>OX371006.1:4912500-14912500 GCA_947308005.1 Yponomeuta malinellus | reverse complement strand
AGTGCGCTATCACGTACGTTTGCGACGACGACATGCACTCGGAGGTGAAGGAGTTTGTACTGCCCGCAGAGGTGCTCTGATCCCAGTACGCTCACCCACTCAGGCTGGATGCACATTGTGAAGTCATTTAAACGCTCATTTTTCGACACTAAGGCCGAGTTCCGAGTCGCCCCGTAGGGCCGCGTTCTCAAGGTCTTAGTACGCTCGGACAGAATGACTTATTTTAGCTGCTCGTATCGTGTATACCGTCGATCTTAGCACAAAAATTTGCTGTATTCAGCAGAGTCTACTAAGATCGCCGGTGTAAAAGATGCTTATGGCATTAAGTCCGCCGTATTGTACATTAGGCTAAGTGCAATGAAAGTATTAAATACCTACTAATAATAATAAATACCTACGTGTTAAACCAGTTTTGGTCACTTCCGGGCGTACTGAGATCGTAATTGGCATAATTGTCAGTTCTGACAATGGCGCAGTCCTAGGCTGGAATTGAAACAGCGATAGATTAGTATACGTGTGCATTTATTGCGGTACTTAACCCCGTGTTACCATTTAAGTGTACGTGGGGCCTCGATTTTCATACAAACTACATTGCACCATTTTATGCTTGTGTGCTTTCAATAAAGTGTATGGATAAGTGCTTACTGCATGCTCTCCATGTAACTTTATGCCTCGTTTATTTGTTAGGCTATTAGTAGGTTCATTATCTGACTGGGTGGACTAATCTGGATCTTAGCTTCCGCAGACAAGGCTCTGTCTATTCTGTCAAATAATAATAGATAGGATCTTCTACGTCTAAGTTTGTATGGAAATCGAACGGTGGCGTTTATCCAGTGCTGACTGACCGAGCAATGCTCTGTGCAGTTGCATAGCTAATTATGAATTAAGGGACTGAATGAATTTTGATCTCACATTATTGTCTGAGCGAGAAGCAAATAGTTGGCCAGCCCCTTTTTTTAACTAAGTGTTAGAACGCACTTACGCACAATTCAGAGATTCAATTTCAATGCGCACGCGCAGTTGACAGTCAGTGTTAACAGACGATGGTAGGTATTCGACTGTCGGCATTTCATAGCCTAAATCGTTCACTTCACAACTTTCATGTCATACCTCGACTCAGATAAATGTTATATCAGACGATTCAGTTCTTTTATTCCTCGTTCACACGGGCGTGGTTGAAATGATGTATAAAGGAACGTTTATCCGTATTTTCTCGCGATTAAAGGATGGAATCGAATCTGAGATTTTACTTTTCTTTTATTCTGCGGAAATTAAAGTTGCCGAATGAACAAATGAAAACCTATTTAGAGGCTAGGAATTCCACCCATACCGGGACTTGAACCCGCGACCTCTGGCTAACCGTTCCAGCGCTCTCCCAACTGAGCTAATGGGCAAGTGCAGGCATCAGTGAAATTTCGAGCCTCTTTACAAACTTCTCTGTATTACGTACAGGCAGCGACATCTGGCCAAAGCAATTTACATCAATTGCGGCCCCGAGTAACCCACCCATTAGCTCAGTTTGGAGAGCGCTAGCACGGTTAGCCAGAGGTCGCGGGTTCAATTCCCGGCATGGGTGGAATTTCTAGCCTCTAAATAGGTTTTCAAAATTGTCCTCAGCACGGGTTAGTGCAACAAAAAAGAATATGAACAAATGAATATAACGGATAAATTGGATCAAAAACTTTTGTAAGTACTACACGTTATTAACTTCATTAATCCATCAGTAAGTGATTCCGGAATTAAGTTAATAATATTATTAGATCAGTTCACTGATGAATTCGGAATTTGATGTTCTGGGTTTAAACTTTCCTTTCCCAATAACGCCTTAAGATATGAGGAGAGTATGGAATGAATTGTTCATATTTTGGATTATCTAACTGTGAGCAACTTCTCACTTTATCTAAACTGCTGGTGGCCTATGCGTCTCACCTCAAGATAAAGCGCAACCCTGGTTTATGTCTCATGTGACGAATCGCGAAAGTGACGTACATCTCTCAAATCAATCTATGCAATGCTGAATCACTCGGTCAATCGGTACTAGCTTCTGGAGCGTCAATCATAGCAAATATACCAATGGCAAACAACACTGAACTGTACGACGCTTCTTAGCCTATAATTCCACCACTAATATTAAGGTAATTATTAGCATTTAATGACATGTTATATCGGATCTAGTCGGAAGGAAACAAAATATTTGTATGAACAATTAATGTAGGTATGAAACTCAATTATATTGAAACATTCCAAAATTATAATAAAATTATTAAATTATTTTATGTGGTTTCTAAGACTTGTTTAGGTACTTATTATTTCATAATTTGGCTAATAAAGGTCTATTCACGTCACAACGGGCCGCGGATGTGCCGACTCGACCTTACAGCTAAAATAATTCTTAAGGCCGCTCTTACGTGGAGCATGTTGTCTCGCTCGCATATCAAATCAATCAATCAAATCAAATTTTTTTTATTCAAAGTAGCACAGAAACTGCGACTTAATGAACGTTACAAGTTAAACTAGGTGTCCATTTCAAAATCTAGATCATTTTGGAGAAAAAATGGACAAAAAAACTCCAAACTTAGTCTTTTCAAGTCCTTAATTTACAGGATTTATATAAATGTTCTAAAACTCATGCATTGAACTGGCTTTAATTCCAGACATCATTGTCATCTAAATAATCTTTAATGTTATAGTAGCTTTTTTGGCACAAAGTGTGCTTCACACATTTTTTGAACCGCGTTTCTGGCAAGCTTATTATATCCTCAGGGATCTTATTGTAGAAACGTATACAATGCCCCATAAAGGATGTATTAACCTTTGCCAGCCTAAATTTTGGGAACGAAATTTAATAATTTTAGTGATTGTTATAATATTGGTATACTTTTGATAAACGTGATCTGAGCGTGTGATAGATAATAAAATTGCGAATATTCAAGGCATATGTTTCTTATCCTGGTAGTAAGTTTTTTATTGAGAAAATTAGATTCCAAAATTAATAATTTTGGAAACAACTTTTCTTTACTAAAAACTACGTATAGGAAAACCAAAATATAAGAAACGTCCGTAATTCAAGTATGCATTGCGGACCACATTTATCATAAAAATACTCATATTTACACACATCAAAAAAAGTATGCGATCACTTTGAAAAACTGAAATCTATTTTGTTACTGTAGATTATATTATGATTTTTTCTTCTTTCTAGATTCTTTATTTAAAAATAAAGAATTAGAACACAAAACAATGACACCGTTCAGTTGTTTTTTCATATTAAAAGGCTTTCAGTCCTAGCTTACGCTCATTCAGAAATCTGATTTAGTCAATTATAACCGATTCAAGATATTTTTTGCAGAAAGCTGTGATTGAAAAAATGCCAAGAGGATTATCAGAGGTTTTACGGGCAAGAATAGTAACTTTGAGGGAAGAAGGATACACCACGAGAGTACTAGCACGCAGACTTGCTATATCCCAATCCTGTGTCGTGGCTACGTTGCAGAGGTACTACGGAATGGGGAATTTAGCTGACCGACCCCGCAGCGGTCGCCCAACTGTTTTGACAGCTGCCCAAAAGCGCTATATTAGATTGCTGGCAGCCCGTGATCCAACAATCAACGCCACTAAAATAAAAGCAGAAGTCAGGGCCGCCTCTGGGCTTGAAGTTAGCACGCAGACCGTTCGCAATTGCTTGCACCACGCTGGATTACGAGCACGGAGGTCTTGGCGAGCTCCGCTCAATTCCCGGCAACGTCAACAACGAAGATTGCAGTGGGCTAGACTTCGGCAAAATGAAGAAGGTGAGGAAGAAAACATTTGGCAAAACTGTCTCTTCGTTGACGAATCCCGAATCAGCACTCATCCAGATAACCGACGTGTCCGTGTCTGGAGAAGACCAGGCGACCGTGAAAGACAAAGAACTGTCACTGGAACAGTTCAGCTTGGCGGAAAATCGGTGTCCTTTTGGGGTGGCATTATGATTGGAGCTAGAACGCCTTTGATCCCGTATCGGGGCTACATGACAGCAGACATGTACAAAGCAGTTGTTATTAATGATATCGTCAGACCATTCCGAGTAAACCATGGGCACCAATTTGTACTGGTCGATGATAATGCGCCCGCACATCGAGCTCAACGAGTCAATGCTGCTCTTAAAGAATACGATATCACACGTTTAGACTGGCCTGCCGGCTCGCCCGACTTAAACCCAATAGAGCACGCGTGGGATGCTCTTAAACGAGCTGTATGGAACCGTGAGCCACGTCCCCAGACAGTTCCAGAGCTCAGGGAAGCCGCTATTGAAGAATGGGATAGGTTACCCCAGGAAATGCTGGCTAACTTGATCCTCAGCATGCCCAGGAGGATCTCCGCATGTGTTCGAGCCAGGGGAGGAGTTATTTTATATTGAATTTAACCCTTTAATAATAAATTGTTGTTTAAGTTTAATTAAACAGTATTTTTCTTTCTATGAAATTTCTATCACAATTACATTATGATTAATGGCTCAATTTTTTTTAAATAAATAATAAAAAATAGTTTTATATTTTAATTTCAAACAGGGTATTCCTATTTAAAGTAAGCATACAACATAGATTTTTTCTTGATAAAGTTAAATTTAAAGAATTATAGGAGCTTATGCTATTGATCACAAACTTTTTTTGATGTGTGTATGTATTACTATATTAAAAAATGTTAAATCGTGCGAGCGAGACGACATGCTCCACGTAAGAACAGCTTTAAGTACTTACGAAGTTAAAGACTACAATACAAGCGCAAAAAAGTCCGTCCCTGTGACAACCCGTCGACCGCACGGGGCCGGGCTTTTTTGTATTTTAGTCTCTAAACTAAAAGTATTTAAGCTTTATTTTAGTTTGCACGTTGCGCCCCCACGTCGCCGGCTCTTTGTAACTTCGAGAGATCTCAACTGTGCTTAGAACGCTTTGGCAAGACGTTTTCATTAATAAGCATATTCCACAGTGTTATCAGACGACTTCAATGTTGTGAATTTAATTTTGCTCGTAATTTTGACGATTGAAAAGCTGTGTTAATGTTAACTTAGGTATAATGTATAGAGATCTGTATTATTTAATTACGTTAATACCAACGTGTGTAATGTTATTATTAAATTGTATTATCCAAGAACAACTTGTTAGCATTTTCTATAGGAAAACCCCTTCTCAAGATCCGGGAGGAACCAAATAAAGTTTAATTTAGTTTTTGTCATAAATGCTGTATTTGAGTCTCTTATCTAATTATCTTAGAAATATTTACAATGGCTATTTACAAAAAGCTATTTTAGCTATTTATATCGTAAAAAAATGCTTAGTACAAAAATAAGATCCAGTACCAACAAAACTATGTGGCGACACTCAATGACAACTTCTTTTCGTAGTAACTTCCCCGCGTGCCATACGTTATGACCTGGGCCCTGTTTCATAAACTTACAATTAGTAAATAAATTTTCGGTCGTTCCCGCCCATCCTAGCCTCACGATTGGTCGAAAATTATTGATTACTAATCTTAGTAAAACGGGGTCCTGTCATCACAGGCTACCTAATGCCGGGTACAGACCGTCCGAAAGAATGAACGCACGCGAATGAGTGTATATAGTTCATCTATGATTTGTTGGCTGGCAGTGTCTGATGGTGAAACGAATAAACTAGCGGCCGCAGAAGTAAACAGGGGGGCGAGTCTCTTAAATGCATAGATTTTCAATAGAATGCTATTAGAGTGGCAATTGTTGTTTCATGGCACTATTCGCAGTCCACAAACTAATCGCATTCCAATGCGTCCCGTGCAACTCAACTCGGCGCCTCGCGCGATTCGACTTTCTTCGCGAGTGATGCCTATTAAAGCGCCGGTTATTTCTATTGCTTAGTAGACTAAGGAATAGAGGCGAATAACAACCTACACCTCTGAAATCAGAGGTAGATCACTTTTTTCTCACCACAGATAGAGTAGGCATGCTCAGAGAGCCCATTTAGATACACCACAGGCTACATCTATGGTCCTGTTTTATTCGTTTCGTCTGTTATGTATTTAGTTTTCTTTCTGTTGCTATCCCGCCCTCCTCGTCGTACCACCAGCTCGTGCCACCAGTGGTAGGAGAATTATGCATATTATGTTACTTATCTGTTTATTTTGTTTCTGTGATGTGTCTTGTTGGTATAATAAATGTCTTTCTTCTTCCTCATTTTACTAATGTGTGCTCATACATCCCCTCCCCCACCCTGGCCTCGCGTCTATATGACCTGATCGCGGAAGGCCAGAGCCGTGATGGGTTTCTGGTGTCCGCAGTACTCTCGCTCGAGCGAGCCGTCCGCCACCTTCCACAGCCGCGCGTACCCGTCTGACGAACCTGCGAACAACATTCGTCGTTTAACCTAGGCTGTTCTTACCTGGAGCATGCTGTATCGCTCGCATTCTAACACTGTGCGTTTACGAGGCAAGATTAGTTTAAAAAATATTACTCCGCAATTTGGCCTATGTTTGGTCTACATTAATTTACCTGTCTGTTGTAATTTTGTGCTGTGGATGTTCAACATTTTTTTTGATTGTAATGAAATTAGTATGCTTGATGAAAGTGGTCTGAGGGTTTGATGGATAATTGAATTAGACATTTGAAATATGTTAGTGCGAGCGAGAGAGCATGCTTCACGTAAGAATAGCCTTAATGCCTGGGAGTCTACATTAATATACGTTAAGTGATTTCAGGTAAATTATGATGATTTGAGAAAATATGGTAAGAGTATTTTTTTTTTCGGTGCCTTTTTCTCCACTGCAAATTATACCCGAACGCAGCGGCTAATATTGCACATCGACATTCAAAAACAGAATGTAAATTCTTTACGTTAAAAAAAATCTTTATCTTAAAACCAATTTTGGATTTGATTTCGAGTCGCTCACCGGTGAAGAGTTATCGCGAGTCTGTGCTAAAGACCTCGTCCCACAGCGAGCGAGTCACTCACCGGTGAAAATATAGCGCGAGTTAGCGCTAAAAGCCGCGTCCAACATAGTTAAGGGCGGGTCAGAATGATCTTGCATGACGAGATCTTCAAATTGGGAAAAAGTGAGAATGAATTAATTCTCACTAAACACAGATTTTTTTATTTTTTATTTATAAAGTCTCGACATTCTAGAACATCTCCCTCTCCCCGGCCTATCACTAGTCACGCAGCGAGCGAGTCGCTCACCAGTAAACAGATATCGCGAGTCAGCGCTAAAGGCCGCGTCACACAGCGAGCGAGTCACTAACCAGTAAACAGATATCGCGAGTCAGCGCTAAAGGCCGCGTCACACAGCGGGCAAGTCACTCACCAGTAAACAGATATCGCGAGTCAGCGCTAAAGGCGGCGTCCCACACCCAGAGCTGCGACTCGTAACGTAACTCGCGCAGCAGAGTCCAGTCGCTGGTGCGCCAGATCTTGGCTGAGCAGTCGCCGGAAGTTGTCACTAGCATCCTGTTTGACATAAGTGTGTCTTGCTTGATTTTAACTTTAATTACTTATTAAAATTGATATCAATAGCCACTTTTAGAACCTCTACGATCTGGAACCTAGGGTTAATAACTTAAGACTTATTTATAAAAAGTCGATTCCACTAAAACACTCTTAAGACGGAGTTAAGGCCGGTTTAAAACAGGAAGTCTTGCCATAAACCGGCTAATAAAACTGTTAGGACTTCAATATGAAGTTTAAGTTTCGCAGAACGTGTCGTCGTACGACATCCAAAACCGCGGACGTGACTTTTATCAAATTTTACAGGAGACACTAACAACTTTAGAAATCATACCGTCGTACACATACAAAAAAATCGAAATAATGGTTTATAGATTAACTTACACCATGTTAGTCTAAAAACCATTGCTTCAAAATTGTGTGTGTACGACTGTATGATTCGTAAAGTTTTAGTGTCTCCTGTAAAACTTGATAAAAGTCACGTTCGCGGTTTTGGATGCCGAACGACGGTATGCTAAAAGAAGATACTCGTATGTTTTTTGTTCATTGGTGACGAAATCAAGTTAGCTCATCTCTTTTAGATTCTTCAAAGACGGTAGATATTATGCGCCAGCGATACGAGTACGACGCAACATACGAGACAAAACGATAGAATGCTCCTGTTCTGTGCTCCGGATGCTCCCTGATTCACTCGGGCACGCACTTATGCTCTTTCGGAGCTACTGCACTCTGCGATCTAGATAGTCTGCTATGATTAGGAATGGGGAACTTGCGTCTAACTTAGATTGGAGTGACTTGCTTTTATACCATAGAAATCATACAAAAATCTAGGAAAAATTTAAAAAAGAAACAATAAAAATATTTTCTTAGGGGGTTTCGGGGTCACAAAATATGCGAAAAATAAAGTTACTTTTGTGGCGAGCACATGTCAACTCTGCACGCGCACTATAAACTCCAACATTCCTGCATCGCGCAAGCAAAATGTTTCACATGACATACCATAAATATAACGTCCGACGAACATCAGTCGGACCGGCCGTCCCCAGGCATACGATCTGCCTGGCGGGAAATTTCCCTTTATAGTGGAAGAGCACGATCACCCGCTCTTCCCTATAGTGGTGACCCTCGACAGAACAAAGTCAAACCTTCCTTCGCTCTCGCAGCACCCCACATACAATCAGTCTCAAAGCAAGGCCAGCATCCTCTTCCCTCTCACCTCATCAGTTCAACATAAAACTTATTGGATTTCGTTTTGTCATTGAATTCTGAACGTTTTCTTATAAGGGTGTACATGCATAAAAACATTATTTTACGAGATAACTCAAACATTGATAAAAGCTTCATACATTCACTCATACATACACTCATAGGGAGTGACGTCATAGTCTAAGGTCGATTTGTATGGCGCGTTTTAGTACCACGTGACTGTATTGACTTTTCGATTGGTTATACTTATAATAAAAAGTATTAGTCGCAGAGAAAAAAATACCACTTTTATTTATTTTTTAACGTGTCCTCTCAAGTGCAAGTTCTCCATTGAAGTCTCTAGAAAGAACTGATCTAGATCCAAGTTATTTATACACAAAGATAGGATAAAGTATCGTCGTTCAAGCTTAATTAAACACTACGTACCTACCTAAGTCATTGTTTGGCGGTTTTGAAAATTTGAAACTATTTGCTAGAGAATCATAAGACGCGTTACAATGTTTTACTAAAAACTAATGGTTCTATTTTTAATTAATCACATGCCTAAGAAGTTACTATTTTTGACATACGAGGTCGGGAAACGAAAGGATGGGGAGTGATCACTGAGTCTATCTTCACAAAGATAGAATTTGCCCACGTCTAGTACTCGCATACGAATGGCCAGAGACCGCGAAAGATGGCGTGATGGGGAAAGGGCCTATGCCCAGCCGTGGGCAGACGTGGGCTAAAGAAGATAATGGCAAATGAAAAATTAAATGATATGATCAATGTGAAAGGAATGTTGCGTTGGTTTGGACATGTGGAGAGGATGAAGGAAGAAAGATTGACGAAACAAATACATCGAGCGAATGTGGGTGGAAGGACCGGTGAGGGACGACCCAGGCAGACATACTTCGACCAAATAGGGGACGTATTAGCAAAGGGCAAGATAAAAAGTACCCGAAACCGGCGTGCGTGCATGCAACGACTAATGAATGTTGAGGAAGCGAAAGTGGTCTGTCACGATCGTGGCAAGTGACAGTCCCTGGTCTCTGCCTACCCCTCTGGGATAAAGGCGTGAGTTTATGTATGTATGATCAATGTGTTTTGTTCTTCATGGGTACTCACGTGGAGTCAGGGCTGAACTTGCATCTCAGCGCGTACTTGGCGTGCGCGCCGATGTGCATCCGAGGCACGGGCCGCGCCGGCTCGCCGCCCAGCTGCCACACGTAGCAGTTGCCCTTGTTGTTGACGGCGGCCATCAGCTTCCCGGCCGGGTCGATCGCGATGTCCTGGATCGACGCCTCCGCCTCGGGGATCTAAGGGAATTCGCAATGATAGGTACATTTTGCAGTTACGAATCGGACTTGCTCACGGAGTAAATATTAAGTAACTACCTAATTACATAAGCAGGCTATAGACGTCCCACTGTAGGGCACAGGCCTTCTCTCAGGTAGAGAGTATAGGCTTAATCACCACGCGTGCCCACCGCGGATTGGCGATTTCAAGCGCTGAGGTATGTGAATAGCTCAGGTTTCCTCACGATGTTTTCCTTCACGGTTAGTGAATGGTATTGCTACTATAACTTGACAAATGTACATAACTTAGAAAACAAAGTCGTAGGTACATGCCAGCACTGGGAATCGAACCTGGGTCTCTATCTCGCTGGGTCCACTAGGCTACCAACGCCCTACCTAATATTTTATGAAAACTCGGACTAGCTACCTATTACGGTTCAAGAGATCGGCCTGAACTGAATGGAGCTCGGCCTTCAGCCTTGCTGTGGCGGGTTACCCGTGAGCGCTCTCCTTGGCCGGCCTTTGCTTGTTTTCCCATCGGGAATCGATTTTAGGCACAAAAATTTCGATACAAAATTTGTTACTTTCTGTGATACCTATTGTAAAAATGTTTAGGCAGTATATAATGACCCCACGGAACCATTTAAGGCCGTGTTATTAAGATTGAAATCACCAATCTACAGGGGGCATGCTGGTGATTGAGAAGGTCTTTGCCATGCAACGGAATGTTTTTGGAGGTTTATTTCCACTAACCAGCTGATCGTTCTGATCAGTCTTGAGGTCCCAGAGATGGATGATGCCGCTCTGGTCGCCCACCATGATCTGCGACTGGTCCGGGTGCAGACACACGGCGTTCACCGGCGCCGGCACCTGGAATATCCGCTGGCACTGGAGCTGCCGCGATCTGCCAAACGGGATGTGTGTGAGAAAAAACCGTGCGAGTCGGACGAAGGGTTCCGTACCGTTATCTATACAAAATTTGGCACAAATATCGAGAAAAAACGGTAAAAAATCACGTTTGTTGTATGGGAGCCCCCTTAAATGTTTATTTTATTTTAATTTTGTTAATTATTTTTGAAGTGAATATAGAACTAAATATTCTGTGAATATTTCAAGCGTCTACAAGTTGCCGTTATTAATATCGAGCAAAAAAAATTCGTTTGTGGTATGGGAGCCCCCTTTAAATATTTATTTTATTCTGTTTTTAGTATTTGTTGTTAGAGCGGCAACAGAAATACATTATCTGTGAAAATTTCGCCTGCTTAGCTATCACAGTTCATGAGATACAGCCTGGTGACAGACAGACGGAGGGACAGCGGACGGACGGACAGACAGACAGCGAAGTCTTAGTAATAGGGTCCCGTTTTTCCCCATACAACAAACGTGATTTTTTTTATCTTTGTGTCCAATGTTGTATAGATAATGGTACGGAACCCTTTGTGCGCGAGTCCGACTCGCACTTGACCGGTTTTTTAACAAGTCTCTTTTAGATGCCTTTTAGATAGTTGGATCAGTCATTTCGGCGCTTAGCCTCATATTTAGGCAGTTGTATGTAGCAGGGCCTTTTAGTTAAGAGTCCCCTTTTATTCCTCTCTGTTTGATTGGAATATTCTGTGTGATTAACTGTCTTTTCTAAATGTTATGGCCCTAGATTTTTGTGCTCTTTTTTTGCGTGTTCCTACCTCAGATCCCAAATCTTGGCGGTGCAGTCCTCCCCTCCGGTATACATCCACTTGCCTTCCTCCTGGAAGCCGACCCGAGTGACATTCTTGGTGACTCCGTCGTAGTTGAGCACTGGATCGGGATTGGCGCTTGCTAGGTCATACATGCGGATGTGCTGGTATCCACAAGCTGCCACCATCTGACCATCAGGAGTGATGTCTAACGCATTCACTTGCTGCAATACAAGTTACCTTTAATTAAATATTTTGGAAAGATATTTTTGTCTATTGTTTAACAAAAAAAATTATAGAATTTCGTTTTTAGGTATTATGTATTGATTGAAAATGTTTGATGGTAGTGTTGATTCTTTAAAAAAATTAATCAGTTTGGTTTCGATTCTACAACTGTGTCTTTATTTACATCTTTTATTGGCGACTGCGGAAAATTATTGTTAATTTTCGGAAAATGGCGTATGCCCTGGATAATCTGACTCTAAGACTGATAAGTGGGATGAATACAAGGAAGGGTTGCTATGTGCATTAAACGAGTCGGGAATTACAGATGTTGATGTCGACAGAGCGCATTCATTATTCCTTTCTCAATGTGGAAAAAAGACTTATTCGCTAAATTGTGTCACTTTTGGTGCCGACTCGACCAACCAGTGTCGGATTTAGGGAAATTCTAGCAGTTTTGGACAAATTCTATGAACCTGAAGTGAACGAAATACTGCAAGCCGGGAAGTTTCACATACGTCTACAATTACAAAGTGAAAGCGTGCAAGAATTTGTAGCGGCCATAAGTCTACTGGCTGCTAAGTGTAACTTTACGGACCTAAAACGCCAGTTGCGGGACAGACTAGTATTGGGTGATGACCACCTGCGTCATGATCTGTTGAAGACATATGAGATGGCTTACAGTTATGTATCGACTACCAGGAGATGTACCCCAATACCCCAAGCCGAAACAAACTCCTTCCGATGTCAACGTACCTATGGACATTGGCAGAATCAAACTCCGTCCGATGTCAACATGCCTATGGACATTGGCAGAATCAAGTCGACTGAGTGTCGACATTGTGCTCGACAGCAAAGGAGAATGAACGTTGACCATTTGTGAAGGCGAGATTCTTTTACTGCAAGAAGTTCGGGCACATCTCTTCTGCTTTTTCGAAGATGCACTAGGTGGTTAGCGGAGGAAAGCAGTCCTGGAGTTAATTCGGAGGCGGACAAGATGATGGGTGTTTATGTGTGCACGGAAGACTTCCGTTCGCCGATAATAGCGGAGTTGACAATGGACGGCGCCATGCTGTCTATGGAAGTGGACTCAGGCACATCGCGCTCGATCATCTCTGAAAATACCTACCGACGACTGTGGCTGTCTCCACCACCTCTGCGGTCTTCTGATGTAAAATTTGTGACATGGACTCGGAACCCTTTGAAAGTTA
Source organism: Yponomeuta malinellus (assembly GCA_947308005.1). NCBI lineage: Eukaryota > Metazoa > Arthropoda > Insecta > Lepidoptera > Yponomeutidae > Yponomeuta > Yponomeuta malinellus. The sequence goes on along the minus strand of OX371006.1, from coordinate 14,899,463 downwards.
TGGGTGTAACTGATGGGCTAGTGGTGCTCGGCAATAAAGAAGCACAATGTGAACTCGTAGTGGTGTCTGACAAAGGCCCTAGTTTACTTGGAAGGAACTGGTTCCTGTGTGTGCTGGACTGATGACAGGGTGAAGAACTTAGTGAGCAGTGAATTTCCAGACTTGTTTCAAGAGGAGCTTGGCGATTACAAAGGCCCGGACGTTACCTTACATGTACGAGCAGATGCAACGCCCCGTTTTCTGAAAGCGCGACCGGTGCCGTTTCTAAGGAAGAAGCAGGTCGAGAAAGAGCTGAGCCATTCGGGTCAAATGGGCTACACCACTGAGAATTGTAAAAATAGAAAACGGATCGCTACGTGTGTGCGGCGATTACCAATCCACGATAAACACAGCTATCGATGTGGATACCTATCCATTTCCTGCGGCAGTAGAAGTCTTAGTGGAGTCTTCAGAATGTTGGACCTCAATCTCGCGTACATGCAGCTGAAAGTCGACGAGGAGACAGCAATGCTATTAACTCTAAATTTATACGCCGCTGAGCCTGATGAGAATGAACCGATTAGCCTTCGGTGTGAATGCGGCGCCTGGAATATTCCAGAGGATGATGTCGTCGGCACTCGCAGGCATGGATGGCGTCTACTGGATGATGTAGCTGAGTCTGAAAAAAACTCGCAGGAGCACAACCAGAGGCTACGTGCTGTACTACAAAAACTGAGAGAGTTGAGCTTCCGGTTCAATGTCAAGAAATGCGTTTTCGCGTTAAACAGTATTTAACTTCTTATGACATATGATTGACATGGAGATCGAAGAGAAGCCAGCCCCAACGAACAAAGAATCTTTGCGTGCCTTCTTGGGCTTATATAACTTCTGAGAAGTTTCTGCCGGACAAAGCGACGTTGCTAGAGCCTCTATATCTTGGTCAATAAATTATTATTATTATTATTATTATTATATCGCCTTCTTGAAGCGAAGAGGCCTTGGACATGGGGCGAGCAAGAACAGAGTGCGTTTGATAAAGCAAGCATTACTGTCCTCGCATGTGACTCTGGTCGGTTATGACTTGAATAAAGAATTACTGCTCATCTGCGTTTCATCTAGTTACTGCTTGGGTCTGATAATTGCCCATGTGATGGATGACGGGTCAGAGAGACCTGTGATTATGGCAACAAGAACTTTACAGCCACATGAACGAAAATAAGGCTAGATTGACAAAGAAGCTCTCGCCATAATGTTCGGGATTTCGAAGTCAATTCATTCTATCAATTCTTGACAAACAATCCTACGAAGGACCCACAGGCTTGGATTGTTCCTGAAAAGCCCTGGAGTCAAGTCCACATAGACTTTGCAGGACCGTTTCAAAGAAAAACCTTTTTAGTTCTGATTGACAGCTATAGCACATGGTTTGAAGCAGAAATGTGCTAGGCTTGCCAGACATATTGGTGTCTAATAACGGAAGAGCGTTCAACTCTATGGAATTCAATATCATTTTGAAGTTGAATGGAATCAAACATCTATATTCACCTTCATGGACAAATTGAGCGAGCCTTACAGACATAAATGTATAAATTGAAAAAGATGTCCACTACGGAGAAGCCTTGGAATGAAAGCTTCCTTTTACGCACTGCGCACCGTGCCTACTAGCAGCACCAACAAGGGCTTGGCCAAGGTGCTGAATGGGTGGCGCTAGCAGACTTCCATGTGGGCGCTGCACCTGCACGCCGCGCCACGCAACTAGACGGCGGCATAGCACCCGCCCGCGTGCAGGTACACTGTGGACCAGCCAGTGCTCGCGCGCATGTACGGGCCCGGTGAGAGGTGGCACCAGGCCGTGGTAGAGATGATAGAGGAACCTAGCTCGTATATGGTGAGGAAGGAAGATGGCGAGTTACACTGGGATCACGCTGACCAGCTATTGGCACAAATTTAATGGTGAAGGGTAGTGTTGATTCTGTAAGTAAAATAAATCAGTTTGGGTTCGATCCTACAACTGTGTCTACATCTTTATTAGGAAAAATACGACAAAATAATAGGCAGTTCAACACAGTGTGCAGTGCAGCCTTGTGAAGCATTTGCTGGGCGAGGAGCCCGGCCCTCGACATACAAGGCCGCTTTGGTCGGATAATTTTCTTACGCGAGGATGGTGTACGCAGGGCACTGGAATCATTTTGTTTGCTCATTCGTGATGCCCGGAACAAAAAACATCCAGGCATCCTTCAGCAGCACTCAGGCGACGTAGTGCGTCTGTTTGCCTTGTGCGAGGTACATATACACAGACTGAGCTAATTTGCGTGACAAATGCCTTGCGGATCTGCTCAGTCTGTGTGGACCTACCTAATGTAAAGCAATTTTCAGTATCAAAGTATTGAACTTTACTCTTGTAGACAGTAGAACTACGGGTCGACTTACAAGTTTCATGACACAAGGAATGCATGCTACGTGAAAGACGGCAAAGTAAAACCAGAGCGTCGTACCGAGTCTGGGTGCTGCATGGTGCGGAGACAAACTCCACTGTGAGCCTGCCACAGCTTGATCGTGTGGTCATAGCCGCCGGTCACCAGCGCCACCTGGCCACAGCCACCGCCCGCGCCATCCCCGGCCATCGCGCTACTCGGCAGTCCAAACCACGAAGTGTAAGGATACAATGTTTACGATGTGATATATAAGAATATCGATAACCTCAAAATGAGAAGAAGAAATCTCTTTCAGCTAATCTAATGCAATTTTCTTTAGTATTCCTGGTCTTCGACAAGGGAAATGGAATCATGAGTGCTACGAAAACCGGTAAAATTAAATAGAAATTAGCAAAAAAAGGGTTGTTTTGACAGTCAGTATCTTTTGTTATTTATTGTACGTACCTACTAGTGCAGCCCCTCGTCACTCCATACAAAAGAGAATATAACCACAAAAAATATTAGGAACGTACTTTGTGCCAACATTGAAACAAAAAATATAATCCTGCTAAAACAAAAGGCATTAACTCCGCAGTGAATCACGTAGATGTATCATGATTTAAAATTAAGTCGGTTTATATGTCAAATGTAATGTTCGTATTACGTATTTTGAAAATAGCCGGCGTAGTGCAAGCGTAGTGGTTATATTCTCTTTGATAGCCGGTAATTTTGTTCGTTTGTTGTTTTTGTGTCGAATTATTTTATTTATTTTAACTCTAGGTGTAGTGCGTGAAAAGTGATTAAACAAGAAATATGGGAGGAAAAGCATTGAGGAAATGTGAAATTTGTGGCATTGGAAGAGTCTGAAAATGTACGTCTGGCATATTCTTAGCCAGATTTTCACTGGAGCCAAACAGGTAAAATAAGCAAGTTTATCATAACCTCCTGAGGCCCAATTTTCTCACACGTGAACTTAATATCAAACCGACTAACGCCCAAGTTAAAAAAATGCATTAAAGTCTTAGTGACACAGTGTTCTCACACGAGAACATAATAGATCAGATTTGATATTTTGAAATTTGGCGCGCTTCGGCCATTTGTTAGGGTGTCATCCCATTGGTGAATAAGTCAGCGACATATTTTTTGTGTCATTCAGTGAAACCAATCAGCGTTATTCTTTCCTTTGGCATCGAAATGTTAAAGATGGAGCCCACGCGTGCGACGGGTGAGTTATTATCTCTATTTATCTATACAATCTTTAAGTTTTATAACTGAAATAGTAGTAAAATGTAAAGTTGAAGGATTACATTTTGTTGGCAAGATATAATTTTTACGAAACAATAGTTATTGACAGATTTATCTTGCGCTTCAATATTATGTTCTTGTGAGTGCACATTGGGCTTATGTTCCAATTGTAAGCCATTGTTTTATGTTCTTTAGAAAGAACAACGAGCTTTTATTAGTCAGGTAATTTTCAACCAAAGGAATTCACTTTGTCACAGCCTTCATATTTGATCTCTGATACTGATGGATTTGATATAATAGACTACCTTCACGAATACATCGATGACGAATTAGTTAGATTGATTGTCGAGAAGAGCGATCAGACTGCGGTTAAACTGCGTGGGCGAAGTTTAAACTTAGACTTGAAAGAATGCTATTTGTATATTGGCATTCCATTGGTCATGGCCAGTGTCAATTACCCAAACCTACGAATGTACTGGGAAAAGAAATGGCGTGTTGAAATCATTGCGTCCCATATGTCTAGAAATAGATTCGTGCAACTAAGAAATGCTCTCAAACTAGTATTCGATGAAGAGATTGCTCAGGAGATCCGAGCCATTTTGTTTTTGTTTGAAGAAGTTAACTTTTAATTTTATTATGTCTAAGAATAGACTTTTTGTTTTTTTTTATGCTGAATTATCTCAAAGAGAATTATTTGTAGTAAATAAGAATACAGTTTTGATGATTACTGTACAGAAACTATGGAAATGATAATAAAAATAAGCTAAACAAAGAAATTATTTTATTTGCCTAAAAGCCCAGTGTGTCTTACCGAGGACATAAAACATAGAAGGATTTTTGTGCTATCAGCCCAATGTTCTTGCAGAAGAACAAAATATTTTAGGTCCTAGGTAATCGAAATTAGTTCTCTATCATGTCCTTGATGGCAGAAAAAAATACCACATTAAAATCCTCTCTAAGAAAAAAAATATCTCACTTTTAATGTTTGGGCTGTAAGCACCCTAACACATTATGTTCTTGTGGAAGAACATTGTGCCAGTAAGCGAACCCTAGCAAAATTGGGCTTGGGCCTCAGGAGGATAATAAATGTACGCAAATTTTGAAATTTATTTAATGCGCTTGGATTAAACAGCTGAATTATTTAGAACAATTTACGATTTTGACAAATTTAAATTAACGCCAGTTGTACATTTTTTTATCGATATTTTGGACGATTGATTTCTGCCAGATATTTCTACTTGCTGTCTAAAATTAGTAAACAGGTGATACAAACGTTCCCTGACATTAATATTATTAGCAGTACCTATACCATATTTATTTGGGGCTGAGACAAAATGTAAACAACTTTTCAGTACTCTATATTATTTTCATTGTCAAAAAATCGGTTCATGTTATTTCGGTTTTTACACTAAGAATCTAATTTACTTAAAATTACATTGAATTAGATTTAATACTTTATAAAAAAAAATTACTTATAAAATATTATCAGACAGTATCATTTTAAAAGTATTAAACAGTTTCATTTTGTCTCAGCCTCAAATAAATATGGTATAGGTAATATATTTTTTGACTTATTGTTTTGTTTGTTGCAGACTCCAAAGATCTGAAATTCGACCAGTGCAAAGTTTTGATAGCGACGTGACGCATTGGTGACATTAGGTTTTCTACACTTGATGCTAAATAAATGATTTGATTTAAAAAAAATGCCTTTTCATTATGAAAGTAAGCGATAATCCATTCACACCATGTCATACTCGAAATAATTGAGTTGACGTACTGTGATGGGATTTATCGCCTACTTTAATTTCCAAAGCATGAAAATGAGGTAAGAGGAGAGACGCCTCGATTTTTTTTTATCGATATCGATAAGCAGTCCATCACTAATGTTTTGCAATTTCATTCTCATGTTGGTATTATACTATTTTTTGTTAGGTTGGTACAAACTACGTTCATAATTTTGGAAACGTGTTGTTAGCAAGTGCCGACTCTTAAAACGTAGTGATTACCTACATACTCTTTGTACTAGTGATCAGAGAGAATGTAAGCACTACTAGTGATTACCTAATCTGTCTGTGTGCCTACTGTACTTACTTGCACAGACTACATTTTAAGTTGACAGATATTCACAGATCCATACTCAAAATGGCCATTCACTGTCCTGCATTCATGAGATTTGGCCAAGGAACGTTCTTGGATTTGGCTTAGGCACTGAAAAGTTTTGAAATTAAGGTTCCACTGCTTTCTCCATGGTTTTGTGTAATTGTACAGTGTACTGTACAGTGGAAAAAAAGAGTGGATATTGAACAGTAACTTTTGTTAAGACTAAAATTATTGTGAACAACATGCCACACAATACACAATGGGCACAGAACACAATCACAACACAACAATTGGGGTGAAAAAAAATTCAAAATGGAGAACGGGACACGTTTTCTTGACTATTTGTATGGGAAAAGAACAATATTTGTAATTATATAAATCCCAGAGATATGTTTAGTGTCTTTCTTCAAAAAGATCAGTGCCTACGCATTTACTGCTCAGTTTGCAATAGAAAAATTGTGGCTTAGGAGCCAATGGTTTAGGAACCATTGTGATGAAGTAAGTCGATTATCAAGAAGTTAATAGGTTATCATTCTAGTAAACAAATACCAAAAAAATATTTCTGTGCAGGTAAATACGAATAATACAAATGAGATACATTCAGAATCATAGTTAAAAGTTATGTTTTATCATTCTTGTTTGTTTTCAGGTCTACATCTTCCACACTAGTTTAAAACTGAGGCAGTTTTTAGGTACCTAGACTGTTAAACCTAAAACTAACTAAAAACAAAAATGCAAGCCTTGATATGAATGATTCAACCCATTTAGCAAATGTAAAGCCAGCTATTATTGCTGCACTTGTAAGTGAAGTAAAACAATGTTCCTGGGTACTTGTAAACATCGGTTTTATTTAATAAAATCATAGTCATACATTGTAACACGCATTTCTTTTTGCCTAAGCCCGTACCTATCTCAAAATAAATAAGCAGCAGCACTTAATTACCCAGAGTCAGCCCATAGCATTGAACTGGGCAGATCTGAATAGATATCAATACTTCTGATAGGATAATTTAGTTGCTGTTGGTAAGAACCTTCAATTAGTAGTCCCTCAGCATCATTTTATGCTTATAAAGCTGCTTCGTCTCCAAACTGGAATAGAATTAAGAGAGTTCATGTTACATGAATCATGTAGAAATAGTATAATGTTAGGAGTAAGTTTATATGCTATATAGTGTGGATAATTTTACAACGATTTTCGATGTTTCTGAGTAACTTTCTTAAGTAAATTTAACATTTTACACTTTGTAATCAATAAACTAGCCAGTAAAGAGGTATTTAATTAGGTACAGGTGTACGATTATTTATGCAAGAAATTCTTAAAAAAGATTTTTAAGGTTACTTATTTATTGTTACTTTTATTGCACTTAAAAAAAGTCGTACAATGCGGTGGACTTAATGCCATAGTCTGTATTACTTCCGCGGTGTACAAAACATTGATTTTTCAGTTTTGGTATAAACTATAGCTTTCCCTTTTTTAGTGAAAAGCACTTGAATTTCACTATGTTTAATTTCCATGAAAAAATCCGAAAATAAGCAACACTATAAAACAAAACAAATATTGTTGGGGCAAATCTCGGTGGCGCCATCTGTAATTAGTTTCGTGTTGCCATCCCCATTCTATTACCTTAACCCCCGGTTTCTCATAAACTAACAATCTGTTAATCTGCTGTTGATAGCTTGCAGTCACCAAAATGCATAAAAAAAATTGATATTCTAATTGATATTGAGAAATTGATAGCAGATTGATAGTACCTATACGAGAAACCAGACTTTAACTCCTAGATAGACAGAGAACACTTTATTGCACAACCAGGTGAAACCAGTTCTTATTATTTTTAGCAGCCGTGTAAGCATACTTACTTACTAGTTTCTACTCTTTTTTGCCAATCTGTAAGTAGTACAAGTAGTAGTAGTGTAAGTAGTACGAGTTTTTGGTAGGTAGAACAATGGGCTCTGAAGCGAGAGACCCAGGTTCGATTCCCAGTGCGGTACCTATGACTTTGTTTATTTTCAAAGTTACGCACATCTGCGAATTTGTAGTAGCAATACCACACGCTAACGATGAAGTAAAACATCGTGAGGAAACCCGTAGCTTGGTTGGCGCCGCACGTATTGACCTTGTCTTTTCAGCTAGGCCGACTAAGCTGTCAGGTTGGTATAAATGATGGGCAAGCCTAATCCATCTAAAAAAACTATGTCCCAGGCACTGCAGCGTCCGAGTGGTCCCTTCACGCATCTAGTGTGAGTGAAGGTGCCACTGGACGCTGTATCATCATCAACTCATTATGTCCCCACCGAGGGGCACGGGTCTCTTCCCTGAGGAAGGTATAGGCCATACTCCACCACGGGGGCCAAGTCCGGATTAGCGGAGGCTTGTAGACTAGTGGCTCGTCTACTGTCAGAAGTTGTCAAGCCGCCCTAAGGCCTCTGACTTGGCTTAACGACTGCCATCTATTGACGGCAGCCGGCACCGCCGGACGCTGTATAAATCATCTCATTTCGTACATGGAAAGGCCAAAGTTATTCTACAAGTTTTTGATAAAAAACCGGCCACTATAAAATTATCAACTTCTTACGCCATGTTTCTCATTCAAAGTTTTACCACAGATTTAAACTGAATTTATTGAGTGTCTTAGAGGAATCATGTTTTCATAAATGCACCTTTTGTATATGAAAATGAAAATACAAAGGATCAGCAAAAAATACGGGTTTGGTGAAATTCAATGGTTTTGGTCAGCTATAGGTACAAGTCTTGTGAAAATACGAATAATAAACAATGTACTAAATAATCAAATTAAACAGCAGACAAATGCTAATTGATCAGCAGTACCATCAAATCAAAGTATTTTTATTCAAAATAACACAAAAACTGTGACTTAATGAACATTACAAGTTACACCAGGTGTCCCATCTCAAAATCTAGATCATTTTGGCGGAAAAATTGACAAAAAACTACAAACGTTAGTCTTTTGTCCTTAATTAACAGAATTTATATAAAAAAGCATGACTAGTATCGTCATGCCACCTACGCAGCTTTCGTGCGTGTGTAGGAAGTCAAGACTTCCATGCTGGATTGTGAATGGAGCATGTAGCTGAGGCCGAAATGTAATCAGTGTTGCCAGAAGGTTACTATTGTAACCTTTTAGGTGATTTTTAACCAAGTAAGGTTCCTTCTAAGTTACATGTCTCAAACGGTTACTTTAGGTGATTTTCTGGCATTTGTAGGATTTTTTTACATGAAAAAAATCTAAAACGGGACAGAACGCTCATTTATTTTGTAATTTCGGCATGTCTTGACATCATTTTCGTTTCGTTCATTCATATAGAGAGCGAAACTCCCAAAAATAGGTACGTCTTTCTCTCTCACACTAATGCATACCTACCTAACAAAAATCAAAGCCCACTCGCTTACTCAGTCGATCTATCATTCTCTCGTTCAGTTCGTCCGTTGATTATTTGTTTCTGATTTATTTTGTGCTTGAAACTTTTCAATTAGGTACTTTAAGATCTGCAAAAGTGTGGTTTGAATAGAAAAGCTTGAAAACAAGTAAGTACAAAAAATTCTACGTACTGAAAACGTTTTAGCGCCTTTTAAGGGTTTCGTAGTCTGACAAGGAACCCTTATAGTTTCGCCATGTCCATCTACACACATCAAAAAAATTTTGCGATCACTTTGAAAATCTGAAATCTTTTTTGTTACTGTAGATTATATTATGATTTTTTCTTCTTTTTAGATTCTTTATTTAAAAATAAAGAATTAGAACACAAAACAATGACACCGTTCAGTTGTTTTTTCATATTAAAAGGCTTTCAGTCCTAGCTTACGCTCATTCAGAAATCTGATTTAGTCAATTATAACCGATTCAACATATTTTTTGCGGAAAGTTGTGATTGAAAAAATGCCAAGAGGATTATCAGAGGTTTTACGAGCAAGAATAGTAACTTTGAGGGAAGAAGGATACACCACGAGAGTACTAGCACGCAGACTTGCTATATCCCAATCCTGTGTCGTGGCTACGTTGCAGAGGTACCACGGAATGGGGAATTTAGCTGACCGACCCCGCAGCGGTCGCCCAACTGTTTTGACAGCTGCCCAAAAGCGCTATATTAGATTGCTGGCAGCCCGTGATCCAACAATCAACGCCACTAAAATAAAAGCAGAAGTCAGGGCCGCCTCTGGGCTTGAAGTTAGCACGCAGACCGTTCGCAATTGCTTGCACCACGCTGGATTACGAGCACGGAGGTCTTGGCGAGCTCCGCTCAATTCCCGGCAAAGTCAACAACGAAGATTGCAGTGGGCTAGACTTCGGCAAAATGAAGAAGGTGAGGAAGAAAACATTTGGCAAAACTGTCTCTTCGTTGACGAATCCCGAATCAGCACTCATCCAGATAACCGACGTGTCCGTGTCTGGAGAAGACCAGGCGACCGTGAAAGACAAAGAACTGCCACTGGAACAGTTCAGCAAGGCGGAAAATCGGTGTCCTTTTGGGGTGGCATTATGATTGGAGCTAGAAGGCCTTTGATCCCGTATCGGGGCTACATGACAGCAGACATGTACAAAGCAGTTGTTATTGATGATATCGTCAGACCATTCCGAGTAAACCATGGGCACCAATTTGTACTGGTCGATGATAATGCGCCCGCACATCGAGCTCAACGAGTCAATGCTGCTCTTCAAGAATACGATATCACACGTTTAGACTGGCCTGCCGGCTCGCCCGACTTAAACCCAATAGAGCACGCGTAGGATGCTCTTAAACGAGCTGTATGGAACCGTGAGCCACGTCCCCAGACAGTTCCAGAGCTCAGGGAAGCCGCTATTGAAGAATGGGATAGGTTAACCCAGGAAATGCTGGATAACTTGATCCTCAGCATGCCCAGGAGGATCTCCGCATGTGTTCGAGCCAGGGGAGGAGTTATATTGAATTTAACCTTTTAATAATAAATTGTTGTTTAAATTTAATTAAACAGTATTTTTCTTTCTATGAAATTTCTATCATAATTACATTATGATTAATGGCTCAATTTTTTTAAAATAAATAATAAAAAATAGTTTTATATTTTAATTTCAAACAGGGTATTCCTATTTAAAGAAAGCATACAACATAGATTTTTTCTTGATAAAGTTAAATTTAAAGAATTATAAGAGCTTATGCTATTGATCACAAACTTTTTTTAATGTGTGTATCTGTCTGTCCGTCCGCAGCCACTAGTAAAGACCCACCGGGTACTAGAAAGCTGTAATTTGGTATATGTGTATACATTTTTATCAAGCCATTACGCGTGGCCCGACACGTACTTGGCCGGTTTTTATTGGTAAGGTGACTTTTACACCAAAAGGTTACTTTTTTGTCTCTTTTGTCAACTTTGGACAAGACTCGGCTGGCAACACTGAATGTAATCAATACTAAGCCTAGACGGAGTTTACATTACACGCTCAGTCTGGCGTCAGTTCAGTCCGTTACCTTGATCAAGCTCGGTTTGACGCCCGCCAGACTGATGTAGCTAGGCGAGGTATTACATGGTCACTCAAGACTGATGCCATCAGTCTGATTGATTTTTGCATCAGTCCAGTCCAAACGAAAACACCAATACGACAGCACCAAGCACAGATCTTTTTCTGTGATTATAGATTTAAAAAAAAACCTGCGTTGCAATAATAATAGCTACGGCAATGAAAAAATGCCAAAAGAGGAAGTGGTGTAAACATAATGGTTGTTAAAAAGAGAATCCTCCTCCATGCTGCCTCAAGATTATAGTCACAGACGATAAAGAGATACTACATTATAGTATGCTGCTAAAGTGCCTGAGTGTTGTCCTAGCTGATTGACTGATAACACATTCAGACGATAAGTCTAACCGTGACTGACGAAAATGATCAAAATCTTCGAATATCCGTCAGTCTGGTCCATCAATCCATTGAATAGACAATGAGTCTGCCGTCAGTAGACTGATGCCAGACTGAACGTGTAAACTTAGTCTTAGCCTCTTATCAAATCCGATACAGGTAGGTACCTACAATGACGTATTGGGTACCTACCTATTCCTTCTTTCCAAGATCAGGGATATTTTGGGGCCTCGTCCACAGATTTAGAGTAAACCAACCTCTACGCTATTTAGATGTGGAACCCATCTAAAATCCCAATCTTTGTACTGGGAACTGTTTTTATCTGCGCCATCTCTTTCATTTTATCTACAAGAGAGTGAGCGGGACAGAGGCGTATTCATGCTTAGCACGCCTTCGCTACAAGATGTCATAGAATTAAAATTCAATGAAGATTAGTTTGTCGCTATAGCCTAGTAGTATTGTTCTGTGGTAGCTAGTGTCATGCTTTGTGCGATCTCGGTACAAAGTTCATGCTGAGCTTGCACACTGGCCTTTCGCTTCCCCCCTACTGCGAGCGACGCGGCGTCGCGTGGCTTGCTCAGAGGCGGGGCGTGGCACAGGGTGCTATGCTCAACGGCCGAAGTGACAAGCGTCGCCATACAAGTAATTCAATAGGGGAAGAAGAAGCGTGAAATCAAAGATAGTTTATATGAAATTACTTTATTGAACATGTAAAATCCGTATTGACACGAGGAATGCTAATTCTCATTTACAAAATAACACAAATGTAAAATTTGAGAGACAAATCACATCGAAAACCTACCTATAACTAACTAAAAATACAACATACACATAAATTTCCTAAACTATTATAAATTGCTCAGCATGGTACTCGCCCATTGCCGTTTGTTATAGCTAATACGTTTGGTACCATTCAGCATTGAAATTTACAATGAGAAGAGGTAGGTTTGATTAACATAAGCCATTTTCATGAAGTCTCTAATTTTACATATTGGTATAGTTGAACCAAAACTCCAATGTCCTTGGGAAATAAAAAATAATCTAAGTTTATACAGTACAACTATGGCATATTTTGATTGCAAAGCACAGCTTCAAAACAAACAGTTAAAAAAATTTCATTCTAGTCTGTCGACATTCCAAGTTTTGATAAAACCACATGAGAGAAGTAATGGTGAGCATCCAGTTGTCACAGCGAACTTAACAAGGGAGGGCTAACTGTACAATTCCCTGGTGTATACATGCTAACACTTAATATTATCTTTTTTTTTTTGTGAGGCTTAGGGACTACCCTAGCCAAGTGGTGAGACTTTCCAAACTCTGCAGTCCCTAGAATAGACGCCTATTCTATAAATTATACATAGTAAATATCAATGTCCTGTGAACTCCTGTGTCAATATGAATACATAATCATTAAAGCTATACGAAATTTACGCAATGGAAACATTACAAAACTCTTAGCCATTTACAGAAAATGGTGATGCAGGCTAACTCTTAACATGGGGCCAAACTCTTAAGCAATGTCATAATTTTAAAATATTAAATTTGAACTTTCAACAGACTTTGGAAAGTCAGTCCCATTTTACTTTGTAATAAATTAAGTCCAAGTAAATTATTCAATATGAACAGATTTAAGAGCCGAGAGATCATTCGCTTTCCTCTTCCTCCTCCTCTCCATCATCATCATCTGATTCTTCCTTCTTCTTCTTAGACTTCTGTAAAATAAAAACAAGTTTAGCAATATAGCACAAATGAGCGAACAGCTAAACGAACTACTTTTTGAAATTCACATATACCTAAATAAATGCTACTTACAGCTGGCGCCTTTTTGGGGGCCTTCTTTCCGCGCTTCTGTGCCTTCTTGCCACCGCCCTCGCCACCACCTCCATTGGCGTTGTATGATTCAAGGTCCCTTGTGTACTTCTCCTTGGCCTCTGCAGCTTTCTCCTCCCAAACCTGTACAAAAACGAAAATACATGAATTTTTAATATCTTTCAAGTCTAAAATGGGCAGGTCCTAGACAATTCAATAAACATAAAAATTATTATGGTGCAACTTACGCTCTTATCCTTCATTCCCCGCCAAATTTCTCCGCCTTTCTTAGCGACTTCGGTGACACGAAGTCCAGGATGGTCGGCCTTGATCTGTTCCCTGGCGCTGTTCAGCCATAGCATGTATGCTGACATAGGACGCTTCGGTTTGTCCGACATTTTAACTTTTTTCCTGCGAATAGAAATGAAACATAAGTAAAGAAAATCAAACTAATATTGCTAAAAATAGGGTCCGCGAGTCACAATTCAAAGGATTTCGATATAAGCCATCGTAACCCAACAACGAGACGCCTACGGGGCGATGTATGGGCGCCGTTTTGGCGGGAAACACATTTGTAGCAAAAAAACACTGAAACAATGATCTTCAATATCAAATTAACAACATTTTAAGTTGAAATACAGTAAAACTAACGTTTAAAACACTAAAATCAAGATAATTCACTATCGCCCCATATAACGAGTTCACTGGCCGTGGCTTGGGTCGAACGAGCCATTTTGTTTTAGTGTATTGTGAAGATAATACGCAATAACTAAAAAAGCCACTATTCCCAAATAAAGCCTAAAGCATTAAACTAAAAGTTGTAGAAGAACTGTTTCGAACCTTCAATGGAAAAGATTCGAGAAATTAATAATTGAAATAGCGTCTTTCCCTTCCTATACCCACGCGTACCCAGTCAGTACGGACGCCTAGAGCCATGTTAGAAACGAGAATACCGACGTGGAAACGAAACTAATTTTAGGAATCTTTCGCTAATAAACACAAATACACTTCGTAAAATAATTCACTTCTACTAGAAAAATAGTTAGGCTTACCTGATGGCGAAAATTTTGAAATATTTTTTTGAATTGGTACACAACCAAACTGTAGTCAGTAGAGAGCCAGAAGAAAATGTATGGAGCTCGAAGCAAAATGTTCCCAAGAGCAAGCCCGCTTGGGTCGCCGCGTCGTCACTGCAGCGCCACCTATCTCGATCCTGATTGGCTGACGGCCCCAGGTTTGCCAACTGCGCAAACTTATATAGAGCAACGTGTATTACCTATATCCGTGACAACGTTTATAGGAAAATGTGTTTTAAGGTATTGTGTTAGGGTCGCCTATTAAAACTAATATTATATCCCATACATTTGCTTGCGAAAAGTAAAATTGGATTTTTAGTATGAAAATATGCATAAAATACTGAAGAAAATTACTTGTTAGAACCTAAATATTGTCTAGAAATATTTTTTAGGGTAATTTCTCATACAATCTTTTAAGAAGTATGTCAAAAAAGTGGTAGTCCGTGAAGGTTCCTTTTGGCCTGCTTAGTACTAAAATATTTCACGCGCCACATTTTGAAAACCGCCAACGTTTAGTAGTGTATTTTAACAAAAAGCGCGGGAATCTTGGCTACCAGTGAACCGGCCAAGTTGCGGGAGGGAAATAAAGAAAAGAGAGGGACGCAGCTAAAACACTTCTCGTTGTTATTGTTTACGTATAGTGAGAATTTGAGAAATAGTTTTTATCCCGTAAGCCATAGGGCGGGTACTTTTGCTAGGGGTATTTGAGCCACACTCTAGGTTTAAATTCAAAAGCATTTCAGTCACGAAGGTGGCGACTTGTTTCTCTACGAACGGTTCTGCTCTTCCGTTCCGAAGCTGCTTCTGACCCGCCTCGAGTAGGTAACGACATTTCATTTCACCCTTCTAGTAGGAAGCTGTTGCGCTCTTTGCCGTTGCGTGCGGCTGCTGCCGTGCCTGGCCTATTTTACTAAGTAGCTAGGTAACTAGGTAGCATATCTGTGGTTTGCCTATGGTGTACTAGAAACACAAGGCGGCATTAATCAGCAAGCCCTGTATTCGGAATCAGTGGCGTATCTTGGTGACCATAGGCAGCGGGGCAGTCTGAATTACCATTGAATTTACGTTACTTATACACAGTGACTGGGTTTTTTTATTCGTAGAGTGTACCTTACTGTAGTGTAGGTAATTTTATCGAAGTATAGGCATAGAGTTGTATCGAATTCTACAATAGACTAGCGTTTGCCGCTAAATGAGTAGATAGTTCTAGACTAATGTGAATATAACTAGGAAGGTTACTTAGATACCTGAACATGAGTTTAGTACCTATCTACTCAACACAATTAAAACTGGCCTTTGCATCTGGGTTTTATACGTAATGGGACCACTCGGACGCTGCAGTTTCTGGGACATTGTTTTTCAGATGGAGTAGACTCGCCCAGCACCTATACTTATCATCCGGACAGCTTAGTCGGCCTGTACCTACTGCACAACGACACGAACTACCGGTAGAGCCTACGTACCACAAGATTTAAGGCTTAGTACAGTTCACAGCACATCAACCTTTATACGCGTGCACCCTACTCAGTTAAGTTACGGGCGATATTGCAACAAAAATGTGAAGGTTGACCTGATGTCGATTGTACAGAATAAATCCGGAGTGAAGTCAACCGGCCGGCGCTTGCGCAGCAAACTTAACGGGCAAAACAATCTCCTTCCAAGAAGAAATTAGGAACATAAACTCACGCCTGTATCCCAGAGGGGTAGGCGGAGACCAGGGACTGCCACTTGCCACGATCCTGACAGATCACTTTCGCTTCCTCAACATTCACTAGTCGTTGCATGCACGTACGCCGGTTTCAGGCACTTTTTATCTTGCCCTTTGCTAATACATCCCCTATTTGGTCGAAGTATGTCCGTCTGGGTCGTGTCGAAGTAGGTATGCCCGTCTGGGTCGTAAGAAATTAGGTACCCCTAAATAAAATGGGACCGGCACGCCGGTGGTCTTTTTCACACTCCAGGCAGTGATAGTTAAAAACATTGGTTTTTTTATTTGCAGACTTCAGGCACTTACTTAACTAGAGGCTTAAAGAAACAGTTATAATGAAGAACATAAAATATTTTAATTCGAGTACATAGACGTAATCACCACCCACGTCCACCGCGGATTGGCTATTTCAAGCATTTTGTGATAATACCTCAGGATTTGTTAATAATAATATCTATAAGTGCTAAATTTAAATAGCATGTCTCTTATCGATAACTAGCCTAAAAAAAAATCTCACGCAGCGTTAGTGTTCAACAAAAGCTATGCTAAACGAAACCCCTGCAATGCTTAGCTGCATACAAAAAGTGCACTGTACGATTCTCGACTTTGCCTGCCGGCGACCCTTCGCTTGTATTGAATAGCAGTCGTTGGGTTCGGTTTGGCCCCTACCTAGCGAGGAAGCGAGTGGTGAAAAAACTCAAAAGATCGTTTTAAACTTAACGGGGTCGCCGGTCGTTGGTTCTCTACGCAAGCCGACGCCTTTATCTAGTTTGGCGCCTTTTCACTATCACATTCATTGCGATATTTCTCTTGATAAAAACGCTTCACTTTTGTACTTTACTGAAAAATAATATCGCGATAGTTCAGTGACGATATTGTGTGCGTATGAATAAAACAACGGCGCTAAAAAACATTGTTTTCTATTATAAAATACTTAAAATTATCACACTGCACTGGTTCGGAATTAATTTTATGGTAGAAACAAAACACAGATCGACAAACAGATGCTTTGTAGTTTGCTTATCCCAGACAGAATATTTACAAAATCACATTACTAAAAAGAAATCTCAACATAAATCAGATTTAAGTAGGTACACAAAATGGAATTATGAAGTCGACTCGACCCGCGAGTTCGAGAATTGTATTTCCGGAATATAACCACAAAAGCGCTCTTTAAACCAATTTTGTTTTGAATCAGTTATTTTAATTTGTATCATTAACAAGTAAACATAAGCATAATTATTATCAGTAAAGTAATATCAATAACAGCTAAACGGTCATATATCGTACATAATTATCGGCCTGATCTTCTAGCTAGACAATTTATAAAATGGGATCTTTTTGTTACAAACGCTTTCGAAAAAAAAATTGCGCCATATTAATTGGGGGTGGTGGTATAAAAATAGGAAAGGCGGTTCTAAACAGATATACTTAATGATTATAACGGAAACGGAAACGCGATTGCGTACTATTTTCTTTTTTCAATAGAAATTAATTGCAAAGTAGGGCCTTTTATTTCACTCTACTCCGCACTACCTTACTTCTTAGTTTTCTCATCGAGTAAGCAGTTCACATTAGGCAGAATGTACAGAATGGTTTTTTAGTTTTAGGTCGTACTTATTTCTTAAATAAATCCTACAATTCAGTTTCTTATGACAATTCGACGTACACTGCGCAGCCGTGTCTTGCTACTATCTGTGGGTTAATCGACGACGTAATTTACATAGAATTGTAGCTCTATGAAATAGGGCCCTGGGCGCGACGTATCGCTGCCTGCCTCCCACGTGCGTGAGATAGCTCCCTCAGTTTCTAGCGTACACCCCTTTAATTAGGTACATTGGTTATCTAATAATATGAATTTGAGTCTCGGGCACATCTCATAATGGAATAATTCTTAGTTTTTTTTTCATAAAAACGGGATAATTATGAAAAACTCCTCAAGTATACTTTATCCTTGGGTAAAAAAAAGACCGTATAATTACATTTTAGGGAGTATTTTAAGAAATCGTACAAATGACTCCTGGTTTCTCGTATACTAATAATCTGTTAATCTACTGTTAAGTAGAAAACTGTTAACAGTAGATTCATTGTTAGAACACGAGAAACAGAGTAAAAGCCGTATGTTTTCTTATAAGACCTTACACAAAACAATCTTTGATTTACTTTGCTTCGAAAGCAACGAAAAAATGATCTAGCATCGAAAATGTCTTGCGCCTGGAAAACGGATTGTTGGAAACATATTGTAATGTTTTTAGCGGGAGCCGCTTTTCTATTGAAGATCCACAGTAAATTAATTTTACCCTTAACAACTTAGTAGTAATTCTAATCACTACGACTGCCACTGCCGCTACCTGACCCCTCGTCCTCGGATCCTTCCGAGGAAGAGCTCTTCGCCTTCTTTTTTGTCTCCTTGCTCTGAAACGAATGAAAATGGCTTATTATCCGTTCACGAGGCGAAACACCGAGGAGGGCTTCGTTTTTAGCTGACTTAAAAACTAAATAAAAGCTGAAAAATGAGGTTCTCAAAATCAAAACATGGTAGGTATATTATCAACAAGTTTACGAATACTTCGACCAAATAGGGGATGTATTAGCAAAGCGCAAGATAAAAAGTACCCGAAACCGGCGTGCGTGCATGCAACGACTAATGAACGTTGAGGAAGCGATAGTGACCTGTCAGGATCGTGGCAGGTGACAGTCCCTGGTCTCTGACTACCCCTCTGGGATACAGGCGTGAGTTTATGTATGTATATAAGTTTACGAGCATCAATGAACGTTCTACGAGCAATCAAACAATTTTCACACGGATTTTAGTTATTAATTTGAACTTTAATAAATCTCGGAATATTGGGGTGACTGCCTCATTGGTCTAGCGGTTAAAAAGCTTGCCTACTAAAACTGAGGTAGTGGATTCGATTTTCACTAAGTCCGTACAGCCGTTATTGCCCGATTGAGTAACACACATCACAAACTTTCACATTTATAATATTAGTAGGATTACTTGAGTGTTAGGACTAAAACGATTACTAATTTAGTATTTCTTTTTTACATCTATAACACAACTGTGCTTAGGTCCTACAAATATCCAGTAATTGTCTAGGGAAAGTGGACAATACAACATTGAGTTTTGCTGATTCACAAAACCTTAATCAGTTTTCCTGGTTACCTATTTAGAGGTTAAAAATTCGACCCATGTGGCTTACCGTGCCAGTTTTCCTGGTATAAAACTAGGATACCCAGTAACCAAGGACACCACAAACATGGAAACACACCTAGGCTAATGCCATTTATTTTGTACAAATCAAATTACAGCAGCCCCTAGCGGGAATCGAACCCACGACCTCTGTAACGGCAAAAATAACTATCTTCACGATAAGACATTAATCATGGGAATAACAGATTATTCTTATTGCCATGATGTATCCATAAACGAACCCTCACACGAATTCCCCCTCATAATCGGAGCGTATTTTATTCGTAGAAATAATACTTATGACAATCCAAGTAATAAAAAAAAACTTCGCAACTAAATAAAAAATTAACCCTCTTTTTACTAAAATTTGGCGATGACTCATTGTCTTATACCTAGGCCTACCCCTCTGGGATACAGGCGTGAGTTTATGTATGTATGTATGAAACTTTTTTATTGGTAAATTTTACAAATTCAACCTTCTATTTACAATTGTTTGATTGCTTGTCCATGATTTCATTTAATTTTCATTTTGTATAGCATATTTGCAATTCCCGGTGCATTATTAGCTCCATACCCAAAGGGTAAGGGACCCTATTACTAAGTAAAATGAATAAATAAACACTCCGCTGTACGTCCGTCCGTCCGTCTGTCACCAGGCTGTATCTCATGAACCGTCACAGTTAGACAGTTGAAATTTTCACAGAAGATGTATTTCTGTTGCCGCTATAACAACAAATACTAAATACAGAATAAAATAAATATTTAAGGGGGGCTCCCCCCATACAACAAACGTGATTTTATTGGCGTTTTTTGCTCGATATTAATAACGCCAACAGGTAGACGCTTGAAATATTCAAATGTTATATAGATAATGGTACGGAACCCTTCGTGCGCGAGTCCGACTCGCACTTGGCCGGTTTTTTATTTATTACAATACAATAATAACCTGTAAGTTTACCTATTAAATAAAATAAAATATAGCACATTGACAAGAATTATTAATCCTGGTATGAAACCAGGACAAGTGTTGTGTGGAAGTTATTATTCTTAATTACCTCCTCGGTGTCCTTTTTCTCCTTTTTTTTGGTCTTCTCTTTGTCGGAGTCCGAGGAGCTGGAGTCGTCCTCCACGTACTCCTTGCTGGTGAACTTGCCGCCGCTGCCGCTTCCCGCGCTCGTGTTCTTCGACGGAGATTTCTTCGACGGCCCTTTGCTTTTCTTCTCGGCCTGCAATGGTAAATTCTAGTATTCGTCGGTCTCACGACACGGCGCGATTGTCAAATGGAAATGCTGCTCAAACTTAGATTGGAGCGACATTATTTTTACACCATAGAATACTCAATAACTCTGTTAATTAAGAACCACAAATGGAAAGACTGAGTTTGGAGTTTTTATGTAAATTTTGAAAACAATCTAAATTTTGAAATGGAGTCCTTGTTAAGCTTGTGACGTTGATTAAGTTGCAGTTTCTGTGCTACTTTGAATAAAATAAATTAGATTTAGAAAAGTATACTCAAAAGTATCATCATCAGCCATTTGACGCCCACTGCAGGACGTAGGCCTCCCTCATGGTTTTCCTCATGGTTTTCCAAGCTTCCCGGTTTTGTGCCGCCCGCATCCAGCGACTCCCCGCCACAAAAGTATAAAATGTTAGAATGTGCCACAGAGAAAGTCAAGCAAAGGCAGCTTTAAAAAAAACCAACAAACTCCTACCTGTTTCCGCTCCTTATCAGCCTGTTTCTTCTTCTCCTTGAACTCTGCGGCGGCGCCGCTGTCTTTGTACTCGGCCATCGCCGTGTTGTACTCTTCCTTCGATTTGCTGGCCTTCTCTTCCCACTCCTGCGCAAGTGGCAAAGTTTGAATGATTATAAATATATTTATTGCACAACAGACAAAAATATTTGTACAAAGGCAAGTACCTATATTTGTTGTATATAATGTAGGTTTATAATAAGTTTTTTTCTCTTCTTGCATAAAGCATAAAAGCTAGCTTGATTAATACTAAGAAGTATTTTCTTCCAGCTATCCTTGTTCAGATGCTTGTTAGCATCGCACCTTTATGGTAGGCAGATTAGGTAGGTACATTATAGGTAACAAACGAGCGATCTCGCCATCAAACGTATTACGTAACAGTTTGGCGAGTTTTATTGTACTGTATCACCTATATTGTGTTATTTAAAAAATAAAACCCCTCCAAGAGACCAGTGGAGTCATAAGACACAACAGGTAATCAACGCTGCGGGCGAATACCACTTAAAGGATAAAGAAATCGTTTTATTTTATTTATTTGGTACATTAGCAAAATATACATTATTGTGCGAAAAGTTCAGATGAATCCTTTATAAATAATCGTATCAAATAATTAGCAAAAATATAGGCCTGCCTGCCGGGAAAGAAAAAAAAGATATGTGACGAAAATATGTGACGCGTTTTTTCAATTTGTCTTCGAGGATATCCTCCCGGTTCTCGTAGAGCCAGAGCATGAAGATTATGTAAGAAAAACATTGATATTATTAAGAATATTCCTACCTTAAGTTCCCTTGTAAATTAACTATTTGTGGACATGTGAAATGCTAGCTCTAAAGAGTACATTAGCCCTGCGAACTTACAGACTTGTGTTTGAGCTCCCGCCATAATTCGCCGCCCTCCTTGGCGACCTCGGTGACCTTGATCCCCAGGATGTCCTCAAGGATACGCTTGCGATTATCGTTGAGCCACACCATGGAGATTATGTTCTATGGTAAACTAAGTATTTGTGGGCAAGTAAAATGCGTGCTCTAACGGTATATTTAGCGATGTGAACTTACAGACTTGTCCTTGAGCTCCCGCCACATTTCGCCGCCCTTCTTAGCGACCTCGGTGACCTTGATCCCGGGGTTGTCCTCGAGGATTTTCTTGCGATTATCGTTGAGCCACAGCATGAACGCGGTCGCGGGTCGCTTCGGCGCGTTCGCGTCCTTTTCGCGTTTCTTTGTTTTTTCTTTGCGCTTGCGAGGTGCCTCCGACTGAAATTGGAAGAGGTAGTACTATTGGGATAAGTTTATATAAATAACAAATTATTGAGTAGATAGTCTAACTGTGCAACAGAATAAATTGGCAACCCCATAAGCAGCCTATAGGCACAGGGCTTCTCTCAGTATGGGCATAATCACCACGCGTGCCCACCGCGGATTGGCGATTTCAAGCGCTGAGTTTCCTCACGATGTTTTCCTTCATGGTAAGAGAGTGGTATTGCTACTATAACTTCACAAATGTACACAACTTAGAAAACAAAGTCATAGGTGAATGCCCGCACTGGGAATCGAACCTGGGTCTCTGTAAATCAACAGTTAATAAATAGAACTCCGTTAGGATGTCACGATGGTATTGATACATACTATAAATTTTTTATTATGCTCATTTCGAGTCAAGACGTGACTTTGGCAGAAATTGTCAACACTGGCTGGTTGCCATTTCAACAAGAATATTTTTAAAATCTACTTTCTTTAGGCCACTGCAAAGTTGGCTTACCACGAAATACGTGAATTAAATACAGTGTGTAGTGTATACATAAAAATGTACGAAATGTTGTATAACTTTCTTACTATTTTAGAGTTGGTCTTATAACAATTAATATTGGTTAGTATTGAGTGAGTAGTACAGGTAAGTCAATGGATGCTTCCTATTTGACAAATACGCTACTCTGAGTGCGGCTTTAGCGTATTGCAGCCACATGGCGTAAGTACTAAAATTCTGAAATTATTTTACTGCCAGTGACAGAATCCTCACGTAGAATCAATGGGCATTGTCCTAAATATTGACAATAGTTACAAAAGGTGGCGACTGCCATTGAATATTCGCTCGATGTGAGCACGTTACAAGTCGAATATTCGGCATGTCAGTACAGCGAGCCGAGCGCCGAGCGCCCGAGCGCGCTCCACTCGGCTGTCGGGTCTTTGGCGAATCCCTTTGAATGTTACACTACAAGAAAGTCGCTGCCTGCGCGAGCACCGCACGCGTCGTCTTGCTGCGCTGATTGTGTCGTGATATTTTAGCGCGGTAACAAGTTCAATCCGCCACTTTCATGTCTCATTTTGAATAAAGTTTTTGTCCAAACACGCTTTCGCCTCTTCTTTAAAAAGCAGTAACGGATTAAAAGAAACGCAGCACACACCACCTCTACGTCCGCCATTTTGACT
Organism: Yponomeuta malinellus; assembly: GCA_947308005.1. NCBI lineage: Eukaryota > Metazoa > Arthropoda > Insecta > Lepidoptera > Yponomeutidae > Yponomeuta > Yponomeuta malinellus. The sequence goes on along the minus strand of OX371006.1, from coordinate 14,875,916 downwards.
ACAACTGTGGATGGGATGGAGCACAGGCGAATCGCGAATATTCAGGTGTTGTTAGCATGCTCACAACGAACAAATATTCCTGCGAATATTCACATCGAGCGAAAATTCAATGTCAGTCGCCACCTTTAGTGTCAGTAAATATAATGTATATATCATGCTACAATCATAAATAAACAATATTCACAGATTTCTTGTGTTTTTGTATATAAGTGTATGACTTTTAAATGACATCTTGTTACAAAATGGTATGGATATTAAATTAAAATGACCTTCTAAAGTTCGTTCTATCACGCGTGAAATAAAACAAAAACAATAATCTCTTCTACGGCTGCACAGATTAGGATTCATTCTAGTTTTGTTTGTTGGGAAGACGTACTTCCGGTTTCGTTGACTTGGATTCTTTTATTTCGCTTTTAAAATCAATTAAATCAGCCCAAATCGAAATTTTCAGCCCAGGCGCTCAAAAATATGACGGGCGGCGTCATCGTGACGCAAAATATGAGAGTACTTCATGAAGCTACCTATTGTGAACCGCACGTGCAACGGCTCGAGCGCAGCGGTTCGCGCTCAGACTTAGAATGCCGTTCGAACCGGTGCGCCGCCCTTTTTATAGGACGGCCTAACGACTTTATAGTCGGCAGGTGGGGAGTGGCGCGATGCGCTCGAGCCGTTGCACGTGCGGTTCACAATAGGTAGCTTCATGAAGTACTCTCATATTTTGCGTCACGATGACGCCGCCCGTCAAATACATATTTTCTCAAAAAAAAAACAAGAATAAAACAATTTTTGTAAAACTATGCCCGTTCTACGTTTTAATACTTACGACAGTGACGGCCTTCTTGGGTTTCTTCTCCTTTTTCTTTTCCTTCTTGCCGGAACCGCCAGAGCCACCTGAAGCGTCTGAGTCCTCCGAGGACGACGGGTTCGTGTCATATCTGCAACGACACACACATAGTTTTTAACACTAATATTAACTGCATTATTTGAAGTCCATTAAACCACTTGACTCACGTGGAAACTGAATAACCAACTGTTGCCCGAGACTTCGTTCGCGCTGAAATTATTATGTATATAAAGAATAGCCTATGTGCAATTCCAGACTCTAATCTATCTTTGTGCCAATAACATTTTTCGTTCATACATCGGTTCATTTCATTTCATTCATAAAGTAAGATGACTCCCACACAATACAATTATTTGTCCTGGTCCCAACTAGCATAACTAGGCAAGGACATCCCAAACTGGGTCCATTTGCACGAATCAGGTACGGTGATCTCCAGCTGGAATCAAATAAACTCCGTTTTCTTTGATATTATTAATATCTTGTCAGGTCCAGCCGAATGGAAAATCCGCTTTTCCGGAAGTGACACCAATACATTTCTCGGTTTCCAAGTGCTAAACGTGGGGGTTTCCACAAACAAATAAAAAAGTATCATTACACATTGCGCGCTGAAATTTCCATTTTTTTTTTAAATAAAGCATTTAAAAAAACTCTTCACAAAAAAGTGAAAGAAAGAAAGAAAGAAAGAGGATATTTATTTAAACTGTCACAGAAACACAAAGTAAACAAAAGGCATACAAACAAAAGACACGAACATACAGAGATAAAAGAAAACAATCGTGAAGACAACATGTGAGGCATATAGAGTCAAAGGCAGCCGGGTACCATACAGTAATGTATGGCACCCAGCCACCTCGGACCTCATACGCCTCAGGTGCCTCCGTGACAACAAAAAAAGGGGCTCCAACTCAGCATACTTTACCTCAGTATCTCCTAAGCCGTTGACTTCCCAGGCATAGGTCCTTCGGAAAAAATGTTTGTAATGGTGCATAGAATACGTTGGTTCCGGGAAGAGCGTTAGCTAGCTGCTTGAATATGCTTGAATACTCACTCTTCAGCGACGTCGCTTTCCTTGGCCTTGTCGGGGTTGAAATCTTCGTCGGTGCTCTCGTCGGAACCGTCGCTGTCGTCACTGTCTCGCTCCTTAGCCTCGGCCTTCACACGAGCCAAGTACGCGTCAGGCTCCTTCTCCGTGTCGGAGTCACCGAAGTCGTCGTCGTACAATGCCTTGTCCTGTCGGCGACGCGAAGGAGACATTTAAAAAAAATATTTGCAATCATAACTTGGGAAAAGCACTCCGATGGGCAGTAGCTTTCTTATTTTTATGTAGCCTATATCCGTCCCACTGCAGGGCACGAGCCTTCTCCCAGAGATAATATGGGCTCGATTACCACGCGTGCACACCGCGAATTGGCAATTTTGAGCGCAGATAACATTCCAAGTAGTCTTTATATAACATTAGCAACCTAAATATACGTCCCACTCCAGGGCACACGTCTCCTCTCAACACCTGATAGAGTGGAAAAGAAACAGACCGCCGACAAGCTGAGATATCTTCAGGAGGCCAGCAGTGACATCAGAACACTGCTAGCCTTCTGAAAAGATATAGGCTGGCTGGAGTGACGAGCCTCTCCACTCTCGCGCTTTCCGACTCCTCGTGGGTATTGGTGGCAATTTGGGTTTCCGCAACTCGACTGCTATTGAGCCTATTTTGCGTAAGGGAAGAGAACGTCCAATAACTATTCCTGCTACCTTAGCGCCTCCAGGAACGCCAGCAGTATGCGAAAGACTGTGAATGAATGTGAAGGAGTGTACGATTTCGGTACTCACGTTCTTGCCAGTATTCTTGACGTGCAGCTTCTTAGAGGTGATGTAGTCGAAGAGCTTGCCGTATTCGCCTTTCTCAATGCTGCTGAACGTGTGAACGGCGCCCTGCTTCAGCAAGATCTCGAAATCGAACGATCTGGAAGAATAGGTGAGATGAGGGAAAATGCCATTAGGAGATCTGTTCAGAAAATAAAATACTGTAGAGGAGTGGTGGGAGGGGTCCTAAGTTTCATGACGTCACATTTCAAAAATTATATTAAAATTTATTATTATTTATTTGAATCAGAAATACCTTAGCCTAATTATATATTTTTTAACCCGCATTTATAATGGCAATATATGTCCATATTATAGACACTCATATTATTTTGTGGTTTTTTTTTTCAAATATTTGATGTAATTATCAACATATTTAGTTAAAAACAATTAAATGGAAATGAAACAAATTTCAGAACTGCTGTTTTAGTTTAATAATTTGTAGACGTAAAATGTGTGAACAAAATTGGTCACATTTGTGAGACACACTAGGGACGGCTCCCTAGTGCGACGTCACATATTTTGCAATTTTTGTCTCAAAAATGTGACCAACTGTGACAAGGAACATAATCAGACTATATACGTCCCACTGTAGGGCACAGGCCTTCTCTCAAGGAGAGAGTATGGGCTTGACACTTAACGGGGAGGGGTAAAAAAAAATCACGAAATTAGTGTGACGTACTTTATGAATGACCTCTAAAGGCTCTTTTACGCCGGGGCAACACTATGCGGCATTGCGGCATGCCACAAGGCCGTATGCTACAATAATAAATGTCGCACATTGTGGCAAGAATCGTGCGGCATAGCAACACCATGCGTCTCATGTGGCAGACTAGGCACACGACTTATCTAGGCACGATGTTGCCTCGTCGTAAAATAGACTGCCGCATGCTACATCGGCCGCACGATGTTGGCGATTGTAGCATGCGACAAGGAGCCGGATGCCACAACTTGTTGCATGCCGCACTGTAGCAGGATGTTGCTCTGACGTAAAAGAGCCTTTACGGATGATTGTTTTTAAATCTGTGCTTGAAGCCAAGACAGATAATGCTTTGAGTAAGGCTGTGTAACGCGTTAATGTTACTAAAATGAATAATTTTTGCGGCAACTTCTTTCAATCAGAAACTAAGTAGGTACCTATATGATAGTTAAAAAAAATCCTAATTTATCAAATGTCATTAAAAATGTTAGAATGTTATGTTAGAAGACAGAAGCCAGTCGTCATACCATCCCCTTAAAGCTGATTTTACTTCTGGCATCCCTCTCCCAAGTAACACAGACATGCTGAATAAAGATTGAGTAAGAGCAATCATCAAGAGCGTAAGCTATAACGTCTGAGTACTGTCTATTCAGCTGTTATTCAACCAAAATGGCCACCAAATTTGAACGCTGAATAACATCTAAGCAACATCTGGGTAGGAGCTTAATAACGTTTTAATTAGCTTAATAACTTCTGAATCACGTTGTTTTTATTAAGCTGTTACAACTCAGTTATTCAGCTAGGTCGAATTGGTTAGTATATTCAGAATTTGTAGGCATTTTATTTATTGTTCACATTTTTGCAAACAGTATTCATAAAAATTGTGAAAAGAAGACAAATTGGATTAAATATTTTAATGCCGATACTAATTTTACAGGGTGAACTTCTAAAATTTGAAAGTAAATATTAATTTTCAAATTAGGTAGGTACGCTACATGTTAATTGTTAGTGCGCAAATAATTTTGTCGTCAATAGTATGTGTTTTTTTTTCATTACTTATGGCGCGCCGCGTGAAGAAGAAGAAGAAAAAACATTTATTTAACGCCACAGAGACACATAATTATACAGGAAAAGTAAATACAGAAAATAAGGCAGAATCAGAAGAAATGTAAACAAAGGCTAAGGGTACAATGGATGTACTCTGTATGGCGATGCAGCGAAAAAAAGGCCTCATGCTCAGTATTAGCTAGGGCCTTCTGGGTGACTCATGGAGCATCAACACGGAACAAACACGCACTCATACATACAGCCATACTTACGCACACAAGCACACTCATGTACTTTTGCTGTATTTTCCATATTCATGTCACAACTTTTTTATTGTGAACTTTGCATTATCACTTCTTAACTCCCAGAAACTTCTTACTTGGTGGAGGAGGCGCCCCCTCTCGCGAAGTTGACGGAGGCGATCTCCTCGAAGCGTATGTGCACAGGGGGTTTGTGCACGTAGATAAACCCCTTCTCGAGCGGGTACAGGTAGCCAGCAGCTGCCTTGTAGGAGCAGGCGATCGCTGGCGTCTTGTGGTGACTATGGACGGGGAAGGAAGAGATTGATTATATTGTGCTTGGTTAGTCGTGATAGAATAACATATTATGAAGAACATTATACAATACAGAATTATGGAAAACCAGATAAATAAAAATACAGGGTTATTTCTAAAATGCAACAACTTTTGCCGCATTTTGTCGAACAAAAAATGGGGAACTTGTGTCTAACTTAGATTGGAGTGACATTGCTTTTATAGCCTAGAAATCATAACAAAACCTAGGAAAAATTAAAAATATTTTTTTTTGGGTTTCCGGGGTTGCAAAATATGCGGAAAATAAAGTTACTCTAATAACATAAAACTTATTAGATTTAGTTTTGTCATTCAATTCTGAACGTTTTCTTTTAAGGGTGTACATGCATAAAAACATTATTTTACGAGATAACTCAAATAATGATAAACGCTTCATACATATAAGGCGTTACGTTAGGGAGTGACGTCATAATCTAAGGTTGATTTGTATGGCGCGTTTTAGTACCACTGGACTTCGACTGGTTATATTACAAAAAGTATTAGTCGCAGAGAAAAAAATACCACGTTTATTTATCTTTTAGCGTGTCCTCTCCTATTCTATTAAAACATTTTTTAGTGCAAGTTCTCCATTAACAAGGACTGACGGGAGATTAAGGGTAGAAAAAAAATGCAGTTTACATAATCTGTGGTTACGTCTTTCTCTTTACCACAGACTATTTAAACTGCTTCTGAGGAGTGTTTTAAGAAATCATGTTTCTACCAATAAGACCATACATTTTTTGAATACATATAAGTCATTTAGTCTACATTGTACATACTGTATGTAATGAAGACTCACCCTAAGAAATCTCCAGGCCCTGTGACTCTTCTATTGATGATCACTTTCATTATTTTGGCTAACACCTCATATGTTGGTCCCGACAGCTCTTTTTTTATCTTTCCTTCGTATTTTTCTGCTAACTCTTCACTGAAAGCAACAATAAAATTAATATAGTCAACTGAATGTCTTCTTCTTCAACTCATAGCCACCCAATGATGAGGGAATGTCTTGGAGACCTTATTCGAAATTTAAATAAGGATTTATATCTTTCATGAAAATAGAGTTTCCAAATTGAAATGAAAATTAATTACTATACTATACAAAACGAGATACTATTTGTAAATTATGGACTCTCTTTGTGGGTGTAGACCTCCTCTAATCCAATCTATGTGTGCCCACTCTAACCCTTTACTATCCAGTAGTCCTGAGCCTTCACTAATCCAATAGTCCATATTCGTCCACTGCTGGATCCAGGTGGAGGTGGGGGAGGCAAGGAACGCCACTTCTTTGTCCTTGGCGATCCATTACCACTTACCAGTAACGTCAGATTGTCTGTGAAGTAAACTGATAGGTGTTCTACACTGCATTTGCGAGTTCATGGTCTCCACTCGAAAACTATTTTACCATTCAGGTTACAGGTTCTCTGGCAGATGTGGCCAGCCCACTGCCTTCTCAACTTACAAATCTTTTATTTATTTATTTATTTATTAGAAAACCAACAGACACGATAAAACATAAAAAATACATAATAAAGGTTAAATATAAGGCCCAATTATAGGTTAACATTAAAAGACTTTATAAAAATCTGACACGCAAAAAGAATGAACAGGCTAGTCTATGTCAATTATCTAAGTTTATGTACATAATTATGTCAATCATATAATCAATTATCAGGACACGGGCAGCAGCGTCTTCCTGAGATTCCAACCGCATACTGCGATCGTCAACCCACCTGCCAAGCGTGGCGATTATGGCAAAACCCCTCATGGTTATGAAAACCACGAATGAGGCCTATATCCTGCAGTGGGCGTCAAATGGCTGATGATGATGTACATAATATGTACATCATCATCAGCCATTTATATTTGCTGATGTACCCTGGTAGCTGCCTACCCCTATGGCTTACAGGTGTGTGTTTGGTTAATCTCAGTGTTACATATTATATACCGAGAAGGAGAACAGAAAAAAAAAACTTTATCTAAACTCGTCTCTGAACAAATGTTGTTAATGGGTACTATTTCTATTGAAATTGTGTTGATCTGAACTCACTCGGTAAATGGTAGTTCCAAACTAGTCTCTTCTTCAACTCCGAATAGTAGCACTAGGTAGTGGTACCTCGTCTGACCCTGCTTGATGGGAGGGTCCAGTGACACCACAAAGAACATCTGCCTCGTGTCTTTGTGTGGTAGGAGGAAAAGTCGCAGCACTGTCGACATGGGGATCTTGTAGTCGAAGGTTTTACCGTGAAGTTGGAAGAATGTTTGGAACACTTTGATGTCATAGCGACCACTGAAAAAGAAGAATACATTTTCATGAGAACCGATTAGCATAGAACAAGTATAAATAATTTCCACACAACACAATCACTTGTTCTGGTCCCAAATTAGCACATAACAAATATGGAAATACATCAGGACCAAGGTCTTTTCTGTGCCTGGAAAATATTTTTGGATGCAGGCCTGTTCACTATCTACCCCATCCTCTCAAGTTATCGTCCAATACTATGAAACCAAATACCTAGTCAACTTAAATTCTAGTCAGCATAAGAATCCAGAGACCATACCGAGGTGTAAGACACTGGAGCTCTCTGAAGATAGCAATGGCGTCACCCGAGACTGATATGACACTGGCCTTATTCATGACTTGTTGGTGGAACGCCTCTACAGCATCCATATCTCCGGCAAGCTCGTTCGTTGGAATGTGAAACCGCATCTCCATGAGTGATACTGGGGTGTCGTCATTCTGGAAAACATGAAGGTTTTTGCAAGTCAGTTCACTGTAGGTATTGGTGGAGATTTGGGTATTCACAACTCAACTGCATAAAATCTATTTTTGCCAGCACCACTAAAACTTTGGTGGAATTGTAGACAGGCTGATAAAATCGGTTGTAATTCAAAATTGGTGGTTAGGTACAGAAAGGCTATGTAAAGTTATCTAAAGACATGTTAACAGTTAATAAACTTTGATTGATAGTGTAGGAGAAACCAGAGGAAGATTTGTAAGTGACAATTTTTGTTGAATCTTTTTGAAGATTTGACTTTGGGTTTGCAGTGTTACCTGATGGAACTCCAGTGTGACTTCATTCTTGCCGGTATTGCACTGTGACACATAGTGCAGCGGAATTTCAAATGCTGTGTTAGAACCTACATTGAAGCTGAGTAGGGCACCATTGAACTTGGCCGTACCCCAGTTCCAACCTTTGAGGGATAGTTCTTTCTCCAACATGTCTTTGTTGTAGTTGGATTTGAAGAACTTGGCCACCTTTTCTTGTTCCTAGAACAAACATTGCATGTTGCATGCAGCAGTTTCTGTATGCAAAAATTACCAACAAATATCAAGCTTCTCCCTGGTGATCGATTAAAAGAATATCTACTTCTTATGTGTCCATACAATCTGAACAAATATTATGAAAATTGTAAATAGATTATAATATTTTAATGTTGAAATTTTACTATCATTATCAGCCTATATATGCCCCACTGTAGGGCACAGGCCTTCTCTCAGAGAGAGAGTATGGGCTTAATCACCATGCGAGCCCACCGAGGATTGGCGATTTCCAGTGCTGAGGTATGTGAATAGCCCAGATATTCAGGTTGCCTCAGTGAAGTTAGACTTTTACCACCATTTTTATATAAATGACATCATTATACTGTACTGTAATTCATTGCAATAGAATGAATTGAATTGACACAATAGTACCAGCACCCACTGCAACTGAAATACAGTGCTATGTTGCTTCATGTAGTGAAATAAGGCGAGATGTTGCAAAAACAGACAAAAACTTTTATAGCGGTTTCGTGCAGTGGGAGTTGGTTAGAAGCCAGCTAACAATGTTTACAATAACCTTTTGTTCCCTTAGCATGCTTGTACAGGCTTGTGATACTATAATATGAAGTTGGTGAGAGAAGCAGAGGCTTTACAAGCAATTATTTAAGTTCTTACCCCTTCTTTGAAGCCGCCATATCGGTGGAGAGTCCCATCTTTCATGAATATTCTGAGGCCCCAAGATCCAATGAATTTTTGGAAGTTTACCAATTCGATATCGTTTGCTGATATCTGCTCCACCTTACCAGTCTTACTGTTCTTGAATATGATACTTTGGTCAGTCATTTTCAACCTTCCGGGCACCTGGAACAGTCATAATGCGAGGTTTATTATATTTGTTACGATTCCAGTTTTGACTATGAGTTAAAACAACGTGTTCAGACCATTGTCCCTTTAATTTCTGCTGTAACGTCGTTATATTCCAGAAACTCCATTGTTCACTACAAAGATTACAATTATTTCAAATTCAATGGGAAAATGTAAGCACGCTTTTTTGCCGCAAATCGCAAACAAAAAAAAAGTACTCTGCCGTATATAAAAAGTACTCTGTGGTACTCTGTCGCAAATTAAAATTGAATGAATGAAAAGAGTTTAAGATGAACGAATGACTGACATCATGTGTCAAGTTTTTTTTTCATGGCTTTGATTGAAAGCTATATGACTAGGTACATAAAAGTAAATAAATAAAATAAGAAATAAAATAAATTATAAATAAAGTTGCAGTGCCCACTTTCACAAATATTCTTCTGATTACACATAGCGTTTCATTTTGGAATAAATATTCAGCGGTTTTCTTTAGAAAAACAAACTGTACTTTTGTCGGCGAATGTACCTGTCATAAGTCTCATTCATTCAAATTCATCGCTCATTCATTCGTGGAATTTTTCATTCATGTTTTTTGAAGTTTGTGTCTGGCCGTGTTTATGTTCAATATTTAGGATTTACTCTCATTTTTTGCTAAAAGTTTATTCCTCTTTGAAATCAAATCGTATCACGTAAATAGTGTTTGAAACCGCTCTTTTATTCGGAGCAAAACCTGTGCAGTGTTTTTTTCTTTAGTTTTTTTGTGGATTTGCATGATCTATGGCATCGCTATCACTTCCCCGGGTTCTTCAGCTGAAGAAGAACAGCTTAGACGCCGAACGGGAGCAGTTTGAGAAGTTCCAGGTGAGTCTTGCAGCCGAGAAATCATTCCTGCACGCCGTGCCCTTCATCGCTTATACCGCATGTTTGCTAGAATATTCATCACCGAATGATGATACTCTCGAAGATAGATAGATAGATGTAAGACGAATGTAAGGTAATGCTCTTAGTTCAACATTATTTATTTGCTGCGTGCACGCACGCTGGTTCGGGTGTCCTTGCCCTTCACTGATACATTCCCTCCGCCTGGGACGTCCGAATGTTGATAAAGCGAAAAGTTTGCCAGGATAGTGGTAAGTGGCAAACCCTGGTCTCTGCCTACCCCTCCGGAATACCGGCATGAGCTTGTGTGTGTTTGCTCTCAGTTTACTATTGTTATTCACTAGGTATTGTTGTTTTTTTAGCTTGTTTTTTAATTGTAATTAAAATCATTATTTATTTTCTTGCTAATTTGAACTACATATATCATCTATCAACAAATTTCCTACAGTTGCATCTTTAAATTGTGTCACTGGTTTAAGAGTGGAGGACTTAAATAGGTACCATTTGGCATTGTACCAATGGTTCACCATGCCGATAGTCATTGTGAAGGATTAGCAGATTAGCTTCAAGAGAATGCCGGTTGCCCAGGATGCACTAGGCGCACAGGGCAAAGTAGGATGTTGTTTGAGGAGGCTTGCATCTTTCATGCTCTCCATATCATCTAATTGGACTGAAGACTTAACCATTTTGTTGCAAATCACCTCTAGCTCAGGCATGCTATCATCCAGGTCCTGGGTACCCTAGGTACCCAATACCTCTTTTTACTCCATAAAACATTTTGAACCAGGAGTATGGCCTGTCCATGAGAATATTGAATAGAATGCCCTTATCTATAATTCATAATTTTAAATATTAAAAATCATACTGTCGTATGCATACAAAAATTTCGAAATAATTGTTTTTATACATAAGCAGCCTATATACGTCCCACTGTAGGGCACAGGCCTTCTCTCAGGGAGAGAGTATGGGCTTGAGTCTCCTCTAAATTTTATAAAAGTCACATTAGCAGTTTTTGATGCAGAACGACGATATTTAAGGGTTGTCTCATACATGATACCCACTTAGGGCACAGCAACTTTACAGTAGCATGCAATATTAAAACTAAAATAAATTTAACAATATTATTAATTTCATATTAAGTAGGTAAAACTGAAATTGAATTTGATTTGGTGGTAATTAAATTATTATTTTTATAAAATTTTAAACTGCATTATGCAATAGGACTAATAGGTAAAATGACCATAAATAATAATAAAATAAAATTTTTATTTATAATGTCAATAATGGTGAAAGGTTTTTTGTCTATTTCTATAATAATTTATACAGTCCACTTATACTATAATAAAATTTCTTATGTTTGATTGCGACCCAAACATAATTTAAATTTAAGAATTGAAGTTTACTAGCAATATTTTTTAATTAGATAGAGATGGTTTAAAACAGTTTATTAATTTGTAATGTCTTTATCTAGGTACTCATTCACCAAATAATAGCCTTTTTTATGAGTAGTTTTTTTCAAGTTAATGACAAAGTCTAAATCTTGTGTTTCGTTTTTTATATAACTTGGTATTTGTAAAGGTTGGCATAATGTTGACCCATGTGATCAAGAGCTATCTACCTTGTATACATCCTGTTGCAGAAAAGTTTGGTGAAACTTAAGGTGGCGGTTCTAGTTGTTAACACAAACAACTTTTATGATCAGAGTAATAACATTTTCAAAACATATCAACTGTTCCATAGTAACTTTTGGTACCTGCTAGAGCGAAAGTATGAAACAGATGAGTTGTTTGTATTCACCACACTTAAAGGGGTGACAACATAAATTTTACTAAAACTAAGGAATTTGTTCTAATAAAATAACTACCATATACCTCTAATTTAGTAGATGGCTCTTTAGTGGTTCTTTCGATGAAGGTTTTTAAAAAAGACCTATGAAAAGACCTAAGTCTTATCTACAAATTTCTCAAATCAGAAACTGGGTTCCATTCATCCTATTTGGCTTCAGGGAAACAGCTCATCATCCCATATGGAGGGATAGACAGACATGCATTGTAAATAGGGCTGCATTTACATTGGGCACTAGTTATATTATGTTTTTATAGTATCATTATAATTACCACACATGAGTGAAAATTTATGAAATGAGGCCCTGGGGCATGATTATAAGAACTGACTTTGACAGTTGTTCTTATCACATTGATGCATCTAAGACTTACCCCTGGTTTCTCATACACTAACAAGCTGTTAATCTACTGTTAACAGCTGTCAGTGGTTTTTTTTGTATGCACTTTGGTCAATTGACAGCTGTTAACAGTAGATTAACAACGTGTTAGTGTACGAGAAACTGGCGGTTTATGTGTTTAGGCAATGCCAATGAGCAATGCATGCAAACCTGACACTCGATATGGAGATAAAGGCTACTTCAGCTAAGACATGACTTATAAAATGAAATCTCTAAATATCTTTGCAGAATTTAGTGGTTGATGTTTCAATAGTGGTAATGTACCCATAATATTCTGTATAACAGCTGCACACCCACCAACCTTCCCACACAAAGTCGATTCTGCAATATTATCTTAATACAAGCAATGTAGGTAGTCCTACCTAGCCCTCACTAGAGACAGTGTAAACACAGCCTTACACTCCGCAGCAGGCAGACCCGACTGTGTCGAGTTATGTCATTCAGTGGATGTACGTATGTTTGTAGGATTTGATACAGCTAAGTACTTTGAAGATTTTGCTGTCTCCCGACTTTTTGTTCGCTATTTATAAGGAAGGAGGTAGTTTGGGTTTGTCCTCGCGAAAAAAGCAAAAACCGATGTGGTGTGCCGGTATGCCAATCGAATACATTGTAAAATACTTATTCAATAGAAAAATAAAACATGCAGGCAGATAGATGATAATACGACTATAATAAAGCTACTGGAACGCAGCGTCGTCGGACGATATTCGCAAAGGTCCTGAAAGTACCAAAATAAATAATAAACGCCGCCATCAGTTTTTACGTTATCTGTTGGAACAAAATGCTAGATAGCAGTTGTTGTGGAGAGTTGACGTAGGTATTCGATAACATTTATCAACTGTGCGCCTCCGATTTCGCCATATTACTTAGATAGACACCACAGTGTTCAAACAAAAGTCAAGAACCTTCTATTTGCGAAAATATACAGGACCCTATTCGTAGTTTTGAATTTTCTGTCATCAAAAGGTGAGTCCTTATAACGTAATTTGTGTCTCATCTATATTTTTTTCCTTAGAGCGAAATCTTTGATAATAAAAAATACCGCCAATAATATGGTTATGTTCTTAAACAAAGGACTGTCGGATGTAGAGATAGCATGAAAGACGGTGATCTTGTATACTTTCACAGCCCCATGTTTTTCGTCCATTACACTCGGTTTAGCTAACGAGAGAACTTTTGCAGAAGGTTGCTTGAGAATCAATGCCTTCTAAATAAAGATCAGCTTGATTAGCATGATCTTTCTTTGAGGGTCGTGCCATCTCGTTCTTGTTCGCTACGTGAAGCAAGATGATGCTATTTTTTTGCTTCTTGTCGAGCTCTGTAACATCATGAACGGATCTCTGAAAAAGCGCTGTCTTTTATACCTAAAAAGAACAAAATATTTCCAAGCTTTAACTATAATTAACGGTGTGGCGGATTGTTTGATTGATTGACGATCATTCCCGATCGCGATGGTGGACTTATAAAGAGGCATATGTCCAACAGTGGACAAACAAATGCTGAAGAAGAAGAAATTATATTACAGTTGGGACTAAAACCCACATCATCAACGCTTCAGTGTAAAAGATTCTTTCCTTTTTACGCATTTTACGAGCTCTCGTGGTCCGCGATTGCTGACTGTAGGTATTCGCTGAATGTGTGATGTCCAGTAAACCGACCGTGATTGTCCATTTCCGCCCACATCAATTTTATCCCGGGTTCGTCCAGCCTCTCGTGGGAGAGAACAAATCATCAACACAATTTCTGTTGGGTTCTGTTTCTATTGCTTTTAAGTTCCATTTCCGTTTGAGCTAATCGAAATGTCTGTCTTAATTCTGAGAGTTGAAAAGGGCTGGGGTGTCCTATTCTTGCCTTCCAGAGAGTCGTTTTCTTATACTTTTTCGTTTGCATAAAGCGTTATGGCTGGATTTATCCTTCGAGAATCGGGCTGTGTCCAAATGCGTACGCGAGTCTCGCAGGATTAAAATGGTGGTTAAAGTGACATCGACGCCTCATAAAGCTGTCAAACTGACGCTGCTCTCGTCTTAATGACAGTTCGTTGAACCTTCGCGTGCATTTCCATTTTGTCATTATGACCGAGCGTCTTTGATATGCAAAGTCGTTTCAATTTGGGCATAACGTGCGACGTCCGTCCTTTTGTGTATGGACGAGAAGGTTGGTGTTGTGGACGTAGTGCCTTAGGAAAAGAACATTGCCAGTATTAAACCTCACCTTTTACCCGTATCATCCTAGGAACCTTGCCTAAACTTTAGGCTTAGCGTTAGTTTACGATAAGTCAAACGTCCCATAAAGTACAGGATTCCGCGATCATCATCATCATTATCAGCCCAACGCTGCTCATCACTGCGTAATCTTCAGAGATAGAGAAACAATAATGTTCATAAAAGCAAACCTTGTAATGAAATTATGTATAGTACAGTTTAGTATTAGATTCTAACTCAAGAATGTTCTGGATTGCTTCATAAATGCAACGTTATTTTACAATGAATGTGTCATTCATTACGCAACGAATAGAAACACCGCTATGCAGGCATGCCGGCGAAGGAGCCGTTTAATAGTAAACAATAAACATAAACACTGACTAATGGAACCACCACGGGGGTTTCCCACCCAAGTGTCCTTCCCGCGTTTGATATCGTCACCATAGAAAACAAGCCGATGTATAATAAAGGTCATTATGTGATAGACGCATGTTGGAAGACGGAGAGCATGAGGGCCACAGAAGGTTTTGAAATGTAAATTAAAGAGTCTGGCCCACATCTGTGGTCTGGCCCTATATGTAATAAATATACAGCAATAAAAAATACCGATATTTGAAGAAGAAGAAGAAAGACATTTATTATACCAACAAGATACATCACAGAAACAAAATAAACAGATAAGTAACATAATATGCAAAACAACAGAAAGAAAACTAAATACACAGCAGACAAAACGCATAACTAAAACAGGACCATAGATGTAGCCTGTGGTGTATCTAAGTTGCCACAAAAGGCAGCTGACTCAGCGTTGTGCTGAGGAAGTGATCCCTCAGCGCTGATTTTCAGTCAGTGCCTACGGTAACCCTTAATTGTACCACGGAATTGTATTTGCGGATTGACGAAACTGACAACTTGTGAAAATCCTGAACCTCAGATGATCTTAATACTCGAGAGCACACAAGCGAAGAAACCTATCTAGGCTACCTTCTCCAGTTATAATATGTCGCCGCCAACATTCTTGTTATAATAATGAAAAGACAATGTCTCAAATGTAGGTAATAAGAGAGATAGTAAGGTTAGAAAAAGCAGCCTGGGAACTATCTCACATCAGTATGGGTATTGTCATATCCCTTACACAATGGATGTAATGTCCGCTGGTGGCATATGCCGCTCAATGGGATATGGTAATATTAAACCCCTCGAATGATTTCATTCCTTGCTGCATACCAAACAATGAAAGTCGATATGTGAGATAGTTACTAAAGATCGGAGTCCGATAATGACCCACTTTTACTGACGTAACGTATTATACGGGTGGCCACCTAAAGAACACGTAAGTCGATAACAACAGAACGGAAGATTCCTCAAGAAAAGGACGCAGATCTAAGCTGACCCTCCACTTTCCCTAGCTTGTTAGAAATCTTCAGACCCTAGCCAGTGTCTCTAATATAATCTAGAACTTTTGTTGCCAAGAGTTGTGTGGTCTAGAGAGACTTCTCCCACCCAAAAAGTGATGTTTCGTTGGGGAAAAAACTGAATTGATTTTCTCTTGCCGTAGACCTAGAAGCATTTCTATTCGTGTTGTGAAGATAAAAAAATGCAGCTATTCACTGTCCGTTCGTGCAGCGAAAACGGCATTTCAGAATGGATTCATTTTGGGAATCGAGTTTCTATTTCAACTTGGTATTGTGAGGTCAAGATTGAGTGTATTGCCTTGCTGTTACCTTATTAAATACAAAAGACCTTTGCGCGCTGCAAATGTCACGTACGTAGTTACTTTTAGGTACAGTGCGTCTCAGATAATTCTACCACTTGTTGTATGATACTGGTAGTAAAGCTTCGCGTGGTAAGAGCTACACACGACAATGATTGCCTGGCTTAGCCCGTAGAGATTGCTCTTGAGATCTCAAGTTCTTATGCCGACTTAAATCGATTTCTACTGTTATCTACTAGTATTGGACTATATAAACACACAGAAGTTCAACCTGAGATGTGACGTCTTCATAATGCTTAAAATTGCCGAAGTGGTAAACCAATATTTCGCTTGAGTAGAAGAAATAAAATTCTTTGTTTTTGCAAATGTCCCGCTCGCTATCGAGAAACAATAAGACCACATCACTACTACATCTTGGTATACAATAAGAACATATTAAGTTGATTTTTTTACCGGCATATCATATTTCTTTGTAATCGTAACGTCATTGGTTGCGTGAGCACACAAAATCTATTCAAATAGTTTACATGATATACAAATTATACATTATGCAGATATAGTCTCGATATCAGTTAATGAACTTTAAATTTAAAGCACTAAAATATGATAGCAAAAAAGATTTCACAGTAAGCGGTTTATTTCCAGAACACGGCTTTGGACCGGTTCTGCGGGCATCTGTCCATCCAATATCAAAACTCACTGACCTAATAAAGCTAGTTTTGTTTACCTTGTTAGCTTGAAGTCTGTATCGAACGGTACGTCCTAGAACAAACGGAAATAGCTGTTACTGTTTGTTATTAAATGGCTCACCAAGGTTTTATCTGACGGGTCGATAACATTGTGAAGGCGTAAGCGATTTTAAAACAGAATGGCCTATTGTGCCCAACAGTGGGCTAGCAGTAGTTCACTTATTAATAAACTTTCTATTCAAATTTTTATAGATGATCGCGATTTTAAACATTTGGCTCGGAACAGAATTAAGAAATCACAGCGGTACGACGTATTGTAGATTTAAAATGTTTTGCTAAAAAGAATCCTGTACTTAAAAAAATTGAGTCTATCATCTGATATGCGTAGACAAATAAAATAACGATCGAGCCGGCCGGTGCCATACCAACCATAAGGCTCTCGAACTATATATTTTTATAACTGGTGCTGAAATATGGTTTGTCTTTAATAAAATGAAGTACCTACTTAAAAAAATATTTTGACTCAAAAAAGAATTAAACAAGGCCAGAATCATGGCCCGAATAAAATTCCAAAATTTTACTAACGAATTCGATGTCAATCTTTCCGTACCATGTACATACAAAATCTCAAACCTACTAACCTTGCATACCTGGACGGGTGAAATGTGTAGATCGTTATTTATTATACTGACCACCAATTGTACGACATTTCAGGCAAATAAACTATTTCATTCATTTCATTTTATTTTATTCAATATCACCGGCACCGTAATGAAAATTGAGTAAATTGCAACTTCAGTTTATTTCTTAGAATTAATTACCGCTTGATTTGTATCAATCAGCGGGTATCAAGTTATATCTTCTTTGCAAGCAAGCAAGTATGTATGTAATTGTAACTTTCTAGTGAAGTAATTTCCACCATGCTTGGCTCAGCGTCACTTTTCCGTAGCGTTTACTGTTACGTTTACGCTTGTGGTTATATATGAGGCAGCGTGAGTAAACACAGCCCAACTAACAATTCTGTGTCGTACGTTTTTTTATCGCACAAGCTGGGCTAAGTGTCATAAAACAACATTTCGTAGCTTAGTATTATAATTCGATGTAAATTGCGTCGCCGATACTTCCTACTTGTTAATCGGTGGATTTATCAACTCTGCAATGTACATCGCATTGTCATAATGTAGTGAACCATGAATTGTAGTTCTGTGAAACAGGCACCAGCGCCCTGGTCGTGTAAAAGTGTTGATAACGTTTACGGGATGCGAAAGTGGCCCCAATTATCCGACAAAATATTGTCAAATTGTCATAGTAAACTATAAATTGCAGTTTTATGAAATAGGGCGCAGCTGTCTGCCAACCGCAAAAGCTTTATGTCAGCCTTGTAAGACTGTTTAGTGGGATAATTGGGGCCACTTTCGCATCCGGTAAACGTTATCAGCACTTTTACACGACCAGGATGTACATTGCAAAGTTGACAAATCCACCGATTAACAAGTAGGAAGTATCGGCTACGCAATTTACATCGTGTGGCGCCGGATTAAGAATAACGTCACTCCATTACCTTCCGTGGATGTCTTAGAAGGCGACTAAGGCGAAACATTACCAGCAGACGGGCAGCAGCGTCTTCCTGAGATTCCAACCGCATACTGCGATCGCCAACCCGTATGCCAAGCGTGGCGATTATGGCAAAACCCTTCATGGTTAGCAAAACCATGAGGGAGGCCTATGCCCAGCAGTGGGCGTCAAATAGCTGATGATGATGATGAATTTACATCGAATTGTCATAATAAACTACGAATAGTACTTTATGAAACGTGGCCCGTAATGTAACTTAGTCCGCAGGTAAAATTTGATGTGCTCTTGACTGCTGATGATTTCGGTTAATGTTGTTCTAACAGCTGAAATCGAAAGACCGTGATAATTTTGCTTCTGAGTAGAGTGCGCATTATTGGATCCTCTGCAAAGGCTTTATATAGCCAGCCATCATCTTTTTGTTTCGGTCCACCTAGAAGTAGAAAAAAAAAACTATTTTATCATTAAAATTAGAGAAAGTCTGGAACGACTTAGGCACAGACTTAGGTCTGGAACGACTTTGGCACAGACATATGCTAGCAGAACCGGTCCAAAATCGTGTTCTGAAAATAAACCGCCCCCTGTGAAATCTGTTTTTTTAGTGCATTTAATGTTTATTCACTGTTATAGAGATCATCTGCGTATGATTCGTATAGCATTTGCAATTGTTTGAATAGATTTTATATAATTTCAACTTCACTGGCCGGTTTTTTCGAAACTATTCCTATACCTCGCTATCGAGCTCGATATGGATCTTCGTGCTACAGGGAATGCTCAATTACAGTACTTTTTGTAATTAGTAAGAAGCATTTCCACTTACTTTAATTGAAAAGTGTACGCATTATTATTTTAACATGTTTTACACTCGTAAAATATAAACGGATCGGCAATAGTGAGGCCGGTTGTTGGTATGTTCATATATTATGCAGTCATTCAGTGAGCTTCCTACATCGTTTTCCGCTCTGCATTCCGTATCTCATTTAACTTGTCCCTGTTTTGTTGTGTTAAATAATAGTCATGATTACCTTCTATCATAATTATTATGGGGTCAAACCTGAAACCTAGCAATGATGTTTTGGTCTTAGCGTATCGATGTCAAACATCTAAAACTATACGACTTTGACTCATCAGCTGGATACAGATCTTTTGGAGCAATTAGTATTTTTTTCATGCAATGAATGCAGTATATTTTTTATTTGTGTAGCAGTATACTTGCAGTATATTTTATATGCAGTATATTTTTTCATTTGTCTAAATTATTGTCGTACTGCTCTAACCGCAGTACAGGTATCAGGTCGATGTTTCCGTCTAATTTATCGCATTTCTTCACGCCAGTGCGCAGGCCGGTCGCCGGCTGACGCAACGGCAACATGCATCGCTGTTGCGAAGTCAGGCTTGGCCATTGTCCTTGCTGCTAAGTACCAATTTCATTTGTCACTTAGTGGAGCCCAGAATTTCAAGCGTGCAGCTCTGTACCCGTACTAGTTTGGTCAGAAACTGGGTTGGGTTTCGACGAAGAAAACGGTTAGACTAATAGGGAAAGTGGACTGATGGTTCCTGACGGGAAATGGACCTTCGAACCATTGAAGAGGAAACATAACATTTACATAATGATGAAACATAACATCCGCACATCACAATCACTTGTCCAGCCCTTCTATTCTATTACGTAACTGGTCTCTGTTTTAAGCTATCCAATATTACGTTTCCGAAACATCGATATTCCGAAATCTCAAAATATGTATTTATTTGACAGTTTTTCCACTGTATAGGGTCGCCGAGTCCATACTGTGGAGAGTTACGTAATATGCCCCCTGGTCCCATACTCGGATACCATCTGGTATGGTAACCAGGCAAAGACATCAGAAACATGGAAAAACATCCAGACTGAGTCCATTTGTACAAATTTAAGAACATCGGCTTCCAGCGGTAATAATTGAACTCACGACCTCTGAAATGGTAGTCAAACGTGTTACCGCTAGACCAACGAGACAGTCAAACGCCAGCATTAAAACTGCATAATTTTTTATTATGATACAAAGATCTATGGCAATGATGTGTGGAACAAAATATCGGCCAAAAGCTCGCCGCGGCTCCGGTGGCATACCTCTATCCGATAGTCAATATTTTCAATGACGCTGAGGCATCATTTAGATTCAATGTCGTTAATGTGCCGAATTATCTCATCTTTAAGCTCTTGAATTGTTCTTCGCTTGACGTACACTTCTTCTTATAAATATCCCCAAAGAAAGAAGTCCAACGGTGTCAAATCACATGATCGTGGCGGCCGATTGATATCGCCACGACGTAAAATAATTTCTCTATTGAATTTCTCGCGCAAAAGAGCCATTGTTTTGTTGGCTGTGTGGCAAGTGGCAATCGTCCTGTTGGAACCACATGTCGTCCAGCTCCATATCCTCAATTACTGGCATTGAAATTGAAGAAGAGTGGCGAGCAATTGGCCGATATTTTGTTTCACACATAATTCCCGTGTTATAATATCTTTCTGTTATAATAACAAACACTAAGATAATTCTCTGAAAACTTTTTGTTTTATTTACAATTAACATCGTGCGTTATGATTGGACCACGTTTTAATATGTTTTACATCTCTTATAACTGTAGGACTCTGGCAATGCTCTGGCTTGACTATCATCGGTCGTTGATTGGTCGTTGATCGACCACATTTAATAGTCAATAGAGTTTTGTGATCATTGATTTTTCACTGTTTGAATCAAACATCAATGCAGTTTATCTGTTCGGTGATAGCAATTAATTCTGAGCTAAATCCACATATTTAGTACCAGAGTCTTCGTTCACAGTATCATCTTCAAATATCTAAAAGCTTATGATTAGAGCAGACTTCTCTCCCTGAGAGAAGGCCTGTGCCCTACAGTGGGACGTATTATAGGCTGCTTATGTACGCGGCTTAATCACCACGCGTGCCCACCGCGGATTGGCGATTTCAAGCGCTGAGGTATGTGAATAGCTCAGACACTCAGGTTTCCTCACGATGTTTTCCTTCACCGTTAGCGTGTGGTATGTGGTTTAGAGCAGATGCTTTGGCAATTATTAATTAATTAATCTCGAAGGTAATTATGTTTCGCCGAGTTAAAAAACATTGGCAAAATACCGACACTTTATTACCTTCATGGCCAAACTATAAGTGGCTTATCAGCGCGATTAAATTAATTGATTTCGCTTGGATTTTTCACACGAACTGCTCAGTATCAACATGTTAGTGATTGCGATGAAAAATTACGAAGTGGAATAAAAAACGAAATGTATCGAACACAGAATTTCAGAACTTGATGTGCTCTATACCTTTTGAAGCACTTACGATGATTATTAGTTTAAGTCCGGATCCACATACAGCTTGGTGGCACTATGTGAACATGATGGAGCCCCTTGAATTTGGATTCACATATGACCCCGTGAACTTTGTAACCCCTGCGTCTATCTTTTTTTTTGTTCGTACCATTGAAACTTTCCTTGGACCTCCACAGATATAAAAGAAAATACCAAATACGTCCAGCCGTTGTAGACTTTTAGCGAAACTTATAAACAGCATATAAGATTAAATTAAATTAAATTTTATATATTATATAACATTAACTGACTCGGCAAACGTTGTTTTAACGTATTAATTAGCCTACAATCTATTCTCAGCCCTACCAAATATGTAATAAAAAAAAAAAACATAAAAATCGGTGAAGCCGTTTCGGAGGAGATTTTATATATTGAATTAAATTAAAAGCAAAAATCATCTCAATAATGATGTAAATTGTGATTTTTACCACCCGAACCGAAGTTTAAGTCCTAAGTTGTTAACAAAAATACTATCGAACAAAAATACTAGTATTGTCACTAAATAAACGGCCGCTTTGGCATAAATGGTATGTAGCAATTTACACGAATTGAGAGATTTGTAAAAATTACAAACCCTCCACTTTTTGTAAAAATCATAGGTATGTAAAAGAAGATTGATTTTTTATTTATTTTTGACGCTAGTGAAAGCTGTAGCTAAATGAATGGAGCTCCGAAATTAACAATGTGTGACCACTTTAGTTCATATCTACATGGGGTTGTAGATAATTTTAGGTGAACGCAGTAGTATATTGAATGCATGTCTCTTCTATGGGTTTTACGAAACGCCTAAAAGTGTAACGTGGATGCAAAGTAACGCGCTAACGTAGACGATGACCTACATAATCTTGAAGAGAGTCATTAACACATTGTTCGTAATCTTCGCATCTGTCGCCACTTTGTGTTTGTTTAACGACAATACGTTGATGACATCATTATGTAATTTGCACAATCGATTGTGTGTGGGGATACAGTTTGAAACTGTATTGTTCTTCTTATGAAGTTCAAGGATAAAAGAATTGACGAAAAATAATAAAAAAGGGAAGCGTGAAGTTTGCTGCTTTTATGGAACTATACAATATAAACTACATCATAATTTTATTGCAACTATACCAGCCTTCAGTAGATAAGGAGACTCCACCAATATCTGAGTTATACAGGATGTACCAAAATCCGAAAATTTGGGATTTCTACTCGACAATACGGGCAACTTTTGAAAAACTTCGAAATCGTGAAACAAATATCAGCTCCACCATACATGTCGATGCATAAGTGGTAACTTTAGTATAGGCTAGCTGTGCCCGCGACTACGTTCGCGTTGGATTAGAATATGAAGTGCCCTTGCCCCTTAATCAAGGCCATGGCATATTTCCGTTCTAAATTTCGTCCCTAGAGACGTTTTCGTGGTTGTATTAAATTTCCTGTTCTATTATCCTACCTCACCACGCCGTCTCCCGTTGGTGCAGCTCGTCGCTCGCTCAAACACAGCATAGGTAGTACGAAAGTGTAGATCACGCGGTTTGTGGTGCTAAAATGTCAGAATTCGACAATAAATAAACAGGAAGGTGCGCTTTTAACATTTGAAACGCGCGATTCGCGTGTCTAGTGTAGTGTAGTCTAGCCCATCTTCTTATCGCGTCGGCTCGTGGACTCCAGCAAGTCTTCTCGAGTGCCTTTGGACTGGCACAAGGGACACACAGAGAGGTGCTCTATAGTCTGAGGGAAGACTCCGTAACAGCAGTGGCTACGCCCATGCAATGTTACTACCCATGCTGGTGCTCAATATAATAGTGATTTGTCATTTGGATCTGTTTGCGACGAAATATTGCCAAACGCAGCGTAGCACACCCACCAGCTCACTGGACCGACGATCTAGGGCCGATAGCTGGTAGCGGCTGGATGAGGATGGTAGAGAGCAATAATATTATGTGGTGTGCATTGGGCAAGCTTATGCCCAACATAAATACTCGCGCTGGAATGATAGATAAGATTGGACTGAGCCAAGCAAATATATTAATTAAAACATCACGTTTTCTTAAACAGCACAGCACCTACGTTCTGACGTCTGTGCTTAAAAGATGAAAAATGTTTCAATATTTTCGATTGTTTATGTAGGTACCAAGATTGAATTCAATTCAATTCTGCTTTACGGAATCATTGCACTGATTTTCCATTATAATTTTGCCAATGTACGTGTTAGGCAAGAAATAGCCAATTATAAGAGAACGTTTATCCAAATATCAGAAATAAAATGCCTAAAAATTCTCAAGTCGAAAAACTTAAAAAAATGTAATAATCGTACCAAGATGTTTCAATTCAATTCAATTCTGCTTTATGGACTCACTGCACTGATTGTCCAGTACAACTTCGTCAATGTCACGTGTTAAAAATTAAAGTAAAGCAAGATAATTTATAAATATTACAATGTCATGTCAAAATTTTTCTATAATCTCTACCACAGAGGAAGAAATCTCTACCACAGAGGAAGAAGGAATCTCTACCAAGATTTTTTAACCTATCAGTTGTTTTTTTTTTCATTAGCATGGATCACAGATTAAGATAATGGATATTATTATGTGGTCTATCTTGACTTGACTTCCCTAGCTTTAAAAAAAATTTAATGAGGTCGTAGGTTCGAAAAGCTTTGCCTACCATAACAACGATGTTTAAAAAAATCCAATCTGTGCAATAATCGGTGAATGTGTTGAATTATTAAGCCGTACATCCTAGCCATACTTTCATTTAAATCGGAAGTAAAATATGAGTAATTATAATTTTGCCGATAATTCGGCTCTTTTACTATTTACATACATAAACTCACGCCTGTATCTCAGAGGGGTAGGCAAAGACCCTTGGACTGCCACTTGCCACGATCCTAACAGATCACTTTCGCTTCCTCAACATTAATTAGTTTATTATTACTATAAGTCATATAAAATTTAAGGTCGATATTAAATTAGCCATTATGTTTTGTAACGCCTGTTATTAGGATAATTATCAGACATACTTAAAAAGTAACTATATATCGTCTCGCCAGTGCCCGCAGTAGTATGTTTACAGGTTGCCATAGCGACCGATTAACGTGGTTACTACTTGGGGCTTGTTTCATAAACCATTGCTGCCCAGCCTCCTTAGTGATATTGTCATCTTACGGCTGGTACTTTGCCCGACAATCATGTTGTCTATACAAAGATATTGTAGCTATTATACCTGAGATCCAAGTGGGCGAACGGTACGCTACGCTAACTACCACAAAAAACAATGTACAATGGTTGACGGTTAGGAAACCATGCCTATTGTACCGGACAATAGTGGCTCTATCATCGGATTACTATCTTCTTTAGATAAATCAGCTTCAAGTTATGCCCGCAAATCATGTCCACATTGGACAGGATTGACCATAGAGACCCTTATCCTTGTTTATGGTCCCACTGGTACTAATATTTTAAATTAGAAGCATGTATTTGTACCCGGTGCTAACTAGCGCCACCAATATACGAAAACGCATGTCCACTTTCACAATACGTCTTTGAAAAAGTAAACATCATAAACTAATCGTGATAGCTATTTTTAGAAACTACAACCTAGAACCTGGGATCAATAACCTATGACTTATTTCCTCTAAAAACAGCTGTTTTTGACAAAAATGCTTTTCGGGTTGACCGGGTTGCACCTTTGAATGTTTGTCACGCAAACTTTTGTCAGTTTTCCGCGCGACCGAAGTAGCACCATTGGCGTATCTAAGGTTATTTCCCGGCTAGGGGGTTAGCCCTGAAAAGCGATGGCCTGCCATACCGAATCGCAATGCTTGTGGGCTGTTACCGAACATCCAGGGGTGGGTCTAGACTAGACCGTTCTGAGGCGGGTACGGCCTATCGGGCTCCCCCTCCCTATCTACGCAAAGGAGTAGCATATATAAGTGCTACTAGTATTGTTTTCGCTAAGTAAGTACAGCCGGCAGAAGCTCGACCATTACGTTTTCGTTGCGAAAATAACGCAACTGTTTATAACCTGTAGGTATATTTAGAAGTTAATTTTTCATCATTTTTTTTAATAGCTTCAGAGAATGCGAGCTTCGGTTTGCTTTGCGGAGGTGGTCGCGTGGGCCAAACAAAGAACGATCTCCATGCGATGTTGTATAATTTACGACCTATGTAGTTCGTTCAACTCTGAAATAACCTACTTTCCGCATGGGCTGCGTTTATGTCGATTGCGTACTATAAAAAACCGGCCAAGTGCGAGTCGGACTCGCGTACGAAGGGTTCCGTACCATTATCTATACAACATTAGATACAAAGATCGAGAAAAAACGGCAAAAAATCACGTTTGTTGAATGGGAGCCCCCCTAAAATATTTATTTTATTTTAATTATTTATTTTTAAAGCGAATATAGAACTAAATATTCTGTGAATATTTCAAGCGTCTACCTGTTGCCGTTATTAATATCGAGCAAACACAGCAAAAAATTACGTTTGTTGTATGGGAGACCCCCTCAAATATTTATTTTATTCTGTTTTTAGCATTTGTTGTTATAGCGGTAACAGAAATACGAGTACATCATCTGTGAAAATTTCAACTGCCTAGCTATCACGGTTCATGAGATATAGCCTGGTGACAGACAGACAGACAGACAGAGAGACGGACAGTGAAGTCTTAGTAATAGGGTCCCGTTTGGCACCCTTCGGGTACGGAACCCTAAAAAAGTTATGTTTAAAGTGAGATAACACTTTATGCAATTCATAGCGAAGACAGTTTTAGCCGTTTTACCGCCGGTCTAACGATCTGAGGCAGATTGCTGGTAGCGGCTGCATAAGGATGGCTGAGGACAGGAAGTGGCGTGCCTGTGGGGCTATGACTAGCAATGGGCGAGTACGGGCTGTTGATTACTTGATTGAGGGCTTTTTCTTTGTACTTTTAATGACTCGCGGTGCTCATATACAGTGATACATTTAACGGGTCTAATCGCGATGAGTTATTGGTTAAACCTAATTACCTTAATTCCCGTCGTTTCGGCAAGTTTTTTCTTATCTACGGGACTGCGGGACAAACAGATGCGTCCGGCCGGAGCAGGCCTCCTAGCAGTACATGGAAGAAGGGATCGCTGTTTTTTTAACTGCAGCTTCCTCCTGATTTAGCTGTGGACGCACACCCACCGCTTTAGGGTGGCGATAGACCGGGCGAATGAGAGCGAACATGTTGCGAGCATCACGAATCTGCATGCGAATTACTGCTTTTGAACGAAAATGCTCACTACTTTTACAGCGACAGGTATCTGTATCGTGCGCAGTAAGTGTTCTCTTTCCCACTTAATGGAAATAAATAACTTCCACGCAACACAATCGTTTGTACTGGTCGCAGACTATTATACTATGTGCTATGGTAATCAATGAATTAATCATGTCAGACAATGGTCATTTGTACAAATCAGTACGACAGCTTTCAAAGGTAATCGAACTCACCTCAGATTGCCAGACCACAGTCGATTTCATAATCGCGTGTTGACGATTTTCAGTTGTTTTTTTTTTGTCTTCTTTTGAATGAATGAATCAGTCAATAACCATTTATTGCCAATAAGACGATGTGTTACACTTAACTTTAAAACAAGTTCTGAAGTAGAAAAAACTTGGCAATCGGACAGACGCTCAGACTCTGCTGCGGGATGCAGGGACTTTTGGACTTTGGCCACCTGACCACCGTCAACAGTCGATTAATCGCTAGCTAGTGTACGAGGAACTGGGTGTGAGATACGTAGCATAAATTGGGAAGCTATTGGGAGTCACTTTGCCAAACATTTAATAGTTTAGAATCAAAACTTTGGAAACACTGGAGAATTTCTAGATATCAAATCAGTGGCGCAAGCGTTTGTATGCGGCTATACTCGTGTTCCCAATGACCAACTGTTGGTTATATTTGCTTATTCACACACACACGACCAACTGCTATATTTGTTTGTTCGCTTGGTCTGTTGCTGCTTAGGTTGCATCGAACTGGCATCGCGTGGGATAAGTTGTTTAAATATAGATAGAATGTTGTGTTTACGAAACAGCTGCTTATAAGTTTTGTTTGTGGAATAATTTGGGAATGTAATTTGTGGTTTCCTGTTTTGTAATGCCAATTCGGTCCGTTCTGATTCTTGACCCTCAACCTTTACATTTTGGCTATAAAGTAGCGTAGTTATTAATGGAGTTGATTAAGGCGCACAAGATTATGTAAAGGCGTTGTCGGCTAGTAAAAGCGACAAAAAGTTAAAGGCACATACGATCGGATCTATGTGCCATTGATTAGGATGTATTTATTGTGTTACTCAATACTTTATTGCAGCCGTAGGTTTGGTAGGATGTTAACGGGTAATATCGCGCACAGCAAAAGGTGGCTGGGTGCCATACATTACTATATGGTACCCGGCTGCCTTTGACTCTATATGCCTCACATGTTCTCTTCACGATTGTTTTGTTTTATCTCTGTTTTGTTGACGTTCGTGTCTTTTGTTTGTGTACCTTTTGTTTACTTTGTGTTTCTGTGACAATTTAAATAAATATCCTCTTTCTTTCTTTCTTTCTTTCTTTCTTTCTTTCTTTCTTTCTTTCAAAAGTCTTATTCTTAATTCTTAGACAATTTAAAACTAAAGGGGTAAATAAATATACGTTGCATAAATTCACGCCTGTATCCCGAAGGGATAGGCAGAGACGAAGGTTTGTCACTTGCCACGATTGACAGATCTCTTTCGCTTAAACAACTTTTGGAATGTTGTGTTTTAACGGGGAATAAGATAAGATAAGATAAGAATATTCTTTATTGTATACCGGAAAAAAATGTTACAGAAACAGCAATGACAAAAGAAAAGATACAATTGGCGGCCTTATTGCTAATAGCAATAGCGGGGAATCCACACCACATGATAGAAACTTTTTGATCTCAACGGTTTTGTCTTTAATACTAGGGTAATAGAGCAATTAGAGCAGGGATACCGTCGCAAAGCGTCGTCGTGTTGCTTACTCTACCTATATTTCCCGTCAGTTTTCGTTCAGGCAACGCATGACCTGCTTTTCCCTGAACCACTCGAATGTCTAATGTAATCCCAACTTAAAAGAGCTTAGCAAGAAGTTGTTGTGATACTTTGAAGCCATATTTCAGTCAGTGTTCACTAATCATGTATTTTCTTTGTTGCAGGTAGTTTTGAAGATTTTGGACAGTTCCCAGCATACAGAGATTTTTTATTGCATGAGTTGTATCATTGTTTAATTTAAATACATCATTAAACATTTTAACTGTGTTCGTAACCATTGTACATTTAGTTTTTATCTTATACTTATACTACGTCTTTGTGGAGATTCTTATTCTTACTAATAACCGGACAGCGGTTCTCACGATGTTTTCATTAATTTTGTTTTTACTTATAGTACAATGTTGGATATGCATGTCTAATCAACATTTATTTCATACTTACTCCATTTAAATTTGCTACGCAAAATAAATACACACCGATGTTGTAAAAATTGGCATATAATTTTTCATTCTCCACGTCGTCGAGATAGGTAAAGTTTGGCTTATATTTTGCCCTCTTTTAGAGTGCATCTTTTCCTCTGTTGGAGGAAGTGCATCATTCTCAGTTCAGTATCATCCTGAACAATAATTATTCCGCAGTTTTGACAATGGTATTTTATAATAAAAACTTGTGAATTGAACCGTGAATTTGCACGGAATTTACTCGTTTATTTTTTCATTTTACAATTTTCCGACGTTTCGGTACTTTTGCAAGTGCCGTGGAATCGGTAGACTGAGGTGACAGGCGTCTTTTTGAAAGCATTAAATGTTAGTTTACTAACCTTGGCAAAAATTATTAAGTTACGTACCAAAAAGATTTTGGAACTTTTAAAATGGCATTTTATTTTTATTACTTTGGACGAAACGATAATGGTAAGATGAGATTAATGAACGGTTACAATTATCATGCCAATGATGATTGTATAATACATAAAAAAAACACAATGTGCTTGATGTACAAAAATTATTGAGAAACAAATGTCCATGGTAAAACAATGGTCCACTCTTCGATGTTGTGCGAATGTTATTTTTAGACATTTACCTCCAATAACAAAACAAGCCAACTCCTTGAACTTCCGAGTGTGTTTATTTCGCGTCAACGCAACTAACATTACTAAACGTGTGCGGCGCCACCGTTTCCTTTCAGCGCCACCCATCGGCACTTTGCACTGGGTCCCACTAATGCATGCCGCCTGACACCCCACTGAGCACTAACTCGCCGTGTCATCACCATGTCTACTATGACGACCAAGGATGAAAAGCGGTTCCACCAGCTGGTGAGTAGCTACAGGTTCAGACCTCTGCGGCACCTGCAGGGCGTAAGAAGTCAATCCAGGTTCTTAATATTCTAGTGTGAAGACCATCAAATTGGTTAATTTTTGAATCGCCAAATCTGCAATCAATATTTTATATCTCTTATATTGATTTTTATAAGGATGAGTAAACGTGATTGTCTTAAATATAACAAGAAGTGATTTTTTTAATATTTATCTTAACTTTCACCGTGGAAATTTCTAAATAGCGATCATATTATCATATACATAACATTCATACATATAAGCAGCACGTCCCACTGTAGGGCATAGGCCTTCTCTCAGGGAGAGAGTATGCCCACCGCGGATTGGCAATTTCAAGTGCTGCGGCATGGGAATAGCTCAGACACTCAGGTTTCCTCACGATGTCATATGTCCCATACAAAATTTACCACTTGCGGGCATTATAATTTATGCTGCTGCTGTTATTTTTTTCGTGATGTGATGTCAAAGTTTTCCCCGTAGTAAAAGTTGTTCTTATTGTTCGGAATCTCCTATTTTGGGTGGTTATTATAGACATTTTGTATTAGTCTTCGTGAAAGCAACAGAAAACCGAAGCGTAGCTTACCTGCAGTCGAAGATACGCCAGCAGATTTTTGACATTAGTTGCAGAAATTTTGTTTTCGTGATTTTTTAATCACTCCCCCGCCCTAGTCACAGTTGGTCACATTTGTGAGACCCTCCCTAGTGTGACGTCACATATTTTACAATTTTTAAATTAAAACCAGTTCCGAATTTCGGTCAGTTTAGATCAAAATTTATTTGGCTTCAAGCCTTGCGATTGCAGATTCACCTCTCCTTCTGGAAAATGGCCTAGCTTTCTCTAACCTCGTACAAGTCACGACAGTGATATGCCATGCACTTGATCCCGCTCTGTTACAACACGATTTGAGGCTCGAATGACAAAACCGCAGGGGCAAGGTATCTAGAGCAGCTGTTAGTGTACGCATATCCAAGATCACTAGAGAGACACACACTATTTTTCTTCGGTCCTTTAACTCCTAGGAGAGCATAGTACCTCAACAACAGATTTCTACTTCTGATGTTGCTTCGCGGCAGCTTCCAATTCAGGATGCTAGGGCCGATGGCTTCTACATGGATCTTTTCCAGGAGATCCTTGGCCGACCTTTCTTTTGATTGCCCAATGCGTTGTACGTGAGGGCTTGTCTGGTTAGGCATCCCTTGTCACGGTCTAATGTGTGGCCTATCTAGGATAGGCCTGCAAAAAAATAATTGAATAAGCGAGGGAGTTATTTAGTTTTGGTGTTGCAAAATAAATATTCGATTCTGTGAAAAAAATAGGGTGCCTGCGTAAGATGTCAAGATTTCTGGTTGAGTTAGTACAAATCTACAAATAACTTCTATTGTTCTGCAAGTTTGAGGTGGCGTGCGGTTAGTTATGGCTAAACCGCGTCCATAAATCACGTGACGCATTCTTGGCAATATTTTGAATAAATCTCTGACCGGTCAGCCAGAAATAGAGTGTAAACGTGTAAGAGCTTGCTTACCTATTCGGTGAACTCACCTTAGTCATATTGGGTGATATTGTTTGAACAATCATATCCGGTAGAAAAGGCTCTACCTAAAATGTTCTAAGTTTGGGTCTCGCGGGCTGTTACATCTGGTAGTTAAAGTAACCACCTACAGCTGCACGACTAACCGTCTAAATACTTACTATAATAAATTCCAAATAAGGCTGTTCTTACTCATGGAATACAATATACCTATGCTTATAAAATATTGTGAGTTATAGTATAAAGTATTTGAATGTCTGACATATGATTCATCGCAAGGAAATAGTCAGCGTACCGTATGTCCTATTTAGGATTCCGTAGGTCTCAAGGGGACCCCATTACTGAGGCCTGTTTGTTCATCCATCCGTCTGTCTGTGTTACATTTGTAGGACTGTTGATTGAAATAAAAGTATATGTTTAATTATATGATTGTAAAGTGAATTACAGAGTCAAAATAAATTTGTATTTACTTGTCCATAATTTATAATGACATATTATATTTTGTGAACTTTAATAGGTATCCAGTTGATATTTCTACAGAATACGTGTCGTTATGAATATAATTACTAAACATAAATAATAAAAATAAACAGTATTATAAGATTAACGAAAAAAAACTAAATTGCAACAATAAAAAATCGGACAAGTGCGAGTAGGACTTGAGGTCTTAGGGTTCCGAACCAACTATTATTTTGCTGATAATAAACATAACTTATGGAACAGTTTGCTCTCCCATACTGTCCATCTTTATAGTATCCGCTATTGTCTGATTTCTTATGTTTTTGATCTATAGTAAACACAGTAAACACATACTCCTGCTAAGTCCCTCGAACAGAATGAAATAAATTTCATTTTTGCGTATCTACATATTATGCTCGTATTGTGGTACGGACGGAACCTTGACCAGTTTTTTACCTATGTGTTTACCAGTCCCTGATAAAACAAATGCAAAGGTCGGTGTAAAATGACGTTCTTGGGAACTATGCCCCTCTAACCTTGTGTTGATTAAATGAGTCATCGTGCACGGTTCCATAGTAAATACACATCAAGATGACATTGTAGAGCAGCCATACTCAAAGGGAAATCATTTAATAAAAAGGGTCGGCAGAAAAGTTTTTGTTTAGCAATAAAATGTTTTCTGTCAGCAATAAAAGTACTTTGAGCAGCCACTAGTGGTTGACAGAAACTACAAAATTGAGCAGCTAAAATATAATAAAATGTAGAGGCAGAAGAGGAATCACCGCAAAAATTTTAATTGATCAGCAGAAAATTCTAAATTGATTAGCTGCCATATTGTTGCGTCTTAAAATTTAATTCCTTAATTCGGAAAAATACCCCCTTAATTTTGATTTCTTCGTCAATCGGCCATAATAGCGGAAATCTGTAAAGATTTCGACTATTACGGTACAAGAGATAAATCCCTTTATATATCAGACTGACAGACGTAACAGGTATATTTAAAGGGATCGTCAACAATCGGTTAAACTTTGTTAGTGTGTGCTAGAGTTGTATTTTTTCCCGCATATGTAAGTAATTACATAAACGTCTATAAAAAGTTGGAAAACACAGACTCCAGAAATAAACTGCTGAAATTTGTGCGTCTTCGCAAATACTTCACTGGGATTTCTCAGAATCCAGTCTGGTTTTGAAGTCGGTATCTAGCTAAGTTAAAATTATTAAAATGAAGGTCATTTGTAATGAGGTGGATAAAATTATTGAGCCACGTATAAAATCGTGTTTATTGTTTATTCATTGACCAATTTTTTGACTACTAGGTATTTTACTTACTAAGTATTATTTCGCTCTAAGCGATAAGACCGCCAATTGTATACCACTACTTAGATATAAGAAACTATTTGTAATATCTTTCACCTGGTTGTGCAATAAAGTGTTCTCTATCTATCTATCTATCTATTATTTTCCTTCAAACCTAAATCAAGTACTTGCGTCATTATGCAGTACATTAACCATTCTAGTCCTTTGTTGCGTTTAAATGTCGTAGGGGACAATTTATTACACACTTCGCTTCTTTTTCGCATAAGTATCTTCTATACATATATAAATCATTTGCTGTTCGTTTGTATCGCTAAAACTCGGGAACGGCTGCGCCGATTTGGCAAATTGTTCTTTTTATTTTTGTCATCTATATTTTCGCTCATCTAGTTAATAATATACGAAAGATTGATGGTTTCGAATCTAGTCGCTCAATATGCCCATTCGTTTTAGTTTTTTTTCTTAATTTTAAGATTGTTAGAAATGTTAATGAAATCTTATTAATTATAGTAGGAATCACCCAAATACTTACCCTTCCGCTATCCAAGTAACTCGAGGTTAGCTGGAAGAAAATACTCATTAGTATTAAGCTCGCCTTTGTACAAATATGCTTGTTGTGCAATAAAAAAAATTGTAATCTAATCTAAATACTTAATTGTGAATACTTAAGATTTAACCTTTTTTAACGACATTTAACTATGTATGGGGGTCGAAACTTGGCAACTAAATGATCCTGCGCGATTGCATTGGACCTTTTGTCTCAATTGACAATCCTTACACAATCCTTCTTGTACGGAACCCTAAAAAATATTGATACAAGAACGCCCGACCGATGAATTCTGTACCCAATGTTTTTAAAGTGTTTTAGTTAAGTACCTATATAATATATGCATATTGTTTATTGTAATTTTCTGATGAACTGACGACTTGTGTTACGGTGGCGGGGAGTCGCTGTATGCGGGCGGCACAAGACCGGGACGCTTGGAAAACCATTAGGGAGGCCTATGTCCTGCAGTGGTCGTCAAATAGCTGATGATGATGATGATGATCGTAATTTTTAATTTTCAATTAATAAGAAATTAAAGTAATAAATCTTGTGTTACCATGAATTTCAAAAACTGACGTTCGGCGGGCGCCTTCTTTTAGATAAAAATAGCTGTGCTAAAAGACTTTATAGCGATGTGGCATTTGTAGCTATAAGTTACAAATCTAAATAAATAAATTAAGGGCTCTTGAA
Organism: Yponomeuta malinellus; assembly: GCA_947308005.1. NCBI lineage: Eukaryota > Metazoa > Arthropoda > Insecta > Lepidoptera > Yponomeutidae > Yponomeuta > Yponomeuta malinellus. The sequence continues at coordinate 14,841,217 of OX371006.1, read as the reverse complement.
AGTAAACTCCACTATAAAAACCAAATATTTATTCTTTTCGAAATACGTTTTAAGTTATTAACAGAGTTTTCAAGTTATAGTTACACTACATTAGATACAGTGGGTTGGTTGGAGGTTTTATTCAAAGATTTCGTATTAAAATAATGTTAACGGGGACGCCGTTAACATTATTAGTTTTAATACCAGACATCTTTGAATAAGACCGCCAATTGTACTCTGCCAATGGAGAACTTGCACTAAAATGTTTTAATATAATAGGAGAGAACACAATGAAACTGAATTGTAACGGATATTTTATCGTTTACTTTTCCATTTTGCAATTTTCCGACGTTTCGGTACTTTTGCAAGTGCAATTAATATTTATTATGTCTAGTGCTCGTGTTAACCTCAGAAAATACTAGGAGAGGACACGTTAAAAGATAAATAAACGTGGTATTATTTTTCTCTGTGACTAATACTTTTGATAATATAACCAGTCGAAAAGTCAATATAGTCACGTGGTACTATACCGCGCCATACAAATAGACCTTAGACTATGACGTCACTCCCTAACGTAACGCCTATAATTTATGAAGCGTTTATCAATATTTGAGTTATCTCGTAAAATAATGTTTTTATGCATGTACACCCTTATAAGAAAACGTTCAGAATAAAATTCAATGACAAAACGAAATCTAATAAGTTTTATGTGTTTGCAGTAACTTTATTTTACGCATATTTTGTGACCTCGAAAACTATTTTTATTGTTTTATTTTTAAATTTTTCCAAGGCATATGATTTTTACGGTATAAAACCAATGTGACTCCAATCTAAGTTAAACGCAAGGTCCTCATAGGTACATGTTTTTATGTCTTGTGCTCTGGTGTTCTATAAACAATATTCTTATCTTGTCGTCTTATGTTGAGGGCTATTGTGTTGCAGACGCTCGCGATCCAGAAGGCGATCAACTCGGTGGAGACACCGGTCAAGGAGAAACATGTCCGGAGCACCATCATCGGTACGTTTCAGGAGCAGAGCGCCATCACCTATTGGGTGAGTACCTACTGCTGAAGTTTCTGGGGAGGTCCTAATTGATGTAATTATCAAAGACAATCAATGAATCAACCAGCCCGTACTCGTCAAGGCACGCCACTGTTTTCTGCCCTTGGCAGGGTTTCATATACATACATTGCGAAGCAGAGACTGCTTGTTAATCTGTGTGTTATTCGAATTTGCAATGGACATCGAACTGTCATTGTAAACCATTAATTGTAGTTCTATTAAACAGGCCCCTGGTGGGCGTCCTACATAGCCAATATTGAACACAATATATAAATTGACTCATTACTAATAATAGGGGTTAAAGTATGAAATTGCCGTTTTATTGCAATAGGTTCTTTGAATTGACATAGAATCTTCATGGTTTGAGGTTTTCGAATGAAACTTTTTTCAAATGGTTTCTATGATGTTCTTTTTTTAAAAAATGTGAAACATTTGAATATCGACTTTCAATTGTTTTTGTTATTCAATTTAGACAAGAAAGATGGATACTGCGAAAATTCGAGTGATTTTTTAATACGAGTTCCGACGCGGAACTAACGCGGCAGAAACAGCCCGCAATATCAATGCTGCGTTTGGAGAGGGGTCTACTAATGAACGCACCGTGCGATTTTGGTTTAAACGCTTTCGTGATGGAAATTTCGACTTAAAGAACGAGCCACGAGGAAGACCGCCCACACAGGTGAATAACGATGAATTAAGAGAGATAGTGGAAGCCAACCCTAGTCAAACTACCAAGGAATTAGCGGCATGGTTTAACGTTACCTTACCCACAATATTGACTCACTTGCGTCAAATCAATAAAATAAAAAAATACGAAAAATGGGTGCCTCATAATCACTCGAATTTTCGCAGTATCCATCTTTCTTGTCTAAATTGAATAACAAAAACAATTGAAAGTCGATATTCAAATGTTTCACATTTTTTAAAAAAAGAACATTATAGAAACCATTTGAAAAAAGTTTCATTCGAAAACCTCAAACCATGAAGATTCTATGTCAATTCAAAGAACCTATTGCAATAAAACGGCAATTTCATACTTTAACCCCTAATACATCGCAAACAATAATGATAAAATGAGTACATCAGAGAAGTGTGTAACAATGATACCAAATGACCATTGCATTGACATGTACATTGCGCATTGACAGGATGTGGATTGGCTCGCAGGATGAAAATGGGATTTTTTTTTTCAGTTTGTGGGTAAATATTTAAGGCACCACGTCAATTTCGCGTCATAAGCTTGTGACACATTTTGTTCAATTATTATCTTGGCGGTGTTAGTCAAGTCATAGGATAAGTCATGTTGGGCTTAGCCAGAAATTCGGTGACTAAACACAATTAACAATACCTATCTAAATCACTATCACTAACGCTATGAGGCGTTACTTAACAGATAGTGATAGATAACAGATATTCTTCTTCTTCACTGAGGATCGCGATCATGGGTCGCTCTTTTCCACAGCAAACGGTTTTCTGCCGTCCAATCGTCTTGTCGGTGCCCTTCCTCTGGCACGTTTGCCATCCACCTGGCCGGTGATCATCAGCCTTAGCAGCCTTCAGATATTAAACCCGTTAAATTGCCGTACGCATCAAACACCGTACCTAACCAACAACAACCGCACAGGTTGTTCTTTGTGACCCCTCTCAATTCATGGGAATGTATGATAATTGTCGGGCATTCACAGAATTTTTCACTTTGAGAATCAGTCCTTTATAAAGTTACATTTTGCGAATTGGATTTCCTGCGTCTAAATCATAATTCGAGACTTGCAGTGCAGGAAAACCGCACTGTCGCTTGATAAACACAATAAATTACCTTGCGTCAATGCGGTATGTCATGTCTTGAAGTCGTGACAATCACTCCTCTTTCTGGATCTCCTTGCAGAGCAATCCCATGCCGTTCGCCATGATGCTGTCGGACCTAAATTTTGTCCGTCTAAACACTCTAGAGTCTAGAGCATCGTCCATTGTGGCGATCATTTGGTGATTACCAGATGGTGGCCATCCGGCATCCGTTTCAGGACAACCGCATCGTGGGGCCTGGCCAATGGCATTGAATTTTAAGCAGGGAACTTACTTAAAATTCAATGCCAATGGTCTTGACTCATGTATTGAACCACATCGATAAGGGTTGTTTTTGACCACGATATTGACACACTCTTACCAGGTTTTATGACGACCGAATCGTGGTGCGCCCAATGGTCTTGAGTCTTGAACCACATCGATAACAGTTGTTGTTGACGATGGCATTGACACACATGTACCGGGTACTGGTATAATACCAGCTCTAGAATTTTCTTTAATTTCCAGCCCATTTGCCACATCCACGTTATGACTTTTAAATAGTTCCATACCATAATGACAAATATGAAATGTTCTTATTTAAGCTAAATGCTGAAAGTTGGTTCCATATCCATATTTGATTTGTGTTTGCTTACTGCTGCCCCTCAATTTTTTGTGTACTAAGTGTGTGTGGAATATGAATAAATAGGTTAGCAATCTATCTCATTTGCCCTGCATCTAAAGCATCAGCTCTCCCCAGATGGTGGCGATCCGGCTTCCGCTGCAGGATAACCGCATCGTAGCGTGGAAGTTCTGCCACGTGTCGCACAAACTGCTGCGGGAGGGCCACCCGGCTTGCCTCGATGACTCCCAGCGGCATATCGGCATGATCGAGAACCTGGGCAAACTGTGGGTATGGACTCGACTACCTTTAATGATTTTTAACCACTGTTATGTATTTACAAACAATAAGTATTGTATTTGAAATTACTCAATAATGAAAACACTGACTGAAAACCAGCGCTGACAGCTCACACCCTCAGCACAATGCTGTGTCAGATGCCCTTTGTGGCAATTTTGACACACCACAGGATGCACTCTGTCGCTCTGACTTTGTCTTGTATTATGTTGTATTTATGTGACTTGTTTTTTAATTGTACTTGTTTATGTTACTTGTTATGCCTTTTTTTCTTGTGATGTTAATTTGTGCCAATAAATGTCTTTCTTCTTCTTCTTCTATATATTCTCGCCCTAAAACTTTCGTAAGCACTATACATTATTAACTTAATACCGGATAAACTTGCTTGGTTTTTTGTCGAACTCAGCTCCGTCTCTAATTACCATGATTAATCTCTGCGAATCAGAACGAAACCTGATCGGACTCTTCCGGCAAAAATCGAAGTAAGTTTATCCGGTATTAAGTTAATAATGACTATGTATATGTTACAGCCAAAGTAATAAATCTGGATATTATATATATTGTCTAGTCATTATATATAATGTCTACTCAGTTTAGATAAAGTGATAATTAACACAAAATTAATCACATTTACTAGCAATTTTATATTCAAAATTAATTTTACCAAGCATTATTCAGTCAAAAGTATCGTTTGGCAAAAACGGCGGTATCCCACGTTTTGCCATATCATAATGTAGGGTACCTATGACTTTTCCATGCACCAACCTTGTTTAAGTTTGACACAAAACTAAGTTTTTTAGCGAAATATTTTTTTTCGCTTTTATATAAAAAAAAAAGAACTAACACCCGAAGTTTCAACCTAACTTCGAACCTATTTTTGCTTATGTGTACTGACCTAACAAACAAAATGCGAATAATTTATTACTTTGTCTAGTGAATTTGGCTTTTATATATAATGACCAGTCATTATGTATAATAGCTATTTAATCACTATGACTGTAACATATACATAAAATCATGTATATCTACATGGAGAATCGTCGTATTGCATAGTCATAATAAGTATTCGTAGCTTAGTTTCTGCATCAGTTACAACTTGGCGCCGAGTTGATATATAGCAAGCGGACAGGGCGTGCGACTGGGGCGTGGTTTTCTATAAAGAGTCAGGATCGCACCTCAGGGCCTAGGGTCTTTCCAATGGTGTAACCCATGCGAGTTTGATTAAACATAAACATTTTACATACAGGCACATACATTGCTTCTGGCCCCACACTAGGATACCCTGTGTCGTGGGAACCAGAAACAACGACATCACAAACATGTAAACATCCAAGACCTGGGGTGTTCTTTTTTTGCACCCAGCCGGGATTCGAACCCGGGACCTCTCGTATGGTATGCAGATGCACTACCGCTGCGCTACGAGGTCGTCAGGAATAACTATAATTAGGAATATCTCCCGAAGAAGATCGAATCACTCAAGTCGCCGAGTTCAGTTTCACGAGTTACACAACTGGAAATCTATTATTTATTAGACTGCCAATAATGTCAATGAAACAGCCATTGCCATACAACTATAAGGGTCTCCCCCCTAGGTTTGCGCTGCCATGCCTGCGCCATTGTAACGTCATCTTTGACCCTCCAGGTCCACCTCCGCGAGGGCTACGGGCGTCTGGTGCACCTGTACTGCGCACTTCTCGTATGCAAGCTGCGATTCCACGCGCGCAACCCTCGCTTCCCCGGCAACATGCATCTCACAGCAGACGAACTCGATGCCATTGCCGAGAACGATGTCAACAACTAGTGAGTGTATTTCTCTAGTACCTAACTTGTTGCAACAACGTTTCTCAATTTCCCTACCTAGCTGATGAGATAGATGGAATTTCTGAGAATGTCCTCGACGAATACAATACAATATTGGAATGGAATACTAATATTGATCTCTGATCCTCTCATGTAATAATTCACGGTGCGTGGAGTGGTTGCATGATTGCCGTCGCAATCGGGAAGTTGAGATTCCAGAAACCCAGTGGTTTTATTTGTTTCAGACACAAATTTAAACTGTAATTTTTGTTTGCAGTTTCCAGTTGTGCGTCGAGCTTTTCGACTACTTAGACGACATCCTCAATCTACAAGCCGCAGGTTTGTACCTACACGTCTCACTGCTTGGAAAAGCTAACTCAATTCGGTGTTAGTGCCAATCTACTACACAGCCGACTCTGAAGTTCGGCTGTGTGTGTATGAAATATTGTTGACTGCGAACTTCGATTCCAGTGTTCGACAGCCTAGGCAACGCGCGTGCCAACTCGATGACGGCCTCTGGGCAGTGCCGGCTGGCGGCGCTCATACCCTGCGCACAAGATTCCTCCCAGATCTACGACTGCAACGTCAGGCTTCTGTTCCGACTGCACGCGTCACTGCCGGCAGATACGCTTCAGGGACATCGGGAGAGGTAATTACTTCCCTGCGCACAAGACTTGTCACAGATTTACGACTGCAACGTGAGGTTTCTGTTTCGACAGCACTCGTCACTGCTAGCAGATAGGATCTAGAGACATCGGGAGAGGTAACGCCATACTCTATGAATCCGCGTAGTAATCCATTCAGATCTTTAACCCCATGCGTACAGATATAGTATCTAGTTTAACTCCCCAGCGCACATGACTCGCCTAAAGTCCACTTGTTTTTGCCCAAGACTCAAGCAAGTTCCGTTATGTTTGACCCACTGTGGGCAAGGCTGGACTCAGATTCGAACTCCTTTGACTCGTCCCATATCACTGACTTCTCTGCGCGCAAGACTCCAGAATCCACTGAGTTCAGTACGTGTTCTCTTTAACCTATCTTTCCCATGCGCGTAAGACTAATCCTAGGTAAAATAGTACTCTACGAGTACTATTTTATTATACTATGTTGCACACAAGACATTTAACAGGACAAGACATAAGAAATAACATGTACAAAGGCGAGCTTATCTATGTAAGAGATTTCTTCCAGCAGGTATAGGAGAAGCAGTAACAAAACGTGCACAAAACTATATATGTGCACAAAACTATTAAAAGAGTGGGCCCGACAAAACGAAAACTTTTACCTTACTTCCTGGCCAATAAAGCTCTGTTTTCCTGCACAGGTTCCGACAGCAGTTCAAGAAGCTAAGCTCGTTCTACAAGCACGCTAGCAGCCTCCAGTACTACCGTAACTTGCTCTCCCTGCCTGTACTGCCATCTAACCCGCCCAACTTCTTACAGCAGGTAAAAATACAAAACAGTGCAGCTAACTATGGTAAATGGATCATGCTATGGAAACCACTATGTAGAGGATTCTTAATAAATACGCACAGGAATCTGATTAAAAGCACAAGTTAATAACACTGGATATCATTATAGAAAGAGACCGCCATTTTGTTCAAGCTTCTTTGTGATTGGGTGGGTCCAACATACGGTGACGTTTTCTGGAACTCTGCCTTGACAATAAAGGCCGGCAATAAACTAACGGTAGTTCCCAATATTGTTATCGGTATACTTCCCTATTAAACCACTACCCTTCTGGCTTGACAATAAAGCTTTCTCTCTCGACATTAGTGACGTCATTACAGTGAGGTTCCCAACCGAGCAGTTTTCGTGTTTGCTGCTATGAGTATTCTTCCCAAATAAACCGAACACCTCTGCCTTGACAATAAACCTCGATGTTCCTCGACAGAGTGACTTCGGCATTATGTAAAATCATTACAATGACGATCTGCCTTGTGCATAAGACTTTGCATCTTAACAACGCAAGCTAAAATAGTAGAGAGCCGAGTACCATTATATACTGATCCGAAAACGGCTCTGATTGGTTCGCAGAGCACCCATTTTTTTTAGCGATTTTATGATTAGCCAGGGGTAACGCACGGTGACGCTGCTTTTTTAGTAACCCTCCCTAGCAAACCAAACCCTTCTGCCTTAAGAATAAAGCTCAATCTTTCACAGAGCGACTTCGGCACGTACGTGACGCCCGTGGTGACGATCCCGGAGCTGCCTCCGGATGAGCCGGACGCGGTTGGCGCTCTCATCGACACTTCTGACACCATGAGTCAGTTTAGTCAGGTGAGATTAGTTTAATTAACTTATTGGTGACTTAAAAACTTACGGTGTTACACGATTCCTCTAAATGTTTGAACTGAATAATAATAAGATAAGAATATTCTTTATTGCACACAAGAAGCGAGACGTAAAATATGAAAGTTACAATGAAAAAGTACAATGGGCGGCCTTATTGCTAACACCAATTTCTTCCAGACAACCTTGTGACGGAAAGGTTGCCGAAGGAGAAAGAGAGTTAAAGAGTCTACTTACTTTAGTACTCCTTTACTTTAGTAAACAGACTTAACTAAAGTTAAAGACTGTTTAATTCAAACGCATTCGAGGAGTGATCTAGAGTTTAAAAGTTCCTCAAATGAAGTTTAAGTCTGTTCAGTTCAGTTTAGTCTTTGTTAAAGGGAAAGCCTTTACCGCAGACCATTTAAAAGGCATTTGAGGTTTCCTTTAATACTTCATGTAGGTAAGGTTGTGGAAAACCGTTCATAGTCCCGACCCACAGGGCTTCGATTCTGTTAGTGCATTATTGTACAATGACAGATACACGGACACCGACAACAGATCAGATCCCATTGACGCCTAGAAGTTTTTGTACGGGTGCGCGCGTAGACTTGAAGTGGCAATGAAATTAGATCGGCGGGTTCTAGCAGCTACGTAAGTAACTTTGTGTATAAGTGTAAAAAATCTTTGTTCTTGGCAATAAATAGTTATTGATTCATTCATTCATTCATTCATTCATTCAGCTGGTTTCGTACTACAATACATTAACGGAATCCAGGCTCAGTTTTTCGTTCATTGGTCCCAAGTTGTTAAAGAACCGGGCACCCTTCCTCGACAGTTATTCGACTGACCCCTGACTGCCTCGTTGGTCTAGCGGTATCACGTCTTATGCCACCATGCCAGAGGTCGTGGTTTCGATCCCCACTGGGGGTTGCCGTACATTTGTATAAATGGCCGTCTGGCTGTATCTCCATGTTTGTGTTGTCCTTGCCTGCCACAGCACAGGGTATCGTAGTTTGGGACTAGGCCCTAGAGTCTTGTACATACATAGTTTTTCAATGGAATGATCTAAGCACGACAATAGTTGTTATTTGCCTCTATTTGGTAGTCTACAACGCAATAGCAGGAAAATGTCATTCCAGTGGTATAACCCGCGCAAATTAAATAGGCATCTCTCGAGAGGGTAACCTATCACCCGACGCGCCGAGTTAAATTGCACGAGTTATACCGTTGTAATGCGATTAGTTACTGGACTGCCAATAGTGTCAATTCCCAGGTTAGATTCCCAGTGCGGGGATGTACCTATGACTATATTTATTTTCAAAGTTACGTACATCTGCGAATTTGTAGTAGCAATACCACACGCTACCGGTGAAGGAAAACACCGTGAGGAAACCCGCGTCTTGGTTGGCTCCGCACGTATTGACTCGTCTTTCCTGTGCGCTAGACCGACTAAGCTGTCAGGATGGTATAGGTGCTGGGCAAGCCTACTCCATCTAAAATGCAATGTCCCAGGCACTGCAGCGTCCGAGTGGTCCCTTCAACCATCTAGTGTGAGTGAAGGTGCCACTGGACGCCTTATAAATCATCTCATTACGTAGATGCAAAGGCCTAAGTAATAGTATAAATGAAATAACCATTAAAGTACTTATATGATTGTATTTTAGAGACTCACCCACCAGTACAGGTGATTGTGTTGTGTGGAACTAATTATTTTATTATTCACCTCTGCAGTCATCGACGCCGGAGCAGTTCGAGCGCGAGTTCGAGGCGCGGGAATCGCCGCCGCAGCCCGACCCGCTGCTGGAGCGGGACAGGCTTATCGAGCACCTGCAGGGGGAGCTGAAACGGATGAGGTACTGTCGGTGTCTCTGCACTGTAGCCTAGTAATTGTTTGTGTAAGTGGTTTTCCTTTGGTGGCGCCGGCTGGTTCCCGGGTGGCCCCGATCTGACGAAGTATGGAGCTTTTCTGTTAATTTTTTCTCCGTAACAATCTAGATCTTGCTTGAAATGGGCACCTATCATTAAGTTTTTGCGCTATAATGCGTAAAAGTAATTCAATTTTGAATTTTTATAATACAAAATATAATTTTTTTCGATGCGCTTGCATCACTTGAGAACGACTTGACCGTTTTGAACTGACCATTTTTGATGTTCGTCCTGTTAACGAGTAAGGTGTTTAGGGAGAGAAAGCTGGACAAGTTGCGCGGAAAATGATCATCGACCAGGTGTCACAGAATGATCACAAACTGTACTGGACAGAATTACTTCTGCCGGGTCAGCTAGTCATGAATAATTACACAAATATAAAGACCCTGCAATCTGGGTAATTTGAGATGACAGGAAAGGGATTTACCAGCACCTTTCTAGTTACCGGAAAATATTCTTAGGATTTCGTGTGGCGCCGGATTAAGAATAGCTTCACTCTATTTCCTTCCGTGGATGTCGTAGAAGGCGACTAAGGAAATCAATTATCAGGAGACGGGCAGCAGCGTCTTCCTGAGATTCCATCCGCATACTGCTATCGCCAACCCGCCTGCCAAGCGTGGCTATTATGACAAAACCCCACATGGTTATGAAAACCATGAAGGAGGCCTATGTCCTGCAGTGGGCGTCAAATGGCTGATGATTCTTAGGAAACAGCATCAGCATTATAAACATCACATTTTTTGCAATATGGGAAAGCCGTCAACAAGGAAAGTGCAATATCTCATTTATTTTAAAATAAGATCAACAGGTGTCTCGATTTCCAGTGTCATAATTTGCAATGTTCTTTTGGTCGAACCACGCGCTAACCGTGAAGGAAAACACCGTGCGGAAACCCGCGGCTTGGTTGGCTCCGCACGTATTGACTTGTCTTTCCTGTGGGCTAGGCCGACTAAGCTGCCAGGATGGTATAGGTGCTGGGCAAGCCTACTCCATCTAAAATACAATGTCCCAGGCACTGCAGCGTCCAAGTTGTCCCTTCATTCATCTAATGTGAGTGAAGGTGCCACTGGACGCTGTATAAATCATCTCATTACGTAGATGCAACGGCCTAAGTATTTTTTTTATCGAACCCACGCGATAGATAAAAATAAATGAACAACCTGTCTTTTTATCTCTTTGTTTAATTATTTATTTTTCCAAGTAGTTCTCCACTAAACTATGTAATGTTGCAGGTCGGAAGTGTCCCAAATGGTCCAGGAGCGCAACACGATGATTGGATCCATGCGGGAGCACTGCTCGAGTTTGGAGACAAAACTTCAGAGCGCCAAGGTGAACTCACACTAGTCTTTTGTTCAAGACTCGCGATGCGAATTAGATTAGAAATCTCTATTGTGCAGACCAGAAAAAAATACATTAGTATTTTCATAAGTTTTGCCGTATGCCATTTATGGTCCTATCGCTATGGTCCTATCGCTAAAAGTGACAATTATATCTACATTTAACGGGTATAATCGCGATTTTGTATTTGGTAAATATGTACCGTGTAATAGAATAATGGCATGTATGACACATGAGACATGGCATATGCGTCGCCTATTTCATCTTGATCTTTTTAAAAGTGTTTGCTTATATAATGTTTTTTTCTTTACAATCTTTTGCAATTGTATTTGTTTGTACTAAATTTAAGCCGTCATCACAAGCAACCTTTATACGTCCCACTGTAGGGCACAGGCCTTGTCACACCGTCAGAGAACACTGTAATGGTGGAAAGAAGATTTGGGATAAAGATTATTCTTCTTTTTTAACCTATTGCTACCTAATACTGAGGGTTGAAAGTTCATTTCCATGTAGGCCACTCGTCTCGGTTAAGAAGTAGTGCAAATCAATCAAACTAAGATAGAGTGACCGAAACATCCCAAATTCTCGACGTAAACTACTATAGTACAATTAAGAAAAAAATTTAATCATTACATGTTTTTTACGTGTGTCAAACCTATTAATAACATAACAATTGTTAACTATTCAGTTTAGTTTACAATACAGTTTTCTTTACAATTATATGAAAGTAAAGTCGTAGTAGTTATCGCAATTGTTCTTCTAATTATCTCTTGGATAGTTTGAGAGTTCTTAATGAATACAATGTGATTTTATTTTGTTACAGACTGAATTAGAAGAGGAAAGACAGAAGGCTGAGATTTTGTCCGTCGAAACGCCAGAAATCAAACGTTAGTAATACAAAACATTCAATAATATTACGTTAAAATTATGTTATCTGTTAACAAACTGTTGACTATTGTCTGTTGTTTTTTTTTTGTTGTTTAACAGGTGACAACCTTCAACAGTTTTTAGCAGTATTTCCATGTTTGTGATGACCTTGCCTGGTTACCATAGCATAGGGTATCCTAGTTTGGGATCTGCACAAGTGATTATGTTGTGTGGAAATTAATATTAGTAAAGTGGATTGATGTAAAGTTTATATCAATGCACTCTACTCAGTTACGTTACAGGCGAATTTGCCACTAAAATAATAATAGTTTAATTTCATTATACAAATTTATATATGATACTATTATTCTACTTTATATAGTGTATTTTTATTTTAACTGTTTTTTTTTTAATTTATCGACTTAGTTTGTTATCGCAGAGTTTTAAATTTTATAAATTATTCGCCAAACTGCATGGCAGTTTGTTGGCGAATTAATCGCACTCTTTTAACATTTTTTAAAATAGTATTTCTTTAATTTCTCGGTTTGGCACTACCCTCCACCTTCTGTCGTCACCCATTGGTTGGCTAGAATAAAATACTGATTAGTATTAAGCCCGCCTATTGTACAATATTTACTTTGTGCGATAAAGAATTTTAATAATAATAGATGGCTGGATCAAGGGGCAGATACAGAAGGCGGTGCTCTTGGACACGGCGCGCATCGTCCGGAGATTTCTCTCTCTGCGGCCCTAACTACCGGTAGCTTGAGCCTAGCTCCGTTACCGGTGGCCAACTAAGATAGGTTTATAAAATATATTTTGTATTTTTTTATATTTTTTTACTTTTATAAACCTATTCTAAGTCATGAAAATAAATAAAGAGAATAATTATAAAATGTAAAGGTTGATGTGTTGTCGACGGTACTAACAACCTCTCTATCGTCTTTACTATTTCTTTTGGTAACATTTTTGAGAAGTAAGTACTTGTTCACAGAGAAACTAACGGAGACTGAAGAGAAGGCGAAAGTGACGGATGAAAAGTTCCAGAAGTTAAAAGGTGCTTACACCCAACTGAGGGAGGAACATATAAATTTGATCAGACAAGTAAGTCGCTGCGCAGTACATAGCGATGTACTGAGCTTTAATAAGTGTTTCTACTGGGCTTATGAGTGTTCAATATAAGAGTTCAATAGTTTGAATAATGGATTATGTATGACTCACGACATTCCATCTAGGATAATTTTCCTAGTATCCCATGATAACCTAAATCCCATCCCAGATCCGATACAGTTGTATAAAGTGTGTCAAAAAGCTGAAAACCGAGACAGGTGTATGAAATGTGTCAACACATCTGACCACAGAGACAGCTGTATGGGGTGTGTCAACCCACTGACTACATTCAGTTGTATGCGGTGTATCAACCTGCAGAGACAAATGTATGGAGTGTGTCAACCCACTGACTTACGAGGTGTATCAACCTACAGAGACAGTTTTGTGAAGTGTGTCAACCCACTGGCTACAGAGACAAAGTGTGTCAACCCATTGACATAGTTGTATGAGCTGTATCAACCTACAGAGACAAATGTATGGAGTGTGTCAACCCACTGACGTAGGAGGTGTATCAACCTATAGACGTAACAGGTGTAACGACCTACAGAGACAGTTGTACGGAGTGTGTCAATCGACTGACCACAAAGACAGATATATGTAGTGTGTCAACCCATTGACTACAGACTTAGTTGTATGAGGTGTATCAACCTACAGAGACAAATGTATGGAGTGTGTCAACTTACTGACGTATGAGGTTTATCAACCTACAGATACACATGTATGAAGTGTGTCAACCCACTGGCTACAGAGCCGTATGTCAACCCGTGATGGTAAAAACAAACAACACCGCTCGCGATTTTTAGCGCGAATCGATCCACCTATAAGATAAACACTAATCAGTGACCGTTAGTAAAAAAAAATTGTAACCGCGCAAATATTATTCCTGTGGAACACCGCAGGAACTGTTTATGTACGAAATTGAAAAGTTTTTTGTCTCTTGTAAATTTTTTTTTCTAAGTTATGTACATTTGTGATGCTATAGTAGCATAAATGTCTTCTTCTTCAATACGACTCGCTGACGGTGAAGGAAAACATCGTGAGGTACCTGAGTGTCTGAGCTAATCACATACCTCAGCGCTTCAAATCGCAAATCCGCGATGGGCACGCGTGGTGATTAAGCCCATACTATCTCCCTGAGAGAAGGCCTGTGCCTTCTCGTATGTATCTCGTTCTGTATGACGTATTAGCCTCCTCAGTCCTGACCTTGAAAATAACAATTGAAGACCATTGTTATTTTCAAGGTCAGGACTGAGGAGGTTATAGGCTGCTTATGTATGTTATGTATGTAAGGTAGGGAAAAATGACTTGTGCGGTGTTGTCTGCTAAGCGACGAATCAATCTGTTTTGCAGAAAGCTGAAGTGGACAAAATGTCGGCGACGCTGCGTGCGGCCGCCGCGCAGCATGAGAGCGCTAAGGTGGCGTTGCAACAGCAACTCAATGATAAGATGAAGTGAGTATAACAGGGATGGTCCTATAGCTCATACCTTGAACGAGATGAATAATCGGAAATCATAAATTTATTTCAACGTAAAAAAATGTGTGAAAAAAAAAAACACGTTGTGAGATGATTTATGCAGCGTCCAGTGGCACCTTCACCCACACTAGATGAGTGAAGGGACCACTCGGACGCTGCAGTGCCTGGGACATTGTTTTTAGATGGAGTAATCTTGGCCAGCACCTATACCATCCTGACATCCTGAATGTCAATGTACAATGTTATCCCTTGTACATTGACAAGTGGTTGATTGCGATAATTAAAAATAAGATTCACACAAAACAATTACTTGTCCTGCCCCTATATTACGCGCACCAAATCCTGAGCGATTCCTATCGTCTAACTGTCAAATTAGTGTGAAATTTGATAGTTAGACGATTGTAATCGCTCAGGATTTGGTGCGTGTAATTAGACCTCCTGTCCCAAACCCAGACTGAGGCCACTTGAACGAATCAGTGTACGGCGGGACTTCCCATAACCTATGTCGTGGTAATCAAACGTATTACCGTTAGACAAACGAGGCAATGGAGAAAAGTGAATATACTTCTACTATAGACTGCTGCCTGTTAGGGGCCATTCAAGTATTACGTAAGCACTACAGGGGCTCTTTGCTTTGCTTATTTTTTTATGACATCGGGGGCGGAGGGTCTGGATGGTGATTACTTCAGCCGTAGGTTTTTTTTACTCTCTGGATTTTCTACAAAATTTACGCGATGCCGTTTCAAATTAACAAATCTAATTTTTACCAAAAATTATGTTAATTGTGTGAAAGTTATGTTAACGTTAGACATATTATGTGCGTTAAAGCCGTCTATTCTGCCTATTTCTTATTTCTAGACTTATAACTGCGGCTCATGTATTAAGAAAAAAATATGCATATACAAATGCATAGGAAGTTGCATGTAACCATGGGAGGTTGGTTGAGAGCTTTGCTTGCTTTTACTGGCGTGGGGGGGGGCATAACTGTAATAAATCTTTTTACGTAATACTGGAACGGCCCTTTAGATTAAAATGATTCTGAAAACATTTTTGATGTGAGATACCTTACTCATTGTGGTCCTAGCTAACAACAAAAATCAAAGTGGTCCGTTGACAAAACCACTTCCGATCGATTCCGGTCTAAGTGACTCTTTCCACAGGGACGTCGAACTATTACAACAAAGCGCGTCGTCCAGCGAAGAGATTGAAGCGTACAAGAACGAGATAGCAAACCTGCGCAGCGAACAAGAGCAAACGAGACAGAAAGAGGTCGAGCTGGAAAACCTAAGGGCTACCATCGAAGCTCTGGAGATAGAACACAAGACTGCCAAAACAGAGTCTGAAGAGAAAATCAATATAATATATGCCGAGTTGAAGGAAGTGAAAGAAACTCTAGAAAGTATTAAAAAAGAAAAGGAAGAACGAGAGGTAGAATTAAGTAGAGTGAAACAAGAGTTAGTGGGAGTGAAAGAGAAGAGTGGAGAAGAGTACACGAAGGTTGTGGAAGAAAGGGACGCGGCGCAACTAGAAGTCGTTACTCTGACTGAGAAATATCAACAGGAGAAACAGGTTAGTAGAGACTTGGATAAGTACATACTTAATTGGTAATTCTAACGAAGTGTAAGGCCTCATTCTGATAGAATTACTCTCTGATTATTATTATTAATACGTTTATTGCACATAAGTAAAAAATACAATGGCAATGTGGCGGATTTAATGCTATAAGCATTTTCTACCAGTCAACCACATTTTTTTATGTTAACAAAATAGAAACTAATTAAGTGGGCAAATGCATGTGGTGCACGTAGTTGTAGTCACAGTAACAAAGTAATAAACATACTATTTAATGGCTTATGCATGTTCAGTAAGCTTTATTATTTAACCTTTATTAACAGCCTTGGAGGACTAACCTTTTTAAAATAAATGTTTAACATGTCTGAGATAGGTTCCGGACCAAACTAGGGCTGTTTCCTATAATCGATCTGGAGGATAGATAAGCCACCGAAGGTCGATTTTTGTCTGGAGTTATATGAAGTATATCAACAATAGGTCGATAATAGGAAACATATTATTAATAGGTTAATCCCAGGAGGTGTCTGTACTCATAAATTGTTTAAGACAATCCTATCCTAGTTACCCAAAAGATAGTAGGTTATTCATTAAATCTTAATTTCACTAGGAGCACGAAAGACTCGTGACAGACCTACAGGCAGACTTACAAACGTTGGAACTGAAACTAACAGATGTTGAAGCACACTTCGCGACAGAGCATGAGAAACGTATTGCAGATGTAACAAAACAGACTAAAGAATTCGAGAATATAGTCCAACAAAAGGACGTAGATTTGAAAGAAGCCATTGATAAACTGACGAATTTAGAAGTCGAATATGAAAAGTTTAAGGGAGAAAGTAATAGAGAGATCAAAAATAAAATTGAGATTATGCACAGTCTCAAAGATGAAATAAATGTTCTTAAAGAAAAACATTTACTACTTTCTAAAGAAAAAATAAATAGTGATGAAGTTATTGCGACGCTAGAGCATGAGAAAAATACTTTACTTGACAAATTTAATAACGAGGCAACTGAAAAGGCAGAATTGAAAAATGACTTATTTTGTTTGCAAGAGAAAGTGGCTGAATTGGAAAACAATGAAAACAAAATGAAGACTGATTTCAACAATAATATTTCGGAGCTGCAAAAAGAAGTTAAGTTTAAAGATGTAAAAATCCAAGAATTAAACACAGAACTCAGTCGGTTTAAAACTGAAACTGACAAAACAACGTCAGATATTGAGAAACAAGTCAAAGAATACAAACAGGAAATCGAAAATCTGAACAACAAAATAAAAAATTCTTTAGAAGGCAAGGAAGTGATCATTAACGACTTGAAGAAGATTTTAACAGAAAAAGATGAGAAACTCATTGAATTAAGTGTGGAAATGAAATCTTTCGCTCATGAAGTCTCTAAAATAGAAGAAGAATTAGAAGAAAAAAACGCCGAGTTAGAAATAACTAAGAACGAACTATGGAATTTGAAAGAAGAACACGAATCTATCTCGCAAAAAAACGACGCCAACTTGGTCATGAAGAATGATGAAATGAGAAAGCTACGAGAGGAAATAAAAACAGTAATTGGAGAAAAGAAAACAATATGCGATGAACTTGGAAAATTGAAGCTTTCTTCCGAAGAAGATAAACAGGTTTGATCTTACACAAATTATATCTGTTTGTGACATGCTTTATGTAACTTCAAGTTATACTTTATAAACGAGTGAGCTATATTTACTTCTGGCAACCCTCTCGGTGGCACATGCAAATATTTTTAATGATTAACAAAATGAGTATACTTTTGACAATGTGCTCTTTGGAGACAGTAGGAAATAAAATTACGGGCATTTTATTATAATTTTTAAAAAAAGATATTGCTAGTTCAACAGTTGACGATACTGTGAATTTTGCAAGAAAAATTGTTAACGAAGAACGCATTGTTTCTCCAACAACAACTAAGTATACAAAAATTAAAATACAATGTCTAAATGTCTATTGTAAAATTTTCTAGTGCCGCCCTATATTTTATTTGTCAAAAGTGTAGTAATCAATAAAATATTAGAATTGGCGAGCGAGAGGTCGCCTGAGGTCAAAGCAGCATTCATGCAAAGTGTCAAGTCATTGCAATTCTTCGGTTCAGGGTAAATCCAATTTGTGTCTTCAACAGTATGGTTACACTCCAACAGGTATACGAAATTAAATTTAATAATCTGACAGAAGAACTAGGAACATTGAGAACAGAACTGTTGGACAGCCAAGCGGAGACTGTTGATTTGAAACGGGATCTAAACCAAGAAATTGAACGTCTCACTTTAGAATACGAACAGTTAAAAGTGTCTAAAGAAACTCAACTTCAAGAAATCAATTACAAAATTGAGACTGATAAAAGAACGTTCATAGAAGAGCTTAACAAAAAAGAAACTGAGTTAAACAATGAAAAGTTGCACTCCCAAGAACTAGAAATGAAATTGGATGAGCTGGTCAAAATCAAAGAAGAAGAAATAAAACAATTGAACAGTGATATAACAGAGAAAGACAGAAAGGAACAGGTTAGGATTCATGTGTTGTTCAGAGTGAAAGTGTGTGTCAAAAATGTCCCTTCGTATTCGGTTTGCGTTCAGACGTTCTGTTCTAACATGGTTAACTCGTTTAACGTTGGTGGTGGATTGTGTGCTGTCTCAAATCGTGATCGTATTATTTTATATCTCTGATCGTACATTTGTTCTTTTGTAATATTTACCTAAAGTGATCTAGTTCAAACAAATAGTTTCCTTTATCGCAAGTGTCGACTGATTTTCTATTCTACTTTCAGCCCCGTATAACCTAGTCCTCATTTTATTTGTCTTTCTTTTATTTCATTATCGTAAAAGGCGATATTTTTGTGCGTTAAGGCATGAGCTGTCTCCGGAAATCCCCCTCGCTCAAGCATTATATCAGAAAAAGCTGCAGAAAAAAACTTTGACTATTTAAATCTGCTAGCTTTTCACGGTCTTTATCCAGGCCATACTAAAATAACACGCGATGATAGTGATACTTGCCTCGATCACGTCATGATAAAATCTAAATTGCCTTCAACCATCTTCATTCTTCAGTCATCAATCACAGATCACAAAGCTGTTCTGGCGTGCTTTCACTCGGTAGGGTCTGAGATTGCTGACATTACTCGACCAACTAAACGAACTAAACTAAACCTAAGTAATCTCTCAAACGACATGAATGGCCTTGATTTAAGTAGTATCTTTGATATCGAAAATCCAAACGACGCTTTAAATTCACTTGTATGTACCATACAGACAATTGTAGATAAAAATATTGTTACAGTATCCATACCGAAATCAAAGATAATAAAAAAGCCCTGGATTACTCCAGGACTCTTAAAATGTCTAAGAAATCGTGACCAACTCCACAAGAAAGCTAAAAGAAATCCACAGAATGAAACGGTTAGAGTTACGTATAAAAGATATCGAACTTTTTGCAATAACATATTGAAAAAATTAAAGAGAGAATATGAACGGGAACAAATCGAAAAAGCAGGTAAAAACAGCAAAAAACTTTGGGATGTAATTAAAACTATAACTCATACCACCAAAATTAAAAGCTCTTCTCACAAAATACTTAAAATACGGGATACCCCCTCAGAAAGTATAAATGAGATTAATACATATTTTGCCAACATTGGTAGCTCCTTGGCTGAAAAAAATCTTAAACTTTTAGAAAAATCTCCAAATAATTACCCTTCATTGCCAATTTTAAAATCTATGAATTCTTTTGTGCTACTGGAAACAGACTTAAATGAAATTGAAACCCTGATCTCGAGCCTAAAAATCAATTGTTCAGTCGGCCATGACCGCATATCAAACAAAATTCTAAAGATCTTGAAACCCAAATTGGTTGCACCTTTAGTTTATATCTTTAATAGCTGTTTTGTCAAGGGTATCTTCCCCGAATCTTTTAAACAGGCCTTAATATGTCCTATCTTCAAGGGAGGGGATGGAGACCTTATCACAAATTATCGTCCCATAGCTATTTTACCTGCGCTCTCAAAACTCCTAGAAAAACTTTTAAACCGAAGACTCATGGACTATCTTGAGAAGAATAAACTTCTTTCAGATGGTCAATTTGGCTTTCGATCCGGGAGATCCACAGATGACGCTGTTCATGCACTAATAAGTAATGTTTCATCTGGCCTGGACCAGGGAAAGAAATGCTTGTCAGTATTTCTTGACCTGGCCAAGGCTTTTGATACGGTCTCCGTCCCCATCCTCCTAGATAAGCTCGAAGCTCTTGGCGTAAGGGGTAAACAGCGTGATATCTTCCATGACTACCTCTCAAACAGAAAACAGCGAGTACAGTTAGACGGTCATATTAGTCGTGAATTACCTATCAGCTACGGTGTGCCTCAAGGAAGCATCCTCGGACCTACCTTGTTTTTAGTTTACATTAACGACTTATGCTCGCTGAACTTAGAACAAGGTAAAATTACAACTTACGCTGATGATACAGCCTTGACGTTTCAGGCCAGTACTTGGCCGGAGGTTTTTAAAGCGGCTCAGCTAGGTCTAAATGTGGCAAGTGACTGGCTCAGGAAAAACATTCTAACGCTGAACTCTACAAAAACTAAATACATTGCATTTTCTCTTCGTAACTCCTCACAGCCGCCAAACAATCTTAATCTATATGCTCATCAATGTATTTCCCCGCAATATACAAATGTAAATTGTAATTGTGCTCATCTCGAAAAAACAAATGATATTAAATACCTTGGAATCATTATTGATCAAAATCTAAACTTCAAAAGTCACATAATTACTTTGAGCAAAAGAGTGCGTAAACTTATTTTTATCTTTAAAACCCTCCGTCATGTTACTGGTCCCAACCTATTAATACAAATTTACAAAGCACTGTGTGAGTCACTTCTGAAATACTGTATAGTTTCGTGGGGCGGGGCCCCAAAGACCTATATGAAGGTTTTAGAGGTGGCTCAACGCGCTGTTCTAAAAGTAATGTTCTTTTATAATTTTCGTTTCCCTACTAAACTGTTATATGAGAATTGTCAGGTGCTCACCGTACGGCAACACTTTATTCTAAGTATCATAAATAAACAGCACTTACAACTCACCTACGATGATAAACTTCTCCAAACACGTAGAAAAAATGTATGTCCTATCACAAGACTACAAACCGCTTTCTCACATAGAATGTTCTTTTTCCTGGGCCCCCACCTCTATAACAAAATTAATAAAGAGCTCTCTATTTACTCTCAAAGAAATGCTAAATGTAAAGAATTGGTATCCAACTGGCTATTGACCTTGTCTTACGATGAGACTGAACAGCTGTTAACCGTTGTTTCGTAATTTTATGTGTAAGCTAAAAATAGGATCCTAAACATGTCCCAAAATCTACATCTTGTAGGCTTTCTTTTAAAAACATTACCTTCTAAAAAACTATAATTTAATAAACATGCTCGGGTAACAGTTACACACACACACACACACACACACACACACACACACACACACACACACACACACACACACACACACACACACACACACACACGCACACGCGCACACACACACACACACACACACACACAACGCATTTTTATTACCTAGTTCTAACCTCATTTAAGTTTTTTCATTAAATATCAATATATTAACAAGGTACATTAATTGTGTAAATGTAAATTAGTGTATTGAAGTCTGTTGACCTTGAAAATGTAAAATGTTTTTCGGAGGAGCACTGCTTATCCTAAACCACAGGTTTTAACCTTTTTTAGGGAGCAGGGTACCACTGCCTTAGTGATAAGGTCACTGTAAAATGTTCCTTGAATAAATTATCTTATTATTATTATTATTATTATTTTTATTATTGTAACATAAACTACAAATTAAAAAAATAAAATGTTGGAGTGTTCGATCGAGAGGCGCATCCGAAGAGAGGCCTAGTCTTAAGAGGCTACTCTGTACTAACTAGCGTCACCAATGGAAAGAATATTTTCTTTTATAATACCTTTTTGCAAAAAGTGAAAATCGTAAATCTCACTAATGGTGGTAGGTAGCATTTTTCATTTGAAGATTAAAGAAATCGATTAAATTCCTATTGTCCTTAGGTTTTAGTCTGAGATTTGAGATCTAGCTTGAGATTTATAATAAAAAAACAATCTACTTAGAGGCTAAAAATTTCACCCATGAGAGAAAAGTGTTATTAAGATACATTTTTTTTCACTGGTAGCGCTAGCTAGCGCCGGGTCGCCCCTTAAGAAAACTTTCCCGTTTTATTTAGCAACGTACCAATTCGATCGTCTATTGCTTTTAAAAACAAAAACATGCGCGCCTGCTCGCATGGGACCCTTCTAATTGCATGTATTTTCTTTTTTTTCCTTCCCCTGGCTTCCTCAACTTCGCCTTGGCTTCGCAACTTGGGACCAACGTTGGGCTCGACACCACCAATCTTCTGTGGACCTTACGCGCCTTGCGATAAGTATACTTTTGGCTCGCACGCTGTTAGATGTTGGCAAATAGACTCGAGCACGTGGAAAAGGAGAAACTGAACGCTGAGTGTGAATTGCAGGACTTGCTACAGCACAATACTGTGCTGGAGGATAACGTGGCTGCGCTCAAGAGAGAGCTCGAAGATGCGCGGAACGAGATACGGGATCGTGAGTTTATCTCTGCATTACGTTTATTTTATTAAGCGTAGATTTTATCAACATAGAGAGACATGGCGTCTTTTGTTGGAGGCCAAGATAAGATTCGAGTCGTTGAGCCAGTTAGAGTAAATGAATGAATGAATGAATGAATGGCTCGTAGCCCCGGCTGCCTGAGTGATCTTAAACGATCACGAAGGTTAAGCAACGCAGGGCGCGTTCAGTGCATGGATGGGTCGCCGTCTATGCCTAACGCTAGTGGCATTTTTCCGAGCGGTTCCGTGCTTCGCAAGGCACGTTAAGCTGTTGGTGCCGGCTGCCGTCGATAGATGGCAGTCGTTAAGCCAAGTCAGAGGCCTTAGGGCGGCTTGACAACTTCTGACAGTAGACGAGCCACTAGTCTACAAGCCTCCACCAATCCGGACTTGGCCCCCGTGGTGGAGTATGGCCTATACCTTCCTCAGGGAAGAGACCCGTGCCCCTCGGTGGGGACATAATGGGTTGATGATGATGATTCAGATAAACGCAAGGCACGCTTTCGAATAAGTGTAGCGATAAGATAATAATTATCATAGTCGATGAATATGAAAATTATTATTTTATCTTATGCTAATTGGACGGTAAGGCTAAATGTATTTGATAGAATACTTAACATTTAAGCCACTGAGTTTTCTCAACCATTTTCACACTGTCCCAATCCTATATTGACGAGGGACTGAACCCAAGATCTCTTGTTTATTTATAACTCATATTTCAAAGACATGTCTCGAGGCGTCAATAGAGGGAACAAATCTGTCTTCCTGCCACATTGAGTCTGCTAAATGCATAATTTTTTAATGAAATTATATTAGCAGGGCAATGATTGTTTCATTGACTGTTTGTGCTCTACTAACCAAATACATTCCGATGAATAAACCCGTGCGGATGAATTCGGCACCTCGCACTATCTCCTTCGTAACAGGTGCCTATTTAATTGGCATGGGTTATAACCATTTGAATCGCATAGCAATTTATAGTTTAGTAGACTAAGATCCAGATAAAAATGCAGTCTTTCTTGATCTGGCCACCGCACCTAAAGTGTATTCATCATCAATACAATCATGAGCAGCCTAATATTCAGGGCATATTCCTCGTATACAAGACAATATTCTAGGAAGAATGAGGCCATGGAGACCAAAGATATTATGGCTACACAACGCAACGTTCGTTCGATCAAAGTTCTGGTTCCTTGTTTGTATTTGCAGTGTCGAAAAAATTAGTTCCCAGCCCCCTATAGGAGACGGCACATAAAGTAGTTGCCTCTTAGAGAGAGAGAAAGTATTGGCCTACTCACCAGGAGTATGGATTCTGTTAAAAAAAATTACACACCCAATCACAGAAACACAGAAAGCAAACAAAGGTTCATCTTAACTCTCTTCCCTTAGAGCGCCGCTCTATATTCCGTTGCGCGGGCGACGCGGCGCTGGAAGTGACGGCGGGCGCGCTGACGTCACTCGAGCGGTCAAGTGCGCAGGACAGCAGCCGGGCGGCGGCGGAGCTAGCGGCGCGGGCGCTGCAGGAGCTCGCTAGCCACACTGAGGTGCGTTTGTCTGACTTGCCTATGCGCTTAGCCACTGTGGTACCTACGTCATATATCTCTGTATGGTCGGCCGTCCCCCTAGCGCTCCAGCAGGACCGTCCTAGGCGCTTAGCTACAGAGGTACGACATCTGTTTCTTTTGTTACATTACTGAGTTCATTTAGTCTTTAATGTGTAGCCTTATAAAGGTGACATTGTCGCTGTGCGACAAAACCTTTTAATAAAGATTATAAAAAAAATGGTCACGTAATCTTCGGCCTCGCGCGAAGCTTAAAAGGTTACACTGACAGCGATTGCTGTCGCCTGGCGACGGACAAGCGCGCGAATGCGAGAGGCTCTGCAAGGTGGAATGTCCTAAAGAAAGTTCCTGTGTAGCTTAAACGTATTGTAACCTTACTTTAAGTTTTAAAAAACTGTTACACATTACGATTGTATACTATTAAGAACTAGAAATTAAGTAGAAGAATAGAATATTCTTTATTCTATGTACATCAGGAATTACATATTAAAATTAAACAATAATATAGTACAGTACAATTGGCGGCCTTATTACTAAAAGTAATTTCTTCCAGACAACCATTAAACAATACTAAGCAAAATATTTCTATATTTATACTATACTCATATAATATATATATGGCCATAACGGTCCTTAAATATGAAAGAAATATAAAATAAATATACATAAATAAAAATTGGCATATGGAGGGAGAAGATGAACGAAAAATATACCTAAGTACATACACTATACTACTAGAAAGAGATTTCACTAAAAATAAAAAAGTACCTTATCTCCGTAAATTACTAGTGTGCAATAAAGAGTTATCTATCTATCTACACTATTAGACATTAAAAAGTATTTATGGCGATTGCGGCTATATAGCGCGGAAGGAATAAAGGCGCGGCCAGGCCTACTGGCGTTTACTTATGCGGTACAGGATGTGGCGGTGTGTGCGGCTGCGCTTGCGCTGTATGGAGATCACCTAACGTGTCACGGGTGTAAAATGTAGTCGTATCTTCCGCAGAAAGAGGACGTGGAGTCGGCGGCGCGCGCGGCCATCATGGCTGCGCATAATGCGGCGCAGCTCTCCACCTACGTCATGGACGTGTCCAATACATCCACGGATATGGAGCTCTCTGATAGTAAGTCGAGGCGTGTTGGACACGCAGCATTGTGCCTTTTATGTCTCATGTCTCTCAACCCCTACGGACCCCAGTTTTCTACCACTCAATTTTTGTGTTAGCACTTTAAAGATTTATCTTGTTAATTTGTCTGTTACTTGAAAACAAATTATAAATTTTCGCGGGTTTTCTGCTTTGTAGTGGCGTTGTTTTATAGGTAATAATTAATTGTTACATAGAATGGACAATCTTCTATGTAGGACAATGATTTACTGAAGGCTGTGAGATTGGTAGAGCGCGTAAAGCGCGAAATAAATAAAATAATAAAACCCTGATTTAAAAACAATATAAGTTTGAGAATACTCGTATTATGTAAATTCTGATGTGTCCAAAAATACCAATCTGAGAAAAAAAGCTCATACAACAAAAGTTGTCGTAAAACACGAACTGTAATTGACGTGTCGTAAGGAGTTGTGCATTTTAGAAATGACCCTGTATTATACTTCGTTGCACGAGTCGAATTTCTAGGTTAACAATACTCGCATCTCATTGGTCAATGCGCGCGGCTAGAGATAAGCGAACAATAACCGAAGACGGTCCGCTTCATAGGCTAGGTTTACTTAATGCAGTGGCCTTTGAATGTCACGCTCATTAACCAATGGGCGCACATGGACGATTTTCTTTGGGAGCTCGCTTCGTGGAATAGAGTATAGGCTTGGCAGATTGCTGACAGCGGCTGCATGAGAATGGCCGAGGACAGAAATAAGTGACGTGCCTTCGGGAGGCCTATGTCCAGCAATGGACGAGTGTGGACTGATTGATTCATAGGCTGCTTATGGTACTCGTATGGTATGTTACTATATTCATGGTACAATCTTATTCCCTCAGAGCTAACAACCCAATGCCGGGCGATGCTACAAGCGACACGCGACTGCGTCCAGTCGCCACTCGGGTCCTCGGCAACTGAGGCCAGTGACCGAGTCCGGACGCTCCTCCAGGCTGCCGCCGCGGCTGATACCAGTATCGGGGCCGGCAGGTCCGTTGACGACGAACTGGCGGACATGGATAGAGCGATCGAGATGGCCGCGGGACAAATCGAGGTGAGAGATGTGTGATGTTCTTGCTGGAAAACGAATGGGTCTCTAAGAGTGCTTAGAAGCTAGGAGACTGGTATTACTGGCACGACTAAGCGTATCTTTAAGATCATTCAAGGTAAAGTCAGGGGGTAGGTCGCTAACTAGTGTTGTTTCTGTCGTTCCTGTTTGATAGAAATACGTTAAAACGTCGACAAACGAGTGCGTTCTGTCTCCACTCGGCCCCTCAGCAACGGAGGCCGGTGACCGATTTCGGTCGCTCCTCCAGGCTGCGGCTGATACCAGTATCGGGGGCGGCAGGTCCATTGACGACGAACTGGCGGACATGGCTAGAGCGATTGACATGGCTGCGTGACAAATCGAGGTATAGTGTCTTATTGCACCGTGTTACAGCAAAAAGAACAAACGATTTGTGTGTGGTGGTTTCCCTCAAACCCATAAAGAAGTGTTATTACTGAAAAAGTGAGTGTTTTCTGGTTAAAAACTGTTGTAACAACAGCGACTTATCACCCCTTGAAGTGGAAGGAATCGCTGGGATCGCGGGTTTTCTGGAATCGCTGGGTAGTTTAGCTGGTTCCAGCTTGGCAATAGTAAGATAAGAGGTCGGCGATCGAGTGTCCATTTACCAATGAATGTTGAAATTGAAAAAAAAATAAAAAATAATCACATCACATTACATTAAAAAAAATCATAATAATATTGTTACGACGGTGGATAGGAGGTAAAACTTTGAACGCGTTTTTCCGTGCCTTGGAGGCGTTTTCAGCAGGCTGAAATACCGTTTCAGGCCGTTTCAGAGGGTGCTCTGTCACATACTAGTTTATCAAAATTTCACCCAAGTTACCATGGTTTTCAGGCGCCTGAAACCTTTATTTTAGTCAGTTTCAGGCCACCCTCTATCCGATGACGGTATGTATATGATTCACATAAGTTATTTAAGCACCCAAAACAAATTATCGTGTTAAAAAACCTAAGACTAAAGTCAGGGTCGTGGTTGCTACCGGCGCGGCATGAAGCTGGGCTGATGCCATTTTGGTGCAAATTCTTAGTTTTACTTTTTTTATTTAACTTTTTGTAATGGTACTAAATAGTACATTGTTACCCTAGGAGTGAAAGTAACTCCTAGGGTAACAATCTACTATTTATGGAACGCCAATAGGTTGAGAGACTAAATAAGTCTTTCATCCGAGATAAACACTGTGCTTTTCATTAATGAAATGAAAAGCACAGTGTTCGCAATTACGAATATATGGAATGTAAAAATAAAAACATGTATTAGCTAAAATGTTAATACATCACTGCTATACGGAAGTACAAACAAAACTCTACAACTCGATAAAAACAAATTCCATTTAAAATTTAAAAAAAAAAATTAATTTCTTTCTCGCCTTTTTTTCCCTTGTCGCTGGCTGGCTGAAATTTGAAAAGTTAGAACATGGTTCAACAGAAATTTGAAAATAGAACTAGTTTTTTTTTTAAATAATTTGACACCTGTCAGTTGAAAACGATTCTCCCTAGGGCTGAAAAGTATTACTTTCGACCTGCTCCTCAGGCAACTTCTGAGCTACTTTCCGAATATACGTAATGGAATAAACATATACATCTGTTTATCAACAGGAGATGCTCGCAGCCAGCCGTACAGGCGACGCGGGCGTCAAGCTCGAAGTGAACGAGAAAATCCTAGACGCGTGCACGACGCTCATGGGAGCGGTAAAGATCCTGGTACAGGACGCACGGAAATTGCAGCAGGAATTAGGCGACCCCAAGACGCGGCTCAACATGTATCGCCGCAACCCGCAGTGGTCCGAGGGGCTGATATCCGCTGCCAAAGCCGTGGTCTTCGCCGCTAAGTTGCTCGTGTAAGTTCACGTTTAAATCACATTCTTAACTCTAAAAAGTAACGAACATAATTTTGATAGACATTGCCCCTATTTCACAGCTAAAACTCGTGTCATTAAAGCAACCAATCAAAACAAGCCGCTAAGTAACGCCTCCTCTTGCTCTTCGTGATATGATAGAAGCGAGAAGACGCCATGTTTGGCGGCTGGTTTCAGATAGTTTCATTAATGGCACAGGCTATAGCAAGCCTTACACACAATTTACATGGTTGAGAGTAATTTCTATGCAGAATGTCTCGATCTTTTCCTTTGATGTCAGCGCAACATTTTGCCAAAGGTTTATTTAGGGTACTCCAGTCGGTACTACAGTCGTTAGAGCTAGTTACTTCTGTCACATGAAACTTAGATGGAAGTGTTTTTATACCACAGAAAACGCAAAACTTAGAACACAAAAAAATTGTTCGAGTTTTTCAGGTCTCAAAAAATGCCTTATAAGATTTCGTTACTTCATTGAATTCTAAAAGTTTTCTAATAATGGCGTATACGCTTTATTTTATGAGTGACTAAAATATTAATAAACGCTTCATCATAAATCATAAGGCGTTACCTTAAATTGGTGACGTCATAGTTAGCGTACGATTTGTGAGGCGGGCTTTTTTTACCACGTGACTAGAACGACTTTTGGACAGGTTATATCATGGAAAGTATTAGTCGCAGAGCAAAAAAAAATTGAGCACGGTTATTTGTATTTTAACATGGCTTTAATTTTTTGAGCAAGTTCTCCATCAGCGCAACTCCGCGTTAAATTAAAATTCACTGTAACGCGCAAGGCCTTCTCGAGTGCGACGCTGGGAGCGTCCGTGGGTATCCGAGCTCCGATTCCCCTCCACAGCACGTCGGCGGACGAGGCGGTTGCGTCTTCCGGACGCGCGGAGGGCGTCTCTGCGGCCGCGCACGAGGTGGCGGGCTCCACGGCGCAGCTGGTGGCCGCGTCTCGCGCGCGCGCCCCGCCCGCCTCGCCCTCGCTCGCGCGCCTCACGCTCGCCTCGCGCTCCGTGGCCGCCGCCACCGGCGCCGTCGTGGCCGCCGTGAGGGCCGGCTCCGCGCTGCTTAACGAACAAGGTGGGATGTCTGACATACAATGACGCTATCTATCTACGTGTGACGTGTGACGCCTGATTAAGAATAGTTTAACTCCATTTCGATCCGTGGATGACGTACAAGGCGACTAAGGAAATCAATTGCCAGGAGGCGGGCAGCAGCGTCTTCCTGAGATTCCAACCGCACCGCGATCGCCAACCCGCCTGTCCAGCGTGGCGATTATGATTAAACCCTTCATGGTTAGGAACACCATGAGGGAGGCCTACGTCCTGCAGTGGCCGTCAAATGGCTGATGATGATGATGATGATCTATCTACGTAAAATCTAGGCGTATGGGTAAACAAGGTGAGAGGGGTAATCGGTCCTCGCTGGCGCTAGTTACGCACGCCTCGCGGTGCGGCAACACTTGGATGTTGATAACCTTGGGTTTGAGGTTTGACACATGAAGACGTAATTTATGTTCAAACGTTTCGTTTTCTTGGCTACGCGATTGTTGTTTCCCGTGTTTTCTTGTGATTTCGACAATTTTGGCTAGTTTTTCGAGTCCACATGAGTAGATGTAACATTTCAAAGAGTCTTCTATTACTTTTGTTTTGATAACAAGGCTGAGTTTTCCAATATCATCCGTTTAGTTGAGACTTGAAATTACAGAAAGGCCTATGGATAAGAAGTTTAAATACGTAAAAAACCAATAATCCCATTTTACTTCCAAATAAAAATTGCGTGAGCTACGTTAGTGTTTTTTTTTAATACTTCTCTTTTATGAGTAACTAACTATTAATGTCTTTGATGGAATAAGTTTTTCGGTCACACCAGTCTACTTGTTTATAGTAAAACAGAAATCTACCGAGTATAACGTTATATTTTACAATGGTAACACTGCTTCTTTCTTTTTGCATCGAATTAAAAAACAGACTAGTAGTTGCTGATGACATTGCCTTTCCCTGCGGCAGAGGCCCTGGACACGTCGGCGCTGACGCTGACGGCCACGCGGCGGCTGGAGATGGAGAGCAAGGTGCGCTCGCTGGAGCTGGAGGCCGCGCTGGACGCCGAGCGGGCGCGCCTCGCCGCCCTGCGCCGCCGGCACTACCAGCTGGCGCAGCTGCAGGAGGTAACGGCACTAATATAGCGGTAGATGTAGACGAAACACAGCTGCAGACGGGGAGCAAACACAGCTACAGGTGGGGAGCAAAGACAGCCGCAGACGGGCAGCAAAGACAGCTACAGATGGGGAGCAAATACAGCTACAGGTGGGGAGCAAAGACAGCCGCAGACGGGCAGCAAAGACAGCTAGTTACAGATGGGGAGCAAAGACAGCTACAGATGGGGAGCAAAGACAGCTGCGGATGAGGAGCAAAGACAGCTGCAGATGGGGAGCAAACACAGCTACAGGTGGGGAGCAAAGACAGCCGCAGACGGGCAGCAAAGACAGCTACAGATAGGGAGCAAAGACAGCTGCGGATGGGGAGCAAATACAGCTACAGGTGGGGAGCAAAGACAGCCGCAGACGGGCAGCAAAGACAGCTAGCTACAGATGGGGAGCAAAGACAGCTACAGATGGGGAGCAAAGACAGCTGCGGATGAGGAGCAAAGACAGCTGCAGATGGGGAGCAAACACAGCTACAGGTGGGGAGCAAAGACAGCCGCAGACGGGCAGCAAAGACAGCTACAGATGGGGAGCAAAGACAGCTGCGGATGAGGAGCAAAGACAGCTGCAGATGGGGAGCAAATACAGCTACAGGTGGGGAGCAAAGACAGCCGCAGACGGGCAGCAAAGACAGCTAGCTACAGATGGGGAGCAAAGACAGCTGCGGATGAGGAGCAAAGACAGCTGCAGATGGGGAGCAAACACAGCTACAGGTGGGGAGCAAAGACAGCCGCAGACGGGCAGCAAAGACAGCTACAGATGGGGAGCAAAGACAGCTGCGGATGGGGAGCAAAGACAGCTGCAGATGGGGAGCAAAGCTGGAGCTGGAGGTAACGGTTTAATGGGCTGCTAGCAGCGGATGGAGAGCAAGGTGCGCCCGCCGGAGCTGGAGGCCGCGCTAGACGCCGAGCGGGCGCGCTTGGCCAGCTGAACGGGTAACGTCAAGTGACTTAGCGGCAGACGGGGACCAAGTCAAGATTTGGCCAAAGCGGATCACTGATCTTACTTCGTCGGGCACAATCCTAACAAACGACGTAGGTTGTCCGTAATCCTCAAGAAATTAAAAAAGGAAACCCCGCCAAGATATATCTGTGTAATTTCCGTTTTTGTGTGCAATAAAGTGATCTCTATCTATCTCTCTATCTGTCTATCCTCTTAAGGATAATATGAGGTTCAGGTGCTGTACGTAGATCTCTTCTCAAGAATCTTCGAACATAAATCGGCATCGAAAAAGATAAATATTGGCAGTCAATTCTGCCTAGAGTATTGAATAGATTTCCAATAGAATTAGTTAGTAGAATAGAAAACAAAACTTGTCAGCAAACAAAAAATATTATTAAGCGGCACTTGTTTAAACCTACCTCAATAAATGTAAAAATATAATGTATATGTAAATTTATGAATAAGCAGCTCCTTAACTCAAAAATCTTTAAATATTAAGATTAGAAGTTAA
The DNA here is from genome assembly GCA_947308005.1 of Yponomeuta malinellus. Classification (NCBI taxonomy): domain Eukaryota; kingdom Metazoa; phylum Arthropoda; class Insecta; order Lepidoptera; family Yponomeutidae; genus Yponomeuta; species Yponomeuta malinellus. The sequence goes on along the minus strand of OX371006.1, from coordinate 14,809,157 downwards.
GTTCATGCCATGTAATGTATATAATTTTTCTTTGAAATAAACAGCTTAAATTTTAAATTTTTTTAAATTTTATATAATTTAAATTACATATGCTGAAGGGGTTAATCCCATTTGTTTCAGAACGGCAGCATAACGAACGGCAAGGAATAAACAGGTGAAGGCGCTTTTGCGAGCATCTGGCAACTATAACCACACCACTAATTAATATTGTTAAAGAAGAGAATCTAAAAGTCAGTGAACCACACACATCACTGCGCCAATCAGACATAAGCGGTTTTCTTTTAACGATATTGCATTATGTAATAACATTGTAAGTATTTAGCATTTAACCAGCAACGATTTATTGTTACGTATCTAAGTTTATAAGTGAACCAAAGTTATAAGGAGATCAATTGTACTCTGTGGAATCAATAGTGAGAGAATTATAACGTCTTCCTGTTAGGCGAAGGCTCAACTAACACTTATGATTAGTACCTACCTACATTTGAATTGAAAATATATTGATCATTCATCAGAGTCACGTAGAATCACGATAACTAGTTTCATTAACAATCATACTCTAGTAAAATATTGATGGATAGTTCGGCGTTAGGCGTAAAGGCAACTTCACAGAAGAAGGTTTTATATATGCTCGTCTGTTGTATCTTGTCGAAAAATCAGAAAACGGAATTTAGACATTTTTGTCTTACACGTCACATTGGCGAAATTGAATTAGGAACTTTATATTTAGGTAATTTCTATTTTGAAATATTTTCATGGCATGGCGTTATCAACAGTGGTATGGGTTAAATTATATAAGGTATAAAAAACACACACATTTAGCGACATCGGTGGCAAAAATCTGTTCTTTGGTAGAACTTACTTTAAATCCTCTTAAACATAAAACATAAACATTTACATACAGGCACATACATTGCTTCTGGCCCCACACTAGGATACCCTGTGTCGTGGGAACCAGAAACAACGACATCACAAACATGTAAACGTCCAAGACCTGGACATAATTTTTATTCAAATTAATTTAGTTATGTATATTATTGTCATTATAATTAATTGGTGTAACTCTAAAATTTTTATAGATTGTAAAAATAACGAGTTCTCCAAGATCATCAACTTCCGGTTTATAAGCTGTACAAAAAGTTTAAAGTATGGTTTATACGAAGCCAGTGCGCTGGCGTCAGGTCTACAAACAAGCCGCTGCTGGCTTGGCTTGTGTTTAGATGAAGCCAGTCAGCTTGCATCTTGTCGCAGAAATTCTAAACAAAAACAACGCACCTGGCTTGAAAAGTAGACGGCCGCTCTATTCTCGCCAGCGCTGGCTTAGCATTAAAAACTGTTTATACAAGGCCAATACCAAGCCAGTGATGACTTCGTATAAACAAACCTTAAGCCCTCTTCTGCGCCTATAAATGGGAGGAACTACTACGAGTTAAGGTTTATCAACGTTGCAATGTGCCGGTGCCACGATTTCAATCTTTAAACCTATAAAGTTGTTCATGAATATGGTTATAAATATTTTTTTGCCCTAAAAAAATGGGTCACTATAATAAAAAAAAAAGTATGAAAACTGTCAGTTTTAAATCAGCTGGCGTCCCAGTATATGTGCTGTGCCACCTGCAAAAAAAGCGCTGAACACTGCGCGTCATAATTTAACCCTTAAACGGCCATAGCTAGTATAAATTTTTCATTGGTTTTGGACTTTATCTCTAGGAAGTAAGGTTCAATTTAAAGTGGGAACTGTTATCCCTATGGTCGAACAAGGGTTAAATAGCTCGAAAAACCGCGAGATTTCCCGATCTTTGCGCTAGTAATATGTGTGTAATTTCCATTTTTATGTACAATAAAGTGTTCTCTGGTATCTATCTAGTACGTCCTCGGCCCGTTGTATCGTGGAATGGACCTTAAGTCCTTGTGTGACCGCGCCTTATGGTGAGGAATGTTAGTTTAGCTTAACGTGATAAGAATACTTAGGCCAAACACGCCTCTAAACTGTATTTGTCCCCCACGACACCAATATGTAATAAGTACTATGTTAGGAGAAAATGCCTTTAATGAAAATGCATGCACTAATCGCGTTTCAGGCTAGAAATGCTGCGCATTTTGAAGTAAGTACATTCGGCAGCACAAACCTTTACTTTACTTGCATGTGCAAATAGAGGCAAGTAACAACTATTCTCGTGCTCATATAATTGTCTTGAAAAACCAACGGTCTTATTTATTCACACTTTAAAAACGCCGATTAATGGAGTGGAGACTTTACAAGGAAAAGATGTAGCCACAGATTGAATAAACAGAGTTCCAGAGGAATCGTGTTTTTATAAAAAAGGCCGTATGTGTGTGTAGCCGTGTCTCCTGCTCGTGTTTATTATGAAACATTACACAAAACAATTTGTTTTCAATGCTTAAAATTAACTTTTTATTTTGCTTCCCCTAGCAAAGAAAATGTTTTGCACAAAGAAAACGGAATGTTTTGTAATGTTTTTTAGCAAGAGACACGGCTTTTAAGCCTGGAAAGTAGCGATTTTTCACATTTGTTCGGGCGGTCATGCTACCTGCTTATCATCATCATCATCATCATCATCATCATCATCATCATCATCATCATCATCAGCCATTCGACGCCCACTGCGGGACACTGGCCTCCCTCGTGGTTTCCATAACCACGAGGGGTTTTGCCATAATCACCACGCTTGCCAGGCGGGTTGGCGATCGCAGTATGCGGTTGGAATCTCAGGAAGACGCTGCTACTGCTACCTGCTTATAGTTGCTAATGTATTTATGTACATAGCTGATCAACCTTTTGTTGCAGTCAACAGCATGTATAGGTTATTAAACGTTACAACGGGTCGGACAATACAGACTAAAATAAACCCTAAATGCTTTTAACGGTCAGACTCCAACACTACCGCAAAAAGAACGGCCAAGTGCGTGTCGGGCTACGCACAGTGTAGGGTTCGGTGGAAAGAGGGATTTATTGTCTGCTTTACAGAACTAACAACTTCATCAAAGTAATCTTCAATGGATTTTCTATTACTCCTATTAGGTACTCGTTGACTTAGCCGTGATAGTTTTCCTTTTAAGTTCATTATGTCCTACTGCTCTGAATTTTTTTACGTTTCTGCAATCAACCGTTTAGCCGGGAGAGCGTGGGACAACGCCTTACTCTTGTCAAAATTTGCGCTATTTCGCAAACGGAGCCCTAAATCGTCTTCCTACACCCACAATATTTTTAAATGATCAATCCAACGATACCACACGCTATGGTGTAAGCGAGAAAAAGAAATTGCATCCCTAATGATATTTTATTCTACCGTTTTGTCGGCGTAATAACTATGATGCCACATATCAGCGCTCTAGTAGGTACTTACCGTCTTTGTGCTAAGCTGCGGATAGACAGACGGACGGACATGGCGAAACTATAAGGGTTTTGTTTCACGTATCCTTAAAACACTCATAAACACTCACATAAACGCCAATTAAAATAGTCTGTGGTAGAGATTTTATAAAGAAAAAACGTAACCACAGATTAAAGTGCCTCTGAGGAGTGTTTTTTATAAATAAGACCGTGTAACTTTCAGTATTTAAGAATGATTTTACATTGAAATCTTGCCGCCCGCACGTCGCCGACCCGTAGTAACGTTTACAAGCGGTGTGTTTACATCATACTCAATAATTTATCGCATTCCACAGTATATCCTGTATATACGCATGGCATTTAAATATATGTAATATGGAACTTTGTGAACCCTGTAGGGCACGCAACATTATAACTATAGAAGACTTATAAATTAAGCCTATGTAATTTTAATTCTAATTATATTCTAGTACATATTATCAAAAAATATTATTGAAATATTATTTTGATATAACACATCATGCTTCCTATTATCAGCCATTTGACGCCCACTGCAGGACATTGGCCTCACTCATGGTTTTCTAACATTACGGTCTTATGCCGCCCGCATGCAGCGACTCCCTGCCACCGTAACCAGGTCGTCAGACCGTCTGGTGTGCGGCTTGCCCACGCTCTGTCGCCCAGTCCGCGGTCGCCAGGTCAGAACTTTCCGCCCCAACGGCCATCAGTTCTCCGAGCTATGTGCCACGCTTACTGCTAATTCAACTGAGCAATTTTCGAGCTTAACTCGGGTTCTTCTGCGGATGTCCTCATTCCGGATTCGATCACAGTGAAACTCCTAACATAGCTCTCTCCATTGCTCGTTGGGTGACCTTGAGCCTTCTTATGAGGCCCATAGTCAGCGACCGTCTCACATCCATAAGTCATTGTCAACACAGGGTTGTGTACATAATACAAAGCAACTATAAGTAATGAAAGTCAAAAGTCGCGACTTTCCAGTACAATGCCAAATTTCGAAAATTTAGCGATGCTTGACTCGCTACTTACATGACCTATCATATTTGCTTGTCTGAATAACTAGATCCATTTGAATTTGAATTGTGTATATGTGGTAATGCGCAGTGTTGACGCCACAGATATAGATCTTGACGCCTTTGTGCTAAAACGGTAGGTAGCGAATTATGTTTACACTCGTACAGATGCCGGCTAATATGTTGAGAGCGAAACGCTGCGCAAAGGGGGAAAGAAAGTGCAGCGCAGGATGCGAGGAGCGACTTATTTTTATTTTAGATTCGTGTTCAATGTTATAATACATAGAAAAAACCGGCTAAGTGTGAGTTGAACTCGCGTGGAGAGGGTTCCGTACAATGCCAAAGTCAAAGGTTTTTATTCAATTGTGGTATCACATTTTGAAATCCTCACATTAAGACGCGAGTTAACTACTACTAGCGCTACCTAGTGGTGTTTTAGTTACCTGTTTTCCGTAAGTGAACGTATTATATTGAGTTTACCACTTTATTTTCCTGTAATCTTCAGGCAATGAACTATATTTTGTATTTTTTTCAAAATTTTACGCTCGAAGATCAGGGGGGAATGGTAAATTTTCGTCTTCTTTCATAAATAAAATCAAAACTATTTATTTTACAATAATAACAAAAATATATTTGAGATCCTCATAACGACCCCTTTCTTTGATAAATGACAGGTTTGCAAAACTTTTTCATATTTCCTAATTTGTGCCCCGAAAATTACCCTTATTTAAAAAAAATATTTATTTACTTTGCACGTCTGTGTTTGGGTCATAGGATTACACCATCCTACCAAATTTCACCGGATTTGGTCCAGTAGATTCGGAGCAAATTGGCTGTGACAGACGGGCGGACAGACAGATGCACGAGTGATCCTATACAAATATTTTCGTTTTCTCAATCCACAAATCCAGTGCAGTTTATACATATATAAATGGTAGATACCCTATAAGGTTTCCATTTTATACGGTTTAGGGAACCCCAAAAATAGGACACACTAAGCCAATATAAAGTATTCACAATAAGATGTAAATTAGATACAACGCTGACAGTTCATAGATCCCGTTCCATAGAGACGAATATACATCTAAAAAAATAGAAACGAGAGTAATTTATTAATTAATTAGATTGATTTAATCCAAGCTCCGCCCAGTTAAAAAAACTTATCAGCCATTCTCGTGGCCCGAACGACCCAGCGCCGCCTGCAATCCGCAAAGTCCCAAAAATCGACTACAGATGTTTGCCGGCGTCCGTAACGCTGCCCAAAAAGGCTGCAGCTAATTTGTACATGCAGTTTTGGCAACTTAGCACTGTATGTGGAAACGATTGTATATGTGTAGCTACTAGGTTTACGATTTATTTCATTTGTTAGTGTTAGGTAATTTTGTAAGAACCTTGTTTCAGTATAGTCTACCGTGTAAGCAAGTTATGATTTTTAAATTTAACATCACTAATCACCCAATTATGTACTAATGGATAGCTAGTTTAATTATTTTTAACTTTAAGAATAGAGTCATGAGGACTTTTTGTATACATCAGTGAGAGTGCATATTATAAATTTTACTTTGTGTATTTATACCATTATTTCTATCAAATAAATATGTCGTACACAACTGGACTGTTTATTTTTATTCTCTCCATTACCATTACATCCTTTTATCACTGCTTATCACCTTGTCTTATCACTTTCATGATAAGTGCTTCCTACCCTAGTTTAGTGTTGGTTGGTTTAGCAATGTTCTGTTTGTGTGAAAGAGAAAATAAACTCTCACTCATATAACAGCATAGCAACATAACAAATTGGGACATAAAAGAAAAACTTTGATAAAATGCTTACACATACTATATTCGCTGTTTCATTAATACTGCTACATAATGTAGTAAATCAAGACAAAAAAGCACATGGCAAATGTTTCACTGAATTTCATACACAATATTTTGAAATTACTACCCCGCGGTAGACCAGCGCGCCATGTAACCGCTGGAAATTGTTTTTTTAGTGGTCACACAGTCAGATGGACGAGTTTGTCAGCAACTTGTTAGGTCTGTTAGGACCTTTATATTCGATGCAAATTAACAACTTCAAGTATGTTAATAATAAAATAGTACAAAGTGATTAATTTATTCACAAATAAAGTGATGAAAACAGAACAAATTAAAATACTACTGTGGAATGTTAACAGGGTCACTCAATAGGCCAATATAAAACAAAGTGGATGTAATAAGAACTATGAACAATAATGAGCTTAATATTAATAAATACATTTTTGTTTCAAACATTAGAAAACGAAAGTAATGGAAAATACTTTGTGCTTCACCTAAGAATAAAATACTATTGTTCATTGCAAGCTATTTGTTAAAAAAATCACATACAATGTTAGGCCAATCATTTGTATGTACGCAAGAAGCCATTAGCCATACTATGTACCAACTACAAATTGTTATCAAAATCTTACAAAGAGGATGGAAAAACCTTCAAAAATTAGCACCACTTGTTGGCTTCTCACTTTTGTTTAACATTAATAAGATTTTATGCCAATATATTAGTGAATTTACAAAGATTTAAAAGTAATTTAGCAAATTAAAACTTTGTTCTCATTTACCAAGTGCAAAACAACATAGAGTACCAGTGGCTTGCTCAGAGGATAAACACAAAGAATAACTACCTATCCTTGCGATAGAGAGTGACATACCTACAAGAAGAGAGATTCCTTACACATACTTTTATGACTACATTGAGTTAGAACAATTCATTACACACTAAATGGTATAGTAAGTTCAGGGTGGCACAAATTATGTGGGTAAGTACTTTAGAGAGAAGACAGGTAAAGTAAACTGATGGCAGTAAGGTGGCAAGTAAAACTGCAAATTAACACGAAACCAAGTTTTTAGCTGGAGCAAGTGACAGGAAGGTTACAGTGGAGGCTCATCCCACTTGAGGTGCTTCTCCGGAGTGAGGTGCATGATGCGGACATGCACTGCTTGGTTCTTCTCAAACTTGGGTGGGATTGGACACAGTCGGTAGGTCACTTCGTCGCCCGGCAGTGGAACATACTCGCCTTCGATGCTGTAAATAGCAAACATGAAAAAAAAAAATTAATCAAGAATAGATGGTTCAGGGAGAATGTCATAGGCATACCCAATAAATTATGTCTTTGTTCAATTAATTCCACAAATATATTGAATTTAATAGAGATAAATTTGCATTGTTTTCCAAATTTAAGTTCTTATGAGGTAAGAATATTCTCCCACGCCCAACACTAGTCATGAATGGTGACTTCACTGTTTGTAGCTGGTATGACAGGTTTCTTACTAGCTTTATTGGGACTTAGGCAATAACATTTAACTATTCCAGCAATAACCTAGAATATTAAGTTGCATCAGATATCACAAGATGATCAAATACCAGTCTTAGATAATTTGGTTGGGGTGTAGGAAAGGGTGGCCGTACCTGGGACTTAGAAAAATTTTGCAAAAAAAAAATAGGGTCCCCGTAACCCCTTCTTTTTATATTTTTAATCAAAGGGGGGCATCAAAATGAGCAACTTTTCCCCCTAAAAAAAATCTCTAAATTAAATATTTGAGATTTTACAGGCGATTTAAATTTTATATGTGCACAAAGCTGCATGGGATACCGCCGTTTAGCCCATTTTGTTTGTTAGGTCAGTACACATAAGCAAAAATAGGTTCGAAGTTCCAGGATGGAGCGGAGCGCAGCGACGCTCCATCCTGAAACTTCGGGTGTTAGTTCTTTTTTTTATATAAAAGCGAAAAAAATTATTTCACTAAAAAACTTAGTTTTGTGTCAAACTTAAACAAGGTTATAGGTACCCTACATTATGATATAAGGGGCTACGGGGACCTGTTTTCTGAAGTAAATTTTTCTTCTAAGTGCTTAGCCATATAAAATTTAAATCGCCTGTAAAATCTCAAATATTTAATTTAGAGATTTTTTTTAGGGGGAAAAGTTGCTCATTTTGATGCCCCCCTTTGATTAAAAATATAAAAAGAAGGGGTTACGGGGACCCTATTTTTTTTTTGCAAAATTTTTCTAAGTCCCAGGTACGGCCACCCTTTGCTACACCATGACCGATAATTTGTTAATAGCATCTATCGAGTTGAGTGGCTATGGCGAAACAAATGGAGCAAAATATAAGTCACAGAGCAATAGGAAAATAAATATAAAAGTGAAACCTTATGCACTACAATTTCAAACATTTTTTCCCCACCATAAAAAAACCTTAACCCCAGAGCCCCTAGGTTAGGTTAGTCCTGTAACCTTAAGTTATCTGTTAGCTGTATTTCTTTTTAATTCGAGCATATTGTAAGGTCCCTCCGTTTATTGTGGTTATTTACACAGTTTGCAACAATAACCACAAAACTTACTCGGAAATATGTACGAACAGGTCGTCGCCACCCCTGTCTGGGCTCACGAATCCGTGACCTCTTTCCCGACAAAATGATTTGATTTTACCGCTCTCCTGCGGATTGCCGAGCGCTCTTTCGGACCTAGGGACAATCAAATAACCATGTTACGCAAATTATTTACGCATTCCATCCCGAAATCGTCGGAGTACACGAAAAACTTACGTCGAAGCAGTCCGGTTACGTCTCGTGATTATCGGACTCGGCAGTTGAAGGTGCGAATTGGTTTTGTTCGGCGAATCGTCGCTATTAAATCCGTAATCGTTAGACATAATTACAAGTACAGAAAACACTTAAAGAAGGAAAAATTGTATTTTAATTCACTTCGCAAGAACGACGGAACAAAAACAAAGTGACATTTGACGCCTTCATTCATTCAAATCGGTACCTATATCGTTCATTCACTGCCAGTGTTGTCAGATGCTGACCGGCCAATGTCGCCCAAGTGTCGCCCAAAAATGGCCTGAATTTTCAGCTATGCTAGGTAGCCCAAAATCGCCTCAATATAATGAATAAAATAGTGGCGCCGCTGTATTAAAAAATTGTCTCAAGTAGTTTTAAAAATTAAAAAATACCTACTCTTCTTAGGTAAAATTACAGGTTAATCCTCTTTTTATATTCAACGAAGCCTTAAAGCGCTACGACCAAAACAAAAACACATAAATTGATTCCGGTTACCTTAACGGCCGAAGGGAAATAAACACTATTAAATAGTCTAAAAAAGTTTAAATAGCCTAATGGGAGGTTTTCTTTTTGACTATTAAGAACTATGAATAGTTCCCAAGAACTCTGTAGATGGCGCTGAACTGACTAATTTACTAGCCGTGCGTTCCGATTTGCGACTGTGAGCGGTCATGGGCAAATCGGAACGCACTACAGTGGCCTAATTACGCTCACCAAATCCTGAGCGATTCCAATCGTCTAACTGTCAAATTCCATACTAATTTGACAGTTAAACGATTGGAATCGCTCAGGATTTGGTGAGCGTAATATAGGGGCAGATCGCTCACGGCTCACGTATTCGCGTCTATGATATGATAGCCATGCCGAAATTGACGATTGCCATAGCGTCAATGGATCGATTCGGAACGATACTTGAAGCCGTCAGCGCAAAAGTGGCCTAAGCTTAACATAGCTAGTACCTATGGAGATAATGAGCTATACATTTTTATGAATTTAAATCTAATACACAGTCTGCTTCGTAGGCAAAAACAAAACGCGCCAAAATAATGTCTACAACGCCATCTGTTATCCATGGGTAAAACTAGGGATAGGCCGGTTTTGCATTAAAATCTATTATGTTTTAAATAAATTGCAATAGACAAGCATAATATAAAAAAATGTGGGTTAGGCCACTTTTGCGCTGACGGCCTCGTTTATTTGTGATGTGATAATGACATATTATGTAAGTTTCATTTTATGATGTAAAAATTACATCAAAGTGAAATAATCAAAAATAATGTGACGTTCCGTTCCTTGCAATAACTTACCAAGTTCAGTGCCATCTATGCAGCGACTAGGGAATCATTTAAAAAAATAAAAAGAAAATCCCTCATTGGCAACCGGTCGCCGATTGCAAGTTTTCCGACCCTGAGGCCATAAACGCCTTCATTAAGGCAGAAAATTAAAGTCACAGAAAAGGAATTTTTTAAAAATGTTACGCCATAATTATTGCCATTGAACATTGAACACCAGTGTAGCCAACAGAATTCTCGCGTTTTTTGACGCGCAGATTTTCCGCCTTAATTAGCGCGTTTATGACCATTAAGCGTTTCCTTAATGTGGCCAAGATATAACGTTCAACGCCCAACAACGCGATAATTAATGCTATTTCTCATTAATGTAGCTAAGGCATGATGGCCCAAATGGCGATCTGCCCCTATATTACGCTCACCAAATCCTGAGCGATTCCAATCGTCTAACTGTCAAATTAGTATGGAATTTGACAGTTAAACGATTGGAATCGCTCAGGATTTGGTGCGCGTAATTAGGCCACTGGCCACACTATTCACTGCCACAAACCACAAATGACCGGAAGTGAGAATGAATGGACAAAACAGCTGCGTTTAGAGGCCATCCAACAAAAAGATTGTTTTAACCAGTTATTCGTAGGTTTTAACATGCCAGATTGCCAGATTAAATTTGTTAAACGTTAGTGAACATAATAAATATTAAGGACGTGAAAAGACTAAGTTTGGAGTTTTTTTTGTCCATTTTTCTCCAAAATGATCGATCTAGATTTTGAAATGGACACCTAGTTTAACTTGTAACGTTCATTAAGTCGCAGTTTTTGTGCTACTTTGAATAAAAACAATTGATTTTGATTTTTTTATAGTAATTCGATGGACCCTTCACGTACATAATTTATTGAATTCCTTTTCATTTAATTTACTCTCCTTAAACGTATAGGGTATTATTTTTCGGATTTTAGCCACACAGACGTGTTTCACGTCTGTAGTTAGCCGGTTCGATTCTCGGGTTTGGAAAGTATATATACAAAAATATTTTAATGCAGTTTTCCTTTTTTATTATTTTATTTTTAATAATAAAGCAATGTTTCCTTTGTGCAAAATTTTCTGTCTAATATTTGAGTCTTTTTCCTCCAGGTGAGGTTCCAATATCGTCGCTTAGCAAACAATACCGCACAAGTCGTTTTTCCCTACTTTACGGGAGAGACAAATAACTTTTTAATTTCGTAAACAGTTTCTACGGTGTTCCATAGAAAGAAATATGTATGTGGCATTCCAATTTTTTTTAATAACGGTCGCTGATTAATCTGAAGGCTTGAATTAAATAGGTAGATCGATTCGCGCTTAAAATCTGCACCCAATGTCAAATGTCAAAACCGTAAAATTTCGACTTGAGCGGTGTTGTGTGCGTTCTGTGGTTGTATGTGTGCTATGCGACGATATGCCACCTTATATAGTAGTAGGTATAAAATAAGTATAAAAATAGGTAGGTACCTAGGTAGGTACGATATTTTCCGGGGTCACATAACGTCGGTTGACTGGAAGTGCTGGAATATTTCTAAATATACTGTTTTGAATCATTGTTTCTTTACTGGTCAAAGTAGTTTTATAATAGTTACAATTAACGTACCTAACCTTTTGTGATTAGAAACAAATATTAAATTCTTAATAATTCTGCATACTTAAGGGGATCCAGTGGAAACTAGCGCCACCAATGAAAAAAAAAAATCATACCTATCTTCTTTCCCAGATCGTATTTGCAAAAAGTGTCTGTGAAATCTCTCAATATCATGTTAACAGTGATTTTTAGGCCTACGACAAAGAAAATAACATCACGAACCTCGGACTAGATAGCATTAACGCCAAAAACGGCCGTTTTTGGCGCTTCTATAGCCTCCATGCCCAACCGTAATAAAAATATTTTTGACTAACCGCCCACGGTACTCGCACGAGTACTTTTGCTTTTACCTAGCTTACTGCCCAGAAACTTAAACTTGAATAAATGTCACAAAAATGATCATGCGGTGTTTGTAATAGTATACACAGGTAATGCAATAAAAAAGTAACTAGTTTCAATCGTTTTTAAGCGAAAATAAATAGTTCTTGCGTGAGGACTGTAGGCACATAGTACAAAAATAAGACCGATGAAAAAGTCCTTATGTGAGGACCGTGGGCAGGAAATGAAAGTAAAAGAGGACTAATTTACTTTTACAATAAATGTTTATTAGACAAATTGGTAGCAATCACACCACTTTGAAAATTTGTACCTACTAAGGAACGCAATAAGGTACATTTTTATTAGTCTTACATAAGTTTAGAACCTATATTTCTTTTGGATAATCTTTTACACTTATCAACTATCATATTATTGAGATCAACATTATATCTAATACCTACAAGGCTCGTAAATCAGTCTCTTAATAAAAAATAATAAAAAAAATATATAAAACGAAAATATGTTTTATTACAATTAAAATTACTTGTGAAAATTTGAATAACATTTTCTCTCCGTCGTCAAGCACAAGTTGATATCGCAGTATGTAGATCTCACTCTAGTTTTATTAGTGTGGCAGTGGCGACATTTCTGCTGAGTCTTCTCCATAGATGGCATATGTTTAGCACCATCCAATCTCTTACTTTGGGATGGTAGTTCAACTTTAGGTTTGCCTTTGGAACGTTTAGCTGGAAAAGGATGTTCAATTTCTTCGTCACTATGCGCGGCACTTTCAGAACGACCGTAATACTTTTCTATCAGTTCCTCTCCCATCGTAAGTTACGTCGTCGTCATCTTTCTCTGAGAGATCTATATCGGAAATAGCTAAATTTCGTGATTTCTCATTTATTCTGAAAAAAAAATCACATACTAGTTTATATAAAATTATAGTATAGCGGTCCTAAACTATAATTTTATATAAGTCCTTAAGTGAGGACTAAACGTAAAACGCCTTTTATGTAATTAAAGACCACGGTACTCATACGATTACCAATGTAAATTGATGCTCATAGAATGTTATTCACAAACGATATTGATAAAATATTTGTGTCCGCCATTTGCTGACACATTCAACAATAAGGTTTTATGAGACTTATTGAAAGAAATGATAAGATCACATAAATAAAAAGAGATTAAAACTTACTTCCTCGACGTGGCCGCTCTATGGTTCCTTTTTTGACGTTTGTTGAAGGAACGATTGATTAGGCACAGGTGACACTTATGATAGCTGTGGTTGATTGAATGTCAGTTCCTTCCAGATTCAATCCGTAAATAATGGCGCTAAATTCAAATAAAAAAAATGGTGGTAAAGTATTCGTCCTCGAAGAAGGACCGTGGGCATTTAGTCCAGAAAAAAATGTTCATAGCGTGGACAGTAACGGCTTTACTTATTTAGTACTCACAGAAGTACCGTGGATATCAGGAGGATAGTAGCGCCCCAGAGCCCCATTACTTATGTACACGTAAGTCCTCCACTGTATGGAGTTGTCTCATTTAACCTACCCCGAACTGGCAAATATATACACATTCAACAATAAGGTTTTATGAGACTTATTGAAAGAAATGATAAGATCACATAAATAAAAATAAATGAAAACTTACTTCCTCGACGTGGCCGCTGCATGGTTCCTTTTTTTGACGTTTGTTGAAGGAACGATTGATTAGGCACAGATGACACTTATGACAGCTGTGGTTGATTGAATGTCAGTTCCTTCCAGATTCAATCCGTAAAAATGGCGCTAAATTCAAATAAAAAAAATGGTGGTAAAGTATTCGTCCTCGAAGAGGGACCGTGGGCATTTAGTCCAGAAAAAAATGTTCATAGCTTGGGCAGTAACGGCTTTACTTATTTAGTACTCACAGAAGTACCGTGGATATCAGGAGGGCAGGAGTACCAACTGAAAGAATGCCGATGACAGGTTTAAAAAAAAAATCGTAGAACGTAACTTTCCAAAACATTGTTTTGCGTTTAATTCACAATTTTATTGGATTTTTGTAATCGTCATGAATCATCGGCATTCTTAGGCAGATTGAACTGTAATTAAAATTCAATACCTAATAAGTTACAACAGTTTATTTCAACAGTTTTCAACAATGTCTGATAAACAGGATAGGTACCTATTGCGTGTATGACACGTCACAGACAGTAAAACTATTTTAGCTGTTATTTATAAAATAGTTTATGAACGTGGATAACCAGCAGTGAGTGTCACACGCGAACAGTCTTGTATGATCATGTCACAACCGAATAAAACAACTTTTTTCTAAAGTAAAATTACAAACCCTTCAGTTCAGAGATTGGCTACTATTCGGTGCTTCGTACAAATCGTACATGTTACGTACATAGAGTATAAAAAAAGAGAAATTTTATTTTTAACAATATTGCTTATAAACTTTATTACAAAAAGGAAGACTTTTAATGTGAAATATGAACACAAAGAGTAGTTACTTACTAAAACAACTCGATACCTTAATAATATATAACCAAGTATCTTTTGTAAATATCCATAAAATAAATAAAGACAGTCAAATTACAAACCAATAAACTCGTCAAAAAATGTTTATAGTTAAAGGCACTTACAGTTACGGAGTCGGAGGCTCGATGAGAAGAGCTCCTATATTACGCACCAAAACTAGATAAGCGATTCCACTCGTCTAACTGTCAAATTCCATACTAGGTAACTGCTATCGCAAACGTCAGGATTCCGACAGTATTTGGTGTGCGTAATTAGGCCTCTGAGAAGTCCTTCTGGACCTTGCCTAGCAATCAAGCATAATGGCATTAAATTGTGGTGCACATGTTCTAATTGATTAACATGTTTCGAAATGGAATGTCCACATATTTCAGAATAGTCCGGTAAAACTTAAAGGCGGTCCCGCATCGGGAGCATTAGCATGTAATGTAAGCAAGGCTTAAAAAAGAATCAGGCCCGAATATTTCAAAAAGGCGTTTTTTAATTAACCCCTTATGTACCGCATTTTATTAAAAAAAGTTAGATATAATAAATTTAAAAAATAAAACCCCAAAATCAGACGCTTCATAATATCGTAAAAAATACATACATTTTCTAAGCAATTATAAAAAAAATATACATCATATTTCGGAGTTGGTGTAAGAATAAAATTTATTTACATTGATTAGTAGAATAAGTCTTTTAAGTTTCACTGAACTTTCTAAAACACGCTGTAGGTAGATAAAGAATTAAAATATAGTTCGGCAATCCTAAAAATGACGGCCGCCTTACAGCTGTACAAATGGCCTCAGTCTGGGTGTATTTCCATATTTATAATGTCCTTGTCTGGTTACTGTAGCACAGGGTATCCTAGTTTGGGACCAGGGACAAGTGATTGTGTTGTATATAAGTTATTATTTTCGTTTCCGGTGCACGAGGTCCAACAGCGACAGCTCGGCCAGCGCCACGTGGAGCACGCGGACGTCGTCTATCCGACGCTTGTGTTTCCCCAAAGTAATAATTGTTATTTTAGTCTGTATTGTTGCGCCCACACGTTGCCTGCCTCCTTTTGAAGCCTGCCCACGCCCCGTTACAGCCGGCCCACGCTCCGCTGAAGCCAGCCCGCGCTCCGCTGAAGCCGGCCTACGCCCCCGACATTAGCCCACGCCCCACCGCTATTGTTTCCCGTGCACGAGGTCCCACAGCGGCAGCTCGGCCAGCGCCACGTGCAGCTCCCGCTGCAGCTGCGCGGCCAGCGCGGGCGCGGCGTGCGCGAGGCCGGCGCCGCGCGCCCACGCGCTCACTGGCGCGCGCAGCCCGCTCAGCGGGCCCAGCCCCGTTATGTGCACGTCCATCGAGCTGCGGACAGCCGATTGGTTACTTCTAATGACATCCGCTTTGGCTCATAATCTACAACAATCCTGTTGTTTAGGTGCGAAAACAAGTATTTAAGGGGAATAAATAATATTTATTTGCAGTTTTTCGCCCGATATTAATAACGGCAACAGGTAGAAGCTTGACATATTCAAATGTTGTATAGATAATTGTATGGAACCCTTCGTGCGCGATTCCGACTCGCACTTGGCCGGTTATTTTAAATCAAAGAAGATCCTTTTGTATCACCTGTTATTTCTAGACGTAGGTACTTTGTAACCTACTTAGTAAGAAGCAAATAAATGAATAAAGTATTGTTATTATATTAGCTCACTCACTCCATGAGTCGCACGCTGAGGTCGTCGAGTTGGGCGTACGGCTCCCAGTGGGTGAGGCCGACAGTCAGGGCGAGATGCAGCGAGCTCTCGCCGTAAGAAGCTACGAGGCGCCCCCCACAGGCCACGCCCATCGCCTTTATTCGGTACTCGTCGTAGCCGATCTGTTGCGATCGAAATACATAAATTCACGCCTGTACTCCTTTGTAGGGTTCCGTACCCAAAGAGGTAAGGGACGCTATTACTAAGACTCCACTGTCCGTCTGTCTGCCTGCCTGTCTGTATGTCACCAGGCTGTATCTCATGAACGGTGATAGCTAGACAGTCCAAATTTTCACAGATGATTTATTTCGGTTGCCGCGATAAGAACAAATACTAAAAACAGAATAAAATAAATATTAAAGGGGGCTCCCATACAACTAACGTTGTCTAAAGACAGCGCTCGCCATCTAGCGGCCATCTATGTAACCTTCAAAACGCCAATGTCATGTCGCTAAATGTCAATGTTAAACGTTTCTTGCTGGTTCTTGCTGGCTGGTCAATGTAATGTGCGCAAGTCCGACTCGCACTAGGCCAGTTTTTTCCTACTTATAATTTCAATATTAAATAAGAAACGAAATGATGAAAGCCGAAAGAATAACATCAGTCAGAGACGAGCAATAAGAGCGAAACTTCAAGTAAGTAAGTAAGACGCAATGTATGTGCCTGTATGTAAATGTTTATGTTTAAGTGATTCCGGAATGAAGTTAATAATGTGAAGTTTTATTTCAAAAAAAGAAAGAATAAGAAATGAAAGAGGATGGAAACGTTTTTAAAATGGGTGATCTTAAGATGGCCGCCAAAGAGTGTTTATAAAAAGTGTAGAATGATAAATTATACTTAGTGATTTTTTTATGTAGCCTATATACGTCCCACTGCAGGACACAGGCCTTCTCTCAGAGAGAGAGTATGGGCTTAATTAGGACGCGTGTATTGTACTGTACACATATTTAAGGAGGTCACTTGCTCCTGACGCACAGGTAATCCTAGTTTAGAGTTTGAAATTTCACAGTGCCAAATTGTATTTGTCAATAAAGATATTTTGTATTTTTTTTTAAATCTTTATTGAAGGGTTTGGTCACATAGTGATCATGTCACCCTAATAGATATTTTGTATTTCAGTTCAGTTCAATAGTTTATTGCCATAAATTACAGTCATAAAGATGGTATGATATAAAAAATATTGCACTGTGTAATTTTACTGTATAACAGCATAGCAAAAATAATTAATTAAATAATTCTCTGATATAAAATAATTTTAAAAACACACAAGCCTAGGTATTTATTTATAATCGTCATAAAATTCCTCCAAATTATTTGAATTTGATACGACATAACAATCGTCATCAGTCAAGTTGATCACACACCTGTAAGTCTTTTATCCGCAGCGTGACTCTAAAACTCGTCTTCATGGGGTCAGGGCGGGACACGCTGACGTCACTCACTCGGTTGACGGTCGCCAGGTTCTTCACCCAACCCGCGTCGGTCTCAAACTTGCCTACGAAGGAGACGTTCCCGATCTGGAGAGCGGAGAATAGAAGGTCTGAACGATGGTACACGCATAGGCATTGGCGTGTCTAGGGTTACTTTTTAGGCCGGGCTGGCTCCTATTGAAAACAGAAATGTGATAGGAAGTACGTCGACGCGATTTGCGCGTTTTAAATGTCAAGTCGCGACTTTAAGCGCCGCAAAACGCGTGACTCTCACGGTCATATTACCTCCGCAGAAGTGACAGTTTCTGCGCTGCAGTGAATAAGATAAATTTGACCACGTTTATTAGGCGTGAGACACACAGATGGGGCGTGGGGCGAGGGCGCGGTAAGCCATATAGAGTCACAGACCACAGTCCTTGCTCTGCGGTCGCTCTTGGTCTGTGACTCTGTCTGGTATATGACATACCTAAATCCAACAAAAATATTATATCTAAAATGACAGTAATTTATTATCTAGCAAAGCCCTAGACCACATTAATTATCAAAAGCTATTTCGATTTATTACAATTTAAATTGTGCGAGCGAGACAGCACGCTCACGTAAGAACGGCCTTAAATGCCTAGCACATATAGCAACCTATCTACTAGCAAATAGCAACCTATCTACGTCCCACTGTTGGGCACCTATCTACTTCCCACTGTTGGGCACCTATCTACGTCCCACGGTCGGGCAACGAATTACGTCCCACTGTTGGGCACCTAATTACGTCCCACTATTGGGCACCTAATTACGTCCCACGGTTGGGCACCTATCTACTTCCCACTGTTGGGCACTCGTCGCGGCCTTCTCTCAGAGAGAGAGCTTGCTTGCTTACTTTATGCATAAAGGTGGCGTGCATCGGTGGCAACTCCAACATCTCCCGTCGACTCTGCAGCAAGGTCCGTCGCATGTTGATGAGGATCATGTCTACTACTTTATTGCCGCTGGCCGCCATATTGTCCACCTTGGCGCTGAAATATAATAAATAAATAACTTCCACACAACAGCATCACTTGTACCGGCCCCAAACTAGGATATCCTGCGCTATGGTGACCAGGAAAGGATATCAAAAACATGGAAATACACCCAGACTGAGGCCATGTGTACAAATCGGTACGGCGGGCTACAGTGGGAATGGAACCTACGACCTCTGTCTTGGTATCGGTGTGTCTCAAGCCTGTTAACCGCTAGACTAGACCAACGAGGCAGTCAAACATGTTAACACATAAGACACGTTATACGTATAAGTTGTGTTTTTCAGTGACCATCTAAAATCAATAATATTCAACAATAGTGATTCAGTAGGTGAAGAAATCGATCACGCCTATTTTTCTACCCATAGAGATGTGTTTCAATGTGACCAACTTACCCTAACCAGTATTAAAATATTCATACAAACCGGACTACTCTGCCAAAAGATATACGTAGTCAATTGTCATACATAGAAGTAAGTAGTAATTACGTAAAAACATTGTGTCAAGATCATCGTACCGCGCATTCGGGTTCAGTACCCAAATAATTATTTTAAAGTTAACAGAAGATTTTTTTTGCAAAAAGTAGCAATGTTAAAGATGACTTATTTATAGTTACCTACTATTATTAAAATAATAGAGGAAAACCTTTATTTTAAAGACCACAGATTATACATATTTGGAAATCACTGTTTTAAATCGAAAAAAAAAACATTATAAAAACAACGATTGACGGAAACCCATGTATATTTGCATCTCCAGAAAGTAAATTAATGCAACTCAATTAATTCAGCTCGATTGAGACGCCCACCAGCTCGCTGGGCCGACGATCTGAGGGAGATTGCTGGCAGCATAGTCTGGACGAGGACGGCCGAGGACTGAAGGAATTGGCGTGCCTCGGGGGAGGCCTATGTCTAGTAGTGGACGCGTATGGGCTTATTTTTTTTTTGCGCATGGTATACGAAAGAGAATCGCTCGTAGCCCCGGCTGCCTGAGTGATCTTAAACGATCACGAAGGTTAAGTAACACAGGGCGCGTTCAGTGCATGGATGGATCGTCGTCTATGCCTAACGCTAGTGGCATATTTCCGAGCGGTTCCGTGCTTCGCAAGGCACGTTAAGCTGTTGGTGCCGGCTGCCATCGATAGATGGCAGTCGTTAAGCCAAGTCAGAGGCCTTAGGGCGGCTTGACAACTTCTGACAGTAGACGAGCCACTAGTCTACAAGCCTCCACCAATCCGGACTTGGCCCCCGTGGTGGAGTATGGCCTATACCTTCCTCAGGGAAGAGACCCGTGCCCCTCGGTGGGGACATAATGGGTTGATGATGATGATGGAGGCCATCAATCCACTCGGTCGCGGTATGGGCTGATTGATTGAGGAGTATTCTTTTTGGGTCTCGACATTGTGGAGGGCGGAAGTTGGTCGTCAGGTCTGCACATACCTCTCCGCAAGATGTTAAAATACTGAGCATAATACGAGACATCAGGACAAACTATAAAAGCATAAAAAAATACCTGTGGATAAAGTATCGAACTTGTGACATATAACGCATGCAATGGAGAACTTGCACTAAAAATGTTTTAATAGAATAGGAGAGGACACGTTAAAAGATAACTACATACATACATACATAAATACATAAACTGACGCCTGTATCCCAGAGGGGTAGGCAGAGACCAGGGACTGCCACTTGCCACGATCCGCAAGATCAGACAAAACGCAGTTTGTCGTCAATCTCTATTTGAATGGATACCAGTTCGACTAAATGGGAAACTGGGTCGGTCGATGCATTCAGACGCAATGGCCTGGATTCGCGATGTTTTTTTTGTAACTACTGAGCAGTAGATTAGAAAAGCGACCGTGAAGATGGGAGAAAGCGGTATCCAAAGAATTTTCTTACAATATAAGTATTACTTGGTTTCTTTTCACAGGCAGTTTAGACCACAGAGAAAATAAGTTTAGATGAACGGTTTCATTTGAACATGCGGTGGGCACGTGTGGTGTATAAGCCCATACTCTCCCTCTCTCTGAGCGAAGGCCTGTGCCCTACAGTGGGACGTATATAGGCTGGTCAACGAATCCGATACGCGCGATGTGGACGAGCCTCCAGAGAAATTAAATAATGCTAAAATTAAATAATTGCTTTTAGCAACAAGGCCACCAATTGTACTGTGTATTTTTTAAATGTTTATGTCATGTGCTCTAGTGTATAGTAAAGAATATTCTTATCTTATCTTATAATGATTAATTTGTCAACAATATAGATTTTAAAATAATTTTAATTAAATTATATTTCTGTTTAAACTTAATTTCCAACTTGAACTTAATTTCTGTAATATTCATGATTAATTAATCAATTTGCTATGTTATTTAATATGGCTTTGGCTGGAACAAAAATGATTTATTTATTATTATGCGAAAAGTACTGTGTAAAGTTTGAGTTCATTGTGTCAGCGGCAGCGTGCTTAGCACGAACTGCATCTTTTCACACAAATTTGAAACCTAACACGGTTAATACGTATTTAAAATAAAAAAAACAAAGTTGAAAATTTTAAATTTTCAGTAATCATCATCAGCTATTTGACGCCCACTGCAGGACATAGAACTCCCTCATGGTTTTCGTAAACTTTTCAGTAATATAAAGTTGTTATTATTTTCAAATTAAAGTACAGGTGGACCTCGTGACATAACATAACAGCCTGTTAAAGAACTGGCTTCTGCCAGGATTACGTAGAAGGTAAGATTTAAAGATTTATACATCTAACCGTAACCGTAGTCCGCCGCATTGTACGATTTCTTTAAGTGCAATAAAAGTATCAATAAATAAATAAAACGAGCCCACTGTTGGGCATAGGCCTCTTCTCTTTCACGCCAACCCATCCGGTCCTTTGCTAGTCTCGTCCAATGTTTCCCAGCCCCCTTGACAATGTGATCGGCCCATCAGGCTGGATGGCGGTCTGCCCACCGACCGAAACACCGAAACACTGCATTAATTTTGGGTGATTTGAAAGACTTAGCAAAATGAACGTGCCCGACAATAGCTATCGAATATGCTAGTTTTTTTAGCAGCATTTTTACAAAATATCTCGACTCAAACTCGTATCTATTAGAACCATCAGTGGCCATCCAGAGCGTCATCGTTCTGTTAGACGGAGAGGCAGTACCTCAGAACACTTCTTTGTGTGTTCTGAGGGCGGTACTAATTGTTCGCGCATTTTTTTAAACAAGATTTCTGAACAATTTTTTTTTATTTACCTACGTCTAAACTTAAAAGTAATAGTCTAAGTCTAATTCCGTGTGGCGCCGGATTAAGAATAGCGTCACTCCATTTCCTTCCGTGGATGTCGTAGAAGGCGACTAAAGAAATAAATTACCAGGAGACGGGCAGCAGCGTCTTCCTGAGATTCCAACCGCTTACTGCGATCGCCAACCCGCCTGCCAAGCGTGGCGATTATGGCAAAACCCTTCATGGTTAAAAACCATGCTGGAGGCCTACGTCCTGCTTTGGGCGTCGAATGGCTGATGATGATTAGTAGTCTAAGCCCAACTTGGAGCACTTCTTAAATGTCTAAGTCGCCATTTAAATATTTGGTTAGAAGAATTTAAGTTTAATGCTGTTTAAGCCACATTTAAGAAAGTGGTGCTAGTTCGGCCTAATTAGATGCCACTTTTTAATAATAATTACATAACCGCGGCTTTCAAAGGACCCAGACATCAGCGTGGCTAATGATGATGATGATGATTATTCTACCTGAAGGTCTCGAGCAGGGCGGGCTCGCAGCACATCATGTCGGAGACGCCGACGGCACGCCGCAGCACACGCCGCAGGTGCAGCAGCAGCCGCTGGCTCAGCAGCGCGTTTAGCGGCAGAGACAGCGCCGCCGTCAGCGGCAGGTCGTCTGGGAAGACGATTTCTTATAATTACGACTACTTCTTACAAAATGGCGGCTGACACATGCCCGAGAGGTTATTTATTCTTTATGGGGCCTGAATAAAAGCTTGTGTACTTAAATAATAAGCTTTAGTACAGTGTATATGGTCAAGTTACTTCTTCAATAGTCATAAGTTCTTCTTTTTACTAATATAATATGGATACGTGTGTCTGAAATAAAATAAATAATTATTATTTACGCAATCAAAACTGAGGATTCGTCTTGTAAAAACCTTCTATGTTCTTGAAACTACCTTCTTCCTTCCCTCCCTTTCTTCTTTTTTTTTCTTTCTTTTTTACTTATTTCGTAAAACTCGTAACGAGGAGAGTGCACAGATGTTAAGGTTAATTCAAATTTGGCGATTCTTTGTCCATTTTTCCTCTAAAATTTTTAACTTTTAACATTCTTTTAACTTGTATCGTTCATTAAGTCACAGTTTCTGTATTATTTTGAATAAAAATTGATTTTGATTTTGACATCGGCGTACTCTACTCGTTACCCTACTGTGGTCGACTTACACCACTATAGTAAGTAAGTAATTTATTTTGACAATACATACAGTGAAAGTTTCAATATATAATGGTATAAAGCTTTCTTAAAATACTACGTAACGTCCTGACTCCTAAACTATTAATATAATGTACCTATAATAATGTGCTTTCATTATTTACAATAATTTTAAAGAATTTAATTAAGTTTAGAATAGACCTGTTTAGGTGTGTGTGTGTGTGTGTGTGTGTGTGTGTGTGTGTGTGTGTGCGTGCGTGCGTGCGTGCGTGCGTGCGTGCGTGCGTGCGTGTGTGCGTGCGTTTATGCAGGGAAAGTATTATAGGAAGACAATACAAGATTACGTTATTTTTCTTTTCGTTTGTTTTTTAAGGCTTCATTGCCTTCTACGATGACGTCGGTAGCGTATCGCTGGCGTCAGCGGTCGCAACCGCATCAAGCCGTAGTTTCGGCTCATTGAGTTCGTCAAATAAGATAATGGAAATGTTTGTTTAAGGCCGTCTTGCGCCACTTCTTAAACTTAAGTCGCCAGTTAAATAGACTTTTGTATGAAGAATTTTAGTTAAATACTGTTTAAGCCGCATTTATGAAAGTGGTGCAAGTCGGCCTAAGTTACTTTTCGCTGGTTGGACCTTGCTTCTTTAGTTGCTGGTGTTGCTACCTATGGTTCATTATCTTTGAGTTACGTTGATAATAATGCTAACTAACTAGTTTCACCAAACAGCTTTTTCAAGGCTAGATACTTACTGTATTTTTTTACGACACAATTTAATTGTGATATCTCGTAACTGCAAGGGCGTATTAAGCCACGCATAATGCAATGCTGGGTCGCTCATAATACTCACCAATATGTTTGGCCAGTTGCTCAGTCGTCGTAAACTCGTATCCGCCATTTTTTTGAGGCGACGGCCATGATAACTGTACAAACAAATTCTTAATTACAAAATATGATTACGAAAGGTGGTGAGATTTCCGCGTTCAGCTTCAAAGACGGTGCCTGTAAGACACTGTTCATAGATGAATGGAAGTTTATCTAGGCTCAGGTTTAACTATGGCGTAATCTTCGGCTGACAGGCCACAATAAGGCCGGTCAATGCATTTCGGCGCCGGCCATGGAAGGGCAGATTTCGCAGTCGTGGCGAGTTCCGAGAGAGCGAATCCGACAGGATTTGGTGCGCGTAATAGAAGGGTTTCTATTACGCCCACCAAATCCTGTCGGATTCGCTAAAATATACGACTTTGAAATTACCTTTAACTAAATAAGGAGTTCGCGGAATTCATCTAATAAATCATCCTGACTGCTATCGCAAAAGCAATCAGTATAAAAGACAGCTATCTACATGTTAAGAAATCCTTAAGTATTTGGTGCCCGTAAATAGGCCTTTGAATGGCTTAGTGGTTGGAGCACTGGCTCGGTATGTGAGATGTTTGGGTTCGAAAAGTTCGAATCTGTATAGGTACATGCATCCAGTAAATCCAAGCAGTAGGCCCGCGGGTTATTGAGTTCTACGTATCTCGTGTAATTTTCAGTCCACGTTGAAGGGAGTCGGGTGGCTATTTGTTTTCCCGCACCCTTTTTACAACGTTCCTGTTCGATACATATATACCCACATTGAACGGGCCTTCCACATTTTTGAAATGATGAGATTCGTAGACGAACGAAAGTCGTCGACATAGCCCAGCGGATTAGTAAGTTGAAGTGGCAGTGGGCGGGGCACATAGCACGCAGAACTGATGGCCGATGGGGCCGAAAAGTTCTCGAATGGAGACCACATATCGGCAAGCGCAGCGTAGGACGACCAGCCACAAGATGGACAGATGACCTCATCCAAGTGGCAGGAAGACGCTGGATGCAGGCCGCTTCCAACCGGTCTTTTTGGAAATCCACGGAGGAGGCCTATGTCCAGCAGTGGACTTCTTGTGGCTGAATGATGATGATGATGAACGGGCCTAATCGATTGTTAATTATGTCAATTTAATTACCCTAATTCCTGACTATGTATAACTATGTATGAGCATCGCGGGTCATTAAAAATACTAACAGTCTGAAATTACTATCATTCCGATTTAAAACCTAACTGCAAAGTGGCTGCAAGTGATGTTTAAAATTACTTCAGCCAGATGTTGCTGCCTGTACGTAAGCCAGAGGTCGCGGGTTCAAGTCCCGGCATGGATGGAATTTTTAGCCTCTAAATAGCTTTTTAAAATTGTCCTCAGCACGGGTTAGTGCAACAAGAAAAGAATAACTAACAGTCTGATTAATAAACATACAATTCCTTAAAGGACAGACCACCACAGACTATTTAAACTACATTTGGGGAGAAATTTAGAGGAATCGTGTTTAACACTGTAAATATACAATATAATGTTTAACTACCTTAACAAGAACTTCGTCGTGGCTGAACTCAATGCCAGGATTGATGAATGAAAACGCGTCATCCTCTATTGTTAAGCCAACATTCACATCTGCAGTCACGTTTGAAACTGATATTCTGAAAATCAACAAACAGTGTGACAAGATACACTTTTAGATAACATAATGGGTCAAGAATTAAAAATAAACCAAGGAACCAATAATTATTTATTAATAAAAAAGCAATATGACTGTGTTACTACGACACTCAAAGGGTTAACTTGCATTTTCATTTTGGTAACCTTACCGGTGCTGATTCCGTGTGAAGCACAGACCTACCAGACAAAATCCAACACATTAAATTTCATTAACAAGTAACTAAGTACCAAGTATACAGTTTTTGGATACCTCATTCATTTCTACTAAAAAAAAAAATGTGCGCTCGTGGAATGCGCTACCTATGTACATACGTCAGGCGCCGTCAGTCCACGTGTTTAAGAGTAGAATTCATGTGCATTACTTCTTACTTCAGACTAATCCAATATCACTTTACCTTATTATGTAGTTTATATTATATTGTATTTATTATACCTATACTTATATTGATTATTAAGTACCTAATAGTAAAAGTAGGATGTGTATGGTGCGCAATAAATATGGTGGTATTAATCTAACGATGCACTTAGTAAGTATTGTGTATATTATAGGTGTTTTACGTATATATAGTTATATGTGTTTCATGTTTATATAATTACTACCTAGTTTTAATAATTTTCCCAATAAATATCTCCCGGCACTACCCCATCCATTATCCCCATCACCAAAGGTTAGCTGGAATAAAAAACTTATTAGTATTAAGCTCGCCTATGTACAAACGTTTTTATGCCACACCCACTCAGAAATGCTCATCGTTCGTTCATAAACGGGTTACAAAGTTCGTCATTTGTCCCTTATAAAGGTGCGGCGGGAAAAGTTTTATGCAATTTGGTTCCTGCCCTCCGTAGCAGGGCAGGAATGTTGTATAAAATCCATTCCTGCCCTGCAAGCGTTCTTTTGTTTTTTAGCAGCGAACAAAAAAATACAAACGTCAAATCTCAAAAAGGTTTTATCCTTACTAATATTATAAACGCGAAAGTTTGTATGTATGGATGGATGTTTGTTACTCTTTCACGCAAAAACGGCTGAACGGATCCGGATGAAATTTTGCACAGAGATAGATTATAGTCTGGATTAGCACATAGGCTATTTTTTATCACGGAAAAATACACATCAAAATTACCACTCGAACGAAGTCGCGGGTAACAGCTAGTATCAAATAATTAGAAAAAAGAGGCGAGAATTTTTTTTTGTAGCGAATGAAACGAAAAAAATGCGCGGCATTTCGTTATGTCTTGTTAAATTTAGTTTTTTACTAAATTGATAATTTAACAGTACGCGTTTAATTATTGTAAATAATTTTATTTTCCTCGTAGGTGTAGTATAAAGCACTATGTATCACTCGGGAGAAAGTTCTATTTCTGTTCTCGAGTTTCCTTTAAGCCGTTCGTTTTCTCCTTTCGGTGTAAATACAATGTACTATTCTTGTGCAATAAAGGATTTTCAACATTTCATTGTGACACACAGTCATGATGTTCCCTTGTGTTTTCTTTCACCAAATATGCAAGAAATTCGATCTTAACCCGTTTATAAAGCAACTAATATTTTTTCGCAATTTCGCAATTGGTTGACGTTTAACCAAGGATAGTGTGATGAGAGAATGTAGTGCACTGAAAGAGGATGTAGTGACTAGAATTGAAAAAGGGATGTTGAGCTGGCTGATGAAGATAAAAAAATTGACGAAAGAAATATGGTAGAAAGGCTGCAAGGTATACTCCAGGTGGACATACTTCGACCAAAAAGGGAATGCGTTAGCGAAGGGCAAGAGAAAAAGTACTCGAAACCGGCGTGCACGTCTGCAGCGACTAATGAAATCTGATGAAGCGAAAGAGGTTTGTCAGAATTGTGGCATGTGGCAAACCTTTGTCTCTACCCACCCCTCCAGGATACAGGCATGAGTTTAGACACGTATGAATGTATGTATGAAAATCTGAAGCACAAAGTAGACCAACTTACAACAGGTGCCCCTCAGACATGACCGGTAACAAGTTGTACAAGTTCTCATTGAACGCACTGTACAGGCCTTTGATATTGACCTCCCCTAGTGTGCACCGCAGCGCTAGTGCCATGGACTGGAGGTCTAAAGACAGATTCTGGACATGAAACGAAGGTGGCTTCATCAGCTCTAGTCGTGACAGGTTACTGAAACATAACAACTTCTTTAATAACTAGTGTTGATATCAGCAATGAGGGACTGAGGAGAGGAGATAACTTACAAACTCCATTAGAGGATTGTTTTAGAGAAACCGTGCTTTTATACGTAACAACGATTTATAAAAACACAATTCCTTTCACTTTCCATAACACGGTTGTCTGGAGGAAATTGCTGGTAAAAAATAAGGCCGCCAATTATACTGTGTATTTGTGCAAATTTTTATGTCATGTGCTATAGTGTACCCAATAAAGAATATTCATATCTTATCTTATCTTATCCCTCTAATACACTCCACAGAGGCAGTTTAAAATTTAAACAAGATAAAAAAGATCTTGTTCACTGTATAAACAACAAATTTTATGTATGAATCTACATAAAGGTTCCTTTCCTTTTTTACCCGGTACATAAAAGTACCCTTCCTTTTATAGGTTTTGTTTATTTTGTCTTGATGTAATTTAATTTAAATTGCCATGTAGATATGTATAGGATATGAAGATATGTATGAACCGTTCGTGATTTCTTAGAACTCATAGTAATGTGTTTGTTTACAAATAAAATTTATCTAATTTTTTTATTTGACATGAAAATTGCAACCAACCAACTGGCTGCAACTCATCTAATCTATGATGGTACATGTTTTATACCTAAAAAAACCATTCAGAATCATGAAATACTGTAGGTGCAAACTTATTATAGAAAAAGAAACACAATCATTCTTTTCTCATTGGTTTGTAAATTTTGCAATATCACACAAAAGTTGTTTGGGGTATCTTCTCGTTGATTCTTAAAGTGGGTTCTGTCTCATTGAATTATTATTATTCTTAAATAATTCCTTAGCTACAATTATTATCATTCTGTTGTGTGGAAGTTATTATTCATCATCATCATCATCAGCCATTTGACGCCCACTGCAAGACATAGGCCTTCGTGGTTTTCATAACCAAGACGCTGCTGCCCGTCTCCTGGTAATGGATTTCCTTTGTCGCCTTCTACGACATCCACGGAAGGAAATGGAGTGACGCTATTCTTAATCCGGCGCCACACGGAATTATTACACGAAGTGCCCTCCCTCACCGGGAAGCCATCGCCACGTCGCCGGCTACGCAGCCATGGCTACCTCTGGCTACTTTCAGATGCCAAATGGAGTAGCCATTGGAGTGGCCAGGCCCGTCAGTCAGTCGAACGAATGTCTTGCTTGGCGGACCGTTGGCTACCGAGTGACTGAGACGCAACTTGCTCGTATACATTTTGTTGGCGACGCCGCCAGGCTACCAAGTATCCAGTCTCTACCCAAGTGATCCGCCGTCGTGGCCACGCTTCCAAATTGGCGACGTTGCCAAACCGTCGCCAAGTGCGTGAGGTGCCATACATGTCAATACTAATTGTTTGGACACGTAGCTGGTGACGTGGCCATGGCGTCCCGGTGAGGGAGGGCATTATTAACGAAAGTTATTATTATTATTGTTAAATTGGAACGGAATGGGCTTTTCCTTTAGAAGTGAAGTGAAATCTTGCATTCAATATTATAATATATTACTAGCTGACTGGGGAAATGTTGCTTTGCCATATTAATTCGCCTACGAGCTATTCTCAGACCTACCAATTATAGACAACAAAAAAAAAAACATAAAAACCAGTGAGGCCTTTCGGAGGAGTTTGGTAACAAACACAGTGACACAAGATTTTTATGTATTTGATAAAACTGAACCCCAGTTCCGTAAAATTATAGAGGTTTGTTAATGTTCCGTTGCCTCTAAGATTCAGGAACAGCTGCTCTAGTACAAATTAGCCCATTGAATGCAAGGTGTATATTTTCTTTTCGTTCCATCTTAATAAGTCAATTTAAAAGTTGTATGAAGTCACTCACACTTGTGTGTTTTTAGCGAAGTAAGACGTGTCTTCCAGCAGATCAGGCTTTATCTGTTCACCATTTTTTGTCTGTTGCAGAGCGACGTTCGTAAAACTCTAAATAAAATGGGAAATAAAGATTAGAAATAAATAATAGATGTTTAATAAATAGGTATACAACTACCGAAGTCTGTGATATCCAGCGTATTAAAGTTTACGAGCCAAAAAACTATTTGGTAAGGTTTTAAATAAAGTGAGAAGTATTACCCTTTTAATAACATCTTGGAGGTTGGGTTGAATTTTCGTCAATAACTTTTCAAGCTCTTGTTCAATATCAATGGGATCTTCTTCAGACATCATAATTTACATCTTCTATACTAAATTAGAACAAAAAAGTAATTTATCCGTGCATCAAGAGAAGAGAAACAAATTATTTTACACACGAAACTTGGGCGAACATATGTTTAGGACAACTCAACAAAATAAATGCTTGTGCTCTATGAAGCGCTACAGCGCTTTATGCCAGCGGGCGCTTTAAACTCATAATCAATTTAGTTGCGCTGATTCAAGCACGTTTCGATGCTGCTTTCAGAACAATAACGTCACATTGACAACATTGACAAAGCGTCGTTTAGTACTACGCATAAAATGAAGGACTTCACACACGGCAGCTATAATGTAAAGATGTTTTCACTTCTCATGCTCTAAAAGTTCGTCTTTATGTCGTGCGTAGGCGACATAAAGTCGCTTTTTATGCTCTAGAGCATAAAGTAAAATCTTCGTCGAAGACCAAGGCAATCGCTGCAACAGCCACACGAACATCTTTAACTTCATACAACAACCTCTTTATTTTATTTCGTTTCGTTCGTATTCTAAGACCAAGGCAAAGATACCAACAGCTTTAAATATTTCTCATTGCTCTAATGTAACTTTCAATTTTAATTAAATTAGCATTTACTATATTTACATGTTGCTGTTTCATTTCCTCGCAATCGAAGTGAAAAGTAGAGTGTACAACTCGTCCATAAAACCCATTTTACACTCGACTTTATATCTATCCTCGCTCGCAAGCTCGCTCGGATGGATAAACGTCTCGAGTAAAATGGTGCGTTTTATGCACTTGTTGTACAATCTACTAATATTACCGGAACAGAAATCGTCAGGAGAGTGACAGGGCACAAAAAAGGTAAATTATTCAGTAATCGTAGTTTTATCAAGAGTTTTGCAGAGCTTTCCGATGAAAAGTGATTCCGTCAGTTTTTTTTTTCACAATGACCGCACAGCTTATTGGAAATGAAAGATGCTTGCGGACTTTATAGCATTTTATTTAGCGGAGCCCATGCAGACGGCAGGCTGCCTTGACAGACGCGAGCACAGAACAATATTACATAGAGTAATTCCAATACCCCCGCTCAAGTTCAATACTCCTAAATTATAAATAAAACTTGAACTTGCATAAACAAACATAAAACTTAAAAGTAGTTTTCTAACTTTTAGAAACTTGCAACCCTTTTAAAAATGTTAGAAAGCAAAACATGTCAATGTCAATAACCTGTCACTAAATAAGTAACTGACAAAATAAACAAACCTATCTTATGAAAACAAATATGAACCTAACAAAAAAATCTTTTCCATTCTTAGTAAAACTTAACAAAAAAAAAACACACATTTAAGATTTACTCAAATGGTTCAGTGAAAGTTTTTGACATAAATACTCATGTTGGTACTTAGATAAAGACTTCGTCATTATGTCCGCCCGATTTTCAGTGCTGCAAACATACTTAGGCAAAATCAAGCCCTTATTTACATAATCTTTTATAAAATGTACTTTTATATCAATATGTTTCGACCTTTTACTATTTTCGTAGCTTTCGATCATTTTTATGGCGCTTTGATTGTCAATTAGCAATTCACAATTAACAACACATTTTAAATCTTTCAAGACTCCGACAACGTATACGACTTCACTGACGGCCGCTGCTGCAGCTACGTATTCAGCCTCTGCAGTTGACAACGCAACTGTTGACTGTTTCTTGGAAGTCCAGCTGATTAGACAACCGCTGTGAAATATAGCGCTTCCGCTTATGCTTTTTCGGTCCATGTGGTCACCAGCCCAATCTGCGTCTGAAAAGGCGTCTAAAGTGTTATCATCCCCTCTTCTGAACAAAAGTCCAGTGTCTTTAGTCTGTTTCAGATAACGCAGGATTCTTTTCCCGGCATTCCACAGAGTTGCTGTAGGACGATGCATAAGTATATCTGCTTAAGAATCCCGTGGCGAATGCTATGTCTGGTCTACTAACCGTGGCTAAGTACATAACGTCGCTTATACTTCAACACCGCGAACATGCTTTTTTGCTACTTTTCAGGAGGCGAAAATAACCTTCTAATTTTTTATCTAGGAATCAATAAAACACCAACTTTGTTTTTTCTTGTATTTATTATTATTATACGAATATTAAAAGTAGCATAACATTAATAACTATAACACTTAATGAAAAATATCAGATAGGCGGTGTTGCCTTCTTAAATGTGGCAAATATTTGGCATATAGGCGGTGTTGTACGTAACTTACTAGGAACTTTAATGATTTAACATACTATAACTTTCTTAGCAAAAATAAAAAACTTCTTCTAAAATTCTTTTTAAAACAATCAACTTTTCTTAGAATTAAACAAAAACTAAAATATAACCTTTTCAAAACAAAAACATAAATCTTCTCCAAATAGTTTGTAGGTATCTGCTTTAAGCCTAATGAGGTAAGTTGTCATAAAATGTATGGCAATCAGATGGGATCACTTCTTTAAGATCTTGTAGATGCTGCCACTTACGTTCTGCGATAGGCAATCGTCTTGTATACAATTTTGGCAAGGTATTCAATGAGCTTACATGATACTTTGTTGGCCGCTGTGGTAAAATCTTTGGCTCTTCATTAAAATCCAGCTTGTACCAAATCGTCCCGTCAGGTTTATATATAAGTGCACATACGTCAGTTACTGTGGGATCGCCTGCTTTTTTTCCGGGCCTTATGGACTTGTAAATTTGATCCTCTGGTTTCGAAAAATCTGTGAAAAAATCAAAATCCAAATAAATGGATCATACGGTTTGGGCTGAACTCGTGCTGCTTTTGTTATGGCACTATACTGGCTGGGTAAATATATATTTTGACCTTTGAGTTTCGATTCTATAGTGCTGTGTACGGAGTCGCATTCCATTTGCGTGTGGCCCTTGACCAAGAACTTTTGTGTAATCTGGACATCATTTTCTATTGCCATCCTGAGTAAGGCATTACTCATAATGCTTCTTTTTCATCGACATTCAGGCCAACTTCCATCGGTGTACTGATGCCTTTACAATCTTTCATGTTAAACTTTAATAAAATCTTCTCTATGATAACTTTTTGTTTTATTTCCATTCCGTCCTTGGTTCTCTTTATCTTCATTCCTAAAAATTTATCCACCTCTCCAAATTCTTTTGCTTGAAATTCTTCCTTCAATTTATTGACAACATTAATTCCATTGCCAAGTACTAATATATCGTCTACGAATATTACCACATAAACATTTTTTTGCTGTATAAAGACAAAAATCATGTTGAGATTGTGTGAATCCGATTTTCAACAAATAATTGCTCAACCTCTCATTCCAGCAACGTGGCGACTCTTTGAGTCCATATAACGCTTTTCTCAGCTTCAAGACTTTTCCTCCTTCTTGTTTTAAACCTTCTGGATATTTTATGTAAACATCTGACTTTAATTCACCGTTAAGAAAAGCTGTTGGTATGTCCAGTTGTACAATAGGCATATCCTCCTGTACAGCTTTGTTCAGAAACAATCTGATGGTAGTCATTCTGGTTACTGGTGAATATACATTCAGCGTAGTTTCTTCCTGAAATCCTTTAGCAACTAATCTGGCCTTTTTTGTATCATCCTGTTTGCTACGAAATACCAATTTTGTGTCTATCGCTTTATGACCTGCAGGTAACGTAGTAACTTCCCAAGTACCTAATGTCTTATGTGCTTCCAGTTCTTTTTCTATAGCTTCTGGCCAACCTGCTTGTTGTATAGCGTCTTTGTAAGTTGTGGGATCTTCTGATACTAGTGCATAAGCTATATTCGACAAGTCATAATCATTGAACCTTACTGGTGGTTTTATTTGCCTTTTTGGTAAATTTTCTTGAACTTGTTCAGTCTCAGTATCCTCGTAATTTGACAGTTCCAATTTTTGTTCTTGATTGGTATCTGATTTTTCTTCATTGTCTTCATTGTGGTATGAGCTTTCTTCTTCATAATATTTATACGCTTCTTCCATTTTATTTTCTTCATTATATCTAAACTTAGACTCATCAAACTTCACGTCTCTTGATATTACTATTTCGTTTGTTTTTGGATCCCATAGTCGATATCCTGCTCCAGCATATCCTAACATGACCATAGGCCTTGCTCTTGCCTCTAGTTTCTTGGGTCGAGGTAAAATCACACTCCACGCCTGTGATCCAAATACTCTCAACTTCTCAAGTTGGTTTTTCCCGTATCTTACCATGGCTGGGGTATCTCCATAAAGTGATTTTGTCGGCGATCTATTTATGACAAATGCTGCGCATCTCATTGCTTCTCCCCATAAATATTTTGGAAGATTTGACTCTAATAACATGGCTCTTACTTTATCACCTAATGTTCTATTCATTCTTTCACAGACTGAATTTTGTTGAGGTGTGTAGCTGCATGTAGTTTCCTGTTTTATGCCAAATTCTTCATAAAATTCTTGTAATTCTCTATTTACAAATTCTCCGCCATTATCTGTTCTTATTTTTGTGACACGAACTCCGTTATTCCACATTCCCTTGATGTATTGTTTTATGTACTTCTTTGCTTCACTTTTTTCTTTCAAAAGATGTACTTCTAGAAAGTGTGAGTAGTCATCTATAATTGTCAAGTAGAATTTTTCACCATCTTTACTATTTGGGGTTATTGGTCCTCCAATATCACAGTATATCAATTCTCCAATACCTTTTGTCCTAGGGCGTGGTACAGGATTAAAAGAGTTACGTGTGGCTTTCGCTTTCTTACAAGTTGTGCACTGGTTATTGGATACTGGCACACCAAGTGCTTTAGTGCTGACTGTTTAAATGACATAGTCTTCTATGCCATAGGTTCGATTTCGACTCTTCTTCATTTGTCAGGGCTTCACCTGTTTTTGTGTTGACGCTCAGTATGTATAGTCTACCATTATTTTCCGCTTTGATTTGAGTTTTTCTTTTCTTTATTATTGCTGATCTGTTTGAAAATGTCACTTCTATTTCTCGTTCATTTAGTTTTAGAACTGATATAAGATTGTGAGATATATTTTTCATAATCAGACATATGATTGTCACTTGCACACCTTCTCTGGTTGTTGCTATTAACTTTCCTCTTTTTGTTGTTGATATAATATTTCCGTTAGCAACCTGTATCTTCACTTCTTCAATTTCTTCTATTTCATTCATTAATTTACCATATTTCTCATTTATCATATTATGTGTTGCTCCGGAATCTATCACGAATTCTATCTCACTGTTTGTTACGTTCTTTGACATTGCTGCATTTGATTGCTCAGCTATAAACATCATATTAACATTTTTTTCTTCATGTCTTTCATCTCCTTCATAAGTTCTTCCAATATAAGCATGGTTCATACTGCGTCCTCTGTAACCTCGTCCTCGTGCTCTCCCTCGGCCTCTACCTCGGCTTCGATTTCCACGATTTCCTCTACTTGTGTAGCTAGATTTTGGACAGTTTCTTGCTAAATGGTTCGGACTTCCACAATTGAAACAATTCATGGTACTTCCTTGAAATGAATACTCATTGGTATTACTATTGCTTGGCCCTTGCTCGCTATTCCTGTCTTTTAATTCAGCGTCGAGCAGTTTACTTTTGACATACCTAATCGACTGTCAAGTCCATGTTTGTGGTTTCGAGCGCAGTTATAGTTGTCTCGTAAGACTCATCCATAGTTAGTAATAAATGGCAAACTTTGTCTTTCTCTTCCATTTTACTTCCAGTTTCTTCCAGTTGCCGTATTAGGCAATCAAATTTATTGAAGTGGTCACTAAGTTCCTGTCTCTTATTCACCTTTAGTTGTAATAATTGCTTCCTTATATAAAGCGACGTTAATGTGCTCTTTCTTTCAAATACCTTTCTAAGATTGTCCATCATTTCCTTCGCTGATGATGCGTTCCTGACATATTCCAGGTGCTTGTCACTTAGTGATGACACTATCACATTTTTGGCTCGTGCGTCTTTCTCATTAAACAATTTTACCTCTGTTTCAGTTCCCTCTGGCTTTGCTTTTAATGCTTGTTTGCATCCTTTCTCTTCTAAGAGACACTCTATTCTAAATAGCCAACTGCTTAAATTTGTTCCATTGAACTGAGGTACATTTACTTGTGACGACATTTCTTTTTTGTTTTGCTTCTTGTGCACTTTACAATTAATTTCCTTTCTCACTTTTCAATTCAATTCTGTCGTTTCACTTTTCCATTTTTTCCTTTTAGTTTTCCTTTTAGATATTTTATTTTCACATGACATTTTTTTTTGACAGCCTTTTTTCCGTTTTTTACTTTTGGTTTAAAATTTTTAGTATTTCTTTAGTTCCCTTTTGTAATCCTATGCCATCTGGCTTATGGGGCTTCCTGGGCCCATAACCTATTGGAAATGAAAGATGCTTGCGGACTTTATAGCATTTTATTTAGCGGAGCCCATGCAGACGGCAGGCTGCCTTGACAGACGCGAGCACAGAACAATATTACATAGAGTAATTCCAATACAGCTCGCGTCGCAAAGGTTGATCGGGATCATAGATAATGTCCTCTCTATTCGTAGTACCTACTTTAACGCAATGGCTATAAAGATATTATTATTTTTACATCTTCGTATGTTAAGATACAGAGCGATACGAAAATGTTCATTTATTGAGACGTATATCAATGGAATTAAGGGTGATATTTTAATATAATTTAAAGCTATACATGGGATGTAATGTACATAATGTACATTAACCCCTGAACTGCCCTCGCGGAATGGAAAGTATAGTTGGCCCATACTAAGTTGGACTCAGATCTGCATTATAGCTGCCGTGTGTGAAGTCCTTTACTTTTGTAACGTTTAGGGAGGTCGTGGGTTCCAATCCCGGTATGGTATGGTATGTACCAATGAATTGGTTTTCTAAGTTACGTACATTTGTGAAGTTATAGTAGCAATTCCGCTCGCTAATTGTGAAAGAAAATATCGTGAGGAAACCTGAGTGTCTGAGGTGTTCACATACCTCAGCGCTTGAGATTGCCAATCCGCGGTGGGCCCGGCGTGCCAATTGAGCCTATACTCTCTCTCTCTGTCTCTCTTTAAGAGCAGGCTTGTGCCCAGTGGCACGTATATTACAGGCTATATAAAAGTAGTTCCGTTATGTATAGCCACATTTTTTTCGTTATCTTCAAGAATGCTTCAAGATAACAAAAACATACCAGTCTTGCCCACTTCCCGCCATCTTCGAACATCATCGAATATGCTAGAGATTATTTAGTATCTACCTGGGTGACAAGTCGTCTGCCTGGCTCTCAATTACCAGATTGACGATTGAACTCAAAACATAATAAAAAGCCGCCACGTGCGTGTCGGGCTACGAGCATTGTAGGGTTCCGTAGAAATACCTGCTTTACACAATTAAGTACTTACTAACGCTGGCACGCGGCTAATGCCTGCTCCTGCCATCGTGTAGGTACTGGTACTGGCGCGCTGGCGCAGGCGATCGACTGAAGCTCATCACTTCACATTTGCCTGGATTCGCCTCCATTGATTATCATCATCATCAGCCATTTGACGCCCGCTGCAGGACACCGGCCTCCTCCGTGATTTTCATAACCATGAAGGGTTTTGCCCACGTTTTGCCATAATCGCCACGCTTGGCCGGCGGGTTGGGGATATCGCAGTACGCGGTTGGCATCTCAGGAAGACGCTGCTGCCCGTCTCCTGCTAATGTATTTCCTTAGTCGCCTTCTGTGGTCGCCTTCTACGACATCCACGGAAGGAAATGGGGTGACGCTATTCTTAATCCGGCGCCACACGGAATCATTGATAAACAGCTTTAATGTCTTGTTGCATCAATTCACAATCTTGTTGGATTTCCAATGGATTTTTTTAATAATAATAATAATAATAAAATCTTTATTCAATAAGTAGCGGTTATAGTTTACACACATATACGTTGCTCGAATATAACTAGTTATCTTGTAAAGTTTTCTTAGCCGTGATAGTTTTCCTTTCAACTTTATTATAATAATTATGTGCTACTGTCCTCAATTTCTTCAGGTTTCTACAAACAGCTGTTTAGCCGGGAGAGGAGGGGCTAGGGGGGATGCCGTACTCCGTACAACATTATTTCGCAAACTGATTCCTAAATCGAAAAATGCTTTTCCCACAATATGGGCATAGTCCTAAATTTTGACAATAGTTACAAATGATACTCAATGGGTCAGTAGGTAAATATAACGCTACAATTAAGTATAAACTAATAACAGATTTATTTTATTCTTGTGAATAAGGATGTAACTGATTCGACCTTCTAACGTTTGTTTCACACGTAAATGAAATTATTAATATAACTATTTGGATAAAAAATGCCAAGATCTCTCGGTATTCCGTAAAAAAAACCAAATATACATACTCTTTACGTTTTCTTTATTAAAGAGTTCTTGTATCGACTAATTTAGTACTAATAGTCTTTGCGCTAAGACGCGGACAGACAGACAGACGCACAGACGGACGGAAATGGCAAAACTATAAGGGTTCCTTGTTGGCGATGTAACCCTAAAAATAAACCACTTTCTCTTTTAAAAAAATCACGATTTACTTGCTTGTAGGTACTTTGTCAGGTTCTCTACACGTGATTAGCGGTGTTTATTATTGTGTCTTAGGTATTTTGGAAAAAGCAGATATTCGAGAATATCCTTGGACATGTAATAGCTTGAATAACATGATAATAGGGAATGTAATTAGGTGCCTATCACTGCTACTGGGATTATCGCGACCTCGTAGGTCATTTTAGGGTAATGGGAATCTTGAGAGCTGATTCTTCTTCTTCTTTACTTTTCCGAGGAGCTTGGGGCCAACAAAAGATTCCTCTATTCCTCTTTGCTTTGGGCCAAGTCGTTGATACTAGCCCATGGTAATTGTTATTGCTTTAATGAATTTTACTATTATTTCATTCATTTTAATTTGACACACATTGCCTCGCTTTTCAGCGGAATTGTGTTAATCACACTCTGCCAGAGGAGGAGCTACAGCCATAAAAAAAACAAAGAAAGGAATGCAGATAGTTTATTTTAATCTGATAGGTATACTGCTAATCAAATACTAATAATTGACTTTTAGAATTCGTTCCTCCTTTTTTGGCAATCTTTTGCCGACCGACGAACTTACGAAGACCATCCTCGTCGTGAGGACTTCGTTCAGTAATCTCTCCATGGGAATCGTCAATGATATCGTTAGGGTTTCCATCTGGTGTAATCGGGTTATCATTTGTAGGTATAGTTGGTTTCCCATGGCCATCGCTAACATCCTCAATGGGTTTAGTAGGCTCGCCGTGAGAATCTTCACCTGGCCGATCAGAGTCAGCTTTGGAATTTACATCTAGTCCATCGAGGTTCTCATCAGGATGTTCAATAGTTCTGTCGTGGTCGTCGGGGACGACTACAACTGGTGTAGTATGCTCGCTATGGATAGCTTTGGTCGGGATATCCGGATTTTGTTTATTTTCGTAGTCATCAAAGCCTTGTAATCGTGGAAGTGGCCCGGCATCGTTATTGAAAACTGAAGGTAATGAAAAATACTGGTACATAGATTTATAATTAGTTGTAGGTTGTAGGTAAATATCACCCTACGTATCTTTACTACAGTGGAGATAGGAATTGCTACGGCAAGCGGGCGTTGAAATTAGTTCTCTCTATTTCAAAAGAATACTTGAAATGTTCGGTATACGATCCATAACTGTACATTTACAAATATGCAAAAATTGTGCGATTTACCTTTACAAAGTACATAGGAACTAGTTTTTAAGTCTTTCACTTTCTTAATTAATACATTTGTGAGGAGGGCTGTGATTTGGTTCTCTAGGACATGTTTGAAGTTGCCTATCATCCTGTTTACTGGTCCCTCGATGGTTAGCGTTTGTACTCTGAAACAATATCAATTTTATCTATGAAATCTGTGAAATATAAAAAATGATACACGTTTCCATCTCGAGTCGATTTTTGTCCGATCGTCAAAGAAGTTACGGATATGGTACAATGTTTGTTTAGGTTTGATACGCATCATAAGCAGCCTATACTATGTATACGTCCCACTGTAGGGCACAGGCCTTCTCTCAGGGAGAGAGTATGGGCGTAATCACCACGCGTGCCCACCGCGGATTGGCGATTTCAAGCGCTGAGGTATGTGAATAGCTCAGACACCCAGGTTTCCTCACGATGTTTTCCTTCACCGTTAGCGAGAGGTATTGCTACTATAACTTCACAAATGTACATAACTTAGAAAGAAAAGTCATAGGTACATGCCCGCACTGGGAATCGAACCTGGGTCTCCCGCTTCCGAGTCCAATGTTCTACCCACTAGGCTATCACCGCTTACTAGGCTACCACCGCTTACTAGGCTACCACCGCTTACTAGGCTACCACCGCTTACTAGGCTACCACCGCTTACTAGGCTACCACCGCTTACTAGGCTACCACCGCTTACTAGGCTACCACCGCTTACTAGGCTACCACCGCTTAGGTTTGATACGCGGTTAGTCCTGACAGGTTTGATACGCGATCAGGACTAATTCTCGAGGTGGCCACGACATGATACGGAGCCATACGATACCAAACATGAAACGGTGATCGGATCGGGCCAACGATACGTATCTATGTTGACCCGCCTTAAAACGTTGTTTTATCTCCTGGCACTGTCTTGAAATAATCGTAATACAATAACACCCAAACAACAGAATCACTTGTCCCGATCCCGAACTAGGATACCCTGTGATACGGTGACCCGACAAGGAAATCACAAACATGGAAAAACGTCTAGACTGAGGCCATTAGTACCAATGTTTCACTGTCCCCAGTGTGAATCGAACCCACGACCGACTTCTGTCGTGGCAATCAAAGATGATACAGCTGCACCAACAAGGCAGTCAATAAACACCAAGATCTCAAACTCACTTGATCGGATAGATCTCGTCGAATGTTATGTAGTACGTGCCGATTATTCGGACTGCCATGTGCGCGGCGAGTTCGTTGGCCGTGAGGATCAGATGACCCTGCATCGGCGTTCCTTCTGCCGGTGTCGTGGCTTCGTACTTATACACCACCTGGGGGCGAGTCCCTTAAATGGTTCGTTGTTCAACAGAGTGACCCCCGGTTTCTCGTACACTAACAATCTGTTAATCTACTGTTAACAGTTGTCAGTGGTTTTTTTTTTAATGCACTTTGGTCAATTGACAGCTGTTAACAGTAGATTAACAGCGTGCTAGTGTACGAGAATCTGGGGGTAGTATTGGTACGGTAATGGTTGTTTCATTGACAGTATTGGTAGTCTACTAACCAATCGCATTCCAATTGTGTAAATCGTGCAATTTAAATCGCGAGAGATGCCTATTTAATTTGCGCGCTTAGTAGCCTATGAAATAGAGGCACTGGGCGTTACCGAAACTACTGGAAAGAAATCGCAGGTACATATAATAGTGAGTAAAAAAATTGTTGCTTTTAAATACGTTTTGAGACTGGCGTTACCTAAACTAAGCTACGGGAAGGAAATCACGGGCACATCTAATATGGAATAAAAAATTTTTTTACTCTTAAGTACGTTCTGAGACTGGCCGTTACCTTTAAATCACTAAATGCGACGACAGCATCCAACATCATGATGTATGATTCTATAGTCTCCCGCCATCCAGTTCCTGGGCCTCTTCTGTATATTGAATTCAAACCTTCCACCCGCCCATTTGTAAGCTTCAATGTCTGTAATTTATTTATGACGGTTTAGTTAAAATTTGACCAAGTGCCAGTCGGACTCTCGCACCGAGGGTTCCGTACCAAGAATATAATACTACTTATTTATTTTTCAAAATTTCTTTTTCTTATAACCTTATTTCTTAATTATACAACCAGTGATGACTTATGGAACTGAAACGTAGTCTCTCACTATGGGCCTCATAAGAAAGCTCAAGGTCACGCAACGAGCTGTGGAAAGGGCTATGCTCTGAATTTCTCTACGAGATCGAGTCAGAAATGATGAGATCCGTAGACGAACAATAGTCGTCGACATAGCCCAGCGGATTAGTAAGTTGAAGTGGCAGTGGGCGGGGCACATAGCACGCAGAACTGATGGCCGATGGAGCCGAAAACTTCCATGGAGACCACATATCGGCAAGCGCAGCGTAGGACGACCAGCCACAAGATGGACAGATGACCTTATCAAAGTGGCAGGGAGACGCTGGATGCAGGCCGCTTCCAACCGGTCTTTTTGGAAATCCATGGAGGAGGCCTTTGTCCAGCAGTGGACTTCTTGTGGCTGAATGATGATGATGATGATTTTTCTTGCATTCAGTTTGGGATCCTT
Organism: Yponomeuta malinellus; assembly: GCA_947308005.1. Classification (NCBI taxonomy): domain Eukaryota; kingdom Metazoa; phylum Arthropoda; class Insecta; order Lepidoptera; family Yponomeutidae; genus Yponomeuta; species Yponomeuta malinellus. The sequence goes on along the minus strand of OX371006.1, from coordinate 14,766,663 downwards.
AGCCGGAGTCTGACTCAAAAAAGGGGAGGTTTCCAATTCGCCGAAATATTGTTCCCTGATTACACGAAGACGCGTAGACCGATTTGGAAAATTATTTTTTCGTTTGAAAGGGTAGACTTAACAGGTGGTCCCATAGTCATCAAGTCAGGATCTGATTGTGGGATCCTGGAGAAATTGAGGAAACTCTTCAAATTTTAAAGGCACACTTAAAGCGATTTGGGTTTTTTTATAGTGTCTCGTGCATTTGCTTGGCGGAGTCGTATCATCATCATTATCATCAGCTATTTGACCTCCACTGCAGGACATAGGCCTCCTTCGTGGTTTAACCATAACCATGAGGGGTTTTGCCATAATCGCCACGCTTGGCAGGTGAGTTGGCGATCGCAGTATGCAGTTGGAATCTCAGGAAGACGCTGCTGCCCGTCTCCTGGTAATTGATTTCCTTAGTCGCCTTCTACGACATCCACGGAAGGAAATGGAGTGACGCTATTCTTAATCCGGCGCCACACCGAAAACACATATTTTTAAATAAAAAATTAAAACCGACTTCAAAACACTACAGCACTAAAATCAAAGAAATAATTTAAACGAATATGACCTTTCAATTCGATGAAGATATTGTAGAAATATATTTTGGAGTCGGTGTCCAAAATGTATGTGCTGTTCATGTAACTTAAGTTGGCACCGGCTCCAAACTATACTTCTACTATACCATGTATAGAAATTAAAGGTCATGTTCGTTTATATTATTTCTGTGTTTTTAGTGCTGTGGTGTTTTGAAGTCGGTTTTTATTTCTTATATAATAGTATTTGTTGTCATAGTATAAGGACTATAGGGGTTGGATTATAATAATTTGAATATAATAATAATTTACGATAGAGAAAAACCAAAACAATATGCTTAGAATCGTCCGTTGAGTGAACACCCTGATATATTTTGTTACATTTGTTGATATATTATAAAACATTTTCTGTGAAAAATTCAAGGCAGCCTTTTACCATGTCATAATCTACCATAGCTAGGCGGGCAGCGCAGGCAGGCAGGCAGTTAGTCTTACCGTTACTACCTACGTTTCGGCTCCGTAGGGCTTGATCACAAGGATACGCTGGATAAACACTCTCGCTTCTAGGCTCTGACGAATGACGAACTGAGGAGAGCACCTGAGTTTTCCGAATGCAGCCCAACCCAGCCGGATCCTACTCGCGGCCTCTTTCTTAAAAGTTGCCCCTGCCCACTCTAATAGTCTACCTTAAGTAGACATATTCCTTTGAGAGCCACCCCGCGATTCTATCAGGCCGTGAGGTGGTCCAGGTTCATGCCAAGAACATAGGTAACACAGTTCGGGTTGCTGAGCATCACTATGAACTATGGATTATCTTGAAAATATAATCTTTTGGCAATAGAATGAAAAGGTTATAGAAAAATCAACATGTCGGCAAGAATTGGCGCTGGCTAGCTTGAACCTGGGGAAACATCTAACTTTGTGTCTTAGTGACATGGTCTCAACCATGGCATTATTTATAGATCTCAGCGAGGCTCGATTTTATATTTTTTGAAAAATACGAGTGACTCCAACGAAAACCAATCACATGGCTAACAAAACTTGTAGGTGACACAAATACGGTGGAGACTTGAATGCTCAGCTAAAGTACTCAGTCAGCAGATATGATTAGTTGGCTATTGTTAGCAGGGATGTCGAATACGTACCATTCCGTTAACGGTGAAAATTGTGAAATCCTGTAGATTGAACAATTTTCTTGCGTCATTCTCATTTGGTTGTAACAGCTCAATGCGCCGTCTCAATACTTTCAAAATGTGGTCAATGTAACCGTCGAACTCCAAACCCTTACGCTTATCATAACGTCTGAAATGATTTAAATGTATTTTTGTATTTAAAGATTTAATTAAAGAAAAATAATAAAAAGGTTGACAAATTTGACAAAATTTGACTGCACAGCAGTTTATGGGCATTTAAGTATTTGGAATCAAATAAGTTATATATAATATGCATTGCAAAACATTGTTCTTCTTTATATACCCTCTCTTATTGGAGGTTGGCAACCAATTTGGCTCTCTGGTCTTTTCGAAAACACTAATATAAAAAAGCAAATATTAAGTACCAAAGTGTGCAGAAAAAAAGGAGGGTGGGGGGGGGGGGATTGGCTCGAAGTAATTACAACTGATCAAGCCAGACCTTCACCGCCCGTCTCTTAATACTTTTTATGAAATTCTGTTATTCTCAAAAAAATATCTTCAGGAAATGTGTTATTTAGTTGAGGAACATGTATGTTAAGAACAGCATAGTGTAATTGTAACAGTTTTATTTATATGGAAATGATTCCTTAAAACACTCCTCAGATGCAGTTTAAATAGTCTGTAGTAAAGGGAAAATGTTTACCACAGAATATTCAAGCTGTATCCGAGGGGAATCGCGTTTCTATAAATACCACCGTAAGTCTTTACCATGATATGTTATGTAAAAACATAAGATAAGATAAGATAAGAATATTCTTTATTGTACCAGGAAAAACACAAACATGACACACAAAAAAATTACAAAAAATCTTGTATGTAAAAAAACACTTTTATCACAAAGAACATTTCGCACCTTGATTTCCTTAACGTCACTAAACAAAAATCATCAAAATGGAGGTAAGTACCGCCATCTAACCTACAATCTCGGGCCTATGTTTGCTGAAGACACTGGTTTGAATAGTTCACTAAAAACCCCCTAGATGGCATTGTGTCGTTAGGTACTTTCTCGTGGAACGCATGAGTTTTAACTGAAGAATGACACCTTCGCTGAAAATGTGTGTATTTCTATTTCGTTTAGTGACGTTAAGGAAATTAAGGTGCGAATTTTGCTAAATGTGCTCTGGGCGCGCTATACACTATATTATTCTTTTTAAGGAGATCCAGGGAATAAGACCAGCACTACCGAGGAAAAAAAATCATGTTTTTTTAACGGAACGAATTTGCAAAAAGTGTCTAATCTCTCAATCATGTTAATAGGCAAAAGCTGGTACAAATGCTACCTAGTCCCAGGTTCATAATCCTAGCTTCTTTGTCGTGGGTCCTAAAACACAGTTGACTCTAAATTCGATTTGTAAAATCGATATGATTTGTTTTCCTCGGAGCTGCTTAAGGAAAAAAAAAGTCCATAAAAATAAATCAATTTTTCCAACGATTTTTTCTGTTAAAAGTGAGTCTAGTTTCACCCATACTAATATTGTACTATTTAAGCTAGTTTTACTCCCTGGAGCCCCTTAAGGAAAAAAAGTCCATAAAAAAACCATTTTTTAAACGATTTTTCCTGTAGTTAAAATTGGGTCTAGTTTCGCCCAAACTAATATTATACTATGAGAAGCGTGATACTGCAATCACACGGCAATATTGTCTAAGGTAGAGTAATAGCCGGATTCCAGAGGAAATAAATTACCGATCTCTGCCACGGACGTTGGCTCGGCTTACTTACCCGTTTTACCGATATCACACCGAGTTTGGCACGGAAGACATTATGCGCAACAAATAACCTGAGCAAATAACTTTGAGCATGGTCGGGTCTCATTGTCAGGGGACGGTGGATGTGACTTAGAATTCTACGAACCTTAGTCAAGCTAACAAAACTAACTAACACACAAATAATAAAATATATGCTTTTACGAGTACATCAGAAACTCATCCGGACTGCGCAAATTTTTGTTCAAGTTATTAGCCGCGCATTATAAGTCACTCAGTGTTCACGCCATCTAGTAGGTTATTTAATTAGACCTGAGATTTCCGTACTTGCCTCGTAGGTTTGGCACCCTTCGGGTACGGAACCCTAAAAACAATAAAAAGTGAATTTCACGACAGTCTTTCCATTGGCTTACTGAAACTCAGCGTTGACGCGTTCGCTTGCGAGGCCGAAGTACGTGAGGTAGTCGTTGAAGTAGTCCTTCACCCATTCGTTAAGGTCTATCTTCATCCTGTCCACAAAATCCGCTAAAAAGGAACAAGGAATGGAAGTTGATAACTGCATGTACTTGTACATAAGTATACATAAGCAGCCTATATGCGTCCCACTGTAGGGCACAGGCCTTCTCTCAGGTAGAGAGTATGGGCTTAATCACCACGCGTGCCCACCGCCGATTGGCGACTTCAAGCGCTGAGGTATGTGAATAGCTTAGACACTCAGGTTTCGTCACGATGTTTTCTTTCACAGTTACATAAGTATCATCATCATCATCATCGTCATCAGCCATTTGACGCCCACTGCAGGACATAAGCCTTGTGGTTTGTATATTTAATTTAATTCATCTTGGTCTACTTGTAAAAACACAGTTGATAGGAATTGAAGCAATAATTTCTATCAAATTGTTTGATATCTCATTAACTCTAGAAACATTAATCCCTATTACGAATTTTTGATTTTGATAGTATTTGATTTTTTTTGTTCACCCAGACCAAAGCTGAATGGAATATATTTATACGCGCTTATGCCACTGCATAAGCCTTCTCTCAATAAGAGAGACACAGAGAGAGTATGGGCTTTGTCACTATGTGTGTCACCGCAAATTGGCGATTTTAAGTGCTAAGACGTGTGAACACATTCACATAGTTTCCTTCATAATTAGCGATTAATATTACGAGTAACGTAAGAAAGGACATGAAGTAGTTTTACTGCTATCGACTATAGGTAGAGTCGAAGTACGTACTACTATTAGATATTTAGATTTCTTTTATTTTGTTCTTATTAATTAAGGGCTCACCTAATTGTTTGAACTCGATAATTGGACTTGGGACCTTGACATTCAGTGCTGGCACGTCGTCGTCGAACTAAAAAAGTAATGTCTTTTGAATGCGATACCAATACAATCGCTCTTCCTAAGGAGCCGTTCATTTCTACATAACTAGGAAATAATAATAATCATCATCATCTCAATCACCCCACCATTGCCCCCTGATGGTCATAGGTCCCTTTTTCCAAATTTCACGGTCCCTAGCCATCTGCATCCATGGACCTTCCGCCGAATTCAACGACATCTTCCGACGGGCTGGTGCTGGTCTGCCCTCTGACCTCGGCCTCCGCTCTGTGATTGCCAATTTGCTTACTTTGTATTACTATTTACCATTTAATAAACAAAGGAGTAAAACAGCTTTTCTACGGAGTCCGCGGTAAGAGTTGTCTGTACTTAGGCAGACGTACTGAAGCACTGATTTCTTTTACTTAGCCTCTTGTTTGCCCCACTGCCGGGTTGAGGCCTCCCCAACTCGGACCAGATCTCACTGTCCTGGGCCACCTCGGACCACTCCGGCAAGTGATTTATATATTTAATTACTGATTTCTAATAAAGACCCTGTTTAATCCGCTCACGAGGTTTTTTTTTTATTTTTTCGATTTTTCTCGCCGTTACTGTTCAAAATTTCAAATTTTGTTCAACTAGAAAAACCCTACACTTTTGGTTTTTGGACCCCCTCATCTATGAAACTATACTTTTCTAACTATTTACTAAGAAGTAATGTGTACACGAAAATTAGAGATAGATAGATAAATTATTTGTTACGTAGGGCAAGATAAAAAGTACCCGAAAGCGGCGTGCGTGCATGCAACGACTAATGAATGTTGATGAAGCGAAAGTGATCTGTCAGGATCGTGGCAAGTGGCAGTCCCTGGTCTGTGCCTACCCCTCTGCGATATAGGCGTGAGTTTAGGTTATGTTTTTATCATGAAAACACTGCTTAATCGTGACATATAAATATTCAATCAACTTACCACTATGATACCAGGTTTATTTGATGTTATATTTGAAATTATTTGTTCGATGATTAGTCGTCCACCTGACACTCTGTATCGACCCTCCAACTTATAATGAACATCCCGCAGTAAAATACTAGAAATAAATATTAAAAATATATTGGATAAGACAATTACAAGCAAAACTACCATGTTTTATTGTTGTTGCCATAGATAGTCCGTTATACGAAACTACGTTAAATGTGAAAAATTTAACACATACATTAACTGACAAAGTAATGTTGAGTGACGATAATTTTTATATACTCGTACGACATAAGGATAAAGAAATTGAATTTCACATTTACTCGTATTTACAACCAAAAATTCCTTTTTTATTTTGTTAATTATTATTGGTTAATAAGTTAAAAGTTTTCAAATTACTCTGTAGAATAAGCACGCGACTCGTAACCATCCTCACACGCATAATGAGGATCATTCAGACATTGAAATATTGGACTCCCAAGTACTAGGGCAGATGGACCACGAAAATTTAAGCAATACTACGTTTTGAATGACTCAAATACACCAAGAAATGACAAAGTTAGAGAAGTTTAACTTAGGCTGTTTCAAAACCGGCCCGGCGCGCCGCGGCGAATCTATTGTGACGTCACCGGATCCGACCGGCCGACCAGTCTGGCCGGCGCGAGACAGTGTTTTCTGAGACCCAACTTTGGTACGTAACCATTTTTATTGCATTAACCGAAAGACTATCTTTTCGAATAGTAGACGAGAGCACCCGAGCGCCAAATATGTTTAGTTAGGGAGGTATGAGCAATTAAAATAGTTCTCATGAAATAGAAAAAAAAAACTTAATCAAAATTTAGCACGTGAAGTTGGAAAATTTATTTGTTTTCCTAAGTACATACAAAACCTCATTTTTACGTCCAAATATAAACTTCGTACCATCTGCAGAATTCTGGTAATTTAGGTTTTTAGTTTTTTTTTCTGGAAGATACCAAAATATTGTCCATTTTTAGGGTTCCGTATCTGAAGGGTGCCAAACGGGACCCTACTAAGACTTACAATTACTAAGATTACTAAGACTTCACTGTTCGTCTGTTTGTGTGCTCGCCTGTCTGTCCGTCTGTCTGTCTGTTTGCCTGTCTGTCACCAGACTGTATCTCATGAGCCGTGATAGCTAGGAAGTTGAAATTTTCACAGATGATGTATTTCTGTTGCCGCTGTAACAAAAAATATTAAAAACAGAATAAAATAAATATTTAAGGGGGGCTCTCATACAAAAACGTAATTTTTTTGCCGTTTTTTCTAGATCTTTGTGTCTAATGTTGTATAGATGTACGGAACCGTTCGTGCGCGAGTCCGACTCGCACTTGGCCGATTTTACTACTACGGTGATGATTATTTTCCTTTCCAAATACAAGCAATTTCGTATTTTATGTAGGTTTGGTCTACATTAGACCACAATTGAGTGCGGTAATAGAGTCATTAGTATTCCATCAACAAGAGCTTTTTGTGCTAGGCGGTAAACAAGCACGCGTTATACTATCCTTACACGCATAATTAATTGTACTCTTCCGACTCTCCATGGTTTGCTGGAAGAAATCCCTTACAGAGATAAGCTCGCCATTGTACATGCTATTTCTTATGTAATGTCCTGTTTAATGTTTTGTGTGCAGTTAAATCATTATTGTTTTGTACTGTATTGAGCGGTGGTAGCCTAGTGGGTAGAACATTGGACTCTGAAGCGAGAGACCCAGGTTCGATTCCCAGTGCGGGCATGTACCTATGACTTTGTTTTCTAAGTTATGTACATTTGTGAAGTTATAGTAGCAATACCACTCGCTAACGGTGAGGGAAAACATCGTGAGGAAACCTGAGTATCTGAGGTGTTCACATACCTCAGCGCTTGAAATCGCCAATCCACGGTGGGCACGCGTGGTGATTAAGCCCATACTCTCTCCATGAGAAAAGGCCTGTGCCCTATAGTGGGACGTTTATAGGCTGCTTATGCATGTTATTTATTGTATGTGTTGTATTTCATGGCAATGCATGCATTGAATTGAATTGCACTGTATTTTACTGTTAAGTACACCCTTGATGGCTCGATGGGATGTTCCATGAATCACTAGATCTGGCCCTTGATGAAATCAGTGCTGTGGGCAATAAACCTGCAGCAAATACTAAGCTTTAGGCTGTTTTACTCATGGATGCTGCATGGACGTAGCTCGTGACCACTAATCATTGTTTTCCGTCTAATGTGTTCTGCCTTCATAATCATCATCATCAGCCATTTGACGCCCACTGCAGGACATAGGCCTCCCTCACGGTTTTCATAACAATGAGGGGTTTTGCCATAATCGCCACGCTTGGCCGACGGGTTGGCGATCGCAGTATGCGGTTGGAATCTCAGGAAGACGCTGCTGCCCGTCTCCTGGTAATTGATTTCCTTAGTCGCCTTCTACGACATCCACGGAAGGAAATGTAGTGACTCTATTCTTAATAAAGCACCACACGGAATTTTCCGTGTGGTTTTGCCTTGTTTGCTTGTATTAACGTCAGTGTGGCGATACATAAATGTATTTCTTCTTTAGAAGCACCGGTTACTCTAGCACAGAGGGTACTTACTTAGCGCTTCCGTAAGTTGGCGCATAATGGAGTTTGCTGGGTATCATCTTATCAATCTTCAATCGTTCGAAGTTACCCGTCAAGTGGAGGTCTCCCAGGACGAGGTATGTCTCCAAAGTCATCTTGTACCAGTTGCTTTTTACAGGACCCAGTAGGAAATCGGTTTTGTTGCGTAGCTTCATGCGATGGAAGAATCTGCAATCAAAATGAGCGATTACGCAATCTTAGAAACCTTGGAAGTCATATTTCCTTATCTAGAACTAGTAAAACGGAAACTAATATTGTGCCGCAAGAAACCGTAATTTTATTTCCTAGACTTCACATTTGTCTAAAGTTTATTCATTCTCTTACAACCATACATACATAAACTCACGCATGTACCTCAGAGGGGTAGGCGGAGACCAGAGAGTGCCACTTGACACGATCCTGACAGATCACTTTCGCTTCCTCAACATTAATTAGTCGCCGGTTTCAGTTACTTTTTATCTGGCCCTTTGCTAATACATCCCCTATTTGGTCGAATTATGTCCGCCTGGGACGTCCCTTACCGGCCGTTCCACCCACATTCGCTCGATGTGTTTGTATCGTCAATCTTTCTCCCTTCATCCATTACAACCATTACCAATGTTAGAATATAAATACGAGAGAGAGGGCTGCCATGCCAGCGCGAAGGGCCTTATTAACTAAAACAATCCAATGAGGATTAGAATATCACTTCTTAACCAAGAATCCTTGTTCTTAACCTACTTCAAAACACGAAAGAGGTTCTCAGTGATAATTCTCCTAACTTGTCCGATGTCATTGATTCTTTGTTTCAGAAAGGGTTACCAACCTCAGAGGTGAAGATCTGTTGACGGATCCTTGATCGAATAATCAAACTCTTTAAAGGCATCTTCACGGCATGACACAACCATACCGCGACAAAGAATACCGTCAGCGCCACTTAGTGTTAAAGTCGAACTCTAGTTACTGTTTAGTATGTATTTTGGAGGCATTTTTTTGTGTTCATCGACTTGTATACACTACCTATTAGCCTTGACCCTCGTTTTATAACACACGTGTTTGGTTCCGGACGATCGTATTATGCCGCTGTGGCCTATTAAACGCCATCCAATCGTCGTTTAGATTTAACGAGTTTGTCCCTGCTCTTTACTAGCCATCTTTTGAGGGGCGCCTTGTCGTGGGTGCCATAAAACTTTACAGTAATGCTCGAATCTGAGACTCGATTCAAACCGCGTTCAAGTTCTCCTACACGGCTGCGTTCGGTTATTTGCAGTAACTTACGAGGCATAAACTCTCTCTAAAGACCCAGGACCCCTAGGCGCATTCACTTTACTAGTGAAATTTACATGTAAATTCAGCATGTAAAGTTCACTAGTTTAGAAAACTTTATATTCTGAACACGCCCCAGTGTCTGATAAAATTATTTTGAGATTTTTTTCTAGTGTAGTACTAAACAAGTTGTATGAGCTAGCAACTGTTAGTACGAGTAGGTCGCCTTATCGTTGACAAAGCCCTCCGAAGCAATGCTCAGGCCACCACCACTTGTCCACCGACCGTCTTCCCGGCTAACCAAATGGGGCATTTGGCCCATCTCCATTTTGGCCTTATGATTCGTGTGCCCACTCATACCCATCTTCGACTTAGATTTTATGCCGAATATCGATGTTTCGCTCACGATCAATCAGTGTGATGCCAAGCATAGCCCGCTCCATAGAGCGGGCTATGACAGGCGTATGCGCCCTTTGCGAGACTTGGATTTTCTCCATATTGGGTTTCTTGACGGTCCATGTTTTAGCACCGGTAGGTGAGAATGGGTAGTATACATTGATTGAAGGCCTGGTTTGTGTTGGTTTGAACACACATTTTTCGTTAATGTATAATTCTCACGTATACGTTTATACATACGTAATAACTAGACCTACGTAACTTAGAAAACAATGTAACGGCACAAGTGAGAAATGTGAAGTAACTGGTCTATTGCGCTATCACCGTTACAATTTATGATGGGACGAGTTTTATCAAAGTAAAAAAACAGCCAAGTGCTAATCGGATTCGCGCACCGAGGGTTCCGTACAACTAGTGCAGGAATCGAGTCTCGCAGTTTTTTCTGAGCTTTTCCCGAGCTTCAAAGACAATTTTTTTTATGATTTAATAACAAATGTATGTTTTTCAGATTTTTCCCTGTATTAATAATATAAGACGATATCACTTGCCAAATTTCACAGTTCTAGGTTACCCTATAAATGTTGATTCCCTTGAGTGTCAAAATATACGTTTTTTTGCGGCAAAACGGCCGTAACTTTTTTTTCACATTATTTAGAAGTTTGATTTTTTCACAGCTTTAAGAAACTGTAGCCTTGAGTATACAGATTTAATTTCAACTCGATAACTCAACGCATTCCCGAGATAAACGGTCTTGACAGACAGACGGACAACAGAGTGATCCTCCTTTTGAGGTACGAAACCCTGAAAAACTCGGGTCGAAGCAAAAAGGGTCTCGAAACCTGAGTACAAAAAGCGGTTCTTGCGTTGGCTAGCTAGATTCGTTTCTGTGATGTATATGTGAGCTCTACCACAGGCTCTACGTAAGACAAGAATATTCCGCAGAATATAAGAATATTCTGCTGTTCCATATTAAGGAGATAAGATAAGAATATTCTTTCTTGTACACCAGGAAGAACACAAACATAAAATATTTACGAAGATACAGTACAATAACATTCATTAATGTACAGTATTTATTAACATCGATATACGTATTTATATATTTATTAATACACCGTATATTCATATTCTTCTATTCTACGTACAAAAGCGTGTTGGCTTCTTTCAGGATGCCGTAGCCACCGAGCTGCAGGCCAGCCGGCACGGCGCCGACCACGCCCCCCGCGCTGTGGAGCGCGCGCTCCGACACTGACCGGTTCGCCAACATCACCTGAGAGGACACGGGGAGGGAAAGTGAAAAAGTGATGGAAAAAACTATTACTAGTTCTCCTTATGATCGAAGGCAAAATTAAGTTGAGAAAATTCTCAATAAATCTTTTTAAATACAGGGTGTGGCGTTTTTATTTGCATTTTAATTTATTTATTTCTTCACACCATTCCTTCCTAAAGCGAGGAAGCGCATTTTAGTTATGAAATTTTTAGAGCTTGAACTTTGATGAGTTTATTCCATTAATGATAGAATTCAAACTAAAGCGACGTTGTGTATCTTAGCCTCCGAACAACTTAAATAAAAAAAAAATCACAATATTTATTTGATGGGCTTCATTACCACGCGTGCCCACTGCGCATTGGCCATTTCAAGCGCGGAGGTAAGCCTATACTCTCTCTCTATGAGAAGGCTTGTACCCTGCAGTGGGACGTATGTAGGATAGGTACATAAAAAAAAATATTGATACGCCCCACCACGTTATTTGACAACATTACAAAGAATTACATACAGTAAGAAAGAAAGAAAGAAAAAGGATATTTATTTAAATTGTCACAGAAACACAAAGTGGGTACATAATTAAGGACATAGGATACTTTTCATCCCGGAAATTACTCATTCCATGCGGACAAAGTCGCGGGAAAAAGCTAGTGTATAATAAATCCGACAGCAATTCTTCATTATATAACGTTATAATGCAGCCTTTTCTTCTCTCAGATTGATTCTCTTGATTGCCACGCGTGCCCAACGCGGATTTGAATTTGGCAATTTCAAGCGCCTCAGCCACTCAGATTTCCTCACGATGTTTTCCTTTACGGTTTAAGAGTGGTATTGCAACTATTCCGACGTGCGATGAGAGAAGATACTTACATCATACATTTCTTTGTCGAATTTGTCCCCTCCTACTTCTTCCACGAAAGCGTCTATCGCTGTCTTATACTTACCTGAAATAAAATGGATCATACATAATTAATAAAGCCATTGATGTTTCCTCGTATCGACCTCAGATTTCGTATGCGTTAATTGATAAGATTGGCTGTCGGCCGATTGTTTAAATAGATATAGACAAAGAAGACATAATTGCTCACCAGCTTAGTTAGCATGATGATACGAGTCGCGCATTTTAAAACGCTCAAGTACATTAATTGCCAAATGTTGACGTGCGTAGAAATTCCTATATCGATAATCGATATGTGAACTGTTTCTTACATTTTTAAGAATTTTTTATTGGAAATTTATCGACACTGGAGAAGTATCGTTTTCAAGTTATACTAGTAGCACGTTGTATGAATATCCTAATGGAATAACTTAATGGTTACATGAATAAATTTGTAGGGTGATGTCTGAAGTCCATAAAATGTGGACTAAATATACAAACCAGTGAGCGATTTAGATTTTGTTATGAATTTTTCCACATCTTCGTTGAATGCTGCCTGACATCCTTCGGGATTTGTCTGAATTATATCGGGGTTTTCCTTGTCGGATTTTCTTAAGTGTGGACGTTTTTTACGAGTATCATGTTTATTTTTCAGCAGTTTGACACTTTTCTTACCAAGCAAATATTTTTTTATTGCACGTTTACGTCTAAAAGATACTTTAGTTGGGGTTTCATTATTAGGATTGATATTTTTTTGTGTCTTTTTAGATGCATTGAAATTAAACTTTTTATATTTATCAAGACCAGGTTGTCGGAATTTTTTGGTATAATGTTTGGACTGATTAAACTTTGGCATTATTGGGTTGGGACGTCCATAAGAGATTTTTGGCTCGTTGAATTGTTTCGTATCTGAATGTTTAAGGTGAGTATTATTTTGAAGTTTTGTTTCCCATTTGTTTGACACAGCATTGGTTACACTCGTAACTGTGTTAGCTGAAAAAAAAGAAACCCATTTAAACGCACTATAAAATTATTGCAGACCTAAGTGAACAAGACAGGTTCAAAATCCCAGGACCCTAGGAGCCTACGCAATAAAAGGCATTAACTCCAGAGCGAAGAGGTATTTAAATAATAAAGCCCAAATTATATACAACACAGTGAAGCCAAACCATACCGGGATGTAGGATACCAGTAGAACCGTCTATTGGACGAAACTAAAACTAATGGCATTTTGAAAACAATATAATATACAACTTGAACAATAATGGAAGTAACGATAATAATGATACGAAGATCAAGGGATATATATTTTCCCATACAAATTACTAATTGTTACACTCAATAAAATAAATTCCCTGTGATATAAATACAAAATAGTTTACATCTCTTTCATCATCATCAGCCATTTGACGCCCACTGCAGGACATAAGCCTTCCTCGCGGTTTTCCAAGCTTCCCGGTCTAGTGCCGCCCATATCCAGCGACTCCCTGCCACCGTAGCCAGGACGTCAGACCATCTGGTGGGAGGCCTTCCCACGCTGCGTCGTCCAGTCCGCGGTCGCCAGGTCATTTTTTTCGCCCCAACAGCCATCAGTTCTCCGAGCTATGAGCTCCGGGGCACATACCCGCCCACTGTCACTTAAACTGAGCAATCCTTCGAGCCTTATTAGTAACACGGGTTCTTCTGCGGATCTCCTCATTCCTGATTCGATCACGCAGTGAAACTCCTAACATACCTCTCTCCATTGCCCCTTTAAATTAGGTAATAAACTAAAATACAAAATAACAGTTTTCCATAATTCCACTGTAAGACAAAGCTCTAATGTGTAAAACGCTTTGACGAGAAAAAAATGGCATAGAATGTATTATAATACATAATACATAGTACCTTAGGTACTATTTGTAAAATTGTAGTGAAAACCATTTTTTTTAAAGATATAATTATATATAACCATAGAAACCTCTTTTTCTAAAAAAGCATTTATACAGTGTAAAAGGGACTCAAATGCTTTGAAGTTATTCATTACATAAATTGAAGATTATTTTATTTATCTTTATTTACATGTTTAATGATCATTTCTTTTTGGAGTAACAATGGTACCACTGGCTGAGAGGATAACGGTGAAGGAAATCATCACCAGCTCTCGAGTGTCTGAGGTAATGAGTAGATATATTCAATTATTCAGAGCTTAAAATCATCAATCTGCGGTGTTTAGATGTTTGGATGTTTGTTACTCAATCACGCAATAATGGCTGAACGGATTTAAATGAAATTTGGTACGTCGATAGTTTGAGTCCCGTGGAAGGATACTTGTCATCGTGGAAATTACACATTCCATGCGGACATTCCAATGAAATTTTTGGTTAATGAGTATGGAGATAAAAAAAATATCTTACCTTTAAGAGTGGCATTCGCTTGGGTAATGGTAACAAATACAGCGACGGCAGTGATAAGCGCAAAACATTTTGGATTGTTAGTTGCCATAGGTCCTGAGCGCGCCGGTGGCTTTGGTAATAGAAAATATATTCAGCACTTCACTTTGAAACAACGTCGTAAAAAAACGGCTAAGGGTGGGCCGCGCGCAGAGTAGGGTTCTGTAGTTGAACATCAAACTATGCGGAGTTAGAAGGAGCGGTTTATTCACTGATATTATTATTAGGTTAAAGCGAAGCTTACGTTTAATATGTTGCAAACGGACCCCAGATTAAAAAAGGACGAAAATTTACCTTCAACCACAATACTTTTGAATTTTATAATTACAATTTTATAGTTTTATGATTTATATGTATTATGTACATCTGTGGCACATTTTAATCATCTAGTACTAAATATCTCGAAACTAACCCGCGGTAAATGGAGGAACGGACGAAGATTGCAAAACTACAAGGCTCCTTGCTGAACGAAACAAGGAACCTTAAAAAGTTATACTTATCGTTGGCTGGTACTGGAAGTCAGAATTTTATTATGCATTTTTTATACTTCGATTTATTTGATAACGTTGCAACGTGCATCTTTCAAAAGAATCAACAAAAGTAATAAAGAAAACGATTGGAAAGAGTTTTAAGAAAATGAGATTCGTCTATTTATTATTTTTTGTAGTTTTTATACAATATTCATCGGAAACTCCTATAGAAAATGATATCGTTAATTATTTTAACAGTGGTAAGCTAACAAAACGCGATTCTTACCGTTCTTACAATGACGAAAGTATCATCAATCAAAAACAATATATTTTTATATTTGTAAATGTTTAAATAATTATATGACACTCTGTAAAAGCCCTGAAAAATTACCTCTTAATACTTTAGTAATTCACAAGTACCATTTCCAGATAAATTAACCTCGTTCCGCACAAGGTGGAATCAGTTCAGGCGAGCGTTTGATGATGCTATTTCGCTGGTGAGTTTTAACATTATGTACGTATAGTATGATTATATTCTTTTTGTTGCACTAACCCGTGCTGAGGACGATTTTAAAAACCTATTTAGAGGCTAAATAGGTTATAGTATGAGTATAAGGTATAGTATGAGTTAGCATACCAGCAGTCCAAGCGTACCGAGTTTTATTGGAGAGAGAGAAAGATAAATGAGTTAGGGGCATGATAAATGGGACGATAAATAGTTGTGTTTAATAAATCTGAATTTTATTCACAATCTTATCAACAAACCTGCACCAAAATTTCAAGTAAGTAAGTGAATCCGGAATTAAGCTGATATGTTATATGTTATACTTTATTGTACAACGTAGTTTGGTTGGATTTTATTTCCAAACGACTTGCCAGATCGAAATGAAACTTTACCAATACGTTTCTAAGACACAAATCAAGGTTTGATCGTGCTTAGAATTGGAAACAAACTTATAAAAAACAAATTATAGCCCTGTGAATAGTTCTTATGAAAAGTCGTATTAAGCCTTAATTTCGTTTTTATTCTGTTATTCACAGTTATAATAAGCACGAGCAAACCTTGATTTGTGTCCTCCAAACATATTGGTAAAGTGTCATTGAGTTACGGCAAGCCGCAAGCCGAACTAAAACCAAAGTACGAGTACGGAATTGCTCACCGAGGGGCCTTGACTCTCTCCATACCTTTCTACCTACGTAACCCTATTCCAAGTAGTACCAACTAGCACTACATAACTCAGTTATTCTTTAAATTTTAAGACACTCAAGGATGACTACGCGGACAACGTTATGAATATCTACATGGCACATCAAAAGAAAAACTTGATTATCTCCCATGGTCTGTACGCTTCGGACAGCAGCATACAACTGTTAGTATTTGTAATTCCTTTTGCATTAATGGTAGTACACACTTCATCATCATCATCATCATAATATAGGTTGTAGTGAAAAAAAAATCCCCCATCCGGAAAAAGGGGGGCGGTTGAGATTTGTAGGGGTGAATAAAAGTTTGAAATTACAAAAAAGTATAAGCTGTATCATACTTAGCTCACTACATGCGGAATTAAAATGTATGGAACACTGGTACTAACTTTGCGATTTCAGTTTTCCTCTTAGAACCACTTACATTTTGAGCGGAGCGGCCTTTTTATTGTTCCGTACCCGAAGGGTGCCAAACCCTATTACTAAGACTTCACTGTTCGTCTGTCTGTCTGGCTGTCTGCCACTAGGCTGTATCTCATGAACCGTGATAGGCAGTTGAAATTTTCACAGATGATGTATTTCTGTTACCGCTATAACAACAAATACTAAACACAGAATAAAATGAATATTTAAGGGGGGATACCATACAACAAACGTAATTTTTTTGCCGTTTTTTGCTCGATATTAATAACGGCAACAGGTTGAAATATTCATAGAATATTTAGTTCTACATCCGCTTCAAAAATAAATAATTAAATTAAAATAAAATAAATATTTATGGGGGGCTCCCATACAATAAACGTGATTTTTTGCCGTTTTTTCTCGATCTTTGTGTCTAATGTTGTATAGACAAGGGTAATCGGAGCCCTTCGTGCGCGAATCCGACTCGCAATTGGCCGGTTTTTATGATATCTCTTAAATCGTTATTTTTGAACGTTATAGAAATAAGAAATTCAGGGTTTTTTGTCAAGCTTGGTGTGAATTTATTGCAGTCCTTATAACACATAACAACAAATAATAAAAACTGGCCAAGTATGAGTCACACTCCCGCTAAGGGTCTTGAAATGAATGAAAGAAAACACATTTTTTCTAAATACGTGACACCATTATGATTTATGATGCGCGGCTGAATTAGAATGGCCGAAGAAGGAAGGAATTGGCGTGCCTTGGGAGACGCCTATGTCTGGCAGTGGACTAGTAAGAGCTAATTGATTGATTGATTATGGTGCGCGAGTTCGAATTGCAGATGGGCGATTTTTACAAAGTGCGCCAGGCCAAGTTCTCGGCCGGCATATATTTACACAAGCGATTGGAGCATTTTTCGACCCCCCCTCTATCTTTGAAGCCAGTTATGTCACATGACCGAAAATTTGCGGAGGGCTCAAGGTGAACTTCTTTCCTACCCCTCAGGATATGTCAAAATTTAGTGTTGCGAGCCCTTCCACGTCTGAAGATGCCTGCGGTGAACGTGGCGCTGCCATCAAACGTGATCCGGGTGGAGGCACTAGTCGAGAAGATGTTCCTGGACACCCAGTACCGACTCTATCGGAATGAAACGTGCCTACTCGACCAGGGAGAGCAAGATCCTCTGCGTGATTCACCCTTCAGCTTCCAGCAAGTGCAGAACGAAGGAGACGTGACGTAAGTAGATATCAGACCCACGTTATAGGGTCTTAGTTTTTAACCGACTTAAAAAAAGGAGGAGGTTATCAATTCGACGCGTATTTTTTTTGGCTATGTTCCTCCATAACTCCGTCAAATCTTAACCGATTTCGACAATTATTTTTTTGTTCGAACAGATATAACGTCCAATTAGTCCCAGTTTAATTTGGTGAAGATCTGATGCAGACTTTCAGAGACGGAGAACGGAACTCTTCAATGGACAGCAGTAAATAAGGCCTAATGGGGCACATCCTGTAGTAAAATCCCTATGTTTCATAAAATAGCGTTAAAGTAGTGTCAAGGTAATTTGGTGATGTTCTGGTGAAGACTTTCGGAGATGGAAATTGAGAACCTCGAATTTTAAAGCAACGAATTAAGTAGGGTAAATTATGCTTATAAGGGTCTTATTTATTTTTCTCCCGCTCCCAAACTAAAAATTTAAAATAAAAATTTTTAAATAAAAAATAAAATCCGACTTCGAAACACTACAGCACTAAAAAGCTAGAAATAATTTAAATAATTAGAAGTAGGTAGTAGAAGTATAATTTGTAGTCGGTGCCCAGTTTCATGACCAGCACATATATTTTGAGCACCAACTCATATTTCTAACTTTTTAGTGCTGTAGTGTCTCGAAGTCGGTTTTTATTTAAAAAAAAAATATGTTTAGCCCAGGATCGCATGATTGCAAAGATATAGGAATAAACTTATCACAATAAGCCATTGCGTCCGTTACGGACCATATAAGCAGTGCCTAAGAGTTACACTTATTTTAATGACTATAAAGTCAGATTCAAAAGCGGTAGGCTCTGCTGTATAAGGTATAAGGCTCCAAAGGAGGACTCCGGAGTCGGGTCGGTCCTTCATTCCATTTCCTGAAGTCGGGTCGACTTTTGTCTGCCAGTGCCAAGCACTATACTTCGTCGCGAGTCGTGGTCCTCCCGAACTTCTTTTTTCCAGGCGTATCGGTCTACAGCGAGCTTTTCCCAGCACTCGTGCTCGATCCCAAAAGCTGCTATGTCACGCTTGATGCAATCTTTAAGGCGGCAGTGACCTGCCAACACCCCTTTTGGCCTCGACAAGCATGACAGCTCTCGACAGTCGAGTCGCTGCACATGCCTCAGCCAATGCAAGTGACGCTCTTTAAGCAAGGCTGTGAGACCGGGCAGCTATATTAGCACTAGGACTAGGACTGTCTTGTTCGTGACTCAGTCATCCCATGTAAAACTTGTATGTGTTTCAGGATAATAGTCGAGGACTGCATTTTGATCGGCACTATAGTGACGTCACTGGTCGGCCACTCGGTGTCGCTGGGCCATGACACGATTCGACTGACAGAATGCAAATTTAGTGTTGAGGTGAGAATAAAAGATCATCCATGGATGGATATACACAATCATGAACATCCATGGACAAAAGAAGACATGCGTTAAGAATTAACAGAAAAAAACTTTTAATAATTGATAAATAACGAGTATATCGTGTATTGACAAATGTGGTCAAAGGCGTTGCTAGAAAGTATAGTTAGGGACATTTAAAAAAAAATTAAGTTCTGTTTTTACATTTGTTTCTTTGCGAGAAAATACAAAAGAAGACATGAGAAGACATGCGTTAAGAATGAACATGAAAAAAATGCCTTCATGATGATTTTACATTTGACAGCCCCCCCGCTCGCACATTCTATTTTCTATTAACTTTTAATGATTGATAAATAACGAGTATACTTTTGACAAATGTGGTCAAAGGCGTTGCTAGAAAGTATAACTAGGGACATTTTAAACGAGGACAATGGGCATTGTCCTAAAAAAATAAGTTCTGTTTTTAAATTTGTTTTTTGAGAGAAAATTTTGAGAGCCTGGGCGGAGTATTTCAATTTAAGCTGCTTTAAATAAATTATAAAGCGAAAAAAAAAAACCAGTGCCTACGAAACCGGAAGTACGTCATGCACGGAAGTACGTCATCAACTGAGATCCTACGAGCTATCAGTTTCTAGTTGTACCATGACTCGATACAAGAACTATTTAAACAAACAAAACTAAAAAGACTCCTAATCTGTGCAAACGTGAAAGAAGTTATATTTGTTATTTTTACGAAATACTGAGATGTAAAGATCTTGCCGTTTTTCATTTAAAAGTGTACGACCCCGGCACATGTCAAAGTGACAGTATTTTTTTTGCATCGAATTACAAAACAGACTTTATGTACACAAAAACAAGTGACGCCATTGAATTTTCTTAACTGTTTATTTAAAGAAAACTCATTTTAAGTGGCCTTTCAAGTCTTCCGAGTGTTAATTATTGATTAAACTCTCAGGCGGATAAGGTACTGAGTAGAAATCCTATCTCTAGTTCCTACATGTGCCATATTTCGAACCCCTTAAAGTAGAGTGATAGCTCGGGATACTTGGATTTTAGTCAGATCTGGCAAAACGACCTTCTAAACCAAATTAAAACTAACTTCAATCAATAACAACACTCAGAAGACATAAAGGCTACTTAAAATGAGGTAGGGTAGTTCTAGTTTATATTTTGGGGAATAATGGAACGGGGTATTAGGAAAAACAGGCAGCAATTCTTTAGCGAATAAATGGCTCTCAAGTAGCACGTATTTTATTTAACAGTGGCGACGAAGATGGGAATGACTTATCTATAGGTACTTAATTAAAAATTAAGAAAATTTAATAAATTCACTTTGTTTTCAAGTGTACATAGACTCTTGCCTCCATATTAAGAAATGCTAACAAGAACACTGTAGAAGTTCTTTGGTGTTTTAATTTGATGAACTTTAGTATTTGGGGGGCAGTTACAATTAAGCCGGTCTGGTGACGCCAGTCAGAAGAATATTATTTTAAAATAATTAGTTTGAATGTGCGACGGATGAGGTGGAGCGTTGGTAGTGGAGTGGTAGAAGGCCGCCTTCTCATTCGGGAGGTCGTGGGCTCAAAACCCGGCATGTACCGACTTTGTTTTCTAAGTTACGTACATTTGTGAAGTTATAGAAAAATTACTTAAAAAAGAACCTGCAATCCGACTGCTGAGCATTAACTACTCAGCAGGCGGGGGACCCAAATTCATCAATACAAGGAGCCTAGGTTGGTCCCCGCCTGCTTAGTAGTTAATGCTCAGCAGTCGGATTGCAGGATATTTTTTATTTCATTTTTTTTTGTCTAATTTTGCCCAACTTGCTGCTGTTAACAGTAGATAGAAGATTGTTAGTGTACGAGAACCAGAGGCATTGCATCTAATAAGTAAACTACCAGAAAATACAGTTTGGTCAACAATAAAATCGTTTCCTTCTGTCAGCAATAATTTTCATATCAAATTTCATATTTCATACCAAAGTATGAAACTGAACAGAAGAAAGAATTTTATTATTCAGCAGAAAATTCTAAACTGATCGGTATAAAATTCCAAAGTTTCACATTACTGTATTAAAATTAAATCACTTAATTATTTTGTTAACCATGTTCTATTTATTTGCCAACCACGGTTCGTGTGCTCATTTATTTACGCTGTTGACCAAAATAAATATGAAGGCTCTAATAGAAATAAGTAATTTGATCGAGTTTGTCGCTGATCAAATTTATTCTGCTGGTCATTTAAATAGATTAACGTAACATCCAACTTCCACACAACACAATCACTTGTGCTGGTCCAAACTAGGGTGCCCTGTGCTATGGTAAACAGGCAAGGACGTGATACCGCTTGACCAAAGCGGCGGCTTCAACACATTAACTCCAGTTTCACATCATTAGTTTGACGATCAGGTCGTACCTAATAATAGGAGTGTTTCAATATCAGCTCAAAAACCAATTGGATATCTTGCAGGTACCCACGTGCATATACATAACTAGGTACTGGGTCAAGTGGCAGGTGCGCATTAGATCTCGAATGGGACTTAAAAGTGTGAAGGAATATATTGGGAGATTTGAGCTACGAAGATTTTTGTATGGGGCCTGGCATAGTTCATAGTGGCGCCCTCTATATTTTTTTCAATATCGTGGAGCATGATGAAACCTAGCTAGATCGATAGAGGACAAAAAAGTAAACAAGAAATTATTTAGGTCACCATGTCCTAAAGTGGCACGTTTAGGAGTTATTGAGCTTTGAAATTTTTATAAAACTTAACTTTTGAATAATTTTTCACTAAATACTGGACTATATGCTTGGCACCTGTGACTCGTTGCCGATTCTTGACTAAATTGCTAAATAAGTCGTACAAAAAACACCCAGTTTATTATAGATACCGTATATTAAGGCACCCGAGCGTTGCGAGGATGTTTACAATGCGAGGGTATTACGGGAGCTTTTACCAGAGTTATAAATCTGCTTTTCATCAATCCTATCAGGTAAATAAATAAAATAGTGTATTTAAAGGAAAATTCACAAGATATTTCTTTATTTTAATTACAAATTACACTTAGCTGCTAGACTAATTACAATATACAA
Organism: Yponomeuta malinellus; assembly: GCA_947308005.1. Classification (NCBI taxonomy): domain Eukaryota; kingdom Metazoa; phylum Arthropoda; class Insecta; order Lepidoptera; family Yponomeutidae; genus Yponomeuta; species Yponomeuta malinellus. The sequence continues at coordinate 14,744,273 of OX371006.1, read as the reverse complement.
TTAGGCATTACTTATCATTAAATCAAATGTATATATGTATATAAGTAGGTAGGTACCTACTAGACATAGCTACCCAGACTTTAAAAAACATCAAAGTAGGTTTGAATCCCCGAGAAAACTCATATCAAGTGACAAATTCAGTGATGAAACTCATTTAGTGGAAATTCCATACAAACTTCAAAGCTCAATAACTCCTAAACGTGCCACTTTAGGACATGGTGACTTTAATAATTTCTTGTTCACTTTTTGGTCCTCTATCGATCTAGCTAGGTTTCATCGTGCTCCACGACATTGAAAAAAAATATAGAGGGCGCCACTGAGACTATGCCACTAATCTTCGTGGCTCTTTGTGGCTAAATTTCCAATAACAAATGTTTCTCAGTTTCGTTCTCTAGCCCTTCTATTACGTAACTGTCCACTGTATTGTTTCTGGCTCAAAAATATATAGGTATAATGACATTTCGGAGAAGATTAAATTGGACGAATCCATGCAGAGGAAAGTTAGGTACGTAGTAGCGCTCCAGGACCGCAATTCGTAAAACTACATTTCTTCGAAACAAAACTACATCGATGTACATTGCGTAGCCAAGTCTTCCTACATGTTAATCTGTGGGTTAATCAACTTTGCATTGTACATAGAATTGTTGTAGTAACCCATTATTTGTAGTTCTATGAAATGGCCCCAGGAATTTAGCGCGGATAATTAAAAATATAGATGTCTAACTAGCGCTAAACATAACCCTACGTTCAATTATGGGAAGGCGAGCGAGGCTTGTCGATTGTGTTACCAATCGGAGCGACTTCAGTATTACCCGGCAAAATATCTATGCACCTGCTACCGTCAGACCGCCATGCGCCATCTTGCGAGGTACCTAGATATTTCGACGGGTTATACATCATGAACTCAATGGTTTGACGTTTTTGTCGAAACCCATCATATGTTACGCTTTCATTTACTATCGCCCATGCGGCAACGCGGTCACGCATGGCGTACAGAATGAACCAATCACAGAGTGATTTACTCTACAGCACATCTTGTGCTCATGGTACAGACTAATCAAGAGGACAGGCGAATTTGAGAGTGAATTTTGTACTTCTATGGTTTTTTTATTCGTAGCATATCAGTAATTGAATGTTTGATAAATTTTTAGTAGGAAATTTATTCACTTAAATATATACTTACAACATGATTTGTTATCACAATATAAATTAATTTTCATTTCTAGATATCAGCACGTCACTTGGAAGAACCCCCAGTTATTGCGCCGTATTTTTCCAATGAAAAAGGTAAGATAAGATAAACAGTTCGGGTGTGATACAGGGGGCTCGATTTTGTTAGTCCATTATAGTACAATGACCGATACATACACCATGATCGGTCATTGTACTATAATGTCACGGGTGGTTTGAATGCCACAGCAAATTGAACGTGCCTAAACAATAGCTATCGAATACGCCAGTTTGATTTTTTTTTAAAAGGCACTTTCCAAAAATGTCTCGACACAACCTCGAAATATTCCTATGTTCTGTGCTCGAATCTGTAAGAGCCATTAGTAGCCAGCTAGAGCGGTGCGTGCGCGCCGCATCGGCGGGTCCGCGTGTCATTGTTCTTATAAACTGAAAGGCAGTACTAATTGTTCGCGAATTTTTAGAAACAAGATTTCTGAACTTCTCAAAAGATTTCTCTCATATTATTTTTTTATTTTAGGTCTATACATAAAGTAACAGTCTAAATAGATTGCATTTCTAATTACTAATTACATAACCGCGGCTTTCAAAACAACCCAGACTTCAGCGCAGATAATAGGGTCAAATGATGTGTTTTTTTCATACCATTGATTGCCCAGATACGCGCACACGTAGACTCGAAGCGGCAGTAAAATAAAATAAACATGCTCATGCTATTGTCATTGTACTACAATGCATTAAAGAACCTAGGCCAGGTTTGCATCATATATATCCTACATGTCTTCGCACATAATTTCCGAATCACGTGAAGAAAGTCGCAAGCATAGCTTGTCTAAGGACGAAAACGGTTTATTTTTCATTCATTTCCGTCTTTCATTCCCCATCTTTCACGTTACTCTTCGTTAAACATGTAAACACAGACTGACCGTCAAGTGCCGAATGAAATCATTCGTAATCGGATGCAACGACATTGCATCGATTCATTCGGCGTTCTTTATTTTCCTAGAATGAAAGAAGAGCCTGCTTACAATCGGATAAGATCATTAATTTTTACGTCATATTGAGCACGTCGAATGAACTAGGAATGAAAGAGGAAACTAACGTAATCTAATAATCTTAGGGAATAATCTAATAAACTTGAACGATGATTAGCCACGAAAATTAGAACAACTTTCTTTGTGTAGTCGACAGCACATCAAACTTTACCCTCGTGCACGCTACTCAGTTACGTTACTGGCGACTTTGCAACAAAATGTAAAAGTTGACTTCCAGTCGCCTGTGTCAACCGTCCCTTGAGGTTGACGTACCGCCTGAAATACCCAGAGTTAACAGTTCTGTGTGTTAGGCTTGGAACTGATGCAGCTGCTCAGCAAACCAATAAGAGATTGGCTGAGGGCCCGTCTGCAGGGCACCGTCTTATCCTACATCAATACAACAGACGTTTTTGGAGGCAAACTTGATACCTACAGGTAAGGTTGCTTAGAAACTTTTAACGATTTAAAACCTTTAAAAAATGGCAAAAATCGCTTTTGTTGTATTAAATATTTAGATATTTTATTCTGTTTTTTGTATTTGTTGTTATAGCGGCAATAAAAATGCATCATCTGTGAAAATTTCAACTGCCTAGCTATCACAGTTCATGAGATACAGCCTGGTGACAGACAGACGGACAGTAAAGTCTTAGTAATAGGGTCCTGTTTGGTACCCTCCGGGTACGTAACCCTAAAAACGAACGTGTTGCGCTCGTTCTATTCATAGGCTGAATAGATAGAAACTTCTTTCTGTCTATTCAGCCTATGAATAGAACCACTGCTAGGCATAGCATTCTTCCTAGTCAACCCTCTTCTCTCTAAGGCAGTAACAGAGTGGCGGCCGAAGTTTGGTGAACGGATCGGTATGCTGACCAGCGAGCCGATGGGTCAATGGCATTACTAAAGAAGACGGTAAGCAATGGACGAGATTAGGGACCGAGAGGGTTGGCGTGGCAGGGAAGGTTCTTATACAAAAATTTAAATGTGTGAGCGAGACAAATGCCAGAAGTAAAAGTAGCCTTAACATACTGCGTTGTTACTCTAGTGCTTAACGCGCTTGACTACCAAAATAGAGGTCGTGGGATCCATTCCCACCGGAGGACGCCATAGTTGATTTTTATAAATGGCCTCAGTCAGGGTGTAATTTTTTGATTGTGATGGCCTTGCCTGGATACACCACTGGTTATCGTAGTTTGGGACCAGGACAAGTGATTTGTTGTGTGGAAGTTATTTATTTAGTTATTTATAAATTCAAGGAACATGCAGCGCAAAATATTTCAACTAACACGGGACTACACTTTGGCATTAGTTAACAACATCAACCAAATAACAGTTGAAAGAAAGCAATGCGCCTTCACGATTGATGACTTCTTGGTATCTTTGATGGGAAAGGTTTGAGTCAATATTTTTAATAGTGTTTTTCAACAGTAGTCTCTTGGTAAACAAAGTTCATTATCCGGTTCAAATGCTGTTAGGATACGACTTTTTGGAGTTGCGTTACGCGACAGTGATGATTTGTAGGGTCAGAAAAATCGTCAGATGAATAATATTAATGAATGTTCCCGAGTAATCGAGTACGTAATAATAGAACTCTACTTGACCAGTCTAGTATCTTCTGGAAGTACCCAGTATCACATTGAAGATACTAGAAATAGGTTCTAGAAGACTATTGAACATTCCAGAATGTCTTTCTATCTCTGTCTAACAGATAGCTCTGTCTCTTTCTAGCACGTAGATTATTTTGCAAGGTTCTCTTGTCTCTACATACATAAGTACCTATCCCGTAATCTATCTGCACCTAGCATCTAGATTATTCTACACAGTTCGAATCCACTCTCGCCGTCCCTAAGAAATATATTTTAAAAAGAAACACTTCCGATAAAGATGTATTTGTCACTCACGTGCCACGCGCTTTCCCGACAGCGTTGCTAACGGTACTGACAGGCATCAGTTGACGTCACGTGCGGCTCAATTCTAAAAGGTCGTATCCTAACAGCATTTGAACCGGACAATAGAAAGATAATTTCCGGGCCGTTGCGGGATCGTATCCGCTCCTTTAGGATACCGTGCCAGCGCTTTTACCAACTAAGCCATTCGGCCCTCGCCTCGAAGTACCCAGGATACGGCGCTGGTTCGAATTCCGCTTCGGCCCGAAATTTTCCTTTCAACTTGATATTTGTTTAAAGGTATTCCTTCTCTCTAAAGGTGCATCCACACCGCAGTATTTTTTTTGTGGGGAAAAACATTTTGCAACGTGTTATCACAATATAAGGAACTTCCAATATAATGTTGCCTGGAAGAAGATGCTATTCGCAATAAGGGCGCCGTATGTACCTTTTCTTTGTAACCGTTGTCTCTGTCTGGTGTGCATATTCCATAATAAATCACCACATATCTTGCGTAGCGTTGCTCTACAAAAACTAATCTGCGGTATGGGTGTGTCAGTTTATAATATATTATATTTATTAGTTAAGCGGTGGTAGCCTAGTGGGTGGAACATTGGACTCGGAAGCGGGAGACCTAGGTTCGATTCCCAGTGCGGGCATGTACCTATGACTTTGTTTTCTAAGTTATGTACATTTGTGAAGTTATAGTAGCAATACCACTCGCTAACGGTGAAGGAAACCATCGTGAGGAAACCTGAGTGTCTCAGCTATTTACATACCTCAGCGCTTGAAATCGCCAATCCGCGGTGGGCACGCGTGGTGATTAAGCCCATACTCTCTCTGAGAGAAGGCCTGTGCCCTACAGTGGGACGTATATGGGCTGCTTATGATTAGTTATAATATTCACATTGTATCCAGTTTTGACTTACGTGTTTATGAAGGCAGCGATACGTGGGCCAATGAATTAGGAAGTTCATAGTTCAGTATCTGAACAGTTTTGTCACACACACGAAACGAAAAAGCAGAAGAATGGTAGATACCTATAACTTTACCATGGCACGCAATTAGGTCCCTTCTTATAATTAAACCATCCTTATATATATTATGACCATACAAAAATTGTCTGAAAGAGATCAGTTTTAGTGATAAGGCCGCCGTCTCTTAGGTTAAGAGATATCTATGTGACTTCCTTTTTTGTGTACAATATAGTTTTACTCAATTCTAAATATATTTTGCAGAAAGAGTCAACTATCATCGAGTTAGCAAACGTCACTGTGACCGGCTTAGAGACTGCATACTCCGCCAATAACGGTGGACCGTACAAATTGAAAACCCCGAAATTGTCGCAAGCGATAAACTTCAACAGCCTACAGGTACTTGGAATTCTAATACTGTTTATATCTCTAATTCTAAAATGTTTACCAAAACGAAAAACGTAAATTTTTAAATCACATAGACCTAAATACTAGGTGGTAATAACAAAGACCCAAACGTTTGTAGAAAATCACATTTGTTAACATAATTCAAATGTGTTTCAGGCACTACACCACTAATATAGCACTTTTTAGGGTTCCGTACCCAAAGGGTGCGAAACGGGACCCTATTACTAAGATTTCACTGTCCGTCTGTCTGTCTGTGCGTCTGTCTGTCTGTCCGTCACTAGGTTGTATCTCACGAATCGTGATAGACAGTGAAATTTTCACAGAAATAAAATAAATATTTAAAGGGGGCTCCCATAAAACAAACGTGATTTTTTTGCCGTTTTTTACACAATATTAATAACGGGAATAGGTAGTCGTTTGAAATATTCAAATGTTTTATAGATAATGGTACGGAAACCTTCGTGTGCGAGTCTGACTCGCACTTGGTCGGTTTTTATAAACATACCACGTGGGAATGTAAATAATCTGTAAATAATCATAAGATATGATTGAATTGGAATAACCCAATTCAATAATGTTTTATGATAACTTACAGATCCAAAACCTTTCCGCCTCCGTCTAAAAATGTGTCTCGGGCACTACAACACTAATATAGCACTTTTTTATAATCATTTACCTGTTGGGCATAATCCTTTCCAAGCCGCTTGGTCAATTAACAATCTTGTTTAAAGTGTTTCCGAATTTTTTTGTCACTTTTCTTTTACGTAAAAACATCTTTTATTTTTTACTATTTTCGTACTGAGTGATACTAAAAGAAAAAAAAATGTTTTGTTATACTTTCTAACCACGAGCTATATATTAAAATCAGGCTGGTGGCATCTTTGAAACAGGTTCGAGGAAGCATGCGCTCTGACAATTTTACAACTTCGGCGATCAGCCACTTCGCCGCCGAGGTGATTGATTACACGATCACGGTGTCTGTCGAATTCACAGAGGGCAAAACCGGAAAGGAAGATGTCAAGTTTGCTCCCCAGGGGTGGAGGTGCGGTATTTTTGTTATTTACGGCTTACTTACTTATACCTTGTTGTCCCTCATCAGGGACATAGGGCCTTTATAAAAGATCTCCACATGCTGCGGTCTTGAGCGGCGCCTTCGAGGTCTTTCCATCCCAAAAATATCACTTAAAAAATGTATGACACCGAAGTGTACTGTACAGTTAATAAGTTTTCTAAATTAGTATAAAACGTACAGTTAGCTACATAAATTACAAAGTTGTTGCTATGATGCCGAAAAAAGGGCTAACATTATAAAAATCTGAATTAATTTAATTAGTGTGAAGTTACTTATTTTTTCATTCTCAGAATGGTTTAAAGACAGCATAAGCGCTTAAAAATACTAACAAACAGCTTCGTGTTTCAATTTAGCATCGTCATTGAAAAAAATAAAACCAATAAATTAAACCGAAAATTATGTAAAGTAATATTTTTTTACAATTAGTGCTCGAATTGTTTCCCTCCTACAATTATGCACATGCTGTGATATGTGAACACCTCACACCAGACACTTCGGTTTCCTCACAATGTTTACCTTCACAGTTAGCGAGAAGCGTTCGTACTTTTAATAAGGAAATAAAAAAGTGAACTCAGAAACTGAGTGTACTAGAATAGCCCGAAGCTTTTTTTCTACCAAATTTTGTTTGCGTTGCAGGTCTTTGGAGTTTTCAATAATTCATCTGGATGCGTTTAGTACGGAACGTGCACAAATCTACTCTCTTATCACAGGCTATCTGTCCGAAAACATACCCAAGAAGCTAGTCAAACATTTGTCTACAGTGTATAAGCCGGCAGTAGATCATACAAATAAGGAAGGCGCTTACAGAGCTAATAAAAAAGACGAGAAATCGAATAAAAATGAACGCGAGGAAGTACATCAAATTGTTAGTGATGAGGAAGTACATCAAATTGTTAGTGATGAGGAAGTACATCAAATTGTTAGAGATGCGGGAGCACTTGTCGAGCAGGAAAAGAGACCTAACTTCAAAAGAAACGTTGTATCTCAGAGCGAACATGAGGAGGAACGTATTGCTCAAAAAAGGAACGATAAAAACAGGAATTGAGAGACTGGGCAGTTATTATAAGCTGGAGATAATACATCTTATCACCTTTTATTTAAAACACCTATTAAATAATGCAATATTTCGAACAAATTAACCTGAGATCGTCGATCGTGGTGCGCGCGTACACCCCTGGTGATTAAACCCAGACCTTTGCCCTGCAGTAGAACGTATTTAAGCTGCTTATGTAGAAGCAGGATTTTTTTTTTATGTAGCATAACGTCGTACTGCAGGGTATAGGCGGCATTTCCACTTGGTCCTACTCGGTTCTCCTACTGGCAGGAGCATAAGGACACATTGGTCCTCGTGGAGACTAATGGAGTCACATACAACGAATATTGTCACTTATTAATTACTAGTCTGACAAAGATATTCCGATAAAACGGCGTCAAGAGGATCTCGTAACTGATACTTTAATAATGAATACTCAGATGTCGCTTCTGCATGGTCAAATTACTGCAGGTAATTTTTTTTAAATACTAAGATCATTTTCTAAAACTTTGATTATATATATATAAAAAAAAAATTGTACTTAAGTGTACTAATGCATATATGGTCACGAAAGGAGCATAAGGACATAATATTGGTCTTCGTGCTCCTACCAGTAGGAGAACCGAGTAGGAGCAAGTGGAAACGGTCGGCATAGGCCTTTTCTCAGGGAGAGGGAGTATGTTTTTAATTATCACGCGTGCGCATCGCGGATTCACCATCTAAAGGTATGTGAACATCTCAGATACTCAGGTCTCCTCACCATGTTGATGCTGATACTTAAGTACCTATTTATTTAGCACTTGAAAAACTCTCAATTCAGAAACCGATGGTTAACGACGTGGCTGTTTTGTAAACTGCGACAGAAGAAAACTCATTGGGTTGGAAATGACACGCAAAGTGGAATGCAATCCATCACACCGTATGGATCAATGCTGAACATATGCCTCTCCTAAGACAAGCCACTTCTTTCGATACTCGGCACTCCTAATCCAGCCCGATAGAAGTGAAATATAGCGAAGTAACTGTAAATACAGCTATATGCTAACAGGCGAAGTTTACAATGGAAATGGTAATAAGAACTTTATCTGATTTTTATAAGTATCTATAGTACAGGAAATGGAGCATCTACTCTATCTACTCTTGAAACACATGAATTGATACTAAAGTCCGTTTAGTATTGGATGCAAAAAAAATACTGTAACTTTGACATAAGTCGCAAACCATCAGAATCCATCTCATTTGTTGACGTATGTACTCTATGCGGACATCAACACAAGTTTATTTTTTAAAGGTCGTGATAGACCACGGCTATAAATGTATCGCGCGATGTCTTGTTTCATACTAAATCCGACCGCAGTCGTGTATGGACGCGGGTTGCATGTTGGTTATAACACATGTTGCATCAACTCATGTCGGATATATCATTCTTATCATCGTCGTCGTCACTTTCATCTTGGATATTAATTATAAGACGTTCTGTAAACGTAAACTTGCAGGTTTGGGATCGGTAGACATTCTGACAAAGCCGAGGCAAACAGGTGATTAGAGAACGAAGTCCAGGTAAACAACAGTCAAAAGTACGTATATAAAACAAGAATCAGTCCAAAAACAAGCCAAAATGGTTAAAATTACAAGAGAACACGGGAAACAACATTCGTGTACTTATCCAAAAAATAAACATAATGTTTAAAAATAAATGACGTCTTGATGAATGAGTCAAACACGTTGTTGCCAATATGTAAAAAACAAATAAGCCCATTTTACTTCCAAGAAAAAATTGTGTGTGCTATTTAAAATAATAACTTCCACACATAAAATCACTTGACCTGGTCCCAAACTAGGATACCCTGTGCTATGTTGGTGTTGTTTTAAATACTTTTCTTTTATGAGTAATTAAATAATTTGATTGTCTTTGATGCAATAGGTTTTTGGTCACACGAGTCTACTTTATTACAGTAAAAAAAAAAATCTACCGCGTAATACCGATAATTAGAGAGACACCCCTGGGAATGCCACGGGAACGTCTACTTATTTTTTTTTTGCATCGAATTAAGACTTTATTTACACAGATCACATTTGGCATTCTTTCAATGTCATAAAGGGTTTCATAAAACGAATTCCTCTATGTCATTAATAATCAAGTCAAGGGTCAACTTCATATGCGTGCTATTCAAGAATAGGGCATCTGATATTTGGCATCTCAGTTACACCCTCAATTAGTGCCCCATTTTTACCTGAGCCTACGCAAATACGAGCGGGGGTTGGGGCGGTACGTCAACACATTTTAGTTGAGTCAATATGCGTAATTATAGGTGGAAAAAGTATTGGGCCACGTGAAATTAGGCATGAGCAAGAACGTGGGACTAGTACTAGGACTAGTATTAGTAATAATTTTGGAGTGGGCTCAAACACAGAATCGGTGGATTTAAACGGCCATCGCAGACAAGGGAAAACCGTTAGGTCTAAATTTAGTTGCACAAAACATACAGGGTTTTTCCGGCAAAGACAATTTAATAGAACTATTTTTAGAGGATTTTAATGTACATATTTTGTGTTTAATGCCGCGTGTTTTCCGTGCCCTCGTCCACACATATACTCTTTATTTGTACTGTGCAGATACGCGCGAACTCTATACAACGCGCCGCGTCTTTTCCGCGTTCTCGTCCCACGTCCTTCCTATGACCCCACGCCTAATATATTGTTCTAGGGTCGTCGGAATTGAGAACGGTGTAATGATTTGCGTTACATAAGTAATAAGGAGGTTTCTGTGATTGTTCCAAAGTGTAAATTCAAAGGCAAATAATGGCCCGAGTATTTTTTATTACAAATCTAAACTTTGCGCTTGATTTTGATGATAAAATCTGAAATTAACTACTCGTACTATTGGTCTGTTGTAAGAAAAACGTTCCATTTGATCCCGTCCAATATTGGGTTACTTGTAATGGTGGTGACTCTTGCCTAAACTTCACTCAGAACAATGTTACTCTGGTGTAAAAAAACACTTTCTATGCCACAAAAATTATGGCGTCATTGCCTTTTATGGCAAGTATTATTAGCCTAATTCCAGTCATAGATAAATATCAGGGTCTGTGGTGTGTACTTCGGTTGAAACTTTGTAAACTTCCCCGTTTGTTTGTTTTTTCGTATTTGTTTCTAGTTTATCAGTGTTAATATAAAATTGTTGAAGGGATCTTCACTGTCTGTTTATTTAACATAAAACTTTTTGTCAATGTCTCTAATTGTATCATCTACGTTGGTTATGGTCGTCCGAGTTACGGAGAATAAATTTTCAAGTTTTGTTGTTTGTATAAATCGAATGAACGGCTCAAGAGTTTCACTGCTGTGTTTTCCCTCGTTGTACTGGTTCACTACTTCTCGAACAGCCTCTTCGACCTTTAGTTCATCTTGGTTGACGGACACTATGTCTAATTCGCTTTGTCGTATTCTGTCTTCATTCCTTGCTATGGGTTTCGCATCTTCAGGTACGTACAGTATATCCGATACTTTTGACAGGCGCTAAAAAGAAAGTACTTAACGAATCTCAGACCAAATTAAACACTTTTTCCAAAAAATGCCTTTATTCCAGCCCACTGAATGAACTTGATTCGACTGAATGACTAAACAAAGCAGATTAATTTGATGTAGTCTTATACGACATAAGGGCATCACTACTATGACAATTAGATGTACGTTGCATAGCCGATTAATCCACAGATTAACAAGATCAGTTACGCAATGCACATCGCGTTTTCATAATAAAGTAGGAACTGTAGTTTTATGAAACGCGGCCCTGTGGGTTTATACGAAATCAGCATCAGCTCAGAGGTACAAAATATTGCACTGCAATCGTTGTTTCTCTCATATACTTACGGAAATAAGTTACTAAACTGAGAAACAGCTGATAGCACAAAAACAGACAAAATACTTACCCCGTACTCGCGTGGTCTTGTGCCAGTGAATGCATCCAGTTTTTGCACGTAGTTGTTGGACTGCTGAGTCTCTCGCAGCCTGTCTCATATGGGCGAATCGTCATCACTTTGATTAGACTCAGGCCATAGTGGCATCTCTTTAAGCTCCCTTTCTCTTAGCGGTCCGGTCCGAGCGACTTCTTTAACTGCAATAAAATATTAACCATTCTTCAGGGCTCTAGTCGGTGTTAAATGATGAGCACTAACTGAGTCATACTGGCGGCACGACCTAGTGCGACAAAGCGATAAAGAGTCATGCCACAAGATTCTCAAGATGTCAATACATTTATGAAAATATTATGTACGTTAGAAAAAATATCAAAGACTTCGAAAATGTTGGTGGCCACCATAATGTTAATACTAGAAATAAACATAAATTGTCATTTCCACTATTTAGACTTGCAAAAGTTAACACATCCTTTATGGGGCACTGTATAAGGTTCTACAACAAAATTCCTCAAGATATATTAGAGTTACCTCCAACGCGATTTAAAAAATGTGTTAAGCACATTTTGTGCAAAAAGGCTTACTATAACATCAAGGATTATTTAGAAGACAAAGATGTTTGGCATTAAACAGTAGATTAATATTATTTACAGGACGATTGTGACTAGTGTTGAACACATTCATGACTAATATTTTAAGTTGAAAACTCTGTTAATTAAGTTAAAACGTGTTTTGAAAAGAATAAATGTGGAGTTTCTTTGTTAGTTTCTTCTCCACATAATCCATTAATTGTGAAACTAACAACTTTGACGTTCATTAAGTAAACATTCTGTTTTTACAATGAATAAAAATATTTGAATTGAATTGAATTGAATTCTCACAATTTAAAGCAAGATGACGCTACATCGCCCTCTACAGGAAGGGTGGTCCGTGCTGCGAGTTTATCCGGTATTTAAGTTAATAATGTGTAGTGCTTACGAAAGTTTTAGTTCGAACAAAACTTAATACTTTAGAGCCTATATGATAAGATTCCACGATTGCCATCAATAACTTTAAAGCCAAAACATTAGTTAATTTTCTTACAAAAGTAGGACAAACATTAATGCTGCGGCCAGATACACGAACAGCACTCGTTCACGATCATAACGCAGGGGTCAGCCATCACCAGTCTCAACTATTTTAGAGGGAGATAGGGGACCCGGCTACCACGCCACCATTCGAATGACCTTCAGCAAACCTGCAGATTGAGTTCTTGTCAGAATAACTTCTACACAACACAATCACTTGTGCTGCTCCTAAACTAGGATACCCTGTGCTATGGTGACCAGGCAAGGACATCACAAGCATGGAAATACACCCAGACTGAGGCCATTTGTACAAATGTACGACGGCCCCCAGTGGAAATCGAACCTCCGGCATGGTAATCTCGTGATACCGCTAGACCATTGAGGCAGTAAACAAGGTTCTACAGTGTATTTTTAATGACTCGCGATGCTTATATATCATTGTCATAAACTTAAAGGCCCCCATTGACGATGCGTCCAACACTCCAAATGGACTGCTAGCATTCTAAAATCGGCTCTTCAATGTAGAAAACGCCGTCCATTTTTAAGACAGCGTCCAGGAATGAATTTCTATTCGGATGTAAATCCATCACGCCATTCCAAACGGATTGCATAGGTCTAGTGCGTTTGAATTGGCCGTCGTCAGTGTGAAAAAACGCGCACTAGATGCAAGCCTGCTCGTGAATATCCGAAACGGCGTCCATTTTTCATTCATTCCGCGCTGTGCAGCCGTCCACATTGGTCGTGCTTATAAACCATACAATTTTATCGATGCTTTTGATGCCGGCGGTATGTCACGTAAAGAGATTTCATTTGGGTATTCATTTAAATGTACAGAGAAAACCTTTGACCGCATTTAATAAAAGTATACTTATTTTATTAAAATAATTAAGGCCGGGTTCTCCAAGCGCACGGATTTGCATAGGACGTGAGCGAATAGTTGAGGTTGGAAAAAGAGGCATTTGAAATTACAGATATACAAATCCTATAAAAAGAATTTTGATGACCGACGTCGCTTACATATTCAGTGATAGTAATTTTGGTATATTTTTCAGCCTGAAAGGTACGTTAAGGAATGCCAGTAAGGTACATTACCTTTGAACCAAGCCTAGGATCCACGGCACTATTGCGAGGCACCTGAAGATGCCACACATATTGGCGGTTTTCCGTTTAACGAATCCTCATCCAGATACCACGGCACGGCACAGAATACCTCAATTTACGTTTAAGTAATAAAAATCCTGCAAAAATAAAAAGCAAAGTTACTTTTCGTATTGAGTATCTAATTACGGACAGAAAGCTGAGGTAAAAAGTATAGTATGTGAAATCGCCTTCTGTAATTATTTCGCACAATCTGTAATTATTTCGTCTTTAACCAGATAAGCGTGTGGTAGAGATCATCATAGCGCAAAAATTGTGACTAATAAACGTTACAAATTAAACATAGGTGTCCATTTCAAGAAAGACCTATGTATATTGTTATGAAGAAAAAACTGGCCAAGTGCGAGTCTGACCCGCACACGAAGGGTTCCGTACCATTATCATACAACATTTGAATATTTCAAGCGTCTACCTGTTGCCGTCATTAATCTCGAGCAAAAAACTCACTTAAGATAAATACTTAAGGGGCGCTCTCGCATAACTTCTTTTGCCGTTTTTGCTCTACATTAATAAAGGCGACAGGTAGACGCTTGAAATATTCAAATGTTGTATAGACAATGGTACGAAGGGCTCCCCTTCGTGCGCGAGTCCAACTCGCACTTGACCGGTTTTTAGGTATCTTTTTTAGGAAATTACGTTATAGGGAAACATAAATGTCTTTATCACCACCCTCTTTCTATAAATTTACGATCTGTATATTTTGTAAAGGAAAATATTTTTTTTGAAACGTATCAAATCTAAAGGAAGGCCGACATGACCAGACATTTCGTTTGAGATCATTTTACAATTATCAACGAACATTTCCTTGGCCCCTCTTCCTGGTGACCTTCGTCACTGTTACAAAGTAATTTGGATACTTTCAAAGGGCTATGAGAAATCAAATAATTTCGGTAGCCATTTTCACAATTTTACTGAGCACGCCTTTGCTAACCGCTGGCTACAAACTTCTTGATAGCACAAAGTGACCTTCTCAGGATAATAATAATATTGTAATAATAATATAATACTAAATTTATTATCTGTGCCTGTATTTTCTCCAAATAAATAAAAAAATAAATTACAACACAATTATTTGTCTTGGTCCCAAACTAGGATACCCTGTGCTGTGGTCAATGGCTGTGGTAACCAGGCAAGGTCATCACAAACATGGAAAGGGGTATGGCTAGGGGTATGGTGGGTCCGGAGAGATTTGTACAAATCAAGTATGGCTGCCTTGAGTGGGAATCGAACACACGACCTCTGTTTTGGTAGTCAAGTGTCTTAATCGCCAATCAAAGTAAATAAGTGTTAATTCCCAGTTTATTTCTGTCCTCAGTTCATTTTACTCCGAGCTCCCACAGAAAGGACGTTAATTTAAGTCCCAAATTAGTGTTGAAGTAACTTACGGGGGCGATTCTACGGGCGTATTGCCTTTATCACAGGTTATCGGATAGAACCTAAATCTATTTATCAATACAAATAATTTTTACTGTGGAAGCAACTCTGATAGTGCAAAAATATATCAATAAATATAAAATATATCCAAATATTAAATTGATTAAATAGTTCAATTATTTTTGTTTTCCTGAATGTAAGTATGTCTTTTCTTTTGTCCTCCGGTAGAACTTTATTGTGTATTACATAACGTTATGTATATTTATAATTGTTATACCTATAGTATGTAAAGGTTTATGTAAGTATATTATTATTAAGTATGTAAATCAATATTAGTATTTGCATCGACTACCCGTCTCACTTTTCCTTCAGCTACTCTCCATCTTCGGTTGCCTGGAAAAAATTGCTATAAGCAATAAGGCCGCCAATTGTACTATATTTTTGTAAAAATTTTATGTTTGTGGTTTTCCTTGTACAATAAGGAATATACTTTTCTTATCTTATATCTTGAGTTCGAGTCACTTAAATGCAAAGTTGTTCAATAGAGTGACATTAGTACGGCAATAATTGTTTCAGTGACACTATTGGTAGTCAAATACTAACCAATCGCATTCCAATGGTATAACGCTTGCAACTTAACTCGGCGCCTCGCACGATTCTATCTCCTTCGGGAGAGATGACCATTTAATTTGCGCGGTTTATACCACTGGAATGACATTGTAATGCTTTTGCTAAGTATACCAAAAAAATAGCGTCAAATAACATCCATTGTCGTGCTTATATCTCTGTATTGAACAACTATGCATTTATTAGGCTTTAGGCTCTAACATTGTTTTCGCTATTTTAGAGTTTGTCCCATAATAAAAGTGGTTTGTTTTGATGAGGAGTTCTACTTACCTGTACCGAACCTTTCTGTCTTACCCCGTAGCATATAGATAGATCAATTATTGATTTGTATTTGCGCATACACAATAAAAAAAATTAAGCATGTTATACGTTAGAATAGTAAGGAAAGCAACAACAATATCCAATGTATATGATTTTATTTGAGTATATCGTAGTTTATTCAGTGACTTCATAAAAACAATTTAAGTATATGTTTCATACGTATCCTATTGCATATAATTACAATTCTGTATTACATAGCATTCTACTATATATAGTATTGCTCACGGTTGTACCACACCGCGGTATGTGACGCTCGCGGGGAAACTCCTGGCACTGACTGAAAATCAGCGCTGAAGGCTTGACCCTCAGCATACTGCTGAGTCAGTTGCCATTTATAGCAGCAGTGACACGCCGTGACCGTTCGCTTTCCTTTCTTTTTTATAACATTTCGGTTGAAATATTTTCTTTGTTGTTTTTTTGTTTTGTTATTGTGGCGTGTGCACTGTTTTTATAATAAATGTTTTTTCTTCTTCTTCTTCTTCAATGAAGCTTTATTATACCGGGCGGCATTTTAGTCACCTGAAAAGTTGTACATATTTATGAGTAAAAAGGCCCTTTAAAGTTTGGCAGTTGACTTAAAATGCCACCCGGTACACATATTTTGATACACAGCAGTGTTATCCATTAATAAAATAATAACTTATACACATAACACATAAACCTGATCTGATCCCAAACTAGGATATCCTGTGCGCTGATAACGAGACAAGGACATCACAAACGTGGAAATACACCAAACTGGGGCCACAAATCAAGTTCGGCGGCTCCCAGAGGGAATTGAACTCACGACGTAGACTGAAAAATAAAGTTACGGACATACCTGCCTATATTTGCCTAGAATAATTACGAATTTCTTACTCCATATTCTCTATCACAAACTAAGATTATGAAAATCGAATTAGGTGTAAAATATCCATAATTTCTATTTTCTTAGTCTTGGTTAGACCACATTTGTTTGTTACACTTTATTGCACAAAATATAAAATTTAGCACTTAAAAAAACATGAATGTCTTAGACTATGAGCAAGGGCGGACATTTGTCAAAAGTTTATTCATTCTTTAACAATAGTTAAAGATATTACAATATTGGAGCGAGGGAAAATCAAACGGAAAGTAGTTTTAATGAAGTTTTTAAAAAGTTTACGTAAATCGAGGTTCTGTTTCATGCCTGTTTAATTATTGGGTTACTGTGAGCAGGCTCATTTCTGCAATAAACTAAATTGAAAAAGTGATTCGAAAGTAGAAGAATTATCATCAAAATATTTCTCTATTATAATGTAATTACTTCCATACAACAAAATCACTTGTTGAGGGGCGCTACCACATAAGTCCCCCATAAGACCTTCGGAGTAGCCCGATTAAGCCCGATAAGCTCCGAGTTTGAATATTGTTGTTTTCTTTGTGTGCTGATAGGCAAGCCAATCGGTCTAATATTTTTTACTGTTCCAATGTAGGTACGTAACCTACATGTGTCCTTTATTTCGACAGTAGCATATAAAAGTAATTAATATAGCGCTCCGCTCGCTTTGCTCGCTCCGCTACGTGAGTTCTCAAGCAACCTGCCATAACCTAGTCAGTCCAATCGTTTATTTAACTTTTGACAGTTCATATTATTTTTGTTGCACTAACCCCTGCTGAGGACAACACGTAATACAGAGAAGTTTGTAAAGAGGCTAGAAATTTCGCCGATGCCTACACTTGCCCGTTACCTCAGTTGGGAGAGCGCTGGCATGTTTAGCCAGAGGTCGCGGGTTCAAGTCCCGGCATGGGTAGAATTTTTAGCCTCTAAATAGGATTTGACAGTTCAATTTAGTGATGTTCTGTGAAGTTACCGATTCGATTATTTATGATCATCGATTTAAATTATGTTGAAGGTTTACTCGATTGTTTGCATTGCTATTTTTTTTGATATTTTATAGTAATCAACTAAAAACTACCCAACGCGTTTTCATATTCATTTGTTTTTATAATATTAAAACCTAATTTTTTTCAGCTTAGATCTTTGTAACAAGATAAGTTTATATTTTTTTATAGAAGATCATCTTGTCTTAGCTAAATATCTACTCGTCATAATATTGTAGTAAAACATGTCGCATCACTATTGTGAAGTGTTGCATTTTTCGCCTATGGTTTCCTGTCAAATAAATAAGGAACTTCATGGGTGTGCATCTTAAATAAACGATTCGTCCGGTAATAACTTCAGGTTTTGGGACGAAGTTTTTTTTTTGGCGGGGGGCTTCGCGTATTAATTTCAGATTTTAATTCAGCATCCCCATATTCTGCATATTACCTGATTATACTCATATTACGGTGAGAAAAATGTTTACTATAGATTAAAAAAAAGGATTACTGTATTCCAATATTGTGAACACTTTTACTAGCTCTACTTCGGACATCGGTTTTACATACGAGTGCTTTATCACAATTCTTCGAGAGCTTCTAAGGCGCTCATTTATGGAAAGCAAGTTATTACCTTTATTTATTATGAGTTGCAATCAATTATACGGAGACACTGGTGCAAACATATAAAGTATGTGAGACATAGAAATAATCATGCTCTCATGATAACAAAAAAAACAACAAAAACATGAAAAATTACGACAATATGGCTCCGGCCTAGAATGAGCCACCCCATTTTTTCCCGTGGGTGTCGTAAGAGGCGACTAAAAAAACGGAATGGTATTTTCTAGAGATATCTCGAATAGTTTATGTTTATTTTCTTGCTATTAGTTCTCTATTATTGTGAGTGTATTGTTAGGGGTGGAATATTGCATGTAAGCTATCTCGTCGTATGTGGTCGAGACATTCAGTAAAAAATGTCGAGAAATCTTTATGTCATACAGATATTACACGAGTTCTTAGTTACTACTGCTAACTACAGGAGCCCAGCGTAATACCCGTATGACATAGCGATATTTTTAAATAAATCTGCATTTTCTTACGTTACTTTCATTTGTTTTACTAGGTATTCAAGATAGCGAACTAGAAAACATCTTAAACGAGTCGAAACTTCACTTAACCAATGAGTTGTGCCTGCTCCTCAGAACTATTGTAATTTTGATTCAACCTTCTCAACAAGATTCCCATGGACGTCCATGGGTGAGAAATTTCCACTCCAACCATTATTCGCTGGAAGCGCTGCATTATCAATTTCTCGTTGCGTACCTCTCGTTCTCACGCGGCCGCTTGATCTCCCTCCTCGCGTTCTTGGTCCACCTCTAGTTCTAGGACGACCCCTGGAGGCTATCGTTAATGAAGAATAATTCAAAGATACCTCAAATGCTGGACGACTTTTGTGGTAGGTGTCCGAAGAACTTGTTGAGCCTGTTGTTGAATCAGAATTAAAATAATTCTGATGAGCAGGCACAACTGTCCTATTTTCAACCGAGATACAATGTGGTCGAGACTGATAGTTGGTCTGAGGAAGATTATTTCAAGCAATATATCGATAACGACACCTTGGAACAGATGGTTGATGCGATCAACAGAACATTTCTCATTCAACATGGAAAGGAGATGAAACTCACTTTGAAAGAACTGAAATGCTTCATTGGCATATTGTTAATGATGGGTTGCATCAGTTTGCCAAAAATTCGTATGTACCTATTGGTCCAAAAGATACGGCATTCAAGTGATGATAAACGCTATGACTCGAGTACGTTTTTTCAGCATCAGATCATGCCTAAAGGTTTTCGTCGATACCGATGTTTCAGAACAAGACAAAAGAAATGAGATCTGGAAAGTTGCTCCTCTTTTATTTGTGCAGCACAAGAAAACGCAACTGTGTTTAAGAATTTCGTAAAAATCTAGTTGAGAGACTGTTCCTAGATTTTGTTTGTAGTTATTTTGTTTTGTAATGTTTAGTTTGTAAGGCATATATTATTAACGCAAGCCATACAATTTAAGAAGTCTAATACGGGTCTATTAGAACAAAAAAAAAGTAAAGCTAATTTACTGAGTGATAAAGTACAAAAATTTAGCTTGTAAGAGAAATTAAGAAAAAAATTTAGCTTGTAATTTTAAATAATATTATTCCTGTAGTTAATAAAATACTACGTTATTGATGGCAAACGAGGTTCGTCAAAGCACAAATTAGATACTTTCACAAATTAGAGATTTTTTGAAGAGTTTTTGCCATCGCTTAACTTTTAATTAAAAAAAGGAACTGGGCAACTATTTGCCTCTCGCTCGTTCAATATTGCCGTCTATATGGTATGAAATAGAGACAAATACTTGCTCAGTTCCTTTTTTAAATACCTAAACGCACGGTGAAACATTTTACAGTATCTGCTGCAAAAAGGATCTACTCCAGTTCTGAACTAAGAATTTAACTAAGTAAATACTTAAATATTTGTCCATGTCGTTTTGTTTTGAAAAATCTGAAGAGCTAGGACGATTCTTAAGTTTTACTTGGTGCAATTCTTGGAAAGAAAAGAAAAGCCGGCAGACCGATAAAAATAAGAATACAAAATTAAAACGTTCAATAAACAATCAGAAGTCGTGTGTGACTCGCTCGAGCAGTCCTAGCAAATATCTACTTCACTCTCCAGTCGCTTCAAGTCCGTTGTCTGGGCGGTCGTGCGCCCGCCCGCCCTCGGCGCTACTGGCATAAAGACGCGCTGCCTGACACTCCCGGCAAAAAAAGTTTTTCTTTTTTCAAGAATGTAAAAGTAAATCCATAAAGGTTAGGAACATTTCCAGGTAGCTTTAGTGGTTCCAGAAAGCTCAGAGTGAACAATTTTTTGTGCTTGTGGGTGCAGAGGAGTTTCAGTTAGCGGTTAGTAAATTTCGTTACATATAGCTTACTGTTGCATAAATGATAAGTTACCGAGGTAATACGTAACTGGTATAATCCGATCTTGATCAAATTTTAGCTTGAGCGGTCGTGTTCCCGTCGCCCTTGGGTCTACTGGCATAAAGACGCGGTAATCAACAGTAAAAAAACTGTTTTTTAATTAATGTTAAAGTGGGTCCATAAAGGTTAGGAAAATTTCCAGCCAGCTTTAGTGGTTGGATTAGGATGATAGATTTTTTTTGTGCTTTTGGGTGCAAAGGAAGGTAGGACATGAGTCGATTTTATGCATATTATCTTACTGTTGCATAAAATATGATAACTTGCCGAGGCAATCCATATATCATACTAACACGTTGATGGATTTATCCGATATTGGTCACGTTTTAGCTATTAGGTAGCTGTTAAGTTTTATTTTCAGATAAAGCAAGACATCCGCGAGCGATGATAGCGATGATAGATTAACCAGTTGCTTCACATTCGCGAGGTCCTGGGTTTGAATCTAAGTTTAAATGTCTTGGTTCTTCTAAGCTACATACGTACATTTGTTCCATTGAAAAACGTTGCGAGGAAACCAGAGTGTCGGAGGTGTTAATACAGATATGTCAGGGCTTGAAATCGTCATTGCGATAACCTCTACATGTTATTATGGCGCATGGCCCGTAAAATAAAAAGACAAATGAAAAGTAAAATAACCGACCAAGTACGTGTTGGGCTACGAGCACTGTAGAATTCCATACAAAGAGGGGTTTTTATCTGCTTTACAGAACTAACAACTTCAAATCAAATCTAAAACTTTTATTCAAAATAGCACACAAACTGTGACTTAATGAACGTTGCAAGTAAAACTAGGTATCCATTTCAAAACCTAGATAATTTTGGAGAAAAACGCACAATAAACCTTCAAACTCAGACTTTTCAAATATGTTTCTTAATAATTAACTCTTTACATAATTATTCTAAAACCTAGAACTCATACATTGGACTGGCTTTAAATCCAAACATCTTTGTCATATAAATAATCTTTAATGTTATAGTAGCCGTTTTGGCACAAAGTATGCTTTACGCATTTTTTTAACCCTATTTCTGGCAAGCATAATATATGTTCAGGGATCTTATTGTAGAAACGTATACAATGCCCCATAAAGGATGTATTAACCTTTGCTATCCTATATCTTGGGAACGAAAATTTATGTTTATTTCTAGTATTTATATTATGTTGTCTACCTACAGTGTTAAAGTTACTGATATTTTTCCTGACGTGCATAATATTCTCATAGATATGCTGACTAGCAACTGTCAGGATGTTAGTATCTTTAAAGAAATCTCCTAGCTTATAAATGAATCTGATCGCTCTCTTCTGCAAGACGAAGATGGTCTCAATGTTTGCTGCCCGAACCCACAGTAGTATGCCATAGGATCCCTCCGGACTCGTAATAATGCTTCCATAGCATCTATGAATCATCAGTAACTAAAATAAACAAGCCTAGCAGTTGCGACCTCAGTTCTTCCCCAGATTCTTTTAACTGCATAATTATGCTGCAGAATTAAGCTTATTTGCCATTTTTTCTATATGAGGACCCCATTGAAGCTTTGCATCAATTGTGATAAATAGAAACACAGTTTCTTCTACAAGGTCTAGTTTGTCATTACCCAACATGACGTTGCTGTCAACTATTTTAACATTTTGAAGAGTGGACGTTATACATTTACTCTTTTTAAAATTTAACTATAAATTATTAGAAGTGAACCAATTTAGTACCTGAGAAAGAGCATTATTTGTATCGGCAAGGTCATTTTCTGGTCTCTTAATAAGGACTAGATAAAAAGTACCTGAAACCAGCGTGCGTGCATGCAACGACTAATGAATGTCGAGGAAGCGAAAGTGATCTGTCAGGATCGTGGCAAGTGGCAGTCCCTGGTCTCTGCCTACCCCTCTGGGATACAGGGCTGAGTTTATATATGTATATGTACGAGGGGGGTTCAATATGTAGTGAGAATGAATAAGATGCTATTTTATTTTTCAATATTTCAAGTCACCTTTTAGTTGTATAAACTTAGCGTATATTTTTTCTAAACCCAAAATTCCTTTCTTAAAAAAACCTTGTACTACGGCGATCACTGTGTCATCATCGTCGAATTTCTGGCCTCTTAGATATTATTTCAATCTCGAAAATAGATAAAAGTCACTGTCTGGAGCAAGGTCTGCAGAATATGGAGGATGTTCAACCATTTCGAAGCCAGCTTGGACCCAGATAGACAGCGTGACGAAAATCACCACAGAATGTGTTCTAGGAGACGAACATAGTATGCGTGGCCGACCAAGACGGAGATGGCGTGACGACCTTTCAAGCTTTTGCCTCGGGACACGTATAAAGGCCCGCCTTTGTCCCGGAGGGTAAAGCAGGGACCAGGGTTTGTCACGTGCCACGATTCTGACAAACCTCTTTATCTTTATAAACATAACACACAAACGTAGTTAAGATAATTATTCCTACCCAAGACATGACAACCCTTCACTTTAATTGCAATTCATTTTCAAAATTAACCCCCAGACAATCACCCAAGAAAGTATAGCCGACTTATACCATGTTCCGTACTTTAACATTTTGTCTGTTTGTGAGCCAGCACAAAACAAGGATTGCTATTTTCCTGTTCTCAGTAGTATTCCTTTTTTTTATATATCAAAAGATGTATGGGTTCACGAACCAAACGTTCGCTCGGTGCAGACACTAAACGAACCGAATAAAAAAAAAAACACTTCTCTATGGCCGACCGTGAAGGGCGCTAACTCGCTGCTCCGCAAAAATATAAATACGTCGCGTTTTCTGAAGAAGTTTTTTTAGTCCAACCAGCGCAATGTGGCTTGCGTAGCATTTACACATACATAAACTCTCGCCTGTATCCCGGAGGGGTAGACAGAGACCAGGGTCTGCCACTTGCCACGATCCTGGCAGATATCTTTCGCTTCATCAACATTCATTAGTCGTTGCATGCACGCACGCCGGTTTCGGGTGCTTTTTATTTTGCCCTTTGCCAGTGAATTCCTTTGCTAAAACTTGCGATATTTGGTCGGAGTGTGCCCGCCTGGGACGTCCCTTAACTATTATTCGTACAACATTCAATTTAAATGGCTACTTAAGTGACATTTACGAAATGGTTGTACCATCGGTCGGCCTAAGTCCTCGGGGATGATTGGTTTCTAAAAAGAAAATGAGAAAAAAGTGTGAATTATATTTATACAAATGAATAGCAATTGCCCGCGACGTCGTTCGTGTGGAAATTTTGATTCGGGATAGAAAGAAGCCTGTGTGCTATTTTTTTTCTATCTCTGTGCCAAATTTCATCTAGATACGTTCAGCCGTTCTGGCGTGATTGAGTAACAAACAACCATCCATACTTTCGTATTTGTAATAGTAGTAAGAATTACAATAAACTAAGATTACAGTGAACAACTGAGCGAGTTTAATTGAATGAAATGATAAAAATATATATATTAAAAATCTTTATTTAACCGCCCCATAAAATCTTACTTTGCTAAGACCGGACTTTTCATGTTGTCACTGTCTTGTCGTATGATTTAGACAGTGACAGCATGCAATTTATTTTTCAGTTAAGTTTCATCTGACTATTTAAAAATTGGCCTTTAGGATATAACATAGTAGGTACAAACAAAACGAGATATAAACTAAACAAGACAAAAAAGCAGTAGTAACTAACATATGATTGGTAGGCAGCAAAAGTCTGATTTGTGAGTTCACAGCGACTCCACACGGTGCACGAAGCTCACAATTCGATTGCTAAGTACGAAGCGGGCGCATCAGCGATAGCGATTCGGTTACTCGTATTACATGCATCATTTTTCAATTTAGAGGTCTTGTCATGCGAGAAAAATTTTGGAGAACATTTTCTCGGTCCCATCTCTAGTCCTCGCAGACTTGCACGGAATTGTGTGTGTACAAACGTACATTCGCCTTTAGAGTCGCATTTATGTCGAGGGTTAGGTTGGGTAATGAGGCTGTTACACGGAGCCAAAAGTAGCAGGGACTTACGAGTCTGTTATCTTAACGCTACAGTACCGACTGCTACGAGATTGCTACGAGTTTTCGTTTCAAATTGAATTTTAAATAGTAATCGCGTCCCTACGTCGAGTTTCAACTGGCTTGTCCCATTTGTTATACTTACCTACTTGTACGGTTGTACGGTACGGTATATACGGTAAATATTTAAGTATGCTGACGCTTTTACCTGCACATTTTTATGAGTTTACGGATCGACTTTGATGATAAATCGACGTAAGTGAACACCGTAATTATAACTGTACAAATATTTACGTATTCTATGTGTCCAAGTCTTTTTCGCCAGTATATTCGCAACTTTAGTGGCGCTATTTGGTAGGTACTGCTCGAAACACAATCATTTATCGGAAGCTGTTAGAGCGCATAAAGTGTGAATTTGAGAAAATGACCTACGCCAACACATATAAATCAGAGATATGTATACCTCGTAAAACAAAAGTTGTTGTAAAATATAAACCACACAATAACCAACCAACCAACCAACCATAATAATAATAACTTGAAAATCACAATCATACATTTATTCCGTTTAATAAAAACGTTTCAAACAAAAGTTGCTCAAAATCGAGGATTGAAGAACTATAAGCTTGATGAACTATTAACTCCTGAACTGCCCTCGCGGAACGCAACGTATAGGTGGCCCATACTAAGTTGGACACAGATCTGTGTCGCGGCAGACGAGTGGTTAATACTATCCCATATAGTTAAATAGCTGTAACCTCAGAACTCTGAGGCTGTAATGTTATGTAGAGCATGCTGTGCCTGCAACTTCTTGCGTGTAAGGTTAAAATCAAAGTATTAATCTAGTTATATGAAAATCTCGTGTCACAGTGTTTGCTATCGAACTCCTCCGAAACGGCTTTACTAATTCTTATGAGTTTCTTTGTGTATGTTTGGTAGGTCTGAGAATAGGTCGTAGGCTGATTGATATGGCAAAACAACGTTTGCAGGATCAGCTAGTAATAATAACTAATAATAACTTCCACGCAACACAACCACTTGTCCTGGTCCCAAGCTAGGATACCCTGCTATGGTAACCATTCTTCGTGTCCAAGGCATGCGCTATGAGTGTCACGAATTTCATCCAAATCCAGCTATCAAAGGCGCTAGTTCATGTTTGTGTGACAAATGTACGAGTCCATTAACCGTAATTATCACGTTAATCAAGAGTGTGTCACAAAATCCCCATATGTATGAAAGATTATTTAGATGACAATGATGTCTGGAATGTATGCCACTTCAACGCATTATCGTTATTGACGCAATCAAACCGCATCACCACAGTAAACACAATTTTATTAAATTCATGCTTTACGCGCTCTACCAAAGTTGCAGCATCCGGTAAATCATTGTCCTACGTAGAAGAATGTCCGTTCTACGTAACATATAAATGGTCTAAACATTATCTATCAAGTAGCGCCACTTCGAAGCAGAAAAACCATAATAAAACGCGAAAAAATCTGAAAATAACTAGTGTTGTAGAACTTTATTCCTACGGGAATAAAGCCACGGGCACAGCTCATTCATAATCTTTCAAGTAATTCCATCAATCAATTGCTGAATATGCTCCCTTACGCACGTCACTTTTTTCTGTCTGTCTGTTTACTAAACTGTGAATATAGTATGTTGGTACATTACTCTCTTAATTTACATTTAAAGCCTTTAAAAAGCAATACGGCTTCATTTTGATATGGACAACATGACGAAGATATTCGGCTACGGCTTCTATAAGGGCTCGGTGTAGATAGCGCGGGAATGGCTCCCAAAATTACCCGGATTGCTAATTAAACGAAGGAAAATGACAGATCTGATGTTGCCACTTTTTGGTGAAAAAAAATAGTGATGGGGTAAAGAATTATTTAGTTGATTCTTAAGAATTATCTTTTATGACAAAATATAATGATATCCTAGCATAACGATAGCTAATGGTTGGAGGTTCGTTGTTGTGAAAAAAACCTTGTCTTTAAATGTTTTCTTAGGCCCTGGTTTTTCAGGAGACTTGAATTCAATATTCTCTTTCGACTCCTTTATATTGCTGAATACAGAGGTCTTGCCTATTCCCAGGACTTTCAGCAGTTCTTTCCACACACTTTTCCACATTACGACGATCCGTAGGTAAGGGCAGCATTTTGGATTCTTCTCGAAATACGTATTAGTACGTGTTACGGATTATAGTCTTTTCTGTAAGACTAAAAGAAACCCGAGTTCTCTTTTTCTTCGGCGACAAACATTCTCTCGAAGTACTTGGTTGAGGGTCCATAATAAGCAAGTCCAGAATAACAAATAACGAACAACAATAAACAAAATTAACAAAAATAACAAACACAAAGGACTGGAAGAACAAAAACAGCAAAGTCACAACGAAACAAAGAACGCATTCGTGCACTCAGTCAGAAGAATGGGAGACGAATGAAGGGGGTGCTGTAAATCTGTTCGCCGAGTAGGATAATTTTCGTAAATTAACCCTTAGTCTCTTGTCTCTTTTCATCATCATCATCATTCAGCCACAAGAAGTCCACTGCTGGACATAGGCCTCCTCCATGGATTTCCAAAAAGACCAGTTGGAAGCGGCTTCCATCCAGCGTCTTCCTGCCACTTGGATGAGGTCATTTTTCCATCTTGTGGCTGGTCGACCTACGCTGCTCTTGCCGATATGTGGTCTCCATTCGAGAACTTTTCGGCCCCATTGGCCATCAGTTCCGCGTGCTATGTGCCCCGCCCACTGCCACTTCAACTTACTAATCCGCTGGGCTATGTCAACGACTTTAGTTCGTCTACGGTTTATTTTATTCGCGCATAAATTATAATGGCTTCGCACTCGCACAGTTGAATTGCGAGCATTTGCGAAGTTTTGTCGGAAGCCGACCGCAACTGCAGACAGCAGGTGGGAGACATAGACAGAGCGTACTACATGCGAGTGAGCGTGACAGCATACCTACGTACAACGCTCGCGGTCACGCTTACTCGCTCGCGTCGCGTCGTAACTATATATTTGTGATCGCCGATGAAACCGATCGACTCGGTTGGGGATATCTTATTTTACGATAATATCTGAAACCAGTAACCGGTAATTAATTTGTAATATATTTGAACGAGTGAGCAAAGCGCGTGAAGTTCTAGAGTCTACGTGAACAATCCGGAACATTAAAAGAAAATAGAATTTATATAAGCTCAAAGGAGGAGAATGGTAAAAAAATCAGGGATTACTGAGATATGGGTCACGAGTTCAAAGTTCGTGGCGAACTACTAGTTTATCAGATACTTATTGTAGTCTCTAACATATTCACTAAATTTTAATTCTCTTTAGAATTAATGAGAACATAACTATCAAACTGTAGATGGCAACATTATTTCGAGTGATGCTGTCAGTTTCCTTCGTTTAATTACCAATAATTAGACTTGCAATTTCGTTATGCCCTTTACAGACTGTCTGCCACCTGAGACCGCTCATTCAAGGAATATAACGCGGAGATTCAGAAGTACCTACGTACGCAGAAGTATTTGCGTGCCGAAGTACCTTAATCTGAACACTGAATTTAATTTAAGTCCAACCTTATGGACCCAGGTAAAAGGATAAAAAAATGTTCCACACAACATAAATCACTTGTCCAGGTCCTAAGCTAAGGTGCCGTGTGCTATGATAATCCAAACATCCAAGGACATCACAAATACAGAAATACACCGTTTGTACAAAACAAGAACGGCAGCCTCCGGTGGGAATCGAATCTAATTGTGAAGGAAAAACTCGTAAGCAAACCCGAGTGTCCCAGGTTTTCACATATCTTAGCGCTTGAAATCGGCAATCTTCGATGGGCACGCGTAGTGATTAAGCCCATACTCTCTTACTGAGGAAGGCCTGTGCGCTGCAGTGGGACATATTATATAGGGTGCTTATGCTGTGGATTCGATAAAGTGGTCATGTTCCACGGGCCGGTTTTACGTATTCTGGAGCATAATTCTCTTTACGGGAATGAAACAAAGTGCACGTGCCTCTACCTACACATACAAATAAGACCTAACCGCATTCGTGAGATAATTTTTTTTTTAAATAAATAATTAAAACCGACTTCGAAACACTACAGCACTAAAAAGTTAGAAATAATTTAATTAATTAGAAGTATTTATACATGTAGGTATTGTAGAAGTATAATTTGGAGCCGGTGCCCAAAATATATGTGCTGGTCTTGAAACTGGGCACCGACTACAAATTATACTTCTACAATACCTACGTGTATAAATACTTCTAATTATTTAAATTATTTCTAACTTTTTAGTGCTGTAGTGTTTCGAAGTCAGTTTTTATTTCTTATTTAAAAAAAATATTTTTCAATTTTTAGTGTCGGAGCGGGAGAAAAATAAATAAGTCCCTTGTAACCATAATTTACCTTTCTTAATTCGTTGCTTTAAAATTTGATGTTCTAAATTTCCATCTCCGAAAGTCTTCGCCAGAACATCACCAAATTAACTTGGGACTACTTTTACGCTATTTTATGAAACATACTAAAGGATGGGCCCCATTGGGGATTATTTACTGCTGTCCATTGAAGAGTTCCGTTCTCCATCTCTGAAAGTCTCCATCAGATCTTCACCAAATTAAAATGGGACCAATGGGATGTTACACCTGTTCGAACAAAAAAAAAAGTTGTCGAAATCGGTTAAGATTTGACGGAGTTATGGAGGAACATAGCAAAAAAATTATATACCTACGCGTCCAATTGATGACCTCCTCCTTTTTGAAGTCGGTTAATAATTACCATAGATCACCAAAACTTCAATGTGAGGTCTGAGATACATCCAGGGCACAGACTCTAATAAACATATAGTTCTTCAGTAGAAAGACGACAACAGCTGTTATTTGCCTCTATTCCGTAGTCAGCAATACGAGTACAATGTCATTCGCTTGGTTTAACCCTCCTAGACAGACGGACTGCATATCAGCTGCATTCCGACTGCAAAATTGCAGTTCCTAGTACAAGGCAGTTTTACTGCCAACCTAGACCCTAAGATGACTGAGAAAACTGTTCCTCTGGATTTAGTTTTCTGTGCTCAGTATTTTTGCGAATGCGGAATAAATGGCCCTTTATAAGGTAAAACTGCTTGTTTGGGAATTCTTTGGGATTTGGAGGCCGTTCTTTTCATTATTTATTTACTTATTCATTAAGAAAAAGATTGATTGATTAATAAATTATATGGCATACAATATTTACAATTTAATTATACTACTTGATTAGTGGTGGAAGCGCAGCGGTAGTACGCCGGTACCCCTCACGGTCGGGAGGTCGTGGGTTCGAATATCGGCACTGACTTGGTTTTCTAAGTTACTTATATTTGTGAAATTGCAGTAGCAATACCACTAGCGACCACTCAATAAAAATATCGTGACGTCAGGTGCATGAAGTGTTTACATACCTCAGCGCCTGTAATTGCCAATCCACGGTGGGCAAGCGTGGTGATCAAGCCCACACTGTTTCTTTGAGAGAAGGCCTGTTCCCTACAGTGAAACGTAAATAGCCTGCATTATCACACAGAAAACTCAGACAAAGTTACTTCTGTTGACGTTGATGTAGGTACCCCGATCGGATTACTATTTACCTAGCCCGTATAAATAATTATTTATGGCCGGCAGGGCCTAAACTCTCTGCCGCAGCCTTCTCTAAGTATTAGCTCGCTACTTACGACAAACTTTTCACATTACTGAGGTAATAGGCCGTGGGCAGGGGGTCGATGACCTGATGTCATACATTACCGAGATGAGAACAATTTAGGGTTCAATATCTTCAAACTGTGTAGGGTGGCCAGCTGTAAGTCGAGAACTCGTTCCACAAGCCCAGAAGATTGGATTTGTCAACTAAGTTTTCTGTCTTAAATAAATCGTAAACACAACACACAAATTGGCTGAAAATTATCATATTTCATAAAGGGCTATGCTTGGAATTTCTCTACGAGATCGAATCAGAAATCATGAGATTCGTAGACGAACGAAAGTCGTCGACAAGCGACATAGCCCAGCGGATTACTAAGTTGAAGTGGCAGTGGGCGGGGCACATAGCACGCAGAACTGATGGCCGATGGGGCCGAAAAGTTCTCGTATGGAGACCGCATATCGGCAAGCGCAGCGTAGGACGACCAGCCACAAGATTGACAGAAGACCTCATCCAAGTGGCAGGAAGACACTGGATGCAAGCCGCTTCCAACCGGTCTTTTTGGAAATCCATGGAGGAGGCCTATGTCCAGCAGTGGACTTCTTGTAGCTGAATGATGATGATGATTGCTACTAGAACTTCACAAATGTATGTAACTAAAATTACAAGATCATTATTGGTACATGCCGGAATTCGAACCCACAACCTCCCGAATGAGAAGCCGGCGTTTTACCGCTCCGCTACCGCTCATACCGCTAAATAAATACTTTTTTACATTACTTTAATTTATTTGTTTAGTGTTTTAGAGGAATCCCGTTGTTAAATGTGACAATATAAGTTTTTACCTGCGTGGCCGATGAGTGAAATTAATGTAGAATATCCGAACTCTTCAGAGCGCTAGTAAAACTCTAGTAATTCCACGTCGTGAAGTGGTGTTCTATTTATTCGTATATACTCACGCTGAGTACGATCGTACTTTCATAATTATCTAAAAGCTCTGGGTTTAGCTTCTGAGGTAGTTTATAATGTTGTGCCTCCAACGTGTATGATATTCAGTTCAAAGAGATGGTATAATTTATTCAGTTAAGGTCATGCAATGAAAACTTATTTTCAACATTCATTTCAACAACAAAAAGCCACTTATTCAGTGTAATGCTCCGTTCTCACGATGGGCCAAAACATTGGCCAACATTGTACATGGTATTCTTTAAGTACTCTTTCAGTCTTATTTATAAAAAAGAAAAACACGATTTTTTAATACACTTTACAAATGCAGTTTAAGTTGGTCTTTCTCGATAGATTTATTTAAACTGTATGAGAGCAATGCTTTAAAGGAATCGTGTTTCAATAGAAATACAAATAACACAGCTTGTCTTTATGTTTGGACAAAACAAAGTCGACACAATGGTATAACGACGAGTGATGATATCGAGGACATCGTGTGAACGCAGTACCCCTAACTCTCCCTACTAACGTTATAAATAAGAAAGTGTGTTTGTTAGTTTATCGTTCTTTTACGCAGTAGATCCATGGGAGCAACAGATCCATTTTATTTTTAGGAGTCATTCCGTTTCGATTAAAATATTTTACTTAAAGATTAATTTCCAAACGGAACCCACATTTGTTATGCTGTTCTTAACTGATTTCAGACTGTCAATGCCTACTACGAGAGAGGTACAGGCCTGGCTGTGAGCTTACAATAAGCGAACCTTCTTACTACGAGTACAATATATTTTGTTCATACAATGGATTTTGCACATAGTATTGGTCTTCGAGTAGGCAATTCAACGGTACCCCAGACTATGGGGTACCCAAAACTATGGGGCATGGGGTGCTTAAAAATTGTGAAATAATAATTAAATTAATTTGAGTAGGTAAGATAACATTTAAAAATGGTACCAACTTATGAAACTTTTCCTTCAAAATTCGTAGAACTCAGAAGAAATATGTGTAACTTCCACACAACTGTCCTGGTCCCAAACTGGGATACCCTGTACTATTGTAACCAGGCAAGGACTTTACAAATATGAAAATACACCCAGACTGAGGCCATACAATTCTACGGCGGCCCCCAGTGGGAATCGAACCCGCGACCTCCTACATGGTAATCAGACGTGATACCGCTAGACCAACGAGGCAGTCGAGTGTAGTACGTGTAACTCATTGTTTTCTGAAGGAACGCAAAATAAACATTTGCGAGACAGTAGTTTAATAAAACTAACTAAACAATTTGAAACTAAAGCCATTAAAGTTCTCCTTCAAGCGTCCAGCGTAGGTACCTACCCAAGTCCAAGTTGTTTTGACGTGACTTATCTTACCTCATGTTAGTAGATTGCGCAAATCCTAAAATAAGTCAGTTATGCTTCGGTCATACACAGCGACTAATCGCTGCGAGTGCCCACTCGCCACGAGTATTCGCTGTGCGTGACAAGCTATTCGCAGCGAGTAGATTCACTCGCCGCGAGTTGCAGTCGCCGCGACTAGAATTTTATGCAGCATGTTCTATTTTACTCGCTGCGAATGCGCACTGACAGTCAAAATTCTCGTGTAGAACTCGCTGTGTGTGACAGGCAGGCAGCGAATTGTCGCTGCGGCTATTATTCGCGGCGAGTGCACTCGCAGCGATTAGTCGCTGTGTGTGACCGAAGCTTTAGAGATTGTCATGGCTCTTATTAAACAGGAGCAAGTGATGGTAACGGAGCGGTAGGAGGCCGTTCTGCCGTCACCATAGCATCTGAAATTATTATTATTTCTTTATTTTAAAACAATAACATGATGCAATGTTTTTTTTAGCAACAAGAAATAGACAACTTAGCGCATTTAGCGTTAGTATTTGATTTGTAGCAGTGATTTAGGTCGTCTCATTAGAATCCATAGCAGTGAATTATTCAGCCGAGATGCAATCACGCTCAGAATGTCGGCTCACCAATTATGCTGACTTTTTTCTTCAAATGGCGTCAAATCATTACATAAACATGACTTTTAAAAAAATCCAAGTGTGAATTAACAAAAAAAGTTTAGTAATGAGCATTTCGTCCGACCGGCCAGTCCTCTTAATTATCGTTTCTACATTTCTAGATCAGCTATACCACCGATGCCGAAGGTAAAATTAACAAAACCTCATAATGGAATCGTCTAGGCAATCTAGCCGTTGCAGTCACGACGTATTATTGCAAAATCAGGCATCATCATCATCAGCCATTTGACGCCCACTGCAGGACATAGGCCTCCTTCGTGGTTTTCGTAACCATGTGGGGTTTTGCCATAATCGCCACGCTCGGCAGGCGGGTTGGCGATCGCAGTATGCGGTTGGAATCTCAGGAAGACGCTGCTGCCCGTCTCCTGGTAATTGATTTCCTTAGTCGCCTTATACGACATCCACGGAAGGAAATGGAGTGACACTATTCTTAATCCGGTATCCCTACTAAAAAAGTGGTTGCACCAAGACCATGAACGTTAAATTTTTTTAGTTATTTATCTAAATTGAAATTGTTAATCTCGACCAAGCAAGACATATGAGCTAATGCTGTCTAAGCTGCTTATTATTTAGGTACCACTTACTCCCTTACAAGGAGCTTGACGCCAATATAGTTACTTGAACACCGTAGCACGTAGAAATGGATAGACATACAGCCCATTAAATAAACCCATCGTTAGGCACAGGCCTCTTCCCTGTTACGCCAACCCACCCGGTCCCCGCCAGTTTCATCCATTGCCTTCGTTCTATCGGACAAGTGGCTAACCTACCGAACGACGGACACTCTGTGGCCGCCTTCGTCCACTGTACATCCTCTTGTCTAACCGTCCACATGGACTGGACATTGCATCGCGTCGGTTAGACAAGCTGTAGTTTGCGAAGGGTGTGCCCACTTGTTTCACGTTTTTTTATTTGGTTTCCGCTTGCTGATAGCTATGGGCCACCGTTGCATTGCCAAAACCGTTAGAAAGGAGTAGGGCTGTAGGCTTAGTGAGATCTTTTTATTGAGCTCTAGATTTGATATATACTTAGTGTTCTATATAGAGTGGTAGCCTAGTGGGTAGAACATTGGACTCAGAAGCGAGAGACCCAGGTTCGATTCTCAGAGCGGGCATGTACCTATGACTTTGTTTTCTAAGTTATGTACATTTGTGAAGTTATAGTAGCAATAACATTCGCTAGCCGTGAAGGAAAACATCGTGAGGAAACCTGAGTATATGAGCTATTCACATATCTCAGCGCCTGAAATCGCCAATCCGCGCTGGGCACGCGCGGTGATTAAGCCCATTCTCTCTCTCTGAGAGAAGGCCTGTGCCCTGCAGTGGGACATATATAGGCGGCTTATGATGATGTCGAGTCGCACTATTTAGCTCCCACTCGGTACATAAAGCAGATAGTGTTATACTATGTTGCCCCCCCCCTAATATTACGTAACTATTGGGTTATCCTTTTTTCGCACAATTCGGATAGGTTAAGCAGACAAGTCCGTGGAGGGAAAAGTGAGGTGATAGCATCCCAGGGGCGCTACTGTGTATGTCCTCCAATACATAATATTTTGACACTTTGTAATCGACAAAATGGTTAACCTAATAGAGTGGATTGTTACGTGATAGAAGGGCTGATTGTAAGGGAACACGAAGCCAAAGATGTTACGATCTCGTCAGAACAAGACAAATCGCGTGGTTGTGAGTCTAAAGCGCCGGTTTCTGAATAGAGAGTTTCGCTGGGTAAATAATTATCTCACAAAAGAGCATGACAGAACGTTACTTAAGTATTTAGTTAGTGAAATTCTCAATTCAGAAACAGGTCCTTAGTCTATGTCTGGTTGTTCGGAATAAGTATGTTTATCTCAAACCTGTAGGCAGCTTTCTAACTAGGTATCCGTCACCACAGTATCCAACTTAGCTGAACCTCTAGCCGTCACTGGTTTGCGCTGCCACATTCATTAATTACCTACTTCAAAGCTTCTCTCTAATAATAGAGGCCAACAGAGCCTGTGCTCTGCTAAATACAGTTGTGGCTAG
Source organism: Yponomeuta malinellus (assembly GCA_947308005.1). Classification (NCBI taxonomy): domain Eukaryota; kingdom Metazoa; phylum Arthropoda; class Insecta; order Lepidoptera; family Yponomeutidae; genus Yponomeuta; species Yponomeuta malinellus. The sequence goes on along the minus strand of OX371006.1, from coordinate 14,708,706 downwards.
TAGCTTAAACAAACATTACGTATTCGAGTAGTTTGGTTTCCGAGACTAATTTATTGGTTTCCAAGTCAAATCATGTGGGGGGTTGACATGCAAATGAGATCAAACATTCTTGGTACAGTCCGCGAGATCCGAAAGTATCATCATTCAGCCACAAGGGGTCCACTGCTGGACATAGGCCTCCTCCATGGATTTCCAAAAAGACCGGTTGGAAGCGGCCTGCATCCAGCGCCTTCCTGCCACTTGGATGAGGTCATCTGTCCATCTTGTGGCTGGTCGTCCTACGCTGCGCTTGCCGATATGTGGTCTCCATTCGAAAGTATACAATGATGCTTTTGCTTTTCGAATTCTTTGCAGCATTCCCAAAGTACCCGAGCACTTGTACGGGCTATAGAAAGAGTGACGCCGGACCTGTGACCCACGTATTATTTGCACCATCACGTTCGTTTTTTCCAATGGAATCATGCCTGGGAATTCAACGGTGTAGAGGAGATATTGAGATTCGATGCCGAACTTCTCGTTTCCATATTTTTACGATAGGTGTGCAAATGGATCGTTTAAAAGATTGATGTGCTGTCGTTTGACGATATACGTTGTATAACAGATAATTTGTAACCGAAATATATTTTAATTTACTTTCAACAAATTCTTTACAATAACATAGATTTATAGATTTGGGCAAAATATTTGCCATTTTTTCGATGATGAAAATGAAAAATAATGGCTAAATAGCTGGCCGGTCACAGAACAAAAAATAGGCAGGAAAGCGGCAATCCGATCTTTTTCGAGTTGTAGAGTTTATTTATTTATTTTTACTTTCCTTATATTCGCAATGAAAAGCACAGTGATTACCTCGTGTTAAAGGTTTATTTAGTCCTGAACTATTGGCCAAACCCCGTCCAAAAAAAAAAATACTTTCACCCCTAAGGTAACAATGTACTATATCATAATAGGACCAGTCCACAAGTGATTCAGGGTAACGTAATCCAATAAAGCACTTGGCATATTACACCTAATTCGGCGAAAACTATAACTTTACAATTTGTTCGTAACGCCTAGAAATGTATTTTTTGATTATTAGTGTATTGTGTTATTTTTTTTTTCGATATCCTTATGGCTTAGGTACATACAATGTAATTCCAACACTCCAATGAAAGGTATGTTCTCCATTATATAAAAAAAAAGATCGCTCTAGGTAGTTTTAAACCCTTTAGGTACTTTTGAGAGCTGGCATGTCTGTACTTTGCGCTGAACATTGATGTTTTAGTAGCAATTACATTTTAAAGTCGTTAATTTTAGCAGCAATTAAAAAGTTTTAACAAGGGAATTAATGTATTTTCCCTCTGTTACACGAGGGATGGATCTTGACTAATTGGTAAAACTTCATCTTTTCAGGGTTCCATACCTCAAATGGAAAAACGGAACCCAAAGAAAAAAACTCGCTTATAAATTAATTGGTAAGCTGTGGACAACTGTTATTGGCCTTATTTTTAGTAATTAGTTAATAAGTAATTATAATCAGATTACGCTGTTGTTCATAATAAAGTAAAATAAAATAAAATAAAATAAAACCCGAAAACGATAATATGCAGTTATTTCACATAATTATACTTTTAAAAAAGATCAACGCAGGCTCACAATTTAAATAGAGATATTTTAATATTGGGAAAATAACGTTAGACGACATAAAACTCGATGTCTTTGGTGCACCCACAAAAGTAGTCGCATAAGGTAGTTTACAGTCCATTACCAACTTTCAACTCACAGTTTTCTTACAGAGTCATAATAATTCCGCTTGATTTGTGGTGAAGCAATAAATCAATCTATTATTTCACTATTACCATCAAGGTCAGTTAATGCTTTTACTACGAACCTAGGAGTGGGAAGTAGACTAACAATAACGTAGATTCACAAACAACATACCGTCACTCCCCACGTACAGTCGACAGCACATTAACCTCATACACACTCATATACCCACATAAGTGCACTCTAATCGGTTACGTTAAGGGTGACTTTGCAACAGAAACGGTTGACCTGGGGCCTGTTTCATAGAACCTACATACAATTCATGATTTCTTCTATTTCAATTTTTAAAAACCGGCCAAGTGCGAGTCGGACTCGCGCACGAAGGGTTCCGTACCATTATCTATACAACATTAGACACAAAGATAAAAAACAGCAAAAAATCACGTTTGGTGTATGGGAGCCCTCCTTAAATAATTATTTTATTTTGTGTTTAGTATTTGTTGTTATAGCGGCAACAGAAATACATAATCTGTGAAAATTTCAACTCTCTAGCTATCACGGTTCTTGAGATACAGCCTGGTGTCAGACAGACGGACGGACGGACGGATGGACGGATGGACAGACAGACAGCGAAGTCTTAGTAATAGGGTCCCGTTTTTACCCTTTGGGTACGGAACCTTAAAAATCTCTTGCCAGACAGAGTATGTCTGTCTGTACGGTATGTTACCAGACGGACAGACAAATAGACGGATATAAAAATGATCCTATAAGGGCTCCGTATTTTCCTTTTGAGATGGTGATTGTGTTGTGTGTATGCTATGTTACGGTTATGTGGACGAATTACGGCCGTAGCTGGTAGAAGGCAGGTCGGTATGCACTAATTCTGCGGTGGCGCCCAAAGAGCACATTAACCGAACTATTAGTCACTGAATCACGCTGTAAAGAAGATGTAGGCTCAATGTACGTCCCTCTGCAGGGCACAGGCCTTCTCTCAGGGAGAGAGTATAGGCTTAATCACCGCGCGTGCCCATCGCGGATTGGCGATTTCAGGCGCTGAGTTATGTGAATAGCTCATACACTCAGGTTTCCTCACGATGTTTTCCTTCACAGCTAGCGAGTGGTATTGCTAAAATAACTTCAAAAATGTACATAACTTATAAAACAAAGTCATAGGTACATGCCCGCACTGGGAATCGAACCTGGGTCTCTCGCTTCCGAGTCCAAAGTGCTACCCACGAGGCTACCACCGCCTTGAGATTACAGATTGAGGTTTTAGTAACAATTAAATCGATTTTGATTTTTTACTTAGATAGGTAGATAGATAAATTATTTAAAAGTCACACATGTATACAAAGCCTTACACATCTAATCAGAAATAACCGTACGAAGTAAACACACATATATAAAATAGAAGTACATAATATAAAAATAGCAGAAAGACACCAATTTGCCATACACGGTACGCGTTTCTGAAAAGTGACGATGTTGAAAATGTGGCCAGTGAAAATGGGCTCCGACTCAGCATTATTAAGCTACATTTAGGAAGTAATTTAATGCAAGATGGCCCTGAACATGCGATGTTGTCTCTCGCTATTCTCCGCGACGCAGAGGATAACTTTTTGGGCATGGCGTGTGCATATAATTTTTAAGGTCCCATACATACGACCACGGCACGAACGCCGAGCACGACCTTGCCTCTTCGGCATCGATTTTGTAGCTGTGTCGCTCGTATATCGATACTATTTATTATACGTCCATAAGGCCCACGTTTTCATTTACATTCCTCGTTAAAAGACTCCCTTATCGAGGCCGTGTGGTAAAACGGCGCCGTGTTGTTACTTTTCCTTCGACAATAGACGTGTGTTGCTAGCTCCCACTCACGGTGCCATTAATGCATAGTGGTTCAATAGAGTGATATTAGTACGGTAATGATCGTTTCTACCAACCAATGGGATTCCAATGGTACACCCCGTGCGTCTTAACTAGGCGATTCGCACCTCGCGCGATTCCATCTCCTTTGAGAGAGCTGCCTGATTATTTATTTGCGCCGTTTATACTGTTATTCCGTGTGGCGCCGGATTAAGAATAGCGTCATTCCATTTCTTTCTGTGAATGTGGTAGAAGACGACTAAGGAAATTACCAAGAGACAGGCAGCAGCGTCTTCCTGAGATTCCCACCGTATACTGCGATCGTCAACACGCCTGCCAAGCGTGGCGATTATGGCAAAACCCCTCATAGTCATGAAAACCACGAGGGAGGCCTATGTCCTGCAGTATGCGTCAAATGGCTGATGATGATACTGTTATGAGGCTACGAAATAGCGTCACATAACAACCATTGTCGTGCTAATACCACTCTATTGTACAACGATGTGCTTATTATAAGACTCTAGACCTGTTGATTTGCCTTCCGCATCGTGATTTATTGATTTTATTGCTGAGAAGATATTGTTGCTTTAGCTAATTTGTACCTTATAGGAAGCGGGACGAACGAAATTTAACAGGCCTTAAAGTGTGTTTCATGAGATATCATATTTTAAGGGTTCTGTACCGTAAATGATAAGGTACCCTATTACTAAGACTCCGCTGTTCGTCCGTCCGTCTGTCACCAGGCTGTATCTCATGAAACGTGATAGTTAAACAGTTGAAATTTTTACAGATGATGTATTTCTGTTGCCGCTTTATTAAAAAATACTAAAAACAGAATCAAATAAATATTCAAGGGGGGCTCCCATACAACAAACGTGATTTTTTTGCCCCTTTTTGCTCGATATTAATAACGGCATCAGGTAGTCACTTGAAATATTCAAATGTTGTATAGATAATGGTACGGAACCCTTCGTGCGCGAGTCTGACTCGCACTTGGCCGGTTTTTTTTCTTTTATGGCCTCACCGACCATCCTTTCAAAGCCCCTATTAAATTATGTACGAGGAAGTCGAAGCAGGAAGATTTTTTGCCAAAAATGCCGACTCCACGCTGAATAATGTATCTTGTTTTGTCACACCTAATGAAACCGTATAAAATGTGACGTTAACGTGATTAGGGTAGGTACAACGCAACCAAAGCATAGTTGGGGTCCCATTACATTATCCGCTTGGTACATTTTAGCGCCAGAAATTCCTTCTTGGGCAGGAATTAATGTCGCTCGTGGAGACGTTGGGGCGAAGATTAACTTTATGAGAGCAGTAGGGCCCGAGTGGCTCCCTTGGGTATAAGAATGAACGTTCCTCCTGAAATTCAATCCATAAATGCCAATTTGTATTCACAGCAACTTCGTGTGATGTTGGAGTAAAAAATTATGGGAAAGCGGATCATGCTTGGGTCTTTTCGGATTGTGGACGGCAAAAGAGTGTATGTAGTGCGGGCCTTAATGTTTAAAAAATACAAGTGAAAAAGTGTTTATTTAAAAACCCCACAAGAGATTGAAATATATTGTGTTCAGAGGGTGCAAAATTACAACCTATGGTCACATCATGATATTGAAACATAGGTAGAAATTATAGCGGATTTCACGATAGACTAGAGTCTGTGTTTTGGTAATCCAGGAAAGACAAATTATAACATTGTCGAGTATCTGTGTAGATAGATTTAATTTTACTAAGTAGAGCCGACACACCACTACAAATGAAAGTTGATGTGAAACACAAACTCAGGGGTTTATAGGAATTGCGCATTTTTGAGGTTACTTACTTACTTACTTTATACTTTATTGCACACATAAAACCTACCTTACCTTGTATAGTTACATAAAGTTTCTGCAACCCAGAAATAAAAGGACTCCGTTGGATGGCCATACTTCTTGTAAATAATGAATGTACCGCGTGACCATGAAAAGCTAATAATTGTGTAATTATAAAGCTTTGCAACTCCGAGCTTTACTGGTCAGGAAATAAGGTAAAAGTTTTAATTATGTTAAATTATGAAGAATTTTATGTCGGTACACTGTTTATGTTTCGCTTTAGTATCAGTGATCAAACCCGGTAGCGTGAATTGGTTAGATTGTTCAGAATTCAAAGCACAAATTTATTGTGATACTAGGGCTATAGCTCCCATGACACAAAGGTTTCACAAAAAGGTCATGAACCGCGATAGTTCGACACTTTAAATTTTCACAGATGATATATTACTATTGCCGCTATAACAAAAAATTGTAAAAACAGAATAAAATAAATATTTAAGGGGCTCCCATATAACAATCATGATTATTTGGCCGGTTTTCGCTCGATATTATATTATATTGTAGACGAATACGTCTACTTAGGACAAACAGTCCAACTAGGCCGGTCCAACTTCGTGAAAGAGGTCAATCGTCGAATGAGATCCGTAGACGAACGAGAGTCGTCGACATAGCCCCGCGGATTAGTAAGTTGAAGTGGCAGTGGGCGGGGCACATAGCACACAGAACTGATGGCCGATGAGGCCGAAAAGTTCTCGAATGGAGACCACATATCGGCAAGCGCAGCGTAGGACGACCAGCCACAAGATGGACAGATGACCTGATCCAAGTGGCAGGAAGGCGCTGGATGCAGGCCGCTTCCAACCGGTCTTTTTGAAAACCCATGGAGGAGGCCTATGTCCAGCAGTCGACCTCTTGTGGCTGAATGATGCTGATGATGCTCGATATTAATAACGGCAACAGGTACACGCTTGAAATATTCAAATGTTGTATAGAATCTGATACGGAATTCTTCGTGCGCGAGTCCGACTCGCGCTTGGCCGGTTTTTTTAATTCAGACGTGTTTAACGTTATAGTGATTACAAATATGCAACGAAACAATGTAATACATAAAAATATTACGTATTGTGGGTTGGAATGTTTCTGCGTAACACGATCCAATTTAAAAAACGACTGGAGCCGAGTATACTCGATTCATCGTGACTGACAGACTGGAGCCGAGTATATCCGATTCAGCGTCACAGTCCCGAGTGCGATGGTTCAGTTTCGTTCAACTGCTTAGAACAAGTGCGCCTAAAGTAGATTACTAGGCGTGGATGTAGGGTGCGGTAGTTCACGGTTTTACCACCCTACCCTAAAGGGTGGCGCTACGTTATCGAACATCGTAGTGGGCAGTGCTTATAAATCAATTTCAAAAGGCTGTTGGCTTTTATTTTCTTCTTAAAAAATGGTTCGCACAACCGTCATCGACCACGTCCACCTTATTTGTGTCCTTTTGTTGTTGTTTTGTTGCCATTCGAACATTTGGTCGATTGCCATGTGCTGATAACAACTCTCTTCATACCGATTTTATTACGAACTAACATAAAAAAAATCACTTCGTCAAACCATCTGTACGTAATAATTTATTCAAGTACAGATATAGATAGACAAAAACAAAACAAACATATATAGGGTTAAAGTTCTGACACCTTACCCGAAAGCTGATACTCAAATCAAATGAAACTACTTATCCATAAAATTTTATGTGGAAGCCATGAAAAAAATGGTTTTACTAAAATATAAATAGAAACAGCGCGCAATGGACGCATAACTTTCATAATTCTTTATGGCGTTTAAGAAAGCTTGATTGACATTCCGAATACATTACGCGTTAAAATTACAAATTCGTTTTCTAACAGCTTAAAAAGTTCGATAAGGTTTCTTGGGAAGAAATATTTGGTAAACGAATAGTATACTTGAGGTGAACATTACCTGTCATCGCGTGCAACCAAAGGGGTCTTATAACCTACTTCGATGCTTCTAAGGTAATATAGTAGACAGTGCAAAGCAGTTAATAAGTCAGTAATAGGGTTTTTGAACCACCTCGTACGTCTTCTTATTCTGAAATCTATAATGATCTTCTTCATCATCATCATCATCATCATTCTGCCACAAGAAGTCCACTGCTGGACGTAGGCTTCCTCCATGGATTTCCAAAAAGACCGGTTGGAAGCGGCCTGCATCCAGCGCCTTCCTGCCACTTTGATGAGGTCATCTGTCCATCTCGTGGCTGGTCGTCCTACGCTGCGCTTGCCGATATGTGGTCTCCATTCGAGAACTTTTCGGCCTCATCGGCCATCAGTTCTGCGTGCTATTTGCCCCGCCCACTGATCTTCTTCAAGGGAAATTAAAAGATGTGCTTTCATGTACTTGCGAGTGCATATTCCACGACGTAGCGATTTTTATGATGAAATAAACCATAGGCTTCTCTTATAGTTTCGCCATGTCCGTCCGTCTGTCTGTCTGTCTGTCCGCGGCCTAGCTCAGAGACAATTAGTTCTAGAAACACATACATATCAATTACGCCGACAAAACGGTAGAATAAATACTTAAAAAAAAATTGCGTACCTCCCTACACCTAAATTAAGGATGTATTTTTTTTCTCGCCTAAATCATAGTGTGGGGTATCGTTAGTTTGATCGTTTATAGTACATTACTGCAGCGGCCAGCAAAAGAGGCATTGATGGACGAACTCGGAAATGTGGGCCGAGGCGAAGCCGAGGCGCACATACGTGAGTCCATCAATGCCTAGTTGTGGAAAGGCTTGTATATGATTTTTCTCTAAGGCAGAACTTTTTATTTGAAAAATATTTTTCATTCGATTTTGGCGGTAACAAGTTTTCTATTATGGCCGCCTCTTGAATTTCAGCTGGCGTTAATTTTTGAACTTATTTAAGTTCATCGCAGTCATTTTCATCACTTGAACTCATTCTGTTAAATTCAATAAACTTCCAAAATCACACGAACCACATTTTTGCCGCGTTAAAGTGTTCTTTTTTTCAATAGGTATATCCAGCTTTCTATCGCAAGCCAGCTCGAAATTTAAATTAAATTAATATAACCTCTGATAAGTTACCTTCTTGGTTGTCATTGTTCGGAGTAAATGATCGTTCCATTTTAAAACACGACAGATATGAGTTTAGTACCTATGCCGCAAAACACGACAGTTATGAATTTTCACAGAACTTTTTCCGGCCGCTGCTTGCGTGTAATTGGCCAGTATAGCAATTTCGATTTATCTCGAAGAAGGTTGTCGAAGTAATGCTCACCAAGCATGTTTGAGAAAATAAAATAGTATTGTAGGTGTATGAAGACCATTTTTCGATTTAGGGTTCCGTTTGCGAAATATTAAGCGTTAAAATGAAAAAAAAATGTCCGAGTAGGGCGTCCCTCCCCGCTCCCGGCTAAACGGTTGATTGTAGAAACGTGAAAAAATTCAGGGCAGTAGCACATATAATGAACTTAAAAGGAAAACTAAGTTAACGAGTAATGGTGACCAAGTTATAAAAGGAAAATTTCGTTTTGTTTTTATTTTTGTTTTGTTGACGTTCGTGTATTTTGTTTCTGTACCGTCGTGTTCACTTTGTGTTTCTGAGACAATTTAAATAAATGTCTTCTTTCTTTCTAAAAAAAACAACTGAAAATTACTTTGACAAAGTTGTTAGTTTTGTAAAACCGGCCAAGTGCGTGTCAGGCACTTGGCCGGTTTTTTTGTGACTGTTAATTTTTGTCCATAAGTGATAAAAAAGAAATAAAAAAAGTAAAATAACTTTTTGATCTGTTGCGCATCCAGAAAAAAAGGATTGGACTGTGTGTTAATGAACTCTATTCACCAATTTATCTTATTTTTTAAGTCACTTTCAACATTGAGAATCATCAGCCTGTGAGTACCAAATAGTCAGTGCGCCACGCTGTTAGTGGTGCGCCGCCGATTACAATAGAATATTCCTATTTTGTATAGCACTTTATGATAAAAGTGTGCTAAGTTGGCCTTCTTGTTAATCTGTGCGTTAATCAACTATGTAATGTACATCGAATTTTCATAGTAAAACATGAATTGTTGTTCTATGAAATGGGGCCATACAAGACTTACAAAGATGTAGTTCTGCTACATCTTTGTATGTCTTACATGACCTTTTTTTCCATGTGAACTAGAATACCATTATTTCTTATCTTTTTCCAACGGCCACTCCTTCGCTATGAAAATATTACAACTTATTTTAGTACTATCGATTTCGTCGTAATATACCTCTCTTTACGACTGACAAAAATATATGTTAATGGTCCTAATACATTTGATGGTGTACAGTCAACAGCATATGGTACTATACAGGGCTATCAACTCATATAACTCATAACTTTTCATTGGCATACGTAATTGTACAAGCTGTTAAATAAAAATCGAGTGTGTCGGTATTTTGGTATAATAAACAATTTTTAGTAACAACAAAAGCTTAGGCTACCCTCCGTGCTAGCTAGAACTGTGTTGCATTCGCCGTCCCCTACGTGACAAGTATGTATACAGTTATCGATCTTCGCTACATGCAAATATGGTACAAATCGTTTGTAGTTGACAAATGCGACAGCAAAAACACGTCATACTGTATGGTAAAAAAAACTGAGGGATCTTACGTATGACCGTTTCAAAGAATATTTTCAAAGAAGGTGTAGTTTATAACAAGTCGTTTTTATATACAGAAATAGGTCTGTTCCAATGTATGAGTATCAGTTACTTAATAATAATCAAAGTGGTAATATTTGGATAACTTCCTTCGCCCTATGGTGATGGCGAGTTCTTAGCTAATTAAGTTAATTCAATATTAACGATGGTACAATAATCTTTTAAATTAGGTATATAGTTGCGTAGGTAGTTATTCTACACATTAGGTGAAAATATATAATGTGTATTTTATTTGCAACAAATGTGAGAATTATATTTCATAAATTTGATACTATAAGCAATGTGTATGTATGTAAAGGTATATGTATGTATGAATGTATGAAGAAACACTTGAATATATAAGTATTGAAACAATTATAATTATTTTTATTTTACACCTTTAGTAATTGCTCTGTCATATTGTAGTCAAGACTTTTTAAGTAATTTTCGACAACGTTTTTACATTTAAATTTATTGTGATTCCTTATTGAGAAGGTTTTACTGATTTTATTTTATAAGTATGGTCCAAGGTGTGATGGAAAAGAGCGCGCAAAAGTAGTTCTGAAACGAGGTATCTTGAAAACGTTATCAAATACCAAAAAAGCTCAAAAACTCGTCAACTGTAATTGAGTAATTGTTAATTGAGTTTGTAATCTTCTAATACATGAAAGACAAAATCCTGACTAACGCATCAACGACCAAACCCAACGGTTTGGAGTCCAACTACTCAAAAAGTCGAAATTTTGCACAGAGAGTCCCTTTATGACGTAGATTAGAAATAAGGTCGGGTTTTACGAACTTCAACCCCCAAAGGGGGAGTAAGTGGGTGTCAAAGTTTGTATGGGAAGTAAATCAATGCGATCGGCGAAATACGTATTTCATGATAAGTCATCTCAGTTTTTTTTTAATTCAACCCTTAAGAGGGTGGAAAAGGAGCGCCAAATATATATGGTCGGATTTTCTCGAAATTTAGTACAAATGCAAGTCAATACAATTTGTTGAAACGCGTATTTCACCGTATTTCAAACTTCAACCCCTATGAGGGCTTAACAGAATAAATGAAATAAAATAGAGATGTCAGAATCAAAGATTTTGTGTTCTCATTTTAGGTACCCACACTACTATTCTATGTCATCCGAGATGGTCTCTTAAGAACTCGACACTTCCAATGACAATTAGTAAGTCACAGGGACAGTATGTACCTGTAAAGCTAGGCCGTAAAAGTCCGCGCGGACAAAGTCACGGGCAAAAGTTAGTTTTCAATAACTTTTTAAGGCACATTTTTTGTTCAGTTTTCAATTTTTTCAATGTTTTTTATATAGTTGTACGGTTTTTCTGCTTTATTGTGGCGCTTTCTTATACTAGTAGATAAGGATAAACCTTATTCTGTGTAAGACAATGATGTAACGGAGGCTCTAATCAGCTGTCGACAGTGCCCTGTCGACGTTGTTTTTGTTGTTATCTCTTTTTTTATATAATCAATGAATTGATATGTATTTTTCATTTTGTGATGCATGCAGAGCAATAAGCAGTTTCTTAGTTTAAAAATAGACTATTGTGTGTAATAATTATTAAGTTTAATAAACTTATGATTTCTGTAATCCTGAACCTATAATAAATACATTTTAATTTTTTCATCATTTAGGTAGAGCTCGTAAAGCACGAATTTAATAAAATTATGTAAGCCGGATTAAGAATAGCGTCACTCCATTTCCTTCCGTGGATGTCGTAGAAGGCGACCAAGGAAATAAATTACCAGGAGACGGGCAGCAGCGTCTTCCTGACATTCCAACCGCATATATATGCAGGTGGGTTGGCGATCGCATCGCCAACCCACCTGTCAAGCGTGGCGATTATGGCAAAACCCCTTATGGTTATGAAAACCATGAGTGAGGCCTATAGCCTGCAGTGGACGTCAAAGGCCTGATGATGATGATGATGTAAGCAGTGGTGGTAGCCTAGTGGATAGAACATTGTACCCCGAAACGGGAGACCCAGGTTCGGTTCCCAGTGCGGGCATGCACCCAAGTCTTTGTTTTCTAAGTTATGTACATTTGTGAAATTATAGTAACAATACCAGTCGCTAACAGTGAAGAAAAACATCATGATGAAACCTGAGTGTCTTAGCTATTCACATACCTCAGCGCTTGAAATCGCCAATCCGCGGTGGGTGATCAAGCCTGAGAGAAGGCCTGTGCCCTACAGTGGGACGTACATGGGCTGCTTATTTATGTGAGCAGAGGCATTTCAAGAAAAAAAATATTTGAGAAAAAACTCATCGAACAAAAGTTGTTGAAGAATATAACCTCTAATTAGGGTGTTTCTGGAATTGCGCGTTTTATAATAAAAATTGAAAAAACGCCCGACACAAAAAACTAACTAAAAAGTAAGTGGCCATTTTTTTCCGCCATATTGTTTTTTTTTATTGCACTTAAATTTTCCTAGGGTGTATGTTGTTTTAGTCAAAGCACCATCCCTATATCTCTTATCGTATTTATCGTATTGTCAGGTAGTTGGCCTTGTCCATAAACGGCTGAGTGGATTTCCTGCTGAGTGGATGGTTCTTAGCCCTGCGGCTAAGAACCATCTCGATAAATCTAGCTTTCAATTAAAAAAAACCCGCATCGAAATCGCTTGATCCGTTTAGGCGCTACGACGGAACGTACAGACACACAGACATAGGCTTCAAACTTATAACACCCCTCTTTGCGTTGCGTCTTGGGTTGAAAAATCCTGTACATGCATGTACTCTACTCAGTCACGTTACCGGCGATTGTGTAACAAAAATGTAATGTTTACCAGCTGTCGACTTATTACATATACGAGTATGTATACACCTCCGTTACCGGCGACTTAAGCAGTATCATACTTTTTCGAATGTTTAAAAACTCCGCTTCGGAAGCGGTAGTCCTTTTTGCATATAGGAGATACAAAGGAAAAAGAGTCCGATGTCGGGTCGGTGCGGATTTGGCGCCTCCAGACTCTTGACTGATATAATTTATACTGTCGTTTTGATTTACCTTATCGATTTCCTTTTTTATCTATATATATAAAAATGAATTGCTGTTCGTTAGTCTCACTAAAACTCGAGAACGGCTGAACGGATTTATCTTATCTTAGTCTTGAAATGTTCGTGGAGGTCTAGGGAAGGTTTAAAAGGCGAGAAAAAATCGAATAATTTCCGGGAAAACCCTAAACAGCCCTTTTCTATTTCCCATACAAACTGTGGCGTTACGAAGTTCGCCGGGACAGCTAGTTTACAATAAAGTTTTCTCTATCTAATAATTTAGGTACTTATACGGAGTAATTTCGACCATCGAAAAGGGGTGACAGTGCAGCTAATTTGCATCAAATTATGTTCCATGAACGACCGGTCTCACATTGGACGACATCACAATCGTAATGTTAGTATTCATTTTCCCGACACATGTACCGAACGTAGTCTACAGATGCGCCATACCTGGAACACATATAGTTTAGAGTTTGTTTTGACATTGGAAATGTCTTTTCGTTCGCTCCAGTGTACCTAGGCTCCGATTTCAGGAAGTTCATGCGGATTTCAAAGTGCGATGCCTTTATATCTCGGAGAGTTGTGAAGATATTATATTTAAAAAAAGGGTGGCCTCTATTATTAAATATTATTTTTTTCAGTTATTTTTTTGCGCTCGTTATTTTGGAAACTAAGAATGATATTAAAAATTTCAGAAAACTCCTCTTAAAAACTCAGTCAGCTAAAATTTGAGCCTAAAACGATCGGGCTAAGTAAGCCAAACCTTTTTGAAAAAAGTCAAAAAGTCAGAACGACATTTCTCACATGACAACTATGACTCGATTCATTTCCAATGTGCTCGAGAGTCGTGAGAGGCACGAAATCTGTAAATTTTTTCAAACTGCTTTTGTTCTACAAGTTACTTAGGATATTATTTTTCGAAATATCGGGGCACACATAATTTAAAAAATGCATTGCACGCATCTCCCGAGATCGCATTATTAGATAGAGGCACGTCTATCTTATTTATTTAACAAATAATGTCCTGAAACCATAATTTTGCTATAATGGTGGATGTAAATATATTATCATTTTCTAGACAGCGCCACTATAAAGCTGAAAAACATATTTCCTTTTAAAAAAGTCCTTTTTAAAAATGGAAAATCTAATTTAAGAAAACCAACGGTGTTATGTAACGATTCCTCTAAAACACTCAAAGGCAGTTTTTCCTTTAAACTGCCTCCGAGGAGTATTTTCAGCAAAAAAAACTTGAAAAATTTAATTCGTCGAATAAATACAGTTGACATACAGGAATGGCGCATTTTAGACCCAAAAATAAATTGAACGTACCAAACTTTGAAGCTCAGTAGTCCGGTTGCATCGCATCACCTAACTACTGAGGCTGAAATTTCGGTCAATTTCTAAACAACCGAACTACTGATGCAAGGGGATAATGTAAAAAAGTAAAAAGTAAAAAAATGGTTTATTGTTCATAACTTAAAATTAGGTACATTTTCCAGCGGCACCCCGTATCGTGGGTGCCAGTTTGTCATATGTTGTATTATATTACCACACATATTGCCATTCATTTCGTCTACCTGCTTAAGAGCTAGGTCTAGTATTAATTTTAAATTTCCTCTACGTGTTAATTTTGGCTAGGACGATTCGTCTGTACGGATGCACGACAGTAAATCAATACCTTATGAGAGCTATTTTCAACAAACTGACCTAATTCGCGGATCCACGTCTCTATTCTTGGGAAATTAACACGCTGGGAGCTAAAAGCATATTGTCACATTGTTTGTCTCAGTCTGGATGTGTTTCCATGGTATTTTAAATGACTCCCAATGCTTGAATACATAGATATAGATTAAACGGCTCTAAAAGCGATTTTTTATTGGGTAAAATTTAATTACCTTAGATTCCTGACATTTCGGCAACGTTGCAGCTGCCGTGGTCACGGGTAGACTGAAGTGGCGAATACAGTCAATTAATAATCGTGATGAGACCCGTTTTATATTAAAAAAAATCTGTTTCATTTTTCATAACTATGTATTTCGTACGTTTTTTCAGATGGGATGAAAAGTTTTTTTCTTGGGAAACATTTTTCTTCTGGAACTAAACAAACCGTTGACAGAAATTCTTAAAATACAGAAAGCAATAATGTCCATCAAGATGTTAGGTCGCCCCAGGTCATTAATTAGACTCATTAATTCGAGGATTATTCTTGACTTTGTTATTATTAAAAAAAAAAAACCCAGATATATATAAAATAGTACGTTATGGTTTTTCTCTATTATGTTTTTTTTGCAACAATCTCATCAACAATCTTATGCCATTCGGGCAAAAATATGAAAAACTCATGCCGCGCTCTCTGCCTTGGGTCACTAGTTTTAATATCAATTTTTCGGCATATATTTAACCGAATATTTAGCCATTTTTGGTTTGGAGCTCTGGCCGCGTAGTTTAACAACCTAGAAATTAGATAAATTACGAGTAGAGTGGTGCCTGTTATCGAGATACGATCGATCTGATTAGACAATATTAAAATATATTGATGACGCCGTCAGCTAAAAGGGCTCTTACCTGAACAGCCTCTCGGCATCTTGTAGACGTACCTCACGGCAAAAGCTATCATATTTCCTCCCGTGCGCCTCATCAACTTATTGTGATCAAGTTTTATTAGGTTCTGCAAAAAAGATAAAAGCGGCCAAGCGCGAGTCGGCCTCGCGTACGAAGGTTCCGTACCATTATCTATACAACATTAGACACAAAGATCGAGAAAAAACGGCAAAAAATCACGTTTGTTGTATAGAAGCCCCCCTTAAATATTTATTTTATTCTGTTTTTAGTATTTTTTGTTATAACGGCAACAGAAATACATCATTTGTGAACATTTCAACTGCCTAGCTATCGCCTAGGTTCATGAGATAACCCTAAAAAACGCACTTATAACCTGTTACCACCGCTCCGGTTGCTTCTGAATGAAAAACCAATAATAAAATACGTCGAGGAAGCTTCTCGGCTTAGGTGGCCCAGCTTTTTGCCCAATACACTTATTGACATAAGCAGTGGTAGCCCAGTGGGTAGAACATTGGACTCGGAAGCGAGACCCAGGTTCGATTCCTGCGGGCCTATGACCTATGACTTGGTTTTCTAAGTTATATACATTTGTCACGTTATAGTAGCAATACCACTCGCTAACCGTGAAGGAAAACATCGTGAGGAAACCTAAGTTTCTGAGCTATTCACATACCTCAGCGCTTGAAATCGCCAATCCGCGGTAGGCACGCGTGGTGATTAAGCCCATACTCTCTCCCTGAGAGAAGGCCTGTTCCCTACGGTGGGACGTATATAGGCTGCTTATGCACTTATTGACATTGCTATACTTTTGACGATATATGTGCAATTAAGTTTAAAGTTTTAGCCAACTTTTTCACTGAGCAGGACTTTGACGAGGCTCACGCCAAGCGTGCCGCCAACGAAGCGACTGGTCCGACGACATTAAGCGCAGTGCTATGGCAATTAAGCTACCCTCGTTTGCTTTGCATGTGTTGATTGGTACGAGCCGTGTTGAAGCGAGTAATTGACTCGCGTTACTTGATGAATCGAGCAAGACCGAGAATTTGAAACAGAAAGCAGAAAGTCATGTAACCCAAAAGTAGAGATGAAAGTGTAACTAAGCATAGCATCTCGCGAGTTTTATCTCATTATTTCCATCTCAAGAACACTTCGCAGCTAGTAAATTTGCGTATGTGTGGTGTTACTTTGAGTGACATGATATACGCATTAGTTTGATTAGAGAACGTTGTGGGCTGAAAGAGGATGTAGTGACTAGAATTGAGAAGGAAATGTTATGTTGGTTTGGACATAAAGAGAGGATGAAGGAAGAAATATTGACGAAACAAATATATAGAGCGATTGTGGGTGTCGTCCCAGTCGGGCATACTTCGATCAAGTAGGGGATGTATTAGCAAAGGGCAAGATAAAAATTACTCGAAACCGGCGTGCGTGCATTCAACCACTAATGAACGTTGATGAAGCGAAACAGATCTGTCTGGATCGTGGCAAGTGGAAGTCCCTGACATCTGCCTCCCCTCTGGGATACATGCGTTAGGTTATGTTATGTTGTGTAAATTTTGCGTTACGGGGACTTTTGCACTTAAACCCTCTGTGAGTGAGTAAGTAGGAGCAATTGCTATAATGGTAGGAATAACGGCAAGATGTGTCACATTAACCATCGCCAAGCAGACGGCGCAGCAGTGTGTCACGCCACTCCGTGTCATACACACATTTTGCTTTGCTCCAGCTGACGTTGACAGAGCTCCAGCTCAGCTTGCGACAAGAAACACCTCGCTTGCAAAATGCCACCGCGACAGCCGTTACTCTTGGGGAAAATACGCGCTTGACAAGGACCTTCGTCGACCTGCAGGGGCAAAGTGGGTGTGACGTGGCTGTAAGGGCAAGTGGGCAAGTGTTATCAGTCAGAGGGGCGGCTGCATCTGTTGGCTTAGGCGGGCGGTCACCAAATACTAACGACAGAAGTGCGGTTCAGGTGCACTGTCTCGCAATTTACGTATCTGACTGACATGCCGAGAGATAACTTCCTAATGCCCTTCTCAATATCCACTGCGCACTTCCCTCTCTACAGGGTTAACTCATAAACTTCTATAGTATCTAAATAAAGTTTTTTCTACGAGTTTTTCTCAATTTTTTTTCAATTTATCTAATATATAAAAATCTCGTGTCACTGTGGTTGTTATCGAACTCCTTCGAAACGGCTTCACCGATTTGTATGATTTTTTTTTTGTGTATACTCGTATTTGCTAGGTCTAAGAATAGGTCATAGGCTAATTAATATGGCAAAACAATGTTTGCCGAGTCAGATAGTAATTTTATAAAATGTGCGCACAGTATGTCGCAGCCCCCGGTAAAAATGATCGCCCTACATAGAAGATCTATCCTTACAGATTATTAAACCCCCATAAGACCATAAGCGTTTTGGGCGATTCTGCTTCGCAAAATGCCTAAGTTTACTAAAAATGTATAAAAAGACGAAATGGTGGACACTATCATCCTTCTCAGTCCTGACCTTGAAAATAACAATTAAAAACCATTGTTATTTTCAAGGTCATGAGAAACGACGAAAGACGTGAACTTACGCAGAAAAAAATTGTAAGAGCAACCGGGGAGTAAGGTTGAATGATCATGCATGAAATATCAATAGGACACTCTTTTGAAAAATTTTGATATTATCAATTTATTGATTAGTAATTTGCCAGGGTTGTCTGAAAGCGATCGCTTAAGCAATAAGACTGCCAATTTTATACGGAAAAACTTAGATGTAAGCCTTCTAATGTATTTTGTTTTCCGGTGTGTACAATAAAGAGTTCTAAATGTAATCTTATTAGTAAAATGTATATCTGGACATTATGTCCCCTTGTACGTTTTGACACTTTGTCCAATATAACCCGGAGGCAAAAAAACCAGCCTGGTGCGTGTGGGGCTACGCAAAGTTTAGGGTTCCGTAGAAAAAAGGGGTTTTATCTGCTTTATAGAACTAACTGAAGTTGTTAGTTCTGTATAGTGTCAACGGAATTTTCAATGGATCTTGTACGAAGTTTCCTTTGATAAGCTGGCCGCCTATTACTCGTTAACTTGTAAAACCTACTTGGGCGTGACAGTTTTCCTTTTAAGTTCATTATTATATGTGCTACTGCCCTCAATTTTTTCACGGTTCTACGATCCGGGAGAGGGGGGGAAGGGCATGCAAAAGAGTCAATTGGTCGAGTGTCCGGCCTTATTTCGTAATAGTAAACTCGACCAACAGTAAAAAAACCAGCGAGTAAACGAATAGCAATTGTAGCAGGTGTAATATCGCCTATTGGCGATAGTGGAAATATCACGCTTTTGAAAAAAAAAATGCCCCTTACTGTGTTTCTTTTTGGGACAGCCGACATTCTTCTTTTTATGCTTATTCTATGAAACGGTGCGGATAATAATGGCCACGACAGTGCTTGTCACTTAATTAAGTAAAATAAAACCGTCCAGCGCGCTTTCGTAAAATAAATCCCCTAAGGGGCTCCATGGTTACTGCACTAGCGCCAAAATCATATCTTTTTAGGATTCCGTACCCGAAGGGTAAGGGACCCTGTCACTAAGACTCCGCTGTCCGTCCGTCCGTCCGTCTGTCAGCAGGCGGACACACGTCTTATGAACCGTAATAGTTAGGCAGTTGAAATTTTCACAGATAATGTATTTCTGTTGCCGCTATAACAACAAATACTAAAAAAATAATAAAACTGATATTTAAGGGGGGCTCCCATACAAGAAACGTAATTTTTTTTGTCGTTTTTTTGCTCAATTTTAAAAACGGCAACAGGTAAACGCTTGAAATATTCACAGAATATTATTAGAAAAATTCTTTATTGCATAGAAAACAATTTTCATACAAAGGCGTACTTAATGCTAAATAGCATTTTGTTCCAGTCAACCTTGGGTTTGTGGTTAATGTGGCTTGGAAAATGCACGATACATACTATAAGTACATAAATTACTTAAATACAAGAAAAAAACAGAGGGTTTGGGAGGTCATAATTATATACATGGTCAATAAATAAATACATACACACATATATATATATATATATATACCTAACAGACACGTACAATAAACTTAATAAAAATAAAAATGAATAGTCCATCGTCAATATCGTCATATTATTATGCGGGAAGGGTATTTAAGATACGATATTATGATTTTGAAGATAAATAAAGTGATTATATACTTTGGTTTTAAAAACCGTCAATGATTCCGCCTGTCGAATATGCAGAGGTAGGCTGTTCCACAGGCGAACCGCAGTCACGGTGAACGAGTTTGAATATCTAGCCGCATTGTGCTCGAGGGTGCGGAGAAGAAGGGTCCGGGACGAGCGCAGAGGGCGCCCATCAGGTTGGAGAAATTTAAAACGATTCTAGAGATAAGAAGGGGAGCACTGATTGTGCAATATGCCATATAAAGTGGAGAGAATATGAGCATTATTGCGGAATCGGATGTTAGGCCATTTAAGCTGGGCACGAAATTGGGAAATGTGGTCATACTTACGCAATCCGAAAATGTATCGGATGCATAAATTGAGGAGTCTGTCAAGCTTGTTGAGTAGCTCTTGACTTATGTCAGGATAGCATACATCTGCATAGTCAATGACGGGAAGTAATAGGAAATTAACCAGGATAACCCTGGCTGAAAAAAGGAGAAAGTTCTGCAAACGCTTAAGGGAGTGCATAGAGGAAAATATCCTCCTACTTATCTCAGCCACATGCCGGTCCCAAGATAAATCTGATGAAGAGATCGAGGTATTTAGAGAATATTTAGTTCTGTATACGCTTCAAAAATAAACAATTAAATTAAAATAAAACAAATATTTAAACAGGGCTCCCATACAACGAACGTGATTTTTTGCCGTTTTTTCCCGATCTTTATGTCTAATGTTGTATAGATAAAGAACCCTTCGTGCGTGAGTCCGAATCGCACTTGGCCGGTTTTTTCCATTAGTGGCGCTGGTTAACTCCCTTAAATTTACTGTATAGAATTTGTCAGGAGTGGATGCTTGGGAATAATAAGGTTAAGCAACCTAATTAGGCAGGCTAGATGCACCAATCAGAAGAGTCATATGTAACCCTTAAAACTTTGGTTGTCGTTGTAATTAACCAACTTTCGGCGGAAACGGGAGGTATAGACAAAAGTTAGGTTACATGAATTTCGAATGTTTCTACGAAGTTTTTTTGTTAATAATACCTAAGTCTGGCGTGCGTGCAATGTCTATATAAAAGTCGATAGAGCGAAATAAGTTGCCAAACCTTTGGTATCTGCCTACCCCTTAGGGATACATGCGTGAGTTTATGTAATATTGTTGTTAAAGAAACAGGACTCCTGCTGTGATTTATTTATTTCAATATCATCAGTCGTGTGTATATGTATAAGTGATAGTAGGAGGAGAATGTACTCAGAGAATATTCCCGTAAGACGATACTAAAAATATCCCGCGACAATATTATAAAACTGAACGTGTGTGAAGATGTTTGGATGTTTGTTACTCAATCACGCAATAACGGCTGGATGGATTTAGATGAAATTGGGTATGGAGATAGTTTAAGTCCCGGGGAAAGATATAGGATACTTTTCATCCCGGAAATTACTCATTCCACGCGGACGAAATCGCGAGCAAAAGATAGTTTTCTAGTTAGAAATTTATATAGTGGTCATGCAGCTCGGCACTGACTCTAAATATTTTGGCATATTTTTCTAGCATATTTCATATTTTTAGGTTTTGGTACGTCAAAAGGAAAAAAAGGAACCTTTATAGGATCACTTATATGTATATCCGCCGCCCGTCTATCCGCGTGGAAGACCCTTCTTCTCAGGAAGATCTACTAATACTAAGGTCAAACAATTCTTTTTTTTTTATTCAAAATAAAAATGATCGAGTTATGTTGTCGCAGAGTTTTCTTTCAGTGACGTCGAGAATCAACAGATTCTCGTGTGACAAAATAATGAAGTTGGACATTTGCCAATGTTAATGAAAGTTTGATGTTATCAGTTTATTATTTTTATACCGTACCATAACATTCGACCCCTGGGGGACGTTGGACGGGATGCACTAAAATCTGTACGTACTTGTTTATTATTGATGTAAATATAACGTGGTAGCCCAGTGGGTAGAACAATGGACTCGGAAGCGGGAGACGCAGGTTCGATTCCCAGCGCGGGCATGTACCTACGACTTTGTTTATTTTCAAAGTTACGTACATCTGCGAATTTGTGGTAGCAATACCACACGCTAGTGGTGAAGGAAAACATCGTGAGGAAACCCGCGGCCTGGTTGGCTCCGCACGTATTGACTTGTCTTTCCTGTGGGATAGGCCGACTAAGCTGTCAGGATGGTGTGCTGGACAAGCCTACTCCATCTAAAACAATGTCCCAGGCACTGCAGCGTGCGAGTGATTCCTTCACCCATCTAGTGTGAGTGAAGGTGCCACTGGACGCTGCATAAATCATCTCATTACGTAGATGCGAAGGCCAAAGAATAATATTACACGGTAACCCGTAGTTTATAAACCGAATTGAATGTGCAGTAAAAAAGACCACACATTTAGCGTACCGTTCTATCGACCTATCAACAGTGAAAAATTAAAAACAGCGCACTTAAATAAACCTATGCTTCTATATGATACGCACCAAATCCTGAACGATTCCAATCGCCTAACTGTCAAATTTTACACTAATTGCTATCGCAAACGTCACGATTCCAACAGGATTTGGTGGGTATAATTAGCCCTTCTTACCCACGGTCCACCTCCTGAGACCATCTGGGTGAACCATGAGAATTTTTGTTTTACAACACCTTTGTAAAACAAAAACAACAACCACCTTTGTTCACCTGGGTGTTCGTTGGGAAATATTTTTTTCCACCGTATACCTTGACATCGAAACTCTTCAAAGTCTGAGGTGGACTGTCACCACTAAAATAGAACCTTTTAATGTTTCATCAGAAAGGTGAACCTTTGTAAAAAAAAATCCCACGGTTCACCCAGGTGGTCTCAGGAGGTGGACCATGGGTAAGGAGCGCTAATTAGGCCTCTAATTAGGTCTCATGACTAGGGGGTGTAGGGCGCGCAAGCAACCACGCTAAGCGAACCCAAATGCCAACCTCACCTGTAGGTCGTGCACTCTGCTGTTAACAGACGAGGCAATGGCGACCGAACTGATGGCGGTATAACCATTCAAATAGTTAAAAAAAACCGATGATTGGAGATGGGCAGCAGCGTGGCCAATACGAGGCCAACTCTGCGGTCACCAACCCTTCTTCGCAATGCTGAAATTCCTCAGCCACGTCTATAAGCTGTTCTAGAGGGTGATTACAAATCGTTTTGCCCAAAGATTCCACGAATTCCCGCCCCCAGAGAACGCTGGGTTTCGAAAAGACTACAGCACCATAGACTGAAAGAAAATCTTCTGGTTTGGGGTAAGCCATTCCCAGAAGACTCATTCTTTTTCCGGCAAGAATATAGCAGTGGCACAGTACGATTACCATCGACTCCACTTAAAAACCGCATGCTCTGCAAGCGTCATCTTGGCATAACCCCATTCTGCGGAGTTGTGTCCCTGTAGGGAAATGCCCCGTCAGAGCACCAGTATGCGCCCTCGTGCGTCGTCCTCCTCGCAGAATAAACTTTGCTGAGCCTGCGATTTCCTTCAGTGTCCTTCAGTGGCTGCCCATTCGCGTTTGTACATTTCATTGGCCTCCGATTTGATGGCACAGTAGATGGTGCTCAATGAGAGCCCCACGCATGGTACAGGACCGAGCAAAGGCTGCGCAGATCCCTCTCTCGCCCGCTCGTCAGCTGCCTCATTGCCCATGTGTCCCGCGTGCCCAGGGATTTAGACTAGTTTCACTCTGTTTTCGCAGCCCAGTTCATTAAGGATTAAGCACCAGCCTTAAATCCACCACCCGGGATTTTAGGGCCATGAGCGCCGCTTGGCTGTCACTGAAAATGCGAACAGTTTTGTTTTTAACATTCCTGTCATCCTGAGCGCAGGCAATGGTTGCATAAGTTTCTGCCTTGAACACTATTGTATATTGCCCCAGACTGAAACTTCCTTTGAAGTCCTCTGCATAGATGCCAGCACCGGTGCCAGATGTCATTTTTGACCCAGTAAACCATATAATGGTGTCAGGTCCTGTAGTTTTCAGACCACATCTCAATTCTTACGTAGATGCTGTATTTTGACATAAAGATGTGCCGTGCCCCTTGGTGGGGACATAATGGGTTGATGATGATGATGATGATGATGTGCACACGTAACATTTTATCATTCCCCATGCATATCTCGAACATGCAGTTCTCGGATGGAGACCACATATCGGCAAGCGCAGCGTAGGACGACCAGTCACAAGATGGACAGATGACCTCATCCAAGTGGCAGGAAGACGCTGGTTGCAAGCCGCTTCCAACCGGTCTTTTTGGAAATCCATGGAGGAGGCCTATGATGCACATCTCGAGTTGAGGTATAATTTCCAAGTCTGTATGCCTAATTCTAGGCCGGTTAAAGTTCCATGAATCAATTCAATTCAATTCAAATATTTTTATTCATTGTAAAAACAGAATGTTTACATAATGAACGTCAAAGTTGTTAGTTTCACAATTAATGGATTATGTGGAGAAGAAGCTAACAAAGAAACTCCACATTTATTCTTTTCAAAACACGTTTTAACTTAATTAACAGAGTTTTCAACTTAAAATATTACTCATGAATGTGTTGAACACTAGTCACAATCGTCCTTTAAATAATATTAATCTACTGTTTAATGCCAAACATCTTTGTCTTCTAAATAATCCTTGATGTTATAGTAAGCCTTTTTGCACAAAATGTGCTCAACACATTTTTTAAATCGCGTTGGAGGTTACTCTAATATATCTTGAGGAATTTTGTTGTAGAACCTTATACAGTGCCCCATAAAGGATGTGTTAACTTTTGCAAGTCTAAATAGTGGAAATGACAATTTATGTTTATTTCTAGTATTAACATTATGGCGGCCACCAACATTTTCGAAGTCTTTGATATTTTTTCTAACGTACATAATATTTTCATAAATGTATTGACATGCAACTGTTAAGATGTTGGTTTCTTTGAAGAAATCTCTTAGCGAATCCCTACTACCTCACTTGTAAATAAATCGGATGGCTCTCTTCTGCAAGATGAAGATAGTCTCAATGTCTGCTGCCCGGCCCCATAGTAGTATACCGTAGGACATAATACTATGGAAGTAACTAAAATAAACAAGCCTAGCAGTTGCAACGTCAGTGAGTTCCCTAATTCTTTTCACTGCATATGCTGCAGAGCTAAGTCTGTGTGCTAATTTTACAATATGTGGACCCCATTGTAGTTTTGCATCGATTGTGATGCCCAGAAATACAGTATCATCTACAAATTCTATAAAATTCTAAAATCGTTGACTGCTATTCCTTTTAAGGCCATTGCCGCTTCTGTTTGAGTCCATCACCGCCCATACATTAGCACCCCACCCTATGGACATCCTCTGGTCGTTTATGCGCTAACATCGTCGCCTAATAGTGACGATGTAATTCCTCTTCCGAAGCATACCATCGATCCATTTGACCACGTTGCCTCTATGTTATGATCGATAGCCGCCTTTTTGATGACTTAAAGTGCGTTCTATCGAATGCTCCCTCTATGTTGAGAAAAGCACCAGCACCGATTTCTTGGCTACTTAGGGCAGACTACCCAACTGGGCAGAGGCAACTTTGACTAAGAGACCTCGAGAAGGATCCAACTGAGTTGAGTTGCATTAGAAAAACTGCGCCAGGTTTTCTCCTCGGCTATTCCTCAGAGCCTAAAGACAAGGGTCTTCAACCAGTGCGTCCTACCAGTTATTACCTACAGAGCTGAAACGTGGGCACTGACGGCAGGACTAGTCCACCGATTCAAGGTCGCTCATTGTGCTATGGAACGGGCTATGCTCGGAGTCTCTTTGATGGATCACATCAGAAATGAGATAATCCGCCAAAGAACCAAGGTGACTGATATAACTTATAAGATTAGCAAGCTGAAGTGGCATTGGGCTCGTCACATAAACCGATGGTCTATGGGGTGCAAAGGTTTTCGAGTGGAGACCACAAGCTGGTAAGCGCAGCGTGGGACGTCCACCGGCTCGCTGGACCGACGACCTGAGGCAGATCGCTGGTAGTGGCGGGATGAGGGATGAGGATGGCTGAGGATAGAGGGAAGTGGCGTGCCTTAGGGGAGGTCGTCCGAATACGGGCTGATTGTTAGAATTATATTAAGCGAGCTAAATCGTGACCGATTCCAATCGTCTAACTGTCAAATCGAAAACGTCACTTGCACCGCTATCTTAAATGAACTTGACATTTGACTAACATTCTCTAAACAAAATTCGATGGAGTTTGACACACAAGCCTCGCCTATCACTGTCAGTGTAGATACGAGCGACAGAAAAGAAAATGATTGCGTGTCACTGAAATTAAATGAAGAATTTTTTGGTCAGAGGTTGTGGGTTCGATTTGTATAAACGGCCTCAGTCTGGGTGTATTTCCATGTTTGTGATATCCTTGCCTGGTCACTTGGTATAGTACAGGGTATCCTAGTTTGGGACCAGGACAATTAGTGATCTGAATTAACAGATATCAGCGCCTTAAAAGGCTACTTAAGTGCCATTTAAGGTATGCCAGTAGGCTCAAAACGCTAAGGTTGCCATTCAGCGACTTTGGGCAATGATATACCGCTTCACCACCACGTCCTTGAGCAGGAGTGACGAACCTTTGTGGTAGTACGTGCCAATTTTTATTAAAAATAATATAATTATGTCGCCATGACGTGCTTACTTTATATGAAGAAACTTTGCCTGAATTAGCAGCTTTTTCAAACACCTGCATGTGACTGGAATTAAATTCCACGTTTCCATAATTTTGGTACTGGCATTTTTACCCATTTAGCTTGAAGTCTTTTCTTATTTCGATAAGTTTTTGAATTCATATTGAAATTAATAAAAAAAATTACAAGTTTCCAAGTAGTAGCAGAGTAGTTTTAATAGTAGTTTCTAAGTAGTTGTAGACTTTAATTCAAAAAAACTTTACATAAACTCTGTAATAATTGGCGTCGCCGAGTTATTATGTCGCGTGCCATCAATATCACGTGTGCCGTTGGTTCGCCATCGCTGGCCTAGGCGTGGGACACATCGGAAGGACGTGGGACGAGGGCGCGGAAAAGACACGGACTGAAGCGATGGGACATAGCCCACACATACAAGACGGGGCGAGGATTCAAACTCTATCACGTCGAGGTTTTTCTGCGCCCTCGTCCCACGTCCTTCCTATGTGCCCCACGCCTTAGAGGATCGCGTGTCGATGGCACTTTTGCTTGATCATTGTTGTCTGCCTTTTTATGTTTTAGGTACATTTTATTAACACGCCGTCACGGGCACATGGTGCATAATCTATTTCTAAATAGCGCGACATATTGACAACAAGCTGCCAGCACAAGACGTGCTCTATTTTTAGCATGTCGAATTGTCTGCTATGCCTAGTTCTAACCCGCTCTGTCTCCAGGGCCCCAGAAAGCGCAATTCATGGTTTAATTGACAATTCATTGTACATTACACAGCCGATTATCCCATAGGAACAAATAGGAAGATTAATTATTCTAATCAGCTAGGCAATGTAGATCGAACTGGCATAATAAACATATTATGATAATTATTACATAATTTTTTCTATAGCCTATACCTAGCCAGTCTGTAATGCTTCGGCCACACACAGCGATTAATCGCTGCAAGTGCCTAGCATAGCGTTTAAATGAACGCATCGTACGTAAGAGACAATACGCGGCGGGCAACAATTGTGCGCCAAACCGTTATAATAAGCTTCCTATCTGCCGGGCTCGGTAATAGTATGTAAATTAGAAATGGTATAATCCCGCATTCCGAGACATTGATGGAATTTTCATTGGTGTGTCCTCAAGACGTTTTATTAGCTCTAAGTACGTCGCAAATGCGAGCTGAGCGCGTTTATATGGGACAATTTCGTGGGATAGAGTCGAGATTCAATAAGGTATATTGGATTATCGTGCTTAAACTTCTTGTATATGGAGTGGAACGGGCGAAGGATTTTATTGGACTAGCCTCTTGGAACTGCTATTTTCAGCCAGTGAATATGTAAGTAGAGGTTTGAAGGTCAGTCTTTCAAAACATCATTCTCACTAAAGGGCATAGTGAGACAGAGACAAACGAGTTGCGCGTTCATTGCATGCTAATACTCAACAAAAAAAATTATTGCCTAGATTTTTTTTTATTATCAAAGCGGTCTTTAGTTAAGAATAGCGTCACTCCATTTCCTTCCGTGGATGTCGTAGAAGGCGACTAAGGAAATACATTACCAGGAGACGGGCAGCAGCGTCTTCCTGAGATTCCGACCGCATACTGCGATCGCCAACCCACCTGCCAAGCGTGGCGATTATGGCAAACCCCTTCATGGTTAGAAAACCATGAGGGAGGCCTATGTCCTGCAGTGGGCGTCAAATGGCTGATGATGATGATGATGAAAGCAGTCTTTCACGGTGCCCAGTAAGTATGTACTTAGGCGACTCTCCCAGTGGCAACGCGTCCCGTCGCTACGCTGGGTAATCTTCATAGAAAGGCGCGAGCGCAGCTGCACACACACAGCTTCGATCCGTTCCGCGTTTGTACACGCCGCCAAACGCACACACAGGCGAATATCGACCGGTACGGGAGGTATTCAGGCGGGTCGCCCAATGCGCCCGGCTGGCAAATATTGACAATAGTTACAAATGATACTTTATTTTAAAGGTATAAGGTCAGTGAATATAATGCTGCAATTGTCTAATATATAAAAATCTAGTGTCAAAGTGTTTGTTATCAAACTACTCCGAAATGGTTTCACCGATTTTTATGATTTTTTTTTGTTTTGGTAGGTCTGAGAATAGGTGGGATGCTAATTAATACGGCAAAACAACGTTTGCCGAGTAAGCTAGTAAATTAATAATATTCACTGATTTCCTTTATTTTAATGAATAAGCGTGAATTAAGATTTGAAGACCGAGGAGTTGTTTAAAAATAATTTATTTATTGGACAGAGTTACCGCTAGGGTCAATACTATTACAATATTGCTTATTCTAGGGTGCTAAGGCTATTTATAATAAAAGTATTAGAACATCAGCATTATTCTATTGACGTCATGGCCTACTTTGAAGAAGTGCCGATGAATGAAATTTGGAGGGGTTGGTCTACCTTAACACGTGTGACTAACTCGACCTTCTCAAGTAAAAATAAATGATTATCTATCTATTTTATATGCTTTTTGTTGCACTAACCCGTGCTGAGTACAATTTTAAAAACCTATTTAGACGCTAAAAAATTCCAGCCATGCCGGACTTGAACCCGCGACCTCTGGCTAACCGTGCTATCTATCTATTTAACGTTCGTTTTACACGTAAATGAAAGTACCTATCTTTAATATTATTGAGTGAAAAACGCCATGATATTGACGTCTCGGTATTCCGTAAATATACAAGTATAACATTACTTTAACGTTGTATTATTATCTATATAAGTAATTTGATAACGAAGGATGAACGGGATGGCTGCCGGCCTATACTTGATAGGCCTTGCGCCGCACTCGCTGCATGGATATTGCACCTTGTAGAGCCCCTCGCATTCGCGCGCTCGCCCGTCGCGTAGCCCGTTCGTCGTGTAGGCTATTATGCTTCGCGCGGGCCCGAAGATTCCTTGCTATTTGTACTGTGTCGTCGCGGTGCGCGGAGCGGCGAATACGCGCGCGGCGACGACGGAGGCGCGGATTCGCGTCACCTAGCATTTTGATCCGCACGGAGTGGCGGTGTGTATGACGGCCTCGCAGTCGACCGTCGTGGAAAATGGTTAATACCGAACTTTTTCAAGATGCTACAGTTATTTCATCAACTTGGTTTTTGTGTACTCGAATTAGGAAACTATTTAGGATCGAGATCCATAAATCGATCGTCCTTTATGCATAAAAACACGCGCGGTACTGCGGAGCCAGTGTGTTCCCCGCGGCACGCCCCGCGCTTCCGCGCGGTTTGGCGGAATTCGCGCGCGGGACGCGCTCCCGCGCGGTGACGCATCGGCAGTGTGTTGTCCTAGGCGTATTTTCTATACAAACTGAGATACTTGCATACAATTAAAAAATCTGTGTAGTGTGATAATCGTCTAAATAGATAAATCATTTAGGTCTGGTGTATGTTTTTACAGCCAACAAGAAAATTTAATGCCATAACAAATAGAAATGATTGAAAGGTTTAATTACTTCAAACAACCTCATAGGATTGATAGTGGGTTGATAAAACATTATAATAAAGAAACCGGATCAGGTTAAAAATTCGTTACCGAGTGAATGGGTAAAATAAACAATGGCAAGAACAATACTAAGTTGAACAAGTTGTTTTCGGAGAAGCTGGAAGTTTGTTAGCTCAGATTTTCTGTTTGTGTTACACAAGTGGACTGCGGGGGACGATAAGATAAGATTACGTGTTAAGATATCTACGTCTGGCATACCTAGCTTAATTCTGTGTTCATTTACATACTTGATTTTTTTTGAAAGTGCGATGGGAGTTGCGTCTCTACTCACCTCATGGTGAGCTCTGTGAATCAGAGCGAAACCTGGTTGGGCTCGTCCGACAAAAAATCAAGTCAATCAGGAATTAAGCTAATAATGTTTAGTGCTTTACGAATGTTTTAGTTCGAAAATTATCAATGATTGTAAAAGTAAAATTTTGATAAAATGTGGTCTGAGGACTGTAGATAATAAAGTTACTTGTTAATGTTGACATGTTACCTATACTTTCCTCTGTGCCTATATCTAGATTTTGATGGAGAAAATTTGATACTAAAATGAATAATTTGGAAACAACTTTTTTTTATCTGCCTTTCAGGAGTGTTTTAGAGGAAAACGCTCCTCCGACGCAGTTTAAATAGACTGTGGATACGTTTTACTCTTTACCGCAGACTATTTAAACTACCTCTGAGGAATGTTTTTAACCAACTTCAAAAAAGGAGGAGGATATCAATTCAACGCGTATATTATATAATTATATTTTTTGGCTATGTTCCTTAATAACTCCGTCAAATCTTAACCGATTTCGACAATTTTTTTTCGTTCAAATAGATATAACGTGTGGGCCTTGAAATGAACATGGACAAAACGAAGTTCATGTCGAACGCCCGTGTTGTGCCCACCCCAATAACATTGGGGAACTTGACTCTCGAAGTTGTAGACGAATACATCTAGTTAGGACAAACAGTCCAACTAGGCCGGTCCAACTTCGTGAAAGAGGTCAATCGTCTAATCCAACTCGGCTGGGCAGCATTCGGGAAACTTAGAAAAGTCTTTTCGTCTAATATACCTCAATCGCTCAAGACAAAATTATACAACCAGTGTGTGTTACCAGTGATGACGTATGGCACTGAAACGTGGCCTCTCACTATGGGCCTCATAAGAAAGCTTAAGGTCACGCAACGAGTTATGGAAAGGGCTATGCTCGGAAATTCTCTACGAGATCGAATCAGAAATGATGGGATCCGTAGACGAACGAAAGTCGTCGATATAGCCCAGCGGATTAGTAATTTGAAGTGGCAGTGGGCGGGGCACATAGCACGCAGAACTGATGGTCGATGGGGCCGAAAAGTTCTCGAATGGAGACCACATATCGGCAAGCGCAGCGTAGGACGACCAACCACAAGATGGACAGATGATCTCATCAAAGTGGCAGGAAGACGCTGGATGCAAGCCGCTTCCAATCAGTCTTTTTGGAAATCCATCCATGGAGGAGGCCTATGTCCAGCAGTGGACTGCTTGTGGCTGAATGATGATGAATGATGAGATATAACGTCCCATTGGTGTCATTTTAATTTGGTGAAGATCTGATGAAGACTTTCAGAGATGGAGAAAGGAACTCTTCAATGGACAGCAGTAGATAAGGACTAATGGGGCCCATCCTTTAGTAACATCCGTGAGTTTAATAAAATAGCCTAAAAGTAGTCCCAAGGTAATTTGGGGATGTTCTGGTAAAGACTTTCGGAGATGGAAATTGAGAACGTCTTTTAATGCAACGAATTAAGTAGGGTAATTTATGATTATAAGGGTCTTGTTTATTTTTCTCCCCCTCCCCCACTAAAATTTGAAAAATAAAAATTTTTAAATAAAAAATAAAAACCGACGTCGAAACAATACAGCACTAAAAAGTTAGAAATAATTTAAATAATTAGAAGTATGTATACATACATATAGGCATTGTATACATACTTAGTATGTATAATTTGTAGTCGGTGCCCATTTTCATGACCAGCACACACATATAATGCTCTCATCAAAACTTAGGTTAGCTGGTAGATAATGCTAAGTAGCATTAAGCTCGCCTATGTGCAAAACTTTCTGTTTTATATGCAATAAAGGATTTAATAATAATAATAATATTTTGGGCACCGACTCCAAATTATACTTCTATAATACCTACATGTATACCTAATTCTATTTATTTAAACTATTTCTAACTTCTTTGTGCTGTAGTGTTTCGAAGTCGGTTTTTTATTTTTTATTTAATTTTTTTTATAAGGAATCGTGTTTTTATAAAAATAAGACCGCGAGAGTTTATGTAACTATATCTAATAAGTAGTGTTTTATCAAAAAAGAAACGAGTGAAGCTCTCTCTCTCTCTCTCTCTCTCTCTCTTTCTATCTCTCTCTGAGAGAAGGCATGTGCCCTGTATTAGGACGTATACAAAACAGGCTAGATAACAAAAAAATAAAAATATATCTGTCCCTCTACCTCTCACGTGCTTATTTTGTTACTTATCCTTGCTGCCACTG
This sequence comes from Yponomeuta malinellus, assembly GCA_947308005.1. Classification (NCBI taxonomy): domain Eukaryota; kingdom Metazoa; phylum Arthropoda; class Insecta; order Lepidoptera; family Yponomeutidae; genus Yponomeuta; species Yponomeuta malinellus. The sequence goes on along the minus strand of OX371006.1, from coordinate 14,676,134 downwards.
TCAGTTCCAGTCCGTATTATCTTCTGACATCTTTCACAGTATCGTATATTTTTACTGAGATATTATAGATAATAAATTCGCCTGCTTAAGGGTATCGCTTATGTGGGCGAATTTTCTTTATCTGAGTTTTATTGAAGTATTGTGTTCGATGGGGTGATGTTGAGTTGATGCATGTTATTCTCAGTTTTTGCCAGGATTTTCGCGTGAAAAAGCAAACACGATTTCCTGACAAAGTGTTCGTTTGCAGCCTAATTACTAATTCAGCTTCGACCTCCGAGAGATTTTTAAAGCTCTCCGCGAAGACGTGGTGTGGCTCTTAATTTTGTTCTCAGCGAATGGGCAGTGAGCTATTTATTATTTTTCATAGCTCCGACCAATAATTTCTCTCTTTTCATCGCAATCTTGCTTCAATAAACGTCTATAAATCGATTACGCCGATCCAAAGCATAAAATCCACAACGCACATAAAGTGCAACTTTTCCAAAATTTACAGATCTGGTCAAGCAAACACCATCTTTATTGGCATTATTTCAGCTCTGTTACTCAGCTCAATGACCGAGTGTGCGTGCGTGCGTGCGTGCGTGCGTTCGTGCGTTCGTGCGTTCGTGCGTGCGTGCGTGCGTGTGGGCGGGCGGGCGCGCGCGCGCGATTGCTCGTCCACCCGTCCGTCCGTCCGTCCGTCAGTGCGTGCGTGCGTGCGTGCGTGCGTGCGTGTGTGTGTGTGTGCGCGCGCGTATATGTATGTGTTAAGAAAATAAGGAAACTGACACGATTCTGGGAGTTTATATTTGGCGATAGACTAAATACACTATGGATCTCAACAAAGGATCCAACGTAAATTAGGGTAAAGTTCTCGTCCTAAGTCTGATATTTGCGCGAAGGGCGATAAAACCCTAGAGTGTGTAAACTCACAATTGCATCGGATACGTCGCGTATATTTACTTGGTACATGATTGGGAATAGGAGGAGGAACGACGAATTTGGGCACAAAGCACACGTGAGCTGGAAATTCTCGCTGGGATATATTCACGTTACGTTACATTGATCAATTTTCAGTGTAAAATGCTTAGGCTTTCAGAGCATTTCGGGTAGTGGATCGTTGTAGAGGCTGGGCAGGAAGATAAGAGAAATGAAACCGACCAAGTGCGTGATGAACTCGCGTACTGAGGGGTCCGTATCAACATACGTAATATGACATATTTAGCAAAAATGAGTTTTCTTTTGTTCAGTTCGGGACCCTTAGCGGATGGCGGATTCAGGATTGAAAGGTTTTTTTTCCCGGGATACATCTATTTTATAGGAACTACGCCTCTTCAGATGGCCAGACTCATCCATGGTGCGCGCCAGCCCTCTTGTCTCTCAATGCATCGATAAGGCGCGCCGCGAGGTCTCTGAACAGTAGGCGCGCCTCTGGGCCCCAAGTGCCCAAACGTTTCGACGGTGCAAATATTTAACCGTTGCGCCGTATGAAGCTTTCGGCCGCTCCAGCCGCTGAACCAGCGGCTCTTCCACTCTGAGAAACATGGGAGGGTGCCAGCGTGTCAACGCAGGTGGCGTCCCATACCAGCGGCCTCCCATGTTTCCAGGGGTTCAATGTCATGCCATCGGGCCTTTTATTTTTTGTTTTATTCATGTGATTTTATGCGTGCAATAAAGTATAAAGTATGCCTAGAGGTTCCAGCGGGGCCAGGACCCCAGTTGTGGCAAAGATGTCATTGAGAGCCGCGTAGCGTGAAAGGCGGCCAGCACTGCACTGATACGACAGACCATGGTGGCCCAGGCGATCGACGTCGATGCCGCAGGGACAGCGATGGAGCACGGTGATTGGGCAACCCAGTCGCAGTCCGATGGCGGTGCTAAAAGAAGTATTGTCCATCAAGGTCCCTATCAACGCTGATGGGGCAACCAACCAACCATCATTACATTATAAAATGAACCATATGTACATTCTAAATAAATAGGTTTTTTAAAATTAATAAAATTATTTTAACATTTATTTTGAATCGTAACAATAAAATTCCTGCTTGATAAGATAGCTACACAATTTATTTTTAACTCTGCAAGTGGAGATCACAAGCTATCCTACTGTTCCCGGGCGAGCATATTTTTTTAATACGGGGGGCTTCGCCCACCGAGCCCCCCTTGCAAGGGGGCTCCACCCCCCTGCACCGCACGTTCCCTGTTTTCTGACTTGGGTGAACTGTACTTTTTAAATCATATTAGTGGAACTTTTTCGATTTAATGCATTTGTGTTAAGAAAACTTAGGTAATGTTAATGCCAAATGACATTATAAGAAAGAATTGCTTTATGAAATGTAAGTTTTGTGAAACATTTTTATGTGAAATGTTGAGTTGTGAAATGATAGATTTACATTACGTTGTTTCTTATCTGACAATTTGTTTAATAACTGTCGCACATTCGAAGGGGACCCATTGTTGTGACGAGAGCTAGAGACATTTTAAGGAGATTTTTTATCTGTTCGGGGTTTTGTTTATAAAATACAAGACAACACAATATTTGTTATGCTTTCAAGCGAAAAAGTCCTTAGGTCTACTGTCCTACTGGACAGACGTCATTGGTATATTAATAAGGCTACGTTCGGCAGCCTTTAGGTATAGAACCCTAAACAGAGCATATCTTACAAATTATTTAGACTTGGGTTCATCATTTCTTACAACTCTTAATACAGCGATAATAAATGTTTAACTTCGACTACTTAAAAAAAAATGTCTTGAAAGTCACGGAGTTCGTTTAAATTACGAAAAAACAGTTTAACTTGTAAACTACTAATATTCGTGTACCAACTTGAGGGTGATTTGGATAGCCCTATGGGTTCTCTACCTGTAGTATTTCGTTTGAGTGTAGGTACGTATTGGGGCGGCCTTTATAGACTGAATCGTTGTGCAAACTGACTCTGTGAAACTCATCACGAAACCTACCTAGCTCAGCCAAATAGCGGGGAAAACGCCGCTGCCTCGATTCGAATCGAGTTTGATAGATAAATGCGGTAGAGCTTCAAATGCTCAGGAGATTGTTGAAATATCTACAGACAGATAACGTTTCCCGATTGCATCATGATCAACCACGTCCATACGCTGACGGTAAGCCACTCATTTTAGTACCGTTTGATAGATTATCCTGTCCTAAAATGCCTGGAGTAATTTTTCGACGGCTTTATAAAACGTACGTACGTACACATCCGTAATGTTGCCATATTCTCGGAGGTAACTATACCGCTCAATCTCAACACCATCTACTACCTAACTCTCAGAAAACTGTACTGAGATATCTATGACGTTACTACTATTATGAATGCGAAAGAGAGAGAGAGAGAGAGAGAGAGAGAGAGTATGTGCTTAATTACTATACGTACCCGTAGCGGATTGGCAATTTCCTTCGCTGAGGTATGGGAACACCTCAGTCAGGTCATCAGGTGTCCCGGGATTTGAACCCTCGACTCCCGTTCTTCCGCTGCGCTACCACCGCTGTCATAATATCCGCTACATTGCCTGTTTCACGCTATCCTTAAATCAAGGCATTTCCTCAAGTCACGTCTACTTAGATTCCTATAAAAATAACTGGTAAAATTACCTACGGGCAGATGTCGTTGTGAACTGGTTAGGGCCCTTGAATGAATATTCCATAACAATCGGTCGGTCATTTCAAGAAGTCTATTTCCAAACCAGTCGATACCAGCCAAGGTCGATGGAAAATGTATTTATTTATTGTAACCTTAGATTTAGGTTGGAACATTTAGAATTAAGATAATTGCTAATATGGTTATAAGTTTAAAAACCGGCCAAGTGCGTGTTGGGCCATGCGCATTGTAGGGTTCCGTAGAAGTACACAAGTAACAACGTCATTAAAGTAATTTTCATTGGAATTTGTACGAACTTTTCCTTTTTAAGTTGATCGACTATTACTCTTTAACTCTTGTACAGCCTACTTAGGCGTGATAGTTTTCATTGTATTTGTGTCATTGCTTTTTTTATTGTTTTTTATATTTGTTAATCGTTTTCTAAATAAATAGTTTTTATATATATTTGTCATGATTTTAAACAATTTTAATGAAAACAGAGTTACATTTGATCATTCTGGCATTAGTTTGCATTGATATTGTTTCCCAATGGGGATGGCAACATTACAGATGGCGCTACTGAGATTTGCCTGGACAATAATAATAAATAAAATAAATAAATAATAAATAAACTTTATTTCGGACCAAATGTCCATACAGGCAGGCAGTACAAAAAACATTAAAACTTTAGAAATAAATTTATGAAAAAGTTTTTAAAAAACTTGAAAGGAATACAGACTGTAATACAAAGGTAACCTCAAAAATATTTTAAAAATACTATTTTCACATTTCAATACACACTATGTACCACATAAACTTACTCATAAAGTCATACTATTTCTACATGAACTCTCTTAATTTTATTCCAGTTTGGAGACGAAGCAGCTTTATGAGCATAAAATGATGCTGCAAGACTAGGAGGTTCCTATCGCCAACAAGTAAATTGTCCTATCAGAAGTATTTATATATATATATATATATATATATATATACCAACCTAAATCTAAGATCTATTCAGATCTGCCCAGTTGAAAGGCTGGCTCTGTGTAATTAAGTGCTGCTGCTTACCTATTTTGAGATACGGGCTTAGGCCCAAAGAAATGCGTGTTAACAATGTATGATTATGATTTATTAAATAAAACCGAGGTTTTCAAAGTACCCAGGAACATTGTTTTACTTCACTTACAATTGCAGCAATAATAAAAAAAAAGAAAAGAAAGAAATTTATTGTGCACAGAAAGATTACATCAGAGGCTTAGCTTATTACAGTCAAGTTGATGATTTGCTTTACAAAGTTGGGGTCGTTGATACCTGTACTAGTTAAAAACTGTATTACAGATACCAGCGCCTTCCAATTTAGTTGACACTTTATTCGTTCGAGTTGACAGTAGCCATTACATTCGGTAGCTTTAAGTAGGTAGGTACTTTTAAAATACGAGGCAGGTGCATAGTTAAATAAAATAAAAATAGCTGGCTTTACATTTCCTAAATAGGTTGAATCATTGATATAAATGCTCGTATTTCTCGTTTTTAATTTTAGGTTTAACAGTCTAGGTACCTAAACACTGCCTCCATTTTTGACGAGTGTGGAAGATGCGGACCTGAAAACAACCATGATTCTGAATGTACTTCATTAGTTTTATTTGTATTTACCTGCATAGAAATATTTTTTTGGTATTTGTTTACTAGAATCATAACCTATGAACTTCTTCATAATTGATTTACTTCCTCCAAATGGCTTAGGAGCCACAGTTTTTCTATTGAAAACTGAGCAGTAAATGCACTGATTTTTTTTAAATAGACACTACATATATCTTTGGGGTTTATATAATTACAAATTTTTTCCATACAAATAGTCAAGAAAACGGGATATCCTCTATTTTTAATTTTTTTGACATTTGCCACCCCCGTTGCTTTACCGGTCAATATTCAACATCACGATATTAAAAGTGCCTATTCAATAAAATAGTGTCAAGAACCGGTCGTTAGGTTGGCATCACTGCGACAAAGTATGGCGGGGTGCATGGATTAGTTGGGAAAGTGAGAAGCGCGAGCAGGGTCACTTTTACTGTATTCTTGGTGGACGAAACATATTTTATTGTTCTTTTGGCGATGTTATAATAATTACTAGCTGACTCGGCAAACGTTGTTTTGTCATATTAATTAGCTTACGACCTATTCTCAGACCTACCAAATATATATAAAAAATTCAGTTTTATTATATATAAAAAAATTCAATAAAAACAGGTGAATCTATTTTGGAGGAGTTCGATAACAAACACTATGATACGATATGTTTATATGTATAATAGATTTGGCTTTGACTCAGACATAACACTCAAATTTTCAAAATAAATAAATTTATGTATGTCTATCATAACTGCATTATGTAATGGTTTATGTAGGTATGTTGTTATTTATATAAGTATGTATTTTAATATTCATAATTATTGCACCGACTACCCGTTTCTCTTTCCTTCACAATTTTTCGTTGTCTGGAAGAAATTGCTATTAATAATTTATTAGTTATTTATTAATTTATTATTAATTTATTATTAGCAATAAGTGGCGGCCTTACTGTACTGTATCTTTATAAATATTTTGTTGTGTTTTTCCTGGTACAATAAAGAATATTCTTATCTTATCTTATCTTATCTTATCTTATCTTATCTTATCTTATCTTATCTTATCTTATCTTATCTTATCTTATCTTATCTTATCTTATCTTATCTTATCTTATCTTATCTTATCTTATCTTATCTTATCTTATCTTATCTTATCTTATCTTATCTTATCTTATCTTATCTTATCTTATCTTATCTTATCTTATCTTATCTTATCTTATCTTATCTTATCTTATCTTATCTTATCTTATCTTATCTTATCTTATCTTATCTTATCTTATCTTATCTTATCTTATCTTATCTTATCTTATCTTATCTTATCTTATCTTATCTTATCTTATCTTATCTTATCTTATCTTATCTTATCTTATCTTATCTTATCTTATCTTATCTTATCTTATCTTATCTTATCTTATCTTATCTTATCTTATCTTATCTTATCTTATCTTATCTTATCTTATCTTATCTTATCTTATCTTATCTTATCTTATCTTATCTTATCTTATCTTATCTTATCTTATCTTATCTTATCTTATCTTATCTTATCTTATCTTATCTTATCTTATCTTATCTTATCTTATCTTATCTTATCTTATCTTATCTTATCTTATCTTATCTTATCTTATCTTATCTTATCTTATCTTATCTTATCTTATCTTATCTTATCTAATTTGAACTATCTAAATAGGGCTAAATCATCCGGGTCGGAAGTTAAGATGGGAGTGCCACAGGATCTATTTTGGGGCCGTTCCTTTTCCTCGTATATACGAATACATATGTAAATGATTTGCCGTTCATGGTTCAAAATATGTCAGAGATAGTATTGTTTGCAGATGACACGTCACTTATTTTTAAGATTAAGAAACAAATTAGAATCGCAGCCGCCTGAGTGATCTTAAACGATCACGAAGGTTAAGCAACACAGGGCGCGTTCAGTGCATGGATGGGTCGCCGTCTATGCCTAACGCTAGTGGCATATTTCCGAGCGGTTCCGTGCCGAACAAGGCACGTTAAGCTGTTGGTGCCGGCTGCCGTCGATAGATGGCAGTCGTTAAGCCAAGTCAGAGGCCTTAGGGCGGCATGACAACTTCTGACAGTAGACGAGCCACTAGTCTACGAGCCTCCACCAATCCGGACTTGGCCTCCGTGGTGGAGTATGGCCTATACCTTCCTCAGGGAAGAGACCCGTGCCCCTCGGTGGGGACATAATGGGTTGATGATGAAGAGACAAGAAAATGACCTTGCGGATACAAATAATGCTCTCTCTAAGGTACTATATTGGTTTACTTCTAATAACTTATTATTAAATTCAAAAAAGACAAAATGTATAAAATTCACACTACCAAATGTCAAAATGGTTGACAGCAATGTTATATTGGGGAATGATAAACTAGACCTTGTAGAAGAAACTGTATTTCTGCGTATCACAATTGATGCAAAGCTTCAATGGGGTCCTCATATAGGAAAATTGGCAAATAGGCTCAGTTCTGCAGCATACGCAGTTAAAAGAATCCGGGAACTAACTGATGTCGCAACTGCTAGGCTTGTTTATTTTAGTTACTTCCATAGTATTATGTCCTATGGTATACTACTGTGGGGTCGGGCAGCAGACATTGAGACCATCTTCGTCCTGCAGAAGAGAGCGATCAGATTCATATATAAGCTAGGCAATAGAGATTCGTTAAGTGATTTCTTTAAAGAAACTAACATCCTAACAGTTGCTAGTCAGTATATCTATGAAAATATTATGTATGTTAGGAAAAATATCAGTGACTTTAAAACTGTAGGTAGCCAACACAATGTAAATACTAGAAATAGACATAAACTTTCGTTCCCAAAATTTAGGCTGGCAAAGGTTAATACATCCTTTATGGGGCATTGTATACGTTTCTACAATAAGATCCCTGAGGATATAATAAGCTTGCCAGAAACGCGGTTCAAAAAATGTGTGAAGCGCACTTTGTGCCAAAAAAGCTACTATAACATTAAAGATTATTTAGATGACAATGATGTCTGGAATTAAAGCCAGTTCAATGCATGAGTTTTAGAACATTTATATAAATCCTGTAAATTAAGGACTTGAAAAGACTAAGTTTGGAGTTGTTTTGTCCATTTTTTCTCCAAAATGATCTAGATTTTGAAATGGACACCTAGTTTAACTTGTAACGTTCATTAAGTCGCAGTTTCTGTGCTACTTTGAATAAAAAAAATTGATTTTGATTTTTTGATTTTGATTTTGAACGAGCAAGGGTTAGCATAAAAAACCAGTCAAGTGTGAGTCGGACTCGCGTACGTAGGATTCCGTACCATTATCTATACAACCTTTGAATATTTCAAGCGTCTATCTGTTGCCGTTATTAATATCGAGCAAAAAACGGCAAAAAATCACGTTTGTTGTATGGGAGCCCCCCTTAATTATTATTCTGTTTTTAGTATTTATTGTTATAGCAGCAATAGAAATACATCATCTTTGAAAATGTCAACTGTCTAACTATAACGGTTCATGAAATACAGCCTGGTGACGGACGGACGGACGGAACGGGGCGGACAGCGGAGTCTTAGTAATAGGGTCCCTTACCCCTTGCGTACGGAACCCTAAAAACCCTTTACGGAACCCTTTTATTTTACTTCTAAACGACTTATTCTGGATTCATAAATATGCAATTTTAGCTTGTAGCGCTCTGTTTTTCACTTTCCATGCGTTCATCGTAAAATACCTACAGAAAATGCTTTGTCAACTTAACTTGGTTTACTTTCAAAAGGCTGACAAGCAACTAATGTTAGGGCTAGTGCTAACATTATAAAAGTGTTTTTTTTTGCTGAATGGTTGTTTTTTACTTAATCGCGCCAGAATGGCTGAATGGATCTGGATGAAATTTGGCAATAGTTTTGGCGAGAAATAAAGGAATATCTAAAAACATAGTTGCACAACCATGTTTATTCTTGGAATTTTCTTGGAAGGCCTTACCGACGTATTATTTTGTTTTGATACCTCCCACGAGAAATAAACATCGGTTGTGACTTGTGAGTGACAGAGGAGAAATTACTATTAGCAAACGGATATTATTATACGGCAAATTGAATATTTTCTATTTGTAACTTTTGTTATGTTCTGGTAGAGTAATCAAGTCGGAAAACTGCGCCAGATTTTCATCTTGGCTATTCCTCAGAGCCTAAGGATAAGAGTCTTTAACCAGTACGCTCTGCCAGTTATGACCCACGGAGCCGAAACGTGGCCACTGAAAGTGGAACTTGTCAACCGAATAAAAGTCACTCAGTGTGCTATGGAACGGGCTATGCTTGGAGTCTCTTTGATTGATCACATCAGAAATGAGAAAATTCGCCAAAGAGCTAAGGCGACTGACGTAATACCTTCAAACGAGCAATTCTTGTGTTCTATGGAATATATATATATATAAAGCTGCTATAATATCATTAAAGTGCAAAGGTACATTTCACGGTCCCGAAACCATAAACCACCCGTTTCGAGTCCAGACCAGACGTCCGATTATTTTTTCCCTTTTTTTTCATCGTTCATCAGCATCATCACAAGCCATTTGACGTCCACTGCAGGACATTGGCCTTTCTCATGGTTTTCCAAGTTTCCCAGTCTTGTGCCGCCCGCATCCAGCAACACCCGGCCACCGTAACCAGGCCTCGTCAGACCATCTGGTGGAGGGCCTTACCACCCTGCGTCGTCGTCATCGTATCTAAATATAATTTCCAAAAAACACCATTAACAAAAAAAATCCGAGCAAAGCTCAGTCATCCAGGTACTAGGCTATAAGATTAGCAAGTTGAATTGTCAATGGGCTGAAAAACCCATAGTCGATGGGAAACAAAAGGTTATCGAGTGGTGGCCAGGAACAGACAAACGCAGTGTAGGATACCCACCAGCTCACTCGACCGAAGATCTGAAGCGGATTGGTGGCAGCGGCTGGATAAGAACGGCCGACGAGAGATAGAATCCTTATATGGAAGCCTATTGAGGCTATGTCCAGCAGTGGACGAATACGGGCTGGTTGATTCTCCTTCTTCTTTCAGTGCCTCTCCGCTACTGGAGTTTGCCGTCATTTCTGCATATTCCTCGCAAGCGAAATAGATCTTCGACGCTGTCCATTCTCTGTGGTTACGGCGCCATGATTTTCTTTTTGTATCAGCGCGCCTCTTGCCCTCAATAGATTGATTGATTGTGATTGATTGATTGACGATAATAAAGAAAATGCCAACTATGGTCGGTGTCATTGGATGATAACGGTAATTGCACGATATTTTGTTATACACTGGTCGACCAAGGGCGTGGTAAATGTATGAAACGAGATGTGTCGTTACGGCTATCGTCCAATATGAAACAATTCAACTCTGTTGCTTTTGTTTATCTCTTGCTAACAAGTAAATTGTACTTTCAATGAAGATCCCAAACAATAGATGCGAAAAGTTCTCTCACCCCGCAACACGCCCGGTTTATTACAAAACTATTTCAAATGAACAATCCATCCCCAGAAGATAACTATAATGCTATAGAAGGTTTTCTTCGGTTAAGGCTGCTGTTACGTTGGCATGACGTCTCGACCGCACGTTCTAATATTTTTAATGATTGTAATAAATTAGTAACTTTACTTTTGATAAATGTGGTCTGACGCTTTGCTAGATAAATGTAAAATTGCGGGCATGTAACACTTCCACACTACACAATCAAATTACCTGGTCCGAAAGTAGGATACCCTGTACTATGGTAACCAGGCAAGGACATCACAAACATGGAAATACACCCAGACTGTGGACATTTGTACACATGTACGGCGGCCCCCAGTGGGAATCGAACCCACGACCTCTGTTTTGGTAGCCAAGCGCCTGAACGGCTAGACCAACGAGGCAGTCAAATACATACTGTATTTCAACATTTAGTTGTTAGTTAGTCAGGTAAATACTTTTCAAATCTACTTAGTTTTCTCAATATTTAAGATTAAGAAATACGGCATTTTCTTTGATACTTTGTTGCCCTTTTCACAATAATTTAAATACTCAGTTAATTGTTAACGGATCCCTTTGATATTCATCACATCACAGAACAAAGACAAAGAGATATTCATAGGAGATGAATCTATATTTTTGTGATCAGATTTTGTTAAAAATCATTGATTTTCGTGTTATTGCATGTTACACTAAACGACTGGCGCCGTCCACCGATCTCCAGACTGAAATAAAAAGTGCGAAAAGTTCACGTAAATCTATAGAAAAATATCTAATATGGCTGACGTACAGTCTTTGCAATGTAGTTGCAAAGTCACCCATAACATAGCTGAATTGTGTGCATGGGCGTAACGATTTATGTGCTGTCGAATGGACAATAAAGAATATTTGAGGCATTGAGAGCAGAAATGGTGTAACCCTCAATTTTCCCATACAATTTTTACTTGACCTATACGAAAGGTATCATCTAAAGTAACAGAGTATTCTAAATTGGGGTTACGCCACTTCTGCTCTCAAGGCCTCATTTTATCTATCTATTTACCTACCAGGCTGTAAAATTAGGGCCGTCTCAAATCATGCGTTTGAAATAATTTTCAAGGTTTGAAGATTATCCTGTATTCTTTATTAACCGACTTCATTTTTTTTCGAAGAATGTCGAAAATTCGCATTATATTGGAGTGTTTACCCATATACGTTTGAGGAGCCTTTAATCAACCTTTTGAGTTCTGTGGCAACGCCCTTGGCAAACAACGGACTGCCTACGCTCTAACTAATATTTAAGAGCGTTGTTCAACCCGCAACTTGCATAAAGCAACTTCATTTAATCATGGCATTAATAACTCTTAGTGCTACGCAACAAAGGCGGCTATTCATTGTTAAACAGGTTTTAAAGTGCTCCGTGTGCGGTGTGGACCTTGGGGTAGAAGTTATTCTCCGCTGAGAACTTTTCTTAAAAACACAATGCCGACACAAAGGTGGCTGTGTTAATTATTAGAGAGTAGCGTTAGAGAATAGATCAAACCTCGGACAGAAAAAACTAAATTAAAAAATACTCAACAACCCGACTGCTGAGCATTCAATAAATGTATTTCTTCTTCTTCTTCTTCTTCATGTACTACTAACCAGACAAGAGGAACTTAGATTCAAGGACGACTAAACACTAGACGCAAAGAGTTTTATCGTTGAATTTGGGTCCCGCCTGCTTAGTAGTTAATGCTCAGCCATCGGGTTGTTGGTTATTTTTTAATTTAGTTTTTTATTTTTGTTTTTTTTCACTCTTTTTTTTACTTAGGCTAATTTCATACGACCATGACACACGACCATGCGTAAACACGACGAATCGAATGAGATCCTATTTGTCATAATCTGACCATTGGTTAAGGAGTTATGAGAGAACATAGAATCGGGCATACATACATACATACATACATATGAGCCAAACACATTGCCCTCCTTTTGGGCTCCGCCGCAGTCGGGTAAAAACTTAACAGACTAACTCAACCTGTTAGTTTTGACAACGGATATTGTTTTTTTTTTGGAAATTTATCAAGGATGAAACACAACGCGGTGGCGCATACATACGCCATTTACTGCAGTAGTATTTGGACGTATGCATGGACCGCTATCCACCGCGTTGGTGTGTTTCATCCTTTTCCTCTTCGGTTTACGAAGTTCTGTGAGTGACTACATTTTTTCTACGAAATAATATTTTATTGTAAAGTATACATTTACGATGACGATAAAAAAAGACAGTCGATTGGAGTGGATTGGGTGGAGTGGAAATCCGGTCTAATACATCCTTCCGTCCACAAGGCAGTTACTGGGACTGAAACTATTTCCAGTTGAATAAGCGTTCATCACGCCAGGCAGTGAGTATCTGTCTGTCTGAAATAATCGACTCTCCTTCGGGAGACAATAGGACGGTGCCCAAGATTCAAAAAGCTAGATAAAAGAAAGACAGTTGTAGCTGACAAACAGTGGTAGCTAAGTAGTTAGGGCCAATTTAACTTCTCAGATTAAACGCGGTTTGTCACTAATCACAGCTCGTCATCACGAGTATGTGGTGGGTACCGCAGCTCTGTAAGCCCTGTACAGACCAACCGATTGAATGCGAACGAATTAAAGATAATGAATTATTTATATAAATAGGCATTATGCCTGATATAAATAAATAAATATATGTATATGTATAAACATATATGTATACTTGAACTGCATAGACGTAATATAATAGACATTTGTCCTATGGCCCTGGCTACACAGAAGAGACGGGGGGCAAGGGCGTGCAAAAGACGCGTCGCATTGTATAGAGTTCGCGCCCTCGCCCCGTCTCTTCTGTGTGGGCTTCGTCCCATCCCTTCAGTACATTTTGTATGAAAGTGTATTGGAAAGACAACGCGTCTTTTCCGCACCCTCGCTCCACGTCCCTTCTGTGTGGCCAGAGCCACTGTCGGGGGACGCGGGATTTAATTTAGTAATTCTTTGGATGTTAATCTAGTCAAAATAACAGATATAAAATGCTTGTTACATCTGCCGGGCATTATACCTATCGTTTGCCATCAGAACCGATTTTAAGTCTAATCTGTCTATTCAGATGCTTGAGAAAATTCTGCCAAGTACTGAAAATTCCCAGTAAACTAAACACCTTTTCAAGGCGGGGTAAGAAAGCAATTAATTCGAATCGATATGCATTCGATAGTACCTACATAGTAGGGTCAGGGTGGCTAAGATCAGCTACTGCTCTAGAAGTGTTAAATCGTAGTGCTAAATAGTAATAGGATCCCTTACTCTTTGGGTACGGAACCCTAAAAATGGTCGTTGGATGGCCCGGGTCCCGTTTTATTCCCGGGTCCCGTTCCCATAATATTACAATTCATAGTTTTTTATGAAAATCGGATGTACTTAAAATACATAGCCGAGTTTTCCCACTGGTTAATCTGTGGGTTAATCGACTTAGCAATATATTTATATCGAATTGTCATAGTAAACCATGAATTGTAATTCTATGAAATAGGGCCCTGGCTGAGACGTTGGTCGAGGTAGCTCGTTTTGTTGTCGATGTAGCTTTCGGACCAGGGCTTAAAGTACTGACAAGTATTTTATGACGTGGTCGAGCGCACAATTTCTATTGGACTGATTAAGCGAATAGTTGCGCGAGCATGTAGTTGTAGGCATTTAATATGAAATCACAGAAATGCACTTCTACCTATTTACTACAATTTTGACGACCGACGTCACTAACTCATTCAATCATTTTAGTATATTTGTTATTACTAAAGCTCATCGTAGCTCAAATAAAACCATGTTAGGGGTATTGATGACAAACGGCGGGCTGATTACGTATTTCAAAGCAACAGCAGCGCGACAGCCACCCGAAAGCAAAGCAACAGCAGAGCGACAGCGACCGGTCGAGAGGTTGCAAAAAAACAGTATTATCTAAGTTTATCGTCTGCTAGCTGCTTGCTAGCCGCTAATGCACTTTTGCTAGCGCCACCAGCAGCCAGGTAGCGATCGATGGAACTACAAAACGTCAACAAACTTCAAATAATATCTTCTGTCAAGTCCAGGGTTGCCAGATCGTACCTTTTGGTACGAAAACGGTTATTGGCCCCCAGGCTGTACCTTTTGGTACTTGCGTACTTGCTATTTTCTATAGTAGCGAGCAACACTGACTAGTGTCTGTCCTGTCATTCGTCGCGGTGTTTTTCGTTGTGAATTGTAAACATCTGCTAAACATTGAAGACTATAGATTTATGTACGAAAGCCATCCCTTTTTTACTAATTCGTGTGAAATTTACGAAGTTCTCTTATTTATTCAATTTCGAGGTATTGTGACTACCAAAATTTGAGAAATGTGTTGTGAAATTTCTTTTTAGATAACACTGCCACTTAGAATCGAATAGGGGTACGTTCAATAAGTCACACAAGATAATATCACGCCTATAGTCTCTAACAGTCTTTTTAAATCACTAACCAAGTAGTATTTTAAACAGTTTTTAAAGTAAGCAGATGAATAGCAACTTCCTGGCAGACACCACTTTAGTTGTTGTTCATAAATCGCCGTTTGACATTTCTATCTGCTGTCGCTGGCTGTCAAATAGTCGTACGTAATACCGAACGGTCAGCCAAACGTAACAAAAAATGCATTTTTAGTTCCTCGATCGCTGTCGCTTTGCAGATGGCGCTGCGATCGATTATTTAAGCTTGTTGCTGTCGCGTTGCTAATAGGTAATACGAAATATGATTTTGACAGCAGATATTGCGCAATTTTTGCGCAATTTTTGCGCAATTTTTGCCTGTTGCTTGTAATTTCAAGATACGTAATTAGCCTGCGGGATTCGCCAAATAAATACCTGTATAACGTGTCCTCAGCACGGATTAGTGCAACAAAAAGAAGATAAGTATTACATATTTTTCAGATCATTTATACTAATAATTTGAGAGTAATATGCATTTTAAAACACTTGTTTTTAGGGGTACGGTCTGACAAATTCGCCTTAGCACACTCTATAAGTGTAATAGAGGCCGATAGTGAGATGATAGTGATAGTGGTCGGTCTTCCGCACCCTGACCTAAAAAAAATATTAATTGCGAACTTAGAAATTCAACTTGCGCTCCAACGCTCCACCGTTTACTTTTTTTAATTGCATCGGAACTTAATGAAAGTTTTTCTCTTCCCACCGAGCGACGTAATGAACTTTTATTTTTATTTGTCGGTAACTTCTTATTCATAGTGGCGGCAAAACATCTCACATGCATGGCTAGTACGATGACGTGAGTCGCGCGTTTTAACGTCAAAAGTCGTGACTTTCCAGTACCTACATTAATAGTCAAATTTAGGCATTTTAGCGCCACAAAGCGCGTGACGCGCGCCATCATATTACCCTCGCAGCTTAATTAATTAAGTGCCATGAGGCACAAGCACCACAAAAAACATATTTTTCTATTACAGATGCATAATTGGCAAAAAGTGTCTTACAGTCCTCTTAACTATGTAAACAGGGATTTTTATGTACACGAAAGGAAATGGGCCTCGATTTTCTTAGTGCATATAGTATAGTATTATGGTATTATAGTACAATACATTTATTTATAATGGGCATTCTCCTAAAACAATTAAATTCTGTTTTTGTATTTTTTTCGAGAGCTTCATATTTCGATTTAGGCTGCTTTAATAAATTTTTAAAGCGAGAAAAAGAATCAAAGTCTACAAAACTGGAAGTACGCAATCCACGGAAGTACGTCATCAAGTGAGGTCTTACGAGCTGTTTTTAGTGATACCATGACTCGATACAAGAACACTTCAAATAACCAAAACTAAAAAAGGCTCCTAATCCGCAAACGTAAAAGATATTATTTATTTGTACTCTTCAATCTGTGTCAAGTTCGCCAAAAGCCAGTCTAGGTGAGTAGAGCTTTCTTTAACTCGTCATGCAGACTGGCGGCAATTGCTCGCCTCCAACAGATGTCACTGGACTATTAAACTGGCTTATCGTATCCCCTGTTCCGTGGCTTGATTCGCTTTGTCATGGCTATAAGCTACGAGGGCATAGTCCCTGTAATAAAGCAATTTGTAACGATATACGCGTCACATACACACACACACACACACACACACACACACACATATACATACACAGACACTAGCACACTCTACTCACAACTCACTCACCCTTACAAACACAAATAACATACACACACACTCGTACACACCTTCTATCTCCTGTAAATACCTTTTATATTATGTATCTAGTTTTCTCTTTTTCTGTATTTTGTTTGTAAATAGTTTTTTTACATAAAAATTACATGAGTATTTCGTCGGCTTATTGCAACATATTCACTATTGGGAGAAAAAGGACTTTTTAGTTCGTGTTAGTTAATGGTTGTGTTTTCTCCTCCTTATTCCCTATAACATCGTTAAAATAATGCCTGATACTAAAACACCACTATTGTATCATTGTTCAATTCATCTATATGTCCATACCTTTAAAAAAAGCGGTTAATGAGCTTTTGCAGTTAATGACTTCTTGCAATAAGCCGACGATTTAGTAATCGATTGTCAACGTTTGTAATTGTGCATAAGTAGAAATCGTAACTCTGGCCTTCACGATACAGGCTCTGCTTAGTGTGAGGTCCAACGACTAACTTTTAAGAAAATCAATTTTTTTTATATCTTAAGTAAACGTAGGTATGTAATTTTTTTTGGTAATAAACTTATCATCATAAGCAGCCTATATGCGTCCCACCACTATAGGGCACAGGCCTTCTCTCAGAGAGAGAGTATGGGCTTAATCACCACGCGTGCCCACCGCGGATTGGCGATTTCAAGCGCTGAGGTATGTGAATAGCTCAGACACGCAGGTTTCCTTACGATGTTTTCCTTCACAGTTAGCGAGTGGTATTGCTACTATAACTTTACAAATGTACATAACTTAAAAAACAAAGTCACATGCCCGCACTGGGATCGAACCTGGGTCTCCCGTTTCCGAGTCCAATGTTCTACCCACTAGGCTACCACCGCTTCTTATTATATCTTATCTTAACACATCTCCATGTGTGTACATTATTGACTCGGTACGGACATATTTTTCACTAGCAGTTCCCGCGAGTACGGTTTTGGGTAGAACATACCGCTCTAAAATATACTATAAGACCTTTATTGTAAAAACAACTATGTTCACAAATAAATATATTGGTTGATTGATTGATATAGGATATGTCCACCCGGAAGGTCCTTTTGAAATCGGATAATTATGTAGTTTCGGAGATCAGGTACCTCTTACATACAAACATATAAACATTTCTCCTTTATAATATTAGTATAGAAGGTCATAAAGAGAATATACTCGATAGACGAAAAAATGTGGATATGTTATCACGAATAAAAAGGCATTTAATACCTAAGTTCTGAGTTAGTTGATTAGTTGACTAGTTGACCCAGGAAGCTGATTCCGTGTGGCGCCGGATTAAGAATAGCGTCACTCCATTTCCTTCCGTGGATGTCGTAAAAGGCGACTAAGGAAATCAACCAGGAGACGGGGCAGCAGCGTCTTCCTAAGATTTCAACCGCATACTGCGATTGCCAACCCGCTTGCCAAGCGTGGCGATTATGGCAAAACCCCTCATGGTTATAAAAACCACGAAGGAGGCCTACGTTCTGCTATGACCCGGGAAACGTTATTTCGCCATATTTATTAGCCCACGACCTATTCCCTGACATACCAAATATACACAAAAAAAATATGGTTGTTGTATACCTATTAGATTTGTGACATACAGTGAGAACACAAAAACTTTCCAAAAAAGGGGGAGAGGATGGGGGTTAGGCGGGGTGGATGACATTCCATAAGTCTTTTGCAATTAACTGGAACTCACCCTAACTGAAGTTGTGGTTGAAGTTGAAGTTGTGAACGGCAAAACACAGCACGTACCTACAGTTTTTCCGAAAATTTGGGGAAAATAATTTTAAATATCACAAATAAAAATGGGAGTACCACAGAGATCAATTTTGGGGCCGTTCCTTTTCCTTGTATACGTAAATGATTTGCCGTTTATGGTACAAAACATGTCCGAGATAGTATTATTTGCAGATGACACGTCACTTATTTTTAAAATTAAGAGACAAGAAAATAATCTTGACGATGCAAATGATGCTCTCTCGCGTGTGTTGGATTGGTTCACGGCAAATAATCTGCTTCTAAATTCCAAAAAGACAAAATGTATAAAGTTTACCTTACCAAACGTAAGATTAGTTGAAAACAACATTGTACTCGGAAAAGAAAAACTAGAATTTGTAGAAGATACCGTTTTTCTAGGCATCACAATCGATTCAAAATTGCAATGGGGTCCTCATATTGTAAAACTAGCACACAGGCTTAGTTCTGCAGCATATGCAGTCAAAAGAATTAGAGAGCTCACTGACGTTGCAACTGCTAGGCTTGTTTATTTTAGTTACTTCCACAGTATTATGTCCTACGGCATACTACTGTGGGGTCGGGCAGCAGACATTGAGACGATCTTCATCTTACAGAAGAGAGCCATCCGATTCATTTACAAGTTAGGTAGTAGGGATTCGCTAAGAGATTTCTTCAAAGAAACCAACATCTTAACAGTTGCATGTCAATACATTTATGAAAATATTATGTACGTTAGAAAAAATATCAAAGACTTCGAAAATGTTGGTGGCCACCATAATTTTAATACTAGAAATAAACATAAATTGTCATTTCCACTATTTAGACTTGCAAAAGTTAACACATCCTTTATGGGGCACTGTATAAGGTTCTACAACAAAATTCCTCAAGATATATTAGAGTTACCTCCAACGCGATTTAAAAAATGTGTTAAGCACATTCTGTGCAAAAAGGCTTACTATAACATCAAGGATTACTTAGAAGACAAATATGTTTGGCATTAAACAGTAGATTAATATTATTTAAAGGACGATTGTGACTAGTGTTCAACACATTCATGACTAATATTTTAAGTTGAAAACTCTGTTAATTAAGTTAAAACGTGTTTTGAAAAGAATAAATGTGGAGTTTCTTTGTTAGTTTCTTCTCCACATAATCCATTAATTGTGAAACTAACAACTTTGACGTTCATTAAGTAAACATTCTGTTTTTACAATGAATAAAAAATTTGAATTTTGAATTTTGAAAAAAAAAAAGGTATCCGATAGGTTTCTGAGTCAGCGCGCGATTGCGCGGCGAGATTACTTATATCCGCAAAATTGGAAAATGAGAATCTTTACATTTTAGTTGCAAGTCGTCCGTAACGTAACTGAGTAGAGTGTACGCGTATGAAACTAGAAGACGACTTAGCATTGACGGACGTCTTCTTCGTCTGCGTGTCGATAACGGCTTCACGGCTGGACTTGAGTTTGCCATCGTGGTGAAAGGATTTGCCAATCAGCGTTAGGGTCTTGCTGTTTGTTGCCCAGGGTGTGCCAGACGTATGGTCTCACAGTAAGTAGTCCTTCGGGAGGGTCCTTTAGTGCATCCTATTGTCGCAGAATTCTACTCCACGGTCTTACCATAAGAACCTTCCAATATCATTCCTGGTGTACTTACAATAAATAATATTCTATCTATCTACTTGTCAAGCCTATTTGCTATCGATAAAAATTCAACATTCTTAATTCAGAGGCCGTGGCTTATCTAAAAAAAAACGGAAGTTTATATGACATTCAAGCGGTTTGTCATCCCTCAGCATCGAAAATAATGAAAAACAAACCTATAAACTTGTTTATACTTTTCACAACTTTCTATGTTGTGTTCCCACGGGACATGTTGGTGTGATGAGGGCATACAAGGGTACAGTTCGTTCTGTGCTCTCCCGCCTAGCCTCCGGAACACGTAGGTAAACATAAACATTCATTACCCTAGTGAGTATCCAATACTGCATGGTATCGGACTTTTATTATCCAGCGGTGTGAGCTGAGCATTCAGGAAAATTATATTGCTGACGCGGTGGTAGCCTAGTGGGTAGAACATTGGACTCGGAAGCGGGAGACCCAGGTTCGATTCCCAGTGCGGGCATGTACCTATGACTTTGTTTTCTAAGTTATGTACATTTGTGAAGTTATAGTAGCAATAGCACTCGCTAACGGTGAACATCGGAAACATCGTGAGGAAACCTGAGTGTCTGAGCTATTCATGTACCTAAGCTCTTGAAATCGCCAATCCGCGGTGGGCATGCGTGGTGATTAAGCCCATACTCTCTCCCTGAGAGAAGGCCAGTGCCCTATAGTAGGACGTATATAGGCTGCTTATGCTATATTGCTGAGGCTACCGCTTGCAACGTATGAAACTTCCAAAGTTCCAAAAGTTCGTCTATTCATTACATTTATGGGAAACATGACCCAAACAAACAGATCAGAGTTCTGTTTGTTTGGGTCATGATTCCCATAAATGTAATGAATAAATGAGCTTTTGTTCTATCATTTTCGTAAACACTCGCGTTTCGCAGGCCTTTATTTTCCTAAAACGTAATGCTCCAACCACAAACGCTACGAAGCATTTTCAGACCCTTTAGGAAAATCGCGTATGCGTATACAGGGTTACCCTCTAATGGCGCAATTACTTAATATACCATTTAGAGTTTGTGTTTTCAACTACTTTTATTCTATAAGTTTTTTCTGTGATTTATGTTTTTTGAATTATCAGGGTTTATATAATTTTATTATATTCACGCTTTAGGCGCAATATAAATGTCGCAGCCTTTAGTAAATCGTTGTCATACATAAGAAGATTATCTGTTTATGCGCTAACCTACCTAATACTTGTTACTGCTATGCACAAGAAATAATATTGTGAATCCAGAACTGAAGGTATGGTTTTATAAATGTGGAGTTTCTTTGTTAGCTTCTTCTCCGCATAATCTATTAATTGTGAAACTAACAGCTTTGTCGTTCATTAAGTAAACATTTTGTTTTTATAGTGAATAAAAATGTTTGACTTTGGCTTTGACTTTATTCTTATAAAACCCTTGCATGTCGCCAAAAGTTATATTTATATGATGCGATTTAGCTTCATCATCACCGACCACTTATACATTATATAAAATGGAAAATGCCTTGAACCATGCCCATTCTATGTAAGACATTTATGGTTTGAATTATCTCTCAAACAGCACCACTTACAGAAAGAGAACATTTTAATGTTTAAATTTATAAAGACAATTTAAAAAAATTAAAACTTGGAAATTAAAATGTGAATGACAAACTATTTCAGGAATTGCGCATTTTAAAAATAACCCTGTAAATACTTAAGCAGATTCAATTTGTCACAAAGGCAGATAAAGTTCCCTCTTTACTAGCGACCTATGTTAACCCTGTTGCGGAGTGGGATCCCTTTGATTCAAAGCTCGGCCGGACCCTGCCAGTTATTACAGTCCTACCTGATTAAAGACCCTCAATGTGATTCCTGCAGCTACAAATGGCAGCGGGTCAGACTACTTGGCGATCTATACGCTCCATCGATTCCCGCCCTTAGCTGTATCGCAAGAAAGCGCAAAATGCTGCAACCCCTTTTTGCATCCAATTAATTCCATAAAACAATGGTGAGTAGGGATGTGGCGGGGTAGTATTCGGATGGAATTGAATTTCAATTTGGAAAGTAGAGCAGGGAGCGGAAGTGACCTGCACTTTGGCAGTTGCATCAGAGCGAGTCCCACTACCAAACAGTAGGTACGTATTCGTAGGTACCACTGCAGGGCTGGAATGGGCTTAATCACCACACTTGTCTATCTCGGAAGGCCCTGAGTTCGACAGTGGCATGTACAACACGATTATACATAGAAAAAGTAAGTGGAAAACAAAGTGTCATGTGTGCGAGAGGCGAATAATTGTGGAGTTATTATTTATCAACTTGATTCCGGACTTTCTTAATAGAATTTATGTCGGAAGACTCCGACCAGGTTTCGCTTTTATTCAAAGAGCTTAGAGTAGTGTTTGGTAGTCCTGTTTCTGTTTTTAAAATAAGTTTGTTTAATTTTGTTTCTCACAACCCACTCTTTGAAAAAACTGTTTTGGGCGTCCGCGATACAGGTTTTACCTAGTGCGGGGCCCGCTGTGTACCGCTCATGTAAAAATGTTGCTATGGTAATAAATAATTTTGACTTTTTTTTAACAGTATTGAATTTTCCTTTAACTATTTATTTTCATTTCAACTTAATAAAAGGTAGTGACCAGTATATTAGGGTGAATTATATTACAATACTACTACTTAATACTCTCTCCGAAGGAAGGTTTGTGCCCAGCATTGGTACGTATACAGGCTACATAAAAAAAAAACAAAACCAAACCCAGACTGTTAATATTATTATTAAATTCTTTAGAATTGCATAGAAAACATTTTTTATACAAAGGCGTACTTAATGCTAAATAGCATTTTCTTCCAGTCAACCTTGGGCTTGTGGATAGTGTGGCTTGGGCAATGCCCGATACATACTATAAGTACATAAATTACTTAAATACAAGAAAAATAAAAAATAAAACCGTTGGAGGGTTATAATTATATACATATTATACATGGTCAATAAATAAATACATACATATATATATATACCTAACAGACAAGTACAATAACTTACTAAAAATAATAATGAATAGTCCATCGTCATATTATTATGCGGGAAGGGTATTTAAGATACGATATTATGATTTCATAATAAGTAATAATAAATAATCATATATATAATAATAATAACAACAATAATAATAATAAATAATAACAATAAGTCTTAAACAGAACCTAGACGAGTCCATTGAATTGAAAACGTCCCTAGATGGGATCTCATGTTAAAAAAACCCGGCCAAATGCGAGTCGGACTCGCGCACGAAGGGTTCCGTACCATTATCTATACAAAATTAGACACAAAGATAAAAAAACAGCAAAATAATCACGTTTGTTGTATGGGAGCCCCCTTAAATAATTATTTTATTTTGTACAGAAATACATAATCTGGGGAAATTTCAACTCTCTAGCTATCACGGTTCTTGAGATACAGCCTGGTCACAGACAGACGGACGGACGGACGGACAGACAGACAGCGAAGTCTTAGTAATAGGGTCCCGTTTTTACCCTTTGGGTACGGAACCCTAATTAATGCAACAAGTAGGATTTTTTTCTGTAAGCCTTGTTAAGATTTTTTTCAATCGGTTTTTCAATCAAAATTCGTTCTGTTTTGCTCCTGTATTTGTCCTTTTCTTTGAAATGCGCGGAACATATGTATGTATGGTTCAAAGGTATGCATGTTTCTTCTTTTCGGTTGTCTTTGACATATTTGATCCATGACTCATCGTCATCGGCGGTGACTATTGGCCCAAGCGAAAAAACCTAAAAAAAAGAATTGTGAACAATCTAAACAATATTTTTTTGTCGTATGATCATTGTAGGTAAGTGAGCTTGAACCTTTCTTTTGTACTTTTTAATCTATGAAATTACCGCCATATTAGCCACCGATGTGACAGGGCATGAAAAAGTAAAATTATTCTGTAATCATAGTTTTATAAAGAGATTTGCAGAACTTTCCGATAAAAAGTGATTCACTCAGGCTTTTTACTTTTCGTTAGTAATTTTTACAATATCTAAGAATACATTGAAGGTATTTTCGTAACGTGTATAATCGCGTTCTCGCGGCAAGCACTCATCATGGACTAAATCACGACTGAATGAGTTGCTGTCACAATGACCGCACAGCTTGCGTCGCAAAGGTTGGTCGGGATATCCTCTTTAACTCAATGACCTGCCACCGCAATTTTGCGTTAGCGAAATATGTTTAACGTTTGTGCGAACCGCAAGAAAAACGCGTCAAAACAATTTCGCAGCACATTTTTGCGGTTTCATACTGGCCTGCTGAAACTCTGCAAAAAGAATGAGACGTGCTCACGCTGCCCGCGTGTTTACCTTCATAACACATCGTCCATAGAATTAGTAAATGTGTGCGTATCACTTCGCTTTTTAGCGGAATTTTGTTCGACACACTCCGTCTTTGCGAAGTATGTCTATGACATGGCTAACATTTATACAATGCTCTGAACTTTTTCTTTCCATTCGGAAAGCTGTCTGCCGAGAGAGAATCCGCAACCCACGTCAACGTAATTGCACAAATGGTTGCTCCTGGAGGAAAATGTCTAATTTACTTTTTCCAGTGCGCTCAAATGCCACAACATAGAGTAAACAAGACACGGATTAACCAGACAGCGGAGACCTTTGTCACAGAGAAAATCACGTTTACGTTACCTTTGGGAAGATTGTCTCTCCACCGCTTAAATTAATTACTTAAATTATTAATTAAAGATTGGAGCACTTAGAAGTGCCTCAATCTTTTTGTGACCGTCGACGTACTAGTAGCTAATCAGTTTTACGATAAAGCAAATTTTCACTTCCATTTGCGGGCTTTTGCAATGCCTGACAAATAACTTGAACAAATTATTTTGTGTGGAAAATAGGATGTGGCTTAGAATTCGTCGGATTCGTCGGATTCTTCAGAACAATCAAATTAACGTAATTTAAGAAAATAATTTGAAGAACAATAATTTAAAAAAGAAAATGCTTTTACGGGTCCATCGCAAGCTCATCCCGATTTTAGCTTAAATTATCTGTCGCGTATTATACCATCAAACCACGAGTTCGTAATTTCAAAGTCCGGGGGTCTCCCTAGCTGGTGGTTGTATGTAGAAACAAGCAACAGATGGTCGTCGAGTGGCTATTAAGGAGTCGGGTCCTTCCTAATGCGATTAGACTCAGCACGAAAACTTACTACCTAACGTAGTTACATCCCCAGGGGTTTTTTTTTCACTTCTTTGTATTATGTTCCGCAGCTCGCTTTGAACTTTTGCAATCGAGTCATCAAAGTGAAATATAGGTATTAAGAGGTCTACCAGAATCTCATGGCGTAAAACAAAAATAAATGTACATTTTAACCGATTTCAAAATGGAGGAGGTTATTAATTAGACGCGTATATATATATTTTTGACTATGTTTTCGCATAACTCCGTAAAATCTTAAAGAGAGTTCAAAAATATCAAACGAATTCGAAGTCACCCTTTATTATTTAATTTTTCTGAAAAAAAAAAAACTATCAAAATTATACAAATCTCAATTGTATGTCTCGCTTCTTGTGTGCAATAAAGAATATTCTTATCTTATCTTACCCCAATATGACTTCCGAGTTAGGCGCAAAATTGTTTACATAGAAGCTCAGAGACTCTTAGTACGAATTGAACCAACCATTGATTTACCTCGATGGATTAAAAAAACCTTATCGCATAAACTTAAAGAAGTTTCGATCAATACCTAAAGTTTTAGAATTAGGCGCAAAATAATTCTTATAGAAGCGGGATAAAAGCGCTGCAAGAGACGAGGCACTTTCGCTTAATTCCCTCTTTGGAAAATTTGCGGAAAATCGCTTTATTCAAGAGCGTTGGAAGCGGATTCCGATAAAATGTCTTTCGAATCGTTTTAGCATCGCAGTCCTGTACGAAGCCATTACAATTTCGTACAGTTTTTCTTTTCGTAATATCCGGGCTTTATTTCATAAAAATACAATACACAGCTTACTATGACTATGCGATGTACATTGCATAGGTACTTAGTCGATTAGCCACAGATTAACAAGTAGGAATATTGATTGCACTAAACGGATACGTAATGTAGCTACATCGAATTGGTGTAACTTTTTCCTTTTTTCAAATTGGGTTCAAAGATATTTATTTCTCATAAAGAACTTACAGTTCGCTTAATTAATGAGAAAATAAAACTTAAAATTAGATTAAATTTATATGGCATGCATTAATACCTTACCAGATTAAGCTTAATTATAATTTGAGACATGTAGTTTAAGTTTATTTTTAAAAGCATTTATATTTTCTATGTCCTTTATTTTGGCCGGTAAATTATTATAAATTATTAAATTACTAATATAAAGAGCTACTGCTAGTTAATTTTATCTACCTAATACTTTGGGCTTCCTGGCACAGGAATAAGTGTTTATACACTTTATGGGAAGTCCCCACCAGTGTTAAATTAATGATAAGTTGGTAACAAAAATCTTTTTCTCTCTCTGAGAGAAGACCCTGCAATGGGATGAATATAGGCTGCATAAAAAAAACTCGAGTACACGTATAATTACACTATTGATTGTAGATACTTAACCAACCTCGTAGTAGCTAAAACAAGCTAGTCCACAAATGTAGCATCTTAAACTTACTCTATATCGTTTCAAGCTGCTCATAGAATGAGTTCCCAAACGAGATATTTCAGCTGGCGCTGGCGTGGCGGTCTCATCTGACTGTTTCAGTGAAAGAAAACATTGGAAACCAAATAAACACATCCCATTTGCGAGTGCGGCGTCCGCACACGGCTAGTGTTGCCAGGCCCCCAAACAAAAGCCGGACTCGGCGACATAAAAACCCGGACATTTGGAACTCAAAACCAGATACATCTGTTTAAGAACGAATTCACTCGTTCATTATGTGCCGTATCCTATCGGAGGTTGGCAATCAATTTCGCTATCTTGCTTTTCGAAGCTACCAATACAAACAGGGAACTGGTACTGTATTCAAACCACTGTCGTTAGTCGTATAGCCATAATAACTTTTGTCTGCCAGGTTTCCTTGTTTCTGGAAACTGGCCAATGTTGAATCTCAAAAACGAATTAAGGATATAAAAAAATATTAAGGTAATGCGGCTGCTTGCCGCAGCTGTGGATGGGCATACCGCATGACCTAAGAGAAGACTTGAAGGCTCGTCAAACACTCCTTTAACCGTACCATCCAACGCGTAAAATTTACCTCATACTGGAAAATTAATTTGATGGACTTAAAGGCTCTTAAAATAATAATAATAACTTTCACACAATACAATTACTTGTCCTGGTTCCAAAATAGGGTACCCTGTGCTATGGTAACCAGACAAAGACAACACAAACATGGAAATACACCCAGACTGCCATTTATCAAAAAATCACATCATTTATCAAAATAATGTGACTCGCTTTCTGGTTGACCCCCTGGTGTATGTTTAGTCGGACATGTGACCGTAAAAAGCCAAACTTGTCCGGCTAAATACGAACGTCTGGCAACCCTACACGCGGCTGAAGGCCGACATAAGCTCGTAAACCTTTTTTCGGCTCACTTCGTGACCAATGGCCATTCCCGTGGATAGGATTCATAAGTGAAGTCATACGATAAATTACAGTAGTGAAGAACTACGTGTTACTGAAATAACGTAAAACCAGGAAACCGCTTCTTCAGTACACTATAACTTAAACTGTTACTAGAAAAAAAAAAAACAATATTTTATTTTTGTACTTTCCATACAAATTGCGCGTCATGTTTCAAGATTGTAAGAAAAATAAAGTTTATAAGAACACGATTCACAATCAAAAGAAAATTAAAAAAAAAAAAATCCTCTGAAACACTTCTCAAATTCAGTCAAAATAGTTTTTGGTCTTTCCCTTTTCCTATCGAACCTAGTGTTTTAAGGAATCGTCTTTATAAGCGACTTCAAAAAAGGAGGAGGTTCTCAATTCGAGGCGTATATTCTTTTTTTTTTGCTATGTACCTTCATAACTCTGTCAAATCTTAACAGATTTCGATATTTCTTACATATTTTTCTCTTACTTGCTGGCAGTAGTTCAATTACACGTTGTATGTACGCTTAGTAATTTTGAGGTTTTACCCGGATTTTTCCAACGAAAATATTTTTTTGTAGTATGATGGTCTTTTGATTGTATTCAAAGGCTTTGTATTCGAAGTACGTTCTTATTGACTTAAATAATATTATTAAATCCTGCGTAAGGAGTACTTTGAAGTTTATGAAATATACATGTTAACGAATAGGTTTTTTATATAATACGTTCCCACGCAAAAATATGCCTTTGCTGAAGCCACCATTTGAAATAATATAGATATTTGTTTCTTATAAAGCTTTGATACTAGCTTCGGGCAAGAAAATAATGAGTTATGTGAGGGCTCTCATTCGATTTTAGGGCACCGAAAGGAAATTACTTGCCTATATACCTGCTTAAAGAAGATTACATTACACATGTAATAGTTTATTTTGTGTTCCAGTAAAGCCGGTTTTACCGATATCAGTAACTTTGGACCAAGACCAAGATCTTTGTCAAATAAAACTAGCGCACATTGTGGTCTATTGGGATTTTTGTCCGAGAAAGTACCCAAACCGAACGTATATGCCCAACCGAACATATTGGTTCCGTGTGGCACCGGATTAAGAATAGCGTCACTCCATTTCCTTCCGTGGATGTCGTAGAAGGCGAGTAAGGAAATCAATTACTAGTAGATGGGCAGCAGCGTCTTCCTGAGAATCCAACCGCGTACTGCGATCGCCAACCCGCCTGCCAAGCGTGGCGATTATGGCAAAACCCTTCATGGTTATGAAAACCACCACGAAGGAGGCCTATATCCTGCAGTGGGCGTCAAATGGCTGATGATGATGATGATGATGAACGTATATGCAACGACTAATGAATGTTGACGAAGCAAAAGAGGTTTGTCGGGATCGTGGCAAGTGGCAAACCCCGGGCTCTGTCTACCCCTACAGGCGTGACTTTATGTAATGTAATGTATAGTGCGTGTTTTGTTACAAACGGTCACGCAGCTCGGATAGATATATGGAAATGGTGCAAAATGTA
Organism: Yponomeuta malinellus; assembly: GCA_947308005.1. Taxonomy (NCBI): domain Eukaryota; kingdom Metazoa; phylum Arthropoda; class Insecta; order Lepidoptera; family Yponomeutidae; genus Yponomeuta; species Yponomeuta malinellus. The sequence goes on along the minus strand of OX371006.1, from coordinate 14,646,795 downwards.
TGTTTATCGTCGACATTCAACAGCAGAAGAATAAAAAGAAAAGAGTAAGAACATTTTGGTGATGGGATCTGTATCTGGCAACCGTTTCACAAGCTTCAACATTGGTTCTTACTACATAGACATTTCTTCTAACGAAGCCACTTTGTCTGGAATGTAGGAGCAAATTGAACACAAATTGGACGTTTTTATCCGAGTGTACTAAGATCGCCGGTATACACGATACGAGTATTTAATTTTCGTCTATTTATTTGGTACATTAGCAAAATACAGTAAGTATAGGCAGATACGGCACTATAAGAAAAGTTACCATGTATATTATAAATGCATACGGCCTTCGCTTGTACTAGGAATTACTACTTAACACACATGTAAGGAAAAGAAAGAAAAGTAACCAATAAAGTATGTTGTCATTTTAGTTAACTCACTCAGAGAGCACTAAGTTTGTGAAAAGGTAAGTCGAACTCGCACACCGCGGGTGTAGGTACAAAAATTTGTGTTACTCAGAAAAAATGGAATTCAGTTCAAGTTCCTCAGTGGGAATACTTGGCCGGTATTTACAATTTTTTTGTTTATTTTATTTTTCATTATTTGTTGGGCAATCTGCTACAATATTCTGTAAAAACATTCAACTAGCTTCCTATTACGGTTAAAATTATAAATCAGCCCATAAGCAGAGCCCACTGTTAGGCATAGGCCTCTTCTCTTTCAGGCCCACCATTCAGCGGCTATCTTTGTCTAACCAAATGCCCCGCCCATCTCCATTAAACCTTATGATTCGTGTGCCCTACATCTTTGACTTTGGTTTTATAGCGAATATCGATGTTTCGCATACGCTCCATAGACCTTTGCAAGACTTGCATTTTCTCCATATTGGCTTTATTGCGGGTCCATGTTTCAGCACCGTTGGTGAGAATGGTTAATATATATATTGGTTGAAGGGCTCTGGGCTTCGTGAAATTTTGGCTCTAAATACGAATGGCTTTAGATAAGATAGGATAAAAATATTCTTTACTTTACACCAGGAAAAACACAAAAATAAAAATAAAATAAATAAGATGCAGTACAATTGGTCGCCTTACTACTATCTGCCTGACGGCAGATACATATCTGGAATAGATAGATAGATAAATTATTTATTTGCACTTGCACACAGAGCGTAATACAAAGACAATAGGTAATAACAATAAGATTAAGCATGTAAACAAGAAGAAGCAAGCACTGTTTAACACAATCGACAGCAATTGGACCGCAGTAATATTAACAAATAATAATATATTATAACATTCAATGCACAGTTTAGGATGGGCGGGGATCTGCCTGACGGGAAATTGCCCTTTATAGTGGAAGAGCACGAACACCCGCTCTTCCTTAACCACCGTTTTACCCCCAGTTACTCGTACAGCTGTTAGTTGACCAAATTGCATAAAAAAAACCACTAACAGCTCGTAACAGTTGCTTTAAAGATTGTTAGTGTGCGAGAAACTGAAGGTAAACCATTAACATTGTAAAGGCCAGTAAAGGATTGTTCATGGGTCCGCGTGTTGTAAAAATTGTCTTACGTAATAAATGAACCCCTAAGGGAGTGTCGCCCGAGACAATCACTTATGTTTGCTCTTGTCGTAAAAATCATGACACGCAACTACCTACATTAAACATAAACATAAACATAAACATTTACATACAGGCACATACATTGGTTCTGGCCCCACACTAGGATACCCTGTGTCGTGGGAACCAGAAACAACGACATCACAAACATGTAAACATCCAAGACCCGGGGTTTTTTTTTTTGGTTCCCAGCCGGGATTCGAACCCGGGACCTCTCGCATGGTATGCAGATGCACTACCACTGCGCCACGAGGTCGTCAAAAGCTTTTATTATACATTTTATATTACATTTTATATTACATTGAACAGTCCTTCAATTTTTGCACGCGTGCTCAGCATGATATTTTTTTTTTCACCGAGTTAGGGCTCGTACACAAAACTGCGATGCGATGTCGCATCGTAAAAATCTGCGAGCTCGCGCGACGCATCGCAAAAACTTGCAAAATGATTCGCATCGGCGTTCATAATGGTATTAAATGGATGAACCCAAAATCTTCTTTGTTTGTTTTTCCTGCATCAATTTTAGCAATAACATAAGTGAGCACATCTTTTTACGATCTATGTCACGACCTAGTTTACAAAATACGGGAATGGAAGGAAGGAATGGTCACCCGAATCGTGCAAGGGAGATGCCTTGCCGCACGAAATCGTATCGCAACAATTCGTGTCGCAGTTTTCTGCGTTGCGAATTCGCATCGCGCCGATTCGCAGTTTTGTGTACGAAACCTTAACAGATTTTGCTAAAAAACCTCCCTAAGCAACTTACTTTATTAAAAGCATTTTATGATGATCAACCTTTTTATATCTATCTATACAATGTCACACCCACCAAATTATTAAAACGTCTCAATTTTTTATTATTGCACTATGGAGATCTAAGATACAGTTGTGCATCCATATCGCAGTTACTTTTGGAGTAACAATTTTATAATAATATATTTAATTATAATTATAACGTAAACATAACATAGCGTTTATGTTATGTTTATGTTATAATTATAAATATAATAAAAGCTTTTATCACCATTAGTTCCATTCGCTGAATAATTTAAGAAAATCCATGTTGCGCAACGTTTCTCTACAAAAAGTAAATGCGGTGTGGATGTACTTTTAATTGCACTAAATCAAAGCGTTCAATCCACAAAGCGTACCAATATTTGTATTCAATATGATCCAATATGATTTTAGCTTTGTGCGGTTCGTGGGATCGGGTTCTCCGTGAAATATATTTAATTATTCATACAAATGTATCCGAAAAAGTGATTCTATAATATCAACAGTGTTACTTTATTCAACTTCAAAATAGCAAAAATAATACCAGTTGTTTCGCACTGTGATAATGCGATGTAATAAATGGATATTCGTAAATATTCATTAATTTTTATTTATAACTTTTATTATAACTATTTATTTATAACCCACGACACAGGGTATCCTAGTGTGGGGCCAGAACCAATGTATGTGCCTTTATGTAAATGTTTATGTTATAACTTTTCGTCGTGCATCGCCTAGCCTAGTGATCGACTGACACCTAAAACAAAACGTAACGTTTCTCTTCAAAATATTCAAAATCTAAATGGATGGCTAGCCCGGCCAGCTACTATAAAAAGGTATCGTTACAGTACTTAAGTTTCCTGCGGCATTAAAATTAGGCAAGGTAAAAAATTGGTCAAGTACGTGTCGAATTCCGTAGAAGGAGGGTTTTTTTGGGCTTTACTAACTAACAATTTCATCAAAGTAATTTTCAATGGAATTTGTACGAAGTTTTCCTTTTATAAGTTGGTCGCCATTGCCCGTTAACTTGTAAAGCCTACTTAGCCATGATATGTTTTTCTTCTAAGTTCATTATAGGCTACTGTCGTGAAATTTTTCGCGTTTCCACTTAAGGTTGGGTTCTTCGACATTAACCCTAAATCTTAACTATTAAATATTAACCCTAAAAATAACCATTATTCAGTATTTAGTATTATTTAGTATTTAAAATCTGAAAATAATATATTACTTTTCAATGCCTTCTGCAACCTTACCGGCCTTACCTTACGGGCTGGTTATTCAAGCTCTTACCGAGCATTGCGTCTCCGTACCCCCGATCATAATAGGGCTGGTTATTCAAGCTCTTACCGAGCATTGCGTCTCCGTACCCCCGATCATAATAGGGCTGGTTATTCAAGCTCTTACCGAGCATTGCGTCTCCGTACCCCCGATCATAATAGGGCTAGTTATTCAAGCTCTTTCACTGGTTGCAATACCTGGTAATGTTTTCTTCATAACTTAGGTTAGCTAATAGATAATGCTAAGTAGCATTAAGCTCGCTTATGTGCAAAACTGTGTGTTGAAATGCAATAAAGGATTTTAATAATAATAATGTCCTATCTAGGGCCGTCGGTCATTATTTTTATGATTTTTTAGACTTTATAGCTAGATATGGTTTTATTTGAGCTGTACTGAGTTTCGGATCATAAAAAATATACCAAAATGACTATCACGGAATGTGTTAGTGACGTCGTCGGTCGTCAAAATTCTATTAATTTACCTATATTTCTGCAATTTCAAAATTTCCTACTTTTCACCCAAATATTCGCGCAGCGCAATAAGTCCCATACAAATCCGTGCGCTCGGAGAACCTAGCATTAATCGGGTGAGGGGCAGGGGGCGCCCTATTTTAACTCAACAAAAAATTTCGCTTTATAGCTTAATATTTCACATCTCCAAATCGAAAAACACTTGAGTAGGGTATCTGTAATTCCACGATACCCTACTCATTGTGTGTTGAAGGTATCCTAAAAAATTTTTTTTAAATATAATTTTCTACCATTTTGTCAGCGTGATTAATATATATATCTACGTAAAATTTCTATTTTCTTTCTTAATACAAATTGTGTCTCTGCTAAGCCATGGATAGACAATCAGACAGGCAGACAGGCGGACCGAGGAAGACGGTGAAACTATAAGGGTTCCTTATTGACTACAGAACCCTAAAAATCAGTTTTTTTCAAAGCAAAGTTGTTCTTATTAATGATAAGGTAAAACCCTCCCTTTTCTGATAGATCATGGCGAGTTTGTTACGCCCGTATGGCCCTGGCCACACGGAAGGTATGTAGGGCGAGGGCGCGAAAAAGACGCGTCGTCTTTCCAATTCGCTTTCATACAAAATGTACTGAAGGGCCCGTCCCTCGAAGCCCACATAGAAGAGATGGACGGGGCGAGGGCCTGAACTCTATACAACGTCGTAGTCCAGTCAAAATAGACAAAAAAAGGCGCTGAGTTTGCATTAACTCCCAACAAGCTGGATTTTTTAATAGGTACGTCATTACAAATGCTGTGTCAAACGTCCCCATCGTTTTTTATCCGACTTCAAATGTCACAAGTTTTCGTTTTTTGCCTACATCTCTGAAACTGAGAGAGCTACCGTAAGACTTTGAACAGGTTTTGGAGGTTTTTGGTTTGTAACTTTTTTTTTACGGCTCGAATTTCACTTTTTTTACGCCAACAAAACAATGTGTCCTTTGGTTATTAGATCTATGGCAAATTTAAGACCTACCACCCCCCTAACTCCCTACTTTTTTAATTTATTAAATGTCAAAGTAACCTTAGAAGTGGGGTTTCTTTGACAAGGCATTGAAATGCAACTGACGTCAAAGATAGTAAAAGCATGGATTACTTTGATATCATTTTGACCAAAAAAACTATTATTTCATTGAAAACTACATGGATTTAAATGAAAACAAATATTTTTACAATTAAATTATTCTTTATTAACGCAAGTATTACAATATTTGTACCGAAGGTACTGTTAATGCCACTTAATCAGTCTCTTAAGTAACAGTATTACTCGCAATATTACTCGAGGTCACGCACACTTGCTGAGCACACATGAATACCAATTTTGGCGCTCTGTCAAAGTAGCCCCAAAATCTGTCAAAGTAACCCTGGAAGTCAAAGTAGCCCCGTTTTACGGTACCCGAAGAATGCATGAACCAAGTGTGTACATGGTAAAATTTTCTACAAAAAAAGGTATCAATACTTTTTTAAGCACCGTTCTCGAGCTACCGTGGTTTCAAATGCGCTTTGAAGCCTTATATTTCGCAAACAGATTCCCGAATCAAAAAATGGTTGTCCTTTTAAACAAGCAATGTAACGATAACCCACACTATGGGAAATACGAGAATTATTAAGAATTATTATTAAGGCACGTTAATTTTGCTATATCTTTAAGAATGAGCGTGTGAATAGAGGTGTAGGGAGGTACACCAAAAACGATTTTTTTTCCAAACGTTTTTGTTTTACTGTTTTGTCGGCGTGATTGATTCGTATATTTTTGCCAAAATTTAGCTTTCTAAAGTCTGTTTTTTAATTCGATGCAAAAAAAAATTACTTTCACTTTGACATGTGCCCGGGTGGTAAACCATCACAACATTTGCAAACTGAATATCTATTTTGACTGGACTATCGCGTCTTTTCCGCGGCCTCGCCCCGCGCCCCTATAATTAGATGCTTTATCTGCGTGCGGTAAACTGTTGAAAATCACAATAGATTTGAGCACTGGTAATGCCGTTCAATTTGCCTGGTTGCCGCTGCCGAATAATAGGGAACTCGCGAAAAAAATATTTAGATCTCATCGGAGAGGCCTTGTTAAAGGCTAAATAATCGTTATAAATTATGACTAATACTTACCTAGCGAAAAGCAATTCTAGTTACGTGGTACAAAAACGCTCCATACATATAAAGCGTAATGTAATCTGTGGCGTCACAAGGGTGTTGATGCCTAATTATTATAACAAATAAGTATCATCATCAGCCATTTGACGCCCACTGCAGGACATAGGCCTCCTTCGTGGTTTTCATAACCATGAGGGGTTTTGCCATAATCGCCACGCTTGGCAGGCGGGTCGGCGATCGCAGTATGCGGCTGGAATCTCAGCAAGACGCTGCTGCCCGTCTCCTGGTAATTGATTTCCTTAGTCGCCTTCTACGACATCCACGGAAGCAAATGGAGTAAGTATGAGTAGAGCAAATTATCAACATTTGAGTTATTACGTCAAATGACATGACATACGGTGCCGAAACGTGGACACTCACGGTGGGGCTGGTCCACGAATTTAAAGTCGGTCAGCGTGCTACGGAAAGGGCTATGCTCGGGGTTTCTCTGAAAGATCGAATTCGAAACGAGGTGATCCGACGGTGAAACAAAGTCACCGACATAGCCCACCGAATTAGCATGCTGAAGTGGCAGTGGGCCGGCCATATTACCCGAAGAACTGATAACCGATGGGGTAGACGATTTGTTGAGTGGAGACCGCGGATCGGTAAACGTAGTGTAGGACGTCCTAACACTCGGTCTAGCGATGACCGTCGCAGTTCGGCTGGCAACAGCTGGATGTGAGTAGCCGAGGACCGTGCTCAGTGGCGTGCAATAGGATATTCCTATGTCCAGCAGTGGACAAGCGTAGGCCGATGATGATGATGACGATGATGATGATTTATTTCGTAAAATAATATATTGTTACGTGTTTACTAATGACATAATGTGTACCATAAGTGTTTTTTATTATCAGAGTAAGTTGAAATTTTGCAGTTTTTGAGACATGTAATAAACCCCAAAAAAAAGGATTTCTATTATTTTCTGAGTTTTTCTATAATAATAATAAGTTTACACAAGATGTTCACAGATTTCCTCTGATAGATTTTTATACAGTGTAGGCTTCTCTACGGTAGAGATGATTAATAGGTTACACAGTTCTAACTAGCGCAACAATGAAAAACATCAAATCTTCTTATATAGATGTTTGCAAATATTTTACATTCTAAATCTCAATAAGCTTAGCAATCCTACATATAGCCCAAATCCTCAGAACTAGGCCGTTTTTAGCAACAAAGCCGTAAGTGACTGAAAACGTTGGTGAAAATAGAATAACTTTCAAGAAGCCTTTAAAACGGAAAAGTCGGTAAAATCGGGCATAAGCTAAGTATGGATATGTACCAAATGATTTTCGCATTACCGTTAAATAAATAAGTAAAACTGCACAGTGACATTTTCCACGACTCGAAGATTTAATAATATCGTGTGCACGAACTGTATCACTATTTTTAGGCTGGTACGATAAATATCGAAGATATATTCAGCGGAATAATCATACTGAACATTCGATAGCGTGATCGGGTGACGTTTTTCTTTAGTGCCTCCCCAGACCGCTTCAGAAGGCAATTTATAAAAGGTTGCCTCGAAAAATGCTTGTCAGAAAATATTAATAAGCTTAGACATTTAAAGCGGATTATAAAATAACAATTTCACTGTAGCGCTTCTTATTTCCAACGATGTTTTCCGCTACACCGCGGACGCTTTTCCGGTTAAATTTACGCTTCGTAATTCGCTCGCGCAAATACGGGACTTTGGACTTTAGTAAAATAAACGAAGTAAATACCTACCTACTTGCAAAACACCTTGTTTGTCGATATTTTGATCCTCATTGACTTGTTTACGAGGGTCCACTAGCGCCCCAATAAAAAAAAAACGTTTTGGAAAACACTGGCCAAGAGGGTTCCGTGCAATGCCAAAGTCAAATGTTTTTATTCAATTGTTGTACCACATTTAAAGTCCTCACAGTAAGACGCGAGTTAACTGTTGCTGGCGCTATCTAGTGGTGTTTTAGTGAACTATTTTCCGTAAGTGAACGTATTATCTGTGGTATTATACTGAGTTTACCACTTTATTTTCAATTGATAGAATTCTTATAGGTTTTCCTGTGATTTACGCACAATTAATATATATATTTGTATATTTTTTTCAAAATTTTAGACGCGTTAGTTTTAGAGATCAGGGGGGATGGTTAACTTTCGTCTTCTTTCATGAATAAAATCAAAAACTATCTATTTTAAAATAACAACAAAAGCATATTTGTGATCCTCATAACAAGCCCTTTCATTTGATATATGACACAGTAAGGTTTGCGAAGCTAATTTGGTCCAGTAGTTTCGGAGCAAATTGGGTATGACGGACGGCCTGACAGACAGACGCACGAGTGATCCTATAAGGGTTCCGTTTCTTTTATACGGTGTACGAATCTCTAAAAAGTGTCAGGCCAAACTCATAATCATGTTAATAGTGATTTTTAAGACCCATGGCCGCAACCCTAAGGCAAAAACCCAGGACTAGGTAACATTAATGTCAAAAAAGGCCATTTTGGCTTAAATGCTATCTGGTCCCCTGTGATCCTAGGTTTTCGGTCGTGGGTCCTTAAAATCACTATTGACGTGATTGAGAGATTGTTCTGACACTTTTGGTAAGAACGATCTGTATTTTTTTTCCATTGTTGACGCTTGTGTCACGGATTTTATTTACCCAATCCTACTACATTTACTCGCAAGTGAAGTTAAAATGCCCAATAATAAATCTCTACTGACATTCTACGAATTCCCTATGGACAGTCCCTTTTTGGCTCTACACACTGAAACCTTAGCCGACCTCGAGTTAACACGACAATGCTGGAGAATACGAGCAGCATTTTTTTTTTATGTAGCCTATACTTCCCACTGCAAGGCACAGGCCTTCTCACAGAGAGAGAGAGAGAGAGAGAGAGAGAGAGAGAGAGAGAGTACGGGCTTAATCACCACGCGTGCCCACCACGGATTGGCAGTTTCAAGCGCTGAGGTGTGGAATACCTCAGACACTCAGGTTTCCTCACGATGTTTTCCTTCACAGTATTTGTGTCGCGAGCAGCATAAATATAGGGTTATTTCTACAATGCGCAATTCCTGAGACACCCCAGATGAGGTTTTTGTTTGGCTACCTACCCCTTTTGTTCTATAAATCTTTCTGAGATGTTTATTCGAAATAGAGTTTATACAATTTTATTGAATTCGCGTTTCACGCGCTCTACCGATTTCGCAGCCTCCTGTAATCGTTGTGCTACATAGAAGAATGTCCATTCTATTTATTTTATTTGTCCATTTTATTTATTCTATTTGGATTTTATCATTATCTATCAAACTCAAAAGCAGAGAAACCGCGAAATTTCCTTTTTAGGGTTCCTAAGTCAACGAGGAACACTTAAAGTTTCACCATGCCGTCCGTCTGTCTGTCCGCGGCTTAGCACAGAGACGATAAGTACTAAAGTGCTGAAGTTTGGGATAGATATACACATTTATTACGCCGATAAAACGGTAGAACAAAATCTTGAAAAAAATATTTTTAGGTTACCTCCCCTAAACGGAAATAAAATTGGAAATGCACTTTTTTTTCTCGCCTGCATCATAGTGTGGGGTATCGTTGGATTGGTCATTGAAACATATTGTGTGTAGGAAGACCATTTATTGATTTAGGGTTCCGTTTAGAGCGCAAATTATTGTCAGAGTAGGGCACTTTTTTTAGGAAAGGCGAAAAACAGTAATCACTGCATTACTGTTCATTGCAGGAGTTCCGCGCCGGAATTTTCTTCCGTGGATGTCGTAGAAGGCGACTAAGGAAATCAATTACCAGGAGACTGGCAGCAGCATCTTCCTGAGATTCCAATCGCATACTGCGATTGCCAACCCGCCTGCCAAGCATGGCGATTATGGCAAAAACCCCTCATGGTTGCGAAAACCACGAAGGAGGCCTGTGTCCTGCAGTGGGCGTCAAATGGCTGATGATGATGATGATGACCTATAAAATTACTACAAATAAAATTCTAACCTTCCTTCCAAACCTTCCGTTTTATAAAAGAACTATAAGTCTACATCTAAAATCACATTTGGCTTATATTCATACTATTAACTAATAACATGAACTAATAATTTTAGATTTTAAACACGAACGCCATTACTATAAAATTGTATACTCCAGAATAAGTACAAACTCAAAAGAACACAGAATTTTGAGGTTAACTAATCACAGCAATGAAACTATTTATATTTGAGTTTTGAGTATTAACCATAATCTACTAAGAGAGTCTCTTTCTCTCTTTTGTCTCCACTACAACCAACTCCAACTACAAACTCGATCCGATGGCAGCGGCTAACATTGTACAAGTACAGTGACATTAAAAAAAAGAATGTAATGTCATTAAGTTGAAATAATTTTTTTATTACTGATTAAATTTCTACTTTTAGTGTTTTTTGTATTTAAAACTAAACAACCTCACATGAATACATTTTTGTTTTGCATTTTTGACGTAATTTTAATCCACAGAATTTACTAACTGTATCTCTTTAAATTCTAACTGTAGCGTCCATATGTACTATCTGTACCTCTCGTTCATATGTACACTTGTTTCTCTGATTTTGACAAAGACGGGTAGGCTTGCCGAAGGTTTTCATCACTTTGGTGACTTTTGATCTCTACTTTGCTGGTTTCAGTACTCTTTTTACACTTTTTTTCTAACAAGAGCTGCTGGCATTTATTATGTCCTCATTATCATCTTCCGTGTCCGACGAACAATTATTTTTTTATGAACTTGAGCTCCTACTGTTGGAGGAAGACAACGATACATTAATACCTTTGAAAGAGCTCTTACTTTTGTAAATAAATCCGAAATTGGCATCCCCATCGGAGTCATCGACGTTACACTCACCGCTTCGGATTGGTGAAATATAATAATTTGGTACACCGGTCTTCTGTCGTTTAGACGTGCTCGGGATATATTTTTCAACCACGGATAAGGCAGCACGAGTGTTTTAAGATGAGACATGAACTCTCTTGACTTGATGTCATTTTCTAAAATTTTCATGATGAGTAAGCGTGACAGGAGGAGTGACGTTTTATTTGTTCCTTTTTCTACCATAATTATTTAGTAAGAACCGTCCACATTTCATTATTTATCTGTAGTGGAAAAATTTTATTTCACTCACGCAGATGACATTTTCCAGGAATTGCGCATTTCAGAAATACCCACTGCAGAGCACAGGCCTTCTCTCGGGTAGAGAGTAAGATGAAGTCCATCGCGGATTGTCGATTTCAAGCGGTGAGATATGTTAACTCCTTAGACGTTTGGGTTTCCTTACGATGTAATTATATGTGAAAGCCTGCTTATATATGAATCTAATCACTTTAGAAAGAGAAGAGAACACTTTTTTGTACATAAAAATGGAAATTATTCTCAGAAGGCGAAAAAATACCTATTGTTATCCAATTCATTGAAATAGTTAAAACCTCTAAGTTAAAACTTACTGGAATGTGAAAATCTATGAACGTTTGAGTTATTGTTTGATTTTTGGGTCATTTGGTGTTTCAATCATTGGGTGTTTCAGAAGGACCTTTTGAAAGGTCCTGTAAATACTTTCAAATCTTGAACGAACTAAACGAAAGTCCTATTTTCAGAGTAGTGTTTGCCTTGGTTGGGTTGGTACCTAAGTTAGTGTGGCTGTCACAAGGCAAAGAGCCAAATATCATCTCTGTTGTTGCCAAAATCGACGAACAGGCTAGCTTACAGCGAACATCGGCCCTGTCTCTTGATGTATTTTCTGTGTGAATTTCCAATAAGGATAATTGGCCCATTTAGTTTGTAAATTGAGGAAATTCTAAATGAAAAGTTAAATCTTGTGCGAGACGGAAACGATAAACGTCGAACGGTGCTATTTACATAAACAGGATTCCTTTAAAACACTCCACAAATGAAGTCACTTGAGGAGTATTTTAAGGAATCGTGTTTTTATAAACAAGACTCCAAGGGTTTTTATTGGACTACGTTATTTTAGAAGAAACAGCAAACATGGTCAGGAAATAATTTAATTCAATTTTAAAGCAACAGTTTGGACGCTAATCTATTTGGAATTTTCTGCTGGTTGATATACATGTTCTCATCTGCTATGTTGGGAATAAAGATAAATAGATAGAGAGATAGAACGGTCATTTTTGGCATAAATGCTATCTAGTCCCAGGTTCGGGATCCTAGGTTCTTTGTCGTGGGTCCTAAAAATCACTTAACATGATTGAGAGATTGTACAGGCACTTTATTATATGTAAATACGATCCGTAAAAGAAGATATGTTTTTTTTTTTCAGTGGTGTCGCTAGTTAGCCCACTGGATCCCCTTAACAGAAATTATTATATCACCTGGTTTCCCGTACGCTGACAATTTGTTAATCTACCATTAACAGCTGTCAGTTAGCCAAAGTACATACAAAAAAAAACCTGACAGCTGTTAACAGTGGATTAACAGATTTTTAGCGTACCTACGAGAAACCGGGGGAAAGTTTACCTAAGCCGAGCGAGTAAACATTTTACAAGAAAATCCTTCATTAATTTAATTTTTATCTTATGTGAGTAGGCAATTACAGTTTATCAATCTTATATGCACCTCCATGGCTGGCGCCAACAACATTTGCCTCCATATCAATAAAATAAGATCTACATCTTCATAATCTGTTTCTGTTACCCCACACTAGGGCTCTCAAAACATACTTCCATAGCAGCCAATTTGGCGCCTTCCGTCCATATTTATTCCGATACTCGTGCCTTCCTGTTGGACTGAGCGTCTCCAGGTGGTTTTAGGACGTCCTCTCTTTCTCGTTCCATTGGGGCACCATTATAGAGCAACTTTGGATGGGTGATTACAATTAGATCTTAGCCTAACTAATAACTAAAAAATAACTTTCTTTGTCTCAGATCTAAGCAGTCCGCAAAGATGCAATGGAGCGCGGCGGCGGCTGTCAGGTGACGCGAGCAACCTTCAGCCACAGACTCGCTGACCGAACGAAGCATGGCTAACTCGGGCTAGACAGAGAGAGAGAGAGAGAGAGAGCCACGCCCCCTGGAGATGAACGAGACGCAAGTCCAGGGCGAGGAGGCTGGGCTAGAGCTGATGGTCAGTGTCGCCGTCACAGTCATCTCCGCCATTGGTCTCCTACTCAACGCGTACATTCTCTTCGTCATTGTCATTACTAAGCAGGTACCTGACTCATTATTGTTTTTAAAACACACAAAAATTGCGGCTCATGTGGCGATACCTATACAAACGTAATTAGGTTTAAATTTGTAAGCCACAGGCTGGAATAAGAATAAATTAGAGCCTTGTAAGCCTTTTTATAGAACTTTTCACAAAGCTCTAATTTCTTTTTAATTAATAAATTCTCAATTTTAAACACGTCTTAAGCTCGCTTTGTGTCCTCTTAACATATTGGCAAAGTTTTCCGGCACGTTGTTTGTAAATTAAAACCAACGTTTTCATGGGAACCGCCTCTCGAGGCGCCCGTCCATAAATCTTGAATAGAGAAAAGCCGACGTCGAATCGTAATATGTGTTACTGTTTCTGTACAGCCACTTCGACTATTACATTACGTATACAGAAGAGTATACTAATGTAATAGTAAAACATTATTGTATACTCTTCTTGATCATGTTATAAGCGACGCCCCGGCAGTAACCAGCGCCACCAATGAAAAAAAAATCATACATACTTGTTCATTTCGTTAGTACACAACAATGGGTCACTGGATGATGTTCAGCGGTTACATTATCAGAAGAGTCATTTGATGGGGGAAGCGGAGCAATTACTACGACACATTCCAGTCACTGCAGCTAATTACGTTGTCTCCTGGTCTCAGATTGAAAAAAGGTACAACAATAAGAGATATATTTGCAATGAAACTCTGAAAAGATTTATGGGTCAGAAAAATCTTTCAAATGAAACCGCTAGCGGTATTAAGGGCCTGTTAGATACCACAAATGAATGTTTGAATTCGTTGCATAATCTAAATATTGAGACGAATTCTTGGGATGTGATTGTGATATACATTGTCAGTTTAAAATTGGACATTGAGACCAGGAAGCAATGGGAAGCAAAAAGTAGTGAAAATCAAGATCTGCCGACGTTAACTCAATTTACTGACTTTTTGGAACAAAGATTCCGGTCTTTAGAGTTTCTAGAATTTAAAGAAGATAAACCGAATATTCGCATATCAAAGACGCTTCACGTCACATCAGATGAGGGGGAATCCAATCAGGTTCTCTGTTCGTATTGCAAGGAACCACATAAATTGATCAATTGTAAAAAGTTTACTAGGGAGGAGATCGCCACACGACAGGATTTCGTTCAGGTTAATGGTTTGTGCAGTAATTGCCTTGGGCCTAACCATTTTTGGTATGCGTGCCGTCACCCAAGCAGGTGTCATGTATGTAAGAAAAAACATCATACATTGTTGCACGGCGGCCGGCCTAAAAAAAATGCTAGCGATACGGTTACACAAAGTGAGTCTACAAGTGACAAAGTAAATGTATCTGCGGTAGCTACAAAAACTGATCCAGAGTTGATGTCACCGGTTATTGCCTGTCATTCCAATGGAATGCTCAACCAAGTTATCTTGGCCACAGCCTTAGTTAGGGTTGTTGAGACAGGCAGTAATACTATTTTAAGATCATTGTTAGATCAAGGGTCTCAGGCCTCATTTATAACTGAGGCTGCGGCTCAAGGACTTGGGCTAAAAAAGATACCTAACAAGAGCGTAATATCCGGATTAGGAAGTGAAGAGGGTTCGGCTATGAAGTCGAATTCTATAGTTGTTATGAAGATTCAATCACTTCACGATCCTGAATTTATGTTCGAAATAACAGCTCACGTAATAGGTAAGATAACGTCACTTATACCTGAAAGGAAGGCGAATATCGAGTCATGGCCAGAACTTTTGAGTATTAAGTTAGCAGATCCAACATTCGACAAACCAAATAAAATTGATTTGCTTTTAGGGGCCGAGGTGTACGCGCATATATTAGAACAGGGTTTGATTAAAGGACCTGCGGGAACCCCAGTAGCTCAACAAACGAAACTTGGATGGATATTGTCCGGACCCGTGAGTCAACAAGAAGAACACCATCATTATCAGTCACATCGGATTACATTGCACGCTCAGGTGAAAGATGATGAACTGTTGAAATTTTGGGAGCTGGAAGCGGAACCCATACAAACGCACACACTACAGAAGTTGACCGAAGAAGAACAAAGATGCGAAGACATATTTGCCAAAACTACTACTAGAGATGAGGATGGCAGATATGTAGTCAGGCTACCGTTCAGAGATACTGATCCACAATGCCAATATGGAAGATCATTGAAGATTGCATCAAGAAGATACAAACTTGCCGAAAATCGGCTTCTCAAAAATGCGCAACTAAACAAACAATATACTGAAGGCATCCAAGAGTACATAGATCTAGGCCACATAGAATATGTGCCTGAAGAGAACATTAATAATGATAAAGCTGTTTATCTGCCTCAAGTAATAGTGGTGCGAGAAGATCGAACAACAACGAAAGTAAGAGTATGTTTTGACGCATCATGTCCCGGTATCAATGGAGTCTCTCTGAACAATGACTTAATGATAGGTCCGAAATTGCAGTTAGATTTGCGACATATTATAATGAAGTGGAGGCTGCATCCGATTTGCCTAATTGCTGATATAGTGAAGATGTATCGACAAATCAAAGTAAGTAAAGAGGATGTAGACCAACGTCTTTTGTGGCGCCCAGATGTGGAATCTGAACTACAACATCTAAGACTTTTGCGAGTCACATTTGGAACTGCTTCAGCACCTTATTTGGCTGTAAAAGCATTGCAACAAGTAGCATTAGATGAAGGGGCGAAGTATTCTAGCCAAGTAGCAGAAAAAGTATTGCATGATTTTTACATGGATGATCTAATGACAGGCTGTCAAACAGTAGAAGAAGGGAGAGTAATTTATAACGACATGAAAGAAATGCTCAATAAAGGAGGGTTTGAATTACAAAAGTGGTCAAGTAACAGTGAAAATGTGCTGGATATTATAAATGAGGACAAGAAAGATATAACTGATAATAAAGATTTAAAGCCAGATGAGGTACACAAGATTTTAGGTCTCACATGGAATAGGAAAACAGACGAATTCTGTTATTCAGTTAAACTCCCTCCATTAACTGTTCCAGTCACTAAACGGAAAGCGCTTTCAGACATTTCTAAGTTATTCGACCCGTTAGGATGGCTGGCACCAACTATTATAATTGCTAAAGTGTTTATACAAAAGATATGGATAACTCGAATTGGATGGGATGAAGAATTACCAAATGACTTGTTGAAAGAATGGATGACATTCAGGGAGAGTCTTGTCCAATTAGAGAAATCTCGCACTCCACGGTGGATGGAGACAAAGAAAGACGATGTATATCGTGAGTTACATGGATTCTCAGATGCGTCAATAGACGCATACTCAGCAGTTGTACATCTTCGAGTGGTTGATGGAGAAGGAATCATCCATTGTAATTTAGTTACAGCCAAAACTAAGGTATCACCTATTAAGCAAGTTTCTATAGCAAGATTGGAACTTTGCGGTGCAGGGTTGGTGACTAAATTGTTAATAGAAGTTTCGGAAGTGATTGGTATTCACAAGAATAATATTCACGCTTGGACAGATTCAACAATAGTTCTATATTGGCTAAGCAGTCTACCAAGAAGATGGAAAACTTTCGTAGCGAACAGAGTGGCTGATATTCAAAACAATCTTGAATTCCATCACTGGTCTCATGTTCGATCTCAAGACAATCCAGCTGATTGCGCAGCCAGAGGCTTGTCACCAACGGAGTTACTGGAATCGAAGCTGTGGACAGAAGGTCCGTACTGGTTAAAAGATGAAACAATTGATTATAGGCGACCCGAAATTCATGCAACAAAGTTGGAAGAAAGAAAAGTTGTACACTGTATGACAGCTAATATTGCAGAAGAACCGTGGTCGAGATTCTCAAAGTTAAGAAGGCTACTTCGGGTACTAGCATTATGCAAGAGGTTTGCTGCTTTATGTCAGAAGAAAAAAGCCATTCCCCACTGGATCACAACGAACGAATTATCAGAAATTTTAGAACAATACATAAAAACTTGTCAAAGTCAGCATTTTAGTAAAGAGTTAACAAGTATTAGAGATAGTAAAGCTGTTCACAAAAAGAGTTCAATAAAATCACTCAATCCATTTTTAGACCAACAAGGTATATTGAGGGTTGGGGGGAGGTTGCAACACGCAGAGTTGACTGAAAACATGAAGCATCCAATACTTATTCCTCGGAAATCACATTTAACAGATCTCCTTATAGCCGAAGCTCATGAAAGAACGTTTCATGGGGGTCCACAATTAATGATGAATTATGTGCGTACAAAGTATTGGATTACGGATGTAAAGCGACTGACCAAACTGTTCGTTCGTAAATGCGTAAGGTGTGTTAGACATGCAGCAAGGATCAGTTCTCAATTAATGGGGCAACTGCCCGAAGCTAGAGTCACACCATCTCGACCATTCCTCAGGAGCGGAATCGACTATGCTGGGCCTATAAGTGTTCGTATATCTAAAGGTAGAGGGATTCGGTGTAGTAAAGGGTACTTACATATGTTTATTTGTTTGCATGTCTACTAAAGCAATACATTTGGAAGCGGTCAGTGACTTGACTGCTCACGGCTTTATTAATGCATTTAGAAGATTGGTAGCTAGACGTGGACATTGTGAAGAGTTATGGAGCGATAATGGTACAAATTTTGTGGGTGCCGCTAAAGAATTAAAAAAGCTATTTATGGCTGAGAAAAGTAGTATGGCTGTCGAAATAGCTGATTTATTGGCCACTAACGGGACGAAGTGGCATTTTATTCCACCTCATTCGCCTAATTTTGGGGGATTGTGGGAAGCAGGAATAAAATCAACAAAAAATCATCTTAAAAAGGTAATAGGAAATGCAACTCTCACGTACGAAGAACTGTCGACGGTATTGACTCAAATTGAAGCGTGTCTCAATTCAAGACCTATGTCGCAGTTAAGCAATCACCCAGATGATTTGGGTCATTTGACACCAGGACATTTTCTAGTAGGGGAACCTTTAGTCACGGTGCCTGATAGGAATTATGAAAATGAAAACATTAATAGTTTAAGGCGATGAAAACTAACTCAACGAATGGTACAAGAATTCTGGCGTAGATGGTCTCAAGAGTATTTAAGTCATATGTTACACCGATATAAGTGGGCATATCAGACCCCTGAACCTGCGGTGGGTGACATTGTGTTGGTTAAGGAGGTTGATTTACCTCCTGCTAAATGGTTGTACGGGTTAGTAGTTGATAAGCACCCTGGCATGGACGGAATCACTCGTGTGGTGACCATTCGATGCAATGGGAAGCTTATAAAGCGACCCACTTCCAAAATATGTATTTTACCTATTCAGACTGAAAATACTGACAGCTAAAATGTATAATAGTGACTATAGTATATTGTACACGCTTGGCGTGTTAGGAAGTTTCAATTGAGAAGAATAGAGCTTATTTTTTTTGTCAAGAAGTAATTAGATTTATGTTATATTTATGTTATAAGTTTTTTTTTTCTTTCGGTAACTGTTACTGGTATTTGGTTATGTTTGTATGACCATTACGGTCATAGGGGCGGAATATGTTTAGTAGTAGTATGAATTAGTTTAAAGCAATACTAATAGATGTCGCTCATAGCATTGTAAATTGCGGTATGAAAGTTCAGCATTATGGATATATATATTAGAATGTTAAAATAAATAAAGACTCGATTCTGGAAGCAAATGTTTGTATGTAGTTAGTTCAGTGGTAGGGTGGCCCAAAGAGAATATAACCACTACGGGGTGGCCTGAAACACATACATACATAAACTCACGCCTGGATCTCAGAGGTGAAGGCAGAGACCAGGGACTGCCACTTGCCACGATCCTGACAGATCACTTTCGATGAATGTTGAGGAAGCAAAAAAAAAATTGTCTGTTATAACTTATAATACCGAGGGGTGAAAGGCTAATTGCTTTAAGCGACATTTTGTGAACTTTAGAGGAGAGCGTTTTAAAGTTTTAAAAAAAGAAAAAAAAATCGTAGTAAATCAGGTTTTTGTTTAATTTAGATTCTAAGTATACAGTTCTTTTGGAAATTAAATTTTTCATCAGATATTGTAGTTTTCAATCAAATAGATCAACGGGTTACAGAAATAAATGTCGCTTGAGTCCAAAATGCTCGTATGCTTTTTTTTTTAGGGTAAGGCAAAAAGACTTAAGCGACGGTTGCCCTTGTTTTTGGAGTAAGACCAAATGCTTTAAGATACAACAACTATCATGATTAGTGGAGGACTAAATAAGTCAAGGAGCTCGTAGTCGTGGTTTTCGAGTAGAGCTAATTGATTGAACTACCAAGCTATACGTGAAATAGATTACATCTAATTAGTTGAAATACCAGTTCCATTCTTATTTAGAAACAGGAAAAATGACTTAAGCAATGATCACTATTCTAATCTCGTTGACTTAAATCATCATAATTTTGAACTTTGGTTGAATTTGGCGGTTGAATCCATAACCAAAATGTAACCGCATCAAAATTGGAGCAGCATTCATTATGAGATTTATGAGTTTTCGTTGATGTTTGGCGAGAATAAAACAAAAAATTAAAGGAACAAAGTGTTTATTTATTAAATCATCAAAATTAGATAAACATTGAAGTTAAAGAAATTTCTTAACCATTTCTAATTGGAGATATCACTCACTACTATTATTTTTAATAATTATAACCTACTAATACTGTAACAATCAGTCAGTTATGTTCTTAATAAGAAATCACAGAAAACTATCAGGTCGATAAATGCTTTGCACAAATATCGTTTAACAATAAATTATGCTTAATGTTCATAAAGTCAGCCTGAAAAATTTAACATCTTAATTGAGGATACTTAATTAAACAAAGCTAAGATAAGTAACATTCAACATAGTTTTTTTTACTTAGCGGTTTTACAAAATCAGTCTTAACCGTTTTTTCTATCATTCTGTATCAAATTACTCACAATTCAATCCAATTATTGATTAATAGGTATAATGTGTACCGATATAAGCGTTTATGTAACAATATTGACCGAAATACATGAGTTACACAGGTTTAAAAGCTTACTTACCAATAATCTTCTTGCGCGTGACTCAAAAACAACGCGCGCGTCCGGCCTCCGTCACGGTTCGGCGATGACTGAAGCGCCCCCCGCGCGTGCGCCCCTTTATTCCCGAGAAGTTCTAAGCGCAACGCAAAGATTATACCTACGTCTTATAGGACATCGTTTAACTAGTGTCATAGAAAAATGAATTTGCTGAACAGACGTTCGTTACTAATTGTAAAACAGGATAATTGATTCAAGTACAAACACTATTAATAATTTTTGAATTAAGCGACTGTTTATTGTAAAAAATGTAGGCCATAATTATCTCAAACGACCTGCTCTCTTGAATTTTCGAAGAGGGTAAATACTTTAAATGACTGCTCTTAACATAAAATAGAGCAAATCTAATTGATTCAAAGGCCATGCTTTATTTATTTTTGGGGAGGGCTATTTGATTCAAACGACATTTCCCATATGTTTTTGTGGAGAGCTAATTGCCTCAAGCGACAAGCTTATATTTTTTTTGTGGCGGGCTAATTGCTTTAAATAACAAGGGTTTGTGTATTCTGGGGCAAGCTAAATGATTCAACCTACTATCTTCTTTTAGTATAGAAACAGCAAAAAAGCGTTAACAACCATTTGAGTTTAAATACGAGAAAGGCAAAATGAGTTAACCAACTACCTACAGTATCTTAACATAGCTCAAGTCAACCATGTTTTAAAAAAAGGCACTTTTTGTGTCACTTGAGTCAGTAGCGGTGTAAAAATCAGCGTCAAATCTAATTGCCTCAAGCGCCAAAAAAGTGCTCAGATCGGCATGAAACCCGGCTCAAAAGACGTAGAAAAATTTGCTGATTCCGAATATATATATAACTCAATATCGCCCATGGTGTCGCTTAAAGCAATTAGCCTTTCACCCCTCGATACGTTTTTTCTACGATGTGAAGTAACTATTTTTAGAATCAACAGCTTCGAACCTAAGGTCAAGAACCTAGGACTTTAAAGAATGTTTCCTAGAACTTTAAAGGATTTAAGCTGTAGGTTCTACAAATAGCTATCAATTCAATTCTGCTTTATTGACTCAGTGCACTGATTGTCCAGTACAAGAAATAGCTATCACAGTTATTGAAATTTATAATGATTACTTCATGCAAAAACGTTTTAGGAAAGATTTTTTTAGCGCTAGTTAGTACTTAAGAACGACTAGTTCACGAACTAAGTACCTGCCGCATGAGTAATCGTAAAAGCGTGAAGCGACTTTTAAGAGATTACTGCGTCTGGGCACATCTAGGCTAAGCGAAACCTCGACACTCAGCATAAAACCAAAGTCGAAGACGAGGGCACACGAATCGTAAGGCTAAAATGGCAAAGATAGCCACGGAGTGGTGGCCAAGAACGGGTCGACGGTCGGTGGGCAGACCACCCTAGCCCGGTGGGCCGACGACATTGTAAAAGCGGCTGAGAAACATTGGACGAGACTGGCAAGGGACCGGATGGGTTGGCCTGAAAGAGAAGAGGCTTACTCTCAACAGTGGGCTCTGTTTATGGACTGATTAGATATATAGCGCGTCTGAGAATACCCAAAGTTGGGATTGTACATAGTAAAACTTTGACCACGAGCCTTCTACCGGATTTATTATTAATATGCCTTTCCTGAACGTGTATTAGCCGGTAGCCAAAGCAACCGTAACACCTTATTCATACTCTCGGCGAGTAAACAACGTTTATTATGCAAAACATGGAAAACACTTCATCGATAATAACTTAAACCAATAACGACGTAAAATTATTTTTGTGTGACGAAAATAACCTAAATAAAAAAATTGTAGGAAAATTTAAATAGAGAAATTGTTTATCGATACTGATGAAACGGCATTGTTGGGTAAAAACGTGCAAATGGTAGGGCAAAAACGCGGCATAGTCGCATCAAGGACTAAAATTTGTAATTATATAATTCTTTATAATTAAATTACATACCTACATACATAAACTCACGACTGTGCCCCAGAGGGGTAGGCAGAGACCAGGGACTGCCACTTGCCACCAATCGAAGGTGGCGAGGTTGGTAGCCGCACCTCACGCCCCCTCACGAGGGGGCGGAAAGCGGACTTTGGACACCCGCTTTGCTACGATAATTAAATGTCACGAATAAAATGCTTTACCAACGTTTTCTGAATTGAAAATTTCACTGAGTAAAAAACTTAAGAAGGTATCAGACAGGTTATAATTATGAATAGTATTAGTCGTAGAGAAAAAAAAATGACCACCGTTAATTATCTTTTAACATGGCCTCTCCAATTAAATTAAATTACGTCATTTATCTCTTTCCGCGTGGCGCCGGATTAAGAATAGCGTCACTCCGTTTCCTTCCGTGGATGTCGTAGAAGGCGACTAAGGAAATCAATTACCAAGAGACGGGCAGCAGCTTCTTCCTGAGATTCCAACCGCATAATGCGATCGCCAACCCGCCTGCCAAGCTTGGCGATTATGGCAAAACCCCTCATGTTTATGAAAACCACGAAGGAGGGCCATGTCCTGCAGTGGGCGTGAAATGGCTGATGATGATTATGATGATGTCATTTATTTGCACTCGGAAGCGAGAGACCCAAGTTCGATTCCCAGTGCGGGCACGTACCTATGACTTTGTTTTCTAAGTTATGTACCACTCGCTAACGGTGAAGGCAAACATGCATCGTGAGAAAACCTGAGTGTCTGAGCTATTCGCATACCTCAGCGCTTGAAATCGCCAATCCGCGGTGGGCAAGCGTGGTGATTAAGCCCATAACTCTCTCTCTCTCTCTCTCTCTCTCTCTCTCTGAGAGAATGCTTATGTATGTTACGTCATTTATTTCGACCAACGGGGATCGTTATAACATATTAAAACTTATGAAGAGACAATGAAGTTGTGTTAGTAAGTGAAATAATGAATAAAAATCAAATTCAAAATATTTTTTGTGCAAGCTCTCCATTGCAGGCGAGAGTGTGGCCGCAGCAGATATTGTGGGCTTCTCACGGCAGCTTAACTCAAGTCCACGCCCGCGCTTCGCTGATAAACCTGTTAGCTGAACGGATGAAGAACCCATTGACAACTTTCTGGGGAGCGATACTGTCGGATCAATGTACGCTCTGGGTACTTGTGGATGTGTACGTGTGAATAGAGCTTCTTATCGCGTAGAGCAATATCTTGATGGTATGCTGGGATAAATAAATATTGAAGTAAATATCGTATTTACCGCTTCACAAACACATGTTAGGACTAGCTTTTGCGCGCAACTTCGTCCGTGCAAACTTTAGTTGATAAGAGTGGTTCTAAATAAGTTGCAGATGCTTTTAGCGCATGAAAAATAAATATTTAAAGAACAAATAGCATAAAAAAATTGTAACTTATAATCTTTTTGTTGCACTAACCCG
This sequence comes from Yponomeuta malinellus, assembly GCA_947308005.1. NCBI lineage: Eukaryota > Metazoa > Arthropoda > Insecta > Lepidoptera > Yponomeutidae > Yponomeuta > Yponomeuta malinellus. The sequence goes on along the minus strand of OX371006.1, from coordinate 14,622,936 downwards.
TGCTGTGGACGAGGACAATTTTAGAAAACCTATTTAGAGGCTAAAAATTCCACCCATGCCGGGATTTGAACCCGCGACCTCTTGCTAACCGTGCCAGCGCTATCCAACTGAGCTAATGGGTACTAAACTTTGGTAACCCTCTTCACCCTCTTGGGGATGGAATAAAAAAAATTGAGAAATATGTATTTCGTCAACTGTACCGAAGTATGATTAGACTAAGTTTCAAGAAAATAACAAACAGTAAGAAACCCTCTTACGGGTTGAATTTTGGAAAACCATTAAATACGTATTTCATCAATTGCATTAAAGTACGTTTCTGCTGACTTTCAAAAAAATGCGACCACAAATATTTTACTCCCCATATAAACCTTGGCACCCCTTTTCACCCTCTTTGGGGTGGAGTTTAAAAAAAATGTGTCACATCAACTAAGGCACGGCGAAAGGGGTCTCAAAGTATGTCAACATAATTATTATGTATGTCAGTTTCTATGTAAAAATAATTATTATACTGACATACAAACTTCCTCTTTCGCCGTGTCTTAGGGGTTGAATTTTGAAAAACCATGGAATACATATATATCGTCAATTGTATTGAAGTACATTTGTACCAACTTTCAAGAAAATCTGACTATAAATATTTTGCTCCCTGTAAAAACATGGCACGCTTTTTCACTCTCTTAGAGGTAGAAGTTCACCTCATCAATTGTGTTGACATGCATTTGTACTAAGTTTCATGTAAATCTGACTATAAATATTTTACTTGGGTCTATGATGTGTTACAACCAAATCTTAAGCAAAGTATCATTTCACATGCAACGTTTGTCAACGTTTCGTTTTACAAACTGTTGTTTCACAATGACATCCAAATACCTACAAATATTAATTTGAATTGGCATTCATTTTTAAAATTCATCGTTTATAATATGTTTAAAAACAAAATATTAATAGATATAATTTCGAAAATGTTATTTTGCAAGGGTGTCACTTCCATTTGGGACAAATGATTTAAAGTAACCTAATAAGTAACCGAATTTATTTTGTTAACTTTCTGGTAACCACTAAGGAGCTACGCTCGCTTCATTCGCTCCGCGCAGTGAGATCACAAGTCTGACCTAACCTAACCCACTGTTGCGGTGAGGGGGATTTTTTTAATGGGGGTGCTCCGTCCCCCAGCATCCCCCCCCCGATTTCTATCTGTGGTTATTTATTTTACACATGCAATGTATTTAAAATGATAAATTCCCTAATGTCTTTAAACCAAGTAACTTTGTTGATATAATATATTTATGTAAAGAAAACTTATGTAATGTTATGTTGCCAAATGACATAATATGAAATAATTACTTTATGAAGTGTAATGTTTGCGAAACATTTTTATATCGAATGGTGAGTTGTCTAATGATAAATGTGCATTTCGTTATTTGTTGTCTTAGAATTTGTTAAATAACTGTTGAACTTTCGAATGGTACCCATTTTACTTTCCATACAAACCTTGACACCACCTTTTGCGTGGCTGGGCGTTGATGAGTCACTAGCTGGCTCGGCAAACGTTTTTTCGCCATATTAATTAGGCTACCAACAAAAATTCATAAAAATCGGTGAAGCCGTTCGGAGGAGTTCGATAACAAACACTGACACGAGATGATTCTGAACTGCCCATATTTTTGGAATTACTCAGTAAATTATTAGTAAATATGTAACTGACGTAACTAGCAAAATCGATATCCACATAATTTTAAATTAAAATTACACTTTCAGGAAAATTATTCAGAGTGTATCAGAGGAATTATGTCTTATTTTGAGAGGTTGTTACGTCACTAAATTAATATGTAACTGTAGTAAACTGCGTTATACACAAACTCTCTGTTACATAGGTATATGCTGTCAGGCGTATTCTACCTTATTTTGGAAAGATGACATACCAATCGCCTCATCCCGGTAGACGGAAATAGCAGCTTTCATTTAAATTCGAGAAAAAGAATATTAGTTGGCTTAGTCTTAGGTTAGTTTGTGTAAAAGAATGGGACAAAGATATATTATGTCTCTCTCTCTAATCAGCCCATAAACAGAGTCCACTGTTGGGCATAGGCCTCTTCTCTTTTAAGCCAACCCAAAAGATGTGAAACCCTCAAACAACCCAAAAGGTGGGTTCGTAACCACCCTGTATCACTGTTAGACTTTGTTATCTGAGTAAAGTACTTATAGCTCTTCACTGCCATTCGCTAGAATACTACTTGTAAAAGAAAACATCGTAACGAAACCTGAGTGTCTGAGGAGTTAATACACCTCAGCGCTTGAATCGCCAACCCGCGGTGGACACGTGTTGTGAGACGGCCTGTGCCCTAAGATACTCATAAAAAGGCTACGTTATGTTACGCCATGTTATATTAAATAGCAGTTTCTTTTGATATTAATTGCTAAATAATTAAATGCAGCCAGCAAAATGAAGCCAAGAAACTTAAATTAGGCCTTAATTTGATGAATAAAACGTCTGGCTTCCTTATACCAAACAAACTTGGTTTTTGCTAAGTTTAATTAAAAATCAGGAAGCCGCGTATGCGAATCCTCATTAAGAATGACTAAGGAATTAATTTTCCTCTGTTTTACATAATGTTCGGATTTTCTAATTCATATTTACTTTGACAACATTTTGCTCTATCACTTATACCCTTGTATACCACTAATAATGCACTTAGAAGCTAATAGTTAAGAACCTTAAGAAGATTCAAACACGGTCTGTAAACCGATTGATTTCAAGCAAAAACATTACAGCAACAACTCTGTTCTTAGAAAAAATGTAAAGCCTTAGTCTTAGCCGTCCCAGTCGAGACAGGATTTTATTTGAATTAAATTGCTTATTGGACACAGAAATGCTTTATTTCTGTTAATATCATCAAGTACAATTTCACAGTTACAATTTAATATACAAAACAAACAATAAATTGACATGTACAAAACAGTAGACGATATTTTTGTTTTTCGCTTATTTATCAAACTGACTCAGTAAGTACTAGATATCACCGTCGATTCGTACAAATTTAATTAAAATTAAGAGCAATTAAGGCAGAACTGAAATATATACTATTACACTTACCTACGGTATCAAAATCAAAACACTGCATATATTACTCAGAACTGCTTAGTTTGGCGTTAAATATTTCCTTCATGAAGATACATTAACTTATCCTTTTAATAATAGGCGTAGCTATGATCTAAAAATCCATTAGCCTTTTCGCTTACCAGCTCCTGGACCGGATTTATATAAATAACTTCCACACAACACAATCGCTTGACCTGATTCAAAATTAGGATACCCTATGCACAGGGTGACCTGGTAACCAGGTAAGAACATCCTAGATATGGAAATACACAGACTGAGGCTATTTGTACAAATCCATTACGATGACTGCCATCGCCAGTGCGAATCGAGCCCACGACACTATTTTTGTATATAAACTGAAACATTGGTCCTATTCGGCCCGGCAGCAGCGCCAACCGGGCCGTTTTACTTGTAACGTTCATTAAGTCGCAGTTTCTGTGCTACTTTGAATTAAAAAAAAAAATTGATTTTGAATAAAGACTAGCACGGAAGGATGTGGCGTGCCGTGGCCTGTCCAGCGTGGATGGATGTGGACCGAGTCTTAGATGGTGAGATCTACAACCCTCTTTGGATACCGCGACGCCTCGCTGGATCGTCATAATAATCGGCCCTGCCTCCGTTATCATTAGCTGGAGGGTCAACCATCAACTTTCTGGAATTACAGATAAATAATTTATTGACGAACAAGTATCTAAACTAACAAGTATCTAGACTAAACATCTTTTTCAACTTTAATATTAGTGATCATTTACTACGGTACTACCCGAGTATAACGTAAACTTTCATCATGTGGAGGAGAATAAACAATCTACGAATAAATCTACGTGAATGATCACGTAAACCAACTTCCAAGAGTTGAATAAAGAAATTTGTTACTTTTGAATAAAGTTCTTTTTATTTTATTTTTATTTAATAAATCTACGTAAGTGATTACGTAAAGTTATTGCCGAGAGCCAAATAAATCTACGTAAGCTTCCTCGGGAGTAAAAGAATTCTACGTAAGAGACCTAGGAAATTGCATTATTTATTAGATAAACTTAATAACCGTGACCACGGAACTACACCTTTGCCGAAACATCGGAAATGAAGCTAATTACTTTAATAAATAATGGCGATTAAACCCGTCCAATGTAAAACAATGTAGGTATGAGCAACGCGAGTAAATAAAAAATACTTACTATTTATTGTAAGAGAAGAACCAAATACGGGTTTTCAAACAAATGTGCGTAAGTGATTACGTAAACTTACTTCCGGGAGTCGAACTTCGCCAGCAGCCGGTTCTCGTTGAACCTGTCCGAGGGTTCGGGGGGCAGCGTGGCGGGCGGCCACTGCGGGGCCTGCCGCTCGGGGGGGCCGGGGCTGTCCGAGCGCGTGGGCGGGCCCGCCGGTCGCGTCGGCCGCACCGGACCCATTTGCAGCCTCACCGGCGGCGGGTACGTCATGGCCGCCAGACTGAAGTCCTCCGCGTTGCCCGCCATCGGGTCCCTCCATACCTTCCACAAATTCAAACTTATTTACGTAACGAATCAAAATTGCATCAATTAGATTATGCACGCAGAACTGATGGCTGATGGGGCCGAAAAGTTCTCGAATGGAGACCACATATCGGCAAGCGCAGAGCAGGACGACCAGCCACAATATGGACAGATGACCTCATCCAAGTGGCAGGAAGATGCTGGACGCAAGCCGCTTCCAACCAGTCTTTTTGGAAATCCATGGAAGAGGTCTATGTTCAGCAGTGGACTTCTTGTGGCTGAATGATGATGAGATTATACTCTTAAGGGCCCAGCGCTTATATGCAGTGCACCGGGAACGTCACGACCGTCAGCCAGGATCCGATGACAAGCGACGGAAGACTATAGAGTCAACCGCGTTGCTCACCATCGGGTCCACCCATCAATCAGTCAATCAGCCCACTATCGCCTGCTCCTGGACGTAAGACTTCAAGGCCTCGGCCAAAAAAAAAAATTGTTACACCCATCTTGCAAAAATGCAAGCGGAAGTTGTAATTTTGATTCTATACGTAAATGACATATTTGAAATTTTTGGCTATCTCCATATTCTCCATAGTTACATCCCACTAATATCATACCTCTGGGTGGGTGGTTTCGCTACTGAGCGTTTAGGTGGACGGCGGACTCACCGGTGCACCGGTCACAAAAAATCACAAAATTTCTCAAATGATGCTACACTAGTTTAGTACACTTATCAAGCCACTTATAAGCCTCTCGTCTGGTCCAACCTGCTTCAGCTTCGGGTCAATGTCGCCCTTCACAGCGGCCGCGCGCCGCCAAGCCTGCGTGTCTATGTAATCAGGCACGGCCTGACGGTAAGGACTCTCGGGGTTCTTCCCCTGCGATATGGCCTTCCTAGCAGACTCCGGCATCTCCTTCAGGAGCTCGGGCGGGAAGAACCTCTCGTCCAGCTGTGGCGTCGTGTCGTACACCTGATGTTGACAATGACAAGAAACCCTGGATCGGTTACTAGGCGACGACGGCTACTCTGACCACATTACACTTTGTCGTTATTAGTGAAAGCATTGAATTGATGAAAGTTACACTTACATTATGTATTTTATCTCCGCCCACCCTGCGGGCTATTTCGTTCTGTTTCTTGCTATTGATAAGACTTTGTATCGCTTTCAACCGATCCATGGACCGTTGGTCAGGCTGTGGCATCAATGGCTCCTGAAAGACAAATAACATCGACAATGTTTACTAAAATCCGTGATTAAAAAATTTAAACCGGCCAAGTACTATTCGGACTAGAGACAACTTGTCGCTACAAGATCAAGGACGTCAAGTAATTACATACATACAAACATATACATAAACTCAAGCCTTGTATCCCAGAGGGGTAGACAGAGATCAGGGACTGCGACTTGCCACGATCCTGACAGATCACTTTCGCTTCCTCAACATTCATTAGTCGTTGCATGCACGCACGCCGGTTTCGGGTACTTTTTATCTTGCCCTTTACTAATACATCCCCTATTTGGTCGTAGTACCTATATCCCTTTCCGGCCTTTCCACCCACATCCGCTCGATATATTTGTTTCGTCCATCTTTCTTCCTTCATCCTCTCCACATGTCCAAACCGACGCAACATTCCTTTCTCAATTCTAGACACTATATCCTCTTTCAGTCCACAACGTTCTCTAATCAAACTATTGCGTACCTATCCTGTCATTCAAAGTAACACCAGAGTCATCATCATCAGCCATTTGACGTCCACTGCAGGACATAGGCCTCCCTCATGGTTATGAAAACCATGCGGAGTTTTGCCATAATCGCCACGCTTGGCTGGCGGGTTGGCGATCGCAGTATTCGGTTGGAATCTCAGGAAGACGCTGCTGCCCGTCTCCTGAGAACACCAGAGTAATGTCAAGTAATTTGAACTTCTAAAGTGTTACTAAGTTGTACAATTTGATTTTAGTATGTACTAATTGCATCACTGACTGAATACATGAGTTAATTCCGTTCTCCGGGAAGCTACTAATCAACATAACATAACATAAACTCAAGCCATGTATCCCAGAGGAGTAGGCAGAGACCAGGGACTGCCACTTCCCAAGATCCTGACAGATCACTTTCGCTTCCTCAACATTCATTAGTCGTTGCATGCACGCACGCCGGTTTCGGGTACTTTTTATCTTGCCCTTTGCTAATACATCCCCTATTTGGTCGAAGTATGTCCGTCTGGGTCGTCCCTTACCGGCCCTTACTAATCAATGAATTTAATAATAACTTTCGCTCTCGAAACTGTACAAAAATGCCTTCTTATTTGAAGAGCTAAATGATACAATACGAATACGCCAATTTCATCATTCCAACTGAGTCGCCACCAAAATATCTTCGATATTAGAAAAGAGTCAACTGTTAGTTACCTGTTGACACTTCGGGGCTCATGCCCAGATACAATCCGTCCGTCACTCAAACCATTACGTTTTTTTCTGGGTCGGTTTATTACATGAAAACCTTTCGCTAACGGTGAAGGAAAACATCGTGCGGAAACCTGATCGTCTGAGCTATTCATATACCTACCTCAGCGCTTGAAATCGCCAGTCCGCGGTGGGCACGCGTGGTGATTAAGCCCTTCTCGAGAGAAGGCCTGTGCCCTAAAGTGAGACCTGTATAGGCTGCTTATGCTTTTGATCCAGGACGAGTTTCCCAAGCTATTAGTCTGAGACGGGGGTCCAGGGAGTAACACACGCGCCACCAGGGAAAAAAATCATATCTTTTTTTACAGGTCAAATTTTCAAAAAGTGTCAGTACAATCTCTCAATCATGTTAATAGTGATTTTTAGGACCGTGTAAAAAAAGACCTAGTTCGTTCCCCGGGAACAGGGACTAAAACGCGTTTTTATTCCCTGAGGGAATAATAGTAGATTATGTACTAAGGGAATAAAACCATGTATTATGTCATGGGCGGCATATTGAACCCTGAGCGGAGCGAAGGACTCCGAGTTAACTCGCGAGCGCAGCGAGGGAGTTAAATTTTAACTCCTGAGCGAAGCGAGGGAGTTATGTAGAGTCCTGAGTGAAGCGAGGGGTTCATACCGCCCGAGACTAAGACATGTTTTATTCCAGAGGTGAATACTCTACTTTTCACACCATCTGGGAGACAATAAAAAGACAGGGCTGCATAAGTTGAAAATATGTATTAAAACCTGAAATTAAATATAAAGTCCACACTCTTTTACGGCTTAGCAACTTAAATTGAATATAACTTTTAAATTCGTATTTGCAATTCGCGCCTTTTTTTCTTTTTTTTTGTTGGTGTTTCGCGCGGTCACAGGACACAGTATTTCAGAAAAAAAAGAAAAAAAAGAGGTGAGTTTCGAACAACAATTCGAATTTCGAATTGCAATGCGGGGCTTCTCCATAGTTTTCATGCGAATTTTGACATTCTAAATTCAAATCACTTTATTCCCTAGGGAAATTCTTCATTATTATTGCCCTCGAGAGACAAGGCCATGCTTTACGATGATATTTGACGGTACGTAATAAGGCATTGTCGAGCAGGAGGTGTGAAAAAGTGATTTGAATTTGGAACGCGCATGTTGCTGTTGTTGCTAAGTTCACAGCGCAGCATTGTTCACGAACACGGACAATGTTGCACAAATTGCTGGCTGTTTAAAAAAAACCGCGCGCGAGCAAAAAAAAAAACTGAAAAAGGCGCCTAATGCATTCCGTCTTTTCGTTTCTCTAATTGTCATTGTTATTTTTACTAGAGTAAAAATGAGTGCGTCTTCAATAAGTGATAACTGATAACGAAATATTAACTCCGGAGTGTATCGTTTCAGACGCTAACAATGTGATACAAAACAAATAACACTATTCATAATATGGTTGCGTTCACTTATTTTCTCATCGAGGGTGATAAAAAGTAGAGTGTCCACCTCTGGAGTAAAACTATTTTTAAGCTCGAGTGGTGTACTTTTCATCCCTCGTGCACTCAGGATTCTACTCTATAATCCTTCGTGCACTCGGGATAACAAAGAAACACTCTCGCCTTAAAAATAGTATTTTACTCCCTCGGTAAACAATCTAGTATTTCTTCCTCGGTGGCGCTAGTGTTACTCCCTGCACCCCTTAACTTTCAATAGCAAGACTAGTAGTAATTGTTACCCTTAGCAGCGCGCCGGCTCCTCCCCCACATCCACTCCCACGCTCCGTGGAGGCGATTCGAAACTTGTTTAATAGCAAATTGAGTTTAGTCTCAACAGCGGAATTGTCTTTTATTGTCACCTGGTGACTGTTTCGTAGAACTACAATTCGTGGTTCACTATGACATTTCGATGTACATTGCAAAGTCGATTAACCCACTGCCTCGAATTGTCATAATAAACTAAAAATTGTGGTTTTATGAAACTCGGCCCTGCATCGACTAGCGCTTGTCGGCCATCTTACTAGAATACTTATCTCAAGCTTTAGCCACAACACGAATTTTATGGCAGTCAAAAAAGGAGATTTTCGGATTGTACCGCGTGCCTGTTTGTCTCGACACAAACGCGGGATTGATTCTATTGACATTTGCGAAAGTTTACTGGTTGGGTTTGAATCTCGTTTAAAATGCGTCTCTTGTCGTCGTCGGCACGCACAAAATAATCCGTTTGCAAAGGCCCTAACAATAGCTTATCCTAGAATTGTACAATACAACGCGACTATTTTGTTTTTATTTTTGTTTTTTTGGCGTTCGTGTATTTTGTTTGTGTACCTTCGAGTTTACTTTGTGTGTGACAATTTAAATAAAGGTCTTCTTTCTTTCTTTCGATTCGTATTGATCTTTAGTTTACTCTTTATTTCTTTCTAATGTCTATATTTATGTACAAAGTGTGAAATCAGAAATCAATAATTTATTTCAACGTAAAGAATTTAAATTCTGTTTGCTGAATGTCAATGTACTAAGTTATCTACTATGTTAGCCGCTGCCTTCGGGCCGTATTTGTAGTGGAGAAAAAGGCAGCGGGAAAAAAAACTCCACTCTGACCATCTTTTCTCAAATCATCTTAAACTTATACATCAAAGCCTATATGATATGATTCCGTGATAGCCACCAATAACTTTGAAAGCCAAAATAACACTTCTTACAAAAGTGGGAAAAACATTAATGCTGCGGCCAGACACACGAACAGCACCCGTTCACGAGCATAACGCAGGGGTCAGCCATCAGCAGTCTCAACCATTTTAGAGGGAGATAGGTGACCTGGCCACCACGCCACCATTCGAATGACCTTTAGCAAACCTGCAGATTGAGTTCTTGTTAGCTATAAAATGTGTGCTATAGTTATTAATGTGCAATCACGTCGTCAGTACACGTTTTTAAAACTAAATAAATTATAATATTAATAATTAAATAACAATGAAATCGCAGTGGAATTGGCTTACTACCAAGGGCTTATATCGTTCATATACTCGTCGATTTTTTAATGAATGTTTTAAATTTATTTTCAGACAAGGATAGAACATGTTGGACGTCCCTATTTAATTTGAACATTGTTATATTTTTACGGACATACATTATATTATCGAATATATATTGGCAAGCCAGTGTAAGAATTCCTATTTCTTTGAAACGCTCCCTTAGCGATTCCCTACTGCTTAAGTTGTAAATTGCTCTTACTGCTCTTTTTTGCAAAATAAATATTGTTTCTATATCTGCTGCCCGTCCCCATAATAACAGCCCATATGACATGATACTGTGAAAATAACTAAAATAGACCAGCCTCGCAGTCGATATGTCTGTAAGTTGCCTAATTTTTCTAACTGCAAATGCAGCTGAACTCAACCTACCCGATAGTTTTTCAATATGCGGACTCCATTGCAGTTTTGAGTCTATTGTTATGCCTAAAAATAGTGTGGACTCTACCAGCTCTAATTTCTCACCAGATATTTTTAGACACGTGTCAACATTTTTAACATTGGGCAAGGAGAACTTGACGCATTTTGTCTTTTTCGCATTTAATATCAAATTGTTCACCGTGAACCAGTTTAGAACTGTAGATAGAGCATTGTTTACATCGTCAACATTACCTAAACCTCTCTTAACTTTAAAAATTAAGGAAGTATCATCAGCAAACCATACTATCTGCGATAGTTTTTCTACTAGGTAGGGCAAATCATTTACGTAAACCAAAAAAGGACCGGTCCTAGTATAGAACTTGAGGAACTCCTACTTTTACTTTAGATCCTGAGGATTTAACTCTATTAATATCTACTGTGTTCTTGGCAATAAATGGTGTACATACAATATAGAATAATTCTATTCTATTAATTTTCACTTTCCGTGTGGTGCCGGATTAAGACTAGCGTCACTCCATTTCATTCCGTGGATGTCGTAGAACGCGACTGAGGAAATAAATTACCAGGAGACGGGCAGCAGCGTCTTCCTGAGATTCCAACTTCATACTGCGATCGCCAACCCGCCTACCAAGCGTGGCGATTATGGCAAAACCCTTCATGGTTAGGGAAAACCATGACGGAGGCCTATGTCCTGCAGTGGGCGTAAAATGGCTGATGATGATGATGATGATGATTTTCACTTTCACTTTACCAGAATCAGAACTTTCTGCTTGCTTGCAGTTCGAACCTTAGTTTCAATAAGCACATAATGTCACCTGTGTCGTATGTCGCTCGTCGGCCTTGTCAGGGGGTAAGGCATTGCTGGCAACGGGGGCGGCGGTTAGCCGCTTCAGGTTGCTCTCGTAGCGGCCCGGCTCCTCGCCCACCATGTCCTCGAGCCGGCGGCGCGACTTTGGCGGAGGGCCACCCTCCTCTGGGAGGGTCCTCACTGTGTGCAAAGTGCAGAGATATTATATTTATTTTCATCAAACTTTTTTTTTCATTGTATCTTGCTTGAAACTTGAAGCCATCAATTCGTATGATAAATAAAAGAAGTGGAGAAATTTTGATTTTTCTGTTGCCATGGAGCGATTCGAGCACTTTTCGAGCCCCTCTATTTTTGAAGACTAAAAATTTGCAGAGGGGTTACTAAATTGAATGATACTTCTACATTTCATGATTCCAGCTATTGTAGTTTAGAAGATGTGGGGGTCCAAAAATTGCAATTTTCGGCACTCACTGACTCACTTACTGATGGAACATCGAAAGTTTAGGGTACTTCTAATTGAACTAAAGATTTGAAATTTGGAATATAAGCAACATTTATTGAGTAAGTAAGGGAAAAATTCGAAAATCATGAAAAATACACAGAGTGACCGTGTTATACTATCGGTCGTAATTTGAGGGGAACTACCTAATTCGTTGTAGAAAGAGAAAAAGTTTGTTAGAAGACTTATCCTAATTAATAAATTTATGAAAACCTATTTAGAGGCTATCCATGCTGGGACTTGAACCCGCGACCTCTGGCTAACCGTGCCCGCGCTCTCCCAACTGAGCTAAAATACAATCGACATCGCATTGTCATAATAAACTATGAATTGTAGATTTATGAAACGCGACCCAGGACGCACGCAGACGCACCTATATCGCCGTCCTTGATGGCCGGCGGCGGCAACTCGCCGGAGCGCCGCGCGCTGTCTAGGTCTTCTTGTAAGTCGTCGTCAAAAATGCCGCGCCGCAGTTTTATGTCCACCCGGGTCTCTGCGGAAACATTTCTGTTATTATGTTATTATAGTAAACCCTTAGTATAGGGCATGGGTCGCATGAATTTTTCATTGGTTTTGGAGTTTATATCTTGGTGATAAGATTCAATTTAAAGCGAATTTTTTTAGGGTTCCATACACGGTGGGTGCCAAGGAGGACCCTAATAATGTGGCTACTGCCTATTTTGTCTATCTTTCCGTCTAACGTATGAAGCGTAATAGTAGTTCGTTAAAAATTTCACAAATTATGCTATCAAGGTGCACAGAGTGCGCCTGCCAAGTTCTCGGCCGACCCGCGCCGTGCATTTATTTACAAGAAGCTATTCGAGCACTTTTCATCCCCCCCTGTATCTTTGAAGCCAGTTATATCACATGACTAAAAATTTGCGGAGGCGTTAAGGTTACCGAATTGAAAGATCATTCTTCAAGCTTCCAGCTACTGTAGTTTAGAAGAATCCAAACGTGGGGGTCCAAAACATGCAATTTTCGGCACTCACTGGTGGATCATCAAAAGTCTAGGGTCCTTCTAATTGAACTAGATATTTAAAATTTATTTTATTTTATTTTAATTCTTTATTGCACTAATTACATTGTAAGTGTACAAGGGCGTGCTTAATGCAAGAAGCATGAAAAACTGTTTGTACAAGGCCAATACCAAGTCAGCATCACTGGCAGCCAGCGATGGCTTAGTTATACTAACATGACAAGGCTTACAAAAATGACAAGGTGACTGGGTGTCAGGGTGGACTACCTAATTTGTTGTTATCGTTGTTTTAAGCGCCTAATCCGTTATGATTAGAGAAACTAATTTAATTTTTACCGAACACACATTTTTCAAAGTTGTATACTCCTGTAAAGGTGTTTCACACAGAATTATACATTAGAACAAGTAGTTTTTAAATGAAATGTGAAAATACTGTTGGAGTAGCAAATAAATAATAATAATTATTATTATTATTAAAAAAATTTATAAGAAACGTCTTTTTATTAAAGTTACGCATTCCTGCATTCATAAATAAAACTTATTATTAGCAGCAGCAAAATAAAATTAAAAATAAAAATTCGTCGTAAATAACTTATTAGGACCACCAAGACATATTATAGAGATCCTGACAAAAATCGAAAATCAAAAATATTAAATCTATAGGGTAAACGTGTTATACAGGATCGTAAGTTGAGACGGTGTATTAAGTGCTATCATGTATTCCGTTGTAGATAGAAAAAGCTTTGTTAGGAGGTGTCATAAACAGAAAATAAAATTAAACTATTGTATTTTACTATAATGGCCGTTCTTTATTACTAAGACTCCGCTGAACGCCCGTCCGTCCGTTCGTACGTCTGTCACCAGGCTGTCTGTCACCGTGATAGTTAGAAAGTTGAAATTTTCACAGATGATGTACCTATTTCTGTTGCCGCTATAACAAAAAATACTAAAAACAGAATAAAATAAATATTAAAGCGGGATTTTTTGCCGTTTTTTGCTTGATATCAATAACCTGTCGCTTGAAATATCCAAATGTTGTATAGATACGGAACCTTTCGTGCGCGAGTCTGACTCGCACTTGGCCGGTTTTTTATAAGGCTATTATGCACATCATCAGACTAACGTTCTTAACAAAAAGTCACAAAATCCCACCAAAAAAAAAAATAAAAAAAAATACTTGATATACAGGGCGTCCCAAAATTATGGGCCATGAAGGGAAAGTACCTTAAATATCATAGATAGGGTATTTTGCTGAAAGAAGACTTTATGTTATTTTTAAAAGTTAGTAATTCTGCATTCAAAGATTTTCTAAAAATTACTTGCCTCGTCTGGCAATCAAACCGACTTAAATGTAAAAAAAAAAACACCCCTACTTTTATGATGCCAATCGAAAGAATGGCCAAAAACTAATAACTCTTCTTAAGTAACATAGTATTTTAAAAGAAAGGAACAGAGTGAAATTAATCATTTTAATCAAATTAAAAACATACATGAAACTGCCGTAGTGAATTAAGTGGGTATTTTTTTGTAAATTAATTAATTAAATGCTCAAAATGTGATCTCTCTCGTCTTACGCAAATCGCCTATCTTTTAATGAGTCCGCTGCCTTTTTGTTGATTTTCTTATCTTTTTATGGTGAATACTCGATATGATATGACATAATTCTGTTTGTAACTGGCCCACGTTCTCGTATCGCTTTTTGTATAGCATATCTTTCACGTATCCCCAAAAGAAGAAATCTAATAGTGTAAGGTCCGGGGATCTGGCCGGCCATCTAATCATTCCATTCGTACCAATCCAAGTAGGAAAACATTCATTTAGAAAATCTCAAGAAGAGTTATTAGTTTTTTGCCATTCTTTCGATTAGCATCATAAAATTAGGGGTTTTTTTTTACATTTAAGTCGGTTTGATTCCCAGATGAAGCAAGTCATTTTTAGAAAATCTTTGAATGCAGAATTACTAACTTTTAAAAATAACATAAAGTCTTCTTTCAGCAAAATACCCTATCTATGATATTTAAGGTACTTTCCCTTCATGGCCCATAATTTTGGGACGCCCTGTATATCAAGTTACTTGGCTTCGCGGAATTAGCAGTGTTATAATAAATAAGGATTTGTTTTATTATAACACTGCTAATTCCGCGAAGACAAGGAACTTGGCAAGTTTTTATATATTTATGAAGTATTTTTTTTGGGACGAGAAGTCGGCCAGTTTTTTTTACATTTTTGTTTGGTGAGATAGTACTATTTTCCTAACAGATCACCCTACCCTGCGCTCACGCAGCGGATGACTTATAAACTTGCCACAAGTTTCAATCAAACTTTCTTATTTCCGCCCGTTTTATTCCCAGTCCCCATCTCTCATCTTTTAATCTAATCGATGGGTTTAGTCACGAGGACACAAGAAGAAAAATTAAATGGGTACCTTACTTAAGGTTTATAAGCTTACTGTAAGCTTGAATCTAACTTCCCATACCTAGTTTCCGCTCGTCACAAATAAACTTAAACAAGAATAAACATTAAAAGGTAACCTTTTAATACTTATTTATAATTTCCGCTCGTCAACTTCTTGCTATCAGGGATGTTGTGATCTCTACTCCCAATCTAATCAAGGGGTTTAGTCATGAGGATACTGTACCAGAAATTAAAGGCGTACCTTGTTTCATCTTCCTGCCGCGAACTCTCATGCGATGGGGCCCTTCAGGGTTCTCACGTAACTTGGTGAGGACGTGATCGTGGGTCTGCACGCCGGTTTCTGTTCACAAAAAAAAATTAAATTAAAACTATAAGAGTACCTTATGACAAATGTCGGCTTATGAGAAATTCAAGTTATACTCGTGTGGCGAGCACATGTCAACTCTGCGCGCGCACTATAAACTCCAATATTCCTATATCGCGCAAGCAAAATGTTCTACATGACATACCATAAATATAACGTCCGACGAACGTCAGTCGGACCGGCCGTCCCCAGGCATACGATTTGCCTGGCGGGAAATTCCCCTTTATAGTGGAAGAGCACGATCACCCGCTCTTCCCTATAGTGGTGACCCCGACGTGATACCGGGCATTAAATATCAAAGTTAAATGATATATAAAATGGTCCTAATTTCATTTTCTAAAATTACGGACATTTCAGATGGATATGCTATGTGATACCATGGATGTCGGTGCTCAGGCCAGCTTATCCTTTTGGCGGATTAATCTAAATTATAAAAAAACAATAGAATGTGCGAGCGAAAGGGGATGTCACAAGAAAAGGGTTACCCGGTGCTAGAAAAGGGTTACAAACGCCACCAAAGGAAAAGTCTTTTTTTTATGTAGCCCATAAACGTCCCACAGCATGGCACAGGCCTTCTCTCAGTGAGAGAGTATGGGCTTAATTACCACGCGTGCCCACTGCGGATTGGCAAGTCCAAACGCTGAGGTATGTGATCACCTCAGATGCTCAAGTTTCCTCACCATGTTTTCCTTATCTTCTGTTATAATACGTTTTTACAAAAAGTGAACATCATAATTTTCTATAATAGTGATAGCTATTTTAAGAACGAATAGCCTAGTACTTAGGTCCGAGAAAGTAGGACTTGAATGCATTTCTGCCAAAAGACGTATTGTAAAAAAAGATATGATTTTTTAACCGACTTCAAAAAAGGAGGAGGTTATCAATTCGAAGCGTATATTTTTTTTTGGCTATTTTCCTCCATAACTCCGTCAAATCTTAACCGCTTTCGACAATTCTTATTTTGTTCGAACAAGTATAACATCCCATTGGTCCCATTTTAATTTGGTGAAGATCTGATGGAGACATTCAGAGATGGAGAACGGAACTCTTCAATGGACAGCAGTAAATAAGCCCTATTGGGGCTCATCCTTTAGTAATATCCGTATGTTTCATAAAATAGCGTAAAAGTAGTCCCAAGTTAATTTGGTGATGTTCTGGTGAAGACTTTCGGAGATGGAAATTTAGAACATCAAATTTTAAAGCAACGAATTAAGTAGGGTAAATTATGGTTATAAGGGACTTATATATTTTTTTCCCGCTCCCCCACTAAAAATTGAAAAATAAATTTTTATAAATAAAAAATAAAAACCGACTTCGAAACACTAAAAAGTCAGAAATAATTTAAATAATTACAAGTATTTATACATGTAGGTATTGTAGAAGTATAATTTGTAGTCGGTGCCCAGTTTCAAGACCAGTACATATATTTTGGGCACCGGCTCCAAATTATACTTCTACAATACCTACATGCATAAATACTTCTAATTATTTAAATTATTTCTAACTTTTTAGTGCTGCAGTGTTTCGAAGTCGGTTTTTATTTTTTATTTAATTTTTTTAAGCATTGGTGGCACTAGTTAGCACCGGGTCATCCCTTGAAGCTCATTTCTCAACGAAAGAGACTCGCCTCTCAGGTCCATGTACTCGTGTATGGAGTAGTTGTATCCGAGCGCGATGCCCGCCGTGCCAGCCACCAGGAAGGCGCAAACGGCCGCCGCCACGATGGTGCATGACATCGTGAACGTTATAGCCCTGCATAGCAACGGACAGTCAGTCTTACCCCCGGTGTCTGTTACAGTAACAGTTCAATCTGTTAATCTACTGTAAACAGCTGTCAGTTGGCCTAGTGATTAAAAAGAACAAGTGACGGCTGTTGTCAACAGTTGAAATATTTTGCAATTTCGGTCCAGTTTTCTAGATACACCAACTGCATAGATAACAGTCAATGTAAAACATAAAAGATCTTTAATTTTGATATGGTCACTATAAGATGTGGTTAGGTTAGCTAATTACGTAATAACTTAACACAGAAGGACCCACATGGATCTCACAACTTTTTACGGTAGAAGAACTGAGTTGCGAGACTTGGTTTTTTTTACCAGTAATGTTTTTAATGGCATGTAATGATTATTTAGACTCATGTTCGGGATTTTTTTGATGCTATAAAGTTTAAACCGATTATGACCGATGGCCCTAGATAGGACATTGAAGAGTAACGTATTTTTCGACTTTTAAATACTAACCATTAGAGAGTAAAATGTATTTTAAAACACTTCATTTAGTGGTTATGTCGGAGAACCCAGCTTTAAGTTAAGAATGTAGGTAGCGCTTATGAAAGTTTTAATTACAAAAGAAGACCTGTTATTGCTCAACAAAACGGTATTTTGTTGCTGATCGTTCTAATTTAAACGATATTTGCTAAAAATACCTATTTATCAGGTCCAAGAACCAGCCGCAGCAGGTAAATATGCAACACATGATGGCGGGATTTCACTTCATCAGCCGCTGAAAAGGAAAACCTTCAAGTTTAATTTATTTTCCACCGTTTGCCTCAATAAGAAATTGAATCGCTCATAGTATGAGCAATCTTGCTCAGGCAGCTAAGCTTTTTTGCACAGAGTATGCCATGTTTTTACCCGCGTCGGTGGTAACTCTAACAAATCTTGAGGTATCCTACTGTAGAACCGTATTCGAACCATTCGTCTCATTAATTCAAGAATTATTCTTGACTTTAATAGTATTAACAAAATGTTTTTCACGTAGCCAAAAGCTGAATGATTTTAACAACACGTACAAATTAGTATAGGTATGTGTTGTAGCAGCATTCAGTTTTTGGCCTGTTCTATGATTCGTGACTCCTTCCTGTCTTAGGCCATTCGGGCAAAAAGGTAGAAGACTCATCCTGGGGCCCGTTTCACAGAACTACAATTCATGGTTTACTATGACAATTCGATGTACATTGCAAATTTGATCAACCCACAGATTAACAAGTAGAAAGACTCGGCTACGCAATGTACATAAAATTGTCATAGTGATGAATTGTAGTTTTATGAAACAGGTGACGTTGAGGTTTGGTAATTTACAATTTATTACATCTTCTTGCTGTATAATGACTTACGAATATTCTTTGTTGTAACTTTTATCCATGTACACATACATACAGAGTAAGCGTGATGAAATATTGACGAAAGAAATAGGTATATCGAGCGAACGTGGGCGGGAGGGCCGTTAAGGGAAGTCCCAGTCGGACATACTTCGACAAAATAGGGGATTTATTAGTTAAAGGCAAAATGTAAATGTATCGGATACAGCCAGCGTGCGTGCATGCAACGACTAATGTATGTTGATGAAGCGAAAGAGATCTTTCGGGATCGTGGCAAGTGGCAGACTCTGGTATCTGCCTACCCCTTCGGGTTACAGGCGTTAGTATATGTTGTTTACAGATAGCTCTAAAAACTACCATTTACAAATTTTTAACTGGTATATTAGGTATAATAAATAAAAATATCGCGATTAGACATCTAAAAAATTTAATTTATCAAAAAGGAAATGGTATAAAGTATGGAAGGAATAGTATAAAGTAAGGAAACAGTACGAGGCCATCGCAATCTAGTATATACGACACTGCAGGCCACAGGCATAGTCTCAGAGAGAGAAATAGAATAAAGGTTTAAGGTGCTATAAGCACCTAAGACCAATGGAAAAAAATCCGGCCCATGCGAGTCGGACTCGCGCACGAAGGGTTCGGTACCCAAAGATCGAGAAAAAACGGCAAAAAGCACGTTTTTTGTATGGGGAAAAATATTCATTAATTTTAGAAGCGAATATAGAACTAAATATTCTGTGAACATTTCAAGCGTCTACGTGTCGCCGTTATTAATATCGAGCAAAAAACGGCAAAAAATAACGTTTTTTGCATGGGAGCCCCCCTTAAATATTTATTTTATTCTGTTTTTAGTATTTGTTGTTATAGCGGCAACAGAAATACAGCCACGACATACAGCCTGGTGACAGATAGACAGACAGACAGACGGACAGACAGACATACGGACAGACAGACAGAGAGAGAGAGAGAGAGAGAGAGAGAGAGAGACAGTGAAGTATTAGTAATAGGGTCCCGTTTGGCACCCTTCGGGCACGTAACCCTAAAAAGATATCTTTTTTTACAGATCGTTTTTGCAAAAAGTGTCTGAACAATCTCTCAATCGCATCAATGCTATCTATTCCTAGGTTATTTGCCTTAGATTCACCGCTATGGGTCCTAAAAATCACTATTAAACTGCCTCTGAGGAGTGTGTTGACAGGACTTCCTCTTATACACTTTAACTCCGTCTTAAGAGTGTTTTAGTGGAATCAACTTACTATAAATAAGACTGTTACACGTTGTTGGTGAGCTAGTGGGATTCTCTTATTAGTTACAAGTAGACATAGAGGTTCCACCGCAAGAATTTCTCTTGGGCGAAAAGCGCTCAGTGAAGCGCGTAATTGATCTATCGCATCGATTTATGATTGTACGAGTCGAGTACAGTCGACAGCACATAAACCTTTGAACGTGTGCACTCTAGTCAGCGACGTTACGGGCGCCAATGCAACAAACATGTAAACATTAACCTGCTCTCGACTGTTACTACATATTTCATGTAGCCACCTAACGAGAGCTTCGCGTCGTGACCTCACAAACTGTGGCAATAAATATCCTTTCCTAAGACCTCTGCCTCTAATAGACATGACGGTTTTCAAATGTAGGAAATAGTTTGGTGATAGAAAGAGCGATATAGCTTAATAATTGCACGATATGGCTAAAAAAATAAGATAAAAAAGGACACACATACATATGGTGGTCCGTGTAGTGCCGGATTAAGAATAGCGTCACTCCGTTTCCTTCCGTGGATGTCGTAGAAGGCGACTAAGGAAATCAATTACCAGGAGACGGGCAGCAGCGTCTTCCTGAGATTCCAACCGCATACTGCGATCGCCAACCCGCCTGCCAAGCGTGGCGATTATGGCAAAACCCTTCATGGTTATGAAAACCACGAAGGAGGCCTGTATCCTGCAGTGGGCTTCAAAGGGCTGATGATGATGATGACACATACAGAAAGTCTGTATCCCGGAGAGGTTTTCATAAAACAATTCATAATTTACTAGCTGACGTGGCCAACGTTGTTTTGTAGCCTACGACCTGTTCTCAGACCTACCAAATATACACAAAAAAATTCATAAATATCTTTGAAGCCGTTTCAACACTGTGACATGAGATATTAGAAGCAGATTATGACAATTCGATGTTCATTGCGTAGCCGTAGTAGGAAGAAGTAGGCGTAGCTATTTGTTAATTTGTGGGTTCATCGTCTATGCAAGTACATTGAGTTGTCAAAGTGAATTGTAATTGTATGAAATAGGGCTCAGGGTTTGCCACATGCCACGATCATCTAGAAAATATAACCTATAGCTAGCTATAGACTACGGGGCAGAATTATGTGTGAATGAATGAATAAACGGGTCGATTTATTACCACAAACAGACATATATAACAATAATAGTAAATTAAAGAAGGTGCTTGTGACAATCCTACCATTTCAGCGATTGCTGTTATAATTTAAACAGCTCTGGTTGTCAAATAGCACCGCCACACCAAATAAATAGAACGTGTCATGTAAGAGCGCCGGCTTCTCATTCGGGAGGTCGTGGGTTCGAATCCCGGCATGTACCAATGATTTTGTTTTCTAAGTTACGTATATTTGTGAACCACTCGCTAACGGTGAAGGAAAACATCGTGAGGAAACCTGAGTGTCTGAGGTGTTCACATACCTCGGTGCTTAAAATTGACAAAGCCCATACTCTCCCTGAAAGAAAGCCTGTGCCCTACAGTGGGACGTATTAGGCTGAATACAGGCAGGGCTTACCGCTGGAAATAACTTAAGACTACTAATTAAAAATAGATAAAAAGATGTGAAGTAATTAACCTCAAATTTTGTCCACACTATGCTGGAACCCAGAAATGAGCGGAGTCTAGGATACGCAACGAGAATTTTTATTGTAACAAGCATAACAAGTAATTTTTAATCGCTAAATTCCACCCGAAACATTTTAACATCGCATCGCAAGCGAATTATTGTTTACTAAAAACACATTTTTCTTGACTTCCTTCTGCTTATAATTTTTTAATCTGTGCTCATACATTTTGCTAATCTGTGGTTGTCATTCTTGCATTGACATGATCATGTGACATAGATAAATTATTTGGAGAATATAGTACCTACCGCATATAAAGAAGTATTTATTTTATCTCGATGGTATGAAAATATAAGACGGTGTTAACACATCGGCATTCAAGACGTTCTGGAGTCGATTCCGGCATGTACCAAAGTAAGCGGCGGTAGCCTGTAAGCGGTGGTAGCCTAGTGGGTAGAACATTGGACTCTGAAGCGGGAGACCCAGGTTCGATTCCCAGTGCGGGCATGTACCTATGACTTTTCTTTCTAAGTTATGTACATTTGTAAAGTTATAGTAGCAATACCACTCGCCAACGGTGAAGGAAAACATCGTGAGGAAACCTGGGTGTCTGAGCTATTCACATACCTCAGCGCTTGAAATCGCCAATCCACGGTGGGCACGCGTGGTGATTAAGCCCATACTCTCTCTCTGAGAGAAGGCCTGTGCCCTACAGTGGGACATATATAGGCTGCTTATGATTATGTACCAATGACTTTGTTTCCTAATTTACTTAGGGCCGGTTTCTGAATTGAGAATTTCACTAAGTAAATACTTAAGTAACGTTCTGTCACGCTGTTTTCTGAGAAATTTTAAGACACAGCACTACAGTTAACTATTTACTTAGCGAAATTCTCAATTCAGAAACTGGCCTTTACATTTGTGAATTTATAGTAACAGTACCTACCACTCGCTAACTTGGAAGGAAAATATCGTGAGGAAACCTAAGTGTCTTACGTATTCATATACTTCTACGCTTAAAATCGCCAAGCCGCGGTTGGCACGCGCTGTGATTAAGCCCATACTCTCTCTCTCTCTGAGATACGGCCTGTGCCCTGAAATGAGACATAAGTGTATAGCGTTCTTATGGCACGTAAGAACGTTTTACGTTTATGCGGAGCGCAAGTACCTATAATCAGCGCTACGCTCTTGTTTAAAATCCGGATCTTCGATTACGTAGGGACATTGGGTACAAGTTCGTTTTTAAATTAGAAAACCCATTAACAAGGAACCTTATCAAAATTTTCACGCTTTCTTTCAATTTTCAATGAAAGCTACGCATAAAAGAAAGCTTGAATATATGGTTCCTTATGAATAAATGTTTGGTATACGATAGTCCACTTCGCCACCTGGCGCAATTCAGTGACGTTAAAGGTGCTAGACTCATTTCTGCAAAAATAAAAAATTAAAACCGACTTCGAAACACTACAGCACTAAAAAGTTTATTTAAATTATTTCTAAGTTTTTAGTGCTGTAGTGTTTCGAAGTCGGTTTTACTTTTTATTTAAAAAAGTTTTAGTGGGGGAGCCGGTGAAAATAAAGAAGTCCCTTATAACCATAATTTAACCTTCTTATTTCGTTGCTTTAAAATTTGATGTTCTAAATTTCCATCTCCGAAAGTCTTCACCACAACATCACCAAATTAACTTGGAACTACTTTTACGCTATTTTATGAAACATACGGATATTACTAAAGGATGGGCCCCATTAGGGCTTATTTACTGTTGTCCATTGAAGAGTTTCGTTTTCCATCTCTGAAAGTCTGCATCAGATCTTCACCAAATTAAAATAGGACCAATGGGAGGTAATACCTATTCAAACACAAAAAGAATTGTCGAAATCGGTTAAGATTTGACGGAGCTATGGAGGAACATAGTAAAAAAATTTATATAACCTCCTCCTTTTTTGAAGTCGGTTAAAAAAGTGCGGGTAAGAATTAAAACAGATTATTTTACATTCCCGAAATAAAACGTGAAACGCGCTGCGTGTGATCGTTTCGACTGGTCGTTACTAGCCACTTCCTACATAGCAAATACTAACAACAACACCTCTTAGAAATACATACTTCTTTAAGGTTCGACACCTGATTCAACTTACAGCTAAAAACTCACATGTTCGACCGGTCACCTCGATTCACCCCACAAGTGGGGACTTATCGTTGCGCCGGAAACGGAAGTAGGCTCTACAGCGCGCTAGTTAGCATTGAGGAAGTGAACGCCTACGATAATTTCCGGTGGAGGCTCTCTTCGTAAAAACCGGATTACATCGTCTGCTGTTCTTAGACAAGCTTGTTTTTAGACAAGCTTGACTCATTCACTATTGCATATAAATTACTATGTAAGTACTCTATCTAATCGACTTTACAAATAAACGCAGCGAATCTTAAAAAAAACACATAGGACTTTCCTTAAGAACACTTAAATAAATCACTTTTTATCAACTCTAAAGATAGAATTAGTATACATAGAACACTTTTAGATAAAGAAAGGAACTAAACCACTTTTTGCCACTCGTTCATACATAAATAGTTCAAGTATTTAGTGGGCCCTAATTGTTCTTCAACCAACCATTGTACTATGAACTTTAAAGAATCAACGTAACCTTCGATCCTCCGACTAGGAATAGCATAATATCCGTATTCATAGGTACTCTTGTGATTACTCTGGCAGTGGGACTGGGGCTCCTAACAGCTCCCCCTAGTAAGCTGTAGGTAAGCCTCTGTCGAAGTTCGATAAAGTTGTTCGATATGCTGCCGCCTCTACCCATAGAATTAATATAAGGTAGATGGAACCGCAGTCCGAGCTTCCAGTGAGGCAATAAATTGGCATGCTTAGCGTAGCTGGTTGTCAGTATTGCACTGTTAACGCTAATGTGTGCATGCTGCGAACGTCACTACTGCACAGTAGTGTTATATGTGCTATAATTATGATACATGTTCCTTAATTAGTGTAATAAAGTTATGGTCTCTGTAATCCTGAACCGATAATGAATACATTTTCTTTTTTTTTCATTTTCATAATTCAGCCGTTCGTACCATGTACCATAATACATCCATTATGGTAGGCTAAAGTACCATAATTTTGTTAATTATCATGACAGCCTTGTATGTCTCATAATTAAACATAGTGGCTTTGCAAAAGTTTTGTTTGCTTTTCTTTCGTTTTTCTTTTCAAAAAGACAACAAGGATTCTGTCCTTGCCACAATCACAATCGCAAACTAATGTTAAACGCTAAATTGGTTGAATTTTTGATCAAAATCATTTAAATTCTTTAAATCACGCAAAAAATGTTACGTCTACGAAAAAACTGTGATATATGGAAACAAAATTAATGCCCAAATGGGCATTATTTAGGTAAAAATTTTGTTTTGATTTTTCGTCGGAGTAGGTACACAACATAGACTGCTTGCTCAAACTTTTGAAAATATACCATATTTTTGCCATAATTTTGTGTATCCGGTGCCATAATTGCAGAGTTGGCATATAACATCCCTACTACTACACTTCGCATAGGCACACACTGTCATGTTATATTAATGTGTGCGTATCGTCTCGCTTTTGTCGAGCGAAATTTTGTTAGACACACTCTGTCTATGCGTGATATGTCTATGACCCCGAGAGCCAGCGAGTTTATCTTTAATTGCTGATTCCACAAGACGAAACTTTTGTACCTACCGATTATGTAAAGCCGGTAGGTAGATACCAAAAATCGATAATCAGTCCGGCTCAGATTTTAACTGGTCTAATCACGATTATTTATTAGGTAAGATACCTTAATTTCCGACTTATTGGTAACGTTGCAGTTGGCGTGCTTACCTAATAAATAATCGCGATTAGACCCGTTAAATGTATAACTATTTATGAGCATCGCGAGTTATTTATATAAAAACACTACCACTCGGGCCCTCAGGGGAGCTGCCGTGGCTGACCGCGGGCATAATCTGCTGGTAAATAAATATAAGCCACTTTAACTTTCGAAGTCCTAACTTTGAAAATTACTATCGAAAACCGTTGTTATTTTCAAAGTCACGACTTAGGAGGATAAAAGCAATATTTTAACAATGAAAGGTACTATCGAAATTGGGTTGGAGAAAGTCGGGACTGAGAAGAAAAAAATTTGCTTGTCAAACATATTATTAAACATACAAATGGCTTCCATTGCATAAGAGAGTACCTAGAATATAAGGATTAATTAAGATAAAGATCATCTAATATAACATAATATGTTTTCTTACAATAAAATAAACAAACCAATATTTTAATAACTTATGTTGTATAGAAAAATTCATCATCATCATTCATCCACAAGAAGTCCACTACTGGATATAGGCCTCCTCTATGGATTTCCAAAAAGACCGGTTGGAAGCGGCTTACATCCAGCGTCTTCCTGCCGTTTATAAGCTGTTTTCGAGAGTCCTCACAAATCGTCTCGAACGCAGGTTTGATGACTTCCAGCCTCCCGAAGAAGCCGGTTTCCGAAAGGGCTATAGAACCATAGACCACATCCACACGCTGCGGCAAATTATACGGACCATTATGCTTAGCGTTTGTGGACTATGAGAAAGCCTTCGATTCGATCGAGACATGGGCAGTGCTCGAGTCTCTCCAGCGTTGCCGTGTTGACTATCGGTATATCGAGGTGCTTAAGTGCTTGTACAACAACGCCACTATTTCGGTCCGAGTACAGGAACAGAATTCGGAGGCAATTCCGTTGAAAAGGGGCATGAGACAGGGAGACGTTATCTCTTCGAAACTGTTTAGATAATAGTATTAAGTAATTCACTGTACATAATGCAATGTAATAATAGAGTTAAGATTAGCTGTCCATATTTACGTTTAATAAAGTATGTGATTCCATGGTATGTGTTTACACCTGAAAAGGTAGACATCTGTTACCGCTACCTACTGTAAATTCACAGTCAAACACATTAAAGATATCATTTCATTTCAAGATTTCATTATTGAAGGCAGCCCTTTATCGCGGACGCGCGTGAACAAACCGTAACAGCACGTTCGTTTACAGCGGCAAACAGCGGCGTGCCCATAAAATATTCAGGTGCGGGCCGATTTGACGGGCTGGCCTTGCATAGGTCGTTTGGCCGGGTTGTCTCGGTATTGTGGGGTTGAATTGGACAGGTACAGAAACGTGAATTATTGTCCTGAATATTTTATCTCAGACCGAAATAGAAATGCCGCAGTCATCAGTTGTTCGTCTTGAAAACGAGCGCTAGCATTAGGTAACCCTGAAGGAGTGTAAAGATTTTCTCTTTTACGGAACAGTTGATAATCGTATTTTCATCGAACTAAGTATGACTGTGGCTTTTGACATGTCCTTTTATAACTTAGTAGAACGAGTACCTATAGTAAGAATAACAGAACATTGAAAATCACCCCGTAATAAAATAAATAGAGAATCGAAAAAAAAATATTTCATTTAGTTATGCTCACGACTTTGTTCGCGTGGGAAGCCGATGGATTGTGGATAGTGTATCTATTTGAGCTAAATCTGGACAGTCATTTATTTATTGATCACTTGAGTTACGAAATCATAAAAAAATTGTTGGTTAAATTTTCATATAGCACGGTTAATTAAAGAAGGGGACTGCATAACTATTTGCCTTTCGCTCACACGATATTGACGATAATATTGTTTGATCGAGAGGTATATATTTTGGAGCCTTGATCGATTGAAAGAGTCGAAGAACCGATGGTCTTTATCAGAGACGCAAAGGTTCTCGAGTGGAGACCACGAACTGGCATTCGCAGCGTTGGATGCCTACCAGCTGGACCGACGTTGTGAGGCAGATCGCTGGCAGCGACTGGATGAGGAAGGCCAAGGACATAAAGAAGTGGCGTGCCAGGGAGGCCAATGTCTAGCATTGGACGAATACGGCTGACAGCCTATATACGTCTCACTGTAGGGCACAGGCCTTCTCTCAGGGAGAGAGTATAGGCTTAATCACCACGCGTGCCCACCGCGGATTGGCGATGTCAAGCGCTGAGGTATGTGAATAGCTCAGACACTCAGGTTTCTTCACGATGTTTTCCTTCACAGTTAGCGAGTGGTATTGCTGCTATAACTTCACAAATGTACATAACTTAGAAAACCAAGTCATAGAGACATGCCCGCACTGGGAATTGAATCTGGGTCTCCCACTTCAGAGTCCGAGGTTCTACCCACTAGGTTACCACCGCTGTTTGTTTGATTAATTGAGATTAAAGGAATGTGCTTCATTCAAGTATTAATTGATAAATTTATTGCACTGTAACCAGAAATTATCAATCGCCGTTTCCCATTCCAGCCGGCGAGCGCATCGTCGGTGCTGCTGATGCACCTGGGCGCGGTGGGCGCGCTGGCGAGCGGCGCGGCGCTGTGCGGCGGGCGCGGCGCCGGCGCCTGCGCGTGCGGCGCGCTGCTGCACGCGCTGCACCCGCTGCAGCTGTGGACGGTTTGCGGGCTGCACGCCGACCGCGCCGCTGCCATCGCGGCGCCGCTGCACTACGCCGCGCTCGTCTCTGCTAGAAAGGTAATAATATGCAGTACTTTTTTCCGCTGGTGCTCTTGGGCGCGCTGCTGCAAGCGTTGCTACACGCTGACCGCGCCGCTGGCATCACGGCGCTACTGCACTACGTCGCGCTCGTCTTTGCTGGGAAGGTAAGATTATATGCAGTGTGTTTTCTCTGCTGGTACACTTGGGTGGTATGGGCGCGCTCCTGCACGTACGGCCGCACGCGCTGCAGTACTACGCCGCGCTCGTCTCGAAGGTAACATAATGAACTGGCCATGTACACTTTCTTATTTTGTGATTTTTGTTTTTTTATGTGTGCCTTTTGCCTTTCCGCGGTGGGCACGCGTGGTAATTAAGTACATACTCTTTCTATCTCTGAAAGAAGTCCTGTGCCCTACAGTGGGACGTGTATAGGCTACATAAAAAAAAAACGGCCAAATGTGTGACGGGCCACGCGCAATGTAGGGTCCTGTAGAAAGAGCGTTTTTTTATCTGCTTAACAGAACTAACAACTTCATCGAAGTTATTTTCAATGGGTTTTGAACGAAATTTTACTTTTATAAGTTGGTTGCCTATTACTCCTTAACTAGCAAAGCCTACTTAGCCGTGATACTTTTCCTCGTAAGTTCACTATGTGCTACTACCCAACATTTTTCACGTCTCTACTATCAACCGTTTAGCCAGGAGGGGGGGCGACGCCCTACTCTGAAAAAAATTTGCGCCTTGAAGCTTAATATTTCGCAAACGGAACCCTACATCAAAAAATGGTCTTCCTACACCTACAATATTTTTCAATGACCAATCCAACGATGCCCCACATGATAGGGTAGACGAGAAAAAAATCATCATGTTAGGAGAGGTACGGTAAAAAAAAAATCCAACATTTTATTCTTTAACTTTGTCGGCGTAATAAATATGTGTACACATACCAAATTACACCTTTCTAGTACCACCGGTCTTTGCGCTAGGCCGCGGGCGGACGGACAGACAGACAGACGGACATGGCGAAACTATAAGGGTTTCTTGTCGGACTACGGAACCCTAAAAATTTATGCCTTTTATGTATCCAATAAAGGAAGTAAAGTAATGTGCAGGGTGTTTCAGGAAGATACGGGGGTATATTTTAGTATAGTTACATAAGTTTGTAAGCTTTCATGGTTAGAGCAACTCCGCAATACCTATTGATAAAAATGTTCAATACATGAATATTTTTATAGATAAGTATCTGTTTAATAGAGCACGTATGCAAGATTTGATTATATATTTTTTCGATATTTATACTTTTGATATCAAGTAGAGTCACCAACTTATGGACTCCATCAATAGGTACCATACATCGAAGTGACCTTATCGTAGGCAAAGTGGCCTTCATTTACCAAAAGCTAATTCAACCTGACAGCTGCTAACTTATAATGGAGGCAACTAAGGAAACTTCGGCGCCACCGAAGGTTGTGTCTAGCCAATTACAAAGCAATTTCGCCTTGATGGCACCATCCAGGAAAGCGCACCTAAAGTCTATTTCAACTCCTAAGATGATATGATAAGTTAGAGCTATCTTTCCATCTTGACGTAAGTCAATAGACACTACATGATGCCATATGAAAATATTGACAAGAGCTTTGATGGCTGTTTCAGGCTATAATCTGCGTGGCCAGCGGGTGGGTAGCAACGGCGGCGCTGATGTCTCCGCTGGCGGTCGCCCGTCCGCCGCTGGCCTACTGCGCGGGACTGCGCGGCTGCGCGCCGGACTGCGGCGCCGGGCCTGCCGCCCTCACCTTCTGCCTGATCTACGCCTTTCTCACGCTAGTCCTCCCAGCCGCGCTGATCCTTATCTGCAGTCTCAAGATCCTCCGCATCGCGCGCTACCACCGACACCGCATCGCCGCCGCCATCTACGAGGTGACCCTGTCCGCGCAAGTCACTGTCACCCACCAACGCAACCCCTTTGCGCCGCCACCCGCACCCCGCAGAAGTGCACTCTCAGCTGTCATACAGCCCCTCGGATCCCTCGCCCTCTTATACTTTCCGTATTACTGTGTACTCGTCTGGCCGGCCGTGGACACACCTCCTTTGCCCCTAGCGGCACTGTCAGTGACGCTACTGGCTGCGGCGCCACCCGTCAATGGGATACTGTACGGCATCAGAAGCCGAGCGCTCCGGGATGCTCTGCGCAACTATCGTCGGAAAAGAATGACGAAGAGTGAAGTGACGCAGGAGATCCAGGCGCGGACGCCGAGCGTGTGCGGGTCGCGGCGGCCCTCGCTGTCGGCGGGCTCGGGCGTGGTGCGGCCGCCGACCACCCGGCGGCTGTCGGACGCGGCGGCGATGGGCGCGCGTGGGACCGAGCGGCCCGCGCCGCGCGCCTCGTCCTGCATTATGCTGCAGGACACGCAGCAGGAGGATGCGGTACCGACGCGCACCTGTGCCATCCCGGTGCTGCGCGCGCCGCCGCACGTGGTGCTGGGCCGCGCGCTGGGACTGGAGGAGTCGCGCGAGCGGCGGCGCAGGCGATCGCCGCGCATCACGGTGACGCGCGCCATGTCGGACGAGAGCGAGTCGCCGACGCGGCGGCCGCTGTGCCGACAGCAGTCGCGCTCGAGCAGCGCGCTGCTGGCGGGCGCGGGCTACTCGCCCGTGCTGGCGGACTGCGACGGGCGCCGCGCCGCCGCCGCCACCGAGCAGCTGCCGCTCATTTGGCCGCAGCACCAGCCGATCGCTTCTGAAGACGTTGTATAAATGATCAAGTTGTATTAATTTTAGTCGGTCTTACTGTCAGTGTAACGTGTAACGATTACTATTTAATGCTCTGAGGTAACGATAAAGACAATAATTAAGATTGCGTACTTATAGTGAAATTTGCTTTGGTGTACGAATATTTGAAAATTAAACAGTTATTTTTTATCGCTTTTTACTACACACTCGGCACTTTCTCAGCGTTCTCCGGACCAAGCAGTGACCACATAATGAAGACGTTATTGATCGTTTAACGCGCCGTGTGTAATGTAATAAATATCTCCTACAGGGTTCCTCCATATCGTTAGCCTTACCTACTGAATATAACTCAGTATCTATTTAATATTTCGAATATTATTATTATTATGAAAATTCCATAGGTTTAAGAAGAGCCTTTATCTATTTACTTATTGCTTTTAATTATTTTTTGAGAGAATTTTATATTTATTGACCAGGTTTCGACTCTGACTAAACTTTGGAGAGTTCACTCTTCTTTTACCTGACTATGGCAAAGCCTACAATAGACGGGTACCGTCATGTTTTAATTTATTATAACTCGGAAGGAAAATTATTCTATTACCTCGTATCCACTAGCTTTGTTTTTAGTCGCTGTTGTAGGTTATTGTATTAGTGAATGAATTTTAGTTGATACTAAATAGGAAAAATAATTATTAGCAAAAGGATTATACTATGTCGTTGTTAATAAGTGTGTATAACAGATTTATAAAATAGGTTGTTACACGAATTCTAGTCAAATGTTGTCTGTGTTAATTGAAATAAAGGATTTTAATTTACGGAGATTGTCATTCTATATATTTTTCTGTGTTTCTAATACTTTATTTGCTAAGAAAATAAATAACAATTTCCACACAACACAATCAGTTATCCTGGTTTCAAACTAGGTTACCCTGTGCAATAGTAACCTGGCAAACATGAAAATACACCCATACTGAGTTTTTATCAAGATTTACGTGGTTTGCTTTTACAATTTTATGGTTAGTCACGGGTGCTATATAATTAGAAATTCAAAAAATTCAAATACTTGTATCCAAAGTAACACAGAAACTGTGACTTATTGAAGGTTACAAGTAAAACGAGGTACTTATCCGTTTCAAAATCTAAATCATTTGGATAAAAAAACTCCAAACATAGTCTTTTCAAATATGTTCCTTAATTAACAGAGCTTACATATTTTAATCTTCTAAAACCTGGTACTAACGCATTGAACTGACTTTAATTCCAGACATCTTTGTTATCTAAATAATCCTTAATGCTATAGTAGCCCTTTTAGCACAAAGTGCACTTTACACATTTTTTGAACCGCGCTTCTGCCAAGTTTATTATATTTTCAGGGATCTTATTGTAGAAACGAATACAATGCCCCATAAAAGATATATTAACCTTTGCCAGCCCAAATCTTTGGAACGAAGGTTTACGTTTTAAAATTACTGATATTTTTCCAGACGTACATAATATTCTCATAGATATACTGACTAACAAATGTCAGGATGTTAGTTTCTTTAAAGAAATCTGCCTAGCTTATAAATGAATCTGATCGCTCTTTTCTGTAAGACGAAAATGGTCTCAATATCTGCTGCCCGACCCTGTCTATATGAGGACTCCATTGAAGCTTTGCATCAATTGTGATACCTAGAAATACAGTTTCTTCTACAAGGTCTAGTTTGTCATTCCCAACGTTGCTGTCAACTATTTTGACATTTGGTAGAGTAAACTTTATACATTTTGCCTTTTTTTATATTTAACAATAAATAGTTTAGTATAACCAGTTTAGTACCTGAGAAAGAGAGCATCATATTTGTTACGTACTGCGTCGAGGTCATCTTCTGGTCTCTTAATTTAAAAAATGAGTGACGTGTCATCGGCAAATAATACTATCTCTGATATGTTTTGAACCATGAATTATTCAATACGTTCAATAATCTATAATTACTCATTACCGTCGGAGTCTTGCTACTGAGTACTATATTCAATGGTACTATGAAGAAAAATGTCCACTGAATATCCACCGTACAGACGAACGGGCTGTCGACTACGATCCTTGCTTTGCTCGGCGAATTCTTGGAAGTGTAGGAGGAATGTATTTTCAGCCCAAATGAAGTCGTCCAGCAAGCCAACTACGAGTGATGGCGACCACACATTAAATGGTCGTAAAGTCTCGTTCGGTCCAATAAACATAGCCGTGAAAATCGTGCATCCACGAAATTTGCAATTTACAATGCACAACTAAATTGCTATTGTTGGCAGCGAAACGTTCACTGATAGTAAATACCTTTCTAAACGGTACAAGCTACAAGCTAGTAATTGTCCAGTCAAAATAGAGTTTGCATTAATTCCCGAAAGTTTATCTACAAGTTGATCTACAAACGTTCATACATCCATAAAATCAGCGCTGAAGGCTTGCTCATTCGCATACTGCTGAGCCAGTTGGCAATTATAATAACAGTGACACTCCGTGACCTCTTTTAGTGTTCCATAGTCGACAAAGAACCCTTATAGTTTCACCACGTCCTAGCGGCCTAGCTCAGAGACGATTAGTACTATAGAAAGCTGAAACTTGGCGCAACATATATATACATATAAATCACACCGACAAAACGGTAGAATAAAATCTTATTTATTTTTAGGGTATCTCCCTTACACCTAAATTAGGGATGCAATTTTTTTTCTCGCTCACACCATAGTGTGGGGTATCGTTGGATTGGTCGCTTAAATTTTAAATAGTTTAAAACAATATTGTGGGTATAGGAAAAGCTTTTGTCGATTTTGGGTTCCGTTTGTGCAAGCTTGAAAGGGCAAATTTTTGTTCGAGTTGGGCGCCCATCTCCGGGCTAAATGGTGTGTTGTAGAAACGTGAAAAAATTAAGAGCGGCAGCACATATAGTGAACTTAAGAGGAAAACTATCACGGCTAAGTAGGCTTTACAAGTTAACTATAGATCTATATAAAATAAATATTTAGGGGCTGCTTCCATACAACAATCGTTGTCTAAAGACAGCGCTCACCATCTAGCGGCCATCTATGTAACAAGCAACCTTCACAGCGCCGATGTCATGTCGTCAAATGTCAATGTTAAACGCTTCTTGTTGGTTTCTATAGATGGCCCTGTTCTCAAATTCAATCTTTGTCTAATGTTGTATAGATTATACTTTATTGTACACAAGAAAGAAATATGTTACACATAAAACAAAGCAATAAGAATAGGTACATAGGCGAGCTTATTTCTATAGAAATTTCTTCCAGCCAACCAATGGTTCTGAACCCTTCGTGCGCGAGTCCGACTCGCACTTGGCCGGTTTTTTTTTAAGTTGCATAAACACGTTCATGTCTTTTGTAGATATACAAATACACATAAATAAATACTAATTTTTATTTTCTATAGCTACATACAAGCATACCGTGATGAAAATTCACACAAGGATTTGTGTAAATTGGACTAAACTATGGTTTATACGAAGCCAGTGCGCTGCTGCCAAGTTCTACTGGCGCCGCTGGCTTGGCCCGTGTTGTTTAAATGAAGCCACTGCATCTTGTCGCAGAAATTCTAAACAAAAACAAACGCACACGCCTGGCGCGGGGGTTAGCGGGCGGAAGCCACTGGCTTGAAAAATAGACGGTCGCTCTATTCTCGCCAGCGCTGGCTTGGCATAAAAAATTGTTTATACAAGGCCAATACCAGATACTGGCAGCCAGCGAGGGCTTCGTATAAACAAGGCTTTACTCCTCCCGCAGGCCTAATAACAACGGAATAATTGCATTAACATCCGCGCGAAAGTTATATTAGCCTGAAAACGTCAGTGTTTGTATCGGGCTCTGTCCGATAAATGTCGCCCTGAAATATGCATGAGGCAACAAAGCGGTAAGTGCAAATTGTATCCCGAAATGCAACGCGGAGCTGAATAAGTATTTTATTTATTCGACTCTCCAATTTCGTTCGCGGGTCACGAGTGCGCTCGCCTCACTATTCCGTCTCTGTAGCCGCGGATTCGATAAGTAAATATCAGGTGAAATAAGAGTCAAAAGAAATTGGTTCATAGAGGGTTTTATCGACTTATTCCCATCTTCCAACCTAAACTTCCACCCTGGGTTGGAGGTTGGGAATTGTTTGTCCCATCTTCCAACCTATGGCAGGTTGGAAGATGGGAATATATTATCTGAATTATTTTTGTTCCCATCTTCCGAACTGACCTTTATGTACAGTGGCCCAATCATGAGTTTGGTCTATTATCGAATCGAGAATAGTATCGAGTAAAAATGTATGAAAAAAAAGTAGCGCCGCTATTTACCGCTAGGATCGCTGCTTTTTTTTCATACATTTTTACTCGATACTATTCTCGATTCGATAGTAGACAAAACTCATGATTGGGCCACTGTTGTGTGCATAGGCATTTGGGTTTAGATTGAAGTTTCTTTTATGAATGTGAGAATTATTATAGACCATAATAATTGCATATCTGTTATCAATTCACTAATACGAAATAAATAGGTACGGTAATAAAACAAGATGTATTATGTTTAGTACTTAATCATTTTTTAATTATATTTTTCAATAACATTTACCACCTCAACCCAAAATTGGCCAAAATCTTGTGAAATTATACCAGTCAACATTTTACGTAATGCTGATGGCTGCCTTGAACATGAGCAATCATAATCTTTCGAAGTTTGATTATCTGGAACATGTAGGTACAGTTATTACCCGATTACGGCTAAGCAAAAAGGAGGGTTATGTTTTTGACCGGTATGTATGTATGTATGTATGTAATTTGACAAATTAGGTATCGTTAGAAGCGTTTCTATCGTCCGCTGGTTATAGGCTATGTGACGTCACATAAAAGTGAATGTGGCGCCCTCTAGACGACTTGGAAACATGAACTAAAAAAAATATTTTTTGATGATATCGTGTGGGGTATCAAATGAAAGGTCTTGATTAGCACGTTTCAAAAATATATACATTGTTGGTCTTTTATAACCACAAAATAAATTAAATAAAAAAAGTAAGTTCAAAAACTAAAACCCGACTACTAAAAAGTGTGAAACAAGAACGCCTATTATTTGAAGTAAACACTTTACGATATTTGTTTGAT
This sequence comes from Yponomeuta malinellus, assembly GCA_947308005.1. Taxonomy (NCBI): domain Eukaryota; kingdom Metazoa; phylum Arthropoda; class Insecta; order Lepidoptera; family Yponomeutidae; genus Yponomeuta; species Yponomeuta malinellus. The sequence goes on along the minus strand of OX371006.1, from coordinate 14,587,130 downwards.
ACACATTTCATAGTAAGTTTAAAGGCGAGCCGGGGTCGTATGCCAACTCACCTCCGATGTAGACGCGTTTTGTCTTAAGTGACATACGACCCCGGCTCTCCTCTAAACTTCCTATGAAATGTGTATCAAACAAATATCGTAAAGTGTTTACTTCAAATAATAGGTGTTCTTGTTTCACACTTTTTAGTAGTCGGGTTTTAGTTTTTGAACTTACTTTTTTTATTTTTGTAGAAATTACTAACTAACATTACTATCATCTACTTTTTTACCTTTTAGTCGATATTTGCGAAATTTTTCCATTACTTCCTCCCAACAATCGTCAAAAATTAAAAAAATTATTGATTTTAGGAGGAATCTTAAACATCTCTCTCTAAAATTCATTAGGCAAAGGCAGAAATTAGGAACAGGTTGCTGAATAGCGTTACCCCGCCGAAGCTTAATAATTTCCATCTTCGCATTCAGTTCCAATTGAAACTGTCGATATTCTTCAGCATCAATCAAAAAGGTCATATTTTATCCAGGTATTTATTATTTTGGTACGTCTCAAAAACAAATTATTTGATACAAGTGACACTTGACAGAAACAACTTAAAAATATTCTAATTACACAAAGAGGTGGCATGATCTAAAAACAGCCAGCAATACCTTAAACATGTTAACGCAATTTTTCTAGGAACAAGCTTACAGTAATTTCTCCTTCAGCTAATTGCCTTTGACTTTGTTGTATGAAATTATCTGTGGAAATTGATATCTTCTGACGTTCCTTTACTGCCTTGTGGTTATTTTTAACTAATAGAAATTCATTTTTGAATAATATGCTGTTTTTATATAGACAGTGTAATAACTTAGCAATGTTAGGTTTTTTCTCTTTGATTTGTCTATTAATCGTGGAATGCCACGCTTCAAGACAATTTGTCGTTCTATGGCGTTCTGAAAATGCATTCCATAAATTAACATATTCTTCATTTTTGAACCAAATTTTATTCATATAGCTTATAAATGCCTTCTCATTCTTGCCTTCCGTATATTGAGATTGCACATACGACCAACCTTCGTATACATTTTCTTTTGGTAACAAAGGCAATACTGATGCAAGTTCAATTAGGCGTCGTGTCAATTTTAATTTCATGAGTCCTAATTTTTTACCCCTTTTCCTAACACATTTCACAAAATGAAAATAACACCCCTTGAGTTCTACATTGGGAAAAACAGCTCTTAAACCTCCCATGGCTGCTTTTTCAAAGTCCATCGTGTATTTCCCAGGTTTAAAATGTGGTATTTGTTTCTTTATGAGATGATACATTAATGAATAAGTATTTTTTGTCTTGTCAGTTAATAGGGCAAATATCAGTGGTATAACGTTCGTTGTCTGATTTGTACTCCCTAAATCACCACTAATTGTATATAATTGACAAAACGGGTATGGGCAAGATGTAAATGTCCCATCACCGAAGAAATGTTTAACTTTCTTGATTTGTTCTTTTGCAAACATTGTACAAAAAATTAAAATTCTAACTGAATCATGGAGGTAATCAGCAACTAGAAATGAGTTGTACTTGGGTGGGATTTTAACCTCGGAAACTGATTTAAAATTTATTTTCTCCACACCCATTGACTCGTTTCTTTTTCTATAAAAGGTACTTTTTACGCTCTTAAATTCTGGTACTTTGGACAGTAAATCTAATCCAGTATATTCAACAGATGTTATTAAATCCTGAAATATTGATGGTACCGGTGCCAGTGTATTTTCTATTTTGGTTTTACATTCATTTAAATGAATATCCATCTCATTTTTAGGAGAATCTGGTATACATGACTGTATGTGTAATTTACTGTTCATGATATTATTATCCTGTGTAACAATAAAGCAAGTATTATTAACCAACGAAAGTAAATAACCCTTTACTTATTTTATATTTAAAAAACAACTTACTTTTGTTGTAATGCTTCCTACACATTTATTTTTTTTATAGTTTGTACATTTCCAGTAAATGGAACTGTTTTTATATTTTTTCTGATGATGGTATTGGTAGCCATTGTGTAAGAGGACTTCGCCTCCACCTCTTTTTAAATACGTTAATTTACCAGTTGTACTGGTACTGGTACTGCAACTGGGGTCAAATGAGGACATTTTTTCCACTTTTTTTAATGCAATATAGAAAAAATATTTGAGCGACGTTTATTTATTGATTACTGAACACTGACATAGACGTCATTGTAGTGAATTATGCAGGAAGTGCCAGTTACTTCATACTATTCTCATTTAAAGAGGTTAGATAATAACACTCTTGAAACAAGAGGTGCTCAACATGATTAATTGATAGAACCCTATAGGTCTGTCTGCGTGATAAAACCATATCGGAAAACGAAATCATTATTTAGGTATGTACTTGGATTTAAAGATTGTATACACATTACTTTGTACAAAATTACATACTAACCCATTAATTTATTGACTGTACCTCATTTATGTCAGTTCGGAAGATGGGAACAAAAATAATTCAGATAATATATTCCCATCTTCCAACCTGCCATAGGTTGGAAGATGGGACAAACAATTCCCAACCTCCAACCCAGGGTGGAAGTTTAGGTTGGAAGATGGGAATAAGTCGTTTTATCCACCTAAACTCTTTCAATCGTTCAATCATTTGACTGCCTCTTTGGTCTAGCCGTTAAGGCACTTAGCTACTAAAACAGAGGTCGTGGGTTCGATACCCACTGGGGGCCGCGTACATTTGTACAAATGGCCTCAGTCTGGGTGTATTTTTATGTTTGTGGCGTCCTTGCCTGGTTACCATAGCACAGGGTATCCTAGTTTGGGACCAGATCAAGTGATTGTATTGTGTGGAAGTTATTATTATTATTATTGATCCAATCCAATCCGTCTGTTCCACAGTGCTGTGCCTAGGATCGTATGTGTCATGTTATGGGATAGATGAAGAGAGGTCCTGTCTGACCCAGCCACTTAAGGACCGTCAAGGCTCCGTTTCATAAACCTACAATTAGTAACAAATAAACAATAAACGTTAGTTATTTTCGCCCGTTCTAGCCTCACGATTGGCAGGAAAACTTTGTTTATATCCAGAACATTAGCCCCTCTGTAAAAGTAAGTTGTCGGCACAAAAAATCCAACAGTATGCAATAGCCGCGGCGGGTGACCTACAAAACTGGCCCGTTGTTGTTGTTGTTCTCCGAGCGGAAATACTGCTGTTGGCCAAACAGAGCTGATAGCCGCCACTGAGCTGGCCCTAGATTCTGTTAATGCATTGTAGTAACATGACAACTGCATGAACATGGCGGTTTTCATTTCATGGCTGCTTTAAGTCTACGCGGGCACACCCATCAAACCTTCTAGGCGTCAATGGTACGAAAAAACACGTCACGTGACCCGTCAGTGTACCTATCATTATACTACAATGCACTAACAGAATCGAGGCCCTGGAAGAGTTCTGCAATTGTCTACAGCTAGTATTTATAAACAAAATACGAATAAAGGGGCAGGTTTTGCGGAAAACAAAACGAGACTCACGCAGTATGGCCTCAAGGCGGAGATAGCGATTAGTCCGCTAGTCCCTACCTATATATACCACAGTATAGTGAACACCAGCAGGTAATGTTGGCCGTCCGCTGGATTTAACTACATGTATACGCTCGCTCGATCGGAGTAGGCGCGACAGGGTTGACGCGCTTGTGTTTCGAATTCTATACTGCCACATTTAAATAATTATTGTCGTCTCATTTACCAGGTGTTTCGAGAGTTGTAGGTAGTTATTTATATTAAGTGCTTACTTAGTATGAAGTATAATAAGTTGATACGAAACAATAATGTCTAGTTCCTACTTACAGTGTAATAGAAAAACGAAGTTTGTAATACATTCTCATGGAATAAAGAGAGAGAATTTTAAAAAAAAGTTGACTCTCGTCTTGATACTGTCGACACCCGACGCGTCGCCCGTCTGCACTCACGCACGGTGAACACCGGCCAGCCTGCGGTGTGCCTGAAGCTCACCGAGATCTCATGTTTTGAAGTTATGTAGGTATATTGTATAGGCGCGTTTCGACGTTTAAACTGTGCCTATACCTAGTGTTGATCATGTAGGAAAACCAGTTTGATTCGTTATACTAAATGAGATTAGTTCCGTTACAATCCGTCCTTCTTTCCAGAATAATTGGCTTCAAAACATGACCTTCAGACAGTGGAATGCGTGAATGTACTTAGTGGAATATTTTTTTACGTCAGTTTAGAATTTTTTTTTTGTTGTTTCACATACTAAGTACTTAAATCAAATGAACATTATTGATATTCTGTTGAAAAAAACATCAATCTAATATACAAAAATCTCGTGTCACAGTGTTTGTTATCGAACTCCCTCGAAACGGCTTCACCGATTTTGAGTATTCTAATTAGGCGATTCTTCCACTAGCAACGCGTCCCGCCGCGGTGCGCGGGCAGATCACGCGCGCGGCGACGGAGGCGCAGGTCACAGGTCTAACGGTTTCATCTGCTTCCCCGCACGGGGTGGCAGTGTATGAAGGACTCATTCACGATGCTGCAGTTACATTACCAATTTGGTTTTTGTAAGCACGAACTAGTTTCGTGAAATATTGAGATGCTTGCATACAATTTAAAAATCTGCGGCCCGCGCTACGCGACGGAGCACGGTGCAGTGTGATAATCGCCTTAACCTGTTAGATTATGACCTTGAAAAGAACAATTAAAAACCATCAGCTAGTAATAATAATAAATTCCACACAACACAATTACTTCAAATCAATACTTATCATACAATCTTGAATCTTTACCGGGCAATCTGTTTTCCCTCCGGACGACCTTGTCTACTCCGGACGAAGTTCACCACTTTCAAAGTTGTCCACTTCCTAACTTGACCACCTCCAAAGTAATCCATTTCCGAAATCGTCACTTCCTAGTTTGACCACTTCCTAACTTGACCACTTCTTAGTTTGTCTTCATCCTAACTTGACTATTTATTTTTATTTTCCTAACTTAACTTTTGTATTACAACATAGTAATGATACCTGTTTCTATGTACAGAGGCCAGCACATCAAGTTGAACACTGACAGGTGACAGCTGAGCTCTGATTTCTTTCTACTCCATACAAGTCAGAGCTCAGTTTATACTGGCACTGTATAGCTTGATGTGCTGGCCTCTGTACCTGTATAATCCTTCATACATACGTGGTTTGTTTCTTACTAGTTCTGGTTCAGTTTAAATGAAATAATTTTAGTTGTTAATAAAGTTTACGTTATGTTTTAATTTTTCTGTACTAGGTAATAAAATTAAGTTTAAAATTATTTTAGTTTTTTTTTTTGGGGTCAACTATTGTTAAATAGGAACTAGGTCAAGTTAAGGATTGCCTAGGAATAAAAAGTGGACACGTTAAAAGAGACTTAATAGGAAATGACGAGTGGGGAATGGACTGTTTAGGAAGTAGACAAAAGTTGGAATAAAGGAGTGAAATTACAGGAAAATAAAAATGTAAGAGTAGACGAACTTGGAAATGGACAACTTTGGAAGTGGTCAAGTTAGGAAGTAGACAAGATCGTCCGGAGGGTCTGTTTTGCTTATTGGAAGATATTGAATGTGTACGAGAAACCGGTATTTTTGTTGTCTGCACTTTGACCAACCGACCGATGTTAACAGTAGATTACTCAATTATGCGATAAACAGGGGTTTTTTTACATAAAAGCCATCCAAAGACCAAAATTTGCTTTACCTACTGAGGTCATTAATCTTTAAAGTGTAGCCTTATAAAGGTGACATTGTCGCTGTGCGACTAAACCTTTTTCTAATAAAGATTATAAAAAAAAGACCAAAATTGTGAGCGTCAAATATAGATAAACGGTCTTATTAATAAAAACACACAATTCTTTAAAACAGTCGATCAACGAAGATTAAAATGTTTTAAAATGGTCAGTGGTGGAGATTTACAAGGAAAGGTCGTAACCACAGATTAAATAAACTGCCTCTGAAGAGTGCTTTAAGGGAATCGTGTTTTTATAAATAAGGCCGTAGAAAATATTTCTGTAGGTAGATAAAAAATAAAATAAATATAATTTAAAGTGTTCTCTATTTATCAATCTATCTGTCTATTATCCTAATCTACTTTTGACAATTCAATAATAAGATAAATTTAGTTTTACTTCAATAGCGTACAACTTTTACTTTATTCATACATAACATAGTTTTGATCAAATACATAAAATAATCGTAGATAATATGACGAATATCTATTTAAACAAGGAAAATTAAAAGTAACACTTTCCTGTGCTGCGTTTTGCCTATTCAGTAGTTGTGATAAATTATCACTACAAGCACAATGATGGATATCACCAGAATAGCTCCTTTATATTCACTTAATATACAACTGAAAAAGAACGTTATTTTATGAAAATACAAAAGTCAATACCAAAGGAAACTAAATGGTAAATAGGAGAATAGCGGGGTTCTACTCGTACGTAGTTTTTCTGGTAACGTTCAATAAGTCACAGTTTCTGTGTTACTTTGAAAAAAAATTTCTGACTTGACTTTGACTTTTAAATACGAACAACTTTTACTATGGGGATAACTGCAAAAAAAATTGTAGATAGCTGATTAAATACGATTTCAAAATGTTCCATGTATCAAATCTCAATATTGAATTGACCCGTGGAAAGGATGACACACACCCACACGGTGGCGGTCCATACATGAATCATGTACGACAGTAGTATTTTTTATGGATCCAGGTCTGTGCCTCGGCTTGTAACTATTGATATTGTTTTCGCGATTTCAGAACTGCTCCCGTAACAAAAGTGGTTTCTATTGAGAAGTAGAATAAACTTTGATTTAATTAAGGCGTAATTAAAGTCAACACCAAAAATCTCAAAGAAAGAACAAACCAAAGCGGTCGCTGTCGCGTTGGCGGTGGCAATCATTTACTGCAGCTGTTTTTGCATGGAGCCCATACAAATGGACAAAGTCATACAAAATCTATCAGTAAATGACCGCCACTGCCACCGCTTAGGTTTGTAAGTTCCTTTAGTTTGTTCGAGTAATATAGGCGGTGTTGGCGTAGTTTTTTTTTTGAAGGCTTTGAGAATTATCATCATAGTTTAACTAAGCAGAAAACACGGTTCCTTAGGGTTCCGAACCACGATAGCTAATAATTAACTATACAATGTGTTATTCAAATAATGCACCTGAAAACTGTTTCTTCAGTATAGAACACTTTGTTGAACAATTCCCTACAACGGAAATGTTTATAATTCTCCGATTCTAATTTCAAGCTTTAAGCAAAAATGTCGTAATAATAAAAATTGAAAGTTATAATTAAATTTTTCGATTTACCTGGTTACCGTAGTACAGGGGTTCCTAGTTTGGGACTAGGACAAGTGATCGTGTGGAAGTTATTATTGTTATATACTATTGGAAGCTTATTGGAAGTGAACAAACTGTTTTCAAGTTTTGTACTACTTAAATAACACGCTTTAAAGCGTCGGTTTAAACCAATATTACCTCTTTTCTCAATGAGTACTAGTTGTCGTTGCGAAACATTCTGTACCGTGAAAAGTTTCTCAAGCCAATTCCAACTGGCGTCTTAGAGTAATCCATCGAAGTGAGGATTATGAGAACGATCAACAATATTATGAGCACTGGTACGAAACTGAAAGTTAATAAAATAATTTAGAAATCGGTTGCAAATAATATTTTTGTTGCAAAGCCGCCCTCAACGTAACCGAGTAGAGTAAACGTATGTAGAGTTTGACGTGCTGTCGACTGTACTACTACTAACTAGCTAAATACTGTTTTATCGTAGTATATTAGCAAAGGGCAAGATAAAATTACCTGAAACCGGCGTGCGTGCATGCAACGACTAATGAATGTTGATGAAGCGCAAAAGATCTGTCAGGAATTCAGTATCGTGGCTAGTGGCGGACCCTAGTATCTGTCTCCAGGATATAGGCGTGGCTTAATGCAATGCAATGAAACATACATTGCAGATAATAAGGTAGTAAGCTCGCTATACTAAAACTAAACCTACTATACTAAAACTAAATTTATCAATCCAGTGCGTCAGATCGTTGTGATACGGAACCCTGATTCATATTTATCTAAAATGTTTTAACTCAAGGATGTGTGATTACCTGAACCGTTTACATTGAGGATCGATGTCGCAATGAAATTATTCATTCAGAGCCGCAAACGTTTTATTATAAAAATAATCCAAGCAATTAGAATGATCCATAAAATCGCCTGTTACGGTTATTCAGGGAATTTTTTGCCTCCAAAGTATATTGCAATGAAAAATATAATCGCAAGCGTGATTCCCGCTAAGCACGTGATACCAAATATTGTTTTCAATACACAGCTGAAAAAATAAATTTGTAGAGCTTAACATCTTGAACGTAGTCACCCAGCAGAGGAATAAGCTTTCTATAGAAACAGCCCAGAGAAGAATTATGTACTAATCAAACGAGGGGTCAGTATCTAGCAAGCCCAAAGAATGCTCGTAAGCCATGATTAACATATTTGTGAATATTCGTGAGCCTGACCTTTGGTTCGAAACTGCGAATCCATAGAGTTGAAAAATGTTTTCTATTATGTTAAATGTTTAAGAGTCTGTCGTCCGATGTGTGTAAATAAAAGAATACAGGCACCCATCACACAACGCCCGAACCATCGTTATTTTTTCGATTATTATTTCTTTACGTCCTGACATTGTTTGTTAAGGGGATCCAGTGGGCTAACTGGCGCCACCATTGAACAAAAATCATATCTTCTTTTACAGATGGTACTCGCAAAAAGTGTCTGTAGAATCTCTCAATCATGTTAACAGCGATTTTAAGGATCCACGACAAAGAACCTAGGATCACGAACCTGGGACTAGATAACATTTATGCCAAAAACGGCCTATCTAGTCCTAGGTTTTGTGCCTTAGGTCCTATTACTATTAACATGATTGAGTGATTGTTTGCAAATCCAATCTGTAAAAAACGATATGATTTGTTGTCCTCGGTGGCGCTAGTGTTACTCCCTGGATCCCCTTAATGCTTATGTGAAATAATTTGGGAAACAAAGAATTATTACGACGCGCCATTTTTTCCAAACTAGCGCCATATGTTTCTGAATAATGGTTAGAATGTCCCCTTCAAATATGGTGAACGAACTCGGAGTCACCCTGTGATGGGACTCTGCTGCGTTTCTCACCAGAAGGTGCAGCGCGACTGTCCGCCGCCGGCTTCACATTCGCGTTCCTCCGGACAAGCTGGCGTCTTTGGTGCCTTCTCGCTGTTGCAAAATAATCCTCTCTGAATTACCCGTCAAAATGGCATGAGTAACCTTAGCAATTGATGCCTTCCTAGTTTCAATTTCTTTGAAAGTAAAGTTCATTCTATAAAAGGAAATACTGAAGTAGATTACATTACGTTACGTTGGTTCTATTAGCTGATAAGTCTGAACTGTTTTTGGGTGCGGCTGCTAGAAAGCTGTATATCCTCTGATGGGTTTTCGCTCACTATTGATTGAGAGTTCGTCAACAAACTGTTTTTTGCTTAGAAAATTCATTGAAATTAGCATTCAGTTTTTGTTTTTGAACGTCTTTGTCCAATTAGGATTCCGTACCACTTCTTACAATAACTACTGTGTGCAGTAGACTATGTGTTACTAAAGGTACACGCGATACAAAAGATAAATAGACGGTGTCGATGTGTAAATTTCAAACCGATTGAAGGATAATTAGTCCGCGACAATAATTAAGCTGTAGTCCGCGAATTAACTAACTTGTCAAATAAAAGTAATTCAGTATGATGAGTAGAATCACCCCTTAATAGATTTAAAATTTACAAATTTACACCGTACAAGAGCAAGAAGTGTACATGTTTATAAATTCAGAAAAGTCATTTAAATATTTATAAAAACACAAATCACTAAAACACTACTCAGAGTCAGTTTAAATAGTCTGTGGTAAAGGGAAAATAATCACAGATTATTTAAGTTGTCTCTGAGGAGTAATTTAGAGGACTCGTGGTTTTATGAATAAGACCGTTAGTGTATATTTAAAAACCTAGACAGAAAATTGAAACTTAAAGCCTTCTTTTTCGTATCTTGTTATTATTCTGCCACTGAAATTGGTTCGGAACCCTAAAATTAGGCGCGGAGTAAAGCATGACATTGTTCTCGATTATTGGATACAATCCTTCATATAGGTTGTACTCTTTCTGTTACGCAATGAACGAATAATAACGAATAGATACAATAACTAAATGATACAATCAATTAGTAGAGCCCATGAGCCTAGAGTCATGAGTATTATCTACGTAGTAATAATCAGTAATCTGTAATCTGTAATTCGCAGGAGCGTCGAGCGTCTTAATAATTCAACAGAAGCCAGGTTAGGTTTTAAACGTTGTAAAGTGTTTTACTCAAAGGATCTAACTGCCGCAGCTCTTGAGTTGCTCTGCTGATATATGTCTGCAAGCTCTATTTTGTTTATCTAGTTCGCGTATGTGTTATAGAAACGTGGCCATTAGGTAAGTCCCTGAGCATCGCAGGAAGGAAATGCAAGAATTGCAACACTATCGCGAGCTCGTTACTTTGAAGTGTTTTGCTGGTAATAACTGTGCGAAACTGTTGTTTAGTGGTACAGACGTCAGCATATTGTCTTTTACACGGGTGACTTTGCAAATAAAATGTAAAGGTTGAGCTGCAGCCGAATATACTTAATAGTCAAAGATTTCCTTGCTTCTGAAATAACTACACAAATGCAGAAGTGTTTGTGCCGAATACTATTTACACCCTTACCAGAATGATAATAAAACAGAATTAAAGTACTCGCACTAGTTCTTAAATATTCTATTTCTCTTCTTCTTCTTCTTCTTCACTCCCTTCCTCCTTAACTACAAAACGTATTTAATTTCGAATACTCAAGGTGCATTACCACATAATTACTTTTGATTCGTATCGCAACGCTTTAGTCGTATATATCCGACGGTCTATGTAACTGTATACGAGTTAATAAGATCAATAAATATTCTATAAAAAGCAATCACGCTAATAATAAATTTGAAATATTATATCTTATGATTGACATCACATAATGACTTGACAGTTCAGAATCTTCAGAAGGAGACTGACATAGGAAATCCTTTCTCTTTGCTACTGACACAAAGAGAATAGAGTCTCTTAAGAGGCTACATGAAAAATTATTGCAAAAAGTTAACATCGTGAGTCTTAATAATGATGATAACTATTATAAAACCTCCAGTACAGTAAAACCAGATCCAAGAACCCAGGACTTGAAGACTTGAAATATTTTTTACCAATAACGGTCGGTTTTAGCAGAAATCGATGAGTTCTAGGTTTCTGACACATTGGTTTTTGGCTGGCCGTGACTACCGTATAAGCTCACACAGGTGGGCAAAGATCGCGACTGACTAGGTCCCGCAAAACGGACATCGACGTCGCGGCAGACGAAGCCGGCGATTAGGACCCAATTCTTATTTTTCGATGTGTGTAATTTTCCAAATGATTATCAGGACGAGCTCTTCTTTACGAAGATTCTTAATTTTACTAATTCTTAATTTTCCAAATTTTTCATATCCCTAATTATGGTTAGGACGAATTCGCATTTCTGGTAAACAATAAAAGTAGTAAACAATAAAAGTGGTTTCGCACGCACTTCTTTGGGCCAAAGCCCGTACCTATCTCTTAATAGGAAAGCAGCACTTAAATTACCCAGAGCCAGCCCATAGCATTGAACTGGGCAGATCTGAATAGATATCAATACTTCTGATAGGAAATTAGTTACTGATGATAGGAGCCTTCAAGTAGTAGTCCCGCAGCATAATTTTATGCTCGTAAAGCTGCTTCGTCTCCAAACAGGAATAACATTAAGAGAGTTCATGTAGAAATAGTATACATTTATTAGTAAGTTTATAGGGTACATAGTGTAGATAATTTCACAACGATGTTTTATGTTTCTGAGTGACTTTCTTACTTAAATATAACATTTTACACTTTATAATCAATAAATCATCCAACAAAGAGGTATTTAATCCCTTTGATTGCGATTATTTCTGCAAGAAAAGGTTAATAAATATTTTATATCACAGTCTCCTTTCTCGGTGTACCAGACTTTGGTTTTTCAGTTTTGGTATAAACTATAGCTTTCCCTTTTTTAGTGAAAAGCATTTCGTGACGTTTTTATATTGAATTTCCATGAAAAAATCCGAAAATATCCAACACTTCTAAAATAAATAAACATTGTCACGGCAAATCTCAGTGGCGCCATCTGTAATTAGTTTCGTGTTGCCATCCCCATTGCGTAATCCGATTCGAACACCGCAAATAGGATAAAAAACTGGCCAAGTGCCAGTCAGACTCGCGCACGAAGGGATACCATTATCTATACAACTTTTGAATGTCTCAAGCGTCTATATGTTGCAGTTATTAATATCGAGCCAGAAACGGCAAAAAAACATCAAATTAAACGTGCAAAGTTTTATGTTCATTGTAGGTACCTACTTAAACCGTTGAGGAGTTCCCTCATAAAAACACAATCCTGGCTGCAGCATCAGCTCATGGCTAGTGCTTTCAACTATTCATACATTTGCAAGTATCTATATATCTATTATAGATATAACATTTTGGTAAATACAATTCAAACACAGAAGGTAGATTCAACTAAACATTATTTTTTTACATTTTACAAATCTCACTGGATGTCTTCTGCAAACCAATTACTTAAATCTGCTAAATACTTCGCCCACGACACAGGTCTAGCCTAGTGTGGGGACAATGAAAAATCTGTGTCTACTTCATATCAATGCCTCCTCATGTGCACAGTGTAAAAACGTAAATATTTTATCTGTAACACCTTTTTGATTTTTATAAGTATTTTTGATTTAATTTTTTTTTTTAAATATTAAGAACTCTGCACAACTAAATTACCAAATAATAATATGATGTTTTATAAATTTTAGGGTCGTCGGCACATAAGTTCAAAACACAAATTTTTGAGGCAGTGAAAAAACCTATTATTACTCTTTTACATTTTTATTATCTTAATTAATGCCTGTTGCATGTAATACATTAACAGAGATCTGTCAAGCAACAAAGAATTGAACAAATATGTTTTCTTACAACAAAATAAACAAACTAATATTTTAATAACTTGACGGCGCATTGTCGCGGGTGTCTCTTAGCAGATGAAAGAGTTGAAGCTCTTGCGGAACGCTCGTGCGTATAGACGGAACACAGTGCGCGGATTAAAACATCTGTGGCAGGAACAGAATAGTGAAATTCATATCCGCGTTAATCTGTGAGGACCGTTTGCGCTATCAACCGGCGGATCTAAAGCGCGGGAAACTTTGGAATAGGCGGGCGTCTTTTTCTTTCTGAGCTAATTAATTTAATTTTTTTATTGGATTTAAGTACAGTTTGTAAATATTTGTACCATAATTTTATTATTATATCTGTAAATATTGTGTTTATATAACTTTTTGCTGATTTGGTAAGTTTTTAAGCTATTTTTATTGTGTCGATGGCAGAGGAGCCGCCCGACCCGGGGGGCACTGTCCCCCCGGTCGGTCTAAACATCACAATTTCCACCGGTGCAGGTCCTCCGGTAGGAGATTCTAGTATGGACACAGATGGATCAGTAAGATCCGAAAAAAGGAAAAGGTCTAGGACCATCAAAGTTTGCAAACATTGCAATAAGAAAAGGAAACATCAGAAAAGTGATTCATCTGCAGCATGTCCATGCCAATGTGATTCTGATGACTCAAATAAAAAGCATTCAATTGTTGAAACTGCATGTTCTTCTCAAAAATTACAAAATAATGTAGACATTGAAAAGCCAATAGAAAAGTCTTATCAACCGCAGCCTCAGGTCGGTAGGGTTCTGTATGAACCCACTGAGGTGTCACCGTATGTTGTTCATGTACAGAAGCAGAGCACAGACACTTCGACTGTTCCCACTCTTCACCCTGTTTCTTTTGGCCAATACCTTAAGAAACGGGGCATAAAGCACATCATAAATGGCTCAGTAAAGCGCTTAACTCGGAGCAAATTGGCAGTTTCTTTTTCAGATTATTCTGAAGCTAATCTTTTTTTAAATGATGCAACTCTCTCTGCGCATAACTTCAAGGCATTTTTACCATCGTTCAATGTTACCAGGATGGGCCTTGTTCGGGGTGTCCCGACAGAGTGGTCGCCGGAAGAGACTATTGAGAATATCACTGTTCCCATTGGCTGTGGCAAAATTCTTAAGGCTAGAAGGATGAATTATAAAGTCCATGGACCCAATCCTGAGTGGAAACCCAGTCAAACTGTTGTTTTGACCTTTGACGGACAAGTTCTTCCTAAACGAGTTTTCATGTGTTATAATGCTCTCCCTGTGGAACTGTATAAGTATCCAACAATCCAGTGCTTTAATTGTTGCCACTTTGGTCATACGAAACTCCAGTGCCGGTCGAAACCTCGTTGTTACAGGTGCGGTCAAAGCCACTCTGGCGACTCCTGTGATGTTGAGCCTGATTGTGCTTCCTGTCTTTCTTGCGGTGGTCATCACTTTGCCACTAATAAAACATGTCCTGAGTTTGAGAGACAAAATAGAGTCAAGTTGTACATGGCACAGAATTGTGTATCATACTCTGAAGCAATCAAACTTCACCCACCCGTCTCCAGATCCTTTTCGGATGTTTTATCGTCCGCTGCTCCTCCTCCTAGTATCCAGTTTTCCCATTCTCATCCCTCATCTTCAGCTCCTGAATCGTCTCCCAAACACCACCGAAAGACAGTATTTCTAAAGCCTCGCTCCCCTTCAAAATTAGATAAGGGATATGACCGTGTCGCTCACCAAGACCTTACTGCTCATTACGATCCTCCTTCGCCGTCTAATGGCTGTGCTCTTCGGGGAAAAAATACTGAAACAGAAATGAATATTGTAGATTTAATCTCAGCTTTAGTTAAAGCTCTCTCTAATATAGTTTCTCCAAACAATGAATTACCGTCCAACGCTGCCCTAATCATTAATCTAGTAAAATCTATCTTCTCCAATGGCCAATATAGGCAAGATTGTCCAGTGGAACTGTCGCAGCATCATCAATAAAAAATCTGACTTAATACATCTCCTCAATAAATTTGACCCAATTTCCATTGCTCTCTCTGAGACATGGCTTAAACCAGGGTATTCTTTCAAGATCCCGGGTTATTCATGTCTCCGAGAAGACAGAAATGATGGGTATGGTGGAGTAGCCATACTCATTAAAAAATCTCTTTTATTTTCTTCTTTCCCTCTTCCTTCTCATAGTGACGATATATCTATTGTTGCTGCTATTGTAAATAATATCTGTATAGTTTCTTTATATTTTGCTCGTCCTTCTGTAAATATTCTCCTAGAAATCAGTAACATTTTCTCTATACTACCTAAACCCTTTTTAGTGATGGGTGACTTTAATTGCCAACACCAGTCCTGGGGAAGTTCCTCATCTACCTGCTATGGGGACCAACTTCTTGATATAGTTCATGCTCAGAATTTATGTATTCTAAATACTTGTATGCCTACTCGCCTTACCAAGCCTGATGAAGGAACCAGCGCTCCTGACCTATCCATCTGTACTCCCGACTTGGCTCTTACTCTCTCTTGGTCCCCGCTCTCTACTCCATATGGTAGCGATCATTTCCCTTTACTCATATCTCTTCCCTGTAAACATCCTCCCCTCCATTTAAATAAACCTCGTGTGAAGCATAGATTAGGCAACGCTGACTGGAGTGCCTTTAGACAGTGTGTAGATAATAAAATCAGAGAAACTCATAGTGTGAAAGATGCTGACAGCTTTTCAAGAATTTTGATGGAGGCTGCAGATCAGACTTTTCCCATTAAAAATGGTGTGTCAGGTAAAATTCCCTCTCCTCCTTGGTGGGATGCTGAATGTTCAGAGGCTGTAAAAAAGAGAAAGGAGGCTGAGAAAACCTACTGTAATACTATGACTTCTGAGAACTTTGATAACTATATAGAGGTGGCTGGTGTAACTAAAAAGCTCCTCAAAAAGAAAAAATATGAAGGTTGGCAAAAATTTTGTTCTTCTTTGTGCCCAAGTGTCTCCCCATCTGTTGTATGGAAAAACATAAGGCGATTTAGATCTGCTTTTACTGAGTCTTCATCTAATTATATATCCTCTGACCTTGTTGATGACTTTATGGATCACTTAGCTCCCCCTTTTGTTCCAGAAATAAATTCTATTTCTCCATCTTCTTGTTTGGAGTTGGATCACTCAGAATTAAATTCCCCTTTTTCCCTAATGGAGTTAAAAGGTATTCTCTCCCATGTCAAGGATTCTTCACCTGGTGAAGATGGTATCCTTTATTCATTCATTGCTAATCTTAGTGATTCTGCCCTTTTAATCTATCTTGAGTTGATTAACTCTATTATGATATCAGGTGATATACCACTATCCTGGAGATCTCAAACTGTTATTCCTATTTTAAAATCAAACAAGCCCTCAAATGCTCCAACTTCTTATCGTCCTATTGTTCTTTCTTCTGTTTTAGCTAAAATAGCTGAGCATCTTGTTAAAATTCGGCTTGAGTGGTACATTGAAAGTAATAATCTATTATCACCCTCTCAATATGGGTTTAGAAAGGGACGAGGCACTTTAGATAGTTTAAGTATATTTACTACAGATATCCGTTTAGCTTTTTCCTATAATCAATCAGTTCTGGCAGCGTTCCTTGACATTCATTCAGCTTATGATAATGTTCTTGTCTCGGTTCTGAAACATAAGTTAACTTTGTTGAAAGTGCCTCATATTTTAGCCAATTTCATTATAAATATTCTTTTAGAAAGATCTATTAATGTGTACACTGACAGTAATAAAATATCAAGACTAGTCTGGAGAGGCCTCCCACAAGGGTCTGTTCTCTCACCTATTTTATATAGCATTTATACATATGATTTAGAATCTTCTCTTTGTGGATCAGTAGAGGTTTTACAATATGCCGATGATCTTCTTCTTTATACATCTGGCCACTCCAGTGACACAATGTGCTCTACTTTGACTTCATCCTTGTATATGCTTCAGCAATGGCTGGCCAAAAATGGTCTTGACCTCTCAGTGAATAAAAGTACTGTTGTCTTGTTCTCAAGAATGCGGAAACCTCCTGAGGTCCTTGTAGAATATGACCGAACACCCATTCCTGTTAAAAAACAAGTTAAATTCTTAGGAGTTATTTTAGATGCTCAACTTTCAGGACTCCCACATTGCGATTACATAGCAGCTAAGTGTGAGCGTCTGTTAAATATAATTAGATGCCTTGCAGGAGTCTGGTGGGGTGCACATCCTTTTTCTCTAAGACTGATATATAATGCACTAATACGGAGTGTTTTGGATTATGGCACCTTCTTGTTAGAGCCTGGTAGTGCTGCTGGTTTTAAGAAACTGGATGGTATACAATCCAAGGCTCTCAGAATTATTTCTGGGGCCATGAAATCTTCACCAATAAGCTGTTTACAGGTAGAATGTGCTGAGCCTCCTCTTTCCTTAAGACGCCAATATTTATCTGACAGATTCATAAGTCGATGCCTACAACTTTCAAGTCATCCTTTACACAATAAACTTCGTAGTCTGTCTCATTTAATCTCTACATCTAAATATTGGTCTCACAAAAGGGCTCCATGTCTTGTTAAAAGTTTCTTAAAATTTGTTTCCATTAGCGCTCCTGTTCACCAATACAAATTATTGCCTATATTTCACTCTTCATATAGCTCTTTAATTCTTTCGCCCAACATAATTCACCTAGGTCTTACTAAACAAAACGTTAGCTGTCAGAATGAATTGAATAACCTCTTGAGCGATGAATTCCAGGGGTGTCACACCATTTTCACAGATGCATCAAAACATTCAGACAGTTGTGTAGGGGTAGGTGTCTACCACTCTCAATACAAAATTGTACAAAAAATTAAGCTTCCTCCTGAATCTTCCGTCTTTACAGGAGAATGTTTAGGACTTTTTAAAGCAGTTGAATACATTCTTTTATTAGGACTTAAGAAAACCTTAATTTTCTCAGACTCACTGAGCTCCCTCCAGGCTTTATCTAAATTTCCCTTTTACTCAGTAGATCAACCAATTATTTTTGACATTCGCAGTTTGCTTGTTAATTGCGCAGTGAGAAATTTGTCCGTGCTTTTCGCTTGGATCCCATCTCATTGTGGTATAACAGGTAACGAGAAAGCTGATCAACTGGCTAATGATGCGGTCGAATGTGGTGATCTGTTTCCCTACAAGAATTATTCCCATGATCTGGCTTCTCTTCCTAGATCCTATCTACGGGATTCCTGGAATGGGATCTGGGAGGAGGATGCCTCTAAAGGCAAATTCTATCGAAATATTCAGCCTTATGTATTAGCGAAACCATGGTTTGCGGAGGCCAAGTTCGGCAAGACTTCCACTTCTATTTTAATTCGGTTACGATTGGGTCATACATGCACACCAGCGCACCTTGCCAGACTTGGAATCTTGCAGAGCCCTGCCTGCACCTGCGGCGCGGAGATTTGCGATGTCAATCATATTCTTTTTTCCTGTCCTAACTATGACTCCTCTTCCTTTATTTCGGACCTCGTTTCCATCAAAGTTCCTCTTCCTTCTTCCATTTCCTGCCTTTTATTTAATTTTAATGTAAATATTTATAAGTATATTGCTAATTTTTTTAATAAATATGATATTAAAATTTAAATTTATTATGATTTCCTGTTGATATTTAAGTATATTTATATTTGTTTGATCCTGTTCAAATTCAAACTGTTTTTAACTCCTTCCAAATTCCGTTCCTATTGTATATTTTATTTTGACAACCCTGTTTCCCTACCTTTTAACTTGATAATGGCATAAGCACAGTCTAGTGCATTGCCAAGCGTGGAAAAAAAAAAAAAAAAAAAACCGGCGGATCGCAGTTCATCTGCTTTATTTTTGTTATTTCTGATAATAAAGCCTGTGTTTGATCGAAAAATGTCTGATGAAGACCCTTCGCAACCTTTATCAGAAGTGGGATACGAGGACTACGCGCCGAAGGACACCAGACATCCCAATGAAGATGCTGCCAAAAACTTGCTAACCAGTATGGAAGCAATGTTGTCAAAACTGTTGGCTACGAAATCGGTTCCATCTCCAGAAGCTCCACTCCATGTTTGTGTTGTAAGGATGGTCGAAGGGACGCTGACGTCCGGTCCATGCCTGTGTGGTGAGGATGGTCGAAAGGGCGCTGACGTCCGGTCCATGCCTGTGTGGTGAGGATGGTCGAAAGGGCGCTGACGTCCGGTCCATGCCTATGTGTTGAGGATGGTCGAAAGGGCGCTGACGCCCGGTCCATGCCTGTGTTGTGAAGGGTCGAAGGGACAGTGATGCCCGGTCCGTGTCTGTGGTCTGTAGATCCCTGTAGGGATGTCCATGTCTGGGCAACTGGAGAACTTGTATTTTTTGTCAGATATGGACGAGCGGAAGCTAAACATTATTTCTTTGTTCTAGATGAGTCACGCGAGGACGCGCGACAGTCAGTCTGGCCGTGACGGCGCATTGTCGCGGGTGTCTCTTAGCAGATGAAAGAGTTGAAGCTCTTGCGGAACGCTCGTGCGTATAGACGGAACACAGTGCGCGGATTAAAACATCTGTGGCAGGAACAGAATAGTGAAATTCATATCCGCGTTAATCTGTGAGGACCGTTTGCGCTATCAACCGGCGGATCGCAGTTCATCTGCTTTATTTTTGTTATTTCTGATAATAAAGCCTGTGTTTGATCGAAAAATGTCTGATGAAGACCCTTCGCAACCTTTAAACTTATGTTGTATAGAACAATTCATCATCATCATTCAGCCACAAGAAGTCCATTGCTGGACATAGGCCTCTTCCATGGATTTCCAAAAAGACCGGTTGGAAGCGGCCTGCATCCAGCGCCTTCCTGCCACTTGGATGAGGTCATCTGTCCATCTTGTGGCTGGTCGTCCTACGCTGCACTTGCCGATAGTGGTCTCCATTCGAGAACTTTTCGGCTCCATCAGCCATCAGTTCTACGTGCTATGTGCCCCGCCCACTGCCACTTCAACTTACTAATCCTAAATAAAAAATAGAACAATTTTTTAATGACAATTTGACATAATAATATGTGCTTTAGTCCGCCGACACTAGAAATATTTCTTTTGGGAAACTCC
This sequence comes from Yponomeuta malinellus, assembly GCA_947308005.1. Taxonomy (NCBI): domain Eukaryota; kingdom Metazoa; phylum Arthropoda; class Insecta; order Lepidoptera; family Yponomeutidae; genus Yponomeuta; species Yponomeuta malinellus. The sequence goes on along the minus strand of OX371006.1, from coordinate 14,566,928 downwards.
TCGCCCTTCACATATATCACGGCAAAATCCAGAAAACGGAAGATAGGCGACTCTTTGCTATTGTTCTCGACTTATCTTTCACCTCTCCTTGCTATCACTAAGTACCTGAGATGAAGTTGAGTTGAGTAATCACTTGTCCTGATCCCAAACTAGGTTATGCAACGCAACGCATTGCAACGGTAAAATACTGGCCTCGCATTCAATAGGTCGTCGGTTGGATTCCCGGTAGGTACATCTACCAAAGACTTAGTTTTCCACGCTACGTACATTTGAAGTTGTCAAACTGAGAATTAAAACATCGTGAAGAATATATTCTTTTTGTTGCACTAACCCGTGCTGAGGACAATTTGAATTTTTAGCCTCTAAATAGGTTTTTAAAATCGTGAAGAATTCCAAGTGTCTGAGTTGTTCACATAACTTAGCGCTTGAAATAGTCAATCCGCGGTGAGCACGCGTGGTGAAGCCTATACATTCTCTCTCTGGAAGAAGATCTGTTCCCGGCAGTGGGACGTACACAATACATGCTGCTTATGCTTACTCGTACTGACTGCATCGTTTGTCTAGTTAGTTTACAACAAACGTCGTGGTTTCGATTCTCAGTGGAGGCCTTGTACAAATATGCTCAGTCTGAGTGTTTATGAATAAAAAAAATATGTGCTTCTTTATTCTTATTTTATGTCGCAAAAAAAACGTATATTTCGACACTCAAGGGAATCAAAATTTATAGGGTACTTTCCGTTGACTAAGGGCTATGAAATTTGGCAAGTACAGGGAAAAATCTGAAAACATTTGAAAAAAAAAACAAAACAGAAATATACTACTTACAAGTAATAAATCATAAAAAATAGTCTTCGAAGCTCAGGAAAAGCTCGAAGAAAACTGCGAGACTCGATTCCTGAACTATTTATAATATGTAAGTACCTACCTACAAATTTGTACGGAACCATCGGTGCGTGAGTCCGACTCGCACTTGGCCGGTTTTTTTAAAGATTTTATCCTGCTGTTTTGCCGGCGTGATTAAAGTAATTATAAGGAGGGTAATGAGCACTAAGTTCGGGTGTGCTGTCCACTGTGCTATTTAGTACACTTAACAGTAGGACAAGCTTTACAACCGCACACTCTTCTCAGTTACGTTACAGGCCAGTTTGCAACTAGAACGTAAATGTTGATGTGCTGTCGACAGTCGATGCTGACTTTAGTAGGCACAGTACAAACGCTAACGCAAATTAATCAACGGTTTGTATAATTATGTCACAAGCTAGGCACAAGGCATGACGTAATGATCAGGCAACTCCTTAGCAACGAGTGGGCGAATAAACTCAACAGTGTACATTGATGAATCAGCCTACAGTAGTCTGCATGTAGCTTCATTCGGTATCCAGTGAAGTTTAATTGAGATAAAAAGTAGGGATGCACCGACTGTTCGCCGACCAGTCGGTTAAGCCGACTAGTCGGCCATATTTGCAGTCGGCGACTGGTCGGCGAACAGTCGGCCAAAACTGCCGACGGATTAGGGTAACTAAATACGTATTTATTTTAACTGTTATGTAATCGTTTATTAGTTTGTACCATATTAAAGATATTCCACTTCTAAGATACTCTTCTTACGAGATCAGATCAGTCATATTAATTTAAAACTAATAATATATGTAAGTATTTTATGACGATATTTTATTTATTTTTTTTACTTTATTGTATGTATGTTATTGAATTTGACTTAATTCTTTAACTGCACCACGGCACGCACTCCGTAGTACAATTATGGGTTACCGTAGGCACTGACTGAAAATCAGCGCTGAGGAATCACTTCCTCAGCACAACGCTGAGTCAGCTGCCTTTTGTGGCAATGTAGATACACCACAGACTACATCTATAGTCCTGTTTTATTTATTCGTTTTGTCTGTTGTGTATTTAGTTTTCCTTCTGTGTTGTGCATATTATGTTACTTATGTGCTTATTTTGTTTCTGTGATGTATCTTGTTGGTATAATAAATGTCTTTCTTCTTCTTCTTCATAAAATTATATACGGATAAAAGTAATCAACAGTCAAACCCTAGATCTAAGCTGGCCTCTATGCTCTCAGGCTTAATCATAACGAATTTAATCAGTCTTATTTATAAGTCTCGATTAGGAATCTGAAAGATCTTATCTACTAAAACATTATATATAAACAAAAAATCATGTCGCGACGTGATCACGAGCGTTGCCGAGGTCACCCGAACTCCCCCGAAAACAATGTCGGCCCGGCCGACATGTCGGCCGACATGTCGGCTAATTTGTAGCCGACTGGTCGGCCTGTCGGCCAGTCGGCCAAAGTCACAGTCGGCCCATCTCTAATAAAAAGTAATACCATGGTCACGAGATTGAGTAAAATTAATTAAATTCTATTTTATAATTCGATGCAAAAAATACTGTCACTTTGACATGTTGTGCCAGGGTCGTAAACCATCACCACCCATTACATTTGTTGACGTACAATGTGGATATCAATACAAGTTTATTTTTTAAAGGTCGTGACAGACGACTTCAATAAATAATAATATTAATAATACATCGTGCGATGTCCTGTTCTACACTAAATCCAACCGCAGAGTCGTGTATGGACGCGAGTTGCACGTTGCATATTGTGTGGAAAAAATATCGCATATATTAACGCCGTCGTCTGTGACGGCCATAAATCTAAGGTTCCAATGAGTTATGTGCGTAGGCACATAAAACACAGTTATCAAAAGTAAAAGTAGAAAGATCTTTTATTTGACAATAGAAATCTCTTTCTCGAAAAATTAGCCAAAATTGTCGAAGTCACAACGGAACACGAGAGACAACATTCGCGGAACAAAGAAAAAAAACGGAATGTTAGAAAATAAATTACGTCTTCATGAATATCTCGAATCGCAAACCCAAGGTTATCAACATCCATGTGTTGCCAAAACGTAAAAAAGTAATAATCCCATTTTACTTCCAAATAAAAACTGTCCGTCTGTCTGTCACCACGCTGTATCTCATGATATAGCTAAACAGTTGTTTTTTTACAGATTCTGTATTCTGCTGTAGCTATAACAACAAATACTAAAAACAGAATAAAATAAATATTAAAGGGAGGATTTAAACATCGCTTATGAAAGTTGATAAATTAATTATACTCGCATTAACCGGTGTCACCATAACGCACTGAGATATAAAAAACAAAAAACACCCAACTACTGGGTAGTTTGATCTGACCCTCGAGCGGCTGTCATTCACATTTCAGTGCTCCGCCAGATCGCACGTGTACCATTTTTTTCAGCAAAGTTTTTTTCAGCATAAATTTAAGTCGGAAGTCAACAACTAGAACAGAATGCCAAATACTGAAAATTCTGGGACAACGGAAACACCAGAAAACAAATGGATGGTCTTTGTCCAGTCCTTCCGAGTCATCGTGCGTTGACAAGAATTTAGAAATACTGGAAGTAGTTCCAGTATTTCTAAATTCCATATGCGCTATACGTCGGCCGTTTATCTAAACTAGAACTCATTATAAACATCAGAATGAGACCAATTCGAGTTGCCTTTAAGAAAACATCAAAATTACATCACATCGGCGATATATTTTACCAAAAATGAAAAGTTTGATGAAAGGGGTGGACAGATACCAGGGTCTGCCACTTGCCACGATCCTGACAGATCTCTTTCACTTCATCAACATTCATTAGTCGTTGCATGCGCGCGCGCCGGTTTCGGTTTTTTTTTTTTTTATAAAAACACGATTCCTTTAAACACCCCATAAACGCCCTATAAATAGACTGCGATAGAGACTAGGAAAAGAAAACCACAGACTAGTTATACTATGTTTATGGAGTGTTTATGGTTTTGGAGGGGTTAAGGGAATGGTGTTTTTATAAACACCGTTTTCTTTACCACAGAGTATTCAAGCTGCGGAGTGTTTTAAGGAGTAGGAGATTTGAGGACTATTAGGCAGTCGTATTTTCTATTAGTATCTAATACTGCCCATGCCTATTTATCCGTATGTAGTTTTGACCAAATTTACATTTGTTTCATTATAATTGTAATTAATAATATTGTAATTACCACTACTATCCTTCTAATAACTAGACTGATTTCAATAACTATAGATGCGCATAATAGTCTTTCTATAGCTAATATTAACACAATATTTAATAACATCAATATGACATGAACAGTATCATTTGTTTGTTCAATCACAATGTGGTCAACCTGAAGACAAAAAACCTAAACTTACATACACAGACATAAACATACGCCTGTACCGCGGAGAGGTAAACACAGATCAGGGTTTCTCACTATGGTCTTCCTTCAATACGTGGGTATAAATATTCTGCCTTACTTTTTAATTTAATATTATTATTGAAGTTATCTAGTTCATAACAATTATCAAAAATTTTGTTAATAATGAACGTCATACCTATCTAAGTTTTATTTTAATTACCTACTATCGCAATAGGTTCTATCTCAAAGGAGAAAGCATGGCTGAATTACTCCAACATGATTCAGGTTTATCCTCTGATTTCAAAGTCCAGTAAGAACAGACAGACGTTTTCAATCTAGGCACTGGAGGCGGGCGGGACCATAAAAAGTGGTCCCACAACAACCGAGCAGCGTTGTGCGCTCGTGATTGGTGTTCCGTCTGATTGAGCGTGCGCAGCCAGTGTGCTCCGGCCGACCGTTCAGGACCAGCGCATCGGCAAGTTAACACAGCATTAACTCGCGATGAACGGGCCGTAAAAAGAAACGACCTTTTCCGAAGCAACTATAAAGAAATATCACTGATACTTGCGAACAATACGAGCTCTCTGTGTTGGAACTTTAACCAAAACGCCGGGTCTGGGTCAAGGTGGTTGTGAATTAACTTGCAGGAGAAAGTTGTGCTCTCATGCAATATTGTGTCGTCTTTCGGTATGAAATGCGAGTGTTGCGAAATAGTGCTGTGTTTTATTTGTTTTGGTTTGTGATATCCGCCACGTGAAGCAAAATCGATAACAGAAAAGCGTAAGTACTTGCTTTTGCTATAATTCATAATTTATGTTACGCCTGTTTTTTATAGGTAAGTATGTATACTGTTATTATAACTGGAGTATTATTATTCTATCAAGGATTAAGGAAAATGACGATAACCACTTTGATCGACACTGATTGAGAGAAAACCAGTTAACGATCATTTTTAAAAAGAAATAATTTTTTCTCTCATTATCTCGATCAATTTTAATAATATCAGCTGTCCCATTCATTTACATTAGCAATCTTAACAATTGCGACTTTCAAACTCTGGATTGAAATACAACCACGCTCCAAAATGCCCATTCTCACAATAATGTTGGTCAGATTCTCGCAGTTATGTCAACGTCACGATTTTATTCTGGATTTTTTCGGTGAATGTTCACTGATTTCCTGCTAAAAGTCACTCAAATTATTGTCCCAATTCATCAGAGGCAGCTACAAAATTAATAGTATTGCATACTACATTCCATTCCATCGTAGCATTTTTCAAATATCCGTAAATTCTGGAGTTAATTTAATTGCACGAAAAGATACATGTAGTCTCCTACGTTTTCGAGGATTTACAAAGAATCTAGTTTACCTTGCTGTCCCATCTTAAATTACCAACTTGTATATTATATGATAGTGTCAATTACCGCAGGCACTGACTGAAAACCAGCGCTGAGAGCTCACACCTTCAGCACAATGCTGAGCCAGATGCCCTTTGTGGCAACTTTGACACACCACAGGATGCACTCTGACGCTCTGACTTTGTCTTGTATTATGTTGTATTTATGTGACTTGTTTTTTCATTTGTACTTGTTTATCTTACTTGTTATGCCTTTTTTTCTTGTGATGTGTCAATTTGTCCCAATAAAAGTCTTTCTTCTTCTTCTTCTATATCAGATATGAGTTTTAACCCAAACATATTATTGTTATTATTAATTCTTTATAGCACAAAGACAGTTTACAAAAGGTGGACTTAATGCTAATAGCATTTTCTACCAGTCAACCTGCAGGAGGTACAAGAGAGGCAAATAAATCCAGAAATAAACTCTACCGACCATTTTCTATATCTAGTACCTATATCTAGCCACGAGTGTCGTATCTTTACAAATGTATGTAACTTAGAAAACAAAGTCATTGGTACATGCCGGGATTCGAACCCATGACCTCCCGAATGAGAAGCCGGCGTTCTACCGCTCCGCTACCACAGCTCTGAATCAAATGTATTCTTGACTGTATTCATGTATTCTAATAAAAAAAATCATGTGAAAATCGGCATCGTCCATATCGCGCGGATTACGTATTATGCAAATCTGAGCCGATTGACGATACAACCCATATTAAATTATCAGTAAAAAAATTAAGCCTGTACATTAATCCTTTGCATATTGGTGGTCGTCGGAATATTAATGGGTATATTCAGTATTTTTGATATTAAACGAATAGGAATATTTGATCCGTTCCATCTTTACTAAAATATCTTCACTTCATTGTATATAATAAATTGTATCCTCTTGTTTTAATAAAACAATCCACGAACGTGTTTATTTACCTATTCTATATGATCTGGATAATTTTGAAAGTTATTTCACAAATCCTTCTTTGACAGTACACAAAAGATCATCTAAGGCAGTGTTTCGCAAAGTGTTTGTGTTCAAGGTACACCTACGAAAAATCAGGAAACTTCAGAGGTACACTACAAAATTATAAACTAATATAAAAAAATCAATTCTTTTCAATTATAGTGCATTCCAGATAACATTAGACGCTAGGAGTTTACAGAAGCAGCCGTAGCTAACATTTTAAAACAGACGTCGACTACCGGAAGTAGTTTTTATTAATATTAAAGTTCACCAGGGTGCCAGATATGGTAGAAACTTCGTTTAGGCGCAGTACAAATAAAAAGTATAGAGATCACGCTCAAACTTGTGGGAAAAATCAGAAACTGGGAAATTCTGCTCTCCGCAACTTTTTCGTCAACGGCCCGGTAGCACTTAGATGAAACCTTGTTCGGACGGTAATAGCAACTTACTTTTTCAAAATAACAAAATGAATGTAACAATCAATACCTACATTTAAATACATCCAAATCAAATTGAAAACGAATGTTTTCCTTGCTCTAACAATAAAAACCATAAACAGATAAAATCATTTGGCAGTGCCTTCGCAGCCTTATCAAACTTTTCCTACTTTTCAGGGTTCCGTACCCAAAGGGTAAAAACGGGACCCTATTACTAAGACTTCGCTGTCTGTCTGTCTGTCTGTCACCAGGCTGTATCTCATGAACCGAGATAGCTAGGCAGTTGAAATTTTCACAGATTATGTGTTTCTGTTACCGCTATAACAAAAAATACTGAAAACAGAATAAAATAAATATTTAAGGTAGGCTCCCATACGACAAACATAATTTTTTTTGTCGTTTTTTGCTCGATATTAATAACGGCAACAGGTAGACGCTTGAAATATTCACAGAATATTTAGTTCTATATTTGCTTTAAAAATAAATAGTTAAATAAAATTTAAATAAATACTTAAGGGGGACTCCCATATAACAAACGTGATTTTTTGCCGGTTTTTCTAGATCTTTGTGTTCAATGTCTATACAGATAATGGTACGGAACCCTTCGTGCGCAAGTCCGACTTGCACTTGGCCGGTTTTTTCTATTCGTAGCGAATCAGACCACAATCGTCCACTGCTATACAATTCGATGTATATTGCGCAGCCGAGTCTTCCCACTTGTTAATCTTTGGCTTAAGCGAGTTTGCTATGTTCATCGAATTGTCATAGACCATGAATTGTAGTTTTATGAAACAGGCCCCTGGTGGGTGACCTACGGTGCGTTTGCCAATTCATGGTGTGCAATAGTCTGCGACTGTTGGTTAATTGTACAGTCGGCAACAGATCAACCTTTACGTTTTATTGGCAAGGTCGCCTGTAACGTAATTGAGTAGAGTGCACGCGTGTAAAGGTTTATGTGCTGCCGACTGTACTTAGTAAACTTATTCTAAATTATTAGAAGACAGTTTTTTTTAGTTTTTTCGGCTGCGTAGGCGTTGCCAAATTAATTTCGTCAAATAACCAAGTCATACCAATGTGACTAATAATAAAAAAGTTTTTCCTTTCCTGACCCTCTACTCTCGACGCTATTGTGTTCAAATTTCATCACAATTAAATGCAATAAGTCAGAAATAACAACTTCGTAAACGTTTCAGTTGTAAGAAACAGCATTAACTTATTGGAACGTCAGAGCGCATCGGAAACTGAAAGCATATTTTAGCTGAATTAATAAATAAAAGCACTCAATTGTAACGCAATTTGGATAAATAGTGTCGAGAGCAGATGGGCTGTAGGGTTTGTCAAGCTAGTGGGTAGGTATACCTACTTTTTTGCTTTCCTGGAGATTTAGTTGTATCTTGCCATGCCGTTTTTTGTGTGGCCTAAAAGGATAAAGAAATAAAATTTTATATTATCTACAAAAAAAAGAATAGGTTCATCATCATCATCATCATCATCATTCAGCCACAAGAGGTCCACTGCTGGACATAGGCCTCCTCCATGGATTTCCAAAAAGACCGGTTAGAAGCGGCCTGCATCCAGCGCCTACCTGCCACTTGGATGAGGTCATCTGTCCATTTTGTGGCTGGTCGTCTCGCTTGCCGATATGTGGTCTCCATTCGAGAACTTTTCGGTGAATAGGTGCTTAGTTATTAATATTGTCTTTGAAAAATCAATGGTATTATAAATTAAACGGTGTCATTACTCATTATGTACAGTGTCATTACCAGTAATCGGAGCAGGTAGAGTGATTTTATGTACCTACGTGATAGTTTGTGCACGATATCTTAATATGGGCGTGCCCTTTTCGGGAAACAAAAAATCCGGGAAATTCCGGGATTGATATAATTGAACTAGATGTCATTTAGGTAAAAAATATAATATGTTGAATTGGTTACAATGAAAAAACTAAAAAACAAAAACACTACAGTGGGGAACTTGCGTCTAACTTAGATTGAAGTGACATTGCTTTTATACCATACAAAACATATAAAAACCCTGGATTTTTTTTTAAAACAACAACCATATGTTTTTCGGTGTTTTCGGGGCCACAAAATATGCGAAAAATTAAGTTACTCTGATAACATAACACGTATTAGATTTCGTTTTGTTATTGAATTCTGAACGTTTTCTTATGAGGGTGTACATGCATAAAAAGATTATTTTCATCTCCTATTCTATTAAAACATTTTTAGTGTAAGTTCTCCATTGGTTGACCGTAAGGGAGCAAGGGTTGCATGGAAGTGAAAATGGATCTTTTGTCTTTTTCTCTAAATGGAAACATATTAAGAACTTCGTCAAGTGCATACCTCCGATTTTATTCTGTATTAATGGAATTTCAGCATAAAGACATTTTATTTCTGTTTTTGTGTTTGCTTTTATTTGTGAATTATTTTTTACCAAGCCGGTGCGGTATGCGAGCAACCTACGCTGCTTAGGTCGGCAAACTGTTAGCTGTCTGTTCTTGGAATGTGTTATTTTAAAAAAGAAATATTTGCTCGTACTAATAAATATATTAGGAATAATTTTAATTACAGTTAAAATAATTTTGAAATTCGGAAACCTGGAGGCAAGTCCATACTAACATTATACATGGTACGTAATAATCGCTCGATGTGTCTATATCCTCTTACAACTAGAATAGTATTCATCATCAGCCTCTTGACGCCTACTGCACTCGTGGTTTTCATAACCAAGAGGAGTTTTGCCATAATCGCCAGGCTTGGCAGGCGGATTGGCGATCGCAGTATGCTGTTGGAATCTCAGGAAGGCGCTGCTGCCCGTCTCCTGGTATTTTGTTTCCTTAGTCGCTTTCTACGACATCCACGGAAAGAAATGGAGTGACGCTAGCCTAGTAGACGCTAGTAGAGTGGTAGAACATCGGACTCGGAAGCGAGAGACCCAGGTTCGATCCCCAGTGCGGGCATATACCTATGACTTGGTTTTCTAAGTTATGTACATTTGTGAAGATAAAGTAGCAATACCACTCGCTAACGGTGAAGGAAAACATCGTGAGGAAACCTGAGTGTCTGAGCTATTCACATACGCATTGGGCACGCGTGGTGATTAAGCCCACACTCTCTCCCTGAGAGAAGGCCTGTGCCCTACAGAATAGTATTAAATAAAATTAAATATTTTGTAAATTCCAGAGGCATATCCATATTAACATTATGCATGATAGGTACATCAATTTCCTGGAATCACTGTACCTACTCTGATCACTGGTCATTACGTACAGTCGAATGCACATCAACCTTTACATTTTAGTTGCAAAGTCACCCTTAACATAACTGAACAGAAGGCATGCATCTTTTAGTTTATTTTAATGTAATGTTAAGAAGTGCTCTAACTGAAATGTTTATTTTACGTCTTCCAAAAATTTTGGTAGTAAATCAAAAAAATGTAGACGGTACTTGCAAGTAACTTTGATTTTTTATTAGAAGCATACAACGGTACAATAAAAATTTTGCGAAAAAAATTTAAAACTTATTTTATAATAAGACCGATGAGGCATAAGGATTTTTGTTTAGCCACAATAATTACGCCTCCCCCCCTCTCTCCCTCCCCCTCCTCCCATCGATCAATTAAATTTGGAACCAAACATCCCGTATTTATTTAATTTTAGTAGGTACCTATCATAAAAAAAAATTAAACAAGTCGAATTTCCCGCCACCATGTATAATTGGCCTACCGTGTGGCGCCGGGTTAAGAATAGTGTCACTCCATTTCCTTCCGTGGATGTCGTAGAAGGCGACTAAGGAAATCCATTACCAGGAGACGGGCAGCAGCGTCTTTCTGAGATTCCAACCGCATACTGCGATCGCCAACCCGCCTGCCAAGCGTGGCGATTATGGCAAAACCCCTCATGGTTAAGAAAACCATGAGGGAGGCCTATGTCCTGCAGTGGGCGTCAAATGGCTGATGATGATGATGATGATGATGTATAATTAAATCTATCATCACGTCTATTTATATGCTGTTGATACAACAGCCTTGACATACGTGTAGTCTACTCAGTTACGTTACAGGCGATATTTTGCTACTAAAATGTAAAAATTAATATGCTGTGGACTGTAAGAAGTTCCCACAAAATATTTTATTTATTGTGTCTAAAAAAATCTAAATTTATGTTTTTTTTTTTCAGTTAAAAGATGGCCATCCGCAGCATGACAGTCACCGACGCACGCGCTTCCAAACCCTGGTGGTCACGGTAAGCAGCCCCGATTTTTGTAAACCGAAGCAAAAATTTGATATTGATGTCCCTCTTACCCCAACCCCTAGAAACTTACAAAACAATGTATCAGGCGCAGTGGTGGACTAAGCTCCCAGGTTATCTTTTGTACCTATAAAATATTTTTAAGAAAAAAGTCTTAGGCACGTAATGTATATCTAGCAATCGTGGTATAAAACTAAAACTTGGTAAAAAAAACTACAACTAAAACGTGGTATAAGACTAACACCTTTTATTTTAGCTAACCGAAACCTTTCATGCATCTGATGTACAATAAAGGATGTTTTACCTATCTGTGTAACGTTCCGAAAAGCAGTCTCTTTTATTTTAATGAAACCAGCTGCGCATCAGCACGCCTATAGATGCATATTTTTTAGCGTACCACCCCACACCTAAATAAGAGATGATTTTTTTCCTCGTGTACCCCACAGTATGTGTGGTCTCATTGGATTAGTCGTTTAAAAACATTGCAGGCGTAGGGGAACCATATTTCGATCTGGGGATCCGTTCAGTGATTTGTCATTTGTTTTTTTTTTGCGGAGGGTCCACTATGTAGTTTCGATAGCTATTGTTGCGATTTTTTTTTTCCACTGCCTCATAGGTTCGAAAGCTTATGGACTCGAATAATGTAGTCGGGAAAGACGCTGTTTCGAAAAACTCTCGAATGCTTGACATTTCGATTCATTCAGTCATAATGTGTATAAAAGAAATTCAACTAGTAATTATTATTACTACCAGCAATTCATAATGTAAATGCCTATAAAATCTCTGATCTAATTAAAACGTTTTTATCGTACATGAGTCTCGCGACACGTAGATTTATAATTGCGCAATTTTGCTTCCCATCTGCCTAGATAATATTATAATGCATAATGTGTTACAGATAGAAAATCTTTAAAAATGAATCATTTATCATTTGTTAATAAAATAAATCTTGATTGACACCGACTTTTTTGTGTTTTATTCACTACTTGATTTTTTTTTTATACACATTAAGACTGAATGAATCGAAATGACAAACATTCGAGCGTATGCGGCAGTGAATAGAATAGAATAGAATAATCTTTATTTGGTACAATAGAATAAATTAAACTTAAAATTATTACAGTCATACGTATTATGCACCAAAAAGGTCCCCACTCAGCCTTATTCCATGGTTGGGCCACGGCGCTGATTTTCAGTGGATGCCTTACATTTAAATATTAAACGTGAAAATGTTTTTCGAAACAGCGTCTTTCGCGACTACATCATTCGAATCCATAAGCTTGAGGCAGTAAAAAAAATTCGCAACAACGGCTATCGAAACTACGTAGCGGACCCGTTTGCGGAATAAGGCGAAACGCAGCAGAGGACCTCCATCAGCTCACTGGACCAACGATCCGGATGGCCGAGAACAAGGAAGTGGCGTACTTTAGGGAGGCTTATGCCCAACTCGAATATTCACTCTAGAATGTTGAATGATAGATTTGATTGGACTGACCCACCCAAACATATTAATTACAACTTCGTGCGGAATATCATTTGTACGCACAATTATACATAGTTTTGATGCGATATTACCCCCGGCGCGAGATCGTGTTATTCACTAACAGTCAAAAGTCAGGAATTTGACAGAAGTTGGTGCGAATTTTTGAGAGGTTTTTGCTGATTCGATAAAAACCTTTGTGATCGCTTGCACACACAGCTTCGTTTCTTTCCCGTAAAGGGTATAGTCCACACAAATCTTTTTGGCGGTAAAGTGAACATAGTTTAATCACAGATCGTTCGCACTAACTGTCTTTACAGTGTATGTGATGACGTAGTGTAATGCGTACTGATGTGCAAAGTAAAAAATATTTAATATATAAATAAATTTCGATTAGATGCAAGAATAATAGACTGATAATGATTATCGAGGGATTTAGGGCGTTTACTCGTTCATTAACTTATAATACGTGTACCCAATTTCGTTTTGTTTATCATCTGAAAAAAAAAGATTATTTTATAGGATGCCATTAGTATACTCGTATTGTTGTTTTTGAATCGGCAAAACAAGACATTACTATGTAGAGGAGCTTACAGATTCATATTGTATTTACCTATGTCATTAGTCAAAATCATTTAAATACAAGAGGTGGCAGAGTTTCTGCCACTTTCATAGAGATAGAAGGTTCTAATGAATAAATATCTCTCGCTTCCGTTTTATTTTAGTAATTTCGTTCTTTCAACGATCTACTCCCCAACCACTTGACGAAGATTGTGACGTGTGATAAGATTTTTTTCAAGAGTGGTAATCCCTAGTGACAGTCAAAAAGATTTACGAGGATTATAGGCCATTTCTACCTCATTCGAAGTAAACTTTTTTTTAAGTGACAGAAATAAAAATAAACATTGCAAACATAAATATACTAATAAAACAACTACCAAGCGCTACGTTCCGAAACGTAAACGAAATTTGACCCCCATTTTGCAGGTGCTAAAAAAACTAATAAAGTATTATCATGATTATAATTGAATAACTCTTTATATTTCTCTGACACAATATGGAGGGATTTATTGTAAAACCCAGAATCAAAGAGTTGTCCAAGTGATATAAACAATGAACGTTTGGTTTAAATACCTGTAATGCTCATTTGCATGTAAGAAGGTTGGGACGCTCTCTACAATATGATGTGGCCACTGTGTTAAAATTTAAAATTAATATTACATAATCCCACCATTCACAGCAGTTACGGAGCAGCGGCTGAGAACGGGCTTTCGGTAGACCAACAGCCCGATGGTCGGACGATGTGGTCAGGTCGGCAGGGGATGCGATGCCTCATTTTATTTTTATGGTTCCGTAGTTAACAAGAAACCCAGTCTCGCCATGTCCGTCTGTCTGTCCGCGGCCACGCTCAGAGAAGATTAGTAAATTACACTTACACCTAAATTAGGGATGATTTTGTTCACATCTACCCCGTAGCGTGGGATATTGTTGGATTGGTAAGTTACATCGTTGATATTGATGGAGCACACAATATTAATCATTCTATTTCCTGCACCTTGATTTAAATCAGTTAATGATAAGCAGTTTTAGATAAGAGTGGTCTTGAGAGCAAGTAAAGTACATGCTCGTTGGCCTCGGCTTGGGAAAATATCAATATTATTAGACAACCTTCACATTTCTATTGACTCAACATTATATTTGTTGAAATACATCGTCTTTTTGTATTAAAAACGTTCGAGAGCACATCAACAAAATTGCAACAAAAATGTAAAGGTTAATCTGCTGTAGACTGTAGGTACTCTTCGTTCCCATTAGATCCATTGAGTAGTTCAAGAATGGAACTACCCGGGCCTAGCAACTGTTAAAGCATTGTAGTACAATGACAACAGCATGGAAGTGACGATTTAGTTTCATTGTCGCTTCAAGTCTACGCGCGCACATGGATGTATCAAACATTCTAGGCGTTGGTATGAAAAACACGTCAAGCGAACCGACACTATGTAGGTATCTGTCATAACAGATGTACTCAAAGTAGAGTACATCGAGGCTCTGTGCTCAAAGTAGATGAACCATTTAATGAAAAATGAGAAAAGCTGAGAGAAAACACAAATATGGCGATTATGGCAAACCCCTTCATGGTTAGGAAAACCACGAGGGAGGCCTGTGTCCTGCAGTGGGCATCAAATGGCTGATGATGATGATGAAACACAAATAAAACATACGGAGAGCATCCACGATTTAGTTTCAAAAGGATTTTGAAATAATTGTACAGCGTTTTAGATTTGCCATTATTGCACGGTAAGTACCTGTAAATGATATTGTGGGAGTGGCAAATGCAAATTGGCTCCGACACAGCATGCGCTGGAAAGTACGCTCATTGACGCGCTTAGCGTATTGCTCCTATTAGGGAACCGTCCACTGTATAGATAGAGCTATCCATTTTCACGTCTCCGAAATCTCAAAATATGTATAGCTTCGAGCGGGTGACATCGGAGGAGTCCATATGCCCCGCAGCGTTTGTGAGTAATCTAGCCATGCAAATGTTATGAATAGAGAAGAAAATAATAACCGTTCTGTTACGGTGCCACTGGACGCTGCATCATCTCATTACTTAGATACAAAGGCCAAAGTTTTTTTTATCAGCTATGCAATGTACATCGAATAGTCGTAATAAACTATGATTTTGTAGTTTTATGAAACGCCGCCCGGATGATGATGCGAACCGCGCGGTAGCGAAACGCGTATTTTGCATCTCGCTCGATCTGTCTGCAGTTGGTTTCTTATTGACATTGAGTGTCTGAATCGTCGGCATTATCGCTAAAAAGTCCCTGCAAATCGCTTTCTGCAAATGTTTCGCAATCATTTCGCAATTCACGGCGACACTGACGAGGCGTCATTGTAAACACTACGTAGTAAAATACCTTTTTTCGTAAGTACACAACTTTTAGCGATCACATATTAGGAATTGTCATAAACTTCAGATAAAAAAAAAATTGTCAGTGTACACGTCTATGAACTACAGAAAAAAAAATGATCTGCCGACCAAAATAAAATATATTTTAAATATTTCAATTCAAATAGTTCGTTAATAAAAGAAATGAACAGGTGTAGATATTCCATAAAATAAATAAATGTGACGCAACTTATGTTTCTAATGATTCTTTAGAGTGTTCCTCAATCTTTAACCGGAAGATTCTCTTTCATTACAAGGTATGTAATTCAAGTACCTATTTACCCCCGGTTTGTGGATCGAGAATTTTACTAAGAAAAACTTACGTATTAAGTCTAAGTATTGAGCATCAGTCTGTCTCTTCAGGTTTCTCAAAATAAATGGATTCACATTGATATTAGGTAATTACTTAGCGAAACTCTCGATTCGGAAACCGGCGGTTAGCCTCCCGTGCCCAGTGGGTGAACCACAAAAATATCTGTGGTTCGAACAGAACAAACTAGACCAGATGAATTTGCTTTGTGACTAGTAAAGATGACATGAACTCTACCATTGAGTGTCAAATGCTTCTTATCGAAGCTACAGTGACTCCATTCACAAATTAAACCTTGATGTTTTAATAATCTCCGTGTACAATAAAGAATATTCTATCTTCCATCTATCTATAACAGGAGATCATTACTTAAGCGGGCATATTATGACCATGCCATAACCATGGTGTTGAAAGGTATATACCTATATTCTGAAATAATGGCTTGTTTCTGATGATACTTGAACTATTTATCTCTAAGGTTCATAGCATTTTTCCCTAATAATTACACTAAAAATGTACGTGTGAGGTTATGACGTACCTAAAAATCAAAATTGTAAGTGATATTGCGACTCCTAGGTGGGCCTGGCGGAAGGGTTAAGTGTACTAACTACTTGTTATACAAGTTAAGGCAGTTAGTTGGTTGACGCGGGCAACAGGCCAATTGTTTGCACATAGCGTACGAGTGAGATATTAATCTTGTTTGTAACCAAAATGACGTGATCGCATTTATGAAAAGTGAACCATGTTGGACGCAAATCAGTGAGCGAGGTCATTTTGGCGGAACATCACAGTGGAGTTCATTTTTGTTTTAGCCTCCCGCCGGGGCTGGATACAAAGAGGATTATTACATTATTATGAGAGAAAATAGTTAATTGTTTATTGAAATGTGTGACAAGCATCTTCTGCGTGAGACTCCGGTGGCGCGGCCGCGGCAAGAGAGGAGGAAAGGTCGCCATGTGCTCATAAATGCGGAGCCAGCTCTACGTGAGAACAATTTTCAAAGGTGCGTTTTTGATTGAATACCTCTTTCGCAAATTTTTGTTATAGCGTCCTCCCATTCTCTCGACTAAACGGTTGCTGTAGAAACGTGATAAAAAATCAGGTTAGTAGCACATAAGGTAACGAATTTAAAAGGAAAACCATAACAGCTTATTAGGGTTTGCAAGACAACGAGTAATAGTAAGTATGTTTATAAAGGGAAAACTTTGTACACATTCCATTGAAAATTACTTGAGCAAATAAAACGTTGTCAGGTAAACCGTGTACTCAACTAATATGTTCATAGTAACAAAAAAACCCCTCCTTCTAAGGCCGCAAATTATTACGGCCGACTACGGAATCCTACGCCGCGCGTGACCCGACATGCACTTAGCCGGTTCTTATTTGATGGAATGTACCTTTAATGTACCTAATGCATTCGTTCTGTATTGTGCTCTTATCACTATGTTACCAAAAAAGCTTTGAGGAAATCACAGGCCGTCTCTCAGAAATAGAGAGAGAAAGAGTAGATGCATGCACCGTTGAATACACAGAACATTGTGGTTGGATAAATTTTACACAACGTAATCACTTGTCCTGGTCTTAAAGTGGAATACCCTATGCTGTGGTAACCAGGCAAGCACATCACAAACATGGAAATATACCCACCCTCCGTATATATGTACGGAGACCCCCGGTGGGAATCGAAACCGTTCTCCGGCATAACCAGACGTGATACCGCTAGGCCAACGAAGCAGTCAAGACGATTTCAAGCATTGAGTTATTATTGTTATTTATTCATTTAAAGTGTAAAACATTACAGCCTTGAGCTTACTATTATGATGTACAATTAGCAATTAAATTAACTACAATAAAAAAAAACAGAATCACTTAATTAATGAAACATTAGGAATGTAAATATTAAATGAAAACAGATCCAATTAAGATACACATAACATAGAATAAAATTAAGATACAATAATTACACATAATTTAGGACACCCTTTCGTCCATCTCGTTCACAGTATTTCAGGCATTCTTCAGCTTCATTCATAATCTTCGAACACTGTGTTGTTTTTTTTCTCATGGTATTATTGTGTGCGACGTTTTACTTCGCCGTAAGCGAGTGGTAGTGGTAATACAAATTCAGAGATTAAGATAAGGTAAGAATATTCTTTATTGTACCAGAAAAAACACAACATAAAATATTAACAAAGATACAGTACAATTGGCGGCCTTATTGCTAATAGCAATTTCCCTCAATGAAGCAATGAACTCAGGATCCCAGATTAAATTTATCAATTAAAAGGTCCAAGGGTCCTTGGCCTTACGTTCTAGGCGGTAGGTTTTAAAAATACTTATTAAAATAATCGAAATTTCAAATTTTTACTTTTTGCAACAGCGTATTGTAAAATATAAAGGAAGGTACCTACTCATGGTTTTTTCCGTTCGTTGCGTTAGTTAGCTCCGGGTAGGCCGTTAAATGTACTGCTCATTACAGCACTGAAAACTTATGAAATTAAATGTAAAAAACCGGCCAAGTGCGAGTCGCACTCACGCAGGAAGGGATAAAGTATAGATAAAGAAACACCATTATCTATACAACATTTGAATATTTCAAGCGTCTACCTGTTGCCGTTATTAATATCAAGCAAATAACGGCAAAAATGTCACGTATGTTGTATGGGAGCCCCACTTAAATATTTATTTAATTCTATTTTTAGTATTTGTTGTCATAGTGGCAACAGAGGTACATCATCTGTGAAAATGTCAACTGTCATTTTCATGAGATACAGCCTGGTGACAGACGGACGGATGGACGAACAGCGGAGTCTTAGTAACAGGGTCCCTTACCATAACCCCTGGCGATAAGACTGCCAGTTGTATACTATATAACTTAGATATTTAAGATTTTTCATGTATCTTTATAATGTATGGTGTGCAATAAAGAGTATTAATCTAATCTAATCAAATCTAAAAGTAGGTAAGTCAACACCATCTAGCAGCGACGACATGAAACTAAACATGGTCGTAGTTGAGTCGCCGGGCGCTCAGCTGTTCCTGTATCGATTTTCTCCGCCCGCGTGCCAGTTTTCACGACGTAACTTTAGTTCTCTGCATTTCGTTGGCCGGATAATTGTTTTGTACGCAGTACGCCACAGCTCACTTCATTTTAATGAAACATTCCATTTTATGTTATATCTAAAAACGTTAATTCCTGAAGTGGTACATAGAGTTTTTAACAGTTACATCTCGCTCAAAAACTGAGTGTGTGAATAACGAAACGCAGAGGAAACATTTGCATCTTGCGATAAAAATAACAAACATTGCATCGCATTGTTTGGCACAAAACTGAAGATAATACTTCACTCAAAGGCTTGATTGGTTATTGCTTATTGTAATCGAGGATAAAATGAATAAGGTTAAACGGAAATTAAAGCTTAAGGTACATTTAATAGAAAGCTTAAACATTTTATAGTGTTGTGTAATTTTTTTGCTCGAAGCAAACTGAAAGGCAAAACAGCTCGCCGAAGTGTACGCCATGGCTTTAAGTTCATTTGTTTAGTGAACGTTACCTATTTGAAGAGAAAAACATTCAAATTAAAATGATGAGCAATTCGTGGAGGCCCGGGTTGCACCGGCGCGGATTCATCAACACTCACATGGATGACCACTCTATGGACACTCTGAACCTCGTCTCACCGCTCAACAGATTCGCTAGGTTTCATGGGAATGTTAGCTTCAATTATTCTTATCCGGAAAAGTGAGTTACCTTTCATAACCTAGAATTGACTTTTCTATGCAGGGTTATTTTGAAGAAGAGGTTGGACGTTGAAAAGTGCTGGCCTGCCACACCACACCGAAAAACAATGCTGGTTTGCCAGTTGCAGACATCTTGGAGTGGGCTTAAAACATTCTGGGGCACGGCCCGGCTGTCCCCTTATCTACACTAATGTCTAGGTACTTAGGGTACATATTATATATTAACATATAGAGGGTTGTTTATAAAACTCTTCAAAAGTCGTAGAAGAAAAGCTGTTGTAATTGACAAACTCGAACCGATATATTTCCGTAATACATTATTATTAGGTCATGTTTCGCATCATCTTGATAATTTCCCATTCACTATCTGGCATTTTTTTAAATAAATTCTATCATATATTCAAAATCCAAACTTTGTGAAAAATATTTCGGCTGTCCCAGAAATAAACACAATAAGGGACATAATTTTTTTTCAAAACTGAGAAATATCCGTATTGGGTACTAGTTAGTTCCAGTAACCAATAGTAGGAATATCTAGGTTTTGAAAAAAAATGCCCTTAACAGTGTTTATTTTTGGGACAGCCGATTTGTAGAGCAAACTCACTGACTCCTGCTTAAAAGAAATAGCAATCATTTTAGTATGT
The DNA here is from genome assembly GCA_947308005.1 of Yponomeuta malinellus. Classification (NCBI taxonomy): domain Eukaryota; kingdom Metazoa; phylum Arthropoda; class Insecta; order Lepidoptera; family Yponomeutidae; genus Yponomeuta; species Yponomeuta malinellus. Next base: position 14,546,527 of record OX371006.1, on the reverse strand, counting down.
GATAGATTCTTGTATTGCTATTCGTATAATGGTTAGGTTCTCGAGACTAGGTTCTCTTTCATAAAATATTAAGAGAACTACCTAGAGGAGCATAACGTCACGATAAAAGTTTTATCCATTATCGGCTAGCGCTATCTTGTTTTATTTTACCGCATATAGCGAGATGCCGCTACCCGATAGTGGGATAAAAATTTTATCTTGACCTTGTGCTCCCTTAGCAGGTAGGTACACCAAAAACCACTTGTAAACTTCTTTCCACCTCACGTTACTCCCCAATAGATGGAGGTGTAGTCAAGAAAAAATGTTGACAAGTCACATTTAATCTGTCGCATCGGACAAATCAGTAAGCCACGCTATGTTGACATCGAAATTGAAATATATCTAGTATATACTGACAAATTCGGTTTTTTGTTTCAGACCCAAAACCCGAGTCAAAGTGATCATAGCAGTGCTGGTCACTCTAGTGATCATCTCAGCTCTCTGTGGGTACTTCATCGGCTCCAGTGAGTCCTCGAGGCGACTGAGGGAGGAGCCGCCCGATCCTGTGGTGCAGCCTCCCCCCAGCTGGTCAAAGCTGCATATATTCAAGAAAAGTGCCGTCTGTACCGACGCACCACAATGCTCGCAGATTGGCAGGTTGGTGCAGTTTGTTAACTTCTCATGTAGGTATACCTACCTCAAAGTCAAAAGTCAAAGTCAAAAACTTTATTCACTATATAAACAATATGTTTACTTAATGAACGTCAAAGCTGCTAGTTTCACAATTAATAGATTATGCGGAGACGTAGCTAACAAAGAAACTCCACATTTATTCTTTTCAAAACAGGTTTGCTTAATTAACAGAGTTTTCAACTAAAAGATACACTACACTAGATACAATCGCTCCTGATAACATTATTTAAATACCAGACAAATAATCCTTCCAAATAATCCTTAATGTTATAATAGGCTTTTTTGCACAGAGTATGTTTAATATATTTTTTAAACCGCGTCGGTGGTAACTCTAATATATCTTGAGGAATCTTATTGTAGAACCGTATACAGTGCCCCATAAAGGATGTATTAACTTTTGCAAGTCTAAAACGTACCTCAATCACTTTCATAACAGGTCAGATAAGACATTTAAAAACATACATGCTTGATATAGACAAATTGTTGACAAACAAAGGTACCTATGCAGGCTCAGCATCTGAAAGAAAGAAAGAAGACATTTATTTAAATTGTTACAGAAACACAAACTAAACAGGAAGGTACACCAACAAAATACACAAATGTGCTGCGCTCTGCGCATAATAAGATAAGTTAAGAAGACAGAATCATCATCAGCCATTTGACTCCCACTGCAGGACATAGGCCTCCTTCGTGGTTTTCATAACCATGAGGGGTTTTGCCATAATCGCCACGTTTGGCAGGCGGGTTGGCGATCGCAGTATGCCGTTGGAATCTCAGGAAGACGCTGCTGCCCGTCTCCTGGTAATTGATTTCCTTAGTCGCCTTCTACGACATCCACGGAAGGAAATGGAGTGACGCTATTCTTAATCCGGCACCACACGGAATAGAAGACAGAATATTCCAATGTAATCTTTATTTACATTTACACAAGAGCTGAAATCAGTTAGTGCAGTCAACATCACATAAACCTTTACACACATGCATTCTATTACTCTAAAGTAGTAGTAGCACAGAGGTCGTGGTTGCAAATCCCGGCATGTACCCAATGACTTTATTAATCAGTAGGTACAATATTGTACTTCTTCATAAATATATTTCTTCTTCTATATTCCAATGTGAGCTTTCTTTGCTTTTACATAAGAACTGAAATCAATTGGAACTCTGCAATATTAAGTGGCGTCGACTACAGCAGAAACCACAAAACATAGGGTCGCATTTATTCCTAGTGCGTCCACGTCCATCTCTGAAGAATCGAATCGAATTTTTCATTCATCGCAACTCTTCATCAAATTAGGTCGTTTATGAAAGCTCGGATGAAGAGATGTTTTTATTTCAAGTACTTTATTTTGATGAAGAAGAGGAGAATATAAGAAAAAGGACATAGCGTGCTCCAAAATACTGGGTACACGACATTCATATTTTTATTTAAACATCCACTTCTCCACGTCAACGGAGGCACGCCGAGTTGAATCGAATCGCATCGTTGAAGAAATTCGCCTTTCGAGCAATTCGCGCGCTCGATTCAATTCGGCGCGCCGCGGCTCGTCGCGAATGGATGCAGTTTCGTAGTAAAATATAATATAGGAGGCGACTTTCTCGATTCGATTCGACTCGGCTCGGCGAGCCTAGTGGACGCGAGTCTTTACAAAGACCTAGATACAAACTGCCTGCAGAGGGCGTTGGCAGTATTCTGCTGCCGAATGTAAGTATATACCTATATTGCATAGGTATGATCCACCTGCATAGAGGGACCATATTTTATCCAAAAATAGTTTCTCCCGCATTATGTTCATTAGTAGAAACTTCTGATAAGTAAACATGACCACGTGGTTGATCACCACACATTACTTATCTAATAAACGAGGTTAGCTATTTTTCTCGGACTTGAAGATAGCAACGGATATCGATTTCAACTCAATTAGCAAAAAAATGCATCCCTACCTACCTAGTTGATAGAAGGTTCTGGAAACTACACGAGACAGCTAGCTGGTAATGTTGAAAAACATACATCGGCAACACAGCTGGTTCACGCACACAAGGACCGCAGAACCAAACAAACAACGTTTCAAAATAACCGGGTTGCCGGCGCGCCTCCACCAATCAGCGAGCTCGTAGCGTTATCAACGCGCCGCGGTCACTGACGGACTCGTCCGCTATAAATACCCGCCGCGCACCCACACGCCAAACATTCGAACGCCAGAAATTCAGTGACACCCATCGCCGCGTTACGCCGCGTAAGAAAACAAATAAATCAACCAACTCCGTTATAAATATGTCCGAGGCTTTCTTTGACGAGTACGACTACTACAACTTCGACCACGACAAGCACATCTTCACCGCACACGGCGGCAAGCAGCGCACCAAGAAGGAGGCCAGCGTTCACACCAACCACAACGACCCCTCCGGCCACTCCAGGAAGCTGCTCACCAAGCTGCAGAACACCGAGAACAACAAGAAGTTCACTCCGAAGCACTAGATGGACGCGTAAGCGATTACAGACCATGGCGAGCCAACGGACTGTCGATTATATGCCGAGCGAGAGGAGGACGTTATGGCGGATTCCCGAGGAGAATCCGAGTCATTGCTCGTTTCGAAGATCAGTGGAACACCCCCGACGGTTCCTGGTGACCAGCGGCTTCTATTGGGGCCAGCACAGCAGCCAGCCGCGGCTCCGCGCGCGGGCGCGGCCCTAGTCGGCCCCTCGCCGCCCCTGGAGCGCCTGCACTGTGCACTACTATTTATAAACACCGTTCCAATGACTGATCTCATCTCGAATTGGGCTTGTTGTAAAGCTCTAACTTGCTGTGTTACTAGTTAGTTTTAATTATTATTACGTTTTAATTTGTAATCTTGTGACCCCGTTTATGTTTGAGGGTTAAGGATTCGCAGTAGACTGTAATAATTTAAGTTTGAATAAAGATAATTATTTCTTAGACGTTTCGTTTCAATGTTTTATTCATTGTGGCTGGGCGATGAGGCGGAAACAACGAGGTTGTCCGTTGCAGGTGGTTATTATTGAGTTACTATTAGTTCTTGCTTGTAGTCGCCTACGCGTAGTCACGTAACATGTGTTTATACACAAAAACAACCTTGGGCGACCAACGCTGACCGAGCTCGATGACCTTGCCGCTATTATCAGCATTGTGGTGGAATTACTAAGTCTTTTCTTTGTCGATAAAAAGTCCATATCTACCTACTGTATCGCAGTAGTTCCTTGATCACAGAAACAATTACACTTGGTAGGTATAATTGTTATCATACAGTTGTATCAGAAGCCATCTCATGATTTATAAAAAATGATGGTATTTATTGCCTAAATATTCAAATCCTGAGCGATAGTGTAACTGTCAAATTCCTTACTAATTTGACAGGCAGACGATTGGAATTGTTCTGGATTTGGTGCGCGTAATATAGACGCTGGTCTAGGAATGCATGAAGCTGTGGCATGAAGACTACAAACATCACGTTACAGATCCGTGTAACTAATGTAATAGCGCAATAGGTAGGTATATATATTTTTAAATAGGCATACGATACGTTTACTCAGATGAAGTTACGTTGACTACATACTCAGAGGATAAAGGAAGCTGGCCATATTTGAATAAGTGATCTTAACCACGAATCGGTGCGGTTTTCAAACCAACGTGCCGAGTATGCCGCAATTATTAAGGATTTTATGTTATCACAAGATAGTGGAAGAACGAGTCCCACTTTAGTGACACTGGTCCTACGATTAAGCAGACAGATTATCAATGCCTGATTTGAAACAATAGTACCTACTCTATCTATCAACCTAAATTGACTCATTCATTTATCTGGACAAATTAATTTCCGTTATAAAAAAATAGTAAGTAAATAAAAAATACTAACATCGTTGTTTTAGGTTCAGTATTTTTACTATATTTTGAATTAAAAATCAAGTTGAGAAATTCACTAACTTAAGTCTGGGAATTATAAGATTATAATAAACCTACTTATAAACGATAATACGTAGTTACCTATACTTAATTTCATTCAGCTTTTATCTGGAGGTAGGTATACAAACAATTTTTTTACATACCTACTATGAAAATCAAGTAATTAATCATAGGAAAATAGATAAAATATTAGTTAAATGAGTAAATGCCACAGGACGAACAATCAACATGACAAATACCTATTTCATTTTCATTTCATTTCCGTATTTTATCGGTTCTAATAATTGTTTAGGTCTATACAAATACTGTATAAAATGAAATATATTGATGATGATAAGTCAAGAATAGGTAATCCAATTTCCGAATTTATGATTAGGACAAATTCTGCATATTATTAAATACGTTGTTCTTGAAAATGTCCAGGGATGGAGCCTGACGAACGTCCAGGGGCAGGCTGCCTACTCTCCAAGCGTATCACAATCACTGTAAAATAGTTCAAATATCCTACCTCATTTTGTGTAATCCTCCACATTATTCAATTCAATTCAAAAATACTTTATTGCACAAGAGGTGTTTGTACAAAGGCGAGCTTCATACTAGTAAGTATTTTCTTCCAGCTAACCTTGGGTTATGTGGATAGTGCAAGGGGTAGTGCCAAGAAAGATTTATTGCAAGAACAAAGATAAAAAGAATAAATAATAATAATTATATAAACTATATTACAATAAAATAACATTACAGTGGTATCTTTTTATTAACAGCGAGATTCTACAGAAGAACGGCTCGGCGGTGGACGCGGCCATCGCGGCGATGACCTGCAATGGCCTCGTTAATATGCAGAGCATGGGTATCGGTGGTGGATTTTTCATGACCGTCTACATCAAAGCCGAGGAGAAAACCTACTCCGTAGTCGCGAGGGAGAGCGCCCCGGCTGCAGCCAGCGAGAATATGTACCATGGGGACTACGCTAAGGCTTCCAAAGGTAAGAATATTCTTTATAGGACATATGGTGCTACATTACCGCACTAGTGCGATAATGAGCACTTTACGTGCCTATGTCGAAACTTCAAAGGGCCATATGTACTATAAAACGTTGTACGATACACGTGCGAATAGGTAATTCGTAACTCGTGTCGATATAAAACACTCCCTTCGGTCGTGTTTTAATTTATCGCCACTTGTTGCGAATTTCCTACTTTTCGCACTAGTATCGTAATGTACTATTATTGTACACCGGATTGAATAATTTATCATAATCAGTGTTATTTATAAAAAGTTGTTTTCTCTAAAACACTCTTAACGCGGTGTTGAAGCCAATTTATGACAGGAATTCTTGATATAAAGCGGCTTTAACTCCGTCTCATAAACGTTTTAGTGAAATCTAATTGTACTAAATAAGACTTTCCGTCTGTAATTCCTTTTGCGATGATGCCGAGTACCTTTATCGCCTTTCTTTTGGCTACCTCCACTTCTTCCCATCAAGTTAATATTCTAAATCGCCGAAGTCTCATGTTACATATAAAAGACATCAACGATCACGTAAGTTTTGACGTTAACTTCTGAACAGATATTTGAAACGTTTATATTGCTGGTACTGCTGAAGATTTTCCGCTAATGTGATAGCGTTTGAATGCAAGCATTCATTGTTTTGTTTGCTAATATTGCACAATTCATTGGGTAATACTTTGCATAATTATGTGTGCATTAGCTTTTTGAGGTAATAGGTATATCCATTCAGTTGTATCAATGAACTTTGTGAATAGTATAGCAAATTCAGATTAAGTAACTTTTATAGATTACTAGCTGATCCTTCAAACGTTGTTTTGCCATACTAATTAGCCTACAACCTATTCTCAGACCTACCGAATATACACAAAAAAAAATCATAAAAATCGGTGAAGCCGTTTCGGAAGATCTCGATAACAAACACTGTGACACGAGATTTTTATATATTAGATAGCCCAGAAAGTAAAGTTTATTTCTCGCGGTAAAATTCTCACTTACGAAATGGACGCACTATTTTTTTTTAGGGTTCCGTACCCGAAGGGTGCCAAACGGGGCCCTATTGCTCTGACTTGCTAATAATTCGCCTCCGCTGTCTGTCTGTCTGTCTGTCTGTTTGTCTGTCTGTCCGTCTGTCGGTCCGTCCGTCCGTCCGTCCGACCTATAAAGAGCTCTATCATACGAACCGTAATAGATTTTCATAGAATATGTATTATTATTAGAGATGGGTCGACTGTGACTTTGACCGACTGGCCGACAGGCCGACCAGTCGGCTACAAATTAGCCGATATGTCGGCCGACATGTCGGCCGGGCCGACTTTGTTTTCGGGGGAGTTCGGGTGACCTCGGCAACGCTCGTGATCACGTCGCGACATGATTTTTTGTTTATATATAATGTTTTAGTAGATAAGATCTTTCAGATTCCTAATCGAGACTTATAAATAAGACTGATTAAATTCGTTATGATTAAGCCTGAGAGCATAGAGGCCAGCTTAGATCTAGGGTTTGACTGTTGATTACTTTTATACGTATATAATTTTATGACTGATCTGATCTCGTAAGAAGAGTATCTTAGAAGTGGAATATCTTTAATATGGTACAAACTAATAAAAGATTACATAACAGTTAAAATAAATACGTATTTCAGTTACCCTAATCCGTCGGCAGTTTTGGCCGACTGTTCGCCGACCAGTCGCCGACTGCAAATATGGCCGACTAGTCGGCTTACCCGACTGGTCGGCGAACAGTCGGTGCATCCCTAATTATTATCGGCGGATTATCTAACAAATAATAAAATTTTAAAAATAATATAAAATAAGGGGTTCTCTATACAACAAACGTGTTTTTCGTCGTTTTTTTTTCGTTTATGCTCTATCGTAGAATCGGTGATACATACAGGCATCAAACTTGGCGTCATTGTGGAACTTATTATGATTACTAACGACAAATAATAAAAAATCGCCAAGCGCGAGTACGGAATCCTCGGTGTGCGAGTCCGACTCGCAATTGGCTGGTTTTTTTTTTTTTATTAACCACTCGTCTGCCGCGACACAGATCTGTGTCCAACTTAGTATGGGCCACCTATACGTTCCATTCCGCGAGGGCAGTTCAGGAGTTAAACTACTACGCTGTAAACTGAACTGTGTTGTTAACGAATAGTAGGGTAGTATAGATAATAACATGATATGTAAAGAAATACAGATACAGAAATACAGACAATAGCCGATAAATTACTCAAATGCTCACAAATTCATTGTTATCGATGCTCTATATTTTGTATACTTCTATTGAACAATTGTTCAAACAATTACATTTAATGCGTTTAGGTAAATACGCCTACCTTTATACTCTTGCTGCGTAGGGTAGGTGTATTGCTCACGTTTTAGTAAGTATGGTTACATTAAAATTAATATTGCATCATACTAGGTATCTATTGAAAACAAAAAACAGTGTCGGCGACGCAAAACTGATATCAAATTCTAGCCACATCCGAAGTTGACTAGGTTTTAGGGTTATGTAGTCAAACGAGGAACCTTAGAAGCGCATGTTATTTAGTATTTTTTGAGAGCATGAAGTTTATTAGGTAACTACGAATTTATAGCAAATAAATACATTACATAACATAAACTCAAGCCTGTATCCTGGAGGGGTAGGCCCGGGTGCCTAAAGGCGCTGTATGCCCAGAGACCCGGGTCTGCCACTTGCCACAATCCTGACAGATCTATTTCGTTTCATCAGCATTGATTAGTCGTTGCATACCCGTTTCGGGTACTTTTAGCAATTATACACTTAGCTGTAAAGCTGCATAGGTACGTCGACTCACGGAGTATCAAGCAAGACTTTCGCAAGTTCCAGATAGAGTAGAATTGCAAGATACGGAAGACCGATAGATCGCTCCGGCGCGAAATGTCCACTTCGCGAAATGTCCACTTCCCGAAATATCCACTTCGCAAAATGTCCACCATTCACAAAATAGCCACTTCTCAGAACGTCTCTTTCACAAAATGTCCCTTTCGCAGAATGCCCATTTCGCAAAATGTCCACATCACTTAATGTATCCTTCGCAAAATGTCCCTTTCGCAAAATATCAACTTTTATTCATTGTTGTTTAAAATTAAACAAAAAACAAACACTTTAAATTTAATAATCTTTATTTTTTTAGACACTTTTAGCAGCTGGAGCCGAAGGCGAGGGCTGATAGTAATGTCGAGGATAAAATGGTTTTGTGGACGAGTTATAAACTCTGCTTTTCACTTCAATTGCGAGGAAATAAAACAGTAGTATAATCTAGCAAATTGAAGAAATTAATAAACGCACGAAAAAACAAGAGCTGTTTCCCGCCGCTTTTGTTTTGCTTGGGCTGCAGACCTATACAGCCTACTATTAAATAAATTTTATAATAATAATTTTCTTAAATTAATTAAATAACCTACCGTACTTGAATTTAAATTTTAATATCTTTTATGTAATAAATTAAAGTAAATATTATGAAATAACAAATTCTATCCATGAACTTCTTATTGTGTTTGGCTGCATGGCTCATTTTCTTTGCCTTAATACAAATACATTTTTGAGTATATACGTTAATGCACTTGTGCACAAAATTAGATTTTTTGAAAATCAGATAAGCACTTTCAGAGCATGAGAAATGAAAAACACATTACTTAAAACGTCATTTATCAATGTGGATTGCTGTAAAATTATCTGACAGCTGTTCAAGTTGGTCTATTTTAAAGCTTTTATGAGTTTCTTGAATCGTGAAGATCAAGAAATTTCTTATGAGACCGTTGACTATTTACACTCTGAATATGGTGATTGATTGATAAACGATTACTAAGATTGTGCATGAACGAATGGTTCTGTTTACTTGATTTCAATGTAAATATAACCAATTTAAAATTATAAAAGGTTACCTAAGGCACAGCCTAAGGTTACTCTCCTCTTACTTAAATATATACACCCACCTTTGTGAAAAAGTCCTCATTATAATTTAATATATAACAATCTCGTGTCACATCTTTGTTATCGAATTCCTCCGAAACTGTTACACCGATTTATGTTTTTTTTTTGTGTATAATTAGTAAGTCTCAGAGGAGGTCATAGGCTAATTAATATGGCAAAACAACGTTTGCCAGATTAGCTAGTAATTTTATAATACTAAGCCTGATAAAAAATTAAGTACCTACCTAGCTAATTAAAATTTGTATTACCATACTAAGTGATGCCGTATAAAATGGAAATATTAAATTTAATTCGGGTATTCTATTTTTATAGATAGGCTTTAAACACCAAAATACAAAAAGCTTTCTAAAAGAAATAAATTCTCTGGAAAAATAATTGCAAATCCAAACCTACCAAAATCCATAAATTTTATATTTTATAAATGCAATCTATTGAGAATTTATCCGTTTCGGTTGAGCTTTGCACTTTTTTATTAAACGCAATTTGGTGAGCATAAATTTAAAAAAGCCAAATAAATTCTCATCATCATCATCATCATTCTGCCACAAGGAGTCCACTGCTGGACATAGGCCTCCTCCATGGATTTCCAAAAAAAACCGGTTGGAAGCGGCGGTCGTCCTACGCTGCGCTTGCCGATATGTGGTCTCTATTCGAGAACTGCCACGGCTGTGTCGACGACTTTCGTTCGTCTACGGATCTCATCATTTTTTATTCGATCTCGTAGAGAAATTCCGACCATAGTCGTTTCCATACCTTGAGCTTTGCCATAAGTCATCACTGGTAACACACACTGGTTGCATAATTTTGTCTTGAGCGAATTCTCATCAGAATTTAATTAATTTGGTGCTCGATTTTTTTTGGTAGCATAGTAAGTAAATACTTTTTGACCGATGATGATGATGTGATTATTTGTTTTATTCATGTAATTTTATGTGTGCAATAAAGTATAAAGTATGATGTGATAATAAGATACTTTTGACCAGTGATCTTGTGATGCTTTTTTTACCAACGATCCTTCTGGTTCCAAACAATCTGTGCTTGAACTGCTAAAACTCGATTGTGCGAATTTCTCCTGAACTGTCTCTGATCTGGTTACTGACTCTGATACAATAACTACTCTAGCAAAAGTTACTAATTCAAGGCTAATGGCTAGTTTCTGAATTGAGAATTTCGTTAAGTAAATGGAAAACACTTACTTAATTAATTATACCACTCGGTAACGGTGAAGGAAAACATTGTGAGGAAACCTGAGTGTCTGAACTATTCAGATACCTCAGCGCTTGAAATCGCCAATCCGCGGTGGGCACGCGTGGTGATTAAGCCCATACTCTCACATTCTGAGAGAAGGCCTGTTCCTTACAGCGGGACGAATATATATAGGCTGCCTATGTGTGATCTGATTAATGATTTTTGTATACCAACTGAAAAATATCAAAACCTATCAGAATAATTTTTACCTTAACTGTCCCATGATTTACAGTTACAGCACTGCAAACGAATTCGTTTATAAAACCAGTATCTGCAACTATGTACTACTATAGTAAATTTACAACAACCTACCGCACTGTATCAGGCAAAGTTACACTTCTCTAAACTACTTCTACTTCTACAATAATTTCATGTACGTACCGACTTCGAATTTAGAGGTCATATTCATTTAAATTATTTCAGTGTTTTTAGTGCTGTACTGTTTTGAAGTCGGTTTATTTTATTATTATAAATAAAAACTTCTAACAAAATACAGCAAAATCGGTCTTCATGCACTATTATAACAAAAATGCAGCCTATATACGTCCCACTGTAGGGCACAGGTCTTCTCTCGGAGACGAGTATGGGCTTAATCGTGACGCGTGGCGACGCGTGCCCTCAGACACTCAGGTTTCCTCGCGATGTTTTCCTTCACTATTAGCGATCGGTATTGCTACTATAACTTCACAAATGTACGTAACTTAGAAAACATGCCGGGAACCGAACCCACGATCTCTCGAGACCATCATAGTCTCGCAAATCACAGATTTATCAAAATATACCTGGCCCACACTGTCACGCTTCGCCACTGCTTAAATCAGTCTGAACCATTGAATTAATTCAATGGTCTAAACATAATGGTATCCAGCACTTGGGAGCAAAACACTCAAATCTGAAAATACTTCAACGCTTCCAAAATAATGTGCTCAGGACCATTGCACATGCACCGTGGTTCACAAGGGCAGAAGAGCTGCACGAGTACCTAAAAATGCCCACCGTCAAGTAAAAACCAGTCCGCATGAAGAAAAAAACATAAAAACAGACTTGCCTATAGCATTCTGATACCACTACCCACAATATGGTTAAAGACTCCACACATGGGATGGAATACAGTAAGTGTTAAAAGCGCATTAGGGCAAACCGACAATGGAAGGGGACGCCTGATACGCCAATGTTCATACAAAAGAACTACTTATGGACGTTAGACGGATCACAAGGAAAAGAGTTTAAAAAAAATTGCGGCGCGAGCAGCGCGAGGCCCCTCAGACCGCGAGGCCGTGGGCGGTCGCTCACGCCTTCCGCCGCCACTGCCAGGCTCAAGCATATTAGAGGGAGATAGGCATTTTTAGTAGTAACTTACTATAATATTCACAAAAGAGGGAGGGAACCATGAGGGACGCGTATGTCCTGCAGTGGACGTCAAGTGGCTGATGATGATAATGATGATGGTAATAATATTGACGTCACGCAATGACCCCCAGGGCCCCTTTCCGTGGCGGTGCCGGGCGAAGTACGCGGCATGTGGGCGGCGCACCAACGCTGGGGCCAGCTGCCCTGGGCCGAGGTACTGGCGCCGACTCTGAGGCTCTGCCGAGAGGGCTTCCCCGTCTCCAAGGCCATGCACGACGGCCTACTCAGCGCCCCCTACATCATCAACGATAGCAACCTTAGGTGAGTTGATATTGTCATATCATTACCAATGACGGTTGTCATTGGTAAGTACCTACCTAATTTCAAAAATTGTTGAACGCCGCGTCCACAGCACAACCTTTACATGCACTCTAATCATTAACGTTAAGGGCGACTTTGCAACAAAATGTTATGGTTGACCTTACAACAGACAACACATCGATTTTTATATATGCCGTTTTGTTAATATATTATTTATTTACCGCAAGCATAGCACGGTCCAGTGTAGACAACTACACCATCTAGGGCCTAGCGTCTAATACAAACATAGTTTTTCAATAGTGTGATATTAGCACGACAATACCTGTTCATCATCAACCCATTATGTCCCCACCAAGGGGCACGGGTCTCTTCCCTGAGGAAGGTATAGGCCATACTCCACCACGGGGGCCAAGTCCGGATTGGTGGAGGCTTGTAGACTAGTGGCTCGTCTACTGTCAGAAGTTGTCAAGCCGCCCTAAGGCCTCTGACTTGGCTTAACGACTGCCATCTATCGAAGGCAGCCGGCACCAACAGCTTAACGTGCCTTGCGAAGCACGGAACCGCTCGGAAAAATGCCACTAGCGTTAGGCATAGACGGCGACCCATCCATGCACTGAACGCGCCCTGTGTTGCTTAACCTTCGTGATCGTTTAAGATCACTTACAATACCTGTTATTTGCCTCTATTTGGTAGTCCACCGAGCAATAACAGTACAATGTCATGGTAGGTATAACTCGTGCAAATTAAATAGGCTGCTCTTGCAAAGAAGATCCAATCGCGCGAGGCGGGTTATACGGTATAACCAATCCCATTCCAATGGTATAACCAATCCCATTCCAGTGGTATAACTTATACTACCAATGAAGCAACTATTGCCGTACTTATATCACTCTACTGAACAACTATGCATTTAAGTGTTTTCGATGGATTTTTTTAAGGAAAATGTACTACGACGAGGGCCGCAAAGCTTTCTATCCGCCCGGGGCGCTGGTGAAGCCCTACGCAGCCCTCTGCGACACCCTGGACCGATTGGCGACGAAGGGCGGTGACGATCTTTACAACGGCAGCTTGGCCGTAGACTTCGCCGATGACCTGCACAAAGTCGGCTCCATTATCACTGCTGACGACTTGAGGAATTACCAGTAAGTCGTCTACCTTTTGTCTTTAACCACCCGGAAATAAAGTCCTAGTCTTCTTTATCTCGATCTTTCGGGTTATCTGTCCAACGCGTCGAAACGTAGCCCAGTGCCAGTGATCTAATCTTATCAGTATAATAACACGTATTTTTGAAAGCGTGAGGTAGGTACTTATGAAGTGAACAACAAGATTTTTAGGGTTCCGTAGATGAAAAGAAACCCTTATAGTTTCGCCATGTCCGTCTGTCTGTCCGTCTGTCCGTCTGTCCGTCTGTCCGTCTGTCTGTCGGCGGCCTAGCTCAGAGACGATTAGTACGAGAAAGCTGAAATTTGGCATAGACATACCTACATATTAATCACGCCAACAAAACGGTAAAATAAAGTATAGAAAAAAGTATATTTAGGGTAACCCCTACACCTAAATTAGGGATGCAATTTTTTCCCCACCTTTCTCGCTTTCAATTGGTCGTTTAACCTCCCAAGTCCTGATCTGGACAATAATAATCGTAAACCATTGTTATTTTCAAGGTCAGAGGAGGTTCAAAATATTGTGGGTGTAGGAAGATAATATTTTAATTTAGGGTTCCGTTTACGAAATATTAAGATTTGAAGCGCAAATTTTTGTCCGAGTAGGGCGTCAACTCCCGGCTAACCGGTTCCTTGTAGAAACGTGAAAAAATTCAGGGCAGTAGCACATAATATAATGAATTTAAAAGGAAAACAATTACGGCTAAGTAGGTTTGCAAGTTAACGAGTAATTGGAGACCAACTTATAAAAGGAAAACTTCGCACAATATCCATTCAAAATCACGTTGATGAAGTTGTTAGTTCTAGTATAAAGCAGATAAAACCCCCTCTTTCTACGGAACCTTACACTGCGCGCGGCCTGACACGCAGTTGGCCGGTTAAAATTTTAGGTAGTAACTCAACAAAAGGAAAATACATCTCGGTCACAAGTTCAGAATACCTACTATTTATACTCTGTGTCTGTGCCAGATACAGGGAAATGGATGTGCTGAAAACGCTGCAAACTAGAAATTTTAAACCCATCTACTTAAATTACTCAGAGTTAGGTATTTCTGAAATGCGGTAATTCAATAAAACATCGTCGGTTAGAGTTTGCAGTTATACTACAAGTGTATAATAGGGAAAAATCTGAATACTACATAATTTGTAATTAAATCATAAAAAAATATATTTGAGAATTCGGGAAAAGCTCGGAAAAAACTGCAAGACTCGATTCCTGAGCTATTTATAATAATACCTACAAATTTGTACGGAACCCTCGGTGGGCGAGTTCAACTCGCACTTGTCCGGTTTTTTTTTATCTGCCTAGGCGTGCCGTTTCTTTTATAGATAATGCTTAAAACCATAATACATAATGTGTAGAATTGTAATTTTTTATGTAGGACAAAGATTTACGGAAGGCGATAGTCGGCCAGCCAGTGCGCGTAAACGCGAATAAAAAAACCGGCGAGGTGCGAGTCGAACTCGCGCACTCGGTTCTATACCACATTAGACACAAAGATAGAGAAAAAAACGGCAAAAAAATCACGTTTGTTGTATGGGAGCCCTTTTAAATATTTATTTTGTACAACTAAATGACGGATTAAGAATAGCGTCACTCCGTTTTCTTCCGCGGATGTCGTAGAAGGCGACTAAGGAAATCAATTACCAGGAGACGGGCAGCAGTGTGTTCCTGAGATTCCAACCGCATACTGCGATCGCCGACCCGCCTGCCAAGCGTGGCGATTATGGCAAAACCCCTCATGGTTGTAAAAACCACGAAGGAGGCCTGTGGCCTGCAGTGGGCGTCAAATGGCTGATGATGATGATGATGTGAATATTTCAAGGGTCTACCTGTTTCCGTTATTATTAACGAGCAAAAAAATTTCTGTTGCACACTTATGCCATGTTCCCTAACATTTTCTTTTGCGTCGAACTGAGGAACTGATTTCCATTTTCATGCTTTGTTAAAATTCCGCGATAACAATTGTTTCGATCTATTACGGAGTGAGACACGACTTACATGTAGGTACCCACCTAGATGTAAGTCATTTTACAGTTAGGTAGGTACTGGAGTATTTCACAAGTAAACGGTTGGAATGACTGTTATTAAAAACAATGAAGCACCTGCATAAAGAAATGAATCACCTCTGTTCGGAAAAGTCGTTTAATTACGAATTCATTATTCTAGAAAAACACTGTTGTTATCACTATTTTATGACCATATCAGTCAAGTTTCTTTGTCTTGCGTTTATTGTATTGTTGTTTACACAACAATTCTAAGTAGGCCAAGAAAGTAGGCATATTGTTGTTAGGTGCCTTTATTTTAAATAATGCCTATAAAGCTATCAATCTGTTTAAATGTGTCGTTAGAATACATAACAATATTTAACTTTCTTCTCGATTACGTTACGGGCGACTTTGCAACAACAATTTAAAGGTTACTGTCGACTTTTCGTCCTTACCATCAAGTACTTATCGGGTTAGGTACAGACAACAGGAAATTAAAAATTCTATAATTACATTTATATCTACGCCTCCTCAGCACGAATAAAAAAAATACTATGCATAAAAAATAAATAATAAAATGACAATTATACGCTAACTTTTAGACCTCTAATCACACCAATACTTTTGAGCTGAATTCGCTAACATATCGACGTGTCCATCACATTGACTGAAGACCGCGTCGCTTCTTTCCCAGGCCCTGGATCACAGAGCCAATAGCCGTAAAGCTGAGCGACGGAGACACTCTGTATACGCCCCCACCACCGTCGAGCGGAGTTCTACTGGCCTACATCCTGAATATCGTCAGCGGCTACAACTTTACACCTGACAGCATCTCCACCGTTGATAATCTGATACTGACTTACCAAAGGATCATAGAAGCGTTCAAATTCGCTTATGCAACAAGAACCAAGCTGGGCGATGCGAAATTCTTGGATTTAAACGACGTAAGTTGCCTATGAGTTCTTAGAACATTTAAGACTGGGCAACCCATTTTCTCTATTTAAGTAATTTTTGTTAATTCTGTTTTTCCTCCTTTATAAAATAAAATAAAAATAAAAAAACATCATAAGTGTGAAAGGTGTACCCCTATTACTTGTATGTGACGATCATGACTAAACAAATTACCTACACATAAGTGTTGTTCAGTGTTGTAAGTACTCCTAAGATGTGCTATTTCAATCGACTATTAGCAGGTATCAGTTTGTGGTATCACCGCCAAATCCAATTAGGTACGTCAAACATCCTGCAATTAACTACCAAACATGATACTGCGAACAATTATTTCAAATATGATACGTTATAGTTGGAAACCTCTATAATAAAAACTGAATTTGCACGCATATTTAGCAGCCTATATACGTCCCACTGTAGGGTTCAGGCCTTCTGGGAGAGAGTCTGCTTCGCACGGATATTTACTCGTTTATTTTTTAATTTTTCAATAACTGTTCAATAATTTTCAATAACTAATACTAAACAATATTTTTGAGTTTATATAAAATTATTGTTTTGCCAATTTAAATTTAAATATTTTTAGAACGTAACTTACTAATTTTAAACAGTAGTAAACTAACAGTTAATACTTTCAAAAATACGCCTGTCACCTCAGTCTACCGCGGCCACGGGGCACTTGCAAAAGTACCGAAGCGTCGGAAAATTGAAAAAGTAAAAAAATAAACGAGTAAATATCCGTGCAAATTCAGTTTTTATTATGTCTAATGCTCGTGTTAACCTTAGAAAATACTATGGAAGCCTTTATTCCAAAATACATTTAATATTAACCCTAAAATGTGCCATTCTTTCTTTCAGCTGATGCACAACATATCCTCAGTGGAGTTCGCCGCAGCGACACGGCAGAAGATCAACGATACGATCACCAGCAATGACACGACCACGTACGGCGCCACGGAGTACACCACCGGCGACGGCGGCACAGCGCACATCTCCATCTTGGCGCCTAATGGAGACGCTGTGTCGGTCACCAGCTCCATAAATTACTAGTAAGTTTCGTCTAGCTCACCAAATCCTGAACTACAGTGCTGTCTCTTCGAATTTCTCAGAAAATAGCGTGACAGAACATTACTTAAGTATTTACTTAGTGAAATTCTCAATTCAGAAACCGGCCTACTGTGTTTTTAAATTCTGCAGGTTTAGGCGAATACATTGGGACAGTTTAAGAAGAGCCCAGGGAGCGATTCCCATACAAACGCAGATTGCTTTTTATTTACGGCCCGAAGGCAGCGGCTAACATAGTAACATAGTACATTGACATTCAGCAAACAGAATGTAAATTCTTTACGTTGAAATAAATTATTGATTTCTGATTTCTTTACAAACGACATGCGCCCGATCGCAATGAAACTTTACCACGTTTACGGTACGTTTAGAGGACACAATTAAGGTTTGATCATGCTTAGGATTGGAAATAAACAAAAACATTTACATACAGGCACATACATTGCTTCTGGCCCCACACTAGGATACCCTGTGTCATGGGAACCAGAAACAGCCACATCACAAACATGTAAACATCCAAGCCCTGGAGGGCTTTTTTTTTGTCCCCAGCCGGGATTCGAACCCGGGACCTCTCGCACGGTAGGCAGATGCGCTACCGCTGCGCCAACTAAACTTATCAAAAATAAATTATAGCTTTGTAAATTGTTTCTATGAGAATTCTCATGAGGCTCTAATTTCTAATACTGTCAGTTCTAAGCACAAACAAACCTTGATTTGTATCCTCTAAACATTATTGGTAGTGCCAATGAGATCCGGCATTTCGTTTGTGAATTAAAACCAAACTATTTTTGTACGGGAATTTCTCCTGAGGGACCCTTATCATAAAGACTGAATTGAATATCATTCAAAGATTCTCTAGTCGAGACCACGAACTGGTAAACGCAACGTACCATGCCTACTAACTAAGCAGCTCCATTCCCACTAACTTATGCGCTAAACCGACGATCAGAGACCGATCGTTGGTGTTCCTGGATGGGGAAAAGTGGCGTATTGCAGGGAGGCCTCCACATCCAGTATCAAATTAAATCAAAATCTAACGCCACAAACTATACGAATGTCGAATGGAATCTCGGTTTGATAAGTTCATCCGAGAAGTCTGGGGCACAGCTAGTAAAACAAATTTAAAATAATTGCAGAGGTCACAAAATAAAGTTATCAAAATCTTATTTAACTACAAATATGACACCCCGACAAAAACTTTATACGAAAACACAAAACATGCATACTAATAAAAAAAATCCTGAAGAAAGATATACATACTAATATAAACCTAAGTCGAGTCAAGTCACCTCAACTTGAAGAAGCAAACGGAAAAACAAACTTAAACTAAGAACACCACGAACTGAATATGGTAAAAGAAATGTGATGTATGAAGGAGTCCAACTTTATAATAATTTACCGACTGAAATAAAGAACTTCGAAAATATGAATGCTTTTAAAAATAAACTTAAACTAAATGTCTTAAATTTTTTTATTTAAGACTTAAATTATTAACTTAAAAATAATTAACCTTAATCTTACCTTAATGCATGCCATATAAATTCAATCTAATTTTAAGTTTTATTTTCTCATTAATTAAGTGAATTGTTAAGTTCTTTATGAGAAATAAATATCTATGAACCCAACTTTCAACGCGCGTCACTCTACTGCCAAATTGACGATGTCTTCTCGTTCTTCGACGCAAGATCAAAAAATCGTTCTTATTTTGTCTGTCCTTAGAATCTGCTTGTGTTTTATTATTTTAGAGATAAAGATCCCAGTAAGATTGAGCTATCTAAGTAGGTAGTTAGTTCGCGATAACGACCAACCGGAATAATATTATTGGATCTGCCCTTACTATAAAATTTAACGCTATCATCAATTTTTGTTATTGTTTATTTTACAAAAAGGTTTGGTTAGGTATTTTCGAATGTTACCTATTTGTTTTGCCATATGTAAGTAGGATGTGTATCATATTGCATCATAGTATCTTCTCGTGGCCTGTGAGGTGATGATTTCAGCTATAAATAATTTGTTATCATGAATGTAGCGCAATGAACGGAAACTACGTAAATATTTCATACTTTGTTGCGATAGAAATAAACAATTAATAAACCCACTTATGTACCTATGGTTCGAATCCCGGCACGTACCTACCATCGACTTTGTTTTCTAAGTTACGTACATTTGTGAAGTTATAGAAGCAATACCACTCGCTAACTGTAGAGGAAATCATCGTGAGGAAACCTGAGTGTCTGAGGTGTTCACATGCCTCCGCGCTTGAAATTGCCAATCCGCGGTGGGCATGCGTGGTGATTAAGCCCATACTCTCTTTCTGAGAGATCTATTATAGGCTACCTACTTAAAAATATGTATGGGTCCCTCGCAAAGTGGTGGTCACACGCCCCTTAAATTGCTAACGATCTTTGGAAGAAAAATAAGGAAGGAGCAAAAGGAGCCTAATTAGTAAATTATAATGAAATGTAGGAAAGTACCTAAGGCGAGTAGCGGCCAGCTACTCTCTAACAAAATAGTCCGTATTCTTATAAAGATACGGACTTCTTTTTAAAGAAGATGTATCGAAGCTGTCCGCAAGCTGCAGTAAAGACCGACTTGTTTACACTCGCTTAATTGTACTAGCTATGTTTTACTAGCGGTGCCCCCGACTTGGTTTGCGTCAGATTCGGATAAATAGTATGTAACCTGTAAGTAAGCGGCCCATAAACTATCTAAAGTATCTACCTTCGTCGGAAAAATCACGACGATCAACGGTTCGGCACCAATCAACAGACACTTAGGTACTTTTCATAATATTATTAGTACGGATAGAGATATACAAGGTCGTTGGTCCCCAGTAAAAAGGCTTAGGCGTCAACTGACCCTCAACTAAACTCACCCTGCGGGTGAGTTATCACCTTGTGAATTTTGGAGTAGTAGATTCACCCAGTGTGCTAAACGAGTCCAGATGAGTTGCCAGCTGAAAATTTGAGAAATCCTCCCAAGTACATCAATTCGGGTTTCTTTTGGTTTCTTATCAACACAAACAGTAATTTTTAGTCAGCTTGTATTAAATTAATTTGTAAATTTTAAAGTGGACTGAGTTTATCACCCTAAAATTTTGCAGTTGGCAACTCACCTACACTCGGTGAGAACACTGGATGAATCTACCACTCAAAAATTGACAAGGTGATAACTCACTCGCAGGTTGAGTTTAGTTGAGGGCTAGTTGACGCCTAAGCCGTAAAAAGTAGCTCAAAAAGGTCAAATTCCATAAACCAAGATGGGGCATAGCGACCTAATAATAAATAGAATTATATCAGCTACGGCGCCGGTTTCACCACCCTCAAAACGGGCATCGTGATGAACAACGTGATGGACGACTTCTCGTCGCCTGGCATCACAAACTACTTCGGCATCAAGCCGTCGCCCGCCAACTACATCGCGCCGGGGAAGCGGCCACTGTCATCCATGTCTCCCAGCATTATCGTCGACAAGGTCGGCAACGCAAAGCTGGTCATCGGAGCATCGGGTGGGACTAAGATTACCACGGCTGTTGCTCTGGTGAGTTGGGAGACTTTAGCTCCCTATCAATATTAACTTCCATTGTTAGCCATTTCGCGCCGGCGACTGTCATCCATGTCTTCCAGTACCTACTATTGTCGAATTAGTCGGCAACGGAAATCTGGTTAACAGCGTCAGGTGGAAACCAAGATAACTGCTTGCGCTGGTGAGTTTGGATCAGTCCCCATTGAAGAAATAGATAGTAGGTAGCCGTATAATTGTATACTGCTAAAGAAGCGGCTATTGTCCATTTCTCGGGCAAGTATAATCTGATCAAGGGAGAGTAAGCAGGATCAATATTATTATATATATGTTGTACCTTTTGAATTTGGAGAGGCTTGGGAGACTTAGTCAGTGGTATGAATGGCGTACCTATTATTTAGTCCCTTGTTTCTAACAGGGCTGTAGGTATTCATTATTGTGTCGAATATAATAGAAATTGTCGATTTTTTTAGGTGACGATAAGAAAGCTGTGGTTCAAGCAATCTCTAAAAGAGGCTATCGATGCGCCACGGATCCATCATCAGATATTGCCCATGAGGGTCGACTACGAGTTTGGTATACCCGAGGTACGTATATACCACACGACCACCGTCTATCCCTATCCTTACTATAGTGGTAGTGGTATCTCTCCTTGACCTTTACGTGGCTCACGAGTGGTGCCAAACGAGAAGCATCACTGGTGGTAGGCCTAGCCTGCGGCTAGTAACCACTCACCAGATAATGATACGCCGCCAAGGGATCGTACTTTATTATGGTAAATTGATGGACATTGCGCAGCCGATTAGTATAATAAGTCTTGTTAATGTATGAGGTAATCGGCTATGCAATGTAGGTACATCGAATTGTCACAGTAAACCATGAATTGTAGTTTTATGAAACAGTTCCCAACTAGCTCCTGATCTGATTGGCATTTCACTTCGATGGTGGACGTCGCTTGCCTCGAGCGTAGTGATGAGGCCACACCAAAAACGTTTTCCTAACAGGCAAGCACGTATCACTTAGGCCTCGTCCTCACTTGCCATCAGCCCCGGTAGCATGAGCCCTATCTCGCACACGAGAAATAGACAAGGACTCAAACCACCCCGCCCTCATACACTCCGTGAACACGAGATGAGGAGATAATTGGTTCGATATTCGATACTGGTGGTAGTTGAGCCAGTGCGAGTGGGGCTTAGGGCTCGGGGCGTAAGCGGCGTAAGGTTCCATCGGGCGCTGTTGTCAATTTCGATGGCAATACTGAATTCTATACATGCAAACAGAAAAGTCTGACGCGTAAAAATTTAATCAACTGTAATGTGTACGATATCTCTTACAACATTCTAACAGTAAAATCAAGCGGTAGAGTCGAATCCAGAAATTACTTATTTCTGAGCATTGACCTAGTTTTAATTATATCTGCACAGCAAAGAAGTTTTTTATTATAAATACTTTGTTCTAGTTTGAAGGTAAAATAATGGCCAACAGCTGACGATCGACGCCCTCTCCTATTACTTTAATCGCACCATTCGCACATGAGGTCAAATTAGCAATAAACTGAATAATGACCAAATACAGAGTGATGTAGAAGCACAGTACAGTAGATAACATTTCGACCTTTACAAATTCGATCTGCATTCGACGCTTCTGCTAGACTGACTTAAGGTCGAATACTTTTGCAGTTTTTGGATATTTTTAGATCATCACATTCCTAGCCCCATTCATTTAGATTTTGACTCGGTATCTAACCCCATTCATGCATTTTAAGTGCTTTTTTGTTTAATATGTTCGTATCACGTCTAGACTTAGTTTTAGTACCTAACACGAGTTACGATGGGGCTGACAAAATCAACAAGTGCCAGAAACCCCAAAAAAAAAAAAAAACTTTTAAAATCAACTATGGGTCGATGAAAACCTTGGATAGGCGGCACTTATTAGTTATAAATAAACATTTTCTTTATTTCAGAGCATTGTGGACGGTCTCAAATCGAAGGGTCACGCAATGCATCGATACAGGGATAGGGGGTCAGTCATCTGCGCACTATACAGGAACAAAACAGCGATCTACGCTAACGCTGACTTCAGAAAAGGGGGCGACGTTGTCGGCGTAGACTAAATCTGTCACAATTCTTAGCTGTAAGATAAACGGTCTTATCTATAACAAACACGATTCTTTAAAACACTCCTCAGAGGCAATTTAAATAGTCCGTGGTAAGGGGAAAAACTCTGGGGAGTGATTTAGAGAAATCATGTTTATATAAATAACACCGAGAGCATTTAAATTAAGAATATAAAAGTTAACTAACATCGCAATTCAAACGGGTTTTGTATACGGATTGAAACTTGGCCAGTATATTATTATGTTAATTAATACCTATGTATATACTTGCGCTATTTAGATTTTGGCTTCGATGACAGAGGGCTTTATAGAAGAGCTCCCGTCAAGAATTTTGCTAATGACTTGCTAATGAGTGTTTGGCCGGTTTCTAAATTGAGAATTTCACTAACCAAATACTTAAGTAACGTTCTGTCACGCTCTTTTCTGAGAAAATCTAAGAAACATCACTACAGTTAACTATTTACTTAGCGAAATTCTCAATTCAGAAACTGGCCTGTAGACCAGTTTTTTTATACTGCATTGCTTTTATCAAATCGTGGCGGGAGAACTCCATTACGAATGAAATACAGGTTTACCTCTAAGTTAGCAATTCTTGTCAATTAGGTATGTCGAGTTTGTGTTTTCAACAACGTTGTTTCTATGATTTTCTCGGAATACCAAGGTCTACATAGTTTTATTAAATGCGCGCTCTACGCCAGCCTCCGGCAAATAATTTTCCTACGATGAAGAATATCCATTGTGTTTAAGCATTAAATATTTGAATTCGAACAGCACAGCCACGTAGTAGAAAATAACACGACTTCTGCTCTAGATGGATAATGCTTAAAACCATACGTCGATGAATAAAGAAACATGTAAAATTGTTCACCAAGAAGCCTATATCAACAAAATATTTAACTGGGTGGTAAGAATTCGCCACGGACAAGTGGATATCTGAAGGAGAGGCCTTCGCCCAGCAGTGGGACACAATCATGGCTACGTAAAAACCCGGACAAGTGCAAATCGGATTCGCCCACTGAGGGTTCCGTACGTAATTTGTAGTCTCGCAGTTTTTCCAAGCTTTTCCCGAACTTCAGACTATTTTTTTATGATTTAATTACAAATGTATAGTTTCAGATTTTTCCTTGCACTTGTAGTACCTATACGACGACATTACTTTCCAAATTTCATAATAGCATAACAAGGGAAAATTACTTTGCTAAATTTCGTCAAAATCCCACAAGCACCATGCGGTTAGTAAATGCACCGCCCTCCCTCCCACTTTTTCAAGCAGAAGCAAGACACAAACACGCCACCATCAGTCAGTAGACCATCGGAGCCTGAGGATGCCTCGTGTTAGAGGCGAAACGCGTCGCAACGCATTTTTTCACACACTTGTTGTCGGTGTGGTGTGTTTGTTTCTTGCTTCTGCTTGAAAAAGTGGGAGAGAGGGCGGTGCATTAACTAACCGTATGGTGCTTGTGGGATTTTGGAGGAATTTAGCAAAGTAATTTTCACATTTTAATTCCATTATGGATTTCCGCAAAGTAACGCCTGATTCCATACAATACCTACATAGTTCTAGGTCGGGTACGGGAAGTACCCTAAAAATTTTAATTCCCTTGAGTGACGAAATACTCAATACGCTTTTTGCGGCATAAACGGCCGTAACTTTTTTTACGTTAACTCCGAAGTTGACACAGCTTCAAGAGACTGTAGACCGGAGCACATGGTTTTAATTTCAACTCGATACCTCCACGCGCTCCCGAGATAGAGGGTCTTGACAGACAGAGGACGAACGGACGGACGTGAAGTGATCCTATAAGGCTTCCGTTTTTCCTTTTGAGGTACATACTGAAACCTAAAAAAATAAGATAAGAATATTCTTTATTGTATACTGGAAAAAATGTTACAGATAGGTACAGCAATGACAAAAGAAAAGATACAATTGGCGGCCTTACGTCCAATAGTAGCTAAAAATACGCTGAACATAAAGATATTTTATAAAAAATTGTGAAAAATAAAATCAAATCTAGAACAAAAGTTGGTTGCAAATGACAAACTCTAATTCGGTATTTGACACGATCAACAATAAATTATTTCATATGCTCGATTAAAACAAAAATTACAAAATATCTCGGAAAATGTATCTCTTTTAGTCAATTATCTAGTTATTACAATTTTTAAATAGAGTAAACATAAAAAGAGTGCTCTGAAATGTGACGTCATATGCCAGTATTTTCATACAAAATTCCGTTTTAAAAGTACACTCATTTGATATTTCATTCAGGTAATTCTGTAAACCTAATAGGTAAGTCGGTAGATCTATTATTTTACATTCCGTTACCCACATCGAATAAAGCCTTGTTTCAATTAAGCCATTGCTGCCAGTATCCCAAGG
Organism: Yponomeuta malinellus; assembly: GCA_947308005.1. Taxonomy (NCBI): domain Eukaryota; kingdom Metazoa; phylum Arthropoda; class Insecta; order Lepidoptera; family Yponomeutidae; genus Yponomeuta; species Yponomeuta malinellus. The sequence goes on along the minus strand of OX371006.1, from coordinate 14,520,871 downwards.
TATCCCAGTACCCAAGGTTAGCTGGAAGAAAATACTTACTAGTATTAAGCTCGCCTTTGTACAAACACCCCTTTTGTGCAAAAAAGTATTTTTGAATTGAGTATCACTGGCAGCCAGCACTGCCTTGGTATTGGCCTTGTAAACAGTTTTTCATGCCAAGCCAGCGCTGGCGAGAATAGAGTACCCGTCTATTTTTCATGCCAGTTACCTTCGCCCGCTAACCCCTCGAGCCCCGCGCCAGCCATGTGCGTTTGTTTTTGTTTAGAATTTCTGCGACAAGATGCACCCCGTCTGGCTTTATCTAAATAACACGAGCCAAGCCAGCGATGGCTTGTCTGTAGAACTGGCGCCAGCGCACTGGTTTCGTATAAACCATACTTTAATTTTTTACTTAACAATATTAAGCTACAAAAGTCAAGTGAACCTGTATCAAGTATCTGTCATCAAAAATATAAAAATATCAGTTATTTTATTGTGCTGGCGATGAAAGGGCAACCAACTGAGCTCGTATTTCTTCTTTAGACATAAAATTAGCTAGCTGTGGTTTGGAATGTACAATCGACAGCAGGTTAAGCATTCCTGTTGCAAAGTCAGCCGTAGCGTAACTGTATAGCTGTCGACTGTACTTGGAATGTATGGGAGAGGCAGGGTTCATATTTTTATACGGTTATGACCCGATACATAACTGGTTATTTTTGTTTACATCGGGTGTGAAAAAAAATAGAATTATTTAAAAATAAGTACATATATTAATTGGAAGGCAGGCCTTACATTTAGGCTATGACAATGTTTGACAATACTACCTTAATTAATGTTTTCATTGTTGAACCCTATAGTAATAGTAACGCTTCTTTGAATAGTCAATAGTCTGAAATGCAGTGAAATATAAGCGTTAGGTTTTAAAATATAATTATATAAAATCACATGAAGTATTAATTAGAATCTAGGTATCAAATACCACGTTCTTTCTCAATTAGTTAATGAAAAAAATATACATACAATTACGGAAAGTATCATGATTACAAATTTTATTTACAACCTGGGCATTTATTGTAATTTTTATACACCATCTACTGCACACTACTGCAATACTAACACCAGGGCCGCGTTTCATGAAAATACTATTCATAGTTTATTATGACAAATCAATGTAAAGCTTCCCTATTGTCTGTGAGTTAATCGACTATGCAATGGACATTGAATTGTCATAGTTAACCATGAATTGTAGTTCTATGAAACTGGGCCAAAATGACATCATACTACCCTGGATAAATGTATAGTCTGGAATTACCTTACATAAGCTATAAAATATATAGGTATCTTATACCGTATCCATTCAATCAAATATATTAATATAAAACATGCATAATCGTAATAAATTTATTTTACATACTTTTGATGTGATCTGAGGGTTTCATAGATAATAAAATTCCGGACATTTTAAACATATTAATGTTTTCCTATACTTGGGTTTCAATAAGGAGAAGGTGTTTCCAAAATTATTATTTTTAGTACCAAATTTTCTCAATCAAAAACAATGTACAGGATAAGAAAAAGTCTCGAATGTCCGTAATTTTCAAACCGTCAGACCACATTTATCAAAAGTATACCTACTCATTTTATTACAATGTTAGAACGTGCGAGCGAGACAGCATTTCAGGTGTAGCAGCAACGTTAACGACCCTTAGGCGATTATCACATTGCCACGCAACACGCAGCGTGGCGCGTGAATGCGTATTCTAACGTTGATTGTAAGTACCTCCATTTGTATAGAAACACGCGCAGTCCAACACACAGAAAATGCATCCACGTGCGTTCATGTAGGTGCGTCGAAACGCAACATGCAGCGTGGTGCGTGGCAATGTGATAATCGCCTTACTGACTGACACCGTTTGATCTAACCCAATCTAACCCATTTACTTCAATAATAATTAATTTGTTTTGCATTGTAATTGCATTGCGCATACTAAAGTAACACTTATATTCTATTTACGCTCAGCGCTATCCTTCATAAGATGCAACATAGTTGCCTTGTTACTTATGAGCTAGTTGCAGTAAACAATAATTATTATGTATCTTTCGGAAATCAAAATGTGTCAAGTAAAATTTAATGGTAAACTAATCCTTACTAATATTATAAACGCGAAAGTTTGTATGTATGGATGTATGTTTGTTACTCTTGCACGCAAAAACGGCTGAACGGATCCGGATGAAATTTTGCACAGAGATAGATTATAGTCTGGATTAGCACATAGGCTATTTTGTATCTCGGCAAATACACATCAAAATTACCACGCGAACCAAGTCGCAGGCAACAGCTAATGGTAAATAAAATCGAAACCTACTGCATTAGATTATTAGGAGCACAAACAATAGAATAGAATAATTTATCGAAAAATAAATAAGATACGAGAGAAACGAACATTTTATTGAATTATTAGTTGACTCGGCAAACGCTGTTTTGCCGTATTAATTAGCATACGATCTATTCTCAGACCTACCAAATATACACAAAAAAAATCATAATAATCCGTGAAGCCGGTTTGGCGCAGTTCGATAACAATCACTGTGATACGAGATTTTTATATACATATTAGAAGATGAATTTTCAAAGATGATGGAGCTAAAGTTTCAAAATTCTACATTAGACTGTTTTTCAACAATCTTGAAACTTGACGAGGTAGTATGAAAAACTAAAAAAATATATATTTTTTAACCTTAGCTTACTGAAGAAAAGGCCTGAAGATTGCGCACTCCTCGCCGCCGATCGTAGATGATCAAATTCATATTGCAACGCTCGAATTATGTATGAATGAACAAGGATTTACAAATATGACTTTTTCTCTAGCATGGTAGCATTTTGGAAGGAAGCCGATTGAGTTGAATGTATGTGAGGTGGTGTCTTATGGATGTATATATTCCGAAATAAACGTATTTTACGTTGCAATGCTATATCTACGTCCGAAGTATCAAATGCTTCCTAATACATCTTGAAGGTAACGTATCTTTACAGACTACAGTTCATCAACAATCATAAAAGTGCCGAGAGGTCAGCATTATTTCATTTCCGTTTGCCTCTGCAGTTACCAGTATTTCATGTCACTGTCTGACACACGACTTCGGAGATTTCTAACCAAGGCAGACCGCTTAATTGCTCGCCTTAGTGACAAGCCGCGCGTAGTTTTTTTCACTTCGTTACCTTGTTGGGTGGTCTGGCGCTATAACCCGAGCGCTTCACGCATGGCCTCAGTCGGGGCTATAAGCCGCGCGGCGCCCACTACTACGGTGGCGTCAAGCCCGCTCGTGATCACGCTGCGATGTAAACGCGCGCATTCCTCGCCTGTCACGCCGCCGATCACATAGATTATCACCGTGGGGTTGTCGATCGGGTGCTTCGTGCCACGCGTCTTCTTGCTCGTGAGGATGCTGCGGAAAGTTATATAATTTATTGACCAACTAGACGACCCCGTGAACTTCGCATCACCTACACCAATCTTTTTTTTCTTCTCACCGTTCAAACCTTCCCTGTACCTCCACATATATAAAAAAAGAAAAATTTGCCAAATCGGCCCAGCCCTTCTCGAGTTTTAGCGAGACAAACGAACAGCAATTGATTTTTATACATATAGAAGATAGATAAGCACAAGAGACCCAGGTCTGTGCCTACGTCTCCAAGAAACAGGCTTGAGTTTATGTAATGTAAGTACAAGATATTATTTAGTTACATTGCACTGATACAAGTTCAATAGCACGCTCTGGCACATCAACGAAGGCTGACGGTTCAACTACAATCGCCATAGCCGGATGTGCCTGGACGCCGTAACAATTCTGTTACTAAACGTTATACTAAATGTTATGGTGGTCAGAGGCCTAATTATGCACACCAAATCCAGAGCGATTACAATCGTCTAACTGTCAAATTCCATACCAATTTGACAGACGATTGGAATCGCTCAGGATTTGGTGCGCGTAATATAGGGGCTGCTCCAAAGCCCTTGACATAAAATGATCTCGTATTATAATCATAACCTGTGGGACCTAATTGCGGAGGGATATTTTATTAATAAAGCGTGTCCACCGCAATTTAAACAACTCAGACCGCCAGGTTCCCTCGAAATATTTTCCTGGAGCATTCTCTCGCTGACTGTCCTAAGGAAAATGTGAAAACCAAACTTACTTGAGCCCGCTGCGCAGTAGGTCCTTGAGGCCCTCGTTCCGGTGGCGCAGGTCAGGCATCTCTGGCCGGTCGCCGTCCACCAGGTCGTCCGCAAGCTGCAGCAGTAAACCGCGGTACTCGTGGCCGGCGCCCGTCTCCGTGGGCTTCAAGACTGAGTTGTATCTGGAACATTTGTAACTTGATTTTCTAAGAGTCAACTCACTTATCCTTTTGTGCAAAAAAAAGCTTTGTGCAAAAAAAGCTACTATAACATTAAAGATTATTTAGAAGACAATGATGTCTGGAATTAAAGCCAGTTCAATGCATGAATTCGAGGTTTAAGAATATTTATATAGCATAATCAGCCTATATGCGTCCCACTGTAGGGCACAGGCCTTCTCTCAAGGAGAGTATGGGCTTAATCACCACGCGTGCCCACCGCGGATTGGCGATTTCAAGCGCTGAGGTATGTGAATAGCTCAGACACACAGGTTTCTTCACGATGTTTTCCTTCACCGTTAGCTTGTGGTATTGCTACTATAACTTCACAATGTACATAACTTAGAAAACCAAGTCATAGGTACATGCCCGCACTTGTTAAAAATATTTATATAAATTCTGTAAATTAAGGACTTGAAAAAACTAAGTTTGGAGTTTTTTTGTCCACTTTTTCTCCAAAATGATCTAGATTTTGAAAAGGACACTAGTTTAACTTGTAACGTTCATTAAGTCGCAGTTTCTGGGCTACTTTGAATAAAAAAAAAAAATTTGATTTTGCCCAAGCAAGCTAAAGTAAAACATAATTTTATCTATTTGTGGATATCTGTTATTGGCCTTGTGGACTGTATCTTTATTATTGTGTTCAAATTATTGGTTTCGCAGGAACTGCGACCTATGTTTATGTTAAGACCTAGATCGTTTTGGACAAAAAAAAACAGGAAAACTCCAAACTAACGGCCTTATTTATAAAAACACGATTCCTCTAAAGCAGTGTTTTTCAATCTGTGGTCGCGACGTCTTGCCCGGGTGGTCGCGGTCGCCAGCCAGATAAAAGTAAAATGCAAGATTTGTAGTTAGTTTTGCCAGTGGCAAAATAAAACAAACGGTCAGGATTTGAGGGACTGTAAAATCGAGTTTCTATTCTTTTATTTTCGAGGGCGCTGTGTTTTGAGATATCGAAGTGACTCTATGTCACTCAATTAAATTTTCGGCACCATCAAATTTCTGTTTTTACAGATCTAATGAATTTCTCACCGTAAATTTATTTTCAAGACATCTTTTATTTATGGGAGTATAAGTTGTTACAAAAAATCCACCGTCAATGTAATTTTTGGGCGTCATTATAAGGCCAGCGCCCTCAAAAATTAGAGACCTCTGCCTTTTAATTTTTTTACAGAACTGAATGAAATTGGCACCATCAATTTAATAATTTTTTGGTAAAAAGGATATGGTAACACTTAATTGTAGGTTTTAACTACATATTCTTTGAAGTCGCTAGAAATTTTTACTTGTAAAAGAGGTCGCCGCGTCTTCAAAAAGATTGAAAAACACTGCTTTAAAGCACTCCTTAGGCAGTTTATTTAATCACTGGTTACAACTTTTCGTTGTAACATGTATACCACAGATAATAGGTAGGAATCGTGTTTTCTATAAATAAGCCTGTTAGGGCCGGTTACTGAATTGAGAAATTCACTAAGAAAATATTTAAGTAACGTTTTGTCACGCTCTTTTCTGAGAAATTCGAAGAGACAGCACTACAGTTAACTATATACTTAGCTGAATTCTCAATTCAGAAACTGGCCCGTAGTGTTTTAAGTGTTGGTTCATAATTAACGGAGTTGAAATTATTATTCTAAAACCTACAACTCAATGTAATGTAATGCACTCACAATAGTAATGTTATGTACTCACTTGTGCAGTATCCTACGCATCTGCGCGACATCCTTCAGCCGTACCATTATCATCTTCGCTACGTCCTCGCAGTCCTCTGGCGCGGCCACATACCCCCCGTCCGGGAACAGGGCCACGTGGTCCTCGAATATGGCCACGCTCAACGTCTCGGCGAGGGCGGCCTCGTGCTGTTTGCTGAACGCCACTTCGGTGCCGGTCAGCGAGTACACGTGGACGAGCAGCGCCAAGAGACACTCTAGCGGCAGATTGCGGTCTCTGCGGCTTTTTATCAGATGGCTCACCTAGAAAATGTATTACAAATCATTGAGTAGTATCCCTGTGGTATAGCTACAAGCGTAGCGTAGCGTCATTCATAGCGTCACTTCATTTCCTTCCGCGGATGTCGTAGAAGGCGACTAAGGAAATCAATTACCAGGAGACGGGCTGCAGCGTCTTCCTGAGATTCCAACCGCATCCTGCGATCGCCAACCCGCCTGCCAAGCGTGGCGATTATGGCAAAACCCCTCATGGTTATGAAAACCACGAGGGAGGCCTATGTCCTGCAGTGGGCGTCAAATGGCTGATGATGATAGCTACAAGCGACTTCGCGTCTTTTGGGTGTATCTGTTTAAATTAGCTATGACAGCGTTATCTAGTGCCGAATAGAAAGATTAAATATATAGCGTTTTTGCGTGAAAGAGTAACAAACATACATACTTTCGCGTTTATAATATTAGTATGGATTTATTTTCTGTTACCTGACTAAGCACACTGGTGGACTCGCGACTCGTGGCAATGTTCTGCAGCACCTGTCTCTCCAGGGTCGCCAGGAGCTCGAGCTGCGCGTGTCGCGGCGACTTTAGCGTCTGCACCACGGCCAGCGACTGCTGCAGCAGCCCCAGGTGGCTCTCTATCACCTCGTAATTCCCTGCAATGGAATCAGAATAACACTTATTGTTTGTCATTTCTTAGCCTACATTTACAAAGCGCCCAGGCCAGGGACGTTCAAAAAATAAGTATTCGTACTTTCGGATATTACCATCTTGGTATGTTTAACTTAGCCAAAAGTTTAGGCCACATCTAAAGTGTATGTTACAATCGCAATTACCAAACATAAGTGGTAGGTGCATATTTAGATTACAATCAAGTTACAACTAGTGATGGGAAAACGCCCGGATTTAAATCCACCGCTGGATTAAAATCCATTTCTGCCCAATAAACCCCGGGCATTTTTAATAAAGGTCGGGCGGATATGAAATTAATTTTGTTCCTACATTTGGTGCATAATCGGTACCAAAAGAAGCTACAGCAAGCTGAAATACGAACATAATTTAATGTTTGTATATGAAACCTCATGCGGCGATTAAATTCGCAATAAAAATAAAAGAATGAAATAATTAATGTTGATCAAGGTTTACTGGAAAAAATAACTTACTGAGATAAGCTCGCCTATGTCTTTTGTCTCAGAATAAAAGGCTATATTATATTATTATGTCTTTTGTAATTTTTGTGGATTCACGACGAAGTTACTAACCTTTCGAAGCATCGACGATCTTCTCAACGCTTTGCGGCGTGACCTTCAGCAGAGTCTTCGGGCCTGGCGAGCGCAGAACGTCGATCTTGGACAATTTGCTGTACAGATCGAACATAACTTCTTTCTGCGACTTATGGATCATGTGCTCGAACGTTTGCACGCACGACTCATCGTTGGCGTGGAAGAGACAGCCGGGGCTCAGCTGCACGTCCTCTGTTACTGATATGCTGCAAACGAGAAATTTTTTGAAGGGAGCGAAGCTCGACTTGTTAACGATTTCTACTCGACATAGCTATAGTCAAGCGTCAATACCAAGATATAGACTGCAGTGATTTCTGAATACTTTAAGATATGAAGTCACAATGAAAATTCAGCCAGAGGCTAACATATAGTCTGATTTATTTATAAATTCAGTTGTAAAAGTTTCATCGACCGTTTGATAAATAACGACTTAAAGGGATCCAGTGGTAGCCCACTAAAAAACAGCATTAATATGATTGAGAGATGCAAATTGAATTGCAAATTCTATCTGTAAAAAATACATGATTTTTTTCCTCAGTGACGCTAGTAAGACACTCTGCTGGGAACTACTGGAGTAATCGAATTTTCTGCAAAATAAAAAATATGCCTGTCAATATGCTGCCACCCGAAGAGGTAAAAACATGTCAGCTCTGAAATTCAGTGAGGACGCAGATTTTCACAGGGCAGAAATTCAGTGAGGACATTCTCAGGGCGACATTACAGTCCTGACATCAATAATTTGAAATATCAGCTTATAACTTACACATTAGCTTCACACAGAGATGACATATCAACAGCAACCTCAGTAGAATGCCCTGGAAACCTGGGTAGTACTGACATGACCTTATCAATCACAGCTTCCATGGAGTGACTGGTCACCCCACACAAGTCCAGCGTTCGGTCCACTAGGATGAGTGAAGCTGGGTTTGTGCATTTCTAGAAAAAATATGTTATACGAGATCTTTGGTTAATCACTTACAAGAATTTTTTTTAATTAGTTTAGAGTTAGTTTTACAAGTTTATTTGTAATTGATTGATTGCAGATGTAATAATAAACATAACAATAAAATATTTTTACAGAATAGAGTATTCTGTCATGTACATTAGGAATAGAATATACACACCTTCCTCCTCCCAACACAGACTGGAGAATTCTCCAAAACACCAGCCACTATAGAGCTGTAAGTCCCAACATAGTAGACATCTTCCTTCAAGTTCATCTCATCAAACATACTGTTCAAAGTACTGGCCAGCCTTCGCACTTGAGACCTCTCCTCACTAGCCAAGGTGTAGAGGTCAACTGAAGCAGTGTCGGGGATCAATTTGCCATTATAAAGAGGGTAAACTTTGCTATGTTGAGGTGTGAGGAAGAGAACATTCGTCAATGATATTGTGGATATTGGTATGTGTAGAACTTCCACTGCTGATTGCTGGAAACAAAATAAGTTAATGGTAAAGCAAACTAAGATAATAGGTGTATTATGACTGATTATTGGTGGTTTTACCTAAGTAGTAAAGGGCAAAATGTGGTCCGTAACTTAGTAGGTAAGTGGTATTCACAGAAAGTAAAAAAACCGGCCAAGTGCGGGTCAGACTCGCGCACGAAGGGCTCCAGACAACATTTGAATATTTCAAGCATCTACCTACTGCCGTTATTAATATAGAGCAAATGTTCCCTTAAATATTTCTTTTATTGTGTTTTTAGTATTTATTGTTATAGCAGCCATAGAAATACATCTGTGAAAATTTCAACTGTCTATCAAGGTTCATAAAATACAGCCTGGTGACAGACGGACGGTCGGGCCCATTTGGGTACAGAACCCTAAAAAAATTACAGGCTCAAATATTTCAGTTTCTGCTTTAAATTACTTTTTCCTATATTTAAACATATTTAATTAATTCTTGATACTTCTTGCATGAAAAATATTGCATGAAAAGTACCCAAAACTGGAGTGCGTGCATGCAACGACTAATGAATGTTGAGGAAGCGAAAGTGAGCTGCCAGGATTGTGGCAAGTGGCAGTCCCTGGCCTCTGCCTACCTCTTTGGGATAAAGGCGTGAGTTCATTTTTGTAATTATAATCAGATTACACTGTTGTTGTTCCTAATAAAGTAAAATAAATAAAAATATTCACAAATTTTTTAAGCAGTTTTATCAGTTGGTTCTTCTGCTTTCCTATTTTCTGTGATAGCCAAGATTCTGTAACTCTCTAATTTATGCTTTTTTAGCAACTTTTAGTATATAATGTGAGTATCCTTTAAGACTGGGCAGAGCTCGTAGGTTGTTTATTATTGTCATGAGTTTACTAGAAATACTTACTTTTTTATTAATCCATTCAAGGAGCATACCCTCCAGCTGTTTAGCAGCTTCAGCTGGAGCCTTTCCAGATATGACATCGCTGACATCTCGGCCTTCATTCAGCTCCAAATAAATAGCATCCAAACTAATGGTAGACGCTAAGATGCAATGAGTAAAGTCACTGTTGCGAATAATCTCCTTTATAGTTTGAAGCTGCGTAGATGTTGCTTGTGTTATGAATACAGCTTTCTTGTGCTCCGGCCTGCAAAACTGAACCATACCAACTTTAATTTAGAGTAAATTTGCCAGCAGGTGCTCAAAACATGTAATAATTGTTACTTCTGATTTACCTCAAATGGAGACAGTGACTTAACCGCAACGGCTCCTCCTGTGAGCAGATTGAACAGTCCACCGTCCCAATGCAGGCATTCTGCGCTGGCATCGTCGAGAAACACTACAGCACCGATTATACGATTATACACCTCCAACCAAGCAGACTTGCCGAACTCTGTTATAGACGAAGCAGGCATGGTGCTAGTTTATTAAAAACGACTATCTATAATTTATCACTTCATCAGTTGTCTAGTTATTTTTATTATTCTTGAAAAAGACATAAGACGCTTCTTTCAATCTGCACAACCTCACCTCTATGGCACTGATCACAGAACACATATTTATACCCAACTGTGCACTGTGCACTGAATCCGTGCACAGTTTGGATTATATATTATGGTATGGCACACCGGCCGCACAATATTAAATCTGAGGCACACACATACCTATCACACAACCCCGTAGTAGACAGTAGACCACAGAGAAAAATGAAAATAAGTAGACAGCTGTCTACGCACAAGTTATGGAATCACAGACTAAATAGATAGAGATAGAGCACGCGCCACCATTCATGTCCCACGGAGAAGATCTTGTACGTATTTACATAAGAACGAAAATGTCTTAGCTCAACGCACTTCAGTGGTGGCGCGGACGATACTACGGAATTATGCACAAAGTATCGAAATATTGATATTTTTTCAGCAAATAATCGATATACATCGGCGATTAAATTTTTTTCGATCTATCGATTTAAAAAAAAATCGATATATTTTTAAGTTTTCTGCTCAAACTTCATATGTTAGGTGTTCAACAATAACAATATAAATAATTAATAGTTAACAAATAATCGCAATTAGACTCGTTAAATATAAAATAGTCATTCAGTCCCTGTCTTATACTAACTTATAAATCTATATCGATATTTTTGCCTAATATTATGTATTGTATGCCGTACACATATATTAGGCAAAAATGTCGATATTAAAATATTTCGATACATTTGAAAAATATCGATACCTACGATGTATTTTTCTAATCTACTCAACACAGAATAATAGGAACAATATCATCCATCATGTTAAAAGCTGTCAGACAAAACTTCACAGTATACGCAGAGATGTAACAAACGATTGCCATCACAGAGTATCTGAGACCGACTACACTACATACATAATATTGCCATCCAGTGAATTCCAGTGGCGAATAGCAAAACTACTTTTATCGGTCCTTTGATTTTTTGTAGGGCTTACGTCTGAAATGGGGCAAGAAGCTCAGCATCACATGCAAAAACTGCAGACTGACTTACTGCTACGGTCCATATGTTGGACACGACACCAACCCATAATAATATATGAGTGGATGGATCATTCATGAAATTAAAAGGCCAGATCGGTTCTACGCTGCAGACTAATTTAAAGACATGTTGAAACATTCACCCCTCGGATAGCTTTTTTCCAAGATCTTATTACCTACATAGAATTTGAAGAAAATTCACACTTTCGTTTTGTTAACTTTTATTGGCTTATCTTATTACAATTTTGAAATCTAACACCCATCTTCAACCACTTTCTAGACTATTAAATCAAATCTGGATTTAGTGTTCATCTTCATAGCCTGATGGCAGAGCATTAACATGGGGGTTGTGGAAGAGTGACTTCTGGCCATCACCCCACGGGAAACGCTGCAAAGTAAAGAACTAAATATTTACACCTAGTTTTATCACTTCTACAACTTTAACTAAAATGTAAAAATGCAGAATCATTCATTGTTAACATTGAAATAGGATAATTTCGACAATCAGTACAGTGAGTCCATAAAACCATGAGATGAGGTTTCATGGGATAATATGACATTCTAGTCCCAAATTAGCAACCCAGTAGTCTGTATTGCATTTGTGGCAATGAAAGTTTCAACCCCCTTCTCACTTGTTTACTGTAGAAAAGCATTGCTATGTTAAACTGCCTTTCTATTACTAACAAGGTGTTAAGTGTATATCCAACTCATAAGTTCAACAGCCTTTTATTGAAAACCTATTTCAATAAATATTTCCTCAGCACGGGTTAGTGCAACAAAAAGAATATAGACTTTTATTGGTTGGTTGGCCTTTTAGTGAAAGGGAGATAGATATTTTTATGTTTTAAATTTATAAACACACCTTTGTGCGAACACGCATGTGTTCGTAGGGAACAAACGGGGGCCTCTCATGGCTGTGCTCACTGTGAGCAAGGAACACATTCAGCATGCCCAGCCCAACAGCTGGCCCCCCCACGAAAAATGACAGCTTCTTCCACAGCTTGTGGCCACCTGTGTAAATATTAGAAGTGATAGGATTATGCTAAATATTGGGATGGCTCAATTCGTAATGCCCGCTTAGTGGGTAGGAGTAGTGGGGGGCAGAGGGCAGAGGAGAGGAAGGGAATCTCCCCAATCTAGGAAACATATTTTTTAAGTTAATGTCATAATCTCTGTCATTGTGGATCCTCTGGATTACTCTTAATAAATGGCCTCAATCTACTTCTCCAGCGCTGCGGGAAGTGGAGCCCCTTCAGCCTAGCATAACAAAGTACAAGCACCCATGCTGACCTTATTACTGATGCCCTTCATTTGTTAGAGTTCATGGGGGCTGCCTTCCCATGTAAAATAGGTTAAATGGTACCCAAGTATCCACTTACAGTAATACAATAATTAAAATCTATCTATAACCAACCCAATTTTTTCTTATTAAAATTATTGGAAATATTATTTAATAGTAAATATTACGGTCTTGTAAGTTGTAAAATGTTAATAAAACGGGTGCTGAGATAGAGGCCCAGATTGTAGGTTAGAAAAGGGAGTGATTACATAATTTCATAACAAACGATTTTTTCTTACCTCCGTGGCCACCGGCGGTGGCAGCATGGGACACGGAACGGGCCGAGTTCCTAAGGTATTGAATAGCTGCTCTCTGAATAATTGCAGCCATTTTTTTTGACGATTTGCGACCGAATCACACACAGATTTACTTTTCTTGAATTTGACAAATAACAGACAGCTCAGCTGTCAAGTTTTCCAAAATGGACGCTAAATGTCATTACGTTTTACGTTCCGTTTTCGCAAAAAATCAATTATTTAAACTCCGCTGTATAATTTTAAAAAGTAAAAGGGTAATTAATTTTATTCAGCCGATTAATTTTAAAAAGTAAAATATAGTATGGGAAGCGACAAAAAAAGATCTTGTCAACTGCGGTTGTATTTCATGCTCTGTTATCCTCTGTCGTCCTCTTTCCAGTATTGCCCTCAGTCCTCCTCCCTCTGGTGTAATCTTCCTCCTCATTCATAGAAGAGAACGTCAGTCCCCTTGTAAGAACTATCATAGCCAGCGTTTCTAAGTCCATTATCAAAGTCGGTAACGCCCATTATCTAAGCCGGCCGCGGCGCTTCTTACCTAATATCGAAGCAAGCGGACGGAGGCACTACATACCTTATGAAAAGGTTCATTCGATTCGATTGGCAATGGCAAAAGTTCCCCCGAAATGGAAAGGGAAAACTCAAATCAAGAACGAAGGTAACTATATTTATTACGCTATCTTCAACGTTATTATAAGGCATGGCACTGTAGGTATGTTTCTAGAAATGAACTTATTAAACACAAGTTGGTTGGTCAAAAGAACCAAAAATATTTTGTTGAATGGCCTGAACATCATAATGTTCTAACTCTGAAGGGCCTTCAGGAAAATACTTATCGAGTAGAGATTTTGGAGACACCTGAAACAATAGTTTAAATTAAAACTAAGTCAACGATTAAAAACTCCAAAGAAACTAATATTTATCTGAGCTTCTTACTTTCATAGACTTGACATGATCGAAGTTGTAACTCATATAGAAAGCGATCTGCTGCAGTTGCCGTAAAGTTCGCAGACGCTGGCGAGGATCGCGCTCTAACAACCGCATTAGGAGACCTCGAGAAGCTGTGGACAACGATGCAGAACTCTCTGGTAGAGTCCCAGGCGGTAGTACTAAGTGCTTGGGGCAGATATCATCCCTGTGAAAACAAAAGTGTCTTAGAATGCCCATCCTAAAAGGTAAGTAGGTAGGTGTCTTTCACGCAGTTATTATTTTTTTCTAACTTACGTGAGGTTCATGTTGCTTAGCCTATCGGCACCTTCTATTGACATTGTAGCCATACTGGCAATTTTCAGCGAAGCAGCATCATTAGTAATTGCTCTCGCACTCATAGCAGGCGTTGGATACTGGAACAAAATACAGGATTTCATTGATACACAGATTAGAGAGTCAGGCACAGTCAAGAAAAGAAGATAAGAGTTATACGTAAGTCAAAAACTTTTTCTTTAGAAAGTAAGTGGCCAGCAAATGGGCTAACAAAAAAAAAAAACAATATTTCTTATTTTCCCAGATTTCTCCTCAATGAGCCGTTTTCAGTACAAATTCACAAAGCAATTCATAGATGGTGCTTACAGGCGTGGCCATAGAAGAACCGGAGTACTACGGCTGTCAAAATTAATCTGCGCTAAGCAAAATTTGACAGACGTATTCCGGTTCTTCTATTTCTATGGCCACGCCTGTAAGCGCCATCTATGAATTGCTTTGTGAATTTGTACTGAAAACGGCTCATTTTCCGCCAAGTTTTATGCATGGTTTTATGCATGGTTTTATGGTGGCCGTTTTATTGCAATAGGTTCTTTGAATTGACATTAGTAGATAGTAGTTCATTAGTAGACCCCTCTCCAAACGCAGCATTGATATTGCGGGCTGTTTCTGCCGCGTTAGTTCCGCGTCGGAACTCGTATTCAAAAATCACTCGAATTTTCGCAGTACATATCCATCCTTCTAGTCTAAATTGAATAACAAAAACAATTGAAAGTCGATATTCAAATGTATCACATTTTTAAAAAAAATAACATCATAGAAACCATTTGAAAAAAGTTTCATTCGAAAACCTCAAACCATGAAGATTCTATGTCAATTCAAAGAACCTATTGCAATAAAACGGCAATTTCATACTTTAACCCCTATTATTTGTCAGTTCGGAGTAGGCTAAATCAGACAACTCCATACAGTGGAGGACTTACGTGGTGGCACCCCAGCTGCTCTATACAAAGTTTTAATATTTTCTCTAGTGAATTTATGAAAAATCAGATACTTTTTTCGATATTGCCATCATAATAAAGTTTGTATGGACAAGTCGGAAACTTAATGGGGCCTCTCCATTAAGTTTCCGACTTTTCTGAACTAGGTACCTTGTATGGATAAGTTAACTTACGTGTTGGCGACAAAAGGGCAGGCTTGTAAGTACTTATTATTTAGTATTTTTGGAGTACCTGGATGACTGAGCTTTGCTCGGTATTATTTTTTTGTTAATCGTGTTTTTTTGGAAATTCTATCTAAATAGGTACGATGAAAAAAAGGGAAAAAAATAATCGAATTGGAGACATCTGCACTCGAACCGGGGTCTTCTGGTTTCAGGACAGCCCGATTTCCCACCTGAGCTGCAAATGGTGGCGAACGTATTTTAATGATATTGTAGCAATTTTTCATTACCTGAAAACACGAATAAAACGACGTTTTCTAAAAATGAAAACCAGCTAGATCGACTTATCGCCCCCGAAACTCCCTGCATACTAAATTTCATAAACATCGTTGGAGCCGTTTCTGAGATTCAGATTATATATACAATAATTGCTCGTTTAAACGTCTTAGCTTAGATAGATTAGTTTTATATCCGTTAGAATTACTACGTGAAATTATTATTAAAAGCTACCTGAGTGCCATTCGAAAATAAGGGGTCAAATACCTGCCATCCCGGTGGATAACACCGATCTTTATACAACCTGTCTCGCTAAAGCGAAGAAAAAAGGCAACGAGTGGGAACGCCGCACTGGCTAAAAATAAACCATTTACAACTGGAATACAATATTGGAGATAGATTTATCTTTTCATGCCTCCACATGATGAGGCCTTGCGCCATGATTTTAAAAATAAACCAACAATGTAACGAAATTACGTAAGATACCTAGATCCTACTCATTACATTTGGAAACACCTAACTACAGGGTGTAAGCGAAGTCGTCAGCAAAATTTTAACAATGATTAGTACTAATGTAGTCTTGAATCAGTGCGTCTTACTCGTCAAGACATACGGAGCCGAGACGTGGAAACTCACGGTTGGACTAGTCCACCAATTAAAAGTCGCTCAGCGAGCTATGGAGAGAGCTATGCTCGGTGTTTCTCTGCGGGATAGAATCCGAAACGAAGTAATTCGCCAGAGAACTAAATTAATCGACATAGCTGAAGGATTAGCAAACTGAAGTGGCAGTGGGCTGGTCATATCTGCCGCAGGACCGATAACCGTTGGAGTAGACTGGTTCTAGAGTGGAACCCGCGAATTACAGCCCAGCAAACGTAGCGTAGGACGCCCAGTCACCAGGTGGAGCGACGACATTCGCAAAGCGGTGGGCAGTGAATAGAAAAGAAGAGCCGAAGATCGGGCTCAGTGGCGTGTCTTGGGAGAGGCCTATTTGACTGACACCGGCTGATTATGATGATGATGACTAATGTAATAGTAATAACTTCCACACATCACAATCACTTGTCCTGTATCCAGGTAAGGCATTACAAACATGGAAATACACCTAGAATGAGGCCATGTGTAGAAATATTCGGCGGCCCTCAGTGGCCATGGAACCCACGACCTCCGGCATGGTAATCAGACGTGATACCGCTAGACCAACGAGGCAGTATAAGAAACCTTACGCAACTTTTAATGGTATTTTTACTCGTGTGCTATACAAATAGTATTTTTTTAATACTTAATTACTTATACCTAGTTTTAAAAAAGTGTTGACGTAAAAATAATGTGCTCAATATTTTTAACACTTGGGTACTCGTACATTGTTTACAAATATTTTTCAACGCTACGTTACTTCCCATCGTTTTGTATTGAGATTCACAGTTTAGAAGCAATGTCTGAAAATCATACGGTTATACTAACCTTTAAGTACTTATTATCATTAATATTAATAAATTATTGTCTTAGATGAAAAAAAATCATACTGTAGTAGAAGAAGGGCAAGGGATCTAATTAAATGTGATAAATTGTAAGTAATCTGTTTCCAATAAAAAAAAACGGTCACGCAAATCCTTGCGCTTGTTGCCTTTGAGTTAAAGTACTTGTTGCTCAGGTCTTTGCCCTTGTTTCTCATGTCTGATAAAAATAAAACCTGTCAAATAGTAAATACCTACTTAGATCAGTAACAATTTAGCAAACATAGTTATACATTTATCGCGATTAAGGTTTTAAGTAATTTAAGAAAGGACCGAATAACTATTTGCTCCTTACTCACACAATAAAGTCTGCAATATTATGTGAGCGAGAGGGAAATATTTGTCCAGTCCATTTTTTTTATTAACAGCGTTGTAATAAACCTAATCGGAAATTGCGATTATTCGCGGCTCGTTCATTGTATAAATGTATGAGTATCGCGATTCAGACTCGCTCATCGAGTGTACCGTACCACTATAAAGATAACATAACGTAGGTATTTAGATATGTAGTGTTGTTTTTAATTATGTATTTTTTATTTGTAATGCGATCCGCTAATAACACATATTCTGTAACAATTTCAACTTGCTATCTATTACGGTTCTAGAGAAAACACCCTTTCATGTCAGTCAGACAGGCAGACGTCGTAGATATATTAATAGGGTCACGTTAACCAACCTTCGGATAAGGAACCCTAAAAATATTGTAGCAAACACTGTCAGTGCCTCACTCACCTAAGCCTTCGAGGACGATCCTATTTACTTACTGTCTCAAATGTTTTTTTTTTTCATGGAGACCCCCTTAGTTTATAAATTTTATATTTTTTTTTACATATTTTGTGAAAATTTCAACTGATTACTTATTATGGCTCCAAAGACAGAGCCCTTTAAGGTCGGACGGACGAACATACAGACAGACAGCGGGGACAGAGTAATAGAGTCCCGTTTGGCACCCTTCGGGTACGGAACCCTGGTAGATAATGCTAAGTAGCATTAAGCTCGCCTATGAGCAAAACTGTGTTTAAATGCAATAAAGGATTTTAATAATAATAAAAGAAAGGATGTATTTTTTTTGCTGAGGATGATGACTGGCTGTGATTTTTTTTTGTGTTTATTGAAATGTAGGGTAATGAAATGATTTACCGGCAGCTGATATTGGTAAAGTGTCTAAGGGGAGAATTTAATAAATTTATTTAAGAAATTTTGTCCCCGATATTTAAAAAAAATGTATAAATCAGGGTAGAAACTCATAGAACGAAAGTCTAAATCAACTAAAGGTTGGGGATTATAATTTTTAAACATCGTGAGGAAACCGGTGTCCTATACCTTAGAGCTGAAATTGGCAATCCGCGGCGGGCACGCGTGGAGAGAAGGCCTGTGCCCTGCCGTGGGACGTATATAGGCTATATAAAAAAATTAAGCAATGCTTATTTATAGATTAGTAGAGCACAAAGCCTCTAAGGAAAGAACGAAATGGAAATAGCCTCCCAATAGTAAACGCCTTTCTTTAGGGACTGCACTATAATCACACACTTGTTTTATTGACAATTGCATGCAGGTATTACCGTTTTAACAATAGGTCAGACAGAGACCCCCTCTTTTTACTTTCTGTAAGTTGTTTTTATAGTTTGTTGGGCAATCTACCGAAATCATTCTGTGAAAATTTCAACGGCCAATTTAAAAAGTAAAGCACCTTTTATTACCAAAATACGCGAACAAAATTGCATACGGTTGGTGTCGACAGTCGACATGGGACGACACATGCATGATAAAGTGAAAACTAACATTGTCCTCCAATATTAGTTTTGGCTTTTTACAGCTATGTACATATTTTCAGACCCACTTTGCCAATGTTTTGTTACTTACCTACTAATAAATACCTAATTTTTTTAGAGTAAAAAAATGTAACGCGAAGAAGTAACAGTGAATACGACGCTTAACTACAATATGTAGGAAAAATTTCATAATTTTTTTGTACACATACAAACTAATCTAATCTGTGGTGGTAGCCATCGGTCGAGCATTGGCCTAATATTTGAGAGATCGTGAGTTCGAATCCCGGCATGAACCAATGACTTTATTTGTGAATAAAGCTCGGTCCGAGCGCACTGACTGTCGTCATAAAACTGTACGCACACGGTCCGAGTCTATTAAGACCGTCAAAACCCGGCTTTATCTAACGGTAACTGTGAAGGAAAACATTATGGGGAAACCCGAGTATCTGAGGTCAATGGTCGCGACTTTCCAGTACATTAATCGTCAAATTCTGATGTTTTAGCGCCACAAAACGCGCGACTCGCACCGTCATCCTACCCAGGCAGGTTTATGCCATGCTAGTGGCCCGTAGTTGCAGTGTGAACCAGAATCACGGCTGACTTTCTGTTTTGCGTTTGTATTTGTTTTGCGCCGTACTCACCTAGGTCAGGGCTGGTAAACAAATCTAACGGTGCCCGCAACGGAAGACCGCTTCAACCATCGGCTGGCAGATTTGTCAGTGCCACCTTTCGTGATAGAGTATGTCTGCCTACATAGATAAGTTGAACTCGACCCAAAAAAGTCTTCGTTTTTTTCTGTCGTGGCTTTAGTAGTAAAAATATCTGACAGGATCGGAATGGCTGTATCCGTCATTTAGGTAACATGCGGAGCTTTAATTATTTTATTTATAAAGCACCTACAATAATCACGCCTGCAGCGTCTGTAACTGCAAGGTTGAAAAAAATCCTTATTTACTTCTGTGGTTGAACAAAAAACTCTACATCCGTACCTAACCAAATAGTGGAGGTTACTAGTATCACCCAACTGACGATGACGTTCTAAAATTATCTTCACTTGATAATAATAAATTACATAAACTCACGCCTGTATCCCGGAGGGGTAAGCCGAGACCATGGACTGCCATTTGCCTGACAGATCTATTTCGCTTTTTCAACATTAGGTTAAAGAAAATCTAAGAAACCTAAAATAAAGACGGTCAGTGTCAAATCAACATCAAGAATATTTTCGCGTGGGTACCGTCGACCGCACATCAATCTTTACATTCGAGAATTCTATTCAGTTACGGCAAATTGGCAAGTAAAATGTAAAGGTTGATGTGATGTCGACTGTAAGTAGAGTCTAGAGTTCGATTGATAGATAATTCATTTATTTAACGGCATAGTAATGAAACGTCATACAAATACAACAACATGAAAACAAAACATACACCATTAAATTTACAGCAACTCAAAAATAAGCACAAAAAGATAAAATAAATAGAAAAAATGTTGTCAATTATAATAGAGCAATTATAGCTCTACACTCTAGAGATACGATTTCTTCAGTTAAGTACCAAAAAGGTTTGACCTTACGCTGCGACATACAGAAAAAGGTGAAAGATCATCATTTCTTCATTTCCATCACGGGGGAATTACGAAGTTACAATCACAACAATGGCAGTTTAATTAAAGTGGCGTTTTTGCAATTTTCTGGACATACTCGCACGATTGTAATAGATTGAGACGTACAATGGACCTTGACATTTGATTGCAGGATTGTACATTGCCTATCAGGTGTTTAATGTTGCATTGTGCAATTTTAGTGCCGTTAATAGATTTACGTTTCCTTAAAACTACGGGTAGGTTACAATGGTAGCTGCTTACTCAAGAAGACTATCTGTAATACAACTCAGCTGTTGCTTAGTTTCACCTTGTGTCATCAGCAGTTTGACGCAAGTTCAATGCTGTGTGTTTGATACCAATCATGGAATTTAAAACCAAACATGTCAATGGCAGGAATCCCGGTCCCCAATCTACATAAAACGTGTTGCTATTTCCACGTGAAGCTAACTCGTATATTCTACACTTTAGACTCGAACATGTAGAGAAAGAGAGAGTTAAAAAGTAATGCCCTTCCAGGGGTCATAGAAATACAATCATGGTTTACTATGACAATTCGATGTGCATTGCAAAGTCGATTAACACACAGATTAACAAGTAAGACTCGGCTACGCAATGTACATCGAGTTGTCATTATAAAGTGTGAATTGTAGTTTTATGATACGCGGCCCAGATAGTTGTTTTGTTACTGTACTAACGTTTTCGAGATCAAGTTATTAAACTCGCAATGCACCACTGACTACATAGAGAACGCTTTACAAATAGTAATAAATTGAACCTGGGGCTTAAAGTTTATTATCGATCAGACTCAGC
Organism: Yponomeuta malinellus; assembly: GCA_947308005.1. Lineage (NCBI taxonomy): Eukaryota > Metazoa > Arthropoda > Insecta > Lepidoptera > Yponomeutidae > Yponomeuta > Yponomeuta malinellus. The sequence goes on along the minus strand of OX371006.1, from coordinate 14,499,413 downwards.
GCCAGTTTCTGAGTTGAGAATTTCACTAACTATATTAATACTTTAAATTATCAGTATGTCACTTCAGACTTATCAAAAACGAACGAGACAGAACGTCACTAGGTAAAGTATGTACTTAGTGAAATTCTTAATTACGAATACGTTGCATAAGGTGCTCTATACAGTAACACTAGCGCCATTAATGGAAACAATTATATCTTTTTTAGGGTTCCGTAGTCGACAAGGAACCCTTATAGTTTCGCCATGTCTATCCGTCTGTCTGTCTGCGGCCTAGCTCAGAGACGATTAGTACTAGAAAACTGAAATTAAGCATAGACATAACCATTAATCTCGCCGACAAAACGATTGAATAAAATGTGAAAAAAACAATTTTTAGCATACCTACTCTAACCTAGGGATGCAATTTTTTTTTCGCCTGCATCATAGTGTGGGGTATCGTTGGATTGGTCGTTTTTAAAATATCGTAATCGTATCGTTTAAAAAGACCATTATTCGATTTAGGGTTCCGTTTGCAAAGTATTAAGCTTTAAAGCGCAAATTTTTGTCCAAGTAGCACTTCCCCTTCCCTCTCCTGGCTAAACGCTCGATAGTAGAAACGCGAAAAAATTGAGGGTAGTAGCACATATAATGAACTTAAAAGCAAATCTATCACGGCCAAGTAGGCTTACGAGTTAACGATTAATAGGCGACCAACTTATAAAAGGAACACTGTGCAAAATCCATTGAAAATTACTTTGATGATGTTGTTAGTTCTGTAATGCAGATAAAACCCCCTCTTTCTACGGAATCCTACACTGCGCGTGGCCCGACACGCACTTGGTCGGTTTTACAGTTCATTTTTGCAAAAAGTGTCCGATCAAACGATCTGCAAAAAAGATTATTTTTTCTATTGAGACGCGTATGTAGGTAGTGTACATACGCGTAGTGGTACTGTATGGAGCCCCTTAACAGTCTACAACTGTGAAGTGTTGAGTAGGTAGGTATTAACCTTCACTCAGCCGTCTTCATTCAAATCACTCTATTTATCGTTTGTTTTATTTATTAAGAAGCTAACACAGGTCCACTAAATTTTGTCCATGTTATGTTACAATTTACTTGCTTTAATACAATAGGGAAAACCACCACAAAAAGAGTGTTTGCCGATACAGCGACGGAGCAAGCCTCGCGCCTGCCGCGGTCATCAGCCTTGACATTGAACTTGTTTTTACCTTTATGCCAACATCTAAGTTAGTAATGAAGTAAGACGCGAGGCGCCGAGATACTCTTTATATGCTAATCATCATGAAGGAAGTAACAATGTAATATAATTTTTATTGCGAACTAAGGCTTGCGGGAAATCATCTTCTGTGTGCCATCCATAACTTCCTATCTACATCCCTTAACAGGCTGAAAATATCCATTTGGTTGACGATTTTACTGTGGATTTCCGTTAAAATAAATAAAACGAAAATTGCATATTTTAATGTTGGTTAGGTACGTAAGGGGGCGTGAAACGTGATGAGCAGAAAGTAATGGATAAATGTAACCCCGTTGAAATTATGCGATTAGCAAAAAATAGGGGAGGAGGCCTCAATGAAAATCTCACGTCAACTTTGTAATTCAGAAAAAGTATAGTAAATTTACGGTTCTTACTGATTACAGTAAATTCATGGTTAAATTTACCGTTTCTAATTACTTGATGACCACAAAATTGGGGAGGAGGGTATAAATCAATTGCTTATCTAATTAATGGACGTCCCCTAAGTAGGTATCCCTACTATAAATTAAGATCGCTACAATGACGGATAATTGCACACAAAAATGCACAAGGCAACCAAGACGAAAGTGCACAGTAACTGTTACTTAATAGTTTTCGCCGACGTACAAGAACATCTATTGTCTCACTATTCATGTTGGAGACTCCTGCATAAATGTCTGACCCTGATTTGATGGCTTCTGCTGTTTAGGCCGGCCACATACAGTCGGAATTCCGTTTCGGAATTTCGATTCGGGATTAAAATTCATACAAGCCTATAGACCTACCACATACATACTAGTAGTTTTCCGTTCGAAATTTTCTTCGATTCGGAATTCCGCAAGGCAGCCTATGCGTCCGGAATTCCGTACGAAAAAGCCGGTCCTAACGCAACTTGCAACGTATTTTCTTCTTCTAAGAAGACACAACAACAACGCAATCGCAATCAGAAAATCGTCATCCATATTCGCTGAATAAAAGCCTGAACTCAAAAGCTAGCTTCTCAACGGAGCGTTGCTATTCCGAACGATATAACGTGGTATGTGTGTGATGTATTTACGAAATTCCGAATCGATATTTCGAATCGAAATTCTGTATGTGGCCGGCCTTATTCATCGTGTCCAATTTAAAAAGCTGTCCAGTCACATTTTCGATACAATATGCTAAGCGGAAACAGCATTTACTGTAAAGAGCCGCCATTAGTCCTGGCTATATGAAAACCTGATAGAGACTGCAGATTCCAGCTACTTGGTATTTGTCTCTGTTTCTCTATTGAAAGTTATTCTCATGCATATTTTAAGCGATAGCACAGTTTATATTGGGATGACATGTGAGGCGCCTAATAAATTGTCACGTTTTTCGGTGAGAGCTGTACATAGTAGAACCAGTTCAGATCTAGCCCATCTGATAGCTGTTATTGTAATTTATAATGTTTTAATTGCTATTCTGTCGCTACATTTTACTGATATAATTGCTAGAATAACATTCGACAAATATTTCCTTAATGGATTAAGGACACAACATACCTTAACCAGTTCATCAAGGATGCGAAACTTAAGTAAACATTGCGTAATAATGGTCCAATTTGGTGGTGGAACCGATTTACGTAAATATTTTTTTTAAACACAGCTTGATGGTCTACTTGTCCCTATTTCTAAAAGCATAATCCGTACACGTCCTTAACTCATGTTGAGAACATTAGAGATAATTGCTATTATCGTTTAACTTGCGCGGATAAAAACCAACACAAATTACCCAAGGCCTTTGGAAAACTTATATCGAGTACATTATGACAGTTACACATTACTATGGTCATCGGCTTACAATCAATTTAACTCTTGCCTTAAATCTCTTTTATGCGAGTAGGCCCTTTGTCTCATGGTGCTAATGATACTAGTTCCGAAATACTATTAAGTCATACCGTTAACGGTGCAGACGGTTAACGGGTAAACCGGAACGTGGTAAATAATTGCCTTAAGTAATTAATGTCACCACGCTGTGTCGGGCTGACTATAATAATAATTCATAATCAACAGCGACTGAGTTAAAGAAGCGTTGTCTAAGAAATGGGTGCCGCAGTTGAACAAAAGCCTATAATTTTAAAATAGTTGACGCTGAACTCCAGGTGAAAATGATGCAAATGGAAAACTGGAACGTTTTACGGCCGATTACTGAACTGAGAATTTTACTAAGTTCTAGGTACGTGTCAAAGAGAAGTGTCGTTCTGTCTGGTTCTTTTTTGAGAAATTTAAAGACACAGACTCAGTAAAATTCTTAATTCGGAATACCTACTGCAGTTAGTCGTAGTAGAATTGGTACTTTACTTACTTTTTCAGTTAAGTATTCAGTAGAACTCGAGAACTCGAGTACTCGAGAATAAGAGTATGATTTTTTTTGGCACTGTGGCGTTTAAAACTTTTACGTTTGTCTACATAAATAATTAAGAATCTAATAATTAAGTAAGTTGAAGCACTGAGGTGTATCGTTATTCAGTTAATTATAACTTTTCTATGTATTAGGTCCTTATACATAGACAAATATTTTCTGGCAGAAATAATTAATGTGATTAAATAACCAAATTTTGACCCGTCTGATAAATTTTGACATTATTTATGTTATCGTGGGATAATCTCGAGTTATAAGGTTGTGTTGATGAATTATTATCCTAGATATAATTAAGCGCATTAACGACGATCCCATTGTTCTGGCTTATATTTTTACAAAAGTATTTTTAGGTGTGACATTTTAACTTACATGTTAAACTTTAATTCTTATTAATTTCGAAAATTTCTTTTAATTTTACCACAATATTATCATATTATTATCCTATCGGTCTCGATTATATTTATTAAAAAATAAACCAAACATCGTGGGTTAAGAACCACAGTAGCGTAAGGGCAAAAATTGAAAAAAATTTTTTTTTCGCCATTCGCTTTTAAAACCTTATCTAATATATTTATGTGCCAAAAAACTGGATCCATATTGTAAGTGGATTGCTTAGTAGATACAAAAAATAACGTATCCAAAAAAATGATTTTTGTTTACTGCCAAAATGAAGTGTATCAGCTTACAATAATTTTTACTTTATTTTGTCATAAAAGCTAGGAGCACCGCGATCGGATCTCGATTTAGAGTACAAATAAGACACCAAAGATGTCTGAATGTAATCGCTCAAATAACGTATCACATTGTACGTTTTAAGTGCAGAAAATTTTGATCATGTAGCCTATGTTTGTTTCGTGCCAAATAAACGTATATTACCATACTCCTTATGGGACCTAGTTTCGCGCGTTTTCCAGATTTTTTCTCTGCCAAAAAAACGTAAGGTGTCATACGTTACTTTGGCACTAATAGAAAATGAAATAGAAACATTTTAAGATCAGTAATAGTGTAGGATTCATGTTACACGTTATTTTAGCACGTAATAAATCTCTGCTAGCCTGATTCTCTTTCGCCTGTAGTACTACTATACGTTAATTTGACACCAAAAAGTTGAGGTAGGCCCAGCCAACCGCCTTTGAAAACATGACGTGACGGGCTATCCCTTCGCCCCTCGCATCATTTTATAGCTAGACTCCACGCATTTTTTTTAAAACCGTTACAAAAACTAAAATTTGATTAGTTCTTGAAAAACAGTAAATTTAAAATCTCTGAAATCTGCATAAAATCTGCATAGTGAGATGTGGATTTCGACAGTGAAAATAGAAGTGAACTCCCTATTAGTTTTTGACTGCTTCAAATAAATAAAACTACCTTTTGGCTCTTCTAAATACCTTGATATTTTTGAAATTCTCGCTGTCCAAGTCATATTTAAAATAAATATGTACTGGGTCGTTCTTGCGATATTGCAACCATTTGAGTTTTAACCAATTCACGGTTTCCCCATCAGTATCTGTTTTACAGTTATTAATCATAATGGTTTTCAGGGGATACCGCCGTTTAGCCAAAGTATTTTTCGCCAAATTTTACTTCCTAATAAACTTATGGCATCAGTTTTATTTCCCAAATGAAACTTTAGCAAGTTTTCATTTCGCATTTTATTCATTTGGTCAAATTATCATTTCGCATAATTTTACTGCGTCAAGTTTTATTAAGACAAACGTTTATTATGCTAACGTTTTATTTTGGCAAGTGTTATATAGCAAATAATTGTTTGATTAAATTTATATTTCGCATTTTGTTTGTTAGGTCAGTACACATAAGCAAAAATAGGTTCGAAGTTGAAACTTCGGGTGTTAGTTTTTTTTTTTTATATAAAAGCGAAAAAAAATATTTCACTAAAAAACTTAGTTTTGTGTCAAACTTAAACAAGGTTGGTGCATGGAAAAGTCATAGGTACCCTACATTATGATATGGCAAAACGTGGGATACCGCCGTTTTTGCCAAACGATACTTTTGACTGAATAATGCTTGGTAAAATGAATTTTGACCAAGTATTTATTTGGTAAACAATAACTTGCCATAATAACTTTTGCTAACTGTTTATTTGCTTTAAGTTGTTTTGAGAAATATTTTTTTGCCAAGTGATAATTTGCGGAAAATAGTTTGGGAAGTAATACTTTGGGAAACGATTTTTGGCAATACATTAGTAAACCGGTTTTCAGTTTTTCTAAATCAAAAAAATCTTCCTGGCCCATTTCTTGTAATTTGTAAGGATTTTTTCTCGATGCAGTTCTTAGAATAGTGTTGTAGCTGGACGGATCGAAAATTGGTATACTTTTCTTTGCCACTACTGTTGTAGTGGACCAGGACCAAGACCAGGCTCGAAATATTTTTGATTCATTTCCGGTATATCCAAAAAACTCACACAATACGACATCAAGGCAGAAATATATTTTTATTACGTTTTTCTGTAAATAAGCATTTTATTAAAAAAAAAATGGAATGAAGGTGTTGGTAATAAAGGTGCTAACGAAGTTGGATCATCTTTGCTCAAATACATGTCTGAAAAAGCAGGTGGCAAACCGATCACTTTTATGTCCGATAATTGCGCGAGTCAATGCCGAAATATTTCTTTTATATTTCTGCCTTAATGTCGTAGTGTGTGAGTTTTTTGGATATACCGGAAATAAATCAAAAATATTTCGAGCCTGGTCACAGCCAGATAAGAGTAGAAAAAATTCACGCTACTATAGAGGTGGCGAAGAAAAGTATACCAATTTTCGATCCGTCCAGCTACAACACTATTATAAGAACTGCATCGAGAAGAAATCCTTATAAATTAAAAGAAAAGGGCCAGGAAGATTTTTTTTGATTTAAAAACACTGAAAACCATTATGATTAAGAACTGTAAAACAGATACTGATGGGGAAACCGTGAATTGGTTAAAACTCAAATGGTTGCAATATCGCAAGAACAACGCAGAACATATTTATTTTAAATATGACTTGGACAGCGAGAATTTCAAAAAAATCAAGGTATTTAGAAGGGGCAAAAGGGCAACATCATCGAGAGTGATTTCGCAAAAAGCTTACAAGGGTCCAATAGCAATATCAGCAGAAAAGTACAACGACCTGCAAGAGTTGTGTCGCTCTGGAGTGATATATCATCATCAGCTCCTTGACGCCCACTGCAGGACACAGGCCTCCCTCGTGGTTTTCTTAACCATGAGTGGTCTTGCCATAATCGGCACGCTTGGCGGGCGGGTTGGCGATCGCAGTATGTGGTTGGAATCTCAGGAAGACGCTGCTGCCCGTCTGCTGGTAATTGATTTCCTTAGTCGCCTCCTACGACATCCACGGAAGGAAATAGAGTGACGCTATTCTTAATCCGGCGCCACAAGGAATCACTAGAGTGATTCCTTCTACATACTATCATGATTTTTACAACAGTTTGCGTATCGAACAGGAATATATATTTTTTTATTACACTTTTTAAGGCCCCTCATGGCTTTTTTGTTTTTATTCTTGTTAGAAGTTTTTATTATTTTTATTAAGGTCACTTTAACGGAAGATAAGTTGAATTCCAGGCATTGATAAATGTATGTTATTGCCAAAATAACGTAAGTCAACCATTTTTTGAAAAAAAACATTATTTAAATGAAAATCTTTTTTTATTACCCAAAAAGTTATATTATTTGGTAACAAATAAATAAAGGTTTATTATTAGTAAAAATCAGGTGTCTAAATATTATAGTTTTTGCCATAGAGGAGCTAGAAGCTCACGGTACGTAAATTAGAATTGTTTTTTGGCTCTCCTGTAAAGTTGTGATTTTGCCCTTACGCTACTCTGGTTCTAAACCCACGACATGTACTCACGAAATTACTTTTTTTTTAATTTGTCAACGATTTTAATCACTGTGATGGGTCTGACGCGTTCATCCCGTTTCCCCGGATGTGAGTTGGCGAAAAATTGGTTGAAAGATAAACTTAGTGTTTTCTGTATTCTGGATATTGGTCTCTGAAGGCAGAAATATTTTTCTATCCGACGCTATCATCATCCAACCGCAGTATAGTTCTTTTTTTGCGTGTTTTTCCGTTCCCCAGATGTGTGTTTGTGAAAAATTGGTTGAAAGATAAACTTTATTGTTAATCATTTTAATTGTTTGTTCATTGGGGCAGAGAAATAGTCAGCAGAATGATATGTGTTTAGTTATTTTATTTCAAACGATTGCGATTGACAAACATTATAATTGTTATTTTTATATTATGACTTGTCACGAAGGCAGACCACACCAACCAGCTAGACAACAATACAATCTGTCTGAAAAACGATAAGTCCAAAAGTTATTCTCATACAAAATGTAACCTTTATTGCGTAACATCTACCTGCTATAAAGTATTTAAGTATATTGATTTAAGAGATTTTATTGATTTTCAAAAAGCGGTCATGGCCAACGCATCAGAGAATTGGGGTTCTCATGTTAGCTGTGAGAGCTCTATTCTAGTAGCATAATATAATAAAAATATTTTAGTTACGTGACAAAACAATAGTGACTCGAACAAATCGAAGCTGTTGCCTAAGCTTGTCCCTTGGAGATTTCATATGCATGCAGAATCTCATCGCTCTAACTGCACTGTACAGCTGTCAAGCTATAGCTTGACTCATTTGACCATAACAATAAAAAATTGTCACTCCTTTTGTCGCAGGCGCAAGTGACAGATAGATAGCCAACCGTGAAGATGATTTTTTAACGTGCACAATGCGACGATGACCAGTCAAAGTAAATGAGTAACCTTCGAGTCTCTTTTTACTCAAAAATCAATCGCGTACAAAATCTAATGGCACTTTCATACAGGGTGTTTCAGAAAGGTGAAACTTAATTGAGTTGTTCTACTCATCAATACAAATAACTTTACGTATAATATTACGATAAAACTCTGAAATAACGAAAACAATATCAGCCATATCATACATACGCTATAGCAAACATCGACATTTTTGCATGGAACAGCTGATATTTTATACTATTTTATTTTACGAGTATGTTTTCGATATTTCGCACTTGGTCTCACAGTCAAAGTACTTTTATTGATGAGTAGAACACCTTCTTTAAGTTTCAGCGGACCTTTCTGAAACACTGTGTTAAAATGTGCCATCAGGTTTTGTATGCGATTTATTTTCGGGCAAAAAAAGACGCGAAGGCTACTCGCTTGCTTCGACTGGTAATCGTCGTATTGTGCACATAAGTTTCATAAGAGCTTTCTGAAAGAGTTAACATTTTACCTCCAAGGCGTCACGCTACAACCAACGAAAGTCTGGCTCTAGGTTCAATATAGGACTACATTGTGCTCTGTCCCATCTTGCAAAGCGCAGTCGAGCTCTACACTAATTTTCGTCAAGCGTCTGACTGGACATAATAATGACACTGTCAAAGTGCAAATGAGTCACAGTCATCACGAGGCGTGCGCAGGAGCCGTATACACGATGCGAATACGTTACAGCCTTTCAACGTCATCATCATTTTGTAGATCTGATAAGTTTTTATCAGCAGCCGTGAAAATCGTAGTGTGTATGGTTATAGAAACATAAATCATACACATATGTAGATGTATGATTTATTTAGGCATAATCGAGTCCGAATATAACGAACGTAATATAACATAATACACTTATTGAAAAGACGTATACGAAAAGAAATAAATATTGGAGATATTGTATAGTAGGTATTGGTATTGTATTGTATTTCTTCTTTTTCTTCAGACAAAGTGCTTGGTTACACGGATTAGGAATACATGCTGAAATACCAGGGAGATGTAGTTCTGTGGTATCTCGTCGTCTTCTGCACCAGATGTTGTAGGGGTTGTTCAAATCCCAAGGCCACTGAACCTCTTTCACCGGGTGGACGCCGCCTCGTTCGTTGTCTAGCAGGGAGCACCACATGCAGGTGAGGTTGATAATAGGGTAGCCTTAGATGTTAACTCCATTCTCCCATGAAAAACATAACCGCGGAGACAGACCCACTGGACGTCATTGATTTCAATGCGCTCCCAACGACAAAGCCCGAAAATCGACGAAGACCGCTGCAATTTTCGCGGAACGAGAATTTATTATGAGTTCTGTCAGAAATCTGAGCTCTTGTGATGTAAATAATATCCATTCGCTTAACTGACATCACAGCCGCATTATGCTCGCCGGTCAGTCCATGCGTCACACGATGGACGTTAAACTGACACTGATTTAAGGACGCCATGAATCCGCAGTAGCTGCTAAAAATTGGCAAGGAATTTCTGATAAAGGACTAACCGTCAGTTTCCCATACACTAACAATCGGTTAATGTGGGTACTGTTAGCAGTAGTCAGTGGTTTTTTTGTATGCTGTTTGCCAAACTGACGCTGCTAACAGTAGATATTATAAGCAGATTGTTAGTGTACGGCAACCCGAGGGCAAGTTTTATACCTCAGGGGCAGGTTTACATCTTTGCATCGAGCTGGGAACAACTTTGTACCGAGCTCGATGTAAAGATTGTGCTAAGCATATGGGTAGGTGGAGAGCACTGAAAGTTGCCAAGTAAACGAGTTTCAGTATGTACAATCGACAACACATCAACCTTTATATGCATGCACTCTACTCAGTTAAGTTACGGGTGAGTTTGCAACAAAAATGTAAAGGTTAACCGGCTGTTGACTGTATATTATTATGCAAAATTTTGTAGACCTGGTAGATACAAAGGATTGCAGTAAGCGCGTAGTGCTGCTTGTGAGATTCGACCGTTTTCCGTTAGTTCATCATCGTAGGATGCCTATGTAAATATTGCGCGACAGAATGTTTCTATTGGACTGCGAAATTTTAGGTGGACTGGACCGATTTTAACAAATGCGGTGTCAATTGAAAAGTATGGACGACGCGAGTTTCACTGGCTCTATTACGAAACGAAATAAACAAAATAAATGTCTAAACAAGGCCTAGACACCTGCCTTGTTTAATACTTTCTTGCAGTCGGGTTTTTATGTTTCATAATAAGTTTTTTTTTATATATATATAAGATCTTTTTACGTCCGCCATTTTGTTTATTTCGTTTCGTCATAATAGCCAGTGAAACTCGCGTCATCCATACTTTTCACTTGACACCTCATTTGTCAAAATCGGTCCAGCCCTTCTTCCTATCATGTCGCAATGTATAAAAACGTTCCGTCACGATATTTCTCTATAGACATCCTGGGACGGTGAACTAACGAAAAACCCACTAATCCACAATCAGCACTTACTTACCTGTGTACTTCTTTTGCATCCACCAGCTCTACAGTAATTTCACATACACACATACATATACACTCACACATGTATCCTGGAGGGGTAGGCAGAGACTTGAGATTGGGTTTTGTGTACTTGATAATTTTATTGTGGCCATCTTTCTTAACAATTAATAATACTTACATTAATAACTCGCTCCACTTATTCTTAGGCTAACGTCACATACGACTCTACAAAAACAGTTAACTATGAATTATTTTACAGAAATATTTTAATGAATAACTTTATTAACATTACACCCAAGGTTTAAACAATATTTCGCCTTAAGGCTCTTGTTGCCTCTACATAAGTACGATACCCACTATAGCACCAACTTTTATACGATGCGATCAGTCGCACTATGCCAGAAATAGCATGAAGCCTTCTATTATCATAAAGGATTAGCTTACCAACTAGCAGCTAACGGGTTGATGGAATAACTACAAAATAATTCATTCAAGGAAGGCTAATCCTTTAAAATCACCTACTGGAAAACCTATACCGATACCTGCTGGGAAACTACTGGGTTTGCAAAATAATAAGCAGACGCAGCCGCAAATATTGAAAATAGACTAGATTCGTTCAAACTAGACTAGACATGCGTGAAATTTCTAATAAATTAAGTTGAGTAGTAAGTGATTTTTATCGCCAAAAGCAATCTCTTCGACACAATCTTAGGACGAATAAGACTGAAAGGTGAAGAAAGTAAGAAGGTATTTATGCCTTATATAAAAACAAATTGGAAGAGGAAAGTACGAATGAATTTCTATTTATATTAGTACAAATGTATTCTTAGTGTGTTATTTATATAAACACGATCCCCATAAGTTACTCCTAAAATACAGTTACTTTTGCGCAAGGCTATTGCAACTAAATTTTAAGAGTGTTATATAGGAATCGTGTTATTATAAATAACATTGTCAATCTCAAGAACATCCACAAGGAAATGATAAGCGAAATAAGCTCCAAGTTGTGCCGGCAGATGCTCCGGCGCAGCGTGCACGGCGCAGGCGCAAAGCTAACGCGCGGTAACGAACTATATAAGCGCGGACATTATCAGGCAACCACCAATACATTGCAGGTCGGCACCGCGGACGTTCCTATCCCACACTTTACACTTTAGCTTTTTTAATTTATTTTTCTATCCAAGTAAAGCTTGTGTCAGTGGCAGCTCGCAACTTTTTACCGACAACAGGACCAATACATACACTCAGGTAAGCTCTAATTTTGATTCTAAGAAAGCTGGACTTCCAGACTGCTTTCAAAGCTGGACAAAAGCTAGTTACTCCCTTTTTTCTTTTTTATCAATTTGTGTATATTTTACAAGCAAAAGAAAGCTCTTCAGAATAAATATTTAAGCCGCCTATTTCAACCCAAAACTGTGCTAAAGCTAAATTCAGCAGCAGTATATTGCAGAGTCAATAAAATGTGCGTGTAGGACAAACAATGAACGTCACAATGGAGACTTCATGGTGGCATGACCAGGCGCGCCTTGCTGTCCGGGACAAAGGACGTAAACATCCTCACCGCGAATTAGCTACGTACTAAGTACATAAAGATTATGGCCGAAAACAAGCTTGGCACATTCAGTTCAACATAAAAGCCGATACGCAGCTATCCATATCTTAAATATTTTTTTACGTAAATTGAAGAACTTTCTTACTTTCCGTATATTGAAACAGTCTTATGAGGTTCCTCGATGAAGATACGCCAGATTTTCAAGACTTTCATTACTTAAAAGCAAAATACACTTGTTTTTTTCTTGCACTTATTGGAAGATTGTAATTTATTAGAGAATCTAGATAAGTATTGGGGATGTTCCAACTTCCAGCTCTGAATTTGGATTCAGTCAAAGATGTCAGAAACGACAGAATTTGGTAAGATCAAACGTTAAATACAATAGTGGAATATGAAAAAATAAAGGGTAAGCAAAGAGGGAACGTTAAAAAACAAAAATAAGTACTTCAGTTCTCTCTTTCGTTTTTCTGCTTAATAATTTTGTGATAAAGATTAACCTGTCACAAAAAGTAATCTTATAAGGAATCGTTAAAATTCGGTCCTCGGCAGGTACGTACCTACAAAGGGCCGATACCAATTCACACTTACGCGACAGTCAATAGGAACCACAAATTATGTCTTGTTTACGGTAACACACCTAATATTTACTGAAAACAATGACGTCCATCCTGAAAATGAAACAATATTTCCAGCACTTTTAGTAACTTTAGTCACGTGCTTATGGTTTTGTCACGGGTCGTTATTCTGTGGAATAGTTTAACGATATCTAGAGCGGCTTACCGTGCGAACTAGTATCTTTAATGGATAAAAAATAAAAACCGACTTCGAAACACTACAGCACTACAAAGTTAGAAATTATTTAAACAATTAGAAGTATTTATACAAGTAGGTATTGTAGAAGTATAAAATATATGTATTGGTCATGAAACTGGGCACCGACTACAAATCATACTTCTACAATACCTACATGTATAAATACTTCTAATTGTTTAAATTATTTCTTACTTTTTAGTGCTGTGTAGTGTTTCGAAGTCGGTTTTTATTTTTTATTTAAAAAAAAATATTTTTCATTTTTTAGTGGGGGAGCGGGAGAAAAATAAACAAGTCCCTTATAACCATAATTTACCCTACTTAATTCGTTGCTCTAAAATTTGATGTTCTAAATTTCCATCTCCGAAAGTCTTCACCAGAGCATCACCAAATTAACTTGAGACTACTTTTACGCTATTTTATAAAACATACGGATATTACTAAGGGATGGGCCCTATTAGGGCTTATTTACTGGTGTCCATTGAAGAGTTCCGTTCTCCATCTCTGAAAGTCTAAAGACTTAGTAGACTATAGAAAGACTTACTAAAGTTATCAGATCTTCACCAAATTAAAATGGGACCAATGGGACTCGTTCGAACAAAACAAGAATTGTCGAAATCGGTTAAGATTTGACGGAGTTATGGAGGAACATAGCAAAAAGAAAATATATTCGCGTCGAATTGATAACCTCCTCCTTTTTTGAAGTCGGTTAATTAAGCAATAACTAAGGATGGCCAGCTATGACTTAGGTCCCAATTAGATATAGATAGAGCTACACGCGTATCGTTCCTCAGTAATGAAAAAAATTAAAAAGAAGAATATAATATTCTTTTAGTTTAGATCGGCAAACAGAAAGCAACCAGTATCGGGACAAATTATGGATGGCAATCACTTTTAAGAGCCCTGTTCTTAGTGAAAGATAACAGAAACTGATGACGATTATGAAAAGATTAGATAATTAAAAATTTTAATGGATCTATCACTTACTTTATTATTTAAGAAGTATTGTACCACACGAAGCAATAAACTGAATTTAAATTTATATTTTTGTATATTCGTTAATTCCTTAGCGGTTTCGTAAATTCTATATTTTGCTGTCTTGTTGCCGTATTCACAAGATTAACAAATATATTAAATTAAATATGTATATGTAAGTGAACTGTAAATAATACTTTAAAAATGTTGTTATTCCCTTAGAGTCCATAATGGTAGGTACTCATAATTCTACCCACACCTCGCAAACTTATGGTTGATATTATAGGAAAATGAGGGGACCAGTACACGAAAAAAAAAACGCTCATCGCGCCAAACACCGGTGGGAGACGCAGCGAAGGTGTGACAAAACAATTAAAGAAACCTGAGTCAATCTAACTTAACTTGATGACTTTCAGTTCCGCAAAATTAATGCTGTAGCTCCGCCAACAGCGGAAATTTGGAGTTTTAACAATTTTCAGTGAATCTGCTAATCTACTAAGATATAGGAAGTACTTTAATTAAGAAATATTGGATCAGCAACAAAAATCACCAAAAGTTAATAATTAATTTTATTACAATTAAATTAATAATTTTGGTCAGGAGTATAAATAGGCGGTCAGCGAATAAAACAAATATGGTCAGTAAGTAAATAAGATTTGGTCAGCAGAATAAATAACGATCAGCAAATAAATCCACAATTTTAAAACGGAACTATTTCGATTTTCTAATCACTAGAATTTTTCCCTGATTAATTTTGAATTTTCTGCTTTTTTTCCCGCTGCAAATATTTTATATTGATTTTTATGACTGAGAGAAAATAATTTATTGCTGACCTAAACCTTTTTGTGATCATTTAAATAATACCCCTAAGATGTTTATCGAATATATAAAAGCACTCACCAAATAATATATAACATCACTAATATGTTGCCAGATGAGTTGAGATTTTTGTGAAGATTTTTGTTGACGAACTATTGCAGTCGGTCAAGTTTAATTTGTATGCTTACCAGCGAACGATCGAGATAAGAACAGAACAAAAGAGTTAAATATACTAATAAACTCTACATTCGTCAGTAAGCAGAGAGCGTTTACCTCATAAATTAGGAGACAATTAACACGGATTGATATTTCATATTTCTATAATGCAAACTTTGAGATGCAAGTTCGTTAAGTACATATATCGAAACCGTTCTCGAATAAATTAGAATTAGACACACACTCGCAGGCGGCAGACCGTGATGCTGAGTGACTGGCGCGAAACAAAACCCCGATAAAAAAGCCTATCCGGATCATAACCAACTTGCTTCTTAATTTAGGACTCAATGTCATGAAATAAATGGTCAAAACGCAAAGGAACGAATGACATTTAGAGGTGCATTCTGTGCTCCAGACAGATCGGATGCGAACCTTCTTGATGTCCCGAACAATACAGGCTCATGGCATCCCCCTATCCCCTAGTGAACCAGTAACGAACTAAAAATATTTTTCGCGCAATGACGTGACGTTAAATGTGAGAGAAAAAAGGATCCTGTTTGATTCCCAAGGGACGTGTTGCTCTAAGCAAATGATTAATTTGCTTACACTCAGCCCTTGTATACACTTGCCCTAGAGATTTTTTTTCATGTAGCGTTCTATGACGGTCACTATAATTTAGTCAAGCGTTCAGCCCATTGAAAAAGGCTTTCGATTTCACGCCACTTTCTTGGTTCTGTCCAGAACTTGTGGCGTGTCAATCAATCAGCCCATACTTGACCACTGCTGGAAGTAAGCCTCCCACAAGGGACGTCACTTCTTTCTGTCCTCGGCTATCCTGATCCAGCCGCTGCCAGCATTCTTCAGATCGTCGGATTGCTTCAGACAGGCGTCTACTCATACCTAAATAAACAACGCATTTTTAAACACTACATAATATTGTATTCCTGCCACAACAATCAAGATGACGCATAGTATGCACGATTTGCGCAGTAGGTACCATCAGGTACTCGGGTACGATTCCATGGCACGTGATTTTAGAACACACATTACATAGTAATGGACCATTAACCTGTCAACTTACTAGGTCGTGGAATCATAAATTGGGAACTATCAAACTTGCAACGCGACAACCAACTAAATACTAGCAAAAACAGGCAGATATAGTGGTAGCATTAAATGATGCACTTTGGAACTAACAGTTTAAAGAAAGTTTAGTCTGATGGATGGGATTACCAACCAACACATAGATGTTCCCATCACGGAAATAATGACAATAAGTACCGTGTGCCAAATTGTGTAGGTAAACATTTTTAGACTATCGGTCTCATAAATAAACGACACGATTCCTTAAAACACCGATTAAAATAGTCTACGGTGGAGATTTTACAAGGAAAAGCCGTAACCACAGATTAAATAATCTGCCTCTTAGGAGTGCTTTAGAGGAATCGTATTTTTATAAATAAGGTCTTTGTGTTACGTGTTATATAGCTAGACATTTCATTTAAAAAAAAAATATTCACTCAAATAAAGGTATTTTTGCCAAGCTGTAGGTTGGTAGTTTCCATTGGGCGTGGCTTCCAACATAACTTACTATAGATAGACAATTCAACTATTCACGCATATCAAACATACGCGATCGGTGGGATAGAAGATAACCAAACGAAAGGCTAATGCAATAGAACGGAACGTACAAGGCCTCTTCCAAACTCTAGTTTCGCCAATCATGCGATATAATGGTAACAAATTACCGCGGATCATGGATGCTTAACAAAACAATAGGAAACAGATATAGAGCGGGTTTTTCGGAGAAATATTCTGACAAAAATGTATTACTTGAAGGTCGTCCGGTAGTGGACAAAAACTTTGCGAGGTTATACCTGAATGAACTCGCTATTAGAATTACAAAACGAAGAATTAACTAATACGGTAGAGCATTTTTTAGGGTTCCGTATCCGAAGGGTGCAAAACGGGACGCTATTACTCTGCCTCCGCTGTCTGTCTCTCTGTCTGTCCGTCCGTCCGTAATTGGTCTTTGGAACCGTAATAGGTAGGCAGTTGAAATTTTCACAAGAATATGTGTTATTACGGCGTTATTATAAAAAAGAAGGGGGGTCTCCATACAAAAGCGTGTTTTTTCGCTGTTTTTTGTTTATGCTCTATCGTAAAAACGGTAATGCATACAGGCATCGAACTTAGCGTGATTCTGGGACTTATTATATATTCCCTCGGAACCCTCGGTGCGCGGGTCCAACTCGCACTTGGCAGGTTTTTTCCACGTCATCACGAACGGCAATTTTATGGACATCTAACGCGCCACACCTCAAGCCGAAAGCTGCAACCGGAATAAAATTATTTTAGAAACCCAAACCAGAATGAGAACGATAACTGTTCTGAGACCAAACGAGATACG
The DNA here is from genome assembly GCA_947308005.1 of Yponomeuta malinellus. Lineage (NCBI taxonomy): Eukaryota > Metazoa > Arthropoda > Insecta > Lepidoptera > Yponomeutidae > Yponomeuta > Yponomeuta malinellus. Next base: position 14,481,818 of record OX371006.1, on the reverse strand, counting down.
CATGCCTATACGAGAAATTCTATCGGGTGCATCATACAGACGATTTGAACGGAGATCAATTTAACTAAGCATCAAGTTCCGTTATGCAAACCGCGGGTTCTAATGCGAGAGTCCAGTCGTCCGCTATGGCATTGACCCGTACTATTACTGCCGCCTGTGCTGCCGCGAAGAAAGCTTTGTGTTTGTAGGTACAACTACAGAATAATGACAGAAAAGGGCCTGCCATTTTTATCCGACTATCGACTGCAAAAGCAAAGGATTTTTTTTGCGCGAATGCATAGATACTTCTGCTGTAAGTCGTACCTGCATTATGCGTTTTTTATTTGGTGTGAAGACGTTAAGTATTTGAAAACCAGCGCAGTTTCGAATAGAAACAGCAAACGCTGAAATCGTACCATTGTCACAGGCACACGTACACTTTATGACCACGCAGAGGTCATACGGCTGGACCGATTTCGACAAAGGAATGCTATTAACGACGCTAGTGTCACTGGCTATGCCCAAATGACGCACGTCATTGTTCGTAAAAAGCCACTAAAAATCAAGTTCTATGTTACAAATTGTGGATTTGTAGTAGCAATACCTACAACTCGCTGACTGTGAAGGACCTGAGAAACCTGAGGTTTTCAAACCTCAGCGTTTAAAATCGCCAATCCGCGGTGGGCACGCGTGGTGATTAAGCCCATATTATCTCTCTCTGAGAGAAGGCCTGTGCCCTACAACAGATTTACAGTCTGCTTTATAATGACTACGGGTCAATAAAGGCAACCAGTTACACTACAATGGCCAAAGAAAAACTGAGAAAAAAAAATATCCTCATTTTTTTTCAGAATTTATCGACATTTTTATATTTACTTAGTGAGGGACCAGTTACAAAGCAGCTGGTTGTGGTCCAAATCTTGATTGATTTTTCAAAGTTCAACCATCATGATCGATAGATGGAAATCTATTCTACAGCAAAATCCCTGTCTACGGTGGGGGTCAGTGGACACAAATTTATTCAATTCAATTAGTATTATAATAACATTATAAAGAGGAAAAGTTTGTATGTAGGTAGGGGGTAATCTCCGAAGTACTTATCCGATTTCAAAAATTCTTTCGCCAGTATTTAGAATGGACGTTCAGGGTGGACTAAGCTATATGCTGCTCCGTTTACCACGCGATCTTAGTCGCGAAAACAGCTAGATTAGTATAATTTACATAGATACCCAGAAATCAAAGACTTAACAGGATTCAATTAAATTAGACTTCGTAGGAGTCAGGACTGGTGCCGTGGCATTGTTATTATGAAAGTAATTATGCTGACAGTCATATAAGTGTAAGTAATGACACCAAGTAAGAATATTTGAATGAATGTACACTGCGTTTTCAAATGCGAGTCAGATGATAGTTAGTCTACAGAATGACCATTTAGCTGATTCCTCATGCTGTTTGTCATTCCGACAGCAGATAAATTATGGTAGACTAAGTTACAACGTGCCAGCGACTTACGAGCGCAACGATACTAAGTAAAATAATTCCTACATACTTGAGACGCGTCCTTAAGACACAGATAACTCAAATTCTCTGTCCCTGTAGATCTAAGACGTCTTTAAGGTTTATATTAGTTTGTATGGTTGCGCCCACACATCACGTTGTAATGTGGATAGACGTTTAATTGCATCCATCTTTTACCCGTGAATTAATTTGTGCTAAGTGCGTAGGACATAGGATCCTGATAGATTATGACCTTGAAAAGAACCATTAAATTTTTAGATTTTTAGATTTAGATTTTCACAATAACCATAACAATGGTGGCCCTTTAAAAATCTACAGATTACAATCACTTGTAGAGGTGAATTAATTATCTTTAACAGTTCGGCTGTCCCAAAAATAAACACAGTAAGGGACATTTTTTTTTCAAAACTATTGGTTAGTAGTTGGTTCCAGTATTAACCAATAGTGGAATTATCTCGGTTTTGAAAAAAAAATGTCCCTTACTGTGTTTATTTTTAGGACAGCAGAGTTATATCTAAAGTCACGACTGTACAATTGGCGACTGCATGAGTGCTGAGATGTGGACCTTCCCACTAGGGAAGGTGCTCCCGTACCTATCTATAATAGAGAATTTAGAAATTTCACAACAATGGGCACGACACTGTAGAAAAAACTATTTAAGTCCTGCTATCTCTCAGAGCGTTTCGAGGCTCAGGAGACGAGTTTGTAATTGAAAGGCATCCTAAAACGCATCAACATGAGCGCTAGACTGGACTGCCATCGATCCAGTTCAATATTTATCATCTTTCGAATGCCGCGTTGGTCTAGCGGTATCACGCTTGACTACAAAGAGGTCGTGGATTCGATTCCCGCTTGAGGCGGCCCTAATTCATGTGTACAAATGGCCTCAGTCTGGGTATTTCTATGTTGTGACGTCAATTGCAGGTGGTTACCATAACACAGGTTATCCTAGTTTGGGAGTGTAAAATTATTATTGTTAATATCCAAGGAGCCAAGGGTCTCGCAACGTGCGCTTTTCTCATACATATCAGTGCGAAACGGTGTCATCTGTCATCAAATTGACAGTTTGATTTATACGGGCGCGGGCGCAGCTCGAGACATTGTTGTATCGGCGCGGATAATAGGATCGATCAGCAGGCTCGACAATGAACTGTGGGTCGGCTTGCGCAACCAACCCACTTCACCTACAACGGGTTTCGACATTATTTTCAACCAGCTTTTTCGCCCGCGACTTCGTCCACGAAACTACTTAGCCCCCAGAGGGTAATGAATGACTGCTTCGCTGGTGTAGCGCTTGAAGCCGCCGTAATTAATATGTACATAATATGGTCTCCGTCTGCCTGGTTACCACAGCACAGCGTATCCTAATTTGTGACCAGGACAACAAGTGACTGTGTTGTGTGGAAAATATTATTATTAATGTGAAGTCAGAGCCAGGAAGAAGCCAATGGCACTACCAGTTACTCTTCGATCAGACGCCCAATTATACGCAACAAACAAACAAACAAACATTTACATACAGGCACATACATTGCTTCTGGCCCCACACTAGGATACCCTGTGTCGTGGGAACCAGAAAAAACGACATCACAAACATGTAAACATCCAAGACCTGGGTTTTTTTTTGTCCCCAGCCGGGATTCGAACCCGGGACCTCTCGCATGGTATGCAGATATACAAATATATACAAATTCTGAAGACTTCCTTACGAGACAGCAAAGGTCAGGAATCGGTCAGGATTTGGTGCGCATAATACGTTCGTGATAAGGGGAAAACTTGCCAAATTCATATTATGCTCCAACTTTCTGCTCACGCCTGTTTCGATGAGTTCATATTGTAACCAAGACCTAGGTACTTCATAAGTATCCTCAAACTTTCCAGTTCTTTCATTGCAATATTAGTGAAGATAGAGAGGCCCTGCAACCTGCAACTATACTACGCCGAAACCAGAATAATCGGCGGCTGTCTATTCGGCAATCGTTGCGTTTTGACACCCAATAGAAACTGATGCAGTATACTTTCGCCAGTTTGTCACGTGCAAGAGTGTAACCCTCGTAGAAATCGAATTTTGTGCTGTGCACATGATTGCAAACAAAACGTACGGCGACACCCCCCCCATACCTATCTCTTTCTGTTATTGCTTCTACAATTTCACAAATATACGAAACTTGAAGAACCAAGTGCTGAAATGGATTCCACGACTATCACGATGCGCAGATTGTCAATAACTGAATGGACATTATACAATTGCAGGGTTTCAATTCAGTGCATTCAGGAGTTAGGTAAAATATTTAATGTATTTTTTATACAAATGCGTAGCTACGGAGGAGCTTCGATTAATGAAATAACACTTATTCCTGAAATAGACGCCTTACCTCTTTTGTATCGACAGTAACTGGCAGGTTAAAGGGTCAGAAGGTGATAGCATTTATAGAGATTAACTCGGCGTTAATTGACTTCGGAAACCACGTAGCGAGCCCACTCGTTAGAGACTATAAAGCAATTTTGATGGCTGATGCAAGAACAGATATATAAATAACGTGCATTTTAATTTATATGTACGGTTTCCCAAGAATTCCTGCCCACCGAAAGTCGAGAAAGCCAAACCCGTTTTATAGTTTTGTAATTGTGATGACTTGAAAATGTATGAATTCCTGCTAGATGGTCGTAACTATATTTAACGCACCCATCAGTGTCGTGTAAACTATCCTAAGCACCGAGCACTTAGGCGATTTATAAATCTTGTTATTTATACCTTTTGCGAGACAGATAATAATGGAACTACGAGTAATTTACATATTTTATACTGTTGTTACGATTAGTGGATGGTAATTTTATTTTATAGTATGTAAAGATGACTAGTACATGGCACTGATACCTATGTAGGAAGTTTTGAAAGCAACAAAATGAAACATCCGACTCAGTGGCCCCTAAATAGCTCAGGCTTTGAACACTAGGAGCAATCCGGCCTGGGGTCAACGAAATGGAACTAACTCACCCTCTATATTACGAGCTATTAAGAGCAGATAGACGTTACGAATCATTTAGGATTTGGTGCTTATAATCAAGCTTCGTTCCTATATTACGCACACCAAATCCTGAGGGATTCCAATCATCTAAATGTCAAGTTTCAGTCTTATTGCTATCAAGAACGTCTATTGCTATCAGGACTTCGATAGGATTTGGTGCGAACTTCGCAGGCACCCAATAAAATGGGTAATTTTTTTAAAACTTCATATAAAACTTTAGGCCCTAGTAACAAGAGCCAAATAAAATTGCTAAATAACGAAAACGTACCAACATACACACAGAATAGAGTCTTCCTAGAGTAAATAATGCAAAATGGACGAATCCTTCCCAAAATAGATAAACGCTGTAATGCCCTCTTCAATGTTTTGTGTGCAATAAAGTATATATGTAAACGCTCAGAAAACTAGACAAATCCTTCCCAAAATAAATCCTTAAAATGGATTTAAATAAGCACTTGCGGATTTTTTGGAAAGTATATAAAATCTGGTAAGAATTAAACCGTTCTGGAATAAGATTTGTAATGTCGGTGGTAAATGCAATGATTTATTTAATTTTTTTATGAATGTTGATTATATTGTTATGAGTAAATTTGTGAACAGTCAAAATCTACGCTCGAACAACGTATGCGGCGAATAATACATCATACTGTGAAATAAAACATAAATAATTACACCGCGATTACTATTGCCATGAGCATAACCATCCAGCGGCCTCGTAACATATATCAAGGCATATATATTCTATTCACAACATTAAATAAAAAACGCCACGAGAACAAGATGCTAAGGATAATGAGCCAATACGAATTTATCATTCAAAGTCAGGAATTTTAAATACATACTTGAGAAATAATAGCCGTGAAAAAGGCAACCCTGATCTACATTTTATATGCAAAATATATTAACTCTGTCAGTTAAATAGATACTTATGTTGAATGGGAGATAGCCAGCATTAGTACGAATTTCGTAAAATCCACCGGTCAACCGTGACGCTGTTACGAAACCCAGCCCGACATCGGTAAACAGGAGAATAGAATCAATTTATACGGCCCACAAAATTGGCTAGCATTCATAGAGAACCATGTGTGGGACATGCCTTTGAATATGGAAATTTCTAATCACGAAACCACTATACCTGTTATTCAAATAACGCAAATCCTGCAAACATCTTGTTCAGTATCGATAATTATATCACTTCCAATATTAACTATGGTTAGCACGCTAGACTACCAAAACAGAGGTCGTTGGTTAGATTTGTACACAAGGCCTCAGTCTTTCTTTGTTTCCATGTTTGTGATGTCCTTGTCGGGTTACCACAGCACAGGGTATCCTAGTTTGGGACCAGGACAAGTGAATATGTATGTGGAAGTTATTTAAGGGGGTCCATGGAATAACACTAGCGTCACCGAGGAAAAAAATCATATCTTTTTTACAAACCCAATTTGCAAAAAGTGTCAGTACAATCTCTCAATATGTATTGTTAACAATCTCTGAATCGTGTTAATAGTGATTTTTAGGACCCACGACAAAGAACCTAGGATCACGAACCTGGGACTAGGTAGCATTTATGCCAAAACGGCTTTCTGGCATTAATGCTATGTAGTCCTAGGTTTTTTGCTTCAGGTTCAGGGCTGTGGGTCCTAAAAATCACTATTAACACGATTGAGAGATTGTTAACAATACATATTGAGAGATTGTTAGCAAATTTGATCTGTAAAAAAATATATGATTTTTTTTCCTCGTTGGCGCTTGTGTTACTCCCTGGACCCCCTTAAGCGGATTAACTACCGCTAGTAAAGAAAGGGTCTATAGGATTTGCTTTATTTTAATAACACGTTTTGTATTGGGACTTTCTTCAGGAATTCATCCATGCAACACATTTTCCTTTTCCGATATTAGAGTAAAAATGTTCTAAGAATCACTTGTAAGGGATCAGAAACTATGAGACAGCTCAAGCCATTTTTTCATTGGCACAATGAGCCGGTATACCAACTGTAGTTCAATTGGAAGATTGGTCGGGCGTGTGGGAAGACGGCAATTCTTTGCCCTCCGCTGGCTGCGGATATCCTTCCAGAAAACAAACCTATATTGGGACAACGTACTCTACGTACGCTAAAAATGTCTCAACCGTGCCACAGTGTTCATTTGTAAATTTTAATTCGATTAATATATTAGTCATACTGAACAATTTTTGTTGTAAACTTTTTCCGAATCGGCGAAAAAAATCTAATATTCAAAAGAGAGAGAGAGAGACAGGGTTCAGTAGAGTCATCTCTATCTATGTACAAAATTCAGCCACCTCTTCTACAGAAAATAGTTTTTAACGCGAACCAAGAAGTTTGTACAACTAAGGTTGTTCAATATGGAGCAGAACGACCCATCAATCGCTTTGTAATGCTCAAATAAAAACTTCGTATATATCAACGATCAGCTCCTATATTATGCGCACCAAAATCCTGAACGATTCCAATCGTCTGTCATTTTCCATACTAATTGCTATCGCAAACGTCACGATCTCGACAGGCTTCAGATAGTTCGATGACATGGCAGTACTCGGAAAGCATTGGACGAGATTGCAAGGGGACCGAGGGTTGGCGTGACAGGAAAGAGGTATATACCCAGCAGTGGGCTCTATTTATGGACTGGTTAGAAGGAATAAACAGAACTTTCTTGCTTATATATACAGTGTGTCACTACTTCATAGAGGCACTAACAATAATGAAATTCCCGACTAAATAAAGAATCGCTTGTGATGCGCCCGGTGGCAATGGCCTGCGCTTGCTGGCCCTTTGTAAATTACTTATGGAGGGAACCAGTTTCGCGTGGCCACGTCAAGATGCTTTTTATAGCGCTTTTGGACTCGACAAAAGGATTTCTTCGCACATCTCGCATCAATTAAGTCCAGACAGGCTGGAGATAATACTGACAGGGGATAAACTTTTAAATAATAAAACGTAAGAAACGCCGCGCATCGGCCGTCGCACGGAGTAAGAAACACGAATGCGTAATAACAGGTAACTGGCCCGGTGAGGAGTTACGAAACCGGGCCTCATTACGTACTGAACTTGAATGTGCGCCGCCGACGCGGCCGAAGCCATAAAAATAAAACAAAACATGGTCATCTCCCTCCACATAAAAGACTCAACGAAATTACAAAAAACCTGTCTGTTAATTCGCCATAAAAGTCGGAAAATCATCTGGGAGCTTCCCAGTAGGTACAACTAGACTAGGCGTAGCTAGCGATTCAATTGAAGGCAGTTAAAATTCTGGTAATGTGCAGTCTCGCCTGCCGGATCAGCCATAACTTGAGCGCGTGCTTAGAATGGCGAGGCGCCACGCCGGGAGGAAGTGCCTGTCATAGACGATGCGCTGAAGCAACTCTGCGCAAACGATGACAAGCCATATAATTATACGTTACGGCACATAGTCTTCATCCTTGATAATCTTCCGCAAATTACCCAAGCAATCATTTACAAAAGCGCGATGATACAGAAATAGCCCGTGTATATTCCGGGAAAGGAAATCACAGCTAATCAATGTAATGATGCCTCCGAGACACCGCTGTTCAGTCCTAGATGATTATCTGCAAACGGGGGCCATAATCTATTTCCAGTGCGGCGCCAGACTGCATTCCTCCGGGGCCTGGAACAGCACCTTAATGCCCTACCTTTAGCTAGCCTTCGCTAAAAATAGAGCCTCACAGGGAGGTGCTCGACCTTCCTGGCTAATGGAAAATTAATGAGCCCTCGACGTGGAATAACAATTATCTCACAACCTCTAAGCACGGGACATTATAGCGATAGAACCTGATTGGACAAGTGGAATCAAAAGTTACTAGGTAGTAATAGGCACTTATATTTAGCAAGTAATCATCGCAATTTAAATAGACCACATCCTACTTATGCATATCAACATTATCCGATATGACTACAACATGCCGCTCACGATTACATCGGGGCCCTTAGGCGGTCCGGTCTTAATAGGAAAATTGTCGTAAACCGCCGCCGATATGCCGGCCGCCGCGTAACATTGGCCTTACAGACATCACGACTTCGCAACGGTGCCTCGTATTCTACGGCGATTTACAAACCACTAATGGCGGGTTTTTTGTTTGTTTCAGGATGAAGGTGTTGTTATTATGTATGGCCTTCGCGGCTGTTGCCCTGGCGATGCCGCTGGACAAGCCAGAGGAACCGGCGGCGCCCGTCGCCACTGCGGTGGAGGAAGCCAAGCCCCAAGCTGACGCGGCGGCGCCTGCTGACAACAAGGATGCGCCTGCTGCCGCAAGCGAGGCAGAATCCAAGAGCGCGGCTCCCGAGCCCAAACCTGACGCCAAAGAACCCGAAGCACCAACGCCTGCCGATGAAGGAAAAAAAGACGAAGCAGCTGCTGACGAGAAGAAAGATGAGCCCGCAGCCGAATTGAAATCCGCCGCCCCGGAGCCAGAGAATAAGGCCGAGGCTCCCAGCGCTGAGCCCAAGGCCGAAGAGAAGCGCGACGAAGCCGCCGTCAAGCCGGCGTCCGAGGCTAAAGCCGAAGAGACCCAGGCCACAGTCAAGGAGGTCGCAGCTGAGGCTTCCAGCAAATCCAGGGCTCCCGAGAACGTGGACGTAGTGAACGCTGCCAATAAGGACGCCGCTGTTGCCGAGGAGCCCGCGCTCGTTCCCATGCCGGAGAAGAAGATCGATTTGCCTGCTAGCCTCGGCAAAAGTGCTGCCCCAGAAGCAGCGCCAGAAGCTGCCCCAGAAGCTGCAGCTTCCGTCGACGCCGCCAAGCCCGCCGAAAAGGAGGAGAAACCCGCTGAAGCCCAGCCTATCGACAAAGAACTCAGAGTAGCCCGCGACACCGTCGACGACAAACCCAAGCCCGAGGCCGAGCCCGCGAAAGAAGCTGAGCCTGCCAAGGACGCAGAAGCGCCCAAAGAGGAAGACAAGAAGCCTAAGGAGGAAGATAAGAAAGACGAGCCCGCTAAGGCAGAGAAGACTGCGACGCCCGTTGAAGGAGAGGCCAAACCCGAGGCCGGTGACGCGAAGGCCAAAGCTGCTCCCGAACCCAAAACCGACATGGAGAAGGAAGTGAAGTCCGAGGCCCCCAAAGAAGAGGAGAAGAAGCCTGAGCCGAAGCCCGAAGTCAAGTCCGCCAAGCCTGACGAGAAGCCCTCCGGTGACCAGCCCAACGCTAGCGGCGAGAGCGCTGAGAAAGACAGCTTAGAGTCCGACGAGAGCAAGGAGAGCGGGGAGACGAAACAATGAATGTCTTAGAGATTGGAGGGACGCCGCGGCGGCGAGCGCCTGTCGGCCGCCCTCGACAAGCGCCCCCCGCCCCCGGCCGTGTGCATGTGTGAGTGACGTGTCTGCGACACGCGCGCACGTGTGTGCCGTGTGCCCGTGACACCGCGGCCGTACGTTAGATCTAGAGACTTATTTAAATTACCCCCTAACTGAAGCACAATTACAGCTGTTGTAATTATCGATGCGAGTAAATGATCGAATTTCCGATATTAGTGAGTAAATAAATAATGTTTTTATAATATGGAGTTGTTTGACTAACCTCGTCAGTCAGCATGCGACAGGCTATGACGCCGAGAGACCACCAATCGACGGCGTGTCCATAGGGCTCGCGACTCAGCACTTCAGGGGCTGCCGACAAAAACATAAATGCTCAACAAAATTGTCTATGTACAAAGTAAATATTTCATTTCACATGCAACCACTCATGCTTCTTGTGCTGAACGTCAACTAGCATTCCTTGCCAATCTCACACTTAAAAACTTTTATATTATTTAAATAGACGGTAAAAACAATGTATTTACTTATCGATGGAAGGAACATCTTGATGTCGTCAAGCACTCGAAGTCCAACGGTTGTCAAAACCAGCGTCGTTTTATACCAACAAATAATTACAGTTAATGTGATAGCTACTCGCATAACCATATATACAGTCGACAACATAGACCATGTAGAGGTCGACCACGTATCAAACATTACCTAATGTGTACTCTTTACAGATTAGGTAGTTTACTCAAAATTCAAAAATGTTTATTCAAAGTAACACAGAAACTGTGCCTTATTGGACGTTACAAGTCCGTTTCCAAATCTACATCATTTGGAGAAAAAACGGACAAAAATATGCCAAGCTTAGTCTTTTCAAATATCATCATCATCATCATCAGCCTGTGCTTGTCCACTGCTGGAGATAGGCCTCTCCTATTGCACGCCACTGAGCACGGTCCTCGGCTATTCTCATCCGGCTCTTGCCAGCCGCCCTGCGAAGATCAAATATGTATTTGTAAAATTTTCACTCAAACTTTCAAATATGTACAAATAAGTACTTGCAATCATTTAACTTCAATCAATCAATCACCCCGTACCCGTCCCCAGTTGGACACAGGCTTTGGGGGAGGCAGGCCACTTTTTTCTGTCCTCGACCATCCTTATCCAGCCGCCAACGTTTGACATAATCCTAGTATTATGTCAAACGTTGCATCCAACTCTGCATCGTATGTCCAACCTCTATAACATCTCTTCAGCGAAAATACATACTTTAGATATTTTTAACTTAAATTTAAAAGAAAGCTGTTTGAATATCTATAGCTCATGTTTATTTAAATAGTTTCGTTATTATTCTATACGTGTAATATCCTTACGTATATAACAGTTTTGTTAAGATTTAGATGCATGTTGAGACATCCTATAAGTGGGTGAGCAATTACCATGTTACGTGTTTTTCTTTTTCTTTTTGTGAATGTGTTGTTGTATTGCCTGTTGGTTGTCCTAAATAAATAAATAAATATTATTAACTTAAAACCGGATAAACTTACTTGGTTTTTTGTCGGAAGAGTAAGTTTATCCGCTGTTAAGTTAATAATGTGCAGTGCCTACAAAAGTTTTAGATCGAAAATGATCATTGTATTTTTAAAATGATTTAATTTGAAAAAGCTTACGTCATTGCTTTTCATCGGAATCATCGGAGTTTCCGGCTCGAACCAAAAGGGCCTTTTATAAAAAATACATAAAGGTTGACCAGTTGGTTAGAGGAGAGAAGAGCTGACGATAGGAGAACGCTTTTTAATGGTAGGCACTACTTTTCTTACTAGAAAGCTATCGAGTAATGCGGGTTCGTAGAATCTGACCACGCGATCCGATGTGGGTGGAAACTGATATCACACTCAGGGTTTGTTCTGATATCGATATCAGTTTAACCTAAAAAAAATGAAAAGAATCTGACCGTGATCCGATTTCACCGAAAAAAAAAATTTAAAATGTCGACTCTGATCACACAAAGTTTACAGTGGTAGAAAGACAATCAATTTGATGAAACAAATTGTTTGTTTTCAAATAATTTGTAGCTGCAGCTATTATTTGTTATTTTTTTATTAAAATATGTAAGTAGGTAAGTACAAAGGTGTTCACGTTTGCAAGCTGCCGAATCGGCACCTACCAAAGTTGCCCACTCCTGTCACGAGGCGGTTAAGGGTTCTCAAGATATTAGGATAAAATTTCTCGAAATTTGTTGGACAAATCGATAGATCTAATACCCGCCAATAACTTGAACAAATTACCTTGACTTCGCATGGACTTATTTTGTGTCTCATTGCCAGGGGACGCGGGATGTGACTTATAATTTTTCGGACTATAGTTTAGTCAAATTAACAAATAATAAAAAAGTGCTCTTACGAGTCCATCGCAAACTCATCCCAGCTGCGTGGATTTTTGTTCAAATTATCTTTCGGGCATTATACAAGAAATCTATGCACGAAAAGCTTAAGTTAAACTTAAAAAAGTCATTTGAGATCAAGATCGAATCCCTCGAAATCTGAGCGAGTCTCATTAGTTGGCAAATTGGTAGATATTTTACACCATTTGCAAGAAAGTTTGTAGCTGTTCGCAAATAATTAAGAGTACCTTATACTGTTGTCATGAAATTGCCTCAAACTGTGGGTTCATAGTCTTGTTACGATAAATGAAAAGACTTAGGTAATACTTTATCGTTTATTAATTTTTTATATAAATTATCACAAGACAATCCTTTTTCTTATTTTTTGAACTATTCATCACAACATACACCTCTTCACTTCATATAGTCATAAAATCTAATATGTAACAGCCATTTATTATACACGCTTCACGTAATTGTATTTTAAATCATTTCTCTAAAACAAGGCCTTAGTGGGTTCACGCATAATTTTAGAAGAACATCACTAACGTGCCTAGATTCATCAACGCACAAATTACACACCAAACAATTAAAAACACTCTTATTGATACAGTTTAAAATTTAGTAAAATAGGCAATCTATGCTAAACAAACTAGCCAGTTATCCGTAATCATTGATATTTCCGTAATCATTAATATTTCCGTAATCATGTATAGTATAAAATGAACCGATGACCTGATAAGGTGCCTTTAGGAGATGCAGGCACGCATACCAGATCGAGTATATTAAGGTCATGTACAAAATATACAGCCTTTCTTTGGTGAAACAAAGGCTTAAGAGCGGAAGCCAGTTAACTCTTGACGGTTATTGGAAAATCATAAGTTCAGTACTTTCACGAGAGAAAGCAGATATATCGAGAACAAAATTTAGTTAAAAGTAATCTAAAGCTCCTTGGCCACCACATGACATAGATGCGATACACTAGTGCTATAAAATGAGGTAGGAGTGTAAAAACGAGAAGTTCAATCATGGATGGACTCATTTAGAAAGTGACGAGGCGACTTTCTGCACTGCAATTCTTATGAACGTATTCATGTACAATTTGTAAGGTTTACTTCAAGTAAAGCATTTTAAGTCGAAAAGTGGCAAGTGTTGCGATTCAAAAACATTACAGTTTAGAGACATTCAGCGATCAAGCATCAATTGGATGGCACGGAGGATCAGAGCTACCACCAAACTTCACATAAAACATAACAAGACACAGCGAGAAGTGCACGTTTTAAAATTACATACCTACAAAGTCGTCGAATCAAAACGTTAGCTAAGTCTATGTTACGTAAAACATTATACTCTATGAGAAGTTCCATGCACCATTGCTAAACTAACACTTAATCGCGATAAACATACTCGAATTACAAAATTAAACCTAAGACATAATATACCTATTTTATGTTATCTTAAAGCTCAATAGCAATCATCAAAGTTATCAAATGAGAGAATTCGGACAAGCTATGTACAGGCAACTAAATATTATAAGTAGGGTGAAAAATCAAAATCATTTATTTACAATCGATCATCGCACAGAGTTATTACTAAAGAAACAAACTATCTCTAACAGGTATTCATATTTTTTATGTACAAAGTATGTATTAGACCCTACAATATGAACTAGGGCCAAGTCGTTATAATATCGTGCATCATTATCTACAAAATGACCTCCACAAACTTCTTCGTAATCTGAGCATTATAATGCTTATTACAAAATACAAGAACGAACTTTACAGGTAAACAACTTTACAATCAAAGACTCTGAATGTTCACATTCTTGGCGGAATTAGAGCATAAGGTATGCACATCTTTCCCAAAACTATAGTTTTATCGAGAATGGGTGTAATTATAGCGATACAATGACTTGCGGAAACAAACTAAAAATTATGTAAAACACTTCACTTACAAAAACCTATTTAGAGACTAACTTCATTTATAACCATTCGAACGTAACATCGCGCATACTTTTATATGTTTGTCAAAATTCAAGGGCTATTAAAGTAACTCAAAATCTTCCGTGCTTTATACTTATTTTTGCAGTACGACAACATGCGTGCAAACACTTATTGTTCCTCTATAATGTAGTTTAAATAACTATGCTCCTATTTACACAAATCCTTATACCTAGGCTGATCCTAAATAAAAATGGTGTGCATTGTTAGTTAAGAAGTCCTACGTACCGACTCTAAATGTTACCATAAAGAAATCAAAATCACTTAAACTATAGCGAAATTCAAATCTTAAATCATATAAATGAGTGGACACATCAACCAGCCTTCCGAGTCAAAGCTCTGAAATAATAATTATTACAACTAAATTTACCTTAATTCACGTACAATCTAATAAAATTACAACAGAGTTCTTCAAGCCGTATACACATGGGCATAAATCAATGCAATATCAAGAAGTTATACAGGCGAGAGTATACAACTGAACACAAAATATCTAATGAGAAGCGTAAGGGAGAGGTAACCATTCAAACTACGAAGAACAAACAGTAAAATATACTTGTGCTATAATTTATTTGTTTGTGATCCCTTTATCTAGTTAGTTATTTAAAAATCATCGTACACTTATTGTCAAGCCATTATAAGTACGAAAATAGAATAAATCCCAAGACTTAATTATCAAGTTTCTTTCTTCCAATAGTGAGGACTTTGTCGATTTATCCCGTTCCTAGTTGCTTATATAATTTTACATGTACTTACTTTAAACCCAAACAAAACAAACACGCAACGCACAATTTGGACACAATATTCGCGGTTCAGTTGAATGTTGATTTGCCGATCGATAATCAAAAACAAACGTTCAGATACTAAAGTACATTATCACATTGTAATTTTTGGAGGGCGTTAAGCTGTCGCGTTTCTTGTTGGGGTGCGGGGAGTGCGATCACAAGGCGAGCGTGTCGCGTATGAGCTTGCGGACCGTGTTACCCACCGTGGCCGAGGGCGCGCCCGCTAGGCTATAGTGCACCTTGAAAAGATAGGGCTGGATGTCAGCGTACGACGTGTCAAATATGAGATCGGCGTCGGAGCGGCTCGGCATCTTCGGCACGTACTCGTGCCGGTTGATGATCTCCGTGATGAACACGATCTTGTCTTGGAGCATCTCGACGACGCTCTCGTGCTTGGCGCGCGCGTCGTGTTCCTCCCGCGCCTGCGCTAGCTCGCAGCACACTGTCCACACCTCCCAGGGCACGCACTCAGGCTGGAAGGGCCAGCGGGCGCGCCGCTTCTGGTAGAACTCAAGGCTAATGGTCCCGTGGACAGGCGCCGTCGACGTCGCCTCGGCGGCGCGAAGCATCTCCGAGAAATCGCTGATCTCGCGCTTGATGGCGTCCGCGAGGTCCTCGGAAGAGCAGCACACGTACGTGAAGTCGATGAAGTCGCAGTCGACGTCTAAGTAGCTGACGGTGCGGATGGAGTAGCTCTCCTCGCCGGTGTAGGTGAATTTGCCGCAGGAGCGGTGAAACATCACCGTGTGGAAGAGGCTGGCGACTACCTCGTCCACCTGCCGTCCCTGCATCGACAGTTCAAACGTGATAGTGCGCGCGTTCATCTCGCCGCTGCTTCGCTGTCACTGGCGCGTCACTGACATGCCGACGGTCCCGCGCCGTCACTGGCTCGCTCGCCCGGTCTCACTGCTGGTGCCTCGCGCACATCCACCCATGTCCCTCTACAATACGCTACTCAAGATCCGCACTGAAATGGAAAATGATCCTGTTTACTTGGTCGGTCGGTCTCGATTGACTACGCATCACAGCGCGCAAACACGCGGTTATAAGTAATTACACCATTCGACAACAATGGCTGTACAATGTAGATTAATTACTTATCAGTTAATGAGACGGCGCGGCGGAAGGCGACGCATTACTTTTAATTTGGGGACCTTGAGTAAATCGTACTTGGTAAAAGGCATTGACATTTGGGTCAAACTTCCAAAACTAGTATTTAGGTATGCAAGTGTTAACTAAAACCGCAATGAACTGATATCCATTAATCCACTGCCAAATTGAACACAGACGGGACTTAATTTCAACTGACCTAGAAATCGTGACGATCCTTGGTAACGTGATAATATAGACTTCCTTTTATTGGCAATAATAAATACCTACCTTTTTCTACCTACTTACTTAACAACTTTTCTGCATTGGCTCGTGAGAATGATGAGTTACTAAGTGGAATACCGCTTAATTTTTGTCTCGTTTGACGCATTTGTGACTTCCAGTTTACTAACGTAATAGATTGACAGCTTAGCGATAGCCGCTTTACAAAGATCTCGTTTAGTCGTTTCTAAGCGATACATTTTTGCGATGCGCACAAAAAACACTCAAGGAAGGACAAAAATGAGGAAAGTATAACCTCTGTTAACGATTTGTAATGACAAACGGTATTTTGTTTTTCAATGGCATCTGACACCTCTCTGGGTGTAAACAAATACATACAATCAAGCATACACACATAAACTCACGCCTGTATCGCTAAGGGGCAGGCAGAGACTAGTATCTGCCACTTGCCACGATCCTGACAGATCTCTTTCGCTTCATCAACATTCTTTAATCGTTGCATGCACGCATGCCGATTTAGTTGGTTTTTATCTTGCCCTTCACTAATGCATCCCTTATTTGTAAACAAATATTTTTTAGTGATCTGTCAGGATCGTGCCAGGTGGCAGTCCCTGGTCTCTGCCTACCCCTCTGCGATAAAGGCGTGAGTTTATGTACGTATGTATGTATATTTTTTGAAATAATACTAAAGGCCACAAATCTGATATTTGAATTAATGAGATGAATGCCCTAAGACGATCAAACAACTTTATAGACTTAAATGCATTCCACACTAAAACGATTTCTATCAATCGTTTGTTTACATGCAGGCAAAATCTATATGAAAAACACAAGGAGTATCAAAATTCCCATAACCATCCAAAAATGAAAATGATCCCTTTACTATGGAGAAAACATCACAAAAGCAGCCCATATACGTCCTACCGTAGAGCACAGGCCTTCTCTCAGGGAGAGTATGGGCTTAATCACCACGCGTGCTCACCGCGGATTGGCGATGTCAACCGCTGAGGTATGTGAATAGCTCAAACACTCAGGTTTCCTCACGATGTTTTACTTCACCGCTAGCGAGTGGTATTGCTACAGGAGAGAACATCGAAATTGCGAAAAATATCAGTTGTTCCATACATGTTATTGCCGCAGGTGGTAACTTTAGTATGGTACCGTAAATTTTTCTATTCACGAGTAGAGAAACATTTTCGGAAATGTATGAGAATTTTGCTACCTCCAGAACTAAGATAGAGTTTCCAGGCTAAGCTACTCACCCATATATTTGGCAAAGCGTGGCAGTGTGAGTTGGCCAGGCCGAAGTTGATATACACTGAGATTTTTTTCACGATTTCAAAGTCTTCCCCACTTCCCCGTAAAAGCTCGTATTGACGAGTAGATCCCCCCCCATTTTCCAATGTGTAAAGGGATTTTGTTATTTGTTTTGGTGATTTTGCTACCCTGAAGAACTAAGATTGAGTTTGCAAAGAGGCACATGAAGAAGAACTGCGATGTATTTTGCAGGCTAAGCGACTCACACATACACTTGAGCGTATTCACGAGTACAATGTTCGGATGTGTATAGGAACTAACAAAGTCCCTGTCTGAGAACTCAATTTGCAGGTTTGCTAAAGGTCATTCGAATGGTGGCGTGGTGGTCGGGTCACCTATCTCCCTCTAAAATGGTTGAGACTGGTGATGGCTGACCCCTGCGTTATGCTCGTGAACGGGTGCTGTTCGTGTGTCTGGTCGCAGCATTACTGTTTTTCCTACTTTTGTAAGAAGTATTATTTTGGCTTTTAAAGTTATTGATGACAATCACGAAATCATATCATATAGGCTTTGATGTAGTAAGTTTAAGATGATTAGCGAAAAGATGGTCAGAGTGGAGTTTTTTTTTCGGCTGCCTTTTTCTCCACTACAAACACGGCCCGAAGGCAGCGGCTAACATAGTACATTGACATTCAGCATACAGAATGTAAATTATTTCATCATCATCAGCCACTTAACGCCCACTGCAGGACACAGGCCTCCCTCATGGTTATTCTAACCATGAAGGGTTTTGCCATAATCGCCACGCTTGGCAGGCGGGTTGGCGATCGCATTATGCAGTTGGAATCTCAGGAAGACGCTGCTGCCCGTCTCCATGTAATGTATTTCCTTTATACATTCATTTGTAAATTCTTTACGTTGAAATAAATAATTGATTTCTGATTTCTTGTAGCACTAAGACAGAGTTTGCAGGCCAAGCGACTCACCCATGTACTTGAGCGTGCCGCAAAGCGTGGCAGTGCGCGCGCCAAGCGACAGCCACTTGGCCAGGCCGAAGTCCGTAAGCTGCACGTGCAAGCGGGCGTCCAGCAGAATGTTCTCGGGCTTCAGGTCGCGGTAGATCACGCCGGCGTTGTGCAGGAAGTCTGCAGGTTGAGATCGTACCCTATAACACTGGTAATTAAAGAAAGAAACTGGGGAACTATTTGCTTCTCGCTTTTACAGTAATGCCGTCTATATTGTGTGACCGAGAGGCAAATAGTTATTTTGTCCACATAACAATACACAAACGCCTGTATCCCGAAGGGCTAGGTAGAGACCAGGATTTGGCACTAATTATACGTGCTTTACAAACAGTAAACCAGCTGACCTGCCCTTCTATCACGTTACTGTCCACTCTATTGGGTTAACCTATTTGACGATTTCAATGTATATATTTGACAGTTCAGAGCAGGCTAAATCGGACAACTCCATACAATGGAGGACTTAATACAATTTTACAGCATTAACCTTAATAATATAATGAATATTATATTATATTAATATTATGGCTCCGGGGCGATTGCTGAGATTCATTTATTTGAGTAAGAACATACGTCCGCATAACAGTACATACGCTAGATTTGAAAAAAACTTGTTCGATTTCCGTGATACGAGTATTTTATAAATGTGAATCCTTATCACATACCTACTATTTGACCCCCGAATATCGTGAGCTATTTTTGTTAGACCACACACACACAGGTAGACTTAAATAAAATTTGTTTGCCATCGATACGCTTTCTCTCAGAGAGAAAATGCGGGCTTAATCACCACGCGTGCGCACCGCGGATTGGCGATTTCAGGCGGTTACCGTATGTGAACACCTCAGACACTTCTTATAATATCTTCCAATGTGTTTCTTCTTCTGCTTCCTCCAATTATGTCAAATATTATCTATTGATAGGCTTGGGTTGTAAATAGAAAACTGCTATAAATAAACAAATAGATAAAAAGTTTATTTGCAATACAAAAAAAAAAGCACACACCAAACTGCCCCATTTTGGTCTAGGGGTATTACGTCTGATTACCGCGCCGGAGGTCGTGGGTTCTATTCCCACTGGGGGCCGACGTACATTTGTAGAAACGGCCTCAGTCTGGGTGTATTTCCATGTTCGTGATGTCCTTGTCTGGTTACAATAACCCAGGTTATTCTAGTTTGGGACCAGGACAAGTGATTTTGTTGCGTAGAAGTTATTTATTATTCAAATCAACTTTGGTTCCATAAACTCAAACTCAATTTTTTTTTTTTCACTAAAAAAACAAATGGCCTCATTTATAAAAACACGATTTCTCTAAAGCACTCCTAAGAGGTAGCTTATTTAATCTGTGGTTACGACTTTTCCTGGTAAAATCTCCTGCACAGACTATTTTAATCGGCGTTTTGTTAAAAAGTAAAAACTTAAATGTTTACTTAAAGAACCTCGAAACTGTTAGTTTAAGAATTAATAGGTTATGTAGAGAAGAAGCTAACAAAGAAACTTCATACATTGATGTTGTTGAACTCAAAATCAATATGTTTTATATTCGAAGTAACACACAAACTGCAACTTAATAAACGTTACAAGTTAAATCAGATGGCCATTTCGAAATCTAATTAAAATGAGCGGTGGTAGCCTGGTGGGTAGAACATTGGACTGGGAAGCGAGAGACCCAGGTTCGATTCCCAGTGCGGGCATGTACCTGTGACTTTGTTTTTTAAGTTATGTACATTTGTGAAGTTATAGTAGCAATACCAACGGTGAAGTGTCTGAGCTAATCACATACCTCAGCGCTTGAAATCGCCAATCCGCGGTGGGCACGCGTGGTGATTAAGCCTATACTCTCTCCCTGAGAGAAGGCCTGTGCCCTACAGTGGGACGTATAAAGGCTCCTTATTGTTTGTTATGTGCTGACCAATGGAACCACCAGTTTTTGTCTTAACAAATCATCTTAATGAGACGATTGTTACACCATGCGTAATCTCGACCACTTTCTACGCGCCGCTCCGTGGGGTACAGTGCACCCCACACGGCTCGCGGCCTCTATATGAGTCGAGGCGAGGGTGCGGACGGTGGGGCAGGGAGGGTCTTTCCCGTATCACCCCTGCATCGAACTCAAAGCCCCCTCCGTTGCCTTCTATAGCAACAATAGCAAAATAGCACGCGACACATCGGGCACGTTAATCACTAAGGAGTTTACATAAACTTTAAAAAAATTGATTCACCAACATTTTAATCGGCTGTTTATTAATTATTTAAAACAATTTTAATATTTACCACGCGCTAACTAATAGTTATTTAAATACCCGATCAACTTAACCGCTCGCGTATTATTTGACAATGGAGAACTTGCACTAAAAAATGTTTTTATCTACACTCATATCATAATCTTCAAATTAAGAATTCAAAGGTAAACACATATTGACAGGCTTTAAACAATACATAACTTTAAAGAAAATTAAAAAAAATGTGTAATATAAAGTTACATTAAAGGTCAGATTTTTCACTTTATGTTACAGTAATTTTTTTTAAAGTGTTGCTGTGATCACGGAACAAAACTTAAGTTTTTTTTTCATGTCAAAAGTTGAAGTGCAACTAAAAATACCTAAAATTGCGCGCGCAAAACTGAGTGCAGACGATTGAATGTCAAGATACTTTTGTCGAAATTGCGCCATTTTGTCCCAAAAATTTCATTATGAGTGTAGATAAAGTAGTGTATGAGACTGCACATAACTTGGTATTAAAACACTCGCGAATGCTATTAAAAAACTCGCCAAGGCTCGTTTTATAAAATCTCGCTCGTGTTTTAATAACCCTCATTATGTGACAGTCACATAAACTACTATAATAGAATAGGACACATGTTAAAAGATAAATAAACGTGGTATTTTTTTTTATCTGCGACCAATACTTTTTATATAATACTACGACTAATACCAGGCGAAAACTCAATATAGTCACGTGGTACTAAAACGCGCCATACAAATCGACCTTAGACTATGACGCTACTCCCTAACGTAACGCTTATAATGTATGAAGCGTTTATCAAAGTTCGAGTTATCTCGTAAAATTATGTTTTTATGCATGTACATGTGGGGTTGACTGTGCATCACATTCACAGACGGCAGTCCGGCGCGCGCAGGGTCGATCCACATTGTTCGAACCTGCGTACGCCAAGCGTAGCTGGCAGGCTATACATGGTGGAGTAGCCGGGAAGGAAAAAAGTTACATTTAGAAAATAGTTTTTTCCTGTCAGTAAAAAGAACATTGGTGATTTGATAGGTTCCGATTATATTGGTTTTAAATGTTAATTTTCAAGCAGATGCTGCAGTTTTAGTTTAATTAAGTTATTTCGGTTAGTCAGTGCTAACTCCTTCTGTATATTATAATTTTCATCGTGCCAGTGAACATTAATTCAGCGTGAATAAAACTTGTACATAAATTAACTGTTTTTTCTGATCTTGGCACCGAGTTCTAAATACAGTATACACCCTTGTAAGAAAACGTTCAGAATTCAATGACCAAACGAAATCTATTAAGTTACTAGTAACTTTATTTTTCGCATAATTTGTGTGACCCCGAAAAACCCGAAAAAAATATATTTATTGTTTCATTTTTAAATTTTCCTATGTTTTATGTGATTCCTATGGTATAAAAGCAAAGTCACACCAATCTCAGTTAGATTGGTGTGACTTTGCTTTTATACCATAGGAATCACATAAAACATAGGAAAATTTAAAAATGAAACAATAAATATATTTTTTTCGGGTTTTTCGGGGTCACAAATTATGCGAAAATAACCGCTAGACCAGAGGCAGTCTCAGATAAGATCTTAGACGAGATTAGACACGTTAAATCTATAATCAGTTCTATCCATCCTAAGTTTGTCTGAAAGAGATCGCTTTTAGCGACTACCAATTGTATACGGCAAAACTTCCTTTTAATGTATTTTGTTTACTGGTGTGTACAATAATAAAGTGTTATGAATAAAGTGTTATTAATCCAATCTAATTATGAATGTGCAAGAAGTTACTCACCTAAAGCAAGCGCTATCTCGGCTACGAATAGTTTGACCAGTTCCTCGGGCAGTTTCCCGTACTTGTCGAGCAACGCCAGCAACTCACCCCCAGGAATGTATTCTGAAACTGTACAAAAACACTCAATTAGTATTGAGTTCACTCACAAAATACGCCAGCTTTAACGGGTCATTGGTTCAGATGTGTCTCAGGTAGGGCTACCACCTCTCCGGGTTTGACTCGGAGTCTACGGGTTTGAATGGTGCTTGTCTGGGCTCCGGGTGAGCATTATAATTATCCGGGTCCGGAAAACACTTTTGTTTACCCAATATTTACCCAATATTAGGCAAAATAAAATATAGTAACTTTCAGTTAAATTCCTATTTAAGAATATAATATAGATATTTAATTGGATCCGGGCCTGACTTTTGTAAGGTGGCAGCCCTAGTCTCAGGGCGGTTTATTTAACTGGTTTTTGTGTGTTTGTTTTGTTTTTTTTTGTTGTTGGGGGTGTTTAATTTTATTATACTGTTTACGTGTATGCCTTTTAAAAATTAATAGTACTAAATGTCCACAGTCTGCAGCAACTACTTAGCGCGAAGGTCGGATTCAAGTATTCCTTGTGTTAACTGGTACGTTCGAACTCTGTAGCTTTTTTGCGTAATTGCAAACGCCCAGAGATATAAATTACACAATTATTACAAACTGTTGCAGTCACAAAAAGGCTAGTACAAAAGTTCGAGATCTCTTATTTTAAAAAAGCGACGTTTACAATAGGCATGACGACAAAGTTTGAAAAACCGTCCTACAATGTTTCAAAACGTAAATAATATTTACAAACAATTTCATATTTTTGGTCACACCTTAAGTGAGACCAAAATGTTAATTATTTACAATCAACTTCATATTTGTGGTCACAGTTAAGGTTTAGTAGTAAAGAAAGACATTTTAGTTTTTAGATTTAAAATTCCCATCGTAACGCTCGCCAGTGTCATTCGCTTAAGTGTCAAAATATACATTTTTTGCGGCATAAACGGCCTTACCTTTTTTACGTTAACTTAGAAATTTTGATTTTTTCGTGGCTTTATGGGACTGTAGACCTGAGTATATGGTTTTAGCTTCAACTCGATACCTCCACGCGTTCCCAAGATATAGGGTCTTGACAGACAGACGGACGGACGGATGGACGACAAAGTGATCCTATAAGGGTTCGGTTTCTATAAGGGTCCAGTCCGCAGACTGCAGACAAGCCAGGGCAGCAAGGCAGAAACCCTCGTCTCTCCCACAGCCTCCTCCGCCTCACCAAGGCAAAACTTCGCCTAGCAACGGGGGCTCTCACAGGCCACGGTCATTACAATAAACATCTCTTCACAATAGGTGTTACAGATAGTCCTTTATGCCGAGCATGCATGGACGCGGAAGAGACAGCCGCCCGTGTGCTGGTGGAATGCGCGCGGCTGGCCACACAACGGACGGCTCTCCTCGGAAATCCGGAGACACTGCGGGAGGCCTGCAGTGACGCTCGCAAGCTCCTGGCTTTCCTGGAGGAGCTGGGGTCACCAATATAAGGGTTCCATTTTGCCTTTTGAGGTACAAAACCCTAAAAACACTATACATAAAAAAATGCTGTGAGTTCATTTTTTTATCACACCCGCAGAACTGTGATTAGCAACTAATAAAACTGACGCTAAACTAAAGTATAATTCAAGGACAGGGCCAGGCAGCTGCGTCGACGCGAGCCGGTCAACTAGCTGACCAAAGCTTGGTCATAAGGATAAAATCACCACGCGGCAACAGCTATTGTCTACGAGTTTTTTTTTCTCCCGACCATTCGGGAAGTGCCCTATTTCTTGCATCTATTTATTGACGTCTACCTGCTTACTTACACGGTCGCAGATGCTTGGTATCTATGTCGTGTCTTGCCATTGTATTTTTTACTTATGTGCAATAAACGTATTAATAATAATAATTTAAGATAAGGACGAAGAATTATTTGCCGCTCGCTCACACAATATGGACGGCAAACAATGTTGTATGAGTGAGAGGCAAATAGTTGTCCGGTCCATTTCTTTAATTAACAGTATTTACATAGTCAAACCGTCCCGCTCGGGCTCTTTATGTACAGAAAGATGAATTTCTCGTTGAGCGAGCATTTGGCGCAGCATTCCACAAAACGAACTAAGGCAGACTTGCACCGTTTTCTTGAATAAGTCAACATAAACGAGTACTATAAAGTCCCCCCCATTTGTTTTATTTAATGAAGCATTTAAAGGCTGAACGAATTCGAACGAAATCTGGCACATAGATAACGCCGAATCAGCCTGCGCTTGGCAAATGTAGAAACCACAAATATTTATTCTTTTGAGAAGATGGTCGTTACTTAGTTACTTATAAAGGCTTAACAAATCTGGATCGAATCTGTACGCTTAGCATGCCACGCTCCAGAAATGCCCTTCTCTATGCAAAAATGTTATTTTATCTGTCGACCCCGAGATGTCTCGACGTTAGCATGGCGACCGCGACTGAGATGGAGACGACCGAGACTTGTCTACAACCGGTAACATGGCGGCATTGCCGAGATGATTTCGGCCGAGTTAGACACTAATTTTGACATATGCGACCGAGACATGTCTGGTACCCACAGAGGTGAAGACAAGGATTCGAGACCATGGAATTCAACAGAAAATACATATTTTGTTACTGTTTTTTGTGTATTATACTTTTTTGTATTATTAATTTTTGAGGTTCGTTTCTTAATTTTCTCCATATTTATTGCATAACTATTTCTTTTAAAAAGGACCCAGTCCAAGCAGAAAGAAAACAAGAAAATGACAGGAATACGTTTTGTTATTAATATTGTAAAGCGTATTCATTAAAAAAAAATCGTATAAAATGAATGGTTTTCATTAGTTAGGTACTTGCGTAGGAACGAAACGCAATTCGTAACTTTCTAGTCAAGTTCCGCTGTCGGTAAAAACCGGTAACAGTTTTTTCTCAAACATGCTTGGAAATTTGAGCATTATTTCGACAATCTTCGAATAAAATAAATCGAAATTGCTGTACTGGCTAAGCTAAGCAAACTGGTGCATAGTTATAATCTATGTTCTGGATTAACACTCAGGCTACTTTTCCAGGTATTCAACGTCATCATCAGCCTAGCGCTGTCAAGGTGCATTGCTGTGCGATATTTTATATTTGTACGTAAAGGAAGAGCGGATGAGATAAACGTGTTTTGGCTATCAGCGAACTTTCGTTCGACTATGACGGGGCTACACTACAAGGAATTAGGCTTAATAAGAATTCGATTCGATTTTGCCGATACATTAGCGTTGCCGATAACGTAATTAAAGTAAAGTTTGTTAATATTGTGATAAACTAATAAAGGTTTGCAAGCTATATTTGACGAACGGTGGAGCCGTAAACTGGATCAGAAATTGGGCAAGATTCTCTTTCACATAAACAATCGTGCTGTAATTCATATGATAAAGTTTGTTTAAAATCTTATCTTTGAACTGTCAATTTGTTTCAATCGCGCATAACAGGTCGCTATTTAGGGTAGATAGATAGAGAACACTATATTGAACAACCATGTGAAAGGTATTAATTACAAATAGTAGCCTCAGACTGAGACCGTACCCTTTGCTTTTTAGCTCGTACATTTTAACTTTTTAAATTATTTATTTATTTATTATTTATTAGCTACTCCAACAGTATTTTCACATTTCATTTAAAGACTACATTCTAATGTATAATTCCGTGTGAAACACCTTTACAGGAGTATACATCTTTCAAAATTGTGTGTTCGGTAAAAATTTAAATTAGTTCATGAAATTAATTAATTATTTACACATTTTGATTAAAATAAATTAATACTTTAGTATAAATTAGCATTTAGAATAAAATTAATCAGATTATATTAAATTACATTACATTGCTGATTTTTTTTAACCTAATTTAATTAGGTTAGCAATAGGTTAAATTAACAATTCAATTAGATTTTAAATTTGAATATTATTAGTTAGGAAATTAATTTTTAGTTAGGTTCACTAAGGCATTAAAATTTAACTTTTCATCAATTTTTCCCTTAATAGATAGAATGGCATTCCGAAAATGTCAAGATCGGCTGGCATTGGCGAGGTTGCCTGAAGATTATTATAAGTCAGCATTGCTCTATTGAGAGGAGAGAATTTACCCACATTCGTTCTATATGGATGTACAGAAAATGACCGGGTGAGAGGATTACGTGGAGGAGCTCTTGGGACCGTTAATGCTACCTTACTCAAAAGATCAGGTGCATCTAGCACTCCATTCACCAGTCTATGTAGTGACATCAGATCAATATTCGTTCTTCGCTTCTCTAATGTCTGTATTGTAATAAGAGGGCATTCATAAGCAGTCTATATACGTCCCACTGTAGGGCACAGGCCTTCTCTCAGGGAGAGAGTATGGGCTTAATCACCACGCGTGCCCACCGCGGATTGGCGATTTCAAGCGCTAAGGTATGTGAATAGCTCAGACACTGAGGTTTCCTCACGATGTTTTCCTTCACCGTTCACCAGTAATCACTTGACGTTATTATTACAGAAGTTTGTCCCACTCGTTGATACCTTAGTAACAAGGCTCTAAACAAAGCTTGCCAAGACCCCTCGCCTTCCTCTATTAAGCATCACGTGATTTTTGGACACCCTCTAATGATGTTCATCACAACACAGTAATTGGCATATTCCGTTATTCATGATGACCTGAAAGGCGTACGTAAGTATGTACATCGGAAATGGGTTAATAGTGACACGACGAGATTAAACATCCGATTGTTTACCGACGACAGATTTGGAGAAACAAAGAATAGAAAATAACGGAATATTCGGAAGAATAGAATAGGGCTGCCGCCTTTAAAAAATGTAAGGCCCGGAGATTTTATAATTGAATCGTGTGATTTTAAAACAACACAAGTCACATGTGTTTTTAAAATAACACTTGCCCATTTTTTTTTTTAATTATTGGCACCTCCCTATTGATTTACATTAGAAAAAAAAAATTGTAGCTTATTCATACAGAAATCAATAGAATATGCTAAAATATTGCTGTTGTAGATATTAGTATTTGAATAAAACAGTTTTTTCTATTTCCTGCAAAGTTGTAATGAAAGGACATGTGTCGTTTTAAAATCACACGATTCAATTATCCTCTAGTACATCGCCTGTATTTTTTTTATTAAGCAACATTTGATAAAATGACGAAAAAATCGGCCAAGTGCGTGTCGGGCCACGCTCAGTGTAGCGTTCCGTAGAAAGAGAGGGTTTTATCTGCTTTTTAGAACTATCAATAGTATCTACCTTGAATTTTTTCTACAGTCAACCAATTAGCCAGGAGAGGCGGGGGGGGGGGCTACTCGGACAAAAATTTGCACTTCGCAAACGGAACCTTAAATAAAATAACGGGCCTGGCTAAGTGCCAGTCAGACTCGCGCACGAAAGGTTCCGTACTATTATCTATACAACATTAACATCGAGCAAAAAACCGCAATAAATATTTATTTTATTCTGTTTTCAGTATTTGTTGTTATGGCGGCAACATCATCATGAAATACATCATCTGTGAAAATTTCAACTGTCTAACTATCCCGGTTCATAAGATACAGCCTGGTGATAGACAGACAGATAGACGGACAGACAGACGGACAGTGAAGTCTTAGTAATAGGGTCCCGTTTGGCACGCTTCGGGTACGGAACCCTAAAAACAACAAATAGCGGTTAACTGTAGATTAACAGATCGATGTAATTTAACAGACAACCGATTTTTAGATTATTTCTTTCCTACATGGTTATGGCAGGTAAATAAAGTTATACTAACTTATATGAAATGCATGTTTAAAAAGATCGAATTTGAGAACAGAGCCATATATGTATAGAAACCAACAAGAAGCGTTTAACATTGACATTTAACGACATGACATCGGCGCCGTGAAGGTTACATAGATGGCCGCTAGATGGCGAGCGCTGTCTTTAGACAACGTTTGTTGTATGGGAGTGCCCCTTAAATATTTATTTTATTCTGTTTTTAGTATTTGTTGTTATAGCGGCAACAGAAATACATCATCTGTGAGAATTTCAACTGTCTAACTATCCCGGTTCATAAGATACAGCCTGTTGACAAACGGACGGACGGACGGACGGACAGACAGCGGAGTCTTAGTAATAGGGTCCTTTACCCTTTGGGTACGGAACCCTAAAAATATTGTGTCATTGTGTTTGTTATCGAACTCCTCCGAAACGGCTTCACGGATTTTTATGAATTTTTTGTGTACATTTGGTAGGTCTGAGAATAGGTCGCAGGCTAATTAAGATGGCAAAACAACGTTTGTCGAGTCAGCTAGTAATGGCTTATGTCATTACTTACTATAGTGAATTAATACCCTTCAGTGGACAAAAGGAGATATAGAAAGGGCCCTTTTTTTTCGGAAAGGGACCAGGCTGATAAAAAAAATTAAACTACCAAAGGTGCGTGAAATTGTGCGTCGTTTGTTGTCATTTTCAACTTCCTAGTTGGAAGTTTCCGAGTGGATTGGCGTGACAGAGAAGAGGGCTAGGCAAAGCAGTGGGCTTGATTCATAGGCCGGATAGATATATACCAGTGTTCGATAACATCCGATATTTATGTTACAGTGTTTGTTATCGAACTCCTGCGAAACAGCATCACCGATTTTTATATTTTTTTTTTGTGTATTGACTTTTGTTTGATGGATTGTTTTGTGTAAAGTGCATGACCGAAAAACACACATTAAATGTTTTTTGTTTTTAATTGGTATTACAACTTTCAAAACAAAAACCAATGTGTATCGCTATAATATAGTATTTAATAGGCTCTTAGAGTTTTTCAGCTTTTTAGGTTGCCATTCACCCCAGCAACCAACAACCTCGATGCGGCGTGGTCAAAGACCTTTTAACTACTGACCTGACCAACTATTTCCCTTCTCATCCTTACCCCTGATATAATATCATTGATATAAATCGCGGATTGAGTAACTTTTCAGCGAAATTCTGTTTACCCATAATACAGAGTTTTCAACTTTGGGGGCCAGGCACTATCTTTGTACACTTTTATGACCATACTTTTTTTGTATTGTATTTGTATATATCATCGAATCAAGATAATACAGAGGTTCTGCGCAAATTTACGAGGCATTATTCTCAACGACCCAGTTTTCTAGTAGGCCAATCTTGCCCGTAATCTCGCCGTCACAACCCCGATAAAACGTACCTAATCAACTACCGTACAGTCACCTCTATTTTCATGTGTTTGAATAAATTTTCTCTTCTCACACTGACACAAAAAATAACAACAAAGTGTGTTGTTTACCGGTCGAGATAATTTTAGTAGAAAAAGACACTTTTGCAAATTACTTGTTTGTGTGCAAATTGCAAAACACACTTATAATAACCCACAAACCTTAACGAACTAAGCCCGACTTACACCACTTTCTTAAATTTGGCTTAAACAGCATTTAACTATAATTCGTTATACAAAAGTCTATTTAAATGGCGACTTAAGTACATTTAAGCAGTGGTACAAGTCGGCCTGAGACTCAATAATAACAGTTTGTGTTTACAAATGACCATTTGCCATTAAATTATATGAAAGATGTGCCTATATATTTTAAGCGCGATAAGGGATCACTGGGCGTACTTGTGACAATCACAGTCTCTGCAAGTGATCCTACGCCGCCGCCGTATTTTCTCGTAGAAATGTAGAATATTTTGGTGTAATTGCGTTTAATTAAACCCTTATCTCTTGAACAATAAGAGTATTCATAATTGCGCAATATCATAGATGACGAACGACTCAAGTTAGTTTTGCCTGGGCAGACATTTTCTAAAAAAAAACATGATAAAATAACCAAACACATGGCATTAAGTTCACTGCATTGTACGATCAGTTTGAGTGTAATAAAGGTATTAATGAAGAAAAAAAATACAAATTTAATATCATATGGAACTTCTTGTTAGCAAAACAGCTAACTCACAGCGACTTACAGTCTTAAGATAACTTTTATCGAAAACCACGTTGAATGGCAAGATAAAAGTACCCAAAACCGGAGTGCGTGCATGCAACGGCTAATGAATGTTGAGGAAGCGAAAGTGATCTGTCAGGATCGTGGCAAGTGGCAGTCCCTCCGCCTACCCCTGTGGGATACAGGCGTGAGTTTATGTATGTATGTATATATGTACGTTAAATAAAGACAAGTGTTACGAAATACACCATTAATAATTTGCACTTACTGATATAGAGTCTTTTCTTGGTCTGCCAGCGGGACGCAGTGCCGACAATGAAGGAGTGATGGCCGCACACCTCTTGTATTCTTACTTCTTCCTTCACTTGGCGCACCGCGTTTTCACTAACGATCTGAAAGAAGTCACAAAAAATTACTTAGAACCCTTGCACGAAATAAATTGTCTATATTTCGTAACGACAAAAACTAAATAAATAAGTCACAATTATGAGTTAAAAGAGATACTTTATCTACATTATCAAGTGAATTAACCATTTTTCTTAGGTGGCTCCATCTGACAACCAGAATTTAAAAGTACCAGTAGAGTTCTCACTTTTTAGGATTCCATAGTCCGCCAAGGAACTCTTATAGTTTCGCCATGTCCGTCTGTCTGTCTGTCTGTCTGTCCATCCGTGGCCTAGCGCAAAGACCGGTGGTACTAGAAAGCTGTAGTTTGGTATGTGTATACCTATTTATCACGCCGACAATGTTAATGAATAAAATGTAGAAAAAAAATATTTTTTACTGTACCTCCCCATGTTGAAAAATGGGGTTGATTTGTTTTTCGCGTCTACCCTATGATGTGGGGCATCGTTGGATTGGTCGTTGAAATATTGTGGGTGTAGGAAGACCATTTTTTGATTTAGGGTTCCGTTTGCAATATATTAAGCTTTAAAGCGCAAATTTTTGTCAGAGTAGGGCGTCCGCCCCCCGTTCTCTCCTGGCTAAACGGTTGATTGTAAAAACGTGAAAAATCTCAGGGTATTAGCACATATAATGAACATAAAAAGAAAAGTATCATAGCTAAGTAGGCTTTACTAGTTAACGAGTAATAGGCAACCAACTTATAAAAGTAAAATTTCGTATAGAATTAATTGAAAATGACTTCGATGAAGTTGTTAGTTCTGTAAAGCAGATAAAAAACCCACATTCAACCCTACTTTGCGCGTGGCCCGATACGCACTTGGCCGGTTTTAACAAAGTAAATACAAACAATTGACCTTTTCATACATTTACACAGCATGATTTTACACACAAAGTTTTATGGTTAATTTGCTGGCTACCATGCTGTTGCTATATCCACAAGTTTTTGTGATAGAGACCTTGTTGACCTGAGGTGAACTTGGTTACTTTTTATAAGAGTCCAAAGTGAAGGCCATGTTATTGAAGCAATTATGACTAACCTACAAAGTAGTTCCACACATTACATAAACTCACGCCTGTATCCTGGAGGTACCCCTTGAGAGACCATGGTTTGCCACATTCCATGATCCTCACAAATCTCCTTTGCTTATGTTTGTTATCATTATTGGTAATGGTACAATTATGATAGGTATGTTAAATAATTAAATACTAGCTGTCCCGGCGAACTTCGTACCGCCACAGAATACGTCTACATTCTTGCACCATCTATTTTTAAAACACAACATTCGCTCGCACAGCGCCATCTATTTTAAACTTAAAATAAATATTATCCCACGGGAATGCATTACCGGAATATCAAGTATGATATGTCTCAATTCAGGTCTTTGTCTATCTGTACGCCAAGTTTCATGTAAATCCGTTCCGTTATTGCGTGATTGAGTAACAAACATCTTCACAAACTTTCACATTTATATATATAGTAGGATCTTACTAAGTGGAAAGGCAAAAGAGATGGACAGCAGGAAACAATTTGCTATCAAAAATTATCTAAATGGATATTATTAATGTATTACAACATTTTATAGGTCAGCTAGATAAGCCACATTGTGATAAGCTGGTATTAAAATATATATGTTACAGCCAAAGTAATAAATCTGGATATTATATATATTGTCTAGTCATTATATATAATGTCTACTCAGTTTAGATAAAGTGATAATTAACAAGCATTATTCAGTCAAAAGTATCGTTTGGCAAAAACGGCGGTATCCCACGTTTTGCCATATCATTGACTTTTCCATGCACCAACCTTGTTTAAGTTTGAAACAAAACTAAGTTTTTTAGTGAAATATTTTTTTTCGCTTTTATATAAAAAAAAAAGAACTAACACCCGAAGTGGAACTTCGAACCTATTTTTGCTTATGTGTACTGACCTAACAAACAAAATGCGAAATATAAATTTAATCAAACAATTATTTGCTATATAACACTTGCCAAAATAAAACGTTAGCATAATAATTTATTACTTTGTCTAGTGAATTTGGCTTTTATATATAATGACCAGTCATTATGTATAATAGCTATTTAATCACTATGACTGTAACATATATACCACACTCTAAAGCTTTCTTTTAGACGGGGGTCGTTACGTGATTTTCGCAAAACGTAAAGAAACCGGTTTCTCGTGACACGTCAGTTTTCCAAAAAAGGAGGAGGTTATCAATTCGGCGCGTATATATATATATATATATATATATATATATATATATATATTTGCTATGTTCCTCCATAACTCCGTCAAATGTTAACCGATTTCGACAACTCTTTTTTTGTTCGAACAGGTATAACGTCAGGTATAATCTGTAGCCGGTGCCCAGTTTCCAGACCAGCTCATATATTTTGGGCACCGCCTTCAAATTATACTTCTACAATACCTACATCTATACATACTTCTAACTATTTAAATTATTTCTAACTCTTTAGTGCTGTAGTGTTTCGAAGTCGGTTTTTATTTTATATTTAATTAAACACGTGATTTTAGTAACAGTTCTTTTCGAACTCTTTTACGGGGTCGCCGTTACAGAACAACTGCTATCCTAATGGTTACCCGGTCGGCTTGTAAACAGTGACGCGACGCGTCGCGGTGACGTGCGAAATCGTGACAGGCGTAGCATCGATATAAAAATCAAATGTTCACAAAAAAAAACTGGTTTGAAAAAACACTAGTTTGTCGTGTGACTTAAAACTGTGAAACCATTAAATGCCATGTAACCAGTTATTGTAAATAAAGGCCCCGCCTACTTTCTTTAATACTAGGGATTTTGAATAATCTATAAAGTGCTCTCTATCTATCTATCTAAACATTTACTGATTTGAAACAGATGATTTTATAACAGAGTTGGATAGACTGTCCTCCTTACAGAATGATGAAATAAATACTCTTCAAATCACTTGGCACAAGCAGCAAAATTGTCACTGCCATAGTGAAATAATTTACCAAGATGCAGCTGAAGAATCGTCCCCACTTTGAAAGTATAGGTACCTACTATATTTTTATAATATCAATGCTTATCACATGCAAGAGGTCTTGAATTTTTTCTAAGTTATGATTGTAATGGCAATGCCACTTGTTAACATCGTGAGGAAACCTGAGGGCCTGAGATGTTCACATACAACAGCACTTGAAATTACCAATTTAGATGGCCACACAATGAGATTGAACCCACTCTCTCTCTCTCTCTCTCTCTCTCTCTCTCTCTCTCTCTCTCTCTCTCTCTCTCTCTCTCTCTCTGAGGGAAGGCCCGTGCCCTGCAGTAGGGTGTAGATGGAATAGAATTTAATTTTCTTTATTGCACAACAGAAATAAATAGTCTGCTTACATAAGTGATCAATTTTGTTGTTACCTGTGATTTGTTCAGGACTTTCAGTGCATAATCCTTGCCCACACTAAGTTTCTTCACTTTGCACACTTCCCCAAATGCACCCCTGGCAATGGTTTCATGGATTTCAAAGTCCCTCTGCAGTAATTCTGTGGTGATGGGGAACTCTGGCAGGAATATTGACTCTTTGTGTGCCACTGGCCAGGCGGTTTTGCTTGCCTCGAGTGGATTCTTCAATGTTGTATCATTCCTCCTTGAAATGTAATTAACAGTTGCACATTGGTCTTTCGAATGTTCTTGACTAAAATTTTCTCAATTTTTTTTTTTTCGAGTCTGATAAAGAATACATAATAAAAAAGAATAGAATATCGTCTGCTTATTGCAAGAAGTCATTAACCAACATGTTCACTGTTGGGAGAAAAGGGACTTTCTAGTTTGTTGTTAGTTAATGGTTGTGTTTCCTCCTCCTTATTCCCTATAACATCGTTAAAATAATGCCTGATACTAAAACACCACTATTGTATCATTGTTCAATTCATCTATATGTCCATACCTTTAAAAAAAAGCGGTTAGTGAGTTTTTGCAGTTAACGACTTCTTGCAATAAGCCGACTATATGGTCACAAAAGTCTACAATTCATATTGTTATGAAAGAAGGAAGTTCATAATTCTAAAAACCTATTTAGAGGCTAAAGTTCATAATTGTTATGGAAAATGAAACTATGGCCGATGACTGAAGTGCTGAAGTAAATGTGTTGTAGTTGCAATTAAGTACTTATTAATTAATTAAGTTAGATTTGATAAACTACTGAGGTATTAGTATGTGAAGGACTTAGGTGTGGGGCCATTCAAGTTTTACATAACCACTACAGGGGGCCAGGGGGTCTCTGCTTTACTTATTGTTTTGGGGTATATGGAACAAGTCATATGGAAAAAGACCAAGTTAAACTGCATTTGAAGAGTGTTTCAAGGAATTGTGTTTTTATAAATAAGACTGTTAGTATTTTTGTTATTTGTAAGTTATACCAAAACAATCCCAAGTAATAAAGAATGTCAATCAATTAATAAAACTACATAATAAATTGCATGAAATGTGGTGAACATTGTGGTCAACAACAAAACAACAATGTTTAAAAGATTTAAAAGTGACATGGACTGCTCAGTACACTTCCTTAATTTATTCGACTAACCTTCGCCTAGAGACCCGAGACCAAGGCCGCGACGCGCTGTATACCGACTGACCGCTGGTCACGCTCGCAAAGGATCGCCCGCTGAGGTTCCCGAGGAATTGGGACAGGCTGAACTGCACACAAAAATAACGTGCTAAACACTCCGTTTGAAACAAAGGGCTCGAGCTGTCAAATTACAGTGACGCCAAAATTGTAGAATCACGCAACTGGACGGTGCAGAAAGGATGCACTCATTCGACGCACAAAAAACGCGAAGGCACGGAAATAGGAAAAGGTATTGTGCTCTGTTACGTATCTTCACCTGAGAATGACATTAGCAACTTTCCACGCTCTTTACCTGGCTCGCAAAGGCTTGTCCTTCGCGATCTGAGTGGGCGGATTGCTTAGGGATCCGTTGCTGGCTATTCCTATTCTGCGTATTTCCCATGAAATTTTCTTACATTTTGCTAATAGGATTTAGAGAATTGTCTTTTCCACAACACAGCTGAATTTTGTGCACATTTTGAGACAAAATTATGGTCATAGACAAACTAAAGAAAACAATTATGATGTTGCCAGATGATAATAATGTTTTTATACCAAACTTCCGGTTACAAAATATTGTCTATGCATGCTGTCTAGTTTTTAACAGTAGATGGCGCTAGCTTTACTCTACTCGACGCTAAAGGGCGCTAAACTTAATTGAAGTAAAGTAGTTGATAATAGATGGCGTTATACTTTTGGGTAACTAGTTTTGTACTATGGAAGTCCTAAGCAGTTTTTTATATTCGTAGCTAGCAGCTATAGCAGTGGTTTTTTATTCGTTTTCGTTCGTACGTAGGTAAAAAGAAAGTTTTATGACGGAAATGTTTTAAGTGTTCAAAATTAGTTAATTATTTTAATACAATCCATGGTTTTTTTTAACATAACACAATGAATAGATCTATAACAATAATGTAATATTCATACACATAAGTGTTTTCAACTTCATTCAGACAAAAACAAGTGAAACAATAAGAATCCTACATCTCTTTCAGTGCTTTTTCCTGCAAGACAAAATTGTGCTGTCGCCACTCGCCACCTCTCACACGATATATTTCCAAGTGCTAATAACAAACTTACAAGGAAATCTATAGAAAGTAAGATGAATTACCAAAATACGAACCAAAAGAATAAAATAGGCGATTAATTTTCAAAAGTTACACGAATTTTTCTACACACGTTTGAAGGCGGTCTAGTGAACTTCCAGTGCTACCAACCTATCCTAAACACAAAGTTGCCAGCCATTGCGCGAGAATTTCTACTACTCGCCCGGAGTTGCCAGTCGATAAGCAAGGCGCCATCTACTACCATGAAGCGGAACAACTGCAAAATGTCTCCAAAAATACTTCCATAAGATAAAAATACTTCCTTTAGATAATAAGAGGAAGAGAATTCATAAAATACACTGAATGCTTATGCATGTGCGCTGTTGTGTCCATCCAAAGATTTTAAGATTTCATATTAGGACAAAAGAGCACAAAAGCACATGGACTTGAATTCCATTTAGTATTGAAAAACAAAATTTCTGCAATGGACCAAATAGAAACCTGAACAAAAAGGGTACAATAATGAAGAAACCTGCGTCTAATATGAAAACGAAGCTTGTGCATCATCTGCCTCGCGCGCCCAGAATGAGATAGAAGCAAAGGGGCAAATATTTCCCAGCGATAATGATCTATCTGACGGAGACGTGAGTCTACTGGGAAATGCAATACAAATAGAAACATCACAAAATGTACACCAATGCCTTCCACAAATTTCTGTAGAACGAGTTGAACAGATAATCTAGGTACTCGAAGAAATGGTGAAAATTGCGGTATAACATCTTAAAATTTAATTAATAGCTAGCCTTAATTACTACTGAAATTATATGTAGGTATCTACTCAAAGCATAAATATCCTATCTGCAAAACAAAAGAAACTCGATTCTGAGATTGGCAAAATGACTAGGTACCTACACGATTTGACTGGTTTGCCTCATACCTAAAAAACCGCAGACAGAAAGTTGAAATAGCACATATTGATCTGGGAACCGGTTTAATAAGTAAAACCTCTGCTACAATATAAGTTACCCAATCCATCCCCCAAGGTAGTATAATTATTAGGATGCATTACATAAATGACCGAAAATCATCAGTAATAAATGCATTCTCTTTGCGTACGATATGTCTGTAGTTTTTCCCTAGGAGAATAATGTTGATCTTTCCGTCACAAGGTTGTCTGGAAGAAATTGCTGTTAGCAATAAGGCCGCCCATTGTACGTTTTCATTGTAACTTTGATATTTTATGTCCCGTTTCTTGTGTGCAATAAAGAATATTCTTATCTTATCTTATCTTGATCTCGAAAATTGTTAGATAATATCCTCTCTAGTATAATCAGCTGGCTAAATGACCATAAGTTAGAACTTAACTTTAAAAATACCAAACATAGAACTTAACTTTAAAAAATACAGTATAAACCCCATAAACCTTATCAAGATAAGATAAGATAGGAATATCAAAAGCGAGAACTAAATATTGATTAGGTTCAGTTAATTTGTGTGTTAATTCAGTTAAAACAACCTATTAAAATCAAATTCATTCGCAAAAAGCTTCGTCAAATACAAAAATGTGAAATGAAAACAACAGAAAACACAAAATCATAATGAGAATAAGCCGCCCCGGGACACGTCCGACCCAAAGGTTCCCACTACGCTGGCAGCGTTACCTCGCTGCACTGCAAGGGAAATTCTTTGCATAAGATAGGCCCCAGAGCGGCAATCATAGCCACGGACCCTCAAGCGACCACCTATCTCTCTCACAAAGGTCTTTCCCTGCACTCCCCAGACCCCAGTGGTTTCTATTGCGAGAGGCACAAAAATGTACCTACTGGCCCAAAAGCGCAGAATACTTTTGGACCTTCAACCTCGCAGCCTCTTCTGCCGCAGCGCCCGGGGTGGACACGGTAGAAGCTAAGTGAGAGGGGGCGAAAGTGCAGACACACGTAGCATCCCAAAGCAAGGAGCGCCCCCCTCTCCCAGGGTATCATCGTCAGGCCATCCGGACGTTTCCCATTAGGTATTCTTACAATAACACAAAATTACAGAGCGTAGATGTATTTCCGTTGCCATGCCAGGGCTAAACATAGATACACGAATTGACTGGAAAGCTCATATTCAAATAATAGCTGGTAAACTGTCATGTTTTACTTATGCACTAAATCAACGAGATAAAGAGATCCATAAATATAAAAACAGCACTTACAGCCTTGCACACGCTTGGCTAAGCTAACTAACCACTTTGGGGAAATAGTACTGCTACACATAGCTTATTCATCCTCCAAAAAAGAATCATTCGAATTTATAAACAACGTAGATAAAATAGAAAACTGTAAAAAACACTTCATTAATCTAAAATCCCTACACTTGCGTCGTTGTATATAAGTAGGTACCTACTAGAGATATGTAAGTTTGTCAGAAAACATTACCAACTATTCTCTCTCGCAAAGGACCAGTGCAACTAAGCCTTTGAATCTAAGAAACCAACATAAATTAGCCATACCTACCTCAACGTTAAAACTGCTTAGTTCAGGTCCACATGCGGTGGCAACTAGGATATAATATAATGAATTACCGAAATATATTTTAGAAGAGACGTTTTATAATTTACTTTTTGTAAATAAGCTAAAAGACAATCTCATTAAAAAGTGCTATTATACAACCAAAGAATTTATGGAAGAAAGCCACAGGCGTTAATAA
Source organism: Yponomeuta malinellus (assembly GCA_947308005.1). NCBI lineage: Eukaryota > Metazoa > Arthropoda > Insecta > Lepidoptera > Yponomeutidae > Yponomeuta > Yponomeuta malinellus. The sequence continues at coordinate 14,442,487 of OX371006.1, read as the reverse complement.
TAATAATTTCTTATTTTGTTTCTGATACTTAAGTAAGTTACTATTTACTTAGTATAAAATTTGCAGTGCCGTTACAGAGCTTATTTTTAGGACCATTATTTTGGTTAAGAACTATTATTATGTACCACATAAAGCAATAAACTAATCTGAAACTAGTTAGTAAGTAACACAACACACCTAGCCTTAGCCAATAACGCCGAAAAATGTATCAGCAGAGGTGCTAAGCAGACAACACAGGCTGTTAATGATGCCGAAGAATAACATAGAAACGATAATTAAAACCAGAGCCGAGTTTCATAAAACTACAATTTGTAGTATTATATTATGACAATTCGATGCAGGTAGGTACACCGCGGACACCACGTAACCGAGTCTTCCTACTTGTTAATCTGTGGGTTAATCGGCTATGCAACGTACATCGAATTGTCATAGTAAACCATAAGTTGTAGTTTTATGAAATGGGGGCGTACACACCAGCCGTCAATTCTACAACGAAAATAACAGAACTCAGCGCGATCATTACCCCATATAATTCGAATATGCCAATGAGATCTTCAAATCCCAGCGGCTTTATTGGAACCTCCTCTTTTATGTCGGTGTACCTGTACTGCTCCCATTTTTTTACCAAGCCGGCTTCTACGAATGCCAGCAAGTACTTGCTCATGTGTGGGGTCATCGGAGAGTGCTTAATTTGCATCATGCTGAGGTATCGATTATGGATGCGGTCTTGCATGACATGCATGTACTGTTGCCCTTTGCTGTTCAGTTCGTTCCGTTCCAAGTAGCGCGCGGTGGAGCACTCCATCAGACAAAACCAGCTACTGTCGTTGGCCAGCTGGCGCACGCAGTCCATCAAGTCCACCGTCCCCACCAACCTGTTATTTATCGTCTTGAAACGCTCTTCCGTTTCTGGTAAAAGCACGTCGGGTGTCGTCAAGCCTTTGATGCCGTAACCTTTTGCAATAATATCGTCAAATGTCTCCATATCTTTACCTCGCTTGACTACAGTGAAAAACGATATTATCGCAGCTTGTGTCACGTAGTTAATAATGAAAAAGCCCCAAATAGAAGCCATCAACAAGATGCGTATTTTAAAATTTCTTGGTGGTTTGTACAGTGTTATTGATAGGGCGTTTCTTATAGTATTCATCAAGTCTTTCCCAGCTTGGTCGAAGCTGGCACCTTTTTCTACAAGGCTAAAAAGGAAGAATCCGAGCCACAAACTAAGGAAACAACATACGTATTTTATAAACAAAGGATAGTTTTCGATCAAGAGTTTTAGATCGAAGAGAACAGTTTCAAAACCCGCTCGATGCGAGAGAAAGCACATGCCGCTCTCCTTGTAGGGGATAGTCAAATCGAGTTCAACGACTATGAAGTCCATTATAAATAGAGGAAGAGTGAAAAGGTCGACTTTTCTCCGCGTCACTTCAATCAGCTGCCCGACGACGAAACCGAAGTTAAAATTGTCTTTCACTCTATTCTCGTTGGGCGAAAAATCTAGTGTAAAATTCAAGAGTCTTGACAGCTCATTCCATATTACTCCGTCGCGCCTGTAAAATTTAGAAGTTCCATCGGGTAGTCTGTCGACTCTCGTGAAAGGTCCGACGTCAGTGACGAACGCAGTCAACGCGAATCCGTGGAGGTTTCTGGCGAAGTCTTCGAACGGGTCCAGTTGCCTCAATAACTCGACATCTCCTAAAGGTATCTCACTAGTGCTGTAGCCAATGCACGTACCCATATTCTTAAGTCTTAATTTCGACATCGACGTCACATTGTGGCAACCCTTCTCGCAAGCAAAGCTTTGAGCGTAACCTTCCAATGGCTTGTCTACGTTTTTTACAGTCCAGCATCCGTAGCTATAATTCAGCTTAAAGCTCTCGCTAGTGTATGGGTTGAAGTGTGATACCTGCAGCTTCAGGTTGTCGTAATGAATGATAATGGGTTTGCTGGCCATATGGTACCACAGGATGAAGAATATTCTGGCAATAAGTTCTTCGCTCATCGGTGCATCGTAGTAGAGCACTAAATGCGTAAGTGGATGCCAGTAAGGACGGTTCACAGTTTTGATGATGGCTTCTTCAAACTCTTCAAAACTGTGACAGTGAATTACTATTGTATTGGGGCTGTATGGGACGACTTCTTTGATTTCGTAATCGTCGTTTTTAATTTGTCTCGTGACGTGGCAGCCGAGGGACGACAGTTTGCTGTGGAATTCATTAGGGAATTGACCCAGGAGAACTATTATGTTCCAACCGTTTTTATTGTAATTGTTAATGATTAATTCAGCCTGAAAGGAAAAGAACAAACATGTAAGTCGGGGCTGCTCCTGTAAAAATATACATAAAAAAATCAGCAACTAGGCTAACGTGCGATGGTAAACAGGCAAGGATATCACAAACATGGAGACCAGACTGAGGCCATTTGTACAAATCAAATACGGCGGCCTCCTGTGGGAATCGAAACCACGACCTCCGTTTTGATAGGCAAGCGTGTTAACCACTAGACCAACAAGGCAATTACGAAGAAAAGAGTACGTGAAAGAATGGTGCACCGACAAGATCACTTAAATAAAAATATGTAAGTATCAAACTTACAATGAAATCGAACTTTTGTATCTCCAAATCAGATTTCAGTAAGTCAGTAATGTTTGCATCAGAGAAATAAATAAATCCGACAAAGATAAATATCGCTTTGACCACAAACATGTCTACTAAGTCGGATTAAAAAAATATGTGTGCACTACTCTGAATTGAAACTACCCCAATTACGATAATGAGCTTGATCCACTTATGGATCATACGGTTCTAATATGTGTGAGAGCTTCTAATCCATAATACCTACATTATAAAATGTGAGAGTAACTCTATCGATTTAATTTTGTTTGTTACCTTTTCACTAAACCGCTGAACAGATTGTATACAATTTTGTAAGGATATCTACTACACCGTCAGGGGCTCCATGTGGTAACACTAGCGGCACCTGTGGATTTTTTTTAAAGATTTTTAGGTATTGCAATAAGTGCACCAATCTCTCAATCATGTTATGTTGGTTCATGTAAGTATAAGTATGTCAAGGAAAAACGTTCTTTGAAGTTTGTATATCAAAATTCATATTGCACCGACTACGCGTCTTACTTTTCCTTCAGCAACTCTCCATCGTCGGTTGTCTGGAAGGAGTTGCTACAAGCAATAAGGCCGCCAATTGTGCTGTATCTTTGAAAATATTTTATGTCTGTGTTTTTCCTGGTGTAAAATAAAGAATATTCTTATCTTATTTTAATTGTGATTGTTTAGGATCCATGTCCGATTGTCCGAGAACCTAGGATAACGAACTAGATAGAAATATTACCAAAAGCGGTACTTTTTGACGTTGATGCTATCCAGTCCTGGGATTTTTGCCTTAGGTTCACGGCCATGGGTCCTTAAAATCACTATTAACTGACATAGGGAATCCAATCCCGAGATACCGGGCTCCCGCATACATTTCGCGGGGCTAATTCCGGTCGAAAATTTTACGGGATTACGGAGAAGCGTGATCAAGCGTGGATCATACGCGTACTCGACGCGTGGCTGTCAATTTGATACCTAATTTTGTGATATTTAAGCGACTTGATATCGTTACTATGTCAATTGTCGATTTATTATTCTAATTTTTATGTTACTATGTAAATTTATGTCTTAATGTTTATGACTAAAAGTATAATTAAACCATTTAAAATGTAGGTAGCAAAAGCTTGTTTAATTTGGGTTAAAATGTAAAGCATGAAGACAAGGCCTAAGTATTAGATCTCTATTACGATTGATTTCAGAGGTGTAACTCCACCCTGCTGGATCCCGCAAATACCTGGATTGAAATTATCTTGCGGGATGGCATTCCCTAGTCTGACACTTTTTCAAAAACGATCTGTAGAAAATATACCTATATACCTATGTAGAAAATATACATATATATATATATATATATATATATATATATATATATATATATATATATATATATATATATATATATATAAAATTATTTTTCTATTGATGGCGCTATTGTTACTGCATGGAGCCCCTTAGGTACCTACTTCTTGTCTCAAAAGAAACACACGAAGAGCATGAAATAAGGAGTGAAATAGGGGTGGATAGCTGCTATCGCTATCAACTTGTCTTTCTAAGAAGACTGATAAGGTACCTACTTTTAGTGACATTTTATCCGAATCCCATGTGAATGAAGTCGAGGGCAAGGCAAGTAAACCATAACATGGATTAGATCTATAAGATAATGTAACGACATTGATTTGGGCATCGTTCGCCCCTATTTTTTAATCTAGAAATCGAAAATATAGACTGATATGTAAGAAAGTAATTAGAATATTTTCTCAATTTTCGATACCGTTACTTTTCTATTAATTATTTAAAATTTCTAATAGCTTAGTAAGTATGACGTCACCACTGGCATAATTATGTATGTATGGTCCTTTGCCTTTTTTCATGTTTTTAAAAAATAAAAATTTCTACGTTGATGTTAGACAATGTCAAATGAATGTCAGTCAGTCAGTGTCAACAACTTGACGACCTCGTGGCGCAGCGGTAGTGCATCTGCATACCATGCGAGAGGTCCTGGGTTCGAATCCCGGCTGGGGACAAAAAAAAACCCAGGTCTTGGATGTTTACATAATATGTTCGTGATGTCGCTGTTTCTGGTTCCCACGACACAGTGTATCCTAGTGTGGGGCCAGAAGCAATGTATGTGCCTGTATGTAAATGTTTATGTTTACTTCCCAATATTTTCTTTTCTAATCATATTGCCAATAACCAAGAATCGAATTAAATTGATCTTTTCATGTAAATACCAAGCGTAATACGAACGAACGTATTTTTATAGTTGAAGGCAATGGAACTTACCGTATTAGAACCAAAGATGACGTAATTGAAGGACAAATGAAGGTTATACATTTTTTGCGATAAATATGAATAATCCGTCTTTATTTTACTTATTTAAGCCCCTAATAGTAATCAGTATCCCTATTCCTCGAAATGGTTTTCACTTTACGACGATCGATGCCTCCCTGAGCCATGCCCACATATCCCACCAACAGTTTAGTTAGTAGGTATCTGAAATAAAATGCATATCCAAATGTAATAGAAAAAAATATATTTTAACAGCATAACATTCTTTAATACCTACCTACAAGGAATAACGACACTTATAAAATTTTCCCAATTCATCCTTGGCCCAACACTGACAGTCTACAAATCGCAATACGGTAGATGACTCGAAATTAGATTAGGGTGAAATTGTATTCATACTATAGAGGACATACAGAAACACTCCCGACTCGGCCAAGCAATGTACATCAGATTGTCATAATAAAAGCGAACGTGGATTGGCTTTAAAAAAAAATTACTCCATTCAACCCACATGGAGTCTTACGGTCTTATTTACAAAAACACTCATCAGAAACAATTTAAATAATCTGTGGTTACGTCTTTCTCTTTACCACAGACTATTTAAACTGCCTCTGAGGATTGTTTTAAGGAGTCGTGTTTTTATAAATAATACCACGACATAATAGAGACAGAGTTTGCTTAGGGTTCGTTCAGATACCGGACGTAAATCGCGGGGAGTCAATATCGCGAAAAGTCAACAGTAACCGGGGCCTGTTTCATTAAACTACAATTCATAGTTTCTTATGACAATTCGACGTACATCGCGTAGGCAAGTCTTCCTAAATTTGTGGGTTGATCGACTTTGCAATGTACATCGAATTGTCATAGTAAACGATCAATAATGGACAACTTGAAAATGTATAAGAAATGTTTTAATAGAAGGAGAGGACACGTTAAAAGATAAAAAAACGTGGTATGTTTTTTTTTCTCTGCGACTAATACTTTTGTAAACCAGTCTAAAAGTGAATTTATTATTAATTTTTGTTTATTAATTTATATTTAGAAACAAATGTGTTATTGTACTTCGAAATAAATAAATGCGTCTACTGACTTATTAAAACATAGTCACGTGGTACTAAAACGCGCCATACAAATCGACCTTAGACTATGACGTCACTCCCGAACGTAACGCCTTATATGTATGTAGCGTTTATCAATATTTAAGTTATCTCATAAAATAATGTTTTATGCATTAAGAAAACGTTCAGAATTCAATGACAAAACGGAATCTAATAAGTTTTATGTTATTAGAGTAATTCTATTTTTCGCATAATTTGTGACCCCGAAAACCCCGAAAAAAATATTTTTATTGTTTTATTTTTAAATGTTTCCTAGGTTTTTATATGATTTCTATGGTATAAAAGCAATGTCACTCCAATCTAAGTTAGACGCAAGGTCCCCATTGATATTCATTGATGTGCCTGTTTCATAGAACTATAATTGTAGTTCTATGAAACAGGCCCCAGCCTGTCAAAAACCACACTATCCCTATGCCCTGTCGCTCAAGTGAGCCTGGAGCTCATCCCAAGCCTTGTCTATTTGACTCTGCGTGTACTCGTAGCTCCAGTAGGGACTGAACACGATGTTGGCGTGGGCAACTTGCTCCACGTTGGAGGGTTGGGAGGCGATGCGCTGTCTCGCTTGCTCTTCGGTGAGGCCATTCCGTTTCTGTATCCTTTTTACTGCCTGCAAAGAAATATAATTTTGTGTAAGTACACATGGTTAGGCAAGGGTTAACGTGACAGGAAAGAGGCCCATCAGCAGTGAGCTCTATACTTGGGCTGAATAAAGTAAAACGCGGAATTTCTTAGACACGCCAATCAAAGTTTGTGTTTTACAATATGGTTTACATTAATTCACACTTTACGCGCCCCACCAATACCGCGGTAAATCATTCTCCTACATAGAATTTTCATTTTATTTCACACATATGGTTCTAGACACTGCACATATGGTTCTATACACTATCTATCAGACAGCATAACCTATCAAAATAAAAACATATATAACAAACCAAAAGTACTACAACAAAAGTTGTTGTAAACGCCAAACTCTAATTGACGTGTTTTAGAAATTGCGCAGTTTAACCCTTTACCTTGTACCTTGTTGGCTTTGAAGTGGCAAAAAAGTTGCCACCTTAAATTGAACCTTATCACTTTGAAATAAAGTGCAAAACCAATGAAAAATTTTTACTAGTCTACGATTTAAAGAGTTAAAGCAGTAGCAGCAGGTGCTCCTGGAGACGCTCAGTCCAGCAGGAACCAACCAATTTTGGGACAGATATGGTCGAGCTTCAATTGAAGGCACAAAATCGACCACTATGGAAAACTGTTTTGAGAGCCCTATGTCCCTGACGAAGGATAAATAACAGGAACTGATGATGATGGTGAGAAGGTGCGCAATCCCCGTACCTCGTCCGGCGGTATGATGACAGACCAGAGCTGGTGGCAGTAGAGGAACCAGCGCGCGCGCACCATGACGGCCGCCTCCATCACCACGACCCGGTGGCCCTCGCTCCCGAGCGCGCGGATCCGCCGCTGCGCCTCCGCAATCACCGCTGGCCAGACCAGCTCGTTTAAACGCTCCAGTTGGTTCTGAAAGCGAAATTTCTTGCACCACCTGTGGTTGACTGGCAGAAAATGTTTATAAGATTAAGTCCGCCACATTGCCATTGTATTTTTTACTTATGTGCAATAAACGTATTAATAAATCAGAAATCAAGAAAATATTTCAAAGTAAGGAACATTATGTTCCATAATGCAGCCTATGTACGTCCCACTATATACGGCAGAGGCCTCTCAGAAGAGGAGTATGAAATCACAAATCAAAATTTTATTGGCTACATGCATCCATAGGTTTTTACTTTTCACATGTGAGCGAGTGGTGCCAAAGGAGTAGCGTTAGGCGTTGGACACATAGAAAGGGCGTGGGGCGAGGACGCGGAAAACTATTTGTCTAGTATATTTTTTCCCTTATTCCGTACCGACCAACTAAACGGATCAACTAGTTGTTCCGATCGGAAATCAGTACGTGGTTTTATTGCTATCGGACCAACTACTCAAATCAACCATATTAAGCTTAAGAGTTCCCAACGGAACAACTATGAAGTTGGTCGGAGTGGAATAGTATACTTCTGAAGACAAAAAGTACTAGGCTTGCATAAACTGAAGATGTTAGGTTCCCCTTTATATTAACGAAACCACGAAAGGTGACTAAAGTATAGTCAGGTAATTTCCTAGACTTTATTATACTTGCTCCAAGCTTATGCAAGCTTAGTACTTTTTGGCCCGTTGACCGGTAAGTGCCTACTTCAAAAGCAAGAGTACTTATCTACGTAGGTAACCTATGTTTCGCGGTACCAAGCTGGAGTTGTTCCAATAGGAAAGAAAATAGTTGATCTACCTTGTTCCTCTCTGACCAACGGAAATCGTTGATCCGTGTGGCATAAAAATAGTTGATCAGATTTTAGTTGGTCAAAATAGTTGATCACAAAGGAACAAGGGTATTTTTTGCATGCTTGACAGTGAAAATGTAAACCGAATTAGAACGGGGCAAATCTTGTAATGGGACGATTTAACAGCAGCACAAATCTAACCCAACAATTATTTCGCTGACATAAATTTATTTGCTGACCATGTTTGACTTACTGACCACACGATAACATACACTAATTCATAAACTCACCGTGGCCTCGCGGAGAGGTAGGAGAGACCAGAGTTTGCCACTTGCCACGATGCTGACAAACCAGTTTCATTTCATCAACATTAATTAGTCATTGCAATTTGCATGGACGTACCGTATCAAACATGCTCAGCAAATAAAATTAACAAGGAACAAAACAAAACTTAAAACATAAAGCAAACCAGCCAAGCAAACATAAAGCAAGCAGTCCTTCTGAACCTGTTTAGTAAACTTTCTTTATACTAGTCTTTCTAGAAATTTATAATTAAATACGGCCCCGCTGGCCTGACGAACACGCGCGCCGGTTGCTCGGTGGGTTTTCGCACGGCGCTTGCATGGGCATTTATTAATATTAATATTTTTGGAAACTTAAAAAATGTATTTTTTAGACTGTGTATTTAAACAGATAATCTGTATTTACTGAGAGGGTCCGCCGTTAAACTGCGATACAGTTTGGCAGAAGGGAATATATTCGGTTACTATGTCACCTCCACCAATCCGGACTTGGCCCCCGTGGTGGAGTATGGCCTATACCTTCCTCAGGGAAGAGACCCGTGCCCCTCGGTGGGGACATAATGGGTTGATGATGATGATGATGTCACTCTACTTAAAAAAGAAATGTATTATAACTAACCTGATCACTAAAGACAATTTGTCCAAGCTTCACGCGGTCGACTTCGCCATTATCAGCGATGACTTCCTTGCCGAAGGACTCGGCGATGGTGCTGTTCAGAGGTAAGCCGGGCTTGTAGAGGTCGTGCGCTATAGTGTCGCAGTTCACCACAGCCGCGCCCTTTCCTCTGGAGAATAAGATTACGTTTTAGGATGTTATGGCATAGGTATTATTATCTGCACCTATTTTTAGGATGATATGGCATATAACATTCATGCTATCTGAGCTTAAATATAAAATTGAGCAGATGTATTAGGGATCATTCAAGGATCGTAATCGTAACCAATCGTAACTTTTACTTTTACATATACTTACTTCAGACGCTCGGCAATGTTGCTCTTACCGCTGGCTATGCCGCCAGCGAGCCCGATGACGTACGGCCAGGGGGGAATATTCGGGTTCGGCTGAAACAAATCGAAACTCGCTTACAGGCTAACCACTTAAAAAAAACTGCAACAGATCTCAATAATGTCCAGTTTCATAGTGATCATAAGTCTCAATGAACCGTGAAATTGCAAGAGAAAACAAGGACTTGAATGTCGCGGTCTGTGTGCTGTATCGAAAAACCTTTTACTGGTTGCAACGGGGCCACAAAATGACGATAGCTGGGCTGGGCGTTATGGTGCATCCACACCGTATTTACTCTCTGTGTAGCAATATCTTGCAACATAATTTCATTACTTAAAATGTTATCTATGTTGCGCAACGATGCTCCAAAAAAAATCTAAGGTGTTAAACAATATGGACAATTTATTTTTATTCAATTATTGATTTTCAGTACATTAACAACATTTTATGCTTCGAGTCCCTAATGCACCAAGACTGCGGTGCAAAAAAAAATATAATAAAAGAAAGTTATTTATTTCCATCTCACAAAGATATAAAGAAGAAATAACATTATTTACCGCCACAGAAGGGGTCGTAAAACAGACGGTCTACACTAGTACTACTAGGCTACAATTTTAGAAATCCAATTATGTAAATCCAATAAGTCCACACTAGGAGCGAGACACACAGATGGGACGTGGGGCAAGGGCACGATAAGTAAAATGTATAGAGTCACAGACCACAGTCACCCACAGTCCTTGCTCTGCTGCGGTCGCTCTTGGTCTGTGACTCTATTAGATACATTTTACCGCGCCCTCGCCTCACGTCCCATCTGTGTGTTTCGCGCCCTATGTGACAGATCTCCCGCATCGATACTATCTTGACACTCACTCACAGTTCACTTGTTTGACGTTCTGCGACGTGGTTATTAGGCATTTAACGGGTCTAATCGCGATTATTTATGACGTAATTCTGTAATTCCCACAGGTACCTGAACTGGTAGGTACCTACATTCCTGACGCAACCATATAGGTATATGAGTATCTCTCTCTCTTCCCAGCTTTAGTCCCACATGGTGGTGGTGGGGTCAGCTTTCCTTGTTTTCTTTCCCCACTTCGACCTATTCATAACCACGTTTATCGAGGCTGCGCATACTGTGAGATCTTTCTACGTCCATCCACCTACGTGGGAGTATCGTGAATCATCTACATTATTATAAAGAGGAAAAGTTTGTATTTGTAAGTTTATATGTTTGTAACTTTGTACGTTTGAATGTAGGGTGTTATTTCCGAAAGTACTTATCTGATTTCAAAAATTATTTTATCGGTAGATACTTTTTTAGAATGAACTTTCATGGTGGACAGAGGCTACAACAGACGTGGTGGGTTCGATTCCCACTGGGGGCCGACGTACATTTGTACAAATAGCCTCAGTCTGGGCGTATTTTCATTTTTGTGACGTCCTCGCCTGGTTAGGTTAGTTGAAAAATATTTCGACGTGGTCGATCCTACTAATATTATAAATGTGAATGTTTGTGAAGATGTTTGGGCATTTGGATGTTTTGTTACTCAATCACGCAATAACGGCTGAACAGATTTACATGAAACTTGGCGTACAGACCTGAATTGAGACGTAGCTTACTTGACATCCCGGTAATGCATTCCCGTGGGATAATATTTATTTTAAGTTTAAAATAGATGGCGTTGTGCGAGCGAACGTTGTGTTTAACAAAAATAGATGGCGTTGTGCAAGAATCGTATAAATGGATTCTGTGGCGGTACGAAGTTCGCCGGGACAGCTACTTATTATATAAGTCAGTCACCACAGGTGGTCTCAGCAGGGTACCCAGCAGCCGCATCCGCTGGTTGCTGGAGCTGACTTTGGCCTCCTCCTCCTCACTACGTCGCTCCTCGCGCGCCAACTCCACCACAAACTTCTCAAGCTGCGACAGCCCGCGCTCGCGCCGGAGCTCGTTCACCATATCGGCGCCTCGCGCCGTCTCCTCGCTCACTACAATCAACTGAAATGTGTTTCAACTTCATAGGGAATTGGGCAGAACATTATTGTTATTAAACTCTTCATTGCGCACGAAAAAATGTTTTTAACAAATGCGTACGTAAGCAGTTCGTTCTTTTGGGTTTGTCGACTCTGTTTTTTCTTCTTAAGTGTTTAAATAAATATGGCGAAGTTTTATAGTGTCGTCACGGCCGAGGTGAATAGAGTTTTAAGCATTTCAAATCAAAGGTTAAAAAAGATATTTTTAAATTGAATTCCTACAACTATATTCTATCGATAACGGTATTCAAATCGATATATTTAGATTCTCTGGTTCAGAACTTTAGGCTTTAGGTACTATAGCAAATATATATTTTTTTTATTAACTTAGGTGGCACATGATGTCAGTCAACTACTATATTACATATGACATGTACCTGGAACCTCGGGTCCTCCTTTGTGGGGCCATACATGTCCTGAATGGGCAGCACATGGTACTCAACCCCAGGATTGATGTCTGTCAGGAAGTCCAGCACTGACTGCACTCTCTGTTCCACCGGCTCGATCAGTTCAAACAGTTTCTTGGCTGAAAGTACAATTATTAAATTATGTTAAATTTTGAAAGAGCATAAGCAATTTAGTTTCAAAGTTCTTATGTAATGTATCACTCACATTTTATCATGCTGACATCGGTCACCCCTACAGTGAGCAGTTTCGTAGTGCGGAGGGCTGCTTCGGAGAGCAGTATTTTGTGTCCATTGTGCAGACGGTCAAATGTCCCTCCGAGCACTACATAGTCGTACATTTTCACCGTATCTTGCGTCACATCTTGGGACCCATCTTGGAGTTCTGGGGACAAACACAATAATAATAAAATATTGAAACTAAGAAAAGGTCTTTTTATAAAAGAAAAGAGTGATACCCAATTTCTATAACAGAATAAAAACAAAATTAAAATATGTTGGGACCAATTGACAGCACATCAACCTTTAAATTTTAGTTGCAGTCACTCATAATGTTACAGATTAGAGTGCAGGGGCATAAGGCTTATGTCTGTACTCATTTATCAACAATTATTTGAGCAAAATACTAAAATTTTTATGAACCTTCCAATCTTACCAATGGTTTTCATTGAGTAGCCAGTGTTCAGGGAAACTACAGATCTTTTTAGGGTATCAATATCTTTTGAAAGTGAGTGATCATATAGGATGAGGTCTATTGGGTACTTGGTGTTGATTTCCTTGGTTGTCGCCAAGGGCTTCAGAATCAGTCTCACATCCAAATTGTTGCATTGTGATGTGGCCTGAAAACATAAGATCAGAGATGTAGTGATACAATCTGAGCACTTCATCAAAATATAATATAATCCATCATAATATATTTTAGAGTATGTAAATGGGGGTTCGAAACAATGTGAAAGAAAAGACCGCAATGCGCAACATTGGGTTCTTTTTATGGGTTGGTTAAATGGATAGATACTAAAAGGGTCCCATTAAAATGTGTTTATGATAACAATAAAATAAAGCAAAGTAAAATAAAATAAAGTAAAATAAATAAAGTAAAATAAATAAAATAAAATAATCTGATTGAAAGAAAGAAAGACATTTACTGTAACAAGACACATCACAGATAAAAAACAAACAGATAAGTGACATAATATGAAAATAACAGTGAGAAAACATGCACAACAGAGCAAAAAACAAAAATATAACAAACATTTTGGTAGCCTGTGGTGAGTATTGGTGAATATCTCTTACCAACGTAGTAGGTAATATGTTTTCAAAACCATATTAAGTAAGGGTTCAATTGTTAGCTGGTACAAACCTTAGAGTACACATTGACAATTTGCTGAGTAATTGTGCTCTCATTGGAAGCATTCACACTGATGTAGAGTACTTTCTTCACATACTGCGATGCTTTACTAAAGATGTTGTTCACTTTTGTTATATTTGATACAAAAAGCAGCCCCGAGTTTGCCATTGTGACAACTGGAAGTGAATATTTAAATTTTTTATTGAGTTGATGCTCGCTGTATATCAGGGATCCTGGGTTTGATTCCAGCATACACGAATGAATTTGTTTTTGAAGTTACATTTGTGAATTTGTAGTAGCAATACAGCCTGCTAATGGTAAAGAAAACAGTGAGGGAAATTGAGTGTCAGAGGTATTCACATACCTCAGTGCTTATAGACAGTAGGCACATGTAGTGATTAAGCCACACTCCCTATAGAGAAATAGAAAGGAATAGTCACTTTCGGTGTGGGGGCTTTTCCCTGCAGTGGGTCATAAAGTATAAGATGGTTATGTCATGGTGAGTAAAGATAATTCTTCCTGTTTAACAGGGTACATTTTGTCTAAATCCGTAGCTGAACAATAAGTCCATACTTTCCTGGTATCGACTTATTGGATTTACAAAACATTTTTGTACGGGTTTTATATCATACACAGACAAATGATTAAATTTCAAAATTAAAGTATTAGTGAGGCTACCTGGTTTACGTCCACTATTGAAGTAAATATGCAAACATGATATGACTACAGCAAGACACACCACTCCACACGATATTTGAGTGTTACTGAACATAGTTATATTGTAGCACAATACATGTCCAAAGGTTATGTTTATCTTATCACACTTTTACCGCCCAAGAACTGATTAAACTGATGTCGTCAATGATAAGCGGGCGCTAATATATGCAAATAAATTTGTGACGACTATATCATTCTTAATGTAAATTTCTAAGTAATAATATTACTAACTAACCAACGACCAACGCCGATTTTGATACTAAAATAGAGTAAGTTTTTCGGTTGCTGTGTACACAAAATAGTCACACTTTATTGTCTTATTAGCAGTTAGTCCAAAAAGCAGAATAGAATAGGTATTTATTATCTTATTGGTTATCTATCAAGCTACACAACACAGAAAACACAGGAAGAAACCTATCCCGTGTAAACCTTCCGGTTATGTCCCAACTAGCCATATACTACTGCGCTCGCTTAATTTTCTTAGTATTGTCATAATAACACATATTAAAAATTAAATATCAACTTTAAATTCACCCGATAATGTACAGCCAAAATCCGTGCACATGTACACGGATTATTGGCTGTACACTATCGGGGTGCGCATTATCGGGCTGTACGAAATCGGTACGGGGCAATAATCCGTGTAACCCAACCATAGACAAGAAAATCACTTGATAGAGTGGTGCCTCGTTTACAGAAGCTAATTTGATTTACTTATTTTCAAAGCTGCGTTCAAAATAAATATAAAATAATTCTCAGACATGATTCTGTTTACGCATCAGATTAACTAGATATATTAAAGTTTAGTATTTTTATACGTAAGCTAAGAGTTATATAAGCGTAAGACAAACAATATCAGCCGGATTATGGTTGGAGAGAAGTTCTCAGACCAACCTTCGTGTGACTGCTAAGGCTCGTGGTGCTCCGTCTTGATCGAGAGCGTTCCATAAAGGGTTATCCATATTACAATCTTTGAATACAATGCGGTGCCGGTGACGTGCTGGCACAACGGTACAGACTAAAAAACAACTTTAAATACATTTACATGCATAAAAGCTATCGTAAAAAATGCCCGATGTAATTTATCTTAATTTTTTTGCATACTTCCTCTGCACCCAAATTAGGTATGCAATTTCTCACCTACACACACTCACATACAATGAAAATGTGGGTAAACAATTTTTCGATTTAGGGATCCGTTTTCGAAAATTAAATATTTAGCTCTGAAGCTCATATTTTGGTTCGTGTTGGGCACCCCATCTCCCGGATACAAGGTTAGAAACGTGTAAAAAGTATAATAGTAGCACATATAATGAACTTAAAATCAAAACTATCACGGCTAAGTAGGCTTTACAAGTTAACAGGCGACGAGGATGAAGTGGTTTATGGTTAGGTTAAACTATTTTATAAACTTATAAAATTTCAGATGAAATCTAAGCTAGTCTATACTCGGCTTCATGCCTGACCAGTAAGCTTTCATCTAGTCTCCGTGGAACACGAAATGAGTTGATAGCCAAAGATCACTTAGAAAGGAGGCCACGTTTATTGGCTATGGCTGGCCGCCCATTAAAGTCGGTCTATGGATGGAGCCGTTGCTCAAGCTTCCCGGAATTCAAAGACAAAGAAGAAGAACAGCAGAAGCTTGTCATGAGCACAGTAGCACATAAACAATGTTTGTCGATACAAATTTATTAAATTGAAGATAACACTAAGATGGATTTTTTCTTGTACTCCTTTATTCATGGTAGGCACACAAGTTCATCATTGACTTAGCTGTCATTGAAAATTATTTGCCACTGCGGTGATAACATGTCAGTATTTTTGCATTTACGATGAAAAGGAGTAGTAATGAAGTTTAATAAAATATTTAATACCTACTTACCTTTAATTTTATTACAAAAGTAGCTTAGACTGAAAAAAAAAACTATCTACGACCTAAAATAGCATCAAAAATTACCTGCCAGTGCTTTTTTCACTATCTCCTATTTTACAATATATTTTCAAAGACAATAAAGTAACATTTTGTTATATAACTTTATTGGTGCTCATCGAGGAAAACACTCCTTAGATTGCGAAGTGATAGTGTTAATTCAGTTCTATTTTTACTACGTATATGTCTATCACGCAAGCAGCTGAAGAATTATATTAATTTGTGTACTTAACGTACTTAAATCTCTTAACAAAGAAACAATAAAGGCCCCTCACCCACGGCGGCTTTTTGTAGTGATGCTGTCGCGCGTTTCGTAAACGCGCAACAGCATCGCTACGAACACGCTTTAGTCGCATTTGCAACGCGCTGCAGAAGCGATGCCATCGCGCTACTAACGCGCTACAGCATCGTGACTGTATCGATGCAAACGCGCGAGCGTATCGGAAGACATCAGGAGGAGAACGGAGGAAGGGTGGCATGAGTAGTGCAACATAGAGAGATCGAGAGTGCTGTTGTCCATCGGTCCAACGGAGTCCATCTTGCAACTGTAGCGATCGCAGGCATTTTGGTTCCGTTACTGAATCGCATTTGCATCGCGACAGAAGCGCGACGGTGTTGCGTTTGCATCGCGACTGAATCGTGTTTATGGTGGGCGAGGGCACACAACTAGCGCCCGCATCGCGACTGTGTCGATGCGAACGCGCGACAGCATCGCTACTGCATCGCTACAAAAAGTCGCCGTGGGCGAGGGCCCTAACAAGTATGTAACAAATAAAAATATGTACTTATGCCGATTTGCACCACTTCATAAATGTCACTTAAGTCACCATTCAAATCGACTTCTGTAAGAAGAATTGTAGTTAAATGCCGTGTAAGTCAGCCTTAAAGATAAAAAATATTTATTGTTCATAAAAAAAGATACAGTTCTCCTTGTGGATTATGCAACAGTACCTAAATTATTGAAAGAAAAATTTTGTGAAATTAGGTATATGTAAGGATAGTCAGTTGGCACCTATTCTACGGTAGTTAAATTACACTGTACTTTATTGAATAGTCTGGTTTCTTTCTTAGGGTATAAATACTATTACTATGGTTTCTTTACAAAGAATAGTAGGTAACTAATGTTTTAGCATTGCAAGTTGTTGATTGCACTCATGATGGGATCTTGTACTCATGCCAATTTATGTTTTAGATGTAATAGGTATGATTTAAGAAAAGATTGGGAGAGTGGAGTTTTTTTTCTGCCTTATTCTCCACAACTCGACCATAGGGCAGCGGCTCACATTGTACCAGGACATTTAACAAAGAGAATCTAAATAAGTATTTTCAGATAAGTTTCTAATTTCCGTCAACATCAGAAAGGTAGCTTGTGTGCAAAGTAATACAATACCTACTCGAGCGAATTATTGATATCTGGCTCGTATGTAAGGATATGGATGAGTTCATTAGTAGAGTTAATGAATAAGAAAGTATGACAGGCATCTACCAGAGCGCTTGTGATAGACTGGTGAAGAAAGTTGCGGCACGAGAAGCTATCCTTATATTGTCCACGTTTGAAATTTCACGGACAACTCAGCAGCTGCTACATGTAGGTTCATGAAGCTGGCTCATCTCGCCATTGATAGATTTGGCACGGAAACTGGCTGCAGGAAGGATGGCAGCATCGAGATGAAGGCGTAGGCAACGAAACTTGGTTTCGGGCATTTTAATTTAGGCATTGCGATCAGTTGTAATGGTTGTAATGGCTGACACGCCGACACCCACAAGTAATCGGTTTCTCATACTGAAAAATGCGTCTTTCGTTTCGAGTTCAGCTGAGCTAAATCCGTCAATAACCTTGAAGAAGAATAGGTACCCATTAATAGGAATTTATTATTTATTAGTTTGTGCGTCACCCTTTTCGAAGTTCAGAAATTACATTCGGTTTTTTGAATTGAATGAATGAATGTCAAAAACAACTTAGATTATGGAATAAATTTGTAAACGAATCCTAAGCGCAAATGCGCTAAGCATATGTGAACGTGGCACCGATATGGACGCCAATTATTGGTCGTGCAAAATTGTTCGTGCATTTTCGGTCCGTACCGATATTGCGCGACCCGATAACGTACGGGCAATAATACACACCCCAATAATTGGTGTCCCGTGGGCACGAATTATTGGAATGTGCATTATTGGCTGTACGTTATCGGGTCGTACAATATACTGACCCCTATATTTGACACAAGGAAAAATCCAATGTCGAGTTTTGAGTTTTGGATTTCCACGTCCTTTCCTTGACATTGACACACACATGTTGACATTGACAACCATAGATAGAACCACAAATAAAAATGTTGCCAAACTCAAAAATCTCTGTAATCTGTCTTAGAAAAATCTGTGTACGTAATTTATAATCCATAGAATAAAGAAGCGAAAGTGACCGGCAAATATCGGTGTTCTCTTAGTTCTATTGTTCTTCCCAAAGAGAATATAACCACTACGTGGTTCTTCCGGTTTGTTTGAAACTTTTGAAGCGGCAAACAGAAAATTTTCTTTACTGTGACGGGACGCGCAGACGTGCTTAAAATGAATTCGGCATTCAGAAAGTTATTCTCAGATAATCTAATGTAAGGAAAACCTTTTGTTGACTAGTAATACCAAAAAAATAATGCGAACTTTTCTGTTTTTCAGATTGAATGAAACGTTAGCGTGGGTGCGACCATATAATAAAAACTTGAGCCACGTACACGCCTATCTAAAGGGATTCAAACCTCTTTACTTGCCGTACATAGCACTCCTTCTCGTAGTGTGCATAAAAATGTTGAAAAGGTTTTTATCGAGGCATGGAAATAGGCAACATACTCTAGGCATCCGCCCGCTAAGGAGTATGAAACACTTACATGACATCGTCATAGAAGTGCACTACGCCGCTTGTGTGAGTACAGATTTTCCTCTTTGACGTCTAGGTATTTTCTGTGAGCGAGAGGCAAAGAATCATGCAGTCCCTTTCTTAAATTAAAAGTGCTTTCTTATATTAACTATACATCTTCGGCCTTATTTATAAAAACAAAATTCCCTTAAAACACTAGGTACTTTGAGGAAATTACAATAAGTCGTGGTTACGTCTTTGCCTTTACCACAGACTATTTGCATGTAACTGGAAAACCGTAGATTTTTTAGGGTTTCGTACTCGAGAGGGCCAAACGGGACCATATTAAAATACCTGCAATATCTGTCTGTCTATCTGACTTGCAAAAGAATTTATCTCTTGAATAGCTTAGTTGAATATACGCACATAGAGGTACATGGGTAGCTAATTTTAATTTAGTAGTGTATACTTTGGGTGTCAATCTAGCTTAAAACTAGTATGCTCCAATATTGTTATTTTAAGATTGTTACCTGTTTTACATGCCTAATAAACAAAACAAAACAAAACAAAACATAATACTTATATGTTATTATGGCACTTTGTGTAATAAATAATAAAAAAAATCAAGGGGCCCTTGATGAAACGTGTTTTTTATGGTTTTCTTGTCTATGCTTTATAATAAATACGTTGTATGTAACAAGAATGCCAAGCTTGGTATGGTTAAATAAGCAGGACCCTTAGAGGGAGTGCAACTCACACTTATCTAGTTTTTATTGTTTGCTGTAATTTAGTTAACATAGTCAACTAAATGAAAGAAAATACATTTCTACTCACATACAAAAAGAGCCTTTATTTCTCTGACTTGACTAAATTACATCTAAATTACATTTCGAATTACATTTTTAAGTTATTATATTACATTTATTTTATTTTTAATATTATTGTATGAATTTAATTTAGAATTATTTTGAAATGATTATATTCTTTTTGTTGCACTAACCTGTGCTGAGGACAATTTTATAAACCTATTTATTTCCTAATTGTTAGCCAGAGGTCGCGGGTTCAAGTCCCGGTATGGGTGGAATTTTTAGCCTCTAAATAGGTTTTTAATATTTTGGAATGAATTTAAATTTTAATAAGAAATAATAAGAAATTTTATTCAGAATTATTTTGGAATGAATTTAAATTTTAACATGCATTGTGCGTTAAAGATTTTTGCCGACATCAGCCACCACTGAGTCATCGTCAAGCTGTCCTTCGACATAGGCCTCTTCTCGCATACAGTCGACAGCAAATCGACCTTTACACGCGTGCACTCTACTCAGTTACGTTACGGGAGACTTTGCAACAAAATGTAAAGGTTGACCTGCGATTGATTGTCCCTGTAATCTTTTTTTAGTATTGCGGAAGGGATAGTAAACTGATACGTCGATGCAAACAGCTTTTGGACATTTATCCTGCTGCGTGCAACATTCCTATGCACGGACACCACTACACGCCATTCTTGGTAAGCTCCTTAGACGTACGATACGTGATACGCTCAGTTTTCATGATAAAATTATAATTCCAAGTGCGCTTAAACAGGATTCAGAAAGAAAATGACATTTCAAATTATTGACTTTCGTTCTTATGCCACAATTAATAAGTGCCATGAGCTGCAACCTTCATATTTTAGCAAAGTTGCCCGTTAGGCGTGGGCCACAAAGGAAGGACGTGGAATGAGGGCGCGGACAAGATGCGGCGTCCTTTTAAATTACTTTCCTACAAAATGCACTGAAGCGATGGGACATAGCCTACACAGAAGGCGGAGCGAGGACGCGAACTCTGTACGACGCGTCGCGTCTTTTCGGCGCCCTTGTCCCACGTCCTTCCTGCCTGTGTGCCCCAGGCATTACGTAACTGAGCATAGTGAATGATGTCGACTATACAAATAATTCCATCAGTGAATGATTTGGCCCTTCGAATCGGTCTTTACCGACCCGCTGCTCTTGTTGCGTGTGGCTAAGAACGAGTGTAACTTGACAGACAGTTTCATTCAGATAAGTGTAAATAATCGACTTAAGGGGGTCCAGGGAGTAACACTAGCGCCACCGAGGAAAGAAAAATTATATCTTTTTTTACAGATCAAATTTGCAAAAAGTGTCAGTACAATGTCTCAATCATGTTAACAGTTATTTTTAGGAGCCACGACAAAGGACCTAGGATCACGAACTATACACATCTTAACTAGACATAGCATGTATGCCAAAAACGGCCGTTTCTGGCGTTAATGCGTCTAGTTCTAGGTTTTTTTTTCCTTAGCCATGGCTCCTAAAAATGACTATCGACATGATTGAGAGATTTTACTGGCAATTTTTGCAAATTTGATCTGTAAAAAGAGATATGATTTTTTTTCCTCAGCGGCGTTAGTGTTAATCCCTGGACCCCCTTAATTGTGCATTGCAGAGGGTGTGCTGGAATGGCTGCGCTGAATTGATTTCATACATGATACGAATTGGTAAGAAAATTATTTATCTTTAAAAAAACCTGTAATTAAGTACTTGCACAGGTGAAATACTGAAGCCTGACCTGACAGCAGGACAGTTTGCTGGGATTTTTTTTATATTTTTAATTTAGTAAAAAAAGTATTAGCGCGCAATGGCATTGAAAAACATATTGTTTCAGTTTTCAATATTCTTATGGCACGGAGCGCTTGTTTGAAATCCCGATGTTTGAAATACCTGCACTGCGCATTGACTTCAAATAAATTCGTTTTGATACGGGGTCTCTGTGTAGTCGCCGCCGCTTATAAAATGTACCTACTTTTTAGTTATTGCCTAAAAGCATGGTATCCCAGCCATGGTTTGTTTAAAACAAAGTTTCTAATGATACGTGGGTTTCGGCAAGCAGGTAAGTAATTTAACGTTCAGTATAGAGCGTCTACTGACTCCTGCACTAGATATTTAAAATGACCACTCAGGTGCTGCTGCTCCTGGGACATGTGCAGATGGAGCAGACTTGCCTAAGTCTCTTAGCATCAGACCCTTGATCGATGCTATCGCCATTGCCAATGTGTAGCACGGGATATACAGGGTGTAACAAAATCCCCATATCAATGATGTGGGTTTCTTCAGAACGAACTACTTTAAATAGGGAAAAACTTCGCGAAAAAACTACAGGTGTTTATTATATAATGGGTGATTTTTTAAGCGTATTTTTTTTTAATCGAATATAGGAAACACTCAATTTGCATCAAATATTCAAAATTTTTATTGGAATCAATAAATTGGCCTTTGCCATTTACGTTTTAAGGATAACTTCATATAAATGTTGTCAACGGCTCCGTTTCAAATGGTCCATTCGTAAGGTCCAATTTTGCGTCACTTTTCCGAGCATTTCAGCCTGTATTCCCCGAATTACGCGTGGTATGTTATCCTGTAAGGCTTCAATCGTCTTCGGCTTATCCACATAGACTAACGACTTTACATAACCCCACAATAAATAATCAAGAGGCATTAAATCGCATGATCTTGGCGGCCAACTCACAGGGCCATTTCTGTTATTTACGTTTCCGTTGAGCCAGAAATGGGCCTCATCGCTGAAAACAATTTTTCGATAAAACAGCGGATTTTCATGGAGCTGTTCTAAGGCCCGTTCACCAAAAATTAGACGTTGTGGTAGATCATTCGGCTTCACTTCTTGCAGAAGTTGAATTTTATAGGCTTTCAAACTCAAATCGACACGTAACATTTTACATGTGGTTGAGTAATACATGCCCATTTGCTGAGAATGGCGGTGAATTGACATTTCACGATCCTCATTAACACTGGACGCTACGACTGCAATATTCTCTTCGGTACGCACTGTACGCATGCGAGTCGATGGTTTAATGTCCAACAAAATAAATTTGCACGAATTGTTGATTCACCAGGTCGATTATGACGACCATAATTATGGTCGTAACAAACGATGCACATTTTTCACAGAGCACGAATTTTGACAATAAATTTCAACAATTTGCAATCGTTGCTGGTTTGTAAGTCTTTCCATGATGAAATGGCAGAGTATACTGTAAACTTTTCACTTTGACAGATGACGTTTGGATGCCATTACCAACCAAAGCTGCCAACCTGAAAAACTTAACTCTTAAAAAATCACCCGTTACATTTAAATGCCTACAATGAATTCCATTTGAATGCCGAGTAGGTAACTTTTTTATTTATAAGAAAACATGCCGGGGGCGGCCGAGAAGACGATGGGCGGGATGACGTCGACAAGTTTTTACAAGAAAGTAGGAAGGTTGGAGGCTACATAAAAAAAAAGAAAACTCGTAAGTTAATAATTAAAAAAAAAAATAAACAGCTTATGTTTCTTTACTATTTTGAAGTTGAAATCAGAAATCAATAATTTATTTCAACGTAAAGAATTTACATTCTGTTTGCTGAATGTCAATGTACTATGTTACTATGTTAGCCGCTGCCTTCGGGCCGTATTTGTAGTGGAGAAAAAGGCAGCGGGAAAAAAAACTCCACTCTGACCATCTTTTCTCAAATCATCTTAAACTTATACATCAAAGCCTATATGATATGATTCCGTGATAGCCACTAATAACTTTAAAAGCCAAAATAACACTTCTTACAAAAGTAGGAAAAAAGGTAATGCTGCGGCCAGACACACGAACAGCACCCGTTCACGAGCATAACGCAGGGGTCAGCCATCACCAGTCTCAACCATTTTAGAGGGAGATAGGTGACCCGGCCACCACGCCACCATTCGAATGACCTTTAGCAAACCTGCAGATTGAGTTCTTGTCAGCTATAAAATGTGTGCTATAGTGCTATGTGCAATCACGTCGTCAGTACACGTTGTTCCTACTGACAAGTAGAAGATTCTATTTTCGGATGTACCGGAGTACATGGGGATTTAGTTAGATCTGGCATAAAGCAAGCTTTTCACATCGGCATTTCTTACAGGCGCCAACATCGAAGCGACCACAGACGCTGGAGAAGGAGCAATATATTTGACCACCTATTCGACGATCCGAAAGAAGAGCAACGATTTTGGCGCTATCAAAATACTTCTTTCTGCAGGTTTAATATTTTACAAGCTCGGGAAGTTTTTGGATAAAGAAGTTTCTTTTTGTGTGTAACATAGCTGTATCTTGCTTGTAGCTTGTTGCTTTTATTTTTGTGTACAATATAGTTGTAGCTTGTAGCTTTCGGTTCAGGCGTTATATTTTAAACACCCCGTATAAACAAAAATAGCTACACAAATGTTGTTATTCACCTATAATAATGGAGGGATAGAACAAAATAAACCCGTGGAAAATAATTCCATTAAATATTCTAAATCTGAAAGTCGCGAAGATACAATTTTTGTTACTCAATCATGCAGAAAGGCTAGGTTGGATTTCGGTGACATTTGTTTATTTAAAGTAATTTAATCATCATCATCATCAGCCATTTGACGCCCACTGCTGGACATAGGCCTCCTTCGTGGTTTTCACAACCACGAGGGGTTTTGACAAAATCGCCACGCTTGGCAGGCGGGTTGGCGATCGCAGTATGCGTTGGAATCTCAGGAAGACTAGTAATTTATTTCCTTAGACGCCTCCTACAACATCCACGGAAGGAAATGGAGTGACGCTATTCTTAATCCGGCGCCACGCGGAATTTAATATTTCATTAAAAAAATTTAAGACAAACAATTCTTAAACATGTCATTACGATAAAACATACAATTAGTATTAAAAACCTTAAAAAGTCCACCGATGCCGGGACTTGAACCCGCGACCTCTGGCTAACCGTGCCAGCGCTCTCCCAACTGAGCTATTGGGCAATTTCGAGCCTCTTTACCAACTTCTCTGTATTACGTACAGGCAGCGACATCTGACCGAAGCAATTTACATCACTTGCAGCCCCGTCCTCAGCACGGGTTAGTGCAACAAAAAGAAAATAATACAATTAGTACATAATTATGTTAAATATTTATTTAACATAGTTATTCGTAGTATTTACTACGAATTTCGTAGCAGTCTGTCGTAGCACCGTCGTAGCTATCGTAGCCGCGTAGCCAGTAGACCTCTACGCGCGTAGCACCGCCTAACTCCGTACATCACGCACGCTATCTAGTTATTATCCCGCGTATCTTCATCATAAATTCTAATCTCTATATTTCATTCTCGACCCATCCATTTCGATGCTTATCATATTTTTAATTCTGGCTCATTCCATGGTGACGGGTGTGACCTCAGAGCGTTGAGATATCTGTGTGACATTTTAACCGAAATTTTGAACTTTAATTCTTATTAATTTCGAAAATGTTTTACATTTGTAAGACAGTATGATAGATTTGTAGAAATATTAACAAGACTTGTTTTATTAAAATTTGGCAACGATTTAAATCTCTGAGACGGGTGTGACGCGTAAGGAAACTAAATTCGTTACTACAAACAAGATTCACAGTATTTACGCTACTTATTATATATTATTTATTTATTGGAATAGTTCAGCTGTTAGTGAAAGAAAGTTGCCTGCATGACTATAATTCTTTTTAACTTATCGTTGAACTTATTACAGATTTTGCATTCAAAATTCAACAGTGATGGGTGTGACAGGACATTGTGACGGGTATGACGAGTTCAGAATAAACATTAAAAAATTTTCAATTGCAAAAAATATATTTATTTTTCAAAGATATCAACTGAATTTATAAAGTTATAAAAAATCCTATCGTTTTCATAAGAGATTTACAGTTGATCTCATCATATAGATTTTTTTTAGTTATAATTTTAATTACGAATTTTTGGTAATTATATTGTGGTATCGATTACCGTGGAATGGCCCTTTTTTAGACATTCGTAAACGAAATTCTTATTATTCTTTCGCTGTTACCATAGTATAAATATTTGTAAGCTCCAAATGGGGAGAAAATCATAACAAAAAAAGCAATCCTTTTTCTACTCGCAAAACATTTGTTACTAGGCGAAATAAAAAAGTTGTTGTGGGCATTGATTCTTTTGCCTAGTGTTTCATGAAAACACGAGACCCGGTTTGATACGACTTTTAACTCTTTTACTTGTTATTTTTAATGGTCCCACTTTGTATGTTTAGATGTCACGCAATCGCGCATTTGATTTGCATGAAATAAGTATGTATATGTTTTCACAAAAAATTCTAACGCATACTAAGTCACGGGCGCGGCTGATTATATTTTACTTTGTCCAAAGGCTATAGAAGTATGGTCCAAAGCATATAATCGGTCACGTTACTGGCGTTTTCACATCTTAAATATACTATACGTTGGTACATTACACGTACATAATGGCTGTTGTTGTCGACTGTACAAGAAGTTTTTTTTAAGTAATAGCTAAATCATTAAGAAGAAACGTTATAGCTTTCATTTGTTTACTAGACTTTTTCCTTAATCTGAGTTGCACTGCATTACAGGCAGATTATTAAAAAAAAAACAACTCCGATCTGTCGAATAAATACTTATTTTGAAACTTCAGGGTGGATAAAAAAGTATATTCACACATTACAAAGTTATATGTCTTGTATGGTAGTTGGTACGTCTTGTTCATTGCTTCGTTCCTTCGAAAGACTTACGTTATTGACAGGAGCGGACGTAAACGTCGGGCGCCACGATGGCCTCACGCCACTAGAGTTGGCCATCTTGAAGGGCCACCGACGCCTCGCGCGGTGGCTGGCCCGCCACGGGGCCCGTATTCCTGGAGCTGACACTGGCGACTTACTGCGGCCCTGAGTTCCATGACTTCTAATGTGATCCTGGATGGCGAGTCTCTTAAATACATATTCATATTTTTCATGGTTTATTTTGACAGTTCGATGCAAAGTCGATTAACCCACAGATTAAGATGTAGGAAGTCACTGCTACGCAATATGCAACGAATTGTCATGATAAATATGAATTGTAGTCTTATGAAACGTGGCCCAGCGGGGCAAGTTGTTCAATAGAGTGATATTACTACGGTTATGGTTGTTTCACTGACACTTCAACACTATTGGTAGTCTCGTGCAACTTAACTCGGTGCCTCGCACGACTCGATCTCCTTCGCGAGAGTTGCTTATTTAGTTTTCGCGAAGGATTCTATTGAAATGACATTGCAGTGCTATTGATTAGTAGACTTTGAAATAACGACGAATAACGCCATTGTCGTGCTAATATCATTTTACTAAACAACGCGATGGTTTTATTAGACTCTAGGCCTCGTTGTAGTCTACCCGTCTATGTTGGTTTTCGGTCGTGTCGTCGCTTTTATTTGTTTTGCTATGTTTAGGAAAGATTTATGAAATTAATTTTAATATTCTGATTTTAGTGCGATTCTAACACGATCCTGATCGTTGGTCGTGTAGTCGATTATTTGTTTTGGCGTGTTTGAAATGAAATGAAAGGAAAAAACTTTATTGTAAAAAGGTTACAACAAAAATGGCCACTGGCTCCCAAACTAGGATTCCCTGTGTTATGTGTAGGTAGTTTGGTTTAGATTTATGAAATTATATTTGATATTCCGACTAGATAGGATACTTTGTGAAACAAAACGCTGTCTCTTGTTAAATATTATTATTTATTAATTAGTACTACATTTACTTGATAAAAATAGCAGTTTAGGTGCAGTGTCGGCTCTTCCCTGTGATTATAAAGTAGGACCGTAACTTAAATTGTTCTGAAACATGTATTATAATAATTGTTCATGTTAGATTAAAACTAATTTCAATAAGTTCTAGTAATAAATACTGATACTTAAAATTACTAATAGAGTTCTCAATTTGAATTTGGTACTTGCGTACCTCACGACACTCCATCAAAATTAAATTAACAATACAAATAGGTATAATACAAAATTTATTTACTACATAGACGCTTTACCTTCTATTTTAATTAAATTGACTTACTTAAATAAAACAATATCAAAAAGAGAGGTGGAGCCATCTTGTTCTCTTTTGTAACAAAAATGTATTATGAAAGTCGAAGCAGTTGAAATCAGGAACCTTTTGTGCCACCAGTAAATAAATTCAGTAATACTTACCTATGATAATATGGTAAACAGCTCCCAGGATTAATTTAAGGCTATAGTACTTTTAAAGCTTACAAAAACTAACTAAACGACATTTGACATCAATTTAACAAAAACTGTTTGGAACAATAAGTTCGTTAGCCAAACGCAGCATAACCCCCGGTTTCTAGTGCATCTTTTAATATACTGGCGACAGTAGATTAACATATTTTTTAATGTACGAGAAACAGGGGGTAAGTGAAATCATGGTGGTGGTAGATGCCACGCTTCCTAAACGTGATAACGACAGAAGCCATTAAAGTGAATTGTAGAAATGGAATTAACATTAAGAACCTCTGCCCCTATAGCATGATTCCTAAACACCCGAAAACGGGAGGTAACACTCGTAAAGACAAACTTTTAATATAAGAAAAGCTTCAAAATCGCGAATAAAATATCATTTTCATCCCCTCATCTCAGAAAGATTATTATTTTTGCTCTTCGATATCTGAGTGCAAAAGCCGTTTTTATCCGCTAGAGGATAAAGTAAATTGAATTTAGAACATCGAGTGCACTAAGTTTGTAAATTCAAAACATAAACCTATTTACTTCTACCTCCATGGTGCCGAATTTATTATACTACTTTTTTAATTTGTTATAAACTCATCCTCGGAACCTCCTTTGTGTTTTTTTGCATTAGTCATTTCCTCGCTGAGGTGGGATGAAAAGTTACGTGTTGCACTCGAGTGCAAAGATTTTTCACCTCGTGCTCTTTTGATTCCCTCACTAACGCTCAGGATTATAAGTTTTGAATCACTCGCTGCCCTCGTGGTTCAATTTTAGAATCCTTCGCTTGCTCTGTCATCAAAATTGAGCACGCGGTTAAAAAGCAACTTAGCACTCTTGTATAACAGATAAAAAATTTCATCCCCCCATCTCGGAAAGAGTATTTTTGCTCTTCCATATCTGAGTGCAAAAGCCGTTTTTATCCGCTAGAGGATAAAGTAAATTCAATTTAGAACATATCGTGTGCACTAAGTTTGTAAATTCAAAACATCATTAAACCTATTTACTTCTACCTCCATGGTGCCGAATTTATCATACAACTTTTTTTAATTTGTTAAAAACTCAGACTCGGAACCTCCTTTGTTTTTTTTTTGCATTTAGTCATTTCCTCGCTGAGGTGGGATGAAAAGTTACGCGTTGCACTCGAGTGCAAAGAGTTTTCACCTCGTGCTCTTTTGATTCCTTCGCTTGCTCGGTCATCAAAATTGAGCACGCGGTTAAAAAGCAACTTTATACTACACCTGCTTGGAAAATACCTTGATACTTTATCAAATTTACGGTAGAAAGTACGTCATTGCATATCGAACAAATATGCGGGGAGAAAACGCATCTGAGCGGGAGAGAAAAGTGTATGAAATTCCATTTCTTACGTGGTTTTTCTATTTTAATTTTGGGTAAGACTATGCGCCGGTAACCTAAATATCAAAAGCCAAAAAGTTTTTACAGTGAGTTTTTATCTCCAAGTTCGCAAAATGACACTGGCCACTAGCTGTGTGTTGGATGGTGTCGGGCTGGCAGTGCGACCCTGCGGCGGCAGGATAAACAATTTGAAAAAAGAACATGTGAAAATTGCAGACGCCATTGGCGCCATTTCCAATTTGTGTGTTGTTTGAGGATTCAGTTTTCGTAGAAAGTAAAATAAAACTATCAAAATGATAAGTAGTGATAGTGATGATGAAGCAGGTGTAGTATAAAGCACTATGTATCACTCGAGAGAAACTGCGATTCCCGATCTCGACCGAAACGACACCCTCGACGGTAATCGGTCACTTTCTCCTCTTGGTGAACAATGTACTATTGCACTCTTGTATAACAAATAACTATTGTCCCATACATATTAATGCCGCAGGCGGTGATCTTAGTATGGATCAGCTAATATTTTTTTGCGATTCCGAAGAAATACTGACGGCCTTATTTATAAAAACAGGATCCCTCTAAAGCACTTCTAAGAGGCAGTTTATTTAATCTGTGGTTACGACTTTTCCTTGTAAAATCTCCACCACAGACTATTTTAAACGGCGTTCTAAGGAATCGTGTTTTTTATAAATAAGACCGTATAAGTCGTTCGTATTTTCCCTTTTTATGTTTGACGAGACATTTTGCGAATGAATTTAATTTTAATATTTTGTTCGTATAGAACCCCAATTTTCGGACGGGAACTTTGTTGCAGCCTGTATAAGCCTCACTAGAGAAAGGATAGAATATGCCAGTAGACAGAGACCAGACAGAGAGCTTTGCCACTTACCACTATCCTGACGAACACTTTCGCTTCATAGATAGATAGAAGGATAGAATATTTTTTATTGTACACAGAGATTACACTAACAGAAATTCAATAAATCGCAGTACAATTGGCGGCCTTATTATACTACAAGCAATTTCTTCCAGGCAACCATAGACGGAGACAAGAAAGAAGTTAGAGACGGGTAGTCGGTGCAATTAAGAAATACGAGTTGAAAAGTATATAAACTTACTTAAACCATACACAAATATTTAATAGTAGTTTATGTGACTGTCACATAATGAGGGTTATTAAAATATGAGCGAGATTTTAAAAAACGAGCCTTGGCGAGTTTTTTAATAGCATTGGCGAGTATTTTAATACCAAGTTATGTGCAGTCTCATACACTACTTTATCTACACTCATAATGAAATTTTTGAAACAAAATGGCGCAATTTCGACAAACGCTTCTTGACATTCAATCGTCTGCACTCAGTTTTGCACGCGCAATTTTAGGTATTTTTAGTTGCACTTTTGGTACCACGAAAATGAAATTAGGTTTTAGGTTTTTTATAGAGTCAACTTTTGACATTAAAAAAAAAACTTAAGTTTTGTTCCGTGATCACTGCAACACTTTAAAAAAAATAACTGTAACATAAAGTGAAAAATCTGACCTTTAATGTAACTTCAAATTAAGAATTCAGGTATTTTGTGGTTAAAATAAATATTTTGTATTTGTATTTGTAAGGTAAACACATATTGACAGGCTTTAAACAATACATAACTTTAAAGAAAATAAAAAAAAAAGTGTAATATAAAGTTACATTAAAGGTCAGATTTTTCACTTTATGTTACAGTTATTTTTTTAAAGTGTTGCTGTGATCACGGAACAAAACTTAATTTTTTTTTAATGTCAAAAGTTGACTCTATAAAAAACCTAATTTCATTTTCGTGGTACCAAAAGTGCAACTAAAAATACCTAAAATTGCGCGCGCAAAACTGAGTGCAGACGATTGAATGTCAAGATGCGTTTGTCGAAATTGCGCCATTTTGTTTCAAAAATTTCATTAAAGTAGTGTATGAGACTGCACATAACTTGGTATTAAAACACTCACGAATGCTATTAAAAAACTCGCCAAGGCTCGTTTTTTAAAATCTCGCTCGTGTTTTAATAACCCTCATTATGTGACAGTCACATAAACTACTATTATATTACACTATTTTTTTAATTTTCTTTAAAGTTATGTATTCTTTAAAGCCTGTCAATATGTGTTTACCTTTAAATTCTTAATTTGAAGATTATGATATGAGTGTAGAGAAACAAATATTTAAACATATAGACATAATCAAATTATATACCTATGTATGGGAAGAGGAGATAATATAATATACCTACGTAATATTGGAGAGATTATCAATTCTATAAATAGGTAATATTCTTTCACTCTGCTTTTAAAGACCGCTGGTGAAGCGGACTGTCTTATTGCTAATGACAATTCATTCCACAGTCGGACGGCTGTGGCTGAAAAGGAGTTACTGAATAACTTCGTCGAGTGAGTAGGTATCTTCAGCAACAGATTTTGAGCTGATCGCAACGTGCGACTGTGGGAATCATTTAGAAAAGCAAAGCGTTGTTTGAGATAAATAGGAGTGGTAGGATTGAACAACACGGAGTAGAGAAGTGAGACAATGTGAACATTCCTGCGGAGGCGGATAGGGAACCACTTGAGCTTAGTACGATATTCTGATATGTGGTCATATTTCATCATCATTCACTACTCGC
This sequence comes from Yponomeuta malinellus, assembly GCA_947308005.1. Taxonomy (NCBI): domain Eukaryota; kingdom Metazoa; phylum Arthropoda; class Insecta; order Lepidoptera; family Yponomeutidae; genus Yponomeuta; species Yponomeuta malinellus. The sequence continues at coordinate 14,410,496 of OX371006.1, read as the reverse complement.
TGAATGCTCGCACACTGGTTTCGGATACTTTTCACCTAACCCTTCGCTAATACATCCCCTATTTGGTCGTTTTACGCGATAAGAAGACGAAAACGTTTGTCGCAGTACCGTGCACCGGTGACAATTAACTTTAGAAGTTCCGTCGTCACGGTGACCCCTGGTTCCCTACAACTTCTAGCAGGTAGGCCAAGATTCAGTGGTGCTCCTTGAGTCGCATCGCGGTCTCGTCGGCAGAGATACGAGTGTCCTCAGTAGGCGCGGAGCTGGACCGCGTGGCCCAGCGCCCGTGGCCAGAATCTGTGGCCGACGTCACGCCTCGGACGCTCCTTATCCTGAGGCGAAAACAGTATTAGTTAAAAACATGGATGTCTAACTAGTTCTAAAAAATTACCCCACGATCAATCGTGAGATGGCGGGCAGGGTTTGTAAGCTGCGTTACCAATCAGAGCGAGTTCAGTAGTACTAATCTGTCATTGAGAAATTTCTACGGGTTATCTATAATAGGGGTTAAAATATGAAATTGCCGTTTTATTGCAATATGTTCTTTGAATTGACATAGAATCTTCATGGTTTGAGGTTTTCGAATGAAACTTTTTTCAAATGGTTTCTATGATGTTCTTTTTTAAAAAAATGTGAAACATTTGAATATCGACTTTCAATTGTTTTTGTTATTCAATTTAGACAAGAAAGATGGATACTGCGAAAATTCGATTGCAATAAAACGGCAATTTCATACTTTAACCCCTAATACATCAATAAAGTCAATGATTTGAAGTTTTTGTGTAAAACCAACCATCAGTTGCACTGTCACTAAAGGCAATAATACAGACTTCAATTTCGATTAAATATTGCTTTCAATTTCATGGAGACTTCTTAAATTTCATTGAAAGCTATGTATCGCCGAACGGTTTCAATGCCATTGACTCAATATTGAAAATCATTTAATGCGATTGAAAGGTGTAAACAAGGAGATTAAACGATCGGGCGATTGCTTTTATTTAAAATGGCATTTAAGTGGGGTGGCAGTCACGTGGCGCACTTTTTGGAACATTTCCAAACATATGAAAAAATAAAAAATCACAAAGTATAAGGTCAGAAACCATCGTGAGAATGAAAGGTTATTAAAAGGAGATTGAAATATTGACGGTATCACGGGAGAAGACATAAAGTTGCAAATAAAAAGTAGGTACATATATTTTCCTTTTTTACGGTTCCGTACCCAAGGGGTAAGGGACCTTATTATTAAGACTCCGCTGTCCGTCCGTCCGTCTGTCACCAGGCTGTATCTCATGAACCGTGATAGTTAGACAGTTGAAATTTTCACAGATGATGTATTTCTGTTGCCGCTATAACAATAAATACTAGAAACAGAATAAAATAAATATTTAACGGGGCTCCCATACAACGAGTAACAGTCGAGAGAACTAGGCCCGTTTTTGAGTGTGAATTTAGTAGGTATAAATACTTCTATGACACACACATACACTTATCTGCTTCTATTTTTCTTTTTCTTTCTCTGTGATTCTGTGACAATTTGGATAAATGTCTTCTTTCTTTCTATGGTTTTTTATTTGTAGGGTGAAAAGTTAAGAAAATAAGCAAGCAGTTAGGTAATATACATAAGCATTAAGTTCCGCTGCAGGGCACATGCGTTTTCTCAAAGAGGGAGAGTTCTTAACGGCTTGGCCACCGCGGTTTGCCGATTTCAAGTGCCGAGATTAGTAGCAGGTATCTAATCATTATATTTTTTATTTATGTATTTCTAAAAGGCAAAACATAAAAGTATGTATTAAGTAAATAACGGATTGGTTTTTCTATGTGGTCCCAGTCGTGCTATTGTGCCTAGGTTTATTCGTTTTAATTGAATAAAAGTATCTTTGTTTCGTTTTGCGGCTTCTAAATGTAAAATTGATTTCATATACAATACTATTAATTAAATAGTTAGGTACCTACTTATACCAAACAAAGGAAGTAGGTGATATGACTACGACTGTGACTACGATCTAGTTTTTGGTCAGAACAAAGGTAGGTATATCGATGCCCAGATCGGCCTTTTTTGGTTACCCGAAGTTCGGAAATATATGAGACGGTACTACAAATAAATAGGTACCTAAGTATAAGTTCATACGTAGCATAAATTTGCCCAAGTTTCTCTTGAGTCTATGTGTAGCATAAACTAGGTAGGTACCTCATAAAACTGCGGTTAGAGCTAACTTAGTAGAGACCAAGTTGAATCCATCACTTTGTCCGGCGAGTCTGCCTTGTTAGCAAAGTAAACAGGTGAGAGAAACTCGTAAGAGAGTTTCATTTGGGTATCCAAGCGAGAAGCTTTTAGCGTTATCTATGATTAAAATTACAGATTTCCAGCTTGAATCTCTATTCGCTTACTAACTAGTATGAAACAATAATAATAACATTGTTTTTCCATTTCTGTGATGTCCTTGTCTGGTAACCATATTACCATACAACGGCATCACAAACACTCCGACTGAGATCATATAAATAGGGCTAAAACAATTTAGTTTTGCCGTACCTACTCTACGAAGTACACTTATGGAGTAGGTGGTTGCTGCTAATTTATAGTAGCCATAAATTACTAGTTCTCACTCACAAAGTTCTATCATGTAGCTGATGGTACATGTTGGGCTTACTGACCTCAATTTGTAACTATCAAATGACGTCATCCAATCTACTCCCCTCGATGAGGGCGGACAAAGCTCATCAATGGCTGTCAACAAGCAAGTAAACGGCCTGCAATAGATTCGATGGCACATACCTTGGCAATTAATCTATCTAACTATGTGCCAGTTTCTGAATTGAGAATTTAGCTAAGGAAATAATTAACTGTAGTGCTGTCTCTCCGAATTTATCAAAAAAGAGCGTGACAGAACGTTACTTAAGTATTTACTTAGTGAATTTTTCAATTCAGAAACCGGTCCTATGCGTAGGTAATCAGTCGTTTCTAGATCAGAGCTGGTGCTTTGGAATTTGGATGCACCTAACTACATAAATTTAGTAAAGATGCACAATTGTTTGCAGGTATACTTTGTGAAAATACCGCCCTTTCCTAAAAGGAGAATTTCCCTAAGTAAATTCCTAAATATCCATATCGTTAAATGCCACCACATTTAAGAAAGTTGTTTGGTGCATCGTGTGCCAAATAAAAATGACCGACAGAAGGGGTTATCAGCTACCTTTTCGGACAGAAGATAAATTTTACTTCGCAGGAGTGATATAGCAAATCTCTCATGTATTTATGCAAAAATATTTTTTTAAACAGAATTTTGAATATTTACCTTATGTGATCCGATTCGCCGCTTTAGCAAATTTACTAAACGAAGTTGCTAAAATATTTTTATGACACGTGGCACATCATTAGCAAGAGGACAGGCTAGAGACTTTGTAATGAAGATCCCGGTTGCTGTTAGTTTTTGACATTGGAAATGTCTGTTCGTTAGCTCCAGTGTAGGCTCCGATTTCATGAATAAGTGCGATCCCCTTATATCTCGGAGATTTGTGAAGATATGATTCAAATGCTCAAAAGACGTGTATAAATGAGAGCTGTAAGGTGCAAAAAGAATTATCAGGAAAATAAAAAAAGTTTTGGCTGAAATAGTGAAAAAAAAAAAAAAAAATTTTTTTCCGAATTTTTGATTTTGGCGCTCGATATTTTGGAAACGAAAATGATATAAACTATTTTAGAAAAGTTCCTAAGGAGAATTTAGTCGGCTACAATGTGAGCCTAAAACAAAGACAACCGGGTTAAGGGTTTGCCCTGTAGCCTAACCTTTTTGATAAAGTCAACAAGTCATAACATATTTCACATGACATTTATGACTCAATTCCTTTTCAATGTGCTCGATAGTCGTGTGTGTGAGGCACGAAATCTGTGAATTTTTTTATAGCCTTGAAAAGCGGAAGTTCAAATTAAAATTTTACTTGTTTAGAAACTTTGTAAGTAAAAAAACAGATGATTAATGATAGTTATTTTGAATTTAAAAGAACCCCCACATCTAAATTAAACATGTAAGTTCAAATTATAAAAAAAGTATTAAGTCTACACCTAATACTTTTTTTATAATTTGAACTTACATGTTTAATTTTTTTTTTAATAAGAATATGAAGACTTCATTTTAAAATATCCTGCAGGGCATAGAAAGTGTTAAGGGGTCTGAAAGAGTAGCTGATAACCCTTTCTGTTTGCCATTTCCATTTGGAACACAATGCTCTTACTATAATTATCTACCATGACAGCTCGTGCAACACCGAGCAAATACCTGCAGTCCCTGAAGATTCCACTGAAGTGACAATGCAAATCCTTCAATGGCACGATTGATACCTACCGTGCCATTGAAGGATCTGCAGGGTCACATAATGGGCCAGTTTCTGAATTGAGAATTCCTCTAAGTAAATAGTTAACTGTATTGCTGTCTCTTCGAATTCCTCCGAAAAGAGCGTAACAGAACGTTACTTAAGTATTTACTTAGTAAAATTCTCAATTTAGAAACTGGCCCTAACCTAAGTATTCAAAAAATATATTTTCACTTCTCATCGTGCGTAGACGACATAAAATCGCTTTTAAGCTCTAGTACATAAAGTATTTTTTTCTTCTAAAAGTAAGATAATGAGGCTCAACAGCCAAACAGAGTCAAAATATATTTTACAGTTTAATTGAGCGGTAAAATTTCGTAGAATACTGAAAATTGTTGTTTTATTTTATTCTTGCCATAATTATTTGAATTCATTACGTTTTCTATAATTAAATTAATGAAATCAGATAAAATATGAGTTGATTATTGTTTAAAAATGCGCCGAATTGATTTTATGACTTGTTGCCGAAATGTTGTAAAAATAAAAAATAAAAATTGCCGGGAATTGGTTACTTTTTATGTTCTTTCACTGTACGATGATTTTGTTGTCCGAAATTTTCCTCGTAATCGAAGTGAAAAGCAGAATGTATAACTCAGACCTAAAATGTCCGTTTTTATTGCCTCCAAATTGCCTCGGATTAAAATGGATCGCTTTAAGCCCTTCTTGTACAATCTACTATTTTACCACATAAAGTATTAGTACTTTATGCACTTGTGCGCCCATTCTTGAAGCGACCACGAATCATATCAACTTACATCTGAGAAAGACATTGTTTCTTTGCAATGCACGTTTAAAATGAATAGGATAGAGTTAGGACAATATCAAAGCCGAATTCAAAATACCAACGAGCTAAGGGGCACTCACCTCCTACGTATCAGGTTGCGCACTTTGTTCTTCCATACGAAGATGATGAAGATGAAGAAACCGAGAGCGACGTTGGACACGTCGATCAGCACCCAGTACCAGTTGGAGCCGCCGGCGGCAAAGCCCGCCAGCTCCACGGTCCAGTTTACGCCCATCACCACAAACAACTTCAGGTATAGTGCGTATCTGGAATTGCAGAGTTGTTTACACGTGGAATCTTGACTACCTATTCAGAGTTCATTCGATTCCCACTGACGACTGGCGTACTTGATTTGTATGACTGGCTATGGCCTCAGTCTTGGTGTAATTCCGCGTATGCGATGTATTGTTTGGGACCAGGACAAGTGATTGTGTGTTGTATGGAAGTAATTTCTATATTGGAAGTTGTCTTCTAACAGCAGGGGCACATAAAATACTCGTAGTTGAGGTATGTTGTAGGTTTTGTATCTAGGGTGAAAATATTTATAAAAACACGATTCCTCGGTAGAACCCGTGCCTCAGATGCGAGAGGTCGCGGCACAGCTCTCTCTCTCTCTCTCTCTCTCTCTCTCTCTCTCTGTCTGAGAGAAGGCATACAGTGGGACGTATATAGGCTGCTTATTTCCGACTTGGCACCAAGGTAGGTTGTAACAGTAAGCTAGACCAACATTCTGACCTCTGCTTGTCTCTCTTGAGTTTATCGCTGCGTGCTGATTCCGAGCCCTTCAGTATAGCAGTCTCTTGTCGGATCGAGCGGATGCGGTTGGCGGTGAAAGCGAAGAGAACCACGTTGCACACCACCAAGATGAGGACCGGCAGGAAAAAATACAGCAGCTCACCATGCCAGGCTGCCGAACGAATTGGTTAACAATGAAGTGGTGACAACAACGAAGTGGTGAACGGAGGGACTAACAGGTGATAGTTAAAAAGATAGATATACGTCTAAACTAGCGCTAAAAACCGGCCAAGTGCGTGACGGGCCACGCGCAGAATAGTTCCGTAAAAGGAGCGGCTTTTACCAGCTTTACAGAACTATATGTGCTACTACTGCCCTGAATTTTTTCACGTTTCTACAATCAACCATTTAGCCATGAGAAGAGGGAGGGGGAGTGCAGGGGAGGGACGCCCTACTCGGACAAAAATTTGCTCTTTAAAGCTTAATATTTCGTAAACGGAAGCCCCAAATCATTCATTTTCATTCATTCATTCATTCATTCAAAAAATGATCTTCATACACCCACAATATTTTTAAAAGATAAATCTAAAAATACCCCAAAATATGTTGTAGGCGAGAAAAAAGAATTGCATCCCTAATTTAGTTGTAAGGAGGTAGCAACCCTAAAAAAAGTTTTTTAAGATTTTATTCTACCGTTTTTTTGGCACGATTAAGTATGTCTATGCCAAATTTCAGCTTTCTAGTACTAATCGCCTCTGAGCTAGGCCGCGGACAGACAGACAGACAGACAGACAGACGGACATGGCGAATCTATAAGGGTTCCTTGTCGACTACGGAACCCTAAAAATGACCCCATCTTCAATGGGCATTGTCGTAAATATTGACAATAATTGCAAATAATACCACATTTTAAAGGTCAGGAAATATAATACTAGAATTATAAATTAATACCATCAATATTTTTGAATTAAAAAAGCCAACACATTGACATTTCGGTATTCCGACATCATCATCATCATCAGCCATTTGACGCCCACTGCAGGACATAGGCCTTCCCCATGATTTTCCAAGCTTTTCGGTTTTGTGCCACCCGCATCCAGCGACTCCCTGCCACCGTAACCAGATAAACCATCTGGTAAAAAAAATAGCGGCGTTTTACCTGAAATAAAACGCTTATTAAATACTTACCTTATTTGAAGCTTTGAGTTTGAGATAGGTAATCTCCTTTTCCGTGCCAGTCGACGCCGCTTGAACCCTAATCGTCGCACTTTGCTAGTCTGTGACACTCTACCAACCAGGATGCCTTCCGCGTAGTAATGATTTCAGAACGCGCGACGGCGATCTTGTTTGTCATTGTGTCGAAAACCACAGGCAGGAATTAAATATAAGCTTCAAATAAGGTAAGTATTTAATAAGCGTTTTATTTCAGGTAAAACGCCGCTATTAAATCCTGTACGTTATTTGAAGCTTTGAGTTTGAGACGTGTTTGTTATCGCCTGGTGGTAGAGTATGCCAATGTGAGATGATTCACAGTTAGCTGTGTGTGTGTAATACAAAATAGTACAAAGCTGGGTAGGTACTGTACTAATGTAAAATATTCCAATAGATATCCACAGACCCAATAGTGCGAGTAATTAAATTTTACCCCAATTCTCTGAAATCAGGACAATAACACAATTTGCAGGTACGTACAAATATACAAAGGATAGATAGGTAGGTGTACACACATCAATCCATAAAATATATGGGATAGTAGGATTCGGAGCTTATGCGATCGATCTACTATGATAGAACTGTTAAAAAAGTCAACAGGGTTTCTCCACTGATATAAGCATCCTTATCATCCTTAGAGTTTTCTAATAAAATTGAATAATAATTATATCACTTGTGACCAGAGTGACATAACTTAATGAACTTAATAACAAGTAAACATTTATTCTTTGACAGACTATTTTGGAAGTTACAGTTGATCCAGACCCTGCAATATTATGCCAGCTGCTGATAAAATAGTAGGCCTTCAACCTGCGTTGTAATAATAATATGATAGGTAGCTTTTGATGGGCTTTCTATACTTACAAACATGTTTAGGTAGAGCCTATATAACAGGTTTGTCTTTGAACCTGCAAAGGACCTGAATAAATTGACATGATTCAGATTTTGGCTTTGGCAATAACATTCAACTCGATTACTTATGGGCTATGGCTTTTGAGTCAAACATAACACAGTAGCACAGGAAACCGTAGTGTCGTCTATGTCTGCCATAACAGATTTAGAGAAAGGCAGCTGTGTCTGGCGAATTATTTAGATAGCTAATTAACTAATTATGTACTTCAACAACTATATTGTTTGTGGAAGAAACTTAATCACTTATTGCAGACGGGATTTTTGTTCCCGGGTAGAGTTTGCTTCAGCAACCGATAGCAAAAGAAGTGTAGATTGACGTCCACGAATGTGTTAAATACATATTGCTGGCAAAGGTATGCGAGCCTAACATTTACTAACTCCCGACAAGTCTCTCAGGCGTTTATTAAAGGTTCATGTAAACCTGCTTAGGAATTGTATAACTAAAGTGGAAAAAAGAGCCACTCGTTCTTGTTTTTAGCTCTGCTCAACAAAATACAAAAAACTCAATATGGTCTGCGTCCTCAAGGGCGGTGGTTCATAGTTTGCCACTACGGTCGCATTGCGGTAGTTATTGGGACTAGGTACCCACTCTTCGTATATATACAGCTTGCCTCACAGTGACGACGCTAGATTCCATTTTTATGGCCGAGGATGTATATTTGCTAAGACATACAGAGCCAGCTTCATGGCGGGTCGGATGCGCCGCACCATGGTGCCGAGTCCAGGAGGGCAGCGCAGGACTATTGACCAAACTGTTCGAGTAGACTTAGATTTAACTTAAGTATCAGTACCTGTATAGTGCGGATATAACATAATACCTTTTGTCTTGGCTTGTTATCCCATCCCTATCCTTCCCAACACTAGTCCTTAACCTGCAGCGCCACCTACAACAAAATGTTGCACGAAAAAAGAAAAAAAAAGTACTTCAAATATCCGCGCGCTACAAAACGCATGGCGGCTCCTTCGCAAACTTAAATAAAACTAAAAAAGGGGGTCTAATCCCACCAAATGTCTTAAAACTTAATCGACTATAGTGCTCTTGTGAGTGATCTAACGCAGGAAACTTGGCCGGCCGGCCCAATATCAAGTGCTGTGAAAAAGTGCATCGTCAACTTGGACTAGCTTCAATGGTGGCTCGATGTAAGTACTTTTAAAACTTCCCTTTTCCTGTCCCCAGGCCAAGCCTTTCACCTCATGGGAAATCACTGGCACTAGATTAGATCTTTTATTTATACAGTCCAACCAACTCATTCTTTTTCTTTCCCAACAATGGACGCCGGGCGTCTTTGAAACCCGTCCATCTGTTAGTGGTCCGTATCGAGCGCGAATGCCTGTGGAAATTGATTTTCAGAGTAAAATTCCAGTTTACAGTCTTTAAAACTTGATTTGAAGTCAAAAATACTTAACTTAAATTGCATTCTACGGTCATTCATTTCGATATTTTGGTTACCTACTTAGCATCTAACGAAGCCATTTTGTTTTTGTTGTACCAAAATACGAAATTCGAATGTAAAAGTCTTGTTTCTTCCATTGTAAAAGTGATTCAACGAACAAGTTATCATCTATTCAGTGGTCAAGAAAATCTAAAGTAATAGAATTCTTAGCGATTTCTTGTTAAAATCACGTAAAGCGTTTCTAATTCGTTTCATATACGCCAAGTTAGTATTAATAAGTTAGCCGTGATTTCTTTCTAAAAGTAGGTAGGTAGGTACCTATTTTTGACTAACCTATAAATTCGCTATTGTTGATAGGTTGGCACTACTGCCGATTTCCGGTTCGTTCAGAAGATTATATTTTGCGTTTCGTCAGTGCTAATTTGTGTCGTTCATTCACAGACTTAAAAAATATATTTTTACTCTTCGTTCGAACTGTCAAATCTAAACGTTTCGTTTTACTCAGATGAGCTAAAATGTCAAACGAAGCCAATGAAACCGCTCTGGCGGTACTTACCGCACAACGTGAATATGCTTTCAGGGATATTCAAATACTCTACGATTTGTCGAAAGTTGTTAAATCAGATAATTCAAAACGTAACCAGTTTCTCGTGCGTCTAAAACGGATTGAAGCGCTTCGTGAGGAGTTTGTGGAATTAACATCCAAGATAAACACTCAAAATGCTCAGATGAAGCCCCCTCGGCCTATTGACATGAAAGCAGTTGCTTCATTTGATGACCTTTATTATGAAGTGCTGAGCATTGCAGATAGTTTACAAACTCAAACACAAGCTGCCTCTTTAGCTGCTGCGGTAGCATCTGGCTCATCATCTGAGTTTCTTTATGGTTCCGCTAAGCCCACTCAAGGGAACCCACAGGCGCGACTTCCAAAATTGGAACTTCCCAAGTTTTCTGGTCAGATTGAACACTGGCAAACTTTCTTTGATACCTATGTGTCATTAGTGCATGACAATAGGTCTATCAGTCAAGTGGAAAAATTCCACTACTTGATCTCTTGTCTCTCGGGTCCACCCTTGTCTCTGGTTCGAGGTGTTCCAGTTACAGAGGATAACTATCCCATTGTTTTCGACTCTCTCACGAATAGGTATGAGAATAAAAGGGTCCTGGCTGTCACCTATTTGGATAAAATTCTTAATCAAAGTTGTATTAAAAATGGAAGTTTCCAAGAACTTTCTACTTTGACAAATATGCTTAATGAAACAGTGAATGCTCTTATAGCTATGAAAGTCCCCAACTTACACGAATTTCTTTTGTTCTATCTGGCATCACGCACCCTTGATGCTGATACGCGAAAACGCTTTGAGCTTCAAAACAAAGAGGAATTTCCTACTTTCAGGGAGTTGTTGACTTTCCTAGATGGTTATGTGAAAGTTTTGGAAACCAGTGGGCCAATTTATTCTCATCCCCCTCCACCTCGACAAAAACAGCATTTTAAAACACCTCACTCAGGGACACAAAAAATTAAAACTAATAATTTAACGGCTAGTAGCCAAAAACCTTCAGGCATCTGTACATGCTGTGGTCTTGAACACACATTGTACCAATGTACGAAGTTTCTTAACCTGGATGTCACCAGTCGAGTAAAATTTGTCACAAAGTTAGGACTTTGTCACAACTGTCTGCGGCCTTACCACAATGCTACAAAATGCTTTTCTAAGATCAGCTGTGCCTCGTGTGGCATGCGTCATCACACTCTACTGCATGAGACCTCAGACACCGTTTCGGCTGCTCCCTGTATGGTCGAGCAGCAAACTGTAGCTGAGGAGTCAGTGGTTACCACTACAACTGTGGCACACCTTAGTCACAGCCGGACATTGGTCTTGCTGGGGACGTGTATGGTGAAGGTCCGTGGGAGCGGGCCAAACCCTTCAGTAACAATGGCACGTGCTTTGATTGATAGTGGAGCTCAGGACTGTTTTATGACATCAGCTTTGGCTCAACGTTTGGGCTTACCTCTACGTCGAACTAATGTTTCCGTAGCCGGTCTAGGTCAGAACATTGTGCACGAGGTTCGTGGGATAGCTTCATGCACGGTACAGCCGCGAGAATCAAACAGTCCAATCTTCAATATTAACCCTATTGTTATGAATAAAATAACAGCAAAATTGCCTTCAGCAGAATTGCCATCAGCTGTGCGTGACAGCTTCAAGCATTTGGTTTTAGCTGATCAAAACTTTGACCAGCCTGCTGAAATTGACTTACTTCTGGGTGCTGAACTTTTCCATAATATTTATGATGGCCAGCGTCTAGACTCAGGCCCTGGTCTGCCTGTAGCTTTACATAGCATTTTCGGCTGGGTCCTCACAGGAAGGGTTGAAACTTGTCGCCCTCCGCACATTACCTCTTCCCTCTTCGCTTCCACCCTGCACCTCGAAGATGTGGTCAAGCGGTTCTGGGAGGTTGAAGAGCCCCCACTAGCTAAAATCGAAAATAGTGAGGATATTCAATGTGAAAAACTATACTCTGAACTGACAACACGCGACGCCAATGGCCGCTATGTTGTCCCAATTCTTTTAAAAGAGAATCACAAGCCTCTTGGTGATTCTTATAGCCACGCGCTCTCGCGTTTCCGTAACTTAGAGAAACGATTAAATAAAAATGAATCCTTAAAACATGATTACTCAAACTTCATGGAGGAGTATGAGGACTTAGGTCACATGCAACCAGTTACTGAACTGGATACTCTTTCCACTGGCCGCTATGTAATTCCGCATCATTGCGTTATTCGACCAGAGAGCTCTACTACTAAACTCCGGGTAGTGTTTGATGCCAGTGCAAAGACTTCCACCGGCCTGTCACTGAATGACATTGTTTACACCGGCCCAAAACTTCAAAACGACATCGTCGATATACTCACTAAATTCCGCCTTCATGAAGTGGTATTTACTGCGGACATTTGCAAAATGTACCGGAATATTGAACTCCGTCCTGAAGACCGAAAGTGGCAACATATACTTTGGCGAAATGAGCCTGCCCAACCGGTTCAGGAGTTTCAACTTAACACGGTAACTTATGGTGTGACTAGCTCACCTTACCTTGCTATTCGCACTCTACATCAACTTGCGGATGACCATGGCTCACAATGGCCACGGGCAGCAGAAGTCTTGCGTCAAGATATTTTTATGGATGACTTAGTCGCCGGTGCGCCTTCTATAGAGGCTGCTTCTAAGCTCAAAGGCGATCTCATCGACTTACTCGCCTGTGCCAAGTTCGAGCTCCGAAAATGGAGCAGTAACTGTCCTCAGTTATTAGCAGATGTTCCAAGGGAACATTGCCAAACTCCTAAGTCATTCTGCGAGGATTCTCAGAACACTCTCAAAATCTTAGGTGTACAGTGGGAGCCATCAGGAGACTTCTTTACATACTCTCGCCTGCCTTCGGCGACTCCTACACTGGGCTTTACGAAGCGCACCATTCTATCCCACATCGCGCGTATTTACGACCCTGTTGGTTGGCTAACCCCTGTGGTATTACTCGCCAAGTTGTTACTACAAGATCTATGGCGACTTAAAGTAGGATGGGATGAACCTGTGCCACAGGACGTCGCTCGTCAATGGCAAAGATTCGATGAGGAATTACAATCCCTGTCCGAAATTCGTCTAACACGTCGAATTGATTCCTCTCGTCGAGCCGATCTTATTGGGTTTTGTGATGGCTCTAGCAAAGCATATGGTTGTTGCGTGTACCTGCGGGTCGTAGACCCCAGTGACAATGTAATTAACACTCATCTTTTAATTGCAAAATCAAAGGTAGCTCCTCTTAAGCTACTTACAGTGAATCGGCTGGAGCTGTGCGCCGCAGTACTGCTCGCTCGTGTTATGAAGCACATGAAAGACTTGCTTCGAGATCAGCTTGATCTCCGTAAAGTTATTGCCTTCACAGACAGCAGTGTTGTCTTATCCTGGTTGCGCACTGATCCAGATAAACTTAAAACTTTTGTAGCCCATCGGGTTGTAAAAATCAAAAAAGATTTGCCTGATACTCAGTGGTGTCACGTGTCTACTCACGACAACCCCGCCGATCATTGCAGTCGAGGTCTCTCCTGCTCTAAACTGGCAAATTGTCCTACGTGGTGGTCTGGACCCAATTGGCTTCAAGACTCTACCGATTCCCGGCCCATGAGTAACTTCGAAAATGTTCGGTCCGTTCCGGAATTGAAGTCAGGATATATCACCCTAATTGAGACAGTAGACCAAGTTTCAAATGACTTGATTGAGGGTTGGCTCGAGGACACCTCCTCACTCTTTAAACTTATACGTCGGTGTGCTTGGTGCCTCCGATTCATCAGTAATCTAAGACTCTCAGTAGACCTACGGGTTCGCACTGGTCTGACTGTACAAGAATATGACAGGGCCTTTACGGTTCTCATTAAATTTGTTCAAAACAAAGCCTTTGCAGAACAGATGCACCTTATCCTATTAAAAAAAACTTGTTCAAGGTCAATTCAAAAACTTAACCCTTTTATCGACCAACTAGGCCTCTTGCGAGTGGGGGGACGTTTAAGAAACTCCGTCTTACCCACGTCAGCTAAGCATCCTGTTCTTTTACCCAAAGATTCTCCACTCTCCACATTGATAGTAGAGTCCTCACATGTAACTAACTTACACTGCGGTCCTCGGACTTTGCAATCTCTAATCCAGCGAAAATACTGGATCCTCGGTATCCGCAATCTAATTAGGTCACGCCTTGCCAAATGTGTTATCTGTTTCAAGGTAAAGCCGATCCCATTTATTTATTTATTTATTTAGTTTTAGGAAAGCCATTGACATTATATAACTTAATACTACTTAAAAATATGAGAACAGAAAGTCATTAACAGGCTTCCACTGATAGGAACAAAATATATAAACTAGTACCTAGAACTAACAACTAAGTCACCGCAAAAACGGGTGTCTGCATAGAAAAATTTTAGATTTAAGCATTTCAAAAGGAAATATATATAGCTGAGATTTATACATAGGTAATGAGAAGAGAGCCTACTCACTCACTCCCAAAAAAGTTCGCAGTTAGCCGTCGCCTAACCGCTGCAATAGTGTCGTCATTAATATCAATGTCCGTGTCCGGGTCTCTGATTAATTTATTAAAAGCAGAACAAGCTCTCAATAGGTAGGCGTTGCTTCTGTAATTTCTTGAGGCCTGCGGTACTGAAAATGTGCTTTTGTGCCTTAAGGTTCTATTTGGTACGTGGAAATTGATTTTTGATAGCAAATCGGGACAGTCGATAGTCCCTTTTGTTAGTTTTAACAGGAATATAATATCAGAGATATGGCGTCTCTCGACTAGAGGGAGAAGATGCATTGAGCGACAGGACGGTAGGTAATCCTCATGCCGCCTTAGGCGTCGGTTTATAAACCTCACAAACTTCTTCTGCAGTCTTTCTATGCGGTTAATATAAATATCATATTGGGGATTCCAGACCTGCGACCCGTATTCTAGCGAGCTTCTTACATAAGTACAATAAAGTAGTTTTAATGTTTTAATTTTTTTAAAGTCCTGTGAAGCGCGCATCACAAATCCCAGAGCACGAAAAGCTTTTTTGCAGACTGCGTCGACATGAAGGTCAAATATAAGTTTTGAGTCGTGAATTATCCCTAGGTCTCGGGTATTATTTACGCGATCTAAGGTATGACCTTTTAACGTGTAGTTATGAGAAACATTTTTATTTTTTCTTGTGAATGTTAATGCAAGACATTTTAATGGGTTGAGGTCTAGAAAATTTTGATCACAGAAAACGTCGAGTCTATCTAGGTCCGCCTGAAGAGAAACCGCGTCATCAGAGCTAGAAATGGGTTTAAAAATTTTCATGTCATCTGCGAAAATAAGAACACTGGAATTTTGGAAACAGGATTCGATATCATTAATTAAAATTGTAAAAAGGAGCGGTCCGAGCAAAGATCCCTGTGGAACACCACTCGGGACCTTTGCCCAGCTAGAAATGTAGTTACTGATGACGACGGCTTGGGAGCGGTTATCGATATAGGACGAAAACCACCTCAGCAGATCCCCCCGTATCCCGATTGCTTGCAGTTTAAATAAAAGCCGTGAGTGATCCACTCTGTCAAAGGCCTTACTATAATCGGTGTAAATTGCGTCAGTTTGTAAACCGCTTTCCATATTTTGTGTAATGGTTTCATTCAGTAAGATAAGGTTGGTAACAGTCGATCTACCCCTTAGAAAGCCGTGTTGGACTGGGCTAAATGAGTGGCGTAATGCCGAGTATACTTGGTCATACACAATCCGCTCAAATACTTTAGATACTATGCAAAGTTTAGAAATAGGTCTATAGTTAGTAACCTGGTTACTTGGCGACTTTTTCAGAATTGGTGTTATGAACGCGCGCTTCCACACATGTGGTACCTTTTTCTGTTGTAGTGATAACTTAAAAAGCCTACTAATAGGATCCGCTAAGGTATCTGCGCAATAGCGAAAGAAAACCGCCGGAATTTCATCTGGTCCAGCAGACTTTGTTGTGTCCAATTTATGTAACTCGTTTGCAACCAAACACTCCGATACCTCTATGTACGCTATATCGCAGACACTATTAGTGTCATCAGGATGAGCATCAGAAATTCCAGTTCGGGGTAACAGAAACATGGACTGAAAATATTCGCAAAATAGCTCGCAGATGTGTTCGCCCGAGGTGGCTTCTATACCACCAAAGACCATTGTGCTCGGTATCCCATTCGACTTTGATATATTTTTTAAATGAGACCAAAAGTTTTTAGGGTTTCTTTCAATCGAATTTTCAACATTTGATATGTACTTTTTATAGCAATCAGATTCTAGTAATTTGGCCCTTTTTGTTAAAAAATTTAAAGTTAGAAGATCAGCAGTCATTTTATAGTTTTTGTATTTTTTGTAGAATTTATACTTTTCTTTAAGAACCTTCTTTAAAGCTGTGGAATACCAGCAGGGAAATTTACTGGATTGGACTATGGTCTTAGTTACGTAGTTGTCTCGAACATTGTAAAGGATTCTATAAAATTCGTCAACGGAATCGTTCACGTCCTGAAATGTATTAAGGCAGTTCCAGTTCACCGTTGACAACGCCTTATTTATTTCTTTATAATTAGCTTTATAGTATAGGTATTTTGTGCGCGGGGAAACGTTTAAAGATTTAGCTTCCGAAACACGTAAAGTTGCTTCTAAAGCATTATGATAAGGGTCTAAGGGAGCCAAAGGGTTGGCACAGTTTAAGACAGATGTTTCAGTATTTGATAATATTAAGTCTAGAATTCTCTCATAGTAGTTGGGGATCATATTAAATTGAACCAGATTACAGGCTGATAGTTCATCTAGTAAAAACAGTTCATTTGCAGAATTATTTGTACCAGGGTAAGAAGATACGTGGTCATTTTGAGAAAATGTTATCCAATTTATTCCACTGAGATTAAAGTCACCCATTAATAAAAATTTATCGGTCGGATGCTCCATAATTAAGTCACTAGCTTTATCCCAAAAGTGCTGTAACTGTTCTGTGAATGAATAGCCACCCTGTTGTTTACATAAATATACAGTACAGATGTGTAAGAAACAGTTATCTAGCTTTATGGATATCCATGCATCCTCGGCCGACGAACTCCACTCAGGTCTTGCCATGAATGTAAGACGCTTGTGGGTAGCAATTAATACTCCACCGCCAAGCGTTTGATTCGTTAATTCATAACACCTATCGCGCCGATACACGGAGTAGCGATCATCAAAAAGCTCTGAATCAAATATACTATCCACTAGCCACGTTTCTGTAATCGCAATAATATCATAGTTACACAATGCTAGGTTGCGTCTAAAAGTATTTGTTTTGCTTCTTAGGCCACGTACGTTTTGATAGTAGACTGTTAATCCCGATCTAACCGCCACTAAAAGACAAACATAAACAATAACTGAATAGTTTCATAGTGGAAGGTAGGCATATATTACTTAAGTTTAATAATGGTATTATTTTGTAGTAGGGCACAAATGCAAACCAGAAAAGACCACTAGTATCGACCAGGCTTGAATTTTTTTTAGTAGCTGAGCGAAAATGATCTCTTACTCGCAAGCGACAAGAATCTTCCGCATAAAATAAAACTACATATGAAGTTAATGGTGACCCGGACCGGCTTAGTGAATAGAGGACAATAGCGCAGCAAACGCATGACGGGGTTGCGAACCTTTGGCTACGAGTTATAACAAATAGTGAAACAATTATAATGGAACGTGATACATCACAGATTACACTAATTTGTTTAAATCTTGAACACCGTGGACAATGATCAAGTTGGTGGTATCATTTTTTCGGACGTGAATTTTTGAAAACTTCACCCACACGTACTGATAACCTTTGGCCTTCGCGGTGTCCTTGGTTTTGGTGAGAAGCATCTTCTGTTGGGGTGAAAGGTGATCATTCACGAAGATGCGCCTTGGTTCTTCCGCGAGGCCTATGTGAGCCGTAGTAAGATTTTTCATGGCTCGAGCCCGCGCCACAAATTCCTCCTTCACGTAGCGATTCACGAACGAGACTATTATGTTCTTTTCCTTAGAACCAAACGTAGGCACACGAGACAGATAATTTATTTGCCCTTTCAATACCGCGTAATCAATAGCACCTGTGATTTTCTCCACAATTTCGAACAAGTTTTCGTTCTTTTTCACGGGAACACCTTTTATTTCGACGTTATTTAGGCGCGTCCAGTTGTCACTGCTATTCTCCTCTTTTGGGTTCTTCTCCAGTGTACCAATTCGACTCTCCATCGCACTCAATTCTACTTTGAGGCTGTCAACTTCATCGCTGTTAAACTGACAGGCAGTCCTAAGATCATCGACTTGGGTTTTTACCTCCCTCATGTCCGATTTTATTTTGGCGATATCCTTAAGTTGAGACTCCATGGACAAAAGTTTTGCCATTATAGATGCAAGGGTGACCGTTTCGTTCAAGCCCGCTGGCACATCAACTTTGGCCTCTACAGGTACGGGATCGGGTTTAGGGACTGACACAGCTGACTGTTTACGGCAAACACAGGGACACACCCACGTTGCCCTGCGAGTGGCCCCAAGCTTCCTCCATCCAAGTTCTGAGACTTTGGCACACGAAAAGTCGTAATCGTTGCCACATCCGTCACAATGGACACCGTCATTAAACTTGACACCACACTCGTGACACTGCAATGACATTCTTGATAGTTATGGTTGAGCACCTCTGGAGTTTTTGCAACAGGCGATACGTGCGAACGTAAACAACTCAACAGAACAACGAACAAGGGTTATTCCTACTCAATGTTTTCGTAAGGTCGGCATTGATTTCGCTGGTCCGTTTACTGTAAAAGAAAGCACTAGACGCAACGCGCGTACTTATAAGGCTTACGTCTGTGTGTTCGTATGTCTGGCTGTTAAGGCTCTTCACCTTGAAGCTGTCACGGAGCTATCTACTCCTGCCTTCCTTGCAGCCTTAGATCGCTTCGTGTCACGCAGGAATCTCTGTCAATTTATTATTACCGACAACGGTACAAATTTTATAGGGGCGCGAAGATATTTGAATGAACTTCACGCTCTGGTCAGTAAAGACTCGGAAAATATACACGATAAATTAGCTGAGCGAGGTATTGTGTGGCAGCTTAACCCACCACTTGGAAGCCATTTCGGCGGCATTTTTGAAAGTGGAGTTAAGTCCATGAAATATCATTTAAAACGCGTGGTAGGCTCACAAGTTCTCACTCTTGAAGAATTGTTTACGGTCCTTTCAAAGGTCGAAGCCGTTTTAAATTCACGTCCACTTTGCAACATCTCATCGGATCCTGGGGAGGTCGATGTGCTTACCCCTGGTCATTTCTTGACAGGTCGACCACTCTCATCTCTACCAGAACCAGACCTGGTAGACGTTTATATACCACCTCGCTCTCGTTGGCAGATGCTCCAGAAACTTACCCAGTCTTTCTGGCGCATTTGGCAGCAAGATTACTTGCACACCTTACAACAACGGTCTAAATGGTTGAAGGGGCAAGCCAATGTACAACTAAATGACATTTGTTTGCTCTTGGAGCCAAACCTTCCAGTGCTGGAATGGCGTCTTGGAAGGGTTATTGCTTTACATCCGGGAGCGGATAGCATTGTTCGGGTAGTCACACTGCGTACTGCCACAAATGTAGTTAAACGTCCCGTGACAAAGATTTGTCCTTTACCGATTCAAAACTAAGACCAAGAGCTTGTTTATTGAATCACTTAAATTAATTTAAGATCTTTACAATTAAAAAAAATAAAAAAAAAATAATTTTTTTTTTGTATAGACCGTTGTGTTTGTCTTCTTTAGCATATAAAGCTGTGCCTTTAAGTTATAAATTTACCTAGGTAGAAGTCTTAGGTTAAATTCTACTAATTGAACTTAACTTGGACTAAGTTAGGTAGTTTACCTATGAAATCACCAGTGATTTCAAGTGGGGGGAAAATGTCTTGGCTTGTTATCCCATCCCTATCCTTCCCAACACTAGTCCTTAACCTGCAGCGCCACCTACAACAAAATGTTGCACGAAAAAAGAAAAAAAAAGTACTTCAAATATCCGCGCGCTACAAAACGCATGGCGGCTCCTTCGCAAACTTAAATAAAACTAAAAAAGGGGGTCTAATCCCACCAAATGTCTTAAAACTTAATCGACTATAGTGCTCTTGTGAGTGATCTAACGCAGGAAACTTGGCCGGCCGGCCCAATATCAAGTGCTGTGAAAAAGTGCATCGTCAACTTGGACTAGCTTCAATGGTGGCTCGATGTAAGTACTTTTAAAACTTCCCTTTTCCTGTCCCCAGGCCAAGCCTTTCACCTCATGGGAAATCACTGGCACTAGATTAGATCTTTTATTTATACAGTCCAACCAACTCATTCTTTTTCTTTCCCAACAATGGACGCCGGGCGTCTTTGAAACCCGTCCACCTTTATTTTATCTAAGTACTACTAACGTTAGAAGTCAGAAGTCGATCAGAAAGAATATTGTTCAATTTAACGTGAAGCAAAGGGGAACTTTTGCCTGGGAACTGGAACTTTTAGTAAGGGTGCCTTGGAAAGAGTATATAAACCGACTTGCTGACAAACTGCATTAAATAGCCC
This sequence comes from Yponomeuta malinellus, assembly GCA_947308005.1. NCBI lineage: Eukaryota > Metazoa > Arthropoda > Insecta > Lepidoptera > Yponomeutidae > Yponomeuta > Yponomeuta malinellus. The sequence goes on along the minus strand of OX371006.1, from coordinate 14,389,954 downwards.
TTTATGACAAGGAACAAGCCACTTCTTTGAAAATCTTCGCCCAAGTGAAAACTTGATAAGGCAAAAATATCAAATTATTTGCTAGACAGTTCAAGACAACCATTTTCAAAACTGTTGCCATTCATCATATTATTATCTACTCGAGGTTAGTCATGTCGATGACCACTTGAGATATATCTTTGCTTATATCTTACTCGGGTAGGACATATTCGCGGTACACCTCACTGGATTGGGGCATACCTCCAATACTGCTCCCACTTGGGACCTTATGGCCCAAGGCTGGTGCTGGTGATGTAGGATCATCCTTCTCAAGGTATACGTAGTACTGACTGAGCTTGTCCAGCAAATCCATCAAAGGCTTCATCTTTGTCCCATTTTGTTCGCTAAGTAAGATAAAACCATCCTTGCGTCTCATAGCCTAAGAAAGCAGATAACATAAACAGCTTATACTCCAGGCAGGTTCACTTTTCTGATAGAAGTTATTTACATAGTTATAGACCACAGCCATACCTATAGGTTACATTCACCCCCAGGGGATATAAATAGGATCCAAATTCAAAAAGAGTTGAGCCAGTTAGGGTAACTTGAAACTTCTTCCTTTTAAGCACCAGTCGAATATAGTACCTGAGGTACTGGACAAATCAAGAAATGAATTGTAAAACAAATGATAAATACTTTTCCCAGGCGGTCTCCCATCCAAGTACTGAACACGCCCGATGTTGCTTAACTTTGGTGATCGGACGAAAACCGTGTATTCAACATGGTATGGATGTTCGCTGGTTTATTATTCTGAACCATTAAGTATTTAGAAGATAACCATACAGTAATGGTACCGTTGAGAGGACATTGACCCTTAAATAGGTAAGCTTAACCCAGTAATGCTGCGGATTACTTTGCAACAAAAGGTTGATCTTCAACTTGTATTTGCTGCTACTTTTGGTCACAAGGAACATAAGATAGGAAACATTGTTTAACAGTACTTTTACAGCACGCCATCTTCCTTTAGCCTTGGTAGGTAGAAGATTTCTCACAAATAAAATGGAACTACATAATTAGCTTGTACTCTAAAGTTTCCATCGTTATGATATGTTGATAATTGTTGCCGCCCCCCCCCCCTTTTTGAGGGTTACATGTTATTGCTTATCCATCTATCTGTGTCTACGTCTTCGAACAGCTATGAACCGCTTCTTATATAACCTGCGAGGCATGATAATAGAAGTAATAACTACACATCAGTGTGTTGTGTATAATAATAGTGCTCTGCGAGAGTATGTGATTGCCAACTAAGTTATGCTAATAACCCCGTGAGGGTTTATTCATGTGTTGGCAAGGATACTGTAATTTTATCATTAAAATTCAATTAATAAACATTTTACATATTCCCCAAAATTGTTATGCACTCAGGCTTAGGCGACACACGCAGACCCCGCGAGGGTGTACTTAATTGTTTAGCAAGTCTGACTTTTTATAATCTTGCGAGGGTTGATATTAGGTACCATGCATAGTTGTTGATAGTACCCTACGAGGGTATGTGAATATTTGTCAACTGTAAAACTCTGTAACAGTGGATAGGTATTTACCATATCTGAGTATTATTCTACACTGTACCCTGCGAGGGCGCGTGATTGTTTGCTACTTACCACGTACCTATAGGTGTATTGTACAAAGGTAGCAGGGATATTGATTGATATACAATTGATTGCCAACTCTGTTCACCTTATAACCCTAAGAGGTCTGCTGCTTAACACATATATGCATGTTTGTACATGATATCCTGCGAGGATACTTGATTGTTTGCCAACTCTGATCAGGGTTCTGTGAGGGTTGATGTAGAGCCTGGCACATTACACATAGTAGGTACCATGCGAGGGTATGTGATTTTCTTGTGTTGATATCATGCGAGGCTATGTGATTGTTTGCCATCTTGGCTTAACTTAAAATCCTTCATAGGTAGTACCCTGCAAGGGTATGTGATTTGCTTGGGTTGATATTCCGCAAGGCTATGTGATTGTTTGCCAACTTAGCTTAATGTTCTTCATAATAGGTACCCTGCGAGGGTATGTGTAGCTCCATGGTAACTCAGTTGTAATCAATAACCTGCAAGGGATGATAAAAAGCAAGCATAGATGCATCCATTATAGTAGGCACCCTGCGAGGGTAGGCAACTCTGTGGCAAGTCAGTATTTAATAACACTGTGAGGGTTGATGTCGATTGCACATATTTTTGTATACAGTATGTAACTCCATGTACCTTGCGAGGGTAGGCAGCTCTATGGCAACTCAGTTGTATTTAATAACCCTGCGGGGGTTGATATTGACTGCACATAATATTGTTCTTAAACAGTATGTAGCTCTATATACCCTGCGAGGGTGGGCAGCTCCATGGCAACTCAGTTGTATTTAATAACCCTGCGGGGGTTGATATTGACTGCACATAATATTGTTCTTAAACAGTATGTAGCTCTATATACCCTGCGAGGGTGGGCAGCTCTATGGCAACTCAGTTGTATTTAATTTAATTAATAACCCTGCGAGGGTTGATATTGACTGTAAACAACATGTTGTATACAGTATGTAGCTCCATGTACCCTGCGTGGGTGTGTAATTGTTTGCCAGAGACCTGCGAGGTCTGGCGTACAACCTTGCCAGTTCAGATTATCAAAACTGATGTCTTTCAGATAACTTCTCGTCTTCCAGCTATCGGTCATAGACTAGTTCTTTTAGTACCGCCTCAATCATCTTTGGAATTATGATTAGTAGGTGTCATTAACCTCAAGTCTCACGAACTTCTCTTGTAACGCAACATGACTGCGTGGGAAGCTAAAGAATCAAAATCGAACTGAAAATTGCAAATATTTTATTCAACGCTGCTTGTCAACATTGACAGTAGATTAAAATATCTTCATTTACACGCCTTTGACCGATAATCGAATGGGTACTGAAAATCGGCGAGGGCACCGACACCACACCATAACTTTCGTTTCAACAAAATGAAAGATATTCATTGTCGGAATTATAACCTCAAAATCTACAAGAGTAGGATATATTATGTAAGATACTCACTGTTGACGTGGTCTTAAAACACCAATTGACATTATCAGTAATGCAATACTTACGTGTTAGATATTAACCACTCAATAACTATTATTTTACCTGAAAATTTTTTTAGGGGTTCAAGCATTTTTGTAAACTGCGTTCGTAGAAGCAGAATATTTATAACACAAACGGTAACACCGTTATATACTAATTGTCGTGTTGTTTATACACAATAGCACGAAAATATCACACTTTTTAGAATATTTGTATTTTTTGTCGACTGTCATTAGCGGAAAATTCGATGCCAATGACAAACAAGATCGCCGTCGCGCGTTCTGAAATCATTACTACGCGGAAGGCATCCTGGTTGGTAGAGTGTCACAGACTAGCAAAGTGCGACGATTAGGGTTCAAGCGGCGTCGACTGGCACGGAAAAGGAGATTACCTATCTCAAACTCAAAGCTTCAAATAACGTACAGGATTTAATATAATGATTATAATATTTTTGCCAAGAACGGCCGTTTTGCAAAACTGGATTATAAAAATGATGATGTGATTAATACGTCCGTATGGCGGAAATTCGTGAGCTAAATAGGGAATAAGAGATATATATATATATAAGAGAAGGGCAAGATAAAAAGCATCCGAAACAGGCTTGCGTGCTTACAACGACTAATTAATGTTTATGAAGCGAAAGATGTTTATCAGGATCGCGGCATATGACCAACTCTGGTCTCTGCTTACCCTTCCGGGATACAGGGCGTGAGTTTATGTATGTGTGAATTATAAAAAATATATTATGTTGTTTACATGTTCACCTAAAACTCATGATTTTAATTTGCTATGGAATCTTTACCGTCTATACTAAACCGGCCTTGACCCACAATGCGTAACATTTCACATTCTAGCTTCAAAACTCCAGTGGCGGAATGCATAATTCGCCTAGCATGTTGTATAAATTAGGTATAGTTTTGTTTTATTACGAACAAAGTAGAACAAAAGTTACCTGCATTTCCAAGCCAAAGCTAATTAGAATATTATCTTAATAGTCACGTAGGCGCCGTAGCGTCTCGTGGCAGTCATTGACGCCTCATGGGAGGATGTCGCTCGCTAGGAAGTAATGTCAGTATGCTTTGTTTTAAGGTGCAAGCTATTTTGTTTTCATGCCCGCTTTTTCTTATGTTGTCGATCAAACCTACCGACATATATATATAGAAAGTACTTATAAAGCTCACGTGACCTTGTGACTCGTGTCATCAAACTCACCGAAGTTTCAGTGGCAGCATTTCGCCATCGGAGTTGGACTATGATTTCGTTCTGTTAATTTTAATGGTGTGACAAACCTAACTACTTTTAGAATAGGTAAATCGTAGTTTTGTAAGTAAATGTTAAGGACTCGAAAAACATATTACTTACTACCTGTGCCCGCGACAACGTTCGCGTTTGATTTGAGTATATGAAGTGCCCTTGCCCCTTAATCAAGGCCATGGTCTATCTCCATTCTAAATTTCGTCCTTTAAGACCTTTTCGCGATCGTATTAAATTTACTTCCTATCTATTCTATTATTCCTACCTCATCACGCCGTCTCCCGTCAGCGCAGCATGTCGCAAACTTATTACAGCGTAGGTAGTACGAAATTGTGGGACACGCGTTTTTTAGCGCCAAAACGTCAGAATTTGACAATAAATAATTAAATAGGTTTTTAATAAATAAACAGAAAAGGTGCGCTTTAAACATTAAAAACGAGCGCCTCCCGACGACTTACTACCCATCTTCTTATCGTGTCAGTGACCAAACCAGTAAGATTTCACTGGCCCAGAACTCGGCCCCGCGCACTCCAGCGTCTTCTGTGGTACAGCAAGTCTTCTCGAGTGCATTTGGACTGGCACAAGGGATACACAGAGAGGTGCTCCATAGTCTAAGGGAAGACTCCGCAACAGCAGTGGTGCGATGCGATGTTACTACCATGCTGGTCGAATAGAATGCTCTATATAATACGAAATATTGCCAAACGCAGCGTTGGACGCCCACCAGAGCCGCGTTTCATAAAACAACAATTCAGAGTTTATTATTACAATATCATGTACTTTGCGTAGCAGTCTTCCTACTTATTAATCTATGGGTTAATCGACTTTGCAATGTGCAAAGATTTGTCATATTAAAACATTAATAACGCAGATTGTTGGTAGCGGCTGGATGAGGATGGTCGAGTACAAAAACATGTGATGTGCATTGGGCAAGCTTATGCCCACAGGGGTGCTTATGCCCAACATAAACACTCGCGCTGAAATGATAGATAAGATTGGACTGAGCCAAGCAAACAAGCACTTACTTAAGTACTCTAACAAGAAATATAATTTGTCCGCACAATCATACGTAGTTTTGCGTAATATTTCTTTGACGTCTGTGCTTAAAAGATGAAAAATGTTTCAATTGCTTTATGGACTGCAAATGTTTCAATATTTTCGATTGTTTATGTAGGTACCATAACTCAATGGTAGGTACCAAGTTTGATGTAACCTATAAATTGTTTTTCACACCTCCTGCTCGACAATGCCTTATTACGTACCGTCAAATATCATCGTAAAGCATGGCCTTGTCTCTCGAGGGCAATAATAATGAAGAATTTCCCTAGGGAATAAAGTGATTTGAATTTAGAATGTCAAAATTCGCATGAAAACTATGGAGAAGCCCCGCATTGCAATTCGAAATTCGAATTGTTGTTCGAAACTCACCTCTTTTTTTTCTTTTTTTTCTGAAATACTGTGTCCTGTGACCGCGCGAAACACCAACAAAAAAAGAAAAAAAGGCGCGAATTGCAAATACGAATTTAAAAGTTATATTCAATTTAAGTTGCTAAGCCGTAAAAGAGTGTGGACTTTATATTTAATTTCAGGTTTTAATACATATTTTCAACTTATGCAGCCCTGTCTTTTTATTGTCTCCCAGATGGTGTGAAAAGTAGAGTATTCACCTCTGGAATAAAACATGTCTTAGTCTCGGGCGGTATGAACCCCTCGCTTCACTCAGGACTCTACATAACTCCCTCGCTTCGCTCAGGAGTTAAAATTTAACTCCCTCGCTGCGCTCGCGAGTTAACTCGGAGTCCTTCGCTCCGCTCAGGGTTCAATATGCCGCCCATGACATAATACATGGTTTTATTCCCTTAGTGCATAATCTACTATTTTTTTCATTAGCCTGGATATTATTGTGTAGTCTATCTTCCTTCGCTTTAAAAAAATTACATATAATGAGGCGTACGTTCGAAAACCTTTGCCTACCAGAACAACGACTTTCATAGTTAATTTAGTTTCTTTCTGTGAATAAATAATTCAGTTCCGTTATCACGTTGCACACTACTAGTAATAGTGTACTATTAAAATTAAAGCCTGTAAAAATATTTTTTCAAAGCGACTTTGCCATTAAGCCACCACTTACCTTCAAACCAGCAGCGTCTCTCCCCAAAGCTGGGCCTTATAAAGTGGCTCGGCAGGCCATCGCTGAATTGCATGGCAGCTGTGCAGGCTGTCAGAACCAGCGGGATTCCCCATGCGTAAACACCGTAAAGGGCGAACCGCTTTGATTCCCGCCTCTTGAAGTTGCTGCCCCCGCGGTAGCCACTGCCAACATAAATCTGGTAAAGAACAGCTCCGGAACACGAGCCTAATAAAAAATACGTGGCTAGTCACTAGACGTGAGTCACTACTAACTAAATATAAAGTATATTTTACCAATACTACGTAACTTATTAGACTTTTTTTATTGATGTGTGTTTTCTCTCGCAAGTTAAGCTTTAAACTAGGTAATAAATATCGAGTTACATGAGGTTTTTTATGGGTAAAGAGGTTAAATAATTACCTACTTAATTTCAGATTGGTTCTCATTTATTACGTAGGTACAAAGTTTATTGTACTGTTATTGTATTCTGTATCCATGCTATTTAGAGGCCAAAGGCCGAAACCATTGCTTAGCTGGGTACGTTGTCATGCTGCTGAGACAATCGAGTATTCAAGTTGACCAACGAGTCATTACACTTTAAAAATTACACACTATTAGTGAAAGATCTGTGAGGAAAATCAACTTTTTCTAGTTCTACATGAATGTCTCTTAAATTATTATTTATCATTCAATATGTAAATAGACGTGGGAACTCACGCGAGCCATATTTCCGAACACGTGTTTTTGGTTGGCACAGTTTGCTTCCATATGCTATTGCTTTGATAGAAAAAAATACTTTGCTATAATTATGTAAACGGTGCATTGCTGCTCAGAATCATGCCATAGTTCTAACTTAACGTTCTTACCGTTTCGACTGTTGGGACGTGGACAAACTTCCAGTCCTTAAGGTAGCATAAAGAAAGAACATGATTGTAATTTGTTCTTAAAACTGAAATACGACTCTACTGCTATATGCTCTACAGGCACATTTAACAAGACTTTCATGCTCCACGTACCATGCAAACTATCAAAATCCTACCTGTGAATCGCGGGTACTCTACCTTCTTGGTGTCAAGCTATACTAGACTCTAGAGAAACATAACTTTCATTACTGCGGCTGCGCGGACTAAACTGCCACTGCTTCACTAACCAAATACTTAGTTTGTCTCGTCTTTTTCGAGTAACGAGAGATCAAACAACATCAACTTAACATGCGGTACAAGGGTACAACAGTAGGTATACCAGTTTAGTCACGTTCTTCGACAAACTTTAGCAAATAGAATTTAAGGATTAAGGTCCGGATATAGACCCGCAACTGGATTGAGATTTTCGTCACATACGATGAAGGTTAAAGAAATCTACACTTTGGTCGGGTTGTAAAAGAGATGTTTGGGATAGTTTATCGAAGAAACCCATAATTAGACATCAAAAGCGTAAAGTGACTTCTTGTGACATACAGCTTGACTGAGCAGGTTGTCGGGTTCGGCATAGCTGATCTGCAATATATACCTTTTAAATCTACCTGGTAAGAAGAATGTGCATTTTTGAAATGTATGTACAATTAGATCTTTTGTTTTGTTATCTTCCCTACGTTACACGTCAAGGTACATCAATTTGATGCGTTACTATTTTTCAAGACAAACATGCTTCCCTTCAGTATCACCTCTATGTAATTCATCATCATCATCATCATCATCGTCATGATCAGCCGGTATCAGTCCATTGCTGGACATAGGTCTCTCCCAAGACACGCCACTGAGCCCGATCTTCGGCTCTTCCTTTTCAGTTACTGCCCACCGCTTTGCGAATGTCGTCGCTCCATCTGGCCACAGGGCGTCCTTCGCTACGTTTGCCGATTTGTGGTCTCCACCGCAACGGTTATCGGACCTGCGCCTGCCACTTCAGTTTGCTAATCCGTTGAGCTATGTCGATCACTTTACTTCTCTGGCGAATTACTTCGTTTCGGATTCGATCCCGCAGAGAAACACCGAGCATAGCTCGCTCTATGTCATTCATTTAGCTAAAACGTAGTTTCTTAGTCAGGTACTTATTTAAAAAAATACAAAATGTGGTTCTAATAACACAGGAAATAGTCTCACAGCCGGTTTCTGAATTGAGAATTTCACTTATTCATTATTTCAGCATCTGTGTATTCTGGATTGTTCTTGTTTTGAGAAATTTAAGAGAATCATATGTAAATACTTACTTACGTAAGTATTTACATATGATTCTCAATTCAGTAAGGCTATTTTGTTTACTGGCGAAATGTACTACGGTAAGGCTAGACACCCTATTCGAACTACCAAATAATAGCCGATATTTAAATAGATATTAACTTATTGTATGTGTCCTCAGGTTCATTACCTGAAGGTTCTCCAAATATCGAAGCACATCACGTTCAGCCAGAAGAAACTCGTTTGGAAGAAGTAGTAGACGATGAATGCTGAAAAGAATTTGGTAGCCAGTTGAGGATTACTGTAATCTATGAACACCGTCACGGATTGAATAAATATCCACACGAATACGTGGGCGTGTTTTTACTCAGCATTTTTTAAGTACTTTGATGACACGTAATTCTGGATGTGCAATAAAGAAAACTACATTTTATTCAGCGTTACGCTTAATCTGTCTTTCTTAGCGTAGCGCTGAATAAAATGTAGTTTTCTTCCTTCTTTCTTTCCTTTCTCCCTTCCTCCCTCACTCCTTAGCTTGATGTGCTTTTGACTGTCCCAGGAGACAGTCTATCTTTATACCTACCAAATTTAGCAGGAAAAACGTCCAAACAAACTCTATACACTTTCACATGTTTTATAATATCTATACATCCAAATTTTATCAAGTACATTTGTCCTACTTCAAAGTCTGATATTTTTGTATTTGTCTGGTCCAAACATATTTACGGGAAGAATTAAAGGCCTCAACTAGTCCAATTCATGAGCATCTAGTGGTGGCGAAACTATAAACAAACAGCAGTCCGATCTTCGATAGTCCCGATCTATTATTGTATCAGCTTGTGTTGCAAAAATTTTTCCAAGAATTCCCCATTAACATTCGCTCATGCGTATTCTTTATTCGAGCCATTTTGTAGTTGCCATATCTGGTAATCACGTTTCTCTGGGTGCGTAACCGGCTTTTAGGATGAAATCTTGTGACTTGAAAATGGTTTCATGCACTTAACAGAATCCAAGGTCTGACCGATTGAACAACTTTGACGTTCATTAAGTAAACATTCTGTTTTTACAATGAATAAAAATATTTGAATTGAATTGAATTGAATTGACCCAATTGTTCTTCTGTAGAGATGTAGATTCTAAGGAATGAGTCAATAGGTAAAGTAGGTTGTCTGTCAGTCGGCTCCGGCAATCTTTCATCTTTAGGACCGTTTTGTTTATCGTTTATTTCCTCAGCCGATGGATATATATATCAACATACCAATCAGTCGAGCGAAGATTTTATTTAGCTTTCTTACTTACTACTACTGCTAAGCTATTGATGTTTCTTTTCGGCGCGCGTCAAACCACTGACGACGTAACAACACTGGGAAATATCGATACGCGTCACCTTGCCTCTCGTCCCACGGATTTTTTTATATATTTTTGGCATATATAGAATTGAATCATCTGTGAGGGTTTCAACGGTCTAGCTATTACGGTTCATGAGATGCAGCCTGGTGACGGACAGGCAAGACGGACCACAGAACGGACGGACAGACAGTGGAGACTTAGTGGTGGGGTCCCTTATCATTTGGGTACGGGAACATAAAAAAATAAAAAAACTGCTTACTTGTAGTACCGGTTGGTCTCTTCCGTTTATTTTATTTTATTTTATACTTTTATACCGATTCCAAATTATTGTTAATTATTTAATGCTTAATATTATGCCTCACTGTTTTTTATTTATAAAGAATACGTGTAGAAAATCGCGGCGGAGACTGAAAAACAGCATTAATGCTGAGGCTCCGACCATTTCAAAAGTGTGCTAAATTAAATGACTCTTATGTTAAGAAGCAAAATTGTTACTTTTGAATAAAGTTCTTTTTATTTATTTTTTATATTTTAACCACTCAAATAATTAAATTAACACAATTCCTTGTGTTATGTGTAAGTTATTATTGTGCTTGTGTTATTGTAACCAGGCAAGAACATCACAAACATGGAAATACACCCAGACTGAGGCTGTGTGTAAAATGTACGGCGGCCCCTGGTGGGAATCGAAATCACAACCTCCAGCGTGGTATTCAGACGTGATAACGCTAGACCAACGAGACAATCAAATGGGTGATTATATGAAATAAGTAAGATTTCTCTACCAAGAGATGAATTGCGAATACTTTATTATTATTACGAATGACTTTACTGAAATTGAGAGAGAGTTAATTTCTGACCCAATAGATGACTTGTCTTAAGCTTTCCTTATTCTCAGATCATTACAATTTTACGGCCTCAAATATATTATCTGAACCGTTTCCCGATCCTATCGTTCACCTATTTATTCGTCCGTATAAACTAGCTGAGTGTCTCGTCAACAGTACGAGAGACGCAAATCAGCGCAAAGCAAACATCAACACCAATAACGTTTATTATGTGTGATCTGTGTGACATAGATAAAACTGTAGCATAAAACCCTTCATCATGTTCTGGTCAGTCGTAATGAGGTGAGATTATAGCCAGCCCTTTCCTGCGAAATGGGCAATTTGGTGTCTCCTCGGAACGGAAGGTATCTCATATCACGTAGAGTAGAGCAGAGAACAATTTATTGTACACAAGAGATGAACATACAAACATACAGGGTTATTTTTAATAAGCTAATTTAATCATACCTGAAATATGCTAATTACAGTTTGTGTCTTACTTACTACTTTTGTTTCTTCTCAGTTTTTTTTTTAAATATCAGGACTTACATAACACAACATAACATAAACTCACGCATGTATCCCGAAGAGCTAGGTAGAGACCAGGAACTGCCACTTGCCACGATCCTGACAGATCTCTTTCGCTTCATCAACATTTATTAGTCGTTGCATGCATGCAGGCCTATTTCGGATACTTTTTATCTTGCCCTTTTTGGTTTGCATAACCCTGGTTTTGGCTTACATAATTTTATTAAATTCCCGCTATATATGCTCTATCAATGTGGCATAGATTAATGTAAATTATAGAATATTATATTAATTAAACATATTATTTTAAAAGCAAAATTGAACAGAACTATTTCAAAGGTGCCAGAATAAATGTTTCTGTAGGTAAATGACAAACTCTTACCTACATGAATTCAGGAATTGTGCATTTTAGAAATAACCCTGTATATTATAAGTACTCATGTTCTCAATGTTGTAGGTACTCTTTTAGTTAAGAAATAATTTTGTTTTACGCATCTTATATTGACAGTAGGTACTTCGGAAAACAATATATGAAGAATAAACAACAGCATGAAGAAAAACCGCCCGAATAAGCGACAGTGATGACTTGCAGGGTCAGAAAAAGAGTCAGATGAATAATATTAATCAGTTAATTTTTTTTTTTTTGCAAGTATCAAGGTGCCTAAAAGTTCTCACCAGTCTAGAAACTTCGGGAAGTACCTAGAAGGACGTCGAAGGTACTAGAAAACTGTAAAACATTCCAGAATATCTTCTGGAAGTATGCAGTATCACATCGAAGATCCTAGAAAAGTCAAAAAGTCGTATCCTAACAGCATTTGAACCGCAATGCGCTGAGATTTGAACAGTTTCGGTTTTTGCGTGACGCGCGCACAAAGAAACAGAGTGGGACAGACAATTATGACAGAAAATGTAACAGGTAATAGATAACAGGCAAAAGAACCTTAACAGCCCTCACGATAAACAAAACAATTTCATACTTCTCTTCAAGCGGCAATTTTTATGGGGCGCCTGCATTGAAAGCTTTTTTAATCTAATTAGCGTAATTTGTGCAGAAAATGTTATTAGGTCGCCTCAATTAAGTTTGAGTTTGGGAGTGGCCCATGGTCGAGTGGTCGACGCATGTAATTAGTATAAATGGGAACTTGCGTCTAACAGATTGGAGTAGGAGAGCGGTGGTAGCCTAGTGGGTAGAACATTGGACTCGGAAGCGAGAGACCCAGGTTCGATTCCCAGGGCCGGCATGTACCTATGTCTTTGTTTTATATTTTCAAAGTTACGCACATCTGCGAACTTTTACTAGCAATACCATCACACGCTAACGGTGAAGTAAAACGTCGTGAGGAAACTCCTGCCTTGGTTGGCTCTACACTTATTGACTTGTCTTTCCTGTGGGCTAGGTCGACTAAGCTGTCAGGGCGTCAGGTGCTGGGCAAGCCTACTACATCTAAAAAACAATGTCCCAAGCACTGCAGCGTCCGAGTACTCCCATCACCCATCTAGTGTGAGTGTAGGTGCTACTGGACGCTGTATAAATCATCTCACGTAGATGCAAAGGCGAAAATCTTTTTTTTTCAGGGTTTTCGGGATCACAAAAAATCCGGAAAATAAAGTTACTACACTAATAAAAAACTTTACATTTAGTCTTTTCATTGAATTCTGAACGTTTTCTTATAAGAAGGGTGTAACTGTAAATGCATAAAAGCATTATTTTACGAGGTAACTCAGATATTGTTAACGTTTCATACGTTTCGTGCAAGTTCTTACGTCATAGTTTGAGCCCGATTTGTATGGCTCGTTTTTGTACCACGTGACTATATTGACTTTTCGACAGGTTATATTATGAAAAGTATTAAATTTAGTCATAGAGAAAAAAATTACCACTTTTATTTATCTTTTAACATCGTCGGTCGGACTGATTACCGGAACATCTTCTGTATCGTGTATGTTTACTCTGTGCTGTTACTTGTGAATCAATTTATGACGCTTTGTATACGTGTACAAATGGCCTCAGTCTGGATGTTTTCCCCCATGTTTGTGATGTTCTTCTCTGATAACCATATCACAGGGTATTCTAGTTTGGTACCAGGACAAGTGATTTTAATGCATTTATGTTTGGATGCTATAGCTTTACTAACCAATGGCGAGGCAGCCCGTCATCAAAACGCTGACCTGGCTCGTGTTCAGCTTGAGGTAGGACCGAAAGTTGCAGACCATTATAATGTACAAATGGCTTCAGTCTGGGTATTTTTCCATGTTTTTTTATGTTCTTCTCGGTCTCATGACCAATATGACAATATCACAGGATATCCTTGTTAGGTTAGGTTAGGTTAGGTACGTGGATGTGGACGTTTGGATGTCAATAATCCCACTCACCAATAGCAAGGCAGCCAGTCATCGGGACGCCGACCTGGCTCGTGTTCAGCTTGAGGTAGGCCAGGAAGACATAGGCCACGACGAGGCCGCCGCAGTAGGCCATTAGGCACATGCCGTGCAGGTTGCGCAGCTCCGGGATGAACGCGTACACGAGGAACGTCGCCAGCAGGAACGGGACTGACAGTAATAAACCTGGGACACAGAAACTATTTTAGGCACAAAAAGGGCGAAAGCAATAGACGAGATTGGCAGGGGACCGGAAGGGTTGGCGTGACATAGAAGAGGCCTTTGCTCAACCGCTTCTACCTATCTATCTATTCATGGGCTAGATAGACAGCTGGAAGCTTTACTGTGGACCTGGACCTTGGGCCTGGGGCACACAGAAAGGACGTGGGACGAGGGCGCAGAAAAGACGCGACGCGTTGTGGAGTTGTAAATAATCGCTCTGTCTTATCTGTCGCTTCAGTAAATTTAGTTTAAAAGTGAATTGAAAAGACGCCGCGTCCTCTCCGCGCTGTCGTCCTACGTTCTTCCTAAGTGCCCCACGCCTTAGTGACGGGGAAGAACCCTAAGCCCGATTTCACATTGTACAATGCTGTTTAGTAAATAGTTAAACAATATTTCAAAGAAAATAATTTTCAGGGAATTTCCTAGGCAGTCGCCTCTACCTAGTCAGGCGTTAAGCTACTCATCAATCAATATCAATCTTTTATCATGAGATCAACTCAGAAAACGCGAAAAACTGTACTATAAATGATACCTTTTGCTAATATATGAAACAGCTGATATTATTTTCGCTATTTCAGAGTAAATCGATGAAGTAAAGCGATCTAGAAGCGTGGGGAAGATTTTTATAATGGTGTTTTTCATTTTGACTGGCTATTTGGTATCAATTACTTTACGGAACGAAAGAAGCATCAACGCCAAATGGTATACTTCCAAATGCCAAGCAGAAGTTTTCTCTGTTGTGAGCAACAAGCGACCAAACACAGGGTTCCGCGGGCTACTACTCCACCACTTTAATGCGCCCGCGCACACGCGCTCAAAACAAGGTACTTCCTGGACAGCACGCCGCTCAAACCTGGGTCACCCTCCTAACAGCCCTAGTGTGACTTCTTTTTATTCCTGAAAAAAACAGCTCAAAGGGATACGATTGTCGCCGAAAGATGCGCTGTCACTGTCAGCGTTCGAGGAGGCTGTAAACGAGGTGTCTGCGGCGGACCGGAAAAAGTGTTTCGAAAACTAGTTCAGATGCATGAAACTTTGTATAGAGGCTGGTGGAGAGTACTATAAAAAGATTTAATAAATAAAATATTTACACATTATTTAATTTTCGAAAAATTTTCTGAGTGTCCCACGTAGTTAGCGTCTTTTCTATTTCTGACTAAAAAAAAGCTATGAAGGAGGCATCAACTATGTTCAGAAGTTTAATGTCATGATCGGTAGTGCTTCTATCTATCTATCCGTCGGTCGGTCACTTGGTCCGTCCGTCCATGAAAGAAGCTAATTTCATACATTTACTATGACCGTTGTGCAAACTCTCTAAGAATACTAGTCAAACGATGTCGTGCGGTTACGGTTATCGTACAATGTGAAATCGGGCTTAGGCTTCTTCCCCGTCACTAAGGCGTGGGGCACTTAGGAAGAACGTAGGACGACAGCGCGGAGAGGACGCGGCGTCTTTTCAATTCACTTTTAAACTAAATTTACTGAAGCGACAGATAAGGCAGAGCGAGCAAAAATGTACCCGTAAGAGCGGTTTCGCACTACGTCCGATCCGACTCCGTGAAAATATGGATCTAGAAATCTCAGACCGAATTCGGATTTAGATCAGAGATCGGACTAGTGCATGCTCTGATCTAAATCCAAGTAGTTCAGGGTCCACGGGGCCACGCATACGGCCACACGCAGTGCGCGAGTGTTCATACAAAAAATACTATGACTACTTCAGTCCGTCAATAATCTTATCCGAAATGGAGATTCACGGATGACGGAGAGACATCGGATGACGGAAGCCGGATCTGGTGCGTAAACCACCGTAGAAATAGTTCTACGACTACTTCGGACCGTATTTTCACGCGCTCGGATCGGATTCGGATCGGACGTAGTGCGAAGCGAACCCGCGCTAAGTGTATATCTGTCGATGATATTATTTCAGAAATCAATAATTTATTTCAACGTAAAGAATTTACATTCTGTTTGCTGAATGTCAATGTACTATGTTACTATGTTAGCCGCTGCCTTCGGGCCGTATTTGTAGTGAAGAAAAAGGCAGAGGAAAAAAAATCCACTCTGACCATCTTTTCTCAAATCATCTTAAACTTATACATCAAAGCCTATATGATATGTTTCCGTGATAGCCACCAATTTAAAAGCCAATAACACTTCTTACAAAAGTAGGAAAAACATCAATGCTGCGGCCAGACACACGAACAGCACCCGTTCACGAGGACAACGCAGGGGTCAGCCATCACCAGTCTCAACCATTTTAGAGGGAGATAGGTGACCCGGCCATCACGCCACCATTCGAATGACCTTTAGCAAACCTGCAGATTGAGTTCTTGTCAGCTATAAAATGTGTGCTATAGTTATTAATGTGCAAGCACGTCGTCGTACACCTTTTTAAAACTAAATAAATAAGAATATTAATAATTAAATAACAATGAAATCGCAGTGGAATTGGTTTACTACCAAGGGCTTATATCGTTCATATACTCGTCTATTCTATAATAGGCTTTTTTACATAGCGATTTTTTAATGAATGTTTTAAACTTATTTTCAGACAAGGATAGAACATGTTCTGGAATTCTGTTGTAAAAAAGAACGCAATAGCCTACAAACAAACCTTGGCTAAACGAAATTTAGAAGCTTATTTCTATTTCTAGTGTTTACGTTATGGACGTCCCTATTTAATATAAACATTTTAATGTTTTACGGACATACATTATATTATCGAATATATAATATTGGCAAGCCAGTGTAAGAATTCCTATTTCTTTGAAACGCTCCCTTAGCGATTCCCTACTGCTTAAGTTGTAAATTGCTCTTACTGCTCTTTTTTGCAAAATAAATATTGTTTCTATATCTGCTGCCCGTCCCCATAATAACAGCCCATATGACATGATACTGTGAAAATAACTAAAATAGACAATCGATATGTCTGTAAGTTGCCTAATTTTTTTTAACTGCAAATGCAGCTGAACTCAATCTACCCGATAGTTTTTTTAATATGCGGACCCCATTGCAGTTTTGAGCCTATTGTTATGCCTAAAAATAGTGTGGACTCTACCAGCTCTAATTTCTTACCAGATATTTTTAGATACGTGTCAACATTTTCAACATTGGGCAAGGAGAACTTGACGCATTTTGTCTTTTTCGCATTTAACATCAAATTGTCTCCGATTTCATAAAAACTAGACACAAAGATTGCCTTTATCAACATTAGTTCGAAATTGAATTTCACAAAATACTTTTTAATACAGTTGCTAAAAAAGTGGCGTATTGCAGGGACGTATAGCGTTCGGGATGTGGGCTATTTCATACTCGTGCTTTTTTTTTACCTTCCCCGAACTCGTGCGTTCTCTTTCCCAACTGTCAAAATAATGTCTATTAAAAAGAAAAACCAACCATGAAGTTTTTAGTAAAAAAACTCATAGAAGTTTTTATGATTCATGCAAATACGTATATTTCTAAAAAGAAGCTACTAATTTGTTTCAATATCAGATTTAATGAGTTTGGTTAGGTTTAATTTCATTTATTCATCATCATAAAAAACTTCTACTGAAGACGTATAATTTGGCTGTATGGGCATAATTCCCTTTGCCTACCAGAATGGGTGAAGAAAAAAAAAACTCTGCTGATATTCTACGGTTGGCGCCATTTTTCAGAAATTTTCTTTGCGAGTTTAGTTGTTTGTTGCACAAAATGAGTAATTTCGACCCTAGTTTTTTTGAATTAACACCACCGGAACGCAGTATAATTTGCACAAAATGCTTCGGAGAACATTTTACCGGAAAAGTCAAAAAGTCGCTACATATCTACATACGACGAATATTGAGTGGAGAGAAGAGAAAAAGGCAAATAGTTTTTCATTTTTTCGCAACTGTATTAAAAATAGTCGTTCAGTACACGTGCGGAACCGTCATTGCAACTTGTTCCGACTGTCAACCCTCGCCTTCGGCTGCGCCTCGGCTCGGGTAGACATTTGTCGGAACTCTTTGCAATGACAGCCTTTCCACACTTGTAATGAAATATACTATTCCAACATCCTTGTTTCCAACGCAACTTATTAAAAGCATTCGCCAAGATCATTTGAGTTTGATTGATCTTGCAAGAAGATTTGAAATGATCATATCTGTAAATTAAGATCGAACCTTTCTGAAGCACCCTGTAGAGGTGAATGTCAATCAGGAATGAGTCTCAATAAAGCGTTCTCTATTATTTCTTCCTCTCAAAGTTGCCCCAACCATAGACACTGATATTAAGGATAATTCTTAGTGGACAGAGCGACGGGTTGGTGGCTCTTACAAAATAGGTATGTAGAGCTAGCTTATCAACTAGGTGTTGTTGGACTTTTGTAAACGACAACTGTGAGTGATAACAATGTCCGCTTGAGCAAGGTGGCTAGCAAAACTAGATAATTATCATGTGGCATGATAGATACAGATAGACGGCACATTTTATAAGGCTTTTTTACTTATCTGTTTCTACTTTGTGTTCGGTTAGATATACACATTTTTGGTAAACGAGGCAGTCGGAATACTTGTCACGGCTGAATCAACGTCCTAAGTGGCACAAAAATCACCAGAGTTTGAAATTGACGACATAGTATTATTAAAGGATGAGCATCTGCCCCCCAGCAAGTGGGCATTAGCACGCATCATGGAAAAACACTCTGGCTTAGATAGTATTACACGGGTATATACCGTACGTTACAACGGGAAATCTACTCGAAGATCTGTTTCTAAGTTATGTGCTTTACCCATTTCTACAAGAGAATAAGTTTATTTCATTGGAGTCAAGTTTATTTAATCTGTGTGCTTAAAGTTTAGATTGATTGATTCAACTTTATTTGTTTTATATTTATATGGTCTTAGTGCGGTTCATTTGTGTTGCCTCAAATCAAATGTTCTTTAATTTACTTAAATAGGTATTTCTTTTATACATTGTTTGGGTAATCCTGTTAGTAATTTAGTGGGTATACTCAAATACTTGTGTTAATTTTTCATAAATGTCAAGTAAAAGGTAGGTCGGTTTTACATAGAAATTCGGGTAGATAGATATTTATAGTATAAGAATGTAAATATAGAAGTAGATATTTAGGTAGGGTCATTGTATTTGAAAAGGCCTCAAAGTCCTTTTGGTGGGCGGCATGTTCGGTTAGATATACACCTTTTTGGTTTGCTGTCTTTATAATCTTGTCTCTTCGGAAAAAAAAGTCAGTGTCAACAGTGTCAAACAAACCACACAAGCTTTTTATTGCAATCATCATCATCATCATCAGCCATTTGACCCCCACTGCAGGACGTAGGCCTCCCTCATGGTTTTCATAACCATGAGGGGTTTTGCCATAATCGCCACGCTTGGCAGGCGGGTTGGCGATCGCAGTATGGCCGTGTCAGAACGAAATTTTTCACTTGACATTTATGACTCGATTCATTTCGAATGTGCTCGATAGTCGTGTGAGGCACGAAATCGGTGAATTTTTTGTTCCCGTAAAACAGAAAATCAATTTCTTGGTCAAAATTATGCATGTCGCCGTCGCTTGGAAAATTTATTTGTGTTCCTGAAGTTCAAACAACTTGTCTAAGTTGTAGAGTCGCTATACCCATCGTCTGCCCGAATGAAATCGGCGCTCGGCGTTCACTTTAAAACGTTTTGTTATTCCAAAGTTTTTAGTTTATCGACTAATCGTTTTAACTTAGAAATTTAAATATTTAAAAAATAAACATAATTATTTCAACAAAACCAAACCCAATATAAGCATAATATTGTTATAATACAAAAAGAAAGTATTAAATTTTCATTAAAGTGCCTACTGTGCGTGCAATGCATTAACGAAAAGCAGTTAAAACGTCAAATTTGCGATTTAGTTCATTCAATACCCTTTAAAAACGTGTCGCAATGCCTATCCCTATCACGTTCAATGGCATCTCGTATCAAATAAATGCAGTCTGAAGTTCGTCAGCACCTTTCAAACGTCAAATTGAAAGGGTCTCGCGATAGTTTCGAAAGATAGACAATTAGGCCCCAGAATTCTAGTACCTATTTAGGTTATTAGTTGTTTTTTTCGTAGTTCTTACCGTAATAGGCCGCAATTACTTTATTTTATTTTAGTTTAGTGTACGAATCGCACGCAAATACCCCGGGATTTTTATATTATGACACAGGATTTGCGCATGTAACAAAATTGAATATTCGTAAAGGTAATTTGACGAAGGGTGTAGAATTGTAGATATTGTGGTCTAATGTGGACCAGACCTACACAAATACGAAATTGCTTGTATTTGAAAACGAAAATAATCATCACGACATGAGAAATTATTTTAATGCAATATTTACAATTTCAATTCAATACGCATTTTCTTAATATAAAAATAGCCTATTGTGTGTAATAATTAATTAGTGTAATAAAGTTATGGTTTAGTAAAGTTATGTAGACCAGAATCGATAACAAATACATTTTCATTTTTCATTTTCATTGTCATTACTAATATTATAGCTACAATCCGGTATACTCACTGACTGACTGACTGACTGACTGACTGACAGATCATCTATAGGTTTCCTCGGAAACGGTAAGAGCTACGTGAAAAGTTTGTATGAGAAAGTTGTAGGAAATGTATGATATATAATTTCGAACGCCTTCTCCTATACAAATGGACTAACTTTTTTGTTTACTGGCCGATTTGGCTGAAATTTGGAAGAGGTGATAGTTTTGTGATCTCATTTTGAAAAAAAATTTTGAACGTTCGAAATTCAAAATGGGGGCGAGAATATGGAAAAAAGTCGGCAGCCAAATGGGCATATGCTGGAGATATGCTGTAAACGGCATCGGGTTGTCAAAGGACTCAGGTATATGAAAAAAATCGGACATTTCGGATTTTCAAGATGGCGGCCGAGATATCGACAATCGAACATGAGAAAATTTTGTATGGAGAATTTGTACTGAAAATCGACTTTTAGTACAAAATTTAAAACGAAACTGAGGGGGGACAATTTTGCGACGGCGAAGCGGGCATGAGAAACCCCGCCGCGGCGAGGCCGAAGGCCGAGCTCCGTTCAGGCCGAGGCCAAAGGCCGAGACTATACATTTTCCGGCGAACAAGCAACAACGCAGAAGCCAGATGGGACAAACTTGCAAGGCCGAAGGCCGAGCTCCGCGAAGCGGGCTCGAGGAACCCTGCCGCAGTGAGGCCGAAGGCCGAGCTCCATCCAGGCCGAGGCCGAAGGCCGAGACCATACAGGTTCCGGCGTACAAGTGGCAACGCAAAAGCCAGATGGGAGAAACTTGCGAGGCCGAAGGCCGAGCTCCGCAAAGCGGGCCCAAGGAACACCGCCTCGGCGAGGCCGAAGGCCGAGCTCCGTTCAGGCCGAGACCATACATGTTCCCACTTATCGAATCCCTACCCCAAGTGTCTAGCGAGGCCCTAGACCGAGCGCCGCGGAGAGCGAAGCTCGGAGCGGCTGGGGGTTGGCGCGCGTAAGCGCGCAGGGGGCCCGCCCCCTAGTTTTCAATATAAGCCTAAATAAAGAATTCTGTTTGCACTACCGTTGAATGAGAAGTACGATATGTTTTGTAGGTATGTATGTGCATGCACAGCGCAGTGAACAGATCCATAAAGTGCAATGAAAGTATCATTAAATAAATAAATAAATCAGATGAGTGAGATGGTGAGGCCCTTCCTACCTAATTTTATTTTCTAAGTAACATAAAACATGAACCATACAATATCCAATAAAGTTTCGTCAAGAAGTTACGTATGTTTGTTAATTTGTAGTAGCAATACCACTTGCTAACTTCGAAGACCCCCACCTATGCTATGCTAAAGTAAAATTTCACTGCTGTGTTTCTAAGTAAATTTTATGAAGACGTTTACCGGCCATTAACTAAAGCGCTCGTGTTTAATGACCACCGCACGTCTGGCTGTCTGCTTTTTCGCTAACTCGACTCTAGTAAATAAATACGCGAACGTAAAATCCCCACGAGAACGCGGAAGCGGGATTCTCGAGTCTATAGAATTAAGAGCAAGAGTTCAATCTTTTACAGCATATACCTAACTTGGGGAGTGACAAACACATCTTTTCTATGCTATTGTTCAATCAATTTACTGCGTAAGGCACTGTATGCTTACTGAAATACAGCAAGAGAATTGTTACCAAGAACGTTAACATCCTCGATGGTTACCTTTGGTTAGATCTTTGCTCTTAAATAGATAGAGATAGAGAACACTTTATTGAAAAACAGTCATTCTTTTTTTTTATCTTGATTTCTTAACCTAGTCCAGACGGCCACCTATATACTCGTAAAAGTTAGGTAACCCTTTAAAGTAGTATCTTACCGATGGCGTAGGCGATGTAGAGCCCCTCGCTGTCCTCCGTGGAGACTTCCTCCGCGAAGCAGACGGCACCCACCATCCGTGGCGGGGCGTCCGTCACCCGCACGTCCACACAGTACGAGGCCGGCAGGTGCCATTGCTGCCGACCCTTTGAGATCTCGTACAGCGTGCCATTCTGAAACAATGCTGTTATAAGGGGCTATCCGTAAATAACGTTACATGTTAAGGGAGCGGGGCGGTCAACAAAGTGTGACAAGCGGAGGGACGAGTCATAAGTTTCGTGACGTCATTGTATAAATCTAAAGTATTAGAAATCTTCACAACAAAACTTCGACTCAAGCGAAAAACTTAAGACATTACACCAGGGCAGGGGCGGGGTGTTACAAAAATGTGACCACATGTGACAAAAACGGGGGGGGGCTCCTAAATTCATGAAATTTTTGTGACGATGTGGAGCCATATGTCCTAACTTGAGCTAACTCATTCAGCGTGTCTTGTAAGTTGATTGAAACTCTGATGATGTATTTCTGTTGCCGCTATAAGAACAAAGCTAAAAACAGAATAAAATCAATATTTAAGGGGGCTCCCATACAAAAAAGGTAATTTTTTCGCCGTTTTTTGCTCGATATTAATAGCGGCAACAGGTAGACGCATGAAATATTCACAGAATAACTAATAATTATAAAAGCTCCCATACAACAAACGCGATTTTTTGCCGTTTTTTTTTTCGATCTTTGTGTCGAATGTTGAATAGATAATGGTACGGAACCCTTCGTGCGCGAGTCCGACTCGCACTTGACTGGTTTTTTTCAATTTAACAATAAGTCATTAGAAGTGAACCAGTTTACTATCTATGAGAGAGCATTATGTGCATCGCCAAGGTTTCTTATCTTTTAAATTTAAAAATAAGTGACGTGTCATCTGCAAATAATACTTATCTCTGTCATATTGTTTTGAACCATGAACGGCAAATTATTTACGCCCCCAAAATACATCGCTCTGGCACTCCTATATTAACCTCTGCCCCTGATGATTTAGTTCTATTTATGTCAGCATTCTGAACTCTCCCTTCTAAATATTATATCATAAGTTTTAGGCTGTTTTTATTTTAAAAGAAGTTTTTTATGGTTTACGCAATCAAATGCTTTCGAAAAGTCACAGAATACGCTTATAGCATGCGGTACTCCAATAAAGTGCTTCGGATGCCGTGGCAGGTATTATTTTCTTTGCATGAATATTTTTTCAATTTTAATTTTTTTTCGTAACTTCTGAAACATCTCAATAAAGGGCATTAGCATTTTGAGTTTTATTTTTTTTAAGTAGGTTACCTACTTTTTAAGTCAATCTTAAATAATTCTAGTTTTTTAGTTATTATGGGCCTCCAAAGTATATCTTGCTCTGATTTTTTAAAATCTGCTTCGTAATGTACAATTAGACCACTGTGGGCTAACTTTAGGCAATTTATCGAAAATTCACAGTCACAGTATACGTTATCAAGGCAGGTGGCAGTGATTTCGGTAATTCTAGGATTCTAAAAAAATATTTACCAAATTGAAAGACTTGAAAATAACTTTTATTTAGTACTAGCTATTGCCCGCGACTTCGTTCGCGTAGTAATTTTGATGTGTATTTTCCCGGGATAAAAAATAGCCTATATGCTAATCCTGACTATAATCTATCTCCGTCAGCCGTTTTTGCGTGAAAGAGTAACAAACATCCATCCATACATACACACTTTCGCGTTTATAATATTAATAAGGATAAAAGGGAATCAAGTCGACATTAAAATCTCCACAGACTAACTTCGAGGCAAACTTTAAAGCATCCTCTATTTAGTACCGATTCAAATAAACTGTAGTCACTGTCTGACGGGGGCCTCTATACGCTTACTCCTGAGTGTATAGCCCACAGAAGAGAGAAAATAAGTACCTATGTTCTGTGGTATAAAGTATATATAGCCAGTTCCACACGTGATAGTTTAACTACTTTTTCAACAGAAATTCTGCAAATATCTTTGCGTTCTCTATATTTTAAACTACTTTTTACTATAATCGAGGATCCCCCGGTGCAATGCAGACTTTCTATTGAAGCAACTGGCTATTTCATAGGAGAAATTCATTTGTGACTCTAGTGGCCAGTGCTCAGTGACACAAAGTACATCCACTCTATATTTTTCTAAGAACAATTCTAATCCTAGCAATTAACCAGAAAAGCCACCCTGTAAGTTTTGGTTCGATAAGATAAGTTTTTTTAAGGGGGGGATCTTTTATACTTATATAGAGAACAGTTTATTGTACATAAAAATGGAAATTACACAGATATTTTTTAACCTAAGAGTACAAATGGCGGCCTTTATACCATGTAACTTAGATATTTAACATTTTTCGTGTATCTTTATAATGTACCATACATTGCAAGGAAGAGTCTTAATCTAATCTAATCGGTTGTCTACGCTGACAGTCTTAACCTACTTATGCTAGGTTTTTCTACAGCCTCAGAATACCTGACAGACGTTTGTTAGTAGAACCTCTGTGGTAGAACTTATTCTACAGTTTTTATTGTTAACTGGTGGTCCCTGTTTAATTGTTTCAGCAATAATGGGGTCATAAATATTGAATGCCGATAATTTGGCAATCTGTCGCTTTAGAGAGAGGGGCTTTAAATCATTGTGTCCCTAGTCAGTATAAAGTTTCGAATAAATTTATTTGTATTAAAATGCAATACTTCGTCTCGATATCCAAAGGTCATATTATATAATACAATAGCCGACTTAGCTTATATTATTTATTTTGAGTCTCTGATAGAGTTTAAGAATAAGAGTACTGTATTAATATAATAATATGACGAAAGTATTGCTTTTTAGGTTGTTTATGTCCGAACATTTCTTACCAGCGAAACGAAAACTAATTAGAAATCGCTACGTTTTAAACAGTGATCTTAAAAAAGCTTAGCGATGGTTTATACTTAATCTCCGCTCCGTACAATAACAACGCGGAAAGTTACGCTTCCATTGCGCGCTAACATTTTTTGGTATCTAGTTGCGTAGCTTTCGGGTCGCACGTCAGTATTTTAGCACCCTGTATATGCTAATGAAACTGAAATACAGGCTCAATCTAGTTCAGCAACAGAAGCTGACTTCTTATTTATTTTAACTAACAAAATGTTACATTCTTAATTTTTTAGGGTTCCGTAGTCGACAATACCCTTATAGTTTTCCCATGTAGGTACGTCAATTGAGCAATTTTTTTTCTCACCTACACCATAGTATGGGGTATCGTTGTAAAATATTGTGGGTGTAGTAAGACCATTTTTTTATTTAGGGTTTCGTTTGCGAAATATTAAGCTTTGAAGTGCAAATTTTTGTCCGAGTAGGGCGTGTCCCACCAACTTCTAACAGGAAAACTCCGTGTAAAATCCATTGAAAATTACGTTGATGAAGTTGTTAGTTCTGTAAAGGAGACAAAACCTGTTTTTACGGAACCCTACACTGCACGTGGCCCGACACGCACTTAGCCGGTTTTCTGAAGAGCAGTTCAACAAGCGAAATATAATATCAGGGTAATATAGCAAATATTTTCCATACAACATCCAAAAGTCCACACTCGGGGGTTATTTAAGTAATAACAGGTATTATACAGTGTCACACCCCTGTTCTATAGTCACACACCACACATCATAACAAGCTACAGGCAGTAATTTGCCTTGCAAATAATTTATTACGATTCTCGTACTTCATCTGCGTACAATAAGCGCTACAGTTGGATAGCGCCAGCTGTCGCTGGATATAGGTACGTATTTCTCTGAACCCAGCTAAATACCGTGTGGGATTCATCAGTTCAGTGCTGTGTGTAAACCGACTATCTGCAAAATACCACTCGAATAGTAATAATAAACATCGTAGTGTACAGCATACACACATACGACCGAAATATCATCCTTTAAACTTATAAGTAATCTAAACAGCCCATAAACAGAGCCCACTGTTGGGCATAGGCCTCTTCTCTTTCATTCCAACCAACTGGTACTTTGCTAGTCTCGGCCAATGTTTCCCAGCCGCTTTCGGACTAGTTTCGGTAGTCGGTAGGCATGTAATCAACTGAATAATTATTCTAGCTGAAAGTTTATTTGTTTATTTATTTAGGTTCACATAATAGTACAATTTAAAGGGATTGGGATCTCCTAAGACCATAACTGGTTTGTCTCGAGGTCCGTGGCTTCACATCTTACATCACACAATACTAAGACCAACTTGCACCACCTCCCAAACGTTTGTTTGTTTGTTACACTTTATTGCACAAAATACAAAATTTAGCACTTAAAAAAACAGGAATGTCTTAGACTATGAGCAAGGGCGGACTTATTTCAAGAGAAATTTCTCACTTCACTTATGTCGCCATTTAGATCGAATTTTGTAGGAAGAATTTTAGTCAAATGCTATTCAAGCCACGTCTAAGAAAGTGGCGCAAGCCAGTCCAAGACACTTGGTAGCCGTAAGCGAGTTAATCGGCGAACAAAGACAAAGGAGCAGTTGCGGTTGCGGGATATTTTATAATTTACCGAATTGTTTGTAGGTATTTATATTAGCATTCCACTTACTGCTGGCGGAGAATTAAACGAGGTACATATTTATGCTAAAAGAATAAATAAACTGATATATTTTTGGAACAAAACTTTCGTGACTTTCAGGTGAACTGGAGAGAAACACCTTGAACTAACTAAACAATATGAAAAACTGTGAATAATATTTTGCTTTGTTATGGAATATTTTGTTTGCTGAAAATAAAGTATCGAAGCCATATCCTAGCAAGTCGAACAACGACAAGGCCGTCTTCTCTATACCTATATTGTTAGTTTAAGCAGCCTATATATACGTCCCACTGTAGGAAACAGGCCTTCTCAGGGAGAGAGTATGGGCTCAATCGCCACGCATGCCCACCGCGGATTGGCGATATCAAGCGCTGAGGTATGTGAGCAGCTCAGACACTCAGGTTTCCTCATGATTTTTTCCTTCACCCTTATATAGCGAGGGGTATTGCTACTATAACTTCACATCATCATCATTATCAGCCATTTGACGCCCACTGCAGGACATAGGCCTCCCTCATGGTTTTCCAAGCTTCCCGGTCTTGTGCTGCCCGCATCCACCGACTCTCCGCCACCGTAACCAGGTCGTCAGACCATCTGGTGGGGGCCTTCCCATACTGCGTCGTCCGGTTCGCGGTCGCCAGGTCTAAACTTTTTCGTCCCAACGGCCATCAGTTCTTAGAGCTATGTGCCCCGCCCACTGCCACTTCAACTGAGCAATTCTTCGAGCTATATAAGTAACTCGGGTTCTTCTGCGGATCTCCTCATGCCTGATTCGATCACGAAGTGAAACTCCTAAAATAGCTCTCTCCATTGTTCGTTGGGCGACCTTGAGCCTTCTTATGAGGCCCATAGTCAGCGACTAGGTCTCACATCCATAAGCCATCAATGGCAACACACATTGGTTATACAACTTTGTCTTGAGACACAGGTATTTTGGATACGAAAATGTGTTTTAGTTTCCCGAACGCTGCTCATCCGAGTTGGATTGGACGAGTGACCTCTTTCTCGAAGTTGGACTTACCTAACTGGACTGTTTGTCCCAGGTATTCGTAGTCCATAAATGCTAAGCATAGTGATACCTAGATTATACTCCTTGGACTTCTGTATAATCTGCCGCAGCGTATGTATGTAGTCCAACGTACTAATGCCTTTTCGGAAATCGGCTTGTTCGGGAGGCTGGAAGTCATCTTGAAGCTTGCGTGCGAGACGATGCGTAATGACTCTTGAGAACAGCTTATATACATGGCTCAGAAGTGAGATGTGTCTATAATTGTTTAATAGGGTTTTATCACCTTTCTTAAAGAAAAGTAGCACGCAAGAAAAGCTTTTGCAGAACCCTAAGAACCGGATTGCTTGCAGTTTTCAGCTGTAATTCCGTCATCACTCGGTGCCTTGTTGTTCATAAGCTGTTTGAAAGAAAGAAAGAAAGAAAGAAAGAAAGAAAGAGGATATTTATTTAAATTGTCACAGAAACACAAAGTAAACATAAAGGAACACAAACAATCATTCTAATAAATGTACGTAACTTTTGAGAGTTGAACAAATTGGTACAATCCGGAATTCGACCCCATGACCTTCCGAACGTGAGACCAGCGTTTTATGCGCTACCACCCCTGGAACTTCCTAAGTATTTATCTTAGATTGAATTCGTGGCGCCCCCGTCGCGTCGTCGTCACCGCCCCCTTGTAACTTGGACCTTTTAAGATAAAAACTCAATGGACGAAGGGACTAATTTGTCAACAAGCCGCGGTCTCTTTCATCTTAACAAATAGGGTAATTACCGTGTGGTTTTAAGAATGGCGCTTCATCAATATTTACTCGTTTCCTTGCAGTGTTTACTTATTTTACGAATCAAGGCTAAATACTTTAGTGTTCAAATATCCGCGCGTAACAGATGTGATTCTTTTTTTTTATAACGTTGACGGTCCTTGGCCTCTTTCAAGACAAATCTGCTAATTTGTTGATGGACGACTGAGATGCTAAACCAGCTACGGTAAACCATGAAAGTTTCTTACGGAAAACATGCGGAAATGCAATTTGAATAGAGTACAGTATTGACGTTCGTGTCTTTTGTTTGTGTACCTTTTGTTCACTTTGTGTTTCTGTGACAATTTAAATAAATATCCACTTTATTTCTTTCTTTCTAAAGACCTTCTCTTTACCACAGACTATTTTAAACTGCATTTGGGGAGTATTTTAAAGAATCGTGATTTTATAAATCAGACAGTCAAGCCAAGTCCGTAAAAAAACGATATAACTCTTAAACTTAAACTAGGTAGGTATACAGGGTGTCCCGAAACTCAACGATAACCTGGCACCGGGCGAGCGGCCATGGTATACCAGTTATGGGAAAAATAAGAAAAAAAATTCACGTCACTTAGTCAAGCGATAATAGACATTTCGAAAAAGCTGAAAATTTGACACGCTTTGTCACATTTTTAAGTATTGTGATCACAGTTTTCACAATTTTACAGCGATTTTTTTAATAATGTAATTTCAAATGACTGTGCTACTAATCGCAACCACAAATCAAAGTAATAAACATTGTTAACTAAGTAAAATAAATTAAGTTTTGACGCGTTATGCTTTACAAAATTATTGTCTGTTAACTTTGACACTCCATGTTGGAAAAAAAATGTACCACACTACCCTGGCAAGTTATTTCAAAAGATGGCCCATTTAGTCTAGATTTCAAAATGGTCCAACACTTGCTACTTTTCTTGCCAATAAAAGTGCTATTTCGTATTTTTTGCGAATGGACCTCATGGAAAACTTAATCAAAATAAAACAATTATCGTAACACTTTAATATCATTCTAAAACTAAAGTAGATGCTCAAATTGTTTTCCTCCGGCACGAATACAAGCTCTGCATCGCCTTAGAAATGACCTCTTCACCAGTCGTGCAAATCTACTCGCCTTTAATTTTTCAGTTTTCAGTCAGCTCAAATGGTCCAATTATTTGACCATTTAAAATTCCTGTACACATGTTGACTTTAAATTGTATTGGGATCGGTCCTCACGCATCAAATGGGGGTTTTCCATGTACCAACCATGTAGGTTGTGTAAGTTTAAATAACCATCTTTTTTGAACGTCGATTCGTCAGTCCATAAAATTTTATTTAGAAAATTTCCGAATTTTGTAAACCATAACGCGTTAAAACTTAATTTACTTTACTTAGTTAACAATGTTTATTACTTTGATTTGTGGTTGCGATTAGTAGCACAGTCATTTGAGATAACATTATTAAAAAATCGCTGTAAAATTGTGAAAACTGTGATCACAGTACTTAAAAATGTGACCAAGCGTGTCAAATTTTTTGCTTTTTCGAAATATGTCTATTATTGCTTGACTAAGTGACATGGATTTTTTTTCTTATTTTTTCCATAACTGGTATGCCATGGCCTCTCGCCCGGTGCCAGGTTATCGTTTAGTTTCGGGACACCCTGTATAAGATCCTGATTAGAATTTGACTGAGACTTCTCTACCTTTCGCTACACTGTACTTTTTGGGACAGCTGGACCTATAAAATATGCTAGAAAGTATCCTTTTCGTTCACTACGCTTACTAAATGCTATAAGACGCCGTCGTGTGTGTTACAGCGAACATCACCAGCAGCTTCCCCACAGCTCTTACCATCCGCTGCTCAAAGGGTTAACAACAAAGGGTACCTAACCAGAGATGAGGTCTACTAATGAAAAAAAAACGCACCTGTTGAATGTACAACTCATCAGAGGACACAGTGGGATCTACGAGATACCGCGCTGTACAAAGCCTGCTGTACATGAAGAAAAAGTGTCCTTGCGCTGCCAAACTCAGCGGCTCCTGGCCTTTGAAGATCGTTGGACTAAACGGATTCACTTCCCTGATATCTGTCGTATTACATGAACTGTTCAAAAATGCCTCTCCGTCGCCGCAGCACTTCCACAAGCAGATCCTCTTGATGCAGGGACAACCGAGGCGCGTCTGAACACCTTCTTCCTCAATCTCGTACCACTCATCCGCGGTGTACTCGATGCCATCGTGTAATATCGAACCGTTCCCAGCACTCTCACCACTGCTTATGTCCAAGCTCTCAACCCTTGGGCACGGGTTGCATGATAACGAGTTCACTAACAAAACAACAGTTAAAACAACTTGTAACAGCACGGATTCCATTTCGATCTTTTTGTCTTCAATTACAGCAACCTCTGTTCGAACTTTACTTCGTAAGCTTAATCGTGACTAAACATTTTGTTTTCACACTCAAAACTTGCTCACTTTTTTGTAATGAGTAATAAATAAAAAAATTAAATCGGTTCCTAATAGAGCGTTATTTATTAGTATCTCCAAGTGTTCGTAATCACGCCGTGCAAGATAGAGCGGTGTGTCATATCTTTTTATTAGTGATAAGAGATAAGGCGATAACGGCCGAGGTTTAGTGGCAAGCTGAGTGAGCTGGGGCGTGGTGTCCCGCCGCGCTTGTGTTCCAGACTGGGTCTCGGGCCGGGCTCTGCTGGGTGGTGGGCGGACGCGATCGCGTCGTACGGCCATGCCTGTTTGTTGTCATTCGCAGCCAAGTTAAGCGCATCTGTAGCGCTATACCGTACATAGTATATACTATACTATCTCATAGCGGGGCATAAAACACGTTGGCCTTTGCGAACTTACGTAATGAGATGATTTATGCAGCGTCCAGTAGCACCGTCACTCACACTAGATGGGTGACCACTCGGACGCTGTAGTGCCTAGAACACTGTTTCGGGACATAGCGGACATGTTGGTTCCAGTAGTCACTCTTGAGACCACACATCTGTGCTTGAGACCGTGCATGAGTCTCCGCGGACTGAATTAGAATTAAGTCCTTATTTAAGTATTTTATTGTTAATTTTTTTACTGAGATTTTAGACTAAGACCTTAGTAATCCTACTTGATATTATGAATGTAGAAAGTTTGTGAAGATGTTCCTAACATGTTTGGATGTTTGTAACTCAATCACGCAATAACGGCTGAACGGATTTACACGAAACTTGGGGTACAGATAGACAAAGACCTGAATTTATTGAGACATAGGATACTTGATATGCTTATGGCATTAAGTCCGCCGAATTGTACGATTTTTTTAAGTGCAATAAAAGTATCAATCAATAAATAAATAATGCGTTCCCGTGGGATAATATTTATTTTAAGTATAAAATAGATGGCTTTGTGCGAGCGAACGCTGTGTTTTAAAAATAAATGGCGTTGTGCAAGAATCGTATAAACGGATTCTGTGGCGGCACGAAGTTCGCCTCTAGCGAGTTAACCATTTTGACGACTCCTCCTCAAAATATGTATCTGTTTGACAATTTGGAGTAGATTAAATCAGACAACTCTATACAGTGGAGGTCTTACCTATACTAGATACTGTCCTCTGGTTTCTTGTACACTAACAATCGGCTAATCTACTGTTAACTAACAGCTGTCAGTTGTCAAAAGTGCATACAAAAAACAAGTGACATTTATTAACAGTAGATTAACTGACTGTTAGCGTTCAAGAAACCGGAACTGTCTCTCCAGCGGGGGGAGCATGAGATTTTATCGAGGCGGTTTATCTACAAAAAGTGGCCGTTTTAACGAGTTTTGACGTCTATAGTAGGTTAACTTATCGTCGCGAGCACAATGCATCGTTTTTATCCCATTGCCGTGAGATAAAAAAACATCTGTCACTATAAGATAAACCCTATCGCAAATGCGAGCATGATGACAACATAAAAAGATATATTATCGACTTTTGACAGATTTTTCATTTAAATTTATCCCACTTTTGAGAGGGGCATATAAACTTATATCTAGCGTTTCTGTCAGTCATTCTACGAATAAAATCATCACATTTGTCATGATTTGTCCACTGGTGCCTCTTTGGGCCACCTATGCATCCTATTCGTGCCCTTCCTCTGTTTCTGCTCACTGACCGACGTCCAGTGGCCGTCTCCAGGGATTTAAGGACCCGCTCACTGACCTCCGTTCAGCCCTACTCCACGCAACCAAGCACCCTCTGCCATCCTGCTCAGACATCCAGTGCCTATCTCAATTAAAATAATAGTAGGTAAAATGTACCAGTCAACAAAAAATTTAAAAATAAGAAACTTTAAAACAAACTCACCCCACAAATACCTAATACCTAACTTCTACTAAGTACCTAAGTATGTATGGTGTATTTACTACAAATATATGGTTTCTAGGAAGTTTTCTGGAAAAAGCTTGACACAGACTCCTCCATTTTTTAAGTCCGTTAATAATAAAATGCTTTTGGTTATAAGTAAATCTAATATTTATTTTGTAACTTTAAACAATGAAATAGGTGGTTTACTACATAACTGGGTACCCAATGGAGAAAAGAAGCATGATATCTCACATTGAAAACATAAATGGCACTAAGCGAAAAACTCGATTTTACAGTACGGCCATTTTAAGTTTTCCAAAACATTGTTTGGGTTATATAGAACCGAAAAATTTACAATAAAGCTTTGCAATTAAATTTAAAAAATTGTTAAGCTAACGCTCTTTCAGTATCTAGATGTATAAAATAAAATTAATGAATAGTATTCGATAGAAATGCATTTAAAAAAAAAGTTCATCATAGTGTCGGTTTTCTAGTATGTATTTATTTTTCTTTAATGACTCCCTAAATGGTTATTTTGCCTATATTTTAATGATAAAAAAGAGACAAATAAAACAATGAAAATACAAAAATATTTAAAATACTGTTTATTTAGCACAATGCTCACAGTTTTCACGTCGAGACGTTTCGATTTACACAGTCTATGTAATAGAAACTTGACGCGAGTGATGTATGGCGAGGCGTGTGCGCTAGTATAAAACGGAACGTTTATTAACTTTTTTCGCGAATGAAAAGGAAAATGCCCATTCGGCCTAATGAGATATGATATTATTTTGCAAACAATTTGATAGAAAATACGTAGATTCTGGGACTGAAGTTCGTAGGTTTGCAGGAAAGGCCTAAAGTACCTACGTAGATCTACGTAAAAAGACGTAGAATTCACGCGTCCACACGCTTGCGGAGTCTCCACAAGCCGTCACAAACTTGCCGTGTCGTCGCTTGTGAGCACTTGCCGCCGATCCGAACTGTGTCGGCATCAGTGCTGCCAACTCTGCTAAGCCAAAACGGGCTGCCAGTGCCAGGCCTTTGAAAAAGCGCTAGAAAGCGCTAAATAGCAACTGGAAATAAAGCGCCAAATCTGGCGCCAAATTAAAACTACCAATGCATTAATCGTACTTTAATTTGACGTTATGAAATAAAATAAACAGTCTGGGTGTGTCCGTCCCATACAACAAAATCAAATAACACAGTAAAATTGAAACAATTCAAGCAAAATACAAAGTTGTCAATCAATTACGACACTGTCAATACTGTCATCAGATTCGACTACTTCACCGTGAGACACTACGTTTGCTCTAGAACCAGACGAAGTAGATGGTTGGCCTTCGTCAATGTTTGATCTTATTTTAAATTTATATTTGTCTGTAGATGTAATTTTTTCAAAACCGAGTCTGGCAGCTGATAATTTGCACAGTTACTTTTTTTGAAAGAAAGTCCATAGCGAATATTACGTCTAAGCCTAAAGAATTTCGCAGCTTAGTTTTGACCACATTCATGGTGCTGAACAATCTTTCAATATCAGCATTAGAGTGTGGCACAGACGATAAAGAGATATTAATAGTCAGCGAGAGTGCGGACGAGAGAGACACATCTGGTTTTCTTTTAAAAAGCGCTAGTTTTAGCGCTAGGCGCTAAAGGGCGCTAGGCGCTAAAGGGCGCTATATACAGTTAAAAGCGCTAGATCTGGCGCCGAAAGCGCTAAGTTGGCAGCACTGGTCGGCATGACGGCATACTCGGCATTTTGGGCACAAGTCAAAGGAGTAGCCATAGATTAAATAAACAGAGTTTTAGATTGGCTATAGAAGAATCTTGTTTTTATAAATAAGGCCGTTGTGTTCTTGCTGATTTTAAACTTCATGTTGTATTCATTAATCTGAGTTTCAATTTCAATCACAAAACAAATATGAGGTTGACGCCTACGCTTGTACTCGTTGTCTATGTTCTGTGAAATCCCAAACTAACTGTTCACTTTGTCAATACAAAGAGGTTTGCCAGACGTAAAGAAAAGGCATGAATTTAGGGAATGCAAGCTCAGGTGGTACTCGTCGCGATATTGTGGACAGGTTTCCGCCTGACTAGGTAATATTATAAGAATAAAGAAGGAATTATTTATTACCAAAACACACAACAATTAATAAAAATAATAATAATAGAGATTTACAATTTTTAATGTCTAACAATTTTCGTAATTGAAGAGAGCTCAGCTAACATGTTGGTTACCACCAAGTATTACCTAGTTTTCGACACCCTCCAGCTGTTAGGTTGTAATTTTTTTATATATTTTATATTAATATTTATTTGCCATAAGTATAGAAACTTCAGCATAATTATTTTTACATTGATAAAGTACCAACAGAGTTGTTTAATTTAGAATTTAGAACAGGAGTTAAAGGCAGGTAGGTATTTACACAATAAAATACAAAATTATATAAATTCTCTCTTCATCTTTCAGTTCTATCCATTCTAAGGTGAAGAGATCGCTTTTAGCGATAAGACTGCCAATTGTATACGGGAAAACTTAGGCATGTAAGCCTTTTAATGTATTTTGTTTTCTGGTGTGTATAATAGAGTTCTAATCTTGACGACCTCGTGGCGCAGCGGTAGTGCATCTGCATACCATGCGAGAGGACCCGGGTTCGAATCCCGGCTGGGGACAAAAAAACCCCAGGTCCATGTTTACATGTTTGTGATGTCGTTGTTTCTGGTTCCCACGACACAGGGTATCCTAGTGTGGGGCCAGAAGCAATGTATGTGCCTGTATGTAAATGTTTATGTTTGTTTTAATCTAATCTAATTTAATTAAAACCAATATACTGCTCAAAACAATTACAGGAATAGGATTTAAAAGTGGAATAAAAAAGTTTTTTGTTTTTAGAGTTCCGTACCCGAAGGGTACCAAACGAGACCCTATTACTAAGACTTTACTGTCCGTCTGTCTGTCTCTTTGTCCGCATGTCTGTCTGTCTGTCTGTCACCAGGCTGTATCTCATGAACCGAGATAGCTAAGCAGTTGAAATTTTCACAGATGATTTATTTCTGTAGCCGCTATAACAAATACGAAAAACTGAATAAAATAAATATTTAAGGGGGGCTCCAGGGCAGGTTTTTGCCGTTTTTTGCTCGAAATGTTCACAGAATATGTAGTTCTATATTCGCTTCAAAAATAAATAATAAAATTAAATTTAAGAGGAGCTCCCCGTAGAAGACGGGGTTTCCGTAGAAGGTGTTTTTACCAGCTTTAAAGAACTAACAACTGCATCGAAGTAATTTTGTAATTTTAATTTAAGTTGGTCGCCTATTACTCGTTAACTTGTAAAGCCGACTTAACCGTGATAGTATTCCTTTTAATTTCATTATATGTGCTACTGTCCAGAATGTTTTCACGTATCTACAATCAACGGTTCAGCCAGGAGGGGAAGGGGGACGCCCTACTCAAACAAAAAATTTCACTTTAAAGCTTAATATTTTGCAAACGGATCCCTAAATCGACAAACTGTTTTCCTACACTTACAATATTCTTGTATGAACCATCCAACGATACCCCACACTAAAAATGCGTACCTAATTTAGGTGTATGGGAGGTATCCTAAAAAAAATTGTTTAATATTTTATTCTACCATTTTATCGGCGTAATTAATATGCATGTCCGTGCCAAATTTCAGCTTTTTAGACTTGATTTTTTGGAATGACTATCCCGACCTCACTGAGGAACTACTTGACAAATTAGATCGACTTCTCAACGTCTGTATTCGTTACAATTTTGGCCTCCGTAAATATGACCATGTTTCCCAGTTTCGCACTCAGCTTAATTGGCTAAATATCCGCTCTCGTAGGAATGCCCACATTGTGACACTTCTTTATGGGATCTTACATAACCCCTCCTCTCCCCAGTATCTCCGTGAACGTTTCGACCCTCGTGGCGTACACAGTCGCCTTCAGCGGCCATGCAAAGACCTGCTTCTAGACATCCCCGTGCATGGTACGGTAGGCTATTCGAATTCTTTCACTGTGACAGCGGTGCGCTTGTGGAACGCGCTACCCCTGTACATACGCCAGGCCCCGTCAGTCGACGTGTTTAAAAGTAGAATCCATGAGCACTACTTCGAACTTCAGAGTAATAATCCTATTATATAAGTAAATTTTATATAGTTGTGTTTATTGTGTTATAGTGTGTATTTTATATGTATTTGGTATGTATCTTGTTATAATAACTATGTAATTTTATTGTAATATAGTTTATATAATTATTATTATTTATTCATTTTTTTATCTTTGTTCTTGCAATAAATCTTTCTTGGCACTACTCCTTGCACTATCCACATAACCCAAGGTTAGCTGGAAGAAAATACTTACTAGTATTAAGCTCGCCTTTGTACAAACACCCCTTTTGTGCAATAAAGTATTTTTTAATTTAATTGAAAAATACGTAATATATTAATTGCCAAATTTAATTTTATGTTTACATAATGATGATTACTCCAAGGTAGCATGTAAATTTATTTATTTATAATTTACTATCAATAAAATACATAGGTATCTTACTAACATAGACTAAGTTCGTACTAACAACTCTATGGATTTGTTTATCTGAAATAAACGTATATAATAACAATAATAATACCTGTAATGATAAAATATCTTCTTAGGTTTTTCGCAATTCATATATTTTTTTGGAAGTGTAAAGAAGTTTTAGCCCAATTTATCTTTCAGTTATTTTCATACTTTTCAGCAATATTTCATTTCCTATCCGCGGAACTACAACTGCCAGACCGAAACCGAAAAGTCGGTAATTCGGGTATCTACAGCTCTGGCAATACCCCATAGTACATAGTCCAACATTATACCACCAGAATGACCAGGCCTACAGACGCGACCCCGCTTCCACAGCCGTCCCCCGCTCGGCTCTGCAAGCTCAAGGCGACAGCGGGCGGGAACCGCTCCCGCCCGACAATCACACGGTTCACATAACTTGGTTCGTCCACACTATATTAATTCGTTTTTGCATGTTGTGGTGGCTGTAGTGAGCAAGCATTCCGCGAACTGACGTAATATTTAGAGCGCTCTCCACGAATACTGTAAGTACTAAAGTAAATTTTATTATTTCCACACCAAAACCCGTTGTTCAATGCAGAAATCTATACCTACTAAGAAAGTGTCTACTTATTACAAGTATTTCCTTGAACTTAGTCTACCCTGATGAGATTAATTTATTTCCCCGCGGGGAAAAAACAAATACCCCACACCCCGTTATAACGGTATTATTGACGGTGTATTTTGTATTTAAGGGTCGTTGGCTACATACAAATATATATATTTTTTTGTTATCACTGGTCTTGGGTTTAGTGTGTAACAAATAAAATTTTAATCTCCGCCATTTTATGAGTGACTCACGAACCTTATCGTAACTGTCGATTAGGTACCTAGGTACTATTTAATACTTCATTGTTTCCAGTCAAAGCAGTTCCTAAAAATGGGGTTCTTCTCGGCGCTAGCAGTAAACCTTATCGGGGGCGCAGTGATCTACGGGACGGGCGGGCTGGGTGCCGGCCTGGTGGCGCCGTTGCTGGGTTTTGGCAGCGCGGGCATCGCTGCAGGCAGCACTGCAGCCGCGGCGCAGGCGTATTATGGGAATTTAGTAGCCGGGAGTATCATCTCCCAGCTTACTTCCGTAGCCATGCTCGCGCCTATTCCGTAAGTTGATTTTGACTTCGTGCTTTTAGCGGCCATTTTATATAATAGGATCGATACTAAGAGAAGTCCACGAACATTGGCCCCTATTCCGTCAATAGGTATTACTTTGTTTTTTATCAAAACGGTATTGTAACAGCCATTTGACACAAAGGGATCGCTGTATGGTCGTCCCTATTCCATCAGTAGGTTCAGATTTCAGATTTCTTTATTGCAATAATCATGTATCATTCAGTTCTTATGAAAAGGTACACCCTGTAAAGGCACTACAATATCACTTAACTAATTCCTTAATGCTAGCTTATATAATTGTCTATTACTTAAATTCTATTCGAGTATACTTTAAATTATACATATTTTCTTTTCTATTGTGTAATTTAACATTTATCATTGAAAATTTCTTGTAGAGAATAGTACCATTCAGTATATTCCAGATAAGCACGAAAAAGTATAATTAACAAGAATGAGAACGAAGCCTTCTCAAGACCATGTCAGTACTTTTTAAATTGCTCACCAACCGAATGTTGTCAAAATAGAAAACATCCCATCTACCTACCTACAATTCGCAAAGTTTTTTTTTGGGCTACTTATTATATATTTTTTTCAATTAAGACATAATTATAAGAAACTAATTTCATTTTTCTGCGATTAATCAAGTTTATTACTCGCTATGATTTTATAAAAGTATTGTAAGTGTGACGTCATTTATACGGGTACGAAAATGAACAAAATTATTTGTCTGCGGTCTGTTCATCTGTTGTGGTTACTGACTGACACTGTCTGTGAAACTCATGTGAAACTTCATTTAAATATTGTGTTTCGGTGTTTTCTCGAGATTCTTATTTCATTATTACCTACATTTTGACCCGGCTGTTTTGTCCACGGACTTTTATTTCCTACATTCCTCGACGACCACTGCACATTTGGACGGTTGTAAAGAAATTTTTGCGCTTTAGATTTTGAAAAAGAATCGCGGCTCGTACGTTAGATGCTTTGTATCGTTTTGTGCAAATAACTAACAGCCGGAACAAAGATTTTTGCATATCGTAATCGCAGCTACATAGAAATCGAGATGGTGGCACAAACTCTGCATTAAATAAAAGCACATAATACTATATGATCTGTGAATAAAAGCCTCGAGCCGCCGACAAACAACAGACTTAACAACGTCATCGTCGGTTTGACAACTGTCAGCTTGAGAGAAAGGAGGCGCACAGACGAAAGGCCAGATATTACCTTACAGTGACGTCACTGTAGAAGTCAAATGAAGGGAATTGATAATTTTCTAACTATACAATATTTAACTATACAATATTTAACTATACAATATTTATTCCTCTAACATGGAAATATTGCTTCTTTGGGCTTTGTTCTCGAAATAGTTTTCGATACAGCCCTCCAAAAAATACTTTGGATCCCCAATTAAGCATTAGGTACCTACTTTTATACAATTTTATACAAAAAAACCGTAGAAGTATTTGTCCCTACAAAGTTTAGACTAAAAAACGGCCCCTGTCCTCGCGATTAGTCTCTTTACCAATGAAATGAGCTTTACGTTTCAGCATCCCCCCTTTCCCCTGGGAAACCTAAGTTTTTGAGAAAAATTAAAAACAAATTTTGAGGCTTGACAAAATTTCGGTCAGTTTATTACTAGAAACCTTATTCTAGCCCAAATTTAGTAAAGATACACTATGGTAATACGTTCACATAAATCAGGACTTATTCAC
This sequence comes from Yponomeuta malinellus, assembly GCA_947308005.1. Taxonomy (NCBI): domain Eukaryota; kingdom Metazoa; phylum Arthropoda; class Insecta; order Lepidoptera; family Yponomeutidae; genus Yponomeuta; species Yponomeuta malinellus. The sequence goes on along the minus strand of OX371006.1, from coordinate 14,349,526 downwards.
AGTGAAACCTGAAACAAAGTAAGAAGATTTATGTTACAAAAGTCAGTTTCGTTTTTGCGTTAACCGAACAAAATAAACTGGTTTTGCCCATCTTTCCTATCCAGTAACGTTGTCTGGAAGAAATTGCTGTTAGCAATAAGGCCGCCCATTGTACTTTTTCATTGTAACTTCATATTTTATGTCTCGCTTCTTGTGTGCAATAAATAATATTCTTTTCTTATCTTATCTTACTTTATGGTACCTACAGATTCGACCCATATTTGATTAATCTTAGTAAATGGCCCGATTTTACTATTGCAATAGCATTGTGTCTAAAAAAACGCGTCGTGATTCGTAATAACGCTTTGTAAGAAAAAACGAAGTGTGCATATGGCCTGAACCATGTATAAAATCGCTCGTAGCCCCGGCTGCCTGAGTGATCTTAAACGATCACGAAGGTTAAGCAACACAGGGCGCGTTCAGTGCATGGATGGGTCGCCGTCTATGCCTAACGCTAGTGGCATTTTTCCGAGCGGTTCCGTGCTTCGCAAGGCACGTTAAGCTGTTGGTGCCGGCTGCCGTCGATAGATGGCAGTCGTTAAGCCAAGTCAGAGGGCTTAGGGCGGCTTGACAACTTCTGACAGTAGACGAGCCACTAGTCTACAAGCCTCCACCAATCCGGACTTGGCCCCCGTGGTGGAGTATGGCCTATACCTTCCTCAGGGAAGAGACCCGTGCCCCTCGGTGGGGACATAATGGGTTGATGATGATGTATAAAACTGGACGACCTTTATAACGCTGAGAATTCTATGGTTTACCTATATTGTTTTCAGTTTTACTCATAACTTCCTCAGAGTTCAAGGGTAAATCCGCCATTTTGATTCCGTCTGATTTATTTTATCCCCTTTATTACCCTTTACGAAATTGCTGAAGGTACTAAAATCCAACTGGAATCAAATTTTAAAGTTACTTGTTTTAAATGGTAATGACGTTTGTAGCATGCCAATGCCTTTTTTAAACGGCAATGACGATATTATATGGTAATGATGAAAACATAAGAAACACACCTTTCTGCTTTAAATCCCTTTGTAATCATAACTAGGTATCACACAAAAACGATTTATACATAGTAGATATATAAAGGCAACTTAAAAAAGACAACAAAAAAGTTGTAATTAACACCTTTCTCGACAAAGCGATGTAGTCCAGTCATTAAGTTAAAAAAAAAAATTGTTAGAAATGCATGTGAAAAATAAAAAATAATAGAACTAAATTGTACTTAGGTCACGGCAGGTTCACGCTGAACACGCTCTACAAGTTTGATTCTAGACACGTTCGATTTCTTTCACGAGAAAGAAGAAAATAGCAAAAAACAAATTACACGACCTAAATTTATGGTTTTTCAATAAATCGATTGATATGTCAATAACGATGAACGATAGGTGAAAAATGTAAAGGACCTTAATTGTAGATCGTATAAAAAGTAACGGAGCACCTAGGTATATTGTAAAAAAAACTGAATTTAACCCTTTTTTTCAAGAGGGCGGAAAATGCACATAGGAAATCATGGTCGACAGTTTAAAGTTAAGCTTTTCGGTTCTCATGCACCGGAAAGAAGTCTTAAGGTCGCGGAGCATCCTACTGAGGTCGTGCATCGATTCTGCCGTTACCACTATATCGTCGCTGTGCCTCGTCCAGTCCGATCTCCTGTTTTGAAGACATTTTCCAATGCATTAGTGAACAGTTTTGGAAATGTGACAATGCCAAACTTCGGGCGATTGTTCTCGTCGGTCTTCTGTATTATCTGGTACACTGTGTGTATTGAATGGGGTTATAGACATTTTGAAATATGGCCTGCTCTGAGGGCTGGAATTCATCGAATCTTTGGGCAAGACGATTTATAATCACCCTCGAGAAAAGCTTTTAGACGTGACTGAGGAGTTATAACCCGACTAAATTTCCTCTCTACGTCTTTGGTATAATGGCATTGTAAAGGACAGTGTTAAAAAGCTTCTGTAACTTATCTATGCGTTTGTGATGCGCTCCTCATCACGTCAGAGTTTTACCTTTCTTAAGCTGCCGGAGAGGTCGATATCCGGAATATCCTCAGTGAAGTGGCGTATTAGTGGGGCTCTGAAGTCGATGTCAAGGGGTGCAGATGTAAGGCATAGAGGTGTCCATAAAATCTCTCAATCTCAGCAAGGAGCTCTGGTTTAGAGACAACTACCTACTATATCATCCAGTTTTGAGCCACTTTGAGTGGCTCCTCACAAACTGCAGGGCAAATACTGTATATTGTATCCCCAATTTTTTCTTGCATTGTATAGAGCCTCTTGTATAGAAACGACGGAGGTCTCGTCATATTTCTGTTCTCATTCTCTTCCCAGCTTTTGTCCCACATAGTGATGCGGTCAGCTTTACTTACGAGTATTTTCTCTCACTACTTCGCCCAATTCTTTACTACATCCACCCACCTAGTTTTCGGTCTTCTTCTGGATTCCGCCCAGGAGTTGATAGAGGTTGCACTTCGTTACCAATGTACTCAGGAGGCCTCGTTGTATTTTCTTTCTTTTAAGATCTGTCTCATGGATTCCAGAGTCTCACTTGAGAGTTTGAATCTCTTACCTTTGCGCCGAGGACTAAAATGCCTGTACTTTACGGAGAGCTTCCAATATGCGATTAGTAGCCTTGTAAATATTGGTGTTCGCCTTCCCACAATTTTTAACTATCAATCACTGATGTAGACATAAGCCGGGTTTATGGTACAGTTTTACTAAAACCATTGAATTTAAAGTAGGGAAAATTCAATGCTAAAACGTACAGTTTTAGTTGATTATGACGAGGGCGTCGCACACGGTCCGAGCGTAGCAAGACCGTCAAAACCCGGCTTTAATCACAACAAGGAAACTCAAATTAGGTAGTTTGTAAAAATCGTCGTCAGAATCCCGTTCAAGGCGCGAGACACACAGATAGGACGTGGGGCGAGGGCGCGGTAAGATGTATAGAGTCGCAGACCAAGAGCGACCCGCAGAGCAAGGACTGTGGACTGTGGTCTGTGGTCTGTGACTATACATCTTACCGCGCCCTCGCCCCACGTCTCCGTCCCACCTGTGTGTCTCGCGCCTAAGAAGGTGACATTACCACCATACCAATATTACCAGTGAACTAATTCTTGGTTTCAGATAAACATCTCGCGAAGTCACCTACGTACTCACCCAACTACAAAATAGTGAGGCGTGTAATGCTATTTTCAATTTTGCATAAATCGTTGGTAAATTCTTAACCAGTCTATGGTCTACTTAAAAACACTTGATTGATAAATAAAAATAAATAAAAAACATGTGATTTTTCTTTATGTCTGGCCCCTGCCCTGTTTCAAGCACACTAACAGCACACAGACACTTAATACTTGTTAGTATTAACATCGCCTATGTACAAATGTTTTCTATTGTGCAATAAAGGATTTTCAATCAATCAATCACTAACAAAGTGTTATTCTTAATTTGTACTGTGGTGTTATGGTCTTATTTATAAAAAGTCTATTCCACTTAAACACTCTTGAGACGCTGTTAAAGCCGGTTTATAACAGGAACTCCTCTCATAAACCGGCTTTAACTCTATAAGACACTCAGTCTTAGGGGAATCTACTTTTTATTTAAATAGAAAATGGGCTTTTAGTTCGTTGACTTGGATCCGAACAAAGATGTTAAACCATAGACTAGGTATATAACTAGGCCCTTATTACTGCATCGCGTGATTCAACGGTGTACTTAATTATACTTTATCCATCAGCGCAATTAATGCTATTTGTTTTTAGGTAGGTTCACCCGAAGGGTGCCAAACGGGACCCTATTACTGAGACTTTACGGTCCTTCTGTCTGTCTTTCTGTCACCAGACCGTGAGAGCTAGAAAGTTGAAATTTTTACAGATGTAGGTATTTCTGTTGCCGCTATAACAACAAATAAAATAAATTTAATATTTAAGGGGGCTCCCATACAACAAACGCTGTGTAAAGACAGCGCTGACCATATCTATGTAACCTTCATAGCGCCGATGATGTCATGTCGTTAAATGTCAATGTTAAACTCTTGTTGGTTTCTGTAGATGGTGCTGTTCTCAAATTCGATCTTTGTCTAATGATGTATAGATAATGGTACGGAACCCTTCGTGCGCGAGTCTGTCTCGCACAAGGCTGGTTATTTTTTTCATTTTACATAAGTAGTAGCATTAGTTTAGAACCATAATTTTAACGTGATTCCATTATCTTTGAAGTGTCTTTAAAAAGGCCCTGTTGAAGACTGGCAAGCAAATTTTGAAACGATTTACCTACTACATACATGCAACAAACATTGCAAATTAGGTAAATAAAAGGTTCAAAAAATTTGTGTATGTGAACCTACGAATAAAAAAAAACGGCCAAGTGCGAATCAGACTCGCGCACGAAGGGTTCCGTACTATTATCCATACAAAATTAGATACAAAGATCGAGACAAGATAGATTAGGTACATTGATAACATCGCCATCTATAGAAACCAACATTGCCATTTAACGACATGACATCGGCGCTGTGAAGAAGAAGAAGAAGAAGGAAGACATTATACCATCAAAACACATCACAGGAACAAAATAAACCTGTTTTTAGGCAACGGTTGTTGTATGGGAGCCCCCCTTAAATCCAATATCCACAGAGTTTGTCATTTAGCTACAACTTTAAACTCGAAATTATTTTGCTCTATTTTCCATTATTCAATAAAAAAAATAAAGCGCGAGTTTATTAAAATTATAATAACCCTCAACTATTTAGAACACAGTCGTAAAGGACAAAGTCTACCTACTTGAGGTGTTTTTATGTTGGTAGAAAATGCATTAAGTCCGCCAAATTGCCATTGTATTTTTTTACTTATGTGCAATAAACGTATTAATAATAATACCTTAGGTCACACAATAGAATGAAGGTAGGTGGCATGCGGTGGAGTGGATAGTGACACAATGTGAGTGACTAACTACCTACCTACTTCGCTCTTTTCATTTATCGATATCAGACTTATCAGTTGGATAGTGAGCTCGACGAGATAGAGTAAAGCGCACGCTCCCTAGTTTGTTCTGTGGACGTAATTAGCAATACAGCGTGTGAATATGGTTAGAGCAAAGAAGTATGTTGTTCTTAACCCTTTTAAAGGAAAGCCAAATAAAAATGACTTCAGAATAGAGGAGGAGGAATTGCCACTTTTGTGCCATGAAGGTAATTACAAGTTAATATACCTACCTATGCTATATTTAGATTTATACTGAGTCGAGCATTGAAAGAACAACTTTATGTCTCGCTGCGTGTATGGCGATTGGCGATGCGATAAGGATTATTATATGTGCACGGGTAAAGGTACCTTATCTGCAATCTGCAACGGATAAGCAATCATTATCAAAAGAGATCGGTGCCCGACTACAAATTATACTTCTACAATACCTACATTTTTAGAGCTGTAGTGTTTTGAAGTGGGTTTTTAATTTTATTTTTTTTTATATTTGAAGCCATCGCGTATACACGTCATTCACTATAACTTGTCCCTTGCCACCGTCATGTTTGCACGCCATGACAGGGGCACAGAGTACAGTACGATTAAAATCAGTTAACGATTCGGCCAACATCGATCGGTAATTGTCGTGAATCCCTCATCTCTCACATAGAGTTATCAATTTACAGATATGACCTTTAATTATATTACTCGTTGTCTCATTGAATACAATACAAGAACGATATGAGCAACAAAACCTCCTTTGTAGCTTAAAACTAACACAACCTTTATTGAAATAAGAAAAATAATTGACTATTTTGACAGTATGACTTCTTAGTGTCAATAAAAACAGTTTGACGTATATGACACATTTTTGTTTATGAACGCTAATTTCATTCGTGAAAATATTCGATTTTATTAAGGTCCGAGCGTATCAAAATTAACTTACAATAGTTATGTATCATGGCTTCAACAAATTTAGTGTGGTAAAAAAAATGTTGCTCAATCTCGTAAAATTGTAAATTATGTATATAACTATTTTAGAAAAGAAGCTAATTTATTTAAAAAAGAAGAAACTAATTATCATAAAAAAAAATTGGACAGGGTTTGTGAAGCAACCGGAGTTTCGAAAAGCAGCGTGTTAAAAATTTCGAAGGAAAACGACAAGCACTCAGATCAGTCACCTAAAGATCAACAATCCAAAGAAGTGCCCGGCAAAAAATATCGTTAAAAATTGATGATTTTGATTATTGCGTGATACGACGAATGATATAAATAACTTTCATGAAAAATTTAAAGAGCTTCCTACGTTGCGATCACTACACAAAAAACTAAAAGAGGAAATCGGATTCAAAGGCTCAATTTCATCTCTGCGAAATATAATCCGAGACATGGGATTCACTTTCAGAAGAACCGACATAACAGGAGCATTTTGATGGAAAAACATGACGTCCGTTTAAAAAGAATAAAATATTTGAAAGAAATCCGACAATTAAGGGCGTTAAAATATTGTCTATACTGATGAATATGAAATATCAACAAAAATCGGTTGAAGTCGGTTTTAAATTTTTTTAATTTGGTGATTAATTATTAATCCGACGTAATATCGTACTGTTACTTACATCAAACAGTAAAATATTGACTTATATATGTATATATATTGTGTACAAGTATAGCTTCAGTAAATAATGAATGTTGAAATTCATGTCGCTTCTACATAATACATTTCTTAGGTCTACCGGTTAGTAATGTCACCTTGGCAGGTGATATACATTGCGTTTATGACACTTCAAATTGAATGCTAGCTAAAAGAAATCGCGGTAATGTATTTCGTGTCATTTCCTGTCGGGATTTAGGCGATGACATCCGAGAAAAGCCGAATCGTTAACTGATCCTAATCGTATTGATTGTACATTATTGAATAATGACAGGGGACTTCTTATGGTGAACGCACTGCACTGTAGTTTGCGCTTGCGCTGATAGATGATTGACAGCACGAATCATGTCTACAGACAGAGAAAGAATTGTTGCACGTTAAAACGACAGTAGCCAATGTACCTATGCCGTGCATCCTCGGAACAACACAGATACGCGCATTACGCGCCCCAAATCCTTCACGATTCCAATCGTCTACTGTCACATTCCGACAGACCAAGATCTATATCTGTCCAAATTCCCTACTAATTGCTATCGTCAGGATTTCGAGAGGATTTGGTGCGCATAATTTAGGCCACGATTTTTATACGGACGATCTGGATTAGGCCTCCAGCTAATATTTTTTTAAGCTAAAAGTAGCAATTCGACGACTTTTTAAGGTATACTTAGTTGGAAAGCTCTTTTCGCAGCTGAAAGGATTTTAAGTACTACGTTTAAATATAATCCTTTTGAAGGTCACGTAATTTTTCAGAGTTTCTGGCAGAGGCTATTTACTTGAGTGTTGATCGATATCAACGTATGAAGCTCGGAGATCAGTTTCCGTGCGAAATGATCGGAGGGCAGTGATAGCCAGGTAAGTACAGATAATCCTAGCCTACTTATAATATCATAAATGTGAAATGTTTGGATGTTTGTTACTCAATAACGCAATAACATGAAACTTGGCGTAAAGACCTGAATTGTGACGTGTTTAAAAGTGCAAGAATCGTATAAACGAATTCTGTGGCGGTACGAAGTTCGCCGGGACAGCTAGTACTACCTATTACTATTAGGCAGGTTTACTAAGTAAGCATTTAATTTTCCAGATTATTTTTATAGCTCTTTTCCCTTGCACGCTCATCTCAAAATACCACCCCGTGTAATTTGACATAAAATAGTACGATAACTGTCAATGGCGTCCTTGCCTGGTTACTATAGCACAGGGTATCTTAGTTTGGGACCAAGTTAAGTGATTGTATTGTGTGGAAGTTATTATTAATAATTTCTTAGTTAACTCAGGATGAGTTTCTATGGATTATTTTGCAAACTCTGCGTATGTGCACCTACCTAGTAAAGCTTGCAAGTTTTTCAGAGTCATCGAGTCTAAAAACAGCAATTACCCAGTAGGGACCGCAGTCATGGGGCACTTCGGTTGGAGGACACATACAGTGGTTAACCCGAACAACGCTACAATGTGCGGACAGAAGCCCTACATGTATGCCCTCCCAGAGTTCGAGGGGTTGCCACTGTCCTTGGGATTAGGCGTACTTGGTAGAGTGGGGTAAGTTTTGTATGTATATTGACACTTAAAAATATACCGGGCGGCATTTTAGCAAGGATGTTGGGTAAAACGTTCTTGCATTTTAGTCACCTGACAAACATTGAGGGATCTTTCTACTCGTCAATACAAACAACTTTTACTATGGGGCCAATCAAATCAGAGCAAAAAATATTTATGTTTATGAGCAAAAAGCCCCTTTAAAGTTCGGCAGTTGACTAAAATGCCACCCGGTATACTTACTTAATAAAAAATATAACGCCATAATCTTTCTAAATCTTAGTTAGAATGTTCCCTTAAAAACGATGAACAAATTTGAAAGTCACCCTGTAGATTACGTTAATGCAAGAAAACGTGATCAAGCTAAGTAAGTCAAGCCGCTGTATTTGATAGATGTTTTTATTCCATTTGTTTCAAGTTCGTCAGCGTAAACATATCAGTCTGTGATCTTTCAATGTAATTCTGTCAGTCACTGGTTTTGTAAATACACGTTTATCATAACAGGATAATGCCCTAGTAGTTCGCTGAACCGACGATCTGAGGTTGGGTGAGGATGAGGAAGGACAGAAGGAAGTTGGGCGCTTTGGGGGACACCTATGTTCAGCAATAGAATAACGAGGGACGATTGATTGAAGCTAGCCGCACCTTACTCTCGATGTCAATATGGCGCCATTGTGTTTCAACTAAGATGTCGGTAGCTTAGGCACCTCACACTTTCAGAAATAAACGCGCACAAAACCACAGAACATTGGTTCTTTTTTCTGTGCACATTTTAGCTTGTCTTATTTTAGCGACACAAAACAGCAAGGCGATGACACTTGAATGTTTGAAAGGATGTAATAGATTGTTTGGGGGTCAGCAGATGTAGCATAACGAATGTTTTTCGCACTACGCAGGGCAAACTGTACCTTTTTGGCCAATAGCTGCCAATAATTTTTGTGCCTATTGTTGTAGAAACACGGCGTACTTTGGTTTGATGGAAATCTGCCGGCCGCGGGCTGGCGAGACGGTGGTGGTCACAGCCGCTGCGGGTGCTGTTGGCTCCCACGTCGGACAGATCGCTAAAATACAAGGCATGTGTTGTTTTATTATATCGTTCACTACACAACTCCCCAAGTTGATCAAAGTTATTTAGACTCTATTGTGTAGTGGACTACGAAATGCTGATATTGATACTATTTTGATATTGATATTGATAGGAGAATAGCGTAAGAGTGACGCTTCTGCCGTCCACAAGCTAAAATGCCGTTATCGACCATCCCGTCGATTTTGACGTTTTGATGACATCACAAGGCTGCTCTTACGTGGAGCATGCTGTATCGCTCGCACAATTTTACATTTTTAGTTATTATTGTAATAAAATGAGTTAACTTTTGAGGATTTGATGCATAGTACAATTACGGACATTTTAATTACATCCTCGTTTTCCTGTATGTAGTGTTTAACAAAAAGTTAAGTTGTTCTAAAAATTATTAATTTTGGAATCAAATTATCTCAATCAAAAACTTAGTACAGTATTAAGAAAAATATGCCTCAAATATCCGCAATTTTATTATCAATCAAACCCTCAGACCACATTTATCAAAAGTATACTCATTTTATTACAATCATAAAAGAAAATTAAATAGTGCGAGCGAGACAGCATGCTCCACTAATCTTTGTCGATCCCTCCAACACAAGTTTTCCTAGCTTTTATACTTCCAGAGAAAAAAAAAATGAAAAATGCCGTTCATCATCATCATCAGCCATTTGGCGCCCACTGCAGGACATAGGCCTCCTTCACGGTTTTCGTAACTATGAGGGGTTTTGCCATAATCACCACGCTTGGCAGGCGGGTTGGCAATCGCAGTATGTGGTTGTAATCTCAGGAGGGCGCTGCTGCCCGTCTCCTGGTAATCGATTTCCTTAGTCGCCTTCTACGACATCCACGGAAGGAAATGGAGTGACGCTATTCTTAATCCGGCTTAAAAATGCCGTTACGTTAGTTTAATTATCAAATATTTAAATAAGAAAAATATTTTTTTGTGAAGCTAAATTTATCGTTACCAAATTAAAAATCATCCGGGTGTACCTCTCCCATCTATCCAAGCTCATAGTGTCGCGTTAATCCCGCCATATCTTGTGATTGTCCTTTCATTCACGAAACAGATAAAATAAAATAGGTGTGATCATTGATAAAGTAAATTAAATAAAAAATTAAAACTGACCTACAGCACTAAAAAGGTAGAAATAATTTTAAAAAAATCTTTAAATTAGAAGTATCTACACATACTGACTTAGTGTCAACGGTATGTTTCATACTTTATTGTGCTAGTTTTTGGGAGGCCTGACATCCTAAGATTTAGTCTTTCCACAAATTACTTCGATTGTGCCATAATGTTTTTGTGGATGGAGAAATAAAGTTTATTTTGTATTTGTATTGTATTAGTATTTATATATTTGTATTAGTATTTGTATCGGCCTAAAGCCTACTTGCTAGGGGTCATCATGTTATCTTCCTTGATAATCACGACATCGCCTAGGTACTTCCAGATTTTTCGTGGGATATCTCCACCGTGCTCTGGACTAGCTGTAAATAGTCCCTGGAACATTGATTGATAGACTAATGTGATCGGGGTCCGTTTGTGGGCGTGATTGTATTGGACCTCCGATTCAAAAGTATCCCGGAGTAAATGTCGTCCTCTGGGCTCTCTGATAGTGGGCACAGAGGCCTGGAATTGAGGCACGCTTCGATTTGATGAAGTAGCGTAGTGAATTCCTCATGCGTTAAGTTTTGTTCTCCCAGTAGGTAGACACTCTTTTGAAGTGATATTTGAAGCTCTTTACGGATGCTTCCCATAGCCCCCCTGCTGATGGCCAGGCAGAAGCGTTGAAGTGCCAGGTTATGCGCAATTGGATGATATCATTGACGGCTCTGAGTTGATATTTTGAAGGATCATCTTGTACTCTGCCTTCAGGAGTCGCGTGGCGCCTACAAAATTGGTTCCCTTATTGCTGAATACGTGTTTTTGCGTTCTTCTGCGAGAGCACATTCTTCTGAATGCAGCTAGAAATGGTGCTCTGCTAAGACCGAAGACTAGTTCCAAGTGAACAGCCTTAGTAGCCAGGCACACAAACACTGCCACATAGCCCTTGCTGGTTCGGATGCATCTTCCTTTGTTTGATTTGATTTCAATATGTCCCGTAAAGTCCACTCCGGTATTAATGAAAGGCCGGGAAGGGTTCACACGCGGTTGAGGTAAGTCCGCCATTATCAGCTGGTTAGTCTCCTGTTGATATCGACGACACTTGATGCAATGTCGTAATTCCTTCTTCACGGTGCAAATACCACTGAGGATTCAATAGTGTTCCCTTACGTGTGATACTATCACTTTTGGGCCCCCATGAAGAGTAGTGAAGTGATATGTGCGGATGGATGGACGGTGATAAGATGACCGGATGCTTTGCTAAGTCACGCATATTCGCGTTGGCTAGGCGTCCACCAACTCTCAGTATTCCCTATTCGTCTATGAACTGATTCAAGTTTGATAGTCAGCTACTGTGTTTGACTCGGCCTTTCGATTTCAAATCGAACATTTTCCTCTCCAAAGTCAATGCACATGCACAGTACTGTCTTCATAATAAGGTTTATAGCATGATCGGCGCAAAGTTTTCCGCTAATGTGGGATAAATACAATGCATGCAATGCAATGGATCTCTTTTGTGTAGTAGGTTAATAATTATTGAGTCCGATGTATTTTGTTATAGGGCTGCATTCACATTGAGCTTTCGTTTGACTTTAATTGTCGGTTCTGGATATTGCATTTGTGTGAGTGTGGCGGGGTCAAAGGATAGTACAGGCCTTTCCCACCATGAGGAGTGATTGAGCACTCTTGATTCCCCTTGACCCCCCATCCGCAGCGTTTTCTTCATATCGTACGTGACGCCATGAACAGGCAGGTATGATGGCTTTGATCTGTTGGACTCTGTTGGCAACAAACTACTTCCATTTTGATATATCTCCATGGAGCCATCTATGCACAATCATGGAGTCCGTCCAGGCATGATATGCTCTCATGTTTGCGATTCCAAGACCTTTTTTACTAGCTGAGATAGTAGGAGCGCACTCAGTAGCTCCAGTCTTGGCAATGATATGTTCTTCTTGATAGGCAGCTTAGTTTTGGCAGCCGCCAAGGTAGATCGTTCTTGTCTAGTACATAGGCCAAAGCGGTTTCTGACGGATCGCACAACCCGTGCAGTTGAAGTGATTGACCGATGTGACCCAAATAATGGGGTATTTCGATTCCGTTTATAGACCTTAGGGTTTTCTTCAATTTCAGCTAATCGTCTTGAAGTTCAGTTTTCAGCTCACTGACTCACGCATGACGTGTTTTCTAGCCATGTTTTTTGGAACAGGATTTTTTGTCTGATATTCAGCGGAGCCCCTTAACTAACACTCGCTTTTTAGTACCTAGGTACCTAATTTAAATCAGCCACATAGGTAAGGCAAAGTCATTCTACTAAGTAATCGCGGGATTTATACGGGTGACTAATGACCGCACGATTTTCGCCAACTAAATGGCGATTCTACTGGGCTGCAGGTGACTAAAGTCGCAAGCCCTAACGTAGACTAGCATCAGACTTTTGCCCGCACGGCGAACGACCGTGTAAATGGTCAGTCGCTTCTTATTTTTCTTCATCTTTCTTTGTTTTTCAAGCAATTCTTGAATAATTGATTTGCTAATTATTTCAATGCCGGCATGTAAAATACCTTCTGCTCAACATTTTCGAAGATAATTAGGGCGTGTACACACGGGCGGCATGTCGCAAACGACAGTGCCAACTGCAGCCGTCAACGCGTCGCCGGCAGTCGCCGACATATCAGCGTCGGCGCATCGACGGCTGCTCTTGCCCTGCCGTCGTCGACGCGTGCCGCCCGTGTATAAGCGCACTTACCTAGTCGCTTGCGATTTCAGTCACCTTAGCTTCGGTCACACACAGCAAGTAATCGTTGCGAGTGCACTTGCCTGTCACACACAGCGAGTTCTACACGAGAATTTCGAGTTTGTTGATGCGCAAATTCAAATATGTCGTCTGCTCGTCGCACACGTCTAAATAGCATATTCGGTTATCATGTGCAGTTAGCTAACTAAATGCTGATTAAGCTCAAAACTCACAAGCGAAAATGGGTTCGTAAATGGATTGAACGCATAGAACAGTTTGGGGCTTCTAATATTCTCATCTCATCATATTATACTCGTATCCATGCAGCGACGAAACTTGAATCTGTTCGCAGCGAATAGCCTGTCACACACAGCAAATACTCGCGGCGAGCAGGCATTCGCAGCGATTAGGGCCTAATTACGAACCCAAAATCCTGAAGTTTGTGAGAGCAATTTCTATGGAATTTGACGATTGGAATATCGTTCAGGATTTGGTGCCCGTAATACCCAAAGGGCCCGTCAGTCTTGGCATGATTAGACAGCCCAGTAGGTATCTATGGAATTTGACGTAGGTAATACGCTGCGTACACACCGCCCCAACTAATGCCAACGATTGGGTTTCGCTGGCCTTCGTTAGTCCTGTCTGGACGGTTTGTCGAACGCTAACGATCGTTCGTTGGCGTGTGCCGGCGATCCGGAGCGTGGCTGTAACATCAAAGGAATTGAGCCATTAGATCGAACTCAGCGGAGACGGTGACCGAAGGCCAACGAACGAACGCTCAGTTGAAGCGAGAGAGGGTATCAGCGTAGCGTGCAGACGTCTAACCTAATAAATATTTCCCATTCCCGTCCAATTATTAAGAAAAGCAAAGAGTGGAGTCAATGATGAAATGTTTTTGTTTAGATTTACACAGAGAAAAACCATGTCTTTGGGAGCCTACTAATAAGGAATATAAATTAAAAACGAAAAGAAGTGATTGCTGAATTCTATATGGCTAATATTTTCAATTGCAATGCATTCGTTTAATTTTTCTTGTCCTTGCTAACTCGTTATTGTGGTATATAAAACTAGCAGTTATAATTATTTCATCGTCGTCCATCATAAAATTGCGAATGCGGCTCGCATCAATCAAGTGCCAACGATCGTTTGTTGAACCACTAAATGTATTGGACATATTTTCGACAGCCAACGAGCGAGCGGTAGCCAACGCTAAATATTTTTCGTTGGCGATCGTTGGGGCCGGTGTGTACGCAGCATTAAAATTAAATAGTTTCTGCAAATAATTCGGTTAGGTACTAAACTTGCACTTATTTTATTTTTAGGGTGTCGTGTTGTCGGTTTGGCCGGTACAGACGAGAAATGTGAATGGCTAGTCAACGAGCTGGGGTTCGACAGCGCTGCCAACTACAAGACCACCCGTATCGCAGAGTTTTTGAAGAAAAACGCTCCAAATGGAATTGACTGTTACTTTGACAACGTGCGTACATGGTTATTTTTTTAAATTCGCAATCTCTGAAACATGTTTTAGGTAAGTACTTAGGTACTTACTAGTTTTGTTTTTGTATGTTTATGACTTTTGAAGCAAGTTTAGTTAAAATCGTTTTGTACCGGTGTAGGTACTGTAACGATTCCTCTTTATAGAAGCTGGCTGGCAGAGCCTTCTAGTCTTATTTTGGATATTTTGAAGGGAATCGTTACGTTTTGTTTTAGATGTCAGTCGATCCCCAGCTAGGCTAGGGAATCGATGAAAAAGAGTATAATAAAAAAATATATTTTCCCTTAATCTGGGTTTTAATAAAATAGCGTATTACAGTAGGTACCTACCTACTGGCCTTTTTAGCTTCGCTTGCATAAAATTCTAATGTAGTACATTAACGCCCGGTTTCTTGTACACTAACAAGCAGTTAATGAACTGTTAACAGCTGCCAGATGACCGGTTTACTAATGTATTGCCAAAAATCGTTTCCCAAAGTATTACTTCCCAAACTATTTTCCGCAAATTATCACTTGGCAAAAAAACATTTCTCAAAACAATTTAAAGCAAATAAACAGTTAGCAAAAGTTATTATGGCAAGTTATTGTTTACCAAATAAATACTTGGTCAAAATTCATTTTACCAAGCATTATTCAGTCAAAAGTATCGTTTGGCAATTTCGGTTAGTTTTCGGTCTTACATGTTCAACCTAACACGCTCCTACGCGCTCCGCTACGCTACGCGCTTCGTCGCACCTATATTTTTGTTGTTGCAAATAGAAATTATTAAAACTTTGTCATTTTGTCAATTATTTGCTATATAACACTTGCCAAAATAAAACGTTAGCATAATAAACGTTTGTCTTAATAAAACTTGACGCAGTAAAATTATGCGAAATGATAATTTGACCAAATGAATAAAATGCGAAATGAAAACTTGCTAAAGTTTCATTTGGGAAATGAAACTGATGCCATAAGTTTATTGGGAAGTAAAATTTGGCGAAAAATACTTTGGCTAAACGGCGGTATCCCAGATGACCGAAGTGCATACGAAGAAAACATTTGACAGCTGTTAACAGTAGATTAACAGATTGTTAGCGTACGAGAAACTGGGGATAAGGCCCCTATTTACACGTAGTGATTATATACTCTTTGCTATTTACGATACGACCAAATGGCGGCATCCAAATGGATTACTTAATCCAAATTGATGCACACTGAATTTCAAGCCTACGACGGACGGTGCATCCGCCGGGACGGCGTTCGGGCGTTCTTCAAAATGAATGAATCAATAGGTACGCAATCTTCTTTTTCACACCTGCTATTCAGAAAAGATCCCTTGATCCCTCAAATGAGGGATCAAAGTTGTACTTTTCTTCCCTGATATTCTAGTTTTTTTTTTTATTGCCCTCGGCATGATCCGTGTGCAGATTTTCACAAAACAGGTTTGTATATTGGGATTACTTTATAACTGATACAATTTGCTTACAAATAATAAACTTCTTTCGATATCTTAATTGTGTTTGATTTAAATTTTCCTTATAGCAGGTGTGAAAAGCAGTATGTGTCACTCGGTAGCAAAATTATTTCCGTCTTGGGCATAAACACTTGAATCCCTCGCTACGCTCAAGATTCTACGCCCTCGCCGTAAATATATCATTTTGCTCCCTTGAGACACAATCTACTATTTCACAGTATCAGCATTTGCGTTGTCGTCTTTCGTCCTTAAAAATTAATTGTAGCTTCAGAGGAGCGGCATTTCTCTCATATTTATTATGGTAGTCGGCGTCATTGATTTTCCACAAAAAAGGATTTTCCTTGTACCTACATTTAATGAATGCCCAAATAAAATCTCTTGACGATGGCAAAGGGACTATCCAAGTGATTATATTCTCTGTGGGACTATCTCAATAAACACTTTCTTTCCTGGATCGGGACAAATGGACCAATAAGATGGCCTCCGAGATCCCCAGATCTAACCCCGTTAGCACAGATATAGATCTATATCTGTGCCCGTTAGATTTTTTTTGTGGGGTTACGTAAAAAATTTTGCTTACAAGAACCAGTATGAAAGTATCCACGAGCTACAACCAGAACTAAGACGTATTATTCTAATTAATATCCACCATACCATGATCAAAAAATCGACAGGGATCGAAATAATCAAAAGAGTGCGACTTTGTATTCAACAGAATGGGACTCATTTTGAGCATTTGATAAATTAAAATTGTATAATTTTGATTTAAAAATGTTAAAATTCATGGTCTTCCTTTTATTTCTGACATTATGTTATTTAAAAAAAATAATCCTTACGATAAAGCCTTTCGATCGGTATGATAAAGCTACAGGGCAATTTTTTTTTCTCGTGTAGCGGGTTCGATTCCCGGTTCAACCATGTAATTATTTCAAAATCTATGAATGCAGTTTAAATTGCTTTTTTAAATTAAAATAATGTCTTCTTTCAGTAAAATGTTCCATCTACAATATTCAAGGTTCTTTCCCTCTATGTGGCATAGCCGTGGGACGCCCTGTAGATTTATACATTATTCTTTATATTTTTACCCGACTGCGGCGGAGCCCAAAAGGAGGATGTGTTTGGCTCGTATGTACCTATGCCCGATCCTAGCTCAGTAGTTAAGGCTCAGCAGTCAGGTTTTTGGCTATTTTTTAGAGTTCCGTACCCAAAGGGTAAGGGACCCTATTAGTCTCCATTGTCCGTCTGTCTGTCTGTCACCAGGCTTTATCTATGAACTAGACAGTTAAAATTTTCACAGATGACGTATTTTTGTTGCCGCTATAACAACACTAAAAACAGAATAAAGTAAATATTTAACTAGGGCTCCGATACAAGAAATGTGAAATTTTTGCCGTTTATTGCTCGATATCAATGATGGTAACAGGTAGACGCTTGCAATATTCAAATGGTACGGAACCTTTCGTGCACGAGACCGACTCGCACTTGTTTTATTTAAACAATTTTTTGGTACGTTAATCATAACATCAATGTACGTAATTTATAAATTTCATTCAAATTATATTAAACTGCTCGATCGAGAAAAATTATAGGCAAGTGCATAGGTATTATAAAATTCGCGTTTATAGTCCAGTTACCTACAAATGTCGCAACTTCCCCCAAATCACTATTCTTACTAAGCAGACGGGACCAAAATTCAGCAATATAACTCTTAGGTTGGTCCCGCCTGCTTACTAGTTAATGCTCAGCAGTCGGGTTGTAGGTTATTTTTTATTTCAGTATTTTATTTTTGTCTTTTTAGTGCCCTAGTAGCATTTTTGGTAGGCATTTGGTTGGGCCACATACATGACTTTGGTTGGACAACGGTTAGATTTGGCCGCATGTTTTGCTGAAGGGCCGACAACGGAGGGCCGATGTGAAAACTCCTACAGAGGGCCGCATAATGTATTTCTCTGTAGGGCCTTTGTATAGAAATCCTACAGTTGGCCACATAATGTATTTCTCCGTAGGGCCTTTGTATAGGAATCCTACAAAGGGCCACGTAATGTATTTCTCGTAGGGCCTTTGTACCTTTATTTAACCAACTTTGTTGGGATGCTGGTTAGGTACCATGGGGGAAAAATCTGCAGATCCACTTTTCGCTCTTATTACAATCATAATAAGAGCGAAAAGTGGATCTGCAGAATTTTCCCCCATAGTACATATCCAGTAGGATCATATGGGTACTATAAAACTCTCTGTTTTCAATCACTATCACATTTTGTCACAATGCTTCATTGATTTAAAATATTACATTAAGCACACTTTCAAATAATAAACATACGTACCTATGTATGTGAGAGTGAGAGAATTACAATAAAGAAATTAAAAACATTGTTTAATGAGCCTTATACTCAATAAAAATTTATTAAAATTAGGCTGTAATTACATCTTATGTGTCTAATAATATATAAAATTATTCAATGGCACAAGTTTCTGTTCATACGGAATGCACACAAGATCGTTATCATAAAAATTAGGTAATAGAAAACATTTTTTATTCAATGTCGACGAAGAGACAGTGACTTCTTTCTTACTTTATTTTATACTGCTACTGCTTTCAATAGTTCTTTTGTAAAAGTCTTATTTAAAAAATAATCAATCTAATGAGAAATAATTACTATTCTCAATCTTTTTGACAGCTTTTACTCTTAAAATATCTCCATCTTTGGTATTGAAACAGGAATTAATACTAATATTGCAACCGTCATCTAAAACTATTTTAGTTATTAGTATTTTTCTCCTTTATTATTGTCGGCGTTGACGATTTTTTTACCGTGCATGTAATCCAGAAGGACTTCTGTAACTAACCCAATATTAATTTCTGTTAGAATAGTTTTAGTTAATTGGCGATCTTCATATAGTTGTTTGTGAAAATAATCATCAGCTCTAAGATTTGAATTTGAAGTACCTATTTTGCCATGTTGTTCTACCAATGTAAATTCCTTCTTGTGTACATTTCTCGCAGCCATATAGAGAGTTGTGCGATTTTATACATTAAAAAAAAGCTCTTGTTGGTGCATCAGCTACAATACAACTCACTCGGAAAGCGTACTTTTTGCCTTGAAATACTATAACACTATTTTCTGAGACTAGGTTAGACTCACTTTCTGCTTTTTTTTGCACTTTTCCCTCGCTGATTTTAAATCATCTGAAAATTAATGTTTTAAACTATTATAAAATAGTATTTGACTAAAAAGCCATTAGTGCTAGTTTGGGTTCACGAACAAACCGGCATACAAAAGGTCAGAATGTAATTGTACCTACAAAAGGTTAGTATGTAAAACCGTTAGAACAACTAGGTACCTTTGTCTTTCAAATCGGATTATTATTGTTATTTAATACTTTTATTGCACTAGCCTAATGTACAATACGGCAGACTTAATGCACAAGCAATTTCTTCCAGTCGACCGCAGGAGGTGGAAGAAAGATTAGTAGGCGTGCAAAGAGGTTAGGAAGTGCCAATTAGGTAGTACCTATATTATAAACTACAAATGATCAAAGCCGACTTACCAGTTTCATACATATTATGCTCAACAGCATACATGGCCCAGTTTTCGTCGGGCAAGTCTTGCGACACCAAACATTTGTACTCTATGTTTTATATGGCGGCCACAGGCATTCTTTTTTACGTAGCATAAACCAGCTTTCCTTTGGCATTGTCTTCAAACTCCAGTACCTTATAATACATGAGTGAGAATCACGAAAACTTGACGTTTCACTTCACTCGCTCACAAGCTTTTAAGATTTTATATTTTTCTTGCCGCACCACGTCGAACTCGAAATAAAATGATTTACACAAAATGGCGGACGCCCTAGTGGCGCGCGCGGCGACCACCCCTCCCCTGCACCCTCTGCAACCTCCTCGCACTCGAGAGAGGCCCAATGTTGGTAATCATTCGGCATAATAACCGATATTGAGTCTTTG
Organism: Yponomeuta malinellus; assembly: GCA_947308005.1. Classification (NCBI taxonomy): domain Eukaryota; kingdom Metazoa; phylum Arthropoda; class Insecta; order Lepidoptera; family Yponomeutidae; genus Yponomeuta; species Yponomeuta malinellus. The sequence continues at coordinate 14,329,503 of OX371006.1, read as the reverse complement.
TTAGGCCAATACAAGTTGCATGTGAGTGATTTAACTAACCATATTTTAACAATGTTCCTACCGTTGGCCAGTTGTCTCAAATTTCTGTTGGGCCAATCTTTATTTACTGTAGTTGTTCCAACGTTGTTCGGCCAACCGTAGCAAAAAAGCATCAAGGCCCACTGTTGGGAATCAGCTCGGCATAATAGCGTTATTGATCTTCGTGGGGCCAATACAAGTTCCATGTGGGCGATTTAACTAACCATATCCCATCAATAACCCTACCGTTGGCCAATTGTGGCCGATCAAAAATGCTACTAGGGTGATTATTTAGTGCTGATTTATTATAGCCTATGACACCCGCGTACTGATGCATACATCAATCACATGTGATTGGCCGATGATCTAAGACCCGAACATAATACATTAAATATAACAGCGCCATCTAGTTACTGCTACATCTACATCTACGGTTGTACTATAACGTTACTTAATAGCGGCCACATTTAATTTATCTAAGGATATGAACAGAATAAATTAAATGTAGCAGCGCCATCTAGTGACTCAACGTGGTACTTTAACGTAGCATAATAGCGAATTTGATTCTTTGGGACTTTTTTGTTCAATTAATTCCGATTTTATTTAGCCTATGACACTCCGGCAGGGGTGATGAATCGATTGAGACCGCATTTGTCAAAATCTGACCATGCATTGATTAAGGAGTTATGAGGGAACATAGAATCGGACATACATACATACATACGAGCACACATTACCCTCCTTTTGGGCTCCGCCGCAGTCGGGTACTTAATAAGAATATTTAACATTACAGGTACCTTTAAGTTTTGTGAGCATTACCGTTTAACACTTTTTCTGCTACCCAAATGTCTAAACATAGGTACCTATATGGCATTCCACGAAAGAATGCCATAGGACTCGGGAGCCGGGTGCATTGCATAGAATGCTGTTACGTCTAGCATGCTGTCTCGCTCGCTCAATATAACAATAAAATTTGCTTATATTTTGTGGTCTTAGGGTTCTATAATCTGTATTTACCTAACCTGTATGCTTATACTTACTTAATTACTATATTTGTAACGAATCGTTCCACAGGTGGGTGGAGAATTGAGCAGCACAATAATATCACAAATGAATGATTATGGACGCATAGCTGTATGTGGAGCAATATCCGGTTACAATGTTACTTCCACAGAGAATTGCAAAGGTATAGTACAAAAAAGTACAAAAAATCCGTGTCGCGCCGGATTAAGAATAGCGTAACTCCATTTCCTTCCGTGGATGTCGTAGAAGGCGACTAAGGAAATACATTACCAGAACACGAGCAGCAGCGTCATCCTGAGATTCCAACCGCATACTGCGATCGCCAACCCGCCTGCCAAGCGTGGCGATTATGGCAAAACCCTTGAATCGCAGAAGTCGGTCCCTCATTGACCAACTACTTTTTTTTTATTTCTTCATAATTTTTCCTACGCACTCATCCACGAGTTTATTATTTATTTATTTTCTCAATTAAATTATAATGTAATCCTATTTATATTTTTGACATGTGTCTAATTAATTAATTATTATTATAAATGGACATACACAATTGTTGGGCATTACTTAGCATGCACTTAAATAAATAAATATTAAATACTATATCATAATTCGACATATTACTATCACAATGACATTTATTCAATATGTACTTATATTTAATTCAATATACCGCTAATGCTATCATTTATTTATTTATTAACCTAGTTTCGTTTCCGAGTGCTGCACGTCAGCGCTTTACTGGGTACTGACGGAAGACCAGCGCTGGAGTGGTCTGCCTCTTCAGCATGCTGAGTCAGAGCCCCTTTGCATTTGACACACCCACAAATCGTTTTCTCGTATTCTGTTGTTTTGCCTGTGCTTGCATTTTTGTGCTCTCTGTTTGTCTCAATGTTGTAAAATTGTGCTCTGTTTTCTCTTGTGCAACTATTTCTTGTATTTAAATTGTTGTATATGTGTGTGTGTACGCAGATGCAAATAAATGTTTTATCTATCTATCTATCTATCTAATGGTTAGGAAAACCATGAGGGAGGCCTATGTCCTGCAGTAGGCGTCAAATGGCTGATGATGATAGTAGAAAATATATTTATTAAAACACACTAAAAAAGAAAAACTACAAAACCTTTAATAAATACATTAAGGCCGACTTGCACCACTTTCTTAAATGTGGCCATTGAATTATAATGTGGCTTAAACAGCATTTAACTAAAATTCTTCATACAAAAGACGAATTAAATGGAGACTTAAGTGACATTTAAGAAGTGGTGCAAGTCGGCCTAAGAATAACATTATAAATTATATAAGTATTTATATTTGTATAAGTATGCAGAGTGCAATGTAATACCCCATCTAGGTACCAATACGAACAGGGGAGTTCTATAAGAAAAAACAACTTGTAAAAACTTCAATACCAAAAAAATATGGATGAGATATTTTTTCACTGTTTCGAAGTAGGTATCATGTAAAAGAAATTACATTTTTCGGATTGTAATGGAGATTATGTTACACAAACCTGTATAACTTAGAGTAAACCTACTTACATAATAAATATTTACAATATTGCAGCTACATTACATAATACAACCGTTTATTGTTGGGAAGCAGCTAAGAATGGAAGGTTTCCTGGTGAACAGATTCGCTGACAAGACTACGAAGGGCATCGAGCAAAATCTGCAGTGGGTTAAAGAGAAGAAACTCAAGTATCGTGAACATATTTACGAAGGATTTGAGAATGCTGTTAATGCCTTTATTGGATTGTTCAGTGGTAATAACATAGGAAAGACATTAGTCAAAGTGTAGTGAACTTATGGCAAACAGACATGATATTGTAATAAATACAACTTTGGTAGGTACTTGCTAGAAACTTGCGTTTCAATTTCTATTACACTACGAAACATTCCCTAGAATATAAATAGTGTTTAGATTCTAGGGAATAGTTGAAAAATGTTAGAAATAGTCCATACTAAAAACAATGAATTACCCAATACCTTTTGTCCATGTTTTTGGTCCTCCTGATGAGGTGTCTAATTCCAAATCAAGAATAAAATTTACCTGCCTAAGTACTGTACCAAGTTCTTATTTATTTTATTTTTCTCCTTTTGTTAGACCTAGTTATTTTCATTGATTCAGATGTAGCTGATTTTGGTTGAACATGTTTGTTAATAAAAAGTTCCTCATAAACAAGACTTTTTGCATCAGCAGTAAGGTACTTCGATATTTCAAGAAAGAGATTCTTTTTATGTAGCTCTTCAGGAATACCAGTTTGAGTATAAGATGAATGTTTCTTTTCTGAGCCTGTTTTTATATCAGATATTACATTCTTCATCTCTAACAATAGTTTTCTATTGCTGTCAATTTTTTGCAATAGTGTCTCTTCCATTCTGTTCATTCTAACATCAAAATACTTTTCTAACTGTTTCTGGATAACTGGAGACTCTGGTTCACATCTTATTTCATCTTTGGCTTTTGTAGCATTTTTATTGACTGGTTCGTCTAATGAATTTAAACTATCTGTTATAATATCCCTAAGCTTTTTATTGAATTTTCTCTTTTCTTGGATAGCTGCTAAACGCTCGTGAGATATGCCTCTGCTTTTTGGTAATGTTGGTGTTGCAACATTGCTTTTGTGTTGGTTATCAGTAGTAAATAATGTACTTTCATTGTTCTGGTGACAAATGTTTTGTTCAATAAATTTTGGTTGATTATTCTCATTGTCTTCGACCACAGTAGTCTGATAGTATGCTTGTACAGTGTTATCTGTTTGTATCATATTATCCGTTTGTATCCTATTATCCGTTTGTATCCTATTATCCGTTTGTACAGTATTTTGTGAAAGGCCCAAATTATAAACATAAGAATTATTATTATTCTCAGATATATTTTTTCTCTCAGGAATATGCAACACATAATTTGAAGGAATGGGAGTCAGCGTTGGCACCGCTGGTAATGGTTGATTAAATGGTTCCTCAGACAATATTTTGACTTTCGACCTAAGGCTTTTTTGCTTACTGCCATCAATCTTATTTTGTACTGTTAAATCATTTATATTTAGTATTGCTTCACGTGTCATAGCAATTTGTTCTGGTGTGCTAAACACAACATTTTGAATATCACCACTGGCATCCTTATTTGTTTCAGCAAGCATTGGTTTTTCAGAATTTCGATCAATTTCAAAAAAATATTTCTTGTCCAAAAATTCCACTTCATTATCAATGTGAACTTTAATGACTGGTTGCAGGTTTGTCAATTTCCTCTTTCTTCTTACTAAACTTTTTTGGTTTCCGTCTGTCTTCTTTTCTGCATCTTTTAGGGCTTCAGAAGTCTTTTGTTCCATATCAGTGAGCTCCATAAGCTCACAATTTGTTAAGAAGTCACCATATTTCACAGAAAAATTTGCATTTTTGTCAGTTACACTGTTTACAAATTCATTCTCAATTTGTTCAATATTAATTGAATAAAGAATGTTATTACTTTTCTCTGGATTAATTGGTTCACAGAATGGTCCATTTTCTGTAGGTATGGCTGAGCATTTCAGTTTATCCTTCTGCAAAAACAAAAGATCATGTGGTTACAAAATTTACACAACACCAGCCTAAGTAGATCACATGACCTAATAATTTCCAACCCTGTATTGGACCCAATAGGCATACCTTAAAATTCATGAACATGTCATCTGTAAAATGGTTTTGGCATACTACTCTATTCTTGAGCTGAGATACTTTGAGATTGAGGAAGTCCAGTCGCTGAGCATTTGTCAACCATTTATGACAGCGGTACTTGTCAAATACTGGATAGTGGAACAGATGAGTTGATCCATCTGACTTCACTGTGCAGTTGCGGTATGTGCAGCGACACCCCCCCATATTAGACTATGAATACTGAAACATGAAAATATTTGTAATATTAACCTTCCGAAAGCCACTATTATTAACTGTACAATTGCGAACTTTGTCTAAAGGAACCTTGCCTAGCAAATCAACCGCTCAGGAGATATTGGGGCTAAGGAACTGTATTTTTTTTGTGAAATGTATACAGAATTCATGGTTTTAGGCTAGGGTTCCAGTATTTTAACACCTGTATACTTGCCTAATCAAAGACTTATTTGATATATTGTTCATACTTTGCTCACCTTTTAGGCGTCAATATCATAAAAAGATTAGGGCCTATTTCATAAAGCTACAATTAGTAATGAACATTGCCCAACCAACCAATTGTGAGGGACAGGTTTGATGAAAATGACCGACAATCAGAGCTAAATTAAAAAGAACCCTGTGAATGAGGGGTTTTACATTGGTTTATTACACTTTTGGCCTGATAAAAAATTCAACCATTGTGGTCTACACTTGGGAAGCTTATGACTAAGGTCTGCAGTACAAACGAGGCGAGGATGTACACACTAAAATCTCAAAGAACGTTCAAGGCTTCCGATACTTCTGGCATCCATTGCAAGATCCCAATGAAACATGCAAATGCGTAGTTTTTTACAGCAGAAAAGGAACATCATTTTTATTATTTCGGGTCCCAACTTTACCCACCAACCGGGTATTTTTTACTCCAAGACAAATATCGTCTCCACGCACTCCACGAGATGGCATAAAGCTTACGAGTAAAGCCAGGGTAGCTATAAATAAGAATTATTACAGGTTACTAGTCATAATAAACGCCAAGATCTGATTAATTACCTGCCTCAAAAACCAAATAGCGACATTTAAATCGAGCTCAAATCAAAAAAGATTTCGGTGAAAATACTGGAATAAAGTAGAATATTAGGTACAGGACTATTGATACCTAATTTCAGACCAAAACAAACAAACCAAACCACCCGACGTTCACAGACTACTTAAATAGAGCAATCTATTTTGTCTACCGCTGACCACAGAGAATATAATCACTACCGCTGACCGCACGGCACGCGGCCGGCAGTCGCGGCACGGCACACACAACAGTGTCCACAGACTAAGAGATACAGAGTTCGGATATCAACAGAGTTGTATTCAGACATAGCTGATTGCGCGACACGCCGAGCTCTTTTTTCTGTATGATGATGTTTTAGTTAGAGAAGGGCAAGAACCCGACTGTAACAAGGGAATGCGAACCGTATTGCTAGCAGTAGCTAGGTAGCTTGCTTAAATAAATATTAGCTTGCTACATTAATAGTTAATCTGTGACTTCAACTTTTTTTTGAGTAGGTAGGTACCGTACCAGTAAAGTAAACAATATGCTTTTAAAACACGGGGCAAAGACCAAATAAAAAAATGCTTTTAAAAGAACGTTTACAAAAATGTTCCAAACACGATTATTCTATAAGGTTATCATTATCAGTTTCCACCTTCGAAACTCCTGTAGGTATTTTAGTTGGAGTCGCAGATGATAAGCATTTGCACTTTGTCAGCTTCGAAGATTCGAAGAACCTTGAAAAAAAGCTGCAGTCGCTGCATCAAGAGCTTTCATGTTCCTTCGTGGAGGATGAGGAGAACAAGGTCTTACAGAAACTCAAGCAAGAATTAGAAGCCTACTTTGATGGAAAGTTGAAGAAGTTTTCAGTCCCACTCAAGATTACAGGTTCAGAGTTTCAAAAGGTAGGTAAAACTTTCAATGTTATTAATTGATTTTCAACATGTGTACCCATTTTAGGCTTAGGCGTGGGTCACATAGAAAGGGCTGGAGGCGGACAAGAAAAAATAGTGACGCGTTGACGCGCCCTCGCCCCACGTTCTTTCTATTTGGCCCACGCCTCGACAAACTTCGCAAAACAAGAAAAAATCCAGACCGAAGTTTGACTCGGGCATGGGCATACAATCATTGGTGAAATGTATCCAGAGTGTTTTCCAGGAGTGTGGCTCTGAAAAGAAATGGCCTATCACACCGAACCCCACAAATGTATGCAGTAACCCAATATCCTTGGATGGACCTAGACCAATCTGAATGAAAACGGCCCACCCAGCAAAATGTAATGAAATGAAGGATAGCTGAGCTTGAGACTTTGTTTTTCATTATATTAAATAGAAAACAATTCTTTCCAAAGTGAGCGTTGACGTCGATGACAGACCGAGAACAATAGACAAAAAAAAGTAAAGCTTGAGGCAACTTTGCTACGACATATCACAGAGAAAATAAACATATTATGTGGCAGGCATTCCCTGCATTGCGTTCGATATTGCATCATCCTCCCCTGGACGCAATAACATTGCACGTGTGAACGTTTCGTGCTTGGGTCGTGGTAATCCTTTCGTCAGTACATCAACGACCATGTGTTGAGTTCTTCTATAATGCATTTTGACAAGATTGGCAGCTGTCTTCTCTTGTATGAAGTGGTAGCGCACGTCTATATGCTTGGTGCGCGCATGGTAGTGGTAGCAGAGCGTGGTTTCGAACATTTCATCAAAATGTTAGATGGGTTGGTGAGTAAAGTGTGATCCGAGAACACACAAACCTACACCACACAATAGTAATATCCTAGTAGCTGTGGCTACTAGAAGAAGGTGCACTCCCGCAACAACATACTTCAGCGCCTCACCACCACCAGATGGGGAGCTTCCCCCCAGGTCATGCGGACCATTCTCCGCTGGAGAATACGCGTGCCCTGTATGGAGCCGATCTGCCCATGCAAAGCTAGTGGATACAGCATTGAATGAAACATGCCGGCTTATTACTGGTTGCCTCAAACCGACCCTGGTACGACTGCTGTACCCACTGGCTGGCATTGCGCCCCCAAACGTCCGCAAGGCTGTGGCAAGCTCCATGGAGAAATCCAAAATGGACACTGACGTACGACACTCCATGCACGGCTACGCCGCAGTGCGACAAAGGCTGCCAAGCCGAAGCAGCTTTCTGAAATGCCGAGATGAAGATCCTGCGCAAGCGAGGTGCAACCTCTGAGCCAGGGCGGCTTTTCTGCCTACTCCATTTGTGCCGCTGTCGGAGAGCCTTCCGCCAGGACATAAATTGACCTGGGCAACCTGGAAATCCCTAAACCGGCTGCGGACCCGTGTCGGCCGAAGTAAGAATAACATGTCCAGGTGGATGTTCGCGGACAGCGATAATTTGAACTGTCTGTGCGGTACTTCGCAGACCATGGACCATCTTTCATTGTGCCCTGCGTGCCCTCACACCTGTACTCAGGAGGACCTAAACAAGTTATAACGCTGTCAGCGTCGCAAAGTTCTCGGCCGCAACCGTTTAATAAAGACTAATAAGATTTGTTTGCGATCGACACGCTAAGAAGAAGAAGTAGCTTGGTATCATGGTATCACGCCTGTGCCCTACAGTGGTATACGTCCCACTGTAGGGCACAGGCCTTATCGCAGAGAGAGTGAGTATGGGTTCAATCACCATACTCACTCTCTCTGCGTGCCCACCGCGGATCGGCGATTTCGAGCGCTGAGGTATGCGAATAGCTCAGACACTCAGGTTTCCTCACGATTGTTTTCCTTCACCGTTAGCGAGTGGTATTGCTACTATAACTTCACAAATGTACATGACTTGGTATGGTTGTTGTTAATTATGTAATATGAGTACTTTTTTTCCAAACAGGAAGTCTGGCAGAAGCTTCAAGAGATCCCTTATTCTTCGACTCAAACCTATGGTGAGTTTGCCACGGCCATGGGACGGGACGGAGGCGCGCGGGCGGTCGGCGCGGCCTGCGGTGCCAACTCGCACCTACTCCTCGTCCCGTGCCACAGACTAGTAGCCTCCGCCTCAAAGGGTGGCTTCAGCTGTGGTATAGACCGTAAGCATTGGCTTTTGCAACATGAAAAGAAACATTCCACTTAATATATTTCTATTGCGTAAACTTATTATTACATTATAAAAATTACTTAATTTACCTGCTAAGTACAAAAAGTAAAAAAAGCATTGTGATAAATTTGTTGTACTCTAATAAATGCACACGCACATAAATGTTATGAAAGCTTGTGAAATTTCTGCTAGTAAAATATGTAGATAAAGTACATTTTATTACTTGCAACTAATATCATGTATATCCTCTTTTGTTAAGTGCATAATATAACCCCTTGGTAGCCATGAGCTCTGTGTGCGTTCCTCTCTCAGCCACATGACCTTCGTGTACGACACAGATGACATCAGCATCGCGCACTGTGCTCAGTCGGTGAGCAATAGTCACACATGTCCGGCCTGCCTTGGCTTTGTCCAGAGCCTCTTGCACCACCTAGAATTTTAAAGTAATACCGGGCGGCATTTTAGTCACCTAACAAACTTTGAGGTACTTTGGTGCAGTACTGTTTCAATCTTATGTATGGAACAGCTCATTTATTTTTTGCTCAGATTTTTTTGGCCCTATAGTAAAAGTTGGTTATATGTTCCGTGTGGCGCCGGATTAAGAAAAATCACTCCATTTCCTGCCGTGGAGGTCGTAGAAGGCGACTAAGGAAATACATTAGCAGGAGACGGGCAGCAGCGTCTACCTGAGACTCCAACCGCGTACTGCGATCGCCAATCCGCCTGCCAAGCGTGGCGATTATGGCAAAACCCTTCATGGTTATGAAAACCACGGAGGAGGCCTGTGTCCTGCAGTGGGCGTCAAATGGCTGATGATGATGATGATTTGTATGAGTAAAAAGCCCTTTTAAAGTTTGGCAGTTGACTAAAATGCCACCTGGTATAAAAAGGTGGCGCCCCACTCTATCCTATCAACATCAATGCGCGTCAACCTCATACTTCTGGATAATTAACTTGAAACTCATTAAATGTTGAAGTTTCCACATGGGTTGGTAGTTATTTAAGGACAGGCATTCAACTAACCTCGTGGTGGAGTATGGCCTATACCTTCCTCAGGAAGAGACCCGTGCCCCTCGGTGGGGACATAATGGGTTGATGATGATTCAACTAACGGGAAAGTAGCATTCTAGTTCCTACCTAATCGTATTTCATAAAAAGTCAACTATTGTACACTTTCTACTTCTGACTATTGTACCTTTTCGCTCTCGGTGTCAAGCGCGCTGGTTGCTTCGTCGAGCAGAAGCATTTTAGGTCGGCGAACCAGTGCCCGCGCAATAGCAACGCGTTGCTTCTGTCCACCAGACAGCTGGGTTCCCTTAGAACCTATGTTTGTTTCATAACCCTGCGAAAAACAGTCAGTAAAGTACTCAAGACCTTCTCGTAACTGCAGACCCCCAGCTAAGCTGTTATTCATACCAGAGTTTTATAGGGAAGAGCGGGTGATCGTGCTCTTCCACTATAAAGGGAAATTTCCCGCCAGGCAGATCGTATGCCTGGGGACGGCCGGTCCGACTAATAGATAGATAGATAGAATATTCTTTATTGTATGTACACCAGGAATTACAGGATGTTCGTCGGACGTTATATTTATGGTATGTCATGTGAAACATTTTTGCTCGCGCGATGCAGGAATGTTAGAGTTTATAGTGCGCGTGCAGAGTTGACATGTGCTCGCCACATCACTCCCCTTCAAGACCGTAGCTACGCATAGCTAGGTCTGATAGAAAGCGAAGTCTGTGCTTTAAAGCCTGCAAGTGCCAGGAGTCGCTGAGTCAGTGAGTCGACTAGCGGTTGAAGGTGTTCGGCGGCTAACAGTCACTTCACCGGCGAGAGTACCATGGGGACCACTCATGTGGTAGGAACCGGTGAAGGCTGCTGTACCACTGGCAACGTGCGTTGTTGCTGTGTGGCTGCCGTGCCGAGGGGTTGGGGGAGATCACCATCAGTACCAGTAGTCGGTGCGTTGACTGTAGTGGAACTGATGAGGTGAGAGGGAAGAGGATGCTGGCCTTGCTTTGAGACTGATTGTATGTGGGGTGCTGCGAGAGCGAAGGAAGGTTGAAATTGTTCTGTCGAGGGTCACCACTATAGGGAAGAGCGGGTGATCGTGCTCTTCCACTATAAAGGGAAATTTCCCGCCAGGCAGATCGTATGCCTGGGGACGGCCGGTCCGACTCATCAGGCGGTCTTCTCACACTTCCCCTTGGGGAAGTGGAGGGTCGGGGTCAGGGCGTGGCCCTCTTCCCGAGGGATCTACCGCTGTCCGCAGCTACGGACAGGTCTCTGGGTGGCCTTCCAGGCGGTGGTCTTCGCTGGGGGTCGCAGGTGGTTTCATCAGTCGGAGTTGGCCGTGGCCGGTCCGACTAATGTCCGTAGGACGTTATATTTATAGTATGTCATGTGAAACATTTTTGCTTGCGCGATGCAGGAATGTTGGAGTTTATAGTGCGCGTGCAGAGTTGACATGTACTCGCCACAGTTTAAATAAGAAATATGGCGCATCATAAACAAAACATAGTAGACTTTTGTCACGGAGCAATGTTCTATCTATTACATCAAAACCGCATTGCAGCAGTATGCAGTAACCCAACATTCTGGGGTGGAGTTAGACAGTTCTGGGATGGGCACAGCCCGCCCGGCTCTCCCCTAGCCCAATGTAGACGCCAAATTCATTTATCAAAATTCTATAATTTAGTACGATCTCATTCATCTTACCATAGGAAGAGATGTAACGAAGTTATGAATATTAGCTTGTTTCGCTGCGTCAATGATTTCGTCCATATTCGGACTTCTCAAATTATCTCCATAAGCTATGTTGTCGGCGATAGTTCGATCAAACAATACGGGTTCCTGTTGTACGAAACCTATTGCTTGTCTTGAATCTGCTAAACGAAGCATTGTCAGAGGAATGCCATCCTGACCCTAAAAACATATAATTTGGAATCTTAACTTAGCTAAACATTTCCTAAGCAAAGTTCTACGCGTTATTAATACAGAGACGAGCTGCCGACGCGAACTCAGTCTCTAGTCACCATGATTAGGCTGTGTGAATCAGAGCCAAACCTGGCTTCTGATAAACTCTTCTTGACAAAATTATTATAAGTGAATCTTAATTAACAATCAAGATAGGTATTGTATTCCTACAAGTATTCCATTCCAAATACTCTTTCCAGACAAACCGTTGATTTAAAACGTTAAAGTAGGAAACAAAATAATATATAAGTATTAGTTATTTCTTACTTAATACTTCATTGAACTCACGGCGTCGGGACCACACAGAGTGGCAAATGTCTCGAGAAGCTGCTCGGTCTGTTTGGACCTACCGACCTAATGATTCAATAATTATTGATACCCGATTTCAATTTGTTGACTGATCTTATTTCATATTTTAATTGTTTACATGCAGAAAAAGCGTGTCTGGAATGGAATGGGTATACAACTTACGTTAGTTTAGAATATTGCTTCAACCTCCCAATGACCAGATATGAAATTATGATAAGTAATATATAACTCACCACAACACCATCATCAGGGTCATAGTACCTCTCGAGCAACTGAATGACTGTGCTCTTTCCGCAGCCGCTGGCACCAACTAAAGCAATCGTCTTTCCGCGTTCGACTTCCAGATCCAAACTTTTTAGAACTTGACTCATAGGCCGAGTCGGGTACCTAAATTGCACCTTCTGGAGACTCGCTTCTCCTGTTCCCCTCTAAAACAAAACAAAAGCGTAAGCCTAGAAAATATATGCTTTTAGGATTGGTGAAAGATTAAGGATTATCTATAATACATACAAAGTTCTCGACAGCAGGTTGGTCGGGATCCATTATTTTGGACCTTCTGTTCAACAAGTGTATAATACGCCCTGCGGCCTTGATACCTTTCTGAAAGTTTGGTGCAAAGGCGAATGCTTGGGCCGAAGAACTGGCTCCCATTAGAAGGGCTTGCGCTGATCTAAAAAAAACGTAATGCAATGGGTGCAATTGAAGCCCCTTTCCCCCGACTCATGACAGAAACAATTTATTTCGACCAAAATTTTCATAAGGACATCACTGTTAGCTGTTTATAACATTTCATACATTTTGTATATATGTGTCTACCACATACAAAAATATTAATACAATCAAGATCATATCAACCTATCCGTGTACTGTACCTACTATTCAGATACGTTACGTCGACGCTTTCCACATGAAAGAAGAAGACACGTTACGGGTGACGTTGCACCCAAAATGTGAAGGTGGATGTACTGAGGACTGTACGTTGGACCTTTTAGACGAGGCCAATAGACGAGACAATCGAGTAAGCCAGGCGAATATTGGCTTCGTGTGAATGGAACCAGGCGAATGCATTGGATTGTCCCAAGCTAATAGCTTATGCCAGTCGAGTGAATTAGAACGATTTCGAATTTGCTGGCGCTAGTGCTTCCCCCACTACTTTCCCATTGGATTGGCTTGTGTATTGGCTTCATGTGAAACGTGTTTCCGTCCCGGGCGAGTATCTGTCAGAGGTAAAATAAAGAGATTGGTAATGGCCCTGGTTATAATCCACTGGTGAGTTATAATCCAGTTTTGACCCAGTTATGCACCCGTTATAACCCATTATGGCGGTTCATAATGATTTCGTTCAATAATAATACGGAATACGTCGAATAACGTGCAAGGCGTTGTAGTTGTAATCTGCATGTATCGTTATGAAATTGTGCACGCAAAAGTATACAGGAAATTCTCCACACAATAGAATATTAGGGATTTCACTTCGATGTTTAGTTTTTATCTCTTGCGCTCGCACTATACTAAGGGCCAGTGTCCTAAATGGAGTAAGTCGAGATTTTGACAGTTCGTCCATGCATTATCTGTCAAATGCTCGACTTAAACTCTAGTTTGCGAGATCTGCAAATGGCCCTAAGTACCTAAGTACATTTAAACCTAAGCATTGCAGGCAATGCATCTCATAAAGTATATCAAGCAAGCCACACTTTTACGATCCTTTGCGCCGGAAATCCCCGGGCGTGAGCGAGTGGGACTACGACATCATCGATCTCGCTCGCACTTGCGCCGTGTACAATGCGTACGGCACAGCCAGCACTCACACCAGTACTTTGTTGTTTAGAGTGCGCACGAGCGTTTTTTGGTATAATATTTATTGTTTCATGTTTTTTTTATCGAACCGGCATTGTTTATTGTTACTGTGATCGCTGCTTACCGAATGACCTTGGCCTGAATACTGACTGAACTTCCAACGCGATATTTAATGCACTTTTTCATTGTGTAAAGAAGTCAGTCACTCACTGCAGTTCCTGATGAAGTGATGATGCATGCCTGTGTTGAATGCATTTGGCGTTTTACTTAAATATTTCTGGATTATTTATAAAGTATAGATGCAGAGTCATTATTAGGACTACATTATCTGAAAATATTTCATTCACGGGGACTGCAGCGTGTCACTTAGTCCAAATCTTACAACGTGTCACTTAGGTTAAATCTTCCATTTTTAGGGTTCCGCAATCCGACAAGGAACCCTTATAGTTTCGCCATGTCCGTCTGTCTGTCCGTCCGCGGCCTAGCGCAAAGACCGGTGGTACTAGAAAGCTGTAATTTGGTATGTGTATACATATTTATCACGTCGACAAAGTTAAATAATAAAATGTCAGAATTTTTTTCCGTACCTCCCATAACATGAAAAGGGGGGGGGGCTGATTTTTTTTTTCTTCTCTACCCCATCGTGTGGGGCATCGTTTATTAAAGAGTTTACTAAGATTAGGCATTACAATTAAGGCATTCATTTACGAAATATTTAGCTTTAACCTGTGTCCCCCTCTCTAAAATCTAAACCTTTGCATTTAAAAATCTGAAAAAAATCACGATTGTAGCAAATATAATAAATATAAAGGAAAAATTATCACAGCTGACTAGGCTTTACAGGTTAACGAGTAATGGTCGATTACATTAGTGGGATTAGTAAAAAGCCTCCTATTTTGTTTCATAGCTGAATTTTGTGATTATGTTAGGTAATAGGTAATAAATCTTTGTAATAAGTAGATGTCTGTGGAACCCTAAGCTACGCGTGGCCCGACACGCTTTTATTTGTACTTTTATTCACAGAAAACATATTATTTTGAAAGTGTATGCAGTTCATTAAAACTTAAAAATACTTCAGTGGTGCAAAAATAAATCACTATAATGTCAAGCAAAACTCCCGGTTACCCAAAGCATATTTGTTTAGTTGTAATTTGTTCTTGTTAAATCGTATCGCTCCTGTCTTTCATTTTGACCCACCAAAAAAGTACCTACCTATGGGATAAAACTGGTCGATAACGTTATAACCCGGATTAAAACTGGTTTATAACTACTGGGTTATAATCCACTACCCATCTCTAACTGTGAACGGACTGTACCTGTAAAACATAGCTTGAGCTCCGCGACAGCTGTCATCGAAATTGCGTCCATGAAGTTTTGAATTTTTTCACAGAATATTTGTACTGCGAAAACTCCGTACTTACTGCACAGATAGTGATGTCTAACCGTAACTGCAAATTACAAACTTTCGATGATTCGGTGATGGATGATCTAAACTGCAGGTTTACTATTGGAATTGAAGTTTATTTGTTTGAAAAGCATTATCAAATTTCACAGCGAATAAAATGCTAACGTTGCTGCAAAATTCATGTTAGCATGTTACGCCAGAAAATTGGAAAAAGGCAGTTACGAAATGCAGAAATACTATGCAAAAAGATTGGGAGCGAGATGTTTGCTTTGATAAAATTGAACAAGACTTGATTATAAATTTGGAAGACTGCTCCAGTCACTCTGATTCAGAATTCGAATCAGAAACTGATTTAGGGATTTTAGGATGTACACCTCTACTGGAATAAAACTTTGTAAAATAATATTTCTCGTGTTTGATTTCATATTTCCAACTGCTCGAAATTCTTCTTTCCATCCACGTTATCAACACGCTTTAAGTGACATTTGATGTCGACATCGTTCCATCCCTAGCCCTGTTAGTGTGACGGCTGTAGTGCAGCTCAAGCTATGTTTTACAGACATGATATGAAATAAGGCAAAAGGTAGTGGCTCAGCTGGTGCTGACCCGGGTCAGTCCCGGGCAGCGGGCAGCGCTGGTTTAAATAGCGACAATTGTATTCGAGAGGCGAAGCTCTGATTTGTTTACACTAGGAGACCATATGATTGCCTAGAAGAAATCGCCACTCGCGTACGAGAGACTCGTAGTGCAACAGCTCCTTAAAAAAATATTTAGTACTAACATCCGGAATACGATTCACAGTAAATAGAATCCCTATAGAACTAACTTGAGCACGGCGGAGTAGTCAACTCCATCATTGACGATTAACGTCGCGCCGTAGTACAAAGCAGCTGCGTATACAAAGTTGAATGCTCCTCTAGAAAGTCCAAAAATGAGGCCACGCCAATGCGCCGAGGTATTAGCAAGGGCGAGAGCTGGTACAAGTTGTTCAGTATATTCGCGTAGAAACAGTTGTTCGCGGCCCAACGATGCTACGGTTCGGACGTTTGCGACTGCCTCGACAGCGATCTGTAACACGTAACAACACAACGTACCTACATTACATTACATAAAGTCACGCCTGTATCCAGAAGGGGTAGGAAGAGACCAGGGTTTGCCTCTTGCCATGATCCTGACAGACCCCTTTTGCTTTCTCAACATTCATTTCATTAGTAACATACATGCACGCACGCCCATACGCAACGTATTAATAACAGAAAAGATCCTGTCACATTTTGAGAGGCCGTTCTAATCACCAAATAGTAGTTTATGTGACTGTCACATAATGAGGGTTATTAAAACACGAGCGAGATTTTAAAAAACGAGCCTTGGCGAGTTTTTTAATAGCATTCGCGAGTGTTTTAATACCAAGTTATGTGCAGTCTCATACACTACTTTATCTACACTCATAATGAAATTTTTGAAACAAAAATGGCGCAATTTCGACAAAAGTATCTTGACATTCAATCGTCTACACTCAGTTTTGCGCGCGCAATTTTAGGTATTTTTAGTTGCACCTTTGGTACCACGAAAATGAAATTAGGTTTTTTATAGAGTCAACTTTTGACATTAAGAAAAAAACTTAAGTTTTGTTCCGTGATCACAGCAACACTTTAAAAAAAAAACTGTAACATAAAGTGAAAAATCTGACCTTTAATTCAATTCAATTCAATTCAAATATTTTTATTCATTGTAAAAACAGAATGTTTACTTAATGAACGTCAAAGTTGCTAGTTTCACAATTAATGGATTATGTGGAGAAGAAACTAACAAAGAAACTCCACATTTATTCTTTTCAAAACACGTTTTAACTTAATTAACAGAGTTTTCAACTTAAAATATTAGTCATGAATGTGTTGAACACTAGTCACAATCGTCCTTTAAATAATATTAATCTACTGTTTAATGCCAAACATCTTTGTCTTCTAAATAATCCTTGAGGTTATAGTAAGCCTTTTTGCACAGAATGTGCTTAACACATTTTTTAAATCGCGTTGGAGGTAACTCTAATATATCTTGAGGAATTTTGTTGTAGAACCTTATACAGTGCCCCATAAAGGATGTGTTAACTTTTGCAAGTCTAAATAGTGGAAATGACAATTTATGTTTATTTCTAGTATTAACATTATGGTGGCCACCAACATTTTCGAAGTCTTTGATATTTTTTCTAACGTACATAATATAACTTTATCGTTATTAACGTACATAATGTAACTTTATCTACACTAATGTTGTAACATTCTACTTATGTTTTCAATACTTGACTTATAATTACTACTGTTATAGCGCAGACAACAAAACACTCAATTTAAGCAATTTCACATGATGGTATAATATTCACATCGATATCGTAAAATCTCATTATAACATCAATAAAACGCGACCAACTTGATTGCAGGGCCAATCAGGTTGGTCGCGGTTTATTGAAGCGCGCAGCTGCGCTCTCATTGGTTAAATTTTAATGGCGGCAAAATCACTGTGATTATACACGTACGCGTGAATTTACTCTTGTTGTTTGATTAATTGCATTAGTGAAGATAAAGTAGTGTATGCAACTGCATATAACACGGGTATTAAAACACTCGTTACTATTATGAAACTCGCTGCGCTCGTTTCATAAACTCACACTCGTGTTTTAATACCCTTCATTATATGACAGTTGCATAAACTTCTATTATATTACACTTTTTTTTTATTTTCTTTCAAGTTATGTATTGTTTAAAGCCTGTCAATATGTGTTTACCTGTAAATTCTTAATTTGAAGATTATGATATGAGTGTAGATAAAGAATTTTAATGTGATTATGGGGTCAATTAAGTTAGAGTGACTTGCGAAAAAAGGCGATTTTTTACTAACCGCCATCGATTAAAAAAACAAAAAATACCTTTGAACTAGTCTCCATTGTTTTGGCCGTTCCAAACGATTCTGCTGTTGCCATTTTGCCTTGTTTGTATAGGATAGCACCCATGATCGGCACAAAGGTTAGTGCTACCAAACCAACTTGCCACTGGTAAATCAAAGCAAGAACTAGAGAGAATGAAAATGTTCCGACTGCCTGGACCACTGTTCCAATACGCTGGCCCGTGGCCTATAAATAAAATACACATTGTAACAAATTAATATTGTTTTTGGCATTATATTCTTTGCGTCGTCTGTCTCTTACCAGACATAATTATAGTTATTTAACTATTTGTAGTAAAGAAAATGAGGTGGTCACAGATGAATCAATCCATCATCATCGTTGTTGCCAGGATTATTGTGTCTCGTTGTACCAGAGACGAGAATATATCGAAGTGCGCTGACGCCTATGACTTTCGACACGCTTGTGTTTCCCTTTCGTGCTTGAGCGTTTCTGACAGAGATAGATAGAATATTCTTTATTGTACACCAGGACAAGATTACAGACTTATTTCAGTATTTAAATATTACTTGACAACTGAACATGTTTTAATATTTATTTTGCCATTTTTGCAGTATCGAAACATCGAGAAATCAACTAAATTTCGTTTCCTTAACTTATAAAATACATATATTGCGTGATTACCCCTTGCACTGAAGCTGCTTCCCCTGAAAGGCGAGCGCACAGAGCGCCTGTCGAATTGTTTCGGTCATCGAAGAATCCCACTTCTTGTTGGAGCAGTTTCTCAAACATCTGTTTCCTGAGACGTGCTGTCAAATGCTCGCCTGCTATGCCATAGAAGAGTACCTGAAAGTGGTTTGTATTATTTTACATACACTAAAGAAGCAATTCTGTCTAAAATTCTGTACTTACCTGTGTGAAACTTGATAGACCCGTCACTACTCCGATGCCAATAAAGAAAAATACAAATCTTCGAACTTCAACTAAAACTTGATCGGTATCAAGATTTGAGAGGACCTGTTGATCAATTTAATTTATGAACGTGAGCACCATAGATATATCCAGAAAAAATCTTATAAAAAACTGGCTAGAAGTAAATAATTTATGTCTTAACTTACCCCAACGAAATCACCCAATATAACTGCAATTAAAGGCATACCAAAACCAGCTATTAGGGAGCAGGCGCTGGCGATCGTAACAGATTTCCACTCTGGTTTACTTAGCCGCACCACACGCCAGAAAGTCTCAACCGGAATAACTTCTTCGACGGTTTTGGTCTCCTAAAACAAAAGAACGACTGATTTGACTGAGTTTCAAGACGAATTCCATGTTAGGCTAGAAAAATTTCAGGAAAATTCCGGGTTTTTTTATAGGTAGTTATTTATTCAAGAAATTTCACAAAGTAGGTACCTACATATTTAATATAGCAGACCCTCACTCAAACCTGTATTGGTTTATCTGTGAGGTGGGTCGAAGCGGCATTTTCTTCGACGTGACATTTTCTTTTTTTACGTGAAGTCTGTCTATTGAGACATTGAGAGTTTTGGTTGGTTGATCAATTTTTGGCTTTATACTGGTGGTTTGTTGATTCTCACCAAACCGTCAGATAAAACTTAATTTTACTTACCTCAACTGCTGGAATATCGTCTTCGTCTTTTTCACTTTTAGCGGACATTTCTCGTTTTAATTCTCTTCCAGTTCCTGAAATTGCATTTAATGAAAAAAAAATCATTTAAGTACTTCGGCTTTTATAAGCAGATTTTTTAAATTAACCTTTACCCTGCTCTTGCTCATCTGGAAGTATCTGTAAAGTGACCATATCATAGTAGTGTCCTTTCTTATCCATGAGTTCCTCATGATTTCCGGATTCCACAACTTCTCCGTCTTTGAAAACATAAATCAAATCAACATTCCTAATCGTAGAAAGGCGATGTGCCACCACTACAGTTGTTCTTCCTTCTTGAGCCTGAAATTTTGTGACACATTAGAAGTTTCTTTGTTTTTATCTGCACTTGGATTTTATCAGGAATCTGTAAGGGTACCTTGTCCAGCGCTTGTTGTACTTTCGCTTCTGAGGCAGTGTCGAGCGCGCTAGTAGCCTCGTCGAGTAGCAGTACTTTCGGGTCACGCACAAGTGCGCGCGCGATTGCTATCCTCTGCTTCTGCCCTCCAGACAGCGAAGCGCCGCGCTCACCCACCAGCGTGTCGTAACCCTGTACACGAACGCATAATAGATGATGATTCTTTCCGACCGGGTTCGGTCACGGCGGCTGCTACGGCTGGGGACAGCGTCGGTAATGTGCCGTCATGTGACTGATTTAGCCTCAGAACACAATGTGTTCTGAGGATTTAGCCTATCTTGGCTACAAAGTGACCACACCACACGTAACACTACGTGTAGTTTTCCGTTTTAGTAATGGTATTGTATGGAAGCTGGTGGTCTACATCTGAGTCCATCAAGTATGGTGTCCAGAGCAGTTCTTTTGCACTTTGATCGACCTCGAAATTAAAGACATTTAGTGAATGATACGTATTTAGATATTTAAATACGTGTCATTCATTTAGCGTCGGCTGACGGCCCGATGCATTACCTTGGGCAGTTTCATGATGAAATGGTGCGCGTTGGCTTGCCGTGCCACGGCTTCTATCTCCTCGTCAGTGGCGTCCTGGCGGCCATAGCGGATGTTCTCGCGCACTGTCGTGTTGAACAGCACCGGCTCCTGACCCACGAGGCCCACTTGTGCGCGTAGCCAGCGCACCGATAAGTCGCGGACATCTCGACCGTCCACCGACACCTAAGTTCAAATATGTGAAGTCGTAAGAAAAAATAACGGCGGTGGTAGCCTAGTGGGTCGAACATTGGGCTCGGAAGCGAGAGACCCAGGTTCGATTCCCAGTGCAGGCATGTAGATAGATAGAGAACACTTTATTGCACAACCAGGTGAAAGATATTACAAAACAGTTTCTTATATATATCTAAGTAGTGGTATACTTGGCAGTCTTATCGCTT
The DNA here is from genome assembly GCA_947308005.1 of Yponomeuta malinellus. Classification (NCBI taxonomy): domain Eukaryota; kingdom Metazoa; phylum Arthropoda; class Insecta; order Lepidoptera; family Yponomeutidae; genus Yponomeuta; species Yponomeuta malinellus. The sequence goes on along the minus strand of OX371006.1, from coordinate 14,308,337 downwards.
AGAGCGATCTTTTCCTGACAACGTTTGGATGGAGTGGATTGCAGAAAGAATATGGAATATACGAATAAGAATATACCTATGACATTGTTTTCTAAGTTATGTACATTTGTGAAAGTTATGGTAGCAATACCACCCGCTAACCGTGAAGAAAAACATCGTGAGGAAACCTGAGCGTCGGAGATATTCACATACCTCTGCGCTTGAAATCACCAATCCGCGGTGGGCACGCGTGGTGATTAAGCCCATACTCTCTCCCTGAGACAAGGCCTAAAGTGGTACGTATATAGGCTGCTTATGTATGTAAGAAAAAAAATACATGCTTTATGTATGAACTGTCACCTTCACGACCCTCCAGGGAGTATAGCTGCTAGCCTTGCGGGACCCGCTAGCAATACCCGCATTTTTGGACGTTTCGGGTTTGGCTCTTAAGAGGTATTGAAGCACTAGGCTTTGCCCACGCGGAACTTGAATGCGGCCTCGCCATCATCAGCCATTTGACGCCCACTGCAGGACATAGGCCTCCCTCATGGTTTTCCAAGCTTCCCGGTCTTATGCCGCCCGCATCCAGCGACTCCCCGCCACCGTAACCAGGAACCAGAGATCCACTGCACACCCATTATGTATGGTTGTGTAGAAGAAGCTATCTCTGTGCACATCCCCAATGAGCTGCAGAATCGATTAATGCCTTGTACTTACGCTTTAGTTTGCATATAAAACAAACCATTGCAAGAAATAGTTAAAATACGGGAAGCAATAATGTCTATCAAGTTGTTTTCACGACATTGCGAAAAAAATGTTTGCACCCAGACTAAAGCCGAATGAAACCAAATATACTTACTTACAAATGCTCCGAACCTCGAACCTATGTAGCTTAAACTTATTAAAACAAAAATCCGGCTCAGTCATTTGTTAGTAAAAGAAGTAATAAATAAGATACCTATTATAAAAGCAAAAACCCCACTACTAAAGTCCAAGATCACCTCTCGATTGATTGTTTGAAAATTCAGGTAACATCAAGGTCTTGTTTAATAGCTTTATGGTTTTTATACCCAATACTTATTTAATTTAATCTGTTAACTGATGATCTTGGAACGAATAATTAAAAATCATTGTTGTAATGGCCGATCGGGCTATTTAACAGCTAACGGGTTAATATTTTTTACTAGCAATATGACATATGGCGTCTGACATTGTGTATTTGATATACAAACTTACAGTTCCGTCGATGACATCGTAATATCTGGAGATAAGTTGAATGATGGTCGACTTGCCAGAGCCCGAGTGTCCCACCAGAGCCACCGATTGGCCTCGCTTCACGCTGATTGTAACTCCTTTGAGTACCTTTTAGAGAACATAAAAATCGTTGATGAAACTATTTAATAAATTTTAACAGGATTGATAATTATTGAAAAAACGGGGAGGAGCTTGCAGGGCTGAAGCAGTCGGAGCGAGGTCCGAAGTTTAGTTTATTTTCCGGGTTTTAGTTGAAAAAATTAAATAAAAATCGGATAAATTATTGAAATATTCGTTTTTTTTCTTCAAGTAATTAAAGTTTTGCATCCGTGCAGGATACAGGCGTAAGATTAGGTACGACAGCAGGAATACCTCTAAAATGCGCAATTCCTGGAACACGTCAATTCGTTGTAAGCATAAGTGTTTTCTTAGATTGATATTTTTTGAAATATTATTACATGATTTTGATAAATCTGGGGGCACTCTAGTGCCCCTGCCAAGTCGAGCAAAAAAGCGGCACGGCCGTACCATCCTTTTCTCGAAGCAGTTCAGGCCATTTTCGACCCCTATAACTTTGTTGTGGATAAAACTAGAAGCCTGAATTTAATAAACCCAGGCAGGCATTGTATAAATACGGTATGTTTCAAAGTTCCTTCAATTTGAACCAGTAGTTTCTTAATTTTCTTCACTGACATTCACTGACTGACCGATCATCAAAAGTCCAAAAGCACTTCTAGCTGACGTAGAAGCTTCAAATTTAGAATACAATGTATAAATAAAGGAAAAGCTAAAATGTTTTGCAATTTCGGTCCAGTTTTCTAGATACACCAACTGCATAAATAACCATTTAAATATATAGGATTACAAGTTACATTTTCAGTGAATAAATCAGTGTACCTATATATGTATAATAGAATGGAATAATAGGTGTAGATAGGTACCTAGATAATATAATTATGTTCAAAGGTAAGTTGTAAAATGGTCCACGGAATGGAAAAACAAGAATGGGACATGTCTTATGAAGTTGTACCAAAATCTGGCAAAGTATTAAGTAGACTAAATTGCTCGAAATTGCCATGAATGAACACTAACAAAAAGAAATGACATGCTATTAAAAACATAACTTGTAAAAAAAAAACAAGTCTCACAACTCAGTTCTCCTTCCGTTTAGAGTCGTGAGATCCACGTAATACCAAGTCGGTTAATTTATTCAATAAATGGATTGACTTGGCCATCGCATGAAAACAACGCATCTCACAAGTAATACATATTATAATATTTAATTAGATTGTTTAGTGCGATTGCCAAGTCAATCAATTTATTGAATAAATTAACCGACTTGATACCTATTACGTGGATCTCACAAATTTTTATGGGAGACTTGGCTTTTTTACAAGTTAAGTTTTTAATAGTGACAAGTGAAAGTGTCCTACATAGAAAAATGAAAATTTTGTAACCCCTGTGATTTCAAACAATATTATATCTACCGGACAGTAGACCAAAAAGCAGAACACCCGTAAAACGAACGTACAAATCTTTTTGGCGGTAATGTGAACACATCGTTTGCACATCGCTTACTGTCTTTACAGTGTATGTGTGAGTAATTGACTACTTTAGTAAGTTATTGACTAATAGTAATTTACTACGCATAACAATACGTCAATTAAGGTACCTGCGCCTGATAAGGCCCACTTTTTGCAATAATTAGATAAATAAAAAAATAGCAATAATAAATTATAGAAAGTCGTAACAAAATATTACTCATTTATTTGTGGAGGAAATCAACACATAAATCAACAAATAAAACTAAATTTCTTATAAAAAAGTAACATTTTTTAAAACCTCTTTTGTGGGCCTTTTTAGGAACATAGGGACTTATCATAGCCCGATATTTATAAACTAATTTAGAAACAATAACTAAACAAAAAGCACGTTTTTACGTAAAACTTAAACAAAAACATGAGATTCTTAAATAATCAGTCTTTAACAAAAGTTTGTTTGGTCACAATTGTACGGTGGGCCATTTTAGGCTTAGCAAAACTTGTATCTGCTACAAAATAATAATCTCTTGGTTAGAACAAAAAGTAACATCTTTTATCTTATATGCTAACAATAATCCGAAGAAAAATCAAGTTTTGATTTGTTTTTCATCAACTCTGTTTTTTACAAAATATTTATGGGCCTTGTTGGGATCATATAAAAAAAAGTATGCATGCATGAAACATTACACCAAAAATTAATTGCATACAGGACATATGAATACATCTACGTCATTTCTAGTTAACCCAACGCATTCCTCATGAAACCACGAAACACATTTGATGCATTGTCGCATATCTGCGACTTTTTCCGTTTCGCAAGCTTGGCAAAACCATGTTTCCTTTTCTGGTCTTTTCTGATCTTTTTGCGTTTCAATTTTTTTCTTCTTCTGCTTTTTACCGATTATTGGTATGTCATTAATCTTTTGTCTTTTGAATATTTCTTTGGTTTTAATTTTTTTTGTCTTCAGTTTTGTTTATTTTTGATTTTTTATTTTTTTTCTCTTGGACGGCATCAAATAAATCTCTGGTTACTTTTTGGCCCATATAATTAATGGCTTTTCGTCTTGGTTTCCTTTTAACAGTCGCAAAGTTTGGCGTTGGTATAAGTTCATGAAACGGTGACCTTTTTTGTGTTTCGTTGTTGCCTTGTTTTAAAGTTCTTAGTGGCACATTATCAGAATCGTCAGAATCACGATCCTGTATTTGGATGCAATGTGTCTGTTGACCTATGTTAACAGCAGTTGCGTGAGGTTCTTCTTCAGATTCTGATGATGTATAAATCTGACAACTCTTGGCAGGATATTGGAAGTGTTTTTGCAATCTGTTGATATCAATATTTTCGTCGTCTGAATCTGATGTAGAAGAATTTATCACTGGTCTTCGTGAGTTGGTTCTTCGGTCATTCTGTCCTAAGCCAGTGGTGCCGGGAATCGGAGAGTGAAACTGTGAGGTCCTGTTGCAGATATCGATGTCTGTTGTTGTAGGTCGTTCTGAAATGTCTTCGATAGCAGATTCAGATGAGGAACTATAGTCAACCAGTTTTTTCAAAGATGGTAAATATTCCTGTGAATGATGAGGAGATAGAGATAGAGGCTGTAGTGTACTTGTTTCAAGATAAAAATTAGACACATCAGCTAATAGTGATGGTGACATGTCAGAATTTTCTTCCCAATCTGTACCAGAGTCATTATGGTGACGCATTACTGACTCATCAACATTTTGAGCTGCTGAAACATCAGAGCTAAAAGCATTTTCATGCACAATAGGCTGCTCAGTCAGGCAAGATGGAGCAAAAGCCTCCTCGGGAATTGCATTTGGATCATAGGGATGGAGCCCAGTGGCCCTAAATCCATTTTTTATATTAGTTTGAGTTACGCACTTAGGCCATACATTTGAGAAAATTTTGTTGAATCTTGTCTTCGTGAGCTGGCGTTCTGGATGACGGTAGGCGTTCAACAATACTTCTTCATCCCAATGATGTTCGTAGGACTTGTTTACAGATTTATCTAATGGTTGCAATTCGTGTGTGGTATTTGACGGTAGACAGTATAGTACTATATTATGTTCATCTGCAGCATCCACAATCCTGGCATCCAGATGAGAAGCAGCTCCATCGAAAATCAGCAGACATTTCCCGGGTGACTTATAGTTACCAAGATGATGGATGAAATCGACAAATAACTCAGTAGTCATACTACCTTTAGGAGCCATTTTGACTAGAGTACCATCAGGCAAATCCTCCTGGAATTCCGGTCTCAATCTTTTGCCTTTAAATATTATCATGGGTGGAATTGAGTTACCTGAAGCGTTGACGCACATAGCGATGGTAACATTTTCTGCATGTTCCTGGGCTATGAAATGAACTCTTTTACTCCCTTTTTGTGCAAGAACTTGCTGTTGGTGGTGCAATGTTAGCCGACAACCCTTTTCGTCCATGTTATACAGACGCTCTGGATGTTGGGGAATGTCTAACTCATCATACAAACATTTAATACTTTTAAAATGCTGTTGCACAATGTGCTTATTCAATTTTTGCGCTCTGGCCGGGTTCATAAATTGTGCTTTGCGCACAGAAATTGCCGGGTATCTTTTCATGAAATTATTAAGCCATTTTCTGCCAGCAATACATCTTTTGTCATTAAAAGAATTCGGGATTTTATGCGCCTCACAAAATAAGAAAGCTTGTTTCCTTACCACTTTGCGAGTTAGCGGTACCCCTACTTGCGCTAGACGAATTATTCGCCTTGCCAGATTTTTTTCTTGGGCATCAGTCAGGGTGTTTGCCCGACCCGTTCTTTTTTTTGCGCTGCCGGATTTCAGATGATTTCGCAACGTTGTTCTTGGGATACTGAAAGTAGCAGCCGCTTTTCTTTGTGACATATTGTGATTTTGTACAGCTTCAATAGCTGATTTTAGTTGTTGTTCAGTCCACTCACCACGTTGCTTTTTATTAGTACTTTCCATTTTTTTATCTGAAAAATAAAATTAATATGTACATATAATTTTATTATTACATGAAAAGGTGTTTTTATATGTCTACATAAGCATGATTACTTACTTTGCATTGAACACATCAGAGATCTGAGAAATTGTAATTGTTAGATTTGTAAATACTGTTTGCATAGACAACTAATTATCAGGCTACCATGCAAATGAAGCCGACATTAGCAAAAACTTAAATAAAATGACTTAGTGTCTCATTTAAGTTCCAAAGAACGTATATTGCATAGTCCTAATAAGGCCCGGGCCATCCTAGGAACCGTGTGGTGGGCCTTCTTAGGAACTATTCCCGCTAATAAGAAATATCTCTTTTAAATTAAAATCAACAAACTAAACAAACAACATTTACCTTCGCAAGACTGCTCTGGAAGTCACGTAGCTCTTTGTATTGAAGAAGAACACTGAATCCGTTTGTTTTTCTAAAGTAACACTAAAAAGTTTGCGAATGTGAGGTTATAAATCGTAGACCATTTGTAACGTGACTGACAAACTGTCCACTCCTACAAAGATGGCGGCTCCCTCCAACTTCTATGAACTTGCGGTTTTGTCTATGGTACTAAGGGAACATGAACACGAAATTCAAACATAGTTTTGCGTTTCGAAGCGCGAAATTTTGAAAGTGGGCTATCTTAGGAGCTGGGCTATCTTAGGCGCAGGTACCTTACTCACACATACACTGTAAAGACAGTAAGCGATGTGCAAACGATCTGTGACTATGTTCACATTACCGCCAAAAAGATCTGTGCGGACTAGGTAGGTATATCACTCTAGTACCTACCGTTATGAGTAAACAAAAAAAAAACTGACAACAAAAACTATGTCAAATCTGGTCTGCTCTTACCGGTACGTCGGGTCTGGAAGGATAGTGGAAGATGACGTCCTTAAATTCTATATTTCCCTCGACGGTATCTGGGGTTACGCCGCGGTTCATGAGAGGATTAATTGATGGTATATTATCGATCAGGTTGAAAATCTGAGCACCGGCGCCACGAGCGATACCAAAAACTTCCATTAAAGTCGATGATATGCCAAAATTCGCAGAGCCCATAAGAACTCCAAAGAACACCTGGAACATACATTGAAGCACAATATAAATTTACAATATAGCTACAAAATTTAAGTATAAAACTCCTAAAACAAACAAGATCTTACAGCTATCATGGTTTGAACGTCGTAGTTGTCAGGATCATTTATAATGAATTGGTAACCAAACCAAAACGATAGAGCATACGCACAGAAAATGCAGAAAAAAAGAATTCCCATGGCCATTCCATTGAAAAAAGCTGCAACAAAAAATATTTTTGGTAAATACTACTTATTAAAGCACCTAAGTGCTTTCAGAGTAATATAAGAGTATCACAACCAACATTTCTTAATATTAATTGTCCTGGCTTCTTCCAGATGTGTTTCGTATCTAGCTATTTCTTTCTGTTGTCCATTGAAAGCGTACACTGTGCGTATAGCCGAAAGAACCTCTTCCGCCACGGAACCAGCTCGTCCTACAGCAACTGCTTCTAACTTTGACAACCTCGCTGCTACCTAAAACAGAACAATTTTAGTTTTTCTGTTCAGAGAAATTTAGAATTTGAAAAACACCAAGACTTACCAATCCAGCTATTCCGACTAAGCCAAGAGTAACAGGAAATGTTATGAGACACAAAAGTGCCAATTTCCATCCCTTGACAAGTGCCATTATGATTGAGCTTAGAAACGACGTTTGATAAAAGATAAATATTGCTAATTTCTCCCCAATACCGTCCTCCAATTTCACTACATCCCTGGAAATAATAATGAACGTTAGACATTTTTATCGTTCAAGAAAGAAAACAATTCATTGATAGCAAAAGATCTCACTCCGTCATTTTAGATGCAAAATCACCAGTTTGATGCATATCGAAATATTCGAAGTCCTGGTTCATTGCTGCTTTCAAGTATTCCTGTCTTATCTTGTAAATCTATAAAAATAATTTTGCATATCCTTTAATTATTTCGAACTAGGAGTAAAATTATAAAGTAGTTATCTTGAAGGCATTGGCACCTGTCTGTACGCTGCAATACTCATCATAGCTGTTGCTGCATATAATAGCACAACTATTATGACTCCGACTATGCAATTATATATTGCAAACTCCGTCACAGATTGCATGAAGGCATCATTACCCGGCATTCCAATTACCAGTGAAAAGCCATAATCTACCATGCTTTGTAGGAGAGATGCAAAAAGCAAGGTGTTTATTGGTGTCGTGGATCCGCTAATTGCAGCAAACAGTAGAGCTACATAGATGAACAGTTTATCTTTTGTGCTCGCAAATCTATACTGAAAAAGTAGCGAAATATATTAATACCTAATAATTAACTCACAACTTCACGAATGTTCCATATTGAAACAAGTTAAGACTGAATCTAACCAACGTGAAGAACGATATACTCGGCACATCCTGGAATGTTTCTGCGTTCCCTTCTGAATCCGAAAACCTGTAATCCACGCAATTTTAATTTTTAGTACAAAATTATTTAGCCATACTTTCGTTTATAGTGGAAATTTCATAATATGATGTAGGTACTTACTTGTCTATTGATGATTGACTTTTTGTGAATTTAACATTCGATAAATCTGTCCCTTTTTTATTGTCTTCATCCATTTCACGCTTATGCGGCGATTTATTCATTTCATATTCTTTCTTCATTGTTATTGTAGGAAGTATGGAAAGCCATACGGACTTTAGACCCGGACACTAATAATTTTACTAGGCTCAACCTAAATCACGTCGGTTACTATAATGTTAGAAATAGCTCTCCCAAAATAAGTTTACAGCGCACAAGTTGCACAACTGAACACGATTTAATTAAGGGTACGTGTAAAGCAGGTACCAGCACAATAAAACAGGTATCAAGCATGAGTTGACAATTGAGATAGACGTTAACAATACCTATTTTCGATACCGTATCAGTTTGATATCGTTGAAGTGTATGCTTATCTTCACAAAATAACGGCAGATATACCAACAACTACGTGTACAAAAATTCCTAATTTGGGGATAAACAGGATTATAAAAAAAATGACAATGCCAATTGGACTTGCCCACTGAAGGTGCCTTACCACCACATAGCATCTTCGCTAATAAATCTACTAATGGTAGTTTCCTTTAAACGATCCGTCGACAGAAAAGTTTCCAGATCGTCCATACAACTTGCGTCAAAAATCACTTGTCGATAGGGTTTTTTATTAACAGACCCTACATCGATCAATTTTATTGTTCTTTCAATTATCTTGCGAAGCGGCCGTCCGACAGGTTTAATAAGTACCTAGTGTTATTGACACTAAAAGTTTAATGTTTGTAATTTTTTAGGAGACGGGCAGCAGCGTCTTCCTGAGATTCCAACCGCATACTGCGATCGCCAACCCGCCTGCCAAGCGTGGCGATTATGGCAAAACCACTCATGGTTATGAAAACCACGAAGGAGGCCTATGTCCTGCAGTGGGCGTCAAATGGCTGATGATGATGATAATCAAAATAATTACCTATTATTTTGATTATCTCACCACCGACCAATCTGGAGGGGTCTGGACATTTGGCTTCGCTCTCGCTCGCACATTCTTAGTGATTGTAAAATTCTAACGTTCTTATTTTTGCCGAATTTGATCTGAGCGAGTTCATTACCCGGCAAAATATCTTCACACCTGACATCGTCAGACCGTCATATTGCCCTTCGTTCGGTTAAGGACAGATTCTGGCATCGATATTTCGACGGGTTACATAAGTGGTTTGACCTCGAATTGTGACTTTTAAAAGTAAGGTGACCTCTAAGGTAAAGTTTCATTGCCATCCTGCACGTCGTTTGTAAATAAAAATCAAACTACTCGCCTCGTGAGGCGCCATCTTAAGGTGGGACGATTCCCATACAAATTATTATTTTCAAATATGTTAAAAAAAATACATAATTATACACTGGAATTATATCTGTCTGCATTAATTACGATTTTTATTTGTAGGTATCTTTTGTATTTTTATACGCCTTCTATGAAACTTTTCAAGGCCGCTGTTACGACTGGCATCCGTCTCGGTCGCATATTCTAACATGTTTTAATTAATGTGTGTTATTTGTTGCTGCAATAAATGTTTCTCTTTCTTTCTTTCTTTCTTTCTATATCGCTGAACGACGTAATTAAATTTTTGGAAAATTAACAGGAGAACTTTCCACGGTTATAGATTATTCGATGGTTAGTTACGACAGTTATGGAGAAACATAGGTACTTAATGTATAAAGAAACTCATAATAAAAAAAAACAAAAAACCTATAAAAATAATACACTAAAATAAAATAAATAACCTGAAGCTTCAGCCAAGGTTGTCTCCTTAAGAGGTCACTCGTAACGGTTAGCGCGCTTATACACGGGCGGCACGTGTGCCAACTGCAGCCGTCGATGCGCTGACGCGGATATTCGACGCCGACATGTCGGCTGCAGTTGGTACACGTGCCGCCCGTGTATAAGCTCGCCAATCATTAAGGAGTGACCTCGTAAGGAGACAGACAAAAACAAAGTTCTGGGCCGCGTTTCATAAAACTACAATTCATAGTTCATTATGACATGTCGATGTACATTGTGTAATCTTCCTATTTAATCTGTTGGTTAAGCTACTTTGCAATGTACATCGAATTGTCATACTAAACCATGAATTGTAGTTTTATGAAATACGGTCCTGTAAGTGAAAAGGTAGAGAGATGGCATTATAAGTTCCATGGCCCTTGATCGAGTGTCCCTGCTAAAAAGAAACACACTGAATTGTTCCAACTTTAACAAAATTGTGTCGAGTGAGCGTGAATTTTGTTTTGTCCAGCGAGAACGTATAGTTTGTCTTGTTTCACAAAATTATTTGGCATTTTTTCAATGTTTTAACCGAAGTAATTCTGTACTTCCACACCATATCGAATGAAATAAAGTATGTTTGATCGACAACGATAGTTATCGACTGGTAATTACCTAGATTGAAAAAAATTGTCGGTGATTCAAATCACCAATATATTTTAAATTAATCCTATTGGTTAAATGAGTCTAACAGCGAGGAGTCTACCTAGATCTACAAAGTAGCTCAAAGGTACCAATCGGGTATGAAAACATACTACCGCAAATGGAGGCGAAATTTTTGCTATAACATGTCAAAAGTATGTGGTCTCTAAATTGCTACAATTTTGTCAAGGGTACCAACATACTAGTAGTTAAGTACCTATATTACCGGGACAGAGAAGGCGAGAAGTTACCTAATGTGATGCCGCACCTGCACGGCAGTCGATCAGAAGTAAAGCAATAATATGGCTCTTTTTTCTTTTCTCTGTTTTCCGCGACGGCCGCACATAGCCGAGCTTTTTTGCGTTAGTATTGTAGTCTCTAGCTTTAAAAGTAATTAAGGTTTATTTTTTATTGAAATTCTAGGTACCGCCTGCAAGTGCCTAAACCACAGTACAAACAAAGACCTCCTGTACCGGTCGATATTCGCCTGTGTGTGCGTTTGGCGGTGTGTACAAACACGGAACGGAATGAGGCTGTGTGTGTGTGCGGCTGCGCTCGCGCCTTTCTATGGAGATTACCTAGCGTGCTTAAACATTACGAGAGCTACGAGATCTGTAGCAAAGAAAGACTACACAAATCCCTTAGCCGCACGGCGTAGCGCATACTACGCTCGTAGCTCCACTAGCGTACTACGCTCGTAGCTCTACTAGCGTACTACGCTCGTAGAGCTACGATCTCCCTCCCTCTATCCCCCCGGTTTCGGACTTTTCTCTTGACATCTATCTAATACCTGTAAACGAGCAATTTTTGTATATATAATCTGAATCTCGGAAACGGCTCTAACGATTTTCATGATATTTAGTATGCAAGGGATTTCGGGGGCGATAAATCGATCTAGCTAGGTTTCATTTTTAGAAAATGTCATTTTATCGGTGTTTTCAGGCAATGAAAAAACTGCTAAAATATCGTTAAAATACGAAGGCAAATTTCGCCACCATAAGGTTGTAATAGCTCAGGTGGGAAATCGGGCTGTCCCGAAACCAGAAGACGCCGGTTCGAGTCCAGATGTCTCCAGTTGGATTATTTTTTGCCCCCTTTCTTTCATCGTATCTAAATATAATAAAATTTTCAATAAAATAAAAAAAATAAAAACCGAGCAAAGGTCGGTCCTCCAGGTACTCTTTTATTGCTATCAAAATCAGGAATTCTTTTTTTAAACTTACTATTTTTGTACATAATATAACTCACGCCTCTATCCCGAAGGGGTAGGCAGAGGCCAGGGAGTGCCACTTGCCACAATCATGACAGATCACTTTCGCTTCCTCAATATTGATTAGTCGTTGCATGCGCGCACGCCGGTTTCGGGTACTTTTTATCTTGCCCTTTGCTAATGCATCCCCTATTTGGTCGAAGCATGTCCGACTGGGACGTCCCTTGCCGGCCCTTCCACCCACATCCGCTCGATATATTGATTTCGTCACTCTTTCTTTCTTCATCCTCTCCACATGTCCAAACCAACGCAACATTCCATTCTCAATTCTAGTCCTCTTTCAGTCCACAAAGTAATCAAACTATTGCATATCCTGTTATTCAAAGTAACACCACCACATACTTCTCAAGGACCTATTACTATTTTGTGTCGCAACGCAAATTGATAAAATAAAAAGAAATAAATAATATGTGCCCTGCTTGAAATGGGCAAACAGCAGAGCTTTGTAGACATTATTACTTTCCTTTTTAACGCAGAAAGCCACAGTACAAATTAAGGTAAAGCGGTAGAACGCATTTGAGAGGTCATGAGTTCGAATTGCGGAAGGAATGTGTCTTAAAATTACTTTTTCTGAATTTGTGCACTCGTTAACAGTGAAGGAAAACCTCGTGAGAAAATCTGAACGCCTGAGGTGTACGCGGATTGGCATTTTCACGCTTGAACATTTCAATCCTCGGTTGGCACGCATGAGGCACATGCCTACAATGGGACGTATTACTCGTATTATTATTGATTTTCGAATTATAACGACATTTCGAACTTAAACTGCGCGTGATCGTATTTCTGGTGCGACTGAAGAATGTTGAAGAATGAACTGCAGAACTTTAATTTAGTCATTATTTAACAAATAACTAACAACATTTTTGCTCTTAAGTAGGTATCCATCGCAAACTCATCCCGACTACGAGGATTTGTGGTAATTTAAGTGCCGGGCATAATATCGACCGTTTGTTTAAATATAGGGAAATGCTCGCAGACCTCGTACTGTGCCTTGTAGCTGCAATTTGTACTGTGGGTGCAAGGCGTAACGATGACTGCTTGTAGACCTACTATGCTCGTAGATCTACTACGCTTGTAGACCTACTTTGGCTATTTCTTTGAAGGGGCTAAAACCATGTAATTTTAGATATTTCTCTGATGAAGTTGAAATGTCATGAGTTGACAAGCCAAAATGTTACGAATGTCAATTTCATTATATTAATTTACCGTAAACTAGACAAAAAAATTATATTGTGGGAGGAAAAGGGAAAATACCTATTTAGAGTAACAAATTATTTTTTAACTTTGCCCTGGCATTCTAAATTTTGTTTTGCGAGGTACCTACCTACTTGATCCGTTGCGTCATCCGCAATCTTGATTTTAAGAGTTAATTTTTGTTTGTTGAATAACTCCTTTATTTTCAATTTCACACGAAAAAATGGTTAATGGCAAAAGTAGTTTAGAAGTAACTTTTCCTACAATTTTGGTTCTCAAAAATTTTTCCTAGGCTCAATATTTTCCGATTAACCACAAAAGAGAGGGTGAATTTTTGTTTGATTAACAACTCGTTTATTTTAAATTTTACATTAAAAATTGTTCAAAGCAAAGTTGTTTAAAATTCAATTATCTACAATTTTGGTTTTTATACATTTTTTCGTCAGATCGATATCTTTCGATTTATATCCGAAAAGAGGTGGGTGTAAAATCTAGGCTTGCATAAACTGAAGATAATAGGTTCCCTTTTATATTAACCAAACAACGAAAGGTGACTAAAGTATAGTCAGGTAATTTCCTAGACTTTATTATACTTGCTCCAAGCTTATGCAAGCTTAATACTTTTTGGTCCGTTGACCGGTAAGTGCCTACTTCAAAAGCAAGAGTACTTATCTACGTAGGTAACCTATGTTTCGCGGTACCAAGCTGGAGTTGTTCCAATAGGAAAGAAAATAGTTGATCTACCTTGTTCCTCTCTGACCAACGGAAATCGTTGTTCCGTGTGGCATAAAAATAGTTGATCAGATTTTAGTTGGTCAAAATAGTTGATGACAACGGAACAAGGGGCATTATCACGTTTATTGTCAATTTTACGTGAAGCATGGTTATATACAAAGTTGTTTAAAATAAAATTTGTTACAGTTTCGGTTCTTATAATGTTTTTGGTAGGATCGATATTTTTCGGTTTTTTACCCGGAAAGAGGTGGGTAAAATCTTATCACTGCATTCACGTTTTTTTTTTCAATCATATACGAAAAGTTGTGACAACCAAGTTGTTTGAAATTAAATTTCCTACAATTTTGGTCGTCCTAATGTCGCGCTTCGATAAGCTGGTCAGCGGTCTGCTTACACACACACATAGACTATAACACTGATAATTAAAGAAAGGGACTGGAAATCTATTTGCCTCGCACACATACAGCATTGGCATATATATTGTGTGAATGAGAGGCGAATATTTGGTCAGTCCTTTCCTTAAATTAACAGTGCCATACACCTCATCGCCATACTAATTTGCCTCGTTTATAGCACTTGACCTAGTAGCTTCTTTAGAGCGGCATTTACCTTTTAATCGCCTAATTTGAGTAAAGTAAAGATCGATATGCTAACGTGTATAAATCATAACTTAATTACATAAAAAATCATATAAGTATTTATTCCTACAAAATTCACTCTAAAAAACGGCCCCTAGCTGTCCTCTCGACAGACTGTACCAATTAAATGAGCGCCAGATGTGCTGTAGATTAAATCACTGTTCATTCATTCTGTGCGCCATGCGTGACGCGGCGTGAACGTTGATTAGGTAAATGACAGCGTAACTTAGGTTGGTTTTGTACAAAAATGTCAAACCATTGACTTCATGATGCATAACCCGTCGAAATATTGATGACATTTGAAAACCAGATATAGTAGATTGTTAATTGCATTTACGCAAACAACTAATAAGTATTCTAATCTTTTCATCATCGGAATGCGGGGTACCTACTAATGAGATTGTTGCAAAGCAAAAAGTAAAGATGAATAAAACACTTCAGGATTTACATAATAAAACAGATCTTTGAGTCAGATACACGTAGTTATAACAATTTGTAGTCAGATTGTTTATCCTACTAATATCCTATCCTACTATAATAATATTATAAATTTGAAAGTTTGTGAAGATATTTGGAGGGTTGGATGTTGGGATGTTTGTTACTCAATCACGCAATAACGGCTGAACGGATTTACAAAATATAGACAAAAATCTACATTGAGACATAGCATACTTGATATCCCGGTAATGCGTTCCCGTGGGATAATATTTATTTCAAGTTTAAAATAGATGGCGTTGTGCAAGAATCGTATAAACGGATTCTGTGGCGGTAGGAAGCTTGCCGGGACAGCTAGTATAAAATAAATCCGCGGATGAGGTATAATGTGTATGCCGCCAACCGCATTTCTGTTGTAGCAGAGGTTGGTACCTACCTCTACTACCGCAGGAATGCGGTTAAATACATGGTATGTATTTGATAGGAAATTTGGATCTCGACACACAGCCCGGTTCTCACTGGGTGGCTATTCATATTGATGCAAATCGAACTGGAGAATATTTCGATTTATACGGTCGCAAGCCATCAGGTGCCTATCACAGGTTTATACTGAGAAATATTAGGCAATGGCGATACAACGGTGCAATTTTGCAGAATCTGTGGCAGAATGAATCAACGTCGGTTTGTGGTTTGAGGAAGAAGTTTAGATAATTTTATAAATCTTTTTACTGAGTTTTTTTTTTGTTTTACATTATTTAATGGTCAAAGAGTTGTTTAACGTATGTTTTATGTAAACTGTATAAGTAAAAAATAAAGAAGAAATTTAAGCTCAGTTGGGAGAGCCCTGGCAAGATTAGCCAGAGGTTACGGGTTCAAGTCCCGGCATGGGTGGATTTTTTAGTCTCTATATAGGTTTTTAATAAAGAAAGAATATATAGAAAGTAGGTAAGTAGTTGTTATTAGGTGACTAATCACCTTAACGTCCTAACGACCTTCGTTTTTGTTTCGTTCGACCTCATTCCATTAAAAAGTTTCCCGAATTTATCGCTCGGGTAGATGTGTCGATTTGGAACCTCCAACTGCGAAAAACGAGTGTTGTTAGCAGTTTTACGCCTATGTCTGCTGTGTGTATGTTTTACGCCTATATTTGCTGTGTGTATGTTTGTTTGTGTCTACCTGTAGCATCAATGCGTTTTTTTACTGGAAGTGCAGCCAATAGTTTCATTGACAATTGTAGGGGATTCTAACTATTTTAGGTAATCCTCTGACAGACCACTTTAAAAATTAAAAAAATATGGTTAAATATTATTATTATGAACCCTTCAATGCGTCGGAGGACAGTTATGTCAATTAAATAAGTAGTTTAGTTTAGGCCAGTAAATTTGAACAGAATAGAGCAAATCATTAAGAATCCACGGCATTGTCTCATATTTTTAGGTACGTACCTATACACGTCATATAAGTAATTTCTATTCCAGTTACTTGCTTTCAAAATTTAGCTAAAATTATAACTTTGTGCTTACTTAGCTTGCACAGCGGTCCCACCGACGGATTTTAAGTTTCAAGAATATTCGTGATAATCATATGTTTTAACTTTTTTATAATATAATAATGTGGAGCCAACTATGATTACAAAAAAAAACTGTTTAGCATAACCAGAACCATTTAAGTCCATTCAAGTTTTTATTGAGTCCTTCCATAGTTTGTTTCATTATTGCCTAGCTAGCTTAATAGAGTTGGCATTATAGGTAGATGCCTACTTAACTTTAACTATGGCTTTTCCTGTATTTTCGCCTCGTAATATTCCTACTAAAGCATCCACCATATTTTCAAATCCATGGTAAACCTTTTCTTTGTATTTTAGTTTCCCTTGGTTCAACCAGTTCAGGTTTGCTTGAATGCCTTCATCCCAGCGGTCTGTCCATCGGTTGACTAAGAATCCTTCCACTTTTAATTCTTTTAGTACCATTGCTGGCTGGAGTATCGTAGCTGAAATATATAAACAATTTATTACTGTTTACCTGGGCTCACATGAAGTAGGTACTCTGAGAGAAGATCCGTGCCCTGCAGTACAAATACAGAGTAAGACATTTTCGATTAGTAATTTGGGATATGTCATGTTTTTGGCCCAGCTCGGAAAAATTGTTGATCCGGAACTGCAGGAGATTGAGTGATCCGCAGAATATATGGCTACCACGTAAAATAAATATTTTAAGCGGTGTAAAATTCTCCTTGTCGACGTAACCAAATAAGTAGGTACCTTTTGGTAATGATGCGTCATTGTACGACGATATGGATCCACAAACTGCCACTCGGCCGTATTTATTCATGTAGTTTATTATAGTTGAGCTAATTTCTCCACCAACCTACGAAAAGAAAAAGTTCAAGCAGTGAGGATAAAGCTAATCGAATATTTACGTTTACTTAATATTTTTAAAATACACATTTCACTACGTTAATTCAATCAATAAACCAAGAGTTCCCTTTTTTGTCTCGGAAGATTTATATTAGGTCATCATCAACTCAGCCTGGGACCACCTTGACAAAACATTTTTTAAAACGTGAACTATTTGCCTCCGATTGATTAGACCTAATTTGATGTTTTTCAGTAGAGTTCTCTTCTCCATCTCCGAGGTTCAATAACAGATCTTTACTAAATCAAAATGGGTCCAGTCAAATACCCTTGCGAAAAAAAATCATAAAAATCGGGTTAGATTTAACTGTGAAGGAAAACATCCTGAGGAAATCGGCGGTGGGCATACGTGGTAATTTAGCCCATACTCTTTTTCTCTCTCAGAGAAGGCCTGCGCAGTGAGACATCTACCCCTATACATCTACCCCTATACCCCTATAGAGTCATGTGCGTGTGGATTGAGTGAGCATAAGAAATTATTTGTAAAACCTTAAATACGTTACCTACTAGGTGATCTACAAATTACCTATAAAGGTAAGTATGCTAGGTTTTACCAAAGACTAGTATAATATAAACATTATAGTTGTTAGTTTGTGAGAACTGAGTGAGCGCACGTTAAATAATATATATTTTATCTTTTTACAAATACAGAGATTACTTTTACAATCATGGTCTTAGGGGCATATTACACTATCATCATTTATCTTGGATCATAGATCTATGAGTCAATGATATTGGATAATGTAATAGAGATAGACATATGATTCATTTCCACCTTAATCATAGATTTTTGACATTTGCTGACAGATTGGATCCAATACGGTCATATAAACAGGTGCTGCCAGTTATTTAATATAAAAAACAGAGTTTTTAATTTCTTGTTCGTTTCAAATAATGTAATGTACCTAGTTCTTTTTCTAATTATAATCTTGCTGAAATAACAAAAAACAAGCCATACCTACTAAAAATTACGATGTCTTTTGGCAAATCGAATTCTCTGAGATCTGGTAACCCTGACGTCAATACCTGTCATCAATCTGTCGAGTTGAGTTTCTTTTTTTTTTTCTTTTTTAATAGTAAAATAACGGACACTTTCGAAGCAACAGTAGCGCACACCACCGACGTGTTCTCCATTGCAACCACATAATATGACGTAAAATAGAATCAAAGAATTTTGATAGTGTAATACACAGATATGACTCAAATAGTCAATTACATTGGATCAAATATATGATCATTTAGATGATCAGAGATATTTGACAATGTAATATCCCACTTAGAACTTTTATTATTATTATTATTTTT
Organism: Yponomeuta malinellus; assembly: GCA_947308005.1. Taxonomy (NCBI): domain Eukaryota; kingdom Metazoa; phylum Arthropoda; class Insecta; order Lepidoptera; family Yponomeutidae; genus Yponomeuta; species Yponomeuta malinellus. The sequence goes on along the minus strand of OX371006.1, from coordinate 14,289,562 downwards.
ATTATTAAATCCTTTATTGCATTTAAAAAGGGAGTTTTGCACATAGGCGAGCTTAATGCTACTTAGCGTTATCTACCAGCTAACCTAAGTTTACTTTTACTAAATGAACAGCATTTTTTCTTTTTTTTTAGATGGGCGCTCACCCAATATACTTAAAAAAGATTTGACGGATTTACGAAGAAGTAGCAAAAATTTAAGTTAACAAACCAGTAAAATAAACAAGTAAATAATATAAAATAACTTACGTTATCGAAATAGCAGTCGACCCGTTTTGGGGCACCTTCCTTTAGCGCAGCTTTGATGTCGACAGTTTTGTAATTGAAAGCTCTGTCGAATCCAAGTTCCTTTTCCAAATATTCACACTTCTCGTTTGTTCCGGCAAATCCGACCACGTTGCATCCTAGAAACCATAAATATAAGGGGATTTTGATACACCATGTACAAGGCCTTTGCCCAGCAGTTTTTTCAGTCATCGTAAGAAAACCTTAAATCGACACAATATGTATAATTAAATATAGCTGACCAATATTTAAATTATTGTGGAATGTCCTTAAAACGTCCCCCGCCCCACCTGTGTCCCAATGCTGGGCAAATACCTTTGCTTCAGCTCTTCACTCCTCTGTATCGGCAATGATAGAGAATGTTCTTCTGATGTATCGAATAAATTTAGTACATAGCATACGTAACCTTAGACATATTTGCAGTAAAATAGTCTTAGGTAGGAGATAACCCATATCGTTTTAGTTAAAATAAGTCGATTCCGTACCTCCACAGCATAATATGCTATATTATATATTAGGTGGATAAATTTCGCTATCTGGGGAACACTGTAACATCCAAGTGTGACCTTAATGCTGAGATCAATAGCAGGGTCGGTGCCGCAGCTGCAGCATTCGGCAAGCTATGTTCCAAAGTCTTCTGCTCTCATGACCTTAAGTTGGCCACTAAGATATCGACATATATGGCAATCGTGCTGCCAAACCTCTTATACTCCTCTGAGACGTGGTGTGTATACCGCCGCCACATTCGCACTTTGGATCGCTTCCACCTTAAATGCCTCCGTACCATCATGAAGATCAGATGGTCTGATAGAGTGCGCAATACCGAAGTTCTGCGACGAGCCAATGTTGGTGGCATTGAGGCCTATTTAATGCGTCGACAGCTTCGGTGGTGCGGTCACGTATCTCGTATGGCGGAGGAAAGAGTGGCGAAGCGCATCTTCTATACTGAACTAGAGGAGGGCAAGCGGAATCATGGCGGTCCTCTCCTCCAGTACAAGGATGTCCAAAAGCGACACATGAAGAGATGCAACATAGAGCCCTCCCGCTGGGAACGTTTGGCAGCACAGCGGCCAGAATGGCGCAGGATGGTGAACAGCCAAGTACGCGAGTTCGAGGTTCAGCGTAAAGCCGACCTGGATACCAAACGCGACCAGTTAAAGGCTCGCTCACCTGCCGGCATGCCGGAGAACGGCATTCTCACTTGCCCTCAGTGTGCACGGAGTTGCCGTGAAGATAGGCTACATAAGCCATCTTCGAGCGCACCAGCGCCACATCTCTGATTAGGGGTCAAAGTAGTCGCCATGGCCGAAACAGGTCGGAACAATCATCATCATCATATTATATACAATCCATCCATCAGTTATCCATCAAATACGTACCAATAATTTTCCCGATTTGACCAACGTGGGAGCCAACAGCCCCTGCTGCGCCCGTTATTACAATGGTTTCACCGGGTTTTGGTTGACATATTTCTTTAACTCCAAAATAAGCTGTGTTACTGGAACGGAAATTGTTTGAAATTTTTTAAACTGCCCAAAACTGCCTTCGCGTTTGCTGCAGTCCACACAAAGGGTGTTATTTATAAAAACATGATTCCTTAAAACACTTCGTAAACGTCGTATAACCAGTCTGCGGTAGACACTCCCACCGACACATTTTTACTGCGTTTAAGGACTGTTTTAAGGGAATCGTTTTTTTATAAATATCGGATACCTACTACGGACACAATATTTTACTTTTGTACAAACGTGAATGCAGTGATTGTTGATGATGTCATTATCGTGGCAAATGCCAAATCCTGGTCTCCGCCTACCTCTCCAGGATACAGGCGTGAGTTTATGTAATTCACGCTGAAATAACATAACATAAACTCACGCCTATATTCCAGAGGGGTAGGCAGAGACCAGGGACTGCCACTTGCTACGATCCTGACAGATCGCTTTCGCTTCCTCAACATTCATTAATCGTTGCATGCACGCACGCCGGTTTCGGGTCCTTTTTATCTTGTCCTTTGCTAATACATCCCCTATTTGGTCGAAGTATGTCCGTCTGGGTCATCCCTTACCGGCCCTTCCATCCACATTCGCTCGATATATTTGTTTCGTCAATCTTTCTTCCTTCATCCTCTCCACATGTCCAAACCAACGCAACATTCCTTTCTCAATTCTAGTCACTACATCCTCTTTCAGTCCACAACGTTCTCTAATCACACTATTGCGTATCCTGTCATTCAAAGTAACACCAGAAATACTTCTCAAGGACCTCATTTCTACTGCATTAATACTACTTTCTTGCTTCTTTTGCCATACCCAAGTCTCGCTAGCATACATAATTGTTGGGACCAGCACTCCATTATGGATAGCCAATCTAGCTCTTTTGGAGATGTTTTGGCCACTCACAAAGGAGTGCAATGCACCGTTTACACAATTTCCTGCTTTTACTCTTCTTTCTATATCACCTTCACACTTTCCATCCCTGGTAAAAAGGCTCCCCAAATAGACAAATTCTTTCACTTGTTCCACCCTTTCACCTCTAATCATTCTTCACGCTGAGCCAGCCCTAAAACACAGCCTAAACAGGCACTTACCCAGGCATTCCAAGGATTCCCAATCCCAAAGATACTGAGTGTGGACTTAAATCTGGAAGGAGTGTGGTTGGCAGCAGACCCAGGTTCGATTGCTTGCTAGGATCGGAGACTGTGTGGGTGCGCCAACCGAAGGCTCCAGCCACGTACTTTCCAACCGGATAATTTGCATTGCGAGATGCTATAATTCTGCGAACGTATTATTTGTAATTTACTCTCAGTGGACCTGGGGCACTACTCGTAACTTGTCCACTGTATCACAGAGAAAATAATCACTACACTGTATGGACTCGTCCGGTTTAAGCTACTTCGACCTGTCAAATGCTTACATATTGTGACACTTCGGAAACGTGAAAACTGGTACCTAACCCGATAAAGTGGACAGTTATGTAATAGGCGTTCTGGACCTCATCGTCGTCGTTGGCTACGACGATTTTATCGTCCGATTTAAGGTAACTTTCAAATGCACACATATTTTTAAACTTCGAACACGTGAAAATGGATAACCCGATGAAGTGACAATTATAGGCGGATTGGACCTCATCGTCGTTGGCTACGACGATTTAATTGTCCGATTTAAGCTACTCCGAACTGTCAAATGCAAACATATTGTGACACTTCGGAAACTTGAAAATGGATAACCCGATAAAGTTCGGGGCTGGACCTCACCGTCGTTGGCTAGGTACCTACCTCTTTTGCTCCATACTATATACGCGTGTAGCAGCGACAGGAGCTTTATTGAGGTGTGTGTGTGTGTGTGTGTGTGTGTGTGTGTGTGTGTGTGTGTGTGTGTGTGTGTGTGTGTGTGTGTGTGTGTGTGTGTGTGTTTGTGCGGGGCGAATTCGATGTCACTCTGTATGTTCATTATAATATTCAGCTTTTTTCTGAATGTAAACATTTTTTTTAAATACTATCAAAATCTAGAATTTGTTGACTTTTATTGGAATAGGTAGTGAAATTAATGAATGTCCTAGAACTGGCAAAAACTTGACACACATCACCTACTTATTTCTTATTTAACAATTTTTATCAGTATGTTGTTTACATGCAGATTGCAGACAAAAGCTGTATAAAATATAATTACATATCTACTATAACTGCAGGTAACAATTAATTTTAAAATTTTAAAATTTCTTTGTAAGAATAATGGCGACTAAAAAAATTTTTATTTAAGTAGGTAAGTACTAAAAATTACTTCACCTTATCACAAACAAACCATATCGATACAAATCGTTATAAAAAAAATTATTATATACACATACACATATATAAATCGTTGTAAATTATAATAATTTGATGATAATTTTTTTTAGGGCTCGGATAAATATATGTAAGGACATATTTTTTATTTGAATCATTTGCATTAGTTATTTAGTGTTTTACATCAAACATATGATTTGAACTGGAAAATTAGGTTTTTAAAATCCATATTTTTCCATATTTCAGGGTTAAGACCATATTTTTAGAATTTAATTACATTATTCCATATTTCCTGTCTTTAGTACTTACTTCAACTGAAAAAACGGCAGAATGTTTGCTTTCATGGTGCCGCGAGAATCTGTATTCTCGCAACAACTGTTTGTTGCGCAGCAAAAATGTATGTAGGTAGACTCGTCAGTTGTGCGATATTTTTTATGGATACCCTCTCTGGCGCAGCGGCCGCCACTCACAACTTGTTAGCCGTCGTACTTGCATATATTGTGTTTGTGTAGCATGAGCGTACGCTAAAAATCATTGTGTTTCGTTGTTGTAATTTACACATTTTCCTACACATCTGATTATTTTGTTTGTCGCACAAAGAAACACTACAAAAAATCAACGATATTCTTAGTGGAACATCGAGCGCCAATCCAGAGGAAGCATATTCACTTACAGAGTTGTGCAAATTTAAGTTTGCGCCAGTTACTTCCTGTGACGTAGAAAGGTCGTTCAGCCAATATAATAGTTATTTGTTATGCAAGGCTGCAAAGTTAATTTTTGGCGCGAGTACCTTGTATTGAAACCTGAGCAAGCGAAGGATTCTAGGATTGAGCCACGAGCGAAGCGAGTGGTTCAAATATAGAATCCTGAGCGTAGCGAGGGTTTCAAAGGTACGAGACGCTAAATAACTTTGCTGCCGAGCGCAACACACAACTTTTCACCTCACTAAAGCGAGGAAAATGTTAGGTGCAAGAAAAACAGTTTTAATAAATATTAAATTACTGTTTATTTATTTCAAAAATTAAAAGTAAAATTACTACAATTGGTAATATTGAAAGTAATTTTTTTTTTAAATCAAATTTTCTTGCCGGCCAGTGCGATTCTTTAAATGAGGCTGGCGCATGACATGAAATAAGTATTTGCATTTCAATCATCAATGGACTGGCTGCAGAGAATATAAACTATTACGAAACCAATGAGGTTCTATATATATGTAATTTATTGTACGAAACCTTTATTGAATAAAAATATTCGAATTTTAAAAACACTTACCACGCTAGCGGATAAAGTGCGATTTTCCACTCAGATTTCGAATGATAAACAGAGCTTTTACGAGCTAGTGAGGTGAAAAGCATTTTTTCCGACCAAACAGAAGGAGCTTCAATTTTGAAAATTTGAAGATACATATTGTTGTATACTGCAACAACTCGAATAAAGAGGTAGACTAAATTGTAACTAAATAATTTAATTTCGTTCATTTTAATTTTTCAAACAATTATATTAGAAAAAGTGTTTTTTGTTTGGTATTAGTTGTCTTTTTTTTAGCCCATATTCTTCCATATTTCCGTTTTTAGGTCCATATTATATGTACATTTTTTTTATTTTTTAGCACATATTTATCCGAGCCCTAAAACTATATATATATATATATAACGATTTGCATCGATATGGTTTGTTTGTGAACACTCCTCAAATGCAGTTTAAATAGTCTGTAGTGAAGCCTTTTCCTGAGGCGCGAGACATACCTACAGATGGGACGTGGGGCGAGGGCGCGGTAAGATGTATAGAGTCAAAGACCACAGTCCTTGCTCTGCGGTCGCTCTTAGTCTGTAACATATTATTACCTACCGCGTCCTCGCCCCACGTACGTCCCATCTGGGTGTCTCGCGCCTTAAACTGCCTTTTGAGAGGGGAGGAATCGAGTTTTTTGTAAATAAAAGCATATAATGATATGTTTAACGTACAGAAGACTTACTTGGCAACTTGCCCTCCAATCATGTCTGTTGGCAGCTTGTATCCAATCATGTAAGCTCGCATGTAAGGGTCAACGCTTAAATATTCCGCTTCGGTTAAAATTTCTGCAGGTAAATAGTTCATTTAATAAGGTTCAAAGTAGATTAACAGTCGCTGATATAAAGCAATAATTAGTAAGGGTTTTAACAGGTCATACTTATTATTCTGTCAAGCATAGGCATTATTATAAATACTACCATATTATATGTACCTCGAAACAATTCGGAGAATAAGATTTCAAAGTGGAGTAAAACTTTTTGCTTAGGTTTTTAATTATAACTGGCCACTAAATATAAAAACGAAAGAATATCAGCTTTTTTGTTTTCTTAATAGTTCTTAATATGGTGGACAAGAGTGAGTAACCTAAAACCAAGGTGACGCCATTGTATTTTCTATCTTTTTTATTACAAGAAACTCATTTTAAGTGGCCTTTCAAGTCTTCTGAGTGTTGTTATTGATTGACTATTTACTCTCACGGGGATAGTGAGTAAAAATCCCATCTCTAGATCCTACATAATGCCGTCCTTATTTCAATGCCAACATGCGCATGCTCTAGTTCGACCTTTTTGAAGCAGAGTGACAGGTCCGGATTCTTGGATTTCAGTCACATATGGCATAATGACCTTCTAAACCAAATTAACAATTATCTCAATCAATAACAACACTCAAACACTTGAAAGGCCACAAAAATTAGAGGACTTCTATGTACCTAATTAAAAGCATTGAATTTTAATTAAAAGTTAAGAAAATTCAATGACATCACTTTGTTTTAGACTCTTGGCCACCATTTATTAAGAACTGCTAACAAAAACGCTGAGGTTCTTTGTTATTTTTTTATTTTTATGAACAAGGTCTCTTTAACATTTGGTGGGACTGCCATATGTGGCAGTTATATTAAAAAAATAATATTAATAATAAATAACTTCCACACAACACACCCATTGTCTTGGGCGTGCGACCACGTAAGTCCTCCACTTTATGGAGTTATTGGAGTTGTCTGGTTTAGCCTACTCCGAACTGCCAAACACATACATATTTTGACATCTAGGAGTCTTCTAAATGCAATACCCGATAGAGTGGAAAGCTATGTGATGCAAGGGGTGGTCCCAAATTAAAAACGTTTTTTTTATTGCACTTTTAAATCTTATTCCCCTAATTGTTTTACCAAGAGTCGGCAACTTGATTTTTTATTTTTAGCCTTCATTTCGGTGGCTCTCATGAAGTTTATTTTATTTTTATTTTCCGTGACCAGTACCTAATGTGTACTCACCTCCATCTTTTAACTCCGGAAGCTTTTCTTCGACTATTTTAAAATCACTCTTTTTCGGCTCTCCTTGGAAGTATTTGGTGAGAACATATTTTTGTGCTTGTACGTTTCTCGCAACTCCGGAATAGAAACGTTTGTAAACACATCCCAACATTTCAATCGCTGATGATTAAAAAAACTGCAACACCTGCCTATAAGAAGATGAATATGAAGGTATGTTAATTGTTAGTTTCAAATACCTAATTGGGAAATCGATGGATCTAAGGATCCCGATTTAAGGGAGGCAGAGCCAGGCCCAGGCGAGCGGTTGCTTAAGGGGGCGCCAAATACGAGGTAGATGTACCTAGGTTCTTATTAGCAGCTAAGCTTACTATAGTAAGTGCGTGTATTGCCCATTTTTCTGTCTTGCAAAAGTGGGTAGTCCAAGTCAAGGACATCAATCCTATTATAATAGCTCATCCTAAGCTCCCATTCGGAGCTCCGAGCTACTCTTGTGTGTGTGGACCGAGGAGCCACTCCTTGGATTTGCTATTTCGCGAATCCCAAGAGTGGTCCCTCGGTCCACACCACGCCTACCACTACGAGCAAAATGCACACAGATTACACTTGTATTTTCTGTTTTAATTAATCTCTGATTTTATGATAACGCTTCAAAAAAAGGACTATGACAGAGAGATAGGTATCGCGAAGGCTTCTGATTGGTGGTTTCTGTAGCCCACTTTTTCTGACCAATGAAGGACTATCGCTGACGCTCCATACAAAGTCGACCCACCCTGGTCCACACATGGCACACACACATCTTATTTCGTGTGCATGATGTTTATTATTATAGCAGATCGATCTGTGTTTATGTACGTGCTTGTAAGTGGGATATTACATTGTCAAATATCTCTGATCATCTAAATGATCATGGTATATTTGATCCAATATAATTGACTATTTGAGTCATATCTGTGTATTACACTTATCATTATTATGTAATACATCATTGTGTCATATGTGGTTGCAATAAAGAACGCGTCGGTGATGTGCGCTACTATTGCATCGGCAGTGTCCGTTATTTTACTATTAAAAAAAAAATAGAAAAGCGACGCGACAGATTGATGACAGGTATTGACGTCAGGAGGGTTTACCAGTGGCCTAATATTACGCGCACCAAATCCTGAGCGATTCCAATCGTCTAACTGTCAAATTTCATTCTATTACCGTATTCGATCCAATCTGTCAGCAAATGTCAAAAATCTATGATCAAGGAGAAAATGATATCATTGACTCATAGATCTCTGCCCCTATATTACGCTCACTAAATCCTGTGCGATTCCAATCGTTTAACTGTCAAATTAGTATGGAGTTTGACAGTTAGACGATTGGAATTGCTCTGGATTTGGTGCGCGTAATCCAAGATAAATGACAGTGTAATATGCCCCTACTATGACCGTTTAACTTATAGTTTTTGTGCCATTATGTTGGTAGAAATGCAAGTCAGTGTTGCTACGTTAGTCAAAAGTTAGTCTTGAAATTATTAGGAATCTGAGATGTTTTCAGTTTGAGAGTGAGATGTCAAGACACCAATATATTATTTAATGACATAGAGTTATGTATCTAATAGGTACATTATTTAATTTTATGAAATCAGGTTGGTAGAGTGCGTTTCACGAGATAGTTCCCTTCGCTGTTAGGTTGGTTAACATGAAATCAGTGTTGCTACAGTTTGAAGAAATCAAATCCCCATAACCTGGGGTAAACGACTGCATACAGATAAATTACCTTCACTACGAGGCAATCATTGTTAAAACTACAATAATCTTTTAGCCATAAAGTCATAGTTATGGAACTTCACATTCACAAAGTCTAACGAGGTTGTTGAAAACAAAGTGATTGAAATAATAAGCTAATATTACGTCAAAAATTTATTCTTCTACTATAAGTGTGATCATATCCTATCTCGACGTCTGAAACATTACTTTCATCACTATCATCAGATGTGTCGCTATCATCACCTCCTAAATTAATTATTATAGTATCAATTTCACTGTCCACAGATATGCCATCATGGTGATATTTATCTTCAATTTTTATCACGTGGTCGCATTCCTTTTTCCACTCTTCAGCAGTTATACTCGAAAATGCGTCTTCAGTAATTTTCACGATATGTTTTGCTTCTTGTCCTACATTTTTTTCAGCGATACGTCGTTTTAGTAAACTCCATATTAATTCAATAGGATTAAGATCGCAATGGTAAGGTGGAAGTCTTACCACTTTATGATCATATTTTTCAAGCATCAGGTCAGCTTCATATTTAATTGGTTCCTTGTGCTCTTTCACAATCTCATATAACTGAGCTTTTACCATTGTCGGCAAAAAAGTAAGACCTTTACTCGTAATCCAATTCTGCATTTGAAGTTTCGTGCTAGACATAGTTGGTGCTTTGTTGACAGCTATTGTGTGGTAGGATGCATTGTCCATTACAATTAAAGACCGAGGAGGAAGATTTGGCAATAACTTTTCCTCTAGCCACTTACTGAAATTTTCCCTGTTCATGTCGTCATGATAGTCTCCCGATTTACTCTGGGATTTAAAAATTAATTGAGCATTGGGTATAAAGCCCATTTCTCCACCGGCATGAACTATTATCCAGCGTGGCCCCTTTGAGTCAGACGATAGAACACCTTCTTCATTTTCGCTTTGCCAACATTTCCCGGCGCAGTATGTAGGATGAATGTACGTTTCGTCCAAATAAATAACTGGCCGCTGCTCCCCCTTTCGATTGTCTTGCAATTCATGTAAATATCGAAATCGCCATGCTACAATGTCATGTCTTTCCATTAATAGTTTCCTTTTGGATTGACATTTTTTGAAGAAAAACCCCATCCTCTTCATTATTCTCCAAAGAGTGGTACGGCTGCCCTTGAAGTCAATGTCATTCCGCAACTCATGCAATATTTTAGTTAGAGTAGGCAACTCTTTTCTAACAACATAAAATTCGTGAATTTTATGCCGGAGTGCACACATTTCAAAATCGTCGAGCTGAATCTTGTTATCCCGGGGTCGACTTTTGCCAGGCGTTGAAATTTTGGTTGACGTACTAGCAGCCACTTCTCCTTCTTTAGAAATTTTTGTTATAGTTTTTTCAGATATACCTGGGGACAAAACTTTTTAAAATTATAATTTTCATTCTTGTTGATTTAGATAGTATGATTCAGGGCCGATTTTACCAACCTTAGATAAAACTTATCCATGGAATAAAGTATTACACAAAAAAATAAAATGTCTGAACATACCGAACGAAAGGCAATGACAACATTTTTTTAATTTATTGTCGAATAAGCCTCGAATATTTATTTATTCAATGGCGAAATCGGTCCTTATATTATATTTTTCGGGAATTTTATGAGTCTTTCGTTCAAAGCTGGCAATCCTATTTTGCTTACCTGTCATGGCGGAAACCCGAAGACGAACTTGTTGAAATGGAATTATTGGCCCATTTCTTGACTTTTCTTTTTCACAGAACCGTTTCACCTTCAACACCATCTCCCTTTCACCACTTTTTAGTGTTTTTGGCATATTTAAACGCAGAAAACTCTCGAAAACTTTAAAAATAAGATGGAACTCGACAAAGCGACTTTACTGTTTAGTGTTTTGACAGACAGTGGAGCCAACATAACGGCTAAGGGAACTATCTCGTGAAACGCACTCTAATAAAAACTAAAAAAAAATCACAATGGAATGGTCGTTGGTTTGAAGGTGTTGCTTGAGGTAAAATGCAGGCTTTGAGTTAACATGTTAATTTGCTACAACAGCCCAAACATAAATAACATTTAAGTAATGTAACAGTAAAACTCTTCATGGGGTTTATTATATTTAAAACTTATAGAAATTTAAATGTTCTTTAATCTACTTTTGAGTCAGATTGTACCCATCTAATTTAAATATGAAAGTCCATCATCGTACTTTATTAAAAACATCTGACACATTTGGAAACTCTATTTCACTAACCTGTAATACACAGATTAAAAAGAAAAAAAGACACGTCTTTGTAATGGCGGCAACACGAAACTGAAACGTTAGGTACGTTTTTCATGCTTAGAGAAGTTCTCTTCTTTTAACACCATCTTCTTTCACCGCTTTTAATGTTTTGGGCATGGGCATTTTATTACAGAAACCTTCAAAAACAGCGTTTTGCAAATTCTATATCCTTGGCAAACAAGGGCATGGAATCTATTTGTTGAATGAAACGGACTCTACTCTACTGGCGGCACTGTTTCGCGCACAAATGCCTTACGAGACTGCTCGGCCTGTGTAACGACCTGCCTAACGGCTACAAAGGTCAACCTTTATGTTTTTGTTGCAATCGCCCATGGCCATAACGTAACTGAATACAGCGCAGGAATGTAAAGGTTGATGTGCTGTCAACTAGACCCTACGAATAAGAAACTGTGATTGCCACATCGCAAACTAAAACGGGCTTGCTTGACACGCCGCGCGCACGCTTTTCATGGCAAATGACTTTAATTCGAAACCGCTGTCGAAAGTTATGCACAAGTGTAGCGCAGCTAGTTACAATCTTCGGCAAGGGTAAAAGCCACTGCGCACGGCACATTGCAAGTCAATGTAAGCTATCGTGTGGAGGCACAGAAAACTACTCTCAGAGTGTAGTTTTCTGTGCCTCCATAAAAAATAATTAAAAAAATACAAATCAGTCGGTCGGACTAGTGAATACAATTTTTAGAACCGGTATTTTCCAACTACGTTTACAAAAAAAAAAACCGGCTATTTATTTTATTTACTTTTGGGTTTTTTCTTTTCATCAAAACAGTCTTGTAATATATGAAAAGTCACGAAAACGCCTGTCTGTTTTCTAATAAAAAAAAATCGTGCAAAATTAGGTTTACGGCATAATATTATAATCTGCTTAACCTTAACTATTACCAATTAATGTCAGCAGAGATTACTAAAATATAACCAGAATCAAATTAGCATTTATACAATACATGTCTTAGACGGAAAATAAGGGTTTTATTTAAAAAACAACGTGAATTTGTCTTGTCTCCCGTCCGGGCCCTATAAATTACGCTATAAAAAAGTAATCGATTACGTTTTAAAAAATATCGGTTCTTTCAAAAACCGGTTTTGTACCGGTTTTAGTAGAGCCACTAGGCCGGGCCGGACAGATGTCGCCTCTGTCGAAAAAAATACCAAAGAGAATATAACCACTACGTTGCTTTTGCTTTGCTTTGCAAACACACAGCAGGCAAACAAAAATGTTGAAATGAAGATTTTACTTTAAAATACTGTTTGTTAACCCTGAGAAAGATATAAAATACGGTTCATCCAGTTATCAACGACAACATTATAAAATTCTTCACTAGCTCCACCAATCATAGAAGTATGGAATGTTATGGGAGTCATCCAGGGTTGTCACGAGTGAATAAATAAAATGAGTTCCGCCGAGGAAAGTCTCAATTGTGTTTTCTGCAATGAATCTTTTACTGATAAGGAGACGTTACAGATCCATTTCAGGTACTTATTAAGTTGGAATAGTGTTGTGTTGGAAATGCATTAACACCTCCATACCACCATTTTTGAACCGCGAAGTCTTGTGTGTTTCTTTCACTAACTCCATTTACCTATCTCGTTGTAGGAAACACGGCGATCCCCAATTCATGAAAGAATCGCCCAGTAAAAGTAAAACACCTGAACATGTCCAAGGGCCTGAGACTGTCACAGAAAAGAAAGTTGAATTGGTCAGTTGCGATGTCTGTACCGAAGTGTTCCCGACAATATCTAAAGCGATCACTCACAAACACAAGGTGCACCCGGACCACGACGCGAAGTACTTCTGTTGCTGGTGCGGAAAACTCTTCACACTCAAGGTAAAGTAAATTAATCTTGGTGCCTCCCTGCCTGTGTCTGCTCCAAAGGTCGAACTATATCCCCTCCACATTTATGCGTCGCATTTATGCCTAATCGTTTATCTGTGCTATCTTCATAATAGGTATTTTTGACTATCATGTGTATTGAAGTTTTTACCTAGTTACCTACTAAGATGACAGCAAATACTTTCAAGTACTATCCTTTGATGTTTATTGCTAACAAAAAAAAAAAATTTTGGTTAGCAATAAACTGGTTAATAATAATCGGCGTGCATGCATGCAACGAATAATTAATGTTGAGGAAGCGAAAGTGATCTGTCAGGATAGTGGCAAGTGGCAGCTCCTGGTCTCTGCCTACCACTATGGGATACAGGTGTGAGTTTATGTATGTATGGTTAGCAATAAAATATTTTCTGTCAACAATAACTCTTGAGCAGCTACTCAAGACGAGACTGGAAGTAAATACAAAATTGAGTAGCAAAAAATTCGGCAGCTACAGAAATTAATGACCATGTCTGATGTATTTGCTACCAGGAACTATGTGTTTCTGCTCATTTATTTATAATAGTGACCAAAATAATTGTTGGCTGATCAAATTTTCTTGTTGGCATATTTCTAATCTTTCTGAACTTTTGCTGATCATTTAATTCGTTTTCCCTAAGCATCTTTTTTATTTCAGCATCTCTACAACAAACACTTGACTAGCCATGAGACTAAAAACAAAGGCAGTGGCAAAGTTTATCACTGCGATTGCTGCAATGTAGACTTCAATGTTCCGTCAGCAATGATATACCATAACAAGATCTTTCATCGTCAAGATTCTGATTTCTCATCCATAGGCCAGTCAACAAAGCAAAAGCTTGTAGACCAGGTATGTTCCATATGAACCATGTTACACAGAAACGTGTGCGTTTCAACTGATCGGCCACGGCATATTTCCATAAAAATTTATATGCCAAGTTTTTGTCGATTTGTTTCAATTCCCAAAACGTGAATTTGTCAAAGCAATGGTTTCAAAGATATAAGGGTTTGAATGTGGCCACGCCATCGAAACGCAGAGAACTGCGCAGCCTCGGAGATCTTTTAAACTAACCATTGCAGAGACTTGAAATTTAGGTAAACAACAGAATATAATTCACGAGTTGTGAGACAAAAACCCCGTGTTTTTCAATGTTTCGACTGCGCGTCGATTTAAACCATTGGTTTGAGCAATTCACGGTTTTGGGAATCAACTTTGACAAATTTTTACAGAAACTTGGCTTATAACTTTTTATGAAAATACGCCTTGGCCGAGCAGTCGAAACGCAATCCACAGAAGCATCCAAACACATCCCCGTAACTTGTGAGAGAAATGGATTTTTGGATGTTTTTGCAATGTTTTTGTTAGTGATTACAACATAAAACTTCTGACCAAAACCATGGAATAAAATAATCCAATCGATAATAATTATTAACTTAACTTCTTCATTCAGATAACACAGATCCACATTATAAAATAATAAGAGACAATAAATAATTAATTTACAGGAACTTAAAATAATAGAAAAATTTGTTATAACATTTTATTAATAACATTGATTTGATTTGGATAGATAGATAGAGATAGAGAACACTATATTGCACAACCAGGTGAGATATTACAAATAGTTTCTGATATCTAAGTAGTGGTATACAATTGGCGATCTTATCGCTTAGAGCGATCTCTTCCAGACAACCTTTGGATGGAGTGGATTGCAGCAAGAATATAGTCGGTAGATGGATGTACATAAATAAGAGAATCTGAAATGCTATGTGAAGTAACAAATATGTATAGCGAGAGATTACAAGAATATAAGTACTTAAATTACATTACATTAGTAATAATAGGGGTTAAAGTATGAAATTGCCGTTTTATTGCAATAGGTTCTTTGAATTGACATAGAATCTTCATGGTTTGAGGTTTTCGAATGAAACTTTTTTCAAATGGTTTCTATGATGTTCTTTTTTTTAAAAAATTTGAAACATTTGAATATCGACTGTTTTGTTATTCAATTTAGACAAGAAAGATGGATACTGCGAAAATTCGAGTGATTTTTAAACCATCCTATTTTATTGTATAAATATAAACTAAAAATTTTGAAATAGGTATCAAACACAGAAAAATATTCGTGTCTTCAAGTGTCGCTGGTGAGGTCCCCACCTCCGAAGACACTTATTAAAAATAGGTATATCTATTGTTGCGGTCAAGCTGAGCACTTGCCGAACGCGGGATTTTTTATGAACCTAATGTGATAAAGATAAAGAAAAAGTAAAATTGAAATTAGAAGGTTCAATTATAATTCACGTTTGGCGCGAACAAATATTTATTATTGCTCTCTGTTAAGTAAAGTCTCGTTGAGAATATAGGTTTAATTACACTCCAGACGAGACAAAATGGGGGGCGCTACAAAATAACTGATTTTCAAAGTGGGCGTTAGACGAAATAAGTTTAGGAACCTCTGTGTAGATGCATACAAACATTATTTTACGAGATAACTCAAATATCGATAAACGCTTCATACATTATAATAAGGCGTTACGTGCAAGTTGTGACGTCATAGTTTGAGCCCAATTTGTATGGCGCGTTTTTGTACCACGGGACTATATTGACTTTTCGACTGGTTATATTATGAAAAGTCTTAGTCATAGAGAAAAACAATTACCACGTTTATTTCTTTTTTGACACTCCTATAATATTAAAACATTTTTTAGTGCAAGTTCTCCATTTGGGTGACCTTAGCCCATCCTGCCTCACTCCACACTCCAGCTGGTACTGATCCGACACCTCATTATCCCATCGAACCACATTATGCCTTGATTTTGGTACCAGTATTTGACTATACCGCTTAGCTCTCTAGGGACTGCCGTGCTGTTTTCCCCAAAGAATGTCGTATGAGAAAAGGTCAAACGCTTTAGGAAGGTCCAGAAAGCACGCACAAACCGGCAAAAAAAAGATCTTTTTCTCACAAGTTACGTATTGTGGGTTGGAATGTTTCTGCGTAACACGGTCCATTTGTGATTTTGGGTTTAGCCTAGTTTAATTTAGCCTCAAGATGCTGCAAGTGATGTAATACACAATAAAAACTTTTGGGCACATACAATTTTAATATTTTACCTGCATAAAGGATTAAAAACCGGTCAGGTGCGAGTCGGACTCGCGCGCGAAGGCTTCCGTACCATTATCTATACAACATTAGACACAAAGGTCGGGAAAAGACCGCAAAAAAATTACGTTGGTTGTATGGGAGCCCCCCTTGAATATTTATTTTTGAAGCGAATATAGAACTAAATATCCTGTGAATATTTCAAGCGTCTACCTGTTGCCGTTATTAATATCGAGCAAAAAACAGCGAAAAAATTACGTTTGCCCCCCTAAATATTTATTTTATTCTGTTGATATAGCGGCAACAGAAATACACCATTTGTAAATCAGACAGACGGACGGTGATGTCTTAGTAATAGGGTCCCGTTAGGCACCCTTCGGCTACGAAGCCCAAAAAACTCGTATTGTTTATAAAAAACACGATTCCTTAAAACACTCCATAAACGCCAATTAAAATAGTCTGTGGTAGAGATTTTACGAGGAAAAGATGTAACGACGGATTAAATAAACTGCCTCTGAGAAGTGTTTAGGGAATCGTGTTTTTATAAATAAGGCTGTTATTGATTCCGAGGCAGTTTAAATAGTCTGGTTTACCACTCCTTAAGTCTAGGAATTTGTAAGATTTTAAATAAATCCGTTGCAATAATTTGTATGAATTCTGCAACATTTTTTACGTAAGTAATTTACCTTAAACAAGAAACGTTTAAAATTATTTTATTTGTTGCAGGAGTTATGTCCACTGTATTATTGTGCTTTCTGTGGTGAAGAACATATAAACAAAGTTAATCTTCATGTAAGTATACCCTTACTTTTTGTTTAACCTTTTAACTGTGGACTGTGGGTCTCGCAGACCCGGTCCTTACTTGAGTTTCGCGAAAACAAGCCCTCCCCTCACGCACCGGACCCGAGAGCTCAGTAGCTTCAGTTTTAGGTGCACTAGGATCGCGGATGATGAAGGTATTGTTGTATGGCACTCAGTGCGTAAATAATATGCTATCAAAAATTTGTTCGGTGGGTCCATAAGACCCGCTGTCCGTATTTCTCATACAAACCGTTTCAGGTTTCAGACCCATTAATATTTTGTGTTTCTTTTATAGTTTAAACTTTTGTAATTTGGGTGGCATGGGTGGTAAGTTTTGTTTCGCACTCATACAAAAACACTTTTTATTAGAGTTAATGTCACTCCTACAATAATTTAGCCCTTCAAATAATCTAGTCAATTAAGACTAAAAAGTTCCTAATGTCACTCCTACAATAATCTAGTCAATTAAGACTAAAAAGTTCCTAAGCTCGTTGATTTTCTCTATAATTATGAAAGTTTTAATAAATGTTGATTATTTGTACTTTTACCATAATCGCCACGCTTGGCAGGCGGGTTGGCGATCGCAGTATGCGGTTGGGATCTCAGGAAGACGCTGCTGCCCGTCTCCTGGTACCTAATTTATTTTCTTAGTCGCCTTCTACGACATCCACGGGAGGCAATGGAGTGACGCTATTCTTAATCCGGCCCCACACAGATAAAACCCCTCATGGTTATGAAAACCATAAGGTAGGCCTATGTCCTGCAGAGGGCGTCAAATGGCTGATGATGTATGATGATTTGTACTTTTATCTCTGTATTTTAAACCTTATGAATTTATATTACCTCCTTTAAGAATTGAAAAAGACCTGGGGCTGTGAATCTAATACAGCAACTTATAAAGGGGCTCTGTGACACCCAGCGTCCATGGGTGTGTGATTTTTTTTTCACTTCTGTAGTTAAAGGTGCTACAGCTTACAGCTATGTTTTTTGGTCAGCGACTATATAATTATGAAGTAGGTATATTTTATTACCGTCCAGTACTTACTAGACATGAGCGTTGTGTCGTCGCCGGTTTTTGCTACGCCGCCGCCGCAGGTTTTCACAATGGCGTGAAAAAAATACAGATTTTGCTGCATAACGTGTCAGGTATTCAAATAACGGAACACCAGAAAATAGTTCCTTCAATAGTGATAGTTAACCCACTTCCAATAAGCAAGATTTCTGTATACAATAATTTAGAAAAAATGTCGAACGATAGATAGATAGAGAACACTTTGTTGTAGATAAAAAAGGGAATTGCACAGATATTTCTTAACCTAAGACGGCGGCCTTATCACTAAAAGTGATCTCTTCCAGACAACCTTTGGATAAACTGGATCAATACATTGGAGAAGGAAATAGATGTACAAACAAAGAAAAATAACTTTTCCAGAGGGATTCCTTCACTGGATTGTGTATGAATGGATTGTATATGACCACTTTTTTTTTATAACATCTCTCCCAAATCTCTAGTGTTACATACACGCCGATTATGTCGCCGCCGCTGACTAATTTTTGCCCTCGTACGCCGCCAAAGTAAATCACATCAATCCAAATCATAATTTGCAGAAACACATGACTGACGATCACAGTGATGAGAACCAGAGTCCAAACGAAGTGCTTCGGTGTCCACTGTGTCAAGCAATATTTTATCACTTGGATGCTTACGAGGTTCACCTGACATTCCATTCCTCAGAAGATGTATACAACGACAATGATGAGTATGTATTCAGAATCTCTACCCAAAAACAAGAGGTCCTAAAAATATTTGTTTGTAACAAATGTACATAAATATTTTTCAGAAGTAAAAGTGAACTCTCCGAGTTTACTTTGGACTCAGTTCCACCAGTAACTGAGAAGGTAGAAGACTATGAGCCAGAGTCAGAAGTCAGAAGTCCAGGTGACAGCATGGATATAGTAAGTATCCCCGTATAAAAGTAGTGTAACAACATAATAGTGAAATATGGGGCAGTTATTCAGGCTGACCTTGTTTTCTAGCACAAGATATCCAGCATAGATAAAACTCAAAAACATACCTCTATTTCAGGATCAACTTCTACAGCTCGCTTCAGATGGTGAGACTAAAAAGAGACCCAAAAAACATAAGAAGCACAAAAAATCGAAAAAATCTGCTATAACGTTAGATGAGTTCCTTAACATGAATACAGATGTGTTTGGCGAGGGACTAAATATTCAAGGAGTTGAAGAGGTGCCGACACGAGTTATCTCTAAACAGCTCAAGGTTAAAGGAGCCACCACAGGGGCCACCGTAAAGAAGGAACTTAACAGACTAAAACAACAAGGCATTGTTGTAAGAAAGAAAAGTAACAAAGTACCTGTATTTCCTGGAGTCAAAGTTCAGCTAGGAATGCAAAATAAAGTGCAGAAGCCATTGAAAATAGCTCCCTGTGCTCTCAAACCAATCCCAAATGTCCCTAATACTGAAGCCCAACTAAAAAAACTTTTGCCAAAATCCAATGAAGAGGTTCTTTCTAACTTGCTTAGTCAAAGTAATAGTCAAATCCAAATTATTAAGAAGCCTGTACTAAAGAACTCCGAAGAATCGTTACAGAGTGATCAGACAAATAAAAACTGGAATCCATCTGATACGCCGGAAAAGATTGAAGTGGAATGTGATTTATTGCTCAGATCGTCTGAACCATCCTCAGAATTAGACCCCGAAGATCGTTTAGACGAAAATAAAAGTGAAGGCATAGCTCTTACATCTGTCTCACCAGATCCAACAAGTATCAAAGAGAGCAATATAACAAACTTAATTCAAGAAAACAATGAATGTAACAATTCAACTAAAATATGTAAAAGTCTTGAGAAAGGACCTGATGAACATAGCACGATAAATTCAAATGACAAAAATAACTTGGAATTCAAAACTTCTGACGGCGTAAAGAACTTAAACTCTTTAAAAGCTTTAAAAAGTATTCAACATCTAACCATAAAGCAACTAAAGCCATCTGAAAGCAATTTCAAATTGGATCTTTCTATCTCTAAAACAGAGAACGTGGAGAAAGATATCACAGATTCGGACTTTGAAGATGCAATCCCTGCAACAAAAATCGTTAATATTACACCCACTAAAAATTATGGTACTGAAGAAAAGACAAAACTGTCTGCAAAAGACTCGAATAACTCTACTCAAAAACAGCCTATTGCTTCAGTAACTCAATCTGTGACACAGTTTAAACCAGATAAAAACGAGGATAACAAGATTCCAAACAGGGTTAATGAAAAATCCAATACCATGCAGGAAAAGCAAAATTTTAATGCTAGTACAGGAATAGGAGCGGGAAATTTTCTAAAAAATATAAGTCAACAAATTGCACTCAAACCTGTTTCGACAAATACAGTAAAATCAAGCACACTTGTTGAACAAAAACAAGAAACAACTGATAAAACAACCGATACTCTGAAAAACTTAAGTAAACATATTACAATAAAATCTGTCACTCAATCACCGAAATCGTCTAACAATGGCGAAGATGATAATAATTCTATGGCAAATAATAATGTTATCACAAGTCCAAAGAAAGTGATACCTATGCCACAAGGTAATATTAAACATTTCCCACAAATAACAGTAACATCCCTATCAAAAAAAGGCGCTGATGACTACGAACAAAGTGATAATGACGAAGACTTTGATAGATTCGATTCTGATCTTGAAAGTGAGATAAAACCTACAATTGTCAATTCTGTATCAAATATAGAACATAATAAAAACCGCAATCTACAGCAAATGCAATACAGCAAACAAAGGGTCATAAAATCGGATAAAATCTCACAGAATGTACTACACAACAAACAAGTTACTATAAAATCGTCAAGCCATACGTTCATTTCATCAACAAATGTAACAAAAGGCAAAGACGAAAGTGAACATGTCGATAGACACTTCAGTGATAATGACGACGATGCAGATGACCAAAACATAATGCTACCCAGTTCTAATCAATCTCTTCAAGGTAAGATCAATAAAAACTTAATTATAAAACCGGCTAAGAATAATAGTCCGACAAATATAAATCGAGAAAAATCTGTTCCATCTCCATGTCATTCGCCAAACGCAAAGAAAGTCTTTCCTCCAAATAATCAAAACCAAAAACTTAACGACGCCGCATCTAAACGATTTGGTGTGTTACGAAAATTAAACCAAGGAATAACAATAAAATCGTTACCTCAAAAAGAAAATGCAGT
Source organism: Yponomeuta malinellus (assembly GCA_947308005.1). Taxonomy (NCBI): domain Eukaryota; kingdom Metazoa; phylum Arthropoda; class Insecta; order Lepidoptera; family Yponomeutidae; genus Yponomeuta; species Yponomeuta malinellus. The sequence goes on along the minus strand of OX371006.1, from coordinate 14,268,170 downwards.
ATCTGAAGAACCAGAAATATTTAACATTGAAGATTCTGATAGCGACAATAGTGAGATGCCAGTAGTTCCTACAAACTCACAAAAGCCAATCAATACAAGTCGAGCTAATCTAGACGTGCAAAAGAGTAATACGAAGCAAAATGAACAACAACAGAAGAAACAAAAGGGTCCTCAACAGACAAAATCCACACCAGCAGATCATCAGAAATGGCAGTTGGTAAAACATACAGCACAACCTACTCCAAAAATTGAAGAAGGTATCAATAATGATTACTTCAGCACAGACGAAGAAGGTCAACAGCAGTACAGTGACTCAGATGACGGTCCAGACATCTGCCCAAACATTTCGAAATTACTGAGTAACAAAAACATTTCGCTCAAAAATACGAAAGGCTGTGGGCCTCAAGCTTTAAAAAAATCAATACCTAACAACCACGAATTAATTGGAAAGTCTATAAAAAAATCACAAAATGGCCAATCCAAATCGGATCTGTTAAAGGATTTCCATTTTAATGAAAGCAGTGAAGACGATGTTGATTGTTCTGCACCGCTAAGAGACAACAAAATAAAAAAACCTGGGAATGAACTAGCAATAAAACAATCCGACGAGTTCCTGAGTGATAATGATGATGAAAATGTTGAGGACACAAATGAAGACGAAGATGCACTCTTCGAGGACAAACATCAAGATATAATCAATAAATTAAAAAACATGAACGCTAATGTATCAATTAAGACTAATAATCCAAGTGGCCAGCAGATTCTAAATCAAATTACTCAAAACCTCGGTGAAGGAGCACTTAATTCATCGTCGCAACAGAGTAAAAAAACTGTAACATACACTCAATCGCAAGCTGTGAAAAGGAATGCGTCTGAATCATTCTCAGGAAATACTAACATAAGAAGAAATATACCAACAAATCCCTGTAAACAAATAAAGCTAGCTGATGAAGAACCACAATCTGAAGACATGTTGAATTCTTCTTCCAATCAATCGAAGATGTTGAGTCAACTGTCTGATATGAACACTGTAAATCAAGAAGTATCGACAAGCGTGAAAACTATTCAAACTAAAACAGTAGTCCAAGAAATAACGACGACGGTTACCAGAACAATAAAAACCGTCAATCAAGAAGTTGCTGTAACGTCTTCTCAGGTGGCAGGCAGTGCTACTGTGACAAATCCACCCAGGATGCAGAAATTTATTCAAGGCATGCCCAAAAATCCAGCACAAGTAAGAAATTTTAATAACACAGGAACACCTCAAAGGTTTAGGGCTCCGACTAATACACGCAATCTTAGACCTACGAATCCTGTTCGGCCATCGGGAAATACTGCTATCAGATCACCAAATAACGCAATTCGTGTGAGGCCTCCAGTAGCACAGCAAGTCAAACCTGGACCTAACAGAATGCCTGGTATGAAGAAAGTCGCGCCAGCACAAGGTAACCAGTCACAGAATCAACCTGCATGTAAACCAATCAAAATAGCGCCCAATGTTTTGAAGCAGCGGCAGCAACTCTCGAAACCAGTGACAGAACCAGGACCGTTTAGCTGTTTTAAAAAACCCAACGAATCTTTATTTCCTTCCGGTTTGTCAGGTGACACAACTTCGGTAGCCTCTACCTCTCAGATTAGTCGTTCCAATGTCAGCAGCTCAACTCGAACTTTTAAATCGGACTCTTATGTTACGGCAACCAATACGAAATCGGAATTTCATAGTTCTCACCAGGAAATTAAGAAGTTAAGTAATTTGTCTGGGCTTAAAGTGGTTAGAAGCAGCCAGTCGACCCAAGCCGTCAACGAAGTCCAGAAAATTGAAGTGAGTGATCCCAAGAGACAAAGCACTTTAGATGCAATACAAAGGCTACAGAGACAGGGTCTACTATTGAAGAAACCGCGACTTGAAGAGCCTGATGAATGCGAGCAATCAGATTCCGGTTGTGAGGATAACGATAATCATAATTTGGCTTTAGAAGATAGTGGGTAGTGGAAACAGATATAATAATATCTTTCCTTGTACATACACAATATTTAAATAGTTCTTGGTGTAAGTAATTGTTTTTGACATTAAGTAATTATTCAGTTATGATGATTCGTACAGTCTACCACACATCAAACTTTATACTTTATTTGCAAATAAGCCCATACCGCAATTGAGCAGACTGTACGGATATAAAGATTGATGTGTTGTCGACAGTCCCGAGGTAGACACAAAATTAGTTTTTCATTTATAGTCTTTTTTTTCTATTACATACAGACTTACCGTATTGATGTAAGATGATTACTATTAAGTAAAATAAATAAAAGGAAGTTTCCTATAAAAAAATTATATTGAGATTAGATAAAAGTTTTTTTATAAATGATTAATTAAAAGTGGATATGAAGTTGTTTTGCTTTTATTTTAACAAATAGTCTAATGTACTATAATATGTTGCGGATAGCAAGGGACCGTGAGAGATGGCATTTGGGGGAGTAGATGCCCACCCAGCAGTGGGCTGATGATGATGTGCTGTCTCCGTGATATAATGGTGCCATTATGCCTCATAGAAAAACAGCGATAAATCGTGCTGTATTGTAGCACAAATATTTTAAAAGATAACAAAATAAACCTTTGAAGTTTTTATCAAATATTATGTTTGTCTTACGTCCGTGAAACGGATAATATAAGTATGTAAATACCAATGCATTACATGCCATCGATAAAATTATAATTCACATCCATCACCGGTGGTGGTTTTATTCTTATTCCGTCTTGTTCTCCGGCTTATTCGGCCGCCACTTTTGCTCCTGTAAGGTAATAAATATTAGTTTACTTTTCATTTACACTTTTTCCATCCAATCCAGCATAGAGCCCTTGAACAAACTACATATTATATAAAATGCAGCAAAAGTTACATGCTTCAGTTTTCTATTCTATTGATGTTCGTGAACTCCCGCCAGCACGAACCGTATCGGTACGGAACTAGGAAGCAGAATGGCCAATACCCAAAATGGCGTACGAGTCTAGGATTGATAAGGATTTCTCAAGTTCATCTTACTAATTAGGCATTACAAGAATTTGCCATAAGGCTACTTAACCATCCCGTGGCGTCCCGGCTAAGTAGTGTGCCTCGCCGGAATAAATGGAATTTATCGAAAGGTCTAAAGGATTTTTTTCTTATCTACCACACCAAAAGCCAAGACAATACACAAACATATCTAAGGACTAGCACCACTAAGTAATAAATACCTCACTAACGACCTGTTTCTCGTCCACTGACAATATCTTAATATACTGTTAACAGCTGTCAGTTGGCCAAAGTGCTTACAAACAAATGGGTATTTGACAAAATATCAAATGAGTTAGGTACTTTTAAAATACTGGCTTATGACGTCACATTTCAGAGCACTCTTTTTAATGTTCCATTTAAAAATTGTAATAACTAGTAATTGACTAAAAGAGACACATTTTCCGAGATATTTTATAATTTATTATTAAAAATCGAGCATATGAAATAATTTATAGTCGATCGTGTCAAATACCGAATTGCCAGCTGATAATACTACATACACAGACAGCTTAAGAGAAACCGGAAGTTAGAATGACGTACTCACAGCAAAAATATAACTTAGAAAATAGTACTTACCTACCATTACCTGCCGTTAGCTTATAAGTTTGGAATTTAGGCCTGCAATCTAACAAACAGCCGAAGGGTGAACTTATAAAATTAACAGGTAAGGAAGTACCTAATACAATTATCTAGCATATCAATTCGATAGTCCAGCAAGCGGCCTTAGCGGAGTGAAATGTGAACCTTAAAATTTAAATTTTACTGACGAATTCCGCTCCACTTGCAGAGGATTTCACTTGTATCCTATACACGGTTTCCTTTCGAGAGGACCAGGCTACGAATAAAAATTCCACTGGGACTAGAGTTATACTATACCTACTCACCGCACGGGTTATTAGATTCTTGAAAAATACGCCTCCGGGGTATATTGGACCAAGTGTCAAAACTTACAAGGGGACATAATGTCCAATTGCTAGAAGGACCACTACCTAGTCAATTAGTGCAAGTGTCAAAATGTCCAAGGGGCCATAATGTCCAGATGCTAAAAAGAACACTAATCAGTTAGTGATAGTGTCCAGATGCTAGGAAGACTTTTGCCTATTATTTCGGTTCAAAAGATACAGCGCTTTATATGTCGGACGGACAGACAGATGGACAGGCACACAGACAAACGACGTAGGCTTAGTAATAGGGTCACATTCGGGACCCTTCTGCTACGGAACCCTATAAACCACTGATCAGTACACTGAATTAGGGTTGTTACGAATATTCGCATTCCACCGTAAACACAAATGCGATTCAGTAACGGAACCAAAATGTCAGCGATCGCTACATTTGCAAGATGGACTCTGTTGGACCGATGGACAACAGCACTCTCGATCTCTCTGTGTTGCACTACTCATACGCCACCCTTCCTCCGTTCTCCTCCCGATGTCTCCCGATACGCTCGCGCGTTTGCATCGATACACAGTCGCGATGCTGTAACGCGTTAGTAGCGCGTTGGCATCGCTTTTGCAGCGCGTTGCAAATGCGACTAAAGCGCGTTCGTAGCATTAACAGTCCGTAGCGTTTACGAAACGCGCGACAGCATCACTACAAAAAGTCGCCGTGGGCCCTTATATATCCTTTGGGGTGAAATATTAGACATTTTGGCAATTGGATGTTTTAGTAACATGACATTTTGACTAATAAACTTTTTGGCATATGGGTGTTTTAGCAACTGGCCATTCTGACCAGTTGATGTTATGGCAATTGGACAATTTGACCACTAGACATGTTGCCACTTTGATATTATTTCCTTGACGTTTTTACACTTGCTTGGCCTTTTTGACACATTATCAATATACCTGAAGGGAAAAATACTAACCCCCGGTTTCTCGTAAACTAACTAGCTGTTAATCTAGTGTTAACAGCTGTCAGTGGTTTTGTTTGTATGCACTTTGGTCAATTGACAGCTGTTAACAGTAGATTAACAGCGCGTCATTGTACGAGAAACTGGGGCTAAGTAGCTGTGTACCTAGCATAAGTATGACTTCTCTCCTTCCATTCTCACTTCAATTGAACCAGCGGACCAGTAAGAATTTTTAATAGTTCTACTTTTGTATCATTGAGAATTTCACTGCGTAAGTATCTATCAACATAACATAAACTCACGCCCGTATCCCAGAGAAGTAGGCAGAGATCAGGGACTGCCACTTGCCACGATCCTGGCAGATCACTTTTTAAGTATCTATCAGACCCATTCTATTTCCAGAAATCCGCACAGGATATACCTATTTTACCCACTTAGCGCAAATCTCAATCCAGAATCCGGTGGGTGACCATTCAAAAATTCTCACTAGTCCATTGGTAGACTAGTCAAACTAGTGAGTAACCAATCCACAAAGGTTTAGATTAGCAGATCAAAATCTCTAAAGCCACGAAAGTTTCCATAATGTAGTACGGTAATGTAAAGTCCGTGTAAGTGTGTACTTGGAAATGGAATGCAGCGGCAATAACTGGCTCCCACTTAGCGACCTTTAGAGACGTTAGACAACGAGTGGCTCCCACTCAGCGACCTAGGGACGTTAGACAATAGCTCGACGGCACCTGGGACAGTCACAGTAGGGCTAGAGCAATGCGCTGCACGTACCAGAACCGCGAGCTCATTCGACAGGCGGATGGCGATCGCGCGAAGCTTGTAGCGCAGCTTCAAGCCACCCTGCGTTTTCTTGCGCATTGTCCGCAGAAGCGTATACGTGTTACCGATGTGCAACACAAGAAACAGGGCCGCCAGGTAAGAGATCTGCCGGATGGCGCAAAACAGAACATAAATAAAACATAACGCAACATTATATTTCAACGGAAAACAATTTTATTACTTACAAGTAAACTTAAACACGATAATGCATCAGAAGTGAGATTTCAAAAATATAAAATCAAATATACAAACAGAAATGCTATTATATTTTAATTTATTATTATTACAATAAGTACATTCATGGTTATAGATAGGTCAGTGTTAATTTCCTACACAACCCAAATTGTTAATTCATTTAGGTAGGTACTAGTTTACGTATTGTGCATTGAGATTCCTTGAGATTGTGTCTTACGGTTTAGTGTACGTACCTACATCCCGTATTATAATTTTCTCACAAGTTGGATCACAAAAGATAATTTACATAATACACTAGATACTATTTACATAAATTCAGAGTTTTTCACCGCTTAGGTAGGTAAGTATAAATAGATGGCCCCACACTAGGGTGTCCCTTAAAAGATCAAAGACGTTTTGTTGCAACGCGTACCTTCTTGTTTTCCCCCTTCTATATCGACTTTAAATCAAGTTTTATATAAGTTATTTGAACTACAGGTACCTGGCACCTAAGTTAGTCGACAGCACATCAACCTTACGTTGCATTATACCACAATACTATCACTGGCACTATTAGTGTACTCTAATCAGTCACGTTAAGGGCGACTTTGCAAAAAAATTGTAAAGATTGATCTGCTGTCGACTGTATCAGCACTATTTTGCATGGGCGAGAGTGAATAAAAGTATTTATACTTCTATAATCATTTATAAATTCATATAAAAAAATTTGGTTTGATTCCATAATTTTTTTTATTAGTCAATGTGACATTTCTTACTTGTAATCACAGATATAGATCTGGCTAGGTAGATGCCACATGTTGACCTGTCTTGCACGCCCGCTTGTGAAATTCACAATATTGAGGCGCCCCCCGCTCGATCAGTCAGGCAGGTGGCGACCTTCAATGTAATAGTGCGTTAGACGAAAGCAGGAAAATGACTTGCGCGATAATAAGCCGTAAAACACTACGAGATTGATTAATTAATTGAATGGGTACATAGCATAAGTCAAATTGTTACTAACACTATATGGGCTTTGCCTGAAATAAATAAATAATAATAATAATAATAATAATATTTCCTTTTTTCGGTAAGTCCTTTTTTCAATGATGAACCTGTATTTTATTTAAAAAACTATTATTATTGGTTTCACCATGATCATCATAGTTACACAAAACTATTCCGTGGTCATGTGATTCGTTATTAGTTGCTGTATTTATTTGACGCAATAGAAAAAGCAGCCCTAGGCGGTTTGTTGCCACGCAATGAAAATTAAATCAATCGATACTTTCGTTTGCAGTTGAAATTTGGTATGGTGCAGGGGAAAACACAGTCCCGCCCCTTTCCGCCCCTATAGAGAATAGTGTTGTCGTCCAACCGATTTCGATTGTAACTCGTGATTCGTTCGTGATAAGGTATGCGGTACAAAAAATAGGTACTTCGATTTGTTAAGAGACACATTACCCCCCACATACATACACATTAGCTAAATTTAAAATTGTAATAAATTATCATCACACAACATGGACTAAATATGACTAGTCTTGTCGTTACAAGCCGGTCAACGGACGCAAAAATGTTTACACTTTCATATCAAGCCCAGTTTCATTTTATCATATTGATTAATCATCATCAGCCATTTGACGCCCACTGCAGGGCATAGGCCTCCTTCATGGTTTTCCAAGCTTCCTGCCACGATCCTCAGCATTGAAGGACCGCTTGATTGAATGCCAGCTTATTTATCATAAAAACTACACCCACTAAAATGATTAGATCATGGTTTACCGCCTGATTAGATGCCAGCTTATTTATCATAAAAACTACACCCACTAAAATGATTAGATCATGGTTTAAACTAAATTAACATGCATATTTCATTTTTGCATCATTTACACATAGTTTGCGCTTTACCTGCCTCACAATCTCGTACAGCGCATAGGTACTTAATTAGATCTATTTGTTCGGACTAAATGTGCACCAATACTTATTTATACCTAACTACATTTCTATGCAACGTTATCTATAGTCACAGCTTGGTCTTGTACACAAAATACTGCTATGCTGTTAGATAGAAACTTGCAAACCACTAAATACAAAAATAAGTTACTACATTATTTCGAGGTATGCATCAAGTTTTAAATGCCGTCCTTAGCGAGATAAGATAGACAGTGCCTTATAATGGCCGATGTTGGATCTACCGGCGATGGTACGCGCTCTCCTGTCAGTCGATGCCAAGGACCTAAGTTGTGTTCAAGTCACACTTGGTCTGGTCGAGGGTACTTTCCCAGTGTCGTTTTGGCACGAAGAGATTTAACGCAAGTTAATCCGCCAGCAGATTAGTAACCATGGTTAAAGAATGATGAGAGTACTGAGTAGTACACTAAAAAAGTTGTCCGAATCCGAGAAACTCTTGATTCACGCTATCCATGATTATAGAAATGATTAAGAATCCTTTTATACAGGTGCTGGGAATAAGTACCACTGCGTCTTTACGCTCATTTGTTATTGACCGGATTGGTTTTTATGTGAAGACTAAGTACCGACGTACATTCGGCAGGTGATCAACCTTCACATTTTGGGTGCAGTCATAGAATCCACGTAATGTAAAAGTTGAACTGCTGTCGAGTGTACCTTTCTTCTTTCGACTTTAATTTTGAATACGCGTTTATTTCAGGAATAAGCCTGCTATATTTACACTTTTGGCATATTCAGTTAAAACAAGATCCTCTGAGCGACAATCGTGTATTCCCGTTGTCCACTGATTTCGAATCCAGCGCTCTATAGACAACGGAAATTTTAATAAATATGTAATTGTTCTCCCGCTGACCATTGAATTTAACAATTTCAATGAAATCTTCAACAATCAAATTTTACTTTTTTGAGATAAAAACTGGTGGTATTTATATGTAAATAGGTACAACTTCAACATTTTACAGAAAGGCCCTGTCCGTATGTGTCTGTCTGCACGGTCCTGCTCCTATATTACGCGGCCAAATCCAATTGTAAGTCAAATTCTATAGACTAATTGCTATAGCAAACATTAGGATTCCGACAGGATTTGTTATTAAGGCCTCAGCCAAATTTATTTAGTTCATCGCGATCTTTCTACTTATCAACACTAATGCATGTTAAAACATTGATTGGATCTTTAACTTACTCAGCGCCAAGCAAGATAATAAAGTTGAGTCGTAGGCAAGTCGTAGGACACTATCATGATTTTTTGTGTCTTGGCGGCGGTGAAATGGTTTGGGGCTGTTTAACAATCTCTTGATAAAATCAGGTAAATTCTGTTTTAAATCCTATCCAGATATTAGAGCCTTAACGAAACGCCAGGGCGACGTCTTAAAAAAGGAAGACAAAAACTTTCTGTGAAACAACCAATAAGGTATTATGTACTACTTACTAGGAGAGAGCCCAAACAAGTTTCGTGTCGCAAAATGAAGGTTTTGCTGAACATACCGATGAAAAAAGACGGTTTTTATTTAAATATGTCTTACTGATAACCATATTTCCAGATACCGGATGGCATTTTCTTTTATTCGAATGTGGTGTTAAAACATGCAAGCGCTCATCATACACTTTTGCGACACAACTTGTTTGGGATGTCTCCTGTACCAAGTAACCATTGGAAACAACATCCTCTAAGCTACTACGCATGCAGGTCGATGCTCGTACAGTTTACTTCACACCATCGATAAGTAACACCGAGACAAATACGAGGAGCTGCGCTCTGCGGCAGGTTACGTTGCGGTGGCGGGGCGGGCGGGGCTCCCCTCTCAGTCGCACTCTACCTGCTCGTTGAGTTTCTGCGGTATGACGAGGATTGTCGTGGCCATGTTGCCGAGTCCCAGCGTCAGGAACGACATACTTAACGCGGCCACCTGTACGCGAGCGGTCATAGGGAAAGAGCACTTTTAAATTTGCCAATTAGGATGACTCGTTAACCATTGATCACTTGTTAATCGCCATCTTGAGTTGATAACAACTTAAGTAGTGGATTGTATCCACAGTAGCCCCCGCCCCGTCTGTAACTTGGGATGTTTAGTGACGTTACACGCGCAATTCTATTGTGTTTTTTTCTTTGATGTATCCATTGCTTAAGTAATTATCGACTTAAGATAGTAATTTTTGGTTCAGTAGCTAAACAATTAATTAATGGTTTACAGTCTTTACAATAAAATTTTAGCGCTCACTGGCCGCTTCGAATGAACATAATAATTTTAGTAAACTTGGACGCACTGTACGCATGAACACAATAAGTTCATGAGGGTTAAAAGCAAGTTTATGAATTTTACAGTGCTTGACCAAAATCTTCGAGTAGTCAGCGACATTCAGCATCACCGGAATGAATCAGCCCTTTTTGTTAAATACTCGAACTCATTTCGGGCGCAACCGGGGGTGGGGTTGACGCTCGCTCACTTTCTGGTACAATAAATCGATTCCTTTATCACATTAAGGGGTGACCCGGTGTATTCCTTATTCCTCATAACGCTAACTGGTGCCACCAAGGGAAAACAATTATATCTTCTTTTCTTTTGCAAAATGTTAACATAATCAATTTCCACAACTGTTATAACTATTTCTAGAACCAAGGGTCAATCACTTCAATCGATTTCCGCTAAAAACGGTCGTTTTTTGGCCGAAGTGCTTGTAGTCCTTGTTCAGTTTTTGCAAAAATGTGTTAAAAAGATATGATTTCTGCCAGTGGTGGCGCTAGTAAGCACCTGGTGACCCCTTAAAGATAGATTTTTCACCCTTACGTTATAGATACGCTTTTTCACATATGAAAACCGCTCTCTTTCTGATGTGTGGCGGGGGTGTTTCGGAAAATTGCAAAAGAAAGGGATAAACTACTACCAATACACCGGCGTATACCGCGCAAAATAGAAAGGTTGCCAAAACATAGTGTAAACACGAGTTTGCTTGCAGCAGAGCTTGCTTGCAATCGATGTAAATTTAAAGCCTTTCTGTTTTGCAGCAGTATGTAAAAATGTGACTCCGGTCAACGGTGCAGACGGCAGACAGCAACAAAGGCTGCCACGATGACAAGCAGAACTTTTTCGCAGGAAATTTCATACAAATTGAAACCGGTAGTAGCGCATCGGTAAAAAAAGAAAAACTTAGTTATAGAAAAAAGTGCGACTTTGAGCTTCAATACCTCCAAAACCGCTGATTTCCCAGGCATGGTTTTTTTTGCTAAAGGGGCCGTCCATAAATTACGTCATCGATTTTTTCAGATTTCACCCATTCTTTTAAATTCTGGATCACGGGTAATATCTCCGTATCCTCCCGATATTCGTTTTGGCTCGATTCATCCACGTCTTCAACCCACTCAACGTCAAGTGCCTGTCCCGTATATGGACTTTTATTAATTATGTAATGTTGTAGTTATTATTTAAGTATTGTGTTTATTATCAATACATAGTATAAAACAAAGTCGCTTTCGCTGTCTGTCCCTATGTATGCTTAGATCTTTAAAACTACGCAACGGATTTTGATGCGGTTTTTTTAAATAGATAGACTGATTCTTAAAGAAGGTTTATATGTATAATACATGTAAGTACCACGGGCGAAGCCGGGGCGGGCAGCTAGTATTTTACTAGGTGTGCTGGAAGAAATTTCTTTTTAGAAATAATCTTTTTGTACGTGAAAAATAAACTATAAATAAATAAATAAGAATGATGTCAATTTCGAAACACCCCCCCCCCCCATCTATCATTTACCGTCATCCGCAGACCAACCCCCCCCCCCCCCCCCCTAATTTAGAATGACGTTATATATGGACGGCCCCAAAGATGTTCGTTATAAAATGCAAAGAATATTTGGCGTTCAGTATAGACCGTTCGCCTCGCTCGTAGCCCCGGCTGCCTGAGTGATCTTAAACGATCACGAAGGTTAAGCAACACAGGGCACGTTCAGTGCATGGATGGGTCGCCGTCTATGCCTAACGCTAGTGGCATTTTTCCGAGCGGTTCCGTGCTTCGCAAGGCACGTTAAGCTGTTGGTGCCGGCTGCCGTCGATAGATGGCAGTCGTTAAGCCAAGTCAGAGGCCTTAGGGCGGCTTGACAACTTCTGACAGTAGACGAGCCACTAGTCTACAAGCCTCCGCCAATCCGGACTTGGCCCCCGTGGTGGAGTATGGCCTATACCTTCCTCAGGGAAGAGACCCGTGCCCCTCGGTGGGGACATAATGGGTTGATGATGATGATAGACCGTTCGTGTAGGCTGAGAAATAGAAACCGGAAGTGGTGCCTGAGGTCGCGACTGGCTCGGCTAGTTTTAGTAATATAATAAACGGGTCCAACCGCGATTATTTATTAGGTAAAATATAAATGTAAATTAGACCCGTTTAATATATTACTATTATGTATGACCATCGCGAGTCACAAAAAAATACTTTTGCTAGTTTTATCTGCAGTCTGCAGCGTTACTCCCATGTTCACGCTATTCAGTTTGGCTGAAAATCGAATCGTGACATTAAACTTTAATGCTGCTGTTACGTCTCGTGCTTTCTCGCTCGTACAGTCAAAATTTTTTGGTGATTGAAAAAAAAAACTTTTGTTAAACGTGGTCTGAAGCTTTGACATATTTTTGTCATTTTATACGTACTTTTTGAATGAGAGAATTTGATAGTGAAATGTATAATTTTGGAAACAATGTATAGGAAAAACAAATAAAAATATATTTCAAATATCTATTACCTATTATCTAGCAAAGCCTCAAACCACATTTATCAAAAGTATACACATTTTTCGACAATCATAAAAAAAATACAATGTGCGAGAGAGACGCCATGCCAGACACAACAACAGCCTTAAGGATGTTGTGAAGCGTACCTGCCACGTGGCCTCGGGATGATGGCTGAGCTGGTACAGCGTGTAAGCGATGTACAGCTGGAACATGTAGCCCCCGAAGAGGAATGGCAGCAGGTAGGACAGTCCGCGCCACATCCAGGAGTGGAAGCCTTCGATTGTGATGTCCATATTATGTCGCGCCCCCAGCGCCTTCAGCCGGTACAGAACGCCGCGCTGGTACCGGAACTGCATGTACTGGACTACGCCTGTAAGCGATGCGAGACGCTTTTTAGCTAAATCGGCGTATCTCTGGTTAATTTTCAAGGGGAAGAGGGGGGGCTGTCCCTGAAAAACAATAGCCTGCCACAAAATGCCGGCCACGTAAGCCGCATGCACCCGAATAGGTGGGCGAGACTTATCACTGAGTAGGTAGCGCGCGGCGGTCATCGCAAACGGGGGCGACCGAGAAGACGATGCCAGGATTATCTCGACATATTCTTGTCGGATTTAATGTCAAAAATAGGGTAGGGGATATTTAAGATCAGCATTTTCTATTCATTAATTTGAAATAAAAAAAATCTGTGATGCATATTCCCCAAGTAGATAGGTATTAGTTAGTTGAGCCTGATATTTTCGCACTGACACGAAACTTCATCATCATCATCATCATCAGCCTACGCTTGTCCACTGCTGGACATAGGCCTCTCCTATTGCTGGCCATTGAGCAGGGTCCATGGCTACCCTCATCTAGCTCTTGCCAGCCACCCTGCGGAGATCATAGCTCCACCGAGTCTGAGGACGTCCTACACTACGTTTCCCGATCCGCGGTCTCCACTCAAGAACTCGTCTCATCATCATCATCATCATCAGCCATTTCACGCCCACTGCAGGACATAGGCCTCCTTCGTGGTTTTCATAACCATGAAGGGTTTTGCCATAATCGCCCACGCTTGGCAAGCGGGTTGGCGATCGCAGTATGCGGTTGGTTCTCAGGAAGACGCTGCTGCACGTCTCCTGGTATTTGATTTCCTTAGTCGCCTTCCACGACATCCATGGAAGGAAATGGAGTGACGCTATTCTTAAACCGGCGCCACACGGACACTCGTCTCGTCTACCCCATCGGTTATCAGTTCTTCGCATGACATGGCCGGCCCACTGTCACTTCAGCATGCTAATTCGGTGGGCTACGTCGGTGATTTATGATAATCTACGATAGATATTAGTCAGTTAGACCTCAGAATTCCGGTTTCTCGTGCACTAACAATCTGTTACACAAGCAGCCTATATATGTCCCACTGTAGGGCACAGGCCTTCTCTCAGGGAGAGAGCATGGGTTTAATCACCACACGTGCCCACCGCGGATTGGCGATTTCAAGCGCTGAGGTATGTGAATAGCTCAGACAATCAGGCTTCCTCACGATGTTTTCCTTCATAGTTAGCGAGTGGTATTGCTCCAATAACTTCACAAATGTACATAACTTGCAAAACAAGGTCATAGGTACTTGCCCGCACTGGGAATACGACCTGGGTCTCTCGCTTCCGATTCCGACGTTCTACCCTAGTGGGTTACCAACGCTCGCATTCAATCTGTTAATCTACTGTTAACTACCGCCGGTGACTATTTTTGGTTGCCCTTTGGCTAACATGTCAGTTGGTAACTAAACAACTGAACAATAAATTCAGTCAGCTTCATAGAAGGCCATTGTATGCAATAGGTATTAATAAATTACTCGTAGTATCTTCAATGTAATAAAGAACAGCGGGGTATCTGTAATACAGGTTCCGACTTATTACTGAACTCCAACGTAAAACTGTTAGTTAAAGTCAAACTTTAGATACTTTTCATTCTACCCTTCGGCTTATCCACACAATGCAGGACGACATTCGCATATGAATATGCAAAGCTTTATACCATATACCGAGCTATTCTGTTGTTGGTTGCCAAATGAGTATGCGAATAATTTTCAGGGTGAGTGACCGGAGGTGAGGATCAAATGGTACCTAATATTTACACCGAACCTTTCGTTATTAATTTGTTTTCATCAAAAAGTTTTCCGCACAATTTCAATCGAATTAAAATGTTTCTTTAGGAACATTAATTAAGCCTAGTGTTTTTTGTAACGGCGATTTTTTGCAAAAATGCTTTTTTAATACAGTTTCTCAAAAAGTGCATTCTCTTTCCCAACTGTCAAAATAATGTCTATTAAAAAGAAAAAAACCAACCACGAAGTTTATACTAAAAAAAATTCATGGAAGTTTTTATGATTCATTCAAATATTTCTAAAAAGAAGCTACTAATTTGTTTCAATATCAGATTTAATGATTTGATTCAATGAGTTAGGTTAGGTCTCATTTCATCTCATTAAATTTCATTTACATTTCATATCAATAAAAAAATTCTACCGAAGACTTGACTGTATGGACATAGTTCCCTTTTCCTACCCAGAAAGGGTGAAGAAAAGAAAATCTCTGCTTATATTCTTTTACGGTTGGCGCCATTTTCCAAAAATTTTTTTTATTAAATTGCTTCATTTTTTCGCAACTGTATTAAAAATAGTTGTTCAGTACACGTGCGGAACCGTCATTGCAACTTGTTCCGACTGTCAACCCTCACCTTCGGCTGCGCCTCGGCTCGGGTAGACATTTGTCGGAACTCTTTGCAATGACAGACTTTCCGCACTCGTAATGAAATACACTATTAAGTCCTAAGGCCTCACGTTTTATGCTTATTGACATTTCGGCTGTCCCAAAAATAAACACAGAGGCTATTTAGAGGCTAAATAATAGGGGTTAAAGTATGAAATTGCCGTTTTATTGCAATAGGTTCTTTGAATTGACATAGAATCTTCATGGTTTGAGGTTTTCGAATGAAACTTTTTTCCAATGGTTTCTATGATGTTCTTTTTTTAAAAAATGTGAAACATTTGAATATCGACTTTCAATTGTTTTTGTTATTCAATTTAGACAAGAAAGATGGATATTGCGAAAATTCGAGTGATTTTTGAATACGAGTTCCGACGCGGAACTAACGCGGCAGAAACAGCCCGCAATATCAATGCTGCGTTTGGAGAGGGGTCTACTAATGAACGCACCGTGCGATTTTGGTTTAAACGCTTTCGTGATGGAAATTTCGACTTAAAGAACGAGCCACGAGGAAGACCGCCCACACAGGTGAATAACGATGAATTAAGAGAGATAGTGGAAGCCGACCCTAGTCAAACTACCCAGGAATTAGCGGCATGGTTTAACGTTACCTTACCCACAATATTGACTCACTTGCGTCAAATCAATAAAATAAAAAAATACGAAAAATGGGTGCCTCATAATCACTCGAATTTTCGCAGTATCCATCTTTCTTGTCTAAATTGAATAACAAAAACAATTGAAAGTCGATATTCAAATGTTTCACATTTTTAAAAAAAAAACATCATAGAAATCATTTGAAAAACGTTTCATTCGAAAACCTCAAACCATGAAGATTCTATGTCAATTCAAAGAACCTATTGCAATAAAACGGCAATTTCATACTTTAACCCCTAATAGGTTTTTAAATTGTCCTCAGCACGGGATAGTCCAACAAAAAGAATATAATCATGTAGGTACAGCGATATCATTCCAATGTTAAAACCTAACTGCAAAGTGGGCTACTCGGGGCTGCAAGTGATGTAAATTGCTTCGGCCAGATGTCGCTGTATGTAATACAGAGAAGTTTGTAAAGAGGTTCGAAATTTCATCAATGCTTGCACTTGCCCATTAGCTCAGTTGGGAGAGCGCTGGCACGGTGAGCCAGAAGTCGCGGGTTATGGGTGGAATTTTTAGCCTCTAAATAGGTTTTTAAATTGTCCTAAGCACGGGTTAGTGCAACAAAAAGAATATAAGATCACTTTTTCCCAAAAATGTACTATAAAAGAAGTTACGATATTTTCCACAAGCGGCTAGTTATCACAGGGTGTCCCCTTAAATATGATTACCATAAATTACCATACCAATCGAGTGTAGAAATACTCACTGATATAGGCGTTGAACCACATAAATGTGTGGCGGAACTCGCTCCATGGCTGATTCTGTGGCCAGATGAGCAGGATGCCGGCGACCACGGTCGAGATGAAGTGGTGCAGCCGCCACCAGCCCTTGATGCGAGACCCGTTCACCTTCAGGATAGACTCGCGGATCGTCAGCGTGCAGTAGTACCACACCAGAAGGAATATGAGGATCAGTTGGAGTGGCCTGCAAGAAACCGGTGCCAATGCTATGTTAAGACAGAGCTCCCTAAAAATCGATCGAGTGAAAATTACAGGTCACTACAGCGCGATTTTGAAATCGTTCTGTGGCAAAACCCTTCATGGTTATGAAAAAAACGGGAGGGAGGGCGTCAAATGGCTGATTATGATGATGATGATGATGACAGCGCGATTTTGACATCGTTAGCAATA
This sequence comes from Yponomeuta malinellus, assembly GCA_947308005.1. Taxonomy (NCBI): domain Eukaryota; kingdom Metazoa; phylum Arthropoda; class Insecta; order Lepidoptera; family Yponomeutidae; genus Yponomeuta; species Yponomeuta malinellus. The sequence goes on along the minus strand of OX371006.1, from coordinate 14,251,038 downwards.
TTTTGAGGGAATGTTTTATATAGACAGTATTATTGACGTTTTATCAGAAATGGTATAACATATTTGTTCGAGATGATGAAATGTCGCAATTTAGTTGTTTAGTTAACTGGTTATCCAAATTCAAAGTGGTAGAAAGTATCGTGGCGTTTAAAAATGTTTTCTATTGTGTAAATGTAGCGTAGAACGACCTGTGACCAGGTGGAGCGACGACATTCGCAAAGCGGTGGGCAGTGACTGAAAAAGAAGAGCCGAAGATCGGGCTCAGTGGCGTGTCTTGAGAGAGGCCTATGTCCAGCAGTGGACTGACACCGGCTGATTATGATGATGATGAAACGTTTAAATGTTTAAAAATGCTACTAACATAAACATAAATATAAGTTTTGAAATGTACTAACCAAATATGAATCTTGTTGTTCGAGGCAAATAAATAATTAATTAATTAAAAGCCTATTGGATCCTAATCACAGATCTACATGAGAAACTGATTTTGCGGCTCACTTAACTTAAAGAAACTCATAATTAGCCTAATTATGCCGCCGTAGCCCACAGATGATTACCCAACATCCGACACCATCAGTATTTACTTACTTTATTTTACCTCGAAAAAGATCGTATACAATTTAGGATGCGTGAATTCTGTAATCACATACAGAAAAAATATTTTTTGTATGTGTTATCCACAAGTGGCAATCTGAATCGGGTTGGCGAATCGGATCTATCGGATCTATCGGATCGTAATCGAAATCTCGAATCAGCGACATTTTAAGCGTTGCTAAGGTAAGAAAGATAAGCAAATTCGTGAAATTTTAGTTAGCAACGAGGATCATTAATACAAAATGTGGAGTATGTTTACGAATTTGTAATCAAACCATTTTGTAACCAAGTTAAGCCGCGATTAATTGGCAAAAAGCTTTTCGAATGGGATCTGCATCGTAGCTACTTAATCTAACTCTGTAATCACAAATATGTAATAACATACACAAACTTTAGCTGGCTTTGTATTAGTCTCGATACAGCAAACTCTTGATTTAAGCAAATAAAGAAAGAGCTTTATATGGGTGTTGATTTGTAAAGTGACGCTCGTCTCAGGGTTCTTTCTACTCATCAATACGATCACTTATACTATGGGACCAACTCAGAAATCTCAACAAAAATATTATGTAAAAAAAGTATTGAATTTTAGGTTTTTTTATGAATTTGCTGTTTTTTAGATTTCGAGGTCGACACCACAGTAAAAGTGTTTCGTGTTGATATGTAGAAAAACCAATGAGTCGGGCGTCGCTTTACAAATCAACACCCTATATACTGTACCTGAAGTCTATCATGATATTTAGAACAGCTAACACGAAGGCAATAACACTGAGGATCAGCTTGAATTTCTCGTACTCATCTTTGTATTTAAATCTGCAAAAGAAGAAATAAATTATTATATTAACTAGGTACTGTTTATACTGAGCTCCAAAGTATGATTATTTGAAATACCTTCGTTTAATTTTAGAAATATGAGTACCTACCTGAAAGATGCTGGATGCCTTTTGATATTTCTAGCAGGAAGTTCTCTATCACATGACAAACAATATTGTTAGACGCGTGTTGGACGGCATCCAGCGTCCACTAAACCTATGCGTCCATTTGACGTGATGGATTTACATCAGATTGGAAATCCATTCCTTGACGGCGTTTTCGAGCAGATTTTGGAATGCTAGCAGTCCATTTGGAGTGTTGGACGCCTCGTCAATGGGGGCCTTTAGACGACTTTGTAACAAAAATATTATGGTTGACCTGCTGTCGACTGAACATACTAATTGCTGGTTGTGTAGATTATGTATGAAGAAAAGGTAATAACCAAGCACTTGCGGATAAACTGCATCAGCAGTTTGGCAATTTTGTGTTAGTTAACTTTCATGTTGACCGCCTCGTTGGTCTAGCGTATCACACCTGATTACCACGCCGGAGGTCGTGGGTACCATTCCCACTCGGGGCCGCCATACATGGCCTCAGTTTGGTGAATTTCCATGTTTGTGATGTTCTAGCCTGGTTACCATAGTATAGGGTACCCTAGTTTGGGTCCAGGACAAGTGATTGTGTTGTGTTGAAGTTATTTATGTTTCCCTATAAGCATAGTTAAATTTCGAAACATAAAATTATTGGCAAAAAATATTAGACATTATAAATGGTATCCGTATACAACAGTGGTAATAAGGGAAGAACTGAGTCCTAAGATACAGGTTACCATATAATATAATTCAATATGTGGTCAGTATACTAGCCAGTCTTGTAAGAAAACTGTATCGAGATATTGAAAAGTGGATTGTATGTACTGTTGTATCATTGTATGTAAAGTGGATTGTAGTGGATTGTATGTATTGTAGTCTCGAACTAAAACTTTCCTAAGCACTACACATTATAAGCTTAATTCCAGATTCGCGTTCTTCCGCAGTCAGAGACGAGCAACCAACGACGCGACCTCCGTCCCTACTCACCATGTTAACCTCTGCGAAACCTGGTCCCAAAATTCAAGTAAAGTGAATCCAGAATTAAGCTATTAGTCATTCAACTATTAGTCAATAAATTACTTACTACAAATAAATGATAATAAAAGTTAAATCTCAAGAATTGAATTTGAAGCTCTATGGCACAGCACTTACTTGTCATTTTTGTTCAGTATCGAGACATTGACGTTGCCAAGTATGATGCGCAGATAGAGGCTGTTCTGTTTGGGCAGCGTGGCCTCGATCTCGTGCAGCATGGCTTTCCGCTTCATGATCTCTTTCTCGAGCGTCGCGACACGCTCGTCCTTCGTCAAGCCCTTCTTTTCTAACCTAATGACGTAAATAGAGATAGATAAATAGACAGACTGGGGACTTTCTTTACTCATCCTTCGTCAAGCTCTTCTTTTCTAATTTATTGACATAAACAGAGATAGATAGATCGGGAACTCTTTCTCGTCCTTCGTCAAGCTCTTCATTTCTAACCTATGGAAGAGATACGAGTAAAGGCTTTCTTTTTGTGTTCTGTGGATAAAGGACTCTCTAATCGTCCTATAATTTCTATAATCTATTGACGTAAACAGAGGTACCTAGGGCTCCTTACTCGTCCTTCGTCCAATCCTTCTTTTCTAATGCTTGCCTTTCACTAGCCTATTCGTATTCGAGTTTTTGTCGACATCAGTGCTAAAGATTCCTAAGAAAATCCGGCGGTGGATGGTTGATATTTGAAAAACAGGCAAATACGTATGGCCGAGTGAGGCGCCGGCTTAACCTATCGACGTAATCGCGAAAAAGTTATCAGTCGTTTCATACTAAAGTTACCATCTACGGCGTTGCTATTTTTTGCCAATATGTCAATAAAAAAGGGTTCTCCCCTCGAGCCACATATTTCCAGCTGCATGTGATTTTTTCAAAGAAACCATGCCTGGGAACGCAACAGCATATTTTTTCTGAAAAACATCCAGTATCATACAACAAACGTTCCTTCCCTAGGAAACTTTTAAAACTTCTTTTAGACCACGAATTCAAAATTCCAAGGCGCAATTTAAGGCCCCTCGCCCACGGCGAATTTTCGTAGTGATGCTGTTGCGCGTTTCGTAAACGCGCAACTGCATCGCTACGAACGCGCGTTAGTCGCATTTGCAACGCGCTGCAGAAGCGATGCCAACGCGCTACTAACGCGCTACAGCATCGCGACTGTATCGATGCGAACGCGCGAGCGTATCGGAAGACATCGGGAGGAGAACGGAGGAAGGGTGGCGCATGAGTAGTGCAACACAGAGAGATCGAGAGTGCTGTTGTCCATCGGTCCAACCACAGAACAGAGAAAATAAGTTAGAATTGCCCTAGCGCGTATTTTGTACGAGAACCGCTGTCGCTGCTTCACCCCCCACCGTTCTTTACTACTACTAATGTAAGCAATACGCACGCAGGCTTATACATGTGTGCGTGAGTCGGCGGCCGCGAAAGCAAGCGTTGCAATTGGCCAATGCAGTTCACACCAACGCAACTTTTGATGTGTGCGTGCGCCTGTACGTACAAGCAAAGCAATAGGGATTGACAAAAAGTTAAAAGATATCGATATAATGAACTTTATTTGGCGAAGTTTTTTGCGAATGAATGTAATTTTAAAATTTTGATATTTTGTGTGTAATTATTGATTGTTGCAAGTACTGGTGTGTCTCTACTCTTCTTTAGCGCTCAATTCTATCAGATTAGGTTTCATTATTTACTTATCTTACATTACTTACGAATCGCTCGTAGCCCCGGCTGCCTGAGTGATCTTAAACGATCACGAAGGTTTAGCAACACTGGGCGCGTTCAGTGCATGGATGGGTCGCCGTCTATGCCTAACGCTAGTGGCATTTTTCCGAGCGGTTCCGTGCTTCGCAAGGCACGTTAAGCTGTTGGTGCCGGCTGCCGTCGATAGATGGCAGTCGTTAAGCCAAGTCAGAGGCCTTAGGGCGGCTTGACAACTTCTGACAGTAGACGAGCCACTAGTCTACAAGCCTCCACCAATCCGGACTTGGCCCCCGTGGTGGAGTATGGCCTATACCTTCCTCAGGGAAGAGACCCGTGCCCCTCGGTGGGGACATAATGGGTTGATGATGATGATTTACTTATGGCAATTTTATCGTAAATACTTGTGGCAAGTGAGTCAGAAGTGGTTAAATGGGGAACTCGCCTCAAACTCAGACCGCAAAAGTCATAAAACAAAATTTCTGCGTATTATAGGTCTCAGAATGTGCAAACAAATTTACATTTTAACGTCTGCCTATTTTTTTTCTTCTTTTTTGTTATGTTTATTTCATGTTGTGTTATTTCGCTTTGTGTGTGTGACTGTAGTTGCAAATAAATGTATTTATAATAAAAAATGAAAGGGAAAAAATCCGAAATCCGTAAATTAGTAGTTACAAAAAAAAATATCTTGGAAACTAGATTCCTGCAATGGACGAACTATGTACATACCTACAAGTCTGTACTGAACCCTCGGTGCGCGATATTGACTCGCACTTAGCCGGTTTCTAAGAGCAATGAAATATTCCGTAATAATAAAGTTGAACAATATCGACACGACGACAAACTGACCCAATACTATCGATAAGTTATTCCCTTCGCTACTTTTTTTAGGGAGTACCACGGAATATTGTGAAGTCAATCGTTCACGCAGACACACATGCTTTGCATTGCTCTTCGCGTACATAATACGTTGGCGCAGCAATTATTTGCGTACAACACCGGTAATGTATACTTCATCTTGCGATATTTTTCACTATTGCTGGAAAACATACTCTTTTCAATATTTTCGATCAAATCACTCAAAATAAAGGTTTAATTTACGTACCGATGAAAAGAAATTCCTCCATTAGTCTGACTTACGTCTCTGCTTCGAGCTCTGCAGGTGATAATTGCGCACGATGTCATTTTTACCCTTTTTTAACAGTTTTTCTTCAGTAACATGCTCGGTAAGACTACGCGGCCGACTGGGTATGTTTTTGTAAAATATGATCATTTGTACAAGTTCGTGGCACGCGCGCCCCGCCCACATGCGCTTTCTACCTTATTCCTGTGTTCTGTGGGTCCAACGGAGTCCATCTTGCAACCGTAGCGATCGCAGGCATTTTGGTTCCGTTACTGAATCGCATTTGCATCGCGACAGAAGCCCGACAGTATCGCGTTTGCATCGCGACTGAATCGTGTTTACGGTGGGCGAGGGCACACAACTAGCGCCTGCATCGCGACTGTATCGATGCGAACGCGCGACAGCATCGCTACTGCATCGCTACAAAAATTCGCCGTGGGCGAGGGCCCTAAAACATCGGGGTCTCAAACAAGCGTAGCGCTGGTTTATATAACATAAGAGGCCTGCCAGTTACGCGTCCACTGCGCGCTAACGTTTTTGACATTGTCACCCAAAAAAATTAATCGATTTCGCGAAATAAATGTTGTACGTAGGTATTGTACAAATTGAAAGCGGATGCAAACAATTTCTGTACAACTTCTTTGCTACTTTATTCCCATCCACGTAAAAATATTGCGAAATAATGTAGATGCACACTGAGAAAATGTGGTAGTGCATCTAGACAGGTTTGTAGGAGTAGGGAGTAAGTTTTAGAAAAAGAAGATTAGTTAAGACGAAAATAAGCTGCTCCTTGCCTTATATGGGGAGTAAAAGCCCCCCATTCTTATGTGAACAGGTCTATAAAGCCAAGAAGCGTGTTCCCCTTTGATATAAACAGGATAAAGGCAATCTAATGCCAGAGAAATAATCCAACAATTGTTTTATTATCACAAATTGATACCCATGCTCAATGTAGGCGGATGGGTTAGCATGTCATTGATCTCATATGTCACATTACTTTGGTTGTTTAATTCCAAATAAAGGTGGTGTGAGTCACTGCAGTTGCCCACGACTGCATGGATGTCATTAAACAAAATCGACATCTAATCCAAAGAAATCCAGACCAGCGACACAATGGGTTGATATTATTACTAAAGCCATTGGAAAGTAATGGACGAGATTAGAAGGGGACCAGGATGGTTGGCGTGAGAAGAGTACTATGCCCAGCTGTGCACACTTTTCATGGACTAACCAGCCCAGGGGTGCGACCACGTAAGACCTCCACTGTATGAAGTTGTCCGATTTAGCCTACTCCGAATTGTCAAATATATGCACATTTTACACTTTGGAGTCGTTCAAATGAATAATCCGATAGAGTGGAATTTTACGTGATACAAGGGCAGATAGGCAGAACATCCAATCCCTGATTTACGAAAAATAAGCGCCTAGCTAGAGCATAAGGTATCATATGTCTCACTACACATGACAGGCTTTCTCTCAGACAGAGAGTATGAGCTTAATCACCACGCGCGCCCACCGCGGATTGGCGACGTCCAGTGCTGAAGTATTAAATTGGCAAGAGGCAAACACAGGGCGGTTCAAAAATGTGTAAAGCACACTTTGTGCCAAAAGGGCTACTATAACATTAAAGATTATTTAGATGACAAAGATGTCTGGATCTAAAGCCAGTTCAATGCATGTTCTAGGTTTTAGAATAAAATTATGTAAACTCTTTTAATGGGGAACTTGCCTCCAACTTAGATTGAAGGGCTTAGGAAGTCAACTCAGGTGAGTTGTCACCTTGTGAATTTTGGAGTGGTAGATTCACCCAGTATGCTAACAGAGTCTAGGTGAGATGCCAACTGCAAAATTTTGGGGTGGTTAACTCAGCCCACTTTAATGTTCACGAATTAATTGAATACATTGAGGACTAAAAATTACTGTCTGGGTTGATAAGAAACATTTCAGAAATCCTCCCAAGTACATTGATTTAGGTTTCTTATCAACACAAACAGTAATTTTTAGTCAGCTTGTAATTTGTAAATTTTAAAGTGGGCTGAGTTACTTAAAAACCCCAAAATTTTGCAGTTGGCAACTCACCTACACTCTGTTAGCACACTGGGTGATTTACCACTCCAAAATTCAGGGTGAGTTTTGTTAAAGGTGAGTTGACGCCTAGGCCAATTGAAGTGGCATTGCTTTTATACCACAGAAGACACAGAATAACTAAAGATTTTTTAAATAAAATAAAGAATATATTTTTTGTGCTTTTCGGGGTCCAAAGAAATGCGAAAAATCAAGTTACCCTAATAATAAAAAATCATATAAGATATCGTGTTTTCACAGAAATCTCAACGGCTTCTTAAAAGGGTGTAGATGCATAAAAACACTATTTTACGAGGTAACTCGAATATTGATAAACGCATTGGTGCAAGATAAAAACCGGCCAAGTGCGAGTCGGACTCGCGCACGAAAGGTTGCGTACCATTATCTAAATTTGAGAATAACACCATCTATAGAAACCAACGAGAAGCGTTTAACATTGATATTTAACGACATGACATCGGTGCTGTGAAGGTTACATAGATGGCTGCTAGATGGCGAGCGCTGTCTTTAGACAACGTTTGTTGTGTGGGATATTTTATTGTTTTAGTATTTGTTGTTATAGCGGCAACAGAAATATCATCAGTGAAAATTTCAACTGCCTAGCTATCTGTAGGTTCATGAGATACGGCCTGGTGACAGACAGACAGACAGACAGACAGACGGACAGTGAAGTCTTAGTAATAGGGTCCCGTTTGGCACCCTTCAGGTACGGAACCCTAAAATGTACCCGAACCCGGCGTGCCTGCATGCAACGACTATTGAAGAAAGCGAAATAGATCTGTCAGGATCGTGGCAAGTGGCAGTCCCTGGTCTCTGCCTACCCCTCTGGGATACAGGCGTGAGTTTATGTATGTATGTATGCTCCATACATTATTAGGCGTTACGTTCAAGTTGTGACGTCATAGTTTGAGTCTGATTTGTATGGCGCGATTTTTAACCACGTGACTATAATGACTTTTTGACAGGTCCCATTATAAAACTATCAGCCGAAGAGAAAAAAATCAACCACGTTTACTTACTTTTAACATGGCCTCTCCGATTATATTAATACATTTTTTTGTGCAAGTTGTCCATTAGGCGGGCCCACAAACATATCTGAGGCCGACTTGCACCACTTTCTTAATGCGACTTAAACAGCATTTAACTAAAATTCTTTATACAAAGTCGATTTAAATGGCGACTGCCATTAAATTAAGAAGTGGTGCAAGTCGGCCTCAGAGCCCTATCAAACTAGCGATTTGCGAGCGATTTGAAAGCGATGCGATTGCGCTGCGAGCTCGCCGCGATTGCGCAGCGTACACGCCGCGATGACGATGACGCTACGTCGTCGCGGTGATATCTGCGCGATTATCACCGTCGACGCCATTTTGTACAATCGCGTTGGACAGTCAGCCCCTCCCCACTTGAGTCGTATCAAAGATAATACGTGTGTAAGCGACCGTAGGCTCGTATAGAGGGCGACCGTAGGCTCGTATAGAGGTTCAATCGTCGTTGATCATAAGCAGCCTATATACGTCCCACTGTAGGGCACATCTGTGGGCACAGGTCTTCTCTCTGAGAGATTATTCGCTTAATCACCACGCGTGGCCACCGCGGATTGGCGATTTCAAGCGCTTAGGTATGTGAATAGCTCAGACACTCAGGCTTCCTCATGATGTTTTCCTTCATCGTTAGCGAGTGGTATTGCTACAATACCTTAACAAATGTACAAAACTTAGAAAACAGTCATAAAGTACATGCCCGCACTGGGAATCGAACCTGGGTCTCTCGCTTCACAGTCCAATGTTCTACCCACTAGGCTAACACCGCATTATCAATCGTCGTTGATACATCCATTGTATACAAAGTTATTTGCAACTAAAATTCAAAACCGTCCCATTACATGGAATACATGTCGCTCTCTCCCAGTCTTGATAATGAATCCTCCCAGATCCGTCGTTGACTTGTATCTGCTTTCGGTTCTTGCGTCTTCGAAGTAACAGAGCCAGCTGTAGTGTTTCCTCGTCAGATCAATCGATTTTGCTACTGAGTGTCCAAAACGCGGATCGCACGCGGCGTTTTCGTTGTGCAATTGCCTCGCTTTCAAATCGCTCGCAAATCGCTAGTGTGATAGGGCTGTAAGTTTGGAGTTTTTGTCCATTTTTCTCCCAAAATGATCTAGATTTTGAAATGTACACCTAGTTTTACTTGTGACGTTCATTAAGTCACAGTTTGTATGTTATTTTGAATAAAAGCATTTTGATTTGATTTTGGTCTCTGCCTACCCGCTGAGATTTTTTGGTATTGGTGATGGTTTGGGTACCCTCCGGAATACAGGCGGAGTTAATATAATGTAAATACTAACACCTCAGGCACTCAGGTCTCCTCACAATGTTTTCCTTGACCGCAAGTGTGGTATTGCTATTATCTGGAATAAAATCCATTCTGAATCTGGAATTCTAGAAGCAAACCTAAGACCTCTCAAATGTGAGGCAAGCCCTGCACCAAAAAATAGCACCTAACTCTTATCTTAAGAAATGTGGCTTTAGTTCAAAGATTGAAAAGGCAAGTCGTATTATTGGCTTGCCCACTATCTGTAACATTTAGCTCGCTATTGGGCAACCAGTCAACAAAATTATTAATCACTAGTTTATCATGTCTCTTTAATGGCTGATAAGTGTAATAAGTTAACCAAGGAATTGTACTATCAAACAGTAATATATTATTTGGATTAATCTAGTAATCATTTAAGCCAAGTTTCTTTGTACCTATGTCATTTAGAAGATTCAAGGTTCACCAGTGCCAAATCATATCTTTTTTTATAGATTGTTATTGGGTGCGAGGGGTGAGGAGAGGGGGGTTTCACTTCTCTTTTCTCTTTCTATTTTTCTCTTACATGCTTACTAAATTACTCTTTGTAAATGGACTGAATTTACTTCTGCAACAGCTCCGGGACTGCGGGAAGTGCAGTCCCTTCGCTCTTGCTTAACAAAATGCTGGCACCTATTGCTCACCTTCGCAGATTTGGCTTGCTCAGCCTCATCCGCTACAGATCGCATGGGTGCCTGCACTTTGTTACAGCGGGTGGGGGCTGCCCTCCCTCTGCGCCTCCAGCTTTCTATATACACTGTATAGAGGTAACCACCACCACCACCATAGAGGTAAGCCAGTTGAACCTATGGACCTTCGAATGGTCCATGGATAGTACAATGGAAGAAAAAATCGTCGAATTCACATTAATTAAAAAATAACGAACGAAAGTGAGAAAAACGGTTTTTGAGAGAATAAAACTTTGCGCCATGATTTCGTTCCGTTTTTGCTCCCTCAAATGTGTTGTGCGTTTTTTTAAATTCTGTTGCCATACTTTTTGACAGGTTTTTACGGCAGACGTTTTATTTTTGCTTATATTTTGTAGGTTTTGTTTTATCGTGATCAATTAATATTTCGGCACCTGTACTAAAAGATATGCTAAATGGGTTTAATAGAACCCCGACAAACCCTCTACACTTATATCATAATTAAAGTCTACTAGGCAGTCCCTATAGCCAACCCATGTACCTAGTTTACAAAACATAAGCAGATAAAACTTTAATCTTATCATTGGCACAGATCATGCCCTTACATAGCCGACATTACAACTGACCTTTTAAGTGCTCCCCCGATAACAGACATACGGTAGCGCTGATGGTTCAGCTCCTTCATACAGGAAGCCTGCAGCTCGCCGACCTCTTCGAGTTTCGCCGCATATTCTTTGTTCAAGCCCTTTAAAGTCATGGGTCAATGTACAATATATAAACATGGTTGGTGGGTAAAGTACATGCAATACTGCATTTATTAATTATTAGGTACTTATTAATAAAATAAGTCATAAGTGAAACGGATAGGGTGTCAAGGCAATGCAGCAAAACAAGTTGAAAACTGGCTTTAGTAGTACCTCACCAGTAACAGGCTAATAAACAGGCCAGTGCAATTGCAAACTGAAATACAAACTATCTAAACTTTTAAGGATTACAGACTCCTATGTGTTGCAGTTTCGAATCTATCAAATCCATTTATTTGACACAAATTATGTACCTACTTTTACTCATAAAATAACTGGGAAATTATGAAAGCGGCACCATGACGTGACTCTACCGTACCTCTAGCTTTTTGTAATCAGCCAACAGATCCTCCCATTCCTTAACACACTCCTCCACATCCATTGTTGTTTGCGAACAATATACGATAAAAAATAGTAGGTAATTACAATTTATAAATCACTTTCATGCAATTTCTAACAATACGCGCATCACACAAGCACGCACAGAGCACCACACCACAGAACAGACGATATGACTATGACAGATGGATACTAGAGATAGAGATACGGCATATAGACAACCACACAGATAGTAGTGTGAACCAGTTCTACGAAAACCGGTGAAAAACTGTTTTTTTAACCGATATTAACCGGTTATTTCAGAGAGTAGGTAGTAGGTATATAATCGATTATTTATTATTTACTAGCTGTCCCGGCGAACTTCGTAACGCCACAGAAAACGTTTGTATGGGAAATAGAAAAGGGCTGTTTTTAGGGTTTTTCCGGAAATTATTCGATTTTTTCTCGCCTTTTAAAACTTCCCAAGACCTCCACGAACATTTCAAGACTAAGATAAATCCGTTCAGCCGTTCTCGAGTTTTAGTGAGACTAACGAACAGCAATTAATTTTTATATAGGTATATATAAGATTATTAAGAGAAAATTCACATTGATATTTTTAGATGAAACTCTTATTTTCAAAGTAAAATATTGTATGCTCTAAAGAAAAGCCTATTCATTAATACTGTGAATACATTTTCTGAATCCACAAAAGCAATATAAAATCTGTTGAACCGTTTTTTAAAATTGCTTGCATAATATTTATTACATGTTTTCACATGAGTCACCGCTGTTTAAATTCGTCCATAAGTTTTCATCGTCCATGGTTTTCATTCGTTTATTATTTCAATACACGCATAAAACGTCATTAGTCTTGCAGGCAGTTCCGATAGTTTAAAAAAATCATAAGCAATCTAAACGGCGGATTCTTATCTTCACAGACGAACACACGATATAAATCCGTATTAATTTGTCAAGCAAGCGAGCGAGTCAACCTAAATTCTGACACAGAGTCGCTCGCTATATTCGTAGGGCGCTACTACGTAAGTAATCCACTGTATGGAGTTGTCCGATCTAACCTACTCAGTACGTGCTCAGTACCTGTGCTCAGTACTGTCAATTACATACAACACTGGAGTCGTCAAAATGGTTAACCCCATTGAGTTGAGTGGACAGTTACAGGACGTGTTAGAAGGCTAATCAAAATTCAAACCGGAAGTGAACATCATGGGGACGAGGCGTATCAAAATTATATACAACGTAGTAAATTATTAAATTGATTTATTTACAGGAAATACTAAACCAAATTCTGTTACATTTTGGTAGATTCCCTTTTTATTTTAGACAAACAAATGCAAAATTCTCTTATAGTTGGCCAAACAGGTTACCTTTCTGCTAATGTTATAGTAGAAAGAGAATTTTGCACACACAAGTGGATTATTAGATATTATTTAGATTAAGCAAACTTTATCAGTGCTGACAATGTATAATCTAATAATTAAGTAAAACGTACACTAGCATGTTCGCAAGCGATTACATTTGGGCGAATATTGGCGGAACTCGCGGTGTATTTACCAATTTACAATGAAAACGGTATTGAGTAATCAAGTCATCATTGCCAACGGTTTGAAAGAATGTTATACTTACGCCATCTAATACTTGAAAGCATCTAACTTTATGACCGTTCTTAGCTAGACTACTACTAATTTCTAGTAAAAATACCAGGCAACCTATAACCTCAAATGTCGAAATAAATAATTAATATATCAAACATATTATTATACTTTTCCAAAATATCAAAATAACACTGCATTTATGTACCTAACTCGAAGAGATGTATTAAATTAAAATAATTATGTTGTATCACACACTTTTATTCATTTAAAACTATAAAATCTCGAATAACTAATGAATTTACTATTGCAATCAATTATAATAAGCTTAACTGATAATTTAAAGTTGGATACATATTGAGTAACAAATACTATCCTAGCATGTAATAGCTAGTTGCGAATTTATTTCTTTGCGATCAGAAGTTGTAGTTAGAAATAAAATAATTAATTAAAACTTTTAAAATAGATGCTCTAACTTACAGTTAAAGTTTTGTATCGGCAAAACTAAAACAAGTCCATACGGTAGGATGCAAGGATGCTAGAAATGCGGGCGCGCCAGCGCCGGCGCCTCCGGCCGCGCCCCGAGCGCATCGGTGTGCTGTTGGCGCGCGCTAACAGACACCATGCCACTCTCCGAGTACGCGACACAACACTCAAAGCTGTATACTATGTACAATGGCAGATTATAATTATCTATTGTGATTTGCATTACAAAATGACTAAATATGATCGAGATGATTGTCATGAATAACCATCGATATCAATATAATTAATAACAAATCAAGGTACAAGTTCTCCCAGAGCGGATACATATGAAAACATTTCTAACTAATTTATACCAAATAAAAATTTACTTATAAACGCCCTTATGAATAAACAATAACTATAAAATAAATCATAGAATAATGAAATGTTAAATTATAACACAGCTTTTACCCCTCACTCCGTCGTTCCAATCGGGTACGTGACGAATGCTACGCCGCTGCCACCTCGTGGTCACTGTTACACCAAGTTTTCTCAAAACTCAGGAACATCGCTACCTTATATCAGGCACTACCACATCTTAATGGAATGTGTGAATCCAAACTTAGGGCAATTAGGAAATTAGTAGTCTGGGGGGCTCTGACAAATGTAAGGTTTTAGAGAGACATAAACTTTGGCCTTAGCATCTACATAATGCGATGATTTATACAGCATCCAGTGGCACCTTCAATCACACTAGATGGGTGAAGGAACCACTCGGACGCTGCAGTGCCTGGGACATAGCATCGTCAAGTATTCAGTACGGACCACAATGAGCACAGGGAAGAAATATTTAACAATAAATTATCATAACTATTTCTCCTTTAAAAAATGATTAGCTAAAAATCGCAAAACATTTTCATCTCATTGTAGCATTAAGTGTGAAAGTATAATGATAAAGATATCATCGGTGAGTTTAAGTTACTAAAATGGCAATGCTCTTAGCGACACTCCCAGACTTTAACGGTCTGATCAACGCTGCCTGATATCACGTATGGCAAGCTCCTGTGGAAATCTGAAATAGAAAGAAGACACATAAGAAAAATGAGTGATGGTCTAACAACGTCAAGGCTGCTGCAGGGTGAACATTGACTACACTAGCCACAGATCGATCGCATTGGACAATAAAATGGTGTACACCATATGTTTTGGAAAAACACGGGCAACCAATGTGGGGGGGGAAGGAATAATTGTAGTTGATACTTCGGAGTAGGTTAAATCGGATGAGTCCATTCAGTGTCATTATTTGCACATCATACATGTGAAAAAGATGTCTCCAGAAGGACCAAGTGGCCAAGGACCTGCGTGAGCTTCAAGCAGGCTTGGCAGGAGAACGCGCTCTCACCCGACTCAGACAAGTGGCGACTTCTGTATCGGAGGCGAAACCCCACGCATCGAGACTAAGGGACTAGTCACAACAAGCGCCCGAGGCGCGCGCCTAGAACGCCGCGCTCCGGCCACTCCAAAAAAATTGTATGAGTTTGTATGCAACGAATCACATCAAGCGCTAGGCGCGCGACGTACAAATTCTAGGACGCCTGAAACGCAGCGCTCCGAACGCGCGCCCCGGGCGCTTGTTATGAATAGTCCCTAAGTGGAGTGAAGTAAGTATGAAATAAAGTGAAGTACGCACCGAGACTGGTAGTGAAGTGCTGGTGTGCGTAGAGCGTCTTGAGGGCGCGTGTGTGCGCCACGTCCCACACGCGCAGCGTCTTGTCGTCGGACGCCGTGAGCAGGTAGCGGCCGCCCGGGTGCCACGCCAGCCCGCGCACCCAGTTGTCGTGCCCCACCAGCGTCGCCAGACACTGGCCCGTGCTCACGTCCCAGATCTGTGGGGCGGCGCGTTCGTCGATTACAGTCATGACACTTAAGGCGACACCTTAAAGAGCAATTGCCATACAAGCCGACGTAGGAAAACGTAATTGCTGTAAGTAGCCACAATCCAGCTTTTCAGCTGAGCCAATAAACCATTTTTAAATTAGAAAAAAATCATAGCTTCTTATCAGTGACAGCAAGATGATATTTTGTACATTTTTTTGTGAAAATAATGTTTACTATCTAGAACACTGTCATATAGGACAACACTAGTGGATTGTCTATGTCACGTAAGTGTTCTGCGTTGTAAGTGTTCTGCGTTGTATTTCTTGCTCGAATATAAATACTTCAATAAACGTAAATACAAGTATTTCAGTGTTTTAAAATAGTAGTGCTGAAGCCCACACACCTCACCTACAAATATAACAAACACACAAATTGGTTCTAAAGTTATGAGAAGTAGGTTTTTCACTACTTACACCAATTGACTTTTTATTTAAAAACCTTAAGAACGTCGTAAGTAGTTGAATGATTTGAAGGAGGTAGCTCAGTTCCATATGTTTCATGACCTATAAATGCTGTACTTGAAATATTTTTTTCAATCATGTAACACTTAAAGAGATGCAAGGCTATTTATAAAATGTTCTGATACTAATGTATTGTTCTAAATTGCGAAAATATTGGATGTGTAGTAGAAATGAAATGCTGTAATATCATTAGTTGTTTATTAATCTTACTATTAAATTGCAGCTTGTGCTAAAGGAAAAACTATAAGTAGGAACATTTGACCTCAGATTCAAATACACTCCAGGACACATTTATCCGGTCACCCAAATAACCCATTCTAAGTTAGAAAAAAATCATGATTTAATGTTTTATGGATTAAAAATTATTTTGGCAACTACCAAGGGTTGAAATAGTAAAGAATAACTTACTCTCTAGTTAATTTTCTTGCTAAAACATGAAATCGAGAATGTTTTTTAATTAGAGCGGATAATTTGACTGAAACGATTATAAAATAAAAATATAGAATAACTCCAAATTAATTAAGGAATTATAATGCTTAACTATGTCTTCTTCATCGGTGTCTAGTAAACAATCAACTGTCTTTTTATTGTATTTCAAATATAAATAGTCTTTAGAACAATGACTGGGTATCACTTTTTTATCAATCATTTTAGTTTTTTTTTTTAGTTTTTGGTTTTTGTAACATCTGGTCCGAGACTGATCCTCATCGAGGAGCAAATGAAATTGCTTCTTGTCTGCCAAATCATATAAGAAATGTTGATAGCAGAAATGTGAAAACTTTGCTTCTTTACTCAGATGCGTGCCTCCGTCAAAACAAAAATAGTACATTGTTCACCGAGAGGAGAAAGTGACCGATTACCGTCGAGGGTGTCGTTTGAAGCCCGAGCCGTAGGCGAGATAGTTTTATTTTACTTTCTACGAAAACTGAATCCTCAAACAACACACAAATTGGAAATGGCGCCAATGGCGTCTGCAATTTTCACATGTTCTTTTTTCAAATTGTTTATCCTGCCGCCGCAGGGTCGCACTGCCAGCCCGACACCATCCAACACACAGCTAGTGGCCAGTCCGCCAGTGTCATTTTGCGAACTTGGAGATAAAAACTCACTGTAAAAACTTTTTGGCTTTTGATATTTAGGTTACCGGCGCATAGTCTTACCCAAAATTAAAAAAGAAAAACCACGTAAGAAATGGATTTTCATACACTTTTCTCTCCCGCTCAGATGCGTTTTCTCCCCGCATATTTGTTCGATATGCAATGACGTACTTTCTACCGTAAATTTGATAAAGTATCAAGGTACTTTCCAAGCAGGTGTAGTATACAAAACCATGCTGCGATAGGCATTGAAACAATGCATAAATTTAGAAGTAATCCAGATAAATTATCTCCCTCTGGGGCATACATACATGCCAGCCTAGTATGCACGCAACTATTGAACGTGCAGTCTAGAAAACAACAGTATGGGCTCCGCCGTCATACTGGCTAAGTCTAGAAATGGCAAGAAAGAATCCATTTCCATATGAAGTCACCATCCTTGAAGGGAAAGATTTCATGGGGTTTGAAGATATTCTCAATAAAACATTAAGAAAAAAAAAATTATAATGTCTCGCATACATATTCCAACGTTTAAAAAAAGTAAGCCAGATATAATGCTCGTGAAAAACTCCATGGCACCTGAGGAGCAAAATATTGAAATTGATATTGAGGACATTGGTAACACAGAACCAAAACTGAATTTATACCCTGCTAAGTTGCCAATTTCATTCCAGAAATACAACGATTTAACGAAAATGATTGATAAAAAAGTGATACCCAGCCATTGTTCTAAAGACTATTTATATTTGAAATACAGTAAAAAGACAGTTGATTGTTTACTAGACACCGATGAAGAAGACATAATTTAGCATTATAATTCCTTAATTAATTTGAAGTTATTCTATATTTTTATTTTATAATCGTTTCAGTCAAATTATCCGCTCTAATAAAAAAAAATTCTTGATTTCATGTTTTAGTACGAAAATTAACTAGACAGTAAGTTATTCTTTACTATTTCACCTTTGGTAGTTGTAAAAATAATTTTTAATCCATAAAATATTGAATCATGATTTTTTTCTACTTAGAATGGGTTATTTGGGTGACCGGATAAATGTGTCCTTGAGTGTATTTGAATCTAAACCTGACGACTAATCTAACTTACAAACTGGAAGAACACTGTAATTAATATTGAATTTACATCCTCAAAAGAACGCTGTAAGTAAGTGAGTCACCATATTTTCAGACCACAAGAACCCTGTAAGTAATATCAGGTACATAAACACTAACAGTATATTTGCTTTTAGTAGAGTAGTATCGAAAACACCCTTTTTTAGGAGATTTACAGCAAAATCAACGTGAAAATTTTTCAAAAATGTTCCGTGTTAGTAGATTTTTTTTCATCGTAGCGGTATGAGACCTATACCATTCAACGCCGAAAAAAATCTGAATCTGACTGTGCTTTCAGTCTACTTACGCCATTTTTGCTACTTACAGCAATTACGTTTTCTTGCATCGAAACGTAGTTTCGTTTTCATTCACAAACGACGTTTAGAGGACACAAATCCAGGTTTGATCGTGCTTAGAATTAGAAATAAACTTATCAAAAAGAAATTATAGCCGTGAGAATAGTTTTTATGAAAAGTCTTATGAGGCTATAATTTCTTTTTTATTTTGTTATTCTCAGTTATCTATCAAGACATCTAATCAAGAACACAAAAGTTATCTATGAAGACCACTTCGATGCGCGCCGCTGAGGCCATTGAGAAGTCCACTTGCAGCCGGCAAGTTGGCGAATTCCCTTCGGCAAGGGAAGGGAACCACCGGGAAATACAAAACTCGCAGTTGAGTAAAAGAAGGTACTTTGATGAGGTAATGACTCATCAAGGTAAACAGAAAGCCGGTGGAGAAGTCGTTTTGCACTCAGCAAGTTTAGCAGAATGGTGTGTTACCTTGACGGCCTTGTCCCGCGAGCCGCTGGCGAGGAAGGGCCCCGGGTGGTGCGCGCGCCGGTTGTCGCCGGCCGCCTCGTTGATGGCGGCGGCGGCGGCCTCGGGCGCCCACGCCACGCACTCCACCACGTGCTCGTGCTCGCGGAGCTCCATCTACGGGTCGGGCACGGTGATATTATTTACTTCACTCTCTCACTTAAGCACACACACGCGCTTACTCACTCACACAAACCTATCGCAAACGACAGGATTCCGACAGGATTTGATTAGGCCTCTGCCCCTGTATTACGCTCACCAAATCCTGAGCGATTCCAATCGTCTAACTTTCAAATTAGTATGGGACTTGACAGTTGGAATCGCTTAGGATTTGGTGCGCGTAATTGGGCCCCTGACCACACTTATAAAGTATACAATTTTTTTTTCAATCATTAAAAATTTTAAGCGGTGTTAGCGAATCGGTAGAACACCGCCTCACATTCGGGAGGTAGTAAGTTCAAACCCCGGCGCATGTACCAGTGAGTTTGTTTTCTAAGTTACCTACGTACAATTTTGTGAATTTGTAGTAAGAATACCACTCGCTAACCTGAAGGAAAACAGCGTGAGGAAACCTTATTTCCTGAGGTGTTTACCTACTTCAGCGCTTGAAATTGCCAATCCGCGGTGGGCACGCGTGGTAATTAAGCGCGTACTATCTCTCTAAGAGAAGGATTGTGCGCTGCAGTTAGGGGTCCTAACTTTTTTCACAAGAAATACAGTATATTTAGGTCTGAGAAGAATATTAAACAGTATTTTGGAAAAATAAACTTCTTTATTTATTTAATCTTTTAAATATATATTTTTAGAACTTCTCACACAACTTATTAATTTACAGTCTTTTTTAAAACTTCATATGCCTTACCACTACAATTAAAATAATTCAGCTCATTTTTTATTCAATTAATAGTTGCTCTATTTCTATCCTCCCGCCATTTTGCATTCATTAAAAATACTGAAAATACTCTTTCAGTAAATGCTAAGGCGGCGGGAACAGAAAGTAGATCTGAGACAATTTTAGTAATATTTTTAAATTTTTCTGATGTGTTTACTAAATAAATGGCTCCACTTTTGGCCAGTACTCATTTCAAGAAAATCTTTGGCTTCTGATACTCTCATAAATTTCTTTGAAAGCGGTTAATTCTGAATATAAATAAATTTATCAATAAAAAGTATGAAGTTATTATTAGTTCTATTAAAAACTTCTTGGGAAGACTGTAATAGTTTTTAATACTGTTTTGGTTTTACGGTCAAAATACTTATCATTTTTTCTTTGAATTGGCTCAGTCTTTAAACCAGTGATAATGTTATAGACATATAAAATATGTTATAAAATAGTTTGTGGCTGCAGTGCACTGAGCACCCTCTGACTAAATAAAAAAAATGTGTGAGCGTCTAAGTCTAAGGCCGACATGCACCACTTTTTTAAATGTGCCTTAATCAGCATTTAACTACAATTCTTCATACAAAGTCGATTTAAATGGCGACTTGACTGACATTTAAGCAGTGGTGCAAGTCGGCCTAACACTTATAGTGTTAAGCATTTTTATGCTGAAAACAGTATTTTGTATACCACTGTTTTTTGCCAACTATAGTGTTAAAAACAGTATAATACTGCTTTTAACACTATAGTTGGCAACCCTTCCTGCAGTGGGACATGTATAGCGGGCGAGACAGTATGCCAGACGTAACAGCAGCCTACCAACAAGCGTGGCGCCATTTACCTTGCACTCGTTCGTATCGGCGTTCCAGATGCGCACAGTCTGGTCGTTGGAGCAGGAGGCGAGGAGCGAGCCGTCACCCGACACACGCACCGAGCGAACCCACTCGCGGTGACCCTTGTACGTCTTGATACAGTAGCTGCGGGGAAGATTAGAGTAGAATAGAACACTATATTGCACACACACCAGAAAACAAAATACATACATTAAAAGGCTTGCATATCATAGGGGAAGGGCGCCCTTCGTTACGGTTTCAATAATGAATGCGGATAATAAGTTACACCGAGTTTGAGTTTGAAATAAGGACTCCTTTCACATCCATAAGAAGCATTCTTAAAGTCAACCTAATTGTCCACTGTATTGGATTTTCCACTGTATTGGGTTATCCATTCCACTATAGGAGCGAGCCCTGCGAACTGCACCAGTCCCACCAAGGTTCTATAGGCTATATGTCGATGACACTTTTGCTATATTACCTACTAGGGGAGTAGCAGCTTTCTTAGACCACTTTAATTCTATAAACAATAAGGTCCAGTTTACAATGGAGTTAGAAGCAGATTGTTGTTTGACTTTCTTGGATATTTTTGTCATCAGGAATCCAAATGAAACTTTAGGCCATACAGTTTATAGGAAAAAGACCAATATTGATAGGTACTTCAACGGTGAATCTCATCATCACCCATGTCAGTTATCTACTGTTGGGAAATTTCTTCTGAAATTTAAGTGTAAAAAATTATTTATTACCAAATGAATTATGTTACATGCATTTGGATTAATAATTATTAATCTTAGTTTCACTTAAAAACATAATTAACAATAATATAAGTGTGACTGTAGATTTAATTTTAATTTCAATAACTAATAATCAGTTATCTTTGAGTAAATAAAATTTTAATTTCAGTAACTAATAATCAATATTTTAGAGTTTATATAAAATAATTGTTTTGCCAATTTAAATTTAAAAAATTGCCAAAATATTTTTGGAACGTAACTTAATTTTTTTTTTTGTATTTTTTGCCGAGGGTAGTAAACTAACAGTTAATGCTTTCAAAAAGACGCCTGTCACCTCAATCTGCAAAGACCACGGGACTTACAAAAGTACCGAAACGTCGGAAAATTGTAAAATGAAAGAATAAATGTGTAAATTCAGTTTGTATTATGTCTAGTGCTCGTGTTAACCTTAGAAAATACTATGCCAACTTTAAGCAGCCAGGCTCTTAAACTAATTCAGCTAGGATTGTAACTCGTGTACAAACAAATCTGGTATGAACCTCGATAGTCTTGTCGCAGTTAGAGGTATACCACGTCGCCACTTGATGACATGGCGACCGAAGAGACATAGTCACATCTCTACTGTCGACGACACATGGTGTAGCGAAAATAATTGATAAGCAGAAAACCGTATCTTCAGTATCGATAATAAATAATTAAACCACTCCTGACAAGCATTTCAATACTATATTTTTTTCTAACTATCTTGACACGTGACACGGTCAATTCTTAAGATAAATAAAAAAATCAAATTGAAAATTTTCGCATACTAGCAGTGGTCAAATTATCGATACTGAAGATACGGTTTTCTGGTTATACATTCTTCAAGCCACACCTGTATCATATAGAAACGCTGTGACACTATGCCAGGGAGAAATGAAACTGTACCCACCCGGTAGCGACCTCCCAAGCCTTGATGGTCTTGTCGCGGCTGGCCGAATAGACCACGTCACCACTGGGCGAGAAGGCGACCGAAGAAACATTGTGGTCATGACCGTGCATCGTCTTCACACACTCGAACGTCTGGTTGAAGTCCCAGAGCTTGATCGACATGTCGGCGCTGCACGACACTGGAAACGGAACGTGTTGTTTATTGTTTTAAGCTTCGAACGCACAGATTGATCTAGCGTATCGAACACGATTTCGTGAAGTGAAGTCACAAATAAATCGTGTGTATGCGTACGTAAGCGGATTATAGATTTGTTTGCCGTATTCGGCTTGACAACGTAGGTAAGTCGTTCGTTACACTGAGCGAAGTTGGCTCAGTATTTAAGATTTGATTTCGAAAGCGCGGACCGCGGTCCTGTATCATTTTCGTTGTAGTACTACAGCGCATCCTGTTAATATAAACAGACAAAGCCTCGGAATAGTTTCTTCCTTTAATATAGAAAAGTGTGAACTTAGCCTACAGGCTTTTTATCAAGCTAATTTAGTGGATAAAGGTTGAATGTATTTGAACTTAAGACAAGTAATACAAGGGACATTAGAGTGGTATCAAGAAGGTAACAGGGTAAGAAAGCGAATGTCTCACCCAGAAGTTTGCCATGATGGTCGAAGGCAATGTCCTGCACTGAGTCGGTGTGCCCCTTGAGGGTTCGTTCGTACTCGCCACTCTCGAAGTCCCACACCTTGATGGTGGCATCCTCGCTTGACGACACCATCAAACTGAACACCGGGTGGAATATTACCTGGAAATTGCAATGGTCAGTTTTAAATCTTCGCAATGTGTTCTTCTCCTTCTTCAACCTATAGCCACTCCACGCTGGGCGGAATATGTCTCGTCCTATGCATGATATTAGCTTCGGTTTTGGGTTGTGCTCATCTGTACATTGTGTACATTCAACATTCTGAACTCTAATGGATCTTTTAGAGGAACTGAAAGAACTGGAATGTTCCCTTATATATTTTTTGGCGACGCAATCCGCCAGAGCAGTTCCCAAACTTCATGTTAACGCAATGCCAATAAGGTGACAGAAAAAGAGCGATTAGCAGCTATTTGTCTTGTTAGTGCTAGTGGCGCTGTGGCCGATGACGCATCAATTCTCCGACGGGCGCGGGATCCACTCGGCCGGGGCGTTAAATCGGCCACGATAAGAATTCATCTACCCAAGTATTACATATCTTAGTGCTGGTGGACAGACCCGACGCGGGAAATGTTTGAAGACGTCGAAGTCACAGCTCAAGACCGCAGTAAGTGGAGATCTTTTATAAAGGCCCTATGTGCCTGATGAGGGGCAACATGACATAAACAACAACTGCTGGTGGACCGGTAGCCAGGGAGGCAGAACCTCTCCGGCGGGCGCTAGATCCACTCGGTACAAGTCTTCCATATCCAAGTATGTACTTGTACGAACGTCAGAGCTGGTGGCGCGGTGGCCGGTGAGGCAGAACTTCTCCGGCGAACACGGGATCCACTCAGTAGCGGCAAATCTTCCTTTATCCAAGTAAGTACCTTATCTAGCTTATAAACGCGCGAAGAGGCATGCACACACAAGCCTTAAACTCCTACCAGCCGCCTAAGCATACCGAGTATGCGGAAGAGAAGTCCTCTCCGGAATAGGACTTTTTAGTCCCAAGTGTAAATGTTCAAAGAACATTGTACCATAAGTCATCTACTATAGATTGTAAGGCTCTGGCCACACAAAAGGAACGTGGGGCGAGGGCGCGGAAAGGCGACGCGTTGCATAGAGTTCGCGCCCCCGACCCGTCGCCTCTGTATGGGCTTCGTCCTGTCCCTTCAGTACATTTTGTATGAAAGTGAATTGAAAAAACGACGCGTCTTTCCCGTGCCTTCTCCCCACGTCCTTTTTGTGTGTCTCAGGCCTAAGGGCCATTGATTGACGCACCTTAGTGATGGTGGCGCGATGGCCGGTGAGGCAGAACTTCTCCGGCGGACGCGGGATCCACTCTGCTGGCGTGCGCTTGGCCCGCGTAGGCGCGCCCTCGATGAACTCCTTCTGCGCCTCGGAGAGCTTCGACTCAAGCTCCATAACCTACAATGTGAATCAGAAAGGAATGTTTAATAGACATACTATACATAGCTAGAAAAAAGTCTATCAAGTTTGTTCATCAATTCTAATGAGAATGGGACGGCCCATTCATGTTAATAAAACAATTAAAAACATTTTTGGTTTTTAAATTATCCTCAGCACGGGTTTGTGCAACAAAAAGAATATACTTATGTAGGTACAGAGATACCATTCCGATGTAAAAACCTAACTGCAAAGTGGGTTACTCGGGGCTGCAAGTGATGTAAATCGCTTCGATCAGATGTAACAAGTTTGTAAAGAGGCTCGAAATTTCATCGATGCTTGCACTTGCCCATTAGCTCAGTTGGGAGAGCGCTTGCACAGTGAGCCAGAGGTCGCGGGTTCAAGTCCCGGCATCGGTGGAATTTTTAGCCTCTAAATAGCTATTTAAATTGTCCTCAGCACGGGTTAGTGCAACAAAAAGAATATAATTAAAAACATTGTTTTAGCAGAGTGCTTAAGTAACGTGTTTATATAATTACTATATTTTCAAGAAGAGTAATCGATAACGGACGTCGTCCAGATTGAACCAATTGATTGTAACGGTGGTAGCGCATCGGCGGACTCGCCTCCAAGAGGTGCTGGTTTCGATTTCCACATCTAGTGATAACTTTGTTCACGTACATTTGCGAAGTTGCACTAGCAATAACGCACGCTAACAGCTGAACACGGTGAGGACACCAGAGTGTATGTTTGTAAGCCCATTCTCTCTATCTTATACTCTGTAGTGGAACGTATACAGGATTTAACAAAATCCCCATACATAGGTATTAGAAAATGGTCTATTCTATTCGTCAATACGAACAACTTTTACTAAGGGGAAAACTTGGACATCGCGAATAATAATTGTGTAAATAATAAACCTCCGTTGCTAATGCTTTACACAGCAAGATTTTATGGGGCTCCCGTGATTGTCACTAGCGACAATGAAAAAAAAATCATAGGTATAACAAAAACACATCTTTTTGAAAAAAGGCTATTTTTATTCTCTGAACCAGGGTGACTTTGAAATTTCCGACTCTCCAAGGTTTGCTGGAAGATATCTCTTATCTTACATGTTATTTCTTATGTAATTTCCTGTTAAATGTTTCGTGTGCAATAAAGAATAATCATTAATTATTACGTAGATAGCACTTTTTAGGACCCACGATCGAGGATCTGGGACTAGATACAATTTATGCCAAAAAGGGGCGCCCTTAAAAGACTACTGTTGTAACGCAAAATAAAAATGCAGCGTTTTTCTTTGCAGTTGTCGATTGAGGAACAACGAACAGCTGCGTGAGCTTTAGTAGAGCAAGGTTTATTACGAGGCGTGTAAAATATTTTCGTAGCCGTGTTTGCTTATTTGTGTTCGTTTCACTTTGTTTATTTGTGTTCGTTTCACTGCTATCTTTTTAGCGTCACATGAAGATCTTTTCTTTGCCAACATTTGAAGCGGAATCCTTGGATGGAACCGGCATTATTATCTTTCATACTCGAGGGCAAAGTAGGTGGTGATTTGTTTTAAGTTGTTACAGTACATAATTTATGTTATCTAAGTACAGGCCGCGTTGTAGAAGTATTGGGACAAGTTATACAAAGCAAAGTTATACGAGGCCGTGTGGCTCCGGCCTAGAATGAGCCACCCCATTTCTTCCCGCGGGGTGTCGTAAGAGGCGACTAAAAAAGGAAACCAGGGAACGGGCAGCAGCGTCGACCTGTGACACTAGACCAAACACTGCGATCTCCAATCCGCCTGCCAAGCGTGGAGATTACGGCAAAACCTCCCATACAGGGAGAGACCCATGTCCTGCAGTGGACTGCTATGGGTTGATGATGATGATACAAAGCAAACTTTCTATGTAGAGCGTTAATGATTTAGTTCTACAGCGTCACTTTGAAATCTTCATTTTGAAATATTTTGTGGAAATGTTCTTTTCATTTAGATAAACAGTAGTATTAATTATTTTACAGAAATCGTGTAACATATTTTTGTAAATGCTTGTCATTTCCGACCTTAAGTTCAAAACGGTAAAAAGTGGTAGAAAGTACAGAAAAGTTGAAAAATGTTTTCTATTACATTGTTACGGCGGTGGATAGGAGATAAAACTTTAAACGCGTTCTTCCGTGCCTTGGTGGCGTTTTCAGCAGGCTGAAATACCGTTTCGGAGCGTTTCAGAGGGTGCTCTGTCTTGTCACATACTAGTTTATCAAAATTTACCGTTACCGTTGTTTTCAGGCGCCTGAAACATGTTTTCATTCTGTTTCAGGCCACCCTCTATCAGATGACGCCATCACATAAAAACAAGTTTTAAAGAATTTTTAGGACCCTTAGGGGCCCTCGAAGTACATTTCAGTATATGACGAAATTTTCAATAGAAGTGAAAAAATAGCACTATTAGAGAGAGATAGTTATAGTCCGAACATTCCGGAAAGATATGAC
This sequence comes from Yponomeuta malinellus, assembly GCA_947308005.1. Lineage (NCBI taxonomy): Eukaryota > Metazoa > Arthropoda > Insecta > Lepidoptera > Yponomeutidae > Yponomeuta > Yponomeuta malinellus. Next base: position 14,224,045 of record OX371006.1, on the reverse strand, counting down.
AGTGGCAACACGATCGATTGAGCGAGACGGCAGTATTGTAGATACCAGGACTTGATTGCGTTTTCGAGAACATCTCAAACGGAATATAAGCGGGGACGACGCGTGCCGCCAGTCACTTTTATTTTGGAAGCCGAAGCGAAACGAAATACATCGAAGGAAGAAGTACTACGAGAATTATCGGATTATAGTGCAGTGTTATTAAGAGTGTTTATTTAAAGAAAAGCGTTGTAAAGTTAAGAAGTACCTACTTCAAGGGCCCATAAGGGGTCCTGAAAATGTCTGTAAACGGGCTTTCAGGTTATGGCTTAATCTGATAGAGGGTGGCCTGAAACTGACTGAAAGCATGTTTCAGGCGCCTGAAAACAATAGTAACTTGGGTGAAATTTTGATAAACTAGTATGTGACAGAGCACCCTCTGAAACGGTATTTCAGCCTGCTGAAAACGCCTCCAAGGCACGGAAGAACGCGTTCAAAGTTTTTTCCTATCCACCGTCGTAACAATATTAATGTTTAAGATTCTGTCGTCTGATATGCGTAAACAAGAGAAAGAGCAATTGAGTTGGCTGGCGCCGACCATAAGACGCTCGAACCATAAATTTCTTGAAAATGAGTCTTGGTTTTTACAAATGTCAGAGATCCAATATGTATAAAGATGTTAGGATAAGTAATTTGTACAGCTTTGCCTGTTGCTTATTTGGGCTATTATTATGACACATTTCTTTTGTAGAATGTATTCATGTGCATTTACGCTGTTACCCCACCGCATCACACCATATCGCAACCAAGAGTATGCATTAGAACAGTAAGCTAAAAGAGCTGTTGCAGTGTTTGTGTTGCACTTTAATTCAAAGAGAGCGTATATAAATTTGGACAGTTTTGTTTTATGTGGTCTATATGAGATTTCCAATTTAAGTGTGTGTCTATGTTAATGCCAAGCAAGTAAAAAGTTTTGTTTTCTTCTATCGTTCTGTTGTTAAGATTTTAATTAATATCTAAAGGTGCTTTTTTGTAGAATCTAAATTGGATTATTTTTGTTTTATTGTCATTTATTTCGAGGTTGCGGTCTTGAAGCCAAATTGCTACATTTTGAAGTGTTTGAGTTATTACTAGTTCGGGATTGGTTAGTTTATCGAGTTTAAATAGTAATCATGGTTAGAACGTCCCCTTAAAAACGGTTAACGAATTCGAAGTCACCCTACAGTTAAATAGGTCGCCAAAAAACAACTAACCCCTATCACTTGAACAGTAAACCTTTAATATTGGCATACTGGTGGTAATAGGTAGATGTATGGATAGGAAAGCGTCATGGATGACCTAGAAACTCCACTGGCACGACAGATCGATCGAAAGGCACAGGCTATCTCGGTGCGCGAGATGTGTTTGCGGCTAAAGTATAACGAGCTGACTAGATGGGTTATTGTTATGCTTGAACGACTTCATAGAGTAAAGGAGCTCTTATGTTACACAAGGAGAATTTCTTGCACGCGAGTGGCGATTTTTTCCATTCCATAATATGGTCGCCTAGTGTAAACAAATGTCCCGAGCTTTGCCTTTCGAATACAATTATCGCTACTCAAACTCTCCTAGGCTGTGTAAACAAATTATACGAGTTTCTCTTACGAGTTTCGCTATACAAAACAGGACGTTTTTGTTTTGTCTAGTAGTATCAGTGGTGGTGCTATAATGTCTTTGGAGGTGGCACAAGGTGTACTTGTAATTGGAGCTCTAATAAGATGCCAGATTTATATGCTTATGATGTAAATTTTAGGTCACGATTGGCGAGTCTCGTGTCATAATCAGTACAGAGTGCAGAGTGACACTTGCGATTCTCGCCCGAACATTGTTTATAGAAGTCGAGACACGTATGCGTCTATAGATCTACGATTACTCGCCATTAGTGTACACATTAAGAAAAGTGAGTCTCGCATACGATTATTCGCCGCACGCGTGAGAGAAACTCTCCTTGTGTAACTTCCGCTTAACGATTGGACTCGAGATACAAAACAAATGTACCTATGAATCTTCATCTCTTTGATTTATTTGTCAGGGAAAGCATTGGCAAGACAGCGAGAGATGAGGCGCGTAAGAGAAGACAAGCCTAGAACTCTATTCATGAGGGAGACATACCTTTTTCATACTCTCGACCTATTTTTTGTCTCCAGATGCAAGGGCAAGTTTAAGCGGTGACCTTACAGAGGACTTAGTACTGTTTGAAAAATAATCATCCCTCTAATGTTATCAATCTGAATGTTATCAATGGAAGCCATAATTGAAAGATACGGCGTCCATGTCCTGAATTGAAATATATCTTCTTCTTATGTGAATCCCAAGTTATACAAACAGTTAAACAAATTATTCCAAGGTTTCACAGACTTCAGTCCAGGTGTATTCGGTGAATTCGCTTAAAAGTTTACAAGGTGTACCCAATGAGGCAGGTTGCGATGTTAATGATCGTGCAAGTAAGGTCACTCAGTCAGATGTTGGCCAACCGAGTTTAGCATGTCAAGAAAACAATGCTGTGTTTGTAATTTATCATCGTTTTGTAGTAAGAAGTCTTCACGTGTGTCGGATTAAATAATAATGATCTTAAGTTGTACCTTCATACAAAGGGGATGTTGGTGGGCCTATTTTTTGGTAGGCTTGTTACAAGGATTAAATGACAAAGAACTAATCCGGAACATGTTTAATTGATTTTTAGAGCGCTGTTGCCAGTTCTATCTGTGAAAACTGGTATTAATTTAGGGGATTTTCAACTAACAGAATACTAGATGGGTATGATGGGGTGTACAATATATTTTTCATGGTGTATCCTGGAAAGCACTATAAACGGTAAAAAAAAATTTTGGCAACCCTACCTTCTTCTGTAGCCTGATGACCGAGGTCCATTTCTTCTCGAGCAGCCCGCCGAACTTGCGGTCCATCTCGCCGCTCATGTCGGCCTCCTTCTTGAACGCTTCCAGCGCGTCGTTGTACCCATTGCTGCCGAGGTAGTCGGCGATCGCTTTGTTCCTGCAACAAAAAAAAAATTGCTACGTGATGTCCATAGATCTGATATAAAAATCGTGTCAGTGTTTGTTATCGAACTCCTCTGAAATGGCTTCACCGATTTTTATGAAATTTTTTGTGTATATTTGGTAGGCTAGTTAATATGGCAAAACAACGTTTGCAAGGTCAGCTAGTATTTATATAAATTACCTAATATATACAAAGAAAAACCAGGGGGAAAAAAACAGCGGGAAAGATTCTCGCTGCTACCTCCACGTGTCAGACCACAAAGGGCTTGTGATATTAGGACCCGACAAGTTCCTGCCTGCAACTCACAGTTTTACTTCAAGTCCTTTTCTGTGAGTGCTGCTCGTATGTGGAACGGTCTACCCAAGTCAAGGATGCTTGAAGCAAGTCCATCAGGCAGGAAGAGTCCACTGTTGCTGTCTTCAAGGCCAAATTGAAAGAGCACTTCCTTTTTTCACTATTAAAATTGGTTTATTTAGTTAAGTATGTAATTAATAAAAGTCTATGTAATTCTTTTTTAACTTTATAGCCGATAAATGTTTAAGTAGGTACATACATGGTACATAAATGTATGATTGTATTGGGTTAATGTATAATACTAAAGAGTACACTTTCCCCCCTTCGTTTATAATGTTCGTATCACCACATCACGAGTTGGCTGGAAGAGATTATGCTGCTAAAATAAGCATGCCATGTACACTTTGTATTTCTTTTTGTAAATGTTGTTAAAATACAACATTTATAAAAAGAAACACAAAATGTATTTTTATACTACACCTGCTTGGAAAGTACCTTGATACTTTACCAAATTTACGGTAGAAAGTACGTCATTGCATATCGAACAAATATGCGGGGAGAAAACGCATCTGAGCGGGAGAGAAAAGTGTATGAAAATCCATTTCTTACGTGGTTTTTCTTTTTTAATTTTGGGTAAGACTATGCGCCGGTAACCTAAATATCAAAAGCCAAAAAGTTTTTACAGTGAGTTTTTATCTCCAAGTTCGCAAAATGACACTGGCCACTAGCTGTGTGTTGGATGGTGTCGGGCTGGCAGTGCGACCCTGCGGCGGCAGGATAAACAATTTGAAAAAAGAACGTGAAAATTGCAGACGCCATTGGCGCCATTTCCAATTTGTGTGTTGTTTGAGGATTCAGTTTTCGTAGAAAGTAAAATAAAACTATCAAGCAGGTGTAATATAAAGCACTATGTATCACTCGAGAGAAACTGCAATTCCCGATCTCGGGTGTTTTAAAGCCCTCGCCTACGGCTCGGGCTTCAAACGACACCCTCGACGGTAATCGGTCACTTTCTCCTCTCGGTGAACAATGTACTATTATGTGTGCCATAAAGTATAAAGTAAAATAAAAAACACTTGGTACTTTTAAAACGCCTATTTTTAGGCATCTTACAGAAAAATGTTTTCCGTATTACGTAAAGGCATATTTGAATCGTGTGATTTTAAAACGACACATGTCCTTTCATTACAACTTTGCAGGAAATAGAAAAAACTGTTTTATTCAAATACTAATATCTACAACAGCAATATAGCATATTATATTGATTTCTGTATGAATAAACTACAATTTTTTTTCTAATGTAAATCAATAGGTAGGTGTAAATAATTTAATAAAAAAAAAATGGACAAGTGTTATTTTAAAAACACATGTGACTTGTGTTGTTTTAAAATCACACGATTCATTTAGAGTCATAAGGGTCATAAGGGTTTAGCTATATAAGCTGTGATGATAGATCTAAGATTTTGTGTTTATGAATAGTCATTAAAAACATATACTAGCTTTATGTAAACAAATGTTTATATGTCGCCGCCAACTGGTAAAATTAACCGTCGAATTAATCTGAAAATGTAGAACCTGGTGACCTAAATATAAGCAACTACGACTGCTAAATGTAACCCATGTTCTAACACAATAAATTCATCACTATGGGCTAACGTTCTTTAAAGCTGCTGGCATGCTCCGGATGGATTGAGGGAAGTTTTCGTCCAGCAGCGGACGAATGTGGTCTGATGGTTTGGACTTGTAGTGGTAATAGTCATTGGAGGATATTGACCTTTGCAGGAAATGGACGCTAGGGCCCACTTATGGACACTACGCCACTTCTTAAATGTGACTTTAAATTGTATGAAGAAGAGAAGTTAAAAGTAGTGCAAGTCGACCTAGCTGTAAAAGATTTGAGAGAAATTGTACATTCGTGCCAATTCGTGGAAAGAGACCTCTCGGAGCTACTTGGACATTTCTGTAATAGGAACGAAACTGATTGTATTCGCCGACAAGAGACTGAGTCAGCAACAATTCGTAAAATTCAGAAACCTCTGCTGCAAACAGGAACTTACTATTCGACTACAACAAAGATTACACCTCTTTAAAGCTATTGTATAATCCGAAAAAGAACAAAACAATTCTGGCAACAGAAGCTCTGTTGTAATTTCAAGCAACATTGTGGTATCCAGATAAAAATGTAGCAGCTGGGAGCTCGAGTGACGAGTACAGGATTTCCTGGTGTCGTGAAAAAATCGTTACACATGTTGATTTGAGATCCCGAGTGTTTTTAAAACGATACTTAATCTCGAGCTTACCCCCGGATACCGCTTGCTTGCTCCCTTTTTACTCCCCTACGTGCACTGCCTCTCGAGACGAGTCTCTTGACGCTCCTATAGGCAAGCTCTATAACATGTTAGTGAAATTACGCAAAATCTTCAAACCGTTTCTTCATCCTAACAATAATTAAACCGTAATAATTCTCAGTTTATCAAATATATTAAAATCTCGTGTCACAGTCTTTGTTATCGTTATGATTTTTTATGTTATGACTTTTTTTGTGTTTGTTATTTTGGTAGGTCTCAGAATATGTCGTAGGCTAATTAAATATGGGAAAACAACGTTTGCCCGGTCAGCTAGTCTATTTTATACATATTGACCGTGCAGTTTCAAGATTGAGAGAATTATTACATAACATAAACTTACGCTCTATCCCGGAGAGGCAGGTAGAGTTCAGGGTTTGCCATAGTGGCAAACCACGATCCTGACAAACCTCTTTCGTTCTATCAACATAGTCGCTGCATGCACGCAGGCCTCGGTTTCAGGTTTTATTTTTTTTTAAACAATTTATTGATATTGAAGAAACCGTTTTTAGGTTTCATATTATTTTAATAACACATTGTAAACGTCAACCTGCAGTACAGGCTTCCTCTCAGAGTATGAGTGGGCCCAACGCGGATTGAGGATTTTAAGCGCCGAGGTAGGTACGGAGAACCTCTGACACTCGGGGTTGTTCACGGTGTTTCATTCACTGTTAGCGAGTGGTATTGCTACCACATGACTTTACATTTGCAGATACTCACGCCTGTATCTCGGAGAGATAGGCAAAGACCAGGTATAATACTTGCCACGATCCTGACAAACATTCACATTAGTTAATCGTTACATGCACGCCGGTATCGGGTACCTTTTTAATGCTACCACAAAGTCACAAATTTACTTAGGAAGCAATTTAATTGGTGCGAGCTGGGACGAATCCTGGACCTCACGCTTGTGAAGTAACAGGTTTATTCAATGAGGTACCACCGCCCTCCGCATCTTATGCGCTACGAAAAAAACTTCCATAGTATACCGAACAAGGGGATACAGGTTTAACAAGTTCTTTCAAAAAACTTGAGGAAGCCGACATTGACATCGGCACGATGCAGAGCCGGTCATTAATGATTCAGTATTCGCTACGAGAGGCGAAGCAAGGTTGATAGACGACATCGAATCGCCACCGGGCCTAGCCGGAAATTACACCTTGTACGGCAAAACGAGACATTTACCTCGATTGAGTTCAAACGGGCGGGCGTGGGGAAATTTGGAGTCGGGCAAAGGAACGATAGCCTCATCTACTAGCTGCTTACTTGGAGAGATAGGGCCTCTTTATGATGAACTCTTTCTTCAGGAAGTCAGAATGCTGGAAGTGGATCTGGATGAGTCCAGACGGCAATGGCAGTGGGCGGGGAACATAGCTCTGAGAACTGATGGCCGTTGGGGCGAAAAAGTTCTGACCTGGCAACCGTGGACCAGACGACGCAGCGTGGGAAGGCCCTCCACCTGATGGTCTGACGACCTGGTTACGGTGGCGGGGAGTCGCTGGATGCGGGCGGCACAAGACCGGGAAGCTTGGAAAACCATGAGGGAGGCCTATGTCCTGCAGTGGGCGTGAAATGGCTGATGATGATAAATTCAAACGTCCAGTCAACAGAAGAAGAAGAAGAAGAAGAAGAAGAAGAAAGACATTTATTATACCAACAAGATACATCACAGAAACAAAATAAGCACATAAGTAACAGCAGGTCAACCTGTACAACTAGATTAATGTGTTATTCATAATCTTTTGTGTGATGCAAAAAATAAAATAATGTAATATATAAAAATCTCGTGTCACAGTGTTTGTTATCGAACTCCTCCGAAACCACTTTACCGATTTTTATGATTTTTTTATGTTTATAGACAGAATAGAGTCTGAGAATAGGTCTTAGGCTAATTAATAAGGCAAAATAAAGTTTGCCAGGTCTGCTAGTGCTTGTATGAGAATGAGAAGGTTATTAAACTGTCAAATAGTACATAATAAATCACCTTCTACAAGTTACCAATAGATTGTTTATCTAAGTAGACCACATTTCGGAGTTGATGGTTTAGACTTTAGAGGTCACCACCCTGAGAATACGTTGAACTTGTCCTATTTAGATACCCCGGCCTTCTGTTTTATAGTTTTCAATTCACCAAGATGATTAGTCAGTCGCATACACACATGTTCTACCGTTTGATAAAGTCACTCAAATGTTTTAATAAAATTTTGAGTTAGCACGACTTTATCTTTAGATAAATGTATATACTTTTTCGTCCGTGTCCGTGTAGCGCCGGATTAAGAATAGCGTCACTTTATTTCCTTCCGTGGATGTCGTAGAAAGCCACTAAGGAAATTAATAACCAGGAGACGGGCAGCAGCGTCTTCCTGAGATTCCAACCACATACTGCGATCACCAACCCGCCTGCGAAGCGTGGCGATTATGGCAAAACCATTCATGGTTTGAAAACCACGAAGGCCTGTGTCGTGCAGTGGGCGTCGAATGGCTGATGATGATGATGATATATTTTTTAAATACGGTGAAAGTGAAGAAATGGAGTATAGGGTTGATATTTCTTGAATCTCATACTTACAAAATAAAATCATGCCGGTAACCCGGAGAGGTAGCACAGAGAACAGTTTGCCACTTGTCACGATTCAATGAGATGAACACTAGCAAACAATTTAATAGAAATTATTTCTTTTCACATTTCAACAAATTTTTTCGCCGGTTTGTTTGTATCTAGGGAAAAGTCATGTCAAACCGAAGCGAATTCTTCTAATAATATTACCGTACTGCGTCATTCAAACCAGTAATGATTGAATTAAATACACCACAGGCATGACACATCAGTTCCTACTTGACATTTGTGAATATTATGATGAGGTCAGATGCTCAAAGCAAACACGGTTAAGAGCTGAAGTAACATTATGTAAAGATCGCATAAATATCAATAGATTATTCGGTCACTACCTACTTAATTCTATGGTGTACGGTCAGTCATGTAGATGCTCCTTCACTGCTGACTGTACATACTCACAGTTCGATACTCGCCCTTTTGTCGCACACGAATAAAGTTCACAAACACATAGTAAAGTTACTTATCAAATTGGAAAGCTGGTGGATTATTACCTCAATTACCCATTACTACTGAGAGAGTGACGAGAATTAATCTACACGAGATATCACTCGATAATAGAATTTAATTTCAAATGATGGACTCGTGAGAATGATGTCGAGAGGTCAATATAGAAATCGTTTTCAGAAAATATGGACATTGACTTGGTTACTTGTACAGGTTAAGTTTAAAACGAGTATGTATCACAATACTATATAACAACTCCCATAATTATGTTCAGCGAAAATAATATGCACATGTCTGTGATTTGCTTAGAAAACCATTAATTCAATCTTTAAATTTAAGGATCATAGAGTTGCGTCAAAATCGTGGGGCGTTAGTTTGATAAAACAAGCGTAGCGTTTGTTTACATCAGCTACGCATCCGCTCGGGAGAGGCTTTATCTAAGAGTTGATATCTCAGGCTGCCGGCTGGTGTGAATAACCGCTCTTAAGCGTCCAAGCGGGGAACCAAGCAACCGCCCTGCACTCACTCGTATAATAAACCTAAACGAGTTCTAGAAACGTCTCAAGTTATTAGACCTACACATAGGAACAGAAATCCTCCACTGTGGGATATACTTCGTTCATTCGCTGCCCACGACCACGTATTTTATTCTACTTTCTAAACGTACTAAAGCACAGTTTTATCGAGAGCGGTTAGCGTGTAGTTAGAAAAATATTAATTGTATAGAAGTTATGTTTGATTGAGCAATGAGAAAACCACCGTAGGTTAACTGTTAGCTAACGTCTCTGAATTGGTATATACCGACCAACATTTTGTTGCGGCGGGCTTATCAATGGTCAGACTATTGTGCGGAGTAACTTATGTTTCTCTTTCTCAATCGAGAGAGAACGCAATCTTGTTTCGACAACGCAAATCCGAACGACAATTTCACTTGTTGGGACGGCGGCGACAACGTTTCAATATATCAGCAACTAAGAGCCGAAACGAAGAAAACAACTCTCTCTGTTGATTAGTACAACCAACACTGTTAGGCTCCGTACACAAAACTCCGAATCAGCGCGATGCGAATTCGCAATGCAGAAAACTGCGACACGAATTGCTGCGATGCCATTTCGTGCGGCAAGGCATCTCCCTTCCACGATTCGGGTGATCATTCCTTCGACGACCGTCAACCGTACTGAACGAATTGTGTACACTAGGTCGTGACATGGACCGTATAAAGAAGTGCTCACTTCTGTTATTGCTAAGAAGCTACAGGAAAAAGAAGCAAAGAAGATTTTGGGTCCACCCATTTATTACTGTCATAAACGCCCCGTTGCGAATCAATTCGCAAGTTCGTGCGATGCGTCAAGCGAGCTCGCAGATTTTACGATGCGACGTCGCATCGCAGTTTTGTGTACGGGCCCTTAGTATCATCTGTAACAATGGTATGTGGGAACCAATACTGCTTGATTGAAGCACAGAATGATAAATACTACAAGATTTTTTACTGCGAATATTGATACGGCAAATGTAAAAGAGGAATGCAAAGATCACTTGCCATATAATACCACTTCACCATAGAATATCAAAAGCAAAGCAAATAAAAGAGTTCCTGCAAAGGTAGTACGACGACGCCAGTCGGTCGCGACTTTCCAGTATATTGTCAAATTCTGACATTTTAGCGCCACAATTTGCGTGACTCGTATCATCGTGCTACCCATGCTGGCGTTCGTTATGACTTATAATAGCAATCAGATTCTTTTTTGCTAGTCAACTCTCTACTTGTGAGCTTTAAAAATTGCCGTAGAGGCGACTTTTCATTCTGTAGCGAGCAACATTCATCGAAACAAAATTCACGGTATCACGCTTTGTTTAATTTAGTACTTCGAATAGGTTCGAATAGTCACTTCAAATAGTACAGTCGACAGCACATCATGGTATACATCCATGCACTCTACTCCTTTGCATCACGGGCAACTTTGCAACTAAAATTTAGAGGTTGACGTGCTGTCCTTGTGTACGTCCTACGTTTTTAATCTATGGCCATTGATTTCATTTAGCAAGACTGTCCAAGTAGTCTTGCTAAATGAAATCAATGGAAGGTGTGACATCTCGAACACAGGTTGTGCAACGTGCGACATAATGTAAAGCAACACTCGCGGCACAATACATCGTGTCGACATCTCGTCTCGTCTCAGACCGGGATCGATCGACGAGGCATGAGGCTCGCGCGACACGGAGGAGGCTCACCTGTGGTCTCGTTGCGTCATCAGTTACCGTACAAATACAACACAATGGCAATGGCTTGTCGCCTCAGTACAAACCGACAGGTCTGTTCTAATTCAATTTCGAGCGGTTCATGGTTAAAAGTGAAACTGGAAAGAGCTTCGAGCTTTCGATCTTATCTTATTATATGTATGATCTATATGGACTTTGGGAGATGAGGAGGGGATGTCCATGAAATAATGAACTTTTATCAGGCAATAAATAATATTATAGTCGCAAAATTGGATGGCACTGATATATTTTATGAGTCATTATCCAAATTTAGTAATATTTCCAGTGTTCTCATAGCATTCCCAGATTCATTAAAAGTTATATCCTGCTTTATATCAAAAGTTATAGTTAAAAATGTAGTTAATAATAATGCATAATTTTATTATTGGACATATGATATGTCTATTTATTCAAATATTTATGTATTGTTTAATTAAGTCTATATTAAAAATTAACAATCTTTCTTAATTGCACCTACTACCCGACTCTTATTTCTTTCTTTTCTCCGCCTATGGTGGTCTGGAACAAATTGCTTTTAGTAATAAGGCCGCCAATAATATTTCGATTTTTTTAATTTCTGTTAATTTAATTTCTGTGTACAACAAAGAATATTCGATCTATATGCAGTGGCAATGATTCGTGTACAATAAAGTATAATCATTAAATTACTATTTATTGTACAGGAATTACTTTAAGAAACTTTAAATTTTAAATTATTCGCAACCTTATTACTAATAGAAAACACTGAACTTGTGACATCACAACAAATTCCATATTCTTTCTTAGACCTCAGTTCGTTACCACCCGGACTACCGAGTACTAGCAGAGTATTAACTCTGCTCTCAGCTCTCTGAGAAGAGAAAATGAATCGATAGCTAGACAATCAAAGCGGTTGGAGACCCTATTGTTCGCGTGGGATCAATCAAGTTAAGACCCCCGTCTAGGTGAGCGATGTAGCGGGAAGCGGAGTGGCTATTGTTGCGAATGAAAGCTGAGGGCATATCAGGGTCCAAACGGAACAACGACGATAAGTCATAATAGGTTTCATCATCAACCCATTATGTCCCCACCGAAGGGCACGGGTCTCTTCCCTGAGGAAGGTATAGGCCATACTCCACCACGAGGGTCCATAGATGCGAACGGCAAGAGACCGAGAAAGATGGCGTGACGAGGAAAAGGCCTATTATATCCAGCAGTGGGCAGGGGTTACATTCATGACGTGCATTACGAGTCAATACACCCGAAGGTGCAAATTGATTTCTTCAGCCTTCATGATTAAGATGATTCAGAAAACTGAAAATTCTGGCATAACGACATCGGAGGCCATTTTGAAGCATCATTAATCGTAGTCAGGTTTGCTAGGTTCACAGTAACAGAGCCGAGTTGCGAATAGCGCTGAAATGACCGCTCCGCTCCGCGCCAGTGGCATTAGTTTGGTAGAGGCGGAGCGAAAGTGGTTTCGTGCGTACTAAACTACTAGGCGAGCTTCAGAACGCTGAGAAAATAACTTTCACGGTACGTTTGTATGACGTTATGGCCCGGTCTGATTGGAGGTCCATTGCTGCGTCACATCGTAATAACTTATTGAAGTGACGTATCCAATCATTATTGGACGGCCCTTTGTAATAAAACCGTACAAATTCTAACGCAGTATTTTGGTCAATTTATAAGCAGCAGTTAAGGTGATTCGGGTTATTAAACAGAGAACATTATAACGAAATTGATCTTACAACTTTTTATCTACTAAAGAATGAACTTAATTCGTTATCAGATAACATTACGGCCAAAAGATTTGCAAGTGATCCGTAGTGAGATCAATACTATCGTAAAATTAAAGCGATTTCTTACTCAAAGTTTCCAAATGTAAGACTTCCTCAAGTAAGTAATTCCGGAATTAGGTTAAGAATGAATAAGATTGCCTACCACAAATTCTTAAATCTTGTAGTCGTCCACAAGGCACTCACGAGAGACGTGCTTAGCTTACATACTAATTTCGGTGAGTAGAACTTCTATTGTGACGATATTGCGCAGTAGCAAGCAGCACTGCAATTTACAAACTGTACTGTACCATCTCAAATGACAACTCGTAAAAAATATTTCGAAACAAATAGCAATTAGCCAGTCGTAGGTTTTTCAGTATGAGGGGCACGTAACGTCTTATTTGCATATTATGTTCGTGACGCGAAAACTGATGTGCCGCTACTGTTATCTCTTTCTATACAATCTAAGAAACAATATGAGTAAAAAACGTACTGCTAGTGAAGTATTACTATTAATGTTCTAGAAGCAACTTATTGATTTCCCGTCGCATCGACAGAGTATGCTTTTTATTAAACCACTTTAAACAAAAAGATTCTCAATTTACTTTTTTTTATTTTTCCTACAACTTGCCCTGGTGATGTTTCAAGGTTGCTTTAAAATAAAATTGAGGATTTAAACTTTTTCTGGTTGAAAGTTAAAAAAATAATTTATCGATACTGAAGAAAACTATCGTTAGTATGTTTATTTACAAGAAATTACAATATGCAAAACCAGAATTGCGTTTAGAAATTACAAGTTTGTACTACCACACTAATGATATTTTTTCGTTTCCCAAACCAGCGTTAAGTAAGCAGAACTGAAGATCATTACAAGGTAGAGGTGTAACCTCGAAACCTTGCGAAGACAGCATGGTTATGCGTAGCGAAGCTACTATGAAATTTATTATTAGTTATGAAAAAACGCTAATAGAAACGATTGCGTCATTAGATCTCCAAGACAATTAAGAAACAACTTTGGACGGAGAGGCATAGAGTCGTAATTTCTTCGTGAGTAAAGCCGCAGGGGTTGTGGGGGTGCTTCCACCCACACAAGTCGGCGTTATCGATCGCAGCCCGCGCTACTGGCGCCGGCTGGCTTCTACGTCACTGAATGGACAACATGCAAATAATCTTTCGATCTCATTAAAGTGTTAAAAGTTACTAATACGTAGACTAATACTTTTCATCATATTACCAGTCGCTGGATGTGAGAGGTCAGCGCCACTTAGCGCCCATTTTGTTAGACCAGAAAAATCTGTATTTGTAGTATTAAAATTTATAAAAATAAAAGTTCTTATAAATAGAAATTAATTTTTGCAATATATTTCCACAAGGAACCTCTAATGGAATAAACATACCCAACACTGCTTTTTTAAAAAAGTTCATAGACCGTTATTTTTTGTAGAACCTTGCCGAGTGCAAAAATGGTACTGAAATTGCGAGTTATATTTAATACAAGAAATGTATTGTTTGTATGCAAAAAAAGTAATATAGATAAACAATATGTTTATGTTATACATACAATGTAACTCTAATTTTGAGGCATGTCCCCCTTTCGTATTACACGAGTCGCTCTAGCTTCCCCCGAAGTATAACCCGACAAGGCGACCAATAAGCGTGACACGATGAATTATCAAAATAATACGTCTTACAAAAGTCTGGCTGCTTTGATTCACTGCAGTAGTGGAGAAAAAAAATTAGCAACAAATGAGTCAGCTGTGATGTCATGTTCATATTGATTATACAATACCGGAACTTGACCTTTGATTTACAGTTTCAATAACGTCTTAGCATCTTAAAATATGATCAAGATAGGACATAATACGTAAAATCTTGTTTTCGCGATATTTAATTTCGCGAGATCTCGTATCATCATCATCAGAACACCTCTGCCCACTGCTTGGCATAGGTTTTATCCCATTCGCGGTCTCTCGCCATTCGCATCCACGGGGCCCTCAGCTGACTCGCATATATTTTAATTAAGGGATTTTTTTGCAGATTGACGTCGCACGTGTAAGCCTCTATGCTTCTTGCTAATAAAATTTAATTTCATGAAACTTTGACAGCCACCAGAGAGGCAAGTCGCAGTGTAACTTCTGCATATATATTCTCTAAAATTGCCGATTAAACAAAAAATAATTAATACAAGACCAGAGGGTCTAAGGATGAACTCCCAAATTCAAGTTTTTGTCTACAGCAGACATTAAAAATCATACAAGTTACCAAAAGGGCGTTTTTACCCGCAGGCTGCTTAGCTTCGACACAATGTTGTGCTTTTTTAAAATCAACGATGTTTAAACTGTTAGTAATTATTCTGGTAAGGCTTCCTTAGTTACTCCGAAATCTTGTAAAAGGAGATATCTCGCGAGAATGACATTCCTAATGTCGCGCGATCTCGGTTTGCACAAATTCTCGCGTGATTGCATTCCCTAATCACGACACTTTGCCCAAATAATATTTAATAAACACAAATAGAAACTTATCGTAATCGTACTTTTCAAGCCTGCAGCCCGGTGCTAATACAGCTTATTAGTCGTTAATTGGATATGCTCGGGCTTGTGTTTAAGCCCCTCGTATTAAAGGAGCTTCGTCACTTCCGGGTGCCTTTTGTCATAGCGTGTTTTTCATGACACGCAATAAACTTTAGGTGGTTTCACGTGCACGGGGTTGGATGGAAGTACATTGCTTATTGGAAAAACCATCACCGTTTATGGGGTGAAATATCAGTAGCACGATATATTTCTGTAATGGAAAAGGTCAGACTGCTTTTATCGGAGAACCTCGCCTTAAAGCAGCTTCCACAGGTGGTCACTACTCTGAATGACTAGCAGAAAGTTTCTCAAAGAGTGTTCTGTGTTCAAAGTAACCTAAAGCTAATGGACACTCGTTATAATTGTGCTAGATTGACATGTAATTTCGCCTTCATGAAGTTTAACTCAAAAACAATTTATATGCGAACGTTGTTCATCCTGAATATGTCCAAATTCACAAATTAAGGTAACAATCACGTCTCGCACATATAAATAACATTGGTATTTGAAAGCTACGGTTCTTTTCCGAACACGTCTTAGGAATGTTAATCATGATACAGAGAAACAACGATGATATAACAACTAAAGTCAGTCAAATACTAAAACCATCCCAGTGTGGGATTCCGTTGACAATACTTATTCAGAGGATTACGGCAGAAGTTTTTTTCAGACAGTAGAAGTTGCACACACAGCTAAACACGTAAGAATGTAGGTAGCGGTGTTGTTGTGGAGATGCGATGCAGATCCTACGGTATGCGGCACAATGACTAGCGGAGAGCTGGCGGGACCGCATTCCTCGACAATCCACGATATTCAGCCGTTGCGCCCGGCAACGGCTCTTGAACCTTTACTGTTCTTTGTGAATGCTATTTTATAGAATAGTCTGCGTCCGCGACTACGTTCGCGTGGGATCTCAATAAATCTTATCCCGTGTTTTACGGCTCTAACCTCTGGTTTCTCGTACACTAGCAATGTGTTAATCTACTGTTAACAACTGTCAGTTGTTTTTTTTTATACACTTTGGCCAACTGACAATTGTAAACAGGACATTAACAGAGTGTTAGTGTACGGGAAACTAGGGGCAATAGGGGTGAAACTAGTGCCACCAATTAAAATTATATCTTCTAGTATAATCAGTTTTCAAAGTGGTCGATAAAAAATTTAAATAATACATTGTTATGGGTATTTTATAACTTATAGCCTAGGGCTACTTAATAGCTTGCATAATTCTATTTTTTCTCAAAATGGTCATTTTTCGCAAAAAAACTAATCAAGCCCTAGGTACTTGGTCAATTTCTTTCAGAATTTCATGACCGATAAGCAGTGATTGCAATTAGGTGAAGAAAAACACCTAAAATTGGAGAGAAAACATAATGGAGATGTGAAAACCACCAATATAAATTTATTTTGGTTACCTGCTTTATTGCATACCCAGTATTAGTTAAATTAGTCGACGCGCGCTAGCCAAACATTCACGATCAATCAGAGCGAAATTATGACAGTTTTAACAGCCCCATGTTATGTCACCTCGCCATCCGAAATACATATGGTGACACACCTAATTTCGATCACTGGTGCCGATTGATGACTATTCATAATATAAGTGGGATTAGTTAGGGGACATTCTAATAATTCGAGCTCAGCGGAGAAAACTCTACAGCGAGGGAAATTGCAATTTAAAGTAGCTTAGGAACTGGATGGACTGGATGCTAAGGAAATAGCATCCTTGATCGAAGAATAATAACAGAACTAGATACTTTAGAATACGCGAGTTCTTCATGTAATAATAAAAGTGAACAGTAGTCATAGAATAGTAGTAATAGTAATAGTAGTAATAGTAATAGTAGTACAATAAATGGAAAGTTGAAGCGACTTCAATCTGTGGAGGTACACTCATACAAGCAATATCCTGATTGGTCAACGCCAGATGCTATTGATAATGATCCCGTTAAATCTGCACGTCTCACAAGGCCGAATCTGTATGAAACATCGGCCGGCCCCCGCATGGTATTTTAAGAGTAAATGATAATAACTTGTACCTGCGAAATAACGTTATTTCGGCGTATTTATAAACCCAGTCGAGAATGAACGCTTTCATAAATCTATAGAAGAATGTTTCACGCTGACTGAGGTATTGTGCAATTTGTTGCAGTGTTTTCAATCTGAAATAACGTAGCGAGATTATAATCGCATAATCGATTATGATAACGCCTGTTATGATGTGAACAAGGAATACGAATGGTCGAGTCTACATTTGGCTGGCCCACTTGGTGGCGCTCAGTGGAGCGCCTCGCCCCGAGGCAATGATTTATCAATAAACTCATTTGAATACTACACGATAGTAATTTGATGACTGATATACACTTTCACCGGTTTCTTTATATCAGAAAAAAAACAGACATGATTATTATGTAATAGATCGGATAGATTTATCGCACCTTGTGGGTGCAAATAAAACAGGTACGAAAAAGAATTCGATTAGTTCAACAATATCGTAGAAAGTACGCATCCAAATGAAATTCCTTTAGCTAGATACGGCATCTTTTCTTTACACAGCGAGCTATTTCTTGTTAACAATACCGGCTAAGTTCGTGTCGGGCCACGCGCAGTGTAGGGTTCCGTAGAAAGAAGGGCTTTTATCTGCTTTATGGAAGTAGCAACGGCATTTAGTAATTTTCAATGGATTTTGTACGAAGGTTTCCTTTTATAAGTTGGTCGTCTATAACTCGTTAACTTGTCAAGCCGACTTAGTTGATAGTTTTCCTTTTAAGTTTATTATATGTGTTACTGTCCTGAATTTTTTAACGTTTCTACAATCAACCGTTTAGCCAGGAAAAGGAGGGAACGCCCTACTCTGACAAAAAATTGCCCTTTAAAGCTTAATATTTCGCAAACGGAACTCTAAATCTTCCTACACCCACAATATTTTTAAACGAACAATCCAACTATACCCCACTATGGTGTAGGCGAGAAAAGAATGCATACCTAATTTAGGTATATGGGAGGCAACATAAAAAAAATATTTCAAGATTTTATGCCACCCTTTTGTTAGCGTAAGAAATATGTATAATGTATCATCATCATCATCATCAGCCATTTGACGCCCACTTCGGTTTTCCAAGCTTCCCGGTCTTGTGCCGCCCGCATCTATAATGTACCTATATAATTATATATGCCAAATTTTA
The DNA here is from genome assembly GCA_947308005.1 of Yponomeuta malinellus. Lineage (NCBI taxonomy): Eukaryota > Metazoa > Arthropoda > Insecta > Lepidoptera > Yponomeutidae > Yponomeuta > Yponomeuta malinellus. The sequence continues at coordinate 14,205,556 of OX371006.1, read as the reverse complement.
GCTCTCTAGTACTTATCTTGTCTGTGCTAAGCCGCGGACGGACAGACAGACGGACGGATATCATGGCGAAATTATAAGAGATGCTGACTACGAAACTCTAAAAAGACCACCCGCTACTAGAAAATGTACACAAACACGTTAACGTGGCTGTTTATTTTAAGTAACGTTAGTTCAAGGACGCTAGTATGTCTGTCTACTTACGTAACTAAAAGGATTAATATAAACGGACATAATTTTTTGTCGGTCCTAAGTTATCAGCGGTTGCAACGCAGCTGTGTAGCATGGAACAGATTAAAATCACTATGGAACGAATCCGTAACAATCATCTTTATTCATAGTTGCACCTGAAGCACGCATCGCAACGGTTCCATGGTATTCCACAGAAATAGGACTATCGTGTAGCGCAGGGCATCTCAAACTTCTGGGTCCACGTACCCCTGTTAAAGTTTCTAGATGACAGTGGACCCCGAACCCCGCCAAAATAAAACGTCAAGGCTGGCTGGAAGAAATTTCTCTTGAAATAAGTCCGCCCTTGCTCATAGTCTAAGACATTCATGTTTTTTTAAGTGCTAAATTTTGTATTTTGTACAATAAAGTGTAACAAACAAACAAATAAACACTGAGCAAACCAGTGTGACCCACTCTAGTTTTACAATATCCACTAGATGAACTATAAAAATTGTTGGAAATTGGAAGATTTGAAAAAGAAGAATCGGTAGATCTACCTTTCCTATAAATATAGTTACAGCAGATTTGCGAGAATTTGTTACAAAAAATCCGTATGACATTATATTCAGTAAATCTTGTCGCGTACCCCCTACCGCCGGATGGCGAACCCCTAGGGGTTCGTGTACCGCAGTTTGAGAAGCCCTGGTGTAGCGTATCCATTTAGCGAATACCATCGCTAGCATTAATTTGTGATCGCTATTTTTAATCAACCCGTTTCGGTCAATGACTCGGATTCGATACGAGGGAAGAAATAAGAACGAGGACACAAGCTTAGTTTCAGCCCGCAGGGGTCTGAGAACAAGCTGTTCTGAGAAATTATAATAATTTTTCCTCTCCAGATAACATCTGTTGAGATTGTCGACAAGACTCCAACGCTTCAGCTTTAACCAGTTACGTAGAAAGATGATCTACATGTTATGCACGTAACCGCTTGCCAATTGCGTGGGACCGAACTCATAAAACAACTACCTATCTCTTGTCTTAATGTGAAATGTCACTAGCGTAAATCCTTTCACTAGAGCCGTAGTTTAAAGTTCACGTCGGGTAACAGGTCAACGAATAATAAAACGCAACCAGAACTAAACATCACAAGGGCCTTTGGCAAATACTTGTTGTGAAACCGTAGCTAGAATGCAAGGTTGAAGCTTTAAATCTTCGCTTAGTGGTGTAGATCTTGGGAATAGCAGGTAACAATAACCCGTTAGGTTGCGCTGCAGACAATCTGATTGTGTACTTGTATTCAAGTATCATAGGAGTTATGGTCGAGACGAGACGTCACGGGGTCAACGGCTCGGCTGTGAAAAACCACTGTTACTTTCGATTCAAAGGTCGAACCGAAGCGAATAGGCACACTGCGAATTGTAGCCGCGATGGCTGCTCTAAAGACAGTCCCAAAGAAAAGAACCAATCGCAAGACACTAAAAGGTCCCAATTTCATAGAACTTCATCGTTTACTTTGCAATTTCATTCAATGTAGGTACATTATAAAGTCGATTAACCCACAGACTAACAAGTAAGAAGACTCGGCTACGTATCTAACACCAAATTGTCATAATAAACTTTAGATTGCAGTTTTATGAAACGAAGCCCAGCTTTATATGTTATTGTCATGCACAGTTAATGAGGTTAATGTCCATAAAAATACTGTCACGAGAGTATCAATCACCAGAGGTCGCACACTCAAATGTTTCTCGTCGTTTTTTAGCTCTAAGATAGTAATCTTACGCCTTACACAGAGTAGACTTAGACTTACTGCACACGGAAGGAAATGAATCGTTAACTTATTACGGTTACACAAACGTAACTAGTCGTTTAGCGAACGAAAACGCTATCGTCATAGATACCAGAGGTTCTAAAACGAAATCATCGCATCGTTAAATTAGATGAGTTGCCAATTAATAGAACGAAGTGTTGTTGCTAGTTTATCTTGTTTCTACTCTGTATTTTGTTCAAATTTAGAACTGTCGATTGATGAAGTTTCCTACGAGCCATGGCCAGCCTGAGACCTGAAGATTGCATTACAAGTTTGGAAGGCGACCTTGTCGCTGCTGCAACTATCTATTCAACCGAATTAATTGAAATACAATATACCTGTTCCCAATGCTGCCAAAACGATACGACGAATCATGTCAACTACAACCTGTAACAACCTTGCAGTTTTATCTATTGCATTAGCTCTAGACATACCGACAAGGACAATCAATTAACATTAACGCAAGGTCCATCCTTTGTGACATCACTAATAACAAGGGATCAAGAACGAAGATGTCTTATAACCGACAATCATTTGTTACAACTTAACTTTTCGATCTCGTGGATTTGATCAGTATGGATGGAGGTTTAGGTGCTCGGCAAGGAATATATTTTGGGTGAAGCCTATGTCAAAAAAAGAAATAAATATTTAGGAATGCCTCCTTTCAATCCTCTATCAGAGTACTTGATGTCGCTGCTGGCCTCCTGCCCATATATTACGCGTACCAAATCCTGAAGAATTCCCAATAGTATAACCATAAATCCCTTAATAATTGAAATATCATACACACATACGCCTGTACCCTGGACGGGTAGATAGAGACCAGGGTTTGCCACTTGTCACGATCCTGACAACCTGCACGCACGCCGGTATAGGGAACCTTTTACTTGGAAAACGTCAAGAATCTGTCAGGATTCAGGGCGCGTAATATAGGGGCTGAACGCATCCCACCCTTCCAATGATGGCGGTCGGTTGCTTCTCCACGCCCTCAGTTGCGGGGCATCTTGGAGACATTTGATAAGATTAGACACAGCGGGTCGGTTAATCCCGTATTACGACAGTTGTACAGCGATCATTTGACTTTCAAAACAATGGCAGCTCTAGGGAGGTAAATGAAAGACAACTCACAGCTCCTCGCGTTGCCGTTGAGACAACACCATTTTCATCGTGGTCGGGCGGCGGTGCGGCGACGGTCCCGCGAAGTTCACTGCACTGGAGTCTCGGTAGATTCACACGGGCGACGACGGAAGCGCCGTGGCCATTATCACACCTGTTACACAATACAGAAACCTGTTCATAAGGGCTGATACAAGGAGGTTTGTGGCGCAGGTATTAGGCAAATTTATGAGGATTTACGGACAGTTCACATTCCTTCAATACAAAGTAAGGTTTTAGTATTATGCCAATATTGATTATTTTACCCCGCCAATCATCATCATCAGCCATTTTTACGCCCACTGCAGGACATAGGCCTCCCTCATGGTTTTCCCGAACCATGAAGGGTTTTGCCATAATTGCCACGCATGGCAGGCGGGTTGGCAATCGCAGTATGTGGTTGGAATCTCAGGAAGACGCTGCTGCCCGTCTCCTGGTACTTTTTTCCTCAGTCGCCTTCTACGACATCCACGGAATGAAATGGAGTGACGCTATTCTTACGCTGTCAATATTTATTAAATTGTCGCGCTGGATAGTGGTCGCTGAAATTGGTCAAGCGCGATAAAACGTCGCGTCAACTCGTTCTTACTCACTACTTAAAGTAAGATGGCGTCATTATATCGGGCTCGACACAGTGGCCGTGCCGCGGGGGCAAAAATTCTATGTTACATCCCGCTTCCCTCCCCAATGAGACCCGAAAATATATCCATGCGAAATCAAATCAATCTGCTCAAGTTATTCGTCGGGCATTATACCATTACATTATTTACTGAAAAAGATTACTGCTGTAATTATTTAAGTTTTAAGAAAAAGATGTCAGCATATCACATACATATATAATGGATTCCTTTTTCGTCTTAGTGAAATCTATCTTGGGATTTAATAAGATCAAGAATTAATTGCTCAACTGCATACAATTGTTTAAACAATGTGGTTGGCAGGTGGTCACTTTCTTCAATGACATTTTATTTTATACTTCTCCTGTGTATTATGAAGTTTCCTAAGCTGTTATTCTTCCGTGTGTGTCATGACAATAATGTCATGACCTTTGTGACGCCATTCGGTCAAATTAAGTTTGTTTAGGAGAGCATTATTACAGTTTGAGACAATCACGAAATTAGGCAACACGCTTTATAACAAAAGCACGAGTTTGATTATAAATGTGTAATAAAGGGTAGCAAAGTAACAAATACCAAGCTTATTATCTGGTATTGCAAGTTTATCATAATTTCACAGGAGAGTAGTCTAGAGAAACAAACTATACCAGGAATTAGTAAATAGAAAAGGAATCTAATCAAATCTTAGCCAGTATCTGACAGAGAAGTTATTATGATCTGAACATAAACAATGAAATTGAACTGAGAGTCATATGGTTTCTACGTCAAGGGTAAGGTGAGGTTTATTTCGGAAGTTACACAATGAAGCCAGAAAAGTGAACTAATTTCTGTTTACTAAGAAAACAACTTAAGTTTTACGAAATGCTAGTAGGTATTTTCCTTCTACCATGTTGTGTATAAAATGTATGTTTGAAAATTTTAGGGATGGGTCATATTTAATAAGCGAGACACGTGAGGTGTCGGTTTTTTATTTTGATTTCATGCCTCTCAACTGAACACACAAACTGTCTCGGGCCTTCCACGCGCGGCAGCCTCAATTTATCAATCATCCCCTACTCGTCCACTGCTGGACATAGGTCTCCCCAAGGCACGCCACTTCCTTTTTTCTGACAGCAGCCTCGCGTAAGGCTCCTCGCGAGGCTTTTTCTACGAATCTGCTCACTCTTTGTGAGCCCGCCTAATGGAGGGCTTGCACTAAAAAAATGTTTTATTATAATCGAAGAGAATGCCCTCTTTAAAAAAAAGTTAGATAAAAGATAAATAAACGTGGTATTTTCTTTTCTCTACGACAAATAAGTTTCATAATATAACCTGTCGAAAAGTCAATTTAGTCAAGTGGTACAAGAACGCGCCATACAAATCGGGTCCAAACTATGACGTTACAAATTGCGCATAATGCCTTATAATGTAAGAAGCGTTTATCAATATGTGAGATCTCGTAAAATAACGTTATTACGTATTTTTACCCTCATTAAAAACCTCTAGAATTCAATGAAAAAACTGAATCCAATAAGTTTTTTATTATTTAGTAACTTTATTTTTCGCATTTTTTCGACTTATTTTCGAAAATTATTTTTAAGATTTTGTTTTTTAAGTTTTTACATATTTTCTATGGTGTACAAGCAATCTCACTCCTATCTAAATTAGATGCAGGTCCCCATTATCCAACCGAGGCTGCCTCGCCTGCCTCGGGGGCAAGCACCTTGTGAGGCTGCTCGGCCTGTGTAGACTCAGCGAGGGTTACATAATAGCGATTTATGAATTTGAAGATGAAAGTATATATGTGTTACAAAGTAAAGTTAGTCTCGATAAGGATCACTGCCGTAATGTCTGAGGGATTTTAAGCAAAATATGTGAGCTTATTATTGATGGACTGCTTTTTGGGCACAAGCATGTATTATGTTTCCTTACTTGGCAAAAATAGTAAACCAACAAGGCGTATTAGATTGATTATATTTTCTATGTACTTCAGGGTGGATAAAAGTAATGATTTAGAAAAAACAGAGCAAACATATTTATTTCATTCAAATCAGATTTTTTTTATCTAAATCAGTTTTTCTAAGTATTTTAACATTCTGATCCTTTTAAATTTTGAAGTCTGTTATTTATTTAAAAAACCCACAGCATAATTTTTGTTTTAATTAAATTAATAATATAAATTAAAAAAAAATATTTTAACTATTTATTTGCTATGTTTCACAAAAAAAAATATAATATTTTCAAAATACAGTTCTAAAATCCAATATTTTTTTTTAAATGCACAAGTGTCACTTTTGTCATATTTAAGACTTAAAATAAATAAATGAACATAACATTGTTTGGGTTTCACCACAGTCACAGTCACTTATATTCACAGATGTTATGTTTTTGTTGGCCAGGGAATGCCTGAACTGTGTAGGAGAACTTAGCATTAGACACATGTGTAGTTGATGTCGGGGGAAGTATCTTGACACTTGGGCAGTTTTGGTCACATAAAAAAGTAATCATTGTTTTTTTTTAAATCACTTGATTTTAATCATTCTTTAAATCACTGATTTAAATGAAGTGATTTAATAATATCAACCCTGATGTATTTGTTCAGTAGTGTTTAATGTAATAGTGATTACAAATATAAAATGTTGGAACAAAACAGTTCAATAAATTGTATAAAAAACTGCCCAAGTGCGAGTGGGACTCTCGCACAAAGGGTTCCGTACCATTATCTATACAACATTTGAATATTTCAAGCATCTGCCTGTTGCCATTATTAATATCGAGCAGAAAATGGCAAAAAAAATAACTTTTGTTGTATGGGAGCCCCCCTTAAATATTTATGTTATTCTGTTTTTAATATTTGTTGTTATAGTGGCAACAGAAATACATCATCTGTGAAAATTTCAACTGCCTAACTATCACGATTCATGAGATACAGCCTGGTGACAGGCAGACGGACTGACCAACAGTGGAGTCTTAGTAATAGGGTCCGTTACCCTTTGGGTACGGAACCCTAGTGTTTTTCTTATAAGTTACATATTGTGGGTCAGAATGTTTCTGTGTTGTAACACAGTCCAATTGTGGAGAATAAATGGACAAGATCACGGTTGGGGTGTAGGAAAGGGTGGCCGTACCTGGGACTTAGAAAAATTTTGACCAAAATTTTTTTTGGTGTAAAAAGTGTGTTTAAAATTTGGTTGTTAGGTCAATACACATAAGCAAAAATAGGTTCGAAGTTCCAGGATGGAGCGGAGCGCAGCGACGCTCCATCCTGAAACTTCGGGTGTTAGTTCTTTTTTTTTATATAAAAGCGAAAAAAAATATTTCACTAAAAAACTTAGTTTTGAGTCAAACAAAAAAATTTTTGTTCTAGTTTACATTTCGCATTTTATTCATTTGGTCAAATTATACTTTAAGTGTTGAAATTTATAAAACTTTGTGTCGCTATATTTCGGCCATTTCTCAATTTAGAGAAAAAAAGTTCCAGTAAAAGATGCTTATTTTTACATATTCTTTAATGTTCTGATCAAAAAAGTAGTAAAAACGAGCAAAAAAAAAAAATTAAAATTTTTCTAAGTCCTATATATGGGCCACCCTTTGCTACACTCTGACCAAGATCACTTAAAACGAAAGATTTGTGGCAGTAGCATAGTTTTTGTACAGAAGTGGTCGCTATGGTCATCACAGTAATGAACAATAAGACCATATTTATAAAAACTTTAGAAGTTCATCCGAAATGAATGTTATCGCTATATTTTTTACACAGTCATGGTTAGGAACGGTTGGTAAGCTAAATATTAATTAAATGTTATTCTTATTTCAATATTTTTTACCCTTTGCTATGTAATAAAGTAAATAAATCCTTTAACGGTATTTAACATGAGTTCAAGTTTAATGGGGACAATAGAATAGTAGGTATATTTAAATTGAGGGCAAAGTTTGATTAATCTTACCCCTTGTTTGTTGGGCTCTAGGTTCTATTATACTACAAAGTTTTAGCGTGTTCTCGAAGCATGGAAGAAAAAACGTAGGGTATTTTCTTTAACTCTGATGTTGAAAACAGTACAATTGAGTATCCAAGGGCTTACAACAGTTAGATAACCAATTATCGTTTATAAGTTTACTGTCAAGGGGAGAGGATAACATAGGACATTTTACGTTTACTAAGGAAACCAAAACCTGATGATTTTACGCCTCAAACGCGTGTATGCAACTAAAAATGTCCACAACAGCAAAATGAGTCAGAATCTGGGAATGAACACAGATCTGACTGGAATCTTTGCGACAAGAGCTTTGAATCCTCTATAAAGACGTAAGGCATGTAAAAGTTATACTTTCTAGCTCATATAAAAATAATTGACACAATTGTACAAGAAAATAGGAAAGAACTACATAATATGAAGAACGGCCATATTGAACCGAAAACAGTCCAATCACTATTTTCTGTAATTTCCAGCGCGTCTCAATGTCTTGATTCCAATACTTACAAATCGCAAATTAACACTAAAACTACACTGTTTTAGCTATGAAAACCACACAATCTTTACTAAACACACTACACGAGACCCGAGGCAAAGCGTAGAAACCGTTCGTGGTGTTCGATGCGAAAATCAGCAAACGAATGATTGAATGAATGACCGAATTTAAATTTCTTACTTCTTTCTTTCATTTTCATTCCTATGTCACTCATTCATTCATTCAATATTATTGCCAGAATAAAAATAAGAAATTGCCACTCGCGTTGGTCTGTCTATACGCTCATTCAAGAATTGAAGAAGTAAAAAATTAAGTTGGCAAAGATATTTCGTCTTCCTATGTTATTTTTCTTGTACTTAGATGAGGTGTATAAAATTTATAAAATTTGAATTCGTTATTCGTTCCAAGGGAATTCTTTTCTTTCATGTAAAATTAAAGTAATATACAATGGCATAAAATGTTTCTCGTAATTCAATTTAAATAAATGTGTTCTTTCTTTCTTTATAAAATAACAATTTTATTGGCCAATGAGAACCATAAGATACTCGATATACTATATTTATTTTAGTATTTCTGTGAAGTGATTATTGTTGTAAAAAATATGCATTGTTAAAAGTATTAGAATCATGATTGTTGTGAAGTAAATTAAGTTCGAACTTTCGAAGTTATAATATTAAAGGCAAAAATAAAATGAGGAATTTTCTTTTTATTATTTTTTATTATTGCCTAATCGCTGCATAGATGGGGCTGAACTTGGTAAGTTACTGCAAGGAACGGATCGTCACATTATTATTTTTATTATTACACTTGGATGTAATTTTTAGATCTTGAAACGAAAACTTACATATTATGTCATTGTCACATCACAAATAAATATCTTTCCGAATTGATTCATTCACGTTACGGCAATATCCATTGACGTCCATTTCGGAACGTCTATCATAGATGCGAATACGTGTGAGCAATCTGCAGGTCCTTCGGATTGCCCATGATCGCTCACAAATCAGTTCTGCAAATCAGAACGCGCGTAGCGTAGTCAGGTCAGCGCTATCTACGGAGTTCTTGGGAACTACTTTTTTTCTTAATAGCCAAAAAGAAAACCTCCCATTATAAACAAGAGCGCAACCCACAGAAAGATGAGTGTGCCAATGTGAACATGTCAATATCTACTGAGCGTGTAGTGGGCGTGTAGCACTGAAGAAGTCGTGAAGTGAGCGCAACTCGACCATAAAGAAGAAGAGTAAAATTTACACTATAAAGTGACTATTGAATTTCTTAAAATCGCCGCGTTTACACTCTCCATGAGAAGCAGTGGGAAAATTCAATGGGGGTGGCAACTGTAAAAAAATTAAATATGGAGGATGTCCCGTTTTCTTGACTATTTGTAAGGGAAAAGCAAAATATTTGTAATTCTCAGAGATATGTGTAGTGTCATTTTTCAAAAAAATCAGTGCCTACGCATTTACTGCTCAGTTTACAATGGAAAAACTGTGGCTCCTATACCATTTGGAGGAAGTAAATTGTTTATCATGAAGTTTATAGGATATAATTCTAGTAAACAAATACCAAAAAAATATTTCGTAAAGCCAGCTATTATTGCTGCAATTGTAAGTGAAGTAAAACAATGTTTCTGGGTACTTGTAAACATCGGTTTTATTTAATAAAATCATAATCATACATTGTAACACGCATTTCTTTGGGCCTACATGTATCCCAAAATAGGTAAGCAGCTTAATTACCCAGAGCCAGCATGGGCTGGCATGCTATGGAGCGTTGAACTGGGCAGATTTGAATAGAAATCAATACTTCTGACAGGACAATTTATTTATTGGTGATAGGAAACTTCAATTAGTAGTCCCGCAGCATCATTTTATGCTCATAAAGCTGCTTCGTCTCCAAAATGGAATAAAATTAAGAGAGTTCATATAGGAATAGTATGATTTTATGAGTAAGCTTATATAGTACATAGTGTGGATAATTTTACAATGATTTCCAATGTTTCTGAGTAACTTACTTAAGTAAGTTTAACATTTTACACTTTATAATCAATAAATCAGCCAGTAAAGAGGTATTTAATAAAAGGTAGGTATGCTGCAAGAAATGTATAAAAAATATTTTTGAGGTTACCTTTGTATTACAGTCTGTATTCCTTTCACGGTATACAAAACTTTGCTTTTTAAGTTTTGGTAGAAACTAAAGCTTTCCCTTTGTGGGAGAAAAGGATTTCGTGACGTTTTTATGTTTAATTTCCATGAAAAAATCCGAAAATAAGTAACACTTGCGAAAAAAAAACAAACATTGTCGGGGCAAATCTCAGTGGCGCCATCTGTAATTAGTTTCGTGTTGCCATCCTCATTGCAAGTGTCTGGACAGCGCAATCTCTCACTCACCCGACTGCAAACTCAAAAACACCGTACGTGTTTAGTGCACCGTTTCGGATAGAAGTAAAAAGTAAAGTAAAGTAAAAATACATTTATTTAAAATTACAAAGTTATCAAAGAAAACTTTAGGATGCATGGATATAAAAGAAGTTTACTTCAAATCTAGAATTCAACGACAGCCCCGAAACTCGGCTGAGCCTGTATCTTGGTCTCTTATTCAGTTTTAGAAGCCTAGACATGATGCTAAAATACTCAATCCAACTGTCATTTCACACACACAAAAATTTAAATCAGTCACTTTATATTGCAAATTTTGCTGTACATAAGATTCGAGCTGGCAACAGCCCCATCTGGAATTTGAGCCCATAATCTATTTTCTTTTAATTTAATATCCAAAAATACTCCCGAGTCCCGACTTTGTAGACAACTAGCTCAAGATCGGCTGAATATAATATGATAGAGTTACAGCTAGAAATCTACTGTTATAAGAACACGAATACTTAGAACACCCCTCAATGGTAGTTTAAGCAGTCAGTAGTAAAGGAGAACACGTAACCATAGATATTTAACCCGAGGAGTGTTTTAGATATATCGTGTAAAATAAATATCGTGGAATTGAACACTGAGTTTTTCTCATGCAGAGGTGGAAACCGTAACCAAAACGTTTGATTTATATTTATATAATTCAATCATGGTGGCGAATAAATTTTGTATATGACCAACACAGTTAAGTCATTTTTTTTTATTTTACTTGGGCGTGTTTCAACGTGAAAGTAAGAGGGTGAAAATAATACAAATACGTTTATTTTCTCAACCCACAAATCAAATGCAAAATGTTCGCCGATGAGTCGAAAGGCAGAATTTGTTATATTTTTTACATTCTGTTTCAACTTGACCAAAAATCCCAGTAGTCACTATCCGATATCCGTTGAATTTTCGACGTTGTCAGCGAACCAAACTAACTTATGAGAAATACCATCTGCTCAGGTTAAAAAATCGACATTCTCTTCTTGCTTGGTAAGACTTTTTTGCAGTCGAGTTATTGTTTTATACATTTATCATACAAACCAAAAACGAGTGCCCATGATACCATTATTATATTTATTATATAGCATAAAAACCGGCATTCCGTGTGGCGCCGGATTAAGAATAGCGTCACTCCATTTCCTTCCGTGGATGTCGTAGAGGCGACTAAGGAAATAAATTACGAGGAGACGGGCAGCAGCGTCTTCCTGAGATTCCAACCACATACTTCGATCGCCAACCCACCTGCCAAGCGTGGCGATTATGGCAAAACCCCTTATGGTTATGAAGACCACGAAGGAGGCCTATGCCCTGCAGTGGGCGTCAAATGGCTGATGATGATAAAAACCGGCCAAGTGTGAGTCAGTCTCGCACACGAAGGTTTCCGTACCTTTATCTATACCACATTTATATATGGTACACAAGTGTGATTGTATTGGGTTAACATATTATAATAGTAATTAATAATTATTGTACACTTTCCTCCTTGTTTATAATGTTCGTATCACCACATCAAGGGTTAGCTGAAAGAGATTTCTGCTGAAATAAGCTCGCCATGTACACTTTTTAATTTTTCTGTAAATATCGTGTTTTATTTATGTGTGCAATAAAGTATAGTGTTTTATTTACACACCATAACACACATTTATACATTTGGGTGAAATGAACACATAAAACACAAAACCTAAAAAAATGTAAAAATAAAAAGACACTAAACACTAACGGTCCCATTTATAAAAACACGATTGCTCCAATACACTCCTCAGAGGCATATTAAGTCTTTCTCTTGTAAAATCTCTACCACAGATTATTTTATACGGCATTTATAGAGTGTTTTAAGGAACGGCGCATTCAAAAATAAGACCGTAAAAATTTGGCATCAAAACAATGCAGAAATAAACCTTGTTAACTAACTAGTGACACTTATCTACACAAGCACAACACAAATAGAAATATGAATATAATTATGCAAGAGTTACGGTTTTTAAACAAACAAAACTAAATTAAATTTGTCTCAACTTAAAGTAATATTTTGAGTTCAAATGACGAATAGGTGGTAGGATATTGTTCCAGCAGCTCAGCAGCCAGAGGCAGCGTATCTAAAATTGCCCCCAAAAGCTGCTGTTTTATGCTCTGGACATAAAATGCAGACAGCTTGCCAACCCGTTCACTATAAGACGAGCTAGACCACTCCAACTTACTTTGAATATTTCAAGCGTCTACCTGTAGCTGTTATTAATAAATAAGCAGCCTATATACGTCCCACTATAGGGCACAGGCCTTCTCTCGTGGCCGTTATTAATATCGAGCAAAAAATGGCAAAAAAATCCCGTTTCTTTTATGGGAGCCCTCTCTTAAACATTTATTTTATTTTACCTGTTAAAATTTCAACTGTCGGTTCATGAGATACAGCCTGACAGTGTAGTCTTAGCAATAAGGTCCGTTACCCTTTGGGTACTTAACCCTAAAATGGGACTGGATAACTATTTAGTTATACATTTAACGGGTCTAATCACAATAATTTATTAGATAAACTATTACATTCTGAATGAATAAATAATAAAATTATTTATTGAGAAAAAGCTATTATAAATAAAAATCTTTAATAAGTAGTTATGATCAAGTTTTAAGGCGAATAATTACTTACAGTAGTGTATAACTTCTCTGTGTCTTCATAGGTCATTGTTTTGGAATAAATCTTGTAATTTGTATTTGCATAGTAGGGACATTCAGGGAAAGTGATAGTTTTGAGTTGAGCTTATTGTAGAGAAAAGGAGCAAGGAATACGAAAAATCACTATTAAATACCTATTTGCCTCTCTCTCAGACAATATGGACGGATTTATTGTCAAGTGAAATACATACATAATAGTCGTCCAGTTACTCCAGCAGAGAGTGTGTATCCGTCGTGACTGAAACAAATGAACTGCGAAATCTGAGCACTGAAAAATACCTAACAAAACAAATGTCTGATCTTGCGCCCATTTCGTATTTCGCCCATAAGTTCCTCGAACGATAATTTCGATTTACGCCCTCAAATTATTATTTCTTTAGATAACCTGACAAAAGTGTAACGTGTACTATAATTTGTGCTTCGTTAAATCTTGACAGTATCTTCCAAAGTTCGTTGATATAAATAAAACGTCTACGTCTACATGCAAGGAATCAAGTTTCATTAAAAATAAGGGTGTTTGCATAAGTGCTTCAAAATCATATGTTCCCATGGAAAAAGTCTTTAGACTGAAGTTTCCTCGCAACTTGGAATCACTTCGTCCCAAGATGGCACTGAAAAAAGGTTCACCTTTCACTTCCTCGCAGTGATAGATAGCAGTCCATCGATGTTTTATCCGTTACTCCATACAGGGGGCACGGCCGCGGACTCTCTTGGGTCTGTGCAATGGTGATAGCAAAAAGCAAGAAAGTAAAACCACAAATGAATAACACAATCAAGAACATGGATTACACCTGGAGCCCTGGCCCAGAGCCTCCTAACAACCAGGAGGTTGGGGTCCCCAGGGCAATATTCATTCCACACGCGAATTCTTTACCATTTGAGGAGCGGCGCGTCACTCTGGAGCAACCTGTTAAGGTACAATAGCACTATGGCCACTAGCAAAAGCTGATCTATTACTTAGGTAGACCATAGTGTGCCATCTCCTAATCCAATATTACACTAGACTAGATATAGGATGAAAGTTTCTTTTTCAAAACACTTCTTTTTCTATTTGTATAACTGAAATCCAGCAAAAGTTAACTAGAATATATTGGGTGTTGTTGCTGTATTCTAGCCATTATTAAGGGCGTTCCTCACTTTTTTAGGACTTTTTTAAATTCACAAATTTAAAAGGTAGGAATCGGAACACATGACCAAAGTTCTAGGACAAACTTGTGTAGTCTAATATGGGCTTTATTACCTAAATTATACATTTGTAGTTTAGAAGATGCAGTAGTAAGCTGTCTACTTGTATTGATTCAGTTTAGGTTCTTTCTAAACCCACACCTGCTAAATAAATGGAAACTGACTCCGCAGACCTGTAGTTCGCAGCATTACTTTTTTCTCTACATGAGAAGATCACAGAGATATGAATGAACTATCATTGATTTATAAAAACACTTGATGCTAGCTGTGTTGCATAGATCTCATAAGCAACACGGTTCTCAGTATTGGAATGTGCTAATGCACGCCATTGTCAGTCATTCTATGGTACAAGAACAAGCCAAGCCCATTTATACAATTTACTGTTAACTGTATTGAATTATTGTCTGGAGGCCTGAACTAGTAAGGTAGCACATGAGATAAGTTTACTCTTTAAAATCAGATAAGACACATTTTTTTGTCAGTACCGAACAACCTTTATCTTCTGAAATCTTTATGATTGACTGTAGTTTTCATACGCTATCATTTGATAGTGGATATTGAGTCTATTTTGCTGTAAATCAATCAAATGAAAAAAATACCTATATTCATCCTAGTCCAGAAACTGAGTTAATGAATGGTACAATTAAACAGGTGTCCATTTTAAGCAAGATCTAGATTGTTATGTACGAAAATGCCTGCCTTGTTGGTCTAGCGGTTACTACCAAACAAAGTTTGTGGGTTGGATTCCCACTGGAGGCTGCCCTACTTGATTAGTACAAATGGCCTCAGGCTGGGTGTATTTCCATGTTTGTGATGTCCTTCCCTGGTTACCATAGCACAGGGTATCCTAGTTTGGGATCAGGACAAGTGATTGTACTGTGTGGAAGTTAGTTATTATTAAAAATCTCCATGCTAACTTATGGTTTCCCAAACAACTACAATCTCTTAATCTATTGGTAACAGCTGTCTGTTGGCCAAAGTGCATACAAAAAAACTACTAACCGCTGTAAACCTGTGAATGAGAAACTGCGGGTTAGAATTTTCAAAGTGGCTTAAATTAAGAAAGAAAGAAACCGTTTATTCACAATGCTAACAATGTTTAACTTATTATTCTAAAACATAGAAGTATTTTTCAATCCCTATTCCCAATAACATGGTGTTTTCTAAGTAGTTTGGTCCCTGATGCTGCTGGTCCGTAATAAGATATAAGCTTAACAACTACCCACAGTCCATCCACTCAAGGTGTCTGCTTGTTGTATGTTCCTGTGTGCAAAAAGCCCTGTGCACCACAGGAAGCCGCACATTAGTGTGCGTGGTTGAGTCAGCATGACCTGAGGTGCCGGAGACATGTTCAATTGTGCATTGTCAATTAAATGTAATAAGCCAAATTGCTTTATTCTCGAAGACAGATGTGTGAAATTTAGGATATTTAAAGTGTGTGTGTCTTTAGTTGGAATGTTGATGATTCCCAAATATTTTGATATTACAAGTTACAAGACATTGTAATGTACCAGTATGCTGTTGTGTATGAAATTGTTTACAAACAAGTCCTAGGTTTAACATGATTTGTTATTATCATCTCAGAAATAACTCACTAGGTAGCAGACAGTTGTTCTGCAATGGAGAATTTGCACTAAAAATGGTTTAATAGAATAGGAGAGGACATGTTAAATGATAAATTAATGTGGTATTTTTTACCTCTGCGACTAATACTTTTTATAATATTACCAGTCGAAATGTCAATGTAGTCACATGGTACTAAAACGCGCCATACAAATCGACTAGACTATGACGTCACTCCCTAACGTAACACCAAGTGTAACACCTATAATTATGTATGAAGCGTTTGTCAATATTTGAGTTATCTCGTAAAATAATCGTTTTATGCATGTACACCCTTATAAGAAAACGTTTAGAATTCAATGCCAAAACAAAATCTAATGAGTTTTATGTTATTAGAGTAACTTTATTTTTCGCATATTTTGTGACCCCGAAAACACCGAAAAAAATATTTTATTGTTTTATTTTAAAAAATTTCCTAGGTTTTTATATGATTTTGTATAAAGTCACTTTAATCTAAGTTAGACGCAAGTTCACCATTGGGTGAATTAATGGACAATATGAAAATAAAAAAAATTATTGCTTTTATTAGGGAGGTAAAAAGATTAATTATGTTGAAAAACAAACTAGGTAGAAGACAGTTCTTCTAAAATTCGATGAATTAATGGACAATATGAAGATAAAAAATTTTTGTTTTCATTGGGGAGGTAATGTAAAAACATTAATAATATTGAAAATTAATTCTAGTCATGTGAAAAAAAGCTTCAACAAATCGGGCGACAACTACGATGGCACAAGTTGCTAGTGACACCTTAGGATAATTATTTATGAAGCATTTAACAATGTTTTAGTTACACCTTTGTTAGATAAAGCTTAGAATCAAATGAAAAAACAAAATCTACTGAGTTTTTTTATTATTAGAGTAGATAACTTGATTTTTCGCATTATTCGAGACATGTGAAACCATTGGTCCTTTACGGTATAAATTACATATGGCATGTCGCTCAAATCAAATTTCGACTCATGCACCATGCATTTTAAATTCTAACTCCAATATTCTTTGCTGCCTCGTCATATGATTAATGCACTGAAATGTGACTGGAATAACAATGCAATGTGTCTTGTGATAAACAAGGTCTGCATTGCACACATCTTTATTGATGATAGGTAAACTACTTATTATCATTTCATTATGTCTTTGTAATATCGAGAAAGGGCTGATATGTGACTGATACGACTAGACAGAAATTGGTTTAAAACAGAAAGATTATTCTTGTTTTTTGTACACTAAAAATTATGCACACAACAAAAAATGCTGTCAAATGTAAATCTTGGGGCGACACTGACAAAAAATATTGTAGGTTAAATTACTTTTAGTAATAAAGTCGCGAATTGTACTATATTTCGATATTTTTTATTTATTTTGACATGTTCCTGTTGTCAATCCAGTTAAGTATCTATTTTTAATACGTTTTTCATCGCCATTTCTCTCCTTCCCATTTCATTTATAATTTTCTGAGAACATGCCTTGAAAAGCCGCCGATTGCGTCTCTTACAGAAAAGATTAGCTTGCTTCAAGACCTCCAATCACATCGCCGTCCCATGCACACAGTTACGCTAAGCCTACGCCTGTAAAAAGTCTACACAGATACGCGAATAGCGTCGCAATTGTAACAGTGTTGAATGACAAGCTTGCCTTGTTTGTTACAGATCGGCCGCAATGTCTACCGAGCGACTCCCACTCCCACCAACACAATATTCGAGTGCCGTGTGCTCTCGCGACATCACGCTACGCTTTACTATGACAAGGGACACTTCTACCTTCTGGTAAGTGAAGTGTGGGTTTCGTCAGATTGGATAGACTCTTCAATATTCCCCTCCTCGGCCGAAGATCGTTATAAAGTGGTCGCGGCTTTGTTTCTCGTACTTAAATCGAAGTCACGGGACACTTCCAAGTTCTGGTAAGTAAAGTGTAGGCTTTGTAGGACTGAATAGACTCTCAAATATTGTTATTATTAATTATTATTGCGGTGGATTGGCAATGTCAAGCGCTGATGTATGCGAACACCTCAGACACTCAGGTTTCCTCACAATGTTTTCCTTCACAGTTAGTGAGCGGTATCGTTACTATAACTTCACAAATGTACGTAACTTACAAAATAAAGTCATTGGTACATGCCGGGATTAGAACCCCACGACCTCCGAATGAGAAGCCGGCGTTCTACCGCTCCGGTACCACGGCTCCGTGCACGCATTACGTGTATGCATTACGCTTTACTAGGCTTCCCCACTACCTATAATAGTAATATGTTAATAGGCAACTCGGTCCCATTTCCATCGCGATAAGTGGTAAGACCTTCACTTAGAACAAGAATTGGTCTGTTGTGACAAAATTTAAGTTACACAAGAAATCTCTCGGCGGTATCTGTTACAAAATCCAAAGCATCATCCTACGTACAACTTGCAGTGGAAACCTTGAACGGGTTCTGTGACGTCGCTTTATATGACACAGCTCTCACTTATCGAGTTTCATAGAACGATGCATTAAACTCGCCAGCGCAACACTCGATTTTGAACCTAATTGCTCACATTAACAAGGCTAAGAAAGTGAGGAGGCCGCGCTGGAAGATAATGAACTACGAACAATATTGGCAGAAAATTGAAGAGCTTAAAAGGTCTGATCGGTTCAATTGCCTACAAGCAATTGCAAACCCTACTTAGATTCAGAGTTGGGTTCGATTCCCGTATGAAGCTGTAGGTTATAATTTTCCAGATCTTGTAGTTTGTATCTTCACTTTACTGTCATGTTCTTACAGTGTAGGGGATTCTAATTTGGTACAGTGCTCATTTATTGTTACGTAGTGTGCACTGAGCACGTTACTCAGTAACGAGAGCAGAGCAGGCAATGATTGCCAACAGAATAAATAAATCTCAATTGACCTTTAATGGATCTCTGTATTCGCAAGGCAAACTTAGGTCACTACCTAGTGAAGTGTAGCTAATTAAATTCTAGACCGGTAGAAGCGGACCTTCGATGTCATCCTGTTTTGCGAGACCGGCGTGCGCGCAACGTCCGCCTACCATGCTCAGCCGATTTCTATGAAGAGGCCGACTTTTGTTGTCTTTATGCTAATGTTGGTGAGCCGCTAACAAAACACAAAAGTGCCTCCAACCTGAGCAACTAGAAAAAATGTTCTTTGTTCCTGTTGGAATGATGGAAGTAATATTGTTCAGTGTTGAACTCGACAGTCTACTTTTGACCCAGCTAATTATTATGTTTCAAGTTGGTCATGCAAGTCACAGGGCATTTTACACGACTTCGTCCATAGTGACACTTTTACGCTATGTCCCATTTACCATTATTGGTATTTATTAAATTCTTCGTTTCCTAATTTGGTTCTTGAATTAGGTACACTGGTGGTAGCGCATTTAAGACACGTGCCTCAAATGCGTAAGGTCGTGAGTTCAAACCTCGGCATTTACCCTATAGCAATGATTTCTATGTTCCCGACATTTGAGAAATGATAGTAGCAAAACCACTTGCTAACGTTGAAGGAAACATCGTGAGGAAATGAGGTGTTCATACACCTCAACGCTTGGCAGAGCTTGCAATATGTATAACTCTACTGTCTCGACTATTTTGCCTTTGCATCAGTACTTGACACTGTTTAGGCTTCAAATAAAAGTTTTTTATTTACCCCTGTAAATAAATAATAACAGCTACTGACAGGTGACGCTGTACAGTGTATATAGAAAAGGAAACACTTCATTATACAATAAAAGTAATTTTTCTATTAACTTAAGTTGTAAGTATTTATTTTGCTTCCACAGGCTGTTTGTACGACGTTGCCCCGTTTGTTGCAACCAGAAAGATTTCACGCATTCCTAAGTAGTACATTGTTTCTCCTATTTAACTTGTATAGGGTGGCTAACATAGCAACTTGTAGGCTAGGCAGGTCTTGTTGCGCGCGATAGAAAAACGAGAATTCAACAAAAACACGTCTGTAATATACATTTTCACTCGGTTAAGAGAGTTTAGAGATGTATGTTGTGACATCGATTTCTGAGATGTCGATTGTTTAGAATTCCATCCGTCTGGGGACTAGTCGTTTGTCTTTAGGCGGACTACATTTATCGTAAACAGAACAGTAGAACAACTGAATTTAGGGGCACGACAGTGCCTCCGACAAGTCGAGCAAAAAAGCGGCACGGCCGTACCATCCTTTTCTCGAAGCAGGTTAGGCCATTTTCGACCCCTATAACTTTGTTGTGGATAAAACTAGTAGCCTGAATTTTCAGTAACCAAGCAGGCATTGCATAAACAGGGTATATTTCACATTTCGTTCAATTTGAACCAGTAGATTAAGAATTATAACTAGTCAAAGTTTCTTAATTTCGTCACTCACTCACTTACTGACTGACTGACCGATCATCAAAACTCTAAGGCACTTCTAGCAGACATAGAAGCTTCAAATTTAGAATACAATTAGTGTATAGTGTATAAATCAAGGAAAAACTAAAATTTGCTATTTCGGTCCAGTTTTCTAGATACACTAACTGCATAAATAACTTTAAATCCTATATAAATATATAGGATTACAAAGTTACATTTGCAGTGAATGAATCAGTGTACCTGTGTATGTATAATATAATGGAATAATAGGTGTAGATAGGTACCGAGATAATTATAATTATGTTCAAAGGTAACTTGTAAAATGGTCAAGGAAAAAAGTAGGACTATCTACAAAAAGAAATGAGATGCCATTAAAAACATAACTTGTAAAAAAGCAGGTCAATTGCGACTCGGACTCGCGCACGAAGGGTTCTGTACCATTATCTATACAAAATAAGACACAAAGATCGAGAAAAACGGCAAAAAATCACGTTTGTTGTGTGGCCCTCCTTAAATATTTATTTTATTTTAATTTAATTATTTGTTTTTGAAGCGAATATAGAAATAAATATTCTGTGAATATTTCAAACGTCTACCTGTTGCCGTTATTAATATCGAGCAAAAAATTACGTTTGTTGTATGGGAGTCCCCCTTAAATATTTAATTTATTATGTTTTTATAGCGTATTAGTATTTGTTGTTATAGCGGCAACGGACATACATCATCTGTGAAAGATTCCACTGCCTAGCTATCACGGTTCATGAGATACGGCCTGGTGACAAACAGACAGACGGACAGTGAATGGAACCCTAAAAAACCAAGTCTCGCAACTCAGTTCTTTTACCGTAAAATTGTGAGATCCATGTAATACCAAGTCGGGTAATTTATTCAGTCCCTATTTAAGGGACCTTCTGTCCTAAGTTGTTAAGTAATTAGCTAACCTAACAACATCTCATAGTGACTATATCAATATTAAAAATATTTTATGTTTTAAATATGTAAATGGATTGACTTGGCAATATAATTTAATGTGCTATCTATTTAAAAACCTATTTATGCTATCTATTACTTGTGAGATACATTGTGTTTTCATGCGATGGCCAAGTCAATCTACTTTTTTTACAAGTTATCTTTTTAATGGCATTAGGATTATGTGTAATAATAATAAAATATTGATTTTTAATGGACTGGTGACCTAGCTACAAGCTGTTGTTTTATAGTCAGGCTACGGCATCGATTTCATCAATATGTCCCGTTGGCACATTAATGAAATAGATGTTGGACCCACTTCATTAATTGGGTATTTGACAAAATATCAAATGAGTTACTTTTAAAACGGAATTTTGTATGAAAATACTGGTTTATGACGACACATTTCAGAGCATTCTTTTTATGTTTAATCTTTTTAAAAATTGTAATAACTAGTAATTGACTAAAAGAGATACATTTTCCGAGATATTTTGTAATTTTTGTTTTAATCGTGCATATGAAATAATTTATAGTTGATCGTGTCAAATACCGTATTGTGCTTTGCCTGGAGTACCGAGCGGCCTTACCTCTGCGTAGTTTTAAACAAAATAGAGTGACATAGGGTAGGAAACTCAAATGTTAATGACAGCTGTTACATTTGTTAATCTACAATCGGTTATGAAGTAATTCGTGATGCAACCAAAGTAGTTTCCTGCGCGTTCATCCTGTCAACGTACGCGCTAATAGTCAATGGAACCAGCATAGGATAGTTTATAAAAGTAAGAATTCCATTACATATCTTTACATTACATAAACTCACCTGTATCCCGGAGGGCTAGACAGAGACCAGGACTTTCCACTTTCAACGATCCTGACAAAGCTGTTTTCAATTATGTAGATATATTATAACTCAGTAGTTGTGGGCTGTGACTAAGGGCCGTTTTCTGAATTGAGAATTCCACTAACAAGATACTTAAGTAACTTTCTGTTAGTTAACTATTTACGAATCAGCTATTTCAAACGCTCATGTGAACACAGCGAGTTGCATTGCTACTGCACATCCACAAATGTACGTAACTCAGACAACAATGTCATTGGTACATGCCGGAATTTTCCTAGGGACGTCCCTGGCGGACACATGTCGACTAATTAGGGGATATATTAGCGAAAGCAAGATAAAAAGTGTGTGGGCATGCAGCGAGTAATGAATGTTGACGATGCGAAAGAGGTTTGTCGGGATCGTGGCAAGTGGCAAACCCCGGGGGCGAGTCTCTAAAACACATACTAGTTGTTCATCATCATCTTCATCAGCCATTTGAGGCCCACTGCAGGACATAGGCCTCCATCATGGTTTTCCAAGCTTACCGGTCTTGTGCCGTTCGCATCCAGCGACTCCCCGCCACCGTAACCAGGGCCTCGATTCTGTTAGTGCATTGTAGTATAATGTCAGCTACACTGTCGGGTCACGTGACGTGTTTTTTCGTACCATTGACGCCTAGAAGGTTTGATGGGTGTGCCCGCGTAGACTTAAAGCAGCCATGAAATGAAAACTGCCATGTCAATGCACTAACAGAATCGAGGCCCTGGTCGTCAGACCATCTGATGTGGGGCCTTCCCACGCTGCGTCGTCCTTTCCGCGATCGCCAGGTCAGAACTTTTTCGCCCCAACGGCCATCAGTTCTCCTAGCTATGTGCCCCGCCCACTGCCACTTCAACTGAGCAATTCTTCGAGCTTTATTAGTAACTCGGGTTCTTCTGCGGATCTCCTCATTCCTGATTCGATCACGCAGTGAAACTCATAACATAGCTCTCTCTCTCTCTCTCTCTCTAGTTGTTCAATAGAGTCATATTAGTACTGTACCTGATGCTTATTTCATTGACACTATTGGTAGTGTAGTGACCAATCGCATTCCAATGGTATAAGATGTGAGGCTTAACTCGGCGCCCCGCGCGATTCGATCTTCTTCGCGAGAGATGCCTATTTATAATGCCTATCTATTCCGGCTGGGTTCTCCGACATTACCTCTGAATCAGGTGTTTTAAAATACATTTTACTCTCTAATGGTTAGTATTTCAAATCGAAAAAAAAAAATTGTCGGTCATTATTTTTATGATTGTTAGGGTTTCGTACCCGAAGGGTGCCAAACGGGACCCTATTACTAAGACTTCACTGTGCGTCTGTCTGTCTGTCTGTCGATGCATCTGTCTATCTGTTTGTCGGTCTGTCTGTCACCAGGCTGTATCTCATGAACCGTGATAGGTAGGCAGTTGAAATTTTCACAGATGATGTATTTGTGTTGCCGCTATAACAACACATACTAAAAAACAGAATAAAATAAATATTTAAGGGTGGCTTCCATACAACAAAACAAATTTTTTGCTCGATATTTATAACTAGTAGCACTACTATAGTAGGGGACTTCATGGCCTGGTCACTGCCAACTTCTCCGGAATACAGGCGAGAGTCATGTTTTTTTTTTGTTTTTTGTGTTATTGTTCGGCAATTCGTTCTCAGGACAACCAATCGAGCAACGGCACGTTCGTCAACAACAACCGCTGCTCGATCTCGAAGGACCAAGAGCCGCACGAGGTGTTCTCGGGCGACGTCGTGCAGTTTGGCATCTCCGTCGTCGAGAATGCTGGCAACGCGGAGAAGGTAACCCTGCCGTCTGGGCCGCGTCTCATAAAACTGCAATTCTTAGTTTATTGTGACAATTCGATGACTATTGCGTAGCCTTGTCTTCCTACTTGTTAATTTGTGGGTCAATCGACTTTGCAATTTACATCGCAATTCCATAGTACAGCATTGTAGTTGTATGAAATACGGTCCTGGCTGGCCTCTGCGTGATCACGAAGAAATACATAAATATAATTTTAACAAATTTTTGGAAATAATACTCCTTTGCGTTCATACATAACACTGTACGAATGCAAAGGAGTGTCGTTTGCGAGTTTCTGTTCTAGTTACTGGTTGGAGATTGGCAGGGGATGTTGTTGGCGTGAAAGGAAGAGGCTTATTCCCAACAGTGAGCTTTATTCATGGATTGGATAGACACATACTTATGGGTCACCCACTGCCTTCGGCACTATTGTAGCGCCATTCATACGACTTGCGGCCATCATCAATCAGGAACATTCTCAGTAGTTTGTTAAATCCTTACAGTTCAAATTAAGGAAACTTAATCCGAGGCTAAGCCTCAGTTTCCGAAAGAGTGTTCAAATGTAACAAGAGATTAATCTAAGATTAATTCAAAATACCGGCCCGTGATTGGCTGAAATTAGCTTGACGTGAGATTAACATGAGATTAACGTTTGATCGCTCTTCTAGAAACCGAGCGTAATAAGGCTTCTAGCATACGTGTCGGGGGCCTAGGGGTATTTTGTTTATTTTATTTATGTTTTTGTTTATTTCACGACCTCGTGGCGCAGCGGTAGTGCATCTGCATACCATGCGAGAGGTCCCGGGTTCGAATCCCGGCTGGGGACAAAAAAAAACCCATGTCGTTGTTTCTGGTTCCCACGACACAGGGTATCCTAGTGTGAGGCTAGAAGTAATGTATGTGCCTGTATGTAAATGTTTATGTTTTATTGTATTTATTTGGAAAAAAAAACACAGTAGTACATTAGAGTATTGCATAAATCAGACTTAATTTAACATTGCAAATGTACTACACTGCGATCAGACAGTAGCAGTTTGCAAGGAAAACGTTCGTGAATTCAAGTTTTCCGTGAACTGTCCGCCTCAAACTCAAAAAATTATTCTCTGGAGCAGAAGCTAACAAAGAAACTCCATATTTATTCTTATCAAAGCACGTTTTAACTTAACTGACAGAGTTTTCTCCCAGAGGCTCCCAGCCAGCGTTGCTTGAGCTTAATCTATTTTTTTAATCTATCTGAACTTCGCCGTGAAATGTTTCTTTCCGTGCCACCCGCCTTGGTTCACCTTGACTGGCTTCGAGTACCATCTAAAAGCCGTAGCTCTATGGGTAACTGGGGCTTGTTTCATAGAACTGCAATTCATGGTTTATTATGACAATTCGATGTACATTGCAAAGTCGATTAACACACAGATTAACAAGTAGACTCTGCTGCGCAATGTATAAAACTACGTATTGTAGTTTTACAAGATTAGATCCTGGTAATATTAATTAAGTCGCAGTTTCTGCGCTAATTTGAATTAAGCATTTTGACTTTGACATTCTCGTCACAATAATAGTTTCTCCCGCAGAACACATTCCCGCCAGTGGTGGCGTTGCTTAAGCTCTACCACCCCGACGGCAAGGAGGCTAAGCTGTCGTTCAACCCGACCATGACGACGCCACTGCACCTCAAGGAGTTGTATCAGCTCAACAACTTCGTACAGGTAAGCCTGGGTGTGCTGTTTAGAGTCAGGTTCAGGAAAAAATATATTTATCGTCACGGTAGCACGAAAATAAACAAAAAGGAACAAGGAAGAAATTAATAAAATTAACATCGAACAATGTTACATGATTGGCAACTTGACAAAAGAAATATTGCTTTGGGAATATTCATTGATTTAAAGAAGGCCTTTGACACCGTTAGTCATGAATTGCTATTGTTGAAACTTAAAGACATAGAATTTACCGGTAGCGCTTTTAAAATTTTTGAGTCGTATCTAAGTAATCGATACCAAGTGGTTAAATTACAAGAACATCAAAGTGACCCGCAACTCGTAACATTTGGCGTCCCACAGGGATCAATATTAGGACCGCTCCTATTCTTAATATACATAAACAGCATCAAGGACATTGGGTTGACTGGCGACATAACGTTATATGCAGATGACACTTGCCTATTTTACTTTGGACCAGATATTAACTCTATAATGGAAATAGCTCAACGTGACTTAAATATCCTTCATGAATGGCTCCAAGAAAATCTTCTTACCATTAATACATCAAAAACCAAATATATAATCTTTGCGGCAAAAAATAAACCAATAGCATCACATAATCCATTAATTATCAATAAACAAAAAATTGAAAACTCTACTGAGGAAAAGTATCTAGGCCTAATTTTGGATAGTCGTCTAACATGGAGACCACACCTAGAAAAAATAAGGTCGAAATTATTATCCCTGGCAGGGTCTTTACGTGGAATTGCTCGCTGTCTCCCAAAAAGGGTCCGTTACACAATCTATAATTCACTTGTTAAGCCTCACATAGAATACTTGATTGAAGTGTGGGGGTCAGCCGCAAAAACTAATGTAAAGCCCTTGCAAACTGCGCAAAATAAAATTATAAAAATTCTTTTTGGCTATAATTACCTTACCAAAACAACAAAAATCTACCAAGAAACTAAATTACTGAGTATAGCTCAAATTTACAAATACAATCTATGCATACTGATACGGAAAATTTTGACCAAGGATATTCACACTCAAATAACCTTCTCCAAAAGGATACAACTACAGACTCGATTAACAAGACAAGCAAATAATATACACATACAGATGCAAAGAACGAATTATGGAAATAGTAGTATAGTGGCTGAAGGAGCCCGCATGTATAACAAATTACCAAAAGATATCAAGGAAGCTAAATCATTGCCTATCTACAGAGGATTACTGAGAAGCCACATTTTGAGGGATACTTCATTGTTGAAGCCTTAAAGCTTTCCACTATTTTTTGTTTTTAGTATGCACTCACACCTGCCTTCAACTTCTTGCCTGCTTTTAACTCTCAACAATGTGAACGCAACCTTATGTTCGTTTTTATTGCAAACTGTTATTATCAAACTAACAAATCCTATGTACCCACTTTCTACTTACTTCCAAGAATTATACGCGAATTGCAACGGCGCGTTTTGCTTTATATAACATTTATTAATATACATAACTATTGTTTCTCAAGTAAGTGAATCAATGTATTCTTATTGAGAAATAAATTTCTTAAATCACAAATCACAACTTCTAGTGGCAGTGTGACTTATGTGCTTAAGTCCGCCGACCCTAGATTTACCTGTAACTTACGTTGGCCCCAAGCTCCTCCAAGGAGCTTCTCGTCCTCCTCGACTCGTTCTGTCTCGGTCTTTTACAGTGAAGTTTGGGTGGACTTATTTCTCTCACGTATGTGACGAGAAAATGTATCAGAATCAATTTGTATAACAACTTTGCGGATCGTAAAGCTACTAAAAGTTTGTTTGGAACTGTATGAAATCAACGGGATTTTGATCTCAAGACCAAAATGTGGGACGAAAATAAAACCGTGACGTGAGAATCAAAAGAACACGAGCACTTGATATTACTGAGTAAATGTATTAGGGGTTAAAGTATGAAATTGCCGTTTTATTGCAATAGGTTCTTTGAATTGACGTAGAATCTTCATGGTATGAGGTTTTCGAATGAAACTTTTTTCAAATAGTTTCTATGATGTTCTTTTTTTAAAAAATGTGAAACATTTGAATATCGACTTTCAATTCTTTTTGTTATTCAATTTAGACAAGAAAGAAGGATACTGCGAAAATTCGAGTTATTATGAGGCACCCATTTTTCGTATTTTTTTATTTTATTGATTTGACGCAAGTGAGTCAATATTGTGGGTAAGGTAACGTTAAACCATGCCGCTAATTCCTGGGTAGTTTGACTAGGGTCGGCTTCCACTATCTCTCTTAATTCATCGTTATTCACCTGTGTGGGCGGTCTTCCTCGTGGCTCGTTCTTTAAGTCGAAATTTCCATCACGAAAGCGTTTAAACCAAAATCGCACGGTGCGTTCATTAGTAGACCCTCTCCAAACGCAGCATTGATATTGCGGGCTGTTTCTGCCGCGTTAGTTCCGCGTCGGAACTCGTATTCAAAAATCACTCGAATTTTCGCAGTATCCATCTTTCTTGTCTAAATTGAATAACAAAAATAATTTAATGTCGATATTCAAATGTTTCACATTTTTAAAAAAAAGAACATCATAGAAACCATTTGAAAAAAGTTTCATTCGAAAACCTCAAACCATGAAGATTCTATGTCAATTCAAAGAACCTATTGCAATAAAACGGCAATATCATACTTTAACCCCTATTATTTGGGTCCACACAGAACTACGTAGGCGATTTCGTCGTTATAACATTTTACTCTATTTTATTTTGTTCCTCGTGAGAACCTTCTCGAAAGAACATCAACCTTTACATGTTAGTTGCAAAGTAGCCCGTAACGTAACTGAGTAGTGTGCATGGATTTAGAGATTGATGCGCTATCGATTCTACAAGTGTACAAGACACCGCAACGGGCTAAGGCCCCTCGCCCACGGCGACTTTTTGTAGTGATGCTGTCGTGCGCAACAACATCGCTATGAACGCGCTTTAGTCGCATTTGCAACGCGCTGCAGAAGCGATGCCAACGCGCTACTAACGCGCTACAGCATCGCGACTGTATCGATGCAAACGCGCGAGCGTATGTGAAGACATCGGGAGGAGAACGGAGGAAGGGTGGCGCATGAGTAGTGCAACACAGAGAGATCAAGAGTGCTGTTGTCCATCGGTCCAACGGCGTCCATCTTGCAACTGTAGCGATCGCAGGCATTTTGGTTCCGTTACTGAATCGCATTTGCATCGCGACAAAAGCGCGACGGTATCGCGTTTGCATCGCGACTGAATCGTGTTTACGGTGGGCGAGGGCACACAACTAGCGCCCGCATCGCGACTGTATCGATGCGAACGCCGTGGGCGAAGGCCCTAAAAAAAGTTCCCGGACTGTAACGGACTAAGTTCGATTCGCACTGGGGCCTGCCGTACATTTTGTACAAATGGCCTCAGTCTGGGTGTATAATCATGTTTGTGACGTCCTTGCCTGGTTACCATAGCACAGGGTATCCTAGTTTGGGACAGGTCAAGTGATTGTGTTGAGTGGAAATGGAAGTTATTAAGAAACGAACAGTTTTCTAATAGCATGTTTACCCGAATTAGTCCGCAGATGGCAACTCATTAAGATAATCGTGTCTGATACTACATAATTTGAACGGTCAAGTACGTTGAGTGATGTAACATAGCATTATGGCACTTATCGACAATTCACTTTCAAAACTACTTTATCTACTGCAGGTTTTACCTAGAAAGCGGTAGGAAGTGTTGTGAGTTTAGTGTAGTAGAAGTCTTTTAGAGTACCTTCCTCATTGGTTTTGCGTGGTAACTCGCAATCGGATACAGTAATGTGTTAAGCTGTAATATAGGAAAATAATTCAGGCGGTGGAATATAGTTACTATCACATTACGAATACCGCCAATGTAAAATATCCTCATGTATGCATTATTATTAAATGTTATGAGGCGGAATTTCGACTTGTTCTGGTTCCAAACTAGGAAACCTTGTGTTATGGTAACCAGGCAAAGACATCCAAAACATGGAAATACACCCAGACCGAGGTCATTTGTCTAAATCAATTACGGCCGCCATTAGTGGCAATCGAACTCGCGACCTCTGTTTTCGTAGTCAAATGTATTAACCGCTAGATCAATTGATCATAAACCAGGATCTTTCTAGGATACTGTAGGCCAAAAGTCTGTGTGGTTTGTTTGTGCAACATGTGTCGATTCCGGTAATATACTCGTAGATGTTACGATTTGCAATTATACGCTTGATTTGTTTGAATGACATTATTCCACAGATTTTTGCCACGGATTCGTTTTCCCAACAAAGCCGCGAGTAGAAACAGCTAAGGCTAGCAGTTCTCGTATCCGCGTCTTTAGTAACACCAAGAATACCGTGCCAGCCCACGAACTGGGTTTAGTTGGCATTGTGAAGTTGGGCCTTATTTAAATTAAGACTGGTGTGCACTTGACCTCTGTCTTCTCCGACAGTACAGGAAGACATGGATTTTGTAGTACAATAGTAGCGATATAGAATCAACGTTGACCAGCGACCAGGCCAGCACCAGTAGCGTCACATATTACAAAATTTTATAGTAAAACAGTGACTTTACTAAACTCGAATTACAAAGATTTGAGATTAGTTAGTAAGATTTACACGCTCGCACATTCCAACAATGTTTATTATTGTAAAATAATGAGTATACTTTTAACAAATATAGTCGACACCGCAATAGAAAATGAAATGAGTGGTGATGAATTTCCACATTTTATAGTAGAACAGAGAATTTACTAGAATTCATATAATATATATGAATTACAAAGTTGACGTGACATTTTCATTGATAGCCCCTAAATGAAATTTGGTGGGAAGAATATGGTATTTATCGACTAAACGATTAGGCCGGACCCTTCCCGCCATCATTCCGTAATTAATAGGTAACCACTTATGTGCGTGCTGATAGTTTTTCTTGAATATTTCTAAGATTCTTTGAATATTTCTCCAAAAGCTTTTATTGAATATTTCTGAAGTTTGTAATTTAAATTATTTTCCTCTTTTATTTGCGCACATGATCCGGTGGAACATGCATGTGTTTTTACTCTACTTAACCAGCTACTTGAATGTATTTACCATGCTTGGGCAAATAAAATGTTTTATCATATATTGCACACGTTTTTTTATGCGCTGACGACGCACGTTTTTTATGAGCGCATCCTCTGCGCGTCACCATTGCGTATAAGCAGATTACAAACGCAGAGATCCTGTGCAAAGGTTACAAAGCGTGTGGGTCTGAGCGTCCTGATTGCGATATACGCGCGTCGTCAGCGCGTTCGAAAAGCGTCCCGTGCAAAGGCCCTTACAGCGTAAGTGTTCCCTAACCGCCTGGCGCGCTTCCAGGAGGCGATCCAGCGCGAGGCGTCACTCGAGAGCCGCCTGCGCACGCTCCGCGAGTGCGTGGAGCGCACGCGCGCCGAGGCGCAGAGCTCGTGGGAGCTGTTTGTGGGCGAGCAGCGGCTGCTCATGCGTGTTCACACGCTCGAGAGCATGCTCGCCGTCGGCAAGCAGCCCGAGCTGCATCACGTCACGCAGTTGCTTGACGACAAGAAGAACTATCAGGTTAGTTGGGGTTGCGTTGTACGGACTAAACTCAATTACTGTTAGGTCTGAAAATATATTAGCTTCATGAAAAATATATTACGTCTCGCAGTGTTCGGTGAGAAGAGGCACTCAGTTTACTCACTAAGTCAGGCTTAAAGACGAACATATTAATTGAATCGTGTGATTTTAAAACAACACAAGTCACATGTGTGTTTAAAATAACACTTGTCCAATTTTTTTTATTAAATTATTTACACCTACCTATTGATTTACATTAAAAAAAAAATTGTAGTTTATTCATACAGAAATCAATATAATATGCTAAAATATTGCTGTTGTAGATATTAGTATTTGAATAAATCAGTTTTTTCTATTTCCTGCAAAGTTGTAATGAAAGGACATGTGTCGTTTTAAAATCACACGATTCAATTGACTTAAAACTGACTTACAGTGTCGTTACCCGGAGACTTGACCTTCAACCTCAATATTACACAAGCCCGCTCTGGGCTTGGTTTTGGATACACGTACATACAGATATAAACTCACGCCTGTATCCCAGAGGGGTAGGCAGAGACCAGGAACTGCCACTTGCCACGATCCACAGACAGATAACTTTTAGCTTCCTCAACATTCCTTATTCGGTTGCATGCATGGTCGGGTACTTTTGGTTTTGGATGACCTGACCATACAAAATGCATCTTTTGCTAGTGAAAGAGGGGATAAAGGGGGAAACAACGGAATTCGTGATATTCTGCGCTCCGAGAGTTCATTTATTCTTCAGTCTTAGAATCCTACAGCAATCTCATTCTGTTTCGCAGGAAGTGGCGCAAGAGAGCCTGCGAGCAGCGCACGAGCAGCGGCTGGCGCTGGAGGAGACGCTGGAGCGGCGCGGGCGCGAGGCCGCCGCTCTGCACCAGCACAACTGCGCGCTGCGGCTCGCCGCCAATAATGCGCTGCAGGAGCTGCAGGTGAGACGCGGCTGCGGGGCTGACGGGGCAGACGCGGGAGTGGGGCAGCTGCGGGAGTTTGGTAGATGCGGGAGCGGGACAAGAGAGGCAGACCCGGGAGTGGAGTGGAGAGGCAGACGCGGCAGTGGGGTAGAGAGACAGACGCGGGAGTGGGGTAGAGAGACAGACGCGGGAGTGGGGTAGAGAGACAGACGCGGGAGTGGGGCGGACGCGGAAGTGATGTCGAAGCGGGAGCGGGGGAGTCGCGGGCGCTGAGAAGCAGACACGGGAGCGGGGGAGGTACAGGTGCGAGGCAGATGTAGGAGTGGGGCAGGGGCCGATGTGATAGTAAGTTAGATGTGGGATTGGGAGCGCGCCCACTGCGATCGCTAACCCGCCTGCCAAGCGTGGCGATTATAGCAAAACCCTTCATGGTTAAAAACCATGATGGAGGCCTATGTCCTGCAGTGGGCGTAAAATGGCTGATGATGATTTGAATGATGGCGTGGCGGCCGGGCCACCTATAATAATAAATAATAAAATCGTTTATTTCAGGCTTTACCCATATAAAAGTTAGTACATACATTTACACTAAAAATATGAATAAAAATATATCACAAGAGTTAGATACATAAAACTTAACTAATCACTTAAAATTAATGTGAAGGGTGCGAGAGACAGCGACGGTTATCTATCTTACGGCGGGGCTGGGAGCCACGACGTGCAGCCCCACCCAGTGCCTCAGTATAAGACCGTCTACACGGTTGGCAATGACCTTCAGGGGACCACTGGTGCTGCCCCGCACTCTACGCATTAAGGATGCCACTCTATTGCGCATTATGGCGTGGAAGCCATCTGTTCGAGCTTCTGCGAACATTCCCGACGCACTACAAAAACGTGGCAGCCCCAGTAGCACCCTAAAGCCATTGTTATATTGGACGCGCAGAGCGCCGTAGGCCCTCTGCGTATACTTGACCCACAGGCTGCTGGTGTAAAAAGATTGGCAATATGCCTTAAATAATGTAATTTTTGCTTCTCGCGAGCATCGAGCAAACCTGCGGGCCAGCATATTGCAACGAACGGCCAGCGCCCTGCGCTCCCTCTCTATGTCTAAATCATCAGACAGGTCCTCCGTGACCCAGTGGCCCAGATATTTAAACTCTGTGACTCTCCTTAGCGGTGAACCACCAAGCAGAACTGGTGGTGATTTAGGACTTGGCCGTCCCTTTGCTTTGAATACCATCAGCTCGCTTTTTTTGACGTTATATCTGAGCCCATGGACCACGGCATAGGACTCACAAATAGCAATAAGCTTTTTCAAACCACTGACCGACGGGCTCAGCAGAACCATATCGTCAGCGTAACTTATATTATTTACAAACTCACCATCTACTGAGCAGCCGACACCTGCGTTGCTGAGCTCGCCGATCAGTCTATCTATATACAGATTAAATAGCTTGGGTGATGATATTCCCCCTTGCCTAACCCCACACTCCATATGATACTCGTTAGATAACGAACCGCCCCATCGTACTTGGTTAGTTTGGTTTCTGTACCAGAAGCCAAACATACTAACCAGTTCCGCGGGAAGATCCGTATCGCTCTGTAGCTTATCCCACAATATATCATAAGATACCAAGTCGAAGGCCTTCGATAGGTCCAGGAAGCACGCATATACAGGTGTTCTCCTATCCACATAGTACTGAACAGTGTGCTTGAGACACAATATTGCCGATTCGGTGGACAATCCTGGCCTAAAACCGAACTGTCCATCGTTCAAATTTAAGTGCTTGGTCAGATGACGGTCAAGCACACTGTCCAGCACCTTAGCTATTATTGTAGCCAAAGATATCGGCCGGTAATTACTCCTGTCAGAGGCATCTCCTGTCCTATCTTTAATAATTGGTACCACTATAGTTTTCATTAGCTCCTTCGGTAGGTAGGAGTGCCTAATACAAAAAGTGAGTAGCATGGCCAGTACCCGGGGCAGGTGTACCCCTGCATGCTGAAGGTGCTCGACGCTGAGGCCGTCATGTCCCGGCGACTTGCCTCTGGTCATATGTTTTATAATATGAGCAACGATTTTCGCCTCTACTCGAACCGGGCCATTGACTGTCCCCGCAGCGGGCATCTCCAGCGTCGCGCCCCCTGGACCCAGCGAAGACTCGACTCTAAAGTGCTCTTGAAAGAGCTTACATATTTCCCCGGGGTCACTAATTCCATCAACAGTAACCGGGGCACCTAGCCTAGGGTTAAGCTTGTTGGTCGACTTCCAGAACTGACTAAAATTCTTTGCTGCTCGATGAGCCGCAATAATGTCCATTTTAATTTGACTTTCATTATCCTGACACCATTTTAATTTTGATTTAAATATCTTTCTTTTATCTTTCATTTCCTCGTAATATTTCCCAGAACTAGGTTTTCCATAAAATAACCATGTCTGAAAGCTATGTCCCTTTAAAATTGTTAAGACTGGTGATGGCTGACCCCTGCGTTATGCACCTGAGTGGGTGCTGTTCGTGTTTCTGGCCGCAGCATTAATGTTTTTCCTACTTTTTTAAGAAGTATTATTTTGGCTTTTAAAGTTATTGATGACAATCACGGAATCATATAGGCTTTGATGTATCAAGGTTAAGATTATTTGAGAAAAGATGGTCAGAGTGGAGTTTACTTTTTCCCGCTGCCTTTTTCTCCGCTACAAATACGGCCCGAAGGCAGCGGCTAACATAGTAACATAGTACATTGACATTCAGCAAACAGAATGTGAATTCTTTACGTTGAAATAAATTATTGATTTCTGACTGTACATTTGCGGTTGCAGAAGCTGGCGGCGCGCTGCGAGCGGCGCATGTGTGCGGCGCGCGTCGCCATCGCCGCGGCCGAAGAGCGAGAGGCCAACGTGCGTTCCCATCTGCCGCTCACTGTGAGTCTATACTATTAAAACATAGCCATACAGGAGTGAGCTGTATCTCAGAGGGGTAGGCAGAAACCAGGCCTTACAGTGTAATACACACATATATGCATACATACATACATAAACTTACGCCTGTATTCCAGAGGGGTAGGCAGAGACCAGGGACTGCCACTTGCCACGATCCTGACAGATCACTTTCGCTTCCTCAACATTCATTGGGCGTTGCATGCATGCACGCCGGTTTCGCCATAGTTTGTCAATATGGTGATATATGACCGACAATAGCTGTCTACTAAGCAATAGCAGTACAATGACGTTCCAATCGTATTACTCGCGCAAATTAAAACGACATCTCTCGCGAAGGAGTTAGAATCGCGCCGATTTAAGTTGCATGGGTGATACCATTCGGATGCGATTGGTTACTATTGCCGTACTAATATGACTTTATTGAACAACTATGCACTTAGAGAGTCGCCCCTAGGGCTTGCCACTATCCTGACAAAACTTTCGCTTCATTTACACTTCATTGCACACATAAAACACAAAAACTACAAAATAATTAATAAATGTACATGGCGAGCGTATTTCAGCAAAAATCTCTTCCAGACATCCCTTGATGTGGTGACACGAACATTGTAAGCAACGGGCGGGGAAAGTGTACAGTAAAATTGGTAGTACTGAACTGTACGAGCACCATACTGTAATTTTTCTATGTAGGTCGCCGACGGCGATGATGCCGACTCGTCATCAAGCTTTTGCTATCATGAGATTCATGAAATACTTACCCCCGGTTTCTCGTACACTAACAAGCCGTTAAACTACTGTTAACAGCTGTCAGTGGTTTTTTTTGTATGCACTTTGGTCAATTGACAGCTGTTAACATTAGATTAACAGCGTGTTAGTTTACGAGAAACTGGGGGTAACACTATCATATCCTGTGATGAAGACTGCATTCTCTCACGTCTCGTCTATACTTTTCCAATGTTTTACAAAGTGTACTGTAAGTGGGTTTGCAATGTTTTTACTTCATTTCAAAATTTTCGTACCCGAAGGGAGCCAACAGGGGCCAATGGGTATCGTCATAAACATTGACAATAGATACAATTGGTATTTGATTTCAAAGGTCATCACATCAGTAAATATTTATAATGCTGCAATTATAAATTAATGATTTTCAGTGATTTCTTGTATTTCTCTGAAAGTGTGTGACTAATTCCGTAAAGAAAGACAAAAGTAATATATTTTTTACGTTTGCATAGATTAGGAGAATTTTTAGTTTTTTTTAAAGTTGTTTTTTCGATTCATGGTATCACTAGAAACTGACAGTTCGTAGGATCTCAGTTGATAACCTATTTCTGTGCATGACGTACTTCCGGTTTCGTAGACACTGGTTTTTAAAGCGGCCCAAATCAAAGTGGCTGAACCCAGGCTCTCAAAATTACCTATTTTCTCGAAAAAAATAAATATAAAAACAGAACATATTTTTTTAGGACCATGCCCATTACAAAGTGTACGCTGTCTGTATTTCTGTATATCAGTCCGTCTATCTGTCTTATTCCTACATTTCTTTAAAGGGCTTTATGTCTTGACCCACAATAAGTAGGTAGTTGATATTTTCATATTATAATAGGTATTATCATAGCGGATTAACAAAAAGCTAAAAAATAATGCGCACTTTGGTAAAAAGTTGTTTGGTTTCAAATCAACTGTCAAGTGATTTTTTGAATAGTAAGAGCAGATACACTTTTAAACACGCTGCAGGATACGTCTAGTGATTTAGTTTTCATATTTACATCTATTTACCAAAGTCTCGCTTTTTAGCCATAATCAACTATTGCCAACGTGGTCAGCGGTTAGGCTGATCCCTATTCATATGCAAAAAACCGTGTCGTGTTTTAGTACTCGGTACAAAACGGCGAGGCGAAGATGTTGGTGCTAAGTTCGGACAGCAACCGCGTGACGGAGGCGCGGCGCGGCGTACTCGAGGACGCAGTCCGAGCGCTACCTGATTACGTCAAACTGCTTCTACCGCCGCAGCTGCTCGGAAAGGTAACAATATAGTAATAAATCATTAAAATTGTTTGTTAGATTCCAACAAAGTACACAAATGATCGTCACAGAGATTTTTCTCTGGGACTAATGCTCTTCATAATATAACCTGTAATTCTGAAATAATTAAAAGTTATTCTGTGCCCTACATTGGGACTTATATAGGCTGCTTATGATATGTTATACCATGGGAATTACATTGCAGTGTGATTGCGTAGTCATTGCTGTACTATTTTCACTCTAACGGATTTAGACTTTAGGCTTTAGACTGTCTCGCCCGGAGGCATTATCCTTATGCTGAATTTGACCAGTCTCCCCAAGTTACATTAGAATTAACGCTGTCACGTGTTTGGTT
This sequence comes from Yponomeuta malinellus, assembly GCA_947308005.1. NCBI lineage: Eukaryota > Metazoa > Arthropoda > Insecta > Lepidoptera > Yponomeutidae > Yponomeuta > Yponomeuta malinellus. The sequence goes on along the minus strand of OX371006.1, from coordinate 14,167,986 downwards.
TCAGGTTGGAATAAAAGCGGTGTCAGCCGAGGGCAAATCAGCGAAAGAATTCGAATTAATTTTAAAGACTAATAATATTTACGACGCCGAGAGTAGAGGTGAGTCCTGACCTAACACAAATATGTATTTTTCATTTTAAAACAACGCTGTTCGAGCGATGACCTGAGAATTAGTGTCAAAATTTAATCAAAGTTGTCAGCATGTAACCAGAGCAATAAATATAGAAAGAAGAAAGAAAGAGGATATTTATTTAGAGACACTGTATTGGAAATTGAAAGACTTTATTAATATTAGTTCACTATAAAATACTAAAAAGAGTGGTTGCAAACACGAAGCAAGCTGCACGTGTGCAAAGCTCAAAGTTGAGTAAACATTTGTGATTTGTGATGTTGTAAAAACGAATTTATTTTCTTATTCGAAATCATCTAATATGTGTGTATTATAAGCAGGTACTCTGCACCTGAGAGAAGATGAACGCTATGCAGTGCAGACAGACTGACAGTTGACCAATCTGTTTCCTATAAACTAGATAGCCTATAGACAGTTAAAATTATACATATCTTCGATGCATTTGAAGTTCGGAGATGGCCATAAGTGGAGTGCCCGCATTTGAAGATTGACGTGCCGTAGTCTGTGCAATAAAGAATATTTTTTTTGGTAATAATAATATCCACGCAAAACAATCACTTGTACTGGGTTGCGACCATGTAAGTCTTCCACTGTATGGAGTTGTCTGATTTTGCCTAGTCCGAACTGTCACAAACATACATATTTTGACACTTTGGAGTCGTCTATATGCTTAATCAGATAGAGTGGAAAGTTACGTGATACAAGGGCTGGTCCCAAACTAGAATATGGCAACCAAGCAAGGACATCACTACCATGAAAATACACCCAGACGAAGGCAATTTGTACAAATGAAGCATGGCGGCTCCCAGTGGGAATAGAACACGCTAGGCAACGAGGCAGTCAATTATAGAATAAGAACATTTTTTATTAATAAACTTCATGAAGTAAACACATTTTGTATTTGTGTTTTTGTATCGAACTACAGAAAAGCAGCAAGAAGAGGACGCCGAGAGTGGCGTGGGCGTGAGCGGCGACAAGTGTGCGTCCGACATTATCGTGCCGGACCTCTGTACTGACGACGAGAAGCAGTCGCGGCTCAACCATGGTACGAGAAAGCTTAGGACTTAACGCGGAGATATACAACTTGTACTAAAATGTTAAAAAAGGTTTTAAGACACATAATCGGAGTGGCCGTGTTAAAAGATAAATAATCGTGGTACCTGTCGAAAAGTCAATATAGTCACGTGGTACAAAAACGCGCCATACAAATCGGGCACAGACAGTGACGTAACAACTTGCACGTAACCCCTTATAATGTATGAAGCGTTTATCAATATATGGGTTATCTCGTAAAAAATGTTTATGCAGGTACACCCTTATAAGAAAACGTTCAGAATTTAATGAAAAAACCAAATCTAATATTAGAGTAACTTTATTTTTCGCATTTTTTGTGACCCCAAAAAAAATTATTTTCGTTGTTTTATTTTTCCTAAGTTTTTATATGATTTCTATGATATAAAAGCAATGCCACTCCAATCTAAGTTAGACGCAAGTTCCCCATTGTGCGTCCGACACCATCGTGCCGGACCTCTGTGCCAACGACGAGAAGCAGTCGCGGCTCAATCTTGGTACTAGAAAGATTAGGTTTCTAGTTGTAAATAGATACATATGTTTTGTTTCATTCGGCTCTGGTCTGTGCGTAAATAAAAAATAATGTTATCAAAGTCAAGAAATAGGGATTGAAATTTATTGAATTAATCACCTAAGTAGCCCTAGGTCCATAGACATTTTTCTTCTCGTATATTAGCGATTTTAATAAACGGTTTGGCTGCATGTAGGTCAAAGGTGAATAAAATGAAATATAGTGTAGAAGAGCAGCAAGAAGACGCCCAGAGCTGCGTGGGCGTGAGCGGCTAGAAATGTAGGTCCTGCACCGTCGTGCCGGATCTTTGTACTGACGACGAGAAGCAGTCGCGGTTCAACCAATTTACGTAATATATACGAAGGTTTAATCTTTCCCTGCTACCCTACCTCATCCAGCAATGCCAATACAGTAATTCAGAATTCAGTAATTTATTCATTATTAAGAACGAGGACAGTTACATTACTTACACTATCGTATTTTGATGCTTGAAAAACGATGACATCTGAACTGGTGATAAATACTGTATCTCAGATGTCAACGCCTGCTACCGCTAGGTTTGAAATATATACTATAAAGTATTAATTAAATTAACGTACCAATCAATGTACATTGTTTGGAAATAAAAAAATACAAATTAAATTTAAATTAAATTACTCATTAATTTGACTTGACCGTTATACGAAGCTTACGAATTAATTGAGAGAGGCACGTCATTTCCGCCTAATATTTCTATCTCTTTCTACCCTGTTTGCCCTTTTTTCTGTCTCTTTTTACCAGGCAGGTCGGTACTGGTTTCAAAATTTTACCGGTTGACTTTGCTCGCTCATTGGCGTCTTCATTCCCGCCTTGAAAGGTTGTGGCTAGCTAGCAAGCTAACACCACTGTTAAAAATTCATTCTCTTCTCAGTGAGTTCCTAGTTATTTTCTACAAAACTTACGTTGGATCATCAGTATGTGAGTAACAAATCTTTTTCTTTTTACAAGTACATCGAAGTTCTTGTTTGTTGAAAGTGAAAATCTTTTTCATTTAGAATAATGTAAGGTACCTTTGCACATTTAATCATAGTCAAATGTTAAACTGAATCTGTACGCATTTAAGATTCATACGAGGTTTTTGTAGGTTACCCTAAAAAATTATTTTGCTACATTTTGTTCAACTAAATCGCAAACTGTGTTTCTTTAATGCGTTTACGTACATTTTTGTTTTATTTTTTAGAGCAACAAGTTATCTTTTGTGCTCGCTAACCCCTTTTTGGTGAAGTTTAACGGTTTTTCCGTTCGTTGTCACAAACATTTACAAATTTTTCTCCATAAATAAATTTCTACCCTAGAATGGATGATGCAACAAAAAATGTTCAAAAGCCGTGCGAGTCATTGCCAAAGGCGCGAGCTCGGTCGAGATCAAGTTCTAGTAGCTCCTCCAGCTCCAGTTCCAGTTCTTCATCAACGGATTACACGTCCAAACGATCAAAGAAGCGTAGCAAGACAAAAAGGGGGGGCAAACGTAACAACCACGCCGACCGTAAATTACGCGAACTAACTAAAGAAATGCAGCGGCTTCGTGAACAATTAAGTAACAAAGTGATTCTCGTACCATTGTTAATCATAATCACGAATGTCAGAGCACCATTAATCCTCCTCACGAGATTCCTGCGCCTCAGTATCACGCAACTCGGGGTGACAATGTAAATCCTAATGACGACTCATACTCGGTCTTATCGCTAGATTGTAGTAGAACTCTGTACGACGAAAGCGTGACACAGAATAGTGATCGTAATGACTTATTCACCTTTGATATAGAAACTAAAATAAAGGAACCTTCTGTTCCTAAAGCTTCGGAGTCCGATTTGAAATTGCTTCTCGAAGCCCAACGGTTCAATAATCGAGATTGGTGCGAAATAAGATATGCTGAAACCCAAAAAAATTATAACCAATCTCCAGGCTTTGATGCTTTGGAAGCGAACGACGAAGTCAAAGCATACGATACCATTCGTCATTTAGCTTACACTGAAAAATCGTACGCGGCTCTCACCCTTTGCGTTATGAAACAACGAGAAGCATTTCAAAACGGTCTCCGAGACTTACTGTCATGGGCAAAAAACTCTCAAAGTTTGAATTTCGACGATTTAAGTGAAAGAGTAGTTGAAATATTCTCCAACGGCGAATATCATAAAGTCTCGTCGGACTTACAGCAAATGATATGTGGCCATCGTGCTGAGTCAATTCAGATGAGAAGGGACGGGGTGACAAAGCATATCAAAGATCCCTTGATAAAAGAGATTTTTAAAAAAATCCCACCTAGCTGTGAAAACCTATTTGACGCTGCAGCGCTCACTGCTACGCTAGAAAAAAGCGGTGGAGTACGTAAGTGTTTTTGGCCTCTGCCTAGCACTACCACAAAGTTTTCCCCGCAGGACGGACCAAGCAAGCAAGTTCGCACGAATCTTGCAAATAATAGCAAAGTAGCGCCCTCGCAGGGTGTCTCGCATGCTGGATACTGCTGCAACAATATGCCCTCGCAGGGTCATAGCAACTTTTACAAAAATCTACCCTCGCAGGGTGAAAAAACTTTTCAACGAAATTCCTATCCCCCGCAGGGAAAATTTTCAGGTCAAAACAGATTTTTTCGTGGTCGCACCTCGAATCAAAGACCTCAGGGACAGCAGAACAGTCGAAAAAGGTATGCTTCACCTCCTACACCTAGAGGTGCAAAACAGCAGCGTAAGTATTGACTCGTTTCAGGCGGGACAGCTGGTGCACTATTTAGCAAATTGGACAGACATGGAAGCTCCACATGTCCTGCTGAAAATCATACAGGGGTATCGCATACCCTTTCGCTCAAGACCCCCACTAGTATACCCAGATTTGAATACAAGCAAACTTATAACTCCAAAGTCAAAAGAAATGTCACAGGTAATACGAAAGATGAAAGGCGAAGGCATTCTGGAGACAGTGCCGTGCTCACCAAGCTTCCTGTCGACCTTTTTTGTTGTACCAAAGAGCGACGGATCGCTTCGTCCCATCTTCAATTTGAAAGCTCTAAACAAATTCGTATTCACAGAGTACTTTCATCTTCTAAAACTGAGTCGAATTCCAGACTTTCTCCAACAAAAGGACTGGCTATGCAAGATAGACCTGTCACAGGCGTATTTTCATGTACCAGTTGCCAAGAGTCACAGAAGTTTTCTACGGCTTATTTACAACGGAGAACTTCTCGAGATGACCTGCCTACCCTTCGGACTGAGCACATCTCCCAAGACCTTCGCGTCCCTCACGAATTGGGTTGCGCAAACCCTGAGAGAGAAAGGTGTTCGAATCGTAGTATTTCTAGACGACTTCTTGATTGCACATCAAGATATGTCTGTTCTTGTAAATCACGTCAAAACTGTGATCAAAACGTTGAAGTTCTTAGGGTGGAAGATCAACCATCAAAAATCTGTCTTAGTGCCATGGATCGAATGGAACACTTGGTCGAACCAAAAGTGTCTGCCCAAAGACAAAGTGCGCAAGTTAATTGCCAATGTAACAAATATGTTACAAGCAAACGAGACAAGTTTCAAGGAAGTACAAAGTCTCGTAGGGCTATTAAACTTTGCCAGCTTTCCAGTGCCAATGGGAAGGCTTCATTTTCGTGCTCTGCTGAACTTTCAAAACCATATTTTGAAGTCGAGACCACAAAAGTGGTACCCCATTCCATGTCTGGTGAAGGAAGACCTCAGATGGTGGTTGCAAAACTGCCAGTATGCGTCTCTAATTCATGTGCCTCCACCAACACATTTTCTCACGACAGATGCGTCAGATGTTGCATGGGGTGCTCAACTCGACAATATTCCCCTGTCAGGAAATTGGTCACAAGCAGAAAAGACATTACATTGCAATCTGAAAGAGATGATAGCAGTATTAAGAGTGCTAGAGGACAACTATCAGTACCTGAGAAACTCGACAGTTTTGATCCAAAGCGACAACAAAACCGTGATATCGTACTTGCGCAACGAGGGCGGCACGAAGTCGAAAGCTCTCCTAGACTTAACGTACAGGGTTTATCACCTGCTCGATCAAAACCAAATTCGTCTGAATTTATTTCACATACCGGGGAGATACAATTGTCACGCAGATCACCTTTCGAGAAAGCTAGAAGTTCCAGAGTGGCACCTGACACCGGAGATAACTCGAATAATTTTCAGAAAGTGGGGCACACCGGAGGTAGACCTGTTCGCATCGGCGAGGTCGCGAGTGGTCCCGGTCTATGCATCTCTCGATCTGACCGATCCCCATGCTCTGTTCCACGACGCCCTCTCCCGGAATTGGAATTACAACCTGGCGTGGCTGTTTCCGCCGCCATTTCTTATACCAAAAGTATTAGCCCACCTCAACCAGGCGACGGGCTGTTTCCTACTGGTAGTTCCTCGTTGGGAACGAGTATTCTGGCGAGCGGACATCAAATCGCGTGCCCTGTCAGCCCCATTCACACTGTTGAGACTCGAGCAAGTGTTAGTAGATCTATCGACAGGCAGGCCTCCACCCAATGTTCACGAGATGTTACTGGAAGTTTGGAGAATTGGGGGTGGTCTAGGAGTTTAGTTGGTTGGAATCAGAGCCAGATGGAACTTCTGCAAACGTCTTGGAGGCCATCTACGCAAAAAACCTATAGCGTGGCTTGGAGACGATGGCTTGAATGGTGTGCGAGTTCTAATATAGAACCAAGTAGTCCCACTGGTTCTGATCTAGCGAAATATTTGGCAGATTTACATATATCTCAGCAGCTGTCATACAGTACGATTTTATTACATAAATCCGTGGTTTCTACTCTCTGCCATCCGGAAAAAGCTGGGATATTGAGTTCTCACGTATTAGTTAAGCAGATATTGAAATCAATAGCGTTAAAAAAACCTGTGTTACATAAACCTCCTATTTGGGACCTCAATGTTTTAGCAGATTATATGGGAATATACACTGTTGATTTTAGAAGTGTTTTTCAAACATGTAGACATACGGCAGCGTTGCTAGTTATGTGTTCAGGGCGAAGAATTCACGATCTAACTCTGCTGAAAGTTGATTCTGATCACTGTGTTATATCAAATGATTCAATAATTCTTTGGCCCAGTTTCGGTTCAAAGACCGATTCCCATGATTACAGACAATCGGGATGGAAATTAAAATCTAACACTGCGAATAAAAATCTTGATCCAGTTTTTTGGCTTAATCATACAATTTCCTTACTAGCTGAAAAGCGTAGAGACACGAAATGTTATAATCTGTTTCTTAATATAAGAGGCGATGTGAAACCTGCATCTCGCACTGTTATAGCGGGTTGGATAAAAACATTATTAGTGGCAGCTGGAATATCAGCTACCCCGGGAAGCATACGTTCAGCTGTAGCATCACGAAATTGGCTAGATAACTATGCTATGGATGATATACTCTCCAGGGGTAACTGGCGTTCGGCTAATACTTTTTGTAAGTTTTATAGGCGTCAAGTTAATTCTGCCCGTCCTGGTACTAGTGTGCCTGTGTTGTTTAATCCTGTTGATTAATTTCAGAGTAAATAAGAATTGTTTACTTAACTATCTCGCAGTTTTAAGATTATAATGCGTTGCGGTACATAATCTGGATCTCTCTCTTTAAAAGAGATTTACCTTTGTAGTCATCTGATTCTGTTAAATAAAACAAAATTGATAAAATTACATATTATTATTTTTTCCATTTCACATTTTATTTGGATCACATTGGCGTCTGTCCTCTTTTCAAGGTCACCAGGCGATAACAAACACGTCTCAATTAATTCGTAAGCTTCGTATAACGGTCAAGTCAAATTAATGAAAGCGTTTTACCTACCAATAAAACGCTAATTAATTTACTTACCTTATACGAAGCTTACGAGTGATCTCTGCCTGGTTTAATTTCGACTCAATGAGCGAGCAAAGTCAACCGGTAAAATTTTGAAACCAGTACCGACCTGCCTGGTAAAAAGAGACAGAAAAAAAGGGCAAACAGGGTAGAAAGAGATAGAAATATTAGGCGGAAATGACGTGCCTCTCTCAATTAATTCGTAAGCTTCGTATAAGGTAAGTAAATTAATTAGCGTTTTATTGGTAGGTAAAACGCTTTCAATTTGGGTAAAGATACAACAATACAGTACTTTTGTGTTGGCGCATAAAAGATCACAGCAGCGTGGGTATGTCGCTGCAGGCTTTCCGTAGTTTCCTCCGGTTTTTGACCACTCCTGCGTCACCACTGCATGAGATTCTAAGAGACTTGGGATGTGGTGTTACCGACGAATGCTCTCCTTAGAATAAGTTTGTTATTGTTTGAAACTGAACGCCGTGTTCGAAGTTCAGTGTGGTAATTTAACAGTGTCACTTGTCGTTTTTTATGCACTTTAGCCATTAAGCTGTTAACCGTAGGTTAGTTTACGAGAAACAGGAGGCGAATGGTTCCCTGTATAACCAATATTTGTTACGTCGACAGACTCGGACATCGAGTCGTCGAGTCCGCTGGACGGCGAGCTGCGAGCGGACAATAACGCCAACTCCACATACACTGAGCCGCCGACCAGGGAAGACGAGCCCGTGAGTGCACTTCTAGGCATACAGGTTATTTCTTTCTTTGTTGGGCAGCCTGGATTGTGTCCCACTGCTGGGCCTCCTTCTACCAACCCAGTAGAAAAGTCGTAAGGTTGCCCCACTATCTGCGCTTGGGTTGGGCATGGTTGCGATATCCGACGCGTGGAATACAGTCAGTGGCGATTTTGAAAAGCCTTTGTTTGCTCTTTCCGCGCGCAGTATATAGCCTATTTGTGAAAGCAAATAAATGGTATAGAGTCAAAGACGTGATAAAATACACGGTAATTCCTCTTATTTGTCGCGAATTGCACGTTTGGCTGTTGCAATGTCGCAGGGGGGTTATGTTGGGTGCGATCCGTGGTAATGAAAGAAGGTAATCCAGGGGCACGGTATAATTATAATATAATGGAAAGGCTCATTAATTTATTAATGTGCCTTTTGAATATCATTAATTTCGTAGATTAGGATACAGGATACGCAGGATAAGGTGACAAACGTGTTGTAGTAAAATTGATAATAAAGATAGAATTTCGTTTACGTCCACTTAGTTCGGAGGCTGAGGAATATCTCCCTAAATACGTCCGAACACTGCGGCACATGTCATAAAATGGTTAAATTTGGAATAGTAGATGGCCGAAAATGATAAAAAAAGCAACGAGGCGATTACCTCGTTACAGCAATAACTAAATAAAGTAATACCAGCTATGCCATAAAGCAGATTCCCAGAATTTGGGGATTAAAAAAAATCTTTATTTATTAAGATATTCTTATGTTATATATTTGGTGCTTTTCTCAACTTCCTGTTATGTATCTTGTTACATTTATATGCACCTAATTCCGATCACTGTCCATGACAACAAACGACAGTAGTCTCACCAACCGAGTTTCGCAGAGCAAAGCCGGCGTGGAGTACGCGAACGTCCTGCGCGTGATGGCCGGCCTCAACGACGAGATCCGGGCGCTGCGCGAGCGCCTCGCCGCCGCCGTCGGCGAGAACGAGCAGCTGCGCGGGATACGGGACGAGCTGCTGGCGGCGCACTGCGAGCCGCGGGACGAGCCGCCGCCGCCCGAGCCGGAGGACGCCGCCGCCTATCGAGCGCGCATAGCCGAGCTGCAGGTAAGAGTTTGGAACGAGCCGCATTAGTGAATTATAGGACGAGTCGGTGCATTGCGAGCCGCCGCCGACTATAGGACGCGCAAAGCTGAGCTGCAGTGAGAGTTTGGAACGAGCCGCCATAGTGAATTATAGGACGAGCCGGTGCATTGTTGCGAGCCGCCGCCGTCTGCAAAGCGCGCATTGCCGAGCTGCACGTGAGACTAGCTATAATAAGACAAGCAAAAGCTAATAGCGAGTGCAAACAGCTGCGCGGGTTAAGGAACGCGCTTCTCACCGCTGTTATGAAGCTCGAAAAGCAGAAAGAACTGCAGGTGAGAATACTAGCCGCTGCCAATAGTGAAGTCGAACATTTGTAGGATATAACAGTCGAGCTTCTAGCGGAGCATTGCGAGCTGCCGCTTCCGTCTATAGAGCGCGCATAGTGGAACTGCAGGTAAAAGAGAGTTATAGAACGAGGCGCAGGCAATAGTGACGACAAACAGCTGTATTGAGAACGAGTTTGTGAGGAATAGTTAGCTCTCTAGAATAGCATATTTCGTCCGTTAAATAGATCAGACTCACGTAGAAAAATTATAGAAAAAAATATTATCTAATGATTATAAAAAAAATTATATTTGGTCGACGGCGACTCCCACACGAGGCACAGATGACACAGTTTGTAATGCATAGTAGAGTAATGCGTTTTGTCTGTAGTGCGGATATTTCACACAATTTGATAATATCAAACCACCTTTTGGATGTAAATTATACGAAACGACACTAGAAGTTCTTCACGGCTGCCGTCAATAAGCACCTCTAAATAAGCTTGAGTTTATTCGAAGTTTTCACTCTTACCTTGAATGCAAGTCGAAAACCTAAATTTTGGCCGGCTGACTTTGGCGGATTTTCGGCTCAAGCAACTCCTCATAATATTGTAATAACAAAATGCCAACTCAACCTTATTTAGGGTGACGGACGCAATCAGGTTTCGAAACAAGTATCTCCGCCCACAATCACCCTTGGGCGTGGACGTCTATTTATAACAGACTGAAATTAAAAACGCTACCTTCGTGGTCAGTAACACTTCCTTGACCCGCTTTAAATCTTTTGTTTGTCCGTCTCTTTGTGTCTCGTTTTTTATTTTTATTTTTCTGTCTGGTGTTTGATTTTTTTTTATTTCTCTTCGTTGATTTTTTTTTGGCTGTCGCTCTTTTACCCTGGCACTAGTCTCTTTGTCGCTCTATCTGTGCCCCTTTCTCTCTGGCAATAGTCTCTTTGTTCTCTTTGTATTATGTATGTCTGTATATAGCCTCTTCATACTTCTCTCTGGTACTGGTCCCGTTATCTCCCTTTGTTCTTTTTCTGTTTATTTCGTCCATGGTACTAGTCTCTTTGTCTCTATCTTTCCTCCATTTTGTCTCTTTCTTCCTCGCACTGTTTTCTGTGTTTTCCTTGGTTTCGTTTTCTCTCCATCTTATCTGGTACCAGATGGGACGTTAGCGTTTTTATTCTCTATTTTTACCACTTTTCTTAGCACTGGCCTTTACCGCTCACTTCGTTTCTTTTTATCTAAATAATCTCTGTGGCAATTGTCTCTTTGTCCCTCTTGTTTCTCTCTCCATCTTTCTCCCTGGTACTAGTCTTGTGTCTCTCTTTGTTCATTTTTCTCTCCATCTTTTTCCCCGGCATTCGTCTCTCTTTGTTCATTTTTCTCTCCGTCTATCTCCCCGGCGCACGTCCTTCGTCTCTCTTTGTTCCTTTTGTCTCCATCTTTCTCCCCGGCGTACGTCTTCGTCTCTCTTTGTTCCTTTTGTCTCCATCTTTCTCCCCGGCGCACGTCCTTCGTCTCTCTTTGTTCCTTTTGTCTCCATCTTTCTCCCCGGCGTACGTCTTCGTCTCTCTTTGTTCCTTTTGTCTCCATCTTTCCCCGGCGCACGTCCTTCGTCTCTCTTTGTCCCTTTTGTCTCCATCTTTCTCCCCGGCGCACGTCCTTCGTCTCTCTTTGTCCCTTTTGTCTCCATCTTTCTCCCCGGCGCACGTCCTTCGTCTCTCTTTGTTCCTTTTGTCTCCATCTTTCTCCCCGGCGTACGTCTTCGTCTCTCTTTGTCCCTTTTGTCTCCATCTTTCTCCCCGGCGCACGTCCTTCGTCTCTCTTTGTTCCTTTTGTCTCCATCATTCACCCCAGCGCACGTCCTTCATCTCTCTTTGTTCCTTTTGTCTCCATATTTCTCCCCGGCGCACGTCCTTCGTCTCTCTTTGTTCCTTTTGTCTCCATCATTCTCTCGGGCACCAGTCTCCTTGTCTCTTGGTTTTTCCTGTTTCTCTTCATCTTTCTCCCTGGCACTAGTCTCTTTCACTCTTTGTTACTTAAATAAGGAATAAGGTTAAAATAAAAAAAAAATTCAATCAGTGTAAAAAGTATTTTATTCATATCTCTGTTTCTTATTCTCTAGATATATTACCGACTGAGAGGCTTACGGGCTCGGCTCTAGGGAGCATCGAGCTAATGCCTACTGACGCACACTTCTATGTCAGGATTAACTCCCCTTTAAATCTTTGCCCACAGGAGCAGCTGACCCGCTCGACGGTCGGCGAGGAGTCGAAGCTGGCCGAGATCCAACGCCTGTCGTCGAGCGCGGCCGACCTGCAGGCCGAACTCGCCTTCCGGCCGACCCGCGGCGACTTGGACGAACTCACGGCTCGGCTCGTACAAGCCCACGCAGACTTAGCTGCTAAGGACGGGCACATCGCCCGCTTGCAGGCCGAACTCGCCCGCGGCAAAGCCTACCTCGACGCGGAAACCTCCACCGTCGATACTGGCGACGTGGAGCTCGACACGACCAAGGAGGAAATTGACACCGGGAAGATCTCCGCGGAGATAGACGAGATGTTCCGGCTAGATTACGAGGATGAGGATGAGGAGACGGACTCGCTAGATACGGAGGTGCTGGCGCCCCCTAGCGGAGTCAAGGATGACTCGCCGGAGGATCCCGCCTCCATCTCGTCGTCCTGTATTGTTGTTAATGTAAGTGCATTAGTTTATGTGCGTTTTATAGAGGGGTTAACAGAATTCAGTGCCAATTTGAGTTATGAGCTAGGTGGTGACACCTATCAGAATAAAAAAAAAAGAAATTAAGTTATAATTTTTTGTATGAATTATCATTAAATTAGAAGAAATTAAAGCATCATCATGTCATGTATGCAATAATAAGGAGTTATTTCTTCTTCCTTATGCCCCCCTCTCCTATCGGAGGTTTGCAGCCAATACGGCTATCTTGCTTTACGAGGCAGCCGATACAAACAAGTAACTGGTACTCTGTTCGACCCACTGGCATAAGTTATAAAGGAGTTATTTAACTAATTGTGATCTCCGTATCGCAGCCGGATACGCTGGCGAACGTGTCAGCCAGCAGCGAGTACGTGAAGTTGCCCGACGAGGACCGGCTCCAGGTGACCCTCGCCAACGGCTCCCTCCACGCGCTCGAAGAGGAACTCGTCCGCGCCAAAGAGAAGTGGGCCGAGGCCAACGCCGAGAAGGCCAAACTCGCCGCCCAGCTCGCCACACTTCAGATGAAAGCCCCCATACTGACCCCCCAACGCATCCTCACCCTAGCCGTCCCTGTCGTCGCCGCGGCGATGTTCTGGCTCCTCCTCCCCTACATCTCCTGATTCACAGCCACCTGGGACCCCCCCGGGTACTCCCCGTAGCGATGCACCGACCACACCGATTGACGGATGCCCGCTCGAGTTTGATCGCTAGCTGAAAGTTCAAATTTTTGCTCACTTTTCTCTATTATTGCTCTTTGGGTGTTGTCGAAGGTGACGGTTAGAATTCGAACGGGCCTCTCTGTAATCGCGTTCGAGTACCGGCGTGAGCTTACTTCCTCTGCTGTGTAAGATGTGGTGGTGCGCTCAGTAGAATTGAGCTTCGGAATAATGTAGTAGAAAAAAATTGTATAACTTGATTTTATTATAAAATAAATACTAGAATACCTGACGACATTAGTGTGTAAGGCTTCGGCTCGGTGACCGAAATCGACGCAAGGAAGTAAGCGAATGTCGAGAACGAAGGACAAATTTTAGTGATGTTTGATTGAGCTTGTATGAAAAGTGCCATTGACGTGTCATGAAGGCGGCGTCCGGTGCGTCGACTTGTTATCACCTTGTTTTGTATATATCCCTAGGAGAACTGTAAAAATAACAGTACCATATAAAAATATAAATGAATTGTTGATATCTGCCATAATAAGTAATGTAAATTCTATATCGTAAGGCCTAACGACTGTCCTAAGTTATATAAAATTATTGTTGTGCGAGGTCTATATTGAAATTTTCGACAGGCGCGTTAACGTGTAATTGAATCTGCCACTTTCCTTGTTAAATATTTATGATGATACTTCTCATAGTGTGTTCAAATGAAGGATGGTCAGGCGTGAAGTGTGCAGTGGTCGGTCTCGGACCGGGGCAGAGCTAATAGTTTGTTCAACTCGCTTTAGCGCTACACATATCAATTGTATAGGTTACGTAGGGCATTTACTTGTGGACGGCCGGTAGTTGGAATCGTTTGCATTTTCTAGTCTTTAGAATCGATGAGGTGAGTTATTTGCGTGATGTGACACAAATTATGTGCCCTTGCGTTGTTTTTTTCAATGGATTTGATAGTGATAACGATAGTAGAAATCAGCGGGTGTCCGTTTTTGAATGCATTTAAGTAATAGTCTTTTGCCGTCGCTTTGTTTTATGGCGAGCATTCTTACAACCGTTTTGCTGTAGGTTAGCGAGTGCAGGTCTGTTTTTTACGTTTGTATAGGCGACAGCCCGGCACCCGCTCGCATATTCTCGCGAGTCCCGGACCTCCGTCGGTTGGCTAATGCTTTGTGTCAAGAGGTTGCTGTTGCTTAGCTCTGTGATGTGATGTCCAATAGACAATTTTTGTATAAAATCTTGTATAACTAACATCTAATTAATATTGAATACCTAGAATATTATTGTATCTTTACCACGTTAAAGTCCACGTATCTTATATTTATTATTTGTTGCACTGATTTTTGTTATGTTCTACGTTTTATTTGTGTTTGAACCACCTGAATGTAAATATAAATGTAACTTTTACTTGTTCCGATTTAGTTCTACCATTTCAAGGATTTTATGTTATATTTGATGGAATAAATTACTTGCATTCAATGTGGATGTACTGATAAATTTATTGGAAATAATATTGATTTGTTTAAAAGATTGATTCTTTTATTTGTTGTCCCAAGATGTAATACGCTATTGGATATGCTATTCGCATAGGTCTTAAGTTATTGTCTTAGGCCCCAAAACACATTGAATTTTGTAGAGACTTAGAAGGGAAGGGATCCCAGAGGGGTAGGCAGAGACCAACGACTGCCACTTCCTACGATCCTGACAGATCACTTTCGCTTCCTCAACATTCATTAGTCGTTGCATGCACGCACGCCGGTTTCGGGTACTTTTTATTTGGCCCTTTGCTAATACATCCCCTATTTGGTCGAAGTATGTCCGTCTGAGTCGTCCCTTACCGGCCCTTCCACCGACATTCGCTCGATATATTTGTTTTGTCAATGTTTCTTCCTTCATCCTCTCCACATGTCCAAACCAGCACAACATACCTTTCTCAATTCTAGTCATCAGTTCTTTCAGTCCACAACGTTCTCTAATCACACTATTGCGTATCCTGTCATTCAAAGTAACACTAGACATACTTCTCAAGGACCTCATTTCTACTGCATTAATCCTACTTTCTTGCTTCCTTTGCCATACCCAAGTCTCGCTAGCATACATAAGTGTTGGGACCAGCACTCCATTATGGATAGCCAGTCTAGCTCTTTTGGAGATGTTTTGGCCCGCACAAAGGAGTGCTATGCACCGTTTGCACAATTTCCTGCTTTTACTCTTCTTTCTATATCACACTTTCCATCCCTGGTAAAGAGGCTCCCCAAATAGACAAATTCTTTCACTTGTTCCACCCTTTCACCTCTAATCCTTATCTTGCACTCAGTCATTTCATCATCTTTTTCGAACACCATTACTTTTGTCTTACTCACATTAATGTTCATTCCTTTTAAACGCCTCATCCATTACTGCTACTTAGAACAGTACTTAAATTTTAAATTTGACTTCATGAGCATACGAAAATACTGTTCTTTATATTACCTCTTACGTATGGTATGACATCACATATTATAAACAGACATGTAAAGCTGATGCGTAACCATTCGCGATTCGACAAAAACGGAAGTTCTCCATAGTAAACAACTATGTAACAAACAACAGCAACAACAACTATGAAACAACTATGAACAACTTTTGTCAACTAAATACATTTTATATGAACCAATATAAAATGCCAAATTTTTATTTGACGAATCGGTTCTAGATTTTTTTCTCTTTAATAAAAACTTTGGCCTTTGCATCTACGTAATGAGATGATTTATGCAGCGTCCAGTGGCACCTTCACTCTCACTAGATGGATGAAGGGACCACTCGGACGCTGCAGTGCCTGGGACATTGTTTTTTTTTATGGAGCAGGTTTGCCCAGCACCTATGCCATTCTGACACCTATTCCATTCTCTTAATTACCTTTTGCCATATCTTACTTACGTGATTGAGATCAGTGAAAAGACTATAATAATATTTCATTTTACTGTGTGACGCCATGACCATTTTTAATAAAAAAATCAAGACTTAAATTTAGATTCTACAGCCATCTTATGTTTTTATGTATTCACATACATATATATGTGTGAATACATACACACACACACACATATATATATATATGAATACATATATAGAGTATATATAATATATATATATATATATATATATATATATATATATATATATATATATATATATATATATATATATATATATATATATATATATATATTGGTTCGTTAAGCCAAGCACTATGAATTAACTAATGTACTCTACCAAAAGGCGAAGACATTGTTTTTATAGAACTTGCACTACCATTGAATTTTAAGTAATTCAAATCCTTAAAATACCTACTTAAAATTGAATGGCACTACTAACAAACTACAGCTAAAAGGCTTTTTTTATGAGTGAGAATATGAAAAATGACAGTGTTTTTAAAATTTTAACTTACCTACTTTTTATAACCACTAATAATGTTCAAGTGCGGTAAATTTAATAATAGCAGATTTAGTGATGTGCAATATGCATGAATTTAAATATTCATACTCTTCTTTTTCTATAAAGAGATGTGGTAAGAAAAAGAATTACTCCATACGCCATCTTTTTATATCAAAATTAAAATACACATCACAGAGAAAATAATCATACACATTGTCGTACCTATACATTTTTAAGGCGGTTCGTGGAGTAACAATTAAAAAAAATATTATTGAGAGATTGGTCTGACACTGCAAAAACGTTCTCTAAAATAAGATGTGATTTTCTTCCTTTGGTTGTGCATGGAGCCCAGAAATCAGAAATCAATAATTTATTTCAAGGTAATGAATTTACATTCTGTTTGCTGAATGTCAATGTACTATGTTACTATGTTAGCCGCTGCCTTCGGGCCGTATTTGTAGTGGAGAAAAAGGCAGCGGGAAAAAAAACTCCACTCTGACCATCTTTTCTCAAATCATCTTAAACTTATACATCAAAGCCTATATGATATGATTCCGTGATAGCCACTAATAACTTTAAAAGCCAAAATAACACTTCTTACAAAAGTAGGAAAAACAGTAATGCTGCGGCCAGACACACGAACAGCACCCGTTCACGAGCATAACGCAGGGGTCAGCCATCACCAGTCTCAACCATTTTAGAGGGAGATAGGTGACCCGGCCACCACGCCACCATTCGAATGACCTTTAGCAAACCTGCAGATTGAGTTCTTGTCAGCTATAAAATGTGTGCTATAGTTATTAATGTGCAATCACGTCGTCAGTACACGTTTTTAAAATTAAATAAATTATAATATTAATAATTAAATAACAATGAAATCGCAGTGGAATTGGCTTACTACCAAGGGCTTATATCGTTCATATACTCGTCTATTCTATAATAGGCTTTTTTACATAGCGATTTTTTAATGAATGTTTTAAATTTATTTTCAGACAAGGATAGAACATGTTCTGGAATTCTGTTGTAAAAACGAACGCAATAGCCTACGAACGATGTATTAGGGGTTAAAGTATGAAATTGCCGTTTTATTGCAATAGGTTCTTTGAATTGACATAGAATCTTCATGGTTAGAGGTTTTCGAATGAAACTTTTTTCAAATGGTTTCTATGATGTTCTTTTTTTAAAAAATGTGAAACATTTGAATATCGACTTTCAATTGTTCTTGTTATTCAATTTACACGTTAAACCATGCCGCTAATTCCTGGGTAGTTTGACTAGGGTCGGCTTCCACTATCTCTCTTAATTCATCGTTATTCACCTGTGTGGGCGGTCTTCCTCGTGGCTCGTTCTTTAAGTCGAAATTTCCATCACGAAAGCGTTTAAACCAAAATCGCACGGTGCGTTCATTAGTAGACCCCTCTCCAAAGGCAGCATTGATATTGCGGGCTGTTTCTGCCGCGTTAGTTCCGCGTCGGAACTCGTATTCAAAAATCACTCGAATTTTCGCAGTATCCATCTTTCTTGTCTAAATTGAATAACAAAAACAATTGAAAGTCGACATTTAAATGTTTCACATTTTTTAAAAAAAGAACATCATAGAAACCATTTGAAAAAAGTTTCATTCGAATACCTCAAACCATGAAGATTCTATGTCAATTCAAAGAACCTATTGCAATAAAACGGCAATTTCATACTTTAACCCCTATTATTTACCTTGGCTAAACGAAATTTAGAATAAGCAAGCTTATTTCTATTTCTAGTGTTTACGTTATGGACGTCCCTATTTCATTTGAACATGGTTATATTTTTACGAACATACATTATATTATCGAATATATATTGGCAAGCCAGTGTAAGAATTCCTATTTCTTTGAAACGCTCCCTTAGCGATTCCCTACTGCTTAAGTTGTAAATTGCTCTTACTGCTCTTTTTTGCAAAATAAATATTGTTTCTATATCTGCTGCCCGTCCCCATAATAACAGCCCATATGACATAATACTGTGAAAATAACTAAAATAGACCAGCCTCGCAGTCGATATGTCTGTAAGTTGCCTAATTTTTCTAACTGCAAATGCAGCTGAACTCAACCTACCCGATAGTTTTTCAATATGCGGACCCCATTGCAGTTTTGAGTCTATTGTTATGCCTAAAAATAGTGTGGACTCTACCAGCTCTAATTTCTCACCAGATATTTTTAGACACGTGTCAACATTTTTAACATTGGGCAAGGAGAACTTGACGCATTTTGTCTTTTTCGCATTTAACATCAAATTGTTCACCGTGAACCAGTTTAACCCCTCAAGCTTATTCCGTCTGTCTGTCTGTCCGTCCGTCTGTCTGTCTGTCTGTCCGGCCGTCTGTCCGTCCGTGCGTCCGTCCGTCCGTCCGTTTGTCTGTCTGTCTGTCTGTCACCAGGCTGAATCTCGTGAACCGGGATAGCTAGGCACTTGAAATTTTCACAGATGATGTATTTCTGTTGCCGCTAGACAGATTATTTCACAGTCCGTCTGTCTGTTTGTCACCAGGTTGTATCTCATGAACCGTGATGGCTAGGCAGTTGGAATTTTTAGACATGATCTATTTCTGTTGCCGCTGTAACAACCAATATTAAAAACAAAATAAAATAATTATTTAAGGGGGCTCCCATATAACAAGCGTAATTTTTTGTTGCCGTTTTTTGCTCGATATTAATAACGGCACAGGTAGACGCATGAAATATTCACAGAATATTTACTTCTATTTTAGCTTCAAAGAAATAATTAAATTAAAATAAAATAAATATTTAAGGGCAAACGTGATTTTTTGCCGTTTTTTCTCGATCTTTGTGTCTAATGTTGTATAGATAATGGTACGGAACCCTTCGTGCGCGAGTCCGACTTGCACTTGGCCGGTTTTTTTCTCGATCTTTGTGTCTAATGTTGTATAGATAATGGCACGGAACCCTTCGTGCGCGAGTCCGACTCGCACTCAGCCGAATTTTTTTATTCGTAGACTAGACCATTCTAGAGTGGGCGCGGCCCACCCGCCTTTCCCCTACCGACGGAGATACACATACGAAAAGGGTAAAATGAAAGAGGTTTGTCAGGAGCGTGGCAAGTGGCAAACCTTGGTTTGCCTACCGAGTGACTTCATGTGTGTGTATCTACAATACTTACATAAACACATTCATAAATTCACGTCTGTATTCTGGAGGATTAGGCAGAGTCCAGGGCTTATGATGTGTGTAATGTTATTTTATAGCCAACGACCGCATTTTTCAGAAGTGTGAAATCTTTTTGCAATCATATAATGTGTGTTAGTATGTGCGAGCGAGACATACACCAGAAGTAACAGCAGCCTTATAACAATTGTAATTTTTGTGACGCACATTTGCGCAGATATAATAGCCCTACTAATGAGCGTGCGTGGGTAGAAACGGCTGTTGCCATCCGTCGGCGATGCACGACTTTGTCTAAAAGTAGCTATTCGGTGGCGAAAATACATTTTTAAAATATGAGCCACCCGCTACCGCCCGAAAATAGCCTATTTATAACTTTCATCTAAATTGGCATCAAATTATGACCTGAGTTTTTTTTTACTTTAGGGACTTGAATTTATTGCTATATGAGCGTATAGAGTAAAGTACTTCTTAAGACTCCTCTTTCCGCTGGTATCTTCCTCGCTCGCGCATATAATGTGTTTAATAATTGAAAAAAAATGTATACTTTTGCAAAATGGAAAAGATAAGGTCTAGAAAATAAAATTGCAGACATTTTCGACTTATCACCATTTTCCCTATTAAAAACTAAGTGTATGAATACTTACAATTGTCTAAAATGTCCGTAATTTTATTTTATAAAACGTGGTTTAGCCACATTTGATGAATGAATGTAAGATAATGTTAGAGCGATCGTTGTGAGAGGTTGTCTCTAGTTCTGCATCGATTTGGTGTCTGCTGTAAAGTTACGGGAACTTTGTAAATAAATAAATAATAATATTAAATTTTTGAAAAATTTCAAGTTACAATCATTAAAATTATTGGAATGTGAGAATGAGGGATGCCTGGGGAAGTACAAGCCTTGACAGTAATTCCCCTTCACATCCGACGGGGTATATTTCTATTGAAGATTTCAGAAAACGGCAAAAAACCACTTTTGTTGTATGTGAGCCCCCCATAAATGTTTACTTTTTTCTGTTTTTAGTATTTGTTCTTATAGCGGCAACAGAAATACATTATCTGTGAAAATTTCAACTGTCTAACTATCACGGTTCATGAGATACAGCCTGGTGACGGACGGATGGACGTCGGACGGTAAGCGGATTCTTAGTAATAGGGCCCTTTACCCTTTGGGTACCTACGGAACCCTAAAAATCACAAGGTAAAATTATTAACTTAACACGGTTTATAATAGGTGTTAATTGAAATCTCATTGCATTTATGTTCCACAGTAATGCAGATCTTGATCGGATCGACGAGTCTCTCAACACCAGTGACTGATCTACGGATCTGGAGGCCGAGTGGATGTCAAACCGGACTCCGCCCCCAGATGTAGACCAGAAGTAACTGATGATACGAGGTTGCAGAAGATTGGAAGCCACGGTGGTTATCTGGCGAAACGGGTAAGTGATTTCTCTTTTATGCTATCTCGCTTTGCTTTTAATAACTTCTGGGCATGGCGTGTGTTTTTTGCCACGAAGTTAGTTTATTAAAAGCTTGTGTGGGCATGGAACGTCAGCAGCGCAAAATGGCGGGGAACTAAATAGTTAACAATTTAAAATTACAAGCCTTCGTTACGGGCACATCGTTGCAAATTCTATACATAAGTTGGTACACTGTTCGACCACTTCACTCTGACGTTCTACGTACACAAATTAACGTACATAATTATCAAACAGTGTGAAAAATCGTTCTTTAGATCCCAAGTCCAGTTGAATCTTCCCTGTTCTTCAGTGTTGAGGTTTACTGGAACCAACGTATAAGCGATACAAACGGACGAAGATCCCACCGACCAGCGGCATCGGCCGAACTGGGAAGTTCGTCCGGGCGTAGCACTTGATACTTAGGCTTCTTTGTTCTTGAGGACATAGCTAAGGTCTTCTTGATAATTTAGCTTGAATCTTGTCTCGCGGTTTTCTTAAATGTGCTGTTGCTGGTAAATTGTACAATATTATGCGCACGTAGAAATTTACAAAATCACACATCATCTGCAATACGAAATATTGGAAGCATTAGAAGTATTTTGCTGGATAGAGATAGAGAACACCAAAATAAAGTAAAAAAATATAAAATAATAGCGGCCAGCTCTAAAAATATTTGAAGTAATGGACATGTACAAATAGGTAAAGTTATCTAGAGATGACACAAAAATATTCGCCATCGAAATCATTCCTTAAAATTAAATATGTAAAAATATATCACCTGCAACAAAGAGCAGCCTTTAATGACAGTATCTTCGGTGTAGAGCCGTAGCGGGTGAGATAAGCACTGCCTTCTGTCGACCTTCGATCGGGCGAGCGGGCGCGCGGCGGCGCTATGCTACCAGACTAGCACTGCCAGAAAGGCTACCTTAACCAGCTCCCAACCACACACTACACAGAACTAGTCAACCTTACTGCAATCCGTTTGACGCTATCTAGCCGCGGTTGACACCGTCTAAGCTCGAGAGGAGCTGATTATGATCGTGGCACGAGACTGATACGCACGCGGCAGCTCATGTGTGCTGATGTGAGAGGCTCGATTAGAACTGCGACGTACCTCTGCTGTACTTATCGAGTGGCGGCGGGGCGGGGCGGGCGCCGCGGCGGTGAACGAACTCACCTTGACAAATGCACCATTTGGCATTGTTCGCGGGAAAACCGGCGGCCTTGCGCGCGCGCCGCCCGCCGACCAATCGCGTGGCTTCGCGCCGCAGCCTGCGTCCGTTTTGGCGGGAACCGCTGTGGCGCGAGCGTCGCGCGCGTCCGCCAACAAAGCGGAGCGCTGACGCCGCCGCCGGCGCGCCGTCGCTGACTCGGTTTCAGATAGACGACCGTTCATTGCGCCTTTAACTCCCGCTTTAATCAACTGCGGATCTTCTCTGCTTGGGTTTTGATGAGATTTTTGTATAAATTGCGGCAAAGAAAATCCTGAAGTATCAAAAAGTAACAAAATATCATAAGTACATAAAAACTCACGCCTGTCTAGTGTAAATCATCATCATCATTAGCCATTTGACGCCCACTGCAGGGCATAGGCCTCCCTCATGGTTTTCCTAGCCATGAAGGGTATTGTAAATGTAATGTAATGTAAATGATGTAAATGATTTTCTTCAATGTTAAATATGCAAACAACTTTCAAATACACATCGCCATGCTTTGTAAGGTAAATATCCATCAATTCACAATATACAGGCATGTGGGTCTAATTTCCTTCCCTGAAACGATAGAGCAAAGTCGTTAACAGGAAAACGCCAAATTACACGACATTGGTAGAGCTCGTTGGCAGTGAAGGGCGAACTTATATTTTACATATTATCACATAGCATTCATTCGATTTTGCTAAAAAGACGAAGAAATCATTACTGTAATCTTAGTATAATTTGTGTGGTTCCCTTCTCTAATTCCCAAAATCCTGTCGTATTTCATGGTCCCATACATGAGCCAGTAATAAATAGTGAATTTAATTAAACATCGTATCATAACTCATAAGCTGCCTCGCGTCCTAATTAAAGCCCTGTATGTGTTTGGACAAGTCACTGAATAAAGCGAGCTCAAAAAGCAGTGCGCGTGATTGTCGGTAATTACTTGGTTTATCGCCAAAATGGCGGATGCAGGGGCGCGTGACGTCAGCGGCGACGGCGGCGCGGCGTTTCGTAGAAATCGGACACGAGCGTCGGCGGGACGCACTGCAGATGCCACCCAACCGTGAATTTGACAGTATATTGTTCACTTCGCATATTCAGGGCTTCTCGAAATATAGTCAAGAAAAGAGCTGTTCAGAAATTATTTCGGGACGAAGTAATGACGCCTTCGTAATCGGGTTTACTAAGAAAAACATGATGTCATAAATCGCACTTGTGTCATTCGTTATTCATTACCATTCTACGGCAATAGTGCACAATGAAGACATTATGGTCGTGATAACATCGCGATACCTTAATTTCAACTTAAATATAATATTTTCTCTACCCAGTGTCACAGGAATCCTTTGATCTTTAAACTTCCAGCTAAACTGCGTGGGCACATGCAGTTTCCACCAAAATATGATGCAAATGCAAACCCACGCAGTCTCATAAGTAATCCAACTGTTGGTATACTTTATTTCCACGATTTTAACCGTCGGGAATTCTCAATTCACAGCAAAAATGCAATTAAGTGAACAAAAACGTTGCAAATAAAAGTGTCGTATTAAACCTATTAAAAGTTTACGACGAATTGTCCTACCATACATAGGTAGTTCAATAGATTTCTCGTAGCGAATACGTAGCCATTCCCGTTTTACACTTGCTACGGCGTAGGCGCGTAGCAGTCTTAGCTTCGGATGAAGAAGGGCGAGGCGTACTTCGTAGCATTCTTAGGGCGAGATAAAAAGTCATTGCTTAACCAAAGTCCGTACTCATGCTTCCCTAACCATTACTTCAGGCTAACTTAGCTATGTATCAATGTGTTTCTAAAATAAACATATCTTAGACCTTTGCTTCGCTAAGCATGTTCTTAGCTTTCGAAAACCTGTATCTCAATTTAAAATCGTCCTCAGAAAAAAATCGAACGCATTCATTTTATCTCTCAGGTAAAATTTTAAATCAACATGAGGTTCCCGATTAAAAGAATTCTGAGAAGGAATCCCAGTCAATTTTCGAACTCTTTCCATTGCATAATTATTTATTGTATCGACGAAAACAACAACAGGTTTAGTTTTCCAAAGTTTTCGTGACAACCATAGAACACATCTACAAGAAGTCAAGGACTACAACAGTTGTCACAGATTACTATTGTGTTCTAAGAACGTGCTAAGTGTCGAATATAGCGTACTCAGTCTCGGCTAAGTATTGTCTACGACAGACAAATTGATTCTTAAGCAAGTGCTTTCGCTAAGACTCGTTCTTAGAATCGACTATTTATCTCGCCCTTAGCCTTGTCGTTTTAGTTTCTATTTTTGTGAATGGAGGGCTTGCACTAAAAAAGTTTTTAATGTAATCTAAGAGGCCATGTTAGTGGTTAATTTTTTTCTTTACGTCTAATCCTTTAATCATATAACCTGTCGAAAAGTCATTTTAGTCACGTGGTACAAAAACGCGCCATACAAAATAGGCTCAAACTATGACGTCACATCTTGAACTTGACGCCTTAGAATGAATGTAGCGTTTATCAATATTTGAGTTCTCTCGTAAAAAAATGTTTTCATGCATCTAAACCCTTATTAGAAAACATTTATACTTAACTCAATGAAAAAACTAAATCATCATCATTCAGCCACAAGAAGTCCACTGCTGGACATGGGCCTCCTCCATGGATTTTTAATAATAATAAAAAACTAAATCTAATAAGTTTTTTATTATTAGACCAACTTGATTTTTCATATTTTTTTATTTTTTTATAATATTTTTTTTAAATTTTCCTGAATTTCTCGGTGTCTTGTATGGTATCAAAGCAATACCACTCCAATTTAAGTGTGACGCATGTTTCCCATTTGATAATCTAAATTAAATAATCGTTAAGTGAATCTGACTAGAATGCCTTATAATATTATTTATAAGGTATTATATTTACTAGTTAGCAATAGTGAATCTTCTTTGATAAAAAAAGTGTTGATGAAGAACTTTGCACAATAAGATATCGTAAAATATTTTTTACTAAAGATTTTTTGTAAGATTGCATTAATCAAAGTCGAAGCCGCAATCTTAGGTCCCTTTTCTTATATAAGTACGTGAGGCCATGCGCTGAGGATTTTGGACCAAAAGTTTGTAATAAATAATAATATCTTTGCTATAGACCTGTGCATTAGAACCCCAATCAAATATAATTGTTTTCGGACCTCGTTTTTGCGTATGTTCGTGGTTCTTAAATATTAGGTGCACGTATTATATAGGTATGTATTGTATACATATTGTGAAACTGAAGGCGTATCTAGAATGTTTAATATAAAAGCAAACTATCAACTTGTGTGTCTACCCAACCAATCACTCAGCCCATATTTCGTCTACTGTAACTTCTGGTCATAGTGATTTTACAAACCAAGCCAACAGCTTATGTTTTGTTTACTGCTGGACATAGGCATGCCTCGAGGCAAGGCTTATTTTCTGTCTTCGACCATCCTCATGCAGCCGCTAATAGCAGTCTGCCTCAGATCGTCGGTCCAGGAAGATGGTGGCACTCGAGAACCTATTTACCCCATCGGCTAGGGGTTCTTCGGTAAACGGTGACCAGCCCACTGCTACTTACAGGCTATGGCAATCACCTTAGTACTTTAGCGTTGTTTTGTGATTTTTTTAAGGTTCCGTAGCCGAAGGGTGCCAAACGGGACCCTATTACTAAGACTTCACTGTCCGTCTGTCTGTCACTAGGCTGTATCTCATGAACCGTGATAGCTAGGTAGTTGAAATTTTCACAGATGATGTATTTCTGTTGCCGCTATAACAACAAATACTAAAAACAGAATAAAATAAATATTTAAGGTGGGCTCCCGTACAAAAATAAGTGATTTTTTTTTTGCCGTTTTATGCTCGATATTAATAACGGCAACAGGTAGATGCTTGAAGTATTCAATGTTGTATTATAGATATAGATAATGGTACGGAACCGTTCGTGCGCGAGTCCGACTCGCACTTGAACGGTTTTTTTCAATTTGCCCGTATAGTACTGGGTACCAATGTGGAATTTTGAATTTGACTCAAACAATAGACCATAATAATATCCTGGATTAACAGAAAGCTTGAAACTTAGAAATTTCACAAATTTCGCGCGAAATGAGTCTACCCTTGCTCATAATCTAGGAAAATCAAATTTTTTAAGTGCTCTATTTTGTATTTTGTGCAATAAAGTGTAACAAAGAAACTTGTAGATAGATAGATAGCGAACGGTTTATTGCACCACCAGAAAGAATAATTACATGTGATTAGTTGATTTCTCTTTCCCTAATTTAAGGTCTTGCACCACCTCGGCATTCTCTCTCGCTCGCACATTGTCCATTTTTAAATAATGTAAAAGAATGAGGATAGTTTGACAAATGTAGCAAATATAAGCCCTAGGATTAGGATTAGTATTACGGACTTTTTGCTCATATTTAAATTAGTACACTGTATTTATTTTTATAAGTATAATATAACTTTAAACTTTAATTACTGGTGCACAATGATTTATATTATACTTACCGATTTAGCATCTAATGTGTTAAAATTGTTAGGCAACGCTGCAACATAATATGAGACAAGTCAGTAGGCAGTAATTTATTTGGCATCGGTCACTTGTGCCGCCTATTGTATTTACATCCGGTAACTGAGTCAGTGCAGTCCGCGCAGTTGCTAGCTGAGCTTGATTGGGTAACAAATATCGAAATATTTAAGTAGTGTTTGCACTGCAGGGTTGTACTAAATTGAAGGGCACAACAGTAAACACGGTTATTTTTAAATGCGCGTTTTCTACCACATGTTGGTTAGAGTTTGTTATTTACGACATCTTTTGTTCTACCACTTTTCTTTTTTTTTTTTATTCACGCTGATTGATAAGTAATGCTAATAACCATGTGCTAAATAGCATGGAAATTCCTCTATGTAGCACAATTATTTACTATTGGCTATGACATTGATAAATCGCGAATTTCATAAAATTATACTAACCCTAATATTTAAAAAAAATTTAATCTGAAAATAACTCACAAAAATTGTTGCCAAACGTAACCTCTTATTAACCCGGTGTCTCAGTAACTGGAAATTAAAAATTGTTCTGTATAATGAAGGCACAGATATTTAACGTAAGAGGAATCTAGTCACGTTAATAGATTAGATAGGCATCTCTCGCGAAAAGGATCGCATCGCTTATACAATTGGAATGCGATTGATTACAAGACTACCAATAGTCAATGAAACAAATATTACCATACTAATATGACTAGTGAATAATTAAGCATTTTAGATACTCGCCCCCTGTTTACACAATACATAAATAAGTTATAATAATATTCTTTTTTTTATGTAGCTTATATGCATCCCACTGCAGGGCACAGGTCTTCTCTCAGAGTACGGGCTTAATCACCACGTGTGCACACCACGAATTGGCAATTTCAAGCGCTGAGGTGTGTGAACACCTCTGACATTCAGGTTTCCTCACGATGTTTTCATTCACAGTTAGCGAGTGGTATTGCTACTATTACTTCACAAATGTACATAACTTAGAAAACAAAGTCTTAGGTATATGCCCGCACTGGGAATCGAACCTTAGAAAACAAAATCATTGGTCATTGCTGCATGCCGAGATTCGAACCCACTAACTCCCGAATGAGAAGCCGGCGTTATACCGCTCAGCTACCACCGCTTAATAATATGATACCTAAATATTCATAACCAAACTTTACTTCTTTGATAATAAATTTTATCTTATCGTCAACTCATAATAAACTTATTCTAAACATATTACAAGTTTCTCGCTCTATCCTGCAGTAAAGTAAAATGACAAAAAGAGATTGTCTGATTCTTCGGAATATGCGAAGAGTTCCTCGAGCTAACTTGTAGCAGAGTGAGATGGAGTGCATCTAGCATGTTATGCACATTGACCGCAGCAAGACGTTATGCACGTTGACCAGCGTAACAAAAATAACAGCCTGTGATTTTTAACAGATACTTAAAAGGATTATTTTCTGATAACGAGAACGGCTATCACTGCTTGCCTGGTATAATTCGCCTCTATTCATAAGCTGATTTGATAAATGAGCCTCGCACTTTAGTCAATGGTTACGTCAAGAAAGAGTTCCCAGAATTCGGCGCCACTATCATTGAACTCTACATAAGGAAACATCCTTCCGTCGGCTTTGCTGTTAAAATTTGCATTCAATAAGTTGCTCGTTTGAGTGTTCTATGAATTGTTTAACGTTTGAAGTTTAATGAAGCTAACTAAGTAGTTAGGAGTCAATTTGTGCTAAAGAATTCATCGCTAAAGTGTTTGTTGAAACTTTCTGGTTCAATAGTTGGCTCGCTTTTCTGAACAAGTAACTGAAGTAGACTAGTAAAGAAGTAACTAGGACCCTTTAATTCCTAGTTTGAGACTAATAATGTGTTGAAATGGAGATCATGCTGTACCTAAACAATACTAGTATTCGATGAAGCAGGAAATGCGATTAGAAATAAATGCATATGTTGTTGCATTCGGAGTGACCAATTATGATGTGCTAGATAAATTAGTTGGATCGACAAATTGAAGCATTAGGTAAAACAACTCATCACCTTCAACAAGAGTTCACGTGGCTCGCAAGTCGGCACACAGAGACCGAAAATAGTCACTCGTACGCATGTGTGAGAGTGTACGCACATGAAACCGTGGCGTGTGTGTGATGTATAGGTCACGTTATCGGGCCGCTGCGGCCGATAATGGCGATGTCACGAGTTACGTCAGCGTCAGCTGTGCGCCGGCGCCGCCATTTTAGGCGATACCACCAAGTGAATTATGCTTGTTTCACGTCTGTTATTGCAAATTATTTTACAGTTATTGTCAAAAACTGTAAAAGATATAAGAAATTATTCTTCAAGATCGTAAAATGACATTTTATAACTCTACTTTTTATAGACTTTGTTAGAATCTGGCACTTTGACACACACTTGATCGGTTGCCCAGCACCTGTTAGCTGCTGGTACAGGTTCTCGTTGCGATAAACTGTGATTAGAATAAGGACACTAATCGCTTTACTACATTGAAATATCTAAAGAATTTCCGACGTTATCTCTAGGACAAAGGTAATATTAGAAATTTAATGGCGATACCTACCAACATCGTTCTAGATTATTCATATCGGCTCACGCAGAGTTTTTTTAGGCTGTCGATCACAAAAGAAACCCACTTCCATCCAAAGTGATTCGATTCATCCGTAGCGATTAAAGTGAGCTCGGTAATAACAGGTAGGTATGTAGCACGCTTTGCCTAGCAACGGCGGTGGCAAGCGAGTATCGTGACATGATTCACAACGCCCCGGCCATACAAAATGTGATGATAAACTAACACATTGTAGGTGACATTTACACTACTTGGAATGGAAGGTGTTTTGTGTGGCATGAAGCTAGTTAAAAACGTTTAGTTCTGAAACTAAACTGCTCAAGACTAAATTAATACTTGATGCTATTTTCTAGGTTAAAGTCGAGGTGTGCAGAGAGTGAAACCAACATTAGAGAATGAGCGTGACCTTGGGCTTGAAGAAATTATTGTAATCTACTACCTTTTTCCACAACTTTGCTCGCTTATGATTCGAATAAAAGGTACCCTTCTGCCATCTCTCTGCATTTAAATAATGATTATAAAACAAATAGTAGGCATACCTCTGAACTATCGACAATTTTCAATGTGATCTACGGTGGCACTCGAAAATGAATGACGGAGATTTTAGGCAAATAGTGTGGTAAATAGGTCTTCCTGTCTTGATCTTATTGTTTCAAAGAGTTATATAAATTTGTGGTTGTTTCTTCTTGTGTTAATTGCCTCTAGGTAAGATACTAAAACAGGGCAAATATACCTAATATTCGCTATACTTGATATAATAAGATTCGATTATTTAAGAAAATCTTAAGTAAATCCTTAAATAAGAATTCTTATTCCAGGGATAGTTTCTTTAGAGATACTTTCTGATATTTAGGCTATGCTACTTTATGCAAGCATCAGGCGCCCACGTTATTTGATCATAACGGCTTTGTTTCATGTTTAAGAAATTTAAGAATCTTTGCTTCTTGTTTTACCTAACTTTAACTAATTTCCCTGTAAGTGCAATTCGTTTAGCAATAATTTGGAAAAATGGGCCCTAAATCCACATGCCCGTGATTTCTTCAGGTATTATGGACATGAATTAATTAAATATTCATTGTTTTATTAAGGGCACCCGGTGGCACGCCACAAAAATCGCATCTTCTCTTATAATATTTTTTTGTGAAAAGAAAACATCATAAACCTCAATAATGGTGTACGCTATTTTTAGAACTTACGGCGTAGAACCTAGGACTTTATCTACTCGCCAAAAACGGACGTTTTTAACAAAAATGCTTTAAACGGTGGCACGCGTATTTTCTAGACTGTAGGTTCTAAAAATATTAACACCATATTGAGATAGCGTTAACACCGGGTAGCCCCTTAATTCTTTAATTGTATACTGTATTTTGACTAGCTTAATATTTTTTCGAATTGAAAGTATTTTGTATAGAATACTGCAGGACATAGGCCTCCTTCGTGGTTTTCATGACCATGAGGGGTTTGCCATAATCGCCACGGCATGCGGGTTGGCGATCGCAGTATAGGTACGGTTGGAATCTCAGGAAAACGCTGCTGCCCGTCTCCTGGTAATGTATTTCCTTAGTCGCCTTCTACGACATTCATGGAGTGGAGTGACGCTATTATTAATCCGGCGCCACACGTTTCATGGTATAGTGCACCCTTTTCTCTGTCCTCTAACTTATACATTACTTTCTTCGTCGTTCAGTCTTAGTGTGTCCCACTGTAGTCCGCTAAATATTTCTTAGATTACTTAGCAATTTTAGCCATACTTTTAAGTTAGGTATGACGTGAGCGTTGAATATTGTAATTGAACTTCCTAATTAAGACATACCATTCTGCTTACCGTCACAGTTCGTTAAATGATTAGATTGCGCAGACAGCGCGATTTCTTAGCTCTCTATCAGTTTCACCACATCTTATCTGTCCGTCTTCAAATAAACAATGTTTTCAGAGAACAATGTTATCCTTTAAAATTTTCAGCAGATTAAATTATTCTCATATCTCAGCATTTGAAATTACGTTAAAATGAAGTTAAAGTTAAAAATCCCTAAGATTCTGTCAGTGGATGAATAAATCTAGGTATTGATAGAAGGAATAGACGAAATTTTGACTTTCGCAAAATGTCTGCACTGAAAACAAAAAAAAATAGATTTTCGACCAAATTAATAAAAGTATTTAAATAATTATCACATATCTTATTCCTTCGATCAATCCTTGAAGAATATATCTGAGAAGGTTGTGTTACAATTTTAGACCTATCGGTGGAGCATTGAAAACACCGTTTTGAGAAAAACGCATTTAAAGTTTCAAAAGACGTTTACACATACTTACATTGAGTCATCTTCGCCAGGGCCATAAGATGCACCCTCTGCATGATCAGGAGCTTCTAATATTGCGAGTTGTCTGCGAACGATTCTTCCCTTGCGCGTGATCCAATACGCTCTCAAGTCTGAGATAGTGACGCGCTGTGCATCCTCCTTTTCGGCATAGGCATGGGCATTTGGCCCAATTGATAGTCCCAGAGCACTCATATAATATAGAAGTGATTCATTATACATGCCGGCTGCGATATAACCTGCGATTTCCACTGTCTTTGAACCATAAGGAACGAATTTAGGAGTTATTTTCCATATCAACTGATTATATCTTTCGTTGTTGTTTTTCGTGAAACCACTAACACATCTTTCTAATAATATCTAAAGCAGTTCGAATAAAGATGAATAGGAGTTCAATATTGCACACCATAAAGACAGCTGGTTACTGGCTGGTTACTCTTGTCTTTACGCGGCCTCCGGCCGCCCCGCTTACTTTGTAATGCTCCGAACATCATTACAAATATGCGTGTACGAGTATCTCCAAGAATATTTGCCAGATTGATTTGAAATTTTCAGATAATATACTCAAATATATGTACATTCCAAAAATACAATAAAAAACAAATTTTTGAACTTTTTAACTGCGTGTAACACCTTAAATCATCACAACTGTTTATTCATAGCTTCATTCTAATATATAATTAAATTACTTTCAGCATGCAATATATTAAGATTAGAGGGGCTGCAGCTGACTCTACATACATTGTGTTGACAACAAAAAGTACAGCATTCGAAACTGTATTGTAGATCCATCACACGAATTAAACCACATGAAACGGGAAGTTATGCAAGGCCCGTGAACTAGAAAGAAAACCTGTGACTCAGGAGACATGCTTTCCCCTATTTAATTAATTAATTTATTTATTTAAGGAGAAAAAACAGAATTGACAAACTTATAGCAAAAAAAATATTAGAGTCAATATAGTACATTTTTCCAATTCCTCAGCATTTCCCACAGATAGGTAATACTTCATATAATAAATAAGTAAGAGGCGCAATACAGGACTCTAGATTTAGTTCTAAGATTAAAATGAACAAACACTAAAGCAACTGTTTTAGAAAGAGATACATACACAAACAATCATTAATATTATACATTGGAAGAAGTAAACGCAACAAATCGGTACAGCTCATGAATTTGACAGGATTCTTGTGAACATTTGCTTGCAGCACTGCTTTGACTTATGAAACAAATCAACGTCCGTAAATGCTATATTATAGCTATCGCACATTCTGTTGAGAGGTGCTCTTTTGCCAGCATTGGTTCTAGAGACACCCTGTGAAAAAACACGTTTGTTTCTTATAAATCGGACAGGAACGCGAAAACATAGTTGAGCTAATAGATCAGGACAATTCAGTTCAGATGTACAGATACCCTGAAGAACGTTCATGTCGGACAGAGTTCGGCGGTTTTGTAATGACAGCATTTTGAATTTAACTAAAAGATCGCAGTTGGAAAGTTTAGGGAAGTCCATTCGGTAGTTGAGGGCGCGCAGAAATTTCTTTTGTATCATCTCCAAGCGCCTTTTATATATATCGTATAGCGGATTCCAGACTGCGGATGCATACTCCAGATGAGATCTAACCAGGGCTTGAAAGAGAGTAGTCCTGAAATCTTTGCCTACGCGCAAAATGAAACCCAACATACGGTAAGCTTTATTTAAAACACTCTCTACATGAACGTCAAATAATAGTTTAGAGTCGAAGTACCTAGATGCCCAAGTCGCGAATAGACTCCACTCTACTCAGGCTATAGCCTCCAATTTCATAACATTTCATAATACAGCTAATAATGTTAAATCAACGCGGTTTGACAAATAGAATGCCACTCGTAACTATGAAGTTGATCCATTATGACCAAACTATGACCAATAACATGCAAAGATTTCAAATAATATAATTATACTCGAGGGACTCAGCAGAGGCACTGCCTGATTTAAATATGCTCGTTTTGTTCGTGGAATAATCGGCGAAAAAATGGTACAATTTACAATTTTAGTCAAATTTCGACTGTAAGTAAAGTGAACATTATTCCCAGAAAACAAATGAGCAGTTTGTCACACGCACCTACATAACAATCACTATTACGTGTAATAACCACAGCGATATTTTTTAAATTACCCGCGTTTTCACCGAATTTAAGTAAATTATCGCAAACATTTTTACAAAAATAAAATCATTTTGAAAACTCATGAACACGGCTGAAAAATTAACCTTTACTTTAGTTATCACTGTCTATGATCAGCTGCCTTACCTAGCTAGTACCTATTACCTTCCTAGAAAACTAAGTTCATTAGTGTTATATTATGCTCTAGGAAATATCAAAACATGTATGTGTAAGACCAAGAACATTGTCACGTCCAAGTGTGGAAGACCGGAGCTTCCTGATTTAAAAGGAAGTTCTTTTTCCGATTATGTTACTGTAAACATTTTGTAAAATAAATAAACGATTTTTATATTTATAATATTTTTATGTATGCACTGCAGAGAGTAGTTACGCCGGACTTTTACTTTCATATCTCTGCAAAGGGTGGGCGGGTAGTCCATTAGTTTGCATGCCGAGCTAAATATACTTGGGATGATCGCATGCCGATGAGTGACGTGCGCTGACGCTGCCCACTGCCCACGTCACACACAGATTCCCAATCACATCACGTGATGCAAAACAAATCTAATATATAAAAATCTCGTGTCAGGTCTTAGAATAGATTGTAAGCTAATGAATATGGCAAAACAACGTTTGCCGAGTCAGTTAGTAATAGATAAAAATAAGGCTCATGCTGCCTGAGACGCTCGCTTCACAGTCACAGTAGCGGCCATACGTGCGTCCAAGTATCCAAGAGGTTTCAACTCTTTGGCAAGATTATTTGTTCAATCAATCAGCCCGTACGCGTCTACTTATGGACATGAGCCTCCCCTAAGGCACGCCATTTCTATCTGTCCTCGGCCATCCCCATACAGCCTCAGATCGTCGGTCCAGTGAGCTAGTGGGCGTCCTAAGCTGCGTTTCTCAGTTCGTGGTCTGCACTTTTCTTCTCAATAGTGAGTGAAACTTTCAAATGTACTAAGGCTACTTCTCTCGGAGTCTCCATGCTGAATCACGAGGTGCCAATGACACACTCCATGCAGAATCATGAGTGGCAAGTGCAAGGCGCGGGTTTGCGCTTGGCCCTTACCCCACATGATCTAATAGAAGTTAA
Source organism: Yponomeuta malinellus (assembly GCA_947308005.1). Lineage (NCBI taxonomy): Eukaryota > Metazoa > Arthropoda > Insecta > Lepidoptera > Yponomeutidae > Yponomeuta > Yponomeuta malinellus. The sequence goes on along the minus strand of OX371006.1, from coordinate 14,132,997 downwards.
CTGAACTGCTTTAGTCACTGCAATGTGTGGACTCATTAAAAAGCTCTGTCATGGCTAAGAATACATTATTGATCTAAAAATATCGCCTGATTGTCTTCAAAGTGGCGTCCGTGGAGTGATGTTGAGTTGCTCACATTATGCCATAATGTGCAATGGAACAATTATAATTCTCAGGTGCAAAGGCATATTGGACATTCATTTGTTAATAGTGATTATTCTCGGATCAATACTTCTTACGAAAACAACTGGTTCTACTAACGTGATGTCAAAATAACGCAAACTGAAAACCATTTTTTTCGGTATCGACAAGGAAAAATACGTTTGAGTGATTTCATGATCTCAACAAAGATTCGCTTAAAAAATGTGTTAAAGACACTTTCTGCAAAAGGAGTTAGGCTATTTAAATGGATAATATGTCTGACATTAAAACTAGTTCAATGCAAAGTTCTAGGTTTTACAATTAGAATTAAAACTCTGTAAATTAAGAACCAAATCTGGAAGACTTATTTATAAAAACACGAGTCCTTAAAACATTCATTAAAAGCTCTTTAAATACTCTCGCGTAAAGGGGAAAGATGTTTTAAACTGCACTCGAGGAACGTTTTAAGAAATAGTTTTTTTATATAAATAGCACCGTAAGTTTTTTGGTCCATTTTTTCTCCAGTACAATCTAGATCTTGCTTAAATTGGACGCAAAACTTAAAAAAATATTCGCGGACATTTTAAACTTTTGATTAATATGGAAAATGGCTTTGCTTTATTTTAATCACACATTGTATATTGCCCAAGTACTATTTACCTGAGTAACTTATGTTTTGCTAGGTGGGCTGTTCATTTATTATGGAACATTATATGGCGGAAGGGGTCTGACGAAGTCTTACTTCATATATTATGGTGTTGAAGTAAGGCTTATTTGTCTTACATAGGTGGAAGAGGGATCCGATAGTGGTAAATATTGTCTAATTAATGAACAGCTCCTAATAAGAAAGTCTGTCGCTATTATATGGCTATAGAGATTATACAGAATTTTTCAATAATTACATTAGACCAGTCAGTCAGATTAGAAGAATCTCAATAGGAAAAATATTGGTAGAGTCAAACCAGAACGAACAATCTGAGAATCCAACCACAAAGTATGCTGGTTCAAGTGATATTTTGCAAAACAGGTAAATCTTGACGGACAAATAATGTTTGTGTGTCGACTCAGAGCGGTTCTGGAAACCGGGCGAAGCCGGGTGACTCATAGCCGAGCGGGGTCGAGCGAGACGCGTAAGTGCAAACATAGACCTCAGCAGATATTGTCAAGCGGGATATCAAGGGGTTAGTATAGAACTTGGGGACGTATTTTACGGTGCGATTTCAAGAAGAGGCGGGAGGTGGAATCCGGACATACTCGTACCGTCGCAAGTGGCCCCTTGGTTTCTGTCTACCCCAGGGTCCAGCATACTGGCATGAATAATTTCTATATATGTGTAGTTTTGTTGTCTTCTAATCATCATTTTAGAACTTAACATCATAATTCGAAATGATGGGCCTTTTTCAAAAATTTGCAAAAGCGAAAAGTTTGGTTAAGAAATTTTAAGTAGGAAGGTATTAAAAGTACAACCAAAAAATAAATGAACACTATAACGGCACAATCAGCATCGTACCACATAAATTGGCGACAATATGCCACACAACAGAGTAAAATAAAATAGTGAATCTGAATCAGCGTTGAAACGTGGTAAATTAAATACGCGTCCGCGACAGGTCTCGACATGAAGGAGCTTGCCTTCAACCGGGAGGTTCGACCTTTTGATAACCCAACTACGATTCATTAACACACTTTAGCACACTTATTTGTTTCTTTGTTGCTCTCTGATTTTGTTGCTACGGGATGGACTTTATCAACTCTATTTTTAGGTTAGATACTTTTACCACAAGCGGTATTGCCCATTTGATTCACCTCAATATGATGTATTTTCTTAGTTTTCCAATGTCCACTAACCCTTGTTGCAGTCATTTAAAGGCATATTCTTAAGTTTCTTCAAGTAATCGCTGGCTGATCTTTCTCTTCTTCGGTTGTTCAAAGAAGCTCAAATTAAGAAGTCTGGTTATGGATTATTTATTCCGGCATAGAGAGCTTATTAGCTTTGCCAATTCCAGACCCATCCTCTAAACACATAAGGCTCGAGTCTGTATCTTCTTTCTGAGGTCCTAATAGTTTCGAATCCTTTCGGTATTTATTATTTATGATATTTTGAAATGAAGGAAACGCGACTTTATTTGGTAGTGCAAATCATTAGAAGGCTGGTTACAATACTATATTAATCCCTATAGAAATATTAATATTATCTCAGCAACGAAACCTGAAAAAATTACCTTAATATCATTCTTCAAATTTACTTAAACCGAGATTGGATCTAGTCCAAACAGTCAAACCGCAAACATTTTATAAACGTTTCTTCTTGTATCTGTCATAAATACCTACTTTGTTAACTTACTGTATAGAAGCTTCATTGCAATACCACAAATTTAAGCTGAAACTACTGAAAGTGGAGAGATAGCGCAGGTTTCCTCAATGTTACTTGTGTTGAGGAAAATTTAGTGCAGTTATTCATCGGTCTCATGTTTAATCGGAATAAGTCAATAAAGTGTTGTTATCAGCCAGTCTGTCGCAAAGTTCAGAGCTCGAGCAGCGCGGGTGCAATCAGCGGTTCTGACGTCACACCCGACATTCTACTTTCATGCCTTAATCCAATGTGGAGAGCAGTTAGCACGGGTCTAGTGTTCAACTAAAACTGGTTTTCGTTTCCTTGGAATCAGATTTTTTGTTTTAATTAACCCCGCATCTACTTAAATTTTAAAGGCCCACGTACTACAATCTGCCTGTTATCTTCCGTTGGCTCACTAATTAATTTCAGCTGCCTGTTTTTAATGTAGTTCGCAACTATAAACACCTAATTGAGAGTCAAATTACTTTCTACGTCAGGTAACGCGGCCTTCCTTGGCAATGGATGTTGGTCGAGTCTAATTTCATTAGTTTCTTGAAACAATAGGCAGTTCATCTCGGAACAGGTTGCGTCACGGGAAAACGTCTCTCGACAGAAAGTCTTGTCGTGAACAGCGAAAATGCGCGTTGAGTGAGAGCGGAGATGCACGGCGACATTGTAGTGCTATTTGTGTGAAAGAAGCGATTTATTTGAGTCGTGAGTGCTGTGAACGGCCGCCGTGGAATTTCGGCCGAGAGGTATCTGTATCCGTTACTTGCATCGCGGGAGGAAGCCCCGCCGGCGGCAGGCGGCATGCGGCATGCGGCGCGCGGCCGCTAGTTGCCGGGCGGCGCGGCGTGACGCGGCGGTGACGTGACGGACGGCACAGCGACAATGGCCTAACTTGAACAAAAAGAAAATTCGAGACGCCACTGACTCATCGACTATTCAAAAGTCACATTCGCAATAACAAAATTACACTTCTTATTAATTCTGCGCAATTAAGACGGGCACGATTAATTTTCGTTGAGCGTATCCAATTTTCCGTCGGTGCAAATTTTCGGAAGCGAAAGTCCTCTTCTTACCTTGAAGGTCATTGTCCAGTTTATTGAATATCGGAACCACATTGGCGTAAAGTTTTGTGCACACACAGTATTGTTCACACTGAAAAAAAAAACACTAAATTGGTGAGGGGCAAGCAATCCGCTAGCAGTTTCGCGAAACGCGTGCGGACGTCGTGCGAGCTGGCGCGCACTCACGGAACTGATTGCGTCTGCGCTCCATTTGGGTCACTGTCATACTGTGGAGGGGCGGACACACGCTCTCCTCTGAAAATTTATTAGCGTCTCGCGAATGTTTTTCATCGGCGCGAGCGTTTTTCTTTCGCGACGTGCACCAATGCGCTCGGTCGGGCCCTCACTCGCCGCGCCTGCTGCAACGGCCAAACAAATGAGTGTCTCACTAACATCACACTTTACAGCACTAGGTGGTCCCAACGGTGCTCACTTTGTCTCTACTTCACTGAGTAATTAATGTGTTGTGTATATTTTGTTTAATCTTTACGCATATGTTAGTTTAGCTTTATAATTTAATTGCTTCAGTGTTATTCAATTCGTCAATTTAAACAACTTTCATTTATTTAACATATTTGATCAACTCTGAAGTAACAAAAAAAAATGATATATTTCCTAAATTCGGTAGAGTAAGACATATAGGGATGTAAGCCTTTTAATGTATTTTGTTTTCTGGTGTGTACAATAAAGTGTTCTAATCTAATCTAATCTAATCTAATCTAATCTAGAGTAATTTATATGGAAAAGCTGAGATTTTTTACGAGTTGGTATTAAAAGTTATATTGGAACCTTTTGTTATACTCCGTACTGATGCTAGGCCTATTTGCAACCGTACCGTACGGTACAGGAAATTAAGGAAGAAACAAAGAAAATTTTTAAAACGTATTTGATGCTTGAGAATTATTTTCACAATTATCTTTAGACCTGCACTATGCATGCACTATGCGCCGCGCTTATTCGTAGCAAGGAGACTACGAACTCGCGTAGCTCGGGAGTACATGCCATACGTAGCCACGTAATGCTGCATTACGACAGTCACGTTTTCGTAGGTAAGGAAATGGAGCACCATACGCTTTTGATTCATCAATTCCAAAGATAATAAACATCACTCACGAATTGTCCTCCATGTTCATGTAAAGAGTACACGTTACCTGGGCGCCCGTGGCAACGCAGAATGAAACGCGCCAACGTGTGAACAGTGCTATCAAAATTTGCCGAGTGCACTCGCTGAGTGCGATAGGCCAACGTCTAATGGAGTCTGTAGATCAGACGCTTGCATTACCATACACTGTGTGGATTCTTCTTATTCAACCTACTCCGAATAGTCGCCATACATAATATTTCGCCACCTCGGCAAGATCAAAATGCATACCTCAATTCAGAAGGCAGTTTCGGAATAAGGGGCAGAATATTTAAGAAGTACCCCTAAAATGTACGGTGATCACTCTGTCAATTTCCTTGGCCAGCCCTTCAGAAAACACTTCCTGCACATAGTATGTTTTTGGTACTAATATATTATATACGTGGAGAAGAGAGTGACGGTGCCCGCGTTGATAGGCAATGTTACAAATCTAAGTGAATCTTAGAATAAAATTTAAGTAATAGTCAAAACAAAATAGGGGCCACTATTTTGTTTTGCGTGTTAGTGTACGAGAAACCCCCAGTTTCTCGTACACTAACACGCTGTTAATCTACTGTTAACAGCTGTCAATTGACCAAAGTGCATACAAAAAAAACCACTGACAACTGTTAACATTAGATTAACAGCTTGTTAATGTACGAGAAACCGGGGGTAAGTATTTTTGATGTAGCAAAAAAAAAAACAACTAATAACAGTCTTTATTTAGGGAACAGTATAAGAATGTTCTTGCTTATAATTAAGGCTAATCTAATTTTCTAATCCTACTAATATTATAAACGTGAAAGTTTTTGAAGATGTTTGGCTTGAAAACACGTTACGGTAACAATAAAATATTATCCCACGGGAACGCATGCATTACCGGGATATCAAGCATCCAATGTCTCAATTCAGATCTTTGTCTATCTGTATGCTAAGTTTCATGTAACTCCGTTCAGCCGTAATTGCGTGATTGAGTAACAAACATCCAAAAGTCTTCACAAACTTTCAAAATTATAATATTAATAGGATTGTAGGATTGCGTTGCCATGGTAACAAGAATCGTATAAATGGATTCTGTGGCGGTACGAAGTTTGCCGGGACAACTGTTATATAATAATCTCGTGTCACAGTGTTTGTTATCGAACTCCTCAACCGATTTTTATGACATTTTTTCGTGTATATTTGGTAGGTCTGAGAATATGTCTTAGACTAATTAATATGGCAAAACAACGTTTGCTGAGTCAGCTAGTGATAATATAAAAATGCTCATTTTTAGGTTTCCGTACCCAAAGGGTAAAAACGGGACCCTATTACTAAGACTTCGCTGTCTGTCTGTCCGTCCGTCCGTCCGTCCGTCCGTCCCTCCGTCTGTCTGTCACCAGGCTGTATCTCAAGAACCGTGATAGCTAGAGAGTTGAAATTTTCACAGATTACGTATTTCTGTTGCCGCTATAACAACAAATACTCAAAACAAAATAAAATAATTTTTTAAGGGGTGCTCCCATACAACAAACGTGATTTTTTTTGCTGTTTTTTTATCTTTGTGTCTAATGTTGTATAGACAATGGTACGGCACCCTTCGTGCGTTTTTATGATAAACAAACAATGGAAAGTGACTGAAAATAAAAAAAAAAACTGCAATTATGATAAGTTTTAGTTTAAACCTACATTTTCATAAGTACCACCAGACAAACGCACCAAACGCGCTAACCGCACGAGTTTATTACCTTAGTACTTTTGATCATAAAAAAGAGTGCCTCTAGCCAATCACATAAGTTGTTCCTTCGTTAAGCGGGCATGCTCTACATTCACACGGCATGGGACTCGATGCTCTAGCTGAGCTATGTAATTATGGGTTCCATTCACGGCTAGCGCGGCGCCACCGAGTCTGGCGAATGTCTTACTGACCAAGCGCTATGATTGATTGAGTAGCCAGTTCCCATACTTTTCGTTTAACTTTCTTCGTTTTACTGCATGCGGTTATTGACACTACATAGCTGCATTCGAAGTCTTCGTGGTAGCATATTATTTTTCATATGAAAAGATTTGCATTGATTGATTTTGTCCAAATATATTTATATCTGCAGCTATTACAATTAAGCTGCAAAAAGCCATAGATGCTCGTAAAAAAATCAATACATTTTACTTGCCTAAAGGGCAAAGAGATGACTTAAAGATGGCTACAAGAATCTTTCAACAGCAATTCCTGATAAGACAAAGAAGTTTCTAAAATACGTTTGAAAAAAAATAAGGAATGGTCTTATTTGGATTTTAGTCTTATCAGTATCTCTCTCTGAGAGAAGGCCCACTGTACGGCACAGGTCTTCTCTCAGGGAGAGACACGGATAAGACCAATGTCGCTCAAGTTACTGAAATAAAATATTTAGCCTCCTTTCCGTCACTGGACCATCATAATATAGGTACTTATTAGCATATTGATGGCAAACACGGTTCGCCATCGTAGTGAAGGGAGCTGGCCCAGGGGGCACCAGACGTTCGGGGTAATGTCTTTTTTTGATATCCTAAAACACATTGACAGCTGCTCCAGGGCACGCATTCCATGAGAAGGCCTGAGAAAGTTGTCTAGCCGAGGCATGCCGAAGTGCGGGCATCACGATAAAGCTACTCTCACGCGGTAAGCTCAAGACTCGCCGCCGATCGGGCCGTTCCTATGGTACCTACTATTAAAATATCTGTTAAATTTGTAATAGTCATCAAGTTAAATTACTTTTGAGCTCATCTTATTTTTGATATGAAAAGTTTTGATTAAGGTCTTATAATAGCTGTAGCTGTGACTACGTTGCTTGGTCTTTGTGCAGAAATTCATCGAAATCGGTTTGGTCGTTTATGCGTGATTGCATAACAAACATTGTATTTACTAAAATATTAATACTAAATAATGGGCATTGGGCATTAGTAGTCTGATATTCTCACTATTGATAATTTCAAGCGTTGTCTGTTTCATGTTAAGTTTTCCAACGCGGTACCTTCATAGAGCACTTTGGATAATCATATTATTATTTTATTTTGCATGTGTTGAGGATTGGTTGACGGCCATGGGAATCCCCCGTCAGCCGCTTGACGACAGCCGTTGTACAGTTACTCTGGTATTTGGATCAGTAAAGACTTTGGTGTTCCACTATTGATTACAAGAATGTGCAATAGATCGATCGCGTGATTAGAATGGGATGGCACTTTAACTTAACACAGCGATTATACGTGGATTCGTTATTTGATCGGTTTTTATTATTTATTGTTAAACTGCACTTGTACGAGTAAAAAAAATCAACCCTAATTTTGGTGTAGGGGAGGTAACTTTAGTTTTTTATTTTTATTTTATTCTACCGCTTGATCGGCGTAAGAAATATGTATCTCTTTGCCAAATTTCAGCTTTCTAATACTAATTGTCCCTGAGTTGAGCCGTGGATAGACATACAGACGAACATGGGAAAACCTACAACATTGAAAAAAAAACAAAATTTTATTGAAAAACGTAATTTGGTGAGAATTCATTTAATTTCCGTAGATGTTTGTATTCATGACGTAGGATTCTTGCAAGCGATGTTACTGCGACAGCTAGGGCATGCTTTTCAGACAAGACTGTTTTCAGAGCATCTGACTAAAAATCTTCATAATATTAATTTTTGCTCGATTGCAAAGACAAATATTTAGAAATAAAAATATGAACAACATTACAAAAAAAAAAAAATAGTAGAGTTCGTTTCGTGGCATCAACACCATAACACAAGTCTCCATCTCAGTGCCGATCACTATTTAAATTGACCGTAGTCAGTCGCTCATTTTATAATTTCAGAATTTGGATATTTGGGATAATAGACATGTAAGCTTATCAAGTTAATCTAGAACCGAATTATGGAATACCTGCTTTGAAGATATATAATCAATTTAATAATTTGCATGCAATTTTACAAGAAGGTAGATGTGATACTTTGCGAAGTTACTCGATTTTAAAGTAAAGATAAAAGTGATCTCTACAAAGTAACGCTAGGCCTAGCCTGTATTGTGTTGTAGAGTAGAGTTCACTTTATACAATCACTGACCAATAATTTATATATTTAATTAAAGAATACAAAATTACAATAAAACTAATGTAAGTGAGAAAAATTAAAAAATAATCGTGTGTGAAAATTTCAATTATGAAAATCGAGTTTTTCATAACGGAAATTTTCAAATAAAATACTGGACGTCCATAGAGTTCAGATTACGCCGATTTGAATGACTAAACTTCGTTCCCACTACCTTATTACTAAAATGATCATTGTTATTAGCAAATAGGGCCTCAGGTTAACTCATTTGGAAGTTTATATTTAAAAACATAGTGAACGAAAACTAACACTAATAATATTATTCGTGCTAATGAACGTCTTAGAGAGACTGGAATAAAAATATCCTAGGTCGTTCAAGACCGGTTTCTCAATCAGCAAACCATAGTGGTTTTTAGCTCGCCGGTTTTGGCCTATGTCATATGTTGTCATGAATTTAATTGAGAAGAAGTTGGACGACATTCTTCGTATCCCATTGACTGTATATCACCGTTGTCTATTAACTCTTTGTTTGGTTTTTTAAGATCCGGGATAGATTTTATAAGGAATTTGTTTCTTAAGTTTATTCTAATAAAAAATAACAGTGTAAGCATCGTTATTCAAAACCGATATACCTAAAAACTCCACAAAGAATATGTAATCGGATCATCGCAATGCCAATGAAAAAAACGGTTATTTTAGAAAATACTATTTCTCACGAATGCCATGCTTGAAATCAAAAAGTTTTTATTCAAAGTATCTAATACAGAAACGGCGACTTTATAAACGTTATAAGTTAAAATTAATTTAGTTGTCCATTTCGAAATCTATATCATTTTGGAGAAAAAATTGACAAAAAAAACACTCCAAGGTCTTATTTATACAAATCAAGATTCTTTAAAACGCCGTTTAAAATAGTCTGTGGCGGAGATTTTACAAGAAAAAGTCGTAACCACAGATTACATAAACTGCCTCTGAGGTGTGCTTCAGAGGAATCGTGTTTTATAAATAAGGCCGTTAGTCCTACCAGACCCTTAATTAACAGATATCCTAAAACCTAGAACTCATGAACTGGCTATAATTCCAGACAAGATGTCATCTTAGTAAATAATCTTTAATGTTGTAGTAGCCCTTATTGGCACAGTGTACTTTACAATTTTTTCTTATAATATTGCATAGAAATGTTAAGCTTATTTTTAACATGAGCTCAGCCATGATGTAGGGTCAGTTATAGGGCAAGCCTATCTTATTTATAAAAACATGATACAACACTCGATAAACGCCGATTAAAATAGTATGTGGTGGACATTTTACAAGGAAAAGTAGTGACCACAGATAAAATAAACTGCCTCTGAGGTGTGCTTTACATGGATTGTGTTTTTATAAATAAGCCCATATGTTTTTAAAAATCAGCGTTGATTGTCTCTTCCCAAATTATTTGGTTATATTTATACTCGTAAAAGTCGCCACCGAACGCCGTACAAATATTTACTGATTTTGATAATGTCCAAGATAGAAAGTTAATGGAAGAGAACTCTGTGAGTTTTACGAACATTTGTCAAGATAACCGTGCCGTTTGAACGAAAGCCGACTCCACAGGAATTTTAATTGTATTATTTAATTAATAGTGCCGTAAACTTAATTGTGTGCGTGCCAGTAGCCTACAGATTACAAGATTGATGAGATATACTATTCGTTTGAAACAAAGAAAAGTATGTGTCTGTGCTCTAATTTTATTTGGATTCATTTTCCGAGCATAATCTTACTTATATTAGAATTTTAAGCCGTCGAGATAATTCCACGTCATAATGTTTTACGCCAATATTAATTGGGTTAATGTTTTGATAGCGTTCGAGATTATAACGCTATAGCGTTTACCATTCTGAAACAAAAGTAGGGGCGTCACAGTCCGTAATGTCGCTTATAGACAATATCATCAGGATTCCTCGTCACCTGCGGGTGTGTCATGCACGTCGCTGGTTAGTTAAAACATTACCCCGCTTATAATTATTAGTCAGCCGGCGGTGTTTGGCAACACATTAGCATGACGCATGCTGGCGTGATTGAAGAAAAAAAGAGCGCGGCAGAACGCTGGCTGGGCGGGGCGGGGGCGGTGGGCGGGGAGCCCTCGGCGCCGCCCCCTGAGTCATCGCGCACTGCACCAGCAGTCAACAACTCCGTCCCTTGCTGACGCAATGCTGAATGGTACGGAAACTGAAAGTGAGAGCCCTAGGCGTCTTGTTGTTAGACGTAGGCTTGTTAATAGATACTGCGACAAAGAATAATGTGGTCGGTACATGGCTTAGCTAATGATGAATTTGTATATAAATGTAATTATTTTAATAAGGATACATACTACCGAGTTTTTAATTTAATTAGGAGTCTAAGGAGATAATACACCCTCATCATTAAGAATGTATCTTTACAGCACAATGGCGTTCATTCCATCTGTGGTATACTATTGATCTTCGTTAGGTTTAAAACAACACACTTTTGTGAGTAACGCACAGAATTGGACTCATCGAAACAAACTCGATTTCTCCAGGATTCCATCATCAGATTCTGACTTGATACCATGGGATCACCTGTAAAGTCTACGATTTCAAGCGAAAAATATTTTTTCCAATCGGTTCAGGCGTCTTCAGGGGTCTTAAGGTAATCAGGGAACATACCTACATAAAAAGGTCCCGAAGAATTAAGAACCTCTTCCTTTTTTGAAGCCGGTTAAAAATTGGGTGAAAGATCATTCGATTTTGTGTAGTATTAGGTAATATACATTACTCAGTAGTACACAAGTTATATAAAATTTCGTTCTCGTTGCAGCATCGAACTTACGCGTGATCGTTGATATCTTTTGTATCAACGATGCGAGTGCAGGAGTTATAGCAGAGATTTAGTAGAAAAAATTGCTTTTTTTTAGTTAGGTGTTCAGGCAAGAATGGCGATTAAAACATTCTTGTTTAATGATCATGCAGTTCAAATGTACTTTAATAGCCAAAAATGCGTTTGGGGTAAATTTTCTCGTAGCGTTAAAACAGTTTTGTGAATCTTGTGTCAGGTTCACAAGATTCAAGATCAAATACTCTTGGTGCCATCACGTTGCCATTTATCCTGTTTATTAATTGTAGTTATTGGAACCTCAAGCTCGGCTTTTGTAATCGGCATGTCATTAAACCGCGATGGCATTAAGATAGTTATCTGTGTTTTATGGCAGCTTATTCGAGTTTTGCATAATAAACTATTCGACAAATTATGGTGCGGGACGTAAGTTGGTAGGATTTGTGAAATGATTTATCAATTAAATGAATTTAGAAAAAGGCAACACAACATTAAAATATCCACTAAGAGAGTTGTAAAAAAAGGAGAAGAAAAATGAATTAAACGAAGACAAAGTGAAATTAAAATTATTTAATGATGATGATTTTAGTGAAATTAAATGTTTTTTTTTTAAATTCTTTGTCAGAATTTTTATTAACCAATCATACTTCTTGTCAACATAAGAATTAAAACAGATAGGTACTCGTAGGACCGCATCTGACTCGGTCGTATGAACAACCTGTCCAGGGGTGAGTCAGCGCCGATGACGTCATCTTGGACTCGTCTCCCGCGCTTCACTATTCTTACCAGCCTGGGCGACCCGAGTCTCGTCTGGCACTGCCTGTTAGGACGACCCGCGTCTTAACAAGTCTCTAGTTGGGTAGGTGGTTTTTACATGGTTAATCACTATTTTTTGTCGTAACTAACATATTAATTTCACGATTGATGTACGTAGTATTACACAAATGCATTGGTTTCCTTTAAGTCGATTCGACTCGATTAATTTAGTCAGCTTTGTTCTGAAGTGTCTTTCTTTCTGTCATTTAACTGTTTCAAACTCTCTGAGGTGTTTGGTACCTATTTTTCGTTTTTGTAAAACTTCATCTAACTAGTAAAGCGGGTGATGTCTTCGACCGCCGATGCCGGCCGGGGTGAACGACCGCCAAACCGCGCCAATGCCGCTAGCCCGCCATCTTGGATTCGTCACGGCGAGCGCGCAGTCTTCGGCGCGGGAACCAGCATCATTCACCGGCGGCCATTTAAATCAGTTCACATGGCAACAGCAGGCGAAAGACTTTCACGTTTTCGACACCTCGACACGTGAATGTTGGCTTCGTTATCAAAGTAGCACAACACAGAGTTAGATTCCTAAACTAGTGCCTAACAGTTTTTTGCCTTTTAATCGATGGCCTTTAACACCTTTTTGCCAATTACGACCATTAGTTTTTAATCAGATAGATGATTAAAAATAGTTTCAAATATTTATTAACTAACAATATTAATAGAGTTTACCTATCAAAACTTGTTGGCTCCCTTTGACCTAGAATCACGGAATTTGGCTAAAAGGAAGACCTGTTAACTTTTGTTAGTTGGCCGAAGTGCATGCAAAAAACAACTGACAAGTTTAGACAGTAAATTAACAGATTGGTAGTAGGGGTTAGTACCTACGAGCAAACAACTCGATACATCCTTCTAATTTAAAGGTATACTTTTAAAAGATTTCAAACTTTTTAGTGCTGTAGCTTTTTGATGTTGGTTGGTTTTTTAAACACGATTTTTCTAAGAGACACTCCTAAATGTAGTTTAAAAAGTCCGTGGTTAAGTGTTTCCCTTTATCACACCCTATTTAAACTGCATTGGAGGATTGTTTTAAGGAATCGTGTTCTTATAAATTAGACCGAAATAATTTATATCAACCGTGTGTTTACATGTAGATAAAAGCAGACCGATATATAGTGTTAAATTTATTCGTAGTTGCTCGTTGGCACGTACGGATGGAGCTAGCATTCCCTGGCATGAGTAGAAACTAGATAGGTAGGTGGCATTTTAGGGCTCGTCCCTAAAGCCTTGTTCATAGTGAACATCTCTCCTATGTTCAAATATACATAATAGTATTACAGAGAATGCGTTTATGTATATTTTTTTAGATTAGTTTTTTAGAGTAGCAGGTGCACCTGCTCATGACTACTCTATAAAAAAAAAGAAAAAAAAACTCAATTTTTTGAAGTTACAAAAAAAATTGAAACCGTTCGAAAATGGAAGCAAAAAACCCCTTATGATATTTTTAACTGCCACGACCACATTTTGTTAAACTTTTCTGTTTTTTTTTTTTCTTGCATCGACTACCTAAGTAGCACTGCTACTTACCGCAACCTTTAACAATTACACAATGCCTGCAGTTATTATATTACACACATTTCAATCAATTATTTTTACCTACAATTTTTACCAACAGTCTACTTTTACTCATCGTGGTATAAAAAAAGGATGGGAACTACTATGGCAAGTTTTCATTTTTATCGATCGATTTGATTTTAGATAGATTTGATTCCGAAATGGTATATATACGTAATGGTAATTTAGGAAACCTAGCCTATTAAAAGAGTAAATAATTTGTTGCTTATTCAGTGAGGCGCAGGTAGCGCACTTTTGCTATGGGTCCAAAATAGGACATCATCATCATCAGCCATTTTTACGCCCACTGCAGGACACATGCCTCCCTCATGGTTTTCCCTAACCATGAAGGGTTTTGCCATAATCGCCACGCTTGGCAGGCGGGTTGGCGACACAATAGGACATGCGCGTAGTCAATTAGAAGTTAGAAAGAGAAATAGGTAGACATTTTCCGCTTTCAGGACTGTTAATAAAAATGTTAGGAAAAAAAATGTATTGAAATTTGTGAAATAACTGCAGGCATTCTGTGATTTTTGAGGGTTGTGGTAAATAGCAGTGCCACTTTTGTAACTACAAAAAAATGAGCTTATTTCTTTTTTTTTCTAAAGTAGACATGAGCAGGAGTACCGTCTGGTGCCCGCTTATCGTTGAATTTTGGGACACGTCGTATAAGACAATACCTCCGACCTTATATCTTATACCTTATATCTATCAATATCTCGCCGCCCGTCTGTACTCTTGGATTAAGAAATATCTGTGTAATTTTTATGTACAATAAAGATATCTATCTATCTCTTATTATCATATTTCTGTGTTAGGAATTATAAATACCAAATAAATAATTGCGTTGCTCTGTACACAAAGGATATTTTTTAGTGCCTACTTAAATACGCTATATTATATTAAACTAATTGTTCCCCGCGACTTCGTTCGTGTGGTAATTTTGATGTGTATTTTTCCGGGATAAAAATAGCCTATGTGCTAATCCAGACCATAATTTGTCTCTGTGCAAAATTTTATCTGGATCCGTTCAGCCGTTTTTGCGTGAAAGAGTAACAGACATCCATCATACATACAAACTTTCGCGTTTATTATATTAGTAAGTATTACATTTTTCTTTCGGTGGCTGATTCTGTCATGACATGGTGGTCAATACGGAACTTTAATTATTTTGGTCATACTAATACAATAAAAAACAAGAGGCCTCAAATTTTGACGTGCTTGCCTGTCAAGGACAGTCTAGGATAGCAGACCTCTAAATAAAAATACGACTATACTAACTTTACTGCCGTTTCTTGAATTCTTTGATGTCATGCAATTACAAAATGTTCGTCGCGACAATAAACTTACTCTTCATAACGCTTGCACAGCTATTGTGACAATTTCCGTTTGCCCGTATGGCGCTTTTGTGTGATATCGACCTTATGTGTGTGAAGCCGAGGTACCGTTATCATCTGTGCCGTTGTTGCCAATGCCAATACCATGCTGGTAAGTGATCACGATTTATCGCGAGCCCATTTTACAATTTTTCTAACCTCACATTTACTTACACCTGTGCTTACACGTTTACATTTACCGAGCAGCCTCGCCAGCCATTTGCCGCGCGAGGCAGCCTTCAGTGTGATAATGTGAATGCGAAGCTGACCCGCACGCCACTAGAGACATTTTGTTTGCTCAGTTTGCGGTGTTGGTAACACAATGTGCAGTCGACAGCACATCAACCTATTTATTGCAAAGACACCCATAATCTAACTGAGTAGAGTGCACTCATGTAAAGGTCGATGTGATGTCGACTGAACGCACTGCCCTTGCATTATTGTATAATTATATCATACATGCAGGGGAGACAGAGGCCAGGGTTTGCCACTTGCCACGATCCTGAAAAACCTCCGCCGCTTCATCAACATTCATTAGTCTGTCGCTGCATACACGCTCGCCGGTTTTGTTTAATTAGGATCATATTTTGTATACCTAATTAGGATCTCTTGCCTCCCATAGGCAGTTGTTTGCGCTATACAGAAATATTAATTTGCGGCACTGATTTTATGCATATCTTTGACCGAGGCACCGAATAAAATACTTTTAAACCCAGCGGCTTTATCACGTAACTTCTCTCTAGGAGAGACGAAATAAACAAGCTGCACCAATACGTCGCTTGAATAGTTCTTCTATGTATGGCTATAAGACACTTTTGAGATAAAGTGGAGAGGGCGTACCTAGTGCCGGAAAAAATATCGATGTTTTTAATATGTGAATTTATGCGTCATCTCTCCACTGAATGGAAAGGACACTTCGGATTTAACCTACGTAAATACATTAGATATTTTGACACTTCGGAAACCTAAAAATGGATAAACCAATACAGATGGACAGTAACGTGATAGGTACGCAATGTAAATGACGTTGTATTTGTGTATCTTTTTTATATTTATTAAGTTTTATATTTAATTAGCAATTTTTATTGCTTTTTATTGAAAATAAAACGGCGGTGGGCACGCGTGGCAATTAAGCCCATACTCTCTCTCTCTGAGAGAATGCCTGTGCCCTGCATTGGGACGTATATAGGCTACATTAAAAAAAACTTGAGTAAGTTTCTTAACAAAATAAATGACAAGAAAATAACATGAGCAAAATAAATGACATGAAAATAAGAAGAGCTGACGGCCAAGCCCTGTTGAGTAGAGAGGCGCAGGAAGAAGAAGAAAAAAGGACGTTAAAGGAATACAAAATAATATGCTAAGTGTCAATTCCGATTCGTACACTTTTCTGCCAAGCTGAATAACTAAGATTGAATAACCATCCTAAAGTTTGAATACATATATTAATTTTATGTAATATCCTTTGTGTATTGATATCCGCATAATCTCTGCATCTTTTTCATAATTATTGTCATTGTCAACATCAAACAAGGAATCCAGTCTTCGAACGAGACCAGATAATGCAGATAATGAGGCGGTTCCCGGAGCTTGACTCACCTTGTGTTGTCGGCACACACACATGATTCATCGCGTTGCGTGATCTGCCAATTTCACTCTGATTCAACAGACAAGGCTGTTTCCATTTCGGCGTTAAATTGTCCATATGTAGGTGCGTATTGTGCAGTCTTTGCACGTAAGCCGCGGTTGATCGTCCTTCGTTGGGGCGAGTCACTGAATCATAATCGTACCGCTACTCTGCAGCAATAGGCATGCATTGGTTCACATCCCATCGTTAATGGTGCTTAAGGATTCTCAATGGTTTTAACAAAAATCATCCAGGTTTTGAGTAGCGTAGTTTTATATAGGTAGGCTAGTTTTCATTCAATGTTGGTCCTTGTTAATAAATAATTAAATACATGCTTACAGAGAGCATTGTACGAGATAAACTTTAGACTACTTGCACTTGATCTTTACAAAAGGGTGTTGCAAAAGGTCTGTTGGAACTTAAGGCGGATTTTAGTCGTTCTACTTGTTAATCTGTGCAATGCAATGTGCATCGAGTGATCATACTCAACGCATTCCCAACGATGTTACTTATATTAGGCGGTATATACAATAAATAAATAAATAAATAATTTCCACACCACACAATCACTTGTCCCGGTCCCAAACTAGGATACCCTGTGCTATGGTAACCAGGCAAGGCATAAACTCACGCCTGTATCCCCGAGGGGTAGGCAGAGACTAGGGACGGCGGCGGTCCCATACTAAATTTGTGAAGTAGAGAGCACGTAGAACAGGTAGGCATTAACTAAAGAAATTTATGAAATATCGAATATATTTTTCGAGATTTCATAGTTGGGTCCCATAATAAAAGTGGTTTCTATTGATCAATGACTGGATTAACCTCTTAAGAAGTAATTTTTTTTTGCATCATCATCATCATGCCCGTAAAGGACGGGCGAGGCGTAGAAACTTAATCTCCAAGTGTTTGGTCTGTAGGTAGTTACAGTTCAAGTAAAGAAGTTTCTGGTTGCAGACATACAAGTAATTATTTTTAATGATCCGCTTTTGTAATGTGAAATGGAAATAATATCACAGTTCGAAGGCGTCGTCGGGGAGAGCGGCAACGTCCTAATCGCGGACCGTGACGACAAGCGACTTGTGTGCTCTTTTTTTAATCTCAATAAATTATTCCGTGCAAGATCTTTAATTAGTACTTAAAACTGTTTAATCCTCTAAAACCGTCCCGACTAGATAGATAACGAGAGAAGGCTAAAATTTATATGGCAGTCTGCCGCGCAGAATATTCTGGAAACAACATTGAGTCGTTGAATTAACAGCCCGCGTTGTGATCTTTCTCTTTTTCTCAATTACCTGTCTTTCTTTCAATAAGAGAAGCCCGTGAAAGCACTTGAATGAATATAGGTACGTACAATTCGTTCAACCTTCATGTGGTTGAACTAATTGTACGTATGTTCGCAATGGTTCGCAAGTTTGAAGGTATTTTACGCAGGACTCAAACCGAACCTAGGCCTATACCCAGCACTGGGCGACGGTGGGCTGATGGTGATTATGGTGATCGCACCATGCTTTCAGTCGTGTTTGCCTGTCTTTATAGGGTAGAAAACCATAGTTAGTTTATTTCAAATTTTGATCATGTAAAAAGATTTGCACATGAATCAAACCGCAGTGTTGTATAAAACCTTTCAATGGCAACTTTTTGTGTCTCCTCCGTGTTCAGTGAGACCCTAGATTTTGGCCTAGCTATTCAGACACGCCAATGAGGGCGCGACGCGCCCGTGCGGGGGGAGGGGGATCGAAGGCTGAGTTACGTCACCAGACTCGGCCACATCCGGGTTCGCGGCCGCCGCACGCGCCTCGCCGCCCGCACCGTCCGCTATTGTCCGGCGATGGCTGCAAGCAGGTGAACATGACACAAGCTCGCTCTCGTTATCCCAGCCTAGTGGTGCTCGATGAGTTATTCTGGGATTTGTTTACTTATGGCGTACGATATACAAGGCTATTTCTAATTCCATTCCTGAAATACTCCAATAATTAGGGAGTGTCAAAAAACTCGAAGAACAAAAGTTGTTGCATAACACAGATATTTAAAAAAAATTAGTTTGTGGTTTACAAGAACTTTAATTCTATGAGTTTCTCCGATTTATATTTTTCGAAATATTTCGGTTCATATAATTTTAGCGCGACTTTAACATATGTTTTTATGCATTATCTTTCAAACAACTCTAAAGCAGAAATACCGTAAAATAGGAAAGGAAAAACGGTACCCTTATAGGAGTCCGTCCGTTCGTCTGTCTGTCAAGACCTTTTATCTCGGGAACACGTGGAGGTATCGAGTTGGAATTATAACTACATATATACTCAAGTCTACAGTACCTTGAAGCTGTTAAAAAAATCAAACTTCTAAGGTAACGTAAAAAAGGTCACGCCCGTAACTTTTTTCCATATGCTTTTTTTGTATATGCTGCAAAAAACGTATATTTCGAAAGTCTCAATGGAATCGAAATTTATAGGATACTTTCCGTTGACCTAGAACTACAAAATTTTGCAAGTAATATCGACGTGTACTACAACTACCTACAGGGAAAAATCTGAAAACTATACATTTAATTACAAATTCATATTTACATATTTACAATCAATGTTATCTATATATAAAAGATTGTCTCTAGACTGCTGCCGTTGGGGAGAGTTCCCAAGATACTGGCAGCATTACCCCTCTGGATGGCCATGCTGATACGCTGACCGAGGTAGCTACCAGCTCTAGGGTCGCCTGACAAGTCGATGAGGCGCATAGATATTTGTTTATAAAGATTACGCGCCTCAGGGCCCCACGGACCCATCGTCTCGACCCCAAACGGCGCAAATAAGTAGCTGTCCCCATTACAAATGAAAAGATCATAAAAAAATAGTCTATGAAGTTCGCGAAAAGCTCGGAAAAACTGCAAAGTAAAAAAGAACCGATAGAACCGAAGAAGAAAAATGGATATGTCATGAAAATGAAAAAAAAATAGTAAAATATTTCTAAAAGTCGTAGAACAAAGCATTGCGTACGAAAAAATCTTACGTTTTCCTATGTGGCGCAAAAACACGATTTTTTTATAGGTTGAAATAAGGCTTATCGCTTAGACTTACGGTTACGATACAATTGTCTTACGTAATAAATGAACAGCCTCCAACTGAAGTGCTATTCCCGGGAATTTTGGGAATGTTTCTTAAATTCTCTGTGCCTTTAGTATGGTTTATTAGAAGCCAGAGCGCAAGTTCTACAGACAAGCCATCGCTGGCTTGGCTCGTGTTGTTTAGATGAAGCCAGTCAGCCTGCATCTTATCGCAGAAATTGTAAGCAAAAACAAACCCACATGGCTGGCGCGGGGGTTGACGGGTTAGCGCTCTATTCTCGCCATCGTTGTCTGCCAGCGCTGGCTTGGCATAAAAAACCGTTTTTACAAGGCCAATACCAAAGCAGTGCCAGTATCACTGGCAGCCAGCGATGGCTTCGTATAAACAAGGCTTTTATTAATTAAATTTACTAGTACCTACCTGTTAAAAAAGTATGACCTGCTGTGCAGATTTTACGATGGTTTGATTAGATTAGATCAACTTAAAACTCTTTATTGTAGTTTCAGATTTAAGAATTATGATTAAGTATTTAAAATCAATCTCGTCTTGGGATTGGTAGACAAAAGTCACAAAGAAGGTAAAATTTAGAAGAAGAAGAAAGACATTATACCGACTAGATACATCACAGAAACAAAATAAGCAGATAAGTAACATAATATGCACAACAACAGAAAGAAAACTAAATACACAACAGACAAAACGAATAAATAAAACAGGACCATAGATGTACCCTGTGGTGTATCTAAGTTGTGCTGGCGGGATCCGAACCCGCGACGTTAGCATACCGTGCTAGCGCTCTTACCAACTAAGCCATTCAGACCTCGCCTCCTTTCTCTTAGAAATAAGAGCGCTGACATGCTAGTGACGCGGATCGATTCGAATGCCGCTTCTGCCCGATTTTTTTCCCTCGTAGCTATTATCCTGGAAAATACATATAATATCAAAATTTCAAAGCGAACGAAGTCGCGGGCAACTGCTAGTTTTTCATAAAATGAAAACAATGTTTTGCGCAATGAAAACGGATTATTTTGGGTAATGTAATGTTTAATAAAAAAAAGCAAGCTTTAAGCTGCCAATATCATCATCATCATCATCAGCCTATGCTTCTCCACTGCTGGACATAGGCCTCTTCTATAGCACGCCACTGAGCACGGTCCTCGGCTGCCAATATATCAGTAGAATATACAGAGTTTTGGACAGTATTCTACGGAGTGAAGTGGACGGAATGACGACTGCAAGAAAAAGTAAAAATCGATTAGAAAACCGATTGGGCATTACTGCTTGTCATGCATGAGAAAGTAAAGCACCGCTTTATTACATGGGCGGTTAAGCTCCCTACCTATTCGATTTAATTTTTTTTAATATTTTGTAGAGAAAAATCAAGTCAACCCGGTAGGTTATAGGATAATTAAATTTATCTTGACATCGATTATTGCGCTTTATCCCCAACTATTCATAAACCATTCCAGCTATGAAATTGGAATACAGGACTGTAGAATACCAGGGGAAGTATTAAAGGTAGGTAAAATTATTCTCATCAATATAACAGGTTTTTTATACTACGAAGAAAAAATCAGCGAGAGAATAAATACGTCAACGTAATTGTCGCCCGTAAAGTCGATAGCACGTCGTCATTTACATACGTGGACTCTACTCCGTCTTGTTACGGGTGACATCGCAAGGAAAACGCTGCCGTCAACTTGCCTGTAGAGAGTCGGTGCGCGGTCCGCGGCCGTGGCAATCGGAAATTGCCAGAATTCTAGGCCAACGACTGCGGGCGCGCATTGCCTATTTTCATAATCACTCACACTCACTAATAGTTTTTTTACAACGAATTCTGTACCCCACGGCTAAGCAGGGGCGCTATTACGTAACTTCTCCACTGGGTGGATTCGTCCATAGATAAGCAGCCATATACGTCCCACTGTAGGGCACAGGCCTTCTCTCAGGGAGAGAGTATGGGCTTAATCACCACGCGTGCCCATCACGGATTGGCGATTTCGAGCGCTGAGGTATGTGAATAATTCAGACACAGGATTCCTCACGATGTTTTCCTTCACGGTTAGCGAATGGTATTGCTACTATAACTTCACAAATGTAGATAACTTAGAAAACAAAGCCATCGGAATCGAACATGGGTCTCTCGCTTCCGAGTCTAATCTTCTACCCACTAGGCTACCACAGCTCGACCGATTGAACTAATCCGAACTGTCAAATACATCATGTTTTTACACTTCGGAAACGTCAAAATGGAGAACCCAATACAGTGGACAGTTACGGAATAGGCAGGCAGGGACCATAAGACTGCCTCGTTGAGGTGCTTGCTACCAAGCTAGAGGTCATGGGTTCGATTCCCATTGGGGGCCGACGTACATTTGTACGAATGGCTTCACTCTAGATGTTTGTCCTTGCTTGGTTACCATAGCACGGGTATCGTAGTTTGGGACCAGGTCAAGTGATTGTGTTGTGGGGAAGTTATTATTATTGTTTTTATTAAAAAACCTAAGAGTCGAGCATCTTATTGTCGGCGCCGGCCAATTATTGTTGTTTCACTTGTTTACGAATATCGAGCGACATAAAGTTAGACATTTAACCTGTTAGATTATGACTTTTAAAATAACAATTAAAAACCATTGTCATGGCAGTCCGATCGGGTAATTTAGAATTCTACAGATTAGAAAGGACGAAAGAGAGAAATAATTTATTTACCTACATTACCACAAAAGCACACACATAAAAATAACATAATCTATATACATAATTACAAAAAGAATGAGGACATTGTGCCTTTGTGTATTACAGATTAATATTTCGCAAACGGGGGTTCCGTAATCAAAAAATGATCCTCCTACACCCACAATATGACCAATGCCACAAATGACCAATCCAACGATACCCCACACTTATTTGGTGTTGGCGAGAAAAAAAATTGCGTCCCTAAATTAGGTGCAGGGGGTACTCTAAAAAACTTTTTTATTCTACTGTTTTGTCGGCGTGAATAATATGTATATTAATACGGCAAAACTTAGACATGTAAGCCTTTTAAAGTATTTTGTTTTCTGGTGCGCACAATAAAGTGTTCTAATCTAATCTAATCTAAATAGCAACGCCGGATCCCTCAATGGAAAGGTCAACTCCTAGGTTCTCCAGGTGAGAATGCCTGAAACATGGCTTTTTTGACGAGAAATGGAGTCCAATAATGGATAGGTTAACCGGTTATGCACCGAAAGTAACGGCGCGGACCAGTGACAGCAGCCACGGAGAGAGGCGCGCGCGCAGATCCGTGGGAAGAGCGAGTTCCGGCTGCGCTACTTGCCCGCCTTTCACCACAAAATAAATGCACCAGAAAGAGATCTTCGGCCAAAAGAAGAAATAAAAAAACTTTGGTATTAAAAAAGAAAATACCTGACTGCTAAAAGGCCTAGATGAGCAGGGGCGGAATTACGGCCAATCTAGGCCCACCAGACCCAGGACGGCCCGATATTAGGGGCAGTGTGTAGCTGAAAGAGAAAAAACTCGCGGGGATGATTCAAATTATATCAGAACAAAAAAAAAAACAATGTGATGATCCGATACAGAAAATTAATATAAAGGATGAGGGCAGCTAGTAATACGCGGCCTCGGGCAGCCAATACGATGCCTCGGGTGGCCAATACGTATGCCAATAGTATGTCTCTGTTCTCGGAGTTAGTTCAATTTTGACACTGAAAATGTCTTTTCTTGCGCTCCAGTGTAGGCTCCGATTTCACGAAAAAGTGCGATGCCCTTATATCTCGGAGAGTTGTGAAGATACGATATTCAAAAAAGGCTCAAAGACGCGTATTCACGAGAGCTGTAATTTTTTTATTTTTCCGAATTTTGATTTTGGCGCTCGATATTTTGGAAACGAAGAATGATATCCAAAATTTGAGAAAACTCCTCGGGACAATCTACCCTCTGTTCATCGTACACTAACAATCTGTTAATCTACTGTTAACAGCTGTCAGTGGTTTTTTTTTGTATGCACTCTGGTCAATCTCTACTCTATACTATTCAATCCAGCTACCCCATCCTACCTCAAAGAGCGATTTGAGTTTCTCCACTCTTCTCACAGCCTATCTCTTCGCTCATCCCAAACTCTACTCCTTAAGGTCCCTTCCCACCGTACCAACTTTTACGACTCTTCTTTCTCTGTGCAATCTGTTCGACTGTGGAATGCCCTGCCAGAGGAAGTGCGAAAAGCAAAGTCCCTTCCTATTTTCAAAGAATTGGTAAAGTCTCACTATCTCGCTGAAAACCTGTAATGCTGTTGCTATGATTCTCCATATAGTAACCATAGTAGGTCTGGTCTGTTGTCTGTTTATATGTAAAATTTATGTATTAGTATATTATAATGATATATATGTTTGTATAGTATATATTTGTATTCTATGGTTAGTTTAAGTATTTTATTAAGTATGTATGAATATTAGAAGTAAGTCAGTTAGTTTATGTACATTTTTTTCCTATATATTTCATGTACACCTACCTACCTACTCTCTTCATCAGTTCTATCCATCCTAAGGTTGTCTGGAAGAGATCGCTTTTAGCGATAAGACCGCCAATTGTATACGGCAAAACTTAGACATTTAGAAGAAGAAGAAGAAGAAGAAGAAGAAGAAGAAGAAGAAGAAAGACATTTATTATACCAACAAGATACATCACAGAAACAAAATAAGCACATAAGTAACATAATATGCACAACACAGAAGGAAAACTAAATACACAACAGACAAAACGAATAAATAAAACAGGACTATAGATGTAGCCTGTGGTGTATCTACATTGCCACAAAAGGCAGCTGACTCAGCGTTGTGCTGAGGAAGTGATCCCTCAGCGCTGAGCCTTTAAGCCTTTTAATGTATTTTGTTTTCTGGTGTGTACAATAAAGTGTTCTAATCTAATCTAATCAATTGCCTTGGCTGGGGTTATTCAGCTACAATGTTAGCCTAAAATATAAAACGATCGGGTTAAGGGTTTCCCCTATAGCCTAACCTTTATGAAAAAAGTAAAGAAGTAGGAACGACATTTTTCACATGACATTTATGACTCGATTCATTTCCAACAATCCTTGTAAAAGGAGTATTTATATACCTTGATTTCCAATGTGCTCGATAGTCCTGTGAGGCACGAAATCTGTGAATTTAATAAATTTTACTGGCTTTTTACCATCAATATAGCAACTAGCGTTCACCATTTGTTTGTTTTCGTCAACATCTCCCAATTGAGACCGCATTTATCAGAATCGGTCAAGCCGCCTTTGTTTTGTCAAGAGCTGGCAGAAGTATTACTATTGATTTGAATGAAATCATCGAAGGATTATGTACCATTTCCTAATGCATATTGCTCTAGCAGAGCATCATCACAGTCTGTGGTGATAATTCGTTTAGGTAGAGCAAGATAGGTAGGTAATTAGGTAAACCGACCGACCGATTACCTAACTTCCTAACAGTCGACAGCACATTGAACTTTGAAAAAGTCATGGATTGTTTTTTTGTTTCAGGCTTGTAATGGTGAAGCAGTGTTTCATCCATAGTTAGAAATCGAGCCAAAAACCGGTCACGATCTTGTTGTAGGTAACAGTTCCAAACAGCTTTGTGAAATTCTCAGTCTGATTCGTTTTTGTTCGGCCGTTAGCATTCTAGGCACCTAACACGCTAAGACTTTTTTATTCCCAAATGGTCATGTATTATATAATATATACGCGTCGAATTGATAACCTCCTCCTTTTTTAAAGTCGGTTAAAAACAAAAGAGCATCACTCTTTTTTTATTTATTATGTCGACAAATAAGTAGGCTATACCTGCCAGTATTTTGTTTTTCTCTATCCAAGGAGTTTATAGTAGGTACCTCATTCTCACTCACTACTTATTAAACAGCCCTCGTATAAAACTGAAACGTGAGTGACTACGTACAAACTAGACCAGTGGGCCTAAAAAATTAAAATTTGGAGAAAATATTCCTTAAGTAGGTACCCTAAGGCTAACCCTAACCTTTATGAAAAAAGTAAAAAAGTAGGAACGACATTTTTCACATGACATTTATGACTCGATTCATTTCCAACAATCCTTGTAAAAGGAGTATTTATATACCTTGATTTCCAATGTGCTCGATAGTCCTGTGAGGCACGAAATCTGTGAATTTAATACATTTTACTGGCTTTTTACCATCAATATAGCAACTAGCGTTCACCATTTGTTTGTTTTCGTCAACATCTCCCAATTGAGACCGCATTTATCAGAATCGGTCAAGTCGCCTTTGTTTTGTCAAGAGCTGGCAGAAGTATTACTATTGATTTGAATGAAATCATCGAAGGATTATGTACCATTTCCTAATGCATATTGCTCTAGCAGAGCATCATCACAGTCTGTGGTGATAATTCGTTTAGGTAGAGCAAGATAGGTAGGTAATTAGGTAAACCGACCGACCGATTACCTAACTTCCTAACAGTCGACAGCACATTGAACTTTACACTGTCCGATCTGAATTTGACTAACACAACTCAGATAAGAACGATCCCAAGCCCAAATAGTCACGGTAGATCGCTGTCGATAGTACAGGTAAACCGTTTCATTTTAGTTGCAATGTCGTCGGTTACGTAACTTACTAAAGTGCACGCTTTAAAGGTTGATGTTCACTGTAAGTTTATCTGGTGCATCATTCTTCACCGTTAAGACATAACCAACCATCGGTGTGCTGCTACCACGCTGCTATACTTCTGCGGCTTGTATCCAGTGCTTTCTCCCCGCAAGGTCGTCGCGCGGCCGTGCCACTTTCTTTTATATAACACCCGTGTAGCCGAGTCCGCAAGGAATGTGCCCAATGTGTGGCGATGGCTGTGTGACGTCACATGACCCGTGGTGATTCACCGGCCCAGGCAGCCCGTTTGACGGGTCCGCCCATCACATCGAGCTGATTACCATGGGACGAGCGAGACTCAGAAGTGACGTTATAACACAGTAACATTCAGATGTTTTTGTAGACTTCGGGTGTTGTCAATAAACCTCACTGCTTCACACGCTTGAACAGTTTCTTGGCTAGCACTGGGGAATAGATAGTTTTGCTAGTTCCTGGTGGCACATTGCAATGGATAAGCAGCCGATAGAAAGTCAGGATCTAACAATGTGTTATACTAAGAAGTGTCAAGTTTCAAGAATGTATGAAAAATTCAAAATTAAAATTGAGAATTTATATGAAATTAAAGTTATGTTAATAAATTGGTTTGAATTATCGATCCTAAAGAAACGGTTTTCTGGTTTTGTGTTATTTCAATACACATTCTATTATATAATAGACTGTATTATAGCTATATTGTATTGGCTGGTTTATTATAGGTTGGCAATTACGCCCATACTATCTCTCTGAGAAAAGGTCTGTGCCCTGCAGTGGGACGTATGTAACCTACATAAAAAATAAGGCTTTGCATTTTTGATAGTCAGCGAGTGCGTTGTCATGGGTTTCACATTTGGTTTTTCTTGTTTGTAAATCACTCTTAAAAAATGGCTAAGCGAATATGAATGAAAGCGACATTGGAAAACCGTATTCTGGATTGTGACGGGGTACCTACTAAGATCCGAATTCCACGCGAACGATATCAGTGGCACGTTAGAAATAAAACTGTATTTAGTGTCAGGTATAAGTGGCACATATTGCAAGTATAACTGTATTTATTGATAGGAACCCCAAAAGCATGAGGTGGTCTTGAGTTCCTGGTAGTCCCAGCTCGAGTATAATGTAAATGATAAGCTAAAATTATCCACCTCGTACTGCTGAGAAGCGTAGTCTAAATTTAAAGGTAACTCTCTAAAATAAGTGTAATAGAGCAGATGGAGTCTAAAATATCTAGGAAACTGGTTTAGTCTATGCGCTCCTTATAGGGGTATTATCATGGAAGGACACATGGAATGTGAATGAATAAGATGCAATTGACTTTTATCAAACATTATTTTATTTTTCAACATAGTCACCTTTTAGTTGTATACACTTAGCATATACACTGGCCTGCAAAACTAAGTATCACACTTTTAAAATTGCAATAACTTTTTATGTACACAAGATATAATTTAGAAATAAAAAGGACTGGAAAAAAAGTTTTATTTTGCAGTATAGTTTGAAAGAAAGCTGATAAAATTAGTTGATAAACGTTTTTTTTATTTTAAATCTTTAACTTCTATAGTTTAGAAAAAAATATAAAATGAAAAGTGTGATACTTACTTTTGCAGGTCAGTATAGAAATAGAAAATGTTTATTGGTCTTCAACGTAGTAAGGCACAATAATCACTTATATCTACTTAGCTTTTTTCTAAACCTAAAATTCCTTAAAAAATCTTCATCTTGATTCTCTAAAAAACCTTACTGCGGCGATCACTACGTGTCATCGTCGTCGAATTTCTGGCCTCTTTCAATCTCGGAAATAGATAAAAGTCTAGGAGCACGGTCTGGAGAATATGGAGGATGTTCCACCAATTCGAAGCTAGCATCATTGATGGTAGCCATCGCATCTTTGGCTTGTGCGCCGGGGCGTTATCTAGTTTGCGACGCGCCGTTTTTTGCGTATTTCGTCACGCAACTTTTTGATTTGTTCTGCGTACATTCTCTCCGTAATAGTGGCTCCATGACTGAGGTATTCAATCATCGCCACCCCTTGGCTGTCCCAAAATAGAGAACCCATGATCTTGTCGGCGGATGGAACGGCCTTGAATTTCTTAGGGGTCGGTAATGATGGTCTCTTTTAAGTCATGGATTGTTTTTTTGTTTCAGGCTTGTAATGGTGAAGCAGTGTTTCATCCATAGTTAGAAATCGAGCCAAAAACCGGTCACGATCTTGTTGTAGGTAACAGTTCCAAACAGCTTTGTGAAATTCTCAGTCTGATTCGTTTTTGTTCGGCCGTTAGCATTCTAGGCACCTAACACGCTAAGACTTTTTTATTCCCAAATGGTCATGTATTATATAATATATACGCGTCAAATTGATAACCTCCTCCTTTTTTAAAGTCGGTTAAAAACAAAAGAGCATCACTCTTTTTTTATTTATTATGTCGACAAATAAGTAGGCTATACCTGCCAGTATTTTGTTTTTCTCTATCCAAGGAGTTTATAGTAGGTACCTCATTCTCACTCACTACTTATTAAACAGCCCTCGTATAAAACTGAAACGTGAGTGACTACGTACAAACTAGACCAGTGGGCCTAAAAAATTAAAATTTGGAGAAAATATTCCTTAAGTAGGTACCCTAAGGCTGCACTAAGCAGCGGTTTTAGAAGTTTTACTCGTAAAGGGGTGAAACGGGATGGTAAAGTTCAAGTAGAAATAATTATTTACTCTGACGAATGAAACAGCTGATTTATTTTTTGCTCTGATTTGTTTGGCCCCATAGTAAAAGTTGTTTATATTTATGAGTATAAAGCCTCGTTAAAGTTTTGCAGTTGACTAAAATGCCACCCGGTATATACAGATATATTTTTTTAAAACAAAAATTATATTTGCGTACCCTGACGGGTGGAGCATGCTTGTGCCATAATTTAAAGTAGAAAGATCCCTCAAAGTTTGGCAGGTGACTAAAATGCCACCCGGTATGTAGCTATGTAGCTATATAGCATCTTAAATACTGTAAGTTGTATGAACACAAAGTTTAGTGTTACTTTATAAGTTGACCATCCTAATAATAAGAAAAACACTCTTAATTTTAGTAATTGTTCCAATTTTCGCTACGCTCGTGATTCAATCATCATGAAAATTCTTCACTTGCTCGTGATTCATCTATCAGGCCCTCGCTTTAAATCCGTCCTTTATTCACTAATTGCATAATATACTATTTTTTCTTCTTCTTCTATCACGTAACTATACACTCTATCGGGTTAACCGTTTTGACGACTCCAAAGTGTCAAAATATGTATGTATTTGACAGTTCGGAGTAGGGTAAGGGTGCTTATTCACGGGCGGCACGTGTGCCAGATGCAGCCGTCGTCGGCGCTTGAAGCGGATATTCGACGCTGACATGTCGGCGATTGCCGTCGAAGAGTGTCGACGGCTGCAGTTGGCACATGTGCTGCCCGTAAAATATTATCTTATAAAAATGCCGAAATGACTTTATAGAAGAAAACCACTAGGCGTATAAAATAATAATAAAATATTAGTAAAAAAGAGGTTATAATTGAGGTAATAACAGTATTAGTGCTAAGTTACATTAAGTTAGTTTTACGCAACTACCTACCCCATATTAGATGCTTCTTATATTATTTTTATTATAAAAACGCAAGAACTGAAACTGTGTTGCAGTGCCCTTACAGGGCTCATGTTGAGGACTATACTATTTATATTAAGACCAAATATGTACCACATTAAGCAATAAACGATTGAAATCGAAATTGTATAAGCGCCCTTAATCGGACAACTCTGGTAGTGTCCCTGGTCCCAAACTACCAGATTCCCTGTACTACGGTAATCAGGCAAGGACATAACAAACATGGAAATGGGTCAATCAACTATTCTATGTACTAAAGTGCGTCCCCATAAAAATAAAAATAAATTATTTTAAAGGAGGTAATTTTAGGACAGTATTTTTACTACAAAGAATTCTTAGATCATTGGTTAAAAGTTTTTCAGTGACCGATATTAGTTTAATTAAGAATGTTTTACTATTTTTACTGTAACTTAGGGGACAATGTTTCCACGCCATACAAATTCGAGCTGTCCCTTCAGCCACTTCGCAAACTTCCAAAGTTCATTACAGTTTGCTTTGAAACAGACAAAATATATGTTAAATAGTAGTAGTTTATAATTATAATATTTGACATTGACAAGGATAATAAAATATATTATGATATACATTATACATTATTTTTAAATTTTGTCCCACGGAGTTCGATTAAAATATTGTCCCCCACGTAACTGTGCAAAAAGTTTAAATCTTTCAAAAGAGATGGCGTTAGTTGTGATTATTTGCGGCTTTTTTCTGTTCCGTGGTTTATTCCGTGTCTCCAGTGTGACTGCGAAAAATCAGGTATTTTCTAGACATTTTTAACAAATTCTTGTTTATTATTATTGCAAATTATTCTGGTACTGTGAATATGTACCATTTTGCTTTGAAATTGATTTAGAAATCACTTGGTGAAATTTTCATGGTAATTCGTCTCCTCTGTTACTGGTCACCTACGTTACCTAAATGGTAACACAAGAGACTTAGTTAGTATCACAGTGGACATTGCACTGTAACTGTATAACTTTTCCTTGTTTAGTCATATATTAATCAATTGCAAATAATGTATTACAATGGTAATAAAACACTTGTTAGTAATAGGTTTGGTTTTTCTAGAAAATGGCGCTATCTGCTGCTGAAAAACAAAAAAGATATAGAGAAAGGTTGAAACGGGATAAGATAAAATATGAAGAAGTTAAAAGACAACAGAGAGAAAATTATCACAAGAAAAAAAATTGGTAAGTTCCCTAACACCAAAAGAAAAGAATAACGCAAGAGTAATTTGGAAACTTCGAAAAAGAGCTCAACGCCAACGTCTAAGAGATCTTAACAACGTGATAAATGAGACTCCTCCTTAATCACCGATACCGCCCTATTTTCAAAATGAAGCTCAAAAACTACTACGAAACCAAGATTGCGCTTCACCTGTATCTGCATGCAGTAATAAAAGTCCAAAATCAATGGAATCTGAAAAGGAAAAACTCAAAAAAAAAATACAAGAAATACAAGAAAAGGTACGAAAGAATGAAAAATTGACTAGAAAATGAGTCAAGAACTAAAGGACATGAAGAGAAGAAATACAAAGTATTGAGCAATGCTATCAATGAAAGATACAAAAGGTTGAGGTGATACAAAGACAAAAGAATGTTGAGAGATATTTCACATCCCAACTTAAACACTTGTCGCCTAAAGAAGACGATGGTGCAAGATGCTCTTGGAATTAAAGGCACAGTAAGAACACGTTTGACAGGAATAAAAAAAATTTCACCCTTGCAAGATGCATTTTTTTTGCGAGATGACGTGTCACGAATGACAGCCGGAAAGAAAGAGACAGTCACTAAAAACAAGGATAAAGTACAAAAAAGATATCTTTTGGAGACAATGAAAAACCACGAAACCTTTCAAAAAGAATACCCTGATGACATATGTTCTTATTTTTACTTTACCAAAAATAAGCCCTGGAATGTCAAATCTCGGTCGGTGTCTGGCCGAGAAATGTGTCTCTGCAAGACTCATTCCAATGCAGCATTCAAAGCGATAGCGCTGAAGAAGAAGCAAGTCCTAAAAACACATGATCTCAGTCAATTGATATTGGAGACCGTCTGCAGTTCTTCAAATAAAGATTGCATTTATGGATCTTGTGAGAAGTGCTGCAACAAACAACCATCTCTTAATAAAGAGATTATAGAAGACAAAGTTACTTATAGCGAGTGGGTCAGAAAAGAAGAAAAATATGTAAAAGATGGAAAGGAACATAAAGCTTTGAAAAACTTAAAAGAAGACAAAGAAATAGATACAACAGAATTGACACAAAGATTTGACAAAGAACTAAAATTATTAAAAAAGACGTCTATAACATAAAGACTCAATTTAAAATGTTTAGGAAATGCGTCCATGAAATTCAACAAAATTAAGCCGTTATATTAGCAGACTTTAGCGTGATTTTGTGTATTTGACACTGGAAAGCAGTGTTATTTGTATTATTTCTTAGTTAGTCTCTTAAGTTACTAGAAATGTCTCTTACGTTACAATAATGTCCCTAAGATCTTAAGTTAAAAAATGAAAAATAAAAAAAAACTATTTTGTTATTTTTGTTGCTGGAAAAGTTTATAACTGAGGCATTAATAATGGACGCTTTGTTTTATATAGACTTCAAATAAAAAAATACCAAGGTTCTTGATTTATTTTAAAAAACGATATTATAAAAACCATAAAGTAACTTAAGAGACACAATAACTCATGATTATGATAGTTCTATTAAAAGAATTTGAAATGTAAGCCTTTAATGTACAAGACTGATGCTAGTTGTACTAAATAAAAACGTTGATTCAAATATTTTTTATGTTTTTGTCACCTAAATAGCACTCGTATAGTCGGTAACGCAGAGGACCAAATACTGTCATAGTTTCGGTATATTTAACAAAATATGACACTAACAATTAAAAAAGTGCACTGCCCGTTATCTTATCTACAACTTTATTCACTAATCTTTAAAATGTGCAGTAAAATAATTTAGATTTTCGATTATTATTTTTAAGAAAAACTTAATTTTGCCTCTCGTTTAGTACAAAGAATAGTTGATTGACCCAAATACACTCAGACTGAGGCCATCTGTGCAAATGTACGGCTACCCCCCGTGGGAATCGAACCCACGACCTCAGGAATGGTAATCAGACGGATACCGCTGGACCAATGAGGCAGTCATTTTTATTTATATTACCGACGACGAGGAAAACACACCAACGTATCATTGAGCCAATAGAATTTGGCAAAATTGCCGGCAGTTACTGCCGACCTATTAGTCTAACTGTTAGAAAGTGAGTCGCGCGCGCAGATCCGGCACGTTCCGGAACTGCGCGCGCAATCGTTGCATCATCCGCGGTGAGTCGGCGATGGACGTCTGTCACCACACCTTGCATCAGAGATAGACCGTAATTTGGCTAAAGGCCGTCACCGACGAGCGCTGTACTAGGAATACAGAGTGACCTTAAAATGCGCAACTCCTGCATCGCGCCAGAGTTCGTGTAGAATGTCCATTCTATTTATACATTTAAACCACATGGCTTTAGACATTATCTATCAAATCCTACTGTGTGAAAGTTTGTGGAGACTTTAAGTGTTTGTACGTTTGGATGTTTGTTACTCAATCACGCAATAACGGCTGAACGGATTTACATGAAACTTGGCGTACATGTAGACAAAGACGTGAATTGAGACATACTTTATATCCCGGTAGTGCGTTCCCGTGGGATAATATTTATTTTAAGTTTAAAATAGATAGCGTTGTGCGAGCGAAAGTTGTGTTTTAATAATAGATGGCGTTGTGCAAGAATCGTATAAACGGATTCTGTGGCGGTACGAAGCTCGCTGTGACAGCTAGTAATAAATATAAAAACCATATTAAATGGAATACTAAAAAAATCAAAAGTGGTAGACCAAAGGAACTCAATTTACGTGTTTCAGGCATTTTGAGGTTACCCTTTAGCGCGATATAGTACGGCAATCGGCATCCGCTTTCACTTTTACTGATTGGTACTTATAAAACAAAGTTCTACCCCCGGGACATTGTGCCATCGTGGCTTTCTTATCTGGGTCGGGTGAGCTCGATGAGTGAGCGGTTGTCTGACAGCTCGAGGAACTCCCGAGGGTAGGGACGTCCATCTTTTGGCCGGTCGTAGTTGGGGGCTATATGGTGGAGTTGCCTTTGTGGTCCGTTGTCTGCGCAGTCGAACATGCGGCGCGACAGATGGACCACGAACTTTTCCACAATCTCCACCGTTAAATCCCTGGCAATTACGTCATTGCAGACGTGCGTCCGGTTCGCACGACTGCCCTGGGCGATGTTCTGCTGGGC
This sequence comes from Yponomeuta malinellus, assembly GCA_947308005.1. NCBI lineage: Eukaryota > Metazoa > Arthropoda > Insecta > Lepidoptera > Yponomeutidae > Yponomeuta > Yponomeuta malinellus. The sequence continues at coordinate 14,098,443 of OX371006.1, read as the reverse complement.
CTGCAGCTTCTTGCGGTTCGTCGCGGAGCACAAGACGTAGGCACCATGCAGGCGCTGCGTAGGTAAGCCGCAAGCGCATGTGCGTCTTGTATATCCCCAGCTTTGTCCGGGGTGGAAGTCTTGAGGTAGGCACGGAGCGCAGTAGTGCTCTTGCCGTCCGGGCTTGGCGAACGACATGGTCGATGGTACACCTCAGATACTTCACTGAGGAGCACCACGCGACGTCCTGGCCACGAAGCTGCCGGCGCGCGGACGAGGTTTTGTGGCGTGGGGCAGTACGCAGCATGAAACAAAAATATGTAGGTACCTACCTATTAGGTAATATGTAGGTTACAGCCTCAGTCTGCAACTATATTAAGTAAAGGTTGATGTGTCTGTCGACTGTAGTCTCATCATCAGCCATTTGACGCCCACTGCAGGACATAGGCCTCCTTCGTGGTTTTCATAACCATGAGGGGTTTTGCCATAATCGCCACGCTTGGCAGGCGGGTTGGCGATCGCAGTATGCGGTTGGAATCTCAGGAAGACGCTGCTGCCCGTCTCCAGGTAATTGAGTTCCTTAGTCGCCTTCTACGACATCCTCGGAAGGAAGCAAATAGTGACGCTATTCTTAATCCGGCGCCACACGGCGAATTAGTAATTAGTAGAGTCTACAGTGCTATTAATATTGGTTAACAGTGGTGTTTTATTCGTACTTACTATCATACTGTTATCACGTATTATGAAATAATCGTACAATAAGACACGGTGTTACTCTCCAACACTCCAGCGCATTAGAAACGGTCTTTGGTAAAGGGAAAGACTTAACCATATGAATGATATTTATACTGAGTTTATGGAGTGTTCTAATGGAATCCTGTTCTTATACACCGACAATCTTTATAACATTGGCTGAATAATAGTGAATCTTAGCCTTTAAACTTTTAGAAGTAAACTGTCAGTGGTCATGTTCCGAAATTCCGAAATCAATAAAACTCAGATTTTAATAAACTCATCTTACAGAAACCATAGACCATCCGTAGCGTACCTACCTAACACAGGTAGAAACTACGGAGATGTTTTTATTTGCATGGCTTTGCATGATTCAAGGAAATTTTTACATAAGTTTATTGCTTATTTTTATTTATCAACCATCCGCCCATAAATAACAAAAAAAAAACCGCCCAAGTGCTAGTCGGACTGCGCACGGAGGTTTCCGTACTTACCATTATCTATGCAACATTAGACACAAAGATCTAGAAAAAAGGGCAAAAAATCACGCTTGTTGTATGGGAGCCTTTATTTTATGAAAATTTATTTTATTTTAATTAAATTATTTGTTTTCGAAGCTAATATAGAACTACATATTCTGTGAATATTTCAAGCGTTTACCTGTTACCGTTATTAATATCGAGCAAATAGGCAAAAAAAAATTACGTTTCTTGTATGGGACCCCCCTTAAATATTTATTTTATTCTGAACTTAGTATTTGTTGTTATAGCGGCAACAGAAATACATCATCTGAGAAAATTTCAACTGTCTAGCTATCACGGTTCCTGAGATACAGCCTGGTGACAGACAGACAGACAGGCAGACGGACAGTGAAGTAATAGGGTCCCGTTTGGCACCCTTTGGGTACGGAACCCTAAAAATGGTCTAATAAAAAATATATAAATGCGAACTGAGGTAAGAAAATTCAGAACACACCTCTATACAAAATAGTGATGTTAACCGATTACAATTTTTAGCACCGGTTTTATCTAACTACTTTTGGAAAAAAAAACCCCGGTTTTTAAGGTACTTTTTGTTCCTCTCATCGAAGAATTGTTATAATTGACGAAAACACATTGTTAAAGTAAAGTAGTTTATGTTTGTTTCGTAATTAAATCTTAAAATCATAATTTGGATGCAAAAACAGGTCAACGGCATAATATTACAGTCTGCTTACCAATAAATGGTGTCGGCAGAGGCTACCGAAACATAAACAGAATAAAATTAGCTTTCATATAATGCCTGTTTTAGTTTGAAAATAAGGATTTCGTCTAATATACCTACCTCAATCGCTCAAGACAAAATTATACAACCAGTGTGTGTTACCAGTGATGACTTATGGCACTGAAACGTGGTCTCTCACTATGGGCCTCATAAGAAGGCTCAAGGTCACGCAACGAGCTATGGGAAGGGCTATGCTCGGAATTTCGCTACGAGATCGAATCAGAAATGATGAGATCTGTAGACGAACGAAAGTCGTCGACATAGCCCAACGGATTAGTAAGTTGAAGTGGCAGTGGGCGAGGCACATAGCACGCAGAACTGATGGCCGATGGGGCCAAACAGTTCTCGAATGGAGACCACATATCGGCTAGCGCAGCGTAGGACGACCAGCCACAAGATGGACAGATGACCTCATCCAAGTGGCAGGAAGGCGCTGGATGCAGGCCGCTTCCAACCAGTCTTTCTGGAAATCCATGGAGGAGGCCTATGTTCAGCAGTGGACTTCTTGTGGCTGAATGATGATGATGATGAAGGATTTCGTTTAAAAAAAAAAAACAACTTGAACGGATCTTGTCTCCCGTCCGGACCCTATAGATTACACTATACAAAGTAATCGATAATCGATTACTTATAAAACATCGGTTATTACCAGTTTTTTGAAAAACCGGGGCTCTACCGGTTTTCATGGAACCGCTCGCTTCAGACTCATCACTCACAGCACCTCGCTCTTTGCACATCACTAATAGGTACATAAAATGGTCGCGTGCGTGTGTTTGATCTCAAGTCTCAATCCAATTTCGTTTCTAATTTTCCGTTGTGCTTATTAGGTTTGTTATTCACGCATCGTAAAATGTCGTAAACAAAACATCCCTGACGCCATTGTTGACATAAGTATCAAGGGCATCCATCCATATTACTAATATATATAGCTACAATTACTTTATAATCTGTCTTTCTGAGTGAACCATGGAACCTGCTACGAGCCCTCGTTTGAAGAAAATCAAAAGTCCAGGCCATGATGCTACCCTCAACATTAAGAACAGCGTCACGTAAGGCTGCTTACTACACGTAACATAATTTTCTTAGTAAATCGCACGTTTTAATATCAATGCGTTGTTTACAGTTGCACAAACGTGCCAGAAGGTTTATTCGATGCCACCGCAGCCAAGAAACACTTCAGCAAGTTTGGGCGAGTGCAGCGAATCCGATTGTTCCCTAAAAGAGGGATGTGCATGATTGAATACGACCAGATGACCTCAGCAGAACGGGCAGTGCTGAACGCTGGAGCCTTTGATGGCTTCATGTTTGATGTCACCCGCTCAAAGCCTAGAGTGTAAGTTGAGAAGTGGTTCTTATCTGTTGAGAATTCATTGAAGATGAATTACAACAAACTCATAATACAAGTCTATAATAAAAGTAAGTTTTAAACCTAAAAAAATCCTTACAGCTTACTACTCCGTAAAGAAGTGTTAGGTCACTACTTTTTAATATGGTCTTCACTGTTCATTATTCAGGTTCAATTTCCACTGGGGCCCATCATACATTTGTACACATGGCCTCGATCTGGGTGTATTTCCATGTTTGTGATGTCCTTGTCTGGTTACCCTAGCACAGGGTATCCTGGTTTGGGACCAGGACAAGTTATTATTATTATAAGATAAGAAAAAATATTTTACATGAAAATAGCAAAAGATTATTGTCCAGCATGGTAATTATGCCCATTCAGGGATACATTTTGTCTACCAAAATCCAATATCACAGTTAGTGTATGCACCTAAAGTCTGTATTTTAAATCAATGCAAAAAAAACTGTCACTCACATGTGCTGGGGTCGTAAACCATCACAACCCATTACATTTGTATACATATGCTATGTGGACATTAAAACAAGTTTATTTAAAAAAAATTGTCACAGACAACGGCTATAAATACTAATATATTGCATGATGTCTGGTTCTCTACTATATCCAACCGCAGTTGTGTAGACGCGGGTTATCTGTTGGATGTTGTGTAGGAAACATATTGCATATATTAATGCCGTCGTCTGTGATGACCATAAATCTAAGGTTCCAATGAAATCTATGCGAATAAAAAGCTCTGTTATCAATACAAAAGTAAAAAGATCTGTTGTTTATATAATAAAAAATCTTATTCACATGTTGCTTTCCCTCATGTGGACTCGAATCATACAAAAGTAAAAAGATCTGTTGTTTATATAATAAAAAATCTTATTCACATGTTGCTTTCCCTCATGTGGACTCGAAAAACTAGCCAAAATTGTCAAAATCACAGGAGAAATCAGGTAAACACTTTCATAACTAAGAAAAAAATGTTGGAAAATAAATGACGTCTTCATGTCAAACCTTAAACCCAAGATTGTCAACACACATGTGTTGCCAATACGTAAAAAAACTAATAATCTCATTTTACTTCAAGTAAAAATTGTGTGAGCCATGTTAGTATTTTTTAAAATACTTATCTATAAAATAAGAACACAGTTAAGTTATATAATATTTTCACAGTTGTCTCCACTCACCAATGAAGTAGCCTGTATAGTGGCGGCTCTTAGAGTTGTAATGTGTGATCTTCGGCTGAACTGTTCGCTATTAGCCATCATCGTTGCTGTATGATGATGGAATTTAAATTTCACAGTAGGAAGCGCAGCAAGCGAGATGATGACCCTGACTGGGTACCAGACTCTGATGTTGAGGAGGAGCTGTCAGCAATGAGTGGAGGCCCTACATACCGCATCACTAGACAAAAACGTAAGTTATGCTGCTATTTTAGTTAACGCCTTTTGCTTGCCACTAGAATGTATCTATTCTGAGAACAATAGTAAGATAAAAGTGTGCATGTGAGGTGTTTAACGGGAAGCGCAAACAAGCTTATGCACAAACTGGGTGAATGTATATTTCATTAAGCTTTACACTAGATATAGAAAACTAAAAATAAATGAAATACAGAAAGCAATAATATCTATAAAGTTGTTTTCTCCTTCTATGTCCGTCATCTCATTAGTTAAAAAAATAACCCTATTATTAATTTCTTGACTTTAACAGTATGTAAAAAAATTCTTTATGTTTGGTATTGCTTTATTATACGCAATTCCTGATGTACAATAAAGAATATTCTATATACCTGTCTACCTAGCTGTGCAAGAACTAACTTCCTGGATTAGTTACTTCCGCCTGTACACTTATAGTCAAGGCTACTAGTATGATTTCGTACTGTGCCTTCAACTACATTGGGAAGGTATTATTTTTAACTTGCCAAAAAAACCTAATTTTCAGCAATGGAAATGGATGCGCCAAAGAAGCCTGCAGCTAAAATTGTAAAACAAGTGCCAGTTAAGAAGAAAGTGACTGCACGAGAGCCTCAGCTGGCGGCGTAAGTAGTATCATTGCAACAAGACATTGCTTGTGTTCTCTGGTATTCAGTAAGTATAAATAATTTAACTTGCTTTACCTTACTTTTTCCAGCCCTTATACAAGTGGTATAGACTCGCCAATCAATGTGGTCAATACACAGACCACCCTCACCACAACTGAGGCGGCCACAGAGTTAGTACAGTTGCGCTCTCGGATATCCATCAGTCCTGATGAGAAATGGCGCACGTTGGACGCAAGAGACAGGTAATTTGTTGTATTCCATTCTGTGGCTGACAGAGGCTTTTGCCTTATTAAACTATTTATGTATCATTTTCAAACCTCACTATAGACCTATATAAAGTCATTGTGTCCTGATAGTCCATTCCGTAGGCAGGCAGAGGCCAAGGTATGTCAAGGTCGTTGTAAGGTTGTCATATTCGATCAATCATCATAGTTTGCCACTATCTTGAGTTTCAAAATTGCTTTTGAGCTTTGGTCTCATATTAGAGTCTTTTGTTTGTAGTAAGTTCCATGCCAGAGGTTGATTTCTGATATATATTGCAGGATTCTCAGAGCTTGGGGCGGTGCAGGCGCCCGAGTGAAGGTGGGCGGTGCAACCATTGGGACCTGTAGAGACATGTGCCCAGAGAAAGAACGCCTTCACAGACAGGCTGAACATCAGGTATGGAATCGAGAATCAGTCACACACAACACCTTTTCCAGTGGTTTTTATTGTGGATATTTTTTTTTTTTTGTAATTACAACGTATGGAGATTTTTTTTTTCTCCAGTGGTCAATTCAATTAAATTCAATTCAAATATTTTTATTCATTGTAAAAACAGAATGTTTACTTAATGAACGTCAAAGTTGTTAGTTTCACAATTAATGGATTATGTGGAGAAGAAACTAACAAAGAAACTCCACATTTATTCTTTTCAAAACACGTTTTAACTTAATTAACAGAGTTTTCAACTTAAAATATTAGTCATTAATGTGTTGAACACTAGTCACAATCGTCCTTTAAATAATATTAATCTACTGTTTAATGCCAAACATCTTTGTCTTCTAAATAATCCTTGATGTTATAGTAAGCCTTTTTGCACAGAATGTGCTTAACACATTTTTTACATCGCGTTGGAGGTAACTCTAATATATCTTGAGGAATTTTGTTGTAGAACCTTATACAGTGCCCCATAAAGGATGTGTTAACTTTTGCAAGTCTAAATAGTGGAAATGACTATTTATGTTTATTTCTAGTATTAACATTATGGTGGCCACCAACATTTTCGAAGTCTTTGATATTTTTTCTAACGTACATAATATTTTCATAAATGTATTGACATGCAACTGTTAAGATGTTGGTTTCTTTGAAGAAATCTCTTAGCGAATCCCTACTACCTAACTTGTAAATAAATCGGATGGCTCTCTTCTGCAAGATGAAGATAGTCTCAATGTCTGCTGCCCGGCCCCATAGTAGTATACCGTAGGACATAATACTATGGAAGTAACTAAAATAAACAAGCCTAGCAGTTGCAACGTCAGTGAGTTCCCTAATTCTTTTCACTGCATATGCTGCAGAGCTAAGTCTGTGTGCTAATTTTACAATATGTGGACCCCATTGTAGTTTTGTATCGATTGTGATGCCCAGAAATACAGTATCATCTACAAATTCTAATTTTTCATGTCCAATTACTATGTTGTTCTCAACTACTCGTACGTTAGGTAAGGAAAACTTTATACATTTTGTCTTTTTAGAATTTAGCAGCAGATTATTTGCTGTGAACCAATCTAGTACTTGCGAGAGAGCATTATTTGCATCGTCAAGATTATTTTCTTGTCTCCTTATTTTAAAAATAAGTGACGTGTCATCAGCAAATAACACTATCTCAGACATTTTTTGTACCATAAACGGTAAATCATTTATATAGACTAGGAAAAGGAGCGGCCCTAAGATAGATCCCTGCGGGACTCCTATTTTTACAAGTGAACCCGAGGATTTAATACGATTTACGTCTGCTTTTTGGACCCTTCCTTCTAAATACGATCTTAAAAGATCTAAACCTGCACGGAATAAATCCGTAGTGTTTTAACTTTAGGAGTAGCGTTTCGTGGTCTACACAATCAAATGCTTTTGATAAATCACAAAATATGCCTACTGCATCCTTGCGATCCTCCCACGCGCTGAAAATATGTTTAAGTAACATAACTCCGGCGTCTGTTGTATTCCGCCCTTTAGTAAAACCAAATTGCTGGCTATGAAAGAGTTGGTAATTATTGAAATGCGTAAGTAATTGATCTAAGATGATCTTCTCAAATATTTTACTTAATACTGGTAGCACTGAGACGGGCCTAAAATTAGTTGGATCGTGTTTATCACCGCTTTTAAATAAGGGTACTAGTCTACTATATTTCATGAGGTCCGGAAATACTCCCTCATCTACACATTTATTGAAAATTTTTGCTAACGGTAAAGCTAGGACATGGATCACTGAACTAACAATTTTTACCGACATACCCCACAAGTCCTCGGTTTTTTTAAGATTCAATAATTTAAATTTTTTAAGAACGTTATGGGGCTCAATGTAATTAAATGAGAAATCGTGTTCGCACGAGGAGACATGGTTTTTAGTAATGTTGTTGCACGATCAGGTGACGAGTCTAACGGAGCTGTAGTCACGATTGGAACATTAGTGAAGAACTGTTCAAATGCTGCAGCGATATCTTCATTTGTCGTTATTATTTTGTCATCAATCTTAAGCGAAATATCTCGGTCTCCAAATTTTGTTTTACCCGTTTCTCTATTTATTATTGTCCAAATTGTTTTAATTTTATTCGGTGACTGTAAGATTTTATTCTTTATATGATCGCATTTAGCCTTATGGCAGACGGCCTTAAATAACTTGGAATATTTTTTGACGTGCTGTATGAATTTGGTGTCATATGTATAAGTCTTTTTGTCATACAGTTCATAAAGTGTGTCTCTACTTTTCCGGATACCCGAGGTTGCCCATTCACTAAATCCTACTTTATTCTCATTATTTGTTAGCTGCCGCAATTTAAAAACTTTTTCAAAACTACCCGACACGACTTTGAAAAAGTCTACATAATGAGCATTAGCATTTTGGTAATTTTCTTGAGATTTTATGCTACTTTCAAGGTCTACTTTAAATGACTCTAATTTTTTACTTGTTACGGGCCGGCAGAGGATAACCTGTTCTGCGTTTTTTCTATCTATTTCAAAATGAACAATTTGACCACTGTGGTCTGACTTCAAACAATTTACTGTAGAATTATCTGAAAAGTTGCAATCGCAGTAAACATTATCTATGCAGGTGGCAGTAGTTTCGGTTATTCTAGAAGGCTCCAAGAAAATATTTACTAAATTAAACGACTTGAAAATTATTGTCAATTTGGTATTTAAAGCCGAGTCTACCTTTGAAGTCACCACAGACTATGACTTTCTTATTACTGCTAGAGGCTACCTTCAAAACATCCTCTAATATGGATTCAAATGAACTGTAATCGCTGGTAGGGGGCCTGTATATGGCTACTACAATGTGTCTAGACAGTTCAACACATGATATTTCAATTACTTTTTCAACAGAAAGTCTGCAAATGTCTTTCCGTTCTTTAAATTTCAAACAATTTTTTGCTAGTATCAAGGATCCCCCGTGCCTTGCAGACTTTCTATTGAAGCAACTGGCTATTTGATAGTTATTCACAGATAAATTCATTTGTGTTTCTGGTAGCCAGTGCTCTGTGACGCAAAGTATGTCCACTCTATATTGTTCTAAGAACAACTCTAGTTCTAATAACTTTCCAGAAAAGCCACCCTGTCAAGAGCAGGTCCACCCTCTGGTGCCCGCATACCATCGAATTCTGGGACATGTTGTATTGTCTGATTCTTTATTCCACCATTACTTCTAGGTGATTGAAATTTTGAAGTATGTGGTGTTGTTATCAATAGTTAGAATAATCCTGGGTATCATAGATGCTGTAGCTATACCTCCTCTTTGTAAGTGTACTTGGCTGGACGGCCGTCCAGCTTTAAATCAGCATAATAACATAATCAGTCTATATGCGTCCCACTGTAGGGCACAGGCCTTCTCTCAAGGAGAGAGTATGGGCTTAATCACCACGCCTGCCCACCGCGGATTGGCGATTTCAAGCGATGAGGTATGTGAATAGCTCAGACACTCAGGTTTCCTCACGATGTTTTCCTTCGCCGTTAGCGTGTGGTATTGCTACTATAACTTCACAATGTACATAACTTAGAAAACCAAGTCATAGGTACATGCCCGCACTTGGGATCGAACTTGGGTCTCTCGCTTCCGAGTCCGATGTTCTACCCACTAGGCTACCAACGCTCTCTTTCACTAGTTCTACCCACTAGATGGATGGGGAATTATCGCTGCATTGTTTTGGCTAGGAGTTAGTCAAGAGCTGATCCAGAAAGTAGTAGGTCTAGTAGCTACTTAAGATAGAAAAAACAATTAAAACAAATGTCTAAATTCCTTTCAATTTTATTGTAGGTCTAGTACCGCAGTACCGAAAGCTGGCATTTGCGTTTTTTGTTGTTATATAACACGGACAATTAAAGGGACTATTTGCCTCTCGCTTATACAATATTGCCATCTGTATTGTGTGAGCAAGAGGCAAATAGTTATCGAATCCCTTTCTTAAAGTAAGTGTGCTAAGTTATAAGTGATAAGTTTTTGCCCAGGTGATGACGCTGGAAACGATGGTGGACTCTGACGGCTTGTTGGAGCCGTGGCGCGCTGTGAAGCAGTACAGCCGCAGCTCGGCCGACCAGGAGATGCCCATGTGCTACGAGCTGCGGCCTGCGCCCGCGCTCATGATGACCTGCGCCTATTTACTGCACGAGATCGCCGACACCAAGCGACAGGTACAATACAATCCTACAAGGGCTGTTGAAAGAATGCAAAATGACAATGAAAGGTTGAAAAATTTATAGAACATAACTTACCGGAACTTTTAATTACATAGTTTATTACACAAATTTATACTTGCGTTGTATTTTTTATTTTTTACCCCCGACGCAAAGAGGGGTGTTATTAACTCCCGACGCAACGCAAAGAGGGGAGTTATAAGTTTGAAGCCTATGTCTGTGTGTCTGTACGTCCCGTCGCGTCGTAGCACTTAAACGGGTCAAGCGATTTCGATGCGGTTTTTTTAATTGAAAGCTAGATTGATCGAGATGGTTCTTAGCTATGTTTGATGGAAATCCACTCAGCCTTTTATGGACATGATGATGATGATGATGTAACCATGGATGCATTTGTATTTTATTAAGTTATAAGTTTGCCTACATAATACAGTGGTATTCCATAGTTGAGGGAGGGCGCGAGTCTGCAGCTTCCCCCTGTCACTCAACTTGTATGCTTTTTTTAATTAGTGTATAATATATCTTCAAAAATATCCTTAGTGAAAATTTTTTTTGCAGGTGTCATTACCAGATTGGTTCCATTTCCTGTGGGATCGGTTTCGGGGAATTCGGAAGGACATTACGCAGCAGGCTCTGTGTTGTGATGGTGAGCATGTCTACTTAAAGACTGATTTAAATGTACCCTGTTTTGCTCACTGTTTTAACCAATTGAGGTATTTTGACAGGCCAACGATTCCATAACATTTTTGAATTTCTGACTTGTAAATGATGCAAGAATGCAAGAGAACACAATAATTTAAATTGCTCGTGTCGTTGTCTCCACTCGAGAACCTTTACACCTCATCGACTATGGGTTTTTCGGCATAATTATGGGACCAGCCCACCGCCACTTCAACTTGCTTATCTTATTGGCTATGCTATTTATGCTAAGCAAGACTCAATATTTAATTAATTATTGTATTTCAATATTAAAGAGGAGATAATAATTTGTGCGGTCGAGATCAATAATATCCTTGGTTTCAGAATCGATCCGCCTCGTGGAGATGTGCGCACGTTTTCACGCGCACTGCGCGGCGCGCTGCGCGGATCTTGAGCACACGCAGTTCGACCAGAAGTTGAACACAGACAACCTCACCAAGTGTCTTCAGACGCTCAAGCACATGTATGCGGACGTGGGCAGCTCGCAGAAGCCCCGGGAAGCTGAGTTCAGGGGCTACATAGCTTTGCTCAACTTGGGAGACTCGAACTTCTGGTGGGAGGTAGGTGGACAATAAAAAAAACGGCCAAGTGCGAGTTGGGCTCGCGCACAAAGGGTTCCGCACCATTATCAACATATTATACAACATTAGACACAAGACCGAGCAAAACGGCAACAAATCACGTTTTTTGTATGGGAGCCCCCCTTAAATATTTATTTTATTTTAATTGAATTATTTATTTTTGAAGCGAACATAGAACTAAATATTCTATAAATATTTCAAGCTACTGTTACCTGTTGCTAATATCGAGCAAAAAATACGTTTGTTGTATGGGAGCCCCCCTTAAATATTTATTTTATTCTGTTTTTAGTATTATCTGTGAAAATTTCAACTGCCTAGCTATCACGGTTCATGACATACAGCCTGGTGACAGACAGACAGACATACAGACAGACGGACGGACGGACGGACGGACGGACAGACAGATGGACAGTGAAGTCTTAGTAATAGGGTCCCGTTTGGCATCCTTCGGGTACGGAACCCTAAAAGTAATTATCAGGCGGTGTATCATATTGCGAGTTTGAGAAGTTTGGAAAACACAGTGGACAATAACGGTCTTCTCTAACATCGATAAAGTAGCAACTACTGCAAACCAAGTATGGCTACAGAAACAATTCACTGAGAATAGATCGTAAAAGCTACCACTTCAGATTACGCGGACTGTGGTAGCGGTAGTACCCTTGTCTCACAAGCAAGAGGTCGTGAATTCGAATCCCGGCGTGTGTACCTGCATGACTTGGATTAAGTTATTTTAAATTATTTTAACTAAACTGAGAGGATGATTTACCTATGTACTACAAGCCAAACCCATATAAAAGTATGCATCCATACTATCTGAGTGGATACTTGACCTAGTGTAAGTAGGTGATGCCACTAGACGCTGCATAAATCATTTATCATAGATGTAAAAGTCCTATAAATTATAAGGTTGATGTTGTTGAGAACGTGTGTGAAAAGGCCTATGCCTAGCAGTGGGCAGTGGTGTGCTGATGATGATGAAGGTTAATGTTGATGATGGCACAACTGAAATAGCCGCGTATTCGGTCGCAGAAGCGCTAGCCCGTCCGAACTTACACGACTCTACTTTGGGAGTTCTGGAAGCGCCACTGCTATAGCCACTAGTCGGTTTTGTTCAGGTAGTCTGCTGTATTCCCGCAAAGCAGCTACTAAGAAGATCGTTATTCTGCCAGCTGGTTATCAGCTGATGATGTTAAAAGAGTCCAATCCAACTTGAAAATGCCCTTATTTCGTCGCCCCTGTATTCAAAAATCTATTTATTCATTAATAGATAGTAAATGGACTTGCTATCGTTGTTTCAGATCAAACAACTACCTCAAGAGATCCAGAAATCGGAGCCCATCACCTTCGCCATCAAAGTCTTCAACGCGCTAGATAATAACAATTACGTGCGGTTCTTTAGACTAGTCAGGGAGAGGGCGACGTATCTGCAGGCCTGTATACTTTTGCGTTATTTCAATGACGTCAGAGCGCGCGCTCTCGCTAGAATAGTGAAAGCCTTCGCGCCACGCGGAGGATCTCGGTACCCGGCCGATGAGTTAAATAATGCCATCGCTTTCGAAAACTTAGAAATTATGAATTCCTTCATCAATCACTATGGGTTGCGATATGCCAAATCACAAGACACAGAGTGCTCAGTGATACTGGATCGGAACCAGTTCATTGAGGACAGTGACCCATACCCTGTAGGTAGGGAACTCCAGCTCATTGAATCCAAAAGACTTTGCTCTGTTGGCCAAGTCATTGCTGGTGGAACACTTCCGCCTAAAGAGTATGAAGAGCATTCCCTGCAATCTAGCTTCAATATTGATGGCACTCTAAATGAAGCTTACTTGCTTGGTGAAAGTCTGGGATATAACACTTTGAACGACACTAATAAAGACCTTAGGTCCCTAAAAGCTGAAGTTCAAAGACTATCGCATGGTGGAAGAAATCATAACTCTGAAATAGAAGTGAAACTTTCCTTCGCAAGGCCTGAACCAAGGGCTGCAAGTCCAAAAGCGCCACTTAAACAACTAGCGATGAACGATATAGGTACATCCAAATTGTTCTCCTTTAAACCAGCCATACCTGTTGCGCCAGCGGAAATAATTCAAAAATCGCCAGAAAACACAAGAAGCGTATTTTCTTTTTCGAAACCTCAAGACACTGCATCATCTAGCCAGTGGTCTGGTAAAGATTCCTGTAACTTATTCAAACCACAAATAGGGAAGTCTTTGTTTGACCCCAAACCAGCAACAAACAGTTTTAATGACAAGATATCTGATAATACGAATTTATTCAAAAGACCCGATGTTGTGCAGCCTACTTTTAGTCAAACGAACAACGAAAAAGAAAATAAAGTTATCTTTGGAGTTCCAAGCAAACCAGGTAGCAATCTGTTCAAAAGTGTGCCTAATAATCTTTTCTCCAAGAAAGTCTCAAATGAAGAAACTATAGTTCCAGAATCGAATACCTCTAATGATAATATTTTTGCTGCTAAACTAGACAGTAAAAATATATTTTCCAAACCAGACAGTAAGAACCTATTTGCGAAACCCGAGGGCATCGCTAAACCCGAAAGTAGTGTAAACATTTTCGCAAAAGCCGCTGCATCGCAGGTTGATAAACCAGATCCTAAATCTGTATTTGGAAGTTTTAAAGCTAGTTCTGTACCAGAAAAACGTAACCCCTTTTCGCAAGCAGCTACCATTGGAGATGTCACTATACCGCCTCTTTTCGCAACCAATAGTAACATAGCAAGTCAGGCAGTATCACCTGGGACTTTGTTTAAAAGTGTCATTAAATCACAACAAAATGGATCTGACACAAATGCATATTCAATATTTCAAAGCAAAAACAAAACCAATCATGAATCAGTAGCAGCAAATATATTTAACTCCGTGAACCATAAAAAAACTGAAGATGTCTATAATTTCGACCAACAAGATGAAGTTGCCCAAAGAAACGTGGAAGAAGAAATAAGAAAAGCAGAAGAACAAAAACAGGAGGAGCTAAGAAAAGAACACGAAAGGCAGATGGAATTGCAGCGACAGAAGGAAGATAAACTCAAAGAAGAAGCGCGTAAACGACTCTTGGAGCAGCAACGACTCGACGAATTGCGAAAAAAGGCGGAAGAAGAAAAGAAGCAAGAGGAATTGAAAAGAAAACTAGAAGAAGAAAGGCGCATAGCTGAAATAAAGCGCAAAGCTGAAGAGGTCAAAAGATACGCTGAAAGGGTAGACATGGAATGCACTGAGCTCATCGAAGAACTGGTTAGTGAAGTCAATGAGGAGACAGTAATTCATCACATGCGGGAAGAAATGCAAAATTTGAAACAGTTAATGTTATACGCAGCTGATGTGAATAATGAAATTACCTCGGAGGTTTGTCTTGAGATTTGTGAATCTGAAGCAAAGGCCGAAAAATTCTTGACGGAAAAGTTGATGAAGAAATGGTTTGCGACTTGGAGGATACATTTGATGAGGAATTCCAAACGAAGAAGTCTATTAGACGATACACCAGTGTGGCTTTCAGAGCAATCACCACAAGAAAAGGCGGCTATCCTGAGAAGATTAGTCGAACCCGCTACATTGAAGAATATGAATGACATTCATAGTGGGTACCGTTTTAGTGGAGAATTGAAATTGCCACCACCTCCTGAGCCTTACAACATCATGGAGATTATAAAATCCCCTTTATTGAGGCGCCTAAAGCAACTTTACTATCCTTACGATAAATGTTTCTTTTGGAAGGCAACTCTCGTCGCCCCAGGTTCATCTAAATGGTTATATAGAAAAGTTGATTTGGAGAAATGGCTTTTGGAGGCATTCAGTGACAAAAAGAAACATGATATCTCAGATAGCTTGATTCATGTCCAGAAACAATCTTGGAATAATTTAATGGATTTTGCAATTTCACTCAATTTCGTATCTACGGAAGGCGATTTCAGTCAAGCTCTAGAAGGAGCAAATGGTGTGTTGTTTTATGCTACCGAAAGTGATACCAACTTTCTGGAGACTATTACTGCAACTCTGAGTCATAAATATCCTTATCAAATAATCCCAGTGGCCGCAATAATACCAAAAATGAGAGAAGACTCTTACTGTAGCAATCTCGAAAATCATCTCATAAATTTAGTTCACAACAAGTCTATATCCAGTTTCAAAATATTCGTTGTTGACTCGGACAACGTTTGCGTTTCACTAAATGCATGTACAAAACGTGCAATGAGATGGTTAGCGAAAAACTACCCGCCAGCACCGGACCTGGAAATAGACCACCTGAAGTCGATATGTCAAAGGTACCTCGGCAATGAGATATGGCAACGATTAAAATTAGAAAGGGAATCTCGCTTGGGGGCAATACTCAAGGATATTGTAAAACTCATAAAGATTTACAATAATGCAGTGGAAAAATTAACAGATGTTCTAACAAATGAAGATTTGTTCAACTATCCTTCATTTCCACTTGAGTTTCAGCAATACCTTAACATGAGTTCCCCATATCCAAAGCCTCATGAGTTTATTCCTAGTAATGTCAGAACATCTGAAAACGTATCAGCTGTCAGAGACATGATGAGACAGTTAAGATTACCTGAACCGGAAGTAGCTTTCCAACCAATTAGTGCAGTAGACATGCAGGATAGCATACGATCATATTGTAATCAAATTGGCTGGTTCAATGATCCTGAAGAAGTGGTCTGTAAAGTGGTTGCCAAGTTGCCTACTGAGTTCACCAATCATGATCTTTCGTGTGAAGAATTCAGACAGTTTTTGGAACAGTATGATTTGGTTGATCTTCTTAATATCATTGTTTACGAAAAAATTGTTGGTCTGAAGAATTTCAGTAACAGGTATGCAGTTTATGAAACATCAGCTCTGCAGGCATATCGGAGCTGTTACTGGTGGCATGAAATTGGTGTAGTCTCCAATATCAAACATAAAGTTCTTGAGTATGAGGATGATTTAGACTTTGTGATTGAAGCAAAAAGGTGCAAAACAGAGCAAGATTCTTTTGAATATCTCATGCTTGAAGATAATGATAGAACTATGGTAGATATTAACATTAAGGGCAATGATGAAGGGATTCGTCGAATTAGTAATTGTAGAGAAGCGGTGAAACAGTTAGAGGAACAACTTGAAGAGGAAAAGAAGAAATCTCTTGAGCTAGAAAATTTATTAAGAACAGCACTATCAGAGTTTTGAATTAATTAATTATTAGTATGCGTAAATTATTTGTGTTGTAAGAAAATAATGTTGAATTGATTAACTTTATATTAAAGAGAAATCTTCTAATTTGTCGTATGTATTTTATTTAATTCCTTTCTTATGTTTTATCTTGAGGCTGTACAATTTTAAGGCATTCATCTGCAAACTCTGTAAATATGGGTTCTTGCATGTATTCTTCCATCAATTCATCAGGGTGAGCTGACTTGTCAAGATTTTCCAGTATTGCCCTTACATGTGGGTTCTTTAGGCACTTTTTCAGCCCATCTGATTTTTCTGCAAAATGAAGTAACACATTCTAATTATGATTTTTCCAAATTATATTAATTCTTATAATACCAATGTAGGGTATGGTAACTTAAAGAGGTCTGAGATTACGATTAAAGTGGATTACTTATGAACTTAAATTTTAAGACTACATAAATACATAAACTCACGCCTGTATCCCAGAGGGTTAGGCAGAGACCAGGGACTGCCAATTAGTAATTCATCATCATCAGCCCCTTGACGCCCACTGTAGGACATGGCCTCCTTCGTGGTTTTTATAACCATGAGGGGTTTTACCATAACCGCCACGCTTGGCAGGCGGGCTGGCGATCGCAGTATGCGGTTGGAATCTGAGGAAGACGCTGCTGCCCGTCTCCTGGCAATTTATTTCCTTAGTCACCTTCTACGAATTCCACGAGAGGAAATGTAGTGACGCTATTCTTAATCCGGCGCCACACGGCGAATTAGTAATTAGTCGAGTAAAATAAAATTGCGTAAAGTGCGTCAGACTAACACCGAGGGTGCATTGTACATATTTGTCTTATGAAATTGGGTTTTTCATTCAGTTCAGGTCTCTTGGCCAGTTTATTATTTGTTGTTATACTTTAAACAATGTACTATAATCACACCAAGTTTTTTTTTACAGTAGAGCAGACATAAAAACCTTAGACAGAAAAACTATCACAGATAGTATTGTTTGCTGATGATACTTCCTTAATTTTTAGAGTAAAGAGAGGTTTAGGTAATGTTGACGATGTAAACAATGCTCTATCTACAGTTCTAAACTGGTTCACGGTGAATAATTTGATGTTAAATGCGAACAAGACAAAATGCGTCAAGTTCTCCTTGCCCAATGTTAAAAATGTTGACACGTGTCTAAAAATATCTGGTGAGAAATTAGAGCTGGTAGAGTCCACACTATTTTTAGGCATAACAATAGACTCAAAACTGCAATGGGGTGCATATCGGGTAGGTTGAGTTCAGCTGCATTTGCAGTCAGAAAAATTAGGCAACTTAGAGACATATCGACTGTGAGGCTGGTCTATTTTAGTTATTTTCACAGTATCATGTCATATGGGCTGTTATTATGGGGACGGGCAGCAGATATAGAAACAATATTTATTTTGAAAAAAGAGCAGTAAGAGCAATTTACAACTTAAGCAGTAGGGAATCGCTAAGGGAGTGTTTCAAAGAAATAGGAATTCTTACACTGGCTTGCCAATATATATTCGATAATATAATGTATGTTCATAAAAATATAACAATGTTCAAATTAAATAGGGACGTCCATAACGTAAACACTAGAAATAGAAATAAGCTTGCTTATCCTAAATTTCGTTTAGCCAAGGTAAATACATTGTTTGTAGGCTATTGCGTTCGTTTTTACAACAGAATTCCAGAACATGTTCTATCCTTGTCTGAAAATAAATTTAAAACATTCATTAAAAAATCGCTATGTAAAAAAGCCTATTATAGAATAGATGAGTATATGAACGATGTAAGCCCTTGGTAGTAAACCAATTCCACTGTGATGTCATTGTTATTTAATTATATTATAATTTATTTAGTTTTAAAAAGGTGTACTGACGACGTGATTGCACATTAATAAGTATAGCACATATTTTATAGCTGACAAGAACTCAATCTGCAGGTTTGCTAAAGGTCATTCGAATGGTGGCGTGGTGGCCGGGTTACCTATCTCCCTCTAAAATGGTTGAGACTGGTGATGGCTGACCCCTGCGTTATGCTTGTGAACGGTTGCTGTTTGTGTGTCTGGCCGCAGCATTAATGTTTTTCCTACTTTTGTAAGAGGTGTTATATTGGCATTTAAAGTGCACCAATAAGCGGCGATGTGTTAGTATAGGATGATTTGAGAAAAGATGGTCAGAGTGGAGTTTTTTTTCCCGCTGCGTTTTTCTCTACTACAAATACAGCCCGAAGGCAGCGGGTAACATTCTTTACGTTGAAATAAATTATTTATTTCTGATTAAAAACATGTGTGGGGAGTGTCATGTATAGGGAGCCCTTTAACGTTTTAACAAATGTTGGGCTCTAATAATGCATATTCTATGAAAATTTCAGCTTCTGGATGGAACATATGAATTCAGAGATAAAGCACTATATAAGTAGGTCAGATAAATAGACGTCATCATAGGAAACAAATAAGGTCTCGTTTGGCATCATTCAGGCAACCCTTAAAATGATAAAGCAACTTAGAGAATTATTTACCTAGCAGTTTGAGTGTGTCTAAGGGTATAGTATCCTCTGTGGGGTAGTTATATTCTTTTTGTTGCTGTGGCTCTTCTACAGCAATGTTGGGCACGGGCGGCTCGCACGGTGTCTCTTTATGTTTCTTACAACACGGCACTGAACAACTGAGAGAAATTGAAAACTTCGAGGTTAGAACAGAAAAAATACTAAAGTAATTGGATAAATGTACGTAAGGGCATGTATACTTTTTGTTAAAATTAGAGTACGCTAAAATGGGTAAAACAAGGTAAGAAATCACTCACTATGGTTGTCGACAAACAGGGCATTTGTACTTGGATAATGATCCGCATTGGATACAACCAACACTACCGGCGGTCATTGTAGTCGGGTACATAGTTATTTATTTTTTTAATCTTATATGTGTACTATTTTCAAATCACTCCGTTAATGGTTAATAATAAATGATCACACCAAAAATAAACACGCTAAATATGTAGGTTCTTGCATCTATTGCATGAATGACGTCTGTCAGTCTGTCATTTCTGCATTCTGTGTCAAATCTATCGTTCACGTTCCGAATCGTAGTCTTGGTGCAACGGATGGAGGAGTATGGAGGGCCGCGGGAAGAGGTTAATAATTAAATAATAAAAACCGGCCAAGTGCGAGTCTGACTCGCGCACCGAGGGTTCCGGACTCGCGCTTGGCTGTTATTTATTATATGCTAGAACAGGGCCTGATTTAGGGGAGGGCAGGCGGGGCTACTGCCCTGGGGCCTCCACAAGGAAAGGGCCTCCACAAAAGGCTAATATGTACTATCATTAAACGCCAATCTTTTATGAGTACTTATAACGTCTACTTTTTTCAAATTAAAAAAAAAATAAATCGTCGTATTCATTGTAGTTTTTGATTCGTATTTTTTATTTGGGAATAATTAGGGGCCTCATTCGTTGCCCTAGGGCCTCCAGACCTCAAAATCCGGCTCTGTGCTAGAATTATAATAAGTCCCACAATCACGCAAAGTTTGATGCCTGTATGTATTACCGTTTTTACGATAGAGCATAAACAAAGCAAATACTATATTTTTTATGATTTAATCACAAAATATACAGTTTTCAGATTTTTCCCTATAGGTACTTGTAGCATAAGACGGTATTACTTGCCTTTCATAGGTCAATGAAAAATACTCTATTTGATTCCCTTAAGAGTGTCGAAATATAGGTACGTGTTTTGCGGCATAAACGGCAGTAACTTTTTTTTTATTTTTTCACAATTTCAAGGGACTGTAGACTGGAGTACCTACGAGTACTTTATGGTTTTAAATTCAACTCGATACCTCCACGCGTTCCCCAGATAGGGTCTTGACAGACAGACAAACTGATAACAAATCCTATAAGGGTTCCGTTTTTCCTTTTGAGGTACGACATCCTAAAAAGAACTTAATTTCTAAAGTGAAAATTTGCTTCATAAGCAGCCTATATACGTCCCACTGTAGGGCACAGGCCTTCTCCCAGGGAGATAGTATGGGCTTAATCACCACGCGTGCCCACCGCGGATTGGCGATTTCAAGCGCTGAGGTATATGAATAGCTCAGACACTCAGGTTTCCTCACGATGTTTTCCTTCACAGTTAGCGAGTGGTATTGCTACTACAACTTCACAAATGTGCATAACTTAGAAAACAAAGTCATAGGTACATGCCCGCTCTGAGAATCGAACCTGGGTCTCCCGCTTCCGAGTCCAATGTTCTACCCACTAGGCTACCACCGCACTTTTTTTGCAAAGAGCCACGAAGATTAGTGGCATAGTCTCAGTGGCGCCCTCTATATTTTTTTCAATGTCGTGGAGCACGATGAAACCTAGCTAGATCGATAGAGGACAAAAAAGTAAACAAGAAATTATTAAAGTCACCATATCCTAAAGTGGCACGTTTAGGAGTTATTGAGCTTTGAAGTTTGTATGGAATTTCCACTAACTGAGTTTCATCACTGAATTTGTCACTTGATATGAGTTTTCTCGGGGATTCAAACCTACTTTGATGTTTTTTAAAGTCTGGGTAGCTATGTCTAGTAGGTACCTACCTACTTATATACATATATACATGAAATTATAGTATTATTCATGCATCCAATTCGTTCAATTCGATTAAAATTCAGAACATGTCAATATAAAACCTACAGTTTAATTAATATAGATAGGTTTAGGTGATAGGTAGGTACCTATAAATAATGTAGATAGGTACATATCGCTAGAAACTTAAACCGCTGCTGTGTTTAAAACCATGTTCAACCATGTTTTTAACATAAATTTGTCACTTGATATGAGTTTTCTCGGGGATTCAAACCTACTTTGATGTTTTTTAAAGTCTGGGTAGCTATGTCTAGTAGGTACCTACCTACTTATATACATATATACATGAAATTATAGTATTATTCATGCATCCAATTCGTTCAATTCGATTAAAATTCAGAACATGTCAATATAAAACCTACAGTTTAATTAATATAGATAGGTTTAGGTGATAGGTAGGTACCTATAAATAATGTAGATAGGTACATATCGCTAGAAACTTAAACCGCTGCTGTGTGTAAAACCATGTTCAACCATGTTTTTAACATAAATACCATTTCCTGACGTAGCGTAGTAGGTAGGCAATATCCAATAATTAGGTAGGTACCTTCATCTTCAGTTGGGCAAAGAAAGAACCTAAGGACCTACCCACTGAGGTACCTACCTATTACAAACTTCTTTGAGATTAATCTTTTTGGTGAGTGGGTAAACTACTGAAGTGACGTTGTCAACATTGATTTATATTTGGAAAGTAAGTACCTCATTTGTTTCGTTTTCTTTTCATTTTCCAAAATTCAATCAAAGCATTTTGTTGACTTAGTAATTGGTTTATTGTTTGAAAAATGGCAGATTTATAACTCTGGTAAAAGCTCCCGTAATACCCTCGCATTGTAAGCATCCTCGCTACGCTCGGGTGCCTTAATATACGGTATCTATAATAAACTGGGTGTTTTTTCTACGACTTATTTAGCAATTTAGTCAAGAATCGGCAACGAGTCACAGGTGCCAAGCATATAGTCCAGTATTTAGTGAAAAATGATTCAAAAGTCCAAATCCAAGTCCAAATCCAGAACCGGCAGTCTGAGCCTATCCCCATACATCGTGGTGTGAGACAAGGGGATGTTATTTCCCCGAAATTGTTCTCAAATGCATTGGAGGATATGTTCAAGACACTGGACTGGAAGGGGTACGGCATTAACATAAACGGCGAGTACCTTTCACACTTGCGATTTGCAGACGACATTGTCATCATGGCGGAAACGCTGCAAGATCTGCAACATATGCTGAGTGGCCTAGCTGATTCTTCCCAACGCATTGGTCTCCGGATGAACTTGGATAAAACCAAGGTTATGTTCAATGAACATGTAAGTCCGGAGCCAATTGCAGTTCAAGGCAATATTCTCGAAGTTGTTAAGGAGTATGTTTACCTCGGGCAAACCATGCAGTTAGGTAAAAACAACTTCGAGAAAGAGGCCAATAGAAGAATACAGCTGGGCTGGGCAGCGTATGGGAAACTACGTCGAGTCTTCACATCACCAATCCCACAGAGTCTCAAGACGAAAGTCTTCAATCAGTGCGTCCTACCCGTCATGACATATGGTGCCGAAACGTGGACACTCACGGTGGGGCTGGTCCACAAATTTAAAGTCGCTCAGCGTGCTATGGAAAGGGCTATGCTCGGGGTTTCTCTGAAAGATCGAATTCGAAACGAGGTGATCCGACAGAGAACCAAAGTCACCGACATAGCCCACCGAATTAGCATGCTGAAGTGGCAGTGGGCCGGCCATATTATCCGAAGAACTGATAACCGATGGGGCAGACGAGTTCTCGAGTGGAGACCGCGGATCGGTAAACGTAGTGTGGGACGTCCTCAGACTCGGTGGAGCGATGATCTTCGCAGGGCGGCTGGCAAGAGTTGGATGAGAGTAGCCGAGGACCGTGCTCAGTGGCGTGCTATAGGAGAGGCCTATGTCCAGCAGTGGACAAGCATAGGCTGATGATGATGATGATGATTCAAAAGTTAAGTTTTATAAAAATCTCATACAAACTTCAAAGCTCAATAACTCCTAAACGTGCCACTTTAGGACATGGTGACCTTAATAATTTCTTGTTTACTTTTTTGTCCTCTATCGATCTAGCTAGGTTTCATCATGCTCCACGATATTGAAAAAAATATAGAGGGCGCCACTATGAACTATGCCAGGCCCCATACAAAAATCTTCGTAGCTCTTTACTTATGATAAATATACTTTGCAGTTAACACTTGAAATAGTGGCATTAATGCTAGAGATAAAACCGTTTATGTCGACATTGTTTAGAACAACATATCGGTTATGACCATCATCATCAGCCATTTGACGCCCACTGCAGGACATAGGCTGTAGGGATTAGCTTACGCGTCTAGCGCGATTCTATTGCCTAGCACCCTAGTCTTTCTATCAATGCAAAAAAAAAGACTTACGTTTTGTCCAAGTTGAACCACTGAAATCCAATTTCACAACACTTTCATGTTATCACGAACGAAAACATAAGATTGGTTCACTATTATTTCAAAGCTAATACGTATTTCTAATTATTTTTCCACTTTTCACATTGTAAATATTGTATTTTGCTTTACTGTCAACGATTCAACTGGTAGTCAGATATTTCTTTTATTTGAATATTGTTCTTTATTTTTCTAAATTATGTCAAATAATCGTCATACTAAGAAGGTCGAATAAGGAAACTTCTGGCCTATGGAGACTTCTAGAAGACTACTCGCATTCTAAATCGAAATTATGAATTTAATGCAAGAAAGAGAAAGAAGATCTAGAATTTGAAATTATGGATTTGGAACAGGATCCAGAAACTTCCAGAAGAATTCTGACGCAGATTCAGATCAAATTTGAATATTAGAATCGAACTATTTTTGGGGTATAAAAGCCGCTCAAGAAGGCTTTCCGAGTCAGTCTCACTTCTGTTCTACTTGAGAGTCTTACTTGAGCCCTACTTGAGTCTCACTACAGTTCTACTTGAGAGTCTTACTTGAGCCCTACTTGTCTCACTTCAGTCCTACTTGAAGAGTTACCTGAATACTATTTGAAGAGTTACCTGAGTCCTACTCGAAGAGTCTTACCAGAGTCATACTTCAAGAATCTTATCTGAATTACTTGAATTCCTGTTTACCTCTCCACGGCCTGTCTCCGCCACTTACCTGTCCGTCTCCACGGCCTGCCTCCGCAACTTACCTGTCCGTCTCCACGGCCTGCCTTCGCAACTTGCCTGCCCGTCTCCACGGCCTGCCTTCGCAACTTGCCTGTCCGCCTCCACGACCTGACTCCACGGCCTGCCTCTCCGAACTGCTTACCCTTCTGGGACTTAAGGTTGCTTTTGTACATATTTTTGATGTTTTTGTTATTATTAAATTTTTAGTTTAATTATAGGTTAGGGGGTTTTGATGATTACACTTTTATATCTCTAAATCTCTCTTTTTATTTCTTTAGCTTCCGTTACCAAGGGTTGTGCCTTCACACAACCCTCGGTAACGTGACAAGGCCTCCCTCGTGGTTTTCATAACCATGAGGGGTTTTGCCATTATAGCCACGCTTGGCAGGCGGGTTGGCGATCGCAGGATGCTGTTGGAATCTCAGGAAGACGCTGCTGCCCGTCTCCTGGTAATTGATTTCTTTAGTTGCCTTCTACGACATCCACGGAAGGAAATGGAGTGACGCTATTCTCAATCTGGCGCCACACGGAATATTGACCAAAATCATACATACCGGATATATTGACCAAAATCATAGGTCCCGACCACGGAACAGAATGTGGTCCCGACTGAATGCTATATGACCGCCTTATCAAAGACATTGCTTTTTACGACATTGCTTATTATGACATACCTTATTTAAGCGACTTTTTACTAATATCTTCACAGAATTATATCTGTTAGAACGACTAGCTGTATTGTAAACAATTTGAATAGGTAACAGTACCCACATCTGGCACAGTATGGTCATGGTAATGGTGGTCAATGGCTATTAAGATCGTAAAAGTAAATAAAAACGTTTCGAGTCGAGTTAGGGTCTTTTTGTAGTTCTTAGAAACAAAATACATGTGCATGCAGTATAATCAAAGCCCGCTTTCTCATATCTCTTCAGCCAACTTCTTACTTATCTGTACTTATAAAACATATTGTCGAGTTATTTGTGAAATTTTTAACATGTCGCAAATAAAAATAAAACATTAATATCAAAGAAAAATCGCGTGTGTACCTAGTTTTATTTTATGATACAGCCTGGTGACACACAGATGGACAGTGGAGTCTTAGTAATATACTTTACCTTACCCTTTGGGTACGGAACCCTAAAAACGCAACGGACGGGAAACAAAGTGATCCTATAAGATCACGTTGTTGTCCGTCCGTCCGTCCGTCTGTCAAGACCCTTTATCTCGGGACCGCGTGGAGGTATCGAATTTTTAAACCATGTAGGTATTCAGCTCTACAGTCCCTTGCAGCTGTGACAAAATCAAGCTTCTAAGTTAACGTAAACAAAAAAGATACAGCCGTTTATGGCACAAAAAACGTACATTTCGACACTTTAGGGAATCAAAATTTATAGGGTACCTTCAGTTGACCTAGAACTATGAAATTTGGCAAGTAATATCGTAAAAACCTATTTATATAGTAATATCGTCTTATACTACAAGTACAGGGAAAAATCTGAAAACTAAACATTTTTAATTAAATCATCGTTTATCGCATGGCGTTCAACATTGGTTTGTATAATATGTACCTACAATAAAATAAAATAAAAATAAAATACTGTACGGAACCCTCGGTGGGCGAGTCCGACTCACTTGTTCGGTTTGTTTTAAACAGCTTGTAAATAAATCCCCATATAGATTCGAAAACGGGAGATTTTACTTGTCAATACAAACATGGAAACTTCGAAATCGCAAAAAAAATGCAGATGCATTTAAGTTAGGGGTAGACAGATAGATAGAAAGATAACACTTTTCACAATGGATTTGTTTGAGTCTGAAATAAATATGGTATTATTATTATTATTATTAATGCACACCAGTAATTTACAGAGATATTTAGGTACTGTATAATATGTAGTTCTTAATAGTAAGTATAGTAATTTGTACTTTAAAATAGAGGTTTCCAACTATAACTTACGATATTTGTGAATTCGGTCAAAAATAAGTAGTTTGTTTGCTCTATAACTTTATGGATAGTATAATTAGGTCCTCTTTGAAATGGCTACTTTTAACTCAAAATTTCCTTCTTATTGACTTTAAAATTAATAGTTCGGACCGAGCCCGGATCCTCTTTATTCAGGATCTTGAGACAATACCAATGAGCTATAAAGGCATAACGTCGACGATACTGCAATAGCGCTGAACTACCATCTGCAATACCGCGAAACTGCAAAAAGTAGCGAAATTCAAATTTACGCGCCACGCTATCCTAGTCTGTCATTAGTGCGTGTTGGTGAAGACACCACTTTGAATTAGCCAATCAGAAGTTATCTGACGCTTCGCTGCAATAGCGCGATGCGTGAGCCGCGTTTGTAATTGGAAGTGAATGCCGCGTAGCGTAACTGATCAAAACGTAAACAAATTGTAGTGATCACTTTGCACTGCGTGAAAAATATTGTTAAAAAGGGGTTATTTCTGCATGGAAAGTACCGGTAAGTGATGTAATCTGTTGATTTATGTATAGGCTTGCTATTTTAAATTATAGATCGTACATTTGCATCATATTTTTTATAGTTAAAGTAGATTTTAATGCAGGGTTGTAATTCCGCGGTTTTTTGTTAAGCAAAAGTAAAGTGTAATTAGTTTTATTTTTGTTGTGAATTAAAAACTGTTAATTTTCCATATTTTTGTGATTGAGAAGTGCCTTTCGTTTGTGTTTCATATGAATAGATAATTGTTTTGTACTCTTTATCATAGTTTCAATTACGCGTATCTACCCTTTTATAACATCTTGAGACTTGATATTGATATAAAAAACCGCGCAAGTGCCACAAAACCCAAACTACTACAAAAACCGCAAATTTTCTACCACTGACTGATGGCCTGGTACACTAAGAACCCTATATTTCAGTAAGATGCGCTTATCATTCTTAATACTAAAATTTGAAAGTTTTTTTTATCTCCTGTAAAATTGTAAACCTTGTAGTTACGCATTATTGCAAATAGTAGATCAGCGCTATTGCAGTATCATCGACGATAAGACTGAAGCTCTCCTTTTAATATCTACAAAGCACGTTTAGAAATTGAACCTTTATTTTTTTACAATGGAAAGCATAGATTTTAAAGCTGTTTACTTAAAAAAGATAAGATAAGAATATTCTTTTTTGCACACAAGAAACAAGAGACAAAATATGAAAGTTACAATGAAAAAGTACAATGGGCGGCCTTATTGCTAACAGCAATAACTGAATCTATCAATCAATCAGCGGCTGCGGGGAACTGCTGCAACCAATGGCATGCCGACTCCTCTCCTCGGCCATCCTCATCCAGCCACTGCCAGCAATCGGCCTCAGATCGTCGGTCCAATATGAATATTATTAATATTAATCTATAGCGACGGAAATTATTTTGTACTCGGATGTATCTTTATTTTTTTGCAGTGTAACAATTTTTTCATAGCTCGAAGTATCCTTATTTATGTAATTTTAAAGATGGGTTCCCCCATCTTATATAGACCTACAACGTTTTACTGAAAAAACACAAAACGTTAAAACCATTTCGGCTGGACAATTTCAAAACCTAGTAAGTGACCTGAGACAAATTTTACAGGAGAGCCAAAAAACGAGTTGGTCACTTCGAGAGCTTGCCTTACTGAGAATATAAGAGCTAGAGTCTTGAGAATTAGATCAAAAGATGCTATATATCTTTGGCTTTACACAGAATTCAATAGTTATCATAAATATAGAATAGATCACGTTTTATGGCCCTTACTAATGATTATTTTGTTTTTTTAATTGAATGCGTGTTTGATTGACAACTTTAAAAACCTAGCAAG
Source organism: Yponomeuta malinellus (assembly GCA_947308005.1). NCBI lineage: Eukaryota > Metazoa > Arthropoda > Insecta > Lepidoptera > Yponomeutidae > Yponomeuta > Yponomeuta malinellus. Next base: position 14,070,150 of record OX371006.1, on the reverse strand, counting down.
GGCCGTTACTAGGTTTCTAATATTGTCAACCACCACAATGATCATTGGATATACCTAGCAAGTGTAAATGTTGAAATGAAATCACTAATTTTGCAATCATCATTTACTTTATTAATGAATAAACTTTAATATTTTAATAAGAAAACCTCAAAAACTTAAAAATAGAACATTAATCTGGTATTATTTGCCCCCCTGAAACTAAATCTTCGGATGCGTCACAAACTGGTAAGTTTATCCAAAATTGTCTCCTATTTGAAGGTATGAGAATCCTGTCAAATTCATGAGCTGTAGGTACCGATTTGTTGCGTTTACTTCTTCTAATGTATAATATTAATGATTGTTTGTGTATGTATCTCTTTCTAAAACAGTTGCTTTATTGTTTGTTCATTTTAATTTTAGAACTAAATCTAGAGTCCTGTATTGCGCCTCTTACTTATTTATTATATTAAGTATTACCTATTTGTGGGAAATGCTGAGGAATTTGCAAAATATTGACTCTAATATTTTTTATGCTATAAGTTTGTCAATTCTATTTTTTCTCCTTCAAAAAAAAATGTGAGGCACAAGTTTGGACACAATGTCATCTTTCTTACTCTGTTTAATACCTCTTGGGCCATTATTCATGACAGGTACCGGCAGCAACTCCGTGTTGAATTTTTTCAAAAGGAAATCTAGTTCTATGTACTGCTCGTCAAAATCGACTTTGAAAAACATTTTTTGGCTTCCTCTAACAAATTTGACATCCACTACCGAATTCAATGTAAAACTATGAAGTGTGTCATTAATGTTGTTGCATCTCTGGGTTCTTTTCTTTTTGCTCCATTGGTATTTTTTTTGCACCTCCACAATATCAATATTTTTTCTGCAGCTCATCACTGCATCTTTAAAATCTTCGTAATCGTAAACGGCTTCTCGACGCTTAATTTGAGTTTCAATATTTCCATGCACGCCGTCTGCTGTCATGTGGGTATGACCTTTTGTCAAATATTTCAGATTTATGATTTCAAACCCCAGCCATTAAATTGGTCTTCGACTATACTACTCAATTCAACATGGAAAAATCCACCAAAGACAATCCCCCGTTTTCTCGTACACTAACAAGCTGTTAATCTACTGTTAACAGCTATCAATGTTTTTTTTGTATGCACTTTGGTCAATTGACAGCTGTTAACAGTAGATTAACTCCTGAACTGCCCTCGCGGAACGCAACGTATAGGTGGCCCATACTAAGTTGGACACAGATCTGTGTCGCGGCAGACGAGTGGTTAACAGCGTGTTAGTGTACGAGAAACCTACTCTACACGACACTACTACGAGAAACGTACTCTAAAACAAATCACATTTAGGACATTCAACATCATTTCCGACCTATAAAACTGTCGTTTAGATATAGTTTCTCAGTTTCAATTAAATAACCAACAGCCCCCCCGTGGTGGAGTATGGCCTATACCTTCCTCAGGGAAGAGACCCGTGCCCCTCGGTGGGGACATAATGGGTTGATGATGATGAACCAACAAACGATCCGCATGCGTTGAGGCTTGTCGCCTTACTTTACTCTACTCTTTGGCCTTACTAACGTTGGCGCGCGAAATCCAACCGCCTTTGACCATTTCAAAAACCTAGCAAGGCGCCAAACCACTTTAAAAACCTAGCAAGGGACACCCCTTACTAGGTTTTTAAAATGGTTTTTCGCCATGCTAGGTTTTTGAAATGGTTTTTTGCGTTCTCCAGCATTACAACTGTGCCCTTGCTACGTTTTTTAATATTCAAAATCTAAGGTCTTTTTTGACCTTTTGAAAATGCAGATCGATGCTTTGTGGTCTAGTAAGCTGCAAAATGCAAAAACCCGTTTTTTTTAGATGTGTCACTTGCTAGGTTTTGAAATTGTCCAGCCGATTTCCTCAGTTATGCTAATTTAAAAATAAATAAAATAAATAAAGTAAAAAAATTAATGAAATAGACGAAATATATGAAATAGATGAAATAGACGAAATAGACGAAATATTAGGGGTTAAAGTATGAAATTGCCGTTTTATTGCAATAGGTTCTTTGAATTGACATAGAATCTTCATGGTTTGAGGTTTTCGAATGAAACTTTTTTCAAATGGTTTCTATGATGTTCTTTTTTTAAAAAATGTGAAACATTTGAATATCGACTTTCAATTGTTTTTGTTATTCAATTTAGACAAGAAAGATGAATACTGCGAAAATTCGAGTGATTTTTGAATACGAGTTCCGACGCGGAACTAACGCGGCAGAAACAGCCCGCAATATCAATGCTGCGTTTGGAGAGGGGTCTACTAATGAACGCACCGTGCGATTTTGGTTTAAACGCTTTCGTGATGGAAATTTCGACTTAAAGAACGAGCCACGAGGAAGACCGCCCACACAGGTGAATAACGATGAATTAAGAGAGATAGTGGAAGCCGACCCTAGTCAAACTACCCAGGAATTAGCGGCATGGTTTAACGTTACCTTACTCACAATATTGACTCACTTGCGTCAAATCAATAAAATAAAAAAATACGAAAAATGGATGCCTCATGATTTGACTGAATTTTCGCAGTATCCATCTTTCTTGTCTAAATTGAATAACAAAAACAATTGAAAGTCGATATTCAAATGTTTCACATTTTTTAAAAAAGAACATCATAGAAACCATTTGAAAAAAGTTTCATTCGAAAACCTCAAACCATGAAGATTCTATGTCAATTCAAAGAACCTATTGCAATAAAACGGCAATTTCATACTTTAACCCCTATTAGATGAAATAGATGATCTGGATGAACTGGATGAAATAGAGGAAATAGAATAAATAAAATGAATAAAATATAATTTTTTTTTCCAATACAATATATATAGAAAAAAAATCTGAATAAAAATATATAAAAATATAATCTGAATCTCGGAAACGGCTCCAACGACTTTCATAAGGTTTAGTATGCAAGGAGTTTCGGGGGCGATAAATCGATCTACCTAGGTTTAATTTTTTAAAAACATCGTTTTATCCGTATTTTCAGGCAATGAAAAACTGCTACAATATCATTAGAATACGGAGGTAAATTTCGCCACCGACTACAAGCTCGTAATAGCTCCGGTGGGAAATCGGGCTGTCCCGAAACGAGTCCAGATGTCTCCAGTTCGATTATTTTTTCCCTTTTTCTCATCGTGTATAACGCCTAAGTATAATTTCCAAAAAACACGATCAATAAAACAAAAATACCGAGCGAAGCTCGGTCATCCAGGCACTTACTACTGATAAGCAAGAAATATTTTTTTGCTTATGAAAAAATATTGCGAACAAACTTGTTTATTAAGTGGTTATCGATACCGAAGAAACGGTTTTCAGGTTTTGCGAGACTTCAATAACATGTTCTATTATTAACTTGATTGCGGAATCACTTACTTGAATGTTTGTTGGAATCCGGGATTAAGTTAATAATGTGTAGTGCTTGTGAAAGTTTTAGTTTACAAGCATGTTCTATTGATGGTAAAATCTTATCACAATACCCAATACGGTGGGACCTTCGAGAATAAACGGGCCAAGTGCGAGTCGGACTCGCACACCTAGGTTTCAATACCAGCAATATATTTATCTTAGGTCCTTATACCTACATATTTAGCAAAAATGTGTTTTTTTAATTTATTTATTTAAGGAGAAAAAACAGAATTGACAAACTTATAGCATAAAAAATATTAGAGTCAACATAGTACATTTTGCCAATTCCTCAGCATTTCCCACAGATACCTAGGTAATGCATAATATAATTCCTACAATTAGTTCAGTATTTGTTGTTATACGCTAATATGTTTATCTTTTTATTTAATTATTATTATATCACATGCTTTGTGTAATTCATTATCGATTTCGTGGTGGAATTCTACATTGAAATTGAAACTTAATCATTTTCGTTCTTTATCACTTCAATAACCAGCTAACTGCGACACCTATGAGAGAAATAAGGACAATTTTGAAACTGTCTCTCTTTGTCACCACTTGTGGGAGGTAGGTACACGTATTAGTGGCATCGAAATATTTATATCACTGATTTACATGATACTTGAACTTTGTTGAGATACGCATAACATGATTGTTTAATTAGACAATCAGTGCAGTCCGTCTATAAAGAAGAATTGAATCGAATATTTTTTACCAAAGGGTAGGATCGATGCGGTCACACCTACAAGCTAGAAAGTGAAGTGTGAGAATACCCGACCGCTTCACGTAATGTGCTTTTTATCAAGAATGGCTATTCAAGCCGCACAGTTTCGATTCGGTTGGTTTAAGCTGGTGCGTTCCAATCTGTTGTGCGGCGTTTGTATACACTTTACATGTGCCGATGCCGTGCCGTTCTGACTGCTGCGTGCTTCAGCAAGTCGGCACAGTCCGTCGGCACCACTCACCCGCGAAGCCCGCGGAACCCGACCGCAGTTTCGCGCCATAAACACATCGTGAGTTCCTAAACTTGCCAAACTTTTTTCAAAGACATCGAAACACCTTTCGGGGAAGCTGTGAAAATTAGATTGCTTGCACAAATCTATAAATTTTTTGCTTTGGTTGGCTACGGCACGGTAACTTATTTCTTACGCGAACGAGGTGTTAGGTGGGTGTTCATTGTAATCTTGAGTAAAGCCGAATATACCTAATTATACAGATATGTAAGTACTTAAATAAAATATCTTGGGTCACAAATGTAGTGAAATTGGTTCCTAGGCTATTGATAAGCATAACAGTGGTGACGCAATACATGTTTACTAAATTATTAGAAAAATAACGGTCTCCACCAAAGTACGAAAATAAATTTGGACGTACATATAGTAGACGACAGCTGATCAAGCTTTAAATTTAGGCCCAGTTGCACCACTTTCTTAAATGGGGCTTAAGCAGCAATGAACAAAATTATTCATACAAAAGTCAATTCCAATGGCTGTTACATTTAGTGCAAGTCTGCCTCACTTTGGACGTTCTAAAAGCCAATTTTCGGTTGGTGCTAAGATATTTTATCAAATGAGTAAATGGTAATTTTCTAATGGTGGTACCAATACCATGTCCTGTCTATTCGTACAAGCATAGTATAAATAAAATAACATATCACCTTGATTTGATTGCTACAAGTTTTATTGGCATTAGGTAGGTACTTCGGTCAATTGACCTATGACCTCAATCAGAATCGAACCCGATTTCCGGTATTTAATAGACTTTTGGTTACCTATTAGGTGTATCGTGGTTAGGTATAACATTAACTTCAACGTTCTTATAATTAGATAGAAAAATAGATAGAGAACACTTTATTGTACATGAAAATAGAAATTACACAGATATTTCTTAACCTAAGAGTAGGTACAGATGGCGGAGTAATGACTCATTAAAGCGAAATTAAAGTTAGGTGTATGTTTGATTAACATCCGCTTCCAAAGGTACAAAAACAAGGCATTCCCATAACTTAACAATTATCATTAGTTCATAAAAAAAAACATATATTTAGGATTAATTTTTCACCAGGTACTTAATTTAATTCGGGCTTTTCTATTCGGTGATTATCAACGATCAGAATAGGCTAAGTATAAATACCCACAGGTGTTGCAGAAAGGTCCGGTGGGGATGTTATTCTACTCAAAATTGAAATATTATTTTATTATAGGACTAACTCTATTCTATACTTGCTCTTATTTTTTCAACATATTTTTTTGCTGATTCAAAAAAGAATATTTTGCCATGTAAAAAACGCTGTTTGTATTAATAAGTAAAAATAACCCCCTCACCTGGTCTACTGGACATTTCTGCAATAACCTTTGTAGATAGATAGATAGATAGAGAACGCTGTTGTTGGCGAGGAGACATTTTAAGAACATTTTATGTTTATTTATGAATGGTTTGGTGCTGGGCGAATGCCTCCTTTAGTTCCCCGCTCATTCCTGTACTTGGTTACCTCCTGTAGAAAGGTCGTGAGGTCGTCCCGCCATATTTTACTTAGCCTTTTTTGTGTCCCACTGCTGGACAAAGGCCGGCTGCTGCCCCTGATTATGGATATTTAGTTAAAAACTAAAAAAATAACTTTAACTTATAACTATCGGACAAACATGGAGTTGTTCACAACATCCAAATGATTATTATTTGTTGAATCTATAAATCCTGAGAACTGCTATAGTACGTAGTTAGTTGCCGGAGTAGAATTAAAGATCGTTATAATATGTATTTTTATTTTTGAGCGTATCTAGGATTCTATGAACTCTATGAACTAAATATTATATTATATTCGACTCATCTGTTTCAATTATGTAGTTAGATTAGTCACTGGGCGCTTGTGGTTGGAACAACAACATAATCTTCCTCGCCAACTGTAGGTATTTATACTCTCGCCTATTCCGATTACTGATGATTATCGTATTGTGGTCATCTATTAGAACCATATTAGACTTCTTTAAGTAGGATCTTAAGTGATATCCATCGCTTGTTTTACAGCACGATATCTTGAAGCAGTTTGAGTAAAACAGTAAAACCCGTTACTGATACGAGTATCACCTATGATCTAAGTTCTATGTTCGCATATAATTACATTATAAGGTCCCATATTACTAAACTTGGCTTTAACCTCCTCAGTCCTGGCCTTGAAAATAACAATGGTTTTCAATTCAAGGCGAACATAATAATAAAATTATGAATGGTTAGGCTCCATTTCCTTCCGTGGATGTCGAAGAAGACGACTAAGAAAATCAATTACCAGGAGACGGGCAGCAGCGTCTTCCCGAGATTCCAACCGCATACTGCGATCGCCAACCCGCCCGCCAAACGTGGAGATTATGGCAAAACCCCTCATGGTTATGAAAACCACGAAGGGGGCCTATGTCCTGCAGTGGACGTCAAATGGCTGATGATGATGATGATGATGAATGGTTAGGTAAATATTGATTGGTTAGGAAGATTATTTATTGCTTAGGTATATTATAGGTTAGTTAGGTATGCTCAGTAACGTTACATCACTGATATAGCTTGTCAAGAAATAGTACATATTAAATACCACGATTTTGCTCAGACTTTTGGTCTTTGTCTGTTAATTTCTTTTACTTAAAGGAGTGATACAAATCAAAAGACATATAATAAAAAAAAGTATTGTATTTAAAAAAAGGTAACGATTTTTTTTGCTGTTTTGCTACATAGTAGTGGCGTTGTTTACTATATACTACTTAAAACCAAAGGCTTGTGTTACATTTACATAGAACGGACATTCCTCTATGAAGGACAATGATTTACTGAAGGCTGTGGGACATTGGTAGACTGCGTATGGCGCGAATTATATTTAAAAAAATATAAATCGGAGAAAAAAAAACTCAAAGAATAAAAGTTTTTGTAAAATACGAACTCAAATAGATATCATTTGTGCAATGAAGTATTCTTTATTTATCTATATAATGGGCATTCTCCTAAAAAAGTTATAAGTTCTGTTCTTATAAATTTTTTCGCGAAAGTAGGTAATTTTGGGAGCCTGAGCTGAATATTTCGATTTTGCTGCTTCAATAATTTTCGAAAAACAAGAACCAGGGTCTACGAAACCGGAAGTACGTCAGGCACGGACGTACGTCATCAACTGAGATCCTACATGCCTTCAGTTTCTAGTGATACCGTGACTCGATACAATAATTTTTTAGATAAACTAAACTAAAAATGTGGAAAAGTTAAAGATACCTATATTATATTTGGAATACTGGGATATATATTGGTGTTTTTTTTTTAAATATTAAACCTACTTTCATAAACGTGTGAAACGAAACGTTGGACTTTCGACTTAAAAGTTAATTCGACAGAGGTCGAATTAGTTACACGCTTATTTGCAAAAATACAAGAAATCAATGAATATTACTAATTTGTAATTGTAGCATTATATTAACTGACGTTATACCTTTAAAATTTTATTTTATTTATTTGTAACAATTGTCAATATTTAGTAATTGCTCATTTTCGAAATAACCCTGTATTATAGGTAAGCAGAGTGGCCATTTTATGTCAAAGTCACGTCTCCCAGGTAAAGTCAATTTGATAACTCTCTTTATCAAGGCGCATAGAGTGCACCAGGCCAAGTTCTCGGTCGGCCCGCGCTGTGCATATGTTTACATGGAGCGATTCGGCTAAAATGGCTTGCGGAGGGGTTAAGGTTATCGAATTGTAAGATTACTCTAAATTTCATGCTTCCAGCTATTGTAGCATAGAACATGTGGGGGTTCAAAAATTGCTCACTGATGGATCATCAAAAGTCTAGGGTACTTCTAATTAAACTAGAGATTTAAAATTTGAAATACATACATACATGCACACATAAACTCACGCCTGTATCCCAGAGGGGTAGGCAGAGACCAGGGACTGCCACTTGCCACGATCCTGACAGATCACTACCCGAAACGCTGACAGTACCCGAAACCGGCGTGCGTGCACGCAACGACTAATGTTTATTGAGGAAATAATAAAAAAAAATCGAAAATAAAAAAAATATATACAGGTGACTGTAATTTGAGAACTAGCTAATCTTTTGTAGATAGAGCAAAGTTAGTTAGAAGACCTATCCTAATTAAAAAGGTTATGTATATTTGCATTTTCAGATTTTGAAAAAAATGTACTTTCAGCAAAAAATTTAAATAACACTTACGAGCTGTTAAAGAATGATCGTAAACGATAAGTTATAGGAGCGTAACGCCGACAAACTGCAACGCAGTTTAGCGAAATTTGTAAAAAATTAGGTAAAGGTCTTTATTAAAATAATAGTAATAGTAACTTTCATAACGACAATAGTTCATATTTATAAAATTATTAGCGCTTCATTAGACATTGAAGACCAATAAAAAAATAATGAAAATAGTTAATCATATACAGGGTGACCAGGTTATACAGGGTCATAATTTGATACGGCGTTTTAATTGGCTAATCCGTAATGATTAGAGAAAAACTTTATAAGGAAATTTATGCATTCCTAAAACCGGCCAAGTGCGAGTCGAAGGGTTCCGTACCATTATCTATACAACATTAGACAACGATCGAATTTGAGAACAGCGCCATCTATACAAACCAACAAGAAATGTTTAACATTGACATTTAATGATATGACATCGGCGCTGTGAAGATTACATAGATGGCCGCTAGATAGCGAGCGCTGTCTTAAGACAACGTTTGTTGTATGGGAGCCCACCTTAAATATTTATTTTATTCTGTTTTTAGTATCTCACACACATACACTTCATACACTTCATCAGACTAACATTCTTAACAAAAAGACATGAAATCCCACCAGAACATACATGTAAAAAAACTGGTCACCTTCTCGTCCCAAAAAATACTTTATATATAAGTTCATATTTTATACATATTATGTACGCGCCCTCCTCGGCATCGAGGTGGGTCGCTCACGATGTCGGTTTAGGGGTCCTTAGAACCAAGCTAGCCCCCAGGTGGTGTTTAGTGGGCAGGCGCACTTCCTGTGAGTCCCACATTGGCAGCACGGCCGGGCCCGTGCTGTTATGCATGAGCATTCACCACCTCCCCCCCCGTGTCCTCCGGAGGGTGCCCTTTTTAGGGCTAAAAAAATGATTAATTTACTTCTACTTCGAAGTATGTAATCGATAGATATTATGAAACATAACTACCGTGTCATACCATGGAAAAAGTAGAGAGATACACTCTAGTTCCCACGCAGTTTTTGCTGAATCCAAGTATAATGTGTTACACAAGCCAGTGCCTACAGTATTATATAACAAAACAATCAATGCAGTGATATCTTTGCACTGATTGGTAGACTTTACCCAGTCAAAATATGATGGTTCTACCAGCTTACAATACGATAGATGACTCAAAATGTCATCATCATCATCAGCCATTTGACGCCCACTGCAGGACATAGGCCTCTTTCGTGGTTTTCATAACCATGAGGGGTTTTGTCTGTGATTGTAATTGGGATGAAATACCATACCATAAGAACAAACAAAATCTTACATAAATGTGAAAACAACGCTCAATTTTTTTTTTAAATGTCATAAAAAAATCCGGTTTCTATATAGTAAAAAAATAGGTTACTCTAATAATAAAAATATTGTTAGATTTAGATTGTGGATAAAATAATGAACTTTTCCGGACACATATAAAAGCATTATTATACGAGATAACTCAAATAACGATAACCGCTTTGTACATTTACAGGGCAACGCGACACAACTCTACGTATGATGTCACAGTTTGCGCCCGATTTGTATGAAGCGTTTTTGTACCACGTGACTAAAATTACTTTTCGACAGGGTTCTTAACATTTGACATGGCCTCTCGAATAAGAGCAAGGCATATTTATTTTCCTATCGCATGCTATTGTCTATCAAGTTTGTTTACTCAAGTAGGTACGTAATGCCCTTCGCCTTCCTTATGTAGAAATATACTCACGAACCAGACACGACGCTAATGGTACTAAAACAGCGTCGTTGTTGGGTGTTGGACAATAATTGGCGAAACGGTTTTTTTTGTCCAATTTTTGTTTGTCATAGGCCCCAAGACGTGCGTGAAAACACGTAGCAAACTTATTTTAGAAACAAAAAACCCGATTGCTAAAAATTCAGCTAGGCCTGAATGCATCCTGTTTAGCAGTCGGGTTTTTTTATTTTAAAATAAATTTCTTTCATTCGAAGGGCTTTGGAGACCTTCAACCGACCGTCATTTGTCATTCGCGGTCACACACAGCTGTTTCGCTTGTACGAGGACATAAAGAAACAAATATAGGTACGCTCGAAAGACATATAGGTATATTCATAACCGTGCTTTGCCTTCAGCACTCTGGTAACACGTAATAACGACTCCATTCCATTTAGCCGCCAAATATTTGTTTTCTTTATGGGTCAGTGCTTTACTTGTCACTGGGCTTGGAAAAGCCGCGTTCAAATATTGTAACGCCCATGTCGTCCAGGACCGAGTTTCACAGAACTACAATAAATTCGTTGCTTATCATGACAATTCGATTTACATTGCGTAGCAAAGTCTGTCTTCCTACTTAACAAGTAGGTTAATCGACTTTGCAATGTACATCGAATTGTCATAGTAAACCATGAATTTCGGTTTTATGAAACAGGCCTTAGATCGCACGTGAAGTATCAAGCTGAAAAGTATGTCAAAGGCGGATTTTCTACTAATAAGGTGAAGACTTTGAACCCAACGAGGTGTTGAATTACTGATTATTACTACCAGAAAGCTACGAACACTGCTTACCAATACAAACTACTCCACGTCACCTCACGCCATACACAAAAAAACTTTCTTTTAATAAATATTATTTTACAAATTTATATTAAAAAATCTCTTTATTTGTACTTAAGGTACAAGTAAAGATGAAATGTTGCTAAATTTCACACTTGTCAACGAAAATATAAAACCGGAAGCAACCACTGAAAAATACAAAAAACTTGTCTTTCAACAAAGTGATCCTAAAGGGTCGGCGGCGGGCGCCGTGTGGCGCCGTGTGGAGGCCTATGTCCTGCAGTGGGCGTCAAATGGCTGATGATGATGATGATCCTAAAGGGTTCAATTATTTACTTGTAGTACTTATGGTACTTGTACAAGTAAAGATGAAATTTTGCTAAATTTCGCACATTTAGGTCAATGGGAAGCACCCATTGAAAAATTATAAAAACTATGTCTTTCAACAAAGTGATCTTAAAGGGTTAAATTTTTTTCTTTTGAGGCATGGAACCCAAAAGGGCCAAATTCAAGAAATATAAAACAGGTCTATACTTGCCTATGCAAGTTCTTCTTGAAATAATGAGATAAATGAATGACGTACGATTAGCAAATAATATACCCGATGTTATTTATAAAAACACGGTTTCTCTAAAATGCTCTTCAGAGGCAGTTTAAATAATCTGCGGTTACGTCTCTTCCTTTACGACAGACTATTGAAACGGTCTCTGAGGAGTATTTTAAGGAGACTTGTTTTTATAAATAAGACCAATAGACATTTTCGATTTCAACAACTTTTATCTACAGGGGTCGTTGGGTACTTACATGTTCAAAATAGACTACGAGCGGCGGGCGTAAGGGTGTAAACTGTCAACTTCATGGTTCACAAGAATTGCGAGCATCAATGGGTGTCATGGTGAAAGCGTAAAATTTAATTAGACTCATTGCCTTAATGAGCATTTCACACAGGCAGGTCAGGTCGCAGTCACAAAGATGACACGACATTCCATGTGTTAGTTTACTCGCCTCGTTAAAATTATTTAAATAAGTAGCTAACAGAAAGCATTACCGTATTATAGTGTCTTTTCTTAGGCTGCTTTCCGTCACTAAGTTCGTGATTAAATACACTTCCATTAGTGTATGAAGCACGAAACCGTTTGGCTTTAATTTGGCAGTTTCCGTGGTAAATGAACCTTAGTCGAATTTGGCGTGTTCCGGTTGTTTATACATATTACTTTAGTGAAGTAGGTGCTGAAAGTTCACACAAGTAATTTAATTTTTCACACAGAACAAACCAGACGGCACATGAACCGAACGAATTACATACACCATAACTACAACTAGGAATAATTTTGGTAGTTTACTGGCCACATGGACACAGACGTCTAGTTTAGTCGGCTACGACATCTGAAGAAAAGTAAAACTCAGAAGAAGATCGTCTACTTTATCTGACTGGACAAAATGTACCTAAACGAGTTCCGCCAACACACACGTGCAGCTGGCATGCAGTCCATCATGCCTGGCTGATGCGGCGATAAAGTGCTTTAATGATGCCAGCCTCGCGGCCCGTGGACCCACAGATCCTCGTACAGTCGCGCACAATATTGCCCATTTCAAATACACAGAAGAAAAAATTTTCTTCATCTACTAATGAATTCAGTCCTGACCATTATAGTTTTCATTCACAAAAAATAAATTAATTATTAAAAAAATAAATTTCGTATCCACTTTCCTCGGCAAGCGTACATCTAAAAGAGATGCCTGATAAGCATTCCCGAGGGCACAATGCTTCTATTCAGCTAGCGGGATGTAGGGCTGGGAATTTTAATGGGTTTATGCATGGTAATGCACCCACAGACGATAAAGAAGCTCGTGGAGACCACGGACCGATACAAACCGCATTCACCATGAACGTTCTCATTTTCGAAATGGCGCAACTGTATAACTTTATGGTATTTACAATTGCAGGCAATAACGTGTATCAGTTTCTACGACTTCGCAACCTCAATCAGCTGCAAATAACTTGGCACGATTACAATATTCTGCATGGCCTCAGGGGCACGTCAATAATATCGTTTACATAAACTATTAACAATAAATTACTTTTCTTCGATACTTACATCACTGGAGTCATTGAACTGTTGATGGTGTTTTGGTATACTTTATACTTTTTTCTCTATTATTAATAATTTTTTCGTGCTGTAGAGTTACCTGACAGGATGGGAGTGTCGAATTTGTAGATATTTTTGGTCAAAAGGTAGATGAACTTTGCAAAGGTTGATGGTGTTTGACCTGGTTGACCTGTAGAACGCCGTGAAAAAGGATTTAGGTACTTAAATACTCGTTAGCTAAAGGTATTATGATTCATGATGAATTGCGCTAATGAAGAGTATCAATAGATGGAGATAGCTGTTTTTCTGTGCCTCAGTTTTTTTTAACGGATGATGTAGTCATGCCAGTATGCTAAGCAAACGGATTTTTTACTGTTTTATCCATTCAGGCACGTATGGTGGTGGTATTCCACTCTGAATTCTGATCAACCTCGGGACATTGTTCGAGCGCACGCAGTAGAAAGCTACGCATTTTGTAATAGCACGTTTTAAATGCAGGTTATTTGCATTTTTCATTTCTGATCTACACCGGTATGTGAACTGCCAAACAAAACATTGTGAACTGTTTAAATTGCAATCGTGAGGCATGTGTTGTTCGTAAATGCATAGTATTGTAATGTTATCGTAGCAAAAGGATGGTATAAATAAGGGCCACTAGGTGTGTGTTGCATTCAGTCCGTTAAAAGTAGTCAGAGTAGAGATCAGAACTAAGCTAGGGTTCATTAGTAAGGTATAATTAGATATGGACAAGTACCTTTAAACAAATCATTAAGACTGGAATAAAACCTTCTTTTCGCTCGCCTTACCCTTTAAAAGTCACCGACAAAACCTCTATAGAACGTCGCGCACGCAGCATCAACGTCAGTCGGCTGACATAATAAAGCGTTTCGCATCAAGGAACATCTCAACCAGTTTCACTTTTACGTTGAATAAATCAAGAGCTAATAATGAAGACAGACACGATAATGTGCCTCACAAGCTTGATAATACCCTAGCGTCATTACGCTCATAATGGTGAGTTCGTGACAGTATTAAGTAATAAGTCCCTTTAATCTCTTCCAGAGCCATGTTTACTACATGTCTTACGCTGTGGATATCGATACTTATAAGCATCTGCGATGGCGAGGTGCAATCCTTGCCGAATCCAGCCAACGATATCAAGCCGATTCAGAAGAGCCGGAGTTTTCCAGCATCGCTCGGCAGCCTTTACCCTCAGGCTACCGAGACCAGGGACTTGAGGTCCCTCGACGGGATATGGAACTTTAGGAAGCAAGAATGGTCAGTTTTATGTCAGTTTTGGTTGTGAAATTACAGATAAAATATTTATTACACCAGCAAGGGCTTGGCGCTTAACCTGTTAGATTATGATTATATTCTTTTTGTTGCACTAACTCGTGCTGAGGACAATTTTAAAAACCTATTTAAAATTCCACCCATGCCGGGACTTGAACCCGCGACCTCTGGCTAACCGTGCCAGCGCTCTCTCCTAACTGAGCTAAGGGGCAAGTGCAAGCATCGGCGAAATTTCGAGTCTCTACAAACTTATCTGTATTAGAGAACTCTTCTCTGTTAGATTATGACCTTGAAAAGAACAATTAAAAACCATTATTGTGGTGGTCCCATCGGGTCATTTAGAATTCTACAGATTAAGGTTAATTAATTCCGAGGTCATTCTATAGCAGCCCAAATCAATTGTTGTTAAAGCTTTTATGGTTTTAAAGTTTGGCCTTTTATTTTGTTTTTGAGTTCTTAAAAACTATGACTTTTTAAACATTTGCTCGTAATTGAACAACCTTTTTTTTTCATCAGGAAGACTCCTATGGATCCAGAATATGGATTCCGAAATGGATGGTACGAGACTGATCTTCGAATGGTAAGTTTGCAAAAATGCTACGTATTACCGACATGCCTTAATTACCAACTCGCGAACCACTCACGAGCTGCGAACTCAAATAACACAGAACTCTTACACTTAATAAGGTTTTCAGAATAACAAAAATGATTTTGAGCAACGACTCCGATGTCTTCTTTTAACAGGAAGAATCACTAAAACAACAGGCAATATTGGTCACTTTGGACAGTGCCCCACTAATCCACTTGCTTTTTTTTCTTTTTGCTTTCTTAACTCTTCATTGCCCGCTCTCAGTAATAAACTTTACGGGTTAAAAAAACTTTAAAGTTTCACGTCTGTTACTCAGCTGATAACAATGTCTCAATCACCTCCAACATTAGCTCAGGCTACACACCGTTTTCTCTGACGTCTGAATCATGAACTTTGCGATTGCAATTACTTTGGAATTTGACAGCCACGATTGGAATCGTTCAGGATTTGGTGCGCGTATAGGATCACACTGAAACCGGCACACTAGATTTGACCGAGATATTTACATACATAAACTCACGCCTGTATCCCAGAGGGGTAGGCACAAACCAGGGAGCGCCACTTGCGACGATGCTGACAGATCTTCATTAATCGTTGCACGCCGGTTTCGTGTACTTTTTACTTTTCATCCCTTTGTTAATACATCCCCTATTTGGTCGAAGTATGTCCGCCTGAATGCGGGCGGCTTGGAAAACCATGAGGCAGGCCTATTGTCCTGCAGTGGGAGTCAAATGGCTGATGATGATGATGTCCGCCTGGGACGTCCCTTACCGGCCCTTCCACCCACATTCGCTCGATATATTTGTTTCGTCAATCTTTCTTCCTTCATCCTCTCCACGTGTCCAAACCAACGCAACGGGATAATTTTACAATCGATTAGAGTTTCTAGCCCTACTGGGCTGTGCGAGTGTACGTCTAACAGACTGGCTGCTCGCTTCAGATGGTCGGGTCGTGGTTTTGGGGGCTATTCTCCGGGAATCAGCCCGACGTCTACAACTTCGAGATATACCGAGAAAAGCACCCCGGTTTCGTGGGGAAGTGGTTCGAGCAAGATTTGTGCGAGGTTTCGATCAAAATGTTCTTGTTTCTTCGCCGCGAATGCTGATTTTACGTCCAGTGCTTGAATGCGTAGTGTAGTGTTCTGTACGAGAAACGCAACAGCAATAATTTGTTAATTCTTAAAATTATATCGCACACATGATTCGGGGCTCCATGAGGTACACCTAGCGCCGAAAATCTCAATCATGGTACTTTATTAAGTAATTTTCAGGACGGACCTAGAACCTAAAACCAGGAACCTATGTCTAGAAGTAGTTAGACAGCATTTCAGCTAAAACGGTCTCCGTAGATCCTAGGTCCAAAAACTGTGATTGAGATTTTTGAAAACCATTTTTGTATGTTTTTTCTTTAGAGGCACTAGTGAAGCTTATGATCCGGTATAAATAACCTATAAGGTCTATCCACATCATACAGGGCCGGGACCGGGCTGGGAAACGATATCAATCTAAAATTATCCCTATACTTATAATTAAATACGAGATCAATGTAGATAGATCTTTAAATGTATAGTCTCTATTTATCCACACTTAAGTAATTTGTTATATTTGGCACCACTGAGAATGTTCATTGGTATAACATGTTGTTGGCTGAGAGATTTATTATGTGTTCCGCCAGTAGAGCTATTGATAAATGATGTTTTTACATATTCACAAAAGATAATTTTATTTGACCTGCATGCCCTAGCCGTAACATTTTTGTTAGACAGAAAATATTTTTTTAGTTAGTTGTTAATTCGTCCATAAATGGCTAAAAAGTAAGGTCAGACAATGATCACCTTCAAAAAAATATTTACTTCACAAATAATCACTGTCACTATTTGTTCAGTCTGTGTTATGCATGTATTTGTTTTAGTGTGTTATGGAAGGTAGAGCTGAAATGACTGTATTTTTGGTGATGTCAAGCCACATTTGACTCAATATCCCCAGACTGGTTTTGTCGAGCTGCGATTGATATTGCACGTCAGAACACAGAACGCGGATAACCCACTTCAGCACACACATTCCACTAGCTAATTAAACATCCACGCGAGTCTCAGGAAGTCTCAGCTCGATAAAGTGCCAACGTTGCTTTTATCTGCGACGTTCACACCACTGACAATACCGACGAGAGCTTTACTCCTTGGTCTTTTTATCGAGCTCGATATAGCGATTTGTGTTGGACCCTGTTACTAGTAAAGCGACAGCGAGATGACTCCATCTAAGTCCAGTCCTATTAACGTGGCACGTGTAAACTCGGCTTTTGTCTTAGCTAACTCAAGTGAACTCTGTACGAAAAAATTATATGTCTACACAGGCCAAAAGCTTGCCATGTTAGGCCTAGGTATCGAGCTCGAAATTCGTTTGGCACCGCTTCGTTATGTATGCAAATGTACGGACCCTCACCGAGTGTTTGACCAGACAGGCGATGTGATCCCGATGCCGGTGCCGGCATCATACAACGACATAGGCGAGGACGCCTCGCTGCGAGACCACGTGGGCCTGGTGTGGTACGACCGCCGCTTCCACGTGCCGCCGTGGTGGGGCGCAGCGCGACAGCGCGTCTGGCTGCGTTTTAGCAGCGTGCATTACGCGGCGCAAGTGGTGAGTCAGACACATTCAATCCATCAATCACTCAGCCTGCCCACTGCAGGATATAAGCCTGCCCAAGGCACGCACTACCTCCTGTCAGCGGTCATCTTCATCCAGCCCTTGCCAGCAATTTGCATCCAATCGTCGGGCCATCAGCGAGAAAAGCTTTGTACCCCGTCGGCTATCAGTTCTTCGGCAGTGAAAAACCCACTGCCACTTCAACTAGCTAATATTATATTTTGTTGAGCCACTTGCTTTACACCAGTAGCATACAGTTGGTTTCGACCCGACGTACTGCATATAGCTGAGGTTTCATTTCAGATTGGCAATGTAATTTCCTGTCTACACCTGATGCTACGGTTTCCCAGGATAGGAAATACGCGTAATACGAAATAGGTGATTTATTTTGACGTTTGTCATGAGTCACTGAAATACTTATACTGACTTCGCATGGAAGTAGGTATTTCGGGTCTTATTGGCGGAGGACGCGGGATGTGAATTAGAATTTTTAGGGCCTTAGTCAAATTAACCAATAATAAAAAACTGCTCTTACGTGGCTATCGCAAACTCATTCCGACTGCGCGGATTTTTGTTCAAGTTATCTGTCGGGCATTATATTATTATTATGGTACAAATAGCTTGGTTCCGAACATATCGTGGTACAAACACGAGCGAGTAGATGTTTTAATAATAACTTTATTGCACACGAAACATTGCAAAGGTCATTAGATAAGAAATAACATGTTCAAATGTGAGCTTATCTCTGTAAAAGATTTCTTCCAGGTTAGGACTTAGCACTTAGGAGAGTCGTGGACAAGCGGTAAAAAACGGGTCTATATACGCGTATATTGGTGGTAGTCTCGAACGAACCGTGAAGTGCTGAAGTGTGTTCGGGTAGGAAATAAAGGAACGTGAGGTTTTCCTGCATGCTGGTTCAGTTTCCTATTTCTCTCAGTGGTATTTTGGTGTTTCCTGGTATCGTTTTCTTGTTTTCATACCCACATCCCATCGAGTTTCCTCCACGGGAATTTATAATAAACATGTTTGTTTATAAGATTAAGTGCGGTAACAAGCTATTGAGCCGATAATAGCATTTTGTGAAACTATATGTTACTGTATTCTTAATGAGGCACTCCTAGACGTTAAAATTCTCTAGCATCCAAAACCATTAAAATAACCACTACGAGTGGAATGTAATGATTTGGTACTTAGCTATATCAGCGCAGGCAATAACTTTTCATTGTTATGTGTCGGTAACGTTAATTATTACCTTAGCAAGCTGTGGTAAATAGGCATTACCGTGATAATGATAACCACCATAGAATACAAACTCTAGCCAATTGCCTAAAGGTCATGGGCACATTATAACTGCACCGCAACGACACAACTGCAGGACCGCTTTGCTTGTGATGTGCGAGCCTGCCACCGCGATTATCGCATATTTGCGATTGAACACCCTTAGGACCTAGGACTAGCTGGTGGCTCTCTGGCCGCTGCTAGTTGAGTAGTTGTATGTTAGCGGAAAGCGCGCTGACTGCCCGCTGTTAGCTTTTGTACAGTGACTTTATGAAACATACTACACGACACCACGCTGGGTTGGAGCCGTGCCGTTGCGATGCCGGTATAATGTGCTACCTTAATGCCTGGTACAGACCAACCGAACGAATACGAACTAACGAAATTAAATAAATGAGTGTTGACTTTACGATAAACGCAAGCAAACTTCTTTGACCTCCTTAGTATCGAGAACTTGCACAAAAAAATCTCATTGTAGATGCCATGTTAATAGATAAAATAATAGTGGTTATTTTTTGTCCTCTACGACTAATAATTTTCATAATAAAACCTGTCTTATAGTAAATCCTGTCAAGACGGGCCAATCAGATTGTCAAACTATGAATTCACACCTTACTCATAATGCTAGATATTGTATGATAAAGCGATTGTCAACGATTGAGTTATTACGTAACATTATTAAGAGTCTTGTTATTAGAAAACGTTTAGAATTCAATGAAAAAACGAAATTTAATAAGTGTTTTATTATTAGAGTAACTTGATATTTAGCACTTTTTGAGATTTTTTTTAATCCAAAAACAAAATCCAGCCGCTGCCAGCAATCTGCCTCAGATCGTCGGTCCAGCGAGCTAGAGCTTCCTACGCTGCGTATAAGTTTACGCAAGTGCAATATGAGTTTGAAGCAAGTTTCCCATTTTGTAGGTACTGTGGAGGTCAGTGACGCGGGCCTTCCGTCACAGTCAAGATAGAACCACCCTTATGCCACGTACACGATAGACGCGATGCGACGCCGAGAATGATGCACACACTTGTCATACGTGACGTGACGTGTAGTTGGTATCAGACACTGTATTTACTTACATACATACATACATAAACTCAAGCCTGTATCCCAGAGGGGTAGGCAGAGACCAGGGACTGCCACTTGCTACGATCCTGACATATCACTTTCGCTTCCTTAACATTAATTAGTCGGTGCGTGCACGCACGCCGGTTTCGGGTACTTTTTATCTTGCCCTTTGCTAATACATCCTCTGTTTGGTCGAAGCATGACTGCTTGGGACGTCCCTTATACCGGCCCTTCCACCCACATTCGCTCGATATATTTGTTTCGTCAATCTTTCTTCTTTTATCCGCTTACATGTCCAAACCAACGTCTTACGCTGTGGTCTTACTTGTGCGCGCAACGCCGGTTTCGGGAACTTTATTTTTACTTCTTCTGTATAACCTCTGTAAAATGTGATGTATGTTTCTGAGAGCGAGTTTGAGAAAGATTGATGGAATTAGTAATTTTTAAACGCGGTTGCCACGGAAAAACATAGGGATAGAAGAGCGTTTTTCAAATAGGAATAGATGTTTAATCCATTTTGTAATACAAATTTAATCATATTGTCTAAACAAATCAATTAGTTGTCGGATGCATCGCATAAGAAGGCGAAGGACAAGTGTGTTTCTAAGCATACAAATTCAGATCGCACGTGGCGTCGTGTAGGTACGTCGTGTACGTAGCATCAGTGTGGTCCTACCTTCAGCCGTCTGCTGAGGTGATAGGCGAGTACCTTCGGCCTCATTCGTTTAGTTGTATGTACGCGCAAGTACCTTCGTCCTTATTCGTTCGGTTGTATGTACGCAGCATAACTGGAATACCCAGTTCTGGAATCAGGTTTTGGTCTCTGGCAAATGGATCAGCTGTCCACTAAGTAAAGTATGTCGTCTGGGTGTAGTGCGAAACGTGCTGTTTCCTACTCTGCTCTTGTTGTCGTCGGCTTACTGAAATTATCGACTTCTTTGAAAACAATGAGCTCAGTCCCTTGAACATTTGAAATCGCTTAGTATGATGAGTATTAGGTACGTCACCTAATGTGTTCTTATTGACGCCGGCTTACTGACTTACTTACTATTAATGCTACTTACCGACTTCTTTGAAATGTGAAAATAACTTTGTAAATAATCGTTCGGTGAGGCGCATCGTAAGGAAAAAAAAAACACCAAAAAAAAAATATTCACTGAACGAGTTCCTTTACCGACGAAGCCTAGCACATTGGTCTTGTACGAGATTCGATGAAAAAGTGGCTTGCATCTTAGTCAAAGGTAGACTGAGTGTAATTGGGCAATTGAGGCAGGCTCAGCAACCGGCGCGGCGGGTCGCGAGTTTGCACTCGTTTGACATCTGTCTGTGATGGATGATATAACGCTGACCTCTGATAAACTACCTTGAACGAGTTTCTCATGCGTATCGTGCGGATGACAAATAAATTTATTGTCCTCAGCCTGGAGACGAAGAGAAAGATTTAACTTATTAACCTTGCAGACGTTACGCATCAGAAATAAGAGAACCTTGTTCAAATTTCTCAGAAAGCGTTCTTAGAAAAAGTAAGACATTCTTAACACAAGAGCTCTCTTGATTACCGTAATTTCCTACAGGTAGTCTATATGAAACAGGAGGCCCTAGACATTTTAGGTTGATAGACATACCCTATGACGTGGTATGACTCCTGACTGTAGGTATTAATGAAAATTAATATTGACATACATACATACATAAACTCACCCAGGGGGGTCACTTTCGTTTCCTCAACATTCATAGTCATTGCATGAACGAACGCCGGTTTCGGGTACTTTTTAAAATAAATTAAATTTTAATGTGAATATAAATTTTAATATAAATTATATTTTAAAATTAATATTAAGTGTTTTATAATACTCTAAGAGGGCGCATAATACAGTTTAGATGTACAGAGTACCCCTCAGCAGCACACGACTAATAGGCGAGATAATTTCATGTATTTATTTATTGCAGGCAATATAGTATTAGTCATAATGGTGAGTTAATTATTCTACGTTAGCAAAGTCACACGAACGAGTGCGAACTCTACTCGTGGGAAAAATAACTTATGATAAGATGATGCCTACTTATACATCCTCTCCGCTTACAGGAAAGACAATGTCCGTGTGTGCGAAGCCAAGTAGACTATGTGGTAGGCAAGCCTACTCGACCTAAAAATATGTCCCAGGCACTTCAGCGTCTGAGCTGTCACTTCACCTAACTATACTTATAGAGTTGCCACTAGACGGTAAATAAATAATGCAACAGATGTGAAATGCCTTTCTACACATACACGGTATTTACACGTATTTAGTCGTAGACTGGTTCCTAGTGTGAAATAGATCAACTTCATTCATACGACAATTGCGCAGGAGGGCAAAAAGCACTGACCTCGCTTATCCGGCGGTATTAACCAATCAACTTCCCTGCTGACACGTCTCGCGAGGCGCGTACCTTACCTTTGTATCTACAATGCTGGGACAACCGCGAATACTGGAACCAAGTGCGTGTCGGGCCATGCGCAATGTGGGGTTCCGTAGAAAGAGAGTTTTTTTATCTGCTTTACAGAACTAACAACTTCGTCGAAGTAATTTTCAATGGATTTTGTACAAAGTTTTCCTTTTGTAATTTGGTGGCCTATTACTCGTTAACTAGTAAAGCCTGCTTAGCCGTGGTAGTTTTCCTTTTAAGTTCATTATATTATGTGCTACTGACCTGAATTTTTCACGTTTGTACAATCAACCGTTTAGCCGGGAGAGGGGGGGAGACGCCCTACTCTGGCAAAAAATTGCGCTTTAAAGCTTAATATTTCGCAAACGGAACCCTAAATCGTTTTAGGGTTCCGTTGAAAATGGCCAAATAATGGTCTTTCTACACCCACAATATTTTTCTAAAAAAAAATTGTATCCCTAATTTTAGCGGTACCTCAAAAAAATTTTTTTTTCGAGGTTGAATTCTACCGTTTTGTCGGCGTAACAAATATGTATATCTATGCCAAATTTCAGCTCTCCAGTTATCGTCCCTGTGCTAAGCCGTGACAAACAGACAAGCTAACAGACAGACGGACGGACATGGCGAAATTATAAGGGTTCCTTGTTGACTACAGAACCTTAAAAAAAGCAACAGTAGAAAAAAAATCTTTCGGTCATAATCGGTCATAATCTTCTGATTACAGTCAGATTTTTTTCGCAATATGGTACAATAATATAAAATATGGTATAAGCCTGTAAGTAGGAAGAATCAA
Organism: Yponomeuta malinellus; assembly: GCA_947308005.1. Taxonomy (NCBI): domain Eukaryota; kingdom Metazoa; phylum Arthropoda; class Insecta; order Lepidoptera; family Yponomeutidae; genus Yponomeuta; species Yponomeuta malinellus. The sequence continues at coordinate 14,046,748 of OX371006.1, read as the reverse complement.
AAGGACCCCGTTTGTGTATTTTAAAAAGACACAAACGATCTTAACATCAAATTCGTACGGCACATGAAGCCAACTAAGCTTTCCTATCGACCTCATGGTCTTAACCACAGGTCCTAAAGTCCTAACTGTGGGGGCCCCGCTTGATAGAACTACGTGTTTGTGATTGTGTATGCGTTTTAGTGGCCAAGCGCGAGCCGGACTCGCGCACGAAAGGTTCCGTACCATTATCTATACAACATTAGACACAAAGATCGAGAAAAAAAGGCAACAAATCACGGAGCCCCTTTAAATATTTATTGAATTCTGTTTTTAGTATTTGTTGTTATGGCGGCAACAGAAATACATCATCTGTGAAAATTTCAACTGCCTAGCTATCACGGTTCATGAGACACAGCCTGGTGACAGACAGACAGACAGACGGACAGTGAAGTCTTAGTAATAGGGTCCCGTTTGGCACCCTTCATAATCATTAGACTCTTCTTTTTAGTGCGTGTTTTTGTTGAAGTCGATTTTTTATTAAACAAGTTTTTATGGCTGCCATTAGAACTTCTCGATAAAGGATATTTAGGCGGTAGATGATGACACAGCTACTTTAGATTTTTTTAAATATGTAAATCTCTTAATTTATCGAAGGTGCATACGGCCCTATCGGTACTAAATGTTTCTGGGTTTATTGCCAAACAGTGAAAGAGAAAGAAAGTGAGAGACTTATCAGTTAACCTAGTTTATGTACATACATACATACTGTAATGTCTGATAATATAATCAGTTTACTTTGCGATACGAACCGGCGTTCATTAAGTAAACATTTCGTTTTTATAACGATTTTTGTTCCTCGTTACCGGAGGATTTACGATTGAAAACAACAGCTGGACTAGCTGTGCCACTACATTACAAAACATATACTCACGCCTGTATCCCAGAGGGGGGACTAGGGTTTGCCACTTGCCACGATCCAAACCCTAGTCAGACGTCTTTCGTTTCATCCACATTCATTATTCGTTGTATGCACGCACGCCTGTTTCGGGTAGTTTCTGTGATACCGTATAGTTTATTTTAATTACAGTATTTTTATTTTTATAAAATACTTCCGTTTTCCATGGACTCTGGGTCCATGCCTTTTTTATGTGTTCTTTTTATAATTTTCCCATGTATCTCCTTCTTACTCCACTGACAGCTATACATTACGTCGTCATTGCTGACGTTAATTCGTACAGGTGTTATTGTACTACACACGTTCTTATTCTAATTCCTTATAACTAGTCCTTTTTTTTCTGTTACTTCCTTCTGTGTTCGAGAAATATGTTGTTCTTGTTTAAGTTTGTTTTTTTTTTCTTTTTTTACAATTTTCAATATTATTTTGCCAAATGCCTTTTCCCTGTTTTATTTCCCTCTTCACATGTCCGCCACGGAATCGTTTCCTTTCAGCCTTAGCTTTCTTATAATTTCCGCCTCATACTCTGCCTTCCCTTAAACTTTCTATCATCTGTTTTGCCACCTCAGCGTCACGTTTTCGCATTGCCATTTTAAGGTTGTAATTACAGTATTTAGTAGCACGACGATCTCACCCGGATTGCTAGCAGTGGCTCGATGAAGATGGTCGAGGACCAAAAGACGTGGCGTGCTTGGGACAAGCCAATGTCCTGCAGTGGGGTGCTGATTGATTGATGATTTAATCACAACTGTAGTAGATAATCGGTAATGTTGACTGTACGGTAAACATTTCAAGGGATTTGGGTGGCATGGCTTGGGGGAAGGAAATTAAGAGGTAGAAACAGGCAAGCAGTTGAGTACAGTAAATATACTCGCAGGTATAACGTGCGTGACGCGGACCGGGTGAGTAATATTGCGTGGCGGCTATTAATGCGAGATTCCTCTCGGATTATTTCAGTTCTTTTCACTGTTGACTGAGCAGCTGTATCGGGATGAAAGTTGCTCAACACCCACCCACCTGAGCCAATGGTTCTTAACCTTTTAGATCTCGGTACCACTAAAACTTACCAGTGAAACTGCTTTTACCCCCTATTAATATACACAGTCACGCAATTTTCAGTGTGAGAGAGCGCAATTCACGTGGCTTTTACCAATTTTGCCACCCTCGCAGAATAATAATTTTTCCCCCAAGGGTAATTATCCCCAGGTCCCTCAGCGGACATAAGCGGTTGGCTCATCTAAGAGACCACATCGGAGGTTTTTTTTGGTTTTCAGACCCATGAAAATTTTGTAAAAGGTGCCAAACAATCAATGTAAGTGGAAGCTTGAATTTGTAAAAGTGACCAATCAAAAGTTATTGGCTCCTCAATACGGACATGTGGAATCACTGAAGGCGATGGATATAAATGAATAATGTCTATTTACGACAATATTAAGCCGCAGTCAAGAACAAATCCGACGTGGCATCCAGAATGCATGAATATATTAATTTATTGTAGTTACTCACCTATTTATTTAGTAGGCAATGGATATTATCGGAACTATGAGTGATAATTCGATGTCAACGAGTTTTTCTATTAGTCTTGTATTGTTTACTGAGATAAGATTATCACATACGAGGTAGGTATCTTACAGAGTTGCAATTGCAATAACAACTCATTTCAAGTCTACTTTTCATGTTCACCTACTTACAAAGTTGAGATAAAGTAGCCTACATACCTTAAATTGATATCTGTCGTATTTGGTAATGTTTGTTTGGAACAAAAAACTACTTACCTAATCGGCATTCATTATTTGCAGCATTTACCATAATGATAATAATATGTACCATACATACATAATAATATTTATTATTTTATGCGACATACCTAACCAGTTACCTGTTATTATTTGTCGTATTTAAGTATATTTTTCATACTGTATACATAATACGTATCCTATTGTATATAATAATTATTTCTGTTGAAATATTTTCTTGGTTTTTTTTTGGTTCGTTATTGTGGCGTGTGTACTTTTTTTTATAATAAATGTTTTTCTTCTTCTTCTTCTTCTTCTTATTTCCTATGTATGCTCACGAAATTTAGGGAAATAACACAATCCCAGAAATCTGGAGATTTGTATTTAAATAAAAATTATTCTCAATTTCAGACTTTTAAGGCATAAAAGATATTTCTGTTTCGCCAACGTTTATCTTAACGGGTGCTAGGAGCAAAGTTGCCAAAACGGCCGTTTTTAGCGAACATCGAAAATAAGTTCTAGGATGTTCTATGAAAGGTTTTTATAATGCCCGACAAATAATTTCGACAAATGACTGAATTTGCATGGACGTAGGTATTTCGGGTTCGTTGACAGGGGCACAGAATGTGACTTAGAATTCTTCGGAGCCTTTTCGATTAAATTTCTTACTTGTTTATTTGATTAAACTAAGTTAAATTAACAAATAGGTACCTAATTGAAAACAAATTTGTTCTCACGTGTCCGTCGCAAACTTATAGATTTTTATTCAAGTTATCTATCCGGCGATATAGTATAATAGACATTTCTGTTCCATTTTTGAAAATGAATTATAAAAGAAGATTTGTGTATATTTTTTTTAGGAAGCACTTTAAGATAAGGTTTCTATCTTAGATTCAGAAAGGTTTTGTTAGTTAGGAAAACAAGTGTTTGGTTGGTGATAACGGGTATTACCTACTTTCTTATTTCAACCAATCAATCAACCCGTACTGGTCCACTGGTGAACGCAGGCCTCCCCCAAGGCATGCCACTTCGTTCTGCCCACGACCATCCTTATCCACTTCACTTATTTACAATACCTTTAATTTGTTACTGGCTGAGTTACTGACTAGCCGAGTTCTCGTAATACATTTTCATTCCTATCATTCCCCAGTGGGTGAACGGCAAATCGGTGACGTACCACGAGATCGGGCACCTGCCGTTTGAGGCGGAGATCACCGACGTGGTCCACTACAACCGCAGCAACTTGCTGACTGTGGTCGTGGACAATACGCTGCTCAGTGACACTGTGCCACAAGGCGTCATTGCGTAAGTGCTTTTATAACCCGATGAGGGACTTGGAAATATGTTGTACTTCTAATTATGCGCCAAATCCTATCGGAATCCTGACGTTTGCAGTAGAAAGTAATGGAATTTGACAGAGACGATTGGAATCGTTCAGGATTTGGTGCGCCTAATATGAAGATATTGTATATTGCAAGTCCTGACTTAGCGACACAAGGCCTTGATATTTGGCGCCCCCTCATCCCGAAGCTATTTTGAAAAGCTAGATATTGCTCTCTATATGGGTACGTTAACGATACGCGGCGTACGATATGCCCTTATTATGTACGAGTCTATAAACTTACGCAGAGGCATGTTTCCAGCAATGGGACAAGTTAACATGAAAATTTAAAACTCACATTTCTTCCTGCAGTAACAGAAACCAGAAGTTCGAACAGAGCTACACTTTTGACTTCTTTAACTACGCCGGCATCCACCGTTCGGTGTTCCTCTACTCGACACCACAGGTCTATATCGATGACGTCATCGTCAACACCGACATACAAGGACACACAGGTGCGTAGTAAAGTTATATTTTCAGTGTTTATTTTATCAAATCCAATCAGTCGGTATAGGGGTGTCCCTTCTGTGTGGCCAGGGCGAAGCACAAAATACATTGCTCGCATGTATTCGGCAGGCGAGTTCTGGTTGTATTCAATAATCATAGCAAAGAAGATATCCAGAAGGAGAAGCAGATCGACCTTAACTATGGGTACTCTGTACTCAGACGTTACGGACGACTTTGTAACGAAAATGTAAAAGTCGAGCTGCTGTAGACTGTACGAGTAGGTACTGTTACGAGAAACATCTAACTTTTGGAATTTAGCTTTATTCGATCGCCTACTAATTGCCTTTATTCCCTAGATAGATAGATAGACGAATTATTTATTTGCATTTACACACACACGCAATAAAAACAATAATACAGTAGCTAGTTATGTCTCTCGCTCAAATGTTGTCCATACTCCATTAATTTTGGGTGGTTTGAAAGAAATGGCAAAATTAACCTGCCTAACACTAGCCATCGAATACACTAGTTTGTTTTTTTAAAAAACGCTCTCTTCAAAAATATCTCGATACAAACTCGAATCTATTAGAACCATTGGTAGCCATCCAGAGCGATGCGTGCGTACCGCGGGTCCCGGGTCTGTTAGACGGAGAGGCGGTACTAATTGTTCGCGTATTTTTTTAAACAAGGTTTCCCCACTCGAAACAAGATTACTCAGCAATTTTTTTTTAATTTACGTCTATACTTAAAAGTAAAGGTCTAAATAGATGCCATGTTTAATTATTATTTACATAACGGCGGTTTACAAACCGCCCAGAAATCAGCGTGTATAGGTACGCCAGTGGGACGTATGTAGGCTGCATTATTATTATTTAATAATATATTATTATATATTGGGAAATTTTATTAATTACTAAATAACAATTATTATCATGTGGCGTGGCCAAATTTATACATATTTTACGTAAATACAATTTATAAGTAACTAGCTGTATTAGTAGGATTACCCGCCCATAGGTACTAAATACTTGCATAAAATCGTCAGGTTTCATCGTGTACAACATCACGTACAAAGCCCCGGCGGACAGCGGCGTCCAATGTCTGGTCCAGCTGTTCGACGAGAACAATACGCAAGTGGTCGGCTCGCTGGAGTGCGCTGGCCTGCTTGAGGTCACCAACGCCAACTTCTGGTGGCCTCACCTCATGCACCCGGAGCCAGGGTACCTTTACACTATCCAGGTAAGCAATCGTGATAATGTCTTCTTCTTAAAGTGCCTCTCCATCACTGGAGGTTGGCAGTCACAACGCTCTCTGTTCCGTGCAGCTCTGAACAAGTTTTCCGGGGTTTAACAATGGTCCACTCGTTGATTTTACACAACCATGACATCCTTCTTCCCGGCCTTCTCTTGAATTAGTATCGTTAGAAGCGAAGATACCGGGATGGGAAGACCTCGAGTTCGCCGCTCAAGGCCGCAGCAAGTCGAGATCTTTTATAAAGGTCCTTGATGAGGGGCCACGGGATAGAAGTAAGTAATCATGGAACATGAATCATGGTGACAAACCCTGGTCTCTGCCTCCCCTCCGGGACACAGGCGTGAGTTTATGTATGTATGACATGTATTCAGGTATTTAAGGTTTCTTGACGTATCGATTGAGCATTTTTTCTGGTTTTATACACGGGATAACACATTCGCCGTATACATCGAAAAATGGGGGGTTCTACACGTCAACACGAACATCTTTTACTATAGGGAAAACTTCACAAAAGGCACTACAAAATAATAGTAGAGTGGCTACAAAGTGTGGTCGCCGCTATCACAGAAGTTACTACAAAATAATATTAGTAGAGTGTCTGCAAAGTGTGGTCACCACTGTGACAGATGGCATTGAAAACCAGGGAAGCTTTAATTTCCTTGGCTTTTTAGGCACGAATTCAGGTGTTTTTTATTAGGAAACATTTTTTGTCTGAAAAGGCGTACACCATTAGTGATGAAGTTATTATAAAGTTATGTCCTTATTTTTTATTAGCATATCAGATTTTCTGTTTTCTCAGGAGCTCAGGTTGTAGACCTAAGAATAGTTTGTCTACTGGCTTGTTACACTATGACTGTTATTGCACGCTATATTGCATGCGTTCCTAGTAGGTACATAATCAGGCAATCTACACCTCATCTCTACCTCCACGATCCATCGCATTAGTATGTAGTCCGTCGCAATTTTATCTTAATCGTCATCGGAATGTACTTCCAGGCGTCGCTGGTGTCTGCCACGGGTGAGCTGGTGGACACATACCGGCAGAAGGTCGGCATCAGGACCGTCACTTGGACCAACACCACCGTCTACATTAACGAGAAGCCCATCTACTTCCGTGGGTTTGGGATGCACGAGGACTCGGATGTGAGTTAGACATTTTATTTATTTACTTACTTACTTACTCAGTCACTTAACTTACTCGCTTAAGTAAGCAAGTAAGTACTAACTTTCATTAACCGACTTAAAAAAAGGAGGAGGTTATCAATTCGACGCGTATATATTTTTTTGGCTATATTTTCGCATAACTCCGTCAAGTCTTAACCGATTTCGACTATTATTTTTATGTTCAAATAGATATAACGTTCTATTGGTCCCATTTTAATTTGGTGAAGATCTGATGAAGACTTTCAGATATGGAGAACGGAACTCTTCAAAAATAAGGCCTAATGGGGCCCGTCCAAAGTAATATTTGTATGTTTCATAAAATAGTGTAAAACTAGTCCCAAGTTGATTTGGTGATGTTCTGGTGAACACTTTCGGAGGTGGAAATTGACAACATCAAATTTTAAAGCAACGAATTAAGTAGGGTAAATTATGGTTATAACTTATTTATTTTTCTCCCGCTCCACCACTTACAGTTGAAAAATATTTTTTTTAAATAAAAAATAAAAAACCGACTTCGGAACACTACAGCACTAAAAAGTTACAAATAATTTAAGTAATTAGAAGAATGTATACATGTAGGTATTGTAGAAGTATAATTTGTAGTCGGGGCCCAGTTTCATGACCAGCACATATTTTTTGGGCACCGACTCCAAATTATACTTCTATAATACCTACATGTATACATACTTCTAGTTGTTTAAATAATTTCTATCTTTTTAGTGCTGTAGTGTTTCGACGTCGGTTTTTATTTGTTTATAACTTTTTTTTAAAGAAGACTAGCATATGACAGAATAACAGTACCTAGGAAACAGTAGGCCAGTTACAAGTCTCCATTATTGGTTGCATGTACAAATTATTAAGTCTATGGTTTAATGCAATTGTGTTGCTGTGGATTTCTGTTAAAATTAATAAAATATTTACTTTATTAGAGATGTCAAGCCACGGTTCTGAAAGCTTTTTTAGCTTTTGTAAGTTTGGCTCTCCGCAATGAAGTTTCGTTCTGCCCTGCGGATTCACCCGGCAAAATTTTAATTATGGATGACCAAGCAACTGGATATTGCTTGATAATTTTTGTTCAATATTGTATAGCCATCTATTAGCAGAATTCTGAATTTTAATCTTGTATATATTTGTTTTATATTTGTTTGTTTAGTTTAGTCGGTTGGCAAGTGGCAAACCCTGGTCCTACCCCTTCCGGATACAGGCGTGAGATTAACCTCCTCAGTCCTGACCTTGAAAATAACAATGGTTTTCAATTGTTATTTTCAAGGTCAGGACTGAGGAGGTTATGTATGTGTTTATGGTGGTCGGGTCATAGTTTGTAAACTGTCGCTCGTTTTCCGACGCAGTTGCGCGGCAAAGGCTGGGATCCCGTGCTGTGGGTAAAGAACTTCAACCTGCTTCGCTGGGTGGGCGCCAACGCCTTCCGCACTTCGCACTATCCCTACGCGGAGGAGATCTATCAACTGGCCGACGAGCTAGGCATTATGATCATCGACGAGTGCCCTAGCGTCGACACTGAGTGAGATCTGTTTATTTGCTTACGGTCTTATTTATTTACTTACGGGCATGTACCTATGACATTGTTTATTTTCAAAGCTACGTAGATCTGCGAATTCGTAGTAGCAATACCACACGTTTACTGTGAAGGAAAACATCGTGAGGAAACCCGCGGCTTGTTTGGCTCCGCACGTATTGACTTGTCTTTCTTGTGGGCTAGGTCGACTAAGCTGTCAGGATGGTACCTATAGGTGCTGGGCATTCCCACTCCATCTAAAAAACAATGTCCCAGGCACTCCAGCGTCTGAGTGGTCTCTTCACCCATCTAGTGTGAGTGCAGGTGCCACTGGACGCTGCTTAAATCATTCATCTTATTATATAGATGCAAAGGCCAAAGTTTTTTTTTATTTATAAAAAAAAACGATTCCGCAAAATGCCGTTTAAAATAGTCTGCGGTGGAGATTTCACAAGGAAAAGTCGTAACCACATTAATCGTGTTTTTATAAATAAGGCCGTTTGTGTTTTTAATTTACAATTTATGTTTGTTTTGTAGAATTACATTGCATAAAGTACTTTAAGTTTCTCCCCAATTTCCCAACGTCTAGGACCGCATAATCTCGCGAATACCCTTCTTATTATAGTGTCGGTGACAAAACCAGTTAGATTTTATTGGCCCAAAACTCGGCCACGCGATCTACCAGGGCCAGCGCCAAAAACTCTGATATTTAGGGGATGAAATACTAAAAATTATAAGACTGCATGATTCTGGTCTCAACGAGACCAGCGTGGTAGAGCAGCGGTAGAACGTCGGCCTCACATTCGGGAGGTCGTGTGTTCGAATCCCGGCATACCTATACCAATGAATTTCTTTTCTAAGTTTCGTACAATTGTGAAGTAGCAGTAGCAATACCACTCGCCGACCGTGAAGCAAAACAGCGTGAGGAAACCTGAGTGTCTGAGGTATTCACATACCACAGCGCTTGAAATTGCCAATCCGCGGTGGGCGCGCGTGGCAATTAAGCCTAACTCTCTCTCTGAAAGAAGGCCTGTACCCTGCAATGGGTAATATAGGCTACATAACATAAAATATATTATTTAAGAAGAAGAAGAAAGACATTTATTATACCAACAAGATACATCACAGAAACAAAGTAAGCAGATAAGTAACATCATATGCACAACAACAGAAAGAAAATTAAATACACATTTCTCAATCGTTAATAATTCGGCGGCCATTTTAAAATTACAAAGGTAATTTGCTATAAGCAATAAGGCCGCCAATTGTACTGTATTTTTGTAAATATTTTATGTTTGTATTTTTCCTGGTACATTAAAGAATATTATCTTATCTTTCCTCATGCACCCGGGAATCTCGGCAATACGATGCTGATCAGTCGTTTCTTACTAAATTGACGTCATACGCTAGGCTTACCTACATGGATAATATGGATATGACGGGGCGCATCCGGGATGTAAAAACTAAAATCTATCCGGCTCTGCTACGTAATATATCATTCCGCGTCCGTCACGCCGGCGCCGCGTATGCTGTATCTAAATTATGGTAACATAATGCGAATACCAAAAATTATTCCCTCATTCCGACAATTGAATAAAGATCTCCTTTCGCAGCATATTCACGGACGCGCTGCTGGCAAAGCACAAGCAGTCGTTGACGGAACTCGTGCATCGCGACAAGAACCACCCCAGCGTAGTCGCGTGGTCCATTGCCAACGAGCCGCGGACGCAGAATAAGCCCGCCGACGCCTACTTCGGGTTAGTGTTACTTTCATCTATGGTGTTACTACTTACCAGTATGACAAGGACTACCCCAAAACAGTACAAATAAAGATAGTAAGTAATCTTCGGACCCGCGCGAAGCATAATAGCCTACACTAGCTAAATAGCGAGGGCTGTGGCGCAGCGACGCCGGGCGAGCGCGCGAGTGCGTGGGCACGAGGGGCTCCACATTGCAATGTTCATGCAGCGAGCGGCGCGGGCCGCTAGTGGCTGGCGTTGCTATCAGGATCTTGGCACAACACCACTGAGATATCCAGACACTTCGAAGAAATTAAGCAACACATTTTAGAGCCACTTTTTTATTTATTGTGGAAATTACTTCGAAGTCAGATTTTCACAGTGCGAAGTATCATTATATATGTTAGAACGTTCTTTTTATTTGTAATTTACCGTTAATAACTAACGTATGTATTTCTACCTCCATGTAGATTACGTTACAAATTGGTTACGAACAACCATCTAACATTTCTTTTTCTTGAGGTGTGATAGGCAAATAACATCATTACGCCACATGCCTTCACGTATCTGAAAGATAGACAACTCCTCCCAAGGCACGTAGGATTATTATATATAAGCTAGTGTAAGACTAGAATAAGGAAGTTAAGAGTTGGAAGTTAAGAGTTAAGAGACTGGAGTCTTAACGATATATTAATTAAAATGTGATCAACCGTTCCTGTCGTTTCCCTGCTGCGCCGCCGTCCTGCAACCACTCCCCCCACCAACTGGGCATACTTCATGGCGACCGTGACAAGCGTGACAGCGTGACCGTGATGTCGAGGCGAGGCGTCAGCAGAGGGCGTGAGTTTTTGGACTTGTGCAGGTGCTATTGTTTGTGTTGGGAACAGGTCCCCGATTTCCAATGACAATGGGCGGCCAGGAAAGCATCCCACTCCGCGTCAAAGGGTTGTACATCGTGAACCAGCCCTATATCTTCAAAATGGTGTTCCAACTGTTCAAGCCCTTCCTCAAAGAGAAGCAGCGGGCTGCTCGCCGTGCGATCCGTGGCGAGACTGCTTGATTCGCGTGCAGTTTAATTTTTTTTTGTGAGTGTAATGTTTTGTTGTTATAACTTTTTATTATTTGTGAACATTTACGTTGATGGCGAGTCTCACCAGTATATTAGAAGAATTGCGGGTTATTCGTAGCGATATTATTAAACTAAGTAAAATTAAACGTGTGTCGTCACAAGGTAGCAATAAGTTATTAGCAGCGCGAAGTATTAAGTCACGTTTTGACTCATTGTTAGATGAGGTTAGTAAAAAAGACGTTGAAGCTGCGGATTTGGACCTTGCCAATCGTGTTTCGCGGCAGTTCGACCAATGTTTTAATGAAATCGAGGAATTGGTAAGCGCGAGTATTAACGAAACAAAAATGGCCGACTTTGACTTAAAGATTGCTCTCTCTTTGCTGCCGTTAGTAGATGCGGATGAGAAACAAATTAATCAATTGATTGACGGTCTGGATTTTTATAGCAGTACCCTAAAGAAGGATGATCAGTCCGTACTAGCAAACTTTGTAATTAAAACTCGTCTTTCTAATAAGGCTAAATTAAAACTCAAGAATGCTTACTCATCCGTCTCAGACTTAATTCAAGATATTCGTAGGTATTTGTTGCCGAAAAAGTCATACACAGCTATTCTGTCCCGGCTACAAAGTTGTCGACAAGGTAATAGGAGTGTAAGCGAGTTTGGGGAAGAGATAGAACAATTATTAACGGATTTGACTTTAGCGCAAGCGGATGGTAATTCAGCATCGCACGCTATTCTGAAGCCGATAAACGAAAAGATAGCTATTAAGCGGTTTTCGGATGGGCTGAATAGCGATAGGCTGAGTACTATTGTCGCGTCGCGAGCCGTTGACTCCATGCGGGAGGCGATCACGATCGCTACCGAGGAAGGAGACTCTCTTCCGAAACCTTCGAGTAGTTGTTTTCATATCGCAAAACCGAACGGTAGGCAGGGTAATCGGTTCTTTAACAACAACGGTCGTAATATGGGTCCGCGACAACAACAGTTTCAGCAGAGTAGGCCACCGCAAGGGAACCGTTTTAGAGGTAATGCTACGCGCACCGCTGGACATAAATTAGCAAGTCAGCAAGGTCGCGGGCGCTCATTTCATAACTCAGATAATCGGGCGTATAACAATTTGCCTAGGTATGGTTTTTCTAGGTCAGGCGGTCAGCGCTCCGTGAATAATATAGAGTCGGACGCTACCGAACGTGATTCACAGCGTAATGAGGAGTTAGAATTTTTTCGTCCGTGACAAAGATTATGTAGACATTTTGTCATATAACAATAGTAATCACGTAGTGTTTTCATGTTTAGACAATGATTTGTCGCTGTTAGTAGATACGGGTGCTAATGTGTCGATTATAAAGTATGAATTGATTAGTAAATTAGGATTACATATAGTTCCGGATAGGTTAAGTATTCGAGGCGTTTGCGGAGAATTGCAATCTCTAGGCTATGTCGATTTACAGCTTTGTATAAAGGAGCAGATTGTTGTTCACAAGTTTTATGTGTTTGAAGGACTACGTTGTAAGGGTGATGGTATTTTAGGAGAAGATTTCTTCCATAGGTATAGGTGTAGTTACGCGTTCTATGAGTCGCTCACCGAATACACAGACTGATATGACAAACGTTCCCCGCGATACAGGGTTGTCACCTTTAGTGCCCGGCCAGCCTAAAGTAGTTGACATAATCAAAGGGACACAAGGAGACACGGAATTGATTATTTGCTCGAGTAAAGTATATAGAGAATTATCGAAACTAATGTTGGAAACAAGGCGGTCCGGACCCGCGAATAATGTACTTATTGTGGACTCTACGGTTTATTTGAATCAGGATTCTCTATTGACGAAGGCACGCTTAGACGTATCGTTACGAGACCTGGTAGATCTATGTAGGAGTTTAGGGATAGTAGAGTTGGTAATAGTTAAAAATGAGCTTAATAAATCAAATGTAGAAACGTTAATACGTAATTACCAACAGAGTAAAGAAAGTAATTTACCGCGATTATGTATAATACAAGGAAAAACGAAAGTAACCGATCGTGACATGATTAGAATAATTCTAAATGATTATCACTTGTTACCCACAAGCGGGCATGCAGGTATCACTAGGATGTTGAATGGTATTCAAAAGAAGTTCTATTGGCAAAATATGCGTAAAGACGTAGAAGATTTCGTCAGACGTTGTAAAGACTGTCAGAAACAAAAGTTCAATACAAGGCAAGTTCGAGACAATATGGTCATAACAACCACAGCTTCAACATCTTTTGAGAAAGTGTACTTAGATATTGTAGGTCCTTTAGATGTAGACTTGGCAGGAAATAAATATATTTTAACATTACAGTGTGAATTAACAAAATTTGTAGAGGCTTATGCTTTAGATAGCAAAGATTCTCAGACTGTAGCCAAAGCATTTGTGGAAAATTTTGTTTTAAGATATGGGATACCAAAAACTATAGCTACGGATTGTGGTACAGAATTCATGAATTCCACCTTGAATGAAGTTTGTAAACTGTTGAATGTTGAGAAGCTAAACTCAACGCCTTACCACCATGAAAGCATAGGGTCATTAGAAAATTGGCATAAACATCTTGGTAGTTATTTACGAATTCAAACAAAAAACGATTCATCAAACTGGAGTACATGGATTCAATATTGGTGTTTTGCTTATAATACATCCGTAAATACCAGCACAAAGTATTCACCATTTGAACTAGTGTTTGGTAAACCATGTAATATCCCTAGTAATCTTGTAGATAAAGTTGAACCACTGTATGTATACGATAATTACCCATTTGAATTAAAATTTCGACTGCAAAAAGCACATGTAGATGCTAGAAATAATTTAATAATAAATAAGACTAAGAGAAAAATTTGTTATGATAAAACAGCCAATGTTGTAAAATTTAAAGTGGGAGATTTAATTTTAATTAAGAATGAAAATAGCAGTAAATTAGATGAACTGTATTTAGGACCATTTAGAATAAAAGAAATTGTCGGAACTAATGTAAGAATAAATAAAGACAATAAGGACTATTTAGTGCATAAGAATAGGTTAAAATTATTTTATGAATAATCTTTTCAGGGGAGGGGATCCCTACCTTTTCAGGGGAGGTGTGATAGGCAAATAACATCATTACGCCACATGCCTTCACGTATCTGAAAGATAGACAACTCCTCCCAAGGCACGTAGGATTATTATATATAAGCTAGTGTAAGACTAGAATAAGGAAGTTAAGAGTTGGAAGTTAAGAGTTAAGAGACTGGAGTCTTAACGATATATTAATTAAAATGTGATCAACCGTTCCTGTCGTTTCCCTGCTGCGCCGCCGTCCTGCAACCACTCCCCCCACCAACTGGGCATACTTCAGAGGTACATTAAATATTGTTTTATTCCCGCTATTGTTGACCCAACCATACATACCAATATTTTAGTCCCACCTTGCCAATAGTCTGGAGCGACGTGCGAGCAGGTCATGCGCAAGTTGAATGAAGTCGAGCTCGGCGTGCCAGCAGGCCGGGCGCGCATTGGACAACCCGTCTGAATACCTCCCTTACTGGTCGAGATTCACCTGTGTGTGCGTTTGGCGGCGTGTACAAACGCGGAACGGAATGAGGCTGTGTGTGTGCGGCTGCGCTCGCACCTTTCTATGGAGATTATCTAGCGTGGCTTGGTGCATCTCAGTTGCTGACGTACTTCCGTGCATGACGTATTTCGGTTTCCTGTTTCGTAGACTTCGTCTTTTTTTTCGCTTTAAAAATAATGAAATCCCAAATCGAAATATTCAGCCCAGGCTCTCAAAATTAACTATTTTCTCGGATATTTTTTTAATAAAAACAGCGCTTCAGATTTTTAGGACTATGTCCATTTTCATCTCGCGCTTCACTAATACATCCCCCATTTGGTCGACAGAAATATCCTGAGGCGTCACAATTATTACATCCATGGGCGTCACTTAAAGGCCGTCCCACATTTGCCAGAGACCAACCCATACATACAGAGAACTGTTTTAAAAACGCGTAGTTTGTATTGTGTTTATATTTTTATGTTCCAGTGAGGTGGTACGACACGTGAAATCGATGGATTTATCTCGGCCGGTGACGATCGCGCTGGCACAAGGGTACTCGGTGGATAAGGCGGTAAGTGTTATTTGTTTATGTAAGTACTTGACGTGTATGTAATTGCTTGCTTGCCCTCAAACGATAAGCTTGGAAAACCCAGTTCAATGTACCTATTAAAGTTGTATGTAGATCCTCGAGTTAATTTCCATTAATCGATTGCGGTTTCGTTAAGGAAAATACCAAAAGGATACTTGCATGTTCGAGATCAATACATGGTCGCAAAGTTTGATGATATTAAATACTAGCTCTTGCCCGCGACTTCGTTCGCGTGGTAATTTTGATGTGTATTTTTCCGGGATAAAAATAGTATTCGAACTGTAGACAGAAAATACGAAAGGAATCAGCAAAATAATCAAGTGAAGAAGCCTAAAATTCCAAATTGACCAGCTTTTAAATTGATTGGTCAGAAAATCGTGAGTTACCTTATATGTAGTTTATAGTTATACATTTAGAAGAAGAAGAAAGAAGAAGAAAAAACATTTATTATAAAAACAGTGCACACTCCACAATAACAAAACAAAAAAGAACAAAGAAAATATTTCAACCGAAATGTTATAAAAAAGAAAGGAAAACGAACGGTCACGGCGTGTCACTGCTGCTATAAATGGCAACTGACTCAGCAGTATGCTGAGGGTCAAGCCTTCAGCGCTGATTTTCAGTCAGTGCCAGGAGTTTCCCCGCGAGCGTCACATACCGCGGTGTGGTACAACCGTGAGCAATACTATAATATGTAATACAGAATAATAATTATATACAATAGGATACGTATTATGTATACAGTATGAAACATATACTTATTTAGAGGTCTAATCGTGACTATTTATTACATAAAGTTAATTAGGTAGGTACCTTAATTCCCGACGTTTCGGCAACGTAACGTTATGTGGTAATCTGCATAATTAATTCGTCGTCGTCATCGTCATCATCATCGTCGTCATTGCCATTACTATATTGATAATCGGGTTCCCCGCTCACCCCTTCCAGGGCCAGCACCTGGACGTGATCAGCTTCAACCGCTACAACTCGTGGTACCACCAGACGGGGCAGCTCAACACTATAACGGGCAACGTGGTCTCCGAGGCCACCGCCTGGCACAAGAAGTACAATAAGCCCGTACTCATGTCTGAGTACGGCGCCGACACGCTCGCCGGATTACATTTGGTGAGCTACCCAACGTCTTTCTCTTTTCCCTCTGTGTTGACATCGCCCGTCTCTTTCCTTTCTCTGTTGCCTAAAATCGAGGCAAGAGGTACGCCTTTAACATACGAAGGGTACAAGGCAAGAACGATGAATGTCCAAAAAAATCTTTTTATTTATTTTATTATTGTTTATGGTAGCACTTTTGGATCTCTATCATTTCGTCTAGGTATCATACACTAGAACGCTGTGAGTCAAGAGATGTATCAAAAAGAAATATTCCGCTCCATAGCAGTAACTTCAAACTCGATTATCTCGGAATGTTGGAAAAAGGACATTCATCGTTCTAGCCTTGTACTCTATTACATAAACTCACGCAGACACCAAACTGCCACTTGCCACGATCCTGACGGATCACTTTCGCTTCCTCAACATTCATATTCATATTCATATTCATTTATTCAGTTTAGGTAACAACATCGTCAAAAAAGTAATACAAGATCTAAGCAGATGCTTAATAATAAAAATTAGTCTCATAACAAATAAATTTAAATAAATCAATCAATCAAATAAATCAAAAATTAAAATATTAATAATCATAGATAATAAATAAATGTCAATTCGGTTGTTCGTCCAGATATTCCTCAACAGAATAGTAAGCCTTTACACATAGATATTTTTTTAGTTTATTTGAGAATATGTGATTGATACGCGGACCCATGGCCTCTAGTGATTTGTCGTTGCGTGCACGCACGCCGGTTTCGGGTACTTTTTATCTTGCCCTTTGCTAATACATCCTCTGTTTGGTCGAAGCATGACTGCTTGGGACGTCCCTTATACCGGCCCTTCCACCTACATTCGCTCGATATATTTGTTTCGTCAATCTTTCTTCTCTTATCCGCTCACCGCTCACATGTCCAAACCAACGTCTTACGCTGTGGTCTTACTTGTACATCTTTAAATTAAGTATACACCGCTTGAAATAGCTTATCCGCGGTGGGCACGCGTGTTGAGTCCATACTATCTCCCTGAGAGAAGGCCTGCGCCCTATAGTTAAAAGACTGCGTCTTAGCGACAGTTCTTGTTTTTCAATTACATTTTCATATCTTGAGGATAGATAGATAGGGAACACGAGCACACTAATAGTATTTTAACATGTTCTTAGATCTAAGTGATATATAGTTGGTAAGCATACAATTGGCGATCTTATGGCTCAGAGCGATCTCTTCCATACAACCTAACCATCTACTTTACTGAAAATAGAGGCGATATTCCCCCAGATGCCGGAGTACGTATGGTCGGAGGAGTACCAGACGGCTTGTCTGTCGGAGCATTTCAAGGCTTTCGACCAACTGCGACAGGCCGGCTTCTTCATCGGCGAGTTCATCTGGAATTTCGCCGACTTCAACACCGCTCAGAGTGAGTTACCATATCATTATCTATCCTTACCAATAATTATAAACGTGAAAGTTTGTATGTATGTATGGATGGATGTTTGTTACTCTTTCACGCAAAAACGGCTGAACGGATCCGGATGAAATCCTAATAAAATAGGGGATGTATTAGCAAAGGGCAAGATAAAAAGTACCCAAAACCGGCGTGCGTGCATGCAACGACTAATGAATGTTAAGGAAGCGAAAGTGACCTGTCAGTATCGTGGCAAGTGGCAGACACTGGTCTCTGCCTACCCCTCTGGGATACGGGCGTGGTGAGTTTATGTATGTATATATGTATGAATAGTAGCTATGAGTGCTTACAACTGAGAATGATTTATTGCGTCATTCTCAGTTGTAAGCACGTGCAAACCGCGATTTATGACCAAAGGCATTGGCAAAGTGTCATGTCGTTTGTGATTTAATTCACGACTACGTATTTCTTGAAAAAAAAAAAAACCTCAGTACCTTTGTCACTTTACACCGCTCCCTACACACTCGCCTCCGCCCGCAGCGTACACGCGAGCAGGCGGCAACAAGAAGGGGATCTTCACGCGGCAGCGGCAGCCCAAGGCGGCGGCGCACCACGTGCGGCAGCGGTACCTGCAGCTGGCGGCGGCCGACCGCGGGGCCGCCAGCCCCGACGTCGGCTACTACACCAGCGACCGCCGCCCGGCCCGGCACACCGAACTGTAGCCTTAAAAAATCACAATAGAATAAAATGATACCTTGAACTAGAGCCCCGGCCGCTTATGGACTCGCCCGCACCGACGCCGGGTACTACTGACTACACCAGTGACCGCCGCCCGGCACGGAACATCGGACTGTAACTTTGAACTGCTGTACCGGCGGCCTGTGTTGAACTCGCCAGGACCGACTTTAGGTACTACACAAGCGGCCGGGTTTTAAACCTGCGACCGCCGTTCGGCCGTGCACATCGAACTGCATTATAGTCCTGTGTACTCCCGGCCGATGGTGTTACTCTGATGGTGTGACACACACTGAACACTGAACTTACTCTAGCCCTGTACTACTGTACCTCCGGCGGAGGTCGGCTACTACAACAGTGACCGCCGCCCGGTCCTGCACACTGAACTTACTGTTGGCCTGTACCACCTAGCACCCTCAGCCGACGGGTATACTGACTACACCAGCAACTGCACACCGAACTGTAACCCAGTACAACTTTAGTTACCCTCAGCGGCGGACTTCTACATCTGGCATCGATTTTGCCAGCAGAATCATCTAACATTTTTATTGACTGTAAAATAATTGTATAGTTGTTGTATTTGCCAAATACGTAAATAGGAGTGACTTAGTGAGACGCCGGCGCTACGTACTAACGGTAAACATATCTTGAATAAGTTATAAAGAAGCATGTCGGTGCTTACTAACAAAGGCATTAGGTACGCTTTAACTGCCTCTATGGAGGTAGAGCATAAAACATTTGATTGGAGAGCTCTTAGAAAAGTGCGCCTCAAAGTTAGATTGTGTTATCTTATCACTCAATCTAAGACAAAATTATCTTGTGTCTATACCAAAGAAGACGTAGAAAAACTCAGAATCAAGACCATAAAAATAAATATTTTAGGTTTAACAGGTCTCAAAAAATGAGAAAAATCAATTTACTCTAATAATAAAAAAATATTAGATTAATGCTCATTGAATAACTCAAATATTCATAAACGCTTCACAATTATAGGGCGTTACCAGCACGTTGTTACGTGATAGTTTGAGCCCGATTTGTATGGGCCGGTTCGGTTCATGTCACAGAAATTACTTTTTGACAGGTATATTATGTTACTATGAAAAGTATTAGAGAGTATTAGTCGGAGAGAGAAGAACACTATTGTTATCTTTTAATATAACCTCTCCAATGAGATTAAAACATTTCAGTGTTCTTACTGCGAGTGTTTGGCGGGAGTGCGTGCTGTAGTATTGTGTTGTGGTGAAACCTGTTCTGAGGGTGAAACTGAGCTTGACTCGCGAATAATGGTCGAACTGGGCGTTTCATAAAACTACAATTCATAGTTTGTTATGACAATTCGTAGTTTATTATGACAATTCGGTGTACATTGCTTAGCCGAGTCTTCGTAATTAATCTGTGGATTGATAGGCTACGCGATGTACATCGAATTGTCATTGTAAACCATGAATTGTAGGTCTATGTACCAGGGCCAAATCCGAAGTTCAGTGTAACCCGCGATATATCGCAACTTTATAAACTTCGAATATTCGCAATGCATGTTTGATTGTCTCCAGTTAGATTATATTATGTGAGTAGGTAGGTATGTAGTGTATTGAGTAAATGAATGTAATGTCTACGCTCACTAGCGTGATTCCTGCCGGATTAGCCGAATGTATGAAGTCAGAAAGTAAGTGCTCGTTTTACATGTGTTTTAGGAGGCATTTACATTTTTATACTGTTTTGATCAGTAATTAAACTTTGGTGCCTTAATTAAAGCATCTATGAATTAACTTAACTTACCTCACTTTACAAATTACTGTAAAATTAGGTATGTGGTTGATTCAAGAAAACGTTCTTGGGTTGTTTGGAACCTGAAATAATTAATCGTACTTATCATCCGTTCTGTAATGCGTGGAGTTACTGATGTATGCATGTACTGTAAGCCTTACAGTGTGAGAGGTACCTAATTTACAGCTTAGCAGTGTAAAATATCGTACCAAACCACAAAAAGTATGTATTTACTTAATTATGCGTTTGTAAAGCTAAATAGGATTTGCAAGTAAGTTCATTCGATAATAATTATTAAATTGTATAGAACAACTTGATGAATATTATAAAAATGCTAGGACAATAAAGTACAAAACAAAAAGAAATGTGTATTTACTGGCTTCTGTCGTACAATATGATAGTTATTTTCACCATCAATGTTGTAGCATCGGTGGTTCAGTGGTAGAATGCTCGCCTGCCACGCGGGCGGCCCGGGTTCGATTCCCGGCCGATGCAATTTTTTTATTTTGTATTTATAGAGCTAACTAGATTGGAGTGACGTAAGCTTTTATACCATAGAAAACATATAAAAACTTAGGAAAATTAAACAATTTTTCATTGCTCATACTCTGAATGTAGGTCTGAAGTTTCCTGAGGAGCGAGTTGAAAGTACCTAAATACTTTTCAGCCCTCGGCGAATCGTTTCCAACTTAATTTGACAGCTGTCAAATTATTAAAAAAAACTAGTTTTTTCACATTTATGTTCCAACTTTTTAAGCAGCCACTCAATACTGTAACGTGTCTGTACAATCTAGTAATTTTTAAGACCCATGGCCGTGTATGTACCTAAGGCGAAAACCTAGGGCCAGATATCATTAACGCCAAAACGGCCGTTTTTGGCATTAATCCTATCTAGTCCCAGGTTCGTGATCCTAGGTTCTTTGTTGTGGGTCTTAAAAATCACTGATTGAAAGATTGTACACACTTTTTGGAAATACAATCTGTAAAAGAAGGTAATATGATTTTTTTCGTTGGTGGCGCTAGTGTTTGATTTTAGAGATTTTCTTGTCGACCAGCTTAAAAAAATCGGAATTCAGTTGGTTGTCCTGATATTTTCAATAGCTAAACAACACCTCGCTGCCCTAGTTGAGCACAAAAAGAAACTGCCGAAACCCGGGATTGAACCGGGGACCTTTAGATCTTCAGTCTAACGCTCTCCCAACTGAGCTATTTCGGCTTGTTGAAACATGCGAAATTATGTTTAACATTGTGTTAAGTCTACCAAGAATTAACTATAGCGTTACCGACGGAAAAACTATCTTTTTTGTTTTTTCAATAATAATTATCATTGAACTTTCAATTAATTTTAAAATTCAATATTTTTGTATGAATGAAAGTAGTTTACGTGGGACGGAGGCGCGGAAAAGGCGCGTTGGTTGCATAGAAATCGCGCCCTCGCCCCGTCTCATCTGTGTGGGCTTCGTCCCGTCTCTTCAGTAGGTACCCTACCACTTTTGTATGAAAGTGACGCGTCTTTTCCGCGCCCTCGCCCCACGTATCTTCTTTGTGGCCGCTGACAACCACTCAGTTGCGTAGCGTAGTGGTTTGATCTGCCCCGGGCGGCATTTTTAGGAGGCGGCAAAATTTCTCAATAAATAACAATAAAACTTCTCGTCTTCTTAAAAAATATGCTTATGAAACATGCCAATCATAATAATAGTTGTTACAGAAAATGTGTGATAATTTTCATACCAAACCTGGCAAGTTTTTACAGGATATTGAATAGTTTTATAATGAAAACTTGCCAAGTATGATATTTAAAATTTAATAGTCACAATACCTCTACAATACAATATTTTAGCAAACGTCAGGTAAATAATAGCACGATCACTTAATGCAATTTAAAAATTACGTATGCATAAGCCTGAGTTCGGATTCATTTCCAACATAGGTATTTTAATTTTAACAATCAATTACTAATGATCCATTGACGCATTTATTTATCTAACAATAATAAAGCAAATCTCTTTGTATAAAGTTACTACCATCAATGTATCCTAAGATACAAGCACTATTAATGAAAATAAACAATTTATTTATTATTTATTTAACACACAATAATATGATTGTTCTTGCCGAAAAGTCAAGATTTTCTAAAGAACTTTTCGGCAGTATCTTTCAAATTAAAATACCTAAAAAATAAGAAGGCCGCAAATTTTCTTCCGCCCACGCTACGCCCCACTGCAACCACCCGTCACGCCATAATAACAGCATTATTATAACGCCATCTATTGAGCTTTAGTATAAGTTATCCAAGTAGTTCATCTACTCACCACTAGGTGGTAAAAGTATATTTTTGTTACGTATTTCGCGGTTTGTGAATATATTATTGAATAAAATAATAATTGAATCATTCACAAGGTACATCATGTAAAATTCAAATTAAATGCAAGTTCTTTTCTTTGTTTCCAGTTTTATTCCGGTTATCTAAGCAGACAAAATTTTACCTAAGAAGATTGTAATACAACTAAAAATTAGGAATGGAGTAAGAATTTTATTAGTAAAAACATAGACCAAAATTTTGGTCTATGGTAAAAATAACGAAATATTGTTTAGCGAGATACAAAACAGATCGCCCAACGTGGGGCTCGAACCCACGACCCTGAGATTAAGAGTCTCATGCTCTACCGACTGAGCTAGCCGGGCTTACGAAAGAGGCTCGAATTTGTAAATAGATAATTTTATATGCCACTAGTAGAGGAACGTGCAAATCGAAGAAATAACGATCCAAAACTGAAATCAAACATCGAGTTGTTTGATTGATCATATTCTTATTTATTTTTGACCTTATAAAACTTCAGCAGCGGTGTTCATCGAATCGAGTCTATTTCTAAGGTATAGTACCGCAAACGTGGCCGACCAAGGCGGATATAGTGGGACGACCTCACGATCTTTCTGCCGGGGGGTGGCAGGGAAAGACCCTCTGACAGGGAGGAGTGAAGAGCTAAAGGCTCCCGCCTTTGCCCAGCAACGGAATAAATCGGCTTATAAAAGAGTAGGTACCTATAACTTTTAAAGCCGATCTTGTCTTGAGCATTACGTAGCTCAACGAACGCGAGTCACGTCAGAAGTCGCGTTTTTCCGGTCCATTAATTATTGTCAAATTCCGAAATTTTAGCGCCACAAACCGCGTGACTCAAGCCGTCATCCTAACTATGCAGCTATTTTTATTAAATAGCTGAGACAAATGGTTGAAGAAAAATAAATTAACGCAATTTGTTCGAAGCCCTGGCTTACCTAATTCACGGCAGATTTTGTTCTTCTCTAAAAAGCGACGAGTTACTCTAATATAAAAAAAAATAGTTTTTTTATCATATTCTATGCGTAAAATGTTTGCATATACCTAAATGTTTTTTAATAAAGCTGTAGATGCATAAACACATTATTTTACTAGATAACTCTAATATTGATAAACGCTACAACCATCCTAAGCCGTTACGTGCAAGGTGTGACGTCATAGTTTGAGCCCGTTTTTTATGAGTAACCACAGAGAAAATAATCACAACGTAACTAGAATGACTTGTCGACAGGTTATAATATAATGAAAAGTATTAGATACACGTAGAGAAAAAAAATAATCACGTTTAAGTCCCAGGCCACTCAGAAAGTATCTGTGTAAACACATTGTGCGGAAAGGGACCCTTTAGAGCACGCGTTAAATAAAACACTACTGAAATCCTTTTTTCACGTGCGAAAAATAGTTATTTGTTATGCAAGGCTGCAAAGTTAATTTTTGGCGCGAGTACCTACCTTGTATTGAAACCTGAGCAAGCGAAGGATTCTAGGATTGAGCCACGAGCGAAGCGAGTGGTTCAAATAAGTATAGAATCCTGAGCGTAGCGAGGGTTTCAAAGGTACGAGACGCTAAATAACTTTGCTGCCGAGCGCAACACACAACTTTTCACCTCACTAAAGCGAGGAAAATGTTAGGTGCAAGAAAAACAGTTTTAATAAATATTAAATTACTGTTTATTTATTTCAAAAATTAAAAGTAAAATTACTACAATTGGTAATATTGAAAGTTAATTTTTTTTTTAAATCAAATTTTCTTGCCGGCCAGTGCGATTCTTTAAATGAGGCTGGCGCATGACATGAAATAAGTATTTGCATTTCAATCATCAATGGACTGGCTGCAGAGAATATAAACTATTACGAAACCAATGAGGTTCTATATATATGTAATTTATTGTACGAAACCTTTATTGAATAAAAATATTCGAATTTTAAAAACACTTTCCACGCTAGCGGATAAAGTGCGATTTTCCACGCAGATTTCGAATGATAAACAGAGCTTTTACGAGCTAGTGAGGTGAAATAGTTATTTGTTATGCAAGGCTGCAAAGTTAATTTTTGGCGCGAGTACCTTGTATTGAAACCTGAGCAAGCGAAGGATTTTAGGATTGAGCCACGAGCGAAGCGAGTGGTTCAAATATAGAATCCTGAGCGTAGCGAGGGTTTCAAAGGTACGAGACGCTAAATAACTTTGCTGCCGAGCGCAACACACAAATTTTCACCTCACTAAAGCGAGGAAAATGTTAGGTGCAGGAAAAACAGTTTTAATAAATATTAAATTACTGTTTATTTATTTCAAAAATTAAAAGTACAATTACTACAATTGGTAATATTGAAAGTTAATTTTTTTTTTAATTCAAATTTTCTTGCCGGCCAGTGCGATTCTTTAAATGAGGCTGGCGCATGACATGAAATAAGTATTTGCATTTCAATCATCAATGGACTGGCTGCAGAGAATATAAACTATTACGAAACCAATGAGGTTCTATATATATGTAATTTATTGTACGAAACCTTTATTGAATAAAAATATTCGAATTTTAAAAACACTTTCCACGCTAGCGGATAAAGTGCGATTTTCCACGCAGATTTCGAATGATAAACAGAGCTTTTACGAGCTAGTGAGGTGAAAAAGTAATTGTTCGTCCTCCCATCTCGGAAAGAGTATTTTTGCTCTTCGATATCTGAGTGCAAAAGCCGTTTTTATCCGCTAGAGGATAAAGTAAATTGAATTTAGAACATCGAGTGCACTAAGTTTTTAAATTCGAAACATCTTTAAACCTATTTACTTCTACCTCCATGGTGCAGAATTTATTTAATTTGTTATATTGTGTTTTTTTGCAACGTCGACGCCGCGGCGACGCTACGCCAGCGCTAGGCGGCCGTCGAACGCCGGGCATACGCAGCGCTGGCGTCGCGTTGCCGCGGCGCCAGCACAACGTTTTTGGCGAACAAGTACAATACATAACACAACGCACTCTTGGGTATCTTGATATTTTATATCGTTTTGAATCAGTTGTAAAAGTTCGTCAAATATTTGCTTTGGCATTCGTAGATAATCTTAAAAATGTTTTTTATTATTATTTTTATATATTCACAATACAATACGTAATAATCGCTTTCCTGAACACAACAACCCCACAGAGGATCTTGCCAATATTGACGATAACGTTTCTTTTTTTGTTTACTTAATTTTCGTTTTATCAGTAATGTCAACAGCAGTGTTTCTTCGTCGGAATCTATATTCACACTGACTGTACGCGATAAGCGCCGCAGTGTCGCGACGCCAGCGCTGCGTAAGCCCGGCGTTCGGCGGCCGCCCAGCGCTGGCGTCGCGTCGCCGCGGCGTCGGCGTTGCGTCGACGCTGTGCAGACGCTGGCACGACGACGACGCTCGAAAGACGCTAGTGTGGGGGGGGGGTTCTCTTAGACATTTCCTCGTTGAGGTGGGATGAAAAGTTAGGTACGTGTTGCACTCGAGTGCAAAGAATTTTCACCTTGAGCAATGACTAAGGAAACCAAGTAGCTTCGTCATTGTTTTGCCTTGCGCCACGCAATTCATGCACCATGGAGTTTGGATACAAAGAGATTTTGATATTTATATAATCAATGGTTCCGACAAACGTTTTTTATTTTATGCCAAATAAATCTACAAAAAATTACTTTTATTTTTTATTTCATGCCAAATAAATCTACAAAAAATTACGAGAAAAACTGTGTTTTTAGGTTTTTCATATCTTAAAAAATGGCTGAGATATTTACGATCAAAGTGCTTATTTCCGGCCGAGTTTTTAAAAACGTGGACGGGCGCTCACTAGCCGATGACGTCACACCCCCGGTCATTCGACAGTCGCGCTCTCATTCGCAAGCCGCTGCGCAGTAAAAATCAAAATTATAAAGTTCTCTGTGGTAAAAATGGAAAAAAATACTGTATTGTGCCTCAGTGCATCAATTCAACAGTTAAAACACCCGATAAACTCTTTTTTTTATGTTCCTGAGGACCCAACAATGAGGAGAAAGTGGATGACAGCCGTAAAAAATAGTTGATTCAATAGCCCCTAAAAATAAAGCGCACTGCTGTGAAGACCATTTCGATGTATTTGTTAATAATAAGTTTATTCTTCTTCTTCTCTACTTATCTTTGCCACATTTGACTTACTTAACCTACCTACTTGTCTACTTTTGAGTGTCTACTACCTAGTAGGTACCTATGTAAATAGCCGTGACGAAATACCTACCTACTACATTAATAAAAGATACATAAAGTGCTCGCATACTGAAAGGCTCAATAATTTTGATTATGAATCATTAGGTATGTTTGGTTGGTGAGTAAAGTTGGGGTTTTCGCTGAACTACCTATATTTTAACCTAAAAAACTGCCATGTCCGCGCACGGGACAGCTCAAGTCCTCACGTAAAACCAACACCGACCAATGACGCACGCACCCCACCTGACGCACGCGACGCGGTTGCCGGCATTGCGGTCAAGTTTCGTTGGTCGGTGTTGGTTTTATGTGCTCGCTGACTTAGTCAACTTGAGTTGACACGCGCGTGGCCGCGCGCGGGCACTTGAGCTTTATTTAGAGAGTGGCCTTTTTTTAAAAGCAACGCAGTGCAGTGCATCTCAATCGACTGTATTGGCGGGCCGCAAAATATATATGTGGAAATATTTTATCCCTACTACAAATAAGTAAATGTTTTGTCAGAAGTATCGAACTCGCGGCCCACATTTATCCTAAGTTTTCGTGATAAATATTTTCAAAAATATTCAAAAATATCTGGTTTAGTGTAAAAATATAATAATAGGTAGGTATTTGCCTACTAGGAAAACTGATAAGTACGTAAATACCTACTAGGACTTACCTACATCTGTATATGGGAAATAGTGACATTTTTGTTAAGTAATCATCGACAACTTTGAGATGTTGATTGCGAGTACCTAGGTACCTAATATTTTTTTATCACCGCCCATAATAGGTACCTATTAAATGAAACACACACACTTCCAGCACAGCTTTCAGTTAGGTTTAAGTTTGAACAAATACCTACCCGACAGTAGGTAATGCTTACTTAGAACATAGATACATACTTTTTCATCTTTATTCCACGAATTTCGGCAGCCGTAAAATCCTGATTCTTCATAAAATATTGTGCCATCACTCTTGGCAGATTGTCCGACTGACCTTTTAGAAAACCTTCTTCCATTCTACACACTACACGTTTCACTTTAGTGTAATCGGATATAAAGGATAATTTATATTATTTTTGTCGTTGAAATACAAGCACACTATACCTAGGTAATAGGAAAACTATTGAAAAATCTATTGGAATAATAAGCTGTTTATCGTTGTGTTGGGTTTAGGACCCCGCCCTATTACCAAACGTTACTTAAACTAGTACTAACTAAGTGGTGGCCCACTAGGCTCGATATAATTATGTGGTCGGAAAAAAAAGGTACCGGGAGAACGAACTGACAACAAACGCGCAGTTACCCTCGGATCGTTATAAACTAAAATTAATGAAAATGGTACTTACATTGCCCGCCGGTCCCTGCTCCCGAAACCGAGTCGACCCAGTCGATTGGTGGCGACTTACACTAAAGCAGGCATTAGCCCAGCCAAGGTCCGGTCCGTCAAAGTCGGTAGTCAAGTTCGGTCAGTCTACCGTGGCGCTACGCCTCCAACCTGGAGACGACCCTGCACATCCAGATCGAGAACCGGCGTCCGAGCAAGTAAACGGAATCCTGACTTCCGAAACACTAAATAATCCTTTTAATTAAATCCGTAAACACGACTTTTCCACGTAGTGCGATGCGGCATTCCGCCCGCTCAATTCATGTCACACAAGCTTGCACAGTCACAATAGTTCGGACTATTAGTCCAGAAACAACCCGGCCACCGATATTGCTTCCGAATATAAAATTATGGTTCTCGGAACCAAATAAAAACGCTTCTCCGCGCTGCGCGTGCGACTACCCGCTCCTTAGCTAGGATCAACACAACACAACTATCGAATGAACTCGCTAGTGTGGCCACTGCGCCCGGCGCAGCGGAACAATACCAAAAAATATTACTTGCGCGCGCGCTGAGTATCGACTTAGCGCAAACAAACACGTTGTGATAGTTTTATTGAAGTGTCGTGCTAAGTCGTTCTACGTCAAACAAATCTGAATATTTAAATTAATGACATTGGAGTAACTAAAAAGTATAACTACAATACCCTCCCTCAATGGAAATAAAGAACACACAAAAAATAAAATAAAATAAAATACAATAAAATACAACAATACTTACATAAAACAACAAAAGCACCTAAAGAACTAACTACTGGTTAAGCCCATACCTGTAACACTTCTCAGGTGAGCTGTACGCCTTAGGGGCTTAGTCAACACATCAGCTGCCATCTGATCAGTCTGTTGATACTTCACATTGATAATACCTTCGTTAATTTTTCTCTTATAAAATGAAATTTGGTATCAATGTGTTTTGTCCTATTGTGATGGATCGGATTGAGCGCAATTTTCTGCGCACTCTGACTATCGTTAAAGAGCACAACCTTATCAGCGTTACCAGTAATTTCAAACACTAACCTCCTAAGAAACGTAGCTTCTCAAACTCCTGGGTCACCCACCTTGTAGCCCTGACCTAGCATCGTATGACTTCTTTCTATTTTCGAAAATAAAAAAATCAGCTCAAAGGGATTCCATTTTCGTCGCCGGGAGATGCGCTGTCAGCGTTCGAGCAGACTGTAAACGAGGTGTCTGCGGCGGACTGGAAAAAGTATTTCGAAAACTGGTTTAGACGCATGGAACTTTCTATAGAGGCTGGTGGAGAGTACTTTGAAATATTTACTTAATAAAAAAATATTTACACTTTATTTTATTTTCGCAAAACTTAAACTTAAACTCAAACCATGGTATCTTAGATTATATTAAAACACTTTTTTGTGCAAGCTCTCCATTGTAGCTAAAATATAAGTTTTCTTAATTATATCATTGAATGTTATATTTAAGAAATACGCTTAGAAATGTGTCATTTTTCAAATTGCCGATCTCAGCCTAGCCAAACTAAAGGACGACGCGTTAATTTGTATTAATATAAAAATAACAAATTGCGAATATTTACCATTTTGATATTGGAATTTGCTTTTCTAAGTAACGGTTTTCTACTACAGAAACGGTTTTCAGGTGTCAGATTTTGATAACACGTAGATTGTTTAGGTTTTTACAAAGCGCAGGTCCTGTACCTACCGTCTACATACAGAAAGATAGTGCTTATAAAGGGTAGTCCAACCATAACACACGATGTTAATTGTAGACAAAACAAAAAGTTTTCAGAGAATTATCAAATTTTTTATTATGATAGAAAGATCTATGGCAATGATGTGTGGCTAAATGCTCGCCACGGTTTCGGTGGTATGCCTCTATCCGATGGTCTATATTTTCTTGGACCATCGGATAGAGGTATCCCATTAGACTTTTTGTGGCTAGAAATTGAGGATAAGGAGCTAGACGATATGTGGTTTCTACAAGACGGTGCCACTTGCCACACAGCCAACGAAACAATAGCTCTTTTCAATCTTTTCTTTTAAAATTCAATGGCCGTATTATCTTACGTCGTGGCTATGTCAATTGGCCTCCATAATCATGTGATTTGATACCGTTATTCGGCACATTAACGACATTGAACCTTAATTATGCTTCAGCGTCATTGAAAATATGGATCATCGGAAAAACCGAGCATTTGGCCGATATTTGGTTTGACACAATTGCCATAGATGTTTCTATTGTAATAAAATATAAGATAATTCTCAGAAAACTTTTTGTTTTGTTTACAATTGAATCGGTGATTTCTAAAACCCCACATGTTACATTTTTTCCGAAATTGAGTTAGGACCGGATTCATAATCTATGGATGTAGACCTATCGATCCCTGCAAAAACCACACTTGTGAAATTGGTTAGTAGGTGTGAAACAGCGTCCCAAATCTCTCGGTCATTTCAAAAACACCACTTGTGCAGTAACATGTGGTGTTTCTGAACGCAACTGTCACACCAAAACTCTCGGTCATTTAAAAAATACCACTTGTGCAGTTACATGTGGTTCAGATTGACTTCACTGTAGTTCAGATTGACAGTAGTGACGTTTTAAATTACAAAGATTGGTGGGGTGCCTACTACAAAAAACATATAATATCTCTAGAGTCACATGGGAAAAAGGTAAAAAAAGATGCAAAAGAAAATTTCAATATATCAACTTACATGCACTTGTTTTATCAAGACAGAGAAACAATCATTGCACGTAAATACATTGACAATGATTTCAATAATCATACTTTCAAATTTGGAAGTAGAAGTGATGTGTCTCTTCCAATTTTGAAGGTATATAATGGGGGCTATGTGCCTATCAATATAAAGAAGGTGAATGACCTGAAAAAACTTTTCCCTTATGTCCCAGAAGCATACAAAAATTTCTACACAGAAATTTTTGCTCGACCAACATGCGATGTCGAAATTCCCGAAAATATGGACTAAGCTTGCTTTAGATTGTAAGATTAACAACTTTTTATTTAATAAATATATTGTTCGTGTATATATTTTTTGTTTCAGTTGTATAATTTCCTAGAAACTTATTGATTTCTTTACCAAAACCGTAGTATTTGCGAAAATCCCACATGTGACGCAATTTTATCTTGGTTTCATACATTATAGGAATATTTTAAAATACGAAATGTACCTTCATATACTTTGTTAGGCTATATATTTTACATGTAAACTGAAAAAACTACTAAATAACCACCACATAAATTAATGATCAGTTTTTATGGTCTCCTGAAAAGTTAGGTCTGTGTCACATGTGGAGTTTTAGAAATCACCGATTCAATTAACATCGTGTGTTATGGTTGGACTAACCTTTATAAACGAAGGACTAAACGAAGGTGATGCTTGCGCAAACTTTATTGCTGCCGCTTCTCGACTACGCCGATGTATGTTTTATGGATGCCACGGAGGTCTTGGTCAATAAGCTGGAGCGCCTCCAGAACTTGGCGATCAGATTTATATTTGGCTTGCGCAAGTACGACCACGTGTCAGAATACAGGAGTCTACTTAAATGGCTACCTATACGGTTGCGCCGCAACATGCACATGTTGTCTCTTGTTTACAAGGTGCTAAAGAACCCCAGCTCTCCGCAGTATCTTCGTGAGAGGTTCATACCGTTGCCTCCACGCGCCAGACCACAGAGAACGTGTGACAACCGAACATTGCAAGTCCCAATCTGCAACACCGAGTTTTACTATAACTCATTCTCTGTGCGTGCGGCGCGCTTGTGGAACACTCTTCCGAAGACCATAAGAGATTGTCCATCTGTTGCACTCTTTAAGTTCAAGCTGAAAGAGCACCTTCTATCTCTTTGCTAATATTATAATCTATCTATAATATAGTAGTAGGATAAATTATTGTATGTAGTTTATTCCTTATTTATATTAGTTGTAAGTAGTTTATGTAATGTTATATTATTTGATTTATTATTTGTTTTATTCTTTATATTATGATATTTAACTTTTATGTGTATGTTTATATTATTATTATTATATTATTACATTTTTTTTTAATTCGTTTAATGTGCACACATTATTCCCCTACCTCTTTAAAATCATCGTCTCACAACTGATTTGGTTGGCTGGAAGAAATTTCTATAGAAATAAGCTCGCCTATGTACCCGTTCTTATTGCTTTGTTGTATGTGTAACATATTTCTTTCTTGTGTACAATAAAGTATAAAGTATAAGTACTATCTTTGTGTATGTAGACGGTAGGTACGGGACCTGCGCTTTGTAAAAACCTAAACAACCTACTTACGTGTTATAAAAATCTGACATCTGAAAACCGTTTCTGTAGTAGAAACCGTTACTTAGAAAAGCAAAATGGTAAATATTCGCACCCTTTATTTAGTTTTATTCAGCGTTTCCTTGGATGTAAGCAAACCGTTGATAGAAATTGGAAAGCAAAGTCTATCAAGTTGTTCAAACCCAGAGAAAAGTCAATCAAGTCTTAGCAGCTCTACACAAAGCCACTAAATTGGCTTGCGAGTATTTTATTTACAGTTTCACGAGGGTCGAAAGGCTGAGTGCAGATTGCAGGATAATTGGATACAATGTCGCCTAACAAAGAGCACTGCAGCTTAGCACAACAAAAATCAACGGGGTCGCTTACTGATGCAACTTTCGTAGAATTGGGAAGCAAAGAAGCCCGCATTTTGCGTCCATTTTCCCAATTGGTACCAACCAATATTGTTTGGTGAGCTGATGATGATGAGGAGAATAATGTCGTTTGTTTTAACCGCCTATTTTTAGGGTTCCGTACCTCAAAAAGTAAAAACGGACTCCATAGGATCACTTTGTTGTCCGTCTGTCTAACTGACAGGACCCTTTTCCTCAGGAAAGAGAGAGGGTACCAGGTTGAAATTAATATTAAATAGTAAGGTTTGTAATCTCTTGGAGCAGAGGATTTTTTTTCTATTGATACGGTCGTTGCCGCATATTTTGACACCCGCATGGGAATCAAAGCCTAATAGGGTCTTTCTCGTTGCATAGTTATTACATATTAAACGAGTCTAATCGCGATTATTCTTTAGGGAAAATTTTATTAATTGAATTCTCGACGTTTCGGCAACGTTTCAGTTCAGCCTGGACCTTCTCGTTGACCTAGAATCATAAAATTTGGCACGAAGAAATGTCTTATTGTGCAAGAAAAGGGAAAAAAATCTGAAAACCGAGAGAGAAGAGAAAGTTCTAATTTAATCTAAAATGGAAAATCTGTAGTTACCTATATCACAAATCAATATTTTTTAATAAAAAAAATCTTCGAGGCTCGCTTGCTATGATGGCCGAACTATTTATATAAAGAACAACTACAAGTTTGTACCGAACTCTCGGTGCGCGAGTCCATCTCGGACTTCGCCGGTTTCATTAAAGTTTGAGTAAGAGTCGTTTCAAGACAGTAGATATGATCATTTTTTGTGTTCACACTGCTGTGCTGCTGAAACCACAGCGGGTGAACACAAGGGTGGAAGCATGTTGATGTGCGGTTTATGGTTACCGATCGATCTAACTACCTTCAGGGTATAACAAATTCCCATATCTGCCTGAAAAGCGTGTGGCGGGAGGCTTTAACTCGTTAAGGTACAAAAATTTTACTACGATGACAACCTCAAAACAAAAAAAAAATACAGCTGTTCTACACAAGTTGTCTACAACATTAAAATCTATGAAACCTCTTATACTTTATTCGCGATTGTTCGTACTAACAAGAGAACCTCCCACATTTTTGTGCGCATTTAAATAGTGCCCATATAAAAATTGTTTTTTTTTTTTTACTTTTTTTATTAGAAGTTATTAATTTGTTGATAAGTGAAGAAACGGTTTCGGGTCATTGAAAAAATACAATTTAATGCGGTACCTAAGGACCAATGTTTTATTCGATTTTCGAGTTCCAACGTTCTGAAGGTTGTTGATTGCAGCGACCGCACCCAGGCGGGCCGGGCCTAATCCGGGGGCTAAAAATTCCGAAAACGGATTTGCACTGACATTCCTCTCGCCTGGCAGTTACGGGGGTTCGTTAGCGCACTTTGGATCAAAACTAACTTCAGCCCTTTGTCCTTTGATTCCTTCATCTGCTTGCGAGCTCATACCATTGAATTTGAAGTAGGGACTACGTAAAATTCAATAATTCAATGCTCATCCAACTTATACAGGCTCAACGTTTTTTTAGAACAACATTCAGATACATTTACCTAACTTCAATGTTATGTATAGCTAACAATTGCACATACATACATACATAAACTCACGTCTGTATCCCAGAGGGGTAGGCAAAGAACCGTCCGTCCGTCCGTCCGTGCGTCTGTCCGTCCGTCCATCCGTCCGTCCGTCTGTCTGTCTGTCTGTCCGTCTGACCGTCTGTCCGTCTGTCTGCCCGCAGCCTAGCTCAGAGACGACTAGTACGAGGGAGCTGGACTTTGGCACAGACATAATATTAATCACCCTGCTAAAACGGTAGAATAAAATAAAAATAAAAAATTTTTAGACTCCCCCGCCCCAAATTAGGGATGTATATTTT
Source organism: Yponomeuta malinellus (assembly GCA_947308005.1). Taxonomy (NCBI): domain Eukaryota; kingdom Metazoa; phylum Arthropoda; class Insecta; order Lepidoptera; family Yponomeutidae; genus Yponomeuta; species Yponomeuta malinellus. The sequence continues at coordinate 14,011,912 of OX371006.1, read as the reverse complement.
TCTCGCTTACACCATAGTGTGGGGTGGGTGTAAGAAGATATTTTTTTATTTAGGGTTCCGTTTGCGTAGGTAATATTAAGCTTTAAAGCACAAATTTTGGTCCGAGTAGGGAGTGCCCCTCCCCCCGCCCTCTGCTGACTAAACGATTGATTGTAGAAACGTGAAAAATTTAGGGTAGTTATTTAAATTTATGGAACTTAAAAGGAAATCTATCACGGGTAAGTAGGATTTACAAGTTAACGAGTAAGGCGACAAACTTATAAAAGGAAAACTTCGTACGTTTGTACCAAGTACGAATGTATGTTTATTCACATACATACGTAAACTCACGCCTGTATCCCAGAGGGGTAGGCAAGGACCAGGGACTGCCACTTGCCACGGTCCTGGCAGATTATTTTCGCTTCCTCAACATTCATTAGTCGTTGCATGCACGCACTCCGGCTTCGGTTACTTTTTATCTTGCTCTTTGCTACTTCAATTGAAAATCACGTTGATGAAGATGTTAGTTCTGTAAAGCAGATAAAACTCCCTCTTTCTACGAAACCCTACACTGCGCGTGGCCCGACACGCATTTGGCCGGTTTTTCCTTCCGCATTTTATAGGAATCGTGTTTTTAGGGTTCCGTACCTCAAAAGGAAAAAACGGAACCCTTATAGGATCACTTTGTTGTCCGTCTGTCCGTCCGTCCGTCCGTCTGTCAAGACCCTTTTTCTCAGGAACGCGTGGAGGTATGAAGCTGAAATTTATATCAATTACTCAGGTCTACTGTCCCTTGAAGCTGTGAAAAAATCAAACTTCTAAGCCAACGCAATCAAAAGATACAGCCGTTTATGCCGCAAATTTTCGACACTTGCAAGGGAATCAAAACCTACAGGGTGCTTCCCGTGAACTCAGAATCTTGAAATTTGGTACGAAGCAACGTCTTATAGCATAGATAAAGGAAAAATTACGAAAACCGAAAAATGTACGGAACCCTCGGTGCGCGAGTCCGACTCGCACTTGGCAGGTTTTTTTTTTATAAATGACACCGCTCGTTAATCTAGCTATATCTACTCTTTTGCAAATTTATTCCAAGTACGAGTACGCGTACGAGTATTGCATAGATAGAGCCAACCAGACACACATTGACGGTGTAGAGAGACAATGTAGGTATTTAGTAATGAGTCAGTCGTGTGACACATTGCAGTAGACTGTTATTGATTACCGCTTGAACTGTAGAAAAAATCGATTATAATTATTTACAGTGTCTCTTGTCAACATCCCGTAGATAGCCGTTGCGTAATTTATTGCTTTTGTTCTTCGCCAGTATTATTTCCTTATGTCCTTACTGCCATACTTATTGTCGTGCACTCATTTCGGTTGATACTTTCTGAAAAATAAAGTATTTTAAGCTTAAGCACTGAAATTATTTATTTCATGGAACCTTATCATGTAGGTAGCCACTGACGTATTATGCTTAAGATGATTTGAGAAAAGATGGTCAGAGTGGAGATTTTTTTCCCTGCCTCTTTCTCCGGTACAAAATCGACCCGTGATCGTTTAAGATCACTCAGGCAGCCGGGGCTACGAGCTGTATACAATAAATTAATTAATAAATAAAGGATGTAGATTCTCATAAATTTCTTTGTATGTTTATATTTTTTTTTACCTGTATTTCCTAGCTTAGTCTGATTGACACCTAAAATAAAATTATGGAGCGATACGAACTACCAAAGGCTTCGCCAGACCGTTACACGCTTACAGCGAGGTATTACTACAGACTGTTACATTCTTTCGGTTCCGACGTTGTCTGTATGTACATACATACAGACTTACAAAAACAAAATAAAAAACCGGGCAGGTGCCAGTCGGACTCGCGCATGAGGGTTCCGTACCATTACCTATATAACATTAGACACAAAGATCGAGAAAAAACTGCAAAAAAATCACGTTTTTGTATGGGAGCACCCCTTTAAATATTTATTTAATTTTAGTTCAATTATTTATTTTTGAAGCGGACATAGAATTAAATATTCTGTCAATATTTCAAGGATCTAGCTGTTGCAGTTATTAATATCGAGCAAAAAACGACAAAAAAATTACGTTTTTTGTGTCGGAGCCCCCCTTAAATATGTATTTTATTTTGTTTTTAGTATTTTTTGTTATAGCGGAAACAGATCACCTGTGAAAATTTCAACTACCTAGCTATCACAGTTCATGAGACACAGCCTGGTGACAGACAGCCAGACAGACGGACAGTAAAGTCTTAGTAATAGGGTTGTGACGGACCAAGCTCCGTACAAGTGCTCACGATCGTTAATATCGTGTTGAATTGTGTTCTGCACGAGAAGATTAAGGATGGAAGCTAAAATAAACCGAGAAATGATAATCGTATACTTATATAGGGATTGTAAAACATTTAAAGAGCGTATTATAGAATCGGATAAAGCGCCGAAACGTATTTGGTTCCTCGACATAAAATACAGCTAGGTATATTTTGTTTGTATCATTTGTAAATATTTAAGCAGTTCTTGTGAGATATTGCGTTGTCTTTTATAGATTAAATTTTTACGATAATTGAGATTAATTACAACGGCATCTATTTTGCGAGATGGCACAACTAATGAATTATGGATTGAAGAAAGTTTTTCACCTAAAACCTGTTACAATACATGACAGTTCATCGCTTTGTTCGTAGGTGACGCTACCGGTCTATACGCGTGGGTCTGAATTCATTCTCTAATAAAACAAAAACAAAAAAAAGTGCATCCGAAAAGCTTTTGTTTTGTAGCATTTGTAAACATTTAAACAGTTCTTGTAAAATACTTATTGCGTTGTCTTTTGTAGATTAAATTATGCAACTGGTTTTAGGGATGGTTTACGATAATTGAGATTAATCACAATGACATCTCTCTTGCGAAATAGCATAACTAATAAATTTTGGATTGAAGAAAGTCTGTCACCTAAATCTAATACAGTACATGGCAGTTCATTATTTTGTTCATAGATGACGTTTTTTTAATTCATTCTCTAAAACAAAACAAAAAATTGCATCCGAAAAGCTCGGTCATACAGGTACTAAATAAATAGGGAACTTAAATCATATAAAACTTTAACAAAACAACATAGACTCACGCCTGTGTCCCAGAGGGGTAGGCGAATGTCGGGGACTGCCACTTGTTGCGATTTTGACGGATCGCTGTCGCTTTCTCAACATTCATTGGTCGTTGCTTGCGCGCGCGCCGGTTTCGGGTGCTTTTGTCTTGCCCTTTGCTAATGCATCCCCTGTTTGGTCGAGGTGTGTCCGTCTGGGTCATCCCTTGCCGGCCCTTCCACCCACATTTGTTCGATGGATTTGTTTCCTCCTCTCCACATGTCCAAACGAACTCAACATTCCTTTCTCAATTTTGGTCACTGCATCCTCTTTTAGTCCACAACGTTTTCTGGTCACACGGTTATGTGTTCGGTCATTCAAAGTAACACCAGACATACTTCTCAAGGACCTCATTTCTACTTAAAAACGTAGTATTTAGTTTTTCATTGAACTCTGAACGTTTTCTTAGAAACATTATTTTACGAGATGACTCATATATATTGATAAACGCTTCATATATTGTAGGCGTTGCGTTCATACGTTGGGGAGTGACGTCATGGTCTGAGGTCGAGTTGTATGCCGCGTTGTAGTGCCACGTGATTGTATTGACTTTTTGACTGTTTGTATCGTAGGGAGTGTATGGTCGCGGAAGAAAGAGATACCACGTTTGTTTGCCTTTGGACGTGTCCTCTCATACTTTATTAAAGTTTTTCTTAGTGCAAGTCCCCATTATCGAATATCTTCGCATAAGCTCTAGAGTTAGCTCCATCTAGGAGTGAGTAGCATATCAGTATTAGTTCTTTGTTAATACGATATTAACCGTTAGAGTGGGGGGGCGCCACTGTTATTTCCGTCCGGTTGACGCCAACCAAATAAATCATTATAACGCTTCAAATCCCAATTGTAGATAAAGTAGAGTATGTTTAGATGAATATAGACTGAATTAAAGAGATGTTGTTCTATATACGAGATACGAAACTTTGTTACTAGTTTTTCGAAAACACCACCGCGTCATTCAAATGTGCGTTGAATAAATTGATAAAAGGATTGTAGAAAAATAAATCAATCGGGAAATATCGAGATAAATAAATAGAAACTTAATTGACAATATAATTGCAGACATTAAATATTAATTTATAAAATAGTATAATATTAAAGTTCTGAAATTGATTGAGAAGATAGTGGCGCGATGTGGTACGAGTTTGACGAACAAAAATAGAATTACCAATGTTGAAGTCCTTAAATTAATAGCAATAAGGAATAAAATTCTTAGTTGGCGGGATTTCGTTATTGGTTTCGCGAGAGGGAGAAGTGGCATCATATTAGGAGGGGGCTGCGAGGTTATAAAAGCTGGGTTCGGGTAGTGCTCGGGGCTTTTTCCGGAACAGAAAATTGAACAGTAAATACGTCTGCTGCGCTCGTAGGCAAATTCGCCATTTTGTGAATTTATTACTATTAGGGAGTTTCGTTTGCATTTAAATTCGAAAGTAGGAGAGTGGTTTTGGATTTGTAACCTAACATCACCTGTGGGCATTGCGTCCCAGACTATCAGCTCTGGTGTGAAGTTTCAGGTTCTGAATTACTTTCTTAGCTAGGGAATGAGATTTGAAAGTGAAAGTGTAAGGTTAGAAGCGGCCTTCGATTCCTAAACCGTTTGTATATTTAGCTAGAAGTTTTCCGCGTGAAATAGGGTTTTCAGCCTTAGTAATTAGGGTAGCTCTCGCGAAATAAAAGTTTACTAATCCTTTTCCTCCACAGTACTACGTTTATGCGGAAATAAATTTGTGCAAAGGATAACTCACGGTGACAAAGGTATGCTATGGATAATCCGTGTGTCTAGCCTTTGTCAAATAACCAAGGCTCGGCGGGGGCACACGAGATGATCGATATCATTCTTGCGTCATAGCTTTCTGAGCCTTTGCAGACATTTAATTCCACTTATTACTTTAGCTTAATTCCACTAGCTAGTGGTAATTGAGTTTCAGTATACAAACGTGTGAATTTAGAGCGAATTCACTTGGGAGCCTTAAGAAGTTTAAATTAATGGACTAAGGAACCCAAAATCTAGCTCTGCTTACTATGCTACGGCTGAATCTGAGTCTGCTTGGGTTGAAAGGTTTAAAGAATCCCTTCATCGGAGGCGTTCCCAATTTAATTTAATAATAAAAAAAGTAATACTAACAATGATTTTGAATTGAGATAATTACATTAATTATCTTGTTTGAAGATTGGGATAAAATGCTTCTTGTGAATGCGGTGTTAGATCTTCTTCCGTTAGCATACGTGGTGTAGCAATTTTCCCCCTGCTTACCCTGAGTGACAGACGATTCTAGCCCTCTGGCACTTTGCACCCATAACATATTTATGTATTATATTCCGAATATTCTTACCTTGCGGGTGGTTACCGAACCCATAAAACCACCTGCGCATACACATCCTAGGCTACACACTCTGGCCGGCCAGAAAGTCTGAAAGCTAACTGAGTCAAGTTACCAAGTAATTTGAAACAGTCTGGTTTTCCGGAGTTAGGGAGGATAGAAGTAGGAAATAGCTGTGACTAGGGAGACACCTTAGGCACTCACGCATACACACGATTAAATGTAAATGGGGTTTGTTTTGCTGAAACAATAATAATTTTGAAGGGTGGTTAAATATATTAGCTTACGGGGTTGGGAAAAATTAGGCAGGCTCCCCCTTTTCTTTCAGGGTATCCAGTTGTATGATGAGAGTAAGTATTTCCCCAAGTCCCCACCATAACAATGCGGTCATTAGATGCTTTAAGGTTCATTTAATAAAACTAAAATAAGTGAAATTGGTGCTTCCACAATGTTTTGTAGTGTAGTGATATTGTAATCAATATGTCGCAATAGGTTTAGTGTTCAATAAATCTGTTTCCAAACCCGTCTGTAAATGATAGCGTTAAGTAATTCTCTTATCACCTACTCATAAGGATGTAGATGTAACCCCGCAAAATTCCGCGCCGCGCTAATGTAAACCTGCAAAACTCTGTTGGACTAAAAGATTGTATTCGTTGTTTAATTGTGCGAGTCTTGAATTAGTAGCTACTAAACTTACTGCTTATCTATGTCTCTGGTCCTTACCTTAAAACTAGACGTAAAGGTTGGTGCGTTTCATCCACACGGTGATCATTTGAAACTAAGGAATAGGTAAAACGAAACGAAAATATTAGCTTCATAGGTACTTATCTTTTGACCTTCGGACGGGTCATTCCACTTTTGCAGAGGTAGGAACAATTTATGTAGGTGCGTAGATACTTTTTCTTCCGACCGTTGTTTCTTTAGTATTATTGCATTTTAGGCGCAATATAGGGTGAATAATATATAGGGTGGTCAAAACTCGGATTATTGTTAGGAATTGAAAGACGTTATGGGACGTTAGAGAGTAGTTAAGAGCCACTATAGGCTTTGTAGTAGTAATGCTATATTCATTTTAAGTATATTGGCTTAATACTCTGCTTAATCTCATAGTTGCGTGAGCGCGGCTGGATTGTTTCAGTGTTGGTAAGCTTCGATGAAGTCTTATTCCAACGTACTTTGTGCATTTGGTTATTACCTCTCTCACACTCTCGTCAGCCAATGCATTGTACTGCTGAACATCCCTTTGCCGTTTCTTGCGTTAATTGTGTGAAGCGTCTTGAGTCTTAAGATCTCTATACTTGCTTAAAGCTTTTATTATGTTTGACTTGTCCTTGAGTGGCATCTCATAGTTGCGTGAGCTCGGCTGGATTGTTTCAGTGTTGGTAAGCTTCGATGAAGTCTTATTCCAACGTACTTTGTGCATTTGGTTATTACCTCTCTCACACTTTCGTCTGCCAATGCATAGTACTGCTGAACATCCCTTTGCCGTTTCTTGCGTTAATTGTGTGAAGTGACTTGAGTCTTAATGCCTGCTCAAAGCTTTTATTGCTTCTATTATATTTATTTGTATGACTTATGTCTTTGGGTGACATTTCATGGTTGCGTGGGTTTGGCCGGACTGTTTCAGTGTTGGTAAGCTTCGATGAAGTCTTATTCCAACGTACTTTGTGCATTTGGTTATTACCTCTCTCACACTCTCGTCTGCCAATGCATTGTACTGCTGAACGTCTCTTTGCCAATTCTTGCGTTAATCATGTATGTTTTCTTAAGGCATAGACTCGGAATAATGAATCATTGTATTCTTATTTCTAGTCAGTCATAGTTTTATTATTTCTAAGTATATATTAACAGTATAACGTAGTGGTGGCCAATCCCCATCCACGGTAGATATAATTAGCACTATCGGCTAGTAGATAATTGAGTATTGCACTCACTTCTTCTTATCCAATATTATCTACTTAGCTGGCTAATAATGTCTGCCTTAACCGGCCTTTGGTAGGGGACGTTATACTAAAACACTCACATGTGTAATAGTATGACAAGTAGTTATTTCAAATATTTTGCTACTATAATCTTATTTTATTTACATAGAATTTATTTTATTTAACCTTTAATTTATTGTCTTCTAAACTTAACTTCTTTATTTAAATTTTCCTTCTTTATCCCAATCTTGTCTCGCTTCTGCTTATTTAATGTTGCTTTATTGCTATTTTAGTTTCTTCGAATCTTTCTAAAATTTACCTTTTCTAATAAACATTTGATTTGAACTGAATGTTCTTAGTTCCACTTTTATTATTTTAACGGATCTCTTACATGCACTCATTACTCAATCTCATATCCTAAAAGTTCTTGGGTTATTAATACGTTCACAATGAAGGGTCCTCACTAGACTAGACGATCACAGTTGGCCATTAGAGTGTTTTGCATCATAGTAACTTTTCTCCTTTACTATCGGGGTCATATGTTTAATATTCAGGGGGTGGGGGGTTACAATATGGTGTGCCGTGACCATGATATTTTAATACGAGTTTGAGTAGTTTGTTTGTATGTTTTATGATGCAGAATATTCTTATTTTTAATTATTATCGTTGGCTTTATGCCACAATTTGATGTTCGTGAAATGGAAAGGTTTGAGATTGACGATGCGGGTATGATTGAGATCCGTTCATTTTGCTTTCGCATAGATTTATGGATGTATGCACGGGTAAAAACAAATATTTGATTCGTGTATGGATCTATTTATCTAATTTTTTACGTGTAATCACGTTATTTTAACTAACGTTCCGTAGCTTCTTGGTAATTTCTATTCAAATTTCGTTACTTTACAATAAATCTTTAGTTGATTCAATGCTTCCGTGTCGGTTTTTAATAATAGTCTGTAGAGGTTATACTGTTCGATCGTTTTTAAGCAGGTACGCTTAGGGGTTTTTTATTCAGGGGGTTGTATCAAATTATGTTTTACGTCAGAAGTTGCGTTCATAGGTAAACTAAGGCCAATAATAATTCCAGTTTAGTTAATTAAGAAGATAATTAGGGAATTAAAAAAAAAATTGAATGTCATCAGGTTACATTAATTAGTCAAAGGTCTGCTTTATGGGGGGTTGTCAAAATATCGGTTTTCTTTTACGCGATTTTAAATTCTTAAATACATTAATACTTGTTTTGCTTATTAATTAATAGTTATTATTGTGAATGATCTTTCTTATTTTAATTTGTTGATGTATTTCATTTTAAATATTTTCATACTGGGGGTTGATATCTTTCTTACATTCGGTTTAGCATTCCATTACGCGGAAACTTGTCTTTTATTTGGGGGGTTGTGGGGTTGTAAAAGAAAAAAAAAAAGCAAAAAAAAGCAACATAATTAACAAAAGTTTTCTCGACGGGGGGTTGCTATTATTACAGTATTTCTAGGAATTTAGTATTGCGTAATTCGGTAGTTTCGTATAGTGGTGGCGCAAATAAATTCAAGAATTCTAAGTTATTCCATTAGACTCGAGATAAATTTTAATTTGCTAAAATATCAATATGTCAAATAAATTTAGTATATTTTATTCACATCGATTCGTAAATTTCTTGATAGACATCATAAACTAATCTATTAATTAAAACAAAAAAAAAAAGAAAAAGGAATTATTTTATTTTAGTAATCCGCTTACCCATAATAAAGTATAAATTATAGAAAAAAAAAAAAACAACACATTTTGTTTTATTTTAATAATCCGCGTACAGTAAACGAAAAAAGTAGATAATCGAATGTTCTTAAACCAAACTTTGGATTTAAATGTACCTTACCATAATTTACGTCTTACCCAAATACTATTTTTAATAAAATACGGACGCATGTTAATCTAATCGGGATTTAAACTTGATTATTTAATTTTCGTCGTTGACTGTACTTCTTAAACCAGGTAATTGAAACGGTTTTGAAAGGTAATCTGGTAATTGAAATTGAGGTATTGTGTACGGTAATCAAGGTAATTCGTGTGGTACTGTGTAAGGTAAAACAAATTTAATTTTAAAATTTTTACTTGCGTCTCATAACGTCTATCACTAGGTATATTTGCGATCGCGGGCTCTGGTTCAAATTATTTTATTCCTCATGTTGGATAGGGTTGTCAAATTTATAATAAAATTAGTAGTTCATTTTATATCGCGGTAATCAAAATCATATCTGCGAAGAGTTCATTCGCTAAATTCTCAGGCTTCATATATCAGTATGTAAGCAAGTAAGAGTAAGCTTGGAAATGATTCAATGAATGGAGAAGGAATTAGTTGGAGTATTTAGAAAGAGAATGAAAAGGGGCTTGAATGGAAGTTCTAGAGTTCGGTGAATCGGTTTTACGCAGATAACTTGTTTTATTTAGTTTCCGAATACAGCACACACCTCAAGCGGATACAAATACTTCTTTTGATTTTCATTTTCAATTAAGTTAAACTGTATTTGTATCCCGGACTCCACAAGAAGCTAAGAACTAGTTTCGGCAACTGAGCAGGCTCCAGAAGCGAAGATGTTGTCGATTGGGGATTTTCATTGATTAATATCGTTTGTTTGTTAGCTTCCCGTAGTGATTTCGCAGCTGATTGTTATTTGAGGCTATTGTAAGGGTCGGTTCTACTACCGGTGCACGTTTGCTCTTGGGGAGGCCTCCCCTTTGGAGTTTAAGCGAGTGTATCTGGTACTTAGCAGTCGGTGCCTTCGGGCTGTTCTGCCTCACAACCAGGATCCCTTTATCAAGGTCTTAAATGATAGGCTGTGTTAAAAGCTGCTAAGCGATCCGAATTAAACGGTGTCGATTGAAATTTCACATAGGCAATTATCTGAAGAGTCTGGTTGAAAAACACAACTCACTCATTTCGTCATTTCTGGAAAATAGTGAAACAAGTAATTAGTAACTTATGTAGCATGACCACTCTCGTGATCACTTATGTTTTATTGAAAATTTGATAACGACAGGTCTTATCCAAATTTTGGGGGTTGATTGTGACGGACCAAGCTCCGTACAAGTGCTCACGATCGTTAATATCGTGTTGAATTGTGTTCTGCACGAGAAGATTAAGGATGGAAGCTAAAATAAACCGAGAAATGATAATCGTATACTTATATAGGGATTGTAAAACATTTAAAGAGCGTATTATAGAATCGGATAAAGCGCCGAAACGTATTTGGTTCCTCGACATAAAATACAGCTAGGTATATTTTGTTTGTATCATTTGTAAATATTTAAGCAGTTCTTGTGAGATATTGCGTTGTCTTTTATAGATTAAATTTTTACGATAATTGAGATTAATTACAACGGCATCTATTTTGCGAGATGGCACAACTAATGAATTATGGATTGAAGAAAGTTTTTCACCTAAAACCTGTTACAATACATGACAGTTCATCGCTTTGTTCGTAGGTGACGCTACCGGTCTATACGCGTGGGTCTGAATTCATTCTCTAATAAAACAAAAACAAAAAAAAGTGCATCCGAAAAGCTTTTGTTTTGTAGCATTTGTAAACATTTAAACAGTTCTTGTAAAATACTTATTGCGTTGTCTTTTGTAGATTAAATTATGCAACTGGTTTTAGGGATGGTTTACGATAATTGAGATTAATCACAATGACATCTCTCTTGCGAAATAGCATAACTAATAAATTTTGGATTGAAGAAAGTCTGTCACCTAAATCTAATACAGTACATGGCAGTTCATTATTTTGTTCATAGATGACGTTTTTTTAATTCATTCTCTAAAACAAAACAAAAAATTGCATCCGAAAAGCTCGGTCATACAGGTACTAAATAAATAGGGAACTTAAATCATATAAAACTTTAACAAAACAACATAGACTCACGCCTGTGTCCCAGAGGGGTAGGCGAATGTCGGGGACTGCCACTTGTTGCGATTTTGACGGATCGCTGTCGCTTTCTCAACATTCATTGGTCGTTGCTTGCGCGCGCGCCGGTTTCGGGTGCTTTTGTCTTGCCCTTTGCTAATGCATCCCCTGTTTGGTCGAGGTGTGTCCGTCTGGGTCATCCCTTGCCGGCCCTTCCACCCACATTTGTTCGATGGATTTGTTTCCTCCTCTCCACATGTCCAAACGAACTCAACATTCCTTTCTCAATTTTGGTCACTGCATCCTCTTTTAGTCCACAACGTTTTCTGGTCACACGGTTATGTGTTCGGTCATTCAAAGTAACACCAGACATACTTCTCAAGGACCTCATTTCTACTTAAAAACGTAGTATTTAGTTTTTCATTGAACTCTGAACGTTTTCTTAGAAACATTATTTTACGAGATGACTCATATATATTGATAAACGCTTCATATATTGTAGGCGTTGCGTTCATACGTTGGGGAGTGACGTCATGGTCTGAGGTCGAGTTGTATGCCGCGTTGTAGTGCCACGTGATTGTATTGACTTTTTGACTGTTTGTATCGTAGGGAGTGTATGGTCGCGGAAGAAAGAGATACCACGTTTGTTTGCCTTTGGACGTGTCCTCTCATACTTTATTAAAGTTTTTCTTAGTGCAAGTCCCCATTATCGAATATCTTCGCATAAGCTCTAGAGTTAGCTCCATCTAGGAGTGAGTAGCATATCAGTATTAGTTCTTTGTTAATACGATATTAACCGTTAGAGTGGGGGGGCGCCACTGTTATTTCCGTCCGGTTGACGCCAACCAAATAAATCATTATAACGCTTCAAATCCCAATTGTAGATAAAGTAGAGTATGTTTAGATGAATATAGACTGAATTAAAGAGATGTTGTTCTATATACGAGATACGAAACTTTGTTACTAGTTTTTCGAAAACACCACCGCGTCATTCAAATGTGCGTTGAATAAATTGATAAAAGGATTGTAGAAAAATAAATCAATCGGGAAATATCGAGATAAATAAATAGAAACTTAATTGACAATATAATTGCAGACATTAAATATTAATTTATAAAATAGTATAATATTAAAGTTCTGAAATTGATTGAGAAGATAGTGGCGCGATGTGGTACGAGTTTGACGAACAAAAATAGAATTACCAATGTTGAAGTCCTTAAATTAATAGCAATAAGGAATAAAATTCTTAGTTGGCGGGATTTCGTTATTGGTTTCGCGAGAGGGAGAAGTGGCATCATATTAGGAGGGGGCTGCGAGGTTATAAAAGCTGGGTTCGGGTAGTGCTCGGGGCTTTTTCCGGAACAGAAAATTGAACAGTAAATACGTCTGCTGCGCTCGTAGGCAAATTCGCCATTTTGTGAATTTATTACTATTAGGGAGTTTCGTTTGCATTTAAATTCGAAAGTAGGAGAGTGGTTTTGGATTTGTAACCTAACATCACCTGTGGGCATTGCGTCCCAGACTATCAGCTCTGGTGTGAAGTTTCAGGTTCTGAATTACTTTCTTAGCTAGGGAATGAGATTTGAAAGTGAAAGTGTAAGGTTAGAAGCGGCCTTCGATTCCTAAACCGTTTGTATATTTAGCTAGAAGTTTTCCGCGTGAAATAGGGTTTTCAGCCTTAGTAATTAGGGTAGCTCTCGCGAAATAAAAGTTTACTAATCCTTTTCCTCCACAGTACTACGTTTATGCGGAAATAAATTTGTGCAAAGGATAACTCACGGTGACAAAGGTATGCTATGGATAATCCGTGTGTCTAGCCTTTGTCAAATAACCAAGGCTCGGCGGGGGCACACGAGATGATCGATATCATTCTTGCGTCATAGCTTTCTGAGCCTTTGCAGACATTTAATTCCACTTATTACTTTAGCTTAATTCCACTAGCTAGTGGTAATTGAGTTTCAGTATACAAACGTGTGAATTTAGAGCGAATTCACTTGGGAGCCTTAAGAAGTTTAAATTAATGGACTAAGGAACCCAAAATCTAGCTCTGCTTACTATGCTACGGCTGAATCTGAGTCTGCTTGGGTTGAAAGGTTTAAAGAATCCCTTCATCGGAGGCGTTCCCAATTTAATTTAATAATAAAAAAAGTAATACTAACAATGATTTTGAATTGAGATAATTACATTAATTATCTTGTTTGAAGATTGGGATAAAATGCTTCTTGTGAATGCGGTGTTAGATCTTCTTCCGTTAGCATACGTGGTGTAGCAATTTTCCCCCTGCTTACCCTGAGTGACAGACGATTCTAGCCCTCTGGCACTTTGCACCCATAACATATTTATGTATTATATTCCGAATATTCTTACCTTGCGGGTGGTTACCGAACCCATAAAACCACCTGCGCATACACATCCTAGGCTACACACTCTGGCCGGCCAGAAAGTCTGAAAGCTAACTGAGTCAAGTTACCAAGTAATTTGAAACAGTCTGGTTTTCCGGAGTTAGGGAGGATAGAAGTAGGAAATAGCTGTGACTAGGGAGACACCTTAGGCACTCACGCATACACACGATTAAATGTAAATGGGGTTTGTTTTGCTGAAACAATAATAATTTTGAAGGGTGGTTAAATATATTAGCTTACGGGGTTGGGAAAAATTAGGCAGGCTCCCCCTTTTCTTTCAGGGTATCCAGTTGTATGATGAGAGTAAGTATTTCCCCAAGTCCCCACCATAACAATGCGGTCATTAGATGCTTTAAGGTTCATTTAATAAAACTAAAATAAGTGAAATTGGTGCTTCCACAATGTTTTGTAGTGTAGTGATATTGTAATCAATATGTCGCAATAGGTTTAGTGTTCAATAAATCTGTTTCCAAACCCGTCTGTAAATGATAGCGTTAAGTAATTCTCTTATCACCTACTCATAAGGATGTAGATGTAACCCCGCAAAATTCCGCGCCGCGCTAATGTAAACCTGCAAAACTCTGTTGGACTAAAAGATTGTATTCGTTGTTTAATTGTGCGAGTCTTGAATTAGTAGCTACTAAACTTACTGCTTATCTATGTCTCTGGTCCTTACCTTAAAACTAGACGTAAAGGTTGGTGCGTTTCATCCACACGGTGATCATTTGAAACTAAGGAATAGGTAAAACGAAACGAAAATATTAGCTTCATAGGTACTTATCTTTTGACCTTCGGACGGGTCATTCCACTTTTGCAGAGGTAGGAACAATTTATGTAGGTGCGTAGATACTTTTTCTTCCGACCGTTGTTTCTTTAGTATTATTGCATTTTAGGCGCAATATAGGGTGAATAATATATAGGGTGGTCAAAACTCGGATTATTGTTAGGAATTGAAAGACGTTATGGGACGTTAGAGAGTAGTTAAGAGCCACTATAGGCTTTGTAGTAGTAATGCTATATTCATTTTAAGTATATTGGCTTAATACTCTGCTTAATCTCATAGTTGCGTGAGCGCGGCTGGATTGTTTCAGTGTTGGTAAGCTTCGATGAAGTCTTATTCCAACGTACTTTGTGCATTTGGTTATTACCTCTCTCACACTCTCGTCAGCCAATGCATTGTACTGCTGAACATCCCTTTGCCGTTTCTTGCGTTAATTGTGTGAAGCGTCTTGAGTCTTAAGATCTCTATACTTGCTTAAAGCTTTTATTATGTTTGACTTGTCCTTGAGTGGCATCTCATAGTTGCGTGAGCTCGGCTGGATTGTTTCAGTGTTGGTAAGCTTCGATGAAGTCTTATTCCAACGTACTTTGTGCATTTGGTTATTACCTCTCTCACACTTTCGTCTGCCAATGCATAGTACTGCTGAACATCCCTTTGCCGTTTCTTGCGTTAATTGTGTGAAGTGACTTGAGTCTTAATGCCTGCTCAAAGCTTTTATTGCTTCTATTATATTTATTTGTATGACTTATGTCTTTGGGTGACATTTCATGGTTGCGTGGGTTTGGCCGGACTGTTTCAGTGTTGGTAAGCTTCGATGAAGTCTTATTCCAACGTACTTTGTGCATTTGGTTATTACCTCTCTCACACTCTCGTCTGCCAATGCATTGTACTGCTGAACGTCTCTTTGCCAATTCTTGCGTTAATCATGTATGTTTTCTTAAGGCATAGACTCGGAATAATGAATCATTGTATTCTTATTTCTAGTCAGTCATAGTTTTATTATTTCTAAGTATATATTAACAGTATAACGTAGTGGTGGCCAATCCCCATCCACGGTAGATATAATTAGCACTATCGGCTAGTAGATAATTGAGTATTGCACTCACTTCTTCTTATCCAATATTATCTACTTAGCTGGCTAATAATGTCTGCCTTAACCGGCCTTTGGTAGGGGACGTTATACTAAAACACTCACATGTGTAATAGTATGACAAGTAGTTATTTCAAATATTTTGCTACTATAATCTTATTTTATTTACATAGAATTTATTTTATTTAACCTTTAATTTATTGTCTTCTAAACTTAACTTCTTTATTTAAATTTTCCTTCTTTATCCCAATCTTGTCTCGCTTCTGCTTATTTAATGTTGCTTTATTGCTATTTTAGTTTCTTCGAATCTTTCTAAAATTTACCTTTTCTAATAAACATTTGATTTGAACTGAATGTTCTTAGTTCCACTTTTATTATTTTAACGGATCTCTTACATGCACTCATTACTCAATCTCATATCCTAAAAGTTCTTGGGTTATTAATACGTTCACAATGAAGGGTCCTCACTAGACTAGACGATCACAGTTGGCCATTAGAGTGTTTTGCATCATAGTAACTTTTCTCCTTTACTATCGGGGTCATATGTTTAATATTCCGGGGTTGGGGGTCACAGGGTCCCGTTTGGCACCCTTCGGGTACGGAACCCTAAAAACGGCCAAGTGTGTGTCGGGTCACGCGCAGTGTAGGCTTCTGTAGTTGGCCGTCAAAATATGCGGACTTTTTAACTAACCGACTTCATAAATGGAGAAGGTTCTCTCTTTTTCCTTCTCTTTTTAATGTCAGTATGCGTTTACTCGCAGAAGCGTGGCCCGATGTGGAAAAACTCTATTTTTGTTCGATAGTGTAGACTTCACAGGTCATAGTCAGGATGTGATGACGAATGCCGGAGAAATCGAACTCTTAAAATTTTAAAGGCACACTTGAAGCGATTTAGATCTTTTTATAGTGACTCCTGCATTTGCTTTCTGAAAGCACAATTTGGTGGAGTCGTGTATAATCGTATATTTGTGTGTGACTATTCACAAAAAAACGTGAAATATATTTTTTTAAATAAAAGCTAAAAACCTACTTCAAAAGATCACAGCACTAAAAACACAGAAATAATTTAAACGAATATGACCTTTATATTCGATGAAGGTATTGTAGAAATTTTAGAGTCGGTGCCCAAAACTTCTGCCATACCTACATCGTATTTAAAGGTCACACTCGTTAAAATAGTTTAAATTATTTCTGTAATTTTAGTGCTGTACCTAGTGTTTTGTAGTCGGTTTTTTTATTTATTAAAAAAAAATTGATTAATAAAATAACACAAAGTCACGTCTGTATTCCGGAGGGCTAGGCAGTGACCAGGGTCTGCCACTTGCTACGATCCCGACAGATCTCCTGCGTTTCATCCACATTAATTAGTCTTTGATATTTGATATCATTGTTATAATTAGAGACCTGATTATATGCAAATGCATATTGCATATGCTTTTGCATATTTAGTACCTTTTCAGCGTTAGTTGCATATTTTAGAAAAATAAAATGGATATTGCATATTTACGCTCGATATCGCTCATCGTTCGATGCTTTTCATAGTAGGAAACATATTGAAAAACAACCCAGGGTTTGAACCCTTGTGTGAAATTGATAGTTTCATCAACGGAATGGGTGAAATTTTGCCCGGCACAGTAAGCCCAAACATTGCACGCAAATTTAAATTCTGCCCAGTAACCTCAGTGGACGTAGAACGCTCTTTTTCCGCTTACAAAAATTTATTTAGCGATCGTGGACACAATTTTGTCTACAGAACATTTAGAACAGTACTTAGTAGTACATATTTTTAAAAGTAAATTTTAAATTTCATTGTTACCTAAGTAGGTATACCTTGTAACAGTTTTTTTCACAAATACGATTTTCAGTACAAGCCTTTATAAGATAAAATAAAATATTTAAAAATACGACTTTTTATTTTTTCCTGTTTAATTGTATGCAAATTTTGGCCCTTTTTAAGGATTTTCGTGCATATTTTAGCTATTTTCGTGCAAATATGCTAACTTGCATATTTGCATGCATATTTTGGGCATTTTTTGGTGCATATAATCCGGTCTCTAGTTATAATGAATAAATTGACTTTTACCTTACTTATAACATCTACTACATTAGTGTAAGCTTTAACAGAATTGTAGGTCTGTACAAAGCTTTCCTGACATAAGTTGGTCGAGTATTACTCTGCAACTTGTAAATCGTACTTAGCTGATATAGTTTTCCTTGTATGCGTGGCTGCCCTGAAAATTTTCACGTTTCTACAAACAACCGCTTAGCAAACGCTCCATTCTTACACAAAGTTGCGTTTTAAAGCTCAATATTTCTCAATTCGATCCTTGAATCGAAAAACGCTTTTACACCAACCCCTGAGCCCTAAACATGTTTTTTTAAGTTACCTTTCGACGTAGTTTCATCGGCATTATTTCGATGATTATAGTAATGTACAGTCGGTAATAGGTACAGATTTTACCCATTTATAGATTTACTTGGTTCTTCCTGACCGACCGTGGCTATTTAGTATGGCTGGTGAAACGTGATGCGGGGTAAACTATTGTCTTGTTTTTCTTTACTTTTTGGACAATCTTTTTCACTGACTTCAAAAAAGGAGGAAGTTTTCAATTCGTCTGAACATTTTTTTATGTATGTTCAGCGATAATTTTTCTTTACGACGTTTTCTGATTTCATTCATTGGTTTTTTGTAAGAAAGGACGTGTACATACCTCCAGAGTGGTCCCATACAAATTTGGTCAAAATGTCAATGAGAAAGTATTGGAACCGTTCTTTTTAGCGCGTGATTTTATTGAAATCGGTTTTTTTGTTGAAAAATTTGGTCTTAGAAATGAATGGCTGCATCTGCTTACCCTTCCTGTGAAATTGCGTACGCGTACGGGTGGCTCCCCCCACCTAGCTACCCCCCCATCCGCTCTACTCTAAATGTACACGTGTAAGTTCTTACGAGAGCAGGGACTCATAAAATGTAGGAAGATAACCCGTAGTAATGCGGACGTGTAAATCAACAAGATTAATGTTTGGATCTTGCGCTTATCGGAGTCCCCACGCGAGGCTGTGAGTGCGAGAGGAACTGCATGTACCTGATGTACCTAAAGCAGGAAAAGGGTAGGTGTGTACCGTAATCGTTTCCTCTTTTCGTCTTTGAAATCCTCTCAATCACCGAACAACAAACTGTCTTCGGAGCTAATGCATCGGGGCTTAATGTTTTACTCTTTATTCTGTTGGATTATTGCACAGCAGTGTCAAGTTTTTAGGGACTTGGGACTTTACATTTTACAGGACCTACTTTCACTACGAGGGTATTTATTACTCATGAGGAAAAATATATTATTCATCAATTTGCTTTCTACGTAAAATATTTCATAGGATAATGATTCGTCATTTACTGTTTTACAGGACGAAAAAACAACTGGACACATCATGCATGCAACGTTATTACGTTTGGGCTTTAATCACCACGCGTAATATCAATAACAGGTCATCATCATTGCTATCGTAATTTTACTCATGAGGAAAAACGATATTATTTATCAATTTCCTTCCTACTTAAAATATTTCACTGGAATAGTGCTTAGTCATTTTGTCATAGATATAATGCCCGAGTGACTTTGACTTTGCATGGACGTATTTCGGATATCATTGACGGGGACGCGTTTTAGCACGATTAATTTAAGAAAGGGAGTGGATAACTATTTGTAACTACTTGCTCGCACAATATAGATGGCAAGATCGTATGAGCGAGAGGCAAACATTTGCCCAGTCCCTTTCGTTAATTGTCAATGTTTAGCCAACTTAAAAATACTTTACAAAAAAAAATGCTCTTACGTGTCCATTGCTCACTCATGCCGACTGCGTGGATTTTTGTTCAAGTTATCTGTCGGGCATTATACCTACCTATTTAACAATCACGATATTAGAAAAACGTAACATCCTCGGTGGGCACGCGTGGTAATTAAGGCCATGCTCTCTCTCTGAGAGAAGGCCTGTGCCCTGCAGTGGGACGTATATAGGCTATATAAAAAATACATATTATTATTAATATAATTATGTTTATGTGAATGTATTTGATTCTGCGTATGGACGTACGTTTGAGATAAATATATTGAATTGAATTGAATTAGTTAAATCGTGATTTAATTCGCTAAGTGACGCGCTGTGGAATAATACACGACTGTGTCCTCAGTGCCTTTATTATCTTAATTTAAATCAGCAATTTTTGTTAATAAGAATCTCGGAAACAGCTCCAACCATTTCGATGGAGTTGTGTATAAATTAATCTACTAAGTTTACTTTTTAGTGAAACTCGTTTTGCCAGTATTTTAAGCATAATAAATTGCTACGCAATATCATTACCATAGAAACATAATTATGCGACCATCGGCCACGTTACAATATCTCAGTTGGGAAGAAATCGAACTTCAATACGAGGAATCTGTAGTTCGAAAGCGCTTTTATTTGTATTCGTATTTTTACGTTATTTTATTCCTTTATTTAGTTACTTAAATAGCAAAATAACAAAGAAATGGGAATTCGGTATTTGACACGTTCAACAATAAATTATTTCATATGCTCGATTAAAACAAACATGACCAAATATCTCGGAAAATGTATCTCTTTTAGTCAATTACTAGTTATTACAATTTTGAAATAGATTAAACATTAAAAGAGTGCTCTGAAATGTGACGTCATAAACCAGTATTTTCATAAACTCATTTGATATTTGT
This sequence comes from Yponomeuta malinellus, assembly GCA_947308005.1. Lineage (NCBI taxonomy): Eukaryota > Metazoa > Arthropoda > Insecta > Lepidoptera > Yponomeutidae > Yponomeuta > Yponomeuta malinellus. The sequence continues at coordinate 13,991,640 of OX371006.1, read as the reverse complement.
CAAATACCCAATTGCAATTTTTTTGTAGTTCAGCAACAGATGGCGCTACACCAAATTTGTATGTTTTACGAAATAAGAAGACGAGATAAAACAGACCTTAAGGCACAATTTTAGCCTCTAACACACCCCCGTTCCTGACATACCACCCATAATCTTCGTACACCTTGTACCAGAACTGTAGGCGCTGCAGCAGGGGCGGACCCAGGGCCATGCGAGGGTCGTTGTTTAGGTACAGGAAGTTTCGCTCTGGGCCGCAGTCCGACCATGTTGGGGACAAGTCTGTTAGTAAATTGCCAGGCGTCGGGGACCTGAAACAAATAAATCATAATGACTAATAATAACGTATTTTTTTTTATAATAACTTTCACAGATCCCTCTCCCAAACTAGGATATCCTGTGCTATGGTAAACAGGAAAGGGCTAACATGGAAATACACCCAAACTAAGGCCATTTGTACAAATTTACGGTGGCCCCCAGTAGGATCGAATCCACGACCTCCGGCATGGTGATCAGACGTGATACCGCTAAGCCAACGAATAAGCCAAAAACAAAAATTCAAAATATTTATATTTATAACTATAAGCACTTTACATTCTTAGTAGCATAAAATCGGCGGTCTTATCGCTAAAAGCGATATTTTCCAGACCACCTTTCACCTACCTAACGACAGTTATGACATGTAGCGACGATGTAGCGTCTTGTATTTTAACGGTTTCAGTGTTTCTCCTGTCGCCGTTTTTTCCGTTCCATCTTACGAGAATCAAATCAAAATTATCTTTCATAAATTGACATTAAAAAAAGAGCATTCATTTAACATCATCAGTTCATTTAAAATAGTATCTATTCGATGCATCTTTGAAACTAACTTATTTATTTCATTTACCTAAATACTACTAAAAGCAAAATAAACTCGGGCTATCTACCTGACAAGGAACGTAAGTGCTATAGTAATCTATGGTAAAAAGTGCTTTCTGCAAAAAATGCGAGCGAGGGAGCCCCCCCATCTTGAGTGTAGGACCTTAACCACTTATCGATTTATCTAAAAAAGATGAAGACGTGATTTCATTTAAAGTACTCGTTTGATGACTAGTAGCGTCATTTAAATTCACACTCTGTAACTAAATTTCGAACTATGCTTTAAAGTATGGCCACAGGTATGGCGATGATCACACCTGTCTTTTAATAATCCTTGGTCAAACAGAAAGGTAATAATATCGATATCTCTTTTTTTTTTTTTTAAATCCCTACTGCTTGTTTGTACAGGCGCTCGCACACATCAAAAGTTGCGTTGATGTGACTGCATTGGCCAATTGCAACGCTTACTTCGACTCACGCACAGATGTATAAGCCTGCGTGCGTATTGCTTAGATTAGCCGGCGACAGCGGTTCCCGTACAAAATACGCGCTAGGGCAATTCTAACTTATTTTCTCTGTCCTGTACTGGTGACAGACAAACGGACAGTGGAGTCTTAGTAATAGAGTCCCCTACCCTTCAGGTACGGAACCCTAAATAGTGATAGCACACTCACCTGTATTTACAGAAATTCGTAAACAGCGACATAAGGACATCTATTGTCTGTTTGCTCTCGTAGCTAGCTGAAGCTAACAGCGGCCTCGTGGCTTGTGTTACGAACATATACCCCAACTCGTCTACATGCGACGCCCCTTTGAACCTGATCCGCTGGACGATCTTATACCAGTTCAGATCACCATCAAAATCGAACACGTAGTAATATAGCGGATTCCCGCGACCCAAACTTTTATGTAGTCGGATCCAGGCATCAATGCTGTACGTAAACTGCGTATCAGACACCAAGTCGACGAAGCCCCGCAAGCTAGCATTAGAAATGTCACCGCCGTCGAAGTAAACATTTCTTATATCTCGCGCCAAATTCTTCGACTCTCGCGATCCATATGGGTATTCAATGTCAGATGGTATGCAAAGTTCAAAGTTCCTGTTGATTTTTTCTACTAGGGCGGGATTTTCTTTTATTGTAGGTATCATTTTTATACCTTCGTCAGAATTGAATCCAGCTATGATTGGTACATTTTGAGGTAAACCAGATTTTATAATTTCAATAGGATCCTTCGTTATGATGGCGTGTTCTGACATTGGTTCTGCGACAGGTGTGAACGGCGAAAATGGCCTTAGCGCATTGCGATCATTGTTAATCCCCATGACCGTTGTGGCGTTGACAATATCGAAGACATTAGCTTGCCGGAGGAATCTCATGAGGTCGCTGGTGTTGCAGGTCTCGTATCCGAGCTGAGCACCGAGAGCAAACGCGATGTCCACAGGGTGCCGGCCAAAGAATCTTGGACTCAAAACTGATCCAGTAACCAGGAAAGCTTTTGATATCAACCCTGTAGTTTTCTCTGACAGAAGCATGCAATGGACTAACGCTGTGCCGGCACTGTTGCCTCCTAACGCGATATTGTTCGAGTCTCCACCAAACTGCCCAATATGAGCTTTGACCCATTTAAGAACTAATAAAATATCTTTCAGGGCTGCGTTCCCAGAGGCTTTTTGTGTTTCGACCGAAAGAAATCCTAACGCGCCCAATCTACAACAAAATTAGAGGTAAGTACGAGTATATTAAATAATCGCGCACTATTTGATATTAAAAGTCATACGATATTACTGTACACAGTTTCTTGTACCGTAATATCACTTGAGTTGGTTTATTGAATTTGTACCTGTAGTTTAACGTGACAAATATGACTCCATACTTCATGTAGAATTGCGGACCGTAGATAATGTCCGATCTACTGGAGAGTGTTATAAATTCGCCACCGTGTACAAAGACTACCACCGGCAGCGGCTTGCTGTAGTCGATGTTGCCAGGAATGTACACGTTCAGGTTTAAACAGTCCTCATTCATCTGGCTCCGCTTGTACGCTGTCGCTGGCTGTGGACACACGGGTCCGTATTCTGTTGCATCAAATTGGTCAAACCAAGGTTTTTTAGGTATTGGGGGCTGAAAACGTTAGCAATTTAGTAACAGTAATTTCGCTGTAACAAATACACCATGAAGTCTGGATGGTTTAAAAGCCGCAGTTATGTAATTAGTTATTAAAAATTGCATGTACTTATTTAGACTATTACTTTTAAATGATGTTCTAAAGAGGTAAATAAAAAAAAGTTGACAAGTCTTCTTTAAAAAAATGGGCAAACTTTTAGTACTAGGCAGATCAATGACCCCGCGTTTTCGTCTATTAGAACAATGACCCCGCGGACCCGCGGCACGCATGTACCGCTCTGGCTGGCTATTAATGTTCTTATAGATTCGTTTGTGCCGAGATATTTTTGAGAAATACCTTTTTAAAAAAAAAACTAATTTTTGTTACGGCTTTGAAACCACCCAAAATGTATGGTGTACAGAGTAAAATTTGTTGAGATACTTAACCATAAATCTATTTGGTCCCGTAGGTGGTTCAGCATAAGGGATTCCTCGATATCCGTAGTATGTTATATCGCCCTCTTTGATCATCAGGCCCCTTATGGGACCACTAATAGACTCAACTACAGGTGCAATGTTCGGTGTAGTGAGCAACTGCATAATCGATAAATAGTCTGTAAGACCACCCATTATGATAAAATCTGAAGAAATAAGTACATCAATTGAGGTTAACTGATTTACTGTACATTCATACGTGGTTTTTTATAATAAAAATATATATACTTACTAAGTAGTTACCTCATTTCAAAGTTTTAAGCGAAAAAAAGGTTCAAATCACAGTGAATTTAAGTAATTTGTGATACGATATTTTAATAAATTTAATTGTGGAGTATGTCTCATTAGCCCTGCAGCTGACTGCAAACTAACTGCGGCATCAAGGTAGTGTAGCGTTCGTTTTATTATTTAGGAAACTACTTAGGCTAGCGTACTAACAGTGTGTTAGATACATAACAATTAACTCGATTAATAAACCCAGTTATAAAGTCACTAGCTTTTGCCCGCGACTTCGTCCGCGTGGACTTTAGTTGCGAAGAGCGGTTCTAAATAAGTTTTAGATGCTTTTAGCGCATGTGAAAGGTAGATTAAAAAAAAGTGTTCAAATTCTAGGGGTTGGATTTTGAAAACCGTGAAATGGTGTATCGTCAATTATGTTGACGTACGTTTGTACGTTTGTCAATAAAATCCGAAAACAAATACTTTACTCTCCATACAAATTGTGGCATCCCTTTCGCCCTCTTAGGGGTTAAATTTTGAAAGCCTGAGAAAAACATCTTTCATAAATGTTATTGATAAATCTTATTAAATTATATTGTAGGTACTACTTAGGAACATTTTTGAAGCCATATTTTTTACACTTGTAAAGAAAATATGACCTTAAAAAATTTTACCCTCGGTACAAACGGCACTCTATTTTCATCCTTGTCGGGGTTGAATTTTAGAAAACTGAGAAATATATTTTTCATAAATTTTATTGCAGAACACTTGTACTAAGGTTCAATAAAATCAAACTACAAATATTTTACGCCCCATGCAAACTTTGGCAACTCTTTTCACCCCCTTATATCGTGATTGAATTTTGGAAAACTGAGAAATATTAGTTTCATAAATTTTATTGAAGAACATTTGTAATAAGTTTCAATAAAATCTGACCACAAATATTTTAAACCCCGCACAAACTTTGGCATCCTTATCGGGTTGAATTTTGAAAAAGCCTGAAACATGTACTTACCTTTTTACCGCCAGGAGTACTCCTGCGAAGTTTCTAATAAAATAGTCTAACTTATCTGGTTTGCCCATACAAACTTTGGACCCCCGTTTCACCTTCTTGGTGGGTGAGTTTTAATAAATCCTTTTTTAGTGCACCCCTAAACCTTATAAGGAACCTTTGTGCCAAATTTGGAGTCTCTAGACCCAGTGGTTTGGGCTGTGCGTTGATATGTCAGTCAGTCACCAATCAGTGAGTCAGTCAGTCAGTTTCATCATCTTTTATATATTTGAAATTACTCCCTCTTTCGTTATTTGATTCCAAAGTGGCACTTCTTTCACTTTAAGTATTTCTATTGATGTACCTAGCGAGTATACCCACATAATTAGTAAAAGAAATTCGTGTCAGTGTTAAGAGGTTTTCTGTTCTTTTTCTCTGAATTAGTTCAAAAACTCTACTTACCCTCAATAAAGAAATTATACGAATTGATATATTGGACATTTTTATATGAAGATTAAAAATGTTCAATACCGCCGACTAGTTTCAATCATTTTTGCATTGATATTGTTAACGATTTTGAAGTCACGCTGTATTTAGTACCTACCTACTTAAGTTCATCTAAAACTAGGGTTTGTGCATTCTAAAAGATGTTAGAAACTTTCCTTGTCTTTTATAGCAACTACAAAATTTCAAGTTTCCCTCAATACTTCTTTCGCCTAACAAATAGTACTAGTAAACATGACTCATGTGCTTGGAAATTCCAACTTTGCTGACCACAAATCAGAAACACCCGAACCACTTATCCTACCTCAGTTAGTCAAACTACCACTTCGAGATGTGACTCAAACAGACCGGAAATCCGCATATTTTCCCATTAGCATCGTAGAGGTGTACCCATCAAGAAAAACTGGCAGAAAAGTGGAAAATAAGCGATGATTTTCTCATTGTATCTTCTGTTTACAAAGAACGAACTTATTGCAGGTGATTTATGTCTGGTTCGCTCTGTCTGCAGGGGGACGAGTCAATAAGTACTTCTTAGAATCATATCAGTACGGCAATGCAGTTTCCTATTTGACAGCCTCGTTGGTCTAGCCGTTAAGGCACTTAGCTACGAAAACAGAGGTCGTGGGTTCGATTCCCACTGGGGGCCGCCGTACATTTGTACAAATGGCCTCAGTCTGGGTGTGCTTACATGTTTGTAACGTCCTTGCCTGGTTACCATAGCACTGGGTATCCTAGTTTGGGACCAGGTCAAGTGATTGTATTGTGTGCAAGTTATTTATATTACTAAGCTATCATTAGAGTCAGAAAGTTCTCAATCTCGTCAGGAATCAACTGTTTCGTGTACATCACATCACATCACGTCACATCACATCACATCACATCACGTCACGTCACGTCACGTCACGTCACGTCACGTCACGTCACGTCACGTCACGTCACGTCACGTCACGTCACGTCACGTCACGTCACGTCACGTCACGTCACGTCACGTCACGTCACGTCACGTCACGTCACGTCACGTCACGTCACGTCACGTCACGTCACGTCACGTCACGTCACGTCACGTCACGTCACGTCACGTCACATCACATCACATCACATCACATCACATCACATCACATCACATCACATCACATCACATTACATTACATAACATTACATTATAGTTTATTGTATTGTATTATGTTACTTTATATTACGTTACATTATATCATACCACATCATATAATATTATATTAAGTATATTTTAAATGTACTGCATGCTTTATTATTGAATGAATAATGAAATAACAGTTAATGTTATTTTTTGTGTGGCCCGGATTGTGTCCCACTGAAGGGCTTTGCCTAGACTTACATTTCTCCTTATCCTTGGCCAAGTCTTGCCACTTAGCATAGGATGATGGCATCAGTCACGCGTTTTGTGGCGCTAATTTGCCAATTAATGTACTGGAAAGTCGAGAATTTAAAACGCACGACCCGCGTCGCTGTGCTGCCTATACAGTGAATATTTGGGCGAGTCGTCTCTCAGCGAAAATAATGTGAACAAAAAAATTTCAAAACACCCGACAAGTCTCCAACTAAAAAGTAAAAATAAAGTTTGTTTAAACGTGACTCAGAGAGGTGCAGGTAGGATGCAATCGCTCATCAACTCCCAGGTTGCTCATCAAATGGTTATAATTCACTATCGCTTTCATCAATACAGAAGATTGGCTCGTTAAACATTGGACGATAACCATAACTATTGGAACTCAGGTTCAACTAAGATTAGAGTGAATATTTCCACACCTCTCTAGCATTATACTTTAAAAATTACTCATAAAACCAAATTAATTTGACCTGCCCGTGCCTGCGTGTTCGTGCGGCTTTCTGTTCATTCCGTCGGTCTTTCCTCATCTGTCACATAGCCCATGAGTCACGGTTCTGGCAGAGTTTACTTGAGTTACCTCGTAGCGCTTTCGATTAAGTATGGCTAGCTCAAGGATGTTTCTTGGGCTAGCTTCTCCCGGCGACTTCGTCTGCGTGGACTTTGGCGGAATTGGACTTAGAGAGTGGTACCTACTGGTATTGCAAATTCACAAATGTTCGTAAATGAATACGTAAATAACTTCAACACAACACAATCACTTATCCTGGTTCCAAACTAGGATACCCTGTGCTATACTGCTACCCTGTGCAAGGATACCCTGTGCTGCCACGAAAGGACATCACAAACATGCAAATACACCCAGACTGAACCTATTTGTACAAATTGGGCGCGGCAGCCTTCAGTGGAAATTGGACCCACAACACCCGCCACCTTTGTTTTAGTAGTCATAAATGACTATAGAACAAAGGTCGTCATCAATCTGTTTGCAAAATTTAATCCAAAAATCATTCAGCTGTTTTTGCGTGATTGCGTTACAAACATGTAAACTTATAATTTACTTATTATATTAACTTCACATTTATAATTTATCATTAAGTAGGATATACAACCGTGTGGCGCCGGATTAAGAATATCGTCACTCCATTATGAATACTCCACTGCCTTAGTGATAAGGTCACTGTAAAATGATCCTTGAATAAATTATCTTTTATCTTTATCTTATCTTTATTTCCTTCCGTGGATGTCGTAGAAGGCGACTAAGGAAATACATTACATTACAGGAGATGGGCAGCAGCGTTTTCCTCAGATTCCAACCGCATATTGCGATCGCCAACCCGCCTGCCAAACGTGGCGATTATGGCAAAACCCTTCATGGTGAGGAAAATCATGAGGGAGGCCTATGACCTGCAGTGGACCTTACAACACGGTTGCCACGGTAACATTATAAAGGTCAGATTTTTTTGTGACCCTAATAATTTTATCCGAAGAGTGCCAAACGGGATCCTATTACTAAGACTTCACTGTCCGTCTGTTCGTCTGTCACCAGGCTGTATCTCATGAACCGTGATAGCTAGGCAGTTGAAATTTTCACAGGTGTATTTATGTTGCAGCTATAACAAAAAATAAAAACCGAATAAAATTAATAATATTTGAGGGGGGCTCCCATACAAAGAACGTAACTTGTTTGGAATTTTTTGCTCGATATTAATAACGGCAACAGGTAGACGCTTGAAATATTTACATAACATTTAGTTCTATAGCCGCATAAAAAATAAATAATGAAATAAAAAAAAATATATATATATTTAAGAGGGCCTCCGATACAACAAAAGTAATTTTTTGCCGTTTTTTCTCGATCTTTGTGTCTAATGTTGTATAGATAATGGTACGGAACCCTTCGTGCGCGACTCCGAGTCGCACTTGGCCGCTTTTTTGTTCTTTCTTTTTTCAAAGGTACGCTTAAAGCGATTTGGGTGTTTTTTTATAGCGACTCGTGCATTTGCTTTCGGAAAACACTATTTGGCGGAGTCGTAGTGATATTAAATAAAAACTGTCGCAGTGATAAAATTTTTGAATAAAAATAAAAACCGACAGAGAAATAATTTCAATGAATCTGACTTTTAAAGATGTATTGTAGAAATATATTTTGGAGTCGTCAGGTTGTTTTTTTTGTTAAAAGTGTTCTAATCTTTATGTTCTAATAAATAACACTGTAAATATTAGGGGTTAAAGTATGAAATTGCCGTTTTATTGCAATAGGTTCTTTGAATTGACATAGAATCTTCATGGTTTGAGGTTTTCGAATGAAACTTTTTTCAAATGGTTTGTATGATGTTCTTTTTTTAAAAAATTTGAAACATCTGAATATCGAATATTGAATATCAACAAGGCAACACAAGTTTCAACACGCGTTTCTTTCTGCAGATCAGTCAAATCATGAGGCACCAATTTTTCGGATTTTTTTATTTTATTGATTTGACGCAAGTGAGTCAATATTGTGGGTAAGGTAACGTTAAACCATGCCGCTAATTCCTGGGTAGTTTGACTAGGGTCGGCTTCCACTATCTCTCTTAATTCATCGTTATTCACCTGTGTGGGCGGTCTTCCTCGTGGCTCGTTCTTTAAGTCGAAATTTCCATCACGAAAGCGTTTAAACCAAAATCGCACGGTGCGTTCATTAGTAGACCCCTCTCCAAACGCAGCATTGATATTGCGGGCTGTTTCTGCCGCGTTAGTTCCGCGTCGGAACTCGTATTCAAAAATCACTCGAATTTTCGCAGTATCCATCTTTCTTGTCTAAATTGAATAACAAAAACAATTGAAAGTCGATATTCAAATGTTTCACATTTAAAAAAAAAAACATCATAGAAACCATTTGAAAAAAGTTTCATTCGAAAACCTCAAACCATGAAGATTCTATGTCAATTCAAAGAACCTTTTGCAATAAAATGGCAATTTCAAACTTTAACCCCTATTATTTATCAGAGTACTAACGTTTAACGACAGCGTTGGTAGCCTAGTGGTAGAATATCGGACTCGGAAGCGAGAGACCCAGGTTCGATTCCCAGAGCGGGCACGTACCTATGAACTGGTTTCCTAAGTTATGTACATTTGTGAAGTTATAGCAGCAATACCACTCGGTAACGGTGAAGGAAAACATCGTGAGGAAACCTGAGTGTCTGAGTTATTCACATACCTTAGCGCTTGAAATCGCCAATCCGCGGTGGGCACGCGTGGTGATTAAGCCCACACTCTCTTTGAGAGAAGGCCTGTGCCCTACAGTGGGACGTATATAGGCTGCTTATGTAGCGTTTCTTTCATCTATAGGTACTTCAGTGAAGCAAAGTTATGCAAAGCAAAGTCTGTCAATAAAAAGAAAGGTGTCCGGTAGGCTTCTTGTGAATGCGTCATCGGCCGCTCGTAGTATGTACCGGTTAGTGACTTGCTGGCGAGACAACTGGGTCAAGTACTCCGAAATTAGTGACCCGCTGGCGGGCCCGGCGCCGTTACTCATCAGGAAACCGGCGTTACTTAACCATAGAGCGATCGCTAAGCAGACGCACGTTCTCATATTATTTGGCTTACTGACCCGCTCCCGGGCCGGCCCGGGGCAGTTACTCATCGGGAAACTGGAAAAAATACGCGTGGTTAGCGAAGGGTACAGTTCCCTGATTCTAGAATGTTTCACGAAAGCTTACTTGCATTAAGACGTTATAAATACTTTTGCAGTTTGCCATTAATTTACTTAAATAGAAAGAATTAAATTAATGTAAACGATTTCTACCTATGTAATAAATTTGATGCAAGGTAAACGTAATTTTATGTTTTTAATATAAAATAGTGGCGCCGGATTAAGAATAGCGTCACTCCATTTCCTTCCATGGATGTCGTAGAAGGCGACTAAGGAAATAAATTACCAGGAAACGGGCAGCAGCATATTCCTGACATTCCAACCGCATACTGCGATCGCTAACCCGCCTGCCAAACGTGGCGATTATGGCAAAACCCTTCATGGTTAGAAAATCATGAGGGAGGCCTATGTCCTGTAGTGGGCGTCAAATGGCTGATGATGAATATAAAATAGTGTACCCTGCAGTGGTACACACATACCATGGAGGCTACATAAAAAAAAAATCTCGTGTCACAGTGTTTGTTATCGAACTCCTCCGAAACGGCTTCACCGATTTTTATTTTTTGTGTATATTTGGTAGATATGAGAATAGGTCGTAGGCGTAGTAATTAATTAATATGGCAAAACCACGTTTGCCGAGTTAGTATATAATAAAATGTATAAAATAGTATATATATGTAAGTTAGGTAAATCTTATGAAAATACCTAAATTTTTAAGACCCTTTATTCAAACATTATTTATTAGTATGATGTTTCATGAGTATCGTCTATCCTGTTTATAACAACATAAACAGGATAGACGATACTCATCAAATATATACATATATTTCAATAAGTACCAATACAGAAAATAATAAGTACCTACCTATACAGAAAAGAGCACGTTTTGTTGGTGCAACTTGTCGCAGACAGACTGACTTCACGCAAATTAATACGGACTAGCTGCAGTTATGGTCACGTACTAAGGTCTGGAATAAGCTTGATATTTATTTCCACGCTTATCACAGCTCCTTTCCAATCCGTCGGCCGGTGTCCCCAGTATGAAGCACGTTGCGCTGGCGCCAGCCGCGGTCAATGGCGGGACGTACGCAGAAATCACGTACTGATGCCATATTTGATACCAACACGTCCTCGCCGGCCAACGCAGCCGCGCCGATTACCTCAAACCAAAGTTGACTTTATCACGTTCCAATAAAAGCGGAGGTTTTCAACATGATGTTCTGTAAATAACTTTGTCGTGCCTTGCAAATGCATCGCGGGTCGTGGACGCGTGCAGCTTAGGCAACTACTGAATGTGCGGTCTTAACACCGCAACCAACGATTACATTTTGTTATATTGAACTACTCGTACTGTTATGTTAGAAATAAAGTACTTTTATTACAAATGGACAAAGCAGAGTTTAAAGCAGTAGTTTCGGACCTATGATTCGTGGACCTCAGCTGATCCGAGGGAGGGTCAAAAGGGGAATAAAAATATTCGGCAACAAATAGAAATTTTGAATAAGATGGGACAATTAATACATCGAAGCCGATGACTATCTTCTGTTAAACTGAAATAAGTAATACTGATTGATGGTAAAACTTCGCTCCTTGTTGTCCTTGATGAAAACAAAGCAACCAAAGCGGTTAAGAGCAACTGGTCTAGTGAGAGAGATAGAACATGGTTCTGCTTATAGAGATTGACATTTGATTGATAATGTTGCCTAAACATCTTTGTAATGGATGCAGGTATATGGATCTTTTTTATTCAGTTATGTCTGCCACCTAACCTAACTAATTATTCTAATTGCAGCGATAATCACTCTGAGCCAATAATGATGAAAAAATTTGCAATACAACAGCTTTGAAATGATACGTTTACACTAACTCTACACATTTCCTGTCTTTCCAAAAGATGCCTCTGAATGTACATGGTCGAAGATTAGTGCCACCTGACCGCATTTACGGCATTCAACCTAATAAGCAACTGTCAGTGGTTGCTAACAACAAACACCATTTATTACGATTATAATGACATGGTTTCATGTTTTTAGGGTCAACAATTGTCTTTCTAAGCGTTCATACCTACCTACCTTTTATTTTTCCTTTCTGGTTACCATAGTATATGGTATCCTAGTGCATTTTAGTAAATACAATGAGAGATTCACACATAGGTTCGTTAATAGGTTCGGTTCACATCTCGTGTTTTTATTTGTGCGCGTTCATGGAATTGTCATTCATTATAATACCTACATAATGTACTAACATAACACAGGCCCATAGCAAGTAATTGCGTTGTTGGACGTTATTTGTTTATTCTCAGAGAAGGGCTGCTGCAGTGGGTGCGACGTCTAAGTAGATAGATAGATACATAGATAGACCGAAAACACTTGAACACTAAGTATTGATCTCCTACTTGTTATATGCTAATTTATGTCTTTTAGTGGTTTAACAAATAAATCAATTGAATTTAAAGTTGAATACTTATCTATAAAAATCGTTACGTTTTTAGTATATCTGTAATCACTGCATTATTATGGCATTTAAAATAAAAAACAAATAAATCAATAACATTCAGAGTAGGCTTAACGGTTGTACCGAAAATATTTTGTTATGCCATGCACCACCAACTGTTTGGTGGTGCATGGCATAACAAAATATTTTCGGCCAACACCAATTATTTGATGGTTGTGCTATAAATAAAACACATACAACTATTCTAACTTAAAAGTAATACCTATATAATTTTAATATTTACATCGAAATAATTTAGTGCGACATTAATTTAATAATTTTAGGATGACTTCGCGGACCACTCCTGGTTATATGTGGGACTACCACCATTGGGACCACATGAGTACCACTATTCGGACCACCGGTTTACAACCTCTGATCTAGATTGTCTATCACCAGTCACCAGCATATAATCACACGTAAATTCAGGATAAAAGAATGAATGAATATAATCTATGATTAATTATTGGCACATAGTTTATGTATTTGTTTGTTGTATCTTGAATCATAAAGTGATCTCGTTTCCTGTGTTGCGTTTGAAACTATGAACAAAATATCGTATGACATATAGGACTCTATTTTCAGGTTCCAGATTCGTAGCAACTATTAATTGAATATTTTTGGCTGTTTTCATATTAAAAGTATTGCAAATAATAATGCAACTTACTTTAGCAATGTATCATTAGTACTACTTTGTTATGAAAACCATGAGGGAGGCCTATGTCCTGCAGTGGGCGTCAAGGGGCTGATAATGTTGATGATGACTACTTTGTTAGTGCTACTGCTCATTGAAGATAAACCTCTATAATTTTAAAAACATTTTGATATTGACGTCATTAAAGCAGTCTTCCAAACGTAATGAAAGTGAAAGTGAAAAACCTTTATTTCCATTGTAACACAAAATAAAACAAATTTACGGGGAGACGTACCCAATACCATCATGCCGAACACGGTCCCTTTACAAAGTATTGATAAGTTCGGTTAAGTCTGTACCAAGCTCGTCAAAAAGACATAAAATATGAGTAAAAAACGATGACTATCTGAAGTTTTTAAACTGACTATGATAGCTTCCTATTTGAGTACGACCTACTAATAAACCATATTATGTAGTATTTTGCCACATTCGGTACGTCCTTGGTACTATTAAGAGGATAAATTCCTTTTAGCGATAAAACTGCCGGCCGTCTTTAATCTAACGGTAAGAAGTTTATTGTAATATATCTAAAAAAAGTTCTCTACTCCATAAGTTAGCTTAAATACTAAGGTATGGATCGATAAAATATTAACGCAGATAAGTAAACGGCATGTTGCTATTGATTTCTAGTAAACACCTGCGTCGCATGAAAGTCAGCCACTTGTTGTCGACATGAGTCTAGTCTAGACAACGTGCACTGGGATCAAGAAATTGCTTCTCCTAAAACGAAGTTAGGGCTTTCTACGTCAATACATACTATGTTTAGTTGAAAAAACATATATCTAGAAAATAAATAGTTAATCTGTCGAGACTGCAAAAGCATCCATTTTAAATAAGCTAAGTAGAAAGATACGTAAAAAGAATATTCTTTATTGTACAAAAATAATAATTAATAAATCGAAATATAGTAATAATTGGCGGCCTTATTACTAAAAACAATTTCTTCTAGACATTCATAGATGGAGAGACAAGAAAGAATTGGTGCAATTAAATATATTGTTATGAGTAGTTAAGTGCCTATTTTAAAGTACAGTACCATAACGTAACGTACAGATATTTTAATTATTTAAAATAAAAAGTATGGGAGAAACGGTGTTTTACGTTGTTCCCTGGTAAGCCAAGTGCGGCAGAGGGTCCAAGTTCCCCTTTACCAACGAGCGTTCCCTCTTAATTGTTTGGACAAAGGAGCGTTCAGAGTCTCCGGATTCCGGACCGACACAAAACAAAGGCGGCCACGCAAAAACCGAAAGAAATTTTAATCAAACGAAATTGCTCCTTGTACGCACCTCATTGTGCGTCGACAATGAAATCCACAAAGCGAGCTGCACACAAAGACGCGCCGACACACAGACAGCCCCCACATGTAAAGGCGGCGCATGGCGCATTCACCAAAGTTCTCCGCTGAACTCGGGTGAACGGAACCCGAAGTTTAGTTGTGAGTTAGTAGAGAGTCGCGCGTGGTCGCGAGAGCTGTGTGGCGTAGTGCGCAGGACACATCACTTCCGAAACATCGTGCTCGTAGCTCGGTGCCAGCCGCGCGCGTGACACACTACCTAACAATCCAGTACCTCCCGCCAGTTCAGTGTCTGTGCTTTCGATTCACTTACGATTTGTATAAAAATTTGGTCCGCGAAGTCTGCAAAGTGAATTTCGTAAAGTTGTTTATAGGAGCAGTGCTTTCAGTGTCAGCTGTATGAAGCTGGTTCGCTGTCCCTCTCTGGCCGGTGGTGCTGAAAGCGAAAGCTTCGTCGTCTGCGTCTCTTGGCGCGTTGTTTTGTTTTCACGTTCAACCTCTCGCGGATGATAAAGCATTTTCCTGAAAAAGTGAGTTTTCCTTGGTAATGTTTTCAGCATTCGATAAGTTTTCTTTACTCTTTTCGTCTGTAACCTTTTTAAAAGCATCTAAAAATAATTAATATACTTTTTTTCTAATCTCTTAAAGTTGGTCGCAGCCAGATGCACGGGTGTACGTAAAGTTCGCCACTTATTTGTGATTTATTTGTAGATCGCTCCCGGTCGTATGGACGGCTGTAATTAAAACAGGGCGTCGAGTATAAATAGTCCCACTTAGGCCATACTTGTGTTCAACTTTTACCAAGCGTTAGCTTCCATAATATTTCGACATAATAATGCTCAGATCATGGGTATTTAGCATGTCTATAATTTAGATAATTGTCATCGATCTTTTGGGCTATTTGACCGCCGTAATTTAATTAATGTTTTCCATGTTTATATAAGCCGCCTATATACGTGCCATTGCAGGACACAAGCCTTCTCTCAGAGAGAGAAAGAGAGTATTGGCGATTTCAATGCTTAAGGTTTCCGTGACGTTTTCCTTCATCGCTAGTGAGTGGTACTGCTGCCACCAATTCACAAAATGTACGTAACTTTGAAAACAATGTTGTTGAAGCATGTCGGTATTTGAACCCACGACCTCTCCAATGCAGTAACCGAATTAGTAAACGGGAAAGCAACATACGACATAGAAAACCCCACCATTCAGGGGGTATGGCACTTCTAACTAGTAGTAGGTAGGTACTAATTAATTATGCGGCACTAACACAATAACATTCATAATAACTTAATAACAATACACATAATTCACAATAACAATACAAAAACTCCTTCTGGGGCCTAATTATGCGCACCAAATCCTGTCGGAATCCTGACGTTTGCGATAACAACTAGTATGGAATTTGACAGTAAGAAAGACGACTGGAATAGATCAGGATTTGGTGCGCGTGATATAGGGGCTGTAATGTTCACCATATCACATGGTATTCTAATTCGGGACACGCTCATTTATTATGCGCACCGAATCTTGAAAGAGTCCAATCTTCTGTCAAATTCCATACTGATTGCAGTCGCAAACGTCACGATCCTGACAGATTTTGCTGCGCATTGTTTAGGTCTCAGAACGAGTTATTGTCTTGTACGAATGTTATTAAGTTAATACCGCATGCCGCATAATGAATTAGAACCTACCTACTAATACTACGCGTAGTAGGAAGTGCTATGCCCCCGAAATAGGGGGTTTTCCATTTCGCATAGTTCTTTTCCGGTTTACTAATTAAATTGCTTAAAAAAATCTGTTAAATAAAATTGCAACAAGTTATGCATTCAAATAATCTGTTGCAATTTGTTTGATTCAACAACAAACATTACCATGTTACTGACAATATACAAAACTTACATTTAGATAGATAGATAGAAAAAATATTACAATTAAAGCGAGGACTTACAATACTTACAGTTCAGTTGGCGTATTATTACTAAGAGTAATTTCCCGCAGACAACCAATACATTTAATAATAATGTCCTCAATGCTACTGACACTTCATGAAATAAGTTTTGAGCTAAATATAAATGAACTTTATTTGACATTACAAACAGTGGGTACGTAATGGGTAACTCGTACTTAAAATAGTTAAAGCTATGAAATTACAAAATATACAGTAAGATAAGATAACAATATTCTTTGCCAGCCACAAGATGGACAAATGACCTCATCCAAGTGACAGGAAGGCGCTAGATGCAGGCAGCGGCCTCCTCCGTGGATTTCCAAACCGGTCTTTTTGGAAATCCATGGAGGAGGCCTATGTCCAGCAGTGGACTTCTTGTGGCTGAATGATGATGATGATTCTTTATTGTACACCAGTGCGCATGACATAAAAATATCTAGTAATATTAATAACTTAATAAAGTATCTGATGTGGGTTGACGCCCAGTAGATGCACATTTTTACTTTATTTACTCTATTGTGGTTATTACTAAGAAATTAGATGAGCAACAAATCAGGTTAATTATAATAAGAATATACTATGGGTCAGATACACTTTCCCCGGACATATATATTTTTTTAATCACGGCCAACGTCGCAAGTGGAATGATTTATTGGTTTGGATAAGGTACCCTCCTTATGTGAGTTTTATGTGTCTCTACAAGTATAATATCCATGGATTCATCTTTTTTTTTGTTATTTTCCTCCACGTAATATTGTTAATTTCCTCCACGAGTAGATTCTTACTATAATGTATTTATGTATGTTTATCGTTGTTATTTATGTAAGTATTTACATTAACATTCATGTTTGCACCGACTACCCGTCTCACTTTTCCTTCAGCAACTTTCCATCATAGGGTTGTCTGGAAGAAATTGCTTTTAGCAATAAGGCCGCCAAATGTATCTTGCCAATCAATTTATTATGTTAAAGAATATTCTCATCTTAAAGTCAAGATATAGAAAATAAGTGTTTTCTTCAGTCAATGAGATTAATAAGACTGATGTCCATACCCAATATTGTAAAACATAAAATATTTATTATCTGTGCCTGTATTTTCTCTAAATAAAATAAATAAAATAAATAAAATAAATAAAATAAATAAAATAAATAAAATAAATAAAATAAATAAAATAAATAAAATAAATAAAATAAATAAAATAAATAAAATAAATAAAATAAATAAAATAAATAAAATAAATAAGATATATAAAATATATAAAATAAATAAAATAAATAAAAAAAATAAAAAAAAAAAATAAATAAAAAAAATAAAAAAAAAAATAAAATAAATAAAATAAATAAAATAAGTAAAATAAATAAAATAAATAAAATAAATAAAATAAATAAAATAAATAAAATAAATAAACGAAATAAAATAAATAAAATAAATAAAATGAGTAAAAAATAAATAAAAATAAATAAATAAAATAAATAAAATGAATAAAATAAATAAAATGAGTAAAAAAAAAAAAAAAATAAAAAAAAAAAAAAAAAAAAATAAAACAAATAAATAATGAATAACCTGCAAATGACTTTAGATAGACTTTATAGTTACCGTAATTTAAAAATGTTTACGTAGAAAGAAAGTGAATATGCACGAAGTACAAGTTTTCGTAAGTTTAAACTTCAATCAATCAATCAGCCCATATTCATCCACTGCAGGGGCCTCCCCCAAGGCGCGCCACTTCTTTCTGTCCTCAGCCATCCAACCATCCATTCAACCATCTCGGCCAACTTTAAACTTGCATTGAAAATATATAGTCGACTGGTAAAATATATAGTAGCATACAAGGTGAAGTTTGATAAATGTGGGGTCAAACTTATCGGGAGGCCATAACTCACTGCATGTGGTGGTAGCTGTTGTAGCGTTTTGTCATTGTCTTGTCTATACGTCAATCCCATTTAAATTTAATTACTCAGACGTTGGCTATTCTTCTTCGCATTTAGTTTAAACTAGCTTTTGCCCGCGACTTCGTCCGCATGGAATGAGTAATTTCCGGGGTGAAAGTATCGTATATCCTTCCCTGGAACTCAAACTATCTCCATACCCAAATTTCATCTAAATGCGTTCATCCGTTATTGCGTCATTGAGTAACAAACATCAAAACATTAATTGAATAGAGCAATTACAAAATAATAATATAGTGGGACGTATCTACAAAATTGACATCATAAAATAAAAATGACATATTGTTGTATCAGGTATTTAATTATAAAAAAACAGAATTAAAAACATGACACAAAATATGAATATAGTAGCTCATGAATTAATTAAATGAATAAAAAATGTTACCAAAATATTTAAAACTGTCATAAAAATTGAAAATATTTTTGGAAAATATTCAAAACTAAAAAATTAATTGTACATTGGATTGAAATACGTCAACTTACGAATTAATTATATATTTGTTAATACTTTAATCGCACTTTAAAAAAATCGTACAATTCAGCGGTCTTAATGCCATAAGCATTTTCTACCAGTCAACCGCAGGAGGTAAGGGAATATTATTAATAAATAATTAATTATCATGATGTTACTTAGTGTGGCAGTTCAGGACAATTTTTATTTAGTGTATCTATCCATTGTTAGCTCATTAGTATAATCTCATGTTCAATGTTTTGATCTATTATACATAAGTAAAACTAAAAGTTCCGTATGGCGTCGGATTACGAATAGCGTCACTCCATTTCCTTCCGTGGATGTCGTAGAAGGCAACTAAGGAAATACATTACCAGGAGACGAGCAGCAGCGTCTTCCTGAGATTCCAATAGCATACTGCGATCGCCAACCCGCCTACGCGCCTGCCAAGCGTGGCGATTATGGCAAAATCCTTCATGGTTAGGAAAACCATGAAGGAGGCCGATGTCCTGCAGTGGGCGTAATGGCTGATGATGATGATGATGATGAAAAATAAAAGATGCTTATACGTACAATAATATTATGTTTACATTTATTAGAAAAGAGGCATATTTCCACATTAAAATTTGGTACATTTACTTTTAGTACAAGCCAGTTTAGATCACAATTTAATCTTAAGAATTCGAAAAATTAAGTTACACTATTAATAAAAACCTTAGTATTTTTTATCGATTATTAATAATAGCGGTTAGACCCGTTTAATATATTACTTATTACGTTTAATTTTTCCACTGAATTGGTATTTTAAACTTTTTTCATAACCATGTAGACACTAAACACAAAGTTTGATGCTCAAATGTTGATAAGTGCCCCGTGCATTTATCAATTCCAAGATATCAAAGACGATTATTTATCTTTGCACATGGCCACTCCAATAAGATCACAATTTTTATTGAAAGTGTTTTTTTTGTTTGCAGTCTTAATAAATAAAAAAAATTAGTAATGAGAGAACCAGTGATCTCCAGCACAATGTTGTCGAATGGGGTTTGGGTAATTTTGTATAAATGTTGGTTTCATCTTTTGGCATGATCTGCATCGAAATTTTTCAAAATCTGTAACAAAACTAAAGGGTAGCAACAAAGCTTTTAAATGAGATAGTATATGTACCGTTCAAATGGTATACTAGGGGGTTCAATAAGTAGTGAGAATGGTGTGCTTATATCCTTAGATAGAGTAAAAGAAAATACTGGCAGGCATAGCCATGGCATAGCCCACTTATTTGTCTACATAATAAAATAAAAAATTATGTAATTATAGTTCACTTCTTTGCTGACTGTATAAGACATTACAAGCTTAGGACTGGGAACTATACGTTACATCTCATTTTTTGCCCAAACTCCTTTGAAAATTTCTATATTAATATATGTCCCTGTTTTATTGATGTTAGAGCACATTCAAAATGACCGATTCGCGTAAGGTTCAACTCTTATAATGACTAAGTCGCAAAATGCTCAATTCTCCAAAGGTACAATTCGCAAAATGTCCAACCTTGAAATAACTTTTTTATAGACGTTTAACAATTATCAGACTCATTTTTGTAGTCTTTTAGTGAGCATATTTTTTGCACAGTCTCCAATCAATAAATTATTTATTCTTCTTCGAAAAATAAAGCAAAATTGTACATACATGAGTTAAAAAAGGTTTATTGGATATACCTATTTAATAAAATTACTGTGGGTATAGAAAAACCATTTCTCAATTCAGGGTTCCGTTTGCGAAATATTAAGCTTTAGAGCGCAAATTTTTCCAAACTCCCCACTCCTGGCTAAGCGGTTGATTGTAGAGCCGTGAAAAATTTCAGGGCAGTAGAACAACTTTAAAAAAAAAGTATCACGACTAAGTAGGCTTTACAAGTTAAGGAGTAACAGGCGACTAACTTCCTACAAATTTCATTGAAAATTACTTTGATGAAGTTGTTCTGTAATGCGGATAAAAAATCCTACGCGTGGCCTAACACGTACTTGACCGGTTTTTTTACTTATGTATGTACGATTTCGTTTCATTTTTCAAAGAATACTAAAAATTTTATTAAATAGAGAAAAATATGCTGG
This sequence comes from Yponomeuta malinellus, assembly GCA_947308005.1. NCBI lineage: Eukaryota > Metazoa > Arthropoda > Insecta > Lepidoptera > Yponomeutidae > Yponomeuta > Yponomeuta malinellus. Next base: position 13,970,534 of record OX371006.1, on the reverse strand, counting down.
AAGACCATACTAAAAGACTACAAAAATGAGTCTGATAATTTTTAAACTCCTATAACACCGTTAATCCAAGGTTGGACATTTTTCGAATTGTAACTTTGCGCAAGAAGGCATTGAAATATAACATGCCAAGTAAACAAAATTGCTCTACGTTACATGAAATAAGTATGTGATGGCTTCCGAAGACATTAATCCATCCCTTTCAGATTTCAATAAACCAAACATTATCTTTGTTTTGTTGCAGAAAAGTCTTCAATACCTTGTGCATACAAGATATTATAAGTAGCAAGCAAGCAACAGCCCACGCCGCCCACGTCGCGCGATAACGCAGCGCATCCCGTCCTCGCCACAGAGAAATTTATCTGGTACACGGCAACAGGAAATATGCAGATAAAGTTGCGCGCGCGCCGCTGTAGTTGAGAGCTGCTGCAGGCCAGCGACCGCGTCCGCGACATGCCCAGCCGCCTGCCCTCACGGCCGGCGCCCCGCCAATTGAGCGCGCCTCCACACCACACAGAATTAGACACAACCTCGCTTAGACAACAAACAAACCAATGCAACATGCTCCTCCCTACGCGAGCACTGGCTGACGAGCGAATACACAGCCATAATGAAGTAGACAATAGTATCGCGAAAAACGATAATAACCATTCCAATGATAATATAGACGAAATTCTACAAACGACTGATTATGTAGATAGCTTTAGGATACCACATAAGGAAAGGCACGCTGGATGCCACAACAAATGTTTGAAAAGACGATGCTCTCTCACAGTCGAAAGAAACGAATTGCATAAGAATGACGACGTATTGGGAAATGAATCGATTAGCGTCAGAATGAAGGAAGAGATCGACGAATATGGGTGCTCAAGGAAGGCCGCTCATTTGCAATACGAATGCCGACGGAGTGTGTTGGAAAGGACACGAGGAATCTGGAGACCGATGACTATGCAAAGAACAATTTGGCCAATCCTTGCACTGCTGATGATGACGTTAGCATCGAGCGTCGCAGCACCTTCCCACGAGCCAGTCAACAAATCCACGGTGAGTTTCTTAAATAATATACTCTTTAGTTATAAGCTTTGAGTAGTGAGCTTTTCCAATTCTATCTATGCGTTGTTTCCTCAAGTCAAATGAGAAACGTGAATAAATTATGCAGAGCCCTCACACCCCGCGTCCTGCATACAAAGCAGTGAGCGAGGATCTCGGGTCGCGAGACTAGTAAACTTTTGTTCCGTCTGAGACGAGACCCGCCGGAAACGAGCTGCTTGCTTATGCGCCCGTATTGTCTGAGCTATCTGACCATCTACGTCCGATATGCCAGACACTTTCATTTCGTTGTGCGTTCTATCTAGTGGTTCTGTTAACATCACCTTACCGACACGTTCAAAAATAGATTCGAGGCACTTGAAGAGACTTGTCTCTCCCGTAGATCGTCGTAGAAGGGTATGCAAAAATACGACGACTTTTCGATACAACTTACGGTCTTGTTTCTAAAAATACGATTCCTCTAAAACACTCCTTAGAGGTAGTTTAAATAATCAGTGGTAGAGTACTCTTCCACAGACTATTTAAACTGCCTCTGAGAAGAGTTTATTCCGTGTTTTATAAATAAGCCAGTTACTTTTTAATTAAATAATACGTTGAATTAATTTTTTTATGCAGTTATGCTTGCCCTAATATTTTGTGACAAGAAAAAACAAAAGACGGATGACAGAATAAAAATGGGAGGAGTTATTAGGCTGGGTTCTCCGAGCGCACGGATTTGTATGGGACTTATTGTACTGCGCGAGCGAATAGTTGAGGGAAATGTGGCCATTTTTGAAATTACAGAAATACAAATCCTATTAATAGAATTTTGACGACCAACGTCGTCACTGACACATTCAGTGATTCATTTTGGTATATTTTTTTAATATCCAAAACTCAGTACATCTCAAATAAAACCAGAAAAATATACGAAATGTTTGCGATTTTTTTTGGTGGTATAAAATTTAAAAAAATCATAAATATAATGACCGACGGCCCTGGATAGGACATTAAAAAGCATTTTTTTTAAGAATTTAAATACTGGCCATTGGAGCGTACAATAATTTTTAAAACACCTGATTTATTTTATTTTATTTGGTTGTACAAAACAGAGTGTAATGTCGGAAAACCTGAATGTAATGTTTACTTTACTTTACTTTGTGGCAGGCGCAAGTAGTACTTCTCATTATCACTTTTTGTTACGCTAATCCGAGATGAAGCTGTAAAAGCGAGATGAGTAAGGCATTTAACATCTTTTAAATTACAAGGAAGGAATAACATTTATAATTTTTATATTGTTTATCGTTCACATACATCTGTAATCTCCACTGGATCGAGGCCGTTTTATTGCCTTTCGCAGAATGAGTCTGATTTCCCTTAAAGCGAAGGTCTCTTGGCTGATGGATTAACGAGCGTATTTCTACCGAGTACAAGTAATAAGGAGACAAAAAGCTGGCGTGTCGCATTAGATTACTGGCGGTGACAGACGGACGGGACGGACCGCTCCGCGAGATTAATGGGATAAGTTCCTGTTTGAAGGCGTTCCCCCAGCGTCCTCGTACAACCCACACAAACACTGGGATAATGGCCGGTCGCACCGAACATATTCTTTAAGATAGGTATTCCGTTTGAATTTGAAAAAAAAAAGTGGAGAGCACTTAAGAAAACTTTTCTAAAAAGCGTCAGGTGTCTGGGAAATGGATTGCAATGAACACGCCCTCCTGAAGGGTCCCCTGCCTGCATTGCACCTACCTACAAAGAACCGGTACAGTACAGGTAGCAATTTTGTCAAAAAGAAGACTAGGTAAAATGTGAAAATTACTTTGCTAAATTCCGCCAAAATCCCACAAGCACCATGCGGTTATATTCTTTTTGTTGCACTAACCCGTGCTGAGGAAATTCCACCAATGCCGCGACTTGAACCCGCGACCTCTGGCTAACCGTGCCAGAGGTCGCGGGTTCAAGTCCCGGCATGGGTGGAATTTTTAGCCCCTAAAATAGGTTTAAAAAAAACCATGTGGTTATTTAATGCACCGCCCTCCCTCCCACTTTTTCAAGCAGAAGCAAGACACAAACACACTACCACCGACAAAAATTCTTGTGTGAAAAAATGCGTTGCGACGAGTTTCACCTCTAACGCGAGGCATCCTCAGGCTCCCATGGTCGACTGACAAGAATTGGATTTATGGCTGTTATGGATTTCCGCAAAGTAACGCCTGATTCCATACAAAAAGTAGACTGTCTCTGTGTGCGAGGGATCTTGACTCAGGTAAATGTACCAGTTAACCTCCTGCGGTTGAGTGGTATAAAATGGTTATGGCATTAAGTCCGCCGTATTGTACATTAGGTTAAGAGCAATAAAAGTATTAACTAATAGTCTCTTGTACAGTCGATATCTGACACATTTTTGTTGAGAAACTGTCGATGTACTATTAGGCCATAGGGGTTGGTCGAGTGTCATCATGAGTTATACAGGGTTATTTCTAAAATGAGCAATTCCCTGAGATACTCTAATTAGAGTTAGTGTTTGTTTTTCGAAACATCAGGATTTTTTTTTATGTAGCCTATATACGTCCCACCGCAGAGTACAGGCCTTCTCTCGGAGAGAGAAAGAGTACGGGCTTAATCACCACGTGTGCCCACCGCGGATTGGCAATTTCAAGTGCTGAGGTGTGTGGACACCTCAGACACTCAGGTTTCCTCAGGATGTTTTCCTTCACCGTTAGCAATTGGCATTGCTACTATAACTTCACAAATGTACGTAACTTAGAAAACAAAGTCATGGTACATGCCGGGATTTGAACCCACGACCTCCCGACCGTGGAACCGGCGTTCTACAGCTTCTTACTTCTTAGCTACTTTATTAAATTCGCGCTTCACACGCTCAACCAATGTACAAGAATGACAATTTCATTTGATACAGTGGTCTTAAGCGTTGTCTATCAGCAGGACTACTCCAAAGCAAAAAAATAAAAAATAAATAAAATATTTTCTTAAAAAATAGGATTGAATTAAAAGGTTTCAAAAGTTGTGAATGACAAACTCTAACCGACATGTGTCAGGAATTTTGTGAGTTATTAAGATTCAACTCCATTACGGCATGAATACTAATGTCGCTTCTATTTTTCGCTAACCTCACACGTACAGTCGACAGAACATCGACCTTTACATCCATGCACTCTACTCAGTTACGTTACGGGCGACTTTATAGATAAAATGAAGGTTGATGTGGTGTCGAATGTACGCTCTGTATACTCTTAGGTTGAGAAATATCTATGTAATTTCCATTTTTATGTACAATAAAGTGTTCTCTATCTCTGTATATTTATCTATCTATTTCACTTCTCACTGAAAGTTGCTGTGAATGAACAACGCAGTGATGAAGAAGAAGTGTAAGATCGGAGCCTGTATTGATTTTAATTGCAGCTTAAACACGGCGTGGCCGCGATGGTTAGCGGCTTCCTGTGCGCCCGCGCAAGTGGGTCGGCAGGTTATGTAACGCACTGCTCGCTCACACTTACACGATCGTGTAAGAAATGATCATTACCGGGGATTTAACTTTGAATCTTTGGTGTCGTTTTTGTCCTTGTCGGTCGCTCAACGCGGGGCGGCGGGGTTTTTTTCTAGAAGTATTTTAAGCGAAAGTTTTCCTCGGAGGAAAGTGCGAAGTGGGGCGTCTAAATGCTGGTTATGCTAAGCTTTATCGGAAAGAAGGAACATCATTTAATTATTCTACTTGTTATCACGTAAAATTGTTAGAAGAGATCTTATCGCTGATAAAGAGGGATCTGTAATGACGCTCTTTTGTCAATCGTTTTAAATTAGACTCGTCCCTTGTATGTAATGTATTAAGATGACGTTCGAGCACTGTGTTGTGTAATCGTATATCGTACACTCTATTTTTAGAAACACAGAGAAACTTTTTGGTACTTTTCAGTAAAGTCAGCTTTATCCAACGCCCGTTTCTTATCGCGTACCTTATCCGCAATATGATTTTGAACTCCTCTTATGATCTCTCTCTAATCAGCCCATAAACAGAGCCCACTGTTGATTATACCGAGTGTTAATTTAATAACGCCCTTCCCGAAACCCACTATGCTCAGCATCATTACAAATATTTTTTTCCCAAGGAAACTGATTGATTGATTTCTCAGTTAAACGGCTTTGGAGTTACTTTTTTGGATATTGTATGCCTAGCATTTTTCCCATGAAACCGTATCGAAATTTAAAGCTTTCTCTAATAAAGCGAATTTGAAATTTCAACGTGCCAATGTATTTCAAAGATGGGGCTCAAAAAAAGCATATTTCTACGGTGTTATTTATAAAAGCAGGATTCCTTAAAACACTCCATAAACGCCGTATTTGGTAAAGACTTTACAAGGTAAACTACCACGGACTATTTATACAGCATAAACGCTGAGTATTTTAAGGGAATCAGGTTTTAATAAATAACACCGTTAGTTTATAAAACGTTCCGTGCTATACGAATGCTGGAAGTTACGCGTTCATTGCGCGCTAAGATTTTTATTTTTTGATTCATTTTTTGTTCGCGAATATTTATGGTCGAAGTAGTTTGTTTGTTTTGATGCCCAGCATGCATAGCTTTAAGGTCGAGCGTCAGTATTTGAACACCCTTTATAGAACAATATCAGTTTGTTCTTTTTCTCAATCCTATTCCGTCTAAAAGGTAGAGATCCCCGACGTTGATAACATCAGTCCACAGTTGGTTCCACGAAACTGCGAGTTACGACAAATACTTACGTGCTGGTTTATTTTGTACAAAGGTAGCGTAGGGGCACTGCAAAACGAGTTTACTCTCTTTATGCTGTCGCAGAACGTGAGCTCGTGGAGTTAGGTATGATTAATATCTTTGCTCCATTTTAATATCGCGTTAACATGACTCATTTTCCGCGAGGTCTTGCCAAATTATGTCTACTCAAATGTTCTCATCAAAATATTTCCCTTTGTTCGATTCCCGCTTCACGTGGTGCGCAATTGCTTCTAACTTTGGATGCGGTGGTGGGTTTTACTTGTACAGAGTGCGGCCCGTGGATGCGGATGGCGAAAGACCGCGTAAGAAGCCGTGATGGTGAAAAGGTCTATAACCAACAGTGGGCAGACTCGAGCTAATCAATCTGATCATGTTGTGAATGATGTGGATCGGCTGCAGCGTTGCCAGACACACTGTAATTACAGCAGATCTACTGTATTTTCACACCATCTACTGTTTACTGTAATAACAAAATTACAGTGTATGTAGAACACTGTAATTTTTCAACAGCAAAAAATTGAGTTTCTTTAATACTTTAACAAACTGAGACGCAACTTATGGGAAAAAAAACGAAAATTACGGAACGCAACCCAAACCGTAACGCTCACGATCCACCTCCTCTCACACAACCCTTGTTCTTATTGGAAAAATATTTAGCCGGCATGAGTACCGGCGCCGCTCCGTGGAATTCCCCGTGATAGACTAGAAACACTTCGTAGTATTAACCGCCCAAATTATATCAACCGTGTGCTAAGTAAGTTTTCAATCCTATAACAAAATTTTAATTAGCAGTATAAATTGAATGTTTCGTTCGTTTCGCGCGCAAAGAACACAAAGCATTACAACTTTACTGTATTTGGCATCTTTAGTTGTGAAATTGAAAAATTAAAATGCCTAATTCTTCTAGTGATGACAGTGATAAAAATAACCAAAGTGGACCATCGACTCCTAAAAAACCAAAAAAGCTACATTACAGACAAAAATTTAGAGATGAATGGTTAAAAGATAATAGTTTCAAAACTTGGCTGCAACGTGACCCGAAAGATCCTTACCGTGCAGTTTGCGTTCTATGTGATGCAAAAATTATAGCTGACAGAGTGGCGACAAAGAGGCATGGTGAAGGCGCTAAGCATGTAAAAAAAACTACAGCAATTGCGCCAGCACAAACATCAATTGCCACTGCATTTGAAAAGTTCAGGCAGTCCGATGATGACAAATGCAAAGCATCAAAGATTAAGTTGGCCGCTTTTGTAGCAGAACACAAAAATTCTGTTATCAAAAATCTGCTGTAAAATACACTGTATTTTTTTCTTACATTTACTGTATTTTTGTTAGTAACACTGTTATTTTGATCATGAAACACGGTAATTTCAATTTCCTCATGTGGCAACACTGATCGGCTGTACCGAAGGATAAATTATTTTTCACTTCTCATGCTCTAAAAGTTCGTCTTTATGTCGTGCGTAGGCGACATAAAGTCGCTTTTTATGCTCTAGAGCATAAAGTAAAATCTTCGTCGAAGACCAAGGCAATCGCTGCAACAGCCACACGAACATCTTTAACTTCATACAACAACCTCTTTATTTTATTTCGTTTCGTTCGTATTCTAAGACCAAGGCAAAGATACCAACAGCCAAAGTACACAATAAAACTTCATGAAATAAACTTATAATTTGTATTTCGTCTCATTTATTATTTTTTATATTTGTTTATTTTTCAATTTAGTAGATCAGTATAGTATTTAAGCCATAACAACAACTTATCATAGTTATAAAAAGAAAATGTTTTTATAACTGAGCAGTATGTAACGACCTTAAGTCAGGTGTCACGTCCCTACAGAAAAAAAAAAGAAAAAAAAGTTAATTGGCGGGAACCATAATTATTTTACATGTTGCTGTTTCATTTCCTCGCAATCGAAGTGAAAAGTAGAGTGTACAACTCGTCCATAAAACCCATTTTACACTCGACTTTATATCTATCCTCGCTCGCAAGCTCGCTCGGATGGATAAACGTCTCGAGTAAAATGGTGCGTTTTATGCACTTGTTGTACAATCTACTATTATCATGTATGTACTAGCATAAAAAAAAAATTGTTGACTGACCGCTACCCTCTTCGCATTTCTTAAATATCAGTGAAGTTCTCAATTCAGAAACCGGTTTCTGATTTCAAAGGAGATAAGTGATACTTAAACCTATATTTTTTTAAACCTGCATAGATAAAACCATTGGTACAGTCTAAGAAACGATGGAGCAAAAAAACAAATAAAAGGTTGGCCTGGTGTCGACTGTAATTAAATATTTTACGAGTGAAATTCTGAAATTGACAGTTACTTCAAGTTTTACCAGACCCTACTAATATAAGCCAATCTAACGCAAAATTATGAGGGTGTTTCCTTCCATTTTTTAGTTTCTACCAAGTTTATTTCTGTTTCGTATTCAGCCCTAAAAGGAGAGTGTTTTAAGCTTGAAGGCGTATCTGTCTGTCATATTTTATTAGCCATTTCATCAAAAATACCTAATGGATTAGTTACCATAATAGGCAATGGCCTAGTATATATTCTAGATTAAACTGTTAATGCACGTAATACTCTGTGTACTCACGTATTCGTACAGTTGACAGTATGTCTATCTTGACCTTTTCTTCTTTTCAGAGATAAGCTCGCCTTTTTACATGTATTTCTTATGTAATGTCCTGTTAAATGTTTAGTTTACAATAAAGTATATTTAAATTAAATTAAATTTTGGTGACAATGTCGCCCCTAATGTAACAGAGTAGAGTGCACGTTTATTACGTTGGCCTATCGACTGTACTCACGAATAAGAATTAGAATATTGATTCCATAAATCATCGGTATTTATATGGATACCAATACCGATTCCAACGATCTTCTTTCGAGTCCTCTTTGTTGTCGTATATTTTCTCGGCTTAATTTTTGACTGGAAGTTAGCTGTAAATTATAAAATGGGTTTTATTTTTCTGCAATGCACTCTGCTGGCCAGTGTCGAATGTCGGCATGCCGAACCGGAAACTGCGGCTCGCGATATAAATAAAGCCAGATGAAAAGAGACAAGTGCATCGCACGGTCCGCAGGACTGAGAGAGACGAGTATGTTTATAAATGAACCTCTCTTCATTGCATTCATCGCGGTTTCGCTATTTACATAGGCATTATGATGGTAATTAGGCAACCAGCAGAAAGATAATGATGACCCATTTTAGGATTTCTATTCGAAGATGTTGCCACCCAGCAAGTTTAGACGCTTCATTAGTGCTACAAACTGAAAAATAGTTTTCTTTGCTCTAAAATCTGTCTTTGTCGATGGCGTGTCATTTGACGTTTGACCTAGTGATGGGAATATGGTCAATGGATATGTGACATCAGCGCCTCTCAGTGCCTATTTTCTAAGCCCATACAATTTAATACTATAGTATTTATTTGTGGTATAAAAATTTATAGAAGTAACATTTATTCTTAAACTAGCTGTCCCGGCGAACTTCGTAACGCCACAGAAAACGTTTGTATGGGAAATAGAAAAGGGCTGTTTTTAGGGTTTTCCCGGAAATTATTCGATTTTTTCTCGCCTTTTAAACCTTCCCTAGACCTCCTCGAACATTTCAAGACTAAGATAAGATAAATCCGTTCAGCCGTTCTCGAGTTTTAGTGAGACTAACGAACAGCAATTGATTTTTATATATATAGATTAAGGAGCATTATGTGCAGTCTTTTAACTCCCACCAGAAAAAAGATGAAACCGTGCGTGAAGTGCTAATATGATACCATCTTCGCCCTCTAAACGAATCATCTATATTCAATTGTTATCTTTAACGGGTGTCGCTCACCAATGATTTTTCACGCCTCAGTCGATGGTTGCCATAGCGACGAAGCTAAGGCGTTGAATAAGTAATTAGTATTCTGCAGTCTAGCCTCGTGCCGTTAGCTCTAAGCTAGGTTCGACCCACTTGGTCCAGGGTACATGTTTGTGCACAACTAAGAGTGTTTTAAGTGGTCCAAGCTCAAGCTGATTAGATTGAAGCAATATTTCTAATTTGTCTAATTTACAGATTGAAAAATAGATCTCAAAATTATGTGATACTCAAGCATAACAAAACTATATTCACAACACAAAACATTTGGCACTATGGTGTTGACAGATTAAAAAAATCTTTACATTTCGGATTTTGCAAGTTCTTTCATTAGGTGGAATCCAAATTAGATTAATGGTATTGAGGTAAATACGCAATTGATGTATTCAACCTACATGGCACGGCACGTGCATGTTTAGATGCTGATTTATCCAAGTTTATTATAATACACTACAGGGTATGTACCAACCATTCTACCTAGTTTGGACCCCAGAACATGCTCTACCAGTTCCATCTAGGTATAACTGCATACTTCGTTATCCTTCCGGTGTGGTCGACTTAGATGAGTCACATTGGTTCCGTTCATACAAACACGAACACTTATTTAAATAACAATGCAATGCTGGTGATAGCATTGTTATTCAACACAGCACGTGTGTCCACAGCCGCGGATACTATAGGCTGATATTTGAAATCGTTAACAATATTTTAATGGAATGTTCTGTTCGACTTGTTGTACAATGATATGGTAACATTTTAACAATCATAATTTTTTTCCAGATAATTGCGATTTTTAAAGTTTAGTTTGAAACTGCAATCCAAAATCAAAGCGGTACAAAGTATAGTGGCATTGAAAAATGTTTTCTTGTACGTTAAACATAAAAAAAAACCGGTCAAGTGCGAGTCAAACTCCCGCACGAAGGGTTCCGTACCATTTATCTATACAACATTTGACACAAAGATCGAGAAAAAACGGCAAAAAATTCGGTTTTTTATATGGGAGCCCCCCTTAAATATGTATTTTATTCTGTTTTTAGTATTTGTTGTTATAGCGGCAACAGAAATACATCATCTGTGAAAATTTCACCTACCTAGCTATGACGGTTCATGAGATACAGCCTGGTGACAAACAGACAGACAGACTGACAGTGAAGTCTTAGTAATAGGGTCCCGTTTGGCACCCTTTGGGTACGGAACCTTTAAAACGGCCTTATTTATAAAAACACGATTCCTGAAATCACTCCTAAGAGGCAGTTTATTTAATCTGTGGTTACGACTTTTCCCTGTAAAATCTCCACCACAGACTACTTCAATCAGCGCTTTAAGGAATCATGTTTTTTTATAAATAACACCGTTAGAGTCTATCGTGTGTTTATATTATTATTATTATTATTAAATCCTTTATTGCATATAAAACAGAAAGTTTTGCACATAGGCGAGCTTAATGCTACTTAGCATTAATATGTTTCGTATGTTAATGGGGATTTTGTTACACCCTGTATATTCTCCACCTGTATAGTTCTATATCCAGGCTGAAAGATAAGTTCCTTAGCTTGCTTGTAAACAGTAGAGCGCCTCCTGTAAAATTGTGTAAATTCTGTCGGAAAGCTGCCAAATCGGTAGTATCGCGTGCACCATGCACCGCGCTCGGTCGAGTCCAAACATTGACTAATATTTGCACGCCTTTGTCCGAATTCCCAGAACATTTAAGTGGGTTTATTGCCAGATATGAGTGATAATTATTGTAATTGTGTGTGTACAGTATAGAGCATGGCTGACTTTTACTTAAGCGTTGCACATGACTCTTCGACATTATTTGTCATTGTCTCACAAAATGTGCTTACACATTTAGTATTACTTACATAGGTAAAATTCGAGAGGAACTTGACATTTAGCGAGTGGTATTGTTACTTTAAAACTTTAAATTAACAAAATGTTCTTAATTTAAAAATCCAAGAATTAACTAAAAGGATGGTATAGGTGCTGTGTAGAATTTGTAATCTTATCATGTCCTATCGTACTTACATACCTATTTAGAGCAGTATCTATTTAGGTCTTTCATCATCATCATTCAGCCACAAGAAGTCCACTGCTGGACATAGGCCTCCTCCATGGATTTCCAAAAAGACCGGTTAGAAGCGGCCTGCATCCAGCGTCTTCCTGCCACTTGGATGACTTTAGGTCTTTACTTTATTCTTATTTAGTCTACAATAAATTTGTGATGGATATAGTATTTTCTAATTTAAAGTTTAAAAGTCCTAGATATAACACGATTCCTTAAAATATACCTCAGGAGCAGTTTTAATAGTTTGTGTATACTGCCTCTGAGGAGTATTTTAAAGGAATCGAGTTTTTATAAAGAAGACCATAAGTTCAATCGAAAAATCGTCGTGTTTTCGCACACCCTTCTACGACGATTTACGGGAGAGACAATTCTCTTCAATGTATAAATAAATAACACAACGACTTAATACAGTAACTCGTTTATTTCAACAATATATTTATCTTCGAAACCTCTGAGATAACAGCAATATTCGTCACGTCAACATGTCAAGTGGATGCTTCGTGCCCTGTAAAAGGATGTCTCAGACAAGTATCTCCCCGAGATTTACTTACTCGGTAACTTTTTTTGCGTCCTCATATTCTTGTCTCGTACGAGCTGTAAGACGTCGGTACTGAAGTGCAGGTAATCAGGTTTCGCAGTTGCACTTTGCCAAGAGCAAGGCAGGAGGGCCACAGACTACTCTAGTTAGGTATGTAGTTCTTTGCCAGCGAAGCCTTAAAAGTGCAGGCTGCATAAAGGACTATACAGAATACTACGGGCCGGCGACGTGCTGGCGCAACGATACGAGCTAAAACCAACCTTATTTACTGTTAAGGATAGAAACTACAATACTAGGGGGAACTACAGTACAATACTAGCGGCAACATGCGGCCGACGGGCACGTCACGGGAACGGGAGTTTTCGCACTTGTATTGTAGACTCTAACTTCATAAGTTAAGGGTTATTTTAGATTGAAATTGTGCCGCCCGCACGTCGCCGACCCGATGTAACGTGGGTAGAGCTTTATTCTCGCATCAACTTTTTACAATAATGGCACTTGACTCGAGGCGGGAACGCTAAGTTGACGTGAAGTTTTAAAATATTTAAATTATATGCAGCGTAAAATAGGCTTGGTTCCTGTTAGCATACTGCGCGGAGTTGCACTTTGTCAAGAGAAAGGTTTCAATGCAAAGCGAAGCTACTCTATTTCATGTGACTCGTACAACAACATTACAAGGTTATTTCTAAAATGCGCAATACTAAAAATTGTTTATATTTCAACTTTTTTCTATTAGTATTTTATTTAATATATATTTTTTTAATTTGCTCTTTACGCGCTTTACTAATGTCGCAGCCTTCAGTAAACCATTGTCGTATAAAGGCGCGTATAAAGGCGAATGGCCATTCTTTGTGACTAATATGTTTTTTTAGCACGATCTATCAAAGAAAACCACTATATATAAGAAACCGGCCAAGTGCGATTTGGACTCAGGAACCAAGGATTCCGTACAAATTTGTAGGTAGGTACAGAATTATAGATAGTTCCGGAATTGAGTTTCGCAGTTTTTTCCGACCTTTTCCCGAACTTCAATGACTATTTTTTGTGATTTTATTACAAATGTATTGTTTTCAGATTTTTTCTTCGATTTGTAGTATAAGACAATATACTCGTAACTTGCTAAATTTCATAGATCTTGGTAAATGGAAAGTACCCTATAAATTTTGATTAAATATACGATTTTTTGTGGCATAAACGGTCGTATCTTTTTTTACGGAAACTTAGAAGTTTGAACTTTTCACAGCTTTAAGGCACTGTAGACCTGAGTTTATGGTTAATGGTTTTAATTTCAATTTGATATCTCTACCTATTCCCGAGATAAAGGGTCTTGACAGACAGTCGAACGGACGGACAGACGGACAAAAAAGTGATCCTATTTCCTTTTCAAAAAACGGAAACCTTATAGGATCACTTTGTTGTCCGTCCGTCCTCTGTCTGTCTGTCAAGACGTTACGGAACCCTAAAAATGGATATTTGAACAAAAAAAATTAAACGCTCTCGAAAGAATTCTTAGAAAAGATGGTCAGAGTGGATTTTTTTCGCTGTCTTTCTCCACTATAACTAGACCCGAAGACGGCGAATAGCAATAGCATTGTACTTTGACATTCAACAAACAGAATGTAAATTATTTACGTCGAAATAAATGTTTTATTTCTGAACATAAATTTTTGAGGTATGTTTTAGAAATCGTGCATTTAAGAAATTACCCCGTATGTGGAGTCCCCACGTACAAGTGGGGAGTAGGTGCCAGCCGGTGGAGGTGGGTGACTTGGGCCCGATGGACGCAGTCGAGTGTCAATATTTTACACACGAGCGCCGCACGCGACGGTCAGTTTACATGCAAATACAGGATCTTGCCGGTTATTTATTAGTCACAATCACAATCATGAGCTTAGTTCTATGAAAGCATGAATAAAATCCGTGCCACTTTGATAACATTATGAGGAAATATTAACGAGAATAGGTATTGTAGTAGGAAATGCTCGTATTATATGTATGATGAGATGAGCCCGCTTCCGCAGTCAATCTAGCTAATCTAAATATAGAGTGAAGGGAGTTGTCCGAGATAACTAGGTAACACGAGATAAAATAGATCGTTCTCAATTCGCATTGATTTTATTGTACCGCACTTTGTTGTAATATACTGAGGAATTCTACATAGTTACTTATTTCTAGATTTGTCCATGGCCATTTTCTTTGACATTGCCGCTTGTACAATAAACTCTTAATATGGTATGAAAGATCCTTATCGAGTTTAATATAAATAGTAAATAGTAGAGCTTGTTAAAGCCTCACGTGACGGTGAAGGCATATAATATGCGTCACAAAAATGACAAAGCTGACCAGCTCCCACAAAGACCCGCAAGCTAAGTAATAATTTGATATATTTTATGGCATCGTCTTGTGTTCGACTCTTTAGTTAGTTAGATCGGCTTTTTATAGCAAAGAAGTTGATACGAGTATCGTACTTTTTAGAGCATATCGTGATTCATAATTGGAAAGGTCACGGGTAGGTAAAGAACCAGTTTGACCATGGTATTTTTTCCTGACAAAACATTACCACATATACGTGTTCACTAAAGATCACGTAAAGTAACGGTGTTGTCTTAAATAGTAAAGATTAAGTATTATGTACTTAATTCCGGATTCACTTACGTAGTTTTTTGTCGGAAGAGTCCGACCATGTTTCGCTCTGATTCGCAGACTCGCAGTTCGCGTCGTCGGTTGCTCGTCTCTGACTGACTCCGGGACCCAAGTTCCTTCACCAAGTATAAAATCCGGAATTAAGTTATAATGTGCAGTGCTTAAGAAAGTTTTAGTTTGCATTTATTATACTTCTGTCCACAAGCTAAAATGCCGTTATCGACGATACAGTCGATTTTGACTTGTTAATGACATCTTAATCAGAACAAGATATCTAGCGATCCCTCCGACAAAATTTTTCTTAGTTGTTGTGCTTCCAGAGACAAAAAACTGAAAAATGCTGTTATGTTACATAGGTAGTTCAATTATTAATTAATTAAATAACGATTGTGTTTAATAACGTCAAAAATATATTTTTGTTAAGCTGAATTTATCGTTACTAATTAAAGGTAAATCTATTCTAAAGCATTAAAAAAGATCTATCTTTTGATACCTCAAGTGTAGTCAAATATGTATAGTTTTCAATGATCATATATTTTTATTATTTCCCTAGTTCTTGCGCATAACTCGAAAGTCGATTTTTGGAGATAACGGCGTTTATAGGTGTTGCTATTGCTAGAAAAACACAGACCAATAAAAGGGAGTTCAGTCTCTACATCAACCCTAACGTCCATAAATAGCGAAGTGCCCCCGAATGAGGGTAGCAACAGCGTCGAGGGCTCGCCACGACACATCAAGCAAGATAGTATAGCACTCCGAACTCTGTCGTGAAATAAGTGCGGAAGTATGATTCGAGTGCGACAATGTGTTTGTTTGAGACAGGTTGGTCGGCTCACGCAGTCTTTGCACTAAAAGTACCTACCCTATTTGGTTGTATCTATTTTGGAGCACAACAAACCAGAACTCTCTCTTTCTTTCTCTCTATCCCTCTTCCTCGGTCCCTGTTTTAAAATTTTTTTGTGCTCCTATGATTTCGTTCTATACTGCATGCCTAAAATACGATACGTGAAGTGGTGACAGATGTCTAGCACGCCACTTATGTGAAGTAGATTTTTTGTATGCGTGGTGTTCTTCAAGCGGCAAAACTATACTTAATCCATAGGAACCCTCGAGTAGGGTGTATGTATTGTTGGGATGCGGAAGGGCGGGCGAAGGGCGTAGACCCAGGGCGAACGGCACACCGTGACAGCTACAATATAGCTGTATGTACCTCTACATATTATTCGTATTCAAAGGAGGTCGGGGCCGATGCGTGCCGGAGGGAAGCGCAATCGATTGTCGGGTCAACGACTCCGGCACTGACCTTTGAACTACAGCTGATCAATTAAATGCATTTAAAATGTAGTTTACCTAACCCAAGTGACAGAAGCGTTTTGAATCCAACGGAAAGGTGAAATATCTAAAAGAAAACACTAGGTTTGTGCTATCACTCGCACGATAAGAGTCAGACCCAGACTACAAAGTTTGTCTTCGTCATTTAGCTGATAACTCGATTAACAAAGTGTTTTAAAGACAACAATCATCATTACGAAGTGGAATTACGTGCGTTCCATACCTACCCATATTTATCCAAAAAGGAGGAGGGAGAGGGGGAGGTCTACTTGTCGATACAACTAAAGAACAACCGATAATTTTTCGCGATTTCGAAGTTGGGATGTTCTACTAGTCAATACTGAGCTTATTTTAGAACATCTTATTTTCAAATATTCATGGAGATTTTGTTACACTCTGTATTATGTTTTTCCATCAAACAGAAAGGAGTAAAGGAGCACAATTTCAAAGTAAATATTTCTTGATTACAAGCAAAACAAAAGCACAAGATTTTTTATTTGCGTTCCTTATTAAAACCTCTCATCGTTTCGCCGTTGTGCACTCTCCTTATTGTTTTACAGACGGCGTAGGCTTAGTACAGTCAACAGCACATCAACCTTTACATGCGTGAACTCTACCCAGTCATGTTACGGGCGACTTTGGAATGAAAATGTGAGGCTCGAGCTGCTTTCGAATGTATACTCTCAGTACCTACACGGAGTTGTCATGTCATTAGCATGCTATATTCTTTTCATTTTCGAAGCGTGCTCCCCGATGCGTATGTTAATACTAATTTGCCTTTCACGAACTCGCCTGCATTAAACACTAACTACAGAAGGTTATCAAATTTCAGTAAACTTATAAGTTATACTGCTGGCGATTGGCTGATAGGGCCTTTTGTCTGGCAATATTGCCACAATTAACTATTTACAGATAATTTTCCGAATCCAATAGGGACCAATCTCTTTATATTGGAGATAGATAGATAGACAGATAGTGATAGAGAACACTTTATTGTACATAAAAATGGAAACATTGTAGGATATTGAGATATTGTAAGCCCTAATGAGATTCGTCTAAGGCGTGCCGTTGGATTGGATATAGCTTTATATTTTTTTTAGGTTCCGTTACTCAAAAGAAAAACATGGAACCTTTATAAAAGTCTATAAACTTTATTGTGCGTCCATCCGTTGCGTCTGACAAGACTCTTTTCTTCAAGAGAGGGTTAACCGATCAAATTGAATTTAATATCAAATATTTTGGCTGATCAAAACATATGACCGTTAGTGTCACATTATTAGTATGCCTACCAGTTAATTTCTTGCACCTCCTGTGGTTGACTGGTAGAAAATGCTTATAGCATTAAGTCCGCCACATTGCCATTGTATTTTTTTTACTTATGTGCAATAAACGTATTAATAATAATAATAATTATTTATACAATGTTTTCGGATTTTCTAATTTGACCGCGGTTGTGTCCTAGTGTGGGCAAAAACAACCTCCCCTATCTCAAGACACCCTCTCTCACCTGATCTCCGACGCTTCCGACCAAATTATAAATAAACAAACAGGAATTACAGGAAATTTCGAAATACATGTAAGCTGAAATTGTTTGTCGACCTTCGTAATAAAAGTACACAAAGTAGAAGAAGAAAGTCTTCATAAGTATAATATAGGCGGTTCGTTTAGGCATTTAGTACTTGGTCAACATTCTGATAGTGTATGATAAGACTACTCCTGCGCCTGTCACAGAGCGCAACAAATGTTCGAGATCAGTCAGCCGCACCAGGATCGGAGGAAGATGCAGGGTCTTGGCCCGATGCCAGTCGCGCGTAAAATAACCCAATTCAGATTGCTTCTGTTGGGTCCCGTATTTGCTTTTCGCATTTATGTAAACAATTCGACTCTCGGAATGTAAGCAATTGGTTTATTCTTGTCTCTGCCATTTTGTTCGGCGAATGTTTCTGCGATTAGGTACCCATAGAACAGAATTCATACTGACTACTGCAGTCTACATTTGAAGGAACCTGGCCAAGTGCGAGTCAAAACTCGCGCACCGCATGTTCCGCACCACCATAAATCAAATATTTGGCAAATTAGTGGCATTTGACATTATATTTAATATAATTATACCATACTTTGACAATTTTATTTATTATTGCATGAAATGGTTTATTTTAATGTTAAATATTGTACTAATTTATCGTTGTTCAAAGAAAAAGAGGTACAAATATACGTTTTTTGATTGGGGATCCAACTTAGTTTAATTTTATTATTTATTGTAAAATCCGCCGTAATAACACACATGTGCCCCTATTCTGTAAAAATGTCAACTACCTATTACGGTTCAAGATATAAAGCATATAGATATAGATCGACCTATATATCGAGTTATTAGTTTTTGGCCATTCTTTCAATTGGCATCATAAAAGTAGGGGTGTTTTTTTTTACATTTAAGTCGGTTTGATTCCCAGACGAGGCAAGTAATTTTTAGAAAATCTTTGAATGCAGAATTACTAACTTTTAAAAATAGGATAAAGTCTTCTTTCAGCAAAATACCCTATCTACGATATTTGACGTACTTTCCCTTCATGGCCCATAATTTTGGGACGCCCTGTATATGTCAGACGGACTATCAGGCAGAAGTCGTAGGCATATGGTCCTGGTTGCTGCGTTTCGTATGCGTAACCCTAAAAATAAAAAAAAATTTGAAAAACGTGAGCAAATATTTCTCGCTTCTCACAACTTTATTGTACCAACTTATTTAATTTTACGCCCGACGCGATAGAAATATGTTTAATAAGATTTATGATATGTTTAAAATCTATTCAATAAGAGCTAGTTTAGTCCTCGTAAACAGGGTCCGAAATAGCTCTTTGATCCCTAGGGATGAAAAGTGGTTTGAATTTGGAACGTGGATATTTCTAGTAAAAGTTCCAAACACCAAAGAGATCAATCACGTACATTGTATGTACAAGTAACTGGCTGTATGATAAAGAAACCGCGCGCGAGCCAGATGAAAAAAAGTTTGTAAAAAAATAAAAGTCGCGCGTTATGGTTTCCTCCGACTCAAAGAGAATATAACCACTACTCCGACTCACATTCGGATTTTACTACATTTTTATAAAAAATGAGTGTGTCTTCATGTAGTGAGAATTAAAGTATTATTTTTTATTAACTCCAGAGAACATTGTATCTGACGCAAAAAATTTAGTGCAAACGTTCTATTCTATTTTTATTCAAGTAGCGTGTCCACCTCGGGAGCAACACTGTGGTGTACTTTGAATCCGTCGATGCGCTCAGGATTCTACATTAGTAGAATCCCTCGCTACGCTCGGAATTCGAACCATAAGATTGGTCAGTTTTTTTTATATTTGTGTTTTGGTAGGATTTATAAAGATTATTCGCGGCGGATTAAACGCGGTGGTAGCCTAGTGGGTAGAACATTGGACTCTGAAGCGGAAGACCCAGGTTCGATTCCCAGTGCGGCATGTTTTCTTTCTAAGTTATGTACATTTGTGAAGTTATAGTAGCAATACCACTCGCTAACAGTGACGGAAAACATCGTGAGGAAACCTGGGTGTCAGAGCTATTCACATAACTCAGCGCTTGAAATCATCAATCAATCCGCGGTGGGCATGCGTTGTGATTAAGCCCATACTCTCTCTCTGAGAGAAGGCCTGTGCCCTACAGTGGGACGTATATAGGCTGCTTATGATTATGATTCACACCAGTTCCCAATTTTGTGTTGTCATCATGCGAGAATATAATCTGATTACTAATATATTCTCAACGAGCCGTTGACAAGGGAGAATTCCTTCGCCCATCACTAGTTATGCATCAGGCCTGC
Source organism: Yponomeuta malinellus (assembly GCA_947308005.1). NCBI lineage: Eukaryota > Metazoa > Arthropoda > Insecta > Lepidoptera > Yponomeutidae > Yponomeuta > Yponomeuta malinellus. The sequence goes on along the minus strand of OX371006.1, from coordinate 13,950,466 downwards.
CTGTGTATGATAGACGTTAAAGGTCGTTATATTATCACGAGCGTACATTTATCATGGAGAATGACAACAGATGAGCGTGTTCGACAAATCAGTTATCAATATGGTTTCTTGTGGTACACACTTTCATTTATACTAGGTGAATGACTTGCTTATTGGCCTGACGTTCCGAAGTCGTTTGTATGGTATTTTTTTATTAAATCACTCAATTTAATAGCGCATTAAAATTCTTGTGCTTCTGAAGAAAATGTAATGCGCTGTGTATTATTTTTATCACCGCATGGACGCTGTTTTCTTCCAAAAAATCGATCGACTTTTGTAAAATCTAATGAATCATACCAGGCTGGAATTGATTAAATACTACTTACTTACTTACTAGTAACACGTAATTTTTTTACGCATAAAATTTGGAAAACATTGTAATTTTTTTAAATTGTAAAAGCGGTGGTAGCCTAGTGGGTAGAACATCGGACTCGGAAGCGAGAGACCTAGGTTCGATCCCCAGTGCAGGCATGTACCTATGACTTTGTTTTCTAAGTTATGTACATTTGAGAAGTTATAGTAGCAATACCACTCTCTAACGGTGAAGAAAAACATCGTGAGGAACCCTGAGTATCTGAGCTATTCACATAACTCAGCGCTTGAAATCGCCAACCCGCGGTGGGCACGCGTGGTGATTAAGCCCATACTCTCTCCCTGAGAGAAGGCCTGTGCCCTACAGTGGGACGTATATAGGCTGCTTATGTATATATTTATGTAATTTTAATCGCTCGTAGCCCCGGCTGCGGCGTGGGGACATAATGGGTTGATGATGATGATGTAATTTTTTAACAAAGGCGCAAGATTTATTGTTATAAAATAGATGATTTAGTATTTCTCAGATACAAAGCATAGCTTAGTTCATAAAATATCTAAGTATGCATAACAAATTATTTTGAGAGTGCAGGCGGTTCATAAATGCAGGCCGGTAACGGTTTATAAAAGTCGATCCGACTAAAACACGTCTGATATAGAGTTTAAACAGTCTTCTCGCTAAAACATTATTAATAAAATCTAAATACTCGTATGTATTATGTGAATCAGAAGTTGGTAGAATTTGCCAGTTCAAAAATTAGGCATTCATGTTACGAGTATGTGTCATTTTGAAAACATTCCTTTGGTCTGTCAGCATCGCGGCAAGCGGCAAACCCTGGTCTCTGCGTACCCCTCCGGGATATAGGCATGAGTTTATGTAATATAATATACTTTGTAAACTCTTATATGTCATATAGAAATTTTTATTTAATTTATTCGAAAGAAATTGAGGAAACAGGCAGAATTGGGCTTTCTGGGTCTAAAATATCTCCTAATGGTACTCGTATCGAAGACCCAGCAGCTAACTCGCTTAACCCCGGCTTATTGGGTGCGCACGCACACGTGTGTTTTATGATCTTAATCATCGGCGCCGGCGTCACTGTCCTGCGTGCGGACTTCTGTGACCTGGTTCCTGGTTACTGCGCTCTACTCAAATTATTGAAGACTTAGTTTTATATCCATTTCTTTACCAGAACGATCTAGATCTTGTTTAAAATGGGCCTATGTTTAATTTGTAACGCAGTTTCTGTCTATATTGTTATTTTTATTGATAGATTCTAACTACAAGTTATACCGGCCGGACCGATCGTAGAATTGTAGGCTGACCCCTAGCCAGGTGGCGTGACTGCATTGACAAGGCAATGGGGAAGACCTGGAGAAGAACAACGCTAGGCAGAAGCGACTGGCGGTTGCATGAAGAGGCCCTTGTCCATCAGTGGATATCGACGGGCTGAAGATGATGATGATGACACGATTTACGGCGTGAAATCAGCGTGCTTATGATATAGAACCATTCTATCGATGCTCAGAATACTACGTACGGTCACACGGTGGCCCAGATACAAGGCTAAGACGAATTATGAGTTTTTTGCATTTGTCCTCCATATATTCCATAGACTAGTGAAAAGTTCTTTTTCGACTTATTTATTTTTCTTACGGTTTAAATCTTTTATCGCACTGAAATCACTCGGAAACTCCGCTCTCTTTAGTTTTATTTTGTGCAAAAACAATCTTTTGAAAAGACAAAACTATCATCCAACAAACCGGTGCTGATACTTTTTATTCGGCGATAAGGTCGTCAACATCAGAAAGCCACGTTTCGATCCAATTAAATGTTACGACACCATTGAAATGGTATGTTTTCAATAAAAATCCAATATCTATTGTTCTTTCTGACTGTTCTCAGACACGAGGGAGCAGTTACAGAAGTCGCCAAGTTTATCTCCAATAGATTTTTTTTTATTGACTTGAGTTCATTATTGCTTTAACAGATGGTTGATATCACAGAGATTTCAATAAACGTCTTTATTATCCTGGAGTTTTATGAAGCCATCGTCTCATGACACGATCGGAATCCTAACGGGGATGCTCCAGGTTATTATTGAATAACGATCTTGAACGGTTTTCAACACGTGGGGTTTACGATGTTTCTGCCGCCCCACCGTTTCGGCTCTCACATTTTTATTGTAATAACTGTCGGTGATGACTTATGCATTGAATATTTAACGAACAGCTCTATATATCGATATAATGCATCAATAATAGCATTTAAGACCTGGTACACGCCTACACGCCTAGAACTTATATATTCGATAGATTTACGTTAACTGATTATAGTAGAAAAAAATCGCAAATCGTAGAATTATAATTAAGGCCATCAGTATGTAATCAGGTAGAGAGAGAGATTTTGTCTACGAATTTGGAAAGCACTTGTTTGCAATTAACAGAAAATTTTGCAAAATTGTAGTAAATGGGTACGGCAAAACAGTACTAATCAAATTACGTAAAATATTTTTTTATATTTCTCAGCTACGAGATATAAACATAAACATAAACATTTACATACAGGCACATACATTGCTTCTGGCCCCACACTAGGATACCCTGTAGATATAAAATACCTCTTTCTACGACTTTTTAGTCACGGTTTAGCGATTAATGAATGAAGTTAACTATTTGATTAACGGTGCCCAGTATAAGATAAGTATATTCTTTATTGTACACACCAGAAAACAATTACAGAAACAATAGTTACAAAAGAAGAGGTACAATTGGCGGCCTTAGGTACCCTGGCCTCTGAACTAGGTATTAGGCCTGTATCTCAGAGTTCACTGTTTTTACAATAGTCTTAGTGCAATCTAGTGTGCTTATTGTGTGGTTTACATAAATATTTCAATTACGTTTTCAGATTTAAATAATAATTAAATAATTTAGGCGATTTAGAAAAAAGATAAAATAAAAAAGTGTCGAAAGTAACTTATTAGCAACCAATATAATTTTGCTATGTTATTTAGATATCGATTGACTTAAACGAACAAAATCTACGGAACGAAAATTAAAAAGCTAACAAAGGAAAGGTTTGGAGACCCTGGGTAATGGATTGCCATCGATGGCACGGTCCATTGAGTCTACAAATTGTTTCATATCGACGTCGTCAAAACATGAATCACTTTGTTTCTCCTACGAGAGCTAATCGATGCCATTCCCTGCCGGCCGGCTCCTCTTCAGACATTTGCTCTGGCTGTAATTAATCCAGGCAATTTGCGAATTGTCCTTTCGTATTTTATGGACTGAACAGTGAAGCTACTTTAATCTTTTATTGACTCAAGTCTATACTCGATTTCACCTACAACAGTTTCGCTTGAATGTCTAACAAAAGACGTCTGGCTAGGGAAACTACATTCTCAAGCGAAGGCCACCCGGGCTCTGAATATTACATTGATTTTGTTTTTTTAGAAACTCGAATCTAGTCTAATTGTAATAAGCGTAACAATCCATTTTTTTTAAATACTCGCGTTGCACATACTAAGTTATAGATTTAAGGGGCTCCAGTAAGTAACACTAACGCTACTGAGGAAAACATCATATTTTTTTTACAGATCTAATTTGCAAAAAGTGTCTTTATAATCTCTCAACCATGTTAATAGTGATTTTTATAATCTCTCAACCATGTTAATAGTGATTTTTAGGACGCCTGGCCAAAAACCTAGACTAGTTAGCATAATCGGCCTATATGCGTCCCACTGTAGGGTACAGGCCTTCTCTCAAGGAGAGAGTATGGGCTTAATCACCACGCGTGCCCACCGCGGATTGGCGATTTCAAGCGCTGAGGTATGTGAATAGCTCAGGCACTCAGGTTTCCTCACGATGTTTTCCTTCACCGTTAGCGTGTGGTATTGCTACTATAACTCACAAATGTACAGTACATAACTTAGAAAACCAAGTCATAGGTACATGCCCGCACTTGGGATCGAAACTGGGTCTCTCGCTTCCGAGTCTGATGTTCTACCCACTAGGCTACCAACGCTTTCAGACTAGTTAGCGTTAACGTCAAAAACGGCCGTTTTTTCTTGATCCTAGGTTCTTTGTCGTGGGTCTCAAAAATCACTGTTAACATAATTGCGAGATTGCGAGACCTTTAGCAAATACGATCTGTAACGGAAGATATGATTTTTTTTCATTGGTAGCGCTAGTTAGCCCACTGGACCCATAAAGGGTCTAATTGCAGTGGTCTTATCCTTAATCTGTCTCTTTGAGATGGCATCTGCCCTGCATTGGGATATATAATATAGGCTACTTCTAAATGAGTCCAAAGTACCTACTTAATTGACGAAATTATTTAGAAATACGATTAGCTAAAATGTTCTTATTCATTAAATCCTTACTCCTTACTTAATATTATAAACGCGAATGTTTGTATGTATGGATGGATTCACGAATAAACGGATGAACGGATCCGGATGAAATTTTGCACAGAGATAGATTATAGTCTGGATTAGCACATAGGCTATTTTTTATCCCGGAAAAATACACATCAAAATTACCACGCGAACGAAGTCGAGGGCAACAGCTAGTGGCATATAGAGAAAGGTTATGTATGATCAATGAAGTAGATATTAATTGAGCTTCCGATGTAATTGAAACCACAGGATGTTACCCGTCTCTTCCATTCAGCTTTTCAGACCATTATGAAGTTCTTTTCAACACTGCAGCAAGCGAAAGTGTATTGTATTAGTGAACAATAAGAACGTCATTTAAATGCAAACTTGTAACAAGTTGAAGCATTGACCTTTACACTCATTATTAGATCCAATAGGCTGACTGATGGAGCCACTAGGTACGTACTTCTTTATGGAAAATAGGGATAGAATATTCTTAGATTCTTAAGAAAAAAATATTATAATATTTATTAACTCGCGATGCTCAAACATAATTATACATTTGACGGATCTGATCGCGTTTGTTTATTAGATAATTAATTACCTAGACTGAAGTGGTGAGTACAATCGCGATAGATTAAAACAAAAGGTCTTGACAGGACAAACCAAATAAAGTGATTGTATTGTGTGGTACCTAGTTATTATAATTATTATTAAACTGGCTTCCAAACATATAAATTCAATAGAAATATTAGTTATCATAATCAGAATCAGCTTAGTGAGCTTTAAAATAAAATAAACTAATGAGTTCTGAATACAAATTATTGTGAGTTACAATTAATCAACATAATGTGATGCCCTAGACACTCTATATTTATCCGAGGTATAATTTAAACGCATACTAGAATATTTTTTCCACCCTAGTAATAAGGCCAAATGAAATAAATTGACTCTACATAAATTAGTTTCGCACCAAAATAAATAAAAGACCCCCAACTCTAATAAAATCCTTGCTAAAAATGGATCGCCTCATTTAATTGTAGTTGTGTTTTTTTTAAATAACAATTTTGTGAATTACCATAAGAGAATAAAGAGCCACGAAGATTAGTGGCATAGTCTCAGTGGCGCCCTCTATATTTTTTTCAATGTCGTGGAGCACGATGAAACCTAGCTAGATCGATAGAGGACAAAAAAGTAAACAAGAAATTATTAAAGTCACCATGTCCTAAAGTGGCACGTTTAGGAGTTATTGAGCTTTGAAGTTTGTATGGAATTTCCACTAACTGAGTTTCATCACTGAATTTGTCACTTGATATGAGTTTTCTCGGGGATTCAAACCTACTTTGATGTTTTTTAAAGTCTGGTTAGCTATGTCTAGTAGGTACCTACCTACTTATATACATATATACATGAAAATATAGTATTATTCATGCATCCAATTCGTTCAATTCGATTAAAATTCAAAACATGTCAATATAAAACCTACAGTTTAATTAATATAGATAGGTTTAGGTGGTAGGTAGGTACCTATAAAAGACTTGGGGAATGAGGATATATGTATAAAAATGAATTCTGTCAGCCAATAATTACCTACCTACATTGAAGTGACATATGTTTACTATAAAACCATATTAAACATAGAAACAGGGATTAATCATATTTTCAGGTCTAACTACCTAATTATTGTTTAACTGCTAATATTTAATCAGATAATGCTTATAACTAAACACAGCCACCATAAAACTTAATTTAAGTATAAATGTTTCTTCCGGTACCTACCTACTTCTCCGATCAATAACTCGCTCACTGTTCGGTAGAATGATTTAATGATAAGTAATGCCTAATTGTATATTGTAATTAGTCTAGCAGCTAAGTGTAATTTGTAATTAAAATAAAGAAATATCTTGTGAATTTTCCTTTAAATACACTATTTTATTTATTTACCTGATAGGATTGATGAAAAGCAGATTTATAACTCTGGTAAAAGCTCCCGTAATACCCTCGCATTGTAAGCATCCTCGCTACGCTCGGGTGCCTTAATATACGGTATCTATAATAAACTGGGTGTTTTTTCTACGACTTATTTAGCAATTTAGTCAAGAATCGGCAACGAGGCACAGGTGCCAAGCATATAGTCCAGTATTTAGTGAAAAATGATTCAAAAGTTAAGTTTTATAAAAATCTCATACAAACTTCAAAGCTCAATAACTCCTAAACGTGCCACTTTAGGACATGGTGACTTTAATAATTTCTTGTTTACTTTTTTGTCCTCTATCGATCTAGCTAGGTTTCATCATGCTCCACGATATTGAAAAAAATATAGAGGGCGCCACTATGAACTATGCCAGGCCCCATACAAAAATCTTCGTAGCTCTTTTCGTTTCGACTTTTTGGTCAACGCAATGTAGCGTGAATTTACTAACTTTGGGAATAAGTTGGATTGTTTTGGTAGTACGATAGCAAATTCTTGTTTTCTTTATGGCGCCGGATTAAGTATAGCGTCACTCCATTTCCTTCCGTGGATGTCGTAGAAGACGACTAAGGAAATACATTACGGAGACTAGCAGCAGCGTCTTCCTAAGATTCCAACCGCTTACTTCAATCGCCAACCCGCCTGCCAAGCGTGGCGATTATGGCAAAACCCTTTATGGTTATGAAAACCACGGAGGAGGCCTGTGTCCTGCAGTGGGCGTCAAATGGCTGATGATGATAATGATGATGATAGTAAATTTTAATTGTACTGTACGGCAAGCTGCAAGAGTACCCTGTCAATAATGAATGAAACACATACTGTACTTGTACGCCTTGTTCGTACCACACAACCACGCGTCCTGCCGCTTATTGAGCGCAGCCATTAAAATTAACTGTACTTTATTAGTCGCCGGATCCAAAATGGGAGGACATAAAACTTGGATAATAATATCGGTCCCATAAAACTGATAGTGAACTCTTGTATTGATAGGAGCAGTGATGATTGATGAACATACGAGTACATACAAACTTACACGTATATCTTGGAGCGGTTAAATGGTAAATGCTATAGTGGTAGAATGTGAGTTTAGAACTTGACGAAATCCTATTTCACATTATTGGCATTCATTAGTCACTTTATACACCTTCGCCGGGTACAATTCAATTTGCTATTAGTTAATACATCTCCAATTTTTACGATCTCTCACCTATATGAATTCGATTTTCGTGTCCAGCCCAACTGCCACCTTAATTGTCGATTCTATCGAGATCTTGAGCAATTATAGCCATTTTTTGTTCAGATTAAATCTTGTGGACATGCACTCTCGTTCTTGAAATTTAATGAAAAATTACGCAATAATTTAAAAGATGGCGAAATATCGACATCATCGAGATTAATGGTAATCTCGCCAGATCATAAGGCGACTTCTCGAATGGCTAATCTCGATCCCAGACCTACCATGCGCGATCTCGAATCGCCAATCTGGAGATTGCTTTCCCTAGTCGCGACAACGTAGCGCAGTCGATTTAACGTTGTCTTTTATATGAGTATGATGAACCTTAGCGATAGTTGTAATCAAAACATAAGCGATTCAGTGATAAAACAGCAAAATTTGGGTCTCGTATATATATACATATGAAGCAATAAAGATACAGCAAGCAGCTTGAGACATCTCCATTCTCCATAAAGTAAACAATATAACGCGTCTGCCAACCCTCATGTAGTTTTAGAAGCCGTAAGTTGTTGTTTAACTCTGAGCATTCATCCCCGCGACCGTGTAAGGCAGCGATTCCCAAAGCGTACGCCCGTGGAGAGTAAACATTTTCAAAACGCGAAGTAAACGCACATATTTCCTCTTCTCTGGAATTTAGATTTAATTCTGCGCCGTAGTCAAAATATGGGTATATATAAATATCCTGTAAGCGCACCCGAGCTGAAAAAGTTTGAGAACCCCTGGGTAGGGCATTCATCCCCACGTTCGGGCTAAGGCACTTGTATGCATGCAAATTGCGCAGGCTGTGAAATATATGAGGTTTTTGGATTCTATTGAGTTGAGCAAATAAAATGTATTCACACGTGCTTTTTGTGTCGAGAAGGCACAAAAAAGTTCAAACGCAAAATCATTCTAAACTTGTTTCGCGTGAACTTCATTTTCTGTAACGAACTACCATTTGTTTTGGGGATAGTGGTTGACTATTTTTTTAAGTGTCCTAGTGTATGTCACAAACAAGGTGTAAGTGAATTTCTATGTACATCCGAAAATGGGGGTTTCTACTTGTCAATATGAACAACTTTTACTAAGGGGAAAACTTCGAAATTGTGAAACAATATCAGCAATATCACCCTGCGATATTAATATGTTTGGAACTGTTGATACTTTTTCGTGATTTTTAAATTTTCTCTATAGTAAAAACATCGTTCATTCGCCTATTTCGTGACTTAATTATATAGAGACTTTGCACGCTGCGTACTAAATAACAAGATTATCAAAGACAACGGTAAAACATTCTAGTCATCGACCTAATTCGTTATATCATCTACCTCACATAATAAAAGCACCGACATCCACGATAGGTATACAGTAGACAGCACATAATCCTTTACATACGTGTACTCTAATCAGTTACGTTAAGGGCGACTTTGCGACATCAATGAAAAGGTGGTCACTGGTCAACCTTGACCTGCTGTCGACAGCACTAATACTTTTTTTATATCAGTGAATAGAGGTCAGAATCACACTTTGAACACTTGGAGTACCTAAGTAATGAGATATTTACTGTGGTCTGTTTCATCGTAAAGTATTCTTACAACGGCAGTTTTTATTGTCTTTGACCCAAACACAAGACAAGTTGAGTTAAGTCGTAGACTTCGCTCTTATCTACTCTTACAGTATTGTGTCCCTTTCTTGTGCCTATGAAACTTTAGCATCACCATCTCACTTAGAAGTATTAACTCCTGAACTGCCCTCGCGGAACGCAACGTATAGGTGGCCCATACTAAGTTGGACACAGATCTGTGTCGCGCAGACGAGTGGTTAAACAACAAAACCGGCCACGTGCGTGTCAGGCCACGCGCAGAGTAGGGCTCCGTAGAAAGAGAGGTGTTTTATCTGCTTTACAGAACTAACAACTTCCTTTTATAAGTTGGTCGTCTATTACTCGTTAACTTGTCAAGCCTACTTAGCTGTGATATGTGCTACTACCCTGAATTTCACGTTTACACAATCAACCGTTTAGCCAGGAGAAGGGTCAGGAGGGGGGAATTTTATTCACGTTTTGTCGGCGTGATTAATACATATATCTATACTAGCTGTCCCGGCGAACTTCGTACCGGCACAAAATTCGTTTATACGATTATTGCACAACGCCATCTACTTTTAAAACACAACGTTCGCTCGCACAACGCCATCTATTTTAAACTTAAAATAAATATTATCCCACGAGAACGCATTACCGGGATATCAAGTATGCTATGTCTCAATTCAGGTCTTTCTCTATCTGTACGCCAAGTTTTATGTAAATCCGTTCAGCCATTATTGCGTGATTGAGTTAACTCTTCACAAACTTTGACATTTATAATATTAGTAAGTATAATAAACCGCGCACAGACAGACAGACGGACGTTGGTGACTACGGAACCCTGAGCCCGAAAAAGTTTGTCTCGACCAGCGAAGGGTCGCCAATGGCTGTGAAGGATGCAGGCCAGACTGGCTGGCCACCGTAAACTGCTTGTAATGACGCATCATTTGGCCGAAGACCGGACGGCACTGCCATTGTGTATGCGGATTAATAATTGTTATTGATGTGATATTTATGTTAATTAGTTCAACGCTGTCACTTCAGACCACAATACAATTCTTAGTAGCTTAATTATATCTTCGTCATGACGAGTGCTTACGCGCTTGAATTAAGCTTCTTTTGTTGCTTTTTCTGATGTTTTTTTGGAATTCTCATCTTCAATTGAATTTTAAGAGAAGCGCGATAAAAAAATTGCCATTTTAATATTTACTTGTAGGCAATAAACATATTAATAATAATAAAATTGGTACCCGAAACCGGCGTGAGTATGCACTCAGCGACTAATGAATGTTGATGAAGCGAAAAAGGTTTGTCAGGATTGTGGCAAGTGCCAAATCCTCTGCCTACCCCTCCGGGATACAGGCGTGAGTTTATGTTTGTGCCTGCGTAAGTAGCCTATACAGGGTGACCTCAAAACACCCTAGTCAGAGTTTCTGTTGCACAACTTTTGTTCTGTGAGTTTTTTCTCATTTTTCGATATGTGTATTTTTTATCTTCAAGTACGTTCGTACAGCTGTGATTTGTCGATTTTATTTATTGATAAATCACGTGAGTTAAAAATCCGCATGATTCATGTTTTCCCCGTGGCGTTTAAATAGGGTGGGTTCTCTGCGCGCCGCCGCTGAAATGTAGCAACAATGGACGCATAAACATTTTTCTAAAAGAATTACGACCGCTGTAAATAATATTAAAGTGACCATTCCACGGGCATATGTGTGTGAGTGAAATATTCGCGATGTGAGCCCTGATACGAAACTGTTTATTTATCGCTGCGGCAGGTTGTTGTAAGTACAAACCACCATGATAAGCTTTAAGTCGGTAATGCTCGCTTTTTGTCTTCATTATTATATTTATTTGTGAAAGTGTAAGGATACCTTTTTGGTCATGTGGCAGCTGGCCAGCACAGCCAGTTTGTATTCAGTCTGTAATCGTTACATTTTGTTTTATGAAGTCAACCACAGATTAAAAAGATAACAGCTGAGAAATAGCTAGGAAACAGATAGGATATTAAAAAGATAAAATGAAATATATACGCGTCGAATTGATAACCTCCTCCTTTTTTGAAGTCGGTTAAAAAAAGTAATTATTTGCTAATATTCCGTTTCATTTAGCTAGGGCGTCACAACACACAAGCAGCTAGCTGATGAGTGTATAATCACCTCCGTGTTTTTCATATCACTTCAAAAAAGGAGGAGGTTATCAATTCGACGCGTATGTTTTTTTTTATTTCTTTTTTGGCTATGTTCTCGCATAACTCCGTCAAATCTTAACCGATTTCGACAATTCTTTTTTTTTCGATTACATTTAACTTTTCATTGGTCCCATTTTAATTCGGTGAAGATCTGACGAAGACTTTCGGAGATGGAGAACGGAACTCTTCAATGGACAGCAGTAAATAAAGCCTAATGGGGCGCATCCTTTAGTAATATCCGTATGTCTCATAAAATAGCGTAAAAGTAGTCCCAAGGTAATTTGGTGATGTTCTGGTGAAGACTTTCGGAGATGGAAATTGAGAACTACAAATTTTAAAGCAACAAATTACGTAGGGTAAATTATGGTCATAAGGGACATGTTTATTTTTCTCCCACTCCCTCACAAAAAATTGGAAAATTAAAATTTTTAAATAAAAAATTAAAACCGACTTCAAAACACTACAGCACTAAAAAGTTAAAAATAATTTAAAAGAATACCTTTAAATTAGCAGTGTGTATACATGTAGGTATTATAGAAGTATAATTTGTAGTCGGTGCCCAGTTTCATGACCAGGGTGTGTATTTTGGGCACCAACTGCAAATTAAACTTCTAGAATACATGTGTACATACTTCTAATTTAAAGGTATTCTTTTAAATTATTTCTAACTTTTTAGTTTTGATGTCGGTTTTTTAGTCGGCACATACTTGTTAAGCTCTACTATTTACACGTAACAAAATTCCCACGTCTATCCCAAAAGGGAAGGATTTATTCCTTAATACGCAAAATTTTTAGTTTGATGACAACTAAAATAACATATGAGGATTTTGCTCGTCCCTGTATACGACAGGTATGAGTCATACCTAATCTGTAATTAAGCTTATAAAGTTTAACATTTGAAACACAATTTAATAAAGTTAAAAAAAAGCTAATTTTCATCCTGCCATTCATCAATCATGCACAGCCCCGTGAATTAGCTAAGTGTTTATTGCTCTTTTCTGCTCTTTGTGATTGTACGAGGAAGATTCGTACATAAATCAGCGAAACTGTTGCTTTATGGAAGAGGCACGGTTATTTAAACTGTCTTTATTATTCAAATTAAATTTTCACTGGCATTCAAAAGCTTTTTTTTTATTTTGTTTATTTATGGACAAGAAAAGACATTAAAAAACACAACCAAAATCACTGAAACCTACGAGGTAATTCTGATTGCAACTCTATCAAAATTTTCGCTTTTGCATTGTTGAGTTACAACGTATTTACGTAAAAATAAGCCACTGATTATGGCAAAACCCCTCATGGTTGTGAAGTGAGAAGGAGGCCTATGTCCTGCAGTGGGCTTCAAATAGCAAATATCATCATCATCATCATTCAGCCACAAGAAGTCCACTGCTGGACATAGGCCTCCTCCATGGATTTCCAAAAAGACCGGTTGGAAGCGGCCTGCATCCAGCGTCTTCCTGCCACTTGGATGAGGTCATCTGTCCATCTTCAACGCACAACAGTTCAATAAAAATTTTATAGTAAGTACTTATTTAGAGCACAAAACGCAGATGAGAATATTCTGGCAGATTTTCTCGTAGTGCTTACATAGAGTACAAATCACAGATGTAATTATTCACGCAATTTTTCTCGTAATAGTTACCTAGAGACAAATAAATAATAAATAAATAAAGAATATTCTTATCTTATCTAGAGCACAAATCGCAGATGAAACTGTGCAGGCAGATTTTCTCGTAGTAATTACCTAGAACACCAATCGAAAATGAAACTATTCAGGCAGATTTTCTCGTAGTACTTACCTAGAGCACAAAACAGCTGTGAGACCCACGATGGCGTACGGCAGCGAGTGCTGGGCAATACAGAAGGCGCACGAACAAAAACTGCACGTTAGCGAAATGAAGATGCTATGATGGGCCGGAGGAGTAACTAGACTCGACCAACTTAGAAACGATCATATTAGAGGCAGTTTCAAAGTGGCCCCGATCACAGAGAAGCTCACTGAGACACAGCTTAGATCGTACGGACATGTGATGAGACGAGAGGACAATCATGTTGTCAAAGAGGCCAACCATCAACCATCAAAAGAGGTAGAGGACGTCCAAAAACTACCTGGTGGTCAACGGTAGCAAAGGACTTGGAGCGAGCCCAATTGAGCGAACAGACAACCCACGACACAAAATCCTGGGGCAAACAAACGAGGAAAGCCGACCCCAAATAATGGGATGAGGCAAAGACAAACAAGAAGAGGACACATAGAGCACAAATGGCAGATGAAACTATTCGACAACACTAAACCTTACAAACATGCACTCAACTCAGTTATGTTACGGGTGACTTTGCAACAAACATGTAAAGGTTTACCTGCTGTCCTTATATCGAGCACAAATCGTAGATGAAACTATTCAGGCTGATTTTCTCATAATGCTTAAATAGAGCACAAATCGCAAAATGCAGGCAGATTGTCTAAATCAATCATTGGAACTAACCAACTAGCTAATCCCCGACCGGTTTCAGGTTTGCACATCAAACAATATGAAAATAGCAGATCCCTCGGGAACCACGTGAAACGAGCGGGAGTTATCGGCGCCGCAGTGACGCCTTGTTGACTCATTTGTCCTCATTTACCGCCTCTCCTGCAGGACTTCCTCGTTCGCGTCTCCAGACGAATTACTTGGGGAGTTTGAAATTACACTTAGTGAATTGTTGAGAATGTCTCCAACTCTGACGCCACCAATTTACCTACCTTGTCTAGGGAATAAGAAAGATCAACTAATAAAAATATAGGCGGACATGTTTCGACTAAATAGAGCATGTATTAAGCAAGGGCAAAATTAAAAATATATTTTTTTTAATTTATTTATTCATGACACAAAAGAAAATAGAATAATTAACAGTGAAAACCACAAAAACCTGAGAGGCTTGTGCGTGATTTTCGGAGTACACTCTATACAATACGCAACAGTTTTTATCAACAGTTTCTACTTAGGTTAGCTTAGCAAGTAGAACTTAGAAAGTACCCGAAACCGGCGTGGGTGCATGCAACGATTAATGAATATTGACAAAGAGCGAGAGCTTTGTCAGGATTGTGACAAGTGGCAAACTCTGTCTCTGCCTACCAACCTGGGATATAGGAGTGACTTTACGTAATGTAATGTAACCTCACCCTTTGAAAGGATTTCAACATCTTTGAGTAGCCATAGATAGGTGTCAATATTGCAACAAAAGTTGGATACCTACAAGGTAGTTACTTCCGAAGTTTTATGTTCTCAAGATACAAGCTCGAATTTAATTGGCAAGCACTTGTAGGGTTTTAATCTCTGTGTGGGCTGAACAAGTTCGAAAACTTTGCAGCCGGTAGCCATCGCTGGGAAGGGAACACGTGCGAACTACGGCTTGCATTTATTTACGTGAAAAAACCGGCCAAGTGCGAGTAGCCATAGTGCCCTTCTGGTACAAAACTTCACAGTTTACAGATTAGAATTAACTAACGGCATCTAAGCTTGTACGCACTCCCGGTAGGTATCTATTATGCAGTATAGCTTCATCAAACTCTCGTTTTCCAAATCCGGTACCCTGAGCTAGCGTAGCAACAGTAAACTTTGAGCCGAATTTTCTTACTTCCTCGGTTGCCGACCATATACAGTGGCTATAACGTCGTCGCCGCTGTCAGCACGATCCAATTAAATCTTGCTCAACGACTCACAGTACCAACTTTTATTTACCTCCGAGGGATCACAAAGGGACTGTTTTATTGCTCTACATTTCGGGCGGTGAAAGTATTATCAACGGCGCGTGCTGCAAAAACACGAAGCGAAAAGTAATACAATAGCCAGATAGGTCGGGCGCGGCGATGCTAATTTGTTTGGCGTGTCAGTGAACTTGTACTGAGCTGCGCGGCTAGTGCAAGCGCTCTACAGGAACATAACATATCGCTGGTATACTCGAACTAATCATATAATTTAATCTTGAAAGAAACGAAGACAAGTTTCTTACATAAATTGAATCGGACTTTCCTCACGGATAAAATTTCTGTGATGTTTCTTCAGCGTAACCGTTATTTTATACCACACAAATTTTACCATCAATACCACGAGGCTAATCATCTCTCTTACGAACTACCTCGGTGTCTCAGTTTACGACACATTTCCTCATCGCGACACTACGCGCAATAAGCGGTTTTGACAAATAGGTTGGTGTAGGGTTTTTCATGAACACCAAGTGAATGACGTCTATAGAATAAATCACTACGACTTCCGCAAAGCTTTTGTCACCGCGAAGTCTGTTCGTTTGATTAAAATAGTCTGTGGTGGAGATTTCACAAGGAAAAGACGTAACCACAGAATAAATAAACTGCCTCTGAGGAGTGCTTTAGACTCTAAAGTATTTTCCTTGTAAAATCTCCACCACAGACTATTATGATCGGCGTTTATCAAGTGTTTTAAACGATTCCTCTAAAGTAATCCATGACATGAGTCCTGAGTGCGAGGGCGCTTTTAGTTAAGTTGGAGTCGGTACTTATATTTATCGTAATAAGGTGAATTGTTAGTCTATGATAGTTAAGTGACTAAGCAGATTTTTTTTTGTTTTAAGGAATTAATTATCTCTAATTATTTTTCACTGCATCTAGTCATAAACTATTTCTTTTTGGATGCTAACACACTAATAGGGAATCCGGGAACATACAATTTTGTACTTAATACAATTCAAAAATATTAGATCACGACACATATTAAATACCTGATAGCTTTTCAAGATGGGCCTAATGACAAAAATAACTCTTCTGACAACTTTCAACGTTTCCTGCGCCGTAGTGACCTTGCTGCGAACTATTTCAGTTTGGCGACCTCGCGCCATATGACGGGCGGGTCGATAGCCTCAGTAATGAATTCGGGGTGCGACGACGATGTCACCGCGACCTAATTTCGCCTTGGCGGGCAAATGTTACTGTAAAATTTGATTTTTTTTATCAATTAGAAGCATGTTCATGGTCCATCATGTGTTTGAGTGAGCTTTTGTAAAAAAATCGATTCATGGAGTATTTTTCATTTTATATATAAAATGTCCAACTTAGTATGGGCCACCTATACATTCCATTCCTCGAGGGCAGTTCAGGGGTTAATACTGTCTGGTGGGTCCGACTAAATGCAGAATTGTCCAAGCCAGTGGCCTTTAGGATTCCGCAAACGGGACCCTATTACTAAGCTTACAACGACTGTCTGTCTGCCCGTCAGTCTGACCTTTAAAGGAATTTATTTCTTGAACCGTCCCCAAAAAACGAGAAACGTGATTTTTTTTAGTTTATTTTTTGCTATCGTAGGAACGGTTAAGTTACCAGTATCAAACTTAGTGGGTCTTATAGTGCAGTCCCTATAGTATAAACCACAAATAATAAAAATCGGCCAAAGGTGAGTCGAACTTTCTCTAACGGTCCCTATGAGACGTATGAAGAAATACGTAATAGATACGGTGTAAAAAACATCGTGAGGAAACCTGAGGTGTTCAAATAATATGTCAACACTTGAAATTTCCAATCCGGGGTGGTCACGCGTGATAATTAAGCCCATATCTCTATGAGAGAAGGCCCGTGCCCTGCAGTGGGACGATGTAGCCTAAGAACGTAACAATATTTATGATGGCACGGAATCCTCGTTGCACGAGTCCGATTCGCACTTGGCCGGTATTTTATTGGAGCTTATTAGTAACCATAGATTGGTCTATGCTAGTAACTATGACACGCAGTGGGGGAGTAAACTCTGGCAGCAAAACACTAAAACCTTTTATAACTATCTACACTGTTTTTAAGTTCCACAGCCATAAACTAAAAACAATATGACCGAAGATAGCTCGTAAAAGTACACATAGAGGGCATAAAAGTAATATTTTTATGCTTAAACTGCAGTGGTAGGTACCGTAAATAAACGTTGTAGTTAATCAAGCCAGCAAGCAAGCTGAAATGTTGAACGCAGCGCAGAATTCAATGAGCAGACTAAAGGACTGTGAGCGTAAATAAAGTTTTACAATATTTCCACAGACGTTACACTGACTGCAGCCTAAGTCAACCTAGGCACCTTGTATACTTATACTGGGAACCAGACCAGTCTTTTAGTTGACCACATGTTAGCGTTCGAGTGTATTACAAGTGTAAGATATGAGATAATAACGTATTTATTGTTCACTTAAAGGTACCATTTTCATTACCTATATTATAATAAGTAATAATATGCAATAATTAAGAGGAATAAGAGAATCAGCTCCGTTGGCACCTATTCTAGTGTTAGACTGTATCAAAGCTCAACTTACCACATTAAGGCCGGGTTCTCCAAGCGCACGGATATGCATTGCATGGGCCTAGTGGCGAGTGAGTAGTTGCAGAAAAATTACAGTTATACAATTCGTATTAATAGAATTTCATTTTGGTACATTTTTTTACTATCCATAATTTAGTACAGTTCAAATAAAACCATATCTAGTGATAATTTAGACTATGAATTCGTGAATTCGTTCGACTACGAACTATGAGTTCGTGATTCGCGAACGACAATTGAGAATTTTTGGCAACCACGGCGGAGACGACAATGACCTTCCCGGCTTTCTAAAAACGCTACGTTATCGGTTATAATATAATATATCAAATGCGCAAAATATTGTTTTTATTTTACTTTCCCTGGCAATGAAAATGTTTTGCGCATGGAAAACAGATTGTTTAGTTAGTGAATTAATATCAGGGATAGTAAGCACTCCTTATAGAAATAGACTGGATAATAAATTGTCTCTCCCCCATACAATATTGCAATATTATATTGATTCTTAACTTAACACTGCTATACATATGCAAGTCCAGGACCACACAAAAACGTTGTACCTCCCGTTTAGCCTGTGCAACGTCAGTATTCATTTCTACTGTAGACACTGAAGTACACCATTAAGTACTTTTTTTAAACCAGACAGTGGAGCTCCCATTCTCGAAGTGGCCTTTGATCTATCTATCCAAAGAGGATAAATGTGGAGTTAACAAACTCGATGTGCCTTGTGTAGCGAGCTTGTTACGCTCTACAATGTGGGAACTGGACATGGATTAAAGAATACAAACTAACTTTCCACACAGAAGTTGCATTTCATATTTAATTTTCTTAAACGACGAGGCAGCAACAAACTTTTTGACGTGACGTTTGGTGGACTTATTTAAAAAAAATTCCAGCCAGCACAGATTTTTTGAAGAGAAAACTACTTTAGACGCACTTTTTCTGATCAGTGAAGGAAACTAAACCATCACACTCGGGTCCGTTGCGTCGATTGGATATACTCAGCTCCAGTCACTTCGTAAAAAAAAGAAAAGAAGAAGAAAGACATTTATTATACCAACAAGATACACCACAGAAACAAAATAAACAGATGAGTAACATAATGTGCACAACAACAGAAAAAAAACTAAATACACAACAGACAAAACGAATAAATAAAACAGGATCATAGATGTACCCTGTGGTGTATCTAAGTAACGCTATGAATTGCGTATATTTGGCTCCAGTGAAAATCATGATAGGCTTTCACTTTTATCATGTAATTATAAGCATACACCCTCTGTTTTGAATGTTAAATTGTCTGGAAGAGATCGCTTTTAGCGATAAGACCGCCAGTTGTATACTATGTAAGTTAGATATTTAATATTTTTCATGTATCTTTATAATGTGTGCAATAAAGAGTATTCATAAAATCTAATCTAAATAGAAAGCGAAGGAGGGCAAATCCACTTCAAACAAAGATAATTACAGAACAAGCAGTTTTGAACTTTTATCGTAAACATAGTACTGAGCGACAATCGCCAAAGAACTTATTTCGTAAGTTGTGTGGCAGCCATATTCCACAGTCAAGAGTCCATCTAACTCAACAGCCTGAGTGACAATCGCCGAAGTACTTCTTTTGTACGTTGTGTGGCAGCCGAAGCGCCCGCGCAGCTTCCCGCGGTCGGATGCCCCGTGCCCTATTTGGAGCGTTCCCTTTCAAGGGAGTGGTACTCACCCGGGACTCACGTCTTTTCTTCTTTTGATATAAATATCGATTGTAAATAGAGTTTCTAGTCTTCGCCTGACTACATTTAACGACGAACATTGATTTTTTTCATCATCATCAGCCATTAGACCCCCACTGCAGGACATAAGCCTCCCTCGTGGTTTTCCTAACCATGAAGGGTTTTGCCATAATTGCCACGCTTGGCAGGCGGCTTGGCGATCGCAGTATGCGGTTGGAATCTCAGGAAAACGCTGCTGCCCGTCTCCTGGTAATATATTTCTTTAGTCGCCTTCTATGACATCCACGGAAGGAAATGGAGTGACGCTAATCTTAATCCGGCGCCACACGGAGTGATTGATTTTTTAAATTTTAAAATTTTTATTAATTACTAGCTGACCTGGCAAACGTTATTTTGCCATACTAATTAGCGTACAACCTATTCTCAGACCTACCAAATATACACAAAGAAAATCATAAAAATCGGTGAAGATGTTTCGGAGGACTTCGATAAAAAACACTGTGACACGAGATTTTTATTATATTTGATTGATGGCGCGCTGGTCAACAGCTTAGGATGTAAATAAATTTGGATGAACATTTGATCTTTTCCCGGTACTTTCTTGACAGGTTAGTATTAGATAAAAACAAAATGTTTACCTAATGAAAGTCAACGTTTTTAGTTTCGGAATTAAAGTAAAAATAAAATAAAATAAATAAATAATAATGAATAGATTATGTGGAGAAGAAGCTCAAAAAACTTCATAAAAGGTGTTTTTAAGCCATGATTGTGTTTAATAATACACAAATAAAATTAAATACTAGCAATGCAAATACCAGTTAACGTTATTTTACTGAAATGTTTATCATTGCCTAGTCGGCCTAGCGCTAACACGCTGGATTACCGAAACAGATTCGTGAGTTCGATTTCCGCTGAAGGCCTCCGTACTTGATTTGTACAAATAGCCTTTTTTGACCACATTCATATATTTTTTATCAACAGATTTATTAACGTACGAGAAACCAGGTGCAAATGCGAGTCGCAATCGCGCACCGAGAGTTTCGTACATAATATACAGAGTGTTACAAAATACCCATATACATTCAAAAATAAAGGATTCCACTCGTGAATACAAACAACTTTAAGAGCCCCATCACACTAGCGATTTGCGAGCGATTTGAAAGCGATGCGATACGCAACCCATCCGTATGTGGGTTGAGTTTTGCTTAACTAGGTTCACTACACTGAGAAAAATGTCATTTTGGGGTAATCTTAAAATATCGTGACGTTGGTCTAAAATAGATGCATTGTCCCTAAAATATGGAGATAATAGGTCAATATTAATCTATAATTTAAATTAATAGGGATGGAATCGAATTGTTTGGGTAAACAATACAATAATAAGATACTTATCATCGTAAAAATTGGTCACACAAAATAATAGTATCTTCTTCAAATAATAACACTATGTAATAGAAAATGGCCCACTGTCCTTTAAATTTGTATGATATTTTTAAATACGAGTATAATTCTGAAACACAATGACAGTGTCACCGTATTATATTTATTTCATTTAATATATGAAGAAGTATCTCTGAAAATAAGATGAAGTTCCCTAAAATGTAGTATGATAAAATTATGTGCTATTTACTTTTATTTTTTGAGTTCACATCATTTTTTATATTACAGTCACATTATTTTGAGTGAATCGTACTAAAATACGATTACAGATACTTCATATTTTTAGAGTAAGCATCAAAGTTTAATATTAAAGTAATATTATTTTAAGTGAATCTTACTAAAATACGATTACAGAAACTCATTTATGAGTAGCATCCAATTTTGTGTGATTCCTACAAAAATATGATGACAGCACCTTGTAGGTGCGGTTCGTAATTCGCTAATCCATGCAGCATCCCTCGCTTCCCTCCCACTACCCTTTGAGTTTGAGACGGACCGCGCCACGGTACGGACGGTTGTTCGCGTTGTTTCGTTGTTTGATGTGATTTTGTGAGAGTGCTTCTACTTTACATAATTCTTATTTGTGAATTTTGTGAATCATCGGTCAGAGTGTGTCGATAAGGGGGCGCAAGAAAGGATGGATCAAGCTACGCGGGACCTACTAACTAAGTGGAGTTTGGCCCACTTTATAGAACGTTTTGAAGGTAAGTTGACTAACCTAGGTTATGTTTCATGTTAGCATGGTTTCGTTTCGGGTTGAGCAAAATGCTTTCGTAAGATTCACAGGATAACACATTCAGTCCCTCACTCTTTGGAAACTTACTGGAGGGCGAATTTTCGAGGAGTCTTCCATTGGAGTCCCTGACGACACCATGTGATGACCATAATCATAAATCAAGACATAATCATAAATCAACATGGTGAAGCCTCTACAAACCAGCCTGTACGTACTTAGATAAAATACAATTACACACCTTTTGTGTGATGAACTTAGATGTTTGTTCTGTCTGCTGGGTGTTATGCTATGCCCATCTGGTCTAGTGGCTTGTCGTGATAATTTACAATTATTGGTAGCAGTCCGTCAATACTTTACTGTCATTTCCATTCTAAAATCATTAAGTTGATTCGATAAAATCAAGTAAATTCCTCAAACAAAAATAATTCTAAAGTATAGTATAACACCCTGAACTACCTATATCTAAGCCTCAGTTGTCTGTATGTATTGTGTGTCCTACTCTGCTGTATCTCTTGAACCATAATTGGTAGCCATGGAATTTTCACAGAATATGCGTTATCACTTCAGGGTTGGCCTAAAAGCAAAAGTTGTTCATAATACATACTTAAACATACATTTATACCTTTTATCATTAATATACCTTATTATTTGTACATTTGTTATACTGTGTCAACCTCAAATTAAATACTTTTTTTGTTTTAGGCCGGTGATCTACTAATGTACTCGTACATACCACAAGACTCGTCAGTGGGTGAAATTGTGTCTGATGAGTCCACCGTGAACAATATAGTAAGTTATTGCCTATTTACTACTTATTTGTGGAGAAGTTTACATTACTATTGAATATTTTTGACCCCTTACATAAACAGATGGGTGTTATAAATTTAACTTGTTTATCTGCATTTAGTGTAAATGTGTAAATTTGTTATTTTACCTCTTACATATTTAGATGGTAATACTATAATTACTATTTTGTATTTCAGGCGTGTACCATATTGAAATCGTCGGTCGAAAGAAGGCAAATAATAGATATTGGTCAGAAAACAGGCGCCTTACCATCTGACGTCCGTGGGCGACTGTGCAAGTTGCTTATGGAAAAACTCATAACTGCTGAGAACCCGGTGCTGCAGACTGACTCCCAGCTGTGCGCTCTGTCATATGACATCGGCAGATTATTCAAAAAAGAATCACCACCGCTATACTACGCGCCGTACCTGCCAGCTGACGCTTACCAGGCTAAGCGCAACACCTCTGGCTGGTTGGTCACCGCCAGAAGGGCTCGACGGCAGCATTTGGTTTCATTGGGGCTTCTGGAAAAGCCCAAATCACGCTCCCGCTCCAAGTCGAGTACTACCAGTCTAGACAGCCCTTCACACCCCGGCATTGACCTAACTGGACTTACAGCAGGTAACTCCCTTTTTAGATAGTGAAATTAATATGCGAATTAGCTCAAGCTCTATTATTTTAAAATATCTGAATCTAAACCATAATTATTGTACGAATTATTATTCTCCGTTTAATTTTTCTGTGCAGGTGACGCGGAGGACGTAGCGTCGGCGTTGGAGCAGCTGTCGCATCCATCAGCTGGTCCGTGGCATGAGGTCAGCACCCTCTGGCGGGAAACAGTGCGAGCCCGCCTCCGTTACTTGTACTTCGAGGAAGGGACGTTACAGGAGTACTTTAATAAGTACCCTATTCTCAAGTCCAGTGACGGGTGGCGGCTCCTGACGTATGACTACGAAGCACTGTTTCCCGACAAATCCGGGGGCCTCGACGTCCTGGAAGCTTCAGCCGAGAAAATCCACAAAGCTGCTCGGCAGAAGCTAAGAACCACAAAGGATAAATTTCTTCGGCAAAAAATTGCGGACACGTTGGCGATTTGTGACGGTAAGAAAAATATGATTCTGGTTGTTTTCGCGGGGGAGAAGATATTTGCGCATCAGATAAAAATCAAAACAAATCCTTTTAATATATCTGGCGCTAACACTGGTCTTTGCCCATTTGACAAAAAAAAAGATTAAGCTATCGAAAACATCATGAATTTAACTTGTTTAACTCATAAATATCTAAAATGTTGTTTTGTTCCCTCTCCCTATTTACTCAGTAAAAATGATGAAGTGTGTCAAATATGGTTATTATTTTCTTTAGATGAAAAACCGGAGACAAAAACAATAGCAGCTATATTGCTCCTCGGGTGTCTTTTTAACATTCCACCTGCACGCCGGTCTAGAAAAGACTGGCAAGCGTCACGAGCAGAGGTACTAGACGGTTTCGTGACGATTGTGAACACTGAAGCAGACGTTGGCAGTTGAGGAGCGTCGCCAAAAGCTTCTACAAATTGGTATAACCCTGCAACCATTCATAATTTGGTGCCGCGAGTCGGGTGTCTCCTTCACAGTTTGTGACAATACATTTTACAGGTTCACAACATTACCAGAAGCGGTTGATGTGACATTTAAAATATTTCATGCAACTGCGGCTAAATACTCCACCGAAAGCTTTAATATTTGGCTTATAATACAAATTGGTTTTTACGGAGTAAAAACAGCCTACGATCGAATGTCACAATCTGTGAAGGAGACATTAGTTACTCTCGGTGTCACAATTTAACTAATATGAAGTGTTACAATTGTAAACGGACTTTCCCCAAGTTTTCTTCCCTTATTACTCACATAAGGAAAGAATGTAAAAAAATTGATATTACTGGCGTTTTTAAATGTGGGGAAGTCGCATGCTACCGGTATTTCACGGACGTTAGACAGTTCAGAAAACATGTTAATTTAAAACATTTAAATATAATACATACTCCTCATTTGCCATCCACCTCAAGCGAGGCTTGCGTAGTCCCCGAGAATCTATCATCAACAATATCTATTGCTACGACTACCGACGTAGCAACAGAGCACATACAAATTGATTCTGATAGTGAACCTGAAGTCCTTGAAAATGCCGATAGTTTTATTCATAAAGAAGTTCTGAAATTTATGTCAACGCTATATACAAATCCCTCTGTATCTCGATCAGCTGTACAGGATATAGTCAGTAATTTGCAAACCTTACTTGACAATATCGCGCCGTCTTTGATGTCTGTATTCGGCTCTGTGCTAGTTGAAGAGGAAAGCATGCCTGGAAGCGAAATTAATGAACGACTTCATAAGTTGATGATAGCTTTGAAGGGCACCTTTTCCCCGTTCCGTTCAGAATATTTGAGATTCCAAGAATTTCATTCATTCGGGTCTTTAATACTACCGCACGAAGTAACCGTTGGTTACTGTCCTGACACTGCACAAAGTAGTAATACTTTAACAATACACACCAAGCCAAGTACAATGCAAGTAATTCCATTTCGCCATGTTTTGAAAAAGTTTTTTTCCATTGAGACTATTTGGAAAGATGTAATGGATTATTTGAACCATCTAAGGGGTAACTTACTAACTCGTGAAGAAAATCCGACGGGGCCAATGTGTCTAGAAAATGTAATGCAGGGATCTGTATGGCTTGCAATGTGTACACCGCAAACGTCACATATTATTATGCCTTTAATAGTATACTACGATGATTTTGAAATTGGAAATCCTTTAGGGAGCCACGCTGGGGTGCATAAGCTTGGTGGTGTTTATGTTTCGCTGCCAGCATTCCCACCACATTTGTTTTCATTGTTGAATAACATTTTGATGATAGCTATTTGTCATTCTGCTGACAAAGCTAAATATGGAAACAAAGCTATTTTTGACCCTGTTATTGAGGAATTGAATTACTTGCAAAACACTGGAATTTTTATAGAAGAAAATTTCTTTAAAGGAACCGTAAAATTTAAGGTGGTTGCCATAACTGGCGATAATTTAGGCCTGAATTCTATCCTCGGGTTTACTGAAAGTTTTTCAGCTAACAAGTGTTGCCGAATTTGTAACATTGACAAGAAAGGTTTACAATCTGCTCTATATGAAAACAGTGACTTGCTTAGAAATATGACTTCATACTATGCTCAGTTGCAAGACAACGAAATATCTTCCACGGGCATTAAAGAATCATGCTGTTGGCTTAAGTTAACTGGGTTTGATTTATTTCAAAATGTAGCAGTAGACCCCATGCATGACATATTGGAAGGTGTAGCTCGTTATGTAATGACTTTCGTCATAAACCACTTCCTTGCCGAAGGTCTTTTAAACATCTCAATATTGCAAAAAACAATAATTTCCTTTGATTACGGACCAGACAAGGATTCGAAACCATGTAATTGTTTAGTTGTCCAAGGTTCTAAGGTAAAATTAAGAACTTCAGCATCCGAAATGCTTACCCTTATTAGATACTTCAGCCTGATAGCCGGATATTACATTCCTTTAGAAAATAAAGTATGGAAATTATACATTCTGTTGCGGCAAATCACTGATAGGTTACTAAGCCATAGGGTCTTCAGTGACACCAATGTCCAACTCCGGCATTTAATAGCAGAATTCAATCAATTGTACATGGAGCTTACAAAATCACACCTGCAGCCAAAGTTTCATTTTCTGACTCATTACCCTACCATGCTAATGAAGTTCGGCCCCGCGCGTAACATGTGGTCTATGCGTTTTGAAGCCAAGCATAGGATATCTAAGTTAGTAGCTAGAGCATCTTTTAATCGAGTCAATGTTTGCAAGACTCTAGCAATGAAATGTCAACTTATGCTCAATGACTTCTTTGTGAAAAATACAATTCCTACAACAATAATACTAGGAAAAAAATCTGCTTTAAATCCAGAAGACACTGTCAGGTTTTCTCTCGGCACTGGGGCTGTGCTAAAATACTCAGTTACTTCCGCTACAATAGCTGGTGCTATATGGCAGCGGAACTCTATTGTTACTGTAGATATAGATGAGCAAGAATTCTTACCCACTTTTGGCAAAATTGATGCAATTTTGTTAACCAATACTGATGACGTTTTTTTCCGTTGCTGTATGTTTGAAACTATTGAATTCAATTCTCATTACAATGCTTATGAAGTTAAACGTGGCAATGATTATCAGTGTATTCCATGCCAAAATGCCGTTGCTCCGCTTCCGAACACGCTTACTTTTATGCGAGGTAACACATCATATATTACAAGTAGATGGTACCTTGACTAAAAATATTGATAATTCTGTAATTAGGCATATTAAGACGACCGCGTGTGCGCGAGCTTCCATACAAAAAGCGATAACATTTTCCTACCCTTTAACCGAGGAGGCCTTTGCCCAGCAGTGGAACATAGCAGGCTCGTAATAATAATAATAATTAACCTTTTCCGATTTTCACTATTTTTTTACATGGTACTTACAAAAACAAAACGTAGACGAGCATAGTTTTCTATTGTATCTTAAGCCCTGAGGTGCTATTTTTGAATCACACTTTTAGCACACTTTTTGCCACTGGTGCATAATTATGCTTGAGCTCTATCTGTGTATTTACTTTACTTTTACTCAGATTATACGTTTAGTTTTAAGTTTCTAGTTTTAGGAAATGGTGTGAGCTGAAAACCAGCGTTACGTGCAGCTCACTGCTACACGTAACACATGCTGAGCTCAAACCATTTTGACATCTAAAAACCTCAACCCTGAACTGTACTGTGTTTTCTTTTTTTTCTGTATATCCTTGTGTTTATTTGTCAAATAAATATATTTCTATTTCTTCTATTTCTATTTCTACTAGCACAGATTAATAAATAGTTACGCACTAGCGACCGCTATCAGAACAGCTAAGTTGGTGGCATTGTATCGTTTCGTTTCGCTATCCTTAGCGATGTCACTTGTCTAGGCCCCCAGGACTTTAGATACTATAGAAAACGATGCTCGTACGTTTTGTGTTTTTTTAAATATTATGTATTACTTATATTTTTATATGTACTAGATAAAGTTCTTATATTTCCTAAAATATATATTATTTCAAGAAACATAAAATGTACAAGCATAGGTTCCATCGTATCTCAAACATGTAAAAAAAATGTGAAAATAGTTACCGCTTTTTGTATGGAAGCTCGCGCACACACGGTCGTCTTAATATGTTTTTTTTTGGGTGTTAATTCCCCAAGCTTCTAACCTTATATTTTAACCATTGTATTAATGATGCTTTCTTTTTTCTATTGTACATGTAGCAAATAATTATTAATAATTGATTGTTCATACTGACATACAACGTGTAAATAAATTAACGCAAAATGTCGCTCTGATCAAATCGGTTTCTTAGTGGAAGTTGCTCGGAATGATGCCCTTAGCAAAGTAATTTCTTATTTTGCGTTAATTCATTTACACGTTGTTTAGATACTGTAATAGTTATGGTGCTATTCCGAAGTGATAGCTGAAGTGTTGACGTATACATTTCAACAAGATCTGAACAGCTCATGCATGAGCCATATTGCCCACCCTGTTTATTGTAAAAAGTAGTATTTATCGCCTAGCATTTAGAATAATAATTGTACCTTTAGACTGGATATACTAAATCAGAATGGGCGATGTAATAAACTTTATATTTCTAGGTACAGTCAGCCAAGCAGATAGCTGACCCACCGGACTCATTAATTCTATACCGACAGGGGGTCAGGTATATGCTTGCCTGACTGTGCTATCAATTGTTTACAATATATTTCATCAAGATCTGTACACCTCATGTGCCATCGTCACGTTCACTGATTTTGTTCGCCTTCGTTTCGGAATGTATTTGATAGAAATAGATAGGTACAAATCTTTAGTTTTGCATGTATGTCTATTTATGTTTCTAATCAAAACAGTCATCTTCTATTGTATAATTGTATAAATTATTAATTCATACTAAATAAATACCTACCAATAATTCGAATTGTTTTGTTTTTTTTTACATTGTCACATCCCGTTATCTCTGTTCGTCATATCTCTGGTTATATCCCATTACATTACGTGTTATTTATTAATGTACATTTATTACCTCGGGCAGGGATAGGATATAATATAGTCTATGGCCATATATAACAGAGCGCAGATCGAATGTTACTATCTAACACCAAGATCGCGCTTTGCTTAGAAAACTTATAAGTTGCCACAAAAATCCGTAAGCGTTGTAATCAACACTGAGTTATCATATCAGTGTCAATTACATCCCTTACGGATTTTTTTGGCAACTTATAAGTTTTCTAAGCAAAGCGCGATCTAGGTGTTAGATAGTAACATTCGATCTACGCTCTGCTATATATGGCCATAGACTATATTATATCCTATCCCTGCCCGAGGTAAGAGGATGTAATAATAAATATCATGTAAAGTAATAGGATATAACCAGTGATTTGAAGGGAAATGCAGGAAAAATTAAAGGACCTAACCCGAAATACTAGGAAAGTATATTATAATTGGTAGGACATAATTGGAGATATGAGAAAGTCATCAATAAATAGTAGGAAAAATATTAGGACCTAACCGAATATATGAGGAAGTCATCTATATATAGTAGGAAATATAATAGGTCGTAACTGGAGATATGAGGAAGTCATCGGTAAATAGTAGGAAAAGTAATAAGATATCACTGGTTATATAAGGATGTCATCGATAAATGGCAGGAAAAATATTAGGACGTAACTGGAGATATGAGGAAGTCATCGGTAAATAGTAGGAAAAGTAATAAGACATCACTGGTTATATAAGGATGTCATCGATAAATGGCAGGAAAAATATTAGGACGTAACTGGAGATATGAGGAAGTCATCGGTAAATAGTAGGAAAAATAATACGACATAACTGGTTATATAAGGATGTCATCGATAAATGGCAGGAAAAATAATAGGACGTCACAATGAGGTATGATGAAAGGAAATATAAATAGTAGAAAACATAATCATAGAATGTATGCTGGTAATACTAAAGCCATGGTGACACGTCATCTTAAACGCCGTTATCATCAGCAACAGTATTATCATCGTACTTTTCGGTGATGTCAGTATGCTCCGTACTTGAAGTGAATTCATCTTACTTTAAGCTGAATTCACGTCATTTATGATTGCCAGTTTTCTCAGTGTATGTAATTTATTTGGCCGCTAAAAAACGTCAGATATGGATCGACAGATACAGATGCTAGGTTTTTTGCCTTAGGGTCCTAAAATCACTATTAACAAGCTTGAGAGATTGTACAGACACTTTTTGCAAATTCGATTGGTAAAAAAGATAATTATGATTTTTTCCTGCTTGGCGCTAGTGTTACTCCCCGGATAAAGAGCAGGGGCCTGTTTCATAGAACTACAGTTCACAGTTTACTATCACAATTCGATGTATATGGCAAAGTCGATTAACCCACGGATTTACAAAACGACTAATGTACATCGAATTGTCATAATAAACTACGAATTGTAGTTTTATGAAACTCGGCCCTGGTGGCGTTGACTGTACGCCACCGGTCGTGCCATAACAGCGCGATAACCAGCTGCGTTGAATCACTGCACCTATAAGGACAGCCGCCACCGCCGCGTGCTCGCCTGGCTCTGACAAGGATTACTCCCGCCGAGTGTTCGGTGGGATATGAGCTTTAGACGTGTGTGTGTCGGATGTCTTGACCAATCGGCTGCCAGTCGTATTAATGATGACTTACTGCTCGTTTATCTACGTTACGATTTCAATCTAAAATAATCCCTAAATACTTATGAAGTTAGAGACATACGGCCTTATTCATAAAAACACGATTCCTCTAAAACCAATCTAAAACTCGGTTTATTTAATCTTGTGAAATCTCCACCACAGACTATTTTAGTCGCCGTTTTTGAAGTGTTTTAAGGAATGGAGTTTTTAAAAATAAGACCGTAACGGTGTTATATATAAAACACGATTCCTCTAAAACACTCCTCAGAGGCAGTATAAATAGTCTGTGGTTACGTATTTCCCTTTACCACAGATTATTTAAACAGCCTCTGGGGCGTGTTTTAAGGAGGCATATTTTTATAAATAAGACCGCAGACAATAAAAATATTTTGTGTACAATAAATAATATTCTCATCTTATCTTACCGTAAGCGTTGAGGGTTTATTTTAGTTTGTAGCGTCCCTTTGCTATCTGGATAGACCTAAAATGCTCCGCTAACTGCTATCTTATCGGTGATGTCACACCTGCGCCATACTCACAATTTTCAGTTCTTCAGTATTTAATGTTTTTCTGGTGTACAATACATTATATTCTTCTCGGTATACTCTTTACACTAAGCCAACTATCCAACTCCTGGAATTTTGTAACTCTTTGTGCGATTCTTCTCAAGGTTATTGCGCGACGCTTTCGGACGTAAATATTTCCAATAAACACTGATATACAACGTGTTACTGAAATAAAAAGAAATTATTATTATGCGGCATTACTATTATTACTAGATAATAAATAATTATGACTGATGGCGGGATTGGTCCACCGATTCAAAATCGCTCAGCTCACTATGGAACGGGCTATGCTCGGGGTCTCTTTGATGGATCACATCGGAAATGAGACAATCCGCCAAAGAACCAAGGTGACGATATAGCCTATAGGATTTGCAAGCTGAAGTGGCAGTGGGCTGGTCACATATGCCGAAGAACCGATGATGGTTCATGTTGTGCAAAGGTTCTCGAGTGGAGACCACGAGCTGGCGAGCGCAGCGTGGGGCGCCCACCGGCTCGCTGGACTGACGATCTGAGGCGGATCGCTGGCAGTGGCTGGATGAGGATGGCTGAAGATAGAGGGAAGTGGCGTGCCTTGGGGGAGGCCCTCTGACCCTTTGATCAAATAGGGGATGTATTAGCAAAGGGCAAGATAAAAAGTACCCGAAACCGGCGTGCGTTCATGCAACGACTACTGAATGTTGAGGAAGCGAAACTGATCTGTCAGGATCGTGGCAAGTGGCAGTCCCTGGTTTCTGCCTACCGCTCTGGGATACAGGCGTGAGTTTATGTATGTATGTATGTATGTATTATTATGAATTATTTACTGCTTCCGTTCCGATTCCGTGTGGCACCGGATTAAGAATAGCGTCTCTCCATTTCCTTCCGTGGATGTCGTAGAAGGCGACTAAGGAAATCCATTACCAGGAGACGTCTGCGTCAGCAGCGTCTTCCTGAGATTCCAACCGCATCCTGCGATCGCCAACCCGCCTGCCAAGCGTGGCGATTATGGAAAAATCCCTCATGGTTATGAAAACCACGAGGAAGGCCTATGTCCTGCAGTGGGCGTCAAATGGCTGATGATGATGATGACTGCATACAAGAAAGTATAGAAAGGGTGGAGTTAATGCTAATAGTGTCAATAAATTCAACCTCATCCAATGAGTAAACGTTCAAAATTGACAATTCCATGCGAATCGACCGCGCGATTGCTTTGAAACATATACCTAAAAATTGAGAATTTTAAGTAAAAAGTTTAGTTACCGAGACTGAAGAAACTGTGTTAAGATTTTGCGTTTTTTTTTTAAGGGGCTACAGTGTGCTGGAACTGGCTGGAAGACGCTTTTGAATCGCTTGTGACATCCTCTAGGAACATTTCAGACCTTTGAAATTAATATATGATATAATTTAACTCCTCGATTCCCTATGGCATGTATGACAACTGTCATAACCTTACGCCTTCTATGAGTAAATATATTCCGTAAGAATGCTTAAAACAAACCTAAGAATTTATGTGCCATTTTAAATGCGCAGTGGATTACGTTTAAGCTTATACAGTCTAACGGGCAATATCAAAATATTGTATGTTCATGTTTAAAACTAACAGGAACAATAGTTACTCATTCAGAAAAAACGTTTTCATCAATTTATCACATTACGCCTTACGAGGAAAAGCCCAGCTACTCGTTGCATGTTGTCTGTGATCAGGCGCTCTTCGCATCACCATTGATTTGATTGTAACTTTTCATAAGCGATTCATCAATCATAAATCAACCTTCCAAAGTTCACCTCGAGCGCCATATAGTGAAATTAATTCAAAGTAGCAATTCTCATACAAAATTACCGATTGTAGGCCAAGGACGTGGGGTGAGGGACCGAAAAAGACGCCGCATCTTTTCACTTTCGTACAAAATGTACTAGGTCAAGTTTCATAAAACTATAATTTCGTAGTTTATTATGACAATTCGAGGTACACTGCGCAGCAGAGTCTATTTGTTAATCTGTGGGTTAATCGGCTTTCGGTCATAGTCACAATGAATTGTAGTTCTATGAAACAGGATCCTGAAGGGATGGGTCTTTTCCGCGCCCTCGCCCCACGTCCCATGTCCGAACAAAACAAAAAATATTATATACCTATTAGTCCAATCGGTGGAGACATTTTCGAGTTTTTGCAAGACCAACGCACGGGGACTGATTTTTGTAGTAGTGATCGAGCTTCAATCGTTAGAAAAACATAAAATGTAAATTCCCATTTCCTGTATATTTTTATTTAAGTAAATAACTAAAAAAGAAAATAAAAAGAAGAAAAGTAAAAAGGAAACCGATCATTTATTATAATCATTATTCGAACCAAAAGCTCTCTGTCGCTCAAGGGACGCCTCTTCCCATCCGAGCTATTGTAACATTATGAATCTAAGCGAAACATCGTTCTATTATTTGTGCCTAAATCACGGTAAAAGCGAGGTTCACTAAAAATGAAACCTAACTACCTATGTATTATAATCCATTTATTGTCGCGATTAGGTCGGCCGCACGCGGCCAGACTTTCTGCTCGAGTATTGTAGTCTCTAATACCTAGCATTTAAGGTTAATTTTAGTTTGATGGAGTTTTGTTTCAGTCCTCGCGCTCGCACTTCGCCTCCTCGTTAGATTGTAGGGTACATAGGCGGTAAATAATGTGTTGGTAAATAATAACTTCGATTGGCGTTACGAATAATACTTGATTCATAAACGAATCTGTGTAGATTTCGTCTGTAAATTTTTTTTCTATCTGCCTGACATGTTTTTCTGTTTTAAATAAAATAAAACGCTGTATATTTTTATCACGCATTTTATTGTACATGCGGAAGTATTGTTAGAAGAATCAATGGCGTAATGCTAAAAATTTTAAAGCAATTATAATTTATATACATTTGTACTTGTTTTTAGTTTTTTTATTTTCTCGAAATTCCGCCGTATTGGGATAAGTTATCTACACTGCAATAATTATGCTCTTTACCTTCCCTACATGTAATATAAATCACACTTCCATGACATGTATGTTGATCCTATTCAATTGTTTTTGCAAGGGTTGTCACAAAATCCGGGTTTTTTTATTCATGATTTATTCGATGCTCATTTTTAGGTACAACGTAATTTAAATATATAATTTAACGCTCAAAATATTTTTTGGGTTCCGTAATCATAATGACAACAAAAGAAAGTAGTTAGGTTTTTTGTACACGTAACAAAAAAAAAACAACTGAAACCTTAACAAAAAGGAAAAGTGTAACAAAAAGTAACCAAATAGAAATAGAAGTACTGTATCACACAATAGATTAAATAAAAGTGTAATCAGTGTAACATTTCAAATAAACATAATTTCTCACTTTTATCTTTAAATTCGTATTCACAAGCAGTCAAGAAATGCTATTGAAAACTTACAATTAGTTGTTAAAGTCGTGCCAGTCTTAGTATTGCTTAAATATAGATTTTAAATAAGTTTTATTGTTAAACCCTATTAATCGTTCTCATGCGCCAAGTAAAACACTCTGTGTTAATTATCCTTAGGCCACCACTATACAGGCTATTTTGCTTAGTGTGGAGACCAATGTAAATTTTTGTATGTGTACCTTCTTTTTGCAAATAAAAAATTTTTCTATTCTTTTCTATTCTTAAAAATCTGCGTTCCTGGTTTACCGATATTACATATTTTTATTTAAGTGTCACAATGAATAGTTTAATGTATCTTGAAAATATTCGTCGGTGGGGAGTTCCAAAATTATAATAATAATAATAACGTCCACACAACGCAATCAAACTAGAATTCCCTGTACTATGGTATGGATAGTTTTTAACTATCAGCTTTAATGACAAAAATCACTTAAATGCTGTATGTTTTCTGTGCTATTGGAATGAAATAATAGAAATGGTATGAATTACACTATTAATACGATTATGAACAGATTAATCTGTTATAATATACCAATATAAGTTAAGACGAGGCGGCACTGTTTATTAATAATTATATTTATCAGTCTTTGTGCTGAAACAAGGATGCAGGCCAAATAAGCACTCAAATCCATTTGTAGCTCTTTTGCCAACATCCTTAGCAACGAAGTCTTTATCCATTTTCATATATTTTGTTTTATTTCTTTGGTCAATATCCATTTTGAAATGTTTTTTTTCTTCTGTAAAAAATAAATTATTTTGCTTTTGTTCTTAAATTTTTTATTATTTTGTTTGTGTTATACCATAGAAAAAAAATACTCCTGTCAGATTCGCTTAATGGACTATGTGGCCACACAGGCACAGAAGCGATGACACATATTCACCCTTTTAAAACCGCTTCAGTGAATGCGCGTAGTGTAAAATAAAATAAAAAATTGCGTAAAGTCGATGATTTAAATTCAAAGATTTTGAGCCAAAATCTTAATCCAAGCTTCAAATTTATCAAAATTTCCACTCTTTTAAAATATTTATAATCCTCTGTATTTTTACACTATATTTAAAGATTTTCAACAGCTTTTGTAAATAAACCTCTTGAGTCATGGAAACACAAGAAATCCACTGCTGGATTTCCTCCTCCATGCATTTCCAAAAAGACCGGTTGGAAGCGGATTTCATCCAGCGTCTTCCTGGCACTTGGATGAGGTCATCTGTCGGCTGGTCGTCCTACGCTGCGCTTGCCGATATGTGGTCTTCATTCGAGAACTTTTCGGCCATGTAGACGACTTTCGTTCATCTACGAATCTCATCATTTCTGATTCGATATCGTAGAGAAAGCATAGGCCTTTCCATAGCTAGTTGCGTGACCTTGAGCTTTCTTATGAGGCCCATAGTGAGAGACCACGTTTCAGTGCCATAAGTCATCACTGGTTGTATAATTTTGTCTTGAGCGATTGAGGTATATTAGACGAAAGGACTTTTCTAAGTTTCCCGAATACTGCCCAGCCGAGTTGGATTCGACGATTGACCTCTTTCACAAAGTTGGACGGGCCTAGTTGGACTGTTTGTCCTGAGTAGACGTATTCGTCTACAACTTCGAGAGTCGAGTTCCCCAATGTTATTGGGGTGGGCACGAAACGAGTATTCGATGTGACCTTTGTTTTGTCCATGTTCATTTCAAGGCCCACCCGTTGGGAAACTCGACTGAGGTCTTCGAGCATTATGCCGAGGTCTTCCATCGTTTCTGCCATGACTACTATATCGTCGGCAAATCGAAGGTGAGTGATGTACTCGCCATTGATATTGATGCCGCGTCCCTGACATTCCAGAAGCTTGAAGGTATCTTCCAGTCCGTTTGTGAACATTTTTGGAGAGATAACGTCTCCCTGTCTTACGCCCTTTTTCAATGGAATTGCCTCCGAACTCTGTTCCTGTACTCGGACCGACATAGTGGTTCTGTGGTCATAGTGGACTGTTGTACAAGCATTTCAGCCAGCACCTCGATATACCGATAGTCAATACGGCAACGCTGGAGAGACTCGAGCACTGTCCATAACTCGATCGAATCGAAGGCTTTCTCATAGTCCACAAACGCAAAGCATAATGGCAAATTATACTCCTCAGTCTTCTGTATAATTTGCCGCAACGTGTGGATGTGGTCTATGGTACTAAAGCCCTTTCGAAAACCGGCTTGTTCGGGAGGCTGGAAGTCATCAAACCTACGTTCAAGACGATTCGTGAGGACCCTCTAAAACAGCTTATAAACATGGCGCAGAGTAGTCATCAGTAACCACAAAAACCTCCAATACTAATTTTCATACAAAAACGGAGCCAGAGATAAAAATCAGAATTTTTAAATTTTTAGGAGCCAGCTTGAAATTCGACTTACGCCATTTTGTAAAAAGTAAGTTAACGTTGTCATCCAACCCAAGGTCTTATTCAACATTTGTTCGACAAGACTACCCCGTAATGTTACCGTTTTCTCAGGCTTTGACAAAAAAGCTGTAAAGAGCGGATTTTCCAAGTCAGATTTTTCTTATCGGATTGAGGGATCACCCTGTAAGGATGGAAAATTCCAAGTTTATACCATATGTGGAACTTGAAAATCTTTTAGCACCTGATAAGACCGAAATTAGAACAACCAAAAATTCAAGAATTTTCGCACGTCTAGTTATTTTAGCATTCAAATGCTGTGTGACTATAAAGTTGATACAATATTAGTCCAGCCGCTAGACCAGCGGGGCCCGGTGGCAAAACCTGCATTAGGTGTTGGTTGAAAATTTAAGCAAGTTTACTTTTCAATCGGCACTATTAAATTTGCCATAAAAATTTGTTGACGTCACCGTCCTATCTAGGGTTTATGCAACGAGTTTATGTTGTTTTAAAATACCACCCCTAAGTGTTACCATTATCCCAAGCCGTTGAAAAAAAAAAGAAGCTTCTCCAAGTTTTCGATTTTCTCCGTCAGTTTTAGCAAAAAAACTAATCGTATAGAAAATTTCAAGTTAGTAACATCAAAATGGGACAACAATTTTATCTAGCTGTTTTTCGCTGATCAACTTTATGTAGGTATATACATTCTTCACGTCACACCGTGTACATAAAGTTGTTATATGCGATGTATATCATGTTAGTATTTTAATTAATATATCAATAATAATGGCACCAGGTATTTACATATTTTTAGGGTTCCGTACCTCAAAAGGAAAAAACGGAACCCTTATAGGATCACTTTGTTGTCCGTCTGTCCGTCCGTCCGTCCGTCTGTCAAGACCCTTTTTCTCAGGAACGCGTGGAGGTATGAAGCTGAAATTTATATCAATTACTCAAGTCTACTGTCCCTTGAAGCTGTGAAAAAATCAAACTTCTAAGCCAACGCAATCAAAAGATACGGCCGTTTATGCCGCAAATTTTCGACACTTGCAAGGGAATCAAAACCTACAGGGTGCTTCCCGTGAACTGAGAATCTTGAAATTTGGTACGAAGCAACGTCTTATAGCATAGATAAAGGAAAAATTACGAAAACCATAAATTTTTAGTTACATCACATAATATATATTTTTTTAATAATTTTAAACTTACTACCCATTTCCTCATAAACGCGTAGAGGTATTAAATTGAAATTCAAATGAACGAACTTTGTAAACCTTGCAGGTTTGTACGGAACCCTCGGTGCGCGAGTCCGACTCGCACTTGGCCGGTTTTTTTTCAAAATCAAATCAGATCCGGATTATAAATTACTATCTGAGAGCGTGACAACCCTAACGACGTAAAATCCGGATAACAATTAAAATGGTCGTAATTTCTACTTTCCATGGAATTGGCATTTGAAATATATTTTTTATTTCATATGGGGAAGTCGCTTCCTACGTTCCAATTTTGCCACTGAGTCCCGAAATACATCCATGTGAAATCAAAGTCAAATTCACTTTATTGAAAAAAGATAAGATGATTTTTTTTCACTTTTTGACATAAAAACCTGTTGTTGTGAAAAAACATGTACTATTTCGTAAGTAGGTAGGTAAACAAATACGTACTAAACATGTGATTTTTGTTTGAAAGCTGTTCTTTCTACAAAGCATAGATAAGTTTTGAAGAGATGTACCTACCTTTATCTTTTTTGTTTGTAATGGCGCATGCTATACAAGAAAGCATTAGATTGAAGTCTATTCAATCTACGCGTACGCGGGCGGGCTGGCGAGCCGGCTAGAAAAGTAGAAACCGCTCGGCTCGCTCGACGCGTTCGAAATTCGCCTATATATGTGTGCGTTTGGCGGCGTGTGCTTACGCGAAGGGAATGAGACTGTGTGTGTGCGGCCGCGCGCGCGTCTTTCTATGGAGATTACTACTAGGAATTAATTCAGTCGTGTCATCTAGCGGTGAAATGTTGAAGTGCTGCACACCTGTGTCAAACGCTCAAGGTCATCGGCACAGGGAAAAATCTTAATATAACACGGTGTATATCCGCGTGCGAGATGGCTTAGAGCCGATATTGGTATTTACCTTGAGGCAATAACCGGATCGTAGCAAGTGGCAGTCCCTGGTCTCTGCCTACCCCTCTGGGATACAGGCGTGAGTTTATGTTATGTTATGTTATGTTATGCAATAACCGGAGTGGCGCTCGGACGCAGCCCCGGTTTATCCCTCGACCTATTGGTGTGAATGGTGTGAGACGACACAATTTTCACGTTATAAAAATCCTGGAGCGGACGTGATTTCCTATCGATATCAGTAAAATATATCACATTGAGATGCAGTGCAGCCCCTCTAATCTCGACGCTATTGTGTTCATATTGCGTCACAATTAAATCAGTCAGAAATAACGACTTAGTAAACGTTTTACCGTAAACCATGGACCGGACGACGAAGCGTGGGAAGGCCCCCCACCACATGGCCTGACGACCTAGTTACGGTGGCGGGGAGTCGCTGGATGCGGGCAGCACAAGACCGGGAAGCTTGGAAAACCATGAGGGAGGCATAAGTCCTGCAGTGGGCGTCAAATGGCCGATGATGACGATGAAACGTTTTAATTGTAAGAAATAGCATTAAACTTACTGAAACTTCAGAGCGCATCGGATACTGAAAGCATATTTTGGCTGAACTAATAAATAAATGCACTCCATTGTAGCGTAAGTTGGATAAATTGGCGTCGAGAGTAGAGGGGCAGCTTACAGAGCGGAGACCAAATGAACCCAATTTGACAGCCATTTTAGTATCGTTGACAGATTATCTTGTCGTAAATAGGCTAAAGCATTTTTTCGATGGCTTTACGATATTTAAAGAAAAATAGGGGAAAAATTTAATAGTAACTCAATAATTTGCGATTTTTCGCATTATTCAATAAGACAGCGCTAGTCGCAAAATTATAAATTTAAAAATTTAAAAATATCCAACTAATCTAATGAATAGAAACTCTAGGCGATTTAGGTCAATGAACGTGAAACGTGTTCCCGTACCGGGAAGTCTGCTAAAAAATAGACTGGTTGACAGATTATATTGGAAAATGATGTCGCCAATTTTACTTAAGTCAGTAGTTGGGTTACTCGATGGTCCCAGACTTTAGCCACATCGGATCTCATTTGATTGCTCGTATATCGACAAGGATCTTTCACACGAGATTTCAATTAGTTTGCGTAGACGCACGACTCGTGCGTGCGAATCGGCGCCGGCGCAGTTAGAATGCACGTCATTCAGCGGTCCCGTTCGTTCAGTGGAACTGTGATAGTTATCTGACTCCGCTGCCCCTTGCAACGCACTCATTAAATATTTTCACCAAGACACGATCGCCTTTTGAATGAGAAAGCGCTACAACACTGTTTAATTTTGGTTAGTAAACACACAGAGTCATTATTCATTGATGTGATTCCAGGAAGTGAAATTTATCCATGGAGAACTTTAAAAAAACCGGCCAAGTGCGACTCGGTCTTGCCCACGAAGGGTTCCATACCATTATCTATACAACATTAAGCACAAATATCGAAAACAAAAAAACTGCAAAAAATAACGTTTGTTGTATGGGAGCCCCACATAAATACTTAATTTATTTTAATTTAATTATTTATATTTCAAGCGAATTTAACTACATATTCTTTGAATATTTCAAGCGTTTACCTGTTGCCGTTATTAACATCGATCAAAAAACGGCAAAAAATTAAGTTTGTTGTATGGGAGTCCCCCCTAAATATTTATTTTATTCTGTTGTTAGTATTTATTGTTATAGCGGCAACAGAAACATGTATATTCATTTGTGAAAATTTCAACTGCCTAGCTATCACGGTTCACCAGAAACAGCCTGGTGACAGACAGACAGACGGACAGTGAAGTCTTAGTAATAGGGTCCCGTTTGGCACCCTTTGGGTACGGAACCCTAAAAACGTCTTACTGGAGAGGGCATGTTGAAAGATAAATGAGGGTAATAAAGATATGATACTAATACTTTTCATAACACAATCTGTCGAAAACCGATTTTTGTTTCACGTTGCAAAAATGCTTCGTACAAATCGGACGTAAACTGTTACGTCACAGGTTGCTAGTGACGACCGATAATATATGAAGCATTATCTGTTTGTTTCAATTGTTTCTTATTTTTATCTCTCATATGAAGTTATCTCATAAGATAATGTTTTCATGTTTTCGTTTTACCCTTAATAGAAATCGTTTCAAATTGTAAGAAAAAAAATTAATATGTTTTTTTAATTATTAGAGTACCTGACATCATTTTTCGCATTTTTGAGAGTTATAGGTAAATACAAAAAAAAAAACTTTTACGGTCTAAATTTTTCTGAGTTTTTCTGTCTTTTATGTTATGAAAACAATGTCATTCCAATCTAATTATGAGGCATGTCCCCATCAAAACATTTAACTTTGTACTTAAAATGCAGCTTACAAGGTATTGTTTAGGAAGTTTGGATATTGTAATGAGAATTTATGACTGAAAACATTCCCGGTTATTTATTACGACAAGTTGGTAAATTATGTTGTCTGGCTGGAGGAACTGTTTAATTTTATTTAACTCCTACAGCCTTCTTTACTGTCTTGTCGTGAGAAAATTTCATCTTGCAAGCTTGCTTGCTTATGTTCCGAAGGAATAACTACAGTGGTAGGTATTCCGGTATTTTTTGTATAGAAATTAAACAAATTTGCTCTGCAGAGCTTCGAGCTTTGAGATTCCGGCTCAGTTCTTGTAATACTTTATAAAATCGGTTGTTATCGTACGTCTTTTGTTTAAATCTGTCCCTACCTTACCACAGCGTTCCCCGCAATCGAATCCATCCTCATTGTTTCGGGTAATGCGATTAAGTTTAATTTCATGTGTCACTGCGGCGCCTGTTTGAAATTCAAATTCCGTCATTGTCCGCAACGTGTCGAGATTAGTCGTGTACCACGGATGTGCGCGCAAACCATAATTTTAATGCCTTCATCGTAATATTTTGCTTTGTTAAACACATCACTATAAACAACTGAGTAGAACTGAAAAAAATTACAACTGAACCAGTGAGGGCTCTCGTTCGCTGGCGGCTCTACATTTCCACAAAAAAGCTAGAAATCTTGGTTAAATTAGAACGTGTTGTTGAGCATACGAAAGTATCTACTTGATTGAAGGTGATCCTAGGAATACAAATATCTTGAAATTTAAATGGATCTTCTCGTAAAGCTAGAAATACTTTGAAAACAAAACTCAGCTGACCAGCACTCCAGGCCTAAGGGTGGTAATAAAGGATTTTAATTTGTTATTGACAACTGGTATAGTTGA
This sequence comes from Yponomeuta malinellus, assembly GCA_947308005.1. NCBI lineage: Eukaryota > Metazoa > Arthropoda > Insecta > Lepidoptera > Yponomeutidae > Yponomeuta > Yponomeuta malinellus. The sequence continues at coordinate 13,908,294 of OX371006.1, read as the reverse complement.
CGTGGATGTCATACTTCATTTAATCCTCTTTTTTCTGGACGTCGTCCAGGAATATACTGACCTCATCCTGGTAACCTTATACTTTACGGTCTATCTAATATTAAAGGACAGCTCTTTTACACATAATCATGTCATGTGATTGATAACCAAATTATGGCCTTCTTTATTAGAATATTGGACAAAGAACTGAATTGGAGCCTGTCGTGATCCAGATTGGTCCCACGATGTAAAGCATCCAATCAACTACAATAAAATTTGCGATTGGTGGTTAGTGGTTTTATTACATATCTGTCAAAATCTGATTCTGTTAATACAAAGAGAGGCAGACTTACGACGTGTGACGTTATGAATTTCAAAAGGATTCATGATACCTATGACGTCAAACTCAATTTAAGTAAAACTGCAAGAATGTTCTAAGAAAATGACGTATAGCAATTTCTGATATTCCTTTTAACATGCATAAGGTAGGTAGATAAAAAAAGTTCTATATCCATGATACAATAACTTGCGATTGTACTGGTATTTTTGTCACGAAGCAAAATAAGAGCGCCAGTCACCATTTTTGCTTTTTTTTTTGTTTTCAGCTACCAATCGAAAAATTTCCCTGCGCGATTTAGGACGAGATAATCTGTCAAACATATTGCAAAGACTAGCTTATGTTTCTATCTTTTTAATATCAGAAACATGACGTTGTTGTACGAAAATGACATACTTCGTTTGAATTTAATTCAATTCAATTAGAGTCCCGGCATAGGACTATCAGTACTGTTTGCAATGAAAGTAAAGAGACTTTACACTACTGCGAACTCTGCACATCAGAGAAGCTTTTTTAACGCACTCTGGCATAAAAGTCTTGATCAATCTTAGCAATATTTTACCTTACACTTTCAACTTTGAACAGACAAACCTCTAGCCTTTGAATTTCATGTAGGCGTTCTCAATTCGCTGTCATCGATCTGCGTTGTTGCATTGTCATCCCCGTCGCGCATCATTTGCAGTGGCGATTCTAATGGGTATATTTCATTACCAATTTAAACTTCACAATGTGGCATCGTTTATAATGATTTTCGGTAATGGAATGGCGGCAGGCCGGCGACAGCTGATGTCGGCCAACCCGAAGAGCTCCTTGTCCCATCGCCGGGAGAATTTAACCTCTATTTGTATGGGGCCATAAGCGACATTACGACGCCCTGCATCAGTTTCTGTAGGACTTATTTGTCGCGTAATTTACATCGAATGTGCATCGTCTGGCCACCCCATGCCGGTTGATTAGCTTGCGATGACATGCACGCGCTCCGCTGGGGTGACTGACAGATAGAGCGTAGTGGAACTTGGTAATGATCTAATGATGCAATAGACAGTGACACGCCTAGGGTTGCTAGTCGTAGTATAGAATACTCATAGTATTTTATCATTATTACTAAACAGGGTTATTTCTAAAATGCCAATGACGGTTAGAGTTTGTCATTTACAACAATTTTTGTTTAAATTTTTTTTATTAAATTTTCGCTGTTTTTCTGCTTTGTTATTCCGCTGTTTGATAGATAATAATAATAATAATAACTTCTATGCAACACAATCGCTTGTCCTAGTGCTTGTAGATAAAAATTAAAACTATGTATTGGAGGGTTCTTGAGTAGATTTTAAAAAAATATACGAATTCCAGAAAATCTGTGTTTATTTAAACTGTAGATAAAAACTATAGGAAAGCGATGACAATTGGATTGGTCCAAGTAGTATTCTCGTCCAAAGGTGAAGTAGCAATGAAAATCCAAAACAAATCTAAAAATGGGTGACGTAATTTTTAATGTTGAGTTTAAAATGATATGACAGAATAAAGGAAATAACGAAAATGGTGTAAAAAGGTACACCGTTACAATATGTTACAAAGAATGGACATTCTTCTATATGGGGCAATGGTTTACAGAAGTAATGCAACGACAGTGGTACAATAAACCCTAGTACATATTTTGAAAAATATACATCTGGGAAATAACTCATAGAATTATTTCATAACTATTTGGTGTATTTGAGGAATTGCGCATTTTAGAAATAACCCTGTATTTCGCTGTACTGCGTTCTGTTGAAGAAATATGTACTACGCGAAAATACTATGTAGTTATAAGTTTTAAGGATCAATGTTTATTAAGTTCACGTACATTTTTTTATTTATACCTCCTTCACAGCTGCAACAGTACTCTTTAGTCACCTTCACAGTTAGTGAATAGTACTGAACTACAAATTCACAAATGTAAGTACCTTAGGAAACTAAGTCACTGGTACATACATGCTGGGATTTGAACCCGGGATCTTCATGCGTGTGAAGTAAATGGTTTATCCACTGAACTACCCCACCGCGATCAACTGTACTTTAGTTTAACACTTCTATTGTTAATTAATTAAACATAGTGCACATTTAAAACGATAGTTAAGTTACAGTGATCACCGAAAACGTGGTCAATTAAGAGCTACCTATTAGAAATTAGGCGCAAGAAGTCACGCGATTCAGTGACCACTCGGAGATAGTGTCGTAAAGTTAATCTCTATCTCGATGTGATAAGGTAGGTAATTTCTATTCATTGGGGACAACCGGCCCCTAATTAAAAGTTAAGCCCGCATTTGCTCTTTGCATGCGAAACAGTCATCGTCCTTTCGAGTTCTCCTCTAGAGGTTATGCAGGGAATTTCAGAATGCTCCTGCGGTGCTTAATTCTACTCATCAATACCAAAAACTTTTATTTATAATTTATTTGTAATTTATTTTCTTTCACCTGGTTGTGCAATAAAGTGTTCTCTATCTAACTATCTATAATAATAATTTACTTCCACACAATTCATTCACTTGACTTCGTCCCAAACTAGGATACCCTGTGCTATGGTATCTTTCTGTATATACTTTTAGTAACAGAACAATGCGGCGGACTTAATGCCATAAGCATTTTCTACCAATCAGGCTCAGGAGATGGAAGAAAGAGTTCGTAGGCGTGCATAAAAAAATATTAATAGTTACTCCGAGATGTCGAATAAAATATTAATATGTCAGTTGTTCCATACAATTTCCTGTATTTGCTCTAGCGAATATAAGAAACGGCTGATACCTTTTTCGATATTTCAGAGTTGTTTTCATAATAATACTCGTAGTTGTTTGTATTGATTACTAGAATAACCTCAAGGGGCTGAAAGTGTTTGCGGGAACTTATCTGTAACCTAGTGCGATGTAATGGCGCTGTCGCGACTATTGATATATCTATGAAGAAATATACCTGTAGGTATTGATTGCGACATAAGATTACAGACAATTCAGTATGTTATTGTAACGATTCAGAATTAGTGTATTGAAACCATTAAATACATGTTCGTTAGAGCCCGCCTTTCTGGGCGGTACAGTATTATTACTTCTACCCACTCTCATATTATTATTAACAGGAGCCCGCCTTTCTGGGCAGTATAGAGCCTGAATATTCTATCAACTCCTCTAGGATTGTAGCATGTGAAGAGCCTGCCGTCCTGGGCAGTATAGAATCTGAATACTCTAACAACTCTTCTGAGGAAGTGTAAACGTACAAGGAGCCTGCCATTGTGGGCAGTCTAGGGTCTAATGAATGACTCTAGCAACTCACTTAACGTTCTGACACACACAACACATTCATAAGAAGCCGCCGTGTAGGCCGGCACAATGCATCTCTCCATGCCACTCATATCGAGATAGAAGGCCTGCCATTCTGGGCAAGTCACGACCTCTCAGTCCGTCTGCCTTCTATCGCGCCCATACATATATATATAGGGGGGTGAGTGTACTCACCCCACAGGACCTCCACATCACCCCTTATAGTCCTGCCACTGCCGCCAAAGCATGACACTGTCCTCCATGACAGTGTCCTCATTCTTATCCATAGTATACTCGAGCCCGCGGAGCAACAAATCGCGGCTCATGAATCAGGAGACCTCATCTCCGAATCGCCACAACACACATGAGCGTACCACGTAATAGACAGGCGAGTAAGATGAACAAATAGCGACTCACCGGTAACGACAGGACAGGCAGCGGGCAGCGCAGCTACGAGTTTTATCGTGGCTCGCTAGCTTCCAAAGCCTGCTCCCTCTCACCGTCAAATCATAGCGCCCCAATTCTCGTTCGCGCCATTTTGATGACTACTCTTATCATATTTTTTAAATGTGGCTCCTCATACTGTCAAACCAAAGGGTTGCGTTCAGAAATTGGTAACGTATATATCAACAGATAAAATAATGTTAACGGCACGTTCACACTTACCAAATGTGAAGCCTGACATCGCGGTATCCGCGACAGGCGCAATGAAATAAATTCGCAATGAAATTATCCGTGTGGCGCCGGATTAGGAATAGCGTCACTCCATTTCCTTCCGTGGATGTCGTAGAAGGCGACTGAGGAAATTAATTACCAACCCGCCTGCCAAGCGTGGCGATTATGGCAAAACCCTTCATTATGAAAACTACGAAGGAGGCCTATGTCCTGCAGTGGGCGTCAAATGGCTGATGATGATGATGATGATGATTTGGCCGTGTGCTGAGTAACTGCTAGTGCGTTTCAGCCCTAAGTTTCACCGGATTCTGCTAAGGCTGCGCCAACGCTATGTGACAGTACTATCTATATGTTTATCGACTGAATAAGCACGCTTCGTACCCTGATATTAGCAGAACTACCCGTGGATAAATTGTATGACTGGAGACCCTGTCAAATAGCTATTTATTCGTTGATTCCTGGATAAGTAGTTAGCTTACTACTTAGTTGTCTATTGTTAGCTATTTTCAATATTTCGCCAAAGCCTAAACTAAGGACAATTAACACGGTTCCAATCGTCAAATCTGGATCAGGTCATTGTTTAACCTAATTAGTTCTCTGAATTTATTTCACGACCCCAGGCTATCGACATCGGGAACGAATAAACGGATCGTGCGATTTGCGCACCTTGTGGAGAGAAATTATTGGCCTGTCAGTTGATAATGGCCTCAGATGTTATTTCTTACAATCTTTGCCCTTTATTTTTAGGGCAGAATAATAAAGCTAATTTGATGAGGATTTACGCCTAGTTTAGTAAACTTTCGTTCAACTAAGTACGGCCGATATTGCAGTTAGTTTCTTCTTACGACTGGATTTTTCAATAGTCAGATAAAACTTAACTGGAGAATAAAACTGATGTTGTCACTGTCTTGTCGTATGATAGATAGCATGCAATTTATTGTCCAGTTAAGTTTTATCTGACTATTGAAAAATTGGCCCTCAGAGTTGTATAAAATAGTGAAATTTACTTTCTGACCCTCAGCCAATGCTGAGTCTGAGTAAGCCACCATAAAATAAATCCTGTCAATGAAATTCATATTCTAGCCATGCAACTGAATTGAAAACTTACAAGTGATTTGAAAACTTTATTAACTAACATCGCTAACGCAAAGTTTTTGTTCAAGTTGGTTTTACTTCAGTTACCGGAATCAATGACCTTAAAAGACATTACCCAAAACCATCCGTTTTCCATGCTCAAAGCATTTTCTTCGTTATGGAAAGCAAGGAACGCAGGAGGGTAGTACCTATGTAGGGAGCTTCAAATACCTTCCACGACAGTTATTTTATTTGTACCGAATGCTTAAGGGTGAATGTTTGTTGTTTAAAATGTTTAAAAAAATGTTGTTTAAATGTTTGAATGTTTAAAAAATTCTAAGACCAAAAGCATCTGCCAATATACTGTTATGCAGTTTGGCAGAAAGACAACTTTGTATTTATCTGAATAAAAATCTTCATTCATTTAATCATTCACAAAAAACAATGCCGTGTGCACACAGTTTGTTTTTGAAAGGTTTCATAAAGCAGAATCTATTTACGTGAACGGTTGTGTCATTTGTGCAAGATAATTTTACTATTAAACGTCGTTTGGTTACATACTGGGGTTAGCACGAATGGCGAAACTGGGCTAAGTTTGTTAGCCCGTTTAAATCCAAGATGTTGCGGAGCATAACTTTACCATAATAAACTCTCATAGCTAAGAGCAGAGGTAGGTAGGCGTGTAACTACCGCCGGAGGAAGTAAGTTAGGTATTTAAACAAAACAGCCCCACAAAAGCCCTTTGGGCGGAAGATAAGTTAGGGAGTGAATAATAGACCGCAGATTGCTTAACAAAAGCCTTATTATTACTGTTTAGTTGACAGACTCGTCCTTTGCAAACACGCTCCGAGCTTTGTTCCGGCGATAGGAGGTCTTAAGTTTTTTAGGGTTCCGTCCCTTAAAAGGAAAAAACGGAAACTTATATGAGCACTTTATAGACTGTCCGTCTATTCGTCTATCAGTCCATACGCCCGTCCGTCAGTCTGTCTACCTGTCTGTCTGTTGACATTTCTCAGAACAGAGTGGAGCTATCAAGTTGAAATTAATTATTATTATGATTATAATTAATACTTTTATTGCACTTAAACTAATGTACAATACGGCGCACTAATGTCAGGTTCTAACGGTCAACGGTTCCTCTGAAGTGTGACAATTTTAAGCTTCTAAGTCAACACAAACAAACGATACGGTCACATTTGAAATATTCTCTAACTCATTATTATTATTTCTTTATTGCACAAAAGATAATGTACAAAAGGTGGACTTAATGCTAATGATATTTTCTCCCAGTCAACCCACAGGAGGCACAGAAGAGGCAAAAATTTCGGAAAAACTCATTTTTTTATTATTATTTGATGTAACGACAAATTAACAATTTTCGGATTTTCACCGCTAGGAAATTATGCTTCTTGCCAATTTTCACTCTTAAAGGTCAACGGGCATTATATATTCTTTGTAACCTAAGAAAACTCAATTATCCAAGAATCGAGGTCTTACAGTACAAGTAAAGGTAAAAAATCAGAAAATTGATAATTTATTGTACTACAAAAAGAAATTACAAACTTAACTTTGTAGTTGTAAGTTTGTTGTTGTTTGTTCTTAACCCCAAGTAAATGAGTTCTACTCGCACTCATCTGGTTTTTTTAATAGTCTTTGAGTACCAATTTCTGTTAGACGAATACTAACTTATGCCAAGTAGAAACAACGTAACGTTGATTACTCCAGTGTTTTTATAGCAAATGTTTCCGGAGTAGCCACTGTCACTGACAAACCTTAATTTGAAAAGATGAAAAAAGAGTCAAATGTTTGACTAGGAAACGGAGTTTACGCAGGGCGGATACAAATTGTATGTTAAAAATTAACGTTTTCAGGCCAAACCTGACGGTGGATGACGTTGTTTCTAGATTGGCAACACAATCTTTGTTGGCAACCCAACAAAGTATAGTCATTTTTTTGGGTTGAACCTGTGGCAACATTGTAACTTTTTCTCTTCCTACTCCCGGTCACTGGTGAGCTGTAATGATCTCCTAATCTACAATAAATTCTTTAATATGTGAAAATCTAGCGCTTCCGTCCTCCAAACCGTCCACCGTCAGTCCAGGTGTCCACAAGCTTTGCCTACATTGTCAATTTGAAAATTATTCTATATTTTTAACGTGGAAAACGTTCCTAAGTCCAAGACAAAAAGTTCGACTTGCTGATTCAGTACAGCAAATCTAAGGATGATTTTTGACAGAAAGGTCAAATCATGAAGAAGAATATGACGACAGAAAACCTATCCTTTCCTGCCAATACAGGCAGTCCAATAGAATCTCTAGCTCTTACCTGGACTTTCCATAACCGAACTGAAACTGGTTGTCTGGAAGTGATCACTTTTAGTGATAAGGCCGCCGTCCGTACTTTTAGGTTAATAAATATCAGTGTAATTCCCGTTTTTATGTACAACTAGTAGTGCCCGCGACTACGTTCGCGTGGTTAACGGATTATCCCACAGAACAGAACTAATTATCCTATAGCCTGTGTCCACCCTGACTGTACAATTGTACAGTCTAAACACTGGTGAAAGATATTTTGAAGTCGGATTTGTATTTTCGGAGATTACCGCATACATACATACCTACAAACTTACAAACATTGAAACTTACAATTTTTTTTCTTTATAATATTAGCAATAAGCTCGCCTATGTGCAAAACTATGTGTTTAAATTAAATAAAGAATCTTAATAATATAGACTTAGCATAGATATAGTGTTCTCTATCTATCATCTAAATCAAAGTTTTTTTTCTAATTTTCAGAGGAGTTACTTGGAGCAATTCGGATACCTGTCAAAGGACCAACTGAGGGTTGGCAACTTGGTACACGGGGACGCCGCCGAGTTCTACGAGGACGAGGAAAAGATCGCGATCAATACCCTACAGGTAATAAAGACAGAAATAAAAAATCACCAAGAGCCCGTCTGCTGAGCATTAACTATATAAGCAGGCTGGACCAACCTAGGTTCCTCGCTAGATTCCTCATACATATATATATATATATAAATAAACTGGATTTTATAGTATATATGTGTGTGTATAGTTAATGCTCAGCAGTCGGGTTTTTTAATCCAGTTTTTGATATTTCGGTCTTACGAGTATTTATAAAAACTAGATTTCTTAAAACTTAAAATAGTCTGTGGTGGAGATTTTACGAGGATTTTTTTAATTAAATTTTTAGAATTTTTTTTTATATTCAAGATCATATTCGAGAATACAAGTCCGTATCGTGGAGGTGTACGCAAAGTACAGAGTTTGCCACTTAAGCGGGAAATAAAGGGAAAATAGAGCGAAATGTTTGTAAGCTGGTATTGCTATTTGTGTTGTTTATTGTAGTCGTTACTTACGCTACGGTATAAGAACGTTTAGATATTAGATGCTATTAGTAACTACTTATTGTAAAACACATAATTATGTATTTTGGAAGAAGCCTGGCTACCCATAGCACAGGGAACCCTAGTTTGGGAGCCAGTAACCACTTTTTTAACCCTTTTCTAAATAAAGGTTTTTTCATTTTTCATTTTTTTTTTCAAATACCCTTCATTATAGTTACTTCCGTTATTATTTTAGTGCCTATAAAACTCTTCAATTGCAGGCGTTCGGAGGGATACCAGTGACGGGCGAGGTGGATGAAGCCACCCTCGAGCTGATGAAGAGGAGGCGCTGCGGTCGACCGGACGTCGAGGTCGGGGACGGACGGCGTAGGAAACGGTTCGCGGTGCAAGGCGAGAAATGGAAACACACCAACTTGACTTGGAGGTATGTTTATTTTTGTATTTAAAAAACCTAACAGTTAATTTAAAAAAGATGTTATTGACAATACAAGGTTACAACAAAACACAATACGAGCAAAAAAATACAATACAATTAGAAAGTTTAATTACAAAAAATACAAAAATATAATAACATTATACAGTTATTTGTATTTTTCTTTCGAAAATATTATTTAAAATGCGCTGGAAAACTAAAAGAATTATTTTAAAACTTAAATAGGATCTGCCCCTATATAACGCGCACCAAATCCTGAGCGATTCCAATCGTATAACTGTCAAATTAGTATGGAATTTGACAGTTACACGATTGGAATCGCTCAGGATTGGGTGCGCATAATTAGGCCCCCGCATTTGAAAAAAGTTGTAAGTATTTAATTGCCCACCAAAATATCCCCGTTTTTGCGAATAATTTTATTAGAATTTTATCCGTAATGTGTATAAAATATTTTATTTTATACGCATTAATGATCTATTTACAGGTTTTTTGCGTAGCACAAATACTAAAATGAAATAATTTTGTTGTAAAACGGCCACAAAAAAACTATTGGCTGACTTACTGGCCCCAAACTAGAATTTTTTGTGTTATGGACAAGTTATGGGTAGACTAATATCAGTTCGCTCGCTCGCCGAATCGCTCGTAGCCCCGGCTGCCTGAGTGATCTTAAACGATCACGAAGGTTAAGCAACACAGGGCGCGTTCAGTGCATGGATGGGTCGCCGTCTATGCCTAACGCTAGTGGCATTTTTCCGAGCGGTTCCGTGCTTCGCAAGGCACGTTAAGCTGTTGGTGCCGGCTGCCGTCGATAGATGGCAGTCGTTAAGCCAAGTCAGAGGCCTTAGGGCGGCTTGACAACTTCTGACAGTAGAGGAGCCACTAGTCTACAAGCCTCCACCAATCCGGACTTGGCCCCCGTGGTGGAGTATGGCCTATACCTTCCTCAGGGAAGAGACCCGTGCCCCTCGGTGGGGGCATAATGGGTTGATGATGATGATGATGAATATCAATTTGAAAAAAAAATAGAATCCGTGCCCCTGTACTGCCTCGTTGGTCAGGCCATTAAGGCGCTTAGCTACCAAAACAGAGGTTGTGGGTTCGATTCCCTCTGGGGGCCGCCGTAAATTTGTACAACTAGCCTCAGTCTGGGTGTATTTTCATGTTTGTGACGTCCTTGCCTTACCATAGCACAGAGTCAAGTTATTATTATTACGAGTATTATATCTTAAGAGTATTATATTATTCTTGACTTGGGTACAATGAGTTTATTTGTAGCAGTCATGTAAATGATGCTTCAGTATCTAGTCTAAAAACTTAAAGAATTTTTTTTTTTGCACAAAATTAGCTATTTCCCATTTAAAACTACTTCTGAACATAAATAAGGCATAAAGCGCCATCTATCAATTTTTACCGCAACTATTTAAGTTGAACATTGGCAGGTGCTGTTTATACGGTGCAATTTTAGCTCTTCGATACGAGATGGCGTCGCTAAATTTATTGGTAGTGACATCTGTTATCTATTCTTTAAACTACAGCAACATGACACTAGACTTAGTTCGGCTACTCGCCACTAGATGGCGGTACAGTATTTTTTTTTTATTCAATTAGTTCCAATATTTACGATAGATGTCACTAATAGATTTTGTATATTTCAATAAGTTGAAGTTCCATGTTAATAAGTGCCACGACGGGTGAAAGTTAGATACAAGAAAACACAATATTATGCTAATATTATCGTTTTTAGGATTTAAATAACACAGAAAAAAATGCTTGGCTAGTTGGCTACAAAAAAATGTTTTCCAGAAAAAAAGAAAATAAAAATATGGATGATATTTTAATTTAATTTAAATTTTATTTAAGATTCTCATTTAGATTTAAACCTAGTAAGTAGGTGTAAAATATCCAAAGAAAATATGAAGTCCTGTTTGAGTGACCACGGTTTACGATAACGATTTCGTCACATTGCTATTTCCTTTAAGGCCACATAAAATTGATGACAAATAATAGTTAAATCACGGACCTCGTAAAAGTTACGACACTTTCCGCGTGGCTTAATTAAAAGTCTATGTCCTTTCGACGCCATCGAGTGCGAGTACCTACGGAGTAGGTAGGTGGGTTAGGCGGGCCCATACGTAACGACTGCGGGTCAATAAACGTCTCCCACCCAACTCGACTTTACTGTTTCCGATTGTACCCACTTATACGTATAACTACAAACATGAAAACCGTTTTTTCAATATCATCCATTAAATAACTTTAAATAAGCAATACTTAATAAAACTCTCAATTATTTTTTTATATATTCTTGTAACTTTATCTGTTAATTTAAAGAACATTCACTTCTGTTTATTGGAAGAAGAAACGGTTTTCAGGTTATGCGTTACTTTAACTACATGTTGTATATACTATAAGAATGTCACAACCTCTCCCATACGTTGTATGTAGGTACCTTCTTTACTCGCAGTTTAATACGCAGATAGTTTACATATTTGCCAACCCAGATTATAATTGTATTTTTAGTTTAGAGAGGTTCTTTGGCACATCAACACCAGGCGTAGGTACCTATGTCACTTTCCACGCGTTACGAATAAATGCAACACACACAACAATGGTTGTAATGTAAAAAGTGTAATAAGCTAATTCAAGTTCGTCTTTTAGCTGCGACGAATACGGGCACGTAGCGTAATTTGAAAAGTTCACAATCACCTGCACTGCACGGGCGATGCGGCTTCAGCACAATTTCCTGTCGAATTAATGGTCTGTCAATATTGTAGTCCTCGAAGCTCGCTGTACAAACTGGCAATAAAACGGACAGCGCTATTTCGCGGGGGGTTTACGAGAGTGTGGCGCCGGTTACACGATCGCGCTAACTGAAGCCGAGATTTTTCCGGACGTAAGGTTAATTGACTTTTGTCTTGAAATGCCAGAGAGTTGTCTCTCAAGTACCGCCAATGTTACTGAGCCAAGAGCCTGCTAACTTCACTGGCATTGCTGGAAGTGTGCAGCGGACACTCGCAGGGATTATAACGCGTAAATACGGGTAGCATTGTGCCGCTCCGACAGCGGAGCGACAGCGGCGCCCCGCCGCGCTGTCGGCGCCATCAGCAGTGGGATTGACACCGTGCCCGCACTCTGCTTCGGAAATTCCGAATGAATGTTCGTAAAATCGAGCCCCTACTAGTCTAGTAAGAAGAAGAAGAAGGAAGTCGTAAAAACCGGCCAAGTGCGAGTCGAACTCGCGCACTAACGGTTCCGTACCATTATCTGTAAGTTAGAAAAAGATCTAATTTGATAACAGCGCCATCTATAGGAACCAACAAGAAGCGTTATACATGGACATTTCATTTAACGACATGACATCGGCGCTGTGTAGGTTACATAGATGGCCGCTAGATGGCGAGCGCTGTCTTTAGACAAGGTTTGTTGCCCACCTTAAATATTTCTTTTATTCTATTTTTAGTATTAGAAATACATCATCTGTAAAAATTTTAACTGCTTAGCTATCACGGTTCATGAGATACCTACAGCCTGGTCACAGACAGACAGACGGACAGTGAAGTCTTAGTAATAGAGTCCCGTTTGACACCCGTCGGGTACGGAACCCTAAAAATATGTCATACTTACATTTTTTTTCTACTTCCTTCTTCTTCTTCGCATCCATCGCAAGGAAAGAATATTAAGAAATAATAATATGTCCTTGCCTTTTACTCAGTAACGTCACTGTGTAGAGTGCAAGAACGTAAAGGTTACGTGCTATCGACTATGTTTAATACTAGAAATAAACATAAATTGTCATTTCCACTATTTAGACTTGCAAAAGTTAACACATCCTTTATGGGGCACTGTATAAGGTTCTACAACAAAATTCCTCAAGATATATTAGAGTTACCTCCAACGCGATTTAAAAAATGTGTTAAGCACATTCTGTGCAAAAAGGCTTACTATAACATCAAGGATTACTTAGAAGACAAAGATGTTTGGCATTAAACAGTAGATTAATATTATTTAAAGGACGATTGTGACTAGTGTTCAACACATTCATGACTAATATTTTAAGTTGAAAACTCTGTTAATTAAGTTAAAACGTGTTTTGAAAAGAATAAATGTGGAGTTTCTTTGTTAGTTTCTTCACCACATAATCCATTAATTGTGAAACTAACAACTTTGACGTTCATTAAGTAAACATTCTGTTTTTACAATGAATAAAAAAAAAAAAAAGAGAACACTTCACTTAGGTACCTCTTGACTAGCAGCAAAAATACGTAATGTACGGCTTCCAATTTCTGATTTAATAATTTCTCTAATGAAACACTTAAGTAAGTACTTACCCACTTTATGTATTTCCCCATGTACCTGGGTCTCCCAGCGTTGGTAGCCTAGTGGGTAGAACATCGGACTCGGAAGCGAGAGACCCAGGTTCGATCCCAAGTGCGGGCATGTACCTATGACTTGGTTTTCTAAGTTATGTACATTGTGAAGTTATAGTAGCAATACCACACGCTAACGGTGAAGGAAAACATCGTGAGGAAACCTGAGTGTCTGAGCTATTCACATAATCCGCGGTGGGCACGCGTGGTAATTAAGCCCATACTCTCTCCTTGAGAGAAGGCCTGTGCCCTACAGTGGGACGCATATAGGCTGATTATGCTGGGTCTCCCAAAAAACTCAAAGATCTTGAGCATTTGCAAATTTGCTCAGCTTACCCCTCCGGGATAGGTACAAGTGTGAGTTTTTATACGTAAGTGAGTATTTGAAGTTGTATTGACGCCTTTAATAGACTGAGTGGACAGGACAACCATCATTTCAGAGTTGAATTATCGAGATACTGCGATACAGAGAACGGTTGTCCCGTCAGAAAGAAGCACCTCACACGCACCTTTGGATTTTGAAAAAGGCATAGGGCACAATAGAAAATTTGCGTATGAGAAGTTTGTAGATCTACCTACTTACTTACTTTTTTTCTGAATGAAATGAAGAGGGTAGGGTAGGTAAAACTATAACCTAACCTTACGGTAAAACTGTATAAAACGAGAGTTTACACTATTCATTTTCATTATTATTTTCAGGCGAATTGAATTTATACATATATTTTATTAAAATGTCTAATATGTTCCTGCGAAGGCTCGCAGTTTTTTAAGCCTTTTTTTAAATTTTTGGGTAAAGTTTAATTTTTCACGGCGAGACTTCGTTTCGTTTTACACAGTCACAGCTCTATCTAATCGGAACTTTGTTTATAATGTTGCCGTTATTAATATCGAGCGAAAAACGGCAAAAAACCACTTTTGTTGTATGAGTGCCCCCCTTAAATATTTATTTTATTCTATTTTTAGTATTTGTTGTTATAGCGGCAACAGAAATATATCATCTGTGAAAATTTCAGCTGTCTAACTGTCACGGTTCATGCGATACAGCCTGGTGACAGACGGACGGACGGACGGACAGCGGAGCTTTAGTAATACGGTTCCTTACCCTTTGGGTACCGAACCCTAGAAAATAAATGAGGCGACTTGACGCGAGTGTTGTATGGCGAGGAAAGTGTGCGCTAGTATGAAACAAAACGTTTATTAACTTTTTTCGCGAATGAAAAGGAAATTATGCCCATTCAGTCTAATGTGTTATATTATTTTGCTGTACAGTTTGATAGAAAATACGTAGATTCTGGGACAGAAGTTCGGAGGTTTGCGGGAAAGGCCTAAAGACGTAGAATTGGCAACGCCGAAGGCGCTACCCTATGGCTAACACAGTTTGCACAACAAAGTTGTTATAATATTGATAACAATCAGGTGCAGATTGATATTGTTGCATCGCATCGCATGGAATTTCTATACAAATGCCCTGCTATGGACACGCGGCCGTCATTCACGCTCCGATTAACCTCTGAAAGGGATGAATAAAAGCCCCGCTCGTTATGCACAAACTGTAATGCATAGTAGGTGGTATTTACTTTACACAAGGGTCAGTTTCCACAATGTAGGTAGGTACTAGTAAGTAGGTCAAACAAAAGTAAATTAACAACTTTCACCTAACTACTTTACGTACTTGCTTAACATTTAGAATGCATGAAAAGTCGTCACCAATAACAGTGAAGAAAGTAGGCTTTAACTACTTACTCGAATAAGCGAACCAATTGTATATTTATCCACTTACGTTTCAATTTGGTACTACCTAATTCCCCTTAAATTCCAAATTTTTCCCGGGTAAAATATGAAAAAAAATCTTTTTCAAAGGCAGACGATTGGGAATAAAACTTGTTTATAATTATCTCGTAGGTACCATTAATTTCAATACTAAGTGGGCAATCTAACATTTATTGGTGGCGCCCGCGCCCCCTCCCCGCCTCCTCACCGCCAGCCCCGCCTGTCGCCCCCGGACACACGAACTGGGTCGACGTTTCAATATTGAAGACATTTCACAATTTCCATTGCTGTTTATTGCGAGTGAACGACGTAATAAAGAGCTTATTATGCGAAGTACATCATCGCACTATCTATTCCATTATGATATGATCGCATCCGTAAAGTTTGTTATTTTCAAGAATGTAAGAAAAAATACTGCTTGTTAGGTATACTCTTTCTTCCTTATTTATAAAAACACGATTCCTCTAAAGCACTCCTAAGAGTCAATTTATTTAATCTGTGGTTACGACTTTTCGTTGTAAAATCTCCATTACAGAATTCACATACTATTTTAACTGGCGTTGTAAGGAATCGCGTTTTTTTTATAAAAATAAGACCGTAAGAGTATAAAGTACTATACGTATCTACTTACATGGTTATAGGTAGGTTGTACTGCAGTATAAATTACAAGTTACACTTGCGATAAAGCGGAAACAACATTTGTTTATATGAGGACCTTATTTTATAATTTGTTACTCAAGTCTGTTGTAATTATTCTGTGAATAACTAGCTATCTATCACGGCTTAAGAAATAAAGCCCTTTTATAAGCAGACAGACGTTTCAGGCACAGTATTGGTGTCTCGTTGGCACATTTTGGGTTCGGATCCCTAAAATAGGTATCTCCGGGTACATACTTTACCAAATTCAAATGCATGATCCAATGCTTTTCATATGATCGTCAGATTATTAGCAAATATTGTCAGTTCGTCAATTCTACGTTCAAAACACAACTTTATGCTCTTTCATGAGCATGAATGTACAGGTGTTATGTCTACGTAGTTTGCTCTTTCAACACAGCGGAAGTCTATTAAATCTATGGTTATTTTTAGTGATTTCAGTTGCATGCATATTGTATAAGTCATTTTGCCGACAAGCGAGCCTAGCTACACTGATTCAGGCGAATATAAAATTCTAACAATAGGCCTCCCCCCCCCCCCCCCTCCAGGCACGCCACTTCTTTCTGTCTTCGACCGTCCTCATCCAGCCGCTGCCAGCAATCTCTCATTGACCTTGATCAGATGATTTCAAGGTCATCGACTATTCAGTTTAAATAATCAATGTAGAACAAATACATTTTTAGCAAATGATCAACGCTGATCGATGTGTAAAAGATAAATTTATTTTTGAACACGTTCTTGTTTAGGGGATGAAACTGCACAGTAATACTACAACGTCATTATTCTTCTACGTACAATTCCATTACTGCTCACAAGGAGTTTGGAGCAAACAAATAAGTATTTCTTCTTCTACCATGCTGTCATCACACGTTAAAGGATATGTAACTAAATTATAAGCTTTCATCATGATATTATAACATGCAATGTTACTTATCTGTTGTGTAATGCAATAAATAAAATAAAATAAAATAAAATAAAGCCACGGCGAGGATGCAAAGCTTGAATCTCGAAAAAAGGGCTATAATTCTCTGGTTCTGTCGGTGGATAGAGACGTTTCGTGTGCTGATGTCCTGCGACTCGCGACTACATCGTAAAGTTTAACTCGGCGTAACGTTTCAGCGCCTCGCCACGCCCCCGCGGCCGCCCGCGTCTCTAAGTGCAGCTTTGAGTCCTCTACACCATAGAAACTAGAAAGCTAAGAAACCTAGAAACTCACTAGGTAGGTTTGCTTACCTACATAAATACATTCTTATATGTACTTCAAGAGATACGTTCTACCGGGTACATTCAGAACCGCATGGTTATTTTTTGCTATCACTTTTTTTTTTCTTAACAAAACGAAACGAAGAGATTGGATTAGAACACTTTATTGTACACACTAGAATACAAAATACATTAAAATGACAACATGTCTAAGAGACATTTTATTCTTATAATGAAAAACCATGCGGGTGGCTGCGACACTTCAACGCAATACCAGTATGTAAGAAACAAAAGTTACAAAATTGCATAAACTACCCCTGGTGGGACTCGAACCCACAATCCCCGGCTTAGGAGGCCGATGCCTTATCCATTAGGCCACAGGGGCTAACGCAATTTTGTTCTTAAATCTTTTATGCTTTGCCTGGAAATAAATGTGTTTCAGATGAATAACGTAACAAACGCCATTTCGATTGTAATTCAATATTTCGTCATAACGAACATCAGCCCGGATAGCTCAGTCGGTAGAGCATTGGACTTTTAATCCAAGGGTCCAGGGTTCAAGTCCCTGTTCGGGCGGCTTCTTTTTGTTTCTACTTTTTTTTATTTTGCTTCATAGCAAAAGTTTATTTGTTTTTCTTTTTGACAGCAGTCCTCCAGACTTACCTTTTAGTTCCATATCCGAAGGGTGCCAACGGAACCCGACGTTTATCTGTCTGAACTATAAAGGGCGGCATTATCTCTCGAAACGTGATAGACAGCTGGTTTAAAATGTTCACAGCACATGTGTTTTCCCAATGATTTCCCAATAAACAATTAAAAAAAACTTATTTAAAATATTAAAGACCCGACTGAAAAAAGCTTAGCTAAGTAGATATGTTCAAATTTAAACGTCATCAGTCACGCGGGATCAAATATTCCATTCACTTTAGATAAGTTTCTTTGGTCCCGTCTATTGAATATTGAACATAAAGTAGTTATTTAGGTCTTGTTTAAGACTTTCTAGCAAGCGATTTTTTTTTTATATGTGACATCTAGCGCTCACCTTTTGTTTTTTTTTTGTGACTTCAGTGCCGATCGTTAATAACATTCATTTGACATCTCTTTTGTCCAAATCGGCCAAACCATTGGCTTCTGAGTGGTCATACAGAAACGTACGAACATACTTATGGGTATTCATATGCGCAGAAACATAGCCCTGCTTTACTTTCTCAGTGGGATAAAAATAAGGGGCGTCCCCGAATGCACGACACGTGTTTTTTACATTGTTTAGAATTCCGTACCTTAAAAGGATAAAAACCGAAACCCTTATAGGATTACTTTTACTGTCCATCCGTCTGTCCGTCTCTTTCAAGATACTTTTGCTCAGGAGCTATCGAGCTATCAAATAGAAATTATATTAAGTACTAAGATCAACGGTCCCTCTGGTGTGGAAACGCAATGTTCATTGTATTATAAAATAAAGTACTTATGTTCCCTTTTTTGAGAAAATAGGTAAGTGGGGCCTCGGCCGAATATTTTGATTTGGGCTGCTTTCATTTTTTGCAGCTTAAATATTTTAATTTGACTGCCTTGTTGGTCTAGTCGTTAAGGCGATTAGGTACGAAAACAGACGTCGTGGGTTCGATTCCCACTGGGGGCCGCCGTACATTTGTACAAATGGCCTCAATCTGAGTGTATTTTCATGTTTGTAACGTCCTTGTCTGGTCCCCATAGCACAGGCTATCCTAGTTTGGGACCAGGACAAGTTATTGTATGAGTATTGTGTGGAAGTTATTATTATCATTATTATGCCGGGACAAAAAATATAATAGTCTCGTCAGACCAAAGTGGCCAGACGGACGCCCTCTGGCTGAGGAGTCCAAGCGAGAGAAAACGTCGGACTATCCGGACTGCATCAAGCAGCACCGCCTTCTGCATGATAGGCAGATTTATAGCGCATCTTTTCCGCGTCCTCGTCCCACGTATTTCCTGTATGCCCTAGGCTTTACAGTACAAGTATGTAAAGAAAATTACTTATTTAGAGTCACAAATATACATAAACCCAAGGCTGTAACCCGGATAATTACGTGTAATTTGTAGTTACATTTTTTTTAGAGATTAGAAACTTGCTTCGTTGCGTGGTAGCGCAGCAGTAGAACGCCGGCCTTACATTCGGGAGGTCGTGGGTTCGAATCCCGGCATGTACCAATGACTTTTTTCTAAGTTATGTACATTTGTGAAGTTGTACTAGCAATGCCACTCGCTCAGCTTCAGCTTAAGCCCATATTGGCTCTCCGAGAGGAGGCCTGTGCCCTGCAGTCCCTGATGCCTTTTGTGGCAACTTTGACACACCACAGGATGCACTCTGACGCTCTGACTTTGTCTTGTATTATGTTGTTTATTTTACTTGTTATGTCTTTTTTTCTTGTGATGTGTTAATTTGTCCCAATAAAAGTATTTCTTCTTCTTCTTCTTCTTCTGTGGGACTCATATAGGCTACATACTTAAAAAAACTTAACTTAACTTTGCAACACTTGGTGTGATTTTAGTGTAGTCCCTAAAGTACCTGTCCTAAAGCACTCGACTTCGGAATTCCAGGAAAGTTCATCGATTTGTGCAGTTATAATTTTGTAGTTTTCATAATAACTTAAAACAAGGATTAATCTCCTTGCTAAAACCTACTGCTACTAAACGAAGACTTCTTTCTTCTTATGTTTTTCAAGACTTTCAGTAGTATCATAACAAATAATGTGAGAGTCTCAATGAAGTTATTTCTCTCCTTTTAAGACCAATTCATTCAACCGACACGTTAAGCATATTACATTGAATGCGTTAGTAAAATTTTAAGGGGGAATTCTGACCATGATCGAGAAGACTTTAAATATTTAAAAAAACGGGCCAATTGTGAGTCGGACTAGCGCACGAAGGGTTCCGTACGATTGTCTATTCAACATTTTGAATATTTCAAGCGTCTACCTGTTGCCGTTATTAATATCGAGTAAAATACGGCAAAGAATCACGTTTGTTGTATGGGAGCTCTCCTTGAATATTTATTTTATTCTGTTTTTAGTGTTTGTTGTTATAACGGCAACAGAAATACATCACCTGTGAAAATTTTAACTATCTAACTATCACGTTTTATTAGATACAGTCTGATGACAGACGATCGGACGGACGGAGGAACGAACAGCCGAGTCTTAGTAATAGGGTTATTTTGTTATTTACCCTTATTTTGGGTACGAAACCCTAAAAGTGGCGAGTCAACAACATATATTTTTGTACCAAAAATTACATTACTTTATCATAACCATAACAAACGACATCGGCGCAAGAAATTATAAAACTGAAAATATATGGATTGCATCTTAATTGTTACTTCACTTTGTTTACGCATATCGGACATCAGGCTCTTAAATTTTTCCCGTAAAAAAATCATTTTTTAATGCGAGAATAGTTCGTACCGCTTTGATTTGTGATTACAGTTTCGAACCGAAAGGTATCTACAAAAATGTTATGCCATGACTTTTAAAAAAATAATTTCATCGTTTATTAAGGAAGGAGCATTGCCTTAAAATAAAGTTAACGATTTCAATTTCACCCTGTAGAGTGTTCCAAAATCCTACGTTGAAACGTGACCGTAATTTGATTACCCCCGTCTGCTCAGAATGGCAACTACTAAAAATAACACTGTTAAAGTAGATTACAACAGCAAATGCCCGCCCTTCCTAAGGTATCGGACTATTCGTAAGTAATAAAAAATTGCCGTAAGCGATAATCTGGCCTCGTGGCACTATTTTACATATCGAGCATAGTTTGTCAGCAGATCTAGACCCACTTTACTATAGGACTTTCTGATTTGTCCAACGACTCTAAAAGCGCTGTTTCGCAAAACTCTAAAAAATGAAACCGATAAAACCGTCGTCACGCAAGCAGGAAGAATAGAGGCATAATCCTCTTTTCGAAGAGTATCTCTACACATATAGGTAAGACACGCTGGCACTTAAGTTGTAAACTTTTATGAATAAACCTCGGCACTGACAGTAGCGGCCATGGACTAAATACGAGATCTTTACTTCGACGTATATGTCGCCATGTAGGAACAACATTTTTTAGGCCGCAGGAAGTACCTCAAGACTCAGCGTGGCTGAAATTTCAATTAAGAGGGGAGTGTTCTTGTCTTGGGAGGTGAGGGCGCAGGTCGACTAGCCGATCGCTCACTTGCACTTTTAATTAATTTATTTATCGAGTTCACGGATCGACGGCGCAACTCGCGCCGACGCCCTCCCCGCCGTCGGGTATATAAGGCGAGGAGGACGAGCGCCGTCCGTCAGTTTTCTCGGAGCCGGGGGCGCCGGTGCCTGCGCCCGGGAAAATGTGCCGAAGGACGAGGGTTACTTTTTGAATTTGCATTTTTTTTTAAGTTTGTAAAGAATAATTTTCGTCTCGAGTGGGTTCGCGCTGCGCGGCGGGCGAGGCGGTGCAGCGACCTTGAGGTGAGTGCAGCGGGCGCGGCGCGGCGCGTCGATATGCCGCCGGCCGCGGCGCGCCCACAGCTGTTTTCACTTCCAAGCGCCTCATTTACCTTCAGTTACCAATACAATTTCAATTACATTGTTTGTACTTATTTTGTTTCATTTGGGAAATCGGTTGGATTTCTGTTTTTGTTGGTAATTTTATTAAGCTTAAGTTTGCTATCTGCTCTTTTTTTGCCTACCAATTAAGCAATTTATTTCTACTTGTTTATACTGGTAGTCTGTGATTTGCCATTTACCTTATCAGTCATCAAATAAGCGTATTTGCAAGGTGCCTCTGATAAATATGTTATGAAGGGCAAATTGTTTCTTCGGATGCGGCGCCCCGTAGGCTTCGTAGCAGCCGCGTAGCGCGTAGCGGCCCCGCGGAGCGTAGCGCTCGGCCTCTACGCAGCGAAGAGAACGAGCCGGCTAACTAAAATATTAAGCGAGTAATATTTGAACATAAAATTCACCATTATTATTTATCACCGCACAACCCCCGCGTCGCTTGCCTGTATAAATACAAACGTACGAATCAAAGGCTATAAAAGGTTACGATCTGGCGGCGTCATCATTTCACAATACATTGCGCAAAAGTATAAGCTCGGAGCAGTTTTTATATCGCACATTGATGCAGTACTTTACGATAACATCCATAATCCATGCTCCCAGAGGGTTCGCGCCAATTGAGTTTGGTCCCAGGATCGACAGATCGGGAACGTCATAAATCAATTGAGTGCGCGAAGGCTCGCACTTGGTCGCTGGCCAACTGGAGGCGCTCGTAATTACTGTCTCAGGAACTCCCTCTTAAGGGGCTACAGTGTGCTGGAACTGGCTAGCAGACGTTTTTGAATCGCTTGTGACATCCTCTAGGAACATGGCAGACCGTTGAAATTTATATATGATATAATTTAACTCCTTGATTCCCTATTGGATGTTTGACAACTGTCATAACCTTACGCCTTCTATGAGTAAATATATTCCGTAAGAATGCTTAAAAAAAAGCTAAGAATTTATATACCATTTTAAATGCGCAGTGGATTACGTTTAAGCTTATACAGTCTTACGGGCAATATCAAAATCTTGTATGTTAATGTTTAAAACTAACAGGAACCATAGTTACTCATTCAGAAAAAACGTTTTCATCAATTTATCACATTACGCCTTACGAGGTAAGCCCAGCCTACTCGTTGCCTGTTGTCTGTGAACAGGCGCTCTTCGCATCACCATTGATTTCATTGTAACTTTTCATAAGCGATTTATCAATCATAAATCAACCTTCCAAAGTTCACCTCGAGTGCCATATAGTGAAATTAATTCAAAGTCTTTTAATTATTTCAAACATAAAATAAGAGACTTAATTAATATATAAATGATAAAAATATACAAATAACTAATTTTTAGTAGCAATTCTCATACAAAATTACCGATTGTAGGCCAAGGACGTGGGGCGAGGGACCGAAAAAGACGCCGCATCTTTCCAATTCACTTTCGTACAAAATGTACTGGGTCAAGTTTCATAAAACTATAATTTCGTAGTTTATTATGACAATTCGAAGTACACTGCGCAGCAGAGTCTATTTTTTAATCTGTGGGTTAATCGGCTTTGCAATGTACATCGAATTGTCATAGTCACAATGAATTGTAGTTCTATGAAACAGGCTCCTGAAGGGATGGGTCTTTTCCGCGCCCTCGCCCCACGTCCCATGTCCGAACAAAACAAAAAAATATTATATAGCTATTAGTCCAATCGGTGGAGACATTTTCGAGTGTTTAAAGACCAACGCACGGCAACTGATTTTTGTAGTAGTGATCGAGCTTCAATCGTTAGAAAAACATACAATATAAAATCCCAATTCTTGTATTTTTTTATTTAAGTAAATAACTAAAAAAGAAAAGTCAAAAGGAAACCGATCATTTACTAGTATTCGAACCAAGAGCTCTCTGCCGTTCAAGGGACGCCTCTTCCCATCCGAGCTATTGTAACATTACCAACCTAAGCGAAACATCGTTTTAGTATTTGTGCCTAAATCACGGTAAAAGTGAGGTTCATTAAAAATTAAACCTAACTACCTATGTATTATAATCCATTTATTGTCGCGATTAGGTCGGCCGCACGCGGCCAGACTTGTTGCTCGAGCCTTGTAGTCTCTAATTACTAGCATTTAAGGTTCATTTTAGTTTGATTGAGTTTTGTTTCACTCCTTGCGCTCGCACTTCGCCTCCTCGTTAGATTGTAGGGTACATAGGCGGTAAATAATGTGTTGGTAAATAATAATTTCGATTGGGGCGTTACGAATGATACTTGATTCATAACCTTTGAGTGAACCAAGCCGAATTACAGTACTTAGTATTTCCGCACCGCTCACTTCCGTTGCGACAGAAGAAGATAGCGCTATCGAACTCGGCTCGGTCGTTCCCATCCGGATATATAGAAAAATATTTGACATAGTTATATGAATTGTGTCAATAATGTTATGTTTAGAACCTTTTCTAAACATACAAAACGAATCTGTGTAGATTTCGTCTCTGAATTTTTTTTCTATCTGCCTGACATGTTTTTCTGTTTTAAATAAAATAAAACGCTGTATATTTTTATCACGCATTTTATTGTACATGCGGAAGTATTGTTAGAAGAATCAATGGCGTAATGCTAAAAATTTTGTAGGAATTATAATTTATATACTACGTGTGTAGGTACTTGTTTTTAGTTTTTTTATTTTCTCGAAATTCCGCTGTATTGGGATAAGTTATATACACTGCAATAATTATGCTCTTTACCTTCCCTACATGTAATATAAATCACACTTCCATGACATGTATAAGTTGATCCTATTCAATTGTTTTTGCTAGGGTTGGCACAAAATCCGGGTTTTTTTTATTCAAGATTTATTCGGTGCTCATTTTTAGGTACAACGTAATTTAAATATATAATTTAACGCGCATAATATTTTTTGGGTTCCGTAATTATAATGACAACAAAAGAAAGTAGGTAAGTTTTTTGTACACGTAACAAAAAAAAACAACTGAAACCTTAACAAAAAGGAAAAGTGTAACAAAAAGTAACCAAATAGAAATAGAAGTACTGTATCACACAGTAGATTAAACAAAAATCTGCGTTCCTGGTTTACCGATATTACATATTTTTATTTAAGTGTCACAATGAATAGTTTAATGTATCTTGAAAATATTCGTCGGTGGGGAGTTCCAAAATTATAATAATAATAACGTCCACACAACGCAATCAAACTAGAATTCCCTGCACTATAGTATAGATAGTTTTTAACTATCAGCTTTAACGCCAAAAATCACTTAAATGCTGTATGTTTCCTGTGCTATTGGAATGAAATAATAGAAATGGTATGAATTACACTATTAATACAATTATCAACAGATTAATCTGTTATAATATACCAATATAAGTTAAGACGAGGAGGCACTGTTGATTAATAATTATATTTATCAGTCTTTGTGCTGAAACAAGGATGCAGGCCAAATAAGCACTCAAATCCATTTGTAGCTCTTTTGCCAACATCCTTAGCAACGAAGTCTTTTTCCATTTTCATAATTTTTGTTTTATTTCTTTGGTCAATATCCATTTTGAAATGTTTTTTTTTTCTTCTGTAAAAAATTAATTATTTTGCTTTTGTTCTTAAATTTTTTATAATTTTGTTTGTGTTATACCATAGAAAAAAATTATCCAGTCAGATTTGCTCAATGGACTATTGGCCACACAGGCACGATAGCGATGACACATATTCACCCTTTTGAAACCGCTTTAGTGAATGCGCGTAGTGTAAAATAAAATAAAAAAATGCGTAAAGTCGATGATTTAAATTCAAAGATTTTGAGCCAAAATCTTAATCCAAGCTTCAAATTTATCAAAATTTCCACTCTTTTAAAATGTTTATAAAAACCTCTGTATTTTTACACTATATTTTAAGTTTTCAGCAGCTTTTGTAAAGAAACCTCTCGAGTCATGGAAACACAAGAAGTCCACTGCTGGATATAGGCCTCCTCCATGCATTTCCAAAAAGACCAGTTGGAAGACTTGGAAGCGGATTTCATCCAGCGTCTTCCAGGCACTTGGATGAGGTCATCTGTCGGCTGGTCGTCCTACGCAGCGCTTGCCGATATGTGGTCTCCATTCGAGAACTTTTCGGCCCCATCGGTCATTAGTTCTGCTTGCTATGTGCCCCGCCCACTGTCACTTCAACTTAGTAATCCGCTGGGCTAAGGTGACTTTCGTTCCTCTACGAATCTCATCATTTCTGATTCGATACCGTAGAGAAAGCATAGGCCTTTCCATAGCTATTTGCGTGACCTTGAGCTTTCTTAGGAGGCCCATAGTGAGAGGCCACGTTTCAGTGCCTTAAGTCATCACTGGTTGTATAATTTTGTATTGAGCGATTGAGGTATATTAGACGAAAGGACTTTTCTAAGTTTCCCGAATGCTGCCCAGCCAAGTTGGATTCGACCTCTTTCACAAAGTTGGACCGGCCTAGTTGGACTGTTTGTCCTGAGTAGACGTATTCGTCTACAACTTCGAGAGTCGAGTTCCCCAATGTTATTGGGGTGGGCACAAAACGAGCATTCGATATGACCTTCGTTTTGTCCATGTTCATTTCAAGGCCCACCCGTTGGGAAACTCGACTGAGGTCTTCGAGCATTATGCCGAGGTCTTCCATCGTTTCTGCCATGACTACTATATCGTCGGCAAATCGAAGGTGAGTGATGTACTCGCCATTGATATTGATGCCGCGTCCCTGACATTCCAGAAGCTTGAAGGTATCTTCCAGTCCGTTTGTGAACATTTTTGGAGAGATAACGTCTCCCTGTCTTACGCCCTTTTTCAATGGAATTGCCTCCGAATTCTGTTCCTGTACTCGGACCGACATAGTGGTTCTGTGGTCATAGTGGACTGTTGTACAAGCATTTCAGCACCTCGATATACCGATAGTCAATACGGCAACGCTGGAGAGACTCGAGCACTGTCCATAACTCGATCGAATCGAAGGCTTTCTCAAAGTCCACAAACGCAAAGCATAATGGCAAATTATACTCCTCAGTCTTCTGTATAATTTGCCGCAACGTGTGGATGTGGTCTAATGGTACTAAAGCCCTTTCGGAAACCGGCTTGTTCGGGAGGCTGGAAGTCATCAAAACTGCGTTCAATACATGGCGCAGAGTAGTCATCAGCGACCGCAAAACCCTCCAATACTAATTTTCATAGAAAAACGGAGCCAGAGATAAAAATCAGAATTTTTAAATTTTTAGGAGCCAGCTTGAAATTTGACTTACGCCATTTTGTAAAAAGTAAGTTAACGTTGTCATCCAACCCAAGGTCTTATTCAACATATGTTCGACAAGACTACCCCGTAATGTTACCGTTTTCTCAGGCTTTGACAAAAAAGCTGTAGAGACCGGATTTTCCAAGTCAGATTTTTCTTATCGGTTTGAGGGATCACCCTGTAAGGATGGAAATTCCAAGTTTACACCATATGTGGAACTTGGAAATCTTTTAGCACCTGATAAGACCGAAATTAGAACAACCAAAAATTCAAGAATTTTCACACGTCTAGTTATTTTAGCATTCAAACGCTGTGTGACTATAAAGTTGATACCATATTAGTCCAGCCGCTAGACCAGCGGGGCCCGGTGGCAAAACCTGCATTAGGTGTTGGTTGAAAATTTAAGCAATTTTACTTTTCAATCGGCACTATTAAATTTGCCATAAAAATTAATTTACGTCACCGTCCTATCTAGGGTTTATGCAACGAGTTTATGTTGTTTTAAAAGACCACCCCTAAGTGTTACCATTATCCCAAGCCGTTGAAAAAAAAAGAAACTCATGGAGACCAGCTTCTCCAAGTTTTCGATTTTCTCCGTCGGTTTTAGCAAAAAAACTAATCGTATAGAAAATTTCAAGTTAGTAACATCAAAATGGGACAACAATTTTATCTAGGTGTTTTTCGCTGATCAACTTTATGTACCTATATACATTCTTCACGTCACACCGTGTACATAAAGTTGTTATATGCGATGTATATCATGTTACTATTTTAATTAATATCAATAATAACGGCACCAGGTATTTACATATTTTTTTCAAAATCAAATCAGATCCGGATTATAAATTACTATCTGAGAGCGTGACAACCCTAACGACGTAAAATCCGGATAACAATTAAAATGGTCGTAATTTCTACTTTCCATGGAATTGGCATTAGAAATATATTTTTTTATTTCATATGGGGAAGTCGCTTCCTACGTTCCAATTCTGCCACTGAGTCCCGAAATACATCCATGTGAAATCAAAGTCAAATTCACTTTATTGAAAAAAGATAAGATGATTTTTTTCACTTTTTGACATAAAAACCTGTTGTTGTGCAAAAACATGTACTATTTCATAAGTAGGTAGGTAAATAAATACGTACTTACTAAACATGTGATTTTTGTTTGAAAGCTATTCTTTCTACAAAGCATAGATAAGTTTTGAAGAGATGTATCTACCTTTATCTTTTTTGTTTGTAATGACGCATGCTATACAAGAAGGCATTAGATTGAAGTCTATTCAATCTACGCGTACGCGGGCGGGCTGGCGAGCCGGCTAGAAAAGTAGAAACCGCTCGGCTCGCTCGACGCGTTCGAAATTCGGCTATATATGTGTGCCTTTGGCGGCGTGTGCTTACGCGAAGGGAATGAGACTGTGTGTGTGCGGCAGCGCGAGCGTCTTTCTATGGAGATTACTACTAGGAATTAATTCAGTCGTGTCATCTAGCGGTGAAATGTGGAAGTGCTGCACACCTGTGTCAAACGCTCAAGGTCATCGGCACAGGGAAAAATCTTAATTTGCTTAATTTACCCGCGCTCCGCCGCCGCCGCCGCCGTCGCTTGCGCTAAACCACCGGATTTAATGGGATATTTGAATGATGCGCATTGTTTCCGAATGTCTCCGCACCGGGAATGACTCCTTGTTTCCACTAAAATTTTGCTGTTAAATAAGCGTGTAATTTAATTAAATTGGCTTCTATCAGCCGATCGTTTATTTTAATACCCGCGTTTGCAATTTTGTTTTGTTGGGGAATGAATTAAGTTTTTATCGTCAATTTGCTTGTAAAGGGCCACGTACCTATCTTACAGGGAAGCATATCTATATACCGTAATGGTTGAGAAACCGGTAGGTATCTAGTGTATTATTTATTATGATAAAACCTATTTCGGAGGCTGTGAAGTAAGGTTCATTGTTGTAGGTATTAGATTTCAGCAATCGAATGAAGCTTATTAGACATCAAGGTCTGGGAAACCTTAATATCAATAACTCAGGTCTTGCAAAATATTATATAGTTAATCCATACATTGATTTCCTTCGTTGGCAATATTAACTCTGGCTATATCGCGAGACGGCGGTGAATCGGGAAAACGAAAGCACTGCAAATGTGCAAGCGCTTGGGGATAGCAGATATTTCGGTCCATTGAGTTAATAAAAATAAAGAATATCACAGAAACGAAAAATAATATCGCTCTCAAGATTGCTTTCGTGTGGTTTGCAATAAAAGCCCACCTAGCGTGTGTGTAGCCAGCAGGTAGGACGTGAGCCTGCCCCGCGCTCGGTTCTGTATTTAGAGCATGAATATTAAATATGCGCTACCGAGGACAATATGACCAAATGAAAGCTAACTAGCTTATATCGACTGCCTTTTTGGTCTAGCGGTAACACCGTTGACTACCAGAGGTCATGGGTTCGATTCCCGCTGGAACCCGCCTTACTTGATTTGGGCAAATGGCATCAGACTGGGTGTTTTCCCATATTTGTGATGTCCTTGTCTGATTACCGTATCAGAAAGCATCCTAGTTTGGGACCGAGACAAGTGATTGTGTGGTGTGGAAGTTAGTAATCTGCTAAATGACCCGATTGGACCACCATGACAATGGTTTTTAATTGTTCTTTTCAAGGTCATTATCTAACAGGTTAATATTATTATTTATCTACGTTTAGTTACTTACAAATTTTCATACTGTTTTTATATTCAATGCAGAAACAAAATGTGAAGATTTGAACAAATCTTACAGCTCGAGGACAAAGCTACTTCTTAAATTCTTGTCGGAAATCGCCGTTCCTTTTACAAGGATAGAGGTCCTCGTATTTGAATTCAGAGCGAACAGTCAGTCGTAGCGGGTATGGGTGCTGCGCGCATCTTCCTCGTTACAAATATTAAGATTTATAACCTCAGGCCTCCCGGGCCGCTTCTTGGCGCATAACAATAAACAAGGATGATGTGACACCATTTAGCTTGAATGTTTTTTGTACAATAAGTAATTTTGGCTTAGCGCGCCATCGGGGGGCTCTTAGGACAGCGAACGCGGAATTATTTAACAGGCGCTTGTGTTTTGTCATTTTAATAAAATTGCCATCACTACAGGCGGCAGGCTCTTGCAGTAATTAAGCATTTATCTCCTTACCTTTCTTCTGTAGCACAAAATTAAATTTGCACCTCGCTTTCCAGTGTAATGGGAGATCTCATAATAATTAACGTAATGCAGAAATTATAAAACTCAAATTGAACTCAGCTAAAGAGACTATGTTTAGAATACTTATAGAGATCGAGCACTGTTCTACGTACCCAAACGCGAATTCCAAAATTCAATTATTGAACTTAAGTTTAGAATACCTATCAGCTTGCAACACCGCCCCTAACAAACATGTCCACGTAGAAACTCAATCAAAAATGTTTACTGGCAGAGATGTAACCGGCTGTCTCCTTAATCGACCTCCGAGTACGCCACATACCGTGTTTTTCTCGCCAAAATAGGAGCATTTTTGAAAAAAAAATTAGGCGAACGCTGAACTAAGGTAGTCCGCTAACAAAACGAGTAAGTATCTATGTACTAACCGTATATCAAGAATATTCTTTGGCTAGTCTGAGGTAGTTGTTGCAAAGTAAATAAAATATTAAGAAAACAATGACTGATGAATTAGCATTTGCTTTATTGCAATGAATCCAGACGAGTGATTCCTTGTTAATTATCGGGTGCACATTGCGCAATGAAGTGCAGACGCAGCTGAACCCCGGGCTCGTTGCAAAATGCAAATTCTGCTCGCAGACTAACAACAAACGAACCTTCATAAAAAAATGTTTACCCACAGCGCGGTGCCACTGCTTTTAATTGTTCATTGCCATTTTAAACGATGCTTGATTTTTTATTTATTTTAATCAAAAACTGGCTTATGTCCCCGTGTGGCTGGCATTGAAAAAGAGTAAAAATATGTAGACAGATTTAAGCTTACTCTAGGCTGCCGTGAGCATGAAATATGTATTGTAATTTTTATGGCTCCCCTGATCGTTAGTATGGCAAGGTCTAACCTATCTAATAATCAACATATCCAATCTGTGTACATTTCGAAATGGACGTTCAGGTATTTAGAGGTTTAGAGAAGTCGACGTCCAAGTAAGTGGACGCCCAGGACGTCTAGACTTTCAGGGAAATAGGCCTAACCAACTGACTGGCCATTCCTAACGCACCGAGAGATCAATAATGTTGTAACAAACGTTAGCATTTATCCAGAATCTGAATGTGAGTGCAGCGGTGGCACGCTGCGCGCGAGTGTGTGTGCGAGTAGCACTCGAGAACGCTCCTTCCATTTGTGCGGCGTCGGTGTTATTTCTGTCGGCCGCGCGAGCCCCGCTGGCGCCCCGTCTTATTATGCAAGGTCATTGTAGTCCGACTCTCAACACTTCACGGAATCTCACTAAAAATGTATGTCAGTTCGTGAAAGAGCACCATTCTTGCCGAGTTTCGCCGCGTAGACTTTTCTTCTGTCTTTCTTTTGATGCGGACTTGCAACCGTACATTCCTTTACGTGCACTTGGGCCGGCCGCGTACCAAACTGAATTCAGAAAGAGAATTAAACTGGCTCTCGAGTCACATGCAACAATAGCTACGATTCGGCAAAGATCGATTCGAAGAAACAAATCATTCCCTGACGGTGCTATGCAGCTCGTGATTCTTATAGCATGTGAGATAAGCTATCTCGATAAAATTGAGTCCTATTCTCTTTCTGAATTCAGAAAGGCATTCCGAATGTGTGCCTGACTATAGAGTTTTCGAAATTATTATAACAGTATTGTACTGAAATACACCAATTGACGACGTTTGTGCTACATACTATCTCTTAGCAGATTGCTACGCTACATAGCGAACGGCAGTCGAATTCCTAAGCCGGATTTTGGTATCTCAATCAAAACGGCCGGCCGCCGGCTCGTCGACATGTTTACGTAAAGTTGAACAGAATCAAATTTGAGCGTTCTGCTCAAACTCAAACACATACGGCGATTTCCGTCGGCACATCGCACATTTCCTGCTGTCTCGCTCCACGCGCCTCCGAACTCCGTTCGCTCGACGCGCCCGTCATCAGTCGCGGGCCTAGCTTCGTTTTGGGACGTTTTGAACGCCTTCTTTTTTATTTGATCATAATTTCGCTTTCAATTTCTAGCGAGGACACGTCGTCCTCGTAGCGAGATTGGCGCGTAAAACTCCCGTAAACATTGGAACGTTTGCGGAACAGTTACTCCCGACTGTAACCAGTTTATGTCGGTGCAGAGTGTAAAAAGATAAGGTTATTTATGTGTGTAATCATTTTGTGTTACGACGAGGCGACGCTCGTGAGTGTTATTAAGGCGTTTTTTGTGCCTTGCATCGCACTAAGACTTCAGGCGGTAAGCCTTAAATTGACCAAACAGTTATAACTTGCAATGTATAGGAGCTACTTCTATTGTCATACTGAAATGCGACCTTTCCTCTCAGGAATCATGTAGACTGGTGATTGCAAATTTAAGCACTTACAGCTAATATGAATAACATTGTGCCAACCCACTCGACATTCATTTCCCTGGGCGCACCTCTCTTATAATAACTTACACTGCGGCTGCCTTGAACCTACTCGCAGCCGGCGCTGAGATACAACACTGGTTTATTATGTGTCCCCAACGATACTCGTGATACCTACACTTACGCGGTACGGAAACTGGCTTGTTAGAAAAACCTCGAGGCGAGTAGCCTTTTAATTTTCACTGGCCAAATTCTGTCATTACAACGGCGACTCTGTGGGAATTGAATAGGGTGAAATTACCGATAGGGCACAATTTTCGGCGTTTGAATTGGCGTGCTGCAAATACGTTTTGCGTATCTGATGAAGGCGCAGGCTTTGGCGCCCTATAATCCAGCCTGGGCCCTTGAATGCGAGCGAACAAGCGGGTGGCCGCGGCTAGAGTGGCCCTTCAATCAGCCCTCCTTGCGGCGAGGGCGGGCGGGGCAGCAGCGGGGGACCTTTGAGCTTCAGGCTCTTTGACACGAGCCAGCGGCAGCGGCGCGCGCTCTTCAAGTAATGATTCATTCTGCTGATGAGTGACGCGGCTAATGCCCCAGTCTTTAAATTTCCTTCCTCTTTCTCTTTATTATTCAGTTAAAGGGGTAACGTTAACTACGAATTGCCGGAAAGTGGTTAACATCTCATGTTAATTTTGAATAGATGGAATAATTTGCATTAAGGGAGAGAAACAACGCCAGCACTTTCAGCGCTTGAAATTACCAATCCACGGTGGGCACGCGTGGTACTTAAGCCCACACTCTTAAGAAGAAGGCCTGTACCCTGCAGAGGAACGTATATAGAATATAAAAATAGTACATAGACAAACAAATCTTTTAAAGATAACACCCGAAAAGCCTATCGACTGGAAGCTAAGTCAGTAAACCTAGACACTCGTTAAATGTTATTGTCTCCAATTGAGTAACTAATTGAAAGTCTCCTCCACAAGTAGATTGAGAGTAAAGAAAAGTAATTAACTCCAGGCCTAGTGCCTGTAGCTGTTTTTGATGAACGCTATAAAGCAGCCTAGCGTCGGCTTAATGACAAACAACTGGATTGACAACATCCCGGCCAGCGCTGCAGCGCCGGTTGTAATGGTGCAATAGACGCATCACTGCGCCACGACAAAGTCCACCATTGTTACAGGAATTCTCCATTTCGAAAGACAAAAGAAAGACGCAATCTACCCATCCACACCTAGTTTGACTCTTTAATCGATATTCAGTAATTATTTCATCCGACGCTCGAGTGCTCTTTGAAATCATATGAGAAGACAATTGAAAAACGTAGCTGTTTTCCATCTCCCGGGGCCCGCGGTGGGTGAATGTAATGCGAATGCAGCGGCGTCAATAATTCTACCTGTGAAACGTTAAACCGCTTTGCAAAATCTATTTATGAAAGCGACGAGTGCTATTTTTTAAACTCATTTGTGTCTCGTGCAGTCATATTTTGCGCGGCACAAGTTGTAAGCTGCCAGCAAAATAATTGTTTTAATCTACTGACAATTCCAATTAAAAGTTTTGTTTTTATCCCTTTGAAGCTGGGCTCGGTTAGTGACCCAAGTTCCCGGGACGCGTGGAATCTGTTAGAAAATGTGTTGGCGACTTTTAAATTAACATTTTTTTTTCCTTTACGAATTTCTTTAGTCACTTTTAGGGTTCCGTACCTCAAAAGGAAAAAACGGAACCCTTATAGGATCACTTTGTTGTCCGTCTGTCCGTCCGTCCGTCCGTCTGTCAAGACCCTTTTTCTCAGGAACGCGTGGAGGTATGAAGCTGAAATTTATATCAATTACTCAGGTCTACTGTCCCTTGAAGCTGTGAAAAAATCAAACTTCTAAGCCAACGCAATCAAAAGATACAGCCGTTTATGCCGCAAATTTTCGACACTTGCAAGGGAATCAAAACCTACAGGGTGCTTCCCGTGAACTCAGAATCTTGAAATTTGGTACGAAGCAACGTCTTATAGCATAGATAAAGGAAAAATTACGAAAACCATAAATTTTTAGTTACATCACATAATATATTTTTTTTTAATAATTTTAAACTTACTACCCATTTCCTCATAAACGCGTAGAGGTATTAAATTGAAATTCGTACCAAATACTCAGGTCTATAATACCTTTAAGCTGTAACAAAATCTAACTTCTATGTCAACGCAATCAAAAGAAACAGCAATTTAAGCTGCATATTTTGAAACTCGCAAGTACTCGCAAGGGAATCAAAACCTAAAGGGTACTTCCAGTCGACCTAGAATCTTGAAATTTGGCATGAAGCAACGTTTTATAGCACACATAAAGGAAAAATTCCGAAAACCTTAAATTTTTAGTTACATTACAAAATATATATTTTTTAATAAATATAAACTTATTACTTTTTTCCTCATGAACGCGTAGAGCTATCAAGTTGAAATTCATATCAAATACTTAGATCTAATTGCCTTTAACCCGTGAAAAAATGTTGTTGACATTGCAGGTTTGTACGGAACCCTCGGTGCGCGAGTCCGACTCGCACTTGGCCGGTTTTTTCTACTCCTCGTTATTTAATCATGCTAGCTGTACATTTGACCTTCTGTAATCATAATGAATTTAGCTTTGGAACTCTACGGATACTACAGTCAAATAAATGAGCATGACTTAATTACTTTCCCCATGACAGTCGTTAACAATAGCGATGGCTAATCTTCTGAAATCACTACAAATTAAAAGTGCCCGTAGAACGCTAAACGTATTTCTATTAATTTCTATAAAAAATATTTTTTTACCATAGGGTGTATGTATCATATATTCTGTTTTTACATCAGTTGGGCAGAGGGGAGTCGTTATCATGTCAAAGAAACTATCGTATTTCCAAGACTCAAAGTGTTCGGGTTTGTTTGATGTCAGTCATAGGCGGGACGTGGATTGTGCTCGATATGTAAATATTCAATATACTTTATTGGATTCATCGTAAGTATAGGTATGTAATTTAAATAATGCAATTGGCCCTCCAGCCGCTAGCCGTTTTGCTTACGCATAGTCAGGAATATCCAGAAATACTGCCGAAACTCGCACTTGTGCCGCCAGTGGTAAAAGCTACGCTAGTGTAGCGATGTTGTATGTATGGATATTCACTATAGCCCAGTCATTATATTTGGAAATGCATGTGAACTGAGAAGGCAAAATTTTGGATATTACGTGGGTGAGGCCTAGAAAAGTTTAACTTCAAATTGTCGACCAACATTTTCTATGTGCATTGTCCGCCATCTTGAAAAAAGTGTTAAATTCAGTTTAACAATAACTTGGTTCTCAGTTGAGATATCAAAATTTTTTAAAGGGGGTTTAAATTTTTCACCTACCGTTCATCGTTATTGAGATATGGATCGATGTATTGAAAAACCATAACTTGGTAGTAAAATTTGTTTTTGCTGTTTTCTTTTTCTCGTAAAAGATAAAAAAATCGTATCAAAACTTGTTTTTGTATTTTTTATTTTCGACAAAAATACGAGCTCGCCGAAGAGTCGGTAAGTCTGTGCTCAGGTTCGATTTAGCCACTCGCACGACTTCTTCAGCGAATTATTGCGATACAAAATAACTAAATAAACCAGCCAAATTATGAATCAACTACATGAGATTTATTAAACAAATATTTTTTTGTGTAGTAAAAAATAATAAAAAAATAGGGCAGTAATTTTTTTTAATATTTTTCGTCCATTGATGGCCCTGGTTGAATAAGAAGGTCTACTCTTGCGACGTTGCTGCATGTTTGCCCATTAAAATACAGGCAAATAACGGAGCAAGTAATTTATGGCTTTTTCGATCGATATCTCAATAACAATGAACAATAGATGAAAAATTTAAAAGACCTAAATTGTAGATTGGAAAAAAAGCAACGAAAAAGTATTGTATCAAAATTTTCGTATCTCAACGGAGAACCGAGTTATTGTAAAAAAAACTAAATTTAACCCTTTTTTTCAAGATGGTGGAAAATGCACTTAAGAAATCTTGGTCAACAATTTGAAGCTTTTTTTGACCCACCCCACTTAATATCCAAAATTTAGACTTCTCGGTTCACATGCATTTCAAACTGGTTTTTCCGACATAATACTACTTCTAAAATCACTTTTTGATATAGGTATCTATTACTCCTAACAACATTATTACAATTTTATGCTTTAATTTTTTTTATACTTAATTCTTATAAATATTTGCCGCTACGATGCCCGTAAACACCTACTTTGCTAATGCAAAGATATAACATGATCTGACGATTTAAAATTATTTGTTTTTAATACATAGTAGAGTAGATGACATTTTGTTATGTAACCAGTATTTTACACCAATTTTCATGTAATAAATTTTATTTATCGTATTTTCGAATTAAACCTTTCGTAAGCATTCACATTAATAACTTATTATGTTAGTAATACTTGTGGTGTAGGTTCATACTCATAGTAATCCTACTTATATGTCCTACTAATATTACAAATTCGAAAGTTTGTAAAGATGTTTGGATGTTTGTTACTCAATCAAGCAATAATCGCTGCACGGATTTAGATGAAATTGAGTATCGAGGTAGTTTGAGTTCCGGGGAAGGATATAGGATACTTTTAATCCCGGAAATTACTCATTCCATGCGGACGAAGTCGCAGGCAATAGCTAGTTTAATAACGTAGGCCCAAAGTTCCACAGTGAGCTTGTATAGGTATCTGAACCTATTTATGTCCTATCTATGATGACAAGAATCCACAGGTTAATAGGTATACAAATGCAAATTTCAATTAGGCCACGCCATACATTTTCATTCTCGAATATTTCCGTGTATTCCCAAGAACATTAAACACAAAATGACTGTTCCCAGGGAGATAAGTCCCCTGCGCTTGCATAAATAAAATTAAGTAAGCACAGCCATAAGTTGGGCAGTAAATAAATGCTTAATTAACATGAGCGGTTAAAGTATTATTTCTCCATTAATGTTGAGTAATTGCACGTTTCATTATAATTTTGGCAGATATTAGCTGGTAACGCATATTTATGTTGGTGCTTTGTGTTATTTTTCTACCGTACTGGGTTTCACGTGCTATTTAATTGTTAGACTCCGCGTACTGTGATGTATAACATGTAAACGAATAGGGCTCGCTACTGCCCGCCCGGAACACGGCGGCTCCAATTTTATAATTATTTTGATATATTCGCTTGGGATACGTTCTTAATGAAAGCCCTCTCTAATTGTCGGAAATAAATCTTACGTATATACGCCGTAAACTCCTAATTTTAATGATTCCTCTGATTGTTTCAGGTACGTCTCTGCGTTTGAATTAATGGAGAGAAAAAGCCAGCGAGTAAGATTAAGCGAGTGCTCTCGATTAGTATTCTGAAGTAGGCCCGCGGTTCTTCAATTAACGCTCATTGTTATCGTGAATATTAAAACAAAACCCTGGAGTAGGTACTTTTGTTGTAAAAAGAATAAAGAAGAATGTTTTAAGCGAGTGTCGCCGGCCGGAAACCCGCGTCCGGTCGCGCCGAAACCGGTCTTTCTCGCCCGGATACGCCCGCAGGACACTAGTAAAATACTTTGTATGAAATCCGTTTCTCAAGCTCTTAATAAATCGTAGTTGGGTGGTTGTGCCAATTTGTATAAATGTGGCTCAGATGCCGCTCGCGACGGTTTTATTTCTTACGTCTTTCATTTATTTGTATTTGGCGTTGATCTGTTTTGATTTGTGTTCCCGGCGCGCATTATCGGTACCGGGAAGGGTTAATATAATATAAATAAAAATCACGTATGTAATAAGGCGGCCGACGGGGCGAATTCCTCACACGTCGCGGGGCTTCCCTGGCTTAGTCGAAGTTGGGCCATTACCGGGAGCGCGGGAGCGGGCAGTGGCGGCCGAACGGGAGCTGGCTGCCAGACCGGCTCCTCATCGTCAACATTCCTACCACATTATATCTTATTACCGATACTTCATAATAAGCTAGTTCTGAGCGAAGAACTTCAAATATGTGGTTCGTCATTTTCTCTTGCAACCTGGCTTCATGTTTTTTATTTTTTTTTTCGTTCTCACCTCACCACCATCCACCTCCACCATTATTGTCACCTCCCTTAAACCCCCTTGCGCCAACTCCATCAGACGGTACTATCTATCTGATTATCCAGGGGTAAGCTCTATCTAGTGAATAGTGCAACAACGTCTTGCGTAATTTGTAGAGCTGTCTGTGAATAAATTGTATGACTGATAATCTTGTGAATTAGCTATTTATATGCTTATGTAAGATTATCTGTAGCCGGGAAATGTAAGATTATCTGTTTACTTTGAGCCACCCTTAAAAATATTCAGGCTGTAACGTATCTTGAATAGGGCTAAACTACGATTTAAACCTTTAGTTTCTCAGAAAAAGAAAAATAATGTTGCTACAAAAATGAGGGCGCGCCCGGACTACAGCTATTGGCGGCTCCTTCATATTGAAGTGCGAACTATAAGTTCCGTGGCGTATTGCTGATGATTCCTCCTAGCGGGCTGCTGCCACATGATTCGTCTTTAATATAAGACGGCTTA
This sequence comes from Yponomeuta malinellus, assembly GCA_947308005.1. NCBI lineage: Eukaryota > Metazoa > Arthropoda > Insecta > Lepidoptera > Yponomeutidae > Yponomeuta > Yponomeuta malinellus. Next base: position 13,869,247 of record OX371006.1, on the reverse strand, counting down.
GACGATTTGTGGAAACTTTACTGAGGACCTCGATAATGGATGTGACACGAAGTTTCGACATCAGATGTAATCTGATGTTTCGTCTGCCTCGTTGGTCTAGCGCTAACACGTTTTATTGCTTAAGCAGAAGGTCGTGGACTCGATTCTGTGCAAATAGCCTCAACCTGGGTGTTTTCCGTGTTTATGTCCTTGTCTGGTTATCATATGACAGGATATCTTAGTTTGAGATCAGGACAAGTGATGTTGTCGGTTTAATATTATTTAATTTATCTTTTTGCAGGCATTTGTTCATATTAATTAATTGGTATTAATCAGTAGTATATAAGTAAAAACCTGTAATTAGCTTACAGTTATTACTTAGAAGATACTAAGAAAGTTTAAAGCTGTTGGTTTTCCATGTATTCGTAAATAAATAAATAAATATAGATTTAGTACGTTGGCTTGCCCAGCAGCTATACCATTCTTTCAACTTAGTCGACTTAATCCACAGGAATAGTAGATTGTTATACAAGGGTGGAAAGGAATCAATTCCCATACGAGGTATTTAGACGCCCGAGCGCAGCGAGGGCGGCTATAGTCCGAGTGGGAATTGGTGACTTTCACCCGTGTTAAACACTCTACTTTTCATTTCGAATATAAGGAAAGTAAAATATAGCAGTTTTTCTAAAATATTTATTGATAAAAATGATTTTACTTTCTTGTTTGCTCGCCACTTCATAAAGTCATTGTATGTATTTAAGTACCTTTCCTTTGAAATTTCTCGCAATAATTTCAAGCCGAATCTGGGGTCAATATTTCAGATAAAAATGATTTTACTTTCTTGTTTGCTCACCACTTCATAAAGTCATTGTATGTATTTAAGTACCTTTCCTTTGAAATTTCTCGCAATAATTTCAAGCCGAATCTGGGGTCAATATTTCAGAATCGCTTGAACAAATTTTTAATCAAATAGGTATTAGTCTTTAGAATCGAGATTTTGAATTTCGGTACAGCTTACAGAGTTAGTATCCCGCCAAATTATACTCTTTTTTAAATTTTAAAGATGGAACACACTGCGTCACCGCCCTAGGCCATCCCGCTTTATTTTTTTAATATTCACACTGGCTGTGTATACACTCACAAAACCGCAGTATATTTTTTTCGAATTTTGTTATGTAAAATATTTCTTAGCCGACTATCTAACCAAATTTTATTCTATTTTTAAATTCCCGCCCTACAGAGGGAAGCAATTACTATGAGACTTTCCCGATCAAGAGTGGGAAGCAGCGTCTTCGACCCGCTAATCGGATCAAACAAACACTACTTTCTGAGTATGAGAAATGAAAAGACAATTTCAATATGTGCGGAGCCAACTAAGCATTGGTTTCCCCGGGCAATATAAAACAAAATGCCTTAGCGTCTGAGTGGCCACCTTACCTACCCACAGGTTGAATTTGAAATTGTCAGCAATATTTTAAAGGAATATACTTTTCGTCTGGATAAATAATAGTGCTTGTATAAATAGTTTGTAGAAAGTATAATATTTTTGTAGATAATCAAGAGTTTCAACGTTTGGTTCGAAACTATAATCAATAAAATCAAAGCTGGTGCCAACATTGAAAAATGTTTTCTTTTACATTAAACATTGTATAACTAGTATAACTAGTGGTGCCATAAAGCTCTAAAATATTGTCGTAAGGCCTCCTTAAAAATTTGCCAATTTGATTTCACTCTTTACTGCAAGTAGAAGTTACTACATGCTGTACAAATCATCTAACAGAGATGTAAATGCCCTATGTTGTTAGAACGTAATATATTTTAAACTACATAGTTAATTAACTAGTAAATAGAACTTAAAAAGGTTAGGCCGTCACTTTGATGGGATTTAATTAAAGTTTAAATCAGAACAATTTCAGCGAGCGGGCGGCGACGCGGCGGCCACAGTTTATGTAAATCTGTTGCGGTGAGCATTGAGCAATCTCAATCGGCAGCGCAATACCGGATATCGGAATATTCTGCGTTGTGTACTGCTGCGTGGCGAACGGCTCCTAATCGGCATTAATTTTCCTCATAGATTGGTTCTAGGGACAGACAATTTCAGGTGACCGCGTCTCTACCTACTGAGATACAGTTAGAATACGCAAGGCAACTGCAGGTCTACGGCACCCGATGAAACCGCAATGGGCTACCGACCAGTAGGAAATAATGCCTTTCAGTGATTTACTGTTTCCTAAACACAACAGTGAATTACAAATTCTCTCTCCACTGCTTTGCAATTATATAACACGCTGGCTATTGCGTACTGTGACTGCTACGGCGTAGCGATGCTACGCGTGCTACGCTGACCGCTACGGTGCAGTGCCAGGAACGATAACTCTCTATTTATTGATAGTTTGTGAAGATGTGATTGACAATACACATTTTAAATCTTATAGTCCAGTCATTTTAGAATCGTTTCATACATTATCTTGTCGTGAACCGATTAGAGCATTATAAATTATTATTATTATTATGCTCTCTCTCTCTCTCTCTCTCTCTCTCTCTGAGAGAAGGCCTGTTCCCTACTGTGGGGCGTATATAAGCTGTTTATGATAAACAAAAAAATTGTAACATAACAACCAAACACCTCGCTCTGCTAAAATATAACAAATTGCTTTATGTCAAATCTTTCATCAAAATACATTTTAGAGATTCGTACCTTTGCTTATTCGGAAGAAAGCTTCAAGTTTTATGGCACAAGTAAATGAGAAAAAATCCAAAAAACCGTTGCTTCGTTTAAAAAAACTATTACAGCAACATTGAAGTTAGTAATCGTTTATTCGGAGCCTTCGGGGCCCAAGTCCTACTCACACTTGTTCGATTTTTTACTTCAGTATATTCCGTTTTTGTGAAGCTATCTTATATCTAAGCTATTTACGTCAAGTAAAGAATAATAATAATAATATCCTTCACACAACACAATCACTAGTCCTGATCCCAAACTAGGATACCTTGTGCTATGGTAACCAGGCAATGACATCACAAACAAGGAAATACACCCAGACTGAGGCCATTTGTACAAATGTACGTCGGCCCCCAGTGGGAATCGAACCCAAGACCTCCGCCGTTGTAATCAGACGTGATACCACTAGATCAACGCGGCAGTAGGCAGAATATAACCGCACTGGTCTATAAATTCAAAAAGTCGTGAGGTATCTGTGATAGTGATGTCTCCAATGTGTGCACACTAGAGATATGAATCGAGACGTTTAGAGCTAAAACGCTCTAGCGGTTAATTAGCATGCGGTAAAACACCCGCATCTATAGAGTATTTGAAAATGAACTAAAGCTCGGAGTTTTTTTCATTGAGTCTTATATTTTCCAAAGTTATGTGAAACATATAATTAGGTATAATTTTACTCCGGGGAAAACGCTTTATCATAAAACGTACCGTAATCGTAACTGTTTGTCATAGAATGCTCCAAAAGTATAGCTAGATAAATGGCAACATGAATTGGCTGTTATGAAATTCGAGAGCAGTAAAAGAGACCATTAATGCTGGTAATTATGTCTATGCGACGGCCGCCAGACAACTTCGCCGCTAAAACCTTTCAAAGACGCACTGAGTTGCGCGCCTGTACATTGTAGGTTTATTAAACAGCCTGAGAGCTCTTATCACGTTGCAAATTATACAACACCGTGCCGCTTTGCGCCCTTCTGAATATTTTCCCGTAGACTTCATTCGTGCCTTGCCGAGGAACGATGAACAAGTCTGTGGCTACATATGTTAAAGTTTTAATTATACATTTGATAAACAGTTCAACTTCGAAAGCATTTCGTGCAGCGAGCTACACTATTTGACATCGAGGCTTCACACCCCAACTCCCTGGCAACTGCATGATAATAATTTATTCACATGTAAAGTTGGTCCTTGCTCAGAACTTAGATTGGACTTAAACGAGTATGTGTTCAGAGCGCGGTGTATTATGCTTAATGAAGTTAAACATACCCCAAACAGGCTCGCGCGCGCACGGCGGCGTATTACGCATGTGACTTACTTAGCGCTTCACTGACAATTCAATCTACCACGCATCCATCCTCATTGCTAAGACAAAATATCTGACTAGCATTTGGAATATCTTTTGGAAGCACTAAAACGTAGAATAAACACGACAATTACATTACAGCAATTATAGATAACCGGTGTTTTGCAGTACTCTGTAAAATATACCATTCGGGCTCGAGGCATTGAATAATTTGATAGTTGCGGTGGCCAGTTTAATAGCAACAGTTTGCAACCGCATTCAACCGTTAACTACATTTGAAAGTTAGACGGCTAGCTAAAAGGCCATTAGGAGGCGGCTCGTATGAATTATTTGTAGTAGAGAGCACGCGAACCGCGCGAGCGCTGCCGCGCCGCCGTGCTGCCAGGGGACTCCCCGCGCATCTAAGTAAATTATCGTGTCTGACGATGCCCACCAGCCGGGAGCCGCGACCCGCAAACAAACGCACGACACACATGCACCGAAGTTACACCGAGATTTGTAAGAGTTGACCTCATAAAATATAGGAAAGTCATTAATTTAAATGTCACGGCAATTAAATATTTAGAGTCGCGGGGCGCCACCTCGGCTGCCGTAAAGCCCTGTGCGATCCATCGCGTATTTAAATTATAATGTAGTAGAGCGACCAGTATAAACAAACTGCTATTTAGTTTACGCCCGTACGTTAGCGCCGCGCCCATGTAGTGCGACCGCAAACAACGTCGCTCCACATCGCTACACGATACGATATAGCCGTGTCACTGTGGACACAGGGAGCCAATCGACTGGAAAATTCCACAATTCATGACTACTGAGTGAATGCCTGCAATTGTTTTCACTTTCTCAATGTAAATTAAAGTCGATTTACTTCTCGCATTTGTACAAAAACATCAAGTCAGTGTTCCAATACAAATGACACGACACAAAACAAATTGCTGCGATCATTTTCTTTGTGTAAGCAGAAAGGCCAAATAGGCTGAAAAGCTTCAATAAAGCTCAATGTTTATTGCCGAGGCAGCATAGTTGAAGTTCTCAGTTGGTTATAGGCGTATTACACGCAAAACCTCTTGTGTAAGGTGACGATGCTAAACAAATGTTTATGCTAAGCCAACGAGCCTTAACTGCATGGAGCGCCTTATCTTGCAGCCTTTGCTATACGGCATACAAACGCGTTTTTACAAACTTATTTACTTCACTTATTGGGTTGCTACAGTAGTAAAATGTTTACTGTAAAGTAAAATACAGAACGAGTCGCGCACTTATCGGCGCGGTTACAGAATGTCTTCACTGAAAGCTTCTTGTTTAAGTTTAATGCGGCGGTATTCTCGGGGCTCCCGCTAATTTACCGGCGCTTTTAAGCAAATATATCTACCTAAATGGTTGTGCCATATGCTAGGGCACCTTCATACGCCAACCCCCCGTTTGTTAGCCACACTTCGCTACACTCTCCGTAGATCTGACACAAATGTGTGAACCAACAAAAAGATTCAAGGATAGTTCATCGTGTTGAGTTAGAACCTTTTCAAAGTAAATTTTAAATTTAAATTTGGAAATATGAATAGCCAGTAATTCGCATCCAAATAAAACTCAGCCAGTAATATACGTCCAGTAATCGTGGACATGGGAAACGAGTTATTGCCGAATTTCGCAAACTGAAATTCGATTTTTTAATTCACTTCCTTTTTTGTTCGCGCGCAGGTTTATACACATGTCACTTTTTCTATTAATATGTGGTTAATTAGAAGTCCCACCATAATATTACTTCGCAAGAATAGTTTACGAAATTCTCCGAACAAACACGGCAACTCCTAGCAGAAGGCTCGAAGCATATAAAAAGTGTCTTGCAGAAGCAGAAGGCAGAGAGGTCCCAGAACACTTCCGGCACACAAACGCTCCCGGAACCGCCGGAACTGTCGCCGCAGTGCCGCGCCCTCGCAAACAACTAGGCGCTTGTCCTTTGCTACCGAGATCTTTGAAATAGGAAACTTTTAGCCGTAATGGACTTTAAACAACTTCTTCTCCCGTTAGGAATTAATACCGTTTTTTTCCCTTAACGCTACCGAAGTCACGTAATCGCGAGGGTTTATTATTATTCCTCCAGTACGCAAATCGTCGCCGAATATTGCGATTGGAAGCTATTTCGGAATCTGCAAAACCTTTCACTGGATGACTAATGGCCGACATGATGTAGTGGCGCCCGCGTGCGTCATACGAACACTCGTGGAAAAACGTTGACGAACTGCGTCACTCCTATTCCACGTATTTCTAGTAAGGTTTCTCTTGCCAAGTCATTACCGAAGCTGGGAAATGATTACTTCGTAAGCAAGTACTTACAACGAAAATTTCTCTGTTATTCATTTTGACTGGTTCGGTCGAGCGATAACGCGCTTGATTACCAATACGATACGGGTAGTGGGTTCCCACTGGAGATCGCCACGCCGTACTTTGATTTGTACACATGATTTAACTTTTACAATTTAAAATCGAAAATAATGAAACGTTTGAATCCCAGATTTTCAGATGTTTTTGTTTGATTGGATTGGATTATTTGTCTTGCGTATGTAGGTTCTAGCACCCACCAGCTTGCCAAGAACACCTTACGAACACCAATGACTACATCTCCTGAGTTAGATTATGCCTGGATCGATCTAATTAAGATACTCTGTTCCCGAAATCCTATTAATTGACATTGTGATCACTTTGTGTTAATTTGTTCCAATAAATGTCTTTCTTCTTCTTCTTCCTCTTCAAATTTAAAGTGCATGAGAGATCTTGATCACAATGCTTCTCGTACGTCTTAATTAGATTACAAATCTGCGCTTTTCCCTTCTTGTTTGACTGAGCTCTCTATACAAAGTATCTACGGATAAATTAAACGCTACCAAGCAGCAACCCCTCAAACAAATTCGGTACCTAACTTGCATTGTTTTCTTTTCTCTCGGTTTTAGCTTCTTTAGAATAATGATCTCGCATTCTCTCGGGGATATTCATCGAGTAAAATTGTTACGCAAAACAGTCGGACGCATTAGTTTTATATTTTTCCAACACCATGAAATCAAGGGAGGATGAGCCCACACCAAAAGATAAGAAATCTTTGAGAGGTTGAGATTAATCCGAGTTTGAAAAGTCAGCAGGCTCATTTTTCTTTAGCAGTCGGGCTTTTTGTTTTCATAATTATTTTTTTATATGTTTTCAACGAGCGTAAAGTGAAAGAGTTTTGTTATAATCGTTGCAAGTAGCAAACCCTGGTCTCTGCCTACCCTTTGGAATACAGGCAAGACAGGGGTTCAGATTGTAACAAATTAATGCTACAGTTTAGTTCAACGTAGCGAAACAAACAAAGGAAATATCGAAATCAGTTTCGAAATAAAGACTTTCAAAGCCTAGTGTAATTAACATTGATTAATCTACATATGTCCGTGTGGCGCCGGATTAAGATGTCCGTGTGGCGCCGGATTAAGAATTGCGTCACTCCATTTCCTTCTGTGGATGTCGTAGAAGGCGACTAAGGAAATCAATTACCAGGAGATGGGCAGCAGCGTCTTCCTGGGATTCCAACCGCATACTGCGATCGCCAACCCGCCTGCCAAGCGTGGCGATTATGGCAAAACCCCTCATGGTTATGAAAACCACGAAGGAGGCCTATGTCCTGCAGTGGGCTTCAAATGGCTGATGATGATGATTCCAACATAAGCGTAACATTCTTTATTCTATCATTACTATCTATCTACCTAATGGTAGGATTGTGGATATACGGCCTTACTGTCACAATCTATCCAAGTTATAAATATTACTAAAGACATTAAAAACTAACATGTTCATGCCAAATGGCTGCGATATATCGCATGGTAATATTAAGGCTGCTGTTACGACTGCTATGCTATCTCACTCGCACAATGTAACATTTTTAATGATTGTAAACAAATGAGAATAATACTTTTAATAAAAGTGGTCTGAGGGTTTCATCATAGATAATAAAATTACTGACATTCAAGACATATTTTTCTTATCCTGTAAGGATCTTACATGAATATTTAAATTTTTAAAATTAATGAAGATTAAAAAAATAAATCAAAGGAGAACGAAAACGTATTGAAACCCTCAAACCACATTTATTAAAAGTATACAAAATTTTATTGAGATCACTAACCCCCAGTTTCTCGTACAATAACACGCTGTTAATCTACTGTTAACAGCTGTCAATTGAACAAAGTGCATACAAAAAAACCACTGACAGCTGTTAACAGTAGATTAGCAGCTTGTTAGTCTACGAGAAACCGGGGGTTAAACTCTTAAAAACACCAAACGTAACATAGTACCTGCAAAAATACATAGACATAACCAACTATGTGAAACGCATCAGCAAGGTACGCTTCTAAGTAAAAGAGTTTCGTGCGCTGTAATTTAGTAGAAAGCATTGAAATATTCTTGTATAATCTGAATAACATGCCGATATGAACAACGGGGGAATAAAGAGTACGTGAGCGCGTATTTTATCCAATATTAAACGTTTAGGGAACTGCGACCCGAATATTTTAACGAAATGCGAGGGGGCTTTTATATACTCAATAAGATAATAGACAAAGGAACGAGCAAAGTGTCTTACTAAATTGATTTAGCGTTTTTGTATAAAATGCCTACTCACCTAATATTCGGCATAAGTGCTGAATATGCATGTTACCATTATTTTTTTCCATTAAATAATATTGTTGGAAGCTGAGGTATTAATATTCGATTCAGCCGTTCAATCAAGGATCGCGGGCGCGCAGACTCTACGCACAAAAACAAGCGTTTCATATAATGGCGCGCGACATAAAATGATATCTGTTCACATCAAAGCCAGTGCGGTCGGTCAAGAGAAAACCTCAATTTTAGCGGACCTTCGTAATGTAATTTTTCGCCTCTCCATTTTCTTTCCCCAAAAGTTAGAGGTTTATTGAAATATTGGATATCAAGTACGATAGAGTTGTTTTTATTTCAAAGTTTGTTATCAAAGGAGAATTTCTTTTCTAGGTGTATTTTTAGGCCGAGAAGAGAACCATAAAGTATAACCATTAATCTGATGTCAAATCTCACTTTTGTACAGCACGCATGAGGATCAGACTGAATTTATAAAGACGAAACCCAAATCACTGTCTCCACGCAGGGATGAGGAAAAGACATCTACATACATAGATATAAGGCCCTATCCCGGGCGAGTACATTTGTAACAGGAATACAGTAAATCAGGGCACGCAAGAACGCATAACTTGCGGCTTGCAGAAACCGCGCAACTTGACGCCGCGCCTCTAGGGCTGTATCGATGTCGCTTCCCATGTTTATTATTTTATAGGTAGACCGACATCAGATCCGGCTGTATTGAGAGTAAAAATTAAAATTAATGGCATTACCATGCAAGTCTCAGTGTATTACATATTAATGTAAACTCTTCGAAAATTCATTCACCCCAGTGAGCAACCGCTCTAAATCGATCGACGACGAAGCAAAAAGTGGAAAAGGAAGACGACGAGACAAATTTCATAGCATGCCTTACAGAGCAAACCACTCAACTAGCGAACATTTTTCTTATTTTATTTCGAGACGAGCTGACACTCGATCGCTTACGGCGCGCGTCACTTCTAGGGCGTCTCCTCACTGCTTATCGCTACTTTATTTTCAAACCCTAGCTTTATAAGTCCAAAAACGTGTCCATAACAAAAAATCATCTACATGTTGCTTTTATCCACTTCCCAACCGTGAACTATAAATCCGTCGTACCTAATTCGTGAATGAGTGTCGAATATCGAACATACTTTCATAGTTTATTCCGGCCTATGAATCGGGAAGCCAAATCCGATTTGGTTTTATCGCATCATCATAACATGATATATTTTCAGATAAGGATAGGTTCGGTGTGGAAACATCCTATTTGGCGCGCTGAGTTGATTTATGCGACCAATATGGCCGCTGCCTGTCATTCGGCCGTCGCCACCGAACCGCTCAATATTGCAGCAGCAGCCCGCCGACGACGAGCTCCATTTTAACTTTGAAACATAAGATACATCGAAATTGATGACCATAAAATTACATGGCACATTTTGCATGTTGTCCATATCGTTGGGTGTTTTGTCCTATAGATTTATCAACCTAAACAAAACCAAGACCGTTTCAATGGGGGCCATATACCTATAAACCGTCTAAACAAAGTCGCGAGTTATGTTCAAACTTCGATAGTAACTTGATCAAAACTTTCTCTCAAGAAAATATTCAAATAATCTTTCGACCAAGAAAAGATTTCGAGTTCACAAGCACGACGATTTCAAGTATCGCGCCAACGACGACACCTCCGGGCTCTTCCCGTCTATTGGCGCCGGTAAGTAGGCCGAATAATGTGACGGGCTGAGCCCAAGTGCACTCGGGAACCCTCTACATGCTTGGAGAGCTCTCCTGTCCGAAGCCGTCAAACGAAAATCGCTTGATTTGGCATGATTTTTAAATGTCGATAACAAAGTAAATATACGAACAGCATAATCGAAGCCCGTTACTGAACTAGAAAACCCATCATCCTCCGTAATTGCCTCGCCTATACTAAACCCTAACTTGCCTCGCAGAACAAAAAAAATCATCAAATACACTTCGTCTTATTCTACATAATGTTTTCTCATATCCACTGTCAGGCCTTTTAAGTTCACATCAATCATTTCAAACTACTGAGCTCGCTGCAAACTGCGAAGATCGAACATCCAAATGAATAATGTAGTGGTGACCCGAGTTTCTGGTAAACTAATTGATTTGGGACAGTGTATGTGAGATAGGCTTCTGAGCGAGGAGCTGTGCGGGAGCGGGCGCGGGCGGGGCGGTGGGGGTACCCGGCCGCTGTCACAGGAGTTCGACGAGTGCATCGCTCACGCGCGGCGACGGACCGACTGAGCTGGGAAATTGAACGGACTCTCACATACAAAAACCCGCACTCATACCAGTGTCGATTGCTTGTCGCTTTTGGTCACTGTTCTACTTCTCTTAAGTGGATAACACACAGTACCTACTCGAATAAATAATCCAAAAACAACTTAACGAAATGTTTGTCGATTTTTGGCATTGTCTTCATAAACGATCGCGTATCAACTCCTCTGCGTACCGAATGCTAAAGTAATTTCCATCGTCCCCTGTGCTCCTCTCCATTTGGCAGACACGGCCAGAGCTAGGCAAGTATTTAGACCGCGTGATAAATTGGGGCCGAAATCGATTTATAGCAAAAGCCATGTTTTAAAAGGAAAAAAGCTGGCGTCATTTATTAATAGCTTTTTCATCAATCAATACAATGAAATTAATAACCAGTGGGAGAGCAACGTCTGAGACCTATCATTTTCCGTTTTCAGGATAAGTAAAAGTAAATGGAATATTATTTTGAAATTTGTCCGGTTTGCTAATCTAAAAAATGTCTTTCGCTTTTTTCATTGTTCAGCAAATAAGGCTAGTGGCCGGACAAAAGCGGGTGTTGTGGCGGCAAGAAGCTCGTAAGGGGCTGCTTCCGCCGCGCCAGCACACTCGGCGCGAGCCACCTCGAGCCAACTCGAGCCATCTCGAGCCGCGCCCCGCCCGCCTGGCCTCGAGGGCGCTCGAGCCGAACGCTGACGAAGCTAGCCGATGACAAGATTTACAAAAATTATACACCGCATTAGATACAGGGCTACTTTCAAACTACCACTATCTGGTATAAAACATGTTATGGAAATATTGCAAATGGTGAAAACCGTTTCTTCAGTATCGATAAAATAGACCACATTCAATAAGTAGAAGTATATAATTCTTAATTTTTTTTTTCATACAAATTGACCGGGTCAATATCAAGATTATATCCATACTTTTATTATTAATACAAAAGTAACTCTGTAGGTTTTTCAGTTACCGTTTCACGGCTACCACAACCACTGAAGTTATTTCAAAAAAAAGTATCTAAAAAATTAAACTTTTAATAAATTTTACTTAAAGCGAAAGTAGAATAAAAATCATCGATACTGGAGAAACAGTTTTCAGGTTCTTCGTTACTCCAATAACACGTTGTAGAACAACTTTGGTTCTACAGGTTCTTTTTCGCCTTATAGTTTTTAAAATATAAAGGTTATGAAGGTCTACAATTTTATTAAATACCCGTTTGTAACAATACCTACATGGGAACGTCCTTATTTGTATTAAATGTTCAAATCAAACCACAAAATGATTGTTCTATATTCGCTATGCAACCATCACATGACTGATATGAATCGTATTTCAGTGGAATCGTAAAATTTAATTTAAATTCAACTGAATTAATCCGGGACAGCGAGAAAACCTAACCAAAAAAATCCCTTCAACGACCGTTTGCAATTAGAAGCTAGTGCGGTGCTGAGCGGCAGTTGGGAACAGACAACGCATTGAGCTGAGTCTGCCGCAGACAGTATTTACTGAAATACGGTTCCAAAGTGGACATCCCACATCATTCGTTACAAAAAATTAAGGCACAATGTTAAACATTTCTGTTCCGTTAATTGTAATTAAGCAAAGTAGCAGGTAAAAAGCTCCCGCTTGTAATATTTTAGACATTATACGAGAGGGATGAAGCCACGTGCTCTCCGGACGGACAGACACGTGGGCCTGCACTAGGTATAAATAATTTGATTACTTATCAAGAACGCGCTGGAACTGGATAAATGCGGTTATCGCAATTATCATCCTTTGCTCGTAGGAAAACTAACGAGTTACGTTGAAAGGCTCTTGTAAACTCTGCACGGGTATTCGCACTAGCTCGCAATTACCATTCTTGTGCACGTAGCTATGTTTTAGTAGAGATATTCTTATTTTATAATCATAGAGTTGTTCCTTCGGGCGTTTATTGGTTTACATTATAACTCTATAATAATACACTTTATAACACGGGTTATTAAAGACAGTAACTAAAATATTTGCCTCTCTTTCAAACAATATTCTCCATATTGTGTAAGAGACAGGCGAATAATTTTCAAATTACTTTCTTTAAGTAATCGTGTTGTCTTCTCTTTGATATAGACTGAGCAGTCTTTGGGCTCGCACCAATGCGGCTGCCGATTGGTTTAAGCGAAGTTCATTACATGCGTATTGGAAGAAAAGAAATAAAGTAGGCAGTAAGTGAGATCGGTAGCAGCAAGGGGCTGTAGCGCCCGCTGTGAGGCCAGTAGGGTTCCGTAGGCGACACGGCCGGCTAATGGAGGAGACGGCATGCCTCAGCGGCAAGGCAAGCGGGGGGTGACCATAAGCAACTCCCACACTGGTTCCAAGGCCGTCTCAATAATTCACTCCATAGGCTGACAAAGATCTCGCGAAAATGGATAAAATGAAATTTGGAGATGGGCACCCTTGGCGATTCGGGGAAAACGGATTTGAAATTTCTTGATAATGGACAGTAGTCCATAATGCATCGATGATGAACAATGTACATTGCTTGGTGAGAGACCGCGAAGGATGGGCGTGATGGGGAAGGACCCTGTACCTAGGAGTAGGCAGAGGTTTGCTAATAAATTATGATGTTGCTTCTGAATTAAATTATGTATGACCAATGGCGCCTCCCTCAACTGAAAATAGAAACCTACCTGAAATGCCAATTTTTTGTTTGACAGTTGTGTTTGACATTTTTTTTAATACTACACAATGCCATAACCCGTATTAAAGTTTTATTGTTTATTTTAATCATGAGTAAACAATACAAGGTATGTTCTATTTCTGAAAAAAAAACATAGTTTTTCAACAAGGAAAGGTAAAAAGAAAAAAAATGTTCTTAACTTCTACATTACACAATAACCTTGAAATCTGTCTAACAAAGTGTCACTTACATACGCCGGTGGTTGATCTCCGTATATTAGATTTAAACCTTTTTAAAATCGTATAAAAGTCGCATCTACAGTTCGAGTGACGTAAAGACTCTGTGAATACAGTCAATTCACCGCAAAATGGTTAAACTTTGAAGATCGGCAGACGTGTCGACTAACAGCTGTTCGCAACGCGATTGCGCGGCACACAACTACCTTCCCTAAACGTTCACGGCTAAAGTTGTAATTCGCATGAGTAGTAATTTAATTCTTTGACAACGATGTTTCACAGACGCTTAAAACTTTCGAGTGAATAACAAATCTCGGAAAGTCCATTCGGGAAAGTTGCACTTTTAAATTGTTTGTTGGAAGACAAAAGGGGGAGCGTTAGAAAGTTAAAGGAGCAAAAAGAGCATAAAAGATCAACTGACACTTCCAGTCGTCCTCGGACTTTCACTATCTGATGTACCTACCTAATCTCTACCGTCCACTTACTGTCCACGCTGCTAAGCCTCACTTGGCCGTTTTTAGGGTTCCGTACTGGACAAGGAACCCTTATAGTTTCGCCATGTCCGTTCGTCTGTCGGTCTGTCTGTCCGTCCGTGGCTTAGCACAGAGACGGTAGGTACTGGAGAGCTGAAATTTGGCTTAGATGTACGGTACATATTTATAACGCCGACAAAACGGTGAAATAAATTCTCGAAAAAATTTTTTTTTATGGGATTTCCCCTACACCTAAATTAGGAATTCTAATTTTTTTTTCTCACCTGCACCATAGTCGCTGGATTGGTCGTTGAAAAATATTGTGGGTGTAAGAAGACAATTTTTTTTATTTAGGGTTGCGTTTGCGAAGTATTAAGCTTTAAAGCGCAAATTTTTGTCCGACTAAGGTATCCCTCCCGCCTCTCCTGGCTAAAACGGTTGATTGTAGAAACGTGAAAAAATTCAAGGAGCAGCACATATAATGACCTTAAAAGGAAAACTACCAGGGCTAAGTTAACAAGTAATAAATAGGCAACCAACTTATAAAAAAAATTTCGTACAAAATCCATTGAAAATAACTTCTATGAATTTCTGTAAAGCAGATAAAAAAAACCCTCTTTCTACGGAACCCTACATTTCGCGTGGCCCGACACGCACTTGGCCAGTTTTTAACTTTTTAATGTAATATTACTAAAATTCACATTCATAGGGAATATAAATTTTAGTAATAGGTATTTGTCTAAGAACTTTTAAGGGATGTATTTGTCGTAATAAATGAACACCGTTGGAAGTTTAAGTCACTGTATATTCTTAATAATAATTCACCCTTATGCTATTTGGTTGGCGGGCACACAGTACGCGTCCGGGAAACGACTGGCTATCTGCGTCGCTACTCACTAGCTATAAAACGCTGACGCTACATTTTGTAGCATTATTAGTTTCGGAGATAAAATATCGTATGTTAGCAGTCTGTAACGATGTATTAGCAAAGGGCAAGATAAAAAGTACCCGAAACCGGCGTGCGTGCATGCAAAGACTAATGAATGTTGAGGAAGCGAAAGTGATCTGTCAGGATCGTGGCAAGTGGCAGTCCCTGGTCTCTGCCTACCCCTCTGGGATACAGGCGTGAGTTTATGTGTGTATGTATGTGTGTATGTATTAGTTTCGGAGATACAATACAGTGTTTTAGCAGTCTTTAACGATGAAGACCTTGCTAAATTTTCTTTTCCTAATTAAACCTAATTAATTAATTATTAGGTTAATGGAACTAGTATAATAATAGAAGAAGAGCTACAGATGTAGGCGCCCGCGGCCAGGACTTTCTTCAAGAAGTTCTATTTCCTTACTAGTACGTTACTGCCAAGAGGCGTTTTAAAGGTTTTCGACTCAATGAAACCCTAATAGAATGATTGATAGGTATTATTGATAGGTATTATTAGCTTAATTCCAGATTTACTTACCTGCTTGATTTTTTTGTAGGAAGAGTCTGACGTGCTCCTATATTACGCGCACCAAATCTTGAACGACTCCAACCGTCTGTTAAATTAGTGTGGGATTTGACAGTTAGACGATTGGAATCGCTCAGGATTTGGGTGCGCATAATTAGGCCCCAGGTTTTGCTTTTCGCTGAGCGTGGTGTTTTAGTATGAGGATTGATAGGTATGTTGACTCCTTTCTTCGCTTCGTTTTCTTTTTAACAAAGTAATTTGAAATTTCGAGCTATTTTTAGTTCTAGATTTATGTGGTCCATAGGCGGTATTGACCATAATGTAAAACAGATCTGTCTATGAATGAAAATGATAAAATATCTGTCAGTGTTAACAGGTAGTTGTAAAATTATATTTATCTATTATGTTTTGCAAATAGATTTAACGCTACGGTTTGTTTGTTTGAAGGCAAAACTTGGTAAGGCATCAATTAAAATGAGCCATCCTTACCTTATCTCGGCGTTGGCTTTGAGTAAGGATCTAAAGTGTAACCACGTCGCAGCGGTGTGGCTCTTTGATGTCCTTTAATTACAAAACTTTTCATTTAGACGGCAGGAATTTTAAAACTCACGCACTCAAAAACTTTCAAACGGGCAAAGAAAAGTTTCATAAATCCGTGAAGTTCGACGTTACTTTGTGTCAAGTAGTTAAATGTGTAGTTAAGTTGTTCCGCATACTTAGTTAGAATCACATTAAATTAGAGCTCTTTCGCTTTCTAGTTTCTAATTATGATAACATATACCTACATAAATTCACACCTGTATCTCAAAGCAAGTACGGGCTTAATTACCACGCGTGCCCACCGCGGATTGGCAATTTCAAGCGCTGAAGTATGTAAACACCTTGTAAACTCCTCACGTTTCCTCACGATGTTTTCTTTCACAGTCCGCGAGTGGTATAGCTACTACAAATTCACAGACATACGTAACTTACAAAACAAAGTCATTGGTACATGCGCCGGAGTTCAAACCCACGACCTCCCGAATGTGAAGCCAGCGTTCTACCGATGCGCTCCCACCGCTTTTTAAGATAAAGATAACTAATAGTTTAATCCACGTTTTTGTGAACGCATCCCTTTCTGTCCCACCATGTTCTTACACTTGCCGGAATCCGCTTAGGCAAAACGATGTAGTCGAAATTTACGTAGTAGGTGTACTGTTTGATATTCACGTCGGCTTCGACATCGTATCCGTGTCGCGTGGGCCGGTGCGAGTTCATTTGTCAGAGCCCCGGGCGGCCCTAACTTTATTTATGCACTAATATAGCCGATTTATTTCCCTTTCCTGCACAGTTTCAGGCAGATGCCTCCGTGAAGGTGTGATTAAAAAGTGGCTGCGGCCAGTGGAAGTAGGGCGCGGGTATCGATCAGCCTCTAAAATAGGCCCGAGTCGACGACGCTCTGAGACTGTCTGGTCTAGCCTAGGCCGTCTATCGCCCTACATACAGCCTCCGCGCATCGCATACCTGATAAATTTTGTTGCGCTCTTAATATGTGTTAATGTTAATTCAAAAAATATGCAACTTCAATACTGGTTTAGTCCCCGATAAATAACTTGAACAAGTAGCGACAGAGGCGAGAAGAGTTTGCGAAGAGCTGAATTAAGTTTATTTTTTTGGTAATTTGATTAAACTAAAATCCGAAGAATTATAAAGGACTCATCACATTACAACGGGCTAGGGCGTAAGGGTTCACTGTTACAAACTAAAATAAACCTTAAATACTTTTAAGGTTAGAGAATACTAGCGCAGGAAAAACCGGCTACTTGTGGCCACTTGTATTGTAGTCTCTTACTACGTAAGTGTTTAAGGATTATTTTAGATCGAAATCGTATCTTAATATGAAGGCAATGGAGCCTGGAAAAAATTGCTATTAGGAATAAGGCCGCCAATTGTATATTTTCTTTTGTAACTGCTGTTTCTGTAAGAATTTTTCCGGTAAACAATAAATATTGCCGGTCCGTTGTAACGCGGTTAAACATTAAGACACATCCCGCATCCTCCGCCAATGAGACCCGAAAGACATTCGTCAAGTTTCTGGTCGAGCATTAGGTTAAGCCTACTTCATCAAAAAATATGTTCCAGCTACTACAGTGTGTTCGTGATCATGTCACTTGCCAAGCGTAGGTAGGTAATGTAGCCACTACCACTCGACAAGGTTAATATGTGTTGATTATTTTCACCGAAGTCTCATCGAAGTCTTGTTAGCACAGTGGTAATGTGCCAAAATCCTGATACAGAGAATAATTTGAAAGTTAACAGAACATTAATTAAAGTCAAAGGAAGCAATTTTGAAGACGACTTATGTATAGTTCTTTACTGTACGTAAAATTATAATATTTATTTATTTAATTAAATATTTTTGGAACGTAAATTAATATTGGGGGTTAAAGTATGAAATTGCCGTTTTATTGCAATAGGTTCTTTGAATTGACATAGAATCTTCATGGTTTGAGGTTTTCGAATGAAACTTTTTTCAAATGGTTTCTATGATGTTCTTTTTTTAAAAAATGTGAAACATTTGAATATCTACTTTCAATTGTTTTTGTTATTCAATTTAGACAAGAAAGATGGATACTGCGAAAATTCGAGTGATTTTTGAATACGAGTTCCGACGCGGAACTAACGCGGCAGAAACAGCCCGCAATATCAATGCTGAGTTTGGAGAGGGGTCTACTAATGAACGCACCGTGCGATTTTGGTTTAAACGCTTTCGTGATGGAAATTTCGACTTAAAGAACGAGCCACGAGGAAGACCGCCCACACAGGTGAATAACGATGAATTAAGAGAGATAGTGGAAGCCGACCCTAGCGGCATGGTTTAACGTTACCTTACCCACAATATTGACTCACTTGCGTCAAATCAATAAAATAAAAAAATACGAAAAATGGGTGCCTCATGATTCGAGTGATTTTTCGCAGTATCCATCTTTCTTGTCTAAATTGAATAACAAAAACAATTGAAAGTCGATATTCAAATGTTTCACGTTTTTTAAAAAAAGAACATCATAGAAACCATTTGAAAAAAGTTTCATTAGAAAACCTCAAACCATGAAGATTCTATGTCAATTCAAAGAACCTATTGCGATAAAACGGCAATTTCATACTTTAACCCCTATTATTTATTTATAATCTATGCCAAGGGTAGTAAACTAAAAGTTAATGCTTTCTAAAAGACGCCTGTCACCTCAGTCTACCGAGACCACGGGACTTGCAAAAGTAAACGAGTAAATATCCATGCAGATTCAGTTTTTATTATGTCTAGTGCTCGTGTTAACCTTAGAAAATACTATGTAAAATTATATAGCACAAACTATTTATTTCAAAGATCACAAGTTTTTATTCGAAACCAACGTACTTCCATTGAAATATCCCCGTACTTAAATCGTCTTATTGAAAATCTACACAAGCGCACCGCAGGTACATAAAACTTTAGAGAAAAAAAAAATTACCGATGCCGCCGCCACTTACTTTAAAATCGAGTAACTTTGCAATGTAGGTACCATCTACCGTTTTGTTATTGTGCATGCAAATGATTAAATTTCTATTTCTATATCAACTAATGTATTTTTTCTTTGTTTCAGGTAAGCATTAACATTTGATCCCTGAAGTTGACAAACATATTGTGGAGGTAAGTAAATTATGATTAAGCAAATAATGTCGCAAATGGATGGTTAACTGCTCTGCATGAATGATGAATGTCGTGACAATTGTTGATAAATCGAGAAGGGAGAGGCCACCCTCACTCGTCTCAAGTTACCAAATCATATCAGATTTGTTTTATTTTCGAACGCAAACCCCCTCATTATTGTCTGCGACATGATGAATCACCAAAGATAAACGAATAAGAATCGAGTCAATTAGGTGAACTATAACCCGCGGAAGCAGTATACTTTGAGTCCTGCACGTATATTATGGGCACAAAATCCATAATGATTTCCGACGTTTGCTATCTCAATTATCAAGGTATTGACCGTAAGATCATTGCGAATCTTTTAAGATTTGCGCATAAATAGGCAGCTACAATTACAAGAAAGTTAATCCAGATTTAAATGATGAGCTAAAGTTTTTAATGCTTCTAACATTGTGATTTCGGAGAGATGAGAAAGTTGGCATCACAGCGACAGTAAACAGAGCTTGAGTCAAACGAAGTTTAATGATATTGAAATCTGAGCCACTGAGCATTCCTTTATCGCGGTCGTGAATGTCCCGGTGCACTTAGCTGATCCATTACCAAGTGCAGCGCTCGCCCATTGACGAAACGATGCAGAAAACACATAAAACGTTTATAACATCCTTCCAGCACTTGTAAAGCGTTTTGAGAGTCCTCTCAATTTTATACGACCCCACATTACCACCAACTATAAACATGACAAATAGTAAATTTTTCGCCCGCAGATAGGTCCAGGCATCTTCATATAAAACTAAATGTTCTCACCCACTTTAAGAACATTTATCAACGAATAGGAGAGACGGTGGTTGCTTCAAGTAGAGCCCATACGATTTCTTCATTCCGCGCTATTTGCAAGAAGCTATTTGTACAGTATGAACGTATTAGGGTAACAAGCAAATTGTTCTCCCGCTCCGGGTACAGGCGAGGACTGACCGTCGGCGGTGGCGGCAGGACGACAATGTATCTTGGCTTATGAGTGCTATCACTTAGGTCTGTATATTCTGTGTTTGTGAATGAATGAGCGCTAAAGAGAGGTCAAGATTGGCGAGTCACACTGTCTTCGCCTGAGAGATAAGTTTAATCAGAGTGCCGTTAAGTTTAAGTGTCGCGCCGGGTGCATACGTTTTATGGTGGGTCGGGGCGACATTGTCAACAGATCTTGCGACGCTCTTTACGGCCGCTGAAACGTTACTTTAACGGTTTTATAGTTTTCGTCGTTTGTCGCGCGCTGGCGATCGCAACACTCTTAATAGCCTACACTAAGTGCCGCTCGGGACGCTTGCGCTGGCCGCAGCCATCTTCGTGGATCTTTTTTTAAACGTCTGCTGAGATTGCGATCTTTACAACAAACAGTTTAGCTTTGGATTATACCGCACCCTTATCTTCGTAATAACGTTTGCCCCTAAATGGAACTCCATTCTCTACTTTTCCTAGACTGCGTGTGGCCCGACACGCACTTGGCCGGTTATTTTATAAAAAAAAATCGGCCAAGAAATAATAATAATTCCACACAACACAATCACTTGTCCTGGTCCCAAACTAGAATATCCTGTGGATACCCAAACTGGGCAAGGACATCACAATATTCACCTAGACTGTGGACATTTATACAAACGTACATACGGAGGCAATAAAACTTTCCCCTTGTAACCACTACGCAAACAAACTGGCAAGTTTTCTCAAAAAACATTGAGCTTTACGAAAGTTTAGATATGGCTTCTTTAATTAGCGCGTTCCACTTCTCGGGAGTATGACGAAAACGCAATCAGAGTGAAGCCACGCACGCCAGCGCCGCAGGGTCACCGCGCCTGCATCGCGTCGCTGCAATGTCGTGTCAACTGCACCCGAACATTAATTTCCACGCGACTTGGTGCAATTAATTAACGTATATGAGCGTCCCGCCATTAATCAAAACGCGCCGGTCACGTTGCTCGGCGTGCCGCCTGGAGATTGCACGCGAGCTGCCGCGCTGTCGGCCTCTGCTGCCGCGCTGACTCCAGTACGTGTGCTGCATCATGCCGCTGTTGTAGGGCTCTGTCGACTCTACCTCCTAAACCTACATAAATTCCTACTCGTCATCGAATTATGCCAAAACTCTTTATGAAAAGTCAACTACTTACTAAGCTAGTTAGGGGCGTCTATTTTACCCAGTTTTCTAGCTATTTTTTATTGTTCCCTGTGGAAAAGAAATACGTGATATTCGTGAGATTCGGCTCGACCCCTTCCCCCTTCAACGCCTCACTTAGTTAAAGTACGCCCCTTTGACTGCGTCCTTGGTCTAGCCGTTAAGGCGCTTAGCAACCAAAACAGAAGTCGTGGGTTCGATTTCCACTGGGGTCCGCCGTACATTTGTACAAGTGGCCTCAGCCTGGGTGCATTTTCATGTTTGTGACGACCTTGCCTCATTACCATAGCACAGGGTATCCTAGTTTGGGACCAGGTCAAGTGATTGTGTTGTGTGGAAGTTATTATTAGTTATTATTATTACAGGGTAGTTTCTAATTACTAATTTTAATTTAATTCCTTCTTTCAAAGGGGTATGGTATGATGGTATGTGAATTTCTAAAAAAAAATGTAATCAAAGGGAAATTACGTTCTTCATCATCAGCCATTTGACGCATACCTACTGCAGGACATGTGCCTCCCTCATAGTTTTCCTAACCATGAAGGGTTTTGCCATAATCGCCACGCCTGGGTTGGCGATCGCAGTATGCGGTTGGAATCTGAGGAAAACGCTGCTGCCAGTCTCCTGGCAATGTAGTACCTTAGTCGCCTTGTACGACATCCACGGAACGAAATGCAGTGACGCTATTCTTAATCCGGCGCCACACGGAATATTGTTCACATCAATAAAGCTGCTATATTATCTATCTAACCCAATAAGCCGTGCAGTCTTTCGCAGATATGCGAAGAATTTAAACTAGAATGCGCGAGGTGAAATGGCAGCAGCTTTTATCGGGAATGTTTAGTAAGTATTGCAGCAGTTTGATTATTACATTGCCGCAGCTAGGGCGGCGACGGCGACTCGCGCTCGCTGCTCGCAGAGTCACAAATGCCATTTGAAAGGATTCGCAGCCAAGTTTTGCTCTGTAAATTCATGAAGTTTCCCTTTAAATTACAGCGCGAAACAAGACGTTACGTGAAAATGTACGCGTATTACTTATTTATTGGAATTTCAGCGTATAAAGTTCTAAAATCAACCTCCATTTGGGTGTTTGCTTTGCGCGAGGAGGACTTATCAACTCCACCCGCACGCGCACTGTATGTAATATCGCGGCGCATGGGCACTATACTATACGCCTTGAAATCGTATGCAGTATATACTTGTGTTATTGAAATAACGCAAAACCTGAAAACTATGTCTTCAGTATCTATACAGGGTGACTTTAAATTCCAGAAACAGATGGCGCGGATTTTAGGAAAAGTTAAACCGGCCAAGTGCGAGTCGGACTCGCGCACGAAAGGTTCCGTACCATTATCTATACAACATTAAACACAAAGATCGGGAAAAAACGGCAAAAAATTACGTTTATTGTATGGGAGCCCCCCTTAAATATTTATTTTATTTGTATTATTTATTTTTAAAGCGAATATAGAACTAAATTTTCTGTAAATATTTGAACTACCTGTTGCCGTTCTTAATCTCGAGCAAAAAACGGCAAAAAAATTACGTTTGTTCTATGGGCGCCCCCCTTAAATATTTATTTTATTCAACTGCCTGGCTATCACGGTTCATGAGATACAGCCTGGTGACAGACAGACATACAGACAGACGGACAGACAGTGAAGTCTTAGTAATAGGGTTCCGTTTGGCACCCTTTGCGTACGGAACCCTAAAAAGCGGCTAGTCAAAAAAATGGTAATTTCATTACGAGTGTGCAAAGCCTGTCATTGCAAAGAGTTCCGACAAATGTCTACCCGAGCCGAGGCGCAGCCGAAGGTGAGGGTTGATAGTCGGAACAAGTTGCAATGACGGTTCCGCACGTGTACTGAACAACTATTTTTAATACAGAAATTAAACAATTTAATAAAGAAAATTTTTGGAAAATGGCGCCAACCGTTAAAGAATATAAGAAGAGATTTTTTTTCTTTACCCATTCTGGGTAGGCAAAGGGAACTATGCCCATACAGCCAAGTCTTCAGTAGAATATTTTTATTGATATGAAATGAAAATGAAATTTAATAAGATGAAATGAAATAAAACCTAACCTAACTCATTGAATCAAATCATTAAATCTGATATTGAAACAAATTAGTAGCTTCTTTTTAGAAATATTTGCATGAATCATAAAAACTTCCATGAATTTTTTTAGTAAAAACTTCGTGGTTGGTTTTTTCTTTTTAATAGACATTTTTTTGACAGTTGGGAAAGACAACGCACGAGTTCAGAAAAGGTAAAGAAAAAGCTCGAGTATGTAATAGCCCACATCCCGAACGCTATACGTCCCTGCAATACGCCACTTTTTGAGTAACTGTATTAAAAAATATTTATGTTACCCAAAATTACATAACATAAGCAAAAATAAACAATATTAGGACAAACACTCATAATAAACAAAAAAATACTATGGTTCGAGCGTCTTATGGTTTTCATATTTAGCATTATTTTAATAACACATGGTATAGCACAGCTCCGTCTGTGTCTTTTATTCTTGTGTGGCGCAATAGTTATCAGCGTTATGACGTTTTATCGCGTCACGCAACAAGTAGGTAAGGCGGCGCGGCGGCGGGCGCCGGTCTGCCTCAGTGCGGGCGAGAGGAATTTCAATCTGGATGTGATGAGCGACGCACTGGCGGCGCCACTTAGGGTGCCGCTCTATCACTACAGGGTGAATTTGAAAACGTTAGCAATATATTAAGGCGATTTTCTTTTCGTAACGATATTACTATAATATTAATTATTTAAAAGTATTTCATTGTTTGAGCTGGTCCGGCTCCCACCAGGAGCCTCCCCTTGAGTCTGGTCTGAAGACTCTAGACTCAAGGCGTGGGAAGCCTATGTCCAAGAGTGGGACACAAACATGGGGTTATGAATAAAAATGGTTTAACATTTATATTACTATTTGTAATTTCCAACGGTTGGTCCAAACCTGTATCTCGAATAAAATTGGTAGGTAATGACGTTGCATTAAAAAAATATCTTTCACTCTAAACACTTATGTGCCTGTCATCTGATCATCAGTGAAAGGGCGAAGAAGGAATGCCAACCATTAGTCGAACCAAATATGATATACTTTTGAGCTGATATACTTTTTATTGACTCACCATTTTTTTAAACTAGTGCCGTGCCATAGGAGTCTATTGTTGTTTTTTTTAACAAGTTGTTCCGTGAGGAATAAAATAATCGGGTTTCTGAAATCTACTTGAGCAATTGGTCAGAGCGGAATAAAACCACCAATTGAGTGCCACTCGGAACAACTAGTTGGTCAAAATAGTTGATCACAACGGAACAAGGGTAAATTGTGGTCAGAATGTGCCCTTTAAATTTTGCTTTCAAATTCGATGTCACACTGTAGACACGCAAATGGTTCACGCAAACCGCACCTAACCATTTAAGCTAGGTTGGAATGTGAAATACTGCGTCGAAGTGGAATTTGGTTCGTTTCTGAGGAACGGTGCGCCTCTGTCGTATGATATCCTAGAATTCTTTCATTATTAATTTACTATCAGGAATGTCCATTGAGTTTGATATTAGATGCATTCATCCTGAGTGAGTTAGTTCCCGTGATGTTTGATCATTTATACAGGATTATTTTTAGAATGCTTAATAACTGAAATACGTCAACGGGAAGTAATTTTATCGTAATATGGAGAGTGCGTGTCCACATATCTCGATTCCAGCTTATCGAGTAATACAATGAGCATTTGACTAATCAACTGCATTCCTGGACATAGAGCCCCGGAGAAATCAGCACCGAGGCGTGTTGTTATCCTACTCCAGTCAATCATATTAGTTGATCACTCACTATGCCTGCTGGCAGTGTAGCATATGCCTTACTGCGGAGAAGGTGTGTCCATGGCCAGACAGCGCTGTCGCGAGGCGTGCAAATAAGTCGCTGCGTGGCGTCGTGCAACAAGTAAGCCGCCAGCTTGCCGCAGCGGCTCCAGAACACACAACAAGTACGTCAGAAGGAAAACTTGGACCTCTATCAAATGCCGAGCACAGACCAGCCGAATGAACGAAAGTGGACAGTCTGTGTAGACGTTACGGCAAAAGCAAGCTAATTTCTGACCTCCTTCGTGTTAGCATCATTTACATGATTCTAGCTAGGCAACGCAAGCACCACAATCAATCAATTCAATCAGCCCGTACACGTCCACTGCTGGACATAGGCCTCCCCCAAGGCATGCTACTTTTCTCTGACCTCCGCCATCCTCATCCTGCCTCTGTCATCAACGTGCCTCAGATCATCGGTCCAGCAAGCTCGTGGGCGTCCTACGCTGCGTTTGCCAGTTCGTGGTATCCACTCGAGAACCTTTGTACCCCGTCGACTGTCGGTTCTTCGGCAAATGTGACCAATCTGCCAACTTAACTTCAAGCACCACGATTTGTTTGAAAACCAATAGTGCCGATTTTTGACTTCCTACTATGACGCAAAGTGTTATTTTCTTTGGGTGCTCACCTTTGTTGTATTTTTCATTGTCAATTTGAAAAACGTCCGAAAACGATAACAGCCGGGCGTGGACTGAAAGTAATAGCCGCAGAGGTGCTTGGCACTTATGTCTGGCACGCGAAGTAGGTATGGTGTAGCCCTATTACTGTCTGCGATTAGTATACTTAAGGGGCTCCGTCCAGATCACTAGCACCCACCAATAACAAAAAATCATACCTTTTTTGCAGATCGTTTTTGCAAAGTGTCAGATTAATCTCCCGATCATGTTAGTGGTCTAAGTCATTTTTATGACCCATGGCCATAAATCTTAGGCAAATAACCTAGGACTAGATAGCTTTTTTGCCAAAAACGGCCGGATTTGGCGTTCAGGGCCACGGGTCCTATAAATCGCTAAGATCACTAACATGATTGGGAGATTGATCTGACACTTTTCGCAAAAGTGATCTGTAAAAGAAGATACGATTTTTTTCATTGGTGTCGCTAGTCAACCCTATGGATCACCTTAATGTCATCGGTGACGTTCACATACGTTCACCCCCTCTACTCTCGACGCTATTTTGTTCAAATTGCGTCTTTTTGCAATAAGTCAGAAATATATATATATATATATATATATCCTCCTAGCCGTGTTCGGCCATAGCGACCGCATACAGGACTCTCATTTCTTTATGGTTGAGGGTTTCGCTGGTGTGCCCTCAGGTGACTGGTGTAGCCGATCTTGGCTCGGAAAGTGCGAGCACATTGGGCGCACGTCAAGACACCATTGACGTAGTTATATTGTATGGCCGCCGGTGGTCGGGCCTTTAGCAAAAATAACGACTTAGTAAAAGTTTTAGCTGTAAGAGTTGCATACAACTTATTGGGACTTCAGAACGCCTCGGAAACTGAAAGCATATTTTTGCTAAATTAATAAATAAATGCAATCAATTGTAACGTAAGTTAGCTAAATTAGCGCCAAGAGTCTCTACTCAGCCGGTGTGTTATTTTTCCTCTACAAGCAAAAGAATCCAGTATACAGAGAAATTGTCTATACGAAATGAAACTGTAATTCCGAATGCAATATAGATACTTATAATTTTGCTTCATGAGTCAGACTGGGTTTTGCTCCTGCGACACAATTAGAAAGTATAAATTATACAAAATTCATAATGTGCTTACGAAAGTTTCAGTTTGGAAAAGGAACAACGGAAACTCTGTTTGTTCTGTGGCCACGTCAATCAGAATCTTATGAGATTTTATAAAACTGATCTCTCTAAATTTTTTATATTCATAGTTCAATCAAGGTTCATCCGGGTTATGGTCAACAATCCGGATGAACCACTTGAGAAGTTTCCAACACTATTGTGATCTTCACAGTAAATGGTCGGGGTGACATGTGTATAAGCAGGGCAGTACTTCTGCTTGTTTTGGTGTAGTGTCCAAGCTCCCGAAGCCCGCAATTAACGCGCTTATTTCATTACCATTCAATCTCTCACACCCTTTTTGTAGGTCGGTCGGTTGCTATGTACATATAATAATTTTTTTATTGAAATCTTTGTTATTTCCTCTCAGTTAAGAGGATTTTTACTTACTTTCTCTTAACTTTTTTTATCTAGTACTCATTAACCGCACTCAATGAATGAGAGTGTATACTCTATATGCCTCACATGTTCTGTTCACGATTGTTTTGTTTTTATTTTTGTTTGTTTTTTTGACGTTCGCATATTTTGTTTGTGTACCTTCGTTTTTACCTCGTGTTTCTGTGAAAATTTAAATAAATGTCTTCTTTCTTTCTTTCAAATATTCACCCTGACAAGCTTCAAGTTGTAACGTCAAACCCTGTTTACAACTAAGATAACTTCATTACCACAGTAGTAAAAAACGTGTAGCTTAAGCTCTGGGTAAGAAATGTACTCGGCGACACCTCACGTTCGATTTAGTAGGCATTAATAAAATACCAGTAATTTAGCTGCTGTGGTTAACGCAATATGTGGTTTACTTTACTGATAATAAAAGATACCTAATATCACTAGGGAAGTTGAAGACGATTTACCGAGCAGATAATTTACATAATGATTGAGTCTACGATGCTGCGATACTACGCGTGACTGTGCTACGAAACAAACGGCTACGAAAGTTTACATAAATTGAGCGGTAACACGAAATTAATTTAGCGTATAACCAAGGATGTTTTGTTAGTGAATCGATGTATAATAATGATATTACTGAAGAGGTTTCCTATAAAAATAGCGATAGTCTTAGCCTACAGTATGTGGATAAGGGCGTCGGGCCAAATCGGATTAAAGGGCCAATAGTAATAATGTTTGCAACAATACAGAGTACAAGGCCGCATGCGGCTACTCAGCCGCCGCTGTGTGCGCAGGGCGCGCCGTAATGGCCGTCCACTTCCGCTTTATTAAATTTCTTCGCAAATACAGTTTTATTGTCTTCGGTCAACGAGCCGCTGTCCAAAGGAGCTCGTTCACATTGTCGTCGGAGCCCGTCTACGTTTGTATCGTATGCAAATAGCGGAACGAATGGCAACCATCCTTAGTAGATACTTTTATGATTTTCATGAGCATCGGACTCGCATAAAAATGCAATACAAACATTGTTAGCTAGTGGAAAATATCTAGCAGAAATGCTGTAAAAACACTGCAGTTTCAGCGTGATGGATATATTTACGTAGAGACGATGAATGATTCATATAGAGACGATCGCTTAGCGACGCGTCCAGCCAATAACCACGACTAGCTCAGAATATATCATTTTAGTCGTTTATCATGTTGCCTAAGCGGTGACCCTTGCCCTAATGCGAGCTTAAATTATGGATAATATTTACACATAATCAAGAATAAAGTCCTCGCACACAGGGAAGTCGGCACGTGCCTAAGTGTAAATGCTATGTAGACACGAGCAAGCGCCTACAAGGTAGTAGGTATGTAGTAGTTTGTCGAGCAATGCCTCATCGTGCCGCGTCAACTTATGGCTTCCTAATGAAGTTGTCGCGACGCCTAGCATGTGTGCGTACTTGCTTGTATTATTACGAGTTACTTTGCCTGTGTTAGTTAGCCGGTCGCCATCTTTGAGGTAGACAGTACCCAAAGTATGTGAACTCAGGTTTTGAGCTAAGGGTCTTACCGATCCATAATCACTTTTCGCGCGATTTCCTTCGACGATAGCGCGAGCGTAAAACTTGTTATAGGGTTGGTACATTCTGAAATATAAATATCGGCAAAATTTTGCTACTTAATATTTTGTCTAAGACGACCTATTTCGGTTATTGGTTGCCAACAAAATGTTGGTGGTTGGCAAAACTTTATAGTCACTTGAAAAAAGGTTATTAGAAGAGTAAAATCAATCTAAATACGTTGAGCGTAGAATGTTAAATGAGGCTTGTGGCAGCCCTGCGTGGAGCCAGCACTCAGGCAGACTAGAGGTTTGGCTCGAACAAATTGCCGTGATGCCCCCGCCATATTAAGTTAGCGTCCCACCCCCACCCGCCCGCGTCGGGCCCTTTGCAAATCTCTTTTACTTAACACCAAATTATATACTTTCTAAAATCGGCGAGGTACCATTCAATACTTAAGCAATTTAATAAAAGATGTAAAACACATTATCAACTTTATAACAGTACTTCATTCTAACAGTTTTAATGGAATTAATTGTTTGTCAACTAAGCAAACGCTGTTGAAAAAAAAGATATTAAAAAAACTCGCGAAGGTCATATTATCTACTGCTATTAACAAACTTGCTTAGATATCTACTGATATTTAAAAAAACAGCCAAGTGTGAGTCGGACTCGCGCACGAAGGGTTCCGTACCGTTAATTATTTTATTTTGTTTTTAGTATTGTTTGTTATAGCGGCAACAGAAATATGTAATCTGTGAAAATTTCAACTCTCTAGCTATCGTTCTTGAGATACAGCCTGGTGACAGACAAACGGACAGACAGCGAAGTCTTTGTAATAGGGTCCCGTTTTTACCCTTTGGGTACGGAACCCTAAAAATACCGGCCAAGTGCAAATCGGACTCGCGCACGAGGGGTGCCGTACTTCTATCTATACAACATTAGACACAAAGATCGAGAAAAAACGAAAAAAAATCACGTTTAATGTATGGAAGTCCCCCTTAAATATTTATTTTATTTTCATTTAATAATTTATTTTTGAAGCGAATATAAAACTAAATATTATGTAACTATTTCAAGCGTCTACCTGTTTTATTAATATCAACAAAAAACGGCAAAAGATTACGTTTGTTGTGTGGGAGCCCCCCTTAAATATTTATTTAAACATTTATTTCATTCTGTTTTTAGAATTTGTTGTATTAGCGGCAAAAGAAATACATCGTCTGTGGGAACTTCAACTGCCTAGCTATCACGGTTCATGAGATACAGCCTGGGTACAGACAGACAGACAGACAGACGGACGGACAGTGAAGTCTTAGTAACAGGGTCCCGTTTGGCACCCTTCGGGTACGGAACCCTTAAAATACGAAATTCCTGAAACACGTCTATTATATTACAATTCGTGTTTCATAACAACTTCTAGTCTATAAAAAAATTGTGTATCTAGTAAATAAATAATAAATAAATAACACAAGACTTTCTGATTTATGTTTTCCGAAATATCAGGGTTTTCAAAATTATATTATTATACAAATTTTCGCTTGTAGTACAATACCAATCGCAGCCTCTGGTAAATTTTCGCCCTATCTACACAAAAGTAGTCCATTCTGTCCAACACAATGGATTTCAACATTTGCAGAAAAACCGTAATACCACATAAAATATAAAATTAAAAACATGGAAACTAGAATTAGAAAAAATCTGAAGGGCTAGAACATATCAAGTACCTGGATGAGCTTTGCTCGGTATTTTTTTTTTGGTCAATCGTATTTTTTGGAAATTATATTTAGATACGATGAAAAAACACCAGCCAAGTGCGTGTCAGACCACGCGCAATGTAGGGTTCCGTAAAAAGAGGGTTTTTTTTATCTGTTTTATAGAACTGACAAGTTCATCCAAGTCATTTTCAATTGATTTTGTACGAAATTTTACTTTTATAAGTTGGTTGCTTATTACTTGTTAACTAGTAAAGCCTACTTAGCCGTGATAGTTTTTCTTTTACGTTCATTAAATGTGCTACTGCCGTGAATTTTTTCACGTTTCTCCAATCAACCGTTTAGCCAGGAGAGGGGGGGGGGGGGAACGCCCTACTCGGACAAAAATTTGCGCCTTAAAGCTTAATATTAAACGGAACCCTAAATAAAAAAATGGTGGTTTCTACACCCACAATATTTTTCCACGACCAATCCAACGATGCTCCATATGATGGGGTGGACGAGAAAAAAAATCACCCGCTTTTTTCATGGTAGGGGGGAGGCACAGTAAAAAAAATATTTTCCAACATTTTATTCTTTAACTTTGTCGGCGTGATAAATATGTATACTCATACCTTTTAGTACCGCGGACGGACAGACAGACAGACAGACAGACAGACAGGCGGACATGGTAAAACCATAAGGGTTCCTTGTCGGACTGCGGAACCCTAAAAATAACGTGTATCAAATATTGCTCATTTAAAAAATAACCCTGTTTAAATGGGTTATTTTAATAACCCTATCTGTACATTTTTAACTCCCTTCGAACCGAGTCTGTACAAGACGGAGCGCAGGGAGTAAATGTCAATCTTGTGGGGGTGGCGTGGGGGGCAGAACAATGGGCACCATGACATTTAGTATGGAGGCCTGCATTGTCACGGCTGTTAGAGTCGCGAGCCACTCGGCGCACAGCCGCTCTCCACGCCTGGCGCAGAGCGCTTCTCAAATACGGATCGTCACGGATCCGTTTCCCTTTCATGTTTTTTTCATACTTTATCTCTCTACAAGTTTTTTGTCATCCCAATACATGGATAACGATAGAACACGGATTGCCTCGATTGTATCCAACAGAAGAGTAGAAAATAGACCCGATAGAAAATAAAACAGCACGTACCTAGATAAAGTTTATTGCAAGCATAAATTGAGACTAAAAAGCAAGGCGAGTGGTGGCTCGAGTTTTCTCGAGGGCGGAAAAAACAAATTGTTGCTTGATGGTAAGAAATGTAGGGAACGTGCCGCAGCCCGCCTGTTACGTCATCCGCTGCCCTGCAGGTATGGCCGTGTTGTGTTACAGATTAACCATAATGTTAGCTCACTTTGCGTCTCACCAGCACATAAAAACCCTTGACATGTCTTTCAGAATACTACACGAGGAAATTTGTAACAGGAGAAGTTGAAGACAGCAAAGCACACTATGTATGTCTAAAGGAAAGAAATCCGGTAACATTTAGTCTGTAAAAGTATTACTTAACTAGAAACGACTGAGATAGCCTCGTTGTGTTCTGAGGTAGTAAGTTTTGGCGCGAGGCAATGCTGACTTGAGACAACTAAACCTTCGTCCAGCGCACCTGCTGACTGCCATCTGTGTTTTCTGTAAACTCAGCTAACTCTATTTAGTGCTATGACACTGTTTTCAGCAGCGTCCCATTTACTGGCGTATATTCTATGAGGTAACATAATATTTTCCTCAGAATATCTTCTTCAGCCTAAGGCAACTAGATATCAAGCATTTTCTCCGACGCTGGCAAAAAATATCGCCCTCTATTTTGAGCTTTTTCAAGTACTTTCTTGGCAAAAAGCTGAAATCCGTTTCTTGAGTTTCTACCTTCTCGTAACTTAAAGCAGTATGTATAAAAAAATAATAAAAATATTTTAGAATAAGTTTAGCTTTTGGAAGTTGTTTAATTCATCGATCCTGATTGAAGAAAGGATGTTCAGATTTTGTAGTAGTCATAAGCAGCCTATATACGTCCCACTGTAGGGCACAGGCCTTCTTTCAGAGAGAGAGTATGGGCTTAATCACCACGCGTGCCCACCGCGGACTGGCAATTTCAAGCGCTGAGGTATGTGAATAGCTCAGACACTCAGGTTTCCTCACGATGTTTTCCTTCACCGTCAGCGAGTGGTATTGCTACAATAACTTCACAATTATACATAACTTAGAAAACAAAGTCATACGTACATGCCCGCACTGGGATGCGAACCTGGGTCTCTCGCTTCCTAGTCCAATGTTCTACCCACTAGGCTAGACTTTGTAGTAGATAATAAGCTAAAGTGATAAAATTTTGTCAAAGTGTTGCACAAACACGTCTCAAGAATTATGTTTAGAAACATTTGGAATTGACAAGGACTATTAAACTCTCGAATGCTTTCGGAGGGTGTGCCAGTTTACATACAATAATTCGAGCTGAGCGCGCCGTGTTGCTGACAAGCATTCACAAAGATAATCGCCTTCATTGTTTGCTAAAACCTTAATCCGTTTAAAGGAGCCTTATCTGTGACATTCCTGTAAAGGAACGTTATTAAAATCGTTTAATAACGATATGCCAGCAGCTATGGTAAATGAGTTTACGTCAAAGTAATAATCCTACAAACATCTACCGCCGTAAACAATTACATCTTTTCAGAAACTGGTCAGAGTTTACCATAGTACGTTATTAAAAGTCAAAGCGCGATCAACTTACCTTCCTGAGTTTGTGACGTTGAAAACTTTGATACAACAAGAACTTTACGTGCGACATTGTTAGTGAAATTGTTTTAGTTAACGGCCACCCTAATCCAGTAAATGAAGCTATTTTACTAAATTTTTATTGCGTGGTGACCTCCCCCGGGCTTCCCCCGCTGGGGGCCGGCGGGGGTGACGGGGTCGGCGGGGGTGGTGCGTAGGAATTTTTATGCGGCGACACTCCGACCGCAGCAGGGAAATTGGATTGATAGTAGTTTTTAAGGGTTTTTGAGCATCATCCGCTTTTTACGTTCAGTCCAATATGGGGGGTTGTCGTAAAATACAAGGACATAATCATTGTATTTTACTACTATATCCGCAGTTATTATTACCCACTTCCCAACACGGAAAACGCTCAAAAGTAGTAGATACTTTTCTTACAGTGTTTTAAGAGATTTGTATTCGGAATCGTTTACTAAAATATCGAGTGTCAAAAAGGACTTGAAAGTTTTGAGTGTGAATATCACGAGTGAAGTTATGCAAGTAGCGCGGCGCGATGCGCAAAGTTGGTATCAGCGTGCGGCTCGCCTCAGGCTAAACTTCTTTTCATGTATACATTCCAGATTTAAACATAGAAAACTTTTCAATAGCATTTCACGCTGCCTGCAGTTCTGCGCTCCGCAGTTTTCAATACCTACACGCCCGACAACCTTCTTTTATTGCGTAATGTCGTTCTTTGAATATAATAGGGATTTTTCATACAGGGTGTTACAAAAAATCCGTCAGAACTTAGAGGGAAACTTATTCTAAACAAACAGCTCTCATTATTGGACCAACTCCGAATCCCAAAAAAAATCTCATTACGTCGCAAAAAAATATTGATAGAGCAAACATCAAAATTTAGTTTGGACCAACTGGTATCTTTTCGCAATACCTTTATTACGCAATTCTATATTACGCACATCCATAATAATTCCTATATTACGCACATCCATGTATACTAACTTTGTAGAATCGTACAATGAATACTTTATTGTACCATTCTACAAAGTTAATATACATGGATGTGCGTAATATAGGAAACATAAAAGTGGTTTATATCGATGAGTAGAGTAGCCTCCTAAAGTTCTTTTCGACCTTTCTGCAACACCCCATATAGATGGCACAAGCACATAGTATACTGTACCGTTTATCAGATAAGCTCTACATAAATAAATCTCTCTAATTAACTCACCCGATCATGAAAGCCCAAGAGGGATCACCTACCAATTATATATGTAGCTAAAATTTCAGTAGTTCCTCCACTCGGCAATCGGTGGCTGGCTTGAAGCCATATTACTTATGTTGCGATATGATTCAAAGTAGCAACAATCCTTTGGCAGCTGTCACTCCGAAAGTCAATTTTCCTCGACATGGCAGAGAATGTGCAAACTTTTTTCACATCCCCTAGAGCAAACGAGCACAACTCAAGCGCAGAACAAAATAAAACAACTGTCATCAGCGTCAGCCCGCCCTCCGCGCCGCCCGCCCCGGCCGCTATACACTATTGACTTCTTCCCGATAGAAAGTACCGTTTTACTACTGGTAATAATATCATTTCGGTGAGAAATCCCTGCCTTTCGCTACAAATTTTCTCTAAATCCAATATCAGAACACACAAAAAAAACTAAACAAAAAGTTTGCGAGAATGAAAAGAAAGGTTGAGTTGATAAATGATGCGCCGGTTCAATGAATCTCCATCAGAGTTGCCGCGGCGCTGCAATCTAGCAGCAGCGCTGCGCTGAAAAAAGAAATTACAGTTATTCGTGTGCTTTTGCTTTACTATCATACCAGCTGCAGAAGAGCCGCGACATGGATTTATAAGGCTCTGTGATTAGGCGCGCTCTCCGAAGTCAAGCTTTTAAAGAAGCTGCCATGAAGTAGGCCACTTTTCTGGCAATCCTAAGTAAATTACTTACTTTAACGCGCATTAGTTACTTAAAACCAATTAATCACGAAATACAATTGAAGTGATAAGAACTGAAAAGCTTCGAAAACAAGAAACCAGGTCCGATTACAGAAATCCCTGAAAATTAATGGCCTTTAAGAGGTTCCTAGATAGACTAATTCATTACGTTCATTCATATTCTTTATTACTTTTCTGGGTTCCGTAGTCAACCAGGAACCTTACAGTTTCGCCATGCTCGTAGGTCTGTCTGTCTATCTATCCGTCTGTCTGTCTGGCTGTCGATCAGTCTGCTTGTTCGCGGCTTAGCACAGGGATGGCAAGTACTAGAAATCTGAAATATGATATAGATATACATATTAATCATACCGACAAAACGGTAGGATAAAATCTGTTTTTTTATTGTACCTTCCCACCTGCTTGCACCTAAATTAGAAATGCATTTTTTCTCGCTTACACCATAATGTGAGGGGCATCGTCGGATTTATCGTTTAAAAACATTCTGTGTATAGGAATACCAGGAAAACCACGCTTCAGGGATCCGTTTGTGAAATATTAATGTTTAAAGTGCAATATTTTGGAAGAGTAGGGCATCCTCCTTCCTCACCCGGCTGAACGGTAGATTTTAGAAACGTGAAAAAAATCAGTGCGCATACATATAATAAACATAAAAGGAAAACTATCACGGCTATATAGGCTTTACAAGTTAACGAGTAATAAGTGACCAACTTATGAAAGGAAAACTTCGTACAAATTCCATTACTTCGATGAAATTGCTACTTATGTAAAACAGGTAAAAAATAACCCTCCTTCTACGGAATCCTACTATCCGCGTGGCCTGACACGCACTTGGCCGGTTTTTTTGTTTAACGTACGGTAAATAAATACGAGGGCTAAATAAAACTAATTACAGTCCGACCATGCTATGAATATTGATTACGATTCATTTGTATCTAATGATCATGAGCGGCGGCTACACTTAAAATACTTCTTTCACCAGAAGGCATTTGAATATTTCACGCGTCTACCTGTTGCCGTTATTAATATCGAGCAAAAAACGGCAAAAAATCACGTTTGTTGTATGGGAGCCCCCCTTAAACACTTATTTTATTCTGTTAGTTGGTATTTGTTGTTATAGCGGTAACAGGAATGCATTATCTGTGAAAATTTGAACTGTCTAGCTATCACGGTTCATAAGATACAGCCTGGTTTCAGATAGACAGACAGATGGTCAGTGGAGTCTTAGTAATAGGGAGCCTAGCAATAGTCCCTTACCCTTTGGATACGGAACCCTAAGAATGGGTAAATTTTATGTGGCCTTACTCCTTAACTAATAGGTAATCTAAATGGGCCTAGATTTTGTTAACTTATCGTAATGGAATGATAGGATAGGAGTTAATTAAATAATCTGCGTTTAACAAGAATTGTTTTTTTTTGTAGCCACCATAATATGGATTTCCTACGGCAGGGCAAAGACCTCAAGAGTTAACAAGGTTTAACATTGGTAAAAAAAACTTATTTAAAAACAAAAACCCGGCTGCTAAAAAGTCTAGGTTCAAAGTTTTTATTACGTACAGGCAGCGACATCTGTTTTAAGTAATTTACATCACTTGCAGCCCCGAGCACCCACTTTGCACGGTTAGGTTAGGTTACGTTAGTAGGTGCAAAGTGGGTGCTCGGGGTTGCAAGTGATGTAAATTACTTTAGCCAGATGTCGCTGCCTGTATGTAATACAGAGAAGTTTGTAAAGAGGTTCGAAATTTCGCCGATGCACTTGTAGCCAGAGGTTGCGGGTTTAAGTCCCGGCATGGGTGGAATTTTTAGCCTCTAAATAGGTTTTTAAAGTTTTTCATTAATTTAATCCATTAATCACCTACATATCGAAAGTATTGTAAGTATACCTAAAATAAATAACTTATTTTTCTTGATTTGTAAATTTGATATATTTTAATTACTTTTACCAGCAGTATGACCACTGGTGTTTGTTTTTTTCGTGACAATTTTAGTCAGTACATTTGCGTCGTCAATACCTTTTACTGCACGCCTCATTTGTCAAAATCAATCGAGCCGTTCAGCCTTTGAGTGAACATAAAGAAACAAACATACATACACATAAATCTAACAGCCCTATCTAGCGATTTGCGAGCGATTTGAAAGCGACTACACAGCGAGTTCGCGGTGTGCTACCCGCGTTTTGGAGCACTCAGTACCAAAATGAATTGATCTGACGAAGAAACACTACTGCTGGCTTTCTTATTTCAAAGACGTACTAAACGAAAGCAGATCAAGTCAGCGAAGAATCTGGGAGGATTAATTATCAAGTAGTAAACTGGGAGAGAGCGACTACTATTAATCACATAAAACGGGACGATTTTGGAAATTTACTTCAAAATAACTTTGTATCCATTGTATCAACGACGATTAAACCTCTAAACGATGCTACGTCCGCTTACACACATATCTTTGATACGACTTAAGTGGGGCGGGGTGGACTGTCACTCATGTGTTTGTTATCGAACTCCTCCGAAACGGCTTCACCGATTTATTTTTTATTTTTTTTGTTTATATTTGTTAGGTGTAACAATAGGTCATAGGCTGATTAATATGGCAAAACAATGTTTGCCGAGTCAGCTAGTACTTATATACGCGCGAAAACATAACCCGATCTTTCGCAGTCGAGTAAAAAGCTTAATGCTTACATTCCCTTAAGCCAGAAATTCGCTTCGAAACGAAAACGCTGCAAATGTTTTTGTAACTCCAGCCATGCCGGTAAGCTAAAAATTTAACTTTTAATTCGTGTTACATTTAGGAATACCTGCGCGGAGCCAAGAGGGACCACTCCGATTTACCGTTTTATATGGGTTGCTGATTTTTTTTGGTCTGTTCATAGTTTTATTTTTGCATTTTTCAAATTACTGCTAGGTTACTTCTTTGAGCCAGGGTTTGGAAACCTCATAGCGTAGATCTGTGACTATTCGATTCTCGACTCTCTCTTTCTGTCTCTCTCTCCTATGTATTTTTTAAACTAACAGTATCCGCGACTACGTTCGCGCGATTAACGGATTAGCTTATAGCCTATGTCCGCACTGAAGGTCCATTCTAAAGACTGGTAAGAGAATTTTTGAAATCCGATAAGTAGTTTTGGGGATTAAGAAAAGTTTGTAAGTTTAGATGTTTGTCAGTTTGTATGTAGGTACATAAAAACTTACAAAAATATAAACTCTTCCTCTTTATAAAATTAGTTATACATTAATTTTGGGTGGTTTGAAAGACAGCAAAATAAACGTGCCCGACAATAGCTATCGAATACGTTAGTTTGTTTTTTAAAAAACGCACTTTCCAAAAATATCTCGACACAAACTCAAATCTATTGGAACCATTAGTAGCCATCCAGAACGGTGGGTGCGCGCCGCGGGTCCGCGGATCTTTGTTCTGTTAGACGGAGAGGCGACACTCATCGTTCGCGCATTTTTTTTTTTAATATTTCCCAACTATTACCTAATGTAATTCCTGGTGTACATGCAATGCAGAAAAGAATATTCTATTTATCTGTATTTCTATTCTTTTTTTTATTTACGTCTGTAGTCTGTACTTAAAAGTAATCGTCTATAGGTCATTTTTTATTACTAATTACATACCCGCGGGTTTCAAACCACCCAGAGATAGATTAGTATAGATAATAGAAAATGGACGTCGATGTCCATGTAAAAATATATCTTTAAACAACAAAACAAGGGCGACATTATGTTGTTTTCTTTTAATTTATTAGGTAATTTAAGTATCTTCGTTAATTGTTTATTTAACGACAATTTAAAATGAGTTAAGGTCTTTGTTATGTACCGCGGATCTTCAAACGCTGTTTAGACATAACTGTGACGCAACGTAGGCTCATAGGCTCACACTCAAATACTAGAATGAAAAAAAAATAACTGCCACGCACTGATCACTGAACCTGGTCCTAAGCTAAAATACGTTATACTATTGTAACCAAGCAAGGTCAACACATACATGGAAAGACATCCAGACTGAGGCCATTTGCACAAATCAAGTACGGCTGCCTCCAGTGAGTATCGACCTCACGACCTCTGTTTAGGTAGTCAAGCGTGTTAAGCGCTGGACCAACGCTTCCATTCTGTCGCACTTCCATTCTGTCGCACTTTCATTCTGTCGCACTTTCATTCTGTCGCACTTTCATTCTGTCGCACTTCCATTCTGTCGCACTTCCATTCTGTCGCACTTCCGTGATTCGACCTTGAGTCGCATTTCGAATATTCGAACTTCAGTGGCGTCGGACTATAGTTATTCGCGATGCGTTGATGTCGCCCTTCCGTGATTCGCTCTTACGTGGTTAGGACTTAAGTGGTAAGATCAACGATTCGAGAAAGTTCGTGAATTATATGTGATATCCATTGCGAGATTAACTCAATCACTATCGAGATATGTGCAGGAAAACCCACGCAGGATATCACATAGGATCTTGTCTAGTCGAGTGCTATATGGGTCATAGATGGGTAGATGTAACCCGAGCTTTCATATTTTTTTATTCAGCTCTAACTGTGAACCCAGTCTATGATAAATGTGCTATGATGTTGGCGACAGCGCCGTGACGAACCCTGGGCGGGCGCTTATCATAACGTATGATATATCTACCCTCGCAGCGTCACCATTATTTGGGGAAAAAATCAGCTTTGGTAGCATAGCGGCAAAAGCTTTGCCTCATATGTGAGAGGTCGTGGCTTCGTATCCTGGTACGCACCTATGACTTAGATTTTCTAAGACAAGTACCTACATTTCTTCATTTCTGAAAACACCCTGAGAAAACCCGCCGCCTAGTTGGCTCAGCATGGACATTGTTTTTTTCCTGTGAATCTGAGCCGACTAAGCTGATAGGATGCTATAGGTTACTTCAGCGAACCTACTCCATCTAAAAATATGTTCAAGGCACTACAGTGTCTAAGTAGTCAATTCATGTGTCTAGTGTTAGTAGTAGTTGCCACTAGGTATAAAAAGGCCTTGATTAAAATAATCATTATTGATTATTTTCATATATATTTTATATATATATATATTATTATCGTGCTGATTCGTACATCCAACACAGAAATTTAATTGGTCAATGAATTTAATTATGTGTTTGATACGCTCGCATGCGTGAATGCCAAATGTGATCTCTACCGTAGGAAAATTTCAATAACCGTGATAAACGCAACTATTTTATGGAGCGTCCTTTTTCTCTCCTGATTTACCTTGTCCTTTCATTAAAGAAAACGCAACCTGCTACTTCCCAGTTCATAAAACTTGGAGTGCTGTTCAGAATGTTTCCCAGATCAAATAAAGAAGACCGTACGTCATCGAGTGCACTCGCGGAAAGTACCTCGTCGACAAACGGGCTGTCTGTGAATTCGAGGCAGTCCTCCGATGTGAAAATGCCAGGTACCTTTCAGAGTTAAACTTGGAAGTTTCACTGGTTGGACAAATACTAAAAACTAAAATAATTCAGCCCGGACAATCACGATTCGCAGAAAAACAGTCATACATAACGTACGTAAATTAGTTTCCTTATATTAGGAATTATGCTTATATTAGAAGAAGAAGAAGAAGAAGAAGAAAGACATTTATTATACCAACAAGATACATCACAGAAACAAAATAAGCACATAAGTAACATAATATGCACAACACAGAAGGAAAACTAAATACACAACAGAATAGGAATGTTTTATTTCAATTAAAGAGGATAGGTATTCTATTTCGTTGTATATTATTTTTCATCAACTGTATCATCAAGCTAGGAGAGCTTACTATTTACGTGACTCACACCTAAAACAAAACCATGCAGACATTCACCCACCCACATTCATATGCACCGATAACTTCGCCGGCTAGACGTTTACAATGAGGTATCACTACAGTACCGTAGTCGTTATTGATGGATCGTATCATCATTAAGACCGTTCACGACATAACCTAGGTGATTGTATAGCCTCTAAGATTAGAACTAATACAATATCTAATTGAAAAAAATAGAAAATAAACACTGTCACACATTTCTTTGTCATTTTTTCACTATTCTGCAAAGTTACTCTAAGCTAAGTCACTTTTGGAAGTGATCCGTGTGGCACCGGATTAAGAATAGCGTCACTCCATTTCCTTCCGTGGATGTCGTAGAAAGCGACTAACGAAATAAATTACCAGGAGACGGGCAGCAGCGTCTTCCTGAGATTTAAACCGCATACTGCGATCGCCAACCCGCCTGCCAAGCGTAGCGATTATGGCAAAACCCCTCATGGTTATGAAAACCACGAAGGAGGCCTATGTCTTGCAGTGGGCGTTAAGTGGCTGATGATGATGAAGTCACTTTGGCAGGCCGGCCCGGCGGAGTCGCCTGTAATGTGGAAGATCCTAGTTTAAGGGATATTATTGAAAAGGCGTCTGTATAGATAAACGTTGACTATGAATGTGTGGGTGAGGTGTCACCACAACACAGGGTTCTCGGGTGGATACCACGAACTGACAAACGCAGCATGGGATGCCTACCAGCTCGCTGTACCGACGATCCGAGACTGGATGAGGATGGACAGAAAGAAGTTGCATGCCTTGAGGCAGGCCTCTGTACAGAATTGGGTGAATGCGGGTTGATGGTTTAGATTGCATTAGGTACCATAATTGAAGGTAAAGACGGTCCGGCAGCAGAAGATGATCAAAGCTCCTAAATATCCGAGAATTGACTCGAGTGGCCATCGAAGATCTATTTCTCTTGGCAAATAGAAGAGAGGGATATTAAAGGCCACTGAAAGAATAAGACGAAAGCAACACGAGAAAAAAATGCGTAGAATTCGAGCAAGGCCCCTAGTTTATTTTCGTGAATTTGATGATTTCCAAAGAGGTTTGTCAGGTTTTTTGTGTTTTTTAGTTTCGGTCTAGGCATTTCGGTGTGCGAATAATCATTCTACATTGATAATCTAAAAATATTTTACTTCAATACGTTAAATTCAGTATATTTCGTTAAAAAAAATACAGACGAACTCGTTTACCAACCATATGTTTCCTTTCCCCCCACCTCAGTAGAAGAAGAAGCCCTCATACTTTAACTGTACCTCCACCCACAATATTCTTCTACTGAGGTGGGGGGAGGAAAACATATATTTTTTTTGCTTTTATCCGACTTCAAAAAGGAGGTGGTGCTCAATTCTTCTGTATTTTTCTTATGTATGTTCAGCGATGATTCCTTAAACCACGTTGTCTGATTTCATGGATTCTTTTTTTGTTAAAAAGAAGGTACATCAGAAGGTCCATATAAATTTGATCAAGATCTGTTAACGGGATCCATGAGATAAGATTAGATTAAATTAGAACACTTTATTGTGCACACCAGAAAACAAAATACATTATTAGGCTTAAATACTCTCTCCCTGAGAGAAGGCCTGTGCCCTACAATGGGACGTATATAGGCTGGTTATGTAGGCTTAAATATCTTGTATCAAAATTTTCAATTTGTAAAAGCAAGTAAAAGAATACCGTCAGCGCCACCTAATGTTAAAATAAGCGAACTTTAGTATCTGGTTAGTGCTTAATTTGAAGTCGGTTTTTATTTTCTTTATCAACTTGTTATAACATTTAACTTTAACTTTCAAAAGTAAAGGATTCACGTCGAAACGTGTTACCCTAATGACGCGCATGTATGTTGACCTCTGTATATTTGGTGCGAAATATCACCGCCCTTCTCATTTCGCGCTAAGACCCTAATGCCACCGATGGGCGTCCATGTGGACGCAATTGTCTTGTGGCGCGTTCACGACCGTCCACAAGGCACTGCACGAGGCTTTTTTAGGACAGTGGACACCTAATGGTGTATAAATATGTACCTACATACAATACGCAAGAAACCAGGTGATTTATGTAAATTGCAAAATAGACGTATTGGGCTAGTGTAATGGGAGTTCTATCTTTCCTGTCACTGAGTGGCACTGGGCGTCGTGTCATTCTCCCCGCAACCTCTCTGCATGGTTTTGCAGGTTGACAATCGTAATCAACCAAGATACCATACACAGTTGAGCGATGAATCTGGTCTGGTAATTTGGTTACCTGGTCTTTTATATAGGATGAAGTTGTACCGCGGAGATTAGTTTACTTTTATTTTTAGACTGAACTAGATTTTCTTCTATGGGTATTGCCGTTGTTGCCATAGCGCGGTCCGCAGTTGGCGGTATTTCCCAGGTCCGAGTAAACGTAAGTCTACAATTGCGTGCACACATACAATGTGTTATGTTATGTGAATAGCAAGGACAAACGCACAACTAGATCTCTAATCCCGGTCCGGGTGGGAAGAGCACGCGCGCCAGCCTTCTACTGAGCCTGCGACCGGTTAATTTGCAATTTGAATTTGTACACATTTAGAATTTCCGTTTTAACGATATCCTATAATATGTTCGCTACACATGTTTGCGCTATGGAGTACGGATGACAGCTAATCGACCTTTACATTTCTGTTGCAATGTAGCTCATAACATAACTATCTTTTTATACTTACTATGTCGAATTCTTACACACGCATGGTAAAAATATTATTGAGAATTTTTAACTTTTTTCAGATACCTTATATAAGGTTTTCAGGTTATTATCCATTCTTGACGCCACACAGTAACTCAACTAACCACACAAACATAACTAAATAGTGGAAAGCAGAACTTAGTTATTAAGAATGTCTGTGAGCGTCGGTGTCCCTGCGTTCACTTATCCTTGGAAGGGTGGCTCGAATTTCTGTCTCGTGTTTCACTACCGACTAACTCCCGCTCGCCACTCTTGCACTATCCCAGAGACGCTACTACGTAACTCCTCCACTGTATGGAGTCCGATTTACCTATTCCGAACTGTCAAATACATACATATTTTGACACTTTGGAATCGTCAAAATGGTTAACTCAATAGAGTGGACAGTTACGTGATGGAAGGGCACTAGGGTTGCCAGGCGTCCGAATTAAACCGGATATGGTTGGCTTTTTAGCCGATTACGCCGGA
Organism: Yponomeuta malinellus; assembly: GCA_947308005.1. Taxonomy (NCBI): domain Eukaryota; kingdom Metazoa; phylum Arthropoda; class Insecta; order Lepidoptera; family Yponomeutidae; genus Yponomeuta; species Yponomeuta malinellus. The sequence continues at coordinate 13,824,701 of OX371006.1, read as the reverse complement.
GGGCATAAGAAGCGTTGATTGAGTTTGGCTGGCTTGTACGAATTTAAGTATGTTTGTCCAATTCTATAGTCCCGCATAACTCCTTAACCAATTGCCAGATTGTGACAAATAAGATCTCAATGTATTCGTGAAAATTACGCTGGTGGCATGGGCTATAAGTTAAAAATCCGACAAAATACAAACAGTGTAAAATTCCTGACCTGTTCTACAAGAAGCTCTCTAGATTAATATCAGTTTATAGTAGTTCCTAGTATAGTAAAATTTTTAATAGCAGCAAAACTACAATTTTGGAACAAGGAATATTTCCCAAATGTGAGTTCATTGGTGTCGGTCCGTATTATCCAAAAGACAGTTAATTATATCACTAATTGAAATGTAAATATTCCTATGCGCGTGGACAGACCATGCGGAATTAATATCTTGATTGGATTAATCTATTAACGCAATATTCGAATGCACATTTCCAATGGTAGTGACAAAGTTTTGCTTAAAAGCATTTGTGTCATGACGATCCTTGCATTTTGTGCATACAGTCGCTAAACCCGGTTTAATCTCGTGGCAGTTACTGATAGCAGTAACACTGTATGAATTAGAACGTTTTCTATTCCGGGTCGCATTTCATAAAAGTACAATTCATAGTTTATTATGACAATTCGATAAATAAAATAGTCTTCCCACTTGTTAATTTTGGCTTGAATAGGCTGTGCAACGTACTATCGAATTTTCACAGTAAACCATGAATTGTAGTTCTATGAAATGGGGCCCAGCATACGTACCAGCATACTGACCATTATGGTCAGATGTGTCTTCTGTTCATGAGAGAGTTGCGATTTTACGATCACCACGTAACAACTCTAGTCAACACCGTGGAGACGTTTTAAAGTTAGGAATGTGCGTGACATAGGACTTTATGTTAATAGTGAGGCAGTGAAAATATCGCGGACATCCACCGGAGTTAATTTCGTTTTTATAACACCACAAACCCGAATGATCTGTTTACTAGCGGGTCAGTAATAAAAAGGGGCCGTGGTCTGGCCGTGGTCGCCATTACACGTGCTGGCCAGCGCCGCCCCCTATCGGGTTGCAAGTGGAACAGATCGCGGCCGGCTGGTGTGGTGACAAATTCCGACCATTGTGGCCGCTGCTCAACGTCAACACGACTATCAATTTTATTCTCCGCTGGAGAAAAGTTGTCATATCACGTTGCATGGTGATACTCTATTTATTTCATGAACCAATTTAATTAGTTTCAAAAGCTTCAATGCATTCTGAATTGCTCAAAAAAGGACTCAATATGCGTAACCTTTTTTATAAAATCAGGTTGGCGTTTTTGTGTTGAATCCAAGCACAAGGACTATCAAAAGATAAATATCTATCTCGATTACATTTTCCATTATGGGCGACGCTTTCGACATCCATCATATTTCGACATGTTTTCCGAGGTGTATTTATCCACTATCGCATACATTTTTTCTGATTACAAAAGACCATGGAAGGGAGCCGTGACGTTTAGGTTCACCCGTCACATAGCGCGCTCTATCGCAGGCTATAAATGCCGTAAACTACCGACGATAACGTTTATGGTATTAAAATAAGTCCCGATTTGACTAAACCTACTTTAGAAAGTCAAACACGTCTGAAAAGATGCGTTCTTTTGTAAAAGCTAAAACCCTCCAAAAACTAAATATGGAAAACAACCCTGGGTACCTAACCCGGTGAGCGATATTTTATTTTGTTAATTCAATCTAATAAGGTTCAAGAGGAAAAGCCCTTCATAGGTCAGACAGACAGACAGACGTACACCTACCTCTGTTTGTTTAATTCTCTGTAATAGGGTCCCATTATCATCCTTCGGGTACGGAACTCTACGAAGTGATATCTCCATAGCAAGCGCAGACAAAACGCCTCCCATGTTAGATCAGCAGGGTTCAAGTAGTATGTTTGTCCGTCTTTTTAATCCACGATGCTTAAACCGATTTGGAAGTATGAGGAATGGCTAGAATCCTTACATCATCTTCATCCTGAGTGATATACGTATAGTCGTTTGTTGTTATTGAAATAATCAGTTCCTTTTTTCGATGTTGTTGAATCCAAATTGTCATGAAAATCCAGCGGCATTTAATCCTCGGGGAGCGAGCAGAGTCCGCGGCTTCCCGTTGCCGGTGACACGTCCATTATGGCGAGGTTTTGCCGCCCCTTTTTCCTGTCACTTTTGACAGCTTTGAAAGTGACTCCTAACAGCTGCGCCGATTTTTTTAGCAGTTAATTTGGGGTGTACGGTAGACCTAATCACTTTGGAAAAGAGTAAACTACCTTTCTGACAAATTGTTCTTCTAGTGCCATCCCCTATATCGGTTGACCGGCCACAATAGTGGCCAAATAAGTATCTACCGAGCCACAGCACTGTAGAGCCACTGTGCGCATATGTATACTAGATGACTATAAAAGACTTCGATACACCCGCTCTATTTCCTTCCGTGGGTGTCGTAGAAGGCGACTAAGGAAATCAATTACCAAGAGACGGGCAGCAGGGTCTTCCTGAGATTCCAACCGCATACTGCGATCGCCAACCCGCCTACCAAGCGTGGCGATTATGGCAAAACCCCTCATGGTTATGAAAACCACGAAGGAGGCCTATGTCCTGCAGTGGTTGTCAAATGGCCGATGATGATGATGATGATGATACACTCCTGTCTCTACATTAAAGTAAGAACAATAATAACACAACTTCCCATTTTATCTACAATAACTACATACTGCGCACCGAGAATTCCGTACCACAACCACCTTTTTTTATTATTTTTGTGGCATTGTAACCCGGTGTGGGTACGCTTGTGGGTCTCAAATTCAAAATCAAAGTAGCGCAGAAACTGCGGTTCAATGAACGATACAAATTAAGACTAGGTGTCCATTTCAAGAGCTTGGTCGGTGTGACTTATACTTGCCCGGTGTTTGTTATTTGTTTGTTATACTATTTAAGTTTTTAAATAAGTATGAAACTTTTTACGACATACAGCAAAAATCTTAAAAAAGACGTTAATATTTGTTTGGCAATCCGCCGTAATAACGCAAATTTCAACGAGCCAACTATTGCTGTTCAAGAGTTAAAGCCATTATAGTTCAGACAGACAGTCAGGTAGGGTAACACATCTAGTAACTGGCCATGCACCAGTAACTGGTCACTAAAATATTAAAGTAATTAAATAAGGCTTCCAGGCAAGTAACTCCATCTAGTTTCAAATTTTGAAATCAGATAGTTCATCGGAAGTTGATTTTCGCCAAGAGTTGCCACTTTTTGACATTAGATGGACTTTGATCGATACATCGAGTTCAGTTGCCGGAAGCGATTCGTGCGACACACTTGTGTGTTACTGAAAGCTTAAGGTGAGTGTTCTTTTAATTTCTTGTTTTTGCATGAAAACTGGTTGTTTTTGTTCAAGTAATGTGTTCATTTGGTTTGTTACGTAATGGCTAATACTATGTTTTGTTTGATTTATCAGCTATTACGTTATTTGTGATTATATAAAGGGTGGCTAGTTACTGGACGGCAAATTGGAAAATTTCCAAAAACTGACCACCCATGTCAGTTACTAGTAAAATCGTACAACACGTTTTTCAGTGATAAAATCGATTTTATGGCCTAGCTATTAAAACATAGTTTCATGTGGCAAAAATCCTTTTGTTTATTATTAATGTTTCCAATAACTGACATGGGTGGTCTGTAACTGGAATAACTAGTGGTCAGTTATAGGTGATCAAATTCTGTACATTTTCGCAGGTTTTGGAAAGATGAAAAAGCGACAGTACTCGAAGCAAAGCATCGATAACGCTATAGCGTTTGTGCAAAATAAACAAGGATCCATTCGTCTAGCAGCCAAAACATTTGGGGTACCTAGGAGTAGTATTATATTTAAATTAGTTAACCCGAAAACAAAATTCAAATCCGGCCCGGATATAATTTTAACAACTTAAGAAGAAGAAGTTCTCGTTAACTATATCATAGGTTTAAGCCACCGTGGATTACTATCTTGATGAAGCAACTGGTGAATTACGCAAAGAAGGAAATAATATTGAACCCCTACCATAAACATCAAGCTGTGATCCTAATAAAAAAATCACTGTTTTATCCGCCGAGTCGTTTTCTGATTATCTGTAAAGAAAGATGTGGCCTGCTTCTTCCAAGTGGAAAGGTATTAGAAAAACTGAACGAATCCCTTACGCTCTTACATCTGATACTTACCTAAAAATTATGAAAGAAAGAGAAGATAAAAAGAAAGAGTTGCAGTTAGAGAAGAAAAATAAGACGAAAATCAGAGAACAGAAGAAAAAAAGAAGAACAAAGGGATAGGTAAAAGAACTCGATTACAGCAAACGGAACCAGAAACCAAATCAGATAAAAATATCAGGAGTGATACTTGTTTAGACGAGAAGATGACCGATGTAAATATTAATAAATACAGACTATGTTCCGGTTGCTCCCGTACTATATACGGTGTGCATGCCTTAGAACGTGTCATGTGTGATAGACAATTTTATGATAGGTAATTGCTTACGAAATCATCATAAAATTGACATACCTTTCGATGAAGATGATTATGTCTGCCATATCTGTTACCAACTCAACAAATCTGGGTCTTCAATAGATGAATGCTTTGAAATATTTCGAAAAAAAGGAGAAGCCAAAAAAATGGCTTTTATCTTTTAAGATAAAAAAATATTACGTATGTTTTGAAAACGAAAGTTCCTATGTGATTCTCAAAATAAATAAGGAAAAGACTGTTTTGTTATACCTAGCATAGAATGCTTATTTTGTTGTTTATTTTAATATATTTTTGTGTTAAAAGAATGCCTTTGTTTTCATTTTCAACAGGTAGAAGTATTTAAAGGTCTTTTGACGGTTATTTAGTGAGATTGGGGTGTTAATTTTACTTTTGATTGAGGCGGTCAGTTATTGGATTAAACATGGCCAGTTTTTAGAAAATAGAGGTCAGTTATGGGTAAAATACTACTTTTTATTTACCGTTGATTTTACTTTATAAAATTACTTGGTGAACCATTCCTTGACAGCAAAATATCAAAGCCTCATTCTTCCTTAAATACAATCAGAAACATTTTTTTAAATATATTAAGTATTGTAGAACTTATGGACATATTTCTGGAAAACGATCGTTAAGTGGCCAGTTACTGGATGTTTTACCCTACGTGTTTTAGGTATACGAGAATCACGTTTGCCACCCTAAGTGTACCGAACTCTAAAATTAGGGTATTTCTTAAAGCACAGAAATCGATTTGGTCATTTAGGTTGATTAACAGTCCAATCAACACGTTTATTGGCCGCGTGTGCCACTCATCCGGCAATCCGTCATGGCGGGCCACTGTGTGCGGCCGTCTCTCAACGATAGTTATTTATTGCTCAATATTCGCAGACTTGCCGTGGCAAAAAAATACCACCTGAGTAACTTACTTGGCAATTTATTAGCCCTATCGGCACTGGATTTACGGCGACGTGGATGGGTACCTACAGAGATTCTGGACACGTCGGTGTGACGCTGCCGTATCCTAAGTTATGTACGTCACGTCTCCCCCTGTTTGACTTGCATTTAATGTAAACTAATGATGTGCAACTTTGTTTCAGGTACGTTTCAGTCGCAAATTCACTGATGTTTAGATCAAATTATACTGCGCAGGTAAGTATGTTGCGTGCAGTGCAATGCAATAGACATGCATGCCTAAAATCTCGAATCATGATATTCGGGATTCTAGCTAGATCTGCATTACAAATCGTAATTAATTTGAATTTGCCAATACGCCAATGCGTTTTGCAGAGACGAGCAACGCCAATGAACTGTCCGTAATAAATGTCATTAGAGCGCGTGACGTCACGGCAGCATGGCTGCCGGCGGCAAACTACACTCCGCGTTCAATTACGCTGGAAACGGCTGAACATAAATTTCAATAACATATTTTGTCACTATTTGCGGTCCCACTGAAACTACTCTTCGTTGGTTGGCAGTACTTTTTAGCCTCTTCCTTTCCCAAAAAAACAAAACTTTACTGAATGTTAGTATTAGTCAATATAAGATTTTGTAGTGATTAAGACGTTTTTGCATGTTGGCAGTATTCTTGCGTGGCCTACGTAATTAATCCTAAATAAATAACATACAATGCTACTAAGTACCCCTAACGCAGTGCCTGGGACATTGTGTATTACATAGAGTAGGCTTGCCCAGCACCTGTACCATCCTGACAGCTTAGTTCGCCTAGCCCACACGAAAGATAGCCCACAAGAAAGTCAATACGTGCGGAGCCAACAAAGCCGCGGGTTTCCTCACGACGTTTTCCTTCACCGTTAACGTTACAAATTCACAGATGTACGTAACTTTGAAAATAAACAAAGTATGCATGTACCTATGCCCGCACTGGAAATCGAACCTTGGTACCTATATAAACTAAGGAAATCGAGTAATGATTCGAAATCTCCCAAGTTTATGGTCTTACAAGTTCGGTTATCGATTTGACATTTGAAAGAAATGTACTTCGTTGGCCGCTGACCGGAAACACGCCGCCTACTTTTACAACAAATTAAGGCTCCGCACACAAAACTGCGAATCGGCGCGATGCGAATTCGCATCGCAGAATACTGCGACATGAATTGCTGCGATGCGATTTCGTGCGGCAAGGAATGTTCCTTCCACGACTTGGGTGATCATTCCTTTGACGACCGTCAACCGTACTGAACGTGTTTTATAAGCTAGGTCGTGGCATGGATCGTAAAAAGAAGTGCTTACTTACTTCTGTTATTGCTAAGAAGATACAGGAAGAAGATTTTGGGTTCATCCATTTCTCACTGTTATGAACGCCGATGCGAATCAATTCGCAAGTTCTTGCGATGCGTCGCGCGAGCTCGCAGATTTTTACAATGCGACGTCGCGTCGCAGTTTTGTGTACGCGCCCTAAGCGAATGAACCAACAAACAACAAAGTCGACTTACAAAATATCTGGATTTCACCCATATTACAGGGATTCCCAAAATACTGGGTGTGTTGAACACATCAAGACTGTTTTGGGAACCCTTTCCTTAAAAATGCTAGTTTTAACTTTAAAAAGTCTATCTCTCTCTATAAAATCTATTAAAAATGTCATCAAGACATGAGATCGGTAAAATTAAGAAAAATATTACAGAAAATTAAAAAAGAAATTATTTTTGTATATAAAACACGCGGAATCACGGAAGAAGTGGCTGCATGACCTTATGATCTTAGCCTACTCTAGAAACGGGCGAATATACTTTTAACTAAATAGAAAAATATTTGAGGCCACTTTCTCACGTAAAAATTTACAAACTGCGATTAAACAAGCTTTGCTTGCTTTGTACTTTATTGCACAATAAAAGTCATACAAAAAGCTCAAAATTTACAAAATAGAAAAGTGTATACGGTGAGCTTTATTTCATAGTGGAAACCTTCTAGTTTAAAGGTATTTATTCATTTATAGCGAAGAAATTTGTAGTCAGATACATTTTTATTTTAGGGGGTTTATTTTATTGGAGTGTAATTTTTTAACATTGCAATAATTCGCCATATTTTAATAATAATTAGCCGTTAAATGAGTCCCTTTCAAATAATATAGTTTTTTTTGTTCGTTTTAATGATGGGCATTAATTTATTAAGTTTTATAATTAATTATGATAAATAAAGGCATGGAAGTGAAAGTCCGGAGTTAGCGCGTTTAATCCGTTGACCCGCGGAGGGGCGGAGGCGGAAGGCGGAATAACGGTCAAAGCTTGAAGCCCTAATTCGGTACAAGTTGCTGGAGTTGGTGGTGTGAAGCCATACTGGCCCTTTATCCGCAGTCACGTGGCCCACACCACCGCCTGTCATTGTAACATTCAAATTAAAGATTAAGTACTTACTAGTAAAATTAACGTTTCGTACAACATTCTACACCTATCTCCATTTTCTTTAGACCTAAGATAAAAACAGCATAAAATTTACGTATTTGGTAGTGTGACATAGAAACAAAGGTCAATAAAAAAATCGTGAAGCAATAAAAGGAAACATAAATAGATAGGTACTACAAGTAGATAAAAAAAGTGTTTCGAAAACTCATTCCAGAATGCTCCAGGGTTATCAGGCAGGATTCTTACAGATGTGCTGTTATCTCGTAGCGGGCATGTGAAATGCAACTTTTAATCGGTGTGTAACGCGATATTATCGTGTAATTTATCGGAGCGCGGGCGGGGCGGGCGCGGCGCGTGTTAACCGCCCGCCCGCCGCGCGCCACCGCTGGCCCACTCGGGCGTCAGCCGCCGAGCCCTCCACACTCCCAGCCCCTCAGCACAAACAATTCAAATCAAACATTCCATTAATTGCACGTCTCGAGCGATAACTCGCGCCCGTTTTATTACGATCGCTTATTTTCGCTTTTATTTTACGTCCTCTGCGTAATGCAATTTCATTCGAGCAACGCGAAATGTAGTTTTGTAGGTTTTTGTTGGTTTCCTTTTTATTGGTTTGTGCGTAAGTGAAGACGGTGGTAGCAACAGCCTGTTTCTAAAAATGGTGAGTTATTTCAACTTTCTTTAACTCTCTTCTTTAACATTTCTACTTAGTTACTACGTAAAACAAATACATATATATACTTTGATAGAGATCACTTAAATAAACACGTCAAATAGACATATGGCACATGATTATATAAAAGTATTTGCGATGGGTAGATGCTTAGTTACTTAGTATACAGATTCTACATAGACATCGTTTAATTTAAGTCGTTTTATAGCCAGCAGGGGGATAAACAATAAGGTGTTCGTAATCATGAATCGCGTGAGCAACTCCTTGAAGCCGCGTACAGGCACGGGTCGGTGAACCAACAACAGCTGTTAACGAGACCAATAAAAAATCAATAGCCACCGATCAGCTTGAAATATGAATGTCGAAGCGCGCCTCGCCACCAACGATAACAAATTGAAGAGGAGCACCACGCCCGGCCGCGCCTGCACTCCATGGGGGTACCATCAACATTTCTATTAAACTGCTTAATGCCCCCTTTTGACTCACTATATCTTGTATCTTTCATAAACTCACGTAAAAGGTTATAAAAGGAACAGTATTAATCGGTTATTATTAGAGCGGCCATCGATTGGGCAGCTTCCCGCTGCGTATCTCGTTCCCATACGCCCCTCGACATAAAACAGAAACAATGTCGTTACAAATTACGGGTTAATCTTTCAAATAGATTACACTAACCCATCTACCCCGACCAAGCTCTGCTCGATTGTATCTATCTATCAGTAGCTAACAGTCAATGTAGTAATTGTACATTTTAGTGACTTGTATGTATTATGACTGTGTGTTGTTCTAGAGTACCTAACCAGGTTTATAGAAAGCCAAGTGAGTGTAACCAGGCATATCGCACTAGAAACGTTGTTAACTTAACACAATAGCGTTGACAATCGCTGTTCTGTACATAAATAGACCATTATTTTCATAGAGTTTTCAATGCCTGCCGAGGAACACGTAACACGGCTGTTTTGTTTTATAAACAAACTCCTTTGTGCAGCAGTGAAGGAACCCTGATTGCAAGAGTACTAAGGCGACTAGAACTGCATTGCTTACCGATGACGTGTCCTTATATAGTATAAAACACAAAGCTATGACAAAAGACACTGTTATCGCGTGACGTGACTCGCGTGATTTTGCTTGAAGCACATATAACGTGCATCGAACTAAAAACAATAATCAATTTGTTAAGATGAGAAAAAGTTTACCGTTACTTTTATTAAAACGGTATTTATGGTACATATTTGATAGTATTTTTTAAGGGCAACGAGGAATTCCCGGAAAGTGGCGAGAAGCCGTATCAGTAGGGAAAAAGTAGAACAACAGCAGAGGTGTGAGTACATATACCAGTTAGCGAGGAGGAACTTGATCCTCGCACAAATTGATTGAGAGCGACATTTGATATAAAATTGTGTGTTGTGATTGATGCGAACCTCGCTCTTCGGCTAAGTGCTCTGTCTCTTGGTGTTGCGTCTTACATTTATGTGTGTAGGTAAGGCATATGTACACAGATTTTTTGGAGAATGTCACTGAAATGCTAATACAAAAGTATAGAAGTTCAAATAATGCTGATATAGAAATCCAAATAAGTTTACTATTCCCTTGCCTAAATATCCTAACGTACACACTGTATAATCTTCTGTGACGAGTTTTAAACTACGCAACGATAATAAATCCACCTACAAATTTTGCAACAAACTCAACAATATATTCCGCAAACATAGGAGCAGCCGGCTAAATGTCAGTGTATACGATAGTATGTTCGAGGCCATCCATCACATTCAGGGCTCATAACCGTAGTCTCCAACCCAGACGTCCCATGCACATCCCATCCATAATGCACATGTTGTTTTGGACTTAGTTCATACATAGAGCATATTTCATCTCAGGCATTGTCCATTGTGCGTAGACATATTTTGTATTAGGTCATTCTTATACCTTTTTATCATCAAGTACCTGGATGGGTTTTGCTCGGTATTTTTTTTTTGGTCAATCGTATTTTTTGGAAATTATATTTAGATACGATGAAAAAAAAACCGGCCAAGTGCGTGTCAGGCCACGCGCAATGTAGGGTTCCGTAGAAAGAAAGAGGGTTTTTTTATCTGCTTTACAGAACTAACAACTTCATCGAAGTCATTTTCAATGGATTTACTACATGGCGAAACTATAAGGATTTCTTGTCAGACTACAGAACCCTAAAAAGGGGAAAAAAATAATTGAACTAGAGACATCTAGGCTCGAACCGGGGTCTTCTGGTTTCGGGACAGCCCGATTTCTTACCTGACCTATTACAACCTTGTAGATGGTGGCGAAATTTACGTTCGTATTGGAATAATATTGTGGCAATACTGAAAACACGGATAAAACAAAATTTTCTAAAAACGAAACCTAGATCGATTTATCGCCCCCGAAACCTCCTGCATACTAAATTTCATGAAAATCGTTGGAGCCGTTTCTGAAATTCAGATTATATATATATATATATCCACAACAATTGAATTTAATATACGTAGAATACATATGCCACAAATGAAAATATTAAATTCATGATTTTGTTAAGAAAAATGGAAAGTCGCGTGAATATCTACAAAATGTTATATGTGAGGAGAGTTTGCGGCATGCGACAATCCATTCCTGGCAAAGCATTAGGCTTGCTCTACGTGAACTCATCGTTTAGGTTTAGAGGCGTTACACTACACCCTTGTCTGCGGCGACCGGGCGAGGGCTGCGGGGTGCGGGGTGAGTGATGACGTGATTTGCTCCCGTTCGCGATATATATCGGCGTGCAGGGTAATATTGTGTCGCGGGACGAGCTGATAGCCTGGCCCTTTTAGCAAAAAATAAGGTCGCCCGTTTACACGAGGGCAGAAGCTTTAAGTGACAGATACTAGATAAATGCTCAGCGCATTAGATAAGGGTGGCTGGGAGAAATCCGCGAAAAAGGGTTCAAAGAAATATCCGTTGCAGTCTTAAATTTCATCCACGGATACAAGGTTTTTTTTTACTGTCAATGTCACACTGAAAGTAGAATGCCATATAAGTGAAGTTAATTTCATTGCGAAGTGTCATTAAATATGCAATAATTATTCTCCGGCTTCCGCTAGTATATCAGCACCGAACAAAACGTGAATTATGAACCCGGGTGAACCCGTTTAATTATGCGGGAATGAAGCGAGCGGACGATGGCGACTTCAAACTTAGATTGAAAACATATTGGAAGCGAGGCGCGCGTGCCTCAACTATCTTCACTAGCTCAGAGATTCATCTTGTAACCTCCAGCGCACCGATCTCCACTGTACCATGATCTCGGCTGCCTCTGACATATGCAAAGCGTGTTTCAAACTTTCATCCACGACGTACCTAAGCGTCACACACGAGTTGAATCCTAGCTATGAAAATCGCGTGAAACAGGTTTCAATTATGAATAGGAACTGGAATATATAGGGTATACAAATGCTGTCAAATGACGTCCGATCCAAAAGCTGCACCGGGCACCAAAATGAATAAAAAACTGCGAAATCCATAGTTTTTCTTGTTATGAAAAGGTTCAAATGTTAGTGCGCAATGGACGCAAAACTGTCAGCGTTCATATGGCCCCGAGAATAATTTTATTTCTAAACCATAGTTTTGCTGTTGTTCAAAACCCTGATGTTTTGAACAACAGCAATTAGAATTGGCCGTTAGAACTTTAAATTCGTAATCTGAAAGAAAGCTATAAAAATTCAATAAGACTCCTCGGAAATAAATGTATATTATCTTAATTACCGGGTGTTAAAAGTACCTGATCTTAATGTTGCCATATAATAAAGTCTAATCATAATACAGTTTTTAATTTTACCGAATAAATTTTTGTCTAATTCAGTCATTGAAACAAAATAAAAAAGTCATAGGTAGTAAAAGAATACTTATCTGTGTAATTATCAGAGCCGGGAAACCTTATCAGAGCTTATAATATGTCAGGCGTCCGGACACGATAGGGCGGAAACGAGTGGGCGGCTTCCGGCGACGCAGGCGCAGCGCGACACCCGACACTCTGCTATCGGTGTCCAGTTGCCTTCGACCAGCTCAGCTCTGTTACCACCAACATACGATACTCTGCCAATTCATATAATAAAAATTATAACGTGCCAATCAACAGATGATTACACTCTTTACAAATAATAAGGACTATTATTCTTGGCTTCGTAGTATTAATTAAAACATTCTGGGATGAAGTAAAAACATCTTTTCTGTTCCAAAACCATTCCAAACAGACACCCACGAGTAATAAACAGTTCGCTACAAGCGGAGAAACCTCAATTACTCTAATTACTGACTCCGTTACCAAATCACGAGAAAATTCACGCCCTCAACCCCTAAACTTCACATTACAATGAGGGACTGGAAGAAGCCTGTGAAAAAGCAAATTAAATTAATTGTGATGTAAACGAGGGTAGGCGCGCTGTGCTGCGAGAGGCGCCCCAGCCGCCGCCCTTCCAGCCAACCCTTCCTTCATTCGCAATGCGAACAACAGCGCGATCCTTTTTTCCGCGAAATGTATTTCGAAATTCAAATCGTTTAAAGTAAATAAAACAAGCATCTAAATTTTTTCCAACAATAATTTATTGGTATAAACTACTTGATGCGAGTCGAAGGTGAAAACTGTAACGATGTTTATTGTGAAAACACGGCGCTCCACTTGCGGTGTTTCAGCCGCGAGCCGGAGTGAGACGTTCGATTGGTTTACAGCGCACCGCTGCTTTTACAACGTTCTATTTTTGACGCTCCATCAAACAGCAGAGCACAGTTAATCGGACTCTTATGGATTTGTGGGAACAGTCGAGCTTTTCGGTATCTGCACTACCGAAGACAGAAGAGTTTGAAGAGCAAGAAGAGCGAAGAGATCTCGGCCCCGGTTACTCACTCAACCTGGGTGTGATGTGTGCACTTGCTGCTCGGCCCATCACAACCTCCTTGAGTGAGCGACCGTGGTTGGGACACCTCCAGGACACACCGTGAAGATCACTGCAGACGTGGAACTCTAGAGGTACCGACATACAGCAAAGTAAACCGCTAAATTGTCCTCACAAATCCAGAAGAAGACGCGTTTACACCATGGTGAGGGCGGTTGCTGATCGTAGCGACGCGACGGTCCGTTTCTAAGACACTGGATGAACTCACACTCTCCAGTGTCTCAGAGGCGAGATCGAGTCTATTAGCAATGATTTATGCGCTACTTGCTGGTTCTGTTTAAATGTATTGTGATTTTGTGTCTTGTTGTGTATTATTTTGTATATGGATCTCGATATCTGAAATAAATTATTATTATGGTTAATATATTTCATCATCATCATTCAGCCACATGAAGTCCACTGCTGGACATAGGCCTCCTCCATGGATCCATACATATTTTATGGCCAGTTAGAAGTGTTCTTTGAGAAAAGATGTTCGGAGGATTGTTACCCTACACTATGGATTACTTTAAATAAGAAGTGCGGTCGAGAGCCAGTCGATGGATAGACAAAAATAGCAGCTCCCAGCATGGTACGAACAAACAGAAAGCAGGCACACGTCTGTACGTTGATTTATTCGTTATTGGCCACCGATTCGGCGGTTTACGACATTTACCGAATGAATAGCTACTACAACGCGAAGCCAGGGCATGGTGCAATTTATCAAAAGGTGAGCCTCAGAATATACGAGACGCGTCCCGTCCGGCTTAAGCGTCTACAAAATGCATTACGATAAAGATTTATTATGTTAGTGCAGCAGACAGATAAGACAAAGACACGAGAATCGGTCTTCCATAGAATTCAACTATCTGATACTGATACGAGTATGTGTGTAATTTTTGTGTACAATAAAGTGTTCTCTATTTATCTATACAAAGTACATAACAAGCCACCTTATTGGGAATAATCATGTCAATCACGTCTATTAGAATGACGACAACCGTGATATATCAAGTCAATTGTAGCACCGAGCCTAACTGTGTATTGGCAACAATCTCGGTACGTTTGTGCAGAAAACATAGAAGTCCCGAATCAGACCCGAAATTGAATTCGTATCAAAATTGCTAAGCCCAATTGCCGACTAAATTTACTATATCATGGACAAAACTATTACTAAACTAAACAAGTAATAATTATTACTTGTTCTATCCCACAGACGACCCAAAAATTCCTATTGGTTTTGTGAGAATTGTGTTAAGAGCGTACGATGTGAAAGTTTTATAAATAATTATAAACATCTTATAATACGTCCCACCGTACACAAGCACAGGCAATCTCTCAAAGAAAGAGAGAGTATGATCTTTAGCAGTGGGTACTATTCATTAGCCGTTTAAAAGTATTGCTGCATGAGACTCAAATTGAAACAAATTGTTGGTTGAATCTTCTACATCTTCTTATTGCGATCAGCCCCTCTACTCTCGACGTTATCGTGTTCCGACTTGCATCAAAATCGTCAGAAATAAAGAATAAGGAAACGTTTAAGGCGGCTGTTACGTCTGGCACCCGTCTCAATCTAACTTACAATCTCAGTGTAACATTTTGAATGTTTATAAAAAAATAGTGTACTTTTAATAAGCGGCGTCGGTCTCCCCCGGACTCTCGACGCTAATTTTGCCAACTTGTGTTACAATTGAGTGTTATTTTTTAATGAGTGTGTCAAAATATGACTTAAGTTTCCGCTCCACTTAATGTTGCGTTCTGAAGTTTCAATACGTATAATGCTATTTCTTATGAATTAAGGCTGTTAAAAACTGAATTTGCACGGATATTTACTCGTTAATTTTTTTCATTGTACAATTTTCCGACGTTACGGTACTTTTGCAAGTGCCGTGGTCTCGGTAGACTGAGGTACCATGCGTCTTTTTGAAAGCATTAACTGTTAGTTTACTACCCTTGTCAAAAATAACAAAAAAATGGCACAAGGCATTTATCAGAAGTGTAGGTACTGGGTCATAGATAGGTAGATCGTTCTTGACGATAATTAAAAATGTGTGATTAAAGATGTGCGAGTGAGGTGGATGCCAGACGTAACAACAGCCTTAGGTCAATATACTTATAAGAAATAGCATTATACTAATTGAAACATCAAAGCGCAACATTAGGTGGAACGGAAACATATAAGTCATATCTTGACACAATCATTAAAAACCTAAACTGAATTGTAACACAAGTTGGCTAAATTAGCATCGAGAAACCGGGGGAGATCGGCGCCGCTTATCCGGCGGCGCATGCAGTCATCAAACCGTACTTGCATTTGTGTAAACCGGCATTATGCCTGGTACACCTGGCTGCATTGATATGCGCTCACTGTACACTTGATTAGCCTTGCAACGCTTCACACTTGTGAGTTATTATTGATTGTGTTTGGCGTTCTGATATCTGCAATTAAACTGTTATATTAAGCCTGTAATCCGAATAGATAGTATAAATACGTATAGCTGGCAAAGAGACATAAAAAATGTTAAAACTACCAAAACTCCGCTCTCATTTGTCGTGAAATGCATGTTTGGTTAGCACGCGCTGAGAAAATTTAACAACTTGAGACGCAGGTACGAAGCGGGTGAAAGATGATTTTCGTAGGCGCTAAACATTTTCATCAGACTCATTCATTTAATACAATATTTATAAATGTAAGATTTTATTAAGGTAATATACAAAACTTTGGCCTTTGCATCTACGTAATGAGATGATTTATACAGCGTCTAGTGACATCATCACTCACACTTGATGGGTGAAGGGACCACTCGGACGCCGCAGTGCGTCATTGCGACATTATTTTAGATGGAGTAGGTTTACCCAGCACCTATACCCTCCTGACAGCTTAGTCGGCCTAGCCCCCATTAAATACAGGTCAATACGTGCGGAGCCAACCAAGCCGCGGGTTTCCTCACGATGTTTTCCTTCCCGGTTAGCGTGTGGTATTGCTACTACAAGATCGCAGATACATGCAGTCATAGGTACATGCCCGCACTGGGAATTGAACCTGGGTCTCCTGCTTCCGAGTCCATTGTTCTACGCACTGGGCTACCACCGCATACTATAATACCAGGTAATTTAAAATATGACAAAAACTTCTTCGAAAAGATTCGCTATTTTGTCGATAGTATTAACTTCAAAGTACGGCCTTTGATTACATTTTATCACGTCCTACTCCTTACTACTTTTACCTACTATCCTGTTTTTTCTTCGAATATCAAATTTATGTACATAACGTAGAAAACAAAGTCATAGGTACATGCCCGCACTGGGAATCGAACCTGGGTCTCTCGCTTCCGAGTCCAATGTTCTACCCACTAGACCATTGAATTTTAAGCACTTAAAATTCAATGCACTAGACTACTACTGCCATTGAAATGCTACTGCTTATAGTAGCAATACCACTCGCTAACGGTAAAGGATAACATCGTGAGGAAACCTGAGTGTCTGAAGCTATTCACATATCTCAGCGCTTAAAATCGCCAATCCACGGTGGGCACGCGTGATGATTAAGCCCATACTCTCTCCCTGAGAGAAGGCCTGTGCCCTACGGTGGGACGTATATAGGCTGCTTATGTATTTATGTATGTATGAAATTTATAAGATTTGACAAGTTTGTTTTTTCATAACATAACATAACATAACATAAACTCACGCCTGTATCCCAGAGGGGTAGGCAGAGACCAGGGACTGCCACTTGCTACGATCCTGACAGATCACTTTCGCTTCCTCAACACTCATTAGTCGTTGCATGCACGCACGCCGGTTTCGGGTACTTTTTATCTTGCCCTTTGTTAATACATCCTCTATTTGGTCAAAGTATGTCCGTCTGGGTCGTCCCTTACCGGCCCTTCCATCCACATTTGCTCGATATATTTGTTTTGTCAATCTTTCTTCCTTCATCCTCTCCACATGTCCAAACCAACGCAACATTCCTTTCTCAATTGTTTTTTCAAAGCCATCAAATTACACGCGATCGCTGTCTGACGCTGTTTGACGTGTGACAGATCGTACTCACTCTCACAGTTGAGCCTGCCTCTTAATCATCATCATCATCAGCTATTTGACGCCCACCGCACCGGCTTTGTAATAAAGCTAGTTCCCTTGATTTTGGGATTTGGTGGTGTAGCTAACCCAGACGTTGGTTGAGTACAGTCAGACGCGTGTGCACTGATTGGTGTCGTTTATTACGTATTCTATAAAAGGGTAACACAAGTTCTTGTTATACATGGGGGATAGAGGTGTCACCACACTACAGACGCTTTAACAGCTCCATGGTATGTCTCCTTCTCAAATGCAAGTATTTTTACTCTACTTATAATTATTGCCTTGCCAATTGCGAATGATTCTGTAATGAGAATAGTACTTGCTAACTTCGGATGACATTTCGGAAGCATGCTTGTCAAAAGAAACTAACAAATTAACACGACTACGCAGCTATTCATTATGCAACAACAAAGAATGATGATGATCTAGAGCCCGATAAACGGAGCCTCTGTTCCTGCAGGTTGACGTCTAATGTGGCAGGCTTATTTCCAATTCACGCTAACTTCTCGTAACATAATCCACCGTACAAACACATAATACCGAACAGTTCTACTTTGAGAATATTAGTAGCATATCTCAATAGATTCTCCGCGCTAAGCCCAGCGTCTTCAAGTGCGCTGTAAACTAGCACCGAGATTACTCGGAGGTAGGCGTTGGCAGCTTGCTCGTAGCCGTTGCCAATTACCGGCCTATGTAGCAGCTTAGCCTGCCTATCTGACGCCGCCTGCTACGCCGTAGCACGATGTAACGCGTCTACGAAATGCACGTCCGTCCGAATTCCTTAGCGGATGACAGTTACATTAGCATGCATGAAGTATGACTAAGCAGCGCGCATAATTCAAACAACTAATTTGCATTGTTTCACTTGATCAGTCATTTTAATCAAATTAATATAGATATAATGGAACCTCCCACGGTAGGGAGTTCTTCTCTCAGAGAGAGAGAGAGAGTATAGGCTTAATCGCATCGCGTGCCCCCTGCGGATTGGCAATTTTAAGCGCTGAGGTATGAGATCATCTCAAGTACTGAGGTTTCTTCACGATGTTTTCCGTCACTGTTAGCTAGTTACATTGCTACTACAATTCACAAACGTTCGTAACTTAGAAAACAAAGTTATTGTTACATCCCGAGGTGCGAACCCTCGAACCCTTGAGTGTGAGCCAAACATTCTACCGACTGCGCTACCACCACTTCAGTAAATAAAGCGAAAAACCTAGGTATATTAGGAAAAAAACATGAAATAAAGCTTCACTCGATGTAAAAAAACCGGTCGAGCGAACGGGAAACGATGCAGAGGACGAGCACCAATGCGATGGACGGACATTTTAAGTAAACCTACGGGAGGGATCCTACGAGCAGCCATACATGTGGCGCAGAATCGGTCCAAATGGCGAGCGTTGGTGGTGTGTGGAAGCTGCCCATAGTCACGTCCCTCAGTCATGAAGACACGATTAGAAAGAAGAAGAAAAACAAAAAACCACTAAATTTTTTCGATCTATCAATTTTTTCAATACCTAAATATTTGTTACCGAAATCATAACTACTATCCTTATCAACAAGCTACGTGTAAATTTAACAAATAGTTAAATATTTCATTTTGCGCCACATATCACTATATGTGAAATGATGTTTTGGACATGCAATACTGTAGACTGTAATTGTATATTTGAACTTAGGCAAACAATTCGTGAATCATATTCTGTACCTGAACATACGCGCAGTTAAAAATAAGCAACAAAATGATTCACAGTCTAAAAAAAACAGCCAATATCCATGTATTCGTTCGAATGAACATGAATTAATTCGAGTCCCACGTATACGGATATTGACCGTACATTATTGACAGTGTTTTATTTAGGTACGAATTATCTCGTTATGTATTTCTGTCTCCCAAAATTCAAATATCGATCCCATCATATTTTGCCCTCAGAACTGCCAATATTTTACATAAATCAATAAATAAAGTTAGCTTATTGGTACATTTCTTACTTGTAATAATTTATAAATCTTACTCGTTAGCGTTACTCGGTACAAAATATAGGTACATTTGTGCTTGAGTAGAGCTGATCACCATCACCAACGGTGAAGTTAGTAGAATAGAAAGTACAGTCAATGATTTTCGGAGGTACGTAATCGTATACTCGCACTTACACCACTCGTAATAAGAGCAAAACATGACACTAAAAATGGCAGTGCGACCGCGACTTGCGTTGAGCCAACTAAGTAATTGAGCGGCGACAGGCAGCGTCACGTGACTGGCTGGCGCTGCAGCAGCGTGTGCCGTCTAATTTGCGAGTCGGCAATCGAACTTTGTTACGCGACTCCTGCCCAGTAATTAAATCAAGTTATTTAGTTGCGATTGAGAGATATCGCACTGAGCAAACCTGAGGAGTTGGTGTCTAATTGTGAAACTTTTCCTGGGCTTCTGTTCGTTATAGTAAGTATTTGTTTTGAGCTTATTTTCAACTGGTCTCGCAACATTTTTTATTGGTGTTCGTAGATGCATTATTAATGTCTGTTATATACTTTGTGTTCTCATTTCCGCGTTCCGTAGTCAACAAGGAACCCTAATAGTCTGTCCGTCTGTCTAACTGTCCGCGGCTTAGCACAGAGACGATAAGTACTAGAGATATTACGTTGACAAAACAGTAAAATAAAATCTTTAAAAAAAATTTTTTAGGGTACCCCCCTACGCCCAAATTAGGGATGCAATTTATTTTTCTCGGCTATAATAGGCGTAATAGGTAAACGGAAAACTTCGTATAAAATCCATTGAAAAATTAATTTTATGAAGTTCTATAAAGCAGATAAAAAAACCACTCTTTCTACGGAACCCGACACTGTGCGTGGCCCGTCATGTACCTGTCCGGTTTTTCTTTTTATATTTAATTGCCCATAAAAAAATGTAACGTACGTTCTCCTTTATTTAAACTACTATAGAATAAATTTTTATAACTAATGTGCAATAAGTATATTTGAGTTCTAGTATAGTATAGTACTCCAGTAGATGTATATGTTCGAAAAAAACGGTAATGTTTTGGTTAAATACTACCTTTATTCTCTTTATTCTACCAGCCAAGACTCTAGAGTTTAAAAATAAACTGAGAAATCTCTAAGAGAGAACGTGGAGATAGGTGCCCGGGGTAAATCTGCATCAGCGACTAACCGCCGCCCGGCTGCGGGTCGGTCTCAAGACAATTTGTTCGAAAGGTGTCGCGCGCTGCAATCCACTCAGCGCCCTATGACGACCGATACAGCGGGGAATAAATCACTCCGACAAAATAACCTCTTGAAAACACACACGACCCATTTGCCTCGCCGGACGCACGCTGCTAAGTGAAACTAACTGATGGGTGTTCTGAAATCGCTGCGACAGTACTGTAGAAGACAATAGCAAACATTCAAGTGACCGCACCGTTTTTAGCCTGAGGTTATTGCTAAAAATAAAACTGGGAGGTCAAGGCTAAAGGAGACTTGAGAAACGTGCATTATGTTGTCGATGTTACCTGCTCTATCAACCACTTACCAAATCTATCTGTTACCGTATGAACGAAAGTATAAATCAGTCTTGAGTAAGAAAATCTTTTATTGGGCGTGTTTTTTGAAAGACACCTTCCATGTTGAAACAGCACAGCGAGTGTTAAAGCGCCCGAGGTTATAAAAATATTCGTAAAACGCGTTTAGCACAATTATTACACATTAAACGTAACGACGGTCGACGACAAGGGGACTCTTGGTAATCTTGCTAGCGCTGCTGAAACATAATCTAACATCAAATGTTATGATCTGAATTAACAAGAATAAACAACAGGTTACCGAGCACTTCCACCCGCCTAGTTATCATTCATTTTTAATTAATTTTATTTTGAATAAAAGCATTCAGTTGCAAACAATTGTGAACTTGCGCTTGATTAATAGTTGTTAGAGATTCTACTGTAATGAGTCAAGAACTTTTATTTTCCTTACACTAAGAAAAAGAAACTACCTAAGTAAAAAAAAGTTTTCATGTATTTTGCATTATTTGTTGAGCGTCTACTTTTTTCCCACTGCAGGGCACAGACCTTCTCTCAGAGAGAGAGTATGGACTTAATTACCACGCTTGCTCACCGCGGATTGGCCATTTCAAGCACTGAGGTATGTGAACACCTCAGACGCTCAGGTTTCCTCACGATATTTTCCTTCACAGTTAGCCAGTGGTATTGGTACTATAACTTCACAAATGTACGCAACTTAAAAAACAACGTCATTGTCATACATGCCGGGATTCGAGCCCACGACCTCCCGAATGAGAAGCCGGCGTTCTACCACTCCGCTGCCACCGCAAAAGCTTCTAGTATAGTTCATAAAACATCATTACCGCTTTAAGTTATCTTAAAGTAAAATGAACGAAGTTAGAATGGATCTCAATCAGTTGTCTCATCAGATTCCGGTCGAAGAATCTGACAACTTTGTCGGTACCTACTTTGTTTAAGAATTTTGATAAAGTAGGCACGCCATTGTTATATCGAAATCATTCCCGAAAGTGCTATAGGTACAGCCGCTAGCCGGCAGCAAGTCAACTTTTTCACGCGAGCAATTCTATTTAGTTACGCTTCAATAGGCAAAAATGGAGAGGTTTATTATATTCAGACTGTACAGTCATTTTTCATTCGTTTGCAAAGTCACCCGTAACGTAACTGAGTAGAGTTCATATCTGATGTTTTTTCGCCTATATCTCCTCAAATAACATCGGTCAACTACGACAAGAACTCGAGCGACAGACGATAATATCGGGAATTCTCTTTTAATCGCGGATTATCTGTTAGTTACTTTATTATTTTCGAGACACAAAAGCGGCTCAACATTGTCATAATTATCTCCATGCGATAGATTGAGAAAACAACTAGAAGCCATAAGCTAGCTTCTTTACTAGTCGCTGCCTTCGTCTACTGTACATTATACAGGTTTTTATAAATAGGTCGTAGAACCTAAGAGGATTGTTTTACTTATCAATTTAAACACCTTTTAGGACCAAGTACCCACTCGTTGTTAATAATAATAATAAATAATTTTATTGACCAAGTTAATTACAGCTCTGTAGGCACTTACAAGCTATAGTTTATTTTACATAGGTAGTTAGGTAAGTCCTTGACTAGGGGACCCTGTAACAGTCAGTTTCTTCCTTCAGTACATGTGAGACTACCGTATCATAACTGAGACTTACATTAATCTGTCTCTAGTCAATATTTTTTATAAATTTTGAGGTTGAAATTAAGATAAATTAATTTCTCGAAAATAAAAATTTAAAATAAACAATAAGGATGCTGAATGGTTATATGCATGCGCGCGTGTGGGTGTGTGTGTGCATGCGTGCGTGCGTGCGTGCGTGAGTGCGTGCGTGCGTGCGTGCGTGCGTGCGTGCGTGCGTGTGTGTGTGTGTGTGTGTGTGTGTGTGTGTGTGTGTGTGTGTGTGTGTGTGTGTGTGTGTGTGTGTGTGTGTGTGTGTGTGTGTGTGTGCGTGTATGTATGTGTGAGTGTGGTGTACTACTTATTTCAATATGGATAACTTCTGTCTCATCATAACTAAGCTTAAGGAGATATTTATGTAGCTTTATTTACAAAGATATAGAGGGAGGGGATGTATATCTAGTTGTTGGTTCTCAAAGTTGTGAAATAAATATCTGTTTCTAGAGAGGTATAAAAATTAAGTGTGGAACAGACTGATACCATTTGCGGCTTCAGAGTTAGTCCCATAATAAAAATTGTTTGTATTAACGAGAAGAATATCCTCCTTAATTATGTCGTATACTGTAAAAAAGAAATCTAGATACCCGGCAGGGTATCAAGCCCATTTCGCGCTAAAATAGGCGACACGTCACGCACCTACCTTGTGCTTTCTTACACGAACAATTTCGAGCTAATTTCGACAATTGACTCCAAATCTATGAGACCTACAAAGTTGCAATTTTACATGCCTGTTGAGGTCCCCCTAATTACCTAAAATCCCAAATATTGTAAATATAAATTTAGATAAGAGACATTAAACAGGTGGTGCAACTCAGCCTTAGAGTATTTATAACACTAGTAATAATTTGATGCCATATTATATATAGTTAGTGATTAGTAAACAAAATTATTTTTCTAAGTGCACAACATAAAATCCGTAATCTCTCGAATCAATCGGGTAATACTTTGGTCATTCAAGAGCGCGGAAATAATCGAGAGCTTAGACGTTGAAAGCTCCGGACTGCGAACGTCATTAACTTCTATATTGATCCCTCAGTAAAGTTTTTTAACTTATTATATCCAGAGCTTTATAATAGGAACACCTTTTTCTCATACAACTTCACAATTCACTAGGTGCTTATGTATATCTAACAGCTTCTAACGACTATCTCTATAGGATGAATAGCCCCATGCACGCAGTGATGTAAACAGTGACACAGTGAGAACAAAGAGTATTTTTTATTTAGTACCTCTGTGTATACCATCTGTGAAAATTTCAATTGCCTAGCTATCACGGTTTTAATGAGATACAGCATGGTGACAGACAGACAGACAGACAGACGACCAATCCAACCCAACGATATTCCATACTATGGGATGCAGGAGAAAAAATCTTAATATAGGTGTATGGGACGGCACCCAAATTTAAAAAAAAAATTGTTTTACCGTTTTATCGTCGTGATTATGTATATTTTTGGTAAATTTAAGCTTTCTAGTAGTAATAGTCTCTGAGCTAGGCCGCGGAGGTTGAATCATCTTTCCTTTGGAGAAAAATAGTTTTCCAGAGGAGAGCCTTACAAGGTCTTCAGCTTGGCGTCTCACCTCTGAGAGCCCTACTTACGAGATATTTTCTAACTCTTGGAGGAACTCTTCAAATCGCACGTTCTCTCACAGCGTAACGTCAATTTCATTTGACAGCCGGATCTCTGCCGGAGATTCCGCGGACAGACAGACAGACCGACAGACGGACATGGCGAAACTATGAGGGTTCCTTAGTGACTACGGAACCATAAAAAGTGTTGAGTACACTATCTCAGGGGTGGTGCGGAAATATGGATATATAATTGTAAATACAACTTTCCTGCATTCTCAAATCGTGATAACACGAGAACGGTGCTTCGTAAAGAAAAAAATGTTGATACCTTTTGAGTAGAATTTTTTGTGATCTACAAACTTTGACACATCCATTCTTCCGGTACTCTCACCGTTTCAGAGATATACGCAAAAAACTAAAAATTGTGACCTTTGACCTCGGACAAAAAACAACGCACAAGCGGGATCGATGGGGAATTTTGAGATAGCATTTGTAATGACGTATTTAAGACCTATACAAAAATCCTGCTTGTCGGGAATTAATGCAAACTCATTATCTATTTTGACTGGACTATAATCGAAGGCAACGGAAATATTCCGGCCAGTTATTACATTGTCCGCGCGCGAATAGGCAACTGCTTGCGCTCCATTCCCGGCCGTCTGGCATCAGCAGCGCATAGGTGCGATGCGAGGCCGTCGCGGCTGAAATAGAAAACGGCTCGTGATTAATTGCCAATTACTCCGACTGCCGAGCAATCCCGCTCGTCCGCTTGTCAACGTGTTACCTACCTCTCTACCTATGATAATTTTCATTTATCTGCACAGCCGTCAATTTGATCGCTTCCGGAATTATTCCGTATTGTCCAAGTAAAACAAGCTAGTAAAGTCGACGGGTCCGTTCCCAGAGTCATAGAGCCGCCTAGAGATACAAATTACGTCCCCAATACGAAATTTCTAATTTGCCAAGATATAATTCAATATTACGCGAGATGTAATTGAATATTTTTCCAATTTGTCGCGCGTAATGGGACAAGATTGAGTTGAGCAGTCCCCCACGGACAGCGCCGCCCGCGCTCTGCCGCCACTCGCTAACTACCCGCACGCAGTTACACGCTATGCGTATCCGGACTCATCACTCCCAAATAGAGAACGCACCCCAACACTCTCACACTAGGAAGGAACACATTTCAGTTTGGATTCCCTGTGCGTACCTAGCTACCAACTATAAGCTGGTTATTAGATAGACCTTAGAAAGATGCCCGTCATGTCGCCTCGTCAATATGGTAGGATTACAGGCCGAATTCACTGCTGGTTGCCACGCTCGTCACGTGTCGTGTATTTCTTCACCGACAAAAAGACACCCCCATCATTCATCGCCCGATTTCCTCAAAATTAGATTATGATATGATCAGAATGTTAGAGGGCTGACTTCCGCTGCCACTACTCAGAAAAACAAACTTTATATTCTGCAAATGTACTGTGTAGCATTATCCATCTTAAAGTTGGATGGTGTTGAAAATAATATGACTTAAAATTAATAAAAAAGTTTATCCTGATAATATTGGAGGCGGGACGCGGAGGCGCGGGCGGGAGCGACGGCATCACGTCGGCTAATTCCAGTGGCGATCCGCAACGGCATACTAATATTCTGTGGGAGCGATTCCATGTACGTAATTCCAAGCGGTATTCCGCTGAGGCCGATTGTATGCCAACCAGCATCTTGAATATGTTACTTTAATACGAGTATTTCGATTCAAACGTTGCACCACGAATTCTGGCTGAGCCATAACGAGATTTCCGATACGATCATGTACTAAGTCATGAGATCCATGGCTTAAATTAAGCAGGCTGTACCATCAGTACCACTACCAATTTTCGAATAAATTCCTTAGGATGATTGCAAATATAAATATCAAGGCAATCTCGAGGCCCGAGGCGCACGCAGCGGGCGCGGCCGCACAAAACAAACTCGGCTTATCGCGCGTCCGCGCGGCATAAATTGGCAACACGTCGTTAAGGCGACCCGCCACAAAGTGCGAGTTCACCGGCTTTATCAGAACGCTCTCATAAACCAGCGGCCTCTGTTATTGCGGCCCAGCCGCGGCATTACTGGTGACTTTTTTCATTTCGCAATACACACGCCAAATTCCGGTCGCAAACAGTTTGTAACACCGCACCTCGGTGGACTCGACGTAAACGATTCGACCACTAGCGTTAAATAAGTCTTTTTGGCATAGAGCGCTGCCGAGCTCGTATGAACTGAAAAAACATGCCGCCTTGAGCGCGAGTGTAATTAGAGGCCAATCGTAAAACGAAAGGGTTGCGCCCGGAACGTCCCATCTGATAATGAGCGCGACTGGCGCAGATCCAGCCGCCACCGCCGCGCTCATATTAGGTGGCTCTCCACCACCGCCGCTATCGTTACGACTTTTACGCTTTTACGAGTTGTTTAGTTTATAGAGCAGGCTGTGTGCGAGCGCTATCGCTGCCAAATGCTAGTTCGCGGCTCACCGCGCGCGGCCGCTCCCTAAATATGGCCATCGCCCGCCGCCGCCGCCCCTACGTGTTAATGAGATGTACTTTTAAGGCCCGTTTGGCATTGCAGCATCGTCTCATTCCGCCAAACGGTGCAGCCCAGTACCTAAAAGTTATGTTTATAGAACAGAATTAAACCGATGGTCGTCTCTTGGTTTTGATAGATAGATTTGCTCCTGGTTTCTGGTATCCTGACAATTTGTTTGGCCAAAGTATATACAGAAAAAAGAACTGATAGCTGCTAAGAGTAGATTAACTTATTGTTGGTGTACGAGAAACGGGGGGTAAGAACACTTTTTTTAATCAGCTGATTCGGTATCCTACAGCTTGGTAAAGATCTCCTCTCCCTTTTAGCCTCCCATTCCTCTCTGTCACCGGCGAGATCACTTCACAACACACACAGAACACTTTATTGGACACCAGAAATTCTTGCTATTTTTTCCTTTGGTAGGTTTTCATGTGGGTGGCTCTTAATTAACTTTCTATTTTCATTCTTTCACAGGTGAGTGAAGAAGCAGCGATACAATACCCGCCGGCTATGTGGGCCGCGTGGCCCCGGTCGCCGGCCGCCCGCCTGCCTGAGTACAAAAAAGAATATTACAGCGCATTTAATTCGAATATACAGAAGAAAAATACGATCTGTACTTTTATAAACGCAAATGAGGTGTGCTTTGAAGCGTGGAACTTAATTTAAATAACATGACTGAGCACCTGTAAACCATAAAACAATTCATGGTAAAGTTCAAAAATATGTAATTAAATCACCTCGGACTACTTGCCGTCCAGGTTTCAATCTTGCCGGCATCGTTCCCGGAGTGAGGATGAGCCGGGGACAGAAATAAATAAGAAGAAAACAATTTCCAGTAGCAGACTATTGTGGGCAAGTTGATTCATGGTCCCCAAGCTTATGGAATTGTCATTACTTACCTATACTTATTCATTGTTCAAAAGCATCTCTGTAGATGCTTTGTTTTCTAAGTTATGTACATTTGTGAAGTTATAGTAGCAATACCACTCGCCAACGGTGAAGGAAAACATCGTGAGGAAACCTGGGTGACTGAGCTATTCACATGCCTCAGCGCTTGAAATCGCCAATCCGCGGTGGGCACACGTGGTGATTAAGCTCATACTCTCTCTCTGAGAGAAGGCCTGTGCCCTACAGTGGGACGTATATAGGCTGCTTATGATGATCTCTGTAGATGCGATTATTTAAATATCTACAAACCACTCAGGGCTAGAGTGGTTTCTAGAATATTAAATCCGAAATTCTTTGAAAACGTAATTTGGCGATATTATATTGCACAAGTTGAAAATTTGCCCTCGTGCAACATAAGCGTCCTATGGTTTCATGAATTGTTTACATCATAGAGAGCAAAGCTCTCATAACGCTGTTTAACCGGTTATGCAACAAAGAGCTTCCCAGGACCCCGACCCTAGTTCCATCGACCTTTGAAGACGCCAACTGAGTACTTGCTGTTCAGTCACCTCGGTCAATGGCACATGAAATAATACTCTTATGCAACCGACGAACACACCCACGTTTGTTATGAATATTACTGAGCATAATATTTTTCTTGGGGTATATTATTTACGCTACTGTTTACCAGACAGTACCTACGTTTCATCCTATCTCAATCAATATGTAGATTTCTACTACAAATTAGATTAGTATGAATAATTTACGTATGACTTAACCGTGATACTTAAATCAGAAACTGTTATTTACACATATCATCAGTTCACATGGAAAGTGATGTGTGATGCACGAAGTACATAAATAGTTTTGACACAATTTGAAAAAAAGTCATCGTGCACTTTCTAACATAAACTAATATTATTAGGGGTTAAAGTATGAAATTGCCGTTTTATTGCAATAGGTTCTTTGAATTGACATAGAATCTTCATGGTTTGAGGTTTTCGAATGAAACTTTTTTCAAATGGTTTCTATGATGTTCTTTTTTTAAAAAATGTGAAACATTTGAATATCGACTTTCAATTGTTTTTGTTATTCAATTTAGACAAGAAAGATGGATACTGCGAAAATTCGAGTGATTACGAGGCACCCATTTTTCGTATTTTTTTATTTTATTGATTTGACGCAAGTGAGTCAATATTGTGGGTAAGGTAACGTTAAACCATGCCGCTAATTCCTGGGTAGTTTGACTAGGGTCGGCTTCCACTATCTCTCTTAATTCATCGTTATTCACCTGTGTGGGCGGTCTTCCTCGTGGCTCGTTCTTTAAGTCGAAATTTCCATCACGAAAGCGTTTAAACCAAAATCGCACGGTGCGTTCATTAGTAGACCCCTCTCCAAACGCAGCATTGATATTGCGGGCTGTTTCTGCCGCGTTAGTTCCGCGTCGGAACTCGTATTCAAAAATCACTCGAATTTTCGCAGTATCCATCTTTCTTGTCTAAATTGAATAACAAAAACAATTGAAAGTCGATATTCAAATGTTTCACATTTTTTAAAAAAAAAACATCATAGAAACCATTTGAAAAAAGTTTCATTCGAAAACCTCAAACCATGAAGATTCTATGTCAATTCAAAGAACCTATTGCAATAAAACGGCAATTTCATACTTTAACCCCTATTATTTTCATCTACGACATTGGGACACTCTCTACCGATTTCTGAATTGAGAATTTACTAAGATAATACACATTAAAACATCGTTCTATCTAATTCTTTTAGAAGAAAAACTAAAGATACAAAACAAACCTTATGTATTGGCTTAATGGAACCCTTAATGCAGAAACCTTCGGTATAAGTGTCTACTTCACTTTTCATACCGCAAGACATTTTCCAACGGACAAAGAGTCGCTTGGCTTACTAACATAGATCACCGCACGTTTTAAACTCCTCAGCCAAGAGATGCAAGTAGCTGCAAGACAAAGGGTGCTTCGCCGGGCAAGCACCCGAGGGCGGCGTCCTCAGGGGCGAAGCACTCACCGCGCGCCGCTCACCTCCTCCGCACGTTGCTCTGTGCTTGTGCAATAACTGCGTTCATTACCGTATTAGTAATCCTCGAACAGCCCGAACCTAAAGAGTATGACTATTCTGAGTATTGAGTAAATACATTTTCTGAGCAAAATAATTTTCTTGTACACAAGAAAGAAATATTTACACATAAAACAAAGTAATATGAACGAGTACACAGGCGAGCTTATTTCTATAATTTCTTCCAGCCCACCAGATCAGTTTTGAGAGGATGATTTTAAAGAGGTAGGGCATTAATGTGTGCATATTAGAGCAATTAAAAAAAGTAATAATTTGTCGTCACTAAGAAAAATAAGACTTTTACGGTCAGATGTGAGTTCGGGCGTCGACCCTCGCGCGCCCGCGCTGCTGGGGTGACGCCCTCGCGCTCCGTGTGCGTCCACCTAGCTCCTCGGCTGCTCCGACATCAACACTCGCAAGGAAACTATTTTCATATCATTTCCTATTCAACTTCCTCTTACACACCGCTTTATCATTAGGAATGTTTCCTTTCCAACAGAATAGATTTTACAATCACATATAAAAAGGAAGGACTTCTCTTGACTATAGAAGGTTGCATTCGGTAGATACCTACGCAATGTATTATGCCTGATGTGATTTCTCTAGTGCGCGTACTCCTCAATAACTAAGCAACAGCCTGCTTCGATCTAGCAAGTTATTTTGTCTAAACTTGTTTGAGTTTGCAGTTTCAGCCGCGATGTTTGTCAGACGTGGGGTCGGCTCTATTCAGATCCGACCCGCTGCTTTGCTAAACAAACTTCTGGCCTTGCAACACAAACAAATATTTAATAATAAAATTATAACTCGTACACAATTCGACGGCCCCTACGTAAATCATCGTATCTGCATAAACAACTTTTTCGTTGAATTGTACTTATGGCTTTTAATATACGGTCATTTTTTATTTACGGTCTTATTTATAAAAACACGATTCCTTAAAACGCCGATCAAAACACTCTGTGGCGGAGATTTTACAACGAAAAGTCGTAACCACAGATTAAATAAATTGCCTCTTGGGAGTGCTTCAGAGAAATCGTGTTTTTATAAATAAGGCCATTATTCTATAAGGGGCAAAACATTTTTTTTAATATTAACTATATTTTTCAATATTACCTGTGGAATAAAATCGTATCGACTTTTGTGAAACGACAAAAATTATCGTATGTGGTAGATGCAGTAGTATTACCTGACAAACACAATTCGCGGCATATTTTGAAGTAACAGAGAAAACTATCGAAATTAGTAGTTACGATGTATTACGCTAAATTTCTAATTAGTTTTTATCGAAAATACCAATTCCGATAGTCTTGAAATTAAAGGAGAGCCTAATTTTCTATCGAATTTACCACTTTCGATGAAATTTTTGGCTTTCATTAGCAAAGTAAACTACCCAAATCGTAACTATTCGTGTATTTTTTAAAATATCTATACAAGTACCTACTATGAATAGATTCAACGCTTCTTATTACATTTAAAAGTGTAAAATTTTATGTATATAGATTTCCTAACAAATATTCACTTTCTTGACAAGATTTAGTTTCAAATTGCTCTGCTGTAAAATTGCACTTTTACAGTTACGATGATTTACGTAAGGGCCGTCGAATTGTTAATGTCAACTAACTGCAATCGAGATATCCGTCTTCTTTAGTTTCGCCTCATAAATAACCGAACCAACCAAGTAATGACTAGTAACTATTTCAGTACTTAGGTATTTCAGCACAACAGACAAAAAATACATTGTAGCATGCCTGTTACTTTTGATGATTATAGTAGAATAAACTACGTAAAAATAAAGTTGCAAAGAGCGGTAAAGTAGATATGTTATATTGAATTGCAGGACGTCATAAAAGTTTGTATATTGCGGCCGACGTGTTTTGCTCCACGTAACTTTGTTGCTCAACTGTTAGTAGGAAAAAACAACATGGACAGAGAGACGTCGCGGCTCATTCGCCGTATTACTCTAACATGATTAGCTATGATACTAACCAAGTGACTATGCAACAACGAAGTCGATCTTTTGTTGATGAGCTAGATTCATTTGATTGATACGATAACAAATTATAGATATATAGATAGAATATTATTTGTTGTACATACACAGAAAGATTATTTCGATTTCAACAAAATGTTTGCGAGGCATTTCATTGTAATTTCATGTCAAAAACATGTTTAAACTATCTGAAAACTTTAAGTCTATCATGCAACTCAACGTTAATAACTTGATGGCAGGCATTTTCCTTCACTCGTTGGCTTCACACGTATTGATATTGTCTTTTCTGGGGATTTAAGCCAACTTAGTTGAAACCATGGTACTTTGGATAAGTAGACCGAATGGACAAGTCGACTACTCGTAAAGGGAGAAAGCAGACTGGAGAAGTCGACCGATTAGAAAAATAGACCGAATGCTCAGAAGACCAATTGAATAAGTAGACCGAATGGACAAGTCGACTAAAGGGAGAAAGCAGACTGTTTGGTGAAATCGACCGATTGGGAAAATAGACCGAATGTTCAGGAGGGCAACTAGACGCTGTGTTAATCATGCAACATAGATGTATAAAGCATACCATTTTAGCAAACATTTTAGTACCCGTCTTCGCTGTGTGATATTATCGGACTGTGAAGCTTGTCTTTCAATCAGCCAATTTTCTATATTGCAAATTGACTTGAAAATGTACCCACATAGTACCTAGGAGCCTTTTACAAATCCAAATCGAATGGCTGGTTCAGGTTACTCACTGACGTGCCGTTGGATTAAGTTTACCTTCACTCAGAGCAAAGTAATAAATTTCAGCTTATAAGAAGAAAAAAAGCCGGTTTCAGCATTTTTGCGGTCGAACATTTTTCTATTCGAAATACGAAATGAAGAGCCATGGAGAAAGGAAGTTACTTACACATAGAAAACTAGTTCATATACGTCTCGCTTTTAAGCTATTATCTCGATATTAAGTACCTGAGTACTTTCTTCAGCTTCATATTTCCTTTGCAATACTCGTACTAACTTCAAAGTTCGAAAACACTTTTACCAGCTTTTGTGTATCTATAACGCTAACATGAATTGCAAATTACCTTTTAACTTTAAAAGCGTTTTTGTGTGTCGTGATATCCGAAACACATCGGACGTAAATCGTTTTAGCAACTACGCCGAGTCTTAATTCAATGGGAAGGTTGTGGGAAATTAATTTTCCGGTCAATTTTCTTAAGCAGTATTTAAATGGGTAGGTTCTGAAAAAGCTGAAGCTAAGCCGTAACAAAGAAGCCAAATGGCTCGGCCTGGTGGATTATTAATATTAAAGAGAGAGAAGTTGAGGAGAACTAGTTGCAGTGGGGCGGCCGGCAGACGGGCGTGAGCCGATCGCGCGACGGCAAACAATCCCGCCTGCGTTAATCTCTTATTTACGAGTCGGGTCCAAGCCCGAGATTTTAATGAACGCCGCGCATTCCCGAGAATCCTAATGAACCGTGGGAATTTTGGAGAGTTCTAATGGAGCGAGTAAGTTACGGGAGCGCGGTCTCTTCGCTTCGGTTCCTTCTTCTTAAATCGAGTTTTGCAGTTCGGACATTGTTGCGGTGCAGCTGGCAGCGCGTCGCGGGGCGAGGCGGGAAGTAATTCCACTCACTTCCGGCGGAAATATCTCTCCCCGGGCGTTACGACCTGCGACTAATCCGTTTGTTATTTCCGCAATCGACCGCCGCTTCGACCGGCTACTGAATATTTACAACGGATTGCCTTTTGCTCACTTAATCGTCTACATCTTGTTAACAACATAAGCTGAAAGAAAATGGCGCATTCTGTATCGGCGTTAGTTACCATCTCTAAGTCATCGAAGGAAGGTAAAACTTCAATTGCTACTTAAAAAATTCAAAGCAAACGCTTTTAGCGTTCACTGCAGTAGGTAGCGTTAAAACACTTAGTTGAGCTGTCTAGGTGCCTTGACTGAGACAAACACAGCGCAGTTGACTTTACCGATGGGGTTATTGGATAGATAAACGGAAGCCGAAAGAGCCTTCCACTCAACCGGTACAGTTACTTACTTGCCCACTAGAAAGCCATGTTTATAATATAGTCCTGCCTGAATATAAATGTAATGGTATAAAATGTAAATAAGTTCCACAGATTAGCAGCACGGCGGCGTTGGCCTTTGTGGTGTTCAGTCGCCGCAGCTGGAATTTTAGGTATATTTTCCACATCTTTCCTGAAATATCAGTCGAAATTTCTTTAAGCGTAGAGGATAATCAAGAATATGTCTACAGTGTGTGAACATGGTGTTAGAGACAATAATACTGATAATGTTATGTTTTCTAATAGATATAATGTCAGTGGCTGCGAACGGCTGCCGCAGGGTGCCAGGTCTGCTTTGCCAAGTACTTCGTCTCGTTGGTGCGCGGGCCGTCTTAAGTTTCCAATTATTTCGCTTTTAGTTTAACCAACTCGTATAAAACTTCCAGCAGCGCGTGTCCTTAAGTTGATCTTGGGAATTTCGTTCCTATATGCCAGTAATAATTTCAAACTTACACTAAACCGCTCGTAAAACGGAAACTTTTATACGTTAACTACAAGTACATTTAATGACAGATACCGGACGGTGTTTGATGGATCAATGAGAAAAACTTGATTTAACGACTTGAATAGCACCCTTGAGATCTGAAAGATAAAATAACTTTTGTTTTTATTTTAAGACCGGTAGATTATACGGTTAATCGTGTAAGTTAGCATATGCTTATACATAGCGTAATAGCATCGATAACCGGTGCGATTTCATTCCACTGAAAAATGGTTTCAATTTATTTGGGAGCGCATCGCGTGGAAAATGCCGGCGTCGAACTAGCGGCATGCCATTACCGTCATAACAATGTTACTCTCGACTTAATTCTGGCCCCCAGCTCGCTCGCTCAGCCAGATTTGCTAATTTCGTACGCGAGCAGCTCATTACACGATACCGTTTAAAAGGCAGTACCCTATCTCCTTAAAGACATGTCTAAATTGAGCTTCGGTAGGTGAGACCTACGGTACTTTGCAAGATTTAAGTTAAAACGCTTCACTTTATAAAGTGAAGTGACTAGATAAACGTGGTTTTACATTACATAAACTCACGCTTGAATCCCGGAGGGGTAGGTTGAGACCAGGGTTCACCACTTACCACGATCCTGACATTACATACGTGCTATTATTGGCTTCATAAATAAACATTTAACCTGACAAGTGGCTATTAGCACAGCGCGTATATGTAAGCGTAGACAATGAAGCGTCTGAAAATCCTTCGCAATCCCGAGGAGCGTGAAAGCCTGCTCCACAATGGGCACGTGAGCCGACGAACGCGGACGTCACTCCACATTCAAAGGAGCTATTATTGAAGGCGCTCAGCGATAACGGTCAATTAGGATCTACCCTGAACCGCCGTAATGTTGCCGCTGGCCATCTGCCCGCCATTGCACTAATTATTGCCCAATAAAATCTTCCTCCGGCAATGCGCTACGAATTGTGTTTGCGTCCCAATCGTAAATAGGCAGTTCGCTCGCAGATTCCACTCAAACTTTATAATAACTTTGGAACGAATGACGTAGCGGAAAACTTCAAAGTGGAAACTCCCGTTAAAAATTGAAATTTGCTCACCTTTATAGAGATTCTTTAAATCCTTTTAAACATCAAAGCATTGCGGAGGTAGACTGCTATTGAAATCCCCAGTGAGCATCAATGCCTATTGCCACGTCGCTTATCTACAATTTACGGCTTGAGCACCGTGAGAGTTAGCGGAGGGCGGCGGAGGCGAGCGGGCGGGCGGAGGCAGCTCAAAGCACTGCATTATTGCACGAGCACGGAGCGATAAAGGTCAATCGGTTAGGGAGTATTATCCAGCATAGGGGTCACATTGTTCATTGTTGCTACAAAGTACCTACCTACCAAGATCCGCCAACTCACTGTTTGAGACTCTCGTAGCCGTCGTAGTTGCTTCGTAGCACTCCGTAGCACTGTCTGCGTAGCACTCCGCAGGCCTCATCACTAGTGCGTAGCGCATCTTCAAAGTTTATTATAAGTTATTTTTTGCACGTTTGACTACCAAGTCAGATGCCGTGGGTTCGATTCCTGCTGGGGGCCGCCGTGCTATAATTTGTGCAACACCTTAGTCTGGATGTTTTTCATGTTTGTGAAAAAACACCCTGCCTGGACACCATATAATAGGGTACCTTAGTTTGGGACCAGGACAAGTAATTGTGTTGATGTAATATTTATGGAAAATATTTGTTAATTGCTTTAGACATGAGCAATCTTTTCGGTACGAGAGGCAGGATAATCGGCGTGACAGCGACGCGGGGGTGAATAGCACTCATAATTACGTTGTTTTATGCTATTTCCATAATGGCTACAAAATTTAAGGCATCTTTACCCCGGTTTCTCTTATACTAATACTATGTTTATCTACTGTTAACAGCTATCAATTGGTTGTTTTAGTAGTCACTTTGGCCAACTGACAGCTGTTAACAGTATCAATAGGTTGCTAGTGCACGAGGAACTGGGGGTTAGTTTTTCCGGTGAATGATCACATAGTGAACATCTGGAGTCATTAATTCGTGTTCCGAAATAACACGTGAATGGCCTTGCTTCTTAGCAAAGTTACAGACTAAAACATTAATTTAATATCATGGAAACAGAAACGGCTAAATCGGATGAATAATTTTCATGGCAATGGCGTGACGTTAGATTATTTTCAGAAAATTAAATTTTACTCGTCGGACACAGACCATAAAGCGCTTGCTTACAAATCTCTTTGTTACGACATCGTAACGAGATTATGTCCGTGTTCGTTTAGAAGACGCCAGTCGGCATCGCTGTCGGCGCGCGGCGGGCCCCTCGCGATCGGCGCATTATTATTTAGTCTTTTCATATTTCACAACACCTTACAGTAATTATAACTTCCACGCTTGTCCTGGTGCCAACTTAGGATATGCTGTGCTATGGTAACCTAGCAAGGTCATCGGAACAAACACGGAAATACACCCAGACTGAGGCCATTTGTACAAATTAAGCACGGTAGCCTCTAGTGGGATTCGAACACACTACCTCTGTTTTGGTAGTCAAGCGTGTTAACTGCTAGACTAACCAGGCAGTCATAAAAAAAATTCTAAGATGATTTTTTGTTGCCTTCAAGTTTCTTAAATTGTTTATTTGCATCAACTGTTCAATGAGGAACCGCCCTCGAGCGCGTCACGTCAGCAGGCCCCCATCAAGTCACATAGTTTATTAATTTACGCTATAGTTTTAATATCCCGCCTGCTAAATGATTCCAGGACATTTCATGCTATTCAGTATTGATATTTCATTAACCGATAGCGAATGGTATTGCTACTACAACTTCACAAATGTACGTAACTTAGAAAACAAACATACATGCCGAGATTTGAACGGTAAAGGAACAGTAAAACATCGTGAAAATTGCCAATCCGCGGTGGGAACGCGTGGTAATTAATCCCATACTTTTTCTTTGAAAGAAGGCCCGTGCCCTGCAGTGAGACGTATATAGGCTACATAAAAAAAACTATTGAGTGTAGATTTACGTAACATTACGACTTAAGTTATAGGCAATAAACACATGTAACTGCCACATGCTTGGCTACATACTGCTTATATTAGAAAAATATTGTTTTAACGTAGGTATCAGATTGCGATCATAAAAAATACCATTTCATGAAGGTACCTATATAAGTAAACTTTGTATAATATATTATAGTTACTAATTTCAGGCATGTTGTTGTAAGTATATAAAATTTTTATTTGCTGTAATATACACATGGATGCAAAACAAAAATATTTCATTGGAGACGTCATGTTAAACGATTAATAAAGGTGATAAACATTTTTCACTACAAATTATGCGTTTGATAATACAATCTGTCGAAAAGTAATTCTAATCATGTGGTACAAAAATGCACCATGCAAATACAGCGCAAACTGTGACGTCACAAATTGCTAAAGACACCTTGTAATATATGAAGCAATTATCAATATTTCAGTTAGGTATCTATCTCGAATAATAATGTTTTTATGTATCAAAACATTCAGAATGCAAAGAAAAAAAACAATAATTTTTTTTTATTATTAGAGAAACAAGATTTTTTGCATTTTTTAATTCCTGTAATACCTCGAAAAAATATATTTATGGTTTGTTTTTTGTTACTTCCTTCATACCCTTTATGATATAAATACAATGTCTCTCGAATCTGATTTTGAGTCACGCTCCCCATTATGTTCATCGGCAATCGGCATATTGTCATGACGCGTGACGCCTCGTTGCTAGGGCCGGGCCAGCACTGGATCGCAGCTGGAGACTCTGGACACGTGAGCACGTGGCCTCCGCCCTCCATCACGCGGCCTGACTCACGGGCAGTGTTTCCGAAATGTTTCCTCTTTATTTGATAGGCTTTTATTTGCCTCCAACTCCTTGAAACGGGCCCTATTGCGCCACGTGCCTCACGCAACCTCTGGAAACACTACAAACTTATTTTTCATCTCACGTGTTTCAATTTTATGAAAATCTCGCCCGGCACCCTCGGTTGCTAACATTTTTGTTGACGTTTATCCGGCTTCTTCTTGGTTTGAGGAAAAATCGACGACTCGGCCATGAGAACAGAAAAGAGCTTTAAGTTTTGATTTAAACGCTTTCCTCATCCACTTCCACTTTGGGTTTTTCCGTGAACTGTGTTTACGAGTTCGTAAATTTTTGTGCAATATTCATTCTGTGATGAATACATTATGAGGGCGTCAGTATCTGGCGGCGCGCGTGGACATGTTTATCAGCAGATAATATCGGTATAATAATGTGTAATGACGCGTGAGTCCAACTCGTATTTATATTCAGAACGCACACTGTCGCTCGCTCGCGTTCACTCGCACTCTACCCACAATCGATATTATAACTTGCAGCAGTCTGTGATGGAAACTATTTACGAAATATCCCGCAAAATATTGCTTTTAAATCATGGAAATTCAATGTTTTTAATACAAGAAAGTCATTTTTCAGTTGGCAGTTTTGCATTGTTTCATATTGTAGGACTGCACCAATTTAAATACGGTCGCAAATTCATTTAAGGCCTCGCAATTAACTATTTGAGCTGATATATTGTTCGGCTGGCTGCGTTAATATCAGAATAATAAATTTCAGGGTGGTTTCCATCCGGCACTGTCTGCCGGAATGCTCGCTACTAAACTACTACTGCCGAGTACATTATCCGTTTAAAAAGCCTGTATGAACATTTTCGTAATGTCGTTATCAATACGTCTACAACATTATTTTGATCTTGAAGTATTATTTATGAACTTAAACTTTATAAAACTTCTTTATTGAACCAATTTCACTTTTCACTCGTAGCATTGCACTATGGGAGTTTAAATATGCACACGAGTAAAAATATTCATCCAGTAGACTTGCCATGTGGTTAGAACGAGCAGCTTAGTATATCCATTGACAATGTTCTTTGATAAATTGAAAAGGTGCTTTACATTCAAATATGGATAGTATTTTTTCAGTCGCTGAGATGAAATTGTATTTTGTTGGGTCGCGGCTGAATAAATTGCAGCTTAGCTGTTCCGGCTTCAGCTAGATCTCTAATTAAAACTGCGTATACGGCTAATGAGTTCTCTCTGTGTACATGACAACGCATAAATCCCGTGTAATGAACTCAGTGAGCGTTAAATAGGGGCGAGTCACTCAAATTGTCCACAATGCGATTATTCCATTACTCCGACGCTGCCCGACCGCAGAGCATACATACCTACCTATTTGAGTACCTACTTAGGTGCGTATCAAGCCGCCCTCATACATGTGATAGGCACCAAAAGGCCTAAGCTACCTTCCCATAAACCAATTCCACGTTATGTAAGCAGGCGGTCTACATCTCAAATTTATTCTGCAAAATTAAGCAATGGAGACTAGCACGACCCAGGTCTTGTGTTGGTGTTGGCCCAAATAAGCCTAGTTTAGATGCCCATAAGCAGCTTTCATTCATGGTATGTAGATAGCTTAGAGGCAGATGAAGGCACTACATACCTATATAAGACCAGATAGGTACTACATACCTAAATTTTAAATTTATTTATTTGCGGAGAAAAAAAAAGACTTGACAAACATATAAGATAAAAAATAGAGTCACTAAATAAAGTAAATTTTCCATTTCTTCATATTTCCTACAGATCGGTAATAGCAATATTATAGCAATAAGAGGCGCCATTCACTATGGAATTAAGATTTGTAATAGAAATTATATAGTCACACTAATGACGGCCCTAGAAAATTATAAAACAACTGTTTTTGAAAGTGATGCATCGGTAAAATAAATAATAAAATCTTTGGTGAACATTTGGAGGAAGTGTCCACTAAAGTTAATTCTTTTCAACAAACTCACCACTTAATGGCTAGAGCAGATTTAATTATGTAACTCAATTATACTTTGTCAACAGGGGGCTTTTAATGACTTTCTCAGCCCAGTACTGTGGGAACACTCTTAATGATAAAAGAACTTTAGAATAAGGTTCAACAACTACGATATTTCCACCACTACTTGTATATTCGACAGCAGATCAACCTTTACATGCCTGCACTTTATTCAGTTACATTACCGGCGACTTTCTTTCCACGCAACACAATAACTTGTCCTGGTCCTAAAGTAGGATACCCACAGTAGGTTAACCAGGCAAGGACACAGATATGGAGATACACTAAGACTGAGGACATTTGTACAAATCAAATACGGCGGCCTCCAGTGGGAATCGAACATCCGACCTCTGCTTTGGAAATCAAACGTGTGTTAGGTAGTTAAATAGATAGATAGAGAACACTTTATTGCACAACCAGAAAAAAGAAGACCAATTATTATGTCTTAAATCTAAGTAATGTTACAATTGGCAATTGTATTGTTATTTATTTAGCCTGCCTTGTCCCCAGTCTGTCGTCGAGCCGCCGCCCTTCGCAGCTGGATCCGCACGCGACGCGCGCCGTGCTTGCGCGCGCGCTCGACGTCTGGCAGCAAGCCTCCAGCCTCACCTTCAAGGAGATCAACTCGGATGAGGCTGACATTGTCGTTTCCTTCGCCAAGTAAGTCCACTAAAGGGTGACCGCAGTCTGACATTATCGTTTCCTTCGCCAAGTAAGTCCACTACGACCATGATTTAGCACTTAACCTGAGCCTAGCTTTCGAAAAAATGTATTGTATAATGCCTTGGATTTTTTTGCAATATTCCAATGTGATTTTTACCGTCTAAATAAAATTATACATACAATGATAAGAGAAAACACTCCATAAATTTAATAAATTAAACTAAAAAACGGGAATGTACGTCGTTCGCAAAAATGTAACCTAGAAACTGAAGTTTCGTGGAGAAGATGATACATATAAGATAAAATAAAAAAAAATAACCTCTAAAATAACAACCAAGCAAAACCGTAGGGCAATCATTACGCTATACAACTCTTTAAGCATGTTTCTCGTGAAAAGGGGTGCCAAGATAAGATTTAAAATTGGAAGGCTGACGCATCACTTCCCTTTTAAGTTTACACGACTCGTTTTTTCCCCTTTTCTTACCATGCTGAGATTGCTGAGCCTATTCTGAGCTCGGAAATGGCTGAATTTGCCTCATTTATAGATAGATGGACACCGAATAACTACATAGACAATACTTACTAGTTAATTCTCGCTATACTTCATCGGCGTACATTCTGTGTGCCAATTTCCATCCAAATTCGATCAGGCTTTTATGTGTGGAGAGACGCGTGCGGGTCAAAACGAACGAAGCGGACGCTTTGGCAGAAATCTGTTTTGATTCTAAATTCGCTGTCTGTTTTCACTGTTAATGAGCACAAGAATGTAATGAGTCGCACTTTAATATAACTTTATGAAACAAGACTTATCGTGGAATAGTACATAATTTTATTCACTTATCCCGAATAGTTGCGGTCGCCAGATGGCGCCACTGTCGTGCACATAGCCAGTGATGGCGTGACAAAGGGACAAACATACTTTATGTTATTTATAAGAATACGCTTCGACTAAAACACTCCTCAAATGCAGTTTAACCAGTCTGTGGTAATGGAAAAGACTAACTTAACTAAACATAAACATTTACATACAGGCACATACATTGCTTCTGGCCCCACACTAGGATACCCTGTGTCGTGGGAACCAGAAACAACGATATCACAAACATGTAAACATCCAAGACCTGGGTTTTTTTTTGTCCCCAGCCGGGATTCGAACCCGGGACCTCCCGCATGGTATGCAGATGCACTACCGCTGCGCCACGAGGTCGTCGAACTTTTACCTACGTTTATCATATTAGGTACGCGGTAGATACCTACAAAATTACCCACGGCAACCTACGAATATTACGCCAGTTTCTAGGAAACGAGGCACCTGTGAAGTGAGCGATCAAATAGGAATAGAGTTCACATCTTCAGTACATATGAAAAACCAGCCAAGTGCGTGTCGGACTCGCGCACGAAGGGTTCCGTACCATTATCTATACAACATTAGACACAAAGATCGAGAAAAAACGGCAAAAAATCACGTTAGTTGTATGGGAGCCCCCTTAAATATTTATTTTATTTTAACTATTTTGTTTTCATGCGAATATAAGACTAAATATTTTATGAATATTTCAAGCGTCTACCTACCTACCTGTTGCCGTTATTTATATCAAGCAAAAAAGGGAAAAAAATACGTTTGTTATTCTATTTTTTGTTATAGGGACAACAACAATACATCATCTGTGAAAATTTCAACTGCCTAGCTATCACGGCTCATCAGATACAGCCTGGTGACAGACAGACAGACAGACGGACAGTGCAGTCTTAGTAATAGGGTCCCGTTTGGCATCCTTCGGGTACGGAACCCTAAAAGTATCCCAACTGTTGATATAATTTTGGATGGCTCGATTTTCCCAATAGTGCATATTACTGAGGAGAAAAGTTATAGTGGCAAAGTGTGAATGCACGTATTGTATGACGATGCGATGCCTGACCAAAGGCGAGTCCGTCGACAAGAGCCGCATAACCGATGAGGGAGAAGTTTGGCTTATTAGAGAACCGCCGACGACA
This sequence comes from Yponomeuta malinellus, assembly GCA_947308005.1. Lineage (NCBI taxonomy): Eukaryota > Metazoa > Arthropoda > Insecta > Lepidoptera > Yponomeutidae > Yponomeuta > Yponomeuta malinellus. The sequence continues at coordinate 13,781,710 of OX371006.1, read as the reverse complement.
AAATGAGAAAGTACAGGCGACAAAAACCTCAACCGCGGCCATATTGCGTCCGCCATATTGCGGCGATTCTGCTGCAAACTTGCAGTGCGCGAACTTCACACAGTCCTGCATACAATTTTCGTTGTTGACGCTACTCCGGAGATTTGTATCGTCCAAGGTCTTCTCTCTCACAAAGAAATCGTTTGTAGGTCTGGTTTCCAAGTAGTACCAACGATTACATTTAACTACCTATTAGGTAGCTACCTACCTAATAGATACTTATTTTTAGAAACTACAGCCAATAACCCAAACTTGAATGCAGAGCCGGATTTTGAGGTCTGGAGGCCCTAGGGCAACGAAGGAGCGGAGGCCCCTAATTATTCCAAAATAAAAAATACGAAACAAAAACTACAATGAATACGATGAATTTTTTTTTTAATTTGAATAACAAACAGACGTTATAAGTACTCATAAAAGATTGGCGTTTAAGTATAGTACATATTAGCATTTGTGGGGGCCCTTTCTTTGTGGAGGCCCCAGGGCAGTAGCCCCGCCTGCCCTCCCCTAAATCCGGCCCTGCTTGAATGAAATTCCGCTAAAAACGGCCGTTTTCAAAAATCTATGTAATTCCGAAGTTCCGTTCCGTTCGAAGTACACAGGAGCTAAGTTACCATAAAAGCCATTTTTTAATGTCCACTTTTTGCTCTAACGTTGGTAGTGTTTATATTGGTGGCTCCGGTTAAGTTCGTTGTTAACTGGTAGCCCCTTAAGCGTGACATTCCACCGACATAGGAAATGTCGTCTAAAGCGATTGCATGTCGACACAAAAGCACATCGCACATAGCTTATATGCGTCTCTGAGATTTATTATGCTCATAAAGTGCATTATTACTTCAGTAATAAAGGAACGCAGCGCAACTTAAGTACCTATCTAGATACGTTCTCAAACTCACAAGTGCATTTTCCAACACCATCTGAAGTTTTACTATCAATATTGATTGGTTTTAATTTGAATAAATTTATGTCCCTAAACTTACTGAAAAATGAGTATAAAGAATGTGAAAGTGAACTACATCGGAAAGTATTGTTTGCTTTCGCAGTCTTTATAATTACTTGAAATACAAAAAAATACAGTATTTAATATCATTAGGTATCTACATAGGTACGTACTACCACTTTTATAAGTAGCCTCGACATTGTCCGTCGGCACGGAATACCGCAACCCACCTTCGACTCCAACCGAAAATCAGTGAAATAGCGTAGTTATTGCTACTACATAAGATTTTTAATCCAAAAACAACTGGACTCGTACTGTCTCGCTAATACTTGTACTCCTCAGTTCTTCCACTTTATATTATTACACTTAAGGGCAAAGAAAAATACCAACGTATGTATGCGAAGTTTACCACAGATACAATAAAATCAACAATATTCTAGTGGAACTATTCATGACATGTCTTGATCTAGTGATCAAGACATTGTTTATGTTGTAATTTTAAATGGAATATGGTCATTTAAAATTCCAACATAAACAATGTTTTTACTTAAAAGATATAAAGCTTTAGTGGGTCAAAGTAGGGAAATAATATCTAACGTGCAGTCAGTCATGTAGAATGAAGCCCAGCGTGCCAGGTGACCAATCAGGTCAACCAAGCATGACTTGCTTGTTGTGAGCTTATATTTTGAGTGACAATATAAAATAACAAACTTCCGAACACCTCAAATTCAAGAAAATAGACAGAGATTTTAAATGAATACAAAAAGTATCAACAACAGTTTACAAAAAACTGCTTGATATTTTTGCCATCTAGTGTACAATAGACCAATATGACGCGCATCAGCCAATAGCGGAAGGGTTCTTTCTTGGGTTCACATGGCGCGCTGTGATTGGCAGAGATGTTTTCACGCCATGCAAAAAATGTATTTCTGCGCAGCTATATCGGTGTAACTAATAAAAGTGGTAGTACTGTACGAGTCTTAAAGAATGTGGTAATGTGAATTTCTGACATGTACATATACGAAATGTACGAAAACCAACTTTAATATTTGAGACTGTTTTTCGTACCAAGGACCTATTAAAAAAAATGTTAGTTAGAGACTTTCTGATATAGGTATACAAATCTCGTGTCACAGTGTTTGTTATCGAACTCCTACGAAACGGGTTCATCGATTTTTATGAATTTTTTTGTGTTTGTTTGGTAGGTCTGAGAATAGGCCGTAGCAAAAACAACGTTTGCCAGGTCAGCTAATAATATTATACTTACACAACGTAACATAAACTCACGCTTGTATCCCGGAGACCAGGGAAAAACTAAACTATACTACTATTAGGTATGTACTATTATAAATTAACGTATGCAAAATAGGGCTTTTGTAAAAAGAAGTCCTGGATGAATATGTATTCACCCTCATATTATAAACACAAAAGGTACTTTATCTCGGTAATGCGTTTTCGTGGAATAAGTAGTTTGGCAAGTCATTCGGATTGTACTAAGTAGGTATTTAACTTACAACATAGATCTACTGTTTTCTATTCGGTGAAACTTAAGTGGATTATTCTACTTATCAATACCATGTCAATACAAAACTTTTCCTTGTTGTACCTACAACATTTTACGGAATAGAATAAAAAACTGTAATCCTTTTCTTAGTATCCATAACTTTCAAAGAGAAATACAGAAAAAAAATACGAGTAGCTTTTTAAAAGGGATAATCTTTATACGATACTTATACAATTGTTGGAGACACGAGAACTAGGCCAGTCATTAGAGGTTCAAAACTAGGGTGTACGATGCAAAAGGTGGTGCAGTAGTTTTTATGCTTTTATCTCGTAGATATGGGTACAACGGGATACCGCCGTTTAGCCAAAGTATTTTTCGCCAAATTTTACTTCCCAATAAACTTATGGCATCAGTTTCATTTCCCAAATGAAACTTTAGCAAGTTTTCATTTCGCATTTTATTCATTTGGTCAAATTATCATATCAAGTTTTATTAAGACAAAAGTGTGTTAGGTTAGAACTGCGACCCCCACAGACACGAACTGTTACCAGAAAAGTGGGTTAGGTTAGAACTGCGACCCCCACAGACACCTACTGTTACCAGAAAAGTGGGTTAGGTTAGGTTAGAACTGTGACCCCCCACAGACACCAACTGTTACCAGAAAAGTGGGTTAGGTTAGGTTAAAACTGCGACCCCCACAGACACCTACTGTTACCAGAAAAGTGGGTTAGGTTAGGTTAGAACTGTGACCCCCCACAGACACCAACTGTTACCAGAAAAGTGGGTTAAGTTAGATTAGAACTGCGACCCCACAAATTTGACCAAGTATTTATTTGGTAAACAATAACTTGCCATAATAACTTTTGCTAACTGTTTATTTGCTTTAAGTTGTTTTGAGAAATGTTTTTTTGCCAATTGATAATTTGCGGAAAATAGTTTGGGAAGTAATACTTTGGGAAACGATTTTTGGCAATACATTAGTAAACCGGGTACAACTTAGTAAATATAAAAAATGGTAACACGAGATATCTCGGGAAAACTTTTGATAGTTAATTAATAAACCTCGAAAATTTGACTACTATATGGTGCATCCTACCGAAAAGTTACTTTCTAACAAATTAGAGAACATGAAATTTTGCACATTATGAAACGTATTATCATTTAGTTAAATTAGAGTCGATGCTTATAATTATCGTAATAGGTTGAATTATTTGTCTTTGATAGTCACTGAGCAGAAAGTTTTTGTCTTAATTATCTCTAATTATTTTTCACTGCATCTAGTCATAAAGTATTTTTGGATGTTAACAAACTAATAAGGAATCCGGGGACATACAATTTTGGACCAGAAAGTGTTTAGATATAGCGAAACATATTAGAGCACGATACAGAAATGGGAGCAACCGTGACCAACACATATTGCCGATTTATGCTCAATTTATTGGAATAATTGCAGCAGTCGAGGAATTTGGTAAAAATTTAACTAAATATTGTTAAATATTAACCACTCGTCTGCCGCGACACAGATCTGTGTCCAACTTAGTATGTGCCACCTATACGTTGCGTTCCGCGAGGGCAGTTCAGGAGTTAAACTAATTAATAAAGACCCAGCGGATGCCTGAAAAGTTATTAGGTACTAAAATTGAATTACTAATCTAGGTATCTAAAATAAAATACAAACTTTTATTTCTTATCATTACCCTAAAACCGGTTCTCGGGTTTGTTAGGTCAATGAAATAAAACTGAAATAGATACCATTTTACTACAACAAACCTTCCAAATTCCAAGTGACTTCCCCGTTGCATCTCGATATAGCAGGTGCCTATTACAGCATCGCATCCCTTAATGTCGCATGAAATATGCATGGACCTCGTCCAGTTAGTCGCATTGTTTTGTTTTCTGGAAAAAATATTATTTGAGTGTATAGAGCAGAGAAGGACGAACGAGAACGCTCAGGGGAGCCAAGTTTGATTGCTATGGAGCGCTCGTCTAGGTACTCGTCCACGAATCACTGAATGTATTTCTCTTTATAAATCTCATTTCCACAGATTATTCCTTAGCGGTTTATTAAGTACATATAATATGTCTGTAAAATTATTCAAAAATTATGTACGTCGGTAAATAAGTATGTTATAATTCTTAACATCCTCCTATAGTAATATTGTATGACCAGTAGAGTGTGCAGCCCTCGCTCTATTCGGAGCGTCCTTATCATGATAACGAACTGTGATATATAGTTGTAAAGTTGCTGGATGACATTAAAGTTATTCTTGTTTTCGAATAGAAGTGGCTAAATTGGCTAGCTGCGGCTAGCTAGCCACCATACACTCCGATACTTGTAGTGGTCGCACTATCAACACGTGTATGTCGACGGTGCGACTACTGACATCATCTGATACAACCAAACATTGTGGTAGGTTAGTCCGCACTCTCTTCTTGTAGGCCTATATTTTTACTAATGCACACATGTTTGCCCGCAGGCGTTACCATGACGACGCGTACCCGTTCGATGGGCGCGGCTCGATCCTTGCGCACGCGTTCTTCCCGGGCAGCGGCCGCGGCGGCGATGCACACTTCGACGATGACGAACTGTGGTTACTGCAGCCCCGAAACGATGACGAGGAAGGTGAGGAATTAGTCGCAACTTCAGTTTATTTCACTCGAGAGGCATCTAGCCACGGCTCTCTAGTCATCATCATCATCAGCCTATGCTTGTCCACTGCTGGACATAGGCCTCTCCTATTGCACGCCACTGAGCATGGTCCTCGGCTATTCTCATCCAGCTCTTGCCAGCCGCCCTGCGAAGATCATCGCTCCACCGAGTCTGAGGACGTCCTACACTACGTTTACCGATCCGCGGTCTCCACTCAAGAACTCGTCTACCCCATCGGTTATCAGTTCTTCGGATGATATGGCCGGCCTACTGCCACTTCAGCATGCTAATTCGGTGGGCTATGTCGGTGACTTTGGTTCTCTGTCGGATCACCTTGTTTCGAATTCGATCTTTAAGAGAAACCCCAAGCATAGCCCTTTCCATAGCACGCTGAGCGACTTTAAATTTGTGGACCAGCCCCACCGTGAGTGTCCACGTTTCGGCACCATATATCATGACGGGTAAGACGCACTGATTAAAGACTTTAGTCATGAGACTCTGTGGGATTGGCGATGTGAAGACTCGACGTAGTTTCCCATACGCTGCCCAGCCCAGCTGTATTCTTCTATTGGCCTCTTTCTCGAAGTTGTTTTTACCCAACTGCATGGTTTGCCCGAGGTAAACATACTCCTTAACAACTTCGAGAATACTGCCTTGAACTGCAATTGGCTCCGGACTGACGTGTTCATTGAACATAACCTTGGTTTTATCCAAGTTCATCCGGAGACCAATGCGTTGGGAAGAATCAGCCAGGCCACTCAGCATATGTTGTAGATCTTGCAGCGTTTCCGCCATGATGACGATGTCATCTGCAAATCGCAAATGTGAAAGGTACTCACCGTTTATGTTTATGCCGTACCCCTTCCAGTCCAGCGTCTTGAACATGTCCTCCAATGCACTTGAGAACAATTTGGGGGAAATAACATCCCCTTGTCTCTCTAGTATATTCCTAAAATGTTTACTACCTTCTTCGCCCCAGCTTCTTGCGTTTCCTACCTGTATACTTATTTAGTATACTGAAAGCAGCGTTGTTGAAAAAGACCACAAGCGCATCCTGTTCCTTATATTCTTTAGTTGTCGACAGATAATCAGCCCCATTAAATAGGTACTAAATGGATGTGGAATCGAAGTACTCACTCGGATTCCCGGCTTCCGTCCCTAGAGCCAATTATAAAGTTCATGCTTCGTTTTTATTCCACATGTTATAAAACGTTTCCGATACAGCGTAATCCTGCGAACAATGAGTACGACCGGGTAATCTTTTGATCCCTTTTAATTAACACTATAAGCTCGTCGTTTGTAGTATTCAATCTACTCAAAGGCACTTTCAGTTACATTTTGTGTGTCGGTGCATTTTACGTAAGTTTAAAACTGCGTAACTAAAAGCTAGCTTTATTTCGGTATTCGTTCAGTCGATAAAATACATTGTAGGTAGCGGTGGCAGGCTCGCGAGTACAGTTTCGTCTAAAAGTTGTTTTTCCGACCATTCGCAAATGAGCTTGTCGTGGTTGAGCCGTAGCGTTTTGACATGCAAATGACGGCGGCCCAGACGAAACTTTCAGGAGCCCACCGCTACCGTCTACATACACCGACTACCTTCGTACATACAGCGCACTTGCAATGAACTTATTATTATTTATTTTGCGTGTGGTGTACAATGAATAAAAATACGAAAGTAAACCTTAGGTTTCAGTAGACTAACAACCTGTTAACTACTGCTAACAGTTGTGGATTGGTCAAATACATCCAAAAATCAACTCACAGCTGTTAACAGTACATAGATTGTTAATGTACGAGAAACCCGGGCCAATAATTCACTCAATAAATAATTCCTCGTCGGCTTCAAAAATACAACAATTCACTATTATGAACTGATTTCAGAGGACAATCGTGTTACTATGTAGGCTTGTTGAGAGAGTGTTTTTCCAGTGTACTGGCATCCATCACACGCCGCCGCAGAGTCCGAGCGTTAGGTTCTCAATGGAAGGCTTTGTCGCAACACATGTTATGAAACGGGGCGTGACCACAGCGACGCTGCTGCGAAATTACTCCATACCCAAAACTGTATCGAGCTCTACTAGTACTCTAATTTATCTTCCCTATACAACGCCAATTTACATTGTACGTCGCTCGATCATCAAATTTGCATTTGTTTACAGGGGATTAAATCCACTTAGCTTTAACCTACCGTAGTTAAATTTACTTTAAATTCAGAAATTGTTTTCTTCAGGTACTTCCCTGTTTGCGGTGGCTGTCCATGAGTTCGGGCATTCACTGGGGCTCAGCCATAGTTCAGTGAAGGGAGCGCTTATGTACCCCTGGTATCAAGGCATACAACCCAATTTCGTTTTGCCTGAAGACGACCGCAACGGTATCCAACAGATGTATGGTAAGATTCAACCATGTGCTGTGTTTTTACATAGTAATATCCGTGTAATTTCCATTTTTACGTACAATAAAGTGTTATCTATATATCTATCTAATCAGTTTTTAATCAATCAATAACACAACATCTTAACTTTCAGGTCCTAAAGAAAGAAGGATATGGGGCAAGATACCATACTATCGTCCGATAGAGACTCCACCGCCAACAACGACTACCACAACTACAACCACTACAACAACAACGATGCGCCCCTACCACCATCACCACAAGCACCCACAAAGATACCCGAACCATCAACCGGGGTACACCCCTCATCCGAGGCATCCAGGGAAATATCCCACATACTATCCTCTGAAGCCAGGTTACGACTTTCCGTCATACATCCCTGAACGTCGAAACTGGACCGATGAACATTCTAGAAGAACGACTTACCCCTACCCTCGACCTGCGCCAGAAACTACGACCCACCCCACGACGTATCGACCTCGCTACCCGTACGGACCAGAATACCCGAGCGACCCTCGCCCGCCTCCAACTGATCCGAGGACCAAGAAGCCCTCCCGCAATCCAGAGAAAGCTACTCCAAGAACCACAACGGCTCCGCCAGATAAACCCGATACGTGCGATACCAATTACGATGCCGTGGCGCTAATCCGTGGAGAACTTTTTATATTTAAGAATCGAGTAAGTTTTTCTAAACGACATCAGGGCTTTTCTTTATATTGAGTTGTTTTGGTCGACTAAGATTTCCATTCATTTAATTACAGTACCACTGGAGGAGAGGAGCTCACGGGCGGTACTCCGGATACCCAATGGAAATATCAAGGATGTGGTCCGGACTGCCACAAAACATGACACACGTCGATGCGGTGTACGAAAGACCGGACAGGAAGATTGCCTTCTTTATCGGTAAGCAACTTGTGAGGATGATCTTTGAGGAAACTCTAGTAGTTCATACGCTGACTAGGGACTCCTTATGCTTCAATCAAAACAATGTTTAGTGAGCTGATAGGGAGAGGATGGGTGTGTATTTTAGCTAGATTTAGGTCAGTTTTATGGTACAGTATAAAATATGCAATTCCTGAAACACGGCAATTAGTGTTTATGTTTTACAGCAATATATGTTCTGTGAGTTTTTTCTTTGATATTTGCCAAAATATCAAGATTTTATAACTTTATGAAAATCGCGTTTTCGTGCCTCCGGTAAATCTTTGGTCTTCCGTAAATCTTCTATAAATCTACATAGAAGAATGTGCATTCTATTTAACATAGCTTGTAGTTTTAAGCATTATATGCATAAAACTACATCACCAATACAAAGCAAAAAAGACCGCGAAAACACATAAAATACGAAAAAAACTAAAAGAAAAATTGAATAAAAAAATCTATCGCTGGTTACGACGCATTCATAAGTCGTTTTACATCAACACACAAGGCATTCTAATCATCTTCACGTTTTTAAACGGTTTTATTTTTTACAGGTAAAGAACTATACTTATTCGACACTCAAAGTTTGATGCCCGGATATCCAAGACCTATATCAGACCTCGGCTTGCCTGACAATTTAGAGAAACTCGACGGAGCCATGGTTTGGGGACACAACGGGAAGACGTTTTTCTTCAGTGGCACCACGTATTGGAAGTAAGTGCACACCCGAAAGTGATCGAAATATTTGGAAGTCATTTCATTTACCATGCCTAGGTATCTATGTACCCATTAACTATTAACTACACAGTAAAACAATTGTGCAATAGCTAATGAAGTCTTTACGTTTCAGATACGATGAAAATGAACACCGCGTGGAGCCAGACTACCCGCGAGATATGGCGATGTGGAAAGGAGTCGGCTACAATATCGATAGCGTATTCCAATGGAAAGATGGTAAGCCTTTGATCTAGTCGAATATGTTTCAAACCACAGGTTGTCAAACTTATTTATAGACCCAATTCTTCTTTTCATCTTCACCAGGGCCGTGTTTCATAAAACAATTCATAATCTATTATGTTAATTCGATCTACATTGCGTAGCACCGTTTTCCTTCTTATTAATTTGTGGGTTAATCGACTTTGCATTGTATTTTATTGATTCTTTCGATATGAAGATCTAACAGCTTATAATAAAAAATGTACATGGAATTGTCATAGTATTGCCACGAATTGTATTTAGTTCTACGGAATATGCCTCTGGTACCTATTTAATACGATGCGCATCTTATTCGTATTCGGGTATTTGGCGATGATACATTGCGGGCAAGAACGTTTGAAATCCTTGATTGCGGGTTATACACAAACAGTTCCAAAGATGTATGTGAAGTTGGAAGTAACTATTATTATATTATTTTAAACGTGCATTATTATACATATGGATAGGATATTGTCTTAGTATGTCAATAAATTATTTATATTTCTCTCCCAATACGTCAATAGATAGGATGTGGCCCATATCCTATTTCTGAGTTCAAAGAAAAATGTTTTCCCCTACACCACAAAGGGGCATACCTAATCGTCCGTTTAAGAAAAACTGATGTAACCTAAACAAATATTCATCGAATCCCAGTAATGTGCAATTTTATTTCTAGGCAAAACATACTTCTTCAAAGGCAGAGGTTACTGGAAGTTCAACGATCTCCAAATGCGGGTCGAGCACGAGCGACAGCAAGCCTCAGCTCCGAAGTGGATGGGTTGCCCCGAAGAACGTTTGGGGCATCGCGCCCCGTACTATGCCCCACCAGCCCCGGGCTCCACATTGCGATCGCTAAGTTCTGCGACTTCAGACCGCCTGAACCATCGACAATACGCCCCCCTGATTACTTCCCTACTAGTAATACTGGCTAGTTTTATAACATGTTCTTAATAATACGAAAAAAAGAAACGCTATCAATAAGGGCATGTAATGTCACGCATGTGCTGTGCACATTATGCTACTAGCACATATCAAAGATTGTAATCAATCCAAACACATTTTTTAATAAAATAATAATATATCTAGCTACCGTAAAAAATCGCGCAAACAATGCACTGCCTATTTTAGTGAATATTAACAGATTATTACTCATAAATAATAATAAATTTACACTCTACTAGAATAATTATTATTTTTAATATTATGTGTAAATTTTGATCTCAATATGATCGAGTGTTTGGTTTATTATAACATGTAAGGTACATAACACCATTGATTTAGCTTCTGTACAGATTATCTTATCCGTCAATAGCAATACAACTATGTTATTTGTGATTGAGCATAATGCGGCATTGGTGCAGCATCAATGTTGAGTAACTTGTAGTTGTCCTTTAAATCTAATAATTAATGTAATACCTACCTTTAGAGTGTGTACTACTTTAATTTAATTCTAGAAATGCGCTGGTTAAAAGTGGTACATTTACTTAGTAACTTGTAAAGTATTATAAGCAATTTATAATCTGTAGTTTTGTAAATTCATGGAGTTACCCACTACAAAATTAAAAAAAAAACAATAAAATTCACTCACTGTTCCTCACAGGTTTTAGAGTGGATCCTAATGATGAAAAAAATACATAGTTATAGGTAGAATGCACACTAGTGTAATGGATGAGTCTGACGCGAGAGGGCTTTTTAACAATGATGGCCTTATAAGCATTGTGAAATTATATAATAAGTTTATACATAGACTGGCGTGTCTCATAACAGTGAGAGTACAGGATGGATGTTGAAATAAAAAAAATATGGTATGATTATGGTGCTTACTATACTTTAGTTAGGGATTGTACAGAATAAATTATCTGTGGTTCTTTCCACTTGTATCAACTAAGTTTTAATAATATTACCTTCATAAGCACTACACATATTTATAGGTTTTGAATAGTTTACTGAAAAATAGATGTAAACTATTCCAAACATATAAAACTAAGTTTTATTCGGAAAAATTAAGTACCGAACGGTAAAACATATAAAACTAAGTTTTATTCGGAAAAATTAAGTATCTATTTGAGTCTTGGAAATCATAACAAGTTGAATCTTTTCTAAACTTTTAATGCATAATAATGTATTCATGTACATTTATATAGGCTTGTTTCTTAGCAGTCAGTGAAAAAATGAAGAGTTCTACTTAACTTCAATCATGCAAAAATCACTCACCTTATGAATTGCAGTTTTATAATATTACAAGAAAAGAATTAAATACATCAGCTTTTCTGAAATAATTTTGTCACAAATAATTTAACAATAACTGTGATATTTAATTATACAAAAAGCCTTAACAATTGGCAGTAAAATAAAAATATTGTATTCTTCTATGTATGTAATACATTTATTGAAATGGTAATGTTAGATATAGCTATTACTTTTTTATCTAATTTAAATACTATTATTTATAGGACAAAAATAAATAAAAATATGTAAGGGTATTGTTATTTTATTTTCCTGTTATTATGTTTTCACTATAAATATAAGATGATCAGTACTGCCGATGGGGGGGACCACAGTATCTAAGATTTATCAGGCCCTGGACGATAGGGGGTTCCATGTAGGTAGACACAAAACTAGGGACCAGGAGGAGGATCCACAGGGAAATCTGAGTAATGGGCCTCAACAAGTCTAGGGGTAAACCAGGTCGAACAGTAAAAATTAAGCTGAATTAAAAAAATGGCTTAAAATATATTTGAGTATGTATTTTGCTTACAAAAAAAAATTGTGTTTGAATAAAATTCTTAGTTTTGCCTAATGGTTATTTTTGCTATAGTGCACTATAATCACACGAAGTTTGACACTTGCATACGGAGCATCTTCATACAAAGTTAAAGATAAATGAGCCAGTTAGATGAAAAAAAAATTAAAATTATACAAATAACATTGCAAAAAAATTTCAGCTGTTCCATACTATAATAACCACTAATGTATGGAACTTCTGCTCTTTTTGGTTTCCTTATAATGTTGTTTGTATTGACGAATAGAACCTTCATTAACTCCATTTACCGAGGTATGAAGCTATACCTCGTCATAAGAGCTAGCATATGTTGAGTATAACTCGAATGCTGTCTCTCTGTAAATCACTTTACGACTGAGAATAGGTCTGTTCCAATGACGAGCAGAGAGGTTATTAAAATTGCTTTTAATTCAGTAACTTGTAAAAACTACTTACATATAGGACCTACACTATCACATGGCAGTCACTGTCTCGTGCTCTCTTTGATCACTTTGCCATCATCGCTCTCTTGGAAGCCTAACTTGGACCAGTCTTCTTTCGCCATGAGGTTGTTCTCCATACGGCAGGCTAAGTACGACTTGGCTTCGTCGCGGCACATAGAGTTGTTGCTGTTGTTATCGAAAAGGCATTTCATGTACTTCGTCATCGTCTTCTTGCAAGCTCCATCGTGATCCAATGGGAAACTGCCCTTATCTGGTGGCGTGGGTATAAACTGTTTCTGACCAAATGTCATCGCTGTAGACATGATGGATGAGTAGATAGTTTCAGTAAATATTTTCGTAGGTATATTTTGGAAAAAATACTCTCGAGCGAATACAAAAACATATAACAGCTGATTGATATGCCACAGATTACCATAAAAAATCAAACAACTGTCATTAGCTCATGTCGCATCCACAGTGCCGGGATGCGATGCCAGTAGCACCTTGTGATGTAGACACCTTACCCCTTACTCGACTTAGCGATGTTAGCGAACAGTGAATGAAGTTTACTTGCATAGAGGTCGTTAATCTAAAGGCGCTTATACATGGGCGGCACGTGTGCCAACTGCAGCCGTCGACCTGTGCTGACGGCAGCCGTCGACAACGGCAGTTGCCACACGTGCCACCCGTATATAAGCGCCTTAAGGATGTTTGCCTTTCTCCTAGCAAAAAAATAATAATAATTGACGTTTATGCCGTCGATGTCAACTGAAAAATTAAGATAGGTTCGCTCTTTTTTCTGTTCTGGTGAGAATATTTTATTTAGTTTTCTTACTAGTTCTACTTCCGTGTGAGTTACGTACGGAGTGCGGACAGAAATAACTACGCGTTCTGCATGTCCAACCCACGATGGGTGAAGAGAAAACGCGATGCGGACCATCTACCACGCCAGTCGCTTCTAACCTAATATGGCGGTATGCGCGCGTAATCCTTTCAAAAAAGCACAATATGATTACTGGGACTAACACGCAGCGCGGCGGGTAATCATCTGCGTGTGAATGTAACATTACGTTGTGAATGCGCCATTGTTGGAAAAAAAAAATACTAGTCTGTGCTAGTGATATTTGACATCTGTGTTACTGTCACTGTCACTGTCACCAAGTTTACTCTGTGGTTCGTTTATTTACGTGATTACCCACGTGGAAATGAAAGAAACTTAATAGGAATGATAACCAAGCATACTGTAAAATGTCTCGTTTGATAGTGAAAAACTTGCCAAACAAAGTAAGCACATAGTTTAAACTATATTCAACATCAGTGAGTGAACAACAGATCTAATAACACAAAATGTTTCTTAGGTTACAGTTGATTTACTCAGGGAAACCTTCGGACAGAAGGGCGAAGTGACAGACGTCCAGCTGAAGTACACAAAAGATGGTAAATTCAGGAACTTTGCGTTCGTGGGGTTCCGATCGGACGAGCAGGCGGCGGCGGCGCGCGAGTACTTCGACGGCAGCTGCATTCGCTCTATGAAGATTGATGTGCAGGTGTGCGCCAACTTGGGTGACGAGACGAAGCCTCGCGCCTGGAGCAAGTATGCCGCCGACAGCACAGCCTATAAGAAGCTACATGAAACCGAGGAGGAGGAGAAGACTAAAGCCAAGAAGAAAAAGAAACTAGAGAAAAATAAGAACAAAATTGTTGAGTTGTTAAAGAAGGTATTAGGTGGTGTTGATCTTACATGTTGTTTAATGTATTTTTTTGTGCACATCTGAACATCAAAGTATATAGAAATCTTTTGGTGCTTCAAATACAGTTGATTTTCATCACATCAGATCTTTTTAAAAATAAGTATGTATTTATTAAACTAATTAGAAGCAGTGGTAGCCTAGTGGGTAGAACATTGGACTCGGAAGCGAGAGACCCAGGTTTGATTTCCAGTGTGGGCACGTACCTATGACTTTGTTTTCTAAGTTATGTATGTTTGTGAAGTTAATAGTAGCAATACCACTGGCTAACAGTGAAGGAAAACATCGAAACCTGAGTGTCTGAGCTATTCACATACCTCTGCTCTTGAGATCGCCAATCCACAGTAGGCAAGTGTGGTAATTAGACCATTGTACTCTCTCTCTGAGAGAAGGCCTGTGTCCTACAGTGGGATGTTTATAGGCTGCTTCTGTATTTATTAAGTATGAAAACTATTGTCAAAAACCCATTAACTATTAATTAATTTATTGATCTCTAAAATTACTATTTTCCAAGTGCTGCATCTCACTAAAAGCAACATATTTTGTTCAGTACAATACTCTTTCAATGACTAAATCTAAATCTACTTATAGAAAGATTGTCTATAAATAGGTGATATTATTTTAGCATAAAGATGACCCATTATTTGTGGAGTTCATTGAAGCCCACACAAATGATAAAACTGCTTGGATTAAAGAAGCTCTTAGCAAGGCAGTCCAGAGTGAGGATGAAGATGACAGTGGAGTGGATGAGGAAAGCCCTGACGAGCCCGAACCAAAGGAAGAAGTCGAACCTAAGGATAAGCAAAAACAGAAGAAAGAAGGGGAGAAACTGGCTAATAAACAAATTAGTGACTTGGAGGTAAAGTGTGATTTTAATTGAAGTCTGGGGTCCGCTAACCTTGGATCAAATTGCATAAATTTGCCTTCTGTATATTATTATTGAAATTGAAATTCATAATGTTTATTTCAAACCTACTTAAATAACATATTAAAATTCTTTATTGCGCTTATAAAAATATAATAATACAAACATAAACATAAGGCTAACAGCATTACATATTGTTATATGACTATGGAACTGAACAAACCTGATTTGGCACATTTCTGCTTGACTTTGCTCTATAGGACTCCAGGCTTAACTTTCTTATGTGCATTCACCCACTTGGGTTGACCTATACTAATGTTCCTGTACCTACACCGTTCTTGAGCCTAAATATTATAAAATAATTCATTTAATTCAGCTGTTATCTGGGTGTAAAAATCATTTTTTAAATACTATCTAAGTTAAAAAATTGATAATAGGGGCTGATTTTTCTTGAATTAATGAAATCAATTAATGAACCTAGGCCAAGCAAACAACTTGCTAGACATTATTTCCTTCCATACTTTAACTATTTTCATCATATTTGTTTGAAATAATATAGGTACACAAATGCAGTTTGTAAACTATTTTTTTTCAGTACATGAAAACATTAATGAGAAAAGTGGGCGTATCTGAAACGTCAACAAAAACAGTCCAAGATGATGAAGAGAAAGAACCCAAAAAAATTAGGAACAGGCCTTTGTTTCATGTCAAAGTAAGTAGTTAATTTCCATTATTTTTACGGTTCCGTACCATATTACTAAGACTTCACTGTCCATCTGTCTGTCTGTCTGTCTGTCTGTCTGTCACCAGACTGTATCTCATGAACCGTGATAGCTAGGCAGTTGAAAATTTCATAGATGATGTGTTGCTGTTGCGGCTAAAAACAGAATAAAATAAATATTGAACGGAGGCTCCCATACAACAAACGTAATTTTTTTGCCGTTTTTTGGTCGGTATTAATAACGGCAACAGGAAGACGCTTCAAATATTCACAGAATATTTAGTTTATGATTGCTTCAAAAATAAATAATTGAATTTAAATAACATAAATATTTAAGGGGGGCTCCCATACAACAAACGTGATTTTTTACCGTTTTTTCTCGATCTTTGTGTCTAATGTTGTATAGATAACGGTACGGAACCCGTGCACGGGTCCGACTCGCACTTGGCTGGTTTATTAGACAGTCTTACACCACTTCTTAAAACTCACTTAATTAGCTATTTATGTAAATAAAATTTTGTGTGAAGAATTTCACTTAAAATGCTGTTCGACATTTTATAAAATTACGCAAGTCTGCTTTATTCGGTTTCTATTTATTTATAAATGTGGATAATTATCCTGTGCAATATGCTAATAGCAACTTAATTGCGTCATAGTTATTGTGTTAGGAAGTTTGAAAGAGCTGAAAACATAAACTTATCGATCTGACCTACCTTGCTTTGTATATTCATCTATTTCAGATCACAGGGCTTCCATTCAAGTGTAAGAAGAAGGATATCAAGGAGTTCTTTCGACCCCTTGTACCTTACTCAATAAGGCTCCCACTCGGCAAAGGCAAGAAGCTCGCTGGCTTCTGCTATGTGGGCTTCCGGACTGAGCAGGAGCTGAAGAAGGCCCTCAACAAAGACAAACTCTTTTTAGGTAACTCTTTTCTATAGTTAATGATATAAGCCTTTTATTTTCTCTATGAAACTCGCGGTTATGGTCGTATCTAAAGTTATTTTCCATAAAGGGCCAAAGGCACCAACCTAACCAAACCTAATCTACCTCAGCGCTTGAAACTGCCAATCCGCGGTGGGCACGCGTGGTAATTAAGCCCATACTCTCTCTCTGAGAGAAGGATTGTGCCCTGCAGTGGGACGCATATAGGCTACATAAAAAAAACGGACAAGTGCGAGTGGGACTCGCTCACCCAGGGTTCCGTACAAAGTTGTAGGAGTCTAGCAGATTTTTCCTAGCTTTTCCCGAACTTCAAAGAGTTATTTTTAATTATTTAATTACAAATGTATAGTTTAATATGAAGATTCATTTGATACGCAGTCATTTTGAATACGCATCATCATTTATTATATGTTTAAAAGACAAACTCACCTATCCACATTTGACTGATAACAAATAATGCATTTTGCAATACCAATTTAATTCGCTTTTTAAAGTAACCTATAAGAAACTAGTTTTGTTTTGTCAGAGGCACTTATTGGTAACAAATAGGGAGATCCGCTTAGCGAAATCACAAGCCTAACCCAACCTAGCCTACTTTTCCCGGGCGAACTTTTTTTTTAATGCATCTTCACCCCCCTGCACCCCCCATGCCTTTTACTGACCTGCGTGTACTGTATAACTTAAATCATATTAGTAGAACTTTGTCGATTTAATGCATTTATTGTATTCTTTTTGTTGCACTAACCTGTGCTGAGGTTCATCTGGCTTATTGTGCCAGCGCTCGCTCAACTGAGCCAATTTCGCTGCCTGTACGTAATATAGAAAAGTCTGTAAAGAGGCTCGAAATTTCGCCGATGCCTGCACTTGCCCATTGGGTCAGTTGGGAGAGCGCTGGCACGGTTAGCCAGAGGTTGCGGGTGCAGGTCCCGGCATGGGTGGAGTTGTTATCCTCTAAATAGATTTTTAATGCATTTATGTTAAGAAAAGTTAACTAATGTTCTGTTTCCAAATAAAATTATAAGAAAGAAAATCTTGTGAGATGTAAGGTTTGTGAAACATTTTTATATGGAATGTCGTGTTGTGAAATGGATACATTTGCATTACGTTGCTTGCTGTCTGAAAATTTGTTTAATAACTGTGGTACGTTCGAAGGTTACCCCTGGTCTTTATGTCATAAACGTTAATTACAGGTAACCACAGGGTACACATACACAACTATGAGGACACAGCTAAGAAAGCAGCCAAAGAGGAAAATGAGACCAGTAAAAGAAAACAACAAGAGGTGCTTCCTTATTAGTATTATATTATATTGATTTTTCTTGGTCTTTCGAAATTAGAATTACCCATGTTCTTTTTAACCGACTTCATAAAAAGGAGGAGGTTCTCAATTAGTCAGGATCTTTTTATTTTTTATGTATGTTCCCTGATTACTCGAACAGGCGTGGACCCATTTAGAAAATTCTTTTTTTATTTGAAGGGTAGACTTCACAGGTGGTCCCATAGTCACCAAGTCAGGATCTGATGATGGGATCCTGAAGAAATCGAGGGAACTCTTTAAATTTGAAAGGCACCCCTGAAGCGATTTGGGTGTTTTTTATAGTGACTCGTGCATTTGCTTTCGGAAAACACAATTTGGCGAAGTCGTAGGGTACACAAAATTACGAGATATATTTTTTTTAAATAAAAGTAAAAACTGACTTTCAAACACTAAAAACAGAGAAAAATTTGTTTCATGATTTTTTTGTGAATATCACTACGACTCCGCCAAATTGTGTTTTCCGAAAGCAAATGCACGAGTCAATATAAAAAAACCGGCCAAGTGCGGGTCGGACTCGTGCACGAAGGGTTCCGTTCCGTTATCCGTACAACATTAGACACAGAGATCGAGAAAAAACGGCAAAAAATCACGTTTGCTGTATGGGAGCCCACCTTAAATATTAATTTTATTCTGTGTTTAGTATTTGTTGTTAGATCGGCAACAGAAATACATCATCTGTGAAAATTTCAACTGCTTAGCTGTGACGGCTCATGAAATACATCCTGGTGACAAACAGACAGACCGTTTGGTACCCTTCGGGTACGGAACCCTAAAAACATCCATATCGCTTCAGGTGTGCCTTTGAAAATTGAAGAGTTCCCTCGATTTCTCCAGGATCCCAATCAGTGGCCTAATTATGCGCACCAAATCCTGAGCGATTCCAATCGTCTAACTGTCAAATTGCATACTAATTTGACAGTTAAACGATTGGAATCGCTCAGGATTTGGTGAGCGTAATATAGGGGCAGATCCTGACTTCGTGAATATGAGAAGACCTTTCGAAGTTATGGTGCGTTGTTTAAAAATATCATGAAACGTTCATGTAATATTAAACGTAAATTAGAATTACCTATGTTCTTTTTACAGAACAATACCAACGAAGAAAGCATCGGCGAGAGTGGCAGCATATTCGTTAGAAATCTACCGTATGTGATTTCGGAAGAAGAAGTTACGAAACTCTTTGAGAAATATGGTGAGTAGTGTGCAGGTTTACCTCTAAAATCGCGACAAAGACAAATATGATATATCCTCACATCATGAACTGCATCATTTTTTTTTTTTGTAAAAATAACAGGGTCTATAGTCCGCACAGATCCTGTTGGCGGTAACGTAAACATAGTCACAGATCGTTTGCACATCGCTTACTGTCTTTACAGTGTATGTATGAGTAATTGACTACTTTAGTAATTTACTAGGCATCACACTACGTCAATTACTCACACTGTAAAGACAGTAAGCGATGTGCAAACGATCTGTTACTATGTTCACGTTACCGCCAAAAATATCCGTGCTTTCTATATCTCATAGCAATGTTTCCTCAAATGTATACAGTGTTTAGAAGTGAATTTTAACTTATTGTTATTTGTAATACACAATTCCCTTAAAACACTCCATAAACGCAGTATATACAGTCTGTGGCAAAGTATTTCCCCTGTAAAGTCTACCAAAGACTATTTACACGGCGTTGACGGAGTGTATTATAATTTATATATTTTCTAGTATGTATGCGATCCATGGAAAGGGCTATGCTCGGAATTTCTCTACGAGATCGAATCAGAAATGACGAGATCCGTAGACGAACGAAAGTCGTCGACATAGCCCAGCGGATTAGTAAGTTGAAGTGGCAGTGGGCGGGGCACATAGCACGCAGAACTGATAGCCGATGGGGCCGACAAGTTCTCGAATGGAGACCACATATCGCCAAGCGCAGCGTAGGACGACCAGCCACAAGATGGACAGATGGTCTCATCCAAGTGGCAGGTAGGCGCTGGATGCAGGCCGCTTCCAACCGGTCTTTTTGGAAATCCATGGAGGAGGCCTATGTCCAGCAGTGGACTTCTTGTGGCTGAATGATGATGATGATGATGATGCGATCCACTTGCGAATGCTGTTGCACACCTGTTAGTAGTGCACAGATCCGATCAGATCAGAATGGCCTGAAACTATTTTATATGTTAAGTTTTTTTATATGTGTACTGTTATTGTGTCTAATATCAATAAATAAATTAGTTAATTGTGTTTTTTATAAATAACACCTATAATGTTTTTAAGCCTTGTGTTTTCTTCCCTCCAGGGCCCCTGGCCGAGGTAAACATGCCAATAGACCCGGTGCTCCGGCAACCCAAAGGCTTCGCCACAGTGACGTTCGTGATGCCCGATCACGCGGTCCGAGCGTTCTCGGAGCTCGACGGGACGGCGTTCTGTGGCCGCATGCTGCATCTGCTGCCGGCCAAAACTGAAAAGCTTCAGCTCGAGAGTGACGATGGTATTTTATTTTCTAGATCTGAAGGGTGTCAAACGGTTTTCTTTTTAAGGTTCTGAAGGGTACCAAACGGGTCCCGTTTGTAGCACGGTTAATGAAGGAAAGGGACTGAATAACTAGTAGCCTCTCGCTTCACGATATTGACCACTGTATTGTATGAGCTAGGGGTAAATATTTGTCCAGTCCTTTTTCCTAATTAACGTGGGTTTTTTTACCTTTTAATTAAAGAAAGAGACTGGTAATATTACCACGAAGGAGGCCTATGTCCTGCAGTGGGCGTCAAATGGCTGATTATGATGATGATCTATTATTCTGATCTTATTTTTCTGCTTCCGTCTTATTTTAAATTGATTCTACCCGGCACAATATAGTGCGTAAACAGACCCCACTGTTGGGCGCAGGCCTCTTCTCTTTCACGCCAACGCATCCGCCCCTTTGCTAGCCTCTCGTCCAAAGTCTCCCAGCCGCCTTCACAGTTCATGTAATTTTCTTTACAGAGGGCCTGTCGTTCAAAGAAAAGAAAGCAAAAAAGTTAAAAGAGCAAGCCAAGTCTTCGCACAACTGGAACACGCTCTTTTTGGGAGCGAACGCTGTTGCGGATGCTGTGGCCGCCAGCTACAACACTACGAAAGAACAGCTGCTCATTGAGAACAGTAAAAGTAAGTGTTTTATTAATTTTACTCCTATTTTTATGAAATACTAGCTGTTGCCCGCGACTTCGTTCGCGTGGTAATTTTGATGTGTATTTTTTCGGGATAAAAAATAGCCTATGTGCTAAGCCAGACTATAATCTATCTCTGTGCACAATTTCATTCGGATACGTTCAGCCGTTTTTGCGTGAAAGAGTAACAAACATCCATCCATGCATACAAACTCTCGCGTTTATAATATTAGTAAAGATTTTGCGTTCAAATTAAATTAATGTAATTAGGTACTTGTCTTTCCCTGAGCGAAGAGGCTTGCAGTCGGACATGATTTTTTCTGGCCCTATACCTTCCACACTCCACATCACATCCACATAACCGAAGGTTAGCTGGAAGAACTAACTAGTATGAAGCTCGCCTGTTTACAGATCATTATGGGGCAATGGGGTAATAAACGTTTATGAATTGTTTATGTTAGGACATGATTATGCTGTATACGTATTTTTCTAATATTTATCTGTTATGTGTGAGTGGTAGCCTAGTGGGTAGAACATTAGACTCGGAAACGAGAGACCCAGGTTTGATTTCCAGTGTGGCATGTACCTATTACTTAGTTTTCTAAGTTATGTACATTTGCGAAGTAGTAACAATACCACTCGCTAACGGTGAAGGAAAACATCGCGAGGAAACCTGAGTCTCTGAGCTATTCACATACCTCAGCGCTTGAAATGGCCAATCCGCGGTGGGCACGCGTGGTGATTAAATTCTCTGAGAGAAGGGTTGTGCCTTACAGTGTGACGTATATGGGCTGCTTATACAGGGCGTCCCAAAGTTATGGGCCATGAAGGGAAAGTACCTTAAATATCGTAGATAGGGTATTTTGCTGAAAGAAGACTTTATGTTATTATTAAAAGTTAGTAATTCTGCATTCAAAGATTTTCTAAAAATTACTTGCCTTGTCTGGGAATCGAACCGACTTAAATGTAAAAAAAAACACCCCTAATTTTATGATGCCAATCGAAAGAATGGCCAAAAAATTATAACTCTTCTTAAATAACATAGTATTTTAAAAGAAAGGAACAGCGTGAAATTAATCATTTTAATCAAATTAAAAACATACATGAAACTGCCGTAGTCAATTAAGTGGGTATTTTTTTTTTGTAAATTATTTTTATTTATTTATTTATAAATACCAAATTTGAGAGCAACAAGCAAACAATTGCATAGACTGTTCCATTTTCAAATTTAAGAACAACATTTAAAAATTTGTCTTCTTTTTAAAATATCTTAAAAAGCATGCATTCAAACAAACGCTCTCATAAATTGTTACATTTTCAAATTTCACAAGAACATTATTTTTGTTTTAAATTTGGCTTGTGTCTAGCTTACCAAGGACGTATTGAAATACTAAATTTTATCATTTTATCCACTTCCACTTATAATAAGGAAAACTATGCTATAAAGTATTTTATGAAGTGGGTACTTATTTACGAATAATCAATGCTATCTATGGAATGATAATATCGCTACTTTTCGAACGTCGTCGTCGGCAATAAAAAACTTTCTTGAGATTTGACTCAAACATTTTACGTTCTTCCTTTCTTTTGAAATACTATGTTACTTAAGAAGAGTTATTAGTTTTTGGCCATTATTTCGATTGGCATCATAAAAGTAGGGGTGTTTTTTTTTTTTTATTTAAGTCGGTTCGATTCCCAGACAAGGCAAGTATTTTTTAGAAAATCTTTGAATGGATAATTACTAACTTTTAAAAATAACATAAAGTCTCCTTTCAGCAAAATACCCTATCTACGATATTTAAGGTACTTTCCTTTCATGGCCCATAATTTTGGGACGCCCTGTATATGTATGAGTGGTGAATTATTGAAAGCCTGATGATGATTTACTTCATAGTTGGCCTGTAAACATGCATGCGGTGTGTGGCTAATCCTGCCGTACCTTGCAAATACTTTGCATAAGTATTACATTACTAACGTAAACTTTCAGATACAAGTGCTGCCGTGAGACTTGCTCTCGGTGAAACTCAATTGGTTGCTCAGACCAGGAATTTCCTCGAAAACAACGGAGTTTACTTAGATGCTTTTAACAAGGTAAATATGAAAACGGGTTTTAACGATTCATGGGTTTCATTGCGCGTTGCATAAGAGCGAATATCGACCAATGACCCTCCTTTACTTTGGCAATGGCAGTAAGAAGCAATGTTTTTGTGAGATTACGAGTTTGTTTCAACATAGACCTGCTAGGGACTAGTCGCTTGTCACCTTACTTAAACGTTATGGGTCCGCACGCGACCAAAGCTGCCGTAAAGCCGCGTTGACACGATACAAAAAAACCTATTTTTAATTATTAGCCAAGATTTTTAGGGTTTCGTACCCGAAGGTTGCCAAACGGGGCCCTATTACTAAAACTCCACTGTCCGTCTGTCTATCTGTCTTTCTGACTGTCTGTCTGTCACCAGGCTGTATTTCATGAACCGTGATAGCTAGGCAGTTGAAATTTTCACAGATGATGTATTTCTGTCGCCACTATAACAGCAAATACTAAAAACCGAATAAAATAAGTATTTAAGGTGGGGCTCCCATACAACAAACGTTGTCTAAAGACAGCGCTCGCCATCTAGCGGCCATCTATGTAACCTTCACAGCGCCGATGTCATGTCGTTAAATGTCAATGTTAAACGCTTCTTGTTGGTTTCTATAGATTGCGCCGTTCTCAAATTCGATCTTTGTCTAATGTTGTATAGATAATGGTACGGAACCCTTCGTTCGCGAGTATGACTCGCATTTGTCCGGTTTTTTGTATATTTTTTGTATCGTGCGTGTCCGATCCGAGGACATTTGGACAAAGTAACTTTGACGACGCTATTTTGACTGTAGGAATAGCCCAGTTTCGACAACATCGTCCAATCAAAGTGAACTTGGACTACGCTCAACTCTGTCCACTTAAATGTGAAAGCAAAAAACTAAGTGCAAAACGTCTGACATCTGACGTGAAACGTAATGGACCTTTTAGACGAGGCCAATAGACGAGACAATCGAGTAAGCCAGGCGAATATTGGCTTCGTGTGAATGGAACCAGGCGAATGCATTGGATTGTCCCAAGCTAATAGCTTATGCCAGTCGAGTGAATTAGAACGATTTCGAATTTGCTGGCGCTAGTGCTTCCCCCACTACTTTCCCATTGGATTGGCTTGTGTATTGGCTTCATGTGAAACGTGTTTCCGTCCCGGGCGAGTAAGCCAGTCCAATACATGTCATGTCGTACGTGTTGTTTTATTGAAGAGATTTTGCATATCCAAAATCTCTTCATGCATTAGCTTAATAACATTTTTGAACGTAGCTCTTAAAGCAATTTTACGTCTGTCCATCGTTAATAGAAATGAATTTTATTTACTTTACTTATTTATATCGGTATTGTCGGCGATCGACGACTTTTTAGATTTAAGTTCCTTAGCGATTAAATAGGTAGTTGGTAGATAGTTGTAAGAATACGTTTGTCACATTTCTATTAAATAATTTTATCACCTTGTGTCTTATTTCCTTAGGCTTAAGAGTCAATTTCAATAATAATTTTACATTATTTAGTTTTAGGATGATTTTACTTACCTTTCATTTGTTTTCATAGCCAGTACGATGCATATTATGTTATTTACTTTGTAAGCGATTGTAAACTAGATAGAATACCTCTTGCACCACAATTACTAGTGTATTAAATCTGCAGAACAGATTTTCTATGTAGAATTTTATCTCGTAAACCACATTAGAAGCACGTCACGGATTAGGATAAAACTGGTAAAACCACGTAGATCAGCCTAAAATCTGTCGAAATACAACACATAGCACTCTATAGAATGGTGACATTGAGCCAAAATTAGCTAACAAAATCTTATGTTTCCGAAAGCGATAACTTTCGATTGGCTCAACCGATCTTGATGAAATTTGCACAGCAGGTAGTTTTTACTAATATCTAACCATTTTTATTCTCAGTAAAAAGATTTATTAATATTCTTCAGAGTTATTTCGATAGAAAAGTTCAGTCTATTTTCCTCAGTAAATCTGTACAAAATCCTATAAGAAACTTATTAGAATGCTAGAAACTTATTAGAATGTTACTTATTCCAATGAGAAAACATAATTTTAATATAAATTAATCCGTAATTCCATGTAAATTCGCTGGGAAAGTAAATAAAGATAAGTAGGCTATCTATCTCGCTCGCTCACGCACCGCCCTCGCGCAACCCCCGCCTCGGAACTAGGGCAATTTGATATAAAAGGCGGCCGATCTCCGACGATCGGCACTCATTCACTCATTCGGACTCAGTCAACTCAAGAGGATCCCCGCGAACGGACGAGCGAGCTGGAAGCTGAAGATACTCTCGAGAACAAGGTGTTTTCTTTGCGGCAGTCTACCCCCGAACCGAAGCTGAACCCAGGCTGTGCAGCTAGCCGCAGAACGAGCGGCGATAAGAATTCACCGGAGGAGAGGCAGCGTGAGCGACGAGGCGACGAGACTACTACGGCGGATCGACGTGACATCGAACTGAACGGGCGCTCGACTGGCCCTATACCTATAATACAGTCCACGTTTCTAATTCTTGTTTCTACGGACGTAAAAGAGAGGGGTTGAGAACTGAACTGAAGACGGAACGGGCTTTCTCGCTCTCTCTCTTTTTCATGGTCCTTCGGAACCGGATCACTGGAAGCAGTTGGGCCACGTCGAGCAAGCCACGTCGAGCAAGCCACGTCGAGCAAGTCACATCAAGAGGCCACGTCGAGTACAGAAGCCAGCCAACTGAGGGAAAGACCATAGTACCATCCGGTACGAGCTACGCGGGTCGGGAATACGTATAACGGTGACAACAAGACCCAAAAGCGTAGCACGCCGGTCGGAAGCCAGCCGTGGCCAAGACTAGCGGTGTGGTATATTCGGACGTATATCACCTATCCCACAAGCGGGATAGAAACAGTCCGGCTGTCCCGAAGTGGAGCCGTATTGGCATTGCAGACACCACTTGCGGTCCAGTTCCCCCCTATTTCGCTCTTGGGTGGCGTACACCGGTAGGACGTCACCCCGTAGGAAGTAGGTAGGGCGTAGGGGTAGGGCCCGGTAGGAACGTGACCGACCCACTGACTGGACGATTAATAGGGACATCCGTGACGTACGCACGACCGACTCACTGACAGACGGTAGGCAGGAAGAAAGAAGACGTCCGAAGAAAGAAGCCACGATGAAGCCCACCGCTACGAGAAGGAGCCACGGCGGCGACGACGGAGGACTGAGGTTGCGATCGGGCAGGACCACAACGCCGACTGAGGGTGCGCTGAGGACCCACGAGGAAGAAGAAGAACAGGAAGTCTCTACGAGGGAAAGTTCGAGCGTTGCGACATCGAAAGCATCATCGGGCACGGAGACTAACACATGGTCGGCGGGCACAGGGTTATCCGCCGCTGGCGGCACGAGCAGTGGCACGAATCGCACCGGGGATGAGGACACCACGCTAACCGAGGGCGAGCAACACAACGTTACGGTCATGGAAAACGTCACTAGGGACGACTCCCGAGCGGGCACTGCGGACAGCGAGCAGAGAGCGAGGACACTCCAAGCGAAGATACGATTCATGGAAGCCAAAAGACTTGAAGCCGAGAGGGAGCTACAGTTAGCTCAGACCGAGTACGAGTTGGCTATACAACATACTCGCTCAGAAACGACATTCAGCGTCGACGCGCGGTGCAGCGCTACGGCAGCGACCAACAGGGGCGGGCGCTGCGCGGGGAGGAGAGAGATAGAAGATATGCCATACGGGCATCGCCGTAACGAAGCTCAAGCGGATAGCAGCGTGAACGAACTTACTCACGCGTTATCGAACGCGCTGAAGTATTTGAAGATGGAAACGGAATCAGAAAGCAGAGCGCCGCCGCCTAAATACCTACTTGATCTGCCG
This sequence comes from Yponomeuta malinellus, assembly GCA_947308005.1. NCBI lineage: Eukaryota > Metazoa > Arthropoda > Insecta > Lepidoptera > Yponomeutidae > Yponomeuta > Yponomeuta malinellus. Next base: position 13,754,409 of record OX371006.1, on the reverse strand, counting down.
ATGTTTGATGGGGAAATAAGCGAGTGGATAGCATTCAAAACTGTCTTTGATGATACCCGGCGCCTATTCAGTGAGACGCAGAACGTAGCCCGACTACGAAAATCACTCAAAGGCGTCGCGCGCGAATCAGTTAAAGCATTGCTATACTCGGGTTCACATACGGCAGAAATAATGGAATCATTGGAACGAAGGTTTGGGCGGCCCGAGATATTAATTATGAACGAGATGGATATTATAAAGAAGATGCCGCGTTTGCAAGAGGATGGAAGAAATATCGCCTCGTTTGCAAATAAGGTTGCAAATTGCGTAGCTTCTATTAAGGCGCTGGGGAAACCGCAGTATTTGTACTCACCGGAGCTCACCAGCCGCATTGCCGAGAAGCTCAATCTCATATTGAAGTTCAAGTGGAGCGAGTATTCGAACAGAAATCCAGACGAACCAGAACTAGAAAAGATGAGCGAGTTTTTGAACGAAATGACGGAGCAATGCGGCGCGATGGCAGCTTACGAGACGCGGAAAGAAGAAAAGAAAGAGAAAAAAGATTTGCGCCTTGGAAGGAAACGACGACCTGTACATTCGACACGATTATATGAAAGCGAAGATTCGGAATCGTGCGAGTCGAGTGACGAAGATAGCGAACGAGAAGAGTCGACTAGAATGATTGCAGCGATAAACAAGCCGGCTAAGAAGTTCAAGAGGGAACCAGGACCCTCCACACCGCGGCAAGTTACGAAGACTACTTGCCCCTTATGCAGCAACACGCACGGCCTACGAGACTGCGAAAAGTTCCGCGGGTTCTCATACGATGAAAAATGGAACAAAGCAAGAGAACTACGCGTGTGTTTTCGGTGTTTGAGCACGACGCACCGCCGTTTCAACTGCAGAGCTAAACCGTGCGGGAAAGGCGGGTGTAGAATGGGCCACCATGAACTTCTGCACAAAGAAGAGGAAACGAGGGCCACGGTCTCTTCGACAGTTAACGCTGTTGTCGGCGAACACACTACGTACCTGAAAATAGTGCCGATCGAACTATACGGCTCGCGAGGCAAGGTGGAAACGTTCGCTCTGTTGGACGAGGGGTCCACCCTCACGCTGATAGAAGAAGAGACAGCATTAGCCGTGGCACCTAGAGGAAAAGCAGAGCCGCTCAGCATAGAGGGAATCGGCGGAAAGCGCACCGACTTCAAGCAATCATTCAAGTTAACATTAAAAGTAAAAGGTCGATTCGAAAGGAAGCTAGAAAGCATGACGGCCTACACCATAGGGCCATTGAACCTTACGACGCAGGCAGTGCCACGGGGACTAGTGGCAAAGTGCGCTCACCTGAAGGATATCGAGGAGCAGCTGACTTATGAACGCGTCCGCCCTACTGTACTAATAGGACAAGACAACTGGCATTTGATCACTACGCGCGAAATAAAGGAGGGAGACATCGATCAACCAGTCGCGTCGTACACTTCGTTGGGATGGGTGCTACATGGGCGCGAGAAGAACTGCGGAAGAGGACGCGCCATCATCAACCACCTAACGAGAGAGAAGGGCAGTGATCCACTGGACGCTATGATCAAGGAACACTTCAGCATAGAGAACCTTGGTGTAGAACCGAAGAAACCATCGAACGACATCAATCAGCGCGCACTCAACGTTCTAGAAAGCACAACGAAGCAGCTGTCTAATGGACGATATGAAACCGGTCTTATCTGGCGAACGGACGAAGAAATCATGCCAGAAAACAGACAACACGCAGAACGCAGACTGTACTCAATCGAACGGAAGCTAGAGAGAAATGATGATATGAAAGAGGAGTACAGTACACAGATAGAAAATCTGTTGATAAAGGAATACGCTGAGGAAGCTCCGAACGCGCCTGTCTCGCAAAGAACATGGTATTTACCTCACTTCGCTGTCCACCATCCGCAAAAGGGAAAGATGCGACTGGTATTCGACGCTGCAGCAAGAGTAGGAGGCCGCAGCTTGAACGATGCATTACTGCCAGGACCCGACTTGTTGCAGAGCCTATTCGGGGTACTAGCGAGATTCAGAGAAGGAAAAGTGGCGGTTATTGCGGACATCAAGGAGATGTTTCTTCAAGTGAAGATAAGAGAGGAAGACCGAGACAGCCTGCGATTTCTATGGCGAGCTAACAAGAACGAACCCGTCAAGGAATACAGAATGACGTCCTTGATTTTCGGCGCAGCATCCTCACCGTGCACGGCGATCTATGTGAAGAATAAGAACGCCGAGAACTTCAGAGATTTGTATCCCGAGACAGCGGCCGCAGTAGAACGACAATTCTACATGGATGACTACTTGCAAGCGTTCGAAAATGCCGAAGCAGCAAGCAAAGCCGTAAATGAGATGATACGCATCCACGAGAACGCCAAATTCGAGCTTAGAGGATGGGCTAGCAACGATCCCCATGCACTGAAAGGCGTAGAAGAAACAAGCGCGTCGTCAAGTACAGCCATACTGGCCGACAAGGAAGAACGAACATTAGGTCTCATATGGAAGATAAAGGCCGACACGCTTAGCTTCGCGCTAAATCTACGTAACACACCGAAGGAGGTCTTAGAGGGACATCGACCTCCCACCAAGCGGGAGGTCACGAGCGCGGTCATGTCAGTCTTCGACCCGCTGGGGCTCGCATCACCTATCACGATCCAAGGCAAGAAACTTATACAGAACATTTGGCGAAGCGGCATAGACTGGGACACACAAGTGACAGAAGAATTAAAGGAAGAATGGAACAAATGGCTGAAGGACCTAGGAAAACTGGAAGGCCTAGAGATACCAAGGAGCATCACCCCGAGCCCACACAGGGGGGAGGTGCATGTCTTCGTCGATGCAAGCGAACAAGCGTACGCGTGCGCCGCGTACTGGCTGGACGAGAAGACAAAAGAAGTATCGTTGATCGCAGCGAAGGCCAAGGTGACGCCATTGAAGCCCGTATCCATTCCTAGACTGGAATTGCAGGCAGCGGTCTTAGGCTGCAGATTAGCTGCTTCCGTCAAGAAGGAGTTGAACAGCGAAACGACGACCACTGTATATTGGACGGACAGCAAGACAGTACTGGCATGGATAAAGTCAGATCCGCGACAGTTCAAGCCATTCGTTGCACACAGGCTGGCCGAAATTGAAGAAAGTTCAACACCCCTGCAGTGGAGATGGATTCCAACCAAATTGAACGTAGCAGACGACGCTACAAGAAGTTCGCCAGCAGAGTTTTCGACGGCCCACAGATGGTTCACCGGACCGCCTTTCTTACAGTTGCCACCGAGTGAGTGGCCACAGGAAAAACCTAAGGAAAAGGCCATCGTCGACGACTCAGAGCTGAGACGCCCGAGTGTTCACACAACGATCGCCACCGAACACAAACGCGATCCGTTGCCCGCGGTTGATAGGTTTAGCAATTGGGGTAGGTACGTTAGAGCCACTGCCCGTGTTATCCAGTGCGTGGAAATCCTGCGCCGTAGATACCGACCCGACGAAACTGCTAAAAGCGGAGAATTGTATCCACTAACCGTAAATTACCTACAAGCCGCTGAAAACCTGATTATACAGAAAGCGCAAAGAGCAGACTTTGCAGACGAGATAGCCCGAATAAAATCGAAGCAACAACTACCGAAGTCTTCTCCACTACGAAAGCTATGCGTCGAACTAGATGAACATGGTCTATTGCGTGTGACTGGCCGTCTAGACCTCTACACAAATCTAGACGAGACTAAGAAGCGACCCGCCATCCTCAATGCGAGAAACGCAATCACAAGATTGTTGATTCAGCACACGCACGAGGCATTCATGCATGGGAATCACGACACCGTCATCAATGAGCTGCGACAGAAGTACTTCATACTCGGTCTACGAAGCGCCGTTAGAAAACTGATCTACAACTGTCAGTGGTGTAAGCTGCGCAAACTAAAACCTACAAAGCCACAAGAAGGCGCGCTACCACCAGAGAGAATGAACAGCGAATCTCCTCCTTTTAACTGCTCTGCTATCGACTACTTCGGCCCAATGACAGTCACAATCGGCCGACGTACGGAGAAGAGATGGGGAGCCTTGATAACTTGCCTTACCACCCGCGCCATACACATTGAACTCGCCGCTAGCTTGACGCCATCATCCGCTATTATGGCATTACGACGCTTCATGGCACGACGAGGAACACCGAGCGTAATCTACTCTGACAACGGAACCAACTTCGTAAAGGCGAACAAAGAACTAATGGCCGCAGCAGACGAAGTTAAAGATTACGCGACAGCGCGAGGAATCGTATGGAAGTTCATACCACCAGGAGCACCACACATGGGAGGTGCGTGGGAACGCATGATAAGGACTGTGAAAACATCACTATCTGCAGTTCTAAAAGAGCGAGCGCCCAGAGAAGAAACTCTTCACACATTACTACTGGAAGTCGAACACATCGTTAACTCACGACCGTTAACACCAGTCCAGCCAGACCTGAATAAAGAAGCGTTAACGCCAAACCACTTTCTCATCGGACGTTCTTGTGGAGTTACACCAACAGGCCACTTTAACGCCCGAGACGCAGATGGTCATACATGGAAAGCGGCTCAACACTTAGCCGATCAATTCTGGCGAAGATGGACCAAAGAATACCTACCGCTCTTACTACCAAGACGACCATCCAAGTCACAGCACCACCGTGAGCCAAAGATCGGGGATATAGTACTTATTTCCGATGGCACAACGCCCAGAGGACTGTGGCAACGAGGCGAAGTAATAAACGTCAACCCAGGTTCAGACTCGAAAATACGAGTGGTGGAAGTGCGGACTAGAACCGGCATCCTGCGAAGACCAACATCGCGCTTGATCATCCTGACCTGACCTGGCCCGATCGCAACCTCCTCTTCAGCAACACTGCAAGATCGCCTTCGACTTTATGGTGTTGGCACACAGGGGGGAGACTGTCGGCGATCGACGACTTTTTAGATTTAAGTTCCTTAGCGATTAAATAGGTAGTTGGTAGATAGTTGTAAGAATACGTTTGTCACATTTCTATTAAATAATTTTATCACCTTGTGTCTTATTTCCTTAGGCTTAAGAGTCAATTTCAATAATAATTTTACATTATTTAGTTTTAGGATGATTTTACTTACCTTTCATTTGTTTTCATAGCCAGTACGATGCATATTATGTTATTTACTTTGTAAGCGATTGTAAACTAGATAGAATACCTCTTGCACCACAATTACTAGTGTATTAAATCTGCAGAACAGATTTTCTATGTAGAATTTTATCTCGTAAACCACATTAGAAGCACGTCACGGATTAGGATAAAACTGGTAAAACCACGTAGATCAGCCTAAAATCTGTCGAAATACAACACATAGCACTCTATAGAATGGTGACATTGAGCCAAAATTAGCTAACAAAATCTTATGTTTCCGAAAGCGATAACTTTCGATTGGCTCAACCGATCTTGATGAAATTTGCACAGCAGGTAGTTTTTACTAATATCTAACCATTTTTATTCTCAGTAAAAAGATTTATTAATATTCTTCAGAGTTATTTCGATAGAAAAGTTCAGTCTATTTTCCTCAGTAAATCTGTACAAAATCCTATAAGAAACTTATTAGAATGCTAGAAACTTATTAGAATGTTACTTATTCCAATGAGAAAACATAATTTTAATATAAATTAATCCGTAATTCCATGTAAATTCGCTGGGAAAGTAAATAAAGATAAGTAGGCTATCTATCTCGCTCGCTCACGCACCGCCCTCGCGCAACCCCCGCCTCGGAACTAGGGCAATTTGATATAAAAGGCGGCCGATCTCCGACGATCGGCACTCATTCACTCATTCGGACTCAGTCAACTCAAGAGGATCCCCGCGAACGGACGAGCGAGCTGGAAGCTGAAGATACTCTCGAGAACAAGGTGTTTTCTTTGCGGCAGTCTACCCCCGAACCGAAGCTGAACCCAGGCTGTGCAGCTAGCCGCAGAACGAGCGGCGATAAGAATTCACCGGAGGAGAGGCAGCGTGAGCGACGAGGCGACGAGACTACTACGGCGGATCGACGTGACATCGAACTGAACGGGCGCTCGACTGGCCCTATACCTATAATACAGTCCACGTTTCTAATTCTTGTTTCTACGGACGTAAAAGAGAGGGGTTGAGAACTGAACTGAAGACGGAACGGGCTTTCTCGCTCTCTCTCTTTTTCAGGTATCGACTGGCTTGTGTGTGAACGACATGAAGAAAATTTTGCGTTTTTCACTGGATTGGCTTACTAGACTCGCTTATTGGATTGTCTCGCCTATTGGCCTCGTCTAAAAGGTCCATTAGACATCTCGCTCGCTATAGTATCCGAGTGAACTTTGATCAAAGCTACTTTGTCCAGACTGGCTTTGACCTTGTCAGTTGTTCTTTGCGATATCGATTCCTGGATATGTAGTAGCATTCGTCTTTTTAAATACACTAGAGTTTTCCGGGCCGGTGCAGCATATGGTTCATCCTCAGATGTACGTATATCAATACTTATCTATTTTTTTAACGAAACTATTTTTAAATGCGTTTTTTCTTACAGCCGGCCAAAAGAAGATCCAAAACATGTATACTCATAAAGAACTTACCCGCCAACACAGAAAAAGAAGAAGTGAAAACCCTATTTGCCAAACATGGCCCATTGGCGAGGTTCCTAATGCCAGAGCACGGCATCACAGCATTAGTCGACTTTGTCGAGCCGTTTGAAGCCAAAAAGGCATTTACCAAATTAGCGTATTCTCAATTCAAATCAGCTCCACTGTATTTAGAGTGGGCGCCGGAAAACGTATTTGTGAAGCCAGCTGACAAGTCCGAATCGCTGGAAACTTCAGCATCAGATAAAGATACAACTAACAAAGAAAAACCGGCTAAAGAACTAAGAGAAGATTCAAACACAAGACAGGAAGCAATACAGGATGAAAAAAAAGGAGTTGAAAGCGAGCCCGAAGATGACCCGGAACCGGATACGACGCTGTTCGTTAAAAATATCAACTTCAAAACTTCTGAAGACACGCTAAGAAAAGTGAGTAAGTCTAGATAGCCAGTGTTATTTAAAAGACGGTTTCGTGACAACAACTTATTTTTAATACCAGTATTAAAGAAGAAAAGTAAAGAAGAAAAATGTGCAAAAAAGGCTATATAAAAGGGTTCCTATGCTATAAAATTATTAATCGCCAACAGCCAGAAAGAGACTGCGATCGGTCAGCGGTTTATCCACGTTACAACTACATAGGGACGTACGAGGGTGACGATACCAACTAAATTAAGTCTTACAAGGTTGAAGACTACAATACAAACGCTGAAAAGACAGTCGTAATCTGCAGAATTCTAAATGGCCCGATTGGACCACCATAACAACGGTTTTTATTTTTTATTTTCAAGGTCATAATCTACCAGTTTAGAAGAGTTGTACGAACATGTAAAAGTAAAAAAATATTGTAAAAATATTGACGACGTCCCGATTTCGAATCCCGGCTGGGGACAAAAAAAACCTCAGGTCTTGGGTGTTTACATGTTTGTGATGTCGTTGTTTCTGGTTCCCACGACACAGGGTATCCTAGTGTGGGGCCAGAAGCAATGTATGAGCCGTATGTAAATGTTTATGTTTATTTTAGGCGTTAGCGCGCAATGGACGCGTAACTTTCAGCGAAAGACCGCGCTACTGACGCTGTCGCTAGAATAAATTGCGCCTGGAAAATTTGAATGGGTTTTGTACAGAAATGTAAAAAAATCAATAAGGTTCCTTGGAAAAAATATTTTGTTTACAATGTCGGAAAAGCATTTCTGCACAAAAGTACGCTTTAGAAAAAAATATCGTCATAATACACAGAAGTACGTGGGTGAAGCGAGGGCGTTATCAGCCTTTTAACAGCTGAAATTACGCCATTCCTAGATATTACAAGGAGCTTCCTTAAAAATGCGAGCTTACTAATAATTATTCTTATTTTACAGCACTTCTCAACATGCGGAAAAATTCACAGCACTACGATAGCCAAGAAGAAAGACCCGAAGAACCCAGGCCAGTATTTGTCCATGGGTTATGGATTTGTACAATTTTACAGAAAATCCCAAACCAATGAGGCGTTGAAAATGCTACAGGCCTCGGATCTAGATGGGAAGACTATTGAGCTGAAACGATCAGAAAGAGGAAACACGTAAGTTGACTTTTTTTTTTATTTATTCACTTACGTTTGTATTGCAGAGTTTTAAATGTTATAAATTATTCGCCAAACTGCGTGGCAGTTTGTTGGCGAATTATTTGCATTTTTTTAACTTTTTTTAAAAATAGTATTAGGTAACAATAGGTAAACAAAATTTTAAAGTACAGTCGAAGCAGATCCCCCCCCCATACATGCTTACTCTGTATTCGGTCTTATTACCAGTGACTATGCAACACAATGCAAAGGCCGATTCGCCCTCCACTGTACCTCACTTAAAACTTTTATCTGAAACACATTAGCCGCTACCCACCGGTTCGATGGTCGTCAAAGAAACTTTTTGTTTTTATAACGAATAAATTTTTAGAATTTGAGCTCACAGTTCTGAGTCAAACCTATCCAATAAGAACGTTTTCAGCTTAGACTTAAATACGGCTTTACTTTCACATTCTTCTTCTAAGAAATCAATACTATTTAGGATTTTAGGACTGCTTCGCTGGTCTAGCGGTAACACGATTGATAATCAAAACAAGCGCATTGGCGTATCTATTGTAATTTTTTGGGCGGAAATTGGCCCTCCTCCTGGCTACACCAATGGACAAAGGTCAAAGTTCGTGAGTTCACACCCCGCCAGTGGCTGACGGACGTTTATTTGTAAAAGTATCAGTCGGAGCAGGCCAAGCGATAGCGTAGTGTGGATATTACGAATCATACGCTGCCATTTGCCGTAGCTCTCAGGAGTCCCAACTAATCTAGTCCAGTACGTATAGAATTCTCATTTTATTAACATTTGCTATTTTTTTCAGGAATGAAGTCAAAGTTTCTAAAAAGAGCAGCAAAGAAACCAAACAGAACGGTACAAAAATTCTTGTGCGTAACGTACCATTTCAAGCCAACAGGAACGAGCTGCATGAAATATTTAGGTAATTTCCTTTGAGCTTAGAAACAAATATCGACGCTCACATCAACAACGCATTACTCTTATCTGTTGCATTTACGATGTACTCGTATGCCGCTTTAAAATTTGCTCGTTTATACCTTCTAACTTACATTTATGTATGTAACCGTATTTTTATTGACTTACCTAATGAACAATATGCAAAAAAATGTTTTGATCTCATGGAAGACGCCATGTTTAAAGATTAATAATCGTGATCAACATTTGTCTCTACAACTAATGTATTTCCTGTCGACATGGTGTAAATACCTACTATTGTGTAGAGCGCTTATAATGTATAAATCACTTATCAATAGGTATTTCAGTTATCTCGAAATTTTTATTTGTTACCCTTATTAGCAAAATTAAGGAAACCTGAGTGTCTTAGCTATTCACATAGCTCAGCGCTTAAAATCTCCTTGAGGCCTGAGAGAAAGCCTGTGCCCTACAGTGGGACGTATATAGGCTGCTTAAAAAAAAATACTTTGCAAAATTAAATAGTAAACGGAATTTAATGGAAAATATCCTCTATCTGGTGGTAGCCTAGTCAGTAGAACATTGGACTCGGAAGCGGGAGAACCAGGTCCAGTGCGGGCATGTCTATGACTTTGTTCTCTAAGTTATGTACATTTTTGAAGTTATATTAGCAATACCACTCGCTAACGGTGAAGGAAAACATAGTGAGGAAACCTGAGTGTCTGAGCTATTCACATACCTCAGCGCTTGAAATCGTCAATCCGCGGTGGGCACGCGTGGTGATTAAGCCCATACTCTCTCCCTGAGAGAAGGCCTGTGCCCTATGGTGGGACGTATATAGGCTGCTTATGATATAATAAAATTATGATCCTCTATCTATGGTATAAATACAATACCACTCCAGTCTAATTTTGAAACACATTCCCATTTGTTCCAGAGCGTTTGGTGAAATCAAGACCCTGCGACTCCCGAAGAAACTTACTCCCGGAGCCGATCAACATCGCGGCTTTGCATTTGTTGACTTTCATTCGAAAGCGGATGCGAAGGTATTACTTACTAGGACTCATTGTTCTTTTCACAATAGCAGTTGTGAAATATTCCAATCTTTTATTATTACTACGTAGTTGTAAAAATAAACCGTTTCTACCTACGCTCGTATTAAAGCGTTATTGTGCATAGGCCGAATGTAAAATAACTACACGAGAAATCCAGTTATCATACATACATACCTACGTAAGTTCACGCCTTCATCTCGTAGGGATAGGCAGAGACTAAGGTTTGCCATAGGTACATTCGTAGGGCAGTTGCCGCGATAACGAACCTTCGCTTTAAAATTGCTTAGTCACTGAATAGAACAGAAAAAGTATTCACTGCTGTACGCTCGCCGATTACGGGGAACCGTACTAGGAGTCTATAGTCTTAATTGGTGCTATCGCTTACAGCTCATAAAAAAGCGTTGAAAGCTATTGCAGAAAGGTCCGGTAGAACTTAAGGGGTCATTTTACTCAGGCAAACAATTTTTTTTATGGGACCACGAAAAAAATACCTGCAGTTTTATACATTCGCTAGATAAATTATCAAAAGTGGAACAGCTGAATTTTCGCGATTTCAGAATGGATCCCATAATAAAAGTTGGTTTATACAGATGTGTAGAATAACCTTCTTAAGTTTTACCGGACCTTTCTTCAACACTCCATAATAAGGTTCTTATAACGCGTCTTTCTTTCAGAGTGCTTTCGAGGCGCTGTGCCAGTCGACGCATCTGTACGGGCGCCGCCTCGTGCTGGAGTGGGCGGAGCAGGGGGAGGAGGGGGAGGACGTGAGTGCGCTGCGCAAGCGCACAGCGCAGGCATACCACGCGCCCGCGCCCGGCGGGAAGAAATCGCGGAAGGCTGCGGTCGACGCAGAAGACTTTGTTGAAGGATAAATTAGGCTGTGTCTAATTGTAACAAAATATTTCATATAAAGCATTTTAAATCTACCTGGTTGTTTTTTATTCTATGTCGGTGTAGTATATTAGCGCATTGGTAGGACCCATGCCTTATAGACTAAGCTCGAATCCCGAGAAGTACCAATGCTTTCGTTTTCTAAAGTCAGACACATTCGTACATGAGCTACTTAAAGATGGAAAACTCAATTCATTTTAAAATTTTATTTTATGACAAAATTATGCTGGATGGCATAGAGAATATCTCAATTTCTAGTCTCATAATAACACATAATAATTACATTAAAATATTGTTAACTCTAATATTTACAACTGGCTTAATTTTTGTTAAAAGTGATGCGCTTCAGTTATAAATACTTATGTCGACAGTGCATCTCTACTCATAAGGACAAAAATGCTCAAGTATTGATACTTTCACAGTTTAAATGAAAGTGGTAACGATATATTCATACTTTACATAACTGATTTTCATAAGTAATTTTTCTTGTCATAGTAAGTACAAAATCGTTCACTGTATATGCCATCATCGCAAATCCATGTGTGTGATAACTTTAACACATCAACTCTTTTGTGGATACACATCACAGTATCCAATATTATTATGTAAAATATACACTTACTTCTTAACACAAACAAAACTATCATAAAGATACATGATACATGCTCATAGATATGCAAGTAGGTGGGGGGCAATTGAAGAAATCGTTTTTGAAAAAAGTTTCTATCTATTATCCTCTCAATCAGGTTAACAGTGATTTTTAAGAACCATGGCTGAGAACCTAAGACAACAAACCTAGTACTAGATAGCATTAACGCCAAAAATGGCCGTTTTATCTAAACCCAGATAAGTGATCCTAGGTTCTTGGTTGTGGGTCCCAGTTTCTGTGCTACCTACTTTAAAATTTGAATAAAACAATGTAAATAGTTTTTTTTTTAATTTTAATAAAAAAAAACAAAAATCATTAATTTTTTCCACATTACAACAACAAAGACAGCACTGAGACCTGCTAGTAAATATAATAATACCTGTGTCAGGAGGAAAAATAAACTAAACTTGCATAATATCAAGTAAGTAGGGAGATATTAATCACAAAAAAAATCACTATTAACATGTTTGAGAATAGTCGAGACATTTATGGCAAAAATTATTTGTAAAAAAGGATGATTTTTTTCGATTGGTGGTGCTATTGGACTTTTGGAGCCCCTTAACACAAAATTACAAACTTATGTGGAAGAGTCAATCCTAATAACACCTGACTATAATGTTCTTTAATTTGCAGGAATTGCAATAGTTTCTTTAACAAAAATTCACTTGATTAATAATATGATAAAAATACTTTAGAATTTTATTGCCACAAAATGACTACATGAAATATAGTAACACTTTCATGGAAGGTATTTAAATGCCTACCTAAAAATATAAATAAAACAGAGTACACTCACAAAATCTCATGAAAAAAAGGAATGCAACTATCTCTTCCCAAACAAAACAATGTATCTTCCACTAGACCACACAAAACTTTAGAAGTGTGTTATAGTTGAGAATGAAGCTCAACATATTTTAAATAAAACTATGTTTTAGTTACTTCAATCAATTTTAACAGTGGAATATATTTTCCTCACAAATAGGCTGGTACCCATGTAACCCACAGTTCCACAAATAATTCCAAGAGCTAAGCTAAAGAGAGCCATGTACCCAAAATAGAAAGCCGTCTGGAACAGGCCATACATCTTCGTCTTAAAGAGGAAATAGTAGAAGGAGTACATGTAGACGTAGATGGCGGTGCTGCCAGCCGACAGGAAGCTAGTCCACTGCCAGCGGTAGTCCTCTGCATTCAGCAGGAAGTAGGTGCACACAATGGTGACACACACTGTCACTATGATCAGAATCACAAACACAAGCAGCATGAAGCCATACACATAGTAGATCTTGTAAGCCCAGAAAGAAGTGAAGATGAAATACATTTCAATAAATATGGAACCAAATGGAAGAATTCCACCAGCAATAATAATGATGAATGGCTCCATAAACCACTTCTTTTCAGGGATTGGCCTTGGAACTGCGTTGATGCGACAGGGGTAGTCGGGCTGGCCAGCCAAGTTACGTCCAAGCACTGTGCCTACCAAGGTCAAGGGCAAGATAACAAAAGTGCAAATGGACATAACAGCCATCATGCTGCCAAATGGGATAGCTCGAGAGGCATGGTAGTACATCGCAATGAAGTTAATGAAAAATGCTGTTCCACAAACAAGTACAGGCAGCAAGAATGCTGACAGTAGCATTTGCTTAATCCACAACTTGCCCCCCATCCTGGCATAGAGAGACCCACCAAAGTAGCCATTGACTGGAGAGGTGGCAGCATAGATGAAGATTGCAGTGGATAAAAGAGAGCCCCTCTCAGTGTATAGCTCACCAAATATTGTAAATATGATTACACCCAGGGTTACAACAGTGAGCTGATAACCAGCGCCCACAAGGCCTGAGAAGAGAGCCATGTGTGGAACGGGCCTGAACACATCCCCATGCACTTGCTTCCACCCATACTCATCTCCCAAATCCTTTTCCAAGTCATCTAGATCATCATCCTTGGAATATCTAGCATAGTCTTTACGAAGAGTTCTCATTAGAATCATAGACACAAGTCCGACTAGGAAGATTACCATCATAAAACTATTGAAAATACTGAACCAATGAATTCTGTGCTGGAAAAAATTAGGATCAAGATACTTATTGAATCGGTCCTCAAACTTTATATTGGTCTTCTTCCAGTTGACTTCATATGTGTGTGATATTTTGGCATCAGGGGTGAGGAGCACTTTGTTTTCAGCCGTGAGGTTCACTTCGACGATCCTGTCACCATTGTATCCAATATCAAACTTCTTATGTGTCCACAGGTAATAGCGGTCGCCATCCACTTCGCCGACGATTCCCCAGATCGGCAGATCGTCGATGTACATCTGATACCAGTAGTGGTTCTTCACCGCGTACACGAGCGCCTTATAGTCCTGGTCGTTGAGTTCGTTGGCACAGTGCTCTTGAGCTGGAACCGATTCTCTGAACGAGATATCGAGCCCGCTGAACTCCAGCTCCACGCCCTGCAGGGCTTCCGAGAGAGTCTCATGATAGTGGCCGATGGTGACTTTAGTATTAGCGCAGAACGGTAGCGAGAAGTAAGCGTAAGTTTCTTGACGATTGTGGTACGGACCGACTGTGTTCATCCATAACACCACTTGTTCACCTTGTTTATACGTATGTGTATGCTCATCACAATTTGCGAAAGTCCACAAGATAAAAATAAAATAAAGAGATCTCATTTTAATTAATTGAGCCTTTTCTTGCGAATTTTAATCTAAACATAACACGTAAGTGAAATGCCGAAATCCCGACATTTGTAAATAATGTTGCCAACTTTTTTATATTTCACATGTTTATTCATTCACCCATTTATTGAATGAATATATATTCCGGACCCACGGTAAGCGCACGGAAAAGGCAAGCACTACCTACACTTAATTATTAAAAAAAAACACTGCAACGTGAGACTGACAGATGGACAAATCTGAGGGACAAAACGAGTTTTAGGTTATGTAGGTTTTTTATTTTTCTAAATACCTATTTAGAACTTTTCTGTATAGTAGTGATGGATACAGATGGAGAGTTGCCGACTTGCGTGCAGGCCAGATTCAAGTCGGATACTGGTGAAGAAGTTGGAAGTCCTTTGGATCTACCCTTGAACATAAACAAAGATCAATTACAACTGATATGTAATGCTCTTCTGCAAGAGGTTTGTTCCTTTATTTTCCTACGTTTAGATATTTACAGCCTTTTTTACATTTTACGTAACTTGTTTTAGGAAGATAAACCGTTTTTATTCTTTGTCAAAGATGTAGAAATTACTTCCACACTTGACAAAGCACTTGATATCAAAAGTTTAAACTCCGAAGAGGTTGTGGAAATCATATACCAGCAGCAGGCAGTATTCAGAGTAAGGGCAGTCACTCGGTGCACAAGGTAAATACATCTTCTTCATAGTAATTCTCATTATCATAGTAACTTTATTATTCTTTTCGGCAATCTTTTAGCTCTATACCAGGGCACGCAGAAGCAGTTATATCCACAAGCTTCAGTCCCTCTGGAAAGCAACTTGCCAGTGGATCTGGAGACACCACAGTACGATTTTGGGATTTAAATACTCAAACTCCATTACATGTTTGTAAAGGTAAACTTTTACATCTGTTATGACAAACTTGTGGTTTTATATTGGCGGCAATACAACCTATATTCTAAACTCTAAGGAATAGAGTCTAAACTCTAAGGAATAGAGTCAGAAGGTACAACAAAGCCTGTTTTTTATTTCTTTAGGTCACAGCAACTGGGTTCTCTGCATAAGCTGGTCCCCAGATGGCACGAAATTGGCATCAGCATGCAAACAAGGCAAGATCATGCTATGGGATCCAACCACTGGCCAGCAACTTGGTAAAACTATGGTTGGCCACAAACAGTGGGTAACAGCACTCACATGGGAGCCTTACCACAGGTAAAATGATATAATAAAATTTTGGTATTGAAAAAGGATGAAAGGATGTCAGGATAAGTTGAGTTGTGTAAACTCTGCTTTAGTTTAAACCAGTGTAATTAAAAAAAAATTTGTTTATTATTATGTTTTTGTGGTGGCAATTTAATTAATATATAAATAATATTTTATTTAAATAACTTGCCCAGTATTTACTATAAGTATAATATTTCTACTGATGTCTAAATCAGTAGAAATATTAGGGGTTAAATTATGAAATTGCCGTTTTATTGCAATAGGTTCTTTGAATTGACATAGAATCTTCATGGTTTGAGGTTTTCGAATGAAACTTTTTTCAAATGGTTTCTATGATGTTCTTTTTTTAAAAAATGTGAAACATTTGAATATCGACTTTCAATTGTTTTTGTTATTCAATTTAGACAAGAAAGATGGATACTGCGAAAATTCGAGTGATTTTTGAATACGAGTTCCGACGCGGAACTAACGCGGCAGAAACAGCCCGCAATATCAATGCTGCGTTTGGAGAGGGGTCTACTAACATGTTACAATTCGATCCAATATTCCTTCATTTCTGTACCGGTTCAACAAGGCAACACAAGTTTCAACACGCGTTTCTTTCTGCAGATCAGTCAAATCATGAGGCACCCATTTTTCGTATTTTTAATTTTATTGATTTGACGCAAGTGAGTCAATATTGTGGGTAAGGTAACGTTAAACCATGCCGCTAATTCCTGGGTAGTTTGACTAGGGTCGGCTTCCACTATCTCTCTTAATTCATCGTTATTCACCTGTGTGGGCGGTCTTCCTCGTCGCTCGTTCTTTAAGTCGAAATTTCCATCACGAAAGCGTTTAAACCAAAATCGCACGGTGCGTTCATTAGTAGACCCCTCTCCAAACGCAGCATTGATATTGCGGGCTGTTTCTGCCGCGTTAGTTACGCGTCGAAACTCGTATTCAAAAATCACTCGAATTTTCGCAGTACCCATCTTTCTTGTCTAAATTGAATAACAAAAACAATTGAAAGTCGATATTCAAATTTTTCACATTTTTTAAAAAAAGAACATCATAGAAACCATTTGAAAAAAGTTTCATTCGAAAACCTCAAACCATGAAGATTCTATGTCAATTCAAAGAACCTATTGCAATAAAACGGCAATTTCATACTTTAACCCCTATTATTACACTTATAGTAAATATTCTTGAGGAAGCATAATTTAAAGTAGGTTGTATCAGGCACTACTATTATTATTATTTCTCAGATATTTATTTTTGAGAGATTGAAACTATGCATACTTCTCAGCAATCCTGAGTGCAGAAAACTTGCCAGCTCATCCAAAGATGGCGACGTCAGGATATGGGACATAATATCTTGCACCACTGTGCTGAGTTTGACTGGTCACTCCAAGGCTGTCACCTCTGTCAAATGGGGGGGGAATGGACTTATCTATACCTCTTCACAGGATAGGACTATAAAGGTAGTAAATTGTTTTGTAATACAACTGGGACTAGAAAATATTTTCCTGATGGATAGAGAGAAAGGTATGTAGGAAACTAAAATACTATTATTTATGTGCAGGTGTGGAGAGCAGATGATGGAATTCTTTGCAGAACACTAGAAGGCCATGCCCACTGGGTGAACACACTTGCTCTCAGCACAGACTATGTATTACGCACAGGACCATTCCACCCAATAATGGACCAGCATGGATTTGTTAAAGACAGTAAGCTTGATTTCTTGAAGTAAATTATTTACTGTATAATTTTTCATAACTTTTAGACTTTATTCAAAAATTAAAATAATGTCGCCCGGCAAATAATTTGAACAAATGACGTTGACTTTGCATGGCCTCATTTCGGGTCTCACTGGCGGAAGACGCGGGATTAGAATTGACGTAGAATTTTTCGGGTGAAATTATCAAATAATAAAAAAAATTGTAGTGAAGATCTCGGGAAGAGCTTACTATAGAAATGATCCTATGAAGTAAGGTCTCGTTATAGTAATCGCTCGTAGCCCCGGCTGCCTGAGTGATCTTAAACGATCACGAAGGTTAAGCAACACTGGGCGCGTTCAGTGCATGGATGGGTCGCCGTCTATGCCTAACGCTAGTGGCATTTTTCCGAGCGGTTCCGTGCTTCGCAAGGCACGTTAAGCTGTTGGTGCCGGCTGCCGTCGATAGATGGCAGTCGTTAAGCCAAGTCAGAGGCCTTAGGGCGGCTTGACAACTTCTGACAGTAGACGAGCTACTAGTCTACAAGCCTCCACCAATCCGGACTTGGCCCCCGTGGTGGAGTATGGCCTATACCTTCCTCAGGGAAGAGACCCGTGCCCCTCGGTGGGGACATAATGGGTTGATGATGATGATGAAAAAAAATTGTTACGTGTCCATTGCAAACTCGTACCGACTTCGTGGATTTTTTTCAAGTTATCTGCCGGACATAATACAACCCACAGGGTGTTGATTTCGTCACCTAAAATCGTCAAAAAGCTATATATTTTAATACTTTATAATAACAATTATTCAAAATTATGTTAGTTATTATTATTCTTATTTATTAGCATCTTTAAGCTGATGCAAATTTAAGTATCACTCGTGCTTTTTACATAATAATATAATATAAACTCTCGCCTGTATCCCAGAGGGGTAAGCAAAGACCAGGGTTTGCCGATATGTTTGTTATTGAATATTTACTGTCACGCAACTTACTGGGCATTGCCCATTTTACACAGAAGTGTGTGCCGTGCCTCAAAGCTGGCTTCCCGCAGCTTTTGCCATCTTAGAGGTAACTAGGATGTTCCAAAGGCATTTCTACATTACAGACTTTTTATTAATTATATACACGCCTCACGCCTGTATCCCAGAAGGGTAGGTAGAGACCAGGGTTTGCCATTTGCCACGATCCTGAGAAACCTCTTTAGCTTCATCAACATTCATTAGTCGCTGCAGGCACGCTCGCCGGTTTCGGGTCCTTTTTATCTTGCCCTTCGCTAATACATCCCCTACTTATTCTAAGTACGTCCGCCTGGGACGTCCCTTCCACCCACAGTTCTAGTTTGACCGGAGATTTCTGCACTTAGCCTCATAGTTGGGCCATTGTACGTAGCAAGTGCTGATGTATGTAAATAATAGGGGTTAAAGTATGAAATTGCCGTTTTATTGCAATAGGTTCTTTGAATTGACATAGAATCGTCATGGTTTGAGGTTTTCGAATGAAACTTTTTTCAAATGGTTTCTATGATGTTCTTTTTTTAAAAAATGTGAAACATTTGAATATCGACTTTCAATTGTTTTTGTTATTCAATTCAGACAAGAAAGATGGAGACTGCGAAAATTCGAGTGATTATGAGGCACCCATTTTTCGTATTTTTTTATTTTATTGATTTGACGCAAGTGAGTCAGTATTGTGGGTAAGGTAACGTTAAACCATGCCGCTAATTCCTGGGTAGTTTGACTAGGGTCGGCTTCCACTATCTCTCTTAATTCATCGTTATTCACCTGTGTGGGCGGTCTTCCTCGTGGCTCGTTCTTTAAGTCGAAATTTCCATCACGAAAGCGTTTAAACCAAAATCGCACGGTGCGTTCATTAGTAGACCCCTCTCCAAACGCAGCATTGATATTGCGGGCTGTTTCTGCCGCGTTAGTTCCGCGTCGGAACTCGTATTCAAAAATCACTCGAATTTTCGCAGTATCCATCTTTCTTGTCTAAATTGAATAACAAAAACCATTGAAAGTCGATATTCAAATTTTTCACATTTTTTAAAAAAAGAACATCATAGAAACCATTTGAAAAAAGTTTCATTCGAAAACCTCAAACCATGAAGATTCTATGTCAATTCAAAGAACCTATTGCAATAAAACGGCAATTTCATACTTTAACCCCTAATATCTCAGACACTAGCGTTACTGAGATTAGCGAGTGATGTTGCTACTGTAACTTCACAAATGTACATAACTTAGAAAACAAATTCATTGGTACATGCCAGGATTCGAACCCATGACCTCCCGAATGAGAAGTCGGGGTTCTACCGCTCCGTTACCACCGCATCCCTTTCGCCCACGTTCGGATTAAATAATTTTTATTTAAAGCAGTATCGTATATACTATCACCCCTGCAATGTAAAAAATACCAGCATCTTTGCATCTATTGGACCTAATGTTAGTTAGTTAATCAATATTAACTAACGTTAGGTCCAATTCGTGTAATTTTCAGAGGCCGTCCTCCAGCAGAGGGCTAGGGAGAGATATGCCGCGGTCTGCCCCCAGGGCGTGGAGCGCCTCGTGTCCGGCTCAGACGACTTCACGCTCTTCCTGTGGCTGCCCGAGACGGAGAAGCGTCCGCTGGCGCGGATGACCGGCCACCAGCAGCTCATAAACGACGTGAAGTTCGCTCCTGACACGAGGTTTGTGTTGGGTTACAGATTTAAGGGGCTCCACGAGGACCAAAGCCGAGGTTCACCAGGCAGAGACCAGGGCTTACCACTTTGTTAGTTATTTAATATTTATGGTCACGCTACTGGGCATTGGCCCATTGGGAGCGAGGTGCGTGCCGCGCCGCAAGGCTGGCTTCGCGCAGCTGTTTCCGTCTTAGAGGTAACTTTAGGATGTTACAAAGGCATATCTGCATTACAGTCTTTTAAGTTTATTAATTATATACATGCCTCAAGCCTATATCCCAGAGACCAGGGTTTGCCACTTGCCACGACCCTGAGAAACCTCTTTAGGCTTCATCAACATTCATTAGTCGCTGCCTGCACGCTCGCCGGTTTCGGCCCCTTTTTATCTTGCCTTTTGTAAATAGGTACATCCTCTATATAGTCTAAGTACCTGCAGTGCCCCCAAGAGAAAACATCGTATCTTTTTTTACAGATCATTTTTGCAAAAAGTGTCTGACTATTCTCTTAATCATGAACCTAGGATAACGAAATGAAATGAATCTACACTAATGCCACGCTGATTGTCATTGTTGATCTAGTCTAATTTATGAAACCTATATTATCCTTGCCCTATCTTCTACCTATATATACAATATATAAAGTTAAAGTACCAGTAGAGTGGAAGATGATCATCAGCACCTTTTCAAGTCTGAAATGGAGACTGCATGGTTTTTTTATTTCCGATTTAGCAAGTCAAAGTGATTCCAGGAAAGTCTTCTTTCCAATTACCTTTAGACTAAACTTGCATTTCTCTCTTTTCAGAATAATAGCTTCGGCGTCATTTGACAAGTCAGTGAAGCTATGGGAAGCTACTACTGGCAAATTCATTACGACACTGAGAGGGCATGTGCAAGCTGTGTATATGGTGGCTTGGTCTGCTGACTCCAGACTTCTGCTGAGCTCCAGTGCAGACTCTACGCTTAAAGGTATTATCTATTTGCTTCAGTTGGGATCACACAAGATACTTATAATCTTTCTCTTTATAATTGTTTTGAATGAGAACATCATTCAAAAATATTCATTCACCATTGAATATGGATTGGAACAAAACGTAAATACTCCCTACCACTTACGGATTACAGGTTTTCAAGATTTAAGATAGAACATACTATACTTTTTTGTCCTATTTGTCAAGTAAAATTGAATTCTGGCTACAGCTTCACAGTTAAAACGGCTCTTTATATAACCAAATTACCCACATCTATAAAAAATACAGCAACTTTTACAATGTTAACTACTTCAAATTAGCAAAAATATAGCATTACAATATATGGATAATTTCTTCGCGATTTCGAAGTTTTCGCCATATTAAAAGTTGTTCATATTGACGATTGGAACCCCCTCTTTTCGGAGATATAAGGATTTGACAACTGTGTAACAACTTTATGAATTTTGAAAACATATTTTTTTTACCATTACTTGTTTAGTGAAGAGAGCGGTGGTAGCGGAGCGGCAGAACGCCGGCTTCTCATTCGGGAGGTCGTGGGTTCGAATCCCGGCATGTACCAATGACTTTGTTTTCTAAGTTACGTACATTTGTGATAGTAGCAAAACCACTCGCTGATGGGGAAGGAAAACATCGTGAGGAATACCCTGGTGTACCTCAGCAATTGCTACGTACAATGGCCCAACTAGATGGCCGTCGCGCGTTCTGAAATCATTATTACGCGAAAGGCATCCTGATTGGTAGAGAGGGCCACAGACTAGCAAAGTGCGACGATTAGGGTTCAAGCGGCGTCGACTGGTACGGAAAAAGAGATTACCTATCTCAAACGCAAAGCTTCAAAATAACGTACAGGATTTAATATATGCGTTTTTTGCAGTATGGAGTATGAAAACGAAAAAGCTCGAGCTGGACTTACCAGGACATGCCGACGAAGTATATGCTGTAGATTGGTCTCCTGATGGGGCCTGTGTTGCTTCAGGAGGGAAGGACAAAGTGTTAAAACTGTACGCACCTAGTTATTCAAGTTCCTCCATGTTAAAAGTCACTACACTATTTGATGTAACACCTTAAATCTGTTTCTTCAGTATACATTATTGAACCATTTTCTATACACAGGCAAAAGTTGAAAACCTCAAATTTTTTTTCCATTCTTATAAATTGAGGTTTATTTAAAAAAAAAATAGTTTAACTTTTGTTTACTGTAAGTGATATAATAATCATGGAATTGGTAGATGTAACTTACTAATATTTTTGTCTTGTTACAGATGGCAACACTAGAGGCGGAGTGGTTGTTTTCAATAAAATCATATTTTAATAATCATCATTAAACAATGTTAACAAAGGGTCATTACAACATAAGTACGTATATAAAAAGCAGTTACTTAATTTTAATGCTCTTCTTGACATTCGCCTTGATCCCAGAGGCTTCTCCACCATACCTTGTGATCTCAGTCCTAGCCTCGCGCACAGCCCCCTTCCTCCTGATCTTGGCTTTCCTATACTTCAGCTTGTGTTTTACCCTTGGATTCCTTTGCTCCTTCTTTCTATGTGGTGTTAGACCCTTGTTCTTGGCCATCTGATATGTAATCTCTCTCTTATCTCCCAATTCTTCGGACACATCTAGTTGTGATGTTGATGGTTTGTTCTCATCTGTTTCTTGATCTTTGGATGTTTCCTCATCGTTATCAGAGAAGCCACTCTCTTCGGATTCATTGCTCCTTGCTACATTAGGTGGCTCACTGTCACTCCTGAAGAAGTCTGTGCCTTCATAATCATTGTCATCATCTGATACTCCGGTGTCTTCACCGTCATCTTTCTCCAGTGATGTAATTAATTTCAATTTTTTGGGTACAGAGTCTGGTGATGATCTGCCTGATTTACGCTTCTTGCTGACCTTATCGCCAACCACATCAGTAATGTTCAACTCCAAGTTATTGCTCACAGCTTGAAGGATTTTATCAATCTGCGGTTTTATCACTTGTACAAATATTGGCTCCATCTTGTTAAGCATTTGCCTGTATTGGTACAATCTCTTGATTATTGGATGGTTTTGGATATTAACTTTCTGGCTCTTCAAAAGCAAGTAGAAGCTTATGTTAGTACAGTAGTTCAGTATAAGGTCATAATTGGTTTTGACAAACTTGGCAGCAGGACATGTGGGCAACTTGCCATCTTTCACAAGCTTAAGGACTGGATGTAAGTCATCTTTGGCTACTGTAAGTTTGGTTTTGAAATCATCAATGAGACCTGCAAACTCAGGGCTCTCCTTTTCCAGTAGTTGTAGTTTTTGTCGCTTGGACATCTGACTTAAATCACTTTTTATAACATCAGTTTCTTTTTCTTCCAACTCTGAAGTCTTCTTTGTGAAGTAGTCTAAAGAGAAATCTTCTTCACCAAGCTGTTCCAATAGTCGCTTCTGTATGTTTCTGGCATCTTCCTCTTCCATCAAGGCAGCCTCTTCATCATTACCAAAGCCTCCATAGTCCTCATCAACATAATCTGTGGCATAATACGACCTCTTCTGCTTTCCCCAAGCTTTTGTATCTGGTAAATCATCGTCAGACTTCTCCTGCCCTTCAACATCACTGTCAGCTATCTCAAAGTCCTTTTTGTTATCAGAATTATCATCAGACTCTGAGAAAGCATACATTTCCTCTTCACTTTCAGAGGCATGTCGTTTTTTCTTTCTAACTGTATCCAATAGTTTCTTTTCTTTAGAGGAATATTCCTCTTCTGAATCAGATGGCTCATAGTTGCCCCGTATATCGTACTTGGAACCAATCCTAGAACAATGGAGGATGTTAATTTACGAAAATACCATTAAACACAAATATATTTATGGAAAGTAGGTATTTACCTTATTTTATCAGCCATTGTGGATGGCTAAATCAAAAACACATGCGTTCCTTTGGTAGGTTATTTCGCTCACTCCGTGGAAAACACGAAAAGCGCAGCCGTTAAATGGAATTAAGACTGATAATAATCACACCGATAACTTCGCACGTGTTGTGATTATAGTGGCTAAATAAATACGCAATAGATTGATGGAAAATTAGAAAATCTAATTAGTCACAGCAGCATAGAGGTAATATAATATAAGTCACAGGCACGCAAGGAAAGTCTACAGTTTATGACACATCTGCTTTTTTAAGCCACAGAATAACACTAGCACACGCACCGCTCACAGATTAGAAATAAACCGCTTTTAAGGTATGTGCACACTACAATCCGGGTAGCAGATGCGTAAAGCCATTTATTTTTTTATTTGGTGCGCTAACGCAATATAAGCCGCCGATCTTTGGCGTACCTATGTGTTTTTATGACAGATCATAATGTGTGTGTGACCGTCTGACCGAAATGTACTCTATGATGTACTGTTGGCAACATTGCAACACGTTGTCATTTTGACAGCATAAGCTTATCAGCTGGGCACCAGGGGTTTTGTATGTTGGGTTTCGGTACCGCATATTTTATAATTACATTAGTTCTTTAATTTAATTTATTGAATAACCGCAATGAGATACTTACTTTTACTTTTTTTAGTTGTAAATAGTAAGTACAGTCGTTCGGAAAAACTAAATGAATGCAGACGCTGCAAAGTTCTCACAGATTCTTTTAACCATTGGTATCAGAAGACTTCACGTGGTAAATTCGAGGGTGGCGATGCTGCTTGGGAAGAAGCGAAACAGAAATCCTACGCCAGAAGTGAAGTGCGACTTGTTGAAGTGCAGGAAGGTCTCTGTTCAGAATTAAAGAGAAACAAAGACGACTGTTATGCTCTGGCAGAAGAGGCTGAGCAACCTATAGAGAAGTGGTGGTTTCATGAAGATCCCAGTGCCATCGAGCTCCATACATGGCTGTGTATAGATACACTCAAGCATTGCTGCCCAGATAACCATTTTGGCGAATCTTGTGAACCCTGTCCCTTGGACTCTAGTAACAAAGTGTGCGGAGGGCGCGGGAAATGCGATGGAGAAGGAACACGGAGCGGTAAAGGCGTCTGCTTGTGTCACAAAGCTTTCACTGGCACACACTGTGAACAGTGCCAAAAAAACTTCTACAGTGCAGGCCCAGGCATTTGTGAGCCTTGCCATGAGGCATGTGATGGCTGTAATGACAGTGGTGCAAACAACTGCCATAAATGTAAACCTGGGTGGATGCTAGAGGATGCAGCATGTGTGGACATGAATGAGTGTGCCGTGCCCAACACTTGTGACAGTAATCAGTTTTGTGTCAACAATCCAGGTTCATTTACTTGCAAAGAGTGTGACAAATCATGCAGTACTTGCAATGGCTCTGGGGCCTTAAACTGCATCTCTTGTGCAGACAATCATACACTTTGGAATGGCAACTGTGTAGAGGACAAAATTAAAGATAACTTATTAAATAATGCACTGCAAAAGGCTACTCTGTACTTTGGATTCTTGCTCATGGTAATGCTGGTGTCCAGAACTTCTAAAGTGTTAGCTTCAATAACTGTAGTTATTATAGCAGTTTACATTTATTTGTCGGAGCAAACAAATAAAATGAGCACAGTAGAGATATTGTTAAATACTTATTATAGATGAATTAATTTTAGTGTACAATGTAAGTGTGATAAATTAATAAATCAACAATGTTGTTGTCTAATGCACATTGCTTTAAATGTAAGTACATGTATTTTGTTTTTTTATCAACAATACATTTTTAGTTCAGTTGCACATTTGGGTTTTCTTTTTCTCCCACATTACTCTGAGTCCCACATCATTGACATTAGTAGTGTGTTTTTTTTTTCTGAGGCAGTTTTCCATTTTATTTCATGTCTCGCCAATACTGATAAGAGGAAAAACAATAAATAAAAGCATTCATTCTGGAAAGATGTATTAAAAAATACATTTTATTGCAAAAAGTTACATAACTACATTCAGTGTCGTATATATACAAAAATTAAATTAAATAAGTTTGTTGGGGGTACAGTAGCAATATACTAAACAAATCACGAGAAATACTTATTATACAGATAGTAAATTACCATTATCTGAAAGCAACTCATGGATGTTCAATACATGTATAACAGCCATGAAAAATCACTTTAGATCAGACAATAAAAAAAAGATTGGCAATAGTTTAATTTGGCAGCAAAGCATTTAGTATACAGTTCAGTCTGACAAGAAAGTCCTACAAATGCCAACGAATTACTATGTGCAAGTGCTAAAGTTTTAGATGTGATGGACATGTTTAGAAAACTTATTATATCTAACTTAATATCTTAATCTAGTCAGCTTTTTAAAAAAACTTAAGTATCAAGAATTAAATATTTAGATTTACAAAGGCATTTGATAAGTATTTTGAAATTAAATATTCCAAGAATGCTTTTTCAGAAGACATCTTTGGCGAAAAAATAGATATACGAGAAAATCAGAATTTCATTAAATTCTCAAAAGTATATATTATAATAAAAACAACAAAATAATAATTGAATGTTGTTTGTTTCGTAACACACCTTACATGTAACTTTGTTCTAACATTTTTTTTTTCATTTTTGGTAAGAATTCATTTTAAGTACTAATATGTATAACACCATTAATCTTAACTACTTGCATAGTTGGGAAAAAATACTAGTTAAAATATTATACCAATGTATGTGATGTATATGTGACACCACGTGATTGACTAACCTACTTGTGGCCTGTGCTACCAGTAATACAAAGTAATAAAAGCCACATTAAATAATACTTGCGACTGCACAAGCGAGACTAGCATTTAAAATGCTAAAGAGACTACTGAACCTGCTCATCCTTAACATAACTTTAGGAATAATGTCAAAACCCTTCACAGATCAATACATTCACAGGAAGCGAATTCAAAACAGGAAAATATAGAATTATCCCTCCAACGATTAATTTATTTGCGATGTCACTAGCAAACAACTCTAATTTATCAGTCGTCTATAAAATATATGGGTCCCAATTAATACTCTGCGATTTCAACGTTTCCGAAAGACAATTAAACAACATCTTTGTTTTCGTCTTTTTACTTATTATTTTAATTTATCTTAGATCAGTCAGTCGAATGGAATGCATGTTTTGTTGATCAGTATAACCTAATTTTATATACTTTAAGCCGCGTTTTCACGATATTACTGCGCTTGAACAGAAGGTAATTTTAGTAACTAAAACATAGTCCACTCGGATTGTGGTCTACACACATCTGAGTGAATTTGGATTTTTCCTGAGTTTATTTAGGCGCATTGTTGCAAACGGTGGCACTGCTCATGCTCATGCCAAAATGTCCACAGATTTACTACTACAAGAGAAATAGTGTTAAATATATTTATTTCAGAACTTCATTTCAGTTCAAAGATCGTGAAAACCCAGCTTTAAAAAAAGAAAAACTTTTTTGACAAATAAATAACTTGCTATTGCGTGATTAAAGATTAATAATATGTAATAGCAAGCTTAGTACACCCCAGTGAGCACAAAATATTTAAAATAAATCAAAATGGTAAGCTACTTACATACTTACAAAAAAAGTTACATAAGGAGTTCACGCATAAGCTAAATTAATTTATGTAGGTAATTACGGTATATCTTCTACAATAACCGCTTTTTAATTTTACGACTAAACGGTGTTAATAATGCATTAGATAAACTGTATAAGACTACCGAATAGGTGCAGGACAAATAAGGGCTCATATTCATTCGTCGACACGATACAATCGCTGCACGAGGTAGGATTGTATGTGTTTGAAACTCCCTGCAGGCCCCCACCGTTCCCCATCGGCTAATGTTTAACCAATAACTGTTGCAGTGAAAAAGTTCTCGAGTGAAGACCACACTGAACCAACAATCAGAACCTCAATTATGTATCTTTTGACGCACAGTTTTAAGCAAAAATAAAATGTCAACTTAAATCTGTCGTTTTTTTTGCATAGCCCCATTTATGTTCCAGTGCATAATACATATCAGTGTGTCACATACCCATTGTATCGAAACATTAGTGTGAGGTCACTGATATCCACTGTATGGTGATGTGGCTACAAATATGTACACCCCACATATTTATGAGACAGTAAATTGCCTGTATGTAAATGTTTATGTTTATATATTATTTTCGCATGCGTTAGAAAAGTCCATCAGCACTAGCTGGCCTAAACTGTACGCTGCCGCAACCCACCAACTAAAGTGTAAATCTGTGGTTGAGGCCCTACGCTTCCCTATGAGTTATTGGACCGGAAGAAAATACTGTATGCGTTAAAAGATACATAATTGAGTCTCTAAACCAAATTGCTGAGGAAGTGGTGGCGCATCTCGGGAGGGAGCCGGGAGGGGTGGGGGGGGGTACATGGCCTACCCAACCCGGAATATTGGTTTACATTGGGATTTAATAAACCATCACTTTTCAGGAGCCTAGCCCCCCTATATACACGCCAAAGGTATTGAGAGAGTTAAATGTGGAACTGTAGAGGGGGCTTATAGATTGGATTAAGATAGTTTCACGCTTACTTAGTCCATTAAAGTCGGAGCGCGGTGGTGGGAGGAGAGTTGCGCGGCAAGCTGCCGGTGCTGCAGAAGGCAATAAAGTATGCCGGCCTGCGCCATGGCGTCCACGGTGCCAGCGGCCAGTTGGTCCTGGCGGAGTTTGCTGCCGGCGCCGGCGCTCGACGGCCGGAGCAGTGTCGGCCCGAACACCGTCGCCAAGTTGTGAAGGGACATCTTGTTCTCAGCTTCGTTTTGGTTCACTCTGGACAGTGAACGAGTTACTTTTTAAAAATTTCGAGAGTGTACGTAGACATTATCGTAATTATTTAAAAAAATAACATGATTGCTAGTTTAGGTATAAAACCTTGGATGGAACCTTGTCGAAGTGAATACACCAAATAAAACACAGCCAATAATGTACGGGCAAAATCGACTCGCACGAATAAAATTAGTGACAAATATTGGCTGTGTAAGATTGATACGGGCGATAATCCGCATAAGTGCAACCATGCACAAGGCAATAATTAGATTCCAGTAGAGTCGTTGTGAAGAAAGTGGCATTCTAACCACGATTGTAAATATGTTTCAAAATCTTTTGGTCTACCCACGATAATTCGGCACCAGTGCAGATAATGAACTCAAACACGTGCAAAACAATAATTTCTATAAACTAGTTTCAGCGTTAGTCCAGTGACCTATCCACAGTCGATCTCTCCAATAATGTTTTGGCTGACGGGTATTCGAGTTATATTGCAGACAGGCTATAAACGGCAGCAGTCGAGAACACAATCTCAGATAGAAAAACTAGTATTGCAGGTATTTAGATTAGAAACAAATAAGACAAAAATTACAAGCAATATGGCGGATCACAGTGAGCCAATCAGAACTGTAAATGATCCGATACAAATCGATCCGCTACAAAACCGACAGCGCCACCAACTGGACTTGCTAAAGGAGAGAAACGATCTTTCTGAAGTGTTTTATCAAAATACAAAGAACGCCCATGTCCTCTAAATTTCTGCGCCTGAAAACTTACTTGACGAAATGGTTGAGAAGGAAGTCGATGCAGTTCTTGTTGAGATCTGGCAGCTGCGAGTAGCACTTCAGCAGCGCGTGTCGCCGCGTGTGCGCCGGGCCCGAGTCCACCGACGTACCAACGCCCTGCGCAAATATACTTGTTACCAACGCCCTGCGTAAATATCTTGTGGGATGACGTTTCATTTGAATTACAAAAATTAAATTAAAACTGCGAGTTAAATGCAAAAGTAAAACTAGAAATTTACTGTTTGTAAAATGTACAATTCATTTAAAAATTTTGTAGTTATTATATAAATAAAACCATTACATTTAAATAAACTCGCGGAGATTAGTCCTTCTATTGTGCGTGGTAAGACATCAGCCTTGATTTCTGTCTTACATTTCTTACATCCCTTAAAGTGCGGGAACGACCAAGATTTTTTTTAAAACCTAGGTGTTGGAGTGGCGGTGGTAGCCCAGTGGGTAGAACATTGGACTCGGAAAGGAGAGACCCAGGTTCGATTTCCAGCGCGGGCATGTACCTATGACATTGTTTTCTAAGTTATGTACATTTGTGAAGTTATAGTAGCAATACCACTCGCTAGCCGTGAAGGAAAACATCATGAGGAAACCTGAGTGTCTGAGCTATTTACATACCTCAGCGCTGGAAATCGCCAACTCGCGGTGGGCACTCGTGGTGATTAAGCCCATACTCCCTCCCTGGGAGAAGGCCTGTGCCCTACAGTGGGACGTACCTATATAGGCTGCTTATGTTGGAGTGGCCTACCTGTGTGGCGCCCCAAGCCCGCAGCAGCTCCGGGTAGAGGGCGTCGGTGAAGAGCGCCTCGGGCAGCTCGCGCAGGTAAAGCTTCAGCACTCCCGTCACCGAGTGGATGTCCACTTCCTTCAGCAGTTGTTCTGCTTCGTACGCATCTGGCGACGGTGACGAGGATAGTTAGGGATCCACACGCGAGTTGGACTCGCCCACCGAGGGCTCCGCACTAATTTGTAGGTACTGACATATTATAAATAGTTCAGTCTCGTGTTTTCGAGCTTTCCTGCACTTCAAAGAGTATTTTTTTATGATTTAATTACAAATGTAGAGTTTTCAGATTTTTCCCTGTACTTGTAGACGATGTTACTTGCCGAATTTCATTGTTCTAGGTCAACGGAAAGTACCCTATAAATTTTGATTTCCTTCAGTGTCGAAATATACGCTTTTTGCGGCATAAACAGCCGTATCTTTTTTTACGATAACTTAGAAGTTTGATTTTTTTCACAGCTTCATGGGATTGAGTACCTATATGGTTTTAATTTCAACTCGATACCTGCACGCGTTCCCGAGATAAAGGGTCTTGACAGACGGACGGACGGATAACACAGTGATCTTATAAGGGTTCCGATTTTCTTTTTGAGGTACGAACCCTAAAAATTTAAAATATACCTCCGTGCTGAATACTGTTTCGACTGATATCAGAAGACTGCATGTTTCTATATTGCATAAGACATTTAAAATAATAAGAACATAACTCAAACCACAGAATTATTGAAGTTTATTGATGTTTCAAACAGTGCTTTCACATTGCGCGGCTTAGCCACACGACAGCAGCGACATACTGCTTTCACATTAGGCGGCTTAGCCGCACAATAGCAGCGCGCCTGAAGTCGCGCCGCGCTGCAGTTGCGCTGCCCCCACGCTGCTTGATTGGTACGGATGCCCAGCCGCGCGACAGCAGTGACCAAAGTCGCGCTATTGTCAAGCGGATAAGCAGAACTATGTGAAATACCTGTTTCACAATTTCTTAGTTTATGGGACACAACGTTTAAAAAAAAGTACTTATCCTGAAGCTTTTTTAAGTTGGATGTGTTTATAAATATTGTGACATAGTGAGTCTTAACGAGCAATCATCATCAACCCATTATGTCCCCACCGAGGGGCACGGGTCTCTTCCCTGAGGAAGGTATAGGCCATACTCCACCACGGGGGCCAAGTCCGGATTGGTGGAGGCTTGTAGACTAGTGGCTCGTCTACTGTCAGAAGTTGTCAAGCCGCCCTAAGGCCTCTGACTTGGCTTAACGACTGCCATCTATCGACGGCAGCCGGCACCAACAGCTTAACGTGCCTTGCGAAGCACGGAACCGCTCGGGAAAATGCCACTAGCGTTAGGCATAGACGGCGACCCATCCATGCACTGAACGCGCCCTGTGTTGCTTAACCTTCGTGATCGTTTAAGATCACTCAGGCAGCCGGGGCTACGAGCGATTCTAAGTTCAGTACTTGGATGGGTAACGAGCAATATTAAGGTCTCAATACTAAGGAAGTGTCTCTCCCTCTCTCTTCAATTTTTCTTTCAATAATTTCAAGTCAAAGCTCAACAAGAACAAAAAGTCAACTCACTAGTCTCGAAGCTCTTCTTGAGCCGGTTGAGGTCGGAGGCGCTGCCGGAGACGCGGTAAACGCCCACCTCGTGTATGCCGCGCCGCTCCACCTCACGTACGCACGCGCTTATTATGAACGGGATGTTGCGCTTCTCGCGTCTGCCGGACAAACAACAGATTCTTGCAGGATTCAACAACATTCACTTTGTAACTACACATTGGCGTAGCCGGGCGTGCCGTGTCCATCTCTGATGGGCTAGCGTCCCAGGATGTTGGGTAACTGCATACATGTATCGTAATTTGGTGCGGCAGTCTATTTTTTTAAGACCCAAGGGGGGAACCCCTTGGAAAAAATTACTTTAAGCTGCTTTAGCCACATTTAATCGTAAATCGTTAAGTCTCGTTTTGTTAAGTGTTAATCTAAAACGTTCCATACACAAGTTCATTTAAATAGCGATTTAAGTGACATTAAAAAAAGTGTCGTATTAAACTGAATATACCGGTGTGGCTGGCTCACGCCACGCTAGGCTCGTGTAAGCATGCTAGGTGTAGTGTGGTGACACTTCATCCGACATTGATAGTCATATAAGTGTCGAGGAGAGGACTGTAACTAAGGGAAACTAATGGAAAGAGGGTAAAATTAAGTAAAATCGTGAAAATAAGTGGATAATAGCAGAAAATTTGGGCAGTTGGGTGGTTACAGCGTGAATATTACAAAATGAGTGACATGAGAGAGAAAAGTCAATAAAGGAAAAATATACAAAATCCTAAAATGACTCCGAGGAGTCCACATATCATGCTCTCTTCTCGGCCCAGTATAATACACAACGTCCAATCGAAAAGGCGTTTTATGGATTAAACGTTGTGTATTGGACTGGGCCGAGAAGAGAGCATGTGACATACTTATGACTATCACTTCATTAGAGCTATACGATCTTGTGTTGAAAACGAAGACATTGATGTGTTCACCGATAGCATTTCCGTCACTTGCAATAATTTCTAAGTTTCGTGACTCTATATAGGTTTCATAACCGACAAAACCTATTACCACGGTGTGTCATTCTCCTTCTTTAATTGTTTGTCGACTGTAGTACTATTGTAGTTACTGACTCTGGTGTCTTGTGTGTTATCTCTCTTTCACCTGTACTAATTGCCCAAAATATTGCTATCAGTGAAAACTTTTTGTTGGCTTTCTGTATCTACGTGTGTAAATTGAATATGTTAGTGATAAGCTGTTAGCTTTCCCAATAAAATAAAATAAATAAATGTGTGGTTGCGGCGTCACTAAAGTCGAATTTACATTACGAATCTAGTGCCATGAAAATAGTTCCGTGACATTAGTGACATCAACAATTTCACGTGTAAACGTCAAGTTTTACAATGCATGCATCGATTTCACGACACTGAAACAATTTCGTGTCGCGCGCGATTTTTTAATGTCATCGTATAAACCCGACGCGAAACTAGTGTCACGAAAGCGCCTGCACTGATAGAACGTGCGTTTTATAGTCGTGGTGTGTTAGTAAAAAAAAATTAGAAAAAATCAAACCGACGATGGACAGCTAATGAAAATATAGAATTTACTAATGACAACCTATTCTTAATTTTATACAATAACATCTGTATGACAACATTTAGCAATGCAAACTAAAGCTGTCGACGCTGTCGGAGCCATAATTCCAACTACACTGTTAATATCACGACACTATTACTCTAACGAAATACCGCAACAAGTTTCATGAAATTAGCTTCATTATGCATGACACTAATTTCATAACGTAAATTTGGCTCAAGCTACGCTCGGCTAGCGACGTACTTGGCGACGTGGTGTATCTTGGCGCCGAAGAGCGCGCCGGCCTTGGCGGCGGGCACGCGGCGCGCGGTGAGCTCGGGCGGCAGCAGCCGCAGCCGCAGCGTCAGCGAGCCGCCGCCCAGCGCCACCGCGCGAGACACGCCGCCCGCGCCCGCGCCCGCGCCCTCCGCCGCCCACTCGCGGGACAGCTGCCGCACAATACATTCTTTTTTATTTATTCAGATGGAAGAATCCATCAATTACAAAAGATACTAGTTGAATAAAAATTGCTAATTAAAAGTTAATTCATTTTGTCTTTATTGCAGACCAGGATAAGATTACAACACTAACACACATAGAACACACACACACACACACACACACACACACACACACACACACACACACACACACACACACACACACACACACACACACACACACACACACACACACACACACACACACTCACGCACGCACGCACGCACACACTCACGCACGCACGCACGCACGCACGCACGCACGCACGCACGCACGCACGCACGCACGCACGCACGCACGCACGCACGCACGCACGCACGCACGCACGCACGCACGCACGCACATTATCTATACCGACTGTTCATTACTAGAGGCGAAATCAGACGGTTCACTTTTCGTTATTGTCTGAGTTTCATCCCCCATCTTTCACTCGGTATGTATGGTGTAAATACAGAATGAACGTTGAATGCCGAATGAATTCATTAGTGAACAAATCCTCCGATGTTCGTTCGGTTCGTTGGCATGTTGAACTTTTCCAAAATTTTACAAGCAAACATGAGATGAACCGAGATTGTCTGTCTACCTTGATGGTACATTTGCCCCTTAGCACTGGCCTCGCCGCGTCTTCGTACAGCAGAAGGCGAAGGTTCTGCGAGCCCTCCAGATCGAGCGTGAAGCTCTCGTTCCAGCGCGGCTGCGCGCTGCGGCACACCAGCTTGGACTTGGCCTTGCGGAAGTAGTGCCCGTACGAGTCTACTTCCACGACGATGTAGTAGTCTGTCGGGGATAGTTTGCGGTTAGAATGCTGGAAAAACATTTGAAAAAAAAAAACATAACGTCAACATGACATTATTAAACCGATAACATAGCACTGGATGAGATTGGTAGGAACCGAGAGATGGCGTGTCAGGGAAGAGGCCTATGCCCAGCAGTAGGCTCTATTTATGGGCCGGTTAGGTAGATAGTTTTTTTTAATCTTTTTTTATTTATGGAGGGTTCGGTACACTTTGTGACCATGTCACCCTGGTTAGGTCCAACACTTTCAAGCTCTGTCTGAAATATCATTATAATAAATTAGGTGCCTATACAATTTCTTGCCTTCATCCCAAACAGCGCTAATTTGTAAAGTTCTCTTGCCTCTTCAGACAGCGGATAGGCTAGCACTGCATTGCATCCCCCAATTACAAAAAAATATTTGTGTACAAGATATTTTGCCTCTGAGCATCCGTTCTAGAGCATTCTTGCAGCAGGTGGTAAACATCTTCCACTATGCCACACTCTTCACAATTTGGAATAGGTAGATAGATAATGAATCGCTCGTAGCCCCGGCTGCCTGAGTGATCTTAAAACGATCACGAAGGTTAAGCAACACAGGGCGCGTTCAGTGCATGGATGGGTCGCCGTCTATGCCTAACGCTAGTGGCATTTTTCCGAGCGGTTCCGTGCTTCGCAAGGCACGTTAAGCTGTTGGTGCCGGCTGCCGTCGATAGATGGCAGTCGTTAAGCCAAGTCAGAGGCCTCAGGGCGGCTTGACAACTTCTGACAGTAGACGAGCCACTAGTCTACAAGCCTCCACCAATCCGGACTTGGCCCCCGTGGTGGAGTATGGCCTATACCTTCCTCAGGGAAGAGACCCGTGCCCCTCGGTGGGGACATAATGGGTTGATGATGAGATGATGAGATAGATAATCCCCACAACACAATCACTTGCCCTGGTAACAAAATAGAATAGTGCTATCGTAACCAGACAACGACGTCCGATATCAACAACATGGATCTCAAAAGAAATATATAAATGGTCAAGCTGAAATCACTGAATGAAATATATAATAAGATAATAATATTCTTTATTGTACACCGGAAAAAAACAACAAACATCAACAAAGATTAACTTTACTTATAGGCAGCCGTATCAAGAGGCGCGGTCGTCCCGCCGAGGTGTAACTGCAGATCGCTCAGCAGCAGCGACTGAGAGCCTGTGTCGGTTTGCAGGTAGCTGCGGCATATTTGCGGATAATTATAGTATTAACACTACGCGACCGCTGCTTAATACGACGCGTTCGCTTTTCCCTAAAGGAGTCGCGGAGCGAACGCGCGGAGGGATGAACTGTGTGTGTTTGTGCTATCTAACTGGCAGCAGTATCAAGTGGTGCGGTCATTCCGCCGATGGGTAACTGCAGATCGCTCAGCAGCAGATATCAGTTTGCAGGTAGCTGAGGCACATTAATTGCAGATGTAGTATTAACACTAAGCGTACGTTATCTCACATGTTCTCTTCACGATTGTTTTTGTTTTTTTTTTTACTTTGTTGATTGTCGCGTATTTTGTTTGTTTACTACTTAGGCCTTTGCATCTAAGTAATGAGATGACTTATACAGCGTCCAGTGGCACCTTCACTCAAACTAGATGGGTGAAAGGACCACTCGGACGCTGCAGTGCCTGGGACATTGTATTTTAGATGAAGTAGGCTTACCTCTTTCTCATATGTAATTCCTGGTGTACATACAATAAAGAATATACTATCTATCTATACCATCCTGCAGACAGCTTAGTCGGCCTAGCCCACAGGAAAGAAAAGTCAATACGTGCGGAGCCAACCAATTCGCGGGTTTCCTCACGATGTCTTCGCCGTTAACGTATGGTATTGCTAAATTCGCAGATGTACGAATCTTTGAAAATAAACAAAGTTATAGGTACATGCCCTCAGGAATCGAACCTGGGCCTCCCGCTTCCATGTCCATTGTTCTGTCCACTTTGTTTGTTTACCTACTTGTTTACTCTGTGTTTCTGTGACAATTTGAACAAATGTCTTCTATCTTTCTTTATTTTTCTTTCTTTCTCTCTTTTTCTCTGTCTCTCACTCTTTCTTTCTTTTCATTCTTAAAAGAGTGGTGGAGCGAACGCGCTGAGCGCTATGAGGTGTGTGTGTTTGTATCTATCTTACCGGCAGCCGTGTCCAGCGGCGCGGTCATCCCGCCGAGGTGCAGCTGCAGGTCGCCGAGCAGCAGCGAGTCGTCGCGTCCGCTGCGCAGCAGGTAGGAGCCCATGTCGGTCTGCAGGTAGCTGCGGCACGCCGTCACCCACGCCTGCAGCTCTAGCATCGACACCGCGCCCGACCCGGCCGGCGGCGCCGACGATGCCTGCGACGATTGTTTCTTGAGTAAGCGGTCAGTGGCGGTTTCGCCACGGCAGCCAGATTAGCAAATGCTACGGGCCCCGCGCATCGACGCTTTCTGACCGTAAAAAAATATATATAAAGGATCTTGACCATTAGCAGTATCGCTAAAATCTAAATAGTGTCACCAGTTTTCAATGTCCATAATTCATGTTTTCAATTATAAAAAATAGGGGTTTTCTTATAAAACCATGACTTCTCCGTAATTCTAAATTAATAAAGTTATACAATAATTAATGCTTCCGGTTTAACGACCGCTGTCATCTTGATACAAATCTATTGATCCATTCACAGACCTGTTCAAAACTTAATCTGTGCATTCAATAATGTAGTGTTGCCATCCGACCGCTACTTTTCAAATCGAATGAATCGATACAGGGAAAAAATAGGTATATTTAGCTGAAAAAAAATAGCATAACATAACTTTTGTTATTTCGTTTGATAATACCTACTTCATTTGCATATTTCTTTATCCACCTGTTCATTTAGATTATTTGCGGTTTACGTTATATATTAGGTACTAACACAAGATAACAGATTCAACAGTGTGGACCTTCATCATCATCATCAGCCATTTAACGCCCACTGCAGGACTTAGGCTCCTTCGTGGTTGTCATAACCATGAGCGGTTTTGCCATAATCGCCACGCTTGGCAAGCGGTTTGGCGATCGCAGTATGCAGTTGAAATCTCAAAAAAACGCTGCTGCCCGTCTCCTGGTAATTTATTTCCTTAGTCGCCTTCTACGACATCCACGGAAGGAAATGGAGTGACGTTATTCTTAATCCGGTGCCACACGGATCTGTGGATCTTGTGGACCTTAATTTGACCGAATCGCTCGTAAGC
The DNA here is from genome assembly GCA_947308005.1 of Yponomeuta malinellus. Taxonomy (NCBI): domain Eukaryota; kingdom Metazoa; phylum Arthropoda; class Insecta; order Lepidoptera; family Yponomeutidae; genus Yponomeuta; species Yponomeuta malinellus. The sequence goes on along the minus strand of OX371006.1, from coordinate 13,716,541 downwards.
TGATCTTTAAATAAACCTTAGGAAAGCGGTGGTTATGTATTAACAGAACGCTTGCATCACATTCCAAGGTGTTGGGTTCGAATCAGACATTGTATGTGATTGCGGAATGATGACAGTGAGTGTTTTGTGTTCTACCTTGCCCTCTCCGTGTTGTGGCACAAAAGCAGCTACTCCACATCATTTTCCAGATATGTTAGGTCACTATATACAGTTAAATTCTATGGAGCTAATTAGTATAGGTCGTACTTGACCTTCTGCACAGTTGAAATAAATAGCGATGGTTGCATAGATGCCAGTTATTGTCATAATTTTAATTGTTTCTAATGCTTTTCCTAAGCACTGCGCTGGCCTGTTATACTATAAGAATACCCTTAGAATTCTCCTACGTCTCAGTCATCGTCGCTGCAACAAGTGTTAGTAACAAACGAACCTTGTCGCCTCAAATCCATCGTCAACACTCATGAACTTCCGTTTTCTTCTCTAAATAGTACTACAGCTTAAATAAACTCGCTTCCATGCATTTTGTGTGGGTTACGGCTTATTATTATTACAGCGCAAGAGCGGTTGGAGAAGAATAAGTGAAAGAATTTAGTCTTGACGAACAGTTTAGTCCCGGTGCAACCTCTTCGCTAGCGGAATTCTCCTGAGTTACGCGGAGAGTATGCACACGACGTGTGAGAATGACAGTTTCATGTCATGACATGGTATAGGACAAGAAAAATGCGGTAGTATTAATGACCTAATTACATTCTCGTCCGGAGAATTAATTTAATGCTAACAATAGTATTTTAAAATTCTAAGCCAGTACTTCAAATTAAGGTATTATTTCATTGTGGCACAACTTTGTTGATAGCGATACTAAGTGTCTTAATCACTTGATCATTTTCCTTTGCTTTGCGCATTTCATTGTCTCTCATGATCACCAACTGGAGTGGTGAACGTTCCTTCTCAACATCAAAACATTCACCTCACCTTGATGAATATTGGATACGATTTGCTCAAAGAAGTCGATATTAATAGTAATGTTTCTTAAATTGCACAAATTAAATCCAGAAACGTTTATTTGACAGTTTTGTTTTATTCAACACCATAAACTTTTTTTTATTATAATTTTTTAGGTTCACATAATATAGGTAGGTACAGGTTAAATGAATTCGGACCCCCTAAATCCATAAACCTAGCTATCTATATAACCTAAAGCAAACCAAGGGCCCCCGGATAGGATTTTCTGCAGGCCCCGCGCTGGCTTTATCCAGCACTGGAGGTGGTTGTTCGGGCAGAGGAAAGCGTGTGCGACTCTCGCTCTGCCGCACAGTAGAGATGATGGACGGTGGTAGAAGGATGGTTCAGCTTGTAGACGTTTAATTCTTCATGTTTCTGCCAAATTGATTGTTAGTGAGCAGCTCGACGTAACTCACTTGACAATATACTCGCAGCGTGAACTGTGCAATGCAGTGTCAGCAATACAGCGACCTGCTAATTAATGTACGTTGCTAGCACATACAGTGGTAATCGATTAGGAATTATCGCAGAATTCGCAAAATGTACGCCGCGAGGCACTCGTGTTTTTTCATCTTCCAAAACTAAACTTTTTATGTTGTTTGCAGTACTATGCCTTGCCTAGTGTCATTATACAAATAAATATTTTTATTTCAAATAAGGTAACATATTACAGGTAACACAGTACATTAAAACTCGACTCGACTCTGACTTGAGGACCGTGACAAAGTATTAAACCTGTAAGTGCACTGCAAACCTCCCGTATATTACGCGCGTTTGTTACTCATAATTAGGCCACTGAAAATGTTTGGTAACCCCCTAATCTATGGTCCGCTGATTGTTTCAATAATTTTTTTTTCGTTTCAATCGTCAGAATTTTTTTTAGTGACTTCGTAATATCATACACAGTCACAATCACAAAACATCTTAATTCTTCAAGCTTACATAAACGCAATGGACAAAAAGGCTGAGTTTTTATTTCAATCCAACTGTTTCTGTCTGGCTTTCATTGCCCTAAAATTGATAAAGTAAACAAAACTGCAGAGCCCCAGAGTTGCCGATGGCGCGCTTCCAAGTGGAAGATGAGGTTAGGACCATTCTTCACAAAAGGTTAAGGAATTAACAGTCACCTGCAAGGCGTGTATGGAGTCGATCCACTGCGTCCGCTCATACTCGGAGCTGAGGAAGAATATGTGCTGGCGCTGTAAGGCGCCCGAGGTGCCCGGGGCGCGCGCCCCAACGCGGAATATGAGGTTCGGCGATGCCAGCACCAACTGGCCTTCGAGTTCCGCCAGCTTTTTGCGCTGCTTCTCGGCACCGCTGCGGCTGCCCAGGCGGATTTTCTGTGGAGGGATTTTTATTATTAGAATGGGTATTTAGGAACGTTACCTTCCACATCGTAAAATTTGTTGAGAAAATTAACATTATATTATAAAATGAAAGAGAGTGTTTTCACTCCGTCTCTTCTAGGTTTGAAGATATTTGTTATTTTTACATTCACAAGCGATCCTGGACTTAGTGAAACTGAGGTCAGAGTATAGAATAAGTGGAAAAAGATCAGCAAGGCTAATCCAAATATTGAAAAATGCTTTCTACCAAACAATAAAGCGTCCGTCGCTTTGTTACGACATAGTTTAAGCCCGATTTCTATGGAGCGTTTTTGTACCAAATTTCTTTTTGACGATTACCTATGTCATGAAAAGTATTAGTCGTAGAGAAAAATCTTATGCACGATTCTTTTCATGGCCTTTACAATGAGAAAATAACATTTTTTGTACACGTTCTCCATTGTTTCTTGTCACGTGTTTCTGAATAAAAACAATGGAGCAACATACGCACGCAGTCGTGCTGCGCACGCTCGCCGGGCAGGATATGCTCCTATAGTCCTATATTACGCGCACCAAATCCTAAATGACTAATTGCTATGGCAAAGGTCGGGCTTTGACAGGATTTGGTGCGCATAATTAGTCCTCTGGTCGCGGACAGTGGAGGCCTGGGAACGCCACTATTCTGGTGGGCGACGCCTCTTAGGCCTCCTCTTCCACCGCCACAATATTGCGGAATAGAGCACACATGCAGACGTACCTTGGCGTCATGCTGTGTTGGCCAGGACCTGGTCGCGGACTCCGAAGGCCTGAGACTTGAACGCCGCTATTCTGGTGGGCGACGAATCTCGCGCCTCCTCTCCTAACACGACGTCACGGAATGAAAGCTTCACCCCGCACGCGTCTGCTACACCAAAGCACACACGCGCACACACCTTGTCGTCATGCTGTGCCCGCTCGTCGGCCAAGATCTGGTCGCGGACAGTGGAGGCCTGCGACTTGAGCGCCACTATGCTGGCGGGCGACGCCTCTCGCGCCTCGCCCGCTTCCTCCTCTACTGCCACGATGTCGGGCAGCGGGATGAACCACTTCAGCTCGAACGTGAACTTGTCGCGCCCGGAAGCCTAGGGAAGTGTGTCGTTACAAAGGTTTTATTACAGAAACAAAAATACCCAACTGCCAGTTCAAGTATCCCATGTTACAAGGCGTGACATAAGGGTTATAATTTTCCTCTGTGGTTATAATAACACTACACACTTTTAATTCGGTTTGATCATTCAGACGTTATGATGTAATAAAGGAATTGGCAAATATACATGATCTCTGAAACATTAAACTCCTTTTTTTGTGTGGGCATTCGTCTAGAAAGGCGCTGCTAGGGTTCAACGTAGGAGGCTGATCTATGTGTGATTATTGGTTACCCATGACAAATTTGAAACTCCTTTGACTCTGTGCAAAGCAATAAAGGTGAACGAAATGCCATGCAGTGTTACTTCAGCTTATATTTGGGCATTATTACGGGGATAGCAAAGTCAAAGAACATAAGGAGAATAATTAAGTGATAAGTCGAATAGTTAAAAATGTTGCTTTGGTCTAGCTGAACCACAAAGGTAGAAAAAAAGTATACTAGTTGACACTGTTAATGACGCTTTGTGTAGATAAATACAGTAATGGCTTGAGTGAACATACCTTATACTTAGCACAAGCGATGACATCATTGAATAAGAATAAGTGCCTCAATTTTCTATGTCCGTCGGAGAGTTCCACGATAAAGGAATTCTTTACTAGCCTTCGGAGTGCGCGATCGGCGTTCTGCAAAATAAAATTCTTCTTTCAAACGTGTCGAAACAAAGGATATGTAAATGTTGAAGATTTCTACCTTACTGCATAAAAAATATAAAATTTTGGTAAACTAGCTGTTGCCCGCGACGTCGTTCGCGTGGTAATTTTGATGTGTATTTTTTCGGAATAAATAATAGCCTATGTGCTAATCCAGACTATAATCTATCTCTGTGCAAAATTTCATCCGGATCCGTTCAGCTGTTTCTGCGTGAAAGAGTAACAAACATCCATCCATACATACAAACTTTCCCGTTTATAATATTAGTAAGGACTGAACATCTGATTTATCTGAACAAGTGTAGTACCCACTTCTATTAAGCTTCAGCAACAAAATAAAGTAAAAGGTGACTTCGTTCAAGAGAAATAATGGGTAAAGGGAACTCACATACCAAAGTGATCGCGACCGCCGAGTTCCTTAAGTTTACACTCTTCGGGAACCGTTTAGGGACTCACCGGGAACATGGACTTGGTCTGTATAATGTTGAATTCGTCGAGGAAGTGCTGTGTCATGTTCAGAGCGTCCGTCAACATCGCGTGGTCTGGGTGACTCGCCGGCGTGTACTTGATGAGATCCTTTCAACAGAACATACATCGTTAGAAAGTCTTAAGACTGTTCTTACGTGGAGCATGCTGTCTCGCTCGCACAATTTAACATTTTAAATTATTGTAATAAAAGAGTATACCTACTTTTGATAAATGTGGTCTGAGGGTTTGATGGATAATTAAATTGCGGATATTCAAAGCTACTCTACGTAACAGCAGCCTTAAGTTATTTTCACCAAACAGATGCTTATACACCAATAGAAATGCAAAAATTAAATCAGCCAACCACGAACACGTGTGATTGGCTGGTTTTATTTTTTTTCTGAGTTTCTTCTGTTTTGGTACGAGGTGCATTCAATAAGTACCTAGCCTCATCGCCAGAGGACGCTGTAGTTTCAAAAGAGTTTTACCACAGTGTAGCACATTCTTTTTTAGCTCTTTTTTCAAATTTTCATTCCAATCCCTTCATTTGTTTTAATTTGACAACTTATGGAAGCGAACGTATCGATCGGTTTTACAAAAATGGAAAAAGAGCAATATCGTTCGGTGATTCGATTCCTATTTTTGGAAGGGAAAACGCGCATCGAAATCAAAGGGCGCTTGGATGCTGTGTACGGGGACTCTTCTCCATCGATGGCCACCGTCAAGAATTGGTTCAACGAGTTTGCACGTGGCCGTACGTCGGTTTTTGATGAACTACGTCCTGGTGCACCGAAACCAGCTGCTACGGAGGAAAAACTTAAAAAAATCCATGATCTCGTATTGGCAGACCGCCGATTGAAGGTTCGGGAGCTAGCTAAGACTGTAGGCATTTCAGAAGGAACAGTGCATCATATTCTTCACGAAAAACTCGGCATGAGAAAGCTGTCGGCGCGATGGATGCCGCGTTTACTCACACCGGAAAACAAGTGCAACCGTGAGACCACATCGGAGACGTGTTTGGCGCTGTTTAAGCGGAATCCAGCGGAGTTTTTGCGTCGTTTTGTGACCGTCGATGAAACTTGGATCCACTGCTACACACCAGAGACCAAGGAGCAATCAAAACAATGGATCCAGACCGGGGAACGTGCTCCAAAGAAGGCGAAAACTGTAACATCGGCCGGAAAAGTTATGGCCACCGTTTTCTGAAATTCACAAGGTGTGATCTACATCGATTACCTCGAGAAGGGTAAAACAATTACAGGGCTTTACTATGCCGATTTATTGGGCCGATTCGACGCCGAATTAAAGAAAAAATGACTCCACCTGGCGAAGAAAAAAGTGCTGTTTCACCACGACAACGCACCGGTTCACACGTCTGCCGTTGCCATGGCCAAATTGGTCGAATTACGCTACGAATTGCTGCCCCATCCACCGTATTCTCCAGATTTGGCCCCTTGTGACTTCTTTCTGTTTCCTAATCTGAAAAAATCTCTCGCCGGGAATAGATATGGATCAAATGAGGAGGTCATCGCCGCCACGGAGGCCTATTTTGCAGAGTTTGACAAAAACAATTTTTCGGACGGGTTAAAAAAGTTGGAGCATCGCTGGGCTAAGTGTATCGAACTAAAAGGAGACTATGTTAAAAATATATGGCCACTTTTCCAACATTTTCGTTTACTTTTTGTAGGCTAAGTATTTATTGAATGACCCTCGTACATATTTTGTAAATAATTTAAATTGACTGCAATTAGTTGACTAGTCTGTAAATTTCATATAATATTAATGTTTATAATGCGTGAAAATAAATTTCCATTCATTACACCACAAATACTTAACGAGTCTTATCATTTACTCTCCATGTCGAACCCAATGCATAAAGCATGAAAAGTAAATATGAGGTAAGCATAAATGAATCGTGTGATTTTAAAACGACACATGTCCTTTCTTTACAACTTTGCAGGAAATAGAAAAAACTGTTTTATTAAATCCTGTACGTTATTTGAAGCTTTGAGTTTGAGATAGGTAATCTCCTTTTCCGTGCCAGTCGACGCCGCTTGAACCCTAATCGTCGCACTTTGCTAGTCTGTGACACTCTACCAACCAGGATGCCTTCCGCGTAGTAATGATTTCAGAACGCGCGACGGCGATCTTGTTTGTCATTGGCATCGAATTTTCCGCTAATGACAGTCGACAAAAAATACAAATATTCTAAAAAGTGTGATATTTTCGTGCTATTGTGTATAAACAACACGACAATTAGTATATAACGGTGTTACCGTTTGTGTTATAAATATTCTGCTTCTACGAACGCAGTTTACAAAAATGCTTGAACCCCTAAAAAAATTTTCAGGTAAAATAATAGTTATTGAGTGGTTAATATCTAACTAAGTATTGCATTACTGATAATGTCAATTGGTGTTTTAAGACCACGTCAACAGTGAGTATCTTACATAATATATCCTACTCTTGTAGATTTTGAGGTTATAATTCCGACAATGAATATCTTTCATTTTGTTGAAACGAAAGTTATGGTGTGGTGTCGGTGCCCTCGCCGATTTTCAGTACCCATTCGATTATCGGTCAAAGGCGTGTAAATGAAGATATTTTAATCTACTGTCAATGTTTGCAAGCAGCGTTGAATAAAATATTTGCAATTTTCAGTTCGATTTTGATTCTTTAGCTTCCCACGCAGTCATGTTGCGTTACAAGAGAAGTTCGTGAGACTTGAGGTTAATGACACCTACTAATCATAATTCCAAAGATGATTGAGGCGGTACTAAAAGAACTAGTCTATGACCGATGGCTGGAAGACGAGAAGTTATCTGAAAGACATCAGTTTTGATAATCTGAACTGGCAAGGTTGTACGCCAGACCTCGCAGGTCTCTGGCAAACAATTACACACCCACGCAGGGTACATGGAGCTACATACTGTATACAACAATATTGTTTACAGTCAATATCAACCCTCGCAGGGTTATTAATTAAATTAAATACAACTGAGCTGCCATAGAGCTGCCCACCCTCGCAGGGTATATAGAGCTACATACTGTTTAAGAACAATATTATGTGCAGTCAATATCAACCCCCGCAGGGTTATTAAATACAACTGAGTTGCCATAGAGCTGCCCACCCTCGCAGGGTATATAGAGCTACATACTGTTTAAGAACAATATTATGTGCAGTCAATATCAACCCCCGCAGGGTTATTAAATACAACTGAGTTGCCATAGAGCTGCCTACCCTCGCAAGGTACATGGAGTTACATACTGTATACAAAAATATGTGCAATCGACATCAACCCTCACAGTGTTATTAAATACTGACTTGCCACAGAGTTGCCCACCCTCGCAGGGTGCCTACTATAATGGATGCATCTATGCTTGCTTTTTATCATCCCTTGCAGGTTATTGATTACAACTGAGTTACCATGGAGCTACACATACCCTCGCAGGGTACCTACAAGTTGGCATTAAGCTAAGTTGGCAAACAATCACATAGCCTTGCGGAACATCAACCCAAGCAAATCACATACCCTTGCAGGGTACTACCTATGAAGGATTTTAAGTTAAGCCAAGATGGCAAGCAATCACATAGCCTCGCATGATATCAACACAAGAAAATCACATACCCTCGCATGGTACCTACTATGTGTAATGTGCCAGGCTCTACATCAACCCTCACAGAACCCTGATCAGAGTTGGCAAACAATCAAGTATCCTCGCAGGATATCATGTACAAACATGCATATATGTGTTAAGCAGCAGACCTCTTAGGGTTATAAGGTGAACAGAGTTGGCAATCAATTGTATATCAATCAATATCCCCGCTACCTTTGTACAATACACCTATAGGTACGTGGTAAGTAGCAAACAATCACGCGCCCTCGCAGGGTACAGTGTAGAATAATACTCAGATATGGTAAATACCTATCCACTGTTACAGAGTTTTACAGTTGACAAATACTCACATACCCTCGTAGGGTACTATCAACAACTATGCATGGTACCTAATATCAACCCTCGCAAGATTATAAAAAGTCAGACTTGCTAAACAATTAAGTACACCCTCGCGGGGTCTGCGTGTGTCGCCTAAGCCTGAGTGCAAAACAATTTTGGGGAATATGTAAAATGTTTATTAATTGAATTTTAATGATAAAATTACAGTATCCTTGCCAACACATGAATAAACCCTCACGGGGTTATTAGCATAACTTAGTTGGCAATCACATACTCTCGCAGAGCACTATTATTATACACAACACACTGATGTGTAGTTATTACTTCTATTATCATGCCTCGCAGGTTATATAAGAAGCGGTTCATAGCTGTTCGAAGACGTAGACACAGATAGATGGATAAGCAATAACATGTAACCCTCAAAAAGGGGGGGGGGGGGGGCAACAATTATCAACATATCATAACGATGGAAACTTTAGAGTACAAGCTAATTATGTAGTTCCATTTTATTTGTGAGAAAACTTCTACCTACCAAGGCTAAAGGAAGATGGCGTGCTGTAAAAGTACTGTTAAACAATGTTTCCTATCTTATGTTCCTTGTGACCAAAAGTAGCAGCAAATACAAGTTGAAGATCAACCTTTTGTTGCAAAGTAATCCGCAGCATTACTGGGTTAAGCTTACCTATTTAAGGGTCAATGTCCTCTCAACGGTACCATTACTGTATGGTTATCTTCTAAATACTTAATGGTTCAGAATAATAAACCAGCGAACATCCATACCATGTTGAATACACGGTTTTCGTCCGATCACCAAAGTTAAGCAACATTGGGCGTGTTCAGTACTTGGATGGGAGACCGCCTGGGAAAAGTATTTATCATTTGTTTTACAATTCATTTCTTGATTTGTCCAGTACCTCAGGTACTATATTCGACTGGTGCTTAAAAGGAAGAAGTTTCAAGTTACCCTAACTGGCTCAACTCTTTTTGAATTTGGATCCTATTTATATCCCCTGGGGGTGAATGTAACCTATAGGTATGGCTGTGGTCTATAACTATGTAAATAACTTCTATCAGAAAAGTGAACCTGCCTGGAGTATAAGCTGTACTGCATAACAGAGGAACTGTCAGTATTTATGTTATCTGCTTTCTTAGGCTATGAGACGCAAGGATGGTTTTATCTTACTTAGCGAACAAAATGGGACAAAGATGAAGCCTTTGATGGATTTGCTGGACAAACTCAGTCAGTACTACGTATACCTTGAGAAGGATGATCCTACATCACCAGCACCAGCCTTGGGCCATAAGGTCCCAAGTGGGAGCAGTATTGGAGGTATGCCCCAATCCAGTGAGGTGTACCGCGAATATGTCCTACCCGAGTAAGATATAAGCAAAGATATATCTCAAGTGGTCATCGACATGACTAACCTCGAGTAGATAATAATATGATGAATGGCAACAGTTTTGAAAATGGTTGTCTTGAACTGTCTAACAAATAATTTGATATTTTTGCCTTATCAAGTTTTCACTTGGGCGAAGATTTTCAAAGAAGTGGCTTGTTCCTTGTCATAAAGGGCTATTTAATGCAGTTTGTCAGCAAGTCGGTTTATATACTCTTTCCAAGGCACCCTTACTAAAAGTTCCAGTTCCCAGGCAAAAGTTCCCCTTTGCTTCACGTTAAATTGAACAATATTCTTTCTGATCGACTTCTGACTTCTAACGTTAGTAGTACTTAGATAAAATAAAGGTATTATGTTATATCCGCACTATACAGGTAATGATACTTAAGTTAAATCTAAGTCTACTCAAACAGTTTGGTCAATAGTCCTGCGCTGCCCTCCTGGACTCGGCACCATGGTGCGGCGCATCCGACCCGCCATGAAGCTGGCTCTGTATGTCTTAGCAAATACACATCCTCGGCCATAAAAATGGAATCTAGCGTCGTCACTGTGAGGCAAGCTGTATATATACGAAGAGTGGGTACCTAGTCCCAATAACTACCGCAATGCGACCGTAGTGGCAAACTATGAACCACCGCCCTTGAGGACGCAGACCATATTGAGTTTTTTGTATTTTGTTGAGCAGAGCTAAAAACAAGAACGAGTGGCTCTTTTTCCACTTTAGTTATACAATTCCTAAGCAGGTTTACATGAACCTTTAATAAACGCCTGAGAGACTTGTCGGGAGTTGGTAAATGTTAGGCTCGCATACCTTTGCCAGCAATATGTATTTAACACATTCGTGGACGTCAATCTACACTTCTTTTGCTATCGGTTGCTGAAGCAAACTCTACCCGGGAACAAAAATCCCGTCTGCAATAAGTGATTAAGTTTCTTCCACAAACAATATAGTTGTTGAAGTACATAATTAGTTAATTAGCTATCTAAATAATTCGCCAGACACAGCTGCCTTTCTCTAAATCTGTTATGGCAGACATAGACGACACTACGGTTTCCTGTGCTACTGTGTTATGTTTGACTCAAAAGCCATAGCCCATAAGTAATCGAGTTGAATGTTATTGCCAAAGCCAAAATCTGAATCATGTCAATTTATTCAGGTCCTTTGCAGGTTCAAAGACAAACCTGTTATATAGGCTCTACCTAAACATGTTTGTAAGTATAGAAAGCCCATCAAAAGCTACCTATCATTTTATTATTACAACGCAGGTTGAAGGCCTACTATTTTATCAGCAGCTGGCATAATATTGCAGGGTCTGGATCAACTGTAACTTCCAAAATAGTCTGTCAAAGAAGTTATGTCACTCTGGTCACAAGTGATATAATTATTATTCAATTTTATTAGAAAACTCTAAGGATGATAAGGATGCTTATATCAGTGGAGAAACCCTGTTGACTTTTTAACAGTTCTATCATAGTAGATCGATCGCATAAGCTCCGAATCCTACTATCCCATATATTTTATGGATTGATGTGTGTACACCTACCTATCTATCCTTTGTATATTTGTACGTACCTGCAAATTGTGTTATTGTCCTGATTTCAGAGAATTGGGGTAAAATTTAATTACTCGCACTATTTGGTCTGTGGATATCTATTGGAATATTTTACATTAGTACAGTACCTACCCAGCTTTGTACTATTTTGTATTACACACACACAGCTAACTGTGAATCATCTCACATTGGCATACTCTACCACCAGGCGATAACAAACACGTCTCAAACTCAAAGCTTCAAATAACGTACAGGATTTAATAGCGGCGTTTTACCTGAAATAAAACGCTTATTAAATACTTACCTTATTTGAAGCTTATATTTAATTCCTGCCTGTGGTTTTCGACACAATGACAAACAAGATCGCCGTCGCGCGTTCTGAAATCATTACTACGCGGAAGGCATCCTGGTTGGTAGAGTGTCACAGACTAGCAAAGTGCGACGATTAGGGTTCAAGCGGCGTCGACTGGCACGGAAAAGGAGATTACCTATCTCAAACTCAAAGCTTCAAATAAGGTAAGTATTTAATAAGCGTTTTATTTCAGGTAAAACGCCGCTATTCAAATACTAATATCTACAACAGCAATATTTTAGCATATTATATTGATTTCTGTATGAATAAACTACAATTTTTTTTACCTAATGTAAATCAATAGGTAGGTGTAAATAATTTAATAAAAAAAAATGGGCAAGTGTTATTTTAAAAACACATGTGACTTGTGTTGTTTTAAAATCACACGATTCAAATATAATGTTAAGATGTACTTTTTCTTTTCTAAAAAGGGCGGATAGATAATGTAAAATCCATATTCATACCGTCTAATAAACGACACGATACAATCAAGACGCGTCTCATCTACTTGTCCCAACAACTAGCTTCACTACACACTAGTCACGCTAAAAATGTTTTGCGCGTGAAAAAAGATTTTCTAACCTTTTTACTATTAAATACCACTTTGATTATTTTGTTGTTAGCAGGACCACAAAGTTTAGACTTAGTTTAAGACTTTACCGGGAAGTGGCACAATAGTTCCTACCATAAATTGAACCTTATCACTACGAAATAAAGACCAAAACCAATGAAAATTTATACTAGCTATGCCCGTTAAAACGTTATTCAACTACCTACAAGCATGTGAACATACCTAGAATATAAGCGCACACGATTCCTTGCATGCGCTACAGAATGCTTCCGCGGACCATTCCCAATGTTCTCACGGGCCACTTGTGGTCCATAGACCATAGGTTCAGTGTAATGTTTTCAGGTCAGGTCGGCAGGGGGCCCGTGGATGTGAATGGCGAGAGATCGCAAAAGAGAGCGTGATGGGGAAAAGGCCTACACCCAGCAGTGGGCAGAGGTGAGCTGATGATGATGATGAATGTTTTTAGCAGGAGGCGCGCCTTTAGCTCGTCTATAAGCAGACTCACGTGAAGGACGAGCGCGTTCTTTTGCACCCTCGCGACAGGCTTGTGCAGAAGGTCATCCAGCGACATGGGCTGTCCGCGGCAGGCGATCTGCTTCGTGAGGTCGGCGAACCGCGGCGAGCTGCCGCACCGCCGCCGCACCGCGTCCGTCGCGCGCCCGTAATTGTGGAGGAACGCGCCGTACACGTTTATGTTCTCCGCCTGGATGGGTGGTCATTTCGGTTTAGTCAAAGCCAAACAGTCTTATTTTATAAAAAAAAAAGTTGATCCCACTGAAACACTCTTAAGACGACGTTAAGGCCGGTTTATGAGAGGAATTATCATATAAATGTAAACATTGTATGACCAGCACATATATTTTAGGTGTAGCCCAAAATATATGTGCTGGTCATGAAACTGGACACCGACTACAAATTATACTTATACAACACCTACATGTATAAGTACTTCAAATTTAAAGGTATTCTCTTAAATTATTTTTAACTTTTTAGTGATGTAGTTTTTTGAAGTCGGTTTTAATTTTTAATTTTTCAATTTTTAGTGTCCCTTATAACCATAACTTACCCTACTTAATTCTTTGCTTTAAAATTTTAAGTTCTCAATTACCATCTTCGAAAGTCTTCAACAACACGTCATTAAATTACCCTGGGACTACTTTTACGCTATATTTTATGAAACATGCATATTACTGAAATATGGGCCCCATTAGGCCTTATTTACTGCAGTCCATTGAAGAGTTCCATTCTCCATTTCTGAAAGTCTTCATCAGATCTTCACCAATTGGGACCATTGGGACGTTACAAATCTATTCGAACAAAAAAATTTTTGTCGAAATCGGTTAAGATTTGACGGAGTTATGCGAGAATATAACCAATTTTTTTAAGTCGGTTAAAAAAGATTCTCTACGCATCAAACACGTTAAACAAACAATTTAAAAGTCACAACGTTAATTTTACTATCAACTTCCTAACTGTAACCTTTTTATTAAACAACGTAACCTATTTATACAGAGTCTACATTTGTCCGGGTACCTTCCCGTTCCCAACGTATGCGTAAGAAGGAACCTGATGTTACATGCTCCCAGTACTTACCATTTTCTTGAAATGCGTGCCAACGGAGAGAGGCTCCTCCCAACTGGCGACGGCCGCCTTCAGGCCGACCAGAAAGTTCTTATGGAGCTCGTGCAGCTCCGAGATCTTGTAGAATATTGTGTTGAACTCCTCCTCCGTTATCACCGGCTGGGACGTCGATAGCGTCGCTTTGATCGCGTTCATGTACTGATGGCAAATTTGGAGTTGACATTACGGTATTAAGGTTGAGTTCTCCGAGCGCACGGATTTGTATGGAACTCATTGCGCTGCGCGAGCGAATAGTCGAGGGAAAAAGAAAGCATTTTTTAAATTACACAAATACGTACAAATCCTAATAATAGAATTTTGACGACCGACGTCACTAACACATTCAGTGATAGTCTTTTTGGTATATTTTTTATTATACAAAACTCAGTACAGCTCAAATAAAACCATATCTAGTGATAATTTAGACTCATGTTTGCTTTTTTTTGATGCTATAAAGTTAAAAAAATCAAAAAAATGATGACCGACGGCCCTAGATAGGACATTGAAAAGTAATATTTATTTTTTCAGATTTTAAATACTAACCATTACAGAGTAAAACGTATTTTTAAAACATCTGATTTAGGGGCAATGTCGGAGAACCCAGCCTTAATGTCCAGCTGACACGCTGATAAGGGTATTTTAATGACTCGCGGTGCTCAAAAATTAGTTGTACATTTTAGTGGTTTAATCGCGATTATTCGCTATTCTTAATTAGGTAAATTTTACTACATTGACGCCCACCAGGGCACTATTTCATAGTACTACAATTCATGGTTTACTATGAGCATTTGATGGGCATTGCACTGACGATTAACCCACAGATCAACCAGTAGGAAGACCAATAATCGTACTAATCAGATACGCAATGTACATCAACTAGTTAGGCATGATGACAAAGTTTGAAAAACTTCTAGAATGTTCCAAAACGTAAATGTCATCAGGCCTATAATTGTCATAATAAACTAGGAAATATACAGGGTGACTTTGAATTCGTTCACCGTATTTTGAGGGAATGTTCTTTTCATTGCGAAAAATAGTATTATTAATTATGTATCAGTAATGGTATAACATATTTGTAAATATTCGTGATTTCCAACACTTTGCTCCAAACTGTGAATCCAAATTCGAAGTGGTAGGAATTATCGTAATGTTGAAAAATGTTTTCTAATATGTTAAATGCTTAAGAGTGTGCCGTCTGATATGCGTAGACAATTAAAAAGACAATAGAGTTGGCCGGCGCCGACCACAACATGCTCAAAACATAGATTTTTTGGATTTTTATTACTTTTCTTCCTGATATTGTTTGTCTATCTCTATTGTTTGTGAAGTAATTTTGGGTAACAATAAAAACAATTTTTCGATGCGTAATCTTTTTCAAAACTAGCACCATTTATTTCTAAATCATGGTTAGAAAAATGTCCCCTTAAAATACGGTGAACGAATTCAAACTCACCCTGTAGTTTTATGAAACGGCCCTCGCCACTGGACCGATCATCTGAGACAGATCACCGGCAGCAGCTGGATGAGTATGGCCGAGGACAGAAAGAAGTGGCCTGCTTTCGTGGAAGCCTATGGGCCAGTTTCTGAACTGAGAATTTCGCTAAGTAAATAGTAGTGTTGTCTCTTCGAATTCCTCAGAAAAGAGCGTGACAACACGTTACTTGAGTGTTTACTCAGTGTAATTCTCAATTCAGAAACCGGGCCTATCTCCAGCAGTGGACGAGTACGGGCTGACTGATTAAACTACGTTAATTCCGACTTAATAGAGGATGTATTAAGAAAGGTCAAGATAAAAAGTACCCGAAACCGGCGTGCGTGCATGCAACGACTAATGAATGTTGAGGAAGCGAAAGTGATCTGTCAGGATCGTAGCAACTGGCAGTCCCTGGTCTCCGCCTACCCCTCTGGGATACAGGCGTGAGTTTATGTTAATTCCGACTTGTTCAGCAACGTTGCAGTTCACTCGAGTCACGCAGAACGATAAGAAAGAAAGAGAGAAAGAAAGAAAGAAAGAAAGAAAGAAAGAAAGAAAGAAAGAAAGAAAGAAAGAAAGAAATAAACCATAGAAGCACACACAAAAAATAACAGAATCTATATACCTAGATAGAACATGAGTAAAAGAACAATAATCTAACAAAAAAAAATGAGGACACAACAAAAAAAGATGCTGTGAACAACACATCACCAGCAAAACTGATTTTCAGTCGGGACCGTTTGGTTTTTTATTCTTTGGCACCCGGAAAAATACATATTAATTACAATACAATATATATTACGGAGCATACAATAATAAGCCCAGATTATAAATGTATAAATACTAATGAAATGTCATATGTACACACGGGCTACATAAATGATAAGGATAAGGGGCTTAAGGTCTTGAAAAAGCTCTGTGTGTGCAATGTTCCTCTCACAGAACAACGTAGAAGAGCGTCGTGAAAAACTAATTCTTTATTTTTTTGCTTTTTTGAAAGCTCGACGACGATAAAATTGTTTTCGCAATGCTCAACTTGACGCACAAAGCTGAATTGACAGTTAATAACATTGCATCAATAGTCTCCCCACAGTCTATCCGCTATCCTATAGTAATATATCTATCCAACAGTACGTATTAGTAACATTACAAAGTACTTAGTAGTAAATACCTTTTCCATGACGTAAAGACACTCGACGTAGACAGTCTCACTCTCTATAATACTTGTGACGATGCAGCGGTGCATGGTAAGCCTCTCGGCTTCCGCATTGCTGTTGTTGGACTCCTGCAAACAATGTTCAAGTATTGTACTTGTATCCTAGCATCTTACCATAAAATTGACTTTTGTTTTATAATACAAAACGGCCTTCTAGCCTAGATAGCCTAGCCTTAGGTTTCTCGAACAATAGACATAGACATCATTTATTGATAATATTCATTACAAGTCAAGGTGAAATTACAATTAATATCCTCTATTGGGATACCGCCGTTTAGCCAAAGTATTTTTCGCCAAATTTTACTTCCCAATAAACTTATGGCATCAGTTTCATTTCCCAAATGAAACTTTAGCGAGTTTTCATTTCGCATTTTATTCATTTGGTCAAATTATCATTTCGCATAATTTTACTGCGTCAAGTTTTATTAAGACAAACGTTTATTATGCTAACGTTTTATTTTGGCAAGTGTTATATAGCAAATAATTGTTTGATTAAATTTATATTTCGCATTTTGTTTGTTAGGTCAGTACACATAAGCAAAAATAGGTTCGAAGTTCCGACTTGACTGCGACTTCCGCGCAGCGACGCTCCATCCTGAAACTTCGGGTGTTAGTTCTTTTTTTTATATAAAAGCGAAAAAAAATATTTCACTAAAAAACTTAGTTTTGTGTCAAACTTAAACAAGGTTGGTGCATGGAAAAGTCATAGGTACCCTACATTATGATATGGCAAAACGTGGGATACCGCCGTTTTTGCCAAACGATACTTTTGACTGAATAATGCTTGGTAAAATTAATTTTGACTAAGTATTTATTTGGTAAACAATAACTTGCCATAATAACTTTTGCTAACTGTTTATTTGCTTTAAGTTGTTTTGAGAAATGTTTTTTTGCCAAGTGATAATTTGCGGAAAATAGTTTGGGAAGTAATACTTTGGGAAACGATTTTTGGCAATACATTAGTAAACCCCTCTATTACTAACAAACGGTTCACCAGGGCCTCGATTCTGTTAGTGCATTGTAGTATAATGACAGGTACACTGTCGGGTCACGTGACGTGTTTTTTCGTACCATTGACGCCTAGAAGGTTTGATGGGTGTGCCCGCGTAGACTTAAAGCAGCCATGAAATGAAAACCGCCATGTTCATGCAGTTGTCATGTTACTACAATGCATTAACAGAATCTAGGCCCAGAAGTGACCGCATTTGTAAAGTGGTGATGCGTAGTTCTTATAGTCAATTGTTCTACGTACATAACTGAGTTACAATACTAGTAATGTACAAAGAAAAATATATTCTTCGTACAAAACTGGTTAATGTACCAAGAAACATACCTTCTTTGCACATTACCAGTTACAGTGCCTGTTATGTTCATGGAGGTAAATATTGTTCTTACATAACCCGGTTCTGTACAAGAAATAGCTGTTCCTTGTACAAAACCAAGGGGGTTCTTCGTGCAGTGTGTGTAACTTATTAATGTGGGTCCATCTTTTTATTTTTAAATATTTACAAGCTTGACGTGACGTGTCATGCTTCTGAGTGGCTCGGTAGATTTTTATTGCTTACTCCGAGAATCTCCTTCGTTTTGTACAAGGAACAGCTATTTCTTTGTAGAGAACCGGGTTATGTAGGAAGAATATTTACCTCCGTGTACATAACTAGCATTGTAACTGGTAATGTGCAAAGAAGGTAGGTTTCTTGGTACATAACCCAGTTTTGTACGAAGAATATTTTTTATTTTTACATTGCTAGTAATGTAACTCAGTTATGTACGAAGAACAAGGGCTTATTATAGTTTATAAGATCGTATAGTCCGCACAAATCTTTTAGGCGGTAACGTGAACATAGCCACAGATCGTTTGCACATCGCTTACTGTCTTTACAGTGTGTGTGTGAGTAATTGACGTAGTGTGATGCGTAGTAAATTACTATTAGACAATCACTAAAGTAGTCAATTACTTACACATACACTGTAAAGACAGTAAGCGATGTGCAAACGATCTGCGACTATGTTCACGTTACCGCCAAAAAGATTTGTGCGGACTATACACACTAACAAAATAAACTATTGAGCCTTTAACACCGTACGGAACCCTAAACACATAATGTGGTGTTCACTTTATACAAACCAACTCATAACAGTAACCAACTAAGAGCGTTGTTTAGAGTCACTAAAAGCATACACAACCGATAGGGAAGTGTTTTGGAAAAGGGTAACGAGTGGTATATGAATTATTTATTGAGTATAAAGTATCCGGGCCTGGTGCATTAGGGCGTGCGCCGAGAGCCATGTCTGTTTTATTTGCTATAGTTGTTGCAATCTGTCATTTAAACTACATCGATTTATTTGACATTGACGGTAAGTGTATCTCTTCCTGATACAATACTGAAACGTTGCTTTCGGTTAACAGTTTGCAAGAGACCAAAGCGACAATTTTGTCGGATTCGCTAGAGTTAGGACTGGGCTTTCGTACAAAGCACCGATAAACTAAAATAAATAGCATCGCAGAAGTGGTAACAAAAACTGAGCATTCTGATTGGCTAGAAATACAATAACATAAATAACCATCTCTTTAGCTTCCCGTGTTGTAACTAGTTATTTTTCACAATTAAATTCTTTTTGTTGCACTAACACAAATATTGCACATCGTAAGTAGACTAAAATTTGGTCGTATTCACGAGTAGAATCCCCATTTTCGGATACAAATGGGGATTTCGTTACGCCCTGTATAACTTTCTCAATGGCTGCTTAGGGGCCGTCCAAATATTACGTAAGCAGATTTATTACAATTTTTACCCTCATCAAGAATAAGCAAAGCAAAGACCACCCCGCCCCCCAGTAGTGCTTACGTAATGCTTGAATGGCCCCTTATGTGGTACCAAAATTACCTTAGTTCCTTTTCATATTACAAATCTAAATAAAACACACATAACCGTCTGAACGGATTTGGATAAATTTTGCAACATAGACCACTTGCACGAAAACACATAGGACTTTTTTTACCCAAGTCCTATGCGAACGAAGTCGCGGGTACAGCTAACTATTACCCTACAGCAATCCTGAAAACAATAAGCTTTAATTCTAGGTTCCGACACAAGTCATGTAGAAAACGCCTTCTATGGACCATTTTACGATGCTCTTCTTTTCAACGACATTGCTGAAATCCTGAGTGAACTTGACAGTAATGGGGTAAGATTCTATATAAATTAACATTTTCTTTTCCTAGTAACAGCTAATAGCCAATAACTTCTTTTCAGCATTCACCGCTAGATGCATTGCTAACCAGCGAAAGCGAAAGTGACGAGAATGTCGACGACTTACTTTCTGAATATCAGCATTTCTTAGAAAAGGCGCACAAGCAAAGAAAATATTATTTGGAAAAAAATAAACCAAAAAACAAAGTGCCATTATACCGGCACGATGCTTACGTGAAAAACAAGGCCAGCATCACCCCGAAATACGACGTCTACTATCCTAACAACATTTATGAGTCTGGACATCTAAAGTTCCCTCGATCATTTTACAACTCTCCTTTAGAGTTTTTCATTCCGATGAATCCAAAAAACAACTACTACAGCAACATCGAGATCTCAACAGACTCAGCATCTAAGATTGCGAAAAATATTCAGGACTCTGGACTAAGACAAATGGAATCGTATCAAATAAAAGCCGACTACCCACCTTTACCTCTTGAATTTATGACCGGTAACCAAAACGAAAACAAAAAGTACTTTACTCCAGAGTCAAAAAAGCTTCAGCAAACTCTTCCACTACTTGATCAACTTGATAAATCAAATCGTGATGCGGAAAATTTATTGAATATACGTATCAAAGTTGAAATACAAGCGCCCAAGTCTCTGGGTGCCGCTGGTGCTCACCACTGCAGGAACTACTCTCAGGGCAGAACATGGGCCACAGATAGTAACACAGACAACGTGGAGAATGCACCACCGACACTCTCCGTGCCATTCACTTATTACAATTTCCCAATGCGAATGGAAATGTTATCTATGAAAGCTGTTAAAAATAACAAAGTCAATGGAGCTCAATATCCCAAAATTATGATTCACAAAAAGAAGAAATCTAGACCTGGTAGTGCGAACAAAAAGCATAAAAAGAAGTTGGTCTCGTTTCACGATGTTAAATTCGATCCTAGACCACAGGCACCGACATTTTTAGTAGAAACTTTCGCTAAACCTACATCTAATCATTTAAACATCACTGAAGATAGTCCAGTCAACGTGACTCAAAAATCAGACAAACCTAACGTAGTAATGATTGAAAACACGATGGAGCCGATAAAAACTAATGAATCTCTAGCGGAAGAATTAGTTTATCTATCCAGAAATAACACAAGTCATGAAAATGCTACAGAAGAAATTCAAAGAATCGAAAATAGTATAGAAGTCGACGATTTGAAATTAAACTCAAGCGGAGTTACTAAGAAGTCAAAAAACAAACGAAAACCCAGAGATATTTTGGTTAATAGTAGGGTTAGCATAACCACTACTAGCACTCAAAAACCAAAACAAAAGTTGGAGGAAGTGAAAAAAGTGGAAAGATTTTTATTTACAGACCCTGAGCTATTATACTGGCCTAATACCAACGTTTCTCACAATATATCAGTCGATAAAAACAATATAACAGTATTAATTCTAGAACGCGAACATAAGAAAGCTAAACTTAACATATCTAAGGAAAGCATTAGACTCAATCACAAATCAGTGTTAGAGAAGGCCATATTCGGCGAAGTGAACTGGGATGACATAGACACAGTAGCGCCAGTATTTATGTCTTTTGTTGGCAAGTACATTAGAGGAGTGCTCACTTTTTGTTCTTCAACTATTTGTCACTCTATGAAATGTGCCCAGAAGCAGTGCATTTACAGAATCTGTGCGCCCAACGAAAGATCCAATAACAACGGACACTGTGTCGGATCGAACAGTACAGGTATGTTATTTTGTTTGTGTACCTTCGTGTTTACTATGTGTTTCTGTGACAATTGAAATAAATGTCTTCTTTCTTTCTTATTTTATCATAGTATAAGAAAAAATACTTTAGTTCTGTTTGAAACAATCTGAATTGTGTTTTGTGTGTTTCCAGATAGCGTAGCATCTATGGAATCTATAATGGACTTGCCATCGAATCTAGCATTTGAAATAGTAGACATTTTACAAAACAAAATGCCAGGCAAATTGTTTGGTAAAGTTACTCTGTGCATAAGTCCAAAGTGCATTACGTTTGCATCAGCTAAAAAGTCCTTTCTGAAACATAAATGTTCTATCAAGGATTTGAACTCGTCAGGCCATTGCCAAAATGTAAAGAACATAAAAAACCTTTAACAATGGGTAGAATTGCTATGCGTATAAATTGTTTACAAAATAAAGTTCGTAAGTAGTTACATGTTTTTTTTATGAAGTTTCCTTTTGATATCACACTGAAGGTTTAGCTGTGTGAAAGCCTCAACATGGATGGAGATTTTGGTTTAAATATTTTGATTATCCTTTTTCTTTTACAAGCAGTAAATATTAAATGTGGGGTAAGATATGTGAATTCCGTATGGCGCCGGATTAAGAATAGCGTCACTCCATTTCCTTCCGTGGATGTCGTAGAAGGCGACTAAGGAAATCAATTGCCAGGAGACGGGCAGCAGCGTCTTCCTGAGATTCCAACTGCGATCAGCAACCCGCCTGCAAAGCGTGGCGTTTATGGCAAAACCCCTCATGGTTATGAAAACCTCGAAGGAGACCTATGTCCTGCAGTGGGCGTCAAATGGCTGATGGTGATGATCCAAATAGATTCTGTAATTATTAATTTCAAATCTAAAAATTATGAATTTCAGAAATTCACGGAGAGTCCAAACTATTTTTTCATAAACACATGGATGCAGCCACATTTTGAACATTATAAGAATTTCAATTTGGAAAACTTATCAATGAAAAACTTTCAAGCAAATGTAAAAACATATAACTCCATGGATTTATTTAACTACTATCCTGGCCGCCAGCAAAATGAACCAGATATTGTAGGTGGCATTAAGAGAGTGATAAAGGAGTTCAACGAATACCAAAACTCTAGTAATTTCGCAAGACCAACGTCATCGCCCGTCGATCCAAACGTAAAGAAATTGAAAGTATTGACTTCGTGCGATCATATATTTCAACAGTGCAACTACTTGTGTTGCCCTGAAAGTACTATCTGTATATTGTGTGTTCAAATTAAGATCAAAGCAGAAACAAATACCAGCTGCTTAATGGTTCCCACCAACGCGTTCCAGTACAGGCGAGTGACTAATACACTCCTCACAAGGATTACGACATCTTTAAAAAACTTCATAAAAAAATTATACACATGATAGAAAACATTTCAATACAATAATAAAAAATTATTGTTATTTATATTTTATTTCCTTAATAACAGAGAAATGTAAAGCGAACTCTACCGAAAAAAAACTTTATACGTCTAATTAGTACATAAGCAGCCTATATACGTCTCACTGTAGAGCACAGGCCTTCTCACAGAGAGAGAGAGAGAGAGTATGGGCTTAATAACGGACAACTTAATATGGACATAATTAACGCTACGCGTGCCCACCGCGGATTGGCGATTTCAAGCGCTGAGGTATGTGAATAGCTCAGATACTCAAGTTTCCTCACGTTTTCTTTCTTCACCGTTAGCGAGTGGTATTGCTACTATAACTTCGCAAATTTACATAACTTAGAAAACAAAGTTATAGACATACGCCCGCAGTGGGAATCGAACCTGAGTCTCTCGCTTCCGAGTCCAAAGTTCTACCCACTAGGATACCACCGCTTTTTGTCTAACTAGTAGTTAGAAATAATTATTTGATTATCTAAATCGTAGTTATAGTTTTTATGGTGTATTTTAGAGGGAAGTCCCTAGACAAAAGTTATCCGGCCGGCATACCAAATAGTGGTATCTGTTAATCTCGAGCAGTTAAGTTAGAACACGAGATTTCCTGGCTCGGTCGTTTGTAGTTCATTAAGTAAACATTCCCGAAGATGCGTTATCTCATGGCCGATAGGGACCGGGCGCTATAAAAGCTGCAGCGATACTGTTCAAATACTTATTATCTCCTTAGAAGCTGTATTAGCCAGACACGTCACCATGGTGTCACACAAAAAAAACGTAATATTGTTTCTCTTAATGTGCACAGCCAGCCGCGTTCTCAGTAAACCTACTGAAAGTGAGTAACACTAATTTTATATTTGACTAAAAATAACACTAACACTTTTCACTAATATGAAAAGTCACGCTTCGCATTCGTGTGACTAATTCAATGCGCGCTTACAGGTTCCCTGGTAGAAGGGCGTGGGATCGGCTCCACAATCTGGGGTTGGTTGAGTTATCCCTTCACTGGGTGGAGTTCGGGGCCCGAGGAGCCCTTACCGGCCCACTTCCAATTGGTGGCGTCGACTACAGAGAACCTTTTACAATACTGGTCCACTACGCGTGGCCCTTTCGACTATTTGGAGATAACTAGACGTAACGTGACCGTTTGGTGTAACGACCACACTTGCACTACCATGAAGTGCGACAGGGGCACGTGCTCAAACGTCACGTGCAGCATATATGACACGACTATGGACGGGGAATGCCGGGAGTACAAGACCACTGTGTCCGTGGAAACAACCACAATCAAAGAAAAGGTGCCAGAAACATCATCCGTCCAACCAGCGATTACGACGAGCGGTAAAGTAGAGATCCACCCAGCAGAAGAAAAACCTACGGATCTAGAAGCAGTTATGTCGTCGACAGTACCAGAGATAAATAATCCAATTTATCCACAACCGGATAAATCAGAGAAGGTAGAATCGAGTCCCCAGAATAGGGTAAGTACATTATGTGTGCATACATGACAATAGCTCACATCACCATTATTAACTGGACCAGTTGAGTATAAATTTAAAACATGAGAGTGGCACCCCAGCTTCTCTCTGATTGATCGTTCTACATCGTTGTCCACACCCAAAACGTCGACATAAAGGAGCTCATTTTCTATTATTAGTATTGACGATTTGAAGCGCTAAGGTATGGGCACACCTCAGGCACAGAGGTTTCTCTGCGATTTTTCCTTTATAGTAGCGTGTGACACGCATTGTATGGCTACAACTTCACAAATGTACGTAACTTCGAAAACCAAATCGTTTATTTCATAGTCGTTTCATATTGGTACATGCTTACCCAAATAAACTGAAGTGGCACCGGCGATATTGCTGTCGGTCGTTCTAGATAGCGACATTTTAATATATTAATCGATGGTTTTAGGGAAGGAAAATAATCTTAAAGAAGTGTCCAGAAAATTCTTCGAGTACAATCGACGCTGAGCCCGATACTTACAGCGCCAATATGTGGTACCTAACATTTTTTTTATCGCTTTAATACCTGGGACGAAGTCGATGTTAAATTATATCGAACGACAAATTAGAGAGAAGCAGAGAGTTATCACAGTCATTATATGAAGTTTCTAAAAGAGTATGTAACTTAAAAGTATTTTTTATAAATAAAAGTAATCATTATTCTATTACAGGTGTAACATCAAGCGGCGATCCCAAAAACTACATTCTGTCGGAGATGAATGAGATGTTATCACAGTATCTTTCCACAATGTTCGAGCATTACGCCACAAGACTTACTAATGTACTGATAACAAAGCTCGAATATGACTCATTTTGCGCGGAAGGAGTCTGCTATTACATAACCTGCATGCGCGCGTTATGTCAAACACAATACTGCATGTACTACCTCACAAGGGGTGAGACCAAGTGTTCGTCGACTAAACCGACAGGGTCGTTAAAGTTCAATATTCGTCAGACTGTACCGCCCATAACAGGAAATGTAGAAACGAAAAATAAAGTTCAAATCCTAGACTTTATCTAGGACCCACAAGTTCCAATATTAAGGATAATAACTTACATTAACAATGAGGTAACAACAGGATAAATAAGAATATGCAGCCAGCTTACAGCCAGTTCCAGTGAGATAAAAGGAAAGCTTATCTTTTTAAGGAACTACTGAGATAAGATGTTCCAAAGACATTTATAATACAAGCTGTTTGCTAACATTACTACACGGCCGGTTTGTGAATTGAGAATTTCACTGAGTAAATACTTAACTAACGTTCCGACACGCTCTTTTCCGAGAAATTCGAAGAGACAACACTAAAGTTAAAGCGAAATTCTCAATTCAGAAACTGGCTGTTACTTACTACATAACGGTAAAAGTTTTAAGTAAAAGGGTAAAAGTTTTGTTATGAAGTCATTAAATTTATTTTTTGTTCTCCGTTTTTTTCCAAGGATTGTTAATAGCACAATAATTTCATAATAAAAACAATATTGTAAAATGTGGACCACCTTTATTATATTTTTTACGTTTAAGTTATCTGTTTACATTGTACTTCAGTTTGTTGTCCCTAATAAAGAAAAAGAAAAATAAATAAAACTAACATTTAACTATCTTATTTTCAATATTCTCTGGAGTTAACAGAATACTTTCATTCTCACTACTTAAACGAGACTCATTTTTATACAAACTTAGGCGGAGGAATCCGTTTCGCGCATCTTTTGTTTTTCCACAAACTTTTTTTTTTAATATGGCTCGCGCGCGGTTTCTTTATCATACAGTTACTTGTTCATGCAATGTTCGTGATTGATTTATTTGGTGATTGGAACTTTTACTAGAAATATCCACGTTACAAATTCAAATCACTTTTCATCCCTAGGGATATATTTTGGTCCTTCTTTACGAGGATGTAAAAATATGTTCCATTTTAGCATGGGTAGCAAATGATAAAAAGTATATCCCATTTCAGCATAGGTAGTACGATGGCACGAGTCACGCGTTTTCTGGCGCTAAAATATCAGAATTTGACAATTAATGTACTAGAAAGTCGCGACATTTAAACGTGTCACATTTAAAACGTTTATCAAGTTATTAGCTTCATTCAATAAATTAAAAACCAACCCCTAGTTTATTTTTCTTACTTTTGATCACATTGACTCTGATAAAAGTAATATAATACTGTATATATATTACTTCATACCTTTCCAACAAAGTAATTAAGGCTGGGTTCGCCGAGCGCACGGATTTGGATAGGACTTATAGCGCTGCGCGAGCTAATAGTTGGGACTTTGGGAGAAAAGTAGGTATTTTTGAAATTACAGAAAAACTAATCCTATTAATAGAATTTGACGACCGACGTCACTTACACATTTAATGATAGTAATTTTGGTATAATTTTTATTACCCAAAACTCAGTACAGCTCAGGTAAAACCATATCTAGTGATAATTTAGACTCATGTTCGCGATTTTTTGATGCTTTAAATTTAAAAAAATCATAAAAATAATGACCGACGGCCCTAGATAGGGCATTGAAAAATAATATTATATTTTATTTACATTTTAAATACTAACCATTGGAGACTAAAATGTATTTTAGAACACCTAATTTCGGGGTAATGTCGGAAAACCCAGCCTTAAGAAAAAAATTAAGTAGCCTTTGCTTGCCGTTAAGCAGTCCCCAAATGTATCATATGAACATGAGATTGTGGATGGGCAGCGAAATAACCAAAGACTTGGAGTAAAATTATAGATATGAACCTGCCTTGCCCCCTGTTTTTATTTAACCCTAATGATCTGTTAATCCACTGTTAACAGCTGTCGGTTGGCTGAAGTGCATACAAAATAAAACAACTGACAGTTTTTAACAATAGATTAAAGATTAGCATATTATTAGGCTTCGAGAAATCGGGACTTAGTCACTTACTTGGTTTTGTAGTTTTCTCAGTACGGGCGGCGTGGCACTGGCCTCAGTATCCGACGATATGGCCCTCAGGAACAGTGGAGTGTCAGATGAGTCGGCCAGTTCGGAGCCCGCTTCACTGGGTTCTGGACCTTCTGCCGCTTGCCTTTAGAGTTATTGTCATAACGTAAGTTAGGTCATGATGTCGATTAACGAAAAGAAATGGACATGAATATCTGTGAAAAAAGCTGCAGATCAGTGAAACAAAAATGATGGTCATAGACATATTGCGCAAAGACATACGGTCTTATTGATAAAAACACGATTCCTTAAAACGCCGATTAAAATAGTTTGTGGTGGAGATTTTACAAGGAAATGTCGTAATCACAGATTGAATAAACTGCCTCTTAGGAGTTCTTTAGAGGAATCGTGTTTTTATAAATGAGGCCGATAGTGTTTCGAACAGAATTCCGCTCAAAATTGTGCGTAAGCGGCTTGTAGTGAGTGACGTTCGCAGACACGCAAACTTGAGTCTAATAACTAGTGTAATCTGTAGAACGATGCATTAAACACAATTATCATGATCATCATCATCATCATAGACCTTTGCGTCCGTTAGGGGCGATTTAAGCAGTCCCAAGAGTTTAACACTTTTTCGAATAACTAAAAAGTCCTATTGCTGAGAGCGAAAGGCCCTAATGCATGTAGGACACATAAAGGAAGAGTCCGGAGTCGGGTCGGTACGGATTTGGTGCCTCCTGGCTCTTTTGTCCGCCAGTGGCGAGGACCATACTTCGTCGCAGGTCTTGTATAAGCAGCCTATATACGTCCCACTGTAGGGCACAGGCCTTCTCTCGGGCGAGTATGGAGAGAGTATGGGCTTAATCACCACGCGTGCCCACCGCGGATTGGCGATTTCTAGCGCTGAGGTATGTGAATAGCTCAGACACTCAGGTTTCCTCACGATGTTTTCCTTCACGCTTAGCGAGTGGTATTGCTACTAAGACTTCACAAATGTACATAACTTAGAAAACAAAGTCATAGGTACATGCCCGCACTGGGAATCGAACCTGCGTCTCTCGCTTCCGAATCCAATGTCCTACCCACTCTTGCGGCCCTTCCAAACTTATCTCTCCAGGCGTCAGGCGTTGTAATTCTATGCTGTAGTTAAGTATTTCAAAGAACTTACTGTATGAAATAGTGTATATTGACGTAGTTAGGTGCGACTGCGCAGGGGGGCGAGTCAGGCGCCCGCGGGGCGGTCGGCGCGCGGGAGAGGGGCAGCGTGCTCGTCCCGCTGGAAGCGTCGTCGGCACTCGAGCCTGTACCTCCTACAGAAAGGTAACCTTTCACATTTCAATTAAATATTCGACACAGAACATTGTGATTAGACCAAAAATTATGGCCGTTCATTCTAAAGTAAAGTAATAACAATGATAATCAAAGTTTAATCAAGGAAAGAAAGCAATACAAGTAAAAAATAATGAAATACAAAACAAGGTAAGTATAACACACTTATAAAATATTAGTACCCTGACCCCTGAACTAGGTTTTAGGGGCTGTATCTCGGGGGTCAGTGTTTTAACAATAATCGAAGTGCAATCTAGTGTGCTGTTGTGTTGTTTACAGGGATATTTTGGTTACGTTTTCAGATGTAATTAATTTAACATTTTCAATCATACAAACATGCAGAAAAGAGAACCCTTTTAAGAAAAATAATAGGTGGTGGGTTAGCGTGTGTGTGTGTGTGTGTGTGTGTGTGTGTGTGTGTGTGTGTGTGTGTGTGTGAGTGTGTGTGTGTGTGTGTGTGTGTGTGAGTGTGTGTGTGTGTGTGTGTGTGTGTGTGTGTGTGTGTGTGTGTGTGTGTGTGTGCGTGTGCGTGTGCGTGTGCGTGTGTGTGTATGTGTGAGCGCGAAAGTGATAGTATGTGTTACTGTGAGTGTGTGTTTATGAGCAATAACGTCAGAGTGTGTGTGTGTTTGTGAGTGAAAGTGATGAACTATTACATTTATTATTGTTATGGTTCCCGTTTAATTATAAAATAATAAAAAATTACATCCTCTTTTTACTAAGAGCATTAGTGTTCCTATTTCAATGCTGAAGTACAATCATAAGTTTAGCATCAGTTTTTAAACGTAAATTGTAATGTAAATGTAAACTGTATTCACAGTTTGGTATGATTAAACAGTAAAAATTGTTTTGTGAAGCGTGAATAAATAAACTGAAAAAAGTGAATAACATAAGAATATTCTTTATTGTAGGTATACTAGAAACAATGTTAAGAACACGTACAAGATACCTCAGGCACAAAATATATCTCTAGGTATTGTCTAATACGTAAAAAAACTTACCTGCTTGAATGTAGACGTATTCGCCATCGTTAATGTCGACGGGCACTTGGTCGTAATAAGGCTCGTCTTCGGTCGCGACCACGGCGCCGTCTGAGACGTTCTCGAGGGAGGTCGGCGCTGACTTATCGGCCTCGTTGCTGTTGGCCTCGTTGCTGTTAGCCTCGTTGCTGTTGGCCTCGTTTCCATCAGCGGCCTCGGTCAGAGGGAGGTCGGGCGTGGTCGAGGTGACCTCCTCGTCGATGGAGCGCGGCGTTGCGGCGCCGCCTGAACGCTTGCGCTCCGACGAGAGGGAGTTTATCGACTCGTATGACTTCACCTGTAATTGGGAGATAAGCGATAAAAATAATTTGAGAGTTTGGGTTCTTACTCAAAACATTGTGAGTGACTTAAGTATCCGCATACCTCAGACAGGCTGAGCCTGCTTAGACTTTCTTCGTTTTTACGTTTTTAACACACTTTAAGACACGGTCAAATAGCACAGATTTGCGATCACAACAAAAATGGCGGCGATTGTGAAGTGGGCGGAGTATCTTACAGGAAAACTACTTTTAGGTTATAAGTAAACGTAAGTGCCGCTGAAGTTCCCATTCTTATATATTGAAATTATAACAGCAAACATGTTGGAAATTTAATTAACATTTTTCGTTATATTGCGACGAAAATATAATCTAGAAAAATGCCAATGCCAAAAAAGGTCAGTAATTTAAAGGTATATTCTATATACCATGTGGCGCCGGATTAACAATAGCGTCACTCCATTTCCTTCCGTGGATGTCGTAGAAGGCGACTAAGGAAATCAATTACCAGGAGACGGGCAGCAGCGTCTTCCTGAGATTCCAACCGCATACTGCGATCTCCAACCCGCTTGCCAGTGGCGATTACGGCAAAACCCCTCATGGTTATGGAAACCACGAAGGAGGCCTATGTCCTGCAGTGGGCCTCAAATGGCTGATGATGATAATATATAAAGTGTGCTATATTTTAGCGCAAATCTAAAATCTAGAAGAGATCGCGTGAAAATGAAGCAAAATGCAGGCCAGGGTGTAGGCCAGGGTGAATGGCTTTTGAACTCGAGCACTAACCCGTTCGCTGATGGAGGGCGTAGAGGCCCGGCTGGCGATGGACTCGCGCGACTCGGCGCTGCGCAGGCGCCGGCTGAGCGATGACGGCGGGCTGTCTTCGGGCGCACCGCTTTCTGGCAGCGAGGCGCCGCGTTTGCTGAACACTTTTGGTGGAGGCCTGAAACAGTGACACTATACTGACCGTGAGCTACTTATGTAACTTAGTTCCTACTTAGATTATAACCATAATTGGCTGGTGTTCATGTTTTAGGGTTCACCTGTCACCAGGCTGTATCTCATGACCCGTGATAGTTAGGACAGGTGAAATTTTCACAGATGATGGATTTCTGTTGCCGCTATAAATAGGTAAAAACAGAATAAACAAATATTTAAGGGGGGCTCCCATACTACAAACGTGATTTTTTATGCCGTATTTCCATATTAAAATCTCAACAGGTGGACGCTTGAAATATTCAAATTTTGTATAGATAATGGTACGGAAACTTTCGTGCGCGAGACCGACTCGCACTTGGCCGATTTTATTTTTATAGTCAAACCTGAGATTTTCGCACTTAGCCTCTTAGCTAGGCAACTACTTTGGGCATAGCTGGGTACATAGCAAGTGCTGAGGTATGTGAACACCTCACACACTCGCGTTGCTGAGGTTAAGTAATTGCTACGTACGCACTATGTAGGTAAGAACGCACGATGTTTTCATGTAGTTTTGGTGGTTATGCTACTAAAAATTCACAAATGTACGTAATTTATAAAAGTTCTCGGTACATGACCTCACGTATGTGAAGGACGTGTTCTACCGATGCGCTACCAGCGCTCAAAGTTACGTCTTCAACATATACCTATTTATAATTAGCAGTGCCCGCGACTACTTTCGCGTGGTAAACGGATTCGTCTATAATCAGCCTATGTCCACCCAGAAGGTCCAATCTAAGCACTGGTGATAGAGTTTTTGAAATCGATTAAGTACCTTCGGAGATTACCCCTTAAGGCCCTTACATACAAACTAAAGGGTAAACGCCACCGCCACCGCCACTGCGTTGGTGTGTGTCATCCTTTACAAACTTACAAACTTTTCCTCTTTAGTGTAGACCTACGGTCTTACTTATAAAAACACTATTCCTCAAAACATTTTAAAAACGCCACTTAAAAATGGTCTGTGGTGGAGATTTTACAAGGAAGAGGCGTAACCACAGATGTGTTACGTGTTTTTATAAATAAGACCGGTAGAAAACATGATTCCTCTAAAACACCTCTTAGAGGTAGTTTAAATAAGCTGTGATTAGTTTTTCCTTTTACCACAGACTATTTAAACTGACTCTGAGGTCTGTTTTAAGGAATCGTGTTTTTATAAATAAGACCATGAGTACCTTATAGCAGTAAGCAAGACACAGCTATTTGCGCACGAAATATTATCGTCCATATTTTGTGAGCGACAGGCAAACGACTGCTATAACCAGAAGACAGGTTCGAGGACCATTTTATATTACCATATCGTCTAGAAGTTTTGCGCCAAAAAATGTAAGAGGAACAACAACAGCTCGGAGCTAGCAGTTGTTAATTTGCGTTTTCATTTCAATAAACCTTGCGCAAATAACAATTCCGAAAAGGTTATTATTTCCGCGGCGCACGCAAGCAGTGGAATGCAGTAAGCGAGCGTTAAAATTAAATAACCCTCATAGGCATTCATTCAAGGTTTACATTAATGGTGCAACAGGATGGCCAGTCAGCGTGAACGGACTGCATAAAAAGTTAGTTTGCCGTATGTATTATGGTCGTAAAAAGTTTGATTATTCTGAAAATGTGTGTTAAATAACTGATTCATACTTAGGTGGTACTTTTTTCTTGGCAGCTCCTGATGAATCAACGGGACTAGTGTCGGGAGACTGCGGCGGCTCGTCCGCTTTCTTGGACGCATTCTCAGCGGCCTTCAGGCCGTTCACTTCGATGACAGTGACGAAATCACCGGTCTGTGATGCTGGACGGTTCTTCGACGGTGAATCATTTGTTTGTTCGTTGCCTATTCGAGAAAAAAGACCATCTTGGGATTATTTTAAACATAAAATACTCTAAGCTCTTACAGAAGATGAGGACAGGAAAGGATCGTCATCATTGTGGCCGCTTTGACCCGTGATGCTGCGGCTAATGAGCAATATGGACTCCAGACAGTCCAATTTTTACTTCGACTCTGCCTATGCGATATAGGAGCGATATTCATTGCATGAAAAAATATATCAGACGAGCTATTTGGAGCTTAGGAAACGAACTTTCGGTGGCTGTGACTGTTTGGGGTCAAACTCATTCCCTTTCTGGGCGTTAGTTGGGCCCTGTTAGATAAAGCAACAATTAGTTATAAACTTACAATTGTATCATAAAAAAAAATTAAACTCAAGATTGAACGGTTGGGCGAACACGACTGACAATGTTAGGTTTATTACTAACTAGTTGACCCCACGTTATCCTGTCCAAATTTCAATATCGTTTTGTGAAAACCTGCAGGGAAAAGCTCTTTCAGTTTTTACTTCATTAACAAAAAACGAGCCGATTGATTATCGTCAGTCGGCGCTACTTAACGCTACGACAAAAACCCAAACGTGAGAGTAGTCCCAGGAGTACTTAAGAGCCTCACAATTTTGCTCGTGGCTGTCGCTGCGACGCACCACCTCGCTGTTGCAGCGGCGCCGGGCCGCCTCGGTCAGGCTCGAGGAGATCTCGTTGATGCATTGGTTCACCGAGTTCCGCTCCCCCGAGCGCGCCGGCTTGGCTCGAAGCTGCACCTGCCATAACAATGTATTTATTTTAGGGTTCCGTACCCGACGGATGTCAACTGGAGCCGATTATTAAGGTTACTTTGCATGTAAGTGACACTGAAATCTGTACCATTCTTACAGTTTAGTCGGCCTTGCCCGTCGTCCACAGGAAATAGAATGTCGATAATTGTGGAGCCAACTAAGTCGCAGGTTTCCTCATCACGAATTTATAGATTACGTCAAACCGCAACTGCTGAATTGACGAGTAAAAGTAACTAAGTAAGTGGTTTTTAATTTACTCATATTTGAACTACTCCATACTATTATACAACTGGTGTATTTGACATAGCTAATTTTAGTATGTGGGAGATGTACATAAGCCAGATGCTAACCTTGTCTTCGGACGTCCGTCTTCTACGCTACGGACTCGTCGCTCTATCGGATGTGAGCCAGACACTCGTCCGCATCACTTGTCTTACGTTATGAAGAAGAAGAAGAAGAAAACCATTTATTTCAACAACAGAAACACACACATACATTAACAAGTTACAACATAAAATAACTTGCTGTTGCATACTACCCTTCGCAGCTCAGCGATTCACTCACAGTCTCTGCGAATCTTACCTCATCATCGGCAGCGTACACAGTCTCCGTTACGGATTCGACATTCTTGCTGCTATAGCAGAAGCTGTCGTCCGCATCATCAGCGAGTTGCCGTTGTGTACAGTACTCCACCACAGTATTCCGCAATTTATGCCGCGGAACACTGGTGTACCGCGGTCATCGGTTGGTGGGCCTCGGAAAATGGCATTTTTTTGACACCTTGCGAATGCAATTCTTGAAATTAAATCTTGCACTAGTTTCTTGGCCTTGGTTCTAAAAATTACAAGGCTCTTACAAGGCACGTTATCTGACAGTCTCTGCAAATTGCTATTGCTTACCTTGTCATCAAGGTAAGGAATCATACGCAGTCTCCGTTATGAATTCGTCCGCATCGTCAGCGAGTTGCTGTTGTGTATGGTATTCTACCACATGTCAGTTCTTATCAGGCATGTCAAATGTGCGATTATCTGACAGTCGCATTGATTGGTTGGTATAGGTTACCTTGTCATCGGAGGCGTCCGCAGTCTCTGTTGCGGACTCGTCGCTCTTGCTGCTATGGCCGAGACTGTCGTCCGCATCGCTCTTCTTCGTCAGCGAGTTGCTGTTCGACGATATTAAACCCTACAAAAAGTTTAAGTAGTAAGTTGAAATTTGTTAACACTCAATAATAATATGAACGTGAATGTTTGAGAGGACGATGGATTTTCGTTACACCCGCTATGAAGCATTCAGTTTTTCTTTGCTGGTAGTCGGAAAAAAACTCGTTTATAATTCATGGTATAACATTGTTTGGATCAGTTTTATCCCCCCCTTCATCACAATTAGTCTATTGCTGTCCACTGCTTAGTAATAGGGGTTAAAGTATGAAATTGCCGTTTTATTGCAATAGGTTCTTTGAATTGACATAGAATCTTCATGGTTTGAGGTTTTCGAATGAAACTTTTTTCAAATGGTTTCTATGATGTTCTTTTTTTAAAAAATGTGAAACATTTGAATATCGACTTTCAATTGTTTTTGTTATTCAATTTAGACAAGAAAGATGGATACTGCGAAAATTCGAGTGATTATGAGGCACTCATGACGATTATGGGTCATAACTCAAAAGTTTCATTCGAAAACCTCAAACCATGAAGATTCTATGTCAATTGAAAGAACCTATTGCAATAAAACGGCAATTTCATACTTTAACCCCTAATATAATGGTAAATTCTCCCATATGCCATCTTTTACGGTCTTTCACCATCTACGTCCACGGACTTCGGAATGCGGACCGCGATCCGACGTCAATTTTGTTTTTTAAGCCATAGAGTGGCATAAAAATACATTTTTGATGCTTAAAAAACGTTAAGATGGACAATCCGAACACAGTGGACAGTTACGGAATAGGGGGGGGGGGGTCTGTAGAATGGCCCTATTACGAGGCCGACGGCGGAAATCTCATCATAATCATCATAAACCGCCTATATGCGTCCCACAGTAGGGCACAGACTTTCTCTCAGAGAGAGAGTATGGGCTTAATAACCACGCGTGCCCACCGCGGATTGGCGATTTCAAGCGCTGAGTTATGTGACTAGCTCAGACACTCAGGTTTCCTCACGATTTTTTCCTTTACGATTAGCGAGTGGTATTGCTACCACTCCAACTAGAAAACAGAGCCATAGGTACATGCCCGCACTGAGAATCGAACCTGGGTCTCTCGCTTCCGAGTCCAATGTTCTACCCACTAGGCTACCACCGCTCTTGCGGAAATCTCAGGTCTAACTAAATAGGGGTCTGTTTTCAGCTGCCGATCGTTATTGCCCTGATCCATCTGCCGACTTCAAGCCAAGACTTTTTTTAATCCTGTGAGAATGCATGTATCTCCTTACCTTAAACTTCGATCGAATGCTACATGAATGAATTTTCAGTCATAGCTAGTATTTAGGACAAAACTATTTCGTTTAGGCCATTTATATCACAAATAATGAGCATTTATCATCATGCAATCCAATTAATGTGGATTGTCTAATCGAAACAAAAATGAGTACACCCAGTGGTATGGAATGTTGACATCAGTATTAGTGAGAGTTTCTTAGAAAAACAGCCACAATCAACATTCCAACATCATATTGGCATCTGCGTACTGACCAGATTGAAAGTGACTAATCATGAAACCAAAGCATGAATAGGCACAATAGGTAGAATTTTTTCCTCTTTACTAACCTTGAATTTTAATACCTTACTCAATGACAAAGGGCATTCATTGATACAAATTATTTCATTACTTTCCCGATTGTTACTGTAGCTACTTAACTGCTCTGCTTCTGTAGTGTTTATGAAGAACTTCTAATTATGTGCAAGCAGTGAGACTACTGAGAGTAGACATAGACATGGTAGGTATTGAATTACTCATCTAGTAGTATGAGTCACCGACTTAATGTTTTTACTACAATGTTTATGCAATGTAATCATACATTGATACCCTTTAAATATGAATGTAACATTAGTTGTCTTTTTAAGAATGATCAGTAAATTGACTGCTTTGTTGGTTTAGCAGTAACACATTAGACTATTGTACCAGAGGTCATGGGTTCATTTCTCACTGGGGATAGGGATTGAGATACATTGTATAATTTCTACAAATTACCTGTATGGGTGTTTTCCACGTTTATGAGGTCTTTGTCTAGTTACCATATAACAGAGCATCCTACTTTGGGACAAAGACTGATTAGAAATTGTGATTCTGTGGATTTTATGTTATCTACATAAGTTATGAAAATGTGCTCCAGAACCTGAATTAATTAATGGATCATTGTAGAGTCATCCATACAATGCATAACATATTCAGCCACAGTACAGTGAATATGAAAATTATTACCTACCTACTAAATAATACATTGTGTCACAATAGCTACGCATAGAAAGCTTTTACATAACACTATGATACAATAGCTATGTATATGTGTTTAATTAACTGGGCCATATCCATTAGGGACTTTAGAACACCTTCATGCAATTAACAAATTAGTTTTCTACATTGTTGACTGACATAAACATCACCTTTTCATTTAATGTTGTGTAACTGGATGGATATGTGATATATGTGTAGGATGACAATAAACTCTGATGCCAAAAGAAACAGTAAAGAAAGTAAAATGTTTGTAATCATTGATACATTTGTTTACCTATAAACCATAAGGTGCATAATTAAAATACTATTGTACATCTCTGTACAATGTGTATGCGGTACAATATGAGGGTTTTTAGAGTTTTGTACCCGAAGGGTGCCAAACAGGACCCTTTTACTAAGACTTCACTGTCTGTCTGTCTGTCAGGGTGTATCTCATGAACTGTGATAGCTAGGCAGTTGAAATTTTCACAGATGATGTATTTCTGTAGCTATAACAACAAATACTAAAAACAGAATAAAATAAAAATTTAAGGTAGTATGGGAGCCCCCATACTACAAATGTAATGTTTTTGCTCGATATTAATAACAGTAACAGGTAGACGTTTGAAATGTTCACAGAATATTTATTTCTATATTCGCTTCAAAAATAAATAATTAAAATAAAATAAATATTTAAGGTGGGCTCCCATACAACAAGGCAATTTTTTGCCATTCTTTTCTCGATCTTTGTGTCTAATATTAATATTAATCTACTGTTTAATGCCAAACATCTTTGTCTTCTAAATAATCCTTGATGTTATAGTAAGCCTTTTTGCACAGAATGTGCTTAACACATTTTTTTTTTTAAACCGCGTTGGAGGAAACTCTAATATATCTTGAGGAATTTTGTTGTAGCACCTTATACAGTGCCCCATAAAGGATGTGTCAGCTTTAGCAAGTCTAAATCGTGGAAATGACAATTTATGTTTATTTCTAGTATTAACATTGTGGTGGCCACCAACAATTTCGAAGTCTTTGATATTTTTTTTCTAACGTACATAATATTTTCATAAATGTATTGATGTATTTAAGTTTCTTTTTCTTTGTTTGTGCCGTAAATGGTAACCACTGAAAACCAGCGTCGTGGTCGCTACCGGCCACGGCATGATGCTGAGTGGAGACCAATTTGGTGCCAAATCTAACCCAACTGTTGATCTGAATTTGTATTGTTATAGATATTAAGATTTGAGTATCAAATAAATAATTTACTTACTTACTTACTTACTAATATTGTATAGATAATGGTACGGAACCCTTCGTGCGCGACTCGGACTCGCACTTGACCAGTTTTTGTTTTTTTAATAAGCAGCATACTACCTATATTTTCCATTACAGGACAGACTATTATTCTCTTAGAGAGAGATAATATGGGCGTAATCTCAGTGCGGTCAATACATTAGACACTAAATACCTCAAGAGCACAAAACTTTAAAAAATGTCAGCATTAATACTGAATGATACTATTTTTTTTAGTCAAAATTGGCATTGTTAGAATATATATTATTAAAACTTATAACAATAAAACTTGTTGTAAGTTAATTACATATCTTGACATATGCTAGCATAACAGTAAGTATGGTTTTTATGTTAAAATGTTACATTTTGCCATGTTTGCTCACACTTCACAAAGCAATCTAGTTATTATTCTGTAATCCATTAATCATTAAATAATAACTGTTATCATAGTTTTTTTATAATCTATCGATTATTAAATAAAAACTGTAACTTGCTTTGCTATTTTGGTACTCAGCAAACGAAAACTGCAAGTACATACAACAATTTATGTATCTTTCCAAGAGAGTTAGAGGCTGGTAGTTACCACTGAATAAACATTTTAGTGCCTATACAAATTGTGGGAAGTAGATGAGATCTTTGGCAATGTTTAGCTTGCCTACATTAATGAATCGAGATACAGATAATGTAGTTAGTCACCTGTATGCTATCGGAATCCTTATCGTCAGACTCGATCACGTCAGCTGTGTGGGGCGGCGGCTCCTTGTCTTGCGACAGCGCCTTGTGCTTCTCTACGTCCGACAGCAAGGTCTCCAAGTACTCCACGTAGAACTCTTCCTTCTCCAACTCCTCTCTGAGAACGGCCACTTTCTGTTTGTGTTTCGCCAAGTTGGCCCTGACATCTTCCTCCCAAGCGGCTGGTAAAGCACTCTCCGGAAAACGTTGTACCCAGACTCGCTGAAAATCCCCGAACACGCTCATCTCTTACAAAACGATTTCATGACAATTTTATGTTACGCTAATCACCAAAATACAAGCTAAATTTTATTTTATTGTAAAAATTATCACAACAAATTGTCATCGCAGTTCTTCATTACAGTTCTATCTTACTTATGGGATTTTGTGTTTTTTCTAGTGTACGCCACAGACTATCTAACATAGCTTTTCATCTCATGGCATTATTTTGAAACGCATCTATCGAAAAACAGCTGTTTTCTGTCAACAATTAAAAATAAATTTTTATCTTATTTATTTATCTATCCACTATCTATCGATTTTGCTAAAAATGGATAAAAGCTATGTAAAATCTGCAATCGAGGGGCTAAAATCCACATCATCCTCGAAGGTACAAGAGTCCCTCCTCAGAATTCGAGGTAAAATCACTGTAAACGACGGCGGAATAAGACTTTTTCGCGAGTGCAGTGGCTTGGACCATTTGGTACCACATCTACGAAAACCTAATGAAAAAATCCTCGATATAACTCTCAGTATACTGGGAAACTGCTGTTTAGAAGAAGAAAGCAGTTTAGCTGTAAGTACAATGTCCTATAGTCTGACCTATAAACTAAAACTAACCATAGATATATTACTAAGTAGGTACAGTCAACAGTACAATGACCTTTACATTTTATCTGCAAAGTAGTCGTCCGTAATGTAACTGCGTAGAGTGCATGCATGTTAAGGTTGACGTGATGTCGACTGTACCTATAATGTTAGTAGTAACTAATTCTTTGTACAATTAAATCCTTTTCAGGTTGGCAAACTAAACAGTTTCGCCCCTCTCGTTGCCATACTAAAGAATGTGTGTCGCGACAGTATTGTGGGCCGAGCTTGCCGCCTGCTCGGGAACTTGGCTCAACGGACCACCAACGCTGAGGGACTCCATAGCCATGGTGCTGTCACAGTTCTGATAACCCTCATAGAGAAGAGGGACAGGAATACTTCCTACCCTACCCTCACAATGGCTGTCAGGGCCTTAAGACAGTTGTGGATGGTAAACGAGAAGAGGGAGGAAATGCTAAGTCTCAATGCAGTCAGGTGCATAGCTATCTTGCTGGCCACAGAGTGCGAGTCGGCTGGGGTCATTAAGTCCTCCAATGCACACAAGGAAAGTGATGGCTTCAGAAAGAGTCAGGAGGAGCTAGTTACTGGGATTCTGAAATGTTTGGGCTATTTCACTACTCATGCCACAAATCAATGTGCTGAACAGGTAAGGTTTATGTTAATAAATATATGTTGAATTTGTTAGTAACATGACTACCGTGGCAGAGGTTGTGGGTAGAATTCCTAAGTACCGATGTAGTTTAATTTGTATAAATGGCTTCAGTCTTGCAACCACCCAGTTTATTATCTACTTACCATATCACAGGCTGTCCTAGTTTGCCCAGGGATAATTGATTGTGATGTGTGGAGGTTATGTTAAAAGTTAAATGGGATTATTTAATTCCTTTCTGTGTTTCACAATTGTTTTCCTAACTCACTAGATAGTTTTGTTAACACTCATTCTACAGATACAAGGTGATGGTAGAGGGTACCAGTGCCTGGTGGCACTGACTAAGATGTATGAGTCAGTGGCGTTGAGGTGCTTGATGAATCTCTGCTACTTGTCCTCTTGCCGAATGCTGCTAGGCACTGCCGGCTTGGTGGAGTGCCTCGTTGGTATACTGAAGAAAATGTCGGGTAATTTTGCACTCTTATTCCTTTCTAACTGTAGCATTTGAGTTTTACAGAATTTCTGGTCATAAGCTTACAGATATAAAGTAAGATGTAAAGGCGCTGGTAGCCAGGTAGAACATTGGACTCGGAAGCGAGAGACCCAGGCTCGATTCTCAGTGCGGGCATGTACCTATGGTTTTGGTACTGTTTTCTAGCTTATGTACATTTGTGAAGTTAAAGTAGCAATACCACTCGCTAGCAGTGAAGGAAAACGACGTGAGGAAACCTGAGTGTCTGAGATATTCACATACCTCAGCGCTTCAAATCGCCAATCCGCTGTGCACGCGTGGTGATTAAGCCCATACTCTCTCCCTGAGAGAAGGCCTGAGGCCTACAGTGGGACGTATATAGGCTGCTTATGTATACTTAAAGTAGACCACACACATGTGTCTTGAGACGTGCCGCTCCATGTATTCTGTCTAGTTTGACGTTCGACTAAAGCTGAGTTCGAGTCGGCCTTGCGGAGTATCTCTGGAAACGTCTACCGCGGTTTGCTCCATAGCTTTTTTTACGTGATTTGAGAGGAACCTTCAGAGAGGAACAACAGTGCGTAGATATTAAAGATTTTTCATGTATCTTTATAATGTATGGTGTGCAATAAAGAGTATTAATCTAATCTAACCGAGTGCAAATGATAATTGCTCTATATGCTTTAGAAGTGTCATGGTGGCCGGAGGGGGCGGCGCGCGCTTTGGCACAGCTGAGCGGCGAGTCGGTGAACCGCTCGCGGCTGCGGCACGCGCAGGGCCTGCCGCTGCTGCTGGCCGCCGCTAAGGACCACCCTGAAGCTATGCACGCCTTGCTCCAGTATGTCTTTGATGACACTTGTGAGTATTTGACCGCCCAATAAGAACACTCCCTCTTCGGTAACATAGGTGCCATTCAGCGCTCTAGCAGTAAGCGGCATCGATACACTGCCCGGTTTGTTAA
Source organism: Yponomeuta malinellus (assembly GCA_947308005.1). Taxonomy (NCBI): domain Eukaryota; kingdom Metazoa; phylum Arthropoda; class Insecta; order Lepidoptera; family Yponomeutidae; genus Yponomeuta; species Yponomeuta malinellus. The sequence goes on along the minus strand of OX371006.1, from coordinate 13,674,420 downwards.
TTCGAAACATGCAGCATCGAATTTGACCGCGTCGTTGGTCTAGCGGTAAAACGTTCGACTTCTATGCCAGGGTTTGAATCCTGCTGGGAATCCAACTGGCTTGGAATTGAATTGAGTTGAATTGAATTGGCCATTGTACTTTGATTGTTACAAATGGCCTCAGTCTGCTGGGTATTTTTGCTAGTTTGTGATAGTTTTGTCTGGTTACCATCTCACAGATTATTTTATCCTGGTATGAGCCCACCATTGTGTTGCGGGAATGTTATGTAAAAAAAACCAGTCGCCCATCTACCTCAAACTGTAACACCTGACTGTCAGACAACGCACTCTAGAAGTGTGAATGCACATATACCTATACTTTGTGCTTAAGTAAGATGTTTGCCATGTATACTCTTAGATGGCTGATATAATTTGGATGAAAGGCATACAGATGGACCATATCCTGCACTGCAACATACGATGCTTTTTTATCAGAGTTATTTGCCAACGAATTTGCACGCGCAGCTATCCTACTAATGCTACAAATCTAAAACTGTATGTTTAAGCATCTGCACAACGGATATGGATGAAATTCGGCACAAAATACACGCGATCGAAGTCGCGAGCACCGCTAGTTCATACTTCCCTAGGTCATTCCATTTCACACGCATGTAATACAAGTTTTATAATTTCAGCATTCCAAATCCTAGTCAACGAAGGACTAATAAACCTGTTGACGGACGAACTAACAAAGTATCTGACCACAATGGAGTTTGAACACAACAACTTGGAAAACACCGACATGATGAGTGAAACCCCCTCAGAGGCACCAAGAGGCAAGGCTACGCTAAAAGCCGCACCCAAATGTGAAAACGTTCCATCTAGCATGGTGACTGAAGAAAGTGCGGGCAAATCGAATCTCTTCCTCAGGAGGCGGCAGCCTCTACTGGCGTCGAAGAATGAGGACGAGCTAAGGTAGGTAGTTAGCGAACACAATGTAATAGAAATAAACATAAACTTTCGTTGCCAAGATTTAGGCTGGCAAAGGTTAACACATCCTTCATATACGGCCGGTTTCTGAATTGAGAATTCCACTAAGTAAATACTTAAGAAACATTATGTCACTCGTTTCTGAGAAATTCGAAGAGACAGCACTACAGTTAACTATTTACTTAGCGAAATTCTCAATTCAGAAACTCGCCCATAGACGCTTCTACGGTAAGATCTCTAAAGATCTATTGAGCTTACCAAAGACGCGGTTCAAAACATGCGTAAAGCACACTTTGCGCAAAAAGGGCGACTATATACCATTAAAGATTTTTTTAGATTAAAACCAGTTTAGTGCACTAGTTGTAGGTTTTAGATTAAGAATATTTATTTATTTTATTTTTCTTCTAACAGTTATTTAGATCTTGCTTGAAATTGACACCTATGTTTAATTTTCTATAGTATTAGCGCTATTTCCACTAATATTGTAAAGAGAAAAAGTTTTATGTAAGGGTTTTTAAAATTTTACCAGTATTAACTGCGGATCTTTAAGTTGGATATAGGCTATAGACAATTAATAAAGGTATTTTGATTGTAAGGGTCGTGATAGAAAGGGACAACATGATCGTCGGCTTCGTAGACGCCGTGGACAGCGACGCGACGGACGACAGTCAGAGTGACGACGAGGACCCGCCGGCGCGCCGCAAGTGGCTCAAGAGGGCCCGCTCTCAGAGCCCTAAGCCTTGGAACAGGGTGAGTGTTATGGGATTTTGTGAGTGTGCATGATAGCGCATTGTCAGAACGCTTGCATCACATCCGAGAAGCCGCGTTTCATTAAACTAGAAATTACATTACATAAACTCCCGTCTTTATCCCGCGGGGTAGGCAGAGACCAGGGTTTGCCACTTGCTTGCCGCATGGACGCACGCCTGTTTCCGGTTCTACAATAAACTACAATTCATAGTTTTTTATGACAGTTCGATAACCATTGCGTAGCGGAATACTTGTTAATCTGTGGCTAGGCAATATAAGTACAACGAATTGTTATAGTAAACAATGAAATGGTGCCCCTGAAAATTTTTCAAAAGATTTTTTGTGGAGTCTTAGCTTCAAATGTACAAAATCCCTATGTTTACAATACATAACAGCTAAAGTATAAGATACCTACGGCATTAAAAGATAAGAAAAAGCTGATAATTTTATTTATATTTTTTGCTTTTCGCGATTTTTAACAATTCCCCGTAGTAAATGTTGTTCGTATTTGCGAGTAGAACTCATTGTCGTCGATATGGTGTGAGCCGCGTGGGCCTTGGCCACCCCAGAATTGTCTAAACTCACACTGGAAGGTTGGATTACAGAAAACTTGCATTAGGATTTAGTGCATTAACCACTCGTCTGCCGCGACACAGATCTGTGTCCAACTTAGTATGGGCCACCTATACGTTGCGTTCCGCGAGGGCAGTTCAGGAGTTAAACCATGCCCTTTCAGGAGCCAGGGTCCTCAAATAAATAACCCTAGATACGCCAACGATAGAACTCCCTAGTTTCGGATAGATATTGGGATTTTCTTATATTCTGTAACATTTTAAACTAATCTAATAATCTCTACACAGAACAACACGCAGCTGATAAAGATGGCGCGACAAGACTGGTCTGCGGGTGTGTACTGGGAGCCAAAGAGCCCCGAGTGGCCGGCCACCTCGCACCACTCGGGCTCCAACGCCATGAGTCCCGAACGCCTCGACCAGAGCCCTCTGTCGCCGTACTCTGAAGGGAACCAGTCCGGATTCAGTCCTGACTACCGGGGGTCCTCGACCAAAAGGGCCAGGTGGGACTGGAGTCCTGAGTCGGGGGTTAGCGTCGGTGAAGGCAGCTCGTCGTCTCCAAACTGGACCGAGTATCAATGGAGTCCCAGCGGTTCGAGCACCCCGCACTCGCCTTTCAGTGGGAATGATGGTAAGCGAAATTATCCACGGGGTACATACATAGGACCGTGAGAGACGGCATTTGGGGGAATAGGCCTATACCCAGCACAGGGTATCCTAGTTTGGGACCAGAATAAGTGATTGTGTTGTGTTGGAGTTATTTATTTGAATGTTTTCTGATTTTTCTTGTGAGGTTCTGTTATTTTAGCATATTATTCCATTTCATTATCATTTGTCACAGCAAAACAAATGCACGCTAGTGCAGTGGTAACAAAATGTCTTCTCTATAGGGCTATTTGCTTCTTGCTGACCTGTCTCCTGGATCACCTGTTAGAGATCACTCGACCAAGCTAGGTCGCCTTTGCTTTATTTTGACTCAACACTCTTCTCGTACAAAACATCACTAATATTATTGTTTCTCGTAAGGTCAGATTGAAAAAAATAAAATAGATAAAAAAAAATCTGTGGAAGTTGACTGCGATCACGAATTTTAAAACATTATTGGCCGCCATAGCTCTCATAGGTGCGGTGGTAGCGAGGCGGTAGAACGCCGGTTCGAATCCCGGCATGTACCAATGACTTTGTTTTCTAAGTTACGTACATTGGTGAAGTTATAGTAGCAATACCACTCGCTAACTGTGAAGAGAAACATCGTGAGGAAACCTGAGTGTCCGAGGTGTTCATATACCTCAGCGCGTGAAATTGCCAATCCGCGGTGGGCACGCGTGTTGATTAAGCTCTCTTTGAGATGGCCTGTGCCGTACAATGGGACGTATATAGGCTGGCTTTATGTATCACTTAGATGTCTGGCTTGTGTAAGAAAAGGCCTATACCCAACAGCAGGCAGATGTGGATTGAAGATGACGAGTTTGCTACAATACCCTCTCTGTGTAACAAATTCCCCAAAAAGGGACTCGTCAATCATCAGCAGCCATTTGACGGCTACTGCAGGACATAGGCCTCCATCGTGGTTTTTATAACCATGAGGGGTTTTGCCATAATCGCCACGCTTGGCAGGCGGGCTGGCGATCGCAGTATGCGGTTGGAATCTCAGGAAGACGCTGCTGCCCGTCTCCTGGTAATTGATTTCCTTAGTCGCCTTCTACGACATCCACGGAAGGAAATGGAGTGACGCTATTCTTAATCCGGCGCCACACGGCGCGGCGACTCGTCAACACGCACAACTTTTACTACGGTGACCACATCAAGATAGCAAATAAATTTGATGCAGTTCCATAGTAAAGACACCTACAATGTGTGCAATAGCATCTCTTAATGATTTAAATTCGCGATTGCGAAGTTTCCCCAATAGTAAAAGTCGTTAGAATTTAGGAACCCTGATATTTATTTCCCGCTTTCGAAGTTCCCCCAATAGTTAAGGAAACACAATCAGAACTCCCCCCCTCCGTCATTTCCGTATAGATAAGGCATTTTGACCACCCACAGAGAGTTCCGACTCGGAGATGTCGGGCCGCTACTCGCCGGTGTGCAGCGAGGCGGAGGCGGAAGGCGAGGGCGGGGGCGGCGGCGCGGGCGCGGGGGGACACTCCGAGCTGGACGCAGCGCAAGTGGCCCACGAGCTCGACGACCTCATCATGGACGATGACGAGAGCCAAGACGAGGAGGCGCCGCTTGAAGGTGATTGTTGGTAGCATTACCGAGAGGTTAAGACCGACTTACAATTTTCAAGTGTCACTTATGACAATTCACACCTAGAAGGTTTGATAAGTGTGCGTTTTTAGGGCTCCATAGTCGACAAGGAACCCTTATAGTTTCGAACCCTACACTATGCGTGGCCCGACACGCACTTGGCCGGTTTTTTTATAAGATATTCAATAACAGTTCGACAGAGTTTGTTAAATAATTTTCGTTACGTGTATTGTCATTCCCAGACGTGCGACTTTTTCGTAACTCAGAGATTGGCAGAATGCTTAGAGAAGCCATCACTACAAAAATCGACGCGTTCAAGCAGTTGTCATTGAGCTGCAATGCAATGACCCAGTCTAGGTCCTGGTAACCAGGGCCTAGATTCGGTTAACGCTAACCGATAACCTAAGATCACGGACCTGGGACTAGATAGCACTTATGCCACAAAATCTTATTAAGAGAAAGTACATTTGGACATCAGCTTGGTACTTTAACTACTAATTCTCCTTCCAGATGCCAACAAGATCGATACCAGTTCCGCGACGTCCCGCATAGCGTGCGTGCTAGTCTTATTATTCCGCGTCTCGCATGGCGCGTGCAACTCGTACGGGGCCACGCGCGAGGAGCCCGTCCCCAACCACACGCTCGAGCTGCTCACGGGGAAGAAGTGTCTGAACGCGCTCCTGGACTACGTGGAGCGGTGTAAACGCCCGCTCGGGAGGGCTGCCCGGATTTTGACTAAGGTTTTGAGGTAAGTAGTGTCAGATTTCCCGCAATTGGTCTCTGTTTTCTTCAGCGCTTAGGGGCCACGCGCGAGGAGCCCTCCTCAATCACCAAGATTGCCAGTCACGCGCTCGATCTGCTCACAGGGAAGGAGTGTCTGAACGCGCTCCTGGACTATGTGGAGCGGTGTAACCGCCCGCTTGGGAGGCCTACCCAGGTTTTGATCAAGATAAGCAGTGTCAGAGATTGCCTTACAAAAACTGTTCACTGTGTTCTGGCGCAGGCGTCTCGTACAGGACCACACGCGGGGAGCCCGTCCCCAACCACTCGCTCGAGCTGTTCACAGGGAAGGCGTGTCTAAACGCGCCTCTGAACTACGTGGAGCGGTGTACCTAAACGCCAGTTACACGTAGTCCAAGAGCACTCAGGAGGGATATCTGGATTTTGACCAAAATTTTGTGGTGAGTAGTGTCACAGATTGCCCTCCAAAAGCTGATCCATTATTTCCTCGGCGCGTGGAACTCTTTACGGGGCCACGCGCGATGAGCCCGAACCACTCGCTCGAGCGAGCGAGCTACAGGGAAGGACTATCTAAATGCGCTCTTGGACTGCGTAGAGCGGTGTAAACGGCCTAATCTTTATTAAAGTTTTCAGGTGCGTATTGTCAACAAAAATTGCGCTACAAAAGCTGACTGTTAAATGGGGTCCCTAACAACACAAAGATCGTTTCCCCATAAACGTTTTTATAGCCATCCATAAATCAGTGGCATCAAAGCAACTTTAAAATAAGCGTGTATTGCATCTTGCTTTGAAAGTATTTGTTTGGTCTGTGAGGATTACTTGTCTGGAACATTCATCTGAAGTGTTCATTTTATTCTGTTTCAGCAATGCACTATGTCTAATGAGCATACTAAAACATAGATTGGCCCTCAGACTGTACAGTATGACCATATGCTCCAAACATCCGCCAACCAAGTGCCAGCAGTGTAAGCAGGTGAGTTCTATATGCATTTAATATGTCTGATCATCTGAACATCAAACAGAGGTCGTGTTATACAAATGACCTCAGTCTGTATTATGCCATGTTTGTGAAGTCCTTCCTGGTTACTATAGCACAGGGTACCGTTGTTTGGGCCCAGGAGAAGTGGTTGTGTTGTGTGGAAGTTATTATTATCTACCATTGACACAAAATAAATAAATTCATCCATCCACGCAATCACTAGTCAGTCCGTGGTCCTAAACTAAGATACCCGGTGCTAACCAAATCATCAAAACTTAGGTTAGCTGGTAGATAATGCTAAGTAGCATTAAGCTCGCCTATGTGCAAAACTTTCTGTTTTATATGCAATAAAGGATTTAATAATAATAATAATAACCAGACAAGACCCTCACAAATCAAAGTACGGCGGTCCCCAACGGGAATAGATGGGATGGACTTTCGTGGCTGTAGTAGATGGGATTTATACAGATAGATAATATGTCGAGTCTTCGGTTTGGATCTGTCATCAAAGTCAAGATAAAAACAAAATGTTTACTTAATGAACGCCAAAGCTGTTAGTTTCACAATTCATAGATTTATCACCATCCTGCGCGTGTGTTCTTTATCGTCATAATAGCAGTAGTATAATTATACCCAGGTAGGTATAACTTAGTTTAAGCCTTGCCTGAAAAATCGGCAAATCGGTTATTAGCCGAGGTACAGACCTTTTTGTCTTCATACCTAATTAAAATACGTTTAAATAAATTACTCACTAAACTGTCATCATTGTTTTATACTTTAAGTGATTATTGTGCCTTACTATTAATGAAGACAAATAAACATTTTCTATTTCTTAATTGAGTCTACGACCTGTGTTGATAATCCAGCGTGTTACCAGCAAGACCAACGAGGCAGTCAAATTAATGCTTTCAGATCGTTAGATTGAGTGCGAAGTTACTGGCGCAGTTGACGATTTTGGCTGAGTCAAGCTACGGTATTGGTGAAATTAGTTACCAGCTGCTCAGGGGCACTCCTTGCATACAGCAGACTTTGTGTCTGACACTGCCTTATATTGTCAGGTGAGTTGGACTATATATTTCATTTCATTTAGCTTTGGTCTAGATGTAAACTAATCGGTACCTAAAGAAAGCAGTATTGTCTATCAAGTTGTTAGAAATATCAAACTCTTTTATCAATTTCTTGACTTGTTGTTTTAAATTAGTTTACATTCCGATCAAACCTGAATGAAACGACATAATGCATACCTACATTATTTATTAGGTACCTAGCTATGTATTTCGCATAATGCCCTAATTGACCATTGTTAATTAACTTGTTATCCTATATCTTCTTTAGTTATTTACTTATCATTTTATGTTACAGGACTGAGAAGCCACTGAAGAAATACTTCATAGATTGCAGTGGTCTAAGTTTATTATTCAAAATTATCGACGAATCTAGAGAGGATTTGGAAGAATGCGTTATTGCATTAGCTAAACTTGCCACTAATGTTCATATAAAGGATCCTAAAACTTTAGAAAACACATTTAAAGACCAAATCTCTATAAGTTACGATCCTATCCTCGATAATTTGACTGCAGACGAAATTGTTGTGTTCGAGCTAGATGATCACTCGACAGTGAAAGCAAACAAAGTTTTCCTCTGTCAAAACTCAGACGTATTCAGTGCCATGTTGATGGGATGCTTCAAGGAGTCAGTTGAGAAGTGTGTTCGATTAAAAAACGTGACTAAAGCAGCATTAGAGTACTTGCTGACTTTGTTACACTGTGGCCTAAACAACTCCAAATGTGATGTACAAACGTTTCCAATGGCCGACAAGTTAGAGACTAACTTAGAGGTTCTTTTACTATCTGATAGGTTTTTATTTGAAAAGCTCAAAGTGTTACTTAGCAGTGCCATATTACAGTTCCAACTAACCCCAGAAACTGCAGATAAAATCTATGTGTGGTCACTGAGTGAAGGAATGGGATTCCTGTGTGTAGAGTCCGTGGCTTACTTGCTTACTGGGAATATGAGTGCTGCTGAACGCACGAGGTCGTTTAGAACAATACTTAATATGGAATACAAAGAGCAATGGTTAGATGATATCAAGAGCATGATTGTGAGACAACTGGTGAAGTGAACCTATTTTTTAAATTCGATCAATGATTTGATGAACTTATTGATTATGTGTGGTGTAGGAAGGCTGCTTATATTCCCCACTGGTTACTGCCGAATTATTTTTGTGTTCAATGAATTTTATGGGTACTCATTTAGATTCTTTCTTGTTTACATTCCACTCCCGCAATCCTTTTTGGTTCGATTCTATGTTGAGTGTAATAAATGATGTAATGATTTCAAGTACATATGGACCTTTCTATAAAATTAATTAATAGGTAGTTTATTTCTTTTAAAATAACTAAATATAAAAGAATATTGATGAGTTGATGACTTCTTATTACAGTTTATAATACAATAAATTGGTATGTTTTTCTAATTTTTCGGTTTGAATTCTAACTTGATAGGCTTTTCTGGTACGAGCACCATCGATGTTATCGCATTCACCTTTAAGCTCTCTGGAGAACACTTTATGTCGAAGTTGTTGACAAGCTGTAAAGAAAATTAGGTATTGAAAAAAAATTCTAATTGTGAAGATAGGTTTCCTTGCTAGTAATTTACCTGTTTTATAATTTCAGTAAGCTGTACCATGGCAATCTTTTTGCCTATGCAGGATCTGGCACCCAAGGCAAAAGGAAGAGAAGCTGAAGGCTCATGGTTGGCCAAGGCATTCCTCCTTTCATCATTCTTGTCCCAGCGGTAAGGCAGAAACATGTTAGCCTTGCTAAAGTACTGCTCATCTCTGCCTGATGTGTAAATAGAAGCAACTATTGGTGTCTGAAATTATAACACAATGATCTACTTTAAAAGGTGGTAGTGTAATCATTTATTAAATTGGCACAGGACCTATCAATACAATGATTTTAATAATGTTAACATACTGCTCCTACGACCTCCTGCGTATAATTTTGTCTATGTTTTGTCTCATTTCATCTTTTATGTGTGTGTAGGGCTTGTCTAGTTCACTTGGTGCTTCTGGTATCCTTAGCCATCTTCTGAGCTTGGGCGAGAGTAGGAACAGGTTCTGCATCAGACCAAAGCTGCTGGACGTCACCCAGTAGAGGCACATGCAAGAGGGAACACTGGCAGCAACAGGTATCATGACTATTGTGAATACTCTAAAGACGTTTGTGAATGTGTTGTACAGTTTTGAAGGCTGCCTCAGCTTAGACAATCTTTGTACCTCTATTACAGCCAAATTTGCTAGCCCAAATGCAACAGGGAAGATAAGTGAATGGTCTGGCACTGTCAAGTTGGGGATCCAGCCAAAGCCACCCACAGACAGCTCAGTGAATGTGAGTAGAGATGCAGCATCTGCTATAGGCTGCATGTATACTAGGTTCCTCAAGGCAAATGACATGCACACCCAAATAGGTATTTGAAGCCAAATGACTAAACTTGCTTTGAAGGGATGGCAGTTGTCTCGAACTATGAGATTGTTCCACTGTTTCTTCAGTGATCTCTTGTAAAGCATCACAGCTTGCTTGTCTGTTAGCTTGTATGCATGCTTAGCCATAGCAGTCTCCTTTTTTAGTTCTTCTATCAGGTCTTTCAGTTCTAGGCTTATGTTTTCCACTTTAGCTAGTATGTAGAGTTGGTAGATCGAAAGAGGTAGTGTCATAAGTCCCCTCAACAATACAGTGGTGCCAATGATAGTGGCCCACCACGGTAAACCAGTGACGTCATGTATGTATAAGAGGCCCTCCTGCATGTTATGCACCAGATAACTGTTAGAAATGCCTGCATAGGTCTTCTCTTGCCACGCCACAAAACCTTCCAGCGAAAGACATCTTTTATTAAAATTTGTAGGTAATCCAAACGGAGTTCCCAATACAGAATTACTTTTATTAGTCTTGTAGTCTTCTCGTCGTTTATTCTCACTAAGAGCACTGAAATTTCTGCACGTATAAATAAGCTGTTTTCTGTTTATATGAGCTGTAACATGGCGATAACTTATCATGTTTATGGAAAATAATAGTAATGTATTTTGGAACGGAAAATTGGAAACCGCAATACATATACCTAACTTTGTCGCAAAACCTAACCTAAATTCCGCGAAATCTTACAACCACAGAGTACATCAATTCACAACTGTCAATCTGTTGAGTCTGTTGAGTCTGTTGTCAATTGATTAGGTTTTTTTTTTAATAAGTTTAACGGCTCTGGATACTAGTCCTTTTCATTGTCAGTTGATAACTCATCACCACAGATAATAGATTTGATTTGGGAACGCAACCATGTCTTGCCAGTACATATAATTTCTACTGTATGGTAGAATTCGTAGTTGTGAAAAAAATTTAATTGGTACTTGCCCCTGCTATCAGTTTGTAAGCCCCCAAAAGGCTGTCTCGTGGCAATATCCTTGTCAAAAATGGTGCCACTGGATACAATCGCATAGCTTCTTTGATTATGTGTTTAGCATAAACATCACCTCTAAATCGTAATTCGTTGACCACTTCTGGATTTTTCGATAACAAATACAGCGTCCATAAAGTTGTGTAAGAAGTCTGAAAATTATCACGATCGTAGATAACTATATAATAGAACAGAAAATTAGCCCAGTAATATCCATTGCGGGTTTCACTCCATCAATACCAAGTATAATTCGCAATGAATATGATCATGATCCTATATTATTATCTAATCTAATGCAATATGGGCCTTAGCGTGGTCATTTTTGCTCATCTTGAATGATACAGTATGAATAACGGTCCTGCTTTACGTAGCGAGAGAGAGAGAGAGACATATTATGTCGAGATTGTCGCATCTTGTTAGATTAAATGGCTTAATACAAAAATTAGGTAGGTATGCTAAAGCCGCCGCAAGTTGTAGTAAAATAATTATAAATACCGTATCTCCAGCAGCTATAATAAAATCAGCCACTAATCTAGTTATCATCTCGTTCGGGACTTTATCATCTCTCAACTTTTTTATAAGTCCGTTGCTAAAATCCTTTTCGTTGATTATCATTTCCTGCACTAGCTTTTGTGCTAAAAATGAACAGGTGGTTAATTTAGGTACTGATCTGAAAGTATGTACTTATTTGGTGGGTAATACCATACAAAAAAGTAGGTATGAAAATACATTTACCTAGGAATAACGAAGAATCAACGCTATCTTTAAAATCTTTCCATGCTTTCATATTTAACTGTTGATACCAGTGCACTGGCAATATGAACAACTTTGAAGTAGACTCGAAAATTCGCTTTACCGTTTCTGAAAATGTGTCCAGTAACTCATCAAAATATTTGCTCTCTTGGAGCGATGAATTTGGTCCCAATAGCACTGAAATTATTGCTGCAAAGATTAAAATATTGTCAATAAGCAGCCCTCAAGATTATTCACGTACTACAAAAAGAAAAATGCCTTCTATTTTAACCTCTCTGATGTACTGTTTCAAGAATTGATCTTCGCTTAAAATTTCATAGATAGCCTCTATTACTTTGTGATCTTGAACAGAGATAACATTTTTATATTGTCTGCGAATAATGGTTGGATATGATTTTCCTATCCGTGTCATTGTTCTATTTTGTCTTCGCTTCCGCAAAATTTGATATTTTCTTAGCATCGTTGGCATCGACAGGAGGGTGGTGCCCGTCTCAGAATGGTTTGGGCCCACCCCGCCATGTTTGATTACTGCATACATGCATTGGAATTCGGTGTGTCAGAACATCGCTTTCTAGGGCCAGGATCCCCTGAAAAGAAAACCCTAAAGACGCCAATGCTTACCATAAGTAGAAAGCTTATAAAATTCTGATTCCAAACTGGGTGTGAGATCGCCACTTTGAACTCTAGTTTTCAGAGTTTTCACGAATTTTGAAATCGTATCTTTTACAGGTTCATCCAGCCACTTCTCAGCACCCTCGCGGAGTAGGTGCTTATTCATTATTCTTCGGTTTTCTAGCCACTCATCGCCATCCATGAAAAAGAGACCTCTTTTGGCGCCGTACAGTTTTTCATATAAAACCCAAGGTTCTGGTAAAATATGTGTTGGATATTTTCCTTCGAGATTCAAAAAAAGAGATTTCATGAGAGCTGGATCGCTTAAGAATATTATATCAGTACTGGTTAACTTTTCACAAAAAATCGGTCCTATTTGCTTGTGTCGTTGATTGATGTACTCGTGTAACCTGGAATTTAAAAACGATTGCTTAGTTAATCTGTAATATCAAGTTAATATCTTAATATGTAGTAAAATTAAATGTGTCTAGTTAACAGTTAATTTGTTGAAATTTGTACTTTTTAGGGTTGCGTACCTCAAAAGGAAAAACGGAACCCTTATAGGATCACTTTGTTGTTCGTCCGTCCGTCTGTCTGTTAAGACCCTTTATCTCCGGAACGCGTGGAGGTATCGAGTTGAAATTTAAACCATAATTATACTCAATCAATCAATCCCTTGAAGCTTCAGTCATCCTCATCAAACTTCTAAGTTAACGTAAAAACAAGTTACGGTCGTTTTTGCCGCAAAAAACGTATATTTCGACACTCCCAAGAGTCGCAAGGGACTCAAAACTCATATGGTCTTTCATATAACTTTCCTAGAACTTGACCTAGAACTATGAAATTTGGCAAGTAATATCGTCGTATACTAGAAGTACAGAGAAAAATCTGAAAACTATACCTACATTTGTAATTAAATCATAAAAAAATGTCTTTAAAGTTCGAGAAAAGGTCAGAAAATACTGCGAGACTACAGATTTGTAGCTACGGAACTCTCGGCGGGCGAGTCCGATTTGCACTTGTCCAGTTTTTTTATAAAAAACTTACATAGATCCTCCTCCGGCTGCAAAAAGCGCTAATTTAGTTCCAATAAAAGGTAGTGATGTAGGTTTAGGGATATCTTTTATTGAGCGTTCTATACTTTGTTTTACTGTTGACACAGTACTCATATTCAATGCCGATTGCAGTATCCATCTTTTCATTATTTTAGTGCGATACATCTGTAAAAAACACTACAATTAATAGGCTGCCTAGAGTGCTAGGTAGGTTCGACAATAGTGCGGCATTACGCTAAATTTTGCAGACTCGTCTAGTTTAAGTCGGGTTTTTTGTCTTTTAACAATCCAGCGAAGCTAGCTACGGGCAGTTTCCCCGTTTATACGGTTTATAACCGTATGTAGGTGATAATTTCGCGATTTTAATATTGTAATGTGCCAAAATGCTAGAATACGGCAATAAATGCGCCTAAAAAAAAAATTTGGATTATACACGGTGAAAAGTCGTAAAAAAATGTTTAACGTTTTGTGTTTAACCGATTTCACTGCTTAAACCGAAATTCTTATCATTTCAAATACCTACTAGAAAAGAACACCCGAGTGCCAAATATGCTTAGAAAAAATAATTAGATACTCGAAAATTGGACTTTTTTCTTCCCGTGACACTGAAAAAAAAACTTGTTAAAAGTTTGGCATGTTCATTGCAAATTGATGTGTGTTCCTAAAGTATACTTGGCCGGTTTTGATATTAAGATACACGATTTGAGATGTATAAAAATGCAATATTCGTAAAGGTAACTTGACGAGGGGTTTAGATATTGTGGTCTAATGTGGACCAAACCTACAAAAAATACGAAATTGCTAGTGTTTGGAAAGGAAAATAATCGTCACGATAGTGGAAAAGTGGGCAATAATTTGGTATTTGAATAGCATCCGACTAGGTAGAATATTCAAGAAAAAATTAAAAACTAAAAACCTAAATTACTGGAATTCTGAAGATGGTACGAAGTTTCTATTTGCACGTAAAAATGTATGTTAGTTTTAACTTTAGGAACACATAAATTTTCCAACTAACGTGCTGAAGCTTCTATGTCCGCTAGAAGTGTCTTGGAGTTTTGATGATCGGTCAGTCAGTCAGTGAGTGACAAAATTAAGAAATTTTGACTAGGTATAATTCTTAAACTACTGATAGAAATTGCAATATACTGTGTTTATATAATGCCTGCTTGGTTACTGGAAATTTAGGCTTCTAGTTTTATCCACAACTAAGTTATAGGGGATTGAAAATGGCCTGGACTGCTTCGAGAGCAAGAGAAGGATGGTACGGCCGCGGCCGTGCCACTTTTGCTCTCGACTTGGCGGGGGCACTGATGTGCCCCCAGATTTGGTGGAGTCGCAGCGATATTTACAAAAAATCGTGTAATATTTTTAAAATAAAAACCGACTTCAAAACACTAGAGCACTAAAAACACAGAAATAATTTAAAGTAATATGACTTTTAAATTCGACGTAGGTATGTAGGTATTGTAGAAATATATTTTAGAGTCGGTGCCAAAATTTATGTGCTGGGTCGTGTAACTTGACACTGGCTCCAAATTATACTTCTACAATAACTACATGGGTGTACCTACTTCAAATTTAAAAGTCATATTCGTTTAAATTATTTACAATAGAATAAAATAGAAACTGTTTATTTGTTGCACACAAACACAATGGGTTTTAAAGTCAGTTTTTATTTCACGTCCCATTTGTCAAAACCAGTCAAGCTGTTTGGCCTTCGGGTAACGTTTACACTCATACACATAATATACGTGGTAAACATAACCTTTTTTGCTCTCGCAGTCGGGTAATAAATATTAACTTTTTTTACGATCATTGTATAATATACAAGGGTCTAGTGTAATATATAATATTAATATTTAATAGTCAGTTGAGTTAGGTTTCGACTTTACGATGTCTCAGTACTTAAAACGTGATCTTAAATACGAGTAGCTAAACTCCCTTTCATTGAGAAATATGATCATCAGCACAGCACAGCGACTTTATCCATTACGAGTCAATCTGCAACACAAAATGATGCACTAGCATCGCCCTCACGTTACATCGTATTATCGTGCGTTGCACTTATGTGGTACACTTCAATCAATCGTACCATAGTTTCCCTCGGTAAAGCGACGCACAGTGTTTTATAAACCCCGATTTTGTCTCATCCACTTTTTATTGTTCAAATCGTTAGTAGGTACATATCATTCTTAGCACTACAGTGAAACTCCGAAATTTGTGCCTTCTAGTTTATTTTTTAAAAAATCGTTAAGTATCACTTTATCCGGGTTCCGAAAATCACAAAAAAACTTATAAAAAAATAACTGTGCAATATAATTAAATTTCAATAGCTTACATGGAATACACATATTAAGACGTAAATTTTAGCAAAATCTCGAAAACAAAATCTTAATAGACGCCGAAATATTAATGTTTTTCTCTCTTTTCATTTTTATTTTTTATCTCCCGAATAACCCCATATTAGAACGAGATTTTTATACAGGTTATTTGTCACACTTTATTCTATCAATACTATGAAAATCACAATCTAATTCTGCGTTATTCAAAAGTTATTGGTATTTATTTATTTTGGTTAGGGTTGTCACCTGCGAATATCCGGAGTATCCGGACTTATATTTATTTTTATCGGCGGTTAAAATCGTGCGTTGAGATTATTCGCTTTCATTCGGGACTACCAAATTTTCGTCACCTTCATAATATGGTTTCAGTAGACTAACTGCTAATGCCGGCAACGGTTTTTTTTTTAATTATAGTTTTCGTTTATTTGATGTATAGTCGGAAATGACCGGGTCTGACCCGTCTAATGCTCTGAAAAACAAATCAGACATTGTGGCTTCACGACTGATTTTCCGAGTATGATGCTCTCTATCAAATCGCCGGAATTTGGTCCGTGATTCTGCTGCCTGTTCAGATAACATTCCGACGCGTAGTAATGACGAGTCAATAATTTTAGCACGATGAACTAAATTATTATGTATCGTGACTGTCATGGGATGCCATGCATATTTTTCTACGTATTTATACGCCAAGTTTTTACAGTACGCTGAGAATTTTTCAGTATCTTTCGGTAAGTTAGTGGACAATACTGTTGAAATTACATATGAATGGTCCAAAAGCCACTTGTCAAGATTTGAAATTTTTTTTGTTGTGCTTTTTTAGTTTTTATGAACTGTGCCTGTATTTTCGCTCCTCTTTCACACTTAAAAACTGGTAACATAAATAAATGAATAAATGACGTCTATGTTGACATTATGAGAGGTAGACATAAGTAGGATTAACAATTTTCAGAATTTGATCCATGTTAGACTTTTCATTACAGACACCCGGTTATAAAATATGAATTTATGAGAAGTGATAACCCCGGGTCGGGAAAATCCGGATAAAATTAGGTTTGACAATAACTTTTGAATAACGTGGAGTTAGATTGTGATTTTCATAGTATTGATAGAATAACGTGTGACAAATATACTGTATAAAAATCTCGTTCTAATATAGGGTTATTCAGAAGATAAAAAATAAAAATGAAAAGAGAGAAAAATATTAATATTTCGGCATCTATTAAGATTTGATGTTCGAGATTTTGCTAGAATTTACGTCTTAATATGTGTATTCCATATAAGCTATTGAAATTTAATTATATTGCACATTTTTTTATGATTTTTTTTATATTTTCGGAACCCCGATAAAGTGAAACTTAACGATTTTTTTAAAATAAACTAGAAGGCACACAAATTTCGGAGTTTCACTGTAGTGCTAAGAATGATATGTACTAACGATTAGAACAATAAAAAGTGGATGAGACAAAATTGGGGCTTATAAAACACTGTGCGACGCCCCAAACTACGAGTAGATTATCACAAACTTTAAATAACACCCAGACTGAGGCCATTTGTACAAGTCAGTGATAATAAAATGACAAGGTTATTCTGTAGACAAGATATTAAACTATGCGAAGCTCTCTTGTTTTAGATATTCAATATGGCTCGGAAAAACGGTAGAGACTCAGTGAAGGGTATGTTCAGGGAAAAAACGTACGATGTATTTTTTCTTTTTTTGAGATTACGATGCAAAGTTGTTCGTTTTGAAATAGTGGAAAACAATGTGCTAAATCAAAGTGAAAGGGATGAAAACCGGTTACATTAACTACCTGTTAACTTGAACTATTCCCAGCAAAGAAACGCAAATTCAAAACAAAACAGGGAAGAAAGACATTATTTACAAATTATGTAGCACAATAATTTTTACATCACATATCACTATGAACAGATACTTTTTATTTCACTAAATTTACATAGCAATTTTTCCCTGAATCTTTTCCTGACGAAATTAACCTTTGAACTGCATCTATTTTGGCTGTAATAAAATGATTGCGACTCACCCTCAAAATCCAAGGTAATAACTGACTACAACATTCAAATGCATCCAAAAGCAGAAGGCACCGAATGTACTCTGTGCACCGAACTGTACAAAATGGCAAGATTCCTATTCACTTCTCTTATGTTGAAAAAAAATTATTATTGGTATGAATTATGAACGAGGAACATGAATTAAGGCTCTCCCAAATAGGCGCGTTACTATCGGTCGGTAACAATCGATAATACCGGATGCGTTATTGCGATACATATCTGTTTTCAATACATTATGTATTGGCAATGAGTATTAAAAGTCTTTTAATACTTCTTGGTATTAGGACGGCAACGAAGTTACACACTGCTGCGATAATAACGAAGTAGAAGTAGGTTAGCTTGCGTTCCTCCGTCCTGCGGTATTCAGGTATGAGTTCTTAGAACATTTGTAATAGTTAGGGGATTTATACTGTACAGTGTGACCATCATAAAACTGGCGAATCTGCCCGACATTAAGGAGAAACCTGTCAAAAACACAAATATGAAATAGAATTAGCGGACGATAAAACGCAGTTGTGTGCAAGAAATCGGGACGCATTATCGCAATAACGCATCCGGTATTATCGACCGATAATAACGCGCTTATGTGGAAGAGCCTTAATCAGTAGGTTGCGACTAGCACAGCGGGCAAACAACGAATTTTGAAGAACGAGAATTAAGCTCCGATATTTGTTTACTCTTGCCTAAAATGGACTCCTACGGTCATAGCAAAAAACTTTAGTTATTTGTAACCTTATGTGATACTAATAGTTTAGGAGATATTTAAGGAAATGTAAAGCGGTAGTGACAAAATGATTGCGGTAGTGACTATAAATTTTCTTAAGGTAACATAAGTTTTTAATAAGGAATTTTCGATAAAGATTTTTTGAAAAGAAATTAAAGAAATGAATTTATAGTGTAATAAATAATAATAATTACAATAAAATAAGATGATAATAAGATTTTCTAATCGTTATCGTAAAACATAACAATTTTATCGAATTAAGATTTGACCCGGAAAATATTTTAAGCAGTTTTCCTTCGGAATACGTTGGTTGGAGTAACTGGCAGTCTAAATTTTGTTTTGCGAGGTATTCGATCCGTTGCGTCATCAGCCATATTGATTTTGAGGGATATTGAATAACTCGTTTATTTTCAATTTCACACGAAAAATTATAATTACAAAAGTTGTTTAGAATTAAATTTCCTACAATTTTGGTTGTAGTGGATATTTTCCGATTTATACCCCAAAAGAGGGGGTAAATTTTTGTTTCATCAACAACTCGTTTATTTTTAATTTAACATGAAAAATTGATTATAACAAAGTTGTTAAAACATTTAATTTTCTACAATTTTGGTTCTTATCTTAGGGCGACCAAAATTGTAGGAAATTTAGTTTCCCACAACTTTAGTTGTAACAATTCTTCGTGTATGATTGAAAAAAAAACGTGAATGCTTGAACTCTGTGAATATGAAATCTTTTTCAGTAAAAATCGAAAAACATCAATCCTACCAAAAAATTGATAAGAACCAAAATTGTAAGAAATTTGATTTTAAACACATTTATTTATAACTATGCTTCGCGTAAAATTGATAATAAACGTGATAACCTCTTTTTGTGTGAAATGATGAGACGAAAAAATTTATAAATATCAAAATTGTAGAAAACTTAATTTTAAACAACTTTGCTTGGAACAATTTTTCATGTAAAATTGAAAATAAACAAGTTAATGAAACAGAAATGCACCCCCTCTTTTGTGGTATAAATCGGAAAATATTGATCCTAGGAGAGACCGATGAGAATCAAAATTGTAGAAAATGTAATTCTAAACTATAGATAGATAGATAGATAGAGAACACTTTATTGCACAACCAGGTGAAAGATATTACTTTTGTAATTACCATTTTTCGTGTGAAATCGAATAAGCGAGTTATTCAACAAAAAACAAATTAACGCTTAAAATCAAGATTGCAGATGACGTAACGGTTTGGGTACCTCGCAAAACAAAATTAAATTGCCAGTGACTCCCCCCCCCCCAACCTCCTTAACGACTTCCGAAGGAAAACTGCTACTAGTGACTGTAGCGGTAGTGACTTTAGGATCATTTTCTTAAATATTTTGCGATTCTCGGGTTGAAACTTTCCAAGAGCTTCTAATACGAAATAAGGGATAAAAAAGTATTATTTTTGTATTATAAATTATGTTAAATAAACGTTAGTTACTGAGTAATAGCAAGTAACCTGGGAAGCATAAGACTGTAACTCACAAAAGTTGATTTTTCAGGAGAGCACTTAGTGTGCAAAATGGGAGCAAAATGCTTCAACTTTGAAGCGTTGCGGAATGAAATTCGTCAGGATAATTAAAAAAAATGTTTTTATCATAGAAAACTAAAAGTCCTTTGGTCCCATTGAGATCAAAATTAATTAGTTAATTTTTTAATTAATATGTCTAATCGTAAGTTAAAAAAATAGTGGCTCACGTACAGTTTTATGCTTAGGTAGTTAAATGTAATCAATGAATTATGCAACAACATTCATTAAAATTTTATTGTTCTTCACTTACGATATCCGATGCATTATAACAATGAGAAGTATTACACCGTTAATCTACAAAAATGCTAATGATGACAAACAAAAAATATTTAAAACAAAAGAAATAATGCCTTTTGCATAAAAATTATAAAAACAAAACATCTTTTACGACACAGCAATCAGAAGCACCGCAATGTTAGTCTGTAAAATGTTTAATGATGTCGAATAAAAACTTAAAACAAAAAAAAATGCCTTTTGCATAAAATATACCAAAAATAAAATAACTTTAACAATACAAAAATCGCCTACAAAAAAAATCGATTATGACAAACAAAGAACATTAAAATTTTAAACAAAAGAAGTGCCATTGGCACTACCGAGTGCCATTGGCACTACCGGGATCTACCGCTATCCGCAGCTACGGATAGGTCAATGGGTGGCCTTCCAGGCGGTGGTCTTCACTGGGGATCACAGGTGTCTCTGTTTAGTTTGTGGTGGCCGTGGACTCGCCGGTACAGTGGCGCCAGCCCGCGCAGATCCGCACGCGCGAACATGTCGGTCGCCAGCCGCGTTACGAAGGTGTCCAGCTCCTCCCACTTTAGGTCCCCCGCGATCGTCTCATTCCTATCGTAGCGAGGTGCGCCGCCGTTTGTGCGTAAGGAGAGGGTCTCCTGGGCTCGGAGCCGCTTCTTGTTCGACTCCGAGACCAGCGCGAACCATGCCGGTGCAGCTTACGTGAGGCGGGGCCTGACATAGGTCTTGTTGACTTCGAGCTTCGTTCGCAGAGGGAGGCGGGAGGTGTAGATCGGACGCAGCTTCCCGCGCGCCACCTTCACCTGGTTGACGACTGCGCTGACGTGCGCAGCCATCGTGAGTCCACGGTCGATGGTGACGCCCAGGTAATTCACCTAGTTCTCTCACTCCATGACCACTCCGTGCAGCCGAAGTGGTGGCGGCGGCCTGCCAGCATTGCCTGTATCTTCCTCACATTGACCGACAAACGCCACTTCATCAGCTAGTCGGGGAGAGCGTCGAGGACACGCTACATCTTGACTGCAGCATGCTTGGGTGATATGGACGAAGCCAGGTAGGCGGCATCGTCGGCGCACAGCGCCAATTGGACGCCCTTCGGGACTGGTATGTCGGTGTATCGGGCGTAGCAGGCTGGTGACAGGCAGCTTTCCTGAGGAACGCCGGCGAGGATGTGGTGCTCCTCGGACACGGCTTCCTCCACCGCCACTCTGAAGCGGCGATCTCTCAGGAACGAGGCCACGACTGTCGAACGCCTTCTGCATATCCAGGAGTACTGCGACGGTACACTCCTTTTTATTAAGGCGCACCGTCGATAGCTCAGGCCGAAACCAGAACTGTAGCAGGTGATGCAGCAGGAGCTTCTCGAACACCTTCAAGAGGGTGCACAGAAGCGTGATGGGCCTGTAGCTTACGGGCTTCTGTGGGTTCTTGCCCGGTTTGGGCAAGAGGATGACCAGGGCTGCTTTCCACGTTTGTGGGAAGCAGCCGGTGCGCAGGTTGCCGTTGGCCGCAAGTGAGCGTCGCGGAAGGTGCCGGAGCGCCATATTCGACATGCGATCCTGGCCCGGTGCTTTCCTTGGTTTGTTACGCTGGATCATCTGCTGCACTTGACCGGCCGTGAAAACCACAGGCTCCTCAGCCGGGGCCATCGGCGCTGTGAAGTAGGCTCGAAGATGATGCTCGACTGCTGGAACCTGGTCCAGTTCGTCGGTAGGGTTCGGGACGAATGCCCCCTCGAGGCACTAGGCTAAAACATTAGCTCAGTCTTGCGCTTTGAATCTTGGGTGGCCATCGCCGCCCAGCAGCGCCCGAACAGGCGGGGAGTCGGTCGACAACTGCTGGCATAGGCTGTGAACGGAGGGGGTATCATCGCCCACGGACTCGATGTGGCGCTCGAAAGATTCTTCGGCGTTGACATCTAGCTCCGCCGTCACTTTTACCATCGGAACGTTGAGGCGCGTCTTGAGCTGAGGGCAGCGGGAGTGCTGCCATTGCTTCCGGAGGCGACTGCAGTTCGGGGTAACTCCCGCGTTCTTCATATAACTGCCGCGTGCACGCATTGAATGAAACGAAAATGCAGCGAGGCAGAACAATTGTAACTCCGCACTTACACATTAGTGTATGCATATTAATGTAGCCACTTCATTTTGATATTTTAATGTATGGACGTTTAGCTTTTTTTGCACCTGGAGCTTGTGTTGATATACAGTGTTCAGTGTTGAAGTCCAGTCAGAACGCGAATTTTGCAAACAGAGTAGATGGTTCGACAGAGCTTGAAAAATAGTGTATGTCTGCATCATTAACACCCTTTTAAATCATCTGTTATTTTTCGGCTCACTCTGTAACTTACTTAGTAAGAAGCAAATAAATGAATAAAGTATTATTATTATTAACACAAAAACGCCAAAAGTGGAGTTACAGTCTTATGCTTCTCAGGTATAGTTAAATGGTAGCTAGTTGCGGTAATGACGGATTTGTTACCTTGCCTGAAAAATGTGTGACTCCCGGAACCTAAAAGACAACCCACTTTTGCGGTACTCACTGGACAAATGGCAGCTCGCCTGAGTATTTCGTTTCGTGCGTAGAATGCGTTCCATTCATAAGAATTCGTTGTTGCATGATGATTTCGGTACTGACAGATTTTTTATCGCGTACCAAGTTACATCCAAAATAACGTTTTTATGATGTATAAATATTGTGTTGAAAGTATGTTTCGGTATCTTTAATGCTTCTTGCGTTTACATGAATATAAATTAGATTTGCAAAGTATTTTTATACACTGGGTCAAAGTTAAAAAAATGTACACTAATATTTTCCCTTTTTCTTCCACAAAATGGCTTTTTTGTCTAGTTTACGGTAAATTGATACCATGAAATTAACAGTCGTACTAGGGAATTGGCTTGTCATATGTTAACTGCTAAATCACTAAAAAAGCGTGATATCAGAGAAATATCTACTAGTTACATGTTTTTGGCACCTTCAAAGAAATAGCATGAAAAAAAATTGTCTTATTGTCTTTTTAGGGTTCCGTACCCGAAGAGTGCAAACGGGACCCTATTACTAAGACTTCACTGTCCGGTTGTCTGCCTGTCTGTCTGGCTGTATCTCAAGAACCGTGATAGGTAGGCATTTGAAATTTTTGCAGGTGATGTATTTCTGTTGCCGCTATTGCAAAAAATACTAAAAACAGAATAAAATTAATATTTAAGGGGGGATACCATACAACAAACGTAATGTTTTTGCCGTTTTTTGCTCGATATTAATAACGGCAATAGGTAGACACTTCAAATATTCACAGAATATTTAGTTCTATATTCGCTTCCAAAATAAATAATGAAGTTAAAATAAAATTAATATTTAAGGGGGGCTCCCACACAAAAAACGTGATTTTTTGCTGTTTTTCTCGATCTTTGTGCCTAATGTTGTATAGTTAATGGTACGGTACCCTTCCTGCGCGAATCGGACTCGCACTTGGCCGGTTTTATTTCTTCCTACCTCTCAAAAAAGATAATACATTGATGGTAGATTTCTATTTTTATATTCCTTGTCACACTGATACTGAGTGACTTGTAAAATTTCCGAAAATCATCTTGAGTTGTTTGATTTTTTAAATAATTTTAGAAATAGTAAGAAATAAATCCCGTCAAGATGACTGTGAAGAATAAACCGGAAGACACTAAAAAAACTGAACCAGCGGCTCCTGCAAGCGACGATTTGGTTTGTATTTTCTACTTTGTTTTTTCTGTTTCCGTGTACCTGTGCACCGTATTTACGAGTTTTGTTATTCTTACAGTCCGAAGAGGACAAACGTCTCCAAGAAGAACTGAATATGCTTGTGGAGAAGCTCGTTGTAAGTAAAACCAGACCATTCGGAGCGATGAAGAAACAAAACTTCGTTATTACTTTCCTAACCTAATTCTTATAGTATGCTATAATTTTGTAGGGCAACGATGTTGATTTGTATTTTCCTGCGCTGCAAATGTTGAGCAACCTGATCAGAACCTCTACCACATCCATGACGTCAGTGCCCAAACCTCTGAAGTTCCTGAGAGAGCACTACCCAGCTCTCAAAGACGTGTATGAGAAGATTCAAGATCCCAAGACCAAAAGCTTTTGTGCTGATGTTGTGTCAGTTTTGGCTATGGGCGTCAGTGGTGCACCTGTAAGTATATATACAGGCATTCTAAATAAAGGTGATAGTAGACCAAATTGTGTTACATTTATAGTTTGGTCTTATGTTAGTAAGTGAAGTTTCTTACTCCTTATAATCAAGATGTAAAAAACTAGTCCTCTATGAATGTGAAGTTCCTTTGTCAATTTATTTTCCACATAATCTACTTTCAAATTAACCCCTGAACTGCCCTTGTGGAATGGAATGTAATACTAAGTTGGACAAAGATCTGTGTTGCGGCAGACGAGTAGTTAAGCCATCAAATTATTGCTATTTAACTATACTTCATTTAACCTTGTTCTACATGTAAATAAGCAGTTGATATACATTTTTTAGTTAAAATATGGGAAGTAATAATGTATATCAAGTTGTTTGTGTGTCCTAGGTCATTCAGCCATCTCATTAATTCAAGAAATATCAAAAATATTATCAATTTCTAAATTTTTGTAGAATTTAAAAATTTATGTATTTACACCCAGACCAAAGTTGAATGAAAAGAAATATACATAAGATATAATGATTAACAGGATGCAGCTGAGAAGAAAGAGTGTCTCAAATACTGCCTTCTCGGCACTAAAGCTAATGTTGGTGACTGGGGACATGAATATGTCAGGTATGTTTATCCTTACTCTTAACCTCTAGCACATAATTTCCACATAGCTGTATTTCACACGGACTACATCTGCTAATATGTAAAAAGATTAAAAAACTGGCCAAGTGCAAGTCAGACTTATGCACAAAGGGTTCTTCAAGTATTTGTTATAGCGGCAACAGAAATACGTCATCTGTGAAAATTTCAACTGCCTAACTATCACAGTTCATGAGATACGGCCCGGTGACAGATGGACGGACAGACAGCAGAGTCTTAGTAATAGCCTTACCCTTTGGGTACGGAACCCTAAAAATTAATTTAGTTCACTGTTGTCTGTCATATGTTGTATGTCTATTGTCTGTCTGTCTAGCATTCCAGACAGTCCAACTCACAATTTGCCTTTTTAACTGAGGACTACAGGGTAAAAGTGTGGATGGGGTAAAATATGACAATTTAATCAATCATTTACTGCTATAAATTAAAAAAAGTGTATGTGTTACTTTGAGATGGTGACATGAGGTGATTAAAAATATATTATAAAAAAATTATAAGAACTGCTGAAATCTCAATTTTTAAGATCATGAATTTCAATCAACCTTTCCAACCATCCTTGGAATTTTTAGAATAAGAGAAAAGAACAATAGAATATTAGAAGTTATCAATTAGTATGTATTTTCTTATTATAATCCTCTCATTTCCAGACAACTAGAGGGAGAAATAGCTGAGGAATGGAAGCTAGAGAACATGGACACTCTACTGCCTTTGGTCCGCGATGTGATTGCCTTTGACATGCAGCACTCGGCCGAGATCCAAGCCTGTGATCTGCTCATGGAAATTGACCGGCTGGACTTGCTGACACAGCATATGGACGCCAGCAACTATCCTCGTGTCTGCCTCTACTTGATTGGGTAATAAACATAAAAAAATATATTTCACGAAATACATAACTAAAATATTGAAAATTTCATCACATTTTGTGCTAAATTTGTTTGCAGTGTTTTTGTACCTCATAATAATATGAAAAATATTAGTTTTAGAGAAAAATCTTTGTTAAAATATTTTTTTTTCCTCTAATGAGATTAAATTCTCTGAAATATTCTGAAAATCAGTATGTATACCTAGGTTATTGAAAGAATGTCGGTCACACCTTTCAAGAAATTGTATATCAATTTTACATTTATTCAGATACAAACAAAAAATTTCTAGTTTTACACAATTAACTCAAATTTTGTAACTTTCTTAGGGCGAATGAACTGTAGATGTATTTATTTAAATAATTCGGCAGTCAGTGATATTGGTAATGAATAATTTGAGACTTAAGACTTCCTTCCTTAGACTTCCTACCTATTTGCACTTGCCCATACTACGATTCTGTCTTTATCATAGCTTTATGCCTCTTTAAAAAAATATGTCTTTCTTTAACAGCCTATACTGGAGAGAAGGAGGGTTTTTATACAGTTCTAAACAGGCCTAGGTCCTTTATTACAATGTTAAGGCTGGGTTCTCCGACATTACTCTCTGATGGTTAGTATTTAAAATCTGAAAACGATATACACCAAAATAATATCGCGAACATAGATACGCTTTTAGTTGTGCTGTACTGAGTTTGGGTAGTAAAAAAAATATACCAAAATGACTATCGCTGAATGTGCTAGTGACGTCGGTCGTCAAAATTCTATTAATAGGATTTGTATTTCTGTAATTTCAAAAATGTCCGCATTACCCCCATTTGTTCGCTCGCGCAGCGCAGTAAGTCCCATACAAATCGAGAACCCGGCTTTAACAAGTGTAAGACTCCAGTATGCAAAAAATATTGAATCTAGAAAAGAGTAAATAACGCTTTATTGTACAGAAAGAATGAAAGGAAAAAGACTTGATAGATATGAAAATGGGATTGGGTAATATTTTCTCAATAGAAATTGGTAGTGCCTTTTATTTCACCTTATCTGTTCTAATCACAGAACACTATGTTTATTTATTTATTTTATTTATTTATTTATTTATTATACTATAAGAACTTACAGTTGCCCAAAACGCTCTTACAGTTACTATAACTATTACAGGTACATTATACTAATTACATAAGTGTAATCTTAAATGTACAGCAATACTAAACATGGAGTCAACAAAGATGTCAACATGTTGGACCTCGGTAACAAACTCGTTGAGCAGGGCGAGGGCCCTGGCCGTGGGCGCATTGTTAGCGCAGCGCGTGCGCAGCGAGAGCTCCGCGAACAGCTGGTGCCTGCGCCGCCCCGCACGCGATGTTCTGAGGTTCTAATCCATGCTACTTATGGGCTCATGGATTGGATTCTAAAGGATTTAAGTTCTAAGCTGTACTAAACACTAAAATGTGCACTTAGCTTTCAAACGAATATGTCACTATAAATAGTTTTTTGAATAAAACAAATTAAATTAAGCTGTATCATCATCATCATCATTCAGCCACAAGAAGTCCACTGCTGGACATAGGCCTCCTCCATGGATTTCCAAAAAGACCGGTTGGAAGCGGCCTGCGTCCGCCTTCCTGCCACTTGGATGAGGTCATCTGTCCATCTTGTGGCTGGTCGTCCTACGCTGCGCTTGCCGATATGTGGTCTCCATTCGAGAACTTTTCGGCCCCATCGGCCATCAGTTCTGCGTGCTATGTGCCCCGCCCACTGCCACTTTAACTTACTAATCCGCTGGGCTATGTCGACGATTTTCGTTCGTCTACGGATCTCATCATTTCTGATTCGATCTCGATCCATAGCTCGTTGCGTGACCTTGAGCCTTCTTATGAGGCCCATAGTGAGAGACCACGTTTCAGTGCCATAAGTCATCACTGGTAACACACACTGGTTGTATAATTTTGTCTTGAGCGATTGAGGTATATAAGACGAAAAGACTTTTAGTTTCCCGAATGCTGCCCAGCCGAGTTGGATTCGACGATTGACCTCTTTCACGAAGTTGGACCGGCCTAGTTGGACTGTTTGTCCTAAGTAGACGTATTCGTCTACAACTTCGAGAGTCGAGTTTCCCAATGTTATTGGAGTGGGCACAACACGGGCGTTCGACATGACCTTCGTTTTGTCCATGTTCATTTTAAGGCCCACACGTAGCTGTATATGCTGCGCTTGAAATCACCGATCCGCGGCGCTTACTTGTTACGTGCGGGTGATTAAGCCTGTACTCTCTCTCTGAGAGAAGGCTGCACATGCATGGCCCATATTCCTATATAGGCTGCCCTATAATAAGCTGTATGTTAAGTAGTCAATCATTAAATGAATCTTCTGTTACAGTTGCGCAAGCTACGTAGTGGAGCCTGAATCCACTCAGATCCTGCAGGGTGTGCTGGATACCTACCTGCGGTTCAACGAGTACCCTCGAGCGATGCTGGTCGCCATGCAGCTTCAAGACAAAGCCAAGTGCGAGCAGGTCTTCCTCGCCTGCAATGATTCGTGAGTTGAATGCTGGATAGAATGTTTGTTGTGATTCGCACATTCAGTAGAAGCGGTGCAGTAGAACGCCGGCCTCACATTGGGGAGGTCGTGGGTTCGAATCCCGGCATGTACCAATTGCTTTGTTAACTAACTTACGTACATTTGTGAAGTTATAGTAGCATTACCACTCGACAAGGAAAAAATCGAGCCAATCCGCGGTGCGCACGCGTAGTAATTAAGCCCATACTCTCTTTCTGAGAGAAGGTCTGTGCCCTGCAGTGCGACGTATATTAGACTTGTTTTATAAAAAAAAAATTATAAAATAATATGTTAATGAATGTCAAAGTTTTGGGATTATTAGATTATCAACTTGCAGGTTAATGAAGAAGCAGCTGTGCTACATGCTGGCTCGCCAGTACATCCCCCTCGATTTGGAGGACGAAGACCTGCACACCATTCTCCTCAACACTCACGTCAACGAACACTTCCACAGCCTGGGCAGGGAGGTAAGTTACTGGAATATTCTGATAAGATATTACTGATGTTGGTGGCAATAAATATGTCCTTTTGCTTTACGCCTCTAAATCTAATTGCTTTCTGGCTGTACAAAGCAAAGAATATTCTTATCATACATTTCAGTAAACTAGAAATATTTCTTACAATAGTTTGAAGTTCGTTCAACATTTTAAAAAGCTTACCTTTATTCCTTTCAAATAATATATTTCAGACCATTGTGCAGGTGGTCTGCCGACACTTCGCGCGGTCTTTATGACAGGACTGTACGGTTCCATTTTCCACGGTCCCGGCGACAGACGTGTCCGGCTCCTATATTACACGCACCAAATCCTGAACGGTTCCAATCGTCTAACTGTCAAATTATTATGGAAATTTGACAGTCAGATGATTGGATCGCTCAGGATTTGGTGCGCATAATTAGGCCCCTGGACATTGGAAGAAATAGCTTTGCTATTAGAAATTTAGGAACGAATCCAGTACGAAGTACATAAAATTGTCTTAAGTAATTATTAATGAGCAGCACTCCCAGAAGTGGATAAAATTGTTTAATTAATTCCCGGAGTGGCTGCCTAGAACCGGACGACGGTCTGTGGGTAGACCAACAGCCCGATGAGGGGACCATGTGACCAAGTTGTCAGAGGGCGCGTGGATGCGAATGGCGAGAGGCCGCGAAAGATGTCATCATGGGGAATAGGATTATACCCAGCAGTGGGCACAAGTGGGCTGATGATGATGATTCCCCAGAAACCCAGCAGTGTTCTAACGTATCTGCTAGTCTCCCGACGCTGTATTATTTATCTAGCGTAGCATGTAATGAGCTAATTCTCCCCAGCTCGACATAATGGAGCCCAAAACGCCTGAGGAGGTGTACAAGACGTGGCTGGAGTCCGCCGGCTCGGCGCTGCGGCCGTCCCTGCTGGCGGAGCACCATGTGGATTCCGCGCGGCAGAACCTCTCCGCGACCTTCGTCAACGCGTTCGTCAACGCGGGCTTCGGACGCGACAAGCTTGTCACCACCGAGGACGGGAATAAGTGGATGTACAAGAACAAAGACCACGGTAAGTGGGTTTTTTGTGGTATTCAATGCAATTGTTTTTTTTATGTAAAGTTCCTCCGCGCTTCTTGCGACGCTGAACTTTTGCGGAGAGGCCCCATTGGTACCCTTAGGGTAAGAAACCCAAAAAAAGGTACACAATGATCGACATTAAATATGTTATTAGTATCATAACTGCTATACAGTGGATAAGAAGACACCATAAGCCTGGATTACTTAGGGCATTAAGAAGGCTTAATCTGGCCTTGTATCTATACATAGCCTACTTCATATACATAATTTAAAGTGATTGAGTGCTTATTTATAATATAGGTTGTGTGAAACAGATAAGTGACACTTTCCTCCATCACTTTCGAATTACGAATGAACGCAAATGAAACGAGCAATGTTCCTCCCAGGCATGCTCTCCGCGGCGGCGTCCCTCGGCATGATCCACTTGTGGGATGTGGACGGTGGTCTGACGCCCATCGACAAATACCTCTACACCGCCGACGAACACATCAAGGCTGGAGCCCTGCTGGCTCTCGGCCTCGTCAACTGCGGCGTTCGCAACGAGTGCGACCCCGCCTTGGCGCTACTTTCCGACTACGTGCTGCATTCCAGCTCCAATCTGCGGATTGGGAGTGTTTTAGGTAAGGAACATTAAGAAAAACATTATTTTTAGGGTTCCGTACACCGTATATAAGAAAAAACGGAACCCTTATAGGATCACTTGTGCATCTGTCTGTCTGTTCGTCTGTCACAGCCAATTTGCTCCGAATCTACTGGACCAAATCAAGTAAAATTTGGTAGGATGTTGTAATCCTATGACCCAATTACAAATGTGCAAAGTACTTTGCACATAAAAAGTTTTTTTTTTAATGAGGGTCCTTTTTGAGGGACAAATTAGGAAATTTAAAAAAAGTTTTGCAAACCTTACTGTGTCATATATCAAATGAAAGGGCTCGTTATAAGGATCTCGAACATATTTTTGTTATTATTATTATAAAATAAATAGTTTTGATTTTATTCATGAAAGAAGACGAAAATCGACCATTCCCCCCCCCCTGATCTCCGAAAGTATTGACCCTAAAATTTTGAAAAAAGTACAAAATATAGTTTATTGCTTGTAGATTACAGGAAAACCTGTAAGCATTCTATCAATTAAAAATAAAGTGGTAAACTCAATATAATAAGTTCACTTACGGAAAATAGTTCACTAAAACACCACTAAGGTAGCGCTAGTAGTAGTTAATTCGCGTCTTAATGTGAGGATTTCAAATGTGATACCACAATTGAATAAAAACATTTGACTCCACGCGAGTTAAACTCGCACTATTTGTACAGTAATACCTCGCTTTACGCGAAGGATGCGTTCCGGTCAATTACGCGCTAAGCGAAATACGCGTATAACGAGGTCAATGAAATAACAAGCAAAATAAATTACAAATTTACTTTTATTGCCTATAAGTTTACAAAAAAACGAAATACATATATATATAAGTTTTTCGAGAATTACTCATCTAACGTTTTTTGTGTAGAATTTTTCTTGCGCTCAAGTAAAATTTTTTGTAGCAAGTAACACCGTTTTCTATGGATTGCCACAGATATAAAACACGGTTGACATCACTGTCCGAACTTTCCAACATCTCTAGACCAGAATATATTTTTGAAAGTGCCTCCTGGATTACACTTGATAATAACTTTCTTTCTTCTGACGGTTCTTCTTCGTTTATTTGCGTAGTATTTTGCATTGCCATTAATTCTTCATCGCTCAAAGGTGCGGCGCGGCTATCGGTTGCTACGAATTATTACGTTCTTTTTTACTAGCCGGCGTAGACATTTTTTTTAATAATAAACGTATAAGAATAAGAATAAACTTTGGCAACATTACAAAGAATTACATACTAATTATTATGTAAACTAATTATTATGTTTCGATTCACTGTTCCACAAGTGCACAAGCAATATTATTCAGTAATTATGGCAAAATTTCAGAAATTTTAATAAGAAACCGCTATATTTTACGTTTACCCACCGAGAAACAACAATAAAATGTAAACATCTTCAAAAATACGAGGTACCACTGGCTAATGCGATCATGCCACGCACGTCAAAGACCAATCAATTGGTTGAATGCAATCGTGCCACACGCGCTAAATAACCAATCAATGCGTTCGCGTAAAGTGAGGTCAATTAGCACGAATTTAAAAAACCGCGTTATAACGAAATCGCGCAAAGTGAGGTCGCGTAAACCGAGGTATTACTGTATTTCTGTTGCTGGTTCATGACATTCTTATCAATTGTGAATATACCGCAATATTATTAGGAACATTAGAACATTTTTTTACTTAATTCGTATTTATGTTCCTTGCAAAATGCAAAGGAACATTACTTACTTACTCCGAATCAAATAACTTGTCACTCGGTAAATAAGAAAGTGGTCGAATGAACTTGTAAAACATAGTTGCATCTGTTCGCTAATGAATTCGTTCGGCATTCAATGGTCATTCTGTGCTTAGAGAAAACTTAGATGATTCATTCCGAGTGAAAGATGCTGTATGAAAGACAGAAATGAACAAAATTTGAACAGTTTAATTTTGCTGGACCCCCTACATCCTCCATTTTAGCCAAGAACGTTTTACCCAATGGATACGACACAGTTAACGATTTCCTAGTTTCCCCGCGTGCCACTTACCGTGTTAAATGAACACGGTCCTGATTTTGTCTTATCAGTATGACATGAGAGATTATAGAGAAAACATCGTAACTTTGATTTTATGCATCTGTAAGCGGTATTTCTTTGGTAAATTAATCAAACGTGCATCGTAAACAACATGTAATACGCCGAATTTAAAATGGTTCCTGCTTAAGGCTATTTATGCCACTTTGACATTAGCTGTAATTAGTGGTGTAGTATGGTCCATTCAGACCTCATTCTGTTCTTTTTGGTTATTTTTCCTTGCGATAGGGTTTGACACAGTCGATAAAATCTTTCGATATTTTAATTGACTTCTTAACATGACGTAGAAACCATTATTATCTTACTTAAATATCCATAAAATATACGTTCGGTGTTTTATTTAAAACGTTTTATAGATTACCAGTTGATCAAGCTGTCAAGAAAAGTAAAAAAATAGTTGGTAGCAGTTCATAAGGAACATTAATTTCAAACCGAATATTTACAAAACGCAAAAATCAGTGCAGGCTATACGGAGTTTCCTCTAAAATGTAGAGAGGGAAATGCGTTTTAACGGAAATTAGTGTTTGTGGTTTACA
This sequence comes from Yponomeuta malinellus, assembly GCA_947308005.1. Taxonomy (NCBI): domain Eukaryota; kingdom Metazoa; phylum Arthropoda; class Insecta; order Lepidoptera; family Yponomeutidae; genus Yponomeuta; species Yponomeuta malinellus. The sequence continues at coordinate 13,641,321 of OX371006.1, read as the reverse complement.
ACAACTTTTGTTCTATGATTTCAAATTTAATTGTACCAAATGTCAGGGTTATCATAATTTCACTTATTAAATTTGCGCTTATAGGATAGTACTCATGTCGCAGCTTCCTGTAAATCATTGTTTTAAACAGAAGTATGTATATGCATTCTATTTATCATATCTCTAATCTCTATGTATAAAAATGAATTGCCGTTCGTTAGTCGCGCTAAAACTTGAGAACGGCTGGACGGATGTAGCAATTTTTTTATTGGTGAAAGTCAAGGTGAGAACAAAAAAAGTGATACGCGTCAACTAGTGTGTCATAAAAAAATTACAAAGAAATCAAGCCGTAGAGCAATTTTAATTTTAAATAACAATCTGTTATTGACGAATATCGGGTATTTATTTTATTCACAATAACTCTTCTTTTCCAATACAGCATTTGCTGCATTCGGATTTAATGTAGGTACTACTGTTATGCACCCCTGGAAGTACACGGACTATCATATTTTAATATTTCAGTCGCATTGCATAAGTGGCATTGAATTCAAATTACAAAGGAAGCGACAGAAATTATGTGGTGTGTAAAAAAATCTTCAAAATCAGTTCATTAGTTGCTGTGAAAAAAATTGGTAACCTGATAACTATTTCTTCAGTAGGTATCGGTAATAAACCATACATTCCTACAATATTTAGGTGAGAACGGTAATTATTTACACCAAAGAAACGTTTTTATTTATGTAGGTTATCCATACAATTTTCTAGTTTTCAGTAAAAAAATAAGTTCAGGGATTTCATCAGATTTACTAAGTTCTCTGTGGTCAGTTTAAAAACACTATCAAAACAGTAAAAACCACTAATAAAATGACTGCGAGAATAAGAAAACATTTTGCAAAAATTATCTTTAAAAAAAATATTATTTTTTCGTAACATTTGCTTTAAGCTCCACAGTCCTAACCTTGAAAATAACAACTAAAAACCATTGATATTTTCAAAGTCAGGACTGAGGAGGTTGTGTGTGTGTGTGTGTGTGTGTGTGTGTGTGTGTGTGTGTGCTTTAGGCCACAATTTAGTTTTTGTGTCATAGTCATACTTATTATTATATAATATGTCATAGTTACGAGGTGATTTGTAAACCAAATAAATAAACGAAAGTAGCTAGAAAACTCAACTCTTCTTTACATTCGCAGTCCGTCTGGCAAATTACTTACAAATGGCCCGTATAAATTTGTAAAATAAAATGGAAATAATGGAAAGCAAACTGTTTTAGAGAAATAATTACATTTAAATAACTAATTATTTGATATTTTTTATTGCCTTCAAACTACTTATTACAGATCGATTTTCCGTTTCCCTCATTCATTCATTTCTTTCAATCATCACTTATCGATAATATTTTTATCGACTTTTCTAAGCTCTTAGGTCATAATTTGACATTGACAGCTACCTCCCGCCCCCTAAAAAGTGGTCGTCTGTGTTTTCCTACAAAGTTTCGGTCATAGCCATATCCTTTGGCTAAAACATCCTTTATTTTAGCTCACGTTAGAATGACTTACCAACGCTGTCCACCTTTAAATGACATTTGATGAGCTTTTGCCGGAACCCCTCTCCTATTTTAGCTCAATCTGAGGCAGATTCCTGGCACCAGCTGGATGAAGAGCATGGCCTCCAAATGGCGTGCCTTGGGAGGAGGCTTATGTTCAGCAGTAGACGCATACAGGCTGATTGTTTAATTGAATGAACGCCCACTTAAGGGGCTTCATAGAGTGACACTAGTGCCACCAAGGGGAAAAATCATTCCTTTTTTAAAAAAAATTCAGTGACATATTTATTTATGCAAAAAGTGTCAGTGCAATCTCTCAATCATTTTAAAAATCACTATTTTTAGGATCCACGACCGAGTACTTCGGTTTTTTGCCTTAGGTTCACTCCCATAGGTGCTAAAAACCACTGTAAACATGATTGAGAGATTTTACTGACACTATTTGCCTATACGATCTGTAGACAAAGATAAGATTTTTTTCCATTGGTGGCGCTAGTATACTCTATCACCATCACCATCATCACCATCATCATCATCATCATCATCATCATCAGCAGCAGCCATTTGACGCCCACTGCAGGACATAGGCCTCCTTCGTGGTTTTCATAACCATGAGGGGTTTTGCCATAATCGCCACGCTTGGCAGGCGAGTTGGCGATCGCAGTATGCGGTTGGAATCTCAGGAAGACCCTGTTGCCCGTCTCCTGTGTATACTCTATGGAGCCCCTTAACTGAGCACCTCCGTTGACAGGTTTGGGCATCGCTTACGCGGGCACGCAACGAGAGGACGTACTGTCGCACCTGCTTCCCGTAATGAGCGATACGACTGCGTCGGCCGAGATCTGCGGTCTCGCCGCCATCGCTTGCGGCCTCATCGCCGTCGGCTCCTGCAACGGTGAAGTGAGTGCCCACGCTGTGCTCTCTTATACCTGGAATTTGTATTGTGTATTTGCGCTTTTTACTGTACTTTTGAGTTCCCAAACAATTGCCAAGAGAACGAGGACGTGCTCGTTATATAGCACGGTTACTTTAAGAAAGGGACTGAATCTCTCTCACACAATATAGACGGCAATATGATGAGCGAGAGGAAAATTGTTGTCCAGTCCCTTTTTTTAATAAAATCAACACTGTTATACTGAGCGACGCGGCGGCGCCGGCCGAGTTCTGCGCGCTTGCCGCCATCTTCTGCGGCCTCATCGCCGTCGGCCCTGCAACGGCGACGTGCCCATACTGTGTTCTCTTATGCCGACGCCTCATTTAGCTATTAGTATGTGAGCTTAGACTTTTTAGTTGCCAATTACAATAAATCGACTTTTGAGTTCCCAAACAATTGCCAAGAGAACGAGGACGTGCTCGCCGTGTAGCAAGGTTACTTTAAGAAAAGGACTGAGTAACTATTCGCTTCTCGCTCACACAATCTAGACGGCAATACTTTATGAGCGAGAGGCAAATTGTTGTCCAGTCCCTTTCTTTAATTAACACTGTAACACCGAGCGATACGGCGGCGCCGGCCGAGATCTGCGCGCTCGCCGCCACCTTTTGCGGCTTCATCGCCGGCTCCTGCAATGGCGACGTGATTGCCCATGGCGTGCTGTCTATCGCAGTGGGACATCATATCAAGTTAATAGGTATTAATAGGTAAGCAATGTAACACTTCTCGTTTGTTTCAGGTGACTTGCGCCATCATCCAGCGTCTCATCGACGATAACAAAGAACTGCACTCGTCTACCTACGCGCGGTTCCTGCATTTAGGCCTTGGTCTTTGTTTCTTGGGTAAGTTGGCCTGCTGTTCACTCTTAAATTGCTCATTGTATTTTCTTATCTGCCTTACAGCAACGCTCTGTATAATTAATAGTGTAAGGTTCAGCCTTCCCTGCTCTTTTCAGTGAGAACTTCTCTTCTCAATGTGATTTCGAGCTCGCATTTATCGGCTATCGTCGGCCCAGCCGTTTATTCAACTTTTGACAGCTCGATTTAGTGACATTCTATGAAGTTGCCGATTTGATTATTTATGATAATCGATTTTAATTTCGTTGAAGTTTTAATCGATTGATTGCATTGATAGTTTATTTTTATATAGTTTTCCTGTCTGAGCGTGATAAACTAAAAACTCCCGAACATTTCACTTTATTTTATTAGGTACCTATAATACTTGAAACTAATTTCTTATAGTAATGATCTTTGTAATAAGATAGGTTAATATATTTTATAGAAAATCAACATGAATACGTAATCTACTCGTTGTTATATTGTAGCAAAACGCGTCGCATCACTATTGTGAAAAATAAGGTGTCTATGAAGTGTTGCATTTTTCGCTTATTTCCTGTCAAATAAATAAGGAACTTCATGAGTGTGCGTCTGTCAAAAGTTAAATCAAAGGTAGGATCGATTATAATATTTTATTTTAGTACTCATCAGACTTGAATTTCGTCGGCAGGCTGCAAGGAGCGCACTGAAGCTACGATGGCGGCTCTAGAGGTTCTGCCCGAGCCGCAGCAGTCGCTGTGCCAGACTACACTCTCAATGTGCGCGTACGCCGGAACCGGCGACGTCTTGGTGGTCCAACAAATGCTACACATCTGCTCTAAGCACTATGACACTGATGTAAGTTTTTCTTTTTCTCTTTTGAATCTGTCATCAGTGCTTGTTTGGCTATATCAGATGGTATCTGGGTAGATTTGGCGTTGAGATACCAGTCAGTTGAATTGACTATACATCTTCACTGGATTTATCATCAATGACTTCTGTTGGCTTCAGTCGCCTAACATGTTGTCAAGTAAGGCCAGACATTCCTTCTACTTACGCCTATACGATTTTAGTTCTGTTATGGTGCTGTTATATTTTGTTAGGACACTCTAGTAATGGGCAGACAGGTATCACTGAGTTATGGTAGTAACTCTGTGTTGTACACCCGAATAATATACATTATAATATCTCTCGTCCATCTTCACACCTTCACAAAATGTCAGGACGGAACACCCTATAAAATCAATGATGAAGGGTCACATATGATTGAAGCCGCTGTACAAGCCTTTTTGAGTTTATTGTTATTATTAAGTAATTTATTGCACCAAATAGAATTTTTACAATAATAGGCGACATGCGCGATTAATACTAATAAGTATTTTATTCAAGCCAACGAATGGGGGAAATGAGAGACATATAATATTAAACAATACAAGAAAAAACTTAGATTCATTGGAGAATTTAATTGATTCTCACTTCGTTGACTGCATCCTGAACTTATCTAACATGGTTTCCTACCTTGTAGAACGAGCAATCATCAGCAGAAGACACGGCCTTCAAGAAGCAGGACAAAAAGGAAGCCAAGGAGAGCTCCAGCTCCACCAGCTCCAGTTCAGGAGCCTCTTCCAGCTCCAAGGATGATAAGAACAAGAGTAAGTGTTCTTTTCACCATATAAACTGAATGCGCTTATCCCTACGCTTTTCCTCTCGTTCGCACCTTCTAACTTAATGATTGTAAAAGAAATAATATACTTTTGACAAATGTAAAACACAATGCTAGTAGAGGATAAAATTGATGATGATGATGTTGATGGTCCCGACCGATTTCGGTCACGGTGACTACTTAAACTCCTGTTTTGGCGGCGTTGGTGCGCTCGCATATGAGTCGTATAAGGCTCGTATAACCAACCTTTTCTGTAAAGGTTTTGCCACATTGGAGACATGCGAGCACACCGTCAACGTAGGATAAAATTGATCGCAGCAGGTGAACGGGAGATATTATTGTTACGACGGTGGATAGGAGGTAAAACTTTGAACGCGTTTTTCCGTGCCTTGGAGGCGTTTTCAGCAGGCTGAAATTCCGTTTCAGGCCGTTTCAGAGGGTGCTCTGTCACATACTAGTTTATCAAAATTTCACCCAAGTTACCATGGTTTTCAGGCGCCTGAAACATGTTTTCAGTCCGTTTCAGGCCACCCTCTATCCGATGGCGCAATAACCTGAAAACCCGTTTTCAGGCATTTTCAGGACCCCTTATGGGCCCTTGAAGTACATTTCAGTATATGACGAAATTTTCAATAGGAGTGAAAGAGATAGCACTGTTAGAAAGGGATAGCTATAGTCCGAACATTCCGGAAAGGTGTGACAGAGACATCACGATCGAGCGAGACTGCAGAACCTTCCACGACTTGATGGAGTTTTCGAGAACATCTTAAACGGTATATAAGCGGGGACGGCTAGGGAATGCAATCTTGGGCCAAGATTGACCATTCAAGATCTTGGAGTCTCTTTTCGGAATCAAGATTGGTCAGTTCAAGATCTTGTCAAGATTCGGGTCAAGATCTTGGTCTCGAATCAAGATTATCGGGATTATTCCAGATTGAGCAGAATAATTAAAAAAGGCGTTATTTTTGAGTCAAATTCTGTAAATTGAGAGTAACCAGTATTTTTGGATTATTTTATATAATTGAGTATACTTTTCAAAGTAAACAACTTTCCATGAACACAATAATCAACGTTTATTTCAAAAATTAACAAGAAACAATCAAGATTTTAGTGACTATAATAATAAATGCAATACATTATTGCATTTATTTTATTTTAATCATTAAAATGTTGATTGTTTCTTGCCAACAATGCAATGAGATCATAATTAGTATAACCTATAAATGAAATTAAGATCAAAAAACATTAAACATTTTGAAAATAGCTTCTCAAGAAGCATAATACACTTAAAGTGTCATCACCCAATCGGCACCGTATATCAGTGGCTAAATAGCCCGCGGCTGAAAAGGCCCTTTCTGCCTCCACGCTAGTTGGGACGAAAGTTAAAAGGCTGTTAAAAGCGAATTTTAGATATTGCCTCCGTTCTCCTCCGTATTCGTAAAGATTCATTTATTTTTTCAAAATTGCGTCAATTTTGTCAGAAATCAGCGCTTTGGGTTGCAATTCATTACATGCTTTCAAGGCCTGTTCCAATTCCTGCTGAAGAGAAGTTTCAGTGCAAGCTTGTTGGATTCTTGAAAGTGGCTGGTCTTCCTCATCATCTTCACCAACATTTTCCGATGAAATTGGACTTTGTAAATCAGAAATTCGGTGTAATCGTTTGAGCAAGTCTTTAATGTTTTTTCTGATCGAGCTCTTTGTCGGTAATTGAAATGTTGTATCAGTGGCGTATTTTTCTGAATCCTCTTGATACTGAGCTGGATTTTTAAGATATAATAATGTTGCAGTTGATTCAATTCGGCGTTCAGAAATACGCTGTCTCATGGCAATAGCCAGGTTCTCTGACAATGGAGTCTTTAATTCTGAAAATCTTGAAATCTTGTTACAATCTTGGTCTATTTTGCCAAGATCGCGAAAGGGATTTCAAAATTCAAGATTGATGGCCTTCAAGATTGAATCTTGGAAAATCACTCAAGATCTTGGTGGAATCTTGATCTTGCAAGATCAAGATTGCATTCCCTAGGGACGACGCGTGCCGCGAGTCAGTTTTACTTTGGAAGTGGAAGCGAAACGAAGTACAAGCGAAGGAAGAAGTACCTACTACGAGTATTATCGGATCAGTGCAGTGTGATTAAAAGTGTTTGTTGTTAAAGTGTTGTGAAGTTAAGAAATAGTGCGGAAATAAATCCTACTCTTATTCATCGGTGTATAAAGTGCTATTCCGATCACGAACCCACCCCTAGAACGTAACACTATTAAAAATTAGGATAAAACGGTCATTTTAGACATATTTTAATGTTCATATATTTAGTTACATTTGCTTGGTTAACCTGAAGGCAGTAGTGTAGTACTTAGGCCTTTGCATCTATGTAATGAGATGATTTATGCAGTGTCCAGTGGCACCTTCATTCACACTATGGGTTAATTAAGGGACCACTCGGACGCTGCAGTGCCTGGGAGATTGTATTTTAGATAGAGTAAGCTTTTTAAAAACCTATTTAGAGGCTAAAAATTCCACGCATGCCGGGACTTGAACCCGCGACCTCTGGCTAACCGTGATAGCGCTCCCCCAACTGAGCTAATGGGCAAGTGCAAATTTCGAGCCTTTTTACAAACTTCTCCGTATTACGTACAGGCAGCGACATCTGGCCGAAGCAATTTACATCACTTGCAGCCCCGAGTAACCCACTTTGCAGTTAGATGTTAACATCGAAATGATATCGCTGTACCTACATGATTATATTCTTTTTGTTGCACTAACCCGTGCTGAGGACAATTTTAAAAACCATCAATGTTTTGCCTCTAAATAGGTTTTTAAAATTATCCTCAGCACGGGTTAGTGCAACAAAAAGAATATAATGGAGTAGGCCTGCCCAGCATCTATACCATCCTACCAGCTTTGTCGGCTTAGCCCACAGGAAAGATAAGTCAATACGTGCGGAGCATGTGCGGAGCCATCCAAGCCGCGTTTTTACTCACGATATTTTCGCCGTTAGCGTGTGGTATTCCTACTAAAAATTCGCAGATATACGTATCTTTGAAAATAAACAAAGTCATAGGTATATGTCCGCACTGGGAATCGAACCTGGGTCTCCCGCTTGCGAGTCCATTGTTTTGTAGCGTAGTACGCGAGTACTGTTTATCACACAATTTATTGTTCTAAAGATGGTATGACTTCTATCACTGGACAGATAATCTCGCTCGCGTGGTGACTGTATTCTAAAGAAGATTCTGGAAAGGCCTGTGCCTTGCATTGCAGTGCACTGCTTTAATATTATAAAGAGGAAAAGAATAATCTCCGAAACTACTTATCCGATTTAAATAATATTCACCATAATTTAATTAAAACGGATGTTTAGAAGACGCGATCTATTCCCTATGCAACCAAATACTAAGGCTACTGCCAATTCGAACAAATAGTGTCAACTTAATTACAAAGTTCTGGTACCTGTAAAACAGTTTTTAACTAGTACAGGTATCAACGACCCCTACTTTACTATTAGCATATAAATTGAGTAAACTAAGCTAAGCTCTTATGTAAACTCTTCTTAAGGACAATAAACTTTTTATTATTAACAAGGTCCATTTCCCACAGGCAAGTCGAGCAAGGACGCCAAGAGCAAGGAGAAGGACAAGGAAAAGGAGGCCAACAAGGAGCTGTCCTCCGTGCAGGCCGTGGCCACCCTCGGCGTGGCCGTCATCGCGCTCGGTGAGGAGACCGGCGCTGAAATGTGCACCCGCATCTTCGGACAACTGGTCAGTATACACACTCGACGAATCTAGAAGAAGGCCGACAAGAATCATTCCTCTGTGCCGGTATGCGTGTCCGCGTCTTTGGACGAATGATCAGTGTACTGTGACGATTCCTCTTTATAGTGGCTGGCTGGCAGAGCCTTCTAGACTTATTTTGAAGGGAATCGTTACGTTTTGTTTTAGAAGTCAGTCGATTCCCAGCTAGGCTAGGGAATCGATGAAAAAGATTAATAAAAAGTAATATTTGCCCCTTTAATATGGGTTTTAATAAGTAGAGATATTACAGTACACACGCGACGAATCTAGACCGAAGTTATCTGTGCCGGAATGTGTACCTTCGGACAGCTGGTCACAATACATATGATTCGAATCTAGACGAAGGCTGACAAGAATCAGTCCTCTATGCCAGACTGTGCATCCGGATCTTTTCTTTCTTTTTCGTATGTGGACGGCCGATCAGTATATGTATAAGGAAGCCAACAAGGATCTCTCCGCCCCGCGGGTTATGGCGACTGTTTAACTATAATTCACAAAATTAATATTAGCTTACGATAAAATTGTTACACAAACTCACTAGATGGCGCTGGTAGTCTTCTGAATAGCGGTAGGGTTTGGTCTCCACGTGTTGTTATACAAGCCGAACGTGGCTTCTTACCTCAAGGTTCTTCAATCAATTAAAAGTGAAGTTAATTACAAAGTGTGAGTGTTTTAGTTAACCATATGGACCATCGAGCTCGGATAAACTGTGAGTATAGTGCAGGAACATATAACTTAGTGAAAGTGAGAGTTAAAAGACTTAGAAAAATTCAGTCAGTGTTAAAAAGACTTAGCCTAATTCGTGAATAAAAAAGACTTAGAAAAATTCAGTCAGTGTTAAAAAGACTTAGCCTAATTCGTGAATAAAAAAGACTTAGAATAATTTTACCTTAATTGGGACTTAGTTTCTGGAAGTGATTTTGGACTTGTATTTTTTTTCTCAAACTGAACTAATAAAAACTTTGATTTTTAATAGTGATCCTAAAATAGTTAATTTTGCTAACTATCCGCAATATATTTTGTGAACCTTATACCATGGCGGACAAGAAAATCAAACAACTTATCGTACAAATGCTTCAGAACTCGACCAAAATTGAAAAATTACTTACGAATTCGAAAAAATGTGCTAAGGACAAACGAACAAGAGGGTTTTTGGATTCTCGTATGGAGATTTTACAAGATTATTGGGCAAGTTATACTAAGAATTACGAGACCCTTGCTGAATTGATAGATGCTAAAACTCTACAATCAGAACACAATTTGAATTTCGAGGAAAATTACGAAGAAACTGAAGAACAATATCTAGAGCTTTTGACATGGCTTAAGGACAAGTCATATGAGTTAAAACAGGAGAAATGTGAAACTTCAAACTCTGATACTCATTTAGAAGTTGCAAAGATGAGACCAAAGCTTCCACCTATATCAATACCGCAATTTTCTGGTGATTACAATCAGTGGATGAGCTTTAGAGATTTATTTAATTCTCTAATTCATAATGATGATCGTTTAACTAAAATCGAGAAACATCATTATCTAAAATCAAGTCTATCTGGAGAAGCTGCACAACTGCTGAAAAATTACTCGTTAACGGAAGCTAACTATGATGACTCCTGGAAAAAACTAAATGAGAGATATGAAAACAAGAGAATGATTGTCAATAACATCCTCAGTCGGTTTTTAAGTCAGAAGACGTTAACATCGGAATCTGCAAAGGGCATAAAAGATCTTTTGGATACCTCTAGCCAATGCCTCACATCCCTAACGAATTTGAAGGTCGACTCCTGGAATGCAATCGTCGTGCACATATTAGTCTCAAAGTTAGACATTGAATCTCACAAACTTTGGGAGCAATCGTTACAAAATTCGACAACCATTCCGACGTATGAAGACTTAATCAGTTTTCTTGAAAAACGGTTCAGGACCATGGAAATGGTCAATCTCTCACAAGCTCCACAAAGAAGTACTCCGAAAACCGTTCAACAAGCACCAAGAGCAACAAGTGTCAAAAGTTTTGCAACGGAAATCGAAAGCTCTTGTACTTTCTGCTCACAGAATCATTATATTTGCCACTGTAAAGGTTTTGCCTCACTCTCCGTTCCCGGACGTCAAGATTTCGTCAAGAAAAACAACATATGTTTTAACTGCCTCGTGAAAGGTCACTCTGTATCCAACTGTAGACAAAGTACAGTGTGCAAAAGGTGTGGACGTCGTCATCACACGCTCCTGCACTTTACCTCTCAGAAGGAAGACAAGGCGGTGGATACCGATAAAGAGAAAGATACCCCAAAGGAAAATGGCACTGGATCCAACACCTCTTGCAACCTCAGCGTTAACCTAAAAGCGGAAACGCAAGATGATCTGGTTTTATTAGCTACTGCTGTAATTAATGTTGAATCAAAGAACAGTGGTACTTACGCATTAAGAGCTCTTATAGATCAGGGTTCACAGGGTTCTTTCATCTCCGAAGCAGCTGCACAGTTGTTGAATCTTAATCGCACTCCGGTTACTGGCAAAATCTCTGGAATTTCTAATTCATCAGTGGTAACTACAAAGTCTATGGCTACACTTACAGTCCACTCCACAAAAGACAATGCATCAACCTTCCAAGTCAATGCATATGTTTTAAGAAAACTCACTTCATTGTTGCCTTCACGTGAATTCCCACAAGATACTTGGCCTTCATCTATGCAGTTGGATCTAGCTGATCCAAACTTTCACAAGCCAGGGTCTATTGATGTTTTACTTGGTGCCGACGTGCATGCATACATACTATTAGAAGGCTTACACAAGTGTAATTCTCTTATTGCACTCAATTCTCGCCTTGGTTGGTTAATATCAGGCAGAGTTTCACAAACTGATTCAGCAGGATACGAACACAATTTGGTGGTGATGCACACGAAGGTTGAAACTGATCAGTTACTCAGACAATTCTGGGAGTTAGAAGAGAATTTACCTCACAAAAAACCAATGACCGATTTAGAAATACAATGTGAAGAACATTACAAAACTACTCACACTCGCAATGAAGTTGGTCGTTACATTGTAAGGTTACCATTTGAAGAAGATCCACCCACAAACCTTGGGGATACAAAACCTCTGGCTATCAGCCGCTTACAACAGATGGAGAAAAGTTTTACACGTAAGCCTGAGTTCAAGGAAGAATATCACAAATTCTTGAATGAGTATGAATCACAAGGTCATATGATGATGGTACCTGAAAAAGAAAGAGACACACAGAAAGTATATCACTTACCTCACCACGCTGTTCTTAGGCCGACGAGTCTAAGCACGAAGCTGCGTGTAGTTTTCGACGGAAGTGCTGCACCTGAAAAAGGAAAATCATTAAATGATAAACTTCTCATTGGTTGTCCTCTTCAAAAGGATATTAGAGATTTAATAACTAAATGGAGACAGCATAAAATTTGCTTAGTCGCGGACATTCGTCAGATGTATCGTCAAATTCTAGTAGCTAGCGATGACGTCGACTATCAAAGAATTGTATGGCGAGAATCTCCAACACAACCTATAAAAGAATATAGGCTACTTACCGTGACGTATGGAACATCTTGTGCCCCATTCTTAGCCATTCGCACACTTCATCAACTGGCTGAAGATGAAAAAGATGATTTCCCTACTGAAGTTGAAATCCTGAAAAGCGACATGTTCATGGACGATCTATTGACTGGCGCGTCCACCTCAGAAGGCGCTGTGAAGTTACAAAAAGGGTTGACCGAACTTTTGTCTCGTGGTGGATTTCTATTACACAAGTGGTCTTCAAACAGTCAAGTGGTGTTATCACAAATTCCCAATGTTGACAAAGACTCTCAAAGTGCTGTAAATATCAAGGTTGAAGACACAATCAAAACCCTAGGTATTACGTGGAACTCTGAAACAGATAATTTTGAACTTAATCTAAATTTACAACGTTTTAATGACACAATTACCAAACGAAATGTATTGTCCACTATAGCAAAATCGTTTGATCCACTAGGTTGGCTAACACCTGCAATTATACTACTTAAAATCTTCATGCAAAAGCTGTGGTTAGCGGGCTTAGATTGGGACGAAGAGTTACCTAATGATCTTAAGGAAGAATGGATTACTTACCTTGATCGTTTCATGCACGCTGAAAACATTCAGTTCCCACGATGGCTTGGAGTTTCAGATCACACGATTAAACGGGAACTGCATGGGTTTAGTGATGCCTCTTGTACAGCCTATGCGGGAGTGGTGTACCTCAGAGTTTTAAGCGACGATGGCGAAATAAAAGTCCATCTGATTTTTGAAAAATCTAAAGTTGCCCCAGTCAAACAGATTTCTGTTCCACGTCTTGAACTCTGTGGTGCAGTACTTTTGGCCAAAATGATTCAACATGTTAAGACTGTTCTTAATATACCTAATGATGATGTATGTAGGAATGAAACGTTGGATGTTTGAGTGGAATGGAACGTAGATGAACGAATGAAGGTGAAGATGGGTGTGAGTGAGAAGAATTGAGTGAAAGGGATGGATGAGGAGGATTTTGAAAAAAGATGGAGTCTGGGTCACGACGGTGTAATCACGTGTAAATGTGAAAAAATAAAAGCTGCTGTTTTTTTGGAAAGAAGCCTTCTTATTTCTCGCTGCCCTTGGTCCCACAGTTTTGGGGGCTCGTCCGGGATGGGGCGCGAGTTTTAAGTTGCAAGACGAAGACTCAAACGAAGAAAAGAAAGACTATTTACGACACACGACAAACCGGCATAACCTCACCATCAAACCACGACGGGAAGAAGTTTTATTACGACGAAAAGACGAAAGATTACGACGGCGAAGACGAAAGAAGACGATTTTGGACGATGGCAACGAACGATAAGGATAATTCAGGGAGCGGCAGTGGGTTTGCGGCAATGGCAAGTACTTCGGCAAGCGGCGGCACGGCCATGTTGGACGGAGTCGGAGTTTTCGGCATAGCAAAATTCAACGGAGATGACAAGACATATTCTTCGACCAAGTGGGCGGCCGATATCGAAGACAATGCGGAGATATTCTCATGGACCGCTCAGCAAAAACTCATTGTGGCGCGACGATCTCTATGCGGCACCGCTGACATGTGGCTAAGATCCGAGAAAGCCTTCAGAACATATGATGAACTCAAGTCTGCGCTACAGAAGGAGTTCCCAGATGCCCTTAACACGAAAGAAATGCATGAAATCATGGCAAAACGTAAGAAGAGGAAAGACGAAAGTTGTTATCAGTACATGCTGATCATGAGGGAGCTTGGCAGAAGAGCGAAGTTCGCCGATTACGTAGCTATACAGTACATCGTGGACGGCATAGTGGACGACTGTGAAAGCAACAAGGCTATTCTGTACGGCGTCACGACCTATCCGGTCCTAAAGGAGAAGCTATCAATCTACGAAACCATGAAGGCGAAGGTGGCATCATCAAGCAAAAGAGGTGACGTCAGCACTGGCGGACTACTTCGGCGAGGCGGACAGTGGAACGGCGGCGCCAGCAGACCGAGTGGACAGGGTGTAAACAGACAGAGTACGCCTGGCCAGGAGGAGAGGAAACTACCAAGTCGGTCCTGCTATCAGTGTGGGGAACGAAATCATATTGCAAGTCGGTGTCCGAACGGCATAAAATGTTTTCGTTGTAACGCTTTCGGCCACATTGGAACGGAGTGCAGAGCTACCAACGTGACGACGAGGCAAAGCGAAAGATATGGCGGCGTCGGAAACGAAGTTCAACGATCGATGTGTGTGACGATTTCTCCGGCAGAGGGCGCAACGGTATCGCGTGAAGTTTGCGACCAATGTCTAGGTGAGCGAGTGAACGATTTTCAGGTGAACGAATCAGGTGTTGACAGTTGTCAGTGCGTATTGAATGTAAACAATACAACAAATTCGAACAAATCGGTTAAAATGTTAAAAATTTGCGGTTTAGAAGCGGAAAGTTTAATTGATTCTGGCAGCGACTTAAACTTAATATCTTCGGACTTATTTTTTGAGCTAAGCGGAGTGTCGTACGAGAAAGACAAGGTTGTACTGACTGGATTGGGATCTGCAAAGGTATGTTCTCTTGGAAAGTTTATTGCTAATTTAGAAGTCGATAATAATTGTTTTGAGACATGCTTTTACATTGTTCCTCAAGGTGTAATTCCCTACCAAGTCATACTGGGTCAATCATTTTTGGCAAACGCCACTATTCTGATAGACAGGGGGCAGGTCAGGCTTGTGCCACATGCTGAAGATGGTCTATACCTGTTGAGTTTGCCTGCGGTGGTTGATGAACCTGTAAGTTGTAATGCAGAGGTTCAAAAGTTAGTTGAAAATTACAAACCTTTAAAAGTTAAGGAGGCTCCAATAAAGATGAAGATAATTTTGAAGGATGATATTCCTGTTGCTCAGCGACCTAGGAGACTAGCTATCAAAGAAGAAGAAGTAGTCAGGCGACAGATAGAAGAGTGGCTAGCCCAGCAGATAATAAGGCCAAGTTTCTCAGAGTATGCCAGTCCATTGGTATTAGTCCGTAAGAAAGATGGAAACATTAGAGTTTGTGTCGACTATAGGAAGGTGAACCAAAAGATGATTAAAGATGAGTACCCATTACCTGTAATTGACGATCACATTGACAAGTTGAGTAAGGCAAAGGTCTTTAGCACAATAGATCTGAAGAATGGTTTCTTTCATTTGCCAGTAGAGGAGGAATCTGTAAAGTACACGGCATTTGTAACTAGCAGTCCAGAGGGACAGTATGAGTTCCTTCGAGCACCTTTTGGTCTGTCTATTTGCCCTAAATACTTCAGCCGATTTATTAACATCATATTCAGAGAGTTAATAGCGAATGGAATAGTCCTGATATTTATCGATGATGTAATTGTCCTGGCAGTGGATGAGGATGAAGCAGTAGAACACCTAAAGATCGTGTTAAAGGTTTCCGCTGAATATGGCCTTGAAATTAATTGGAAGAAAACTCAGTTATTGCAGAGAAAAGTGGAATACTTAGGCCACGTGATTGAGAACGGTACAGTGAAACCGTCACCTAGTAAGACAGAAGCAGTTTACAATTTTCCAGAGCCAAAGACTTTAAAACAAGTTCATAGTTTTGTAGGCCTGACGTCATACTTTCGTAAATATATCGAGAACTATTCTCTGATAGCGAGACCACTCACGGAACTACTAAAAAAAGAAAAAGAATTTTACTTTAGTGAAGAAGAAAGACGAGCTTTTGAAATCCTGAAGACAAAGTTGTGCAGTGAACCAGTGTTGAAAATTTTTGAAGTAGGAGCAGAAACAGAGGTACATACAGATGCTTCTAAGTATGGATATGCAGCTATTCTAATGCAGAAAGATGGTAAGGATGGAGCTCTACATCCAGTACATTATATGAGCAGAAAGACTAATGAGAGCGAACAAAGAAATTACACCAGCTATGAGCTAGAAGCGTTAGCAGTGGTTGAAGGGGTGAAAAAGTTCAGGAAATACTTGTTTGGTATTCACTTTAAAATCGTAACAGATTGTTCAGCTTTTCAGAAAACACTTTACAAGAAAGAAGTCTCAGCTAAAGTTGCAAGATGGGTTTTATTTTTACAAGACTTTGACTATAAAGTAGAACACAGAGCGGGCAAGAAGATGTCACATACAGACTCATTAAGCAGGAACCCTCACGTCTACTTGATTCAATCTGAAATGCATGCAAGGATAAGCAAAGCTCAGAAAGAAGATGAAGGTTTATGTGCATTAAGAGAAGTTCTGAAGCAGAAAACCTATAAGGATTTTTACATTGAGAATGACCTGATTTACAAGGGTGTGGAAAAGAAGTTGGTGATACCAGAAGTCATGGATATGGAAATTATAAGAAAATCCCATGAAGTAGGACATTTTGGTAAGAAAAAGACCGTTGATCTAATGGAAAAGGATTACTACATTAAGGATTTAATCAAGAAGGTAGAAAGAGTCATCTTAGGATGTGTACCATGTATTTTGGCAAGTAAGAAGGAAGGAAAACAGGAAGGATTCCTCAACCCTATAGAAAAAGGGGAGCGACCCTTTGAAACATTACATTGTGATCATCTTGGATCTTTGGACCCTACAAAGAAGATGTACAACTACATTCTGACCATAATTGACGCATATACGAAGTTTGTATGGATTTATCCAACTAAAACTTTGACAGCAAAGGAGACAGTAGAAAAACTTAAATTACATCAAAAGGACTACGGTAATCCAGCTAGATTCATAACAGATAGAGGTACAGCATTCACTGGTAAAGAGTTTCTAGATTACTGCAAAGAAGAAGGAGTGCAACATCATTTGGTGACCACAGGCATACCTAGGGGTAATGGCCAAGTAGAGCGCATCCACAGAATAATAATATCTGTATTGACTAAGATGAGCATCGAAGCACCTACCCACTGGTACAAACACGTCAGTAAAGTTCAAAGAGCGATAAACAGCTCTTATCAAAGGTCTATAGGCACTGCGCCTTTTAACCTCCTGATGGGAACTAAGATGAAGCTGAAAGAAGATATACAGATCATGGAACTACTGGAAGAAGAATGTAGACAAGAGTTTGTAGAGAGGCGAGATAAACTGAGGCAAGAAGCTAAAGCACAGATACTGAAGGTACAAGAGGAAAACAGAAGATCATTTAACAGAAAGAGAAAGGAAGGACGGGATTATAAAGTTGGAGATATTGTAGCTATTCAGCGTACCCAATTTGGAAATGCCATGAAACTTCAGCCAAAGTTTCTCGGGCCATACAAGGTAGTCCAGACAGTAGGAAAAGATAGGTATCATGTAGAAAAGTTAGATCCTAACACTGAAGGTCCTAGGAAGACTTCAACGGGTGTAGACCATATGAAGATGTGGCCATAGGTTTGTTTTGCATCCCATCTAATTACTAAAGTAGGTATATTGCTTAGTGTGACTTGTTAGTGAAAACCCAGTCAATTTCTTATGTAGAACAATATTACCGAAGAAAGTAGAATTAAAAGTTGTTTTGTTTATAGGGAGATATTTGTGTTAAAAGCTGTAGACGAATTCATTAAATTTAAAAGCTGTAGATGAATTCATTAAATTTTGTTCACATACACAATTTTTTTTAACTTAAAGCAAAGATTAAAACAAGCAGTGTAATAAGAAATGATAAGTTTTAATAAAAGTTTCAGAAGATGTGTAATACAAAGTTGGTTAAAAATATAAAAGAAAAGTTTACTTGCTATATTGTTATATTTTTCACAAAAAAAAATTATATTGTTAGTACTGAAATTAAGTTAATTTGAGAATAAGTTAGGGGTTAAAAAAAAAGAGAGTTGCTGTTGATGTCAAGTTTATTTGCCTAGTAAGATATCACAGATGATTAATGTTGGTTCAGAATTTAACTACCTAAGTAATGAGTAGGAGTAAAGAGGAGTAAGTAAGATAAGTTTAATTTGTAATTAAGGTTGGTTGATACCGAATAAAGGAAAGTTATCATTAGTTTAAAGATCAATTAGTTCTGTACAATTTTTACAAACATAGAGTCATGGTTGGTTTTAAGAACCGCAGTATCCTTTAATCTAATTGAAAGTTGATAGACTAAGCTTAATCACTTTTGTTTGCTAGATGTCGTAGTGTAAGTACTTAAACTTTATACAAGGTGTAACTTTATATAAGGTGTGCCAATTGTTGATGTTTAATTTAGTCTGAGGCCAGACTACAAAGCAGGATGGCCGAGTTGTAGGAATGAAACGTTGGATGTTTGAGTGGAATGGAACGTAGATGAACGAATGAAGGTGAAGATGGGTGTGAGTGAGAAGAATTGAGTGAAAGGGATGGATGAGGAGGATTTTGAAAAAAGATGGAGTCTGGGTCACGACGGTGTAATCACGTGTAAATGTGAAAAAATAAAAGCTGCTGTTTTTTTGGAAAGAAGCCTTCTTATTTCTCGCTGCCCTTGGTCCCACATGTATATACCTGGACAGACTCTACCATCGTCCTAGCATGGCTGCGTAAAACACCAAATACATGGACTACATTTGTTGCAAATCGCACCTCAGAAATTTTGACGCTCACTAATAATCATCAATGGCATCATGTCAGTTCTGCCAACAATCCCGCTGATTTGGCATCTCGTGGAGTTTTCCCAAATGATCTGCAGCAGTCAGGACTATGGTGGAATGGCCCTCAATTTTTGTATGGTACAGATGAGATTGAACATTCTCCTGTTGATATTCCTCTAACAAATCTGGAAATGAAATCTACTAAATTATTATCCAATGTTAATTTGATCGAAAATGATGATGTGATTTCTTACCTAAAACGATTCTCAACACTGTCAAAATTGGTCCGAGTGACGGCTTACTGTTGTCGTTATTTTAAACTAAGTAAAGCTAGGATAACTAAGCAGTTATTTACTGAGCCCACATATCTAAGCACGAGTGAACTTGATGATGCTCTTAATCGCTGTATTAAAATCTCACAATCCATTTCATTTCGAGATGAAATCGATCGCTTGTCCTTGGGTAAACAAGTTCAAAAATCGAGTAAAATATATGTACTGCATCCATTTATCGATGACGAAGGTATTGTTCGTGTTGGAGGGCGACTCTCTAATGCAGAGATTCCAAAGGATATGAAAAATCCTATTCTTTTAAGCGGTGATTGTGCACTGTCCAAACTTATCGTTGCGAACGCACATTTGAAATCTCTGCACGGAGGGCACCAACTAACTTTAAATGTAATCCGACAAAAATTTTGGATTACACGAGCAAAGAATGTGGTGAAAACAGCAATTAAAAAATGTATACCCTGTTTTAAGCAAAGGGCTAATCCACTGGTTCCCTTAATGGCTAACTTACCTAAATTTCGTGTCAAACCTAGTCGTCCCTTTAGTATAAGCGGAGTAGACTTTTGTGGACCTTTTACATTGAAAGCTTATTCTGGGAGATGCAAGAGAACTTGTAAAGCTTACGTTTGTTTGTTTGTGTGCACCGTAACAAAAGCCATTCATTTAGAGTTGGTAACTGATCTTACCTCTGCTGCGTTTATTGCCGCATTTCGGCGTTTCACTGCTCGACGTGGGCACTGTAAGGAACTTTGGAGTGACCATGGAACGAACTTTGTAGGCGCGTCGCGTGAACTGGATTTAGCATTCAAAGACTCAAAGTCTCAGACTGTAAATGAAATTTCTGAACTCCTTGCTAATGATCGCACTCAATGGAAATTTATACCACCTCGTGCTCCACATTTTGGCGGTATCTGGGAGTCCGGAGTGAAAAGCGTCAAGGGTCATTTGAAGCGCGTTATAGGCCAAACGTTTCTCACATATGAAGAGCTAACCACTCTTTTAACTCAAATTGAGGCGTGTGTTAACTCCCGTCCAATTACCCTTATAAATTCCACTCTAGATGAACCTCCACTGACTCCTAGTCACTTTCTTATAGGAGAGCCCTTAATCGGTGTTCCTGAGCCTTCCTTGCTCAATGTTAAACTCAGTCCGTTGAATCGATGGCACATAATTCAACGTATGATGCAATGCTTATGGCGTCGTTGGCAAAACGAATATTTAACGACATTGCAACATCGTTACAAATGGAACTCTAACCAACCTGATCTTCCTATTGGCACCGTTGTGTTAGTAAAGGATGATATGCTCCCACCGGGAAAATGGCTTTTGGGACGTATAATTCAGAAACACCCAGGAACAGATGGCATCACAAGAGTCGTTACTTTAAAATATAAGGATAGCGTCTTCAAGAGACCAATTGCAAAATTGTGCCCTCTCCCCCTGGATGAGTCTGACGCACAGTGATTTTTGTTTATTTATTGTTTAAGTTTGATTACGTTTTTTTTGTTTTCCTTACATATTTAAAGGACTGTAATCGTCCTTGGCCGGCGGAATGTTTAACTATAATTCACAAAATTAATATTAGCTTACGATAAAATTGTTACACAAACTCACTAGATGGCGCTGGTAGTCTTCTGAATAGCGGTAGGGTTTGGTCTCCACGTGTTGTTATACAAGCCGAACGTGGCTTCTTACCTCAAGGTTCTTCAATCAATTAAAAGTGAAGTTAATTACAAAGTGTGAGTGTTTTAGTTAACCAGCGACCATCGGTCATCATTCTAAGTATATACAGTAGAGAATCACATCTCTTTTTTACAGATCGTTTTTGCAAAAAGTATCAGTACAATCTCCATGGCCGTAGTTTACGGTATTCGTACCGTGGTTTTATTTAGCTTTTCAGATGTATTGTTTTATCATGCGCACATGCACTCACTTCAGACGGCCTTCCACATTTTATGCAGAGATGCTCACTGCTTCTATTATTTGGATCCCTTACTATGATAAATATTCTGACCAAATTGAGTCTGTACAGCGCAAGTTTTTACGCTCCGTAAATATCAAATGTTGCCGTTCTAAATGCTCTTATTTCAAACGCCTGTCATTTTTTTCCATAAACTCTTTAGAACACAGAAGAATGCTTCTTGATGAGATTTTTCTTTACAAGTTATGCCATAATGCTTTTGTCTGCAGCCAGTTGATAAATCAAATTTTCTTTAAAATAACCGGTAAATCAAAGCGAATACAAGAATCATACCCACACTACTTGTTTATGACTGATCCTTACATACAACGAACGCGGGTGTAAGGGCGCCCTTGAACCTTAGACTTACAATACCTACTTAAACAAATTAGATATACTTTCGAGCGATATCTCCTGTCATTCCGTGCAGTGGCCATGGAATGTTTTGAAATGGAACTGTAGCTTTTCTCAAATTTTGATTAGTATTTTTATATTTTTACCCCTAAAAATATTTCAACGCGAAGCATGCACTGCTTTAGTGCAACGTCTAAAAGGCACAAGATAATAATATTAAGTTCTCTGTTTTGTTTTCCAAATTAATTTATTCTGTTGTTAACGATGCTGGTGGTACAATTAAGTAATACTTTAAATAATCAAGTAATTAAAGTCATCATCATTGTACTACTGTTGGTTTTCCTTAATAAATAAAAAATATTGGACAAGTTGTGATATGCGTCCAGTCTCTTTACCTAACCGTAAGTCATCCAACAGGGCCGCTACGGGGAGCCGGCGGTGCGGCGAGCCGTGCCACTCGCCATCGCGCTCTGCTCGGTGTCCAACCCGCAGCTCTCCGTCATCGACGTGCTCAACAAGTATTCGCACGACGCCGACAATGACGTCGCCTACAACGCCATATTCGCGATGGGACTGGTCGGCGCCGGCACAAATAACGCTAGGTAACAGATCATAGCTACACCACTATGTTGCCACCTCTTCCTATTTAAAATGATAGATGACGACGTAGCTCAGGTTAATTTTTTTAGTTTTTGTGAGGCTATGTGTGCAAATTTCAAGTCTAAATTCCTGCAAAACATACGGAACCAACTGCATGGCACAGCCCTTCTCTCATAACTCCATCACCATACTACCAATTTTGCCTTAGTTCCCACCGAGCTAGATTTAGCATGACTACTGGGTCACAATAATACTAGTACTTTATTCAATGATTTGCTTCTTAGCTGAATAGGTACAGAATAAGCCTAAAAATAATAGGTATTACATACAAACAGGATGTACGGTTACACCGTAAGAGTTGAACTCCGTAGGCCATTAATATCAAATTAATTCTCCCCACTGGGAGCCGTCGTACATATGTACAAATGGCCTCAGTCTGGGCGTATTTTCATGTTTGTGACGTCCTTGCGTGGTTGCTATAGCACAGGGTATATAGTTTGGGACCAGGCCAAGTGATTGTATTAAGGTAACTCCTATAATAAGGTATACAGCGGTGGTAGCCTAGTGGGTAGAACATTGGACTCGGGGGCGAGAGACCGAGGTTCGATTCCAGTGCGGGCATGTACCTATGACTTTGTTTTTTAAGTTATGTACATTTTTGAAGTTATAGTAGCCATCATCATCAGCCACTTGACGCCCACTGCAGGACATAGGCCTCCTTCGTGGTTTTCATAACCATGAGGGGTATTGCCATAATCAATACCACTCGCTAACTGTGAAGGAAAACATCGTGAGGAAACCTGAGTGTCTGAGCTATTCCCATACCTCAGCGCTGGAAATCGCCAATCCGCGGTGGGCACGCGTGGTGATTAAGCCCATACTCTCTCTTTGAGAGAAGGCCTGTGCCCTACAGGGGGCCGTATATAGGGTGCTTACGTACATGATACAGTGCGTCCTCCCCGCAGACTGGCGACGATGCTGCGCGCGCTAGCTCTGTACCACGGCAAGTCGCCGGTGCACCTGTTCATGGTGCGGCTGGCGCAGGGCCTGTGCCACGCCGGCAAGGGCACCATAACGCTCAGCCCCGCGCACGCCGACCGGCGCCTGCTGAACCACTCCGGGCTCGCCGGCCTGCTCGTCGTGCTCACCGCCTTCCTCGACTGCAAGACCAGTGAGTAGCGAAATCGACCCTTTGAGGATCGAATGTCGTAAAAGCCATTTTTGGTGAAAATGGACTTTGAATGCAGTGTTACTCAGTTTTTCAAGTTCTTTCAATCTGTATATTTCGTTTCCTGAAATTCTGAAAAAAGTGGCTTTTACCACCTTGATTTTTTAACAGGCTTCACCGTTTTTTATGTAAAGAGACACTGATGCTACTAGATTTTTGTGGTATGTAAGACATTTTCTTATGGCTTATACTGCAATTATTTTATTAGTTGCAATCCAACTTCTTAGTATCATTAGTATGTACATTTTTTGCTGTAAAAGCCATTGGATGCAGGTTTTTGTTGTATAAGCCATGCTAACTTCTAAACTACCATATAGATTGAATTTACCGTTGAATATCTATAAAATTCGTTACATTTTTATTATATCTGTAATCATTGCATTAATAAAGCATTTTTTATTATTATTTTTTTTCGCTCTCTTGTAAAATTCGTGAAAGAAATGTAGTAATTCTTCCCCAAAGGGTCGAAGTTTACACAGATAAACGAATAGACATAGACATCATTTATTGATAATATTTATTACAATTCAAGGTGAAATTACGGTAGATAATTAAATTTGGTAATAGGAATGTAACATTTTTTTTTTTTTTTGTGATGGCTTTCCTAAGGATTCTGCCAACGTCCGAGTTACGAAAAAGTACTATCTCTGTGAATGATAATGCATGCTTCTTTTTATTTATATATATATATATATATATATATATACATATACGTACATACAAACATATATATATATATATATATAAACTCTGTCGAATATATACTTTTTGATAGGTGTTACTCGGTACAATAACTACAATCTAATTTTGTTAGTTTCTACATATGAACATAAAACTTTAGCAAATGAAAAGAAAACCAACGGAAGTACGCAGCGGAGATTGGTGGGAAGGGGAAGATCTACTGGAAGATAACCGTACAATGAGGAATTCTATTTTGTACATTCGAAAAAGATGTGATCTGCAGTTCCCTCGCTCAGACCGCATTCGCACAAGGAATGGTCCCTGACCCGGATTTTGCCCAAAAAGACAGGGGTTGAAGCATGCCCCAAGCGGAGGCGACATATTGTCGAGGTGACTCCTGTTAGCATCTCGAAATTGGAAAAACCATGGGCGTGCCGGTATGAAGTCCTGAATATTCCCATATTGAGTTGGTTTAGCTTGACGGTATGAAGCCCACTCGGTTTTCCATGCCTTATCAAGGTCTGACTTAGCTGTGGCTCGAAGGTCAGCTGGAAAATTGAAAAAGTGTGTGCTATCTCCACATTGTACTGCCCTCTTGGCACAGGAATCTACAAATTCATTGCCTTGGATTCCAGAATGACCTGGAATTTTTTTTTTTTGACAATTTTTTCTTTTTAAATACTGAGGATGCAGAAATATCAAGTATTTCCACTAAGTTTTGATAGGAGGAGTTGGCATTATCCACTGAGACTTTAGGGAGAGAAGCAACATGTTCCTTAGTCAGGGAGGAAAACCTGTCCCAACCGGATTCTGCCAATTTATATTTTAGGAGTGGAGGATGTTGCCTTGGGGTAACCGATTTGGAGGGGAAAAAGATTAATACCGGGAAGTGGTCACTACCGTAGGAAGATGGCAGGACCAGCCATGACAGAACAGGAGCTAAGGAGGGGGAACATAGAGAAAGATCCACAGCAGACCTCGGATCCTGGTTAGGGAAGACCCTGTGAGTAGGGGAGCCATCATTAAGGATACATAGATTTATTTGATCCATGACATCTAGTAGCTCATAGGATGCTGAATCATTATGATGGCAACCCCAGAGGCTGTTGTGGCAGTTAAAGTCTCCCATCAGGACCATAGGGCCCGGAATGGAGGAAAAGATTGAGCTTAATTCAACCATAGTAGCTGATAAAGGATGTGGAATATAAACAGAAACAAAAGTGGTATCTAGAGATCTGAGAGCAACAATATTAAATGAGTCAGAGTGGTCAAGAATATTAATTTTTCGAAAAGCCAAATTGTAACTAATAAAAATAGCAACCCCTCCAAATCCATCACTGCGGTCCTCCCGAAGGCAAGCAAAGCCAGGGAGCCTAAGAATGTAACATTAAAAATAAAAATCTAATTTACAAATGTCAAATATTACATTTCAATTTCATAAGTGTCAATTGTACTTAGTCAGTATAAGAATAAAAATAATATTTAAAATCATAATAATATTTTATAGGAAATAACATTCAAAATTCTATTAAAAGTTGTTTAGTCTATAGCTTATGCTTTGTTGTCAATTTAATAAGGGAGGAGTTCGTCATATGTATAAAAACACTTCTCGACAAGCCTTTTTTTATTCTGAGGCTGATTGCTGGTGTTCGCAATGAGCCTGGAACAATATCTACTTCTCTCCCTTCCTCGACTGCAAGAGTGTTCTTGATTAATGTATACCCTAGATATTGAAGCGAACGACTAAAGGTAAACAAAGACACAGCATCTCTCAAACTTTTTTCACTCGACAATCTTGACATAGCTCATGCGCGCAGCTTTGCTTGCATCGTGCACATACTGTACAACTTATAAATTTCTGCAAAAAAAATTCAAATTATTATTAAATTAAAAACCATGTACTTCGCGACGTATTGCACTTAAATCCAGTGCGTCTATTGAGTCCAGTATTGTTTTTCTCGGTGATGGAGGTGGAGGAGATTCCAATCTTTCAGCCTTTTTTCCTTTAGTACTTTAAATACAGTGTCACGGTGAATACCCATGATCTCAGCAGTCTTGGGCAATATCTATTTTGTATGGGTATGCATCTTTCATAGCCAACCCGCCTGCCAAGCATGGCGATTATGGCAAAACCCCTCATGGGGGAGGGGGAGAAAACCATGAGGGAGGCCTATGTCCTGCAGTTGGCGTCAAATGGCTGATGATGATGAAGATGCATCTTTCGGCCATGTTTTTTCGACGTGCTTGTAAATATTCATCATAATAGTCTTTTCTGGTGCATGCATTGGGTTTCGCTTGATTCGTTTGTGCTTCGGCGAAGAAAAAGTGCCAGAATCAGCATTGGGTCCTGGCTCGCCCATATTTTCCGTTTCGTAATAACAAACAGAAAAGTACACTTCTGGACGAAGAGAAATTTCACAAATTTATAATTGAAATGGTTTATTTTATGAGTATCACATTACAAAAGTTATTGTATTTTGTGCATTGAGATCTACTCATGGGCCGCGTAGATAGACAGACAAGAAGAGTAGTAAAACCAATAAAATCCATCAGCGCTTATTCCACCTTTGCGCCTCTCCCAAGGCACGCAACTTTTTCTGTTCTCGGCCATTCTTACCCAACCGCTACTAGCAATCAGCCTCAGATATCGTCGTGATCGTCGTCGTTGTAGATTCACTGTGTGCTATAATTGATGAACGTAAAATAGGTTGGTTCTTACTTACTTCCTGCGACGCTACAACCCGGTGTAGGTCTTGGCCTCTTCACACTATCGGTAAAGTAACAAAGCCTAGATGACAAAAATGACTGAAATAAAAGCTAGTTAAATTCATGAATTCTAGGTTTCAGAACGATAATTTAAACTCTGTTAATTAAAATCGATGCTATCGACAACCATCGATAAGACTAAGTTTGGTTTGATTTTTTTTTCTCCAATACGAACTAGATCTTGATAGGGACACCTACGTTTATCTTGTACCGTTTATTAGGCCGTTTATTAGTTTATTTTTATTTATTCAAAGAAAACAAACAATTGTACAATAAAGTTACAAGACAAAATAATCTTACATGGATATATATAATAAAAGACTTGACTTATTTCCCAACAGTAATCCTGGGCAAGGCCCACTACCTGCTGTACGTCCTGGCGACGGCGATGCAGCCGCGCTGGCTCGTCACACTCGACGAAAATATGCAGCCGCTCAACGTTACCGTCCGAGTTGGACAGGTGAGGACGCATCTTATTATGCAGGGTGTAACAATCCCATGTATTCGAATGCCAATGATGTTACTTTTGAACACTTTCTTTTGTGCAATAAAAAAACTCAAATTAAAAATGACCAACAACCCGACTGCTGAACATTAATTACTAAGCAGGCGGGACCAACCTAAATACCTCGCAACGAGTCACAATGTTGAATTTGGGTTATTTGGGTTCGGTTTTTTATTTTCGTGTTTTTAGTGGTGTTTTAATTTTTTGATGGATTTATGCTGATTTCATCTAGCCTATGACACTTGCGCACACACGACGAATCGATTGAGATCTTATTTGTCAAAAT
The DNA here is from genome assembly GCA_947308005.1 of Yponomeuta malinellus. Lineage (NCBI taxonomy): Eukaryota > Metazoa > Arthropoda > Insecta > Lepidoptera > Yponomeutidae > Yponomeuta > Yponomeuta malinellus. The sequence continues at coordinate 13,613,910 of OX371006.1, read as the reverse complement.
GTGATCATTGGTTAAAGAGTTATGAGGGAAGATAGAATCGGACATACATACATACATACGAGCCAAACATAATAACCCTCCTTTTGGGCTCCGCCGCAGTCGGGTAATTAATAATAATAAACAGGGGTCTCTACCCGTATTGAGACGCACAACTTTTACTATGATGATAACTTCAAAATAGGAAAAAAATTCTGTTCTATACTAAAGTTACCACGTACCGTATTAAATGTATGGCACAGCTGATTTATCGCGAATTCGAAGTTTTCTACGTAGCAAAAGTAAGTCCACGTTTTGACGTGGACTTAGATATGGGGATTTTCTTACCTCTAAATACTACCTGCAACATACACTTTACGTAAACAAAAAAAAAATTATCAATGGAATTAATTAATTACTTTGGGCCGGTTGACGAGACAGAAATTTTTCCATATTTGAAATATTTTTCAATAGTTTTTTTATAACCAGAGAAAGTGTATCTAGAATGTAGCACACATGCACTTCCGTACGTAGGCAATTCCAATAAAGCGTATCCTTCATCATCTAGCTAGCCAGCCCTCACTTGCGCAAACTACACTCATACCCGACCTAGGCCCACTGTATTATACATTTGCTAAAGTAGGTATCTGTAGTATGGCACAGCTCATATTTTTTTCGCGCTTCCAGGGTTGGTATCATGATAAAGGTCGTTTGTATTGAGGAGTGCAATAATCCCCTTCAGTTTCACCAGACCATTCTGCAACACGCTGCTAATAGCACAATACTTTTTTATTTCATTTAATTTGTTAGCATCACAGTTGAGTTAGATTCTACCATATCGGCTCGTTGAAATTCCTCAATGCAAACAGCTTTCACTTATTGTGAAAACTTACCAAACTAAAAACTTAAAACTAAACTTCTAAAACAATCTATGACAAAAGCGGTCTATTACACCTAGAAACTTTACAGGCTGTGGACGTGATCGGCAAGGCAGGCACGCCGAAGACGATCGCCGGGTCGCACACGCACACTACGCCCGTTCTGCTGTCGTTCGGCGAGCGCGCTGAACTCGCGACTGATGAGTACATACCCTTATCCCCCGTAATGGAAGGCTTCGTTATACTCAAGAAGAACGAGGATAGTATCATGGCTTCCGTGCAGTAGACGGTCCAGTATTTTATTCCTAGCTCGCATTAATTCGTCTAAGTACCTATGTATTGCTGAATTTATAATTAAAAAATATATATTTATGCCCGTTTTTTTTTTCTAACACTGTAACCTGAGTAGACTATGTCTTTCTGCTTTGAGGTCGCACCTTCGCGTTACAAATCGTACTTTTTTAGGGCTCCGTACCCGAAGGGTATCAAACGGGACCATGTTACTAAGACTTCACTGTCCGTCTGTCTGTTACCAGGCTGTATCTCATGAACCATGATAGCTAGGCTGTTGAAATTTTCACAGAAGATATATTTCTGTTGCCGCTATAACGACAAATACTAAAATCAGAATAAAATAAATATTTAAGGGGGGCTCCCATACAACAAACATTGGCTAAAGACAGCGCTCGACACCAAGCGGCCATCTATGTAACCTTCACAGCGCCGATGTCATGTCGTTAAATGTCAATCGCTTCTTGTTGGTTTCTATAGATGGCGCTGTTCTCAAATTCGATCTTTGTCTAGTGTATGTAGTTATATAGTCCCTTCGTGCGCGAGTCTGACTCGCACTTGGCCGGTTTTTATTTAATGATGAGGCAAGAACTCTTGTGATATTTGATTGTTCGGATTTTTTTTAATAATATTTATTAAAAGGTTTTGTCGCACAGATGAAAAGCAGTTTACCTGAGGTTACATTTCAAAATTTTATGTTTGAACTACTTTTATAACAACAACAAAAAACCGACTTGATTTTGTCATGGACTCATTTTCACCAAATTATATGCTGAAGATATAATTTTACATTATATAATTTTTATTAAATTTTACCAAATAGAATGAATGAAATTATAGAATATAGTATGTAAGTAAATCAATATTCTTTTTCTTGAAGTCTGTTAAAAAATTTAGTTATAGCTCGCTATCGCCTATCCGACTTGAAGCCTTGTGTGCAGCAGAGGGATCCTTATTCCTGTGTTCTGTGAGAGGGATAATGCGGCTATGGCTATAGGTAACGATAGTTTAGTGAATTCATGCTAAGCGTGCTGTCATGATCCAACGATCGTTTAATTCTACCTTGCACTCTTTAAAGTTCACGGGTAGGATGAAAAACTTTACTAAAAATAATACTTTTTTCTTTTGTAGGGTGATCAGAAATAACTACTTTTTTATTTTTCACACTGCCTCCATAAAAATTCAGCTATAAACGCTTGAAGTGAACTGATACTAAGGACCTCCTTTTATTTAATTTTCTAACAAAATGGAGCTGGCAATGTGGCATTATACTGTAGCAGGTCTAGCAACTATCGGGCTATTATTATTTTTAATTTGGTGAGTACTTGTGTAAAGTATAGTACTTGTGAAGAGTACCCGAAACCGGCGTGGGTATAGGATACAGCGACTAATGAATGTTGATGAAGCAAGAGGTTTGTCAGGATGGTGGCAAATAGCAAACCCTAGGCCGCGTTTGAAAAACTACAATTATAGTTTATTATGACTGTACATTGCGTAGCAAATTAGTGCAAGTCTTCTAATTTTAATCTGTGGGCAATGTACATCACATTGTGATAGCAAACTATGCATTGTAGTTTATAAAATAGGGACGGAGCATGAGTCTCTAAATGCATAATTGTTCATGAGTCATATTAGTGTGGTAATGATTTAAAACCCGTGCAACTCGGCGCCTCGCGCGATTCGATCTTCTCGCGAAATATGCCTTTCTAATTTGCGCGGGTTATGTACCATTGGAATGACATCGCAGACTACCAAATAGAGAGAAATAACAACTATTGTTGTGCTTTCATATTAATCTATTGAAAAACTATGAGAGTATTAGACACTAGGACCAGGCTCTAGTTATGTGTGTGCACCGAAGTTTACTCTAAAGATGTGTTAAAGGGTTTGTTTCGGCAGGCTGGCAGTGTGTGCGTGGCGTGAGTACAAGGTACGCCACGAGGGCTACACACCGCCGCAGCGGTCGTGGGACAGGATGGTGGCGTCATCGCTAGGCGAAGACTACTCTTCCCCTGCCCTTACGTTGTGTCCCCCTTTGTTGCCCACAAATATAGGCATAATTGCTTAAGTTTCGCAACAACTATGCGCATGTTTTTTATTCGCTTTGTAGAGCAAATTTTGTTTTACTTAATTACTTTACAGGTTAAAGTTGAATTTTGCTGAAACAAATCATAGGAGAGTCCTTAATTTCTATGGTACAAATCAATAGATATTATTTAAAATAATCTGTTTTGATAGAATTCAAAACATTCATGTCGGCATGAATAGTTATTAATAAATTACATGTTGTAATAAAAGATCTTTGTTATTCACTATATTATTTATTGTTTTCTGTATCACTATTTTCTTTAACATTGGAACTCATCTCAGTTTTATTATTGTCCTCTTTCTCATCTTGTGAAGATTTGTCTTCATCACTATCATTCTCAGAAGTTCCACTTGCTTGTTGCTTATCGTCTGTTTTCAGCTTCTTAGCTTTGAGTTTAGAATTTTTCTTTTTCTTCAACCTCTTGGCTCTTTTCTTAGCTGTTCGTTCTTCAGCTGCTCTTTTGTTAGCTTCAATTTTATTACGGTATTCTTCATCTTGTTTTTCCTGGAAAAAGACAAAAAAGGATATTAGCCTCTACCGGAACATTTTATATTAGTGAAGTAACTTCTGGTTTTAATATTTTTGTTGTCTAAAGTGCACACAAAAAGAAAAAAAAGATAACTGCTAACAAGTAACAAAGCCTTGTTTCTGTAAGTGTTATTATAATACAATGACAGAATCACAGTCAGGTCATGTAGCATGCTATGTCATGATATTGACGCTCAGAAAGACTGGCAGCAAATAAATTAAATTGACACATTCATACAATTGTCCTTTTTTTTTTAATAGGTTTAACACAGCCAGATTACCCATTTGGACCTAGCCAAGACACTGCAAAATTTCTCTTTCTATAGCCCCTGATCGACGGGCGAGTAAAACCGCGGTTTTAGGGCTCGTCAGTAAAGCTCGCTGGTGTAGCATTGCAATACCGCGGTTTTAAAGACCGTCGAGCCTGGCTCGTGGCTCGTCAGTGATGTTTTATTTTTTGCTCGGCTCGACGCGCAAGACCGCGTGTCGATCACGGCCGGCGAGCCGAGCCGGCAGTTTTCGCAGACATTCTCATATAATTTCTGTAATCAAGTGGTTCTGATGACAATTCACGGATTAAATTGATGTGCGACAGCTGTTGCCTTTTTTCAATCCAACTTTTAACCCAAACTCTAGGGCGTTTTCGCTTCTTTTTTATCACTTCATTGTATGCTATAGCAAGGTAACAGAAAACTTAGTCAGAACAAGACAAGTCAACACTCGCTCGGCTAACACTTTACTGTTTTGCTTGTACCGTCGATCACGACGACGAGCCACGAGTAAAACCATCGTTATTAAAACTACGGTATACAAGCTCGTACGTCGATCACCCACTTATGCTTATTTAGCAATACCAATGATTTGATTGTGTCAAGCAAGAGCGAATGTTGGTGTCATTTTACATTATGTGTAATTTGTTTAGTATTACAGAATAATTCAAGCATCAAAGTTACTGGTGTGTGCTAATACCTTTTCACTCTTCTCCTGTATGAACTTCTGACGTGCATACTCTTTCCTGCGGAGGTGGCGGTAGACGTGGAACTCGCCAGAGCCCGCTCCTGCACTTGAGCCCATTACATTACGGACAAAGTCAGGTGGAGCTGCTAGAGTTTTCGACTTGAGCGGCTCTGGGATCACCACTGGCTTATCCTGTTCACATGCAATAGTTGTTTCAATCTGTTTTCCATAAGCGAAACATGTTCGATGCTAGGGAAAGCTCAATAATTGCCAACTAATAGAATGTACTAAGTAGAATAATATTTTAATGTTGTTAAATATAATCTAATGTAATAATTTAATACAAGCATTTGATACTGGTAGAATTTGTTTAATTTTCTTTTAAGGTTTGTTTTTAGGTCACCTAACCTTGTTATTAAAGTAAATCATTTTCCTCTAATATTTGCACACCTTATTAGGTACAGCGTAGATAGATCATGAACAAACTTTTACCCTACCAGTAAACTTTACTCACCAACCAATGCTTTACCAAATGTTTATCAGCCAAACAAAGTTTTATGTTTGGCACAATAAACGCCAATGGGGTTATGTTAACATGAGAAGGAGACGCGGCTTCAGGTGGTATGGTTTTAAAGCAAGCTAAAAATACTGATTTGAATATTTGAAAACTTACGGGATTCTTCATCAATTTTTCTAGCTTTAATCGTTGTAAGTCTACGGCATTTTTTATAATTATAGGCACTTTTTCCTCCTTGTCCTTTCTTTGTTTTTTATCGCCCATGATTTTGTGATTTATCGATATGATGTATATGAAAACAAATCAATCAAATGTGGATTTAGGGATCGCAAGCAAGGTAAACAAATTAAAATACGAAACCCGTTTCGCACGCAACTCACAAAACACGACTTCACAGGATATAGAGAATGATATGAATTCACATGAAATGTCAAAATCACTTCATAGACGGAGTTTACACGTTCAGTACGCCGTCAGTTCAGTCCGTGATCGTGACCTTGATCAAGCTCGGATTGACGCCAGACTGATGTAGCTAGGCGAGGTATTACACGGTCAGTCACTCAAGACTGATGGATTTTGCATCAGTCCGAACGAAAACACCAATACGACAGCACCAAGCACAGATTTTTATCTGTGATTATAGATTAAAAATAAACAGCCTATATACGTCCCACTGTCAGAGAGAGTATGGGCTTAATCACCACGCGTGCCCACCGTGGATTGGGAATTTCAAGCGCTGAGGTATGTAAATAGCTCAAACACGCAGGATTCCTCACGATGTTTTCTTTCACAGTTAGCGAGTGGTATTGCTACTATAACTTCACAAATGTACAAATGTACCACCGCGTTTCGTGTGGCGCCGGATTAAGGATAGCATCTCTCTATTTCCTTCCGTGGATGTCGTACAAGGCGACTAAGGAAATCGATTACCAGGAGACGGGCAGCAGCGTCTTCCTGAGATTCCAACCGCATACTGCGATCGCCAACCCGCATGCCAAGCGTGGCGATTACGGCAAAACTCATCATGGTTATGAAAACCACGAAGGAGGCCTATGTCCTGCAGTGGGCATCAAATGGCTGATGATAATAGATAAAAAAAAACTGCGTTGCAATAATAATAGCTAAGGCGATCAAAAACGCCAAAAGAGGAAGTGGTGTAGGCATAATGATGGTTAAAAAGAGAATCCTCCTCCATGCTGCCTCAAGATTATAGTATGCTGCCTAAAGTGCCTGAGTGTTGACCTAGCGTTGACTGGCGTTGACTGATGCGAGACTGATAACACATTCAGACGATTAGTCTGCCGTCAGTCTGACCGTGACTGACGAAAATTATCAAAATATTCGAATATCCATCCGTCTGGTCCATTCACTGAATAGACAATCAGTCTGTCGTCAGTCTAACCAGAGTGATGGAATTGACTGACGCCAGACTGAACGTGTAAACTCCGTCATATGTTTCATTTTCACTCTCCCTTAGTCTGTGATCCCACCGGAACCAGACTGGCATGGCATACAATGGATGGACGAGCTCGATAAAAACCGGTATTTTTATACAACACAACACTAGTTTCACCTTGGGGCCTCACAGAGGTCAAAGTCACAGAGAAAATCGTCAAAGTCTCTGTCGGGGTCCGGCCAGATAGCAAGTGTTCCACGAAATTCTCCAATTTTAACTGGTTAACGGGACATTTTTACTGGTAATTAAACTTTTTCAATATGACGTAAAATTGGTACAATTTAATCATATAAAACAGTTATTTAATATCGTATTTATTGCTGAAGAGTTTATGTAATTCACGTAGTGCCCACAGTGCCTACCTACACGGTAGTAAACGATATTGAATTCAATTTTAAAATTTATTCCAATATGATTCCAGTTAGATCTTTTGAGAACTTTTTGTCTCAATTCTCGCGATTAATATCACTAGGAGGTTTGCATCAGATCCCTTATCGCCGTCCAACCTATATGACCTTGTCGGAGCGTCCCGGTCGCAAATAACACCACCTGATTTGTTTGAATTTGCAGATAACAAGATGCCAATCAAGTCAATCAAGGCCCGCCAGATCTTCGACTCTCGTGGTAACCCCACTGTAGAGGTTGATTTGGTAAGTTTAGGTACTTTTTAGATATAAGCACAAAAAAAATATATCAATTTCATTGTAATGTTTAATACCTACTCCTGCGGCATGCAAAAAACATAATCAGCTGATACATTATTTTTTTGTAAAATTCTTGTTCTTTCATTCTCTTTGTATGACAGGTCACTGAACTGGGTCTTTTTCGCGCGGCTGTGCCGTCTGGAGCTTCCACTGGTGTGCATGAGGCCCTGGAGCTGCGTGATAATGTTAAGGCAGAGTATCATGGCAAGGGTGTGCTTGTTGCTGTCAACAACATCAACAGCATTATTGCTCCAGAGCTGCTGAAGGCAGGCATTGAGGTCACACAGCAGAAGGAGGTTTGTACCCTTGTAGTATAACATTTAATGGATTATTTATGAAATAACCAGTAACACATATAATTTTATCTTTCTAGATTGATCAACTCATGCTCAAACTGGACGGTACTGAGAACAAGTCCAAGTTCGGAGCCAACGCCATCCTGGGTGTTTCGCTAGCTGTGGCCAAGGCTGGTGCTGCCAAGAAGGGTGTGCCCCTGTACAAGCACTTGGCTGACTTGGCTGGAAATTCCAACATTGTCCTTCCAGTGCCAGCCTTCAATGTCATCAACGGGGGTTCTCACGCTGGCAACAAACTAGCCATGCAAGAGTTCATGATCTTACCCACTGGTAATTTTGCACATATCTTTAATTATAATTAACAGAATTAATATTTAACTCCTCAGCATCCAGAATCTAAGACCGGAAATTCACTGGGAAAAATAACTATTTATATATAAGGCAGAAAATGTTCAATTAAATTTCAATTCAGTTTATTGCTTCATGTGATACAAACTATTCTTAAAGATTAAAGTAATAGAATATGTTGGTTGCTTGTTCTTTGAATCTTCAAGGGCCGAAGTCTGCTTGACAGATTAATTATTTTGATGATTAAAAACAATCTTTTCTAGGTGCTTCTTCATTCAGTGAAGCCATGCGCATGGGTTCCGAGGTTTACCACCACCTAAAGAAGATCATCAAGGAGAAGTTTGGCTTGGACTCCACTGCTGTTGGTGACGAGGGTGGCTTTGCCCCTAACATCCAAAACAACAAGGATGCTCTCTTCCTCATCCAGGATGCCATTGCACAGGCTGGTTACACAGGCAAGGTAAGGCCATGTTGTCCTTTATTTCTAACATTGGTATTTAAATTTTTTAGATTTCTTTTCTTATCTTATTGGTCTGTTTCAGATTGAGATTGGTATGGATGTTGCTGCATCTGAGTTCTTCAAGAATTCTGCTTATGACCTGGACTTCAAGAACCCAGCGTCCAACCCCGCTGACTACCTTCCCTCGGACAAGCTGGCCGAACTGTACCTGGAGTTCTGCAAGGAGTTCCCCATGGTGTCCATCGAGGATCCCTTCGACCAGGATGACTGGGCCGCGTGGACCAGCCTTACCGCTCGCACACCGATCCAGATCGTTGGCGATGACCTTACTGTAAGTCACATTACGTCACTCTAATACTAACATACTGTTGCTTCATTTATTTACAATTATATTTCTTCATCCAGTTGTAGTTTTATGGTTTACATACTTAAATAGCCTAAATACGTCCTACTGCAGGGCACATGCCTACTTTCAGAGAATATGGACGGATTGGCGATTTCAAGAGCTGAAGTATGTGGCAAGACTGGCAAGCGTAGAGACTTAGGTTTCCTCAGGCTATTTTCATTTTCAGTTATCGAGAGTATTTCTACCATATATCACAAACGTACATAACTATCGATCCCGGATTTGACGCAAGTCACGTTCACGTTATATTAATTAATTTTCAGGTAACAAACCCAAAACGTATTGCAACTGCTGTAGAGAAGAAGGCCTGCAACTGCCTGTTGCTCAAGGTCAACCAGATCGGCAGTGTCACGGAGTCCATTGAGGCTCATCTCCTAGCCAAGAAGAATGGCTGGGGCACCATGGTCTCTCACAGGTATCATCAATAATCATAAAACTAGCCATATAAGTCTTTAGTGTTCTTATTACTAAAGTTTACCTAATAAACAAGTCTTTATTACATATTTTATAGAGTAAAGACTTAATTTTTATATATTTTTTTACGATTGTAAAAGAATGCGTATACTTTTGACAAATATGGTCTAGGCAAGTCTTGAAAATTGTATAAATAAATAGCAGCATCATAGTCAACTTCCAACAATCACTCTTCTCCTGGTCCCAAACTAGGATACCCTGTACTATGGTAACCAGACAAGGACATCACATACAAGGAAATACAGCCAGATTGAAGCCGTTTGTATCAATCAAGTACGGCGGCCTGCAGCAGGCATTGAATCCACAATCTCTGCTTTAGTAGACAAGCGCGTCAAACGCTACTCTTAAAACTAGACATAAGTTATTGTCTAGTTTGTTTATTGTATTAGGACCACATTTTTGCTTTTGCTCTCGCTCGCACATTTTAACATTTTTTTTATGATTGAAGTATACAAACCCACAAATCTGGTCTAGGCGAGACTACAAAATAGAATTAGTGACTTCTTTGTTTTTGATACAGAGTTTTCAATTTTCTTAATCAGTAACTGGATAGCAAAGATATGCCTGTTTCTAGATTTGCTAAAAGCACACTTATTCTCTTAACATCATTAAAAAATACAACCGTAGTTCGTATATGGTTTAAAAAACGTAGACGTAGTTCGTATAAAGAACACACTATTGTCTCCAGGTCCGGTGAAACCGAAGACACATTCATCGCCGACCTGGTGGTGGGACTGTCGACCGGACAGATCAAGACGGGCGCGCCATGCCGCTCCGAGCGCCTCGCCAAGTACAACCAGATCCTACGCATCGAGGAGGAGCTTGGCGCTGATGCCAAATACGCCGGAAAGAATTTCCGCAACCCAGTTTAAGCGCAAACTATAATGCTTATTAAGATGTAATAATTGGACCGCAAAAACTTACACTCATAGTAATCATTATAAGTGACTAAGACTCTATTAGAATTTGAGGTCCACGCAAGAAAGTAGACACGTTCCAAAATGTTAAAACTAATATCATCTTACATATTAGTAAGTTGATATTGGATGTGTTGAATGTTTCGAATATGCCTAACTACTTATTTATTGAAAATGTAAAATTGGTACCTACATTATAAAATTCTATAACTGTCTTAATTATAAAAAAAAATATGTAACGCCGATTAAAATAGTCCGTGTTGGAGATTTTACGAGGAAAACTCGTAACCACAGATTAAATAAACTTACTCTAGGAGTGCTTTAGAAGAATCGTGTCTTTCTTTATAAATAAGGTCGTTAGTATTTACGAAGAATTGTATCAGTGATGTTATGAATTCAAATAAATCCTAAGAAATATTTTATGTTTATTTTATTTATTGGAACGTAAGAGATGATGAGAAATAGTTTTTTGCAATATTTCTATGGAGGATACAAAACCGACAAATCCACTCAGTTGCGATAAGGGGGATTAAGAATACATTCCACTAACTTCAGTACTGGTGGTCGTCCCTTTTTTTAGACAACGGCCTCTTGTGGCTATCTAGACACTTCGTTATTTTTACTAAAAACTTTTTTACTCGTAGGTATGCAAAAACCGTATGAACTCGACAAACCACAGCAATGGCTGGCAACACCAAAACAGAACAACAGCTGACTGTCACTCACTTGTCAAACAAATTTTAACGTCACACAGAAATAAAATCCAGCCTATTCCCTGATTACAAAATAAGTGTATCCGCAACTTCACTGACCTACGCTCAGCACTGCAGTAATGGTTCGTGTAACGTCAGTATTATCGCGTATCCCGGTGATCAAGTTCAGGAAGGGAGGTGGTGCCGGCGACCGTGCTCCGTCCAGCCCTGCGACACCCGCAAGCGGCGCGTTGCCCTCCGCCTCGGTACGAACGTTATGTCATGATGTTTATCCCAATACCTTTAATCTTCTTAACAGCCAGCAAGTAGTGATCTTTCTGTGTTTCCAGGCTGCCCACGTCCAACAAGCTAGCATGAGCAGCAGTGCCATCTCCGACATCAACCTGCCGCCCCGCTACCAGCGACGGCCGCTCTCTGACGACGAAATTGCACACATCAACGGCGGCGGAATCGTTTAGTTACTATTTCCTAACTAGTTATACTTGCTGTAGATATAGAGATTGTACATAGCAATAGATTATTCAAACTACCTTGCTTACAGATATATTATCAGGTATATATTAGTACCCATTTTTCATCCCCTATTCAAACATCAACCAACAATTCCAGAGAGATGAAGAACCAGTGTTACCATCGCAGGTTGTGCAAAAACGCAAAGCAATGGCTATCATAAGACTGCCCCGTGGAATTCTTTTAGACTCTGGGAAGGACAAGAAACAAGTTGTGAACTTAAACATTGTAGTTGAAAAAATTAATAGAAGCAAAAATTGAGGCTACAAATTTTAAGTTATAGGAAAAATATTGTTTATGATATGCAAAACAAGAACATTATATCTGGTAATGTTTAATTCCTTAGCCTAAATACAAATATATCCAAAAGTTTGTTGTGTTATTTGGGAGTGGAGTCAACATATAGTATGTAGATCACATAGATAAGTGACACTGCCAATAGGAGTCTAATAATATCTAATATTGAGTTTTTCGCCTGCGATGGACCGCACCTGTGCAATCTGCCCATCGTAGGCGCCATTACTGTTCTCATCAAACTTGATAACTCCGAATTTCGCAAACTTGTTCTTCCATGCAGCAGTTTGTGGCAATGTGAGCAACGCCTTTGTTATGGCCTCTTTTAGCTTACCTGAAATGTGTTGCAAGTTAATGTAGCATGTAGATAAGCAAGACATCCACCTGTATTGATAAGCGTAATCAAGAAAACAATTTGAGCCTTAAGGTATAGTAGTAAAGCACAAAACTATGTACTAATCGCTACTTTTCAAATAGTTAAGGTTTGTTTGTACTCACTGGGTAGTTTTGAATTGACCACAATAGGATAAGGTGGAAGACGACCCAAGGTTTCTAGAGTAATTATGTCTTTTCCTCCATCTTGCATAAACTTCTTGGAATATAGTAGTGTGGTGGAGTCAACAGCTGCCCAGTCAGCTTGCTTGGACAGCACCATCTGAGCAGACGCCAAGTGTGAGCCAGATCCTAAAATATTAATTAAATAGTCATTACTCCATTACTTAGTCAATTAACGACAAGAGTTGAATAAAAGGTTTTGTAAACTTACTCAGCAGAGATCCAAAGAAGGAAGCATTTTCCCCCTTCTCTTTGAGTGTCTTCAACACAAGCTTGCTACCGCTAAGCGATTCCTCGTTGCTGTAGGCGAAAGTACATCCACGAAGATCTATTAGAGTATTGACGTTGTGCGCTCTGCAAATAATCAACGGAAATGTCACGTATATCGCTCGCTGTTCTAATATTGTGGAACAGCGAATTGTGATATAGAACCAAAGAACTCATTGTTATCATGAGCCAATGACACCACTGATAACATATTGTCTATTTACTTTTAGGAAACGACATCGACCATTTACTGCTTGTTTCTATTATTAGGAACAGAGGTCACGGGGTAGCTGGGTTTTTTAAATCTGCGCCATGTAATACTTATATCCTAATACTAACATTATCAAAAATAAAGAACCTACGGAATTGATTGTACAGCGATTTTCAATACCTACCTACTTGCACTAAGTCGCACACGCGATAAGAGCTATCGTTGTGTTAGGCCCATATTACATTATAAATTGCGGGTTTTACTCGATCAATATTGAAATTTGTCGGGTAAAACCCGCAATGAACATTGGATCCTATATCTATGAATGACAGTTTAATAGGGGCATTAAATAAGACTTTCTGCAGACTATACTTGGATCTGACCCTACACTCTCCATGTCATATTAAAGTACTTATGTAGGTACCTATACGTTTATTTCACAAGAACCCAAAACATGGCATCCATATATTCCTGAACATTCCAACATCTGTACAAGTTTATAGCGAAACGCACTTAATTGTAACGCAAACTTGCAATATTGACGATGATATTGAGTGTAAACATAAGTAAGATTTTTCACCTTGTGTAGGTACAGTCCACACAGCACCACACGGCGACTTTGCAACAATAATATAGAGGCTGAGCACTTTATATTATTGTTGCAAAGTCGCCGGTAGAGCCGCGTTTTCAAGATCTTAAGCCCGGCGTCCACTAGGCGGATCGGGCCGGGGCGCGGCGCATCGCAACGCAAAAATCCGCCTGACTAAATCCGTAAATAAAAATTAAAATCCGATCCGCACCGACCGACCCGCTGCAAGTGGACGCTATTTCACATAAATACAGGCTGGCGGATATTTGCGTTGCGATGCGCCGCGCCCCGGCCCGATCCGCCGATTTGATCGCATGATGCCTACTTTATTTACTTGCCTTACTTACTTTTTTAAGATCGTGTGCACCGGAGATCTTAGTACAAAAGTTGGTTGTTTTCATCAGTGTTCGAGTAGCCATTTTAGCTCTTACTCGGTCCGAGTATACCTACTAAGATCGATCGCATGCATTTAACCATCGATGTGATTCGCACACTTGGATTCGCAGACCTGTTTCATAGAACTCCAATTCATGGTTTACTATGGCAATTTGGTACATTGCAATTTACGCAATGTACATCGAATAGTCAAAATAAACTAGGAATGGTAGTTTTATGAAACTTGGCCCCAGCGAACATTAACATTTTTGACGACTGTGCTACAGATAGTTTAAAGTTGGTTTAAACTTTAAACCAATGCATTAGCCTCTTACTTCTTATCCGCGTGTATGATTACATCTGAGAAGTATCCCGGTTTGTTCTTAACATTCATTTGGTGCGCGAACACTGGAGTCACCGGCAACAGCTCTATAGATTCTTTGCTCTGATCGCGGCTCCACATGTAGGCCGTTGCTGTCATAAACGCTATAACAAATCAAATAAATCCAACAGGTTTATATTATACTATTTTGTGGGTAAAAAGGTAATCATCAGTAACATGCAGACTAGAGAGAAAAGCGTAAATCAAGAATACAGTAGAACGTCGACTATCCGAACGTCGGTCATCCGAACGACCGCTTAACCGAACTAGCTACCAACCTCAAGGTCCGTTTCTCCCCACTACTTGTGCCGACACAGAGGTTCAACAATGGATGAATGTCAACGATTGAGATAATCCGGGATAGTGAAATGGTAGACCTTGTGACTGATGCCTCCAGTAATTGATCAACTAGTGAGGCAGATAATGAAGAAGAAAACATTCGAAGCATTTGCATGCTTAGAGATACTCAAAAAGTGCGTGACGTTGCTGCGCTAGGTTTTTTGTATAAGCGGGTGAGGTTGCTTTGACCACCGAAGATTAAAGATTTTTTCAGTCGTTGATTGTACCTATTATATTATTAAAAATAGGTTTTCTTGGTAAATAGGTAAATTATATTCTTTTTGTTGCACTAATCCGTGCTGAGGACAATTTTAAAAACCGAAGCCTTTTTTTTCTACTTTGTACGTACGTAATGCAGAGAGGTTTGTACAGAGGCTCGAAATTTCGCCGATGCTTGTACTTGCCCACTAGCTCAGTTGGGAGAGCGCTGGCACGGTTAGCCAGAGGTCGCGGGTTCAAGTCCCAGCATGGGTGGAATTTTTAGCCTCTAAATAGGTTTTTAAAGTAGGCAAATAAAAGAACATAGTTCGATTATCCGAATAAATCGGTTTTCCGAACACCCATGTCCCCCAATTAGTTCGGATAATCGACGTTCTACTGTATTACGGAACCTACGGTAGCACATCTTTACATAAAAACATCTGAATTCAACTCTATACCTTTATAATCAGGACGGTTATTAAATGTCCAGAATGTAAAGGTTGACCAGCTGTCATATGTACCTCTGACCGTACACGTAACGCAACTATCTTCAGATACACGAACGGAACACGACTACATTGATAGCATTGGATCTTCTTTAAACATTCATAGCAACCACTGACTCGATATATTTACAGAATTTCGTGATTTGGGGACAACCTTGAGTCGATCAGACTCAGCCCCCAAGGCTACGATAATCACCGCCACAAGGTGATTCAAATATCTTGCGCGTGTTTACCTACTGCGAATAAAAAAAATAACCGGCCAAGTGCGAGTCGGACTCGCGCACGAAGGGTTCGGTACCATAATCTATACAACATTAGACAGAGATCGAATTTGAGAACAGCGCCATCTATAGAAACCAACAAGAAGTGTTTAACATTGACATTTAACGACATGGCATCGGCGCTGTGAATGTTACATAGATGGCGAGCTTGTATTTGTATGGGAGCCCCCCTTAAATATTTTTTTTTATAGCGGCAACAAAAATACATCATCATCTGTAAAAATTTCAACTGCCTAGTTATCACGTTTCATGAGATACAGCCTGGTGACAGACAGACATACCACAGACAGACGGACAGTGAAGTCTTAGTAATAGCGTCCCTTTTGGCACCGTTCGGGAACGGAACCCTAAAAACCAACAGGTTTTAACTATTGAATTTTATTAAAATTTAATGCTATCACTGCTTCTGTATCAATAGAAAAATCCAGTAGACAGATTCGAGTGCAGGGCTACTGCGACGTTGCAACAAAGCGTAAATTGTGATAAGACACCTATAATTTTATTTGCATTTGTATTAGTATCGTCAACAGCACGTCAAGCTTGACATCCATGCACTTTGTGGATTATGTAACTACGTTTCATTTCTGGACGCACCGTTGAAACATTGTGTAGTCGACAGCAGATCAACCTTTACATTTTACTTGCAAAGTCGCCCTTAACGTAACTGAGAGGACGCATGTAGCCTGTAGGTAAAGGTATGTGCTGTTGACTGTACGTTAGGTATCACCAGAAGGGCGTCATGCGACATCCCAAGCACCAAAACCTGTCCACAAAAAGAGTTGGTGCCTCTGCCCATTAAAGTTCACGTGAGCAGAGGCACCAATCAGTGATAGTTTTAGTCGCAGTGGCTAATAGACAAAGAGATACAAAACTTACCCAAGTCCACTTTATCGGTGGCAAATGGGTCGGGGCGACCGGGCAGGGGCCCCGGCCCGCGACTCTCATACTGCAGGGTCGCGTAGCAATCCAGTGCCTCCTCGAGCACCTCTAGAATCAATTCGTACAACTGCACCGGATGTGTGGGGCACATATAAGTCACGATACGGAGCTCACACTTTACTTCAGTCATTTTTGCTATACTAACTGAGATCTTCACTCTATCACAGGACAAGACGCAATGCTGTGAAATGGATGTAAAATAAGTTGTATAAGTACCTAGTGTGAGATATCTGTGTATTAATAAGTCATTAAACAGTAACTTTTCTCCTATCGGTCGGTCAGCATGATAAACACCGCACGGTTCTGTCATGGGCTAGCCGGTTTCCAGTAGGAGCTAGTTCGTTACAAAATGACGTCAGAATCACGCAGCGAAAGCATGGTGATTATGGTATTAGCGTGTTTCGAATAAAGAAGCTTGAAGCATACCATGCCTTAGTTCCTGTATACCTATAGCTTATCAGAGGACCGTGTATCTAAGTACACTACCAATTTGTTAACCTGAGCGAAGGAAACACCTAATAAAAAAAATGAAAATCTTACTAACACGAAACTCCTTAGGGTAATTAGGGTCTATTCAAAAATGGCGCGCTGGCATTGTGTTGTTTGCATTCCGTTCTATCCAGCAATCTAGCATACTGTCTGGCTGATTTGTGGAATCATGGAATGACCAGTTTTGTTGCATTTTTTTAACCCATAGGTTCCACAAAGTTGCTACAGTAAACCAACAAACAACGATAATAATAATAATATAGGTAATATAACAATAATAACACAATCACTTGTGCTGATATGGTAACAAGCAAAAACACCCAGAGTAGTGGGAATCGAATCTACGACCTCTGTTTTCGTAGTAATACTTCCAGACTAACGAGGCAGTGGTCACACTATCGCCAGTGATAGTAAAAAACATATTCGTAGACTTCACTCAATAGTTTTACGCGTGGTAAGTTCAGACACAAATGATTACTCTGCACGCCCCACTCAACAAGCTGCAGGCACTGAATGGGGGCGCCGATATTTGTGTTGTAAGTGAGTTGCAAGATTGAACGTTTGGAACCTCAGACTAATCTGAGGGTCTACAAGTTACTCTATGGGGTCTTTATAGTAGGTATAGTCTGTGGTGAGTATTCCTTTTGTTGGTTTGGCCTTCAGCTTTGGGAAAATATTTTTGGATGCTTGCAAACTTCAGTGTTAAATTATTAAAATGGGAAAAGATGAGGTTGCAGTAAAAAAGCGGCGAAAATTAAATTCAACTGCAGCCGCTGAAGCCCCGAAAACAGTGCCCGTTGATGTTTATAAGGTTAGGTTTCGCCAAAATTAAATGTGTCACGTTTTGTATTCAATAATAATCATAATAAATAAGTTTTTTTTATCCTTGGCAGCGAGTTGTAGACTTCGAAGAAGCTGAAGCGAAGTTGCGACCTGCTGAAAAAGATGCAAATTTGTTCAAAAAGATTTGTCAGGACGTGCGTCAACTCTTCGCCGATATAGCCGCGCTAAAAGCAAAAGACACAGATGAGGTATTTTACCTTTAAATTTTACCACAATTTATACAGATTATTTGTCAACATTAATTAACCTAATATTTATTACAGGCTAAAGAAAAAATCAATGCAAAGAGAGTAGAAGCATCTTTGCTACTTGTGGCTCTGAAAAAGCTAAACCGGCTGGAGAAAGTTCGCACTAGAGCTGGCAGAGACGCTCTCAATAAGGAGAAACAGAGGGTAGACTCCACACATCTGTTACTTCAGAACCTCTTGTATGAAGCTGACCATTTGAACAAGGAGGTCACAAAGTGCTTGCAGTTCAAGTCAAAAGATGAGGAAATTGAACTGGTGCCTCTGGAAGATTTCTACGAGAATGCTCCAGCATCAGTGTCTCGCCCTGTAAGTTATTTATTCACTCCTAATTTGTGCTTCCAATGTAAAACAGCTTTTAATCTCAAAAGTCACATGTATAACAGATGTTGTAACAATTGTAATGCTTTCAAAGTCAGAGCATGAAATTGAAATGTAAGTATCTATCTAATAGGTATATAAAAATCTTATATTGTTTGTTATCAAACTCGTCCGAAATGGCTTTACCGATTTTTATGAATGTTTTTGTGTATATTGTTTGCTAGGTCTGAGAATAGGTTATAGGCTAATTAATATGGCAAAGCAATGTTTGCCAGGTCAGCTAGTTTTTATAAAATTTTACATTACTACTATTTTCACTACTACTCATCTTACAAAATTTTTGATTTGATACAAATCACAAAGCCAACATTAGCGCCAAAAACAACACTTAAGAATGTCATGTTATTGTAGATGATAATTAAGCCAAAGATGACTTAACCACTCGTCTGCCGTGACACAGATCTGTGTCCAACTTAGTATGGGCCACCTATATGTTGCGTTCCGCGAGGGCAGTTCAGGAGTTAATTGGAAATCACCTTCTTGGTTTTAGGAAATAACAAAGAAGGACGAGCATCAGCTACAACTATCTCGGCTCGAGTGGGAGCTGCGGCAGCGGCGAGAGCTGGCTGGCTCATGCAGCGAACTTGTGGCGTCCAAGGAGCGAGTGGCAGCTGCTATCGCCGCTGCGCGCTCGCGGCTTGACGCGCTCGCGCCTCACCTGCGCGATGTCCTCAAGTCCACCAAGCCACTGCAAGAAGCCCTCGCCTTGCGACTTGATGAAAAGCGAGATGAAGCCAGAGTAGCCTCACTGCTCCCAACTACATTGCTGCTGCTGTACGCCAATGCCAGTGCTTATTCTGATGCTATGGGTGTCAAAACTGTATCTGTTGGTAAGACTTATTCGTTGAATTACTTACATTGTATATGTTTTAAGGTGTCCTTTGTTAAATTATGTTATTCTTTCAGCACTCTCTGGTGATGAGGATGAAGCAAGAAGATTGGACCAATTGAACAGTGTTGATAATGAGCTAGAATTGTCCAATGACTCTGATTCTGATCAAGATAATAATGAGGAAGAGCAAAGGCAAAAGAAGAAACGTCATCATCGTACTGCTAAGATTTCAAAGGAGGAGAGAGCCGAGGCAAAAAAGAAAGAAGTATTCAAAAAGCATCCTTTGAGTGTGCAAGTATCAGTGAAACTTCGGGATGGAATGGCTATCAATTTGATATTTTCATATCTTTTACATATAAAAATCATTGGGGTAAAGTTTACTGTGTCTTTGCCCAAGCCTGTAACTGGCGTGTCAGCAGCCGACGTGCTAGCTGGCCACTCCATTCTACATGAGCTGTATCCTGGGGACACAGGCAGTGACTCACCTCACCCCGCCACAGCGTATCTGTTAAAAGCAGCTGGAATCACTGAAGATTTTCCACATTTCATATCAGAGATTGGCAGACCATATATTTGGGCTCAAAGAGTATGTGGCCTAGATTTTATGACAGCCATTTTAACTGATCAAAAGCGCTCCAAAACAATTCAACCATGTCCCGACCTAAGTGTTGCATCTGTTGAAAATCTAATTCTGACTTTGAAGAAAAGATTGAAGTCAAGGGTAGAGCTAATGCAAGAACTGCAAGATCTGGAATCAGGAAATATTTTGCTTGACAAAAACGTAAAGGGGTCTGGCTCCCTAGTTCAGTGGCAGGCTATAGGATGGCCAGAGTACATCCAAGCACCATCCACACAATTTCTAACAACAGAAGGACTAGTGACTGAAAATAACATGCTATACAGAGCTATTATAACACGGCAGTCTGCAAAGCTTGTTGCTCTGGTAGCACTTGGCAATGATTATCCCAAGAGGACGCCGATTTTTTCTCTGACTCTTCACTGGAATGGCACACACCACTCTGGCACTAGCGATGATATAAGGGATATTGAGCGAATAATAAATACCGATTGGGCCTTAGAGCATGCCAATCATAGGTTGTCAGCTCAGATGTCACATTTGTTGACAAGTCTGGACATTCTGCTGGAGAGCATGGGCTCCTCAGAGTTCCCGCCAGACAAGTTGATATTCCGGCGCGTGCGCGGCCGCAACAGGATGAAGCCCTACAAGTATTTGGAACAGGGCAATGGAATGTTCATCCAGCATTAAACACTGTCAACCATACTACAGTAAGATAAAATGCCATGTTCATGATGTTAAAAATAAGAATTTATTAAAACAAAACAAAATATCTTTTTATAATACAACAGTCTTTATTCTTACATGTCAGTAAATTATTTGTGAGGAAATACATAATATGATCACAATTTGGCAAAATAAGAGATTTGTTACTATGGTTGAGAAATTTAAACACTAA
This sequence comes from Yponomeuta malinellus, assembly GCA_947308005.1. Taxonomy (NCBI): domain Eukaryota; kingdom Metazoa; phylum Arthropoda; class Insecta; order Lepidoptera; family Yponomeutidae; genus Yponomeuta; species Yponomeuta malinellus. The sequence goes on along the minus strand of OX371006.1, from coordinate 13,593,186 downwards.
ATTTCAATTCAACATGTCATTGTTTGAAATAAGATAAATCATAATACGTAGCTTAACCTAGAAATGCCGTATTGTTATTGGTCAATAATGAGATCTCTATAGCTTTATGTCTATTCCGAGATATTTACTTCATAATTTCCATTTATAATTACTACGAGTGTTGATAATAAATTGTTAATAGGTAAAATACAAGATATTTTTTTAGAACAATTCTACAATTTTCTATGCATTTTTTTTTGTTATATTTTTCTTTGTTTTAATACTACCACATCAACGACTGAAAAAATATCGTCCGTTTCTTTTGATTTTTATTTTTTTGATTATTATTACAATGACATAAGATACGACTTCAAAACCAGTAAAATCTTAGTTGTACTAAATTTACAATTCTTACAGAAGATACAACCATTTACTTCAAAAGGGATGCAAAACACACTTCTAATTCATCTAAATGTCTACTTAGTACGTATTAATTATGTATCATCAAGCAGAATCGTAATTAACAACAAGACCCTTAGTCCACTGCATTACTAAGTTTTCATAGTTCATAATGTACCATTCAACAGTAGCAACAAAATTCGCATATGGCCTTGTGTATGTATGTACTAAGCAATTCTATTATTCTGCTGATTTATATGACCTGCAAATTATAAAAATAATCCGCTATTGCAATCTCTGGTAATCTTCATAGCTTAAACAAACAAGTAATAATTGATGGCATTCACACTTATTCCTTTTTTAATTATTTTAATATACAATATTTTTCTCACTTCAAGTCAGTATTTTGAGAACAAAATAAAATCACTTCTCAATCTGTATCTTGTTTCACGTGCGCTTAATACTAGGCGGCCGCTTGGCTATTGCATTATGAGATCCCGGCCTCGAGCTTCACGTCCATTATCTTGCGCGGCCCCTTCAGGCAGTTGAGCCGCCTCTGCACTGCGTCGCGGTCTACGGAAGATATGCCGTTAGTTTAGCTATATGTGGATTGGGAAGTGTCGGGTGAAGGATCAAGGATTCGTGATGTCACTTTACAATTGTTGCACAAGTCATTGTCACTGAACAAGTAAATTTTCTGTAGGAGTATTTAAATAATAATTTTAGGTCCGGATAATAAGGTTTTGTTTCTTTTTTAAGATCCGATGATCGATTTCTTATTAAACTGGAAATCCTCAGGGCAAACATGACAGGTGTAGACAAGGCTTTTTAGACAAAAGCCGAGTATTCCGAACGATATTGTAAAGCTAAAATTCGTAAGCGTAAAACCCAAGTCAACGCCTGCCTGATACGTTCCTCTTCTTAAAATCATCAACTAGCTGGCTGTTAGTTAGTTCCACGACGTGGCGACGTGGAAGTGTCTATTTAGGCAACAGTGGCCAGTCATTGTTGGAGGCGAACAAACCGGCCCGGGCGTCTGAGAGACGTGCGGGGCAAGAAGAGGGGCGCCGCGGCCTGCGACGGCCGGGGGGCGTAGCGCGAGGCCCGCCGCACGGGCACGGCACTTCTTAACGTATCGCGACAGAGAGCAAATGTACTAGAGTTCGTTAGTCATTACACCTATGTTAAATACAGTCCACGCTTTTACTTACCGGTCAAAGTCTAGATATCCCTAAATAAATATAGATAGGGCACTAGTATCTCCAATTGTAAAGGTGTACTCACATTTGGAGAGGGTGGTCCGGTGGTGCGGATGCAGCGGATGGCGCTGTACCAGCGAGTGCAACAGAACTTGCGCGGACATGTAGCGGCGCTCGCACTCCTTCATGTCACCGAACAGCTCTTCCAGGGCGGCCATCTGGCACTGGACCGAACACAATGTGGTTAGCCTTTACTTAGACGACACCGAGTGAATATGTGAACTTTAGCGGCTCTTGTTGCATTTGGTTATTTGTGCGGGATTGATTTTGGCGCGTATGCTATTGAATAACACGCGATGCGTGCATCTTGCTTGCGTACTTAGAACAGTCGACAGCAGGTCAAGCATTTCTGTCGCAAAGACCCCCCTTAAACGTAATTGATTAGAGTGCACGTATTTAAAGGTCGATGGGCTGTCGACTGTATGAGAAGTGTTGCAATGCTTTCCAGTTGAACAGGTACAATACAATAATAATAACTTGCACACAACACAATCACTTGTCCTAGTCCCAAACTAGGATACCCGTGCTGTGTTAATCAGGCACATCACAAACAACCATCCCATTTATGAGAAAAATAAATAATTTTGAAGTTGAAATTACTATTTCGATTGATGTCATTCATTGTACAGATGGCATGTTCATGGCTTAAGTTAGTGTGGACTTACCAATTCGATGGCATGCTCGTAGAGTATTTTATCACAGACTGCGGGTGTGACGCCGACTTCGTGGAGCCTCCTTGACTCGTTGAGGATCCATTTGTACTTTCCATTCATCAGCGATACAACTGCAAGGAAACAAATTATTGGATCATGTTTAAATGCATCACTTGCTGGGGAGCAAGCTGCTTTCTCTATCAATGCATTTACTGAGTCTGATATAGACGTAGGTGCTTCTACTATTAAACTTCCTTAAATTTATTTCTGCTAAAAGTGGGTCGGTCTGCGCGTGCGTCTACGCATCATTGACGGTCAAGCTCGGATGGCGTCGCAATGCTTACACCTGCAGCGTACGGTCCGGTAGCGCGGCGCATGTACTAGCAGTCTCAGCCGCACCAGAGACGGCTTACCCAGCAGTCGGCTTACGTCACAACGCTTACCGCTGCGGACCTGCAGCGTACGGTAGCAGTAGCGCGGCGCATGTACTAGCAGTCTCAGCCGCACTAGAGACCGCCTACCCAGGAGTGGGCGGACGGCGAGAGGCATTGCTTACCGTTGCGGACCTGCGCGTGGGCTGCATCGTCCGGTCACGCTCGTCCGAGCAGTCTCAGCCGCACTGTCGACTGCCGACCCAGTAGTGGGCGGACGGCGAGAGGCATTGCTTACCGTTGCGGACCTGCGGCGTGGGCTGCAGCGTGCGGTCCCGGTAGCGCGCCGCCGCGAGCCGCAGCCCCGCCGCCAGCGCCTGCATCGCTTGTACCAGCAGCCCCAGCCGCACGCTCTCGTTACTGCGCTCTGCGAATGCAACCACAATTCCTGAATATCTACGTAATTGGATCGATTGATAGATAAGACATTTATTTAATGGGGCATATTTTTGTTTTTATTAAGCAATGCAAACAGTGTATCGTATGATTATTTCTTAATCTATTAAAAGTAGGATTTATTTTAGTATATTACTAGCTGTCCTGGCGAACTTCGTACCGCCACAGAAGCCGTTTATACGATTCTTGCATAACGCCATCTATTTTTAAAACACAACGATCGCTCGCACAACGCCATCCTTTTTAAACTTAACATAAATATTATCCCACGGGAACGCATTACCGGGATATCAAGTATTCAGGTTTTTGTCTATCTGTAAGCCAAGTTTCATGTAAATCCGTTCAGCCGTTATTGCGTGATTGAGTAACAAACATCGAAACATCTTCACAAACTTTCACATTAACAATATTGGTAGGATATGCTTTGCCAACGTTCACTGCAAGCATTTATTGTGAAAGTGAAATATCTTAAGCAAAAAAATATAAAAACAATTACTAACTTAATTCCGGAATTACTTAATTGATTTTTTGTCGGAAGAGTCTGATCAGGTTCAAGTCGGACTTTCCCGATTTCGGAGTTACGTTAATAAAGTGTAGTGCTTTTCCGTGTGGCGCCGGATGAAGAATAGTGTCACTCCATTTCCTCCCGTGGATGTCGTAGAAGGCGACTAAGGAAATAAATTACCAGAAGACGGGCAGCAGCGTCTTCCTGAGATTCCAACCACATACTGCGATCGCCAACCCGCCTGCCAAGCGTGGCGATTATGGCAAAACCCTTTATGGTTATGAAAACCATGAGGGAGGCCTATGTCCTGCAGTGGGCGCCAAATGGCTGATCATGATGATGATGTGCTTACGAAAGTTTTAGTTTCATGATGTTACGTTGGGGGTGTTATGTTACGTAGGAGTAGCCAAAACATTTTTGCAGTTCTAATTTTATTTTTGTATGATAGAACCTGTATATATCGATAAATACCATTATCGATGTCGATAAAGACAATTACCGATAGCGAAAAATACAATTCTGCACATAGGGGAAATAGGTGAGTGGCGCCAGAGATTCATGCGGTGTCTCGGAAGCTCGAAGGCTCGGTTCGGCTAAGGGTTTTTCTAGGAGGCTAAATACTGAAAGCACTACATAAATCATAAATATAGCTACCGTCCGAGTTGTCCATAAGTGCTGCAATGGGCGCGCCGCAGGACACGGCCAGATCCGAAAGCAGCTCCGCTAGCATCAGCACGAAGTTGAGCTGCGAGAACACCTTGCTGTGCTCCTCCTGTCAGGGACACGAACCTCGATTTTATTCATGGTAATAAACATTTAAAGGCTCTTCGAAAACAATGGAAATCACTGTGAAAATTATGGCTCTAACAAAAATAATGCTTATTGCACAGAGCGAAGTGTGAAAAAATTGTTACAGTACAATAAAATAAGCCCCCTATAATAAAATACACCTGACTAAAAAATAATTTCCGCTATAAATTAACAAAGCGGTCCAACATTTGTTGATAGTTCAATTGTATTGCATTTCTGCAAAACGTCAGTAAAGTGGAAGGAACGCCGTCGATTGATTTCCCTGGCATACCTAGTTCCTTTGGGAAAAATGTTCGTAATGATTCGGAAAAACTCACTTAGGGTTTCGAAAAGGGTAAATGAACACTCGGTAGTATGTAGCTATAAAAATTACTGAAATAAAAATAACCAACAATCTGACTGCGCAGCATTAAGGCTGCTCTTGCGTGGAGTAGCTGTCTCGCTCGCACAATTTATTTATTTTTTTATTTTGTGATAATATGAGTAAATTTTGAAAAAAAGGTCATCCGAGGGTTTGATGCATAATTGCGGTCATTTTAAATATATTTGTCTCTATATTTGAAAGAATTTGGGTAAGAGAAATGTTGCTCTACTCACAGACGATGATGAAGCTGGTCTCCAGGTCCCGGGACACAATCCACACAAGATTTCACAGGTTTATGTACAATATCTAAATAACTATGTACAATATCTAAAATACAGGTTTATGTACAAAGTGTAATGGTAGGTAGACTACTAGTGATAGTACCTACCACTCCCTATACGCAATTTTTAATAAAGTGGTGTCCTAAATTATTTTGGACTCATATTTTCTCAATCAAAAACTTAGTATATGATAAGAAACATATGCCTTGAATGTTCGCAATTTTATTGTCATGTCACATTTATCAAAAGTATATGTACTGATTTTATTACAATCACTAAAATTATTATATTGTGCGAGCGAGACAGCATGCTCCACGTAAGAGCAGCCTTAACTACGCAAGCAGGATCAACCTAGATACTTCGCAATGAGTCACAATATTGAATTGTCACAACATTGACTCGTCTGCTGAGTAGTTAATGCTCAGCAGTCAGTTGTTTTTTTTTTATTTATACCGATTTCATTCTCGCGCAAACACAACGGATCGTTTGAGATCTTATTTGTCAAAAACTGAGCTGGTTAAGGAGTTATGAGGGAACAGAATTGGACATACCTACGAATCCAACACATTACCTTCCTTTTGGGCTCCACCGCAGTCGGATAAAAAAAAACGAGGGCTTTGCCCAGCAGTGGGTAACAATTAAGGCTACATAAATCAGAATTTACATTCAGTTTGTTGAATGTCAATGCACCTACAATGTTAGCCACCGCTTTCGGGTCAATTTTGTAACGGAGAAAAAGGCAGCGAAAAAACCTCTGAACAATTTCCAAATCTTTATCCTCCTCAGTCCTGCTCCTATATTACTCGTACCAAATCATGAACGACTTTTCGCTCAGTATTTTGTGCGCATAATCTAAGGTCGGCGGACCAAAGCACATAAAAGTCAAATTGTCGTTTAATTATTGTTCTATTGAACACTAGTAATTAAAACAGCAGTTTGCTTATTTTTTGTAAAAAACCTGTATATTCTATTCATTGTTTCATCACAGCTCTCCGTTACTTTTAAAGAGTTAATAAAAATGTTATAGAAAACTTTTATAATAGGTTTTTTCACTGCCTCAAAAATTTGTGTTTTGGACTTATGCTCTAGGACTGCTCTAGTCCGACGACCCTAGAATGAGGTCCCTGACCTTGAAAATAGCGATGGTTTTCTAATGTTATATTGAAGGTCAGAACTAAGGAGGTTTTCTAAAAACATGTGAAGAAGAATAAAGATATTTATTATTCAACAAGTTAGGTACATCGCAGAAACAAAATAAGCAGATAAGTAACATTCACTCACGGCGAGTATGGTCTCCTCCTGCAGATTGGGTATGTAGACGGGCGGCTCGGCGCTGGGCAGCTTGAGCCCGCGCAGCAGCGCGTCGGGCAGCGTGGCGGCGCGCTTCGGCGAGCCTGCCTCGCCGCTCGCCCGCAGCGCCAGCGACACTGGCGGGGGGGAGCCTGGAATTATTGCACCGTCTGCTTCAGGCGCCCTAACCGCCACAGACTGCCTACCCGATACCCTGCCTCTATAGAAACAACCTCGCCTATGTACTCGTTTATATTACGCTTATGTTTTCTTTCTGTTTTTTATCTGCCATCAATTGTCGATTTTTATCAGATTTTTCCAATGGTACGGCTGACTCATTTTCATCCCTCATATTAAGGGAATGTTTCCTAGATTAATCATGTATTAATTAATAGATCGTTGTTATCATTCAGGGTCCCAAGAGCGTCAACCAGAATAAAGTTACTTTTTCAAGTACCATTCAGCCGCAGCAATTATGGGCAAAATAGCGTAATTCATCGAATCATGAGCACGTACAATAAGTACTTTAATGATATTGATTTATTTTATTTAAGTAAGGAATCTTTTAGGCGTCACGTCTACAAAGAGATAAAAGCATGATCACCTATATGTATACTATCTTTTTTTTTCATTCTTTTTGCGTGTCAGATTTTTATAAAGTCTTTTAATGTTAACCTATAATTGGGCCTTATATTTAACCTTTATTATGTATTTTTTTATGTTTTATCGTGTCTGTTGGTTTCCAAATAAATAAATAAATAAATAAATAAAACTCCGCTTTAGTCGTGTGGAGGTGGTTGAGTGGTGGAGCTTATGTTTTTTGTAAATATTTATTTCTATGTGAACAATAAAGTGTAGGTAATAATACCCTCGCGGAGCTTACGACGCTATTGGAATTGCTCAATTTTGGGCCAGAAGCGTTTGCCATCGATAAGTTGAGAAGTTGGGCGGAAATAAGTCTTTTCATTAAACATATTTCCATTATTTATATCTACTTATGAAACCATGACTGTCTGTTGCCAAAACAAATAAAAATAAATCTCTGGTCGGTCTAATTAAATTATGGAAGCCCGACCGCAGCTTGCGGCGTGGTGAACCTCTCTCGAGGAGATATAGAGAAAAACTCCACGAGTTATAATAGTAAGTCCCACACACAACAGGTAATTAGCTGTCTTCTTTCTGCCGGGTATACTACCCTGTGCTATGGTAATCTGGTAACCTTGCTAAGGCAAGGACATCACAAACATGAAAATACACCCAGACTGAGGCTTAATCATTATACATCTTTGTCTATGAAAGTCTTGGTATAGGCCGATGAAGAAAGGCCGAAGACGTATGATAAAGAAAGTCAGATATAGTCCCTAATTACATTTAAACTTTTATTTTATGTCTGTTCCGTATGTACTTAAACTGTTTACTGTTTGTTGAAGATAAAACATTGTACAATAAATGGACGATCTTACTACCTTTCTGAAGCGGTGGTAGCCTAGTGGGTAGAACATTGGTCTCGGAAGCGAGAGAGCCAGGTTCGATTCCCAGTGCGGGCATGTACCTATGACTTTGTTTTCTAAGTTATGTACATTTGTGAAGTTATAGTAGCAATACCACTCGCTAACGGTGAAGGAAAACATCGTGAGGAAACCTGGGTGTCTGAGCTATTCACATGCCTCAGCGCTTGAAATCGCCAATCCGCGGTGGGCACGAGTGGTGATTAAGCCCATACTCTCTCTCTGAGAGAAGGCCTGTGCCCTACAGTGGCACATATATAGGCTGCTTATGACTACCTTTCTACCGGGTTGGCATAAGGTGGCCATGAACGGTGTGGAGTGGATAACTAAAGGGGAGGCCTTTGCCCAGAAGTGGGCACAATAGAGGCTACATAAAAAAACCATCACGATGCTGAAGCAATGAGAAAATTTGCATTACCTGATCGTCTGAGAGGGCTGGCATTGGTGGGTGAGACCTGCCACAGGCTGGGGGGCGGGGAACTCCCGGAGGCACTGCGTCGACGCGTCGACGGAGGAGTCCCCATTGTGAACGGCACCTGGGGCAACGGAACAATGGTTCAAACACTGGGTCTAGAGACGAAGCTATCCCGTCGAAAACCGAGTCAAAAAAACTATGATGTTAAATTTATTATTATTAGTAATTCTTTATTGCGCGAAAGATGGTGTACAAAAAGTGGACTTAATACTAATGACATTTTCTACCAGTCAATCCCCAGAAGGTACAGGAGAGGCAAAAATGAGGTAGGCGTGCAAAGAGATAAAAATACTTGTAAGTACCTAAATGTGTTATAAGGAGGGGGCACATATAAAAATTTATATTTCAGCAATAATATAATACAATACACACTTATTAATACACAATTATTATTAATACGTTTATTGCACACAGATAAATAAAATACAATGGCAATGTGTCCCGTGCTGAAGTGTGTGCCCGTATCAGATTCCAATATAAAATAAGTAGGTAAAACGAGGCGCCAAGAGTAATTCAAAGCAATCTTCTGGTGAAACCTTAAAAGATACGTGCAAGTTAAGGTATATTCACATTACTCTGAGGCCGTGCGCTGACAACGATCATCACCAGCCATTTGACGCCCACTGCAGGACAAAGGCCTCCCTCGTGGTTTTCCTAGCCATGAAGGGTTTTGCCATAATCGCACGCTTGGCAGGCGGGTTGGCGATCGCAGTATGCGGCTGGACTCTCAAGAAGACGCTGCTTGCTGCCCGTCTCCTGATAATGTATTTCCTTAGTCGCCTTCTTCGTCGCTGACAACGATATTAATCTAAAATAATCCTTAGATCGCTCGTAGCCCCGGCTGCCTGAGTGATCTTAAACGATCACGAAGGTTAAGCAACACTGGGCGCGTTCAGTGCATGGATGGGTCGCCGTCTATGCCTAACGCTAGTGGCATTTTTCCGAGCGGTTCCGTGCTTCGCAAGGCACGTTAAGCTGTTGGTGCCGGCTGCCGTCGATAGATGGCAGTCGTTAAGCCAAGTCAGAGGCCTTAGGGCGGCTTGACAACTTCTGACAGTAGACGAGCCACTAGTCTACAAGCCTCCACCAATCCGGACTTGGCCCCCGTGGTGGAGTATGGCCTATACCTTCCTCAGGGAAGAGACCCGTGCCCCTCGGTGGGGACATAATGGGTTGATGATGATGAATCCTTAAATACTTTGTGGTTACAGACTATATTATACGAGAGTAAAGCCCGGCCCTTGTCGCCCGGGTAGTCTCTAACCTTACAAGTAAATGGCTAATTTTAGATTAATATCGATGCGCCTGCACGGCCCGGCTCGGCGTACTATGTATAGACCTTTATCGTGTTTTAGGCAGCACCAGCTCGCTCGTTGTTGCGTGTAGCCTCGAGTTCGTCAAATATATGCACGCAAGCTACAATAATAAGAAGCGAACGATTTGTGGTAGGCAGTAAAAAGTAATTTTGGAATTGTGGTTTTGGCCGTTGCAAGAGATTATTTGCGCGGCTGGCGGGAAGAAGTTCATAAATAGAACCTGACAAATGAAAATTTGTAAAATTTTCTTCACAATTCTGCTAAATATTTTAAGTAACTATCGATGCAGTATAAAGTATCTGACTTTAAGATAATATAAGATAAAGTTTATTCTTCCAAAGTATAACATAAGCAATGCATGAGTTCCTGGTTTTAGAATATTTATATAAACTCTGTTAATTAAGGACTTGGAAAAGACTAATTTTGGAGCTTTTTGTCCATTTTTTTTCCAAAATGATCTAGATTTTGAAGTGGACACCTGTACCTGGACACCGGACACCTCGAACGCAAGCGAACCGAATCGAACGTTCATGAAGTCGCAGTTTCTGTGCTACTTTCAATAAAAAAATTAAATTTTAAATTTTTAAGGTGCAAAGTTCAAAATTGACGTCCTGATAACTTGTAATCTTTGACATATCAACCTATTCCCGCCAGCCACGGATTTATAGAGTTATGAAATGCACGTGTTCGTGATTGCAGTGAGAACAACTGACCGTGGGCGGTGAGAGTGACCCGATGTCGGTCGAGTTTCGGCTGTGGTTCGAGCGGCGCATCAGGATGGGCTGTGAGCGCGGTATGCTAGTGTTAGATGGTGCGGCGACGGCGTTCTGCAAATGTACATCATTAGTCACACACACGAAGTCACGCAATACACGCAAAGGCTATTATTTACATCATTAAATGCAGCAAAAATACTGTGACTCATCATCGGAAAGTTGTTTCAGAGACAACATACTCGCTGGTACCTAAAGTCACGAGTAGTGCGATCACCTCGGCCTTATCAGGGCAAGAAAGGAAAACACGGCAATAACTCGATGTATGATGCTGCTTACATACCAACCGAACGAAAGCAATAAGGAGTGACATCGCCCGAAAGATAATGATCTTTATCATTAGAAGGCGACAGAAGGCCTTTGACATCCACATTGATACTTTTGCAGATTTTCGGCTGGTCTGCACTTTATACAGGGTGTAACAAAATCCTCATATACAGCCGAAAAACGAACTCATTCTCCCGTCACTAAGAACAATTTTTACTAGGGGACAAACTTTAAAACCACAAAAATAAACACCCGTCTCATAAATTTTAATACCCAGCTGGTAACATTTACTAAGGTACAGCTACGAGTATACAGCTATTCATATAAAAACATACGTTTTTTGCGACATCAAAGTTTTCGCAGTAAAAGTTGTTCGTGTTGACGAGTGGAACCCCTAAAAATGGGGGGTTTGTTACACCCTGTATAAAGAACAGACTGAATGAACAAGCGGATGTGAATGACAATGCAAAGGAACGTATTCGTGTGAATATGTCACGGCGAACGCAAGCGAACCGAATCGAACCTGGGCCCAGTTTAATAAAGCTACAATTAGTATATAATAAATTATAATTATTTTCAAGTCATTTTCCCCCTGCTGACCAATCAATCGTTAACGTAATAAGAAACATGTCACGTGACCCGACCGTGAATCTGCCATTGCACAATATTGCACAAACAGAACCTAGGCCTGGGAAAGCTGACTCATAGTCATGTCCCAAAGACATGACGACCAAAAAGAAGAAAAAAGTCGCGCAAAGCCTGCATAGTTCACACAGTGTCGCACTCACCCGCAGATGCAGTTAGGGCGAGGCGGGCGGCCTTCGCGTTCATGCGAAGTCAAAGTTATTTGGTCGAATTATTTGTCGGGCATTATAGCACAGCCTGCATAGCACGGTTAATTTGAGAAAGGGGCTGTATAACTATTGGCCCTCCGCTCATACAACGTAGACGGCAATATTGAGCGAGTGAGAAGCAAATAATAGTTGCCCAGTCCGTTTCTTTAATGAACAGCGTTTATTATGTTTTTTTTTTGTTTATTAGGAATGTGACACATGCGACAGTAACAATTCAACGTACATTGCGTAGCCGAGTGTTTTTCTACTTGTTAATCTGTGGGTGAATCGTCTTTGCGATTTGTGTGTACATTGAAATTCAATTTGTCTACGCAAACCATCAATTGTAGTTCAATGAAATAGAGCCCTGCTCCTATATTACGCGCACCAAATCCTGAACGATCGTCGTCAAATTTTATACTAATGGCTATCGCAAAGGTCAGGATTCCAACAGGATTTGGTGCGCATAATTAGGCCGCAGTACAGTGTCCGCCGTCCGAAGCGCAAAGCTAGCGTAGCACACACAGTGTCGGACTCACCCGCAGCTGCAGCTGGTGCGGCGAGGCGGGCGGCTGCGGCGCGTGCTGCTGCAGCGGCGCGGGCGGCGGCGTGAGCTGCAGCGTGCGCGGGCGCGGCGCCGCCTCCGAGCCCGACGAGGAGGCGCACTCGCCGGCCTCGCCGCTGCCGGTGGCCTCCACCAGGACGAAGTCGTCCTCGCCCGCCCACGTCGTGTCTGACGAGGAGGCTGTACACACCAAAACTCCTAAGTACGGTCACCCTAACCGTCCTCGGTCACACTACTAAACTGCATGTTTAGTTTGGCGAGTTTTCACAGGTAAGGGTTTAACGGTTGTACATTATGCACGTATCTTCTTTTGTAGTTAATTTACTGCACAGTGTAAAAGCTTTCAAATACTATCAAAGTATCATAGATTGATAATAGGGGGTGGTCATATGTGTGGGCCAGGCCTATGAATGCTTATTTCGACCCCGAAGTGTTGAAAGTAAAAAAAAAAAATCTGATTGATTCAAGAAATGTCAACCCCTATTATGTTTGCCAGAGACAAATTTCTACTTTACTAAATGGGATTGTTTTGACAAGACTTCTACTGTACTAAATGGCATTTTTTGATCACTCGACAGATTCTTGTGCAATGGGGAATGGGTACTTTGGAATTGTCTCACCCAGCATTTTCCAGAGAGGTTTAACAAGTTCATTGTGAGTTCAAAGTATTTTAAAGGCCTTAGACGATTCTGAGGTCGTCGATTCTTAAAGGTGAACGGAATTATTAACAAAAACAAGTCTGACCTTAAGTGTTATTTGAGTGTCATTCGAAAATGTGAATAAATAACATTATACGAGTGCTCGTAAATAATTAAAATGTAACGTTGGTCAATTAATAAAATTAATCTGCATTGAATGTAAGTATTGACTTTAAGTGATAAATTAAAAACTAAGTATTTTTTTAGATTATCTAAGTTTTCTATAGAGAAAAAAGCTTGACCCCCAGTTTCTCGTATTGTTAACATACATCAGTTGACTAAAGTACATAAAAAAACAACTAAGTTAATGTTGATTGTTAGTGTTCGAGAACCCGGGGTAAGATAGACACTAGTAGAGTTTTATTTATATCTGTCTGTACTGTATACGCTACAGTTGAAGGTAGCGCTGAGGTAGTTCAAACAGCTCACCACTTTAACAATAGCCGTAATCACAATGATACAGAAACTGGTATGTCCCGTCCCACTGTCCTCATTACACGGTTGCACTATTGACCCACAGTTCCTCAAGGAAGATAAATATATTTTTCTTCACACGAGTACATCATATCTAGAACTGGTCGAATGAACTATTAATTCTTTCGTTTAGGTATTTTATATAAACATCAGCAAATTGAAGGTCAAATTAAAAGTCCGCGCGTGCAGCCAAGCAACAGCATTGTGTTTGGTGCCAAGTTTTCGACGCTCACACACTACATGAAATTAGGTGCAAATAGTTGCGATGCAAGTAATCCATAATTTATTTAAATCTATTTTTAGGGTTCCGTACCTCGAAAACAAAACGGAACCTTTATAGGATCACTTTGTTGTCCGTCCGTCTGTTTGTCAATACCATTTATCTCGGGAAGGCGTGGAGGTATCAAGTTCAAATTAAAACCATATGTAGGTACTCAAGTGTTCCTTGAAGTTGTGAAAAATAAAACCTCTAAGTTAACGTAAAAAAAGTTATTCACGTTTATGCCGCAAAAAATGTATATTTCGACATTCGCAAGGGAATCAAATTTAATAGGGTATTTTCCGTTGACCTAAAACTATGAAATTTGGCAAGTAATATCGTCGTATACTAGAAGTACAGGGAAAAATATAAAAACTATACATTTGAAATTAAATCATAAAAATTGTCGATGAAGTTCGGGAAAAGCTTGTAAAAAACTGCGAGACTCGATTCCTGAACTATTCATGTATAATATGTAAGTACCTACAAATTTGTACGGAACCCTCGGTGGACGAGTCTGACTCGCACTTGTCCGATTTTTTATATCATTCACGTGTTCTGCCAAATCTGTTTGTTAGACTTTAGGTAACACAGTTATATATATTATGTTGTTGTTACTTTTTTGTAACTGGCTGAACTTTCTAGTATTAAGCAGCAGTATTAAGCAGGTATTATGATTTTTAACATTGTTTATACACTCCCACACACAGGTATCTCCCACTCAGCTATAAAAATGACTGATGCTTGGTCTTAAGACAATAACAATTGGTGTTAAAACTATACTGAACAGATAGTTCTCGGGGGAAGGAGGGGTTATCGAAACATTAACTATTTATGAGGACAAATTGACACTTGCAGATTTATTAGCTGTTTATTTACTCCAAGTACATAGCTAAGTAAACTAAACTTAAATATTGTTTACATTTTTTTCACTTTCACTCTGTCAAGTTCCTTTGTTCTTTTAATCTTAAGCAAGTTGCGTGGTTGTTAACACAATGGCTCTCTAACAATTATTCTACAAACTCCAAATCAGAAACACATGAGCGTTTGATAAAAAGCCTTTCTTACCGGAAGACGTCGGAGCTTGCTTCCGCGGCATCAGCAGAGTGGGTTGCGGGGCGGGGGCCGCGGGCTGCGGGGCAGGGGCGGTGGCGGCGGGCTGCGGGGCGGGGGGCGCGCGCGGCTGCGGCGCGGGGCGGGGGGGCGCGCCGCTACTCCCTGTCAACACCACACGCCGGTCACCACCAACATCCACTAAAGAGGGCCATACAAATACTCGTAGCTAGCCATAAAACCGTAATAACTTTTGTTTCGATCAGCCAATGGGTACGTACAAAGACGTTGTTGTAACGCTACAGTTGCCATCGAAATGGACAAGAAACAAAACTCTATTCTCTTGGCGACTAAAGCATACACAAATATAGCCCCTCAGTTTGCGTCACTGGATAAAAAAAACCCGAGCATTTCATGCCATCCGACATCCGCTGACGTGGCAGTGTCCGATTTAGTCCAAGAATTTTTGAACAAGCTTTTGCGACATTCGCATATTTTGTGTGTTGTGAAGCCATGCCAAAACTCAGATAACAAAGACAGGATATAATGCGAAGCTCATCGTCAACCACATCACCACATAAATGTAACCACACCTCATGCGTTATTCCATAGTGCAGCACGTGTAAACCTGATATTGCAACACACAAGGCATAATTGCTATTGGAGGACAGATACAAAATAGTGATGAAATGAGTAATATACCCTGACTGGTCCACGACTGCTCTAAGTAACAGTTAGTCTCATGGGTGCTCTCGCACTCGCTCTCCATAATATCTGGCAGTTCCAAGTCCAAACCTAGACAATAATATGAAAAGATTTCGTCAGCATAGTTCAAAAATTCCTGGTCTATGTGGGATACTAATTTGTTATCTTAAATGTAGGGACAAAAGTAGTTGTGGAGGACATGATGAAAGCATCGTGAGATTTTCGCTACTTTTTACATAATGAGAAGAGTTACTAAACACCTGCTAAAGGATACAATTACGAGAAGTTTCGAAAGAGAAACAATGGGCAGTGATTAGTCACTCGGTCGGTCGCGTTCGATTTTCATATATTCACGACTGGTGCAAGATTACTGACACAATGTTAAGGCTGGTTTGCATATTGCGCATTATTCATTGTTTGATTTTACAAAAAGTACTGTTGTAAAAGGGGCGGATACTAACTACAGCTATTTCATTCCTTTTTGTTAAGATTATAGTTAATTTTGGGTGTACTCCACTTGCTTAGCCTTCTTTTCAGTTATCAAGAGTGAATGGAGAACTTGCACTTAAAAATCTTTTAATGTAATCGGAGAGGCCATGTTAAAAGGTAAATAAACGGAGTATTTTTTTCTACGACTAATACTTTTCACAGTATAACCTGTCCAAAAGTCAATATAGTCACGAACGTGGTACAAAAACGCACCTCACAAATAGGACTCAAACTATGACGTCCCAACTTGCTTGCACGTAACGCCTTATAATGTATGAAAGCGTTTATCAACATTTAAATTATCTCGTAAAATAATGTTTTTATGCATCTACACACTTATAATAAAAGTTTTGAATTCAATAAAAAACTATATCTAATAAGTTTTTTATTATTATAGTAACTTTATTTTTCGTGTATATAACCTACGACGAAGTCCGAGCCAGCTTCTTCCCCACACGCCTATAACTCCGAAGTCGCAGCCAGAGGCTGAACTCAACAGCTTTTTATAAATTTTCTCTTATAGGCTTTCTACACAGCTGGGCGGCTGTCACAGCTACCTGTCGGTGACTAACCAAAGTGTACATACTTAGTTTACCTACACCAAAGGTCACGAAAGGTAACGATTCTCAGTAATTTAATTAGGTTGTCCAAACAAGGTTGATTTTTACCCCAAATCAAAGTGACTCTGGTTGTGATCATCATCCAGCAATGTAAAGACCTGCAGCGTGTTTAGCGATGTTGTCTATGGACGAGTGACAGGTGTCACTTGCTTTCTTGTACTTACTTTCTTGCGTCAGAGAGAAAATAGGTACGTTTGATGATTTCATCATCAACCCATTATGTCCCCACCGAGGGGCACGGGTCTCTTCCCTGAGGAAGGTATAGGCCATACTCCACCACGGGGGCCAGGTCCGGCTTGGTGGAGGCTTGTAGACTAGTGGCTCGTCTACTGTCAGAAGTTGTCAAGCCGCCCTAAGGCCTCTGACTTGGCTTAACGACTGCCATCTATCGACGGCAGCCGGCGGTTTGATGATTTATTTGATTATTATTTGCAATCATCATCATCATTCAGCCACAAGAAGTCCACTGCTGGACATAGGCCTCCTCCATAGATTTCCAAAAAGACCGGTTAGAAGCGACTTGCATCCAGCGTCTTCCTGCCACTTGGATGAGGTCAATTATGAGAGGTTTTTGCAATGTCCACTATTATTCAGTACCCAAACACTGGCCCTTCGAACCGCATTCTCTCCCTAGCGCAAGAAAGAAAGTAAGTAACACCTGTCACTCGTGAAGACAGATGTATTTTAAGTCCTTACGTGTGCTGGAGGTGCGCGGGCGCTGGAGGAAGGGGTGGTTGAAGAAGGTTTCGAAGGACAAGCGCTCGCGCGGATTCCGCCGCAGCAGCCCGATCAGCAGCGCACACAGCTCGGGACTCGTGCCGGCCGGCATTCTGCATACAAAACATGCATGAAGGTACGGAGCAAGATGATAGCGAACAGTGAAACGAACTATCTTCTCGCGACAACAAAAGCTAATTTGAAGAAGACAAGGCGAAAAAAGTACACGGGAAAAGTACAAAAACTTTTAACAAAACAAAATTACAGATGAAAAAGGAAATTGAAAAGCGAAGAATAAAACCTAAATAGGTTAATTAATTCTTAATAACCAAGCTCCTAAACAGTAGTCAACAAGATGCGGTTCATTAATAGAAAAGGAATAATTATATTGTCATTATTTAGGTAGGTTTTGTGATTGTATTTAATTTTAATGATGTCATGTCACCTCACCAGAAAAGTTATTCTGTAACTTGGTACAAAGCCGCAGTTATAAAATGTTAGCAATCAGACCTTGAATATGGATAGTGACTGTACAAAGCTGCAAAAACTTTACAAAAAAACCTTAAAATAAGAACTGATACATAAGAGTGCTTCAGTCAACGAGAGTTTTTTGCGAGAATAGATTCATATATCTGCATTGTCATTTCGATGATTTGCAAGTGTGTATAATATTAAATATATTTCGACTAGTGTCGACAAATAAACTGCGTAGTTAGACAAAGCTATTAAATAAATATTCATACAGGAGTGTTACGAAGTCAGCGAAGCTAAACGTAGACAAAACACTGTAGTATAGTTATATTTTATGATTGTTATGTCACTGATAGCTAGCCGTTGATTGCACTAATGAGAAGCAATAATACGACTCGTGTGTGTGAGTGATTCGTCTAGGCGTATGTACTCACTTGGGTTGAAGGTCTATACTGTTCTCATAGAAGGCTTTAAGTTCGTGTGGCGTGGTGGCCTGGAAAGGCGCTTTGCCGGTGAGGCACTGGTACACGATGGTGCCCAAACTCCACAGGTCCGCCTTGGCGTCGTACTTCAGTGACATTATCACTTCCGGGGCCTGTGTGCAAACAAACATACACCATTTTACATTAATAGCAACAACGGTGCTAGAGGTTGGACGCGGTTGGAAAGCAAAGGCGTGCGTACAAATAGTTGCACATGCAATAAACATAATTATTTAATAGATCGAATGATAAATGCAAAAGGAAAGTTGATTACCATATACATGGGTGAGCCGCAGAGTGTGACGGCCATGTTGCCTTCTTCGAGGAACCTCGCGAAGCCAAAGTCCGCTGCAAAGAGAGAAACTATCATTACCAATACTGGAGATAGAATAATAGCATTTATTGGCTTTAACCTTCATTTAGTTTAGTTTCAACTAATGCGTACCAGTGGTAATTGCATTGTTGGTTATACCACTGTGATTATACTATAAACCGAATGTCGAAGTGGTACATCTCACAAATTGCCGTTAATGACAGTCCGACCCACACACTTCCCACATGTGTTTAAACAAAACGTGGCTTTTAAACAATGTAATGTTAGCACATCAATATTCGTGATTTTAGATGGTAAAAAAAAATAAATAAAGAAGGTAATTTACACCAAGCTGAGGTAACAGAGACCGAATGATCAGGTTGTTTCATCAACTTCCGAGTGTTTGTTTCTCATCTAAAGTAAAGTTCGAGATTATGCGCAGTTTTTATTTTTCTTATCGTAGAAGTAGTGGAGCGTCGTGGTCAAAAAGATCTAGACGGCCATAAATAGAATTTAGTCTAGTACCTACAATTAAGGGTACAGCTAGCTAGAGTTCAGGCTACCATATGGTAGCTCTTCAGAAGAACTGGGAAGAGCTAGAGTGAGTCGAGATTCTTCTTTGCTCCTGTAAGCTCAGCATCCTTGTGGGTTTACTTTACTTTTGCTCTACCTTTCATGTCACTGATTGCACCCATGATTTCTTTGGGCTGCTGCTGATGCCGGCTATTACTGAGAAAAACACCTCTCGTTGAGTCCTCACATATCTGCATCTTGGGTCACTTCATCTTGCTACGGTTCAGAATAACTTACGAATTTATACGAATCCATACAAGATGATTTATACATCGTCCTCTGTAGTGCCTCGGACATATTTTTAGATGTCCGAGGCACTACATGAACGATGAGCTCCCGCCACTAGATGACGACAACCAGTTTCCGCCGGATAACCCTCCGGAGCCAGCTGTAGACTTACCCAGCGCCTATACCATCCAGCAAAGACGCATGACGGTGCAAGCCACGCGTTTTGTGGCGCTAAATTCATAATAACATCCACACAACTCAACATAATTCTTGCTCTGGTTCAAAACTATAGTAACCAAGCAAGCACAAGCACTGTAAGGTAATCAGCCACATCTAATCCTTCCCCCACGGGACAGGCTCTGCCTAGTGTGGGGGTCAGCAAATGTTTAAATGTTACCTTTAAAATGGCAATAAATACTTTTTACTTTTTTACTTTTACTTTTAAAGTAATGTATATTGATTAGTACCTTAGTACATCACAAACATGCAAAAACATGTACTGTAAAGTTGCGATTTTTGACATTTGAGCGCGCTAGACCTGCTACTCGCGTCTACCACTGTAACCTGTGCAGGCTAGGCCCACAGGTCTAATTATGCGCACAAAATGCGCATTAAGTCCGCCGCATTGTACGTTTTTTTTAAGTGCATTAAAAGTATCTATAAATAAATAAAAAATCCTGTCGCAATCCTCACGTTTGCAATTAGTATGGAATTTTACAATTAAATTGGGATCGTTCAGTAATTGGTGCGCGTAATATCGACTGCCTCGTTAGTGTAGCGGTTTCTCGCCTGATTACCATGCCGGCGGTCGTGGGTTCGATTCCCACTGGGGACCGACGTACATTTGTACAACATTATATTCCACGTTTGTGATGTTCTTGCCAGGTTACCATAGCACAAGGTATCCTAGTTTGGGACTAGGGCAAGTGATTGCACTGTGTGGTTGTAATTTTTTTTAAATTATTATAATATAGGAGCAGGCTACGCACCAATTTTGAGTGTGATTTCGGCAGGGTGAGGCGTACGCGGCGGCGCCACGTTGTGCGTGAGCAGTATGTTCTGCGGCTTGAGGTCGCGGTGTACGATGCCCTTGGCGTGGATAGCACGCATGGCCTCCGCCAGCTGCCGCAGGAACAGTCGGATGGTGCCCTCGCTCAGCAGCCGGTTCGCCTGCAGGTAGTCCGCCAGGTCGCCGCCGTTGCAGTACTGGGGACAAACGCTCGGTCAATCTCTCACGGCACGCCACATTGTCGGTCCTGCCGGACAGATATGGCAGGCGTTTTGTTTGCGCTTGCCGCAGAGATATAACTTTTTCTTTAAGGAGTTTTCTTAGGCAAACCCAAACAAAAGGCGTGTTAGTGGGTCCGGTGGGTAAAAGGCCACCAGGTAACTAAAAAATTATGAAGCTGTTCCAAAATTTTAATTGAAAATATCCTCTGCGTGATGGTAGCTCAGTGCGTGCTTGCAACCCTTGCAAAGTTGCAACCCATGCGTGAGGTTCCGGGCATGTACCAAAGACGGACCGATTTCTGAATTGAGAATGTCACTAAGTAAATACTTAAGTAACGTTCAGTCACCCTCTTTACTGAGAAATTCGGAGAGACAGCACGACAGTTAACTATTTACTTAGAGAAATTCTCAATTCAGAAACTGGCCCTTTGTTTTCTAAGTTAGGTATACATTTAATGAATATCTACTAATATATAGCACTCGCTAACTGGGAAAGAAAACATTGTAAGGAGTGTCCACCTAGCGCTTGTAATCGCCCTGTCCGCGGTGGGAAAGTGGAAAAGCTAAGCCTAAGCTCTCTCACTCTTTCTCTCTCTCTCTCTCTCTCTCTCTCTCTCTCTCTCTCTCTCTCTCTCTCAGAAAAAAGGCCTTTGCCCTGGAGTGAGATGGATAAAAGCTGCTTTGCTTATGTCATCACCTCAGAATCAATAACTTGATGAGTTTACTCTTTATCTAAGTTCTATGTGAAACATTTATTTTTGTGGAGAAAAGCATGACGTTTTATTTTCTACTTATTTTATTTAGTGCGTCATGCACGGCATAATGTAATAAGTATATAAATATTATGCTGAACATATTGGAATTTTGTGGTACTGTCGTACATAGATACGTTTATTCGCTATACTAAAAAGATAAGGTGCAATATTATCGAGCATTTTCTGATAATAATGAATAAGGTCACCGGATTTACGCAGATCAGTCATCACATCGGCAATCACCTGCCTAATATCGTAAATAATTTATTAATGTGAGTATATAATACAACGCCATGTTAACTATGTTTTACGTAAGTACACTCTGCAGTAGTTCCGTGGAACTGCATACATTTTTGTTTCCGCCATAAAATCAGGTTACGTGAATATAGAATTTCGACTCCACAAGTTAACACGTAAACGTTAATTTATTAGCTAGTTATAAGGCTTTGAAAAGAGTCAGACAAGTCGGTATCGCTGTCGATGTCGGTTCAATGTCGGTACATAGTCGCGATCAGAGACGCATACCCCGCGGCCCACGCCGCATTTGACACACGTGAGCCCTTGTTGGTGTTTCAGGCAGCGAAAGGAGTGTTCAGTGTTTTTTTCGTTTACGCAGTGTGACGTTATCGGGTTTGATTGTTGATAAGAGCGCGCCCGGCCGCCAGCAATCTTATCAGGGAGTGATAAGTGCTTATAAGTGTTAGTGAGCAATGCGCCCTGAAACTCGCTGGTACTTGTGCCACGACTGGTAACGACTTCTGCCGCCAATTGGCACGTCTAATAGTGTATTCGCATTACCGAGTGATCATGAGAACGAAACGTCTGCTCCCTGTGTTGCTGCTTCTCGTTGCGTAAGTCCATCGATGTTATACTTAACACCTGTCTATAGCACATAATGCGTACCGTGTACTAGCATGCCACACAACCAAAGTGAACTTACAAAAAACATCTATTATTAACTTTTTTAGGCGGTACAACGGGCCACACTCGGTTTATAAGAATATCTAATAACAAATTCAAAGTCATCACACATTCGGTGTATCATTAGTGCACAGTAGAGTATTTTTGCAACCTAAAACCTCGTATTTTTACTGCTGTAGAGCAGTCACAAATACGAGGTTTACTATACAGTAAAGCTATGCATTTCCGTTTCACTAAAATATACATAAAATTATGAATAGAATGGTTTAGTCATTTATCAATACATTATCATGTTATTTCTCCCGTCAGAACCTTGCGATAATATTTGAGATCCGATAATGTCACGTGAATGAGAGTAATTAACACGGTTTCAGGTGCGGAGCAGCGACCGCACAGAACGATGAGCTCCCGCCACTAGATGACGACAACCAGTTTCCGCCGGATAACCCTCCGGAGCCAGCTGTGGATATCGTGGAGGGAAGCGGCGCAGGCGTTCTGGAGGGACCACTCGATAGTGTCACGGAGTCTATAACACAACCAGAACTCGAGGATTTGGAGCCGACCACAGAGACAGCGCCAGCGGGTGACAAGCTGTTGTGCCCCGAAACTTGCACGTGCAGTGCGGAGGGAGAGGGTGACTTATACGGCTTTACTGTCAACTGCGCCAACAAAGACTTGATAGAGGTCCCATCAAATATCGACCCCGAAACGACTGCACTTTACCTACAAAACAATCAAATAACTGAATTGCCCAAGTCGTTATCTGATTTGAAGAGTCTTCGAGTGTTAAATGCCAACGACAACTCCATCATGGATATAACTCCAGGTGTAAGTACTAACGCCAAATACCTAATGATACAAACATCTACCTATATATCGTATATATAATATCGGGTATTATTAGACACGTGTACTTCCCGCAAGCTAGGTATTTTCGGCAACATAACTTTTTTCGAAAGGAACAATGCCTGCTAGTTAGGAGCAAGCGTAGCTCAGTTTTAGGTATACAATTATAATTACGTTCCATTAGAATACTGAATGACATAAGAACATTTTCATAACCATTTTCAATTTTGTTTTGTTGATTACCCAGTATTATTTTATGGACAAAGGAGCGTAATAGTAGGCACTCAAAAATGGGCTCTACTAAGCGTAGCCTTTGAGTCAGGGTTAGTTTACGATCTTTCATAACCTTATTTGCGGCCCGGGCCCATAGTAGATACAAGGCATCTACTCAGTTATAATCAATAGCAAATTGAAACTGACCTACGGCATTGTTTGGTTTAGTTTTAGAGATGATATTTATGTTTGTATATTTCAACTTTGCAGACCATCAGCGAACTTCCAGAGCTAAGGATTTTGAAACTTAGTAACAACCGTTTATTGGAGTACCCACAAGATTTGAGAAACAGTTTCTCATTAGCAAAATTAGAGGAACTTGATATAAGTGGAAACGACATCCGATCGGTAAGATTGCGACCACAGCTAATTATTTTAATGCCAGGGTACCATCGATTAGGCTTTTACTGAAGTTTATTTTTATTTCTGTTTCAGTCGCTAACTGTAGAAAACTTCGCTAATTTCTTAGCTCTAAAGAAACTAACTCTTCCTGAAACCGGTGATGAAATCAAAGAAGCTTTATGCGACGCTCTCAAGAATTCTTTAGACACAGTCTGTATTGAATCATGTAACATGAAAGAGTTTGTGTGCCCCGATACGCCGCAAAATATCGGAGGCGACTTTTTGGAAGCTCCGCTTCCTGGTACCATAGTTCTCAGTAACACAATTATGGATAATGCTGATCCTGATGTGAAAGTTACGGATTCAACAAGTACTACAACTGAAGCCCAGCAAAGTACACCGTCATCGGATACTGACTCACCAAAAAATGATTCAGCAACCACATCAAGTGATGTCAATATTTCTGCTAGCGATTTCTCACTTCGCAGTGCCGTTAGTAATGCAGAAGCTACCGTGGATAGCCGGAGCGGGGCGTTAAATGTAAACGTTGAAAAACCCCTCGAGACTCCCATTGAAACAGATGTAAAAGTTGGAGCAACTACTTCGGATGCCAAAACGGGAGGCGTCGACAAAAGTGTTATTGGAATGATAGTTGCTGGGATGATCTTGGTTGTTGCGGGAATTACAATTCAGAAGAACTGGAGTTCTATAAGAAAGCGGTTCAGTTCGAGCCCAAGACCAGCCAATGGAGTGGCAGGTAACGGCAATACGCCCGAGGAGATGCCATTGCAGGACAAGGATAAATTGCCAGTATAAAACAAGGAAAAAACATTTTGTGTGCGTCTTGCATCAGCTTTTTTCTAATAATTGTTTCGATCTGAATGTTGTAGAAAATATTTATTGAGAGTTTGCATAGTATCGGTAAATAAGTTTGGTTAAGGTTCACGTGTTCACCAAAATTGTAAATAACTTCATAGGGAAAACATACGAGCCACTTTTGTACTTCACCGTCTTTTATCTGTAAATATTTGATAACGCAGTAAATACATATTTTTAATAAATATCGGTTTTGTTTATTTGATAATCTCGAAGACCAACCCCCGGTTTCTTGTATACTAACTAGTAATCTACTGTTAACAGATGTCAATTATTGGTTGATGTCAATGGTTTCCACTTTGCCCAACTTTGCTCTTAGTAGTAAATTAACAGTTAGTGTACGAGAAACCGGGCATACTACCGTGCAAGTGGTCCCTGATCAGATTTCGCCATTTCGTCAAGGAATAATTAGTAATTAGTTCACATAATACGCAAGTGTTGTGTCACAGTACAAAATAAAGGTCATTGTTGTTACTTTGGTTGATTAGTACAAATAACATGTTTACGTTTACAACGTACCTACCTATACCATACGTACTTTCAAGCGTGCATTTCATCTACGCGTCTAATCAGCGATCAAAACAAAGAATTCTCGAATGTTTTTGTTATTGAATTTTTAGGAAAACCTGTAATACGCGACATCATTTTAAGATAATACGTCATGTTCTTTGATACAAATAAAGTTGAGGGGATTTAAGCTGAGCCGTAAAAAGGTGTATGGTATAGCAGTAACATTGAATAGAATAGAACACAATAGAGAAGAAAGTTCGTGTGAGGCGAGGCGGGGAGGCGAGGAGGCGGCGGCGCGGCGGCGAGAGCAGGTCACACTGCGTAAGAATAGTAGAGACAGGCTGGCAGGCGGATGTGCGCCTGACTGCCTGACCCACAACCCACAACTCACTGCAATCCGTTAGCCTCGCCGACAATAACAGACATTCGCCAACAACAACTACATAACCATCTTGCCAGATCCGGGCAGTTTTAAATTCCCTAATTGCTCCTTCGCGAATTTATCGCGCGCCTTATGGGTCGTTGACTCGTGAGCGGGCAGGTCTACGCTCTGATCAGTCAGACAGACACAGACAGTCTCAACTCACAACACATTTCCATTAACTATACACAACAACACACCAGTATACGACTCAGACATGTCTCTGCTCGCCTCGATCAACAACACGTGTGAAATGAAAACATGAATGCGACTTTGAGTGCACTGTCCTCATTCCACGTTTCACTTTTCAGATTAAACTTTTGACAGCTTTTTCACATGGATCTTGAGCTTCGCATGTTGCAGTTTGAAAATAATATCTTGGAAACTTTTTATGTTTTTGAACAAGATATTGGAAAACACTACTACAATATTTTCATTTTCAGGCGTTATCAGAACTACGCATAAAAGCAATTTGTATTGAGGTTAGTACGACCCGAGTGGGATATTAATCCTTCTTGAAATGATGTGTTGCAAAATGGCTCCACACTATCTGAACTCACATTTATTGGCAGTTCTGATTAATGGCGGTAAGTCAAACACTTGGTTGCGGGGCTGGCATCGGTTCAAGGAAACCGTTCCGAGGCACAAGTGGCACAACATAACGATCCCTCGAGACAAAGTGCCGCAGGTTTGCCTTCTATAGCGACTTTGATATAACTCTAGTAACCACAGCTCGCATTCAGCACCGTGATTTTCCACAGGGAGTACTTCGATGAGCAGAGCTGCAATAGAATGCTTCAACAAGGAAAGGAAAGATTCCGTTATTTGACCTCTGTCGTATAGGCGTTTTTTTCCTCTAACGAGGAACAAAGAAACTGCCTGCACGGCGTTAGACGCACGAAGTGCGGTCGACTTTTAGCCGTTTAAGAGTATACGGCAATGTAATGCAATGCTATGACATATTTATTTATGAACTCGCTTATTTTGTTAAATCATGGTATTTTCTTTGTACAGCTCAACGATATTATGTATGTATTTATTACAGTCCATTGAATAGTTGTTACTTCTATATATCGACGACGTCAACACCGATTATGTTTTCAATCTATGGAGACGTAACGCCCATCACCTTCAGGGAAATGAATAGAACGAGTTTACTAATCGTACCACATAAAATCTGATGGCCCCTCGAGTCAAGTCGCGTGTTCATAATGTAGCGGAGATGATCAATTTAACTCCACGTGACCTCAGCATGCTTGCCGCCACTGCCATCGCTACGCGTTCACCGTTTTAGCCAACCGAAATACATATTCTCATTTTACATATTGAGGTCCTAAAAGTATCATTGACATAAATTTTATACAAGTACGTGATTCTATATCGTATTATTGAAATAATGCAAAATCTGGAATCCGTTTCTTTAGTAGCGATATTTAAATCATCTCCAATAAGAAAAGACGAAAATTCTCAATTTCATTTTTACTTTCATAGAAAATGAAGAAGTCAAGTTTAAACAAGCATAAAATTTTTAAAAAATTAATTCGGAATTTAATACTTTTGCTTACTATCAGTGCTTTAATTATCGTTACTGAAGAAACGGTTTTCAGGTGTTGGGATTGCAATAACATGTTGTTTAATATTGCTTGAGATAAAAGTGAGCGCGGACGCTAATGAGGCGTTGCGGATTCTGTGATAGCTAAGTATAAAGCGTTAGGCCGATACCGGGTAGAAAGCCGCAGTTTCCGGCGTGTCGCTTTCTTGGTGGAAGCAGTCTCACTGCGACGTCACCACCTGGCAGTGTCTCCACTCTTCCGACGGAAAAAATAGCAGACCTTTCCAAAAAGGGAAAGGTACTGGGAAATTAATTCTTTTTAAAGTGGCTATATACAAAATCCACTTATCTGACTGACCTACATTTCCATTCAGGATGATTAATTTGCCACACGTTTTATTTTTGAAAAGGCGTGTCACCTGTTTTTTTTTTTTCACTTATTTTACGAACCAACCACTGTGACAACAAAAGGAAAACAATTCGGTACATTTCAATCTCTGGCTCAATGAGTGTGGTGTGTCATTCATTACATACTGGGAAATCACTAAGTATTAGCAAAAAATAAGAAGCGTTTGGAACATCACTATGAACAAAATTTTTCATAATTTTTGGGTTAACGTGATTTTTTTTATTGTCGTTAACACAATTTAAAAAGTGGCTAGATCTAGCCAAAAATCGGCTATAGTGCCAACACTCCAACCCGGCCAATGAAAAGGCCCCACTGCGCGAACCTGACGCAATCTCATATGGAAATGTCTCAACTCAATGGATGTTATCACATTATTCACTCTCCGAAAATAGTACTCACCCCCGTGTTCTACACTCTTAGTTCCGCAATACCTACCACAAACAATTTATGTACCTACATCAATAAATTAATCAGCCCGTACAGATCCATTGCTGTACAAAGGCCTCCCCCAAGGCACGCCACTTCCTTCTGCCTCTCGGCCATCCTCAGCCGCTGCCAGCAGTCTGCCTCAGATCTTTGTATGAATAGTTCATGTACTTAACAATATAATAAAAACAGTTAGAAAGGACCGTTATCGATTCATGCACAAGTGCACCGGCTTTATGCAAAATAAATTAACTGTTTGTGCCTGCCTGCCCTTGTTAACTTAGAAAGCTGCGTTTGTTGCGTTCAGTTAACTTCAGTTCTTATTTTTCCAGCAACAAAGATTTTATTTATGTCCGTTCAGCATCGCTGCGAATGATGATAAAGTAATTAAATGTAAGCGCAGAGAGTCCGCGTTCTCGCCGGGCACGAGCTGTACGATATTTTAATGGACCAATTCAAGCCCTTTTCGACCTCCTCTACATAAGGCTCATATGAACGATAGACTGAAAATTGCGAGGTTACAAAAAGAAACTAAATGCAATCAAAACATAACGTTTTGCAACTTATAATCACAAAAAAAATGTGTAAAAACCTACTTTAGTGTGATCAAGAAATTGAGATAATAAAGAAGTAGGTTTTTTCCACAGTTTTCCGGTTTTTACCTATATGTATTGGTGGATTCAGACTTTTGGTATTGTATTCTAACATGTCTCAATAAATAACATAATATTATATTTCATATAATATTGGAATATGCGTAGTCCTAGTTATGGAAATGGTCGACTGACCATCACCTTCACTCATCCCTCCCACGTGGAGCTGCAGTGTTTGTATTAATCTCAAGGTTTGTGGAAATTTACATACATATTCACAAACACTATCATGGCGGATCAAGCAAGGCAAGTTTAGAAATCAAATAATGATGTTGTAGATGTGTTGATTACATGACACAACTTATACATATGCAATTTTATCTATTTTGTAGGTAAGTGTACCCACTAGAGTGATTAGTTAGACAAATTCGGTACACAGGGGGTGACGTAAAGAATGGATAACCTGAAAACAGTTTCTTAAAATTCGAACAAACCACTCTCCGGAAGCAAAAGTCCCCGACATGTACTCGGACAAAAATTTGCGCTTTAAAGCTTAATATTTCGCAAAAAATTATTATCTTCCTACACGTTATTGCATAAATAAGAAATTTTAAATAAAAAATATAAACCGACTTCGAAACACTAAGGCACTAAAAAGGTACACATACTTCTAATTATTTAAATTATTTCTAACTTTTTAGTGCTGTAGTGTTTGAAGTCGGTTTATATTTTATATTTTTCAATTTTTAGTGGGGGAGCGGGAGAAAAATAAACAAGTCCCTTCTAACCATAATTTACCCTACTTAATTCGTTGCTTTAAAATTTGATGTTGTCAATTTCCATCTCCGAAAGTCTTCACCAGAACATCACCAAATCAACTTGGGACTAGTTTTGCGCTATTTTACTAAAGGATGGGCCCCATTGGGCCTTATTTACTGCTGTCCATTGAGTTCCGTTCTCCATCTCTGAAAGTCTTCATAAGATCTTCACCAAATTAAAATGGGACTAATGGGACGTTATAACTATTCAAACAAAAAAAGAATTGTCGAAATCGGTTTTTTTAACATTTTATTCTGCCGTTTTGTCGGCGTGATTAATACGTCGTCTCTGAGCTAGGCCGCGGACAGACAGACAGACGGGCGTACATGGCAAAACTATAAGTACTACGAAACCCTAAGAAATTTCAAAAGGTATTTTAATTTTATTATTAATACTGTCTTGAAATTTGACTTGCTTCTTGGAAGTTGTCAAATTGACAATATTCTGCAGAAACGGTTTTCAGGCTATATACGCATTTTTTACGCCACACCCGTATGTTCAATTACTGGCGTATTTTATTTTCTGGATGTAAATAGAGTGATCATTTCTACGTGATTGATGGCACTGAGCAGCTGTTTTATATCAAGCGGAGTTGATGCAATGCATAATGCCAAGACACTGTTACGAAACCATACTTTGCAAGTACCTACCGCTCTACCTAGGTAGTCAAATGTAGTATTCACTCGAAACAACTTAAAACCAAGCGTTGGTGGTTTTAAAATAAACTTGATGGAGTTACTTCATTAGGGTTATAAAAACGTTAAGGTGTTTCTAACTAAACGCTAAATTACTGTAGAATCTGATAGTAGGTCAGTCAATTTACATAAATCCTCGAATAACTGACTTACCTGATTACACAGGTGTCGCAGAGTTATTTGTGCCATATTTGAAACTCAACATTTTATAGATAATCTATGTGTTAAAATCGTGAACTGTGTTCTGAGGAGCGACCCATAATCGGGAGGAGGGGTTGAGCTTGGTAAATCCGCGGCGACACTAATGACTACGAATTTCCTTTCACAAAAGGCGTACCTAGTTCGAACGCAATATCATGACAACATGCCGGCTACACAGCCGGCTCGAAGCCAAATGACTAAAGTGGATAAATAAATGTCAAAGTTAAAGACGTCCATCGGCTATGTATATCCAACACGTGTCCTGCCTTTGAGAGTCTGATACAGACGTGCGCGGTGTTTCATCAGCGTTACTTTTTATACATACAAATTATGTAACTGTCAATACATAGAAACATCACGTAATATACCTACTACTACTTGTGGCAGAGACAGAGCATTCAACTCATAAGTTATTTCAAAGAAGTTGGGGCAACTTCTAAGTTTAGTACTAGTTTTTTTAGGGGCGTTAAACTCGAACTCCTTCCTTATTTTTTGTGTTTCTAAGCCCCGATTAACTACAGCAAATACTGTTGTCTTCTGCTACTGTGGATGACTACTTATTTCTAGCCTAGAAATAAAAAGTAATCAACAGTACCTAGTTCTGAAAAAAAAACCTTTCATCGTCGGTGTCTCTACCATCATGGTTACAACTGGCCGTGACCGTGCGAGCCAAACGATATCAATCTAAAATAATCCTATTATTAAGGTTGGAGACAACCCGGAGTGGCTGGTCGGCACTTGAACTTGCTTGTCTCTTAAAGTACTATCATAGCATCAAAATTATTATGATTATTATAGATTGATAGTTATCGTTTCCCCCGCTACGCCCAAGCGCAGTGTGATGTGGATAGACCTTTAACCCGCATAAATAAATGGCCGTGCCAATCTCGCCAAAGACAATAATGAAGGTCCTAGTGGCAGAGGCGTAATTGAGCTCAAATTAAAGTCAAAGTCATGGTCCGCGGCAGCCATGGCGACGGTCCACGTTGCCGCCCAGCCGCCCAAGCCCGAGCCCGTGCCAATGAACTTTGTTTGGCTCCGAACGAGCTCCGAGCTGATGCCATCACTGCTACACTTTTTACGCAACGAAAATATAGAGGTAATTTTGTCACGACTCGATGTACAGGGTTATTTCTAAATTGCGCAATTCCTAGAACGTATCGGTTAGAGTTGTGTCGTTTACAACTTTCGTGCTCTGACTTATAGCTTTTTGTTCAATTTTCCATTATAAAACAAAAATCTACGGTTTCTGTGCTTTGCAGTGGCTCTGATTGACAGATAATAGTGTAATGCTAAAACCATAAGGGTAAAATAGTATTTATGACCACTCTATGCATGACAATGATTTACTAAAGGTTGCAAACATAGATATCTCTACTATTCAATGCTCTGAGGCTGCGACATAGGTAGAACGCTTAAAGCGCAAATGTAATAAAATTGTATAAACCCTGATACTTCGAATAAACTCATAGAACAAAAGAAGAACAAACAAAGGCGATTGGACCTCTGTGGCATATCCACCCGCCGCCACTTCGAAAAGTTTCCGCGCACGACGAAAGTGGTAAATATAAATAGAATCCTCTATTATGCTAACAAATAACTTCTAGTCATAAGGTACCCTGAAGTGTCACGTTTCCGAGATATTTGGGGGTAAAGATCGTCATACGCGATCTATGACAATAATTAAGAATGCAGTAATTACATGTGTATACGCATTTCATTGTATTGAAATAATGTCTTCAGGTGAACTATTTATTATAAGGCAGCACAATCTAATAACACGAAAAAAATCTTAGCCATGATTGATGAAACTGTGTTCAGCCGTTAAAAGAAATCAGCACTTAGGTATCTAGTTCATATTAATTTTTACGCTTAGTGACGAAACAAAACGCGTAGTCACTTCATAGAAACCGTTTCTAGAAAAGTTCGATACAAAAGTTGTCTCTGTAGCGTTTCAAAAGGAGGAAATAGAAATGAGTCATAATAGGTGTCGGGGGTTAATAAACAAGTGTTTTTGTACTTAGTTCATCAACAATTATTGCATTTGTTCTCATGTTATACGTATTAGTTCCAAATATTATCTTGGTACCTAACAAACACCATCAAACATCTTCAACAAAGATCTTCCTACTTAACATTCTTTTCGTTTTAAGACGGCGGCCGGCCGGCCGCCGCGATGGCGACGTGATGGAAAACAAGCCAAGTATTGCTGTTCGAACTAGCTACTTTGACAAAATAACCTTAATTGCGATGTGATGTGATTTAGTAGGCAATGTTTTTTTTGTGGTACTAGATAATGGTGCCTTATAATAAATAGTTAAATCAACCTTGAGAATATTATTTGAACGCAATGAAATGTGTATACACACGTAGGTAATTACTGCATTCTTAATTATTGTCATTGATCTCATATGACGATCTTTACCCCCAAATATCTCGGAAACGTGACGCTTTAGGGTACCCTAAAACCAGAAGTTTTTTGTTTGTATAAGTATTCTCCATCCATATTTAACACTTTCATCGTGCGCGGAAACTTTGAAAAAATCAAAATGGCGGCGGGTGGATATGCCAGCTTCTCTAGAAAAATGCACAAACCTCTTTGAAGAACAAGTTGTTGCCAAACACACACTAATTGGGGCGTCTCAGGCATTGTACATTTTACAAATAACCCGGAGTAACGCCAGAGCGTCGGGAGCTATATAAGCATTGTTTGCCCTTGAAGTGTACCTACTGCTATTAATAAGACGGCTAGAGGGAAATTCGTGATGTGGCTTTGGGATGGTGGGAACAATAATATTTTGGGAGAAATCTGGTGATACCAGAATGTTTTTAATTGGATAAGTCTTTTAAAGTAGAAACTCCAGCTGAATAGAGCCGATACTAAATTCATGCGTGCACTTTAAGCAAATGTGCGTATCATATCATGCAACGTGCTATTCAAGTAAAATCGACCCAAAAAACTGTTTCTTCAATACGATATTGCTGATAAGACCACTTTTAATTAGCATAAGTTTGAAATTATTAATATAATTGTCTCATTTTTCATGCAGTCTTGAAACTTGACGCGGTCGATCTGTATTAAAAATAAAGTATGAATGAGATTTTTAAACTTTATTTTCTGCAAATTTCTAAGGTTATTTCAAAACACGTTGGAGTGTAGAATACTCACGTTTTCTACAGCACGTAAGACGCCACCTACAGTTTCCAACACACGAGTTACGGTGTCTTGTTAGCATAATTATTGACATAAAATACTTTATCCATAAAATTTTGCTGGAAAATCAAAATCGATTCAGAGTAACTTTCAGCGTTCTTATGGTACGGAGCGTAAGTATAAAGCACCATGGTTGTTTGGGAGCCCCATATTGTTTAATACAATACGTGTTAAAAATTTTAATCTCAATATCTTCTGAGCAGGAAAAAAAATGTTCGTAATGATGCAGAGAATAGTGGATTTCGGGAAGGGCGGGCGTTAGGCCTTTAACACCCGGTATTTTGACCGAGTATTTGGAATACTGTTCTTATTTTAAAACAGATAAATTCGAACAATTAATCATTACATCAAAAGCGGTGGTAGCGGAGCAGTAGAACGCCGGCTTCTCATTCGGGTGGACGTGAGTTCAAATCCTGGCATGTAGCAATGACTTTGTTTTCTAAGTTATGTTCATTTGTTAAGTTATAGTTGCAATACCACTCGCTAACGGCGAAGGAAAACATCGGGAGGAAACCTGAGTGTCTGAGGTGTTCACACACCTCAGCGCTTGAAATTGCCAATCCGCGGTGGACACGCGTAATGATTAAGCCTGTACTTTCTCTCTTTCTCTCTGAGAGAAGGCAGTGGGACGTATATAGGCTACATAAAAAAAATCATTACATAACATACACACGTATGTTTGTTTCACGTTAAGTAAATACCCTCTACAGTAAAGTGCAGACCAATGTAATAATAATACGTTATGCCTACATAAATATGTTATCTATCTGCTCCACGGGCATGATTAATTGAAACTACTTACATATTTATTGGCATTAAAAACTTATATCACTTGCGAAGTTAGTACCTACTAACGATCTTTAACATGCTAACAAGTAATATTTTACAGCTCGATTATCTAACGGGGACAATGTAGTTAATTATGTTGCTAAATAGTACCAAAAGTTGTGCAGATGTTGCTTTGTACCTGGTATTTAATTCAAATAAAAGAGTCATACATAACAGTGTATAATCGGCATAAATCTAACATTGGTAAAAATAACTAGGTTTATGCTTGAACTAGGTTAAAAAAAATAACCTGTATCTCAAGCGTTTTAATGGCTAAAATTGACAATAAAAGATCTTATGTAATTGTAGCAAAGTTACATAATCAGCAGCGGTATCAGTAGTAGCAGTAGTAGTAGAGTAGTAGTCAGTCGGTATCGATTTTTGGAGGATAATATTTTGAGAACTATAAAAGGTTCGTAGTGGGATTTTGGAAGACCTTAATAAGCATATAAAATTGGAACTTTGTAGGTCTTAGATTCAGTTATGGCAGATGCATAGCCTATTTACTTCGAACTTCGCTTGACACGCTGGACGCTGCTGCGTATTCAGACTCCCATTCAGAAGCGTCACACTAGCACTTGGAAGCTTGAAGCAGTGTGTTTGCACGTTTACTTTCGCGTCGATGGATATGCAAGGGGCACGGACGGCGACCGACGTGTGCGGGCGCGGCTTGTGCGCAGTTACCATGAGCGTGCGCACGGGCGGTACATGAGTAATGCCTTGGTGTGATGGGGCAGGGGACATGGCAACACGTGTCTGCTGCCAGACACAATGGCGGCGGTAGGACTGATTGCGACGTTCGCTAAGCTAAGGCTATAGTGTAATTGCGTACTAGATACTACATATTTTAATTAGGTCTTGTAGTGTAAAGTTTCTTGGGCTTGGAAGTTTAATAAATCTATATAACTACTAACAATATCATAAAGTAGGTGCTAGTGGAAAAAAATCACAGAATTCTGTGGGAAAAACGCAAACGGAGATCAACTTGATCGGTACAGTGCAATTGCTATAATGAAATCATATATGAGTTCTTAGATAGATAGATAAATAGAGAATACTTTATTGTACATAAAAATGGAAATTACACAGATATTTCTTAACCTAAGAGTACAGATGGCGGCCTCATCACTAAAAGTGATCTCTTCCAGACAACCTTTGGATGGACTGGACTAACACATTGGAGAGGGAAGTAGATGTACAAACAAACAAAATGATAGTTATGAGGTTATGGTATATGAATTATACATGCCTAAATAACCTTAGTTTTATTTTTTTTATATTTTCTTGCTTTTCAAATAAGGCATTCAAATATAGGCCACATCTATGCGACATAAGCCTAGAAGGCAAATTTCTTTTCTTGTATCTTATCATAGTCCTCACTATATGTTAATTTTATGTGTATGAACTGCGAAGTGACTCGGTGCGGCGCGGTCGTCGTTCCCTTGACATATTACTTAATTTAAATAAAAGAGCTAGTTATACACGCAAAACTGGGTCCCGCAGCTGTAAAACACTAATTTTGTCTCGCGAATTTTGTGTAATGAGGCGTAACGAACGTTTTTAATGAAAAATGTTACTATTACTTTTTTTTCTTTTGCAAAATTTAGCATAATGACATCGTCACACCGTTTTACAAGAGTAGACAGAAAAATTTAAGCGTTAGGACCCGAATTAAAAAAAACATCATTGGGCAGCCCACATCTGTAACATAAAAGACGCTAGTCGGCTAGAATTGATGGTCAAACAGCAATAATGGTTCTTTTCCTTTGAATTGCGCTGTGCACGCAACCCAAAAAATTACTACGCAGCAGACGTCGCCATTCAACCATGTTAACCTACACAGCTTTACTTTATCTGTCGAGTTGAAATTATTTCGGCTAATCTGTGTGACAGACGACACGACGCGACGCGGACTCTACATACAGGGTGTCAAAATACTAACGCTCAACCCGAAAGCAAAACTAAACAAACTACTTTAACAATAATATTCGTACCAATACCACTACACTTATTATGCACCTACATGAGCTAGTAATAAATATGAACAAATTTTTGCTGGGAATAAATTATTTTTAGGGTTTCATACTTCAAAAGGAAGAAACGGAACCCTTATTATAGAATCACTTTGTTGTCCATCCGTGTCTGTCAAGACCTTTTATCTCGGGAACGCCAGATACTGGAGGTATCGAGTTGAAATAAAAAATTAAACTTCTAAGTTAACATTCAAAAAGCGGCTGTTCAAACCTATATATTTCGACACTCAAGGTACCTAATCAAAATTTATAGGGTACTTTCCGTTGACCTAGAATTCCGAAATTTGGCAAGTAAACTCATCTTATATTACAAGTTAAGCGAAAAATATGAAAACTATACATTTGTAATAAAATAATAAAAAAATTATCTTTGAAGTTCGGGAAAAGCTCGGAAAAAACTGCGAGACTCGATTCCTGAACTATTTATAATATGTAAGTACCTAAAAATTTGTACGGAGCCCTCAGTGGGCGAGTCCGACTCACACTTGCCCGGTTTCTGAGGATAATAAAATTTAAAAAATGTTAGCGCCCAATGCCCTCACTTTCAGCGTAAGGCACGTTTCGTATACGCGCTGCGCACGTTTCCGATCCCGATGTTTTGAATACACTGCGCGTTGATATTTTGAATTATATTCGAACAGAAAGCTGGAAAATTTATATAAGATTCCTAAAAAAATATGCAAAACTTTGTTGTGGGCCTTTGAATTTCTATAACTGCTAAGCAAGCTAAGCCGTTAATTTTTCAGGCATTGTTTCACTATATTCGTAATGATTGCCGACAATGCGTGGCTTTCGGGATGTTTGTTAGAAAATGAACACTCGGTATGTAGAACCCGGCCCGCCCGCCGCCGCGCACGCAGCTACTGCGTGATCAATTCTGCCTACAATATAGTGGGTGACCTTGCTTCAAATAGAGGCGCACGCGATGAACACACGCGGAAGGCGAGCCAATATTAAGTGATGATAGTAAGAGACTAACCCATCAATTGTAGCTAATTACAATATTGAAATTAATCCGCATGAAACTACAGTTTGACCCTCAACTTCCATCCAGGATTTAAGAGAAGAAATTAGACTTCAGCTAGACATCCGCCACGTGGAAATTATCGACGATGATAAATGACATGAGTCGATTAAGGCGTCATCGCGGTAGTGGCGAACGTTTAATAATCAGTGTGTGGATTAAGGGCAAGGCTGCCGGGTCACGGACGGCATTAGCACAGGCTAATTGAAGCGATACCTAAACACAATTTCCTGAGCATTGTTACCGACTACTGGGTGGCAGGGTGGTTGAAATAATCACAGGTGTCATTTAAACGGTCGGCAAAAAAATAAACGGTTTTGATCAGCAATTATTAGTCTCGGCAACTAGTATTTGGTAACAAATTCGTTTAACGTACTTAATTCGTTGCTTTATAAATTTTATAAATTTGATGTTCTAAATTTCCATCTCCGAAAGTCTTCACCAGAACATCACCAAATTAACTTGGGACTACTTTTACGATATTTTATGAAACATACGGATATTACTAAAGGATGGGCCCCAATAGGGCTTATTTACTGCTGCCCATTGAAGAGTTCCGTTCTCCATCTCTGAAAGTCTCCACAGATCTTCACCAACATAAAATGGGACCAATGGGACGTTATACCTGTTTGAAAAAAAAAAGAATTGACGGAGTTAGGACGAACATAACCAAATTAAAAAAAAATATACGTGCCGAATTGATAACCTCCTCCTTTTTTGAAGTCGGTTAAAAAGGGTAAAAGGTGGAAAAAATTGCCTAGGAAACAATAACTCATATGTTGTATGAACGGACGAAGTAAACTATTTTGAAGCTAGTTTATTTATTGACCAAATAAGATAAGATAATAATATTCTTTATTTTACCAGGAAAAACACAAACATGAAATGTTTACAAAAATGCAGTACCAATATGTATTACGCTGCGAACAAAATGAGTCTACTGGCCATATTTTTTTTGTGTTGCTGCTCAATTATTTATTCATTTGATTACCACCAACCATCACCAAATGATTTGGTGATGGATGATATTTATTTCAATACGCGGAATCGGATTGGACTGTGCCCGTTGACCCGCAGTTTTTTATTACATTTACATAATATTCGTGCAAAGGAGTCGTAAACGCCTTCCTTTCAGAGGAAAATAATAGCTGGCGCATTAGTTACCAGTTGCCCAGGCAAGGTAGAGTAGATTATGTACAATAGTATGTAAATTGTAAAGTAGGACAAGATTGTTGTGAGCGTGCGATGAATGATAGATAAGAGGACAATTTGATCTAGAACGGCTCCTGATTCAAGCACGTGGAAGTGGGGCATTGCAATAGGGCACGTGGGTCGTATCCGCGAGGCCTCGTCCGGGTTTTGTCTATAATTAAGATAACCGCCGGGAGTATTAGTTAATTGCCACATGGATGCACATGCACACTGCACAGCATTGCATATACTAAATTTTGTTTGTTGAAATACTTATTACAACGCACTCACGCATGAAACGCACTTGTTAATTTATGATCAGAGGGTATACTTAGATATTCGTGTCCGCGTTTTGCCAATGCAATCGGGCAGTTATTTGTTAAAAAAGCAATTGCTCAATGTAATAGGCAATCGCATATTTACAATGAAATATGCATTTAATGCAAAAAAATATTTTATAGAGACAACCTGGTACTTGGTACAAGATAACGTTAGCTCTGGAATTCGTTCGCATGAAGTTGCTACCTCTTTGTTACCTTTGTTATATCTAAGTTACCTCTTTGTACAGGTCACAGTTTCATCATCAATATATTTATATATTATCATAATCATCATCATCATCATCAGCCATTTGACGCCCACTGCAGGACATAGGCCTCCATCATGGTTTGAAGGGTTTTTCCATAATCGCCACGCTTGCTTGGCAGGCGGATTGGCGATCGCAGTATGCTGTTGGAATCTCAGGAAGACGTTGCTGCCCGTCTCCTGGTAATTGATTTCCTTAGTCGCCTTCTACGACATCCACGGAGGGAAATGGAGTGACGCTATTCTTAATCCGGCGGCACACGGAATATATATTATTTATATTATACTAAATACCAATTCAATGCGATTATTTTCTAGGTAGATGATCATGTGCTTGCTTTTCGGCAAGATGGTGGCAAACTGGAACTCCCCTAATACGCAAGCCGTAAATAGTTGTTGCATTGAGTCAAGCAGAGCAGACAGAACGGAAACAAAAAGGCATAAAACGGGCGGTTTTTAAGTGTCAAGTTTTTAATTCAGTTTAATTCTGTGCTATTTAGGTGGACGCTTTGTTACACGTGACCCGTGTTTACTAAACAACTCCGGCCAGGGAGCGCTGCCGTTTTCCGCAGATTGTCAGACTGTTTACCTCTACATTTGCAGCCGAAGACTAAACCGAAGTGCCGAAGCCGAAGAGTGAATATAGTAAGATCGGCAAAATACAGTTATCGCTGCTACACATAAATACTCGTAATTGAGCTTACGGGCGCATTCTACTGCTGCTCAAAGATATCTTCTTTCATTTTTCAAGTATGGCGGATGTTAAAACTTTAAGTTCCATAATACGTACTCTATGTAGCTAGGGATTGGTTCTACTCCTTAACAGACACTTGAATTCCTTGCTAGAATATCTGTTACAGGATTAAAGTTTTAGCAACCTGCATACTTGAAAATTAAAGAAGATTTCTTCATCTGCGTAGAACGGGCAGTCGTGAAATTGCGATAACAAAAAATGCATGTGGGGATTTAGAACAGAAGGATTTGTGGTCCCGCCTTGTCTACAGCTTGTCCTTCGATCGTCCGCTAAAAAGAAACTCCAGATGTCAGTGGAGTCCCACCGTCCCATAAGTTACATAGCGCAAGACTTACCTCCATAACCACGTAGACATATCCTGGGCTGTCCATACAGTCGTGCATGGCGACGAGGTTCGTGTGGTGCAGCGCCGTTAGCTCGCGGAGGATCTTGATCTCTTTCACGAGGATCTCGGACGCCTTCTGGATGCCTTTCTTAGTCACGACCTTCACAGCTACCGACTGTGATGCATTCTGGGGAGACAAGAAAGGTTTCTTAGTTAATCGGTACAAGAAAACCTTGCAGTAAGATACCTGTAACTTTGTGTTGACCTCAATGGCATATAAAAGGTTATTTTTTAACCAATTAGAATTGATTATTTGTTTTACGACCTGTTTCCAAAAATATATCTTTGAGAGAACACCATCATCATCATCATCAGCCATACGACGCCCACTGCAGGACATAGGCCTCCTTCGTGGTTTTCATAACCATGGGGTTTTGCCATAATCGCCACCGTTGGCGTCGTTGGCGATCGCAGTATGCGGTTGGAATCTCAGGAAGACGCTGCTGCCCGTCTCCTGGATATTGATTTCCTTAGTCGCCTTCTACGACATCCACGGAAGGAAATGGAGTGACGCTATTCTTAATCCGGCGCCACACGGAATTACGGACATAAACGGAGAGAACACCATGAGTGTTCAATTTTTTTTGTAAAACACCAAACTCTGATTCACGTGTTCCGGGCATTGCGCATCTTTAAAAGAACCTTGATATTAATTTTATTTAATTCGCGCAAGTGCACCGATATACAATGTTTAACTCTAAGATATTCTTGCTTAAAACTCTACCATAGCGAAAGTTTTCAAGGAAGGACCAAATTGATGACATGAAAGGACGTGGTAATTTTGAACGATGTCCTACTTAAAAACTGCGAGTCGGAGTCTCGTACCGAGGGTTCCGTTTACCATAAATATAAGATATACGTAACATAGCGTGTTTTGTTACATTCATTTAGGATCCTTAGCGAAAGTCTCTTTTACACTCAGAGGTTTCTATTATTTATTGTTATGCTATAGGGACTAAACCATAATCATACCAAGTTTGACATTTGTATGCATTACCATTTTTACTTAATGCTTTACTAGCAGTGCCGTACTTTGCAGTACTTCAAAGCGTAATTATGTCGCAAACAGAACCCTAAATTAGAAAATAATATTCCTACACCCACAATATTTCTAACAATCCAACGATACCCTACACTATGGTGCAGACGAGAAAAAAATGCATCTCTAATGAGGATCATGCAGACATCCAAATATTGGATTTCTAAGTGCTAAGGCGGTTGGAGTACAAAATTTAAAGCATATTACTTTTTGAATTACTCAAATCTATCAGGAAATGATAAAGTTACAGAAGTTTAAAATTTTGAATAAAGTAAAGTTTGAATTAATGAATGATTTATTGCCACAAACAAACACGCTTAAACATACAATAATAGAAAATAAAGAAGTGGGCGTATGACAATGACACTATTTCAGCGTTGGCGGTTTGATCGAAGAAGCTTAAATTCGAAGGGTCTACTGTCCGTTAAAATTGAAACCTTATATTTTATGTTTGATTTTTTTTTTCCGAATATTCTTATCTTATCCACCTTCCATCATTAGACCCTCTTTGGCAAGTTTGGCAAAAGTCCTGATCAAAACTGATTTTTAGGGTTACGGCCCAAAGGGTAAGGGACCCTATTACTAAGACTCTGCTGTCCGTCCGTCCGTCTTTAACCAGGATCTCATGAACCGTGATAGTTAGACAGTTGAAATTTTCACAGAAAATGTATTTCTGTTGCCGCTATAACAACAAATACTAAAAACAGAATAAAATAAATATTTAAGGGGGGCTCCAAATCAACAACAGTGAATTTTTTGCCGTTTTCTGCTCGATATTAATAACGGCAACAGGTAGATGCTTAAAATATTCAAATATTGTATAGATACGGAACCAAATAAATATGGTACGGAACCCCAAGTGCGCGAGTCCGACTCGCATTTGGCCGGTTTTTTTTATGTTTATGTAGCATTTTACGTCCCACTGCAGGGCACAGGCCTTCTCAGAGAGAGAGAGAGAGCGAGAGCGAGAGCGAGAGAGAGAGAGAGAGAGAGAATGGGCTAAGCGTGCTCACCGTGGATTGGAAATTTCAAGCGCTGAGGTATGTGAACACCTAAGACAGGTGAAGACCTAAGGTTTCCTCACGATGTTTTCCTTCACGGGTAGCGAGTGGTATTGCAAATACAACTTCACAAATGTACGTAAGTTTAGAGAACAAAGTCATTGGAGCATGCCGGGAATTCCAGGTTCTTTTAGTTCCGCCTTCAGACCCTGACCACGATGATATACGTAAATACTGACTTATTGCTATAAAATTGCTAAGTGCAGGAATGTCACATCAGTACACACGCACCTTG
The DNA here is from genome assembly GCA_947308005.1 of Yponomeuta malinellus. Lineage (NCBI taxonomy): Eukaryota > Metazoa > Arthropoda > Insecta > Lepidoptera > Yponomeutidae > Yponomeuta > Yponomeuta malinellus. Next base: position 13,550,782 of record OX371006.1, on the reverse strand, counting down.
CCCCTCACCCCCGCTAACCAATCTTCAATCTTTGACCTCACACCACCCTGCACTGCAACACATAAACTTACGCATGTATCCCAGAGACCAGGGTTTGACAATTGTCACGAATTTGAAATGGAATGAATCTCTTCCATTTCAAACACATTAATTAGTTACTGCATGCAAAAATGTCGGCGTTGGGTACTTTTTATAGTGCCCTTCGCTAATACACGGATACAAGTCTACAAACAAACTTACAAACATATAAACATACAAACTTTTCTCTTTATAATATTAGTGTACATTTAGACGTAGATGTAGAAGTGTAGATTGCACACATAAATGACATACATATCCCGTACATGACAAGCTTATCCCAGCAGAAATGTCTTTCAGCCAATCCTTGATGTGGTGATACGAATATTATAAACGATAGAGCAAAAACACTTAAAAACTTGTTTGTTGTTTGCTGACCCCCTTACTTTAATGCCTTAAGTAATTTTAATTACTTACTTGTTGGGCAATCCATTATTGTAAGCTATTGAGTTTCAATTGTGACCAGTATAAACTGAACTATTACAGATCCAGACAAAAAGCCGGAGAGACATACAGACGTTGGTACCCTGCTAAAAACATTACACAAAACATTCCGTTTTCTTTGCGCAAAACATTTTTGTTGCTAGGGGAAGCAAAATAAAATGTTAATTTGGAGCATTGAAAACCGATTGTTTTGTGTAATGTTTCGTGATAAACACGAGCAGGAGACCCGGTTTTAGAATAAGGAACGATAAAAAGAGAGGTGATTGAATGGAAATTGAATTTTGAATTTTAGAAAGCCTCTAAAAAAGCTTGTGAAAGCAGTTCGACGATAAAATCACCTATAATCATAACGTTCTCAGTGTCAGTTGACGAACGTTGACCAAGCTAACAACCCACACACAATGGACTCACGCAGACAAGTCATACTGTCAATTATCGGTCTATCACAACACCACCTTGACGTGAACAGAACCATCAATCATGTTCAGCTTTAACTAAAAATGTTTAAGAATGAAAAAGAAAAACCCGGCCAGGTGCGAGGCGGTCTCTCGCATCGAGGGTTTCGTACATAATATAATTATTTGTGTTCGGCGTTGGGCGGGACACATTGCGAGTCGGGAAGACGGCAGGTGGACCAGGGCAGTAACGTAGTGGCGGCCGAGAACTGGACGACGCGCGACGGTCTGCGGTAGACCATCAGCCCGATGGTCGGACGATGTGATCAAGTCGTCGAAGGACCCGTGGATGCGAATGGCGAGAGATCGCAAAAGACGGCGTGATGGGGAAAAATCCTACCCAGCAGTGGGTAGAGGTGAGCTTATGATGATGATGATATTTGTCTTACTTAGCGAAAAAAAAAATGGGTTTTCTTTCTTTCAGTTGACGATCTAAGGATCCCGCTTAGAGTCCCGCCTTAGCGGGACAAACTCACACATGACAAACGCCCGGCCCGGTCGCGACACGGTGTGGCGTAAATAATCCTACACTGTTTTTAAGATAAAGCAAAAAACAAAACCCTAAAAGAAATCACATTTCTTGTGTGGAATTTATTTATTTTATTTTTATTTTCTTGCGCATTCCTCCAGAATAAATAATAATACATATTCTGTTAAAAATTCAACTTGTTACCGACAGACAGACATCTTAGAAATAGTAATAGGATCGTATTCGGCATTTTTCAGGTACGAAACCTTAAAAATAATATTTTCTTTGTCTTTATTTAGATTGGCACAGAACCAAAGACGCAACAAAAGCAAACCCAAACAACATTACAGTGTAAGGGTCCCTCCCTCCTCCGGTGGCCAAAAAAAAAGGTTCACCAAATCAGCATGCATTGCTGGTGATGCTATGGGCAACATAGAAGATGGGAGCGTTGGCATTTGTTTTCATAATTATTTTTTTTAATAAATAAATTTCCAGATTATTGGTCAAATGCCTCTAAAAAAAATTGTATCTCGTATTATGAAATCAATCTACAACACTGACGTGTACAAGTTACGTAACGTCCATTACAGGGTGCTATTATTATCTATAATAGCTACAAGTGGGTTCTGTAAAATGATAGTGTTAGTGCACAGAGCGTTGCATAAGGTCGACACAGGTGGGCGAGTGCAGCGTGTGCTGCCTTCAAGGTCCCTGCATCCACAGCCGATTGCATGCGTCTATCTTACAGTATTCACAAAATAGAATAGGTCAGAAGATCACCTAGTTATTTAATTTATCTATTGAGATGTCCCAAAAAGCACATGCAAGCGAAAGACCTGAGGCAATGATCTTTCAGGGTTATCAAAATCACCCCTATTTAAATTGGATTTCAGCGATAGAAAGTCACAGTTTTCCTATATTTATGGCTGGGTTCTCCGAATGCACGGATTTGTGTGGGACTTATTGCGCTGCGCGAGCAAGAAGTTGGTTCACCAACTTAGGCATTTTTTAAAGAATTTCAACCACCGACGTCACAAACACATTCAGTGATATTCATTTTGGTATATTATATAGTATCAAAAACTGAGTGCAGCTCCATGTTCGCGATCCTAAGCTATTAAGTTTAAAAAATCATAAAAATATTGGCCGACGGCCCTAGATAGGACATTTTAAAACACCTGATTTAGGGGTAATGTCAGAGAACCCAGCCTTAATGGCGAGTGAAATGTATTGAAACCCAACAAATCATGATGTGTTTTTTGTTTTTCCAAATCCATAAAAATTTAAATCTTTTCGTTTGCATACTCCAGATGTCTTAAATCTTATCCGAAATTCAGCATACAACAAATATTTCAATTTTCTACTTCGGTAAAATCTTGTTTTTGAAATTAAAACACTTTATGTAAATCAAAAAACTTTAATACATTTTCATTGGCCTTTAGTACTGGAATTTTACAACTCCTTATCATTCAAATACAATAGCTGCATGAATTTGTTCGGGCCTAATAAGACATGGATGTTTTTAAAATAAGTACATATACCTAAGATATTTTATTTTCAAATTTATTAAGGAAATTAAATTTTTGCCCTATCTAGTTTTTTCTAGCGTAAGTAGTTGTAGTAATCAATGTTTTTGCGTCGGATATTACTACTATGATAAAAACCAGGACTCTGTCTGAATTGTTTATATTATCATAATCCAAGAGCGGTGGTAGAACGCCCAGTTAGAAAGAAAGAAAATACAAAACTTATTAGAACCACAAGACTTCTCGTTCGCTAACGGTGAAGGAAAATCTCGTGAGGAAACCTCGCTGACTGAGGTGTTCACATACCTCTGCGCTTGAAATTGCCAATTCGCGGTGGGCACGCGTAGTAATTAAGCCCATACTCGCTCTTTGAGAGAAGGCCTGTGCCCAGCGTATATAGGCTACATAAAAAAATCTTAAGTCACAAGTCGTTCGTAAAAATACAAAACATTGGCATAAATGTTTCTCTGCCTTTGGCCCTTGCCTGTGGTACTTTTTGGGACAACCTGTATGTGTATACAACCTATGTATAGTACACAAGAACGTTTATGTAAATGACTAAAAGTACTTTCCCTTAAGGGGTCTGTGGCACCTAAACATACTTTACTGCAATTCTAACCCCCGGTTTCTCGTACACTAACAAGCTGTTATCTACTGTTGTAGTGCTGTCTCTTAGAATTTCTCAGAAAAGAGCGCGACAGCACTTTACGTGACTTAGTGAAATTCTCAATTCAGAAACCGGCCCTAAGTGCGAAAATCTCAGGTCTAATTATCTAACTAAGGCGTATCATCATCATCAGTCATTAGACGCCCACTGCAGGACATGGCCTCCTTCGTGGTTTTCATAACCATGAGGGGTTTTGCTATAATCGCCACGCTTGGCAGCCGGGTTAGCGATCGCAGTATGCGGAATCTCAGGAAGACGCTGCTGCCCGACTTCGTGTACTTGATTTCCTTCGCTTTAGTCGTCTTCTACGACATCCACGGAAGGAAATGGAGTTACGCTATTCTTAATCCGGCGCCACACGGACGGCGTTATTAGCCTAAAAACATTGGGTTTTACGTCCACAAAGGGTTTCTGTCAGCAGCGCCGCCGGGCTAACTTTAGCCGCCCTACATTCCGCATCCTCGGGGGCTGCGATCACGGCTTGACCTGATTTCGTAGTGACCCGCGTGCCACCACTTAACTAATTGATCAGTCAATGTAAACTGATAATTATGAATTGTTACGTAGAAGAATTGCCATGTAGAGTCGAAAATAGGCGATGGACCTACTTAGACTCATCGCATGGAATGGTTTACGATCAGTAAGAAACTGCTTTTGTACTAACTGTACAAACTGAATTTGCACGGATATTTACTCGTTTATTTTTTCATTTTACAATATTTTCCGCCGTTTCAGTGCTTTTGCAAGTGCCGTGGTCACATCGCATCACTAGTAAGTCAGTGGTATCGTTCAACTTTAAAAGACCCACCATACCACGAGGTATGGCCAGTAGTACGGTGGGTCTGAAGGGGTCCCGGTAGACGGATATTTACCTCGATAAACGAGTAAATATCCGTGCAAATTCAGTTTTTGTTATGTCTAGTGCTGTGTTAACCCCAGAAAATACTGTACTAAAGCTCATTTTAATTGTAGAGAACTGTCAATCGAGATCGCACCTGCTTCCTCCGCTTCACCATATAACTAACTATAAATAATGATAGATAGATAAATAATTTGTTTACATAAGACACACACGTAAACAAAGCATAAACACATCTAATTACAAGAGACAGCACAAATAAAACATAGTGCAGAAGCACACATGAAGAGCAAAAGCATTTAGATTTTAAATACATGGTACGGTAATGTACCAATTGGTGAAAACAGTCGCAACGTAGATGTGGCAAATGTAAATGGGCTCCGACTCAGCATGTGCTGAAAGTTTGAGACAAACTTCAGCGCTGATATTCCGCTGGATTCTATTCTAATGCGAATTCTATTCCACATGATTTGGTTTTAAAAGGATATTATATAGCCCAAGAATATACTTTTCGTTATTTTGTTTAGAGGTAGCTAATTTAGTACGAAGGTAACTTGACTTTATTTGTAAAACGATTAAAATGCGAGTTTTATCGCGTATAGATACCATGATACCTCGCCCACACATAGCTCTCTGACAGAGCACATAATTTTAATTACCTAGGTGCATTGGTTGCTATTTCAAGAAAACGCGGGGTGTTATGTAATTAAGAATGATTTTTAATATGTAATAGGTAGAAGCGATTAGGGTTGGTGTAATGCCCCGCAGACAACTTGCACAAAAATGCGAAGTCAAAGTAATTTTCGCGCATTATAAATTACATTACCCTGAAATAATACTATAGAAATAGGCCAATCACCAGAGCATCGTTTGACAAATTATGTTTCTTTTAATTCCCTTGAGCTATTTTTCACAAGCATTGATAGAGAATATATAGAAAGAACGTAAAAAATATTAGTATTTTTGTAAATTATTGCTCATTGAATACATAAATACAAATTTAATGTAGTGTATTATACGCACTTTGAGATAGAGGTTTCCAGCAATAACTTATGATGCGATACGGACCTAGTCTAAACTCCACGAGTCGAACTCCTAGGGAACAAATACTCGCATCTCATTAGTCAATGCACGCGGCTAGACATAAGCGAAACAATAAGCGAAGACGGTCCGCTTCATAGGGTAGGTTTACTGGCTGTTGTAGTGGCTATTGAGGGTCACGCACCTTAACCAATGGGCGCACATGGACGATTTTCTTTGAGAGCTTGTTTCGTGGAATGGAGGGTTTATAGTGCAGATACCGCAAGTATTGTAACTATTCAAATTTCTCTTTAGTAAATAAATAATATCTATCTCTCTCTCTCTCTCTCTCTCTCTCTCTCTCTTTCTCTCTCTCTCTGTCATCTTTTAAATAAGTGGTTTGCTCTATATTTTTACAGATAGTAATTATAAACAAACAAACAAACAGTGTTTAATATATATAGCTTTAATTTAAAATTTTGTCTTGATACAGAGGATCCAGATTTGGATCCTGCCAAGGATCTTGACACAATACGAGTAAGCTATCAAGTTTAAGGCTGCTTGCGCTTTTTAAAATTTTCAAAGCACGAAGCTTTATTTTATAGGAGAAAACATATATTTTAAATAAACACAAGTTTGCATGTGAATTTTTTTTTTTTTTGCATTGTAACATTTTTTTCATTTTTCATGTAAGAATCACTATTTTATAGGGATTTTTAATATCTATCTGTAGAGAGCCTTTAAATGGGACCATTACCATTATCTAAAAAAAAATTGTTTTTTTTTTAAAACTCATCTTCTAACTTCATATTCATTTATTTATTTCCTTGTCATGTGTCATTACAGTTCGTTTTTGTAATTTTAAGAGTAGGTACATGACACCCTGTAAGGGCACTACCACATAATAAAACATTGAATAATAAATTATGTACCCGTTGCTCTGTTATTATATTTATCAAGCGCCCACGTGCGGCGCGCGGCAGACTGCCCTTGGTGCTCACCGCGCGTGTCTCAATGCGCTGGCGCATGGTCCCACGGGCGCGCACAAAAGGCAACCCGAGCACCCTGTACCTGCGACATCCCTACTGACCACATTCAATAGAGGGGGACCCCTGCTTGTCCCTGATCTCAGGTAGACATACTCGTACCTACCAGAGACTACTTACTCCGTTTACCTGCTCTATGCTTTTTCTGCAATTACAAGGGAACATTCGTATAAAAATATTACCCAAATCCGACTAGGTTGACATCAAAATTCGTGGGACTTTATGTTGTTCAGAATCAGTAGTAGAAAAACTCAAAAACTCAACTCAAAAACATTCAGTGGAGTATTAAGAGTAGGTATTGTAAGGTCAAATACGGTCAAATGTTCTCATCAAACACGCTACAATTTAGGCGCATTGTTCTATTGTGCGAGTCAACGCGCCAATGCTCATGAAAATTATATTATTTTTGTTGCGCTAACCCGTGCTGAGGACAATTTTAAAAACCTATTTAGAGGCCTATTTATTAAACCTATTTATTTATTCTCTGTACGTAATACAGAGAAGTTTGTAAAGAGGCCAGAAATTTCACCGATGCCCTCACTTGCCCATTAGCTCAGTTGGGAGAGCGCTGGCACGGTTAGCCAGAGGTCGCGGGTTCAAGTCCCGGCATGGGTGGAATTTTTAGCCTCTAAATAGGTTTTTAAAGTCACACAAACTTAATATTCCATTGGCATCTGCAGAGGAATGTACGGAAATATACAGAAAAGGGAATAATGAGAATGATGGATGGAGGATAATGTAACAAAGACAACATAGTAATTTGAGATGGGGCAGCAAGGGGACTGGTGAACATTCTTTAGGAAATTGGAATTGTCCTTTAGGTTGAAAAAAACCCTGAAAGAACTACTTAGGTACCATAAAAAGTATTTTTTCCCAAAACCGCCACTATTTAATTACCATAATGGCAAGAGTATACATAAATTTTACGAGAAATTATTCACTCCTAAGGGTTCCGTTTTTAGGGTTCCGTACCCAAAGGGTAAGGGGTCCCTTACATTATTACAAAGACTCCGCTATCTGTCCGTCCATCCGTCTGCCACCAGACTTTATCTCATGAACTATGATAGTTAGACAGTTGAAATTTTCATAGATGATGTATTTCTGTTGCTCGTATAACACATACTAAAAAAAAATTAAAAGGGCCTCCCATACAACAAACATGATTTTTTGCCGTTTTTTGCTCGATATTGATAACAGCAACAGGTAGACGCTTGAAATATTTAAATGTTGTATAGATAACGGTACGGAACCCTTCGTGCGCGAGTCCGACTCGCACTTGGCCGGTTTTTTTCCTTTTGAGCTCCAGAGTAATACTAAAATTGAAACTGAATATTGTGTAAAAACTAAAATTATATTAATTTACGCCAATTAACTTAAAAGAACATTATTTAAGTGATACTTCCTATCATATTATATCCAATACTAAGTTAATAATGTTGAAAAAAGGTTTTATAATTAGTTTTATTATAATTAGTTTTTTAAGCACCATGTATAAAAATGACAGAACACTTTGGACCTTAACCACCCTCCTTGAAAGATATTATTTAATAGAGAATGAAGTGAGGAACATTTTATGAATAAAAAATAGATTTAAAAGTAATCCCCATTAAATAAAATATTGTTATCTCATCTTAATTCATTTTATTATAATATCACACAAGTCAATTCATAGCAAATATGTGAGTTTCATAACAGAATAACTGAGATTTTTTCATGGGAATAGATTACTCAATTGAATTCCGTGAAAGAAGGAAAACTCAGCCCAAGGGTAAATGTCAACATAAGATGTTGTTGGCACTGTTAGGATGATAATAATGTTTTCTAGTGTTTTTTTTAAATGATGTTATAATATCATTGGAAAATCATCTTTTTCAGCTAAAGCCATTAAATATACAATTTTCAACTTAGCCTTTTTTACAATGTGTCTTTACAGGTAGCTGTCCTTTTGGCTAAGTATAGCTTTTTTTGCAGTGTCCCTGGTGCTTAAGAACAGACAAAGTTGGTAATCTAGTTGCCAGCTGCATACAGAAACTGGTATAGTGGGCAGCTGGGTTAGACCCTTATGTGGGTAGACTCTATAAAGTTTAATTAATGAAGGTATTTCGATTTCATTGTTTTTTATGATGCAACAGAATGAAAGTATTACTGAAGTATTCCATAATAATGATTTGGTAACTTTGCTTGCCCATTTGGGAATGTAAGTGTGGTGTGAAAGTAATACTTTAACAAGATATTAGTTAAGTTCTTATGTATTTTGCAAACCACTGGTAGACCATGTGGCTTTAGAATTCATGTTACATTTACACCTTAACATTACCATTTTCATAGTATAATCCTCATGTATTTTAAATGTTTGCCTCAGCATATTTTGCACCTATTTATAAAGGTGTAATGCTCCTCTGAGAGCATCAAACTCCTTTGCCTTATCTTGGAAACAATGAACTGTTCTGTGCGAAAAAAACTGATGACAAGCATTATCTATCACTCCAAAACAAGTAAAAAGTACATTAATTAATGTATTTAGTGTTTAGCTAATCTACTAAGAAATTTAAATAATTTGTGTATTATGTTGCAAAAATATTTGTTCTTCATGGAGTAAGATGTAAAACAAAATCACAAACATGTATGATTTTTGTAATAATAAGAAATAAAAATAAAGTTGTGATACAGATGTAAGTATGACTTTAGTTGTTTTTTTAAATATTATAAGATTTGATCTATTGTAGGGTAGTTAACAAAGGTGTTTATGCAAGGGAACTTTGTCACTAGTATCAAAAAATATAAAAAAGTGTGCTTTACAATTGTATGTTATATGTTCAAAACAATCAATATTATTGTAAACAGTCGAAGCTGCGCCATCGCCAGTGCGAACGCACACAATATGACGTCCCACACCCGAAAAAATCGATACTTATTTGAAGAGAACACATTCTACAGCATTATGAATCAGACAAAGCAGGACATAGAACGATCACAGGATTTATCCACTAACAAAAGCTAACGGAGGAAAAGTAGAGGACTCCGGACATACCTTTCTCTTCCTGCCTTTGTAGACCATCGCAAAAGCTCCATGTCCTATGATGTCCTGTTTCGTGAATTCGTATTCACCGACGTGGATCACCTCCATCTTCACTAGCTTTCCTTTTACCACAGACATTTCACAGTTCTTATTTATTTACAGTCTTAGGAATTAAGAACAACAAAGATCAATACTAAAAATTTGGATCGGAGTACTCAGTAATGGGGAACTTGACTAATCGCTACATTCTGGTTATCGTCACAGTCACAAATATGCTTTTAATCACTTCCTAGTCTCCGTTTATTATTGTTCAGCTATTATTTCACTGGCACTAACGAATCATTATTCCTGTCCAATACCGTATCACAGAATGAATGAATGCAAAATGTTTGGAAGTGATTCTATTTTGTGTTGATTTTGCGAAAGCAGATGATTGTGTTGCCAGTAGTGAAAACTAAATACGTAGGTGTCCGATGCGTTCCGAAACTAAATTCCTTGTTACGAGTTACGTGTGGCGCCGGATTAGAATAGCGTCACTCCACTACCTTCCGTGGGTGTCGTAGAAGGCGACTAAGGAAATAAATTACCAGGAGACGGGCAGCAGCGTCTTCCTGAGATTCCAACCGCATACTGCGATCGCCAACCCGCCTGCCAAGCGTGGCGATTATGGCAAAACCCCTCATGGTTATGGTGTGATTACATACTCTTTGGTTATGGTTAAGCCACGAAGGAGGCCTATGTCCTGCAGTGGACGTCAAATGGCTGATGATGATGATAAGCTAGTTACGACTTACGAGTCTGTAGCTTTAACAAAATTTTTACATTTGGGCCAAAGTGAATTCTAACAATTAATGTAGGTTATTAATCTGCATAAAAATAATCAAATTATCTTTAGTTAAAGATAGTAAGAGCCATTTAAGTAAATCTGTCTCCTTAATTTTCATGCACTTGGAACGGATTTGGAACGGAACCATTTTAAATGTTGCCAGTGAAAAATAGAATGACATATTAGAAGATAAAGCCGTACGAAATGAGAAATATTATTCGTTTTTTCACTTTAACTATAAATTAAAAAAATCTACTCACTAAAACTCACAGAAAAAAAAGTCTCTCGAATTTGATTCCACGGTTTTTTGTTACGAAGAGGGATGGATGAGCTAATAGTACCATCTAGCGTAGAACATCGAAACGTTGTTACATTCGACATCACAACACAGTGTTGCCACCTTAGTGGATTTTCCACTAAAACTAATGGTTTCGACCCCTGCTTTAGTGTTGAAATATCGCTTTTAATATCCGATGAGGAGGTAGAGGCGATGTATGAGGACATTAGTAGGGCCATACATACCTCGGAGACCTATTTTAATGTGGTTATGGGGGACTTCAATGCGAAGCTGGGCACAAGAAGCGAGGGTGAGATGAGAGTGGGGCAATTTGGTTATGGGCAACGGAACCCGAGAGGACAAAGGTTGGCAGACTTCCTGGAGAAAGAGGGACTCTTTATGATGAACTCTTTCTTTCAGAAGCCACCTCACAGGAAATGGACCTGGTTGAGTCCCGATGGTTCCACGAGAAACGAGATAGACTTCATCCTGACCTCCAAGAGACAAATATTCAATGACGTCTCTGTGATCAACATGGTGAAAACCGGAAGCGATCACCGAATAGTAAGAGGCACATTGAATATCAATGGATGGATTTGTGTAGTGGTTTAGTAAAATTCACTGTACTATCACTCAATCGCTAAACCACGTTTTGAAATATTTAGCGATATTCATATAATAAAAACCAGCAGAGGAACAGAATGAAGTTAAATCTCTTAACTGCTATAGGTATCACACTAATATTATAAATGCGAAAGTTTGGATGTATGGATGGATATTCGTTACTTCTTTACGCCAAAACTACTGAACGGTTTGGGCTGAAAACTTGCATACAGTTCTAAGCCTGGAACAAAACATAGGCTACTTTTTATCACTATATCTTTAGATCAGTTCCCATGGGATAGAAATGAATAACCTTACACAACGCGTGTGAAGCCGCAGGCAGAAACTAGTTAAGAACAGGCTGTGTTTTGAGATTGGATTAAAATAAAATAAAATAATTTTATTTGCTTAGAACGTGGTACATTAGGATGGCATGATATTATATAAGAGCTCACCTCAGAACACAAAAAGATTCTGTTAGATATGTTCTAACATGCAAATATTTAATTGTAGTTTATTGTAAGGAAAATGCTGTAATGGATACCTATACAATTCCAATTACAGTTATAAAAAAAAAAACGGGAGCCCACGATGATGGTGCAGACTGAAGAAGACGAATTAAAATAGCAGTTTGTTATTAACAAAGAAAATTACAATTCAGTAATAGAAACAAATTAAAACTAGTATTCAAAATTGAAACAATTGAGCTAACTGTAGACTGTTATAAACAATCTATAGGTAGCTCAACTGATCTATATCAATACCAGTTTATTATTGAATCATTTGACACACCAACGCGGTGGTGGTCCATACCAACGTCCATATAAATAGTACTAAAGTAAATGGAGTATGTAAGGACCGCCATCGCCACCGCGTGGTTTGTTTCATCCTTTATTATGCACAGCCGCGTGATACTGTAGCTCGAGCTGCACGTTGTACCGTTCTCACTCTAAAACACAGCTCGGTCGCATAGTACTGACTCACTCAGCCACACTCGCGAGTCAGCTCGCTCGCGCACACCCGCCGAGTAACCTCGGTTGACGGAATTTTCAACTCGAGTTTACTCGCTGGCAGCCCAACTCGAGTTACTCGAGTAAATTGACTCGAGTCACCCATCATCGCTATAGCCGCACAAATCTTTTTGGCGGTAACGTGAACATAGTCACACACAGATCGTTTTCAAGAGATGGACGATTATGAATGACATCTATTTTCGAATCATTTGAATTTACTAATGTTTATTTTCGAAAACAAGATTAGTAAATTACTAACATTTATTTTCGAATAAGTTTGACTAATATTACTAACTTACTAACCTCTGCCATTTTCGAATGTTTCGTCGGCATGGGGAGAGATTGAGTGAGATAGAAGATTCAATAGTTTGCAGAACAGAACTTTTTTTATAGGTCAGTAGGTCACGCCACACGTTCGAGGTTATTGTTTTTTTTTTTTTTACTTTCGCTCGCTAATTTCCTCCCATTTTTCGCGAGACCCGATGACCTGAGCCGGACGCAGTTTCAGAAATGGATACTCTGACTCTGATAATATTCGAAAACACGACTAGTGACGGAAAGACCCGAGTCATTTCGAATAAATTCATATCGGCTCAACTTTCGGAAACGCTTGAGCTGAGTCGCGCGATTTTCGAAAACACGATTTGTGGCGGAATGAATGACACGACTTTACACGAGTCGCGCGCGTTTTGATTTGTTCAACTTTGCTAATGAAGCTTTGAAGTTTTTACAATATTATTGTTTTCACGCAACTAAAAGTGTATTAAAATTACTTTTTTCAAGTAACAAAAAAATATTTTCGAAACATTCGAATGAGCCATTTTCGAAAATTTCGATAGTATTTTTCGAAAACGCCCATCTTTCTTGCTGTCTTTACAGTGTATGTTGAGTGTAGTGTTGAGACTACGTACTTTAGTAATTGACTAATTTACTACGCATCACACTTACACATACACTGTAAAGACAGTAAGCGATGTGCAAACGATCTGTGACTATGTTCACGTTACCGCCAAAAGAATCTGTGCGGACTATACTCTATTCCGTTACGTTACGAGCGATTCTCCAACCGCACGTAAAGGTCAATATGCTGTCGGCTCGTCCGGTCTGTGCAACCTCTGAACTCCATGCCACATTTTCTCTGGACGCAAACAAAACCGGTCAAATACGAAAAAGTGGCAGACTAACTCCATGCTTGCGCGTCGGGCCTGGGGAACTAGGTGGATATGGGTGGGGCTCCCCAGGCTCGTGTCTTCCAGAGGTTATTCATTCAACCTCTAAAGCATACATACTAAAATCTATGTATTTAGGAATAAAAATGTATGTTAGGTACCTAACCGAGCGATAACAACGGCAGATAAACCTTTACTGGTTTTGCCCCGCTGGTAGAATAAGATATTGTGTTTGTATTAAACTAAACAAGAGAATCTCTTTAATTTGGGTGGATCCTTAGTAGGTATTTAATATTTTTCGGCTTTGCTTTTCATTAGGTACCTAAAATAGGTACTTATCGTTTACTTCCCAGGTACCTATAGAAGTTGCTAGGGAATTACTTTTCTGAGTTATACTTATAATACTAGAAGTAAAAACCTAATTATTTTTTTCACAAGAAGTTATTTTATTCATACATAAACAAAGAAATTGTAGACACCACTTCTTATTTTTATTTCATATTGTAGCATGCTTAGTCATGATATAAAAATAACAAGAGGCAAATAAACTATTTAATCTGATCACAACAGTCTTCAATGATGTTTCTGATAAGCAAAATTTTAAAGATACTTAAATCTATCTTTTTTGATCACCAAGATCTTCAATGCTGTCTTCATCAATCTGAAAGACAATAGATATGTTAAAACAATTTTACACAAGGTGCTATTATGTGATGAGAATAACATACCTCTGGCCACTTTTCTGGTATGATGTCAAAGAGATCATCCTTCACATCACCTTGTATGACAATCTCATCATCTCCAGTTACTGATGAACCACAAGCAAATTTTGTCCCAAAGAACTTTGCAGCTACTTTCAAATCAATATCTGAAAACACATAATGGAAAATGTTCAGCTTAGTGAGTTAAACTGAAGCAACAGGGACTTAATTTTCATCTGCATGTATACCTTAAAAAGATATTACAATACAATCACTTTTCTATGTACAAATATTTCAGTTGCTAGGGAAAGCAAGGTCATAAGGTAAATAAATTATTTCCACTTGCTTTCTTTCTTTCAAAATATAAATAATGTTTTGTGCATTTCAAATATATGGTTCTGCATATTTTTTTTATATGAACTATTACTGTTTTGTTATTTATCAATAGTTACATTCACTGCCTCTAATATTTTGAAAAATGTGTTTTTGTTCTGTAGTATTCTTTTGTTTTAAGTTCGTAGTATTATGTTTTCTGAGTTTTTATTTATTCCAATATTGCAAGTGGTGAGGTTAAAATGATAATAATTTCATTACCAAACGTGCTAAGTCCGGAAACAACAGTGACAGACTTTTTCTTTCCACGCGGTGCTCTTGAAACCTGCACAAGCTTGGGTACATCCTCCTTCTTCTTTGATTTGAGCATCCCCTTGCCTCCGCGTTTCTGTCGCTTCTTCTCTTCCTCACCACCAGCATTCTCTTCTTCATCTGTTAATTTGATAATCACAGAGAATGTTTAAATAGGTTAGTTTATAACCCAGTTACAAACTGTCGGAAACATCTAGGCGCCTTAGAGGAACATCAGTCTCGCCCTGACACGGTTGAGACCAGGGAGAAGTTACAAGGAATGTTGTTTTGAAGTTGCTTGCAATCTTGCCAAGTGTGGCTGTTGGAAGTATATGTTAAAGCCAGAAGAATCAAGAAGAAGAAGAATACAAGAAGAATCGGAATTAGTAATCAGATTATAGAATTAAAGATATTGTTTTTAGTGTATCCTAACCTCACTTTGATATCACCTAACCCAATGACAGGACTTACCGACTTTTACTTTCTCAAATTCCGTAGGCAAATTCTTTTCTAACCACTGTTTACATTTATCGTATTCAGGGTAATATTCACAATACTCTATTGGCATAGAACAGTTGCCGCAGTACTGCACTTTTACTGGGTAATTTACCCCTTCACGAGGGCCCATAGAAAGATCCCGGTCCGCCATCGTTTTAAGTTAAACAAATCATTAACTATTTAGGTGTTGTTTGTGAGCATCAGGGTAGTTTTGCATGTAATACAATTATTATAATAAATAGGTAGGGAGGTACTATATGTGTTTAGAAAAAATATCCGTTCCGAACCGACCGAACCCGTCCACAGTGTTGCCAAATCATAGCCGGCTAATATAATATCGTCAATATTTTGGAAAAAACAGACAAGTAGTTTCGTCACCGAAATCATCCCGCCGGCCCGCCCCTATTCGTGCTGATGTACCTATATTCTCAGAGAATTATCTTCCACGATAAGAACTTTACATTGGAAATAGTGTGAATTTAAGATAACATAAGAATATTCTTTATTGTACCAGGAAAAACACCAACATGATATATATACAAAAATACTGACATGATATACTTAGGTATTTACAAATTTATCTTTGTTGAAATAATTTACAGCAAATTCAGAAGGTGTGTTTGTGGATTAAAGTGAATACCTAACCGGAATACATTTAACGAAAACATAAATTATAAATTTTCATCAATAAAAAAAAAACACTATAATCAGTAGAATGAGACGAGTTTTTAATCATTTAACCTTAATAATAAGCATTATTAAATAAGAAAATATACATTTTCACGTAAAATACAAAGTAATTGCTGCTTTTTATATTCATCGAAGCCTCGCCATGACCCAAGGCGTTATAAAGACAAAATTACACAAACATTTTCTTTTTATCAAAAGTCACAGAAAAAAAAGCCAAATATTGACCTGCATCCGAGAAAATTTCTAATAAACCAGGTCTCGAATGTAACGTTAGAAGCTCGCACTGTACTTTTATTGCGGTTATACTAGTGCCCGGGCATATTGGGAAATTTCTCGGGTATGGCATATCAATAGTCGCGAGGTATTCGGACTCAATATTAATTTTCATCTGTTTTTTTAATTCGATGCAAAAAAATGGGGCAGTTTTACTATTATAAAATATATCGTTATACTGGGTAGATTTTTGTTTTACTGTATAGAAGAAGAGTCGTGTGACCTTATTGCATCAGTCTCTCTTATTTAGTTTCTCATATAAGAAAAGTATTTAAAAATACACTAATGTAGCTCATATAATTTTTATTTGGAAGTAAAATAGTATTATTAGTTTTTTGCGTATTGGCAACCTTGGATGTTGATAACCCTGGGTTTGAGGTTTGAAATATTCGTGAAGACGTAACTTATTTTCAAACATTCCGTTTTTTTCTTGCTTACGCGTATGTTGTTTCCCATGTTTCCTTGTGACTTCGACAACGTCAGCTGATTTTTTGAGTCAGTAAAAGATTGTGTATAAATAAAAGATTTTTTTACTTTGGTTTTGATTACAGAGTTTTTTATTGGCATAGATTTTATTGAAACCTTGTGGCCGTCACAGATAACGGCGATATTTTTTCTACAAAATATCCAACATGCAACCCACGTCCACACACGCCTGCCGTCGGATTTAGTAAAGAACAAAACATCGCGCGATATATTATTATTTTAGCCAACGTCTGACACGACCTTGACAAAATATTCTTGGGTTGTGGGTTATGATGGTTTGCGACTCCGGCACATGTCAAAGTGAAAGTTTTTTTTGCATCGAATTAAAAACAGACGTCACCCATTACAATTTTTCTTTTTACCCTCCGAGATAGCCTTAATTGCGTAATAGTCGTATAAAATGGCAACATTGTGTATATCCATTTTTAGCTGTCACCAGCCGCAGTCCACAGAATCTTGCTGTCACGTCATAGACATCACACAGATGTCAGATGTCACCCTCAAGCCTCCTCTACACGTCAACAGATGCATCTGCAGACGTCATCTGCGGATGCGTCCGCTGACGTGTAGATGGGGTGATTTTCGCGTCTGTGGTAGGTATTTAACTCAGAACACAAAAAGAAGGAGAAGTGCCATATGGGCGTGGTACTGTCGACCAACGTTAGCCCGGTTGGGCTAACCTCGGCGAAACTTTTAAATATGGCCGTCAATCGCCTCGCGCCCGCTATCACCGTAACATATGTGAAAAATGCCTGATTACCTACAGAAATCGCAGTGATACATGCTATTCAAATAACAGTGCAGTGTCTTTTCACCGGTAAGCCTATTTTACTCACTATATCCATATTTAAACTACGAAAAATCATAATTATAATAATTTTCCTGTGCAATATGCATTCCAGTACTAAGAACATAAATGAGACGTATTTATATCGTCGGGTTTACTCCACTGCTGTTTTTATGTAGAATTTTCGTGGAGGTTTTCTAACATGGAAAAGCAAGCCCGCAATGGACCGTCTCGCGAAACTGACTATTGTTCTATGCGATGAATTGCGATGTTTCCTGGTACGGCCGCATGTATTTGCCGTGAACTGTCAAAGTCACCAGTAGGCAGACCTTTAAAACGTTATAAAATATACCGCTATTAAGTGTTATGTAACGTTTAAATCATTTCGTTCTGTTATTTTAGCGCTATTATATCGTTATGATAACAAAACTCTATGAGAAACATAACGAAATCATAACTAAATCAAATAACGTTATTCATAAAGTTATTGCGCTGTTGCCGCTCCGCTCTACCGGGAGGGCGTGGCGTGGCGGCGGACGAACGTGTCTGGCGGCGTTGCCGCACTGAACGTGGCGGGGAATCACCCGGAGCAAGCAAGCAACGAAAGTCCTTTGGTTTATATTTTAATACCTATTTAATTCTGTGCAAAAGACGTGTCTGTGTAAATAACTTCTTACCTACCTACTTGGCAATAATTGAAGAATGGGAAGAAAAGCGTCTTGTTTCATTTTGTTTTCGATCATCTTCGTTTTCCTATTACCTATAGTGTGTTTGTATTTCAACGACAAAAATAACATAAATTATTGAGCCTTTCAGTATGCGAGCACTTTATCTTTTATTAATGTAGTATTTCGTCACGGCTATTTACATATCCACGGTTAAAAGGATATAGGGTATAAGCGACAAAAACCAAATTGTTCAGGAGAGCAATTTAAAGTTTGAAAGTTCAGAAAAATGGACATAACTTTTTTTATTCATTGTCATAATGTAAGGATGGAAACAGCTCTGAACTAAAAAAAAATACGAGCATTAATTAACATTTTTTTTTTCATTCGACGTTGTTTTATGTACTTTTATGTCGCTTAACTCAATTGAACGTATTTTTTATATGAGGTAATTCGGCATATGTTACATCTACAAAAAAAAAAACGAAGAGTATAGAAGGCTAAGCTACATTTGGTTTCCGTATACCAAGAGTTAATAGAGTATAAGTCACATGCCTGTTGAATAATTAAAATAGATAAAGAAGGATATATGACGATTCAAACCATTGTGACAAAAGGTAATGAAGCACAAGAAACGGTGCTTAGCAAAAACATCGTGAGGATGTCAGACATTAGTGACACCGAAAGTGAGTTGAATAAAAGGTAATATGGTGCTTCCACACAACAAGATTTTTAGGCCAAGAGGAAAACAAGAACATCCAACATATGACATTACCTGGGAGATTAGTAATGCGGATTAAACGTCACGTCCTACAAATAATAGATTCACAACCAACATGATTCTCCTTTAAAATGAGACTTAAGTAACTGCATACGTTAGAGGATGTCAGTTTCATCATCATAGTTCGTACCAGATTACTTACCTACATTAGGTATGATTTTGTAATTATTATCTTATTAAAAGTTAGATTCGTTTTTTTTTTCACTGTTTATATAAAAAAAAACACAATTATAAAAGAAAAAAGTATTTTTCATAATGTACTCCTCTACGTAGTAACAGAAACAAAGTCGTAACTTAACTTAATGACAATAACATAATATACCCAAGTGTGAAGTGAGAAGTTAGGTATTAATTGATTTGATTTGATTTGATTTGATTTGATTTGATTTGATTTGATTTGATTTGATTTGATTTGATTTATTCAGAAAAGTTTAACAATTTACTTATCCTATTTTAGCATAGTTGGAGAGAATGTAATTTTATTTAACTAATGATAGGATTAGAACGATGATGTCTGTACTAGTTATAAAACCTTCTGTCGTTCCTTCTGCGAAAGTTAGCTATTTTATTACATTGCTGTTTGAGTATTTACTGATGTATGCTAGTTACAAGCTAGCTTTTTTGAGTGGTACAGTGTGTGTGCGTGTGCGAGTGAGTGTGTGTGGGAGTGTGTGTGTGTTGTGTGTGTGTGTGTGTTTATTAATTACTACTACTTATAAAAATACTGTAAAAGGTACGTTAAAAATAAAAGTTTTTCTAAACATAATTAGTACAATATAGCACTACGTACTTAGAAACTTTAACATAACAATAAAAGCCTTCAAAAAAACAATAAAAAAAGTATTTTGTAATAATAGGGGTTAAAGTATGAAATTACCGTTTTATTTCAATAGGTTCTTTGAATTGACATAGAATCTTCATGGTTTGAGGTTTTCGAATGAAACTTTTTTCAAATTGTTTCTATGATGTTCTTTTTTTAAAAAATGTGAAACATTTGAATATCGACTTTCAATTGTTTTTGTTATTCAATTTAGACAAGAAAGATGGATACTGCGAAAATTCGAGTGATTATGAGGCACCCATTTTTCGTATTTTATTATTTTATTGATTTGACACAAGTGAGTCAATATTGTGGATAAGGTAACGTTAAACCATGCCGCTAATTCCTGGGTAGTTTGACTAGGGTCGGCTTCCACTATCTCTCTTAATTCATCGTTATTCACCTGTGTGGGCGGTCTTCCTCGTGGCTCGTTCTTTAAGTCGAAATTTTCATCACGAAAGCGTTTAAACCAAAATCGCACGGTGCGTTCATTAGTAGACCCCTCTCCAAACGCAGCATTGATATTGCGGGCTGTTTCTGCCGCGTTAGTTCCGCGTCGGAACTCGTATTCAAAAATCACTCGAATTTTCGCAGTATCCATCTTTCTTGTCTAAATTGAATAACAAAAACGATTGAAAGTCGATATTCAAATGTTTCACATTTAAAAAAAAAAGAAAATCATAGAAACCATTTGAAAAAAGTTTCATTCGAAAACCTCAAACCATGAAGATTCTATGTCAATTCAAAGAACCTATTGCAATAAAACGGCAATTTCATACTTTAACCCCTAATATTTACTCATTTCAATTCAATTCAAATATTTTTATTCATTATAAAAACAGAATGTTCACTCATT
Organism: Yponomeuta malinellus; assembly: GCA_947308005.1. Classification (NCBI taxonomy): domain Eukaryota; kingdom Metazoa; phylum Arthropoda; class Insecta; order Lepidoptera; family Yponomeutidae; genus Yponomeuta; species Yponomeuta malinellus. The sequence goes on along the minus strand of OX371006.1, from coordinate 13,530,130 downwards.
GAACGACAGAGTTGTTATTGTTAAAGTTGTTAGTTTCACAACCGATAAATTATGTGGAGAAGAAACCAACATAGAAACTCCACATTTATTCATTTCAAAACACGTTTCAACTCAATTAACAGAGTTTTCAATTAAAAATATTAGTCATGAATGTGTTGAACACTAGTCACAATGATTGAATCGTCCTGTATTAAATATTATTGTTTAATGCCAAACATCTTCGTCTTCTAGATAATCCTTGATGTTATAGCAAGCTTTTTTGAGTGTTAAGAAGTATTAAGTATTAATTTTTTGCAAGTCTAAATCATGGAAATGACAATTTGTGTTTACTTCCAGCATTAACACTATGATGGCCGCCAACATTTTTCGAAGTCTTTGATATTTTTTCTAACGTACATAATATTTTCATAAATATATTGACATGCAACTGTTAAGATATTGGTTTCTTTAAAGAAATCTCTTAGCGAATCCCTACTACCTAACTTGTAAATAAATCAGATGGCTCTCTTCTGCAAGATGAAGATAGTCTCAATGTCTGCTGCCTAGCCCCATAGTAGGATACCGTAGGTCATAATACTATGGAAGTAACTAAAATAAACAAGCCTAGCAGTTGCAACGTCAGTGAGTTCCCTAATTCTTTTCACTGCATATGCTGCAGAGCGATGTGGACCCCATTGTAGTTTTGCATCGATTATGATGCGCAGAAATACAGTATCCTCTACAAATTCTAGTTTATCATTTACAATTACTATGTTGTTCTCAAATAATCTTACGTTAGGTAAGGTAAACTTTATAAATTTTGTCTTTTTGGATTTTAGCAGCAGATTATTTGCTGTTAACCATTTAGTACTTGCGAGAGAGCATTATTTGCATCGTCAAGATTATTTTCTTGTCTCCTTATTTAAAAAATTTTAGACATTTTTTGTACCATAAACGGTAAATCACTTACGTAGACTAGGAAAAGTAACTCCCCTAAGATAGATCACTGTGGGACTCTTATTTTCACAAGTGAACCCGAGGATTTAATACGATTTACGTGTGCTTTTTGAACCCTTCCTGCTAAATACGATCTTAAAAGATTTAAACCTACACCCTTTATTCCGTAGTTGTTTAACTTTAAGAGTAGCGTTTTGTGGTCTACACAATCAAATGTTTTTGATAAATCACAAAATATGCCTACAGCATCCTTGTGATCCTCCTACTTGCTGAAAATATGCTTAAGTAACATGACTCTGGAGTCTGTCGTATTCCGCCCTTTAGTAAAACCGAATTGCTGACTCTGAAGGTGTTGGTAACTATTGAAATGCGTAAGTAATTGATCTAAGATCATCATCATTATCAGCCACTTGACGCCCACTGCAGAACATAGGCCTCCCTCATGGTTTTTCAAGCTTCAAACATAACCATGAGGGGTTTTGCCATAATCGCCACGCCTGGCAGGCGGGTTGGCGATCGCAGTATGCGGTTGGAATAAAAAGACGCTGCTGCCCGTCTCCTGGTAATTTAATTCCTTAGTCGCCTTCTACAACATCCACGGAAGGTAATGGAGTGACCCTATTCTTAATCCGGCGCCACACGGACTAAGATGATCTTTTAATATTAAATATTTTACTTAATACTGGTAGTACTGAGACGGATCTAGAATTGGTTGGATCGTGTTTATCACCTCTTTTAAATAAGGGTACTAGTCTACTATATTTCATGAGGTCCGAAAATACTCCCTCATCTACACATTTATTGAAAATTTTTGCTAACGGCAAAGCTAGGATATGTATCACTTAACTAACAATGTTTACTGACATAGGTACCCGTTTTTTTTTAATTCAATAATTTAAATTTTTTAGCAACGTTATGGGGCTCAATGTAATTAAATGAGAAATCGTGTTCGTACGAGGAGACATGGTCTTTTAATAATGTTGCTGCACGATCAGGTGAGGATTCTAACGGAGCTATAGTTACGATTGGAACATTAGTGAAGAACTGTTCGAATGCTGCAGCGATGTCTTCATTTGTCGTTATTATTTTGTCACCTATATTAAGCAAAATATCTCTTACCCGTTTCTCTATTTATTATTGTCCAAGTTGTTTTAATTTTATTTGGTGATTGTAATATTTTATTCTTTTTATTATCGCACTGGCTGTTTCCCGCAACTTTGTTCGCGTGGTAATTTTTATGTGTATTTTTCCGGGATAAAAAATAGCCTATGTGCTAATCCAGACTATAATTTATCTCTGTGCAAAATTTAATCTGGATCCATACATACAAACTTTCCCGTTTATAATATTAGTAAGGATTTAGCTTTATGACAGACGGCCTTAAATAATTTTGAATATATTTTTTAATTTTACTTACAACTAATTAAGCTACTAACAATGACGAAATTTATTTTTAAATTTAATAATAATTATAATATTTCTTAAAAAAATACAATAATCGATCTCAAAATGTGGTAGGTAGGTACCACATTAAAATAAAGCAGTGACTTCGCGGCCGACTGATTTTGGGATAAGCGACTCGCTAAACAGGTAACTGAGTACAATAAAGACCTGAATAGGTAATACAAAATGGCATACGCTACAATTAATAAATTGTCGTTGTAAAGTAATACGGCATAAGTAACAGAGTTGTATTATATTTGTAAATGGTAGTAGGGAATAACCGAGAGTTAAATATTAGCTAGGTTTTAGTAATTGCGTATAAGCGATCACTGTATGGTAAACTTGTTAATGGTAGTAGGGTATAACCGACAGTTCAATATTAATTAGGTTTTAGTAGTTGCCTATAAGCGACAGCTGTATCGTAAACTTGTAAATGGTAGTAAGATATAACCGATGCTTAATTTTTTTGACGACAAAGGTAAAGAGACATTAGTTCCAACTTTCAAAATAGGTACTTATGGTAAAGAACCGTAAGCGCCCAGAAGCTCTACACCAGTAGGAAGTAAAAATACCTTACCATGCCATTTTTACAGGGGTACAAGCGCCTTTAAGTAAAAAAAAGCCTAAAACTCGGTCGGTTACACCAAAACGACCTTTAAAAACGCAGTTTTTTGCTTGGGATCAAGCGACAATAAAGTCATTGTAGAGCCGTGAGAGTAAGCGCATTCGACGCAGATTTTTTTTTTAAGTAAGATGGCATTCAAAACTCATTTTAGGCCAAAATGTCGCTTATCCCCTATTACCTTTTAACCGTCGATATGTAGGTACTAGGTAGTAGACAATCAAAAGTAGACAAGTAGGTAGGTTAAGTAATTTAAATGTGGCAAGGATAAGTAGAGAAGAAGAAGAAGAATAAACTTATTATTAACAAATACTTACATCGAAATGGTCTTCACAGCAGTGCGCTTTAGTTTTAGGGGCTATTGAATCAACTCTTTTTACGGCTGTCATCCACTTTCTCCTCATTTTTGGGGCCTCAGGAACATAAAAAAAGAGTTTATCGGGTGTTTTAACTGTTGAATTGAAGCACTGAGGCACAATAGAGTATTTTTTTCCATTTTTACCACAGAGAACTTTATAATTTTGATTTTTACTGCGCAGCGGCGTGCGAATAAGAGCGCGACTGTCGAATGACCGGGGGTGTGACGTCATCGGCTAGTGAGCGCCCGTCTACGTTTTTAAAAACCTTCGGCTGGAAATAGGCACTTTGATCGTAAATATCTCAGCCATTTTTTAAGATATGCAAAAACTAAAAACACAGTTTTTGTCGTAATTTTTTGTAGATTTATTTGGCATGTAAAATAAAAAAAAACGTTTGTCAGACGCATTGCTAAAGAGCAATTCAATATAACAGACTGATAATCTCTTGTCAAACGCATTTCAGCCAATCACGTGCCGCTATTTTGAGTTAATCTTGGATTCAACGCCTGTTACATTTGATCGCCCTTTCAGAAACTGGAGGTAAGTGATAGGTATAATTATGTTCAGCCCAATGGTCTGTAAGTAGAAGAAGAAAAAGTATTATGTATTTATTCGCGTTTGTCAGGGGCGGCCGGGCGCGGCGTTCGGAGGATGCATGACAGTATAGTACGGCAATAGTTATTTGTTATACAAGAGTGCAAAGTTGCTTTTTAACCGCGTGCTCAACTCTGATGACTCGTGATTCAAAAATTAGAATTCTGAGGGTTAGCGAGGGAATCAAAAGAGCACAAGGTAAAAAATCTTTGCACTCGAGTGCAACACGTAACTTTTCATCCTCCCTCAGTGAGGAAGTAACTAAATGCAAAAAAAAACACGAAGAAGGTCCCGAGTCTGAGTTTTTAACAAATTTAAAAAAAGTTGTATGATAAATTCGGCACCATGGAGTTAGAAAAGTAAATAGGTGTAACTGATGTTTTGAATTTAAGAACTTAGTGCACACGATGTTCTAAATTCAATTATTTAATGATGGCGGAATGTGTGTGAAAGAGATGCCATATAACGTTATGTTAAGTTACGTTAATGCTATTATAGCGCTATTTATAAAGTTAAGTCGGGCATAGCGCTATTGGAATAGCGCTATTCGACCAACATAATAACGTTATACCCCGTATAACGTTTTGAAATTATAACGTTTTAGGAAGCTTTTCATAGCGCTATGACGCATAGCGTTAGGAGCATAATAGCGGTATTTCAAGGTCTGCCAGTAGGTGTCAGCGGGAGTCATAGTGATGGGGTAGTTGCTTTCTTTCCAGACTGATTAAGTATCGATACTTCGTCGCATTTACACTCGTTCGTCCAGACTTCCAAAATTACTAGAACCAATTATATTGTACGACTAGGTAGCTATTGTCCGCGACTCCGTCCACGTGGACCTCAGTTGCTAAGGAAGCTTCTACTTTAGTGGCAGATTTTGTCGTAATATAAACAGGCTTACTTTTCACCACGTATTTCAAAAAGTTTTTAATAAAGATTTAATTTCAGGTTTCCCAAAGACCCTAATAGGAAAGATAAATGAATTGAAACTACAGGGAGATTGCTTAACTGGCTTCCTCTCAACATGCGTTCCTGAAGAAATAACAGGTGACTAGGTAATGTTTTTAATATTTTCATAATTTATTTAATATTTTAGATCCCCTTGGAAGTAAGGGATATTTTTTTGTCGAAAAATGCTGCGAATGTCAAAGCCCCATGTAAATAATTGTCAGACATAGAGGAATGTCCATTCGATTGAACACATAATTTATCGGTCATATAGCGCCGCCACAGACTAGAAAATCGAAAAATCATATGAACAAAGTTGAAAATATAACATCGAGTTTTCAAAAGTCGTAAAACAAAGTTGTTGTAAATGACTTACTTTAATTGACGTATTTCAGGAATTGTGTTAACTTAAAAATGGCCCTGTATAAATAAAAAATATTAGATTTTTTACAAATGCATACTTTTGTATTTTAGATACAGCAACGAGTTGCCGAAGGCCCAGAATCTGGTAGATTTATGTCGATTGAACAAAAAACCTCGAAAAAAAAATCACGCAAAACATTGAACAATGTCAACAAGTGCTAAATAAATATTTACCTTTTAAGGGAACATTAAAATATTCTCTGCAGGATCCGATTATCTTTTTAATGTAAATGTGTTTCGAAAGTTTCTTTAAGTTTATGTTTCACAAGTTTCTGTTGGCCAGTTTCTGAATTGAGAATTTCGCTAAGTAAATGGTTAACTGTAGTGCTGTCTCTTCGATTTTTTCACAAAAGAGCGTGACAGAACGTTACTTATGCTTTTACTTAGTGAAATTCTCAATTCAGAAACCGGCCCTTTGAGTTCTTACTACCTAATGTATTTTTCACAAGTTAATAAAAATATTATTTATGTGATATTATTGAGTATGTTTTTTATGTACCCATCACAGTTGTCACCCACCAAGGCAATGAAAATTTTAATCCAAGCTCAGAAACATCTACAGTCACTGCTAATTAATTCACGAGTTAAAATAAGTAGTTCTAGATTTTTTAAGGTGTGCGCTATACAAAAACGCGCATAAGGTGAAGGCAAGGCGCAGGCATCTTGCCGCTTCAAACAAAAATTACGCAGGCGATATGTTTTGAATTATATTCAAGCGGCGCGGCACAGCCAACGTCGTTTCGTCGCCTATGTAGGTTTTCATACCTACATTTTGTAGGTAAATCAGCAAATGTTCTCTAAACTTTGTCATTTAGAATATTTGTATGATTAGAATTTACGATGAAACGGAATTCACGAATTATACGATAGGTAGGTATGAACAAAACTGACATATTTAGGAATTAACACATTGGTAGGCAAAGCCTGTAAAAATAAAAGCTTAGGCAGCCTTTTGCAAAGGATTACTACAACGAAATAAAGTAGTTACAGACTACGCGACGTAGAGAAATAATTAGTTACTATTTAGGTATAGATGGCAAGAAAAAAATCGACATAATGTACAAAAAAGTTTTTGTACGATGTACGATTTTTTTTAAGTATAATCGATAATGTACTTTTTTGTCCCCATCACTAATGTTGTGCTGCTCTTCTCATTGGCTGTTTCATTTGTGTAAACAGCGAATAGTGAGCCGGTTGTTTATGTTGTAATCAAATAGAGATTATGAGGACAATGTAGCTGTGTGAGTAAGTGGCGACATCGGTTTTCTAGCAAACGGGCCATTATAACACTTCTCCTTCTTTTTGTGTTCTGCGGAGGGAGCATGAGATTTTATCGAGGCGGTTTATCTACAAAAAATGGCCGTTTTAACGAGTTTTGACGTCTATAGTAGGTTAACTTATCGTCGCGAGCACAATGCATCGTTTTTATACCAGTGCCGTGAGATAAAAAAACATCTGTCACTATAAGATAAACCCTATCGCAAATGCGAGCATGATGACAACATAAAAAGATATATTATCGACTTTTGACAGATGTTTCATTTAAATTTATCCCACTTTTGAGAGGGGCATATAAACTTATATCTAGCGTTTCTGTCAGTCATTCTACGAATAAAATCATCACATTTGTCATGATTTGTCCACTGGTGCCTCTTCGCGCCACCTACGCATCCCATTCGTGCCCTTCCTCTGTTTCTGCTCACTGACCGACGTCCAGTGGCCGTCTCCAGGGATTTAAGGACCCGCTCACTGACCTCCGTTCAGCCCTACTCCACGCAACCAAGCACCCTCTGCCGTCCTGCTCAGACCGTCGTCCAGTGCTTATCTCAATTAAAATAATAGTAGGTAAAATGTACCAGTCAACAAAAAATTTTAAAATAAGAAACTTTAAAACAAAGATTTAAACCGACGCACTAAAAAGGCAAAAATTATTTCTTTCTAATGAACTTGCATCCCAAGCCATTTACTCACCCCACAAATCATACCTAACTTCTACTAAGTACCTAAGTATGTATGGTGTATTTACTACAAATGTATGGTTTCTAGGAAGTTTTCTGGAAAAAGCTTGACACAGACTCCTCCATTTTTTAAGTCCGTTAATAATAAAATGCTTTTGGTTATAAGTAAATCTAATATTTATTTTGTAACTTTAAACAATGAAATAGGTGGTTTACTACATAACTGGGTACCCAATGGAGAAAAGAAGCATGATATGTTTTCTTCTGAAAACGGGAAATTGTTACCAAACAAATCACCTTTGATGTAATCTGTAACAAAAAAATAAGAAGTAAAAAAAAATGTAATGCATTTCCTAGGAGACTCTGGATATGCCTTTGAGCCTGCCTTGGCTGATGACGCCCATCAGAGAGGCCGAGTAGACTCCCGAGGCTCGGTACACACATTGCCATTGTGGAGCCTGAAACCCAGTAGAGGAGGAACATTCCCTAATTATATTTAACCCTTGAATGAATGCCCCTGTGCATGTAATATAAAAAAACTATAGTGGAACTTGGGTAATTAAGCATTCAATTTTGAGTTACTATTTTGAAAAAATACAATTCGTACATACATATTCCTTCGTTTTAATATTTGATTTATTTGTAAGATTTGATTGATTGTAGCATAGACCAAATATTATTGTAGTCAGCGCGTTCAAAATATCCTGTAACAAATAAAGAGCATAATTAAAAAGGAGTCCAAAACATTCCAATATGATGTAATAGCTTAAGACGAAAAGAAAAAAGGTATGTAAGACATGTTACGAAAATGATTTTAGATGCCCCTAAGAGCAAAAATTGACGCTATACTGGATAGACCTCTATGGTCTATCTATCCAAATACTGTAGGTATTCACTGAGCATTGCCTAAGTACACATTTGCATTAGTTTGACAAGCATATTATTTACCTATTGTACTCGGTTGGTGATGGTGAGTCAAGTATTGAACTTAATTTATCACTAGATAATAAGTACTATCAACACTTACATTCCGCCACTGCTCCAGTCGTGTCGGGACCATGCTCCTTCGACAAGGCTCAATGCGCCCCTCTTTCAACAACCTTTCGCTTCCCATGGGGCCAGAAAACTCATTGTTGGCTAAATTACTGTGGAGCGTCATATACTCGAACGAACCCCAGTTGATTTTGTTTACTGCGCCCTCTAAAACAGAAAAATATTATAGTTCTTGCCGATGAGTGACTTGTATATGATATGATGTCCGTATGAGCTTGTAGGAAGGATCTCCAACTATTGTAGTATTGTATAAATTAACTGCAATGGCTATAAAGTTTGTACTTACTTCATTTTCGGCATCTAAGCATCTATTGTCCGTTATTTGTTTGTTTATTTACATTTTATTTGATACCTAGCACAGACTAAGTAAAGGAAAGATCACAGACAGATCAGATTTCAATCTGTCAAAAAACGCAAATTGAACGAATGAAATAGTGATTTTCGTCACATCCCTATTTGCCGATTCAGTGTTGTCATACCAATAAGTAGATAAAATCTTATCTCCTATCTAAGGAAGATATGTATATCGAAGAGAACTCATGCTCGCGGGTGGGATATAATATCGTAATGTTTTAAAATTTTAACCTATCTATCTAGATAGGTTAAGAAACTCATGCTCCCCCCGCTGAGGTATTTAACGTCCACAGATGTGTCCGCCTCGAATCCGATTGTTGTCGGTTTTTGTGGCACACATCAAAGGGTTTCGGCGCGAACGCCCGGCGTCTGTCCACACGTCTGCCGACGCATCAGATTGATCGGAGTTGCGATTGAGAGTGCACGCTTGCTTCTTGTGGTTTAATTCCCGTACCGATTTGAGTCCTAAATCAAAATGTTCTTACCCAATCTAATCTTTATTCCACTTACTTTGTTCTGTTTCTGTGTATAGCCAGCATCCACAAACCTTGTTCTTCTCCATTTCATTTTAATAACTCTACTGCGATACTGCTCAAGTAGTACTTAAAAGTACTAAATAAATAAACAGTTGCGGCAGCTACAATCTCAGTACCCACTTTTTTTAACCTTAATGTCCGAAGGCGTGTTGCATCTGTCGAGAACATAGACTGATCGACCTACAGACGTGTGGACAGCTCGTGGAAATTCACCCCCTAGTTATGTTATAAGATTCCAAAGGATTGAAAATCACGTGTGAGATACCTGCCAAGAAGCCGAAAAAGTGATTGATAAAATCTAATATGGCGACTAAACTTCATTGGTGGCGACATCTGTACTTCCCAAGTTGAAGCTGTAGAAACCGCGGCAGTAGTAGGTACCTACTAAGTGATCCTGTTTCTTCGATATTCCAAAAAGACGCCCCACTGACGACTTTGTCGCGGTTGACCTTAGTAAATAACAAGTAAAAAACATTGAGTATTAAAAGAGTATTTTTTTAATTCGTTACTCCTATGTTCAATCAGTGCTACCATTATGTGTCAGTGACTGTATTTTTCGCAGCTTATGGCACAGTATATTTAAACTGTGCTATGGTGTGTTTGATGGCCCTGGATAAGGTAGAATCGATTCCCACTATAATATTCCGCTGAAGCCGCGTTTTCACGATCTTAGGCCGTCCGCTGCTTTGTGTGGATGCACGGCGCCGGCGCCCGCCGCGGAGACCCGTGCCGTGCGTGCTTTGTCGCGTATCGCGGACAATCGTCGCGGACGCCCGCCTCTCAAAGCCACGCCACTCCCTCCGCTAGTACAATTTCGATCACGCGGTCGATATCATTATCATTTGGATTATTTGTTGATTTACTAACTAGCCAATGGTTGACTTAGGCAAGAGAAATATCGAACCACGAGCGTGCCCCGTCGTCGCCCGCGGGCGGGCTCCGTCGCCCGAGCCACGTGCGACGGGAGACCACAGACTGGAGACCTATTATTATTATTATACAGACCTATTATTATTATTCCCTATTATTATTATACTCTATGCGGGAGACCCATCTCAGGCAGCGCTGTTTTATGAGATAACATGAAACAGCACGCCACGCGGGGCGCCCTCGCCGTGTACCCGCTCAACGCAGCGGACGGCCTTAGTACGCTCATGGTACGCTCGGACAGAGTGACCTTAGCTACTTGGAAGCTAGGTACTCGTATCGTGTACATCGGCGGTTTCGAGTGGCATCTTAGTAGCTGAAATAGGTCCTCGGTCCGAGCGTACTGTGAAAACGTGGCTTGAAGAGCTGGCAGAAACACGAAGAAAAGAAATAGTGCCATTGCCGTACCTAAAACCGCGATTACACATGTTTTATATGATCTTACTAGGTACGCTCGGACAGAGTGAGCTATTTTAGCTACTCGGAAGCCAGCCACACGTATCGTGTACAACGGCGATCTTAGTAAGTACAATTGGCTGTTTTCATCAGTGTACTAAGATCGCCGGTGTACACTGTACGAGTAGCATATTCGCATAGCCATTTTAGATTTTAGTTCATTCTCAATTTTTGAATAATATCAGAAACACACTTTTTGTCCTGTTGAAGCTCAATAAAAATGGCACAGAAATAAAATAGTATTATTGTTATATAAAGTATGAATTGTATTGTTAGTACCGATTAGTAGTACATATTACATGCAAAATTCAAGAATTGATAGGTACATTAAAATGAAACCTTGACACATTAATTTTCTTGCTTAAATTTAATCTGGCAGTTTACATTGGTTCAATACACGTTCGATGAGAAATTAAAATCAAATTTCCTCGAAGACGATCTTGAGGATGAGCTGGTTTGGAGCTGGTTTAGTCATTTTAAGAGTTGAATCTAACAATTAATGGAATCCTTAGGTACCACTTAATAATTTACTAAAGCAATTCATTCTACTTTGTAACAATATAATCTATAAAAACCTATTTATTTGCTTGTGTACCTATCTTTAATTACTTATTATATAAACAAGAGTGTAGTAACTTACTCAGCTTCTGCTCAGCTTTCAATAAAGAAAGTGAACATAATTGAACTCTTTCAAAAAATCTTAATAAATTCATCCCACTTTTCTAAAGAGGTTTGCATATTTTAAGTTACTACTTAACGGACTAGTGAGTTATTATAGGTACTTGTAGTTAAGCGTCCAGCGGCGGTTCGGACAAGTTCTATCATCTATCGCAATGAACGATCGGCCTTACTTCCATTTACTGTTAATCAGGCACAGCATGTGATGATGTTTACACGCGCTCGCTCGGCCCCCGACGGACGCTTCGCCAACCGCAGGCTGATGATGAAGAAGAAGAAATACATTTATTTATCCCCACACAGTATTACACAAGACATAGGAAAAAACAGACTAGCCAAAATACGTGAGACAAAAAAAACAGTAAGAAAGGGACACGGGCTATGTGTCCATGCGGCGGTAAAACGGCCTTAGGCGCGAGACACACAGATGGGACGCGGGGCGAGGGCGCGGTAAGATGTATAGTCACAGACCAAGAGCGACCGCAGAGCAAGGACTATGGTCCTGGTCTGTGACTCTATACGTACATCTTACCGCGCCCTCGCCTCGCGTTCCATCTGTGTGTCTCGCGCCTGAGGCCGTTTTACCGCCGCATGGACACATAGAGCCGGGTACTCATCTGCGAGCCGTAACTGTAACTGTTGCATGCTCTGTATCAAAAAAACGATAGTGTGTACGTGGTTCGCAAACCTCCTGCGAGCGGGTTCGCGGGTTCGCTAGCAGCGAGCCGTGAGTACTCGGCTCCTGTCACGCGTACACACTTGAGCCTGGTTACTGTATCTGCTCTGTTACAGTTACGGCTCGCAGATGAGTACCCGGCTTAGCCCGTGTCCCTTTCTTACTGTTTATTTTTGTCACACTTATTTTGCCTTGTCTGTTTTTTCCTCAGGCTCAGTGTGGGCTCAGTATTTGCTGCAGGTGTATGGCACAGCACTGAATTTCGGCAAGGGCCTGGGTCTAGTGACTCACGGACTAACCCATCGAGACGGATACAATGCGATGCGCTACGAAACGATAATAATTACCTACATACACTAAAGGTCTTATTTATAAATAAACACGATTCCTTAAAACGCCGATTAAAACTGACTGTGGTGGAGATTTTAGAGCTTTAGAGGAATTGTGGTTTTATAAATAACGCCGGACATATCTACACAATACGTTCTCGAGATAGACATAGAAGGCCTAGCATCCAGTGCCGGAAAAGGAATAAAGTTTTAGGGTTCCTGGTTACAGCTCCTATATTACGCGCACCAAATCCTGAACAATTCCAATCGTCTAACTGTTAAATTCCATATTAATTGCTATCGCAAACTTTAGGATTCCGACAGGATTTGGTGCGCATAATTAGGCCCAATAAAGGACATAAAACACCAACGCGGTCGCGGTCGCGGTGGGACGGTGCATACATACGTCATTTACGGCAGTCTTATTTTGTATGGAACGCCACCGCCACCGCCGCCGCCACCGCGACCTTTAAAGCCGAGAAACCCTAGAAATAACCTTTAAGCTTTACTCTTCTGTACCCTTTACTCTAAGCCCTTCATGCGACCTGGCGGTAATATCGTGGCAATGTGGGAGCCTAACTTCTAACCATTTCATTAGTCAAATTCAATAATAATGTAATTTAAATTTCATGTTAGTCCCGATATTTAATTATGAATTCAATTTCTTTCGTTCTTGATTGTATAGAATTTTATTTTATTTATATAGAAGTTACCTAATAGATTTTAATTTAATTACTTATGTTGGACTTGTTGTTCTGGAAATAAAATAATAATAATAAATAAGTAATAATAATTTACTAGTCTGTATCCTACACGTCGATAATACTGTCGTGTTTCTTGTCGGAAGCCTTGAGTTTCTGCTGCATCTGCGCTAGCATGTCCTGCATGCGACGGATCTCCTCGTCCTTCTGAAGCAGCAGCCGGTCCGTGTCTGAGATCGCCACCTCGCTGTTGTTCCCCATCGAGTCGCGTTTCAGCTTGCTGCGTGGAAAAGGGTTCATTTAGCTAAGACGGTCTATTCTGTACTGTACATCACGAATTGAAATCTACTACAAAATATAGATAAGATACTAATATCATCATCATCATCATCAGCAATTTTTACGCCCACTGCAGGACATAGGCCTCCCTCATGGTTTTCTCTTACCATAAAGGGTTTTGCCATAATCGCCACGCTTGGCAGGCGGGTTGGCGATCGCAGTATGCGGTTGGAATCTCAGGAAGACGCTGCTGCCCCGATATATAATACCTACTATTCCAAAACTACACTCGGTGTAGAATCGGCCGTAAGCCGTGACTTCTGCGGCTAAACAACAATATAAAGCAGTGAGATAAACTTTTTGTTTTAGGATGAAATCACGCCGGTGGTACAACAACACTCATTAGTCGCTGCGAGTGTATTTATTCGTAGGTCGCTGCATGCACACTATTTTCCGGTAGATACTATTTATCTTGCCCTTCGCTAACACACCATAGGTCGTCGAAAACAAAACGCAGGATGTAGGATAAAATATGTATGCAAAATATGCGCCCACATTTCATACCTACTTCGACTTGCAGCGATTTGTGTTTTCTTTGCCATGAAAACATGCGCAGGAGTGACGCCTATATAAAGGACGAATTCAAACGATTCTCCCGTGTTGATCTTCAGTCAGAACAGAACTACGTATTACTTTGCTCCAGAAAGATATAATATTTAGTTAAGTATCTAGTTTATCCCGGGGATCGAACTTGCGACCTCACCCCGCGTTACGTTATATAAACAAAAACTTTATTACTGTCCTCTTCAAAGAGATCGTACCTTTACGGACTCCCGAAATAAACTCGAGGTAAAGCGCAATGAACTCTAACGGGAGCAAGCAAGACTGAATTACGAGTCTAATTAAAGTTGCAACAAGTAAATCTCACAGCTTTAGATAATTTACTGTATATTGCAAGAGATGAGATTCAAAATAGTGTTAATTCAAACCTCATGATGTCTTATAAAACATGATGTGCCGTTGTATCTCCGTCTGGATTCTGGGTTTGGTCTATGTTTAGGCGTCCCTACCTAGTTTCCACAATAACAGATCCTAGTGTGGAAAAGAGATTCTGGAAACCTGAGGGGCTTATACTCTTAAAAGATGTACACAACTAATGTAAACCCCTGACTTTGATGGATTTGTTTTTGTTTTATCGTGTACACCGGCGACATTAGCACAAAAAACCGGCCAAGTGCGAGTCGGACTCGCGCACGAAGGGTTCCGTACAATTAGAACAACAGCCTACAACATTAGATAAAGATCGAATTTGAAAACAGCGCCATCTATAGAAACCAACAAGAAGCGTTTAACATTCACATTTAACGACACGACATCGGCGCTGTGTAGGTTACATAGATGGCCGCTAGATGGTGAGCGCTGTCTTTAAACAACGTTTGTTGTATGGGAGCTCCCCTTGAATATTTATTTTTTTCTGTTTTTAGTGTTTGTTGTTATAGCGGCAACAGAAATACATCATCTGTGAAAATTTCAACTGCCTAGCTACCACGGTTCATGAGGTACAGCCTGGTGACAAATAGGCAGACGGGCAGACACACAGACAGACGGACAGTGAAGTCTTAGTAATAGGGTCCCGTTTGGCACCCTTCGGTACGGAACCCTAAAAAGGCCTGTATCAAAATGTACTAAGATCATCGGTGTACACGATACGAGAAGGTAGCGTCTTAGTAGCGAAAATAGGTCACTCGGTCCGAGTTTACTAAGATCATGAAACCGCAGCCTGACCTGAGCTTCTTACTAGTTCCTCACATATTTGCAGCAGTTATGAAAGTATAGTTACCCGCGCTCCCGCATAGCGTGTTGCGATATCTGCGAGATGCATTGCGCGCGGAAGTTCTCGTAGTGGACGTCCTGAGTGACGTCTTTCAGGTCCTGCATGTGTGTCGAGATCAGCATCGTGCGCAGCTTCGTGAAGTCAGAGTGCCGCGGGTTCTCCACTGAAAACGGCGGGACATGAGCTACATTTTTTCTCATCATTATCAACAGTCGATGATGCCCATTGCTGACTGAAACCTTTTCCCCCACATGTCTTTCGCCCCAAAACGCTACCGAAAGGACAATGAGGAACTTGCATCTAACTTAGACTGACGTTACATTGCTTTTATACCATAGAAGATACATAAAAACTCAGGATTTAAAAAAAAAAAAAAACCATAAAAATAATTTTTTTGGGGTTGTTGTGGTCTCCAAAGATGCAAAAATCAAGTTACTGTTATAATAAAAAAACTTATTAGATTTTGACTTTTCATTGAATTCTAAATGTTTTCTGATAAGGGTGTAGATGTACAAAAACGTTATTTTAATTGATAACTAAAATATTGATAAACGCTTGACACATTATAAGGCGTTACATGCAAGTTGTAACCTCATAGCTTGAGCCCGATTTGTATGGCGCGTTTTTGTAGCACGTTATTTTCGACAGGTCATATTAAGAAAAGTAGTAGTCCTAGAAAAGAAAAATTACCACGTTTATTTATATTTTAACATGGCCTTTCCGATCGTATTAAAATATATTTTAGTGCAAGTTCTCTATTATTGCTAGCGTTGGTATTCCTACCGATGAATTTAGGAGATTCAATTCAGAGTCACACCCCTAACGGTACCTATGTAGAGACTAGTAGTAGAGACGAGACTAGTAACAGTAGCAAGAGTAGGTAACAACTTGTTACAGGCACATGGCACGAAGACTCGCCAAGTTACTATGGACAATGGTATTTGAAGCTTCGGTATATCTCTCTCCCATCTCAAACGATGCAACAATGAAATTGGTAGGAGTGAGATTGCCCCTTGCCCTTCAATAAGCCACCGATATCAGCCCCGAATGTGCCCGAATCTACAAATTTTCCGGCAAGAAATACATTTGCACCTCCTTGCGATCCCCCACTTCGGGCTCTGAGCTCTTCACTCACCATCGACGATGCCCCAGGGGTACTGTCGGCCGCGCACCCGCTTCCTGCTGATCTCGTCGAGCACGGTTTCTGATGCCACCACCTTAATTTCGCGGTTTATGAAACCAGGCCCCGGGAGTGAGCCCCTCACTCACCATCGACGATGCCCCAGGGGTATTGCCGGCCGCGCACCCGCTTCCCGCCGACCTCGAGCACGGTGTCTGCCGCCACCACGGCGAAGGGCGCCGCGGCCTTAAGCTCGCGGTCCTGCTGTTTAAAGTCTTCATCCTCGTCGCTGTCGCACTCGGGGAACTGGTATACCTGGGAGGACGGGGCGGGGTCAGCGAAGCGGAGTTAGAGGTTATGTTGAGTTGGAAGTCCAGCCCTTCTATCACGTAACTATCCATTCTATCTGGTTAACCATTTCGACGTTTCCAAAATGTGTATGTATTAGACATTTCGGAGTAGATTAAATCAGACAACTCCATACAGTGGAGGACGTACGTAGAAGCGCCCCTGGAGACTGCAGGAATCCCAATAGGTAGAGTACCTATAAATATCTGCCGTTGGCGAAGAGGAGAGACCCCAAAAACTGTATACTTTACCAATTCTGATCACCGGTCATATGTAGATTTCTTTCTCTTTCTTAGCCATTTACATCTACGCTGGATGGTTTATACTGTATCTACACAGTAGAAACTCCCAATAATAGATTAATTGTACCTATACAATGCCGTCAACTACGTATTTGGGTCCTATACATAAGCAAGTGACTTATGCACAGGTCCGGAAGACCAAATACCTTAAGTTAAGCAAAGGCTACCAATGACCATGATGGGACAGTGTAAGCAACTGGTCAGTAATGTAAGCTCATATCATGGATGCATCAATGACTTGCTAATAGAATTATGATCGATGTCGTCATGGATAAGACCCTCAGCTGACGTCGGAGAATATGTTTAAATCAATGTGCGTAAATAGAGGGGGAAAAGTGGTTAAAATTGAAGGGATCATAAAGTTAATGACCCTATTATATTGAACAGACCTTTGTCGTCCAAACATCGTTATCGATGAAGGGCTCACTGTTTCTTGAGAAAACGTCATGGATTCAACCTTTCCATGCGACCACTCTACTGATTTGCCTAACGTGCAACTTTGTGACAAAAATGTGAAGGTTGCCTAGCTCTCGACTGTATGTGATAGAAGCTCTAAGTCTAAACCCAGTTACCTGAATCTGATTCTCCTCAAGGTCGCTGAGGATCCTCGCTTTGAGCTGTTTGACTTCGGCAGCGGTTAGCGAGTCCGCCTTCGCGATCACCACCACTATGTTCACCTTGCGATGTAGCCGCTTCATCATCTCCAGGTCCACTTGTCTGAGCCTGCGAACGAATTCATCAAGACTTATAAAGGGACATCGTACTGACAGTATGGACAGGCATGTCCTAAATATTGACAATAGTAACAAATGATACTTATTTTTTTTAAGGTCAGTGAAAATAAAGCTACAATTATAAATTAATAGATAATATTCACTGATTTGTTGCATTTTTGTGAATAAGTGTGTGACTAATGCGACCTTCTAACGATCTTTTCACACGTGAATGAAAGTAAATACCTTTAATATTTTGAATGAAAAACGCCAAGATATTAATACTGACATCTCGATATTTCTTAAAAAAAAAAACAAATATATTTATTATGGGAAATAGAAAAGGGCTGTTTTTAGGGTTTTCCCGGAAATTATTCGATTTTTTCTCGCCTTTTAAACCTTCCCTAGACCTCCACGAACATTTCAAGACTAAGATAAGATAAATCCGTTCAGCCGTTCTCGAGTTTTAGTGAGACTAACGAACAGCAATTAATTTTTATATATATGTTACAGTCATAGTGATTAAATAGCTATTATACATAATGACTGGTCATTATATATAAAAGCCAAATTCACTAGACAAAGTAATAAATTATTATGCTAACGTTTTATTTTGGCAAGTGTTATATAGCAAATAATTGTTTGATTAAATTTATATTTCGCATTTTGTTTGTTAGGTCAGTACACATAAGCAAAAATAGGTTCGAAGTTCCTGAAACTTCGGGTGTTAGTCCTCTTTTTTTTATATATAAAAGCGAAAAAAAATATTTCACTAAAAAACTTAGTTTTGTGTCAAACTTAAACAAGGTTGGTGCATGGAAAAGTCATAGGTACCCTACATTATGATATTAATATGATATTAAATAAAATTGCTAGTAAATGTGATTAATTTTGTGTTAATTATCACTTTATCTAAACTGAGTAGACATTATATATAATGACTAGACAATATATATATAATATCCAGATTTATTACTTTGGCTGTAACATATATATAAGATTTTACGTATAGTATTGTTAGTTTTGTTTATTTAAATAGTTCTTGTATCGAGCCCACAGAACATAGGCCATGGTATCACTAGAAACTCGTAGGATCTCAGTCGATGACGTACTTCCGTGCATGACGTACTTCTGGTTTCGTAGACTGTATAGAACGTTTTTTCGCTTTAAAAATTAATTAAAGCAACCCAATCGAATATTCAGCCCAGGCCCTCAAAATTACCTATTTTGTCGATAAAATAAAATCAAAATTGAACTTAATTTTTCTAGTAAAATGCCCATCTCTAAAGGATTGTTTCCCACTGTTATGATAGCCGTTTCCTACTCTCTATAGAAGTCATACGATTTACGCGACGGGACAGCCGGTTTAATCGTGTCACGTGGCAAATTCTGATATAGGTAGCTCCACTAGTTCGCGTCTCAGCAACGACATGACGATGACCTATTACCTACCGGCCGAGTGCACTATCATGAGTCGCGACCTAATTCACGCCACTTAGAGCACGTTCGACGGCGGCACGCCAAACTAGAACTATATTGACACACTCCATGTAGGAACACGAACCGAGATAAGATTTAGATACTTTGTTTTTATACCGACCCGTTATTGGGTCGCTTTTGAGGAAAAATCCTCAAGTTACGAAATTGTGAGTGTTCGACTTATTATTTTATGATGATAAGGAATAAAGCGGTTTGTACGTTTAAATTAACTGTTCGTTTATAACAGCAGCGGAAAAGGTAGAGCTACCTATTCAAAACAAAAGTGTCTCAAGATAAAAAATTGATGACATTACTTAATTTCACAGCCCACTGCACAAAGATTTACTTGTGTTCGATTATATTATATCTGGATTCTACCAAATGAATTCTTCGCCTTATTATAAAGAATAATGCGAAGTAAGTATTTTCCTATTATAAATGCAGAGTATTTCTATTACTGAGCAATTTTCTGGCAGGGTCAGCGAAGCAGGGTTGCAATTACAGACGGCAGGACCTTGGAAGCAATTACCTACAGATGACTCCATCTATCCACGTTGCTACGATATGGCTAATACGATACGGATAAGAGGGGAGATTTGCTTCTTCGTTAGGTATTTTTGACTAAGAGCCGGACCGACAAGCCTTAGTCATCCATCACTGACGGTGTAGATACGAATGAAGACGGAGCGCGCCATTTTTTTTAAGAAATATATATACTTGGCAATATGAAACTCAAAACTAGTGAACCAATAAAAAACAATTAAAATAATTTACAATATATGTATACCACCAATAGAAATAAGAGAATAATAAGGCAATCACAGAAGAGAATTTAGATAGTAGCGCGCAGCGAGTCCGCGGGCGCGCGCGGGGAAAATATTGCGGGGCGTGGTATGCAGGGGGCATGTAAATATAATTCGTGCGCCGCGAGATTTCCTTCCAGTTGCTGAATTACTTTGCTGGCGGCTGACGTATGCGCTGATGCATGGCTGATGCAGTTAGTAGCTACAGAACGTTTTTTACTCACGGATTTCGACTATGTTTTTCGGAGATATTTATTATTAAGTCATTACGATATATTAATAACCAGATTCTCTAAAAACTTGTGAATTAGCTGTTATGAGTATCAGCACCAAAAGTGCAAAGAGTTCCAACCCTCGTATCACCTGTGGGACCAAGGCGGCACGAAGTAGAGACAGCAATGCACGCGGTTGTCCTGCATGTGCCGCCGATTTAGTCCGCTCTCGTCCGTGAAGTACTGCCGGAACTGTTCGTCCACGTACGCCGTGCACACCCTCCATGAGTCCTCGCAGTTCACCGCGTCGCCAAAGCCCGGCGTGTCCACGATGGTGAGCCGGAGTTTCACGCCGCGCTCCTCGATCTCCATCGTTTTCTTCTCAATCGTCGTGGTCTTTTCTATTCTGTCTGCAATTTTGGAATTTAATGTTATTAGTGGGATGAGCTGCGTTGCGTAACTGGCTCTCCGTTAGTTTGAAACGCTTGGCACTTAATTAGAAATACTTTAAAATCAACACGTGTGCCCGTGTTGATTAGGCCACACTCTCTCTCTCTGAGAGAAGGCATGTGCCCTGCACTGGGACGATAATAGGCTACATAAAAAAAATCTGTAAAATGCTTTTCATGAGTATCGTGGGCAACGTCTGGGGTCTTCGTTTTCCTCGTTTCGCTTTGACGCCACCTGTGGTTCGTGGTGATAAATGATAGTAATGAAAGAAATGCAAAATTGTTCTATAAACTAAAAATAAGGGAAGACTAATTTATTTCCAATGTTTTCCATCGTTGCGACTATTACGAACAACAGGATATTTGTTGTGGAAATGTGGTTTTTCAGTTGCTCCACTGATCCTGAATTGCTCCCTGTTCCATTTTGCGCAAAAGACACTTCTTCTTTTTCAATCTTTGGGTAGCGCTCTGGCTCGATTTTGACGCGGGATCCCGCACCTTTTTTGCGGGATTACTCATTCGGGATCCCGCACGTTTTGCGGGATTGAAAAAAAATATATTTAAGAAAAATGGGCTCAGACGACGATCTGATTATTTATTAGACACCCTGGATAGTTCATAATTAAGTGATTTAACAACTTTCCCATAGAACTCACGACTTTATATAGAAAATAATTTTGATTAAATTTTTAACTTACAGATAAATAAGTTTTGAATTTCCATTTTGTGTCGCGTGAACCCTATATCGGAACGAAACGTAATCAATGTCAGTTCAAGTACTCTATGACTGGGGATTCCTCTACAGCGCACGGGGATCTACCTTCGCGCGTAAAGTGCCAAAGAAGGCAATCCAAATACTTATGTTTCATATTAAATATAGTATTATATCGTTTCTTAAAAGAATTTGATTATTTATGTGTCTTAAGCATCATTGTCATCATCATCATCATCATCAGCCATTTGACGCCAACTGCAGGACATAGGCCTCCTTCGTGCGCCGTGTGGCGCCGGATTAAGAATAGCGTCACTCCATTTCCTTCTGTGGATGTCGTAGAAGGCGACTAAGGAAATCAATTACCAGGAGACGGGCAGCAGCGTCTTCCTGAGATTCCAACCACATACTGCGATCGCCAACCCGCCTCATCAATAATTGCTGTTACCTTTCACATCAAGGATCTTGCGGTTCTTGTAGAGGTCTCCCAGAAAGAGGCTGTTGATGAGCGTGGACTTGCCCAGTCCCGACTCGCCCACCACCATGAGCGTGAAGTCGAACCCTCGCTTCACGGATTTGCGGTGCACCTGCTCCGGCAGTGTCGCGAACCCGATGTAGTCGCGCTCGCCGCGCTCTCTTTCTGGCGACCAAAGAAAACCGCCCAAAATGGTTTAAGGGGTTGTTTCTTTCAATTTAAGCTCTTGATTTTTCAGTCCTCTCTTTGGGTTTTAGATTGTCATGCGTGTGCTAGCATGCTCTTCAGTAGGATTATATAGGAACCCAATTAGGTAGGAGTATTTATTCCGACAGGTGGATGAAATATAAAGGTCATTCTAGGCAAATGTTCAACGACTTTTACAATTATAATGATGACGAGCCGTTATAGCGTTACCGTATTGGTAAGCACGGATGCCGGTAGTTTCCTGTCGGATTACTACTTACATCTAACCAGTCGGGTTGCTTAATCGAAACTACCTACCTCACGGCGATGCGCTTCGATTGACAGGGCACAC
This sequence comes from Yponomeuta malinellus, assembly GCA_947308005.1. NCBI lineage: Eukaryota > Metazoa > Arthropoda > Insecta > Lepidoptera > Yponomeutidae > Yponomeuta > Yponomeuta malinellus. Next base: position 13,507,873 of record OX371006.1, on the reverse strand, counting down.
TTTCCAAATAGACGCCTACGACGCATCGACTGATTGCCTTTGTTTATATATAATACAGGGAAATGTGTCGAAGACATGGGCATAGTCGATAGCACATCAACTTTAGCATCTGCGGACTCTATTGCATTACAATAAGTGCGACTTTGCAACTGAAATTTAAAGGTTGATGTGCTGTCGACTGCAATACATACGACACATTTCTAACTAACCTAGCTGGCACGGCATCGGAGAAAATTTCGAAAGGCAGTGAAGTACAGTCACCGACGAAGATAACATTATGTGAAGCGGGAAGTGACCACACAGGCGTAATTAAAAAGTGTTGCAAACCTGATATTAGCCAAGTACGTGGGTGAGAAGGAAGCAGGGCATTGCGATGCGCCGGCAGCCAAGCGTGACGTGACAGGTTCCCTGACGACCCTTGGGACAAGCTGGGCGTGCGCACACGCACTCGAGATCGGGGACAACTAGCGGAAGTAGCGACGTGCCTATCGTTCAATGACAGTCAGTGCTAATGCAATTTACCACTTGTCAGTCATATAGGAGACCGCTGGATAATTGTTGGCTAACTTCTATAGACTGTGTTAGGTCATTAAAAAAAACTACGTTTTATAGCGATTAATGACTCTACGCGTTGCCGCCTTCAAATTCCTTCTAGACACTGTTATTGATTACTCAAACGGTTACAATAAAAACAGTGAGCGTAGAGCGTTAGAGTTAGTGATCTAGACTCTCACGATCTGCTAAAGACAAAAGACAATGTGGCATATTTTTCTTCGTACTTACTCATCGACTTCGACGTGTGAGCAAAAATTAAACACAATTGTTGTTTTTCATCAATTAACAAAGAAATCCATTGTCTAAGTTTTCTCAATAAAAAAAACATGTAAGTATAGGTGTGATCTTAGAGAAATCGGAAAAGTAGATACGCTTCTCATTTTCAATTAGATAGCAAGACACTTTTTATCTCCTCCAAAATATTTTCATGGTTCGTGCGATTTCCAGTTTTCTATGTATAGACAATATTTTAAATTTGTTTTGCAATTCAAATATGGCATTTAACAGTTTGGCTCTATCAGATAGACGACTGAAGCCTAAATATTAGATTCTTAAAACGAAACGAAACATACTCACGAGGTTTCGAAACTTTAAAGTAACTCTCCTTCTCGTTGCCAGAGTCACCCTTCCAAGAAGTTTCCCTTTTCTCTACATCTTCAATCACGTCATACTTCTGAACTACTGACATGTTACAAACGTTAATTTAATTCTTCACTGCCGGCCGTAAGATTGCTTCATCCTCCGTTGGAACTGTTATGTATGCGTTATGGAATATGGATGACGATGAGCAAAAACGCGGGAACAGCGGTTTCACACGGCGGAGGGAGAATTGTTTGAGTGGATAATTAGTTGCAAACTTCAAGTGTTGAGCCTCTAGGCGTAGACACTACACTCGGGGAACTAGAGAGCCGAGCTCGCTCGTATAGGGCAACTCTACAGCTGGCTGGGCGCTAGGCGCTCGCTCCCGCAGCCAAGTGCGCGCTTTTCCGGCACAACGCGCGGCGGAACACTGTAGTAGGCGTGCGCATTATAACAACTTGATAACATCACCGCGGTACGTGTACGTTGTTCAATTAACGCACCTACGACCGATCATCGGTGTTCACCCACGATTCAGCGGAAGAAAACAACGCGTTTGAAAGGAAATTTATTCTTAGCGAACGCCCTGTGGCCTGGTAAATAGTTTACCCAAACAATATGTTCCAATGGCGAAAACAATAAACATTTGCTTATACGTACATAAATATCGAGAAAAGATGTGCCCTGCAGTGGTACGTAACCTAATAGAGCTATTAGATGCTAAAGATAGATGCTATAATTGGGAAAAGAATACCTGACGAATGAAGAAAGCGAGTTCATCTCCTCCCGAGAAATAATTTTGAGAAATTAGTGCTCAAGTTGGTTGGTTGGACATGTGGAGCGGATGAAGGAAGAAAGATTGACGAAACAACTATGTGGGTGGAAGGGCCGGTAAGGGACGACCCAGACGGACATACTTCGACCAAATAGGGGATGTATTAGCAAAGGGCAAGATAAAAAGTACCCGAAACCGGCGTGCGTGCATGCAACGACTAATGAATGTTGAGGAAGCGAAAGTGATCTGTCAGGATCGTAGCAAGTGGCAGTACCTGGTCTCTGCCTGCCCCTCTGGGATACAGGCGTGAGCTTATGTATGTAGTGCTCAAGACAAGCCTAGTTGATTATTGCTAGAAAACATTGTATGTAGGGACCTTCGTTAGTTAATCAACTGATAAGAACATATTGTGCAACTCCATTGCAACTCTAATACATGCTAATACTGTAAAAAGGTGATGAACAATTCATATTCAATTCACACGCAAAGCAAAAGAGAGGATACAATTTAGTACATATGTCATACATGCATAAACTCACGCCTGTAAATTGGCGAGGTAGGCAGGTACGTTCAAATCACAGAAACTCACACGCAAACCAAAGGAGAGAATTCAATTTGTACATGCCTACATAAATTCACGCCTGTATCACGGAGGGGTACTCCGGGGTAAGTAGAGACCTTTGTGTTTTTTTTATAAAAAAGATAGTTTGGTATCATTAGCAAATACTTACACATATTGCTGGGGTTTGGTTTCGCAGCCATCTTGCTACTCCAATACTATTAAGTCGACACACTAAAGTACCTACACAATAAAAATTTTACTCACCCATAGTCATTTTGATGATTTGTAGTCTCCAATAAATAACGGTCACACAATGTTCCAAATGGAAATTCCAGTTACATACTCAGTGCTATACAAGATAGAGAGAAAATTTCAATAAAATTTTCACATTTTTAATCGCTGTTGAGTTGTTCAAAGTTCTTTTATTTAACATTTCTAAGTAGCTCACTGGTCTTACTTGTTAATGTCACACTGGGATCCGATCAATAGATATACGACGAGCAAACATCTTTAAAGTTTCACGATCTCTACATACCGTCTTCATTTTTTACAAAGTTGCGCAACCTCAATTTTATCTCAATGATCACAAGGTACCACAATATCACTGCAGTTTCGATCTTGAAATAGTAGCCTACGACGTAATACGAAGCTAAACTACACATCTAAAACGATAGCAAAATAAACCCGCGCGGAATTAAACACAATAAATATCACGTATACTAATCCTAAATTGTATAGATAAAAATAGTAGAAAATATTGGAGAAATAAAATAAAATCACATTGTTTGTGCGCCGTCCTGTGCGTGTTGCGTTACGTAATGTGAGAGGGTCCCGGGCGCAGCTCGGACCCTCCGGACCGCCCCGCGCGCCCTCCGCGATCAATAACGCGCGCACGCGCACGCCCCGGGGCCGCCCGCCACCCTCCGCCCTCGCTACAATCACGTCTCACCCTCGCAATGTCGCCGGATCTATGTCACTGCTCCACTTGCATTGTTTTGCGATGCACCGCGATGCCCAAGGTCATTGACTAACACTCGTTTGAAACTTGAGGGGTTTCATACTCAGGGACGTAAACAATGTCACAGTTTCCACCCCAACCAAAAAAGAAACTGGATAAGCGCGAATAGGACTCGCGCCCTTATGTCTGCGAACAAACGATTACCTACAATCTTAATTAGGTCAAGTGTAGGTAGTACTCGCACTTGACCGATTTCTGCTTTTTAGGGTTCAATACCCGAAGGGTGCCAAACGGGACCCTGCTACTAAGACTTCACTGTCCGTCTGTGTGTCTGTCCGTCTGTCTGTTTGTCTGACATCAGGCTGTATCTCATGAACCGTGATAGCTAGGCAGTTGAAATTTTCACAGATGATGTATTTCTGTTGCCGCTATAACAACAAATATAACTTTTCAACTGAAAAGTTAAGTTTGTAATACTCGCACTTGACTCTCTGAACTAAAAAAAAACGGCTAAGTAAGAGTCGGACTCGCGCACGAAGAGTTCCGTACCATTATCTATACAACATTAGACACAAAGATCGAGAAAAAACGGCAAAAAATCTCGTTTGTTGTATCGGAGCCCACCTTAAATATTTATTTTATTTTAATTTAATTGAAGCAATTATAGAACGAAATATTCTGTACATATTTCAAGCGTCTACCTGTTGCCGTTATTAATATCGAGCGAAAAACGGCAAACTAAATATTTATGGGAGCCCCCCTTAAATATTTATTTTATTCTGTTTTTATTATTATCAGAAAGGGATGGGGGCTAGTCGAAATTAATTGAAAAAAGAGGAGGATGAGGGGGGGATCAACAACTACATTATTTGATAAAGACATTAAGTCGATAAACACAAAAACCGGCCAAGTGCGCATCGGACTCGCGCACGAAGGGTTCCGTACCATTATCTATACAACATTAGACAAAGATCGAATTTGAGAATATCGCCATCTATAGAAACCAACAAGAAGCGTTTAACATTGACATATTTTAACGACGTGACATCGACGCTGTGGAGGTTACATAGATGGCCGCTAGGTAGCGAGCGCTGTCTTTAGACAACGTTTGTTGTATGGGAGCCCCACTTTATTTTATTCGGTTTTTCACCGATTATAGCGGCAACAGAAATACATTACCTGTGATAATTTCAACTGTCTAGCTGCTCTATCACGGTTCATGAGATATAGTCTGGTGACAGACAGCCAGACAGACAGGCGGACAGTGAAGTCTTAGTGATAGGGTCCCGTTTGGCACCCTTCGGGTACGGAACCCTTAAAATCAAATACGTTATATCCATAATTTACCCTACTTAATTCTTTGCTTTAAAATTTTTCCGTCTCCGAAAGTCTTCACCAGAACGTCACCAAATTACCCACGGAAAGTGCCCTAAATGTTTCTCTTGAAAGTGTCGAAATATACGCCGTAACCTTTGTTTCACGTTAACTTAGAAGTTTGAATTTTTTCAAAGCTTCAAGGGACTGTAGACGTGAGTCTAAGGTTTTAATTTCAACTCGATACCTCCACTCGTTCCCGAGATAAAGTGTCTTGACAGACAGACGAATGGACGGACGGACCGACGGACGGACAGACGGACGGACAACAAAGTGATCCTATAATAGCGGTTTCGCACTACGTCCGATCCGAATCCGTGACTATACGGATCTAGAAACCTCTGACCGAATTCGGATATTGCTTACGCACTAGTCCGATGTCTGATGTAAATCCAAGCAGTTCAGGGGCCACGCACACACAGCAGATTCGCGCGTTCACGTTGTTGATCTTGAGTCCTTTCAATCGGCGTCAACTTATGGCATTGATATTGTACGTACTAAAAAACTGGATGCGCCGCGCCCGCGCCCCTGCCACATACCCCGCCGCCCTGCTGCCTCTCTGCTCGTATGCAGCTCGGATTCGGTTCGGACGCAGTGCGCGAGCGTTCATACAAAAAATACTATGGCTACTTCAAATACTTCATCCGTCAATAATCTTATCCGAAATGAAGATTCATGGATGACTAGTGCGTAAACTACCATAGAAATTGTTCTACGACTACTTCGGACCGTATTTCCACGCGCTCGGATCGGATTCGTATCGGACGTACGAAACCGCTCTAAGGGTTCCGTTTTTGCTTTTGAGGTACGGAACTCTAAAAACACAAATTCTTATCTTGTTTTCATACTAGGTGTATGTACCTATATAAACCGGTAGGTAGTCAAAATGATCAGGCAGGGTGTAACAAGTCACGCACACTTGAGCTCATGAAACTTTTGCGTGAGAATAAAACTAGAAGAGTGGACTGACCACTGGTTAGTAACTAGCGCGTACCTCTGATAAGGGCTGCTTTTACTTCCCTCTCGCTCGCACATAAAAAAAATTTTACGTAAAAAAAATCGCTCATGAAACCAAAATGCTTTTATTCAAAATAGTACACAAACTGTGACTTCATGAACGTTACAAGTAAAACTAGGTGTCCATTTCAAAATCTAGATCGTTTTGAACGAAAAAACGGACAAAAAAAACTCCAAACTTGTCTTTTCAAAGTCCTTAATTAACAGAGTTCACATATTTATTCTAAAACCTACAACTCATGCGTTGAACTGGCTTTAATTCCAGACATCACTGTCACCTAAATAATCTTTAATGTTATAGTAGCCCATTTGGCACAAAGTGCGCTTTACACATTTTTTGAAAGCCTATAGCCTATGTCTACTAGGGTGGCCCAGGCCCACTACATTTCCTGTGCTTCCATAGTCCACATTTAACAGAAGTTACTTCTAGTTTTCCTGTGCTTCCATAGTCCACATTTGACAGAAGTTAGTTAAAAATGTCAGTAGGTATACGCGAGAGGGATGATAAAACTTTAAGATAATTTTCGAACTAAAACCTCCGTAAGCACTACACATTATTGACTCAATACCGGATAAACTTACTTGGTTTTTTGTCGGAAGAGTCCAACCAGGTTTCGCTCTGATTCGCAGAGCTGTCAGAGATGAGCAACCGACGACGCGAGCTCCGTCTCTACTCACCATGATTAAGCTCTGCGAGTCAGAGCGAAACCTGGTCAGACTCTTCCGTCAAAAAACTAAGTAAGTTTATCCGGTAGATATTAAGTTAATAGTTTAAGGGCCAATTTTTGAATGGTCAGATAAAACTTAACTGGAGAATAAATTGCATGCTGCCACTGTCTGAATCATACGAAAAGACTGTGACAACATCAGTTTTATCTGACTATTGAAAAATCCGGTCTAAGATAAGTATATGAGATATTAGCAAATCCGCGGATGTTTTAATTTTGAGCAGTCATTTATCATCGCAGAAATTTCGATTATGTTCAGTCGGAACATTCTAAACTACTGAAGTTGGTACGTAGGTACCGACCGAGTAGGCGTATCGTAAGAAATAACTGTTGGAATCAAAATCGCTCGCAACCTAACCTCAGCGTGCCAATTTGTGGTGAGCTTCTCTCGAGGGAGAGTGATTTGATACGAAAGTAAAACTGGCAAAGGTCACGGAGACCCGACTCAACCCAAGGGAGCAAGTCGACAGAAATAAGTAGACAAACTTATCGTATTTGAAAACCGCAGTTTTTAGGGTTCCGTACCCGAAGGGTGCCAAACGGGACCCTATTACTCCGCCTCCGTTGTCTGTCTGTCCGTCCGATCTTTGGAACCGTAATAGTTACCCAGTTGAAATTTTCACAGAATATGTGTTATTACGGCGAATTACCTAACAAATCATAAAATTTTAAAAATAAACATGTTTATGCAGCAAAAAACGTATATTTTGACACTCAAGGGGATCAAGATAAGATAAGAATATTCTTTATTGCACACAAGAAACGAGACATAAAATATGAGTTACAATGAAAAAGTACAATGGGCGGCCTTATTGCTAACAGCAATTTCTTCCAGACAACCTTGTGACGGAAAGGTTACCGAAGGAGAAAGGGAGACGGGTAGTTGGTGCAAATATGAATAGTACATACTTAAACTTAATAATAAACTAACTTACATAAATCTTACTTAAATAATTGTTATATACTACTACATAAATAAGTTACAATACCTATATGTAAGAGGAGGATATAATGAATATAATATACCTACATAGAAAGAAAAAGCAATCATGTACTTATTAAAAACTTAATTTACAGAGAAAGATACAGTTCTTTTACCCTATTTTTAAAGATTGCTGGAGATGGAGAACGCCTTATTGAGATCGGCAGATCATTCCACAGCCGGACGGCCCTTACAGTGAATGAGTTGCTGAAGAACCTTGTCGTATGACTTGGTGTCTTCAGCGTCAAGCTCTGATCAGACCGTAGTGCCCGACTGTGGGAGTCACTTAAGAATATAAAGCGCTCTTTGAGATAACGGGGTGTGGCAGGATTGAACAGCACTGAGTAAAGAAGTGAAAGGATGTGAGCATTCCTACGGAGACGGATGGGGAGCCACTTGAGCTTAGCGCGGTATTCGGAAATGTGGTCATATTTGCGTAAGCCAAATATAAACCGTATAGCAAAGTTTTGGAGGCGCTCAAGTTTATTAAGTTGCTCTTCAGTTAGATCTAGATAGCTGGCATCGGCATAATCGAGGATAGGGAGCAAAAGAGATTGAGCAAGCGCAATCTTGGTCGCAGTTGGTAGGAAATTCCGCAACCTTCTTAGAGAAGCCGCTGAAGCCAATATTTTCCGACTTAGGTACTTCCGCTAGCTGCGGTGCCCAGGACAGATACCTGTCCATAATAATCCCCAAATTCTTCACCTTCTCACTGTACGGTACACATACTCCGTTAAATTCAATTTGGGGAAGCTGCTCCCAATCAACTTTTGACAGCATTCTTGAACTACCGATCACGATAACCTGCGTCTTGGAAGGATTAACTTTTAGGCCATAACATCTGCTCCAATCTAAAATTCGGTGAAGGTCAACATTCAAGTCGATGATAGCCAAAGGCAGACTCTCTACGGGACACCGCGCGTAAATTTGGAGATCATCTGCGTAAAGGTGGTAGGAAGAAGTTAGCGTTCTAGAAATGCTGCTGATGAAGATAGCGAAGAGAAGAGGGGACAACACGCCACCTTGCGGGACACCGGCTGCAGTATCACACCATGCAGACAAGGATTCATCGATACGTATACGTTGCCGGCGTGCAACAGCTAAAATTTGTACGGCGTTTAGCATGCAACAGCTAAAATTTATACGGGTCTTTCCGTTGACCAAGAACTATGAAATTTGGCAAGTAATATAGTCTTATTTATACTACAAGTACAGGGAAAAATCTGAAGTTCGGGAAAAGCGCGGAAAAACTGCGATACTACGTGTACCGAACCCTCGGTGGGCGAGTCCGACTCGCACTTGTCCGTTTTTTTTTGTTTATGCTCTATCGTAAAAACGGTAATACATACAGGCAGCAAACTGGGCGTGATTGTGGGAATTATTATAATTATATTCTAACGATAAATATATTAATAAAAAACCGCCAAGCGCGAGTACAGAAGTCCGACTCACACTTGGCCGGTTTTCTTTTACAGAAATTAGTGTAAAAAAAGGACAAGAAACGTATGTAAAATACGTACCTATGTTTTACGTAGGCCGCCAATTTTACTGTACTATATTATTGTTAAATTCTCATATGTAATTCCTGGTGTACCTACATCTATCTATGTAAAACACGTTTCTTGTAGGGTAAATCCTTATATCGATATGTAGCAAGTTCTCTAGTCGATGAGTAACTTTTAATAAGTAGCCCGATTTCGACCAATTTTTTTTAAGGATATCTTGAAGTTGGTCCTAATTGAATTTGAAAGGCAAAATCCGCTTCTAGTGGTAGAAAAATTGCGGTGATTGAATTGCACACTGTAGGCACAGTTTAAATACTGTGCTGTAGATCTGGTTGAGAGTTCACCATAATGAACACGGAGTAGATCTGATGGACAATCAAGGGGATTAATAGATGGTTTACATGCAGCAGCTACCTCTGGTTTGAGCATATTTAATTCATATTGATGAGTACTCTAGACCTATCTAGGAAGACAGTCATCGAGGGTCTGTTGAAAATACCTAAGGTAGGTAAAAAAGTAAAAGTAACCAAAATAAAGGGGTATGTTGTAAATGTAATTGAAAATAGACTTTTTGCTCTATAATTTAACGGAAGTACCTAACAAGCAATCTTTAAAATTGCTAATTTTAACTTAAACGTTCTTTCTTGCCCAAAAATGAGTAGGTAGGTATGAAAGAACTGATATCAGTTTAATGCTGATATTTATTTCGTGTGGAGTGGAGTGGAGACCGCGGATCGGTAAGCGCTGTGTGGGACGTCCTCAGACTCGGTGGAGCGATGATTTTCGCAGGGCGGCTGGCAAGAGCTGGATGAGAGTAGCCGAGGACTGTGCTCAGTGGCGTGCTATAGGAGAGGCCTATGTCCAGCAGTGGACAAGCATAGGCTGATGATTATGATGATGATGATTTATTTCGTGACATCATTATTGGTTGGTATTACTCTAGTGTGAGTGAAGGTGCCACTGGATGCTGTATAAATCATCTCATTATGTAGGATGCAAAGGCCAGTTTAGTTTAGTTTTTATTGGTCCCATTATAAAAGTTGTTTTCTTTCTTCGATAGAAGGCCTCCACAAGACTGATTTAAGACTGGCAAAACTGTCAAACTGGTAGAATTTAAAGGTGCTTATAGTTAAACAGTCAAGACTGTCAAGATTATCTATTTATAAAAAACACGTTTCCTCTAAAACACTCCTCAGAAGCAGTTTAATTAATCTGTGGTTACGTTTTTCCTTTTGTGTAAGAAATCGTGCTTTTATAAATGACACCGTAATACTGTATGTACTTAGAGAAATAAAATATCAAGTTGCATATTTTGCTTATACGCAGGGCAGGGTTATCTAAAGTTATCCGCGCTTGTGCAGTTATTTTCTCATGTTTCTCCCGGAGTTTTAACTGTTTACGCGACAGATCATTATCAGTTAGGCCCACGAAAAGCTGTTAGGAGCGGGAAAACCGCCAGATGATAATTAAGTATGAAAGGAGAAAAGTTATGACGTCACGAAAGGAAGCTCACTACGCGCGTATGGGAAAACTGTCTCTGCATACTGCGTGTTAGAGCAGCAAGTTGAAAATTCTCCAAGTCTGTTTGAGTAGTTCGCGCGGCTGTAATATAGAGCTTAGTGTTCGGTGTTACAGCTGCGTTTGCTGGTGGCGGCGGGAGAGAAAGCACTTTCCGCTGGCGCGAGGCGCGGGTTGGATGACGCAGATGGCAGTCCTCAGGCGATTGCGGCCGCCAGTCGAGCGGAGTCGGCCCCCACGCGAGGACCCTGCCCAGTGCCACCGCCGCCGATCCATCGGTTTCCCCGCGATCGCATTGTTGCCGTGTGAACTGTGCCTTATAAATGACACCGATACAAAGCACCTAGTACAGCACCGGATACACTTTTGTTAGCTTTTGGGGTGAGTGAGGTTGGAAAGTTTTGCGAGCAAGTTTGTTGTACTGCTTTCAAACTTTTGATATTGAAACTTGAAGATCTTAGGATTATAATTGAATTTTGATATTCTTTGTTCGATGACGCGGATGGACGGATGTAGATGAATTTTGGCATGCAGAATACTTTTATCGGAATCCCGCGCAAATAAAGCCACTGGCACAGGCAGTAAATCAAATCATATTCGTTCACTGCTGGTTGTAGGCATCCTCCAAGGCACGCCACTTCTTTCTATCATGGGCCATACTCATCCAGCCGCTACCAGCAATCTGCGTCAATTCGCCGGTCCAGCGAGCTAGTGGGCGTCCTACACTGCATGTGCACGTACACTCCACTGCATTCCACTCGAGAAGCTTTCTGCCCCATCGGTTTTCGGTTCTTCGACATCCAGCCCAATGCCACTTCAACTTGCTGGTCTTATGGGTCTTATGGGCTATACGTGATAGGCTATCTCCTAAGCTAAGCCTATGATAAGCTTATTCAATTTTGTCTCATTTCTGATGTGATCCGTCTTACTTACCCCCGGTTTCTCGTACACTAACAAGCTGTTAATCTGCTGTAAACAGCTGTCAGTGGTTTTTTAGGGTTCCGTACCCAAAGGGTAAAAACGGGACCCTATTACTAAGAGTCCGCTGTCTGTCTGTCCGTCCGTCCGTCCGTCCGTCTGTCTGCCTGTCTGTCACCAGGCTGTATGTCAAGAACCGTGATAGCTAGCGAGTTGAAATTTTCACAGATTATGTAATTCTGTTGCCGCTATAACAACAAATACTGAAAACAAAATAAAATAATTATTTAAGGAGGGCTCCCATACAACAAACGTGATTTTTTTGCTGTTTTTTTTTATCTTTGTGTCGAATGTTGTATAGATAAGTACGGAACCCTTTGCGCGCGAGTCCGACTCGCACTTGGCCGGTTTTTTTTATATGCCTTTGTTCAATTGACATCTGTTAACAGTAGATTAACAGCGTGTTAGTGTACGAGAAACTGGGGGTTAGAGACTTCATCATCATCATCATCATTCAGCCACAAGAAGTCCACTGCTGGACATAGGCCTCCTCCATGGATTTCCAAAAAGACCGACTTTTTAGAGACTTCGAGCATAGCAAATAATAAAGTAAAACTAATATTAAATGCATTTTCCATTTACCCAAATAAAACTGTGTAGATTAATGACTAAATATAAATATCAGATTATCAGTAGGTACTACCATAATAGTAACTAGGTACTAAATACTGTTTTTTTCATTTTGTTATTTTCTACCGACAATTATTTTTCTCTTAATTCTTTTCCCACGCCCAAAACAGGCAAATCAAACATAGAAAGTTAATCTCTAATAAGTATACAAGGTTATTTCTAAAATGCACAATGCACGCTTTACGCGTTCTACCTATTCGCAGGCTTCAGTAAATCATTTTCCTTATAGAACTAAGTATGATAATTGAATATAACACATATGGTTTTAAGCATTATGTATCAAACAGCGCTATCAAAAGTCAGAAGAACCGCTAAAATATCTTTTTTTATTCTTCAATAAATGGAATTTAAAAAAAAACAAGAGTCGTAGAACAAAAGTTGTTGTAAATGACAAACTCCGACCAACATTTGGGAATTGCGCATTTTAGAAATAACCCTTTATAGCAACAATTAATGTGAATTACCAGGTTATTTATACTAAAGACAGCGGGTAAACCTCAGAACACAAAAATTGGAATTTCCAGACTATTACTAACTATGAGTAATAACACAAATTAAAGCAAAAAGTCCGTAGATTGGAATCTGAGCTAGAGCTGCTTGAGTTGAGGAAAATACACTGCATTACGAGACTGCGTGCGGTTTGTTTGACATTGTTGCATACGCATTACGCATATCAAGCAAGTAAGCGAACTTGGGGTTAGGTTACGTTCATTATTCCGAAGAGGACAGCTGATTACCTCACGGTATATATCGTCTGAAAATTGCTGAAAATCATAACATTTGTCATAATTATAATAAGCATAATAGGAAAATGCCGGCCAAGTGCGTTTCGGGCCACGCGCAGTGTAGGGTTCCGTACAAATAGGGGATTTTATCTGCTTTAGAGAATTAACAACTTCATCAACGTAAGTTTCAACGGATTTTGTACGAAGTTTTCCTATTTTTAAGAAATAATTAAAATAAAATAAATATTTAAGGGGGCTCCCGTACGTGATTTTTTCTCGATCTTTGTCCAATGTTGTATAGATAATGGTACGGAACCCTTCGTGCGCGAGTCCGACTCGCACTTGGCCGGCTTTATTATTTAACAGGGAAATGCGCTAAAATCAAACCAATTTTGATGCTTGTATGTACCGTTTTTACTATAGAGAAAAAAAAAACATTAAAACACACAGTTTATGTTTTAGGAAAAGACAAACGTAAGCATCCTTCGGATACGGAACACGAACAAGTACATAACATTTCCACACCACAACCTCGTGCTAATTCGAATCCTATTGTATCGGGACAGACAAAGTTAACGCTCGCTGAGTTTGAATAGGATTTGTTAGAACATATGGTTTGTTGTGCCTCACTTTGTAGGCCAGAAATGTGATCATTAGCATTATGGAAAAAAATAACAGTTTCCTGGGGTTCAGGACGCATTACTAATTCGACCTTCATCCATAATTTGGATGTTGGCTCGTGCCACTCTTCCCACAGTTCCTTGGTGTGGTTGTGGTGTCGGAGCAGTGCACTCCTGCGCAGGAGGGGCGCGGGTGTGGCTGGTCCACTGACCCAGTGACCCTGGCGACGCTCGACCGGTTGCGCGCAACTGGAGCGCCCAGACCACGCATTTTATTAAAAAGAAAGCCTCCTACCGTCAACCATCCGTTACCGTCTAGGAATTGGAATCACGAAAGTACGCGCCATAAATAAAACATTGATTATAATTATGCTGACAGTCGGTTGCTTGATGCTACTCAATGAAAAGTACGGCTACGGTCAGAATACGCTCGTGGTGATACTAGTTTTGACGAACAACCAAATAACTGAACCGATGGACATGTAAAATATCGTAATAATAATGTTTGTTTCAGCAGACCAGCACCATGACGGCTGGGAGCATCTATCGCACGCTCCTGCTGACTCTACTTTTTGCGCTGACGCACGGGCAGACTGCCATCGACGATGGATATAGTAAGCCCACCTCTGTACCTCACTCTATTCAAGAACTTGAAGTGATACGAACGACCTACGAGAGCAACAAGATTTCAAAGGAGTTCGATCACAAAGAGATTCTTAAGCTTTTAAGATCGTTGGCTTTAATAAGATGATACTTCATGGTCTATAAAGGAAACAAAAACCGCCTTCAAAATACGCACTAAACAATTTAAGACAATTTTAATGCCTATAATGCCGTGAAGATGTGAAACTTTGCAAACTGAAGAGTTTGATGATTTCTTCATGGATACCGTCGACAGTTCTTGACAAATCCATACATGGGACCACCTCTAAGGTTGGATCACCTTTGTTACAAAAAAGGAATAATTTTTATTTTATTTATTTAGGTTAACATAATTGACCTCCTAAAACCATCACTGCTATGTTTCCATCGAGGTCCGTGTATGTCCAATGAAATTGGACAATGTGGTAAGGAATTATCGCCGAACATGCGAAATTACACCCTCCTCCCTTTTTTTGAAGTCTGTTAAAAATAGGAGCCTCCGATACTATACGTCACTTGTCTTCCCAGGTAGCTCTACAAACGTGGGCGAGGTAGAGCCGCGGGACAACGCGGGCGCGGAGCTGGAGTTCAGCTACCACGACCACGAGGAGATGACGCGGTACCTGCGAGCCATCTCGGCACGCTACCCTTCGCTCACCGCACTCTACTCCATTGGGAAGTCCGTGCAAGGTATTAATATTTTTAGACCTTCGTGGAGTTTGGGATCGATGAAAGGGTTACCAACATCATTTATCAGCGAGATTTACTCCACCAAGAAGTCTGTGCAATTTTAATTCGCGAAATGTCTACTCCATTGAGAAGGCCATGCAACGAAATCTTCTTTAATCTTTTCAGTCGATGCAAGGGTTTTTTAGGAGTTTCGACACCTGTGATACAACATAATTGTCACCATTACTCACTGAGATCTACTCCGTCGATAATTCTGTGCAATTTTACTTCGCAAAGTCTCCATTTCACTGAGAAGTCAGTACGAAGTATTCTTCTTTAATCCCTTTCGACCTCCGTAAATTTGGGGTCGATATAAAGCCGGGTACTCATTAGCGAGCTGTAACCGTAACATGCGTGATACAGTACGAGGTTCTAGTATGTACGCTTGTTACGCTTGTGGTTCAGAAATGAGTACGTTGTAAACGTCGGCTCGCTGCAAACCGCACGCGTACCGCTCGCAGCAGGTTACACTACGTTTTGTGGTTACAGTGCACGCAACGGTTACGGTTACAGCTCGCTATTGAGTTCCCGGCTTTAGGCTTTTCTAGGAATTTCGACATCTTTGGTACCGACATCGCAGCTCCTCGAGATCTAATCCGTCTAGGCCCGATATCAACACCTTTATAAATGTCGATGAAGCAAACAAGGTTTGTCAGAATCGTGTATGGCAATTGGCAAACCCTGAACCCTACCTCTCCGGAATTAAGCCGTGAGTTTATGTATGTATGGTACCTGCTCTTCGCTGATCACGCTCTAATTTTTCGGGAAGTCCATGCAAGGTATCACTATTTAATATTTTTATTACTTCGCGGTGTCCAGACCCGGTATTAGGGTTTTCTTGGGTTTTCAAGTCTCTAGTACACCTCGCTCACCTCACCCTGCTCTACCGGAAAATCTGTGCAAGGTATTGGGTTGGTATTTGAAACGATGTCCCCGAATTTGGAAAAACAAAAAATATGCCCGTGTTCAGGGAGCTTTACTGAAACCGAATTTATAAATTTTAATCTGTAAGAAAATAATTTTTATTTCTTAAGCAGAACAAAACTCGAAAAAATTTAAAAATGCAACGTTTTTACTCAACGCGACACAAAGCAGGTAACTTACGTCATTTACATTTTGGCTTTTTTTTTAGAAGCTACATAGCTGAAGTTTTACTAAGAATTAAATTAAAATTTTGGGTTGGTTGTTAGGTCAGTACACATAAGCAAAAATAGGTTCGAAGTTCCAGGACGAAGTTCGGGTGTTAGTTCTTCTTTTTATTTATAAGCAAAAAAAAATATTTCACTAAAAAACTTAGTTTTGAGGTTAGTTGCATACATTTTGAGGTTAGGTTTCAAAAATAAAAATAAAAATTCTCGAAAACTAGTGATTTTCGCAAGATGGGACTTGCACAGGAGTGTTTTTCCCCTCCCCCCCTACCCCTCCCTCAAAAATCAAACCCGTATTAAGGGACATCGTCAAAAAAAAAAACCCAAGGTATTCTTTTTAAAACTCTTTTTTCCTCCTCGTAGTCTAAGGATGATATTAGAGTTTTCTGGTTTTTCCACGACTCATCCTCCACAAATGGCAAGTCATAAGCAGCCTATATACGTCCCACTGTAGGGCATAGGCCTTCTCTCAGAGAGAGAGAGAGTTGGGCTTAATCACCACGCGTGCCCACCGCGGATTGGCGATTTCAAGCGCTGAGGTATATGAATAGCTCAGACACTCAGGTTTCCTCACGATGTTTTCCTTCACAGTTAGCGAGTGGTATTGCTACTATTACTTCACAAATGGCAAGTGAAGATAGGTAAGGATGAGGATGAGGATTAGGTTGCTAGCTCCTTCTCTATTGTAACATCCTTTAGTAACGTAAAATAATTTATAAAAGGCCTTTTCCAAATGCACAAGGGTTAGGTGGGCGAGACTCGCCACCGAGTGGGTGCCACATGACGGACATCGAAGTCGAGACCGGTCTAGACGACGGTGGAGAGGCAATCTCAACCAACATCTGCCGGAGTGGCCTGAGGTGGCCCAGGACCGAAAACTCTGGACTATGTTGGGGGAGGCCTTTGCCCAGCAGTAGGACACAAAGATAGAAGCGACGCGACGTAAAAAAACGCCTTTCGCTCCAATGCCAAAAGAGGAGCACAATTTTCCTGTACAATATACAGAAGCAAATCAATGACAAAGTAATAACTGTTAGAGCAGAAATAAGTTTTACAAGGTAGGTAATAAGGTAATCTTTCAAAACACTTCTAGCTGAAACTTAGGCAACTTGGTCGGCAGGTGCTGTAAAATACATGCATAAAAGAAACAAACAGTTCAAGACGAATACAGTAAGGTCTCCTGCCATGATAGAAAGAAAGAAAGAAAGACATTTATTATACCAAAAAGACACATCACAGAAACAAAATGAACAGATAAGTAACATTAATATGAACAAAAAAAGAAAAATTACTAAATACACAAAAGACAAATCTAATAAATACAATAGGACCAATAGATGTAGCCCGTGGTGTCCAAGTTGCCACAAAAGGCAGCTGACTCAGCGTTGTGCTGAGGAAGTGATCCCTCAGCGCTGATTTGACTATCTTTGTCTTCAGTTTGAATCCTATATCTACCCAACTAAAGACTCATTATCTCGTGGCAGGCCGCGATCTGTGGGTGATGGTAGTCTCTGCGTCTCCGTACGAGCACATGATCGGCAAGCCCGACGTCAAATACGTCGCCAACATTCACGGGAACGAGGCTGTAGGCCGAGAGCTGCTACTGCACCTTATACATGTAAGTTACCCTTTAATTTCTTAACTCTTAATTTATATTTAAACTTTAAAAAACCGGCCAAGTGCGTGTCGGACCATGCGCAGTGTAGGGTTCCGTAGAAAGAGGGAGTTTTATCTGCTTTACAGAACTAACAACTTCATAACGTTGATGAACGTTGTCAATGGATTTTGTACGAAGTTTTCCTTTTATAAATTGGTCGCCTATTACTCTTTAACTTGTAAAGCCTAGTATTTTCTAAGGTTAACACAAGCACTACACATAATAAAACTGATTTTTAACGGATATTTACTCGTTTACTTTTCCATTTTACAATTTTTCGACATTTCGGTACTTTTGCAAGTGCCGTGGTCTCGGTAGACTGAGGTGACAGGCGTCTTTTTGAAAGTATTAACTGTTAGTTTACTACCCTCGGCAGAAATTATTAAGTTACGTTCCAAAAATATTTTGGCAATTTTTTAAAATTGAAATTGACACTGCAATAATTTTATATAAACTCAAAAATAATGTGCTACTACCCTGAAAATTTTCACGTTTCTACAATCCACCGTTTAGCCAGGAGAGGGGGAGGCGCCCTACTCGGACAAAAATTTGCGCTTTAAAGCTTAACATTTCGCAAACGGAACCCTAAATCAAAAAATGATCTTCCTATAGCTACAATACTTTTAAACGACCAACGATACCCCACACTATGGTGTAGGAGAGAATAAATCTTGCATCCCTAATGAAGTGTAGAGGGTATATATTAAAAAAAACACATTTTATTCCACCGTTTTGTCAGCGTGATTAATACTTAGTTTATGCAAAGTTCCAGTTTTCTCGTAGTAATTGTCGCTGAGTTGTCGAATTGACATGGCGAACTTATAAGGATTCCTTGTCGACTACGGAACCCTAAAAACGACGTTTTCAACTATAACTTTGATCTTCATATGAATGGTTTCTCTGCATTTTTTTATAATTGCTAATTCTAAAAAAAAAATCTATTAAATGAGGTCCTACCCTGAATCCTCCGTTTCAGGATTTTGACACAATACCACTGAGTTATCAAGGCATGAGACTTTGGGGAAATTAAGGAAGTTTTCAGGCCACTTTCTCTTGTTAAAGTTTAAAAAGCGCGATTAGACATTGAATTTTATTTTATAGCGGAACAAAACTCTTTAAGAACTGTTTATAAACTTATAGCGGCGGAAATTATGTTACAGTCACTCGTATTTCTATTATAAGGGGTTTATTTTATTGCAGTGTAACATTAAACATTTTTCACAGCGCGACGTAGCGTTATTTATGTTTCTATAATGTATTCTTTTAAGGGCCTTTAAATAGGCCCGCGTGGCTATAAAGTTATTGCTTAGAATCAGGACAGGAAGACCGGGGGCCTAACTATGCGCACCAAATCCTGATGGAAAAGTTTGCGATAGCAAATTATATGGAATTTGATGGTTAGACGATTGGTATCGTTTAGAGTATAGAGGCTGGTCCGAGTTGAGGGAGACCTGTCCACAAGGAGCTACATAAAAAAAACACGTAAGATAGGTGCCTTTTATCCGAATCTTAGACGAACAAGTCAATGGCACAGCTAGTTGAAATTAAATGCATTCGTTTCATTTCAACCATAATTGATTGAAGGGCATAGTCAGTTAAGGTAACAGTAGAGACGACGAGCAGAATAGAAAATAAATAGAATCTGATGAAGTCTCGATATCAGCATGAATAAAATAAAATACCATGTTACATAGTCCAATAAAATTCCAGCACTTCGTGACCTCGTACGACACGGATCCCTACATCAAGTGGCTGCTAGACAACACTCGAATCCACCTGATGCCGTCGATGAACCCGGACGGGTTCGCTATCGCTAAGGAGGGGCAGTGCGACACAATTCACGGCAGGTATGTGGCCTACGAAAAACTCTCCATCGAAGGTACCTACTTCAAAAGTTTAGTTTGAGTCGTTATTATCTGTAGTTCGGTTTTGGCATGTGAGTCGGGCGCGACAAGTGTTATAGAACACATTACACGGGTCTACAAGTGATTTCCTCAATAAGGTTTGAATATTGATTCTGATAGATTCCAGGGCTCTGATAGCTTGAACATTTTTGAAAAAATATCCGTTACCTCCAATCATATTTTAATATTAAAGAATGCACTTTTTTATTTAAAACATTTGTTAGGTTTATACAAAAGAGGTAGGATAGGCTAATTGGAAACAAATCTAAACTAAGATGGAATTGGTTAAATGTTTCTTTTTTTTAATTTTCAAAAATATTCCAGTAAAAGGATGTTGAAAGATTGTAACACTCGATGACTTTTGACTTCGCATACTAAAGTAGATTTAATAAAAACTGAACCTTTTTGTTACATACTCAGCCTCACCCTTGTTTAGTATGCGATAAGATTTATAAGTACTTCAACGTTTCACTATACCTAATAAACGTAAAGACGATGAGATACTCCACCTTATCGTAAGATAGAGAAACCTAGCCAAACTAATAGCCTTACAACAATAGCAAATCGAACAATGGATAGTTTCCTACAAACCTATTGAAATAAGACGAGCATTTGAGTGGTTACTTGTAGATTTAATAAATTTCAGATATTTTAAACGCAGAGCAATGTGAACATTACAAGGGCAAAGTAAGAAGGGGTTATCCTGTGTAAAAATGTCAGACGCTTCAAGTGGGTGTGAAACGTTGCGATGACTCTTAAACAGGCGTTTGCTTTTTTGTGTCCTTAACTCCAACACCCTCCTCTGGACACAAACCCATTGCCTTAGTAAAGGCCTGGTGCTTCGGTCGTTGTAGTCCCTTAGTGAGAACATCAGCCACCATGTCTTGAGTATTCTTGTAGCGGACAGTGACTTGATTGTTCGAGATCCTCTCTCTTATGAAGTGGTAACGGACATCAATGTGTTTGCTTCTTGCATGATAAATATCATTACCTGAAATACTAATTGCACTCTGATTATCACAATACATTAGCATGGGAGAACCTAACAGAGTAGGCCAAAAATCCTCTTCCAGTTGCTTTAACCAAATGGCTTCCTGTATGGCCGTAGCCAGTGACATATACTCCGCCTCAGTGCTTGACAAGGCTATTGTAGTTTGCCTTTTTGAACACCAACTAATGGCAGCGCCCTGAAAGATAAAGATGTATCCGGAGCATGATCGTCTATCTTCAATATCTGTGGCCCAGTTGGCATCACAATATCCGACAATATTGAGATTGTTTTTCTTGAAAACCATTTTTGAATTTATTGTAGCCTTTAGGTATCTCAGAACTCGTTTTGCTGCTGTCCAGTGTTGTGCAGTAGGCTTATTGTTAAATCGGCTAAGCTGATTCACTATGTATGCTATGTCAGGCCTGGTACCTTGTGACAAATACAACAAGCATCCGATTAATTCATGATATGGAATGTTTTTCTCAATTTCCTCTTCACATTTAGCTTTTATTAGTTGTAGATTTGGCTCACAGGGTGTATAGACAGGTTTGCAGTCGCTCATGTTGAAACGAGTAAGTATTTTTTCTATATATAGTGACTGATCCAATGAAATCTCATTCTTGCTTATATTTTGGTCAATCCTGAAACCAATACAACATTTTGCCTCACCTAAATCTTTCATGTGAAACATTTCATCCAATTTCTGCTTAATCATTGTAGCAGTAGCTTCATTATTGAAGAAACACAGTATGTCATCGACATAAACAGTTAGAATCAGTATGTCTTGTTCATTAGATATGCGGTAGTAAATGCATGGATCTACTTTTGATCGTGTCATACCAATTTCTAGCAATGATGCGTTCAGCTTTTTGTTCCACTGCCTGCTTGCCTGTTTAAGGCCATAAATTGATTTGTTTAGTTTGCATACTTTGCTTCCTTCTTCAAAGTCAGGAGCCTGTGACATATAAATATCTTCATCAATGTCACCTTGTAAGAAAGCAGATACTGCGTCCAGTTGATGCATTTTCAGACTATATTTTGTTGCTAAACCAATAGCATATCTCAAAGAAGAGTAACGTACTACTGGAGCATAGATTTCATTGTAATCAATACCCTTTTTTTGTTGAAAACCTTTTATTACAAGCCGTGCTTTATATCTTGTTATTTTGCCACTCTCATCTGTTTTTGTTCTGTAGACCCATTTGCAAGGGATTATTTTCTTATTATTTGGCGCATCTACCAGAGTCCATGTATTATTGAGAAGTAAGGAATTGTATTCCTCTTTCATTGCTTTGATCCATTCGTCTGCCTTATTGCTTTTAAGCGCTTCGGAAAGGCTTTGTGGATCTTTATCTAAAATACCCATGGTAAATTCAACATTCATGCAGGCAAAGGATGCATCAGTGATGTCACTGCATTTATTGTTGGGGGAGTCTACTATGTAGATTTCTTCTCTACGCTTTGATCGGAGATTATTGTCAGAATCTGGAATATTGTCATCAGGTAAGTATGATTCAGAACTTTCTTCCTCTGGTACATAAGTCTCATCATCAGGGTCTGTATACTGTGAAGTTGATGACATTGATAGGGAACTGTGATTGTGTGATGTTACATTCTCATTTGATTCTTCACTTTTGCCATCATGGTCTTCACTGGATCTGTCTTCTTCCTGATTTGGATTTGAGAAAGGTAAGCATACTTCTTTTTTATTATTTGTTTCCTTTTCTTCATTGTTTTTGTTTCTTATTATTTCTTTTTTAGGAATTTCTTTTTCATTATTTGTTTTATTTTCTGTTTCAAAATCACGTGAGTTGATTTTTGTTGGTTATAGTACTACTGCAAAAGGCTACCGTTTCATAGACCCAAAGAGTAAGCAAGCTACTATCAGTCGAGATGTTGTATTTCTTGAAGCCACCGTGTCCAGAAAAGTTTTAATAAATGAGTCAGCTCCAAAAGAAAAAAAAGAAATAATAAGTAACAAAAACAATGAAAGAAATAAAACAGAAAATAAAACAAATAATGAAAAAGAAATTCCTAAAAAAGAAATAATAAGAAACAAAAACAATGAAGAAAAGGAAACAAATAATAAAAAAGAAGTATGCTTACCTTTCTCAAATCCAAATCAGGAAGAAGACAGATCCAGTGAAGACCATGATGGCAAAAGTGAAGAATCAAATGAGAATGTAACATCACACAATCACAGTTCCCTATCAATGTCATCAACTTCACAGTATACAGACCCTGATGATGAGACTTATGTACCAGAGGAAGAAAGTTCTGAATCATACTTACCTGATGACAATATTCCAGATTCTGACAATAATCTCCGATCAAAGCGTAGAGAAGAAATCTACATAGTAGACTCCCCCAACAATAAATGCAGTGACATCACTGATGCATCCTTTGCCTGCATGAATGTTGAATTTACCATGGGTATTTTAGATAAAGATCCACAAAGCCTTTCCGAAGCGCTTAAAAGCAATAAGGCAGACGAATGGATCAAAGCAATGAAAGAGGAATACAATTCCTTACTTCTCAATAATACATGGACTCTGGTAGATGCGCCAAATAATAAGAAAATAATCCCTTGCAAATGGGTCTACAGAACAAAAACAGATGAGAGTGGCAAAATAACAAGATATAAAGCACGGCTTGTAATAAAAGGTTTTCAACAAAAAAAGGGTATTGATTACAATGAAATCTATGCTCCAGTAGTACGCTACTCTTCTTTGAGATATGCTATTGGTTTAGCAACAAAATATAGTCTGAAAATGCATCAACTGGACGCAGTATCTGCTTTCTTACAAGGTGACATTGATGAAGATATTTATATGTCACAGGCTCCTGACTTTGAAGAAGGAAGCAAAGTATGCAAACTAAACAAATCAATTTATGGCCTTAAACAGGCAAGCAGGCAGTGGAATAAAAAGCTGAACGCATCATTGCTAGAAATTGGTATGACACGATCAAAAGTAGATCCATGCATTTACTACCGCATATCTAATGAACAAGACATACTGATTCTAACTGTTTATGTCGATGACATACTGTGTTTCTTCAATAATGAAGCTACTGCTACAATGATTAAGCAGAAATTGGATGAAATGTTTCACATGAAAGATTTAGGTGAGGCAAAATGTTGTATTGGTTTCAGGATTGACCAAAATATAAGCAAGAATGAGATTTCATTGGATCAGTCACTATATATAGAAAAAATACTTACTCGTTTCAACATGAGCGACTGCAAACCTGTCTATACACCCTGTGAGCCAAATCTACAACTAATAAAAGCTAAATGTGAAGAGGAAATTGAGAAAAACATTCCATATCATGAATTAATCGGATGCTTGTTGTATTTGTCACAAGGTACCAGGCCTGACATAGCATACATAGTGAATCAGCTTAGCCGATTTAACAATAAGCCTACTGCACAACACTGGACAGCAGCAAAACGAGTTCTGAGATACCTAAAGGCTACAATAAATTCAAAAATGGTTTTCAAGAAAAACAATCTCAATATTGTCGGATATTGTGATGCCAACTGGGCCACAGATATTGAAGATAGACGATCATGCTCCGGATACATCTTTATCTTTCAGGGCGCTGCCATTAGTTGGTGTTCAAAAAGGCAAACTACAATAGCCTTGTCAAGCACTGAGGCGGAGTATATGTCACTGGCTACGGCCATACAGGAAGCCATTTGGTTAAAGCAACTGGAAGAGGATTTTTGGCCTACTCTGTTAGGTTCTCCCATGCTAATGTATTGTGATAATCAGAGTGCAATTAGTATTTCAGGTAATGATATTTATCATGCAAGAAGCAAACACATTGATGTCCGTTACCACTTCATAAGAGAGAGGATCTCGAACAATCAAGTCACTGTCCGCTACAAGAATACTCAAGACATGGTGGCTGATGTTCTCACTAAGGGACTACAACGACCGAAGCACCAGGCCTTTACTAAGGCAATGGGTTTGTGTCCAGAGGAGGGTGTTGGAGTTAAGGACACAAAAAAGCAAACGCCTGTTTAAGAGTCATCGCAACGTTTCACACCCACTTGAAGCGTCTGACATTTTTTTTATTGAAATAAGACGAGCATTTGAGTGGTTACTTGTAGATTTAATAAATTTCAGATATTTTAAACGCAGAGCAATGTGAACATTACAAGGGCAAAGTAAGAAGGGGTTATCCTGTGTAAAAATGTCAGACGCTTCAAGTGGGTGTGAAACGTTGCGATGACTCTTAAACAGGCGTTTGCTTTTTTGTGTCCTTAACTCCAACACCCTCCTCTGGACACAAACCCATTGCCTTAGTAAAGGCCTGGTGCTTCGGTCGTTGTAGTCCCTTAGTGAGAACATCAGCCACCATGTCTTGAGTATTCTTGTAGCGGACAGTGACTTGATTGTTCGAGATCCTCTCTCTTATGAAGTGGTAACGGACATCAATGTGTTTGCTTCTTGCATGATAAATATCATTACCTGAAATACTAATTGCACTCTGATTATCACAATACATTAGCATGGGAGAACCTAACAGAGTAGGCCAAAAATCCTCTTCCAGTTGCTTTAACCAAATGGCTTCCTGTATGGCCGTAGCCAGTGACATATACTCCGCCTCAGTGCTTGACAAGGCTATTGTAGTTTGCCTTTTTGAACACCAACTAATGGCAGCGCCCTGAAAGATAAAGATGTATCCGGAGCATGATCGTCTATCTTCAATATCTGTGGCCCAGTTGGCATCACAATATCCGACAATATTGAGATTGTTTTTCTTGAAAACCATTTTTGAATTTATTGTAGCCTTTAGGTATCTCAGAACTCGTTTTGCTGCTGTCCAGTGTTGTGCAGTAGGCTTATTGTTAAATCGGCTAAGCTGATTCACTATGTATGCTATGTCAGGCCTGGTACCTTGTGACAAATACAACAAGCATCCGATTAATTCATGATATGGAATGTTTTTCTCAATTTCCTCTTCACATTTAGCTTTTATTAGTTGTAGATTTGGCTCACAGGGTGTATAGACAGGTTTGCAGTCGCTCATGTTGAAACGAGTAAGTATTTTTTCTATATATAGTGACTGATCCAATGAAATCTCATTCTTGCTTATATTTTGGTCAATCCTGAAACCAATACAACATTTTGCCTCACCTAAATCTTTCATGTGAAACATTTCATCCAATTTCTGCTTAATCATTGTAGCAGTAGCTTCATTATTGAAGAAACACAGTATGTCATCGACATAAACAGTTAGAATCAGTATGTCTTGTTCATTAGATATGCGGTAGTAAATGCATGGATCTACTTTTGATCGTGTCATACCAATTTCTAGCAATGATGCGTTCAGCTTTTTGTTCCACTGCCTGCTTGCCTGTTTAAGGCCATAAATTGATTTGTTTAGTTTGCATACTTTGCTTCCTTCTTCAAAGTCAGGAGCCTGTGACATATAAATATCTTCATCAATGTCACCTTGTAAGAAAGCAGATACTGCGTCCAGTTGATGCATTTTCAGACTATATTTTGTTGCTAAACCAATAGCATATCTCAAAGAAGAGTAGCGTACTACTGGAGCATAGATTTCATTGTAATCAATACCCTTTTTTTGTTGAAAACCTTTTATTACAAGCCGTGCTTTATATCTTGTTATTTTGCCACTCTCATCTGTTTTTGTTCTGTAGACCCATTTGCAAGGGATTATTTTCTTATTATTTGGCGCATCTACCAGAGTCCATGTATTATTGAGAAGTAAGGAATTGTATTCCTCTTTCATTGCTTTGATCCATTCGTCTGCCTTATTGCTTTTAAGTGCTTCGGAAAGGCTTTGTGGATCTTTATCTAAAATACCCATGGTAAATTCAACATTCATGCAGGCAAAGGATGCATCAGTGATGTCACTGCATTTATTGTTGGGGGAGTCTACTATGTAGATTTCTTCTCTACGCTTTGATCGGAGATTATTGTCAGAATCTGGAATATTGTCATCAGGTAAGTATGATTCAGAACTTTCTTCCTCTGGTACATAAGTCTCATCATCAGGGTCTGTATACTGTGAAGTTGATGACATTGATAGGGAACTGTGATTGTGTGATGTAAGTGATGTTACGTTTTTATTTGATTCTTCACTTTTGCGGAGTTTTGAGTAAGTAATTTTGAGTTTCCTACAAACCATTAGCTCTTCTTACAGTTGGTATACTCAAATTGTCTCCAAATTACATCATCCACTACGTATACACCTGACAGCGTTATGGGTTCTTCTGAATATTTATGTACAAAAAAGAAAAATAATTAGGTACCGAATCGACGTATTGCAAATCAGTGTTTTGTAAACAGAAACGTTATTATAATATGAAATCAAAATCAATTTTTTTTATCCAAAGTAGCACAGAAACTGCGACTTAATGAACGTTACAAGTTAAACTAGGTGTCCATTTCAAAATCTAGATCATTTCGGAGAAAAAATGGACAAAAAAACTCCAAACTTAGTCTTTTCAAGTCCTTCTAAAACTCATGCATTGAACTGGCTTTAATTCCAGACATCATTGTCATCTAAATAATCTTTAATGCTATAGTAGCTTTTTTGGCACAAAGTGTGCTTCACACATTTTTTGAACCGCGTTTCTGGCAAGCTTATTATATCCTCAGGGATCTTATTGTAGAAACGTATACAATGCCCCATAACGGATGCATTAACCTTTGCCAGCCTAAATTTTGGGAACGAAAGTTTATGTCTATTTCTAGTATTTACATTGTGTTGGCTACCTACAGTTTTAAAGTCACTGATATTTTTCCTAACGTACATAATATTTTCATAGATAGGTATACTGACTAGCAACTGTTAGGATGTTAGTTTCTTTAAAGAAATCTCTTAACGAATCTCTATTGCCTAGCTTATATATGAATCTGATCGCTCTCTTCTGCAGGACGAAGATGGTCTCAATGTCTGCTGCCCGACCCCACAGTAGTATACCATAGGACATAATACTATGGAAGTAACTAAAATAAACAAGCCTAGCAGTTGCGACATCAGTTAGTTCCCGGATTCTTTTAACTGCGTATGCTGCAGAACTGAGGCTATCTGTCAATTTTCCTATATGAGGACCCCATTGAAGCTTTGCATCAATTGTGATACCCAGAAATACAGTTTCTTCTACAAGGTCTAGTTTATCATTCCCCAATATAACATTGCTGTCAACCATTTTGACATTTGGTAGTGTGAATTTTATACATTTTGTCTTTTTTGAATTTAATATCTAATAAGTTATTAGAAGTAAACCAATATAGTACCTTAGGGAGAGCATTATTTGTATCCGCAAGGTCATTTTCTTGTCTCTTAATCTTAAAAATAAGTGACGTGTCATCATGAACACTTAAAAAATTTATTTTTAGAGTTCCGTAGTCCAACAAGGAACCCTTATAGTTTCGCCACCATGTCCGTCTGTCTGTCTGTCTATCCGTCCGCGGCCTAGCGCAAAGACCGGTGGTACTAGAAAGCTGTAATTTGGTATGTGTATACATAATTATTTATCACGCCGACAAAGTTAAAGAACAAAATGTTGGAAATTTTGTTTTTTACTGTATCTCCCTAACATGAAAAGTGGGGATAATTTTTTTTCTCTCGTCTACCCCATCATGTCGGTCATTGTTAGATTGGTCGTTGAAAAATATTGTGGGTGTAGGAAGACAATTTTTTTATTTAGGGTTCCGTTTGCGAAGTATTAAGCTTTAAAGTGCAAATTTTTGTTCGAGTAGCTCCCCCTCTCTCTACTGGCTAAACGGTTGATTGTAGAAACGTGAAAAAATTCAGGGTAGTAGCACATATATTGAACTTAAACAAAAAGTATCACGGTTAAGTAGGCTTTTCTAGTTAACGAGTCATAACCAACTTACAAAAGTAAAATTTCGTACAAAATCCATTGAAAATGACTTCGATGGAGTTGTTAGTTCTGTAAAGCAGATAAAAAAAATCCTCTTTTTACGGAACCCTACATTGCGCGTGGCCCGACACGCACTTGCCCGATTTTTTTTAATTATTTACTTCCCGCTCACATGATTGTGAGAAACCCAAATAGTGGTTAAATAGTTCTTAGATGTTGCAATATAACTGACTATGCCATCCTTAGCTTCAGTAAGTCCACAGGAATTTCAAACCTATTAGAGACGTCATAACATTCACTTTACCCTAACACCCCCACAGAGCAAACGCCCGCCGCTACGACCTGAACCGGAATTTCCCGGACTACTTCAAAGCAAACACGAAGCAGCTTCAGCCCGAGACCGAGGCGGTCAAGGAGTGGATCAGCAAGATACAGTTCGTGCTCTCCGGTTCGCTGCATGGAGGAGCTCTCGTCGCCAGCTATCCGTTCGATAACACACCCAATGCTAGTAGGTTATATGGTTCACAATAATTGTATTGTTAATCTTCAAATTTATTCTATTACTTTCCTTGATCGGCGAAGATTTTTCCTGTAAGCAAAATCGTCATCTCTCTGTTTACTTTAATATCTCCCCACCCAAAGCAAATTATTATTGTCTCGTTCATAGATGCATCTTCTTCCGTGTATGTCCTGCGAGTTTTTAGGTCTCCATATGGAGGGTCAGGTTTTAAAGTTATGTTTCTTTTCACGCTGCATAACTCAGGAATGTGCAGATCCTCCGTCTTGTGTTCCGGTGACGTATTATGGAGATTATTATATTAGATATACTGGAACTGTGGACTGAAAGAGGACGTAGTGAATAGAATTGAGACAGGAATTTTGCGTTGGTTTGGACATATGGAGAGAATGAAGGACGAAAGATTGACGAAGGAAATATATCGAGCTAACATGGGTGAAATTGCCGGTAAGGGACGTCCCAGGCGGACATACTTCGGCCAAATAGGGGATGTACTAGCAAAGGGCAAGATAAAACTACCCAAAACCCGCGGGTGTGCATGTAACGACTAAATTAATGTGGTGAAGCGAAATAGGTCTGTCAGGATCGTGGTAAGTGGCAAACCCTGGCCTCTGCCTACCTATCCGGGATAAAGGCGTGAGTTTAAGTAACGTATTAAAAAAATTGTAGTTTTCGGGGCCAATGTAGTCTTGTTTTCATCAGTTGTATTTAGCCAAGGACAATTAAGACACGGAGAAAAAAACCTCTTCAGTTGTCACCAAACTTACGAAGAGCAATTAATCAAAATTTAACACTCCTTCCTTTTCTCCCCACATGCCCCCTATACACAGTATTCCAGAACTACGCGCATTCGCCTTCCATCGCTCCTGACGATGACGTCTTCAGGCATATTTCGCTGCTCTACTCCAGGAATCACGCCAAAATGTCGCGCGGCGTCTCGTGCAAGTCGGGATCGCCGAGGTTCGAAAATGGAATTACTAATGGCGCTGCCTGGTATCCCCTTACAGGTGAGTTCTTCCAACTTGTCAAGGTTAAATCAATCCAAGAAAAAACATCTTTTCCTATGAACGATCCGTAGCTGCTGATGGTTAAAATTTGACAGATCTTCCATACAACATGACACAACGACTGTCTCGTTGGTCTAGAGGTAGCACGTCTGATTACCATGCGGGAGGTCGTGGGTTCGGTTTCCATCGGTGGCCGCCGTACATTTGTACACATGGCCTCAGTCTGGGTGTATTTCCATGTTTGTGATGTTCTTGCCTGGTTACCATAGCACAGAGTGGGTATCCTAGTTTGGGATCAGGACAAGTGATTGTATTGTGTTTATTATATCTACTGTCGGTAGGCTTATCTTGAATGTAGAAAACGAACATAAGTGGTATGTGTTTTACAGGTGGAATGCAAGACTACAACTACTTGTGGCACGGGTGCATGGAGGTCACATTGGAGATCTCTTGCTGCAAGTACCCGCCAGCTCACGAGCTACCCAAATATTGGCAAGACAATAAGCAGGTAAAATCATAATAATATATACTGAATTAGTTAGTTACATTTATTAACTACTTGACCAGTTATATTATAAAAGAAATAAAATTCTTACCAAAATTATTAATTAACTTGATTAATTTATTAAGTCTACCCGAGAACATGGTGTCTGCCACAGTGCCGAAATATCGGGAACTCAAGTAAATCAATACTCGTGGTAAGAATCGCGTTATTTTACAATTATGTCTTATATAGACACGTAAGTTTTAAAAAGTGGGTATACTTGACTAGTCTTTGAACAAGTGGGTATACTTGACTAGTCTATGAACAAAGCAACGAACAACATGGAGAAAAGTAAAGTTACAAAAGGTGTAGCAGAGACAGCCGCGCTCCTCCACGCGTCCAGTGGCGGGCTGATGCCGATCACGGCACAGGCGACTCGGCCGCCCGCGTTCCCGGTAGTGAGGGAGTCCTCATTGCCGCCCTGGCCTAGGTCGTCCTCTCCCTCGTGGAGCATCACCGAGCGGCCCAGGATGTTGTTCCGGCCGCGCAGCGAGATCAATCGGTCCACGAAGTCAACGGTGGCGATTCCGTTGGCTTGGAACACGACGTTGCCGAGATCTCCGACGTGACGCTCTTCGTGGTCCGGCCCCCCGTGATTGGTCGAGTCGGGGTTGAAGTGAGCGCCGGCCGCGGCACACGTACTAACGTCGCCCAGCTCGTGGATGTGGAAGCCGTAGTTGCCAGCCGCCAAGCCCATGATCACGCCGGTGACTCGCACCCCGTCGTCTGTCTCCGTGAATGTTATGGTTCCGTTTGCACTTTGCGATACCAGATGTGCTACGGCCACTCTGTTCCCATTGACTGCACGCACCGCCACCGCTAAAGCGGCAAGGAATAATAAACGGCACATTCTAATTAAAATCACTGTTAGTAAACTGACTCAAGCGCAGTGAACAACACCACTGAGTGTATTATCCATTGAACGAAGCATTATCTTATGCTATCGCACCACGAGATTATCTTGCCTTATCATTACTTTAGGTAGTAAATGAGACCAAAAACACAACCTTAGTGGGAACTTGTGTTATGTGCAACGTTTCACAAGTTTGCTTTGTGTTAGTACTTGAGTTTATCCTGCGCAGCAACCAGATTTCTCTGAGATGGAAGGCTTGTATACAGTCTTTTATGTAGCATATAAAACAAAAAAATGTAAACGGTGCTTAGTCATTTCCCCAAATTACATAGAAAAGTTTTAGACTATTAGAAAGACTACGGAAAATTTTTTTTTACAGATTGGTATTTAGAACCGCTAATAGATGGGGTTAGTAGTAGGTATTCATAAACGATGACATATTATTATAGTAAAAATGCTTTTCTTTGCTTAGTATATTTTAACATTAATTTTTTTTCCGGATTTTCTCGTCTGACATTTGACGTCCCATAAAAATCGGCCAAGTGCGTGTCGGGCCACGCGCAGTGTAGGGTTCTGTAGAAAGAAGGGTTTACTAACAACTTAATCATCATCAGCCATTCGACGCCCACTGCAGGACATAGGCCTCCCTCATGGTTTTCCAAGCATCCCGGTCTTGTATCCAGCATCCAGCGACTCCCCGCCACTGTAACCAGGTCGTCAGACTATCTGGTGAGGGGCCTTCCCACGCTTCATGAACGTAATTTTCAATGGATTTTGTACGAAGTTTTCCTTTTATAAGTTGGTCGCTTATTACTCGTTAACTTACAAAGCCTACTTAGCCGTGATAGTTTTCCTTTTAAGTTAATTATTAGTGCTACTACCTTGAATGAATTTTTTCACGTTTCTACAATAAACGGCTTAGCCAAGAGAGGGGAGGACGTCCTATTCGGACAAAAATTTCCGCTTTAAAGCTTAACATTTCGCGAACCGAACCTTAAATCAAAAAAATATCTTCCTACACCCACAATATTCTTAAAACGACCAACCCAACGATACCCCACAGTATGGAGTAAGCGAGAAAAAAAATTGCATCCCTATTTAGGCGTAGGGGTGGGGGGGGGAGAGGTGTACCCTAAATTTTTTTTAATGATTTTATTCTACTTTTTTGTCGGCGTGATTAATATGTTAATATGCCTTCTCATACTAATCGTCTCTGAGATAGGCCGCGGACAGACGGATGGACAGACATACAGACGGACGCACATGGCGAAACTATAAGTTTTCCTTGTCGACTACGGAACCCTGAAAAGCAGAGACGCTCAAGCCTTAATTTTTTTTTAGTTAATATTCGTCGTATTGAGTTTGTTTGTATAAAATGTATCCTATGTCACCCGGACCATGATAACCAATCTGATTGACATTTCATTCATCAAAATCGGCTGATTAGTTTAGGGCCTACGGTGGAACATCCGTAAATATAAACATAAGAAAACAAGCATACATACATAGACTACTAAGATCATAACCCTTTCTTGTAACTCTACCGTAGTCGGGTGGAAATAGAATAAACAGACCATAGGTAACAAACAAGCAATGATCAGAAAAATAATATTGCCCGAATGACGTCCAGCTCGCTAGGTTCATATGGGTACTTTTTCCGCTCAGTGCCAAATATAGTGACCCAAATGTTTTACTTCCAGTCACTGATAAAGTACCTGGCCGAGGCGCACCGCGGCGCGCACGGCTTCGTGATGGACGAGAATGGCAACCCGGTGGAGCGCGCGGCGGTGCGCGTCAAGGGGCGCGATGTCACCTACCACACCACCAAATACGGCGAGTTCTGGCGCATACTGCTGCCTGGCAACTACCGGCTGGAGGTATGTGTCTGAACTGAATGTAATTATTTAACCAAACAGTGGTAGTTCAATCACAAGAACTTGAAATGCCCATTAGGGCGTCATCATGCTTAAGGGGCTCTTAGGGGTCCTTAAGGGAGAATAGAAAGACGCTTTTTCCGAAAACCATGTTGCAGAACATACGCCTTCTCTCAGAGAGAGAGAGAGAGAGAGAGAGAAGAGAGAAGAGAGAAGAGAGAGAGAGAGGGAGAGATATGATATTTTATTCATTGGTGGGCGCTATCGCTAGTGAACCTCATGTAGCCCCAGAGCTCTTCAAGCCAACTTTACTTATTTTTATAAGTAACACTGTACTTAGCGAAATGTAGTTTGAGAAAACTAAACGAAATTGTATCTGGACAACCTAAAACAAGTATGTCGAAAAATAGGTATTACATGTGCTATATCTCGTTATTTAATTAAATACTTTTAGCAGCGTCGTGTAATCGATCCCCAGGTATCAGCTGACGGCTACTTGCCACAAGAGGTGGACTTCATTGTGATCGACAGTCACCCCACACTACTGAACGTCACCGTGCATTCCGCCAAAGTAAGATTAATTTTGTAAAGCGCTGGGTAAAGGGAAACTGACTAACTACGAAGCGGCACTATCATACTGGCTTTTATAAATATACTGTTTGGTAATCTTGGCAAAAATTACTCATTTCTGTCGTGTTGCGAGAATTCATACGTATTCAAAACGCATTTATGACCAAGAACCAGTCTGACAGTTTGCCCTAGTCTGAGTGCAATAAGTGTAAATATAAATTCTAATATCAAAAACAAGCACTATGTACATAGCTCATAATTGTAATATTGGTGGTTGTTTCCAACATCTAGGACTACGTGCGGCCTGCGAAGCCGAAGCCGTGGCGTCCGACACCGCTTCGACCCAACCGCGTGACCTCCACTAAGAAAGCTCCAGTGGCGCAGGATGACGTGACGCAAGATGCCCTGCGCTTCCCTGATGACTAACTACTTTGCTTTTAGAACGATCGATCCACGAGTTCCTGGCAGTTGTAGCTTGCGTTGATCTCTACAGTTAATTTGTTATTTTTTTTTTTAGAAGAATCGTGTACATAATTTTTTTATGTTTTTTTAAGCCCACTGTAGATGTAGATGTTGTAAAAAGAGGTTAACAATGCAATGAAAATGTTGAAAAGTGAAATGGGAAGTAATTCTAATTTCTAATAGTTTTGAAATGTTTGATCTTTAGATAGATAGAGACCACTTTATTGCACAACCAGGTGAAAGATATTACAAATATATAAAAATGAATTGCTGTTCGTTAGTCTCACTAAAACTCGAGAACGGCTGGGCCGATTTGGCAAATTGTTGTTTTTATATATTTGTGGAAGTCCAGGGAAGGTTTAAACGGTGAGAAGAAAAAAAAAACGGTTGACATCGGTGATACGAAGTTCACGGGGTCATCTAGTTACAAATAGTTTGTTATATCTTAGCTATTCTAATTGGGAATAATGTGCCTGAGATTTGCAATGTATGTACAAAATAATCAGGGTTTTGCGGTACCCAACCAAGAACCAAGTTCCAACTCCATACTGTGTTCAATTCCCAAAAGTACAAACATATTTTTGTAGTGTTCATTGTGGCGACTTAATCTCATATACACACTGTTTATAGACCAAAGTTTGGTTACATTAAACATTATTGAATGCATGGAACTAATTTTATAACACTTTAAACCCCAGAAACAGGCATTCGAAGGTGGTCTGTTATGTAAGTATTGTACATAATTAATATTAAAAAATAAAACTTCAGGTGGGGCAGCGAATCCAACGACGGAAAAAGTTAGATGCACTGTACCAACAGAATAGCACTCTCTTTTAATTTAAAGGCATAGCATTTATAATTTGTGATACCTAGGGAAGTTTTAGTTCAAAAAATGTAATTAATATCAGTTGTCTCGGTCCCGCCTGCCAGTTGCAATCATTCAATCATTCAAATTTCGAACAGTTTGTCACCTACCTTTTGGTAATTCCAGCGGATAGACGGCGGACCGTACAGTTACCGGCCGATGCCGCTCGCGCCGCGACCTGCGCATGCGCCGCCGCCCTCGCCCGGCATCTTCGCTTCACTCACCAACTCATTCAACAGCATCGTCTCTAATATATTCGGATAAAACAATATAGCTGAGAGGAATGCCGATGACATCTTAAAAGAATTATGAAACGTACATATGAATTACATACACCTTTCCAAGAATATATTTTACATTTGCAAACAACACATTTCTCGTTTAAGTGGTGCAGTTTATTCACAATCTTTTTAACTAAAATCAAATGTCATCGGCATTCTTAGGGTGACTGAACTGTAGTTCCTTCATTCTCTAGCGGTCATTCGTTAGCTTCGTAATTATTTTAAAAGAACCGCGGGCGCGCGGACCTTTGAATCAAATTCAAATCTGTTTAGGTAAATAATGATGCTCTCTATTTATTTATTTCATGAGAAAGATATGTAAAAGATGCATTTATAAATTCAAAAAATACTGATTGGAAACTAGAGTTGGGATCTCGAGAGATCAAATTTGTAAGTTTTATTTGTAGGTTATTCTAGGCTAAGCTGTAAATAAATTTAGTTTTAAATATTTATGAATTTCCAAAATAAAACGTTTTTTTAATATCACATTTTTCTTTTATTTTTGCTTTTATTTTTGCTTTTGTTAATTAACAGTATAAAACGTACTTTTTAATAACAATGGGTGTAATACTACAGATGATCTTATTATTTATAAAGGTCGCGCATACATTATCACCACATCAATTAATTTTTACAAAACGATACACTAAAACACGGAACTGGGAAAAGTATACGGGATATTATGAGTCTCAGTGTTTTGGATTTTTTTTGACTAGTCAAAATTCAACACCAAACTCTCAATACGAGTGTTACGTTATCCCTGACTCTAATATTTTATTGTACAAGTGTTTGTTGTCCGTTAGTAAGAGGTTTGCGCCAGTATCACCGTGAAGCTCCCCAGTTCCATATCCCTGGTGAATCAAGAGGCGTCTAATTTGACCTGGTCCCTGGCTACCTGGAAGGTGGCGACGAGCGCGGCCAGCTCCACTCGCTCGCTGCAGCCGGTCGTCAGACGCGCCTCCGAGTCGGCCATCTTTATCAGCAGCGTCGACAGCACTGCTGGCGGGAGCTTTGCTGGAAGCCGAAGGTAAGCGGCTTCGATAAATAACTTCCACACCAAGGCACCACAACACTTGTCCAGGCCTTAGATTATGTTAATGCTTTGTAGTAAAATGACAACTGCATGAACGCGCCGATTGCATTTCATTGGCGCTTCAAGTAGACGCTGGCACACGTATCAAACCTTCTAACCGCCAATGGCATGAAAAACACGTCACGTAACCCCATCGTGTAGCTGTCATTATACTTAAAGAATCTAGGCCCTGGGGGACGACTAGGCCTAAATAAATACATGTTCAATGGAGTGATATTAACACAGCGATGACCGTTTTATTGACTATGTTTTTAGTCTACAAAGCAAACGCAAATCCAATTGTATAACTCTTGCGACTTAACTCGGCGCCTAGCGTGATGACACATCTGTGTGCAAAAATCGGTACTACAAAAAGTACTAAATTATTTATGTCCTCCGAAGTTTGTCCATTTTATTGCTACGGTTCTCTAATTAAGGTTTTCAATAACTGTATGTAACTCACCTCTTTGGACGATGGTGTGAACTTCAGTCAGGATATCGGTGAGAGCAAGTCCTTTGGTAAGCTTCAGGTCTTGGATTTCTGTTTTATGTAATTATTCAGTAAATTACTTATCTAAGCGAACAAACAAGGAAACCAGAGAAACGTGGCTAATTTAATAAAAATACATCAGTGTTATAATTTTGGCTTTACAAGGCAAATCTAGCCAGTCTAGTTCTATTACCGCCCTGAATCATAATCTAAACGGCTGTATTACAATATCTAGAGAAGTTGGTCTACATCAATTTATGTTAGCTGTAAGATGACAGACTGAAAATTTGTTGTCTACTAGTTACAGGTACTCAATAACAATTCCAATAATCTAAATACTTGACATCTTAGCAAAACCAATAAAAAATATAATTTTATATTCCATTATTAAGCTAGTCGTCAGCGATCCTTATTCATTGCTCTGAAGTGTACGTTCAGAGGCTTTAGCAATTTTTCTTGGAATTATTACGTTTGCGTTAGCAACTATAGTTCGTGCCAAATCGATTGAGATAAACGGACATTGACCTCAGAAATGAGGCCAGTGTTAAAAAAGGGTAACTTAAAAATACTCAATTTAAATGTGATAACAATGTATAAATATTGATATTATTCCCACTTCTAAGTCAGCTCATATGTTTTGTTTTATTGTTTCTTAAAAAATATTGTCTTTGGTTCCTATAAATATCCCAAAATCTTACTTACATCATGATAAATGTGTTAAATTATATCTTTCAATTTACGGTAACTAACGCAGCATTTCATTATACAATAGCTTTAAATAAGAAAAAAAAATTGTAAGCAGTGTAATCATCATATTGAGCTTTTGCAAATTCATCCCTTAAAAAATAAACAAAAAGCGTGTTACCTCAGTTCGTTCTAAAAGAAACGTGACAATGACAGCCAGAGATGCGTCACCTTTTTTGGCCAGTCCACCATTTTGTTTTCATTCGTGTTCGGATAGCGCTTGCGTGTGTACGTCTCGGGTAATTCGTTTTCGTTGAATTAATACTGTTAGATTTATTATACCAATCCGGACTTGGCCCCCGTGGTGGAGTTTGGCCTATACCTTCCTCAGGGAAGAGACCCGTGCCCCTCGGTGGGGACATAATGGGTTGATGATGATGATGATGATGATTTATTATATCGTTGAGTTTTTGTTGTTATATTAGTTTTACTGTGACGATCGTTATAGACCGACATGAGTTCAGGAGAACCTAATAAAAGACCCGGTCCTTCAACATGCCGTGGAAAGAGACGTCGCTGACCCATAATAAATGTAGCAAGTACGTACAAATAGTCAAAAAACCAACGATATAGCCTTTCCATTTCATAAAGCGCTCGTTTTATTTGACCATGTGGTATTTATTTTCTTAAACAATATTCCTTCAAAAATATATTACCTACTATAGTAATATATTTTTGTCATTTATTTACAGGCCTATTTTCTGGAGCACCTTTAACGTCACCAGTAAAAAAAGAAAACTACCACTTTATAGAAATTCCCATAAAGTACCAGAACAGGGAATAAGTAATAAAAGAAAAAAGTCTATTATTGACAAGTTAGACGATTTTGATGAATCGGCTATAAGAGCAAAAGTGCATCAGTTCTTTCTTGGAGGAGAATCACCGAATTTGGACATTTTGCTTAGTGTAAATCAAGATGGCCAGTTGCCAAACCTGAGCAAAACTTCGCTGCGACGTGTGTTGCACCATTTGAAATTCAAATATATAAGGAGAAACAGAAAAAGTAGTTTAGTAGATCGCCCAGAGATAGTTCTGTGGCGTACCAGATATTTGGGATTTTTTTTTACCTAGATGAAACATGGATTAACGCAGGTCATACTGTGGAAAAGGTATGGGTAGACACTACAATTTAAGCTTCTCGTCAAACACGGTTGGAAGGCTACTCCACGGGGTTCAAGTCCCGGCATGGGTGGAATTTTTAGCCCTAAATAGGTTTTTTAAAAAAAATTGTAAAGTTATTATACATTTATTTCAATCTTTATAAAATAAATAAGTACAATAAATAATTACATAATTATAAATTAATAAAGTCCGATACATAAAATGTGCCTATATATAGTAGGTTTGTAACCCCTGGTTAAACTACCGAAAGGTCATTGACCGTTTTTCTCAATCAATTTGGCACGAACTATAGTATAAAATTTGACAGTTAGACGACTGGAATCATTTAGGTTTTGGTTCGGGTAACATAGGAGCAGTTCGCAAAAGGATACGCTTGAAGCACGTCGAGAAGTCGTTCTCGTTGAGCAGCCAGTTGACTATGCTGTTGACGTCAGACTTGAGCGGGTGGCCGACGCAGTTGTAGACATTGTCCTCGGTGACGTTGCGATAGGCCAGCCACGTGCTCTGCAGCGTGTTGAGAACCTTGCGCATGTCGCCGCCGGATAGAGCTAGCAGTGCCTTCAGCCCATCCTCCGACATCTCTACACTGGAACGCAACAATAGAAATATTGAGGGCCAACCCGGTGATTGGCTTAGCTGGCTACATTTAGCTGTTCAATCTGATAAGGCCCTAAAGCAGTGGTAGCTCAGCGCATATACCGTCTGCTCAAATTAGTATGAAATTTCACAGGTAGACGATTGAAATCGTTCAGAATTTGGGGCGCATAATTAGGCCCCTGGCCCTACATTCTGTTAACGTAAACGGGTAGGAAACCATTGTCGAGGCACTGTCTCGACAGAGGTTTTATTTATTGCATCAGCGTACCCCTCAGCGGCGGCGACCTCCCGCAGCCGCGGCACGATCTGGTCGCGGTCGAGCGGCGCGAAGCGGAACCGCGTGCAGCGCGACTGCAGCGCCGGGATGATCTTGCCCAGGTAGTTGCAGATTATGCAGAACCGCACGTTGTCCGTGTACTTCTCGATTACTGCCGGTTGGAATAGACACATTTTAAAAAATGATAATACTCTGACATTATTTCTAGTAAAACCAATCAAATTATCACCAAATATAGTCCAAAAACTTTCCAATCCCTTTCAATTTTTACTGACTTTTACCCCCAAATACCAATTGACGACGCATTCACCCAGGCGCGGATCCAGCTCTCAAAAAAGGGTGCGGTCACTAAAAATCGCTTAAAAATCGGCGAAGTGCGAGTCGGACTATGCACTCGCTCATGATCGATATAGTGCATTCATACAAAGGAGATGTTTACAAAATAATATATGACATCCTGATCACGCTGATCAAGATTTTGCACGGTGTATAGTTCCACGTGGGCAATGCCGTTGGGCAAAAACTAGTAAGTTTATAAATCTGTAAAATGTTAGTTCGCTCACGAAAATTACAAAAGTAAATGTGTGTTTGCACATCACAATTTAACTACAGAACCGATTTTAATGAAAATATTTCAATTTCAAATCTTTTCAAATCTTATTCAGTTCGGTAGTTTCTAATTAGGTTTGTGGGCATGTCCATCGTGCCCATAACGATGTATCCGCGCTTGCATTCACCATTGCCAATGGTATTTGGGGCTAAAAACAAAAAATTAACAAATTTGGAAAAAGAACAGCTTTTTTATCGATTAGATTTTTTTTCATTTTATTAAAAACCAAACCAATTTTTACCACATGTACATTTTTAGGGTTCTTTAGTCAACAAGGCACCCTTACAGTCTCGCTATGTCCGTCGTCTGTGTCTAGAAAGCTTAATATTAACAAAACGGTAGAATATAATATTACGTCCCATGCTAAGCGGTTGATTGTTTGTTGAAACATGAAAAACGTTCAGGGCAGTAGCACATATAATGAACTTAAAAGGACAACTATCACGGCTAAGGAGGCTTTACGTCAATGACTAACTTATAAAAGGAAAACTTCGTACAAATTTCATTGAAAATTACTTTGTAGAATTGTTAGTTCTGTAAAGCAGGTACAAAACCCCTTCTTCTAAGGAACTCTTGACTGCGCGTGGCCGGTTTTTTTACAAAAAATGTCCCTGACAACCTGCTCCTTAGGCGTGGAGCCCACTGATCTAGCGTCTGGTATACGGGCATAGAACGGACCTGGAGTGGACATGGCGCAGGCGTGGCACAAGCATGACGATAAAAGGCGTTGAGCGAAGGGTTTTCAGCATGTACCTAGTCTATTGCAAGATATCGAGCCATGTCGTCATCCGAAGACGAAGACGCTCTCGTACAATTAATAAATATGCAGGTGCCTCGATACTAGGTAGGTACTGGCACAGACGATAAAGAGATACTAGGTACTGGGTTCATCCTGTGTGGCAATCAGCATAAGATTCAAGACTGTACCTTTTAATGCGAGACCTGACGCAATTATTCTTTTCCGATTTCCTCCCATACTTTCTCCTTAACTTTTCTATTACAATAATCACGGCGAGTATAATCATAAATTACTGGATCTTTTCCTACAAATTCACAGAACGTTATATTAAACTAGATGTCGTTACGCATATTCAATTTTCTTAACGGCTTCTCTAGAAGACATCCGTCATACGTGCGCGCTGATTGCAGTATTAATAAGTTACCCTATGGCTGATTGCGAACTGACTGCAATCGGGCGCGGGCACCAAAATAGCGTGCTATAGCACGTCCGACGAAAGGCCGTTGAGTGTGTTCAAATAATTAACTTATTACCGTGTATTTGAAACGGTATTTGAATGAAACAGAATTATGTCCGCGCCATGTCGTTGCCAGGCGCCAGATCAGTGGGCTCCGGGCCTTACTTCTGCCTGCGCATAACTTACCCCTGCGAACCAAACTTCTGAACGATTCCAATCGTCTAACTGTCAAATTCTATGCTACTTGCTATCGCAAACGTCAATATTCCTAGAGGATTTGATGCGCATAAGCCTCTGGTACATTAGGAGCAAGTTAGAGGCCGCCATACTTGTATCTCGCTCCATCCTAGAACTTTTCTCGGGCCGGCACTGCCTAGCTTACATACAAAGTAATCTTGTTGTTGTTGTTATACAAAAGTTATAAAAAAAGTTATCAATACGTACGTGTCACTTTTCCCTATCTCTGAGTTGTAATCTGAGAGATATAAAAATGCTGCAGCTGACGCTTCGACAGGGGGGATAGATAAGCCACTCCGCCACTTTTCACCTGCTGTTTGTCTTAGAGTATTAAAGATGATCACTAGACGTATATATTTTTTTGTGGCAGGAGTAATCTTCGTTGCAGTGTTGATAACTGTGTTATTGGTCGTTTTAAGAAATGGAAAAGACCAGCTAATTGTTATCACGTCTACCGGTTCCATAATAGGCACCAAAATAGAAAGCGACATCTCGAACTTTAACGCATTCTTTTGTATACCATACAATAGGGCTCCGGTGAATGAATTGAGATTCAAGGTCAGTAACAATACTACATGGTGACGGTGACTTAGAATTCGTTGACCGGACTTTAAGGGGACATTCTAACCATGATTCAAGAACATATGGTGCTAGTATGAAAAAAAAAATCGGTCCAAAAAATAAATTTGTTGTCACCCAAAATTACTTCACCTAAGCACGAACAAACAATATTAGGACGAAAAGTAATAAAAAATAAAAGAAACTATGTTTTGAGCGTGTTATGGTCACCGCCGGCCAACACAAATTGTTTTTTTAATTGTTAATTATTTGACATATTATTATCAGAAAACATTTTTCAGCGTTTTGGTACTTCCTACCACTTCGAATTTGGATTCACAGTTTAGAGCCAATGGTCGGAAATTATGGATATTTACAAATATGTTTTACTATTACTGACACTGTTTTTGACAATGAAAAGAACATTCCCTCAAAATACGGTGAACGAATTCAAAGTCACTCCGTAGACTTGGGACTAGACTTGACAGCTGGAAAAACGGCTTCCAATACTATTTAGTCTTGGTATTTCTGACCATAATAACGGAATTTACATATGTCTATCAGGCAGCAGAACCAATAGGATCATGGGAAGACATCCACGATGGCACAGTAGAGGGCCCGGCCTGCTTCCAAAGAGGTTTGCGGGAATACAGCGAGGATTGCCTCACACTCTCGGTGTACACAACCGACGTGAACGCGGTAAATAGGCCAATCTATGTATGGATACATGGGGGCGCTCTTCGGAGTGGTCACGCCGGAATAGACGCAAATGGGCCGCACTATTTCATGCAATATGACTTTATTCTGGTCGCTGTTCAGTTCAGGTAAACGATAATACAGTAGGTAAACGCTGTTTTTTAGGGTTCCGTACCCAAAGGGTTACTAAGACTCCGCTGTCCGTCCGTCCGCCTGTCTGTCACCAGGCTATAGCTCATGAACCGTGATAGTTAGGCAGTAGACATTTTCTCAGATGATGTATTTCTGTTGCCGCTATAACAAATACTAAAAACAGAATAAATATTTAAGGGGGGGCTCCCATACAACACGATTTTTTGCCGTTTTTGCTCGATATTAATAACGGCAACAGGTAGACATTTGAAAGATTCAAACGTTGTATAGATAATGGTACGGAACCCTTCGTGCGCGAGTCCGACTCGCACTTGGCCGGTTTTTTTTACTACGTTACTATATATTGCTGAATTATAATTGCAGGTTGGGCATATTTGGCTTTTTAAACTTAAATACCGAAGAAGCGCCTGGAAACATGGGATTAACTGATGTTATCGTGGCACTAAAATGGGTTCAGACGAATATTGCTTCTTTCGGTGGAGATCCTAATCAGGTATCGATAGGAGGACTCAGTTCAGGGGGAATCATGGTGCACGCCTTGCTTCTCTCACCTCTCGCACAAGGACTGTTTCACAAGGTGATAATACAGAGTGGCACGGCTTTGAGCTACCGGTTCTATAACACTGAAGTGGAACCTTCAATCCAGAAAACAAAAGACGCCCTGGATATGGACAACTCAACAAATGCAGAGCTAATTGCTCACCTCAGAACATTGAATCCGTTACAACTGCTCGACATACAATACGCTATCGGATCAC
Source organism: Yponomeuta malinellus (assembly GCA_947308005.1). Taxonomy (NCBI): domain Eukaryota; kingdom Metazoa; phylum Arthropoda; class Insecta; order Lepidoptera; family Yponomeutidae; genus Yponomeuta; species Yponomeuta malinellus. The sequence continues at coordinate 13,463,943 of OX371006.1, read as the reverse complement.
ATTACCCAACAGGGTACGCCGAATACCATCCATACGCTATATCTAAGACTACGTCGGTTTACTTCCCGCTGAACCACTGGAGTTGATCCGAAACAACAGCTACCAAAATGTACCCATGTTGATCGGCACAACATCGGATGAAGGCATTCGACTAGAGACCTCTATAGACCGCCTTGACTTTGTCAACGATAACTTCTACATGGTCGTCCCGTGGGACTTGTTTCCCATAGACGATATGAGCTTCGAGAAAAATGAAACAGCAAGAGTTATAAAGGAATTCTATTTCGGAGAGGGCGATTTGACGGCAGCAGCTTTTGCTGAATATGCAAATATGTGTATGGATTCTTGGTACGGCCACATTACGGACTACGCCATCCGCCTACAAGGTCATTTGCAATACAACTCAACAATCTACTACTATATGTTTGCTGTAGATGGGGCCTATAATGTTCAAAAGGTCACCAATAACTATTTAAGTCCCGGGGCGAGTCACGCCGATGACATGGGATACATGTTTAAAATGCAGGCATTGAGTGACGTTGTCGCTAACGACACTTACTCAGACTTGAGTCGATACAGATATGTGGCCATGTTGTCAAATTTTATTATATCAGGGTACGTAACGAGAAATAGTAGCGAGAGATTATGCTTTGCGCGTTGATGCTTGTACTGGTCAAAATCTGATTTATTTCACGTTTGCAGAAATCCAACACCGGAGGTGAACACATTGACACCCGTTATATGGGAACCGGTGGAATATCCTAGAGTCAAGTACTTGCTGATAAACGAGACTTTAAGTATGCGGGAGGATCCCCGGCGAGACAGATATTCCTTCTGGCAGAGGCTGTATAATTTTACAGTAATATAATTTGTGGTAATAAAGAAAAACAAAATATTAATAATTAAATGTTTATTGTACAGAACAAACAGACGAGGACGCCTTTCTCTGCATCCTTCTTAAAGCTTTCCTAGTCATAATGAGTGATTGTGTCGACTCTCCTGTGTTTAGTGGAATCGGTCCATGTCCGTTTTGTTCGGACATCCGGTAGAGAGGAGATTTGCCGTTTAAGGCCGCTGGAGCTCTTCTCACTTTCGACCCTAGCACTCTTGCTACAAGGCTCGTTATTGCATTATTCACCTGAAAAATTGAAACAACATTATGTATTATTTTCAGAGTGCCTATTTTGCAAATACCGAAATCACAAAGCTTCGTTGTGAAAATGACTCGATGGATGCGTGTCAAGCTGTACTTGATTCTACAAGTTTGACAAACTTCCTTGTACGTACGTAAAAAAACCTCCCCTACGCGTCAAGACAAACAACTTTTAACCCAGGAAAAAGTTAAATATTAAAGTATTTCATCAATCATCATCATTGATTTTTTCATTTATGCTTTTCTTGCACTTGAAGAAATTGTAAAATGCGGCCCACTTAATGCCACAAGCATAATCATCATCAGCCCTTTGACGCCCACTGCAAGTCATAGGCATCCCTCCCTCCCTATTCCTTCAATTTGATCATATTTTACAGCCGCACATGGTAACTTAATTCAATGCTTAGGTATAGAACAGACGTATTCAATAGTTTTCCCAAGTTGACGAGTAGAACCCCAAATTTCGGATGGATATGTATATTGAGATTTTGTTACACCATATACGGCATATTCCAAAAGGTTTCGGAGATGGTTCAATCAGAACCAATATCTAATAATAGAGTTCTACCATTTCTCCCGTCCTGGCGGAGCCTTTGAAGCTCTCAAGCATGTGTTCGGACGCGAACTGCTGCACGCCGGACAGTCTCACGGCTCGCTGGTGCTCCAAGTCCGACTTATTTCCGAATAGACCCATCACAGGCTTCCTCCCCTCCTGCTCGAACACCTCCTCCACCTTTCTCACCCAGAGGCCCAGTCTATCGAAGCTTTGTAAGTTCGTTAAGTCATACACGAATAAGACAATCTGAAACCAAAATTGTGTTAATTTGGAGTAAGTAAATAATTGCACATTCTACTTGAAAATAAGTAGTTTGGACAAACATTACTCTGCTCAGCTGCTTGAATCAATGAATAAAAGGTGCCCTACCCTCTCTTTTCTACAAGCTACAAAAAGTTGTTCGTACTGACGGACGGCCCTTTTAGCCTACGAGTATGTCCATCCTGAAGTTATTGGAGAAAGATTTTTTTTAATTTCATGAGCAGTTTCGGAAATTACCTCCTGCAAGCTAATTTATAAACTTTACCTATATAATTGTAGAAAAGTAACTAATGCAACACATTTTGTTCGCAATTCGAGTAATGTCTAATATAAGCTTGGCGGGTTGTATATGTATTTCAAAAGCACTGTTTAAAACTCGTGTTTTAAACAATACAATTTAAACATGCCAGCCCTGCTCCTATATTACGCGCACCAAATCCTGAACGATACCAATCGTCTAACTGTCCATACTAATTGCTGTCGCAAATGTCAGGATCCCGGCATTTAATATTCGCATATTTTCCTCTGTTTAAAAATATAAGGAGAAGCCCGTACGTCGGAGGCGTACAAGTAGTTGGCGAGCATGGCGGTGGCGAGCGCGCGGCCCGCCACGTCGCAGATCTGCAGCGTGACCGGCGGCCGCAGGCCGAGGCACTGGCCCGCGACCACCTCGGCGCCCTGCGTGGCGCCGCCCGCCGCCCCCACGCAGTCTGCGCCCAGGTACCGGGCGCAGAGCGTGCTCTGCAATCGACACGCACCATTAGAGGGTATCTAGTCGCATGGGGTTGTATTTTTCAATAGTATTTTTGTGGACGAAGTTTCGTAAAAATGTTTAAAATGTTGGTGACTTTCAATGATATTTTAGTGAAGGAACATTCACAAAAACAGACAAAAATTGCACTTTGTCGAAACTAATTAATTAGGTACCTACTACTTGTAACTGTGGATGTCGTAGAAGGCGACTAAGGAAATCAATTACCAGGAGACGGGCAGCAGCGTTTTTCTAAGATTCCAACGGCATACTGCGATCGCCAACCCACCTGCCAAGCGTGGCGATTATAGCAAAACCCCTCATGGTTATGAAAACCACGAAGGAGGCCTATGTCCTGCAGTGGGCGTCAAATGGCTGATGATGATGATGATGACTTGTAACTGAATTTTGCAAATGTTTTGCAATGCGGATATCAAAATTAGTTTACAGATGTGATATCTCAAGCGCAAGGGGATGTCGATACAATCGTAGTTTGGTATTAATTTAAATGCTGTGAATTTCAAAAAGACATCATTATTATTAATCAAAACTGTACTTACTTTACCAGTGGAAGGCTCGCCGACAATTGTGATTTTAACATTTCTTTGCACTTCATCATCTTCAGTGTCAGACATATTAAGTTTTGACTTTTGAAATTAGTTAAATTCATTAAGTAAGTCAAACTGAAACACTCTTTTGGGTTACACAAAATCACAGATATTTAAGAATTACCTACATTTGGATTTGAAAATATTTTTAAATTAACTTAAAAGGTTAACATCATATTATGAATGGAGTCACATTACATTAAGGTTTGTTTTGGTAAATGGTTTCCATGGATGCAAGACGCACAACAAAGTAAGTTACAATGCAAACACTTTCTTGAACCAAATCTTTTGAAGTTTTGTATTGTATAATTATACCTATTCACATTCATAAGAAGAAGAAGAAAGACATTTATTATACCAACAAGATACATCACAACAACAGAAAGAAAACTAAATACACAACAGACAAAACGAATTAATAAAACGGGACCATAAATTTAGCCTGTGGGGTATCTTCGTTGCCACAAAAGGTAGCTGACTCAGCGTTGTGCTGAGGAAGTGATCCCTCAGCACTGCATTTCAGTCAGTGCCTACGGTAACCCATAATTGTACTACGGAGTGCGTGCCGTGGTGCAGTTAAAGAATTAAATCAAATTCAATAAGATACATACAGTAAAATAAAAATAAAACATCGTCATAAAATACTTACATATACCTATTATTAATTTTAAATTACTATGTGTGAAATAGTTCCGCTCGTAGCCCCGGCTACCTGAGTGATCTTAAACGATCACGAAGGTTAAGCAACACAGGGCGCGTTCAGTGCATGGATGGGTCGCCGTCTATGCCTAACACTAGTGGCATTTTTCCGAGCGGTTCCGTGCTTCGCAAGGCACGTTAAGCTGTTGGTGCCGGCTGCCGTCGATAGATGGCAGTCGTTAAGCCAAGTCAGAGGCCTTAGGGCGGCTTGACAACTTCTGACAGTAGACGAGCCACTAGTCTACAAGCCTCCACCAATCCGGACTTGGCCCCCGTGGTGGAGTATGGCCTATGCCTTCCTCAGGGAAGAGACCCGTGCCCCTCGGTGGGGACATAATGGGTTGATGATGATGATGATGTGTGAAATATAGAGGAACACCATAATAAACTAATGAGTAAATATAAGTGAAGTAATAAGGAGAAGAGAGGAGATGAGAGATAGGAGGATACACACCAAAGTAAATACATGCCCGACATTACGCAATGGTGGCCTATGATTTAATATGAGTTTATAGTACATTACCACTTTTAGTGTTTCGTATCTCAAAAGGAAAAAAGAGAACCTTTATAGAATCACTTTGTTTTCCGTCCGTCCGTCCGCCTGTCTGTCAAGACCTTTCATCTCGGGAACGCGTGGAGGTATCGAGTTGAAATTAAAACCATAATAATATACTCAGGTCTACAGTCCCTTGTAGCTGTGACAAAATCAAACTTCTAAGTTAACGTAAAAAAAAACTTACGGTCGTTTTTGCCGCAAAAAATGTTTATTTCGACACTCAAGGGAATTTTTAGTGTTTCGTACTTCAAAAGGAAAAAAGGAACCTTTATAGAATCACTTTGTTTTCCGTCCGTCCGTCCGCCTGTCTGTCAAAACCTTTTATCTCGGGAACGCGTGGAGGTGTCGAGTTGAAATTAAAACCACATAATATTGTGTTCAGTAATAAAACCAGTGCAACAAAAAAACAAGACAAGTGCGTGTCGGACTCGCTCACCTAGGGTTCCGTACTTACATAATATTATACATAGTTCAGGATTCGAGTCTCGCAGTTTTTCCGAGCTGTTCACTTCACAGTTGATTTTTTTAATGATGTAATTACGAATACATAGTTTTCAGATTTTTCCCTAAACTTGTAGTTTATATAAGACTATATTAATTGCCAAATTTCATAGTTCTAGGTCAAAGGAAAGTACCCTAACATCATCATCAGCCATTTGACGCCCACTGCAGGGCACAGGCCTCCCCCGTGGTTTTCATAACCATGAGGGGTTTGGCCATAATCGCTACGCTTGGCAGGCGGGTTGGCGATCGCAGTATGCAGTTGGAATCTCAAGAACACGCTGCTGCCCGTCTCCTGGTAATTTATTTCCTTAGTCGCCTTCTACGACATCCACGGAAGGAAATGGAGTGACGCTATTCTTAATCCGGCACCACACGGCACCCTATAAACTTTAATTCCCTTAAGTGTCGAAATATACGTTTTTTGCGGCATAAACGACCGTATATTTTTTTTACGTTAACTTGGAAGTTCGATTTTGTCACAAATACAAGGGACTGTAGACCTGAGTATATGGTTTTAATTTTAATCTGATACCTCCACGCGTTCCCGAGATAATAGGTCTTGACAGACAGACGGACGGACAGACGGACGGACAACAAAGTCATAGTACAAATAAAGATAAGAGTAATCTTCGGGCCCGCTGGAAGCATAGTACCCTACACTAGCTAAAATTCCAAGGGCTGTCGCTCAGCGACAGGCGAGCGCGCGAATGCGAGGGGCTCCACAAGGTGGAATGTCAATGCAGCGAGAGCGGCGCAAGGCCTATCAAGTATAGGCCGGCAGGCACCCCGTTCATCCTTCGTTATCAAATTAGTTATATAATTTAATAATATAATACAACATACAAGTTATGTTATAATTTTTACGGAATACCGACATGTCAATATCATGGCGCTTTTCACTCAATAATATTAAAGGTAGGTACTGTAACGATTCTATTCATTTGCACTTTCATTCACGTGCGAAACGAACGTTAAATAGATAATATTTTTTACTTTAGAAGGTCGAACTAGTCACACGCTTATTCATAAAAATACAAGAAATCAGTGAATATTATTAATTTACTAGCTTAATTAGCGTATGAATTAGCCTACGACCTGTTCTCAGACCTACCAACACAAAAAAAAATCATAAAAATCGGTGAAGCCATTTCGGAGGCGTTCGATAACAACACTGTGATACGAGATTTTTATATATTAGATAATTGCAGCATTATATTCACTGACCTTTAAATTAAAGTATCGTTTGTAACTATTGTCAATATTTGCCGTCCGGGGGCATTGGGCGACCCGTCTGAATACCTCCTGTACCGGTCGACAGTTGCCTGTGGTGCATTTGGCAGCATGTACAAACGCGGAACGGAATGAGGCTGTGTGTGTGCGGCTGCGCTCGCGCCTTTCTATGGAGATTTCCTAGCGGACAAAGTGATCCTATAAGGGCTCCATTTTTTTCCTTTTGAGGTACGGAACCCAAAAAAAAATTAAGCGAAAGTAATCTGTCAGGATCGTGGCAAGTGGCAGTCCTTGGTCTCTGCCTACCCCTCTGGGATACAAGCGTGAGGCGTTATGTTATGCTTATACCTTTAAAATGAAGTATTATTTGTAAAGATTGTCAATATTTAGGACAATGCCCATTAAACAATGCCAAAATGTCACACTAGGTATCTGGTAAATTATTGTCCTGCATAGAAGAACGTTCATTCTATACCATAATGTATCAGACAGCCCACAAACAATTATAAAAATTGAGCATTGACCAATGAGATGCGAGTATTTTGTTCCCTAGGAGTTCGACGCGTGGAACGGAGAATAGAGGACACTTTATTGCTCAACCAGAAAGAAACAATAAATAAAAAATAAACCAAAAAATACCTCTAGACACGTTTCAGTAATGGTGTGTTCTAACAATAACCTATGAAAATATAGATGTACACAATGAAACGTATAATTAAAAATTAAATGCTGGATACAGGGCCTTCCTCAAGGCATGCCACTTATGTCCTTGGCCGTCCTCAATGTCGGTATATAGACATAAACATAAACATTTACATACAGGCACATACATTGCTTCTGGCCCCACACTAGGATACCCTGTGTCGTGGGAACCAGAAACAACGACATCACAAACATGTAAACATCCAAGACCTGGGGTTTTTTTTGTCCCCAGCCGGGATTCGAACCCGGGACCTCTCGCATGGTATGCAGATGCACTACCGCTGCGCCACGAGGTCAATAACAAATTTATTACTATTTATTTGGGAAACTTGCAGCTTATATTATACGTATGTTTGTAGTATATTGTCGCTTATACTTCAACACCGCGAATTAACTGTTTGAATCTATTGGATAGAGAAAAATACCAATCAGATTCTAAATCAAGGCTCAGCGAGCCGGTGGGTGTACTACGCTGTGTTTGCTAGTTCGTGGTCTCTACTCCTACTACTACAAAAACCTTTGCACCCCATCGACTATGAGTTCTTGGGCATACATATGCCACATGACCAGCCCGCTGCCAATTCAACTTGCTAATCTTATAGGCTATGACAATGTCAGTCACCTTAGCTATTTCGTGAAATTGACATCAGTTTACTTCATCATCATCATTCAGCCACAAGAAGTCCACTGCTGGACATAGGCCTCCTCCATGGATTTCCAAAAAGACAGTTTACTTACAAACAAATAATTTGGTACTTGTTGGATTTTGACAAGCAGCCATAGATTTTGCCACCATGCCTAAAACTTAAAATATGTTCCTTTAATACTTTGCCAAAATTGTATGATAGTCACACAATTCTGTTAACACAGAACAGTTCTGTCTTCACAGAACTTAAGTGCCAACATCTACATGATCTGAAAAACATTATGCCTTCTGATTGCCACACATTTTGTGACAATTTACCCCATAAATTTTTAAGTATTTTTTTTTAAGTAATGTAAATATATCTTTGAGAAATAATGTTTTGTTATGGTTTCGTTAAAAAGTGTGCCTCTTGGCATAGGCCTCCTCCAACGACTTCCACTGGCTTCCATCATTAGCAACTCTTCTCCAATTTGCTCCTGCTGTCATTTTTATATCATCCTCCCATCTCCTGCTTGGTCTCCTGTGTTTCCTTACGTTTCCCCTTGGTTACCAGTACCATATAAAATATTAATACAAAGAAAAAAAAGCACTTACTTCTTCGGAGGGCATTTTGTGCATCATTAGTCATGGCATCTGCCTCATCCAAGATGATCAGCTTAGGGCCTGCATTGAAAATAGTCCTTGTTGAAGCAAAACTGAGAATTTGACCACGAACTATGCCAATTCCTCTATCATCTGATGCATTGAGCTCCAATACCTCAAATCAAAACAGACAATATTAACGACACATAGTTTTAAAATAAATAGCTTACAAACCAATAGGTATTATTCCTTTTCAACCAAGTTTAATGGTGATTGGTGATTAAAAAAATAACAAACCATGGAGCTAAACTGCTGAGGAGTATACATTTCTTTGGCACATGCTAAGATTGTAGATGTTTTCCCCGTACCAGGTGGCCCATAGAATAACAGGTGAGGCAGCTGGTTCTCGGCCATAAACTGATGGACTGGAATACAACGTAAATTTAGTGAACATACATTTATAGTATGTTACAGTTAATACAATTAAAGCATTTTTATTTTATTATAGGGTTGTAAAAGAATCCCGCGGCACTTACTGGTTTTCACAATGTCATCATGTGAAACTAAATCATCTAATTTTGATGGCCGGTATTTCTCCACCCTGGAATGTGTGTTAGTAATGTAAAGTCTGAGCGTAGAAATGTTTTTACAAGCCCGAATAGAGAATCTAGCTTGTCGTTGTAAATAAAGTAATCGGCATGGTTTGGGTTATGCTTTTAACAGTAGCTGTACAAGTGATAACTACATAATAAATTACGTACCACGGTAAGTTTTTATTCATATCCTTTGCTCTTACAGTCATTTTAGTGGGTTTTCGTGATTATTTTCAGCAAAATATATTTTTTAGAAATTCGCGCTTAGCTCCACACACAGACGATCCACAGAATACGCACCTACCTACCTATGTACTCTGTGCTATTGAGCTCCACGACAGCCGTCACACTAACAGGGCTAGGGATGGGACGATGTCGACATCAAATGTCACTTAAAGCGTGTTGATAACGTGGATGGAAAGAAGAATTTCGAGCAGTTGGAAATATGAAATCAGACACGAGAAATATTATTTTACAAAGTTTTATTCAAGTAGAGGTGTACATCCTAAAATCCCTTAATCATTTTCTGATTCGAATTCTGAATCAGAATCACTGGAGCAGTCTTCCAAATTTATAATCAAGTCTTGTTCAATATTATCAAAGCAAACATCTCGCTCCCAATCTTCATGCATAGTATTTCTGCATTTCGTAACTACCTTTTTCCAAATTTCTGGCGTAACATGCTTTTTTCTGCATTTTGCAGCAACGTTAGCATTTTATTCACTGTGAAGTTTGATAATGCTTTTCAAACAAAAAAACTTCAATTCCAATAGTAAACCTGCAGTTTAGATCATCCATCACCCAATCATCGAAAGTTTGTAATTTGCAGTTACGATACTGGTGAGACATCACTATCTGTGCAGTAAGTACGGAGTTTTCGCAGTACAAATATTATGTGAAAAAATTTAAAACTTCATGGGTGCAATTTCGATGACAGTTGTCGCGGAGCTCAAGCTATGTTTTACAGATTATGTGATGCGGAGGACCGGATTTATGAAAACCGGTACCAGTTTTTTCAAAATCGATTATAACCGGTTTTATCAAAAACTAATCGATTACTTTTTGGTTGGTGTGCGACAGTTTTTTTTTTTAATTAAGCGCAGTGAAAGCTATACAATATATTCCCTTCAGCCAAACTGTATCGCAGTTTAACGGCAGACACTCTCAGTAAATAATAATATGTTGAAATACAATTCTAAAAAACTATTAAGTTCACAAAAATGTTTGACCGATAACCAAGAGAAAATTCACAATCTTTTTTCTTATGAAACCCTTATTTTAAAGTAGAACCAGCCAGCTTATACATATTTTGGAAAACTGTGCTGATAGTAAACGGTATTACCAGGCTGAGCAGACTGAAAGATGATACCATTGACCTATTTCTGAACCAAAACTATGCTTTTATGATTAAGTTACAATATTTTTTTGATTTTATTTTAAAGTGTTATGGTTTATGAAAATTCATGAAAACACTTCATTTTGACATGGGATTTTTTTTAATTTGGATTAATTTTAATAAACCATAAGGCTCTTTTAAATAAAAACAAAAACATCTAAACTACTAAGGTTTAGAAAAAGTACCTACAAATACCGGTGCTATGTAATCGTCCCATCACTAATGTCAATGTCACCGCACCACAGAATATCACAATATGGAAGTGTTCAGATAGCCACAAGCTGTCGCTCAGCCCAAAAAACTTGACGGCCACCAGTAGTGGTTGAGTTAGTGGAATGTTATCTGATAAAGTAGGTATAATTTTATTTAACGTAGTGGTATTGTTTATATGCTGACCTGATGCACTGCATTTTAATTGTTCACTGATAATATTTTGTTGATGATCAAAACATTTATTTCCCTGATCACTTTATTAGTTCCCGGACCTGGGACTCATTAAGTGGTGCAGTGTGATGGAATTTATAGCAAAGGCACACAGGGGTAGTCAAAGCCCTCAGTGAAGATGTTTGGGACAAGAGGCTGACTGAACCTGTAGTCCCAAAAAAGCTTCTCCAGAACAATATTCACCAAATTATTAGGCTCAGCGGGTTATCATATAAGTACTTACAGCGATATCATTCCGATGTAAAACCTAACTGCAAAGTAGGTGCTCGGGGCTGCAAGTGATGTAAATAAAAAAAAATCTATATAACCTAAATATGAGTGATCGTAGAAGTAAATTCGAACTAATAATTAACCGGGAATAAATACTTAGGGTAAGGTGGGGTACAGTGAAACGAAAAAGTCATTTTGATTTTTATAAAAATCTGTATTCATTTAATCAACAAAAGGTTTATACTCTCATATACTATACTTAATCATCTAATAATCAGTCAATGAAAAGAGATCAAAAGTCACTGGTAACTCTATTATTTTTCAGTTTTTCGGAGACCCTGATTCTGTTTCATTGTGCCCCAGGTCTGGGGTACACTTAAACACACCCTGGGGCACAATTAAACATTATGGGGCACAACGAAAACCATATAACCAATCTACTCCTGCCATTTGATGGTCTTTCCATGACTGTGGAGTCTCAAGGTTAATAATGTGCGGCTAATTCGTATGCGAGTTTTCTAGCATCTATTGTGTTCAACCCATACGACATTTTAGCACATGTGAGTAAATACTCCTGGGCTTCCAGAAACACTCTTCGCACTTTGTAATTCGGTGTACTTATACCTCATAATGTTTCTCTCCCCTTCAGGATTAGTCTTTTTTTTCTTGTAGTATCTATACCTACAGTGTGTGTGTGTGTGTGTGTTCATATTGGCTGCTTCTCTTAGTCTTTCCATTTTCAACTAATTCTATTGCTTCTCTCATATCAATTTCTGAATGAAGCCCTATGCTTGTTTTTCTTATTCTATTTCGCATTGCCATTGCCTCATCCCTAAAAATAATGTAAAGAAAGAAAAAAGAAAATAAAAACGAAAAATATCGAACACAAAGCTACATTTAAGGGACACAGTAAAACAAGTTTCATTGTGCCCCGTTTCACTTTGCCCCACGGGTACCTCAAATAAGAATCATGCACATAAAATTTTTAGGTTATAGATACCGGCACTTGAATAATCAAAATATTAGGCGAAATAAGTAAGAAAAACAAAAAAAAATACGCACACTCACTACAATCAAGTTGTCGCAAAGTGAAAACGAAAATATTTTTGCAAAAAAAGCCCCGAATGACCACCCAAAAAATTTTTTTTTGCAATAAGTCAACAAGCAACAATGCCAGGAAACAATAACAACGGCACATGATGGTGGCTTGGTCGCTTGTCAAAGTAGTGTTACCAGTTTGAAATTTAATTACTAATTGGTAGAAATACAACGTTTGTTTTACTGTACCCCGTGTGTCACTGAGCCCCACCTTACCCTACTTATTATAATATTGATAAAAAATTATCAACAAAAATATTTGATCAGCAAACAATCTCTGCAGAATCATAAAAGGGCCAGCCTAAATATATTTTGTACCTATTTTCTTAAAAATAAGGTCATCAATCAGTTCAGGGAGGCGAGTCTCTTAAATGCATAGTTTTTTAATAGAGTGATATTAGAATGGCAATTATTGTTTCATTGAAACTGTTTGTGCAACTTAACTCGGCGCCTCGTGCAATTCGGTTTTCTTTACGAGATGCCCGATTAATTTGCGCGCTTTTTACCATTGAAATGACATTGTACTGTTATGCTATTGCTTAGTAGACTATTCATCATCATCATCAGTCATTTGACGCCCACTGCAGGACATAGGCCTCCATCATGCTTTTTAACCATGAAGGGTTTTGCCATAATCGCCACGCTTGGCAGGCGGGTTGGCGATCGCAGTAAGCGGTTGGAATCTCAGGAAGACGCTGCTGGCCGTCTCCTGGTAATTTATTTCCTTTATTACTATTATTTCCTAGTAGACTATTAAATAGAGAAAAATAACAGAAGTAACTTGCTAATATCATTGTGAACTCAAGCATTCAATTACTAGACCCTGGACCTTTAGCAGGAGTTAGACTCTCACATAGCCGGTTTTTATTATTAGGTTGTTAGGTACTTCTTCCACTTGGTTCCACTTTATCACACAAGTTTGACACTTGCATGTATTACCATTTTAAAACCTTTCTTATTTTTTTACTTTTTTGGACATTATGTGGGCAATCGGCAATAATAACACATTATGTGAACATTTCAACTGGCTATCTTATACAGTTCAATCCCGTAATACAGATGGACAGCATAGGCTTATCAATTACAAATACAAATAAACTTTATTTCTCATCCACAAATAAGGTACCTACAAAAGAGGTGGCACAATATGGCACAATCTGAAGCAATTTGTGGAAAGACTGGGTCCTAAACTAGATCAGAGATCTGTATCTTAGGATGCCAGGCCTCCCAAAAACTAGGACAGCAAAGTATGAAACATACTGTAGACACTAAGTCAGTCCAAGTCAAAAATCGACGGAGAAATCAAGTGCGTGCGTACGTGCGTGCGTGCGTGAGTGCGTGTGTCTGTTTATGATGGTAAGTTAAAATGAGTGAATAGACGTTAGGTTTTAATTTCAATTAAGCTTTCAGTTCTAGTACAATCTAGTTCACTTAGGTATGAAGATAATTTCTGTTTTAGCTTATATTTTGTAACATCATGAATGCCAAGTATTTTATTGAAAAAGTTGTAGAGTTTGCCTGATCTATAATGGTAAAAACGCTGCGCAAAAGAGGTTCTTACAAATACCGCTTCGCAAACAGTGTAGAGTCTTCTGCGGCTACTTGCATCATCACTATTAGCAAAATTAGAGACGGCAGAATGCTTGTGAAGGATAGTATTTAGGATATACAGTTGTCTGATCGTTAAGACCTTAGCGTCAGCATACAAGCTAGCGGTGCTGTAAAGTCTAGGTTTGAAATATATGACCTTAAGTAACATTCTCTGGGCTCTCTCAAGCTCGACCAACGTTGTCTTGGGAGCTCCACCCCATGTTCTTATGCAGTATGTTTGGATAGATTGGGCCAAAGCGAAATACACCATTTTAATAACCTCTGAATATGCAACATGACGAAGACTTAAACAGATAGCTCAATTTTCGGGTTTTTTGAGAAAGCGTGTGTATATGGGTCCCGTTAGCGCCCTATGGGTATGGAACTCAAAAAAAATCTCAAATCCGAGTGTGTGTGTGGCTCGGCCAAAGAAACGAAGAAAATAAACTGATTAAAAATATGTATTAATTCCCACAAATTGACAAACAAGAAAATATGATCTATCTGTTGATGTTGATGTTATGTTCTATGTAGCTTTCCATCTGTGCTCTGGTGAGACCATCGTGTGGCAGGCCGTCCAGCACCGCGCTAGCCTGCTCCCACGGCCACAGAACTCGCCTGCAGAAGGCGCTGATCATGTCCAAACGCGCCTCCGGCGGGATGAAGTATTCACTGTGCGGTTTCTTGTCTCGGCCAATACCGTGGTAATACTTTTGGCCGCTCCTCTTCGACATACGGGACTCCCATGGTTCTGAAGCAAAACATGATTTTGTTGCAATAATTTTGATTATTATAGCTCCAATGCACAATGGGCCTTGCACGGTCATACGTCAGGATAGGCCAGCATCGTCGATCGGTGAAAATATGTTCACACAATGGTCCACGGCTCATTGGTGCCTGGCAAACCACTCACGACAGACTCGGTATTCAGATTGAAGAAAGTAATGGTGATGAATCAAAAAATCATAGAACTCTATACAGGGTTACCTCAAATATCCACAATACCTGAATCACGTCAAATAGAGTTAGTCATGTACAAGTAACAACTTCTGTTCTATGCCTTTTGAAAATATTTATTTGGTTCAATTTTAAAATTTGCTTAGCGCAATCCAGTCACTTAGTTACAATTCAGTCGAACCAAATTACCTTTTATCTCCTTGATAAACAGTATCGATCCCACGACGTAATATCTGTCGTCCCCGCTGATGCGGTTTGGCACCGGCACCGTGACAGCCTTCCGTATCCTCTTCATGGCGCGGTACTCCAGGTTGTTCACGTCTTTGGGAAACTGCTCCATATCGACGAGGCGCTTGCAGCGCATCGGCACCGCTTGCTCTTCGAAAGGCTTGTTTAGAGCGGCGCAAAAAAGCGCGCATTGTTTCACTCTAAAAATATTGACTAGTCTCACCGCTGGTTTCTCGTAAGTTAGCAGACGGCTACAAACTGACGAACTTTAACAGTATGTTAACGTACGAGAAACCAAGAAAGAGTTAGAGGTACTCTGTTGCTGCATAGAGGAGGTATTTTTATAAATGTACGTTAGTCAATAATTTTGCATAACAGATACTATGTTCAGAAAAGATCCATAGCCCCAGAGGCCAAGCGGATCATTAGCTGGCCTGAATTGGAAACTGCCACGAACCACCGTCAGAGGTGGAGAACTGGGGTTGAGGCCCTGCGCTCCTCGAGGACCGAAGAAGATACTATGTTCAGGATTAAAGTGAATCACTGAAACACGATCGAAAGAAGCCGCGGGCGCAGATATTCTCTTATTAAAAACATTTAGTTGCATTACAATTTCCAAGTCCATGCACGCTTTTTAACATTTTAACAAGTCGCCTGTAACGTGAGTAAAGTGCACAGATGTTAAGGTTGATGTGCTATCGACGCACACTCGCATACATGTTGCTGTCGCTCAGGGCCGCCCAAGAACATTTTTGAAAGAGTTTTAACAAAGTGGCCTTCACACGCATATGCCCCGGTTGGTTAGGACTACAATACTAGCGCAAAAGCCCGGACAGGTGCGGCCGACGAGCACTGCAAGGAGGCTTTTTGCATTTGTATTGCAGTTCTAATTTCGTAAGTATTTAAGGATTATTTTAGATTGAACCCATTGTAACGTGAAACACCTTTTCTTCTTACCTACAGCTTTTAACTTTAGACCGGCCTTTTTTTGGAAAATCTGTCACTTTAGGCATCCTACACAGGCATTTCTCTATCTGCAAACGGTAATCCTACATAATCACAGCCTTCCATTGGACAGGTGGCCTACCCATCTGATTGGCCGGCCAGTTCAAAGACTTGTTTAATGAGTTGTAAATATTGAATGAGTTATTTTTCTGGTTGGACGACTCATTCAGTATCAAGAATTTGCGTAAAAAGTCGACCTAGGCGCCTTGGTTCAAATCTGAGACGGGGATTTTTGGGGCAGTAAAATTTGGGATGTAGGTAAATATAAACTAGGGCAGTGTAGAGGTTAACAATTAATGCCAATAACGAACCTTTCCGTCAGTGAACGAAAGGAAACGTCCATGCCGCCGAGCATCACCGCGTCGATGACGTGCAGAGCTTTGCTGTAGATCTGCTGGTTGCCCTGTCCGCGAAACTCTTTTACAACCTGGAATGAATTTCAACAATTTATTTGTTGACTTCCCTGTTATTTTCTCTTCATGTATGTATCAATAACACAAGTTTTATTCTGCCGTATGTGTGCCATAATAAATACAGCATACAACACACTACAAAAATAGATAGATAGATAACTCTTTATTTCACACCACTAATTAACATAGTATTTTTATAAAAACATGATTCCTCAAAATGCAGTTTATGTAGTCTGTGGTAAAAGGAAAGACTAGCACAGTCTAAAAAACCGGACAAGTGTGCGTCGGACTCGCCCACCGAGGGTTCCGTATAAATTTGTAGTCTCGCAGCTTTTCCGAGATTTTTCCGAATTCGAAGACTATTTTTTTTATGATTGAATTACAAATATATAGCTTAATGACTTTTCCCTGTAGTTGTAGTACGAGGACATTACTTAGTTCTAGGTCAATGGAGAGTACCAAGTACCCTAAAGATGTTGATTCCCTTGAGTGTCGAAATATACGTTTTTTGCGGCACAAACGGCCTTAACTTTTTTACGTTATTTTTTCATTTTTTTTCCATTAAGTTTCATTTTTTTACAGCTTCAAGGGACTGTAGGCCTGAGTATATGGTTCCACTCGATACCTCCACGCGTTTTCGAGATATAAGGTCTTGACGGACATGGACGGAAGGACGGATAACAAAATGATCCTATAAGGGTTCCATTAAAATATTTAATCTGCATTCGAGGAGTATTTTAAGGAATCGTGTTTTTATAATTAAGACTTTATCTTTTCTTACGAAACCGAATACATGACGGAACATACTTCGCCATAGATAAGTGTCCGCGCCGGCATCGTAATACGCAAATCGACCACGGTGTTCCATTTCGTGCCATCTAGCTGGTATACTTGTTTTCCTCCGCAACCTGAAAGTCACCAAAATTGCGTTATTTCAACTAACACTTTAGTACGAAAAAAGGTGTGTAGCGAGCGCTAAGCGTTGGGGATCCTTCCTTAGGAAGTTTGTCAATACGCAGATGAGCCGGAGACAATGACACGAATTGAAATTTCCCGTGCATCTTTTAACAATGAAGAAAATATTTTGTAACAGAGATCTCAACACAGCCCTACGCATTAGGATGCTTCAGTGTTACATCTGGCCAGTGGTCATGTATGGTTGCGCAGCCTGGACTCTGAAAGAGACTACCTGGAAAAAAGTAGAGGCATTCGAAATGTGGTGCTATTGTACGATGCTTAGATTAAGTGAGTTCCATAGGGTTACGAAGGAGAGGGTACTATGGCGTGACAATCAATCCCGAGAACTCACATTCACCATCAAAAAGAAGAAGATAAAGTTACTTAGGACATGTGCTGCGAAGCGAACGGTGAAGAAGTAGTCTTCAAATTATCATGATGGGCAAAATTGAGGGGAAACGGCACGCTGGTAGAAAAAGAAAATCATGGCTCTGTAACATAAGACAATGGACTGGAGTTACCAGCGTCGGAGATTTATTTCGCTTGGCAAAGAGAAGAGAGGAATATGCAGAGTTGACGGCCAACCTCCAGTCGTGGAGAGGCACTGAAAGAAGAAAGATGATAATTTCGTAGAACAGTTGATTTTTTTGTGCGATTTCGAAGTTGGCCCTAGACACATACATGAACTTGGTCACGCCCGCACGAGAGAAAAAATCCCGCCTATAGCGTAATAATTACCAATAAAAAACTTCAAATCGGGGCTATTCCTGCTGCTGTTCAAGAACACGAAGTGCCAATCGTAGACACTCTTGAACACTTTCAGACTGTCGACTGATTTCAGTTCCTCCGGGTGCTTGCCCAGAATGTTACTCTTGAAGGCTTGCGGACTGCTGGCGTCTGGCGGGCGCACCTTCATTTCTTCCAGAATACTGGCCAGCGTGTCGTCGGGGCTCAGGCGTTGCGGCTGCGTCCTCATTTTGTCTGGCAACTGAGAAAAATATTATATGTACAGGCTGTTTCAAAAAGGTCCGGTGAGATTTGACGTCGGCGTTTCATCTCGATCGCACGTTCATATAATTATAGATTTTACAATAATCAAAAACAGGGTTGATATGATTTGAATCACATGATTTATTTAAAAAAAAAAACAATTTAAATCAATAATTTTTAATTGACCGTTTTTACGCGACCAAAACGCCAAAAAGTGTCAAGAGACTTCCCCGACATAAACTACGAACTTCTTGATTTTTGAAAATTTTATAATATTTTTTTGTGAAATATGGGAAATAAAAATGAAACTATTTAAAATAAAATTAATTATTTGAATTAAAATAAAAAGTTTGTAGTTGATTTTATTAATAATTTAATTAACAAAAATTACGTTATTTTTTAAATAAATAACGACCACAAACTAAAAAAAAGTAATTATAAAAATGTGAATTAAATAAAAAAAACGATTTAAATCAAATAAATCAGATTTTTTTTTTTTAGGGTTCTGTACCTACTTAAAAAGGAAAAAAAACGGAATTATTATATTGCCCGTCCGTCTGTTTGTCTATCAAGACCCTTTATCTCGGGAACACGTGGAGGTATCGAGTTGAAACCATACACTCAGGTGTACAGTCCCTTGAAACTGCGAAAAAATCAAACTTCTAAATTAACGTAAAAAACGATACCGCGATAGAGCCGTTTATGCCGCAAAAAAACCTATATTTCAACAATCAAGGGAATCAAAATTTATAGGGTACTTTCCGTTGACCTAAAACTATGAAATTTGGCAACTAATATGGAAAGAAAGAAAGAGGATATTTATTGAAATTGTCACAGAAACACAAAGTAAACATAAAGGTACACAAACAAAAGACACGAACGTCAACAAGGGGGCCATTCAAGTATTACGTAAGCACTACAGGGGGACGGGGGGGTCGTAACTTTGCTTATTTTTTATGACATGGGGGGTGGGGGGTTATTTTTTTTACTTTTTTTTAAATGACTGTATTTTGCTTTGAACACATATAGCAACCCTGCTTGTCTGTGCTTGAAAACGAAACGCATTTTCAGGGATTCCCAAATATAATGGATACGTTTATAGAACCGAGTAAGGGAATTACCGCGCGCTATTCACTTGTCTAAATTTCTTCCGCCAATGTATTGTTTCGTTTCGGTACGATTGACGATTTGAATACATTAAATGAAAAATGCATATACCAATGTTTATGTAAGCATGGGAGGGGGGTAAGAGCTTCGCTTACTTTTGCTGACGAAGGGGGAGGGGAGGTAACTAATTACAATAAATCAACTTACGTAATACTTGAACGGCCGCAAAACAGAAATACTACAAATACCTATGTATATAATAATATACCTATGTCCTGCAATGGGCGTCAAATGGCTGATGGCTGATGATGATGATGATGATGACTAAAAATACAGGGAAAAATCTGAAAACTATACATTTGTAATTAAATCATAAAAAAATGTTTTTGAAGATCGGAAAAAGCTCGGAAAAAACTGCGAGACTCGATTAATGAAATATACCTACGAAATAGTACGGAATCCTGAGGGGGCGAGTCCGTCTCCCACTTGTCCGGAATTTTTTTAAATCATGATTTTTATCAACCCTGATTAAAAATGTAAGTACTGATTAGTAGAACAAACTCCTTATCTTTCACCAGAGCTTACTGAAATAAGGTGTAACAAAACTGTACACCATATGGGCCCAGACAGAAGGGCCAATATTGCTACTGATGACGTGCTTCCATACGACGGATATCGCAGTGGAGTGGCCGACCAAGGCGGAGATAGCGCGATGATAAGGCTACAGGGGAGACCTTCCCCTATTACTTGAACACAGATATGACAATAAAACGTGTAATTGATGCAATACCTGAAACACTTCTTCAGTACCTATGGATAATTAACTCCTGAACTGCCCTCGCGGAACGCAACGTATAGGTGGCCCATACTAAGTTGGACACAGATCTGTGTCGCGGCAGACGAGTGGTTAACCCACTTCCATTAAGCACAAGTTTAAAATTCTTTTTTTTCATACGAATTGACCGCATCAAATTTCAAGATAGGATGAATAAAAAATTATAGTCAATGAAAGCGGTTTCATTATCAATACCCACTTGACACTTTGTATATATATAAAAACAAGAAAGTCGTATCACTTAACGAGACCCTGGTCTTGTGGCACCCGAGATAAGGCTAAGTGCTGATGCACTAACTCTGTAGTGCCCGGGACATATTTTTTAGATAAGATAGGTCTTCCCAACACCTATACGCTCTCAGCTTAGTCGTTCTAATCCACAGGACGAATGAAACAACAATCAAATTCATTCTCTTGCCTTGTTTCGCATGCATCTATTGTACAGCACAAAGAATATTATTAGGCACCTAAATTACCTACTTGCCACCGTTGTAAGCACTTGGTCCGCATTTCGGTCTGTGTCTCGTCTTTCAATGTTTTATTTTTACTGAACTCTGCTATTTTGAGCAGATTATTTATTTGCCTCCCTCCAAGTCTGTAAAAATAAATTTAATGTTGTTGGTCACGATTTTGATGATAGCTTTTTTGCTTTTGGAAAGATGTGGTATATGGAATATTGCGTTATACATATATTATGTTGGAATATTGGAACGGCCGGTCTCAGTCTGCCATACTTCGACAAAATAGCGGATTTATTGGGAAACGGTAAGATAGCAGTACTCGAAACCAGAGTGTGTGCATGCAACAATGTGGTATATGGAAGAAGACTCAACCAAGAACTATTTCAATCAATCAATCAGCCCGTATTCGTCCACTGCTGCACTTAAGCCTCCCCCAAGGCACGCCACTTCTTTTTGTCCTCTGCCATCACTCAATACTCATCCAGCCGCTGCCAGCAATTTGCCTCAGATCAATCTGGTGGATGACCTACGCGTCGTCTGCCAGTTCGTGGTAATATCATTATGGCTAGTATTATTTATAGGCTTGCAAATGTAAAAGTAAGGACTCACATGCAGTTGCTTTTGTAGATATAATCGTAGAAGGCCTCATCTTCCTGCATGACGTTTAGCGGCACCAACTCCGTGACATCCTCCCCGCGGTCGCGCTCCGTCCACAGTATAGAGTTCACAGAGAACAAGTGGTTCTCTGCAGACTCTGTGCCGAGCCTCTTCCATTTGCACACCATGTAACGCTCGGAGTTTGCTGGCCTCGAGGTTACTGGCTTACAAATGCATACTGTAACATAAAAACCGGCCAAATGTGAGTCGGACTCTTGCACGAAGGGCTCAGTACCATTATCTACTCAACATTTGAATATTTCAAGCGTCTACCTGTTGTCGTTATCGAGCAAAGAAATCACGTTGTATGGGAGCCCCCTTAAATATTTATGTACTTTATTCTGTTTTTAGCATTTTTTTGTTATAGCGGCAACAGAAATACATCATCTGTGAAAATGTCAACTGTCTAACTATCACGGATCATGAGATACAGCCTGGTGACTGACGGACGGACGGACAGACAGACAGAAATCTTAGTAATAGGGGCCCTTACCCTTTGGGTACGGAACCCTAAAAAATGCTCTTACTGAAATAAAACTTAACAAGGCGTTTCATATACATACGCTTAGTTTTTTCGTATAGTAACTATCTTAGGTACCTGTGATAAGTATACACAAAAGTGTACGCCTACCATGCGCGATCCTGCCGCGCTGCCAAAATCGGAGACGGTATAATACATAAACCAAAATGGAGTGATTAGTGCAGTTAATTTGATGTAGTGCAGTCCTTATAGCATAACAACAAACATAGTGTGAGTCGGGATGGACTGTAATATTAAGGCTTGAATAAGGGCTAACTAGCGCCACCAATGAGAAAAAAAAATCACATCTTCGTTTGTATCCATTTTTCCAAAAAAGTGAATGACAGAGTTTTATGTACCTGTATTAGTGATAGCTATTTTTAGAACCTGCAACTTAGAACCTAGGGCCAAGAACCTAGTCCACAATTTCATCTTACGCCAAAAACGGCCGTTTTGGCCAAAAACGAAATTGCAGCCTAGATTCTTGAACCTAACTTCTAAGCTGTAGGTTCTAAAAATTTCTACGGTATAAACGGAGTCTGTGGCGATACGAAGTTCGCCGGGACAACTAGTGATTAAGGGTCGCTTGCAGAAACACGCTAAACCGAGATTTAGTTCAATTAAGTCGACATGGAAGAACTGTCAAAATTTCGACTTAAATCGGTTCAGCTGTTATTGCGTGATTCACAAACATTCATATTTATAATACGAGTATTATATGTAGGATTACATTAAGTGATGATACGGAAGCCTCGCACTTGGCCAGTTCTTTTTTTTAAACATGAACTGATAAGTAAACAGAAAAAGCTTAACTCAGTTTTAAGACTTGGCCACTTGTACAAATCAATGTAAGCCTCCCAAAATATCTGCAATCATATTCTGTTAATTGATAAATTATACATTTACCTACCTTGTTCAAAGCAGTGGTACATTATGTAAATGAGGCCGACACTGAAGGGTGTAAATATGTCGAACAGCTTCACCACAAAGTGACCCCCAGTCCGGACCAGCATGAGCGCGGCCAAGCACTGACACAGATAGAGTTGCTTGGACAAGATCTCTTGAATATTCTCCTGACCTTCCACTGAGAAGCCCTGTGAAGTGAATAATAGCCTATTTCAATCAATCAGCTCACTCTCCTCCACTGCTGGATATAGGCCTCCCCAATACAAAACACAATAGCCTATTTGGTTCTCAATACATATAATTATATTGCTTGCGTTATTAATATATTTTGCTCTGCCAAAATATTAGAAAGAGAAGATCATGCGAAAGATTTTTTCTCCAATTACATTTCCTTTTCCTAATAAAATATGTATAACCTGCCGAACAGTCATTTCAGATTTCAGCCACGTGGCACTAGAACACTTCACACAAATCGGACGCAAACTATGACGTCACAATAATTATATTTGTTTTCTAGCTTGGTAGAAGCAGAGTAATTAAATCCTATACATGCCTAATCCACATTATACTAATAATACACAAGCAGCTTTAAGCTGTAAAATGTTTATCAAGAAAACGTTTAAAATTTTGTTGTTTTTTTCAGTCAAATTTTTTCAGCCATCTAACAGACAAACAATATTATATAAACACAGACCCCAAAAATAAATAAAAAATACTTACACCATCAGCCATGAGAAAATGAACACCTTTGTCTTCAGTATGTTGCAAAACTTTGTCTTTCAAAGAGGTCAGATTGGCAGGGTTGAAAATGTTGCCATCGTTTTCCACACCATAATAGGGGTTGAATGTCTCAGCTGTGCCGGCATAGAAATCAGACAATTTGAAATCACAAGAACCCTTGAGTGTGAAGCCAAAGCCTGTGAAAATTTACAGATCATGAGAATAGTGCCCAACTAGAAAAAGTAGAAAAGTAATGTCTAGTAACGACATAGCGCACATTGTGCAGATCTTCTGCTACCACTAAAGCCCAAAGAGGGCACGTGGTGGAATCTACTGCTAGTTGGATGAATGTAAAATTGTCTACATACAGAGAGACATAACCAAATTAATGTAAGTTTGACTAGTTTGTCTTATTAAGGAAAGTGTTTGGCACCTAGAGTTTCCCACCCTTAATGAAATGCAGGGTTGGCATTTAAATTATTGTCATAAAATATGAAACAATTGAATTTGTTAGAAATAACCACTTCAACCGACCCAAGTATCTCTATCGATGCACTGGTAACAACTTTATCTAAGACTATTTCCAAAAACACTACCACTAAGACATTATCTAGTAAGAAGGTTATACTGAAGCCATGGATAACTCTTGGCCTTCTTAAGTGCATGCGTAACCGCGACTCTATGCACAAAAAAAGCTAAATTGTCCCCTAATAATGTTGTTTTGTAATTTTTGCAACAAAGTCATTAAGAAATCTAAAAGACTATACGATGCCCAGGATTTAATTAAAGCTGGTAAAAATTCTAAACTCCTCTGTAAATCTATTAAACGTATAACCCACTCTTCCAATACTCATCTCCCCTCCAATCAGTTATTACCCTCGTGCACTTCACCTAAGGACTCATGCAATGCCGTTAACAGTTTTTTGGCTAATATCGGCAAAGACCTCGCAAACTCTATCGTCATAAACAACTCACCGCAAAGCAGCTCACCATCACCATTCACCATCTCCATCTCACCCTTTTTCCTTTGTCCTACTAGATACGGACCCCGACGAAGTTAATTCCGTTATTGCTTCTCTTAAATCATGTGGGGCCACTGGCTAGGATGGCATCTCTTCCATCTTTTTAAAAATGTATTCGTACATTCTCGCACCTATCTTAAGCCTAATTTTCAACCAATGTTTCCAAAAAGGTATATTTCCCACGTCGTTTAAAAAGGCTATTATCCATCCAATTTTCAAGGCCGGAGACGGGAACGCAGTCAATAACTACAGGCCAATCGCTGTACTCTCAGCCCTCTCCAAATTATCGAGCGATTGATCAATATCCGTCTCGTGAATTTCCTTGAAAAACATAACGTTCTCTCAAAAAAACAATACGGCTTTAGGAAGAACCTCTCTACTGCAAACGCTGTTCAAAATCTTATAAACAATGTCTTGAATGGCATAAACAAGCGAAAAAAAGAGTTGACAATATTCCTCGACCTAGCGAAGGCATTCGACACAGTCCCGTCTCCCGCCCTTTTATCCAAACTTGAATCAATAGGTGTAAGAGGTTGCCAATTGGAAATGTTTAACTCCTACCTTTCTAACCGCATTCAGATGGTCAAAATCAATAATAACCTGAGTGATGAATTACCAATTAACTACGGCGTCCCCCGGCAGTATTTTAGGGCCCACTTTGTTCCTTATCTTTATTAACGATCTCTGCAACTTATCTTTACCTAACGGCAATATTATAACCTATGCCGATGATACCGCCATCACTGTTATATCAGATACGTGGACACATCTCCAGCATGAGGCTCAGCATGGTTTTAATCTAGTATTTGACTGGCTTCGTACGCATGCTCTCACCCTTGACATCACAAAAACTAAGTTTATCACCTATTCTCTTAAGTCTAACTCGCAACCCAGCAATCCTCTACATATTCAAGCACATTCTTGTTTCAATAACCATAACTGTACTTGTCCGCCAATATCCAGTACAGATACGATAAAATACCTTGGAGTCACTCTTAACAAACATCTCAACTTCAAAGCTCACATAAGCCTTTTATGTGGGAGAGTACGTAAACTAATTTATATATTTAAAAGAATGAGACACGTCGCTCATTCATCCATTATTCGCATGTTGTACCTCTCAATGTGTCAGTCTATAATTTCGTATTGCATAGTCTCTTGGGGTGGAGCACCAAAACTACTATGAAACCACTCGAAATAGCCCAACGTGCTATTTGGAAGATCGCCACCTTCCGACCCATCTTCTTTCCTTCGCATCAACTATATAAGGAATGTGGAGTCTAAAACGTGAGACAACTCTTCATCTTAAATACCCTTAGTAATGCAACTAATTAATGCAACACAAGCCAATCCCACACTCCAATATTACTAAAAGAAGAAAGGATCGAATATGCCCTACACTAGCTCCCAAATTTACATTTACCAAAAGGTTCTTTCCATTCCTTGGCCCTTTCCTGTACAACAAAATTAGTGCCAGTCTTCCCATACACCTTCTTTCAAGAGTGCTCACACAAAACTGAATCTCACCTTCTTAACCTATTTTATGACGAAACAGAAGAGTTGGTGAAGTCAGGATAGTTTTGTCTCGCCCGAATAAAAATACAAACCAACACACACACACACACGCACGCACGCACGCACGCACGTACGCACGCACGCACGCACGCACGCACGCACGCACGCACGCACGCACGCACGCACGCACGCACGCACGCAAAGTAGGTATATGGTTAAATTCGAAAACATTTTCAGAGAAGGCATATTACCTTTGGCTCCCCACTTTCTGCGATACAGGATGTACTCTGAGAAGCCGCCAGGACCAGCACAGACATCGGCAAAGTACAATATCTCCTTTTGTTTATCAATAGCACTTTCACCATTAGGCTTCTTTGGTTTAGTGAACATGAAGTCAAACATAGCATCAATGTTGGCCATCTTCACTGCCGCTCTGTTCAGGAAAATTACAGCCCCAATGGTCTCATAAGGATTGCTTCTAAACCTCGCGTTTCTAAGATCTTCATCATCAAGAGTATCAAATATTGTCTGAAATTTAAATTTTGGAGTTACTTGTTAGTTGCATATATATGTTTCTACATAGAAGTGGTTAGTTTTAACAGCTTAACATACTTCACAATATACGAAGCATGATATAGTACTTGGGTGGTAAGCACGCAGTACAGAATTTGAACTAACCTTAGCGTTTAAAACACCTTTCAATATTATATCGTCAACAAAATGAGTCTCATCTTCGATAGTCAACTTTTTTTGGCCTTTCTTCATCCATTCCTCCAAAACATCTCTTGACAATGGCTCATTTGATGCAGTTGGGATCCAATTCTGAAAAAACATAAATTTCATTTTTATTAATAAACATTTTTGTAACTACTCCATAAATAAATATACAATCATAAACTCACACCTGTATCGCGAAGGGAATAACTAAAAGTAAATTTTTCTGCCCTGAGCCATCTGTGCCTAAGCTATATGCGAGAGGTCCCGGGTTTGAATCCCGGCTAGGGACAAAAAGAAAACCCAGGTCTTGGATGTTTACATGTTTGTGATGTCGTTGTTTCTGGTTCCCACGACACAGGGTATCCTAGTGTGGGGCCAGAAGCAATGTATGTGCTTGTATGCAAATGTTTATATTAATAATAATAACTTCCACACAACACAATCACTTGTCCAGAGTCTAACGGTGGTATTTATAATAACACGATTCCTTAAAACACCCCTCAGAGGATTTTTTTAGAGGAATCATGTTTTTATAAGTAAGAATGTTGTACTCGCATACTTTTTCAATAGACTCATAGAAGCGCAACAATAGTAGTTATTTGCCTCTAATATGTTTTGTTATACAATAAGTAAATTACTTGCAAGAACAAGTCTAAGACCTACTTCACATTTGCATTTCAGATTTTGCATTCCTGTAAATTGTAGATAATAACGTAATATAACTTGGTAGTCTGCAAAGCAACAGCAGCACAATGTTATACTTACCATTAACCATGTCTTGCTTGAAACAACCATTACCATACTAATATGACTCTACTGAACAACTAAGCATTTTAGAGACCCCTCCCCCTGGTCTCCCAAGCAAGGATACCATGTGCTATGGTAACCAAGCAAGAACATCAAACAAGGCCCTTACAACACTTATAATAATTTAAAGGAGGTTTGCCACTTGCCCCGTCCTGATAAACCTCTTTTACAGCCAGGTCCGGGATACAGGTGTGAGTTTATGTATGTGTGTATGTAATAATTTAAGGAAATAAAAATCTCCATACCACTTCATCCTCAGTCTCTGGTTTAGCATCATCAGGGCTCCATTTGAAGTCTCTAGGTATTTCCCCTACAACTGAAGGCTTCAGGCCCAACCCTCTCCTGCCCTTCTGTGTAGAAGCCTCTACAGGCTCGACCCGACCATGTTCAAATTTACCCAAACCTTTTCCTGGCTTGAAACCCATGTTGCTCATCAACCGTTGGGCAACGTTGGAATACTCTCCTTTAATAACTTCGGTAGAGTCTGAAGACTCATTTTCTTTCGACTCGTTTTTACTGTAAAACTGATTTTCCATGGAAGGAAACTGAGGTTTTTTGAGTTCATCACCGCTGTCGTCATTGGAGGAAGAACTCTTGTCGCTCAAGCTGCTTTGACTCAATCGTAATGTTTCTTGCACACCCCTCTCTTTGTAATTCAGTCTACGTTGGTTTTTTACTTTGCTGTTGAAAGCATTATCCACATTATCTGCATGATCTTCATCAGATTCCAGTTGAACTAAAACAAACAATTTCTCACTTACACTACAGGGTGTATTTTGAGGGAATATTCTTTTCATTGTGAAAAACAGTATTATAAACAGTTTATCAGTAATGGTATACCTAACATATATGTAAATAATCGTGATTTAAGACCTTTGGCTCCAAACTGTGAATTCAAATTCGAAGTGGTAGGATACTTCCTGACGCTGAAAAATGCTTTCTAATATGTTAAATGCTTAAAAGTCTGACGTCCGATGTAAACAAATAAAAAAACAATTTAGTTGGCCGGCGCCGACCATAAGACGCTCAAAACATAGTTTTTTTTTAATTTTTCGTCCCTTTCTTTATGCTTAAGTGAATTAATTTTGGGTACCAACATAATATTTTTTGACGCATTATATTTTTCAAAACTATCACCATATTATGTTTCTAAATCATGGTTACAACAACGTCCCCTGAAAATACGGTGAACGAATTCAGCGAACGAATTCGGTGAACACTACATTACAGGGTTACCTCTAAAATGTTTCTGAAACACGTCAACTCAATAATAACATGAATTTGAATTAAACATTAAGGCTGGGTTCTCAATCATTACCTTAGGGGTACCTCAGGTGTTTCAAAATACATTTTACTCTAATGGTTTGTATTTAAAATCTGAGAAAAAAATATTACAACGTCCGTCTAGGGCCGTCGGTCATTATTTTTATGGCTTTTTAAACTTTATAGCATCAACAAAATCGCGAACATGTGTCTAAATTATCACTATGTAGATTTGGTTTTATTTGAGCTGTACTGAGTTTTTTATATAATTTTTTTTAAATATATGTCCTGGTCATAAAACTCGGCACCGACTACAAACTATACTTCTAAAATACCTACTAATTTAAAGGTATTCTTTTAAATTACTTCTAACTTTTTAGTGCTGCAATGTTTTGAAGTCGGTTTGAATTTTTTATTTTTCAATTTTTAGTGGGGGAGCGGGAGAAAAATAAACAAGTCCCTCATAACCATAATTTACCCTACTTAATTCGTTGCTTTTGAAGTTCTCAATTTCCATCTCCGAAAGTCTTCACCAGAACATCACAAAATTGCCTTGGGACTACTTTTACGCTATTTTATGAAACATACGGATATTACTAAAGAATTGGCCCCATTAGGCCTTATCTACTGCTGCTGAAGAGTTCCGTTCTCCATCTCTGAAAGTCTTCATCAGATCTTCATCATAAGCAGCCTATATACGTCCCACTGATCGGATTGGCGATTTCAAGCGCCGAGGTATATGAATAGCTTAGGCACCCAGGTTTCCTCACGATGTTTTCCTTCACCGTTAGTGAGTGGTATTGCTACTATAACTTCACAAATGTACATAACTTAAAAAACAAAGTCATAGGTACATGCCCGCACTGGGAATCGAACCGGTGTCTCCCGCTTCCGAGTCCAATGTTCTACCCACTAGGCTACCACCGCTTCTACGGCCCCATTAGGCCTTATTTACTGCTGTCCATTATAGAGTTCCGTTCTCCATCTCTGAAAGTCTTTATCAGATCTTCACCAGGTTAAAATAGGACCAATGGGACGTTATATCTATTCGAACAAAAAGAATTAAGATTTGACAGAGTTATGCGAGAACATAGCAAAAAAAAAATAAAAAAAACATACGCGTCGAATTGATAACCTCCTCCTTTATTGAAGTCGGTTAAAAATATACATAAAATTACTATCACTGAATGTGTAAGTAACGTCGGTCGTCAAAATTATATTAAAATTTCTGTAATTAAAAAAATGTTAGAAGGTGTAATAAACAGAAAATAAAATTAAACTATTTTCTTACTATAATGGCCGTTATATTACCTGTTTCTAAGCTATTGTGCACTTCATTAGACTAACATTCTTAACGAAAACTCGTGAAATCCCACCATAACAAAAATGTAAAAAAATTTTTGGGACGAGAAGTTGGCCAGTTTTTTTTACATTTATGTTTTAGTGGGATAACAAAACTCAAGAGACAGAGGACCGAGCATTTTTTGTCGTTATAGAAAGTTTTCAATATGTATGTAGAGTGTGGAAAGAGAAAGAACCAAATATTAATCACAATACTTTTTAAGTTGATTTAGGTCTGCACCTTACATATGTATACGTCTGTGTGAAAAAATGAAATATCTACTGGAATTTATCATATAACTATGTATCTCAATAATACTGTCACACCTCAGATACCCGCTGAAATGCGATATACACTATGAGTGATGCATATTACACGTCATATATATACTGCAGAGCTAAACATTCTGCCTTCACACACAGAATTAGATATAGAAACTGTATCTCAGAGATTTAGTTGGCACCTTTTGAAACTGATACCATAAACAGTAATGCTTATGAAATATATTTCATCATAAGCAGCCTTTAAACGTCCAATGTAGGGCACAGGCCTTCTCTACATATTTATTAACATCTAAATATAAATGTATTTCTGCGTACTAGAGAATGACTGTTGCACTATAAAGAGTATCAATGTGTGGGTTCGAAGATAAACCAATCAAATTTAATTAATTTCTATGTTATAGGAAGTTTTAAATTATATTGATTGAAAGACATTATAAAGAGTTCACTCTGCAATTCAAATGTAGCTAATTACTTTCTGGTGTACAACAAATAAAATTCTTATCTTATTGATTATACATCAAACAGTAAAACATGTCAATAGTTGCAACATGGAAAGAATATCAAATGAAATCAAAAAATTTTTATTCAAAGTAGCACAGAAACTGTGACTTAATGAACATTACAATTTAAACCAGGTGTTAAATTCAAAATCTAGATCATTTTGGAGAAAAAATGGACAACAAAACTCCAAACATAGTTCTTAATTAACAGAGTTTATATAAATATTTTAATAGGCCAAGTAGGTTTGGAAACTTGCAGTACTTGTAAGTAAATGATTACCAGAGTTAGATGTTGTCGAAGAAGCACAAGTGTCAGTCCTTGGCCTTTTGGCTGCTAGGCCATGGGACTCGTCGCTGCTGAAGCCATCTTCCCCTGCAAACAATTAGTTCCAGCTGAGGGTTGATTATAGGGACTGTCACGCAGACTTTAATAATGACATAAGTGTAGGGAATATCTTGGGGGTCAATGGAATAAATATATTTATCCCATTTTTGTTGG
The DNA here is from genome assembly GCA_947308005.1 of Yponomeuta malinellus. Taxonomy (NCBI): domain Eukaryota; kingdom Metazoa; phylum Arthropoda; class Insecta; order Lepidoptera; family Yponomeutidae; genus Yponomeuta; species Yponomeuta malinellus. Next base: position 13,432,659 of record OX371006.1, on the reverse strand, counting down.
AGTCACTATATTAATTAATCATTAATTATAAAATACAGTGAAAATTAAACATCTTTGAAATTTAGGATGGTGACACAGGTAAAAAAAACAAAGAACCCCTTTTTTGAAATGAGTGAACCCATTTTCGTGTGGCACCTCATGTTAAAGAGGGAGTGAAGTGAGTAAAGCCCCTTATTGTTTACTACCATGATGATCATTGGTCAAAATCAAAATCTTACACTCACTTTATTGGTAAAGACTAATCGAGGGGACTGGGACCGTTTTGAATGTGAATTTTGTATGAAGAAATACTTCTATGGTTTTTATATTCGCAGCTGATAGGTTACAATATAAATAGTTAAGGTATATGATACATAGAGAACTCTCTATTGCACACCAGTAATTTACAGAGATAAGATACATACTTAATTTCTAGTTCATAATGGTATACAATCGGGTCTTATCTCTTCCAGACCTTAGGATGACTAGGACTGAAAGAAGATGAAAGTGGGTAGGTAGGTGTACATAAGACAGATCATTTAAATAAGGAGAAGGGGAGGTTAAACATGGGTCGTCCCATCCACTTTCTCACCTCTTCACCTCCTACAACACGCGAATGCCTATATTTTACCCAAATGGTGGATAAAGTTCGAGGAGGGCCACCATTCTCTGGATCAATATGACACGGGCAATTAGGTACTACGATTTAAAAGCAAACATACCCGATAGACTCATCGTTCCAGAAGAAGCGCTCCTCGGTCAGGATTAGGTAAGTCTGATTCAGAACAGGTAAACAAAGTCACCAAAATGACGTGACTATACCTACTGGCGAACGGGAAGTTTTCCCGTAAACTAGAGGTCTGAAAAACACCAACAATGGTCTTTAACAATGGTAGGCAACATGTTGGCTTTACTTTTTTTCTAATAAAACGGGAATTCCCCAAATGAAAACCAATCGCGCTATATGAACATAGCACGATCACACATAGATTAAGAAGACAAAACACAGACTATACAGTCTGATCTGTGGACTGTATCAGTAAAGAATAGAATATTAGGTACAAAGTGACAGCACTAGGCGTGACCGTCATTTCACGTAGTAACTATTTACGTTTTAAGTGACACGACAAACTAAGTAGTGTTTTGTTTTTTGAAAACAGTTTATTTTGTGAACATGTGACTTTTGTATGAATGCTATGCCTGTCAGTGTTTCGCACGTCACCCTGTTTACAAGCCGACCGAGCGGGCGAGCGAACCGGTAGTTTCTGAGTCTCCAGGAACTACCGGCTCGCTCGCCCGCTCTGAGTACGAACCGAACACGCTACTACCAAAAACAAAACAGAGTAAGAGTTAAATTTGAATTTAAACGGATATTTATAGTCCGCACAAATATTTTTGGCGGTAACGTGAACATAGTCACAGATCGTTTGCACATCGCTTACTGTCATTCATTACAGTGTATGTGTGAGTAATTGACTAAAGGTAAGACCGCACTAGGCGGAACTGCACTGCAGCGGAACTGCGCGTCAAAATATTCTTTCTATGAAATTATATGAGGCAACACGCACTGAACTGCAACGGAACTGCACTGCAGCGGAACTGCGCGATAAAGTTGATCAACTGACCCAAAGTGTCGCTGCCTGTCGCGACGTGCAGTTCCGCTGACGCTGAGTGCGGTTTGACGAACTTCATTTTTCATAGTCAGTCACGCGAGATACCTACTTCGAAGCGATCGTGTTAGAAAAATGTCGATAGACGAAGAAAAATCAATTGTACTGGTGAGCCAGTATCAGGAGCTCTATGACGTCCAGCACGAAAAGTATATGAATACCAATCAAAAAAACAAACTTTGGAGTAAAATTGCCATAAAATCATATCTATTTCGTCGTCCATCTTGCTCAGAGTACTCTGTGGCTCAGAGGTTGCCTAGCTACTGAATATATTTTTGTAGTTCAGCTGCAGTTCAAGTGCTTACCAAAAAATGACGCGACGTGTCGCGCAGTTCCGCTGCAGTGCAGTTCAGTCTAGTGCGGTCTTACCTATAGTAATTTACTACGCATCACACTACCTCAATTACTCACACATACACTGTAATGTAAAGATAGTAAGCGATGTGCAAACGATCTGTGACTATGTTCACGTTACCGCCAAAAAGATAAAATTTTCCAACGTTTCGGTACCTACTTTTGCAAGGGCCGTGGTCTGGGTAGACTGAGGTAACAGACGTCTCACTCGGCAAAAAATTAATAAGTTACGTTCCAAAAATATTTTGCCAAATTCTTTAATTTACATTGGCAAAACAATGATTTTATATAAACTGAAATATACTGATTATTAGTTATTGAAATTAAAATTCAATCTACAGAAGAATTATTTTATATAAACTAAAAAATATCGATTATTAGTTATTGAAATTAAAATTAAATCTACAGTCACACTTCTAGCAAGGGGGTCTCATGCAATTAAGCACTGGTTCCCATGCTGTCGCCATGTTCCAACCACGATCTCTATTGAAATTTGGGTGTCGGCGGATCTATATTGCCTCGCGTATCACTCTAGGAAAGAAACGGTCCTCCCGGGCTAGAAGCTGAACTTTATCAAAATAAATGAAGTGGTTGGGACCGCTGAGTGCATATTCACTGACTGTAGATCTACCAGGGCGCTTATGTTTCACGTCCGCGATATGTTCCTTCACGCTTAGTTTGACCAATGTACGAGGAACCACATTCACAGTCAAGCTTGTAAGGGAATCCTGTGCTTGACAATCTTTCTTGGTGGCTTGTAGATGGTTTATATTGAAGCGCGTTTCAAAATACTCCCAATTTTGTCACTCACTCCTCTCAAAAAGGGCGGAAATGCTGAAACTCGCTCGACTATGTCTGGTTTGACACGTCTTCTGCGATGGATGCGCGGAACTTGCAGCTTGTTTGCACGAAGTACTCGTATGACATGCTGGAGTTCCGCAGTCACATGGTCCCAGTATTTGAAACACGATTTCCAAAAAGGTTTATGATCCTTTTCACTTTCAGCAAACCATTTTTCCAGAATATACGAAAATAATTTATCGCAGGGTGCAATATTGGCAGAGCGCCGAGCGCGACAAGCGCGAATTATTTAAAACTATTTTAGCCCTGATATTTCGAAAATAATTGGTCTTAAAAAATCTCATCAAAAGCTCTTGAAAGACATTGACTAGGTAGGTACTATGCGTTTTGGGTGCTTTTCTAGGTAACCCTCCATATGTTAGCCAAGTAGTACACATTTATTATTAAGGAATATACATTTATTGAAGTGAAGGCAAATATGCTTACTCGTAGGTTTGCTAAGTGTTCCAGAGGGGAAGATAACGCTGTTCAAGGCCTTCTGCCAGAGCTTCAACACAAGAAGTGTTTTTTTATTTATTTTTTATTTATTTATTATCATTGCATACACTGTCATTACAGGCGAACCCAAATCGATCAGCATTAGTGTCTAATGTTATTAATATAGAGTTAAACGTCACTTATAAAAAATGCAACATTAAAAACAGAATCAATTAACATAGTCAATTATACGATAAAATCAAAATAATGTCATAAATTTTAACTAGTCAACACTGTTACTCTAAAATTAACTTTTAAAAGAAATAAATCAAATAAATTCAAAATAAATAATAAAGTTCATTGAAATTAATATAAATAATCCAATAAAATTAACATAAATTAATATTTCACATTATAGATTATTCCAAATAACATTTCATAATAATAATAATTTAATCTATCTACTCAATAGTTCTGTCATTATTGTAGTGAATTGTGTAAGCGAACACTTGAATACGTCCCTGTTTGACTCGCTATCGAAAATGTTGAGCATACGGATAGCCCGAGTGACCGGGGCTTCTTTCAACATTTCTGTTTTAGCACTCGGCTCATAAAACAGTTTGTGTCCTGCTTCTCCGATAGTTATCCGGCACGAACAACGAGTGCAATACGCTTTTAGGATGCTGTTGCGGCTTTCAAGGTATTGTAGTGCGTCAGGGATGTTCGCCGAAGCTCGTGTGGATGGATTCCACGCGATTTTGAGAAAAAAGGCAGCATTTTTGCTGCACAGACTGAGGCAACAGCATACTAAAGTCGATAGCAAGTGACACTCAAGAGTCCTTTTATGGGCCACTGGGTAAATATCCTTAAGTTGTAAATTACTTTTTATTGATGTATGTATTATGGGTTTTTGTTGTTTTGTTTATGTATGTAAATATGGGTCAATCTTGTAGCCTGAAGTAAGTATATTTAATTAAATTAATTAATCTGCTTAGGCCAGTTACTCAGATTAATGAATAACATATATAAAACCTTATTGGTTTCGACAGGTATAACCCAAACCTCAGATAAATGAATAATATAGATAAAAACCTCGTTGGTTTGGACTGATACAACCCAAACTGTCATTGGTGACTTCCGACTTGTTCTCTAACCGACCAAATTAAGTTGACAGTTTTACTTATTACAATGACAGCATTTGGGGCACTTTTTAATTCAATCGACTTTGACACAAGGGCTTCTCAAGTTTTACTTAGCTCGCTCGTAGCCCCGGCTGCCTGAGTGATCTTTAACGATCACGAAGGTTAAGCAACACTGGGCGCGTTCAGTGCATGGATGGGTCGCCGTCTATGCCTAACGCTAGTGGCATTTTTCCGAGCGGTTCCGTGCTTCGCAAGGCACGTTAAGCTGTTGGTGCCGGCTGCCGTCGATAGATGGCAGTCGTTAAACCAAGTCAGAGGCCTTAGGGCGGCTTGACAACTTCTGACAGTAGACGAGCCACTAGTCTACAAGCCTCCACCAATCCGGACTTGGCCCCCGTGGTGAAGTATGGCCTATACCTTCCTCAGGGAAGAGACCCGTGCCCCTCGGTGGGGACATAATGGGTTGATGATGACCCCAAATCCAATACCTACTGGCACTAAGCGAAAAATGTAAATTGTGCAGGAGAAGCTATTAAAGATTTTCAATGTGTAGAAATGTATATAGTTCTGTATTATGCTTCGTTTTCCATCTACAGTTTTAAATAAGAATTTAAGTGAACTAGTCAGCGCTTGGCAGTAAGCGTTACTTTGTAATATTTGCAATAGATGACATTAAAACCAGAAATTTAGAGATTTTTGTTTAGTGACGGTATTGGATTAAGGGTGCGACATATCTTTTTCTCATATCAAAGATTCGTGTGCGGGAATAGGACCACATTATCATTGAGTTTATTATCGTCCGCGGACGACTACGATGGCGTTCTGATGTTTTTCGATATAGTAGGTATAGTTACCAATTTTTTCGGAAATTTAGCCAAGGTAGAAGCCCATTTTCAGTAATAAAGTACCTAGTCACTAAATTTGTCACGCACAGCATTAGCTTCTTGGGTCGAATTTTGACAAGTACCTTCCAATGTCATAAAGTTTTCTGGTATACCATTAGGTTGTTCTTCGTGCATAAAAATACTGTCATCTTCGTCGCTACGAAGCAGGTTGTGCAAACAACAGCAAGCTAAAATAATTTTATCGACAAATTCGGGTTGAACTTCAATTTCTTTATATCATGGACCCACACGCTTCTTTTTATTTTCTTTCTGGGTGGCCAACATAAAGCAGCCGCCGCTAATTCGAGAAAATCGTTCTCACTTTCACTACTCGACATGTTTCATCGTCTACAGTTCTTTGTGGAATAGTAGACCAAAGAGCGTTGGTACGCGTCCGAAAGCAAACTCCCAACAGACGACTCGACTGTACACACTTAAGCGCGGTATACACGGTCCATCCTAGCTGTACGTCAGCTCAAGGCCGCGCCGCTGGATGTAGCATACAGACTATCCAGCACGCATCAATCGTGTCGTGCGTGATCAGTATCGAACGAAGAGGACGTGTTTTGTGTTTAATAAAATGCCTCCTGTTTTATCAAAACGCCAAAAAATGGGAGTTCTTCTGTAATTGTCAGCAGCGGCAGAAGAGAGGAAAAAAAGTAGGAAGAGGTTCTGGATGAATTTTTTTTATCATAAAAGTGCAGAGTATACTCAAATGAATAACATCATGAATGATTTGAATAACGCTATCAATCGTTGCAGCTTCCCCTAAAATGGGTACCAGATCTTGTAAAGTATTTATTCTTTTTTGTTTCTTCATATAGTCTGGGCTTGAAACATTCCACAGACATGTATGAAATTTATATTTTTCGATAAATTTCGTGTGTCTCGGTCCATTTTGAGACGTGCAGCCACCTTGCGACGTAAGCTCAGAATTCATTCAATATTTATGACCCTATTATTGTTAAGACAATAAAACAGGGACCAGTCGTGGATACAAACTGTAGAAAAAATTCTACTTGCAAACCTCTGTATTCTGAGGCTGTAAAAAAACCTAGCATAAGTAGGTTAAGCTTGACTGCTGATTTAAACTGTCAGCGCAGACAACAGAAAAAAATCAAAATCAAAATCAAAATCAAATTTTTTTATTCAAAGTAGCACAGAAACTGCGACTTAATGAACGTTACAAGTTAAACTAGGTGTCCATTTCAAAATCTAGATCATTTTGGAGAAAAAATGGACAAAAAAACTCCAAACTTAGTCTTTTCAAGTCCTTAATTTACAGGATTTATATAAATGTTCTAAAACTCATGCATTGAACTGGTTTTAATTCCAGACATCATTGTCATCTAAATAATCTTTAATGTTATAGTAGCTTTTTTGGCACAAAGTGCGCTTCACACATTTTTTGAACCGCGTTTCTGGCAAGCTTATTATATCCTCAGGGATCTTATTGTAGAAACGTATACAATGCCCCATAAAGGATGTATTAACCTTTGCCAGCCTAAATTTTGGGAACGAAAGTTTATGTCTATTTCTAGTATTTACATTGTGTTGGCTACCTACAGTTTTAAAGTCACTGATATTTTTCCTAACATACATAATATTTTCATAGATATACTGACTAGCAACTGTTAGGATGTTGGTTTCTTTAAAGAAATCTCTTAACGAATCTCTATTGCCTAGCTTATATATGAATCTGATCGCTCTCTTCTGCAGGACGAAGATGGTCTCAATGTCTGCAGCCCGACCCCACAGTAGTATACCATAGGACATAATACTATGGAAGTAACTAAAATAAACAAGCCTAGCAGTTGCGACATCAGTTAGTTCCCGGATTCTTTTAACTGCGTATGCTGCAGAACTGAGCCTATTTGCCAATTTTCCTATATGAGGACCCCATTGAAGCTTTGAATCAATTGTGATACCCAGAAATACAGTTTCTTCTACAAGGTCTAGTTTATCATTCCCCAATATAACATTGCTGTCAACCATTTTGACATTTGGTAGTGTAAATTTTATACATTTTGTCTTTTTTGAATTTAATAATAAGTTATTAGAAGTAAACCAATATAGTACCTTAGAGAGAGCATTATTTGTACCCGCAAGGTCATTTTCTTGTCTCTTAATCTTAAAAATAAGTGACGTGTCATCTGCAAACAATACTATCTCTGACATATTTTGAACCATGAACGGCAAATCATTTACATATACGAGGAAAAGGAACGGCCCCAAAATAGATCCCTGTGGCAGTCCCCCTTAAACAAACTTGTCTTAGCTAACCAAAATTTACAGGGTGGCTTTTCTGGTAAACTACTAGAATTAGAGTTGTTCTTAGAACAACATAGAGTGAATATACTTTGTGTCACAGAGCACTGGCTACTAGAGTCTCAAATGAATTTTGCTATACATAATTATGAAATAGCCAGTTGCTTCAATAGAAAGTCTGCATTGCACGGGGGATCCTTAATAATAGTAAATAGTAGTTTAAAATATAAAGAACGGAAAGATATTTGCAGACTTTCTGTTGAAAAAGTTATTGAGCTATCATGTGTTGAACTGGCTAAGCACATTGTAGTAAGCGTATACAGGCCCCCCGCCAGTGACTACAGTTTATTTGAATCAGTACTAGAGGATGTCTTAAATGTAGCTTCAAGTAGTAGCAAGAACCTTATAGTCTGTGGAGATTTTAATATCGACTTGCTGGTAGATTCCACTTTAAATACTAAATTAAAACTTATTTTCAAGTCTTTTAATTTAGTTAATATTTTCTTAGAGCCCACTAGGATTACCGAAATCACAGCCACCTGTCTTGATAATGTATACTGTGACTGTGAATTTTCGCACTATTCTACAATAAATTGCTTAAAGTCAGACCACAGTGGTCAAATTGTACACTTTGAATCTGATTTTAAAAAATCAGAACAAGATATACTTTACAGGCCCATGACAACAAAAAAATTAGAATTATTTAAAACTGATTTACAAAGTAGTTTACATACCGAAAAAAATAAAACCATCAATGCTAATGCCCATTATGGAGATTTCTTTAAGGTCGTTTCAGATAGTTTTGAAAAAGTTTTTAAATTGAAAAAGCTTTCTTCGAAAGGAAATAAGGTAGAATTTAGTGAATGGGCCACTGCCGGCATCCGGAAAAGTAGGGACACACTTTATTCACTATATGAGAAAAAGACATACACATATGACCCTAGTTTTCTACAGTATGTTAAATTATATTCAAAATTATTTAGGGCCGTCTGCCACAAAGCTAAATGCGAGCATATAAAAGCCAAAATTCTTAAATCGTCTAATAAATCTAAAACCATTTGGAATATAATAAATAAGGAAACCGGTAAATCCAAATCAGCGGACCCCGAATTTTCGCTTAAGATAGATAATAAATTAATAACGTCAAATGAAGACGTTGCCGCGGCTTTTGAACAATTCTTTACAAATGTTCCAATTATAACTACGGCTCCTTTAGATTCATCTCCTGATCTTGCAGAAAGTATTTTGAAAGATAATGTCCCTCCCTGCGATCACGATTTTTCGTTTGATTATATTGAAGCTCATACCGTGAATAAAGCGTTTAAAAAGCTAAATCTTAAAAAAACTGAAGACTTGTGGGGTATGTCAGTAATAATAGTTAGCTCAGTTATCGATGTCCTAGCACCCCATTTGGCCAGAATCTTTAACAAATGTTTAGATGAGGGTACATTCCCTGACCTAATGAAATATAGTAGGCTCGTTCCTTTATTTAAAAGTGGCGACAGGCAAGATCCCACAAATTTCAGACCAGTCTCGGTTCTACCCGTTTTGAGTAAAATATTCGAGAAAATAGTTCTAGGTCAACTACTTACACACTTTAATAATTATCAACTTTTTCATAGTGAGCAATTCGGTTTCACGCAAGGGCGGTCTACGACGGATGCTGGTGTCACATTAGTTAAACATATATTTAGTGCATGGGAGGATCGGAAGGATGCTATAGGTGTTTTCTGTGACTTGTCGAAGGCATTTGACTGCGTAGACCATAAAACACTTCTCTTAAAATTAAAACACTACGGAGTGAATGGGAGGAGCTTAAAACTTATGAGATCATATTTAGAAGGGAGGGTTCAAAAAGCTGACATAAATAGGACTAAATCATCCGGGTCGGAGGTTAAGATGGGAGTGCCACAGGGATCTATTTTGGGGCCGTTCCTTTTCCTCGTATATGTAAATGATTTGCCGTTCATGGTTCAAAATATGTCAGAGATAGTATTGTTTGCAGATGACACGTCACTTATTTTTAAGATTAAGAGACAAGAAAATGACCTTGCGGGTACAAATAATGCTCTCTCTAAGGTACTATATTGGTTTACTTCTAATAACTTATTATTAAATTCAAAAAAGACAAAATGTATAAAATTTACACTACCAAATGTCAAAATGGTTGACAGCAATGTTATATTGGGGAATAATAAGCTGGACCTTGTAGAGGAAACTGTATTTCTGGGTATCACAATTGATGCAAAGCTTCAATGGGGTCCTCATATAGGAAAATTGGCAAATAGGCTCAGTTCTGCAGCATACGCAGTTAAAAGAATCCGGGAACTAACTGATGTCGCAACTGCTAGGCTTGTTTATTTTAGTTACTTCCATAGTATTATGTCCTATGGTATACTACTGTGGGGTCGCGCTGCAGACATTGAGACCATCTTCGTCCTGCAGAAGAGAGCGATCAGATTCATATATAAGCTAGGCAATAGAGATTCGTTAAGAGATTTCTTTAAAGAAACCAACATCCTAACAGTTGCTAGTCAGTATATCTATGAAAATATTATGTATGTTAGGAAAAATATCAGTGACTTTAAAACTGTAGGTAGCCAACACAATGTAAATACTAGAAATAGACATAAACTTTCGTTCCCAAAATTTAGGCTGGCAAAGGTTAATACATCCTTTATGGGGCATTGTATACGTTTCTACAATAAGATCCCTGAGGATATAATAAGCTTGCCAGAAACGCGGTTCAAAAAATGTGTGAAGCGCACTTTGTGCCAAAAAAGCTACTATAACATTAAAGATTATTTAGATGACAATGATGTCTGGAATTAAAGCCAGTTCAATGCATGAGTTTTAGAACATTTATATAAATCCTGTAAATTAAGGACTTGAAAAGACTAAGTTTGGAGTTTTTTTGTCCATTTTTTCTCCAAAATGATCTAGATTTTGAAATGGACACCTAGTTTAACTTGTAACGTTCATTAAGTCGCAGTTTCTGTGCTACTTTGAATAAAAAAATTTGATTTTGATTTTGAATGAAATCTGCTGTACAACAAGTCTATACACGATCAAGCACGCACGATACGGGACCGCGCTGACGTACGTCCGCGTTATTCACTGTCTATCTGCACGATGTTCGCGGTGGTGGGGGTACTCGCTGGATGAAAAATCGGATAATTTTTTTTCATTCAGAACCTCTTCCTACTTTTTTTCCTCTCTTCTGCCGCTGCTGACAATAACAGAAGAACTCCCATTTTTTGGCGTTTTGATAAAACAGGAGGCATTTTATTAAACACAAAACACGTCCTCTTCGTTCGATACTGACCACGCACGACAAGATTGATGCGTGCTGGATTTTAATTTTCATAATTTTAATCTGTGCCGTTAGGACTACACATCTATTTTTGAAAACGCGTAATCGTGCGCATCTAGTCGTTCTCTGAGGCAGTTTAAATATGCAGTTCCTTATACTGTCTGTGGTCTAAACGTTTTGACATCTTCATAGTGACGTAACTAGTGATGACCTACGAGTATGCGGCTGAGTAAACGATATATGAATAAATCGATCGAAGTTTGTATGAGTAGATACTTAATTGATTTCATTGTATTGTAAAATACATTTAGTTGGAAAAGACTCAAGTTCTGATGAGAAAATGCAAGTTGAACTATAATATAGTGGGAAAGTAATTTTAAATGATACGATGGTACGAATGGTCAATTAATTTGTATTTAATTGAAAAAATACAGTTTTTCGCTTACAAAAAAAAAATTAAACAAAATAACATCATGAAAGGCTATCCTTCATCTGAGGATGAGCCAAAATCGTCGGTTGAGCTGCCGTCGCCTGTATCTATAATTAATATTGACGTCTCTGTCATAATCTTCCTTTATCCTCCTGAGGCCCAATGTTCTCACACGTAAACTTAATATCAAACCGACTAACGCCCAAGTTAAAAAAATGCATTAAAGTCTTAGTGACACAGTGATCTCACACGAGAACATAATAGATCAGACTTGATATTTTGAAATTTAGCGCGCTTCGGCCATTTGTTATGGTGTCATCCCATTGGTGAATAAGCCAGCGACATATTTTTTGTGTCATTCAGTGGAACCAATCAGCGTTATTCTTTCCTTTGGCATCGAAATGTTAAAGATGGAGCGCAAGCGTGCGACGGGTGAGTTATTATCTCTATTTATCTATACAATCTTTAAGTTTTATAACTGAAATAGTAGTTGTAAAGTTGAAGGATTACATTTTGTTGGCAAGATATAATTTTTGCTAAACAATAGTTATTGACAGATTTATCTTGCGCTTCAATATTATGTTCTTGTGAGTGCACAGTGGGCTTATGTTCCAATTGTAAGCCATTGTTTTATGTTCTTTAGAAAGAACAATGAGCTTTTATTCGTCAGGTAATTTTCAATCAAAGGAATTCACTTTGTCACAGCCTTCACATTTGATCTCTGATGCTGATGGATTTGATATAATAGACTACCTTCACGAATACATCGATGACGAATTAGTTAGATTGATTGTCGAGAAGAGCAATCAGACTGCGGTTAAACTGCATGGGCGAAGTTTAAACTTAGACTTGAAAGAATGCTATTTGTATATTGGCATTACATTGGTCATGGCCAGTGTCAATTACCCAAACCTACGAATGTACTGGGAAAAGAAATGGCGTGTTGAAATCATTGCATCCCATATGTCTAGAAATAGATTCGTGCAACTAAGAAATGCTCTCAAACTAGTATTCGATGACGAGATTGCTCAGGAGATCCGAGCCATTTTGTTTTTGTTTGATTTGATTTTGTTTTAATTTTATTATGTCTAAGAATAGACTTTTTTTTATGCTGAATTATCTCAAAGAGAATTATTTGTAGTAAATAAGAATACAGTTTTGATGATTACTGTACAGAAACTATGGAAATGATAATAAAAATAAGCTAAACCCAGAAATTATTTTATTTGCCTAAAAGCCCAGTGTGTCTTACCGAGGACATAAAACATAGAAGGATTTTTGTGCTATCAGCCCAATGTTCTTGCAGAAGAACAAAATATTTTAGGTCCTAGGTAATCGAAATTAGTTCTTTATCATGTCCTTGATGGCAGAAAAAAATACCACATTAAAATCCTCTCTAAGAAAAAAAATATCTCACTTTTAATGTTTGGGCTGTAAGCACCCTAACACATTATGTTCTTGTGGAAGAACATTGTGCCAGTAAGCGAACCCTAGCAAAATTGAGCTTGGGCCTCAGGAGGTTATTATCTTTTGAGTTCTATCTACCACTCGTGCCCAGTTCTCTTTAGTGACCTCGGCACAAGCCTTATTTAGCAATGTCATCATATTCTTGGTGGAGAATGGTGGCTTTGTGTTATGATTTGGTCATAGACAAGAGAAAGGAGACAAACATTCAAAATTTTACGTACCTATACGGCTTATTATGTTTTTCAGTAAACATCACTCGAACTGAAATCGAATAAAGCTGGTGAGACTCAAGAATGAATTGGGTACAACGCTCCGTTTAAAAAAAAAATTACTGAGAATGTAGCTGTTTCTGAGACGTTTCGTAATAAGAAATTTCATGGTACTATAAATTAAACGCGAAAAGAGTATGTAGTCGCAATGTAATCTATCACATTATTTAAAACATCACAAAACATACACATGTTTTAAAAACCCTCTAGGTAATTGAATAATTATTTATTGTTTCTTTCGTAACAAGTTACGTTCTATGGTCTTTCTGAAATGTCAAAACGGGCCTATCATTTTGTGATTAGATTACTTTATTTATTCGTATTTCGTCGTTTTCCAAAGGTGAATGGTGTTACCTATTTATGAAAACGCCCGCAAATAATAGTCTGTCCGTAGTCTTCCCTTTACTACACTATTTAAAATGCATTTGAAGTGTTATTATAAATGTAGATATTGTTAACTCCATGGTGTGTGTGAAACAGTGGCATCCAAGGTCACTATAATCTGTGCCATCGGCGAAGGTGCAGTTAATCTGTGGTGTTCGGTTTTGGCGGGAAGACATTGACCTTTTTGAAACAAGTTTGTAGAGAATAAGTCTTAATTTGAGCTCTATTGCATTGCCTTTGTTAATATTATACCAAATCGACGGAATAAATTAGATGGCCGCTTGTGGCTTATCAAGCATCACACAGAAAGGGCTGTCTGCGTCTATACATCACGTCGCGTCTTTTCTGTGTGGCCCACACCATAGAGCATTTGCTATCAACCGTTAATTTTAGTAACCAGCCAACTTATCCTAAATCAAAATCTTAACAATGAAGGGTACATACCTAAAACAAAAACAAAACTTATTCAGGAAAATTATGATTCTACATTAAGAATCTTCATTATTTTATTACGTCAAACAATTAAATGGTTTTCAACACAAAATCTTTCTTCTTTACTTGTTGAGGTGTATAAAAACACCAGTACATTACCAGTATCTTAAATTATTTCTATCTTTTAATGTGTCCTTTGCACTGCACTCTTATCCACTTATTCACTTAATTTCCTTGACATATGCATCAAGCTCAGCATCTAGTTGTTCGGCTGTTGGCACAGGGCGTTTCCCTCGCGGAGCTCCTCCAGTTGCACCTCCACGTCCACCGCGTCTTTGTGGACCACTGCGAGGGCCACCACCACCTCCCTGGTTCCTGCTTACGCCATTTGCTATAATAAAAAGTAGGATTAATAAAGATATCCATAAAGTATCAGTAAACAACTATTAATAAAATCTCACCTCTGTTTGAATTCCTCCTGATAGCACTGCCACCACCACCGCCAAGTCGCGGTCTATCATCAGTCCGCAAACTGCCTATTTCTGAGGTTGCCAGTTGAATGTTCATTGCACGTCCATCTAGTGGAACACCATTGTACTGTTTCATTGCTTTTAAAGCATCTGCTCTCCTTTCAAATACCACATCAGCAGTCCCTGTGAAAATGGTTTTAATTTATTATCCATTTTTTTCACCCCCAATGGAAGAGGTGTTAGAAAAAACATTTTTAATGCTCACCTAAAGATCTGCCAGAACGGTCATAATGTACAGCGGCACTCTTCAAAATGCCAAACTCTGAGAAAAGTTCTTGAATATCTGAATCAGAGACTCCAAAGTCTAAATTGGAGACTAATAGCTTAGTGGCTCCAGTGGTAATGGGACCACTTCTTTGCATCTTTCTCTCTCCAATATCATTATACATGTCGTGTTTCCATGTGCTGTTAACATCACCCTGAAATATTTGTTCTTCATAGAGCATGCCAACCGACCACCTGCTGCCTGAGCAGTTCTGGACTCATCATGCTTGGCAAACACTGGTTGAGCATGTCACTATATTTATTGCAATAAAAATAAAATTACAGGTTCTCAAGACATTAGTTAATACATTTTCCAATGATACAAAGTAAGCAATGAAATAGGTATATTTTTAGGATCACATTTCTCGCACAGAATTGTTGCACATTATTGTCACTGTTATCTGGTTTGTTTCACTTTTGATCAGTTTATGACATCACAAGAAGTGTTCTTCCATCCATCAGGAATCAACTGACAGGAGCTAGGTTGCTGACGTCTACGACGGAACCGCAACCATGAGATGAGCGAGTGTAGAACTAGTAGATATATAAGGCCTGCTTCTCTCCCAACAGCGAAGTAGAACAACGATGACTGGGACGACCAGTCTAGCACAGAATGTATGACAATACTCGTGTGCAACCTTGACTTCATTACTCCCAGAATACGACAATGCCGAATGTCCATTGGATGGACATGGTTAGAAGAGACCTTTTGAATGGTTCTATAACCACTCTAAACCACAACCGCTATTGTAATAATACTTTGTCAGCAGGGTAGGCAAATGACTGCCATGCAAATAACTGTGTAGTCCCAAATCATAGAATTTGTGACTGCAACTTTTCCCAACTTCATCTCTGGTTGGATGCGTCATTGACTCCAGATTCGTCCGCCATTTGCATTCATAAAATCACGTAATTATTTGAATTACCCTTGTGTAATTAGTAGGCTTCGATACACCGCCACGATTTCTGCCTCTCATAACACCGCCAGGGCGACCACCGCCGCTGCGGAATCCACCACCGCCACCTCCACGGGCAGGTCGTGTACCATCAAACTTGCGTGCGATTCCTCCACCCCTGCCGCCGCCGCCTCCCTTCTTGCCAGCTTTTATTATATCGTCCAGAGCCATGTCAATTCGATCAACCATCTTCTTCGATTTGTTTAAATCACTTCAGTAGAAACTATATATTTGAAGTAGAATATTAATTTAATAGTGACGCACGCGACACGCACGAAATCAAGAAATGAACACGAAGCGAAAATGGCGTTTTTCAAAATGGCGGCGACATCCGGATCCGGAACCACCGACCACAGATAAACTTTTTTTTTTGAAGCTACCCATAGAGGTAGAGTTGCATTCAGACACGGATGTTTACTCGATGCGCCGCGCGTCAACACGTGTACTTTAAGCAATTACGTTAAGTACGACTTATCAACAAAAATGCTGTGCTCCGCGACCAAACGCAAGAAGCATCACCCCCAGCAAAGCGTTGCCCTGAGGACTATGGTGGTGGCCGGTCATTAAATACATGATTGCCTGCACAGATAGTGATTGCCTGAAACTTAGAGGTGGAGAGTGTAAAGGAGTTCATGGTCTACCGTCTGTCAAGCCGTATATAGCCGTATAGCCGTAGCCGTACCTTTCCGTCACAAGGTTGTCTGGAAGAAATTGCTGTTAGCAATAAGGCCGCCCATAGTACTTTTTGATTGTAACTTTCATATTTTATGTCTCGCTTCTTGTGTGCAATAAAGAATATTCTTATCTTATCTTATCTTATATTTAACTGTGCTGACAACGGGCCACTCCGACATCTCCACCATATCGCCCCTAACTACGACCGTCCCATCACCAATACCAGCTATGATGGCAAAGTCACCGAGGGGTCTACTACTCCCACGTCACTTTGCCCAGAGATGATGATTGGAGCCCACCTAAGACGGAGTTTACACGTTCAGTCTGCCGTCAGTTCAATCCGTGACCTTGATCAAGCTCGGATTGACGCCAGACTGATGTAGCTAGGCGAGGTATTACACGGTCACTCAAGACTGATGGATTTTACATCAGTCCGAACGAAAACACCAATACGGCAGCACCAAGCACATTGGGGTTGTGTGCACCACATACCTTTATCTGTGATTAAAAAAAAAACCTGCGTTGCAATAATAATAGCTACGGCAATGAAAAAACGCCAAAAGAGGATGTCACGCAGTGATATGCTCTGTGGAGGATGTGGTGTAAACATAATGGTTGTTAAAAAGAGAATCCTCCTTCACGCTGCCTCAACATTACAGTATGCTGCCTAAAGTGCCTGAGTGTTGACCCAGCATTGACTGGCGTTGACTGATGCGAGACTGATAACACATTCAAACGATCAGTCTGCCGTCAGTCTAACCGTGACTGATGAAAATTACTAATATATATAGCTGCAATCCGGTATACTCACTGACTGACTGACTGACTGACTGATCATCTATAGGTTTTCTCAGAAACGACAACTCTGACACGAAAAAAATGTATGAGAAAGTTGCAGGAAATGTATGAATTACAGCCATCCTATGAAGCCGATTTTTGAATTTCGAACGCCTTCTCTTAGAGGAATGGGCTAACTTTTTTGTTTACCGGCCGATTTCGATCAAATTTTAAAGCGGACTTTTTTTCGGCACGCCATTTTCGGTTCCCCTATCGGTCGTTCGAAATTCAAAATAGGGGCGAGAATATGGCCGCCCAAAAAATCGACCTCTGCGCAAAAAAGTCGGCAGCCAACTGGGCACATGCTGAAGACGTGCTCTAAACGGCCTCGGGTTGTCAAAGAACCCAGGTATATGAGAAAAATCGGACATTTTGGATTTTCAAGATGGCGGCCGAGATATCGACGATTGAAAATGAAAAAAATTTGTATGGAGAATTTGTGCTGAAAATCGACTTTTCCATAGAAATCCGCCCTTTTTTAGTACCATCGGTGGAGGCCAAAGGCCGAAACTATTGCTTAGCTGGAGGCGGGGGCACGCTGCCGAGACACTCGACCGTTCGAGTTGGCCACCGACTCATTAAAGTTTGAAAATTACACACTTTATTAGAAAATTTTGTGCTGAAAATCGACTTTTCCATAGAAATCCGCCCTTTTTTAGTACCATCGGTGGAGGCCAAAGGCCGAAACTATTGCTTAGCTGGAGGTGGGGGCACGCTGCCGAGACACTCGACCGTTCGAGTTGGCCACCGACTCATTAAAGTTTGAAAATTACACACTTTATTAGAAAATTTTGTGCTGAAAATCGACTTTTCCATAGAAATCCGCCCTTTTTTAGTACCATCGGTGGAGGCCAAAGGCCGAAACTATTGCTTAGCTGGAGGCGGGGGCACGCTGCCGAGACACTCGACCGTTCGAGTTGGCCACCGACTCATTAAAGTTTGAAAATTACACACTTTATTAGAAAATTTTGTGCTGAAAATCGACTTTTCCATAGAAATCCGCCCTTTTTTAGTACCATCGGTGGAGGCCAAAGGCCAAAAAAATTGCTGAGCTGTGTGTGGCATCGTGTTACTGAGATGTTCAGGTCCATGAGAAAAATCTAACATTCTGAAATTTCATGTTAACGGCCGAGTTATAGACGATTGATAAGAGCCAATTTTGTATTGAAATTTTGTACTGAAAATCGATTTCTTCATAGAGGCCCTCCGCTTGTACAGGCCACAGGTAGAGGTCAATGACCGGCTCAATTTACTTTACTATTTTACTAATATATATAGCTACAATCCGGTATACTCACTGACTGACTGACTGACTGACTGATCATCTATAGGTTTCCTCGGAAACGGTAAGAGTTACGTGAAAATTTTGTATGAGAAAGTTGTAGGAAATGTATGATATACAGCCATCCTATGAAGCCGATTTTTGAATTTCGAACGCCTTCTCCTATACAAATGGGCTAACTTTTTTGTTTACCGGCCGATTTGGATGAAATTTGAAACGGGCGTTTGATTTGTGATCTAATTTAAAAAAAAAATTTTGAACGTTCGATATTCAAAATAGGGGCGAGAATATGGCCGCCCGAAAAATCGACCTCTGCGCAAAAAAGTCGGCAGCCAACTGGGCACATGCTGGAGACGTGCCCTAAACGGCATCGAGTTGTCAAAGAACCCAGGTATATGAGAAAAATCGGACATTTTGGATTTTCAAGATGGCGGCCGAGATATCGACAATTGAAAATGAGAAAATTTTGTATGGAGGATTTGTACTGAAAATCGACTTTTAGTACAAAATTTTAAACAAAAATGAACAATTAAAAAAAAAAAATTTTTCGAGGCCAAGGCCGGGATGAGGAACCTCGCCGCGGCGAGGCCGAAGGCCGAGCTCCGTTCAGGCCGAGGCCGAAGGCCGAGACTATACATTTTCCGGCGAACAAGCAGCAACGCAAAAGCCAGATGGGACAAACTTTCGAGGCCGAAGACCGAGCTCCGCGAAGCGGGCCCCAGGAACCCCGCCGCGGTGAGGCCGAAGGCCGAGCTCCGTTCAGGCCGAGGCCGAAGGCCGAGACTATACATTTTCGGCGAACAAGCAACAACGCAAAAGCCAGATGGGACAAACTTGCGAGGCCGAAGGCCGAGCTCCGCGAAGCGGGCACGAAGAACCCCGCCGCGGCGAGGCCGAAGGCCGAGCTCCGTCCAGGCCGAGGCCGAAGGCCGAGACCATACATGTTCCCACTCAAACAATCCCAACGTCAAGTGTCTAGCGAGGCCCTAGGCCGAGCGCCGCGGAGAGCGAAGCTCGGAGCGGCTGGGGGTTGGCGCGCGTAAGCGCGCAGGGGGTTCACCCCCTAGTTATCAAAATATACAGTGCCACCATCTTAACTGTTCAGTTGATAGCGGCGCTAGTAGAGAATTTAGTATTGCCATTTAAGAAATTTACCTATAAAAAAGGGAATTTAATGTCAAATAAGTAAGAATATCCGTCAGTCTAGTCCATCAATCCATTGAATAGACAATCAGTCTGCCGTCAGTCTAACCAGACTGAACGTGTTAACTCCGTCTAAAGCCTCCTCTACACGTCAACAGATGCGTCCGCGGACTCTGGCAGATGCATCTGCAGATGAATTTCCACAAGCTGTCAACACGTCTGTAGGTCGATCAGTCTATGTTCATTCTCGACAGATGCAACACGCCTTCGGACATTAAGATTTAAAAAGTGGGTACTAAGATTGTAGCTGCCGCAGCTGTTTATTTATTTAGTACTTATAAGTACTACTTGAGCAGTATCGCAGTAGAGTTATTAAAATGAAATGGAGAAGAAGAAGGTGGTGGATGCTGGCTATACACAGAAACAGAACAAAGTAAAGAATAAAGATTAGATTGGGTAAGAAAATTTTGATTTAGGACTTTCAAATCGGTACGGGAATTAAACCAAAAGAAGCACGCGTGCACTCTCAATCGCAACTCCGATCAAACTGATGCGTCGGCAGACGTGTGGACAGACGCCGGGCGTTCGCGCCGAAACCCTTTGATGTGTGCCACAAAAACCGACAACAATCGGATTCGAGGCGGACGCATCTGTGGACGTTAAATACCTACCACAGACGCAAAAATCACCCCCTCTACAAGTCGGCGGCGCCGGCGGACGCATCCGCAGATGACGTCTGCAAATGCATCTGTTGATGTGTAGAGGTGCCTTAAAAGATGCTCGGTGCCGCACCGCGACTGACTGACGAACCGACCACGAGCTTTTCCGCGCTTAGTACCACTAGGTCCCGGCCCCCTGGACAATCACGTGGTTGTGAACGTAACTAGGATCTGCAAACAGTGTACGTTAGTCTGTGGTATCTGATTCTCGCGTACAGTTAAAACTGCCAAGTGTATGTCGGGCCACGAGCAGGGTTAGGTTCCGTAGTTGGCCGTCACAATATTATGCGGACTCATTATAGAAGGAGGGTTCTATAATAATTTCTATAACATATTCATTCATATCTTAGATATAAAAACAAGTTGTGATTCTTTCTTCTTTTGTTATGCTAATTGTTATGACCTTGAAAAGAACAATTAAAAAACATTTTTATGGTGATCCGATCGGGTCATTTAAAATTCTACAGATTACCGCGCAGCCCCGCACCTGCGTTATCGAAAGTACCTAAGTAAAGATTCTTCAATCAGTGTCTACTCGAAGGATTGCCAGATGAGGCGATTTATTGCCATTTGGGATATAATCTTGGAAGGTAAATTAACGACCAAAATTGCAATAGGCGACCGGTTGACCATTGGGCTATCTCAATTTTTTTTTTCGGCGACTTCGGACACTTGGGAAATCAGAACAAATTATACGTATTTAGAGAAAGAGAGAGAAAGATCAGAAGCTTTAGTAAAAGAGTTCAGTGTAAATCTAGAACGCGCAAAGTATCGTCTCGTTTTGTGATAGAGTTCCACGTGGAGATCGAGGCAGGCTACGAGGGGAAGTTTGGAAGCCTGTGGGGGTCCACGATTGGCTCCCCCTTCGTTTATCGTGACTAAGAGAAAGGAGAGAGTTCAAGAGATATCGCGTTGGTTGATGTGAACCATAAAGAGGATACGCTGGTGTCTTAGCTATTACGAAAAATCCCCTCTTTTATGTGCATTTTTAATTGAATCCCGTGTAACTCAAATCCTTCGTCGCCTTTGTTTGTTCGTTCATACCTAGGCACATGTTCGTTAAGTTTATAACATTTATCGTGGCGACAGATGCTGTTTGTACCGCCATGCATTCTGCGCATCGTGGAAGCTGCTCTCTTTCTCATTACGGCTTGGAAGCCATCAACGGCAGACCGCCACCGCCCTCCACTCCTGATGAATATCTTCATCGTACGTAATACGTTCATTCACTATGTATCCTAGGTATTTAAATTTAAGAACTCTTCTAATGGGGGATCCGTTTATCAATAGAGAGAGGTCTTTCGGCGTATTTCCATCCGAAGCAAAATTACGTAGGTACTCACACGTAGCTACCTACATTATACCTGAGACCGCGCATACCATAGTATGACTCATAATATGTCGCAAGGAATAAACCGCAGGACCATTATCAGCACAACCGATATGATTGACCATGAGTCCATCATCAAATGAGCAGAACGGCGGCCCCATTGAGTCTCCCAATCTCTCAGTTATATGTGCTTGGTATATATGTCTTCACGTTTCTACAAACAACCTATTTTAGGGCGGGAGAAAGGGGATGCTCCACTCCAATAAAAAATGCTATTTAATTTAAACCTTACTATACCTTTATTTGTTTTTGTAAAGCATACTTTACCTCCCATCCAGCAAATTCCAGAAGACTTTTTTGTGGTGACAAATAGTTGTTTGATTTTTTTTTTACTTACTCGTGCACTTCTAAAATAAGATAAGATAAGAATATTCTTTATTGTACCACGAAAAATACAAAATAAAATATACAGATACAGTACAATTGGGGGTTAGTAAATGGTAGAAAAACAGGCCAAGTGTGAGTCGGACTCACGCACAAAGGGTTCCGTACCATTATCTATACAACAATAGACAAAGATCGAATTTGAGAACAGCGCCATCTATAGTAACCAACAAGAAGCGTTTAACATTACATTTACCGACATGACATGGGCGCTGTGAATTTTTCTTACAGGGCCGCTAGATGGCGAGCGCTCTCTTTAGACAACGTTTGTTGTATTGGAGCCCCCTTAAATATTAATTTAATTCTGTTTTTAGTATTTGTTGCTATAGCGGCAACAGAAATACATCCGTGAATAACTGCCTAGCTATCACGGTTCATGATATACAGCCTGGTGACAGACAGACAGACAAAAAAACAGAAAGACTGGCACCCTTCGGGTACGGAACCCTAAAAATATTTCAACCTTATAGTAACACTGCATGACGTGTGCGAGCAACAATGACCGCAAGATGACGTGCTCTGCGTATCATCATCAGCCATTTGACGCCCTCCCTCATGGTTTTCCAAGCTTCCTCGTCTTGTGCCGCCTGCATCCAGCGACTCCCTGCCACCGTAACCAGGTCATCCAACCATCTGGTGGGGGGCCCTCCCACGCTGCACCGTTCGGTCCGCGGTCGTCAGGTCAGAACTTTTCCACTGCCACTTCCATTGAGCAATTCTTAAGTGCTCTGCGAATGCTACAGATAAATATATATATATATTTTTTTTTGCAACCTATCTAATTTTAAAGCAAATATGACATATTTTGTTTTTATAACGTCGTGTAAATGGATAAGTATAATTATTTTCAAGCAATAATTTTACCGCATATCATCACAACAGGTCTGTAAACATAGCGTAAAGTATACATTACATAGTTCGCTGCGTAGAAATGTTGTCAGTAAAGTATGATTTACATAATGCAGTAGGGAGCGTAGTAGATAAATAGGTTTTGCGCATTTTAATTCGGTTATACCTATTTGGATGTATGTGCTTTGTTTAACTTTTTTTTAATTCGAGTTACTCAAAGGAATGCGACCTCTGACGCTAGAGGAGTCTGATTCTGAAACCAAAAAACGTCTGTTCATCTACATCGCCATGAATAGTCTGAAGGATCTGAAACACCTTCAATAGATTTATAAATTAATTGAGAAGCAAAAAAAAAATTTTTAATGTCCCGATGAAGAAAAAGAATTCAAATTCTAATTGCATTGCAAATTCAAAATTTCGAGAACTGCAGTGCTCAAACACATCTCCTGGCCTAAATCAGAACCTACCCCCATCATTGGTGGGAAATGAAGAAAACAGTGGATCTCCTGCCTCCCGATGTTTGTGCCTCAGCAAGAACCTGGACAAGACTAAGGTCATTATAAACGATAGACTTATGCCTTAGCCAGGTTTTGTCGGCGAGGTGGCCCTAGAATTTGTCCAGGAACTTAGGGACTTAGGGCAGACAATCCAACCGGGCAGAGGCAACTTCAGGAAAGTTGGCGAAAAGGATCCTACTGGTTTCGGAGAACTGCGTCAGGTATTCTCCTCAGCTATTCCTCACAGCCTAAAGACAACCAGTGCGTCTTGCCAGCCATGACCTATGAAGCTGAAATGTGGACACTGACGGTAGGCAGGACTGGTTCACCGATTTAGTGTCGCTCAGCGTACTATGGAGCAGGTTATGCTCGGAGATGGATCCCTTTGATAGATCACTTAAGAAATTAGACAATTCACCAAAGAGCTAAGGTGACTTATATAGCCTATAAGATTAGCAAGCTGAAATGTCAGAGGGCTGGTCACATTTATAGATGTAAAATAACGGTTTTTAAAAAAAACATTGAAAATAACGGGTTTTTTTTTCAGCGGGACATTTTTTTTCATAGTTTCTTTTCTCAACTCTTAGATATAAATCTGCCTCTGACTGATGGTATGGTATGAACGACCGAAAGAAGAGGTCAAAGTTGTCAAGGACAATACAAAGCTCTTTATTTGTAGGAATATATAATAGGTGTCATATTTGAAAATTACTTTCTCTGTTACGTTCCATATCCAAGATTTTGAACGCAGAGCTAGCTAGGCTAGAGTAAGTAAGGTCTTATACCATTTTCCGTGTTTGTTGTATGATATCTACTTTCCTCCACTATAATCTGTAGTACCAATTGTGCGCGAAAGTAACCGAATGCAATGCTCGGCTAGTCCAGAGACTGTGTTCAAGTTTGTCTGGTAGAGTTTTTATGGTTATTAGATTAATGGTTGCTGTTTTGCGCAAATTATTTACTAAGTGTGTAATAAAGAAACTACTAAAATAACACGATAAAATTTTAATGTGTTATGTATTCCATTTCATTTAATGAATAACACCTTTTCTAAAAAAAAAAAAACCAAATTTAGAAAAAAAAACAACAGTGCCATGTTTTTTTCATGTTTTTTTTTTCAGTTTAGAAAAAAAAACAAATTGTTTTTTTTCTATTTGCACCTCTATCACATATGCCGAAAAACTGATAGTCGATTTGTAGAAAGCTTCTCGAGTGAAGAGCACCAATCAGCTCGCGGGACCGACGATCTGAGGCAGATTGCTGGCAGTGGCTGGGTGAGGATGGTCGAGAATGGAAACGGCGTGTCCTGGGGGAGACCTATGTCCAGCAGTGGACGAATACGGACTGATTGATTGATACAGAGATGTTACATCAATCAGAGTAGTTATAGAAACAATTTGTAGGTACTTAGGACATTGTAACTTACCTAGGTACTTACCAATATTTTTTTTAAGTGAAAATTAGGTTTTAATTTCATTTAATTAAGTAATTTAATTCCACATCCCGCAATTGCCTTTGTTAAGTATAGTTTACGCAAGTTAATTTCCAAGTAACCATGGTATTTTGTAAGGTATAATTAACGTTGGATTTTCAGAAAACTACATTTGAGATCATCATCATCATCATCATTCAGCCACAAGATGTCCACTGCTGGACATAGGCCTCCTCCATGGATTTCCAAAAGACCTGTTGGAAGCGGCCTGCATCCAGCGTCTTCCTGCCACTTGGTTGAGGTCATATGTCCATCTTGTGGCCGGTCGTCCTACGCTGCGCTTGCCGATATGTGGTCTCCATTCGAGAACTTTTCGGCCCCATCGGCCATCAGCCCCTATATTACGCTCACCAAATCCTGAGCGATTCCAATCGTTTAACTGTCAAATTAGTATGGAATTTGACAGTTAGACGATTGGAATCGCTCAGGATTTGGTGAGCGTAATTAGGCCACTGGTCTGCGTGCTATGTGCCCCGCCCACTGCCACTTGAACTTACTAATCCGCTGGGCTATGTCGACGACTTTCGTTCGTCTACGGATCTCATCATTTCTGATTCGATCTCGTAGAGAAATTCCGAGCATAGCCCTTTCCATAGCTCGTTGCGTGACCTTGAGCCTTCTTATGAGGCCCATAGTAAGAGACCACGTTTCAGTGCCATAAGTCATCACTGATAACACACTCTGGTTGTATAATTTTGTCTTGAGCGACATTTGAGATATTTTATTATCTTTCTAGTATAACCTAAACACCTATAAACATAATTACCTATTATCACCACAACGTCAATGTTCCGACTTTTCTTATGCTGCTTATGCAAACAAGGTATCTTTCTAGTCTAGTACATAACGTCTATGGGCTAAGCCGCGGACAGAAAGACGGATGAACGGACATGGTGATACTATAAGGGTTCCTTTAGACTACGGAACCCTAATAGCAAGAATGATTTCGAATTTAATTATATTTAAAATGTCAAAATACGTACGTAGGTAAGTATAGTCTGTGTAACTAAATATCGGACTCTGATTATTGTCTTTCTATTGCTTGAAATGGCTGTAAACAAGTTTATGCACCCTCGTAATATTTATAAAAATCCTCCTGATTTTGCAAAAATGTCTAATCAGTACCCAGAATTTTCCGAAATTGTTATCAAGGTAAGTATGTAAGGTTAGAAAAAAGTTTACTTATTCAAGTTTCGTTACTACCTGCTTATAGAATTAAGAAAGCAGCAAAAACTTTATTATATGAAGGTACTAAATAACTATTACCTACCTAACACACCATAAATGCGCCTTATTCACTTGCACTTTAATCACTAACCCAATTTTGTTATTTTCAGGATGTTACAGGTAAAGTTAGTGTTAACTTCAAAGATCCTAAGTCCCTTCGTGTTTTAACCAAATACCTGCTGAAGTGCGACTTCAACCTTGATGTCGAAATACCAGAGGATCGACTAGTGCCCACATTACCTCTCCGTCTCAACTATATCCTATGGATAGAGGATTTATTGACTTCAGTACAGAGGAATGAACATGTTGTTGGAGTAGATATTGGTACGCGTTACTTACTGATAGACATAGATATAAAGAATAAAGTTACACATCACTTTCTGGATTAATTTCTTCCTAACAGGAACAGGAGCGTGTGCAATTTATCCACTGCTAGCAGCTGTAAAGAATAAATGGCGCATGGTGGCAACAGAATCAGATGTCGACAGTTTGAATAGAGCTAAAACTAATATAGAAACTAATGGTCTGCAAGAACTTATAATTGGTAGGTAATACTGCATTTATTTCTTTCTTCATTGCTGTTTTGCTTTGGAAGATAATATAAGTATATGTTTTTTTGTTTTAGTAAAACACAATGAAGCAAGCTCTGTAATTCAACATTTGCTGTCTACACAGGATTCGGAAACTTATGACTTCTGCATGTGTAATCCACCATTTTACAGCAACATGGAAGAGCTGTGTGAATCTCGGAGCATGGCCAGGTATGTACATACTTCCTATCAGAGGCCTTAAATTAGCAGTTATCAGAATACACACTACCCAGCTTCTTGTAGACACCAAACTATTTTCATATTATAAACCTTTTATGATTTCAGGCCTCCTCCAAAAAATGCGTTCACAGGGTCACCTCAGGAATTGATAACCAAAGGTGGTGAATTAGAATTCATAAGAAATTTAATAATGGAAAGTAAATTATACAAATCCAAGATATTGTAAGTTATATTAAACAATTGCTATTTAATAATCATTTAACAATAATAATACTTTGTCAAAATTACACCAGTTCCTTTAACCACTCGTCTGCTGCGACACAGATCTGTGTCCAACTTAGTATGGGCCACCTATACATTGTGTTCCGCGAGGGCAGTTCAGGAGTTAAACATGTCATGACAGATAGAATTTTTTTTAACTTCCATTTTCTGTTTTCAGAATTTACACAACTATGGTGGGTCACAAATATAACTTGAAAGAGTTGTTGGAAGACCTTAAATCTGAAGGTATTCAACATACATACACAGAGTTTTGTCAGGGTCGTGTGACCAGATGGGGAGTAGCTTGGACATATCAGAATTATGATTTGTCTAAATTAGGTTGGTTTTTTTTGTAACAATTATGCAGAACTAAGCATTTGCAATGTACTTAGTTTGATGTGGTACTTATAATTTATTTCAGTACCTCCAAGAGATAAAGGCCGTAAAAAATGCGCACCAGTTACTTTTCCTGTACCTCCGTCACAGGACACTTCCAACAATTTTGATTATATAGTAAGTAAACTGAAGTCCATACTCGGTGATTTAAATATCACTTATAACATTATCAACAAAAGGGGGAGCAGTTTGACCTTCATTATACTAGCAAAAGAAAATACTTGGTCCAATCAGAGAAGAAAAAGGAGATTAATGAAAAGATTACTTGTTGAAGAATTTAAGAAGCCAAAACTGGAAGCGAGCCCAAGTGAGACTTGTGACAAAACTAAAATACCTGTTGCTAACAGAGACAAAGAGACTGGAGCAGACCCGGAAAGTCTTCCTAACAATCGAAAAATGGGCTCCGATAATAGTGTAATTTCGAAGGCCAGCACTTGTTGCTCAGGAACAACAGAAACTGAAGTTATGAACAAAAGTAACCAATGCATTGTGCGTGCCTACACCAAAGTATTTAAAAAAGAAAGTGACTTCATTGTGGAGATGGAATTTTTGAATGGTACAGGTGGTAAAGAGAGTCTACATCAGATAGCTCAATACATAAAAAATAAATGGATATAAAAAATATACATATTTTTATTGAAATAAGACGAGCATTTGAGTGGTTACTTGTAGATTTAATAAATTTCAGATATTTTAAACGCAGAGCAATGTGAACATTACAAGGGCAAAGTAAGAAGGGGTTATCCTGTGTAAAAATGTCAGACGCTTCAAGTGGGTGTGAAACGTTGCGATGACTCTTAAACAGGCGTTTGCTTTTTTTGTGTCCTTAACTCCAACACCCTCCTCTGGACACAAACCCATTGCCTTAGTAAAGGCCTGGTGCTTCGGTCGTTGTAGTCCCTTAGTGAGAACATCAGCCACCATGTCTTGAGTATTCTTGTAGCGGACAGTGACTTGATTGTTCGAGATCCTCTCTCTTATGAAGTGGTAACGGACATCAATGTGTTTGCTTCTTGCATGATAAATATCATTACCTGAAATACTAATTGCACTCTGATTATCACAATACATTAGCATGGGAGAACCTAACAGAGTAGGCCAAAAATCCTCTTCCAGTTGCTTTAACCAAATGGCTTCCTGTATGGCCGTAGCCAGTGACATATACTCCGCCTCAGTGCTTGACAAGGCTATTGTAGTTTGCCTTTTTGAACACCAACTAATGGCAGCGCCCTGAAAGATAAAGATGTATCCGGAGCATGATCGTCTATCTTCAATATCTGTGGCCCAGTTGGCATCACAATATCCGACAATATTGAGATTGTTTTTCTTGAAAACCATTTTTGAATTTATTGTAGCCTTTAGGTATCTCAGAACTCGTTTTGCTGCTGTCCAGTGTTGTGCAGTAGGCTTATTGTTAAATCGGCTAAGCTGATTCACTATGTATGCTATGTCAGGCCTGGTACCTTGTGACAAATACAACAAGCATCCGATTAATTCATGATATGGAATGTTTTTCTCAATTTCCTCTTCACATTTAGCTTTTATTAGTTGTAGATTTGGCTCACAGGGTGTATAGACAGGTTTGCAGTCGCTCATGTTGAAACGAGTAAGTATTTTTTCTATATATAGTGACTGATCCAATGAAATCTCATTCTTGCTTATATTTTGGTCAATCCTGAAACCAATACAACATTTTGCCTCACCTAAATCTTTCATGTGAAACATTTCATCCAATTTCTGCTTAATCATTGTAGCAGTAGCTTCATTATTGAAGAAACACAGTATGTCATCGACATAAACAGTTAGAATCAGTATGTCTTGTTCATTAGATATGCGGTAGTAAATGCATGGATCTACTTTTGATCGTGTCATACCAATTTCTAGCAATGATGCGTTCAGCTTTTTATTCCACTGCCTGCTTGCCTGTTTAAGGCCATAAATTGATTTGTTTAGTTTGCATACTTTGCTTCCTTCTTCAAAGTCAGGAGCCTGTGACATATAAATATCTTCATCAATGTCACCTTGTAAGAAAGCAGATACTGCGTCCAGTTGATGCATTTTCAGACTATATTTTGTTGCTAAACCAATAGCATATCTCAAAGAAGAGTAGCGTACTACTGGAGCATAGATTTCATTGTAATCAATACCCTTTTTTTGTTGAAAACCTTTTATTACAAGCCGTGCTTTATATCTTGTTATTTTGCCACTCTCATCTGTTTTTGTTCTGTAGACCCATTTGCAAGGGATTATTTTCTTATTATTTGGCGCATCTACCAGAGTCCATGTATTATTGAGAAGTAAGGAATTGTATTCCTCTTTCATTGCTTTGATCCATTCGTCTGCCTTATTGCTTTTAAGTGCTTCGGAAAGGCTTTGTGGATCTTTATCTAAAATACCCATGGTAAATTCAACATTCATGCAGGCAAAGGATGCATCAGTGATGTCACTGCATTTATTGTTGGGGGAGTCTACTATGTAGATTTCTTCTCTACGCTTTGATCGGAGATTATTGTCAGAATCTGGAATATTGTCATCAGGTAAGTATGATTCAGAACTTTCTTCCTCTGGTACATAAGTCTCATCATCAGGGTCTGTATACTGTGAAGTTGATGACATTGATAGGGAACTGTGATTGTGTGATGTAAGTGATGTTACGTTTTTATTTGATTCTTCACTTTTGCCATCATGGTCTTCACTGGATCTGTCTTCTTCCTGATTTGGATTTGAGAAAGGTAAGCATACTTCTTTTTTATTATTTGTTTCCTTTTCTTCATTGTTTTTGTTTCTTATTATTTCTTTTTGTTCTTTTGGAGCTGACTCATTTATTAAAACTTTTCTGGACACGGTGGCTTCAAGAAATACAACATCTCGACTGATAGTAGCTTGCTTACTCTTTGGGTCTATGAAACGGTAGCCTTTTGCAGTAGTACTATAACCAACAAAAATCAACTCACGTGATTTTGCATCTAACTTTTGACGTTTTTCCTTAGGTACATGCACCATTGCTCTGCATCCAAAAATTCTCATATGGCTCAAATCTGGCTTCTTCCCAGTCCATACTTCCTCAGGGGTGATGTAGGACAGAGCTCGGGTTGGCGAACGATTGATTATATGAGCTGCCGTGACCACTGCTTCCGCCCAGTAACAGTTCTGTAATTGAGCGTTAAACAACATGCATTTAGATTTTTCTATGAGTGTCCTATTCATGCGCTCACTTAATCCATTTTGTTCTGGCGTGTATGGGGTGGTGGTCTGGTGTATTATGCCATATTTCTTTAAATAACTGTCAAAATTTTTGTTAATGTATTCTTTGCCATTGTCAGATCGGAGTTTTTTTATTTTTTTATCTAGTTCAGTCTCAACTCTGTTTTTAAATTCTATGAATTTTTCTAGAACTTCAGCTTTGTTCATGATTGGATACACAAACACTTTACGTGAGAAATCATCTATGAAAGTGACAAAGTACCTGGCACTTCCAAGTGACGCAGTCTGCATCGGTCCACATACATCAGAGTGGATGACTTCTAGCAATTCGGTTGCTCGGGAGCCTTCACATGGAAATGGCTGTCTTGTCTGTTTTCCTTCTATGCAACTTATACATGTTGTATTTTCCTTTATAGGTGACAATTTCACACCGGTAGTGCAATTTGGAACTTTAAGTAAATCGGTAAAGTTAATGTGGGCCATTCTTTGATGCCACATATGTGTATCATTTTCAGTAACTACTTTCATAGCATGGGCTTCTCCAACAGTGACCTTTAGTCTGTACATATCATTAATAAGGTTGGCTTTAGCAACATTTTGTCTCTGCTGATTGAATATTGTACAGCCTTGCTCAGTAAATTCAATTTTGCACCCATTTTTTATCATTTGGCTCACTGATATCAGATTGGTTGATAAATCCGGTACATATAGAACATTTCTCACTTGTATTTTATTTTCTGATCCTTGTGCATTGGGTACTCTGATCGTAACATTACCATAACTCTCTACGTGGAGCACTTTGTTGTTCGCAATGCGGATATTTTTGACAGGTGGTGTACTTACATCTTCAAGCCATTCTTTGTGCATTGTCATGTGCATTGTAGCACCGGAGTCGATGTACCAATTCAGCGAGTCGTTGTGTGAGGTAGCTGAAAAAGCAGCAATAAAACCATTATCTTTATTGTTATTTTTGTTTTTTTTAAACCAACATTGTTTGCTATGATGTCCAAATTTGTTGCAATTGTAACATCTCGGTCCTTTGGATTGCCCTTGCTCACGCTTCTTTTGCCCTTGTGCTTGTGGTGGATTATATTTCTGATGATTTTTTGAGTTTGAGAAAAATGCACTGGTTTCGCTTGATTTTACTTCTTGTAGTAATTTTGTTTTTATTGAATCAGCACATATATTAACTCCGGAACTCTCTATGGCCATTATCATAGGCTTGTATACATCCGGCAAGCCAGCCAGCATCAGCGTCCCAAGCCACTCATCGTCTACTTTGAAACCTATGTTCCTTAATCGGTGTGCAGCTGTCATTATTTTACTTACATAGTCATCTACACAAGAACATGTTTCCAGTGTAGTATTTATCAAATCTTTTAGTAAACCAACTTTCCTGGTTAGCCCTGTATCATTAAACGCTCGTGACAAATTGTCCCAAACCTCTTTAGCTGTAGTAGC
This sequence comes from Yponomeuta malinellus, assembly GCA_947308005.1. Classification (NCBI taxonomy): domain Eukaryota; kingdom Metazoa; phylum Arthropoda; class Insecta; order Lepidoptera; family Yponomeutidae; genus Yponomeuta; species Yponomeuta malinellus. The sequence goes on along the minus strand of OX371006.1, from coordinate 13,400,452 downwards.
CTCTCTGATGTGCACATACAGAACTGGGTCTATTAATAAAATAAGTTTTGACTTAGCTTTGATGTCCTGTTTTGTATCTGCCGCGGTAACTGGGCACGTTTGTACGCATTGCCAAAGGTCCTCGAGAAGTAGATAAGCTTGTACTGCGAAGCTCCAAGTTGCATAGTTTTCTCTTCCTGTCAACTTTTCTATGCTGTGGTTGTGCATGGCCATTGTTATACGTATTTAAATGGCTGAAATGTAGCTGAAAAAATTGCAAAGAAATCGGACTTGTTGCGCGACCGCGTGTTTTGAGGTTAAAAAATTTCACTTTTTTCACTATTTTACTAAATTTCAACAAAACTTTTATACGCAGGTATGGGACGGCCCATAACCTATTGAAATAAGACGAGCATTTGAGTGGTTACTTGTAGATTTAATAAATTTCAGATATTTTAAACGCAGAGCAATGTGAACATTACAAGGGCAAAGTAAGAAGGGGTTATCCTGTGTAAAAATGTCAGACGCTTCAAGTGGGTGTGAAACGTTGCGATGACTCTTAAACAGGCGTTTGCTTTTTTTGTGTCCTTAACTCCAACAATTTTTTTTATTTGATTCGTCAGCGATTTTATTCGTCATATGTAAAAGTAAAAAGACTACTCTGGAAAAAAGTAGGTATGGAGATAAATCGAACTGTGTCGATCGATCGATACTGTCCAAGGAGTTCTTGATACTGTCCCAAGCACGTGGTAGCCGTATAGGCAGGGTCAGCTGCTTTTAAAAAGCTCGTTTAATATGAAGGTTTAGGTAGTGTTTCTGCAATTAATTTCGCAATAGTCTTATAGGTATGTAGGTAATGTAATTTTTCATTAACATGCGCGGAAATATTGTCATTACTTTTGAATAAAGAACACGCGACGCGAAGTATCATATTTATGTAGACTGAAAAACCAAAATCACTTGGATTTTGGAACGAAGAGCGCGCGCCCGGTGTGCTGTTTGAATTTTATTTAGAACTCTTTCATCTCATTTGCGTTCTCGTGGCTGTAGGACATGTGGGTAAAAAAGCCGGACACCCTAAATTATGAAGGATAATACGAAGCAATAATACGACAATTTTTTCTACGTAAAACTAAGATTTTCTTGATCATAAAACTTCTTAAATTCTAATGAAATAAAGTAAAATTCAATTCAAAAATAACGAATCAGTCTTTTTTTATTACTACTAATCATTCATTAATATTTTTATTTCCCAAGGGATAACACAAAATTAAAATTGAGAATATAAAATTGAACAAAACAAAACTCACATGAATAAAATTAACATTTTTTAAATCTTCTAACAAACAAGACATCTAGCGCAGTGTTGCCAGGCCCATTTTACGAAAATCTACCGAGGTGCGAGGTAAAGCCTAACTACATACATTGGTTCACCTGCTGTCGGAGTTTTCACTGACGACGCGTTTAGGTGCGTGCGGTTGTGAACGGAAAGGGGCCTTTTCCCCAAACACAGATTACGATAAAATGTCGAAAGTAAAAAAAAAAAACTGTCAAGTGGGTATTGATCTGTGAATGGAAATAAATCCAGACCAGTCCTTCAATAACTTGACACTGGCGTCAAAGAGTATGTAATGTAATCACTTGACTGGCTAGGCACCACAGCACAAACCATGCAGAGCCAATAATCCAAAAAAAATAAAGAAAAGAAAAAAAAAGTCGAGAAAGCGCGGGAACCATTGAAATAACCGGGAGGCAATAACGCACGTCCCAATAACGCACACCCCGATAATGTACAGCCAATAATCCGTGCACTTGTACACGGATTATTGGCTGTACACTATCGGGGTGTGCATTATCGGGCTGTACAAAATCGGTACGGGGCAATAATCCGTGTCCAACCATAGACAAGAAAATCACTTGATAGAGTGGTGCCTCGTTTACAGAAGCTATTTTGATTTACTTATTTTCAAAGATGCGTTCAAAATAAATATAAAACAATTGTCAGACATGTTTCTGTTTACGCCTACACAACTCAACCATAGGGCAGTGGCTCACATTGTACCTGGACATTTAACAAAGAGAATCTAAATGATTATTTTCAGATAAGTTTCTGTTTTCCGTCAACATTAGAAGAGTAGCTTGTGAGCAAATTAATACAATAACTACTCAAGCGAATTATTGTTATCTGGCTCGTATGTAAGGATATGGACGAGTTTATTAGCAGTTAATGAATAAGAAAGTATGACAGGCATCAACCAGAGTGCTCGTGATAGACTGGTGAAGATAATTGCGGCACGAGAAACTATCCTTATATTGTTCACGTTTGAAACTTCACAGACAACTCAGCAGCTGCTACATGTAGGTTCATGTACCTAGCTTATCTCGCCATTGATAGATTTGGCACGGGAACTGGCTACAGGAAGGATGGCGGCGCCGGGATGAAGGCGTAGGCAACGAAACTTGGTTTCGGGCATTTTAGGCATTGCGATCAGTGTGGTGCCGGATTGAGAATAGTGTCACTCCATTTCCTTCCGTGGATGTCGTAGAAGGCAACTAAGGAAATAAATTACCCCCGTCTACTGGACGGGCAGCAGCGTCTTCCTGAGATTCCAGCCATATACTGCGATCGCCAACCCACCTGCCAAGCGTGGCGATTATGGCAAAACCCCTCATGGTTTTGAAAACCACGAAGGAGACCTATGTCCTGCAGTGGGCGTCAAATGGCTAATGATAATGATGATGATGATTGTGATCAGTTGTAATGGCTGACACGCCGGCACCCACAAGTAATCTGTTTCTCATACTGAAACATGCATCTTTCGTTTAATACCCATTAATAGGGATTTATTATTTATTACTTTGTGCGTCACCCTTTTCGAAGTTCAGATATTACATTCGGTTTTTTGAATTGAATGAATGAATGTCAAAAACAAGCAAGATTATGGAATAAATTTCTAAACGAATCCTAAGCGCAACAGCGGATTTCATGTCAAGTAAAATGCGCTAAACATATGTGAACGGGGCACCGACATGGACGCCAATTATTGGTCGTTCGAAATCGTGCGTGCATTATCGGTCCGTACCGATATTGCGCGACCCGATAACGTACGGGCAATAATGCACACCCCAATAATTGGTGTCCCTTGGGCACGCATTATCGGGGTGTGCATTATTGGCTGTACGTTATTGGGTCGTACAATATAGTGACCCAAATAACCAGGCGGGATTTTCAAAGTTTTTTATTAATTTCATCGATTACTCGTGTATAAATCGGGGTTTTTAGAAATAAAAGGCGTCTGGAGACACAAATAAAAAGAAACCAATCATGGGGAAGGTGCGAACAAGAAAGAGAAAAAAAGATGATGCTGATGAGAAAATTGAAGGAGACTCGACGTCGTCGTCGTCCGAGTCAGAGGTCGAAAGCGCAGATAAGTACAAACCTTATCTGGTAACGGATTACAAGAGACGATACCCTGAGGATTCCGGTGCTACAGAATTTGTAGTATTCATAGAGTCTTCCAATGCGGATATACCTATAGGAACCCGAGACCTAATGTCCATATCTAGCTGTATCAAAAGGTTTAATAAAGGAATCAAATACCTTAGGTCAATGAACAAGTTCAAAATTGCCATATACTTCGAAAAAGCCAGCCTTGCTAATGCCTTCTTGAACAATGCTACATTTTTAAAAGACTACCAATTTAAGGCCAATATACCTGCTTCAAGCACTGAAATTACTGGTATAATTAAAAATGTACCCACCAACTTGACAAACAAAAAGATATTCACAATGCTATCAAGTTACAAGAAAATAATATCTGTTCGAAGATTCACAAAAAGGACCAAAGTTGATGATAACTTCATTCAACAGCCGCTGCAGACAGTAGCCATCACGTTCGCGACGTTCAGTTCTTCCAGACTACGTGGATTTGGACGGTTGGCGGCATGACATCTCAGCGTATGTTCCACCAGTCAAACAATGTTTCCGGTGTCTCAGGTATGGCCATTTAGCAAAGTTTTGCAAGAACTCCGAGCGCTGCTCCATCTGTAAAGAAGACCACTCATATAAAGTTTGTAAAACTCCGATCGATCAGGCCAAATGCTTTCATTGTGATGGCAATCACGTTAGCATTTCAGCTCAGTGTCCAATTAAGCAAAAGAAAATACAAGAAAACAGACAAAAAGTTCAGACACCATCATTTGCTGACATATTCAAAAATGGGAATTTCCCACCTCTCGGCCCTAAGAAGCCTCTCGATCTCTTGACATTACTAAAATCAAATGACAAGGCACTGAATCTCTTAGTACAAAGCATTATAAAAATTATTACATTAAATAAGACACAAGATACCCCAATATCCTCTAAAAATGTGTTAGATGTTTTAAGCGATTTTTTCAACTCCAGTGATACCAAAAACATTAGTACAAATTCACAGATAAATTAAAGATAGTACAGTGGAATGCTCAAAGTCTGTTATGTAATCGTCATATTTTTACTCAATTTTTGTATGAAAATAATATTGACATAGCATTACTTTGCGAAACTTGGCTCAAGCCTACACAACATTTAAATATTAAAGGATACTCAATAGAACGCAATGATTGTGGCAATAAACACAATGGTGTTGCCATAGTCATTCGTAACAACATACATTATAGTAGATTAAAAACATTTTTTGATGATTCACTTCAGAATATTGCTATCAAAATAAACTTTAATAACAGTTCATTATCAATGGCCAGTCTTTATATCCCAACAAATTGTAGTCCTACTTTTAGAAAAACAAAATTTGTTAATTTCATTAATACCTTACCACAACCCTGCTTAGTAGCAGGTGATTTCAATGCACATCACACCATGTGGGGTTGCCAATCTGTCAGTCCTCGTGGAAGAGATGTCCTCGACGCTGTAAATGAATGCAATTTAGTGTTATTAAATGACACACAACCAACAACTGTAGGTACAAATAACTGGAGACCAAATGGTTTGGATTTAACAATAGTCAGTCCCTCTATAGCCCTTAATTGCAATTGGACAGTATATGATGATCCCCTGGGAAGTTATCATCTACCCACAATAACTGAGATTTTGTTCAACACTATCACTGATTCTTTTACAAACAACTTTATTTCTCAAAATAACACAGCTGCACTCAAAAGACCTAATCTACGGCTAGTAAATTGGAATAAGTTTTCAAAGCTCGCCAACACTATGCTTAAAGAATTTATTATTAACCATAACGATCCTCTACAGTCTTACTATGACTATTGTGATATCATTCATAAAGCTATTAATCAATCGATGTTTAGAAGTCAGGCCCAAAATTCAAATATGAATAATAATAGCTCGAAACAGACGGGAAGCAATTTTAAATACCGGCATCCTCCTCTGCCATGGTGGAATGAAAAGTGTGCTAAAGCAGTTCAAAAAAGTAAGGAAGCTTTTATTATATTTAAACAAGATCCTAGTGATTTAAACTATATTAATTTTAAAAAAATGCAGGCTGAGAAAAAACTTATTATTAAATTAGAAAGATTAAATAGTTGGAAGGAATATTGTACTGAAATAAATAGATCCACTCCAATTTCTAAAATTTGGCAAACTATGCGTAAATTTAATAAATCCTACAGTAAAAGTACGAAACTAAATAATAATAATGAAATATTTTGGATAAATAACTTTTTAAGGAAATATACACCTGACTTTGTTTCACAACCAATGCAAATAAATAATACTTCTTCCGTAAACCCCAACAATAGTTACATTATCAATCCATTCACTATAGATGAGTTAAAAGCAGCTATCAAGTCACGTAAAGACACAACCTTTGGTTTAGATTGCATTTCTTACAAAATGTTTCAAAAACTGGAAACAGATTGCCTTGTGAAATTTTTAAATATTTTAAATTTACTCTGGGAACAATCAATAATTCCAAAAGAGTGGAAACAAGATTGCTTGGTTCCAATTCTAAAAGCAGGAAAAGATCCAAATGATGCAGACTCTTACCGTCCCATTGCATTAACATCTTGTGCAGGTAAACTTTTTGAGCAACTTATGAAACAACGTCTTGAGTTTTATATTGAATCCAATCATATTCTTCCAAGAAATCAGTTCGGGTTTCGTCGCGGTCGGTCAGCAAGAGAAAGTATAGGGCATCTCTTCCATGATACTGACGCTGCGGTTAACAGTAATAAACATCTTGTCTGTATTTTTTTCGATATTGTAGGAGCATTCAATAACATTAATCATTCTGTTTTATGTACCATTCTTTCTTCTTTGGGAATACCTGAAAAATGTGTTAGGTGGATTTATGAGTTTATCAGTGGAAGAGAAGTTTATGTTAAGATGAGTTGCAATAATATTTTTGGTCCTAGATTGTCAACTAAAGGCGTCTGTCAAGGTGGCATTTTGAGCCCTTTATTGTATATTCTCTACATCCACAGGCTCAATGAAATATTAGGAACAGAAGTCAGCAACTTACAGTTTGCCGATGATTTGGCTATTTATTGCAGTGGTAATAACATCACACACACAACTCAAAAATTAAATTTAGCACTGGAAAAATTACATAGTTACTTTCAATATTTAAATCTAGAAATCAGTCCAGCTAAAACTAAAGTAGTCATATTCTCAAAGAAAAAAGTCATTCCAGTTAAGCTACAATATGACAATAACTTATTACCAATTCAATCTCAAACAAAGTTTTTGGGTGTAGTTTTTACACAGAATTTCTCATGGTGTAGATATGTTGATTGCATAACGGAACGAGCTTTAAGAGCTACCAACACTTTAAGATCTTTGGTTGGCAGCCATTGGGGTGCTGATCCTAAGATTCTTTTAACTCTATACAAAGCCCTTGTAAGAAGTCACTTTGACTATGGTTTTTTCTGTTATTGTATAGATCCAAAATTAGTAGATAAACTTGAAAAGATCCAAAATATAAATTTAAGACTAATCTTAGGAGCCTTTAAATCATCTCCAATTAATTCAATGCAGGTTGAGTGTAACTTGTGTCCATTAATGATCAGATTCAATAATTTAAAACTTAATTTCATTATCAAGTTGTTGTCTGAAGATGGCAATCTCCTTCTTTCTAAACTGCTAAGGCTTAACTCTAATAACTTTTTAACTAGTAACATTCAAGAAACTTTAACTTATAAGACTAAATATAATATCTACAACAGTAGTACTTTGCCTTGTTATGAAGGATCATATGAGAGCAAATTCTGTGGGTTGAAGATTCACATAGATAGGACACTGAGTGATAAATATGCAGTTTACAATAAATTGGATGAACACAGAGAGTTTAGACAAATTTATACAGATGGCTCGAAATTTAACGAAAACGTCTCCATGGCTTACTATGATCCTGTCACTAAATTGGGACATGGGTTCAGATTACCATCAAGTGCAAGTATATACACAGCAGAAGCTCAAGCCATTTATGCATCTTTAGAATATATAGAATCAACTAACCTCAGTTTCAAGAAATGGTTGATAATTTCGGACAGCATGAGCGTTTTAATGGCACTGTCAAATCCCACGTACAATGGTAGCACAAACTATATTATTTATAGCATAAGGCAGAAAATTAGTAGGCTTTGGCTCAATCAAGATAGAGAAATACGTTTGTTTTGGACACCATCTCACATTGGCGTCTCTGGCAACGAACTCGCTGATAAACTTGCCAGCTCTATAATAAAAAACCCCAATATTCACCAAATACCTGTCAAGAACATTAAGTTGCCAGCTTCAGATTGCAAAACCGACATTAGAACGAATATTAAACATCAATGGATGCTTCATTGGAGAGAAACGACACAAATAAAAGGAAAATGGTACAGCTATATTAACTCGGACATTAAGAGACCATGGTTTATCGTCGGAAAATATGTACATAGAAACTTCTACACAACAATTTGTCGTTTGAGAATTGGACATGGCAGATTTAATGAACACTTACATAGATTGAAAATGATTCCTTCCCCAAATTGTACATTTTGTAATTCTGAAAACCAATCTCTAAATCATATATTTTTTGATTGCCCTCAATTCAATATACAAAGACTAGTATTTATTGACAGCTTATTGAACATTTACAAAGAAGCCCTGGATGTCCCGCGCTCTATTCAGGATCTCCTTAAGAATAACGAAGCATTTTACCCTATTTATAATTTTATCAAGAATACCATTGGAGTTATTTGAAAAATAATAATACACCGGAATAGACCTATATTACCTGATTTGACAACACGGATTGACCTAAACATACTGGATTATGAAGTTAAAGAATAAAATACGTTAGACAAGGCTTTGTGCCTCGAATATACAATAAAGATTGAAGAAAATACCTACGGAAAGACAAGGCTTTTAGCCTCAATCAATATGAAGAGGAGAAAAGAAATTAAAATAAGACCAGGCGGTATGGGCTTAAGCTCTTAGCCTTTTCCATAAAGGAAAAAATAGAACAAAAAAAAAATAAAAATAAATAAAAATCCTAGACCATCTCGTTTTTTAGTTTTTCACTTTTCAATGCAGATTATTTGGTCTAGCGTGAATTAACTTAATTCCTATCATGGTGTCCGATCCATCACAATCGCAACAAAAGGCTGATCACGTACTAAGCGAAGAAAGAGCTAAGTCCCCACAGCTGGAACAAGATGTTTCTAAAGCAACTACCCCAATGAGCGAGGGTGAATCGAGCGCACTACCCGTAAAAGAAGCTGTAAAGCAGTCGCCTAAGAAGCCTAAGAAGAGAAAACCTAAAACCCCTCGGGACGAGACTGCGCCTCGTCAACCGCTTACAGGTACATATAGGTCTGTGAAATAAATTCTCGTTTCAGTACCTACATAGGTCAATGTATGTTAAAAATGTGGTAGGTTACGTCCGGTAAGTTTTTCGACGGAGTACATAAGTTAAAAAACTAACTTTAAAAAAATATCTCAGGTTATGTCCGGTATCTGAATGAGCGTCGAGACCAGTTAAGAGCAGACCATCCAGAGCTTGGATTTGCCGAAGTAACACGTCAACTTGCCAGCGAATGGAGTAAGCTGCCCGCTGAAGAGAAACAGCAGTACTTGAATGCTGCTGATCAGGATAAGGAGAGGTAATTTCGTTAACTCATTTCTAGGATGCCTCAATCAAGTGCTGCCCCCTTGGTTGGGGCATCCTGGAATGTAAAGCAGTGATTTGTTATGGTCATCAGTAACATATTTTTATCCTGGCATGAATTTTTTTGGCTGGCTGCACCAGACCGAACAGCTGACTTAAAGTAGCTCAGTAGATTTTACTTACAGAAAATAAAATTTTTAGTGTATGTATTTTGAGTCCAGTTGAACGTAAATTCATTTCACAATACATAGTAGTGAATTTAAATCAAAGTTCCTAGCGAAAATCAAAGGCACACGAAAAAAACTTAGGCCTTTGCATCTACGTGGTGAGATGATTTATACAGCGTCCAGTGGCACCTTCACTCTCACTAGATGGGTTAAGGAACCACTCGGATGCTGCAGTGCCTGGGACATTATATTTTAGATGGAGAAGCCCAGCACCTATACCATCCTGACAGCTTAGTCAGCCTAGCCCACAGGAAAGACAAGTCAATACGTGCGGAGCCAATCAAGCCGTGGGTTTCCTCATGATGTTTTCTTCTTCGTTACCATGGGGTATGTGAACCCCCAGGGGTTTGCCATTTGATGGTAGGGGGTGTGCAATGTAATGTATTTTCATACAGACTTTTCTGTGGTTACGTCCTTTCCTTGTAAAAACTTCACCATAGACTATTTTCATCGGCGTTTATAGAGTGTTTTAAGGAATCGTGTTTTTATAAATAAGACCGTCGGACTTTATATTTATAGTCTCCCTACATTGTTTCTTGCTGACAATAAAGTTGATCGTTAAACGCCGCTTTGTAGAACGTATCGTCGACATAATTCGGCTGAACGTGCGACGTTTTTCGGTGTGTTGTACGGTATAGCTGCAACATCTATATCATGCTAAAAATCGGGACTAACTAACCATTTTTATATTGAAACATAGGATTTGAACTATAAATGAATAAACTTCTAACAAAATGCAATATCTGGCGTGAGGAAGCACCTAAGGCGTTTGGAGTCGGAGGTGGCTGGGTGCCATATATTATTATATGGCTGCCTTCGGTTCTATATGCCTCACATGTTCTCTTTACGATTTTTCTTTTTTGTTTTGTAGTGTTTCGTGTATTGTGTTATTTTACCTACTTGTTTACTCTATCTTTCTGAGACAATTTGATAAATGAATCATGTGATTTTAAAACGACACATGTCCTTTCATTACAACTTTGCAGGAAATAGAAAAAACTGTTTTATTCAAATACTAATATCTACAACAGCAATATTTTAGCATATTATATTGATTTCTGTATGAATAAACTAAAATTTTTTTTTCTAATGTAAATCAATAGGTAGGTGTAAATAATTTAATAAAAAAAAAATGGGCAAGTGTTATTTTAAAAACACATGTGACTTGTGTTGTTTTAAAATCACACGATTCAAATGTACCTATTCTGTCTTTCTTTCAATATCTGTAAAGGTAACTTGACGAGGGGTCTAGATATTGTGCCAACCCTACGCAAAATAGGTACGAAATTGCACGTAATTTGTAGACCCCACGGTTTTTGGAAATGAAAAAAATCGCATCCAACTAGGTGAATCTTTAATAAAACACAAAAACCTAAATTACTGGAATCATGGGGAAATTCACGTAAAAACTGGGGCTTTGTATGCACTTTAGGAACACAAATAAAATTCCCAACCAAAAGTGCCAACTTTTGAGCAAGAAATAAGTTTTCTGATGTACGGAAAGAAAAAAAAAGTCCTTTTTTTAAGTATTCATATCTTCTTAAACAAACATATTTGGCACTCTGGTGTCTCGTGTACTATTTGAAATGATAGTCTTTCAGTTTTATGTAATAAAAATGGGCACTTCCAAAAATCGGGTATCGAAACACACTGACGCCGGCCAACTGACTGGCCGGTCGGATCCTGTGACGTCACAATAGCGTTCAAGCCTCGTTCGGGCGCATTTTAAAACAGCCAAATTTTAAACTTCTCTGTGTCATTTCTTGCTGGATTTGAGTAATTCAAAAAGTAATATGCATTAAATTTTTTACTCCAACTGCTTTAGTACTTACAAATCTAATATTTTGATGTCTGAATGATCCTCATTCAATTTATGTACGTACATTATTTAATATAATGTAATTACCTACGATAATGCTATCACAAATAATTTATATTTTGACATTTAAATATCCGATTGCTGCCAACTTATCTGTTAATTTAGTTTCGTTTTTCCGAGTGCTGCACATCGGCACACTACTGGGTACTGACAGAAGACCAGCGTTGGAGTGGTCTTCCTGTCCACACCCACAAATTGTTGCCTTGTATTTTATGTTTTTGCCTGTACTTTTGTTGTTGTTTTTGTTTGTCTCATTTGCTGTAAAATTTTTCTTTGTTTTACTTCTGCCATTTTAATTGTTATACCTATATGTGTGTATCATAAGCAGCCTATATACGTCCCACTGTAGGGCACAGGCCTTCTCTCAGAGAGAGAGTATGGGCTTAATCACCACGCGTGCCCACCGCGGATTGGCGATTTCAAGCGCTGAGGTATGTGAATAGCTCAGACACTAGGTTTCCTCACGATGTTTTCCTTCACCGCTAGCGAGTGGTATTGCTACTAGGTATAACTTCACAAATGTACATAACTTAGAAAGAAAAGTCATAGGTACATGCTTGCACTGGGAATCGAACCTGGGTCTCCCGCTTCCGAGTCCAATGTTCTACACACTAGGCTACCACTGCTCTCTACCCACTAGGCTACCACTGCTCTATGCAAATCCATAAATGTTTATTATTATTGGTAACCAAAATATGGCCAAATTATTCAGGCTTTAGAAATGTTTTTTTCTATTAATAAAACTCAACAGGTACATCAGAGAGTGGACCGAATACAAGAAGACTGACGCTTACAAGGAGTTCCGGCGTCAGCAAATGGAACTGAAGACTCAGACAGGAACAGTGACAGGTGTTGCTGCATCAAAGAAAATGAAACAGGCATTGCTGATTGAACCAGCTCCTGTCGCTAATTTGAGTAAGGTTTTTTTTATTATTATTTGTGTCTTTGTAGGGTTCTTGTTTTCTCACTTATAAGATATTTCTCGGACAGGAAACTGAAATTGCAGCCATATGATTTATCTCTAAAAATTTATACATCTCTATGACATACCTACTATGTCCTATGTATGTATACATATATTGTATATCTCGCACGACATACTATTAAACCAATATAACTCCTTAAGATGTCAAAAATTAAAAATTACCTGCTTATACAATATTAAACTCTGACTGACTGATAACCAAGAAAAGGTAAACTAAACATTTCATTCAGCAGCACCCAGTAACCAGCCACCAGTAGAGGCCAACTTGCCTCAGGCTAATATGAATGGCTCGCCAGCACCACCTCTGGCCGTCCGCCAGTCCTCACCTCCGCGACCAAGGCCTTGCATTACTCCAGCATCTGTGAGTACCTAATAATTTCAGATATAAATATGCATGATCTTATAATGTGAGTGAACCTCGCAGTTTTAAGTTATGCTTTATAATTTATTTTGGTCAACTTTTAGGGTGAAGATGGGGACACAGACATACCTATATTCACTGAGCAATTTCTTCAGCACAACAAGTTGAGAGAGTCGGAACTGAGACAACTGAGAAAAGCCAATTCTGATTTTGAGCAACAGGTAACAAATTATTTTCTTACAATTTTTTTTATTTTTATTTTATTGACGAGATTAGCAGAGAACCGGCGAGGTTGGGGTGATGGTGAAGAGGTCTATGCCTAACAGTCACTGAGCGTCTTTCACGGGCTGTATAGACAGATCGATAGATTAAATAGTGTTGCCGCTCGATAGGCCAATATCGATTGTCTATCGATAGTTAAAGAAAACACGATAATATCGATAGTCAATCGATAGTATCGATACTATCGATAGTATCGATGTCTCTTCTAATGCAATACTATCGGTAAACTGCAATACTATCGATAGTATCGATAGTTTCGTCGCTGCCAACCAATGAACTATCGATAGTATCGATACTATCGATAGTATTGCTCTTTAATATCGAATAGACTATCGATAGTATCGATACTATCGATACTTTTGTGCTATCGATAGTGATATTTATTTCAATAGTATTGCATTCAGTATGCAAGCATAATGAGTGGTAGAAAAACTAATGTGGTATATTCAACCAAACCAAATCAACTAGTGTATTGACATTTTTTAAGCGCACTAAATTCTGTTCTCCGCCTTACTCCTACCTTACCTGCATGCATACTTCATCCAATACTATTGAATTAGAGATCTCTATCGATAGTACAAAACTATCGATAGTATCGATACTATCAATACTATCGATAGTCTATTCTATATTAAAGAGCAATAGTATCGATAGTATTGATAGTTCATTGGTTGGCAGTGACGAAACTATCGATACTATCAATAGTATTGCTGTTTACCGATAGTATTGCAGTAGAAGAGACATCGATACTATTGATACTATCGATGGTATCGATACTATCGATTGCCCTATCGATCGTGTAGATGATTTTAGCGTTTTACAATCGATTGCAAAACTATCGATTTTTCGGCAACACTAAGATTAAATTTTCATTTATATGTGAGACCTACCTACCTTACCAATTTGGCTGCCTAAATTGAGCACCCTTATTGGGAACAACATTTGTTTTCGATTTTACGGAAAAACAGAACGCAGCCTTCGCTCTTGTGCAGCGGCTATGACACCGCACGTTACTTCTCAGTTGGCCGAAACACCGTGAGACGGCCGGAAGCGTTGCATTTTGAATAGGTAAGTCTTTCAAATTGATTCTACAAAAAGTGATTTTTTCATCCTCATTATTAAATTTCTAATATCTCGCTCGCTTAGTGTACTGTGTTAATGCAACTTGTTAAGCGAAGTGGACTCGTCGTCTGGTGATGCGTAATCATGACAACGAATTGTTTTGCTGATGATATTTGAAACAGATTGCGACATAAATGTTTTGTTTTCGTCATTGTCATTACCTACCATCATTGTATGCGATATTGTGTGGCGCCGGATTAAGAGTAGCGTCACTCCATTTCCTTCCGTGGAAGTCGTAGAAGACGACTAAGGAATTCAATTACCAGGAGACGGGCAGCAGCGTCTTCTTGAGATTCCAACCGCATACTGCGATCGCCAACCCTCCTGCCAAGCGTGGCGATTATGGCAAACCCTTCATGATTAGGAAAACCATGAGGGAGGCCTATGTCCTGTAGTGGACGTCAAATGGCTGATGATGATTGTTTAATCGTTATACCTAATAGTTTATTATAATATGTATATCTATGTTATGCCGCGCTCTTAACTCCTTCCCTTTATGACCATTGGACTGACCGACCGGTAGAGGGCGCCGCCATAGCGTGCGTGTCACTTTTGCTTCGCGAGAACGGTTGAGAGCGGTTAACCTAACCTAAGCGAGCGAGAAGAAAGTGCCGATTTCAGCCTGACAATTGTGTCTTCCCGTGAATGTTACTTTTCTTTTGTGTTGTGAACTGTGTGCTTCGTGAGATCTAAATCCCGGCCACTTAAACGGCCCAGGAGCTCTGTACTGTCGACCTCGTGTCAAACCGACCTTCATACAATACCTATCGCCTTTTATTCGTTCCCCCTCAAAATGTTTTAGAAGAACAAACCCTCCCTTAATTACTAAACATTTTGGTAGCAGAGCGTGGTTCCGTCCCCTCTCATACGTAACTTCATACATTTAATATATATATATATATTTGTTCGCCTTGACCCTGATTATCTCGATACTTTTCTATTTATTTAAAAATATAGTCCCCACAAGATATTTACTTCTCTTTCCCATCGAAATATCATACGTATTTGTCCTGTGAGTACAAAGTAATTATCCGAACCCCGTACCTTACTTACCCCATTTGAAGTTGCAAGTCAAACAAATATCTCAATTTTATATAACGTTCGCCAGTACCTACCGCGCCAATTATTATCTGTCGATAACGTGATCCTTTTGTTTCGTTGTACTCGCCTTGGTTCGTGGCTTTGACCGGGCCTACCAAACCGGTTAGCTATCTGTTGCACTTTTATAACTTGCTTATTTGCCTATTCAATAAATTGTTATCATGTCAACCGGCGATAATACAGTTAGAATGCGAAATTATTTGTTTACCGAGTCCAGTGAATACCGGCGTGCTATGGGTGCATTTAGGTTTCTGAGCGATTGCATAGACGATGCTCATACTTTGTTAAATACCGAAAGCCCTTCTAGGTTGTTGGTAGTTCTTGAGGAGGCCAACGAACATTGCCGTAATTTTAATAATGCTTGCGCGACTTTGTTAGGGGGATTAGATCCGTCTATTGACGAACAGGAGTACGCCGATGTTCGGAGCCGGGCGAGGTCCATTCACGCAAAAGACTTTGACATTAAGCACCGCCTCCAGGAGATCCGTCCGCCGCCCCGTTTGTCTGAGCCGGCAGCCTTTAGCACGCCCGTCAAGGATCTAAGGTCCACTGGACATTCTCTTGGCAGTTTAGAGAGTAAGTTGCCCGACTTACCAATACCTAAGTTCGACGGCCGTGCAGATTCGTGGATAAGCTTCATCGACCAATTCGACAGTGTCGTGGATTCGCAGTCCAATCTAGCGCCCACACTTAAACTTCAGTACCTAGTAGCCCTATCAGAAGAGCCCTGTCGCCTATTGATGCACCTGAAAATCGAAGGCGCTAATTATCAAGTTGCCCGCGAACTCTTAAAACGTCGTTACCACAATGCCAGACTTCTTGCGGACACCCACATAAACCAGATACTAACCTTGCCTGAGATTCCGAGTAAACTCGCGGGCCTTCGCGCCACCTTCTTGAACCCTTTGTTGACAGCCTATAGATGCCTGGAGCGGTTGGATCTGCTTGTCAAATATTGGTCCTATATGTTGGTCCACATTGCCCTGACCAAGCTCCCTCAGGACCTTAAGTCGAGGTTTGAGCGACGTTATGGAGGAGACCTGACGGAGCTTCCCAAGTTTGACCAATTGATTTCCTTTTTGGAGGACGAGTGTCGTTATCACGACAACGTGGGAAACGCCTCGCTTGTAGATGCCGTGACTCACAAGTCGTATTCACGATCCACCCCTGCCAGACATGCCTACATCGCTGTGCCTCGGCCACGGTCTCCACCTGAGCCCAGACCCACTTGCCCAAAGTGTTACTCAAGCTCCCATTACCTACGAGAATGCTCGGAGTTTCTTCGTTTGTCTCCACATACTCCGCCAACCTATGTTATAGGTGCTTAGACAAGCACACTATTATATCATGCAGGCGTGAATACCGCTGCAGAACCTGTGGCCGCTCATCACACCACACATTGTTGTGTTTCAATGACAGTCGGAACCCGGAGTACCCTGCCCCTCGCCGTGTTACCTTTCATACACAGCCCGATGACCAGCCTTCCCGCTCTTCCTCGCCGCGCACGAGCGGGGGCGATCGTCGTCATCTGCGAGCCCTCCTCTGATGAGCGTCGTCGCTCTCGCCCATCTCCCCCCAGAAGAGATTACGCAGAGGTTGCCCGAGGCTCTACCAAACGTGATGACCAATTACGGTATTTCCCTTCCCGTTCTCGTGAGAATACGAGAGACCAATAGCTAGTCCCTGCCTTACCGACTTCCTTACCAACCGTGACCATCCCGCAAAATACCCTTGTGTTGCTTCCTACCGCGATTGTCCAGGTTGTCACGTTACCGAGGGTTGTGTGAAGGCACAACCCTTGGTAACGGAAGCTAAAGAAATAAAAAGAGAGATTTAGAGATATAAAAGTGTAATCATCAAAACCCCCTAACCTATAATTAAACTAAAAATTTAATAATAATAAAAACATCAAAAATATGTACAAAAGCAACCTTAAGTCCCAGAAGGGTAAGCAGTTCGGAGAGGCAGGCCGTGGAGTCAGGTCGTGGAGGCGGACAGGCAAGTTGCGAAGGCAGGCCGTGGAGACGGGCAGGCAAGTTGCGAAGGCAGGCCGTGGAGACGGACAGGTAAGTTGCGGAGGCAGGCCGTGGAGACGGACAGGTAAGTGGCGGAGACAGGCCGTGGAGAGGTAAACAGGAATTCAGGTAATTCGGGTAAGATTCTTGAAGTATGACTCTGGTAAGACTCTTCGAGTAGGACTCAGGTAACTCTTCAAATAGTATTCAGGTAACTCTTCAAGTAGGATTGAAGTGAGACTCAAGTAGGGCTCAAGTAAGAATCTCAAGTAGAACTGAAGTGAGACTGACTCGGAAAGCCTTCTTGAGCGGCTTTTATACCCCAAAAATAGTTCGATTCTAATATTCAAATTTGATCTGAATCTGCGTCGGAATTCTTCTGGAAGTTTCTGGATCCTGTTCCAAATCCATAATTTCAAATTCTAGATCTTCTTTCTCTTTCTTGCATTAAATTCATAATTTCGATTTAGAATGCGAGTAGTCTTCTAGAAGTCTCCATAGGCCAGAAGTTTCCTTATTCGACCTTCTTAGTATGACGATTATTTGACATAATTTAGAAAAATAAAGAACAATATTCAAATAAAAGAAATATCTGACTACCAGTTGAATCGTTGACAGTAAAGCGAAATACAATATTTACAATGTGAAAAGTGGAAAAATAATTAGAAATACGTATTAGCTTTGAAATAATAGTGAACCAATCTTATGTTTTCGTTCGTGATAACATGAAAGTGTTGTGAAATTGGATTTCAGTGGTTCAACTTGGACAAAACGTAAGTCTTTTTTTGCATTGATAGAAAGACTAGGGTGCTAGGCAATAGAATCGCGCTAGACGCGTAAGCTAATCCCTACAATATTGTAGAAAGACTAGGGTGCTAGGCAATAGAATCGCGCTAGACGCGTAAGCTAATCCCTCGGTAACGTGACAGTTTTGGCGCCCAACGTAATAATCATCAGAACCACCTTTTCAAAATTCTAAAGTAAAGCTTTTTTTGGCATATTCCTTTCGGCCCCACTAATCTTTTTATAATTTATTTTCTTTCTATAAAATGTCTCGAACTATTAACTATCTTAACTTGAATAAGCCTGAGTTGGAATATGAAATACGTATTCGCCTAGAAACTCCGGCAGAATCCCTTGTGAACCTTAAAAAACAAATCGATCCCCTCACTAAAACCACACCAGCACACGAAATTGTAACTTCTACCGTTCCTAATGATATTGACATTGATCAGGCCGAAATTACTTTCCGCTACATTCAGTCCAAATTACAAACATTGGAACAAAAATTTTCAACGTTATTATCAAAAAAAATTGAAATTTATTTGAATCATCTTTACTTCCGCTTGGAGCGTATTGAAGTAGACTCAAACCCTACCCTCCAAGAAAGACTGACGAATCTACAGTCCGAATTAACAATGCTAGAAAAAAGATTCGAAGATTTATCCTTCACCTCTGCTCAATCCTCTCCTTGTCTCCAGGAAATTAGATCTCTTCCTATGTCTAACCCTAACGTTACTCCTACCCCCTCTCCTAGTCAAGTCCTCTCACCAAATACTATTTCGGAACTTAAGAAACTCACATACAATGGCACTTCTTGCCCTAAGTCCTTTTTAATGAAACTCGAGGAATTTAGGATTTCTAGACAGATTCCTAAAGATAGACTCCTCGATCAATCGTACGAAATCTTTGCTGATAAAGCACTCCATTGGCTTAGATTTCAGAAAACTCGCCATCACGACTTAACGTGGGATCGTCTTTGTGAACTTTTAATTAAAGATTTCGGCGATACGGATTATGATTTTAAACTCCTATCCGCCATTAACTCTCGTACACAAGGAGAATCTGAAACGATTATTATCTACGTCTCTATAATGTCTGGCATGTTTAACCGTTTAACTAATCATCATCAACCCATTATGTCCCCACCGAGGGGCACGGGTCTCTTCCCTGAGGAAGGTATAGGCCATTCTCCACCACGGGGGCCAAGTCCGGATTGGTTAACTAATAAACTTTCCGAATTTGAACAACTCAAAATCTGTTATTCTGTATTCGTAGCTCTTAACGAAATTACTTCTATCGACTCTCTTATCTCTGCTTGCCAGAACTATGAACACATTTTAGACAGAGACCGCAATTTCAAAGAACCTAAACCAACCGAAAATTCTCTTGCACTCGAATTTAGTTATTCGCCTGCCCCTAAACCTTCCTCTATCTTGAGCGAAAAATCACCCCACACCCCAGGATTCTACAAACCTAACTCCTACAA
Organism: Yponomeuta malinellus; assembly: GCA_947308005.1. Taxonomy (NCBI): domain Eukaryota; kingdom Metazoa; phylum Arthropoda; class Insecta; order Lepidoptera; family Yponomeutidae; genus Yponomeuta; species Yponomeuta malinellus. The sequence goes on along the minus strand of OX371006.1, from coordinate 13,381,119 downwards.
AAGACAGGTGAATTCCATCTCGAAAAAAATCACCTCTAACTTATTTTGTCTCCGCTGCCGTACTAATGGCCACTCATTGAGTTCTTGTCCTGAACCTCGTTTCCTAGTTTGCTTCAAATGTGGCCTCAAAGGTTACAAAGTCTCTGACTGTCCGAAATGTAACAGCAATACTTATGAAGGCTCTCCTAACACTTCAAAAAACTAATTACGCACGACTTAGATAAGCCCTCCAACTTTGATCCCGAAGATTGGCAGAACTGGCTTCATAGCCTCAGAAATTTCTTTCAACTCTACAAAACCTCTACTATTCTCTATGAAAACGAGAAGGACTTTGCTAGACCCTTTCTTAAAATTCTCTTGAATAGTTCTCCTTTCTTCGGATTATTGGATAGCGGCAGCTCAATTTCAATACTTGGTAACAATTCTCATCTCGAAATCTTAAAATTGGGCTACATCTTATCCAAGTCGTGCTCTATTTTTGTTGCTACAGCTGATAACCATAAGGTGAAATCGCTTGGCTATATTGATTTACCCATAACATTTAACAATCAATTGCACATAATTAGATTTCATGTATTTCCCGAAATACATCCTTCTATTATCCTTGGGGTAGATTTTTGGAAAGAATTTAACCTTGTTCCCAACATTCTTAGCCCCGCCTTCTCCCAACAACTACAGTGCAATGTAGTTACTTCTGTAGATAAGAAAGTTTTACCTTACAATTTCTTAACTGCTGAACAAAAAAATATCGCTGACGATATTATTGCTCGATTTAAATTAATTTCATTCGAACAAATGGGCGAACTTGGACGTACTGATCTGATTTGTCATAAAATAGATACTGGTGACAATCTTCCAATCAAACAAAGATGTTATAGACTTTCTCCTGAAAAACAAAAGGCACTTATTAACGAAGTTGATAAAATGGTGAGCTGGAAGGTCATCGAACAATGTGAAAGCCCTTGGCTATCTCCTGTCCTCATAACTCCAAAGAAAAATGGAGAATGGCGTTTTTGCGTAGATAGCAGAAAACTAAATTCTATTACTCGCCGCGATGCCTATAGCCTCCCTTTTATGAATGAAATATTAGACCACTTAAAAAATGCAAAATATCTTTCTAGCATTGATGTTGCTAAAGCCTTCTGGGAAGTTCCTTTAAATGCCGCTGATAAGGATAAAACTGCCTTTTATGTTCCCGGTAGAGGAATGTACAGATTTACAGTCATGCCCTTTGGTCTGACGAATGCTCCTGCTACTCAACAAAGACTCATGGATACCTTGTTCACACCTGAATTTGAATACAAGGTGTTCTGCTATTTAGACGATATAATTATCGTTATTTCAACTTTTGAATAACATATCTCTCTCTTACTCAAAGTCCTCGAGAAACTAACTCATGCTAAACTCACAATTAACTTTGAAAAAAGTCAATTCTTCAAAAAAGAACTTAAATATCTTGGCTACGTAGTAGATAAATACGGTTTACGTGCCGACCCTGATAAAATCCGTGCTATACTCGATTTCCCAACTCCAACCTCGAAAAAAGAAGTCAGACGATTCCATGGCACCTGTAGTTGGTTCAGACGCTTCATTCCTAACTTCAGCACCTTAGCCGCTCCTCTCAATAAACTCTCGGCAACTGGAAAGAATGCCCCAAAATTTTGTTGGACTCCTGAAGCTAACGCTTCTTTCTTAAAACTAAAGGAGTTGTTAGTAACTACTCCAGTTCTCGCCTGCCCAGACTTTAATTTACCTTTCGCTGTTCACTGTGACGCATCTAACTACGGCATAGGCGCAATGCTAACTCAGATGCAAAATGGTAAAGAAGTTGTTATTGCTTACATGAGTAAAACTCTTAATAAACATGAACAAAATTACTCTACTACCGAAAAAGAGACTCTAGCTGTCATCACTGCCCTTGAACATTGACGATGTTATCTCGATAATGGCAAAAAATTCACTGTCTTCACTGATCATGCTGCCTTGAAATGGTTTCTCAACTTATCTAATCCTTCCGGAAGATTAGCTAGATGGGCTATTCGTCTCTCAGCCTTCAATATTGATCTTAAACATAAGCGTGGGAAGGAAAATGTTGTTCCAGACTTACTCTCACGTGCTAATAATTCTAATTCTCCACTTAAATCGATTGCCCCAATTTCACTAGATGATGCTTCTTCTCCTGAAGATTACTACGAAAGACTTCTTCTAAATTGTCGGAATAACCCGGACAGTTATCCAAATTATACCGTCAGAGATAATAAATTACTTCGCTGCACTCACTCTCCTTACTCCCTTACTGACGATTTTATTTGGAAAGAAGTTCCCCCTCCATCTGAAAGAGAGGCACTTATTAGAGAACATCATGGTTCACCATCAGAACCTCATTTAGGAATTTTCAAAACTTATAAGAAGTTATCCTTACGATACTATTGGTCAGGGATGTTTAAAGATATATCTAACTCTATATCTAGCTGCGAACAGTGTTTAGCTTACAAACACTCCAATCATTCCCCTTACGGCCCTATGGGCAAACCCAAAATCTGTTCCAGACCATTCCAATGTATATCTCTAGACTTAATAGGCCCTTTACCGATGACCAGAAAAAGAAACCAACATATCCTTGTAGTGAATTGTTGTTTTTCAAAGTACTCTCTAATCTTTCCTATAAAAAGAGCTACAGCTTCTAACATTATCTTCTACTTAGAAAACTTTCTCGTAGCACCGGCTGCCTAAGTGATCTTAAACGATCACGAAGGTTAAGCAACACAGGGCGCGTTCAGTGCATGGATGGGTCGCCGTCTATGCCTAACGCTAGTGGCATTTTTCCGAGCGGTTCCGTGCTTCGCAAGGCACGTTAAGCTGTTGGGGCCGGCTGCCGTCGATAGATGGCAGTCGTTAAGCCAAGTCAGAGGCCTTAGGGCGGCTTGACAACTTCTGACAGTAGACGAGCCACTAGTCTACATCCACCAATCCGGACTTGGCCCCCGTGGTGGAGTATGGCCTATACCTTCCTCAGGGAACAGACCCGTGCCCCTCGGTGGGGACATAATGGGTTGATGATGATAGAAAACTTTGTCTTTCTTGTACATGGTGTACCACAAACTATAATCATGGATAATGGTCCACAGTTCCAATCCAGGGAATTTCACAACCTGATAAGAAAATATAACATTCCTTTTGCTAACTTTAATCCTAACTACTGCCCGCAAGTCAATCCTACTGAAAGATATAACAAAACAATACTCACAGCCTTAGCTTCTCTTGTTGGTGAAGATCATAGATCTTGGGACTTACATTTACCCGTAATACAGTCCGCTATGAACAATTCGGTAAATGCCGTAACAGGTTTTACTCCTTCCTTTCTTGTTTTTGGTCGCGAACCAGTAACTTCCGGTACATTCTTTTCACAAGCATATGATCTAAATGAAATTACTTTCATGCCTAGAGACATATATGCAAATAATATTGGACTACTTGCCTCAATATACGACAAGGTCCAGGTAGCTCTTCACGCAGCCCATACTAAAAATGCGGCTCGCTATAATTTGAGACATTCCTTTAAAGAATTTGACGTCGGTGATACGGTCTGGCGGAAAAATTATGTACTTAGCAATGCAGGCAATTACTATAGTGCCAAACTTGCCCCTAAATACATAAAATGTAAAGTTGTACAAAAATTATCTCCTTTAGTGTACATATTAGAAAACCCCGATGGTACTCAAAGCCGTTGGCATATAAAAGACATTAAAGTGTAAATAGTAGCTTTATTCAATTTTTAATATTAGTTTATTTCTTTAAATAAGCTCTTTAGCTATTTAAAGCTCCGTATCTTAAAACTTAGTAGTTAACATCTAAAGTTAACTACATACTCCTAGTCCTCCCTATACTAGAGAAAACTCGTATTCTACTCTAAACACTTTGGTGTTTCTTTTCTCTTGAGGTTGATTCCTCTTAATTGTAGCTAGAGTCTTCAGATAGAGCGGATGACGACTCTGAAAATAAGCCAATGTCATGAGAGTGTGACTCAATAATAACTTCTCTGGAGTTTGTGTCATTGAATGTGAACCCTACCCCAACGTACGTTTGCGAGATGTATGAATGATAGAACTATGATAGATGCGTTGAATGTGTAGAGATAGTTATTATCTAATTATTTGTCCTTTATCAAATTAGGACAAACAAAATGTAAATATTTTATCACTGCAAAAAAAAAAAAAAAAAAAATTTTTTCAAAAAAAAAAATTTTTTTTTCCGGGGTTTTTGGGGTATTGTAGGGATTAGCTTACGCGTCTAGCGCGATTCTATTGCCTAGCACCCTAGTCTTTCTATCAATGCAAAAAAAGACTTACGTTTTGTCCAAGTTGAACCACTGAAATCCAATTTCACAACACTTTCATGTTATCACGAACGAAAACATAAGATTGGTTCACTATTATTTCAAAGCTAATACGTATTTCTAATTATTTTTCCACTTTTCACATTGTAAATATTGTATTTCGCTTTACTGTCAACGATTCAACTAATAGTCAGATATTTCTTTTATTTGAATATTGTTCTTTATTTTTCTAAATTATGTCAAATAATCGTCATACTAAGAAGGTCGAATAAGGAAACTTCTGGCCTATGGAGACTTCTAGAAGACTACTCGCATTCTAAATCGAAATTATGAATTTATTAATGCAAGAAAGAGAAAGAAGATCTAGAATTTGAAATTATGGATTTGGAACAGGATCCAGAAACTTCCAGAAGAATTCCGACGCAGATTCAGATCAAATTTGAATATTAGAATCGAACTATTTTTGGGGTATAAAAGCCGCTCAAGAAGGCTTTCCGAGTCAGTCTCACTTCAGTTCTACTTGAGATTCTTACTTGAGCCCTACTTGAGTCTCACTTCAATCCTACTTGAAGAGTTACCTGAATACTATTTGAAGAGTTACCTGAGTCCTACTCGAAGAGTCTTACCAGAGTCATACTTCAAGAATCTTACCCGAATTACCTGAATTCCTGTTTACCTCTCCACGGCCTGTCTCCGCCACTTACCTGTCCGTTTCCACGGCCTGCCTCCGCAACTTACCTGTCCGTCTCCACGGCCTGCCTTCGCAACTTGCCTGCCCGTCTCCACGGCCTGCCTTCGCAACTTGCCTGTCCGCCTCCACGACCTGACTCCACGGCCTGCCTCTCCGAACTGTTTACCCTTCTGGGACTTAAGGTTGCTTTTGTACATATTTTTGATGTTTTTATTATTATTAAATTTTTAGTTTAATTATAGGTTAGGGGGTTTTGATGATTACACTTTTATATCTCTAAATCTCTCTTTTTATTTCTTTAGCTTCCGTTACCAAGGGTTGTGCCTTCACACAACCCTCGGTAACGTGACAAGGTTCAAACTGCCTCTGGTTATTTTGTAGCAGCCCGTGCATTATGTGACACAGGAGCACAAGGCAGTCTCCTCACAACAAGTATGGCAGTAGATATAATGAACGTTGCTGTTTCACCTTCCTGCGTTCCTGTGCGAGGCATAGGTAACGTCCAAGCTGTTGAAACTCGCGGTACCATTTCCCTATCATTTATACCTGTGCGTGGTACTTATCCCTTAATCACAGTGGTGTCTCACTAAATCAGTTACACAGAGACATTTCCCTTATCCTACTTAACTTCCGACGCCACGCTGTTGTGTTTGTTACCGACATCAAGATGATGTTCCGAATTTCCTGGGTACACCCAGAAGATCGCCGTTTCCAACTTATTCTATGGCGCGAATCCCCTTCCGATCCCCTTCTAACCTACAAATTAAACACTACTACGTACGGTCTTCGTTCTAGCCCCTTTATCGCGATCCGTGTTTTGTTAGAGCTCGCCAAACGAGAGCGAGATACCTTCCCCAGAGCTGCGGCTGTCCTTGAAACCGACATTTACGTCGACGATTGTTTAACTGGCGCCTCCTCACTTGAAGAAGCTCGCCTCCTTAAAAGTGAGCTGGAGGGTATCATGGCATCCGCTGGCTTCGAACTGAGAAAATGCATTAGTAATGTACCTGAACTTCTTGATGATCTTCCCGCTGATCACCTTCAGCTACCTCACTCATTTTACAACACCCGAAATCCTAATGACCGGATATGTGCCCCTTTCCTTACCAGTAAAGAGCGTAATGACGCTACCCTCCAGTTAGTGCGTTTTACGCAACAGCTGTCATTCCGAAATGATCTAACCTCTCTGCAGACAGGTGAATTAGTAAAATTCCCACTGAGGCGTCTCAGTCCATTCATTGACACTCAAGGTCTCATTAGAGTTGGAGGTCGCTTGTCCCATTCCGACCTACCTTATTGCACTAAGCACCCCTTACTTCTAGGGAGAAGTGGGAAGAATGGCCATTTTGTGAAGCTCCTTATCTCCTATTACCACGTGGCTAACTGCCATGCAGGTGCAAATGCTCTCCAGGCTATTCTAGGTCGAAATTACTGGATTTTGTCCGCACGTAGAGTCATCCAGCATGTCATTTTTAAATGCTTGAGAGGCTACCGACTTAAGGCAACCACCTCTCAACCCCCTATGGGCGACCTACCCCGTGACCGTGTTACTTCAGTTAGAACATTTGACGGCGTGGGCACTGATTTTGCCGGACCTTTCTATACAAAAATACAGACGTATAGAAATAGAAAGATTGTTAAGAGCTATCTTTGTGTATTTGTCTGTCTGTCCACGAAAGCTGTCCATCTTGAAGTAGTATCTGACCTTACCACTGACGCCTTCATTGCAGCCCTTACTAGGTTCGTGTCTAGACGTGGTGTACCCAGTCTGATCCGTTCTGATAACGGGAGAAATTATGTAGGTGCGAATAATTACCTGAGAGAATTATATTCCTTCCTCTCTCAAAATGCGACATCGATCGGCTCCGAATTATCCAAACAGGGTATCACCTGGACCTTTGACCCACCTATCTGTCCTCATTGGGGTGGCTTATTTGAAGCCGCCGTCAAGTCTGCCAAGACCCACCTTAAGCGCATAGTCGGGGAAACACCACTTACTTTCGAAGAGTTGACTACGGTCTTCACTAAGATCGAAGCCGTACTCAACTCGCGACCCTTGTGCCCGGTGTCATAGAGACCCTAATAACCTAGAAGTGCTCTGCTTGGGCCACTTCTTAATAGGCCAGCCCCTAACTGCGTTACCTGAGCGAGCACTAATACACGGACGTTCAGATACATCGGTTAACGCGGTTCCAATTAGTGCAACAGATAACCCAACACTTCTGGAACCGATGGCGATCAGAATATCTGTCCACACTCCAGGCTAGGAACAAATGGACTTCCCCTAATAAGCCTCCCTCGATTGATGAGTTGGTTCTTTTGAAGGATGACAACACGCCTCCTTTAGAATGGCGCCGCGGTCGTATCGTCCAACTCTACCCAGGTCCAGACGGTGTAGTGCGTGTTGTCGACGTGAAAACGCCTTCTACCACCCTCAAAAGATCCCTCACTTAACTAGTTCGCCTTCCTGTTGATTAGCCTATTATTTATCACCCTTTCTCAATTTACTACCTTTCTCTATATCTCTTCTCCTAAACATTTTTAGATGTTTAGGGCGGGGGCTGTGTTTAATCGTTATACGTAATAGTTTATTATAATATGTATATCTATGTTATGCCGCGCTCTTAACACCTTCCGTTTTTGACCATTGGACTGACCGACCGGTAGAGGGCGCCGCCATAGCGTGCGTGTCACTTTTGCTTCGCGAGCACGGTTGAGAGTGGTTAACCTAACCTAAGCGAGCAAGAAGAAAGTGCCGATTTTATCCTGACAATTGTGTCCTCCCGTGAATGTTATTTGTCTTTTGTGTTGTGAACTGTGTGCTTCGTGAGATCTAAATCCCGGCCACTTAAACGGCCCAGGAGCTCTGTACTGTCGACCTCGTGTCAAACCGACCTTCACGCAAGTACCTATCGCCTATATCTACCACCGACTTACTGTTTTTGTTTCCCCCCTTTTATTCGTTCCCCCTCAAAATGTTTTAGCAGCACAAACCCTCCCTTAATTCCTAAACAAGGATGATGATGATGATGATGATGCGATATTGATGTTGAGGCCAATGACTCGTGTAGAGCTCAATGACATTTTACATTGATACTAATGATGGTTAGTTGAGCATAATGATTTTGTAACCGAAACGTCCTGGTTTTATTTGTATGCATATGATTGTTTAGAACGGCACTGTACAACCACAGGGGTTGTTTTACTCTTCAATTTAATATATTTTTGTATTTTATTCAATATTAACTTATTATGTAATTATAAGTACATAATTTGTTGCTTCACATAACATAATTTTTAAGATTCTCTCATTTATGTACATCCATCTACCGACTATATTCTTCCTGCAATCCATTCCATCCAAAGGTTGTCTGGAAGAGATCGCTCTAAGCGATAAGACCGCCAATTGTATAACACTTCTTAGAAACTATTTGTAATATCTTTCACCTGGTTGTGCAATAAAGTGTTCTCTATCTATCTAAGTGAATCTGAGCAGTAAAGGCAGATGTTTCAGCGATAATAGGTTCACTGATGTAAAATTCGAAAAAAGCAAAGAAGCGTGACAAAAATAACAAAATTTATTCAAAAGGTGGCGTCACCCAGAAATTTAAAATGACCTTGAACTACTAGCTGAAATCAAAGAAAAAGAATATGAAAATAAAAGGAATTCTGTAGCGTTTTAACTACGTTCTACACAGTCAAGGCCTTCGACAAGTCACAGAGGACGCCTAGTATAGGCTATAATAGCATCCTTGCGATCCTCCGATACACTAAATACATATATGTTTAACTAACATGATGTCCGCGTCCATCGTAGACCACCCTTGCGTGAAACCAAATTGCTGACTATTTTACACATTTTGTTTTTATAATGAATAAAAATATTTGGATCGAATTGAATACTGACATACACCACAAGTATTCAGTTATTTTATATAGCTTTTTTGTACGCTTTAATCACAGTATGGGCTTCAATATAGTCGAACAAAAAGACCAGAAGTGTCTAAGGAAAGGAAAGGAACCCTTATTTTTTTGGAGGCCTGTATCGAAAACCATTTCGAGAACAGAGCCCAAAGAAGCAATATTTCCATGTTAAAGGAATAAAATATTGTCTAGTTAAATTTATATTCAGCAAACAAGAAAATTATCAATGCCCTTCATTTGAGCTCTACAGCCTTTTCGTCTGTGCGCCTCCTTCCTCTCAAGCTGACAGTTGTCAAACTGACGTTGTCAAGTCTGTTGTTGTTTGTCGCCGGCTTGAGGCTTTTACTCAATGCCAAGTTTGCGCCACCATCTCGATTTCTATGTAGCTAGGATATGTCAAAATCTTTGCTCCGGCTGTTAGTTGTTTGCACAAGACGGTACAAAGCATCTAACGTACAAGCCGTGATTCATTTTGGAAATCTAATGGGCAAAAGTTTCTTTACAGCCAATGACCTTCTAATACACAAGGACATCGCACTGGCGCGCGTAACAAGGGACCAAGAAAGTGTGCTTAAACTCGTTGTAAGCACACTTTCTGCATTAGTCGCATGTCCACCGTAAAGGTGTCAAGATGTCCAAGTGCGCTATCAAAAAGTGCCGAAATAATACATTGACGACGCAGAAAAAAGATGGTGTGACTTACCACCGGTAAGTTAATTTTGTTTACGTAAGATAACATGCGAAAAAGTGTAAAATACTTAGTAAAACCATTGAAAACACAAGAAATATCTAAAATTATTTACAATGTTCCCATTCCTTTCTCTCACGCACATCAGAAAGAGACAAATGGGAGGGCGCGTCATAAATGTCAGAAAAACAAAACTGTGGAGTATCTTTTTTTTTGTTCAATGTAAAATCTATTTGGCATTATTGTTATCACATTTATTTCACTATCTTGCAAGTTTTCCCAATGAATAAAAACATATTACATGCCTCGAAGTTAATATTGTTTATCTTTACTCAATCAAAATATAAATGACATAGGATAAGTTGCGCAAGTTGTAATGGCAGTTTTTTTAAGATTTAAGCGGCAAGTACATGCTCAGAAAGTATGATAAAACCTTTTTGACAGTAAAAGTAATCGCTTTCAACTGTCAAAATATATACCCAAATCGATGCACACACAAAAGAACAGTTTAGTCATATTTATGACTTGACCAAGGCAGTCATAGAAAGATACATTGACGTTCGTCTACATTACATATGCCAGAAGGATACCTTAGAAAAGAAAAGTAAGTCTAAAAGACAAGTTTTTAACAAATTGAATTTGTTCCAAGGCACTTAAGTTTGATAGTTGAAGTGAAATAAAATTTGTATTTTCTTAAATTTGTTGTTTTTCTGAACATACACGAGTGAATAATGAATTTTGAATGAATCAATATCTACACACACACGTGTGTAGATATTGATTCATTCATACAATCTCACACACACACACACACACGCACGCACACGCATACACACACACACACACACACACACACACGCACGCAACTGGCGTATGAAACAGTAATTTTGAAACAAAAATCATCCCACTTAACACCATATAATAATTTCATATTTACAAAAACGAAAAATCTCAGATATAAAAATTAATAGCGCTACACCAGACTACTCCATTCCATTTTTTATTCCAGTCTGCTTCTCAAATCACTTTATTTTGCTTCTACTGCCTAATCGATTTACACTAAGTCTTAATCACAGAGGTCAGTTTACAGGACTTGAATATCAGCGGCAATGTATAAATGGAGCAGTCGAAGCAAAATAGGGTAAATTTAGAAGTGTGTGCCATGTTTGGGCTCTGTTGTTGTATGCCACGATTTGTCCTGTGTATTAGAAGGTCATTGTTTACAGCCGTCTAAATGTGCAGTGGTCGTCGAGTAAAGTAGCAAATGAAGTTCGTGGGCGAAACAACCGGGTCGAATGTAACCGAGCTATAATTCGATGTCCAGGTTTATAAGCGAAATCGTGGTTATTTAAGAGAATAATGAAATAAGAATCTAGAGAAAACACCAAAACACAATCTTTGAATGAAGTGTCAGCACCACAGATTAACAATAATGTAGCGTCAGCACAGGCAGAGTGTCAGTCAGCCAACCACAACAGACCACAGACTGATATCCACAGACAAATGATTTTGTTAATTTTTTTACCCGTACAAATGACGTCACACTTACACAATATTTTTATAAAATCATAGCGAGCAATTAACTTGATTTATCGCAGAAAAAATGAAATTAGTTTCTTATAATTATGTTTTAATTCAGAAAAACATAATAAGTAGCTAAAAAAAAACTTCGTTGCGAACTGGAACATTTGTAGGTAAATTGTTCAAAAGCCACAGTAATGTCTTCTTTAGAAATTATTAATTTATCATCTATTTTTCGTGAAAATTAGCGGTCTCCTAATTTGGATTTACGTGTTTCCTTATATATAATAGTGAACTTATTATAAGATTTAAGGATGTTATATAACCGCGATTTGCTTTTTTGCAGACAACCGACTTAAATTCCAATGCACTTTAACATACTGATTGAAACTGGGATCATATTATGTGAATCATGTAATATGACCTGTCTTTTTCTTATACAGTGAATAAAGCGTGTCACTACTTTTTCGACTGCGAGCAGAGGTCTATTCGCTAAATCCTACTTTATTTAAGAATTAGTCCAGTTACTGCAGCATAAAAAAGGGGTCAACCTCGGAATGAGAGAGAATAAGCCAAATGTTTATATATACCTTCATGAACAAACCGAGATAATCTTTGTATTGTTGAACTTGTAAAAACTTATACCTACCGCAGATACGAGATTTTATGACTTTTTAGAAAAATGTTGTATACGAAAATTCAGTTTATTATCTCTCAATCCGAGTTTAATCCTAATTTGATTATCCTACAAAATGTCATTATTATCACCGTGTATCATTATCAGCAGCACCATAATTTCACAAATGATTATTTCGTCGGCTTATTGCAAGAACTCATTAACCGACATATTCACTATTTGGAGAAAAACTACTTTTTAGTTCGTGTTAGTTAATGGTTGTATTTCCTCTTCCTTATTCCCTATAACAAAATAATGCCTGATTAGATATTAAAACACTACTATTGTATCATTGTTCAATTCATTCATCATCAACCCATTATGTCCCCACCGAGGGGCACGGGTCTCTTCCCTGAGGAAGGTATAGGCCATACTCCACCACGGGGGCCAAGTCCGGATTGGTGGAGGCTTGTAGACTAGTGGCTCGTCTACTGTCAGAAGTTGTCAAGCCGCCCTAAGGCCTCTGACTTGGCTTAACGACTGCCATCTATCGACGGCAGCCGGCACCAACAGCTTAACGTGCCTTGCGAAGCACGGAACCGCTCGGAAAAATACCACTAGCGTTAGGCATAGACGGCGACCCATCCATGCACTGAACGCGCCCAGTGTTGCTTAACCTTCGTGATCGTTTAAGACCACTCAGGCAGCCGGGGCTACGAGCGATGATTGTTCAATACTTACATCTATATGTCCATAACTTTAAAAAAAAAAGCGGTTAGTGAGTTTTTGCAGTAAGCCGACGATTTATGGGTTGTTTTTAGTGACTCCTACACATAGGTATATGTGCAATAGGACCAAACAATAACACTGTACAAAATTGTGTACCTAGCTCTGCACTCAGGTTTAAAAAAAAAAAACACCAAAAAGTACCTACTAAGAATAACGGTTTGAGTAGATCCACCTGATTATATATTTTTTGCATCGAATTAAAAAACAGACTACAGAGGGACAGGGACAGTCGCCTTTTCATAACGTAATGGTATATAATAGGTTTGGATGGATTTTGCGGCACTGGTTTTTATTTATTTATTTATTTCAATTTCTTACAACTATCTTTACAGGACAAGCCTAATACGACAGATGCGCAATTTAGATTGTAATCTTAAGTCTATTCAGATCTACTTTAATACATACTAATATCTATTTACTTAAACTAGAACCCAAAACGCATATCGAGGCTTTTGTGAACTCGTCCAGAGTGCATACAAATAAGTCCGTATGATCAGCAACCGCGTTGAGCGTGCGCAAGGCACGCGTGAGCGGCGCGTCACGGAGCAGGTTAGTACGCGCGCGTGGCACCACCAGCAGCCGCGGCCGCCGCCGCTTATTCTTATTCTCCGCTTTCTTAGCCATTTACCTGTTTCATCAAGTTGGAGCTGGAGGTTGTTTGAGGCTTCATCTGCGTTTTCATTGCAAGATAGTATTGCGTTATCGTCCCTATTATGTCCATGTAAGTTATATATCTAAGCGCTGAGCGCAACCAATATTATGACAAGTATTATTCGTAAAGAAAAAGAAATACCACGTTTATTAATCTTTTAACCTGGCCTCTCCGATTGTGTTAAAACATTTTTTACTGCAAGTTCTCCATTGTCCCAGAATGCGATCCTGCAGCGGCACGCAGAGGAGGTGAGCGGGGCGACGGCGCGGCTCCGTGCAGAGACCGGCGCCGCGGCGGAGCGCACCGCGGCGCTCGTGGCGCATCGGCGCGCGCTCGTCGTGACGTTGGCGCACGCCCTGCAGACTGTGGCGCTGCCAGGTGAGACATACAGGAAGTGAACGGAGCGATGGCGCGGTACTTATAGCGTATGCACGCCCTGCAGACTGGCGCTACCAGGTGAGACATACAGGAAGTGAACGGAGCGATGGCGCGGCACTTAGCGCATGCACGCCCTGCAGACTGGCGCTGCCAGGTGAGACATACAGGAAGTGAACAGAGCGATGGCGCGGCCCTTATAAGCGCATGCATGCCCTGCTGACTGTCTTCCTGCTAGGTGAGACATACAAGGGATGTGCAGGATGAAGGTGCAGCTCCGCATCATTTGTGTCGCTTTGCAGAGCACTGAAACGCACAATTAAGCATCGGAAATCGCTGCTTCATAACCTCAGAGCGCTAACTTCCATGAGTACCAAGCCGTGAGTGGTAAGCCATCAGGCCCCTTTTTCCCACTGGACACTATGGGCATGTGCCCAGGGCCCCACAATTGATAGGGGCCCCCTTGATCCTGCCAGATCACCAAACGATAACTGATATTTAATGAGAAAGTATGTACAAAATATGTTTTATTGTCTATCTACTTTCTTGGTCTAATCCATTGAGTTAAAGTACAACATAGTACTATGTAGTACTTTAACTCAATTGTCTAATCTAACAAAATTGTGTTCTGCCAAGGTTGCAGGGGCCCCATTATCGTAATGTGACCAGGGCCTCCAGTTGGTTAAAGACGGCCCTGCTTACCATCACTCCATGGCACCAAAACTCATGAAGGTCAGTGCCCTCTATATATCATAGAGCCTCCACCACTCTCCCTGTCCAATTTTTTTTTGTATTCATGATCTTACTTTTTTTTCCAGGTGGACCCAAGGGCGCCACTGAAGCCAACATTGATGAATATATGGAGAAACTACATGGGCTGGTTGCAGAAGGCAAAAATAGTGCTGCTGTGAAGCAAGCTAGAGAAATTCTGAACAGAACTGAGCTCCCAATGAACTGAACTTGAGTAAAAACCTGTAATGTGTTTTAAAACTATGTGAAATTGAATTTAAAATAGTTATTAGAATAAAGAAGACATCATCAAAAGAAAATCTCAGTATGTGGCATGATGAGTAGATTAAAACAAAATGTTTAGTAAATCATTTTGTCTAATGATTTGAATAACAGTACAATGGAATTAAATTATTATCTTAAAAATTATGTAATTATTTCACCACTCCTACATAGATCAGTCTAATTTAGAGCATTATGAACAGAGTCAAGATCAAGCTAGCTGTCAATGTCATCATCAGAAGCTTCTTCAGCATCAGGATCATACCGGTGCAATTTCTTTCTCCATATTTTGATCAGCTGATCCCATGAGCGCCGGCTGTATTTGTTGTATTTATCAGGTGTCCTTGGATGTTCCTTTGTTCTCTTAGCCCTGAAAATCAATCTGGTTATGTATCATCTAGTCATAGTGACAATGCTGTGTTGAGTAATACTAAAATGAAAAACATTGCAAAAATTGTATTGACTTTTAGAAGAAAATATAATAAGTGGCTTAAACATTATAACCTTCACAGGCCTGCCCCTATAATTATTATGCACACCATATCCAAAAAATATTTCAATCATCTTACTGTCAAATTCCATACCAATTGCTATCGAAAACATCAGGATTGTAACAGAATTTGGTGCGCATAATTAGGCGCCCTGATTACGCACATCAAATCCTGTCTTGCAATAGCAATAAGTATGGAATTTCATAGATAGATGATTGGAATGATTCAGGATTTGGTACGGAATATAGGTGCTGATGTACCCACTGGAAAAAATATGCACAAGAACTATTAACATGGCCCACAACAGAGGTGGAGATGCTTTTGTTGGCCCGAAGCTCCTCCATATTAATTAGTTAGGTAGGAGAAGCAGGGAGCGATCGGACAATCGCGTTTTACTGTACTCACATAGGCACTTGTTTGATATAGTTGTGGTACCCAACAGTGTTTTTGCCATAGTCAATTTGCTTTTGGCGCCTTTGTAATACAGCTGAATCAGTCTCCAATTCCAGAGGTTGCCTTTCCTTAGAGTGACTGAAAAGAACACACAAATAACCTCACAAAAGTAATAGCCATAAATTTTATAACCATTCAAGATACATAATTACATACTGTTCATCTTTATCACTTCTACTGTTATTTTTCGCTCTTTTCCTTTGGTGTGTGTTGTCAGAGTCCTGATGTTTCATCTTTTCCTTGGTGGCTTTGCGGACTGGAGCTGGAAGTTGATTACTAGTATTTGAGATATTAAACAGCAGAGGCTGAAAGCAAATCGCTAATGTCCTGATGGTTTCCTTCACTGATTTAATGGCATCACTTACCAGTACCTAGTTGTACTTCCGCCGCCAAACTCTCGGTTTCCGCGCTGTATAGAGCATCCATAGTTATCGAAGTAATTATCACGGGCACGGCCGTTGAGTCTCTAACGTGGTTTGGTCGAACGGCAAAGCATACCCACGCTGACGGTCAAACTACAGAACGCAACAACGATGATAACCAAACTTTATCCACTAACCTCAACATTTACTAAATTATTATGCAGATTTACTTAGTAACTCTTAATGGACGCACGCAAAGTATTCTTTGGTGCATAAAAGAAACATGAAAGAAACCAACCAAAGCAAACAACATAAAACGTCAAACAACAAAACAACACAAATGTGCGCGCGAAAAGTAGGCACACTGCTAGTGCAGTGTGAGGTACACACCCACAGACGATATTACACACCGTACGTACCAATCGTACCATACACAACAATGTGTTCTGTGCACAACACTCGGTGACAGATAAGGCGCGAAACACACAGATGGGACGTGGGGCGGGACGCAGAAAGGCGCGATTCATACAGAAGGGACGTGGGTAGGGGCGAGGAATGGACGCCCGCCGGACGAAGCGCAGAAAAGTCGCCCAAAAGCCTTTTCAGCGCACACAGATGGGACGGGGCGAGGGGTGTAACGTAATAGCTATATCTACTAAAAAATTATTAAAGTTTTGTAAAGTTGACCTTTTTGGTCTTTTTTTCATGTTCTAATACCCACTCAAACGTCCGGTGCGCTAGCCCAAGGAA
The DNA here is from genome assembly GCA_947308005.1 of Yponomeuta malinellus. Taxonomy (NCBI): domain Eukaryota; kingdom Metazoa; phylum Arthropoda; class Insecta; order Lepidoptera; family Yponomeutidae; genus Yponomeuta; species Yponomeuta malinellus. Next base: position 13,364,460 of record OX371006.1, on the reverse strand, counting down.
GCGTCAAACGTTCGAGCGCGCGACCTACAAGGATTACACTCTGAGCAACAGCTACCTTTTTAACAAAAACGTAATTGCTTCCAAATTACTGAAGCTACCCTAAAACAAAAAAATACTGATAAACAGGTGAATGTATATAGAATTAACTAATATGAAAAATAAATTACTTTATTTATAATATAAATGCCGAAACGTTGCCAAACTTTGAGATTAATATAAATTTTCTAATTAGGCATTCATTATGGAATTTTTATAATTAATCGGACAGTTCTAAGCAATTAGAAATATTTTATTAAATAATTACAGTTATTAAGCTTTGATTTGATAATAACCAATCTAAACTAGATATGCTATGTATGCAGGCCTCTGCGCCCGCAGTTGGGTTTGCGACGATAAAAATCTATTTTCAGTGTTGATTTATGACACCTCATAGTCACGAAACTATGGTAATTTACATACAGACAGAAAGAAGAAACCGTAAGGATTATTTTTCTGCACAACATGTCTAGTAAATGTAATAAATAATCAGCGTATTTACCTCACATTTATAGACGTCCACAACTTATTCATTTTCGAAAACCAGAGTCAGATTTTATGTTTTTTTTTTACGCAACTGGTGTTGCCTGCATTGAAATTTTTATTGGTCTTACAATACCCAGGACGTATGACGCTACTTTTTTTTTGGGTACTACAGTTCCCCGGCTTGAGTGGATACAAAATCCTCTTTATTTTTTATGTGAGTATAGGTCAACTGTTGTCGCGGCATGTACCCCTTAGTTTTTGAATTTGCTGCCTGCTGTTTTTTCCCTAGATAGACAATGGAACAGTCGACAGCACATAAACTCATTTACTTCCGCCCAACAGGTAACTTCTTTTAAAGTCGACAGCACGTCAACCTTTACGCACGTGCCCTCTAATCAGTTACCCGTGGGTATGATATTTTAGGATGTTTTTGATATATTTGATCCATGACTGTCTTTAGCATCATCAGCATCATTTTAATATCATTACTATTTGGAGGTAAGTGCCCCCGGTTTCACTGATCTTGTTACATCTGTTTTTTTAATCTATGGAAGGAACGGCACATATGTGAGTTACGCACACACTTGCAGACTGGGTAAAGATACTACACTCCCACAGCTACGGCCCCGCTTCTCGCTTCACGGTGTTCCATATTGGAAATCTACGGATATAACGACAAAAGGCAGATTTCTTTCCGATTCCTGTCGTTGGTTTATTTAAAAAAATAATGTTTGAGGAAAAACCTGGTAGGTTTATGTGGTAGGAAAAAAACCCAAAGTTTTTTCTTTGTTTAGAAATGTCAGTATTTTCATATAGGTAATAAAACTTCTTTTCTCAGATAACGCGTGTGCGCTCCGAAAAAAATTACTAGATATCAAGAATCTAGTTAGAAACATACAGCACAGTAGAATTAGGATTTGACCCGGGAAAATATAAGTAGCAATTTCCTTCAGAATTCCTGAAGGAAATTGCGATTATTGCCCCTCCCCCCCAATGGGTTCACTGGCAGTCTAAATTTGGTTTTGCGTGTTACTCGATCCGTTGCATCATCCGCCATCTTGATGAATAACTCGTTTATTTTTTTTCACACGAAATATGGTAAATACAAAAGTTGTTTAAAATTAAATTTTCTACAATTTTGGTTCTCATAATTTTTTTTCTAGAATTAATTTTTTCTGATTTACACCCCAAAAGAGGGGGTGAATTTTGGCACGAGTAACAGCTCGTTCATTTTCAATTTTACATAAAAAAAGGTTACACCCATCTTTTCCTTTACCGTAAGCGTGCGTCCCAAAAATATGAACCTTACAAGAAAACAAAATCAGTAAGTATAGGGTGCCATTCAAAATGTTATGTACAAATATGGTAACTTCTGGACAACAAGGTGCGGAGTACAAAGCGTTCCAATCTAGATTGAGATATTGAAATTGGTTTATTGATATAAGAATAATTCACAATCTGATCATATTATCATAACATAAATTACAGTATAACATTTAATTGCGTAAAATTTTCATTAAATAGGTAATTAATACATTTAATTATAGTGAATTGATATAAATATCGATTATTATTATTATTTATTTTATGCTCAGTAAGACAAGAAAAACCACAATTTCATTAGTTTGCCAAACTGCCAATGCAGTTTATCGGCAAGTTTTTGGTAACAATCAAGTGTTTTTCTCTAAGTTTTGCTTGTATTTTTTTTAAGCATTCCTAAAACTTTTACAGTTTCCATTTAGGTACCCAATAATGATGAAACTTTGTGTATTTTTATCTGTATTATTACGAAAATGTAATTTACTATTCAATATACAGGATCTGATGATGGGATACTGGAGAAATAGAGGGAACTCTTCAGATTTTAAAGGCACACTTCAAGCGATTTGGGTGCTTTTTATAGTAACTCGTGAATTTGCTTTTGGTAAACATTAACATAAGTACCTAGTTGTTGTGATATTCACAAAAAAAATAATGATTTTTTTTAAATAAAAACAAACTTAATAACATCCGTGTGGCGCCGGATTAAAATAGCGTCACTCCATTTCCTTCCGTGGATGTCGTAGACGGCGACTAAGGAAATCAATTACCAGCAGACGGGCAGCAGCGTCATCCTGAGATTCCAACCGCATACTGCGATCGCCAACCCGCCTGCCAAGCGTGACGATTATGGCAAAACCCCTTATGGTTATGAAAACCACGAAGGAGGCCTATATCCTGCAGTGAGCGTCAAATGGCTGATGATGATGAACACTACAGCACTAAAAACAGAGAAATAATTTAAACGAATATGTCCTTTAAAGTCGATGTCGGTATAGTAGAAACATATTTTGGAGTTGGTAACTTGGCACCGGCTCGAAACTATAAGTACCTACTGCGACATTGCAATCTTGTTTTTTTCACTTTGTATAATTTTTAATTTCTATTTATATTTTTGTTTAAAAATAAAATTGAATGTCGATTGTCGTAATATGAAGAAATGTGTCAAATGTCACTACTGTCACTGCGTAAACAAAGCTTGTCTATATTTTCCAATGGTAGAGTCATAAATACCACCGTACATTTTAACTTGCTCTACTGTTTCCTATTTCAACACATGATATTGGCGGAATTTACTGTGCTAGTCACGCACAGTACAAGTGCCATACAAAACAAGAATAATAATATTTTCCAATGTGTAATTATTTTAGCTTATTAAAGCCTAATTAAAGGTTCTACTTCTTTCTATGTCCGACAATTTAATAAGCTAAAAAGTATTGGAGAGAAAGGAGGATGACACTGTCGACTGAACTGGCCAGTAAGCCAGTTAGGAAATAATACAAGTGTAGGTATTTGATTTGAATGATATTCTAGCGAGTGACTAGAGTCTAGATGTCATTGCCTTTGTTCTGAATTTGTTTGTTGGAAATAAAATTATTTGTCCTGATGTAACAGTTTATATTTCTGGGTAGATTTGCAGCAATTGGTAGCTCCCTGAACACGGGAACTCCAATAAAAAGTTCTGAAGCAACCATGGCTAATAAAGGAGATTCGGAAGTTCCACCAGTCCAGAACATGTTACGGTTTTTAAGACCAGACCAATTTGAGACTGACCCCAGCAGCGTCGGCTCTGAGTTAAAACGGAAACACTGGTACTACACCTTTAATAACTTCATATCTGCAGAATTTCGAAATTCCAAGAACGAGGTAACAAAACTCATGTTACTCGCAAACCACCTATCGCCTACAGTTTTCTCATTGATATCGGAATGCCAGGACTTCAAAAGTGCCATAGTCCAGTTAGAAAAATCGTATGTGAAAACTAAAAACGAAGTACATGCGAGACACATACTAGCCACAAGAAGGCAGCACGAAGGTGAATCGGTTGATGAATACCTGCGTGAACTGAAAAATCTATCGCAAAACTGTAACTTCAAAGCGTGCACAGCCGAGGAACATAAAAGTGAGTACATACGAGACGCGTTCTTTCGAGGACAATTATCGAACGCTATCCGACAAAGGTTATTAGAGAACCTCACTTTAACGCTTGACGACGCACATAATCAAGCGTGCTCCCTAGAAATGGCCGAGAGGAATACAAAGTCTTACACTGTCCCTCACATGAGCAATTATTCGGCTAATATCAGTCAAAACAATGAAACTCAAGCGAGACCTTCAACTAGTTCAGAGGGCATCGCCGTAGCCCTGCATCAAGTCTCTCACAAGAAATCGTGCTTTTTTTGTGGAAGCCCTACTCTGCACCCCCGATTCAAATGTCCAGCTTTCAAGGCCACTTGTCTGAAATGCGGAAAGAAAGGCCACTTCGCTAAAGTTTGCAGGAGCGACGGTAACTTCATGCTAGACGTCACACATAACAGTTCAGAAAACCTGATGGCAACAACTCCAATTACGATAAACGAGCATAAAGCAGAAGCACTCATAGATACGGGGAGTACATTGAGTTTTATCGACAGTAATCTGGCAAGTACTCTAAAGCTCAAAAGAAAGCCTTGCAACCAATGTATAACTCTCGCATCCCACGATCACACATCTATTGTCAAAGGTATGTGCTATGCCACTCTCAAGATTCAGTCGCATGTTTACAAACAATTGCCTCTCCTGATCGTAAACAATCTTTGCGCTGACGTCATCATAGGGCATGACCTTTTAAAGGATCACGAGTCATTGATGCTGGAGTTTGGAGGCCCTAAAGAAGCTCTTAAAGTTTGTAGCGTTATGGCCGCTACTGTATCCGCCGTGTCTGTCTTCACAAATATGTCTCCAGATATAAGACCTATTGCCATCAAATCAAGAAATTACAAAAGAGATGATGAAGAGTTCATCGAGGCTGAAGTCACTAAACTCCTGGAAGACGGAGTAATAGAACCGAGCATATCACCGTGGAGAGCGCAAGTGCTAGTACCAGGAGGAGACGGCATTCACCGTAAGAGAATGGTAATAGATTATTCATTAACTATCAATAAATATACATTACTAGATGCCTATCCCCTACAGAAAATAGAGACTATCGTGGCAAAAGTTGCTAAGAACAACTTCTTCAGTCAAATCGACCTGAAATGTGCTTATCATCAAATAAAAATCCTAGAAAAGGAAAAAAAAATATACAACATTCGAAGCTTGCGGGAAGCAAACCAATGGAAACCAGTTTACAAGAATCCCTTTTGGCGTGACAAATGGCGTAGCCGCATTCCAAAGAGCACTAAAATATGTAATAGACACGGAGAAACTAATAGGAGTGTACGCCTACCTCGACGATATTACTATTTGCGGCAAAGACAAGGTAGATCATGCCTTTAATCTAGACAAATTCATGAAAGCTGTCGAAAAATACCAACTGACCATCAACATAGAGAAAAGCGTGTTCTTGTTAAGGAGTGTAACCTCCTTTATGTTTCGTTTAGTTGTCTTTGACAAGTCGATGGTATTTTGTCGATTGTTTTACAGTCAATAAATATTTACAGAATGTAAATCTTTATATGGAAAGAGGCAGTTGATACTGAAATTAATTCTTTGAAAGAAAACGAAACATGGGATCTAGTAGAATTACCTGAAAAACGGAAAGCTATTCCCTGTAAGTGGATATTCAAAATTAATACTAATCCGGACGGGACACTAGACAAATACAAGGCCCGATTAGTAATTAAGGGATATTCTCAAAAGGAAGGGCTGGATTTCTTTGAAACGTTTAGTCCTGTGGCAAGAAGCAGCACAATACGAGCACTTCTTAGTGCTGCTGCAAAGCAAAACATGTCGTTAGCTCAATTTGATGTCTCCACAGCGTTCTTATACGGAAACTTAGATGAGGTTTACATGAAACCCCCACAAGGCTATACCACTGATCCTAGGCTTGTATTCAGGCTAAAGAAGAGTCTGTACGGTTTAAAACAGGCACCGCGATGTTGGAACCGATGCATCACTGACTACATATTAGCTCTCGGATTTAAGCAGAGCAAAGCGGATCCCTGCCTATTTATAAGAAAGAAAGGCAAAAATAAAATTGTCTTAGCCCTGTATGTTGACGACGGGTTAATCGCTTCCACAAGTGAAAAAGAAACTCAAAACTTTTTGGAAGAGCTGAAAAAGCGTTTCAAAATAACTGTTAAATCAGCGAACTATTTCCTGGGTATGGAAATAGAGAGGAAGTCGGACGGCTCTATTCTAGTACATCAGAAAGCGTATACTAAACGCGTGCTAGAAAGATTCGGAATGGCGAATTGTAAAGCCGTAGCCACACCAATTATTAAGACGAATAACATAGAGGATGAAAATACTTCAGACCGCTTCCCCTACCGTCAAGTAGTTGGAGCATTGGCTTATCGTATGACTGGTACGAGACCAGATATAGCCTATGCTATAAGCGTCGTATCCCGTAATTTGGACCATCCTACAAAGGAAGATATCCATACTGTCAAACGGATATTACGGTATTTGAAAGGCACAATGGATAAAGGAATTATTTACAAAAGCGGTACAGCCCCTGGTCTAGAATGCTATAGTGATGCTGATCACGGAGGTGATCTTAGCACAGGACGCTCCACTACTGGCATGTTATGCTTGTTTGGTGGTGGACCAATTTCATGGCAGAGTAAACGCCAAACCACCGTTGCAATTTCATCCACCGAAGCGGAGGTAATAGCTGCCAGTGAAACTGCTCGCGAGATCATATGGTTGAAGAGAATCTTGAAAGATATTACTGGCGAAGATTGCTCGACAAGTCTTTGCATCGACAATGAGTCCGCAATAAGACTAGCCAAAAATCCACCATATGAATATCATCAACGAACAAAGCACATAAGAATTAGATCGTTCTTTAAAAGAGAATGTGTAACTAATGGTGTTCTTGATGTATGTAAGGTCCCTGCAGCTCGACAGCTTGCCGATATGTTGACAAAACCGTTGTATGGACCCAGAATTCAAGAGCTCAGCGAAATGTGCAACATAAAAAACGGAGGCGGATGTTAAGGAGTGTAACCTCCTTTATGTTTCGTTTAGTTGTCTTTGACAAGTCGATGGTATTTTGTCGATTGTTTTACAGTCAATAAATATTAACAGAATGTAAAACTTTATTAGTTCTGTGTCGATTCTATCAATTTACTAGGATATACAATCCAAAACAATGAAATCAAACCAGACAAGAACAGATTGGAACCCTTGGTACATCTGCCACCGCCATCGGATCAAAAAGAACTTAGAAGAACACTCGGTATGTTTGCACACTACTCAAAATGGATTCACAACTTTTCTGAGAAAATCCACCCGCTGGTCATCACTACATTCCCGCTTACAGAAGAAGCGATCTTAAGCTTCAACCGACTGAAGCTAGATATAGCTGACTCTGTGTTGACTGCTATCGACGACCATGAAATGTTTACAGTAGAGACAGATGCTTCTGACCACTCCCTAGCTGCAACGCTAATACAAAAGAATAGACCAGTGGCATTTTTCTCAAGAACCCTGACAAACTCAGAAAAGCGGCAAAGTTCAATCGAAAAGGAAGCGTGTGCTGTTGTCGAAGCTCTAAAGAAATGGCGGCACTATCTTATAGGCAGACACTTCCTCCTAATAACGGACCAACGATCGGTTTCGTTTATGTTTGATCAGAAACATAGCAACAAAATTAAAAATGAAAAAATTGAACACTGGCGCCTTGAACTCTCATGCTATAAGTACGACATTGTATACCGGCCAGGGAAAGAGAACATAGTAGCAGATGCACTTTCAAGAGTTTGTGCGAACGTAGATACTGATAAATTGTACAACCTTCACAAACTACTTTGTCACCCTGGAGTTGTAAGAATGACTCATTGGGTGAGATCAAAGAATCTGCCTTACTCAATTTCCGACATTAAGGCTATGACAGAAAACTGCGATCTGCACTGAAGTAAAACCTCGTTTCTATAAATCACAAGGAAGACTAATAAAAGCGACCGCCCCATTCGAGAGGCTGAGCATGGACTTCAAAGGACCGTTGCCATCATCGGGAGCAAATAGATATATATTGACTATAATAGACGAATATTCGAGGTTCCCATTCGCTTATGCTTGTAAAGATGTGTCCTCCAGTACAGTCATAAAATGTCTAAGAGACTTGTTCCATGTATTTGGGACTCCGAGCTACGTTCATTCTGATAGAGGAGGAGCATTCATCTCGGATGAAATAAAATCATACCTAACATCACAAGGAGTTGCGTGTAGGAGAACTACGCCTTACAACCTAAAGGAAATGGCCAAGTCGAAAGACTAAACGGCACGTTATGGCGAACCGTACAGTTATGTTTGCTGTCGAAACAAAACCCCATAGAAAATTGGGAAAGTGTCTTGCCAGAATCCTTACACGCAATCAGATCTCTACTGTGCACGGCAACAAACGAAACGCCCCACGAACGGATGTTCCATCAACCTCGACGTACACTAAACGGCGAATCTCTCCCGTCCTGGTTGCTAGAGCCCGGACCTATCCTGTTAAAGAAAAACGTGAGAAACTCAAAGTACGACCCACTAGTAGAACAGGTCGAACTTCTCGATTCAAATCCGCACTATTCGACAGTGCGGACCTCTGAAGGACGGGAGACCAATGTGTCAAACAGGCATTTAGCGCCACTACCCGTATCGGAGAGCGACAGTGACGGCCTTTACGAAGACGCAACCGAAGACGCCGCTGAACCAAACGAACCAACACCGTCAGCCGCCACAGGATCGAACGAACTAGCGCCACCGGTGCCGGCCCCTCATCGCTCGAACAGGATCAGACTACAGCCGGCGTACCTTCGTGATTATGACACCTCTTAAACATAGAGGGGGTGAATGTCGTAATATGAAGAAATGTGTCAAATGTCACTACTGTCACTGCGTAAACAAAGCTTGTCTATATTTTCCAATGTGTAATTCTTTTAGCTTATTAAAGCCTAATTAAAGTTTCTACTTCTTTCTATGTCCGACATCGATCTTAGCTATTTCATTTCATAGATTCAAAATATGCCTTCTTAATAAATTTTATTTTCAAGTCTTTGATTTTGATCTTATTCAGGTACTTTTACCTGCTTATTACTTATTACTTTACTTTATTACTAATATATATAGCTACAATCCGGTATACTCACTGACTGACTGACTGACTGACTGACTGACAGATCATCTATAGGTTTCCTCGGAAACGGTAAGAGCTACGTGAAAATTTTGTATGAGAAAGTTGTAGGAAATGTATGATATACAGCCATCCTATGAAGCCGATTTTTGAATTTCGAACGCCTTCTCCCATACAAATGGGCTAACTTTTTTGTTTATTGGCCGATTTGGATGAAATTTGGAACAGGTGTTTGTTTCGTGATCTCATTTTGAAAAAAAATTTTGAACGTTCGAAATTCAAAATAGGGGCGAGAATATGGCCGCCCAAAAAATCGACCTCTGCGCAAAAAAGTCGGCAGCCAACTGGGCACATGCTGGATACGTGCCCTAAACGGCATCGGGTTGTCAAAGGACCCAGGTATATGAGAAAAATCGGACATTTTAGATTTTCAAGATGGCGGCCGAGATATCGACGATTGAAAATGAGAAAATTTTGTATGGAGAATTTGTACTGAAAATCGACTTTTAGTACAAAATTTTAAACAAAGATGAAATTTTTTTCAAAAAAACAATTTTTCGAGGCCGAAGCGGGGATGAGGAACGTCGACGCGGCGAGGCCGAAGGCCGAGCTCCGTTCAGGCCGAGGCCGAAGGCCGAGACTATACATTTTCGGCGAACAAGCAACAAAGCAAAAGCCAGATGGGACAAACTTGCGAGGCCGAAGGCCGAGCTCCGCGAAGCGGGCCTCAGGAACACCGCCGCGGCGAGGCCGAAGGCCGAGCTCCGTTTAGGCCGAGGCCGAAGGCCGAGACTATACATTTTCCGGCGAACAAGCAATAACGCAAAAGCCAGATGGGACAAACTTGCGAGGCCGGAGGCCGAGCTCCGCGAAGCGGGCATGAGGAACCCCGCCGCGGCGAGGCCGAAGGCCGAGCTCCGTCCAGGCCGAGGCCGAAGGCCGAGACCATACATGTTCCCACTTATCAAATCCCTACCCCAAGTGTCTAGCGAGGCCCTAGGCCGAGCGCCGCGGAGAGCGAAGCTCGGAGCGGCTGGGGGTTGGCGCGCGTAAGCGCGCAGGGGGTTCACCCCCTAGTTACTAATATATATAGCTACAATCCGGTATACTCACTGACTGACTGACTGACTGACTGACAGATCATCTATAGGTTTCCTCGGAAACGGTAAGAGCTACTTGAAAATTTTGTATGAGAAAGCTGTAGGAAATGTATGATATACAGCCATCCTATGAAGCCGATTTTTGAATTTCGAACGCCTTCTCCCATACAAATGGGCTAACTCTTTTGTTTACCGACCGATTTGGATGAAATTTGGAATAGTTGTTTGTTTCGTGATCTAATTGTGAAAAAAAATTTTGAACGTTCGAAATTCAAAATAGGGGCGAGAATATGGCCGCCCGAAAAATCGACCTCTGCGCAAAAAAGTCGGCAGCCAACTGGGCACATGCTGGAGACGTGCCCTAAACGGCATCGGGTTCTCAAAGGACCCAGGTATATGAGAAAAATCGGACATTTTGACATTTCAAGATGGCGGCCGAGATATCGACGATTGAAAATGAGAAAATTTTGTATGGAGAATTTGTACTGAAAATCGACTTTTAGTACAAAATTTTAAACAAAAATGAACAATTTCTCAAATAAACAATTTTTCGAGGCAAAAGCGGGGATGAGGATCCTCGCCGCGGCGAGGCCGAAGGCCGAGCTCCGTTCAGGCTGAGGCCGAAGGCCGAGACTATACATTTTCCGGCGAACAAGCAACAATGCAAAAGCCAGATGGGACAAACTTGCGAGGCCGAAGGCCGAGCTCCGCGAAGCGGGCACCAGGAACCCCGCCGCGGCGAGGCCGAAGGCCGAGCTCCGTTCAGGCCGAGGCCACAGGCCGAGACTATACATTTTCGGCGAACAAGCAACAACGCAAAAGCCAGATGGGAGAAACTTGCGAGGCCGAAGGCCGAGCTCCGCGAAGCGGGCACCAGGAGCCCCGAGGCCGAGGCCGAAGGCCGAGACCATACATGTTCCCACCTATCAAATCCCAACCCCTAAGTGTCTAGCGAGGCCCTAGGCCGAGCGCCGCGGAGAGCGAAGCTCGGAGCGGCTGGGGGTTGGCGCGCGAAGCGCGCAGGGGGTTCACCCCCTAGTTTAATCATACTCTTGTTGATAGGCATCAGAAGTTTTTGAGGTTAGAATGCATACTAGAAAAGTTAGATATTTTATGTCCGTAAATTTTCAATATTAACATTTTACTAATATATATAGCTACAATCCGGTATACTCACTAACTGACTGACTGATCTGATCATCTATAGATTTCCTCGGAAACGGTAAGAGCTACGTGAAAATGTTGTATGAGAAAGTTGTAGGAAATGTATGATATACAGCCATCCTATGAAGCCGATTTGGATGAAATTTGAAACGGGCGTTTGTTTCGCGATCTTATTGTGAAAAAAAATTTTGAACGTTCGAAATTCAAAATAGGGGCGAGAATATGGCCGCCCGAAAAATCGACCTCTGCGCAAAAAAGTCGGCAGCCAACTGGGCACATGCTGGAGACATGCCCTAAACGGCATCGGGTTGTCAAAGGACCCAGGTATATGAGAAAAATCGGACATTTTGAATTTTCAAGATGGCGGCCGAGATATCGACGATTGAAAATGAGAAAATTTTGTATGGAGAATTTGTACTGAAAATCGACTTTTAGTACAAAATTTTAAACAAAAATGAACAATTTAAAAAAAAAAACATTTTTCGAGGCCAAAGCCGGGATGAGGAACCTCGCCACGGCGAGGCCGAAGGCCGAGCTCCGTTCAGGCCGAGGCCGAAGGCCGAGACCACACATTTTCCGGCAAACAAGCAACAACGCAAAAGCCAGATGGGACAAACTTGCGAGGCCGAAGGCCGAGCTCCGCGAAGCGGGCCCCAGGAACCCCGCCGCGGCGAGGCCGAAGGCCGAGCTCCGTTCAGGCCGAGGCCGAAGGCCGAGATTATACATTTTCGGCGAACAAGCAACAACGCAAAAGCCAGATGGGACAAACTTGCGAGGCCGGAGGCCGACCTCCGCGAAGCGGGCACGAAGAACCCTGCCGCGGCGAGGCCGAAGGCCGAGCTCCGTCCAGGCCGAGGCCGAAGGCCGAGACCATACATGTTCCCACTCAAACAATCCCAACGTCAAGTGTCTAGCGAGGCCCTAGGCCGAGCGCCGCGGAGAGCGAAGCTCGGAGCGGCTGGGGGTTGGCGCGCGTAAGCGCGCAGGGGGTTCACCCCCTAGTCAAAGAGTATATAATCACTACGTTTTATTAACATAGGGGGACGTGGGACGTCGGTTCCGCGCCGCGTCCTTTCTGTGTGCTTTGTCCAAAAGGCGGAGACATCGAAGCGTCGCGCCCGCGCCGCGCCCCGTCCTCTCTGTGTGGGCTTCGTCTCGCGCCTCATACGCTTTGGTGGAGACTCCACCGTGGAGTTGAGTGAGATATAAAAGTTTGTTACACGCGCAAGATAGCTCGTCAACTGAGCGTAGACTATTTTCCCTCAATCGACTGTCATAAAAGGGTTCTGTGATTGTAAATCAGTAGTAAACCTAGTCCAACATAGGATGATCTCTGACAGCTTGTCACTGTGACTTTACTAGGCATGGGGATAATGTCGAAATAAATTATCGATATTCTAACCAAAGTTTCTGAATGTTTCAAGCAAATCAAACAAAAGGATGTTGTAACATGTTTTTATTCTTGTTAAATCGGTTCACAGCCCAAATCACTATCATCAAAGTCTGATTCTGACTCGCTGGAGCAGTCTTGTAGATTTATAATCAGTTCCTGGGTAGATTGGTCGAATCGTACGTCACGCTCCCAATCATCTTCCATAATTTTTCTTGTTCTGTCTATGTCTTTCTTCCAATTGTCCGATGTGACACTGTCACATGCATCCTTCAGTAACTTCAGCATTTTATTTGCTGTAAAAGGCGGTGTTGTATTATGTCTGGCTGCGTAACCTGTAACAAAGAAATAAAATACATATAAAACACACCATGGCTTGTTGGAAGAGATGTCTTAATAGCTAATCGATGTTTTATTAGCTAATTGATGTTTTATGAGATATTTTTACATTCTTATCTTCCTATGCTATCAAAATGTATTTGATTATAATTTTATGTGAGTACAATAAATTACAAATATTAATCTAATTGACTTTTTTTAAGCAAACGAGAGAAATGCGAGCGATGGTGAAAGAAACACATAAGCCAGCCACGTTTCGTCCAGAAAAACCACTTTGTCCCAGTTTGAGATCTCTTTAATTTTTCGGAGAAAATCAATTCTCTTGAGCGCAACATCTGTCCGCTCCATTAGTATTTTTCTTTTGTCACTTTTTTTGTAGCGGAACCCGATGCTTTTTAGTGTTTTGGCTAACGACGAGTGGCCACCTTTAAATAATTCAGCGTCTTCAAGAGATGTTTGTAGTTTTCTGAGTGTTGGTAACTCACCACGCGTGTAGTACCCATAAATATGGTTCCGGATTGCTGCGGCATCAAAATCGTCAATTTTTGATATTGGACACGTCCTCTTCCTTTTTTTATTTGGCGTCGACAGTTTTTGCTCTTCGTTTTCCTCTGTCGTCGTTGTCGCAGATGATTGCTCACCATACTTTTCTCTGCTGACACGAATCACTGTAGCAATCCCGATTCCCAGAGCATCAGCAACTCTGTTGCACGCTTGTGTTAATGGCAACAACGGTCCGCCATTTTGACTCTCGCGTTCAAAGTATTCGCGCAAGCGAATCACAAACTCCCGGCTTTCACTATTTAAAACAGTTTTCTTTGTTCTTTTTGGCATACTGTATCCAAAAACAGAACAAACTTAACAAACAAATAACAGCAAAACTCAACAAATTAATAACAATAACGATAACCGAATGGAGACTGAATGAAAACACGTGGCGTATACAAGGCGTTGGCACTCGTACTGAACAAGATGGCAGAATGGCAGATGCAATGCAATCAAACAAGATGGCGGCATGGCGCGGTGAAGCCCACTCTACACACTCACGCGCAAAGCCCGCGAAACATGCATGAATGGATGAATGGGATTTCATTATTGTTTCACGCGCGAGTGTGGAGCGCCCATGAAGCGCCACTCGTTAAAAATTCAGTTTGCTATTTTTTATCGTTGTTTTAATAGTATTTCTATTTCATTTACCTTGTTGTTTGCAATCTATTTTATTTACAAAATATCATCAATATTCTATTATATGTTTCGAGTCAAGATCGATAACTTGTCTTACGATAAGTGTAGCACGTCACTATTTGCCAATAAAGTATTTAAATTGTCTCTATACATTTTACCGTCGAAAAATACGATACTTCATAGGCGTGTTTTGACACTGACAGCTGTCAGAGATCATCCTATGTTGGACTAGGAGTGAGTGTGCGGTAATTAGGTACACAGATTAACAAGTCGTATTTTGTGTCCTGCACAGAGTAGAGGTTTTGTGTTATATTCTCTTTGGTTTTGTGATCTTTTGTTATTTTCTCTGTGATCTTTTGGTTTGCGATGCGATGTTGTGAAATGTAGTTTATTTATCAAGCTTTTTCAGAGATAATACTAATTGAATTGAATGACTGCTTATCCAATAATGTAAACAATTATTATTAGAGCTATCTAAACCAGCAGAATGGTAAGTATCAAAGTTTATCTAACTTATACCAAACCCAAAAAGTCTGCCCAGTTTTCATCTCTGCGTGCAATGTCTTTTTGACTTTTATTTAATTTACCCAATAATACCAGTAATATCGAACATGAGACCGTTTTGCCACATTTTGGCTCCATGGTAAGATTTTTAACTGTTTAAATTTTGATAAATTGTGTAACCTCTCATCTTCGAAACTAATAGTTGTGTGACTTCCAGTCTAATATCGAAATAAACGAGGCTCTAGCCTCGCTCGAAGTGTTGATGTCAGAGTTCTTTGCACCCTCTACAAGTAATCTGCGGAAGAGGGAAATTGAGGACATGCTGGAGAACTTCTCCAATCGCAGAGACTCATGGAAACATTGTTTGCTGTTCCTGCAGAAATCTGAGAACCAATATGTACTGATGTTTACATTGACTACACTCGAAGTAAGTGCAACAGTTAATTATAGATTATACATTAAAGGCTGGCTGGCCTTTATGGGGGGTAATTGGGGTAGAGGATTGAGAGGAGGGGGAGGGAAGTACCTCCTCAATCCCCCCCATCTAGGAAATGTATGGTTTTTGAGTTATGCTTTTTGTAGTTGACAACAGCAATTTTACCTAATTTTCGCCTAGTAACCAGTGACCAAATTGACTTTTCTAATGTAAGTAGTAACCTGCCAATGACCTATTTCAGTTTGATAAATGAACACAACATATGGACCAGTATTGAAGGTGCAGGCCTCCTGCCCTTTTTAAGAATAATCACTTCACTTTATACCAACTGTTCTCACAATCATAATTTATATTCACACAATTTTTGATTTCCATTTTTACTATTTTTACATAATTTGTACCAAGTTTGAAGAGTACTCATTGAAGCAGTGGTGTATCTTACCCTCATAAATGCAATATCCAGAATCAGATTTTATCATGGTTAATGGAAAATTGCACAAATCATAATGATGACCAATTATACTGTACTTTATTATTGTTTAAGTCTCAAATGTAAAATGTAAATTTTCTATATCTATGATAGTAAAAATAGGCAAATTGTTGCACGAAACAACATCTTATCAGACAATCAGCCTGAATCAGAAAAAAATGAAGTTTAAACAAAGTTCTAATTACATGGCTAAATAAAAACTGAATTTGCATGGATTACTGGTTATTTTTTTCATTTTCTGACATTTCGGTACTTTTGCAAGTGCCGTGGTCTCGGTCGACTGAGGTGACAGGCATCTTTTTAACTGTTAGTTTACTACCCTCTGCAAAAAATTATTAACTAAGTTCCAAAAATATTTTGGCAAATTTTTTATTTTAGATTGGTAAATTGGCATGGCTAAAATCAACCTGTGTGAAATAGTCCTAATCAACAAATTATAAATAAATAAATTATCTACTTTTACAGAACATATATTTTGTTCAGTATAAATTAACTGGAAGTGTTGGAATTTTATACATATTTTCCTAATTATCAGACTTAGTACTCAAATCTGAGGGAGGAAATACTAATAGAAATAGTAAAGAATTTAACACACCTTTGCTACAATTTTTTATTATGTTCTTCATCCAAACAGGTGTAAGTCAAACCAAATTATTAACTTTCAGAATATTATAAATAGACAATGGATCAGGCATCTCACAGAAAATGAGAAGACAGAAATCAGGTTGACTCTCTGGAATGAGCTACTGGCCAGACATGAAGTGATAGTTTACTTCATCAGAAACAAACTGGCAGCTCTAATGGTATCAGTAGCTCGCTATGATTGGCCACATCTATATCCAGACTTCTTTGATAATATCATAGAGGTAAATCTTTTTTTACTATTAGGTTTAAGGTAATCTGCAGTTTTATCAACTATGAACAGTTTGCCCTCTGGTGTTTTGCATTTGTGTGAACTGTTGGATCACTGTTATCAAGTAAATATTGCTGCAATAACATCAGGAAAACATGGTGAGGTTTGAGTGTCTGAGTGTCACATTCCTCCCAACTTAAAATTTTCAATCCATAGTGGGCACACAAGGTGATTAGGCCCATACCTTCTATACAACAGGAAACTTGTTTTTATTTTATGCAGTAAAAAACGGTACAGTATTAATCTTATACAGACTATTATTAGCTGGATATATTTCTATTGTTAGTCTGTCTTCCTTCTTCTTCTGCATATATCCAAACCAATGCAATGCTTTTTAATTTTCCTCAATATACAGAGTACCAAAAGTGAAACCCTCATTCCAATGCCTGGTATTCATGGCCCGCAGCTAGTGCAGTCGTCGGGGCGGCGCTGCCTGCTGGGGCTGGTGTTGGCGCAGGCGGCCAGCGAGGAGCTCGGCGCGGCGCGGGACACCGGCGTGCTGCTCACCAGCGCGCGCCGCGCCGACCTCGAGCGGTTCATGCTGCGCGGCATGCCGCAGCTGCTGCAGGCGCTCAGCTGTGAGTCCACTATCACTAATCGATCACCTATAACATGATTGAGTTTGGCGTGTTAACCTTTAGCTACTGACCTGGTTTTTTTCTTAGCATAAGTGCTGATGTGGAGGCCTGGGCGCCCCGGGCTTTTCAATAGTTATATTAGAAGAGGAAATACATTTATTGGGACAAATGAATTAGCGATTCACGAGGCTGTAAAAGTTCAAATAATTATTAACTAAGTAAAATGAGTTATAATAAAATAAAATAACTTAATTTTCCTAGCACGCCCTTGTACACTTACAATGTAATTAGTGCAATAAAGAATTAAAATAAATAAAATAATATATATTTTTCTTTTGTTCAACATTAGACAAACATCGAATTGAAGAACGGCGCCATCTATAGAAACCTTGAAGAAGCGTTTAACATTGACATTTAACGACATGACATCGGCGCTGTGAAGGTTATATAGATGGCCGCTAGATGGCGAGCGCTATCTTTAGACAACGTTTGTTGTATGGGAGCCCCCCTCAAATATTGATTTTATTCTGTTTTTACTATTTTTTGTTATATCGGCAACAGAAATACATCATCTGTGAAAATTTCAACTGCCTAGCTATCACAAATCATGAGATACAGCCTAGTGACAGACAGACACATGGACAGACAGATAGACAGACAGGCAGACAGACAGCCGGACGGACGGACGCACAGACAGACAGACAGACAGACGGACAGTGAAGTCTTAGTAATGGGGTCCCATTCGGCACCCTTCGGGTGCGGAACCCTAAAAAACAATCATAAACAAAAAAATTACTCTTGTCTTACTTTTTTTGAAGCATCAGAGGACACTGTGGTATCTTCTTCTTAGCTTCAACCATTCATCTTTTATAAATGGTCAGGCACAGGCATGTCAAGTCCAAGTACACGCGTCAAACCCCCCAGGTGCAATAGTACGCTTAGTTCCTAAATGACATGAGTTACCTTGCTATTAGTTTTACATTTTCTTCCAGACAAAGTGCTAGTTTCTAATGTTTCAATAGCTGAAACTTATATTTTTTCAAATTGTTACGTAAGCACCGACGTGGGGCCTGGGAGGCCATTTTTTCAAATTGTTACGTAAGCACCGACGTGGGGCCTGGGAGGCCCGAAAAAATATCGAAATGCATTTATTAACCGAAATTACAGTCGTCACCAAGATGGATTTGATGGTGGTATAAAGATAGACTGCATACTGGTAAGGTTAGGATACTTTATACCCGAATCCCGAACATGGTTTTGGGCATAGCTAGTGAAGATTATGTTTGTAACTCTACTTTATATTGTAATGTCCCTGGTATGCTTACGAATCTGTATGTGTAATAGAGTCTTACTTTTCCAGCAATATTAGAGAAGAATGCTCAGAAAGAAGGATCAACAAACCCGCCACCATCTCCGACCAGCGGCATTCCACAAACATCGGCCCTGCCTGACTTATTGGCCAATGCACACGATGCCCATGCTCCGGACAAGTTAGTACATAACATTATGTTAGCCTTTATAACAGAAATAAGCTTAGCCAAGAACAAGCTTCCTTTAAATAATATATGTATATTCTAAATTATTTTAGGTACAAATTTATATTGTAAGTTTGTTACCTTTCTCTTACATGTAAGTTTAGTTTTTAGTTTTTTTGGGTAGTGGCTGAAAATCAGCGCTGCCAAGATCACTGCGTTGACTTGGTTGCATAATGCTGAGCCTCGACCCTTTGTCGTAATATGACAATAAATGCTTTCTATTTATTATTTCTATTTCTAAATTCGAAACAATTATATGTCTATCATTCAATAGAATTCACGAAAGTTACTTTTATATATGTACATTTGGTAGTGATAAACAAAATAAACCCTCGAAGTGGTTCTATCGACAGTGGACTTATCATCGGTTTGTGACTCTTTTCCAAAGCTTATGCAATGCGGACGCGGCCGTGACGCTGCTATGCTTCTTTATGTAAGATTATTTGGTCCCAACGAGTCACAACGCACATCTTCAAAAAAATTAAAGTACAATCAGGTCAGGTCTTTACATCAGGTCACCTTTGCTGCGAAGCCGCAAAACCGGCCTACATAACCAAGAAGATTGCACGTGCGTAAAGACGATCCAATATAGAATATGTTCACGGCCAATTGCAGTCACGGCAACTTACGGCCTCGAGACTCTAGCGGTAACACGCATGATTGCTAACATAGGCGTTACGGGCTCGATCCCCGCCGCCATACTGTGATTTGTACAAGTAGCCTCTGTCTGGGTGTTTTTCCATGTTTGTGACGTTCTTGTCTAGTTACCATACCACCAGGGTACCCAGGGCTTGGGACCAGAACACCTCATCAGGGGGGTGAGTCTCGAAAATGCAAAGTTGCTCAATAGTGTCATATTAGTATTGTAATGGTTGTTTAATTGACACTATTCATAGTCTAGTAATAAAACGCATTCCAATTCCTCGCGCGATTCTATCTTCTTAGTGAGAGATTTTTTATTTACTCCGGTTATACCGTGCTATTGCTTTGTACACTACCAAATAGAGGTAAATAACAACTACTGTCGTGCATTCTGTTGAAAAACTTTGAATCAGAAACTGTTGAATTAGACTCTTCTAGGGCCTGGTTGTGAGGATGTTATTATTATTTGGCAGAGCCCTGGACATGGAGATAGTGGTGAAATGCCTGACGACGCTGCAGCACTTGTTCTCGTGGCTGCCGCTGTCTTCGCACGTGCCGCCGTCGCTCGTCACCACGGTCTTCTACTGGGGCAGCATCGCGACGCAGACGCAGGTCAGACGTCACCTCAATTATTTTAGTGTTGAATGCCAACTCCCATATTCTAAAATAATTTTGTCGTTATACTTTATTGCACACAAAACACATAAAAGGACATAACATAAGAAGTAACATGTACAAAGCCGAGCTTATGTCTGTAAGATTTTTTCAGAGAAAACCTATTAATGATTAATAATTAGTTATTGTAAAATGTCGCCGTGTGGCGCCGGATTAAGAATAGCGTCACTCCATTTCCTCCCGTGGATGTCGTAGAAGGCGACTAAGGAAATAAATCAGGAGACGGGCAGCAGCGTCTACCTGACATTCCAACCGCATACTGCGATCGCCAACCCGCCTGCCAAGCGTGGCGATTACGGCAAAACCCCTCATGGTTATGAAAACCATGAGTGAGGCCTATGTCCTGCAGTGGGCGTCAAGGGGCTGATGATGATGATGATGTAAAATGTCGGATGTCCTAGAAGGCGACGAAATAAATCAATTACCAAGAGACGGGCAGCAGCGTCTTTCTGAGATTCCAACCGCTTACTGCGATCGCCAACCCGCCTGCCAAGCGTGGCGATTATGGCAAAATCCCTTATGGTTTTGAAGACCACGAAGAAGGCCTATGTCCTGCAGTGGGCGTCAAATGGCTGATGACGATGATGATGATGATTGTAAAAGAATGAGTATGCCTTTGACTAATGTAGGAAATACAAGCATTAGCAAATAAATTACGTACATAAAAATTAATGTCCCAGGCACTGCAGCGTCCGAGTGGTCCCTTCATCCATCTAGAGTGAGTGAAGGTGCTACTGGACGCTGTATAAATCATCTCATTACGAAGATCCAAAAACCATCGTTTTTAGACTTACCTAATTTTTAAATATAATATTTTGGTAGACTAAAATTGTCTTAAGAGTTCTGAACTTCATAAACCATTTTTCTCTATAAAAAACTAAGTATTTCTGCAATGTCTGTAATTTTATTTTCCAGTAAATGTTTGTCAAAAGTGTTCTCATACTTTTAACATAATTTAAAATGATAGAATGTGCGAGCGAGAGGGAATGCTGACTAAAACACACTGCAATGCACAACCTAGCGTTATGCAGGGCTGAGGCTGCGATTTAGAGTTTTTGTAAGATTGTATGAAAAAAAAAAGCAAAAGTATAACGCACTGATAACGCGTCTCTGCACGTGGAGTGTTGCTTAGATGCAATTAAGCTTTAAAGCGCAATATTTTTGTCCGCGTCGGGCAATCCTGGCTAAACGATTGTAGAAAAGTGAAAAATTCAGGGTATTAGCACATATAATGAACTTAAAAAGGAAAACTATCACGGCTAAGTAGGCTTTACCAGTTAACGAGTAATAGGCAACCAACTTCGTTGGTAAGCATAGTTATGACAAAGTAAAGAAAAATCCTGAAAACATCCACTCTCGTAAACTTTAATTCACACTGAAAACTACAATTATTACACTTTTTTACATTTATGGTTGGACAGGCAGTATTTTGTGTCATGTACTTGATGTTAGTGACGCAGATATCTGCATTATATGAACGAACCTTGTTTGTATATATGAACAAGGTTTTTATGGGATCAAACCCAAAATCAAGAAACGAAATATAACCTAATTGAGGGTCGTGGAGGCAAGGGAGGATAAATAAAAAGAGAATATGTTGTTGATAAAACAAAATATTTTTATTAGTAGAACAACCTCAACAATGCCTTTAAGTCCTGCAGAAGATGTGCAAAGTAACCATCTTACGTAAATAAAGCGTGTGTTAAAGTGTAAGGCGCTTGTCCCCAACCAGAGCGCGGAGGCGGCGCTGGCGGGGCTCGGCGGCGTGTGCGAGCTACTGTACCGGCGGTACGCGCCGCCCTCGTCCGCCGCCACCGCGCTGCGGCTGCATCACTGTGCGCTGCGGCTGCTGCGGCACCTCACGCACCAGCACCAGCAGATGCCGCGCGCCGACGCCGAGTGAGTACCCCCGTGCCCCGTGCTCGCCGCCCGCACTGCGGCTGCTGCGGCTGCGGCTCTTGCGGCACCCCGATCGATATACCATCCGACATGAGTGTGTACTAAACAGAGGCAACAACGGTCTCACCCTTACCCTCACTACTCATAGCCGATGGGTTCTTATCAGGTACAACTATATGTTAGTGGATGTATTGTTTCAGCTATTTAAATAAGTTAGCGGAGTTGCTGAAGCTGTTCGTCTCGCTGCATTTCAAGAGACTCGAGACAGAGCCAGAGTTCGACGCCATCGAGTTCCTGTCTTACTTATTCCAGTACACATTCCAGGTATGTATAGTGAAGCTAACTCGTAACATTATTGTCGAATGATCCTAGTATATTGGGACAGTCGGTCATTATAAAAAAATATATATCTCCCTTCATAATTAATTACTGTGTTTCAGGTGCCTACTTGTGCAATTTTTGTGAACTGCCTAGATATATGGATACAATTCATTGACATTCTGAAGCCAGAAGATGTACCTAAGTATGTACAAACCACTTAACTTCTTGAAGCTAGTCTTGATAAATAACAATAATTTCGATGCAAATTTCCAGGTATTGGGAAGCTCTGAGAGCTCTCGTGAATGGTGTGCTCAACAAAATACAGTTCCAATATAACAAGGCCCAGTTGCAACATCTCGACAACGATATCTGCGATGATGATGTAAGTTACAGTTCCTAAAGAAAGGAACAAGATCCTCCAAACACCAAATTTTGACACATTTACTGATAAAATAATAGTAAGAGCTTCACACAACCCAATCACTTGTTCTGGTCCCAAACTAGGATATCTTGTGCTATCGTGATCGGACAAGGACGTGACAAACATGGATAAACACCAGGACTGAGGCCATTTGTACAAATCAAGTATGGTGGCCTCCTCTGTTTTGGTAGACAAACCGCTAGACCAATGAGACATTAAAAAATTCCAGACCGAAGCGGGTTAATGTAGTTAATTTATCAAGCCTACCATGAAACGCATGTTGAAAAACCAATTAAAAACATCTGATAATGTTTCAGGGGGAAACCGAATGGCAGACTTTCCTAAAGCATTGCATAGAGTGCATAGCGCGAGTAGCAGAAATGGCGCCCTTAGATGTATTCACTTTAGTGGTAAGTTTTCAGTTTTATCCATTGACACAATCTTTACTCTCATTGTCTAGACACACTATGCCGAAGATACGCCACCGAATATCGGCGGCTGATTTTAAATTCGACGTATTCGGTTGATGTGACACACCAAAGCAAAAATAACGCGCCTAATTTACGCTTCTGCCGAATGGACATAGTTCAGTGTGTCGATAGACTTGCTCGTGGTGTGTCGTGTCGAAAAAATCCCGATAACATTGACATTTTTACGGTAATAGCAATTGCAGTGAGTTTAGAAGATGTAAGTTAAGATAAGAATGTTCTTTATTGCACACATGAAACAAGAGACTTAAAATATGAAAGTTGCAATGAAAAACATGTCATCATCATCATCATCAGCCATTTTTACACCCACTGCAGGACACAGGCCTCCCTCATGGTTTTCCCTAACCATGAGGGATTTTGCCATAAACGCCACGCTTGGCAGGCGGGTTGGCGATCGCAGGAAGACGCTGCTGCCCGTCTCCTGGTAATTGATTTCCTTAGTCGCCTTCTACGACATCCACGGAATGAAATGGAGAAACATGTAAATCACGACAAAGATTTTTAACTTTTGGGGAACAGGCGGCCGCGTATATGAACGAAGTTTCCGTCTTAAAGCGGGTGAGGCTGTGTCGGGTCAAACGTCTAAAAGTAAGCGTTAATGTTTAGATCAAACTGCGCAATGTGTTACGCGGCACTAACACCTTCTATCGGCACGAGTCGAGAGGATCTGAGTAATGGCTACTTGCCTCTACTCAACGGTATATGTATAAATGAATTGCACACGACACGTAATTACAGAGTTGCAGCCCTCGTCGAGGCGACATGTTTTCGTTGCATGCGATCTTAGCAAGTAACTTCCGAACTGAAAGACGTTTCACGTCGAAAAACAAATTAATATGTTGCTATTAATTCAAATAGCAGGCATGATGACGCCGAACTTCCGACGATATTGATAATTCCACATGTTACTGGACGGAATTTTTTTTAATTCGTAGTTTAGTCTAGGCTTAGGCGTGGACCACATAGAAAAGACGTGGGGCGAGGGTGCGGAAAAGACGCGACGCGTTGTATAGAGTAAAAGTAAAAACTATTTATTACCAAATGTATTATGTTAAATGCATGTGGATTAATAATTTTAGTTTCAATTTAAAGCAAAACTAACAATCATATTTAAATAACATTAGGTAGAGGTGGCCGTGTCCATTTCCGAGTCACCGATCACAGTCCGTGACTCTATACAACGCGTCGCATCTTTCCGCGCCCTCGCCCCACGTCGTTGCTCTGTGGCCTGTGACTCTATTGAACGCGTCGCCTCTTTCCGCGCCCTCGCCCACGTCCGTTCGTGTGGCCGACGGCTTACAGTAAAGTTGTTGTCGCCGCAGCTGGAGCGCTGGCAATGCCTGGCGGGCGTGCACGCGCGCGCGGCGGGGCGCGCGGCGGGCGGCGCGGAGGGGGACCGCCTGCTGGCCGCGCTGCTCGACCTGGCCACGCTCAGCCGCCTGCTGGGCCGCCTGGCGCCCGCGCTGCTGCACGGTACCCCACCTTCTTTGGCCTTTGCATCTAATGAAACCGGTGACGCATGCTTTTCCGGACCCCATATCGTTGAGCACGGGTCTATGTGTCATTATAGTAATTATGTAATGACCCATTATTACATTTATGTACTTTAATTGATTGCAGTTAATGTTCAAAACCGTTTTGAAGAAAAACCTTTTTAATTACATCTTACGTCGTCTTATTTATGTGAACTTTGTGTGTTTTGGCAATAGCAGTACATTTTACACCGAGGAAAAAAAACGGTCTATTTCTGTTCGAGAGTATGTTTAAGCCCGACGCGCAGCCGGAGGGTTTAAAGGAAACTCGAGAACAGAAATGTAACTTTCTCCCGAGTGATACATAGTGCTTTATACTATACCTACGAGGAAAATAATATTATTTACAATAATTAAAAGCGCACTGTTAAATTATCAATTTAGTAAAAAACAAAATTTTATAAACCAAAACAAATTGCCGCGCTTGTTTTTTTTTTTCGTTGTGCAGGAAAAGATTGCTTGTTTTTTTTTCGTAGTGCAGGAAAAGGTCCAAAAAAGTCCCATCTTATTTTTTTCTAATTGTGCAATAAAGTATAAAAGGTTGCCAGCCTCTTTTCGTTTAAAAAATCCTACCTCTTTTTTCTAATTATTTGATATAAAACCTATTTGAGATTTGACGTTGGTATTTTTTTATGTTCGCTGCTAAAAAACAAAAGAACGCTAGCAGAACAGGAGTGGATTGTCATACAACATTCCTGCCCCGAATGAAATTCCATGTATCTTTTTCTGTCGAACATTTATAAGGGAGAAATGACGAATTTTGTAACACGTTTATGAACGAGCAACGAGTCAGTTTCTGAATGGGTGTGGTATAAATGTATTTTCACTTTGACTGTCAGAGTCCGAGAGCGCGCTGCGGGCGGCGCGGTGCGCGGCGGGCGCGGCGCTGGTGGAGCGCGCGGCGGGCGCGCTGGCGGCGGCCGGGCCTGCGCACGCGCACCGCGCCGCGCCGCCGCACCACGCGCGCGCGCACGTGCAAGTGTGAGTCACACATTCTCTACTACATTCCACAAAACGAGCTACTCTATTAAGTAAACCTACCCTATCGAGCGGACCGTCTTCGCTTATCTCTAGCCGCGCGCATTGACTAATGAGATGCGAGTATTTGTTTACCTCTTTAATCACTATAAATGTTAGATTGTGCGAGCGAGACAACATGCCCGACGTAAGAGCAGTCTTAACATTTTTCTCGTGTCTCATTCGTAGGAATTGGCGATAAATTAAGAGAAGTATGTCATTTTGTGCTTAGCCCGTCATGAACTAAATTAATGATGACCTGACCCAATTATCGATGGGGATAAGTCCATTTAATAATAAAGTAAAATTTTTAATATTACTAGCGACTAAATTCTCCGCCTCCATGATTTCGGCCCATACGCTGTTGCAATGTTCCGCAAATGGTTTTGTGTACACTACACATTACTAGTATTTTTTCCCCGAGGCACACCAACACCAACACTGCGCTATTGCACCCTTTTTTTTTAAATAGATCTTAAGGCTGCTGTAACGTTTCTCGTTCGCACAACCTAACATTTTAAATGATTATTAAAAAAATACTTTTAATAAATGTGGTCTTATGGTTTGCTACATAATAACATTTTAGACATTTTGTTTACATGTACTTAGCTTATTGAGCTGAGTACCCTTGAATGGCAACTCCTTCCCGTGCTGTAGATAGATAGGTAAAACTATTGCACAACATGGGCTTAGAGACTGATTAACTTATTTCTTTTTGGGTTTTAGGAAAACCGTCGAGAACTTCTTCTCGTCGGAAGATGGAACATCGCACATTATAACAGCAGAGAGTCATTAAAAGGTTTTCACATCTAAGCAAAATCTAATAAACGCTATTGATTAGTAGATTACGAAAAGCCTAATTAGTTTAAACAAACTTAAAATATGTTAAGTTCTATTATTGAACATAATAATTAACAATTAAATAATAACAATTTATTAATTTATCCGAATAATAAAGCTGTCGATATTATGATATAACTTCACTGACAGATACATACATATATAAATTCACGCCTGTGTCCCAAAGGGGTAGGCAGAGATCAGGGACTGCCACTGACAGATAGGTCAGTCTAATCATCAATTATTTATATGTATCTGTACGTGGTGCCCCCGGTGTCGGCAGGCAAGCGGAGATGTTCGCGTGCATGGGCGCGTGGGCGTGCTACGCGGGCGCGTGCGGCGTGCCGGCGCGCTGCACCGACGCGCTGCTGGCCGCCGCACTGCCGCTGCTCGCGCCGCACGACCAGCCGGTCAGTGCCCGCACGACAACACAAACATAACATCACAATATTCTTTATTGTACACACCCGACAGAGACAACAGTTACAAAAGAAGAGGCACAATGATAAACTAAATAGTCTCGTCCGATATTTTCTAGCCCCTTTCACAATGTCGTCGACCCACCGGCCTGGTGGTCTGCCCACCGACAGTGGCTACCTTAGTTTACCTCCTGTCTTTCCGCCAAACCAAAGGTCCAGCCCATCTCCATTTTTGCTTTATGATTCGTGTGCCTACATCATCGACTCACTGGTATCGCTTTCTACAAATATATGCTCAAAAACGGCACCAGTCGTCGTGGCATAATAGTCTTTTCACACCTGCTATTCAGAAAAGATCCCTTGATTCCCTCAAATGAGGGATCAAAGTTGTACTTTTCTTCCCTGATATTCTAGTTTTTTTTTTATTGCCCTCAGCATGATCCGTGTGCAGATTTTCACAAAATGTAATTCCAATTCGATTTTTATTTTGTTGCAATCGATCATAATTGTCTTCCACACTTCTTTCGATATCTTAATTGTGTTTGATTTAAATTTTCCTTATAGCAGGTTAATTGTGTATGATTTAAGTTTTCCTTATAGCAGGTGTGAAAAGCAGTATGTGTCACTCGGTAGCAAAATTATTTCCGTCTTGGGCGTAAACACTTGAATCCCTCGCTACGCTCAAGATTCTACATTAGAATCCCTCGCTACGCTCGGGATTCTATTGTAGAATCTTTCGCTTCACTCAGGATTCAATATACCGCCCTCGCCGTAAATATATAATTTTGCTCCCTTGAGACACAATCTACTATTTCTCACCCATGCTTGCAAATTTGAGCATTATTTTGACAACCTTCTTCGAGATAAATCAAAATTGCTGTACTGGCCAAATACACGCGAGCAGCGGCCGACATGTATGTATGAAAATCTATATCAGAGTTTGTGATGTTTTAGCGGCCAAATAAATTACATAGTAAACTCATATCTGTCGTGTTATTAAAAATCCGGCCAAGTGCGATCTTTTACTGCGAAACATATCAACCAAGGAGGTAACTTATCAAAGGTTTTATTTAAATTTCGAACTGGCTTGCAAGTAAAAAGCTGTTTATGGAAAAAACAAAGCAAATGAACACTAACGCGGGAATAGTTATTTAAGATACACGTGCGGAAAGTAAGGCTTTATACGCGAGTGTTTTCATTTGCACGCATTCGGATAAAAACCTTTTACGCTCAAGTATCTTACAACATTTTTCAATGCATTTTGCGAGGAAATACAACAAAAAAATTAGTATAATAAAGTAATTTTATTTCACCAAAGCCTATTTACAACAAAATGGCGTGCTTTCTTTGCAGAGCGCGCGTTTCATACAGTTTTTTTTTTCTTGAGGCGAAGGTACAGTATCCATACAGCCAATAATGTGAAAAATATTTTTGTTTGCGGAAACAAAACACGTATTTTTAAATAAGATAATCAAGAATCTTATGTGTTATGGTGTTTATCATCATTCAATTATTGCTAGAGCGCGCATACTTATAAATAATTGTTTTTTTTTTGGACAGCAAAACCTCCTTGCATCTTTGTAATTTTTTAAATTTTATGACTTGCACCATGCACCACAGAGTCAAAAACTTACTTTATGTCACGCGTGAAATAAAGGATTTCAGTACTGTTTTATTTAACGCGTGAAATAAAGAGTCGGCTTCCGCATAATTTTGTTACACAAAACAGAAAACTTTACGAGCAACATTGAAAAATTTATTGTTGTTCGTCATTGATTTTGTAAACTAAAAAGTTCTGCCTAGGTACCTATTAGGTACTCAGCTTTAAAAATTTATTGTTGTTCGTCATTGATTTTGTAAACTAAAAAGTTCTGCCTAGGTACCTATTAGGTACTCAGCTTTAATTTCCGCGCATTATTTGAGAAAAGTACTATGTTAAGCCTTGGCCACAACTAGGCATTGATGGACTTACGTATGTGTCTCTTTTGCTGGCCGCTGCAGTAATGTGCTATTACCAATAAAATAAGCGCAAAATGTGCGGCAGAGATAATAACACTGTGATTGCTTCATTCCGTACCTGGCAATATTGAGCAGGGGGTCAGTTTTTTAACGCTAATTAGACATCTATAGTTTTTATTATTACTGGTGGATGCTCTTAAGGCTTTTCTTACATGGAGTATACTGTCTCGCTCGCACAATTTAATAGTTTTAGTGTTTGTAATAAAATTAGTATACTTTTGATAAATGTGGTCTGAGGGTTTGATGGATAATAAAATTACTAACATTCAAGGCATATTATATTTCTTATCCAGTACTAAGTTTTTGATTGAGAAAATTTGATCCCAAAATAATAATTTTGGAAACAACTCTTCTTTACATAACATGAGCAGCCTATATACGACCCACTCTAGGGCACAGGCCTACTCTCAGGCCTATGGGCTTAATCACCACGCGTGCCCACCGCGGATTGGCGATTTCAAGCGCTGAGGTATGTGAATAGCTTGACACTCAGGTTTCCTCACGATGTTTTCCTTCACGGTTAGCGACTGGTAATTCTACTATAACTTCGCAAATGTACATAACTTAGAAAAAGAAGTCATAGGTACATGCCCGCACTGCGAATCGAACCTGGGTCTCTCGCTTCCGAGTCCGATGTTCTACCCACTAGGTTACCACCGCGTCTACCCACTAGGCTACCACCGCTTTCTTTACATACTTCGACCAAATAGGGGATGTATTAGCAAAGGGCAAGATAAAAAGGCGTGACAAGTGGCAGTCCTTGGTCTCTGCCTACCCCTCTGGGATACAGGCGTGAGTTGTAACTTTTCTTTCCTAAAAAGTACGTAGAGGAAAACAAAGATATATTTAAAATGTCCGTAATTTAATTAGGCATCAAACTCTCAGACCACATTTATCAAAAAGACAGCATGCTCCACGTAAGAGCACCGTCAAATCCATTGCGGGCGGCTGCCGCGCGACTCAACGTTCATGAGTTAGTTCGATTAATTTTTAATGTAGCCCCAGCTTAATTTGTGCGAAATGTTCCAGGAGCCACCGCTGCTGTGCCACGCAGCCGCGCACCTGCTGCTGAGTCTGTCGAAGAACATGAAGTTCAGCGGCGACCCCGTGGCGCTAGTCGGGGATCTGTTCAACCAGGCACAGAGGTCACTGCACTATCTCGAGCCTAAGGTATTGGATACTTAAAAAACACAAGAAATGATAATTAAGCCGGAAAGTAACGTAACGAACGTTAAATAAGTTTTAACCTTTACTGTAACTCTCTAACTAATAATTTTTATGATAAAAACGTGCTAAAACTGCACAAATCACATGAGAAACAGCAGTTTATTTAGAGTACATTTTATTTTGTATTCTAGTTTAATATATACTGTTACACTATGTTTGATTGCTTTATCTATAAAAGTATAATTTTGTACAATAAAGTAGAATATTTTTAATTTTATTTATTTATGCATGTACAATTCTTACATCTAAATCATGAATTTGTATATTAATAAAAAAAATTAAAATCCTCCGCTAAGTAAGAGATAATTATAAGCATACAAACTCGGCAGTGGCAGTGGGCGGGGCACATAGCTCAGAGAACTGATGGCCGTTGAGGCCGAAAAGTTCTGACCTGGCGACCGCGGACCAGACGACGCAGCGTGGGATGGTCTGACGACCTAGTTACGGCAGCGGGCAGTCGCTGAATGCGGGCGGCACAAGACCGGGAAGCTTGGGAAAGCATGAGGGAGGCCTAGTCCTGCAGTGGGCGTCAAATGGCTGGTGATAATGATGATGATACAAACTCAAGCGGCCAGGTCTCACGTGACGTGACGTGCGGAGAGTATGTAGGATCAGCGTGTTTGTAGCTTCAACGAGCCATTCGTTTATTTCAGACAGCAGCGGTGGTCCGCGAGGCGCTGCTGTCGCTGGCGCTGAGCCGGGGCGCGGCGGGGGCGGGGGCGGGGGCCAGCGCGCGCGGCGAGGGCGCGGCGCGCGCGCTGCTGGCGGCGTGGGCGGCGCCGCTGCAGTCGGCCGGGCCCGCCGCCGCGCTGCCGCCGCTCACCGCGCTGCTGCACGCCTTCGCCGACGCGCCCACTTATGCCAAGAAGGTGAGTCCTTCAATGCTGCCGGTTGCGACCGTCGCTTGCTTAGCCGTGGGGCGCGGGGCGCTGCCTGCCGCTGGGTCGATTTACGCTCGGTCACTAAAGCTCTCCGAACCAACATTGTCGCAGTTTTACAAAATCGGTGCTGAAAATGTCAGAAAACTCGGCAATAGATGGTTAATAATAATAACTTGCTCACAACACGATCGCTTGTCGTTTAGATGACTACTCCAGTTACAAACTGTATTAGACATCTAGACCATCGGTTAACACGTTCCGCCGCCGCCGTATTTTTGTATTGGAAACAATACGCCTGATATATCAGTTTGTGTGTCATGACAATGTTCAGTAGCGCCTGAAACTTCGCCTGGTGAAACTTCGTCAAATAGTTGCAAAACTCGTCTCTGCATCATCATCTCGCTTTCATTTGAACATGCTGAAAAATTGCACAAGAAAGCTAAGCAAACCACACCAAATTGTCACCAATCCGAAGCGTATAAAATAGGAGCCCCGCTAACATTTTTTATTTGTTCACATTTAAATACCTTTACATTTTTTAATTGAGGCTACTATCACTTGAAAAATATCTAATGTTGAGGAAAAACCCTAAGGAAGATGTCAGTGTTACTAGTAAGTATGATGATGTCCTCCACAACGATTCCGTCGACGGCGACACCCCGACAAGGACCCATCTTAGACCCGAGCGTCCTATCACTTGAAAAACATCTAGTGTTGAGGAAAAACCCTAAAGAAGATGTCAGTGTTACTAGTAAGTATAAGGTAGTAGTAATCTATAGAAGCAAAAAGAATAAAACTTAGATCACCTATAAACAGAGCCCTGATCTTAGATTGTTTATAACAATTATTTAAGTAAGATTTATGTAATACTATTCGTATTTGCACCAACTACCCGTCTCTCTTTCTCCTTCGGCAACCTTTCCGTCACAAGGTTGTCTGGAAGAAATTGCTGTTAGCAATAATTGTACTTTTTCATTGTAACTTTCATTTTTTATGAATCGTTTCTTGTGTGCAATAAAGAATATTCTTATCTTGTCTTATCAGCAAGAAAATGCCTGGAAAGCAAGGACAACTAGATCTAGACTAACGAGGCCGTTGAAATAATAATAATAATAATAACTTCCATACAACGCTCCCAAACTAGGACACCTTGTGCTATAGAAATCCCCCAAACTAAGGCCATGTTTGTGATGTCTGCCTGGTTACCATAACACAAGGTATCCTAGCTTGGGACCGCGACAAGTGGTTGTGTTGTATGGAAGTTATTTATTGTTACTATTTCAACTGCCTCGTTGGCCTGCCACGGCGGCCCCGAGTGGGAATGGAACCCACGGCCTAATCGGACGTAAGACCAACGAGGCGGTCAAGGCACGAGTGATTTGTTGCAGATAATAGCGGAAGGCATGCAAGCACCGGCTGAGATAGCGCTGCGTATGCTGTGCGAGCCGAGCGCTGCTACTGCCAGCGCCGAGGCTGACATCACCGACTTCTTCCTCGCGCTATTCACGTGCCTGCTGCAGCAGCTCGGACACTTCGTCTATACCGCCATCGACGTCTTCCTAGAGGTCGCGCAGAGGTATGGGAAAATAGTACATTGTTCACCGAGAGGAGAAAGTGACCGATTACCGTCGAGGGTGTCGGTTAAAACACCCGAGATCGGGAATCGCAGTTTCTCTCGAGTGATACATAGTGCTTTATACTACACCTGCTTGATAGTTTTATTTTACTTTCTACGAAAACTGAATCCTCAAACAACACACAAATTGGAAATGGCGCCAATGCCGTCTACAATTTTCACATGTTTTTTCTTCAAATTGTTTATCCTGCCGCCGCAGGGTCGCACTGCCAGCCCGACACCATCCAACACACAGCTAGTGGCCAGTGTCATTTTGCGAACTTGGAGATAAAAACTCACTGTAAAAACTTTTTGGCTTTTGATATTTAGGTTACCGGCGCATAGTCTTACCCAAAATTAAAAAAGAAAAACCACGTAAGAAATGGATTTTCATACACTTTTCTCTCCCGCTCAGATGCGTTTTCTCCCCGCATATTTGTTCGATATGCAATGACGTACTTTCTACCGTAAATTTGATAAAGTATCAAGGTACTTTCCAAGCAGGTGTAGTATAAAAACCATTGTTATGGTGGCCCGATCGGGTCCTTTCGAATTCTACCAGCGTTAAGATAACTATAGAAAGAGACTTTTCGCAGAGTCACGTTAAAAGGAATTTGGGTCTCTCCATGTTGTATTATTCGTTTTCTGACGCATTTCCTCGGGACCAGGTTTAGTAAGCGCTTTTTATCGCATTGTTTACATCGGACAAATATCGTATGAAACCAAGCTTCAGTATTACCGCGTTTATGTTTATGTTTATTATCTATACAACATTTGAATATTTCAAGCGTCTACCTGTTGCCGTTGTTAATATCGAGCAAAAAGCGCAAATAAAAACAAATTTGTTGCATGGGAGTCCCCCTTAAATATTTATTCTATTCTGTTATTAGTTTTTGTTGTTATAGCGGCAACGGAAATACATCATCTGTGAAAATTTTAACTGTCGGGACTATCACGGTTCACGAGATACAGCCCGGTGACAGACGGACGGACGGCGGAGTCTCAGTAATAGGGTCCCTTATGCTTCGGGTACGGAACCCTAAACATGAATAAAGCGTCGATGCTCGGGGCCGTGTATTTGCCAGTCGCGGTGGTGGCTAAGCGCTAATCCGGCGGTGTGCGCTCGTCAGGGGCGGCGGCGACGCGTCGCTGGAGCGGCTGGTGGAGTGCGTGCGGCTGGGCGTGGAGACGGGCGCGGGCGGCGTGCGCGTGCCGCCCGTGCTGGCGCTGCTCTCGCAGCACGCGCTGCCCCGCGCGCGCCCGCACGCGCCCGACCTCGCGCGCGCCACGCACCGCCTGCTCGCCAGGTAATATTATCCGGTTCGAAATCTGTTAGGATACCTACGACCTTTCGGAGTTGCGTTACGCGACAGTGATCACTTGCATTGTCAGGAAAACGGTCAAACGAATAATATTAATCAATTAATTTATTTTTTGCAAGTATCGAGGGGACTAAAAGTTCTCGCTTCGCTTTTTCTCTCGGGGAAGTACCTAGAAAGACGTCGAAGGTACTAGAAAATTGCAGAACGTCCCAGAATATATTCTGAACTTACCCAGAATCACATCGAAGATACTAGAAATAGGTTCTAGAAGACTATCGAACGTTCCAGAATGTATTTCTAACTCTGTCTAACAAATAGCTCTGTCTCTTTCTAGCACATAGATTATTCCGATAGGTTCTCTGGTCTCTACATACATAAGTACCTATCACGTAATCTATCTGCACCTAGCATCTAAGATTATTCTACGCAGTTCGACTACACTCTCGCCGTCCGTAACAAATATAATTTAAAAGAAATACTTCCGATGAAGTTATTCGTCACTCACGTGTCATGCGCTTTCCCGATAGCATTACCAACGATACCGACAGCCGTCAGTTGACGTCAAAAGGTATCCTAACCGACCAACCATGAGGGAGGCCTATGTCTTGCAGTGGACGTGAAATGGCTGATTATGATGATGATGGTTTCATATCCATATACATAATATTATACGCAGTACGTAAGTGTTTGTTATCGAACTCCGAAACGGCTTAACCGACTTTAGTGATATTTTTTGTGTAAATTTAGTAGGTCTGAGAGTAGATCGTAGATTAATTAATTAAATGGCAAAACAACGTTTGGCGAGTCAGCTAGATTTTATATAGAAAACAACACGATAGTTATCGTACATTCATAACCCATTTTTCGCTTTAAATATTAATTAAAGCAGCCCAAATCGAAATATTCGCCCCAGGCTCTCAACATTACAATTTTTTCGAAAAAAAAAAACAGAACTTTATTTTTTTTAGGACAATGCCCATTGCCATGCAAAATGGCCATAGCTAAATGCTTCCAACTGTAAGTGTCCGCAGTGTGCGAAAATGATTTTGTAAAACATCCACGTAAACCATAATAGCGGAAAAAGTTAGATTTTCCTTAGATTAGACTTAGATGCTAAAACTATATAAAAACGTATTATAAGTTATTAGAATGTAAGAGAAAAAGAGAGAAGTGACATGGTGGAAGGATGTTATGTTTGTGCGATTTGAATCCATAAGATCCAGAATGGCCCGTACGAACTGATATCTCTGGAATCATACGTACTGGTATCTGTTCAGGATGCTTGTTAATCTACTATTTTAACACCTTGATTGGTCAATTATTCCCACGATCTTTAACTCAGTTCAAAGGCGGCCAACCTGCCTACTCAAGATGGGTGGAATAAAAAACCTATCCACTTTAGAACTCTGTTACCTCGTTATTTCAGGCTGGTTCTTAGCAGATCGTTTCTCGTACAATCTTAGCATTTTTTTGACGAGAAACGTCTGTCAGTTCGGTAGTGAGGGGGTCACTTGCTAAAACCGCATCCAACGAAAACATGTCGCCTTGGCGAGTGTTGTAACTCTGTAACTAAGTGTCGTGTGAAATTAATTTATATATCGTTGAGTAGAGCAAATTAGCCATTACTCAGATCCTCTTGACTCGTGCCGCCAGTCAAGAGGATCTGAGTAATGGCTACCAGATGGCGCCAGTGCCGCGTAACACACTGCGTAGTTTAACGCTTATAGACATTTCACGTTAGACGGCCGTGTAACACAGCGCCAGCCCCACCCGCTCTTTCTCACGAGCCGTGGCTCACTGGTAGCCCGATACCTCGTTGTACGTGTAATTTCCCCGCAGCGTGCTGATCCACCGGTGGCGCTACTTCTTTCCGAACAAGTGCGGCGGCGGCGAGGACGAGGCGCGCCGGATGGATGAATTGCGCGCCGCGCTCACCGCCTTAGGACGCTCTCTGCTCGACACCGACATAGAGGTGTTCCGGCTCGGCATCGAGACGCTCGATACGCTCAACACCAAGTGGAAGCTCTACCATAAGGTAACACCAAAACATAACCTAATAATGGAGTGACGGGTGAATGAACTGAGCGCCTCATTCACCGCGCTCGGCCGCTCGCTGCTCGTCACTGACATCGGGGTCTTCCGGATCTGCATCGAGACGCTCGACACGCTCAAAGCCAAGAGGAATGAGTTACGACCTAAGAATGACGTGGTGGACGGATGAACTGCGCGCTGCGCTCACCTTGCTATGGATTTTCTCTGCTAGGTGCAGATATCGAATTCTTCCAGCTCAGCATTGAAACACTAGACACACTCAATGCCAGTGGAAACTCTACCAAAGGGTAAGAGTAAACATAACCTGATAATGGAGTGGCGGATGGATTAACTGCATCCTGCGCTCTCCGCGCTAGGAAGTTCTCTGATCAACACCGATATGGAATTCATTGAGACACAGGGCACCCTGAAGCTCTACCAATACTTTATAAGTAAACATACTTTTTGACACGTACTAAAACGTCAAGCAATCGCACAAAAACTTTAGTTTCTCGACACCGTTATCTAGTTCTTACGGCTCGGTATTGATACTTCACTCATTGAATGCCAAGTGGAATTGAGCAGGGGTTCACGTAGTACTACGAAAATACCATTACACAATAAACTCGGAGCGACACTGCGTAAGTCCGCTTTGACGCTGACAAGTAATCGCAGCGCGTCGTAGACCTTCCGCCACTAGCATTCCATTATTATTTGCCTTCAATACCATTGAAGCTAAAATTTATAAAAGATATAACCAAAATCGTCATCTTTGTCTAGGATGTCTGAAGTGTACCTTAGTAAAAAGTAGGGACTTGTCGCTGATCTGTTACATTGATCCGCAGGTTATATTTCGCACGGAGTTCCTCGCGGAATTCCTGTCTGTTTTGTTGCTCGGCGTGGGGGAGCGAGGCGGCGGTCGCGCTTTGCTGCGGGAAGAGGTAAGCCAACGTACATTAATTTCTTTTGAAAATAATCAACAAATACGGAATTTTATTTGGTTTAGAATGTCTTAAAAACTGACCGTTTTAAAATGATTAATAATTTATTTAAGAAATATCTGTTGGTACGTACATTACAATGCAAGCACGTATACAAAACTGTGCAAGAGCGAGATAGACAGTATTGAAATTTAGATAACTTCTACCAAATCTTTTCTCAACTATGGTACAATGCGATTAAAATCAGTTAACGATTCGGCTATTCTCGGATATCATCGCCTATATCCCGAGACGGAAATGACACGAAATACATTACCGCGATTTCTTTTAGGTAGCATTCAATTTGAAGTATCATAAACGCAATGTACAGCACCTGCCAAGATGACATTACTAACCGGTAGACCTAAGAAATATATTATGCAGAAGTGATCGCAACGTAGGAAGCTCTTTAAATTTTTCATGAAAGTTATATATCATTCGTCGTATCACGCAATAATCAAAATCATCCATTTTTTAACGATATTTTTTGCCGGGCACTTCTTTGGATTGCTGATCTTTAGGCGACTGATCTGAGAGCTTGTCGTTTTCCTTCAAAATTTTTAACACGCTGCTTTTCGAAACTGGTTGCTTCACAAACCCCGTCCAAAATTTTTTTATGATAATTACTTTCCTCTTTTTTAAATAAATTAGCTTCTTTTCTAAAATACATTACCAATCCGGACTTGGCCCCCGTGGTGGAGTATGGCCTATACCTTCCTCAGGGAAGAGACCCGTGCCCCTCGGTGGGGACATAATGGGTTGATGATGATGATGATGAAAGCAACAATTTTTTTACCACGCTTTAAATTTGTTGAAG
Source organism: Yponomeuta malinellus (assembly GCA_947308005.1). Taxonomy (NCBI): domain Eukaryota; kingdom Metazoa; phylum Arthropoda; class Insecta; order Lepidoptera; family Yponomeutidae; genus Yponomeuta; species Yponomeuta malinellus. Next base: position 13,326,571 of record OX371006.1, on the reverse strand, counting down.
CCGTGATACACTATTGTAAGTTAATTTTGATAAAATTAGAATCGAATATTTTTACGAATGAAATTAGCGTTCATAAACATAAATGTATCAACTGTTTTTATTGACACTAAGAAGTCATACTGTCAAAATAGTCAATTATTTTTCTTATTTCAATATAAAGGTTGTGTTAGTTTTGAGCTACAAAGGAGGTTTTGTTGCTCATATCGTTCTTGTATTGTATTCGATAAGACAACGAGTAATATAATTAAAGGTCATATCTGTAAATTGATAACTCTATGTGAGATATGAGGGATTCACGACAATTACCGACGTTGGCCGAATCGTTAACTGATTTTAATCGTACCGTAAGAGTCTTTTTACCTTTAAATGTCAAGAATGACATTTGGCTATTGGACTTGCTAGGCACACGCGCCTAACGCCGTTTCATTATCGGAATCACGTTATACCAGCATGAATTTTATATTCAGCTCAATACAGAGATGAGTTAAGTGCCATCTAGCAAAACGCAACCGACTCAGCATAGTGCTGTCATAACAAAGTGATGTAACAAGAGTATTTGTCGTGTTTAGGTCCTGGCAGCGATACACGCGATGTCGTCGGTGGACTTCGCGGCTTTCCGGCATGCCTTCCTGCCACACTACCTGCGCTCGTTGCCCGACCTCGCGCCCGAGCACCTCGAGCACCTCTCGCACTTCCCGCCCGACACTGTGAGTCCCCACTTAGAGCACCTCTCGCACACCCGACACTATGAGTCCCCACTTAAAGCACCTCTCGCACTTCCCGCCCGACACTGTGAGTCCCCACTTAGAGCACCTCTCGCACACCCGACACTATGAGTCCCCACTTAAAGCACCTCTCGCACTTCCCGCCCGACACTGTGAGTCCCCACTTAGAGCACCTCTCGCACACCCGACACTATGAGTCCCCACTTAAAGCACCTCTCGCACTTCCCGCCCGACACTGTGAGTCCCCACTTAGAGCACCTCTCGCACACCCGACACTATGAGTCCCCACTTAGAGCACCTCTCGCACACCCGACACTATGAGTCCCCACTTAAAGCACCTCTCGCACTTCCCGCCCGACACTGTGAGTCCCCACTTAGAGCACCTCTCGCACACCCGACACTATGAGTCCCCACTTAGAGCACCTCTCGCACACCCGACACTATGAGTCCCCACTTAAAGCACCTCTCGCACTTCCCGCCCGACACTGTGAGTCCCCACTTAGAGCACCTCTCGCACACCCGACACTATGAGTCCCCACTTAAAGCACCTCTCGCACTTCCCGCCCGACACTGTGAGTCCCCACTTAGAGCACCTCTCGCACACCCGACACTATGAGTCCCCACTTAAAGCACCTCTCGCACTTCCCGCCCGACACCGGAAGTCCCCACTTAGAGCACCTTTCGCACTTCCCGCCATCACTAATGAAACACACACAAGTAACAACACAGAGTAAATTTAGACTAGACAGAAGCATCTCTTATACTCTCTCTCTGAGAGAAGGCCTGTGCCCTACAGTGGGACGTATATGAATCGTGTGATTTTAAAACAACACAAGTCACATCTGTTTTTAAAATAACACTGGTCCATTTTTTTTTTATTAAATTATTTACACCTACGTATTGATTTACATTAGAAAAAAAAATTGTAGTTTATTCATACAGAAATCAATATAAAATGCTAAAATATTGCTGTTGTAGATATTAGTATTTGAATAAAACAGTTTTTTCTATTTCCTGCAAAGTTGTAATGAAAGGACATGTGTCGTTTTAAAATCACACGATTCATATAGGCTGCTTATGAAGCATACATTAATTGCAGAAACATAGCAACTTGCCATATGGGGTAGAGCTTAGAGCTTTCGCAAATGACTACACGACTCAAAGGAACTTTTATACCTCTGCACGTTTTGTCTTTGGATGTGAAATATAACTATTATTAGACATATTCGGACTCATCGCATCAGTGCCATCATTGATGTGATGACAAAAAAACCCACCGTATTTTTATTTGTAACATCGCATTGTTTTGACACTTCCTCGCTGAGTGTAGCCGCAGTCTTTTGACCTAAGTATAGTGTGATGTTTACTCACGCTCGTTTCGTAAATGAGGTTTAGTCGATAAAACCCAGGGATGGATAAGTCTACTGACAGTTAAATTGTTATACAGTTCTTCCATATACAGTCAAATTTTAACTGTGGATTATCTTTCGTCGGATTGAATACAGTTCTTCCATATACAGTCAAATTTTAACTGTTGATTATCTTTCGTCGGATTGAATATAGCAGACAGCTATCAGAGTGCTTGATTGTCCCCACAGGATCTCCCAACGTTCACGCAGAACATTCAGCGGCTGATGAACGATGTCAACTGTTTCCGAGCGTACGGCTCACTGGTTCCAGGCGACACGTAGCAGTAGCGCGAGCCTCGTCTCGTCGGACGCCTAAGCGCCATGCGATTGTAAGCCCTCGCGCTAAAGCGGTACAGGCTAGTCCCCTGTAACGACGACGCCTGTAGAGGCCCGTTTTCCGTGGCGGTGGTAGCGGACCAGTAGAGACGATGTGTGTGAAAACTAGACTTTTAAAGGTGGTAATATTACAAACACTGGGATGAGTTAAAATGTGTTTTTGGTTGATAGTTTATGTAAATATTATTACGTTTGAGGTGCTGGAGTTCCATGGAATAAAATAAGAAGTGAAAGTGTGGGACCTTAGCATGTGTCCTGTATCATAGTTGCTGATGAAATAAAGTTTAGTGGTGAGCTTATAGGTACATAATTGGTAGACTAGTCAGGGTTTCCCACTGGGAAAGGTTCATTGTTGTGTGTCAAAATGTGGTGGATTGCCCAAGTAATAATAAAAATAAATTTAAAATCATGTTAATTACCATAGACAAAATGTTTTTTTTACTCTATCGTAAAGACATAATATATTCAAGTATTTTACTTGGTGTGATTTAGTTCTGTCCTTATACATAGTAGGTAATGACAAACAATAAAAATCCGGCCAGTCGGACTTCCGCTAGCGGTCTCGAACTGAAAGAGTACGTGAACAGAGACCTAAGGGATTCCTTCAGAAACGTGTGCTTTGGGAGTAAAAATACTACTAGTCCTAACATCTAGATGAGTCGTGCGTGGCTTTTCACTTTTCCACTTTCGAGTTTTTCGCGTATATTTCGGAAACGGTGCGTCTCGAAAATATTTTTTACTGATATTCTTAGTAACTTTTTCTATACCTTTTTTTTGTATTCTCAATCGATTGCGAGCCGCGCGCTTGCTTTAGTCGCTTACGTCCCTGTTTCGGCACTCTATACCGCCTTTTAGGAAACCGACTCGCACATGGCCGGTTTTGTACTTTTTTATATGTAGATTATATACCAGTAGAATCGTACTGCCACTGAAATGTGATTTAATCACATTAAGTTCCACTGCAACATTGTTACAAGTTATTTTCGTTCGCATCAGTAACCTTTTATTTTTTACTTTTCTTAGGTGCATTTCCTTTCTTCTTTGATTCAGGATCGGCTTAATTTGCATTTAATCGTATTCCTTTCATTTATTTCATGCAATGCCCATATAGTATTAGTAAAGGATAATGGATAACAGTGCAATAACAGAAGCGTTTATTTTATTATGACTACTTCTTTGTAAAACACATGAATGGAGGTGACTACCATCGTTGTAGTTTAGTAAAAAGATTTATGAGTGGTTTCCATTTTCCGCCCTAAACGAGACATGCGAATCTAAAATAAAAATTATCTTTTTTACTTACTTGTTGTTTTTATTGTTCATGGTGACATGTGAAACACAAAATTCAATAATGATAACAATAATAAATGCTACGTGTTGCTTTAAGTGCTAATGTGAATACTTTTAACCCTTAATATAACATTAACAAACTCCGGTCATGGTATGAACTAAATAAATGTTAAGGTATGTATTTGAGAACATGGACGAGTTTGAAAGCACAAACTATATTTGTCTAATGACCTTTTGCACTTACTATCGTTTAACACCCATTTATAAAGGCTAAGGCAAAAAAAACTTGTACATAACTCTGGAAAGGCCACTGTCAATTTCACCACTGAAACTGAATCGTTAGTTTCACAAGGAACTCCCCCGCAGTGCGCAAGATGGCCGCTGTCGTAGCCGCCAGGGCACGCGCAACCCTTTGTTACAGTGTGCGCATAATTTCTCGATAGTCTAGCCGGGGCACATACAACCCTTTGGTGTGAATGAAGAGCATTTTAACAGTGTGCGCTTTTCTTGGTAGTCCAGTCAGGGCACGCGGCACACTTTGGTCTCAATGAAGAGGGCATTTCAACAGTGCACGCTAAATTTCTCAGCAGCCTAGCCAGCGCATGCGCAACCCTTTGTGGTCTGAATGAAGAGCGATTTAACGATGCGCGCCAAGTTTCTCGGCGGCCGCGTGCAGGATGGCAGAGTGGCTGCCGTAGAGCGCTAGGCCGGGCCGGTAGTCCAGCCAGCGCACGCCTACCGCATCGTCGCCCGCGTGAAGCGCCAGCGCGCCTACTGTGTCGCCCGCCTCGTCGTGGAAGCTGGAAGGTGGTGGCTGCATTAGTCACAGGTAAGATTAGATATTTTAAATTATACAATTTAACAGAATGTGCTTATATTAACTTATATAGTATAGTACCTATAGTACATGAAAAGTAAAAGAATTAAGGAGATCCATAAGGGTCACTGGCTGCACCAAGGAAAAAATAAATCGTATCTTCTTTTACAGATAGTTTTTGCAAAAATTGTCAGATCATCATCAGCCATTTGACGCCCATTGCAGAACATAGGCCTCCTTCGTGGTTTTCATAACCATGAGGGGTTTTGCCATAATCGCCACGCTTGGCAGGCGGGTTGGCGATCGCAGTATGCGGTTGGAATCTCAATAAGGCGCTGCTGCCCGTCTCCTGGTAATTTATATCCTCAGTCGCCTTCTACGACATCCACGGAAGGAAATTGTCAGATCAACCTCTCAATATGTTAATAGTAATTTTCAGGCCGTGAACTAAGGCAATATTTTTATTTTTTTGGCATAAATGCTATCTAGTCTCAGGTCCGTGATATTAAGTTCTGGGTCGTGGGTCCTAAAATGTGTGACAGATTGATGCCAAACTTTTTACAAAAATTACCTGTAAAGTTTTCTTTTTCATTGGTGGCGCTAGTGAACCGCATGGAGCCCCTTAACTATAAAAATGCTTGTACACAAGTATGTGGCAAACATTTATGTCCTACAACTATCAGTGCATAAAATTAAATATTAGGGGTTAAAGTATGAAATTGCCGTTTTATTGCAATAGGTTCTTTGAATTGACATAGAATCTTCATGGTTTGAGGTTTTCGAATGAAACTTTTTTCAAATGGTTTCTATGATGTTCTTTTTTAAAAAATGTGAAACATTTGAATATCGACTTTCAATTGTTTTTGTTATTCAATTTAGACAAGAAAGATAGATACTGCGAAAATTCGAGTGATTATGAGGCACCCATTTTTCGTATTTTTTTATTTTATTGATTTGACGCAAGTGAGTCAATATTGTGGGTAAGGTAACGTTAAACCATGCCGCTAATTCCTGGGTAGTTTGACTAGGGTCGGCTTCCACTATCTCTCTTAATTCATCGTTATTCACCTGTGTGGGCGGTCTTCCTTTAAGTCGAAATTTCCATCACGAAAGCGTTTAAACCAAAATCGCACGGTGCGTTCATTAGTAGACCCCTCTCCAAACGCAGCATTGATATTGCGGGCTGTTTCTGCCGCGTCGGAACTCGTATTAAAAAATCACTCGAATTTTCGCAGTATCCATCTTTCTTGACTAAATTGAATAACAAAAACAATTGAAAGTCGATATTCAAATGTTTCACATTTTTTAAAAAAAGAACATCATAGAAACCATTTGAAAAAAGTTTCATTCGAAAACCTCAAACCATGAAGATTCTATGTCAATTCAAAGAACCTATTGCAATAAAACGGCAATTTCATACTTTAACCCCTATTACAATGTTGGTATGCTGAACCTGTGTACACTACGGCGAACTTGGGCATAACATGAAAGATTGACCTAAGAAAGAGAAAATATGAAAATATAAAACTAAAACTACAAAAACCAAGCTAAAGAAGGGGATGGAAAATGTCCTGCGCGAACATATGTCATACGAGACATATCAACTCAACGTAATATGAGGCCATCTGAGATTGACCTTCTTATCTACACAGAATTACAGTGTTAATCTGTCCTAAAGACATTTATTTACTTATCATACACATTACTATTATGCGACTAATGAAGGTGACTCTCATTTACGGAACAGACAGTAAGAAAAAACATGTCAACAGTCTTAACACAAATAAAATTTGACCCACTTCTAACCCTATACAATGGTAACGATAATGTAGAGTTTCTTTGTTAGCTTCTTCTCCACATAATCTATTAATTGTGAAACTAACAACTTTGACGTTCATTAAGTAAACATTCTGTGTTCATAATGAATAAAAATATTTGAATTGAATTGAATAAAGCTAATTTTAACTATTGATCAATATTGCAATCAGTATTTAAATTTTGCCAGTTTTAAAAATATTGTACATACACCATAAGATACAGCATTATAGTAACCTAGTTTAGGCATCATTTCTTTTATGCTAGCCTAATTTATTTTAAACGAAATGCAAAACATTTAAAGTTCTATTAATAATATAATGACTCCCACACAACACAATCATTGTCCTGGTCCCAAACTAGAATATCCTGTGCTATGTTAACTAGTGAAGCGGTGATAGCCTAGTGGGTAGAACATTGGACTCGGAAGCGGGAGACCCAGGTTCGATTCCCAGTGCGGGCATGTACCTATGACTTTGTTTTCTAAGTTATGTACATTTGTGAAGCTATAGTAGCAATACCACCCGCTAACTGTGAAGGAAAACATCGTGAGGAAACCTGAGTGTCTGAGCTATTTACATACCTCAGCGCTTGAAATCGCTAATCCGCGGTGGGCACGCGTGGTGATTAAGCCCATACTCTCTCTCTCTGAGAGAAGGCCTGTGCCCTATAGTGGGACATATATAGGCTGCTTATGATATGATGATGTTAACTAGACAAGGACATCACAAACATGGAAATAGACAAGAATAAAAATAAACATTAATTTTATTATGATTTTCTGTTGAGTAAAGGATGGCCTAACGTCCATGGCTCTCAGTCGACACAGCTTTTCCTCTTACAATGGCCCAATTATGAGGAAACGGACTGCCATAATATTAATTTAATTACAGGAAAATACACCACCATCATTAACGGAGAAGGTGGCCAAGTAGTACCTGTAAGCCACTGTCTCCATCCAGGCGTTGTCGGTGTTACGCGGGTCGTCGACATATCCCTGATACACCACGTCACCCCCGGTGAAGAATTTCTGGAATCGCGCCTGCCAAGCTTGCTTCTCATCTGCAATGTTATTTTCTTAAAATAATGGTATTTTATTTGCGATTGGTCACATAAGCAAATATGTTTTAAATAGGTTTTTAAAATATGTTGTAGTCATCATGCATCTTTAAGTGAAGAGTGCTATACAGATTTTTTTCTTTCCATCTTTATTTCGAACATCTGATGCTGAAGGTACACATGGAGAGTGACTGAATCGATGGAGACTAGTGCTATTAGAATGAATCCTTTTGTACAATAAAGAGTGTAAAAAATATTGTATAGGCCACCAATCGGCCACAAACTAGCACCACATGCATCTGCTGCATAGCTCACCATCAGTCATGAGCAAGGAGTTGGTGGCCTCCTCCTGGAACTCGCGTACAGCTGCGGCGCCGACGCGCTCGCCCGGGTCTACCATACCGCCCGGCAGTGCCCACTCGCCCGTGTCTCCGCGCTGAACAGCCACAAACTGCAACACTGGCCTGCAGAGCTACAAGCTTTTGAAATTCGTTTGGCAGCCTCAAAGAAGGAGATAATGGAATTGGTTGCCAACCTCTGTTAGGAGATAGCCAAAACATTCTTAGAGAGGTGAAACTTTAGTAATATTATTTAATTTTGACAGTCGCTTGCATAATTAATCAGACTATTTAGTCCACTTGAGTACTAATTGTTCTTTATCAAATTATTATTTATTTCTTATAATGGAGACCACAATAACGCATAGTAAAATTGGTTGATATATAAAATCAAACTAAACATTGAGATACCCAAGGTAATTTCCTGTGAAAAAAGACAGAAAAATATAGGATATGTGAGATAATGTGCTGGCTGTCATATACAGTCAGACATAAGTGATTATAATAATAAAATATTGGATTTTAATTATTACGAATGTCATTTCGACTTTGAGATTAATTTATAAAACATTAGTGCTTAGATGTGCTCCCTCATTGCAAAACAATCCACATTACAGTGAGTGTTTAGACTATTATTTACAAATCTTTGCCCTCATTTTTTTTTTTTAAGAAACTGCAGTATTCATATAGTAACAGTAATGAGTGTACAGATAACATAGTACAATCGGTTTATTGTTAATATTGGGTTGATAAAATAAATTTTACCTTTTACTTTCAGCATCATTTTCAATAGCTCCATTAGTTTTCTTCCATCTAGAGACGACAGGATCTCCAGCATGGTTTGGACCCCAACGCCCAAGGACACCTCTGCCTCTGATACCCGTCCTGCCGATTGGATTCAACGGGGCTCCGTCAGAAATCTGGTAATTTCCCATGTAACTAACTCTGCTCACATTGCCGTCAATGCTATTCCACCTGGGTCTGAAGTTAGGGTCATCTGAAATTTACCAAAAGTTACACTTGTGTCATAATTTGGAACAGACAATGCAATAAATAATAAACACCCCTTTTCGACAGGAAACGATTTAGGGAATGTAAACAAAACAGACCAACCAATGAATTCATAACTTACTTATATCCAGATCAGCATAAGGTTTCCCCTTCAAAGAAGGCGACGTATGAGTCGGCGGCGTATAGTTTTCATATAGGGCAGACCAGCTTACTTTATCATCAGATACAGGAAATCTCTGTATGTTCGAACGAGGGTACATGCCAAAGCGGCACTTGAAATGAGAGGTAATCATATTAAAACTAGGTTTTATCATAAGACTACTAGAAAATACCAAAAGAACTGTTTTAAAATACATAAATATGGAGTATCGTTTATTCTTCGAGGTACGGTGCGCCACCGGTGGCGATTAGCGAGGTGATCCTTGTAAAGGAGTACCTATTATATTCCTTGAAGGTGATGATGAACTCTACTCTAAAATTCTGCGTTTCCTTCCTGCGTTCTGTGACACACACAGTCAAAACAATGAGACTTTTCTTTGAGTCTGTGATTGAGATAATGATGGACCATTTACATGAGGCCATTTGAAGAGCCATTCCAATGAAAAGCGCAACATTCGTGTCGTTCATTTACACATAAGCCAGCCGGGAAGGCCAGGGGCCTGTTTTATAGAACTACAATTCACGATTTACCATGACAACTCGTTGCCCATTGCGAAGTAGATTAACAACTAGAAAGACGGCTACGCAATGTACAGCGAATTGTAATAACAAACCATGGATTGTTGTTTGAAATGAAACGCAGCCCAGTTCAGATTCGGACGCTATGGATAGACGTAAAATTGCTTTGTAGGCTTCGTTCAGAAATGGTCTTATTTCAATGCATAAAAAGATTTTGCATAAATTTGTTACAAGCAGAAATATATTTTACAAGAACATTGATATCTAGGAGATTTACATTAGGTTGTAGGGTACTCGATTGTCTATCAATTAAACAATGTGTAAAGTTAACCACTGTATATTATTTGATCAAACCGTATTTATAACTAGGTCGACAGGCACCCGGGACGCTACGGGGAAACGACTGGCGAAACGCGACATGCCACGCTACGCCGTTGATCAAATGCTGACGCTACAAGATTAATCAAGTCTCATCTTAACAGAACCTGAAGTCGAAGATCCTGAAGAATACAAATTGTGCATGAGATTGTCGCCTGACAACACCCAAAATAAACAACACGTGTGTCCGGCTATTGCAGTGTTTTTCAACGTAGCGACATGCCGCGCTACGTCTTGCTCGGGGGGTCGCGGTCGCCAGCCAAAAAATTAAAATGCAAGGTTTGCAGTTAGTGTTGCCAGTGGCAAAACTGGCAAATTCGCCAATTTTGGCTTTTAACGAAGGACTTATTTTCGAGGGTGCTGAGTTTTAAGATATGGAAATGAAAATGTCGAATGCCAAAATGTCAGTCTATATTTAATTATATTTTTGGCACCATCATGAACATTTATCTGTTTTTACGGAACTAATGAATTTCCCACCGTCAATTTATTAAATTTTCAAGACAGCACTCTTATTTTTAGGAGTGTAAGTTCTTACGAAAATTCCAACGTCAATTCAATACATATTTGGGCGTCATTATAAGGCTGAGGTCACTTATTTTTGAAGGCGCTGGGTTTAACCAGAAGTGAAAAAAATTGCCGCACTAGCGGATGCCTATACGACAAAATATGTTTTATAATAGAAGGCGCTGAGCTTAAATGAATATGCCACCGTAAATTTTCTAACTTCTCTCACTAGCTTGCAGGGCAGATCTTTTGTTTTTGAAAGCGCTGAGTTTTTAAAGAACTGCCCCTATATTACGCTCACCAAATCCTGAGCGATTCCAATCGTTTAACTGTCAAATTAGTATGGAATTTGACAGTTAGACGATTGGAATCGCTCAGGATTTGGTGAGCGTAATTAGGCCACTGATCGAAGTTGGCACCATAAATTCAGAAAATTTTCGGGCGCGCGCGCCTTTAAGACAAATATTTTATAATCGAATCCGCTGATTTTTTATGAAAATGCCCTCTTCAATTTAGCCACCACAGCACAGATCGTTAGTTTTTGAGGGCGCAGACTTTTAGTAGCGCTCACGTGCGTCTACAAGACATCTTTTATTTTCAAATGCGCTGAATTGTCACAAAATTTTGGCCGCGCTGACGCGCAAAATACTTTGAATATCGAGGCAATTTATGTTCAAATTCAAAATATTTATTCATCCAACTAATTCTATTGCTAAAATACTCATGTTGCTGTCTCAAAAGACTTCAATTGGGACTGGTCCCATTTTTTTTCATTCAAGTCCAATATTTGGAAAAAAGGATATGGCAACACTTCGTAGTAGGTTTTAGCTACATCATCTTTGAAATTACTGACACTTTTAATATGGTCTAGGGCCTAGGGGGTCGCTAGAACTTTGTAAAGGGGGTCGCGTCTTCAAAAAGATTGAAAAACACTGGGCTATTGAAAACAAAACAACTAGTGGAATGGATAACTGGCTCAGATGGGAACACGCGTTCACACGAAGCCAATCCCCTGCGTAAGAGGTGGAGGAAGCCAGCAAATTAGAAATCGTTCTATTACAATGGACTGGCTTCATCAATGGCTTGACAATCCAATGTAGTGGAATGTCTACATATTTACACGGTGGCAATGTTGGACTGGCTTAGTGGATTGTCTCAAGTATTGGCTCCGTGTAAATGGTGCATGAGATTCAATGACCACAGACTCAATAGGAGAGGAGCCGTTTTTTTTTATTTTTACAGGACGCCGTTCATAATTTAGTGTTGCCATGTCCTAAATAGTAATTACTAGGTACATGCTGCATAAAAATTTAAACCGCATTTTTATTTGCTTAACTTTATTTTTGACGAGTTACGAGCCCGCCAGGGGCATCAAAATAACTCAACTACCTCTAACTACTAGTACTAAACTGTAATCACTTCCTTTTGCGCGTAGTTTTCCTTATGGTGGGTTTCTTGAACACATCATCTCCATTTTTCTTGTTGCCATCATCATCTGAGAAGGAAATCGGTTACTTTAGAACCATTCGTCGTGAATTTGTGAAGTACACCGTATGTTTACTTCTATACATTTCATTTACCTGATTCGTCGGAGTTATCCGCAGTGATTTTATTATTTCTGGTGGCAGCCTTGCGACTCGACTTCCTCACTGATTGTGGCATCTCTTCGTCGTTCGGAGGTTCATTCTGGCAAAAAAAAACGCCATTAACAATAACTTTAGAACATTTTATACAAAATGCGCGCGCGTTCGTTCTAGCGCAAGTAATATGAAACGCTGCACATTACCCGGACTACGCGTCACCTCGTTCGTACAACAAGAGGATTAGAGGACGAGAGGATGAGAGGATGAGAGGATGAGAGGACGCGAGACGTGGCGTGTCGCGCTATCCCTGCATAAAGGTGGAGCGGACGTGCAGTGCAACACACATGCTTTGGTAGTGTGTATGGGCCAGTTGTGAAAATGATATCTCTTTCCCAACTTCAAAACCATGAACTGAGTGGCGAGTCGATATATGTGAGCTTTTTTATCTCTCAGCAAAATAGATGTATTTATAAAAACACGATTCCCTTAAAACACTTGTAAAATGTAGTTACAATCGTCTTTATCTTTACTCAAGGATAACTGTGTTTTAGAAGCGTTTTGGAGGAATTGTATTTTTTCTACCGCTATTAAGGTTGCTCTTACGTTTGGCATGCTGTCTCGCTCGCATAATCAAAATTTTTTTGTGGTTTTAATAAAAATAAGTATACTTTTGATAAATGTGGTCTGAGGATTTGATAGATAAGTAATAAAATTACGGACATTTTAATCAGATTAAAAAAATATATTATGATCCGAATACAATAAATTATATTATAACAGCGTCATCTAGTGACTTATGGTTGTACTATAACGTTACCTAATAGCGATTTTTGTTACTCATTATATCATTATGAGTGTCATGACTCGCGCAGGGATGACGAATCGATTGACACCTTATTTGTCAACATCTGACTATTGGTTACGGAGTTATGAGGGACCATAGAATCGGACATATTTACATACATACGAGCTAAACACATTACCCTCCTTTTGGGCTCCGCCGCAGTCGGGTAAATATGTTAAGTTCTATTAATAAAAATAAACAAATTATTATAAATAATTATTTCATAACGCTGCGCTAATGGTGGAGGAAAACATCGTGTTGGAGGTGTTCACTTACCTCAGCGCTTGAAATTGCCAATCCGCGGAGGGCACGCGTGGTGATTAAGCCCATACTCTCTCTTTAAGAGAAGGCCTGTGCGCAGTGCGATGCAGTAGGACGAATACAGGCTACATTAAAAAAGTCATAATATGTTGAACAAAACCAGAGGCGTATCTCCTGTGCGTGTTTTTTTTGAAACATTACACAGAGCTGTTCAATCCAGCCACTCCCCTTTATCTCAAAGAGCGCTTTAGCTTTCTCCACAGCCGGGCACTACGGTCCGACCAGAGTCTAGCGCTGAAGTCATACGACAAGGTTCTTTAGTAGCTCATTTAGTGTAAGGGCCGCCCGGCCGTGGAATGAGCTGCCGGATTCAATAAGGCGCTCCCCATCTCCCGCTATATTTAAAACCAGAGTAAAAGAATTCCGTCTGTCTAATACAGTAATTTTGCCGTATTCATTCATTTCTCGTCATATATACAGGTTGATGTCCAGGTCACACACTTGTTATACCTAAGCCACTATTTATGTAAGTACGTGTATTTATGTATAGTATTCAAGTATGATATATGTAAGTTTATTATTATTACGTATTATGTACCTATGTCTATTAATATTCGTATTTGCACCGACTACCCATATTCTTATTTCTCCTTCGGCAAATTCTCCAATATGAGGTTCCCTGGAAGAAATTGCTATTAGCAATAAGGCCACCAATTGCATCTTTCCTTTTGTCATTGCTGTTTCTGTAACATTTTTTTCTGGTATACAATAAAGAATATTCTTATCTTATCTTACACAGAAAACACGAAAGAAAAACATGTGTCTGCTTAAAACAAAATATGTTGTGTCGTCATCATGAGTTCTGACGAGGAAGAAGTGCTCTGCGTTTGATAAGACAAATCCCCTCTCTACCCCGCGCGGGGAATGTTTTCCGTCGGCCTCGGAAAACAAAAACATTGTGTTCGATAGTATAGGTCGTATAGCCACGCCCCAATGTTTCAATGCTTTTGTGTAATGTTTCGAAAAAACACGCGTGAGGAGGCACGCCTTTGTACACCAAAGCAGATTACTTACCTCGTCAGGGCTGGACGAGGAGCGCCGTCGGTTCCGGCGCGGCGCGGGCTTGCGGCGCGGGGTGGCGCGCGGGGTGGGCGGCGCCCCCCGCCCGCGCCCCTCGCCGCCCTCCTCCCCGTCGGCCTCCCCCTCGCCGCCGCCCCGCACCGCGAAACACTCCTCGATCTTGTCGCTCAGCTCTTGTACTAGGGTCTGTGCAGACGCGATAAGTTTTTAATACTGAAGATTGTAAGAGAAGCCTGTGATTGAAAACTGTTCTCATAAAAACGATATCTTAGGGGATCAATTAGGATGTGATAGGAACCATGTCGCTGGATACGGGCGGCACAACACCGGGAAGCTTGGAAAACCATGAGGGAGGCCCTAGACACTCACCTTGACATCATTCTTTGCCATCTTGGAGCTGTTGCTCATGAGTGTATTGAAACACTCCATGACCCCACGACAATGCAGTTTATCTTTATAACAGTCTAGGTTCTCTATGAGTTTCTTCAAAGACCTCTCATTATACGAAAACAGAGAGAGGCAGTAAGCCAAGTCGCGCCACTGACGCTCTTCCGTAGCCAACTTGAATCGCTGGCAAAGCTTTTCTATTAGGGCCTCCATTTGGCGGTCCTTTTGAATCAGTGACGTGATATATCTGGAAAGAAAAGATGTTATATTTAAAACAAATAAAGAGCAAACGTCATTGGGAGACGGTTCGGCTAATGGAAAAACTTGCAAAAAAAAGGGGTGACATAGTCCCCTTATTTTTGGTAAAAGGGTAGTTCTATTCAACAGTTCGAGAAACCTTTTTTAATCTAACAAAACAGAGACTTTAAAAAAAGCTCTTGTACTTATACAAGATGAAATGCTCAAACACCATGTAAGGCATTCATGCATGACCTAATGCTTTTCAAGTATGAGAGTAAACTAGAGGTTTCTCCTAAAGAAGGAAGTTACCTTAGGAAAACGGCCCAACGTGAACATCACTCACTTCATAATAATCCTATACTGATCCTCGGGCACGTTGAGTTCAGGATCGCTCAGCCGCGATATGATGTCGGGCATCACGTTGTAGAGAGCATTCCCTTTCTGCGACAGCTGCTTGAAGAACAGCTTCGTCATGGCGGCGACGCGCGGGTCGCGGTCCGCGCAGCAGAGTGCCATGTCGGCGATCTGGCCCTTCACTCGCACCATCTCGTGGAGGACCAGGAACGAGAGCATCTTCACGGCGCACTGCCGGACTTCCAGCTCCTCGTCGCTGAGGCTGGAAGGGGTTTGGGAGTGTCAAAAGGTATCGGTGGACGGAGAGAGGCGGCAGGCGGAAGCGCAGATGGTTGGATGCTTTGGATTGAGAGAGAGAGAGAGTGTATACAATGACCTGAAATCGATGCTTGGAACGGGTCAATTCGTTTCACTCGCACCCTATTGTAGAGGACCATGAAGGAGAGCATCTTCTCTTCGGTTACTGGACTTCGGTCGGCGGAGAGAGGAGTCGTCGCTGGCGGAAGCTTAGATGGCTGGAAATCGTTTGAAACGACCCAAAATAAATATATGAGACATACTCGAAGGAAAACGCTGGAGACCAAAAAGTATGGAGAACGATGCCCGTAATGCCTGGGATGATGTTGAGTGGACAGAAGACTTGGCTGGATGTACCGTTTACGGCAAGTTAGTCACCAAGGTACGTTCCGTTCCGTTTCGCAACGAGTGGATAGGCGCATATGAGGTCAAATATGGAAAATTCTGTCTGAGAACAAACATAACTAACATGATTTGTCAAGAGACAGTGATGTGCTTCCTAATGTTCATGTAGCGTCAGCAAGCTTCAAGACTTAGAAGAATTTTGGTATGCTTACTTTATCATACAAATGAAAAAGAAACACAAACGTATACAACATGTAAGGAGTTAAAGAAAGCTAAAGTCACTTACATGTGATAAATATGATGGGTCCAAGGTTGCGTTAGGTTAGGGAACCTGAGCGTCAGATCCGCGAAGGCAATGGTCAGATTGGTTCGCATGGAGACGTTCTTGCTTCGCTTCAGTACCGTTACCATTAGCTGCAGGCCCTCCTCGCAAACGGTGCTGGATACCAGCATGTATCTGAAAGTTGGGCACATTTGCAGAGTTACGTTAAAAATAGACGAGGATGATAGTGAGCTACATCAAAGTACACGTAAAAAAGGCAAGGTCTAATGAAGCTAAGTTTTCATGGACACCTGGACCTGGATCTGTCGTGGAATCGATGGGGTGTTGGAAAGAGAGGCTACACTGACGTGGTTCACCTTTTCTGTTTGGCAATCGGCTAGATGGGAAATGTGACAGGTTCTTTGTTTCTTGAGATCTCCAGTTTTTGAGCGTGTTAAGCCTGGCACACACTAGTGCAGCCCAGACAAAAAAGATATTCTGGCTGCGATCAGTATGGGTGGCGGCCGCCACCGCGACCGCGCTAGGGTGTGACAGGCGTGAGCTGCAGTAAGTTGTACTGCCGTATAACCTGGAAGAATTCACATGAAACCTCGATTTGAGGTGCCCCCTTTGAGTTTCCATATAAACGTCACTCGAGTCACGCGCCCCGGAAGTACCTACATCTACTCCGTACGCTCACACCCCGCTTACGCCGCATTTTACACTGTGACACTGGCTTATATGTCGGAGGTACTGCCGTGGGTGTGCAGCCGCGGGACTGACCTGGTGAAGGTGAGCGCGGCGGCGGCCTGCAGCGCGGGCCCGCCCTTGGCCGGGTTGGCCAGCAGGTGTCGCAGCAACGGCAGGAAGCGGGCCAGCGCGGTGCCGGCGCCCACGATGTCTCGCTCGCACACGCTACGGACGTACTCGGCATCCGCGTCGTCAGCCACCGCGCCCTCCAAGCCTGTCTCTTCCTCCGTCATCGTTGAGTTCACCTTAGAGACGGACGGTGAAACACCATTGAGCAGACATTTACAGACGACATTAATGTTAAGAGACCATTCAACAGAAATTTTCAGTTCTACCTACATAGAAAATTACTAAGCGAAACCAAAATCGCACAGTTCGAAGAGCGTAACTTCATATCCAATGTGCCGCTTTTTATTATGGCTATTCCTGATTGACCATTATGTCAATCAGGTTTTTTGCGCCATCTTTCAGCTAGGACCAAAATTGCATATAATATTTAATTTCATAATAACGTAATCAACAACAAATCCCCCTACTACTCACCGAAGTCCCCTTGTTGGAGGTTACGCTGGCAGAGAGCTTGCGTACGCGCTAACGCGCAAGCATTTTGCTCATATTTATCATATGGGTCACGTTCTTGCGGTTACCGCTGGCGATGTCACTTGCTACTTCGCTAATAACTACTTGCCGACGACCCCTTGACAGAAGCGACACTGCCGAAGCTATTTTATTTGCTAGCTCGCTACTATTAACTACTTACCGAAGGCCCTTTGTTAGAAGTAACGCTAGCAGAGCGCTGCGTACGCGCCGACGCCGAAGCGTTGCTCATATTCATCATGAGAGTCTGCCGCCGCAGTGCGTCTGCAACGTTCTTTTTGCGGCCGGGCGTCGCGAACGTACCCGCCTTCTTCTTGCGTTTCTCTTCTACTTTTCGGTCTTCGCGGACCTACGGGTGCAATGGCAGAGGATTAGTGACATGGGGCTGTGGCTATAAATCAAAAGAAATATATCTATTTTATTTCGGACACAAGTATCCATAACATACTAGTAAAAAATCTTACGACTATATTAGTAACTTAGCTCTACATACTGCTATAAATAATGCTATGAGACAGATGGTGAAAATACGGTATAAGACACGATCAACAATAAATTATTTCATATGCTCGATTAAAACAGAAATTACAATATCTCGGAAAATGTATCTTTTTTTGTCAATTACTAGTTATTACCATTTTTAAATAGATGAAACATAAAAAGAGTGCTCTGAAATGTGACGTCATAAGCAAGTATTTTCATACAAAATTCCATTTTAAAAGTAACTCATTTGATATTTTGTCAAATACCCAATTGCCGGGTTACCTGTGGTTCACGCATCTAATAGGCGTGCAGAATACTCCGCACAATGCTAAGTCAGCTGCATTTTCCAGCAGCAGAAACAAACTTTTTGTAAGAGTTTCATTATAAGTATGCTGCTTCATCATCATCATCATCAGCCCTTTGACGCCCACTGCAGGACATAGGCCTCCCTCATGGTTTTCGTAACCATGAGGGGTTTTGCCATAATCGCCACGCTTGGCAGGCGGGTTGGCGATCGCAGTATGCGGTTGGAATCTCAGGAAGACGCTGCTGTCCGTATTCTGGTAATTTATTTCCTTAGTCGCCTTCTACGACATCCACGGGAGGAAATGGAGTGGAGCTATTCTTAATCCGGCGCCACACGGACCATGCTGCTTGTAGTGTTTCAATCTATTAAGTTGTGAGTACCTATGTTTAATTTAATGTTTTATGTAACTGCTGCTGTAATGTGTTTTCTTTCTTTTCTTCTTTCTAGAATATTTTTTAGAATCTCTTTGGACATTGAAACTACTTGCCTGATTCCGTCGGCGCAATTCACTGTAGACGCTGATATCCAGGTAAATCAGTTGTTGCAGCGCCACGTGACCCAACACGAAGACAAACCGCGTCAACAGCTCTGTGGGAAAGCCCGCCTCTTCTTCGTTCTCAGTCTCTTTTACCATCACCTCTTCTATCCTCCGGTACATTTCAGCCAACAACTTGGTTGCCAACACATCCGGCGTGTCACAAATAGCGTAGATGAGATCGACGGCGTTCGCAGCGAACGCGTTGAACTTATTCAACTTGGAGAAGGTTTCCATAAGGCTGTTGTACACTGACGTGAAGATCGCATGGTCGGCAGGGTACCTCTGGTCTTTCTTGGCCAAGGATAGAAGTAGCTGAGCAGAGAGGCTTCGCGAGTTGTAGTCGCCAGTGAGGCCGTGGGTCTGGATGACCTCGAGGTTGGCCAGCGCGACGGAGGGCTTGGCCTTGCCGATCATCACTAGAACGGACAGGGCCGCGTAGCTGTCCATGTCAGTAGTACCGTCGATCTTCTTGAGAAACATCTCCCAGAACACCTAGAAAGAATAAAACCAACGATGGAAAATAACATCGCTGACTTGTTTGAACGACCGGTCGGACGCCTGTTTTCTGGCGAAAGCGACTGGTCCGCTTTGTCTATTGACACTACGTAACGTTTCCATTCCACACATACCCTGTTCGGGCCGTATTCCTTAATACTATTCACATAACATTGATATCTAACTTAGAAGTCCACTTACCTGTATAATGGCGGGCGTGATGTCTCCCTTCTCGAGCCACTTGGCGACGAGATGCTCGAGGGCGAGCGCGGCGCCGCGGTCGATGCGCTGCGCCAGCGCCGCCAGGTTGCGGGCGGTGGCGAAGGCGCGCGCGCGGTCCGCCCTGCTCTCGCTGTCGAGGTACATGTCGCGGTAGGCGCGCTCTACAGCCTCGCGTTTGTCCTGGGAGTTGGAACTCATTCAACTTACTGTATTCGTCCACTGCTGGGCATAGGCCTCCACCGAGACACGCCAATTCTATTGGCTCTCAGCCATCCCCATTTATAAAAACTCGATTCCTTTAAGACTCCACTAAAATACAATAGAAATTGCATTAGGTAAATTGGAAGATTATGCAAAGTAACTGCATTTTAGGGATGTAAGGCTAGTTTCTGGCGCGCTTCTTGAATGTATGGCATAGGTAGCCTAAATATGCGCTGAATACGCTATTCCCGTAATCATGTGTAACTAATCGACCGGATTTCGGAAGCAAGTCGAAATGAAATTGTTGCTGAAATAAGAGTTTGGTTAGAACGAAATGCAGGCCTGAGAATATGTTTAAACTATTTTTATGTTTACACATTTTACATTCGAGGTAAATGCATAACTGATTTTACATTTTTCGAAACAGAATCACATTTTTACCTGATCCGGCGACCACACCAATAGCAGCATGTTCGCGACTCCGACCTTTGCAGACTCGATGTTGAAGTGATGAGCGGCAGTGAAGAACTCGATCGCTTCACTCACGTCCCCGGCTTGCTTCGACATCAACAACGCGTTTATGAGAGGCACTGCTTCGCCCATCATCCGACTGAAATGTACAGACTCCTGAAGGAAAGCCACAATGCCCTCCTTCTCTTCCACTCGCTTGTAGAGCGCTAGCTCGTTCTCGCATTGCTGCGTGTTGGTGATGGATTGGCGTCTGTCTGGTGTTACGAATACATTGCGTAGGAGCGCGACGAAGTAAGCGATCTGGAATATTAAGGAAGATGCAACTCAATTAGAAACAAACAAAAGTCATTGCATCACTTCAGATTCATTCAATATTTCTTATATTCAATCTAAAGTGATCTATTTTCTTCTTAGCGCATCGACGATAAACGAAGCAATTTATTTTATAATGCCCCACAAATACCTCTAACAGAGATAAGATCGCCTTTATACATGTTATTTCTTATGTAATGTCTTGTTAAATGTTTCGTGTCCAATAATGTACGGGCCAACCCGAACAGTTTCATAGTATACACGAATTGCTTGTCAGCAATTCTGCGAGGCCGCGGACCTTTGCCGTCACCCGCTACCTATCGGTAGCAATCGAAGTTAGTTCACGATATAGAGCCGATCCGTTCAGACGGACACTCGTCGCGTCCTCATTATCAGTACAATACCAGTTCATCTCACCCCTCATCTTAGTCCTAGTACTATTGACAATATATCAGTTATAAGTTCCCAAAGTCAGTTCGTATCATTTATCAGAGCTTAGTGTAAACCCGTACATTAGTTTTTTGGTCCTTCGAGACCTCGCGTGTGACATTACATTTAGTGACCCAGTTTAATCACATACTGTGACACGTGAGTGGAATCAATCAGTGAACTTCTATCAGTTTTCTACGAGCATCAGCCGACGATTTGGGGACCGTCTCTATCAGTATCAGCAGTCGGTGAATGGATGAGGACCGTTACCGACACTATCAGCAGACAGCAGTAGTCGTTTAACGACGTCAATAGCAGTGCGAGCAGTCACGACGTTTTAGGATGTCACTATCAGTAGCAGCAGCAGCAGCAGCACAACGAACCATGGCGTAGCAAGACCGCTTCGGTTCGATATCAGCACGTCCCAAGGAGCAACAAGGCCACGCGGGGCACCAGCAGCAGCATATCAAGTGAGACCTTTCCATTTTATGCCTACATTTAAGCAAGTAAAATGTCGCGTATGGAAGTTCTCGCTTCGACCCAAGAGCAGGTCGAAGCAGCTATCGAGCATCTATGGGTCAACTTCAGGAAGGATGGCCCTATTAGGAAAACAGCAGATTACCTTAAGCGCAAGCTTAGCGAACTAGACAATCTGTGGAGGGAATTTCAGACAAACCATGTAGAATTGTGTGGACTAGGTACCAAAAATCATAAGTATTTCACCGATAATAAATACGAAACAGTACAAGAAAAGTATGTTAGGGTGAAATCGCTTATTGAAAACACGAAAGCGTTCGAAAATGTTGAGCCAAAACAATCAGACTTATCAGCGGTGGCAAGTGGTAGTAGAGATCCACCTTCAGATCAGAATCAAGAAGAAGACGGTAGCGGCTTCGAGGAGTCACTACAGGCGCATCAAACTATCAGTTCAAAAACAGACGAAATGTTTCGGAAGCAGGCAAGTAACTTTAGAGCGTTTCACAAATCAGTATCAGGTATGGATATAGGAGCCGTTTCCGAAAAATGGGAACTAGAAGACTTGTTACGTACTCTGCAGTCAAGGTGGGCTACGATTGACAAGCTCCATTGGGAAATCGATTCGGAAATCGGAGCATCCAGTGAAAATAAGCAGTATGGAAGCTTAATTACACAATATGAAGCTCAGTATAACAAGATGAAAAGGGCGATCAACAGCAAACTATGGTCTGTTCAACATCGCGAGAAGGCTACACCTCAAATGGACATCCCTGTCTTCAACGGCAGTTATCATCAATGGGTACCATTTAAAGACCTCTTTGTGGAAGCTATACATAACAATCCGTCGATGTCCAACGCGCAAAAAATGCAGTTTCTCAAGAGTAAGGTCCGGGGTGAACCAGAAAAATTAATTCAACATCTTCAGATCAGTTCGTCCAACTACGATATCTGCTGGGACATCCTGAACCACAGATATAATAACGAAAAATTAATCTTCTCGTCGCATATGAACATCTTACTCAGCCTCCCAGTCATGCAACAGGCATCGATTGAGAATATCAAGCGTATTCACGATACCGCACTAGAGTGCCTAAATGCGATCAAGAATTTAGGCATCGATGTCACAACGTGGGACCCCATGCTAGTTCATCTCTTGACCCAGAAACTGGACACGGAGACACATCAAGACTACACAGCATCAGTGAAACAGCCAAAACAACTCCCAGTACTTCAGGAATTTCTCGCCTTCCTAGAAAGCAAGTTTACAGCTATGGAGTCGAGCCGCAGGAAGCAAGAGAACCCTGCGCAAAAACATAGCTCATATCAGTCGGGCAATCCGAACAAAGCAGCAAAATATAACAAGTCAAACTATGTAAGCAAGCAATCATTCGCCTCAAAAAATGACACAAGCAAGTACTGGTGTCCATTGTGCAATAGTACCGAACATGGGTTATATTACTGTCAGCAGTTTTTGCACATGTCGCCATACCAAAAGCGCAGAACAGTCAACAACCTAAAGTTATGCCAAAACTGTCTGTATTCACATAACGGAAAGGTGTGTCAATCAGAACGAAAATGCCGCGAGTGTGATGCCCCACATAACACACTTTTACACGAGGCATTTTCCCGATTCAACGGAATAAAGCAAGAACCGAACCAGGTAAAGCAAAACAGTCACGTTTCCCTGCAACGTGAAATACCGGAAACCTTATTAGCCACTGCGTTAATTAACGTACAAGCAGGGAATGGAAGTTATTATCAGATGAGGGCCTTAGTAGATCAAGGGTCGATGACGTCTCTTATCAGCAACGAAGCAGCATCTTTGCTGGGACTGCCACGTCAGAAATGTAATGGCGTTATATCTGGAGTAGGTGCCAAGGAAAGCAATTGCAAAGGGCTCTTGACCATAACATGCCAATCAGTTAGCAGCGACTTCACATTTACGGCCGATGTTTACATCATGAAACAGCTCATCAATAACTTACCTACACACTCTTTCACTAAACCATCATGGCCACATCTGGAAAATATCCAGCTAGCAGACTCAGATTTTAACGTCAGTCGTCCAGTCGATATCTTACTAGGCGCCGATATTTATTCAGAAATCATTTTAGAAGGCATTTCCCGGGTAAACCCGAACGTACCTATCGCACAACAGACGCGATTAGGGTGGATACTAAGTGGGAATGTGAAAACACTTCAATGCAATGTCGTCTTACATAACACCAACGACTTGCGGCGATTCTGGGAGATTGAGGACATATCAGAAGAAACATCATTATCAGCAGAAGATCAACATTGTGTGCAGTTCTACAAGGCCACAACAAAACGGCTTCATGATGGCAGATTCGAGGTCAGACTCCCTCTTAAGCCAGATATCAGTGAAAAAATCGGCTTGTCAAAATACAAGGCCGTTTCACAATTTCGATCATTGGAACGAAAGTTCATTAAACAGGAAGACATAGCAAAGGAGTATAAGCTATTTATGAACGAGTACCTATCGTTAGGTCATATGAAACCGGCGGTTGGCTCAGCGTGCGACTACTTTTTGCCGCATCACTGCGTTTTGAAAGTGGACTCTATTACGACCAAGCTTAGAGTGGTTTTTAACGCGTCTACCACCACGTCATCAGGACGAAGCTTAAATGACCTCATGTACCGTGGTCCAAATTTACAAACAGACCTCCAAGCGTTGCTTATCACATGGAGACAATATCAGATAGCGTTTACTGCTGACATAGCCAAAATGTACAGATGCATACTAGTCAACGAAGAAGATCAACAGTACCAGAAAATTGTTTGGAGGAATACAGAGCAAGACCCTATACAAGAGTATCAGTTAACCACCGTAACTTATGGTACAAAAGCAGCCCCGTTTCTCGCTATGATGACACTGAAACAGTTGGCGAGCGAGGAAAAACAGAAATTAGCAAGAGAGCAGTCGTCTTCAGACCAGGAGAAGATATATCAACTGGAAGCAGCCACCGTGCTAGAAGAAAAATTCTACATGGATGACCTGATTCATGGGTGCCACTCAACAGCATCAGCCTTAAAGGTACAACGGCACTTAATCAGTTTACTAGAGTCCGGTGGCTTACATTTGCGAAAATGGAAAGCAAATACACCCGAACTTTTGGAGGATGTCGACAAAAACGAAAACTTTGATTTCAAACAGGCAGAATCAACCAAGACGCTTGGCCTCACCTGGAATCCAACTCAAGATCACTTCGAGTTTCAGTGCAAGATTGGATCAACTACCAAGTATACAAAAAGATCACTATTATCAAGCATCTCAAAACTATTCGATCCGCTAGGGTGGCTCTCTCCACTTAGCACAAAACTGAAAATACTGTTCCAGAGTGTATGGTTACTGAACATTGGCTGGGATGATAGCCTTCCCGAGCACATCATCAAGGAATGGCTCAGTATCAAGAATGACATCCAAAACATCGATCAGATACAGCTCCCAAGATGGCTAAAAACAAAGCAGGATGACAGCATAGAGCTGCATGGGTTCTGCGATGCGTCAACGAAGGCATACGCATGCGTCATTTACTGTAAAATAAACAGTGAAAATCAAGAAAAATCATCAGTCGTGTTGGTGGTCGGGAAAACAAGACTCGTGCCATCCAGCAAACAAGTGTCCTTACCACGACTAGAGCTAAGTAGCGCATACTTATTAGCCAAACTCATGGAAAAAGTGAAACAAGCACTAAGTGGCTATAAAATTATACAGTTTGGTTGGAGTGATTCCATGGTAGCACTCGGGTGGCTACAGGGTGAACCAGAGAAGTGGAAAGTTTTCGTTTCCAATCGGGTTAAGCAAGTAACCCAAATTATGCCCGCTGATTGCTGGAGGTATGTAAAGTCATCTGAGAACCCAGCAGACAGCGCCAGCAGAGGCATGACTGCCACTCAACTAAGAGAACACGCTCTATGGTGGCAGGGGCCAGCATGGCTGCCCACTTATCAGAGCAGTCAACAAAAGGAACAGCGTTTTGAGACTAATCAAGAAGTCAAGAAAGTGCTGCAAGTAAACTACGCTAAGCAGAATAGCGGAAGTGATGTCATTTATCAGTTATTAATAACGTACAGTACACTTACCAAAGTGGTAAACGTGTTAGCAAGAGTATTGAGAGTTTTGACCAAGCCAGAGGAAAGGCCGTGTCATACTCACCTAACATTACAGGAGGTCAACAGAGCAACAGTAATGATAATAAAGTACGTTCAAAAAATAGCATTTTCAGCTGAAATCAGAGATCTCGAACATGGCAAGCAAGTGAGCCCAAAAAGCAGCATTTCCAACTTAAAACCGTATCTCGAGCAAGGAGTACTTAGGGTCTCAGGCAGATTGAGAAATGCGCATGTCAGCAAGGACATGAAATGTCCAATTATCATTCCAAAGGACGGTCGGTTCACTGAGCTCTTAGTGAATCATGCACACAAGCTCACGTTTCACGGCGGGGCAAGGCTGACGCTGTCATTTCTTAGAAACAAGTATTGGCTTATCAGTGGCAACAGAGTAACGAAAAAGTGGATAAGGCTTTGCGTGAGATGCCGGAGACATGCACCAACCAAACAGGATCAGCTGATGGGAGATTTACCAGAAGCCAGATGCAACCCTTCCAGACCTTTCTACCACACTGGAGTGGATTTGACAGGATTCATCATGCTGAAAGCTAACAAAGGGAGAGGGATTAAAACGACGAAAGGATACGTTACCGTGTTTGTGTGTATGGCGACCAAGGCCGTACATATCGAGCTCGTGTCCGATTTAACATCATCGTCTTTCATCGCTGCCCTACGAAGAATGGCTGCTAGAAGGGGCACGCCAGCTCACATGTACAGCGATAACGGCACAAATTTTGTGGGCGCCAATAACATCTTACAACAAGAGCATGCAGAGTTAAAACAGATTTTCAGTGACACCTTCCTAGCAGAAATAACGGAGATGGAGATCACCTGGCATTTTAACGCTCCATCGTGGCCATCAGCAGCAGGGTTGATGGAATCAGGGGTCCGGAGAATAAAATATCATCTTAAACGTGTCATTGGTGAGCAAAAATTGACGTTCGAGGAGCTATCCACAGTGTTAGCTCAAATAGAAGGCTGTCTAAATTCAAGACCATTGTGCCCATTATCAGAAAACCCGGACGACGACTGCTTGACTCCTGCACATTTTTTGGCAAGTGGGCCCGTATTAACAGTATTTGAAACAGAACGGGATCAAAGAACTAGATGGCAGCTAGCTCAACGCGTCTTTCAAGATGTATGGAAGAGATGGAAAACAGAATATCTCACCCAGTTGCAAACAAGAAGCAAGTGGACTCAACAGAAAGAAAACATAAGCTTGAATGACGTCGTTATCATCCACGACGATAATCTTCCAGCAGGGAAGTGGGCCATGGGCCGCGTGGTTGAGTTGCATCCCGGTAAGGATGGGCTAGTGCGAGTCGTTACGCTGAAAACGAAAAACGGCTACATGAAACGCCCTATTATCAAGTTATCACCGCTGCCCGTCCATAGCAACGTTTCGGACGATAAACAGATCTCGACAACAGCCTCCGAAGACAGAACAGGAGATAAACCGAAAAAACATCCTAGAAGATCCAAATTCAGTTTTACGTTGGTGGCTCTAGCGTTAACCTTTTTCATGATACCAAGCTCACAAGGCGCTTACAACGTCACAAATCTGAGAGAAACACAGAAGCTATACTTCGACAAAATATCAAGCTTAAAACTTATCAGAGATGACTGGAAACTTGTGGTATACTATGACTTGTCTTCCTATTGGCAAGGCATCGCAGCTTTCGTCGATTACACAAAACAAATAGAGCGAGCATGCGCCAAAATAAACTTAACAACACACTGTCAAGTGTTATCTCTCCAGTTACGTCACGGATACTCAGAGCTAGACTACTACAATGGACTGCTCCTGAGTCAGCATTCCCGCGCGCGCTCGAGACACGCGCGCGGCCTTATCAACGGTGTCGGTTACGTAGCTAATGCTCTCTTCGGCGTACTCGACGCTAATTTCGCGGAAAAATATGAGCAAGATATTTCTCTCGTGCGCGAAAATCAACAACACTTGGCTTCATTATGGAAAAACCAGACTTCAATCATTGCATCAGAATACGACCTATTAAAAAGGACAGAAGAAACCATGAACAAGCAGCAGAAACTCATTAATCAGAATTTTCATGTCCTGCAGCAGAACATCATGAATATTAACAAGAATATTCAAGACGAGGTCAACGCTAACGAATTTAATTTGGAAGCCCTAACAGCAAGCAATATGCTTCAATCTTTGAAGAGCATCCAGAGCGCACTTTTGGATATAATAACAGATATTTATCATGGCCGTTTCAATTTCCATATATTGACTCCAGACCAACTCAGAAAGGAACTGAATGCCATATCTAATCAACTGGCACCCGAATTAACATTACCCATTGCTAACCTTCAGGATGATCTACGAAATATCTATCAGTTAGTCACCGTCAAAGCAAGAATGACCAATGACTTTTTGCTGTTTGAGATCAAGATACCATTAGTCAGCAGAGACAGTTACGAACTGTTCAAAATTATAACTATCCCCGAGAAGGTTGGAAATCAGGCTATTTTGGTGCAGCCCAAGTCAGAGTACATAGCATTGAACATCAAGAAGGATGCCTATGTAGAAATGATGGAGATGGAAGTAAGAGCTTGTTCACATCACGAACAAGACTTTATCTGCCGCCTAC
Organism: Yponomeuta malinellus; assembly: GCA_947308005.1. NCBI lineage: Eukaryota > Metazoa > Arthropoda > Insecta > Lepidoptera > Yponomeutidae > Yponomeuta > Yponomeuta malinellus. Next base: position 13,298,530 of record OX371006.1, on the reverse strand, counting down.
AAAAACCAATCTTCAACATGAGACAAGATGAAAACCTCTGTCAAACAGATGTAAATACCACCCACTGCCAAACAACTACGACACCATGCCAGAATAGATGGTCTGAACTAAACAAGCCCAATCAGTACCTTTATTTCTGTTGTAACGATTGCACACTCAAAATAATTTGCGGAGATCAAGTCTCCGTGACACAGCTACACAACACAGGGATTGTTAGCATAGGTCATGGTTGTATGATCAAGACTAATCAGTTTACTGTGCACGCTCATAAGCAAGACATGAGTACGATGCATACGAATCCAGACATACTTCTACCAGATATTTCGCCAGTCAACAACATTTTCAATGTGACCATTCCCAAAATTGAGTCAATCTCAGCCCATTCTGATGTACAACAGCAGTTACAAGAGATTCATAGCAGGATAGAAGCCATGAAGGCAGACTCACCACTTGCCTACCGCGTATCATACCACGATGTCCACCATTACGTTGCTATATACGTAATAGTTTGTCTAGCAATTATAGTAGCAGCAGGAATCGGGATCCGACGGTGTTGCAGACGAGGCGCAGCCCGTTCGCGCTTCCCGGAGGTGGAGCGGGGCCCACGGCCCCCCGCCCCCGGCGCCGATCCGGTCACCAGTAGTGCAAGTGATAAGTGTAAATGTGTAACGATTAGGGAAAAAAGGCATTGGCAAAGTGAGAGTGATTTAAATGCGTCAAAGGCAATCAGTGAATGTAATGAGGATTTAGGGCCCCGAGCAGTGTATCATAAAAGTGTCTTTGCGTTGGATCACGTACCTAGAGACTTTAAGTGAATGAAATATTTAAGTTATTGTTTCATATCACCTGTATCACCTCATTTTAGTAATAACTTAGTAACAGTAGGTTTTTGCTTATCAAGTAGACTTAACACATCAGTAATGCTAGCAGTAGTTTAAGGTAGTCCAATATTGTATTTTTTGGCTATCGTTTTGTTTCTTTCCCTGTCCGGAGCATGTACGGGCCAACCCGAACAGTTTCATAGTATACACGAATTGCTTGTCAGCAATTCTGCGAGGCCGCGGACCTTTGCCGTCACCCGCTACCTATCGGTAGCAATCGAAGTTAGTTCACGATATAGAGCCGATCCGTTCAGACGGACACTCGTCGCGTCCTCATTATCAGTACAATACCAGTTCATCTCACCCCTCATCTTAGTCCTAGTACTATTGACAATATATCAGTTATAAGTTCCCAAAGTCAGTTCGTATCATTTATCAGAGCTTAGTGTAAACCCGCACAAATAAAGTATAATTATAAGTATAATTAAATATCTTGAACAAATGACTTTGACTCACATGGACGTCAAAGTGATTTCTCGGGTTTCATTGGCGAGGGACGTGGCCCGAACTTCAAAGACAATTTTTTTATGAATTAATTATAAATGTATAGTTTTTAGATTCTTCCCTGTATACTACAAGAATAAGACGATATTACTTGCCAAATTTCTAGCTCTAGGTCAACGGAAGGTATCCTATAAATTTAGATTCCCTTGAGTGTCAAATATACGTTTTTTTACGGCATGAACGGCCGTAACTTTTTACAGCTTCAAGGGACTGTAGACTTGAGTATATGGTTCTAATTTCCACTCGATACCTTCACGCGTACCCGAGATAAAGGGTCTTGACAGACAGACGGACGGACGGACGGACGGACAACAAAGTTCCGTTTTTCTTTTTCAGGTACAGAACCCTAAAAAGATCTTATGTGTCCATGTCCATCGCAAATTCCTCCCAGCTGCGAGGGTTTCTGTTTAAGGTATCTGTCGGGCGGACAAAGTAATATAAATATTTATTATTTGCCGAACAGCATCGAGCGTTCGCTGACTGTTTGCACCCATTATTTACCTGGTCACTCTTTTCCATTCCACATCTCAGCAATTTCGCGTCAGGGTACTGTCTTTCCGTGTGTTTCACAATCAGGTACGCTTTGTAGTAGTTCTTCTCCTTCAGATGCTTTCTAATAGCTTCATACAAGTTCTCTATAGAAGCCTGCGAGAGCTCCGGCTCATCTTGAGTTAGTTCATCCATTTTCTCCTTTATAGTAGACACTACGTCTTTCTCTATTTTCTCCCATTTTTCTATTAGTTTTGGATCAGGCCCAGGATTCAGCTTCTTTTGGAGGTCCTCTAGTATGGTCAGCTCTGTCTTCAGCTGCTCTTCAAGAATTTCTAGCTTCAGTTGAGCTGAGAATGGATTACATTCGAGGAAAACCTGAAATGAATTTGTAAATTTTTTGACATAGCATGCGTTGCGCAATCGCCTCATTGTAGGAAAAAATATTCGGATTAGGGCGCGCTTTTCGTGGTGGTGGGGGTCCTAACCAAGGTAACTAGAACTCACTTGCTAGCGGTGAAGGAAAAACATCCAGAGGAAACCCTAGCGCCTGAGGTATTTACATGCCTCAGCGCTTACGACGTAAAATGGCCCAACGACGAGTAAAATAACGTCCGCTAAGTGCGGAAATCTCAGGTCGAAGCGAGTATAGCCCGCACAGATTTTTTTTGGCGGTAACGTGAACTTAACCTCCTCAGTCTTGCTTGACCTTGAAAATAACAATTGAATACCATTGTTATTTTCAAGGTCAGGACTGAGGAGGATAATCACAGATGACTACTTTAGTAATTGACTAATAGTAGGTAATTTACTAAGCATCACACTACGTCAATTACTCACACATACACTGTAAAGACAGTAAGCGATGTGCAAACGATCTGTTACTATGTTCACGTTACCGCAAAAAAGATTTGTGCGGGCTATAACCTTTACTATGGCACTTGCCTTGAGCAGTTGTATGGCGGCCTTGCGCACCAGCGCCGCCTTGTCGCGCAGCCGGCCCGTGGCTCGCTCCAGCACGCCGCGCTGCCTGCTCACCGGCACGCAGTTCTCGCGCTGCAGCCGGCACCAGAACTGCAGCACCTGCCGCGGCACCAGTATGTCTGTTATATTTTTAGGGTTCCGTACCCAAAGGGTAAGGGACCCTATTACTAAGACTCCACTGTCCGTCTGTCTGTCTGTTTGTCACCAGGCTGCATCTCATGAACCGTGATAGCTAGACAGTTGAAATTTTCACAGATGATGTATTTCTGTTGCCGCTATAACAACACATACTAAAAACAGAATAAAATAATTATTTAAGTGGGGCTCCCATACAACAAACGTGACTTTTTACCGTTTCTTGCTTGATATTAATAAGGGCAACAGCTTCAAATATTCAAATTTAGTATGGATAATGGTTTGCGCGAGTCCGACTCGCACCTGGCTGGTTTTTGTTTTTTGCTTTGTGTACATTTTCTTTCTGTTATTTTCATACTATGTCACTCAGCTGTTAATTTGTTTTTCTGTGACGTGTCTTGTTGTTATAAGTGTCTTTTCTTTCTTTATCTTTCAGTAAACGGTAACGTCATTTTTCGGCGGCGGAATAACGATCTTGGAGGCGGTGAACGTCATTCCTAACTGTTATAATAGCAATTTAAAGAAAATTTCACAGTTTTAAACACGAAGGGAAACAGAAGCGGAAGCACTAGATAGTTTTTGTGCTTCAGAATTTGCATAATATGTAAAATATTTAATCAAGAGTTAGGAAAACTAGTGACTCTTTACCGCGCTGACTTAGAAACAAAAAGTTTCCACAGAAGACGATAAAATATACCATGCAAAGTAAAGTATAAATATAGAACTTAATAGTCTTATACAACCTTAAACCTATAATTATTTGTGACCATAGGTAAATGGAATGTTATGGTCTTATTTGTAAAAACACCATTAACACACTCCTTAAGACACTACTCAAAAGCAGTGTAAACAATCTGTGGTAAAGGGAAATGCGTAAAAACAGATTATTTAAACTGTATCTGAGGAGCGTTTTAGAGGAATCGTGTTTTTATTAATAACACGACCTAAGCAGCGGCGTCTTGTATCGATGGGTTGACGTGTTAGACGGGCTAGTTTCTAAGTAATATTACGTATGAATCTTTACCTTGTGTCGCACATAGGCGGACAGGTCGTGTATGTGCTCGTACAGTTCGTCGAGCAAATCGTCGCGGCAAGCTCGCTGCTCGTCCGTGAGCCCCTCGCCAGTCAGCTCCACGCTCAGGACCTCAGTCATCATTCCCAGCACGCTTATACGGAGCGTGTACGACTGAAAATAACGATAATATGCTTTACTTCAGAAAGAAGTAGCATGCCTTGGGGAAGGCCTATGCCCAGCAGTGGACGAGTACGGGATGATTGATTGATTGATGTTTTACTTCTCAGTTAGATCACAAACCTTTGAACAATATCACACCGAGTGTTTCAAAAACATTGGAGTCAGTGGTCAAAGACTGACGCGTGACGGTGGAGTCTTAGTAATAGGGTACCCTTTGGGTACGGAACCCTAAAAAACAACTAACAGCCATAAATAGGTAGATTAACAGTTTCTCGGTATAAGAAAATCAAGTAGGTAAACGCCTAATTAAGAAGCAGCTCTTGAGTGCGTATCACAGGAGGCTTACTTCATCACTCTCCAAGTAGGGCTGCAGAGTGGCGATGGCGGTGGTCATCTCCTTGGGCAATTCCTTGGTGAGCTCGAGCAGAAAGGCGCCGCAGTTGCGCGCGGCGCCCTGCTCCGTGCCGCCACCCTCGCCCTCGTCCGAACTGGCCAGTGCTTCCGCTATCTCACGCACCTGGGGTAGAAATACAGTTGTGGAAGAAGAGCCAGCAATTACTTACAGGAAATACTTATTTACTTATAGTTATCTCTTTATTATAGTAGTTTAATGATCTAGATTTTGAAATGGTCAGCTAGTTAGAGCTGTGGTAGCGGAGCAGTAGAACGCCGCCTTCTCATTCGGGAGGTCGTGGGTTCGAATCCAGGCATGGAACAATGACTTTGATTTCTAAGTTACGTACATTTGTAAAATTATAGTAATAGTAGCAATACCACTCGCTAACTGCGAAGGAAAACATCGTGAGGAAACCCTCGTGTCTGAGGTATTTACATACCTCAGCACTTGCTACGTACAATGGCCCAACTATGAGGCTAAGTGCGGAAATCTCCAGTCGAACTAGAGGGACACCTAGTTTTACTTGTAACGTTCATTAAGTCGCAGTTTCTTTGTAATTTCTTTGAATAAAACATTTTGAATTGAATTTACTTTAAGTTCATGCTCCCTATAGTATTTTATGCATGTCCATATCTATGTCCATGAAATGAAAACCATCTCCAGTCCTGAACTGATATTACTCCTTTCTTCTTCTCAGCTTATAAAAATGTAAAAAAAGTATAAAGTTTTATTACTTGATGAGTTCATTTGGTTGCTTTACTCTGTAATTAATAGTTTTTTTTTTTACCATTTGAGGTCCAAAAGTGCCAAGTCCAAAGTCTTTAGTGAGTTGAACCACACCAGCACAAATTGGTAGCACAGCATGCTCTACTATTTGAAGAACCTGAGAACAAAGATGTAATAGGCATTGTATACATTTCTACAATAAGAATGCGGTTCGAAAAATGTGTAAAACACATTTTGTGCCAAAAGAGCTACTATAACATTAAAGATTATTTAGATGACCAAGATATCTGCAATTAAAGCCAGTTCAATGCACCAGTTCTAGGTTAGGTTCCTGGTTGTGCAATAAAGTGTTCTCTATCTATGTAAACTCTGTTAATTAAGGAAAATACTTAAAAACACTAAGTTTGGAGGTTTTTTGTCCATATTTTCTCCAAAATGATCTAGATTTTGAAATGGACACCTAGTCACAGTTTGTGTGCTGTTTTGAATAAAAGCATATAGATTGGATTGGATTGATTTAATAAGTATAAAATTACTTTTCATCAGCTGAAAAAGTTTGTTAGTGTGTGAATGACAAGTAGTGAACGTTAACTTACTTAACATTCACATTCTAACATTTATGTAATTAACTTACCTGAACTAGTTTAATGAGACATGAGGTGCCATGATTGTATTTCTTGATCAACACACCAAGGATCTGGAACACAGTTTCTCTCACTGCTTTGTTCTTGATGATCTGCTCCTCAAGTGCCTTGTAACATGGCTCTGCTACCATCCTGCGAGAAAGAACATGCTTTGTTCTGAAATGTCTTCAACAGCCCACTGAAGCGCCAGTCAATGAAAAAAAAAACTTTATTGTAAAACACTGGGTTAAAGTATCTTTCTTTTTTAAAGAACAAGTAACCAGCTTCAAATCTGCAAGGTGGGTTTAGATTTAAAGTAAGTAATGATCTTGAGTTCCAGATAAGGGCGCTAATCACCGTTAGCGAGTGGTATTGCTACTGTAACTTCACAAATGTACATAACTTAGAAAACAAAGTCGGTACATGCCCACACTGGGAATCGAACCTGGGTCCGCGTCCGAGTCCAATGTTCTACCCACTAGGCTACCACCGATATGAATATACAGTGGGACGTACTAGGCTGCTTATGTAAGGGCGCTAATACATGGGTGGCACATTGCAAACTGCAGCCGTCGACACGCGTCGACGCTGACATGTCGACGGCTGCAGTTGGCATCGTTAGCAACATGCCGTCCACGTATAAGCGCCTGGACAGGACGGGAACTCACCACCAGTTACTCTACAAACTTATATTAATGTTTTTAATTGATTTTCCACTTGAGTATGTATGTATGAACATACTCAACTTGCGCCTGACAAACTTCACATTTTTATGTAGCTTATATATGTCCCACTGCAGGGCACAGAGAGAGAATGGGCTTAATTACCACGCGTGCCCACCGCGTATTGGCAATTTCAAGAGCTGAAGTTTGTGAACACCTCAGACACTCAAGTTTCCTTCACAAAGTGGTATTGTTACTAATACAGGTATTGGTACAAATGTAACTTAGAAAACAAATTCATTGGTACCTGCCGGGATTCGAACTCACTACCTCCCCAATTTGAAGCCAGCGTTATACTGCTCTGCTACCACCGCTCTTTATGTCACATACTCTTCATAAACTTCACATGGAAAGAAAAATTCCAGGCCAAAGTAGGATTTGAGCCCACATGAAGTTATGATATTGCACTGCTAGATCTTAACTAGGACAATAAAAGAGATTTTTCAGTTCTCAACTTAGTATTTGATGCTGTGTGACTACAAAGTTTGTTGATTTTTAGTCCTAGTTTATAAATAGTGACATTTTACAACATATTTATAAGCTAAAACTAAAAACACATATTCTTAATAAACTGAATAGTTGAACTTATCCAAGTTTAGATGTGGGGGTGCATTATTTTATACATACATATCTTTTAGTATTTTCAAGAAGTGGACCTTACGAGACAAAGTTATCCTCAGCCAGTGGCGGGTCCCAAAGCCGAGACAGTGGCTGCTGGAGCACCATGTGCAAGGTGACAAGAGCAGACTGTTTATCAGACTCAGTCCATCCACAGAACTCCTCGTCATCTGTTGTCTTCTTACCCTTCTTACCAAGAGTCAGCTTCGTGGAGTTCTGAAATGGATGAAGATGGAATAATTAGAGCTAGGTTAATTGATAAAATTAGAAACACACACACACACACACATACACACGCACACGCACACGCACGCGCACGCACACACTCATATACCCGCACGCACGCACGCACACACAACCGTGTCACATCTAAACATGTAAGTTAATGGCTACTCACATCTGCAGCAAGTTTAATGTCCTTTATTTTCATAATACCAGTAAAAAGGTACATGACCATTTTCACTGTGTTCAAGTTCTTAGTTCTCAGATCTGGTTCTATCTCTTTCTCTTGGAATATAAATTCAAGGTGGCTGCAAAGATGCTTTGCTGTTCTCGCTACATGGTCAAAACCTAGAATAAAAAAAAATAAGGTAATAAGGAATTATTAAACTAAGTTACCTAGGTAGCATAAATGTGATGCTTAAACAAAAATGGTATACCAAGTCCATTTGAGACACGGACACGGAAGTGCCTTTTGCAAATTGCTTAAAACTGAGTAGGTACCTTTGTTGATGACGTTCCATTCTAGCTTACTCCCGTGGACGATGATAGAGAAATAAGTGTCAAAATGCTCCAAGATATACTCCACTCCTTCAGCATTGTATGCGCGTGCAGCATCTGAAAAAATACAGGATTTAGCAGTTAGAACGATACAGAAACGGAAAATACATACGCTTTCTTTTTATAATACAACTTTATTTAAACTTATACATACCTTGTAATTTGGACAACAACACCCGGGGTTGAACCACATCCTCAACATGATATTGGCCGGCGTGAGACTCCAAGAGCTCATCCTTTTGAAGCGGTATAGCGAATTCGAAGTGGCTCATCCTGAATCACTGAACATATTATAGTATAAGATAAATTTTAATGTTTTTGTGGACAAACTTCGCAAGAACGCGCTCCGTTATTTTGAAAATGACTAAGCGTTCGTAAACCAAACATTTCATTCAAACGCAATTTTATACAATTTATGTCTTCAGTGTAAACTATTTCTAAACTTTTTTATTATAAATTCTATTACAATATATATATTTTTTAAGTTTAGACTCACTTATTTTAATTAAAATAGTAATATACTAGCTCTAATAATGTATTGTGTAACAAAAAAATACAAAAAGTTATTGCTTCTGAACGTAGCCGTAGAGTATGCAACCGGTAACAGTCGAAAATATAAAAATACACAACTAGGCTCAACTACACGATCAAAATGAACGAATGATAACCTTAAAAAATTATAATAATGATCATAAAGTGTAGCGACATCCCCGTCGGTGTCATGTTGGAGTTTAGTTTTTCAATGTTGGCACTACAGTTTGACACGTTGGTTGATGTTTCGCTTTTTTTGACGTGCAACTCGATTACTTTTCCTCTAAAACTGCATTAGCGGACGGTTTCTGAGAGTTTATTAGTGGTTTGTAAAGTGCAGATTTGTCGAATATAATGTCTGCTAAAGTAAACAAGGCTTTCACCAAGGAAGAGGAGCTGCTGTTGCAAGATTTCAGCCGAAACGTCTCCACCAAGTCTTCGGCGCTATTTTACGGAAATGCCTTTATCGTATCTGCTATTCCAATCTGTAAGTACACTGATTACCATCCCTGTCACCTTCCGCCAGCAACAAACCACCGCTTTTCATTCACAAACCTGCGGTTTTGCAGCAAAGTTCGCCCGTAACCTAGATTCAAGTTGGACCTTTCTCCTGCCTTCCCAGGGTTGTTCTGGAGGGTGCACGCTCTCGAGGTGTCGTCTTCGCTGGCGTGGTTCGCGGCGGTGACGGCGGTGAGCACGTGGCTGCTGGCGCTGGCGTACCGTAACACCAAGTTCCAGCTGAAGCACCGAGTCGCCGTGCGCCGGGAGGATGCCGTCGCGCGCGAGATGTCTCGCAAGCTCGCTGACGACAAGAAGATGAGTCGCAAGGAGAAGGACGAGAGGTAAAAATTGCTAAAGTTTCTGCCCAACCACATACACCAACTAGTGCCTTTCAAATTTTTGTTCTATACAGTCCCTAAAAAACTATAGACGCTTTTTGCAGTTGGTAAACAGTTATGGAAGAAGCTAAATTAGTATAGGTCAAGCAACCTATGTTATGTGTGCTCTAGCTTAGAACCATTCTACTTTATTATTGAATTATGTAGATAAAGAGAATACTGTACCTTTACTGTACATGTAACGAAATATCCTATGTATTAAGCAGTGTCACGATAAATATTTTATAGTGATCAAAATGTTATTGTAATAAGACTGGCATTTAAAACAATCTTCTCATCTCTTCTAGGATCCTGTGGAAGAAGAATGAGGTGGCAGACTATGAAGCAACCACATTCTCTATCTTCTACAACAACGCCCTATTCTTGGCCATTGTTATCCTCAGCAGCTTCTATCTGCTGCGCCCCTTTACACCTACTGTGTATCCTTTTCACAAAGACTATCATGATAGAACATTGTTGAACAAGTTATTTTGAGCAACAATCTAAATAAAATTTATGGAGGTAAGTATATGCTAGGTCCCAATGACCTGTTAGATACTGCTACATGAACCTTTGCAGACACATAAGATTTATTGTCCTTTTTTTTGTAGACGAATATGTCTACTTAGGACAAACAGTCAAACTAGGCCAACTCCGTGAAAGAGGTCAATCGTCGAATCCAACTCGGCTGGGCAGCATTTGGGAAACTTAGAAAAGTTGTTTCGTCTAATATACCTCAATCGCTCAAGACAAAATTATACAACCAGTGTGTGGTACCAGTGATGACTTATGGCACTGAAACATGGTCTCTCACTATGGGCCTCATAAGAAGGCTCAAGGTCACGCAACGAGCTATGGAAAGGGCTATGCTCGGAATTTCTCTACCAGATCGAAACAGAAACGATGAGATCTGTAGACGATCGAAAGTCGTCGACATAGCCCAGCGGATTAGTAAGTTGAAGTGGCAGTGGGTGGGGCACATAGCACGCAGAACTGATGGCCAATGGGGCCGAAAAGTTCTCTAATGAAGACTACATATCGGCAAGCGCAGCGTAGGACGACCAGCCACAAGATGGACAGATGACCTCATACAAGTGGCAGGAAGGCGCTCGATGCAGGCCGCTTCCAACCGGTCTTTTTGGAAATCCATGGAGCAGGCCTAAGTCCAGCAGTGGACCTCTTGTGGCTGAATGATGATGAGGGTCCCATATCCGAAGGGTGCCAATCGGGACCCTATTACTAAGACTTCACTTCACAGACTGTCTGTCTGTCTGTCACCAGGCTGTATCTCATGAACCGTGATAGCTAGGCAGTTGAAATGCCGAGACGCAGCGTGGGTACGCCCCCCACCAATTGGTCGGACGATCTGTTTACGGTGGTGGGGAGTTGCTGAATGCGGGCGGCACGAGACCAGCTTGGAAAACCATGAGGGAGGCCTTGGTTCTACAGTGGGCGTCAAATGGCTGATGATTCTTAGTAACCAAGTGGGGGTCACTAGGTTTTTGAACTGCTCCAACGGATGAAGGTGGGTCGGTTGGTTAATAGAGTTTTTAAAATGCAGCTTTCGTTGATCCTTGGAATATTTTCCTCAACAATTGTTGCACAGTAACTACATTGTCTCTCTGACCACTGCCTCGGGTCTGCTGGCTCTCCTCTCCACTGGCACCAAGTGAGTGCAGACTGCAAGAACAATATCAGTGTGTGCTTGTGAGTGAGTGACGTCAGGCACACATGGTCCGCTGCCTTGCTACTAGTAAGTGGGAGCATGCTGGCCTGGCCGACATTTTTATTTAAAACATAAGAGATCATATTTGTTGTTAGAATAATTTTACAACTAAATTAATTAAAAGCCAAGTTTTAAAAATAAGTCTTTTTTTACTTTATTTACAATGCTTCTCAAGGCTCAAGAAAAGAACTCAAAAGTCACATCACTTATTAAAGGTAAAAAAGTCGTACATAGGGGTCTGAGTATGATTAAGTATAAATTTTCGTGGTGGGCTTAATACATGCAATCACAACGGCTTTAATATTAAACTTAGTTTAATTTAATTAAAATGTGTACTTAATATTTACATTTTCTTAACATTGCTAGCCAAATTGTGCTCAGATTGTACAAAGTATGCTAATTTGGTAATAGCGGTCTTCTTCTAAATTATTGTGGTGTTTTGAACAATATAAATTAAGACAGTAATTTGTTTAAATACGCCCATTAACATCTGAATTTTCATGACTCAAACAATGCTCCCATCTACTTTTACCTCATAAACGCCATAGAAACCAAATGACTAGAAACTATGAGGAAGCCTACCTATAGCTACCCTGTCATTTCTATAAAATAACACTAGTACAGTTTCTGAAGACCACCAATAACAAACCAACACTTCATACAGTTTCCTTTACAAACTAAATTTTATTACACAACAATAATTGTCATTCCAATCGAGCACTGTCCTTTCGTTATATCGATATCAAGAGTCGTATTACACTTCACTGATAGTCCACGCACACACGTCTCATGTGAAGGGAGGAGTTCGGTCACACACTAGCCACGCAAAGGCTGTAAAATTGTTCTAGCAAATTAATCTTAACTAGACCACGTGCAAGGGATTCACAAGCTATCTTATATCTTCGGGCAATAGACGTCGATACGCACGCGTTCCATTCCCTATTCCGTCCTTTCCTTCTCTACTTACACCAGAGGCCTCAATATAACCGTAACACAAATTCAACATTTTGAGAACTCAACCTAATGGTCCGAAAGGCGAAAATCGTGCGTGTTTTGGTTTATTTAACTTGGCCTAAGTTCACGTTTTTGCTTTAAAGACGGCACTGCCTGGTCTCTTTCTTGTCCGAGGTCGATCATTCCACGGGCTTATTCCGAGCTAGACTTTACGATAATAATTCTTTACGATGATAATTTTCGAGACGTTCTTAGAAGAATCTAATTTGAAAGCGCAAGAAACTTGCATTACGTTAATGCTGCGTAGGCTTGCAATTCATGAACCAAAACCAAACTTTAGAAACTGTATTACTGAGTGCTAGTCATTACATTCCTAGTCTACTCTACATATTATAGCAAAAGTCAAGTTCGCAATAGGCCCTCTAAACTAAAGGCGCAAATCTTACGATATACACGGGATGCGTTTCGTTAGTCTCAGGAAAAGCGCCTCAAGCGTCTCCTACACCACTCGCGAATTTGGGAAAAGCAGTGTTCAATTTACCCTTGAATAGCTATTTCTATCGTTTGTCGGACGGTTAAAAAAAGCAAATTGAACACTGCCTCGCCTAACTTTGAACTTCGCAAGAGGTGCAGTGGAAGAAAGTTCAGCCTCGGCTCTGAGGCTGCAGTCGCCTCTCCCCTCGCTCGGTCGCTCGGCCGCACTGTCAAAGGCACTGTTCTCGCGAACGCTGCATTGGCAGCGGCTCAGTACATCATGCCGGCGTGCAGCGGGTCGCTGCGCTGGAAGTACACGTTGGGGTTGCTGCTAAAGGTGGGCTCGCTGCCCGCGAACCCCGGGCCCTCCTCGCGCGGCACCACGCCTGCAGTATGACGTCACTGTTAGTTTGGACAGGGCCGAGACTTTCCGCGACCTTTTAGTGCCAATTTCAGCATTTGAGCTCTGTAATTGTATGGATGGCCATTCGAAACGAAATTTATCGCTGAGGCGTGTTCAATTCGAATGGTGATATTGGCACTTAGTAGTTGCAGCCAAAAGGGTTCCTTGTTCGGGCGAAAGATTTTGCAGAAATGGGGAATTTACCCAAGAGACAACATAAAAACAGGTTTCAGTTTAGAAGAAACGAAAAACCTCTTCGGCTGTAAACCTACTATAATGTCACGGCACGGTGGACGATGGATGACGTCAACACAGAACAGCTGTTCGATGGAATGGTGCGTGCCGAATAAGACAGAAAGATATTTAGTTTACTGTACAAAGTGAGAGAAGATTAAAACGTTAAAGAAGGAGCCTAATTGGCGTTACCTGGTGTTTGTGAAGAAGCCACGTGCGGAGGTGACTTACCTGGAGGCAGGAGGTATTGATAGGGCGGGTAGTGGTAGTGCATGAGGGGGTGCGGTATGTAGTGCGGCGGGGGACAGAGGGGGCGTGCGAGCGGGTGCAGCGAGCCCGCGAACAACGCGTACGGATCTGCGAACAGAGCTCGGCGTCAGTGGCGAAGCGCTAGTCCTCACTGTGTAGCGCACTCAGATACTTAACTAACCGGCTGGCTGAGCGGGCGCCTCCTTGCGGTCGAGCGGGGGCGGTGGGGGCAGCGGGGCCGCCGCTGACACCATGCCGTACTTGACCGGCTTGAAGTGGAAGAAGGAGGGCGAGTAACCCGAGCCGCCCGCGCCCAGCGAGCTCAAGCCCTCGTCACGGTCGGCGTCCCAGCGGCCATCGCGGCCCAGCGCCGCCAGCCGCCGCCCCTTGGGCGCGAACATGAGCGCAAACACCACAGCGCAGGTGGCCAGCAGCCCCGCGGCCACGCACGCGTCCCGCTGCCGCTCCGCCGCCGCCAGCGCTGCCGCCACCCAGCACAGCCACGCCGCCGCCGTGGCGCCGCCCGCGCCCGCGATGTGCGTGGCCTCGCGGTAGTTGTCGCGGATAGCGCGCGAGCGCAACGCCACGCCGCACACCACCGCCACCAGGAACGCGGCGTAACTCAGCGACATGAGCGTGTCGCCTAGCGGTTCCCCGCAGCGCAGTCCGCCCGGTGCTACGCGCGGCGGCGCGCCGCCAAGCCACTGCGCGCCGATGGCCACCTGGATCATCACCGCGAAGAAGAGGAGCAGGCCCTGGTAGGCCGCCGGCAGGTACACGCCGCCATTGAGGCTCAGCAGGAACACGCACTTCACCAGCAGCGAGGCGAACACCAGCACGTACGAGACGCCGGTGCCGAAGCGGACGGCGCCGCAAGTGAACGTGGAGGGAGCGGCCGCGTACAGAGCCGCCGTGGCCGCGCACGCGAACAGCCCCAGCAGAAGCGTCTGCCCCAGCAGCAGGTGGCGGCGTGAGGGCGCGGTGCGGCGCGCCCCCCACACCACGAAGGCCTCGAAGCCGGCGAGCACGCACATGCAGGCGCAAGACAGCGCCAGCACCGGTACTGCCCACGGCTCGTTACGCAGTGCGCCTGTGTGGGCGGGCGCGGGCGCTGGCACTGCTGCGGTCGGCTGCGTGGTGTTCGGGCGCGGCGGAGGCGCGGGACGCGGGGGCGCGGGCGGCGGCGGGGGCGAAGGCCGCTCCGGTACCACGAAGTACTCGGTGCTCATCTCGAGGCGGTGTGCCTCGGTGCGCGCGGGGCGGCGCGGTGGCGGCGGCGTGTGCGGCGGCTCAGGCTCCTCGTCGCTCACCTCGTAAGCGTCGTCGTAGTCGGGGTCGGCGGCCAGGTGGTGCGCGGCGGCGGGCGCGGCGCGCGGCGCGTACGCGGGCCGGCGCGGCGCCAGGCGGTCGCCGAAACGCGCCGCCTCGCCGCCCGCCAGCGCGCACAGCGCCCAGGCCGCCAGCAGCGCGCGCACCGCGACGCGAGCCATGCCGCTCACCCTCCGCGCGACATCGCGCTCTCGTTATCTCTGCGGGCGATAAACGTGCGCGTCAGTCACGCGGCGCCGGGAGGATGCCTCGACTCGCGACAAGTTCCAGGCACTGCGATAACCAAACAAAGAACCTTCTCTGGTCAAACCGGTTCGCCCGTCGCCTGCCTCGCACCTATGTTGGGATCTTTGCCGATTTTGTTGTTTTATTGTGGGACTCACCAATATACTCACTTCTGTCTGACCTAGCAGGTACCTAACTGCTAAAAGAGCCAGCCGATTCACATCCCATCTAGGTATATTGATATAATCTCGGCACGTGTGGCTACTGTTTGCTAATACGTTTTAGTATAATGATTGCGGCTAAGTTGTTATGTTCATGAGATAATGACAATTGATAGGTTCGTGCGGGACTCGCTGCGAGTGTAATGCGGTGTTAGCGACACGTTCGCGACAGACGGACGGACGGGGCAATGAACGTATTATCCCCGTTCTCGAAAGCACTCGCTTGTACATTCGTGTGGCGTGCTTTGGGCTTCGCAAATCCAATATTGTTCGTAATTGCATGACTCTATTGCTGTAAAACACGAACACCCAAACGCTAAGAAAGTTGTTCGCGGATTATCCGCAATTTTGAAACGGGAAGAGAAGAAAGCAATACAAGCTCAAACGCCGATTCTATCAGTAAACACTGATCCAATTTGTCTTAGTGGCATATCCATCGTAAAATATGCAAGTGGACCTTATAAGGAAGCTCTAAACCAGGCCGCGAGATTACGCAGAGCGCCCCGGCAGATCGTGACTGCTTATTTATCCGAATCAGACTAGCGCACGTATTGTGGGCTGATTTGGCGCTAAAATAACGGTCCGGTCCGGGAGAGCATTACCAACAGGCCCGGCATTGTGATGGCGAACGATCCGTACAACGGTATCGTTTATATCGTCTTCAATTAGTGCCGAATTTGCAAAAATCCTTTATCAGGGTCGTACTGGTTTTAATGAATGCGAACATAAAAAGGTACAGTTTGGTGGAGCTAACTGTTGTGGCACAGTGTCCTGGGCCACTCATTTTATTTTTAATTTGGCACACTCGCTGAGTTTGATACTTTTATTTACTTAACAGTAGTGTAATGTCAGCGTCCACCAAAGAACAAACTGGCTTCTCAGCGCAATAACCTCTTCAGCTTAAAACACGCCGTCGCCGGTTGTTTGTATAGCGAGTAGCGTGAAACGCATACGGAATTAGGTAACATGATCATGCACTTTTCCTTCAACCTTCACAGTCTTTATACTACAGAAAGACCATTGAGTGGATTCTAGTGCGTGCGCCTAAGTACCAACATGGGAGGTATGATTTAAGGCCCGTCGCGCTCAAAAGTGCAACGGGCGCGTGGAAAGTTAAAGAGTTTTCTTCTAACAACGTGTTGTGCAGAGACAATGAGACTTATGGAAACAACGTCATTCGTGTGCGACCGCGCGTTGTAAAAGTAACAGCGCGAATACTCCAGGTGAAACTCGGTTGAACTGATTGTTGCGCCGCGTCTGACGCTGCCACACATTCCTACATTACGACGCATTATTCAATCACAACACAACTAATGTTTGGGCGTCATGCCAAATCAGCTATATTGAACCTGAACCCATAGATCAACTTGCAACAGTTACAAAACTTCTCACTTTGTTAAGTCTCGCAAAACCGAACGCGATTGTCGTCATGGTGAGATTAAAAAGTTTTGCAAACGTCAGAAAGAGTTGAAGAGCGTGCGGTGTCTAATTACAGAGAGTCGAGCATTACGCGTAAATGAACACTCTCTATTTTAGCTCTACTAATGGACAATAGTAATAGCAGCAACTTAGCTCACATTTGATTGTTTCTAATTTAATAAACGCGTGCTATCAATCATACACCGGGTAGGTAGATAAGATAATCCAATCACAAGAATGTTTATATAAATGGCAGCGTCCGTACTTTGCGTCCAGCTTAAACACTATTTCCGTTTTAAATTTTAGCTAGCGCTTGTACAGACGGAAAAAAAGTGTTTTAAACATTTATTTTTTGGTCTTGAGGGAATTTCACTTCATAATTATGTAAAAATGTCGTTAGTTTTCTTTGCTTGCATAATGCGTAATCAGCCTATATGCGTCCCACTGTAGGGCACAGGCCTTCTGTCAAGGAGAGAGTATGGGCTTAATCACCACGCGTGCCCACCGCGGATTGGCGATTTCAAGCGCTGAGGTATGTGAATAGTTCAGACACTCAGGTTTCCTCACGATGTTTTCCTTCACGGTTAGCGTGTGGTATTGTTACTATAACTTCACAATGTACATAACTTAGAAAACCAAGTCATAGGTACATGCCCGCACTTGGGATCGAACCTGGGTCTCTCGCTTCCGAGTCCGATGTTCTACCCACTAGGCTACCAACGCGCTTTATTTGCTTAAATTATTAAAATTTGCAAAATTTTTACTGTCGCTACATAAATCAATCAATTAGTCATCTAGCTCGCTTATGCTGACGGCACTGCAGTCGCAGGCCACAATTTCCATTATAGTCTCTAAAAAAATGGTCTATACATTAAAAGATGCACTAAGTTGTTAAGCTAAGTTGTTTCTAAGCTTCGCTATGGAATCTTATCTGTATCAAAACACCATATAATATATTTTTAATGTTCGTGTCGTTAACGTTAAGGTGTCAGTTAGGTTTTGAAACAACATGTAAAGTCTCGGAATTTAGACTAGTTACTCGCTGAAATGAGAATTAAGTGAATTTTAATGAATAAACACTGGAGATGAGGGTCTGAACACTTATGACGAAATAATAGGTTATTATTATAATATCACTGACGAAGGGACTCGACTTTTCGCCCTTAGAGACAATCTAATCAAGGAAGACGTGATAAAAACGGCTCGGGGTTTTAATTCCAATAACCAATACCACATGTTGATCCCGGATGACGGGTTATAAGGCCAATGGCAATTTCTACTCTATGTAGCCGTGGCTTTTCTTAAGAAAATTACTTTACAATTGATAGTTTCAGCGACCATGTCTCAATTATGTACGTAGTTTTGTATTGCTTTGTATGAAGACTGGCCAAGCGCGTGTCGAGCCACGCGCAGTGTAGGGTTCCGTAGAAGGAAGGGTTCCTTACCTGCTTTATAGAATGAACATCTTTATAAAATTAATTTTCAATGGCTTTTGTACGAAGCTTTCCTTTTATAAGTTGGTCGCCTATTACTCGTTAACTAGTAAAGCCTACTAAGCCGTGATAGTTTTTCTTTTAAGTTCATTATAATTATACTACTACCCTGATTTTTTTCACGTTTCTACAATCAACCGTTTAGCTGGAAGGGATGAGGGACGCCCTACTCTAACAAAGTTTTGCGCTTTAAATATTTCGCAAACGGATCCGTAAATCGAAAAACGGTTTTCCTACACTCACAATATTAAAGATTTTATCCTACCGTTTTGTCGGTATGATTGATATGCAAATCTATGCCAAATTTCAACTTTCTAGTACTTGTCCTCTCTGTGCTATGCCGCAGACGGACAGACAGACAGAGCAGACAGACGGACGGACATGGCGAAACTATAAGGGTTCCTTGACTACGGAACCCTAAAAATCGCCCTTATAAAATTATGTCGGCACGCAAAGAGTGGGCGGCTTATAAGAATAGATTCACGTTGCACCTACCCATTGTTCGCATCATATGTGTTGAATTTAAGCTGACAAGTGTTGTAACATGATGTGATATAATGTTACAATGTTCTTCTTGATATTACCATACAATCTAGTTTCGTAATACATAAGATGTGTATTACAAATCCACTAGCCTTGATAACGTAGTAGCTTTTACACTTTGGGTCAACAATTAAATAACCGACTACATAGCACCAGGGGTGTCGATAATATCATGAACATGTATCGACAACGATTAAGCTGACAAGGGGTTTCTTCGAGTAGAGATAGGCCGAGGACAATGTTGGCGCATGACGAGACCATACGAATTGAGAAATTTCTTTGTTCAATTAATTCCGCTCAGTTACTCACTGTCCACAAGTGTTTATTGTAAATGATTTCAATAGAGATAATTCGCACATTTGTCAATTTTAAGTTCTCGTAGTTCGGGCAAGTGGGCAACATACATTTAAGGGGCGACCCAGTGCTAACTAGTGGCACCAATGGTAAAAATAAACATCACAAACCTTAATAATGGTGATATCTCTTTTTAGAATCTACAGCCTAGAATCTAGTGTAGTTAACCTAGGGCGAGAAAAACTAGTATTTTTAAAAATTGTTTTGAAGTCCTAGATTCTTGGACTTAGTTTTTAGACTGTGGGTTCTAAAAATCATTATTGAGATTTTTGTTTTTTCTTCTTTGCAAGAACGTAGTATAAAATACGCGATTTTAGCGCCGTGTGTGTCAAAAGGCAGATCATCCGACTGTTTTCTCAGAGTGAAACCGGATTCTATCGGAAAAATTTCAAGCTATTATATCCGGAATAACATTCATACCTCTGGTTTCTGAATTGACGATTTAAATAAATACATGTAAATACTAATAATAAAGACCTGATAAAGTCAACACGATCGTGACAGATCACTTTCGCTTTCTCAACATTCATTAGTCATTGCATGCACACACACAGGTTTCGGGTACTTTTTATCTTTCCCTTTGCTAATACATACCCTATTTGGTCGAAGTATGTCCGCCTGGGACGTCCGTTACCGGCCCTTCCACCCACATTCTCTCGATATATTTGTTTCGTCAATCTTTCTTCCTTCATCCTCTCTACATGTCCAAACCAACGCAAAATTCCTTTCTCAATTCTAGTCACTACATCCTCTTTCAGCCCACAACGTTCTCTAATCACACTCTTGCGTATCCTGTCATGCAAAGTAACACCAGTCATACTTCTCAAGTACCTCATTTCTACTGCATTAATCCTACTTTCTTGCTTCTTTTGCCATACCCAAGTCTGGCTATTATGCAGTGTTGGGACCAGCACTCCATTATGGATAGCCAATCTAGCTCTTTTGGTGATGTTTTTGGCCACTCACTAAGGAGTGCAAAGCACCATTTATCCAGTGGCAGTCCCTGGTCCAGATTCATAATTTTCTGTGATAACTTAAATATTGATAAAGCTTCATACATTATAATTGTGACGTCATAGTTTGCGCCTGATTTGTGTTGCGCGTTTTTGTACCACATAGCTAGAATTACTTTTCGACAGTTTTTATTATGAAAAGTATAAGTAGTAGAGAAAAAAACTCAAGTTTGTTTATCTTTTAACATGGTCTTTCCAATGAGTTTAAAACATTGTGCAAGTACGTCATTAGTAATCGAATTACGAAATGAATTGAATTACTCCCAGCCCTACCTATGTACATCATCTATGGTGCCGGAATATCGGAAACTCAATTAAATTCGTAATCGTGATAAGAATCTACACTTACCTATAATAGAGGATTATGTATATTTTTTTTAAACCGTAACTAGATAAAACAACGAAAAACCAACAGCAAAACAAGAGAAAGCAACAAACATTTTATAGGCAACCTTCTATCGTAGAGTTTATCGTAACAAGACTACACCAAGTAAGTTTATATTTTTTCTTTTTCGGTTCCTTTGGAGAGCATAGATTATACGACAGCAGAATTCAACTTTTGCTTCACTTAGTTAAAAAAGACAAAAAAATACAAAGGTACCCAAGATTCAGATGGATGTAGAATTATTTAGTCTATTTAAGAGACAAAGAAAAAAGTAACTCGCAGACAGAAGAGCACTTAAAAAAAGGTAAAAAGTTTAATTGATTCAATCATCAAACGTGCAAATTGAGAAAGTTATAGTTTCCGATTACCTACCTATTGTAGAGATGATTATACACCTCGACGAGCACACCAAAAATAATTAACAATAAATTTGCATTTTAGTTTGTCTCTATTACGTATAAGTACATATAACCTAGAAATTAAACGAAAGCGAAATATAATGTTATATGTAGCTTTCGTTTAATTTCTAGGTTCACAAACCCAATGCGCCCTTTACGTACGTATCTAATTATACGATAAGATCATCTCATTAACTAACCATAAAGTTTTAACAGCAATTGCATCTAGAGGGTGTTGGGACGAATAAAAAAATAACATGAAAATTGTAAAGTAATAACGCTTTCAAAATGGAGTGAAATTATACACCACCGTCTGGGACGTTTGCGAGCATGAGTTAATTATGATTTTTACTATCGGTAATAAGCGACGTGGCTTTTTGTTCTGCAAGCCGGGCGAAGGTCTCAATCGTTAAGTACGAGCTATATCTTGTGCTGGATGCCTATATTTACGAGTATGATCTTGATCGAGAAGTGTAATAAAGTTGGCGGGCGCGCTGTGGGGCGCAGATCGCAGCCCCGCACAGCGCCCGGGACTGCGCCCGTGCTCGCTGCACAATAAACTAGGCTCGGCCCATGCGCATGCGCATCCACGCACCTACGGCTCTCTTTAACTGTGTCTTAAATTACACTGATTTATTGTCAGGCGTTATTTTTGCTATTATGCGGGCGCTTCGTCTCCGCAAGGAGGCTTTAAGCCCATACCGCGGGACTGTAAAGCTGAAGGCGGTTGTAAAGTCGGTGATTTATCGTCGTCCAGGCATTCTTCGAACGAAGGTGCCTTTCGACTTTCGTTGTGGCCCGCACACACGCTCTTCATGAGAAATGATGCGTCCCTTGCTCGCCCGTGCAGCCTTCCAATAATTAAACGCGCAGAATTACCATGCCATTCAGGATCGTCGTTAACCTTTGCGATGCGATAATACGCAGCTCTTATTCGTGAGGCCGGAGGGCTTTCATTTCAGTTGATTAACTATTATGAGGATTATGCGCCTGAATAAAACATTTCAGTTAAGTAAGTATGAGCATAAAGGAATAATAATGACATATTTACTTTTGGGGGGTTCCGCACATGTGCGTTCATTGACCGCTCGATTCGAGGAAATTTATATTATGATGCGGCACCAGCCATACCGGAAGAGTTTGGGATCTCAATAACATGGAGTGACGTTCAATCCTGGTTCTTTGTCGAGTTTTTTAGGAATGTTACGAAATTTCAACTTGCAAAAAAATACCATGATCTGTATTTTTATTCTAGGCATGTACCTGTAATAGTTCACGGTGAATCCTATAAAAAATGTTTGGTGCCCGGCCTTCAAGTTGGACCGCATGAACGTATTTTATGGCATTTTTTACTCATAAATGACAGCAAAAATCGAAACTCATTAATGGAGTTATTTCTTTTGGAATTTATTTGCTCGGCATCGGTGTAATAGCTGGTATTTCAGCGTGAGCGTGTTTCCTTTAGAGGCAGGCTAAGCGATGCGGCTTGTATGCGCTGCATTATGCAAATTGTTTAGTTGCTACTGGTCGGGGCGTAATGCCGATTAAACTGACACTACTTATAAAACTGGATATTTGATCTTATTACTTGGGGATAGAGATGGCTACTAAGGGCATCTAATTGGACTGCAGAGATTAGGAGATAGGTGGAGATAGTTGATAATATCCATTATAATGTTAATGGGGCAAGAGCTCAGGGCGCCAACTACATAGCTTGATTATGTCGACGCAACCCAAATTTTTATATTAAGTTAAGATCATTGATGAAAAAAACAAAAAAATATTTTATAACTCAGGCACGGACCTGTAACAATTTGTCTAAATAACTTTGTTTGCGGTGGTTCTGCACCCGCACGTCACACCTTTCTTTCATTCGGTCCATCATGTTTATGCACATTTGCCTGATTCTTTAATGTTAAAGGTTTTATGGTGGTTTTTATTAAATTTTTTGTGTGCTATTATTAAGTAACTTATAGAATGGTTTCTCCGCCTACCCCTCCAGGGACCAAGGGCGTGGCAGCAAATCTTGATTAATTGTTATAGCTCCTCCGCTCCTAAACGAGGATGCCATAAAAGTTAAGCGCTAACGTATTGTTGCAAAAAACTCGGCTGAACTTAACGAGCGGGGCGGTCAAAGCCCCTGATACTCACGACAATAAGTAGTTCAGACCCTCCGGTATCACACACAATAAAGCGTCCAAGTCACAGGAGTCACAGGGGAGCACCGGGTCGGTCGCGCATAGCCGGGGTGAGGCGTGCGTGCGGCACGGAGGCTGGGGACGGACTGGCCGGCCGCCGCGTCCACGAGGCGTGACGCTGCACGTGCGCCACGCAACTCCATCAGATAACTGCATAATGCGGCGCTGCCAAGGCGTCGCGGTGCGTTGATGTCTTTTGTGCGAAGCGAGCGAGCGCGTCGATGTCTTTTGTACGGGGCGCCGCCCGCGGGCGCCTTCATGTAGCGGTGAGCTTTTTTTGAAAGACCACAACTGCGCTCTCATGTTGTTTATATTGCAGTACCCGTAAATAACTAATAATGTCTCATGATTATACGTTAGGCGCTGCAGTCTGGAATTTCGACGCCCTTTTAGCGAAATAATAACTTACCAGAGTGCCTGAATCAGTATCTTGCCCGTCTTCTTTTTTGCAGCATATTAATTACATATTAGCATCAGCAACGCCTAGCTGAAGCCAATAAAAATCGGCAAAAACATATAATTTTATAGATGGAAAACTAGGCTAATAATATCCGAAGAAATGCTTCATGTTAGCGCACGCATCCATGCGTCTTGCGGTGGGCACCCCAGCCTGAGCCCACGCTACGATATGCAAAGCAGGCGTGTTCCGCAGAGCCTGATCACTTGACATTAATATGGAAACGATACCAAGAGAAAAAGAACGTTGCCCATAATTATCGTCCTCTTTTTGGATTCGCCAGTAATCACGTAAAGTACCAAGAAAAAGGCCGTCACAATACTTAAACAACTCCAGGCCAGTTGAGTACCTAATCTATCTAATATGTACCTTTATACGAGCAATTCTTGTATGTATCTCGGAAACAGCTCCAACGATTTTCATGAAATTTAGTTTCGGGGTTTCGGGGGCAATATATCGATATAGCTAGGTTTCCCTTTTAGAAAACGTTGTTTTATCCGTGTTTTTAGGCAATGAAAAACTGCAACAATATTGTCATCATTAGAATACGAAGGTACCTAAATTTCGCCACGATCTACGAAGTTGTAATAGCTCAAGTGGGCTTTTCGTCGTATCTAAACATAATTTCAAAAAAACACGAGTAACAAAAAAACGAGCAAAGCTCGGTCGTCCAGGTACTTTACCTTAATAGGTAATTCTTATTTCTAAGTGACAAGAACAACTAATACTTATTATTCTTTTATTCTGTAGTATAGGAAGTGGGGCGGTGGGCACGCGTGGCGATTAAGCTCATAATCTCTCTCTGAGATAAGGCCTGTGCTCTACAGTGGGACGTATACAGAGCAAGAGACAAGAAGACAGAGCAAGTTATTTCTGAGTTTTTTAATTATTTATTTTCGTCATCATCATCAGCCATTTGACACCCATAGGACATAGGCTTCCCTCCCTTTATTTTACTTAAACACAAATAAGTTTTATCAAAAACTTTATATTTTTCAGCTTCATCAGTGCCCACGCACTTAGTTACACGCAGGTATACTACGATATCGATAAAGCAAAGTGCAATATTCTTATTATTTTTTTTAGTAGGTATACATATGATAAATGGCTCTGCGAATCAGAGCGAAACCTGGTCGGACTCTTCGGACAAAGAACTAAGTAAGTTTATCCGGTATTAAATTAATAATGTGTAGTGCTTACGAAAGTTTTAGTTCGAAAAAGAATGGCCACTTAATTTAAAGTTGTCGGATTTACTTTCCTGCGCCTGCGACGAGAATCAGCCCTGGCACCAGAATCAGCCCGCCTTCCGTGCTAACACTCAGTCTCCGAACTAATGCATATTAAGCGATGCCAATACCTCCGACCCACTCGTTACTCTGCTTTTATTTCATTCGGGATTACTGGAAGGCGCATTAAGGCCCTATTTCAACACGATGGCCTATAAAAGAGTCGCCGGGTCGGGCGGGTGGTGGCGGACGTGAGAATCGCCTGTTAGATTGATAATACGCAGATTTAGTGCGACTGTTAAACGCGAGTGACTTCGTAATCACCATTAACTTTGCTCCTTACAGCGCCAACGCGCCAATGAACGAGTCTGGGAAATGTAATTCAACTCTTATTGTATTGACTATGCGAGAGTAGATACTAATAGTTATAGCAGCATTTAAAGGGTCTAATCGCTATTATTTATTAGCTAAACATGATTAGTAATTACCATAATTTGCGCCGTTTCGGCATCAGATTTACCTAAAAAAAACCACACTATTAAACCCGCTAACTGTAAGACTATGCATAGGAGCATCGAGAGTCATTAAAAAATCTTGTAGATTTGTCTTCTAATTTCTTAATCTTCTTCAAAATTTTGCTAATTTTGTATGCATATTGCTTATAGATAATTAAGCTTTGGTTTTTCGAGGTATTTCAAAATGTAACGATAAACGCAAATGATTTTTTTAGTTACTTTTAAGCCAGTAGAGTGGTGGTAGTAGCTATTGAATAAGCTAGGATTAGTAAATAGTTTAACATTACCTTTCTAATGAATTTTGAAGTCGAACCAGTTTAGTTTCTCATTATAATTCGTTAAACCTACAAGGATTGATTCCATCTTATTTTTTTAATCCACACACCTAATAAAAACTCAGCTTTCGAGAAGATCGCTCTTACGGGTTTCCCGTTGGAAGGATGTTGAACATCGACTCCCGGCGCGGGTCAAGTTCGCGGAAGTCTGCCGATCTAGCATTCGGAAACTATTCTAAATTGTTTTTAATGTACAGTGAGAGTGATGGGCAGTAACACAAAAATCCCTCTCGATGAAAGCGTTAATTGATGTTATTAGTAGACCCAGATACACACACAACACAATAAATTTGAAGAAACGGAACCCCTGTATTTTGAGAACTTTGATACCATAAGGATTAATTTCACTTTAGCAAAATTTAATACTTATTTATCGTCGCCTTCTAAGCTGGCTTAAAGTCTCACGCGATCAACGTAGTAGGTGGTTTAAAATATGAGTAATAAGGTGGCATAAGTGTCGTCTACCTTGTTACTCATATTTTGAACCACCTACTAGTCTCGTCCAGAGACTCCAGAGAAAAAAATCTAGATATTTTTTTTATACTAACTTCGTTTCAAGAGCCATCCGAATCACCGCCTCAATGATCATCGTCGCTTTCGATTTACAGCTAAGTATGATTAATTAACTTCTACTTGTTGCATGATAATTATTTTATCTAATTTGATTCTACATTTCAAGAAGATTATGTCGATTGTGTAGCTTGTCCTCAGAGGTCGCAAAAAAAATAATAATGCTGTAACCCTCTTTTAAACAATCATCAGCGCAAGTGTCGGAATTCAGTCATTATAAAAGTAGTTTGTATTGACGAATATAATTAAGTTCTCTAAGTAATCTAATCTAGTATCTTAACTTACCCCTTAAGTTGGGATGTGAGTGTGGTCGCCTCCTCGTGTGAGGGCGCCTGCTTGCGCATTGGGTCCATCTATGATGAGCCTGCTGCGGGAGCAGGCGCCCTGGCACATCCTGGGCAACGGCCCCAACTCCGGGCTGAGGCGGGCGATCGGGCGCTATTCAGCTGCACATCTCCTGCCGAGGTCTGGACTTTGTGACGGCGAAGAACCACTCCCGAATCAGTGGCGGGATAACCACAACAAACCAGGTCTGTGTTGGCCTTGGGACCTAAATAACCCCAAAAAGTGCACCCGCGGCGTGTTGGGAAAGCGACGCGAGTAATATCCCCAGTTTTCTTAAAAATGAAATGAAAGATTAAAATAATGAGTCAGTCCGGATGTAAAGAGAATCTACCCCAGGAGGGTACCGGCCCCACAAGGGCAGGAGAATCCCTCCCCGGTGTCACTTTGGCACCGGGCAGCCCCTCGTATTCTGGGGGGGGCAACACCGGAGTAACCTCCTTGGACGGCAGCACACCGGCACAGGCCGGGAGCGCCAGCCCAAGTGAGTCAAAGCGCGATAACACGTGGCAGGCGGTGACTAGCAAGTTCGTTGCCAGGTCCAAGCGGGCCAGGAAAGCTAAGCCACCGCCTGCCCGTGTCGATGATAGGGACAACAGTCAGCTGCCAAGCGCCTTGTCTGCTGCTGGGGAAACTCAGCGCAGTCGGCTGCTGGTGACTGACAGTAAGGACACCACTCAGTTGCCGAGCGCCAGGTCTGCTGCAGGGGAAACTCAGCACAGTCGGCTGCTGGCGACTGATTGTAGGGAAAGCGCCCAGTTGCAAAGCGCCTTGTCTGTCGCAGGGGGATCCCAGCACAGTCGGCAGCTTGTGACCGGACGCAACAAAAAGAGACGAAGGGGTTACCGTGGAGGGCGGTCGCCTCCTTGGAAGCTGGATAAGCTCCAGGGGGCCGCTGCCACCCATGTGAAACGCGCCACGACCGCTGTGGTTTCGACCACGCATGGGCAGCCAGAGACTTCCGCACAATCCGCCCATAGTGCAGGGGTAACCCCGCAGGCTGGGCCGCTGCGAGCGGAAGCCGAGTGCGCCATCACTGCGAGGTCCCTACCATGCGATCGGCAGCAGACGAAATCGCCATCCCACAAACGACCGATGACGGCGGTCCAGAGGCCCCGACATGCTGGCCTGGAAACTCCGGTAAAGCGTGGCAGGGCTGATGTAACGCTGTCACCGGCCGTTACTAATAAGCGACGTAGGCTGGAACAGGGGCACGGTAAGGCGCTCGGGTACGCGGGGGCGATTAACTCTCACCTACGCGTGGCCGTAACCACCGTCCCCCCCACAGATTTAACAAGCGAGCAAGCGCATGAGCTCAAGGAGACTCTAGAAAGAGTCACCTCCGACGCAATCCTGGCGTCGTTCCTGGCCGGTGACGGCGCCCAACCGCTCAGGTTTCACGGGAAACCTCATCTGAGCGAGGGGGTGCTGAAAATCTGGTGTGGAGTCGACGCCACGCTTGCTTGGCTTAAGGACACAGTAGCAAGCATACCGTGCCCGATCCAAAATTGTGATCTGACTGTCATCGCACAGTCAGAGATTACAAGGATGGTGAAGGCCGGTATGCTGCTACCCACTACAGTCGTGATGGAGATGGATAAGATTCGCAAGATTCTTATCCATCAAAATCCCGAATATAACATCCAGAGGTGGAGGCTCTACCGAACGGAGGTTCAGGAGGGAAGGGACATTTTCCTCGTTCTGGGCATCCCAGAAGGGGAGGTGCCCTGCCTTCTGGAACGAGAGCGGAGGGTCGCTTATATCATGGGGAGTGCGTACGTTAAGTTTTTCACTCCCTCGGGTCTGAGCGACACTCCGTTCTTACCTGGGCCTCCGTGCGCGCGGGCATCCACTGAGGACACCGAGACAAAGGACGATGGGGCCGGGCCCGATGGCGATGACGTTGACGGAGTCCCGACTCCAGCCAATGAGCCGTCGAGAGCGGTCCCCTCACCCTTTTCGCCAACAGTCGCTGGTATGTCGATCAGCGACAATGACGACCAGTCCGAAGACGAAGACTGGCTGCTGCGCGTGGGGGAGACTCTGTCCGATTAGCGATGGCTCCAACACGCGTAGTAGCTACAGTCGAAGTCGAGGTCGTCCAAACAAACCTCCAGCATAGACAAATCGCCTCAGCCACCCTGCGTAGCCTGCTGGAGGTTAAAACCAATACCATAGCTCTCAGACAGGAGCCCTGGGTAAGGGGCGGTAGAATCTGTGGACTTAACAACCCGGGAGGTAAGTTAATGGTTGATATGACGATACCCAACCCAAGGGCGTGTATCTACATGCCCAACTGTTTACAAGCTACGCTACTCACACAATTCTGTTCCAGAGATCTCGCAGCTGTGAGACTCCTCAATGGAAAAGATGACCAAACTGCGCTTGTTTTGGCTTCCGTGTACATGCCAGGAGACGAGACCATACCAGCCAAGGAGGTGGCTGACCTGGCAGTGTACTGCGCAGACCACAGCTGGGAGCTGATTATATCGGCCGACTGCAACGCACACCATCCTCTGTGGGGCAGCCCCAAAGCCAACACAAGAGGAGAGGACCTGATAGAGTTTTTGATGACCACGAACCTTCTCATAGCAAACAAAGGTAACCATCCCACTTTTATTAACAGTAGGTACCAAACAGTTATAGATATCACTCTTGTATCAGTAGGAGCGGCGGACATGGTAGCCAACTGGCACGTCTCCGACGAAACCTCCCTCTCTGACCACAGACGGGTTAGATATACAATACAGGCACAAACACAACCGCCACAACCGTGGCGAAACCCTCGCAAAACGGACGTCTCTAGATTTCAAAACGTTTTAAAGTCAAAGTGGTCAGCACTGCAACTAAAAGACGCGACTTCTAGCACCTCCAATATAGAACACAACGTAGAATCACTAACAACCTGCCTACAAGAGACATACCAACAGGCCTGCCCACTAACGCACCCCAAGGAACCTGCTGGTAGCCACTGGTGGGGCAAGGACCTAGAAAAAACAAGATGCAAGCTAAGGCGAGCCTTTAATCATGCAAGAAACACCAGAAATGATTCTGACTGGGATACATACAAAGAATTACAACACGAGTATAAGAAGAAAATCCGCTACTATCAGACCAGCTCTTGGCGGCGTTTCTGTGAAAAAATCGAGTCAACAAAGGAGACAGCAAGAATTAAAAAGCTTCTGTCAACAAACAATAACAGAGGACTAGGCTCACTAAAGAAATCGGACGGCACCTTCACAACCTCCGACAAAGAAATAAGCGAACTGCTTCTATACACCCACTTCCCAGACTGCAAGATCATGGACAAACAGGAATGGGAAGAGCCCAGCGAACGAGCGCCAGCTGATATTGACTGGGCCATATCAAACACGGTTATTACCGATGATAAAGTACAATGGGCTGTAAAAAGCTTCCTACCGTACAAATCCTCTGGAATAGACGGAATTTTTCCGGCACTACTACAATGGGGGATAAACATAATACTACCACAGCTAGTGTGTATTTTTCAATCCTGCTTGGCACACCAGTACATTCCCCACTCTTGGCGGGAAGTCAAAGTAATCTTCTTACCAAAGGCTGGAAAAGGAGACTATACGCAGGCAAAATCCTATAGGCCTATTAGCCTCACATCGTTCCTTTTAAAAACGTTGGAGAGACTAACGGACAGGCACATAAGAGAAGGAGCCCTAAGAACAAAACCCTTACACCCTCAACAACATGCCTATAGAAACGGCAGATCAACGGACTCGGCTCTCCATACTGTCGTTAGAACCATTGAAAAGGGCCTCTTAGATAAGCATATGGTCTTGGGAGCCTTCATTGATATAGAAGGTGCTTTTGACAAAACAACTTTCAGTAGCATTAACCAAGCGTTGATGGAACGAGGAGTAGAGCAAACCATCACGGGATGGATAGATAACCTCCTGCGTCAAAGAGCCATAACGCTGGAGGTAAACAAAACTACCAGGGCAATAGTGGCCAAAGGCTGCCCTCAAGGGGG
Organism: Yponomeuta malinellus; assembly: GCA_947308005.1. Lineage (NCBI taxonomy): Eukaryota > Metazoa > Arthropoda > Insecta > Lepidoptera > Yponomeutidae > Yponomeuta > Yponomeuta malinellus. The sequence goes on along the minus strand of OX371006.1, from coordinate 13,268,001 downwards.
AGTGCTATCGCCACTTCTGTGGAACCTAGTAGTGGACGGACTAATCAGACGCCTAGACGAATGTGGTCTCTGGATAATAGGCTACGCCGATGACATAACAATCCTAACAATAGGTAAATGCGAGGACATTCTATACAGTCTCATGAGAACGGCTTTTGGCATAGTAGAGCGTTGGTGCGATACTCATCAACTATCCGCCAACCCGGATAAGACGGAACTAGTACTCTTTACAAACAAGCGTACCCCAAAAACAAGAAATCTTCCAAAGTTCTTCGGGAAAATGTTAACTCTGTCGCCGACAGTTAAATATCTTGGGGTGACGCTGGACAGCAAACTAAACTGGAGCGCACACCTACAGAACATCATTAACAAGGCCCAAATCACCTTCTGGCAGTGCCGGGGCCTCATAGGAAAACAGTGGGGACTACACCCGTCACTTATGATGTGGCTATACACATCTGTAATAAGACCTGCTATAACATATGGCGCTGTTGTATGGTGGACCAGAACAAAACAGAAAACAGCAGCACTCCAACTGCAGAGGTTACAACGACTGGCATGCCTCGCAATAACTGGGTGCATGAAGACAACACCGACTGCCGCCCTGGAGGCCCTGTTGAACCTCAGACCTCTACACTTACACGTTCAACAAGAAGCAGCCAGCGCTGCCCTACGGCTTCGGACAGCTGGACTATGGAAACAGAAAAGCTGTTTTGCACACACAAAAATCTTGTCAGCTGCTGTTTCGGACCAGCCCATGATGGAGGCGGCGTGCGACAGGATACCTCACACCTATATCTTCGACAAGAAATACAGGGTACAACTACAACAGGAGCCAGCCGACTACTCGGGTATACACGAAGTCAGAGTGTATACGGACGGCTCCAAAACCGAAACAGGAACGGGCGCAGGAGCTTTCTCCAATGAACTAAATCTAAAAATGTCTACAACCCTTGGCACCCTGAACACAATTTTTCAGGCAGAATGCATAGGTATAACAAGAGCAGTCACACTGTTGAATACAAGAAATGTGCAAGACTATGCAATACGAATAGTCTCGGACAGTGCCTCAGTCGCACTTAACAGCAATCTCACTAACAACAGCCTGATACTAGAGTGTCACCATGAGTTGGAAAAACTGTCAATAAACAACCGAGTCACCTTACAGTGGATAAAGGGCCATAGCGGCTCCTTGGGCAATGATGCTGCGGATGAACTCGCTAGAAGAGGCTCGGAAACTACAGTGGAAGGACCCGAACCCCTGATCCCACTCCCATACAACCAGCTTAGGAAATGGCTGAGGTCACGAACAGAAAGCCAGCATGCTGAACTTTGGAGAACGGAAACCAAATGCAGACAAGCCAAGGAGGCTCTACCGACGATTTCGAAACGTCTTTCACGTAGCCTGCTGCGTCTGAGAAGGGATAATCTGCGCAAAGCTGTGGCAATCCTAACAGGGCACTGTTCACTAAATGGACATTTCCACAACATGGGACTAACCGACAGCCCGCTTTGCCGGGGATGCCTCAAAGAAGAGGAAACACCCGCCCACGTGACCATTCACTGTGAAGGCGTGGAGGAGCAACGGACCGCCATCATTGGGAAGCTGGGATCCCTTCAGGAGGCCTGTAGTGACATCAGAGCACTGCTGGCCTTCTGGAAAGAGATAGGCTGGCTGGAGTGAGCTCACAGCTATGCTACGTACAATGGCCCAACCATGAGGCTAAGTGCGGAAATCTCAGGTCTAACTAACTAACTAACTAACTACCCCTTAAGTTCTACCGGAGTTTTCTGCAATACTTCTCCGCTCCATTGAGCTCTCTAAAAGAGAACATCATCTCAGAGAGAGAACAGGCTAGGGCTGGTGTTGTCATGTGATCATAACAAAGCGGAACATCGATACCCACCAGAACAACGAATAACCCATGGAATGACTAGAAACGAAAGTTTATAAGAGTATAATTCAGTATCTATTTTCTAAGAAAGAGAGTCACGTAACTCTGTTAATTGCTGTGGTTTAGGTATGTACCTATTCGCATGAGAACCAAGGATTATTTAACAATCTGGGTTACTGGTCATTAACTTGCCGACAAGTTTCAATGGAAAAGTGTCACAATTCACATAGTTTCGAAAGTTTAAATGTTTTGTTTACGCATGGAACTTGTGAGTAGTTTATGTAACAATGCATAGGTATATAGCTAACATAATCATTGCTTAGTTCCTTATTCATAGTTTCCTGTGACTTTCATTAGAGTTTTGAGACAGATAATGTAAAACTTATAAAATAAGACAAATTGTACTTTCTTTACCCAAGCCACAAAGTCGTTATAGGAATGTACGCTACTAGTTTCTTCTTTCGAACAACATGCACAGGTGGAACTTAATTTCAATGTCAACTGCGATAAAGAGCTGTCTGTGAGTAGCTCCGTCGACGAGTCGCATTAAAACGGACAAAATAAAAGCCCGCTGCGTCGAAGGGAACCAATTTCTTTCAGAACAGTCCGAATGAAACTACGACCGTTCAGATATGCATCAAGTCTTATTGGAAATCCATTTTGCAAGTGTATCAATGTCTTTTTGCTTCACATGCATGAGGTCCTGGCTACGAATCTCAGCATATACCTAATTAGCGACCTGCGGTCTAATTATGCGCCCAAACAAATCCTATAGGACTTCTGATGCTGGCGCTTGGCTATTCGTATTCGCGCAAGTGTTTGCCGACGATTCATAATACATCGCAGGTTTTACAAAAACAGTAGGTACCTACCAGTGATAGTTAAAAACATAGAACTATGTCTAACTAGCGCTAAAAATGACCCAGGCGGGGTTTGTCAATTGTGTTACCAAAAATCGGGGCGAGTTCACTATTACCCGGCAAAATATTTTTGCACCTGCTACCAAAGGACCACAATCTTGCGAGGTACCTATATATTTCGACGGGTCGACATCATGAAGTCAATGGTTTGCCGTTTTGGTATAAAACCAATAATACATTACGCTGTATTTAACTATCGCCCAATCAACGTTCACGTCGTCACGCATGGCGCAGAGAATGAACCAATCACAGAGTTATTTACTCTACACACATCTTGCGCTCATTTGATTAGTACATGCTGATTGAGAGGACAGGGGCCGTTTTGAGAGTGAATAGGGAGAAATACTTCTGTGGTTTTTTATTCGTAGGTACCACGTCCCTATGCCACCCGTCAGAAAATGGCAATGGATGATTAATGTTTGCCAAACACGGAAATACGAGTGGCCACGTCTCAATGCCTTGATTATAAAGATAGTAAATGTCAGGAATCCGTCAGGATTAGGTGCGTACAATAGGGGCTGAGTATTACAACTACCTATTAGTATAGGTAGGAATTAGTTCTAGACGTTGTAGAAATAATGAAGCACACTAAAATGATAGTGGTACGTTTCGGTAGAATGCTTGACTCACGTCCGAGAAGTTCTAAGTTCGATTTCAGCATGTTTTCTAAGTCACATTATGGGAGTAATGTGACGTATATTCTGCTTACGTGTAAATGTAAAAGTCCGAAGATTTATGAGGTATTGAAGGAGTTTTCCGAACAAACCGATTGCCTAGCGTCGCGGTGCGCTCGCTGCTTACTTTCCGTTACGCGCCGCCGCGGCTATTGATGAGCGTTTCAAGATACAGCGCAGCGCTTACTCTTCTATGTGACCTCAATCACCCACGCTTTTCATTCGAACAGAAAATTTAACTTATCAAATGTTTATTCAATAAGCGTCTTTGTTGACGTCTTTGTGGGACAGAAGAAACTCGCTCGGGACATGCGACATCACATTTGCGTCTAAATACTCATCTATGTATTTCCGTAGCTGCAGGTACCTACCACAGTAAGAAGGGTCGTAGTCACTAGTAGCTTCGAAGCATATGAATGTATTAAGTAATTTATGGACAGGTACAAAAATAGCATACTCGGCTCTACAATCGCATTTAGTCATGGTCCGATGATATATGATATCAATCTGCACACGACATTTCACATTATAATTGCAAGTGGATGGGTATTCATAAGAAATTAGGAGTGCAAATTTCTCTTTCGATGAATTTATTGCTGAGATTTACAGAATTAACAAAGTAAACAAACTTTAAAACTTATCTATCTTTAGTGCAAATGAAAATAATTTATTTTATGCTCTCTAAGACAAGAACGAGATTCAGAAAGTACGACGACAGAGTTACCGAAAGCATTATCGTTGCAAGTCTAGTAGGTAAAACACAATCGAGAAGGAAATATTGAGGTCCTACAAAACTTGATTCTATGGAGGTGCATAGTTCTACTCTGGGATTGGCTGATTTAGTAACAAAAGGGCAACGAGGCAAGTCTCTAAACATTACGAGTACATAACGGTATCTAAATTCGTAATAGACATTGAAACAAAGCGATCTAGTTAACCAGTCAACTATTACTGTTATTTACATTTCCTATCTACAAGGTAGATTATTCTATTCATTCTCAAGCACATAACGTTATCAGCCTTCTTGGAACCCTTTACAAATCATACACTTTTCAGAGGCACGTCTATAATCTTTATCCCTTTACCATGGCAGCGGCGCTGCAATTTGTTATTCCGTCCGGTGGAAGGGGCGGGGCTATTTGGCGTGGGGTCGGTCGTCGTCGTCACTGTGCTCCTCTTGAAGCAGCAGGCTGTCGGGGGCGCGCGCCGGCGCCCGCGCCGCCGCCTTGCGCGTCCCGCCGCGCGAGAACATGCGCGACAGTTGTGCGAACTTCTTGCGCGACACTGCAACCAAATGGGGTCTCGTTGGCTGTCAGTTTCAATTTATTATGCTCTCCACAAGTTTATATTCTTTTTGTTGCACTAACCCGTGCTGAGGACAATTTTGCCTCTAAATAGGTCCTCTCCACAGGTCTTACATTGAAACAAAAAAAGCGCTTTGAGGATCCTGGTGGCGCACGCACTTAGATCTAAGATATCTATAATTAACACGAAGTAAACACTCAATATACATAAATTGGTATTAAACATCCTATAAACTTACTTTTCTTCGCGATAATCATAGTATAGAGCCTTTTTTGGGGTCATTGTAAAATTGAGTATTATTTGTTACTTAAATATATTTATCTACACTAATGTTGTAACATTCTACTTATGTTTTCAATACTTGACTTATTATTACTACTGTTATAGCGCAGACAACAAAACACTCAATTTAAGCAATTTCACATGATGGTATAATATTCACATCGATATCGTAAAATCTCATTATAACATCAATAAAACGCGACCAACTTGATTGCAGGGCCAATCAGGTTGGTCGCGTTTTATTGAAGCGCGCAGCTGCGCTCTCATTGGTTAAATTTTAATGGCGGCAAAATCACTGTGATTATACACGTACGCGTGAATTTAATTTTTAATTGCATTAGTGAAGATAAAGTAGTGTATGCAACTGCATATAACACGGGTATTAAAACACTCGTTACTATTATGAAACTCGCTGCGCTCGTTTCATAAACTCACACTCGTGTTTTAATACCCTTCATTATATGACAGTTGCATAAACTACTAATTTCTGCCTATGTGGTAGTCTAAAAAGTATATTTTAATAGAAATTTGGCTACGAATTAACCTACGCGGTTGGCATTAGTTTATTTTCGTCTCTTAGTGTTCTGTTGAGTGCATGCTTTCGTTTTGTATAGATACAGGCTCGGGTGCGGTTGCTAGCTGTTTGTTCCTTTTTTCCTATTCCCTGTCAGAAGCCTCGAAACAGACTGAGGCAGCCCATTCAGTTCGTTTTGCGACTCCACATAGATCAGTATAATTCAGCAGCATAGCCCGTGGAGTGAGCAAGATATTATCAAAAATTTCTTGAGCTAATGCTATAGTGTCGAGCCCCAATAAAAAAACACGTGTAATACTTAGCATGTCACGCTTGTAGAGAACAGCAATGAGCTCTACACTCGTCTTCTTTGAATTTCTTAGTAATTAGGTACTTCGAATTGTCGCAATAAACTACGAATTGTAGTTTAATGAAACTTGGCCCAGGAAAACATCAGTTAGATCTGTATCCACAATTTTTTCGATAAATTTAATTCCTAAACATTTGAACACAATAAATTTGAAGAAACGGAACCCCTGTATTTTGAGAACTTTGATACCATAAGGATTAATTTCACTTTAGCAAAATATGTAGTATCTTAAATCTATGATTTTTTTCAGTCTGGGTGTATTTCCATGTTTCTGATCTCCTTGAATGGTTACCATAGCACATGGTATCCTAGTTTGGGACCAGGTCAAGTGACTGTGTTGTGTGGAAATTATTATTTATTTATTACCGCCTAACATTTCAAGTTTAATATTATTTAAAATGTCACATACACGGAATTAAAAAATGGAAGTGATCTATCATTTGTACAAAAAATTGCCTGATTATACAGGTTTAGTATTTTCTAAGGTTAACACGACCACTAGACACAATAAAAACTGAATTTGCATGGATGTGGTTGGAACATAGCTACAGCATAGGAACCAGTGCTTAAGTGCATGAGACCCCTTTGCTAGAAGTGTGACTGTAGATTTAATTTTAATTTCAACAACTAATAATCAATATTTTTGAGTTTATATAAAATTGTTTTGCCAATTTAAATTTCAAAATTTGCCAAAATATTTTTGGATTTTGCAAATAATGTTTTGCCGAGGGTAGTAAACTAACAGTTAATGCTTTCAAAAAGACGTCTGTCACCTCAGTCTACCGAGACCACGGCACTTGCAAAAGTACCGAAACGTCGCAAAATTGTAAAATGAAAAAATAAACGAGTAAATATCCGTGCAAATTCAGTTTTTTATACAGGTTTATTTCTTAAATGCACAATTCCAGAATGTGCTTCCTATGTAACACATATGGGTTTAAGCATCATATATAATTTATTATATCAAACAGCGCCATCACAACGCCGAAAAACGGCAAAAATAATTTTTTATACAAATTTGTAGAACAAAAGTTGTTGTAAACGACAAACTCCACCGGACATGTTTCAGGAGGTTTCAATAGTTACTAAGAGGGATTGTTCCTTAGTATTTACTCTTTTGATCGGAATCATAAAATACATACTGAAAGTCATAAATATTATTACCCTAAATCATGAAAACAATTTATAGGGCCGCAGGCTTTCTCTTCGCGGGGTGCATTTTTGACATGCCTGATTTAGATGCTTGGATGTTTGTATAGCCTCCTCAGTCCTGACCTTGAAAATAACAATAGTTTTCAATTGTTATTTTCAAGGTCGGGACTGAGGAGGATATTAAACTGCTGAACAGACGAATCTGACGAAGAGATACTTCTACTTACCATGTATTAGATTAACGCATAGATAACAGGTAGAATATATATTGTAGGTAAAATAAAATACTTTTCGAAAATGCATTCCTGTGGGACCACAATCAATCTTCATCCTATTAATCCTACTAATACTATAAATGTGAAAATTTGTGAAGATGTTTGGATCTCAATTACGCAATAACGGCTAAACGGATTTACATGACACTTGGCGTACAGATAGAGCGAACGTTGTGTTTTAAAAAATTTATGGCGTTGTGCAAGAATCGTATAAACGGATTCTGTGGCGGTACGAAGTTCGCCGGGACAGCTAGTTTACTATAATCCCACGCTATTGTCACGGGCACAGCTGAGGCTACTTACATTTGCCCATATTTTTCAGTCTCTCCTTAAAGGCGGCTTCGTCGTCGTGACCCTTGCCCTTCCCCTGTTCGCTGTCCAGCGCGGCCATGAACTCTTGGTTCCAGCGCAGCTCCGCCATGAACTCTTCGTTCTGGAGGAAGGCGGCGATCCGCTCATCATCCATGTCGAGGCTGAGGTCGACCCGCGCATCCGTACACGGCGGGATGCGCAGGAACGTCGGCGGAAGTGGACCGAGCAGACGGGGCACCCATTTCCGTCTCACGGCTAGTGGAATCTTGTCGTCGTTGACGTCTCTGGCGATTAAGATAGACACAATTAAGTAGAAAGTTCAACCTGTAAGTACAGAATACCCTGGAGCTAACTATCTATCAAAGCCAATATCAATACCGGCTCACCAGTCTTCGGAGCTGGTAATTATTTTTATGACAGCCATCTTTATGGACGGGCGAAAAAAGCTATCTTAGCTCGGGGCCTAATTCTCCAATCTAGATAATGGCGTGGATAGTATTGAATCAGTCTAACTCGCTGTGGGATAGCGATCGGCGCGCGCGCTATGCACATTGTTCTCGTGGGCAGACTGGCTCGTTGATTTGTTTCCAGCCGGGAACGGTGTCGCGTCGGACTCAAACTCCGCAGTAGACATACAATGACAAACATTTTAACCTCGGCCGCTTGATGTAAATCTACTTTGAAGTGGTTTATGGGTGCAAATTTATAACCCTGCCGGTTGCGACACAAAAGTTGCACTGTTAGCACAGACATCGGCAGTTCTAGGTGTGATAAAATCCTAACAATGCAGCTAGAAGGGGAATGTGATATAAATGTAAGTAAACTTTAACCTTGACTGGAGCATAGGTCCCGAAATACACAAGCCAGTAGCTGCAGCTTATTAAGTGCACACGAATCTCGGGAAGCTGCAATATTTAGCTAACGAGGTCGGTCGCAATAAAACACGAGTAGTCGTGGCTCCTATAGCGAGCCCGGAATACCAAATAGTGAAAGAAGGGCTTTCTTCCATTAGTAGAAATATTCGTAATTAACGTCCTACTAATTGTAGATCCATATACAACAGCGTGATTTTCAAATCGTTAGCCATATTTTGAGGGAATTACTGCAATCATTATTGTAAAAGCGATGGTAGCCCAATACGTAGAACAATGGACTCGGAGGCGAGAGACCCAGGCGAATTTGTAGAAGCAATATCACACGCTAACTGTGAAGGAAATCGTCGTGAGGAAACCCGCGGCTTGGTAGGCTCCGCACGTATTAACTCGTCTTTCCTGTGGGCTAGGACTACTACGCTGTGAGGATGGTAGGACAGGCGCTGGGCAAGCCTACTCCATCTAAAAAACAATGTCCCAGGCACTGATGAAGCATCCGAGTGGGCCCTTCACCCATTTAGTGTGAGTGAAGGTGCCACTGGACGCTGTATAAATCATCTCATTACGAAGATGCAAAGGACGAAGATGCAAAGGCCAAATGTTATTATAAAGAGTATTATTCATAAATTAACAGTAATTGTATAACATAGTCGTGATCTCCAACCCTTCGTTCAAAACTGTAAAACCAGAAGGAAGTGTGGTAACATTGAAAAATGTTTTCAATTATGTTAAATGTTTAAGTTTCTGTTATTCGATATGAGTAAATAAGTGAAAGAACAGTTGAGTTGGCCGGCACCGGCCATAAGACGCTCGACGAATAGTATTTTTTCCATTCTATTACTTTTCGTCCTGATATTGTCTGCTTATGCTTAAGTGAAGTTATTTTACGGTAGGTAAGAAAAAAAAATTTACGCGCCTTTTTTGTAACTAGCGCCATTATGTTTCTAAATCATGGTTAGAAAACGGCGAACGAATTCGAAGTCACCTTGTGGTATGGAGTGGTTTGGATCTACAATTCGTTGGACGGTTACACATTGGACGATAGCCGTAACGACACATCTACTTTCATACATTATTACGGCCTTGATCGTCGGTTCTATGAAAAAAAAAAGTTCTGTTACCGTTATCGTCCAAAGAGGTTTCTGGTGTTCTTGAAAATGGGAAAGTGTTGAGCTGTTTATATTTTTTAGACACGCTAGCACAGGTTATAGGTACACAGCATATAGATAAATAGACGATATGGAAGAAGTGCCTTACGACTACAATGCTAAATACGAACCAGTATGCCTACTAATAAGACCGGTCAGCGGTGACCGACGCATTATCGAGTGTCCGCGAACTCAGCCAATTATTCTCCGCGAGATCGCGCGATGCTAAGATGAACAGCATCCGACCCGACCGCTTTATTGAATACTTATTTAAATCATAGCACGCCGTATGCATTTAAATTGCATCAAGAATGAGGCAAACTGAAAGATAAACAACTTACAGAGGGCCTGCTTCATCAAGAGAAAGCAAGTAGTGAGATCAGCAGAATAAATAGCTTTAAAGCGCGAAAAAAGGTCATCGATGGGATTACTATACCTTTTGTGAGACCTCGAACTACTTAATTACTATTTAAATTTAAACATGGTTACCAAATGCGTAAACACTGCATAATACGGATGACCATTAGAAGTAGCCCTAGGACAACTCGATGTAGGTACATTTCAAAGTCTATCAACCCAGATTAACAAGTTTTTATGAAACATGCCCCTGGGCTCTATTTCATAGAACTACAATTATTCGATGTACATACATTGCAAAGTCGAATAACCCACAGAATAACAAGTAGGAAGATTCAGCTACCCAACGTCCCACATTATTATTATCATAAACTGGGAAAAGCGGCCGTGGAAGGAAGATAAGAAATTGCTATTAGCAATAAGGCCGCCAATTGTATCTTTTCTTTTGTCATTGCTGTTTCTGTAACATTTTTTTCAGGTATACAATAAAGAATATTCTTATCGTATCTTATCTAAAGCAATTAAACATTTCGTCAAATAGGAAATTCTAAACGTATTCCGAAACAGGCTTTCTGATAGATTGCGTTTTGATGTTTCAACCATGTTAGGTACTTATATGCAGATATCTTTACCTAATTCGTTTCACTGCAGCAGCTAAAAGTTATAATAACGAGTTATGATCACGCTCGTCTCTAATGAAAGTACTAACGTGCAGAATAGGTATAAAGATGATGGCTCAGAAATGTTTTTTGCCAGTCATGCAAACCTGTTGCGTTAGAAGAGTACCAGAATAGAACTGTTGAAAAACAAACTATATCTTGAATAAACAGTGTAATTTTCCTTTATCTTCTACTAGGTGATATTTTACCTATACAGGGTACCTCAAAAATCCTCAAATCTTAAAATACCGCAATTAGAATTCGTGTTTTACAACTTTCGTTCTGTGTTTTTTTAGATTAATATTTTTTTATATGTATTAGGTGATGTAGGTACATAGTGATAGTTATAAACATAGATGTCTAACTAGCACTAAAAAATGAAGGCGGACGGGGCTTGTAAATTGTGTCAGAGTCGTATCAGCTTTGGCCGGAAAAATATCTATGCACCTGCTATCTGCAGACCGCCATCTAGCGAGGTACCTATATATTTCGACGGGTTATACATGATGAAGTCAATGGTTTGATGTTTTTGTATAAAACCAATCATAAGTTACGCTTTCTTTTACTATCGCCCAATCAACGTTCAAGTTGTCACGCATGGCGCAGAGAATGAAACAATCACAGAGTGATTTACTCTACACACATCTTGGGCTCATTTCATTGGTACAGACTAATCGAGAGGACAGGGGCCGTTTTGAGAGTGAATTTTGTAAGGAGAAATACTTCTATGGTTTTTTCATTCGTAGGGTTCACATAATTTTATTGAATTCGCACTTTACGCGCTTCACCAATGTCGCAGCCTCCGATAAATCATTGTCCTATATTGATAAAGGCATTCTGTCCGGAGCATGCAGTCTCACTCGAATATTTTTTTAAAATTTGTAATAATATGAGTAAACTTTTGGTAAATGTGGTCTGACGGTTTATTGCATAATTAAATTACAGACATTTTAAATATGTTTTTGTTTTCCTATAAGTAGTTCTTAACAAAGAAAAGAAGTTTCCAAAGTTATTCAATCAAGCAATAAAAATAAAAAAATATTTCAACGTAAAGAATTTACATTCTGTTTCCTGAATGTCAAGGTACTATATTAGCCGCTGCCTTCGAGCCGTTTTTGTAGTAGAGAAACATTTTGTGTTAATTTTGGAATCAAATTTTGTCAAAAACTTACTACAGGATAAATATGTCTTGAATATTCGCAATTTAATAAATAATAATTTATCAAATCCTCATCATCAGCCATTTGACGCCCACTGGGGGGTTTGGCCATAATCGCCACGCTTGGCAGGCGGGTTGGCGATCGCAGTATGCAGTTGGAATCTCAGGAAGACGCTGCTGCCAGTCTCCTGGTAATTTATTTCCTTAGTCGCCTTCTACGACATCCACGGAAGGAAATGGAGTGACGCTATTCTTAATCCGGCGCCACACGGAACACAGAGTGCATCAAACCCTCAGACCACATTAATCAAAAGTACCTATACTAATTTTATTACAATCACTAAAATTATTACATTATGCGAGCGAGACAGCATGCTCCGCGTAAGAACAGCATTGTCTATCAATCAGCACTATTATGAAAGAGAAAAACCTTAAAATCACAAAATCAAAATCGTAAAATAAGAAGTAGGTACGCAACGCAGGTATGTACTAGAATTAAAATTATTAAAAAGTCATTTAATTGGTTTTTCAACAGGACTCCCGGTACAGTTCGGAATTTTTCTTTCTTTGGGAAGTTTGTCTAATTGACGTGTTTCAGGAATTGCGCATTTTTGTGGTAACCCTGTATAATACTCTTTTCGAATGCATGATATGCCCCTAGGTATGTTAATGAACAGTTGTGAATAAACACGGATGGAGATAACCACAAAAGTCAATGATTTTGATTGCTAACAGATTCAACTTCGGACGATAACATTGGTATCGTTTAGTACTTTTAAACTTTTCGGGTACATACCTATTATTGAATTGACAGAGCAAACGTTGAATCTATAATGTCGCTAAAATACCGTCAGGTAAGCGTAGCAAAACTTGAAAATACGTCCAGTTCTAATGCGTCATTATGAGCAAAGTTAGGGATCCTGCATAGGGATGCGGCAGATTTTGTGCGTCAACAAGAGAAGTAAGAGGTACTCACAGCAGCGGCGCGGTGTCTGTCGGGCGCGGCGAGTCCTCCACGCGCTCCATCTCCAACCGCAGCCGCTCGTTCTGGTTGTCCGTGCTCATGGCTAGAAGCTGGTCGATGGTGGCGTCCACGGCTCCCTGGTTGGCTCGCAGCACCGCCTCGATCACATCGTCGTCCATCTCCGGGAACATCGTCTTGAAGTCGCTCATCGCCTGCGTGAACTCCAGCTGCATTGTGGACGCCATCGCGGCTGGTGACGTCACGAGCTCGCAGGTCTCTCGGGCTGGTGTATCAAGGACGGCAGGTCTGCTGGCTCCATCGCGCCGGCCTACAGCTGGTGCCGGCGAGAGCCCGCGCCTTCCATCGTGTGCAGTTTTCAGTTTTCACTTTCGTTAGGTGCGGGCGGCGGGCGCATGCGCGGGGCGCCGGCAGTCGTCGATATAAATAGCGAGTGCACGTAGCGCGCCGCAACCCTCGCCGTCGACTGCAGGGCGCGCGTCGCGGCGCGCATGCGTACCGCACAAACGTTCTTGGTACCGCATTGTTTGTAAATGAGCGACGCGACTTGACCTTTAGATATCAACCCGCGGTCCGGTCAGCCGGCAATCTTATGTGCGACCAATAAACTTTACGCTTCAATTTCACTACGCAATAGACAATACAAGTACTTCGGTAATGCGCATACAAAAATCATCCTTATTGTCTCAAGGTATAGAGTACGTATTGATATGAAGATATATTTGTAGTATTCGACACTAGTACAGTCGACAGCACATCGACTTTTATACGCGCGCACTCTACTCAGTTACGTTACGGGTGATTGCAACAAAAATTTAAAGGTTGACCTGTTGACTGTACTAAAGAAAAAACAATATTATAAATAATTAGCAGTAGGTACATACAACTATGTAGGTATGTACCCAATGCCTTTGACTTGGCGAATAAGACACATAGGTAATACATAAACGTTATGATGGTTATAACAGCTGCCCGAAATTAACGAATAAATGATCACCAAAATGTATAAATCCACCACAAAATAAATGCTTTCTAAAATGGATAACTAACACTATACCAAAATATTGCCGGGAAGGCAATAAAATTTTTGGGTCTCTTAACTACCGGGCGTTTTGATGCAGTGGAGTGGAACGGAACGTAGGTAAGTATGAATAGGCGCTACATCCAGCAGTTTTGAATAAATTGCGTTGAAATAAAAAAAAAAAAAAACCGGCCAAGTGCGAGTCGGATTCGTGCACGAAGGGTTCCGACATTAGACACAAAGATCGAGAAAAAAACGGCAAAAAATCACGTTAGTTGTATGGGTGCCCCCTTAAATATTTGTTTAATTTTAATTTCGTTATTTATTTTTGAAGCAAATATAGAACTAAATATTCTGTGAGTATTTCAAGCCTCTACCTGTTGTCGTTATTAATATCGAGCAAATGGCAAAAAAATACGTTTGTTGTATGGAAAGATTTATTTTATTCCGTTTTTAGTCTTTGTTGTTAAAGCGGCAACAGAAATACATCATCCGTAAAAATGTCAACTGCCTAGCTATTACGGTTCATGGATACAGCCTGGTGACAGACGGACAGTGAGTCTTAGTAAGAAGGTCCCGTTTGGCAGCCTTCGGGTACCCTAAAAAAACAATAGAATAGAATAGAAACAGTTTATTTGTTGCACACCAAATAAGGTTCTTTGAAAAGAAATGTTCAGTATACGATAGTCACGGTATGGAAATTTGTGGCGCTTTATATCTTATTCAAGCAATTAAATGTTTATGGATCGTCATATTATGTGAGCGCGATTTTAGCTAACAGCTACTATAAGAGCACTTCAATTACTTAGCAAGTGTGTAATTAACGAGTTGCGAGGCCATTAACTTAATGGGTTAGAGATGTTGGAATCCACGGCTGTTTGCGGCTATAATACTTGCAACTATTTCAACTCGAAATTAAAAAGCATCTACACGGGAAACAAAATAAAAGATTCAATGTTACTCAGTAATCTTTATTACTGCATTAACTTTCTTACATAACTAACATAGTCTATCATTTAGTAGGTAGGTAAACTTACACACCCATAGCAGCTTAGACGCCCAATGTCTCGTGCACTAACAATGTCGTAATCTACTGGTATCAGCTTTGTATTTTTCTGCCCTTTGGCCAACTGACAGCTGTTAAGGGGCTCCAGGGAGTAATACTTGCGCCGAGTAAAAAAATCTTATTTTTTTTACAGATCGAATTTGCAAAGTGGTTTTTAGGATCCTTAATTGATTATATCTTCTTATAAATAAATATATTACTATAATAATGTTATTTTTTTATTACGAAAGCCATATAATTTAAAATGTACCGCCTTAACCATAAAAAATACATAACATAAAATACAACTGCGGATGCATTCCTTACATGAAGCAGCAAAGTACAACTACATTTTAATCCATTTAGAACACCCTGAAATAGTATTTATCGTTATTACTACTAATAGAGATTAGGAATATCGCCCTAGAAAAGTGTTAACTATCAATTCGAAGTTTTTGTACAGATTTAGGCCATAGTGAAACTACTCACATGTTTGTAACGCAAAGGATTTGGCTTATGTATTTCTACTCTGAAATTATGTAGCCGTAATGCTTAATTTACAGTTACACGTTACTAAAATTACATAAGTGTATGTTAAGGCCAGGTTCTCCGAGCGCACGTATATGTATGGGATTTATTCCGCTGCGCAAGCGAATAGTTAGTGGAAAAATAGGTATTTTTGAAATTACAGAAATACAAATCACATTAATAGAATTTTGACGACCAAAGTAATAACGCATTCAGCAATACTCATTTTGGTATATATTTTATTTTACAAAACTCAGTGCAGCTCAAATAAAACCATATCTAGTGATAATTTAGACTCATAAACGCGTTTTTTTGATGCTAAAAAGTTTAAAAATCATCAAAATAATGACCAACGGCCCTAGATAGGACATTGAAAAGTAATATACATATATCTCTTTCAGATTTTAAATACTAATCATTAGAGAGTAAAATGTATTTTAAAACACCTGATTTAGGGGTAATGCCGGCGAACCAAGCCTTAAGTATATATTAAATTAACACGGAGTTTTCCCGAAAACATCGCCGATCCTAAGGCACCTTAGTTATTTTAACATAGGTGATTGTTGAACGAAGAAGCTCTACAGAATTAGACGGTATACTAAATTTATTTTGCTTTGGATAGAATTTAAATTTTCAAGTTATGTGATGGACGGTCTTCTAACTGCCATTTTACTATATAAATTAATTCAAGTGAAAATCTGGCCTTTTACATGTGTGCTAGACGATTTATACAGCGTGGAAGTGGAAGTAGTGGCAACTCTTACTTCCACTAGACAGGACAGCAGTGTTAACAGAGTCCAAAGTAATATAGTTGGATCATGTTACGCAGACACATTCTAACCCACAAAAAGTAATTTTCGAGAAAAAATACTTTTTAAGTTTAACTTTGTTTTCTTACATGTTTTTGTTCAGACGTTTTTAATAATAGGTCGGGGTAAAAAGTCTTTTCGCAGATAGTATTGTATAAACTTGTAATAAAATCTCTTTGGCTGTACGTTTTGTATCTGGCTGGTTGCGATGACATTACAAAGGTTAAATTTAAAAAAAAGAACAAATTGGTAAAATGTTACTCCAGATAGGTATTTTTAATTTCTTTTTCTTTCTGAAAAAGTTCGATACATTTCAAAATTTTATTACAAAAGAGGAAAAAATGCAACGCAAGCCGCGAAAAAATCTTGTGACGTTTATGGACCTAATGCAGTGTCAGTAAGAGTAGCACAAAGTTGGTTTAGGCGTTTTCAATCCGGGAAGTTTGGTATCAAATATGCACCTCGCTCTGCCCCTATACTATGAGCACCAAATCCTGAGCGATCCCAATCGTTTAACTGTCAAATTAGTATGGAATTGAACAGTTAGACGATTAAAATCGTTCAATTTGGTGTGCATAATTGCCACCCTTTAGGCACCTGGTCGGCCTGTTACGGAAAAAATGGACACCATTTTTTAAAAAGTGGAGCAAGAGTGGTCTTCCATCACGATAACGCTAGACCTCACATATCTTTAGCCACTTTGCAAAAATTAAGACAGTTTGGCTGGGAGCTGTTAATGCATCCGCCATACAGCCCTGACCTTGCAACTTCAGATGTCCACCTGTTTCGGTCTCTTCAGAATTCTTTAGGCAGTGTCAGGTTAACATCAAGAGAGGACTGCCAAAACTATTTGTCGCTTTTCTTTTATCAGAAGTCCCAAAATTTCTACACTACCTATAAGATGGCAAAACTGCATCGAACAAAATGGCATATATGTTCTATAATTAAATGTAAATAAACTTTGAAAAAAATGTCTTTAGTTTTAAATAAAATGCGAAGATACTTTTTCCCCAAACTATTATTATAGTAATTAGCTACATATTTGAAAAGTCAGAACACACCAATGTTAAACATATAAAGGGTTTGTGGGTGGGTTGCAATGTTTCTGCGTAACATAATATGTATGTTAAATGTTACAGTTTATCTAATAGGAATGTAGAAAGTGCTAGCAGCAGATTTAGCCTAGACAAGAGATTATTATCATAGATTGTGTAACAAGAGAATTATGAAAAGGTGGTAAATGTTAAGATTAAATAGAAAAATAAATTTTTAAAACTTAACGCAATGGCACCACCCATTAATCAGAAAACGCTTTATTAATCGCTTCATTAATCAGAAACCATTTCACGCCGATTTAATTGATGACTTATGTTGGACATGCTCATTTGTAAACAGTTAATTTTGTTAGGTTATCTTTTTAAACTGATTTTAAGCCCATATTTGACTGAAAATGAGCCCGCGAGTACGATTCACACCCACTTAAGATAATTTACATGAGACATCAGATAGCACATAATTTTAGTTGATGCTACCAAGCTTCAAAATCAAACAATAAACAATTTTAGACCAAATCACTCTTTAAATTAATGTTAACACTATGTACACAAAAGCAGACTTTAAGAAGAAAGGAAATTTCAAACGCTGTTGAAAGATGTGTCAGATCTATACGTAAGGACAAAATTAATTAAAACAACGAATAATTGATTCGCTTTAGTTAAGTTATAATTCGTACCTCATAGAACAGACCTTATCAAAACACTAGTATGACTTTACAAATAACTTCCATAAATGATGTACTTCAATATCTGTCGTTCGGTAATTTCTCCAGCATCATTTTATGAGAAAATTCTGAGATGTGCATAATCGCTCTGGGCTCATGAGAGAACCAACCTTTGAAACGAATTAGAACCTCACGCCCGTGTACCTCGGAGATCTGGCGCGTCAACAGCTCACATGTATTATGACAACAATTCAGCGCGGAGTTTTCAGTGACACGGAGTTTTCTAATTAATCTAATGAAAATTCTTCAATACATCGCAATTTTACACACATGTAGCAACCAAAAGTAGTTCTCTCGCCAACCCGGCGCCAATACGACAGAATGGTACAGTGGCCAAATTTGCACACCAAATCCTGTCGGAATACCAACCTTTGCGATAGCAAAAACAGTATTGAATTTGACAGTTAAGCGAATGGAATCGTAAAGGATTTGGTGTGCGTAATATATTATATATAGGAGCAGTACAGAGCGGGGTATGACGGAGTCAGATTCAAACACGTGCCTGCGCGCCCTCGGTGATGGAGACCACGATGTTGGCGGGCGGGTGCGGTGCGGTAGCGGGGGTGGCGGGGGCGGCGGGGTGGCTGGGCGCCTCTATCGGCGGCGGCGGACTCGACGGCGGGTTCTGGGCCTGGGGAAGAGCGACGATGAATAGTATAGGTCAAAAAAGCATGTTATAGTCTGCTCTCTCTTCCACATTAGACTCATAGTCTGGAACCAGACTGGAGTAGTCGGGCGCAGGCGCGGCGTAAGGCAGCACGTTGAGCATGTGAGCCCATGAGGTTGATGAGCGCTGAGTGGTGGCAGCACAGTAAGAGGGGGCGGCGGGGCGGACTGTTTCACGGCTTCCTCGCAGTCTGAAAGCAGACTGGAGCAGTCGGGCGCGGGCACGGCACAAGGCGGTAAGTTGAGCGCGTGAACCTATTGACAGTAAACAGAGGATACTTACATTAGCTCCAGTCTCACCGCCAGCCATGAGCGTGGCAGCACGGTAGGAGGGTGGCGGGGCGGACTGCTTAACAGCTTCCTCATAGTCTGGGAGCAGACTGGAGTAGTCGGGAGTGGGCGCAGCGTAAGGCGGCAAGTTGTAGAGCGGTGCGGGCGACATCGCGCCCTCGCCCGAGATCACGAACGGCGTGAGGCTCTGCATGGCGTGAGCGCGCATCGTCAGGTACTTGTAGCACCGCCAAACTACGCCGATGGAGTAGCCCTGGTGAGGATAGGCGAGGTCAAGGACTAATTTATTGGAAAACCAACAGTACATAAAACAACATGAGTGAAACTAAAACTAGTTAGTGAGCCAATAACAGGCTGTAGTATGATGAACATGAAGGTAAATTACTAGGGACTATAACCGGCAGTGGGTGTTGTGTGTGTATGCTATGTAACTTAGATATTTAAGATGTTCCATGTATCTTTATAATGTATGGTGTGCAATAAAGAGTATTAATCTAATCTAATCTATTTTGGCTCTATGGTCATACTTTTTTCACATATCACGTCTGATAATTTTATTGTCTCGTTCTACAGTGAAGTTTGCTAGAATAATTTCAAATGTGGTGTTAGAGGAGAACGGTTGCAATAAGTCAAGGAGAAAAGGTCGATGCTGGGCACGACTGAAACGGAAAGAAGATGCCTATGGACACTTACTACATCACGACAATTTTATAAATAACGTCACATAAGGAAAGAGAGGTAGAAATACCGTTGTAAATAATAGAAGCGCAGGACAAGTGATCTTGTCGTGTGGAAGTGGTTTATTCATATTGACCTTGAAGCAGACGGCGAACGTGAAAGCGGCCAACACCACGAAAGCGAGCGCCGGCGCCGGCAGCCGCAGCAGCTCGTTGCGGAAAGGCATCTCCGCCACCAGCCCGTAGATCGAGCGCAGGTAGCACAGGTAACCGGTAGCCGTTAGTCTGCAACGAGGATACTCTTAGGGGTTTCATAGCACCATGCCCGTAGTGCCCGTAACACTTTGGTACTTTCATTATTTTTCAATACAAGCAGTGTATGAAGATGGCAAAGATTTGCATTGAAATGAAAAAAAAGTAACAAAGTCTTATAGTGGGCATCATGCTATCAAACCCTCTCAGGTGGGTATCGTTAGAGCGATTAGGATAAAAATACCGTCATGGATAGAAACAGAATGTTGTCCATAAATAAAATTACTGACAGTAGGTAATAATAGTACATTACTGCAGCGGCCAGCAAGAGGCATTGATTCACCTCGGCCCACATACGTGAGTCCATCAATGCCTAGTTGTGGCCAAGGACTGTAAATGATTTTTCTCAAATAATGCGCGGAAATTAAAACTAAGTACCTAGTACTAAGGCAGAACTTTTTACTTTAAAAATTCAAAATAAACTTTCAAAATCAGACGAACCACGAATTAACCTTAACCTTTAATTTGCGTTAACAACAATAATTCGTTCTTTTTTTTCAATAGGTAGGCCTATATCCAGCTTTCTATCGCAAACCATTTCGAAATTTAAATAAAACCTCTGATAAGTTACCTCCTTGGTTGTCATTGTTCGGAGTAAAAGATCGTTCCATTTTTAAATAACACGACAGATATGAGTTTAGTATGTAGGTAATTTATTTGGCCACAAAACACCACAGTTATGAATTTTCATAGAACTTTTTCCGGCCGCTGCTCGCGTGTAATGGGCCAGTACAGCAATTTCGATTTATCTCGAAGAAGGTTGTCGAAATATTGCTCAAATTTCCAAAATTGTTTGAGAAAAAGCATTTTGGGCAGCAACTAGTGTTCGGAAGGAAATTCAAACAGTGCGGTAGAATAATCAAGTTGAGCAGCAGAAAATTCCAGTTTGATCCGCAGAAATTCCCAAATTGATCAGTGCCGAAATTGTTGCAGTAAAATAAAATCCAATATATAAAAATCTCGTGTCACAGTGTTTGTTATCGAACTCCTTCGAATCGGCTTTACCTATTTTTTTTTTGTGTATGGTAGGTCTGAGAATAGGTAGACGTAGGCTAATTAATATGGCAAAACAAGGTTTGCCTGGTCAGCTAGTAAATAAATAAAACAAATATTTGCTGACCACATGTTGCTCCTCATTTATTAATTTTGGTGAGCAACATAATAAAATTATTAAGCATAATTTAAAGAATGGGACTCATATAGAAAAACATTTGTACCATTTTTAAGTACCATTCTTGTAAAAAAATTGTTCTGGAGATTTTTTATCCGTAACTTGACAAGGTAAATTGAAACTAATTAAATGATCAGCAGAATTCATAAATCATCATCAACCAAAATCCGCAATAAAATCATGCTATCAGCATACAATTTTCGTCAGCAAAATTAATAAATTCGCAGAACTTGTTGAATAAATAAATGAGTGTTTTCAGCAAATAAATTAATTTTGGTCAGCGTGATAAAAAGAAAACTTCACATAGAAGGAAAATCTCCAGGCCGAAGAGGAATTCGAACCTACACTTCAAGTTTCTACTGTACACTAGAACTTATTTCGCTTATCGCATTAGTCAACTTCAAACGATTTTGTACGTTTTATCGCGCAGTAGAGTTCGATACTTGTTTGCAGTGTATACTAATACATACCGCCGCAACACTAACTAGCGCGGAGGGTAGTCCGACTAGTCCAACACATGTATCTGCTGTTACAAAAAATTGGATCGTGTCACACGGAACGATCCTAACCCACAATACGTAACTTGCGAGAAAAATGTTTTTTATGTAGGTATTGCATTTTTATGTACCATATTTTTGTTCAATCGAAAGGAAAAAAAACAATGATATACATTAAAAAGGATTTTTCTCGAAAGTTACTTAATGTGGGTTGGAATGTTTCTGCGTAACAAGGTTCAATAAAATTATTCTTATTACTTAACTACCTATTGCTACCTATAGCATGTCGCATATCGCTACCTATAGAAGGCTGTGTATTTTTGCAAATTTTTATGTGCAATGTACAATAAAGAATATTTTTATCTTATCTTACCTACACATAAGTGGATTGTAACAGCTACGAACCAATGCTAATGACAATATAAACTTCTAGTCTAGTTCGACTGGAGATTTCCACACTTAGCCTCGATGTTGGGCTGTTGTACGTAACATGTGCTGAGGTATGTAAATACCTCAGACGCTAGGGTTTTCTCACGATGTTTTCCTTCACAGTTAGCGAGTGGTATTATAACTTCACAAATTTACGTTACTTAGAAAACAAAGTCATTGGTACATGCCGGGATTCGAACCCACGACCTCCCGAATGAGAAGCCGGCGTCCTACCGCTTCGGTACCACAGGTCTTAAAGTAAACTTATATAAACTATAATACAAGTGAATGCTTACACAGTGATGACGAAGTCGAATATCTGGAGACAGAAAAAGGGCAGAAGATGCGTCGCCTTGCCGCGCGCCGCACCGTAGATCAGCATCAGAGTGATGGCCAAGGTGCAGACTGTAACCAGCGCACCCATATCCACGTCATCTAGTGAAGGGGAACGACAACATCAATACACAACTACTTAATCTATTTTGGGTGTTAAAAGACTAACTAACGCCCTTTCCAAAACACTCTGTGCATCATTATGAATATTCTTGTCAAAGGAACCACGCCTGGGAAATCAATGCCTTGGAAGACAACAGCCGTACTTTTCGTTCGTATATTTTTGCAGAATGGCATTCAGTAGCGGCAATCAATCATTAATTTCTTCTAATGGAACCTTATCATTTGCTTTCAGAATACGAATTCAAAATTTTAACGCGAAATGTATTCAAACAATGGGACACGAAAAGTTCCGCGTCCACTGCACGCTAATATTTTTGCCATTTTTATAACCAAAATTTTAATTGATTTTCTGGCAAAATATTATGGATAAAATTGTTTAATATGGTGTTGGGTCGGTCGTCAGTCTTTTACACCTGTATAAACAATACAAATAGCTATGGAACAGCAGCAGGGGAACTAATGAGTTTTCAAAACAAAGTACAGAACTCCATTTATCATACTTATGTAGACTACTGTCTACATTCAATGTATATTCTACACTTATCTTGGTAATACTGAGTACTGATATGTCATTGTGAATACTTCCAACTCAGTTTCATGCCATGTTGAATGTATAAAACTGTAATTATACTATTTGTGATTCAAATGGATATTTAAATGTGATTTTATTACTTTCAACATAATGAAATACAGCAAGAATATTGAGAATGTTGGGAATATACCCAAAATTTCCATCAGCACACCAGTAGCAATGAGCCTAATGACAATTAGCCATGCCGATTGGAGCCAAATCGAATCAGTAAACACACTAAACAACTACTCAGTTAGGTACGTAACAGGTGACATAGCAGCAAAAATACAAAGGTTAACCAGCTGCATGTCGACTGAACTTGCCCAAAAAACGCTTTGCAATTTATATTAATAAATAAATGGGCAAAATAAAACGTACAGTCTACTGTCTAATGGAAAACATTGCATCGCATGCGATTAAAATAATACAGGTCATGCACGAGCTCTACAGAAGGCAAGAGGAAGTCACTGCGAATTATACGCACTGATTTACAGCTAGTTGACCTCTGTCCATTCTCAAGTTCGCGCGCCGTAGTATATCAGTTTAGACTTTAAAATTATGCAGTCTTATTCCCTAAAACACAAATCGATTTCTTAAAACACTCCTCAAATGCAGTTTACATAAACTGTATTACTACAGACTATTTAAACTGCATTTGAGGAGTGTTTTAGAAGAATCGTACTTTTGTAAATAACACCAACGGTCTTTACATGCTGGAAAGGCAAAACTTGTACAGTCAGTGACATCCAAAAACATAACTTGTTCGATTTATATAATGATATGCTATAAGAGGCAAAATAAAAGCTGGAACGACACTGTCCAGAACCAACACATGGTAATCGTCTATTGCATGCATGACATGCATCTAAACTTCATCATCATCATCATCATCAGCCACCCTCATGGGCTTTCTAACCATAAAGGGTAAGCTTGTGTCATCAATATTTAGAAAGGAAAAGGAGAAACAATTTGCCTGGCCACAATGTTAAAACATCTTTATCTTTAGAATGGTGGATAATACGCACCAAAAAAGAGGATTATGAAAAATGCCTTATGATGTATGATTAACGCCGACTCATCAGTTGTTCACAATCAACAGTGACAGAGTAGTTAGCAAAGAACCGAGCACTCACGGTAGATCAGCGGACGCGGCTGCTTGGTGCGCGTGAAGGGATTAGGCGAGGGCTCAACGTTGGACAGCGGCGTGGGCAGCGCCGAGGCCACGTCGCTCCAGTCCTGCGGCTCGCGGTCGAACTTCTCGAGGATCTGCGGGTCGCGCACAATGGCCGCCAGACACCCGAGTGCCAGCAGGTGCAACACCTGCGATGGAACGACTTATTCAGCGACGCAGTGATTCTTTGCGTCTTACAGGCAATTTTTGAAGTTACGTACATTTGGAATTTGTAGTAGCAATATCACTCGGTGAAGGAAAACGTTATTAGGAACCCGAGGGCCCGAGGTGTTCACATGCCTCAGCGCTTGAAATTGCTAATACGCGGCGGGCACGCGTTTTGATTAAGCCCATACTCTCTATCTGAGAGAAGGCCTGTGCGCTACTGTGCGACGTATAAATATCTACGTAATGCGATGATTTATACAGCGTCCAGTGGAATCTTCACTTACACTAGATGGGTGAAGCGACCACTCGAACTTTGCAGTGGCTGGGACATTGTTTTTTAGATGGAATAGGCTTGCCCAGCACCTATACCTTCCTGACAGCTTAGTCGGCCTAGCCCACAGGAAAGACAAGTCAATACGTGCGGAGCCAACCAAGCCGCGGGTTTTCTTACGATGTTTTCCTTTACAGTTAGCGTGAACGTATTTAACGTGTGATGTATAACTCCTTCTTTTTAAACATTACACCCGTAAAAGTTAAAAGGCTTACCAGATGCCACGATCCGAGTAGAATGGTTCCGGTGCGGACATGTAGGCAGAAGCAGCAGCGCCATTCATTACCGCGCTCACTCCCCAGCTTGGGACGAAACCGTAACATTGTCACCTAAAACCATACAGTATTGTTATAGCGAGCAATTTTCCACATTTGGTTTAGTTGGTTCTGCATTATCCTTGTGGCAAGCAATTTTGATCTGTTGTATCAGAATATATATTGACATTGTCTGTGTATCAGGTTAAGAGCATGGCTTACCATGCGGGTTTTCATTTCATAATAATGATTTCAACAGTAATTATTGTGCAATAAATACTCAGAAACTTCATTAAACACACAAAGTCAATCCACTGGGAGCACATGCAGTGATTAAGCCCATACTCATGATAGGCGACCATTCTCTTAGAGATTATGCTTTTTTTAGGTAACCCAGTGTATTATGTGCCCAGTAGGTCATACACCATTATTCCTGAAATAGGTCAATTAGACTTTGGGAACAAACCTTGGAATTGTTTTTTTGTTTCCTATTTTCTAACCAGCTTCAAAAAAGGAGGAGGTTCTCAAGTCATAGGAATCTTTTTCATTTTTTATGTATGTTCCCCGATAACTTGAAGACGCAGATGGTCCCATGGTCAACAAGTCAGGATCGGATAATGGGATCGTGGAGAAACCGAGGGAACTCTTCAAAGCGCACTTGAAGCGATTTGGGTGTTTTTACAGTGATTAGTGCATTTGCTGTGCACTCTTTGTTATTTTCAAGTATTACCTGTGGTTATATTTAATTTTCTAATATGACTTTATTAACATGTGTTTCATGTCCAAGTATGCATCTTGTATAGTAATTTTTGTAAACTAAGATGAAATAATAGCTGTCCAGACATTGTCTCATTTGTGTTACTCATGCTTAGTTATGCCAAAGGTAGCACCGCTTTTTTTACACAAGGCAACACCTACTTTACTGTCAATAACGTCTTTAATGTGAAATGTCAGTGAAGGTGACATTTCTTTAGCGCCGTGTGAATCTAATCTAACGTGAAAAAAAAAACCTCATTATTAGATACAGTGTTTTTTAGTGAAAAGTATGTAAAACTATCACATTTACCTGTATTTGTTGTCGAGGTTGTCATCAAATTTATCAAAAATGTGCAGAAATTATATCTGTAGTGAATATGAGAACTACAATGTTTTACCGTTAATTTAATTTTTTTCAGTCATTTTGTTTAGATAGATAGATAGAGAACACTTTATTGCACAACCAGGTGAAAAAATTACAAATAGTTTCTTATATCTAAGTAGTGGTATACATTGGTGGTCTTATCGCTTAGAGCAATCTCTTCCAGACAACCTTTGGATGGAGAAAATTTAGTTAAGATTTCGTTACTAAGGGCTTGTTACAATGGAGGTCAAACATTGTTTGATATAAAATATTAGCTATCAGTAAGTTTTGCTAAAGATTGCAGGAATTGTATTCTATTTCAGAAATGAAAACCGAAATTCGTTACGATTTCGGGTGCATCATCATCTTCGTAACTTTGATTCTAATTTTCGTTATTGGATATAAATTTTCTATTTGACCCGTATACTTAAGTATACTTTAAATAAAGTTTTAACTGGAACATTTGATATGTTACAAAAGTGCAATGCTTGCACCTACAATAGATGACGAAACATACTAAACTAATAGTTGACAATACAATTATCGTATATCACGGATATCACGTCGAATATTGCAACCCTTTGCACTGGACATATTACTTATGCTCTTCAAGGTAACAACTGTTAATAACGGCTTACAAACGCTATTCACAGACGTCTGCCTTAAACAGTGTTTATTCCTATAGCGATGTCTAAATACCAAGGTGATTGCTTGGAAAAATACAATACACAATAAAAACAGTGAGACAGCTCAGCAGCTGGAGGTACAAGTTAGATTTTTGCTTAAAAACGTTGGTATATTTGGTACGTACCTGAAGTGATATTTACATTTAATTAAAATCACGAGGTATTTTTCTACTTTTGGTATAGGTAGTTTTCAAGAAAATAAAACAAATCTGCAAAAATGATTCTTGTTCGCGATGTCACTTTTTTGCATAGAGTAACTTATTATGTAGAGTAGAGTCAGTCACAGACTAGACTAGGCTGTATATATATAGACTAAAATGGTTTCACAGATTTGAAGTTTAGCCCTGGCCACACAGAAAGGACGTGGGGCGAGGGCGCGGAAAAGACGCGTCAACCAAGTAGAGGAATCAAAACCAATATATTCTGTGAAAAAATATGGAAATCGGATAAGAAATGACGAAGTTACAAAGATTTTAGTGAACAAGTTCAAAAAAACACGTCACCGGTTCCGATGAATTGCGCGCTTAGTTACCGCGTACATAGCATCTCGGGTGATCTCGATCTGTCTTAGTGAATGGATGCGTGCGCATGTCGTTTTTAACGTTATGGAGGTGATAATGTCGCGATACAAACATTGTAGGTAATTTGCCAAAATGCTAGAATATGACTGTAAAGGCGTGCGAATTTTTTTTTATTCGAGTTACATACGGCGAAAAAGGCGGAAAGAAATGTTTAACGTTGTATGTTACGAAATACTGAAATACTATAATTTCAAATACTAGACGAGAACACCCAAGTGCTTAAGTTGGCAAATTTATTTGTATTACGTGCCTGTACGTGCGCTTAACTTGTGAACTTGCGCTTAACTTGTGTAACTAACTTTTGATTTTATCGGGACGGGTCATTACTTTTTTTTATTGTAGATAATAATAGAGTTATATGTATTTCATACGTGGGAGAGTGTGTCATGAGATTATGCGGGAGACTGTCTTCTTAGGGTCTATTCAATTCACGTTACAAGGGGCGATTTTAGGGTTCCGTACCTCAAAAGGAAAAAAACGGAACCCTTATAGGATCACTTTGTTGTCCGTCCATGCGTCCGTCTCTCAAGACCTATTATCTCGGGAACGCGTGGAGGTATCGATTTGAAATGAAGACCATATAGGTACGTAGGTCTACAGTCTCTTGAAGACGTGAAAAATCAAACTTCAAAGTTAACGAAAAAAAAAAAAGATACGGCCGATATGCCGGAAAAAGGAAAAAGATATGCCGCAAAAAACGAATATTTCGACACTCAAGGGAATCCAAATTTATAGGGTATTTTCCGTTGACCTACAATTATGAAATTTGGCAAGTAGTATTGTCCCATTCTACAAGCACAGGAAAAATCTGAAACTATACATTTCTAATTAAATCATAAAAAAATAGTCTGAAGGGTGGGAAAAGCCCGGAAAAAACTGCAAGACTCGATTCCTGAACTATTTATAATATGTGAGTACCTACAAATTTGTACGGAACCCTCGGAGGGCGAGTCAGACTCGTACTGGTCCAGTTTTTTTTTCTAAGATAGGTTGAGTTTTTTCTCCGATAGGCGTCTCGCCAATATAGTCTTGTGTATATGTGAGCGATGGCAGCCTAGTGGGTACCTAGAACATTGGACTCGGAAGCGAGAGACCCAGGTTCGATTCCTAGTGCGGGCATGTATTGTACCTATGAGTTTGTTTTCTTACTTATGCAAATTTGTCAAGTTATAAGTTACCGCTCGCTATCATCATCATCATCATCAGCCATATGGCGCCAAATGCAGGACATAGGCCTCCCTCATGGTTTTCATAACCATGAGGGGTTTTGCCATAATCGCCACGCTTGGCAGGCGGGTTGGCGACCGCAGGATGCGATTGGAATCTCAGGAAGACGCTGCTGCCCGTCACCTGGTAATTGATTTCCTTAGTCGCCTTCTACGACATCCACGAAAGGTAATGGAGTGACGCTATTCTTAATCCGGCGCCACACGGACACCGCTCGCTAACCGTGAAGCAAAACATCGTGAGGAAACCTGAGTGTTTGAGCTATTCATTCAAATCGCCAATCCGCGGTAGGCACGCGTGGTGATTAAGCCCATACTCTCTCCCTGAGATAAGGTCTGTGCCCTACAGTCGGACGTATATAGGCTGCTTAATATGTATATATAAATTTTATTACAATGATTACTCAAGCAAATCAAGGTGAATTAGTTGGTTTGAAGATGTGCGCAGTTAGCTTTTAAGGTTTATTTTGGTTAGTATCGTTGCGCTCGCACGTCCCGGCCGGTCGTAATGTGGATGGATCTTAAGTGCGGTTCCCTGCTGTAGCTGTAGTCTGTGGACATGTAATTTTGCAGTTTTTGACAAATGTGGCAGTGTGACCATTTGTGGCAGATTGATGCCATTTTGGCAGATTTGGCTTCAAAATTTTAGCTGTGGCGGATTATGCTGACGATTTACTAAAATGGCAGATTTTGGCAGTTTTCAAAGATCCAACTGAACTTGTATTGGTCATCTGCAATCTCCTTAAAATTATTTTTAATTTTCCATTTATATTTGGTACAAAATTATTATACCAAACTGGCAACCTCTGATTCACGCCCAGATTATACGAGGATTC
Source organism: Yponomeuta malinellus (assembly GCA_947308005.1). Taxonomy (NCBI): domain Eukaryota; kingdom Metazoa; phylum Arthropoda; class Insecta; order Lepidoptera; family Yponomeutidae; genus Yponomeuta; species Yponomeuta malinellus. The sequence goes on along the minus strand of OX371006.1, from coordinate 13,238,499 downwards.
GTCATAATATGATTAAGAACAGTAATAGATCTCTTCTTTTGACGCTCTGAAACGCTTCGTGTGAGGAAATATTCTCCAAATTAAATCTGAATAAAATCAATATAAGGTTCATAAATAAATATGATGTGTCGGCTATCATTACCACAAAAGAGGTGATAAAGGAACACGGAGACTGTATATCCTTTAAACCAACCCATGAAATGATTACAAAGATGTTATCAAAGTCTATGTATACGGAAAATAAAAATGAAAATTTTGAGGCCAATGTAGATACAGTGTACTTATTGTGCTGTAATAACAATACAGATGTAGCCCTCATCTTCTCTCAGATAGTCTGATGATGCCACAAATGGGAATTTTCTCAATGGGAATTTACATGTGGGGTTGACTCTAAACCACTCTACACCACACTCACATTCAATGTTCGACCTGTGAACAACTTGTGTAGCTGGCAGGCTATACACGGTTGAATAACCAGGAAGTAAAAAAGTTTAGATTGTAAATAATTTTTTCTCGGTCTGTCTGTGAAAATTTGTGATTGTGATAGGTAGGTACTGATCTAATTAGTTTATTACTTTTCAAGCAGATGCTGTAGTTTTCAGTTCCATTAAGTTATTTCAATTAGTCAGTGATAACTTTAGGTATTTATTGTAATTTTTTTTATTAAAGAATGTTGATTAAAGAATTTACATAATGTATTTGATCTTTTTCGTTTCCTTGAAGGTCATAATATATGAAGGCATATTTTTGGCGTCATGTTTGGCCCAGCGTGTGGCAGATTCTCCACTTTTGAGATGGTCACACTGAAATGTGGATTTGTTGATGGACGGGGAGTGGGAGGTAGGTAAGGAAAAGAGCGACTTTTTATTGCCATTTTTCGTGATTACCGAGGTAATAACAATCCTAATTACGTATTTCAGTTATAATGGAAAAAATTCCAGACCAGGTTGGTTACTTGGTGTTGACAGAGGACGGAGCAGTCCTTGAATCTGGCGGCGAGCTCGAAAACGACGAACGTGTCGCTACAATAATAACTGATCTCGTCACTTTATCTAACAGGTGACTAATCTTTTGTTCCCCTATTACATTCGTTATCGCCAAGTTGTTTACGTAAGCTTATTAGGTATTCAATTTACTTTACAGAGTCGATTCCGAAGCTTTTACCACGAATGAACAGTTCAAGAAGATTTCCATAACTTACGACGACCACTGGATTACGATATGTTTATCAAATAAAAAAATATACGTCGTGAAAAGAAACATCGTCAAAACTGACGCAATTGAGCCGAACACAGTAAATGTTTGAAGTTTCAATAAATAAATCTTTAGAATGGGGCGAAATTTATTGATGAGTAGTCTTGAAAATGCATCATTCAACATCATATTTCAAATAGTGTTCCGGTGTATTACCTTTATAATCAATGCTTGGGTCATACGGAATGTGGGCCATGAAGTGCTGGGGATCATGAATGTGCGGCTGCTGCTGCTGGAGAGCACAATCCTGTTCCTGAGCCGAGAGCCGTTCAGCCGAGCTTGCCTAGGGCAGAAGGACGAGTTTAGCTGGAGCCACATCATCAACCAGATCTGGATGTCTGTGCCTCTCAGCTGTGTGCTGTCTTTAGTATTTGTATATGTTTGGCTCCATTTGTTGCCACTGGGGCACCCAGAACATGCATTCCAGTATGCATTTGGTTGCTGGAGTGTGGCATTCTCTTGCGTCTTAGAACTCTGCTCAGCTAATATGACGCTTGTTGCACAACTCTTTTGTTTTATCAAGTTCAAAGTAGCTCTAGACACTCTGCATATCTTAACCAGAACAGTTTTGTTCCTCTCTATAATTGTTTATGATAGATCTTTAGCACTTATTGCATTTTCTGTAGCACAAGTTGGTAGTATTGGAGTTATAGTACTAAGTTACTATATTTTCTTTTATTGGTACATAAAAAATAAGCCTCTCTATGCTAAAGGAGCACTTAAAAGCAAAATAATTCCTGATAAAATTTTACAAACTATGTATGAGAATATGGATGATTTTAACTTTACGTCTCTAAAAGACTTCTTACCTAAATGGCTGGGGTCCATGAATTCCACTTTTAACAGTAAACTAAGTACTTTAACTGTTAGTTTTGCTAAGCAAGGTGTAGTGAAGCAATTGCTGACTGAGGGTGAGAAGTATGTAATGTCAGTGAGCCCGGTGATGAGCTTTCGAGAGCAGGCCACCTATGATGTGGTCAACAACTTGGGCAGCCTTGCCGCGCGGTTCATATTCCGCCCTATTGAAGACAGCAGCTACTTTTATTTCACACAAATGGTGAGCAGAGAGTTGCCCCTCCAAAAGCAGGACAAGAACAAAATCCAGGAATCCTGTGAAGTGCTGTCTCAAGTTTGTAAAACTGTTAGCTCTATTGGTTTAGTGGTTTTAGTATTTGGCCAAAGCTATGCTAAAACTCTGCTTATGTTGTATGGAGGAGAGGCCTTTGTGGCAAGCGGCCTGCCAGTGCAGTTGCTGCGTAGCCACTGCCTGGCGATAGTGTTGCTGGCGGTCAATGGGGTCACAGAGTGTTACGCTTTCGCCACTATGACCAGTGCACAGCTGAATAGCTACAACTATCTAATGGTATTATTTTCTATAAGTTTTTTGTTTTTGTCTTATATGTTTACCTATGTCTTTGGCCCAGTAGGTTTTATAGTGTCCAATTGTATCAATATGTTTGCGCGAATTCTGCACAGTGTACACTTTATAAGTTCTAAATATAAAAATACCGGTTACAAGCCATTGGATGGTTTGTATGTAGGGAAAATATTTCTCATAACTTTGTTTGTTGCTGGATGTATATGCAAAGTATCTGAAAACAAATTGGTCAACACATCCATAGTGATGCATATTGCCATTGGAGCATTTTGTTTCCTATGCGTTATATTATCTTGGTTCTATGAAAATGAACAGCTTGTTATAAAAATGTATAATAAGATAATGAAGAAAGAGGGTGAAAAGAAAATATCTGTTGACTAGTCAACACATTCAGTTATTTGTTAAGCTATCGTAACAAAATGTAAATAAGATTTCCTTATTGTACCTATGTTTAATTTTAAAATAAAGACTTCTATAAATTTTAACCATTTATTTTTAATAATAATTAATTATGTAGTTCATGATTTAAGTTTTATAACTTCCCCTAATATAAAATATATTTAGTATAACTAAATAGGTACATAAGTATATTTCTAACTATGCTATTAACTATGTAGGATAAAAGAATATACCCTTCATTTGAGCTTCACATATTTTCTTTACATCATCTGAAAAAAATGAAATTAATTGATGAAAGCTATAATATAGCTTTATATTATTATATGTTATATTTGGTAGAATAGTCATAATTTTTATCAAGAAATAGGTTGGGTGTTAGCTTACTAACGCTTTCCAGAAACCCGCGTAATCATTAAATTTTTTTTTATTGCCAAAATCAATTGATTATCCCGCTAAATTTTATGGATGAACTAATTTGTTTTGGCGTAGAGTTCGGTTCGGGCATCAGTGTTTAACTCCCAATCGTGTGGTATAACAAGAGCTAACTTCAAAGTACAATTTGATTAAACATTTTATTTCTAGGTAGGTACGCTTTTTTGTTCTTATTAAGGGCCGATTCGACCAAACTATTTATGCCTGGTATAAGTGGTAATCTCGGAATAAATCGAGAAATACTCTGGAGTAAACCTGTATCACGTTCTACCAACTACTAATCCCGGGATAATTCACACTATTCTGGGTATAACACTATACTGCCGATACTCGCGGTATAGCGACCCTTATGGACCTTTTAGACGAGGCCAATAGACGAGACAATCGAGTAAGCCAGGCGAATATTGGCTTCGTGTGAATGGAACCAGGCGAATGCATTGGATTGTCCCAAGCTAATAGCTTATGCCAGTCGAGTGAATTAGAACGATTTCGAATTTGCTGGCGCTAGTGCTTCCCCCACTACTTTCCCATTGGATTGGCTTGTGTATTGGCTTCATGTGAAACGTGTTTCCGTCCCGGGCGAGTAAGCCAGTCCAATACATGTCATGTCGTACGTGTTGTTTTATTTTTAGGTTAAATTGCTTAGTTATGTGATAAACCATGGTTTTAAACAAGTGGACAAACGAAAAGCTCTTAAAGCAATTTTACGTCTGTCCATCGTTAATAGAAATGAATTTTATTTACTTTACTTATTTATATCGGTATCGACTGGCTTGTGTGTGAACGACATGAAGAAAATTTTGCGTTTTTCACTGGATTGGCTTACTAGACTCGCTTATTGGATTGTCTCGCCTATTGGCCTCGTCTAAAAGGTCCATTATTCTTGGGATAAATCAAAATGGCGGACGACACATCAGCTGTTTGTCAAAGTGCGTGCGGTGCGGAGATATGATTGACGACTCTGATAGTGACGAGGTTAGACCCAGGCGCCCAAGAGTGATCAGAGATAGGAGCAATTATTTCGAAAGTTATGACGACCATGATTTTACAGTGAGGTTTCGATTATCCAAGACATCAACATTGTTTTTGCTGTCCAAAATCGAACATAAATTAGAGTATATTATATCTAATCGGTAAGTATCTACCAATACTTGCCTACAACAAGCTAGACTATAACCAACTAGCATTGTAACATTACAAAGGTATTTATTTTTACAGGAACTGCTCCATATCTCGGAAGGCAGCCAGTTAGGACTACGCTTTCGTTTCTCGTTTTCATTATCCATCATTTAAACCGGATTTTAATTTACTGACAAACACGAATACCTAAAGCAACAATTAATCAACACAACAGAAGTATTTCAAATAACTTGACGTTTTTGACAGCTGCCTGTAAGCCGGCGAAATTGAGTTGATGTAACATTCAGTACTTGGGTTTATGGAATATTAACACAGTAATTTTGTCGGCTTATACGTTCATCCGGCAATAACTCAATATCGTTCACATTCTCTTAAATATAATCTGTGTTCCTTTCTTATTCTTTCGAGTAGTTATCCGAGTATAAATATACAAATACAAATAGTTTATTTGGTATAAGAATTATGTCATACTGTTACACATTTTAATGCGCTAGGATACCTTTTTGAACTTACTTAGCAAAGTATAACTCATTCCAGGGTAGTAGGTACATATTTTTCAAAGTCTAACAATAAGCAATATAGTTTGGTAGAATGCAACAAATTATACCAAGATTAAAATTGAGGGAGTAAATTTATTATCAGAGTAGTTATTGCTGTTATAAAGCTTAGTTGGTCGAATCGGCCCTTAGTAGAATAAGAAATGCTAATATTGTCACCTGAAATCTCTTTCAAGTTTGCACTCTTCTGCTGGATGATAACATAAAACTCTCTTTCATTTGAAGTCTTCCCTGTGATCCAATACTCGTCTGGAGTTTTTATAATAATTTCGCCATAATCTCCCAAACTGCAACCGAACCAAAACAGATACCTAAGAATCATAAACTATACCTGTGTGTGCGAAATGTTTCTTTCCGTGTGAAGTTTCTAAATGTTTTATGTTATAAATGGTACATGCCTTCTATAGGTAAGTACATACCTATTATACATTACGTAGGTACCTATATTTAGTTAGGAACGTACCTCTTTTTATCAGCGTGCATTCCGGCTATAATACTGAGCACTTCCGGCTTTACCGATGTAGACGGTATCAATTTGTTTACTGGTGGCTGGAACAAAGATACAATACAAATGTATACAATTTATATACTCAGGATGTTCTTATCGAGTATAGAAGGAAGAAGATACGATAGGTACCTATAGTAGATCTCTTTGTTCGCTACTCGCAGGCACGTGCAATAGGTCCACAACTAACCTAATTATGGCCGTGGTAGTAGTGATTAGCTCGCGCTTTATTGCATGAATATTGTTATGACTAACATGGTGTGGTGGCATGAATTTCGATATAAGAATACGATGAGATTTTTTATCATAACTCGCTATATGGTATAGATGACGTTTCCGAGGTCAACTGTTTCAGAGTATCCAATTAGGATGTTCTTGAATTGGTTGCAAGCCACTTTTGTGCTGAATTCATAAGCAGCCTATAAACGTCCCTCTGTAGGGCACTGGCCTTCTCTCAGAGAGAGAGTATGGGCTTAATCACCACGCGTGCCCACCGCGGATTGACGATTTCAAGCGCTGAGGTATGTGAATAGCTCAGACACTCAGGTTTCCTCACGATGTTTTCCTTCACCGTTAGCGAGTGGTGTTTTTACTATAACTTCACAAATGTACATCACTTAGAAAACAAAGTCATAGGTACATGCCCGAACTGGGAGTCGAACCTGGGTCTCGCTTCCGAGTCCAATATTCTACCCACTAGGTTACCACCGCTTTGTTGAATTGATACTGTAATATTAGATCCCATAAAGCTTTATCAACTTACAGAGGTCTTGAAAGCTAAGTTGAGTCTGTTGAAGTAGACGAATTTGGAGTCCGGATTGGCGATGTGGGCGTTCTGGAGTGCATGCAGAGCGCACTGCTCGCTCATAAACGAGGCAATTGAAGACAGCTGCGGACCCATCATGGCGTCTAGCGCCCGGAAAGTGTCTAGCTGCAAGTCTACACCAACTGAAAGGTGTATAATGCTGTGTATTAGGGCACTATTTAAAAAAAAACCGGCGAAGTGCGAGTCGGACTCGCGCACGAAGGATTCCGTACCATTAGACACACAGAGATCGGGAATAAACGGCAAAAAATCATGTTTATTGTATCGGACCCCCCTTAAATATTTATTTTATTCTGTTTTTAGTATTTGTTATTATAGCGCCATCAGAAATACATCATCTGTAAAAATTTCAACTGCCTAGCTAGCACGGTTCCTGAGATGAAACCTGGTGACAGACAGACAGACAGACGTTTGGCACCCTTCGGGTACGGAACCCTAAAAACGCGATTTCGCTAAAATACATTTAAAATGTGTTTAGGTTTAAATCTGTGGTTTAAATAGTAATGGTTGGGTTATGGGGAAAAACCATCTTAACAGCATTTAAGGAGTGTTTTAAGCAATTGTGTTTCTATAAACAACACTAGAAATAAGACCTTTATTTAAATTGTCACAGAAACACAAAGTAAACACGAAGGTACACACAAACTAGTATACAAAGAAACCAACATCTTAACAGTTGCATGTCAATACATTTATGAAAATATTATGTACGTTAGAAAAAATATCAAAGACTTCGAAAATGTTGGTGGCCACCATAATGTTAATACTAGAAATAAACATAAATTGTCATTTCCACTATTTAGACTTGCAAAAGTTAACACATTCTTTATGGGGCACTGTATAAGGTTCTACAACAAAATTCCTCAAGATATATTAGAGTTACCTCCAACGCGATTTAAAAAATGTGTTAAGCACATTTTGTGCAAAAAGGCTTACTATAACATCAAGGATTATTTAGAAGACAAAGATGTTTGGCATTAAACAGTAGATTAATATTATTTAAAGGACGATTGTGACTAGTGTTCAACACATTCATGACTAATATTTTAAGTTGAAAACTCTGTTAATTAAGTTAAAACGTGTTTTGAAAAGAATAAATGTGGAGTTTCTTTGTTAGCTTCTTCTCCACATAATCCATTAATTGTGAAACTAACAACTTTGACGTTCATTAAGTAAACATTCTGTTTTTACAATGAATAAAAATATTTGAATTGAATTGAATTGTCAAATTTTCCAATTTAAGCAAGGTCCTATAGTCGAAATTTTGATAAACATTTAGCATATTAAACTAGGGACGTCCTCTTGGGGGTTGGAGATACAGGGAACAGGCCATGTTCAGTAGTGGGCTCTATTCATGGGCTGGGCATTGACTTTGTATCTCAATATCTCTGAATAAGCCATTGATTTCCCTTTGGACAAAATGTAGGTAATCGGGAAGGGTCACAGTTTAATGCTAGCTTACCATCAACAGCAAAGCAAATCGTAGCACTTAAGGTTCTGTACGCAACCAAATAGTACTGCTTAGTCTCCAAATCATCTTCTCTCATCATGTAGACTTTATTCAGTTTCTTCAAGTCGTCAGCAGTGCGAATCCCCTCCGGTGGGCTGATGAAGCGACCGTGGCGTTGCGCCGCAGCCACTGCGCCGCCTTGAATTTCCTTCTCTACTTCCTCTGGCAGCAGGGTTTGGACCAAGTACTGGTATAGGGTTAGCATGTCGTCTGGCGCAAGGCCATTCCTAGAAAAAATACGTGTATGTAAACGAAGCTCTGTAACCCGAAGGGGTATGGGGTTAGCTACTTGCTACAATCCTGACAAACCTCTTTCTATATATTAGGTACTAGCTGTTGCCCGCGAATTCGTTCGCGTGGTAATTTTGATCTGTATTTTTCCGGGATAAAATATAGCCTATGTGCTAATCCAGACTATAATCTATCTCTGTGCAAAAATTCATCCGGATCCGTTCAGCCGTTTTTGCGTGAAAGAGTAACAAACATCCATCCATACATACAAACTTTCGCGTTTATAATATTAGTAAGGATGCCGATTAATTTCGATATTAGACTGCCTCGTTGGTCTAGTGGTTAACAAGCTTGACTACCAATACAGAGGTCGTGGTTTCGATACCCACCGGTGGCTGCCGTAATTGATTTCTACAAATGGCCAACTGGGCAGAGAAAGGTTCGAGAAAGAGGCCGCAAGCAGGATCCAACTGGGTTGGGCTGCTTAGGTACGGAAAACTGCGTCAGAGAGTAGTATCCGAAACCAGCGAACGTACACGCGGCGCCTAATTAATGTTGATTAAGCGAAGATATCGAGCGAAAGTTGGCGGAAGGGCCAATTCGTTTTATTTCTTTCGTCACTCTAAGAGTGAAATCAAAGATAAACTCATGCCTGTAGGCGGTTGCGTGTAGAAGGGTAGGCAAAGGCCACGGTTTGCCACTTGCCAGGATCCTCACAAAGTTGCCATGATTCTCTTTCGCCTAATAATAATTACTTCCACACAAACAATCACTCGTCCTGATCCTAAACTAGGATACCCTGTGCTATGGTAACCAGGCAAGGACATCACAAATGTGGAAATTCACCCATAATGAGGCCACTTGCATAAATGTATGGGGGCCCCCAGGTGGAATAGAACCCACGACCTCTGGCATGGTAATCTGATGTGATACCGCTAGACCAACGAGGTAGTCTTAATCAAGAATCATTAGCGCCTGCATGCATGCATGCATACCGGTTTTGGGTACTTTTGATCCTGCCCTTAGTTAATGTGTTAGCATGTCCTCCTGAGACACCCTTCACCAACCCCTGCACCCACATGCATTTGATATATTTCTTTCATAAATCTTTCTTCCTTAATACTCTTCATACGCTCAAAGCAATCATTGTTGTCATTTCTCTTACCATATAAGCTGGTCATTGTAAATGAAAGACACACATTTGAAATCAGGGTAGTTGACCTCAACAAGGTCAATGAAGCACAGAACTTGAAGGAAGGAGTTCTTATCCAGTGGCAAGTAGTTGACTCCCTGAATGATGTCAGAGACGTCGTTTGAGATATTTCTTGAGGAAATGTACTGAAAGATAACAATAAAATCATAGAATAGCCTGGAACAGGAAGTGGAATTTACTTTAAAAAAATACTAAACTTGACTTACGGGCGTAAAAAATTGCTCACATTTATTGTAAATGTCATCAGGTGGAATGACTGCAAAAGTGCCCATGAAAAGCTTGAACATTTTGTAGGCACACTTTAGCAAATCATACATCACGGCAGGTTCAACCTGGAATATCGAGAAGACAATTTTCATATCCTATTTTAGTCCATGACTTCCATAAGTTTGAAAACCAAATTGAGTAAAACTTGAAACTTACTATATCATCTCTAGTTTCACCCACAGCTGCTAATGCTTTAGTAGTATAAGGGATCATTACAACCTGTAACACAGAAAAGTAACTCTGATGTTATACAAGAAAGCAACGAAGAAAGATAATACAAATTTACTGTTTCCTTGATGTCTTACCAAAACCATCCAGAATCCCTTCTCAGGCTGGTAAAATATATGTCTCTTAGTCTGTGTCTGTAATGCTTCACATGGCTCTTGGGAGAATGTGCTGCAATCAGACAAGTATCAGCTTAAGAAAAAAAAGGTCTCGTAGGTGGTATAGAACTGGGAACGCCAGTTGGGCTGTCTATTGGGACGTTGGGTTATTGTGGCAGGCTATAGTATTTCAGAGCATTAGAGGAAGAAATTTTAATTTTATTCAGATTTTTTCTAGGTGTATTATTTTTAAAATACTATTAATGATGTTATTAAAGATGAATGAATGATTGGGTGAGGTGATCCGACAGAGAACCGAAGTCACCGACATAGCCCACCGAATTAGCATGCTGAAGTGGCAGTGGGCCGGCCATATCATCCGAAGAACTGATAACCGATGGGGTAGACGAGTTCTTGAGTGGAGACCGCGGATCGGTAAACATAGTGTAGGAATTCCTCAGACTCGATGGAGCGATGATCTTCGCAGGGCGGCTGGCAAGAGCTGGATGAGAATAGCTGAGGACCGTGCTCAGTGGCGTGCAATAGGAGAGGCCTATGTCCAGCAGTGGACAAGCATAGGCTGATGATGATGATGATGATGAATGATTTGATGAAGGACGAGCAAAAACATTGTAATTTTTTTCTATTAATAGACATAAATTTAGTGCTTGCCATATTTTAACAATTTTTATCAATGGTTCATTTACATCTGGAGAAAAGCTGAATGAAACAAAACACAGTTTCTTCTTGGAGTTCTGATTGCTGGGGCAAATAAGATCTTGAATTGTGAAGTTGATGAAGGTTTTGAATGTCTCTACACAACGAAATAGATATCCAGTGGATTGTTGCTGACTTTAGTGCCTTCTACCTGTAAACAAGGTGTACTTACGACATAAACTTGACAACAGCCTCACAGAGTCCCACTTCTATCTTTCGGGCATCCATACCAACATGATTTGGGTGGTAGAACAAAATTTTTTTGTGTTCCTGCAAGAAATTTTATTGGTAATATGACACTAACTCATACAGACGTTGGACTAAGGTAGCCACTGTATGATGGCCAAGAAAAGGCCGACAGCCGGCAGAGCAGCCCGCAGTCCGGTGGGCCGACGACATTGTGAAAGCGGCAGACGAGAAATATTGGACGAGACTGGCAAAGGACTGATAGGTTGGCTTGAAAGAGAAGAGGCCTATGCCCATCAGTGAGCTCTGTTTATGGGCTGATTAACTCTGCTTATAACACTAAGTTGATTTGTAAATACCTCTCCTTCATTTGGTCCAAACTGGGAGTTGAAAATGAAGAACGAACTAATTTTAGCTTTCACGTCAATCATTTTGGCTACTCGAGCCAATTTTTGGTAGTTTATAAGAAGAACTAGTTTGCCTGGCTTCCTAGAGGTAGGAATTTGTTTAGCACGATATCAACCAAAATTTGCTCCCAAAGTTTCCGAAAAGCCCGAAAACCAAAACACTCCATGAAAACATTTCATGAGTGACAGTGACAGTCAGATGAAATGACAGTTGAATACTGTTGACAACATGCAAACATATTAAATTGAACTTTATCTTCAGTTACTAGAGCCTAATTTTTATTCATTACTACATGGAGGATGCGTTAAAAAATTATTATTGAAAAACCAGCGGAGGGAGCATGAGATTTTATCGAGGCGGTTTATCTACAAAAAATGGCCGTTTTAACGAGTTTTGACGTCTATAGTAGGTTAACTTATCGTCGCGAGCACAATGCATCGTTTTTATACCAGTGCCGTGAGATAAAAAAACATCTGTCACTATAAGATAAACCCTATCGCAAATGCGAGCATGATGACAACATAAAAAGATATATTATCGACTTTTGACAGATGTTTCATTTAAATTTATCCCACTTTTGAGAGGGGCATATAAACTTATATCTAGCGTTTCTGTCAGTCATTATACGAATAAAATCATCACATTTGTCATGATTTGTCCACTGGTGCCTCTTCGCGCCACCTACGCATCCCATTCGTGCCCTTCCTCTGTTTCTGCTCACTGACCGACGTCCAGTGGCCGTCTCCAGGGATTTAAGGACCCGCTCACTGACCTCCGTTCAGCCCTACTCCACGCAACCAAGCACCCTCTGCCGTCCTGCTCAGACCGTCGTCCAGTGCCTATCTCAATTAAAATAATACTAGGTAAAATGTACCAGTCAACAAAAAATTTTAAAATAAGAAACTTCTAAAACAAAGATTTAAACCGACACACTAAAAAGGGCAAAAATTATTTCTTTCTAATGAACTTGCATCCCAAGCCATTTACTCACCCCACAAATCATACCTAACTTCTACTAAGTACCTAAGTATGTATGGTGTATTTACTACAAATGTATGGTTTCTAGGAAGTTTTCTGGAAAAAGCTTGACACAGACTCCTCCATTTTTGAAGACCGTTAATAATAAAATGCTTTTGGTTATAAGTAAATCTAATATTTATTTTGTAACTTTAAACAATGAAATAGGTGGTTTACTACATAACTGGGTACCCAATGGAGAAAAGAAGCATGATATGTTTTCTTCTGAAAACGGGAAATTGTTACCAAACAAATTAATATGTTCTTCACCTTTGATGTAATCTGTAACAAAAAAATAAGAAGTAAAAAAAATGTAATGCATTTCCTAGGAGACTCTGGATATGCCTTTGAGCCTGCCTTGGCTGATGACGCCCATCAGAGGAGAGGCCGAGTAGACTCCCGAAGCTCGGTACACACATTGCCATTGTGGAGCCTGAAACCCAGTAGAGGAGGAATGGCCAGCTCAATGGAACATTCCCTAATTATATTTAACCCTTGAATGAATGCTTCTGTGCATGTAATATAAAAAAACTATAGTGGAACTTGGGTAATTAAGCATCCAATTTTTAGTTACTATTTTGAAAAAATACAATTCGTACATACATATTCCTACGTTTTAATATTTGATTTATTTGTAAGATTTGATTGATTGTAGCATAGACCAAATATTATTGTAGTCAGCGCGTTCAAAATATCCTGTAACAAATAAAGAGCATAATTAAAAAGGAGTCCAAAACATTCCAATATGATGTAATAGCTTAAGACGAAAAGAAAAAAGGTAAGACATGTTACGAAAATGATTTTAGATGCCCCTAAGAGCAAAAATTGACGCTATACTGGATAGACCTCTATGGTCTATCTATCCAAATACTGTAGGTATTCACTGAGCATTGCCTAAGTACACATTTGCATTAGTTTGACAAGCATATTATTTACCTATTGTACTCGGTTGGTGATGGTGAGTCAAGTATTGAACTTAATTTAATATATCACTAGATAATAAGTAGGTACTATCAACACTTACATTCCGCCACTGCTCCAGTCGTGTCGGGACCATGCTCCTTCGACAAGGCTCAATGCGCCCCACTCTTTCAACAACCTTTCGCTTCCCATGGGGCCAGAAAACTCATTGTTGGCTAAATTACTGTGGAGCGTCATATACTCGAACGAACCCCAGTTGATTTTGCCCAGTTGGGCGCACCCTCTAAAACAGAAAAATATTATAGTTCTTGCCGATGAGTGACTTGTATATGATGTGATGTCCGTATGAGCTTGTAGGAAGGATCTCCAACTATTGTAGTATTGTATAAATTAACTGCAATGGCTATAAAGTTTGTACTTACTCCATTTTCGGCATCTAAGCATCTATTGTCCGTTATTTGTTTGTTTATTTACATTTTATTTGATATCTAGCACAGACTAAGTAAAGGAAAGATCACACACAGATCAGATTTCAATCTGTCAAAAAACGCAAATTGAACGAATGAAATAGTGATTTTCGTCACATCCCTATTTGCCGATTCAGTGTTGTCATACCAATAAGTAGATAAAATCTTATCTCCTATCTAAGGAAGATATGTATGTCGAAGAGAAGTCATGCTCGCGGGTGGGATATAATATCGTAATGTTTTAAAATTTTAACCTATCTATCTAGATACGATAAAAATCTCATGCTCCCCCCGCAGACAACAAGGAATACAGTCACTCCTTTGCTAGACAGATAAAAATATAGTTGCCATGAAACAATAAAAACAAGTAAAAATAAAAAAAAAACGTTTTGATCTTTCTGTCCTGTATTTTTAGTGTATCTATTTTTCTAGGGTATTTATTACTAATCCATTGATATTTTGTTACTGTCCATCATGACTGCTCGCAATCCGAGATTGCCGCTTTTGCCTGGCTACGGGACCAATACTCAGGTAACTATTGCACAGTATCAGGTATTTCAGCTCCGACAGTAAGGTTTGAAGCGAAACGTAAGGCTTACGTAGGACAATTTGAATTTACGATACTTAAATTAAACTTGAGAAAATATCGAGTGGTGGCCGAGGTTGGATGAACGATCGGTAGGCCGAAAAGCGACCCGATATGGTTCGATGATATTACAAAAGCCGTCGGAAGTTGATCAGAAAGCAATGGACACAAGACTGTACTCACGCCAGGATAGTAAAATCAGTGGTGGGGGGCGCTGCTACCCTAAAAATAAAACTCCATCCTATTAGAAAGTGTCCTGGCTTGTAAACTAGCTTACTAGCTGAGAAATGAAGCTAGTTTTGTCTACAAGAAGCCAGAAGTACTAGCTTGCTAGCTTACTGACACTAGCTTGCTATTCTCGTGTAACTCGGGCATGATGCTCAATTTACATGAGGCTAGTTTTTCAAGCTAGGATAGCACGCTAGTGTCAGTACGCTAGCAAGCTAGTACTTCTGGCTTCGTCTGGAGTTCTATTTCTTAAGCTAGTAGCGCCCCCCACCACTGATTTTACTATCCTGGCTAGTGTACTGTACTAGCTTCATGTGGCCGGCGAAGCTGGTTTTCAGTTGGCTAGTAAGCAGTAACCATGCGTTTCCCCGCTCGCTCGTAGCCCCGGCTGCCTGAGTGATCTTAAACGATCACGAAGGTTAAGCAACACAGGGCGCGTTCAGTGCATGGATGGGTCGCCGTCTATGCCTAACGCTAGTGGCATTTTTCCGAGCGGTTCCGTGCTTCGCAAGGCACGTTAAGCTGTTGGTGCCGGCTGCCGTCGATAGATGGCAGTCGTTAAGCCAAGTCAGAGGCCTTAGGGCGGCTTGACAACTTCTGACAGTAGACGAGCCACTAGTCTACAAGCCTCCACCAATCCGGACTTGGCCCCCGTGGTGGAGTATGGCCTATACCTTCCTCAAGGAAGAGACCCATGCCCCTCGGTGGGGACATAATGGGTTGATGATGATGATGCGTTTCGTTTGTTTTTCTGGCCGCGACGTGTTTTTGAGATTTTAAGATGCCCAAACTAAGTACAGAGATTAATATAAAGTTTGTACAACTGTACCGTAACCATGAATGCCTGTGGAACGCCACCCTTCCAAGTTATAAAGACAAGTCTAAACGTGATTCAGCACTACAAAAACTGTGTGGCGAATTAAAGACAGTGGGTGTTGATATAACTAGCAAAGACGTAAAAAGTAAAATCAAAAATTAAGAGCCACGTATTCTCAAGAACTGATAAAAATGTGAATAAGTCGAATAGTGTTTTTTTTTCGCATGCAGTTCATTTTGGGCGTGTGGTCACCTCAGTGACTGCAATAGTACTGGCTTAAAATAATCTAGCCTCATGTAAACAGAACTAGCATGTTCCAAGCCAGGTCAGCAAGTCAGGACAGTTTGGTAGAGAATAGCTTGCTATCCTAGCTTGAAAAACTAGCCTCGTGTAGCCCGGGCATTACTACCTACTTTACTACTGTGGGGGCTAAATTTTTATGGATAGATACTTTTTTAATCATGCTTTAACAAGATCTCTGGTTGCTATGTTTGCAGCTTGGGCGAAAGAACTTCGGTTTGCGGCCTATATTCACAACCCTCGACAATGTGAACATGCTGATCGACAAATACGAAGGTACCAACCGGTTCCCGTCGACATACGCGCGCCAGCAAGCTCCCGACTTGCCCGCCTGGCTAGTGTATGATAAAAGTGTATGTACTAGTATATTTACTATCTACCAGTCAATCTATGGCTAACACAAGGTACAGCGTGATTTTGAAATAGTTTGCTATATTTTGAGATAATGTCTTTTCATTGTGAAAAACAGTCAAGTGTTATTAATGATTTATTTGTAAATATTCCGATCTTTTTCCCGAAACTGTGAATCCAAATTCAAAGTACCTAGTCTGTCCTCCGATATGCTGGCTTATACCTAAGTGAAGTAATTTTGGGTGCCTAAAATTTTTTTTGACGTCCCTTTTTTGTCATGGTTAGAATGTCCTCTGAAAATTTTTCAAACGAATTCAAAGTCACCCTGTAGTTAAGGAGCTCCTACAAATAAAATCATTGGCTTCATCCATGAGGCTCACTAGCGCTACCAATGAAAAAAAATCGGTGTTAAAAGACACGATTCTCTTAAAACACTCCTTTGCACTGTGGTTAATCTTTCCCTTGTAAAGTCTAACGAAGATCGTTTTGCAAAGAATGTCTATAATTAGCTCTACAACGGCCGTTTTAAGCGGACATGCTGTGAAGTTTAAGGTTTTTGGCCTTAGGTTCTTGTTTGTGGGTCCTAAAATCACAATTTATTTGTGAAAGAGAACACTTTTTGCTAAGACGATCTGTAACAATTTTTTTTTGGTAGCGTTAGATAAGCTCATGGAGCCCCTTAAGTGCGTCATGACTTAGAACATCTAAAAAACCAAAATAATTACTCGTAGTACTTTACCGACTTTGCGCTTTCTTGTAACTTGTAAATAAGCCTAGTAATTAATCGTTTTGGTAGAAGTATGTCAAATTGCTAGCGAAATTCTACAGGCGTTGAGAGCAGTAGGTAGATGGTATACACTTTGAGAAGAGTCCTAATAATTTGTAAATAAATAAATCGTTATTTATTTAAGTACAATTAGGAACATAGACATAACATAGGCACACTGTAAATAATGTCTACTTTCAACAAATAAGGAAAATTGCTAAGTGCATGCAGGGTGTCTTACACACCAGCTCGCTGCACCGACGATCTGAGGCAGATTACTGGTAGCGGCTGGATGAGGATGGTCCTAGGATCGCCGAGGACAAAAAGAAGTGGCGTGCCTTGAACAAGAAGAAGAAGAAGAAAGAACATGTATTTACCGTTACAGAAGGGGTCGTAAAAACAGATATACTTAGGTATAAAAGGACATTTAAAAAGCAATAACAGTATTAAAAAACTGGACAAGTGCGAGTCGGACTCGCACACTGAGGGTTCCGCACACTTACATATTATATTTTATAGATAGTTCAGGATTCGAGTCTCACAGATTATTCCGAGCTTTTCTCGAACTTCAAAGACAATTTTTGTTATGATTTAACTACAAATGTACCTACAGTTTTCAGAGTTTCCCTGTATTTCTAGTATAACACTTTAATAAGTCTTTTATTTTTGTTAATACTTGTTACTGTGCAATAAAGTGTAACAAACAAACAAATCAATGTTCTAGGTCAACGGAAAGTAGGTACCGTATAAATTTTCATTCCCTTAAGTGTCGAAATATACTATTTTTGCTGCATAAAACGGCCGTATCTTTTTTTGTAGACTTGAGTAGGTACATATATATATCTATTATTTTAATTTCAACTCGATATCTCCACGCGTTCCCGAGATAAAGGGTCCTGTGACAGACAGACGGACGCATGGACGGGCAACAAAGTGATCCTATAAGGGTTCCGTTTTTTTCCTTTGAGTTTCGAAACCCATTACAGGTTCCCCTCGTGGCAACATATAGGTTTCCTGCTCAGCATAATGTTGTTGGTACGCACGTAGCGCAGTACCAATAGAGTGTAACAAAAAGTGGAAACAAATCCTGTAATGGATTTGCGCAGTGGATTAGAGTGGAAGAGAGCCCAAAATCACCGATTTTCAGTAAGACTGTCTTGGGGAGGCATATGTCCAGTAGTGGGCGAGTAACATATATTATTAATAACATACAAATCTATAAGTGGCAGTGGGCGGGCCACATAACTCGGAACTGATGGCCGTTGGGGCGGAAAAGTTCTGACCTGGCGACCACGGACCGGACGACGCAGCGTGGGCAGGCCCCCCACCAGATCGGCTGTCCCAAAAATAAACTCAGTAAAAACATATTTCCACTATTGGTTACTGGAACCGACTAGAAACCAATAAACCAATATATTTCTCAGTTTTGAAAAAAAAAAATGTCCCTTACTGAGTTTATTTTTGGGACGGCTGTGATGTTCTGACGACAGGGTTACGGTGGCGGGGAGTCACTGGATGCGGACGGTACAAGAACATGACCATGGAAAACCATGAGGGAGGCCTATGTCCTGCAGTGGGCGTCAAATGGCTGATGATGATGATGATGATTACCTATTAGGTACGGTTCCAGAGATAAAAGCCTTTATAGGTAAAACAGACAGGTACGAAACCCTAAACAATCTCAAAAAGACTTGTTTGATATATAGGGAACCACCGTAATTTTTAATCTTATTGCGCATTCCGCCATTGTAACACTTTTTTCAGGATAATCAAACAGACAGATAGGGAGACGTCGCAGGCATAGTACGTAATAATAGGTAATAAGGTCCTGTTTGGCAACCGTTTGAAACCTAATAAGCAACAAGAATAATTTTTATCACCAGATTTTGAGGTTCAGCGCATACTTTCAACAAACACTTCAAGAGATGCAGACCTCGCATGTTGTCAGAAAGGTCGAGATTTTCTTCTACTTAGAAGATGGGACAGTGAAGGTTACGGAGCCCAAGACTACTAACAGTGGAATGCAGCAAGGTATTTAGACACCGATATTGGTTGAACATTCAATACTTGAGCAATATTCAAATTTATTTCGCCTACGGCTCGCGCTTGCAATAATGCCTCGTGTGTACCAACATAAAACTCTTGCATCATAATGTATTATTGATAGCAAGTCCTGGCCAGAAAAGAGTTTCATTCTGGCGTCAGTCAATTCTATCAGTCTGGTTAGACTGACGGCAGAATGATTGTCTATTTAACGGACCGATTGGCTGATGGACTAGACTGACGGATATTTTAATATTTTGATAATTTTTGTCAGTCATGGCTAGACTAACGGCCGTCTGAATGTGTTATCAGTCTCACCGCATTTTCGTTGTTGCAGGAGTACTGATAAGTCGCCAAAGGATTCGGCTTCCGGAAAGCTATGATTACTACTACGATGTTTTGGACCTGAACGTAGGCCTAACAGTGGACTTCTTTGGAAAAGTTTTCAAAGTAAGAAAAAAAAAACTTTACTGTTAAAAAAACTGTAAAAATAATGCTCAATTTGCTCTAAAAAAATTGGTACCTAGCCGAAATATTTAATTTATAAAACTTCTTGGAAACTAAACTTATTTAAACATCTACAAAACAGCTTAGGGTATAAAAAAAATCCTTGTAGTTGTGGCGTACTTAAGTAATTATTTACACCCAAGATTCACGCAAACGTAAAATTTAATACCAATGCTTTACCACCTGAAGAAATATGAGTAAATTCGGGGATGCCTTATCAATGCGCTTTATCAAAATAAAAAAAATCAAAATAATTTTTTTTTATTCAAAGTAGCACAGAAACTGCGACTTAATGAACGTTACAAGTTAAACTAGGTGTCCATTTCAAAATCTAGATCATTTTGGAGAAAAAATGGACAATAAAACTCCAAACTTAGTCTTTTCAAGTCCTTATTTACAGGATTTATATAAATGTTCTAAAACTCATGCATTGAACTGGCTTTAATTCCAGACATTATTGTCATCTAAATAATCTTTAATAATATAGTAGCTTTTTTGGCACAAAGTGTGCTTCACACATTTTTTAAACCGCGTTTCTGGCATGCTTATTATATCCTCAGGGATCTTAGTGTAGAAACGTATACAATGCCCCATAAAGGATGCATTAACCTTTGCCAGCCTAAATTTTGGGAACGAAAGTTTATGTCTATTACTAGTATTTACATTGTGTTGGCTACCTACAGTTTTAAAGTCACTGATATTTTTCCTAACGTACATAATATTTTCATAGATACATACCCACATACATACCCACCAACTTAACTGTACAGTGAACCGCAGGGGGCTTAAAGAATATTGCATATGAGTGAGACTATGTGATAGTAACGTCGTACCGTCCTCAAATGAAATAATGTTGGTCCAACTACAAAAAGGTCAAATTTTTATTTGACCATTTCGTTTGACATTTTTTTAATGCACATGGCGTGAAACGAACTAATGTTTGGTCGAAGGTGCTCCTACAATAACTGCAAGTGTTCAAGCTTAACATTTTTCCTTACAGATAGTGAACTGCGACAACTTCACAAGAGTTTTCCTAAACAGGCTTGGCATCCACGTGCCTGATCCTATTGCTTTTCCTGACTCTGTAGTGGTAAGTTCGATAATGTACCCTATTCTTAGGTATTTATGTAGTCTAACAGCGGTATATAATGGATGTTGATGTCAGCTCATGTTTGATTTGAGTTTCTTGGTCTCTGCTAGTCTAGACCTAGAGAAAGAAAGAAATAGAAAGTGAGACAGTAAGAAGTTAAGTTATTGGTTGGTGGTAAATGTTACTACAGAATTATTGACTTTCAACTTTTATAATTTTTTATTTTCTTTATTAGGGACAATAAACAGAACTACAATGTATCTTGAACAGATAACGTAAGTGTAAGAAATGGAATAGTTAATTGTACATTCAGCTCCGGTATCCACATTTAGAGGAACAAACAATTTAATGTGAAACTTAATTTGAATTTTTACATTTAATTACAATTTTATAATTTAAATTTCACATACAAATACATAATTATTGCGTACTTGCATGAATTTTCATACGCCTAGATGGGCAACACATGGAACGCACTGAAACTTTGTATATAAAGATCTATTTGTTTGTTTACCTACGTACATGAATAAACGTTACTTTAATTTACTTCATCTCACCTCATCTCACCTCACCTCATCTCACCTCACCTCACCTCACCTTACCTCACCTAACCTCACCAAACCTCACCTAACCTCACCTAACCTCACCTCACCTAACCTCACCTCACCTCACCCCACTTTACCTCACCTCACCTCACCCCACTTTACCTCACCTCACCTCACCCTTTTACTTTACAAAAAATGAGAAAGAAAGCGAGTCCAGCCACTAGCATGAGCCCCTACTCTGCGTGTGAAAATTACTCATACAATCGCCCTATCTCTCAGGTAGCAGATGAGAGCAGAGCAGTTTTTCATAAAGCTACAATATTTATAATTATTGTTAGTCATCTTCGCCCAACCTAACCCAGGATTGGGCGGTTGGTTGGATGAAAATTACTGGCGATTGTAAGTTTATTACTGACTTTATAAAAAAAGGTCCAGGATTGCGCGAGAGTTTGTCTATCCTCGCGTACGGGATAACGGCTCATTCTGCCGAGGTAGGTGCTATGATCATTACAGCCAATTTTTTTGTCTCTTTCATACCCAGGACTTATAAGTCCTTAACTGTTAGTTTACTGCCCTCGGCAAAAATTACAAAAAAAATATTAAGTTATGTTCCAAAAATATTTTGGCAAATTTTAAATTAACTATAATTTACCATTTTTTTCTGATTAGAAAGAGCCGGCTCATCCCAAACCACCTAAGCATAGGCCATTCAAACAGTTTTTGGATTTCGATCGCCAAGTTTTGAGGTAAGCTTTAATTCAAGGTTATTGAAATAAGGCCAAGCCTGAATAACGCTTTTTTCAGAATCGATATTAAACCAAACGGTTTAAGGTTTTGCGTAATTTAAATAACACGTATGAAATATGAAACCTGAAATTATTATCAAGAAATTATAATAATATGAAATTCATCATTATAATATTTAGAGTCAGACTCATCGGTGTAGCATCTTTCACGTATCTGTCCTGTCACAGGCCGTTCTTGAAATTCCATATTCGTTCTTTCCTAATTGAAATGACAAGTGTCTAAGACCGAGTTTCGCTACTATTAATTTCGCTAAGTAAATAGTTAACTGTAGTGCTGTCTCTTCGAATTTCTCAGAAAAGAGCGTGACAGAACGTTACTTAAGTATTTACTTAGTTAATTTCTCAACTCAGAAACCGGCCCTAAATGTTGACTATGAGAAATCGTTCTTTTCGCAGAATAACTCCTCAAGCAGTTTAAAATTTACAAATCAATACCCTGAATATGAATTAATAAAATATTAATAAATAAATATATGATTAAATCTTCAGGTTTACCGGATATTGGGACGATCGCGATTCTGAATTCGGCAGAATTCACAATTTGGAAATCCATTATTTCCTCGCTGACGACACCATTGAAATTAAGGAGGTCTTGCCCCCAAATTCCGGCGCAGAAGTAAACCCAATGTTTCTGAAACGTATGCGTCTGCCAAAGGTAAGGTATTTTTTTTCTTTTATATTACTAAATTTTTCTGGCAAGTGATCTCGTATCAAAAACACCCGGCCAAGTGCGAGTCAGACTTGCGCACCGTGGGTTCCGTACAAATTTGTAAGTAGGTACTTACATATTATAAATAGTTTAGGAATCGAGTCTCGCAGTTGTTTCCGAGCTTTTCCCCCCTCCGGACTCGTGGTCCCCCTAATATGTTCCCCTGGGGGGACGATGAGGAGGAGTCCCCCTTGATTCACACTTGACCGTGGGATGCAATGAACTTCAAAGACAAATTTTATGATTTAATTATAAATGTATTGTTTTTAGATTTTTCCCTGTACTTGTAGTATAAGATAATATTACTTGCAAAATTTCATAGTTCTAGGTCAACGAAAAGTGCCCTATAAATTTTGGTTCCCTTGTGTGTCGAAATATACCTTTATTGCGGCATAAATATCTTTTTTTACGTTAACTTAGAATTCACAGCTTCAAAGAACTTGAGTAGGTACCTATATGGTTTTAATTTCAACTTGATACCTACACGTGTTCCCGAGACAAAGAGTCTTGACAGACAGACGGACGGAGGATCAACAAAATTATCCAATAAGGGTTCCGTTTTTCCTGAGGTACGGAACCGTAATAATTGTAGTTATTTCAGCCGGCCGGCAAGAATATTTTTAGAACAATTACAATTACATGTTCTATTATGTTTTTGCTAAAAACGACAGGCGACCGGTCAAAAAATAGTATATTTCATTACAAGTGTGGAAAGGCTGTCATTGCAAAGAGTTCCGATAAATGTCTACCCGAGCCGAGGCGCAGCCGAGGCGCAGCCGAAGGCGAGGGTTGACAGTCGGAACAAGTTGCAATGACGGTTCCGCACGTGTACTGAACGACTATTTTTAATACAGTTGCGAAAAAATGAAAAACTATTTGCTTTTTTCTCTTCTCTCCACGCAATAAATTCGTCGTATGTAGATATGTAGCGACTTTTTGACTTTTCCGGCAAAATGTTCTCCGAAGCATTTTGTGCAATTATACTGAGTTCCGGTGGTGTTAATTAAAAAAAACTAGGGTCGAAATTACTCATTTTGTGCAACAAACAACTAAACTCGCAAAGAAAATTTCTGAAAAATGGCGTCAACCGTAGAACATAAGCAGTTTTTTTTTCTTCTTCACCCATTCTGGTAGGCAAAGGAAACTATGCCCATACAGCCAAGTCTTCAGTAGAAGTTTTTTATTGATATGAAATGAAAATGAAATTTAATGAGATGAAATGAAATGAAACCTAACCAAACTCATTCAATCAAATAATTAAATCTGATATTGAAACAAATTAGTAGCTTCTTTTTACAAATATACGTATTTGCATGAATCATAAAAACTTCTATGATTTTTTTTAGTAAAAACTTCATGGTTGGTTATTCTTTTTAATAGACATTATTTTGACAGTTGGGAAAGAGAACGCACGAGTGCGGGAAAGGTAAAAAAAAAAGCACGAGTGTGTAATAGCCCACATCCCGAACGCTATACGTCCCTGCAATACGCCACTTTTTGAGCAACTGTATTAAAAAATCTATTTATATCCTACCTTCTTAAGGCTGGGTTCTCCGACATTACCCCTAAATCAGGTGTTTTAAAATACATTTTACTCTCTAATGGTTAGTATTAAAAATCGGAAAAATATGTTACTTTTCAATATCCTATCTAGGCCTGTCGGTCATAATTTTTATGATTTTTTGAACTTTATAGCATCAAAAAAAAAATCGCGAATATGAGTGTAAATTATCACTAGATATGTTTTTTTTGCGCTGTACTGAGTTTTATAAAAATTACACCAAAATTACTATCACTGAATGTGTTAGTGACGTCGGTCGTCGAAATTCTAGTAATAGGATTTGTATTTATGCAATTTCAAAAATGCCTACTTTTCCCCCAACTATTCTCTCGCGCAGCGCAATAAGTCTCAAACAAATCCGTGCGCTCGGAGAACCCAGCCTTAACCCTGTATAGGTTCTAGGCTGCAGATTTTTTAAAATAAATATTGCTCTTATTGAGATTTGTTATTGGGCAGTTTCTCCAAAAAAATACTTATTTAGTTAAGGCTAAATTTAGCCTTTCCCAAACCCTTACCGCAAAGGAGACATCACATTAACCTTCACCTTTTATGTCACCTTTAACTTAAATAGATGTAAAGGCTTATGTACTGTCGACTATATGTGATATATAGAATAGAATAGAATATTCTTTATTGTGCGTACACCAGGAATTAGTATACAATTGGCGGCCTTATTATTTTTAACGTAAATGAGTAGAGTGCATAGATGTAAAGGTTGATGTATTGTCGACTTTATGTAACCTGCAACGTAAATGAGTATGCATAAATGTTAAGGTTGGTTGCTGCTGACTTTATGTCACCTTAACGTAAATGAGTAGGGGTAGAGTCAAGAACGTTTTACCCATTCTTGGGTAGAGTGCATAGATCAGTGTAAAGGTTGATGTACTGCCGACCGTATTCAGAAAGAGCCAGCGCGGATAGAGATGTCCGGCGCGCCGCTGCCGCCGGCGTTCTCCGCGGCTGACCTCAGCATCGGGGCTATGCTCAACGTGTTTGGACGCCGCGTGGTGCTCACCGACTGTGATCCGTTCACCAAAGAATACTATCGGGTCACTTATGGCTTCGGTAAATTGACTCGCCATTTATCTTCCAATAACTAGCTTCCAAACAAGACAATCATTTGTTCTTGTCCCATACTAGGATACCCTGTGCTATGGTAACCTGGCAAGGACACCACAAACATGGAAATACTGAGACTGAGGCCATGTGTACAGATTATGTACGGTAGCCCTCAAAAGTTATTTTAGCAAGATGTGAAGCAGGGGGACAGCGAGGTGGCTCGTATCACGAGCAGGGCATCTGCGCATTGTCTATCCTGTCCTTTATGTTTGTATTCAGTAGACTTACCTGAAATATCTTCTATCATATCCATGGATTTTGCTAAAGTCTGTTCTTAAGTGAAGCATGCTGTCTCGCTCGCACAAATTAACATTTTTATTGATTGTGATAACTTTTCGTAGCCCGTAGCCCCGGCTGCCTGAGTGATCTTAAACGATCACGAAGGTTAAGCAACACAGGGCGCGTTCAGTGCATGGATGGGTCGCCGTAGACGGATGCTTAACGCTAGTGGCATTTTTCCGAGCGGTTCCGTGCTTCGCAAGGCACGTTAAGCTGTTGGTGCCGGCTGCCGTCGATAGATGGCAGTCGTTAAGCCAAGTCAGAGGCCTTAGGGCGGCTTGACAACTTCTGGCAGTAGACGAGCCACTAGTCTACAAGTCTTCACCAATCCGGACTTGGCCCCCGTGGTGGAGTATGGCCTATACCTTCCTCAGGGAAGAGACCCGTGCCCCTCGGTGGGGACATAATGGGTTGATGATGATGATAACTTTTGATGAAAGTGGTCTGAGCGTTTGATGGATATTAAATTGCGGATATTTAAGGAATATTTTTCTTATCCTGTGCCTACTAGGTTTTTGATTGAGATGTTGTGCGAGCGAGACAGCATGCTCCACGTAAGAGCAGCCTAAACTTGATTACATAATGTATGAAGGGTACAGAGAAACCTTTTCAACTTCGAAAAACTAAAAAAATATCAACTGTTTCATACATTCGCTATTTCTTTATTATGGAATAGCTGATAATCAGGTCATTTTAAAAATGTAGAAAATATAGACACAAACATTAAATCGCGGATATTTTAGACGTATTTTAATTTTCATATACCTAGTTGTTAATAGAGATCATCTTGAGCATATCTGAGTCTTTTAGGATTTACAAAGACACTCCAGTGGTTAATATCACGGCTCTCACTTACTCTTTTCAAAGCTTTTAAATGTTTATCACCACCTTACTTTGTCAAAACGGTAATAGGTGTCATTAAGTGGCTCCAGGTGGTTCTCTAGCGCCACTAATGGAAAAGAAACAATATCTTCTTTGGCAGATAGTTTTTGCGAAAAGTATCTGGCTTCCTATTTTGTCCGATTTTTTATTTATTTTTCCATTGGTGACCCTAGTGAAACTCGCGAAGCCTGTAAGTTTGTACACGAATTTAGCAGCTGTTCCTTCTGTCAGACACATTCACGCCTCTGCCGACGCCCGCGGACAACAAGACAGAGTGCTTGAGCCGCACACCGGGGGAGCGCGAGCTGCCTCCTTGGAACGGCTACGGCTCGTACGCAGACTCCGCCGAGAACTGCCGCACGGTCGAGCCCAAGCCGCCGCACAGGGACTTTATCAAGTTCATACAGAAAGACAAGTGAGAACTGCTAATTTTATGCAGTGTCTATCGGGGGATACTCTCATATAAACTACAATTAAGATAAACTAACCGCTACCTCCTTGGTACGGCTCCGGTTCGTACGCAGACTCCGCTGAGAACTGACGACATTTGGATTGGGATATTTAAAAAGAGGTTTGCGCGATAATTTTTCCTTCGCTACAAAAGTCAATAAAACTGAGACAATGAAATGCAGAATCTGGTTATCAATTATCAGTTGTCCACGTTTCGTAATTGCTGCGAAAAATCGAGAGACAAACATTTCAAAACGTCATCAAACGTCATCTTTTAACTCTAATACTCGTAAGATGAACTAACTTGATGGACTCAAATACAAAGTGGACCTAAAGAATACATATAAAATATCTTTTTTACAGAATTGGATTCGATTCCCATATGCTTCGATTCGCTGCTCGTCTGATAACCGATAATCCTAACGATGTGAAACGCTATTTTATCGTGAAATATTTCCTCTGTGATGATACGATGGCCGTTTTTGAGCTATCCGAACGAAACTCTGGGTTCAAGGTATAGTTCTGGGTTTTTCCCCTGATTTTATTATTGTATAGCACGTTAGTTAACGTAAGTACCTATTTACCTCTCGCTCACACAATATATACAGCAGTATTGTGTGAGCGAGAGGTAAATAGGTTTTGAATTACCTTCTATAAGTATTCATGTTAAATAGATATAGTGTCACTATTACCTACTGTGTCACTATTACCCGCAATGCTTTCATTTCACACTCGCAGCTCGCAGTGGAGCTAACTCTTGCAGCTAAAGTTCCAAGGCGTGGGACAAATAGAAAGGACTTGGGGTGAGGGTGCGAAAAAGACGCGTCGCTCCCGTCGCCCCGTCTCTACTGAGTGGGCTTCATCCAGTCTCTTCAGTACATTTTGGATGACTGGTACGACGGGTCTTTTCCACGCCCTCGCCCCACGCCCTTTCTCTGTGGTCCACGGCTAAAAGGTAGCCTCAAAGACCCAGCGGTTCCATGAGGCGCCCACTTAGCGCCTTAGCGGTTGCAGAAGGGCTATGTAAGAGTTAGCTTTCTACTGTTATTTATGCGAGACAATCATTCAAATACATAAAATACACACACAAGCAGCCTATAATATGTAAGTTCCACGGCATGGCACAGACCTTCTCTCAGAGAGAGAGAGAGAGAGAGAGAGAGAGAATGGGCTTAATCACCACGCGTGCCCATCGGATTGAAGATTTTAAGGGCTGAGGTATGTGAATGCCCCAGACACTCAGGTTTTCTCACGATGTTTTCCTTCACTGCTATCAAGTGGTGTCGCTAATACAAATTGAAAAATGTTCGTAACTTAGAAAAAAGCCTCTGGCACATGCAAGAAACGAATCCTTTCGTATTTGAGGCAAGCGTACTACCGTACTACCGATCGATCTCTGTGTGGCGCCGGATTAAGAATAGCGTCACTCCATTTACTTCCGTGGATGTCGAAGAAGGCGACTAAGGAATCAATTACCAGGAGACGGGCAGCAGAGTCTTCCTTAGATTCTAACCGCATACTGCGATCGCCAACCCGCCTGCTAAGCGTGGCGATTATGGCAAAACCTGTCATGGTTATGAAAACCACCAAGGAGGCCTATGCCCTGCAGTTGGCGTCAAATGGCTGATGATGTACTATCGATGCGCTATCTTCGAACGTAAACATACAAACAGTGGGGTGGGATGAAGGCACAGGCACCTTCAACATTGCGAGCTAAAGCTTTTAACTTCCAGGGCGGATCGTTCTTCCGTCGGGACAAAATGTACTACCCCGACGTGGAATTCTTCGTGCCGAACGAGCCCCCGTCGTACACGCAGCGTGATATGTGGATTGGCAATGAACTCGTCATAAACAAGCACCGGTTTCGACTCATCGCCGCTGATGAGTACGCTTTACGCTATATGGAGCTGCATCCTGAGGAGGTTGGGACCGAAGCCAAACTTTCGACATTTCAGGCTGAAGTGGGAATTCGGTATCTGACACGATCAACAATAAATTATTTCATATGCTCGATTAAAACAAAAATTACAAAATATCTCGGAAAATGTATCTATTTTAGTCAATTACTAGTTATTACAATCTTTGAATAGATTAAACATAAGAGTGCTTTGAAATGTGACGTCATAAACCAGTGCTTTCATACAAAATTCCGTTTTAAAAGTAACTAACTCACTTGATATTTTGTCAAATACCCAATTCAATCGGTGCCTCTTGCATACCGTTACATTTTTTTAAAACTGGTCTACTGACCCGCCCGTACGATTTAAGAGAAACGGTCTAGTTCACCCCATCAAAATGGCTTACGCATCAACTCACCCTCCACAAGACTCACCCTGCGGGTGAGTTGTCACCTTGTTAGTTTTGAAGTGGTAGATTCACCCACTATGCTGAGTTTAGGTGAGTTGACAACTGCAAAATTTTGCGTACTGTTTGGGTTGATAAGAAACCGGAATCGATGTACTTGAGAGGATTTCTGAAATGGTAGACCGGAAATAATACAAATAATGAAGGATTGACTATTATTTATATTTAAATGTTTGTAACAATAATTAACAAAATGGTCAATATTTATTTATATACTTAACTGTTATTAAAAAATATTAACTTTAATTTTTTTAATTATGTTTTTATTAATTAATTTTGTAAATGAAAATATTAAATATTTTGTTAATTAATGTTATAAAATTACAATTACAAAGTCCTGTTTAAACCCAAACAGTGCTTTTTAGCCAGCTTGTATTCAGTTAACTTGTAAATTTTAAAGTGGGCTGAGTTAACCACCCCAAAATTTTGCAGTTGGCATTTGGCAACTCACCTGCACGCGGTTAGCATAGTGAGTGAATTTACCACTCCAAAATTCACAAGGTAACAACTCACCCGGTTGATTTCAGTTGAGGGTGAGTTGACGCCTAAGCCATCAAAATGTACTGTGTCTTATTATTTAACATAATTAAAAACGCAAGTCAAAGAAATCAAAGTGATATTATTAACTTTCACGCTAACGTAAAACTTCTTCCTCGCAGTTTCCGATGGCAAACATTCCGCTTATCATTGACAAGATCCGACGCACCCTAGCCCTGCAGGAGAACGGCTACAAGAATTTCGTCGCAAAATATATGGATGCGGTTTTACCGAATCAAAAAGAACTTATGTCCGTGCGATGTTTCAGGTAAATTGTCTTTATTCTTGTAAAATATTCGTTTAAAATACTAAGGTTCAACCGCATTTTAAGCGTAGGGTTTTTCCCTGCGTATAAAAAGGTACACGATTGTCTGCGACAGAGTATCGTAAGTGGCTATTAATTCCATAAACCACAGAAAGGCAAAAAATACGTGCGGCAATAATTTATTGATATGACAATAAATTACGTCTGTAAATAATAAATATTAACATTTCGTCAAATATCATAAGTAGCCTATATACGTCCCACTGGAGGGCACAGACCTTCTCTCAGTGAGAGAGTATGGGCTTGCTCACCACGCGTGCCCACCGCGGATTGGCGATTTCAAGCGCTGAGATATATGAATAGCTCAGACACTCAGGTTTCCTCACGATGTTTTCCTTTAGCGAGTGGTATTGCTGTTATAGTAGTACAAAATATAAATAACTTAGAAAACAAAGACATGCCCGCACTAGGAATCGAACCTGGGTCTCTCGCTTTCGAGTACAAACCTACTTACTTAATTTTGATATCTTCCCAGACAAGCACTAAAAGAGTTGATGTGCGAGAAAATGACGGAGCATGAATTTCTGTCCATCATCCGGTTCTTCCGCGGCGAGCGCAGCCAACAGCACAGCCCGCGCCGAGACATGATCAGGTTTTTGGTCAAGAATTGAGAAACATTATATATTGAAGAGAGATGGTTTACTTAAAATTACCACTTCAAAATTCGTTCATTAAAGGTTGACAATCTTATTTATAAAAAGAGTGATTCCACTAAAACACTCTTAAGACGGTGTTAAAGCCGGCTTATGGCAAGAGGTCTTATAAGCCGGTTTTAAATCCGTCTTAAGAGTGTTTTAGTAGAGCGTAAAAGTGATCTGTCAGGATCGTGGCAAGTGGCAGTCCCTGGTCTCTGCCTACCCTCCTGGGATGCAGGCGAGATTTTATGCACGTAGTAGAGCGTCTTTTATAAGTAAGACTGTCTTTGACAATATTTGCCTTTGATATTTAAATTCATTTTTACCTTTGGCGTTATGTGCGTAAGATTGTAAATATGCAGCTTTGCTTTACATGTGTGCGTGTGACAGTCGTTGCTAGTTGTGTCTGAGTTAACACGCACATTATGGCAGATTCAACTTTGGTAATTTTAAATAGGAAACTAAGTATACTCACTTCATGTTTTGCTATCCAAATCAAGCCATACGATACCAAATATGTAATAATTTCAAAAGTTTGATCCGCCCTCTCCCTTACACTCTCAAAACAAATTTCTTAGCAGTCTGACGTCACGATGTCCAAAGTAATGCTCTATGCTGGTACCTCATCAGAGACAGCTGCTTATAACCTCTGGATATTGAAACCTGCTATGTAGTTCCTTTGGAAGCTGGCCATTACGCCATTGAGATAGTACTTCCGCAGTTTCACCCACAATTATCTTATCAGATCCCTGGTCGAGTAGGCTGGTCCAGAACCTGCATCATGCATACATTTTCTAAGGCACCCATCCACTCATAATCAGGAATGCTCCTCTAACTTCGCCCACCACATCCCTCGTTAAGTAGGCTGCTCGAAACCCTGCATCATGCACAAATTTTCTGAGACATAGCGGGCTGACACCCATTGACCCGTGGTCGATTACTTCTTCCTCCATGTGAAAGGCCTTGTCCAGTGTCTGTGTCAACTTATATGTAAAAATGTTCGTTTTTATGACGACTTATCTTATCTGATCTGACTTCTTCTACCAGATCCCTGGTATTCTCCGAGCTGACCCGCGGTCTGTGGGACGACCGCGCCAGGCTCATTGAAGGCCTACTCCATGCGGACGAGATCAAATCGGGGGTTCTGCACCCGGAGCGGCTGCGACAATTACTTCGAGCCCACAGATTAACTATTGGCGAAGACCTCATGAACTGTATGCTGAGTGTGTAAGTATCATATTTGTACACCTGTAATGCTTTCATTGCGGATGAGACCACGTCGGAGGTTTGGCATCCGGTGCGACCAAGAACGACATTTGCAAGCTCAGTGATATTTTGACGGCAACAGCTTCCTCCCGCCCACCCCCCAAAAGTTGGCCGTAACCTACAAAACGACGGTCATGTCATATTCCGTAGCAAAAACATCCTTGGGTGCGACCTGTGCCAATTAATTCGCGTCCGTCGATCGATATATGGCATTATTAGATATTTTGTACAAATATAACACTTGCATTGCCGATGAGACCAAGTGGGTAGTTCTCCATCCTGAGTGACTGCGGCAGTTGCTGCGTGGCTATGGACTCGCCATCGACGAGGAACTCTTTTATGAACGGTATGCTGAGCCTGTAAGTGCTTTATTTTTATACAAACACAATGCGGACCAGACCAAGTCGGTAGTTCTCCATCCTGAGCGACAGCGGCAGATGCTGCGTACCCCATAAACTCACCATCGGCAAGGACCTTATGAACTGTGTGCTGAGTGTGTAAGTGCCATTTTTTACAAAAAATAACTCGCTGCGGATGAGACCACCTTGAAATATGAATAACTTCGATATTAAATTGTTTCTTGTTGTTATTGTTGACTCAGCATCAGGATATGTATGTGGTTACCGTTCGGGATATAGCAATGAGATACAGAAAACCATTACAAACACCACTGACCAATTTATTTTCAGTTGAGCGAGGCGCCCACTTTTACTAATATGGTGACAATTTCAAAATCGCAAAAAATATAGTAATGGAATTAATAGAATGTTCGATAACGAGGTATAACAAAAGAAATTACATTAACAATGCATGCCACAACACGTACGGAACAGCTGATATAATTTTTCGCGATTTCGGAGAATTTGGATCTTTTATTTCGGATCATCATATTGTTGAAACCGATTTTAAAAAGGTAGGTTTCAGAGAGGAAAGTGAAGGCAAACTCAAAGAAAATATTCATCAAATGCAGGTTAAGAAAAGACGATGACTGCAACATCTTTTACGGAGACCTGATGGAGTTCCTGGACTTCCGGACCGGGTCGGTGGGCTCCTCTACTACTGAGGACTACACCAAGGTGGTGCGCCATTCCCCACCCCTGAAGGACATTGAGGTTCGGTCTTTGGACTTTCTAGCTGTATTCGGATGATTTGTATCTTATGTTAATATGGGATAGTGGTTCCTAACCGGTGGTTCGAGAGACATACCTTTAGGGATGGAATTAAAATAAAGATTCTCATCGTATGAGGCGAATGTCGTTCAATGGCAAACAGGGGTTACCTGGCCTAGAATAATAAAATTGGGGCTATGCTTACATCGAGAACTAAACTCAGCTTTGCGCCAACCAGAGTTTAGTTTAAATGCTGAGGTTTTAAACTTTAAACTTTAGGCTTGTTAATTAGTGATTGTAAAGTCTTGAGATAATGTAAATAACTAAATTTTACAGTGTCTTCTATGGGGTGATGCTGACATAATGATCAGAGAAGGCTACGTCAATTGGAACGCTTTCATCTGCAATCTCAACTTGGAGCATCTTGTCAAGGAGCAGACATAAGATTTTGTATTTCCTAGTTTTTGTACGTCTTTTGTATGAATTATTTGTGAAGTGTATTCAATGTATGTATCCATTGAGCTTTTTGTAATGTTTTGTAATAATTTTGGTGGCATTTTGTCTTAGTGAATAAAAATCTAATAAATAACAAAATTGTCCTTGTCTTATCTTAGTAAATGGGCTGTAATGGGACTACGGGAAAACACGCAAATAAATTGCATGTTTTCTCGTGGTGCAAACCCCAGTTACTAAGCTTTTTATGCACCCACGCGCCACTGCCGAGTACCTACATGGCGGAGTACCTTTTCTTAGAGAATATGGGCTTTCAAGATTGAAATATATTTATAATCTGTGTAAATAATTTGGAAAACTAAGTGCGGGAATCGAAACCAAGACCTTGACGGACGACGGACCACAGGTTAAAAAGAAAAAAAAAGAAGTCAACTCCTGAACTGCCCTCGCGGAACGCAACGTATAGGTGGCCCATACTAAGTTGGACACAGATCTGTGTCGCGCCAGACGAGTGGTTAACGACGGACTCCCATGGCCTACCGGCCAGCGTTCTACCATTAAACTACTCTCAATACGTAATAAGTATTTTGGTCGATGCCGGCGATTAGGACCGAATTCTTATTTTTCGATGTGTGTAATTGTCCAAATGATTATCTGGACGAACTCTTCTTTATGAAAATCCTTAATTTTACTAATTCTTAATTTTCCGAATTTTTCGTATTCCTAATTATGGTTAGGAATAATTCGCATTTTTCGAAATAAGTACAGTCAAACAAAATGCACTTTTTGGATATCATCCAAATCCCAAATAATTAAATTAAAGGAAATAAAATTTAAAATGTAACATGGAAACACGAAGTTTATTATTTTAATGCAATTACCTAGTGAAACGACATAGCGATATCTTTTTATATACCTATATATAATTCTATAATTCTGCTGTACGTGTGTATGTCACTGAACTCCTCCTAAACGGCTGGACCTAATTGAATGATTTTTTTTGTATGCGTTTGGGTGGCGCCCTGGGTGGTTTAGATTCACAAATCAGCCCGGCAGATGGCGCTGTAGTCAGGACAACGACTGTTGGGTCCACTAGTAGGTGTATGTATTATAGGTATATCGCAGCAACTAAATACATATTATGTGAAATATCTTCTTACTTGAAACGGCAAAATTTTTCTAAACACTCCTCAGGGGTAATATTTCCTTTTAAAAGATCATCTATGTAGCTGCAAATTTTTGCGTCTTTGATAATGAATTTAGACCGCCTCTTCCTCGGCTCAGTGAACACTTGATTGTTTTTAATTACTTTTTAATTAATTCACAATTCGCTAACTGTATTTTTTATTGAAAAAAAAACAACATTCGTCTTAACCATAATTAGGAATATGAAAAATTCGGAAAATTAAGAATTAGTAAAATAAAGAATTTTCATAAAGAAGAGTTCGTCCAGATAATCATTTGGACAATTACACACATCGAAAAATAAGAATTCGGTCCTAATCGCCGGCATCTTTCGATACTTATTACTTAAATTGAGGTGTGGATGCATTTCAGTTCAACGGTTTAAGCGGTTCTTTACCACGGAGTTTTCTTCTCTAGTTTTCTCCACACGAAGATCCTTACCTATTTTTTTTTGTATCTGGTGAGAATTACGAATAGACCCAGCTTCTAGAGAACTCTAGGAGAACATCAACTTGACAAATATTTGAAACAACGTCAAGCCAAAAATACCTATAAGTTTACAAACATAACACAAGTCAAATCAAGTCCGAAGCTACGGTCTGCTGCGGTCCGAAGACTTTTTACTTTTTGAAGTTGAAGAGAGCTCATAAATTTTCTTCAAAATGTGTATGAGGAATCCAAGGCTGCCGATGCTCCCCGGATATGGGACCAATACTATGGTTACTGAACTCATACCTTTCATTGTTATTCAGTATAAGGGTGGTGTTTAGTTTAAGGTATAGGCGTGGATTACACACGTGGGACGAGAACGGGGCACTTTCGTACAAAATGTAGTTAGTATAGTTAATCAACGGCATTTTTTCAATAACCCAGACAGAAATAAGAGGTCTATAAGTATCGGGCAAATAGACTTCTTAGTACCGCTGCCTATAGTCCACTGCTAGGTTACAGATCGAATATATACTTTTTCTCCTTTCAGCCTGTTGATCTTTGGCAAGCTAACTATTTTTCTCTCTTTTCTTCTACAACGTGGAAAATATGACTTTATATTGTATATAACATGAAAGCTGGTGATGGAGCCAAAATGCTTCTCAAGTAATTAAGAAAGAACAATGAAATAACCTAACAGATCTTCCCAACAGATTGGGAAAACAAGATTCGGCAACAAACCAGTTTTCACCACCATCGATGGAGTGAACATGCTGATAGACAAAGATGAAGGCGACCACAAGTTTCCGTCCATCTACGCTCGAAAACAGATGCCCGAGCTGCCGGCTTGGATCATGTACGATAAAAACGTACGTAAAACACCCACACAAAAAGGTGCCTACAGACGACAGCCTAATCAAAGTGATATCAGCCTTAAAGTATTCGCGTGTAAAAGTTGAATATTTGCTGTTGAAATTAGTAGGGTTCCACCAAAAAATCTGCTATGGCATAGCTTGACGAATCGCTAATAAAAATAAGAAGTAGGTATTGGGGTATTAACTGAAACAACCGTATTCATTACCTGACAATTTGTGTAGCATGGGACGTTAATCAATTGCAGAGCAACTATGAATAGTAAACATTAAATCGGCTGAGCATGGGCCGTTAATCAATTTCAGAACATCTATGAAGGCCCAGAAGAAATCGTATTAATTAATTACCTCTCTTTTGTATCTTTGTGCTTTGGACTTTGTAAAATGAATAAAACAAAATAAAAAAAAAAAATTACCTGATAATTTGTGGAGCATGCGACGTTACTCAATTGCAGAACATCTATGAATAGTAAACATTAACTAATATGAAAGCCCATGCTGAGCACGGGATGTTAATCAATTGCAGAACAACCATGAACAGTAAACGTTAAATATGAAGGCCTATGCTTAGCATGGGACGTTAATTAATTGCAGAACATCTATGAATACTAAACATTAATTTATATGAAGGCCCATGCTGAGCATGGGACGTTAATCAATTGCAGAACATCAATGAGGGCCAAGAAGACTGCTTTCACCCGGGAGGTAGGGCTTTAGCAATTACTTTAATTATAATAGGTAGGGATTCATCATAGGGTTTTCTGGGAGCAATGACTAATTCATATTGGCAATAAGGCCGCCATTGTTCTCCCTAGGTATATATTTTTTATGTTATGTTTTCTGGTGTTCAATAAAGAATATTCTTATTTTATCTTATAATTTTTTAACCATTATTATTACAGATTCTACGCTTCGAAGCGTTCTACCAAGAAACTCTACAAGAGGTACACGGAACCGCCTCTAAGTATAGGAAAGTGGATATATTTTTCTACCTCGAAGATGGTACCATGAAAATTGTTGAGAAGCGTTCAGAAAATAGTGGCACTTGGCAAGGTAGGTTACCGATATCTATCACAACTAGTTTTTGGCGAATCTAAAGTTATTCAGTGGGTTTTGGGTGGTGGTAGGCTTTTGGGTAGTGATGCTTGGTAGTCGAGAAACTACAGCATATTTTGTTTTCAGGATGTATAGTTTCTCGTCAAAGAATTCGCTTGCCATACAGCTACGATCTTTACTTCGATGTTTTGGATTTGATTGTCGGTCGAGATATATCAATATTTGGTAAAGTTTTCAAGGTACGTAACGAATTTTAGCTTTTAGTTAGCCCATTTCGGGTCGACACTTATTCACTCAAGTGATTATTCATTATTGTCATTACTAAAAAAAATATTGGGGATGTATTAGCAAAGTGCAAGATAAAAAGTACCAAAACCGGCGTGCATACATATAACGACTAATAATTGTTGATGAAGCGAAAGACGTTTTTGTCAGGATTGTGGTAAATAACATAACCTGGTCTGTGCCTATCCCTGCCAGAGGTAGGCGTGATTTTATGTGTCTATTAAAAAAGTGAACTAACATGGTAGCTTTAAGAAATGAATATACCTACTACCCAAAATAAGACATCGCTAAAGTGTTACTTGTAAGTTGTAAGCACGATCAAACCTCGATTTGTGTCCTCCAAAAGTTTCATTGCGATCCAGCATGTCGTTTGTAAATAAATTCCAAATTACGTTTGTATGGGTATTGTTCCTTGAGGGGCCGACTTAAGAGAGTGTAGTAAAGAATATTTATTTTTTTATTTATTTAACCCATTTTAAACCCATAATTCATTTAAACTCAGTGCTATAGGTACGGACTTACCATTTAGAGGCTTCCACTGCAATTGTAGAGTATCTAAGTAAT
This sequence comes from Yponomeuta malinellus, assembly GCA_947308005.1. NCBI lineage: Eukaryota > Metazoa > Arthropoda > Insecta > Lepidoptera > Yponomeutidae > Yponomeuta > Yponomeuta malinellus. The sequence continues at coordinate 13,200,629 of OX371006.1, read as the reverse complement.
TATAATACGAATATATATTTCCTAGCGTTTCATTCAAATATCTTTATTGTTTGTATTTCAGATTGTGAGCTGCGATCAATTTACGAGACATTTTATGAACAGACTCGGTATCCATCAGCCGGATCCCATCAATTGGCCAGACGCTCCTGATGTAATTTTTACATAGTGGAATCCTATCAGCGTTGTTTTATTTACCTTACTTCAATTTAAAACACATTTCAGACGAAAAGACCTGAGCCGGTGGTTGAAAGACATTTCGCTCTTAAGCAGTTCTTGGAAAACGATGGAAAAGTTCTACGGTACAATAACACTTTTTTTATTCTATTCTGGGGCGGCCAACTGAATTTTGGTCGCTTGGTAGCCCTAGATATGCCCTCTTCAATGCCCGATCCCCTCTAAGGCCGACTTGCACCACTTCTTAAATGTCACTTAAGTCGCCATTTAAATCGACTTTTGTGTGAAGAATTTTAGTTAAATGCTGTTTAAGCCGCATTCGGTAGAATTTTGTTTCTCCGATGATATTGAGTTTACAGAACAAGTCTTCGATTTGTGATTGGCGAGAATCCCTAGAAATAAGAAAAAGGAGGAATCCAAGAAGATTGTCGACATCTCTTGGTTGTTTTTTATTATTTGTTATACTATAGGAACTGCACTATAATAGCACCAAGTTTAAAACTTGTATTACGTACAGTTTTAACGATAGAGGAAAACAATCTTAAGACTTTAAATCACGTTCCTTGTATGGTATTTGTTGGGCAATCAGCTACATTAGAAATTTAAGAATCAACTGCTGCCTATTACCATAAAGTTCTTCTTAGCTCAAACAGACACGTTATAGGAATAAGCGTCTCATTGGCACATTGCGGTATGGAACCCTAAATCCGGCACCCAAAAGTGAAGACGCCCTTAAATGTGCGGAAACACATTAACGTTTTAATTGCTACGAATAAAAAATCACTAGAAGTACATATTTCTTCCTATAAAATTCACTCTCAAAAACGGCCCCGGTCCTCTCGATTTGTCTGTACCTAATGAAATGAGCGCCAGATGTGCTGTAGACATCCATGTTTTTAACTATCACTGCGGAAACATTGTCTTCACTAGACAAATGTTTCCACCCCCTAACATTTCATAGCATTTTCACTCTAACATTTTATCCGGTTCAGGTTCTTTGGATACTGGGATGACCGGAGTTCAGAAGGTGGTGGTCTGCACCACCTAATCATTTACTATTTTTTATGTGACGATACAATGCAAATCACGGAGGATCTTCCAGAAAATTCTGGACAAGAACTAGGTTCAACGCTTTTGAAGAGAACGCGTATTCCAAAGGTAATTTTTAAAGCAGAGTATCGGCAAGAACGGCAAATTATTTTAATCTTATTTTTACTCACTGCGAAAGGTTAGAAGGATTATGTTGTTCGCGCGTTCGTATGTATGTATGTGCGTATTACATTTTTCTATGTACCTATCGCGTTTCTTTGTGACCACGTAGACGGTTAACAACGAGACCGATTTTGACAAAAATAAGGTGTCAAATGAAAGGCATTTAACGACGCGTGAGTAGATATCTACTAGTCAACGTCACGAAAAACCAAAATGGTGGACATCGGCCAAAGGAAAAAGATAGGGAGACTATTATTTTATAACATCTTGTATAATTTACCTATGTTTACAAATAAATAACTTGATTGATTGACTCTTAGCACTCTGGTTTTTTGTTTTAAACAGAACGTTTTTGCAGAAAAAACTTCCCTTCACGGTAATGTCCGGGGAGCCCCCGCCACCGACGTACACCCCTGTGGACCTCAGTATAGGAGCCGTGCTCAATATTTATGGCCGCAAAGTGGTTATCACAAACCTAGACTCCTGGACTAGAGAATACTATCGCAAGCATTATGGATTGGGTAAGGTACTATCGCTCTCTGCAACACGAGACTTTACGAAAAAACCTAAGGTTTCACGATAAAAATAAAGAATCGTGGCGACTGGCGAACCCTGGTCTATGCCTACTAATTTGATAACAAATATCCGTTCCGTGCTTCGCAAGGCACGTTAAGCTGTTGGTGCCGGCTGCCGTCGATAGATGGCAGTCGTTAAGCCAAGTAAGAGGCCTTAGGGCGGCTTGACAACTTCTGACAGTAGACGAGCCACTAGTCTACAAGCCTCCACCAATCCGGACTTGGCCCCTGTGGTGGAGTATGGCCTATACCTTCCTCAGGGAAGAGACCCGTGCCCCTCCCCTCCCACGTGGGGACATAATGGGTTGATGTTGATGATTATGTCGATCTATAGGATATTTGATAAATTTGAAATAATATTGCAGGTGGTGCAATGTTCAACAGTTCCCACTTTAAATTGAATCTGTAATGAAAAATGTATACTAGCCGACCCGTTTAAGAGGTAACAGCAGCCTTAGTTGAACCTAAAGCCTTATTTCGAAGGCTTATTGACATCATCTTATACCATGTATGTTAAGATACTATTGGTGTGCAATAAAAACTTATCTTACGGACTGTGCGCTCGTGTAGAGTCGTTCGAGCCCCTCCCAACGCCTAAGGACGACACGCGGGAGTGCGTCGGACGCAACTTGGACGAGCGCGAGCTGCCGCCCTGGAACGGCTTCGGGACTTACGAAGACTCGGCTGGGAACTGTCGCAGCGTCGAGCTCAAGGCACCGCATATAGACTCGCAGAAGTTCTTCTACAAAGACAAGTAGGGCTTATTAGCTTAATTCGGGATTCACTTACCTGGTCGGATTATTCCGACGAAAATCAAGAAGGGGTCTTTTTAACCGATTTCAAAAAGGAGAAGGTGCTCGGTTCGTTTATATACCATAAATTTTGGGTGGTTTGAAAGCCGTAGCAAAATGAACTCAAACTCAAAACTATTTCTTATAATTTATGTGCTGGTCATGTAACTTGGCACCGGCTCCAAATTATACTTCTACAATAAGTACGTACATGTACGTACAGACTTCGAATTTAAAGGTCATATTCCTTTAAATTATTTCTGTGTTTTTAGGTGGTGCTGCTCGTGAGTCTGGCCGCACTATTAATGTTTTTCCTACGTTTGTAAGAAAATTAACTAATGTTTTGGCTTTTAAAGTTATCGATGGCAAAAACGGAATCTTATCCTATAGACTCTGATGTATTAAGTTTAAAACGATTTGAGAAAAGATGGTCAGGGCGGAGTTTTTTTCCCGCTGACTTTATGTCTACTGCAAATACGGCCCGAAGGCAGCGGCTGACATAGTACATACCTACATTGATATTCTGCAAATAGAATGTAAATTCTTTACGCTGAAATAAATTATTGATTTCTGATTTCTTAGTGCTGTAGTGTCTTGAGGTAGCTTTTTTTTTATTTCAGTTTATAGGGTTCCGTTCCTCAAAAAGAAAAAAACGGTACCCTTATAGGATCACTTTGTGGTCCGTCCGTCCGTCTGTCAGTCCAGACCCTTTATCTATAAAGCGTGAAGGTATCGAGTTGAAATTAAAACCATATACTCAGGTCTATAGTCCCTTGTTAGTGAAACTCGAAAATTAAAACATGTCGCACGTAAAGGCTTCTTATAACGGCAAATATCGGTGGCGGTTTTTTGCAGGATTGGATTCGATTCTCACGTCTTACGCTTCTCAGCGCGCTTGATATCCGACTACCCTGAGAATGAGCGCCGCTACTTCATTGTCAAGTATTTTTTATCTGACGACAACATTGCTATATTTGAGCTAGGAGAAAGGAACTCTGGATTTAAGGTATCTAGGGCCAGTTTCCGAATTGAGAATTTCGCTAATTAATAGTTAATTGTAGTGTTGTCTCTTCGAATTTCTCAAACAAGAGCGTAACAGAACGTTACTTAAGTATTTACTTTAAGTATTTAATTCAGAAATTGCCCCCTAGTATAGTACTTAGATAGATAGATAGATAACACTTTATTGCACACCAGTAATAGTGACTACCGCAGTATTGTCACTATGGCTAATAACTCATATGTTTTGGAGCGCTTTCCGACTTAAAAACATTTTTTATTTAAGCTCGCTAACCATGTGTGTAAAAATTATGAAAATCCATATGAAAATTAACTGTAGCCGTGATCACAATAGGGCGGCAATTTCTACAAGCGAGCCAAAATGTACCTGCCGGGTGCCGACTTCTACGCAGCAGTGGAACCGCCGGCGTATACCGACAAAGACATGTGGGTTGGAAATGAGCTTGTCATCAACCATCATCGCTTCCGACTCACCGGCGCCGATGAGTACGCCTTGCGGTATATGGAGCTGCATTCACAAGAGGTATCGTATGATCAGATGTGAATCTAGCGAAACAACACAAGCACACCTACTTCGCTTGCTCACCTACTGCACCTCGGCAGCCGCTAATTTCAGTCCGCGCTCGGCTGTTATCGAACTACTTAAAAATTATTAGCTTGATTGATTTTTTTTCGGAAGAGTCCGACCAGGTTAAATAAGAAATTATAACCAGGTTAAAATTTACGACATGCATATTCATTCTAAATATATAACTAAGGTAATCACCCAAAGCAAAGGAAAACCCACTGAAACGTAAATGTGAAAAAACTGGCCAACTTCTCGTCCCAAAAAAATAGGTACTTGATATAGGTATAACAACTTGCCAAGTTCCTTGTCTTCTCGGAATAAGCAGTGTTAAAATAAATGAGGAAAAATTGTGTATCTTTTAAATTTACAGACCAAACTTGGCAAGTTTTTAGAAGATGTTGAATAGTTTTACAATGAAAACTCCGTCTCAAATGATGACCCTGTATAACCTGGTCACCCTCTAAACATTAAATTATTTTTGATATTTTTTTATCGGTCTTCACATGTCTAATGAAGTGCTAATACGTTTATAAATATGATCTATTGTCGCTATGAAAGTAAAACATGTTACTTTGATTTTTTTTGCTGACAGTACATTTTTGTTTTTGCCGTTTTTTTGCTCGATATTAATAACGGGAACAGGTAGACGCTTGAAGTATTCACAGAATATTTAGTTCTATATTTGGTTCAAAAATTAATAATTGAAATAAAATAAATATTTATTTTACGTACAACAAATATGATTTTTTGCCGTTTCTTCTCGAATTTTGTGTCTAATGTTGTATAGATAATGGTACGGGACCCTTCGTGTGCGAGTCCAACTCGCACTTGGCCTGTTTTTCTGTCTACAATGGATTAGATAGGTCCCCTCAAATTACAACCCTGAATAACACGGCCCTCCTGTATATTTTTCATGATTTTCGATTTTTTCCGTTACTTACTCAATATAGACTGTTTATGTTCCAAATTTCAAATCTCTAGTTCAATTAGAAGATACTTTTGATGATCCATCAGTGATCACTCAGCGAGTGCCGAAAATTGCAATTTTTGGACCGCAAATATCTTCTAAACTACAATAAGCATGAAATTTAGAGTAATCTTTCAATTTGGTGATCTTAACCCCTCTGCAAATTTTTTGTCGTGACATAACTGGCTTCAAAGATAGAGGGGTCGAAAAGTGCTCGAATTGCTTCGTGTAAATATATGCACAGCGCGGGCCGATCGAGAACTTGATATTCCCTTCTGCTTTCCGTCACACAGTGGGTAGCAAAAATTTGGTACGCTTAGTTTTCATATAAATCGCAGTGCTTGTCTTGTCTAGTTAGATTCATGTCTGTGAGTAAGATCTTGAGCATGCGCCAATCTGGGCAAGGCAGGAAATGTTATGGTTATAAGCTGTAGGTATTAAGAGATTCGTAATTTGTATTTTAGTTTAATGATTCGCGATGCCCATATATTGTCCTACATTTTAATGGGGAAAGTTTACATATTCTTCATTAAGAAAACTTCGATCGCATCGAGGAAAATGGTATTTTTGTTGAAAATGTAGAATGATGAGAATAATTGTTTTAATTAGTTAGTCAAAATCACTTTTCAACAAAAACATTGTTTCGTACTTTTCATTGGCACGACACTGGCCCTTCTTTTTGTGGAAACAGCTGGTTCTTTTTCGTAACTTAAAATATTCGTAATATATTTAGTATACTTCGTAAAATATTTAGTATATTTTCAGTACCCAATGGCAAATGTAATTCTAATCCTGGACAAGATTCGAAGGCGCTTGGTCTCTGAAGAGAACGCTTACAAAAACTTCGTAACGAAATACATGAATGCGACTGTGCCGCAAAATAAGGATCTGATGAGTGTGCGGTGTTTTAAGTAAGTCAACAATTTTTCACCCATTTTTACCAAAATGTCGAGAAAAGTTACTTTTCTATTACATCAAATTCTTGGGACTATTTGCCAAGATAATTTCGGTGCCGATATTGCTGCCCACTTATAGGATTTCGACATCAAATTTTTTGGTGTTTTGAAGATTCTAACTGCTTGTTTTAAGCAGTTACAATCTTCTTTAGAGGCAGTTTAAATAGTATATAAAGGGAAAATCGTTTCAGAGACAGTTTTACAAAAAAAGGAGTGACTTAGAAGAATCGTGTTTTTACTAAAAAAAACCGTAAATGTATAGGTACCTTACCTACCTCTTATCTTTTTCATCAGCAGCAAAAGTGATAGCTGTTTCAATCTTCTTAGCGTGTCGATGGCAAAACAAACAACTAAGTCTTTATTAAACAGTTGCGGCCCAGAAATTTATGACGCTGATTGCGTTATCGCTTGCAATCGTTAGGACCCCTTACTGCTATTTTAATTATTGTATTAATTCTACAGACAAGCATTGAAGGAGATAATGTGCGAAAAGATGAGTGAGCATGAATACATAACTCTGATCCGATACTTTCGCGGTGATATTGGAGCTGAAAAGAATCCACGGAAGGAGATGATAAGGTATAATAATTTTACAACGTCCATACAAAGCCAGTAAGCGTGCCAAGTAAGTAATCAAGTAAGGTCACCTAATAATGGAAAAGGCCTTCCATAATTCCAATCTCTCAAGGCACGCAACTCATTTCTATCATCAGTCGTAATAAAAACAGGATATACGAAGTAATTTTCTATTTGTTAAGCCCAGAAATTTTGTTTGTGGAATGTTAATTAGAAATGATGATAATAACAAGGTCTCATAAGTGCCATAAAAAACTTACAATACTAAATTATAGTTACTTTTCTTACAAACGTAGGAAAACAAGTTTTGCATTTTATTTCGCTTAAATATTTGGCACACCGTACTAGAGCGCTGATGTTGTCATCGAACCAGGTGCACAGATATTGTGACGATACAAATGCGCAGGTCTCTGGTATTCTCGGATCTGTTCCGCGGTCTGTGGGACGACCGCACGGCCTTACTTGGGAGCATGATCCATGCAGACGAGTCGCGGCAGGGCCGGCTCAGCATCCACCGGCTCAAGCAAGTGCTCAAGTCCAACCGGCTGCCCATCAGCGCCGATCTCATGGATTGCATGGTCAGCATGTAAGTCGATTTGGTACTTTTGTCAGTTCCAGGAGCTACTTGCGCCATAAAAGCTGTTTTTAGCAGAATTGCTTAGAGTCTCGATTCTTGGTTCTAGGTTCTAGACTGTAGGTTCTATCACCAGTTGATTTATGATATAGATAGAGAACACTTTATTGTATATAAAAAAGGATATTACACAGGTATCTCATAAAATAGATATTTACTTTTTGCTAAAAAGTAATAGAAGGAGACGAAGAAGAAGAAATACATTTATTATCCCTACAAGACACATCACATAAACAAAATACAAATGTGCACAAAAACTGAAATAAAACTTAATACACAACAGACAAAATAAATAAATAAAAGAGGACCATAGATGTAGCCTGTGGTGTGTTAAAGAATGACTGAGTGTGTAATGTAATAGTAGTTTATGTGACTGTCACATAATGAGGGTTATTAAAACACGAGCGAGATTTTAAAAAACGAGCCTTGGCGAGTTTTTTAATAGCATTCGCGAGAGTTTTAATACCAAGTTATGTGCAGTCTCATACACTACTTTATCTACACTCATAATGAAATTTTTGAAACAAAATGGCGCAATTTCGACAAAAGTATCTTGCTTGACATTCAATCGTCTGCACTCAGTCAATTTGCGCGCGCAATTTTAGGTATTTTTAGTTGCACTTTTGGTACCACGGAAATTAGGGTTTTTATACAGTCAACTTTTGAAATTAAAAAAAAAACTTAAGTTTTGTTCCGTGATCACAGCAACACTTTAAAAAAAATAACTGTAACATAAAGTGAAAAATCTGACCTTTAATGTAACTTTATATTACACTTTCTTTTTATTTTCTTTAAAGTTATGTATTGTTTAAAGCCTGTCAATATGTGTTTACCTTTGAATTCTTAATTTGAAGATTATGATATGAGTGTAGATAAAAGAAGATTATGATTTTTTCTATTTTATTTTGAATTTCTCATTGGCTTGGACTCGTCCCATCAAGTCCCATGGGCATAGATACCTACATTAAAGAATCAAAGAAAGAGAACGTTTAAAAATTCTAATGTAGATAATTGAAACAACGGCACCGAAAACCTGTTAAAATTTCCTTCTACTTATGTACTTGCTTGGCCGCGTAAAAACGGAAGAAAGGCCACCAATCATCCAATGTTATTTCCACATTGGTTTCATACATTTTCTGAGTTTCTTTTATGAACCATAATATAACGTATTGATACATAAAATAATTACTTGTGTCCGTAAACAGTTGCGCAAGCACCTACTCTAATTACGATATTGCACGTTAGTGAACTCAATACTTGTCCCTATCGTTTACGATAAATACAGCAAACAATAGTGTCTTCAAATTTGTAGGTTGGAAAAGGACGAAAACTGCAATGTGTCGTTTGATGAAGTGATGAACTTCCTGGACTTCGAAACGAAGCCCGTAATGCATCTCTCTGATGATGACTACAACAAGATCGTCCGTCACTCTGTGCCTGTCAACACGATGCTGGTTGGTTGACTTTTTTATCTCTTTTCTTGGTATCAGTACCTACAGCAAACTCAACTGCTTATGAGGTTTATCATCGGTTGAAGTACCTACTCGTATGCGTAGCAGGGTAATATGTGGAGATAAAATCCCCAGAAATTGAAAACTATAGTTTCATTCATTACCTATAGTTTTCATTCATTTATCATCATAATCAGCCGGTGTCAGTCCACTAATGGACAGACACGCTCTTCAAAGACACGCCACTGAGCCCGATCTTCGGCTCTACCTTTCCATTTCATTCATTACCCACCCACGACGTGTGATTGCTGTTCAAACTTACATGTTGGATCTCAAAGCCGATTCACAGTTTTCCGGCTTTTCTACTCTATACGTTGACATTTGTTTACGGCAATTCATACTCGTTATGCTTTGTGATATCGTATTGTTATCACAAAGCATAACAGACGCACGCACGCACGCACTCACGCACGCACGTACGCATGCACGTACGCACGGACGCACGCACGCACGCACGCACTCACGCACGCACGCACTCACGCACGCACGCACGCACGCACGCACTCCCGCAAGTACGCACACACCCAATTCCATGCTTTTATTTAACTTTTTCGTCTGGTACACTGTTTAGCAATAATTTGAATTCAATGGAACACTAAGTTAAGGGAAAACACTTGCTCCTGACGCACAGGTTTTCCTAGTTCGAAAGCAAGGGCTTCAAACTTCACCGTGCATTTCTCAATAAAGATATGCATTTGTATTTGTATTGAAGGAAAATATTTGATTAATCGATCTATATACCTGTGGTGTGTTTCAATGCAAAGTCGGGTGTGTTTCAGTGCAAAGTGTGGGCGGACAATGATCTGGCAATCGGCGAGGGTTACGTGAACTGGAGCGCGTTCCTCTGCCAGCTGAATATAGATCATGTCGTCAAGATGAACGAAGGCTCTTGAGCGATTAAGGCATCATAATAGCAAGTTTTCAAGGAAACTGAAAACTGTGTACTGCGCTCTCGGTCTATTAAAATAGAGCATTTTTACTATAGCTATAGCTTGGTATATTATAAGCCTTTTTGTTATTGAGTTAAATATAGATTTTTATCATTACTTTAATTGTAAAGTACGTAGTCCTTACTCCTTGTTTTATGTTTCATTTGTTGTCAAGCGAATTGTGATATTGTCTTTTTCGTAAGATTTTCCTAAGACCATTGTGTGGTTTCTGATTCGATCTCGTACAGAAATTCTGAGCATAGCCCTTTCTATAGCTCGTTGCGTGACCTTGAGCTTTCTTATGAGGGCCGTAGAATGGAGACTACATATCGGCAAGCGCAGCGTAGGACGACCAGCCACAAGATGGACAGATGACCTCATCCAAGTGGCAGGAAGACGCTGGATGCAAGCAGCTACCAACCGGTCTTTTTGGAAATCCATGGAGGAGGCCTATGTCCAGCAGTCGACTTTTTGTTGCTGAATGATGATGATGATGATTGTGTTGTTAGTTGGTCATTAAGAGTTGCTAGTTATTAGACATTATGTTCTGAATATTATTGAGTTAAAATAAATGAATGTCAAATACTGGTTTGATTTATACTCGTTGTACTAGTATTTCGTGTAAATTACCACATTTTATCTTTTACGTATTCATAACCATATTTATAATGTATTCACAGTAATTAAGACCTAATGCTAGGTTATTCTACTATGCTGCGCGTATATATATTATAAATAAATAATAAATAGTATTGGATACGATATGGAAAAATAGAATTTTCTATAAGATAGTGCTTTCCGCTTTTTTGTCCTGCTTACATTCATAATAAGAAATAATACAAAATATGCATTTGATTTAGGTATTTTCTTTTAATTTTAGATCACAATAAATACTGTCAGAATAGTTTTAATCCACACACGCTTCAAAATATTATTATTATCACTGTCATACACTTTACATAATACATTATTTCTAGAACGCATATTCCCTGTTGAAACATATCTTTACAACATCGAGTATGGTTCGTGTGATGTAGGGAAAAACATATAATTAAATCGCGTAACTAAATACCGTTCTCTGTAAATCTAACTTGTATCTTTACACTTCATGATAGATAAATAGAAACTAATTTGGCATTTGGCGAGCCTTGCTATCACAATTCCTAATGGTTTACACTGAAACTATACAAGATTACGATCTATTAAACAATAAATAAATAAATATAATTACTCTAAATGACTTCATTACAGTTCATAAGGGGAGGAGTGTAGATAAGGATACATTATTATTTACGTGACTGCACAACTGCGTAGATTTGCCACCTGGTTCCACCACGAGTCACGTACGCACCTGGCTATTTCGGCTGTCCCAAAAATAAACACAGTAAGGGTCATTTTTTTCCAGTAACCAATAGTGGAAGTATCCGTTCCTTCCTCGTGGTCAAACTTAGTAGTCAAACTGATTTGACCACGAGGAATTTTAACATTCTTCGCGGTCAAACTATCAAATTTATTAAAAAATCTGTGTGATAGTCTTGAAATAAAATTGTACAGTTGTAGCCAAAAGTTTTGTTTAACTTAATTTATTTAAAAAGTAACTCTGTTTTGAAAAATATGTCCCTTACTGTGTTTATTTTTGGAACAGCCGATTTAATAAGGCATGGCACAAAGTATTACTCTTGTGTCGTTAGATATACAAGAAAAGAAAACAGAAAGGTAAACGAAATTATTTTGCCGCAGTTTACTTCTCCTAAGCGACAATTTTCAATTTTACAAGTGGCTGGGCATTAAGCTACACGAGTTATTTTCCTAGGCGTTATAATTTATGATGACACTGGACAGATTTGATTTCATACGTCTATAGTTTAGGTACACTTCCTATCTAAATCAATTTACATATTTACAAAAAGTATATTCGTTCGATTTTGTCCCTTTTAGAGATCAATAAACAATTGCACTTGCACTTGGTTGTCTCTAAATTTCACTTCACTATCACCATTTCTCACCACATGTCTTTCAGTCGCTCTGCGGCCGGTATTTGAGGACGAAATCTAAAAAATAAAAAGAAAATTTTAATTGCAGAAGTATTTTTATTCACATTCTGGTTGTAGGTCTGGTCTTTAATAGTACATTACTGTAGCGGCCAGCAAAAGAGGCATTGATGGACGAACGTGGAAATGTGGGCCAAGGCGAAGCCGAGGCACACATTGTCCATCAATGCCTAGTTGTGGCCAAGGCTTGTATATGATTTTTCTCAAATAATGCGCGGAAATTAAAATTAAGGCAGAAGGTTTTATTTGAAAAATTCAATAAATTTTCAAAATCAGACGAACCACGAACGAACAACAATATTTTTTGCCGCGTTAAAGTGTTCTTTTTTTTTCAATAGGTATAAGAGTTTAGTATGTAATTTATTTGGCCGCAAACCACGACAGTTATGAATTTTCATTGAACTTTTTCCGGCCGCTGCTCGCGTAAGAAGGTTGTCGAAATAATGCTCAAATTTCCAAGCATGTTTGAGAAAATTATCATTCTTGTATCAGAGAGTTTCAGTCTTATTTATAAAAACACGATTCCTTAAAACACTCCTTGAATGCAGTTTGGGCTCAACGTCATAGTCAAGACTGGAAGCTGTTCAACAGTTAAATGACTAGACATTGTGTATGACTTAAAATGTATATAACCTGAGTTAAACGGTGAGCTCGATATTTTAAGTAGTTAACTCTGTTTAGTCGTAGATGTTTTGTTTGGGTAGTTAAATTTAAAATATATAGAGCTGCCACACAATGATTTTTTATAAAGTTGGGTTACGAAATCACATTCGACCACACCGCTAAATATTGAATAACGTAGTGTATATAATGTGAAATAAGTCGATATAAGTCCGCCACATTGCCATTGTATTTTTTACTTATGTGCAATAAACCGGGAGGGGTAGGGGAGGTTAATGATAATAATAATATTAAGGTTGCAAACTCTTTGCAAAGTAGGTGGTACATTCATTGCATTGTGAAACATGCTGAACTGTAAATACTTTTTTTTTTTTTTTTTGTTTTTCCTGGTAAAATATAGAACATTATTGTCTTATCTTACATTTTACCTAGGTATGTTGGTTTGGGTAGAAAGTTCTCATCTCACCGGTGAGGAGGTATGCCCGGCGGAGACACAGTGGAATTGCTGCTCGCCAGTGGAGACATTTTGATGCCGGAGCCGTTGCCGTTTATGCTTGAGCCAAAGCTGCTGGCTGAGTCCGCTCTGGAAAATATACAGTTTTGTAGCTAACCACTTAATTGTTTTGGATTAGAGAGAACGATGGTGAAATCCTTGTATGATGTGTGTAATAAATAAGCTATAATTCAATGGCTCTAATTACGAAGGTAAGGTTTTTTTTTGTTGAAAATATTTAACGTCTTGTTCTTGTTGAAAAATCATCGCGGTCTCTCGCTAGTCGCATTCACAGGCACTCTGCCGATTTCCCCATATCGAACCTATCATAATAATACAGAAATGTGCGCGATTTACAGTTTTTTTCCTTAGTACTTACCCTAGTTTTTACATTGTCTCGGTTGGCCAAACATTTAGCGCCTCGTTTATTAAGCGGTTCAAACGTTAGCCCAACAATGTTTCCATAGTTTCCATAAACAAACGCCGTAACTTTACCAGGGTTTGATTCGCTCAACTTAGGGGTTTGAGGGAGCGAAAAACTAACCATTTTTTTGAGCCGCTTCTTCCGTGTAGTTTTCAACATCTATATTTTCTTTTCGGATTTCGGATTAAGAATAGCATTTGCTTCCGTGGATGTCGTAGAAGGCGGCGACTAAGGAAATCAATTACCAGGAGAAAGGCAGCAGCGTCTTCCTGAGATTCCAACCGCATACTGCGATCGCCAACCCGCCTGCCAAGCGTGGCGATTATGACAAAACCCTTCATGGTTATGAAAACCACGAAGGAGGCCTAAGTCCTGCAGTGGGCGTCAAATGGCTGATGATGATGATGAATATGCTATACAAAAAATCATGATCATCTACCTGTCAATCTGTCTCCGAAACAGCGGATACCGCCAGGGCGAGTTGGGCTTCCTCTGCTCGTGTTGGAAGGCGGGGTTGTCTCGCCCCCGGTCGCCCTCGTGCACTACCGACATCGAGACTTGCGCCTGTGACTCGCGAGTCTTCGAAGACAGCCGCCTGGAACACGCATCAAGTTCGATGGTTGAATTTGCCATTCGTAACGTTACGATTAGGTATTAGAATAAAAATAGTAAGATTTTGGCTAGACTATTGAAAAGGGACAAGGTTTGAAGGCGTCTGACATTTAGCCGGTATTTGTCAGAGGAATTTAAATATTAATCAACAGGTATTTGCGTGTATATTTCTGTTATTAGGGAACTTAGACAACCTACTCGCATGATTCACAATGCAATATATAACGGGCTCTGTGGTTAAAAATTACTTGCTAAAATACTTTGACAATAAGGCTCAAAAATTTTACGTCTCTAGAAAAAATGTGTTAATAGCCATGTAAAGTTACAGTGGTAAATGACTTATGCAGCTGGAGTCTAGTGGCAACTTCTATTAAACTAGATACTACCACTGAGATCCAGTTTAGCTAGCTCAATTTTCCTTCAGTAATCATAAAGCGTAAGTATGACTTTGAAATTTCACTCGACACACAACGCTCTGCACTCACCGAAGTATCCTAGAGTGCAGCGAAGGCTGCGGCTGCGGCCGCGCCCGCTGTCGGCTGTCAACGATGAGCACGTGTCTGTCATAAGGCGTATCGTAGTCCACCTCGAGCACCGTGGAGAACCGGTGGGGCCACACCATGTCCAGCGCCGCTATCAGCAGCCCGACCACCATGCAGATGCCTCCTGGAAGTTGAGACGGAATGACTTAGGATAAACACTTTTTTGCTTAGAGTCCTGAAATTATCTACGCAATTTGATCCTTAGTGTTGACCGTTTAAAGTTGCCTAAAATTTCACTCTATATAATTTTTAGGATTTTTTTATCAGCATGTAATTAGGTGGGGTTGGGCTCCAGAGCTTTGTCAAATGTGTTAATGCTAGTCATGAGCCTATGACCACGAAGAGCATGAGAAGAAGTTTATCTGCTATGAGCACCAGCAGTGTGAGAGATACGCCCGTAGCCACCCGTGGCTACACAGAGCGTCATCGAGCTATGCTATGTAGGTAACACGGTGCAAACTAAAGTTCGGCTCCGTAAGTCATAACTGGTATGAAGAACTTTTTATCTTAAGGCTCTGAGGAATAGCCGACAAGAAAATCTAGTGCAGTTTTCCGAACGCAGGCCAACACATTTGGATCCTTCTCGCCGCCATGTAGAGGCACGGTGCCATCCAAATATCTTACCTGCGATGAGGACCAGCCAGAAGCACCAGCCGAGCGAGAAGAACAGCATGGCGCCGTCCAGCCTGACGGTGAGCGGCACGTGTGGGAGAGACGCCCAGTAGCCGCCCGCGGCCGCGCAGAGCGTCGCCCCCAGCGAGGCCATGGCGTACGCCCCGTAGCGAGGCACCACCACCAGAAGGAGGTTCATCAGCAACCAGAGAGCGAGCGCCGCCCTGGAATGTGGGGAAAGTTGGCTGGATGAAGTTAGAATGATGGGAAGGATTTCAAGAAAGATAGGACTTTCTGCCAGGTAGTGACTCCGACTTTCATCTACAGAATACCAAGAAATGACTTTTACATTATACTTCCTTGGGGTTTTTGTAGGGGTACATAGAAAAAATCTCGATATCAATTCAGTGTATTTTTAAATGAACCATAACAATTATGATAATAAACCAGTTCATTTTATTTCTGCAAATATGGCAAATGTAAACATTATAATGTGATGTATCATTAAAATCAAATAGCAAAATCTCGCTAGAGACAAAGTATCTTACCAAAGCAACGTTGCCGTGGTATACCCGGCTGCCCGATACTTGGCGCCCCACTCAAACCCCTCATGCTGCACTGCGAAGTGTTCAGCCACTGATAGTACGGGGTACGGCAGTCCTCGCTCCAGGCCTGCGCGGTACCAGTCCTGGATGGCCCCGGCCTCCTCCCAGCGGAACTGCTCGTTGTAGTCCACCCCTGGATCCGCCGCTGAGGTGTTGCCCCAGGACAGGGCTGGGAAAAGGGGTGTTAATTTTGGTCAGTCCTATGAAATGAAATGAAATGAAATGAAATGAATTTATTGTGTTAAAACATGGATTAAATTTAGCAGTTGAAGTTGCTCATATTTAGGTTACCAGGTTCTACTTTTTCAGGTGTATACACATTTGTTTACTCAAAGCTAGTATAAAAATTATTTTTTTACAAACTAGGTATTCTTAAAAGTAAAATGTTACATCTATCATTAGTATCATCACAGCCTATTTTGAAAACACTAAATATGCCTTTACGGAATAAAAACAGCTTTCTATTAGATGCCTAAAAATAAGGATTTTAAATGTACTTAGTGGATTTTCTTGATATAATATATCAGGTATAATGTATTATATGTATCTATGCATATCATGTAGCAATTTTTAGACGTAAGAGTTAATTTTATGCCTGGTCGGTGTAATTATTTTTTCATCCCCCGATCTCGGAAAGAGTATATTTGCTCTTCGATATCTGAGTGCAAAAGCCGTTTTTATCCGCTAGAGGATAAAGTAAATTGAATTTAGAACATCGAGTGCACTAAGTTTGTAAATTCAAAACATCATTAAACCTATTTACTTCTACCTCCATGGTGCCGAATTTATTATACTAGTTTTTTTTTATTTGTTATAAACTCAGACTCGAAACCTCCTTTGAGTTTTTTTGCATTTAGTCATTTCCTCGCTGAGGTGGGATGAAATAGTAGATTGTACAACAAGTGCATAAAACGCACCATTTTACTCGAGACGTTTATCCACCCGAGCGAGCTTGCGAGCGAGGATAGATATAAAGTCGAGTGTAAAATGGGTTTTATGGACGAGTTGTACACTCTACTTTTCACTTCGATTGCGAGGAAATGAAACAGCAACATGTAAATATAGTAAATGCTAATTTAATTAAAATTGAAAGTTACATTAGAGCAATGAGAAATATTTAAAGTAATCGTTTTTCCTGGCATATTTAATGTTGTATTAGATTGTATTTGGATTGCAAAGATTTTTCACCTCGTGCTCTTTTGATTCCATCGCTAACGCTCAGGATTTTAGAATCCTTCGCTTGCTCTGTAATCAAAATTGAGCACGCGGTTAAAAGCAGCTTTTCACTCTTGTATAACAAATAACTATTGTACTGTGAGCGTACTAAGCGACCAGTGACATCTTGCTTACTCTGAAATTGTTAAATTGTTTTGCGTTGAGCGCTAAAATGTAATGAGAGGGGTTAAAATTAAGTCACATAGACAGGTGTTTTCTCGTGGTCCCAGCAGTTGAGGCGGTCTGACGAATAAGCACAGTAAATTCTCTTCCTTTCTCAAATGTAAGCGTAACGTTGACGTGACCCAGGCCTACGGGGACGGCAAGCCAGCTGTCAAGACTGGCCGGGAGTAAGCGCAGTAGTCTCTTCATCTTTATTTCTCAATCACCTGTGAGCGTGACGTTGACGTGACCCAGGCCTACGTGGACGGCCAGCCAGCAGTCTAGGCGGTCCGGCGAGTAGGCTCGGTAGGCGGCGCGCGACACCCGGGCCCCCGCCACGTGCCACGCGGACCCATGCTTGCACACTGTAAGTTCAAAAGGACTATGTTGAAATGGTTGCAATAATCCCGTAGTAATCTCAGAAGTTGCCACAAGCACTAAGCAATTCTCATTATAACAACTTGGAACTGCTCTCGAGAACAATGAATGAAGACGCTGACGAAATTGATAATTCTCAGCAAGGATTTTTCCTTAAAATAAATAAGAAAAGTATCGTCAACAATCAACTACCGCGTTGGTCTCTTGGTATATTGTAACAATGGCCTCAGTCTTTCCTGGTTTGCCTGGTTACCATAACACAGGGTTTGTGACTAGGAAGGTCACAGTTTGGGTCCTAGTTTAGGACTAGGAAAAGTTATTGTTCTGTGTGGAAGTTATTATTATTATTATCCTTCTTTGCACTCTAGTGTTACTGCGTTATGATCTCTATTTTTGCAGGCGTGACCAGCTGCTCCAGCTCTTATACATTCCTTACGAAGTAAAGTAATAAATATTGTAACCTGAGTAGCGTTTAACACACGAATAATTTCGGTCAATGGCACCTGGTTTCTCCACTTGGTCGGTCACCCGAAAACAATCGCTGGTGCGCATTACGAAAAATTGCGGTTTTTGCAAAATCTCCTCCTAATGGCAGTAATAGCCATGTTAATATTAATTTGATTTGAAAGCAAATATTTGTTTTGGTTTTTACTGTTGAAAACTTAATAGTTTTAACCTTCAACCTCCAAAATTTAATGAAGCTCTTAACGTTAATTGCTAACGTCGTTTTTATAGCCTTTGCTAGCCGAGTTGCAACTTTTATGTCACTCTAAAAAAGACCACCATAATCTGTCCAAAAACAAATTAATACCATTTTCTCAAATATGCTTGGAAATTTGAGCAATAGAAATAAGCTCGCCTATGTACCTACTCGTTCATATTACATACTTGGTTTTAAGTGTAAATATTTCTTACTTGTGCACAATAAAGTAATAGGGGTTAAAGTATGAAATTGCCGTTTTATTGCAATAGGTTCTTTGAATTGATATAGAATCTTCATGGTTTGAGGTTTTCGAATGAAACTTTTTTCAAATGGTTTCTATGATGTTCTTTTTTAAAAAAATGTGAAACATTTGAATATCGACTTTCAATTGTTTTTGTTATTCAATTTAGACAAGAAAGATGGATACTGCGAAAATTCGAGTGATTATGAGGCACCCATTTTTCGTACCTATTTTTTTATTTTATTGATTTGACGCAAGTGAGTCAATATTGTGGGTAAGGTAACGTTAAACCATGCCGCTAATTCCTGGGTAGTTTGACTAGGGTCGGCTTCCACTATCTCTCTTAATTCATCTTTATTCACCTGTGTGGGCGGTCTTCCTCGTGGCTTGTTCTTTAAGTCGAAATTTCCATCACGAAAGCGTTTAAACCAAAATCGCACGGTGCGTTCATTAGTAGACCCCTCTCCAAACGCAGCATTGATATTGCGGGCTGTTTCTGCCGCGTTAGTTCCGCGTCGGAACTCGTATTCAAAAATCACTCGAATTTTCGCAGTATCCATCTTTCTTGTCTAAATTGAATAACAAAAACAATTGAAAGTCGATATTCAAATGTTTCACATTTTTTAAAAAAAGAACATCATAGAAACCATTTGAAAAAAGTTTCATTCGAAAACCTCAAACCATGAAGATTCTATGTCAATTCAAAGAACCTATTGCAATAAAACGGCAATTTCATACTTTAACCCCTAATATAATACGACCTAATAACCTTCTTCCAGCTAAATCGAAATTGCTGTCCTGGCCAAACACATGCGAGCAGGGGCCGACCAAATAAATTACATAGTAAACTCATATCTGTCGTGTAATTTAAAAATGGAACGATCTTTTACTCCGAAACATAGCAACCATGGAGGTAATTTATCTAAGGTTCTATCTAAATTTCGAACTGGCTTGCAAATAGAAAGCTGTTTATTGAAAAAAAAAAGAAACAAATGAATCCGGGAAAAAATTATTGTTGTTCGCACAGATCATTATAGTATTAGTTGTTCGCGTTGTTCGTCATTGATTATCAAAATTAAAAAGGTCTGCCTAGGTACTAAGTAGTTTTAATTTCCGCGCATTATTTCAGAAAAGTACTATACAAGCCAAACTGGGCATTAGTAGACTTACGTGTGCCTCGGCCCACATTTACACGTTCGTACATCAGTGCCTCTTTTGCTGGCCATTCACAAATTACTCATTAGAAAGGCATTATTTCACATGCTATCAAATCAGACGTCTTTGTTTTCGATAAATTCTTTATTAAGGATTGGTAACGTGCTACATAAAGAAACGAACAAATGACGACTTTGCAACAAAATTGTAAAGGTTGACCTGCTGTCGACTGTATTCTACCCAGTAACCTAAACTTATTTGATCAGCTGTTTTGTTAGGGTTCCGTACCCGAAGGGTGCCAAACGGGACCCTATTACTAAGACTTCACTGTCCGACTGACTGTCTGTCTGTCTGTCACCAGGCTGTATCTCATGAATCGTGATAGCTAAGCAGTTAAAATTTTCACAGATGATATATCTCTGTTGCCGCTATAACGACAAATACTAAAAACAGAATAAAATACATATTTAAGGGGTGCTCCCACACAATAAACGTAATTTTTTTTTGCCGTTTTTTGCTCGATATTAACAACGTTAACAGGTAGACCCTTAAAATATTCACAGAATATTATGTTCTATATTTGCTTCAAAAATAAATAATTAAATTAAATTAAAATAAATATTTAAGGGGGCTCCCATACAACAAACGTGATTTTTGGCCGTTTTTTCTCGATCTTTGTGTCTAATGTTGTATAGATAATGGTACGGAACCCTCCGTGCGCGAGTTCGACTCACACTTGGCCGGCTTTTTTGTATTTTTTGTCGACTGTAGTCCTGCTAAAGGTGGAGACTCGTGAGAAATTAATGAGTTTCTTCGTGAAGAAACTCACGTTATCGAATCGCCCGTCGCGACGGGCAGCGATTCGACGACGCGATTCATTTTATTTAACGTCTTCGCCGCTAATAAAATTGGTTCAATTATGTCATTAGTGTACACAGAATGGCAAAGTTATCGAGTAACAGCTCGGCATGCAAGGTCGGTCACGCACGAGCGCCTCTATTTTTCCGTAATTCAATCAAGAGTTGAATACCATTATAATGATGTATTGTAAGAATTTACTCAATCTAATTAGAAGTGTCAAGACTGCCATCACTTGCCATGAATATACAGACGTGGAAGAAGCTAATACCGGCACTAGCCCCCGTGGCCGGACTAAAGGTATTGAAGATAAAGAATAAGAATTATGACACTCCTTATTAACAAAAACACGAGTGGTTCTTCAGAAATAAACTTAACATAGACCTTTACCCACACTCTACTCATCGATACAAATGACTTATTTAAGAAGAAACCAACCTTAAAATCCTGAAGAAAAAAGGTTTTGAAATAGCTAATATACTTTTCGCGTTTTTAGAGTAGGTACCATTTTAAGAGTAACTTGTATTTACACGTTCGATCAATCTCCTTAAATCTATAGGGCCTTTGTAAGGCAACCCGTTTAATCAATGCTATGCCAGCCATTGCCTGGTTCGATTGACTTACCCAGTATAACAGTCCCGACGAACAGGCTAAGCGTCACGATGGTGAAGGTGGAGAATCTCTGTAAATATATTTGTTAACATTATAAGTACAAAAAGAACTATTCTATTCAACCTTTTTTCCATACGTTCCACTGCAGGGCACAGGCCTGCTCACAGAGAGAGAGTATAAGCTTAGTTACCGCGTGCCCACCGCGGATTGGCAATTTCAAGCGCTGAGGACTGTGACCACCTTAGACACTCAGCTTTACTTCTATCTTTCTAATCAGCTCATAAACAAAGCCCACTGTTGGGCATAGGCCTCTTCTCTTTCACGCCGACCTATCCCTACCAATCTAGCCTATCTCTCTACTCAGGTTTACTTAGTTTTAAAAATAAGTATATGCCACGTCAATGGAGATGCCAGTGTCATTGCTCGCATGCACTGAAATAGCATGACAAATGTGGCAAGGTCGACCGGTCGCCTGCATTTCCAACCAAACATGTAAACGCTAAGCCGCAGATGCGCAAAGTATGCGGGTCACTTAAGCTCACTTTTATCAACTTGATACTAAGTAGTTACTCATACGGAAAGACATGAAGAAAATACATGACTCTGTAGTATGAGATCGGCAGAACGCTTGCCTCACATTTGAGAGGTCGTGGGTTTGAATCCCGGCATGTTTTCAAAGTTACGTACATTAATAAATTCGTAGTAGAAATATCACTTGCTAAGCCAAACATCGTGAGGAAACCCACTTGCCTAAGGAGATCACGTACCTCAGCGCTTCAAATTACCAATCCGGCGTGGGCATGCATGGTGATTAATTCCATACTGTCCCATACTGGGAGAAGGCATTTGCTCTATAGTAGGAAGTATAAATAGGCTGCTTATTATGGTGGTGACATTCTCAATTCAACTTTAGTTATAATTTAGCACGTGGGTGTTCTCTACACAGTTACGAGTGACAGCAACAAAACTGTTAAGGTTGATGAGGTGTTTCGTGAGAACGATGCAAAGTACAAAGTGAGCTCGAACTAGCGAACCAATTGATTGGAAAATCTATTTTATATAGTATTTTAAATATATTTTTTATGTATGTTCAGCGACAATAAAATTCTTTACCACATTGTCTGATTTCAGTTATTGTTTTTTTTTGGGTTTTTTTGTATATATTTGGTCAAGATCTGTTGGTGGAATCCATGACAAATGAATTCCACCAACATAATCTTCTTTCTTTTTAGTGCGTGTTTTCATGAAGTCGGTTATTTTATCATTTTAGAACCCACGGCCTAGAATCTAAGGCCATTAGAAGATTGCATCTTCGCTAAAGACGGTTTTGATGGAGGCAATTTATGTCCTTTTTCTGAGGCACACCAACTGCTGACCGCGGTCCCCCAGTGTGCGGAAAACTAAGGGAGTGTGTCTCTAAAAGACAAAGTCGTTCAATAGGGTCATATCAGTATGTCAATGGTTGTTTCATTGACACTGTTGGTAGTCTACAGGGACACTTTGAATTAATTCACCGTATTTTGAGGAAATGTACATTTTATTTCGAAAAACGGTATTATTAATGATTCAACAGTAATGGTAAAACATATTTCTAAATATTCGTGATTTCCGACCTTTTGCTCGAAACTGTGAATCCAAATTCAAAGTAGTAGGAAGTACTGTAACCTTAAAATAAGTTTTCTAATATGTTAAAAGCTTAAGAGTATAACGTCCAATTGATTGCACAAACAATTAAAAAAGTCACCTCTCGCGATTCGATTTAATTTGCCCTTGAAATGACATTGTGCTGGTATTGCTTAGTTGTCTACCAAATAGAGGCAAATAACAGCTATCGTCGTGCTATTGAATAAATTTGTGTTTATTAGACTTTAGGGCCTGGTATAGCTCACCTCTTTGCGTATTCCGGGGAAGATGGCGAGGAAGGCGACGTAGACGGTGAGTGCGGCGAGCAGCAGCGCGAGCGCCGGCACGTCCGCCGCCACCGCCGTGCGGTTGTGGTACGCATACAGGGTCGGCCCGCCTTCCTCGCGGAACGCGTCGAACCACCCCTTCATCGCTCAACCAGCCTGGGGAGAGGGGATAGACGAAATTAGTACGGAGCTGGTGACAACAAAGATGCAGTGAGACTGACCCTCGGTTTCTAGTTCTATTATTTGGTCAAAGTGCATACAAAAAAAAACTGCCAGCTGTTAACGACAGATTAACAGAGTCTGCCCCCCTTCCTCGCGGAACGCGTCGAACTACACCTTCATCGCTCAACCAGCCTGGGGAGAGGGGATAGATGAAATTAGTACGGAGCTGGTGACAACAAAGATGCAGTGAGACTGACCCTCGGTTTCTAGTTCTATTATTTGGTCAAAGTGCATATAAAAAAAACTGCCAGCTGTTAACGACAGATTAACAGAGTCTGCCCCCCTTCCTCGCGGAACGCGTCGAACTACACCTTCATCGCTCAACCAGCCTGGGGAGAGGGGATAGATGAAATTAGTACGGAGCTGGTGACAACAAAGATGCAGTGAGACTGACCCTCGGTTTCTAGTTCTATTATTTGGTCAAAGTGCATACAAAAAAAACTGCGAGCTGTTAACGACAGATTAACAGAGTCTGCCCCCCTTCCTCGCGGAACGCGTCGAACCACCCCTTCATCGCTCAACCAGCCTGGGGAGAGGGGATAGATGAAATTAGTACGGAGCTGGTGACAACAAAGATGCAGTGAGACTGACCCTCGGTTTCTAGTTCTATTATTTGGTCAAAGTGCATACAAAAAAAACTGCGAGCTGTTAACGACAGATTAACAGAGTCTGCCCCCCTTCCTCGCGGAACGCGTCGAACTACACCTTCATCGCTCAACCAGCCTGGGGAGAGGGGATAGATGAAATTAGTACGGAGCTGGTGACAACAAAGATGCAGTGAGACTGACCCTCGGTTTCTAGTTCTATTATTTGGTCAAAGTGCATACAAAAAAAACTGCCAGCTGTTAACGACAGATTAACAGAGTCTGCCCCCCTTCCTCGCGGAACGCGTCGAACTACACCTTCATCGCTCAACCAGCCTGGGGAGAGGGGATAGATGAAATTAGTACGGAGCTGGTGACAACAAAGATGCAGTGAGACTGACCCTCGGTTTCTAGTTCTATTATTTGGTCAAAGTGCATACAAAAAAAACTGCGAGCTGTTAACGACAGATTAACAGAGTCTGCCCCCCTTCCTCGCGGAACGCGTCGAATTACACCTTCATCGCTTGACCAGCCTGGGGACGGTGTACGGAGCTGGTGAGGAAGATGCGATGAGAATTACCCCCGGTTTCTAGTTCACTAGCAATCGTTTAATCTACTCTTTTTACAGCAGTCGGCCAGTGTTACAACAAAACAAAAAAACTGACAGCTGTTAACGATGATAACGAAACTGACACCCCTTCATCGCTCAACCAGCTTGGGGGGCAGGGGACAGACGAGGTGAGCACGGGTTTGGTGGCAAGTAAGATACGTTAAGAATTATCTCCGGTTTCTCGTTTACTAGCATTCTGTTAATCTACGACAGCTGTTAAAAGCAAAGTAACAGGGTCGGCCTTCCTTGCGGATCGCGTCGAACCACCTTTTCATCGCTCAACCAGCCTGGAGACAGGGGATAGACGAAGTGAGAACGGATCTGGTGACAAGGAAGGTACGGTGAGAATAACCCCGGTTAACAATCTGTTAATCCACTATCTTAACAGCAGTTAGCCATCATCATCAGCCATTTGACGCCCACTGCAGGACATAGGCCTCCTTCGTGGTTTTCATAACCACGAGGGGTTTTGCCGTAATCGCCACGCTTGGCAGGCGGGTTGGCGATTAGCCAAAATGCATAAAAATAATTACAGCCATTAACGGTGGATTAACAGGGCTTTTATGGCTCAACCAGCCTGGGCACAGGAGACAAATAAAGTAAGTAATGGTCTGGTGATAAGGAAGACACGATAAGATTTAGGGTCATCGTAGCGCATGAAAAAAACGTGGTGAAGGCCCTAAAAAAATTACAGAAATATGATTATTATTCATATACTGGGTGTACTCTCCCGGAAACGGGAATTCCTGAAAACATTAACTGAGTATGAGGCCCATTTGGAGAACGTGCTATGTTTTTCGGGATTTAGTTGTTTTCGCTATATTAGTAGTAGTAGTTTCTAATGAGTAGAACACACAACAAAAACGCGGGAGGAATCCGCTCAACTAGCGCGCCGCGCGATATTATTAGGTTTTATTGGCAATATTCTCGGGAATAGTAGGTACATCAAGAGCTGTGGGGCTATAAACAACAGCATGTCGCTCTTGCTTTG
The DNA here is from genome assembly GCA_947308005.1 of Yponomeuta malinellus. Classification (NCBI taxonomy): domain Eukaryota; kingdom Metazoa; phylum Arthropoda; class Insecta; order Lepidoptera; family Yponomeutidae; genus Yponomeuta; species Yponomeuta malinellus. Next base: position 13,175,115 of record OX371006.1, on the reverse strand, counting down.
CATAACTTAGCTCAACAATTTATAAAACGATGATATTCACCTTATGAAGTAGTTATTTAATGCTTACGAACGTTTTGCTATTCGAAGTAATTGTGGGGTAAAAGGTCAGAGAATTACAATATTAGCTCAGAGTTTTATGCAAATTTTAAAGCATTCAGACAAAATACCTAGCTGGCTCAATTATGTTGGCTAAATTATTTACAAACCGCTCAATATTGGTATTAGTTTTGCATCAAAATGTTATTGCATTTTGCGAAGAAGTTTAAATGTTCAAGGAGATGTTTTGCTCACTATTTCAACACCTAGCTCCGTTTTGCAGTTTACCGATAAAACGTTAAGTACTTTTTTTATTTGAAAGACTACGTACCAAGTTCTTGTACTTATTTCACTCAATGTACTTAATGCGAAATTAAAGCAAGCCAATATTATCGCTTTAAAAGTTATGAAGAATATATAGTGTGTCACACGGATGACATGAGCATTCAGACAAAATACCTAGCTGGCTCAATTATGTTGGCTAAATTATTTACAAACCGCTCAATATTGGTATTAGTTTTGCATCAAAATGTTATTGCATTTTGCGAAGAAGTTTAAATGTTCAAGGAGATGTTTTGCTCACTATTTCAACACCTGGCTCCGTTTTGCAGTTTACCGATAAAACGTTAAGTACTTTTTTTATTTGAAAGACTACGTACCAAGTTCTTGTACTTATTTCACTCAATGTACTTAATGCGAAATTAAAGCAAGCCAATAATATCGCTTTAAAAGTTATGAAGAATATATAGTGTGTCACACGGATGACATGAGCTTTCAGACAAAATACTTAGCTGGCTCAATTATGTTGGCTAAATTATTTACAAACCGCTCAATATTGGTATTAGTTTTGCATCAAAATGTTATTGCATTTTGCGAAGAAGTTTAAATGTTCAAGGAGATGTTTTGCTCACTATTTCAACACCTGGCTCCATTTTGCAGTTTACCGATAAAACGTTAAGTACTTTTTTTATTTGAAAGACTACGTACCAACTTCTTGTACTTATTTCACTCAATGTACTTAATGCGAAATTAAAGCAAGCCAATAATATCGCTTTAAAAGTTATGAAGAATATATAGTGTGTCACACGGATGACATAAAACGATTTAACAGAATCTGTGAATGCAGCTATAATCTTTCTAGCATAAAAATCAATTACCACATGTGCGACGGAGCATAGTTTTTTTCGTTGCGTTCGTGATGTATGAAAGATTTTTTTTTGGAAATCCACTTTAGTAAATTGCACCCGTGCGAACTTGGGGCGCGTAACTAGTTAGTTATAAAACGAAATCATCTCCGGCACTTGGCATGAAGCGACGTCTGGGTTGTTTATAGGCTGCTTGGAATATGACATGAATAGCTATTGAGGACAAATAAACCGTTTTGAAGTCGTGTTTAATCATTCTTATGAAGTTCTGTAGAGTATGCAAAATCCAATGAAAATTCTGCTGTTTGAATGAGAAAGGGAAACCCTGTACCACTTACTATTTAAACTGCATTTGAGAAGTGTTCTAGATGATTCGTGTTTTTATAAATAACACCGTATATTTCTAACAGCAGAATTTTCCTTATTTTTATATTTAAACTGCATTTGAGGAATGTAACGAATCGACACACACATTCCGTTTGCGATAGCGTTGAGAGCGACACGTCTCGCTCTCCGCTACTCGACCACCCGCCCGCTTACACAGTGCGCCCGTGTACTGCCGGCGAGCTCTTACCGAATTGTATACTAATATTGCTTTTCTTTATTCCAGTGTTCGGGCTCTCCAGCCTGCCGCAGCCCAACGAGTAAGTGTCTAGCCCCCGCTTGCTTACTTGCTTGCTTTGCTCTGTCCCCTTGTCTTCCCATTGTGGTTTTTAACCGCGCTCCCCCCGCCCCCCTGCCGCCGGCAGGGGTGCCGCCAGCCATTATGGCTCACCCCCCATGCTCTCTTGAGCAGATTATCGATTATATTAAGAAGCACGGCTTCCCCGATGCCTTACAGGCATTCTGTAGGCCCCCGACCGCCGCCGCCACGATCCCGGACTCTCCTGAGTCCCCCGCCTCCCCCGCCCCCTCTGGCCCCTCTGGCCCCACGTCCCCCATGGAGACCGACTCCACCCCTGGCCCCTCGCGCCCACGGAAACGCTCCGTATCTCGCGGCTCCGAGTCTCCTGACTCCGCCGCTGTAGTCTACTCGTGCGCAGGCACCACCGCGGCCGAATTCTCTTCGGATGAAGGCCACGGTTTTAAAACCTTTGTCCCGAGGAAGAAGCTTTTGCGTAAGCAAGCTTCTTCCCCCAAGAAAGGCAACTCGCCTACCCCCCGCTCGTCCCCCGTGACCGCAGCCCCCTGCCCCCCCCGCAGCCCCCGTTACCGCCACGGTGACCGCCCCCATCCCCGCCCCCTCATGTACTTAGACATCCCCGCGCCGCCGCCGGCTAAACCCGTCAAGCGGTTCTCATCGCAGCCTCCGAAGGCAAAGTCCCCCCCTCCCGTCTTCTTAAGAGACAAATCCGCATGGACATCGGTGTCCAAATTGTGCCTGGACCACAAGGTCCAGTACACAAAGGCCCAAAACTGGGGCGACTCCATCAAGATTGAGGTCCCATCGACCGACCACTTCAGGAGCCTTACTAGGCTCCTCACTCAAAACAAGGTCCCGTACCACACCTACGCACTCTCCGAGGAGTGTGGCACTCATCCTATGCACAGCTCCCGCGGCAAAACCTTCCCGCTATCCCTGGTGATTCCCACCGACACCCCCTCGAGTAGGTCCATTTTCTCAGGAGAGCTCACCGTCTGTGGGCTCTCCTGCATTAAAGTGGAAAAGCCCCACAGGCGCGGCCACCCTGGCCAATGCCACCGCTGCCAACTCTATGGCCACGCGTCCACTAATTGCTCCGCCCCCCCCCTGGGTGCGTGAAGTGCCTAGAGCCTCACACCACCGGGGACTGCTTGCGCACTCGCGAATCGGAGGGTCCTCCGGCTCCCGGCCATCCGGCCAACTACCGGGGGTGCCCGCGTGCCCCCCGCTCCTCCCCCCCTAAGGCCCCTAAGGCCCCAAAGGCGACTCAGCCTTCTCCTCAGAGGAGACCAGTGTCACCGCCGGCTATCACCCCGTCCAATTTCCCCTCCCTTGGCCACCTCGGCCGCCCCACCACCAATCCCAACCCCCCTCAGGCCCCCGCGTGGGCCCCCCGCCCTTCTCCGACCCAGCCTCCCCCCCCCGCTCCGCGCCCCACCGCCTCGGGCGCCACCCACTCCCAGATCGCGGATGACCTCTTGACGGTCAGCGCCGCCATTGCGAACATTGATTTGGCCGAAATAGCGGTCCTGGCGCGCAAACTGCGCGCCGCAACCTTCCCCACCGCGCGTCTGATGGCTGTGGCCGAACACAGCCATCTGCTCTCCCTCATATGAGCAGTACCATGTCGCGCCCCCCGGTCCCTCAGACCACTCAGTCTCCCGTCAGCGCGGGTCGTATCAAACCTAAGAGTGTCTCGCTCATCTCGTACAATGCTCGCGGCCTCCGCAGCAACGTACCCGAACTTAGAGAGTTCGTCAAAGACTTCGAAGTCGATTTGTTGCTAGTGCAGGAAACTTGGCTCAAACCCCATACCAGGGGCCTGAGTATACCCAAGTATTCTCTCGTTAGGAACGACAGAGCCGACGGCCGTAGAGGCGGCGGCACTGCCATTTATTTTAGAAAGTCCCTCCATTGCTCCCCCGTCGCCACTCCGGCCCTCATTAACATGGAGGCTACTATCTGTAGATTAGCTCTGACGGGTCACCCGTCCTTAGTCATAGCCTCTATTTACATACCCAGCGGAACACTACCCCTAAGGAGTGATTTCAAAGCCATCCTCGCTCTAGGCGCCCACACCGTTATGTTCGGGGATTTTAACTCCAAATATACGGATTGGACCTGCCTACAGACGAACCCCGGCGGTACTGCCCTCCTCGGCTTAACCGAGGCGTTAGAGATGGACGTTATGATGGATGGACCCATTACCCCGATAACATAGACCACGCCCCCGACGTACTAGACTTCGCCCTAGTAAGGGGCGTCCACCTCAACCTCAGGGCGATCGAGACTCTCGATGACCTAGGTTCCGACCATCGACCGGTGTCCCTTCAGCTAGGTCCCCCACCGTCACCCTCCACACTCTCTACTAAAACCATTACTAATTGGGACAGTGTCAAAAGCTCCCTAGTCATCGCCTTAGAAGCCCCCGACTCGCCTTATACGCTCTCGCCCGACCATTTCGACAGTACAGACAAAATAGATAGCGCCGTAGACTCCCTCACCCTTTTGGTCCAAACAGACATTCGTGAGAGCGAGCGTGTAGTACCGGTACACAACCGGAAACTGCCTCTCGCTGTCAAGAACCTGATTAGGGCCAAAAGAGCCGCCCTCAGGAGGGCCTCCCTCTACCCAACTCCTGCCTACAGGAAACGCGCTAACGAACTCCAGCGGCAAGTCAGGTCCCGCCTCTCTGATCTTAACAACGCCCAATGGGGCGATCTCATGGAGACCATCTCCCCCTCCCACCAAGCTTACTATAGAGGAGCCAGGGCACTTCGGGTAGACGCGATCACTCACACACCACCTATGGCCCGCCCCGATGGCACTACCGCCTTCGAGGATGATGAAAAGGCCGAGTGTTTCGCCGACAGCATTGAGTCCCAATGCTCGCCCAGCACTCAGCAGTGCGACCCAGCTCACGTAGGTATGGTCGAGGAGGAGGTCCGTAAAAAGACCTCCCTCCCTCTTCCAACCGACGAAAAGCCCATTGCGGTTTCCACGGACGAAATTCAGTCTTTCATCAAAAGACTGAAACGTAAAAAGGCCCCAGGAGCGGATGGTATTGCCAACCTAGCGCTCAAGATGTTCCCCACTCAGGTGCTAACCCTGTTAGCACTCATCTTCAATGCCTGCTTTGACCACTGTCACTTCCCAACCGCGTGGAAAGAGGCGACGGTCATAAGCATTCCCAAGCCGGGAAAGCCCCTCAACCTCCCATCCAGCCATCGCCCCATCAGCCTCCTCAAGGCTATGGGCAAACTCTTCGAGAGAGTCATCCTCACTCGCATGAGGAATCACCTCTTCCCTTCAGAGGGCCCCCCCTTCATCATTCCTCACCAATTTGGCTTTCGGGCAATTCACTCTTGCCCTCAGCAAGTCCACCGCATAGTAGAGTTCATTCTGAGCGGGTTTTTCTCCAGGCGCGAAAAGACGGTAGCCGTCTTATTCGATGTCGCCAAGGCCTTCGATAAGGTCTGGCACGCCGGGCTCATTTACAAGTTGTACGAGCTGGGTCTCCCCGACCGACTTGTCCGCGTCTTAGCCTCCTTTCTGAAGGACCGCTCCTTCCGCTTTAGACACGAGGGCGTTCTCTCGTCCCCCCGCCCACTCAGAGCTGGGGTCCCGCAAGGCTCCGTGCTCTCCCCCCTCCTGTACATTTCGTACACAAACGACATCGCCATCCCCGGCAATGGGGTCCAACTGTCACTTTTCGCTGACGACACCGCACTCTACTGCAAGAGTCGGAAAATGTCAGCCATTCTGAGTAGGCTCCAATCCGCGGTCGATGAGCTAGGTGCCTGGTTCAGGCTCTGGCGAATCGAGCTCAACCCGGAGAAGAGCACCGCGATCCGCTTCGACCATAAGGTCCGCCGCGGTCTCTCCGACCGCCCTATCCGTATGCTAGGTACCCCAGTCCCCTGGCGAACCACCGCCAAGTACCTATGTGTCACCCTAGACAGCAGACTGACGTTTAGGCCACACATCCGGAAGGTGACCCGGACCGCCCGTTTTTACCTAGGCCGCCTATCCTCCATGATAGGCCGACACAGTAGGATGTCCCCTAGGAACAAGCGAACGCTCTATAAGGTTTGCATTCGTCCCGTGCTGACTTACGCGGCACCCGTCTTCGCCCACGCGGCCCTCAATGTCCTGTACGAACTTCAGAAAGTTCAAAACCTCTTTATTCGCAGGGCTCTGAACGCCCACTGGTGCGTCAGAAATGCCGACCTCCATCGGGACATGGATATTCCAACTATCCAACAATTCATTAAATCTCTCTCAGAGACCTTTTTCAGCACGGCCGAAGTGCACTCCAACCCCCTTATCCGCCAAGCAGCGGACTACACTCCCCCCACGACGAACCCCCGTTACCTCTGCGCAGGCCCAGGAACGCCTTCGTCGACTCCCCCGATCAACTTTCATCTGATCTGGACCGCCTACTAGAGGCCCAGTCCCAGTCAGACGTAGCCCCCGCCCCCGCCCCCGCCGGTGTCCCCACCACTCCCTCCTAGCCGCGGTCACGATGTGACGAGCTGTCCCAAGCGGACGCTCCCCTAAGGAGCTCCGCTGCGCGCCCTCCTCGGCATCGAGGTGGGTCGCTCACGATGTCGGTTTAGGGGTCCTTAGGACCAAACAAGCCCCCAGGTGGTGTTTAGTGGGTAGGCGCACTTCCTGTGAGTCCCACATTGGCAGCACGGCCGGGCCCGTGCTGTTATGCATGAGCATTCACCACCTCCCTCCCCCGTGTCCTCCGGAGGGTGCCCTTTTTAGGGCTAAAAAAAAAAGTGTAACGAATCGTGTTTTTAATAGCGAGAATTGGTATTTCCTAATTATCAACTTGAAATGGGTACAAAAATTCACCCCTGTTAGAAAAAAAAAATACTGGTAGTTTTGATATTAATAAAAACCGGCCAAGTGCGAGTTGGAATCGCGCACGAAGTGTTCCGTACCATTATCTATACAACATTAGACAAAGATCGAGACAAGATAGATTAGGTACATTGAGAACAGCACCATCTATAGAACATTGACGACATGACATCGGCGCTGAGACGGTTAGGGAGCACTCCTTAAATATTTATTTTATTCTTTTTTTTAGTATTTGCTGTTATAGCGGCAGTGGAAATACGTCACCTGTGAAAATTTCAACTGTCTAGCTATCACGGTTCATGAGATACAGCTATGTGACAGACAGCCAGACAGACAGCCAGACAGACAGACAGACAGACGGACAGTGGAGTCTTAGTAATAGAGTCCCTTACACCTTTGCGGTACGGAACACTAAAAAATGGAGCTCAGGCTGAAGTAATGAAGGTTCAAAGCTAAATACCGGCCAAGTGCAAGCCGGACTTGCGCACGAAGGGTTTCGTACCATTATTTATACAACATTAGACACAAAGATCGAGAAAAAAACGGCAAATAATTATATTTGTTACATGGGAGCCCCAGTGAAATTTTTATTTTATTTTGTTTTTAGTATTTGTTGTTATAGCGACAACAAAAATATATCATCTGTGAAAATTTCAACTGCCTAGCTATCATGGTTCATGAGATACAGCCTGGTGATAGACAGACAGACAGACAGATGGACAGACAGACAGACAGACGGACAGTGAAGTCTTAGTAATAGGGTCCCGTTCGGCACCCTTCGGGTACGAAACCCTGAAAAGTTGCTCACATACAACTTTTCAGGGTTCTATAAAATTCAATGTCACTTGTTACATGTTTTAGGTTTGCATCAAACAGCTCAATCAAATACAAAATATTTTATTTCGTTATCAAACTATATCTTGTACCATAAATATCTGCCATAAACGAAACAGAAAGTTTAGGATCGTGCTGTTTGTTCTCCATAAGAGAAGGGAGGTGCACCAAATCGCGATTGAGATGTCGCGATGTCGTGAGTTGACTATCTTCACACCCACTAGACAGAGGCCTTGGCGTGATGTGGCAGGTTTGAATGTCGAATATGATGTAGAGGTACAGTATACAGTCCCTGAGAATAGGCCCCGGGGCCCAGATATCTCGTCGTGTCCGGAATGTATTGCGAAAGCACATTGTACCGGGACTAAACAAGTACAAACAGAAGTACTCAACTCGAGAAACCGCTTCATTTTCGACACAGTACAAATGAAAACTCGTCAACTTTCACGTAAACGCACTCTACTCAGTTAGGTTACAGGTGATTTTCCAATACAAATGTAAAGGTTCTTCAAAATAATTACCAATGGTGGAGTTGTGACAATCTAACAATGGTTACAGGCATTCAAGAAGAGTAAGTTTTCCTTATACATACGGGATGTTTCAGACAGTTCAAGTAGAACTTAAGCTTTCAAATAGTGCCATATCAGACAAAATTGTTAAACAATGACTATCTGCACCCTGCGGGCGAATGCCATTTTGGAGTGGCACTGTATCATTGAATGTCATTCTTCTCATCAATACAACTTATGAGTTACCGTAAGCACTGACTCTCTCCCTGAGAGAAGGCCTCTGCCCTACAGTGGGACGTATATAGGCCGCTTATAAGCACTGACTGAAAATCAGATCTTCCTCAGCACAACATTGAGTCAGCTGCCTTTTGTGGCGACTTAGACACACCACAGAATACATCTATGGTCCTGTTTTATTTATTTCATTTGTCTATTGTGTAGGTATATGCACAACAACAGAAAGAACACTATTTGGTTTACTTTATGCTACTTATCTGTTTATTTTGTTTATTATCTTTCTTTCTAACTTTTATTACGGGATTGATAGGTGTAGGTACCTATGTGTGGCCGCCACTCCGATAGACTAACAAACGTCAATGTGAACTCATACAGCAGCGTCGCGTTTCACTTGTTTGTCCCATAATTATCAGGGGATCAACTCTGAAATCGAAAAACACATTCATCATAAGCAGCCTATATACGTCCCACTGTAGGGCACAGGCCTTCTCTCAGAGAGAGAGTATGGGCTTAATCACTACGCGTGCCCACCGCGGATTGGCGGCTTAATCACCACGCGTGCCTCCCGCGGATTGGCACATTAAATGTTTCCAACTAAACTTCGATACCTGTGGCCTAATTACGCTCACCAAATCCTGAGCGATTCCAATCGTGTAACTGTCAAATTCCATACTAATTTGACAGTTAAACGATTGGAATCGCTCTGGATTTGGTGAGCGTAATATAGGGGCAGATCTATCTAGCGAATGTATTAAACAGCTGATAAGAGTTGGTTTCATAGTTTTCTTTTTGCATTTTTAAACGGAATAGTGTCCCCTCAAGTTCTATCGGACGTTTCTGAAACATTCCGTGAAATCGTAAGGTCTGTCTCTTCTATATTTTTCTTCGACTGTGCGATTGTATACCGGTACCGGCTCTAGCGCCTTCGGGAAACGGATGCAGATTGTGCAGCCTCGTTTCATAGCTTAACTGCCGTGTAATTAAATAACGACCAGGTACTAGGTTTCAAAATGCACGAAAAGATAATGACGAAATGCAGATTACTCGTTTATCGAATAGCTAGGAAAGGACCCGAGATTGTAGACAGACTAGTGATCACTTCATGGTGAAGAGTAGGTGATCAGCGCGGCGTAAAGAAATAATATAAGATGATGCATCATCATCAGTGAGCTAAATAGGTAGAGTTTTTTATTAGATAAACTTTATTAACTTAATTCCTGACGTTAAGTGTGTAAGTACAGTCGACAGCAGGCCTTTACATTTTTAAGGTTCCGTACCCAAAGGGTAAAAACGGGACCCTATTACTAAGACTTCGCTGTCTGTCTGTCCATCCGTCCGTCTGTCTGTCACCAGGCTGTATCTCAAGAACCGTGATAGCTAGAGAGTTGAAATTTTCACAGATTATGTATTTCTGTTACCGCTATAACAACAAATACTAAAAACAAAATAAAATAATTATTTAAGGGGGGCTCCCATACAACAAACGTGATTTTTTGGTGTATTTTTATCTTTGTGTCTAATGTTGTATAGATAATGGTACGGAACCCTTCGTGCGCGAGTCCGACTCGCACTTGGCCGGTTTTTTTTTGTTGCAAAGTCGTCCTTAACATAGGTAACTAATTAGAGTGCACGTATGTAAAACTTGATGTGCTGTCGACTGTACGTGTTATAAAAAAATACTAAAGAATGTAACGGTGTAAATATCTTTACACATATTTTTTCAGATTACTTTCCTCCTGTCTATCTTTTTAACCGACATCAAAACAGGAGGAGGTTATCAATTCGACGCGTATTATTTTTTTGGCTATGTTCCTCCATAACTCCGTCAAATCTTAACCGATTTCGACAATTCTTTTTTGTTCGAACAGGTATAATGTCCCATTGGTCCCATTGGTCCTATTTTAATTTGGTGAAGATCTGATGGAGACTTTCAGAGATGGAGAACGAAACTCTTCAATGGACAGCAGTAAATAAGCCCTAATGGGGCCCATCCTTTAGTAATATCCGTATGTTTCATAAAATAGCGTAAAAGTAGTCCCAAGTTAATTTGGTGATGTTATGGTGAAGACTTTCGGAGATGGTAATTTAGAACATCAAATTTTAAAGTAACGAATTAAGTAGGGTAAATTACGGTAATAAGGAACTTATTTATTTTTCTCTCACTCCCCCACTTAAAATTGAAAGATATTTTTTTTTAAATAAAAAATAAAAACAGACTTTGAAACACTGAGCACTAAAAAGTTAGAAATAATTTAAATTATTAGAAGTATTTATACATGTAGGTATTGAAGAAGTATAATTTGTAGTCGGTGCTCAGTTTCAAGACCAGGTTTTTATTTTTTATTTATTTAAATCAGAACTTAACAATTACTTCACCCACTCTAGATTTCTTCCGGATTTTCATTGCTGCTTCGCCTTTTGATAAAACATTATCACTGACAACTACCTACTTGCAAATTATCTTCCATCCGGTTTTTAGGGTTCCGTACCCGAAGGGTGCCAAACGGGACCCTATTACTAAGACTTCACTGTCCGTCTGTCTGTGTCTGTCTATCTGTCACCAGGCTGTATCTCATGAACCGTGATAGCTAGGCAGTTGACATTTTCACAGATGATGTATTTCTGTTGCCGCTATAAGAAAAAATACTAAAAACAGAATTAAATAAATATTTAAGGGGGCTCCCATCCTCCCATACAACAAACGTAATTTTTTTTGCCGTTATTTGCTCGAGATTAATAACGGCAATAGGTAGACGCTTGAAATATTCACAGAATATTTAGTTCTATGCTTGCTTTAAAAATAAATAATTAAATTAAAATAAAATAAATATTTAAGGGGGGCTCCCATACAACAAACGTGATTTTTGGCTGTTTTTTCTCGATCTACGTGTCTAATTATAGATAATGGTACGGAACCCTTCGTGCGCGAGTCCGAGTCGCACTTGGCTGGTTTTTAGTAGTTGTGAGTTAGTCAGTAGGCGCATCTATTAAGCTAAATAAACACCCCTTTAGAACTTGGCTAGGAAGTGAAACTGACATGACAGTGAGTTCGTTTTCTGGCAAACTTTGAGCGAACTATCTTAAGATGACTGCCAGCAAAAACATAGTTTTCTTACAGTTGACAGCCCAAGATTAGCTACGCCCTTTTGCGGGATATCAGCACTTGAGTTAAGCTTGATAAGAACTGGCCTTAGCGGTGGTAGCAGAGCGGGAGACCGCCGGCTTCTCATTCGGGAGGTCGTGGGGTTGAATCCCGGCATGTACCAATGACTTTGTTTTTCTATTATTCAGAAATAACATCAGGAATACCGCAAGTCTCATTTGGGACCTTTGTTCTTCATTATCTTCATCAACGACCTTGTACAACATCTTTCGAGCCCTTGCCTGCTCTACGCCGATGATCTAAAGATCTATAAAACCGTTACTGACCCCTGTGATTGCAAAGCTCTGCAAGAAGATTTGGACACATTGTGCAGGTGGTGTGATCGTAATTTCATGTTCCTTAACGTAGGCAAATGTTTCGTCATTTCTTTCACCTCAAAAAGAAATAAAATATACTTTGACTACAAAATAGAAAACCAAACTTTAGAAAGAAAAACTACTGCTAGAGACCTTGGAGTATTGTTTGATGACAAATTGTCATTCAGAGACCATTATGAACATATTCTTAAAAAAGCCAACCAACTACTAGGATTCATTGTAAGAATAACGAAGCACTTCAAGCGACCTTATAGCTTGTTGCACTTATATCTCAGCCTTGTCAGAAGCACCCTTGAATATGGATCGGTTATATGGTCCCCTTACTACGATATAAATGTAAAAAGACTTGAAAGTGTGCAAGCAAAATGCCTCCGAATAATCTACCATAGGTTCAATGTGAGTTGTAGGAGAATGCCAGAATACACAGAGAGACTCAAAAAGTTCCGCTTGCAATCTCTTGAAACTAGACATGCTAGACGTAAACAGACTGAGCTTATCTACTTGCACAAGCTCCTACACTCGTCTATTGACTCACCATCACTGCTGGCAGCATTTAATCTCAACACAAAATTAGTTAAACGCTCGGTTCGCTCCCGAAATACTTTTACATTAGATACTTATACCTCTTACTTCAATCCCATAACAAGAATGTGTCGCTCATATAATGAAATAACTAAAATCAATAACAATATAGACATATTTAATCCGTGTATAGGATTGTTAAAGTCGGAATTTCGGAAAAGTTTATCCAGCCCGAAAAAATAGCCGCCTCCTTCTTCTTATCTTCTTTTTAATAATTATTTTGTTTGTTTGGTTTCTGGCTTGATTAAGCTTGATCAAGCCTTGATTGAATAAAAAACACATAATAATGTGTTAGCTGAGTGACTCGTTCAAGTTTAATGTCGTAAACTGTGATCATGCTGTGTACACATGTTTTGGATATTAGTTTAGATTTTACATAGTAATTGATGTTATCTTGATGATGTACTGGCTAATATCTGTTTTGTGTGCCTAATAAATAAAATAAAAAAATAAAAAAAAATAATAAGAAACAAAACCACAGTTTTGAAGGGCGCTTCGCCAACAAACTGCTTTGCAGTTTGGCGAAATTGTGTACTAATATTATAAGGTTAAAAAAAAAGAAATAAAAATATATAATATATCAGTCTACCATGTACCGAACCCCCTCATAACGCAAAACCTGAAAACCGTTTCTTCATATGAACATTATAAGGTGTGAAAGCAATAAGTAAGACCAAAGATTATGGAATCAATTAGATTTACCATTTTAAAAACATGAGAATTAATATAATTCCTTCACATTATAGAAAGAGACTATTTTACATTATGGATAGAATAAAGAACAATGTACAACCTGATTTCTCCCAGGGTATCCAAAATCACGTCCGCACTGACCAAGCTTTCTCGCACTGCCGTCTGCGCTGAGAGCGCACTCTTAACTAACTTTTATATCATGACAAAGTATTTTCGGATAAAATATTACGACAAAGTTGCACATCAAGGTATAATGACAAAGACTCAAGTTAATATCGGTTAATTATTGTATTCATTATTGTTTATTTTATAACATTCAGTATCGGTAAATCTAACCACTTACAAGAAGCAAAAGTCTTAAATTCTCAACTATTTTTTGTATTAAGCAATCTTGAAACTAATTGTCAATTTTAAACATTTGCAAGTGTATCGTATCGTATCAATAATGTATTAAGTACTTTAGGTACCATTGCGACCGCTGATCATAAAAAAAAAGACTAGAGGGGTACAAATTCTGTGTCCATAGCCCGGGTGATATGGCTCAATTACTTAGATAGATAGATAGTATATTCTTATTAGTTCAAAAGTTTCCGGTACTTTGTCTGGTAATACAGAAGTCCTTGTCATTTCAATCATTTGCGATTTATGTGCACCTACATAGGACGTAAATAAAACCTCATGGATAGTTTGGCGATTTAGATGGATACATAGAGAGCAATATTGCACGACCAGAAAAATAATCACTTGTGATGTAGATCGATAAATGATTTTGATTATTCCGTGTGGCGCCGGATTAAGAATAGCGTCACTCCATTTCCTTCCGTGGATGTCGTAGAAGGCGACTAAGGAAATAAATTACTAGGAGACGGGCAGCAGCGTCTTCCTGAGAATCCAACCGCATACTGCGGTCGCCAACCCGCCTGCCAAGCGTGGCGATTTGTGGCGAAACCCTTCATGGTTAGCAAAAGCATGAGGCCTGTGTCCTGCAGTGGGCGTTAAGTGGCTGATGATGATGATGATGAATTGGCGCCCTTAATGCTAAAAGCCATTTCTTCCAGACAATGTTACGTTTAAGTGTCGACCGTAAGTGCAGTTGTGTAGGCTATCTTTTATATACCAATAAATAATAATTGATAACTAACTTCCACACAACACAATCACTTGTCCTGGTCCCAAACTAGGATACCCTGTGCTATGTTAATCAATCAAGGCGCCAATTGTACCTTTGAAAATATTTTGTGTTTATTTTTGTCCGGTGTAGAATAAAGAATGTTCTTATCTTATCTTAATACTGTTAATATTGTGTTAATATTGATGATAACTTAGCTCTAAATCGTAATTTTAGCCCGTGTAAGGCCTTCCGTGTATTAAATGAGTTAATGGCGTCATGGATATCATGTAAGCCTTACTTTCAGAAATCTAATGACAACGATTTTCTTTTAATTCAAGAAGAAGAAAGACATTTATTATACCAACAAGACACATCATAATTGAATTATGTTTAGTGCTTAGCTCGTAGATAGGTAGACAATTGATGAAGAAAATTACGTTTTAAGAGTTTTAGAAGTCGTATGTGGGTTAGACCGATAAATTCCACAGATGTACATAATGCGACATATTAAACATATGTTAATAATTCCATGACGATCTTAAGTAAGGAATAATCTGTAACAGTAACACCCGTGCAACGTTTCAAAGCCTCGTCATTAGACACCTGTTAATCATCAGTTTCCTTGACTAGTTAGCAAGTATCTGAGAGCAATTAAAGGGCGAGTACCGTGCTGCATGATGTTTAAACAAACCCATAAAAAGGTTTGACCTTAAAGTCATGGTTGAGTGTACTTGACATCAATCTCGAAATGGCGGATCGGAAGTGCGTGTCTGCTCCACGGTAGTTACATACGAACCGGAAGAATGTGTTATTGGCATTATGATTTACAATTTATTATTCCTTCTGTGGTTCATATGTGTGTGTGCGTGAATAGTTATGGTAGGACAAACGTCGTTAGTTAACCTTCGTGAAGGAAAACCGGTCGTGCGTGTTTAACGCCTGCCACACACTGGCGGTCGCGGTGGCTGCCGCGGCCGCAACCCATACAATGCAGCCAGTATACTAAAAGCATATAGTTGTTCTATAGAATTACATTAACACGACAATTATGGTTATTTGCCACTATTTTGCAGTCCATTAAGCAATCGCTTTGTAATGTAATTTTAATGGTATAACCCTTGCAAATTAAATAAGCACATTGCGCGAAAAAGAATACGAAGCGGGAGGCGCTGAGTTGAGTTGCACAGGTTAAGCCATTGGAATGCGATTGGTTAGTAGACTACAAACGGTGTAAATAAAACAGACATTGCCGATCTGATATCAGTTGACAGCTGTTAGAATTTAGAAGACTCGACCCCCAGATGTTTTGGATGGACCGCGATCGCCACCGCGACGTGCTAGTAGGAGTATGTGGCTGGCTTAAGACCATACTTCGGACACAGTGCATGCGCACAATGGCAAGCAAAATATAACAGAGTATATAATATAACTATGTGATAAATTAAAAATTTTTGCTGTTTTAATCGTCCACTTAATAGTGGGTTTAGCACAGGGTTTTAATACATTGAAGCAGTTAAGTTGTTTGCTATGAATCTCACTTGGGTGGAATATTATAATAGTGAGGTTTTGCCTTGCAAAAAACTTTTGCAAGGATATATAGAGTCATAATATTAACTGTGTTATAGTACTTAATAGCATGTAACATACAAATTGTCGTCTACATTTGAGTCTATGATTTAAGGGGCTCCATAGAGTAAGACTAGCGCCACCGAGAAAAAAGAATCATATCTTTTTTTAGACATCGAATTTGCTCTCTCAATCATGTTAATAGTGATTTTTAGACACAGACACTTTTTGCAAATTCAATCTGTAAAAAAAGATATATTTTTTTCCTCGGTTACTTTTACTCTATGGAGCCCCTTAAGAGTGATTGAGCAATCAGTATGGGCCTCGTCGGAAATATACATAATGGAAGGCAATTTTTAAATAAAAATGTACTCTTTGTTATTACACTTTACAGGGTTATCTCGTTATTGCGCAATTTCTGAAACACGTAATTTACGACACTGTTTTACGACTTTGGTTTTTGTGATTAAGTTTTTTATTTGTTTTATTAAAATGTTATGTGTCTACGCTGTGATATACTCATGTAGAATAATTGCCTATCGGTGGCTGTGACAATTGGTATTGTAAAGGGTGTCCCAATAAGAGTGCACGATTTAAATTTTACGCCATTTTTTTCTTTGCACGTAACAGCTCTGTAATTTAACAGCTGTCATCAACGATTGTTCCGATTATAAAAAATGCAGCTCTACACAATTGAAAAGCGCGTTATCATTGTAAAAATGAGGCCGGAAATGTAGTGCCTTGGGTGACAGTGAAATGGGACTTCGTTACAGGAACGTTGTAACGGAATTCTTGTGGCCTGAACTGGATGGTATGGATCTAAACGATGTATGGTTTCAGCAGGACGGGGCCACCTGCCACACCGCGCACGAAACAAGCGATTGGAGCAACGATTTCCAGGCGAATCAGTTTGCCGCCAACATCGTGCGATTTAACGCCGTGCGATTTCTTTCTTTGGGGTGTTTTAAAATTTTAGGTCTATACGGATAAACCACAAACAAATCCAGAGCTCAAGGCCGAGATCCAAAGCGTCATTGGTGAGATAGAGCCACATCTTTGTCAAAATGTCATCGAAAATTTAATGAAAAAAGGAATAGCCTGTGTTCGAAGCCGCAGTGGCCATATGCCGGATATTTTATTCCATACGTAATCGTAACATGTCTAGTTTACAATGCAATAAAAATATCATCACTCGCTAAAAAAATAATGCGTTTTTCTTTTAAATTAAATCGTGCACCCTTTACTTCTTCATGAAATCATGATATTTCGAAAAATATAAATCTGAAAAAATGCTTTAAATGTCGGTGTAAAACGCAAAATCTGATTGAGGTGTTTAAGAAATTGCGCATACAAATCTATATAGTATATGAATCTCATTGAATTCAGTGCTTCATCTCGACTTACGTTCTTAATTAAATTCAACGAATTAATTAAATTCAATATTTTCTAATTAAGTGCAAGAGCGTACATTTAAATATCAGCACCCGCCCCTCACAGGTTAAATGAATCGGTTTTAATCCTTACATATAAAGAACATCAGTCATGCAGAGGAGTCACGTGGACTTGAGCGATACAGTATTAAACATGTTCAACTTTGATTGATCGTCAATTATTTATTTTGCGGTTGCTGATGAATACACAATACATTTAACCAGGATGCTTGCACTGGCAAATAGCAAACAATAAATGATTGTGACTATTTATTACTGGTACAGGCACCCATAGCATGAGTAGTAATCCCAATAGCTGGTACAGTCGACAGTGTATCACTCTTTACGTCCTTCGAAATACATGTACTCTAATCAGTTACGTTACGGGCGACTTCGAAGCGAAAATGTAAATATTGAGGTGCTGTTGACTGCCGACACTACACGCGTTGCATAAAAGCGAGTATTATAAGAAGCCTGTATAGGTAATCATAAACTCATATTTTTATACACGTCCGGCACAGACGAGGGTTTGCCTCTTGTCACGGTCCAGACCTTTTTCGCTTCATTAACATCCAGTACCTGGATGACAGAGCTTTGCTCGGTATTTAATTTTTTTGGTCAATCGTGTTTTTGGAAAAAGGGAAAAAAATTATCGGACTGGAGACATGTGGTCTGGAACTCTGGACACGAACCGGGGTCTTATGGTTTCGAGACCACCCGATTTCCCACCTGAGCTATTACAGCCTCGTTGACGGTGGCGAAATTTACCATCGTATTATAATGATATTGCAGCAGTTTTTCATTGCCGGAAAACGCATATAAAACGACGTTTTCTAAAAATGAAACCTAGCTAGATCGATTTATCGCCTCCGAAACCCCCGGCATACTAAATTTCTTGAAAATCGTTGCAGCCGTTTCATGAAGGAAAGGAAGTAGGAAGGATTGTGGATGTGCAACGTCAGGGAGTGAACCGGTATTAAACCTGGGAAGAATTATTCAAAATTGCACTGAACAGAAGAACTGACTGCATTGATACCTCCAATGATGGATATGCGCTCTAAGAAAGCCATAAAAGCGGATAATGCCACGTGCTGCTTATGATCTGTGCACTCTTTATTTATTAATATTTAGGAAAACAATGTGATATTAATTTATTTGTTCCATCTGTCAGGCCAGGAAGATTTATTTGTTAGCTGAGTTTTACAAGTTGTCCGAAATAAATGTAGATACAAAACACAAAAAAAAAACAACAATTCTTCATGGTTAGGAGTGGCATCCAAGTGTTTTGTTATAAAGCTCATAATATCTTTTAAACGGCAATGAAATTTGAAGGGAATCTCACACAATATTTAGTCCACTCTTTTCCTGACGACAGGTCTAGGTTTGGGACTGGCAAACCCTAAATATAAATATTTTGAAGATATACAACTTTCAATTGGTGTCTTCTTGCTATCGTGTGACGTAGGGCTACCGACGGCCGGCTCACAGCCTCTTATATTTTTGTTCTTTTTTCGTAGGTACATATTCAAGAGTGTGTTACGTGAGGTTCATGGCCGAACGACTTTCAAGGTTTCACTACGTACCAAGGTCTTGATAGCTACGCCAATCGAGACTACTACAAAATGATGGCTATATTAATGCTGAGTGCATCCAAGGAAAACAATTTTGATAGATAAGTACTCAGTTAAATGAAACATAATGCATCTTAGATTACTTACCAGTAATGGGTACATTTGCCTTGTGAATTCACAGAACTCACTATATAGTAACGTGAGTAATCATCCATGTATTTTAAACGTCTTTTTTATTACGCTATAAAAATTGAAGATTTCATCTTGAACATAAAGCGGCCTTATTTATAAAAACACGATTGCTTAAAACGCTGGAGATTTTACAAGGAAAAGTTGTAACCACAGATTAAATAAACTGACTCTTAGGAGTGCTTTAGACTATAAAGCAGTCAGTTTATTTAATCTGTGACACAGACTCACAGACTATTTTAATCGGTGTTTTAAGGAATCGTGTTTTTTATAAATAAGACCGTTAATTTACAGTATTATATCTAAAAACACGATTACTTAAAACACTCCTCAGAGACACTTTAAATAGTCTGTTGTAAGGGGAAAGACGTTACCACAGATTATTTAAACTGCCTCTGAGGAGTGTTTTAGAGGAATCTTGTTTTTATAAATAACACCATAACTACTTTGAGTATTACTTTGGTTCTTTCCAAACGTTTATAGTTACATGGTGAATCTTCATTATTTTGTTGGCAATTTCGAACTTCGAAAAGTTCGAAAATACCAACAAAATAATTAGCTGTTTCCTAATTAAAATTAATTTCGGGGTTGATGGGATTTGGTTACAACTAATACAAATCTAAAACAACACTAGAACCGCTGCTTTTCGTTCTAATCGTCAATTATCGATTCATCGATTCGATTTTACACTGTTATATTACGAAGTTTAATTTTGAAGGGAAATGAAGGCTGAATTTGCCATATAATTAAGTATTCTCTGTAGGCACCCGAGAGGTTGATTTCCACCAGGAAACAGCCATGTCATCGTACCGTTTTTGGGCATGGCCTCAGGCAAAAGGGCATAGACCCCAGCAGCCATGGCCGCTTCGGCCGACATGTACCTAAGCGGTTAGCTTTGACCGTTTAATTTTTAAAATTCAGTGCTTTGGCTAAGGTATATCCATTCATCCAATAAAGTTCTATTTGTATTGGGTTCAGAGGGAATGCTTTAAATGATATTTGAGCGTTCGATATTTAGGTACGCATCAGTATAACTTTGACTTAGGTATCCCTGGACACCTAACCTTCTCGCGTACCCAATAATACCTAACCATTTGTCAACCATGGCATAAGGCTGAGTGGAGACCTTTTTGGTGCATAATACGTAAGACTGTAATAATTTTAAGTTTAATTTATTCTATTGTATTTTTATGTCCCAAATAAAGATTATTCTATTCTATTCTAACTCTACGACCATTTTTTGAAGTGTTACTACATTTTAAATAAAACTTTTTTATTTCTGGTACCTTTATTGCACTGAGATTTCAGGGATATTTTTTAATAAAATATTTTTTTGTTTATTTATCAATACTGTGTGTTTAAAATGGCACGCGTTCTTACAGATCAAAACCGACGTTCTTATGAATTTTTTTATGAAAACAGCAATAAAAAAAATACTTGTTAATTTTCAGGGCAAACTTAAACATCAGAAGAAAAAAAAAACCTTAATTACTTTTTTACGCCCATTCAGTACAAAAATTCAATTTTAAAAATTACCACAAATTGCGATGTTGTACGAATTTTTGTAAAATTTCAAAAAAAAAATGTATTTGGCTGCCGGTATTCGTTGCCTTTCGTCAAGCCGTGAGGAACACCGAGTTGACAAGAGACACCACGGTTATTCGCACACGCACCAAAAAGATACAACAATTTTTCCGTCGTGTATTCGTCGAAACGACGAAGGTTAGGTGTCTAGGGTTAAAGCCAGCGGCCACACAGAAGGGACGTGGGGCGAAGACGCGTCGTTAATGCAATTCACTTTCATACAAAATGTACTGAAGGCACGCGTCGAAGCCCACACAGAAGATACGGGGCGAGGGCGTGATTGCTATACAACGCGTCGCGAGCGTCTTTCCCGCGCCCCGCCCCGCAACCCTTTTGTGTCGCCGCTGCGCGCTGGCTAAGCTTTGTTTTCTGAGTTACGTTATGTACCTACATAATTTGTGAATATGTAGTAGCAATGACAGCGGTTAGAAAGACTGCACAGTACAAAGACTCTGTCTCTGAGAGAAGGCCTGTGCCCTGTAGTGGGATGCATGTAGAGGCGTTTTTTTGTTCTCTAAAATGGACACCTAGTTTAGCTTGTAACGTTCATTAAGTCACAGTTTCTGTGTTATTTTGAATAAAAATACTTTGATTTTAATTTTGATTTTGCTTACTTATGTATTATTGCATAAGTACATACATAAGCAGCTTCTTCAGAAACACTTGAAAAAACTGACGCCCGACTCAAAAGCATTTTTGACTTTAAAACTAAACAAACTTTATCAATAATATTTCGCTGGGAAATTATGTTTTTTTTGTTTATAAAAATGGTAGTAACTTTTCAATGTTCTTATGATACATACGGAGCGTACAACTAGTGCTACGCGTAGGTATCTAAGATCCCAATGTCTCTAATTTCTAATTCACTTTGTAAAAGAAAGGTAGAAAATTTTAATTCCCAAGGTTTCTTGGGAAGAAATTTTAGGCTATAGCAAACAAGTGAGACGTTGTGCGAGAACATCTCCTAAGATGTCAAATTCGATAAGTGGGTAGGTAATCTGTGACTTAGGTTTAACAAATTAACACCAAATATTCGTGCCTTAAATCCGCCTTAATAAAGTCTTAATAATATTTTAATAATTATTACGATTGGGTATCTAACGAGAGTCTTTGGGGTAATATATCAAACATTCAATAATTAATTAATTAAAGAAAAGGAGAATATTAAATCAAGCTAAGTTTCTTTTAAAATATTTAATGTAAAGATGGCGTCCAAACAAACAAACCTCATTTATTGCGCAAGAGTAGACATAATAGACCGGTACAGGTGACGTGATTAACCACCTGTCTATTCAAAGGGCCGTCGCGCAAGTACTCGTTTTACTATAAGTTTCGGCGTTGCAACTGCAGTGAAGCCAAGGAAGTACATTTGTCTGAACAAGCTACATTAATGTATACACTTAGCTGCCCGAAGGGCGGGTCGAACAAAAAAAGTAAGTGACGGCATTTGGTCAGCAGTGGGTCATAAATAAAAAAGCACCTACAAAAGTCATGTGTAGTACTTCACGTGGGATTGGGATGAATAGTACCTACCTATCTCATATTACCATCGAGGAAGTTATGCTAACTGCACGCCAAAATCCGTTTAACCGTTTAGACGTGATTGCATGACAAACATCCAAACATGTAGCCATACAAACTTTCACAATATTAGTGTTTCAGAGGTGAGGCTCCAGTGCAAGTAGCATCTTAGGAGGCTGAAAGTAAATGGGGCACCTAATGCGGACTTTCCTGCACTTAGCTTCAAGTGTCGGACGAAGTAAGCGGGAGCACATTAGGCGCTAGCCTTGCGGGGACTCATGGCCGTCGCAACAAAGGCTTCGCTCTTAAGATAGTTAATGGACGAACAAACATTAACATTAAGAGGGTTTGGAATGCCACTTACATTTTACGCGCGATTGATCTACGGTCTTATTTATAAAAACTCGATTCCTTAAAACACTTCAAAAACGCCGATTAAAATAGTCTGTGGTGGAGATTTTACAAGGAAAAGTTGTAGCCACAGATTAAATAAACAGAGTTTTAGATTGGTTTTTAGAGGAATTGTGGTTTTATAAATAAGGCCGATAGTGTTTTGATACTACCCACCAGAACATTGAAATGAAAATAAGACATATTATAAAAATAAAAGATCCGACTCCTGAAATTCTTAAACAACCCCTAAAAAATTAGTGGCAGGTCCCACTCCAAGAACTTTTGTCTTTTCTGTGTGGAAAAAAATACTTTTATTACAAACATACCTATTTAGAGGCTAAAATTCCAATTGAACCCGCGACCTCTGGCTAACCGTGCCAGTGCTCTTCCGACTGAGCTAATGGGCAAGTGAAGCGACAGTGATATTTCGAGCCTCTACAAACTTCTCTGTATTACGTACAGGCAGCGTTATCTGGCCGAAGCGATTTACATCACTTGCAGCCCCGACCCACCCACTTTGTAGTTAGGTTTTTACATCGGAATGATATCGCTGTACCTACATGATTATATTATTTTTGTTGTTTTTAAAATTGTCCTCAGCACGGGTTAGTGCAATAAAAAGAATAGATAGATAGATAGATAGATAAAACATTTATTTAACGGCACAATACTAAAAAACACATTATACAAAATAAAGAACATAAAACATGACATATTCATAAATATATAGGTGCTCAAATATTGAATTATACATAAAACATAAGAAAAAAAAAAAGTTACACATTTATAATATCATGATTTTATCAAGTTACAAAACAGGGTTTTAAGTATTGAGCCCCTAAAATGGCCCCGACTCAGCATGTGTTGCAGGAGCACCGAGATACTACCTGCAACGCTGATATTCTGTCGCGGCCATGTTGCGGTTAGTCGTGTTTGTGAAAATAATAAAAGTAATGAAATATATTTATAAAATGGGTGCCCAATATTACCAGTGTGAGGTCTATATGCCTAAGTTTAGTGTAGTGTGTTGTGTTTTTGTCTGTGGTATGTGTATAAAAAAGTAAATGGAGAAAACAGTGTGAAAATAATACTAAATATTAAAGTGAGGTGACTCATGAACGGTGTTTTGCCGGTGATATCTGCGCCATTTTCGCCGAGAACTATCTACTCACCACGAATAGTGGTAGAAGGAACAACACAGGTAGGTACGCACGAAATTGTGTTAGAAGTTGATTTTTGTGCCTGCAACAGATGTTCTTTATAAATTTTTTTGAAATTTAATCTATTTTTGCAGGTACGAAAAGGGGGTGGAATATTATTCCAGCACTTTGTTGCTGCGTACCTAAAACTGCCACGGAAGGCCGCTGTTCTATGAATCGGCAAACTAAGTGGCACAGAA
Source organism: Yponomeuta malinellus (assembly GCA_947308005.1). Classification (NCBI taxonomy): domain Eukaryota; kingdom Metazoa; phylum Arthropoda; class Insecta; order Lepidoptera; family Yponomeutidae; genus Yponomeuta; species Yponomeuta malinellus. The sequence continues at coordinate 13,151,320 of OX371006.1, read as the reverse complement.
GCCCCTCTTACCCCTTCTGCGTGACGTGATTGTCTCCAGGTAAGTTTATTTAGTAGATAGGAAGGCTCTTGTTTTTTGATAATTCCAAATAACATAGTGGCTAGCTGAAGCTTCTGTCTCGCTTCCATTTTCAGCATGTTTGCGCCATTAAGGAAGGGGGTCACATGTGTACGAGGCGGTATATACAAACAGTATCGAGCACAGGCGTTCTGCACTCTTTGGACCAGATTTTGGGATTTTTTAAATAAACAGGGGCCATACAAGGCCGCGCAGTAGCTAAGTTTAGATAATACTAAAGTTTCGCATAGCCTATTACGCAGGGAAGGACTAATGAAACTACGTATGCGGTAAAGCATCTTCAATCGGTAAAAACAATTTCTGACCACTTCTTGGATATGGCGTTCAAAATGTAGTTCACCGTCCATCAGAATGCCCAGATTACGGGCCTCCGTAACTCGCTCAATCTCTTTATTCCTTACATGTACATTAATATTTAATTGTGATAATTTTTTGATTTGGTTTTTGGAACCTAACAACATATATTTAGATTTTATCGGATTTAGTACGAGACAGTTCCTTTCGGCCCATACTGAGATTCTACCTAAATCTTCATTTAGACCAGACACACAAGCATCAGTCTCTTGCGGAAGAATTTTTGTGTAAACTTGTAAGTCGTCTGCGTATAAATGATACTGACAATTCTTTATTGAGTCTATTATGTCTGCAGTATATATAATAAATAATAAAGGCCCAAGTATAGACCCTTGGGGAATTCCGCGATCTGTGGGCTTGTCTTGGGATACGGTCGTGGAGCCGTCTGATTTTTGTAAGACCACTCGTTGTTGGCGATCTGTCAAATAGCTCTTGAACCACCTGATAGTACATGAGTCAAAACCGTAATAGGACAACTTGGATAGTAGAAGGTTAATGTTAATTGAATCAAACGCACGTGAGAAGTCCAATAACGTAAGAATACTTCCACTACCTGTGTCTTGTGCACCTAAAATATTGTCTACAACGTCAAGTAGTGCAGTTGCTGTACTGTGACTTTTTCTAAAACCTGACTGCATTTTGGGAAGGATACTGTTTTCCTCGCAATACCGAATCACCTGATCATAGATTACCTTTTCAAGGATTTTAGAAACTATGGGGAGTAAGCTAATAGGTCGTAGATCGGAAATTTCAGTTGGGTTGGATATTTTAGCAATCGGGCGAACTATCGCAGTCTTCCAATAGTCTGGGAAGGTTGAGGATACAATTGACTTATTTACGATTTCTACAATGGTCGTTAGGGAATAAGGCAGTGTTGCGATAATCATATCCAAGCTTATACCGTCAATACCTTGCGCATTTGACGACAAAGACAAGATAGCCTTTGAAATTACAGTTTCGTTTACAGGTTTTAATACAAAAGTTGCATTTGAGTGCCTATTGCATTCATAATACGCCAGTATTGAGAAGCTGCAAATGTTGGTGCCAGGAATAGTTAAAAAATAATTATTAATTTTATCAGGGTCATCGAAGTGGTCTGGTGTGAGATTCTTCGCATGAGATTGAGGCAGAGCTATTTCCCTGAGAGACTTCCATAATTTTTTTGGATTATTTATATTACAGTTAACATGGTTCTCAAAGAAACAGCGCCTCTCCTGATACAAACTGACATTAACCAGATGCTTTAGATCTTTGTATTCCTGTTTATGTATGTCACTTTTACTTTTGGAATACCTGACACCAGCCCGGTCACGTAACTGCATCATGTATCTAACATTACTAGTGAGCCAAGGCTTCTGTTTTTCCCTAATCACGATTGTATGCAATGGCGCATGCTTGTCGAATATATCTATTACTAATTTGTTGAACTTATTTACAATTTCGTTCACGTCCGGGGAACATGACAGATTAGTCCAATTGATTAATTCTAATTCTAAATTTAATTTGAGAATGTCAATTGTTTTTAATGATCTAATTGTAATTTTGCGAGGTGGTATTTTTGGTTTTTTTATTAGTAATTCGGCTGTCACAATAGCGTGACTACATAAGTCAGAGATATGGTCGACTGTCACAGATATTTTACACGGGTCAACATCGGTACACACCAGGTCAATTGAAGTCGAAGAGCCATTTGTAAAATGAGTAGGCACGTTTACAATATTCTTTAATAGGGTACTTGTCAAAAAGTTATCTAATTTGCTATTGTTCGTGCTAGGCAGTAATGTATTTACATTAAAGTCCCCTAACAAAATCACATAGTCAAAATTGGCAAAGCTTATAATGGACTCGGTTAAAGCCTCAAAAAACGTGTCGCAATTAAGCCATGGTGGTCTGTATGCTGTACCTATAGCCAGCCGCATGGAATTTATCCTGACAGACAGCCACATTTGCTCGACCTGCTCGGGTGCAGGCGGGTGCGGCTCGGTGACGGCGCGTACGCCGTGACGTACGTAGAAGCCCACTCCGCCGCCCCGCTGCCGCAATACTTTTATTATGTACAATTAATATGGATGCCATGTAGCTGAAATAAAAATTACTAATAATAAAAATAACAGTTTATGGTCCCTTCTTTTACAGTTGGACCCAATATTTTTTGTCTGCCGTTTTGGTTTCTAGTCTGTATTATTTGTATTGTGGTTATGACCCTTCTCTAGGGCCAAAAATTTGTGTTCAACTGTACCTGTTTGCAGATGACGCTCGTTTTAGCGAATGATAAGGCGAATATTTAATTTAATTCATTTACAGAAACATAATACACAATAATAACAGACTTATATTTAGCTCACAACAATGAAAAATCTGAAAACGTTCACAAACTATTTTAGATTGTAGCAAATCCCTAAGTCAATTTTTCAAGTGTCATTACTTAATTCTCAAAACATGAAATATTACATTTGCTTTGATTGATAGGCATACAACATAATGTGACCACTGACAAGAATGGTGAAACCAACAGAGGTGACGAAAATCCTTTGACATTTCTCGAGTGAACCTCGCTTTGAGAGGTTCTGCAATCAAGTGCATGCGCAGATTATTTCATTTATATCGAAAAGCATCATATTCTTTGTTTATGATACTCTGGCCACAAAATAACATTTAATTTCCGCGTGGGCTTGCATGAAATGATTCGTACCACGATGATCGCTATTAAAATTTTGACATTTGCCATTTTGACGATTACATTCGTCATGTGTCTTCAAAATAATGTAACCATGCATCGTTGCAGTGAATACTTAGTTTAATTTATGTCGAAACAACTTCTCCGCCTTTGCTATGTACTGACAATATGGTTTCTCATTTAAATAATGTTGCTACATAAAATAAAGAATATGGACAGTCATACACCCACGCGTAGTAAAGAAACTTATCTGCCTTCCATGTCGACTACAATAATGAACTACTAAATCAATCAATAGGATCTCAAAATGTTTAGGCAAGTTGAACTGATTGTATTATTGTTTGAAGTTTTTGCCATCGCAAATCCATCGCCTATTCAACTACGGGTGCAGAATTAACTTGTAATTCCTAGCAAAAACTTTGTCCATTGAAAGACTGGCAGGAAATTACAAAAACGTGACGAGTAGCTATGTGCTTTACCTGAAGACCAGCAGCTGTGCAAAAAAGTCAATCCACCTTACGTATGTACCTACCTATACTAACACAGGTGTTGTAGTATTACTGTCTGCATGTGTGTATAATATGGTCTCGTCGGTCCACTAGGCAGTGAGGTTGGGCCGGTTACATAATGCGACGTGTGAGTTCAAATCAAACGGCCGGAACTTGACCTTGTCAGGCTGTGAGCTGCTACGTCACTGTCACTGCACTGTATTATAGAACTTGGCTCTAGTGTCCTTATAACTAGAGCGCGCTAATTTTCCTGCACGTTGCTTTGTAGGTATTGTATCTATCAGATCTAGTTTACACGTGTTTCCCCGTGACTAACTAGATGTGAGTACTGATTGTGTGCCTTACTTACCTGCATTGAAATATATTTATGTTTGATTTATTATGATATGGAAGTAAGCAAAATATATAAATTATATAACCAGCCAATGCAGGGTTTAACGAAATCCCCATATATACCCGAGGGTGGCCGGGTCTACTCGTCAATACGAAGATCTATTTTCCTCAGAAAAAATAAGATTCAGAAGTAGAGCTGACGGCTAGCCTCCGATACTATTATCGTAGTCACTGAAAGAAGAAGTAGCCCCTCGCGCCAGATTTGGTAATTGGTTAACCATTGGTATAACCAAATCCAAATATATACATTCAAAAATGGGGGGCTTTACTCGTCAATACGAACAACTTTTACTATGCGAAAACGTCGTAATCGCGAAAAACAAATTTCAGCCCATAGTCTCTGAGAGAAGTTTCACCTGTGCCCTACAATCAATGGGACGTAGGTGTATAGGCAGCATTGTTATATATTTTCATGCCGCACGTGGTAATTTTTATTTATAATAATTTATTTAAATAACTGTTGCTATTTTTATTTTACTTTACGCCCTACTGCAGGGTAGAACAGGCCTTCTATCAGAGAGAGATACAGAGTATATACCTACAGCCCTCCTCTCGGAAAGAGAGAGAGTATATAGTACGCACCGGGGATTGGCGATTACAAGCAAACAGGCGGACATAAGTTAGATACCTACGAATGTCTTGTAACATTAACTAAGAATTGTATTTTTTTTCTCACATAGGTATGTGATATAAGATATTGCGTGATAATATCGATAATAATTACAAGCAAACAGACGGACATAAGTTAGATACGCATGTCCTCTGACATTGTATTTGTAGAGACGATAGTAACTAAGAATTGTATTTTTTTTTCTCACATAGGTATGTGATATAAGATATTGCGTCATAATATCGATAATAATTACAAGCAAACAGGCGGACATAAGTTAGATACGCATGTCCTCTGACATTGTATTTGTAGAGACGATAGTAACTAAGAATTGTATTTTTTTTTCTCACATAGGTATGTGATATAAGATATTGCGTCATAATATCGATAATAATTACAAGCAAACAGACGGACATAAGTTAGATACGCATGTCCTCTGACATTGTATTTGTAGAGACGATAGTAACTAAGAATTGTATTTTTTTTTCTCACATAGGTATGTGATATAAGATATTGCGTGATAATATCGATAATAATTACAAGCAAACAGACGGACATAAGTTAGATACGCATGTCCTCTGACATTGTATTTGTAGAGACGATAGTAACTAAGAATTGTATTTTTTTTTCTCACATAGGTATGTGATATAAGATATTGCGTCATAATATCGATAATAATTACAAGCAAACAGGCGGACATAGGTAAGGTATATCCATTCATCCAATAAAGTTATATCCATTCATCCAATAAAGTTCTATTTGTATTGGGTTCAGAGGGAATGCTTTAAATGATATTTGAGCGTTCGATATTTAGGTACGCATCAGTATAACTTTGACTTAGGTATCCCTGGACACCTAACCTTCTCGCGTACCCAATAATACCTAACCATTTGTCAACCATGGCATAAGGCTGAGTGGAGACCTTTTTGGTGCATAATACGTAAGACTGTAATAATTTTAAGTTTAATTTATTCTATTGTATTTTTATGTCCCAAATAAAGATTATTCTATTCTATTCTAACTCTACGACCATTTTTTGAAGTGTTACTACATTTTAAATAAAACTTTTTTATTTCTGGTACCTTTATTGCACTGAGATTTCAGGGATATTTTTTAATAAAATATTTTTTTGTTTATTTATCAATACTGTGTGTTTAAAATGGCACGCGTTCTTACAGATCAAAACCGACGTTCTTATGAATTTTTTTATGAAAACAGCAATAAAAAAAATACTTGTTAATTTTCAGGGCAAACTTAAACATCAGAAGAAAAAAAAAACCTTAATTACTTTTTTACGCCCATTCAGTACAAAAATTCAATTTTAAAAATTACCACAAATTGCGATGTTGTACGAATTTTTGTAAAATTTAAAAAAAAAAATGTATTTGGCTGCCGGTATTCGTTGCCTTTCGTCAAGCCGTGAGGAACACCGAGTTGACAAGAGACACCACGGTTATTCGCACACGCACCAAAAAGATACAACAATTTTTCCGTCGTGTATTCGTCGAAACGACGAAGGTTAGGTGTCTAGGGTTAAAGCCAGCGGCCACACAGAAGGGACGTGGGGCGAAGACGCGTCGTTAATGCAATTCACTTTCATACAAAATGTACTGAAGGCACGCGTCGAAGCCCACACAGAAGATACGGGGCGAGGGCGTGATTGCTATACAACGCGTCGCGAGCGTCTTTCCCGCGCCCCGCCCCGCAACCCTTTTGTGTCGCCGCTGCGCGCTGGCTAAGCTTTGTTTTCTGAGTTACGTTATGTACCTACATAATTTGTGAATATGTAGTAGCAATGACAGCGGTTAGAAAGACTGCACAGTACAAAGACTCTGTCTCTGAGAGAAGGCCTGTGCCCTGTAGTGGGATGCATGTAGAGGCGTTTTTTTGTTCTCTAAAATGGACACCTAGTTTAGCTTGTAACGTTCATTAAGTCACAGTTTCTGTGTTATTTTGAATAAAAATACTTTGATTTTAATTTTGATTTTGCTTACTTATGTATTATTGCATAAGTACATACATAAGCAGCTTCTTCAGAAACACTTGAAAAAACTGACGCCCGACTCAAAAGCATTTTTGACTTTAAAACTAAACAAACTTTATCAATAATATTTCGCTGGGAAATTATGTTTTTTTTGTTTATAAAAATGGTAGTAACTTTTCAATGTTCTTATGATACATACGGAGCGTACAACTAGTGCTACGCGTAGGTATCTAAGATCCCAATGTCTCTAATTTCTAATTCACTTTGTAAAAGAAAGGTAGAAAATTTTAATTCCCAAGGTTTCTTGGGAAGAAATTTTAGGCTATAGCAAACAAGTGAGACGTTGTGCGAGAACATCTCCTAAGATGTCAAATTCGATAAGTGGGTAGGTAATCTGTGACTTAGGTTTAACAAATTAACACCAAATATTCGTGCCTTAAATCCGCCTTAATAAAGTCTTAATAATATTTTAATAATTATTACGATTGGGTATCTAACGAGAGTCTTTGGGGTAATATATCAAACATTCAATAATTAATTAATTAAAGAAAAGGAGAATATTAAATCAAGCTAAGTTTCTTTTAAAATATTTAATGTAAAGATGGCGTCCAAACAAACAAACCTCATTTATTGCGCAAGAGTAGACATAATAGACCGGTACAGGTGACGTGATTAACCACCTGTCTATTCAAAGGGCCGTCGCGCAAGTACTCGTTTTACTATAAGTTTCGGCGTTGCAACTGCAGTGAAGCCAAGGAAGTACATTTGTCTGAACAAGCTACATTAATGTATACACTTAGCTGCCCGAAGGGCGGGTCGAACAAAAAAAGTAAGTGACGGCATTTGGTCAGCAGTGGGTCATAAATAAAAAAGCACCTACAAAAGTCATGTGTAGTACTTCACGTGGGATTGGGATGAATAGTACCTACCTATCTCATATTACCATCGAGGAAGTTATGCTAACTGCACGCCAAAATCCGTTTAACCGTTTAGACGTGATTGCATGACAAACATCCAAACATGTAGCCATACAAACTTTCACAATATTAGTGTTTCAGAGGTGAGGCTCCAGTGCAAGTAGCATCTTAGGAGGCTGAAAGTAAATGGGGCACCTAATGCGGACTTTCCTGCACTTAGCTTCAAGTGTCGGACGAAGTAAGCGGGAGCACATTAGGCGCTAGCCTTGCGGGGACTCATGGCCGTCGCAACAAAGGCTTCGCTCTTAAGATAGTTAATGGACGAACAAACATTAACATTAAGAGGGTTTGGAATGCCACTTACATTTTACGCGCGATTGATCTACGGTCTTATTTATAAAAACTCGATTCCTTAAAACACTTCAAAAACGCCGATTAAAATAGTCTGTGGTGGAGATTTTACAAGGAAAAGTTGTAGCCACAGATTAAATAAACAGAGTTTTAGATTGGTTTTTAGAGGAATTGTGTTTTTATAAATAAGGCCGATAGTGTTTTGATACTACCCACCAGAACATTGAAATGAAAATAAGACATATTATAAAAATAAAAGATCCGACTCCTGAAATTCTTAAACAACCCCTAAAAAATTAGTGGCAGGTCCCACTCCAAGAACTTTTGTCTTTTCTGTGTGGAAAAAAATACTTTTATTACAAACATACCTATTTAGAGGCTAAAATTCCAATTGAACCCGCGACCTCTGGCTAACCGTGCCAGTGCTCTTCCGACTGAGCTAATGGGCAAGTGAAGCGACAGTGATATTTCGAGCCTCTACAAACTTCTCTGTATTACGTACAGGCAGCGTTATCTGGCCGAAGCGATTTACATCACTTGCAGCCCCGACCCACCCACTTTGTAGTTAGGTTTTTACATCGGAATGATATCGCTGTACCTACATGATTATATTATTTTTGTTGTTTTTAAAATTGTCCTCAGCACGGGTTAGTGCAATAAAAAGAATATAATACTTTTATTATGTACAATTAATATGGATGCCATGTAGCTGAAATAAAAATTACTAATAATAAAAATAACAGTTTATGGTCCCTTCTTTTACAGTTGGACCCAATATTTTTTGTCTGCCGTTTTGGTTTCTAGTCTGTATTATTTGTATTGTGGTTATGACCCTTCTCTAGGGCCAAAAATTTGTGTTCAACTGTACCTGTTTGCAGATGACGCTCGTTTTAGCGAATGATAAGGCGAATATTTAATTTAATTCATTTACAGAAACATAATACACAATAATAACAGACTTATATTTAGCTCACAACAATGAAAAATCTGAAAACGTTCACAAACTATTTTAGATTGTAGCAAATCCCTAAGTCAATTTTTCAAGTGTCATTACTTAATTCTCAAAACATGAAATATTACATTTGCTTTGATTGATAGGCATACAACATAATGTGACCACTGACAAGAATGGTGAAACCAACAGAGGTGACGAAAATCCTTTGACATTTCTCGAGTGAACCTCGCTTTGAGAGGTTCTGCAATCAAGTGCATGCGCAGATTATTTCATTTATATCGAAAAGCATCATATTCTTTGTTTATGATACTCTGGCCACAAAATAACATTTAATTTCCGCGTGGGCTTGCATGAAATGATTCGTACCACGATGATCGCTATTAAAATTTTGACATTTGCCATTTTGACGATTACATTCGTCATGTGTCTTCAAAATAATGTAACCATGCATCGTTGCAGTGAATACTTAGTTTAATTTATGTCGAAACAACTTCTCCGCCTTTGCTATGTACTGACAATATGGTTTCTCATTTAAATAATGTTGCTACATAAAATAAAGAATATGGACAGTCATACACCCACGCGTAGTAAAGAAACTTATCTGCCTTCCATGTCGACTACAATAATGAACTACTAAATCAATCAATAGGATCTCAAAATGTTTAGGCAAGTTGAACTGATTGTATTATTGTTTGAAGTTTTTGCCATCGCAAATCCATCGCCTATTCAACTACGGGTGCAGAATTAACTTGTAATTCCTAGCAAAAACTTTGTCCATTGAAAGACTGGCAGGAAATTACAAAAACGTGACGAGTAGCTATGTGCTTTACCTGAAGACCAGCAGCTGTGCAAAAAAGTCAATCCACCTTACGTATGTACCTACCTATACTAACACAGGTGTTGTAGTATTACTGTCTGCATGTGTGTATAATATGGTCTCGTCGGTCCACTAGGCAGTGAGGTTGGGCCGGTTACATAATGCGACGTGTGAGTTCAAATCAAACGGCCGGAACTTGACCTTGTCAGGCTGTGAGCTGCTACGTCACTGTCACTGCACTGTATTATAGAACTTGGCTCTAGTGTCCTTATAACTAGAGCGCGCTAATTTTCCTGCACGTTGCTTTGTAGGTATTGTATCTATCAGATCTAGTTTACACGTGTTTCCCCGTGACTAACTAGATGTGAGTACTGATTGTGTGCCTTGCTTACCTGCATTGAAATATATTTATGTTTGATTTATTATGATATGGAAGTAAGCAAAATATATAAATTATATAACCAGCCAATGCAGGGTTTAACGAAATCCCCATATATACCCGAGGGTGGCCGGGTCTACTCGTCAATACGAAGATCTATTTTCCTCAGAAAAAATAAGATTCAGAAGTAGAGCTGACGGCTAGCCTCCGATACTATTATCGTAGTCACTGAAAGAAGAAGTAGCCCCTCGCGCCAGATTTGGTAATTGGTTAACCATTGGTATAACCAAATCCAAATATATACATTCAAAAATGGGGGGCTTTACTCGTCAATACGAACAACTTTTACTATGCGAAAACGTCGTAATCGCGAAAAACAAATTTCAGCCCATAGTCTCTGAGAGAAGTTTCACCTGTGCCCTACAATCAATGGGACGTAGGTGTATAGGCAGCATTGTTATATATTTTCATGCCGCACGTGGTAATTTTTATTTATAATAATTTATTTAAATAACTGTTGCTATTTTTATTTTACTTTACGCCCTACTGCAGGGTAGAACAGGCCTTCTATCAGAGAGAGATACAGAGTATATACCTACAGCCCTCCTCTCGGAAAGAGAGAGAGTATATAGTACGCACCGGGGATTGGCGATTACAAGCAAACAGGCGGACATAAGTTAGATACCTACGAATGTCTTGTAACATTAACTAAGAATTGTATTTTTTTTCTCACATAGGTATGTGATATAAGATATTGCGTGATAATATCGATAATAATTACAAGCAAACAGACGGACATAAGTTAGATACGCATGTCCTCTGACATTGTATTTGTAGAGACGATAGTAACTAAGAATTGTATTTTTTTTTCTCACATAGGTATGTGATATAAGATATTGCGTCATAATATCGATAATAATTACAAGCAAACAGGCGGACATAAGTTAGATACGCATGTCCTCTGACATTGTATTTGTAGAGACGATAGTAACTAAGAATTGTATTTTTTTTTCTCACATAGGTATGTGATATAAGATATTGCGTCATAATATCGATAATAATTACAAGCAAACAGACGGACATAAGTTAGATACGCATGTCCTCTGACATTGTATTTGTAGTGACGATAGTAACTAAGAATTGTATTTTTTTTTCTCACATAGGTATGTGATATAAGATATTGCGTGATAATATCGATAATAATTACAAGCAAACAGACGGACATAAGTTAGATACGCATGTCCTCTGACATTGTATTTGTAGAGACGATAGTAACTAAGAATTGTATTTTTTTTTCTCACATAGGTATGTGATATAAGATATTGCGTCATAATATCGATAATAATTACAAGCAAACAGGCGGACATAAGTTAGATACGCATGTCCTCTTACAGTGTATTTATAGAGACGATAGTAACTAAGAATTGTATTCTTTTTCTCACATAGGTATGTGATATAAGATATTGCGTGATAATATCGAAAGCGAAGAAGCTTAATCTACCATCTGTAGTATATTCACACAATTGACTAAATTATTACATTCAAAACGCCCATTATGAAGGCTCTCGCACAATCGACAGTCATTAGAAAGCGCTACTTTTGACTGTACTTTTGAAGAGAATCGAACACCCGCCTAGCCTGGGCCTTGTTTCATAAAACCACAATTCATAGTTTATTATGACAATGGAGAACTTGCACTAAAAATGTTTCAATAGAATAGGAGAGGACACGTTAAAAGATAAATAAACGTGGTATTTTTTTTCTCCTGGTACTTTTTAGGGTTCCGTACCCGAAGGGTACCAAACGGCACCCTATTACTAAGACTTTACTGTCCGTCTATCTGTCTGTTTGTCTGTCTGTCACCAGGCTGTATCTCATGAGCCGTGATAGCTAGGCAGTTGAAATTTTCACAGATGATGTATTTCTTTTGCCGCTATAACAATAACTACTAAAAACAGAATTAAATAAATATTTAAGGGGGCTCCCATCCTCCCATACAACAAACGTAATATTTTTTTGCCGTTTTTTGCTCGATATTAATAACGGTAATAGGTAGACGCTTGAAATGTTCACAGAATATTCGCTTCAAAAATAAACAATTAAATTAAAATAATATAAATATTTTAGGGGGGCTCCCATACAATAAACGTGATTTTTTGCCGTTTTTCCTGATCTTTGTGTCTAATGCGGTATAGATAATGGTACGGAACCGTTCGTGCGCGAGTCCTACTCGCACTTGGCCGGTTTTTATAATATAACCAGTCGAAAAGTCAATATAGTCACGTGGTACTAAAACGCGCCATACAAATCCACCTTAGGCTATGACGTCACTCCCTAGCGTAACGCTTATAATGTATGAAGCGTTTATCAATATTTGAGTTATCTCGTACAATAATGTTTTTATGCATGTACACCCTTATAAGAAAACGTTCAGGATTTAATGTCAAAACCAAATCTAATAAGTTTAATATTATTACAATATCTTTATTTTTCGTATATTTTGTGACCCCGAAAAAAATATTTTTATTGTTTTATTTCTAAATTTTTCGTCACTCCAATCTAAGTTAAATGCAAGTTCCCCATTCGGTCTACATTGCGTATCCGAGTTTTCACACTTGTTAATCTGTGGGTTAATCGATTTTGCAATGTACATCGAATTGTCATAGTAAACCATGAATTGTAGTTTTCTGAAATAGGACCCAGATCGTGAACTGCAATGTTTCATCATATTTTAGGGTTCCGTAGTCAACAAGGAACCCTTATTGTTTAGATTTTAAATATTGTGAGCAGGCAAACCATTTGTCAATTTAGGGATCCGTTTGCGAAATAAGAAAAAACGGTACTTATTATAATAACAACACACATCACAGAAACAAATAAACAGATAAGTGACATAATATAAAAAAATACAGAAAGAAAATGTACACAACGACCAAAGCAAAATAGAAAAAGCAAAGATGTAGCCTGTGGCATGTCTAAATTGCCACAAAAGGCTGACTCACCGTTAAAGCGTTACATAAATACGTGTTATACTCAGAAAGTTTTGAGAAAATATAGTGTTCTGTATGTAAATATTGTTTATGAAATCTTTTCAAAATACGGAGAGTACCAGCCTCTATACAAAGTTTTATGCGTCTGAACCAGTTTTCGAAACACTTTTTCCAGTCCGCCCAGACACCTCGTTTACAGTCTGCTCGTGATAGCGCATCTTCCGGCGACGAAAATTGTATCCCTTTGAGCTGATTTTTTATTTTCGGTAATGAAAAGTAGCCACACGGTGCTAGGTCAGAGCAGTAAGGAGGGTGACCCAGGAGTTTGACCGGCGTGCTGTCCAGGAAGTCCCTCGGTTTAAGCGCGGTGTGCGCGTGCGCGTTGTCGTGGTGGAGCAGTAGCCCGCAGAGCACTGTGTTTGGTCGTTTGTTCCTCACAACAAAGAAAACTTTGCCAAGCATTTGGTAGTATACCATTCGGCGTTTATGCTTCTTTGGTTCTGTAAAGGAATTGATACCAAACAGCCAGTCACGAAATTGAAAAAACTTGCGATCCAAATTTTCCCCCCGCTTCTAGATCGCTTCACTTTGGCAGGCGTTGATTCGTTTTGATACATCCAAACCGTCGACTGGCGCTTCGTTTCTGGATCGTACTGATTATCGTATTGGACTTATCACCTGTAATGATGTCGCACACACGAGACGAGCCTGCTTCAAATTTGATTATCATATCACGGCACCATTCCACCATACTTCTGAGCGTCGCGTCGGTTAGGTCGTGCGGCACCCAGCGTGAAACTATCCTCCTCACGCGAAGATGCACTTGTAGAATCTCATGAAGGCTTCCCGATCCAATCTGCAGTATGTGCTGAATCTTCTGACGTAACTCGCCTATTGTCTTGGATTACATTTTTCACTGCTAGCACTTTTTCTTTCGGTACAGCAGTCGAAGGGCGTCTACTTCTTTCTTCATCCCCCAAAGTTAGTCAACCGCGCTTGAATTCGTTATAGCAACGATACACGGTTGCCTTGGAAGGGCCTTCATCCATGAATGCCGTTTGAAGTCTATCGTACGATTCGTCCGGTTTCAGGCGACACTTGAAATCGTAATTGATGATGCGCGAAAATGTTCCGGTGCAGATGAGAGTTTTGAATGAGACACGATAATTTAAATTAGCTCGAAAAAATGTGGAGCTAAATTTTGAAATTGGAACGCACCTATTTTTACTTATAAGTAAATATAGTAGATTGTACAACAAGGTCTTAAAGCGATCCATTTTTATCCGAGACAATTCGACGACAACAAAGTCGTCGTACAGTGAAAGAACATAAAAAATAACCAATTCCCGCCAATTTATTTTTTTATGTTTATTTTTTTTACCATCTGAATTTAGACCTGTATATTTGTTTTCTGCCAAGTCATAAATAATCAAATCCTATTTTATCTGATTTCATTAATTTAATTATAGAAAACGTAAGGAATTCAAATAATTATAGCAAGAATAAAATAAAACATCAAGTTTCAGTGTTCTACGAAATTTTACTGCTCAATTAAATTGTGCAATATATTTTGACTTTGTTTGGCTGTTGAACCTAATTGTCTTAGTCTTAGAAGAAAAATTGACTTTCGTCTACGCACGACTTAAAGTCGAAGTTTACGAGCATGAGAAGTGAAAGTCATATTTTCAAAATAGCATATAGGTAACTGGCCAGTTTATCAGACATAATTTTTTTTTTCGCAATACTTACGATTTAAAGCGCAAATTTTTGTTGTAGTAAGCACCCCTCCCTCCCTCCCCCCTCTTCTGGCTAAACGATTGACCGTAGAAACGTAAAAAAAATGAGGGCAGTAGCACATATTATGTCATAAGCAGCCTATATACGTCCCACTGTAGGGCACAGGCCTTCTCTCAGAGAGAGAGAGAGAGAGTATGGGCTTAATCACCACGCGTGCCCACCGCGGATTGGCGATTACAAGCGCTGAGGTATGTGAATAGCTCAGACACCCAGGTTTCCTCACGATGTTTTCCTTCACAGTTAGCGAGTGGTATTGCTACTATAACTTCACAAGTGTACATAACTTGTCGCGCTTCGACAAGATGGGCAGGAAAATGTTAAGGAGAGACAAGTACAGTATTTACAAATATTTATTTACAGAGGAAAAAACTGAGGGAAAACAATGGGGTCGTGCCCTACACCAGTTCAATTGGTTCAGCCCGGAAATGTTGATGAACGGTACTCCCCTAGCCTGGATGGGATGACGCGCCGTGTTGCCTCAGTAGAGACGCTGAAGAAAGGCGCGATCCCTCCGGGAAGCCGTAGAATCTCGTACAAAAGTTGTTTCGTATGATGTGAGACCGGAAGTTATTGATCCGGTCTTAAGCTGGATACGGAAGTTCACAAGCTGGACTTCGAACCCTGGAATCGTTTTCCAGTATTAAAATAGGGACATCAAAACGCCCCTGTGCATCGCCACCCAAACCGGAAAGCACCAGAAGGGAGTTTGAAGGTGGCGGTACACTAAAATAGGCAGAACGGCGGAAAATTAGGAACCTAGATAGTAAAACATGCAAAGCCCATTTAGCAATAGATATTTACACAG
Organism: Yponomeuta malinellus; assembly: GCA_947308005.1. Taxonomy (NCBI): domain Eukaryota; kingdom Metazoa; phylum Arthropoda; class Insecta; order Lepidoptera; family Yponomeutidae; genus Yponomeuta; species Yponomeuta malinellus. Next base: position 13,135,704 of record OX371006.1, on the reverse strand, counting down.
ACAATTACAGGAAATAGATACTTAGTGTAATAAACACAACCAGATAATTGTTCACACTCACCCAAAAGCGGGGGCAATCGTCGCAGACTAAAAAATATGAAAAATGAAAAATGGCTGCTAGGGCGGTTGGAGAGAGGCGGCGGAGCAGAGCGCACACCCAACTCTTTCCGTGGTCAAAATTTCAATGATTTGCCAGAGCCGAGATGAGTGAACGGAAGAATATTTGAATGAACGTATTGAATGAGCGATTGCCATAGGCAATCACTCATTCAAAGAGCGTCCAAAATAGTGGCCAAGCATGAGTTAATTTTAAGTGGGAAAATAAAATAAAACTATTAATTTCTTGAGAAAATAACTAAACTTTGAAATTATACAAAAAATATACATTTTAGTAGCGTATTTTGACAGTAAAAGAAATAACGCTACAAACTTAGAAAGAAAAGTCATAGGTACATGCCCGCATTGGGAATCGAACCTGGGTCTCCCCCTTCCGAGTCCAATGTTCTACCCACTAGGCTATCACCGCTCTGCACATATTATGACGAACTTAAAAGGAAAACTATCACGGCTAAGTAATCTTTATAAGTTAACAAGCAATGGGCTACCAACTTATAAAGAAAATGTTGCGCAAAAATTGAAAATTATTGATGAAGTTGTTAGTTTTGTAAAGGAGTTAAAAACCCCCTCCTTCTACGGAACCCTACACTGTGCCTGGCCCGACACGCACTTGTTTTTTTTAGTTTTACTGTAAATGCATTCAAAACAGCTCGTAACATAAACGAGTAGAGTAAAAGCATATAAAGGTTGATGTGATGTCGCTTATACTACAAGCTTCTTACTGTACAAATCGATACTTATAATAGGATAAGGTAGTAAAAATAGATATTTTGCGCTGATTCTCGATTTGCCGAAAATATTGGTAATCTAGTTAGGGTAGCTTGAAGTTATACTTTATTGTCAGTGGTTCACCTGTCGGCTAAGGGTGACTGACATGTTTTGACTGCGCTTGTCACAACGATATATTTATTTTCGTATTTAGATCTCTTGAGAAGCGCAGATAAAAGCGAAGTCTTCGCCTGCCATCTTAGGGGCTCTTCGATACTCCGATCGGATTACACTTATCTAACGGGTCAGGTAATTGAACATATTTTTCGGCAAATTGTTTGGGTGACATTGCAAGCAATGACGATGTAACCATAGTTGGCAATTAATCACGAACTCACGGCGAATGTCCGCGAGTCTAGGCAGACAGAACTAGTTCACTGCTCTAAATGTCTAGTATGACTCATTTTTCATCGGCTAAAAAGCTTGGCAGAAACAGGAGCTCTATTTTTGAATCACTCGTATCGCGTCTAGCGCTCGATTTCTACTGATTTTCGTTCGACATCTGAAATTCCGTATTTTTTAATCACTCGACTGCAACGAATGGTCCTTACCACTCGTCTCGCATGGCGATCGGTAGATTAATTGTCAAAAAACGATATAAATGTGTGTTGGTACTGTTTGTCATTCTGAGTGTCAACTCAACCTTTTACCAAATAACCAATAATTAGATAGATTCTTTGTTGCAATCGATACAATGCATTTAATGACTCCAACAGAAAATTCGTGTCTAACTATAGATTGTCGAAAGAGCTTGCCAAAAATTTGATTGAGATTCTTAGACCTTTAATGGTCCCGAGTAGACGGCTATCAGATTTGCCAATTGAAATTAAGGTTAGCCTTTTATTACCTATGTTGATGATATTGCTATTTCTAGCTTCCAAGCACGAAGATTTTATGTAACACCGTGCATACTAAGCTAGGTCCCTTGTATAGTTGCATTTTGAGCATCTTTGTGCGTAAAGGTGATTGAAAATTTGCCGGAGCGTAACTGTGGCTTGTTTGAAAGCAAATCCAGCAGTTTGTGTTTTTGTGCGGAATTAATTTTTTGTTTCGACATTTTCGTTAGAACAAACACAATTAACACAAACCAAAATGACAGTAGTGTTTTGTTTGTAACAAAAGACAAAGATTTTTTATTTAAACAGCCAATAAAATAAAGTGTTTTACGTTCCGTTTCTGTTACGGTAGTTTCCGGTTTTTTTTATTTCTGCGTGGAATGGATAAAATACAATACTTCAAATTGTACTGGCAACACTTCAGGCGAACGATTCAAAAATACGGAAAAACGACATCGTGCGACTTAGAAGACGAGTGTGACTTAAGTCGCATTCGACGATACAATTTCATACGAGTGATTCAAAAATAGGTCTCCGTCTTACATAGCATTGTTACAGGTAAATTGCGAGTTTGTGAAATAAATATTGCATGCCTTTTGATTCGACATGGTTGCATCGAACTGTCTCACATGCTGATGTCCATAACAATGTATAATTTGGAACATTAATCTTGGGTCGTTAACGCTCGCATTGGTCGTTTGAACAGACAATAAACGGTGTTCAAATAGCCAAGTGCAATACGTTGTACAATGTTGTTTGTTATAAGCAGCTGATTGCCAATAAGGAAGTGGCTCTGTAAACGAACGGCTTTACGTCCGATTCCACAATCAGTCGCGCTAGCACTTTTCCGTCATCATGGATTATTATTTAATCGTGTGGTCGAGTATTGCTGCTGAGCTGTCGGTACTGGAGTCTGATTCCGACTCGCTCTCGGAACAAGATTGCATTGAGTCGCCGGTAAAAACAACCTTCTCAAATGACAGCCCCGCGCATAAAAACTACGGACAGCCGGTATTCAAGCCAAGGTCCTGTAATGAGATATGTGACTTAGATATATGCCTGCATAAACGCAATTAGAAGAATACTTACCAGCTGCACAGATAACCACCGCAGACTTTAATTAATCTGAGCAACCATTATTGAATTAGCTGAGCATGGGAATGTCTGCAGACTTTGTGCGAAGAATTAACTGTGTGTAGGTTAGGTATTGACTTTAGGTAGGTCATATTGCTGCTATGTTATTCTGGGCTTGGCAGGTTAATCGACCATTATTAGTTATGATTCGATTTTTAATCGAGGTTATTTATTTAACATTGACTGAGTCGGTGAAGCCAGTAGAGCTAGAACAAAGAGGTTGTATTTATGAATACATCTTCTGTCTGCCCACATACAGGTTATGATAAATTATCTAAGACTAGCTTTTGCCCGCGACTTATGAATAGACATAATATAACATAAAGTCACGCTTGTATCCCAGAGGGGTAGGCAGAGACCAGGGACTGCTACTTGCTACGATACTGACAGATCACTTTCGCTTCCTCAGCATTCATTAATCATTAGTCTTTCGTAGTCGTTATCGTGAATAGAATGAGTATTTATTAAAGAAACACTACATATAAATAAGGTATAGTCTTGTTCGCACGGAAGTATATTAAGTTAGCAAAAGTCTTTAAATGTAATATAAGAGAGCAATGTACAAACAAACTGTATTCACAGTTTGGTATTATTAAATATTGAAAATTTTGTTTTTATAACGTGTGAATAAATAAACTAAGAAAAAAGAAAAAAAAAGTGATTTCCGGGATGAAAAGTGTTAGGCATCTGGCACGGTTAGCTAGAGGTCGCGGGTTCAAGTCCCGGCATAGGTGGAATTAGGTTTTTAAAATTGTCCTCAGCACGGGTTAGTGCAACAAAAAGAATATTAATTATATGAAGACAAACGAGCTTCTTTAAAAACAATTACTTATTGCCATGTTGTCTTGAGTAATATGAAAATCAGGTAGATTACATCAAACTCTATGGCAACCGAAACAAGAGAATATGTTGCGAGATTTTCCTACGGAGATGTCTTCTGTTTGCGTTCAAATTAACGTGGGACCCGGAGTTTGTGCTTTTTAGCTTATCTAGATGTAAGCAAGCCACCAACCATGGCTTTTGCGGTTAAAGCTTTTTGTTTTATTGTCTTGCCATTTTTAGAACCTCTTATTATTTTTTTAAAATCCTTTATTGCATTTAAACACACAGTTTTGCACATATGCTACTTAGCATTATCTACCAGCTAACCTTAGTTATGAAGAAAACATTACCTAACAGGTATGGAAACTTACTCGTAAAATATTTTAAATACACTTACTAATTAATTATTTAGGCCTAGATAAAATATAATAGAGGGGAATTTATTTATTTATTATTATCTTACAAATACGAGATACTAATAAATAAATGCATAATACAATAAATAAATACACAAACCTACAGTCTTACGAAAGATATTGTAATATACTTATAATAAATTAAGACAAATGCTGGAGATTCATATAGTGACGGTAAACTTTGGTTTTGAATATTTCAAGCGATGGGGCCTGTCGGATGTCTAGAGTCAAGCTATTCCCAAGGCGAATTACTGTCAATACTCTTCATAACAATTAATACATACACGGCTGCAATACTTGCAATAGATTCAACAAATAATATTTATTTCTGATGTATCTAAACACCTGTTTATAGAGCATACGTATTTTATAATCATAGTGGCTCTTCGGCTTGCTCTACATTTCAAATCCATACTAAAAATACGACTAGAATTTAAGTTCTCCGATCCTTAAGTATCTAAGCTGTCTAGTTTACACAATTAGAAACAATTGTTTACAAATAGGGAAAAGTAATTTGAAACGGAATATACATTTACTTCACTTAGTACTTTAGCGAGTACTTGCAATCATTAGACTCACGCACACACGCGGCACGTGCGTTTGCGCAACCCCGCGGATCCCATCTGATGTAGTAAAAGGAGCTGAGTAAATTAAAGCTATAGAAGAGGTGCTTATATGTATGTGTATCCACGGTTGGTATCTATAGTAGTCTTTATATTTTTGGGCTCAAACGCACTAGTTACATAGCATGCAGTCAAAGGCCCACATTTATAGAATGTATAAAAATGTACTGAAGCTCGCATCACTGTACTGACTCAACGTGTCAATACAAATAAATTCGACTATGGGGGGAAAACATCAAAAACGTGAAAAAATATCAGCTGTTCCACACATTTTGTTGTCATAGCTATTGAACATTGTCATGAAACAGTTGATAATATTGAGTTTCGCTGACTTATCTAGCAATGTGGCACGGGCGGCTCGTTCTTCTTTTTCTACTTTCAGTGACTCCTTGCTATTGGGGCTGGACGTCAGCAGCTCTGCATTCTGCTTGCCAAGCAAAATAGAACTTAGACACGGTCAGTTAAATTACTCATTTGGTGTTACTATGCGTCGTGCAGGTAATTATGTCCACATCTCGGCAGTGGTCCTGATTAATATTTATGCGCAACATTTTGCGTCCTGCCGACGTGAGTTTACTTTGGTTAGATGGTCGATTTACGAAGAGTTGATTAGTACAGTCAAGAACGATCCCAGATATAAGTAATGTCGACAGCAGGTGTATGTAAATTACTTGTGTTTTCAAAAAAAAGGTCCTGTAGTGTCTTGAAAAAAAAAAGAATACTTTGCAACAAAAATATAAATATTTATCTGCAGTCTCCACACCTGCTTCTTTTTTAATCTCTTGCACTATAACTCTTGCGATAAAGCTACTAAAATTACCTACAGTAGTTGTCAAGATAGCAGAAAAAATACAAACTATACAAATATTATATAAACTCGACAATAACGTTTGTCATTGAACAAATTATCATGACAGTATAACTTAAAATGTACATAAATAATAATTAGTATGGTTATGTATGAGTTTTAAGCGGAAACTGTCGCTTCTTCCTTGCAAGTTTTCCGTGTTTATTCTCTGTGAGTCCAAACAATAGCTGACGCAGCCCGCGCGAGGGCACTGAAAGGCCGCGGGACAAATAAAAAAAATAATAGACACGTGAGTGCAGTTGGTCACAAGCTGGATAGTTAACTTTTTAGAGATGCTGCGGAATTCGGATAAAGTAAGCACACATAAAAATCAGTTCCTACGTTAATTCAATTTTCTAAGCATACAAATCAAATTAAGGGGTTTTTTGTCATTTTACGTTTTCAGTGGTGCAGATATATTTTTTCGCCCATACTCTCTTTCTAAGGGAAGACTTTTGCCCTGCAGTGGGTCATACATTGACTGCTTATGTTATGCATACTTCAAATTTTGGTATAATTTCCTTGCTTCTTACTTCGTCCGCGTGGATTCTTAATTTCAGTTTTTCCTCACTTTTTCTATCCTCCCAGAATGAAATCAGTAAAGTTTTTCAGGGCATTATAGTTTTTCAGGGCATTATTAATGTAATCAATAGTTACTACATAGGGGGAAAGAATGGAAAAGAATCATAAAACCTTACGCACACTCTTATAAAACTGAAAGCTAGGTCGCTTGGTTATGCTTTGTCTGGTACCTCCAGTCAACTAGCTGCTCTACAAATAAACATGTAACACTTAATTGACCACTAATTTCTATCAGCACGAACCCCTGCTTGAAATAGCAGTGATAATATAGTGTAATAAAGTCTGAGTTACGTGAAAATACTTGCATGTTTTGGCAGACACAAAAAAAACACACCCAAGCTACATATTTCAAACTTGTTCTCGTCAAATTCAAGCGAATGCGAATACTAAAGTTATTTACTATTTGCATTCTGTCAAATATCTTGCAAAGCCACTAAAATTTGCATTGAATTGAAAGTACTTGAAGCTACGCTATTTGACAAGAGCAAGTTTGACTTTTACGCTCTCTTGACAATTAAATTAAATCATATTGAAAAGTAACGTCAAGCTAAGCACATCTAAAAACTATTGAATTATCTTAATCATTGTAGCATCCGTTTAGTCTAAAGAAACTATTAAAATAAAGATTCTAATTGTCGTAATAAATCATGCGTATTTCACTTTGCATACTGAATGAACACTGGGGTACCTTTACTATTTGAGACACACTTGGAAAAAAATCTAGATCACGACTCGACTTTACTGTGACCAAATAGACAACAGAGTCTACAATTGCGTGGTTTTGCGTAAAAATTTGTGCAATTAACGAAGTGGCTGAATTAGAATAGGTATGAACAAGGGACTGGCACAGATTGTGATTAGAAATACGACATCACTGAGTCAGAAACTATATATTTCGCCGCATTCTTATATGAATAAAACCACAGAATAATATTAAGTAATCATGTCATTATTTTTATAAGTATTAGATTTTTATTCATGAATGACATTATTGAATACCTAGCATAATAATTAAAACTTAATTAAAATTAAATTAAATTCAAATAAAATTAAAATCTTTCGTTACCTACTATCGCAATTAGTAAGGATAAAAATATTCTCCTAAATTGACATAAACGTTATTTAGGTATATTCGAATTTGTATAATTTTTCTAATTGGCACAGATGTATTTATTTATTAATTTTTAATTAGTAGTTTTAAGTTTTTAAGTAAGTACCTGCATGACACGTTTTCTTCATTTGGCGTGGAGGTGCTATTTGAAAACCAGCGCTGTTTTAAAATAGAACCAGCAAAGGCTGAAATAGTATCATTGTCACACGCACACTCCTTTATTTTCTATTATTCTATGTAAGCATGTTTGTTTGTAGCAATAAATCATTCATTCATTCTTTCGTTCATTCATATCATTCATAGCAAAACTTGATGTAAGCATTGAAACAATGCTTGGGAATACTTACAAAGTTCCACTAATGAGTTATCGTTACAATGAAAAGTTATAATTTTAAACACAGTAATGAATAGGTGAGCGAAAGTTGAATCACTATAACTCGCAATGTCTAGATATGAAAGTGAATTCCGATTTGGTTCTTCCGAACGAAAAAATTAACGAGGAAAACAGATAACATTTGATTTTTAAAGTGATCTCATACAGTTTAAAAAGACTTGTAACGTAAGTAGCTGTAACATACAGCTACGTACGTTAAGTACATAAGGAGCTCAGACCATTAACATACATACGTGTGCTCAATTTTTTGGGTAATCCTGAAGGTCTTGCGCTGTCTTACATCCGGTAATAAACCAACACTCCAACAATGTCGTTACGAAAGGACAACGACTTTAATATGTAAAGGTAATTCCGAGATACGTTTAACATTGTAGGCGCCATACCGGGAAAACCAGATCTCGTTGAATGAGACAAATGGCGTAGCAACTACGACAACTGCCGTAAGTAGTTCCTACTAATGGAAATCCTGGAAGCCTTGTGGTTAAGATCTTAGAATTCAGATTTTACGATTCTCTCCAAAGTTTACATTCAGGTTCTTCTTCCTATCCTATTTATTATGTTAACTATTTTGGGGTATGGTCAGTGTTTATTGGTATTTTAAAATATAGAGTGAGATATTCAAATAAGTAATAATAACTTACTAGAATACGTTATTGATACTTGCATCTATTTTTAATATTCAGGCCCAATTTAAAGGCTTATACTGTCACTAAATAAAGTCACATAAATAAAGTGCACGCTGCTAACGTAGCTTATATTTTTATCGTAGTTTACTGTGCGTGTTTGAAGTAATGGGTCTCATTTTCTTAAATTTCAAGTCCGTTTAATTTATCGATGGTTTAATTATAAATTAGTAACTCGAAATCACGTGCAATGTGCAATTCTTAGATTAGGCACCTAGTTGAAAAACAACAAACCAACTAATGTTGTGGTCAGTTAGCCTCATTGTGGGAGGTGCTTATTGTTGAAGGTGCCGCGCTGCAAAGTGGCCTGCTATTATTGGAAACCAACGGGCAATTTGTTGGTTACATTCCACAGGGAGTGGCTGCGCGCGACTCCGGATAATGTTACTATTTCAAAATGATTATCCGATTGGAATAATTTAATGAGACCTTTAGCTAAATAATGGGTTGGAGCCGGCTGCTTGTTGCTGATAGTTTAACAGGTTGTAATTTATACCAAATCAATAATATCGCAAGTAACATTTTGGGTTTCCTAGTTAGGCCCCTCGTGTATTTGCTAAAGTCTTCAATGAAGGGGTTTTGGGTACTGCTCACAATGTCAGACAAGATCTGATGGAGATCTCTCCTGCTATTGTGCTGCGTAAAGGTCAAAGTAATCTTAGTATTTGCTACAGGTCATATCCTGTTTCTATTACCGTTTGATGTTGACATATCGATGGCAAAATATGTTTTCCCGTGATTGTAATCATCTTAAAACTAGCATATTTAAATGACTTGGCATATTAATAAAATTAAACAAGTAAACAAAAATATTTTAAAATCAGCAGATAAAGTCAAAATTGGCTTTGTTTATGATATGCAATGAATCATTGTCTCTGCTGTTTTGGTTTTCCTGACGATGTAGCAAGTATCAAAACCTAACCGAGCATCGGCAGATACTCAATTCAACTTTGTTTGACAAATACGCATCGAGCGGAATGCGGAATTGCTGAAATGTGCCACGGGCTCACGGATGTTTCAATTCTCACTTTAACAGTAAACCGACACTGCTGTTCCAAATAAGTTTCCTGATAACGAACGAGAAATAGTTTACTTAAATGGAAGCACAGGCACATAATATTACATTATGAATGTCTAATACGATATGATCCACAATGTTCTGTTCGTTCGGCTTTGTATTAAGTATCAACGATTTTACCTGCACAGGAAATTAAGTACTAAAACTAAATTACCGAAACCTGCTCTTATACTAAAATATGGTATCATCAACGAAGCAAGCGCTAACCTAAAGAACAAACAAAGAAGTCAACCCATTCAGTCAGCTATTTTTCAATCTTCTGGCGAGGCACCCACCTTTTGTGATTCCACAGCGAAATACGTTCCTGTAATGGCACTGGGAGGTTTGGCACAAATCATCACAACATACACTATCCGTATGCGAGTGTCGTTTGTTCACTGCGAGGGTATGGCACTGGGGTTGGAAGGGACCATCATGTCGCGTCGCACGTACGAGGGTAGTCGTGTCGAAATGGGCGCTCGTGCTATATCGGTAAAGGCCCGCGCCGGACTGAGCGGTGTTATTATATCGCGGGAAGGAGCGCGGTCGGTATTCAAGGTTCTGGCGGCCGCGGCCGGCTCACGTACCACGGAGGCTTATCTCAGCAGCCACCTCGTGCGACTACCGCGCTTAAGCTCAAAGCCGTAGCATTTAAATTCCTTTATGATTTCCCCAAACGTTGAATTAGGCTATACTATTCACACTTCTTTTAGAACCTATTTTGCTAAATATTCACATCATAGGCGTCATATTCGCTGATGATTACGTCAGATGCTATTAGCTAAAGTCCTCACAGTATGGACTCGTAGATACTATCTGCAAATACTCTTGGTAAATTTACCTGTACTTAACTTTTCTCTCTCTTTCTCTCTCCAAACGTTGAATTGAACACACACACTTATTTTAGAAGACATATTTACATCATAGGTCATTAGACACCATTTGCCTAAGTCCTTACAGTATGGCCTCAGCTGCATTATCTGTAAATACTCTTTGTAGACAAGTAAGTAACGCAATGCTAAAAGCCATGGACTTGGGAGTTCCGAATACACTAGGGAATTGCACCTACTCACTATTTATGAGTCAATGACTGACTGATACGTGATGAATCATTTTCACGCTTACTTATGTGCTCCTTTCCACGTTGTCTGTTACTCTACGTTATCTGGCCTAGTTAAGCAACCAATTGTTTCTATAAATAATATTCAATTGAACCCACAACAAAAGCCGATTTGGGACAGCAAGTCCACCGCAATTAGACCCAATACATATAGAATTGTAAGTATACAAGTATACGCTTGTCCAGCAGTGGACAAGCGGAGGCCGATGATGATGATGAAGTATACAAACAAGACTATGCGAGCAAGCTGGTTGAAGTTTAAAAGGTATAAATTTGATTCATAAATCTTTAACCATAGTAATTACAAGTCAATGATACTATAAGGTGTCTTGTCTACTATAACGCTACGATACGTGACATGTAGTGGACGTCACGTATCACGTGGAGTACGTGAAGTTGAGCACGCGCAGTGACATATTATGCATAGAAGTGTGTAGAACAAATGGATGATGTTAGAAAATATCACGGCTTCAATATGACTTTGTTTCAGGTCAACAACTCGTATCGATGGTGCTTGATAGCGTGACTGATTGAGTTTGGCTCCGTTTAGTTGAATTAGCTATCCTGGAGCCACAGTCTAGGTAGACGATTTACATGAAGTCTACACGTGGATCCGATATAGGCGGTGATATAAGCGAGATTGTTCTATATAAGAGAACAAGTAATATGAGAGATGTTGCGAATTCAAGTTCATAAAGAGTTTGTGCTAAGTAAACCACCTTTTTATCGAGGTTGTAAGTCACGGCAATACCCCCAGCGCTGCTTAGTAAGTCAAAAGGAAGATTGCATGATATCTCAATATTATACGAACATCTAAAAATTAACTAGAAACTTTCTGCAATAAGAAGCTATCCCGGAACTAATTGAGGTAAAACTACTTGAACGTTTACAATGTCAGGCGATCTGAAACATTGCAACATTGTCCTTATGTTGCAATAGAATTATTTCTCATTCCACAGAGAATGTGGCATGTCGGAAGTGACATATTATTGCTCCAAGTGACCATTACATTGGGCAACATTAATGAGCTGGCACTGAGTCAATCGATAAATACTTCCTTATACTAAGGTCAGATGGATCGGAGATAATGTGTCGGACGGAAGTGGAAATATTATTAATGAGAAAAAACCTTACGGAAAGAGAAATAAAAGGACGGTAGGGAGGTACGATATCCTGTTTTTACCACTCCAATACCTGGATTAAACGACTAAAGACCTAAAGACTAACGCTTATTGTGAGTTTTTTTGGCAACACTGAAGCTACTAAACTTGAGAAACCCATAAATTATCTATCTCCATCTTAAAATATTTCAGGTATTACAATAGCATGTGAGTGATCATTATATCCATCTACAACATGTTGCAAAAAGGCCCAGTGCAACTTAACGGGGTTTTTAACTTATGAATACAAGCTACTGCTAGTATTTTTTTAGTTTTATTTATTCTAAAATCACCAAAAAAATTCAGCAGAGCTTAAGACATTAGCAGACATTAATATGTGATCTATTGTTCTTTTATTGTTATCGAATCCACTGTCGGGGAAAGTGTTAAATAGTAAATTTTCATGCCTGCTCTAGCGAAAAGTTGAATCAACTGACACAATATTTTTTCGTCTTTAGGGAAGAAACTTGTGAGAGTTCAAACCTATCATGTATTATTTTCAGACGAGAAGATATCAGCATGTAAAAAGTAGAAGTAGAAGATATAAAAAGACATCATGATTATTATATAATATGATTTCAAAAAAGTTATTAAATTGTTCGTTAGTTTGACCCACCGCTTAGAAGGTTGCTGTTACGAAATATTCGTAGGTATTAATAAATATTCGTAGGCTACTTCAGTTGGAAATGGTAAGTCGGAAGATGTTTGCATCAGCAGGTTCTGTAAGACGCCTAAGCAATTTCCTTCCTACGGCTACCAAGGTTGCGTTGGCTCAGTCTCTCCTTCTACCGATTCTCGACTACACTGACATCTGTTACCTGGACCTCACTGAGGAGCAACTAAATAAGCTTGAGCGTCTCCAAAATTTCTGCATCCGGTTCATATTTGGTTTACGCAAATATGACCATATTTCTGAATATTGAACTAAACTCAAGTGGCTCCCAATCCGACTCCGTCGGAATACACATATTCTTTCTCTTCTCTATTGCATTCTGTTCAATCCAGCTACTCCATCTTATCTCAAAGAGCGTTTCGAGTTTCTCCATTCTGGCCACAGTCTGACTCTTCGCTCATCGCAAAACCTTCTCATTAAAACTCCATCCCACAGTACCAAATTCTATGGCACCTCCTTCACGGTTCAGGCAGTCCATTTATGGAATAACCTGCCCGTGGAGGTTAGAAAAGCAAAGTCCTTGTCTTGTTTTAAGGCATTGGTGAAATCTCACTACCTCACTGTTTGAACTGTGTAAACTGTTGCTTCTAAATATTTAATGTAGCTATTTATTTTTTTAGGTATTCATGTAAGTATATTATTGGTACAATATGTAATTATAAGTACTTATATTCTTGTAATCTCTCGCTACACATATAATTTGTTACTTCACATAGCATTATAATAGGGGTTAAAGTATGAAAAATTCTTTGAATTGACATAGAATCTTCATGGTTTGAGGTTTTCGAATGAAACTTTTTTCAAATGGTTTCTATGATGTTCTTTTTTTAAAAAATGTGAAACATTTGAATATCGACTTTCAATCGTTTTTGTTATTCAATTTAGACAAGAAAGATGGATACTGCGAAAATTCGAGTGATTTTTGAATACAAGTTCCGACGCGGAACTAACGCGGCAGAAACAGCCCGCAATATCAATACTTCGTTTGGAGAGGGGTCTACTAATGAACGCACCGTGCGATTTTGGTTTAAACGCATAGAATACCAAACATAGAAACCATTTGAAAAAAGTTTCATTCGAAAACCTCAAACCATGAAGATTCTATGTCAATTCAAAGAACCTATTGCAATAAAACGGCAATTTCATACTTTAACCCCTAATATTTTTGTACATCCATCTACCGACTGTATTCTTGGTGCATTCCTCTCCATCCAAAGGTTGTCTGGAAGAGATCGCTCTAAGCGATAAGACCGCCAATTGTATACCACTACTTAGATATAAGAAACTATTTGTAATATCTTTCACCTGGTTGTGCAATAAAGTGTTCTCTATCTATCTATTACAGTTAAAAGAGCAATATTTTGATAGGTTGTGCGTGTCGCAATATACTTAGATCGAGCGGATGTTCGTAAATATCCTCTGTAGGATATCCGTTTTGCCTAAAGATAATAATACTTAATAATAATAGTAATAATTACATATTAGTAGGCAAAATTTTGAGGTACAATATTACGCGTATGCAGTAATTGTCTAAAAAACCGGCCAAGTGCGTGTTGGGCCACGCGCAGTGTAGAGTTCTGTAGAAAGAGGGGGTTTTATCTGCTTTACGGAACTAACAACTTCATTAAAGTAGTTTTTAATGGATGTTGTATGAAGTTTTTCCTTTATAAGTTGGTCGCCTATCACTCGTTAACTTGATAGTTTTCCTTTTAAGTTAATTATATTTGACACTACCCTGAAATTTTTAATGTTTCTACAATCAACTATTTAGCCAAGAAAGAGGGGGGGGGGCTACTCTGACATAAATTCGCGCTTTAAAGCTTCATATTTCTTAATCGGAACCGTAACTAAAAAATGGCTTTTCTACACCCACAATATTTTTTAATGACCAATCTAACAATACCCCACACTATGATGCAGGCGAGATTTTACGTGTTGACAAAACCCTAAACAAAAAAGTTTTAAACATTTTATTCTAGCGTTTTGTCGGCGCGACTAATATGTATGTGTATGCCCTTTCTAGTACTAATCGTCTCTGAGCTAGGCCGCAGACAGACATACAGACAGACGGATGGACATGACGAAACTATAAGGGTTCCTTGTTGACTACGGAAGCCTAACAACAATGTGCACAATTAAATGACTTGCTAAGTATATGCTTTTCAGTCGTAGCCCGCAAAGAATATGAGTACCTACAGGTCTATTTTTTACACTTCCATTACTGCAGGAACTGTTTATTAAATTAAAAATATGTTAAAAACACATTATAACTTAATTTTTATTTTTTATTTTGAGAATTAATAAATCCTATAAAATAGTCATCACAACGTGCGCGAAGAATTTTTCTGTGACCCCTTAGCTAATTTTCGATTCTCAAGAATTTTCCAATAATGTTTTGGGTTTGAACTTTCACGGACTTTGCTGGTTAGCATTTTTGTACAGAGTGGAACATGTTAAGTGAGCTCCACGCTGCATTTAAAACTCACGATTTACTTGATTCATCATCATCATCATCAGCCATTAGACGCCCACTGCAGGACATAGGCCTCCTTCGTAGTTTTCATAACCATGAAGGGTTTTGCCATAATCGCCACGCTTGGCAGGCGGGTTGGCGATCGCAGTATGCGTTTGGAATCTCAGGAAGACGCTGCTGCCCGTCTCCTGGTAATGTATTTCCTTAGTCGCCTTCTACGACATCCACGGAAGGAAATGGAGTGACGCTATTCTTAATCCGGCGCCACACGGCATTCGTGACGTAGCAAAACGTATATAAAAATATAATTTTACAGACATATAAATATACAGTGATCGCTTGAGAATAAGCAGTATATTATGTGAGAGCGGTCTCAACATCCGACCGTTTTCTTATCACCGTTAGAAAGAATTTCCATTTTATTTGACAATAAGGAGTTAATCATTAAGGGTTGTTGTGGGTTGTTGTGCCTTACTATGTTGAAGACAAATAAACTTTTTCTATTCCTATTTCATTTTAATATGATCTATCATGTACAAAAACGGGTAAAGCACATAAAATGGAACATTAAAAAATAAACATACTCGTCGAATTGGGACCCTCTTCCTTTTTTGAAGTCGTTTAAATAATAGAGAATTATCAACAACAATATTAACGAGTGACATTTCTTTTCTTCCCACCTGACAGAGAAAAAGGCGACGCATCTAATACTCAACGTTGGACGTAGCGGACAACGTCGCAGCAAACATTACGTAACAACCTGTTTTAAATTTAGTATTTCACAAAGCAACAGTTAAGTTTCAGTCTGTCTCTACCATCCATGGTCTCTACAGAGAGCAAAAAATAGTGTTTAATTATTTCCATAAATTCTCAATTCAGAAACTAGCAAGTCTTTTTCTTATCAAAATGTATTAAAAAAACAAGCATCCAAACCAAAGCTATTAGGGCCCGCATCGTACGAGATGGCGATAAATAAATGTTTTTGTTTTTCCATTTAAATTTTGCTTGAAGTGTATGCCAAATTATGTATATTTCGCAGATAATGCAATGACGTCATTAGTAGTCAAACAAAGACCAAATCATCGAGATCGTTGATAGAGAACGGATTTACTCAATGCGAGTGTAGAATGAAAAATCAAATGTTAAGCATCAACGATAGGGACCTTGGCGTAGATGACCTCATGGCGACCTTAATATGGTCAGGAAAACCGGAGACTTCCGCCCGTCCTATAGTAAGTATAGTCAGACACATACACAGGTATTACAAAATCTATATACATCCGAAGATGGGAGGTTCTACTGGTCAATCAAATCATTTTCATTCGGAGAAAACTTCGAAATCGCAAAAAAAAATTGCTGTTCCTTACTAAAGTATCACTTGCGGCATTGAAACGTATGGTAGGTACAGCTGATATTTTTTCGTCATTTCAAAGTTGTTAAGTAAAATTTAGTAAAAGTTGTTCGATGACTCGAATAGTCATGATGTCACGTTACCGAGGGTTGTGTGAAGGCACAACCCTTGTTAACGGAAGCTAAAGAAGTAAAAGAAAGATTTAGAAATGTAAAAATATAATCATCAAAACCCCTAACCTACAATTAAACTAAGACTTAATACTAATAAAAACAACAAAAATATATACAAAAGAAACCTTAGATCCTGTAACGTTTGCGGGTGGTTCCTGCCCGGTAGTAAGGAAACCCGCCACGTCAACAGACTGAAAACTGTGGCCAGGGCCACCAAAACAAAAATCGAAAAATTGTCTGGCTCAGTGCCTTGAGCCATCAAGGGCCTAAATATGGGGAGTTGAATGAAACGCTGTTAATGTCGTGCACAGTCTTTAATTTTGGGACTACACAGGTAGCAATAATGTAATTGTGAAACTTTAGCGTTTAAACCCAGACAATTACTTAATTACAGAAAAAGCTCAGAGCAGAGCGGGGTCGCTTCAGTAAGTGGTTCTGATAAGTTCACAAATTACATTTCATAAGTGGTTAGTTCCTACTGAAAATCAGATTTGCCATCAATTTCAATAGTTATCAACAATTTAATTCTAATTTGATGCTTTAAATCCTAATTCCCTAATATGTAAGTGAAATTGTTTCACCGACCTTGCTAGGAAGAACCTCCCTGTGAAGTCAATCCGGCCTCGGGTGGGATGCACGGTGCTAACCAGAACGCCGAGTAGGCAGCCTCGTCCCCATGCGCCGTCACCGGAGCAGGACCGATGAGACTTCACAAGAAGACGCTGGCCAGCCGTCCCGAACCAAATCCTCCTCCCGGCATGAGAGAAGCCAAGCGCTTGTAGCACAGCCTAGCATAAGTTTCTTGACCCCAAAAGAGCAACTGTTTCTCGACAGCAAAAAGAGAAGGCAGTGCAAGCACTAAAAGTTAAAGCAAATCACTAAATCCCTAAATTCCTATAAATTCGCTAAATTCGCTGAATTTCAAAATTTCTCAAAATATCCCAAAAATTCCCGAAATATCCCGAAATCCCTAACCAGCTGAAAGGAAGAAAAATTGCTTCTATCAGAAGATTGCAAATGGCATAAGCATGTGGCAGGCAATTATAAAAGTCTGGATAAATCTTACCGGAGACATTCAGCAACTAGGATTGTCTCGACGCTGGCAATCCCTCCTTCACCCCTTTCCAGGAATCTGGTGCATCCTAAAAAATAACCACGAGGATGAGAGATGACCTAGCCGGAATTGTACAAGATTCTACACACAGCTTTCCAAATAAGTATTTACTTACAAAATTCCTGCCGCTACAAAATATATCTTGAATGGGCTGCTTCTTCGCCAACTGAGCCAAATCTGCTCACCATGGAGGATCAACCGTCCATCAATAATTAGATCTTTCCAGCTAATGATCCACGACATTGTGGAGCTCTCTCTTATCCCAGCAGAACGTCGTCGCGTCACCATTTTCAATCCTCTGCTTGGGTGACCATATAAAAGAAATGATTATCTCCTAAAACGATATTCCAAAATTTCGATATTGTATGAATAACATTTACCTGTATTTTTCTTTATTAGCTGTATTAATTCTTTGTTCATTATGTTATTATTTTTCCCTCTTTTAATCAAATAAATGATATTCATCAACACCTAAAGTTACTATTTCTTTTCCCTGAAATGAGGTAACTACATTTCCTATGGCAACCCACAAGAAACGACCAATCACCGGCGACCAACTCATCAAACAAACCTAAAAGAAGAGATGTCAGCCTACAAAATTCTATGGTGATACCAGAGTAAATCGAAACCTGAGCCGTTCAAGACATTGGAGAAAACACACAACGTGACAGTACCTCTCCTCCCCATTTAAGGTTCAACGCAGGTGAACCGTCCGCTGCCCTCAGCGTTCTGATCTCCAACGCAAGAACTGACCGAAGATTCGACTAACCCAGGTGCCCTAACCGCTAAATTAAAGTTCTGACCTAAAGAACACTAAACGAAACTAACTAAAGAATGTGCGTAACAAAATAAGGCAAAATTGTATGAAACATCCAAAACCTTGGACTATTATGATTTCATACAAAAACCCTATACCAAAACATTAACCATACTATGCCAAAACCTATACCAAAACTATCCCAAAACCTACACCAAAATTCTAACTTTCTATCATGTGTCGCAAACCATTAGCCTTCTCAGCACAACTGCAATGTTGTGCTGAAGAGGCTAACTGCCAACAACCAGGACCGATGTTCAGCATTCGTCGGTATACCCCTTCTTGTCCGGGCGAAACTTAACATAATAGTCATAACCGTGACTCATAACCATTATCAATGATACCATCTATAAGTGATAATGATAATATCTAAACTAAACCATATAAAATCTGAAACCAAGCCCTCTACCAAGATTCACCTCCCTGAACGAATCGCAATGTTCCCAACGAACATCGAAACCAAAACATCCCAAACAGCTGTCTGAGGAAACTGAAATCTATCTCGGCCGGGCTCGAGATAACTTAAACTTAACGAAACCGAATACTGTGCAACATAACATCGCATCCACACATGTACCGTAACCCGATTATGATGAATGCGAAACACAGATGTGCCTAACCAATTTAGGCTAAATCTTGCTGACTTGGTAGGAGTTAGTCTACTCTCGCGCATACCCTAAAGCTAAAGACTACTCTTGATGTTTTAGAGTTAAGATTGAGCCGCTCTATTATTCATCTACATTTGCTATCCTTTCATACTTCACGCTCCCAAACTAGTAGTGCAACATTTATTTGTTTTGTACACCACACCTAACAATTTGTGATTAAATATATCATAATATTTAACACTCGAATGCTAAACTACAATCTTAAGAATGTCTTGACCAAAGTTATGGATGGCGGCGGCGATCCATGGCAGCACGACGACAAGCGGAAGCAAGTAGCCGTGCGTCCACCGACCGCACTCACCTTCCACAATTCCTGTGTCAGTTTCCTGCCTTTGTAGTCAACAGTGGCGGCGCGGCGAGCGATAGCGAGTAAAGCGGGCCGCGCGTCCACAGATCACTAAATAAGCAAATTTGTCTATCTTGCCTTTAGGTCTTTTATATGCCACGAGCCTATAGGATGGCCGTCCATCCTTTCCAATTCATAAACTAACGGAGATAAGACTTTCTTAATCTTACATTTTTCATATTTTGGCGCGAGCTTTGCCATCTTAAAGTTCAAAGCGTCGCTTTGTACGAAAGATCGTTTCCATACTATATCTCCTTCTGAAAATCTAGCTGAACGTCGTCTTAAATTGTAATGTCTAGCATTAGTGCCATGCGCTTTCAAAAGGTGAGATCTTACTTCTTCAAAAATAGTTCTAAGGGTGCCAAATTCACCCGCATATTCCTCTCGAGGAATACCTACTGTATACTCCTGATCTGTATCGCGATAGAACGAACCGTTAATCACTGGTTCCCTAGCGTGCACTAAGAAGAAAGGAGAAAACCCTGTGGACTCGTTTACTGCACTATTTATTGCAAACTGAATCCGGTGCAGTTGCTCGTCCCAAGCTCTGTGGTTTTCTTCTACGTACGACGCTACGGCAGTCATGACAGTTTTATTGTAGCGTTCTACTAAATTAACTTGTGGGGTATACCTTGGCCCGTAGTGTACCCTAGGAATATTGTACCGTTTCAAAAGTTGCCTAAATTCTGATCCCGTAAATTGCACTCCATTGTCTGCAATCACGGTTTCAGGTACGCCATGCGCCAGAATAACCTCGTTTTCAAAATGCTTTGCAACTAATGCACTTGTTGCGCGGCGGAGCGGAAACAATAACGTAAATTTTGAGAAGCAGCATGTCACCACAAACAAAAACGTGTAACCTGACCGAGAACGTGGCAAAGGACCTACCAGATCAATGGATACTACCTGAAATGGTCTATGACATACTTTTGGCTGACCCATTAAACCTGGAGTTTGTTGTTGTGAGTGCTTATAAGCGGAACATACGTCACACGCTTTCACGAAATCAACTACATCCTTATGCATGCCAGGCCAAAAATATGTCAAAGATAACCGGCGATGAGTTTTAAAAACGCCGAGGTGTGCGGCTGTAGACTCACAATGATTTTGTTTTAAGACGTCCATTCGGTCACTCTTCGGAACTACCACTTTCCAGTCAAATTCACTAAGTAAGTTGTACTTACTTTTACAAAATCTCAGTAACTTTCCCTCCTTAATACAAAAATTCGGAAAATTTGCAGGGAAAGATTTGCAACCGTTCATAATTTTTTCGTACCATAAGTCTTTCTCAACGTTAACCGGTATCGAACTGTTCACGGCATCAATCTTCATTAACCTAGACAATGCATCAGGTACCACATTGTCGGTGCCTTTTCTGTGCTCAATTTCAAAGTCAAATTGAGACAGTCTACACCCCCAACGCGCTAACCTACCCGATGGATTCTCTAATTTCATGAACCACTTTAATGACGCGTGATCCGTAATCACCTTAAAATGACGCGAGCCTAAGTACGCCTGAAACTTCTCAACGGAGAACAAAACGGCTAAAGCCTCCCTCTCGGTCGCGCTGTAATTTTGTTCATGCTTGTTTAAAGAACGGCTAACATACGCGATAGGGTGCTCGTGTCCATCGATAGTCTGACTAAGCATCCCGCCCAATCCATATGAAGACGCGTCGCAGTGTACTACGAAAGGCTGGTCGAAATTAGGCACTGCCAAAATTGGAGCCGACACTAACGCATTCTTCAATGAATTGAAGGCCACTTCCGCTTCCTCAGACCACCGAAAGGCAGGAACATTCTTCCCTTTAGCTGTGAGTTTATTTAAAGGAGCGGCTATTGTCGAAAAGTTTCGAATAAATCGACGATACCACGAGCACGTCCCTAAAAATATCTTCACCTCCCGAGAAGTGGTCGGAATGGGAAAATTCAAAATGGCGGCGACCTTTTCAGGGTCAGTACGCAACCCGAACTCGTCTACGACGTAACCTAGGTACTTAAGCGACTGCCTAAAGAACTTGGACTTCCCGAAATTTATTGTTAAATTCGCCATTTTTAATTTTTCCAAAACTCTATTCAAAAGCACTAAATGGGTCTGAAAATCTGAAGAACAAATCACAATATCGTCAATGTAACAAAAGACTAAACCAGTTTCGATGTCACTCGTAATGTTGTGATCGATCAGCATATCCATGAGGCGCTGCTGTCTCGCAGGTGCCCCGCACAACCCGAATGGCATGACCTTGAATTTAAATAACCCGCGACTCGGTACGGAAAAACTAGTCTTTTCTTGTGAACTTTTTTCTAACGGTATCTGCCAGAAAGAAGAGCTCAAGTCTATCGAGGTGAGGTATTTCGCTTCCTTTAAACTATCCAGTATTTGCGGAATGTACGGAATGGAATACGAATCCCCTTTCGTGACCGCATTTAATTTCCTACAGTCTAAACAAAAGCGCCAGTCCCCATTTGACTTACGCACTAATAACGCTGGATTATTCCATGGACTTTCACAGGGCGTGACTACATCTAATTGAAGCATTTTATCGAGCTCGGTACTTAATACGGCACGCTTTTCAGGTGAAAGCGGATATTGCTTCACTTTTATCGGCAATGCATCCCCAGTCTCGATAACGTGCTCAATCAGACCAGTCCTGCCTAATCCTACCTCCTCAGACGATATTTCCTTAAATTTACCTACTACCGAATCCGCAAGTTCTTTCTGGTTCGTAGTCAGCTGGGCCAAATCTGCTCACCATGGAGGATCAACCGTCCATCAATAATTAGATCTTTCCAGCTAATGATCCACGACATTGTGGAGCTCTCTCTTATCCCAGCAGAACGTCGTCGCGTCACCATTTTCAATCCTCTGCTTGGGTGACCATATAAAAGAAATGATTATCTCCTAAAACGATATTCCAAAATTTCGATATTGTATGAATAACATTTACCTGTATTTTTCTTTATTAGCTGTATTAATTCTTTGTTCATTATGTTATTATTTTTCCCTCTTTTAATCAAATAAATGATATTCATCAACACCTAAAGTTACTATTTCTTTTCCCTGAAATGAGGTAACTACATTTCCTATGGCAACCCACAAGAAACGACCAATCACCGGCGACCAACTCATCAAACAAACCTAAAAGAAGAGATGTCAGCCTACAAAATTCTATGGTGATACCAGAGTAAATCGAAACCTGAGCCGTTCAAGACATTGGAGAAAACACACAACGTGACAATCCCAAAAGGGTAAGCAGATCGTGGAGGCATGCCGTGAAGACGGGCAGGCAAGTCATGGAGGCAGGCCGTGGAGACGGACAGGCAAGTTGCGAAGGCAGGCCGTGGTGACGGGTAGGCAAGTCGTGGAGTCAGGCCGTGGAGATGGACAGGCAAGTTGCGGAGGCAGGCCGTGGAGAGGTAGACAGGAACTCAGGTAAGTCTCTCAAGCAAGGGCTCAGGTAGGACTCACAAGTAAGACTCAGGTAAGACTGACTCGAAAGCCTTCTTGGGCCTTCTTCTTCGTCTTCTTTATACCCCGAAAGTAGTTCGATTCTAATATTCAAATTTGATCTGAATCTGCGTCAGAGTTCTTCTGGAAGTTTCCGGATCCTGTTCCAATCCATAATTTCGATTTCCAGATCTTCTTAATCTTTCTTGAATTAAATTCATAATTTCGATTTGGAATGCGAATAGTTCTAGAAGTCTCCATAGGCCAGAAGTTTCCTTATTCAACCTTCTTAGTATGACGGTTATTTGACATAATTTAAAAAAATAAAGAACAATATTCAAGTAAAAGAAATATCTGACTATCAGTTGAATCGTTGACAGTAAAGCAAAATACAATATTTATAATGTGAAAAGTGTAAAAATAATTAGAAATACGTATTAGCTTTGAAATAATAGTGAACCAAATTATCCTTTCGTTCGTGATAACATGAAGGTGTTGTGAAATTGGATTTCAGTGGAGGCAATAGAATCACGCTAGACGGGTAAGCTAAACCCTACAACGAACATATTAACCATGTAACAAATCCCTTTTTCGGATAAGTATTTTAATTTGTTTGTTTTGCGTGCGTGCATGCAACTCTCTCCCTGAGAGAAGGCCTGTGCCCTACAGTGGGACGTATTAGGCTGCTTATGTTATGCGTGCATGCAACGACTAATGAATGTTCAGGAAGCAAAAGTGATCTGTCAGGTTCGTGGCAAGTGGCAGTCCTTGGTCTCTGCCTACCCCTCTGAGATACAAGCGTGAGTTTATGTACGTATGGATGTATTTTGTTCTGATAACAATAGTATTCTGTATATTGGTGACTAGTACTGTACTATTTCGTAAAAATAACCGTTCTGTTAAATACCTCTCGGCTCTAGTAGATTATTATCGAACTTATTATTGATGTCTCTATTAGTAAAGGTCTTTTCCTATTGAAGGTGTACCACTTGTCAACCATGGAGGTTGAATGCCATTCTGATATATGATATGGGTTTATTCTCTCAACATTTAATTTTAGATAAAGGAAAGAAATAGGTTGAAAGAAACTATAATTTATTAAAATTACAGACACTCAGGTTTCCTCACGATGTTTTCCTCCACGTTAGCGAGTGGTATTGTTACTAAAAATCATAACTTAGGAAACAAAGTGATGGATACATGCCGGGAATCGAATTCACGGCCTACCGAATGTGAGGCCGACGTTCTACCGCTGTGCTACCATCGCTAAATATACAAAATTTCAAAACTCCCAACTCAAAATTATTGGGCTATAAGTTTTTTGTACACTTAAATGCTGAAAATACCAGTAAATACTTAAGTAAGAGATGTGTAAGGTACCTTGTCAACTTGTCAGAATAATTGAAATGAAATATTTTTTACGTTATGAAATTATACGTCGAAGATAACTATTTATTTATAAGGTGCTGCTGTTTGCAGTGACTATTTGAAGTGTTAGTGTTTTCTGTTTCACCCAACTGGTTCTTTGTATGTTTATAATACATAAACGGATGTCACGGACTAACATTTACTGATCACGTGCTATGACGTCACAACTGACACGATTTCGCACTCAAAACTTTTGTACATTGAGTAAATCGTTTTCTTTGTGGACTTATATCTTTTTGTTACCGAAGAAAATTATTGCACTAGCCAAAATTATTTAACGATGTGAGTGTGCAACGTTTGCGATGTATGCCAGATGGTTCAGGGTCTAAACAGTTACAAGTATTATTAAGAACGTAGTAAAATAGTTTATACAAAATTACGTTATATTATACTATCCGGAAAAAGTGACAAACTAGCCTTTTAAAAACCTAATTAGAGGCCAAAAATTTCACCCATGCCGCGACTTGAACCCGCGACCTCTGGCTAACCGTGCCAGCGCCCTCCCAACTGAGCTAATGGGCAAGTGCAGGCATCAGCGAAATTTCAAGCCTCTTTACAAACTTCTCTGAATTACGTACAGGCAGCGACATCGGACCGAAGTAATTTACATCACTTGCAGCCCCGAGTAACCCACTCGTAGTTAAGTTTAACCTAACCTAACCCACATTGGAGTTAAGTTTTTGCATAGGAATGATATCCCTGTACCTACATGATTATATTCTTTTTGATGCACTAACCCGCGCTGAGGACAATTTTAAAAACCTATTAAACCTAATTAGAGGCCAAAAATTCGACCCATGCCGGGACTAGCACCCGCGACCTCTGGCTAACCTTTGCTGTTGCCTGCACTTGCCCATTAGCCCAGTTGGGAGAGCGCTGGCACAGTTAGCCAGAGGTCGCGGGTTCAAGTCTCGCCATGGGTGGAATTTTTGGCATCTAAACAGGTTTTTTAAATTGTCCTCAGCACGGGTTAGTGCAACAAAAAGAATGTAAACTAGCTTTTGCTGATTTAATTTGAATCATGTCTTAGCTATTATGTACATTGTACATGCCGAAAAAAGTCAGTAGGTACCTAAAGTTGTTCTTGAGATTTTTGGTCGCTCGCCTGATGTCCCTGTCCCCATCGTTTATTTCGTAAAGCCATTATGTCTACAATATTTACTTTTATGCAATTGATTTGGGACAGAGTATAACAAACAATACCTGTATGTGCGAAGCGTTTGGCATGCGTTGCGCAAGTGCGCGAGTTTCTCTCACGGATTGCATGCGACCAAATTGAAAAGACCACCGAAGAGGTATTGCTTCCATAGAACTCCTACGGTAGTTAAAATGGGTGGATGCATTTGAAGCATGTAATTATCGGAACCTACTTATGGTGAACTGAATCTAGTTGTTCTGGGTTTGCTCGGCTACATGAGCGAAAACGTTAAACAGACAAAGGTATTTTTAGTTACACTCTACATTGATTTTCATCAAGTAAGTACCTGAGTCTATGTAGGTATTTAATAACTCCAGAATATTGAAAAGCGTTATATAGACAGTCAGAGAGAGATTGTAAAAGAACCAAAAGACGCACTTTGTTCACCATTGGTATTGGCAAACAGAGTAAAGAGTCATGACACGAGTGTCGTGTTTAGGCGCTTTCTTCACTTGATGTGTTCATCTTCATTACGTAAGTAGGTACAGCGCCTCTACATTGGGGAACCTCAGTGATCAGCAGGCCTAAGATGGTAGGTGTTCTGTCTGCGTTTTCGCCGCCGAGACATAATCCGTCTTATGGAGTTCTTTTGAGCGAGCGCAGATACAACCCGAGCCTACACTTGGGTCTGGTTTCCTTATTGCTTAAAACCTAAAACTTTTCACCATTAAACGTAACTCCTTTAATGGTCTTGTGTAATCAAGCTTTTACGACTTTGCTTTGAAGAGAAAACACAAACTTGTGAAATAACGAAGTGACAGTCATTGTGGAAATGCTGCGGTGACGTCATAATTCTCCTTCACATACCAAAGCAGACCGACTTCTTATTGCATTATTCATTGTGACGTACGCTTTGTTACTAACATGACTGACTACTACAGGCTCATAGTATAGTTTCATACAACGATGCGAGAAATGCTAGTTTACTTTAGGTTATAGAGCGAAAACTCGATGGCAGAAAGTAGCTGCATCGACAAAAAGATCATATTTCGCCTCCTGAGTCTACCGTATAAGTTTTTCATCCATCCCAAATAACAATCGTAGGTATACTTACACGCAGTCATAACACGACGCGATGACATACTCGTATAGCGGCTTACAGAAGGCACAATGATAAAGGTGTACGAATATAATTACGACTCGGATTAACAGTAATCCGGGTCGTAATTACATTCGTACACCTTCATGATTGTGCCTTCTGTAAGCCGCTCTCACAGGCGAGCAAGCCTTTTGGTTTTATCCGAATAAATTACAAAGGATGAGGATGATATTTGAGATTTGTGGGTTATTGCAGGCATTAATTATTATGTTGAGAGGACGTGTGATGCTTATCCATAATTGCTTCCTGCGCTGCTCTGGTGAGCGCCCGCACGGACGTCAAGGTGCCAGAGCCGAGCCAGCCTCCTTACACGTCATCTAAACCAGAATTCACCTTCAATTGCTCACTGCCAAACCTACACAAAGCCTGCCAATTGCTAAGAACAAAGGCTTAGTTACAATGGTGACCTTGCGCACTCACGTTGCGCCGAACTCCGCTAGAAAGTGGTGAACTTTCTTCATTATAATGATACTGAAGGTCGATTTGAGTGACGTCGCTTTGTTTTATGTAATGAGTCTACTGATATGCGTGGTTGGCAGCCGAGAGCCGCGACCGCAGTGCTAAGGGCACGCACGCAGCCGCTTTCATACCGGAACCCGTTGAGCGAGACGCGCTCGACCGCCGCCCGCCACTGCCGCGGCGGTGTCAGGGTTCCGAGGTTGTCTGTTGACACTTTCACCGGCACAGACGCGCGCTTTACTCGTCTTTACGTCATCAGCGTGGGGACCAATTATATCATCGCGGAATCAGCTGCTGTATACCCGGCTCTCAAAGGTTAAAGGCGAGTGCGGGACACTTTTTATGACGATATAGCAATTTTTTTGTCAAGTGACTCAACGCCACCAAACGTAATTAAAGGATTTGATAGTGAAAAAGTATTTCAATAAGCAACTCACCTGAGTAGTGAAATGGTAATCTTGTATTTTTCTCTTTTCATCTCCACGTGTCGGAGTTACCGGTGCGCATGCGTTTCACTGAACATTTTACCACAACTCGCGCCAATGCGCATTACATAAGCACAATAATTAACACCTCCAAAAATCCATGAAATTCGACACTCTTATGACTTGATGATGAGTAGACACGCCTTGAGACCTGCAACAAAGTATTGGAATGTTAAATACCACGCTATAAACGTTTGTGAAACAGTGGACACATACGTGTTAATTAATTTCAGTTCTGATGGGGAGCCTCTAGCTATTGTCTAACCCCTTTAGAATCTTGATTGATGTTGAAGAAATTGTATCGCAAGAGGCAAGTGAAATACTTAAGCGAGAATGGTAACCAATAATTAGCTTCGAATGCATTGTGTCCCGTATCGCCCGTGGGTATTAAAATAATTATCGCTACGTTACCTGATAAACAAGCTTGTTAGCAATCTTCTCAACTACAGCGCTATTGAATTAGAGTGTA
The DNA here is from genome assembly GCA_947308005.1 of Yponomeuta malinellus. Classification (NCBI taxonomy): domain Eukaryota; kingdom Metazoa; phylum Arthropoda; class Insecta; order Lepidoptera; family Yponomeutidae; genus Yponomeuta; species Yponomeuta malinellus. The sequence goes on along the minus strand of OX371006.1, from coordinate 13,107,834 downwards.
GCTAACAAGGGACTTAAACTTACGAGATCTCCGAACAAACCAATTTAGGCTAACTCATTGAGGATTTTATGATCCTGTCTATTATTACGTAATACAGTCGACAACACCTCAACTTTTACCTACGTGCACTCTAATCAGTTACGCAAAGGACGACCTTGAAACAAGAATGTAAAGGGTGCCCTGCTGTCATCTGTACGTAAGTTTAGTAGAATGTTACGCACATAACGTTTCACGAAGAACCTATTGAAAACATGCCTACAAAGTACTTAGATTAGTCGATCGTCTATGGAAACCACATGGAAACTCTTACCTCATAAGGTACATTTTCGAAAGGTACAAGGATAACTCCGAAGCATAGGAAATCATTAGTCTACTTGCGGTGAGAATTACGTTTAGGCCGATGGAATACCAACCATAACTACTGACTCGGAAATTGTGGTGTCTTCTGTTCATATAATTTTCGCGAGTGGATAGTGCCATCATCTGCAGTTACATCATGTAAGTACGTACTTGAGTGCCAGTGTTGTTACTGTAGACGTGAAGTTATTCTGCTCAATGACAATAGTGCTTGTGAGTTGAGACGAAACGCCCAGCGACGGCAAAGTAAGAATGTCGATGAGAGAAATGCCTTACACTACGTGCGGTGCGTCTGATTGAAATAGACATCTAGCCTCTTGATTAGAGATGGGCCGGGGAAAATGTTTTCGAGATGGTTCCCGCATTACGATACCTCATCAATTGAAAATTACGTCTTTATACAATTAATTTAGCTCAGTTATTCACTATAATATAAGATTAAATCGAATCAAATAATATTTTTTAAATTCAAAATAACAACGGAACTTGTGATTTCATTGAACGTTACAAGTTGAACTAGGTGTCTATTTCAAAATCTAGATAATTTTGGAGAAAAACTGGTCAAAAAAAAACTCCATTACCTTACTTGACAGAGTTTACATGTTATTCGTGGTCCGTGTGGCTCCGGATTAAGAATAGCGTCACTCCATTACCTTCCGTGGCTGTCGTAGAAGGCGACTAAGGAAATAAATTACCAGGAGAAAGGCAGCAGCGTCTGCCTGAGATTCCAAACGCATACTGCGATCGCCAACCCGCCTGCCAAGCGTGGCGATTATGGCAAAACCCTTCATGGTTACGTTCGAAGCTTAGAAAACCATGAGGGAGGCCTATGTCCTGCAGTGGGCGTCAAAAGGCGATGATGATGACATATTATTCTAAAACCAATGCATTGAACTGGCTTTATGATAACATAAGATAAGAATATTCTTTTTTGTACACTCCAAACAATTAAAGATACAATAGGTACAAAAGAAGAGGTACCATTGGCGGCCTTAACGTTTAGCAATTTATTCCAAGTAACCCTATATTGTAAAGATTGCCAAAGGAAAATTGAGACAGGTAGAAGGTGCTAATGGAACATTAATCTACATACGTATACATAATAATAATAAATTACATTTACTGTGCCCTACAGTGGGACATGTATTATATAGGCTGCATTATTATTATATAACATACTTAAATACATACTATTATAAACATAGGTACATAAATATTAAGTTATAATAGAAAGCATGATAGGAAATTATAAACGTGGTATACCTACATAGAGAGGAAAAAAGTGAATACTTACAGCAAAAAAAAACTTGTTTAGAGAGAAATCATTCTATTACTTTGGATTTCAATATAGCAGGCGATGGGGGGAGCACCTTATAGATACTGGCAGTTTATTCTACAGCCGGACCGCCCCTACGGAAAATGAGCTGCTAACGAACCTTGTCGTATGACTCGGTGTTTTCAGTGCCAGATTCTGGTCGGACCGTAGTGTCCGGCTGTGGGAGTCACTGACGTAACTAAAGCGCTCTTTGAGATAAAGAGGAGTAGCTAAATTGAACAGCACTGAGTACAACAGGGAAAGAACGTGAGTGTGCACAATACACAGAGTTTACGGTAAATTATTCCAAAAATATCATTCTCATTTTTTCCAATTTTAGCTCTCGTCTTGCGAAAACAATCTCCTTTGCCCATCACCACTCTTGATACATAAATAAATCTTGATAGATAACTATACTTGATATAACACAATAACTATAGTTATTAAACCAGTTCCCTCATTCAGTTTGGGGCCCTTAAGGTTGACACTTATTTTCTAAAAGTTTTTAAAATTAAGCAAAAACAAGAGAACTGTTGAGGAATGGACTGTATCATCCCGAAGTTGAAGACTCCTTGGAATCATATTTCATGAGGATTTTTTATATTTTTCCTTTTATTGACTTTTCTCTCTCATGTCATGTCATGTCTTATCTTTGTAATATTCTTGCTGTCACCATCTCATTGCCCATTTATTCTGCTATTTTCGTATTATACTACGTTTTACCCGTTTTCATCAGTTTTCTTTCATTATACAGTCCATTCCTCAATAAGAACGTTAAAAATTTCTTGTGCGGAGCCCACTTGTTTTTTGTTTTTGTAGATAGATGGAGAATACTTTATTGTACATAAAAATGTATTTTATTTTATTTTATCGTTTATATTTTATATTAATTCTTGGGTAATCCAAGTAGTTGTTGTAGTTGGGTAGTAACGGAGTGGCGGTTGAGAACCGGACGGCGGTCAGTGGGTAGACCATCAGCCCGTTGGTCGGACGATTTAGTCAGGCCAGCCCCTATATTACGCTCACCAAATCCTGAGCGATTCCAATCGTCTAACTGTCAAATTAGTATGGAATTTGACAGTCAGACAATTGGAATCGCTCAGGACTTGGTGCGCGTAATTAAGCCATTGGTCAGGTGGCGTGATAGGGAAAAGGCCTATACCCAGCAGTGAGTAGAGATGGGCTGATGATGATGATGGGTAATTCGCTAATCCTTCGGGTACCTTACTATAAAAATGAACTGGGTGAAAAAGTTAACCAACAAGGGTCTTAAATCTTTTCTTTTAACTTCAGTTAACTATTAGTTTACCGATGTAGGGACCCTTGAAATGTATTTTTTAATTCAAAGACCTACGTTAAATATTTAATGTGGACTTATGTATAATATACATGTATAACATACATTTCTATGGTTAAATTATTATTTGGTTAACCGATGTTTGAGTTAGTTGCCCAAGTAGGCCGCTTGGCCTTCATCTTTCAAAACCACTACCAATTATGTGCATTGTACTTGTGTGGCATACTTGTAGATGTATCTTTGTTGTAGACGGAATCATCTCTATTCAGTGAGCCGCTAATTATACATTGCACTAATGGACCTTCAATCGATGTAATTGTGCATTTTATCACGAGTTTGGTTATTTATTTTAGCGTCAGTTGTAAGGACTGCCTTGTAAATAAGACTTTACTTACCTACCTATTTTAACGAAAACCATAACAAAAGAAGCTATTTTAATTTCCACGATTCCCACGCTAAGCTTTATAAAATTTATAAGACTTTGGAAAAAGACTTTTTTCTCCAAAATTATTTAGATTTTAAAATGGACACCCAGTTTAACTTGTCTGAGTTATTTAGAATAAAAATACTTGGTTAATATTTTATTTTAAACGATCTTCACAGAGAAAGAAAAATTCCGTTGCAAAGCGGGATTCAAACCAGCGACTCTAGCACACCGTGCCAGCGCTCTTACCAACTTAGTTATTTGTACCTCGCCTTTATTCTTCTCTGCGCGAGTTAAAGCGTTTGTTATACTTTATTGCAGAATAAAACATTACCAAAAAAAAAAACTTAAATAAATAACAATCTTGAGATCAAAATTACATGCCAAGGCGGACTTATTTCAACAGACATTTCTTCCAGCCAGCCTATAAATTTTTGAATGTTAAAAAAAGAGAGCGGTGGGTCAGATAAAGTTGAAACATAATCTACTTCTAAAATACAAACAAAGCGTTGCGATTAGCATAGAAAAAACTATTTCGTAGAGTGGAGGCGAGGTCCGAAATGCTTACCCCCGGTTTCTCATACCCAAAAAATCTGTTAATCTACTGTCAACAGTTGTGAGTTGGCCAACATGCATACAAAATAAACAACTGACAGTTTTTTTATTATTTTTTATTTAATAGGTAAGCCAGCGGGCACTTTTAGTTAATTAAAATATTACCAACATTTAAGGTTGCCAATTAGAGACTCACAAAGCATTCCGTGTGGCGCCGGATTAAGAATAGCTTCACTCTATTCCCTTCCGTGGATGTCCTAGAAGGCGACCAAGGAAATATTTTACGAGGAGACGGGCAGCAGCGTCTTCCTGAGATTCCAACCGCATACTGCGATCGCCAACCCGCCTGAAAAGCGTGGCGATTATGGCAAAATCCTTCATGGTTAGGACCACCATGAGGGAGGCCTCCCTCCCTCTGTCTTGCAGTGGGCGTCAAATGGCTGATGATAATGATGACAGCATTCTTCTTTAACTCTATTAAGTACTAATCTAACAGAAACAAGTCTTACTTCTAAAGTCAGTTTTATCATTATAAAATATACTCGGTAGATTTATGTTTTATTGTACAAAACTAGACTCGTGTGACCAAAAACCTTATTGCATTAAAGACAAATAATATTTGGTTACTCATAAAAGAATAGTATATTTTATTACGAGTGCGGAAAGCCTGTCACTGCAAAGAGTTCCGACGAATGTCTACCCGAGCCGAGGCGCAGCCGAAGGTGAGGGTTGACAGTCGGAACCAGTTGCAATGAGGGTTCCGCATGTGTACTGAACAACTATTTTTAATACAGTTGCGAAAATATGTTGCAATGTAATAAAGAAAATTTTTGGAAAATGGCGCCAACCGTAAAAGAATAATAATATAAGCAGAGATGTTTTTTTTTCTCCAATTCTGGGTAGGCAAAGGGAACTATGCCCATACAGTCAAGTCTTCAGCAGAATTTTTTTATTGATATGAATTGAAAATGAAATTTTATGAGATGAAATGAAATGAAACTTAACCTAACTCATTGAATCAATTCATTAAATCTGATATTGAAACAAATTAGTAGCTTCTTTTTAGAAATATTTGCATGAATCATAAAAACTGCTATGAATTTTTTTTAGTAAAAACTTCATGTTTGGTTTTTTGCTTTCTAATAGACATTATATTTTGACAGTTGGGAAAGAGAACGCACGAGTTCGGAAAAGGTAAAGAAAAAGCTCGAGTACGTAATAGCCCACACCCGAACGCTATACATCCCTGCAATACGCCACTTTTTGAGCAACTGTATTAAAAAAGTATTTTGCAAAAGACTATCTTAACTCACACAAGTTTTAATTGGAAGTAAAATGGGATTATTACTTTTTTACGTATTGGCAACACTTGGATGTTGATAACCTTGGTTTTGAGATTTGACATATCAATTCAATTCGATATTTTTATAAATACTTAATTTATTAATGAAGATTTAATTAATTTTCAAACATTCTGTTTTTTCCTGGTTCATTTTTTTCTCGGGAATGTTGTTTTCCCGTGTGATTTCGTCAATTTTGGCTAGGTTTTCGAGTCCACATGAGCAGATGTAACATGTGAAAGAGATAGAGACAGCTTTATTGGTTTATTTATTTTTTTATTCTTTCACCTGGTTGTGCAAACGACCGACGACCTCGTCACATGTCAAAGTGACAATATTTTTTTATATCGAATTAGAAAAACAGACTTTAGACTCACAAAACATAACTATAATTTGACTTAATAAAAATAGTAAGAAACAATAATAGCAGATTGTTCGTGTATGGGAAATGGGGGCTTAATTGGTGGAAGCTATTTTACCTATAATATAATTTTGTACCCATTTAAGTACCTACGTTCATTTTAAAAGAAGCTTAAATAAATATTACTCAATACAAATTACATATTGAGCTTTACGCTCAAGATTTATATTGAGACTGCTAACTCAAGAGGATTAAGCCTAAACATAACCTCTTTTTATAAGGACATTGACATTATCACGCGTAGAAAAGCTAGTATGTAAATAGTACCAGAATAAAAATGTAAATAGGAATGGCGCGACCACCTCATGATTGCGGTGGCGTTGCGCAAGGCTGCCCAGCGAGTAAACATCGATCAAGGGTAAAAAAACCTTGACTAATATAAATCATGACCTATCAAAATTACTTAGGGTCAAACTCGTATTACACTATACGTAGTACCTTAACTCTGTACATATTATTTCTGGTGTGATATAATAAAGACTTTGACCAATGACTTTGTTTTCTAAGTTACGTACATTTGTGTAGTTGCAGCGGCAATGCCACTCGCTAACGTGAAGAAAAACATCGTGAGGAAACCTGAGAGTCCGAGGTGTTCACATACCTCAGCGCTTGAAATTGCCAATCCGCGGCGGGTACTCGTGGTAATTAAACCCAAACTCTCTCTCTGAGACTATCTCTCTCATACTTACTCTCAAGGCCTGTGTTCTGCGGTGGGACGTACTGTTTGAAATTGTTTTTGGTGGGATTACATTTACCAGCTGTAACATTTTCATCAATAACAATAAATGATTGATTAATATAGAACATTATCAGTGTCTGCAATGTACGCATTTTATTTTTATAGTATTTATAGTAAGTTACATTACTTAAGGTTAGATACGGAACATACAGACAGACCAAGCTTGTCCCATATCTAATCTAGTGTAATTCACTTCTATATATATTATGGGAATAATACTCGTTCAAAAACTTCTCTTCATTAATAGTGCTTCTTAAGCAGTTTGAGCACACGAGGCTAGAAAGCAACTTTTCAAACTAATGTTCCATACTTATTACGTTTTCAAAACAGTGTAAAGTTCATAATCACTTTGCAGAGCTGTATACATAATATCCGGCACGTACAATTGTCTGTCGAGCTACTGTCATATTAAGTACCAGGTACCAGATATCACAAGTGTCTGCATTACAATAAAATTACCGAACTAACGAATCGTCTTCGTGACGCGTAGCTTGTGAAATGATACCCAAACAGGTCAACCGTAGTGACACCTGCGTGAAAACAATGTGTATTTGGTGCATTTCGCAAAAAAAACACTGTTTACTTGGTGCTTCTTGTGGACGTATGTTCTAGTTCTAGTTCGACTGGAGATTTCCGCACTTACCCCCAGTTTCTCGTACACTAACACTAGCTGTCAATTGACCAAAGTGCATAATATATAAAAAAAACCACTGACAGCTGATAACAGTAGATTAACAGCTTGTTAGTGTACGAGAAACCGGGGGTTAGTCTAATAAATCCGCTAGCATCTATGTTCATATTGCAAGGAGACTCGACTAAACTATCCACAGATTTGTGTGCGACTCAGGACAACTCCGCTTAATCACGCACCTAAATGAAACAATTGCCAACACTGAACACTGGCATTTAATAGCTTTAATAACAATTCACAATCACAATATTCAAGGTCCATCGTGTTTTTAACTACTCCACTAGTCTACACGCATCTAAGCTCTCAAACAATCATCCAATAAAAATGTCAACTGATGCAAAATGCCAGAGTTGTTTTAATTTGTATAATGGGGAACTTGCGTCTAACTTGGATTGGAGTGACTTTGATTTTATACCATAGAAATCATATAAACACCTAGGAAAAATAAAATATTTTTTTATATTTTTCACAAAAATGCGAAAAATAAAGTTATTCTAATAACATAAAACTTATTAGATTTTGCTTTGTCATTGAATTCTGAACGTTTTACAGGGTGTACATGCATAAAAACATTATTGTACGAGATAACTCAAATCTTGATAAACGCTTCATAGGTACCTACATTATAAGCGTTACGTTAGGGAGTGACATCAAAGTCTAAGGTGTATTTGTGTGGCGCGGCACGTGACTAAATTGACTTTTTGACTGGTTATATTATATAAAATATTAGTCGAGAAGAAAAAAAAAACACCACGTTTATTTATCTTTTAACGTATCTACTCTCCTATTGTATTAAAACATTTCTAGTGCAAGTTCTCCATTGCATAGAGGCAAGAAACATCTTTGCATAAAGGTTTTAAAAGTATAGTCAAGGTGAATTTGTGAACTATAGTTACAGAAACAAATCTCGGTTAAGATTGTGTAAACGTACGTCTAGCCAATGATGTTTGAGAACTTATCAATAAATAAATACCTGTTTTCTGCACTTCAATGTGTAATTAAAGTAATTATGAGCAGGTGGCGTCGAGTAAACATTCGACAATTAATGCCCAGTACTCGTGTAGTCGCATAAATTTTTGCCATGTGGAGAGCTTCAACTGGGCTTGGAATAAGATGACACTGATTTCTTCTCATACTTTATGAGGGATTTAAGGCTCGAAGAAGGGACGTCCAGTCTTTGCGGACTTGTGGGTTAACTTTTAGCTCCTTCTAGCTGAATCCAGTGGAATGGATACATATACACTATGCCGTACAAAGATAAAATTTCCTATTGACATACAAGATACAACCTGGGCCTTGTTTCATAAAACTGCAGTTAATAACATATTATGACTCTTCGATGTACATTGCGTAGCCGAGTCTCCTTACTTCTTAATCGGTGAGTTGATGACTTTGCAATGTACGTCGAACTATAGTAAGCCATGTATGGTAGTTTTACGAAGTAGGTCCCAGCTGGCCATTCCATAAGCTAAGAAAAGTGTAGCACTACAAACTGGTCAGTTTTGAATAATCTGTGATCTTTGCATTTCCACCGTGAAAAGCTCAGATGCAAAGTTCACTCGTTGTCAATCTATGTATATCAGGCTGTAATTATCTCGGGGTCCTATCATAGCCACTGCCGATATTCGCGACCAAATGTCAAGAGCGCACGGGTCGAGATTGCGACACTTAAGTTTAAACTAGCATAACGCTAATAGGGTCTACTTTGTAAATAGCTCTAATACCATTCAAATTACAATTTACTTAGTTCTATAATGAAGTAAAAAACGTGAAAGAAAAAATGATTTCCAAAACACAGTTACTAATTTCCTTTCAGGAGCGCAATAAGGTCTCACTCGGTGAGTTATCATTGGCAACTCTTGATAATTTCACACCTGATTTCGATAATATAGTTTGTAAACCTAATAATATTAATAAATGTGAAAGAGATGTTTGGATGTTTGTTACTCAATCACGCAATAACGGCTGAACGGATTTACATGAAACTTGGCGGAAAGATAGAAAAAGACCTGAATTGACACATAGCATACTTGATATCCCGGTAATGAGTTCCCGTGGGAAAATATTTATTTGAAGTGCGAGCGAACGTTGTGTTTTAGAGAAAATGTCGAAGAGCTGATAGAGCAACTTAATAATAAAATCTCGCAGCTAGAGTTGAAATTAGAAAGCGCTGATAGTGAGATCGAAAGATTAGTTGCTGAAAGCTATGCTCTACATGGTACAATATCGAAACGTGACGCTAGAATAAATCAACTGCTGCGTATATGCCGTTCAACCCCCCAACGAGAGAACTACAAGGACAAAAACGAAACAGTTACCGAGAAAACACCCTCCAAACTTGTAAAGTCCAACTTCGACTCTAGTACACCAATGCAACAAGAAAAAAATGAGAAAATTGCCAACTCTACGCCTTCAAGAAAAGAAAAGAGTGCACAAATCGAATCTACCGCTCTCCACCTTACTCGCACTCAAAAGCCAGTCTTATCTGGTACATCATTAAGCAACGGGAAAAAGCGTGGAGAATCTACCCTACTTCTACTGGACTGCCAAAAGAACCAAAAGGTGCCCACCAACACTACGCAGAGCTCTCTTGCACCCACGCCCACGGTATCTAATCCTTTAGCTGATCCGCTTATAAAATCTAAAAGACACAGAATAAGTTTATTGAACACGCTAAGTATAAATAAAGCCCAACAGATAGCCCAACGTAACTTGGATGAAAATTACGAGTTGTGTCATTACCTATTACCAAATAGGGGACTAAAACAGCTCCTACACGGAATAGAAGCCAAATTAAGTGATTTCACATTAGAGGATTACTGCATCATACTTTTAGGAGAAGAAGATTTTAATTGTACCGATAATTATTATGAATTAATAATCTTCATCCGAAACACATTGCAAAAAATTAACCACACACACATTCTGCTGTGCACCCCCACATATAAACATGGAAGGCTAAACACTAACCTATTCAATTCTAGAGTCGAAACATTCAATCAGCTACTCTACTTGGATATTAACACGCACCTTTACGGTTATCTCATAGACTCCAATTTGAACCTGAGCTATGACTCAGTCATGTTCCATAAGAACAGTGGCGTCCTAAATAGCCATGGATTGGAGCAGCTGATGAGGGATGTCAACGAATTAATAGTTCTCATAAGAAACCTAGATACCTCAGGAAATCAGGAGTATGCGCTCATTCCACAGACAGTGCCAGCCGCCACTGAGAACTTTTTTCGATCCTCAACGACACAATTACAATAATAGCCTAGTAGTTCTACACCAGAATATAGCTGGTGTCCTCAATAAGCAGGTTGATCTGCTTTGTGCATTAGACGAATTATCCACCGAAGGGACGCCTCCTGACATTGTTTGCTTGTGTGAAACAAACATATCTCGGGGTTCTGAATTTAGCCTCAAAATTGATAACTTTAATTTAGCTACCTACTACTCGAGAAAAAAATGTCGCAAGGGTGGGGTAGCAATCTTGGTAAAAAAAGGCACGGAATACATTCCGATTAAAGAGATTGAACAATTATCTGAATCTTACATATTCGAATGTGCGGGAATAAATGTTGTACAATACGGAATCACAGTCGTAGTTATATATACTCACAAAACACCGCCATCACCATCATCCGTTTTTTTCAATAAACTCCAGCAACTACTTGATTTAATATGTCGGCACAAAAGAAAGAAATACGTCCTATGCGGAGATTTCAATATCGACTTGCTCAAGAAAACAAATGTATCTATAGAACTGCTAAATATATTACAAACCTACAACCTAACACCAGTCATCAAAGAACCTACTAGAATTACTTTAACGTCATCTACATGCATCGACAATATCTTGTCAAATATCACAGAGGGCAAAGCCATCGTACATGATCTAGGACTATCGGACCATACAGCCCAGTCATACAGTATCCCGGTACAAAAACGCCAGCCTCCTCCAATAAAATGGTGGTATGAATTTAAGAGAGATTATAGCAAAGAAAACCAAGAAAAATTTATAGAGTGCCTATCGTCTCTTTCCTTCCATGAAGTTCTTTGTGAATCTGATGCTACGAGTGCATTTAACGCATTCTACGACTTGTATGTTCTTTTTTACAACCTATGTTTTCCTATGATAAGGACTAGAGTATTAAGTAAAAAATATTCTTCGAAATGGCTGACCAAGGGCATACGCTCTTGTTGTGCTAAAAAGAGACAGTTATTTTTTAAAAGTAGAATTGATCTGAGTCTTAAAACTAAATATATGAATTATTCTCGAATGCTTAAAAAAATTATAATTTCGCAACAAAAAACCGAAAATTTAAAGTGCATTTCCAATGCAAGAAACAAATGTAAAAGTGTCTGGGACGTCATTAAAAAGTATACTACAACAGATTGTAATAAAAACACCATAAATACAATATCAATCAATAATAATAATATCACCGATCCACAAACAATTTCTGAGGCTTTCAATAATTTCTTTATAGATAGCGTAAGTAACAACTGTTCCAAAAATGTAGGTCGAACCGATGACATTCAAATAGATAATATAGAGTCCAGTATTTTTTTAACGCCAGTCGATGAAAAGGAATTACTTAAAATTGTCAGTAGTCTGAAAAACTCTAAAGCTGCAGGTCATGACGACATAAGGACTGATATAATAAAAAATAGCATCTACTCCATTATTTGTCCTCTCTTACATGCTATTAACCTTTCACTAGTCCAAGGTGTATTTCCAGAAGTCTTAAAGAAATCTGTGGTCAAACCACTTTTCAAAAAAGGAGACCCTCGTAAACTAGAAAACTATAGGCCCGTCACCCTAATACCAATATTTTCCAAAATTTACGAAAAGGTTATGTTCATTAGAATCAATTATTTCCTGGAAAAAAATAAAGTGATCAGTGAATCACAAAATGGCTTTCGGAAACATAGAAGCACATCACTTGCTGTCTTTAAGTTGATTAGTCAAGTAATGGCATGTGTAGACAGAAAATTACCTGTAACTGTCATATTTATGGACATGAGCAAAGCGTTTGATTTTGTGTGCCACAAGAGGCTGCTTAAAAAGCTCTACAAATATGGCATACGAGGCCCCGCAAATAGCTGGATTTCGTCATATTTAAATAATAGAACCCAATATGTAGACACTGTAAGATATTGCACAAAAACCAAATCCGTAAAAAACTATAAATCATCATTAGGTAAAAATTGCTATGGAGTGCCACAAGGTGGAATATTGGCCCCCTTAATTTTTTTGACATACATCAATGACCTGCCTGATTATATATCCAATGAATGTATTCTATTTGCTGATGACACAACACTCATTATAGAAGGGAAAAATGTATCGACATATAATGCAGAAGTAAATAAGTCACTAGGACAAGTTGTCACTTGGCTCTCTGCAAATAATTTAAAGGTTAACATTAATAAAACTAAATATATACAATTTTGTAGTAATAGGAAGAAAAAAGAAAACTTAACTATTGAACACAACGGTGAAAGTCTAGAAGAAGTAACAGCGACAAAGTTTTTGGGGTTAATCGTTGACAGCCATTGTGACTGGAAATATCATGTAGAGAGTGTGTGTACAAAAATTAGCAAATTTGTATACGCGCTAAGAAAAATTAGTCAGACGGTGTCACTACAAGCAGCTAAAGAGGCATATAATGGCTATGTAGACTCGATCTTGCGCTATGGAATCGTACTATGGGGCAACTCCTCCGATGTTGACAAGGCATTCAAAGTGCAAAAACGCTGTATTCGGGCATTATTTGGTCTACGCCAAACGGACTCATGTCGACCGTATTTTAAAGAAAATGAAATTCTACCATTACCGTGTTTGTATATACTGGAAATTTGCACATTTGTAAAAAAAAATATGTATTTATTCCAAAACAAGCACGATGTCTGCAAACGTGCCATACGAACTCAATATCAATATAAATTGCATAGACCACCTGTAAAATTAGCGCTTACAACCAAAAACTGTTTCATAATGTGTATTGACATATTTAATAAACTACCAGATATATATAAAGTCGAAGAAATCCATAAATTCAAGAAGCTTACAAAACATTACCTGCTGTCTCGTGGTTTTTACTCAATAAAAGAATATCTAGAATTTAAGATTTAGGTTAGTTGTAAACAAATATGTAAATAATGTAAATTTTAAATTTATTATAGCATTAGATAAAAGAAAATGTGCTTACTCCTGAAAAGGAAGAATTTGGACATGTACCTATTTATATAAAGCACCTGTAACTGCTTATGTTAACCCAAATTCAAGCAATAAAGTTTCATTTCATTTCATTTCATTTCATTTCATTTCATTTCATTTCATTTCATTTAAAAATAGATGGCGTTGTGCAAGAATCGTATGATAATTTAATTTAACATAATGTATTTGTTGGGTAATAAAACAACCACTTTAGCTAACATTAGTACAACAAAAACAAGATGAAACTATGCTGTGGTCTTATTTTTTAAGAATAAATAAAGAAACTGTAATTATACACCTTCTCGATATAAATTTCTTCCTCATACAAAATGGCGTGAGAGCCTTAGCTTAGCCTTATTGTTCCACATAACACTTGACCGAAGAAATGCTATGATATTTATTAGAATACGTACAATACGAAAAATTGCTAGAGGTTGCTTATAGTTGATATGTACTTATGTGCTTGGTTATAATGAGAAGACAAGGGACGAATTAATGTTGTTACATCGCGCCGATTTTTAGGATTTTGTATGTCACATTTAAAGGAACTATAAATGACAATAGGCTGTTATACTTAGTATGCAATTATCTATTGGTTTATAAGCAATGGCTAAGCTGATTAGCAATATATGCATCGTGGCGTGGGAGTGGTTACCAAAGATACAGTAATTGGTTATGTATGAAAGTGTCTAATAACGCAGGTGATTATCTAAACTCTTTTAAACTTTGCATGCTCATCATCATCATCAGCCATTCGACGTCCACTGCAGGACATAGGCCTCCTTCGTGATTTTCATAACCATGAGGGATTTTGCCATAATCGCCACGCTTGGCAGGCGGGTTGGCGATCGCAGCATGTGGTTGGAATCTCAGGCAGACGCTGCTGCCAGTCTCAAAGTAATTTATTTCCTTAGTCGCCTTCTACGACATCCACGGAAGGTAATGGAGTGACTTTATTCTTAATCCGGCGCCACACGGAATTTATATATGCATATTGAGGGAAATTACGTATATTTACGCGATAAGTACCTAAATACGACATTTAACGACATTTTGAGGGCGTGTGAGCTCACTCACAGCTCATTGCAAATTTGTATCAACAATGCTCTTCTATGACAGTTACGTCAAAACAAATCGTGTGTTTATACCGCGTTTGTACAGCCGCCGGCTTTCTTTAGGCTCTGAAGTTAATTGCAGTCTGTTGTGAGTTTCTTGTTAAAACTATGAAGGTTGGAATGAACGCCACTTTCTACGTCGGAATAACGGACCCTAATTCTCAGAGCCTTACAAAATAATCAGCCCCGACACGGATAAGAGGCTGGCCATTACAAAAGTCTGATTGAATCAATTCAGTCATATTAGGGACGGCCTGAACTACCTATTCGGGAATTGTGAAAACGTTACAAAACTGTTTTAGGGCCACATGCAATCGGCGGTTACGTAGCTGCCAACTTTAGCGCGGGCTGACGGATGGAAACGCGCGAGCGGTATTTAATATTGAAACCAATAAAGTTCGGCGGCAGTTGGTGTCTGAGGAACCTTGGTCATGTATAATTATGTAGGTGTAATTTCTGTCCGCCGCTCGCCAGAGTGTTCCTATTAGGCCCCTTTAAAAGACATCAACGCGGTGCTGAATACCGCGGACCGCGGCAAATGTCACTGCCTTAATGGATCGAACTGAAAATTACAGAGCAAGCTCGACGTGTGAGCGCAAATTGTACACTTATCTCGCTAATAATGAGCCGAGAAAATGTATAATTCAAACATGAGCTGCCGTAAATTGTTTTAATTGAGGACAAGGATGTCGGCACGGCGGGGTCGCGGCGCGCCGCAGCGGCGGCTTAATTGATTATATTCACCTGCCGCTATGCGCGCTCCATGGTCTTGAACTGTCCTGCGCACATGCACGTATGGTTCCGTATGGCACTCGGCGTAGGTTGAGCACTCACACACACGGTACCTATTCTAGTTTCGCCTTGTTGTGGTACGGAGATAGTTGGGCGGGGACGCGGTCGCGCGTCAGACTATGGCCGCCGCCGCGCGCTTGACTGAGGCCGCCCGCGCCTCCACCGCCGAGCCGCGGAACGAAAGCGCGACGGAAAGGGACGACTTGTCATTTCTCCTTGTTCGCTTGTGCGGCGAAAATTACCATTTTATCGACACCCCGATAGATCAATGTGACGTCACGCGTCTATGCCGTGTTACGCAAGGAGTGTACACGTATAGAAGACAGAAAATTGTCTTTTACCATGTGACGTTATGGTCGATTTTGCAACAAAAGCAGAGATGTTAATGGATTGCCGTGCTAATTGTATTCAACCGGGCAGCATATTGTGCTTTACGATGACGATCACAATTTAACTTGTACATACTTATTGCGTGTCACTGGTAGAAAACTACTTTTACAAACGTACAGTCGGCAGCACATCAAATTTAACATACATACGTGCACTCTAATTAGTGACGTTAAGGACGACTTTGCAACGAAAATGTAAAGGTTGAACTGCTGTTGACTGTATACAAAATATAGAACTCAAAAGAACCACTAGAACTAAGTAGAACCTCCCATTTGATAAATATTATGCTACTAAAGATGGTAGCAGAAGGAATACAGAGATTGTATACCCACGTAAAAAGTTAAGGCTAAATGAATTGCCATTTATTTCAAACGCATAATTTGTTGCAGGTGCTTAAGGCATTTGTATTCTCCTCTTAAATACCTAAATGATATGTTACGCGCCGCGTAGAAATTGTCTGTGGCCGAGGTCGTGACTCAGAGACCGGAAGTGCTTATTCGTCTTATTACTTCCTCGGGAAACATCTGCAGATGTAAATGTAATCTTCGTAAATGAAATAATGTCGGTATAATACGTTACGTTACGTAAAGGTCGTTGTATTATCATAAATTCAACGTGGTAGCTAGATAGAAGCTCGTTTAGATAATTCACACATTTGTTTATACATTTTCGGTGTTTTTTATAAATCTTAATTTATAAAGACACAATTCCTGTGAAACGATCCTCAAATGCCGTTAGTCTAAATGGTCTTGCGTAAAGGGTAAGACGAATGTGAACTGCAATTGAGGAGTATTTTATGGAATGGTGTTTTCATCTAATATATATAAAATTTCGCAGCCACTTCACAGTGTTTGTTATCGAACTCCTCCGAAACGGCTCCACCGATTTTTATAAACTTTTTTGTGTTAAATATGGTTTGCGGATTCAGCTAGTAAATATATGGAGGAGAGATTTACACTCGTGTAAGTTGTATATGTATTTTATGTAGGATTTTATATCGAAATGTAGGTAGCAGTAGGTAATCACTTTTGTTTAAACTTTATTTGCACTCCCCGCTGACTTTTTTAACATTCCAACATTTTTAGGCTGGCTGGAAGAAATTTCTGTTGAAATAAGTGCGCCTTTGCATGTAATTTTTATCCCATGTTATTCAAACGTATGGCAAAAGAAGCAAGAAAGTAGGATTAATGCAGTAGAAATGAGGTCCTTGAGAAGTATGTCTGGCGTTACTTTGAATGACAGGATACGCAATAGTGTGATTAGAGAACGTTGTGGACTGAAAGAGGATGTAGTGACAAGAATTGAGACAGGAATGTTGCGTTGGTTTGGACATGTGGAGAGGATGAAGGAAGAAAGATTGACAAAACAAATATAAAAAGTACCCGAAACCGGCGTGCGTGCATGCAACGACTAATGAATGTTTAGGAAGCGAAAGTGATCTGTCAGGATCGTAGCAAGTGGCAGTCCCTGGTCTCTGCCTACCCCTCAGGGATACAGGCGTGAGTTTATGTTATGTGATGTTTGTTATGTTATTCGAGTTTGTTTTTTATGTTAAGGTTTTTTTTGTGCCATACAGTGTAACAAACAAATTGACAAATAAATGCTCCATTACTTATAAAACTTCGCATTTGCTGTTACTATCTGTGCTGTTGTAAAGGAAAAGACTTTAAAAAAGATTGTCTACACTGCATTTGAGGAGTGTTTTACAGGTATCGTGTTTTTATAAATATCTACCGTTAATCTCCAACTGTCTTATTTATAAAACCGGCCAAGAGCGTATCGGGCCAAGCGCAGTGTAGGGTTCCGTAGAAAGAGAGGGTTTTATCTGCTTTACAGAACTAACTACTTCATCAATGTAGTTTTCAATGTATTTTGTACCAAGTTTTTCTTGTGTGAGTTGGTCGCCTATTACTCGTTAACTTGTGAAGCCTACTTAGCCATGATAATTTTCCTTTTAATTTCATTATTATGTGTTACTGTGGTTCTGTGTGGCGCCGGATTAAGAATAGCGTCACCCCATTACCTTCCGTGGATGTCGTAGTCCTTCCTTCTCCAATTAAATTAATTTATTTCAAATATAGAAATTCATATAAAATAGTTACCTAGTTATTCTAATGTTAGTACATAATCTTACTATAGTATTTGCTACATAGTTAGTTATCTTATTAAAGTATAATTCGGCGGCAAAAGATTTTCCATTTATGTAAGGTCGAGATGGATGATCCATGTGCTATGTCTCAAGATTAGGAATGTGTAGTTTTATTAAGAAATGTAACATTTTTGATGGTTTCTTAAATACAGGCTGTTGCAGATAGATATGTCTGGATGAAATAATAACTAACTCATGCGAGACGTACATTCAGGAAGCCACTTCAAGTTGGCGATCGCGAGTCCGAAACCGACATGCTTCTACGCAGTCGAGTGTTACACAGTTATTGCTGCACCTAAATTACGCCCCTCCGGCTAGGAAATCTCTGGTTCGTTTATATTTCCTCGGCCTTTAATTGAACAGTTTTGTACTAAGAGAGCCCATTTGTTGATTTGAGTGTATTCGAGAGCATAATGACGTCATCAAAACACAATAAAACCCAACCTTGTTTCTGGCGGTCCCAAGGTAGAGCCGAGCCGTAGCCAGATGGTGTAATGAGGGCAAGTTCAAAAAATCCGTTCCGGAAACTGGAAATTTTGAGCTTTAAGATACATACAACAGAAGAAAGGGAGTAGAACCCGGCTAATAATATTATGTACCAATCATAAGTAGCCTATATACGTCCCACTGTAGGGCACAGGCCTTATCTCAGAGAGAGAGTATGGGCTTAATCACCACGCGTGCCTACCGCGGATTGGCGATTTCAAGCGCTGAGGTATGTGAAAAGCTCAGAGACCCAGGTTTCCTCACGATGTTTTCCTTGTACATAACTTAGAAAAAAAGTCATAGGTACATGCCCGCACTAGGAATCAAACCTGGGTCTCCCGCTTCCGAGTCCAATGTTCTACCCACTACCCAAGATTATGTACCAACGTGTCATTCAATTTATAGCCGTTATTTCAGACTAAAATGGAGGCTAATTGTAGTTTTACGTAGTGAGTGCTGGCGCTGTCTGATAGATAAGGATTAACACCATATGTGACAAAAAGAATGAGCAATCTGATAGATAAGGGTTAGGACCATACGTGATAAACAGAGATAGATCCATTATAATTATGTACGTAATGGCTGTCAGGAAGTGCTGGGCTAGCCTACTTCATCTAAAAAACAATGTCCCAGGCACTGCAGCATCCAATTGGTCCCTTCACCCAACTAGTGTGAGTGAAGGTGCCACTGAATGCTGTATGAATCACAGAATGAATCATCTCATTACGAAGATGCAAAGGCCAAAGTTTAATAGCAACGTGTAAGGTTAATTTAATTAAATGATCACGGTATCACACTTTCTTACACGATATTTTGCCACTGTCTCATAAAAACGCACATAGTGAGGTTATTCAATTACTTGCGTTTGAGACGATTAGGGTGCCTTCTATTTCCTTGCCTTAAATCAATGTAAACTTTTTTGTATGAATGTACAGGTCCACAACAATTTACACGTCCTCACCACATCAATCTGTACATCCGTGCACTCTACTCAGTGACATCGACATTACCTAGATATTTTTCATTTTACTAAGAAGGACATCGGCATAGAATAACCGATAAGTCCGTTTACAAAATCATGTTTAATCTTGCGTGAATGGTTCGCAGATAATCCAAGGTTCGTTGGTATAGTTCTCAAGAGTACACTAGAGCTGACTTGAGTGGCCAGTGTGAACTATTAAGCATTCAAATTCATGTATTTATTGTTAACTCGAAGGCTTAAAGCACACCTGCGCGATTTTCACATGACGAGATCAAATCAGGCAATTACTCTGTGAAAAAAATATTGAATCGTTATCACGGTTACATACAGGGTTATTTCTCAAATACGCAATTCCAGAAATATTACAGTTACAAATAAAATTGTTATTCACGACAACGGTTGTTCTAGGGATTCTGAATGTTGAAGACGGTTTTTCTGGTTTGGAGTGGCAAATATTATCTATCAAAATATCATATGCTAAATAGAATGAGCATTCCTTAGGTAGGACAATAATTTACTGAAGACGTAGAGCGTGAATTGAATCTATATATGTATGCTATATATACCTATATAGTTGACTCTGCAAACGTTGTTTTGCCATATTAATTAGCCTATGACCTATTCGACCTACCAAATATAGGTACACAAAAAAATTCAAAAAAATCGTTGAAGCCGTTTCGGAGGAGTTCTCGGTTGCAGGGTTGAGAAATTGGCAGTGACCGATAATAGTAGACATAGTTACTCGTTGGTTGGTTGAGCCTTGTGTCTCCGTATTATTTACTGTCTTCACTTAATCCTATACAAATAAAGGCAAGCCAGACGAGGCGAGATGTTATTCACAACTTTGTTTCAGTTTGGCCGACGCGGTTCGTGCGTGTGAGTGCTGCCTCGTCAAATGTTTGTATAACTTCGCCTAGTATTTGTAGCCTTCGCATGGACATATCTACAGAAATGTGTACAATAAATGGGGGATGTAATTGTGACGATAGCCGTTCAACCTTCACATTTTTGTTGCAAGGTCACCCTTAACGTAAATACACTTAATGAAGAAACAACTAAGAAAGAAACAGAAGAAAACACCGGCCAAGTGCGAGTCGGACTCGCGCACGAAGGGTTCCGTACTATCATCTATACAATATTATACATAAAGATCGAGAAAAAAACGGCAAAAAAAATCACGTTTGTTGCATGGGAGCCCCCCTTTAATATTAATTTTATTTAAATTATTTATTTTTGAAGTGAATATACAACTAATTATTCTGTGAATATATCAAGCGTCTACCTGTTGCCGTTATTGATATCGAGCTAAAAATCATGATTGTTGTATGGGAGCCCCCCTTAAATATTTATTTTATTTTGTTTTTAGTCGTTTTTGTTTTAGCGGGCACAGAAATACTAGATCTGTGAAATTTTTAACTGTCTAGCTATCACGGTTCATGAGATACAGCCTTGTGACGGACAGACAGACAGACAGGCGGATAGTGGAGACTTAGTAATAGGGTACCCTTACCCTTTAGGTCCCTTAGCCCTTACGGAACCCTAAAAATAATCTATCATTAAAATAGATGAAAATATTACACTTTTATTGGTAACTAAACGATTTAAATAACGTATAACATTGAGCGTTGATTGACAGATGGACATATTTAATTTCCATCGGCACTTTAATTCTGCGAATAACAAAGCCTCTATCGAAATGGAAGGTGAGAGGTTACTTGATGAACTTGCGATTGCGATCTATTGTTGCATAGTTTGTTGGTTATTATTTAAGTAATACAGCGTTGCAACGCGCCTACTTTGGTAGCTTGATATTTTATGTAAGCTATGTCAAAGAGGTCACGATGACTAAATAATAATAGTACCTAGGTATAGTCCGCACAAATCTTTTTGGCGGTAACGTGAAGAAAGTCACAGATCGTTTGCACGTCGCTTACTGTCTTTACAGTGTATGTGTGAGTAATTGAGTACTTTAGTAATTGACTAATAGTAATTTGCTACGCATCACACTACATCGATTACTCACAAATACATTGTAAAGGCAGAAAGCGATGCACAAACGATCTGTGACTATGTTCACGTTACCGCCAAAAAGATCTGTGCGGACTATAGGTACTATAATATTATTTAGTCATCGTGACCTTATTTATTTATTTAGGCAAATAGGTAGAATTGAGAAAAGTACGACCAAATTTTGTTGCAAAATAACGTTTAATTAATTTTTTTTCGATAAATGTAGGCTCACTGATTGAAGAATATTATATTCCTTGAAGTTAGTTTTCTAGGTACTTACTCTTAGATACTTTGTAACCTTACTACCTTTGCCTCACTACTGTTTATATTTTACGTATTTCGTTTTTAAATTAACTTCGTTAAATCAAGTTCGTTTTGTCAATTTTGATTCAGTCTCGATTCGGAGCAAATTACAATAATAAACATTCAATAATTATTTTTTTTGTAACATAGGTGATATTCGGAGACAATACCTCCCGTTTATCTATCTACAATTATAGTACAAACATTTATTTTACACGCAAGTCTTCTAAAAATCCTATGTTTCTGTTGTAACCACATTATAAAGCATCACAATCGATTCGGTTTTTCTGCTCTTTACAACTCTGCTTTGTGAAGCTTTGCTGAAGCTCTCCTTCTATATGTCATTCTTCACAGAACAATAAAACATACTTACCCGCAGAAAAAAAATCTGTGAGCAAGATGTCAAGGTCGGTGTGCATTGTCCCTTTACTTGTGAAACCACGCTTGTGGTTGGTTTTGTTTCCTACAGGTCTAGTGTTGATCCTTACCTTAATATAGCCATAGAGCTTAATATTAGCATACTCTGTACTTAATATTTTAATATTAGCATCATACGTACAAAGTATTATTGAGACATGTCAATTAGAACCTAAAAGAAAACCTTTTGTTTGTCCTATGGGTTTTGTCAGATTGATATTTTCCAGTATATCCGGGATTACCTATATTTTTTATAGCTGCTTTACTTAAAAAGAGCTCCACAATTGCAATTCGGCATGTCGTTTGAAAATTAAAACCAAACATTTGTATGGGAATAACTTCATGAGGCGGCCTTATAAGAAGCAGTAAAATATTGTGTTACATGGATGATCATTCCATACTATTTATTTAATAATATGGTTTCTCTGAGGCCTAAATACATAGTTCGCTTAAAAAAGTGTTCTTCGGCAAACATACCGACATTAGTTAAATATTGCCTTCAAGCAGTAACAAATGGGTAATGCATATAGTTCACATATTGCAATACATCAGTTGAAACTAATTTCAGCTTCAAGGCAGAAAGATGTATTGTAATGAGAAGAATGATTTGCCAGTGCCGCGTTTCATCAAACTACAATTCATAGTTTATTATGACAATTCAAAGTAATTAAATTGCTTTCCTTCTTGTTAAACTCTGGGTTAATCGGCTATACAACGAATCATCAAAAGAAACATGGTAATCAGATGTGTCAATTTCAACGAATGGTCAAAAACCATAAATTGAAATTGACACATCTGATTACCATGCCTGAAGTCTTGGGTTCGATTCCTACTAGGGGCCGCCAAACAAATGTATAAATGGCCTCAGTCTGGGTATATTTCCATAGCACAGGGTAGCCTATTTTGAGCCCAGGACACGTGATTGCGTTGTGTGCAAGAAGTTATAGAAGTTAAGTTAGTTATAATTGTAGTTCTGTTGCCTGACGCCGTCGTTCTCATTTGGTTAATAGTTCATGCTCGTTAATCCCACATATTTAAACAAATTAGTGAATGCAAATGATGTTTAAATACATATTTATAATGTGTTCGTTAAAAAAGACAATCAGTGGGTAATTTCCCAAGGGCCGCTTATGTATGTCGCCATGGTGCATCGCGTGTCGTATGGATGAGCGTTTTGAAACCTCGAAGATTTTATATGAGGACATAATCAATAAAGTGTAATTAGTCAGGTTCAGAAATAATAGGGGTTAAAGTATGAAATTGCCGTTTTATTGCAATAGGTTCTTTGAATTGACATAGAATCTTCATGGTTTGAGGTTTTCGAATGAAACTTTTTTCAAATGGTTTCTATGATGTTCTTTTTTAAAAAATGTGAAACATTTGAATATCGACTTTCAATTGTTTTTGTTATTCAATTTAGACAAGAAAGATGGATACTGCGAAAATTCGAGTGATTTTTGAATACGAGTTCCGACGCGGAACTAACGCGGCAGAAACAGCCCGCAATATCAATGCTGCGTTTGGTGAGGGGTCTACTAATGAACGCACCGTGCGATTTTGGTTTAAACGCTTTCGTGATGGAAATTTTGACTTAAAGAACGAGCCACGAGGAAGACCGCCCACACAGGTGAATAACGATGAATTAAGAGAGATAGTGGAAGCCGACCCTAGTCAAACTACTCAGAAATTAGCGGCATGGTTTAATGTTACCTTACCCACAATATTGACTCACTTGCGTTAAATCAATAAAATAAAAAATACAAAAAATGGGTGCCTCATAATCACTCGAATTTTCGCAGTATCCATCTTTCTTGTCTAAATTGAATAACAAAAACAATTGAAAGTCGATATTCAAATGTTTCACATTTTTTAAAAAAAGAACATCATAGAAACCATTTGAAAAAAGGTTCATTCGAAAACCTCAAACCATGAAGATTCTATGTCAATTCAAAGAACCTATTGCAATAAAACGGCAATTTCATACTTTAACCCCTAATATATAGTGCCTCAATAAGTAATTATCTATGCAAAAAAAGTCTTTATTGCAAACCTCACTTTTTGAGAATCGTGTTCTAATGCCCTTTCAGATCCACGCAGTTTGCTTCGGACACGAAAAAGCAATCATTTCTTAAATTGTTTCTTAATTACCCAACTGGGGGGTAGCGTAAAAGGAGGGTAATGTGTTCGACTCGTATGTATGTATGTATTTACTGCTATAAGCAATAAAGCTACCAAATGTACTGTATCTTTATAAATATTTTATGTTTGTGTTTTTACTGTTGTACAATAATAGTAGATTTTACAACAAGTGCACAAATCGAACCATTTTAATCCGAGACTTTTAGCAGCCCGAGCCGAAGGCGACGGCTGATAGTAATGTCGAGGATGAAATGGTTTTGTGGACGAGTTATAAACTCTGCTTTTCACTTCGATTGCGAAAAAATAAAACAGTGGTATAATTGAGCAAATTGAAGAAATTAATAAATTCACAAAAAACAAAAGAGCTATTTCCCGCCGCTCTATTTTTTAAAAATCTTACGGCATTGATGTTAGGCTTTATATTAGGCGATTTGGAGTATATTGAGTATTTCGTCTTGAAATCGTAAAAAATCATAGAGCGAAAATGTTCCCGGCGCAGATCCATTTTTAAGGCACGATTAATAATTAAATATAACTTTATTTAAATTACCTCGCCAAAAATATGAGGAGTTTTAAAATTGGAACGTATCTATTTTTACTTACAAATAATCATATTTTCAAAATAAATAGATAATAACTGGCTAGTCTTTCATAGATAAAAACTTTTTTATGCAATACCTACTTTTTAAGTGGCGTGGTGTGGAGTGGACAAAATACTAGCTTCGCGACTCCCACGAGTACATTCGCGTGGAAAATGTGCTATTTCAGACGATAATTTAGCTCTGTACCAAATTTCATCCAAATCCGTTTAGCCGTTCTGGCGTGATTGAGTAACACACATTTAATCGGACACACTGGCATATTTTTACTATTAGTAGGAAGTTTCTCGTGGTGGTATAAATGATTAAACACTGCAGTGTAGTACGAACACATATTTTATTTAAATACTTACTTATTTACATTAAACTAAAGAAACATATAAAATTCATAAAAAAGAATATTTCTAGTAGATTTTAATAATTACACGATTCTAATTAATTTATACATTATTTACAAACATAGCTTCTTGTGACGAATGCGAAGAGATAGTTAATATAATTTTTTCAAAGAAAATATTTAATTTGTACACAGAAATGCGGATACCTATAATATTTTTGTACTATTTTCACTAAGCATGGGAAGTATTCATTAAGAATCAATCTCGAATAAATATTTAAAAGTAGGAGTAATCTAATTTAATACGAGTAATTAGTGAATTTTTATGAACAAAAGGCAATGGTGGTAAGGCTCCGTAAACAATATTCTCCTTGAATAATAAATTCGATTTCTAAATTCAAATTAAATTTGATCACAGTAGCATAAAGTTGATTCGTTGTCGGTGATCTAAATGACCTGGCCCCAGACTTTAGGCTCTAGCCAAAGTTCTCGAAATGATGAATGAAGTAGGGGAGTCGGCGCGTGCGGTTGACTTGCTCGCACGCTGACATCACGGACTTGGTCAAAGGCCGCGGACCACATGAGAACACTCCGATCTTGGATACCTAGAGGAGAGACAAGTTTCAAATAAGATCAAGTGTATGAAATATTAGTGTGATTACTTGTAAGAATATTCCGTAAAGCAACATAATCCTTAGTTAGGGTAACCTAGCCCCAAAGTAAAATTCCCCGTGCAAGGTTATATGACATCACGCGGGGCTATTTATAAGTAGATATTATCTTTAGATTATACGGACATAGTGCAATATACCGGATCGACTTTATTGATATTAATACCAGAGAGTTCGGATCAACTAGTTATTACTAAATACCTCCTGACACAGGTATTTCTATACTTACTAGGAGGGTCCAGCCCCTGTATTTTATTTGTAAAATTATAATGAAATAAACAATTTGACTTTGAAAAAGTAGTTATCTCTAAATAGTTTCAGAGATATAGTTAGAGACATATCAGAGATATAATATAATATAATGTTAGATTAGGGAACTTAATAAATAATTAATGAATAATTGTTTGTTGATGTGTGGTTACAAAATGGAAAAATATTATACTTACATAACTATGCTTTTTCTGAACAAATTTGAGGAAGGAAGACATGTCAGGACGTCCAAAGTGGTTGACGGCTTTGAGACCCGTGAACATGGATGTCCGGGAGAGCCTCTGGAAGTGGTTCTCACAGATGTACTAAAACATAAAGTTAACTTAGACAATATTTAATAAAAGAAGAAAATACAAGAGAGTTGGAACCTTGTCGCAATACTTACAAGCATTGTAGTTCGAAGGTCAAACTTGTGGAAGAACTGTGTGATGAAGATATGGATTTCTAGGACATTTGTGACGTCTTTACGTTCAACGTCACGAAGGACATCGATGAACCATTCGAAGTGCTTATGGGACGGGCAGATCCACAAGAAGTACACC
The DNA here is from genome assembly GCA_947308005.1 of Yponomeuta malinellus. Taxonomy (NCBI): domain Eukaryota; kingdom Metazoa; phylum Arthropoda; class Insecta; order Lepidoptera; family Yponomeutidae; genus Yponomeuta; species Yponomeuta malinellus. The sequence goes on along the minus strand of OX371006.1, from coordinate 13,081,267 downwards.
TGGGAGACAATAATCGGTTTTATTACCGGGACAACACTAGTAAATTTTCTTCTTGTGCGATATTAGTCATTACCTTCTTGCAAGCGACTCCGGAATATCTATTTGTAGAGGTTCCAAAGACCAAATCATTAAGGATGGACGCATAAGGTGTGACTCCAATACCACCGCCAACCATAACAGCTACCTCAAACTTGTACCAGTCTTGGTTGCCTCCGCCAAATGGACCTTGTATCCTGAAAAATGCCTTACATCATTTCTAATTTTAGTTTTAGTGTTACCTACATAATAAGACAAATCTCTATCGAAAGTGAAATGAAGCACCTAGTGGTGAACTACTTTCGTTAACATAATTAATGTTAGTAACGGTTTTATTACTTGCGATACAATCCAGTTTAAGGTGATATATTTAACTTGACCATAAAGTATGTACTGGTTAGTAGCGACATAATTAATATTACATTGTGTATCCCACACGCGAAAGAGAAGATGACAGATACTTAGAAAGCTTTGTTCGAACGCTTGTTGGTAAGTGACCTAAGACCTTACCTAATCTTGGGCTGGTCGTCAGGGTTATAGTTACAAGGGTCAAAATAGTTCCTCAGTTTCCAGGTCCACGGGCCCTGCGCCTTGATATGGCACGAGAGGAAGTTCTCGTGGGGCGCTGATGTCAGCGTAAACGAGTGGAATTCTTCCTTCTTGAAGGCCGTGCAAGCTAAACGAACCCATTGACCTTGAAAAGTGATAGTAAATTACATGACGATGTTAAGAAAGAGTTTAACAGGTGGGTGATAACATTAAAAAAAATCATCAATAAAGAATATTCTAGCTATTCTATCAGCTGTTAGCAATAAGGCCGCCCTTTGTACGTTTTCATTGTAACTTTCATATTTTATTATGTCTCGCTTCTTTTGTGCAATAAAGAATATTCTGGCGTGCGTGCATGCAACGACTAATGAGTGTTGAGGAAGCGAAAGTGATCTGTCAGGATCGTAGCAAGTGGCAGTCCCTGGTCTCTGCCTACCCCTCTGGGATACAGGCGTGAGTTTATGTTATGTTATGTTAAAGAATATTCTTATCTTATCTCTTCTAGGGAAAATACTTGTTTATAGCACGATAGAGTATATCTCTTTTGTCGTTTTACTAAGAGCTAAAAAAGTTTACAGATTTCGTGCCTCACACGACTATCCTGCACATTGGAAATTAATCGAGTCATAAATGTCATGTGAAAAATGTCGTTCTGACTTTTTTTGTCATCGTCTTTGTTTTAGGCTCAAATTGTAGCTGACTAAATTGTCCAGGGGATTTTTTCTCAATTTTTTTATATCGTTCTTCGTTCCTACAATATCGAGCGCCAAAATCAATAATTCGACAAAATAATTTTTTTTTTCACCATTTCCGCCATGACTTTTTGACTATTTTCAAAAAGGTTAGGCTACAGGGCAAACCCTTAACCCGGTCGTCTTTGTTTAAGGCTGAAATAGTAGCTGACTAATTGTCCAGAGGATTTTTTCTCAAATTTTTGATATCATTCTTTGTTTTCAAAACATCGAGAGCTAAAATCAAAAAATCGGAAAAAACTAAATTTGTTTGTTTTTTTTTTCACAATTTCGGCCATAACTTTTTTTCGTTTTCGACTTTCTGGAATAATTCTTTATGTACCTTACAGCTCTTATAAATACGCGTCTTTTGAGCCGTTTTTTGAGTATCATATCTTCATAACTCTCCAAGATATAAGGGGATCGCACTTTTTCGTGAAATCGGAGCCTACACTGGAGCGACCGAAAATATATTTCCAATGTCAAAAAATCTTGATGCTAATTTGAAGCATTGAAGTTAATTTGGAGACATTTATAGGAAACGCTAACGAAACTAGATCATACCAGATAAATACTTCAGATTTGGCGGTCTGTAGAACTTGATTTTGATGACATCTGAAGGCAGCATTTCTGTTTCTAATACATCGAGTGCAAGATACTTCGTTCGCAACGATACCACCTGTAACACATCGTAAAGGTCTTTACCACAACTTCTTTTTGAGAGAGAAATCTTCAGTCGATTGAACGGTATACCTTATCTAATGTGTAAATGACAGCCGGTCCAATGAAGAATATCCAGAATCTGGGTGCGCCAGTCAAACGAGCGAGGCCGTGAATGAGACATAGAACATAAAGAAGGACGTGCAGCGAGTGGGCTCGCCAGAACCAGGAGTAGGCGCGCTTGCGAATCACAGGGTGGGCGAACACGAATATGATGCACATTATTATGAACAGCAGCACGCCTGTTATACCTGAAAGACCAAATGAAAGATTTTGGTTTCAATCAAGGGACTTAACAGACTTCGAAGAAACCAAAAAATCGCATGGCACGTGCGCGACCTCAGAATATTTTCATACCTTCTGTAACCGCTAATGCTGATTTCCTCCATGTTTATTAATATTAAAGATAAATCTCAGGAACATGTAGTACTACAAATTAATATTTTGGACTTCATAATTTTTCAAAAAAATCCTTCTACAGACCTTATTTTCTATAGAAAGTTATTAATAACATACTGATTATAAGCGTACCTGTAATAGTCTGGAACACCCAATAAGTAATGCCAGGTCGAAAGTCCGAGGTGAAGTGGACTTCTTTAGTAAGGCATCGCAGGTTCTCAAGCGGCTGAGTGGAGACGTGATAAAAGTTCACCATATGCCCGGCCGTATGAAGAAGGGAAAAGAAGAGCGCAGTACAGGCCACTATTTTGTGGAACTGTATGCTCGAATCCAGTGGAATATATTGCTGAATGCTAAACTCCTGAAATAAAAAAAAAATGTAAGTAATATTTTGATTTACAGCAGCATTAATTTACAAGAGCGCTTAATGTTCTTAAATTGTTTGTACTATCAGGTTGATATTCATTTCAAGCACTAGAGACACTTTATTAATAAGGTACCAGTATGGCACTAAGTTAGTGAAAGATTTAACTACTTTATCATTCGATCCCAATCTAGAGAATTGTAACTTTCCCTTACATATTTCAATTTGCTATACCTTCAGTTTAGTGAGTAGGTTACGTGACATCGTCAACAGTAGTAAACAATAGCAGAAAGACAGTGCTGCAGCTGATCCTCTGGTTATCGCAATGCCGACGCCCATAATATGCCTCAGGTCCAGGTGTTCAGACATAAACGAGTAGTGAGCAAAGCGTTCCACAAACAAGCCAATGGTGACGACGTAAAATATGAAAAGGTAAAATATGTTTTGTCTGTTTTCTTCAAGGAATGTTGTTAGGTAGTCCCATTTCAGTAGTAGCCAATGTCTGAAAAAAGGTAGATTACCTTTAGCAATAAACTTGTGAGCTTCTGATTACAACTGAAACTCTCACTCACCTTGATGATTCCAGAGAAGGTTCAATATGAAAACTAGTCATTCTTGCAACATTAGTAGAAGTATCTAAAAAGTTTTGTTTGGCTCCTTTGCAATCCAAACCAATAGCCACAAACTCGCCTTTGTATTCCTTCATCATCAGTTTAAAGTCCGAATATGTTAGGTGATCTTTATGCTGGAGGCCGGCATCCTGAAGAAGATAATTTGAGGGTTATTTGAAAAATGGAATGTTATAAATTGTAGGTATGCTGTTTTCATTTGTTTTTATTACATTGAGTCGTGAGCGTAAATACTCAAAATACGCTGCATAAATCATCTAAAATAGATGTAAAGGCCATTGATAATACTGATGATGATTACTTTGACTTTCCTAGAAATGTCTTTATTGTAAATAGTATTCAATAAACTTATCAAAACTATTGAGTAGACATTAGGTACTTGGTATTAGGATATTTGTATACGGCTTTTAGATTTAGACTTACCAGAAACATGCCATCAATCAACTCCGTAACATGTTCATCTCTCAAAGACGTAGTACGGGCAATCTCTACCAGAGATCTTAACATTTCACTCAGTTCACCTTTGTCGATGACTCCATTTCTATCATTGTCGCACATGTCAAATATTATCCGTAACTTATCCTCTGTGGCACCACGAGAGAAAAGCACAACTGTGTCGAGGAACTCCTGCAAAAACGTGCGTTATTATGAAATTACCTATAATTTCAACAATATAAGAGCATATTGTTTAAATCCTAGGATTAAAAGGACGAATAAAAGAAAAAGGGAACTTGTTCTTTTTAGGAATAGAGTAATTGTGCCGTGTATACTACGACTCCTGGGACGATTTTACGAGTAATAAATTTTTAATCATTTAATCAACAAGCGTTGTGACAGAAAAAAAAAACAAAGAAAAATAACGTACTTGAAAGGATATCCTTCCATCACTGTCCTTGTCTACAATATTAAACATTTTCTTCACGAACACCGCATCAGCTTTCATACCCAGAGCACTGGCGAATTCACTCTTCGACAGAGACGTTCTCATTACAATAGACTGCAACAAAACCATAGAGTTATAACACATGTAACATAAAATCACTCAGGTAGGCGGACTGACGATAAGTGGGTGAAGGAAACAATAGATTGTTAGTGTCTGATGATAGTCTAATTCAATGATATAGCCCGAGTAGCCGGAAAACAGTGCTTGCTTATGTCAACGTGAAGAATCCTACAGTAGTGGGTGTCAAAGAGTTGATTGAATTGAATTAAAATGTATTTATTGCACTAAAGTAACTGTGTACAAAGGCAAGATTAATACTTGATGATGATGAAGATAACATAAGCATACTTCTGATACAGTGCCTGCTCAGCTCTAAGTTATTACAACTGTAGATAGATACTTAGTGTAACTATGAGCTAAAACTAAGTTAGGTATATCAAACTAAGATATTATATAAAATCAGTTCAAAGTGCTTATGTAACTCCCTAAATTATGACTCTTTTGAGCTTAATAATCTCCTCTTGAAAATAACAATGGTTTAGGCTATTTGACAGGTTTCTGAAAACCATCTCAGACTTTTTGTCGGTGTTCATCGAGTGCTCAGAAAGTGGTAATTTTAAATTCTGTCGTGTGTTTCTTCTAAACAAAAAGCAAATTAAAATTCACTTTTAAAATAAGCCGCCAAGACGCTATCTTGGGCAATATGGCCTCACACAGGAATCAGTGTCGTCACTGGTCAGTAAGTAAACAAACGTCAACTCCACAGAATATTGTTCTGTAGTTGTATCTGATCTACTAGGAAGAATGTCGACACCATAGAAAAACCGGCCAAGTACGAGTCGGACTCGCGCACGAAGGGTCCTGTACCATTATCTATACAATATTTGAATATTTCAAGCGTCTACCTGTTGCCGTTATTAATATCGAGCAAAAAACGGCAAACATTCACGTCTCTTGTATGGGGGCCCCCCCTCAAATATTTATTCTGTTTTTAGTATTTGTTGTTATGGCGGCAACAGAAATACATCATTTGTGAAAGCAACTGTCTAACTGTCACGGTTCACGAGATACAGCCTGGTGACAGACGGATGGACGGACGGACAGCGGAGTCTTAGTAATAGGGTCCCTTACCCTTTGGGGGTACTAAAATTGTCTGTAACACCATCTAGTGTGTGCCCCCAGAGCGGAACCTTTAAAATATTAGGGTGCGGAAAAGCAAATAGGTTCCTTGAAAAATCTGAGAATTTTGGGGATTCTAAACTTGACAGATGCTGACAGATATTGACCTGGGACGTCATCATAGATGACCAATCTAGGCCGTTTTTTTATAAAATGGCTACAGACACAAAATTATCAAGTTTTATCCTGGTTTTTTAGATAGGTAATTCATTTGTTTTAGTTCAAATGCCTTGAATCGGTTTAAAACTTCTAATTTATTCGAATATAATATATAATCAATACTTTTTTTCACACTGTTAGCCTTTTATTATTTTCAAGGTCAGGACTGAGAAGGTTAAGGCTAGTTGGTACCTCAGAATCAGTGTCTTCTGAACGTTTTCGCCGCTCTCCAGGAGATAAACCAAATGTTATAGCGTAGGCTTCTCTGAAAAAATGTTCCAGTTTTCTTTGCCTCCGTTCTCTTGTCTCTGCTGTTGCTAGAATATGATCACGATGTCCCTGCATATAAACAAAAAAAAAATGATGTTTAGGATGTTGTGTATAGCGAAATGATCGTTGAAGATAGTAAGAAGAAAGAAGATATTTCCATTGTACTCAGAGTGGTGGGTACTGGCTTAGTACCTACATACAATACTATGAGTAAGCTGTAATGTTCATACCTGTGTAAGGTTAAGAGCTTTCTTGTGTTGACCAAGGAACGTATCAAGTTTGACTAAGAATTTGCGACGCGACGCCACCGAGTCCATCTCCAGAACTAAATCATGCTCTCGGTTCACTCTTATCAGCACTAGAGGTCGTTTGTTACTGTGGTACTCCTGAAAGAAATACAATGGAAAGATTAATCTAAAGATTATTCTTGGCACTCTAAGTGTTGTCATTAAATATATTTCCGTTGTACCTATTTTCAGAACTGTGACTGTCTGTTGCTAAAATAGAAATAAATGAAATAAATAAATAAACATTTTGAATTACAGACTTTGGTGTAAGTACTTGACAAAAGGTTGTATGTTACCTGACTTTCCAAAACAGTTAACTGATCAGTATGGTCAAGTGGTAGAGTACGTAGCTTGTCGCCTTTACGGTCAGTAACATGCAAGGCCGCTTCAGGACCTAGCCTTAATTTGACTAGACGCTTATACGAAGCGTGTACCCATTCACGGCATACCATTTTGTCTACAGAACCTGAAAGTTATAATAAAATTAGTTCCAATAGTTGCATCATATTACAAGTAGAAGTAACGTATTTATAGACAATAGGTCTGGGCTTTTAGTGTCATAAATTTGTCAAGTTCTCAGTTAAAGGTTAATATGCCAATACCAATACAATATAGAAGGTGTTCTGTGAGAAGTACAAATAATATTTACCTTTATTATGAGCATTTTTAAGATCTTCCTGTTGGATCTTCAATTTCCTTCTTCGGGAGTTCTGAAGCTTGACTACCCCATATCCAGCGCCAGCGCATAGTATCGGCACAAAGATCAAAGCAAGGCACGTATAGATGTAGGCAAACTCATTACCCTGGAAAAGCAAAGTTGGAGTTATAAGATATAAATTTAAGGCATTAAAACAACTCAATTTGATCGATAAAATTGATTGGAAAATGAAATTTTCACAACTAAATGAAGATTTAATTTTATTATGCTTTTATTATTATTATTATTATTATTATTATTATTCTCTTTATTTATTTTCATGACTTAGAATAGGTTTATAAAAGTAAAAAAATATAAAAAAATACAAAATATATTTTATAAACCTATCCTAGTTGGCCACCGGTAACGGAGCTAGGCTCAAGCTACCGGTATTATTATTATTATTATTATTATTTAATACTTTTATTGCACTTAACCTAATGTAACCTAACCTTTACCCTCGGCGTAAACAGTTTTTTTGTAAATTTTATTTCTATTTCTGCTGCTGATATTGCTTGTGTTGATGACTACTTGATAGATTGATATGTTTTCAGTATTTTGACGATTTCTATCAATAGTTTGTTAAAATTCAGGGAAAAGGCTAAATTTAATGAAATATAAACAAAACACAACAGATATTACAGGCAATGATGAACAAAAACTCACTTCGAAGTAATCATAGCCTCGCAGATATTTACAAGGAGGCAGCTTAGTAGCATTGAGCTGGTATGGCTGCGGACATGGGTCCCCATCAGTCCAATGGAACACGTCTCTTTGAATATCAGTTGGTCCGATAGAGGTGCTGTTTACAATGACATCCCACAGAGTGATGCGGCGAAGTTCCTCAATTTCTTGCTCATTGAATATGCCATTCTGTTCGTTCTCAAACCAGAATCGATCGGCGTCACGGATTCGAGTGAATTGATCGACTATGATAGCGCGGAATAGTTCACCAGGATGCCCGGTTGATTCCAACATTCCACCTGAAAATCGATTAACATCGTTATCAATGCTTGAAAAGTTTTGAATGTACGTGATGAGAGATTGATCTTCAGTTACCTATGTAAACGTCAATATTGTCTAAACGTCCATCGTAAGCTTGTACCAGGCGCTGGAGCAACTCTGGATTGTTATCAAAGAGTGCTGGATTTATCTCGTTAAAAGTTTTTACTTTCTGCAGGCCGAAGTATTGCCTGAAAATAAACAGATTGGTTAACTTGATTTGTCCCATTTTAATATCAAGTAATAAATGAGTCTCTGAAACAAAGACTGAGGACAGACTGGTCTCCGTATTTTTCTTTTTATCTTTATCATTCCTTTTATCTGACCACGGTATTATCATAGTACAGTCGACAACACATCGACCTTTACATCCATGCATCTACTCCATTAGGTTACGGGTTAGTTTGCAACATAAAATATCTACTTGATAAATGAGTCTCTGAAACTACGATTGAGAAAACAGGACAGACTGGTGTCTGTATTTTTCTCTTTCTCTTTATCATTCCTTTTATCTGACGACGGTATTATCATAGTACAGTCGACAACACATCGAACTTTACATCCGTGCATCTACTCCGTTAGGTTACGGGTTAGTTTGCAGCATAAAATATCAAGTAATAAATGAGTCTCTGAAACAAAGATTGAGAAAACAGGACAGACTGGTGTCTGTATTTTTCTCTTTATCTTTATCATTCCTTTTATCTGACCACGGTATTATCATAGTACAGTCGACAACACATCGAACTTTACATCCGTGCATCTACTCCGTTAGGTAACCGGTTAGTTTGCAGCATAAAATATCAAGTAATAAATGAGTCTCTGAAACAAAGATTGAGAAAACAGGACATACTGGTGTCTGTATTTTTCTCTTTATCTTTATCATTCCTTTTATCTGACCACGGTATTATCATAGTACAGTCGACAACACATTGAACTTTACATCCGTGGTTATGGTTACGGTTACGGGTTAGTTTGCAACTAAAATATATAGGTTGATGTGTTGCCGAGAGTACCTGGCAGTATTATAATCCGGCAGTCCATTGTCTCGTCCTCTCATGATGTTCAGGGCTCCCAGGTCCCGTCTCGAGAACTCCATGGGACCGAACAGGTTATCCCTCACGTCGGAGCATAGAAGTGCATCCTCTCTCTCGGAGATCTGTGATGCCATACCCATCAGCACTTCTTCTATTGGTATAGTTGACATCACCTCCTGAAAAACATTGGGTACTAGTTGTAAGGTCAATTAATAATAATAATACTTTATTCATTTATTTGCTTCTTACTAAGTAAGTAACAGAGTGAGCCTAAAAATAACAGGTGATATAAAAGGATGTTCTTAGATTTATTAGTGGCCTACTGAGTTCGACCCGTAACGTGCGTAACTGTAAGTTTAATTATGTATTTTCATTTTACTATTGTGTTGTATTCTAAGGGATGCTCCATTTAAAAATATGCCACAGACACTACAGCACGTGATTGTCACCGTAGTATCTAGTGTAGATAGGAGTTGCCACTAGACTCAACTATACAGGGTTATTATCATCGTGTTTCGAGTTTGTTGTTTACAATAACAACGCTCGCATGTAAAAGGCCTAAGTTGTTGAAATCTCAATATAGGATTATTCTGTGAATTGTAATAAATGAGGCACTTTAGGATAATTCATGAGTGAGTATAATGATATTATATTAGCAAAGAGCAAGATAAACAGTACCCGAAACCGGCGTGCGTGCATGCAACGACTAATGAATGTTGAGGAAGCGAAAGTGATCTGTCAGGATCGTGGCAAGTGGCAGTCCCTGGTCTCTGCCTACCCTGGTTTTTTGTACTGCCGATTTTTTTATTGCCGTTTGAACTTTGCTTATAAAATAAAATATGTGAGTCGTGTTGGAACTTCCTATAAAACTAGCAAAAAAAAAAATTTTGTTTTATTAGCGTCAGAGCGTTGGTAGCCTAGTGGGTAGAACATCGGACTCGGAAGTGAGAGACCCAGGTTCGATCCCAAGTGCGGGCATGTACCTATGACTTGGTTTTCTAAGTTATCTACATTGTGATGTTATAGTAGCAATGCCACACGCTAACGGTGAAGGAAAACATCGTGAGGAAACCTGAGTGTCTGAGCTATTCACATACTTCAGCGCTTGAAATCGCCAATCCGCGGTGGGCACGCGTGGTGATTAAGCCCATACTCTCTCCTTGAGAGAAGGCCTGTGCCCTACAGTGGGACGCATATAGGCTGATTATGCTTATTAGCGTTTAAAGCTTTCCGGTTTTTCTTTACGCAAAAATAACACATGAGAAAAAAAATACTTTATGAAGTTGGAAAGACCTACGTTGGCATCCCACCAAGTCTGGCACAATCTAATCGCGTCATGTCCGCCGGGCGCCTGGCCGTACCGACAGTTCCTATCTCTCAGCAGTATGGCTGGTGGAACCAACGTGTGTCCGAACCGGAAGGCGGCCACGGCAAAGGCGTGTGTCACTCCTGGAGCGACTTCTGCTCGGTATTTTTCGTAAGGAGGCATGGGCACGCCGAGAAACGCTGGCACGTATTCGTAGACGAAAATGTTCTGAAAAAAGAAAACATAAAACTATTAATATCGACCTCTTTAGTTAATATAAAAAAATCTTATATTAACTATTAACTAAATATGAAAAAATCTTTTTAGTGACCAAGGAGGTTTTCATCTTTTTTTTTCTCGGAAAACTTTTACATGCATACGATCTCATTTGATATTAGCTTTGAAATAAAAGATTCATCTAAAACACTCCTTGAGGCAGTTTAAATAATCTGTAGTTCCGTCTTAACCTTTACCACAGACTATTTAAACTGCCTCTGAGGAATGTTTTAAAGAGTCTTTATAAATAACACCATTTATTTTTAATTAAATTATCAATCTAAATTATTTTTAATATTGATTAAAAATAATTTAGATTGATTCTATCAGATTTTGATTTTGATTGACTCTGATTTTGTCAGAAAGTATGGGTAGTAAAATAATACATATTTAAAGTTTGTAGAAGAAAATCCAAAGTTAAAAGTAGCAACTTTAAAGCCGACTTCATTACAGTTACTATCCGTAAAATTACCGGATTATTTTCAATTATTATTTGCAACATCATAAAATAGTGGCAAAACTGTATTTGAAAGTACATTTCAAAATACCCCTGAGGTAAGTCCGCTGTATTGTACGATTTTATAATGTAAGTTCAATAAAAGTATCAATAAATAAACATAAACATTTACATATAGGTACATACATTGGTTCTGGCCCCACACTAGGATACCCTGTGTAAACATGTTAACATCCAAGACCTGGGGTTTTTTTTTATTTCCCAGCCGGGATTCGAACCCGGGACCTCTCGCATGGTATGCAGACGCACTACCACTGCGCCACGAGGTCGTCCGAGGTCGAAATCTAATATACAACCTCCTGAGACCTAGTGTGCTAAATTTAGTACGGAAACAATTGTTATTTTCAATAAATCTCGTGTCACAGTGTTTGTTATCGAACTCCTCCGAAACGGCTTCACCGATTTTTATGATTTTATGGTGTATATTTGGTAGGTCTGGGAATAGGTCGTAGGCTAATTAATACGGCAAAATAAGGTATGCCGAGTCAGATAATAAATAATTACCTGTAAGCTAGCAATGACAATGCGCCTGGCTCTCTGGAACAGCTGCTCGTCGCTCCAGTCAGGGTGCTGGCGGTGGACCCTGGCTGCCACCACGTTGTGCCAGCGCAGTAACAGCATGCCAAACGTCACCATCGCCGGGTTCTGGTTCGTCCGGGGATCACCCAACACTGGTCGAAACGGATATTAACGTTCGTCACTTATTTGGACGTCTTGTGAAAGATGGTTTGGGTATTTGTTACGTAATAACGAGTAACAAATACTTAAATTTGGGTTTTCATAAAATTTCCGATAGTGTACTTCAATTTGAATCTGACATCCTGTGTGAATACAGTCGCGGGCAGAGCCAGGCGCAATTAGGTCTGACTCTTGACGTCTTGCTGGCATATGAAGAATATTTAACTGTTGTAAAATAATGACTTGAAAAATGTGATTTCTAGATTCTATAATTACTGATATTTTAGACATGTTTTAACTTTCACCTAGTTTACGTTTAGTTTTCTTGATGCAAAAACATTACATGAAAACATTCATATTTTTAGTGACCTTTTTTTTTTAAATTAAGGACATGTACCAGAAAATAAATAAAATAAAGCATGTACAGGACAACAAAACTATATCTGAAATGTCCCTGTATTTACTTTCTAGCAACGCCTCAGACAATATTTGCCTAAGACTACATTCTATCTAATCAGCCCATAAAAAAGCCCACTGTTGGGCATAGGCCTCTTCTCTTTCACGCCAACCCACCCAGTCCTTTGCCAGTCTCATTACAATAATTCAAAATGTGAGAGAGATGCCACTCGTGTCTTAGGTTTGCTTTTACCTCTGTAAAAGCAGTCTTAAGACACGAAAGGTCTGCTCTAGAACTATCGATCAGAATGGAGAACTCTATAATATCTCTGCGATATTGTTACATATATGTAATAGAACTGGCTAGAGTAGAGCATACCAGCTTATTTAAAAAATGCGCAATTCCTGTGACACCCCCCATTAAAGTTTGCATTGGTTCTATAAGTTGTATTCTCAGATTTTTATGTTATTTAGATTGACTTAATTGAGTCAAGCTGAATATTGCTCACGTTGCGACCATTATAAGTAATTTTATGTAATATTAAATTACCATTACACCACCAATACCTTGAGAAGGTACCCAATACCCTTATTTTTTTGCGAACAAACAACTTTTATAACACAAAACCACTTTGAAGTCAGACATTATTACCCGTCCTATGATAAAATCAACAAATTGTAAACCGATACATTTTTTCACTATAAACTTTAAACAGATTTTTTCTGGGCGACTTTACAACTAAAATGTAGCTATGGGCTGGTTGGCAACGCGCATGACAAAGATAACAATTGAACAACGTAAGGTATATAAGAAATTTAAAGCTGGTTAATTAAAGGTTCCCAAAAGCTAGTGATTGACGCTCCCATTTGCCTCTCCCTCTGCGGCAATAATGTGTGAGCCAGAAACAAGTAGGATCACCAGTCATCACCATGTTCACTTCCTTTCTTTAATTCATCATGTTGAACAAACTTACGGAAAAGTCTCTCCGGGCTCAGCATCCGCATATAATGCGGCACTGGATTATTGAAGAGAGGCACTCGCTTCGTGTTGCGCAGGGGCAAGCCGCCTTCACTCGCTAGGCTTCCATTCTGCAACGTATTGTTTTGTTTAGTATATTTGCGCCTCTGTACAGCTAAAGCCGTGTCTTCTGCGACCAAATAACATAAAAAAATCAAACAGTTGCAAAGAAAAGGTCAAATGAACAATTTATGGGCCGTTGCGCTATCGACTCGACTAAAATAGTGCGTCGGTCGGTACAGATAAACGAAGAAATCAGTGCATCAGAAATCAGTAGTATGGTGAATATATTAATTTATCGCCTGCTTAATAAAGCGGCGTGTATGCCACCCACTGCAGGGTCTATACCTATGCCTTCTCTCAGAGAGTAGTTGTGAATAAACATTTACAACGCTTGGCCACCGCGGATTGGCGATTCCAAGCGCTAAGGCCTCACGATGTTGTCGTTAGGTACCGCTACTACAAATTGAAACGTATATAACTTAGAAAAATAAATTATTGGTACATGCGAGGATTTGAACCCACGACCTCTCGAATGTGAGGCCAGCGTTTTACCGCGTTACCACCGCAGACTACAAAAAGTTTGTTTTTCTTTTCTGCTACACAAATGCATAATAATTTAATTGAAGTTGCTTCAAGTGTGTTAGCTAAAGATTTTAACAATGTTCAACAAACACTCGACGGGCAAAGTTAATCAGAATCTATCACTACTGCAAAAATGCCTCCTCTTTGACCAAAATTGTACTCTTATTGTTAGAAAAAACCTTAATTGGATTAACGATGAAGTTAAGTGAAAAGAAAATATACATTCTTTTTTAGTTTATGTTCGTTACTTGTCGGATTATGAATGTGTCTGATGCGGTCCATATTTTTTTTGACAGACTGACTGACATGGGATTATTTTTCGAAATGAAAATAACTCGCTATACCTATTCAACGAACACTGGAAAAGAAAATCTGTAGCCCGGTTTTAAAGACGGATAAGACTACTTAAAGAAAGCTACAAGATTTAAACCCAGTTAGTGAGTGAAAACTTGTACAACGTATGTTAGGGCATCCAACCTCATGTTTCTCAAATGCAAATTTATTTATCAAGCCGTCTAAGCCACTTTTCATCATATTTAATATCATACATAAGGGAACTTTTCAAGAGACGATACGAGTGGGCATTTCAGAAACTGTCGGCAAGTATAAAGTATGGTATATTAATGTAAAATGTACGTAAAGAGGCAGGCGAGCTGCGCGGGGGCACCTGAAATGACCTCATTGCATTCACCCACGCCTCGCTCGTGCTGTACACGAAGCTGCCGTCGATCCACGAAGTCATTTGGTTTATCTGGAATGGAAGAAGAAACTTAATTGGCTAGACTCTAGATTTTCAGTATTATTTTCGATTTTAGCCTCAATCGTAGCAAAGCTGTGAGTGTCCTCAAGCTAGCCTTTCTTCATCCAAAAAGGCAATTGGATGCGCAAATGCCATAGAATGGAACGCAGTCATTTGATAGGTGACACGCAAATAGCAACCATCTCCTTCTCTCTTATGTTTCCCTTATAATTCCATCTCTTAATCCTTCACCCTTGCATCAACGTAACAGCCAGTGCTGTGAGAAGGACTTCTACGCCTGTGACACGATATCAGGTAAAAATTACACGAGTTCGTGGATTGCATTCCCTGGTGAGTCCTTACCTGAAAAGTCTCCTTATCCTTACCTGAAAAATCTATTTACCCATGTTGCTTACTGATAGCATATGTTTATTTCAGTCAATGTATTGTGCATATTCGTGCCACGTCTTTAGATATTTTTTCATGGAAAATATGTTGTAAAGAGATATTTTTCTTTGACCAAAGAACTTTTTCTTTCTGGGCAAGATAAAAAGTACCCGCAACCGGCGTGCATGCATGCAACGGCTAATGAATGTCGATGAAGCGAAAGAGATCTGTCGAGATCGTGGCAAGTGGCAGACCCTCGTCTCTTCCTACCCTTCCGGGCTACAGGCGTGAGTTTATGTACTTATTTATGGTAAGTAACTTTTTCTTTTCGTGTCGATCTCAGTGTTAAATAAATGTATAGTTTAATATTTTTAACATTCTTTAATCTTGGAATGTTGGGTTGGGTGGCTTCATGAATGATGTGTTAGACATCATTCCACGCATTGCGTAAACTGAGGGAAAGCGAAGATTTTAAATGATTTCTCCTTATAAAAAAGCTAAAAGTGATCTCAATCATAGTAAAATTAAATAAATCGTGAAAAAAATATTATGAACGTCAATTTAGTAGTGTTTGTTGTCACTACTAAATTGAAGGTCGCGGGGAAGAAAAACGAAAAAGAAACTGATCCAAGAAGTTCAATTTGGGGGTGATATTTCAATCGTCAGATAGGCTTGGGTGATTTTAGGTATGTATAACGAACAAGCTATCTGACTGTTATTTTTAATTCTTTATTGCACTAGTTACATGCGTAAATTCACAAGGGCGTGCTTAATGGAAAAAGCATTCTCTTCCCGCGAACCTTTGGTATTGAAGAGACTGGGCGTCCCCAGACTGGAGACGGATAGTGCAATAAAAAATAAACTCATTAATTGAGTCGTAAGAATCGGCTCCAATAAATTAGAAATAAAAATAAAAATAATTTATTTACAAAACTAATCAAATAAAATGTCATTGGGCCTCCCCGTTTAAGTTCAAAAACTTGTATTAGGTGGCCCGCTCTTTCTCCACATTCACATTTTGCACTTGTTTGGCTCTTCATAAATAGAGTTTAAATTAAAATTACACATTGTGTTGAACACTAGACACAATCGTCCTGTAAAACCCCGTAAGAAGCATTGTAGTACTTATTTGTAATCGCTTTCCTACTTTACATTTTCTGGTAGTATAACAATCATAATAATAACAACTTCCATACGACCCAATCGCGTGCCCTGGTCCCAAACTACGATACCCGGTGCTATGATAACCAGGCAATGACATCACAAACATGGCAATACACCTAGATTGAGGCCATGTATACAAATGTACGGCGGCACTCAGTGGGAATCGAACCCACGACCTCCGGCATGGTAGTCAGAGGTGATACCGCTACGTTATTAGGTGTGTTTATGCTTAAACTCTACCTTTTAGTTGCTTTAAGGATTTATGGCAATTGTCGATCAATAAAAGGATTCTTCGCATGCACCAATCAATAGCATACCTTTGCCTTTAAGAGCGTCGAGCGGCGCAGGCTCAGCATTCTAGATCAATAAAACCAGATTTTTGCAGTAGACGGCTAAAACGAATGTGGGTTAGACTCGTAAAGCCTGATTGCACAGTCCAACCTTGATTGATTAATGATCGCAAATTAGTTTGACACTTACAAGAATTTCGTATAAGTGTAAAGGATATTTACTATTATGTTGCTGTTAAACCGTTCTCAAGCGAACTACGAACGAAATTGCTAACATAGATTGTGTAGATGTAAAGTAACAGTGTTATTCATATATTTGCGAGTAGATTCAAACGTACCTCTACATATATCTGTAAACACACTACAGTGATTGAATTAAATGAACTGCAATTTGCCACATAGCAATACATATTTCTTTTGTAGTAAACTCTCCAAGTTTTAATTAACTGTAACATTGATATTTGTTGCCGACATACAAAGTGTAATTGAATAAACCTGTAAAGCTATTCGGTATACATAAATCAAACCACAAGTTTTTCAGTGGTTTGATTTTTGAATTTTTTTCTGTTCATGTCTCCAATATGATCTACATACCTCTAAAGCATGTATAGCTGCTGGAGGCATGGCAAATCGACTCAATAGTGCGATATCCGTTATCTCAGCGAAGCGCGGCGCGTGTGTGAATGTTTGTTTTACTTCAAATTAAAGCAATCAGATCCAATACGCTATTAGTTGTCTCACAACAAAATTGTGTAGTTCCTTTTACTACAGGAAATAAACAATTTGATGTAAACTTGGCTAAGCCATGTAGAAGATGGATGTAGAAATTCTATTTAAATATGTATTCTATCCGCCATGGTCGTGACGTCACTAGTTGCTAAAAATTCGAATCACTATGATTACGAGTTAAGACCTATGTAAAAAAAATGTCCAATACCGTCCTGTGTATATCTTATCGATATAACTAATCGATCAATATAGGTGTTCCAGTTAAGACTGCACTGAACTTCTGTCTGTCTGTCTGTCACAAGGCTGTATCTCATGAACCGTGATAGGTAGACCGGTGATATTTTCACAGATGATGTATTTCTGTTGCCGCTATAACAACAAATACTAAAAACACAACAAAAGTTGTCTAAAGATAGCGCTCGCCATCTAGCGGCCATCTATGTAACCTTCACAGTGCCTATGCCATGTCGTTAAATGTCAATGTTAAACGCTTAATTGTTGTTGATTTCTATAGATGGTGCTACTTTCAATGTAGCTAACCTATCTTGTATCAAACATTGTCTAATGTTGTGTAGATAATAGTGCGCGAGTCCGTCTTGCACTTGGCCGGTTTTTTTTCATGTTTCCACGTTAGCACTAAAGACAGTTGTATAGTAAAACTCAGAACCTCACCTGTTCTCTAGGGCTGTTAGGGCTCTGGCCAGTGGCTCTATCGTAGGCAGCGCGTAGGAAGGGCATGTGTTTGGCACCCTCGCACTCGGGGTCATACATATGGTCGCACTGATCCACGGGTATGCGGTGCTGCTCGATCGGGCAGCCAGACTCAGATGCCATCACTATCTCGCCCGTCACCACTTGGCCTGGATGAGGAAAGATTGGTTATACGCGTTTGGCAGGTTTAATTTAAAATGAACCATCTCATTTTGAGTTGAGGGAGGCGACACATAATTTCATAGAAGCAATATTATATAATCATATTATATAACAAGGGTTTTTAATCCGTTTTCCCCGAATCTCCAAGGATCATGAGATCTTGGTCCACCTAATCTCAAGATTTTGGTGCGTGGGCATCTTGGTATATTGTTGATCCAAGGATATAAAACAATTACCGAGTTCATTATTTGGGTATTTCACTAATAAAATTCTTAGTGAGGTATGGTTCTCTCTACGTAGGTTTCTCAAAAAACTGTTAATAATTACCGGAAGTATTATATAACGTCACATTCTTAAATCAGAAACCCGGGTTTATGTTTCGGCTTTTGTTGCCTTAATATAGAGTAAGAATTATGCCTACTATTTTAGAAATACGAAAATACCGAGACGGATCCATCCGGCATACTTATAAGTTAGTAAATCTAGATAAAAATGTACAAGTTCAAATAACAGAAGAATGTTCCAGCTTTAGAAATAGGATAGTTTGAGGTTTGTAGCTATATTGTGAAATCTGTAGAGCTATTCGTGAATTATAAATTATTCTTCTAATATATTTCATGTACCTACCTACTCTCTTTAACTTTCAGTTCTATCCATCCTAAGGTTGCCTGGAAGAGATTGATTTTAGCGATAAGTCCGCCAATTGTGTACGACAAAACTTAGATATGTAAGATACTCTTGGCATTTCTTTAATTTTTCGGCAGCGTAACAAGGAAAATTATCCAAAAGTCTTACCGAAGAAAGCCAGTAAGGCTGTTCTATTGACCAGGGAGGGAAGCCCATCTTGTCCTCTCATGAAGAGCTTGGAGAGCGTCCTCGCCCCAGGCCTGTCGGCGCCAGCCATCATGTAGACCCCATCGGCATAGGACGCTGGACTCTTCCGTGTAAGGCGACTACCTGTTGAGGGGAAATTAGATTAGTTACGCACTAAAGTAAATTAAGTCAATAAGGAAAAAAAGCCTTAAAAATTTTTACAAAACATAAACTATAGTTCGGTAATTTAAATCCTAGATGGCGCTGACGGTACTCTTTATCGCGGTATGGATGCGTCCGTAATGTCATGAAGATGCCTTTGCATATTGAACATTGAAGATGAATCCCGTCAACAGATCTTGACCAAATTTATATGCGAGTACCTGTGAGGTGACGATCCACTTCCTTATTAAAAATGATAAAATCAGAAACATGGAAAGGATTATCGCTGAACATACAAAACAAATTGAAACGTGAAAAAATACATAGATAATAACTATAAGAATATTTATTCGCTAAAGCATGGTAATTACAAACTATGTAGGTGTTAACTTAAGATTATGGTACAGACATGCTCTATCCGTTTGATAACTCTATCGATGGATAACTCTTCATTGCACACCAGTAATATCTTTGGGAACCTCAGACAGTGACAGTGACCCGAAACCGGCGTGCCTGCATGCAACGACTAATAAATGTTAAGGAAGCGAAGGTGAACTATCAGGATTGTGGTAAGTGGCAGTCGCTGGTCTCTGCCTACCCCTCTGGGATACAGGCGTAAGTTTATACATATATGTATGTATGTACTTCAGACAGTAGAACGCTTTTCACAATAAGCAACCAAAAAACCAATCAAGAACCACTTTCTCTGTAACGCATCCCATTTAGCCGCCTTTTTCGGCAAGTAATTTCATTTATACAATCAATATGTGCAGGCCGCGTATTTCAAGTATCGGTGTTTCGTCAATCCGTCAAGAAAGGTGCGATGGGCTGGTAAAGTGTCGATAAAGGAGCTTTATGGTGGTTATGCCCGAATAATGATGAGACACTTAACGGCATAAGTATGATTTCATACAATTTAGCTTGCGCAAAGTGTCTTTGCCGTCCGAAATGTCATTGATGGGTGGTCTGATGCGGCGTCAAGGGTGGGCTGATGATGATGATGATGATCAAAATTAAAATCTAGAAAATTTTAAACTTTGATTAGAATAAAAATATAATAATTAGAATAATTTTATTTTATAGCCACATACAAAAGTGTTTAAATAAACGTAAAGTAAGAGTAAATAGACGGCTGACAAGGAACTAAGTTAGTGAGTCTTCTGACTCCCAAGCTTGAAAAATCTGTATTATGGGAGCCAGTGATCCTCTGAACAACAGTGGACGGCCTTTAAGCGCTATACAATGAGCAGTAAAATGCAGTAACATTATATCTTAATATTAAAATACAGAAAAAAGTGGGTGTATGTGTGCGTATGTTTTAAGTTGGCGAATGATGTCTGTGCGCGCGCGCGCTTGTGTGTGTTACGTGTTAACGTGTAATATGTGTTACTGTGTGAGTTTACCTGTGCAGCAGCATCAGTTTGGTCGTAATCCAGGTTTAGTAGCAACTCTTTTAACTTTTATTTTAGCTCAAACTTTGAAAGAGACTGAATATTAGATTGTTGAGAGTTGTTTGATTTATTGATACTGAAGTAACGGTTTTCAGGTTATCCATTTTAATTTGTATTATCACTTGTGTATTTCACTATCAGATTATTTTTATGTGTTACTCATCCGGTTGCAACCCCCAACAAATAAAATAAAATAAAGTAAATCTTATAAGGTTTATTGAAACTTGGAAAGGTTCTATCCAATAACATAAATGATGACATAAAACTGAATCCCTGTATACAAACATCCAAAGCTTCGTAATAAATGTTAGGTTTCAGTAAAAATGGTTTGTGTTATCGAATAAAATTTATTACTCACATTGGAAAGGCACTATCAACAATCATAAATAGTTACGTAAAATTGAAAATAATTCCCTTCCAGCTTTATAGGTGGTCATTAAAGTATCAAAGTGAAGGTTTCTCTCCATTCTCCACTCACAGCGTGATTGTTTGAACAAGCTGCTTTTGCGGATTCTGCTCCAGTTTTGACTGCCACAATCTTTATGGTGAATTTTATTTAACAACCTGATTTATGTGCCGGCGATTCCATAAAAAGATAAGTGGTCGGATCCGTGCAGTAATTATGATCATTATTGTTCGACGATCCCAGGGCTGGCAACTTGTCCAGTGCATAATCAATCTCATCCAAGGACTTTTTATTTTTGCCGTTTTTTTTAGGTATAAATTAGTAGGTATAATTATTTACAAGCTCGCACGTTTAAAGCTTCGTAAAGGCAAAGTTGCACACCTTCACTGAAAATGAAGTGAATTTCACTGCCGTTAATCCTATTAGATGTCTTACTTGAAACGCTATGAGTACTTAGATACCTACTTAGGTGATAATCTAACAGATCACTTTGATATTAATTAAATTAAATTTTGATCCAGTTATGGTTGTATAAGTTGATTATTTTTTTTTTGCCGTTACCCACATTTCGGCTGATATTGTGTTTTCTGGTGACTGTTGTATTTTTTTTGTGATTTTATGTTTTTGAGTAATGTGTCGTGAAATAAATATATCTTTCTTTACTTACAATCTTGGGTGCTTTACAAGAAACATAGTACTTAGATACCTACTTAAAATCCTGAGCAGCTGATCAAAGAAAGAAAAGAGATGTTTTACAAGCTACAGATTTTGTAAATATTTTGTGTTTGTGTTTTTCCTGGTACAATAAAGAATATTCTTCTTATCTTCATCATCATCATCATCATTAGCCATTCGACGCCCACTGCAGGACATAGGTCTCCTTCGTGGTTTTCATAACCATGAGCGGTTTTGTCATAATCGCCACGCTTGGCAGGCGGGTTGGCGATCGCTGTATGCGGTTGGAATCTCAGGAAGATGCTGCTGCCCGTCTCCTTCTTATCTTAAGAATATCTTATCTTATTTTAGTTCAAGGTACTGCAAACATATAAATATTACCGAAATATCGGCATCTGTCTTGTTAAGTTATAGCTCTGTTAAGATCAAGCTTCAAAAAAACTACTTAAGATATTCCACAGCTTTCAAGCAGTGTAAAATACGCCTCGGTCGTTCAGTGCTGATTATCTGTAGAGTGAGTAACTGCACTTTTATTAAACTTGCCAACACTTAGTACCAGTAATATAAATGTTTAGTGCAAGCTGTGGTATCGGAGCGGTAGAACGCCGGCTTCTCATTCGGGAGGTCGTGGGATCGAATCCTAGCATGTACCAATGACTTTGTTTTCTAAGTCACGTACATTTGTGAAGTTGTAGTAGCAATACCATAAGCTAACTGTGAAGGAAAACATCGTGAGGAAACCCTAAAGTCTGAGATATTTACTTTCCTTAGCGCTTGCTACGTACACTACTATGAGGCTAAGTGCGGAAATCTAAGGTGCAACTAGAACAAAAATTTTTAATCGTAGCATATGACTGTTTCCGAATGCGAATGGTCTTCTACGTAGGTCACTCAGTAAGTTTTGAAGTGATCGTAATTTAAAAATGGAACGCATCTGTATTATATTATATTTTTAAAAAGTAAATTTATTAAAAATAGATTGCAAGTAGCCAGTTTGCTGGTTTAAAAAAAATGATGTGCCAATCAATTTTACTACGACGGTTTCCGTTGTTCTTTGCAACGATGGAGCTTAATCGCGAGCATTTGCGTGCTATTATAGTTCATGATTTTAAAGGAGTATGATCAATTTACTATAGGAGTTAGTTTATTTTTGCGTCTTTTTGCGCACTGATGAAACCAATGGTAAACTATAAGGAATTAGCTCTGGATTATGCAGGAAAAATATTATGAAAATATTAGATGGGAGTTTCGAGAAATCTTAATTTTGAGCCCATGTTTTGAGGTTATGACAACTTTGGTGGTTTGGTGTTATTTTGGGTTAGCATTGGCACCTAGTCAGTTTGAATTATAAACATAGGTCATTATTAGGTAGGTATGGTTAGTTAGTGCTAAATAATAATTCTGTATATAATACAAAATATATATGAAGAATATTCTTTACTGCACAAGGAAAAACACGACATAAAATATTTATAAAGATACGGTACAATTGGTTCCTTATTGCTAATAGCAATTTCTTCCAGACAACCGTATGATGGAAAAATTCTTGATGTGTTCACGTGGAATGGTATACAACAGTAGCATTGTCGCATAGTTTTCCAAGTTCTGCGAGAGAGGAGACCGAAGACCGGGCTTTGGGGAATCATGCTGCATCACGATAACACTTCGTCACATACCTCCCTCAGAACAAAGGGATTTCTTGAGGAATCCGGTGTTGTAACCTTGCCCCATCCACCGTACCGTCCTGATTTAGCTTTCTCTTTTGTTCCCGATAATCAAGGAACATGAGCGGTGGTAGCCTAGTCGTAGAACATTGGACTTGGAAGCGAGAGACCCACTGCAGGATATAGGCCTCCCTCGTGGCCGTTTACGAAGTCGCAATTTCGGACCTATCGGATCAAGACTGGCAAAAATGTTTTAATAGTTGGTTTAGGCGAATGGATCTTTGCACAGAGAATGAAGGCGAGTATTTCGAAAAAATGTAAAATAAATATTGTTAATATCTTGTATAGTTTTTTCTTGTCTCAAAACTTATCGAGTTACCTACGCATTAGCTATATGTGACAGCAACTTACCTAATTAAAACAACATCTGCAAGGTATCAACTTTCAGTCGTCGCCAGTCAGTTGTCAACGAGATATCAATAATAATTAGTTCGTTTAAAGCTCACTGACTCGCAAATGGTTGCAAATCATTGCTCATTAAAAGAAACATGTAAGCATGTTTACTTGACGCATCGAGGCCTTATTAAACCTCTCTTTCAAGATCCTGGTAAATATTTGACTTTAATGGGATTAGGAGGAAGTAAAATTGATATAATAACGAATGCGCCATTTACATAATTTTCTATACATTCAAAAAGTTTCCATACATATTATTTAATCTGTTATCTAATTGTCTTCATATCACTTTCAAAAGTTCCCAGTAAAAGGACGCCATGTGAAGAAACAAGCTTGTCGGAAAACCAGTGAGCGACTTGTTTTATTTCGTAGGAATATTCAATATATTTAATAAATAATTCAACGATGAGTGGCGGTTCTTGCAAAACGATCTGCACCTGCGTTTTTGCTGCTTAATCACTCGTTACTTCTCCATTTATGATATGCACCATATATCTAGCATTAGCGCATTGGAAAATTTGCACTTGTGTTGTGCATTAAGATCTCTTAAGAAGCCACCGGTTAAGGAAGACATTGTGAGGAAACCCGAGTGTCTGAGGAGTTCACATACTTCAGCGCTTGAAATTGCAATTTTTATAGGTGCCCCCCTCCTTGTAATACATTAGGTACCTACTTAAAAGTACTTTTATCTCTTCCTTTTTTGCACGCCTGGCATTAAGTCCACCTTTTGTACACTGTCTTTGTGAATTAATTATTAGAAAGAATTAATAATAATAATAAATAATAATCCCTGCTGGGCACGAATTATTAGAAAGAATTAATAATAATAACCCGCGCTGGGCACGTGTGGTAATGAATGAATGAAGGAATTAATAACCATTTATTGCCAATAAGAAAGATGTGTTACACTTAACTTACAGACTAATTAGAAACTTAATTGCTTAGATGTTGTGTAATTAAGCCCGTGCTCTCTCTCTCTCTGAGAGAAGGCGTGTGCCTTACAGTGGGACGTGTATAGGCTGCATCATATTATATGGAGCCACCGAAGGTTTGTTCTGTGTTCTTTAAAAAATGCATCGGCTACTAGATTCCAATTTTTTTTTTCTTCAAATAGAAAAAAGCCGTACCTATGCGGGTCCTAGGTACGCGTGGCGGGACTGCTTGATTTGTAAAACACAGAACGACGACCTAAATACTGCCTAATGCGGCTCCTGCTAAAAACATTAGGTGAACCAATTAGTTTTTCACGCAAAATTTTGCTTTCTCTTATAACTGAAATAACAAGGAAAACTAAAATAAAAACAATATTTTGTACATTAAAAAGGATTATTTAGTAAAGTGTTTCATGAAAAACACAAGCGGTAGAGCCGGCTTTAAATTGTAGCATTCTATCTACTCACTTGTCGTCGGTGCCTTCGAAGATAGATAGATAGAATATTCTTTATTGTACACAGAGATTACATTAATAGAAATTCAATAAATCGAAGTTACAATTGGCGGCCTTATTACTACAAGCAATTTCTTCCAGGCACCCATAGATGGAGACAACAAAGAAATTAGAGACAGGTAGTCGGTGCAATTAAGAAATGCGAGTTGAAAAGTATATAAACTTACTTAAACAATACATAAATATTTAAATAAATAGACATACATACATACATTGTAATGCAAAATATGCGGTCAATTGCACATCTGCTTTTCAAGGCTGTGACAAACGGGTATACTATACAGGGTGTAACAAAATCCATATACATTCGAAAATAGGGAGTTTAACAACCGAGTAGGTTCTTTCGAAAAGTTGATCGTAGTCACGAGTACAAAATCACATTGTCGGATGAAGGTTTATGGTAATTGGTAAAGGTCCTCCTCAGAAAACTAGAAAACTAATGGTAAAGGTCCTCCTCAGAAAACTAGAAATTATGGGGATCACTGGTTTACCGTTACAATGGTTTGTCAGCTATTTGACAGAGAGAGAACAGTGCGTAAAACTAAATAATTACCAGAGTAACACAGAAAACACTTGCTATGGCGTTCCGAAGTGTCTTGGGGCCGACCCTTTTTTTAGCTTATATAAATGACTTATGTAAGTTGAGGGAAGGGTCGGCTGAAATACTTTCCTTTGCCGATGACACGGCACTAATATTTCGAGGTAGGAATTGGAATGAAGCTAAATCTAAAGCGGAAGAGGGACTTGTACGTGTTTCTAACTAGCTACAAGCTAATTTACTCACGCTGAATACGAATAAAACGAAATTTCTGTGTTTTCATATCTCGGACAAAACTAAACCACCAGATTTTTCACTAAAAATTCATAAATATAATTGTTTGAAACGTGACCCCAACTGCGGATGTGAAACAATATCACGTGTGCAGTTCATAAAATACCTAGGGATTTTTATTGACGACAAACTGTCCTGGACTAACCACATTGACTCCCTTGTATCTAGGGTTAGGAAGCTTTTGTTCATCTTTAAAAGACTAAGAACATTTGCTCCTCATTTTGTACTAAGGTCAGTGTATTTTGCGCTTTGCCAATCTATTCTAAGTTATTGTGTGGTGGCGTGGGGAGGTGCCCCAAAAACACTTCTACTTCGACTAGAAAGAGCTCAGCGCGCTACACTCAAAGTTCTATTCGCAAAGCCTTTTCGTTTCCCTACTAGCCAACTCTATCAAGACGTCAAAGTACTTACGGTTAGACAACTCTTCATTCAAAAATCTATTCTACGTTATCATAAATCCTCAACTGCAAATCGCTTGTTACCAACAAGATCCAACAGGTATAGTCACTGGCCGACACCGAAAACTAACACTCAATTTGCTACACGCTTCTACTTTTTTAAAGGACCAACACTATACACCAAACTTGATAAAATATTAAATATTATAAATATACCAAGAACCAAATGTAAAAACACCATAACTGGTTACTTTCTAAAATTACTACGAAACTGAGCTTTTAAATAACCCATCCTAATAAATGTCTGTCTCTGAGAGTTTTCCCTACACTATGTTTATTGAATGTTTACTCAAGCAATGCCTCACGCATCCCTGCACTGACATATAATGGGAATGTTGTGGTAGCCTCTGGCTGCAATATACTTGTTGATGCGAGCACGTATCCAAATAGAACTGCAAATGTGATAAAAATGATTCTATCTTGTGGTGGTCTCCGGCCGCACTTCATTTACTGGTGTAGGTTGGCGCCCAGTCAGCGTCTATATGGCATCGGTTGGTGAACCGAGTTTTATTCACTACCTCAATGTACATGTATTCTAATGGATAGAATCGCTAGCATTAGATAGAATAGATAGAATGATATTAGAACTCCTTATTGTACACACCAAAAACAAAATAAGCACCTACTTTAAAACTGCAAGCCTCACTAAGTTAAGTTGATATTGTATATTGTTAAGTACCTACAAGTTGTTGTGATTCTTAGCTTATGGAATCGTATGCTAAAATACCAACTACCTCCAATAAGTATATAAGTATTCGAAGGCTTTTTTTGTTCCTTTTTAACTATGACGCTACGTTTAAACACAAACCGCAGGTTTCTGGAATGGGAGTCTCATTGGGTTAACTAAGTGATCGTTTAAGTGATCTTTGCTTCGTTCTTTTTTGGGAATTCTGAAGGGATGACCTGATGTTTTTGAGTATTTTGCTTAGTGGTATCCTTAGTTCAGAAACAGGTCCACAATAACAAAAAAAAAAAAACATTGCATATTAATGTACGTTTGATTAAAATTTATATAATGTAGACTATGTGCTAATTAACATACATTGTTGTTATAATAATTATTAAAAAACACGAACTTTCATATTAAAAATTAGTGGGACTCGTGTTTCATGGTTTGTAAGCTGGTATTGCTATTTGTATTGTTTCTTGTAGTCGTTACTTACGCTACCCATAGCACAGGGAATCCTAGTTTGGGAGCCAGTAACCACTTTTTTAACCTTTTTCTAAATAAAGTTTTTTTCATTTTAATTTTTCAATTTTATTACACCCTGTATAATGCAGCAAAGCACGGTGAACGATCTCAGGTCGTATAGTATAGCGCCCGTGGTGTTCGGACATACGGATGTTGTATGGAAGCTTCGCCGTACTTGGCGATACTATGACATTAGCTCGTGTACTCGTATGTTGAGACTTAAACTTGATTTGGCGATGGATAAGTAGCCGAGAATTTATGTGAGTAGTAAAATTAACTTGATAAGGCGCTATCAATTCATCACAGTGTAATATGTTGCGTGGTAATCGCTATGCGCACAACTGAGCGCGAGAAATGTGTGTCAAGTCTGACAAACCTAACTTGCTTGGGAGTATTATAGTGAAGGTTGCTTATTGATTATATTGAGCAAAAATTGTTGCATTCATGACCATTGCTTGCTAGATGTAGCTATATTTAGTGTAATTTATTATGTTGTGAGATTTGATCTATTGCTCTATCGTAGCATTATTCAATTGCGCGCGCGCAGCGAGAGCAATTTTACCAAAAGCCACTTAATATCTTAATGTGGGAACTTTAGTGCTTATTGTTTTAGCCGATTACAATGTTAGATTAGAATTAGCTAAGACAATGTTGTAAGTCTATTCATTAAATCTGTAAACTAACGAAAAATCTTTATTTACCTCGTTGTTGTCCAAATGAAACGACGATATCTTTTACTAGGTTATAATAGGTATAACAAAATCTCTATATCTATCCAAAAAGGGGAGTAGACCTACTCGATAATACAAAGAACTTTTACTACTTTGATAACGTCAAAATAGCAAATAAATGTGGGCTGCTTCTTACGAGTGCCGATCGCGATTTCTAAGTCTTAAATAAAAACAAGATTCCTTAAAACACTTCTCAGATGCAGTATAAATAGTCTGCGGTAAAAGGAAAGACGTAGCCATAGATTTTTTAAACTGCCTCTGAGGAGTGCTTTAGAGGAATCGTGTTTTTTTATAAATAAGACCGTAAGTTTTTACATAGGAAAAGTTGACGATCTACTCGTCCCCAACTTTTAGATATTTGTTGATTTTGTATATCAAGACCGTTATACTTAATATATTTGGAAATATATAATATTGGAAAACCATTTAAATTTTGCCTCATCCTAAATTCAGAATGTCTTCACATCCCTGCCTCACCTGAATGTCACGTTCAAAGCTATTATATCAGCTATTGACTTGTCTAGAACCCGAGGGCGACGATGTTGCAAGCCTATACTCAGTTACTCACGCTATCTACGGCTGGACAAAAGAAAAATATAATAATCGCTATTACAAAGCAATAGAACTGTTATTACAGGAAAAGTGGCTTTTGAAATGTACGGTCCGCAACATCATAGCGTACATCTTTTTGCTCAATTATCGTATTACTGTTAGATAAATGCAATAAAGGTTGCCTTGGCTGTATTTTTTACGTGTTGCAGAAACGGAACTACGATCGTGCGCGGACGCATCGCGTCATGAACCACGAATTAGGCACGAGGAGATTCGGCCCCATTGTTTCTTCATCATCGCTGGCTATATGACCATTCGCCAAACCGATAGCAGATTTATAGATTACAATGGAATGTAAGATTGTCTATTACCCCCCTAGTATCATAAAAGAGACTGGACTCTATTTGGCCCATAAACATATAGAAATAAGAGTACTGCATAATTTTATTGAAGAACCTGATTTACATGTGTTAAATAAGATAGTAGTTAACAACATTTCAAGTCAAAATACCTATACATAGTAAATAGTTACCCTTCGACGCACGCCACTCTTTTTACAATGCCACTTTCACTATAAAAGGTGTTAATTTGAGATATGGCAGCCGAGAAATATTTTAATATTATGGCAATTACAAAATGCATTCACAGATCTAAGAAAATGGTACAGTCAGCAGGATAGGGGTACGCAGAGACCAGGTTTTGCCAATTTTCTTTTAGTAATAAATAAATCTATTTCCAAAACAAGTCCAAAAAAAGGTTAATTAAATGATGTGAAGAAGAAATAGTCAAAGAAACTTCACATTGGGGCTACCTTGTACCACCTCTGGACTTATACATATAGCCATTAAAATAGGCTTTTGTATGAAGATTTTCAGTTAAAGGCGTGGTCCTCCAACCGTACCCCTAAAACATGTGTTTTAAAATACATTTTACGCTGTAATGGTTATTAAATATAATTTGTAAAAAAAAATTTTACTACTTTTCAATATCAAGGGCTATCGGTCATAGTTAATTTTTGAACCAAAATGATTATCACTGAAGGTGTTAGCGACATTGATGGTCAAAATTGTATTAATTAGATGCGCATTTCTGTGAAATTGATCCAATCCAACTTCACAGATATGCGCAAATTGACACAATCCAACTATTCGCTCGCATAGTGCAATAATTCTAATAAAAATGTGCGCTCAGGGAATCCAGCCTAAAGCGTCATTTAACAAATTGGTGCAGGTCAGCCTTATGTTAAAAACAAACACATGTGATGAATAATCGTCCTCTAAATACCCGCTTGGAGTAACAACAAAGAAAATTACGCAATGCTGTATGCCCTTCGTTTAATTACACAGAACGCAAGATATGCTTGCTATTGGGCGCATGTGTTAACTCTAGCTCAATTGCAACCTTCATGTATGTTCGAGATTGGTCCACAAAATTCTCATTGTTAAACAAATGGAGATAAATTGATGATTCTTTTATGATGTTCCGATGTTTTGACTCTATCGTTTTAGTCTGCGATAATAAGAATTGGAAAAGTAAATAAATAAAATTGTTTTGTATAAACTTTAAGCTGAAAACTCTGTTAATTAAGCAAACCTGTTTTGAAAAGAATAAATGTGGAGTTTCTTTGTTAGCTTGTTCTCCGCATAATCTATTAATTGTGAAACTAACAGCTTTGACGTTCATTAAGTAAACATTTTGTTTTTATAGGGAATAAAAATGTTTGACTTTCACTTTGACTGTGACTTTAAAAAGCAATTCAGAAAAGATTTAAGTACGTGGGAACATAATGGACTTTACTGCCATCTTCACCATTCAAACACAAAGCCGTTTTTCATCAAGCGAAGTTAAGTGAACTCTATTTAGTTGACGATGCACGTGATGAATTATTATTATTTTGTTTATTACTTTTTTCTTGTGTTTCTTTGACTTGAGTAATATTTAAATACTTTAAAGAATTGCGAATATACGTTAGCGACAAATGTAGGGATCAACATTGGAGGGGTGATATTAGATCTCCATTTTGGTATAAAACAATACCATAATATATAAGGACTTCCCAAAATAAAGAATAATGCACCAAAATTGAACCGTACATTTTAACTAATGGAACTTTTTCTTACTCAATATTAAGCAGGAATTTTTCTGTTTTGGTATGAAGATTTGTGAAATTTTTAAGTAAACAGCATTTGGTGATAATTTTCCGTTTTGAAAATAATTTTATTTTCCTTTGATTTATCAATGTTTAGTAACCTGACAAAATTACGCCAGTGCAAGTATCTTTCTTCCATATTAAGCAGAAGAATTTTCAAGATGTCAATTGCAGATGTGTGATGTGTGTGTGTTGCGGGCAAAAATCTGTACCAAACCAGTTTAAAACCACTGACTGTGGCAGAAGTTTTTATTATAATCACGCCTTATACAGGGTGTACAAAATCTTCTTTATCTAAAAATACTACATGATAATGTGAACGCAATTTACTATAAGGAGAACTTCAAACTCGCAAAAAAAAAATCACTCATTCCATACTAAAGTTACCACCTGCGTCATGAAAATGTATGGAAGAGCCGATTTTTTTAGCGAGTTCGAAGTTTTGAAAGTTGTTCGTACAAAAGAGTAGAGCCCCCCATTTTCATTTATATGTTAGGATTTTGTTACACCCTGTAGACGAAAATAATTTATGCGATTAAAAACATTTGTTAAAGACGCAACATATGATACTGCCCACTGGATCAGTGTACTCTCCGTAACAGAGCTGTCCGTTAATAAATTACATCACAATAAGTAGTACCTGCTATGTGATCATAAAGTAAATTAAACATTACAAGTTAAACGTAAAGAGATTACAATTTGAGTCGGGGACATGGTGGTACCGATTTGTATCAGGACCGCCGCACACATTTAACAATTAATTAGCTCATTATTGTAAGTAAAAACACAAGAAAACAATGAAAGCGAACATGTTATCGACACAGATCTTTACCGTCGGTTTCAAAATTGTGAATTTCACTAAGTGAGTAGTTTAAGCTGACTTGAACCACTTTTTAAATGTGGCTTAAGCAGTATCTAAGTAATTTTTTTCATACAAAATACAACTTAAATGGATTCTTAAGTGATAGTTAAGAGGTGGTACAATTAATGAATGAATGAATGAAAATATTTATTTCAGACCTGGGTCCATATTTGAATATCCATACATATTTGAATTAAGCGCTTTTTTTTGTGAAATCGAAAGGTTAGACTTATTCATTGCATTACTCACACCTGTATCTCGGAGGGGTAGGCATTGGTTTGCCACTTGCCATGCGCCATACAAACCTCTGACAGACTGATACTGAAATATTTACTCCATTCTTAGTTTAGAAACTGGCGGTTAGAGAAACTAAATACATGTTCCTCCTTACTTTAAAAATAAACTAAGAAATTAACTAGGGATTCAGAATGACTCGGCATTCCGGTTTATCCAAATCCGATCAGGATCAGTGTAACTTAGTTAATACTACAAAAAAGATATACTTTTCGAGTAAATGTATCCGGAATAACATTCAAAGTGGGGTAATTTCTTTTGCGCTACTCTACGAGTTACGCACATTTGTAAATCTTTAGTTTTTTAAACATAAACATTTACATACAGGCACATACATTTATTACCACTAATTGTTACTAACACGTTATATCTACTCGCTAAGGGTGGCCGACCCAAGCGGAGATGTCGGGACGACCTCAGGACCTTTCTACCGGGTTGGCAGGAGGTGGCCATGAACAGGGAGGAGTGGACAGCTACAGAGAAAGCATCTGCGCAGCAGTGGGATAGAATTAGGCTAAATAAACAATGAGGAAAACAGTGTGAGGAAATCCGGGTGTTTGAGGTGTTCTGTTCACCTACCTCAGTACAATGGACCAATTATAAGGCTAAATGCGGAAACCTCAGGACATACAGATACATCATATAGGCACTAATAATATATAAACAGGTACTTCATTTCAACGCCGATGCAATCAGTGTTTGTTTAACAAACTGACCTGCCAAGTCGATATGGCGATGCTATCGAGCCATTCATTAGTTCGTCACGCACGTCTGTCCGCGAGCGACTTTGTATGAGAGCTTGATGGATGACAAATTAATAAGGCCTTTCATATGTAGTTCCCTGGCAGCTCGCGGCTAGTGCCAGATCACGATTACTGTGTCGTAAGGTCGTGTAGTCTTGACTGTAATATAGGTGTTTGGCTTTCTATTTGGTCAATAATAGGTTTTTTTCCGTTGAAAGAAAGTGAATGAATCAACGATTTTTTTTTAAACTGCAGATGTTATAAACTACGAAAAAAAATGTGCAAGGCTTTATTATTGGTGAAAAGATAGGTGAGAGGTAAAGTTTTTCAATGAACACTTATACTAGGTACGCATAGTATTTCGCAAAATAATGCCCTGCGCAACGCGTTGATATCTTTCCTATGGGCGCTAGTGCGAAGACGAAACATTTTTATTTATAATCAAATCTTTTAAGAATTTATGTCAAATTGTAATATTTTACGAGTGACATCACTGTATTTAGCTATACAAGTCTCAATTATTTACATACAAAAAAATTATAATAAAAATGTTGACTTTCTTATTTATTTTCCTTCTACAGAGTTGAGTTACTAAGCTTTACCACCTACATTATTTGTAATTACCATGCTTTAGCAAATAAAATACTCAATACTCAATACGTTTTCTAAACTAGTCAGTGTCAACTTGTAACTCAAATAGTGACAGTGGGCGTGTGTACTTAATCTAGATAAAATCAAAGGTAAGGAACCTTAGGTAAGGTAGTGACACATATCGAAAGAATTGAATAAGCCAAGGTTCTTTCGTAAATCAATCGTAATGATTAATATCGGTATTGATATTACAACATTCGGCCAATTGAGACTAATGGTCAATATTTGAAGATCGAATTCCGTGCATAATTAGCATTTAATTAACTCCTACCTTAGGAATAAAGTTTGTTTTATGGGTAGGTACCTATGTACCAAATGTGAGTGCCAAAGAACTCAAAAATCGCTTACTGCTACAAAAATAAAAAAATAAAAGCTGAAACAAATGAACGCACAGACAGACAGACACGGGAGTAATCCTTTTAGGGCTTAGTTTTTTATCGGATAATACCCTAAAAATGTAACCAGACAAGTTTTACAAGTGGATTAATTAATTAGAAAACACCTGATCATTTTAAGGCGTACCTAACCTAAACAAGTTGGAGTGAAATAAGACTAAATAAATGAGACCTGTTTCCAAAATAGTTCCAACCGCTGCCTGTAGCCGAGCAGGTTTCCTTTAGAGGATTTCGCTAATAATCGTTTATTTGTTAAGCTCCATTGGTGGCATATGGGAGTTGGTTTTGTAAACTTTATTCTACTACAGAACAGATGCAAAGTAAAAAATAGATTGGAAGACGATGTAGTAGCAAATATTTCCATAGTTAGTTGCTTTTAATGTTCTGATTCAACATGTTTTTCATTTACGTATATAAAATAATTACAGTTATGGTTAGAAATAATAATAATATTAATAATAAAATC
Source organism: Yponomeuta malinellus (assembly GCA_947308005.1). Taxonomy (NCBI): domain Eukaryota; kingdom Metazoa; phylum Arthropoda; class Insecta; order Lepidoptera; family Yponomeutidae; genus Yponomeuta; species Yponomeuta malinellus. The sequence goes on along the minus strand of OX371006.1, from coordinate 13,046,911 downwards.
GTCTATTTACTTTACAAAATATTTACAGTAAGATAATCGGGAGAGAACTTCCGTGGATGTCGTAGAAGGTGACTAAGGAAATAAATTTCCAGGAGATGTGCAGCAGCGTATTCCTGAGATTCCAACAGCATACTGCGATCGCCAACTCGCCTGCCAAGCGTGGCAATTATGGCAAAACCCCTCATGGTTATGAAAACCACAAAGGAGGCCTATGTCCTGCAATGGGCGTCAAATGGCTGATGATGAAATGTCTATTTTAATGGACTGCATCGATTTGAAACTTTGCAAGTATAGTGTAATCTTCAAGTGCACAAAAATAATACAAAAGCGTGAGCTTAAAGCTGCTTGTGTATTAATAAATAATATTAATAATTCGAATGACAAACACCTACAATAACTTTGTAGAGTCGTCAGCACATCACATTACTTCACATTATAGTTCACCCACAACATAACTGAGTAGAGTGCATGCATGTAAAGATTGGTGAGCTGTTTGATGAAGGAGCTAGGAGGTGGATGGTGGTAATTTAAAATGGCTTAAAGTAAATTCCTCAGGTCAGACACATTTTATTTACTTTGCGTTACTGATTTTTGTCAACATGGTTTTGGGTTTTTTTCTCAACCATCGGCTCTTTGTTCACTGCAACATTTGAATCTGAACATATTTAATGACTACATTAATTAGACTTTATTGTAAGTATATTTTCTATTATATTACAACTTATTACGTAATGCAAATAGAACTGCTTCGAAGGTTTTGTGGTAATATTATCAATCGTAGATCTTTTAATATAAAATCAAGATTTGTAATTATTATATTTTGCAAAGTTACATACAGGGTTTCGATAATTAATCAATTGGCTGAGCCAATTTGCCTGTATGTTAAACTTATGACAGCTGACAATGATATTAACGGACTGTGAACGAATTATTGATAGCTATCTTATTGCCACTTCATAGGAGTATCGAAAGTTAAGTAACACTCTCGATTTAGTTTTTGTGTTTTGGTGCCCATGCAATTTTTATTCTTTAATAAATATCTGGTGTCAACATTTTTATTTAAAGGAAGAAGAATATAAATTTTGCTTTTCAATACAATATAATAATGTCTCAAGGCAAATGATATTGTATCTGGAAAATTATTATAAGACAAAGATGTTTGTCATTAAACAGTAGATTAATATTAATTACAGGACGATTGTGACTAGTGTTCAACACATTAATGGCTAATATTTTAAGTTGAATACTCTGTTAATTAAGTTAAAACGTGTTTTGAAAAGAATAAATGTGGAGTTTCTTTGTTAGCTTCTTTTTCACATAATCTATTGTGAAACTCACAACTTTGACGTTCATTAAGTAAACATTCTGTTTTTATAATGAATAAAAATACTTGAATTGAATATCGTGATGGTAGATAATCGGATCTTTCTACTTTCCAAGGAATAAAAACATTTTGGCTTTCACTACATAAATCTTATAGCAATACCAATATCACTATCAAAACTGCAGAGAAATAAGTTTTATATAATTTATTAACTTAATTCCGGATTCACTTACCTGATTTTTGTCGGAATGGTCCGACCAGGTTTCGTTCTGATTCGCAGAGCTTAACCTTTACGTTTAGATTTGCTACACGTAAATTATTTTCCTAATTATTATTTATTTGGCAATCCGATATGATGTTCTTTGAAAACTAAAACTACCTATTACTGTTCAGGTTATAAATATCTTCTATCATTGAATTTTAAGTAGAGAATTTTAAGTAGATGCTTTTACAGGTTTGATCTGACAGACACAGACAAATGTTGCAATCTTGTAATTTCGGAACCTTACAGTAATAGAGTTCCGTTGACCCTTCGGTACAGAACTCTAAGCACATACCGACATACCTTATCATTTACAATATTAGCAGTGATTAATTATTAATCAGTAAGTACTTGTAACACTTGCAACAATTCCTTATTATCCATTTGAGTTGGCCCCGTCGCATCTTAACAAATTAGGGCAGAAATCCGTTATTACGATGTTGTTCATATGTGAAGGCTTCTCGTTCTTTGTTAGCGATCTTTGTTGGGAGAATAAAGATTCTCTGCAATTTTGTTGGTACAAAAGATTCTGATATAGAGTATGAACAGAATGGCCATTTAGCATGCATTTCACATGCTAAATCTCGACTTGATCTAATGGACCAGACTGGTTAAAAACCGAGGAAGTGGGCGTGACAGGGAAGAGGCCCGTACCCAGCAGTGGCCTTTATGGGTTGGACAAATAGATAGATAAATTATTTACCAACGGATCCCCAGTCCGGATATGCTCTGTTGTTGAACCATCCATCATAGCGTTGCTTCTCGTAGTAGATTTCTGTAAATAAGAAGAGAAAATATTTAGCTAAAATTAACTAAATTAGCGCCCCCCCCCCCGCGCCTTTCTATTATCGGGTATTTGTATTTGGTACTGTATATATACTGTATTTGGTTGGTTGCTTGATGGGCACCAAATCTGAAGCACTAGTGGTATTAAGCGGCCTTTTATTTAATTGAGCAGAACGGAACACTACTAAGTATTGTACAACCATAATTGACTTGACATCTGTCTTTTCGATGGAAACGGCAATCGTTAAGTCTCTTGTTGGTTTTGCCAACAACCTCCCTGCTACTGGTTCTAGGCCAGTGTATCTGCAGATTCATATCTACAGAGAAATTTCAGCATATAAAATGCTAAGTCCTATTCGAACTTAAATAAAGAACTTAAAAGAAAGAAGAACTTCGAACTTACTATTTTATATGCTAAAATTTCTCTGTAGATATTGGATGAGTATATTCGAGTCAAAGACCTTCCCCTTTACTGAGAGTAATATTGAGCTTATTTATGTTTATCCAAAATACATTAGTATTAGCTTCACGTATCAATTGCCGCTACGCACTTATGGTAACATGGTCACATGTCTCATTAGACTGGCATTTATTTAGACGAGTATGTACATCTGTTTCATAAGACCAAAGTATGCAGGCCACGATTAATCATGTATTTAGATTATCCGCCGTCTGATCTATGTACATATCCGTGTAGTTATGCGTGGTGTCACGCACGAGCATGTAAAGATTTAAGGTAGAACTTTGTATCAGTGTGAAATTATTAATTTAACGTCTAACACCATGAAAGAGAAAAACTGGCAGGCCTTTTTTGAAAAAAAAATTAATTACCCAACTGCGGTGGTGCCTGTAGGTATCTATGTATATATTTATGGCGATGGTAATGCGGTGGGCAGATCGCTTACATTCTAGAAGTAGTGCGTTCAAATCTCGGCATGTACCAATGACTTATTACTATTCATTATTTAAGGAGAAAAAACAGAATTGACAAACTTATAGCATAAAAAATATTAGAGTCAATATAGTACATTTTGCCAATTCCTCAGCATTTCCCACAGATAGGTAATACTTAATATAATAAATAAGTAAGAGGCGCAATACAGGATTCTAGATTTAGTTCTAAGATTAAAATAAACAAACAATAAAGCAACCGTTTATTATTATTATTAATATTGTACGTATTATTTTTATCTCTTGTGTGGTTTTTAAATAAAATACTTTTTTAATTAACTTATTTTATTTCACACGAAAACACAACGCAAGAAAGATAACGTACAAAGGCGAGCTTATATCTGTGAGATATTTCTTCCAGCAAACCTTGGGGAGTCGGAAGGTGTGAAACGGGTCTACGCACGGAAACACAATATACTAGATACATATTTACACAAATAACAAAATTATATTAACATAATAACCTATTAAAGATACATTTAATATACATTTGTGAATTTCGTGTAGAGGAAAACATGGAGAGGTATCCCGAGTGCCTGAGGCGTTCAAATACCACAGTGCTTGAAATACTCTGGGTAATAGGACACAGCCTTGTCTCAGAGAGAGAGAGAGAGAGGGAGAGCCTTTCTGAGAGGAGGCTTGTGTCCTCCACTGGGATGTATATAGGCTGCAGTATTATAATATGGATGGACTATAAATGTATCTTTGTCGGTGAGACGGTTGCGTGATGATGGCGCATCGCATCCGTTCCAGATACATGCGTTATGTTCCGATCACGACCTTGTGGAAGGACCGTATTCTCAGAAGTAGACGAATGCCACACGAGTTCTATCATTGATCCAAAAAGTTACTTAACGTACAAGTTACTTACGCTGCATGGTAAACGAGCTGAGGTGATAACGTGCGTGCAAAAATAAGTCACACAATTTGAATCATTGGGTGAGTCTTAATGACACACCAATTAGAAATAAATTTTTAAAGCAAATTTAGTTTTGTCGAGTTTACATGAAAGTCGCGCTTAGTATAATGTCAATTTCGCAGCCTCCAGTGAATTATGAACTACGTATAAAGTATAAAGTATGTCTATTCAACTTAGATTAGCTCTGACGGGTCACCCGTCCTTAGTCATAGCCTCTATTTACATACCCAGCGGAACACTACCCCTAAGGAGTGATTTCGAAGCCATCCTCGCTCTAGGCGCCCACACCGTTATGTTCGGGGATCTCAACTCCAAACATACGGATTGGACCTGCCTTCAGACGAACCCCGGCGGTATTGCCCTCCTCGGCTTAACCGAGGCGTTAGAATTGGACGTCTTATGTCCTTACTCCCCCACCCACTACCCCGATAACATAGACCACGCCCCCGACGTACTAGACTTCGCCCTAGTAAGGGGCGTCCACCTCAACCTCAGGTCGATCGAGCCTCTCGACGACCTAGGTTCCGACCATCGACCGGTGTCCCTTCAGCTAGGTCCCCCATCGTCACCCTCCACACTCTCCACTAAAACCATCACTAATTGGGACAGTGTCAAAAGCTCACTAGTCACCGCCTTAGAAGCCCCCGACTCGCCTTATGCGCTCCCGCCCGACCACTTCGACAGCACAGACAAAATAGACAGCGCCGTAGAGTCCCTCACCCTTTTGGTCCAAACAGCCATTCGTGAGAGCGAGCGTGTAGTACCGGTCCACGACCGGAAACTGCCTCTCGCTGTCAAGAACCTGATTAGGGCCAAAAGAGCCGCCCTCCGGAGGGCCTCCCTCTACCCAACTCCTGCCTACAGGAAACGCGCCAACGATCTCCAGCGGCAAGTCAGGTCCCGTCTCTCTGACCTTAACAACGCCCAATGGGGCGATCTCATGGAGACCATCTCTCCCTCCCACCAAGCCTACTATAGAGTAGCCAGGGCCCTTCGGGCAGACGCGATCACTCACACACCACCCATGGCCCGCCCCGATGGCTCTACCGCCTTCGAGGACGCTGAGAAGGCCGAGTGTTTCGCCGACAGCATTGAGTCCCAATGCTCACCCAGCACTCAGCAGTGCGACCCAGCTCACGTCGGTATGGTCGAGGAGGAGGTCCGTAAAAAGACCTCCCTCCCTCTTCCAACCGACGAAAATCCCATTGCGGTTTCAACGGACGAAATTCAGTCTTTCATCAAAAGACTGAAACGTAAAAAGGCCCCAGGAGCGGATGGCATTGCCAACCTAGCGCTCAAGATGTTCCCCACTCAGTTGTTAACCCTGTTAACAGTCATCTTCAATGCCTGTTTTGACCACTGTCACTTCCCAACCGCGTGGAAGGAGGCGACAGTCATAGGCATCCCCAAGCCGGGAAAGCCCCTCAACCTCCCATCCAGCCATCGCCCCATCAGCCTCCTCAAGGCTATGGGGAAACTCTTCGAGAGAGTCATCCTCACTCGTATGAGGAACCACCTCTTCCCTTCAGAGGGCCCCCCCCTCATCATCCCTCACCAATTTGGCTTTCGGGCAATTCACTCTTGCCCTCAGCAAGTCCACCGCATAGTAGAGTTCATTCTTAGCGGGTTTTTCCCCAAGCGCGAAAAGACGGTAGCCGTCTTATTCGATGTCGCCAAGGCCTTCGATAAGGTCTGGCACGCAGGGCTCATTTATAAGTTGTACGAGCTGGGTCTCCCCGACCGACTTGTCCGCGTCTTAGCTTCCTTTCTGAAGGACCGCTCCTTCCGTTTTAGACACGAGGGCGTTCTCTCCTCCCCCCGCCCACTCAGAGCCGGGGTCCCGCAAGGCTCCGTGCTCTCCCCCCTCCTGTACATTTCGTACACAAACGACATCCCCATCCCCGGCAATGGGGTCCAACTGTCACTTTTCGCTGACGACACCGCACTCTACTGCAAGAGTCGGAAAATGTCAGTTATTCTGAGTAGGCTCCAATCCGCGGTCGATGAGCTAGGTGCCTGGTTCAGGCTCTGGCGAATCGAGGTCAACCCGGAAAAGAGCACCGCGATCCGCTTCGACCATAGGGTCCGCCGCGGTCTCTCTGACCGCCCTATTCGCATGCTAGGTACCCCAGTCCCCTGGCGAACCACCGCCAAGTATCTAGGTGTCACCCTTGACAGCAGACTGACATTTAGGCCACACATCCGGAAGGTGACCCGGACCGCCCGTTTCTACCTAGGCCGCCTATCCTCCATGATAGGCAGACACAGTAGGATGTCCCCTAGAAACAAGCGAACGCTCTATAAGGTTTGCATCCGCCCCGTGCTGACTTACGCGGCACCCGTTTTCGCTCACGCGGCCCCCAAAGTCCTGTACGAACTTCAGAAAGTTCAAAATCTCTTCATCCGTAGGGCCCTGAACGCACACTGGTGTGTCAGGAATGCCGATCTCCATCGGGACATGGAGATCCCAACTATCCAACAGTTTATTAAATCCCTCTCAGAGACCTTTTTCAGCACGGCCGAAGTGCACCCCAACCCCCTTATCCGCCAAGCGGCGGACTACACCCCCCCCACGACGAACCCCCGTTACCTGGTGCGCAGGCCCAGGAACGCCCTCGTCGACCCCCCCGACCAACTTTCATCTGACCTGGACCGCCTACTAGAGGCCCAGTCCCAGTCAGACGTAGCCCCCGCCCCCGCCTCCGCCGGTGCCCCCGCCGGTGTCCACACCTCTCCCTCCTAGCCGCGGTCACGATGTGACGAGCCGTCCCAAGCGGACGCTCCCTTAAGGAGCTCCGCTGCGCGCCCTCCTCGGCATCGAGGTGGGTCGCTCACGATGTAGGTTTAGGGGTCCTTAGGACCAAACCAGCCCCCAGGTGGTGTTTAGTGGGTAGGCGCACTTCCTGTGAGTCCCACATTGGCAGCACGGCCGGGCCCGTGCTGTTATGCATGAGCATTCACCACCTCCCTCCCCCGTGTCCTCCGGAGGGTGCCCTTTTTAGGGCTAAAAAAAAAAAAAAAAAAAAATTCAACTTTCATATGGTTTTAAGTGTCATGAATCGGACAGCGCCACTACAAACTATTATTCAAACTACAAACCAAAATTAAATTAACAGTTTAATAAAATATCATCAGTCCTTGAACAAAAGTTTTTGCAAATCGTTAAACTATTATGTTTTTTGAACAAAGAAAATCTTTTAGGCAAAAATCAAAGATTTTGTTTGATTTAGGTAGGTACTTACAAAATACTGCATATGTTTAAATCATCTATTTTCGTTCAAGTATCTGTTTTTTTGCAGCCAAGGTAGTAGTATAAAGGTAATCTAAGGTAAGCACACACTATAAAGCTAACGCCCATCCACCTGCGGGGCTTATTAATATTGTGGATACATATATACACACATAAAAAAAGTTTGCGATCACTTTGAAAAACTGAAATCTTTTTTGTTACTGTAGATTATATTATGATTTTTTCTTCTTTTTAGATTCTTTATTTAAAAATAAAGAATTAGAACACAAAACAATGACACCGTTCAGTTGTTTTTTCATATTAAAAGGCTTTCAGTCCTAGCTTACGCTCATTTAGAAATCTGATTTAGTCAATTATAACCGATTCAAGATATTTTTTGCGAAAAGTTGTGATTGAAAAAATGCCAAGAGGATTATCAGAGGTTTTACGAGCAAGAATAGTAACTTTGAGGGAAGAAGGATACACCACGAGAGTACTAGCACGCAGACTTGCTATATCCCAATCCTGTGTCGTGGCTACGTTGCAGAGGTACCACGGAATGGGGAATTTAGCTGACCGACCCCGCAGCGGTCGCCCAACTGTTTTGACAGCTGCCCAAAAGCGCTATATTAGATTGCTGGTAGCCCGTGATCCAACAATCAACGCCACTAAAATAAAAGCAGAAGTCAGGGCCGCCTCGGGGCTTGAAGTTAGCACGCAGACCGTTCGCAATTGCTTGCACCACGCTGGATTACGAGCACGGAGATCTTGGCGAGCTCCGCTCAATTCCCGGCAACGTCAACAACGAAGATTGCAGTGGGCTAGACTTCGGCAAAATGAAGAAGGTGAGGAAGAAAACCTTTGGCAAAACTGTCTCTTCGTTGACGAATCCCGAATCAGAACTCATCCAGATAACCGAAGTGTCCGTGTCTGGAGAAGACCAGGCGACCGTGAAAGACAAAGAGCTGCCACTGGAACAGTTCAGCAAGGCGGAAAATCGGTGTCTTTTGGGGTGGCATTATGATTGGAGCTAGAACGCCTTTGATCCCGTATCGGGGCTACATGACAGCAGACATGTACAAAGCAGTTGTTATTGATGATATCGTCAGACCATTCCGAGTAAACCATGGGCACCAATTTGTACTGGTCGATCATAATGCGCCCGCACATCGAGCTCAACGAGTCAATGCTGCTCTTCAAGAATACGATATCACACGTTTAGACTGGCCTGCCGGCTCGCCCGACTTAAACCCAATAGAGCACGCGTGGGATGCTCTTAGACGAGCTGTATGGAACCGTGAGCCACGTCCCCAGACAGTTCCAGAGCTCAGGGAAGCTGCTATTGAAGAATGGGATAGGTTACCCCAGGAAATGCTGGATAACTTGATCCTCAGCATGCCCAGGAGGATCTCCGCATGTGTTCGAGCCAGGGGAGGAGTTATTTTATATTGAATTTAACCTTTTAATAATAAATTGTTGTTTAAGTTTAATTAAATAGTATTTTTCTTTCTATGAAATTTCTATCACAATTACATTATGATTAATGGCTCAATTTTTTTTAAATAAATAATAAAAAATAGTTTTATATTTTAATTTCAAACAGAAATCCTATTTAAAGAAAGCATACAACATCGATTTTTTCTTGATAAAGTTAAATTTAAAGAATTATAGGAGCTTATGCTATTGATCACAAACTTTTTTTGATGTGTGTAATTTCGTTCTTGATTTGTATAGACTTTTATTTGATATAAATAGGAGTGACTTAATAGATTTTAATGTAATTATTATTATTATTATTAACTTAAATTGGACTTGTTCTGGAAATAAATAATTTATTATTATTTTTATCTCTTGTGTGGTTTTTAAATAAGTACCCACGGGGTTCCGTGTTGCGCCAGATTAAGAATAGCGTCAAACACTCCATTTCCTTCCGTGGACGTCGTAGAAGGCGACTAAGGAAATCAATTACCAGGAGACGGCCAGCAGCGTCTTCCTGAGATTCCCACCGCTTACTGCGATCGCCAACCCGTCTACCAAGCGTGGCGATTATGGCAAAACCCTTCGTGGTTATGAAAACCATGGAGGAGGCATGTGTCCTGCAGTGGACGTCAAACGGCTGATGATGATGACCCGCGGGGTGGGCGTTAGCTAGAGTTTAAATAATGTTTTATTAAGTAAAACATTTTTTTAGGGTTCCGTAGTCGACACGAAACTCTTACAGTTTCGCCACGTCCGTCCGTCTGTCTGTCCACGGCCTAGCTCAGAGACGATTAGTACGTGAAAGCTAAAATTTGGCATAGACATACATAATATTAATATACCGACAAAACGTTGGAATAAAATGGCAAAAAAAAATTTTTTGAGGGTACCCCCTTTACACCTGAATTAGGGATGGAATTTTTTTTCTCACCTACATCCTAGTGTGGCGCGCCATACTCCCACCCGCCAAAATCCCAGGAGGTAAGGTCACGGACGGGGGAACAGTCTCATACATAGAAAAGAGGTTAGACGTGGTTCACTCTCATTTCTCCATACATCGATCTTTTTATTGTTAATCTTCAAGGAGTTATTTACAAAAGAGTTTTGTCACGTAGTTGTGTCACCTGTACTAGTTGTATATGTATGCTGATGGTATGCCTAAAAAAAAATAAAAAATTAACTGGCATTGCTTAGAGAATAAATCTAATGAGTACCTATTATGCGCCTGCCGCCTCCGTGGGGCAGCTGCACTTCTAAGTTTCACTAGCTTACCAGTGCCCCAGACTTTATTCATTAAAATCATTGGATAGACGTAAGTAGTGTGTGTACGGTGAATTAATTTCCATTAAATTAATAAAGTGAAGTGTTTAATATTGGTAACACGATTTATAGACAAGATTCTGTATTGTGACCCAGATACGGCTTAACACACCTGCGTTCACACATTTTTTTGCAACGTGTACCTTCATAAACCATTTATATCATGACTTAATGGGTTCATACCTCAGGTTCATACCATAAAATATCATAGAACAGTGTTGTGTCACTAGCTGTGCCTGCGACTTCGTACGAACTTTCACATTGTGTAGGTAATAAATACTGGGGGTTAGTAATATTGACTAAACCCCGGTTTCTCGTACACTAGCAATTTGTTAATCTACTGTTGACAGCTGCCAGATGTTTGTTTTGTATGTGACGTAATTTATGGATGATCCCTAAACACGTAGAATGAAACGCGACGGGACATTAATCGAGCGATTTGGGATTAAGGATCCAAGTCTTTGGAATTATTTGAGCTTAAACATCTAAAAGTGTTTATACCAAGACGACTGACTGAATACCACCTGTTAGTAAAGCAGCTCTTTCACTATGCTTCGACAGCTCCTATATTACGCAAATCAAAACCTGCACGACTTCAATGGTCTGTCAAATTTCATATTAATGGCTATCGCAAACGTCAGGATTCTGACAGGATTTGGTGCGCATAATTAGCCTGTGGGGCGTTGTGACGGAACTTTTCAGTGGAGAACACAGTGGTTTGACCCGTCCGATTTAATGATTTAATTCTTCGAACTCTCAAATAAACACAATATTTTGGCACTTCGGAAACGTCAAAATGGATATACCAATACATTGGACAGTTACGGAATACACTGGCAGAGCGAGTCATCTTAGTAACTAAAACTGTAGTCCAGTCCGAGCCTACTCGAATGGCAGTATAACTTCCATATAACACAATCGCTTGTCCCGTTCCCAAACTAGTATACCCTGTATTATGGTAACCAGGCAAGGACCTCACAAACATGGAAATACACCCAGTCTTAGGGCATTTGTGGTAGCCTAGTGGGTAGAACATTGGACTCGGAAGCGAGAGACCCAGGTTCGATTCCCAGTGCGGTCATGTACCTATGACTTTGTTTTCTAAGTAATAGCAGGTTATAGTACATTTGTGAAGTTATAGCAGCAATACCACTCGCTAACGGTGAAGGAAAACATCGCGAGGAAAGCTGAGTGAGCTGTTCACATACCTCACCGCTTGCAATCGCCAATTCGCGGTGGGCACGCGTGGTGATTAAGCCCATACTCTCTCCCTGAGAGAAGGTCTGTGTCCTGCAGTGGGACGTATATAGGCTGCTTATGTTATGTTATGTTAGGTTAGGTTAGGTTAGGTTAGGTAAGGCATTTGTACAAATCCAACACGGCGTTATAAAATTATCACAGTTGCTAAGCATGAAATTATACAAATAAGTAGAGGTATCTGTATAACTGGCTGCTGATTAGTATGGAGATTGAAAGTATGGAGTTGACAGTGCATGGGTGCGACGGTGCGAAGAAATCATCGGGCTGTGCATGCGCAGTGTCGAAACTTTGGATTAGAAAAGCAATGCCACTGTTGCCAGAAAGATAAACGGTAGTTCTAGTTCGACAGGAGATTCCCTCACTTAGCCCATAGTTGGGCCATTGTGCGTAGCAAGTGCTGAGTTACGAAAATACCTCAGACACTAGGGTTTCCTCACGATGTTTTCCTTCACGGTTAGCGAGTGGTTTTGCTACTATAACTTCACAAATGTAGGTAACTTGGGAACAAAGTCATTGGTAAATGCCGGGGTTCGAACCCACGACCTCCCGAATGAGAAGCCGGCGTTCTACAGCTCCACTACCACCGCTTTTTAAGATAAACGCTATTCTAGTATGTATTGTATATATACGTCCGATCAATCCGGACTTGGCCCCCGTGGTGGAGTATGGCCTATACCTTCCTCAGGGAAGAGACCCGTGCCCCTCGGTGGGGACATAATGGGTTGATGATGAGTAGGGCACAGGCCTTCTCTCAGGGAGAGAGTATGGGCTTAATCACCACGCGTGCCCACCGCGGATTGGCAATTTCAAGCGCCGAGGTATGTGAACACCTCAGACACGTTTATTTCACTATTGACATTGTTTACTTCATATCTGACATTTCAGAACATAAGCAGAGAGAAATAACAGCTTACCAAGAACTGTAAAATTTAATTTTATAAGCCTGACATATGTTTCAATGGGCAGAAAAGCTTTCTAGTGGATCTATGTAGGCACACACCTATTAAGGCCGCTTTTATATCTGGTATCTTGCTCGCTTTTTTAACTTTTTTTAAACTATGGCTGAGACATTGCTATGCTTTTCTCTGTTCTGTGGCTATGCTAGCAAGGAAAATCGGGTTTCAGGGACATTTTTGGGTTAAAATGTTAGATGTGTTAATTTGTTAAAATTGGGTATATATTTTTCTTTTTATATTCTTACAGTATTATAAAGTATCTATTATTTATAAAAACACGATTCCTCTAAAACACTTCCCTGATAAAGTATTTCAAGAAAAGTATTTTTTATGTAGCCTATCAGTCAGTAATTACCACGCGTGCCCACCGCGGATTGGCAATTTCAAGCGCTGAACACCTTAGATACTCAGGTTTCCTCACGATGTTTTGCTTCACGGTTAGTGAGTGGTGTTTGCTGCTACAAAATCACCAACACACATTGTGTTACTAAGAAAACAAGGTATTTGGTACATGCTGAGATTCGAACCCACGACCTACTGAATTAGAGAACAAAGTCATAAGTACATGCCCGCACTGGGAATCGAACCTGGGTCTCTCGCTTCCGACTCCAATGTTCTACCCACTAGGCTACCACCGTGGCATAAAGTATAAGAAAATTAAAACATGTCTAATTTGTTTTCCTTATTTTTTTTACTTATTTTGTTAACTGGCTATTACTTATTAGATACAATAAATACGCTTAAACCAATGTTTTCAAAGTTTTCAAATTGTTATAACACCCGTATATTTGTCACATCATGGAACTTCTTTTTGAGAAAAATAAACATGTTAGGTACCTAGTACAGATTTGTTAGGAAAAAAAAACTAAACGTGAACGGCAACTTTCCGACAAACAGTAATTCTGATTGCCTCAAAATTCTGACCGAGCCCCGTTCGCATGTGATTGGCTATAGTCTTGTCTAACACGTGACATTGGCGAAGTTGTACTGTATAATCTGAAAATAGTTGCACTTTGCAGTTGATGTAACTAAAAGGTATGTAAATTATCTAATAGCTAGTTACGCGTTCTACTAAGTAGGGCTAGCATCTACATAGGCATTGAAATAAATACCAATAATAAATCACAGTTTGCTCGCTTCAGCGCTGACAGGCTAGTAGCTCACGCTGACAGTATGATATGTAGGTTACACTGACAGCACAGAATAAATAGTAACTTGACAGGTGGATCGACGCAGATAACAGATCTACCGATGGATTTGTAGAATGGCTAGAGCTCAAACACTATATGCATTGATTTAAACATGCAAAAATGTTTTTTGTATGTCAAGTACAAAAGGATACCTGTTGAACATGTGAAGGAAGAAAAAAAACTTTGGCCTTTGGATCTACGTAATGAGATGATTTATACAGCGTCCAGTGGCACCTTCACTCACACTAGATGGGTAAAGGAAGGCATTGATAATAAAGTAGATTTCTGGTACCGGAATAACTAACCGCCGGCAATTTTTTTTTACAGTGTCTTATTCTTTTAAACTTGCACTTAAATATGTTTTACTATGATCGGAAAGGCCGTGCTAAAAGATGAATAGACGTCGTTTTTTTTTCTCTGTGACTAATACTTTTCATAATTTGATAACCTGTCGAAAAGTCAAAAGTCGAAAGCTCAAACTATGGCGTCACAACTTGCAAGTAACGCCTTATAATGTATGAAACTTTTATCAATATTTCAGTTATCTTGATAAATATTTTTATACATTTTATGTATAGAATTCAATGAAAAGACAAAATTTATTAAAGTTTTAATTATTATAGTAACTTGATTTTCCCCAATTTTGGAGACCACGGTAACCCTAAAAATATTTCTTTAAGGTTTTATTTTAAAAAAATTCTTGAGTTTTTATGTGTCTTTTATTTTAAAATTTTTCTTGAGTTTTTGCGTGTCTTCTATAGTATAAAAGCAATGTGACTCCAATCTAAGTTAGACGCAAGTTCCCAATTACGTAACCCTTTTTGACATTTCTTATCTACGATGCCCATACATGACTGAATTAAATGATTGATTGAGGCCAATTAATTTTATTTATTATTATCGATCTAAAACACCCGGTTTCCTATACACTGACAAGCTGTTAATCTACTGTTAACAGCTGTCAGTGGTTTTTTTTGTGTATGCACTTTGGTCAATTGACAGCCGTTAACAGTAGATTAACAGCGTGTTAGTGTATGAGAAACTGGGGTTAATCTTATATGATGATCCTACCCATGATGTCCTAGATTGGAATTAGTAGGTATTACCAAGAACTCATGAAATTTAATAAAACCTTTAGATCGAGTTACAGTAATATGTAACAATGATTAAGAAAAAAAATCAGATTATATTGTCAAATATACCTTTGGCATTTATATCAAGCACTTTCAATCCGTTTTTCCCGAACCATAGATAACAAATCGCCAACGATGCCCATCTCTGAATTAAATTTTAATACCTCACCCACTCAGAAAGTGTCTCATTGCTCGTTCATAAACTGGTTACAAAGTTCGTAATTTTTTCCATATAAATGTGCGGCGGGAAAATTTATATGGAATTTCATTCCTGCCCTCCGTAGCAGGGCTGCGCGTCAGGCTTAAACATACTCTCGGACAGAAATGTATCGGTTTCTCCCCTCGGTGTACAATGTACTATTCCCATATTTCAAGAGTTAATGGTCCAACTATAGTTGAATCGATGATCGTAAAAACCCACCATTGCTGTTTAAAAAACTTGTGGGGAAATGTAAAAAAAACTGTCTGGTATATAAAAAATATATGAAATGGTTACTGTGAATGAATGGAAATAATGGATAATTTGAATATACACTGATATAAACAAAATAAAACATTATTAAGTGTACCATTGATATTTTACGATTTTTTTTTTGTTTAACTTTTTGGGGGGTTTTTACAGTCATCTTGAAATTGGTGTGTTTTTACAAACAATATTCGAATAAAAAATCGATTTCTAGTCAATAATCAGATTATTATGAATATTTGAAAAAATAATAGCTCTCTTCACCAACAGTACCACCACCAACAATGGGCCAGCTCAGAAGCTCATTCCATAAATTCTGTTTCCTTCTTCTGGTACATATTCTACACATTTTTTTAAATCGGCCATTTTTATTGTTTTGATGGGTATTTTGCCGAAGAAGCCGATTGTTCTGGGAATGGTACCACCCCCTCTTATCAATATGCAAAAACGTGTGCTTTGTCAGTCCGTTAATAAATTCACGGCAGTATCTGTTTCCATTTTTATTCCGATAAAATACACAATTTGACAATGCGAACTGGCGGCAAATGTCCACAGAACACAACAACTATGTCTTTGAGAGGGAGAAACTACCAACTATGTATTTGATAATTACATCTCTCGGTCGGTGCTGCCAAGGATTGATTGTAAAAACCCACCATATGCAGCCATTTGGTGTGTTTTTACACTCAACCATTTTAAGCAGCTGTCAAATTAATAGGAAGTAGGGTTGATAATGGTGTGTTTTTACAACCAGATTGTAAATTTCGGTTTCGCGAACAAAACTGTGTGTACTTAAGTCTATTTCGGAAAAAAATGTCTTATGGTAGGTTTTTATAATCATCGATTCAGTTATGAGGACTTCAATTCATTATTATCTTGTTTTATTTCGTGACAAAAAACTTCCAGCTCCGGTATGAAGCTTTTTGCTCTAATAAACGTTTTTAGTTTATATTATACCTACGAGAGCTCTATGAGATCACGCCGCAGTGCAACCAAAACCGCTTATTGAACACAAAAAGTCTAAGTATGCCAATGGGTATTAAGTATTTCATCAACGTTTAACTTACAAGACATATATGTTTAAACTGTAGATTTTACGATAAATAAAATTGTACTGTTGATTATAATCACATACATTTTTACATATCTAGTATTACCTTTGTGGTGACCACGGTAACACATCGCATTAACTGAGCTTGATTCCAACATCATCGGACAAACGAAATACAGCGGGATCCGTTGGGTCTGCCGCTTGGAGAGAATGGGAGAGGGGCAGGCTACGGTGATCTGTTACAGTGGAACTATGTTAAGTGTCAGATAGTAACAGCCTAACACAATTGGTTAGATACCTTTGTATCATTATGTAGGTAGAATAGCTATGAGGAAATTGTAATTAACACAATGACTTAGAAAATTACTTAATACCTTACAAACATGCTAATGTGTAATCAATGAAGTAGTAAACCAACGTACATAACGGAATGCGCATACCGAAGCTTCTTCGAAGAATATCACTAACATTCATAAAACCTGCATAGTTTATTAAAAGGTTTCACACATTACACTATACTTTGTAGTAACAGTTTATTTACGTATATCGATTATTTATTATTATGCTAATGTTTATATGTGTACGAGTATAAGAAATGATATTCTTATCATGAACATGTAAGTATTTTACAATCGTAATTTTACTATTTTAATTATATGTACTGTTACTATTACAATTTTAATTAGATAGATAGATCAAATATTCTGAATTGTACACCAGATAAACGAATAAATCAAATGTAGTATTATTTAATTACTTTCTGTACGCCTACCAGTTATTTTCTTTCACCTCCTACTGATGACTAGTAGAAAATTCTTATAGCAATAATTCAGCCGCATTGCCGTAGTATTAATGACTCATTTGTGCAATAAACGTTTTCATAACATATTTATTATATATGGTTTAAGTGCCAACCCGTTTAATACCTTAACACATCGATCTTGATAAATGTGACCTCTTACCTTAGTTTAATGTCGTCAAGCTGCGGCACTGAACTATTATGTATCCAAACAATCGTGTCAATCAAATCCTCAACTAGGAAGTGATCATAGTGATCCACTTTAGTGACCTCAAGAATATTCAGAACGTGCTAAGTTATATTAATTCTTAAGTCAAAGACATCAAGGATGGCAATTGCTTGATCATTTGTTATTTTACTACACCCACGTTCAGTTATCATCATCATGCATAGGTAAATACGGGCTCGATAATTGAAGGTAGAAGCCGTTGTCAACTTCCGAGTCAGAAAAAAAACAGTTTGAGATACAAGAGCCACCTTGGCATTTATACGAATATCTTTGAAAGTGATCTACTTTATCTAACTAGAGCCTAGTTGAAATCGAAATACTTACTTGTTTTGCTTAAATTTACAAACTGCGTAAACCGTCAAAATATCCCAGATTTTCTACTCAGGGCCCCATTTCATAGAACTATAATTCATGGTTTTACTATGACTATTCGAAATGCATTGCGAAGTCGATTAACTCCTGAACTGCCCTCGCGGAACGCAACGTATAGGTGGCCCATACTAAGTTGGACACAGATTTGTGTCGCGGCAGACGAGTGGTTAACCCACAGATTAACAAGTATAGAAGATTAGGCTACGCAGTGTACATCGATGAAACGCAGCCCTTGGCTCAAATGGAATGTCATAATTTACGCTGTCACCCAATCAACGTTCACGTCATCACGCATGGCGCACAGAATGAACCAATCACAGAGTGATTTACTCCACAGCACACCTTACGCTCATTTCATTGGTACAGACAAATCGAGAGGAGAGGGGCCGTTTTTGAAAATGAATTTTGTAGGAAGAAATACTTCTATGGTTTTTTTTATTCCTTGGTCCAATATGTATTTTAAGCAAGAACTCGGCGGGTAATGATGCCCACGCTGTATTTGAAGTGAGCTCAGTCTTTCCAACTTGGTACAGCGAGTTATGGCCTATTATGTGGGTTACGTCTAAAATACACATTCCCTGAATAGCAACAACTGTGTTCTACGATTTCGGAGTTTTTTAAATAAAATTTTATTTGGCTTAACGATTTTTCTACTTAGTAGTGATGATGTGTTAAATAGAATGTTCATTCTTCTATGTAGCACAATGTTTTACCGAAGGCTGCGTTATTGGTAAAGCGCATAAAGCGAAAATTCTGTGGCAGATTGCAGGCAGTGGCTGGATGAGGATGGCCGAGGACAGAAGGAAGTGGCGTGCCTCGGGGGAGGCCTATGTCTAGCAGCGGACGTGTACGGGCTGATTGATTAATACGAGTAAAGCGCAAAAATAAAATGTTCTTGAAAGTCAACCCTGATTATTCGAAAAATATATAATATCAATCTAAGGTTGTCTGGAAGAGATCGCTTTTAGTGATAAGACCGCCAATTGTATACGGCAAAACTTAGACATGTAAGCCTTTTAATGTATTTTGTTTTCTGGTGTGTACAAAAAGTATTCTAATCTAATCTAATCTAAGAAAATACTTATACAAGATTTTTTTTTTATAACACAAACTCAGGAACTCCCTATTTTGCTTTTGCTAGCTTTATAACAACTGCACTGTGAAACAACGATGCTCTAACTCGTTAGCGCTGAGGGATCACTTCCTCAGCACAACGCTGAGTCAGCTGCCTTTTGTGGCAACTTAGATACACCACAGGCTACATCTTTGGTTCTGTTTTATTTATTCGTTTTGTCTGTTGTGTATTTAGTTTTCCTTCTGTTGTTGTGCATAATATGTTACTTATCTGCTTATTTTGTTTCTGTGATGTATCTTGTTGGAATAATAATCTTTGTTCTTCTTCTTCTTATTTTATATCTACGGGGTTACAACACGATACGTTCTTTCTCTAAAATATCAACTAACATTGAAGCTGAAGAGGACGCGAATCATATGCCCTTATTTTTAACTGGTGTAGTTTTTCCGCTGAGACTTCCGTTAATTTAGAAAGTAAAATCATGTACAGTCGACAGCAGGTCAACCTTTACATTTTTGTTGCAAAGTGACCCTTATCATAACCGAGTAAAGTACACGCGTGTAAAATTGTATGTGCTGTCGACTGTACAGTTACTCTGTACTTCTTAGAATCTGACCTACATATATGGCATCTAGATTGTGCTGTGAACTGTCTGTGGATTCAAACCCTGAAGTGAACTAGAAAATGTCTAGTACATTTAGTAGAAGGAATGCACGCATCCTAAGTCAGGTTGTCGTCTAAGTTGGTCGTGCCTCGTGCGCCACGCGTTACATCAGTCGCGGCCTTCAGCCGACTTTCACTATCGCGACATCTGCGCCGGCGCATATTCGTCCGTAAGTGTATGGAGCCCGGAGTGTGGCCCAGGTAATTTTCCTACTTATCTTGCGGGACATAAGTGCGAGATTCGAACAAAAAATTGCATCTCTCTTTGTGCTTTAGTTTGTGATACTATTGGTACACTGTTCCGGCATTGTTTCATGTTTAATTTTTTTAGTGTTGTCTGACCTAACAGTACTAGATCTATTTAGCACTGAACAGGACCAATATTATTTTATTTTTTCTCCTATACAGATTTATATTCACAATGAAGAGTAGTATATTCGATAAGTACAGAATTTGCAATGGAATATCTACTATTTATAGTGTGAGGAAGGTAGGTGACGCTGAATGACAACATCGTTAAGAAACGCCAGTGTCTAAGGTCCCTCAGCGCTTGAAATGAACAATCCGCGGAGAGCTTCTCTCTGTGAGAGAAGACCTTTCCCTGCAATAGGACGTATAAAATGTGTCATTGAAATAATGCAAAATCTGTAAACCATTTCTTCAGTATCAATAATTGGACCTCTTTCAATAAGCAAGAGGCAAATTGACAACTCTTTTCACACAAATTGACCGCGTCACTTTTTAACACTCTATGGAGATTGAAAAAAATTGAGATATTTAGAAAGAAAGAGAAAGGGAAACATTTATTGCACCAACAGTCACACACACAAAACACTAAACAAATCCGAAACAAAATTAACAGAAAAAATTAAAAGGAACAGAACACAATACAATTTATGCAGTTTTGTTTTGTCGCGTTGTGTTTCCGTTGCTGCAAAAGGCAGCTGAATCAGCATTTTGCTGAGGGTCTGGGCCCTCAGCGCTGGTTTTCAGTCAGTACATACAAGTGTCTCATGTGTGTCCCTATACGCGGCGCGGTATGTCCTAATATAAATAATAAAAATAATAATGTATCGAGTAATAATAAAAAACCATATGGATCGCAAATACTTAATAAACATACACAAATAAAATAAAAACGAACATGTTGCTTATTGTGCGGGGTTTAATTAGACTGCTAATATCCCAATAGACTCAGATGGGGGGGTGACATGTGGTGTGGCCAAGGAGGTGGACGGAATTTTTACGAGCGCAGAAAAAAGGCTAATACCTGCACCGCAGAAGAAACATTATTACACCTACGTTACCTACGTTTCATAATCATTATCGTCTTCTTTAGTGCATTGATAGATAGGTAGAACATTATTGATGATCATCATATTTTACGCTATTATGGAGAAGAAGAATGATGCTAACGTAAGTGATGAATCCATAACGTAGGTACGTAAGTAAATCTAATGAATCATTGGCTTTAGATTGACTACTACTTCCTCATCAATGTACTCGCTTTCGAAAACAATGACAATGTTGGGAAATGCAAATTATGCCTTCAAAGGAAACGGATTTTCCGACACAACACCCACTGGCTTCGCTTGTGAGTTGTTTGCAACAAAGCACTCGATTACCTATACTAATGAAGCCAGTAATAGTAAAAACTATAGGTAAATGTCTAACTACTCATAGCACCAAAACGATTCAGCCACAGAACTGCCCCTATATTACGCGCACCAAATCCTGAGCGATTCCAATCGTCTAACTGTCAAATTAGTATGGAATTTGACAGTTAAGCGATTGGAATCGCTCAGGATTTGGTGCGCGTAATCGGACCACAGATCTGTGGATTCAGCGGTGGTAGCCTAGTGGGTAGAACATTGGACTCGGAAGCGAGAGACCCAGGTTCGAGTCCCAGTGCGGGCATGTACCTATAAGTTTGTTTTCTAAGCTATGTACATTTGTGAAGTTATAGTAGCAATACCACTCGCTAAACCTGAGTGTCTGAGCTATTCACATACCTCAGCGCTTGAAATCGCCAATCCGCGGTGGGCACGCGTGGTGATTAAGCCCATACTCTCTCCCTGAGAGAAGGCCTGTGCCCTACAGTGGGACGTATATAGGCTGCTTATGTTAGCACCAAAACCTGACCCCGTGCTTTATTGTGTCAGGAGGTGGGCCTTACCAATTGTGCCAGCCAATTTCATCGAGTTCTGTAGGTACCACCCGGTCTATCTAGACACCTGCCACTCTCAGATCGTCAACTTGCGAGGTGACAACTTGAAAAATTGCAAATCATGCTTCAACAACAGTGGGTACAACTCAATATTCTTCAGCAAGTTTCCTCTCGTAAGTATCATAGCATGAAACAATGC
The DNA here is from genome assembly GCA_947308005.1 of Yponomeuta malinellus. Classification (NCBI taxonomy): domain Eukaryota; kingdom Metazoa; phylum Arthropoda; class Insecta; order Lepidoptera; family Yponomeutidae; genus Yponomeuta; species Yponomeuta malinellus. Next base: position 13,025,081 of record OX371006.1, on the reverse strand, counting down.
TTCTAAGATTTTTATCTTTGTATTTCTATTCTCGAACCAGAAAGGAAAGAAGGGAAGCTGGAAGAAATCTCTTAGAGAGATAAGCTCGCCTTTGTTCATATAATTTCTTATGTAATGTCCTGTTAAATGTCTTATGTGCAATAAAGTATAATAATAATAACCAGAGGTTTGCATTTTGATGTTTGGATTTATTTTATTGTGATTTTGAAGTGGTCCCCAAACTCAAAGTAATCGCTCGTTTTCTGAATTGAGAATTTCACAAAAAAATAACACATGGGAAACTTAGATAAGTGTAGGTATTTGCTCCAATGTTTAACTTGTGACTTTAATTAAGTCACAGTTTGTGCCTAAAGTATATATTATATTTTACTTTTTTTGTTAATTGTTACGCATTTCGACCAAATATATCATACAATCGGGGGTGTATGAACAAAGGGCAAGATTAAAAAGTACCCCAAACCGGCGTCCGTGCATGCAACGGATGAATGTTGATAAAAAGAGATTTGCCAGGCAGGATCGTGGTCTCTGCCCTGCCTTCCAAGATACAGGCGTAAGTTTATGTCATGTTACGGATTTCATTGATTAAATACGGCTATAATTCGTAATATAGCCAAATTAACATCGACAAAGACAGGAAGAAGTCTTCATTCGTTTTTAAATAGAGATTAGATACCTATTTTATTTAGACATGAATTGATATGATGATGGAGCTAATAACAAAATTACTTATTAAGCATCACTTCACATGCAGCACTTTGGCAAAGTGTGTCATTGAAAATGTACACTTAATCTTATAGCAATTAAACTGCAATTAACCTAAGTAACTTTCACGATCTGAGCATTTCCTCTTCCTGAACATCTCAAGGCTATATAACTATAAATACGATATTTCAATAAACGATTCATATTACAGTTAATATTATTCAATAGGTTCCCGAGACGCTTGAGCTGAAATTTTATTTAATAGGTATACATGTCTCTCAAAGAACGAATTCACTCACTGAGCGAAAAAATGGCCACGATGTGTTCTGGCATCTTGAAAACAGACACAACGCAAATTTAGGGTTAGGGCACTCTTAAAATGGCGACAATACGTTCTACGGTTGTCTGAAAAAAAAAGTCATTATCAGCAATAACCTTTTGCTTTTCTAGTGTGCACTGAAGAATATTCTTATGTTAACTTGCGATGAATATAGTAAAAAACCATGGCCAAAAAACGAGGTTTTTCCCTAACACTGTAAGTAACTGAAATATCATCATCATCATCATCAGCAATTTGACGCCCACTGCAGGATCCCTCATGATTTTCATAACCATGAGGGGTATTGCCATAATCGCAACGCTTGGCAGGCGGGTTGGCGATCGCAGTATGTGGTTGGAATCTCAGAAAGACGCTGCTGCCCGTCTCCTGGTAATGTATTTCCTTAGTCGCCTTCTACGACATCCACGGGAGGAAATGGAGTATAGTGAATATAGTGGGTTTTAAACCTCTCCAGCTTATAGTTTCTACTATATTGCTTGACCGAATTATTACGTTTTGATACTCATTAAAAGCAAAATGTTAAGTTAATGTTAAGTTAATGTTAATTGGAAAATGATTTTTCGCTAGGATGCACCGGATGGAAATTATGAGGGAGAAACCAAAAAAAGTGTCAAGGTTTACTGGCTCCCAAAAGTTATCCTGAGATATCGCATGTTACCATTTTTTATATGAAATTACTAGCACCCATATGTACGACATAAAATAATAAAAACTACTACTTGTAGTAGTACTCTTAACTACACACCACTCTTCAACTCAGTCAAGATGCTTTATGACACTTACAAAAACAGCCACAACGCGTTTTGGCTCACTCAAAAAGGCCATAAAGCGAAATTCGTGTTGAGGAGTACACATTAGGCCACTACACATTGTATAATCATAACGCGTTGTGCGCCTTGAGCGTTTTCGATCTTCCGGCCTAACATACACATTTTGTCGAACCTTCTGTTTCAACCTCATTCATATAATTAGTTATTCGATAATCTATGATGATGTTAATCAATTTCTTGAAATAATTGCACGTTCGGACCCCTCCGTGAGGTTAATTTGAGCTCCACAGGTTTTTCGGAAAGCGCAGAGGATGTCAAGGGCCTTCAATGCAATTACGGAATAATTTGCTATGAGTAGAGAAGACATCTCAATGCATTATGTATTATATTATGTATAGCATTATATATAACATATAACTACTTAACAGAGGCAATTTTGTTGTAAGTGGATATGATATAAGCCTCTTAAGTAACATAAGGTCAAAGTAAGACCGTCTTCGGTACAAGTTCGATCTTTTGCAAGTGGTTATAAAAATAAACGATCTTGCCACAGGCAGGCGTTGAGTCAAAGTATCCCAGTCTTTTACCAGCAGCCCATTTGCTCTCGACGCGCAAGGATACCTATTTTATTATTATATTTTCCCTCATCTTGGCATCATATCAATATATCAGTCCGTATTTATCCACTGCTGGACATAAGCCTCCTCCAAGGCATGCCACTTCTTTCTGCCCTCGGCCGTCCCCGAAGATGGTCGTTGGGGTGCAAAGGTTTTTGAGTGGAGACCACGTACTAGCAAACGCAGCGTAGGCCTCCCACCAGCACGCCGCACCGACGATCTGAGGCAGATTGCAGCCAGTGGCTGGATGAGAATGGCATCATATATCGGGTGTTAATTTATAAACACCCTTACCGAAACCCACGTATTCTCTGCAGCATTACATTTTTTTTTCCCAGAGGACCCATGCCTAGGAAATTAACAGCTTAGGAGGTTCAAACTCGGACTTTTGGCAAGTTTTTGCAAACATGCATACTTAATTAAAGTATTTTATAGAGAAAATTTTCTTCTCCGGGAATCTTTTCGAAATTTTCAAAATATTAAAAACCGACTTTAAAATTCACCGCACAGAGTACTTACGTATTTAAATAGGTACCTTCTCTGTACTTGTACCTATCTTACTTAATATTACAAATGTGAAAGTTTGTGAAAATGTTTGGATGTTTGTTACTCAATCACGCAATAACGGCTGAACGGATTTACATGAAACTTGGCGTACAGATAGACAAAGACCTGAGTTGAGACACAGCGTAGTTGATATCCCGGTAATAATATTAATTAATAATATTTATTTTAAGTTTAAAATAGACGTTGTGCGACCAAACGTTGTGTTTTAAAAATAGATGGCATTCTGCAAGAATCGTATAAACTGATTCTGTGGCCGTACGAAGTTCGCCGGGACAGCTTGTCTTTAAAAATGGGGATCTCTAACAAGCTCTCCTTTCTAAAGGAAAGTGTGAAGCGTACACAGCGTGCTAATATTTTTTAACAAAAAAAATATTTCCCAGCAAAAATTGGATAAATTAGTTCATTTGGTGTCCAGTATTCGAAGATGGCAGGTGGAAGAGGGCAGCAACGGAGTGGCGGTCGATAACCGGCCGGTGGTCAGTCGGGTCGGGCCGGGTCTCTCGCTTCCGAGTCCAATGTTCTTCTTTTTGTTCTGTGGTTCTACCCACTAGGCTGCCACCGCTTCCGATACGTCGCGCAAATGCGTCAAATCGATAGATCTCTATTGCGCGATTTTCATAAGATTTTCTCGAATATAAAATTACCATAAATCGTACAAAAAAAAAATACAAAATTCCCGATAAATTTTTTTTCAATGATCTAATCGCCTCGGCCGTGTATTGCCCTGTATCAACAAGAAACGGAAGTGCATCCAAGGACATGGTGAAATGTTTCAGCGCAGTTGCCAATCGCCATCCAACCGCGCACTGCTTTAAATGCCAATTACTGACATTCAACCGATCGATCAATCGGTGCTAGGAGGAAGTTTGTAAGTACCTTTCTTTGATTTTCCTTATTGTCTTGTCTATGTGTTTAGCCTATTGCAAAAAAAAGAATTCTTAGAACCGATTGAAGGTTGGCTGAAGTGCCTACTTATACATAGCTATGGTAAATGAACAAAAATGTTTTAAGAAACTTTAACCTGTTTACTGCGAACTTCATGGTTGCAAAATAACAATATAAGTACCAAAACCTCCAACCCGACTACAAATAGTTATTTAGTAAAATAAACTAAAAAGCAAGAAACAAGTTAGGCGGTGATTGTGATCGTCGACTTATTAAGTAAAACAATGTTAGATTTTCCTGATCATTAACTTCTATTGAAATCTTCTGGCAGTTTCACATCAACATCTCTCTTAAACATGAGTTCACCTTTGCCCCAAATTTTATATATATGATATATATATTAATGTGGGGCAAATATGTATATATTTTTTAATAAAGAATATGTAAGAATAATAAATAAGAATAATAAAGTGGCAGGAAGGCGCTGGATGCTGGCCGCTTCCAACCGGTCTTTTAGGAAATCCATGGAGGAGGCCTATGTCCAGCAGTGGACTTCTTGTAGCTGAATGATGATGATGATCATATATATAGTAACAGCGTTGTAATTCAATTCTGAGTCTAAAGAAGCCTCACTCATCAAAATCTGGGGCAAATATATACATATTTTTTTAATAAAGAATATAAGTGGCAGGAAGGCGCTGTTTTTGGAAATCCATGGAGGAGGCCTATGTCCAGCAGTGGACTTCTTGTGGCTGAATGATGATGATGATGATATATAGTAACAGCGTTGTAATTCAATTCTGAGTCAAAAGAAGCCTCACTCATCAAAATCTGATTGTTTCCTTTTGGATCTGTTGTAGTTAGGTAAAAAACTGAAAGGCGGGACCAAAAGAGGTTATCTCGCAATGTTAACCACTCGTCTGCCGCGACATAGATCTGTGTCCAACTTAGTATGGGCCACCTATACGTTGCGTTCCGCGAGGGCAGTTCAGGAGTTAATGCTCAGCAGTCGGGTTTTTGGTTATTTTTATTTCAGTTTTTATATATGTTTCGCCATGTCCGTCCGTCGGTCTGTGTGTCCATCTGTCTGTCCGCGGCTTAGCACAGAGACGACAAGTACTAGAGAGGTGAAATTTGGCATAGATATACATATTAACCACGCCCACAAAACAGTAGAATATCGTTGGATCGCTGGATTGGTCGTTTTAAAATATTGTGAGTGTAGAAAAACCATTTTTAGATTTAGGGTTGCGTTTGCGAAATATTAAGCTTTAAAGCGCAATTTTTTGTTAGAGTAGGGCGCCCCCCGCCCCCTCTCCCGGCTAAACGGTTGATTGGAGAACCGTGAAAAAATTCAGGGCAGAACTAAGATATAATTTTAATTTTAAATGTTCACATATAATTAACTTAAAAGGAAAAGTATCACTTAAGTGGGCTTCACAACTTTACAAGTTAAAGAGTAATAGGCGACCAACTTACAAAAGGAGAACTTTGTACAAATTCCATTAAAAATTACTTTGATGAAGTTGTTAGTTCTGTAAAGGACTGTTCAGGACAAAAACCACTCTTTCTACGAAACCCTACACAGCGCGTGGCCCGGCGCGTACTTGGCCGGTTTTTTATTTTTGTCTTTTCATTGATTTTGTATTTTTTTGTAGAATTTATGGTGAGTTCATTAATTTAATACTAAAAACACTCGTGCAAACACGACGAGATCCTATTTGTCAAAATCTGACCATTGGTTAAGGAGTTATGAGGGAACATAAAATCGGACATATGCCTGATTGCCATGGCACATCCAAAACACCACCTAGGTACTTCAACGCGTCTTTAGTATCAACACGGATGTTACGCCATCCGCCTCAATGTTTGTGTTTATTATTATGTGCATGTATGTTGCTGCTATGGTGGAAATTAGCCCGACAAGGATGCGAACGAGTTCTTGTTGGGTCTTCTGGGGCGCGTTTCACAAAACTACAATTCATATTTTATTATAACAGTTCAATCTAGTTACATTGCGTTGCCGTGTTTTCCTACTAGTTAATCTGTTGTTTAATTGACTCTGCAATGTACATCGAATTGTCGTAGCAAGCCATGAAATGTAGTTTTATGAAATAGGGCCCGAGGGGTCCGGTCACGATAAGCCGCGAGCGTGGTCGCTAATTGATACAGTAGGTAATCCGTGCTTTATGGGTATCCTGTTGCCATGCTATTGTAGGTTTTTTATAACGCATACATATTTTGATACCAGAGTGGCGCGGTGGATTCTGCGATTATATTTATCGACAATTCAACACTTCAAACCACTTCAAACTACTAATTCGCAGCGATATCATGTAAGATTTGTCCAGACAGTTAGTTACGAATTTATAGACTTACCCTCAAGTCAATTTAGTGAGTTTACAGGTTGGGAATAATCTACACAAATATTGTAAATAATTAAAGTCTGCATTATTAGGTGTAGGAGGTAATGTCCGAAACAACTCATCTGATGTAAAAAATCTTTCAACAAAATTTGAAGTGGACCTTCAGGATAAATATAGATTACTAGATGACCCAAACGTTGTTTTGCCATATCAATTAGCCTACGACCTATTCTCAGACCTAACAAATATACACGAAAAAAATCATAAAAATCTGTGAATCTGTTTCGGAGGAGTTCGATAACAAACACTGTGACAAGAGATTTTTATATGTTAGATATATATTAGATGAATTCGTAAGCGAAGCCGCGGGCATAGCTAGTAGCTACATACACTGGATGTATCACGCAAATCCTTACTGAAAATTCTACTCGCCAATACGAACAAATTCATTGAACAACATCATCATCATCATCATCATCATCAGCCTATGCTTGTCCACTGCACATTGCACGCCACTGAGCACGGTTCTCAGCTACTCTCACCCAGCTCTTGCCAGCCGCCCTGCGAAGATTATCGCTCCACCGAGTCTGAGGACGTCCTACACTACGTTTACCGATCCGCGGTCTCCACTCAAGAACTCGTCTACCCCATCGGTTATCAGTTCTTCGGATGATATGGCCGGCCCACTGCCACTTCAGCATGCGAATTCGGTGGGCTATGTCGGTGGCTTTGGTTCTCTGTCTGATCACCTCGTTTCGAATTCGATCTTTCAGAGAAACCCCGAGCATAGCCCTTTGTATAGCACGCTGAGCGACTGTAAATTTGTGGACCAGCCCCACCGTGAGTGTCCACGTTTCAGCACCATATGTCATGACGGGTAGTACGCACTGATTGAAGACTTTCGTCTTAAGACTCTGTGGGATTGTCGATGTGAAGACTCGACGTAGTTTCCCATACGCTGCCCAGCCCAGCTGTATTCTTCTACTGGCCTCTTTCGAACAACATCGAAATGGTGAAATTATGTCACGTCATGTTTAAATTAACAGTAAATTGAAGATTACCTGGATCAGTCAGACATGGAAGGATCAGCGACGCGAATGCCAGTAGCGGCCACAGCACGCTGACCATGCACTTATTTGAAGCAACCATGATGAATTGCTTGTCTCTGAAACACGTAAAAGCACATCATTAGTTATTTCACAATAGGCTGGCCCTCTTATCGCGATTCAAAGAAAAGTACCAAAAAAAGAAATAATCTCGCGATGAATCGGCGTAGGTGTCATTCATGAGATAATAAAAGCTTGTGGGGTCTCTGAACTTGAAAGTTCACTGGAGTTCACAACGTTATTGTGTCCAGGCACGGGTTTACTTTTCGCGGAACTTTTGTCACTTCGTGTGAGCCTCGATCTTTAAACGACAGCGTTTAATTACTTTAATTGAGTTATTTCGCTCGTTAACATTCTTTGTTCACCTTTGAAAATGTCACACTAAGAACAAATGCAAAGGAGCTAAACATAACATAACATTTTGTTTGGATTTTCTGGTGGCTTTTTCTGTTGCCGTTTGACTTTTACATTACATAAACTCATGCCTGTATTCCGGACGGGTAGGCAGAGACCTGGGTCTGCACTTGCCACGATGCTGACAGATCTCTTTCGCTTCATCAACATTCATTAGTCGTTGCATACACGCACGCTGATTTCGGGCACTTTTTATATTATAAGCAGCCCACTGTAGGGCACAGGCCTTCTCTCAGAGAGAGAGAGTATGGGCTTAATCACCACGCGTGCGCACCGCGGATTGGCGATTTCAAGCGCTAAGGTATGGACACTCAAGTTTCTTCGCAATGTTTTCCTTCACCGTTAGCGAGTGCTGTTGGTGTTGCTAACTTAGAAAGGCTGCCACCGCTCCCCCCACTTTTTATATTGCCTTTTGCTAATACATCATCTATTTGGTCAAAGTATGTCCGCCTGGGAAGTCCCTTACCCGCCCTTCCACCCACATTCACTCGATATATTTGCAAAGGAGCTCCTTGTCTTAAAGTCTATTGGCTTAACTCTAAAGGTGTAAAGGACATTACAATAATAAATAACGTTATGTTCATGCTTTGTAGCTAATGCATCATACCATAAATAAGGATATCCTTGTATACAAGTAAAATCCGCTAGCTCGATACAATGAATAGCGAGTAAGAACTTTAGCGTACACCTGATGAAGGTTAAGCACATACACTGTAGTAGAAGTAGGTCTATCTAATGTATAAAATAAAAGCAACCATTGATATCCTGGAATTTCAAAAAAGTCTGCCACACACTAGCGCGGTCACGGCAGCGGACGCGCGCGTCTTACAAATCGAATTGATATTTTATGGTCTGTCTGTATGAACTTAGTTTCTTGTTAAAACGTATAGCATATCCGCTAAAAAAGTGTTCTAGATGATAAAATTAAAAAGCAGAAATGTAGATATTAATGAAACGCAAAACATGAAAAGGATATTACTAAATGAATTTTGGAACACATTCTTTCTTTGTGTTTTGACAGGCACTCATGCGCCGGTCAAAACTGTCGTGAAGTTTCTACTGATCATGGTAGTTTTACCACCGTTACTGCCGTTTCATAAACAAATCATGACATTATGCAATAAAATGCAAATAAAATAAAATAAAAACAAAATAAAATAAAATAAAAACAAGTGTCAGTTTACTGCCGGTCATTAATATTGCTCTAGGAATCTGGTTGGGAGAGGGCTTTGCCCAGCAGTGGGACAGGGAGGGTAAGGAAAAAAATGTACAGGCTTTGGATACGGCTGCCGCTGCGTCCACGCTGGTGTATGACAAGCTTAAATTGTAAAGTGGAAACTTTTAAATTGGTTTTCAAAGTGACTGGCCGCTGGTTTCTGAATTGAGGATTTCATTAAGTAAATACTTAAATAATGTTCGGAATCGTTCTTCTTGGAGAAATCTGAAGAGACTGGTTGATACTTAAATGGGATTTATTTATTTTATTTTACTTTATTAGGAAAAACAACAGCGTAAACCGATTATAATTACTGATCGGCCGACAGCGATGTGGCCCAAATATTTTATTTAAATTAGAAAATAGGTTTCAGTTTAGTTTATTAGTTTATTTTTAACATTAACAATACTTACTTTAATTGTTTATTATTTACTTAGTAAATTCAGAAACGGGCGATAAAGTAAAGTAAAGTAAAAAATATTTATTTCCAAAAAGATATACAAATTAAGGTCGCTTATAAATATAGCTGCAGTTATTTTCCTGAGAAAAGGCCAGTGAGATATATACCTGCAGACAGTTATGTTTGTGCTCTGTTATATTATATGCAATGCAATTGATATTATCGTCAGTGATTTCGTGTGATGAATATGGGAAAAATTATCCAGGTTAAACATTATTGTTTGTAATTTATGACGTTTTGACCCATATTAACAGGCATATAAGGTCGAATTAGCAACGCAACTTCATTGTGCTCAGTACGAGCTAAGCTATCTTCAGTCATATCTCAGATTCCCTTGAGTGGATTCGTGCAGCCAAATCACTGTTCTATATTTACGCTTGCCGTTCAGCTATTGAATCATCAAGTAAAAACCCTAGGGGGCCTGTCTTCGAGAAGTTGCATCACAGATAGGCCAACAGACCTCAAAAATAAACTTCGACATCACATTTTTTGAATCCCACAAAGAAACTTTATCTCACTATTCATAAGGCGGACGTGGATCCTATGTCTGTTTGAATATAAAGCCTTCACTTTGTGCTGAGTAGGTATCTATTGTATTTATTTATGATACTTAGGGCCGGTTTTTGAATTGAGAATTTCACTAAGTAACGTTCTGTCACGCTCTTTTATGCGAAATTCGCGGAGACAGCACTACAGTTAACCATTTACTTAGCGAAATTGTTAATTCAGAAACTGGCCCTTTTTTCTTTATCTAGACATTTATGTCTCACGTTTCTTGTGTAAAATAAAGACTATTGTTATCTTATCTTACTCTGTAACTAATTTACTGAATGCTGCTTAGGCACAATATATTGTATAACAGCTTTGTAAAGCACTTATTGAAATACATTTTAATTTCTTTATTAGGAACATAAACAGTGTACATACGTACATACAAGAGGTTGGTTCTTTGCAGCTTTTCAAACTTACAATGAAATATCCATTAGTCAGCCCATAGCCGTTCACTGTTGGTCGTAAGCCTGTCAAAGGCACGCCGCTTCTTTCTGTCCTCAGCTATCCTCATCTAGCTGGTAATCAGAAACCTTTCTCAAATCAATTAATATCTATCACCAACATCTCATCACCTCTCGTGCGTCATTGATACAAGGCGAACAGATTTTTTAAGAAAGAAAATGTTTTTTCAATAAATCGTCGGCTTACTGCAAGAAGTCATTTACTGCAAAAACTCTCTAACCGCTTTTTTAATGGTATGGACATATAGATGTAGTGAACAATGATACAATAGTGGTGTTTTAATATCAGACATTATTTTAACTATGTTATAAGGAAGAGGAAATACAACCATTAACTAACACGAACTAAAAAGTCGTTTTTCTCCCAATAGTGAATATGTCGGTTAATGAGTTCTTGCAATAAGCCGACGAAATCAGGTACCATGAAAGTGATAAAAACGTGATTATTGTTGTTTTGTGACTAAATAAAAGGTATCAGGGGCCTAATTACGCGCACCAAATCCTGAGCGATTCCAATAGTCTAACTTTTCAAATTAGTATGAAATTGGTGCGTGCAATATAGGGGAGGTTCACCTTTTGTTGGGTTTGACTCTTCAGTTTATAAATATTCAAGTGGCCGAGACTTTTAGCAGGAAAGTCAGTGGTTCGTCATAAAACTCATATGCACATCTGTCAACAAATGCCTAATAAACAAACTGCAAATTTGCATGTTGATTTGAATGCATCGTGCACTTCCAGACCACATTGCAATAGGTCAGTGGCCGGATCTCCATGGAAGGACTATTACGAGGGACGGGCTTGCATGAATCATTAGATATTAGGATGAAGGCAATTTTAAGCCTTATATCCTATATATCCTTGTAGGAAACTTATTTGGCAATGAATACTCTTCTAGGTACTCGTTGAACACCCAAATTAACCTAGGAAAATAATGCTAAGCTTACAGACAGGTTACCTCAAAATGTAATCAAACATTAAAACATGCAGCCTTGTACTCAATTATAGCGTACCCCAACCAACGTCAAATTCATTCAAGCTTAGATAATTTTATGCTAATTCCAATAAAACAAATTTAGAGCGATGTCCAGCAGAACATTGATCGTGTCCTTGTTGCATTCACGGCGGGCAGCGCGCGTGTATACCTTATCACCGAATGTCATCATCATCTAACGCCAGCTGGCCAACATTAACTATAGAAAGTCAACTCGACTCACCTTAATTACGATTAGACATCATTTCGGGCAGCTTTTCGCGAACCTCACCACTATCTGGGCCACAGCCGTCATCCACCGGCTCGAGACAGCGTCGCCACGACAGCGAAATCTGTTTGAAAATACGATTCGACGAGCGGTTTATGGAGCGAAAGCGTCTATCCGAACACGGAAGTCTCAGGTGATAACCTCACTTTACTCGGCAGCGGAGACCAGAGGCGGCGGACACAAGACTCGCGCGCAGCGTGTGCGACTCGCGGCAACTGCGGCGGCGCGGAGCGGTTGTCGCGAGGAGAAAGTCCCGGCCGTGGAGCGCCGCCTCCGGTTGGTCGGATAGCAGCCGCGGGACGTAGTGGGGACGAGTCGTGACGTCGCCTCGCGAAACTCAGGTCTGCTGAATAGGCATCATCTGCGTCATTGCCTCACTCTCGGCGCAGCACGTTCGCAGGCCTCCGCTGGCGGCGTGCGTGACCGCAGCATCGGTCACACACGTAATTGACGTACTTCATGGAACCATAATCAATATTGTTGGATCGTAACGCCGGTGTTTGTTTTGGTTCCATCATCCGATTATTCAACGTTATGATTGCTTTTTTAGGAATCCGTACCCGAAGGGTCCAAACCTGATCTATTACAATGCATAGTCGTATGCATTGTAATAGGTCAGGTTTGGACCCTGCATTCTAATGACGGTACGTCATTAGACTCACTAATTAGGTATCCATCAGTAATATGTATCCAGTTGAAATTTTTACAGAGTAGGTATATGATATTGACTGCCTCGTTGGTCTCGTGGGTTCGATTCCCACTGGAGGCCGCTGTTCTTGGTTTGTACAAATGGCCTCAATTAAGTAATCATGGCACAGGGTATCCTAGTTTTGGACCAGGACAAGTGATTGTGTTGTGTGGAAGTTGTTATTGTGGTATATTCGCCAACAAATAATAAAAATACAAAAAGTTAGAAGGGGCTCCTCATACAAGGAACGTGTTTTTTAGACTTCCATACCCGGAGAGTGCCAAACGGGACCCTATTACTAAGACTTCACTGTCCGTTTGTCGGTCTGCCTGTCTGTCTGTCTGTCACCAGGCTCATGTATCTCATGAACTGTGATAGCTAGGCAGTTGAAATTTTCACAGATGATGTATTTCTGTTGCTGCTATAACCAAAAAATACTAAAACCAGAATAAAATAAATATTTAAGTTGGGCTCCCTTACAACAAACGTAAGTTTTTGCCGTTTTTGCTTGATATTAATAACGGCAACAGGTATACGCTTGAAATATTCACGGAATATTAAGTTCTATGTCTGCTTTAAAAGTAAATAATTAAATTAAAATAAAATAAATATTTAAGGTGGGCTTCCATACAACAAACGTGTTTTTTTGTCGTTTTCTCGATATTTGTGCCTAATGTTGTATAGATAATGGTACGGAACCCTTCGTGCGTGAGTCCGACTTGCACTCGGCCGTTTATTATGTTTTTTTTATCGTAAGAACAACCGAGGCATCCGTGCGATGCGAAGTAATAAAGCTTGATACAATTTAATTTAGTTTGGGGCTCAGAGTTACCTACTTTATGTTGTTACTTTTTGTTCAGCTCATTAAACATTTGTTTCATTTCATTTCATTTCATTTGGTGAAGTGATAAAATATAACAAACAACAGAAACTGGCCAAGTGTTGCCGGATACCGCTAAGGGTACCGAACTGAATGAAATAAAAATCATTTTTGCTAGAATAAGCAGCCTATATACGCTCCATTGTAGGGCACAGGCCTTTCTCAGAGAGAGAGTATGGGCTTAGTCACCACGCGTGCCCGCCGCGCCTTGGCGATTTCAAGTACTGAGGTATGTGAATAGCTCTGACACTCAGGTTTCCTCACGATGTTTTCCTTCACCGTTAGCGACTGGTATTGCTACCTACTATAACTTCACAAATGTACATAACTTAGAAAAAAGAGTCACAGGTACATGCCCGCACTGGGAAATTAACCTGGGTCTCTCGCTTCCGAGTCCAATGTTCTACCCACTAGGCTACCAGTGCTCTTACGTTCTTTGCTAAGTAAAACCGACATTTATGATGGTACGGAACCCTCGGTTGCGCGAGTCCGTCTCTCACGTAGCGTATTTTTTCTTCTTTACGCTGTAGTTTTTTTTTTATTTAGCCCATATACGTCCCACTGCAGGTCACAGGCCTTCTCTCAGAGAGAGAGAGTACGGGCTTAATCACCACGCATGCCCACCGCGGATTGGCAATTGCAAGCGCTGAGGTGTGTGCCGTATATAATGAATGATATAATGGCAGGCAGGTAGTTTTTATCATCTATAGATCCAAGTATAGCTCACGATCTTTCATGGGCCCACTATTGGACATAAGCCTCTTCACCGTATTGGTCTTGTCCGATGCAAATTGTATTTTAGTCCTTTTAATGGCTGATATGATGTCACCTTGGGCATCTGGTTCCTGTGCCCCTCCACTAATGGAGGTTGGCCGTCAACTCTGCCTATTCTTCTTCGTTTCTAGCCAAGCGAAACAAGTCTTCGACGCTGGCATCATCCTTGAATTCCCTGATGTTTCTGGGCCACGACTTCCTTTTTCTTCCAACACACCTCCTTCCCTCGATCTTGCCCATCATAATAACTTGAAGAATTTGGTACCTATCGTGTCGCAATAAATGCAACTAATTTTCTTCGTTTTTATGGTCAACATTAATTCACGGGAACGATTCGCTCGTTGTAGAACTTCCAAATTCGTGACTCTATGGACCCAACTTATCCTCAACATCCTTCGGTAGCACCACATTTGAAATGTCTCCAGCTTCTTGCTTCTTGCACAACTATACGTTGCGATCGGCCAGATGTAGCATTAAAGCATTCTGAAGAAGAAGAAGAAGAAGAAAGACATTTATTATACCAACAAGATACATCACAGAAACAAAATAAGCATTCTCGGAGCAACTTGGAGGTCTATGTTGAGTCTCGGTCGCACAACACCTTCTTCATTTTGTTGAAGGACGCACGAGCAATTTCTATCCAGGTCTTAAACTCATGATCAAACTCCCATGTCTCGTTGACCCATATGCTCAAGTATTTGGGCATAGTATACTCAATTACCCATCTACTTATTTAATACAAAAATACCTACATAGTATATATACTTTCTCTATACTGGGTAAAGTTTGATTTGGTAGTGTAAAATAGTAAGAAAAGATCGACGTAATGACAAGAGAATACTTAGACATTACTTCATTGTGCTTGCAAGGCGCGCTTCAGAGACATTAATTAATTTATCATGTGAACGCGTACATTTTTACAAACTAATAAGTATGGGCCGGTGGCTGCAACGTTACTCAACCAATTAGTGTAAAGCTGTTCCCACGGCTGAGCTGAAAGTCATTTGACAACACCATCCCTTGAGACCGTGTATCTACAAAATTGAATTTTATGACGGGGAGAGTCTTGAATCAACAAACGTTGTTTTAATATCGAGGGATACTTTGCACATCATCAAGCGGTACGGGTTTGAGACGGATATGTTTTTGTCAGAGTTTTTTTTATGTGATGGAAAAAACGTTAATTGGATTTAAACTTGGGTTCGTTTTCATGTAATTTAGATAAACAGTAATTCAGATCCGTTGCACAGTTTGTACGTATTTGCATGATGAGCATACATCTGATTTATATTTAGGGCAATTACAAGTTCCGGTGTATGTGACACCTCAGCTACTCAGGTTTCCTCACCTTTGTTAGCAAATGGTATTGCAAATGGGTTAAAGGTATAGAATACAAAGTGCATGCCGGAATCGAACCCAGAAACTCATGAATGTGAGTCAATGTGTATGTCTGTCTCTCTCTCTGTGTCATTCAGTCGAAGGTTCATATCTGCCTTATGCTATTGCTAATTTATATTAATAAGGCCTGGAATTTGCAGTTGTACCCCTTTTTTTCCAAATAGACAGACACATTCTGGTTAAAGTTAAGGTTAAGGTTAAAGTACAGGAATAATAGGGATTGTGAGAATTTCAGAAATTTAAATCTAACCAGAATCATCTTATTACAATAAGGATTTCCTTGTTCTAATAAGATGGTTCACTAAGAAAAGATAAACAAATCGCATCTCAATCGGCGGCATCAAAAGTATAAAACCTGTTTATTGCGGTAGTTAGCTTAAGCTAACATCCACGCGTTGCGTTTTACATTCTTGATGACAAGTGAGCCATTTCGGGGGGCAGGGACGGATTTGGACGGAGTGCCTGAAAACAAATCAAAATTCATGGAATTGGTCAAATCTTTTTTTCTGTGAAATCTTAGGGCTACGTTAATATAATTTGAAATTGAAAGACGTTTCACGGTTCCCAGTTTCGTTTGTAGCATACAAGAACCGAGTGGCCAACAGGGGGCAGCACTGGACTAATTTTTGAAGTGGGTCCTGAGGATCTGACTCTGCTGGATAGACTCTACTCTATGTTTATAAACCACCCCCGGTTTCTCGAACAATAACAGTGATTTGTTTTTTTTGCACTTTTTACAAATGACGGCTGTTATTAGTAGATTAACAGATTGTTAGTTTACGAGAAAGTGGGATTAATATAATATAATATAGCATCCTTCGCCCCTCAATTGAGACTTCTATCTATTGTATTAACGGTTATCTGTTTATGTGTGCTACAAGTTCTTCAAATCCACCGTTGTTATTAATTGGTACTTAATTATAAATAAAGAATTTAAATGCTTAGTAAAGATTATGCTACATTTCAACATGACGATGTTCTGCTTCATTCTAGCAAGATTTACTGAAACATATTATTTTTCTTGCATATGAATTTACAGATCAGCACTACATTATCTGTGATAGAAAAATCTAATCAATCTGACGTTTTATTTAATGATTATAACAATCATTAAAGAAAGTAATAAAAAAAATAATTTCCCGACGCTTACAAAATACTGTTTCTTTGCTTTGGGGAAAATTAATTGTTTAGTTACTTTCTTTAATTAAGTTTTTAAGCTTGAAATTAACTGTCGATTAACCAATTGTTATCGGTTATAGACAGAAAGGCCGTGCCATAACAATAACTTATCAAACCTACTCATCTAGTCTCTTAAAGCAGATGCTCAAATGCATATATCACCTCACTCCACGCCTGGAAGTAGAACCATGTGTTTATACAATTATCGGTCAAAGAAGCGACTCGGGAGCACTGTGGCGCGCGCTGTTCCTCCTAAATGACTCCTTCATAAGCGATACCAATCGGGCCACTTTATTAGTGCCCTCCCGGACATCTCTGGATTAGTTGGTGACGGGATTTTGATACTGGCAGTCGAAGATATGGATAGTGAAAAAGAAAGAACTAAAAAAAATATCTTTTTGAATTTCAACTCGTAGATATATAAACTTTGTGATTTTGTGGACATTTCGGCGGATAAGACCACATCGTTTTGATTCGTTTCATAGTATCTTAACGTGGAATTTTAACCCTCCGTTAATGTATTGTAAGTTTGTGGTAACTACTTAATGTTAACATAAAACCCAAGGGGTGGTGGGATTGTAGCCTTCATTTTTGCAATGGAGAACTATTTAAATTATTACGCAAGTGAAAGTTGGGAGCAGCAAGCCTCGTTCGATCGTAGTGCTCAGAATGCGATGGAGGCACCTGTGCCGGCGGTGAAGCAGAGGTGCCAGGCCAATGCCAGGGAGCGAGACAGAACGCAAAAGTTAGTATCTTACCTAGAAAAGCAATACGTGCATAAGACAGGGACGGTAGGTAGACCAAAAGCCTGATGTTCGGAAGATGTGGTGAAGACATAAGAAGGTTCGTGGATGTCGATGGCGCCAGACCGGGAAAGATGGCGTAATACGGACACGGCCTATACGCAGCAGTGGGTAGAGGTGGACTGATGGTGATGGTGATGAGAGATCAAGATTACCTTCTATACAAGCAACCAGCTACATCATGCTTTTAATGTCTTGCAAGTGCAATATAATAACGCTTTAAGAATTTTTGAACTAAAACTTTCGTAAGCACTACACATAATAAGCTTTACGAATTGTTCACAATGTTTCATCATCATAATCATCCTCGGCCTACGCTTGTCCACTGCTGAACATAGGCCTCTCCTATTGCACCCCACTGAGCACGGTCCTCGGCTACTCTCATTCAACTCTTGCCAGCTGCCTTGCGAAGATCATCGCTCCACCGAGTCTGAGGACTTTGAAAATGTTTGAATGTTTGTTAGTCAATCACGCCATAATGGCTGAATGGATTTAGATGAAACTCGGTATGTAGATAGTGTAAGTCCCGAGGAAGGACAGGATACTTTTCATCCCGGAAACTACTCATTCCATGCGGACGAGGTCGCGGGCAAAAGCTAGTAATACATATTTTATAAAAGTAGTTTGTTCCCTACACAATAATGATAAAATTGTGTATTTGTTTTCCCTATTTTATTTTATTGAATTTCTGTTTTCGTTGATTCTCGTGAATGTCACCCAGGGTCAAGGGGAAAACCTGTAACACATGATGAGTTTGGTAATCATTTATTGCCACGACACACATCCGGGTAAATAAGTAAACTTTTAGTTTATAAATAAGTAAATATCTATGTATTTCTTTTGTTGTTATTCTGTGTTAAAAGTATTTTGTGTGTAATAAATAAACAGAGTAAGTAGAGTTATTAATTTTCGAAAATGCGCTTCGTCCCCAAGCAGCGTGAACACGGCGTTCAGCGCGCTGCGCCTGCTCATCCCCACGGAGCCCGCCGACCGCAAGCTCAGCAAGATCGAGATCCTGCGCTTGGCCTCCAGCTACATCACGCACCTCGACAACCAGCTCTACACGGGTGAGTGGAGCTGCTATACATACAGTGTTGTTCCTAAAATGCCCTATTCCTGAAATACATACACACGCGGCTAACATGGGCCTTCATCCATGAATGCCGTGCATGAAGTTTATCGTACGATTTGTCCGGTTTCAGCCGACACTTTAAGCTTAACATGTCAAGCTTAATATTTCGCAAACAGTTACCTAAATCGAAAAATGGTTTTCCGGCACTAATATTGTTTTAAACGGCCAATGTAACGCTGCGACACACTATGGTGTAGACGAAAAAAAATACATCCCCAATTTAGGTGTAGCGGAGGTTAAATCCTCAAAAATATTTTTTTAAGATTTTATCCTACCGTTTTTTTGGGGTGAATGATATGTATATATATGCCAAATTTCAGCTTTGTAGTACTTGTCGTCTATGTGCTAAGCCGCGGACAGATAGACAAACAGACAGCCTGAGAATTCTTTATTGGACTAGAAAAAAATTTACAATTGGCGGGCTTAATACTTAATAGTATTTTATTCTAGCCAACCAACAGGTGACATAGAAAGGGTAGGGTTACTGGTATAGCTTAAAAGGCAGAAACTAAATAAATAAATTATAAAATTAAATAAATATCAATCGTCTGGAAAAAAGATTAAGTATATCAGAAGAGGTAACCTCGTATAACTTTTATAAGAAGGATAAAAAAATATTGATATATTTATGCCCTCAAAATTATTAATAATAATTCACGTCCCGTTGCCAAAAGCGTCGCCGTCGTCGGATCACGATGAGGAGGACATCACATCAAAGACCGTCGGCGTCGGTGATTTGTTTTTTTTTTTACTTAGCCTCTTTTGTGTCCCACTGGGCAAAGGCCTCCCCGCCTGTTTTCCATCTCTCCATGTCCCCTGGCACAATCCCTGCAAGAATAGATTTAGGATATCCCGCCATCTTCGCCTTGTTCTGCCGCGACGTCGGTGTCCATGATGGGTGATTTTCATAAGGTTTTTTTTTCAGGGGATTTGGCGCAGCCATGCTTGCAGAAAAATGAGACAGATCCAAAAAGTGGCTCGTTGTGTACATTTTGCTGGTCAACGGTTAAGAAAGAAGTGAGTTGTACTCGAAAAACTTTTAAAAACCTAAACCTGAATACAAACGTTAAATATTAAATTTAGATCAATAAAAATAGTTTAAGCTGTAAAGCTAGTTTATTCACCATGTTGCTAATTTGGAAAATGCTCAAAATAAACCTTTTTTTCTTCACAGAAATCACCGATGCCACTAACGACCACTTACATAACTTATTGAAGTGAGAAATTAAATTAAAATACAAACTTATCAATAAATGGCACCATTTATTTAAGTGAAAGTTATTTTTAAAAGTTAAATCGGTAGGTAAGGACATGCTCATGTTTCAGGAAAAATAGGACACCATCACAACCAGAAATAAGTTTTGTTTATGTTAAATAAACTAAATTATCTATTGATATCTATTTTATTGAACTCAAGTGTAAGTTGGCAGTGCTTATTATTTAAGTCTTATATCGTTTCAATTCATTTAACATTGATGATACAAAGTACAAAAACTACGTTTTGTAAAAAGTTTGTTAGATATTATTAAGGTTTTTAATACAAATAAGTATTATACTTTTAGTGCATGTATTTTACTTTAACAATTATTTACAATAACTAGGATAAAAGAATTTTTAAGTGTGGTGACAAATAAAGCTTAGGAACGCGTAATAAATTTTTCGGGATTGTCGTATAATGTTGCTGGATAAAAAACCTTAAATACACAGACAGACCGATACTATTCACTTTTTATTGTTTTAAGTACTTATACTGTTATATTATCTTCGTATCTATACGACGAACCATCTTAACAGTCACTATATTTACACTAGTGGGATTTATTTTTTGTTTATGCTTTTCTCCTTTGTAATAGTTTAAATGTTTACAAAACAACAATGACCAAAGTAGGTACATTTACAACAGACTAAGTTACAATAGGTGACTAGTAAAAAATCTAGTCAAATCCATTCTTAAAATATTTAAGTAGGCTTTAAATTAGCTTAACTACTGTTCCTCCTTCATAAATTAAGGCAAGTTCGTATTTACAGAAAAAGCTTTTTAAGTTTTACAACACCTTATTTTGTGTCAAATGCGTCGTAGTCTATTTTATTTTACAGAGTACTGTAACAAATATATAAACACAGTCTAACACTTTGCTTTCAGAACATCACATTCACACATTTTCCTCTATGAAGACATCACAGTCAAAAGATATTCTAATAACTTACAACAAACAACTGCGTTAATTTACCGACAAATTAGTAACAAACGTTACATTTTTTTTTCAACATTGCCTGATAACGTTGTCTTTACTAAAAACCTGCGAGAAAGTGACTTTCTTCAGAACTTTTTCTTTTTAAACAAGGTCCCAGTCCACACTCACGTAACCAACTGAACATCACTTCACTTGATCCTTTTAGAATGTCACACAGTCCACTTTAGACCTACAATTCAGCTGGCACTGAAGAGCAATAGAACCTCAGCTATCGTATGCTATTCCTGTCTCTCACGATGAATGGACTGGCCTCGTGGTTGTTCTTCTCAAGGTTCCCAGAAAGTGTAGGGTCGGGCCGACTACGCTTGAAGAAGCCAAGCTTCCAGAGCGCTATTATAAGGAGAATCAGTACGATGAGACCCACAATCACTGACACTATGATCACCCATAGGGGCACTTCGGAAGGTTCGCTGATCTTCAGGTCTGGGTACGCGACTGTCTCCACCTGCGAAGATGTACAAATAAATTAAAATCAGTGATCATTTATATTTACAGAGATATTACTACGACTAATATTTATGTTTATGTGGGTTGATGTTCAGAATTTGACTTGTGATTGTATTTTTTCTACATAATAATCACTTTTCCTAATTAAGTACCTGTGATTTTCTCTACCCAACTACAGAAGAATAAACATGTACGCTTAGCCTGCGGTTTAACTATCAAGAACCCTCAAACCTCATCATGCTTCAATGGTTTCATTGCGGTATGTCGCTTGTACATTAAAACCCAGCTATGTTTGTATGGCAATGGCCGCTTCAGCCACCCCTTAAGAGGATCCAACTAGCGCCACCAATGAAAAAAAACTTTTTTTAAGGGCGTCACAAACGGCGAAGATACGATAATATTTTATTATTATTATCAATACGTTTATTGCACATAAGTAAAAAAATACAACGGCAATGTGGTGGACTTAAAACTATTTTCTACCAGTTAACTACAGGTGGTGCAATAAATTAACTGGTGATAAACTGATAAATTTGATAAGCTGACAAATACCCAATAATTTAAAAGTAAATATATACACTATGAATTTATAATCTTCTATACTAATATAAAGAGGGAAAAATGTTTCTTTGTTTGTTTGTGTTTTTTTTGTCCGATCTGAATGAAAATCGGCACAAATGATCTTATTCAAAATTGATGAAACACGTATTTCACCGTTTTTCGAAATTCAGCTCCAAAGTGGGCAAACAGGGGTACGGAAGTTTGTGTCGGACGTAATTTTGTTTGTCCGATTTTCATTCAAAAATCAAATTATTCAAATTCAAAACAAATTATTATGAAATACGTATTTCACCGTTTTCCAAAATTCACCCCAAAGGGAGTAAACAGGGGTACGGAAGTTCGTGTGTGGGACATAATTTTCTTTGATTTACATGAAAATGCATGGTATTGTTCGATGCATGTTGATTATTTGTTTGATTGTTTGTGTTTTTTATCCGATTTACATGAAAATCTTCATAAATGATCTTCGTCCTTAGGCTTTATAAGTTAAAGAGCAAAGTGCGAATTTATAAGTAAGCATATTGTGACAGATAACTACAAAACCCTACTGCACGTGGCCCGACACTCACTTGACCGGTTATTTATTATTCGTAACAGTTTAGCGATTCAGGTATTAAATTTCATTAATCAAGAAAATATTACGTTAAATTTCTAGATGGTGCTGCCATATTTCTACATCGCACTATGGTTGTGTTTAAGTTACTCAATAGACCCCTGATTTTTACATTGCATTCGCGTTGAACTCTTTTTCTGCTGGAATAGCTTTCAATTGAATTGAATAAAATTGCAATAATATTTGTTAAAATTCTTAACATGTATGGCAAGGGGGTTCCTAACACCGTCGTTAATATTATAGGCGATGGGGCGTGCCTCTTCCGGGCGCTTTCATTTTTTATTTACGGCAATGTATGGATGGAGGTTTGTTACTCTTTCACGCAAAAAACGGCTGAACGGATCCAGATGAAATTTTGCACAGAGATAGATTATAGTTAGGATTAGCACATAGGCTATTTTGTATTCCTAAAAAATACACATCAAAATTACCACGCGAACGAAGTCGCGGGCAACAGCTAGTACATAATAATTTTAACATACAAAATCGCTCGTCATACAATGCAATGGAACGATACGATTATATATATTATCTTCGTCAATATGTTTATATATTATCTTCGAAAATATATATTATCTTTGTTGTGTGTAATGGTCCATTGAACTGTATGGCGAGCGATATCTTCGCCGTGTGTGACGTCCTTTAGAGATCGTATGTGCAAAAAGTGTCTCTATCATCTCTCAATCATGTGAACAGTGATTTCTAGGATCCACGACACAGAAAACCTAGGATCACGGACCTGGGACTAGATTACGGACTAACGGCCGTTTGTGGCGTTAATGCTATCTAATCCTAGGTTTTTTGCCTTAGATCCAAGGCCATGGGTCCTAAAAATCACTATTAACATGATTGTGAGTAAAAAAATATATGATTTTTTTCCTCCATAGCGCTAGCGTTACTCCCTGGAGCTATGGGTCTAATAGAGGTTATGTTCTATGTCATTATGGGCTGAGCGTGTGGCGCCGGGTTAAGAATAGCGTCACTCCATTTCCTTCCGTGGATGTCGTAGAAGGCGACTAAGGAAATCAATTACCAGCAGACGGGCAGCAGCGTCTTCCTGAGATTCCAACCGCATACTGCGATCGCCAACCCGACTGCCAAGCGTGGCGATTATGGCAAAACCCCTCATGGTTATGAAAACCACGAAGGAGGCCTGTGTCCTGCAGTGGGCGTCAAATGGCTGATGATGATGATGGGCTGAGTATATTGTGTGCCGATAGCGAAAGAATACTGGCCTTTTCGAAGCCTGTTAAAAAGACCGCGAGTGGTTCAAGTCATCCACAAGGCAAAAAGCGGCACTTACAGTCGTGGCGTCATCGTCGTTCTTGTTCTGCTGTATGTTGTAGTTATCAGGCACAATGATGACAGCCGAAGACGCGATGTTCACGTGGCTGACTCGCGGGTAGTCCTCCACTAGGGTGCTGTTCCACAGGCGCGCTTTGACGGTAATGGTGGCGGCCTGCATTCGGCCCAGGTAGTAGATCACGCATTGGAACTTGATGCACTTTGCAGTGCCCTTGTTGCAGCTCTGAATAGGATGAAATAATGTGAATCAGAAATAATTTCTCACCAATGCTCAGCCAAAATCCTGACTTCATCGAGTTGTATGGTTTTATAAAAATTCTTATCCCTAAAATTTACTTTATTCAGATACTCAAATTCACATGTGGCAATGTTGTGTGTGCATGTTTTAGACCACAACTTAGTACTCATGTCATTTTATTATTTTTATACCGTGTAATGGTTGTGATCTGTTTTGTACACCAAATAAAATAAAATAAATAAAAAAAAATGCGTTTCATACTTGTGACGCAATTTCGCTTAGACTGCTGAATGCATAATAATGTAGCTTATTCACATCGATATATCTTACCATATTGACCACGTGTCGCCTCTGCCCGTCTTTATCCGTATACGCCTCAGCTTTGATGACGTCGCTATCCCTTTTCCTTCTCACTTTATTTTCTACAGCACTATTGTACTTCGTGAATGTTTCATTCCTCTCTTCTTTGAATGTGCTGCTGGATTTGCCCACACTGAGGAATGGATCTATTTCCAGGTTCTCTAGGAGAGTGTCGGAAGTTCCTGGTCGTATTGTGAAGCCCAAAGGGTTGATCTCCTTCTCAGAGATGAAGCATTCACCGTTCCTTTGATCTATACGTAGAAAATATTATTAACAGAGGTAGGGAGAAAGAAACTATAGCGAATCAACGATCTAGATCAAAATCTTTGAATTATTATTTAGTACCTACGAAGCTTGTGAAATGGTATCAGCAATCAAATGCCTTCAAAGATTGTGTAATAGCCTCACAGTGGCTAACTCTTGCGGTAAACTTCGAAAACCCTTCCAAGACTTATTGGGACAGAAAGAAGATAAAAACGTCAGTCCATACAAGCTGAGACTTACCTCCTTCTCCATCTACTGTCGGGACATCTTCGGGATAAAGAAGCCATTTGCCCTGAGCGGAGTCCGCAGCCACTTGATGCGGCCATGAGATGACGACTTGGACGGTGTTTACGCGCCATGGACCTTCGTTATACACCTGGAAAATTATACACACCGAGTGTCAATAGAGCGCATCATTACGAACATTCTTAAGAAGCCATGCCTAGAGATTCAACGGCTCAAAAGACGGCTCAGTGTTGTCAGTTACCGAACTAACCTGATAAGTGTGCTTGACTCTTGTTCCAATATCATCAAAGTACGTCATAGCAGATTCTCCTTTTACTTCCCCTCCATAGAATACTTGTTCCGGTCTTGCAACTCTGGAAAAAACCTTATAAGTCAATCAATGGAATAACTAAGCTAAAGCTATTGGGCGAGGGGCGGATTACGCCAATGGTATGGGTTCAGACAGGGCTAAGATCGCCAATAGGTTTCAGCGTTCTTGGTCACACGACTGATACCTATCGTAAATGTGGCCGACCACAGCGAAGATGGCTCGACTACCGCACAACATTTCTACCAGGTCGGAAAAAGGTGGCCACGGACAGAGATGAGTGGAAAGCTAAAGGAGAAGACTTTGCCTCCTCAAATAGGACTACATAAAATATCAATGGCAAGATGCAAGTATATGATTGTAAACCTGTTGTGTAAAATATTGTAACACAGCAATTAGGATGCCTATTGTTTGAAATAATTTTTCCATCGCTGGCTGTACAACAAATCACAGGATTATGTGTCTTGCAGGTACTGTTCTAAGTTTCCTTCACTTACCCTTTTATTGACAGCTTCGCATTCTTCACAACAATTGCCTTGACAACCACCGGTTTCTTTCCAGGAGTATGCTCTTTGGAAGTCGAATTGGCCCAGACGGCGAACTCCAAAGAAGGCTCGTTGTCTTCTAGTGATCTCGCATCAAATCGCATGGTGATCGGTGTCGCATCAATCGGCTGTTTTTTGAACGGGTTTT
Source organism: Yponomeuta malinellus (assembly GCA_947308005.1). NCBI lineage: Eukaryota > Metazoa > Arthropoda > Insecta > Lepidoptera > Yponomeutidae > Yponomeuta > Yponomeuta malinellus. The sequence goes on along the minus strand of OX371006.1, from coordinate 12,999,223 downwards.
CGAGCATGCAGGTGATGATAGTCTTGTTAAAGCTGCTGCAAATTACGTGTTTATCCTGGGAAAATAAGCATATCATTGAAAGACTTTGATTCAATCAATCAGAGGCCTAATCATGTGCACCAAATCCTCAGTGATTCCAATCGTCTAACTGTCAAATTCCATACTAATTTGAATTAAATTGGACACCGTTATCTTTGTGCGATTTTAAAGATAAAAATTAAGTTTAAAATCAAATAAAATATTTTTTTATGTCCAATAAAAATCCATAAATAGCTAACAAATAATTTAGATTCAAATGTAGCTTTGTATGATGCTTCGAAAACGGAATATTTGCCCTATTGCTTAATAAGTTCAGGATGCTGTGTAGACTGTCACAAACTTTACTCAGCATAGAAGGTTAATAAATAAAATATTGATAAAAACTGATGATGAGTGATAAGTGGAGCTTCACGGTACTACTTCAACTTTCACTGCTACTGTCTTTATAATATTTTTAGAGAGATCAGATCACTTACGCTAATATCAGCAGCAATATAATGAAGGCTCTCGTGGTGCTGCACAATCAGCTGACCCTCGTAGGCAGACTCCCCGTAGTTGTCCACCGTCACTGCGAGCTTAATCTCATCCTCTTGGCCCAAGGTCAGAGTATAGGCACCGTCTTCAGCTGAAAATAGATAGATAGATAGATAGATAAATCATTTATTTACATAAGACACACGCACGTATACAAAGCATAAACACATCTAATCGCAAAAAAAGCACAAATAAAACATAGCACAAAACAGAAGCACACATGGAGAGCAAAAGCATTTAGATTTGTAATATACCGTACGGTAATGTACCGATTGGTGAAAAGAGTGGCAACGCAGGTGGGCTGTCCCAAAAAATAAACACAGTAAGGGACATTTTTTTTTCTAAACTGAGAAATAGGTACCCCTATTGGTTACTAGTTGGTTCCAGTAACCAATAGTGGAAGTATCTCGGTTTTGAAAAGATATGTCCCTTACTGTGTTTATTTTTTGGACACCCGAGGTGTTATTGGGTTAATGTTAATGGGCTCCGACTCAGCATGTGTTGAAAGTTTGGGACAAACTTCAGCGCTGATATTCTGCCAGTACCCGGTGTGAGCGGCATGTAGCTCCAAGAGGTGAGGTAGTCAAATTGGTAGACCGGAGTAAAATAGATATCAAGGCAATGATATAAGAAGGGAAACTCATAGCACCATGTAGTGTGGAACTTTTAAACTGATCTTGTATTGGTACTCGATGCAATGGGTGTGTGTGATATGTCACCAAGAACGTATTATCTTGTATGTAACCTGTAATAGGTGTGAATGATGATGACTAATTTGCAGCCGTAGAGATATTTAGCCATGCTATTTAATGATGATGACTAATTTGCAGCCGCAGAGATATTTAGCCATGATATTTAAAATTACAAATTACTGCAACACATGAATTACATTTCGTCATTTACTAATTGTCTTGTTTTAGGAATAGCCCATTCAAAAAACAACGCTATGTACTGCATACCAAAACTGGCGTTGAATTTGATAGCAGCAGCTTACGAACTTAGAGTCTTAAAACAATATTTTGTGATAAAAAAGATACATTATTTATTCGGCACTCGCCCTCACTTATCGCGCGCTTCATGATAAATTAATGAGACAATTCGCTTGTTTCATTTAATTCAACTTTTTTATCATCCTTAGGGTACTAAATAAATCCAGGCATATTACGCTTTTTTTCATTCAAGAGTTCTGTACGGCTTGGCGCTCTGGGGTGCTAGTGTCGATGTAAATAAAATATTTATTTTGCAAAAGAGATGCATTCGTATTTTGTGTGGAATTAAATCAAATCGAGTCTCTTGTCGCGAGTTATTTTCTAAATTAAAGATCCACACGGTCACTGCCTTATATATTATTGAATTGTGCAAATTGGTCAGACGATATCCTGATAAATTCCCTCTTAGTGCCGAACGAAAAAGTGTTAGGTTAAGAGAATTTTATAAGCTTAACCTTGCATTAAAGCCTTGTAGGACTACGTCCTACAGTAAAAGCACTAGCTATATGGCTGTTACTGTTTATAACAAACTCCCAATTAAAATCAAGGCTCTCGCAGGTGATCAGTTCCTGAAGGCTTTAAAGCAATTTCTAATAAAAATATCCCCATATAATTTAAATGAATTTTATGAAAATTGTGATAATAATAATTTTTGTGAGTGAGATAAAATTTATATAGAAATGGAAATATTTTTGTCAAATGCTATTGACTCTTAATGATTCTGAATTGACATAAGTATTTTATTTTTAATAAAAATATTATTATGATATTGCCATGCCGTGCCCGGTAAAATTACACTTGTACTTGTATGAATAATACCTACTTAAGACCTATTTACTGTAATTTATCGCAATAAATTGAATTGAATTGAATTGAATTGAATTGAATCCACCGGCAGGTGTGCATGCGGAGATTAATTAAATTAATCAATCAATAAGCGCGTTTTCGTCCGCTGCTGAATAAAAGCCTCCCCTAAAGCACGCCACTTATTTTTGTACTCAACCATCCTCATCCAGCCCCTAACAGCAATCTGCAGATCATCGGTGCAGTAAACTGTACTACGATATCCTCAGCTGGTGGGCGTCCAATGTTTCTGTTTGCCAGTTCGTGGTTTCCACTCAAGAGTCTTTTTGCCATCGGCCATTGGTTCTTCAGTGGATATCACCAGCCCATTGCCACTTCAACTGGCTAATCTTATAGCCTTCTTAATACATATCATTAAAATATTGTCAAAGCAGCGTAAGAGATATGTCAGGGTCGAGGCGAGTAGTGAACTGCATATCCATCCGAGATAAAGTCGGCGTGAGTTACGAAGCAACTTACTTTTAGGCAGCAGTAGCTGCGGGTCCACCACCAGATCGCTGATGCAGACGCCGTCGAGTCCGCAGTCGTTGAGGAAGTTGGCCGTGAAGGAGGTGGTGGCCGTCGCGTTCAACACTGGGTACTCGTCGATGTTAGGCAGGCTCCCGACCGTCGAGAATTGCGGGTCTTTGTGCACCAACTTATAGGTAAGTTGGAACTGGGAGACAGGAGAAAGTGGGCTTAGTGATGTGTTAGTACGTATTAGGGATCTTTTTTACTAAACTTAAAAAAAATCTCGTGCACTCGTGTTTACGATAAAATCCTACGGTTCGATGTTTTGCTTGCTTTGAACAGTAGTATAGTCAACTGAAAAATCTGAGGGAAATCACATGATGTACCTTAGTATCTGGAGATTATTCTAAGTAGGTGTTAACGCCTATTATCAGGACGTTCGTAAAAAGATGCATAAAAAGTTGTTTTGGATAGCATAGTACGTAATTAAAACAAGTCTCGCCTTCATAATTCGAGTAATAAGAGTAGGAACCTGATTAGGATGCAGGTTGATGGTTTGTAGGGTTGATGTTAAGACAGAGACAGGTACAGCAATAGGTGCGTACTCTGAAATAGAAAGTTCATTTTATACTTACTTTAATCGGCGTCTGAATGTCCCTCGTATTATTTTTCAAATAGACAATATGCTCTCGGCAATCTTCATAGTCTTTCCTAAGTTGAATCGTCTTGTCAATGATATTCGAATTATTTGCCGTAGGGTTGAAGCCAAAGAAAACTCTTGAGTATTTCCTTCCGCCAGGGAAAGACTCTGCTTCTATGACGTAATTAATCTGATGGGTGTTGGTCTGTAGGGATTCGACCAAAGATTTGATTACACAGCAGGCTTGGAAGTGAAAACAAGTGTACTTGGCCTGGGGGTCTTTCTCACAGCCTTGCTTCGAGGGGTCGATATTGTTGATCGTGTTCGATGGTCTGATAGAAGTTTTGATGTCGATGATTGGCTTCGTTCGGATAAGGGCTATGCTACTCTGAAAATTAAGGAAATACAAGCGTTATACGGATGGCAGAAAATAAATAACAACAACTCATACATATTGACAGTGATAAATCTAAACAAGCCTTTCGATCCTGGCAGTCACGCACGACCGGACTGCCGTGATCCGGTAGCACCGCCAGGGTTGCGATCCATCGAGAGTGGTGTGACGCGACCCTGGCTGTGATTGAATTTGTATGAACTTGACTGAGGTTTCTAATGTAGGGTGCGCGACACGGTCACCAAGCGACAAGGTCCCATTCCCTATATTAGAAAGGTCTGCTGCCAGGTCGTAGCAGTCGGGTCGTGACTGACAAACAGAAAGCTATTGTAAATTAGATACAAGTTCTTACATTTTCATAAGCTCCTATAAGCAAATCCGGGTATCCATTAGCATCCAGATCCACTCCTCCAGACAATGAGTAGCCAAAAGTTCTCATCGTCCTTGGCAGAGATTCAGCCGCAATAATCTGATCAGGTTTTGCCTCCAACCCAGTCTTCCGGTTTCCCAAATGTATGTAGACTACTCCGTTGCCTTCATAAGGACTACCAATAGCTATATCGTCACAGCCATCTTTGTTTAGGTCTCCAGCATTGACTATGGATATGCCGTACTGAGATTCTGGCTTTCCAGTCAACTTCAGATCATGCATCTGGTCAAGGTGGCGCTTTTTATTCAAGTATAAGTAGACTGCACCACCGGAGTCTTTGGAAAAATAGAAAGGTGCTCCGACTAGGAGATCAGGGTATCTGAAATCAGTGAAAAGGAAACGCATTAAAGTATGTAAATCATAGTTATAAACTGACACCTTTATCTTGGAGCTACAAACTAAGAAACATATTTTGCTTAATATCCATTTTTAAATAACTTCTCTAGTCTAGGTGGGGATGAAATCATCAACACAATTCTGAACCTTATTGAAGATAAACTACTAATGAATTAAATGGTAGCATTAAACTCGACGGTAGGTAATAAACGAGATCGGCAGAGGTTCGAGAGAGTAGATGGGAAGAGCCCTGCGCTCTATTCAAAGGCTGGATAAATAGATAGCTTTAAGACTGTTCTTATGTAAAGCATGCTATATATGGCTCGCGCAAATTAACATTTTTAATTATTGTAATAAAATGAGTAAACTTTTGATAAATGTGGTCTGAGGCTTTAATGCATAATTAAATTACGGACATTTTAAATATAAATTTGTTTTTCGGGAGATACGTAGTTTTTAATAAAAAAAAGGTGGTTTCCAAAATTCTTAATTTTAGAATCAAATTTTCCCAACTTAAATCTTAGTACAGGATAAGAAAAAATATGCTTTGAATATCCACAATTTAATTATCCATCAAACCTTCAGACCTTATTTATCAAAAGTTTACTCATACATATTATTACAATATTAAAAAAGTTAAAATTATTAAAATTGTGTGAGCGAGACAGCACGCTCCACATAACAGCAGCCTTAAACCGAGACCAGATTGCCGCTCACCCGTCACCGTTGACGTCAGCCACCGCCACCTCGTAGCCGAAGCTGCTACCAAACTGTTCCCCGTTGAGTGTCAGACTGATGTTCAGGGTATCGACGTCGAGACTGGCCCAGTCGACAATGACACGCTTGCTGAAGATGATCACCTGGCCGGTGCCGCGGGAGCGGGGCGCGCCGGCCGCGTACGACGGCTCCCGGCTGAAGAAACTGGCGCCGGCCACTGACATTCCTAAAGGACAAGAAAGGAAATAAAAATAATTTATTTATATGTTGCACGTCTCATTTTCTTCGCAATGTTTACCACAGATTAAAAAAACCGGCCAAGTGCGTGTCAGGCCACGCACAGTGTAGGGTTCCGTAGAAAGAGGGGGTTTTATCTGCTTCAGGACCGATTTCTGAATTGAGAATTTCACTAAGTAAATACTTAAGTAACGTTTTGTCACGCTCTTTTCTGAGAAATTCGAAGAGACAGCACTATAGTTAACATCTCTGTAATATCTTTCACCTGGTTGTGCAATAAAGTGTTCTCTATCTATCTATCAATAGTTAAATATTTACTTAGCGAATTTCTCAATTCAAAAACTGGCCATTACATAACTAACAACTTCATCAACGCAATTTTCAATGGATTTTTTATGAATTTTTCCTTTTATAAGTTGGTCGCCAATTACTTAGCCGTGATAGTTTTAATTTTAAGTTCATTATATGTGCGTAAAAGGAAAACTCGTACCCTGAATTGTTTCACGTTTCTACAATTAACCGTTTAGCCAAGAGAAGGGGGAGGAGGCCCTACTCGGACAAAAATTTGGGCTTTAAAGCTTAATATTTCACAAACGGTTCCATGTTCTGAATCAAAAAATTGTGGTCCTGATCCACAATATTTTTAAACGACCAATCCGACGATACGCCACACTATGGTATAAGCGAGAAAAACATTGTATTCCTCATTTAGGTGTAGGCGAGAACTCTAAATCGTCGTCTTAGAGTGAAAAACTCGTGAGTGCAAAAGATGTAACTTTTCAGGAGGAAGAAAAAACTGCGTCCTGAAACTTTTTTGTACCACACATTGTCTATTTCTTTGCCATTTTACTTACAAATTTAATGACTTTTCATATTATTCAATGATAAGTTTAATATATTGCCCAAAATGCATATAATGCTACTTCAGAGGTTTTCTTATAAAAAACTCCGCATAACACATGCATGTACTAGGTTTTCACTGATACGAAGAAGTGAAAATTCGTTTGTTTTCATATAATTATCTTTATTTAGATGTGTTATTTAATTTAAAAGATGTATTTAACCATAACATTCAACTGATAATACCTATATTTCTTCCAAATGAACTTACGGAATAGTAAAAACTTAAAAAAAACCACTTAATTCGGTTTATAGAACGAATATTTTTTTTCCATAGATAATAATATCAAAGTAATTGGCGTAAGGTCAGTCTCTACAGTTTGTTATAGAATAGGATCATTAGAAAAACTTTATTACTTAGAAAAACATATAGGTACCTAACTTTTTTGTTAACATAAAAAAAAACTTGCTATCTCCAAAACTCGACATTGGCAGAATCCTTAGGGTAGCCATAATTAAGAATTGAATTAACATAATCAGTACCAAAATGAAATTGCACACTGGCTTACAGTTAGTAAAATCAGTACAAAACATAAAAAAGCACACTGGCTAACAAATTAAAAAATCATTACAAAACTTAAAAATCACAATGGCTAACAATTTGTTAACTCTTAAGGTATTTCAGTCTTAACAATTCGAGTCCTTACCTTGCTTTATATTTAAATCTAATAGGTATTCAAAGTTTAATCAATATCACATTGTTTTTAGGTAGTAGCAGTAGTATAAATTCAACATAATATAATTATTGTTCTTCATACATTGTCGTGAAGTTAATATTAACGTATTAAAAATTAGGAAAATTAACGTTATGAGGTTGACATAACTTAACTTAGAGTTTTAATGATGCGTGACATTGGAAATTATAGCATTTACTTAGAAAAACATATAGGTAGGTAACCTAAATATTCTGTTAACAAAATCAGTACCAAACTGAAATTGCACATTGGCTCACAGTTTGTAAAATCAGTACAAAACATAAAAAGCACACCGGCTAACAATTTGTAAACTCTTAAGGCATTTCAGTCTTAACGATTCGAGTCCTTAACTTGCTTTATACTTAAAGGTGCGAGTTGGTAGCCGACTGCACGCAGCAGCAGCAGACGACGTGTCTTCGCGACACTACCGGTTCGTATGCATTTCTATGAAATACGTTCCGCACCAAGCGACACAAAGTTTTCATAGAAATACATACAAACCGGTAGTGTCGCGACGACCGTCTGCTGCTGCTGCGTGCAGTCGGCTACCAACTTGCACCTTTAATCTAATAGGTACATGCCTAATCAAAATTCAGTTAATATCACATTGTTTTTTGAGTAGTAGCAGTAGTAGTAAATTCAACAGCAACTACATAGCTACTATAATTGTTGTTGTAATTAAAAAGTGATAGTAACAATTATTCTGGCAATACTACTCTTCTGCATGTACAAGTGTTATTCCGTCTATGTTCACTGCATTGATGCGGTAGTTGGTCGTAGAAAGAGTGTACATCAATAGGCAACACGGTCTTTAATTCTTGTAAATGAATGTACTTGCTTCTTGGAATAGGGAGTCTGGAATCATATAACAACGGTATACTATCAGACTGGCCTGGCATTTTAATTCTTTTAGATAGCTGTGTGAAATCTTCGATGTGTCCCTTTTTATAAAAAATTGTGCCATTACTGCGGTATTCGATGCAGCGCAAATCAAAGACTAATGCATCCCCAGTTTTCTTTCCAGGTCTAATAGAATTAAGATACGGCAGAGAACTAAACTTCTGAAATAAAGTATGTTGCAAGTATATGACGTTGTAGGGTTTTGTTAATCTGGTTGTTTTACAGATTTCAACATACTGTGCTGGCGAATAGATCTCTCGGTTTTTTAGTTTTCTTTCTATTGTTGCGTGCATCGAATCGCACTCCATTTGCGTATGCCCTTTTTTTAAATACTTATGGGTTATAGTTATAGATTTTTGTACCGCAGCAAGAAGCAAGGCATTGGCAAGGATGGCGTTTCGGTTTTGATTCGTGCAACCGTCACTCCAGAAAATAACGTGGCTAACAGTGTCATCAATCTTAGTGTTCAAAAAATGGAAGAGAACACTGGCAAATTCATCAGCAGTCACGCCTCCCTCACACTCGTGCCAGATGAAGCAATACCCTTCAGAAGTTTTCATGTCAAAAATCGTGAAATTACGAACCTTCAGTTTAGTTTTATAGTAGAGAGCTGAAGCGTTTAATGCAGGAGAAAGTAAAACTGCCTGCAGATCGAAGGTAAAAACTTTCACAGATGGATCGGAGATATTTTTATCTGAAGATTTTTCCTGCCTTGCCGTATCCTTTCGCAAAATATGTGCATTGTAATCTTCATTACTTATGTTACCGACTCTATGGGTGCAACAGATATCACATTCGTCTTTCTTGGGTGAAAACAAAGAAAGGTCCATCTTGTCAAATTCCTCCCAAAATATGAAATTTGACACTTTACAGTCCTCTTTCCCTTTTTCTGTAAGATAGTTTAAGTATTCCCGGTAGAGGCTTTGTTTACTGTTCCAGATACGTTCTAAATAAAGTTTAGATGTGGATTTTCGGCAGTAATGCGACTCTAACTTTGGCAACATACTCAAAAAATCTCGTAAGTGTTTTCTTCCTTGTTCTTCTTGTTCTTTTACTATACTGTTTCTGTTACAAATGTGAGTCTTATGAGCTTCGTTCCGTGACCAGTTATGGACAGTCCATTCCCCTATGTCGAAAGTGTGCAAATACATTTTTTTGCAAACTGTGAACTGTCCTTCAGGCGTGGTTACTGTGTACTTGTAAGTATGATCTCTTCGTGCATTAACGGTATCACATTTCCGTCTCGACACACTTTGACAATGAACTGTCTTTTGAATCCAAACTTTCTTTCCTTGCCAGGACAATTTCCAGTAATCATTAAAATTTGTCTGCCTGTTCTCCTCTGTAACTTTGCAACATTGAAAATATTTTGTTGTTTCTGTATGGTCACATCTAGATTTCATAGAACGTTCGTTTCTGCGAATATCGAAAACTAATTTTCCTTCTTCAGTTTTTCTTCTACCTTCATAAGTCTCCCCCTTCATGCGTTTATTTTTATTCAGTTCACTTACCCAACTTTCCTTCTTTGGTCTTCCTCTTTTTGCACGACGGCGTTTTTCATTAGTCTCAGATGCGTTTCTTTCTAAGTCAACAGATTCAGCCGATGAGTGTCTCGCTAATTCATTGGGTTGATAGTCGGGGTCTCCATCATCAGGGGAGAAATCACCGTCATTTGAATGAGGTGAAGCACAACTTAGCATTGGATCTTGAAAACATAAAGGAGGAACGTCTGGAGCATCGTAAAGATTTTGAGGTGACTCAATTGCGCAAAGCAAATCGACATAATTTGGAGTACTTCTCGGTGAACTCTGACGTCTTCTTCACTGACTCGGTGGCCCTTGTTGCAAATCCTGGTGCATCAAAGTGTTAAGAGAAGGTTGTTTCGCTGAATCCTTTAGCAGGGTAACTTCTTCTGCTATATAACATCCCATCTCTTCATCGAAATTGTCTAGTGAAGTTAAGGGCTCATTATCATTAGCTAGTAAGTCGGTGCTAAAAAAAATGGAATTTTCTAGACTTGCTTTTTGAGCGTGAGTGACAATTTTTTTAGCAGAATTTATCACGTCTAGACACAATTTAGCGAGTAAGTTGGGTTTAACATCTTCCAGACCATTTACAGACGAAGGAGAAGTGTTTTGTGTTCCAGAGGCGTTTGATATTTTAGGAAGAGCTTCTTTACTGGGGACAATTTTTTCAGTACAATTTAATAATTCAGCAAGCGCGATCGGATTTCGTTTTTTTGCTCAAGAGCTCGTGTCATTTACTATAAACGCAGATGTACTGTCTGGTATGGAATCATTTGATGTTTGATTACAAGATTGAATAATCGGTTCTACATCGTTAGACATGTCTTCCTGATTTGAATTTGCATCGATTTTCTTTATCTTTGTTGCTATCTTCGCATCTTTATTTAATTTTCGTTTTTTTTTCCCACTTCGCAATGAATAATAGCTTTTAACAATTTCAGGAGAACATCTACCATCACCAGGATCCAGCATGTTGAACTAAAACAAATAATAAAATACCTTCTACTAATTTTTCATATAAATTTAAATACAAAAACCTAGTAATTGAATTTGTTTAGTTTTATTAGTTTTCAAAGAAATAATCGTATGTACATTTTCGAGTTAATCGTATTATTACTTTTAACCTCGCAAACTCAGTACGTGCGTTTATGAGGTAATCGTAACCAAAATATAAGATGTAACCCTCTTATTTATTAATTTTACTCATAATACTACGTGACAATATGAGTTATCAAACAGTAAATTAGATTTAGGTGATATATCTTAATAATCTTACTGCATCATCTTGTTTACTCATGTCAGGGGTTTTCATAGAATTATCTTGTAATACGATTACTTCGTAACCATCCATGCGTAGTTTTCATTCTCAGTGCAAATCAAATGAAAACCTCGTATATGACTTTCCGAGGTTAAAAAACTAAATCGAGCAACTTGACGAGGTTGTCAGTCTAATAAAATAGAAAACTGGTCACAAATCCTACAGTTTTGGTTTCATCTGCACAAAAATACAATTAAAAGATGAACAGTACTTACCGTTTTCACAAAAACACACAATTATACAATATTAGTTGATAAATTCCGAATAATATTTTTTCAAACAGAAAACGAAACGTCCGCTACAAGGTATTCACACTGAACTAAGGTTCGCGAGTATTTACGAGGTTCTCATGACAATTCATAGATGGCGTTACGATTATCGGATGATTATAGGAATGAAATCAGAACATGCGCTACGAGGTTTTCTTTCCAGAAACGTAAAAATGTATTTTATTTCAAAATTGTATTTCCGAGGTTTTCACTCTAAGACGACGAAATATATTTTTTTAAGATTTTATTCTACCGTTTTGTCGGCGTGATTTATATGTACGTCTATGCCAAATTTCAGCTTTCTCGTACTAATAGTCTCTGAGCTAGGCCGCGGACAGACAGACGGACAGACGGACAGACAAACGGACGAACATGGCGAAACTATAGGGGTTCCTTGTCGACTACGGAACCTTAAAAAGACAAGTTGTTTGCTTCCGACGTTTTGACGAATTTAATTATTTTTTATGGCACTCTTAGGATCCTGCCAGTTTAGGATTTGTGAATATGACAAATGTTTTTTTTTACTCGTTTTGACTCTCTGTATTACACCCGCAATTTAAATTAATAAAAAAAAAACGGCCAAGTGCGAGTCGGACTCGCCCACGAAGGCTTCCGTACAATTATCTATACAATATTAGACACAAAGATGGAGAAAAAACGGCAAAAAATCACGTTTGTTGCACCCCCTTAAATATTCATTTTATCGTGTTTTTTGTATTTGTTGTTATAGCGGCAAGAGAAATACATCATCTGTGAAAATTTCAACTGCCTAGCTATCACCGTCCATAAGATCCTTTTGGGCTTAGCCAAAGTGGGGTACAAAGACAGATCTTCGGCACAAGACTCCTTTTCTTAAAAAAGGGACTAGACAAGTATTTTTATTTTACTGGCATTTTCAATAATGCGATTAAAAAATTATTACATAATACAAATTACTAAATAATATTAGTTATCCCTTTCTTATACTAACAGTGCCACAACCATTCAGTATAAGCAGAAATCAGAAATTTATAGATGTCACACCCATTCAGTATAACCAGAATTCAGAAATTTATTTCAACGTAAAGAATTCACATTCTTTCGCTGACTTCGGGTGGAGATGTAGTGGAGAAAATGACAGCGAGAAAAAAATCCACTCTGACCATATCTTCTCAAGCCACAACTTCGCTACTCACCCAAATAACTATATTTCTCGACAGGACTGTCGCCGTCCTTGACCGGGGCGTAGTATACGACCTGGTTGCGCTCGATGAGGTCGTCGTTCGTGTCTTGGGTGAAGATGCTCCCGCGCCAGGTGTACGGGCCGGGGCTGCCCAGGAGTAGCGTGTCGTCCGGCAGCAGAGAGCTGCTCGTACCCGCTTGGCAGAAGCCGAACTCTTCGTGCCCTCTAAAGAGATTTCAAAAACTTTGTTTTAGATAAAGACAAGAAATTGGACATGTCGAAAGAACAATTTGGAAATGTCATTATGCTTCTATAAAACGAGTAGAATTTCGTTTCGATCAACTCAAAATATGATTAAGAGCGGAGTATTCGCCACTTCAGTCTACCCGTGACCACGGCAGCTGCGACGTTCCCGAAACGTCGGGAATCTAAGGTCATTAAATTTTACCTAATAAATAATCGCGATTAGACCCGTTTAATTTAAAACTATTTACGAGCATCACGAGTCTTTCAAAACTACTAATGCTTATTTCACTGGCTTAATAGAACTATTAAACTATAGTAAAATAATTATTTCAAAGCAAGTTCTGGAATGTTTATTAATTCTCAACGTATTTAGAGTTGTGGATTATCTAAAGTAGGGATTACGACTACAAAACTATAAAGAGTTAGATGTGAATCAAAATTACACATATTTCAAAGTATTCCTTGTAGTAAAATTTGTTAGTATTAACAAGTAGAATCCCCACGCTTTCGGATATAAATATATGGGTAACTTTGATAATTTTGATGCACATTTAACCTCATCATCATCATTTTTAACCCACTCTGCCCACATGTCAAAAATAAATTAATTAATATTTCGAAAGCTATTATTATTATGAATTTCTATTATCCCCCCCCCCCCCCCCATCCACTACGTCTAAGTTAATGTTTCCCTTTCCCTAGGTTTACGTAAGTTTATTATTGTATTTAATCTCCTTCTTGCACTACCCGTCGCCAGTCTCTTAAATACCAAAGGTTTGCTGGAAGAGAATGCTTCTTGCATTAAGCACGCCCTTGTACACTTACAATGTAATTAGTGCAATAAAGAATTAAAATAAATAAATAAAGCTCACTTTTCGACGGGTCTGCCTAGACAAGGTTCCCACATGTCTATAAGTTGCAAGTCGTTGGTCAGCGTGTAGCATAGACCCTGTCCATGCTGGATCTCTCCAGATATCCGAATATACCTGAAATAGATATGAAATTGTATCTATATATCTAACTAAGCACATTTTAACAATCAAAACTAATCACCAAAGGTATCCAGTGCTCGCATTTGCTAAGGAAATTGACCAAATTGATCTATAGCTGACTAAGTTTCCAAATGCTTTATAAGCCTAGACAAGAAACATCAATGTAAGTAATTACACGATGGCTGAATTATTATTAAAAGATTAGCCATAGCTTAAACAAATTATGCAAGATAAAATAAAATTAATTTAAGTCGGGGAACTAGATAGAACAACAATTTTAGTAGGTGGTAAACTACCATCACTGGTTGTACATGACAAACTCTAATTGACGTGAAGTCTGATTGAAGGAGGTTGGCGTGACGGGGAAGAGACCTCATAAACTTTGAAGTCTTCAAATTTTTGTTTACCCCCAGACTGAATGAAACGAAATAGTGAACGATTGATTAGGTACCTGTGAGCACAGACGACGGCTTTCAAGCCAGGCCCTTGACTCCGGACAGACACTCCAAGCCACTGGCCATCTTTGATTTCATCCGGGTGTGGGGCCCACAAGTGATCTGAATCCCGAGCTGTATCACAAGAACCTGGTTAGTTTTAGTGACCTCCTTACCTACAGGTCGTCAACGCTAGGTCGATGATGATGATGGAGGCAAATTATGTTTAATTTTGATTATTGATAAATTAATCAAAAAAGCTAACATGAATTGAAGCTTCATAGAGAATTATTCAAAAAGCTTTAAAAAAACAAAACACTATAAAAATCACTGTGTTAATTAAACCCAAACATTAAAGGAATTAATGACAATATTTTTTACATTAATGGTGATGAATGCTCAATTACAATTTAGCATTCATCACCGCTACGTTACAACTTACAAAAATTATATTACAATACAAATTATTGAATAAACATAAAGGTGGAAACTCTTACAAATAAAAAACACGGGAGTGCATCATTGAAGTTGCATTTGATCATCTGATCTATCAGTTTCAAACCCACATTGAAACACGGTGACATTTTAAAAAATGCAAAGCTTTCAGGCGTGTACGATGCAATGTATAAAAATCCCTTAAAAACAAAAAAGGCGGACAACCTTTCGAACTCCGTGCATGTGAAAGTAGCATTTGAAATCGACCATGCACGATGTGTCTTCCTACACTGTACGGTGACAAACTGACAACCAAACGTGACGCAAATCATCTCGAGAACCTGAAAATGCTTGTAAACTGTGAAGATACGGCTATAAACTTGTGGTCTCGGTTAATGAACGTTATCCAATTCTACTTTTATGTTAATTTCGAGCTGATAGTATTCGATTAGGCCGATTCGTTAATTCACCAGTAAGACACCAATTAGCTTAAACTTTTTAAAGTTCTACCTAATAATAGTATGCCTAACATGTTATACTTTATAGAGTAGTTAATCGGCCCAGAGTTATTTTTTTTATTTGTTTTAGTATAAAATTAAAGTATTACTTAGTATTTAATGTATCACCAGTTATAGTTGGTTTTCATGTTATTTGGGATTTGTTTTCATCAACTTTGTGACTACTTCGTTTTTATTGTAGCCAGTCACCTCAATATTATTTGAATAATGTTATCTAGTTTGCGAAATGTAGGTTGTCTTTGGTTAGATTCTAATCAAATTTAATTTACACATCAATAACAAAATCTGTAAGAATTAACAAAATAAGTAAAGAAAAGTTTCATGGTGCAGTAGCTCAGGCACGTGATATGGATGAATACAAGCGGTTAGTGCATCTCTACCGGTAAATGAGATCCCTTCGCTTCAGTTTTCTTTAATTCTAACTTTAATGTTCTAAAAAGAAGCTCAAATACCAAAAATATTTACAAGAACGATGCGTGTGTGGATATGATAGTGTGGTGCGATTAAAGTATTCGCCAAAAATTACTAAGTTAGTGATAGGCATGCTTTGCAAGAGCCAATAATAGTTCTGACGTTTCAGCTGGAACTTCAGTAGCAGTCAAATTAAGGGAGTTAGTATCATCAAAGTAACCTTAGTTGATGATTAAATAATACTCTTCCAATACTTGAATCGGAAAACGATTGAGCATTTGATAGCGTTTGATGCTCAATTGTTTTGTAATTGTTCAATTTCATAGGATGACTATTATTTAATCTAGTAAGTACAGCAACATTAGTAAGGTATTAGTTAAAGGAGCAAATAATATTAATAATGAGATTGAGACCACAGCTCACTTACTCGTGTCTATCTTGCCGTACTTCGCTGTTTGGGGCACCACCGACAACAGACAATGTTCAATGTTAAAACTTAGATAATATTGAACTTTAATCTTGAAAATTTATGTTTTATAAGTACTACTGCACGTTCCAGCATAATAGGTGAATTACAACCTTATTTACTTGAAAAAATCTTGCTTGATTTAGAGAAATTGACCGTGCCGTCTAAAGTGTGCTTATAAACCTTATTCTACAATCTATCAGTTGTGTAGGGATCTAAACTACTCTACACTATTCGAAAACATTTTAACAAAACACTGTACTACTCATTAATAAATTGTCGTGAGGGTATAATTTATCCTACCCATCTAGAAAAGTGTAGCTAGAAAAAAAGTCAAGTTAATAACATGATAATAAGAGCAGTAAGATTATAATTCGTAGATAGAGTTGGAAACAGTTTGAAAAGTGCAGGAGAATAAATAGGCTTCAAATCCATGTGCGGAACCTAGATGATTGTGTGTGATGCGAACATTGAAGATAAATATTAATGAACCATGTATAACGAACAATCAAACTTTTCCAACGCTTTTTTTAAACGTATCCCTAGAAGGCGTCAAACTCACTTCGCTTTCCATCGGTGATGATCTGAACGCAGTCCCTTACGGCTGGCGTTAAAGGACATTTCCACAAGGCACCCGATCGCGTCGTATTCGGCTGTTGGTTCTGATCCAACGGAGCTCCAATCAGCAACCTGGGAAAACATAAAAAAACAGTTAATGGGAGCATTCGGGAGGTCGTGGGTTCGAATCCCGGCATCTACAAATGACTTTGTTTTCTAAGTCGCGTACATTTGTGAAGTTGTGAAGTTGTAGTAGCACACTCGCTAATTGTGAAGGAAAACATCGTGAGGAAACCTGATTGTCTGAGGTGTTCACATGGCTGAGCGCTTGAAATTGCGAATACACGTGTGATAATTAAGTCCATACACTTTCTCGGAGAGGCCTGTGCCCGGCAGTGGGACGCAAATAGGCTAAATAAAAAAAAATCAAAAGTAGGGCAAAATATTACAGATCATTTTACAATGTACAAACTAAAAAACGGCCAATTGCGAGTCGGACTCGCGCACGAAGGGTTCCGTACCATTATTTATACAACATTAGACACAAAGATCGAGAAAAAACGGCAAAACACACGTTTCTTGTATAGGGGCCCCATTAAATATTAATTTTATTTTAATTTAACTATTAATTTTTGAAGCGAACTAAATATTCTGTGACTATTTAGGCGTCTACCTGTTGCCGTTATTAATATCGAGCAAAAAACGATTCATGAGATACAGCCTGGTGACAGACAGATAGAGAGACGGACAGCTGACAGACAGACAGGCAGACGGACAGTGAAGTCTTAGTAATAGGGTCCCGTTTGGCACCCTTCGGGTACGGAACCCTAAAAATGATCGTTCTTAGGACACAGAAATGCCATCATACTAAACAGAATACAAAGAAACCGGTGTGCTTAAAAGTTAAGCACAACTAGGGATGGGCGGGTGAGAATGTTCTCAGATAATGTTCTCGCATGCCAAGAACTTAAAATTGGTAAAATTGTATAAATTATTTACATAAAACTTTGAATATTTGTCCCATCTGACTTTTGCGCTGTTGCTTGTTCGCCGGAAAATGTATGGTCTCGGCCTTCGGCCTCGGCCTGAACGGAGCTCGGCCTTCGGCCTCGCAAGTTTGTTCCATTAGATTTTTGTTCTACATTTTGTACTAAAAGTCGATTTTCAGTACACATTCTCCATAGAAAATTTGTCATTTCCAATCACCGATATGTCGGCGCCATCTTGAAATTCTAAAATATCTGATTTTTCTCATATACCTAGGCCTTTTGATAAAACGATGCCGTTTACAGAATATCTCCAGCATATGCCCATCTGGCTGCCGACTTTGTTGCGCAGAGGTCAAAAAATGGCCAATTTCCGATATTTTTTTTTTTCAAAATTGGATCGCTAAAAGAATGGGCAGATTCCAAATTTGATCCAAATCGGCCGGTAAACACAAAAGTTAGCGCATTTGTATAGGAGAAGACGTTGGAAATTAAAAAATCAGCTTCATAGGATGGCTGTAATTCATACATTTCCTTCAACATTCTCATACATCATTTTTGTGTAGCAGTTGTAGTTGCTGAGAAAATCTATAGATGATCAGTCAGACAATCAGTAGCTATATATATTAGTAAATATAATATAGTTTATCGTCTCATGGTTATACAAAATATTATCACGGAAAAATCTAATGTCCATGTCATATAAACTTTTTCGTACAAAAGTACAAGTTTCGTAGATGTCTTTCTGTTTATTTCTCATATTTTTCGCTGGAAGAATGATCGCTAACGAGGCCCCCATGATTACCGTGCATTTGCGGCCGGCTCATTACGCAACATCATCGTAATGATAATCCCATCATGTCGATACGAGCGTCATTCTGTCCCGCGTGCGTAATTATTTATCAAGATGCCTGATAAAACGTCAACGCATGGCTACCCTACCATTATTTTTATTAGTACAGGCCGATGTCTTCATGATGGTTTTTTTAGTTTTTTGGGTTTATACGCAGGGTGCCACCGGGACCCTATTTATATGCCTACATCTGTATGAATGTTTGTCTATAGGACCTACAAAGGGCTTTTTGTTTAGAACCACTGAAAGATGTATTTCCCGACAAATTATATTGATAGATAGAGGACACTTTATTGTACACTAGCAGTGCCCGGGACTTCGTCCGCGAGGTAGTTGAATAACTATGGCCCATGTCCATCCTGAAGGTCCACAATTTAAATACTAGTGAAAGAATTTTTGAAATCGGTTAAGAAGTTTCGGAGATTAGATAGGAGAAAAAATATTATTAGTCTAAAAGTATAGATACAACATAGCATAAACTAACGCCTGTATCCCAGAGGGGTAGGCAGAGACCGGGGATTTCTTTCGCTTTCGCGTTGCATGTACGCACGCCGGTTTCGGGCACTTTTTATCTTGCCCTTTGCTAATACATCCCCTATTTAAGTATATATATAACACTGTTAGTCCGACTTGCACCACTTCTTAAATATCACTTAAGTCGCCATTCAAATTAATAAAAATAATAAATTTAGTTTAAAAGGTTAAACACCACATTCAAGAAAGTAGTGCAAGTCGGCCTTAATTAAAGAAAGGGACTGGACAATTATTTGCCTCTCGCTCATACAATATTGCTGTCTATATTTTGTGAACAAGAGGCAAACAGTTATGTAGTCCCTTTCTTTATTTAACCGTGCTATAAATGGGAAATTACAGAGATATTGTTTGACCGTAGAGTACAGACGGCGGCATTATCAGTAAAAGTGATCGGTTCCAGACAACCTTTTGATGGACTACACTAATACATTGGAGAAAGAAGTAGGCAGATATAAACGTAAGTAAATGACCCTTAATCATTTTATTGTTACATCTTCCCTTTCAATTAGTCCAGCTATGCATGCAGTGCAGTTCCGGAAAATTTTACGTAGGTAATTGGATATGGTTATTGGGCTATCACATTTGCATAGGAAATATAAGGGGTGTTTTAATTGCACCCCTGACAAGCCTTGTTAGTTAGCAGCCCATAATGTGATTACGTTAATAGGGACGTTAATTGCAATTAAAGATTGCTACGAATTATTACGGTATTTGTTTAGCATTCTTGCCTAGGTGAAGATTGTTGATGGAAAGAAAAATCGTTTGTCAAGCATCACATTTATTGATTCTTTCATTCTACCACGGTGAGATTATAGTGGTATAACTAAGGGGTACACCTTGGTTGATATAGCAACAATCATGTTTCATGTTTAGTTCCGAATTTTATTTAAGTTCTAGCTGGGTTCGGTACAGGTGAAGGGTTCTTGATGCAGATGATAAGATACTATAAACGAGTTCAAAAACTGGTTTTATTTTAATGTAGCACTTCGTAAAAATACAGAATAAAAAACAGGAAAATAAAAGTAATTTTCTCAGCAGTGGTGTTTCGTCAAAAGGTGAATTAGGAATGAAAATCCGAAGGAAATCAAGAATGGGGACGTAATTTTAAATTTTGAGTTTAAGATGATAGACAGAAGAAAGAAATGGACATCCGCGGAAGGAAATGGAGTGACGCTATTCTTAATCCGGCGCCACACAGAAGCAGCAACCTCCAAGCAGTAGTAGGCCCTAAAAATCATTATAAACATGATTGAGGAATTGTACTGACACTTTTTGCAAACCCAAAAAAGTAGTTCCATTGAGGCCGCTAGTGTTACGGCATTTCGCCCATACAAAAACAGTTTTACTCAATGCCATACACAGCTCACAGCTAATAATTTCTATCTATCGATCATCGCGTAACGAAACGATTGCGCACGCGCACAGTGCTCGATCACTCGATGGCAAATACCGATTTATGCATTATATTCAATTTAGCATTTGTCATGGTTAGGCGGACCCTGTGATTGCATGGTGTTATAAAGACCAGTTTTATTTATTTATTTCATTTTAGAGAAGACTGACAGTACAATATAACAGAATAATAATACAAGTATTCTCTTAATAAATACAATAAAGCGAGATTGAGAAATAAACATAATCAAGATAACAGATAACACAAACATCGGACGTAATAGAAAATACATATACCTCTAGATAGAACATTTTTGTATAGTTTTTAGGGTGCCGTACCCGAAGGGTGCCAAGCGGGACGCTATTACTAAGACTTTACTGTCCGTTTGTCTGTCTGTCTGTCTTTCTGTCACTAGGCTATATCTCATGAACCGTGATAGCTAGGCAGTTGAAATTTTTACATACTAAAAATAGAAGAAAATAAATATTTAAGGGGTGCTCCCATACCACAAACGTGATTTTTTGCCGTTTTTTCTCGATCTTTGTGTCTGATGTCGTATATACAACATACCATTATAATGGTACGAAACCTTTCGTGCGTGAGTCCAACTCGCACTTGGCCGGTTTTTTTTTAACTATCATGTATAATATTGTAGCTATGTATAAAACGCTTAGGTAAATATTAATCTCTGAAAAAAAATAGCTGTTTGTTTAGATTTTAGACCAGCCACTGAAGAATTAAACAAGTATACTATGTTAGTACTCTCACCAAATGTTGCGTAGAATATATTTAATAAATATTTTTTCATATATTATCATGCAACTTTTTTATCGGCACGTTGGTTGTGTTTCATACACACATTTTTTTTTCAATTAGGCAATATCTCACTAGCCAACCTCGGTCTTCAAAATCGATTAAAATTAACCATTGTACTGAAACACCCACATGAAAAGGTCAACGAACTTTTACAAAGAAACTTAACAAGAAAAGCTCTGCTGATACAAAATTAAGAGCTCATTGTTTCACCATCGGGTACGTTACGACATTTCCTTATCTAAACAGAGTCCCAAGAAAGCATTATGCCGTGCGGCCTAAATTTCAAGTTAAATAAACAAGGTTTGAGGCGAGCCCGGACGGGACGGCACTAAAAGCTCGAAAATAGTTGCCCATTTCTTCCGCGTAGGCGCAGGAGAACAGCAGCATAACGATAGTTAATTCTTATAACTGCAAGAGGCGATCGGTCGGACCCTCATGACCAATTTACAGCACAAAGGGTTCATTATGGAGCACCGGTTTCGGCGCCCACATGGATGCAATCGATCGCGCCCTCATTGGCTGCTCGTAGGTCTGCGGCGCCTACGCTGCCTGTTCAAATATCGCAAGAGGGAAATTGTAACTTTCACATTGACTCTAGACACGGTATAACTTGTGGAATATTTGTTTGTTGGTCTGTCCTTCGATTCCTAAAAGATAAATAAAATGCATTAGGGGTCAGTTGCCGAATGTAAAACCAATCGCTAAGCTGCCCCTCTACTCTCGACGCTAATTTGACCAACTTGCGTTACAAATTGAGCGCATTTATTTCATAAATTAGCCAAAATATGCTTTCAGTTTCCGACACTCGCTCTGAAGTTCCAAAAAGCGTTTACTAAGTTCTTATTTCAAATAATTGTCACGCAATTTGAACACAATAACGTCGAGAGTAGAGGGGCTGGTCTAAGTTAGCAAACCTTCTCAGATGAGTTGTGTTGTGCGAAGCTCTGTTAGCCAAGTAACTAATACCATAATGTGTTTTACTTTTCCAGCCATACAAAATACGATCCTGCCATTAAACGGCACTGGGCAAACATCGTCTATCGTAAAGACCGCTCCTAGTTGCGTTCTCGTATATCGCATCCTTGGCCGCGCCCTGCGCCCGCAAAGAGCCAGTAAATCCCCATCAGTCGGCTATCAATCCTTGACATCGACCGATAGCTCGCCCATATTGCACACCCATTTAGATATACGTTTACAATAAAAATGCATTCTTGTGGGTGGCCATCAATCTTGACGACTTTCGGCGCCTTTGTTAGTCTCTTCAACGTAGGTTGACGCGCATTTTCTGCATAGCTTTGTTCGTTTCTGTTTTTATTGTTCTGTGGTTTTTGTTGCGGTCGTGATAAAACCAATGCTTAGCGCGCGACGTTGCAACAAAAACGTCCAAATGAAGCCGGTCGATACTGTTATTTTAAGAAATCCGTAACATAGTTTATTGTATCGAGATCAAAGCAACTGATTTATTTGCACGATAAATGTCTAAAAACATGTAGAGCTGTTTATAAATGCCCTACTTTGTTTAAATGTTTGAAGAGAAGTTTTCAAACATTATAGCGAAGTTGGGCGTTCGAACTATTTAATAAACTAAATCTTATCAATATTCAGTGTTCCGGACTATTCAGAATATCTTCATCATCGTTGCTGTAAGACCATTTATAGTAATAAAACTGTGTGCTTCACTCACAAGAGTCGGAGCTATTCGATTAAGTCAATTGACGAGATCAAAGAGCGCGGCGCAAAGATGTTCAATAAACTACTCATTTCCATAGAGTGCATTCTAAATACACTCTTACAACGATTATAAATAAAGTCTTCAAGGTTGAAGATGGTCGGCATACTTAAGTTAGTAGCCGCATAAACAAACGCAGACATGTAGATGATATGGACGGTCCAATACAATGAATGGAATATGTACATACGGAGTACGTGATCTATCTTCCGTTCGTGGTGCCACGAGGCGTGTATGAACATTTGCTATGGAAAAGATGATTATATAGTCAAACATAGAGCAAGGCTACTAAAAGATTTTTGGATGCCTGCAAAGTATACATCTCGCTGGCACATCGTAATATTTTATACCCTATAAAAAAATATCGACAAACATTGTCTACGGTGGCACTACAAGACAAATTTACGGTAATTTTAGACATAAATACATATCTTGATTTTCATGTAGGTGCATAGCATCGTTTGTTGAGTACAAATCTGTGGTACCTGCTTAGGGCGCTTATACACTTGCGGCACGTGTGCCAACTGCGGCCGTCGACACTCGTCGATTCGTCGAGAGCAGCCGTCGACGTGTGCCGACGGCGGCAGTTGGCACACATACCGCACGTGTATAAGCGCCCTTAGCTTTTAATAAAGAAAATTGACAAAAAACTTTTGATTCTTCTCGCCTGTTTATCCATAAAAATTACTAGGTAGGAAAATGAAAATTACATTATTGTAATATCAGTAATTTTATTTTCTAGTACCGCTCTGACTCAGAAACTACACTCATTCTTGCAGAAAAATTAAACATGGTAGAATGTGCGAGCGAGAGCGAAGTCAGAAATAAAAGTTTGTATGTTTGTCAAGCAACCTTGCTTTAAACAGCCGAATCGCATTCATCGTCAGCCCCTTGAAGCCCACTGCAGGACATAGGCCTCCCTCATGGGGGGTTTTGCCATAATCGCCACCGTTGGCAGGCGGGTTGGCGATCGCAGTATGTGGTTGGAATGTCAGGAAGATGCTGCTGTCCGTCTCCTGGTAATTTATTTCCTTAGTCGCCTTCTACGACATCCGCGGGAGGAAATGGAGTGACGCTATTCTTAATCCCGCGCCACACGGCATCGAATCGCATTAAACAGCATAAATAGATAACCATGTTGCAGGCTCTTCAAAGTATACTTTTATCTAAACCCCAGGCGAAGAAATATATAGATAGATAGATAGATAAATAAATGATTTATTTACACAGGATACACACATAGACAAAAGTATACATAAGTGATAGAAACATAGCAACTCGATATATTATGTTGGTTCGGTAAGTATTATTATTATTGTTATTAAATCCTTTATTGCATTTAAACAGACAGTTTTGCACATAGGCGAGCTCAATGCTACTTAGCATTATTTACCAGCTAACCTAAGTTATGAAGAAAACATTAACAGGTATTGCAACTTACTCGTAAAATATTAAAATATACTTACTAATTACTTATTCAGACCTAGATATATAAAATATAATAGGGGGGAAATATTACAAAAATACAACATAATAATAAAAAAATACTTGATACAATAAAATAAATACAAAAACCTACAGATTTAGGAATGATATTGTGATATACATATAATAAGTTAAGACAATTGTTGAAGATTTAGGTAGTGACGATAAACTTTTGTTTTGAATATTTCAAGCGATGGGGTCTGTCGGATATCTAGAGGCAAGCTATTCCAAAGGCGTATTGCTGTCAAAGTGAAAGAGCCTGAATGTATTATCCTCGGGGGTACGGAGATGCAATGCTCGGGAAGGTCGCAGAAGGTAACCCTCACAGAGGAGGAACTCGAAACGTCCTCTGAGATAAGAACCTATTGGTGAATAAAAAAAAACTTGAATGTGGCAAATGTAATGTAAGATCATACTAACTGTTGGTCCTAACAGTTTTGATACTAACTGTACGAATGGGTACAGTCAGTATCAAAATAAGAAACATCTAACGTCTAACGGAAACATGAGACTTATCACAGCTTAGAAGGTAATTCAATTTCCTTAATTATTTTTTATGCTTAAACGAAGCCGTATAAAAGTAACGGATGTGGTTATGCGGTTATAATTATTCCTGTGGTGTGGTACTTAATGCTGTAACCTTATAGTGTTCAGCACCACGGCTTGTGAAACGAAACGCCTTTTCGTAGCTAAGTTTTCATGCTTAATTGCAGACTAAAGAAGTCACGCAGGCAACCCAGAGCTTCAGAGTAAATCGAGCAAATAAATGTGTTTACGCATTATTAAATTACTAGACATGGTCATTTATGGTTTCATTAAAGTTGTCCGGAAGAGATCACTTTTAGCAATAATACCGCCAGTAATAATAATATCATGTAACTTAGGTATTTAAGAAAAATGCAATAAAGTTCTAATCTAAGTTAATTTATAAATGAGTAAATACATACAATAAAGACTAGATTCGGATAACATACGGAGTGTAACTAAATTCCCATATACATGCAAATATAGGGGGTTCTACCCGTCAATACGAACAATTTTTTGCATGGGGAAAACATTGAAATCGCAAAAAATGAACAGCCGTTCCATAGGTAGGTACTGAAGTTACCACCTGCGGTATTAAAATGTATGTAAAATAAATAAACAGCTGATATTGTCGAAGTTTACCCATACTAAAAGTTGTTCGTATTGACTAGTGTAACCCCCCATTACTGGATGTACCTATATGGAGATTTTATTACACCCTGTCTGTGTACATACATACATAAGCACCCTATATATGTCCCACTGTAGGGCACAGGCCTTCTCTCAGAGAGAGAGTATGGGCTTAATCACCACGCGGGCACGCGTGTCATACATACCACGGATTGGCGATTTCAAGCGCTGAGGTATGTGAATAGCTCAGACACTCGGGTTTTCTCACGATGTTTTCCTTCACAGTTGCTGCTATAACTTCACAAATGTACATAACTCAGAAAACAAAGTCATACATAGGTACATACCGGCACTGGGAATCGAACCTGGGTCTTTCGCTTCCATTTCCAATGTTCTACCCACTAGGCTATCACCGCTTTATCTGTGTGCCAAGCTCCAAATCCGTTCATTTAGCGTGACTAACATCCAAACCTTCCATCTGTCAGAGGCCTAATTATGCGCACCTAATCCTGTTGGAATCCTGACGTTTGCGATAGCAATTAGTATCGAATTTACTGGTTAGACGATTGTAATAATTGATGATTTGAAGCGCGTAAGATATGAGCAGCAAGTCCTGCTGTTAAACGAAATAGTTGGTATTTTCTATTTATTGGTTCTAATTTCGAAAAGTTGCCGAAAACTTATTTTGTACCTAAAGTGCTCTTTACCAATTTTCTGAATCCTTCAAGACGGCACTGTTTGCCTTCACAAGATGGTCGGACTGGCCGCTTTGGTCAGGTTGCCCCAAAGAGAGTGAATCGGTGCGACGCCGGTGGTCCGCCGCAAACACTCTCTGTCCACAGCACGCATTGTCCGACCAAAGAACATCACCGACGTTTATTTTATTGTCATAACGTTGCCAGTGCCACCGATTACTGGCTCGACTTACACACACTTGACCAAACCATAAGGTCCATTTCACAGCTCTTACACAGCCGAACTTAAGGTTCAAATTCGAGGAGATGTACTTGAAGAGTTTGCCCATCGCGTGCCGCACGCTCCTTACGAGCAAATAAAACTTCGATTTATTATTATAGATCCTTGCCTTATTCGTTGTCATAACGAGCATGAATTGTATGATTTTGGTTGGTATTTTATTTCCCTAGTGGTAGATGAAAAGTAAGGTAGAGTTACAGAAAATATTTAGAGTTACAATTATGTTACAGAAAATTTATCGGATGTACCTACCCAATTTGTCCTGCACGGAATATGCCTTCGGCGGTAGGGAACGTGCCGCGATGTGTGTGGCGCAAATTGTATGGAAATAAGCAAACAAGTGCATGCATGTAAATTGTCCACACTCTGACAAAACAATCGGCTTGCAACAAATTATTGTGTGAAAGCGGCAACGTGTAATAAATGACCCTGGCCCGACTGACACAGCAGTTGGTTTTATAAGAGTAATTCTGACTGAAAGCGTATTATGTAAGATCACGAGCGCTCGCAGCGATCGGCAAACAAAGACTCTTTCTAATCGTAAAGCAGAACTTTCTCCCGTTTCGTTAAACATCTCGCCGCGCAGCCGCCATAAGACCTCTCAATTAACTGCACTCGTAATAACTGCACGGTGTAAGCGAGCTTCAAATCGTGACCAAGGCCTGCCGGGCTGTCTCCGGAGGCTTTGTTACCGCAAATCGAAAATAAAGGCCACATTTACAGAAACAAACTATTTAATCTCAACTCTAAGTCCCGTTTCTTACGTCAGATACTCCTCTGCAGGGCTCCGACATGACACCTCCGAGCAATGAATCTATTATGCATCATCTTCAGTGACATTTAGAATTTATTACTCGTGTCGGAGTGATGGAGTAGACATAGCATAGATGTGAGACGTTTCGTCGTAGGAAAGTATGAAAGCTCTTGTCTATTCAGAATTCAAAACTACGTATAGTAATAACTGGCTCTTCTAACAAGACAAAAGGTTTCAAATAAAGCGATTTTCTGCTGGTAGAGCAGCTTTCTTATTGGTAGAGCCATGGTTTAATGGAATAAGGTTTCTCGGTCTCTGTTTGAACGCATTTGTTTGCGTCAGAGAGTGCTATCGGTCGAGGTATCGTGTGTCGCGATCTCCAGCTCATTAGTGCCGAGTCGTGACCATCGGTGACCGGCCCGCGGACATGCTGTTTGCACTTCTCGACGTTTGCTTCACACTGCCAACATTGTAAGCACGCGACACAAAACTTATGTCTTAGAGGAACAAATGCAAGAAAATATGCCGCCTGATTCGGATAGTGCCTTATATTAATACAGTACAAGGACAGATTCATGGTCGGGGCATGAAATATACTCTTTAGGGTTCCGTACTCGAAGGGTGCCAAACGGGACCCTACTACTAAGACTTCACTGTCCGTCTGTCTGTCTATCACCAGGCTGTATCTCATCATGAACCATGATAGCTATGCAGTTGAAATTTTCACAGATGATGTATTTCTGTTGCCTCTATAACAACAATTAAGGGGGGCTCCCATACAACAAACGTAATTTCTTTGCTCGATTTTTTTTGCTTTTTTGCTTGATATTAATAACGGCAACAGGTAGACGCTTGAAAAATTCACAGAATATTTAGTTCTATATTTGGTTCAAAAACAAATAATTAAATTAAAATAAAATAAATATTTAAGGGGGCTCCCATACAACAAACGTGATTTTTTGCCGTTTTTTCTCAATCTTTCTGTCTAATTTTGCATAGGTAGTGGTAAGGAACCCTTCGTACGCGAGTCCGACTCGCACTTGGCCGGTTTTTTATTCTGCTGAAGGTGTGATACGTGAGTAAACCCAGAGGCCTAACTCCTGTAACGACACCAAATCCTGTTGGAATCCCAATATTTGCGATAGCGATTAGTATAGAATTTGACACCTAGAGTATTGAAATCGTTCAGGATTTGATTGTTGCGACTTCAATTAAAAACTTATAGTAGAGTATCGATAGTAATTACCTCTACTTCATCGTTGTTACAAAGAATAGTGTCACTGGCTGTCGGATTCAGTCATCGTACGTCAGAGTGTCATACCGGCTTTCAAATGTCAAATTCTGAAACTCAAAGCCCCAGACTCAAAGCGTTACTTGGCAATCCATGTAATGGTTCGAATATCAGAATTTGTTTCGCAATACTTTCGTTTTATGTTCACTGTTGCATTTTTGTTGCAGAGCTTTACAAAGTACCTGGTGGAACCGTGGGCGCCACGGCTGTACAACAAAGCTGTGCGTGTCGGACATCGCATGCGAAGGGTCACGAAGCACCGCGCAGATTATCGCGAACCTGTTCTTCCGACGGCGAATAAATAATAGCTAGTGCAGGACATTAGTCAGATATCGAACCTAGAGCGTGTGGGTGGCTGCTCTCGCAGCACCTATAAATAACAGTTTCTTGCTAATCGGCCTGGGCGGCGGAACTGCATTACTGTGGAAGATAACACGCACCGTACAACTTACATTATAAGTTTAAATACTTTGGTGTACGTTTATTCCTCTGGCGTTATCGTTGAATATACTTCTTGAGACAGCCTGTGTAAATATTCTAATGAAGATAATAACAAAATCCTTGAGTTGAAGCGAAACTAGGTATAATCTAAGTGCTTATGCACTTCAACAAGTATGAAACTCTCAGTTAAGCTCCTATGAGCGAAAGCACATTCAATTAATGCTGGTACTCTCTCAAGGTCTTGTTTGTCGATTGCCTCATTTATGAATATCAAATAAGAATGAATCTGCAGTAAATAATTTTACTGCTTGCTGCTAATCGGCTGCGGCCCACTCTTGGTGGAAAGGTCCATCGCATTGTGTGGGATACCACTGTTCGCACAACATGTACGACGAGATTAATACCGATTGTGAGCCATTAAGCAACGATATTTATAGTCGTATATCCCACCCAGATCAGAGAATAAAATGAGAATTGAATGGTTGTTATAAACATCAACGAGAGAAAAGCGGACGCAGACGTGATGCTGTTCAATTGTATATGTCATGTAGAGGAGATGCAGCAGACATATTACATTACTATGTGTAAAGAAGGTAGCATGTTTATGACTCGCCTTGAGTTGTCAGCAAACTAAATCATAGAATCAGTATCAAGTATCGTAATATTTAAAGAACATTAGATTAACATTCGATTATAAGATTTCTCTACCTGGGCCTAGATTCTGTTAATGCATTGTAGTATCATGACAACTGCATGAACATGGCGATTTCATTTCCATGGCTGCTTTAAGTCTACGCGGGCACGCGTTTGACACCTTCTAGGCGTCGGTGGTATGAAAAAACACGTCACGTGACCCGACAGTGTATCTGTCATTATACTACAATACACTAACAGAATCGAGGCCCTGGTCATTATCGCGCTTTTCAGTTTTCAGATGTAGAAAATAACAACAAAAGTGCGTATTCTTTTTTAAATTCAAGATTGATAGTTGCAACAGTGTCTAAAATCCATGTGTTATAGTCATAAGAATCTAAAGTTTCCGCATATATTATAAAATTATAGTAAATTGTGTCAGCTGAAACTACACATTTCTAGCTACAATTACTGCCGACAACCCTAAAAAACCGGCCAAGTGCGAGTCGGATTCGCGCACGAAGGGTTCCGTACCATTATCTATACAACATTAGACACAAAGATCGAGAAAAACAGCAAAAAATCACATTTAATTTCATTATTTATTTTTGAAGCGAATATAGAACTAAATATTCTGTGAATATTTCAAGCGTCTGTTGCCGTTATTAATATCGAGCAAAAAACTGCACAAAAATTACGTTTTTTGTATGGTATAGCCCCCTTAATTGTTGTTATAGCGGCAACATAAATACATCATATGTAAAAATTTCAACTGCCTAGCTATAACGGTTCATAAGATACAGCCTGGTGACACAGACAGACAGGCAGACAGACAGACAGACAGACAGACAGACAGACAGACAGACGGACAGTGAGGTGTTAGTAATAGGGTCCCGTTTGGCACCCTTCGGGTACGGAACCCTAAAAACGTTATCTTCGAAATCGCTGCACCAATGTTCAAATTCTGCCATCTTTTCAGTTGTTTGTATGTTTACAATGACCAATAAAGGTCATTAGACTTACTATTAAAGAATATATTAAACGGACCAGTGCAATAATGAATGCTATGCCCATAGACCACCCCCCAAAATTTCGAATTTTGTAATTAAATTGCCATCCCGCCTAATAAAACGAAAAAGAAGGAAATCCATTCATACGTGAAATACAAAACAAATCCTGTTTAAGAAGGACCTTTGCCTTTTGCCTAGAGCCTTTCTTTCAGCTGGGCTGGGCTAAAAGCTGGGCTTTCACGGCCGTTGGTTTAACGTGAAACGTCTATAAGTAAGCGCAAATTTTTAGCTCTACTCAACGATACATAAATGAATTGCACACAACACGTAATTACAGAATTACAGCCCTGTCGCCGAGGCGACATCTTTTCGTTGCATGCGGTTTTAGCATGCGAGACGCTACTGCCGAACTGAAAACGTTTTACGTCAAAAATCTGCCAACAATCAATGCGGCATCTATTAGATTGCGGTATCTGTAGCTCAAATGATTGGTTGGGACTGGGAGAGTCCGAAAAGGAATGTGTGACGTCCACGCGTGACGTCCCAATATTTACCCTCTGCGAGCCTTTCCCACGGAGTAAGTGGTGCTTATGCCCATTCTTGCTAAATAGGCGCCACAATGATTAGTGTGAGTCAACAGAGCGTCATGCGTGTTTATTATTATAATTATCAAACCACATTTGACCTCCGTCATTTGGTAGTATTTTTTTCCAAACAGTCTG
The DNA here is from genome assembly GCA_947308005.1 of Yponomeuta malinellus. NCBI lineage: Eukaryota > Metazoa > Arthropoda > Insecta > Lepidoptera > Yponomeutidae > Yponomeuta > Yponomeuta malinellus. The sequence goes on along the minus strand of OX371006.1, from coordinate 12,967,986 downwards.
AAAGTGGTAACCGACCGTGAAAGACGGCATTTGGGGAAAAGGCCTATGCCCAGCGGTAGGCAGGTGGTGAGATGATGATGGTGGTTATGAAAGTAGATGCTTTAAGTACTATCCACATTACAACGGGCCGGCGACGTCCGTACGCGATCAATCTAAAATAAGGTTATAAACCTATAGACCTATACGCAATTAGTTGATTGCAACAGCGGGAAAACGAAACTGAATACCGAAAGAAATAATCCTCGTGAAATCTCGTTTCAAATGACTAACCAAAACAGTCGAAACAAAAAGTGCGTCTCGCTCGACACGTGTGACGAAGAGGTTCAAGAGTGCAAGTGAGCAAGCAAGCGTCACTCCCGACTCCTTCTGCGTCACGTCTAAATTTAGCTCGCCGTCTGAATCCAGCGCAAGGGATTGACTCGTCCACAGTCAATTGCGATTCGGGTCACCGGCTATAATTCTTTTGCTAAGAAACTGTCAAAAACAGCTCTGCCTGTGACTTCATTCGCATAGGATCAAAATAAAAAGTATCCTGTGTTATACCGCAGGATGCATTCTATCTGTGTACCAAAATTAATCAAAATTGCTTTAGTGGTTTAGGCTTTCACGAAAGTGTAAAACCAGACGGATATACATATTCACTTTCGCATTTCAATGTATTTGCTCCGACTATGCATATATGATATTGCCAAGTCAACATGTCGGCAAATAACTACCTGTACTGCACTGCACATTATGCGCTCGTAAAAATATCTCGCTCCCATTCGGGATCCGGCTGACTTAGCCAGCGTTAAAATAACTTGTCGAAACTACATTCGCGAATGCTCTAGAATGCACTTTCATTTCATCATTACACCGCTGCCGTTGCCAATCCTTCTTCTATAGAAGATATAGGTACTTTTACAGATCTCTTTTCCCTCATGAAGAGAAGTCTTTCCTAGGAAACCAATGACTACTGACAGTGCTACAGGGCAGGACACCTGGCGAGGCGGAAAGATGGCAGACAGACAGGGTAATAACAGAGTGGTGGACGAGAACAGGACGTCGGCCAGTGGGCAGACCAGTAGCCCGATGGTCGGACAATATCGTTAAGTTGGCAGAAGGTCCGTGGATGCGGATGGCAAGGGACCGTGAAAGATGGCATTTTTTTTTATTTTATTTTTATTTTATTTTATTTAGAACACAAAACAGGTTACAGACACATTTACCAAATTTTACATACATTACAGATCAGATCTAGCCTATGACCCTAAACTTGTGTACCTAGCATGCATTTAGACTACTTGTAATTTTAACCTTAACTTAATTACCCTTAGGATTAATTTACTTTATTTTATTTTATTTTCTCAGGGTGCTCTGAGGGCGCCTCGGACAGCTTTTATAAAGACGTAAAAGCTCTGAAAAATATCTATGTCTACATCTTTGTTGTCTGCCACCAGATCGTTGTAAGTACGACGCATCCTAACAATAGGGTTGTAAAAAGAAGTGTTATTTTTGTAGGTTTCTAAAGGGAAGAGTAGTGGTTTGCGACTGCGATATCTAATATTAAATTTTATCTGAGATACGAGAGAGGGAGAATCTATCTTTGAGTGTATAATTTTGTGAAGTAAAGTTAAATCGTGTTGTTTCCGACGTAGCTCGAGAGAAGTTACATTGAATTTTAGTAGTCTATCCTTGTAATGTGGGACTGAGCGCCCACAATTAAGTCTATAGCATAATATCTTTAAACATTTCTTTTGCACCTTTTCTATGTTATCTATATGTGTTAAGTAAAACGGGGACCATATGGGGCAGGCGTATTCCAATATACTTCGAACTAGACTATAATACAAATACAAAATACTAAAAGGTTTTTTGAATCCTTTTGTAGACCGTAATACGAAACCTAGCAATTTATTAGCCCTGCACACAATGTACTCATAGTGATCCCTAAATGATAATTGTTCATCAAATAGAACACCCAGGTCTTTGATGACTGACTTGCGAATTAGGGTCACATTGGATAAAGCGTAGTTGAAAGAAACCTTATGTCTTTTCCTAGTGAAGGAAATCACAAAACATTTCCCAACGTTGAGGTACATCCCATTACGCTCACTCCAGTCTTCTAGGGTTTTTAAGTCTCTTTGAAGTCTCTCGCAATCGGTTATATCTGTAACTGTAGTGAACATTTTTAAATCATCCGCGTATAGGAGGCTAGGGCACGACAGTCGGTCAATCAAGTCATTGATGAATACGATGAACATCAAGGGGCCCAAGTGAGAGCCCTGCGGTACTCCTGAAGGTATCTCTGTAGGCGAAGAAGATAGGTGACCCCTTATAGCTATCAACTGACTTCGTTTGCTTAAGTATGACCTAACCCATCTGAGGAGATTACCGTGAATACCGAACAATGACATTTTAATGCAGAGCAGATTATGGTCTACCTTGTCAAATGCCTTGGAGAAGTCAGTATATACTGAGTCTACTTGTCCGCCGGATGCGAACGCCGAGCACAGATAGTTTTTATATTCTAGTAAGTTACTTACAGTGGACTTGTTTTTCATAAAACCGTGCTGTTTCTCCGATAGATATGGTGCGATGTGATAGTAAAGGCAATCGTAAACTAAAGATTCGAATAACTTTGCCAAACACGAAAGAATACTTACTGGCCTGTAGCACTGGCATTTTGACCTATCCCCAGATTTATAAATCGGTACTATGAAGGCCTTCTTCCAGGGCGTGGGGAATACGCCAGAGGAGAGTGATTTATTGAAAATTGTACATAAAGGGATGGATAGCTCTTCTCCGCATGCTCGTATGAGAGATGGGGGAATATCATCTGGACCAGCACCTTTATGGATATTTAGTTCTTTAATTTTTCTGCAAATAACGTCCTGAGTAATTCTAATTTTAGATAAAATGTTTCCACTATCACGTTCTTGTTCTTGGCATTCCCCTCTGGTGTCTCTGGAGGAAGGATCCTCGAAAACTGAGCCAAAGTACTCTGCAAATAGATTGCACACTCCTTGACTACTGGATGCAGTTTTTCCATCGTGTGACATGGTTTGAGGTATGGTGACGTGCCCTTTTTTGTTATTAACAAAGGACCAAAATGCTTTTACATTTGTACGGAGAGAGTCTTCTACGGATTATATGAAGTTGTTATAGCATGCCTGTGTTATTGACTTAGACCTACTTCTTAACAGAGAGAACACATCGTAGTCGCGTGGGTTGCCGTATTTCTTAAACAAGCGATGGTATTTGTTTTTTTCATCCAAGCATCGGATTAAACTGTCACTATACCAAAGGGGATATGACCGAATACTGCTTCTTCTCAGAGGAGTATGTTTCCGTATGATTCTATTTAAGTACTCATAAAATTTCTCTAAACAGTTGTCTACTTCAGGATATACCAAGATATCAGACCAGACTGTAGACCTAAGTTCAGACTTGATCTGTTCAATATTGCATTTGTTGTAGTTAAGTTTTCTAATCTTACTGGGTTTTATTGGCTTTAGACTATTGAGTTTAAAAATTTTTAGTAATAAGGATGGATGGTACCGATCTTCGCGACATAAAGGTTCAGCGTCATTCACTTTGATATTATCAGAACGTAATGTTGATAGTATGAGATCCAAGTATCGGTTATCTTTGTTCGGTATTCTATTATGTTGTGAAAGATTGCAGAGAGACATTGTCTGTGATAACAAAATGGCTTTGCGGTCTCTAGGATCGCTTGGTAAAATATGGTCCTGTTCTGTAGTAATTATCCAGTTAAGGCACGTGGTATTGAAATCTCCTATTAACATAAACTCATTGCCATGCCCCGCGCTGAGTATAATTTTTTGACAGTTATTGTAGAAGTCTGATAAATTTTGCTGTGGTAGATCGGGTGGCAAATAACAAATGCAAATGTTTAAATTTGTACCGCTTTTCTCATTGGATAGTATAGTGATCCAGATATCCTCGACTCCAGAGCACCAATTTCTTTTGTAAATTACATTAAAATCTTTCTTTACAGCTACAAGCACTCCACCTCCATCTTTCTTGTAGTTGCCAACAGTTGTATCCTGACGATCTCTGCGGAAAATATTGTACCGCTTATCAAGAACTTCACCATCAAAAACACTATCATTTAAGTTAGTTTCAGTTAAACAAATCAAGTCGTAATCACAGTTAACTGCGTTAAGGTACAAATCCGTTAGCTTCGTTCTAATCCTATTAACATTTTGGTAGAATAAAGAGAGCTCGGCTAAATGATAAAAAGTTATAGTAGTATGCACTTAATGCGACCAAAAAGGAAGAACTATAACTAAAAATTACTCCCTAGACATTTTTATATTGTTTAGCGTATCAGAACTTTTAACTGGAATCGCGGCAGAGTTGTCGTCTTTCCGTAAATATATCTTGTCGTATTTCACCCAGACATACTTGAAATTATTGTTCTTCTTGAAATGTCTGGCTTCAGCGTGCAGTTTTTTAAGTTCTGGTGAAAGATGCTCGCAAATATAAATTGGCTTACTCTCTCCCGTTAAACCAGCGTGCTTCGTGTTAAGCTTTGCTTCCCTGTTTGACTTGTTGAAGCGGTGAGTGGCTGATAACACCGTGTCTCGCAGTCTCGGGGTGCTGAGGGTCACCAAGATGTTCCTTGGACGGTCCGAGTTAGGATTGATCTTGGCAACGCGACGACATGCACGCACTTCACTCTCCACGATCGGTACGTCCAGTGCGCTGCAGATATTTCTGAATACTGCCATAACATTTTCGCTACCTGAGCGAGTCTCAGGTACAGCTTGTATCTCAAGATTGCACTCTCTTGATATCTTCTCCAGTGTATTCAGTCTGGAGCCCATACTGTGTAACTCATTCTGTAGTCGTGCATTTTCCTGTTCCAGCACACTTATTGATTTTTCCTTAAGCATAATTTCCTTCTTAATGTCCCTCTGCTCCGCGGCCAGAAAATCGGTACATTGGTTAATGTCTGCGGTGAGCGTATTGACAGCTTCCTTAACCTCCTTTTGGCATTGGGGGGAAAGGCCTATACGCAGTAGTGGGCTGATGATAATGATGAAGCACGCACAAGTGTCATTGGCAGAGAGGCGCCTAGATGTAGATATGACATCAGATAGATTCAGCCATCCATTTTAAGAGTAGATACTTTTAAGGTCTACGGACTCCAAAAGCATTACTCATCCGGTCGCTACGGAGTTCTTAAAAAATGATGTTTCATTCAGTTTATATTTCCGAAGTCCTATCACGTACGTCAGCGCATCATAGGATGACGCGATGGCAAGCCACAGACTAAGGAGCTTCTTGGAGGCGGCTATGTTAGAATATTATTTCAATAAGAAGGTTGAAATGAGTTGGTGGGGCGTGTTCGGAACGAATGAAAGCACAATTCTAGGATGTTGGTAAACATGAAGCACTTAGCACGTTTCTTGTTTGTTTCTTTTAATTACCAGTAGTCGGGTGACTGCTGATTTTTAGTTAATGCATAATTATTTTTTTTCTTTTTATTTATTTATTTATATATTTTTTTATTTAACGTGTACCTAGACAAGTTTTAGGGGAGCTTTGAAGTGTTTTTAAAAACTAAAATAAAACTAACGAATACGTCCACTCGATTCGGAGAGCGCTACTGTATTATTTTAATAGAACACAAGATCATCTTAGGCTAACATCTTACAGCTAACTTCATATAGTTCACATCGCTTAGTCAGCACGGACGTTCAGTACTACTCTACTAGTAGAGGGTTGGGGTGAATACATAACTCCTCCCTCCTCAAGAGCGGAATCATCCGATGGACCTCTGGTACATAGGTGATTACGCCAAAGCTTCGCTAACTGAGCCTTAAACATAATTAAAATAACACATAGAATCGTTAAACATAAAAACACATACAAAATAAGAGTAGTTAGTCCAAAGTTTTGCACTATTTGTTCACTGCGAGTTTCACTATTGGTTATAAGATCCGATTGTTTCATTGCGTATGACAATAAGTGTAACTGATCCAGATTGATGTCCTCTATGTTCACCGTAGGTGTGCTGGGCAACTCGCTGGGCTTCACCTCAGGTAAGTTGATGGTAGGGACGTTCCTATAGCTTATTTTATTTACGTAGGAGTGTTCGCGGTGCAGCTGAATGTTGCCGATAAAAACGTCGCAAGGCTCGTCTATACACAGCGTGTAAGTGCCGAGGACATGTTGTAGAGTCATGTCGGTGCCGCACTTCTTTTTCAGCATGGTCTTGTTTCTCGTGTATAGTATCCAGCTGTTGGAGTTGATGCGCTGCACTTTTATCGCTTCGACTTGAACTGAAACCTGGGTACAGCTGGTAAGATCGTCATCATACCTCATGAGCTGCTCTATACAGGTCTTCCTCGGGAACAACACTCGGTCGTCGTCGGTGCAGAGAAAGCGGTCGTCGGCTGCTGCTTTACATGCTTGGTTTAGTGGTAAGTAAAGTGAGTTTTTTGCCAAAAGGTAAGGGTATTTTGGGACAATTATTAGGGTTTTATTTTGGGATTCACTAAACACGGGTAAAGGGTAGAGCTTAAAATAGTTATATGTAATATTCTCAACTAAAGGAATTTCCAATAGAAACACAATTTCATTCCGTTTCAAGTAAGACTTAACAGTAATAGACTCTTCAAACTTAATTAGATTGCTTAATTTTACCTCATACATCAATGTTTCAGTTTTAGAAATTCGTTCCAAGTGTTGTAACAGCTCTGTAGAATTAACAATTGATTGGTGTAGTACAGACACTTTGCTGAAAGCAACGGCGGTTTCTATTTCACTTAATTTTACATAAATAGTACGAAAATTGCTCATGAACAGGTTATACAAGCCTAAAACATTTGCATAGTATACAGATTCATTTCTCTGGGCCGAAAGTTTAGTTACAATTTTCTCCACCTTTTGTAGCCGTTCATTTAACAATTTTGAGTTCTGGTTAAAGGCAGTGGTACTATTTATGAAGTTATCCAACACCTTAGTGACCAGCGTCAGTTTCCCTGTAACGGTAGCTTGTTGTGATTTTATTTTTGATATAAGGTCGTCATACCGGATAGCATCATTATGGTCTAAGTTTCCTGTCAGAAGCTTTATTAACGATCCGAGAGGGTCTAACAGTCCTCGCCTGAAACGTTTGAACCGACGCGTGGGCATCACTTGGTTGAGTTTCTCTATGGTTACGTTACTTAAGTACTCTAGCTGTTCCTGTAATCCTAAAAGTTCGCGCGGATGCGACTTATCTAATCTAACTAACCTAACAAGTTCACTATATTTTAAAACATTAAATGCTAAATCGTATTGTAAGCCATTTAAATCTAAGGTCTGGATAAGTAGCCACTTATCTTGCTGAAAGAAGGCTTCGCCTTTTCTTACAGGCAAGATTCCTGGGTTCTTGTCAATCTTCTGCAGTTGAAGGGCCTGCCCTAGGCTCGGCAGGGTCAGCGCGAGCCAACAGCACCTGCGGAGGCCGTTTTATATTTTTAATTGGCACTTGGGTTTGCCGTCCTCTTATTTGTGCTGGAACCACATTACGCGCTACCTGTCCTGTAACTACAGCCTTTTGATATCGCGGTTTATCTTTACTTTTTCTGGTGTTTACTAATTTGGCAAAAACTGTTTTCCCTTCAGGAAAATCTTTCACAGTTTCACCTCCTTTTTGCTTTCTAACTTTTTCCTTCTGTTCTAACAGTTTCCTTGCTATGTAGTCGTACAAATGTCGTGTTCTTTTTTTGTGGTCTTTCAGTAGATGTTGGTAATAGGTTTTTTCATAATTTACGTCAAAGACTCTACCGGAGTCGGTATGTCCGAATACTATTTCAAACGGCGTTAGGTCTGTGGCACTATGTATGGTGTTATTGTAAGCCATAACAGAATAGGTCATGACAGAGGCTGCATCTGTGCATCTCTTTTCATATTTTGCAATACGGTAAATTTCAATTATAGTAGAGTGGAATCGTTCCACTATGCCCATGGAATTTGGGTTGTTGGGTGTGCCAATATGAAATTGAATTTTGTAGAGATCCATCAGCTCTCGCATCAGCTCGTTGTTAAATTCTGAGCCCGGGTCACTGCTGATCTTTTTGGGGACGCCATAGAACGAAAAATATTTAATTAAGGCGCGAGTGACCTCGGGGGTTGATCGGTTAGCTAGTTCTATTGCTTGTCCTAACTTACTGAAGGCATCCACTAGGGTTAGATAGTATTTTCCTTCTATGGAAAACAAGTCTATAAATATCTCCTGAAATGGGGCGTCCTGAGTCTGGGTCAATTGTAACGTAGGCTTAAGGGGGTGTCTATCATACTTCATGATCTTACAAGCTTCACATCCGTTCAAGACTGCAGAAACGGTGTCTTGCATTTTATGCCAAAAATAATTTCGGCGTAACCTCACCATGGTTTCCCTTACTCCTCTATGACACGTTTTTCCCATATGATGTTTCAATATAATCGCCTTTTGTTCCTCTTCATCCTCAATAAACACCACTCTTTCCGTACATTCGTAAAAATTCACTGCATCCTTTTTAAATAATTGAATAACAATGGTGGCAAACTTTTTCCTTAACTCTTCAGATTCAAACCAGATGAAATATTTTACTTTATTTTGTATATACCTTTTTAAAAACTCTTTGATGACATCATCATTATTATCGGATGGTATGAAAATTTGTAAAACCTTTTGTTTTTCCCTTGAAAGATCTTGTACTTGCAGTTCACGTTTGCACCAAGAGTACACAATTATTTGGTTGGGTTTAGTATCTATAGCATCGTTCAGTATAGGTATGCCTACTGACTCTAGGTTTCGTACAGAGTGTACAGTTGCAGAAGCACTGCTCGACAAAGATGGGACTGGGTAAGTCACACTTTCGTCGTCCTTTGCTGATAGTGTATCTGAAATAGTGATTGGGCTAGCTGACGCGGTACGGTCATCGTCCGAAATTGATATTGTAGAGGAAGAGTGTCTTTTTTCAGTTGTCAGCTTCTTTATTTGTTCTGTGACCTGTTCTAAATAAGCCTGAAGGGCTTTTTCCTTTTTATCGACATTAACTTTCATGGAAAGTGCTTCATCATCTGATTCTGTGGCATTGACTTTAATTCTCGATAAGGCATCAGCGTTGGTGTTCTGTTTGCCTTTTTTGTAAACGATGTCGAAGTTAAAGTCCTGTAGACGTAACCTCCATCGTGTAAGTTTACTGTTTGGGTCCTTAAGTGAATTGAGCCAAGCCAAAGGGCGATGGTCTGTGTAAATTATGAATTTACGCCCATACAGATAAGGTCGAAAATGTTTAGTAGCCCACACTATGGCTAAAAGCTCGCGCTCTATCGTACTGTAGCGGGCCTCTGTATCGCTCAGTGTTCTACTGGCGTACGCAATAGGCTTATCGCTGCCTACTGTACCCTGTGATAACACGGCACCTAAGGCTACCGCAGAAGCATCAGTTGTTAATATGTACGGCTTATCCGGATCCGGGTATTGGAGTAAAGGCGCGTTTGTTAAGAGCTCTTTACACGTGTTAAAGGCATCGATATACGATTGATCAAGGACGATCCTGTTACGTTTTTTTAAGCACGCGGTTAAAGGTCGTGTTACTTTCGCGAAGTCCTTGATAAAGCGTCTATAATAGCCTATTAGGCCAAGGAAACTTTTTATTTCCGTGGTGGTCCTTGGTATAGGGAAATTCATGACTGCCCTGATCTTATCGTCATTCGGTTGGAGGCCATCCTTGGTGATCTTATGGCCAAGGTACAGCACCTCCTTCCTGAAAAACTCTGACTTATCGAGCTGTACCTTAAGGTTTGTAGCTCGTAATCTGTCAAAAACATTACGTAACTTCTGTAGATGGTCCTGTAGGCTTGTCGAATATATGATGATATCATCCAAGTATACCATGCAGTGTATACCTTGAAGGCCGCGAAGGACGTTGTCCATGGTACGCTGAAAGGTCGCGGGGGCTGTTTTGAGGCCAAATGGCATACGGCAGAATTCAAAATGCCCGTTTTGAGTACTAAAAGCTGTTTTAGCCCTATCACATTCAGCTACTTCAATCTGGTGATACCCACTCGCAAGATCTAGTGTGGAGTAATAACAGCTGTTGCCTAATTTGTCGAACAAGTCTGTGATATTTGGCAGAGGGTATCGATCGTCTACAGTAATTTCGTTTAGACGCCTGTAGTCTATAACCATTCGGTATTTTACTTCACCGGACGCATCCATTTTTTTAGGGACCAAATGAACCGGAGCGCTCCACGGCGAATGAGATTCCTGAATCACGTTATCTTTTAATAGTTGTTCTACTTGCCTTTGAATTTCAGCTGCCTGAACTGGTGCTTGTCTATATGGCTTCAAGTAAATTGGGTCTTCATTCTTTGTTCTGATGTTATGTTTAACTTCATTGGTAAAAGATAAGGGGATCTTTTCACAATGAAATATGTCCTTATATTCCTCACACAACTTCATCACACTCGCTCGTTCTTCTGCATTCATATGTTCTAGACGCAACTTCTGCAAGTTCTCCGTAAGTATGTCATCCATCTCTAGGTCTTTCATTTCAACATCGCTAATACTATTTACCTTTATTTCGGTATCGACAAACCGGGTAACCTTGAACGGCGAAGTGACAGTAAGTGTCATTTCTTGGTCAGTGGCATTCTGTATAACAGTATAAGCGTAACCATTCTTACATTTCACTAACGCACTTGGCATTCTCACTCCTTCACAAAACTGTTTGTAATTTAGTATAGCGTTTCCAGAGTATAAGTCAGTTGGCAATTGGACTCTCTGTTCGCTACGAGGGGCCAAAATTAATTTATAGTCCGAAGTGTCACAATTGATAGGCAAAGTGACATTGTGAGTCGAGAGTACTCGGTCTTTGATGTTTATCGTTGCACCTAATGTATTAAGCAGGTCCAGTCCAATCAATCCGTCATATCGCACATCCACATCATACACGTAAAAGGTATGCAGGTCATTGCTCTGAAAGGATGGTAAAGATGGAATATCAATTACCTCATCATGTCTACTGGAGGCATGTGTGCTCACGACTTCGAAAGGCTCGAACCGTTTATAGTGCGAAAAGTACTCATTTGCCTTACGGGGGCTTATAAATGATCTAGTGCTCCCTGTATCAATCATAAATTTGGAGTTTATCTCTGGGAGGTAAACGTATGGCAACTTGAGTTTACCGCTGTAATTCAACGAAATCACCTCTGATGGTTTATTGAGGCATTTATCATAAAATTTTCAACTTCGGTGGTTTCACCCTGCTGTACCTCCTCTATACTTTCTCCTGTCTGCGCGACGTACGCGTCATCAAAATTACACTCGTCAAAACAATGCTCGGTCGCTGGATATGTCTCGCCGCACGGGTACTGATAAGCGCTACATTCTTGCTCTGCTAGCTCGAGTTCGTTTAATTGAACTCGGGGTTGAACGGTACGCATTGATACGTCGGTTTCAACACGTTGGGACTGAGGTTTGACGCCTAGCTGCTGGTTAGAATTTTGGAATTGTGGGCGATATCCAAACTGTTGGGGAGGCCTATAGCCCAACTGCTGTGGCGGCCTGTACCCGAACTGGGGTGGCGTGCTTGCGAAAGGCGGTTTGTACCCAAACTGGGGTGGTTTGTTACCAAACTGCTGTGGCTGTTGACCGAAGTTTTGAGAGCTGAAATTCGGTTTATATCCGAAAGAATTTTGTGGCTGAGAGCCAAACTGATTAAGACGGAACCCTGTAGGTTGAGGCTGAGGGCCTGACTGATTTGGGCGGAAGCCGATTTGTGGCTGATGGTTAATGCCAAATTGGGGTCTGTATCCCGTAGGGGTCAAATTGTTAGGGCCAGGAAGCTTGAAGCCAAACTGAGTCTGGGGTTTAGGCTGGAAGACTGTCGGGTTAGCAATGCCCGGTCTGTTACCGTACAATTTATTGCGAGCGTTGTACTGCTCCAAAAAGTTAACTTCTTCTAATACTACGCTGAGAGCTTCTTCAAGTGAGGTAGGGGCTTTCAGCCTTACTATCCTGACCATGTTTTCTGGAAGGTTGTGCAAGAACACATTTTGGGCCACGTTATTATAAATGGCTACTTTGCTTTGCCTGATATCAGGGTTGTCTATCTGGTTGACTTTCGAGAATAAGACCGATCTAACTGACTGTACGCGGTTACAAAAATCACTATAACTTTCAGTGGATCTAATTCTAAGTGCCTCGAGTTCTAGAGCGATACACTCTTCACTGCGCGGATCGCCAAAGTGTTGGGTCATGAGCCGCTTTAGCCCATCCCATGTCACAATATCCTCTCTCTCGGAGAGTAATGCGGCGGCATCGCCTGCCAATCGACTTGTGATAATATGGTATAAGTAGGTGTTTTGGGCTTGTTCGCCACGGTATTTGCTTATTATATATTCGGCTTTTCTTAAAAATAAATTTAAATGCCTTTTGTCACCGCTGAAAACTGGAATTAACTTTACCATTTCACTGGGCACTGCAGTTAGTTGCTCCATGGTAGAGTAGAGAGATAGATAGAGCTCTCGATAGATTTTACAGAGTAAAGGCGTTTAGAGATTTTACTCAGTAAGGCGGCTTTAAAAACTACTAATAATACTTAACTAACCTTATTTAAATTTTTACCCTATTTTTTCTACTTTTCTTATATTTATTTATTTGGTTTTACTTAAAATTCACTTTTCACTTTTTATTGTCTTAAAATTACTTAACTAAAGTTAAACTGAGAGAAGTCTTATCTCAGGAATAACACAATGAGGAATGGGAAAGGAAGGAAGGCAAAAATTTCACTCACCAACCAAGCAATCCCATGCTCGTCTTCACGCGTCACGGTGCAGAGTTTGATGCTCCTGTGATCGCCTCCGTTCGTCCTTGTCAGATTTGTTTGGTTCGAGGATCCAGGCTTTAGCGGATCGCGCGGACTCGCTCGCGGAAACTGCCAGAGTTCGATGGCGGAAAACTCGCGAGGTCTGCACAGCTAATTAACCGGATCCTACCGGCTGCGCCAGACAAGTTTTAGGGGAGCTTTGAAGTGTTTTTAAAAACTAAAATAAAACTAACGAATACGTCCACTCGATTCGGAGAGCGCTACTGTATTATTTTAATAGAACACAAGATCATCTTAGGCTAACATCTTACAGCTAACTTCATATAGTTCACATCGCTTAGTCAGCACGGACGTTCAGTACTACTCTACTAGTAGAGGGTTGGGGTGAATACATAACTACCTACCTGCCTTAACTCCTGCTCTAAATGTCAACCTAAGAGCTGGGGAGTGCTAAAAACCAGCGTTGGTTACTACCCTGTGGTAGCCGACATGTTAGCTGAGCTCTCTCCAATTACCAAAATAGTTAGACGTAGTCTAAAAAAATGTAAATCTCTGCTATTATTGCTTTTTTAAATTGTTTGTGTTTTGGTAATAAACGATTTCTATTCTATTCTTTAAAGTCAAACAAACGGCCAATAAATCAATCAATCAGCCCATATTCGTACACTGCTGGACAAAGGCCTCCCCAGAGGCACGCCACTTGTTTCAAGCAAGGCAAACAATCAAACAAACAACGACGAGAAGTCAAGCGAGAAATCTAAGAAATCTCTTATAACTTTCGATCTAGCACAATTCTACTTAGTCCCGGTTCGAGATCGCGATGTTTATTAGGCTACCTCTAAACTTTCCTGACGCACGCGGTGCTACGTCAGATGTCCTTGAGAGGCGCAGTCGCGTGCGCAGGAAGTATCAATTGAGTCAATCAGACGACAAGCGGATCGAGATCGCTCAATGGTCGAGTGGCTCGTGTGAATTGGGTCACTGGAACAGGTTGACGACCCATGTGAACACATGACAGACATTTGATACTAGGAAATGCATCGCATATCTGTCATGTGTTCGTTTAGAGTTTTTGCACTGCCTTATTCTGGTACGAGTACATCGTGACACCAAGATTTACGTTCTAGAATGGTAGGGCAAAATACGCTAATAATAATAATAATATAAATAATAGATATCTAATATCAAAAGTAAGAATACCTACCTATATTCTTTATTGGTGCTCGTATCTGCAAAGGTTTTATTTCAACCCATGCACTTTGCGATTATTCCAGTTATAATTTGCAAGTTAGCTCTGTAATCACGAAAATGAAACAGCATCCTGCTGCGTGCAGCCAATTAGCGTAGGTTATATGGCCCCAGTTGGATTTAATAATATCTAAGCCATTCTAAGACGCTGCCATAATCGGGCAAAATTTAAACTGATTGGCTTAAGACGTGACTTAACAATACAGGGCTTTTGCCGCTGGAGGTGGCTCGGAAATCTCGCGGTGCTTGTCCAGGTTTAATTGTACCCTAACATGGTGATTCACTCTACGTTTATCTAAAGACGTTTTATGGCAAAGTGTGCCGCTATGTCAACGCGTTTTGCTAATGAACATGCAGGTATTTTAATCAACCGAGTATGCAGTAAATGCGTCGCGCCTCGCTACTGCTGCCGATGCCGCCGCAGTCAAAAGGCCCTTAGATAGATTGTGTATGTAGAGATATGATAATTTCGTAGTGTACAAAATGATAAGATAAGATAAGAATATTCTTTATTGTACCAGGAAAAAACACAAACATGAAATGATTTTTTAATGATGATAATTTCGAACACTGCAACGTTTAACGCCCTTGGATTAACCTGCATTTTGAGGCTATACGGCCTATATTCCCTCAAGAGATATTCCATTCTCAAAACTATCGCTTCCAAAGATCTAAAACCCTTTGGCTCGTCGGTTACCAAAACCCCCGTGAGGTTCGAACGTCACGTCCTACTTACCATAACAATGGCAGGTACAAGTTGCTGCACCACCCCGGTGTGACCGTCCTCGATAATTTATGGAAATGACCGCGAACAAAAACACTCTACAAAGGTGTCTACTCGAAATTAAGTAGATGGGTTGGGTATCGTGTCCCCTATTGTCTAACTATTGTTCCCTCCCGTCGATCGTAAATACTGTCTTCTGTCCGGCATTATGTCTAGGATACTGTTGCTCGTAAAGTAAATTTTTCCAGCTATAAAACACGTCGTTTTCTCCTGCACTTTCGGCAACGCTGAGACATACACAATACAGTCTATATACATCTCACTGAAGCCTAAGTAGCATGACGACCCTAAAAAGACGCGACTTTGATGTAAATAAATTGTCAAATTCAGACATTTTAGCACCACAAAACGCATGCTAACTGTGTAGTGCCACTGTGGTAGTGCACAGGCCTCAGCTCAGAGAGTTTTACGCGCCGCGGATTGGAAACTTCAAGCGCTAAGATATGTGTCCCTCAGACACTGGTTTCCTCACGAGGTTTTTGCTACTACATAGACGTTCACAAATGTAAAATACAAAGTTATTGATACACGCCGGGATTTGAACCCACGACCTCCCGACTCCCGGCTGGCCTGACGTTCGGGCTCATTTTACTTAAAACGTCTCGGTGAAATCAAATTTTCAGCTTTCTCTCTATGGTATTTTGGTCAATCAGCAAGACTGGCCCATAAGAGTAAATTTGAGGTTTTATATAGTTTTTACGTCGATACGCTGACCATTTTCAGAAGTCTGTATTGTTATTCGCGCGCGCGAGCTATGTTAAGTGCTCCGGCTTCGCTTTTTCGCCAGATAACACCGCTACTGCACGCTAATTGGACACAATTTATTACCTTTGCGCAGCGAGGCAGATGCCGCTCTTTAAACTTTTGTGTTCATGCGTGCATTTTCAAATTAACTATAGATAGCATAAAAGTAGCATAACAAAACTAGATTTGTACAAATGGACCCAATCTTCGATGTATTTCTTGTATTGTATACATGGTGACTTTCTTATATTCCGTGTATTTCCATGTTTGTGATGGCTTTTCCTGGTTACCATAGCACAGGGTATACTAGTCTGGGACCATAAAAAAGTATTGTGTTGTGTAGAACTTATTATTCATTTATTAACTATTGCCGTCTGTAAATATGTATGTAAACATAAACAAAGCCAACGCGTTTCGTAAACATATAAATCACAATAGAGAAAAGTAGTCTAAGATATTTATGACCTCTCTCCTTTAAATATATTGCCTGTGTCTCATTTCCTCCTAACTTCAATCTTTTCTATTTGGCAACAGTAATTAGTTTTATTTGTTCGACTGGCAGTGTTTGAAGGCGTGGTGTTACAACACTGAGTGGCTTTGCTCGTAGATCGAAACATCAAACAGACTTTATGTTGCCCACGCCGCCAGTTGCCATCACCAGTTTCATTATCTTTGTTTACTTCCCTGATGCGAATCGTTTTCTTTAGGGCTCGTCCACATCATCGCTATAAGTGGCTGAAAATCGACCTACGCAATGTGCAAGCGCGTGAAGATTTTTCTTAAAATAATTACATAGATATAATATTCCCAGGATTTTTTTTAATCTTAAAAAATAATGAAGTACAGCACCCCTGGCGACCTTTTTACTAAAAGTATTTTTTTAGGACCACCGTTAACGGGAAAGACGAAAGGAGCTGAAAGACGGGTAATTGGCGCTACTAATAAATTTTGAAAAGAAACATACATACATAAACTTACGAGTGTATCCTAGAGAGGTAGGCAGAGACCAGGGACTGCCGCTTTGGAAAGGAAACAAGTAAGTATACGCATTACGAACCCATTTCTGTGTTTTTAAAAGATTAGGTGTCAAAATTCACCCGTGGATGGAGAGTGTTCAGCAAATGGAACTTTATGCCCAAAAAATGTAGGCACAGATATATAGATATCCGTGCTGGTTAAGTAAAGAAAGGGACTGCATAACTATTAGCCTCTCGCTCAGACAATATAGACGGCAATACTGTATGATCCGTGTGGTGCCGGATTAAGAATAGCGTCACTCCATTTCAATCCGTGGATGTCGTAGAAGGCGATTAAGGAAATAAATTACCACGAGACGGGCAACAGCGTCTTCCTGAGATTCCAAACTCATACTGCGATCCTTAACCCGCCTGCCAAGCGTGGCGATTATGGCCAAACCCTACATGGTTAGAAAAGGGAGGCCTATGTCCTGCAGTGGGCGTCAAATGGCTAATGATGATGATGATGACTGTATGAGCGAGAAGCAAATAGTTGACCAGTCTTTTTCTTTAATTAACTGTGTTTTATCTGTGCCTACATTTTAAACGTCAGTTATAATCGTCTGCTTACACTCGGTTTAAACTGACGATTTCGTCCAAGGGTGAATTTAGACATCTCATCCACTCGTCAACCGCGACACAGATCTGTGTCTAACTTAGTTTGAGCCACCTATATGTTGCATTCCGCGAGGGCAGTTCAGGGGTTAAAAACACTGAAATGGTTAAGTTCATAACGCGTATAATCAAATACTTGTTTTATTTTCAAAGTTATGTTTATTAGTTTCACCAACTACACGTCTTTCAGCTCATTTCATCTTTTTCGTCATAGTTTATTTGGAATATCCGCCAGATGCACTTTTGACTCTACACTATAGTTACGTTAACCTAGATGAGGCGGGAAAGCGGCCCTTCTGTAATCGATGACTTTCTATTTTTCAACAGTGTGTCGGATCGGATCACTCGGAAATTTGGCCGTGGGCGGACGTGTTCTGTTTCGTAACTTCGAATGTGCACGTAAGAAGAGAGGGTGATAGGCAAGTACTATGGGACCAAGAGAGGTCATACAAACATTGTATTTTACTTTTTACTTCCAAAAGGAGACGTGCTAAGGTAATGGTAAATAATATTGAATGTGAGAGATCAAAGCTCAACCAAACCATTTAGAAACTTTGATACGTCGTAACGTTTTTAAAGAAATATCATAATTAATATAATAGTAAAGTGAGTGCAGGGGATAGCCTGAGATAGCTATCCTCAGGGATAGCCTGAGGATAGCGAGATACCCAGGTTCGATTCCCAATGCGGACATATACCTATGACTTTGCTTTCTAAGTTATGTACATCTGTGAATACCACTCGCTAACGGTGAAGGAAAATATCGTTTGGAAACCTGAGTATCTGAGCTATTCGCATATTTCAGAGCTTAAAATCGCCAATTCGCGATGGGCAGGCGTGGTGATTTTGCCCATACTCTCTCTCTCTCTGAGAGAAGGCCTGTGCTGTACAGTGGGACGTATTTAGGCTGCTTATGAATGTTTGTACTACTCTCTTATATTATAAGTTGACAAGCACCTATGCAAATCTAAAGAATAAAAAGCTTGCATAAATGCACTGCGATCTCCAATCCGCCTACCAAGCGTGGAGAGGCAAAACCTCCCATACAGGGAGAGACCCATGTCCTGTAGTGGACTGCTATGGGTTGATGATGATAAATGCACTACTGCAACAGAGTAGAAGTCTGAAAAAAACGCTAATGGATTTATCTGTAGTTAATTTCCGTAAGTTGAGTTTAAACGAGTTACCGTGGTAAGTAAGCGAGATAACATTAGTTTCAACAGCTATTTTAGGTAGGTAACTGCAGCGATTGTTCTGTAGGAGATAAGTGATATAAAATAGTTTGTGTGGTTATTGCGCGCCGTGAAAGGGCAGGGAATTAATCAAGATCTGTTTGAAGCAGGCTAAGTTTACCACGCAGTGCGGATGGATGTTATCTATAATAAATTGTTCTAAAGACAACGATCACGTCTCTAACTTGTTATAATTAAATTAAATCAGATAAGGCTATGTTAACTGCATACTTACTGCTCGAAACATACGCTTAGACTGATATAGATCTTCGGTCTTCTCGTTCGTTTATACAAAAGTATGTGAGGAAAGCAGTGGTAGCGCAGCCTTACATTCGGGAGGTCGTGGGTTCGAATCCCGGCATGTGCTATGCAATGACTTTTGTTTTCTAAGTCAGTGAAGATTTCCATTGTGAGGCAACCTGAGTGGCTGAGGTGTTCAGTGCTTTAAATTGCCAATTCGCTGCCATATTTCCATACTCTCTCTCTCTCTCTGAGAGAAGAGCTGTGCCCTGCAGTGGGACGTAAGTAGGCTGCATAAAAAAGTGGGGACAGACATCTTGTTCAGCGGATACAAAGTACATGATAAATTGGCCCAAATTATTATTATAGCCTTGCAAATTATTCGATGTAGCACATTAAAATGCAGATACAAATAAACCTTCTAGCTTTATAGAGTCTAACATTTACATACAATTGCTTATTGATTTACGGAGTTACAATTTAGCTCACTTTGAAGCCTCTGATGACGTGTTATTAGTATCTTGAGTCATCACTGTCAACAGAATTTACATAGTATTCTACACTTGAGACTGTTAGTGCGTATTTGCATTTTTCTCCGCACACTTTCGTTGTGGGGTCAATGTGCTTCGAACAAGCAGCGGCATTCATGTTTTTGGCCTTTCAGCTTAAATGCTGCGCTGGTATTTTGGACACGGGTATTCATACAGAAATGCCATGAGTAACAATGGGTCTGGGTAAAAGTTTTTCATTATTGTATTTTGTATACATACCTAAAGTAAATATATTTTTTGTATTTTTTTTTTGTTTTTTTTTTATAATTATCGAACTGAAACTTTCGTAAGCACTACTTCCACATTTATTAATGTTATTCCAGATGCACTTTCTTGTAGTTTTGTGGGAAATTATTAAACATGTAATTAATTAATACATTATTCGAATACTTAAGTCATTCTGATAAAATTATTGAAGGTACCCGAAATCGGCGTGCATCTAGTGACTAATGAATGTTGATGACGCAAAAGAGGCTTGTCATGAAGGTATTTATATATATACAGATCGTTCTTCCAAAAATTGTCTATACAATCTCTCAATCATGTTAATACTGGTTTTGAGGACCCATGGCCGTAAACCTGAGGCAAAAAACCTAGGAATAGATAGCATTAACGCAATAAACGGCGATATTTGTCATAAATGCGATCTCGTCCCAGGTCCGTAAACACATTTTCTCAGTCATGGTCCTAGAAATCATAATTAACATGATTGGAGATTGTACACTTTTAGCGAAACTGTTGAAAAAAATTTTTTTTTTGTGATCTGCCAGGATCGCGGCAAGTGGCAGTCCCTGGTCTCTGCTTACCCCTCTGGGTTACAGGCGTGAGTTTAGGTATGTATGTTTTTTCCCTTGGTGGCGCTGATGTTACTCTATGTAGCCCCTTAACAATATTGACTCATTGCACGTCCCAGGAAGTAGGTATTTAATAAGACAAGAAGCAAAAACATTTCAAGTTTATCATAATCACGTTTTATTTTTATACTCTGCATCATCATTGCTTTTGCTACATCGCATTATGTTTACTAAAGTTTGTGATAAAACAAGGTATTCAACTTTTATTTATGTTTAAATTTCGAATATACCTATATATTTAGATATATGCGAAATGCCCATATATTTGGATCAGTATCCTACCTAGTCCCCAAAAATATGTTTACTATGACAATCACCTAACGTGCCTCTAACGCTAGCTGTGAAGGAAAACATCGCGAGCAAACATGGGTGTCTGAGGTGCTCCATACTTCAGCCCTTGAAAATGTCAGTCCGTGGTGGGTACGCGTAGTAATTAAACCCAAACACTCTCTCTCTCTCTCTCTCTCTGCGAGACAGCCTGTGCCCTGCAGTGGGACAATTATATAGGCTACATTCAAAAACCAGGCAAGTGCGAGTCGGACTCGCCCACCGAGGGTACCGTACATATTTGTAGGTACTTACATATTATAAATAGTTCAGAAATCGAGTCTCGCAGTTTTTTCCGAGCTTTTCCTGAACTTCAAAGACTAATTGTCTTTGATTTTATGATTTAACCACAAATAGTTTTAATAGGAGTTCGATAACAAACACGGTGACATGAGTTTTTTATATATTAGATTGTACGGAAAATAGATTTATTTATAAGATTGATATACAAAACTGCTAATAGATGGCGCTTGTAGTATTAATAAACGCTGAAATATAGTAAAAATATATGTACCTAGTTTGAAAAGTTGTCTATACCCCGGACTCTAATAACAAATTGATTGATTCACGATTCATCACGATGCAAGAGTAGTTTTATATGGAACATACGAAAATACATAGGTACATACATGCAAACGCATACACTAGTTAAATAAAAACCGTTGTTTTCGCCTTTGCTAGTCGGGTAAAAACAAAAAACGTGTCACAATTTCACGACAGTCCAGACAAGTCTCAGTGAATAAATAAGTGTAGACGATGAATTTGAATTGTAAAATTGCTAGAAAACTCCTGTTGACATTATACAATGTACTGTCTCACAAACTTACGCATACCTGCAGACACAGGCTTAAGTTAATTTCAAAGTTAACACGTAACATCTCAGACCCCGTGACTGGGGTCAAGTGTCAACCTGTATCAATTAAAAAAACTTATAATTTAACTTTGAAATAAACTTTTTAAATAGTATTTGCATTTTTTATGTAACCTATATACGTCCCCAAAATAGGGCAAAGTTCTTCTCTCAGAGAGAAAGTACGGCATTAATCACCGGTATGTGAAACCCTCAGACACTCAGGTTTCCTCACGATGTTTTCCGTCACCGTTAGCGAATGGCATTGCTACTACAAGTTCACAAATTTAATTAGGTAGAAAATATATAAGTAGCAGTAAGTTTAGTTTCATAGGTTTGCATTAAATATATATATAAATAGGTAGCAACTAAAAATACTCAAAAACTGTCATTCCCAAAAGTTAGGATCGAAAAGGTTAATCATCATCAGCCATTTGACGCCCACTGCAGAACATAGGCCTCCTTCGTGGTTTTCATAACCATGAGGGGTTTTGCCATAGTCGCCACGCTTGGCAGGCGGGTTGGCGATCGCAGTATGCGGTTGGAATCTCAGGAAGACGCTGCTGCCCGTCTCCTGGTAATTGATTTCCTTAGTCGCCTTCTACGACATCCACGGAAGGACATGGAGTGACGCTATTCTTAATCCGGCGCCACACGGAGAGGTTAATATATATCCTTTATATATCTATTAGGCGCGGTTCAAAAAATGTTTCGAGCACAATTTTGTGCAAAAAGGGCTTGTATAACATTAAAGATTATTTAAACGTCAACAATGTCTGGCACTAAAATCCGTGCATGCAATTTAGAAAAAGAATTTAAATTCTGTTAATGATAGGCCAAGTTCCTTTCCAAGCGAAATCTGTGGTAAAGTACATATGTTTAATTAGTAACGTTTATTAAGTCGGATTATCAACCTGACAATGACATCACAAATATGGAAATACACCCAAACTGATGCCATTTGTTCAAAATTTACTTCTCATTAACAATCGGCCCCAGTCTGGATGTACTTTTTATGTTTGTAACGTCCTTGCCTGGTTACCATAGCACAGGGTACATATCCGAGTACCCTGGGACCAGGTCAAGTGGTGGTTATTATTATTAATCAATATCGTATTGTGTGGAAGTTATTATTATTAATTAATATTACGATTACATATGACATAAGCAAATAAGAACAAATCTTACAATTTCCCAAACCTATATGGCTATCAAGCAGTCTCTACACTTCACTCCTACAATATAATGATATAATACGGCAATACACCATGATCTCTGACCCGCGGCGTGGCATCACACGGGCGGATTCAAAGACTCAAAGAGCGTAATGTACGTGCATCTGCCTTACAGATGTTAATCGCGACCCGACAGCCATATAAGCACGAAGAATCGCGCTAATACCCGGGTCATTTGTGCAGTGGACGTCATTATAGCTACCTAAAGATTGCTAACGTTTTTTTATGGATTTTTTTGTTATTACTGTCTTGAAATGTGAAAGGAGAAATTTGGGAAAAATTGTTAATTTCATGATTTATAATATGGATACGTGTGTCTGAAATAAAATGAATTATTATGGCTGAATTAATAAAATTATTATCACCCGATGATGATGATTATTTAAAGTAGTTGCAATTGTGTAATATAAAAACCAAAAATCCCACAAAGCTTCTAAGTCCATGTCCAATTAGTTACTTCAACCAGCCTATTCCTTTTCGAGACCAGAATCACTCTCATCTCGTTTCTGGCCTATTTTCCTATTTTTCCCGATAAAATCAGTCTTATGATTCTTATTATGATCTTTACTTGACCTGAGTGAATAATTCCTCTCGATTCCTGGTATTCAGTAGTACCTACAATTGATAATACGTGCGTCATTGTTTCTCCCCGCGTCTTAACTCGACAAATTAACAGTTACTATGCATCATCTCCGAGAGCTGTAATACTGTCATCGCTTCTATTCTATCACTCGGTTCAATTTGTTTGATGCGCGGTTCAATTAAGAGTGATCTTTGTGGTAACAACTTTCGTTTCCTTTGGCGATGATTCACGAGCAGGGAATACATTAAATTGTACAAAAGTTTTATTTCAGCGGGCCTGTTTTTTTTATACTTTTCCGCATCAGACTGTCAAGAGACAGAGGAGGCTGGGCCACGAAAGAGAAGTGCCCATGCCCAGCGTAGGTAGTACTATAACGCGAGGCACGCGTTTTTAGTGTCAAAAGTCGCGACCCTCCAGTAGGTAGGCAAATACAAACATTTTAGAGCAAACGCGTGCAGCATTACTATTCATAGGCCTCAATTGATTATTATTTAAATATACTCATCATTATTTGCGTTTATATACAACATTTTCGTTTTAATTGAAAAGTTTTAACACAACATTTAAGAGGAAACCTGAATATGTCTGAGATTAAGATTTCCGGAACAATTTTTAAGTACGAATCAGACCTTATGTTTCCTCCTATAATGTGAGAACAAAGAGGTCATGTGAGAATGAGTCGCGGCAATTATTTATGCTCGTGATTACCCCCATGAGTCACGGCGTGAGGAAGCGGCCATCACTACATATGGGGGAGTGTGTGATACGTAGCGCCCTTGGATTCACAAGACTCTCTCAGTAGCTGCGTGAATTCCATATTCCAGATTTCAATTTATTTGTTTCGCTGACAGTTTGCATTTACTTAATTAGGAAGAGGGATATGTACTTACCATCACTAGTACGTATAGAATTTCCTGCACTAATTAAAGGAAGAGGCTGTGTGTCGATATAGAAAAATAAGATAAGAATATTCTTTATTGCACACAAGAAGCGAGACATAAAATATGAAAGTTACAATGAAAAAGTACAATGGGCGGCCTAAGAATATTTACAAACATTACAATTCTTCCGCTTTCGAATTCCGGCATGAGAAGAGACCAAATTTTTAAACAGTGCTTTCGGTACAATCTGTTTCACAAAGTTGCACTAAGCGAACTTGTCAATCTTGTTCGACAATAAGCATTCTACGGTCCTCGATCTAGCTAACAAGATACACTCGATATGATATTGAAAAGAACAGAAGTCTTACTGAATACCAGAGTTCAACAATATACCTACACAATGTAACTGGTGAGCAATATCATTATACATCATCGATATATTTAGGAGTTACTCATGTCAGTGCAGCCTCTTCCACGTACCCTTTTCACAGGCTAGTTAAGTTTGCAGTTTTATAAAACGGGGCCCGCATGACATCCACCTTCTCTTATATTGGCCAGAATTGATTCCTCTAACTTTTTTTATTCTTTAATCCTTTAGTTATAAAATTGACGTAGCAAGTGACCTGACATTCTTCTTCTTTTACATTCGATCGTCTTCATTTCATAATCATCATCATCAGCCATTTGACGCCCACTGCAGGACATAGGCCTCCCTCATACTTTTCCAAGCTTCCCAGTCTTGTGCCGCACGCATCCAGCGTCTCCCCACCCCGTCATTTACTCTCTCTATAACCCATCTAGGCCCGTATAGGTCTGTTAAATCACAAGTGTAGCCATTTCAAAGTTGATCGTACAACTTAGCAATCTGAGGCGGATTCTCTATCCACCTCTATCTTGTATTATAAGTACAACTCGCTAAGTTATCGGATTAGACGGAGCATTGACTCTCCAGCGGATATTCATAGCCCGGACACGCGCAGATGGTACTAATTACAACAACACACAATGCCGTTTGTTTATTCCATCCAAAACACTGGAAATGTATCTCGCAGAGTGGGTGGATAACCTGAGGAATAGAGCTGATCAATGTACGTAGTTCGTTGTGGTTCTAGGTTAAGTTAGGTCAGTTCTATATTGGAACCATATAGCTTGTATAATTGGTAAAAACCTACTTTAAATTCAATGCTCTTGTAGGTATACATGTAAACCTCGATTGCATTTGCTCACTTCACAATGTGTTACTGAAATAACGCAAAATCCTGAAAACCGTTTCATCAGTATCAATAGTTAGACCACTTTCAACCACTTATAGTTTTCTGATTATTCCCTGTACGATATTACTTATCGTATAAGACGATATTATTTGACAATTGATGTCGACGGAAAGTACCCTATAAATTTAGATACCCTTGCGTGTCCAAATATACGTTTTTGCGGCACAATCGGCCGTATCTTTTTTACGCTAACTTAGAAGTTTGATTTTTTCATTTATTATACCGGGCGGTATTTTAGTCACCTGACAAACTTTGAGGAACCTTTCTACTCGTCAACTCAAACAACTTCTACTATGGGGCCAAACAAATTAGAGCAAAATATAAGTCTGCTGTTTCATACATTTGGTGTAGTACTGCTTCTATCTTATGTATGGAACAGCCCATTTATTTTATGCTATTATTTGTTTGGCCCTATAGTAAAAGTTGTTTATATATATGAGTAAAAAGCCCCTTTAAAGTTTGGCTAAAATGCCACCCGGTAGACTTGAGTATATGGTTTTAATTTCAACTCGATATCTCCACGCGTTCACCAGCTAAAAGGTCTTGACAGACAGACGGACGGACGAACGGACAACAAAGTGATCCTATAAGGGTTCCGTTTTTTCCTTTTGAGATACGGAACCCTAAAAAGCATCATGAAAGGAAAGAAAGAGGAAAAGGGAAGCTAAAATTAAGAGGTTGGAACCACAATCGACAGGTTTACTTCCAAAACTAGGTACCTATCACAAAGTATCAGCAATGTTTCTACTCTCTAATATGTATATATAATTCTCGTGTCACACTGTTTGTTATCGAACTCCTCCGAAACGGTTGTGTATATTTGGTAGGTCTGAGAATAGGTCGTAGGCTAATAATATGGCAAAACAACGTTTTTCGAGTTAGCTATTCTTAATATAAACGCTAATAAGTGTGTCCTGATGTGTTTCAAAAAGTTACCTTTTCTTTACATGTTATTTTCAGGCAGAAAGAAGAGTAATCTTGTTATTTAGGTGTATTTGTAGAGTAGGTAAAATGTTCAAAGAAGCCATACGCTCCTTGTTCATACTGACCGGAAATTCTTGAACTTCAGCGGTGGTTCGGCTACCACTCAAGTGGTAGCCACTCGAGATTACTGTAACACCTCAAATAGATCTACCCAAGTGAGGTTTTTAGTGATTCTACCACTTGAAAGCTTCAACTTGAGATATATGAGTATAGGAATTAATACTATTTCTGTTTCCTTTTAAGATGTATCAGATTTAGCTTTCGAATTGAACAGATTGTATCTATTTATGTAAATAATTGACCTTTTATTTCAGTGCATCGTCCCCGTAAGGGTCACGTTAATATCGAAGGAATTTTTTTATCTATTTTATCTAATCCAGATTGACTTGAACGACCCGGAAATTGCAGTAGCCGTTGTCAAAAGTATTCATTTATGGTAAACAAATGTTGGTCCCTATAGAAATAACCTAAAAAATATTTTCAGATCGCAGCCATTTGGGTCTTCTCTTTGGAAGCTTGACAAACTGGTCAGTAGTAATATGTTTTCAAACTTACAGAGTGCATCAAACAGGCCTTGTCTACTCATAAATGCAAATAACTTTCAATATAGGGCCTATACTTTGATACCTGCTCTAACGAATGCACGAAACACCTAATAATTTTATCACCATATTAGAGTTGATTCCATAAAACAAGTTGTTTTTATTTTTAAGTAGAACTTGCTTAGAATGTTAAAAATATGCAAGCGTGTGAGATGCCAGAGGTCTATTTTCCCCAGACATATCGGTCGGCCCTGCTCAGTGCAAAATAGCGATAAAACCACGGCGACGTTTATAGACATGTTCTCACACCGATCCGGTGTCCAGCGCAAGAGCATCGGCGAATAAACTTCGTATTCGAATTGCCAATTTAATGTAAAGTCGGTCGGTCAAGTTTATCTCGGGGCAGCTGGTAATCTTGACTTCCAATATCGATATTTTAGTATTACATTCGAACGGCTAGCTGCCTGCAGTGGGATAATGTTGACGACAAGCATATTCACGACACATTGCGCCGATCGAGTAGACCTCGTATTTATTTATGACTCGCGTCGCTTATACATAGTGATACATTTAACGAGTCTAGTCGCAATTATTTATAAGGTAAAATTAATTGCCTTAATTCCCGACATTTCGGCAGCGTTAAAGTTGCCGTTGTCACGTGACCACGGTAAGGATTAGAACTCTTTGCACGATCAATTGTACATCTCAACTTTAGTTTCCTTTTGTCCCACGCCGTAAAATTTATCTCTCACAGATTTATGCTTTAATCTTGCTCCAAGACAAAAGACCCCGCAGTTATTGTTTCTAG
Source organism: Yponomeuta malinellus (assembly GCA_947308005.1). Taxonomy (NCBI): domain Eukaryota; kingdom Metazoa; phylum Arthropoda; class Insecta; order Lepidoptera; family Yponomeutidae; genus Yponomeuta; species Yponomeuta malinellus. The sequence goes on along the minus strand of OX371006.1, from coordinate 12,940,400 downwards.
GAAGCATCAGCGTTCCAACCGTACATCAACTTTCGAATCATCAGTGTGGAAGACAAAATTCATACTCTACGTAATAGACTACGTTCAGGTACTGATTCTCTTATGTCCAGGACTGTTCAATATAGGGATATAGTGAACCGGAAAAGAGAGGTTTCCATCAATACGATCAACTTTTACTATAGAGATAACTTCAAAATTGCAAAATACATATCAGGTATTCCATTCTAAGATTAAGGCAAAAAATGTGTGGAACAGCGGATTTATTCTACCCAATTTTTAACCCTCCCTTTTAAAATGTACTTATGTGAGGGGACGGTGTTACACCCTGTATACATCATGCTCAGAAGGCTTTAGAAGGTACCCTCACTAGACTAAATCAAGTTATAATTATTGCCATTTGAATCAACTTTATCTAAGTGAAGCCTAATAATATGGTAACGAATCTAATCCAGATTTTCCCGTGTGCTCTGCTAATATCTCTTCGCGTCGGCAGATTCATCCAATATATTAGTGTAATTAGACGTTGTTCTCAGTGGGGTGCTCATCTACATATCTCATTACTGTGCCGTGATACCAGCCGCCGACTGGCGCCACGTATGACGAGTAACGACGTATGTAAATCCATTTATTAATCTGAATTCCCTTGTTCTATTTTAGAACAATGTTCTTGATAGGATTCTATTACTCTCAATTCTCTTGGTAGTTTTGGTACCATGTTGAACTAAGAAGAACGATTAATGAACGGATAAAACTCATGGCGCGGTGGTAGCCTAGCGGGTAGAACCTCGGACTCGGAAGTGGGAGACCCACAGGTTCGATCCCCGGTGCAGGCATGTACCTATGACTTGGTTTTCTAAGTACATTTGTGAACTTGTAGTAGCTATACCACTCGCTAACGGTGAAGGAAAACATCGTGAGGAAACCTGAGTGTCTGAGCTATTCACATACCTCAGCGCTTGAAATTGCCAATCCGCGGTAGGCACGCGTGGTGATTAAGCCCAGACTCTCTCCCTGAGAGAAGGACTGTGCCCTACAGTGGGACGTATATAGGCTGCTTATGCTTATGTAAAACTCATTCATGATTGATTGCAACTGATTTTTCCTAAAATTTGATTTAATTGCGAATTAAAATAATGTAATAAAATTTATTGACAAACAGTTTAATTATAACTAAGACACCACACAAGGTCGAGCCTGAATCGTGGTGGTCAAGAATTTCTCTTCAGAATTCTCGATAGTGAATGAGACGCATAATTATATTTTGTTAGTGAACATTTCAATTAAAAACTGGCTCTGTAAGTCCTCCGGTCGCAAGAAAATACAGTTTAATCATCATCACTAGGTAGATAAGATATAAATATTCTTTATTGTACACCGAAAAATAATTACAGAAACAGCAGTTACAAAAGAAAAGGTACAATTAGCGGCCTTATTGCTAATAGCAATTTCTTCCAGGCAACCTCATATTGTAGAGTTTTCTGAAGGCATCTACACCTTTAAAATATACTTTTTTTAATTTTGTTATGGTAGATAGATATAATTGTAAAAGAAACGGAATATTACCACAATTATTAATTTTTTTGAGCTCCCTATATTTCGGCATCGTTGCCATAATAATTATAATGTTAGTTACATTTATTTTAAAACTGATATTTTTTTAGGGTTCTGTACCTCAAAAGGAAACCCTTGTAGCATCACTTTGTCCGTCCGTCCGTCCGTCCGTCTGTCTGTCTGCCTATCAATACCCTTTATCTCGGGAACGCATAGAGGTAACGAGTTGAAATTAAAACCATATACTCCGGTCTACAGTCCCTTGAAGCTGTGAATAAATTAAACTTTTAAGTTGACTTAAAAAACATACGGCTTAGTCGTTGAAGTTCGGAAAAAGCTCGAAAAAAACGCGAGACTCGTTTCCTGAACTATTTATAATATATAAGTACCTACCTACAAAATTGTACGGAACCCTAGGTGGGCGAGTCCGACTCGCACTTGTCCGGTTTTTTATAAATGGGACGTCAGGGTTTTTGTCAACTCGTTCAGCATATTCGTCAAGTTTCATTTGTTTACCCGATGCTTACCTGAAAATGAGGAAAAATACATAAGTCAATAATCTTTCAAAGTAGAACAGCGTACCTAATACTGTAATGTAAATTACTCGGAGGCAAATAGAAAATGCAAACATTTGCACAAGAATCTACTAACGATCTATAAGACTGTCTAATGAATTGTTTTTAACTGTATTCTAATTATTCCAACCTCGTTTGGGTTGTTGCAATAGAATCTATACGAAAAATAGAAACTGAGTAGGTAGGTACCTAGTATTACCTCATGCAACATAAGCATACTACACAACACATATACTTCCCAAAGCAGGGCGGTAGAAAAAAACTATTCTAAAAGTACTGACTAAAGTAAAAACAATTTTTCCTTATCAAAAACGATGGATAGAAATGTTTTTGTAGTTTTATGGCTTATATTAGCAACATTTGTTAAAAGTATTATTATTTTAAAATAATTAAAATCATTATTCTAAAATAACAAAAAATTATACAATGCTCCATGTGGCACCGGATTAACAATAGCGTCACTCCATTTCCTTCCGTGGATGTCGTAGAAGGCGACTAAGGAAATCAATTACCGAGAGACGGGTAGCAGCGTCTTCCTGAGATTCCAACCGCATACTGCGATCGTCAACCCGCCTGCCAAGCGTGGCGATTATGGCAAAACCCCTCATGGTTATGAAAACCACGGAGGCCTATGTCCTGCAGTGGGCGTCAAATGGCTGATGATGATGATACAATGTTTGAGCGAGAGAGAATATCAAAATCCTACTAATATTATAAATGTGAAAGTTTGTGAAGCTGTTTGGATGTTTGTTACTCAATCACGCAATAACGGCTAAACGAATTTACATGAAACTTGTCGTACAGATAGACAAAGACCTGAATTAAGCATACTTGATATCCCGGTATTGCGTTCCCGTGAGATAATATTTATTTTTAGTTTAAAATAGATGGCGTATTGCGAGCGAACGTTGTGTTTTAAAAATAGATGGCGTGGTGCAAAAATCGTATAAACGGATTCTGTGGCGGTACGAAGTTCGCCGCCTCCGAAATATCGGTGTGGGCACTGATTATTTATTACCACAATTACCCTGTACTTACTATCTACTAACTGTTTTATCTTTTTAACGCGACTGTCCAAACAAACAGGAGTGTAATGCAATGTTTTTATTTTATACGACAAACAAAGCATATATCGTAGGCGGATGAATAATTAAAGCTTTTACAAGCGGTCCATCAAGCCCATGATTGATACCAAATTACAATTCTGATATTGATACAAGAAGACTTTCTTTATTATATCTAAAGTGTTTTAACAGTTATCATAAGGCTATTAGTTTATAAAGAGTTGCCCTTGCGCCTACGCCTCCTGCCTGTCTCTCCCTAAGGTACGCTCAACTATTACAGTAATTGATTTAGATTATAATTATGGTGCTTCGATGGTATCAAACTTGTGTGTAAACAGTAATTGTAGCATGCTTTTTGAAGTACAAATTGTTTGTTACATTGTTTGAGGCTAATCTGATAAAGGGCCTCTTTTGGTGCCGAACCAAACGATTAAGATCTATAAAGAGTATTTGTATTTGGAACGCGTTTAAGAAAATAAACAATGGTCTACATATGGGGCCTGCTGGGTTTGAGATAAAAAAGTGTAATAGTAAAACCAGCCAGAATCAAAGTAGCGGTGTCGCGTTTCATACAGTAGCTTAGGGTTATGGGTTATGAATGTCTGATAGAGGCGTCCTTAAAACGCATCGCATCCGCTTCGTTGCAGTGCAGGCCGTCCTTATTTATGGTAATCTTAGAGTTCCGTTGCTGTAAAAGTAAATCATCTGAGAATATTTTGTTCAACTTTAGGTATGTATAAAAGCTAAAAGTATTTTTTCTTCTGAATGAATTCTGTTTTAGCCCAGTATAAAGTTGACTTATCCTAAACCGTCCAGAGGGTCTATTCGATTTGATGAACTGAAACGTTCACTGAACAGGAAGAAATCTATTTACTGTATAGGTTCCTTTTAATTTTAAAAAAATTCGCTTGCAATTGTCTTTTTACTTTTTACATTTAAAAAGTGCAACATAGTACCTATCTACTAAAAAATAATACATACAATATTTTTGATATTTCTCACAAATTATTCTAGGAAATTTAGGACAAGATAATTTGTCCAGCAGTGCTAAAATTCCCAGCTCATGTTGGTTTTCATCAAGTGTTACAGAACCCTGGTGTTAATTACAGTTTTTTTTCCGTCGAGCCGCACCCAACTCATATTATAAGCGCGGTAATAAGCCAGGCGAGATGAAAGACAGCATTTATGAGCAAAGCCGGGTGTTGGGTTACTAACTAACACCAAACATTTAGGCATACCATCGCAGCTGTTTGTACACCGTGTGTTCTTTTTTCAAATTTTGTTGGGAAGGCCATATACTGAGGATTTTTCGTTGGTAACAGGATTAATAGCTCATATGGAGCACAAAATATCAATCTACTTAAGACTACGTACAGGTATACACATACGAAAATAGTTGATGTATATGTAGCCATTTGGCGCTAGTAAATAAAAAAATGGGAAGTTCTAAGAACAAAACATAAAAGAAATATCGTCTATAGATGATGAAAGATGGCATGCTTTCAGACTATGACGTCACGGAGCAACGACCGTTGAATGTGGCTGCCGTAAAAATCGTACAACGTCCGTGAGGATTCGCATTCAAAACAAACCACAGATTCACTTGTTTAGTTAAATTGCAAAGGGAAAAATAGAATTCTAGTTATCTTCCATAAGGCTCTTAACAATCACGTTAACATTGAGTAACTTCTTGTAACGTGAGTTACATTACTTCTTGGTCAAACCTCATGAAGTATAGATTGTCGTGGAGTAAGATTCCGAGTCCTGCCAGAATACCAATACTGTTTCATTGTGTTTTGTATGTATTGTTTGTTTGCTTTTATTCTGTAAAATCTGCTAATATTTTTTTATTATTTGTGGGTAAATGCAAGTAAATAATTTATCTAACTACATATCTAATACAGATCGGCGTTATCACCCACGCACTAACAACACATTAGGTCGCTGTCAGATAAGTCCTACTTGCTCGAGACTAGAATTTATTGCTGGACTTTCTCGCAACTTACAAGTACCATAGCATTAAACTATGTCAACCTTGAAATAGTCATCTTTACTAAACGGGTCTTCTTCATTGGTTTCTTGGTGAATACTAAAAGATGGGTTTATTTAACATTCGAAGGCGGGTCTCAAACTCACAACAGGAAGGTCCGCGCTTTATTTTGAGAAGTCACGATCATGATGGAGTTTTGATTACCTAAGCATGACTCAGCGGAAGTTTCCCCAGAAATATTGGTAGGCCAATTTATATCAGTGCAAATATGTTTGTCTCTTGGAAGCCATGCCACACGAGTCGATACATTGGTAATTTAATATAATTTTCACTTCTCATGCTCTAAAAGTTCGTCTTTATGTCGTGCGTAGGCGACATAAAGTCGCTTTTTATGCTCTAGAGCATAAAGTAAAATCTTCGTCGAAGACCAAGGCAATCGCTGCAACAGCCACACGAACATCTTTAACTTCATACAACAACCTCTTTATTTTATTTCGTTTCGTTCGTATTCTAAGACCAAGGCAAAGAAACCAACAGCCAAAGTACACAATAAAACTTCATGAAATAAACTTATAATTTGTATTTCGTCTCATTTATTATTTTACATGTTGCTGTTTCATTTCCTCGCAATCGAAGTGAAAAGTAGAGTGTACAACTCGTCCATAAAACCCATTTTACACTCGACTTTATATCTATCCTCGCTCGCAAGCTCGCTCGGATGGATAAACGTCTCGAGTAAAATGGTGCGTTTTATGCACTTGTTGTACAATCTACTATTTCACTTCTCATGCTCTAAAAGTTCGTCTTTATGTCGTGCGTAGGCGACATAAAGTCGCTTTTTATGCTCTAGAGCATAAAGTAAAATCTTCGTCGAAGACCAAGGCAATCGCTGCAACAGCCACACGAACATCTTTAACTTCATACAACAACCTCTTTATTTTATTTCGTTTCGTTCGTATTCTAAGACCAAGGCAAAGATACCAACAGCTTTAAATATTTCTCATTGCTCTAATGTAACTTTCAATTTTAATTAAATTAGCATTTACTATATTTACATGTTGCTGTTTCATTTCCTCGCAATCGAAGTGAAAAGTAGAGTGTACAACTCGTCCATAAAACCCATTTTACACTCGACTTTATATCTATCCTCGCTCGCAAGCTCGCTCGGATGGATAAACGTCTCGAGTAAAATGGTGCGTTTTATGCACTTGTTGTACAATCTACTATTTGTGGCTTAAAGGCATGAAATTTACATTTAATTCTCTAAAGCCAATAGAGTAAATTGGTATGCATAATTCACTGCGTTTGTATTTTCATTCGTCCAGAGGTTGAAGATCGAGAGCAGAATATTTTCGTCAACTGTTGTTTCTCAGTAATCTTGATAAAGAGCGATAAAACCACAAATCGAATACATTATGCATTGTTACTATTCAAAGGGTAAAGCCATCGGACAAAACGTGAGATCAATATCAGATTGATTTTGTTCATAATGTTAACATCAAGATTTTACGATATCGAATGAGGTACGAAAGTCCATACTTTGTACTGTGGTCAGCGCATCAACCTTTACATTGTACTTGCAGAGTCAGCCAGTAGTATATCTACACGTGACGAAGAGCCGCAAGCACAGGTATAGTCCGCACAGATCTTTTTGGCGGTAGCGTGAACGTAGTCACAGATCGTTTGGACATCGCTTACTGTCGTTACAGTGTATGTTTGAGTAATTCATGTAGTGTGATGCGTAGTAAATTACAATTAGCATTGAATTTTAAGTCAAAATTCAATGCTATTAGTCAATTACTAAAGTAGTCAATTACTCACACATAAACTGTAAAGACAGTAAGCGACATGCAAATGATCTGTGACCATGTTTACGTTACCGTCAAAAAGATTTGTGCGGACTGCGGACTATACCTATGTCCTAAGCTCAAAATTTTTTTTTATGAGGAGTTAGATGAAATTTCTGTTCCTAGCTTTATCCGGTCCCCGTGATACAGCGCTTACCGTGTGTGGAGATCTCAGGGCCAGTTTCTGAATTCTGAGAATTTCGCTGAGTAAATAGTTGACCGTAGTGCTGTCTCTTCGAATTTCTCAGAAAAGAGGGTGACAGAACGTTACTTAAGTATTTAATTAGTGAAATTCTCAATTCTGAAACTGGCCCTATGTTTCTCATCTAAATATGCGCTGATTTAAGTTGGTTGTTATGAAAGAAGATGTGTTTGAAAAAGTTATTACTGTATCGTAAATTATTGCTATCTACATGCCACCATTGAAATTCCGTAAACGTCGCGTTGGATATAATGACAAGTTATTAATTATTGAATATGAAATATTCTTAAAATTAAAGGGAAAGAAAACAAATGTCGTTCAAACAATTTGTACCTACTTTATATTTAGATGTATTAAAGTTACCTCCGACGCGGTTTAAAAATGTTTTAAGCACATTCTGAACAAAAAAGCTTACTGTAGTATCAAAGATTATTTAGAAGACAAAGATGTTTGGCACTAAACAGTAGATTAATATTAATTACAGGACGACTAATATTTGAAAACTCTGTTAATTAAGTAAAAATGTGTTTTGAAAAGAATAAATGTGGAATTTCTTTGTTAGTTTCTTCTCCACATAATCTATTGTGAAAGTAACAACTTTGACGTTCATTAAGTAAACGTTCTGTTTTTATAATGAATAAAAATTTGAATTGAATTGAATTTCAATTGTTTCTCTTGCTTAGAGGACTGTTTTAATCTGCGAAACTTTAGCTCGAGTGTCTGCTGCAAAATGTTTCTCCCCGTTCCAGGTAACAATTTTACATCCTTCCACCTATTTGCTTCCGTGTCATTGTTGCGTACCCCGCGGCCTGCACTAAGCACTAGAGCCTATTCACTCACTTGACGGCTCGACCAATATTAGTATTACACCTCCCATAGACCTTAACTCGAGGGAGGAAGGACAGTATTAGATTTAGCGGGATGTAGAGATATGGTGGGCCATGGCAAAGCGCATTTCACAGTTCGTTGCATATCCTAATTGTCATGCGACGGTCTATGAACACGACAAATTCATATGCACCTTCCACACTTTGTCCACATGAAGTGACAGTTCTTTCACATCGGTGATCGGAGTGGACAGAATATAAATATCTACAGTTGGAGAAGATACTAACACCGAGCTTTTAATTCCCAAAATTCGTTATCGGAGTAAGTATGCAGAACAACTTTAGGTCATGGATAATCGTGATATTTACGTATATGGTAATTTTTAATTAGGTGTTCAAACTTATGAAATCGAAAATAATTCAAAATAGGTGTCGTGGCAGACTCTAGTCTGGTCTCTGCCCTCCAGAATACAGGCGCGAGTTTTTATTATGATGTAATATGTTCAAATTCTAGGTTCTTTCTATCTTGTCGTTTTTCAATTTCCCGCCTACTACTGAGCGATAGCCTTAACAGCCCCATTTTATGTCTCTTCGCCTGCTGTAATTTTATTTTCGAATGATTTTTGGTATGTCGCGTTCTCACAGTGGTCGGGGCACGGATCAGCCATAGCAACGAATGAAAGTCGCAGTCACAGCGCGCGAGCAACTGTGAATAGCAGTTTAATTCAATATTTAATGAACATGTTTGCATACGGAGCCAAATAAAAAGACCGTCGACTTACTTCTTGTGCATTTTCACGTGCTTATACTTTATCGATGCCTGGTAATGTCTTTTTTAAGCAATTTAAACAGCCCTTTAATATATTAAGTTTAATGTATACTACTTGACCTGACAATCTAGGTCCTGTCCAAATCTAAATTTCAGTGAATTTATTTGTAATGGTTTTTTGAAATCCCTTTTACAGTAAGTACATTTAAAAAAAAATTCATTACGTCCAGCCGTTCTCAAGTGATGTGCGTACCAGCCTGTGTCGCCAACGGACGGCGTTTTTTACCGATTTCAGTAGGTCCTTTCTGCAATACTCGGAATTTCACATAATAAAATCACTAGAATATCAGCGTGATATAGAAAGTCCTCATATAAGGCCGTATATTTCAAAGTTGATTACACAAGACATTTTGCATATTATTTTTTTTCTCTAAATGACTAAAAATATTTAACTCAAAAACAATTTTTTTCATCACTAGAACATCTAGTTACAAAGCCGCTACAGTTTTGCTCAAATATTATTGCGGCTCAGCCGAAGCTCAAGCTGACCTTACTCGTATCCCCTTCTTTCAGTGCCATCGGTGTGGTCCTGTACCAAATATAAATCTAGTGCTGGGCTTGTAATTACAACTATCGGCGCATCGGGACCGCCTATCCCGATAATGCTGTTGATATAAGCATATTTAATTACCCGATGTTTGTGGGCGGCGGTGGGAATGTCCACTTTCCTATTTGGCCCTTTAATTACAGACTATTGTCCTATTGGAAACAATGGACATTAATGTAAACTAAATACTTAAACAAAGAAACACCTGGAGCGTTGCTCCGTACCATTCATGTCTTAATGTGATAGGGTCGTCAACAAAGAATAGTAATCCAAAAGTAACTGTAAAGCCTGAAACGTTAGATTGGATAGGCACTACCAAACTTTAATATAATACGTAATCGTATAAACTGTACGTATAAACTATAACAAAATAAGTAGATACCTATATAGGAGTGAAAAACAGCTAAGAATATAATACATATATTATTAGCTCTGCGAATCAGAGCGAAACCTGGTCGGACTCTTACGACAAAAACCAAGTAAGTTTATCCGGTATTAAGTTAATAATGGGTAGTGCTTACGAAAGTTTTTGTTCGATAATACATATATAATGAGAAAATGCAACAAAATAGTCTCGCCCGCGACTTCTTTAGCGCAGGATCCTATGTCACTCCGCGGCTTCTAAGCTAGATTCGCGCAAACGTACCTTTGCAAATATTAGATAGATAGATAGATAGGATAGAGAAAACTTTATTGCACAAATTTATTAGCCTAATCTTTATCGCCAAAATAAAATTCAAAAAGTATAATGACATGAAATTCCTTAAATACTAAATTCTTCATGATCAGCCTAAAATAGACAACAAACTCTACTACCAACGCAGACTTTCACGAGGCGTTAAGTGCAAAAACACAGCAATCTCCCACTCTCATAATTTCCAGTAATGCAGTAGATATGTTTGTTCTCTCTACAATAAATTTGATCATGGGATGAAATTAGGATGAACTTAATTTACACACTTATGCCTATTTGAAACAGAAGACGTTGCAACTTAAGTCCTAAGAATTAAGACATAAAGCTAATATAGACATGTCACCTACAAACACCTGATGAGATGCAGATGGAGTTATTTGAGCAGGATCATCTTTTAAACGTCAAGTGCAGTCAGCGACATCGGGATTCCTGACCGCCCTTATGTCGTGGGAGTTAAGAGCTAACAAGGGGTAGTTCCAAGCGTGGCGGACTTTATCGACGAGTCAGTATGAAGTTCATTGTACCAAGTGCGATGCCCTTGCGTCTCGCGCTACGCTCATCAACGCTAATCTGTGTTGTAGGTAGTCTTATTAATTACGAAATAGTAAAGTCGCTTTAACTTTGTATTTGTGAGTCTTAACTAGAAGACAGAGGCTATTAATGCTGGATTAGATAATGGATTAGTAAGTTGTTGTATCCCCATGTTTATATCCTGATGGTGTGTTGTTACTTCGCTTTAACTATCTCTGTGTAGGCATTTTTTTAAGGACAGCTAGAATGAACCCTTTACACTTTAAGGAATGTTCATTATTTGAGTAGGTAACACTTATTATTATGTAACACAATTTTAACCACTTTTTTTCTTGCGTAAGGTGGGTTTACGCAAGAAAAACGGTCATATTTTAACAGTGTGTAAGAAATTCCCCATAATAAATATCCTTATACTTTCTAATGTTCTAGGGTGCTACTCGTCATACGAACGGCTTTTACTGTCAAGAAACCTTCAAAATTATTATGAAGCTTATTATGATTAAAGAACCGATAGAAAGTAAGAATGGGCAGAATCTTCTCTACATCGGTCAGTGCGGCCTTCTTTCACTTATTCATAAGGAAACTTGAATGCAATAATCTCTATATCATCTCGGACACACAGGATACAGCTATCACCGAGCCCAGCGAGCAATTTGTAAAATATCCACATTCAATGCAGCAGCCGGATTTTACTTTCAAATTACACTTCTTTATTTATCTTCCTTCAAAGATAATTTACACACTTAAGAGTCCTATTCACTTACTGTGTTTCTATCTTTTGTGAAATACCTTTTCGTGCAATGAAGAACTTGCACAAAAAAAGGGAGGCCTGTGCCCTGCAAGGGGCGTCAAGTGCCTGATGATGACCTACCAAGAAGTCACTCTAGTCACGTGGTACAAAAATGAGCCATACAAATCTGAGTCAAACTATGACGTCACACCTTGCACGTACCTAACACCTTGGAATGCATGAAGGGTTTATCAATGTTCGATTTATCTCGTAAAATAATGGTTTTATGCATCTACACCCTTTTTAGAAAACGTTTAGAAAATGTCTTTTTATTATTAGAGGCTTAATGGCGATTAAGCCCATACTCTCTCTTTGAGAGTAGGCCTGTGCCCTGCAGTGGGACGTTTATAAGCTACATAAAAAAAAACACACGGATAGTACGAAAATGTAATGAAATTCGCGTACTTGCGTTAGGGTTCTGTTTTATTTCATTCAACCAGCACGCGGTTGCTGGTAGGGCCTGCAAGTGTGTTCAATCCCTAAGGGTCTATGTTACATAATTAATTCAACCTACTCTACTATTTTTATTTATGTAAGCGTACCTACTAAGATCGCAACAGCACAACGGCAATGCGACGGACGCATAATCATTGCTTTGCCCACCAGTTTCCTCTAAAACGCAACACGCCGTTTCTTTATTGAACAGGCACTTTTGTTCGAAAGCGGAAACTAGCAAATGGTCAGTCAACAAATCATAATAATGGTTCCGAATCAGAAACACCATTAGGACTGTCACTGCGGCTCTGAAGTGTTCGTGTCTGAGTCGCGTGCGCGAACGAGACCAAGCCTTTTAGTCGCGCCCTGCTGTGGCGAACTATGTACATGGGCGAAATTATTTTTACTTTGTTTTTAGTCATGCAATCATGTTTTCAAGAAGCGGTGGCCGCGCATCTCATTCCACAGGTCGTGGGTTCGAATACCACCAGGTACCAATGACTTTGTATTCTAACTTACGTACATTTGTGGAGTTGTAGTAGCAATACCTCTCGCTAACTGTGAAGGAAAATATCGTGAGGAAACCCTATTGTGTGAGGTGTTCACATACCCCAGCGCTTCCTACGTACAATGGCGCAACTATGAGACTAAGTGCGGAAATCTCAGTTCCAACTAACTAACTCATGTTTTCATGTATTAATAATTTTATAATAATTTATGTAATTAATTTAATTCACACGCCAATGGTGAAGGAAAACATCGTGAGGCAACCCTCGGCTTAGTTGGCTCCGCACGTATTGACTTGTCTTTCCTGTGAGCTAGGCCGACTAAGCTGTCAAGATGGTATAGGAGCTGGGCAAGCCTACTCTAACTAAAAAACAATGTCCCAGGCACTGCAGCGTCCGAGTGGTCCCTTCACCCATCTGGTGTGAGTGATGGTACTACTGGACGCTGTATAAATCATCTCATGACGTAGATGCAAAGGCTAAAGTTTTTTTTTTGTTACTCTGTAACCTGATTTTAGTTCGTTAGGTCTCTTAAAAATCTCATAGATTATGGTAAGTTCATACTTTTATCAACTTACCTAACGAAGTGGCCCAACTAAGTCAAACTAAAACATTAATTAAATATCTTAGAACGTAACGACCATGTAAAATAGATAAAATGAAGATAAAAGTTACAATTACGACAGACTATAACACTAATCCGTAACCAGAAGGGTTTGTCATGGTTCTTACGTATGTTCCGTCACTTGACCGTTAAGCTGGGCTTATGGTCGTCAACTTCATTTCTTTAATTGAAAATTAATCGCTTTTTAGGTGTAGGAAATTACTAGAAAGTGGTTCTGTCTAACCATCGATTTTTCTTATTTCCATCTTATTCCATTTTCATTTCCATCAAGGTACAGGAAGGTAATAGTGGTCAATTTTGGTATGCAGGGAGTATCAAATCCTTTTATGTTAAAAATTAAAAATTCTTTAATTAGGTGTAACAATAGGTGTGACGACCTCGTGGTGCACCGGTAGTACATCTGCATACCATGCGAGATGTCCCGGGTAAAAACACCCCCCCAGGCCTTGTATGTTTACAATGTATGTGCCTGTAAGTATGTAAATGTTTATGTTTATGTTATGTTTAATTGTAAAACGCCGGCTTTTCTTGCTGTTTACATTCTCGTATATATTACATTTTATTCATCAGGAAGATCCTAAAGAAGTTCGACATAGTCATTAGTCACCTTCTAGTATTTGGTGCCAGTGATAGATAACTGTTTTTAAAGTAAGTTACGTGTGCAGCACCAGACCACTGACCAGACGTTATGTATTGAAAACAAAATCAAAGATTTCGTACCTCACACGATGTCGTTCTGACTTTTTGACTTTTTTCAAAAAGGTTAGCTTACTGGGCAAGCCCTTAACCCCTCGTCTTTGTTTAAGCTCAAATTGTAGCAGACTAAATTGTCTAGAGGAGTTTTTCTCAAATTTTTGATATCATTCTTCGTTTCCAAAATATCGAGCGCCAAAATAAAAAATTCGGAAAAAAAAATATTTTTTCACTATTTCGGCCATATTTTTTTCGTTTTTGACTTTCTCGGATATTTCTTTTTGTACCTTATAGCGCTCATAAATACGAGTCTTTAGAGCTTTTTTTGTATATCATATCTTGACAACCCTCCGAGATATAAGGGCATCGCACTTCTTCGTAAAATCGGAGCCTACACTGGAGCGAACGAAAAGATATTTCCGATATCAAAATTTATCATGCTTGAATGCAATGTCAGTATCTGCCAATGCATTTTTGGGGTTGTGAGCAAGATGTCCGTTATGTGACTTATGATTATTACCTATGTGTCATCATGTTGACTACTTAGGCTTGCTCTACCTACACCACGATAAATGTTCTAAGAATGTGTAAGTAGTTTATGAAGGTGGGCATTTATTTATCTGCCACAAAGCTTCGATGTTTACTCATACGAATGTACTACGGAATAAAAAACACCAATCGAGCACAAAGTATAATCTAGTCGTTAATAAAGGGCTAGAGATACCTCCACAAATTAATCTCTTATTATTGCAAAAAAATCTCAAATAGATTGTCCAGTTTGTCTAACCTTGGTCTGAAATTAGCTGACATAAGTTGGCATAAGTTTTACTGAACAACTACTGCGTACAGGCCGTTTGCGCTATGCAATTTCAGTGATTTTACATCCAAATGAGTCTTTTCCTTGTGATCCTTGTGTGACATTACCTAAACTCACGCCTGTATCCCGGAGGGGCTGACAGAGATCGGAGTTTGCCACTTGCCACGGTACTGACAAAATATGTTCGCTTCGTCAACATTCCATAATCATGGCATGCACACACGCTAGCATGCAACGACTAATGAATGTAACGTAACATTTGCCATGATTAGCATAAAAATAAAAAAAATCATTTTATAAGTTGGTTGGTGGTCGCTTCCATTTTATGCTTATTATGCCCTTAATTACGCCCTGAATTTTTTACGTTCCTACAATCAACTGTTTAGCCGGGAGAGCTAAACAGTTGATTGCAGCTAAACAGAGCTAAACATACTCTGACAAAAAAATTGCGCTTTGAAGCATAATATTTCGCAAACGGAACCCTAAATCGAAAAATTATCTTTTTACATCCACAATATTTTTAGACGACGATTCCAACGATTACACCCACTATGGTGTAGGAAAAAAAATTGAAACTCATATTTGGGCATAGGGGAGGTACCATAAAATTTTTTTTTCGATATTTTTTGTACCGTTTTGTCGGCGTAATAAATATGCCAAATTTCAGCTCTCTAGTACTTATCGTATCTGTGCTAAGCCGCGCAGCGGACAGACAGAGGGACGGACATGGCGAAAATGTAAGGGTTACTTGTTAACTGCGGAAACCGAAAAACATGGTTTATCGTAAGTTTAACTTCACTACAGTGCTTACTAGAATGGCTGACTCATAAAATTAACAGAAACCTACGCGGCTTTTTATATTAGGGCGTGACCATAGTAGAGAACTAGATAGACGGTCGGAATGTGACAAATGTGAAATGTGACATGGGATTTTAATAAATCCAACTTTCAGTTCAATGCCCCTATATCGAAATTTGAGAAGGAATTCAAATGTATACATGTGACACAATTATCAAATTCGGAATAATGTAATAAATAACGAATAGTGTCCATAAGAATCAACCACGGTTAATTTTCCCTTATAATTAATGCGAATGAGAACATTTCAGTTGCAAAGTTGTTGAACGAAGACAAAGAATTTGTTTTAGGGTTCCATACCTCAAAAGGAAAAACGTAACCCTTATAGGATCACTTTGTTGTCCGTCCATTCGTCTGTCTGTCAAGCAAGACCCTTTATCTTGGGAACGCGTGTAGGTATTGGGTATCGAGTTGAAATTAAAACCATATACTCAGGTCTGCCGTCCCTTGGAGATGTGAAAAAATAAGAGTTCTAAGTTAACGTTAAAAAAATTCCGGCCGGTTATGCCGCAAAAAAACGAATATTTCGACAATGAAGGGAATAAAAATTTATAGGGCACTTTCCGTTGACCTACAACTATGAAATTTGACAATTAATATCGGCTTATACTACAAATACAGGAAAAAATCTGAAAACTTTACATTTGTAATTAAATCATTTAAAAAATTGTGTTTGATCTTCGGGACTCGCACTTGGCCAGTTTTTTTGTTTTTCTTAGACTGACTTAGTCTAAAAAAATAAAACAAACCTTCCAACTCGCAAGACTGGATGGTAATAGTCGTGTGAGTACACCCTTATTTCGAGCGAGCGTCAGCGAATGACATTAGTGCGGCACATAATTACGGCCTGACCTAAAACCCGGGTTGGGTCTAATTAATATCCGCACATTGCTACACCTCACACATTCATACGTCCTGCCTGTGCCACGATGTATTCAAGCTAAACTTTGACTGCTTATTTCTACTAAAACAGGCTTGCATGCATTCTTCGAACATAGAGAATGCAGTATGCTAAATAGTATAGTAGTAATAACTCTATCTAGCTTTGAGACGGATTTATGATCGGTTTATTTTTATTTTCACTCGAGTATACAGAGTTTTTTTTCTAAAATGCTCAATTCTTGAGACATGCCAGATAGAGTTTGTCATTTATAACAACCACTTCTACCTCTATTTTTATTTCAACTTCCGCGGTTTTTATGATTAGTAGTGGCTTTGATTGATAGGTATAATGCTTAAAGCCATATGTGTTACATAGAATGGACATTTTTTATGTAGGAAAATACTGAAGGCTGCATGAAAGCCTGGTGGAGCGCGTAAAGCGTGAATTTAATAAAATTATGTAAACCCAGCGGTGGTAGCCTAGTTTGTAGAACGATGGACTCGGAAGCGAGAGACCTAGGTTCGATTAAGAGTGCGGGCATGTACCGATGACTTTGTTTTCTAAGTTATGTACATTTGTCAAGTTATTGTAGCAATACCACTCGCTACCGGTGAAGGAAAACATCGTGAGGAAACCTGAGTGTCTGAGATATTGGCGTAACTCAGCGCTTGAAATCGTCAATCCTGAGGGAAGGCCTGTGCCCCGCAGTGGGACATATATGTATAGGCTGCTTAAGATGTAAACTCTAATATAACAAAATCTGATACCATACTCGTAGAAAAAAGTTGTAAAATATAAAAACACTAATTGGGGTGCTCGAGGAATTCCGCATTCGAGAAATAACCTTGTGTAATGAGAATGTCACTGATAAATCGTGTAAAAAACGTGAGCCGGAAAGCGGACCTCGACGCGCCGACGGATGTGAAACTTTGTAAAAAGAAAAAGACGTTTAACGTGACATATCGTCTTCGGCCACTTATTCATGCATCCGTCCGGTCAGGTAGTAGTGCTAAAAATATCGGCGACCATTATCGCGAATATCAATCAGGCGTCGTCGGTCAAGAGACAGCGTCGGATGTCACCGCGGCGCCGCGCATGCAAATTGTCCACGTCCACGACCAATTTGGTAATATAATAGCCTGCCAGCGAGAGTCGACTCGCCGAGTGTGAATGCAACCTTATTTGGAAGATCCAGGCTGCGGTGATGATATAATTACATGCATTTTGTTCTTACATATGCAACAGGAGTGAGAAACTAACCGACCACCCCTTGCCATATTGGCCGCTAGGTAGGGCTGCCACGTCTCCAAGTTTAACCCCAGAAATTCGGGCTCCGGGTTGACATCATAATTATATTTTATTTACCTACATAGTAACGGCGGGTAAATAAAAATATATCTACTAAAATACATATTTAAATTAAGACATTATTAATTTGACACCTGTCTTACTTCCATACGGTTTTTATATGGTTTTCGTAGTTTTATTTTATTAATTCTTAAAAAAAGTTTTTGTAGGTATTTATTTTTTATTTTATTAACTTTTAAAAAAATAAAAGGACTGTATGTACTGTAAAGGGATTAAAATAAAGACTACTTTTCTGAAATCTCCGCGTCTGAATGTTTATAAAGGCAGCCCTACCACTATGGTACCTACACTCATAGAAATACGATGCTTAGAGCATTGTTTAAATTTATTACTAGCACCAAACGTTTCTACCGGGAAATGTTTAGCCACCGGAGTCGTAAACATAAAATAGCAATGATCATCGCTTCTTCCTTACTAGTACATACCGTTAAATTTTATTATTATGAATCAATATAGCTACCTACAAAGACTCCTAACGGATGCTATCACCTAAATCATACAGGGAATTTGGAATATAATACTGTTCTGCTCGTTCGATACCATAATTCATATTATAGGGTAGGTATTGTAATTTGTAGTTGCTAATGCAGATAGTATCGGAATGCAAAACATGATTTACAACAGGGCAGCTGCATGACAAATAGTTCTAGTCGTGGAAATCTACAAGGTTCACACCCGATTGGGCTACATCCATAGCAATACTCATGATCATAGATCTGTGCCAGGCCAAGCTCCCGGCAAGCCCGCACTGTGCACATATTTACTCAAATCGATTCGGGTCCTTTTCGACCATCTTCTATCACCGAAGTCAGTAATGTTACCAAAACTAATGTAGACTACGAAAAAATTGTACAATATTCAAGGTGACTACTGTATCCGTTTTAGACAAAGAAAAAAATATTATTTTTCACTTTTAAATTTTACGGTGATAGTAACTGATCACTTCAATTCACCTCTAGTCTCGGCTGTAACTACCGATTAGCTATCCATTAGACAAAAAATATTAACAAAAAGACGTGAAATTAGTTGCATAATTTATAATTTATAATAATAATAATAATATGAAAAAACGGAGCAACTTTAGCCAGGCTAAGTTGGCTTTCTGCACGCCCAGGTAAGAACTCTACAATGGATTAGGAATATTTTGATAAATACTGAAGATATTACGTGACTTTCATTCTTTACAGACCAAAATAATAATTGGAAAGTCTTAAGATGATATTGTTTATTGTTATTTTAGATGGAATCATATGTAATTATATTCTTTTTGTTGCACTAATCCGTGCTGAGGACCATTTACAAGTTCCAGTCCCGGCATGGGTGGAATTTTTAGCCTCTAAATAGGATAAAAAAAAAATTATATGTATTGTTATGATTTCTACATATAAAGTATGATCTGAACAGTTTTAAAGTCAAACAATATTTTTACCGTGTCGCCAGAGCTCCTACATTTATAAAATATATTTTCGTACGAAAACTTGGCCGGTTTTTTCACATTAATGTTTCGATGGGATCAAAATTAATCCTCGGTATTACATAATGGGTTTTATTGTAATACTCCGCCATCAGGACAAAACAAAAGCTTGTAAAACAATGAGCGTGCAATCAAAATTCTAAATTGAAATGCACAATTAGGACGCGCTCACGCCCCAGTGCCTGTATTCAAATTTCGAACACCGTTATCGTGACTTTTATATTTCTTTCTTTTCTGTTTGAGTGTCGTCCTTTGTTTTCCTTTTTAATAGTCAGCTTTTTTGTTTTTTTAGGAATGTTAGTTATTTTCTTCGAATTGAGTTGGGTTGTTGGTCTCGCCCGACATAAGGTATGATTGCGGATTATTGGATCAATTTTTATACCTTACAAAAAGTGTGCTGGAGGGACCCCTCGGTCTCCCAAAATCGGTAAGGAAATATCACAAAATATTAGAGAATTACCAAGATTTTTTTTCTGAATTACATAAATAGCGTAGGAAATAGAATATACATAGAAATAGGATATACACACGTCACAGTTTATTAAAATCACACGTAAAATTAACGGGTTTTTTTGAAGATTGTTTCCTATCAAAAATATGGATGCATAATAATTGTGATTTTGCCCTTGCCACCCCTATTTTGTTACTTAAACATGTTACACATGTGAACGTCCTCTTTACTTACACATTTTATTCCCTACAAGACACGAATCTTTATTGTCGCAATCACAAAGTTGTTTGACTGTAAAATAACCTCTATTGACTTCAGTTCACAGATGTTGGTGCTACATACGGCTATCTAAGATAGATTGACTTAGCACGCGTCGGCGCCCCAGCGCCGGCGTCCATCCATACCGTCCGAGATAAAACTTATTTTAAAAATCAAAAACCCGATTGCTAAAATGTCTTGCTAAAATCAAGGCTTAATGAATGCATCTGTTATGTTTTCAACCTGGACAGACATACCTTAATTTGGTACCGAAATCGAACCAGAGATTTCATTTTTTTAATATTATTTTTTTTTTGTAACTTTTTACTCACAATATGACAGGCTGATGTCCGGCATTTTGTTCTTTCGTAACGTCATAATATAGTCAATAATAGTTGCGTCGTCAATATCTTTCATTTGACAATTCATTTGTCGAAATCGGTATAGTCATTAGGCTTCTACGGGGTAAACATACATACATAAATAAATAAAGCATAACCCTTTTCCTTTCGCAGTCGGGTAAAAATACTGGCTTGTCATGTATGCAAGCATGTGACACATCCATCGAGGAGTTATTTACCCGACTGAGGCTAGGAATTGCAACGTAAGGATGTTGTAAGTCCATCAATAATTGTAAAGTTTACACATTAGTAGATAATAAATAGAAGTTTGTCTTGTTATTTCATTATAATTACTGATTATCAAAATCTCCCGAAGGATTCTCTGGGGTCCTACTCGTCAATATGAACAAAATTTTACTATGGGGTCGAGTTCGAATTTTTTATTCACTATTTCGAAGTGATTCCAATAATAAAAATTGTTCTTATTGACAAGTAGACAAGATTGGGGAGATTTTGATACACCCTGTCGAATCTGTAAAAGGTTTGGTAGTAATCCACCAAAAAATTTCAAGCCAATTCACGAATTCTATTTTCTGAAAAAAAAATTATAAGTAGTCATTTAAAAAATATTTTAAACAATGTGGATGGTAAATAAAAATTCAGGCTCAGCTTGAATATAAGCAAAAAGTGCAAAAAGAACTAGATGCTACCGACTGCTGCTGAAGTGAAAATTGAGGCGTATTCTAATTTTATACATCGAACTATGCGGTCGACCGATAAAGCCTTCTTGAAGGCTTGCTCTTGAGCAAGCCAGTTTGAAATAGATTGAAAATACGAGTTTGTCGTGAAAGACCCGTAGATAATGGGCCAGGCCGCTTTCCCGCCGCGTTACTGGGTCACAATAACAGGCAACCATCGCTAAGTGAAATTAAACACGATCCGAATGCCGCCCGCCCCCGGCGAATGCATCACCAGCTTTGTCGTAACTTGACACCTAGGCTAACACTGGATTTGACTATTCAAACGGCGAAAACGCGCTGACTAATGCAATGTAAAAATTAAAATGGACATTGCAAAGAGGTACCTATGTGAACACCTCAGGCACTCAGGTTTCCTCACGATGTTTTCCTTCACGGTTAGCGAATGAGATTGCTACTACAGATTCACAAACATACATATCTTAGACGTACGTACGTTTGTGAATTTTTAGTAGCAATAACTTAGAAAATAAAGTCATTGGTACAAGTCATACATGCCCGGGATTCAAACCCACGAACTCCTTAATCTGAGCGTAGGTACAATAAATCAAAATGAAAAATGTTTATTGAGCAGACCGAAAAAGAAAAACAATAGTACATTACTGCAGAGTCCAGCAAAAGAGGCATTGATGGACGAACGTGTAAATGTGGGCCGAGGCGAAGCCGGGGCACACATACGTAGGTCTATCAATGCCTAGTTGTGGCCAAGGCTTGTATAGAACTTTTCTCAAATAATGCGCGGAAAATAAAACAAAGCAGTTCCTAGGCAGAACTTTTTACTTTTCAAAATCAATGACAAACAACGAACAACAATTTTTTTTTCCGCGTTAAAGTGTTCATTTCTTTTTTCAATAAACAGCTTTCTACTTTGCAAGCAAGTTCCTCATTGGTTGCCAAATTTCGTAGTAAAGATCGTTCCATTTTTAAATTACACGACAAATATGAGTTTACTATGTAATTTATTTGGCCGTTAAATCACGACAGATATAGATCTTCATACAACTATTGCCGAAATTTTGAAGATACCTTCAAGATATCGGAATATTATAAGCAGTGCATAGTAGAATCCGAAAGTACGTAGTCGCTGGAAGTTTGCTGGATTATTGCTTGTAGTGTAGCTATTCTCATTTCGCTCTTTCTGTCACATCGCAGGTCGCTGCCTAGTGTAGCCTCACCCTAATATTAGGTAAAACGCGAAGCAGGCAAAAACACCGTAAAAAAACTTATTGCGTGCGTAGATCAACAAAAACATTGCGTAGTCGACGAATATTGTTTTGCGAAAGTAGCCCTAGAATGAGGTTGATGAACGCACAAACTCTTTTGTGTGTTTACGAAATAAGAAAAAAAAATCTCGTTGCGAGCAAAAAGTTTTGAATGCGGTTGAGTTTATGAGCCCAATAATGGAGAACTTGCACAAAACAATGCCAATCTCATTAGAGAGGTCGTGTTAAATGATAAATAGTCGTAGTAATTTTTTTTCTCTACGACTAATACTTTTTGTAATATAGTTAGAGAACACGTAGATATATTATAACTTCTTTACTCACTTCACTTTGGTATGAAAACGCGCCCTAGAAATCTGGCTGTAACTGTGACGTCATGAGCTCGTACACCTTATATATAAAACATTTATAAATAATTCAGTTTTTTTTTTTTTTTTTAGAGAATTTATTTATTTTTAAGAAGAAATAGGCATACATGATAAGGTACTAAATATTATTAAAATAGTGGTTCAGCTTACGTGATCTTTTTGTACTTACGTTGTCGTAAAAAAATATTTTTATTTGTCTACACCCTTATTAGAACATAATTTTAGAATTAAAAAAAATATGGTTTTTAACAGTAACAAAATACTTCGCATTATTTTAGACCACAAAAGAATACGTTTATACTTTTTCCAAGATTCTATGGTATAATTACTATGTCACTGCAATCTGCGTTTGAGGCATGTTTACACCACCCGAATTACTTATCCAGTATGAAATGATTTTAACGCTCGACCCTCAGCAGCAACCACCAACACATTCCCAGTAAAGTTACTTATTCATCGTAGTAATAAATTACGCAGTAATAAATTACGCAGCAAAACCTACGCGCATGTAATTTGCAATCGCTTAACATCTGAACTGAACAAGAAAACAAGTCATTACTATAATTACCAAGACCGGAAAACTTGAAAATATATCTACTTAAATCCAGAAATCAGTTACTAGAACTTTACGCATTAGGTAGGTACCATATGTTTACATCCAAAACTATTTAAGTACTTTGAGATAATATACTAGCTGTTATGTTATAGTATGTATTTTTCCGGGATTAAAATGTGCTATTCCTTGTGCCAAATTTAATCGAGATTTGTTCAGCCGTTCTAGTGTGATTATTAAAAAAACCGGACAAGTGAGAGTCGGAGTCACCCACCGAGGGTTCCGTACAAATTTGTAGGTAGGTAGGTACTTACATATTATAAATAGTTCGAACTTTTCCCGAACTTCAAAGAATATTTTTTATGATTTAACTACAAATAGGTATATACTTTTCAGATTTTTCCCTAAGACGATAGATATTACTTGCCAAATTTTATAGTTCTAGATCGACGGAAAGTGTCCTATAAATTTTGATTCCCTTGAGTGTCGAAATATATGTTTTTTTCGGCATAAACGGCCATATTTTTTTAACGCTAACGTAGAAGTTTGATTTTTTCACAGCTTTAAGGGACTGTAGTCTTGAGTATATGGTTCCTGAGATAAATGGTCTTGACAGACGGCTTCGTTTTATTTCCTTTTGAGGCACGGAACCCTAAAAAAAATTTTTTTTAAAGTTCTGAACCATAAGAACAACTTTTTTTCTTTTGAGGTACGGAACCTTAAAAACAACTTTTATCATAAAACCAATTTTGTAATCGCCAAACAAAAACTCTGTTCCAAACATTTTGATACCTACTCCGGCGATTGTATAAACCAGCAGATATTTTGTCACAGTTAGATTTAAAACAAAAGTAAATAGTATAAGGTAGGTTTAACAGGACGTTTTTTTCAGCAAGCTGCATAGAAATTTCATAGATCTATCCTTTTTCAGCGAATGACAGTTTTTTTTCCTGCCATATCATAATACTCGTTTCCCTTCTCAACAATAAAGGGATATAATGAATTCACACTCGAGCCCCCAAACTGCCACGCGCTCAGCAAACAAGCCCACGTGGCTTCACGGACACCACACCTATTCAAACCTAATCGATTTGGGAATTGCAAGCCCCAACTGTCCCTCTTTCATTTGAGAGAGAAGACAAGGATAGAGTCACCGTGGTTAAAGAATAATGCCATAAAATTGCTATGGAGCATTGAATTCGCTGAACCAAAAACTGGGGCACGCACGTCTCTACATAATACACCTTGTTTCACAAGGAAAAGGACCTAAGGTGAAATGTGCAATGTTGGCAAAAGTTTTGTCCTGAGATTTTTTCGTGCGCAGTTTAGGTATATGAAGTGACAATCTTCAAGTCAAACTGGCCAAGATATTAGAAAATACCACGGTACCTTCTCTTTCGGAACGAGGCATAATTTGGAGATTCCGCCATTTCCTTGTTATCATTTGGCAAGGGAGGAGCGAGGGGTGCGTTGGCGGAAATAAACTGAAACTACTTTGCGTAAACGGCCCGTTCGGAGAGAGCGCAACTTTTGTCGTATTTCTGGATGTTCGACAAGGAAGGATGCTCACACAGACCAAAAATTTCCGTACACATAAAAATAACATAACTATTGAAATAAAAAGAAAATTAAATTAAAAAAGCTACGTTTAAATATATGCTGGGATTTATATAGCGCCTATGTGTAATTGATGGTCACTTCACTTCAACTAAGTCTAAAGACATAGAACTAATGTTTCTCTCTTATTTGTTTTATTAGTTAATCATTCATTAGTTTCTTAATCTGTTTTATGTGGTGAGTGTAAGGACTAGTGCCAGAAAAAAATTGGGAGTAAATTATTGCGTAAATTAGGTGATTAATTCGATTATTAAGGAAGTCACAATGCCCAACAACTTCAAGACAACTCAAACATGAGGTCATCCTCCGTGCGATAGTAGTGGCAAGATATCATTCGAAATAATTTGACAAAACCGAAAACGGTGGCGCCGTGATCACTCTCCCTCAAGTAAGAAGAAGACCTATCTATAATGAAGAAACAATGTCCAGCTTTCGCATTATTTTAATAACACGTTTTAAAGGCCAACCTAGACATGACAATAAATAGTTGCTTCAAAGTCTGTCATGCTGTATGTCGCGCGCATACGCGAAACGCCGCAGGACCCAAGGTTAAGTAACATCAATTAATCTGTGATAGAACTGTCAGTTATTTTTCCTAGTGGTAACACTGCTTTGCTTTTGCTTGTTGGCATCCCTGTAGAGCGGCGAGCAGGGAGCGAGACTTCCGAGCGCATGGCGGCAAGACGGAGGTGGAGAACTTCGTGAGTGCTAAGGAAAAGAACAAGCAGAGACACTGGTGAGTGATTTAATGTTGTCGTAGTCGTAAAACCAGCGAAGGAATTAATATGTGTTTCCTAATGAGTCCAATGGTTCAGTACACATGTACAATGGCGATAGAATAGTAAATTGGATAGGCAGGGCACCGGCAAACTGCCCGCCAAGGAGTGTGTTCGGAAGCACACTGGCCAAACAGCTTATGTAATGGAAATGGTTGACTACGATGTTGGAGAAACCGTGGCAGGGCTATGGGGAAGGTGGAGGCCCTCGTAGGAGCAAAAGCTCCTACGCCCGACTGGTACCTCAAGAGAATCGGTAGTCCTGGACAGACCAGGCCCTATATGAATAGCAGTACCAGGGCACAGCTCTAAGACTAAAGGTCACAGACCTAGGATGCTGTGCTCAGATCGGGGGCGTAGTCAATCATCGTCATTGTCACGGGAAACCCTAATAGATCAGGCCCGAACGTAAGCGCCAAGCCGAATGGACCGTGAAGAAAATCACGGGAGCAATTATAAATGCATTAAGTACACAGTCAAACCGAATAAGTAATATTTGTTGCCCTTGTGAATCTGTACTTGAACCTAAGGCCAAGTGAGTGACGTGTGAACATGTCTTTAGTACAGATGGCGCGACAAAATGGTGGAGGAGCTGGGATCTGATTTGGGAAGCCAAACAAGCATTGGTTCCTTCCATTTCAGATCCTAACTGGTTACTGTGTAATCATCATCGACCTGTCCGCAGTTGGACGTGGGCCTCTCCTATAGCACGCCACTGAGCGCGGTCCTCGACTGCTCTCATAGCTCTTGTCGTTTGTGGTGTGTAATGGTGAGAGATAATTTAAGACGTAATTACGAATTAAAATGATTTTCCCTTTTGGTGGTGTGTTTTGAAATTTTCAGTACATACCTACGTACAATCGTACATTGCACACTTTTCAAAAACTCGCGCGTTAACGGCTTTGATGTTGGCATTATTTGATGTGGAAAAAAAAAAAAAAAAAAAAAAAAAAAAAAAAAAAAAAAAAAAAAGTGATGAAAGGGAAATTTAATAAACGATATGATAGAACTGAAATGATTGACAGTGTAGTGGTGTGATTCTGAGCGCTGTAAACACTCATGCTAGTCCTTCTACTTCCGTTCGACCGACGGCCATTATGGATTCCGTGGTCTACCTTTGTCGATTTGTCTCTGGTCTGAAAAAATTTTTTCGCTCGTCCCACGTTTTCGAAACCTACATTGCAAGTCAGTAAATTTAATTTCAAGTTGAACCATACAAAGTTGACTTGGTGCAGTGGGTCCATAAAACTGAACGGAACGATATTGGAAGAAGAGAAATCTTGACATTGAGCCGTGGAGTTATTGGAAGGAGTCTGGACTCTGGAAAATCTACCGCAAGTAAACGTGTTCGTGCCTACATGTAAGAAACCTATTGGATTTACATATTTCTCTGTGGTGCCGAGATTATCTCGCAGAATTCAATGGCAAAGGTTGCTATCTTTCGTCCGAAAGGGCGAATTAACGAAAATGGTTTTTCTTTCAGTTTACCAAGCGCCTGCCTAATTGAGGTTTTGGTTAAGGCAGTTGCCGCGAAGGGACACTACTCATACGCCTTCGGTGCAAGAGTCTACGAGGTAAGGATAGAAAGATAGCACGTAGATGACGAGAAAAGTCTGCCGCTGCACGACTCACTGTAACTTGGAAGCTTTACACATTTCTATGAAATTTACTCCCGAGCTACGGTGTGTAATGGTCTGAGTAAATTGTTAAGTGTCTAGAAGTTTACGCCTGTGCCGATTATGCCTGCTGATGGTAGTATTTATTGTGGTTCCAGTTGATATGGAGGAAATTCTACTTCGTCGCGTGGAGGTGCGGCAGAGTCGTTTGGCGACACTGATAGAGTCCATTGGCAGCGAAATTAACCAAAACGAGGCATCAATAGCAGTGCGGAGGCTGAAGGCACTAATCGAGAAGCTGGAGAACGAGGTTAGGCACTATGAAGCTACCAGTTCAGCACCGCAGATAAGTGTCGTCAACTCTGCCTTGGAGGTACAGCTGAAGGCTGAAGACTTGGTGATGGAAATAGAGTCTTCATGTGAGGTGCTCACACAGACTCCTAAGTCCACGTCAATGAGAAACATCAGACTTCCAAAACTCGAGCTCCCAAAATTCCACGGAGACCCATTGAAGTGGATGGAATTTTGGGATCGCTTCAAGGCAAATGTCCACGATAGTGCCCTAGCTGATGTCGATAAACTGAGTTACCTGCTTGGCTGCCTGGAGGGATCAGCACTGGAGGCTGTAGCTGGTCTATCCACAACAGAGGGAAACTATAGCATCGCTGTGAAGGCACTCCTAGAGAGGTACGGCTCTAATGACACATTAGTGGACGCTCACTATACAGCCCTGAACAGGATCCCTGCAGCTGATTTCAACGCGTCCAGCTGCCGCTCCACTTTGGATGCCATCGACCGACACATCAGGGTCCTTGAGAAACTTGGTGAGCCAGGAAATGGGAACCACCTGCGTGCCATGGTGCTGTCGAAGTTCCCAGACAGGGTAGTACATGAGAACCACTTAGTCGGAGGACAAGACAACTCCACAGCGGCTATCCTCAACAACCTGCGCCGGATTGTGAGGGCCATGGAACTGACGTCCCTCTGCCCGGTCCGTGAAGCTGCCACACCGACCACGAGTTCTACTACGGAGGCCCTGCAGGTTAGAGCTGAAGTACCTAGGACTAGCTTCGCCCGGAACAATCTGCAGGGGCGCAAACGACAGAGTACAATCCCGACAGACGCTCCACCCGCCAAGCGATCTAAGTTCCCTTGCCTGTTCTGCAAACGAAAAAACCACTCTAGTGCGGACTGCAGACAGGTCAAAACTGTCGAGGCGCGCAAGAAGAAGCTGTCGGACAGGTGCCTAAACTGTTTACGCCGAAGCCACAAGACAGAGGCGTGCACACGGAAGATTGCCTGCTTTTCATGCAAAGGAGACCACATGCAAATCTTCTGCCCCAGGAGAGAAAGTAATAAATCTTCTAGTAGCTACGTAAAAGACACCTTGTGTCACATGGCTAATCGATGTACATACTTGCAGACAGCAGTGGCAAGGATGCTGGACCCCAGAAGCAGTAGAAGAGAACACTGCAGACTTCTCTTGGACAGTGGCAGCCAGCGCAGTTACATCACGGAGCGAGCAGCGAAATCCCTTAAACTTGCTAGTGTTCGGGAAGACACACTGCTGATTTATACCTTCGGAGCTTCTAGCCCTCAAGCGACTTTAAGTCCGTCCACTGAAGTCATCATAGAGACTAAGCGTGGCGTCCGCCGGAAACTGCAAGTAAACGTTGTACCTCATATAACAGAAAGAGTGCCAGTAGCTAACCTAAAGGTTGACAATGTGGACATACTTGCCGACGATGCCACAGTGGGAGAGGGCATCGACCTCCTGGTGGGCAATGACTTCTACTGTTCTTTCATTAAGGATGATAGAATCCAGCTCGATACAAACTTGTTCTTGATTGACACTGAGCTTGGTTGGATTTTGTCTGGCAATGCGGGAAATGAGGAAGAAGCCAATGTGTTGTCAGTCACAACCTATTGCCAGTGCCATCTACCAAGCTGTCCATACTTTGCTGAGCCAGATTTGCCACTGAGGAGTGTTGATCTTAAATTTCTATGGTCGTTGGAGAGCATAGGTATCACAGACTCACCGAAAACATCAAGACAGGAGGAAGCCGTGGGCCACTTCAACAAAACTGTGTGCTACAAAGAGGGAAGATACCTAGTTAAATGGCCTTGGATCCAGCATCCACCTGAACTTCCTTCCAACTTCGGTCTGGCCCTCGGAAGATTAAAGAGCCTCATTAAAAGGATTGATGAAGACTCTCTTGAAGAATATTCCCAGATTCTGAAGGAGCAGTTAGATCTGGGAATCATAGAAGTTGCTAAGCCCCAACCTGACAAGCAACTTGGTCACCCAGTCCACTATCTTCCTCATCACATGGTGAAACAGAAGGGAAAGTCTGGAAGAATCGTGTATGACGCTTCAGCAAAAACCACTGGACAGAAAAGTCTCAACGAGTGCCTATACAGCGGGCCATCAATGCTAGAAGACCTGACTGCACTCCTCCTTAAGTTTCGAACGAAAAGAGTTGGCATAACAGCTGATATAGAAAAGGCATTTCTGCAAGTTGGACTTCAAGAAGAAGATAGAGACGTAACGAGATTCCTCTGGGTGAAGGATATAAGACAGGCACCAGCAGGAGAGAACTTGTTGTACCTACGCTTTACTAGAGTACCTTTTGGAGTGATATCCAGCCCATTCCTGCTCACGGCCACAATCCGACATCACATAAACTCAACAGGCAAGGAGCTTATGAAGAGTGTAGCCGATAATTGCTATGTCGACAACTTAGTGACAGGAGCTGACTCTATTCAAGAGGCTACTCAGATCTACAGTCAAACAAGGACTACGTTTGAAGAACTTGGCATGAACATTAGAGACTGGGTCTCTAATGACAAGCAGTTGATGCAAGTTGTGCCTAAGGAACTTCAGGCCAATGATACTGAGAATGTAAAAGTTCTCGGTCTCCTATGGGAACCCCACAAGGACATGCTGAAGCTGAAGGTTACCGATGACCACTTTAAAATGGAGACTCCAGCGAGCAAAAGAGGAGTCCTTCGTGCTTTAGCACGAATTTATGACCCATGCGGATTTGTTTGCCCACTCATCCTACCCATGAAGTTACTGTTCCAGAAAGTATGTGAGAAAAGGATGAAATGGGATGCTGAGCTACCCGGCGACCTAATGCAGTTACTGGAGACAACCTTGCAGCAACTAAGGGCAGTCACAGACACTGAAATCCCGAGATATGTTGGGATCGAGTCACCAATACATGCTACCACATATGAAGTTCACTGTTTCTCAGATGCATCCAAGAACGCTTATGCAGCCGTGGTGTACTTGAAGGCAAGCGGAAATCAGGAAACGCTAGTCTCCTTCATAATGGCCAAGTCACACGTTTCGCGAGCTGAAGAGAAGGATGAACTAAAGATACCTAGACTGGAATTGCTAGGATTTCTAATTGGCAGCCGGTTACTAAAATATGTGGAGAGCCAACTGGACCTGCCAATTCAGAAGAGATATTTGTGGACTGACAGCTTAGTAGTTCTTGGATGGATGAAATCGAACAAACTCCTCCCTCCCTTTGTGTCAAACAGAGTAAACGAGATTAAAAGAGTCCATCCAAACACTGAAATGTATTACATCAATACTAAGTCGAATCCAGCTGACATTGCAACAAGGCCAGAACTCTGGGAAGACAGGAAGAAGCTCTGGTACAGCGGCCCCGAGTTCCTCAAGGAAGATGAGTCCGCTTGGCCGGCGAGTCGACACTACGACGCGCACCTGACTCTTCTTTCGTTTCGGGAGGTCCCTACTAAGGAGTCGAAGGAAGACGACGCACGCGAGCCGGAGGACCCGCCGGTAGAGCCGCAAGGAGAAGGTGAAAGTCCCGAGGACCGTTCCCGAGGAGATGCCAGCGGCACCGGCGTAGTCACGTCTGACAGTCCGCAGGTACACGCCCAGGAAGACGCAAGTGGCAATGCCACAGTCACGGCGAAAATAAAAAAATTGCAGCAGAGCTACTTCCCGGATGAATCAACCGGTAAGAAGACACACTTGGGCAGGAATTTGGATCTATTCCTGGATGTCGAAGGTGTGCTAAGGTGTCGAGGGCGGATGGCAAACACCACCTGGTGTTATGACAGGAAGTACCCCATATTGCTGCCTAGAGATTGTGATTTCACAATAAACGTCATCAAGGAGGCTCATGAAAGGAACTATCATGTTGGTGCCGCACACACCTTGAATATCATCCGAGAGCGATACTGGATCCCTCAGGGAAAGGCACAGGTTGTGAAGATGTTAAAAAAATGCGTTCAATGCGTGAAACATGGAGGTGGTCCATATAAGCTCCCATCAACTCCTGCTCTACCACCAGAAAGAGTGAACTACAGTGAACCGTTCACTTTCACAGGCGTAGACTACTTTGGACCTCTCTATGTGGAGACAGCAGCAGGAAAAGTCAAGAGATGGGTAGCATTGTTCACGTGTCTTGCAGTCCGAGCCATTCACCTAGAAATAGTAAATGATCTCACTGCAGAGGAGTGTCTACTAGCAATACGGCGATTCGCGGCAACAAGAGGGATACCGAAACGCATGTATTCTGATAATGCAACATGTTTCAAACTGACCTCTGAAGTCATGGCAAAGCCATATTGCATAGATAAGGAGATCCAATGGAAATTTATACCTCAACTGGCACCATGGCATGGGGGATTCTATGAGCGCCTAGTCGCATTGGTCAAACATTGTCTGAAGAGGACACTAGGTAAACATCTCCTGAATGACAGCAAACTTCTCACAGTGATGAAGGAAGTAGAGTCTGTTGTCAACTCTAGGCCACTGACACAAGTGGGCACGGAAATAGCCCATGTTTTGAGGCCAGCTGACTTCCTATCCATGGGGAAGTGTCTGACAGCTGATTCCGCGTCGGTGGAGAGGCCATGTACAGGTACAAATCAGAAAATTGACCTGATCAATAGCTGGAAGAAAGGTATTAAAATACTGGAAGAGTTCAAAAAGATGTTTATTCAGCAATATCTTTCCAGCCTGAGAGAGCGAAACCGGAATTCACCCAAGCAACCGAGGATCCGAGCTGATCGGACACCTGAACTGGGCGATGTTGTACAAATCAAGTCAGACTCTAAGAACCGAGACAACTGGAAAATCGGTAAAATCGTGGACTTGATAGAAGGCGCAGACGGTGAATGTAGAGTGGCGAGAGTTAAGGCGGAAGACTCTTCGATACTTACGCGTTCTATTGGGCATCTCTACCCCTTAGAGGTAGGCTCTGACCGACCAACGGAGGCTCAGGCG
The DNA here is from genome assembly GCA_947308005.1 of Yponomeuta malinellus. Classification (NCBI taxonomy): domain Eukaryota; kingdom Metazoa; phylum Arthropoda; class Insecta; order Lepidoptera; family Yponomeutidae; genus Yponomeuta; species Yponomeuta malinellus. The sequence continues at coordinate 12,908,064 of OX371006.1, read as the reverse complement.
GCAAGAATGGAGCTGGATCATGTCAACAGTCCTAGCAATGAAAACCCAACTTACTCTCCAGAGAAGGCATCGAACGAAGAGTCAAGGCTAATGGATTATCAAGAAGTAGGCAAAGACGACAGACAGTCCCACAAAACGCCAATACTTGATACACCTTCCCCAATGGAAATAGACTCTATCGATGAAGAGGAACCTACTGAAGTTGGTCAAGAGCTTGAAAACAACCATGTCACTCATCCGGATGATGAGAATTCCGGGTCGCTAGAGGTCACACCTTTGGAAGAGCCAGGGCAGCAAAACGAAGTGGAAGTAAGAAGCAGAAGAGGCGCAGCCTTACGAGCCAGAGCTAAGATTCTGGAGTGGACTCGTCAACTGCTTACTCTGCTACAATAGACACTTCTTTTGTTGTTGGGAGTGTCGCGCGCATACGCGAAACGCCGCAGGACCCAAGGTTAAGTAACATCAATTAATCTGTGATAGAACTGTCAGTTATTTTTCCTAGTGGTAACACTGCTTTGCTTTTGCTTGTTGGCATCCCTGTAGAGCGGCGAGCAGGGAGCGAGACTTCCGAGCGCATGGCGGCAAGACGGAGGTGGAGAACTTCGTGAGTGCTAAGGAAAAGAACAAGCAGAGACACTGGTGAGTGATTTAATGTTGTCGTAGTCGTAAAACCAGCGAAGGAATTAATATGTGTTTCCTAATGAGTCCAATGGTTCAGTACACATGTACAATGGCGATAGAATAGTAAATTGGATAGGCAGGGCACCGGCAAACTGCCCGCCAAGGAGTGTGTTCGGAAGCACACTGGCCAAACAGCTTATGTAATGGAAATGGTTGACTACGATGTTGGAGAAACCGTGGCAGGGCTATGGGGAAGGTGGAGGCCCTCGTAGGAGCAAAAGCTCCTACGCCCGACTGGTACCTCAAGAGAATCGGTAGTCCTGGACAGACCAGGCCCTATATGAATAGCAGTACCAGGGCACAGCTCTAAGACTAAAGGTCACAGACCTAGGATGCTGTGCTCAGATCGGGGGCGTAGTCAATCATCGTCATTGTCACGGGAAACCCTGATAGATCAGGCCCGAACGTAAGCGCCAAGCCGAATGGACCGTGAAGAAAATCACGGGAGCAATTATAAATGCATTAAGTACACAGTCAAACCGAATAAGTAATATTTGTTGCCCTTGTGAATCTGTACTTGAACCTAAGGCCAAGTGAGTGACGTGTGAACATGTCTTTAGTACAGATGGCGCGACACTGTATGTACATAATATATTTGGCGTTATAGTTTGACAAATACCCTATCATAATTTGCTTGTAATGCTGTGTCTATAATGCTGCTTTGAAAATCTTTTAACAATAAAATAAAAATAAAATAAACTCACGCCTACAGGATGCCGGAGGGATGGGCAGAGACCAGGGTCGTTTTTCATTAATCCGTTTATTATGATAATTCGATGTACATTGCGTAGCCATCTTGTTAATGTATGGGTTAATCGACTTTGCATTGTACATCAAATATTCATAGCAATCCATGAATTCTAGTTCTATGAAATAGGCCACGGGAAGTTCCAGTGGCAATCTTCAGACTCTATCTTCAGACCATCATCATTAAGTGTCTCAGTTCACCTCTTTCCCTTCGCCTACCTAGACCCTGCCTAGTTTATTTTTAATTTCATTTTAGGGTTCGTGCCAAATGGGACCCTATTACTAAGACTTCACTGTCCGTCTGTTTGTCACCAGGCTGTATCTCATGAACCGTGATAGCTAGGCAGTTGAAATTTTACAGGTGATGTATTTCTGTTGTCGCTATAACTAGAAACATAATAAAATAAATTCTCTAAAGGCTCTACGGGCAACAAACGTAATTTGTTTGCCGTTTTTTACTTGATATTAATAACGGCAACAGGTAGACCCTTCCAATGTTCACAGAATATTTAGTTCTATATTCAATTCACTTCAAAATAAATAATAAAATTCAAATTAAATAAGTATTTAAGGGGACTCCCATACAACAAACGTGATTTTTTGCCGTTTTTCTCGATCCTTGTGTCTAATGTTGTATAGATAATGGTACGGAACCCTTCGTGCGCGAGTCCGACTCGCACTTGGCCGGTTTTTCCTTTACGGACTGCCTGCCAGTATTATCCATACGGGCGGTATCATCAACAACGGACGGTGTTCTATCTACAGAAACGTAGGGTCTTTTGTAATCCCAAGTAGTAGCCTCTTCACGGCCAAATTGCGTACCTACCTATTATTACTGGCCGAACAAAACGGTCGTATTCAAGAACCACTTCGTAAAAACACCTTTCAATTCGAAAGTAAGCAGATTGACATCATACAGAAAGTCACCCAACGCCGGTTTCTGTGCTGGGAATTTCCAAGTAAGTACCAGTCTCTCTCTTCAGATTTCCCAAAAAACCAGACAGAGCATTTTCAAAAACAAAAACTGGCGGTTAGATGCGTTTTTGACCTTTTCCAAGTTCTTTAAGAAAAAATTTGGACCTAGGAAATTAAAGTGAAACCACAAAGTCATTGTGTTTTTACTTTAAAAATAAGTTAGGTACATTGGTTTGGGTTACACGTTACACTTTATCTAAACAGAACTAGCCAACATGGGGACTTCATCAAGCAAAAGTGAATTCTGAATAACGTTTAAAATGCACCTACTTACGATGGCGGTGTTAGAATGCTATGAGGCAAGCATTTAGAGGTCCTCGGTTCGATTCGAGCATGTACCTACCAATGACGTTGTTTTCTAAGTTACGTACACTTGTAACGTAACTTAGAAAACAACGTCATTGGTACATGCTCGAATCGAACCGAGGACTGTTGTAGTAGCGCTCTTCGCTAACAGTGATGAAAAATATCACGTGAAACCTAAATGTCCGAGGTGTTCACTTACCTCAGCGACCACTTGAAGCTCGCGTGGTCATTAAGCCCATATTCTCTGTCTCTGGGAGAAGGGCTGTACCTTACAATGGGACGTTCATAAGCTTTTATATTTTTTTAGGACACTTACGAAAATTGTAGTTTAGGTTCCAAATTTAGCTTACAAAGAGAAGCCACTATTTTCGTGAGACAAGTAGAATGGGCAGCTAGTTGTTATGTTAAGAATCGCCTTCTTTGGGCTTTCTGTTCTTCTGTTTATTTTTGCCTCGAATCTGCGTGAACTCCAAGAGCTTTTGTATGCGTACGCCGTATTGTATTTATCCTGCTGATCTGAGAAATCGGAAGTTTTATGTTTCGATGGCACTGCGTGATTCATTATGGGATAACACGTTTTGTAATGGGATACCTTTTGAATGCTCGCGCGTTTCCCTTATGAGAGGGTCCATACATTTTTTTTTAAGTTACGGTATTTCAAACCGTACTTATACTAATTCCATTACACTACGTTTATAAATTCAGGCCTGCATCCCGGATGGATAGGCAAAGACTTACGTGTGTATGCATATCGGAAAATAGACTTAAATATTTTTCAATGGCACGATCCTCTGGACTGCTTGGATTTGTGATTGATTACAGTTTCAAGCCAAACATTAAAAATCGAAATGATGTACAAAAATTACCAAGACGAAAAAAAATATTGCATTAAAATATTGCTAACAATTTCAAATTCGCGCTACCAGGGCGACTTCTAAAGAATGGGGAACTTGCGTCAAACTTAATTGAAGTAGCATTACTTTTATACCACAGAAGACATAGAAAATATCACGAAAATAAAAAATGAAACCATTAAAATAATTTATTTGGGGTTTTTGGCCTCACAAAAATGCTAAAAATCAAGTTTTTTTATACAGCCTATAACGTCGCACTGCAGGGTACATGCCTTCTTTCAGAGAGAGAGTGTATGTGCCTAATTGCCACGCGTGCCCACCGCGTATTGGATATTTCAAGCGCTGAGGTATGTTAACACCTCAGACACACAGGTTTCGTCAAGATGTTTTCCTTCACGTAGCAATACTACTAACTAATTGCTACTAAAACTTCATAAATGTACGTAAGTTAGAAAACAAACTCATTGCTACATGCCGGGATCAAGTTACTCTAATAATAAAAATCATATTAGAGTTAGTTTTTTCGTTGAATTCTAAACGTTTTCTAAAATGGATGTAGATGCATAAAACATTATTTTACGGGATATCTCGAATATTGATAAACGCTTCATACATTATATCTAAGGTTTTACGTGCAAGTACTGACACTTGTATTGCAAATTCTCATCTACCACAGGAGTCAAACAAGCATTGTAATTGTAATATAATTGTATCAACTGTGTACCGTACCCCATTATTGAAATACTTAGGTTACCTATTACATACAATTGTAACCTGGCATATTATTAGCAATAAATAAATTCATTCATTCAAGTTGTGATGTCATAGTTTGAGTTCGATTTGTGTGGCGCGTTTGTATGGCCGGCCAAAAAGTCAAATATACATATATATATATATATATATATATCGAGGGGTGAAAGGCTAATTGCTTTAAGCGACATTTTGTGAACTTTAGAGGAGAGCGTTTTAAAGTTTTGAAAAAAGAAAAAAGAATCGTAGTAAATCAGGTTTTTGTTTAATTTAGATTCTAAGTATACAGTTCTTTTGGAAATTAAATTTTTCATCAGATATTGTAGTTTTCAATCAAATAGATCAACGGGTTACAGAAATAAATGTCGCTTGAGTCCAAAATGCTCGTATGCTCTTTTTTTTAGGGTAAGGCAAAAAGACTTAAGCGTCGGTTGCCCTTGTTTTTGGAGTAAGACCAAATGCTTTAAGATACAACAACTATCATGATTAGTGGAGGACTAAATAAGTCAAGGAGCTCGTAGTCGTGGTTTTCGAGTAGAGCTAATTGATTGAACTACCTAGCTATAGGTGAAATAGATTACATCTAATTAGTTGAAATACCAGTTCCATTCTTATTTAGAAACAGGAAAAATGACTTAAGCAATGATCACTATTCTAATCTCGTTGACTTAAATCATCATAATTTTGAACTTTGGTTGAATTTGGCGGTTGAATCCATAACAAAAATGTAACCGCATCAAAATTGGAGCAGCATTCATTATGAGATTTATGAGTTTTCGTTGATGTTTGGCGAGAATAAAACAAAAAGTTAAAGGAACAAAGTGTTTATTTATTAAATCATCAAAATTAGATAAACATTGAAGTTAAAGAAATTTCTTAACCATTTCTAGTTGGAGTTATCACTCACTACTATTATTTTTAATAATTATAACCTACTAATACTGTAACAATCAGTCAGTTATGTTCTTAATAAGAAATCACAGAAAACTATCAGGTCGACAAATGCTTTGCACAAATATCGTTTAACAATAAATTATGCTTAATGTTCATAAAGTCAGCCTCAAAAATTTAACATCTTAATTGAGGATACTTAATTAAACCGAAATACATGAGTTACACAGGTTTAAAACCTTACTTACCAATAATCTTCTTGCGCGTGACTCAAAAACAACGCGCGCGTCCGGCCTCCGTCACGGTTCGGCGATGACTGAAGCGCCCCCCGCGCGTGCGCCCCTTTATTCCCGAGAAGTTCTAAGCGCAACGCAAAGATTATACCTACGTCTTAAAGGACATCGTTCAACTAGTGTCATAGAAAAATGAATTTGCTGAACAGACGTTCGTTACTAATTGTAAAATAGGATAATTGATTCAAGTACAAACACTATTAATAATTTTTGAATTAAGCGACTGTTTATTGTAAAAAATTTAGGCCATAATTATTTCAAACGACCTGCTCTCTTGAATTTTCGAAGAGGGTAAATACTTTAAATGACTGCTCTTAACATAAAATAGAGCAAATCTAATTGATTCAAAGGCCATACTTTATTTATTTTTGGGGAGGGCTATTTGATTCAAACGACATTTCCCATATGTTTTTGTGGAGAGCTAATTGCCTCAAGCGACAAGCTTATATTTTTTTTGTGGCGGGCTAATTGCTTTAAATAACAAGGGTTTGTGTATTCTGGGGCAAGCTAAATGATTCAACCTACTATCTTCTTTTAGTATAGAAACAGCAAAAAAGCGTTAACAACCATTTGAGTTTAAATACGAGAAAGGCAAAATGAGTTAACCAACTACCTACAGTATCTTAACATAGCTCAAGTCAACCATGTTTTAAAAAAAGGCACTTTTTGTGTCAGTTGAGTCAGTAGTGGTGTAAAATTCAGCGTCAAATCTAATTGCCTCAAGCGCCAAAAAAGTGCTCAGATCGGCATGAAACCCGGCTCAAAAGACGTAGAAAAATTTGCTGATTCCGAATATATATATAACTCAATATCGCCCATGGTGTCGCTTAAAGCAATGAGCCTTTCACCCCTCGATATATATATATATATATATATATATATATATATATATATATATATTATATATACTTTGAATTTTTTATATACGTATATAGAAACATGGTTTCTCTAAAACACTCCTTAGAGGCAGTTTAAACAATCTGTAATTCCTTCTTTCCCTTTACCGCATACTATTTAAACTGCCTCTGAGTGTTTTAAGGAATCGTGTTTTATAAATAATGCTTTAAATCCTTATAAAGTTATACTATACAGACTTCTATTGTAGGTCTGCTTACCTACTTCAACTTGTCATACTTCACGGGACCTTAAAGGAACGCTTACGTAATGTGACGCCATGCGTGTAATTAATTATAAACTATGAATATTAAGCAAGTTATTAGGTATGCGGTTGGGTATACGAGTACTTACCGCGTGTTAGTACAGTTTCAAGGATAATACTTTACAACTATGGTGACCATAAAGCGACGAAACGTTGGTCCTTACCTGAAATAAAAAGAAGTGTTTTGTTAATTTTATGAAACAATACCTAATTACATACGAGAATTACAGAATCTGGACTGACTGAAGTCAGCGCTGAAGGCAGCATACATCAGCGTAATTTTTAATGAAGGTAATACGCCGTGATTTTTGTTTACTTATTTGTAATTATTTTTGGTTTTGTTATATTATTGTGGCGTGTGTACTGTCTTTATAATAAACTAGCTTTTGCCCGCGTCTTCGTCCACAGGGAATGAGTAATTTCCGGGACGAAAAGTATCCTATGTCCTTCCCCGGAACTCAAACTATCTCCATACCAAATTTCATCTGAATCCGTTCAGCCGATATTGCGTGATTGAGTAACAAACATTCAAACTCAAATTTCTAATATTAGTAGGATGTATTTCTTCTTCTTCAGATGTAGGTACGTGATTAAATACTGCAATACGTTATGCACAGTTCTGGATACGCTGTGCTTACCACTCGAATGAAACAATATAGATGCACCCATCAATGAAGTGATGTAGAGCACCCTTCGTGAACAAAAATTGGGGTCAAAGGAACGAACGACGGAAAGAAAATAATTAAAATTGGATGCGCGCTGTCTGTCAGTCACTGCATGGACAATTTATATTAAGACTGACCACCCCAAGGGCCATTGTAGTACACTTCACGCCAGTCATGCTGCGAGACAGGCAGAGACGTGGGGGAAACAGATCTATGGACTCATTGTCCCCATTCTGATTTAATCATGCCTTTGTTCTCTACTTTCAGGGACTTAGGGACTTTATTTATGGGCTCACACACAATTGAGCCTGGTAAGTGTTTTCGTTCCTTAATTGCTCGCAGTAAAATGCTACTAATAACCAGTGACATTCACAAAAGCCATATTAGCTTTATCGATTGCCGTAATAAATCTTGACTAATCTTAATGAATACCATATACTATAAAAGTCGTCCAGTCCTTAATAACTTTATTATAAAGCTTTCACACTAATTAACGATCTCTCTGATATTTAGGTTAGAAACTGTTGGAGCTGTGCGCCAGGAATAGTCCGCCCTTTATCGAAACAATCGTAAATTAGATGCGCGTTCTTGTGCTGTGGTTCACAGTGAACTCAATAAACTCAAAAGTTTGGTTATATAATGAATGAGGGTTATGTCGTAATCAACCGGCCTCTTCTGCCCAAAGCGAAGTAATTTAATTAAAGAAAAGCACTGGACTACTCTTGTGTGAGCGAGAGGCAAAAGTGCGAGTCGGACTCGCGCTATCTATACATGATCTATCATCATCATCATCAACCCATTATGTCCCCACCGAGGGGCACGGGTCTCTTCCCTGACATGATCTATACAACATTTGAATATTTCAAGCGTCTACCTGGTGCCGTTATTAATATCGCGCATGAGATACAGCCTGGTGACAGACAGACAGACATACGGACGGACAGTGGAGTCTTATTAATAGGGTCCCTTACCCTTTGGGTACGGAACCCTAAAAAGGAAGGAAAAGTTTATCTACTCTCCTAAGTAAAATAATAAGATGTCTTCTAATGTCTCTCTTCATCATCATCGTCATAATCAGCCGGTGTCAGTCCACTGCTGGACATAGGCTTCTCCCAAGACACGCCACTGAGCCCGCTCTTCGGCTCTTCCTTTCCAGTCACTGCCCACCGCTTTGAAAATGTCGTCGCTTCATCTGGTCACTGGGCGTCCTACGCTACTTTTGCCGATTTGCGGTCTCCACTCTAGAACTTGTCTCTCTCTTGACGAACTTCAACTTTATCATGTAGGTAGTGAATGTATCTCAGATGATTTTTTCCAGTTTATGTTAGTACCCGAAACCGGCGTGCGTGCATGCAACGACTAATGAATGTTGAGGAAGCGAAAGTGATCTGTCAGGATCATGGCAAGTGGCAGTCCCTGGTCTCTGGCTACCCCTCTGGGATACAGGCATAAGTTTATTTATATATGCATGTTTGTCTTTCAGGTTATACATGCGTGTGGATACATGCGTGAGCGTTATCTATTTATGTATATATTAAGGTGCCGTATGGAGCTATACGTAACTTCAGACAACTAGCTTACATTGTTTTACTTAATTATTAATTAAAACAAAATAATATAAAAACGATACTCTTTCAACAAGAAAAGTAAGTGAATCCGGACTTAATTCAATAAGTATATTAGATTATATTATAGATAGATAGACAGATAAATATTTTATTTACCATTGAGCACACACACACTAAAATGTACAAAAACAAAATAGCATAAAAAGAGCACAGTGGGTGGGTGAAATACAACAAAGAGATAAATATAACAAATCGAACATAGGTAACATAAAGTGCATGGATGCAAGGTACGGTATGTACCTACATCAAATGGGTACGACCATCGACATAATATTGCTGTAGGTGCGGCAAATGCAAAATGGTACTGACCCAACATGTGCTGAAGAAGCGAGCTAGGCGCTGGTATTATTTCAGTACCAGGTACCTACCGATTATCGAGTGTATGTTCGAAATACATTAACTAAAAGTTCGCTAAATGTCAAAAAATAAAAATACAAATTGCAACAACTTTTCGAATTTATCAAGTTTTTCAAGCCTTCATGTGGTGGTTTCTGGAATCATACTATCCTAAAATATACACAAAAAAAGAGAGCCACTGTGGATCTTACAATTTTCCAAAATTCATTCAGAAAAGAATTTATTCACAAACGGTACCACTGTACCTTTTCTCGTGTACTGTGTCACATATGAAAATCGTCCAGTCGGTTCTGCATTATCAATCCCATAAATTTTCACTTGCAGCAAAAATCCGTGTGGAATTTTTAACGCTAAACGTGATTGTTTGCTTACTTGAACAAACGATCGGAAATAACACGAACAGATGCAGGCGGCTGGAAAAGCAAAACAACAGGATTCTGAGTAACGAGTGCATCTCGTTATGTTACCCCAAAAAAGGATAAAGCTTTTTGTGGAAAAAGTTACTTAAACTTATTTGTTCTCGAAAGCCGTCCATCAGACCAAATTAATGAATACCTTTGGGAGAAGTACAGCTCTCTACGAAAGGATTTATAAAATAACTAAGTAAAACCTCCATGTTTTAAAAACCTATTTAGAGGCTAAAAAAATGTCCTCAGCACTCTGCAACAAAAAGAATATAAAACCTCCATGTCACTTAAGTACACACATGTCATGTTTCATGTCAAAGACCTCTTTACTTGAAGTCCTCTTATTTAAAAGTCAACAGCGGCCTAACTAAGCGCACCAAATCCTGTCGGAATCCTGAAATTTGCAATAGCAGTTAGTATGGAATTTGACAGTTAAATTGGAATTATTCAGGATTTGGTGCGAGTAATACAGAAGCAGATAAGATTGAAAAAGATGAGCTAAATAGGGTTATTTTCTTTTGCAGACGTTTCAAAACCTTAAGATTGCGAAATAATTTCAATTCAATTCAAATATTTTTATTCATTATAAAAACAGAATGTTTACTTAATGAACGTCAAAGTTGTTAGTTTCACAATTAATGGATTATGTGGAGAAGAAGCTAACAAAGAAACTAACTCCACATTTATTCTTTTCAAAATACGTTTCAACTTAATTAACAGAGTTTTCAACTTAAAATATTAGTCATGAATGTGTTGAACACTAGTCAATTTCGTGATAAATATCTATAAGCGTATCATAAGACACTGCTAACGAGCATCGCGAGTCATTAAAAATTCCGCTGCTAACCTGCTCTCGTTCTTCGGCTGAATTCACTCTGTGGCCATCCATTGTAAGACAAGACGGCAAACCCCTCTACTCTCGACGTACCTAATGGTGTTTCAAATTGTGCCACGTTTAAATGCGATATGTGCGAAATAACAACTCAGTCAATAGCTTTTTACTCAGAAGAAAGAGCATTGTACTTATTAAAACTTGAGATTGCATCGATTACTAAAGGCATATCTTAGCTAAATAATTGAATAAACGCACTCAATTGTAACGCAAGTTCGAGAATTTAGCATCGAGAGCACGTAGGCAGCGCGAGAAGATTCCCATACAAACGTAGTTCGGTTTTATTTTACTAATGACACAAACCAAAGATTGATTCTGTTTATAATGACAAATAAGTGAATCAAAAATAAATTGGAGCCCTGTGAAAAGCCATATTTATTTATTTTTTGCAATACTAAACACATCCACCTTGTTTTGTGTCACCTAATCATATTTGCATTGCACAGTTTAAATTTCAATGCAAACCGGCATGTCGTTTGTGAATTAAAAACCAAACAAGTTTGTATAAGAAACCCCCCGCGGTCGTCGTGTACTCTCTTCTTTGGGCGCTTCATTTGTGGGCACCATATTTAGTAAAGGCTCTTATGGTGTGACCATAAAAATCTTACCTTGCTGATTGTAAAATGTCTCTATAAATTAAGACCAGTGGGTCGTAATAACTATAAAAATGAAAAGTTGTGTAACATCAAATCAAGTTTGTAGTGACGGCTTCCCGATTCAGTGATGGCTTCAGGGCCCTTATTATGGAGCAGCGATATGTTCAGAAGGGTCGTCAACGTCGCGCTTGAGCTCCGGCAATTCACTCGAATCTAGCGACAAATACGGTTCTTTTTTTTAATAGTTTCGAAATAACCTGCAGGTAATTTGGAAATTTCGAAAATTTCGAGTGAATTGTCGAGCTCAAGCGCGACGCGACGTTGACGACCCTTCCGAACATATCGCTTCTACGGGCCCTGGATCCTGCCAATTTCCGTTTGAGTACTGTCAACACCTAAGAATGTTATTTAAAAATAATTTTCGCCGTCAATCAACGACACTTGAATTACAAGCTGTCAATGGAAGAAAACATCTAAACATTATCTGTGACCATACTAATTTATTGAAAACTTACTATAAAGCTACATCAATTTAGGCAAACGTCATAAATGCGGCAATAAAGTTGTGATATTGTATTGCGCAACATAAGAGATTTATTAGTGAAATCGATAGATCGCCCAAATCCACGGTTTGCCGAAGTGTTGTGTGACTGGCTTGCAATAAAAATAAGTCGTAATGTCCGGATATTGCTCGCAATGCCTCTGATGAAACATGAAATATTTTAGTGTTTTTAGGGTTCCGTACCCGAAGGGTGCCAAAACGGGACATGTCTGTCTGTGTGTCTGTCTGTCGCTATAACAACAAATACTAAAAACAAAATAAAATAAATATTTAAGGGGGCTCCCATACAACAAACGCATTTTTTTTGCCGTTTTTTGCTTCATATTAATAACGGAACAGGTAGACGTTTGAAATATTCACAGAATATTTAGTTTTATATTCGCTTAAAAAATTAATAATGAAATTAAAATAAAATTAATATTTAACAAACCATACCCATACAACAAACGTGATTTCTGCCGTCTTTTCTCGGTCTTTGTGTCTAATTCTGTATAGATAATGACATGAAACCCTTCGTGCGCGAGTCCAACTCGCACTTTGCCGGTTTTTTTAATACCACAGCAACATTTTATGTGTACTGTAATTTTTACTCCTATTTATTCGCCGTCGCGAAATTTTTATCAAGCTAAGTAAGCTGTTTTGTCATCTATTTTAGCTTTCTTTAAATGCAAATATTTATGTTAAGTTATTTATTTAACATCTCTATTAGAACCATGGTACTCTAATTACGCTTTAAAGCCAGTTAATTAACTTTTATATGCGTGTGGCGCCACGAACTTGCTGCCTTCAGTGAGTTATAACGAAACCGCAGTAGATAACATTCCTCATTTATTTAAAGTATTTTTTTTATCAGACGATAGGCAATATTAATTCAATGATTCCCTCAGAATGGATTACTTAATACGAGTACAGCTTATCTAATTACCTAATCGTATTTACACAGTGACGAAAACAGTGCCTGATGTGTTCACTTAGCGCTTAAAATCGGCACGCGGGTGGAGATCCTAAGCCCAAACCTTCTCTCTCTCTAAGAGAAGACGTATGACCTATAGTAATACGTGCGCTAAGTATGATATGTAGATTTAAAAGCTACACAATGTTTCCTTATTTATTACTAGCTGTCCCGGCGAACTTCGTAACGCCACAGAAAACGTTTGTATGGGAAATAGAAAAGGGCTATTTTTAGGGTTTTCCCGGAAATTATTCGATTTTTTCTCGCCTTTTAAACCTTCCCTAGACCTCCACGAACATTTCAAGACTAAGATAAGATAAATCCGTTCAGCCGTTCTCGAGTTTTAGTGAGACTAACGAACAGCAATTCATTTTTATATATATAGATAACTCTGCTAATTCCGCGAAGTCAAGGAACTTGGCAACTCGAGCGTTTTTTCGGGACGAGAAGTTGGTCAGTTTTGTTTTACATTTATGGTTTGGTGGTATTTCATGACTTTTCGTTAAGAGTTTTAGTCTGATGGAGTGCATAGTAGCTTAGAAACTAGTAATATAATCGAGAATGGCCATTATAGTAAGAAAATAGTTTAATTTTATTGTCTGTTTATAACACCTCCTCACAAAGTTTTTTTCTATCCATAATGGATTATAAATGGTAGCACTTGATACGCCGTCTTAACTTATGACCCTGTATAACAAGTTCACCCAATAGGTATAATTATTATTATGATTTTAGATTTTTCTCAGGGTCTTCATAATGTCTAAGTCCTAATAAGTTAAGCAAGTGGCAGTCCCTGGTCTCTGCCTACCTCTCTGGGATACAGGCGTGAGTTTATGTTATGTTAATAAGTTATTTGTGACATAATTTTTTTTTTGTTTTTGCTAATGCGTTAATGTTTTATTTATGAATGCATAATTTTAAATACATAAATTTAACACTTAGGGGAGGTTTCGTTATAAAGTTTTTCTCTAATCATTACGGATTAGTCACTTCAAACGCTATCTCAAATTATGACCCTGTATAACCTGGTCATGTTTAATGAAGTCCTAATAAGTTTATAAATATGATCTATTGGCGCTATGATTGTAAAAAGTGTTATTGTGATTTTTTTTGCTGACAGTAATTTTTTGAAAGTGTAAATGCAAATATAACTTTATTAATTAGGATAGGTCTTCTAACAAACTTTTTCTCTATCTGCAATGGATCAGGTAGTTCCCCTTTATCTCCTCCACGAATGATAGGTACGGTCACCTTGAATATTTTTCGTCATTTTCGATTTCAAATCTCTAGTTCAATTAGAAGCACCCTAGACTTTTGATGATCCATCAGTGAGTGAGTCAGTGAGTGCCGAAAATTGCCATTTTTGGACCTTCTAAACTATAATAGCTGAAAGCATGAAATTTAGAATAATCTTTCAATTTGGTGACCTTGTCCCCTCCGCAATTTTTTTGTCGTGACATAACTGATAGAGATTCAAAGATAGAGGGGGGTCGAAAAGTGCTCGAATCTTTTCGTGTAAATATACGCACAGCGCGGGCCAGCCGAGAACTTGGCGTGTGCGCCTTGATTCCTAAGTACGAAGCATGTTTTGGAAACAAGTAGCTGCTGACCCGACTGTACCTTTTCTATCCGCCGCGGTAACAGTCTCGTCTCGATCATCTAGATATCACGTTACGCCGGGAGCCGGTTGTAAAGCCGCTAAAGGGTAAGAAAAACAACATTACCAAGAAAAACACAATGGTTATTCCTTCTTTATTTATCTCACCGCACAGCCAATCATTACTTTAATTTATTTTTACCATTGTCAGCTCCGTCGTTTAAACTTTCTCGGCAGAAAAGTTAAGTATCGTCGGGCTTTCGCCCATTCGTTTACAAAGTAGGTAGAATGAAATATTGCAAAGTACTTACAAAATACAAATTGAGTGCCATGAGGGTATTACATGAAATTACAAGTTTCGCCTCCTTATACAGGGTTGATTAATGTTAGATACAGCATTACTGGGGATGGTACCTAATTTTTCGTATTCTGCCTTCAAATTGGGTGCACCAGAGAAAGATTTACAAAATCTTAATAAGACACTTATTCAGATGAAGATTTTATTAAGTACATGTGGGAAATATCATCACAATCGCTATTACATCAATGACTAAACTATTTCTTTTTATGTAGCCTACCTATATACGTCCCACCCCACTGCAGGGCGCAGGCCATCTCTCATAGAGAGGCTTAACTACCACACTGTCGCGGATTGATAATTTCAAGCACTGAGGTATGAGAACACCTCAGACACTTTCCTAGACGGTTTCCTTAAGATGTTTTCTTTCACCGTTAGCGAGTGGTATTGCTACTACAACTTCACAAATGACTAAAGTAAACTAATGAAAATATCTCTTGCAGCTGAATCATAACCGAGATGTTATGAAAATAGCTCATCATGTAGGAAGTAGGTCTATGCCCAGCAACCAAAGAATGAAGCCTGGCTGATAGATTGGTAGAAATCGGTTAGAGCATATTGCCTAAATAGGGTTGGAACCAGGGTAGATAAAAATAATGATTTTAATGTATAAAAATAAAAAAAGACTGATGACGACCTCGTGGCGCAGCGGTAGTGCATCTGCATACCATGCGAGAGGTCCCGGGTTCGAATCCCGGCTGGGGACAAAAAAAAGCCCCCAGGTCTTGGATGTTTACATGTTTGTGATGTCGTTGTTTCTGGTTCCCACGACACAGGGTATCCTAGTGTGGGGCCAGAAGCAATGTATGTGCCTGTATGTAAATGTTTATGTTTATGTTATGTTTATAAGCAGCCTATATACGTTTCACTGTAGGGCACAGGCCTTCTCTCAGAGAGAGAGTATGGGCTTAATCACCACGTGTGCCCACCGCGGATAGGCGATTTCAAGCGCTGAGGTATATTAATAACTCAGACACTCAGGTTTCCTCACGATGTTTTCCTTCACAGTTAGCGAGTGGTATTGCTATCTACTATAATTTCACAAATGTACATAACTTAGAAAACAAAGTCATAGTACATGCCCGCACTGGGAATCGAACCTGGGTCTCTCGCTTCCGAGTCCAATGTTCTACCCACTAGGTTACCACCGCTCTTATTTGATTCAAAGACCGATTTATTTGATTCAAATCCATTTTTTTTCATGTCAAGCAGATTTTTTCTTTTTTTTAACATTCTGATCGTTTATTTTTATTTTGAAGCCAGTTATTTAAAAACATAATGTTTGGTAATTTATTTCTTAATAAAATTAATCAAATGGATTTCATTTTAATAAATGTTTAAGGTTTTTAACCAGTTTCATTATTGTCCATATTTCACAAAATATTTAATAAAACTTTAAAAAATCAAGTTTCTTCTAACAACCAATATTTTTTTAAATACACGCTAGGAACAAGGAAACTAAAATAGACTTAAAATTAATAAACGCACGTAACATCATTTGGGTTTCACCGGAGTCACAGTCACTTATATTCACAGATACATTATATTTTTGTTCTCGAACTAAAACTTTCGTAAGCACTACACATTATTAACTTAATTCCGGATTCAACTACTTGGTTTTTTTTCGGACTCTTCCGATTAAGTTAATAATGTTTTTGTTGGTCTTGTAATTTGTTCGAAGTTATTTTTTTCATCGAGGAATTTCCACTTTGTAGGTAAACATAGCATTAGACACGTGTGTGTCAACTATAGTTTATGTCAGGGGATGTCTCTTGACACTTTTTGGCGGTGTTGGGTGCGTAAAAATGTATAAAAATAGGATTTAAATCATTTTTTTTTAGACCACTTGTAAGGCCGCCAATTGTGCTGTATTTTTGTAAATCTTTTATGTTTGTGTTTTTCCTTTTACAATAGAGAATATTATTATCTTATCTTGATTTTAATCGCGATTTAAATCAAGCCATTTACATCATATCAACCCTGCTTGGAACGTTTTGAACTAAGCTAATATTTCCTACAACGCACGCACGCACTTAAACTATGGTTAAGGTGGAGTCAACGAGAGAGTTGGGTATGTCCTATTATTAGAATCAAATAAATCACCAACTAGGGGGGCGAGTTCGATTTGCATTCCAAAGTGCAATTCCGATGGTAATACGACAACCAATAGTAGTCCTGACACTTCGATACATACGACAGTTTGGTAACCAGCGGGCTTCATTTAATCCTCGCCTCGAATTTGATAGAGCTCTGCTGTAGTTGCGCTTTCTCTATGAAGTGAGAGTGAGAAGACGAGACAAGTATCAATATTTGTATCCGACTTGATATACAATTCGTACTGAGCTAAACTTTGAATTGCGTATGAATGCATAGGATTTATCTATCTGTGCATTAGCAGAAATCTAATCTATTGAATTTTATTCTTTACTAGCTGTCCCGGCGAACTTCGTAACGCCACAGAAAACATTTGTATGGGAAATAGAAAAGGGCTGTTTTTAGGGTTTTCCCGGAAATTATTCGATTTTTTCTCGCCTTTTAAACCTTTCCTAGACCTCCACGAACATTTCAAGACTAAGATAAGATAAATCCGTTCAGCCGTTCCCGAGTTTTAGTGAGACTAACGAACAGCAATTCATTTTTATATATATAAGATACCTATAGGTACCTTAGCCACTAAAAATCCCAACTGTAATCTTAGCCTCATCTCAGAAGCATCAAGGGCGATGCAGCCCCACGGTATTTTTTGTGAGAACAGTCGTACCTACTAGAAATAAAAAGTCTAACGGCCTTATTTAATCTGTGGTTACGTCTTTTCCTTGTAAAATGTCCACCATAGACTAATATAATCGGCGTTTATCGATTTTTTTAAGGGATCTTTTTTTATGTATATATATAAGACCGGTTACTGATGGAAACTTTATTAAGAACTACCATAACATTACGCTCACAGTATAGAGCTGAGACCAAAGCTACTTAATTATAAAGGTGCCTAGGTGTATGGTGAAAAAAGTCCCAAGATAAATGCATGCAAGCGAGCCTGTTTCTCGCCCACGCGAATTCCGCGCAGGGCATGACTGGGCAAGTGGGATGCTGTGCCAAGATGCATGGCCACTATGCACTGGCGAATGACAAGCGATGGCATTTTTAGCCAGATTATGTTGTATACGTATAGGTTTGGATTTAGTGCAAGATAATAGCAGGGATTGAAAGGGGCAGAGTAAAAATTTCTACAGTTAGCAACGACGTATAAAACGAAGCTTTCAAAACCATCATATATATATATATGGGGACTTGTATATATATATATATATACATATATGTGTACAAGTCCCTAAGTATATACATATATATGGGCTAAATAAAGCCGTGCGTTTCGGGCCAAGTAATTTTCAATGGATTTTGTACGAAGTTTTCCTTTTATAGGTTGGTCGCCTATTACTCGTTAACTTCTAAATCCTACTTAGCCGTGATAGTTTTCCTTTTAAGTTCATTATATACCTATGCTAATAACACATAAAATGAACACATGGTTGTGCTACAGCCCAATGGCCGGACGATGTGGTCAGTTCGGCAGGGGGCCCGGGGATGCGAATGGCAAGAGACCGCGAAGGATGGCGTGTTGGGGAAAAGGCCTATACCTAGCAGTGCGCAGGTGGGCTGACGTTGATGATGATGACGATGATGTGCTATTGCCCTGAATTTTTTCACGATTCTGCAATTAACCGTTAAGCCAGGAGAGGGGGGCGGTGCCCTGCTCTGACAAAAATTTGGTTTTCAAAGCTTAATATTTCGTAAACGAAACCGTTAAACAAAAAATGGTCTTACCTGTCGATGTCCCACAGTACGAACTAGTCAAGAAAAAAAAATCATTCGTCATTTAGGTGTAGGGGAAGAACTCGAAAAAATATTATTTTATGATTTCATTCTACTATTTTGTCGGCATATCTAATAAATAATATCTATGCCAAATTTGAGCTCTCAAGTAGACAGACAGACGGACGGACATGGAGAAACTATAAGGGTTCCTTGTTGACTACTTTACCTACCCTAAAAACATATTTGATGATTTTAACAGCTCCGTGTTTAAGTACGGTTCTTCGCCGACTATACTGCCCGCATTCATAAATCTGCCTATTCCTATTACGCGGTTACTAGTCACTTGAATGTTTCTTGTATTGTTATTTTCTTTGTTATTTAGAATTGCACTCTGCGTTTCCTCCTTGGTAGGAATTGAAGCGACAATTTACTAAGAATATTCTCAACTAAAACTTCCCTCAGGGAGGATTTTCTCGGGAATCACTCACCACTATACTCAATGCCACGGAACGTGCTCCCAAAGAAAATCGTCCATGTGCGCCCAAAGGTTAAAGCGTATGACCCTCAATAGCCACTGCATTAAGTAAACCTACCCTATGAAACAGACCGTCTTCACTTATCTCTAGCCGCAAGCATTGACCAATGAGATGCGAGTATTTGTTTCCCTAGGAGTTCGACTCGTGGAAAGAGTAAAGCCGCGTGACGTTTCCCATGCTAACGTATGTAGATCCTAGGAACAGACATCTTTAGATTTTAAACAAGTAGAATGTCATCAGTCTCCTTCGTGATGTCGATATTTAAATGAACTTCGCGCACCGTGTCGTGTGGACTAATTGAAATGTATAATGTTAATGCATTTATGTACATGAATAATATTTCCTGCTTTTTTAACCCTAGGTCGATGAACTGACAATGAGACAAACTATGTACCTACCTACTGAACATGTTTGTGGGTAGAAGGAAGCGACATCATTGGCATGACACATCCGATTTTGCCCCAATATGTTCTAATTCTCGTCTATCGCTCTATTTAATACCTTATCATCATATATTTTATACGCAATTACGAGTCAAACTAACGGTTAGAGCAGTGAGATAACCCTTTTTTATCAGGTAGGTACTTGCAGTTACTTCCAATGAGGCCACCACGATTGAAGCAGATTTACTTATTTTTAGCGAGAAACTACACATTTGATTATGTTCATGATTAATTACAATTATGGATGGATGGCCTATACCTTCCTCAGGGAAGAGACCCGTGCCCCTCGGTGGGGACATAATGGGTTGATGATGATGATGTAAATAACTGCCGTAAACAATAACTTTATTGACGTGGGTTATTTATTTTATTCATTAAGCTTCTTAGGTATCTAGGAATTCTAGTAGATTTATGTATTTTTTGTGCCCGTAAAAACTACTGATGTTACTCTAATTTACTAAGAAAATGGTTAAATTAAATAAACCACTTTAAATAGAGGTAGTATCTGATCTATACTAGTATCTAGATTATACCTAAGCTTCGTGTTATGCTTAAACTCAAATGTGTATGTTTCGGAGGTAATCAACCGTAATGTGTACCTATGTACTTTAATTTAAGACTTTGTTGTCACATGATTTGTTCACAAAATAAAGAAAATAAAATAAAAACATACGGATCTACTCCACATACGCCCCCAGAAGCTACACAAGTCAACAAGAGAGCCACGCCTTTACCCCGATCCACCACTTCAGGTTAAATCCCCAAATGGCAGAAGACCTAAACTGCTGTTAAACAGTTTGCTCCTGTTCCTGAGTCTAGTCTACGCAAAACTTGCCCAATCGCGGTCACTCCGTTCTCGACTAACTTAGTCCAGTGCCGAGCGGCCACCGACATAGATATAACTGTAATCAATTACAGACGTGAGCTCTCGTTCTCGGTAACATAAAAACGCGAACCCATTAGAAGCACAGTTACGTAAAACACATAATGCTCTACAAATGGAAAAACTGGTCGATGCAACCTGAATAGTATGGAGAAGTTAGAGTATACATCTTAAAAACCATCAATACTTAGTTCAATATGTTAGCAATAACTACATACTTTGTAGACATACACACAAAAGATTGGTGTTAACTGCTATTGGATCAATCTCTGGTCTGAAATTATAATTTGTAGTCCAAAGTCGAATTACTGGACCTTCACTACATTGTGCGCCATCGCAACTAACGGACTGAACGCGCAGAAAACCCAGTCAATGGGATGTGAAAAACTTGACGAGATTCTAGGCGCACTTTAATGGGCGGACGACACCGATTATATCGTAAGGCTTTCGAATCACATTTAAAAGAACGGCTTTTTCTTCATTGCTCGTTTATTATCGGCTTCGCTGCGTTTCAGCAAAACAAATTGTTCCTTAGTAAAACACAGTTTATGGTACGACTTAAGTGCGAACGTTTTCGAATGGCTTTAACATTGTTCCTTTGCAGACTACCAAGGTGAACTCTTATCTTTTTTATTTCAGGCTTATAAAGATAAGTTTCTTTACCCTGTTTACTTTTCTTAACCTTCATAAGATACAACCTTGTACCTACTCAACACAACACCTCGTAATATTATTTTCCTCTTCTTACCCACGGTCCACCTCCAGAGACCACATGGGTGAATCATTTTCTTTATTCGAATCGTTCTCTTTCCAAGGAAAATTCTTCCACCTTTTTTCAAAACCTGTGCCGAATTCCAGTCTGGCAGGTATATTTTTTACTCATTGCAAGTCAATGCTCAGTGATCCATCATGACAACAACGAGACAACAGCCGCTCAGCAGCGTCGGCTCATCCGCGCCTCTCGGCGTGCGAGCGATCGACAACCGTTATCGGGCATAACTGTACATAATACGCCCGAGATACCACTCACAATGCGGGAGCCGGCCACTGGTTGCGGATCTGCGAGTCAGGCTGATCGAGAGGCAGGAACAGCCGCTTTAATTGACTAACAAAATTAAGCCCACATTTGATTTTCTAGACGACCTTAGTTTATTTCCGTGTTAAAGTTTCTTTATCGGATTAACCGAAGATTAGTACTTACCTGTCAAAAATGCTGAAGTTACCTGGGATTCCTCAGAACTGAATCATCATCAACCCATTTTGTCCCCACCGAGGGGCCATACTGGGGGCCAAGTCCGGATTGGAGAATCAGAACTGAATCTTATCGTTAAACTAATGAGTCTTACTAATCGCTTTAACTTTGTTCTTTTTACCCCCAGTTTCTCGTACACTAACACGCTGTTAATCTACTGTTAACAGCTGTTAATTGACCAAAGTGCATACAAAAAAAACCGCTGACAACTGTTAAAAGTAGATTAACAGCTTGTTAGTGTACGAGAAACCGGGGGTTAGTCAGTCTCGTGATTATTTCATAGTGTCAAATAAGTAAGATCGCGTTTAGATTAGACTTGAAACATATTTTATTGCAAATAGACACCTCAAACGAGGTGACCCCACACATCGTCACTGCTCAATTAACTGTTGAATACCGTAGACAAGAATGCAACTGAAATTGCACGTAATTGGACCTTTGGTCTAATAGAATTTAGGTAAGTACTTTACAGTTGTATTCGCGTAAAAAAACTGCAGAAGGAACTGGTTGCATGAGATTGAGGTAAATAAGTTGTTACATTTATATATGTATTTGTTTTATCACCTAATCGACGAAATTTAAACAAAATCTAGGAGAAGAAGGAAATACTCCACAGTGCATAAACTGAAAAGTTGCTAGAAAGCCCTAGTGGTATGCAACTTCTGCGAGTAAGATGGTGGTTCTACGTTTCTTGCAACGTAAGGTTGTGTTGATATTAATCTTAGGCTCTAGTACTAGGATGAATGGCTTGTAAGTTGTACTGTGAAGAAATTTGATATAATCTGTTAATTGAGGGCCAACATTTTAAAGACCAACTCCTGATTTCTTGTCCTATGAATTTGTTATTCAACTGTTAACAGCTGCCAGTTGGCTAAAATAAATACGATCACAAAACAACTGACCGCTGATAACAGTTGATTTAACAACGTTAGTGTACGAGAAAACGGGGATAGAGTTAAAAGTTTTTATGTCCATTTTTTCTCCAAAAGATGTAGATTTTGAGGTGGCTACCTAATTTAAATAACTCAACGTTAATTAAGTCGTAGTTTCTGTGCAACTTTGAATAAAAACATTTTGATTTTAGGCCACTCTGTTCCTTGACATGTTCAGTATGTGTTCAGATTGTCACGCGGTTCAGATGTCTGGCTAGAATATTGTTGGTCTCTACAATAAGAGGAAAAGTAGATTAATTCAGTTGCTTAGAAACCTATTCTTCTTCATTCGATTAATCCAGACTTTATGATGAACAACGATGACCGGCGAGCGATTGACGCACACCATGGAAGCAGGGTGTGTCGTGGGATTGCATAGTGAGAGCGTGCGTCTGTCGCACTCTGTCACCTCGGTCGCGACCCTCGGAGCTGAACCTTGAATATCTTTGTATTTTCAACAAAACTAATAACGGCGTCTCAATGACATCCGTTTTCGGGCTTCGCATTCAAACTGTTCAAATAAAATTTTATTATCAGATAAGATGCCTTGATAGCATCTCGCATCTATTTGATTTAAATGTTTACTCAAGCAATGATGACGGCAACGATAAGCTTTATACAGTCTGCTACATGCATCCATATGGTTTAATCCTCTGAAGATTAAGGTCAAATTGCGAGTTATATCTTGTTTATCCTTGTACTACAGCCAAACCAACGCGACCTTAATATGTTACAATTAACAGCGAGCCAGCAGTATACTCGCTTTATCGTATCATTAGATCATTCATAACATGCTAAGCGAATTAAATGGAAGATGTATAATATCATAGGTCAGAAGCGTGATGAACCGATGTCAGTGATAAAATTAATGGACTCGTAGTCACTTACAAGAAAACTTCAAGTTTATCATCATCCAAGTTTTGTTGTTATTATGTAGATTTTGATGAGGGATTGCGTCAAGCAGGATCCTTATTGAAAATCTAAGATCGCAATGGAGCGAATTGTTCCCTTACCTGGCAATTTCTTAGTAGAAAAGTCGTACCAACCACGATACCAGTTACGTATTTCAAATCCATAATTAAGGGCTGATTATTCCACCGTCAATTTATAACCGTTTCCTAACTAAACCTTAAAACAGACGGACAGGTTATTACTACTGGTTGCTGTCGAAGAACGATTGGTAAATGACAGGTGACTGGGCACTAAACTCACAGATGGTACGATTCAGACGGCTTTTGTAGCACAGAGAACTGAAAATTCTTGTGAACTTTTCCATTAGAGTAGCTTTACAGACTTTGCACAGTAGAAATCGACTCTAATTAGAACAATATCCTGTGTGAAATAGAATCTGCCGCTCCCGAATCTGACTTTTGACTCATTCTAACTTTTGAGTCATTCTAAAAAGTTTAGCTTTTAGGCACTACTTGAATCATCCGTAACGGATAGAAAGGCCTTGATGATCAGCTCCTATAATGCGCACACCAAATTCTGAGCGATTCCATTTGTCTAACTGACAAATTCTATACTAATTGCTATCGCTATAAACGTAAACGCTTCCGACTGGATTTGGTGCGCATAAATAGGTCTCAGTTCATGGCGTATAAATATAGGAAAGTCACAATCGTATATCAATGTTATGAGGGAGACGAAGAAGATTTTAGAAAACTTTCTATATCTTTCAGCTCTGGGTCAGCAGACAGCAAACTCACGACAGGTCATTACGAATGATTGGACAGAA
The DNA here is from genome assembly GCA_947308005.1 of Yponomeuta malinellus. NCBI lineage: Eukaryota > Metazoa > Arthropoda > Insecta > Lepidoptera > Yponomeutidae > Yponomeuta > Yponomeuta malinellus. The sequence goes on along the minus strand of OX371006.1, from coordinate 12,883,794 downwards.
CCTCTCCCGAGGTTCGATTGACCTTTCCATGCTGCCATGTACCGGCTATCTATTGAACAATCTGGTTAACCTTCTCTGTTACATTGCGATGACTTCAACTGTGAGACTTGTATTTGTGCGTAAATACAACATAATTTTTTGAGAGTTAAAAGCAAGATAAAGGAGGAAAGAGAAAGTTAGAGGCAGCTTCACAAAAAAACATTATTATAAAAACAGAAAACACAACTGCCAGTTTAGACACCACGTAATACCCAGAATGACATAAAGTTTCTAACCACAGTACACAGTACACACTGATAATTCGGTTCTATCTTTTAGGACTTAAAATAAATATGTAAATTTTAATAATGAACAACTTGGTTTTACATACGCGAAAAACATGTGATTAAAAATTTAAGCAAAAAAGTATTTGTTTTTTCGCGAAATAAGAAAACTTGTAAAACAAAATGTTGCTCAGTACGATGAGTAGGATCACCCCGCAATCGCTTTAAAATTTACGAACCAATACATCGATGCACGAACCCTAGGAACATTGGCTACCTACACTACTTTTTGTTTGGGTGGGCTATTATTAGTTAGTGAAAAGTATAACAGGAAAAGCGAAAAGCAATTTGCAAGTTTCCCGAAGAGTTTACTCACATACAAAAAGTGATCATCCCCTTGATTTTATGGAAAACGAATCGATAGCGTTATCAAAAGAATACACGTAACTTTTTATGGAGCGATACTCTATAATAATGGGGTCCACAGTCCGACTTTGTTTACCTGCTCGCGACTGGCCCTCGATAGGCCGTTGCTATGTTATTGTTAGGGAATTCCTGGAAGTCACGTTCATGCCTCGTTACTTTTACTTACACCTTTCCATTTTACAATAGTGTGAACGCACCTTTGCATTGGATGGATGGCTTGCATGCAGGGTCATTTGTTCTTTCGGAAAGCCGAGGTGCTGTTTGCAAGAATAAACAACAAAGAAAAAGCTAAAACTATTCATACTTACTTCAATACATACATACATTAATTCATGCCTGTATCCCTGAGGGGTAAGCTGCCTACCCTTAAGACCGGAATTTGCTACTTGCCTCGTTTCTGACATATCTCAATCTTACGTCTTTTAATTGAGAATTTGTCTTTTCAGATTCCTCAAAGAAGAACAAGGCAGAACGATACCTAATTTCATTGATGAAATTCAGTATTCGGCAGATACACAATCATTTATGCAGGAGATCACTCGTCACGCCGCGAACGTCTTTCACGGCGGTGTCTAATTAAAATTTGGCTTTGATGTAGAACATTATCAGCACCGACTCCATAAATCCTCGTAACTCTAGTTCCTTACAGCAGTACAAAACTGAGCTCAGAGACCTTTGGGAACATAAGCCGCCTATAATGGGCCTATTCATAGGCTACTCCCGGCTGGTTGTTAGCGGCCTGAGAAGCGGACGTCGCCTCCAGGGCATCTATTTACCATAACAAGGGCCTCAATATAATAGACCCACTCGACCAACGCGGCACATCCTAACTGTTATAGAAGCACCGTACATAATTGCCACACTGAGGTAAATGTTTTTTTAAGTCTGTGATCTGCCACCATGCTGAGGAGCTAACGTAATCGTACTGCTCCGGTATAGCGGACAAATAAGTAGAGTTTGCCACTCAGCCCCTATTGAGTGACAAGCCCACAGAAACAGTTATAGGTACTTTTTAAATTTAAATCCTTTCAATTTATTAAATATTTTTGTTTCCTCTGTTGTTTCTTGAAGTTGATTGTTCATCTGTCAATTAGGTTCCGAGTCTGGGACAAAAAGTTTCTAATTTCTGGTTCTAAGTAGTTCTGACAGAATACCAGCATCGCGAGTTGTCATCTGGAAATCTGTGTGTATCATAATATGCTGAGTAGGTTCTGTTACCATGACATACAGCTTCGTCACCTAAGGTTTCTAACAACTATAGGCATCTATGACTATAGGTAGGTAGGTATATATTAGTTTATGCTGGCTTACTTTACCGTGTTATCAGAATCTCTAAACTATAATTATGAAAATACGAATGTTGCAATATTTTACACATTTGTATCATAAAAAATGACAATTAAAAATATGAGCGATGGACAGACAGACAGACTATAAAGTCATCTATGCGAGCGAGTACGCTGACAATCGATCTATCTACTCTGATTATACGAAGTTAACGTTCTGTTTCGGTTACCTTTTTGTGTTGTCGCGGTTAACAAGGTGTAAAAGTAGCTGGTGCGATGCGAAGCGAAGTTACTGCTTTGTTTCCAGCTTACAAGACTACCTACGTGACATGGCAAAACTCGTTAGACTGAAAATTGAGTTTAATGGTATGAAAGAAGGTTAACGAACCGACGTACAGTCGACCGCGTATTGACCTTCACATACTACGCTCTTCACGTGCTGCTAAGTTGTGACATCGAGGTCGGGAGAAGTCTTGCCTCACATTCAATAGGTCGTGGGTTCGAACCCTGACATGTACTTGACTTTTTTTTTTCCTCGGTTAAAATATGTAGTATTAATACCACTCGCTAACAGTGAAGAAAGCTATCGTGAGGGCTCCTGAGTGTCAGAGGAAATTTGCCTATCCGCGTTGGGCACGCGTGGTGATTAAGCCCATACTCTCTCTCTGAGAGGGGGCCTATGACCTGGTTTTTGCGACCCATAACTAATTATTAAATAAATGTTAAGCCTCTCCATATATATAATTATTAAATATATTTAATATTTCTCCAGACCCTACCACGAAGAAACGTTTCAACCTACTCACGCACAAGGTTAGCTTAATAAAGAAATAGACAAAGTGCAAATGAAGTATTGCTTACCATCATCATCATCAGCCCTCCTCTGCCCTCTGCTGGGTATAGGCCTTTTCCCCAACACGCCATCTTTCACGGTCTCTCGCCATTTGCATCCACGGGCCCCCTGCTGACCTGAGCACATCGTCCGACCATCGGCTTACCATATATCTTCGATATTATTTTGTCTCTACTGTTGACCTTTAAGTTGAGTCAGCTTAGGTATTAAATCTTCTAAATTCCTTTGCGCGTCCTTGCGCTGAGAACGAAGCCACAAAAGAAGACAATTTATTATTATTACGCCTTAAACTGTTGATTACTATTTTGAGTTATAGGGCTGTTAATGTTTATTACGCCACCCTGTGCCGTCTATCAATTTAAACAAAACCCTAATAAAATATACCTTTCTATGTATCGTAAAAGCTGCTACTTGTCATAGCCAGCACAGCACCTACTGATACCGCTTTATTCTCTAAGTTATTGTGTTCCAAATACAGTATGTCAGAAATAACTACTTGGAAAACCGTTTTTGAAATATCACAACTTAACAGTGCATCGGAAATTAAAGGCATATTAAAATACATTCCACTGTAGGGCACAAGCCTTCTCTCAGAAAAGGCATATTTTGCCTAAATTAAGTAAATTTGCCAACATAGCATCGAAAGTACGGGGAATACCTAGTTTGAGTTTGGCAGAGCGAGACGAACGCAGCATGAGGTGTACAAAGTACCTTATGGGCATAGCTGAACATAAATCGTAGTTATTTTAGTTCTCTCAACCTATTCAAAGGATAAGTTATTGGCGGAGAAGCGAAAGTGGTCAGTCGGACAGAGCTCCAATGCCTTACCGGGACTGCAGACGTCCAATTAGAGGGAATGCGCGCCCCTCGGGAATTGGCCGCGCTACAGGGTGTTTATATTGAAATTGTGGAACTATGCTACAAAACTTGGAAATACGGCAAATAGTTGGCACCATGTGGATTAATTGAGGCACAGTTTATGTTTTTAACCTAGTTCAGGCACACATATGTTATTTTTAAGCTGATTGTTGCCTCCTTTTTTATTTCAAATATTTTTTTTCAAGGTCGGCAGCTAATATTTATTTGGTTCGAAAGTAAAGGATAGCAGTCATGAATTAGTAAGTACTTACTTACTACTAACTATTTCATGACTGCTATGTTCCTATATGAACAACCAGCCACAAGATGGACAGATGACCTCATCCAAGTGGCAGGAAAGCGCTGGATGCAGGCCGCTTCCAACCTGTCTTTTTGGAAATCCATAGAGGAGGCCTATGTCCAGCAGTGGACCTCTTGTGGCTGAATGATGATGATGATGATGTTCCTAAGGCGAACTCAGGTGCCCTAAATCAAAGGAAAGCACAAACATTCTCAATGAATTAGGCACTCCTTACTAACAATAAAGAAATCCTATGAGAGTACAATATTTTTCTTTTTAAGGTATCCTAAGAAAACACAATTGGTTCCAAAAAGAAAAATTCACCAATCTATAGATGAAAGAGACGTCACAAAAAGTCACTATACAATGTGTACATTATTCGGCATAGCGGCGGCGGCTAATTATTTATTGTTCCAACTCAAAATTCACTTGGCCTGGTTAATATAGTAACCCGCTGTATGTGTGGCGCTCCTTAAAAGGCAACTTGTCGACAATGCCCCGGGAACTTGGCTCATTTGAGAAGAAAATATTATGTCGCGTCGCCAGCGTTGAGGAGCGCGCTAAATCGATCGTAAATGCAGAAAAAATAATGTTCTTGCGATACGTGTAAATATGAAAAAATAATTCTATAACTAAGGGAAAACTAAGCACGGTGATATAATTTGTCAGCGTCACCCTGAGTGTTGCTCAAACAATGCCGAGCAGTGATATCATCAGGATTAGTCGTCGCTTATCAGTAGATACCGTGCGGAATTAAGGCCAGCAGCGCTGCGGCGCTACGAAGTAATGCCAATGCAAATGAGGTATAGGAAAGAGAATTAATAATGGGTGCGATTCATAAAAAGTTCTTATCGAACTCCGATCTCACCTTCACACTTGATTTGTGTACCACAAAGAGCGTTGTGAGCCCGCCCGTCTATACAAAGCTGCGATGACCTTGCGCGCGCTAACGAAGGCTGCTCTCCGTAAAAGGGCTCACGAAATAAGAAGATTGGAAACCGGACCGCGTAAGACCTGCCACAAAAAACCGACCAAAAAGAGACGATCAATTTTCGGAACGCAGGACTTTAGCTCTACGTTTTTCAAGTTCAGTCTGCCTTGTTTAATTAGACCCGATAGCGTCGGTAGGCAGTTAATTAAAAACGTGCTTCTCCTCTGAATGCCTCCTGATGGATGGCCAGTTAATACCAAATAGGAACCAGAAACACATTGCGATAAACAAAGGCCAGTTTCGTTTACACACAACAGATATATTGGAATACGCCAGATGTGTGAACTAGGTTACAATGATAAGTTATCTACCCTACTTGCAGTGCGAAGCGCAAATTTGCGTTCCAAGTGTGATAAGGTGTGTTTTGTTTCACGAAAGTGGCATATTACATTTGGTACTTAAACAATAACGCATGTAGAGATAATAATCATAATTATATAAGTGTATTTCATTCAAATAAACTCGTTTACTTAATTTCAATAATAATATAGGCATTTATATATTACGTGATGTAGACACGGTCTAGTGGCAACTCTTACTTACACAAGATAAGTAAAGTGATCGCTCAGATGATGCAGTCCCTGGATCATATTTTTAGATGGAGGTGGCTTGCCCAGCATATTTTTTATAGGTACCAACCCCTTAGCTTAGTTGCGGCTTTTAAAATACAATGCCGCCTATATTATTATATCCCACTGTAAGGCACAGGCCTTCTCTCGGAGAGAGAGTATGGGCTTAATCATCTCTTGAAATTTCCAATTTAGTTGCCTGAATCCTCGGGAAATTCAATACATGCGGAACTTACTAGGCCGCGGGTTTCTTCACGGTGTTTACCTTCACAGTTAGTGAGTGATATTGCTATACAAATAAAAAAAAACGAAAATTTAATGCAATACAATCCAAGTCATATAAGCCTGGACTAGACCCCACGAACGACCTCTTGCGTATGAAGCAAGGGTTCTCTGCCGAAAGCTTCTACCGCTTATAGGGTTACTGCTGCAGTAATTAATTACTTAAAGTGTAGTTATTTCAAATAAACACACATATAAAACAAAACATGTCCCAAGCAGTCCTAAGCCAAGAATCCACGAACAAAACAAATGAAAACTTCCCGAGGACATCACGACAGACTATTTCTGAAGTGCGATACAAAGACTAAGTAGCCGCAAAGTAAGCGAGCCAATAGATTTGTTATGCGCCATGATATTCATATTCAAATGAATGGTTCCGCAGACGTGTCGAGATTGTCAATCACTCACCACAATCAATCTGTTAACTTTATTGATAAAGTGTCATTTCATTGCGTCGAGTGATTTATTATACGCCAAAGAACTTTGTACACTTTGAGTCAATTTTTTAACCTTAATAGAAACTTTAATTGCTGATCTTTCAACTCTGTTTGTACCCACGCTCTTCATTTTGAAATCTATAGCTTGTTATTCTGTGATCATAGACAAAGTAACATTTCAAAAGACCTTGAAAGTAGGAATAAAGCCAGTTAATGATCTGTTTAAATAAGTAGTTCTCAGGTAGCATTAACATCGTCATTCACCTGCATTGAGACAGCCATTACTTTGATCTCGCTGCTGCGTACGCTTGATTTGAATAAATATCCACTCTCGCACTTAGGGCGTGGACACATCAAGCTGAGAAATCTCGACTTACGGCATTTATCGCGTCTTTCAATCAATTTATATGAATCACTTAAAGTCAATCTGCTGATAGCCTATTCTTAAAGTTTGATAACGGATTGTATTGTCACATATTTCAAGGAAATGTTTACACATATTTGGAGATACATCAGGGAGTTCATGAGTGACCCTGATTCATTGCTCTCGAGATATGCAAATTCAATTTTTATCGGACAATTTATACTAAACCAATTTTGAAGATGTTCTTTTCAACCAAGGAATACGCTGTAAACCTGTACATACAATGGCCCAATAATATATTACGTAAGTACCTTCAGTATCCTGGTTCGCTGATATCATTGTGATACCGGCGCTGTTGCTCTTGAGCACTGTCAGTCTTGCGCCTACGCCAAACCGGTGCCACCCGTAGGCGGTGGAACCTCCTCTAGCGTATAGGTAAGTACCTAGGAATGTACTGTCGATGACAAAATCTTTTATATAACATAATATGTACTTAAATCTCTGTGGTCATAAGGCCTTGTCACAGAAAGTTACAGTTTTAATTCACCACCACAGCGTTGTGAGTTAGTGATGGCCCCATAGGAACTTTGACTAATCATTTGGAGGGATTTATAACAATTATATAAGCGGGTTCTGCTCTTCTGTTGTCGTCAGAGCTTATAGCCAACTCGTATGATCTAATAAATGAGAGAATACTAGATTACTTTTCACAGTGATAGTACTTTAGTAAAAGTAGCTTCTAATACAGTCTGTAGGCCTCATTGTATTCAGCAAGGAGTTTAGTTAAAAACACAGGCTATCGACTACTAAATGGTACTGTCCAGGATGTCAGCAGGAAACATAAGTCTTTAATATACAACCCCATGTCTACAACCAGTAAACTTCATTTACCTACCATAATGCTATTTATTTATTTCGTACTGTAATACGAGTTTTAAATTCTATTTTAATTTATTTTCTTAAACACGCACGACACATCTTGGAATGTTTCGCGTATTTTAGACGATAAAAGTTTATTCATCCTGGTAGCGATCCGTGATCTAAACTGAATACTCGCTCTGGAGCCTTCCGGGCCATCGTCGCATTCCTATCGGCGACGTGACACACTTTTACTTTGGTGAAAATTGGTGAAAATTTTTTTTATGTGGTTTATATTCATATATTCAAAGTTGAAGACTTCAAATGTGCTAACAAGGTTCATTTCGCCTTATGGACGTTGAAGTACATTTTGTGGTGGCTGGAAAACGCCTCAAATCGTCTGGCAAGGACTGACGCAGTGCGGAGACCGGTGAGTTGCCAGGCCTATACAAATTCTCTTTAACAATTTAATTACTGTATTTTGAAGTACCCAAAAACCTGCGTCCGTGCATGCAGCAACTAATAAAATGTTGTTGAAGCAAAAAATGTTTGTCAGGATTGTGGCAAGAGGCAAACCCTGGTTACTGTTTACCCCTCCGGGAGTAAGGTGTGGGTTTGTGTAATGTAGTGTATGCTGTATCTCTATGAAATGTTCACAACAAATTTAGCTGCAAATCATATTTCTGAATGTAGACTTAATAGTACTCGTTCAATTTAATCGTTTTTAATAAGCTATTAACCAAGGCAGATTTGTAATATTGCATTGGCGGTGTCTTTGTTACAAGCGGTTAGCAACATACATAAGCAGCCTATATACGTCCCACTGTAGGGCACAGGTCTTCTCTCAGGGAGAGAGTATGGGCTTAATCACCACGCATGCCCACCGCGGATAGGCGAGAGGTTAGCAAACTTCTACGCAATCACACCTAGTGCGCTTGAATGATAACCACATCTGCATGCTATTAATAGACAAATCTCTGGCAACTGAAGGTGGTTTAACCCAACCCAAATTTGCCAACCGGTAATAGAGTCTGATTGCCGACTCTATCGCATACAATATCGCAAACAATCTCATCTCATTACTCTTTTCAGGGTGTAACTTCACACCGTAAACAAGTCTAAGAGCTGGTTTCTGAATTGAGAATTTAAGTAAGTTAATACTTAAGTAACGTTCTGTCACGCTCTTTTCTGAGAATTTCGAAGAGACAGCACTACAGTTAACTATTTACTTAGCGATATTCTCAATTCAGAAACTGGCCCTAAGCTGATAAAAAGGTTCTCGAATGGAGACTACGAACTGGCAAACGCAGCGTAGGACGCCTACCAACTCGCTAGACCGACGATCAGAGGCAGATTGCTGGCAGCGGTTGGATGAGTATAGCTGAAGACCGAAACAAGTAGCATGTCCAGCAGTGGACGACTACAGGCTGATTGATTGTTTAATATATCAAATTAAGGGTAAGTAGTTTTGTAAATACTCTTTTATAAACACATTACCGGGCTTTAAGCTACTTATTGGTAATTGGAACATCAGTTTCAGTCGTTTGCCCTGTCTGGAGCAATGAATTACAGATGTCAGACACCGTCATCGTTACGGCATAAAAAATGCTACAGAAGATTATCCAGATCAAAATACTTCAGGGGCACTAACTGAAGCCCAACTCTTTGGGCACCGAATTCAAAGCTTGGAGATGTCATATTTGGGAATAGAGTTCCGTTTCACAAATAGAGCAACGTAGTTAATGTGGCACCATATATTTCATAGAATCACTTTAATAGCGTCGATGGACTAAGTAACGTAGAAAGTTCAGGAAACTTTCTACGTTACTTAGTCCATCGCCACTATATAGCGTTGAGCAGCGCTGAGCGTTGAGCAGTAAGTGTGCCAGCGTAGTCTCAGATCAAAGGGTTATTTGTGCAACTTAGCCCACAAATGAGGGAATTTCTCTTCCCCATACGGGTAATCTTTTGTGAGTCTTAACTTTTTGGTGTAAAAAGCCTCGTCGGCCCGTGATTACACCGGGATACCCTTGAATAAACGTTTATTTAGGTTTCCGCGCATTCCAAGCTACCCTTAAATAAACGTTTATTTGGGGATACGGTAGAGATGGCGGGATAAATCAGTATGTTTATTGTGAAAAACTTTAATGTGTCCCGGTTTTTTTCACGACGCAATCATCATCACACAATATCCATTATAGTTGTTTAAGGTTTTTTTTTCTTTTGCTCGGTCGTAAAAAATACCGTATTACATAAATCTGTCAAACTTGGTGTGATTATAGTGAATTCCCTATTGTATAACAATAAAAGATAAAAGAAACAAGAGTTGAACTCACACTTGGCCGGTTCATTTGTTGTTCCGCTATGGGATCCGAAATTAATGAAAACTGGGCGTCTACCTCTGGCCCTTCGCTCTGCTGTTTTTTGGAACAACTTGTATACTTAAGAAAAAGACAAAGTCAAAATGTTTTTATTCAAAGTAGCGCAAATCTGCAACTTGATGAACGTTACAAGTTAGACATAGGTGTCCATTGTTATGGAAAAAAATGTATGTCGCACAGCCGCCATGTTGCAATGTCCCTCTCAAACTCAGTTCATAGTGACATAAATTCATGATCTTTAATGTATGTACAGTAATAAGAATGTTTTTCATAGCAAAAACTGCAGAAATCAACCACATTAGGTAATTTGGCCTGGTATTCCACCACACAGAATAAGAAATAGACTACGTTTTACGATCTTGTGAAACGTTAAACTGTCCAAATATGGTACAAATGTTGGGGCGTAAACTAACATCAGATGTCGACGTTACCAAATCACGTGAGAAACATCTCTATTTGTAGCACAAACTGACTCTACTACAGATAGGTATTCTGTAAGGTAGGTTGGGTGGTAGTCTATGGTTTATTTGTGAACCAAATGTATACGTTAGCGGAAATGAGTGTAATCCGTCATTGTCTAAAATTCCTAGGAAATGTAGATAATTCCTAAAATCGTCCGGAAATGTGTCAAATAAATTATATTAGACACATTTGCTAGGAAATCTATACATTTCCTAAATGGCAATCGGAAATGTATTACAATCAAGATGTGCCATAAAAATAAACTACTGTGTACTTCCAAGTGTCATTCCGGCTTACCCTGCAAAAATAAATAAGTTCTTCAGCTGAAGTACTAGTGGACTTCACATGTGACGCTGAAAGCTATTTTGCTGTCATATGATCATAAATTATATCTAGCCACATGTGCGACCTTCTTTACATATAGTTTAATAAAAAAATAGGAAGACTTTTACTTTTATATTGTAACGTAGAATTACTTAAATGACCGATAACTTACCAAATTAAAGTTTGAGCTTTAATAATGAATAGTTGATTTTTGAAGCTTAATTAGTAATAAGCTTTGTTAACATTTTATATTTTACTGTATGATTGTTAACTGATTGTCTAAACGAAAGCCTTAATAAAAATTCTTATTCCTAGTTTAACAACGGGTTTCATTTATTGTATTCACAGATAACTCTGATTATCAGTTTACTACCGTGTGTTTTTTTGTCCACAGAAACATTTTTTTTATGCATTTCCTAGTACATTATAGGAATTGTATACAATTCGTAGGTTTTGTACAATTCCGGTAACAATAGCTTTTTACGGCGTCCAAGGAAGTCATGCAAAAAATATTGGTAAAAATGCCATCCTATTTCTTGGGGTAGCCCGAGCGACTGCTATAATGCCGTAATTTGGGTGTTATTGACGGGAGTCTCGGGAGGTGACTTAGAATTCGTCGTACTTTAGATTAGTCAAATTAACAAAGAATTAAAAAATTGCTCTGACGTGTTCACTGCATACTTCACCCCGAATGTGTGATTTTGTTTTTCAATTTATCTACCGGGTTTTCATTCACCTTAACTCGCGCTGACCGCCATTATTTAATCTGGATCGAAAAAGCCAACCACATCTTGTCCACTACGCCCACGACCCGCTCCGTCCACATGCAAGCGTTTTTGAGAAAGTAACGTGTGCATGTGAAATTGACTTTTCATACTAAATACCAAAATGAAACGTAAAGAGGCACTACATTCTTTACTACCTAGTCTGTGGTTAGTTTTATAACATAGGTAGGTTACTTGTTTTCTAACTTCGCACTCTAATGTTAGGCTCATGTAAAAGTTATTGTGCGTTTATTGTTAGCCCTTGCACCGCACCTTAGTACATCAAAGTACAGCTAGTCTTTGTTAATTCACTAAAGAACTCGACGCTACAAGCAATTCTAACTTTAGATGCGACCGTAAAAGAAGCAAGAAAGTGTGTTTTGAATCGCTTTAATACAAGGGCTTGTAGGTATATAAGCTACATAATGGACAGTGCTATAAAGAAAGCAATATTGCACCGCGTTAATATGAGTAGAAGTTTAATGCATTGAATCGAACTGAACTAATCAGATCTCTTATCTGTAGGTATATTCCACGACCTAGTGTTTACACAGTGGTGCCGTGTCCGACATAATATTTACACTTTCCGATCCGACGGATACTGGCTTATTGACAGTCTCAACTGATACCCATGATAAGAAGAAATTCTATCTTTTGAGTATCAGTATCCCTTCAAACTTGTCAGATGTTTATCGAGAATGACTGCCTCGTGGGTCTAGCCGTTAAGGCGCTTAGCTACCAAAACAGAGGTCATGGGTTTGATTCCCACTGGGGGCCGCCGTAAATTTGTACAAATGTAAGTCTGGTTGTATTTCTATGTTTGTTCTGTCCTTGCCTGGTTACCATAGTACAGGGTATCCTAGTTTGGGACAAGTCGAGTGATTGTGTTGTGTGGAAGTTATAAAAAAAATGGTCAGTGCCCGCCATGCTTACTCTAAATTATCTTTATTGAGTAGATTTAAAGAGTTGACGGGGGTCATATTGGACAGCAATGCTTTCGGTTTTGGTAGGAGATAAGAACCCAAAATATCTCAGACTCAAGATACCCAAATGTTTTTACCGCGACATACAGCGTGTTATCAATCTGTCTACCCCATCTTCACGAGCATATCAAAACATCGGGACATAAATAATACGGCATTACGTGTAATGACAGGCAAAGACATGCGACACTCGGCCTAACTTCGAAGACTTCTCAGAGACGTGATCGTGAGTTTTGATGAAACAAACCATAAATAATCTACAAGAGCTTTTACAACAGATAGCAGACGGTAAGGAGCGCACGAGCGCGCCAAATTTAGCAACGGAGAGGAATGAGGCCATCGATCCCGAGATATGCCTCATTTCAATCCGTATTATTCCCCAAAACTTGTATTCTGAAGGCTGAGAATACAGAAGACAGCGACTGTAAAAAGTTTAGAATACTTTATGCAAGCTCACGTAGCAATTTAGGTATTTATACTAATTCATACACGAAAAACCAACAGCTTTAAGACTTACTTAATAACTTCGAAATAATAACTATAAGCTAATTACAGATTTTCGCTGATAATACCACAGATTAACACAAATGTGAGTGGTTGACCCAAAAGGGACCTGGAGGGATTGTAAACCGTAATTTTTTTTATTAGATTTTTTTAATTTGTGGTATTTTAGCTTCGTTTTGGTTTAACCAGAATATTTTTAGGTGCCGTAGTTATTTTTTTATGATTTTTTTTGTGAGCCGAGACAGTTTTGGAAAAATTACACCTTACACACAGCGTACACTAGGTTTTGTGATCGAAACCTGTTTATACACGAAACTTCACACGCGATTTTTTTCGAAATCAATTATTTTCCCTTGAGGTCCCTTTTTGCTTACAAATATATTAAAAATTTTCTTACGTTACCCACCGCCGAAAAATCAACAATTCTTATTCTATGGATCTGAATATAGACATGTCATTGTTTCCTCTGCAAACTGAGACGTGAGAAGTGCTTTAAGGCTGGGTTCTCCGAGCGGACGGATTTGTATGGCACTTATTGCGCTGAGCCAGCGAGTTGGGGGAATAGCAGGCATTTTCGAAATTAATAGAATTTTGAAGCCCGACGTCACTAACACATTCAGTGATAGTAATTTTGGTATATTTTTTATTATCCAAAACTCAGTAAAGCTCTAATCTAGTGATAATTTAGACTCATGTTCGCGATTTTTTTATGCCATAGATTTCAAAAAAATCATAAAAATAATTACCGACGGCGCTAGATAGTACATTGAAAAGAAATATATATTTTTTCAGATTTTAAATACTAGCCATTAGAGAGTAAAATGTATTTTAAAACACCTGATTTAGGGGTTATGACAGAGAACCCGGGCTTAATGAATGATACACTCGAATTAGAAATATCAATGCAATCACATAACATCACATCACCACGAAGGAGGCCTGTGTCCTGCAGTCGGCGTCAAATGGCTGATGATGATGATGATGGTGACGATGATGAACATCACATAAAGTCACGCCTGTATCCCGGAGGGGTAGGCAGAGACCAGTGTCAATGCAGTCGTCGCGGAATAATTTATTAAATAAATTGGGAGCTCTAACTAGATAAGAGGTTTTTCTATAGTTTTTCCACTGCTAGGTACAAATAGCGGAATATTGTGCCTAGAATTAAAAGATTTAGTTCTTAGTCCAGAGCTACTCAGCTGGGGGCAATCAATTTTATCTCGTAATTTTCATATTCACACTGCACTGGAAACAGGACGTTTCGAGAGCTAACTGTCGGTGCAGTAGAGAATAACTTTTGGTAGAAAGGGGATAGTGCGCCCGCTTCGGTGGCTATCGACGGACTCCCCCGCAAGGGGTCGTTGGCATATCTCCAAAATCGCTGCTAGAGTTTGCTGTGACTCATACAATGCCACCTAGCAAAATAAATTTCCGTGTTATTGCACTTTTATAGAGTAGTGACTAAGTTCCTTGGGACAAATCCTGGTGAGTAATCTTGGCAGTTTGTAGGTACTTCGGTGTCTACCACGGCTTTTAGCAGAACGACTTTGTATGCCGTTTATAAACTGGGAACTTTTATTCCGCACGATTAAAACCGGTTGGGAATGAAATTGGTATGAATTTTATTGGCTGTACCTCTGATATACTCTACACGAATACCTTTATGAGATTCTGACTCCCTCCTAAACATAACACCAAACTTGTTTGCAGACGACCATACGCCCTTTTTTCTTGCAGATATTTTAACGGGTGCCGAGTTCAAGTTAAGTTTAGTTCTTTTAGATGATAAGTAGAGTACCTTATACTGATTATCTAACTTGTCTTCATTTAAAACTCTCGTAATAAAGACACCAGAATTTTGATCAGAGTGTCATAGCTGTATAAATAAGTAACCGTAGAAAGAATCCTGTTTCTTTCCAATCATTCTGGGTACATGCCTTATAATTCTACTATGAGACTTTCAATAAAGTAAAATTGTGGCATATATAGTAGAATTATTTTCGAATAGAATTATTATCATTATTTAGATACCGTGTATATTTTGGAGTATAGCGGTGGTCATTTCTAAGTATGCACGTTCCTCTAATGAGATAAGAAATAGAATGCAATCACCTCTACAAACTGCAGTAAGTCGCAGAAACGCTGGTGCGTCGATCTCTTAGTAGGTCACCAGATATCCTGGCGCCAGAAACTGGGAGATGGGTTTGGCGGATAGATAATATAAAACTAGCTGTGAATATTATTCGCTAAGTATTTCCAGTAGTAAAAAAACCGGCCAAGTGCGAGTCGGACTCGCGCACGAAGGGTTCCATACCATTATCTATACAACATTAAACACAAAGGTCGAGAAAAAACGGCAAAAAATCATGTTTGTTGTATGGGAGCCCCCTTAAAAAATTGTTTTATTTTAATTTAATTATTTATTTTTGAAGCGAATATAGAACTAAATATTTTGTGAATATTTCAAGCGTCTACTTGTTGCCGTTATTAATATAGAGCAAAAAACGGCAAAAAAATTACGTTTGTTATATGGGAGCCCCCCTTAAATATTTATTTTATTCTGTTTTTTCAACTGCCTAGCTATCACTGTTCGTGAGATACAGCCTGGTGACAGAGAGATAGACAGACGGACAGACACACTTACGGACAGTGAAGTCTTAGTAATAGGGTCCCGTTTGGCACCCTTCGGGTACGGAACCCTAAAAAGCTACTCAGATTATGTTTAATTTAGTCCAGACCTTTACATTTTGGGTGCAAAATCGCCTGAAATGTATCTGAGTAGAGAGCACGGACGCAAAGGTTGATGTGCTGTCGACTGTAATTATAAGAAGCAAATAAAATATTGCGCAAATACATCGTTTTATTTTAGAATCTTCAAGCTGTCCAACTAAAGAAAGTAATTTCTAAAGACGAACGGGACTCTACCGTGGCAGCAAACTAACCAACAAAACAGACAATGAAATTTAACACGAAACTTAACTTAAATCCATATCCGGCTAAGTTTTTGGACATTGTGAGATCCGCCTCGTCTCTTAACATTGTCATTTCACTAACAATGGGACAAAATTAAATTATTTGAAGAGCAGACGGAGACAATTGCTCTTTGTGTTATTAACCCAACCATACCTGAACTTGACCGGTGCTAAAGTTTTTTGTTTTAACACCTATTTACTTTGCGCAACATACACATAACAAAAAAGTTTTATTGTTTTTGATGTTATAGCATCAATGCAAAAAATATTAAATTTTGAATATAATAAGTTAATAAAAATAGCAGTAGTAGTTTCTAACTGAAGTAATAACACGCACCAACACAATACCGAGAAAGATGATAATAATATTTTCTCATAAATAGGCATTGGCGTGAATGAATCAACTGAAAATGATATCGATATTTAACGTAGTACCTACGATAACAACAACAGGCTACGTAATCAGTAGAATTTCGTTATCACATACTTAACCCAACGCGAGGTAGGTATATTTTATTCATGCATATAGAAGTAGAGTAACATTACCATGTTACAAAACACATGGGCACCCGGCGACCTTCACACGTGACATCATGGAGATGTTATGCCAAGATTGTACAAAAACAAAACAACTTACCAGCTAATATTGTTGTTTTCAGTCACCGTAACGTGCTCAGCGACAGAAAATCCAAAGTATGATCCAGAGCTCCCGAACTTTATCACAGGAATCCTGGGCTCCAGATTGAAACTGGACGCACTGCATAAAAAGCACAACAAAAACGCACTATCGAGCCCAAATTTAAGACCCATTTTGATTAGCACTTGCATAACTATCCAACAAGTCGACGAGATGGGTGGTTGAGCACCAAATCACTGTGTCCGTGAAATTAATAGGCACATCGCGGGTTTCGTAAGTTAGAAGCGTGGCCGGCGTGCAATGGGACCCCCAGTACGGATGCCGCTCACCGGCAGAATACGTCAGTCGACTCGACTCTATGCCGACTCTACGCAACGTGGTTCTTGGTAGAGAAGCGTGCGCGTAGAGGCGACTGAACTCATAAAACTTAGCGCGCAAGTAGCGCCATCTGTGGACGAGGATTGACGATCCGCCAGTGCTGCCCTCTTAAGGTAGAGCTCGGTAGTTCTGAGATATAGAGTTAATTGCTCTAAGGGTTTTAGTTGTGAATGAAAGCCGAGTTGGTGGTTATGAGTAAAAAGGCAAGATGGCAGACTTGATTTTTTTTAATGCGGATGTTGTAGGTAAATATTAGGTAGGTGCCTACCTAATTCCGTCGTATTCTTGATATCCTCCAAGCTTTGGGCTTTCACGATAACTATTCTACCTAAATACTACCGAGAACTTAGCCTGCATACACTGTGCGCCTTGATGCAGGGCGTTACAGAAAGGTTCTATAGAAGTGAACTGAACTAAGCAAACGGGTCAATCCATAATAACATCTAATATGTAAAGAACTTTATACCTATTACGGTTCAAGAGATTTGGTTGGCACCATTCGGCTACTTTTATGCAAGTTATGTTCTACTTTTGCTACATCACAGGACCATACCTACAGTAGAACGACTTGAATATTTGTAGCTATTGGAAAAGGAGCTATTTGAATATTTTGTAGCTTCGCTTACGAGGTGATTTCTAGCTTTTGTGGTAGATACAAGCGCGGATCCACCATTGTGGGCACCATCTAGTTCTAGTTCGACTAGAGATTTCCGCACTTAGCCTCATAGTTGGGCCATTGTACGTAGCAAGTGCTGAGGTATGTAAATACCTCAGACACTATGGTTTCCTCACGATGTTTTCCTTCACCGTTAGCGAGTGGTATTGCTACTATAACTTCACAAATGTACGTAACTTAGAAAACAAAGTCCACGACCCCACGACCTCCCGAATGAGAAGCCGGCGTTCTACCGCTCCGCTACCACAGCTCTGTGGGCACCATCTCCACCACCCTAATAGAAGACTACTGAGCCGAATAAGATTGGAAGTTGAAGAAATTTCATCAAAATCGGTTCAGTAGTTAAGAGTCTAATTGTGTTGTGACATTGTTATGTATAAGCCCACATTTACTTTTGTAATTTTCGTAAGCGAACTAACATTTTACAGGTTTATTAACTTAATAGTGTTTGCCCCACGGCTTTGCCCACGGGGAACTATTACACTGCACAAAATCTTGGTCAGGGTGTCATATATTTTGTAAACATCTCCTTTGTCGGTCTCAATGAGGCGTTCTCCATCTCCAGCAATCTTCAAAAATAGGGTAAAAGAACTGTATCTTTCTCTGTAAATTAAGTTTTTAATCAGTACATGATTACTTTTCCTTTTTATGTAGGTATATTATATTCATTATATCCTCCTCTTACATGTAGGTATTGTAACTTATTTAATGTAGTAGTTTATAACAATTATTTAAAGTAGGATTTATGTAAGTTTATTATTAAGTTTAAGCATGTACTATTCGTATTTGCACCAACTATCCGTATCTCTTTCTCCTTCGGAAACCTTTGCGTCACAAGGTTGTCTGGAAGAAATTGCTGTTAGCAATAAGGCCGCCCTTTTTGTACCTAGTTTTTCATTGCGACTTTCATATTTTATGTCTCGCTTCTTATGTGCGATAAAGAATATTCTTACCTTATCTTGTATGAATGCACTATATCGATCATGAGAGAGTTCATACTCCGGACTCGCACTTGGCCGATTTTTGGGTGGTTGGGACCACAACCTTATTTAAGGACTGGATCCGCGCCTGGGTAGGTACGTTGTGTATGCAGTTCGTAATTCTACCAAACGAGTAGGTTACAAACTGCATACACAGATTTTAGAAAACAATGTACTAAGGGCGCGTGTCGACGAGCACGGTTTTTATCCGGCACGGCGCGGCGCCGGCCCTGCGCCGTCCAACTTTGTGCACGTACACGGTTTTAACCCGGTTCGTATTCAGATTCAGTTGACTGTCGTTGTTTATTTAACAATGACACGGTTCCGAGCCGCACCGGCGCTTGCGCCGGCTACATGTACACTTGTATAGAGCTTGATACATAACTGGCACCGGCCCAGCGCCATGCATACATACAAACTTTCGCGTTTATAATATTAGTAAGGATTGCTACGGTCGTAGGTACCTACGCTCATTCAATAAAATTATGTTAAGTATGATATTTTGAGAGAGAGCATGGGCTTAGTCACTACGAATGCCCACCGCGGATTGGAGCGCTATCGTGATGTCGAGCGCTAAGCTATAAACACACCTGACCCTAATATGTTTTCATTCACAGATAAAAGGCCCCGATTGACACCCTTCGGGTACGGAACCCTAAAAACAGCCTCCCTTTGAAGAGTTCCTTCTTTATACCAGAAGATCTTCACCAAATTAAAATGAAATCCAATCAAACAAAAAATGTGTCAGTTATCGAAATCGCATAAGAATTGACAGAAATAAGAAAGAACAAGGCCAACAAAAGCATCCACGTCGAATTACTAATCCCCTTCTATTTCGAAGTCGGTAAAAGATAAGCAAGAATTTAAGAATACGTTTTAAAACCTACAAATTTCTAGAAAGTAAAGCATACGAATTGCAGATCTCAAACGTCAGGAATCCGACAGGATTTGGTGCGCTGTTTAATCGAACTATACTGGGACAGAAGGAAAATTTAAAAAACTATAGTTCATAAGTATAAGCTTTTATTGAGTAAGTATTTGAAATCAAAAAATATTCGAGTTGCAAAATTAATTAAAGATAATCAAAATTAACACAAATAAAGAGGAAATCAAATTATGATGTTATTGAAAATACTCATCTGGTTTATTATTTGTCTAGTCTTTCGGCTTCTCTCTCTTAATTTAGCAAATATTTCCGATATTTTCAATCACATGATAAGTATTTTTTTCGGTTTACAAAACAATGTCATAAGAGGGAAAATAAGCAACAAAATTAAATAATAAACATCATTCTCCATGAGAATATTTAAGTTTCAATAAATTATGTTACTATCATTCGTTACAAGTCATTACATTCAGTTGTTTAGCGAATATTGCTGCCGCTTCTGTTTGCAGCAAAGCTCTGTTAATACTCTTGCGATACTGTTGAAAGAGCTAAGTTTTTAACTGCTCAATTGACCACTGGATACAGCCAGTCGATCAAGTTTGCAACTAAACCGCGGGCAACCGCAATTCACCCTCAGTTGCAGACGTGTGACCAAATCAATTGGCATTCGAGGATTCCTGTCGCGCCAGGTGGGTTTTGTTGGTACTACAGCACTGTCCAGTGAGGCGAACGCCAGCACGAGTGCCGCAGCACCATTCAGTGCTCTGTGAGAGCTTAGGGCAGAGGATGGAAGGTCAGCTCGGTCTGTGAGTGGGCGAAGAGCAGGTTCAGCTGCGAGTCGAGCCCGACGTTGTACAGGCGCACGAGCTTAGCCACTGCCTGTCCTGGTTCTTTGCGGAGTTGGGCGACGCCGGAGACCTTCATGAGATGGACCTCGGAGTCGACAGAGCCACCGCCGGTAGTGGCCAGCTTCACGTGACACACCACATCCACGTGGATGTACTTCTCGACGGCCTTGCCGCGCTTCCCCGGCACATCCACGTACACTGTCTTCTCCTCCACCTGGGGCAAGTCGGCTCTGAACACCGACGCCTCTCCCAAGAGACCCTGTAGGGAAAACATCGAATGTAAATAAAGAGCGCCGCTTATCAATCACCAGACACGCTTTTGTCGCCTTGCCAAGTCTCTAATGCAATTAGAAATTGTCCTTGTGCCAAAATAAATCCTTTTCAACTTACGATTTACTCATAACATGCATTGTAAACAACTTTTGGCTGGAGGCCAATGGTTACTTCAACATTGCGCTACGATTCTAAAAATGTGATGTTCTTACCCCGTTTCCAGTTATCAAGAACTTCATGCCGGTGCTGATGGCGCGTGGTTCCATACCAACTCCTTCTGGGTGGGAGTCAGACCAGAAGTAATTCTCTGGGGCGTTCAGGGTGTCGGGCTTAAAAGTGATGCGCTTGCCATAGCCCATTCCTACGGACTGGAGCAGGAGGCTGCGGCCTTCAAAGAGGTGGCGTCTGCTGCCAGCAGGACGTACGCGGTAAGAGAATCCAGGAATGATACGTGGGTCCACGAAGGTTCCTGTGAACAAAAGAGACGTTACTTAAAATGAGAGTCATTGGTTCCAACATCGAAATTATTTAGTTATTTTGAAAGTTCTAAAGAGTAGGTTATTCACTCAACAGACAAACTGAATTTCAAGTTGCTTAGTTATCCAAGAACCACTATGGTATGGTTAATGTTATTATGGTATAAAGCGGAAATGTTTGACATTACAATTGTGAATTTTGAATCGTTGATCTGTTGGTAAGATCCTCTTACCGATAACAGGGAACTCGTATCTCTCCAGCCCAACAATACAGTACTGGCATGGCACGTCACCGACTTCGCTGCCGTTGACCGTGATCCTCCTGGATGAAGACTCGATGCCAGGCTTGAGTTCGTAACCCTTCCTCAGTTGTTTGATTCCAATAGCTACATTCAGCACCCTGGTAACTTCTGCCTTTCCACGGCTTTTCTTCAGGACTGCAACGCCAGTGACAGGCACGAGCTTAGTCGCACCATCGTTCTCGTACCATTCTACTTTGCACAACGTGTTTATCTTAACCTTCTTCTCGATGGTGCCGTTTTCGAAGATTTTCTGGTCCAGCTCGATTTGGTTCCTCTGCAAAGAGACATTAATTCGTAAACCTATAAGAAATATTGATCCTCTCCAGCGACGGTGTTTAAGTAATATTTTATTCTCAAACTATTATCATTGCACTATTTAAGAGAAGAACTCTTGTCGGTGCAGCATCCTCCATGCACTCTGGAAGTGAAAAGTAGGTAGAAGAAGACTAAATTAAAGAAAATTTGGATGTAGCAGGACTAGCAGGAACTGGCTTGAGCTACTTGTACAAATTTATATTTTAGGAGACTTTATGACCCAAGAGATTTTTTGTACAAGCTATTTTCTTTTTTAGATACTTGCGGAAACCCTGAAACTAAGTAATATATAAATAAGTGAATTCCTCTTACCTGCTGCTGGACAACTTCGAGTGTCCCTTGAGGCTCGTGGTTCGCATCATACACCGTGAACTTGTCGCCAATGGACACAGCCTCGATTTCGAACGCAAACCCTTCGGCCCTGGAGTCGGTCCAGAAATAGTTGCTATTTTCATTGAGGGTGGAACCGACAGGCTCAAACGTAAGGCGACGAGCGAATCCACGGCCGATAGATTGAAGAGTCAAGGCTTTCCCTCCGAACAAGTAGCGAGGCTTCACCGACATTGGCGCTGTGTCAAGAGCCTGAAAATTTCAAATTGTTGTAAAGACTGCTCCGGGGAGGTTTGGCGAGATACTAGCCTTAGATTTACTGATTTCTAAGGGCAAAGAAGTTTAATTTCGAAACAAGAACTTTTAAATTAGATACTGCACTGAAAAGTTTAATTACTATTTTCCAAAATATTGATCTCTGAATAAAAGAAGAAAACTTTTGCGAACTTTTCTATGATTACTTTCTCATAGACCATTTTAGGCAAAAAATAATTATTGTTATTCCCCAAAATGATTCAAAATGGTACCATGAAATATACAGAATGATGTTATATCACAGACAATGGCGAAATGAAAAAATAACCACACGACAAGATCACAAAGTCTTATTTGTAATTCTTGCAATGGGGATAGGTTAATAACGGCATGGAGGCCTTTATGAATGATACTTATGGTTTACCTATTGCGAACATACATGCTGCCAGAATTCCACTTTCGACCGTCGGGTCGCCGGGAGGTTCTTCCAGTATTTGTGAACGCCGTGGGGGCGAGCTTCTGAAAAACTGGACGATCCACATTCCATCGCCTAGATACAACGGCCTTTGCAAGCAACCAGTGACGACTGAATACGCGGTGAAATAATGTAGCTAGTCGATGATATTATGTGTCTTTCTGCAAATAGCAGCAATGGACATCGCTACTCATTTGAACTAACAACCGGATCCCTAATCTGATCAAATCAATCCTGGACTGTTAAAATTGGTTGGCTACTCAATCTGTATTTCGCTGAAGAGAATCTAACATTATATCGCCTGTACATGCAGCGCACGGCCAATATAATGATTGCAGCATCTTCAAACATTTTTCTGTAAGGTTGCCATTACAATTATTTGCAAGGAACTAAAGATATTGTGTTCTTTAAAATATAATATACAAAGTCACAGAATAATAAAAGAAATAAAAGCTCAAAAACCTCAACTATGGAATCTGTCTTCTGACAATTACTAAAGTTAGTTATAACAATGTAGTTCGTAGGTAAGTAAGTATAGTTCAAAGAATATGACAACCTTATCATCTATTGCGCTTCGTTTCTAAGCCAACATTGTATTTTATTGTATAGAGATTTTTATATTCGGTTGTGGTTATATGAAATGAAACATGGCGAAGATTCATTGGTCGTTTCATCAGCAAGTAAAATTGCCTGCTAATATCTGTAAATTTTCATTAAACCAGGTTCTGGATCGCGGAATTTAAAAGAATTTTCGCTAAGTTTCTCGACACTTTTGCAAGATATAAGACACTCACCATCCTTTCGGTTCTGAAATGGATATAAAACCTTGCCAAGCATGTCCCGAAATTAACCACAAATCCGAATTTCGTTCATTGTTAAAATACACTTCATTGAATCTAGCGAAAGAGTAATTCTATTGCCGCTTCCTTAAAAATAAAAAGTAATATAATAATACAGCGCAATATCATGTTTGAAGAAGACTGTTTAACTGAAAATATCCAAATTCGATGTCAGCTGTGTAACCAAGCTTTTATAGCAGTCCAGTTGATTATTTTGCCTGTCTAGTTATGGATCATTCATAGTTTTTCTCGAACATCGTGCACATTGATATAATGATACAAAAGCGATACATTATCTTATCTTTATCGACAGACAGTTTCGAAACGTCGATGGTTAAGCAACATCCAACAGTTACCGCCCCTGCGGAGCATTCGGTCAAGAGGCCGAGCTGATTAAAACAAAACGCAAGCGAAATGTGGAGGATTGCTGTGACACGTGAACAGACCGGTGCAATCATCAACACTTCTTTTGAAAAATTTTGAATCGCGAATGTTCCGCAGACACGTTGCATTGTGAAACGAACTTGCTGATTAAGATTTTAGGTTAAATTACTCATCTCACCTGCATCGGCCTAACTTTGTATCTGAAACCGGTGCGGACGCGAGGGTCGATGTAAACACCCACGACTGGGAGCTCGTGAGGGGCCGGCTTGGGCACGCGGTACACGGCGGGCACGTCGCCAAGTGCGCTTGCGTCGAGGATCACCTCATTATCAAGAGAACTGGCCGTCCAGTAGCCCTTAGCCGGAGCCTCAACTGGTTCCTGGAAAGAATCAACGAGCTTAATAACCAGCCACGTTGTGACCAAGCCCCAGCCCAATCAGGGCATACCTACACAACACATCTAATCATTACACAACGTGTTATAAAATCAAATATTTATTCATTAATAATTTAAGCATCATTATGCTTCAGGAGTATTACAGTACCGTGATGATGACACATTGTGAAAAAATCGACCTGGTAGAAGTTCTGCGAATAATAGTCTCCATTGGCGCACGTAGCATAGTTGGCAAAGTTAGTTATGTGGGTGTTAGATATGTTGTTGTTCCGTTTATTGCCAATTTTAAGCTTAAGGTGTGTATACATAGAAACCCATTGTATGTAACAGCAACATAATTAAGTGGAAATTCCTTTTTAAAAAAACATTAGTAAAAAAAACATCAATCACCAGCAAAACGATTTGCACATCTGTGAAATAAAAGATCGTCGCGCGTGACCGTTTTCCAAGATGGATTTGTTGATTGCTCTAACTAAATGAAACCACGCAAGTTCGAAGTCCACGAAGTCGTTTACTTTGATCTATTTTTGGATCTGCAGTCTCCGCAGCAGTTTGAGACTATTTTCTCTAGCGGAAACTTCAATGACGTTCAGTGAGACTGACTGCACAACGTGACTTAATCGACGACCTTTATTAAAGGTCAACTGAAAATAATTTTTTGATACATCCGTAAAGAGATCGGATATCTTCCGTGTTTGACCAGCTAGCCTGGAGAACGAAACAAGTTCGTGCTTTCTAGTCCAGACTTTTCGACAGCTCGTGGAAGCCAAACAACATTTTAGTTTAATTGCCACGCTGTTGACCAGGCGACCTCATCGGCTGAAACCAATCAAGTGCTCCAATAAATTGATGTCAATGATAGGAGCTAGATGAGATCGGTACTGCGCCTCACTTTTATGTCTAGACAATTAGCACTCAATTTGTTTGAAAAGCCAGTAAGCTTACAGTGATTGTCACTGAACAAGTCCATAGACAAAGTAACAAGGGCATATGATTAGGCTCGGGCGGAAGGACGGTCGATGGACTAAGGCGGTGACAGAGTGGTGGCCGAGGTTAGGTAAACGATCGGTAGGCAGACCAGCGACCCGATGTGTCAATGACATTACTAGCCGTAGGAAAGCAATGGACGAGATCGGCAGAGGACCGAGACAGCGGCAGGATAACTATCCAGTCCACGAATAGAGCACACTGTTAGCCTGTGAATGAATCCTTCTAACTCGATAGAAGACAAAAAGTAATCAGCGGTAATAGGCAATATGACCGAATCTCCACGTTTACAAACCTCGCGACTAGAGGTAATAATTGGCGCGGTTGCACTCGTGCAAGTCGTGCATCCTATAGTGTAGCTAAATATAGAACTTTTGAATAATCATCCGGGGGTGTGACACATTTCTGATACGATAGTAAGCCAGCTGGAGGTACCGTCTTACACAATAATTGGCTGACGCAAATAAACATCTCGTTAGGTAACTTTATATTGATTCTCTTTCAAGTGTCTGGAATATTTATAACATGCTGCCAATATACCGTTGATATACGTTTGTGTTAGCACTGTTTACTTATGAACGAGGTGATGACGACAAAGTAGGTATCTTGGGACCAGTAATGAATCAGTATTGATCAATATTAGTACATTAATAGTCATACCATTACTTTTAAAAAGTACCGAGTTGTCTGGGCAGTAAAGAGATAATACTTATAGGGAATACTGACTACACCACCATCTGGTATTTGTACAAGCCAGGAGGAATGAGAAAATATA
This sequence comes from Yponomeuta malinellus, assembly GCA_947308005.1. Lineage (NCBI taxonomy): Eukaryota > Metazoa > Arthropoda > Insecta > Lepidoptera > Yponomeutidae > Yponomeuta > Yponomeuta malinellus. The sequence goes on along the minus strand of OX371006.1, from coordinate 12,857,703 downwards.
CCCGTAGTTAACTACCTACCACTGAAGGAACTAATAAAAAAAACAATCTAACCACTGAAGGAAACTGAGAATCTTGGACGGAAAAACCAGATCTTCATTAACGTACCTGGGGACTGCTACCCATGAAAAAATACCTATACCTATTTTAAATATGATTTCTTTTATGATCCTAACGTGTTTGTGAAAACATCACATCTCAAATATGGTAATAGCTACAGCAACCTACAGCCTAGAATCCGGAGCCAAGAACATAGCAGTTCAAAGGATTTTTAGCAGAAACACCATTTTTAGCCGCAATCGATTAGGCCTGAGACACAGAAAGGACGTGGGGCGGGGGCGCCGAAAAGGTGCGTCGACTTTCTAATAAACTTTCAAACAAAATGTACTGACGGGACGGGACGAGGGCGCAAACTCTATAAAAACCGTCACGTCTTTTCCGCGCCCTCGACCCACGTCCTTTCTGTGTGTCTTAGCCAGCGGCCACTCAGAAGAGACGTGGGAGAGGGCACGGAAAAATCCAATTCACTTTCATACATAATGTACTGCAGGGACGGGACGAAGCCCACACAGAAGAGACGGGGCGAGGGCGCGACTTCTATGCAATGCGTCGCGTCTTTTCTGCGCCCCCGCCCCAAATCTCTTCTGTGTAGCCGCTGGCTTAGGCCTTGAGTCCCGGATGTTTTGGCATACTTACATGAATCTCAAGCTCAGGGAACGCCTCTTCGCCATCGCTCTCATAGTCACTTGGTACAACCAGGGCTTTAGGGGTGCCTTCCAGCTCCTGTGGAAAACAAACACGTATAACGCATACATATTATGATAAAGAAAACCGTAAATCACTCCCAATTTCCAAGTGCAAATAAATAAATCATAACGATAACGCTATCTGCAGTCTATGTCATCATCAGACAGTGCATATTCATTTTATCTAATTTGAACAACTCTGCACGAGATCACCACGTGCCCTTTTTTTTTTGTTTATCTTTTATTTAAACATGTTTCTTTCGAGATAATCCGAGATATATGTCATGTAGAAGTGTACTACGCAACTCCGAGAAGATACGTTGTATGCGTTATATACATATTATGATAAAGAAAACCGTAAATCACTCCTAATTTCCAAGTGCAAATAAATAAATCATAACGATGACGCTATCTGCAGTCTATGTCATCATCAGACAGTGTATATTCATTTTATCTAATTTGAACAAGTCTGCACGAGATCACCACGTGCTCTATCTCTTTTTTTGTTTATCTTTTATTTAAACATGTTTCTTTCGAGATAAGCCGAGATATATGTCATGTAGAAGTGTACTACGCAACTCCGAGAAGATACGTTGGAAAGTAACAAACTATGGTTAGTGGGCGTTAAATACAAAGTAAAGTGGAGAGAAGTTTATTCACAAAAAGGAAAATACAACAACTTGATCTAATCTTTTAGCTTTTTTTAATTATTGTTTACCGGTGCAGGGTTGTTTAAAAAATTGCACAAAAAAATTACCTTATATAGTTCAATGAATGAATGTTTCACCACCGGTTGTAGTGTACAGACGTGTCGTGTTGATAATATAATTACATGTATATGGAAATCCAAGTTCTATTCGATGATTCATAGTCGAGGAATTTTCAAAATTTTTTTAAGCAAACCTTTCGTAATCGCACAATAATATAATTAATAAGGTAAAGCATTTAATGTTAATGGATACCAAATGATTATAATGATAGCTATTTTTTTTTTTTGTGAACCCGGAATTAAGTTAATATTGTCAATAACGCTGTAGCGTTAGTTATCAATGGTTAAGTCCAAAACTATGCCTGAACTCTTTTATAGGGGCGCCAAGTAGTGATAGCGTACTTTAGACTATCGAGGGCATCACTATCTGTTTTTTTTTTGCTATGACAATGGATTTGAATTACAAAGATAGTGTGGCTATCGGTAGCCATGTCTGCGACACAATCAGATACCGGAAGTGGGTCAGCATATAGCGAGCTTTTTAAGTCTTGCGCCCATGTTCGAAACCAGTTTCCGTATTTCCAAGTACATATAACAGACTACATATTATATTACATCAATAGTCTTTTAGGTACCTACTTAATTAACCTGATGCCATGAATTCAGTTTACTGACCCCAATAATACGAGGAAACTGTGAAAAAGCTGTCAAACAAGGAAACACCCTTTAAAAACTGGTGCTTCACTGGATTGACCTAGAGGACGCTAAATGTCATACAAATGCACAGCAAGTTTTAATTGCGTCTTATTACCTGAGCAGAAGGCAGGGTCTCGACGAGCTGGGGCATCTCGTCCAGCGCCGTGGAAGTACCGGCCAGGCGGGCGCGGGTCAGGCTCCACAGCCGCTGCAGAGCGGCCGGGGTATCCTCCAACAGGTGCTCCATGGACTGGCTGGCAAGCATCTCGAGGTTGGTTATCTGGTTGAAAAGAAAACATTTAGTATGTCTGGTGTGCAATAGAGAGTTTTACAAAATACAAAAAAGGTTTTAACATAATCTAAAAATTGCTGCATGAAGGCTAGTAACACAATAATCGAAAAAAAATCGTAGATGCTCAGTTAAATGAATACTGGTCTGGTATGAAACTGGATCATCATCATCATCAGCCACTTGACGTCCACTGCAGGGCACAGGCCTCCGTCGTGGTTTTCATAACCACGTTTTGCCATAATCGCCACGCTTTGGCGATCGCAGTATGCAGTTGGAATCTCAGGAAGACGCTGCTGCCCATCTCTTGGTAATAAAAAAACGTGGTGTGCAAAGATCCTTAGACATTTTTTTTATTGTAGCCCCGAATATGACCCACTGCTGGGCAAAGGCCTCCCCTTTAGCTATCTACTTATTCCACAATATTTGATAATAAATATATATCTGTTAATGATACGATAAGAATATTCTTTATTGTGACCAGGAAAAACCAATAAAAATAAAAATATAACGTGGTGGTGATTGACTGCCTCGTTGGACTAGCCGTTAAGGCGCTTAACTACCAAGACAGAGGTCTTGGGTTCTATTCCCACTGGGGCCGCCGTACATTTGTATAAGCCTCAGTCTGGGTGTACTTCCATGTTTGTGATGTCCTTGCCTGGTTACCATAGTACGGGGTATCGTAGTTTGGGACCAGGACTTGATTGTGTTGTGTGGAAGTTATTTATTTTATTTATTCAGGTGGTATACTACATTAAAACTCGCTAAACTGTTAGTTTTGATGGCGAGAGATCGCTCATTTGTTACATTCATATTCGAATTATAGAGTTTATTAATTGCAAATTAATTAAAAGATCCACCTTGATTGGACATTGTAACAACCTTTATGTAAAATATTACACAAGGTCCATTGCGAGCTTTACGGGATAATTATATCTTAGAACTCAGTGGGTAATCCCCGTATTGGATATCATATAGGGTCCTATATCTAGGCTAGTGTTAAGAGCCGTTAGACTTTTCAATTTGGACTAATAAGGTACCGAAATACCCACAATAATTTTGCTATGCGTCTAGCTAAAGTCTGGACCACTAAGATAGAGATAGCCATGATAACTATGAATGTAAACATTAATGTTAATTTCAGAACACCGTCTCGGCCAGGCAAAGGTAGATTTAAACACCCGCTCAATAGCGTATATTGTCAAACAGTGATCGTGTTATGTAAATGATACGTCATTATTTGTACAGCTGAAAGCCCCCTTTGTGATTTTCGTCAGAAGTCTGCTCGTGACCGAAAATTTTCCACCAATTAGGATCAATGGATCCTAGAAAACTTTTGCCCGGTCTTGCAGTATTTCAGAAGAATATTTTGTCCCATAGTACGGGACGCTGCTCCACTAGCGATCGACCTCAATAGCGTCCGTCATCTTTGAATTTTGAATAACAACTGTGGCACTGACACAGGAACGCATCGTGAGTTTCTACGACGCGACGTCGTGCCGTGTATCGTGGCACGTTACGTTACGATGTCGCGACGTAGTTTTTTACGATGCTCGTTGTAGATTCCCACGACGCGACGTCGCATCGTGAAACGACGCCGCATCGTGGTACGACTCGACGTCGTATCGTGTTTATGTGTCCCGGCCCTAAGGTAACGTCTTATTACTAAGACTCCACTGTCCGTCAGTCTGTCTGTCACCAGGGTGTATCTCATGAACCGTGATAGCTAGACAGTTGAAGTTTTCACAGATGATGTATTTCTGTTGCCACTATAACAACAAACACTAAAAATAGAATAAATATTTAAGTGGGGCTCCGGTACAACAAACGTGATTTTTCTGCTCGATATTAATAACGGTAACAGGTAGACGCTGGAAATATTCAATTGTTGTATTGATAATGGTACGGAACCCTTCGTGCGCGAGTCCGACTCGCACTTGGCCGGTTTTTCTCTTCTATTCTACATATTTGCATAGATAGATCTAATAGGTATTTCCTTTAACACGAATGCACGTGTAGAAAATAAGTATGCATGTGCAATTATTGAGCATTGTCCACGGGCAATAAGTAGGTAAACATGAACATTGCCGTAAACTCGTTGCTAAATTTTATAGTATTACTGTTAAGCTACCAGTATGACGCTAAGGTGTTTACTGACTTTCCAAATTAGATAGTTAGGTAAGCGCATGCCTAAATGGGGAATTGGCAGATTTTTTAATCCGCGGTGGACACGCGTGGTAATTAATCCCATATGTACTCTCTCTGAGAGAAGTCCTGTGCCCTGCAGTCACCTGTAGTGGTGCAAACGTAAAAAAAAAAAGGATTTATTCACTTAAAGATTGTACAGGATCATAGAAAAAAGATTTAAAATACATATAAGACTCTAGGTATTAGTGTTGCCGAAAAATCGATAGTTTTGCAATCGATTGTAAAACGCTAAAATCATCTACACGATCGATAGGACAATCGATAGTATCGATACTATCGATAGTATCGATGTCTCTTCTACTGCAATACTATCGGTAAACAGCAATACTATTGATAGTATCGATAGTTTCGTCACTGCCAACCAATGAACTATCAATACTATCGATACTATCGATAGTATTGCTCTTTAATATCGAATAGACTATCGATAGTATTGATAGTATCGATACTATCGATAGTTTTGTACTATCGATAGAGATCTCTAATTCAATAGTATTGGATGAAGTATGCATGCAGGTAAGGTAGGAGTAAGGCGGAGAACAGAATTTAGTGCGCTTAAAAAAAGTCAATACACTAGTTGATTTGGTTTGGTTGAATATACCACATTAGTTTTTCTACCACTCATTATGCTTGCATACTGAATGCAATACTATTGAAATAAATATCACTATCGATAGCACAAAAGTATCGATAGTATCGATAGTATCGATACTATCGATAGTCTATTCGATATTAAAGAGCAATACTATCGATAGTATCGATACTATCGATAGTTCATTGGTTGGCAGCGACGAAACTATCGATACTATCGATAGTATTGCAGTTTACCGATAGTATTGCAGTAGAAGAGAAATCGATGCTATCGATACTATCGATTGATTATCGATATTATCGTGTTTTCTTTAACTATCGATAGACAATCGATATTGGCCTATCGAGCGGCAACACTACTAGGTATAGCATATTTATATTTATGTTAACTGAAACGATAGCGTTTAGCTATAACTTTACTGTACAATGTGTTATTGAGTGAAAGAAAAGATTCAAATTTTAAATTTTTCCTTAAATTGTTCATGCAATATTAATACAAATAAAAATTTGTTTAATTTTTGCTTACATATTGGAATAAATTTAAATATCGACACTGATGTTTTCAGTTATTTCAATAACACGTTTTATAAGGAAATGTACATAATTAAACAACGATAAAACTTTCCGTTCACATAGGTATGTATCTACTGTAGGAATTCCCATAATTTAACCTTGTGTCATACTTTCATAATAAAAAGAGATGGTTATATAGAAAAAACCTACCACCAACTGCATACCCAGGTATTTCACTATTAGAATAAATAGAAAGTGATTGATTTATCTGTAGAGTATGTTATTGCTAAGTCTATGCGGCTAACATACGGTTCGGTCGTGAAGAGAAAGCTTGTTTCGTGCACACAAGTTATAAATGTCGGCCATTTGCAGCCACAGCTACTGACGTTGGTCAATACAGCATGGTATTTCTAGAAGTTTCTTCACACAAAAAAAAAACATTTAAACTAGGTACTCAAAGTCTAGACTCATGAAAATATAAATTTTAATATAGGTACTTAAGTATTTCATATGTGTAAGTAATACCTAAGTACCTATCGAAAAGGAAATAAATCAGCTTACCTTTTAATTAAGCAGAGAAATCGACGCAAATCAGTTGTATCTGACACAGGATTTTAATTCTAGATGTATTCGATCTGTAGATCTACAGAGAGTGAAATTCTAAAATGCAATGAAAGTCACGATCCGCAAAACTCAAGTGGCACAAGTGTGTCCTCAGACGCTGCAGAAACTTAACTGAGTGTAACTCGCCACGCGATGGTATTTTAAACTACCGTTCGGTAAAGACGGGCGCTCCCCGGTCGCTCACACAGGAAGATGGAGCGCCACCCCAATCCAGTTCAACCACGAGTCAAGGCCCACCAGCAACGCGTTTACTGTCCCGCTCTAAATAGAGATAAATGACAAGGACAGCGTCAAGTCCTTGGCACCGAAGTTAGTCTCGCATCCAAGTCGTCCGTCGGCGGAGAGAGACGGGTATAGGATCACGCAGCGAGCGCGTGGTAGCCAGCCCGCAGACGGACGACGCGCCTGCGCCCGTGCCGCCGAGCTCAATCATCGAGGTCACCGACGATGCCGCGACACCGACGCCGCGACGTCACACTGCTGTTTCCCCACTAAAGTGTGAGAGGGGCTGCCTGAATGGGTACAATAAAGCACGTGCTGCACGTGATTTTTGGAAACTTTCAAAAAGTTTGCTCCGCAGGCGTAGCCTCACAAAATTGCGTTCCACATTTCTTTACTTAATCATAGGAACGAAAACGTTTTTTCCGTGTGGGGCCGGATTAAGAATAGCGTCACTCCATTTCCTTCCGTGGATATCGTAGAAGGCGACTAAGGAAATCAATTACCAGCAGACGGGCAGCAGCTTCTTCCTGAGATCCCACCGTAGACTGCGATCGCCAACCCGCCTGCCAAGCGTGGCGATTATGGCAAAACCCTTCATGGTTATGAAAACCACGAAGGAGGCCTATATTATATGTCCTACAGTGGGCGTCAAATGGGTGATGATGATGATGATGAAACGTTTTCTGACATTTGTCCTGAAGAACTTGGAAGTGATATTTTCTGGTCATTTCAGTGTTGGTCCCACATTAAAGGTTGTACCTACCCTACAAAGATTTTGACACGTGTCCTAAGACTAGATTGCGTCACAGTTTATATGTATGTAGCATCTAACAAGTAGGTTAACACCTAAATAGCCCACTTAATAACCTTTAACTATTTTTAATAACATAATAGGGTAGAATAAGTGGCGTTCATTGAGAAGCAATCATAAATCATAACCAGCCTATATACGTCGTACGTAAATAATACGTCCCTCTGCAGGGCACAAGCCTCACCTATGTCAGTGTGTTTGCTTGAGAAGCCAACAATGAATGGGTCAACGTACAGGATTATTTTTATGTAGAGATATTAAGTCCAATTTACACCTGACTCCAGCAAAACAAATCTAGCGTGAGTGTGACTCGTCGCCCTTACCGATGACGTGTTAATGCAACTCATAATTTATTGTAATAAGTAATTTATTGGCTATACAGTACATTTTAAAAGTTACATATTAGTACAGTGACGGAGGCAGACGTCACGGATTGAGCCCAAAGGCCGGAGCAAGTGATTTAGATAAAAATGAGACGTTCCTAATTATATACCCTTACATACGGTCTACGAATAAAAAAACACTGTTAACTATCACTGCTGACGGTTTTATTTATTTATAAAAACAGACAGTCCATAAACTAGTATAAATACTCTGTCTGTGGAAAAGATTTTCCCTTGTAAAGTCTCTACCACGGACCATTTACACGGCGTTTATGGGGTGTTTCAAGAAATAGTGTTTTTATAAATTTTAAAAACACCCTTTGTAATAAAGGGTTGTCTCAAAAACGCACAATGTGCACTGTCCTAAATATTGACAATAGTTACAAATGATAGGTACTTCATTTTAAAGGTGTAAGGTCAGTAAACATGATGTTACAATTAATAATGTTCACTGATTTCTTGTATTTTTGTGAATGAGTATCTAAGTGACTAATTCGACCTTCGTTTCACACGTTTATAGTTTGTTGGTTTAACATGTTGAAATTAAAAAACGCCAAGATATTGACATCTCGGTAATCCGTAAAAAAAAAGAAATATACCTACGTTTCTTTGTTTCTAATGTTGTATAGATAATGGTACGGAATCCTCGCACTTGGCCGGTTTTTTTAAGTCAAATTTGCTGTCTCACTCAGAAAAAAAAACATAGCTGCAAAAAATATTGAGTTATTTTTTATTTTTATTACTATGTATTCTACACTATACGAGCATTAAAGTTTTTAATTAACACAGCCTAATTTTAAGAAAATTTAAGGAATTTTAAATCAATGTGACAAAGGAGTGACGCCGGCTTTTCACTATGGGATGAATTTATAATAGATATATATTAATAATATATAAAGAATATTCTATCTATCTATCTATTCTATAGCATATTCAAAAACAGATTTCTTGGAACAATAATTAACTAGTTCGCCAGACTTACTTAAATAATTTGCTGCGTGAAGACATATTGTGACGGAGTGGTAAGTAACAGAGTAGTAATTAAGTATCTAAAAACTAGATTAAACGGAGATTGGACGGTAATTTTGTATGTTTCATCACCATTTTTATAAATAGAGACTTTACAAGGGCTTACGACCAAGAACGTTTTACCCACTTTGGAAATTTACCGAAGTTAAAAGATTACGTGATTACGTGAAAGATTAAAAGAAACCGTGTGACGCCGAATTAAGAATAGCGTCACTCGATTTCCTCCCGTGAATGTCGTAGAAGGCGACTAAGGAAATACATTACCAGGAGATGGGCGGCAGCGTTTTCCCGAGATTCCAACCGCATATTGCGATCGCCAACCCGCCTGCCAAGCGTGGCAGTTATGGCAAAACCTCTCATGGTTATCAAAACTGCGAAGGAGCACCGTCAAATGGCTGATGATGATGATGATGATGATGAAAAGATTACGGGATTAGAATAACAATTGGAGATTATTTTGGCTGCTACTTTTACGAAGTATTGATTTCCTTCGTTAGCTGTTCAACTATGTAAGACGGTAGTACCTAAGTTTATACAAATCGAATGCATGTGCGGGTGGAGGCGTCCATATTATGCTAAAAATTAACCAAATTCGTGCGCCGTACGCAGTTCAAAAATAGACCTTTGTCATGAATTTAATTCAGACATATTTATGAATTTTGAGCACATTTGCGCACAGATCGACGTGACGCGTGACACGCCGGATTTCATCGAGAATTTCATAGAGTTGTAGAAACAGTAGGAACTTTCAGTCTGAAAATGGTTAGGACTCTGTACTATTTTGTTTTGTCTAGCCAAGTATAATGGGACATGAAAGTAGGTTTTGGAAATAAACAAATTAATTACTTAGAGACCATCCATAAGGTACACGTTAAGATAATTTATTTAATATAATTTATTATTGTTCTGTTAACTTTTTCAAATGTATGATATGATGTTGATAATATAAAAAATAATTCAAAAGGAAACAAAAATAATTTCGGAACTGCTGTATCAATTCAATAATTTTTAGATGTAAAATTGCAAAATATGTGACGTTACACTAGGGAGGGGGGCGGGGGCACCACGTAAACATACATAAATTCACGCCTGTATACCGGTGGGGTAGGCAGAGACTAGACTTGTCCTTGATCCTGACAAAACTCTTTCACTTTATCAACATGCACGCACGCCGGTTTAGCGTTTAAAGTTTCATGATAACCAGTGGGCACAAATTCATTATACCCATTGTCTAACTTTAAAAAATTGTTAAATTTTGCCTATTTGTTCCAAATAAATTATTTATTTATTTATTCGTTATATAGGTGCCAATATAATCCGAACGGAAACAAAATGTTATTAGGTAGTTTTACTTTATTTTAGTCTAATGGAAATTTTAGGGTTCCGTACCCGAGGGTGCCAAACGGGACCCTATTACTAAGACTTCACGGTCCGTCTGTCTGTCTGTCTGTCTGCCCGTCTGACTGACTGCCACCAGGCTGTATCTCATGAACCGTGATAGCTAGGCAGTTGAAATTTGCCGTTTTTGGCTCGATATTAATAATGGCAACAGGTAGACACTTGAAATATTCACAGAATATTTAGTTCTATATTCGGATCAAAAATAAATAATTAAAATAAAATAAATATTTAAGGGGGGCTCCCATACAACAAACATTTTATTCCGTTTTTTTTTCCATCTTTGTGTCCAACATTGACTATAGACTGGCCGGTTTTTTTTCTAACTGACACTTACTAGGTATATACCATGACCTAGTACTAATCTAACTAAAAAATCCTAACAGCTATTCTTATGATTCTTCATGGCCCCACCACAGACAAATAGGTTCTTAGCCAGAACATTGTTTGTATAAATCATATGCCTAAATAACCACCTTGAAAACCAGTTAAATCGCACATAAGCACCGGTTTCAAACAGAAAGGTATACAAACTTAAGCCGAGTAAAATGGAAAACCAAACATTGTTATCAAGACAAATAGAAACTTTGGACTGTTGGTAAGGAAGGCAAATGTCGACAAACGTATATTGGTCTTGCTTACATTATCTAACTCCTACGAATAGGAAGTAATATCGAATAGTAAAATCTGTTGCAAATTTTACGGTTGCGAAGCGGTGGTAGCCTAGTGGGTAGAACATTGGACTCGGAAACGAGAGACCCATGTTCGATTCCTATCTATCTATGACTTTGTTTTCTAAGTTATGTACATTTGTGAAGTTAATAGTGGCAATACCACTCGCTAACTGTGAAGGAAAACATCGTGAGGAAACCTGAGGAAACCTTGCGTGGTGATTAAGCCCATACTCTCTGTCTAAGAGATGGCCTGTGCCCTACAGTGGGACGTATAGAGGCCGTTTATGTTGCAAATTAGTTACACGATGCTGTTGAAAAACCTTGAAAAAGGCAAATTTTCTTAATTTTGCTTAAAATCTGTTAGAGTGTTATAAAAAAATAATTACGCCTGAAAAAATATTGTAACTACCCTTAAAAATTATGAAGCATAATATTTAAAGTCAGTTCACATCTCTAGGGCTTCATACTTAAAATTGTATTTAAGTAAGCCATACTTTTTAGGGTTCCGCAGTCGACAAGAACAAGTTTTGCCATGCCTGTCTGTCTGTCTGTCCGCGGTCTAGCTCAGAGACGATTAGTACTATTATTATTATTAAATCCTTTATTGCATTTAAAACAGGCAGTTTTGCACATAGGCCAGCTTAATGCTACTTAGCATTATCTACCAGCTAACCTAAGTTTTAAAGAGAACATTAACAGGTATTGCAACTTACCTACTCGTAAAATATTAAATATACTTAGGTACTAATTACTTATTCAGACCTAGATATATAGTCTCCGAAAGTCTTCACCAGAACATCACCAAATTAACTTGGGACTACTTTTACGCTATTTTATGAAACATACGGATATTACTAAAGGATAATAAGCCCTAATGGGGCTTATTATCCTTTAGTAATAATGGGGCCCCCATTAGGGCTTATTTACTGCTGTCCATTAAAGAGTTCCGTTCTCCATCTCTGAAAGTCTCCATCAGATCTTCACCAAATTAAAATGGGACCAATGGGACGTTATACCAGTTCGAACAAAAAAAGAATTGTCGAAATCGGTTAAGATTTGACGGAGTTATGGAGGAACATAGCAAAAAATATATATATTTATACGCGTCGAATTGATAAACTCCTCTTTTTTTAAGGCGGTTAAAAAATCATAATAATAAGTAGGTGTGTTTCTGAATCGTTTTTTTTTAATCCTTTACGTTTATTACAAATTAGCTAAATACGAAGAAGAAGATAGAAGTACCTAAGTAATACTGAAAATAAGCAAAAAATAAAAGTACAAAATCATCACGTTAAGAAAATGTAACTGAAGAAACTTTCCGATTAGTTCTTAAGCTATTCGCCCACTACTGCAGAAGTTTTATCCGTTTGTAAGTAGGTAGGCTATGTAATTTCTCAGTGTGATTTATTACCTAACAACCACCCATTAACCGCACGCCATCACTTCTACAGCTGCAGTAGGTACTTTTACAACTCTTCAGACCACAAGATCACATATCGGGCCACAGGAGTCGAAGAACCAGATACGTTGCGTATAATTACAAACGTTGGGTATTTATTAACACCCACTCGGCTTCGGAGAAGCAGCCTGTGTTTGGTAAACATTGCTTTCAAATGCCATTCCTGCGCTCTGCGAATAACTGACTAGCTTGCTACTATGGGGTGAGGAATAGGAAGAGACAAATGTTTTTCTTGCCTTGTTATGTGAGTAAGCTTATGCTGACATCTGTAACTTTTGTAGTTTGCGCTGTTAGCACATGCAGTTCTACAGCCTGTTTAAGAAAGGTCCGGTGAAACATGGAGGGTGTTATTCCACTCATCAATACAAGCATTTAAACTCTGAAATCGTCTAAAAAAATATCAGTACGATCTTTTTTTTCACGATTACAGAGTTACGTCTTAGGTATTTATAAAAAATGATTCCTTAAAACACTCCTCAAAGGCAGTTTAAATAGTCTGTGGTAAAGGAAGGTCGAGGGTTTCGGAGGGGTCGAGGAATGGCTACTGCGCTACTGGACGTTATGGACAACGAGCTCGACAAAGGGAAAAGTATTACATTGATACTGCCAGATTTCTAGGGCCTACGTGAACACCTCCCTCTTGTTATCAAAGATGTTGTATTATGCATTTGATAATGCTACGGTTCGGTGGTTCGACAGCTAACTGTCGGGTCGGGCGCAAATAGTCGCGTTGCAAAAAAGCAATGGCATGATGCAGCTTTCGTTAACAAAGTGGCTGACTAGAGAGGTACCCCTGCTGTCATTCTGTATAGTGCTAATATAGTCACCGGAATCGAGAGCAGCAAGTGCCATCTATATGCTGACGACACGCAGCTGTATCTGTCTACCTCATCGTCAGAGGCAGCTGCAGCCGCGACACTGGTCAAGAGGGATCTAGATCGCATTGCGTCTTGGTCTGATAGGAGCTGTTTGGTGCTGAACCATAGCAAGTCCAAGTACATGGTGCTTGGAAATAAAAATCAAATCCATAGTACCTACTGTGTAAGCTTTCACCGGCAATGATATAGCTATCATGGGTGAACCAGTAGAAAGGGTGGTAGAAGCCAAAAACCTTGGTGTTCTGATGGACGGGGAGCTTCGTTTCGAAAACCATATTAGTAACGTAGTCAGCAACTGCTTCTATCGCCTGAAAATTCTATATAATATACGCGCTTACCTTATTACTGAGTTGCGTGTCAGGCTAAGTGAATCGTTGATATTATCTAGATCAAACTACTGTGCTATTGTCTATGGTGGCCTCTTTTTTTTGTTCTGTGATGGTGGCAGTATACTTAGCTGGACAAAGAGACTAATACAGCGAGTGCAAAACGCATGTGCTCGGTTCTGTTTTAAAGTCCCACCTAGGTCCCATGTCACTCCTTAGTTGAACGCTGCAAAGCTCCTGAACATGGAGTCTCCACGACGCCTGCACCTAGCCATGCTGTTGTTTGGTATAATTCGCAATAAAACTCCTAGTTACCTACATAAGAAACTAGAATGGTCATCTCGGGAGTGACAGGTGCACAAAGACAGAATTCGTACCCCATGTGACAGCTTTAAGTATGCGGCGTCCAAGTGCTGGAACGACATCCTCCCCCAGTCCAAGGAGCATCCAGTAGATGTGCCTTTGGGCGCAAGCTCAAGGCATATCTGCTTGAACAGCTTCACGCTACAAATGACTTGGTGACGTAAAACTTGACTAGGTACGTATTTATTCTACCATACCTTTGTATACCATAGTTTTGTTATATGAGTATATTTAAAAGCCTATTTAGAGGCTAACCCATGTCCTCAGCACGGGTTAGTGCAACAAAAAAATAATAATATGTGTATATTACTTAATATTTCATATTGTACGTATATGTATGTGTACGTATGTATTTACGTGTATATGTATGTATATGCACGGATATGTACCTACCTATATCGCTGTTTATGTAAATTTATTGATGTTTATTATGTTACCTTTATGGTTTTATTTATTGGTTACCAGCAGGCCACGCTACTCTCTAGAGCACTTAGGGCTATCGGCACTGACTGAAAATCATTTGCATTTGCAGCAGTAGACACACCGCGACAAATTTTGAAAAGTGTTTTTATTATTTTTTATTGTCCATATTTTGTTTTGTTTTAAGTTTTAATTAATGTATGTTGTCTGTTGCTGCAATAAATGTTTTTCTTTCTTTCTCTTTCTTAATATTTCGCAAACGGAACCCTAAAGCGAAAAATGGTCTTCCTACACTCTCAAAATTTTGGGAGCAAACGGAGTACGAAGGAGCGACCAATCTAACGATGCCCCACACTATGCTGTAGGTGAGAAAAAAAATTGCATCCCTAATTTGGGTACAGGGGTACTACCACTAAAAAAAATTAAGATTTTATTCTACCGTTTTGTCGGCGTGATTAATATGTATGTCTGTGCCACATTTCAGCTTTCTAGTACTAATAGTCTTTGAGCTAGGCCGCGGACAGACCGACCGACGGACATGGCGAAACTATAAGGGTTGTTGACTACGGAACCCTAAAAATACGATTCCATAAACCGTTCTTCAGGTGCAGTTTAAATAGTTCGTGGTAGAAGGAAGACGTTACCACGATAACATAAACCTACTTAAAATTCAATGCATAAACTTCCTCTGAGGAGTGTTTTTTAGGAATCGTGTTTTTATAAATAACACCGTACCTAGTTTCTCGTGCACTAACACGCTGTTTATCTACTGTTAACAGCTGTCAATTGACCAAAGTGCACATAAAAAAACCACTGACAGCTGTTAACAGTAGATTAACAGCTTGTTAGTGTAGGTACGAGAAACCGGGGGTAAGTCTTTTATCATAAAGTAATTTTTAGACAGAAAGAAAAAAGGATTACAACTATGATTTCTTAAGTCTAGGTCCTGTTTTATAAATTCGTTTTGTCTGTTGTGTATTTAGTTTTCTTTCTGTTGTTGTGCATATTATGTTACTTATCTGCTTATTTTGGTTCTGTGATGTATCTTGTTGTTATAATGTCTTTCTTCTTCTTCTAAAATGTAAAGGTTGATTTGCTGACGACTGTACTAATATTGCCGTCCTTTACTATTTAGACGTTGTATATAGGTAAAGGGACTAATCGCTAATAAACTGTATAATATCCGTAACTAACAAGCGTGTTGAATTCTTTAGAAATCTTATTTTTAGAACAAAACGTATGCAGCTACTTGCTAGTAAATAAATGGATCGATACTTTGTAGGTAGGTACTTGTTATGTAACTGACAAACCTACTGAGTTTCTACAAGAATGTTATGGAACATAAACATACGTCATAGAACCTAAATAGGGGATGTATTAGGAAAAGGTAAGATAAAAAGTATCCGAAACTGGCGTGCGGGCATACAACGACTAATGAATGTTGATGAAGCGAAAGTGGCAAACCCTGGTCTCTTTCTACCTAATGTATGTAATCTATCTACCTTTAAACGAGTAATTCTTATCTAATTAAATAACTGAATCTCGGAGACTTCAACGATTCTCATTAAATTTAGTATGCAGGGGGTTTCGGAGGTGATAAATCCATCTAGCTAGGTTTCATTTTTAGAAAACGTAGTTTTATCCGTGTTTTCAGGCAATGAGAAACTGCTACAATATCATTAGAATACGAAGGTAAATTTCGCCACCATCTACAAGGTTGTAATAGCTCAGGTGGCAAATCGGGCTGTCCCGAAAGCAGAAGACCCCGGTTCGAGTCCAGATGTCTCCAGTTGGTATTTTTTTCGCTTTTTTCTCATCTTATCTAAATATAATTTCCAAAAAACACGATTAACAAAAAAAAGCTCGGTCATCCGGGTACTAAATAACTATGCACGATACATCCATGCGCCTGAAAGTTCACTAACATGAGTCGAACCGTTTCAAAACGTTACACGTTCACTCTACTAGTTACCGTAGGTACGGTATGTTACATGCGACTCGCTTTCGTGTACTATCGCAGATTTATGTGGGTTTCAATCAATATAAGTTTAATTATTTAAGTGGACTGTATTAGTAATAAAAATAGAAAAGTTCACTAATACATAATTCAAGTCCTAGGTGAAGATGCATGATGACTAGATACTTGAAATAAAAAGAAAATTAACCTTTTCAAATTAACCTTTGTGTGTGCATGCTTTGTCCTGCAGTGGGCGTCAAGTGGCTGATGATGATGATCGTAGTGTGTAATTTTAAAAATTGTTTAAAAAAAACTTTATCCTAGCTTTAAGTAAAATAATGTGTATGTCGCAGTAAAGTAGTTAAATCAGAGAGTCAATTGAATCTCTAGACAGTCAATCAAAGATCGATATTTAATCAAGTCGCTAGCATTTTGATTTAAATAAAGCAACGTCGAAAACGTTTAACTATCTATCTGACCGAAAGCCAGCGTGTTGATTAATAATGTAAAACAAGATGGCGGTCACGACAACAGCTGATTACTTTTAGAGTCTTTCTTTTGGCAAACGTTGTGCCACGTTGGTTTGTTGAGTGAGTGGTTTTTTGTTTCAAATTGTGGTCTTTGGTGAAATTGTAAACATGTTGTCGACTCCGCCATCATTATTTCATTTGTTATTGTTATTTCGGTGTGATCGTGAAGAACTGAGAGCTTGGAAATTCCGTGTTTAATAAATGTAAAACGAACCAAACAAATGTACCAAATATCTGCAGCAGAGCAGGTTTTATTTTTTCTAATTAAAGAAACATAAAACAAAAAGATATATATATTTATTGGCTATTGATTTTCCTAAATAATGAAATATCTTGGTCCCCTTCAAAAGCTAAATTCTTACCAAGTAAGTGGGCACGACGACGCCTAAGATGGACGTGACGTTACATAGATCCGACAAAGGCCAGTTTAGCAAGGTAAGTTCTTCAATTTCGGTTGGGTGGAACATGGCGCGCAAAGGTGGCCTTTGTCAGATCGACAAACATCCACACCACCTAAGAGGGCATTACGCTTTATGAATAAATATAAGACAAGCAATGTCTTTTTACTATCCATTTTTTTCCAATCAAATATCTTGGTCACCCTACCAAAGTTGAAATGCGTCTTGTTGCCTAGGAACATTTAGGAAACTCGTTAAACGTTTCGTTCACTCACTTGTCTGACGAAACTTTAGCGACTTGATTGAATATCGATCCCCAATTAACTGTCCAGAGACTCAATCAACTCTCCGATTCAGCCACCTTACTGCGACATGTATACTTAAAGCTGAAAACGTAGAAACTGGTAGCAAAATATAAGTTAGTGTAAATGTAACCCATGTTCTAACACAATACATTAATTTCATTTCATTACGAATGTATTTCGTAGTCAGTTTTTATACCAGTTACGAACTTATTTGTAGTTCTTTCAATGGATACTCGTAGTAGTTTCTTTAGTGCCGGTACAAAAAACTGGCATTGTGTTAAGGAATTTTCCACAGGCAAGCAATTGCTATTTGAACCTCTCCGCACGCTATCTTAGTAAATGTAGACATGCTAATTTTGTGTAATTTACGAAATTACTAACCAGATTGATCACGAGTTTTCAGCACGTTTGCCTTAAAAGGTTTCAATTTGTATCTGTTACAAATGTGTCAATCAGTACTGTGAAAAATATAAGTAAATATTATTACGTCACATATTACGGATTCAGACCCTTAGCAGGAATCCGGCTCAGTTTTCTCTGGTTTTTATATACCACGCCAACTTTGAAGCTTGACCCTTTTTACGATAGTTCACATAAAAAAAGACGTTAAAACCCCTCTTGTTTTTGTTTACTTTTTGCAGCTTTTCATTATTAAATTTGTTGGGCATCCCGCCGTAACAGCACATATCCTGTGAAAATGTCAACTGGCACCGATTACGCGTCAAGCAATAGAAAATACTATTTGCAGGTCAGACGGGCAGAGGTCGTATGAATATTAATAGAGTCCCGTTGACACCCGCACCAATGGAACCCCAAAAATAATTATTGAAAGCCCAAAAATTATCGTATTTTATTTTGTGTCTAATCTACCCAGCTCTTATTGGTAGACAGAGCAGAGACCTCGGCAACGGGGATATTGATCCATATACCCAGGATAAAACTAAATCAACAAAACAGAAAGAGAAAGCATACATACCTACACAGAATACCTACTAAGATTAGGCACACTTGGCAACTATTTAAACTTTAATAAGGCTAAGCCACAGACTCAAATAAACTAAAATACCTATCTATTGTAGGTACAGATAAAAAACCGGCCAAGTGCGAAACAGATTCGCGTGGAGATAGTTAGGTACTATTCTATTTTTTACGGGAATAAAGAGACTAAAAACGGTTTGCATCACATTACAATTTAGGTTTCAGTTGTGAGCTGTAATGAACCGTAATGAACGTTTGCTCATCGCTCACGTGCAGCTCCCTACCCTTTGTACATATTTCGTACATATAATGCGTCAAGTCATCATTCAAGGCATGATTCCGGGAAGTAGGTCTACCAGGGTAGACCAAAGATATCATGGCTACATAACTTACGACAGTGGTTTGAACAGAGTACCAGTTAATTGTTTGTATTGGCAGCCTCGAAACGTGGTTTAAAGGTTTTTTTATTAGTTTCGTAAAAATGGTTATACATAAGTGTCAAACTTGGTGTGACTACAGTGCATTCCCCATAGTATAACAAATATTAAAAATCAGTCAAGGGCGAGTCGGACCTCCGCTTAGGGTCCCGAACTGAAAGAAAAACGTCATATTTTTGCTAATCACCTAAAACAAATATAGTATGGGGTGATACGGAACTCTGAACTGGACCTTTGTGTTTTTATGTAAAGTACATAAGAGGCCCATTCCTTATTTTTCTCAAATTCTTGGTAAACTCATTCTCATTTCAATTTGTTTCCAAATAAAAATTAAGCTCTAACATTAGAGATCGTTCACCTGATTGCGCTAAATGTCCGTGATTAGGTGACCTAACTCTGTATCTGGGAGAGCGAGCTTCGCTTGGTAACATTTTCTGTAAAACTCATCATCTCTTTTAAAAACCTCCTCAGCATGGGTTAGTGCAACAAAAAGAATACTCTCTGTATCAGTAGTCCGGTATAATCACCATCTCTTATTTTATTTTATTTTTATTTATTGAAAGAAAACAAACAATTGTACAATATGGTTAAATACATAGAATAATTACATTTACACTATGTAATTGCACAACCAGCAGCGTTTTCTATAGACTAAATCAAACTACAAAAAATTGTTATACAGACTCCCAAGCGCCCTTTTATATGTAATTTTTGTACTTAAAGAAAGAAACGTGTTCGTGAAAAAAACGAACAAAAATAAACATACTCATCAAGATTCGATGTGCTTATAGACTTTTTCGAACACTCGCTATTTCCCAAATATTATTAAAACCTATTTCCTCGGCACGGGTTAGTGGAACAAAAAGAATATATGTAATTACTATTAAAACGTTATCGATGGTGACGAGATTACCTTTCTAGTGTAATGATATTGAGTAGCTATTTTTTATCCTTAAAAACGCAGGCAAAACGAGGTTAAGAAAAAATTAAACCTAGCTAGATCTATTTATCGTCCGTATGTATGCATCATTTCATCGAAATCCTTGGAGCCGTTTCCAGTTTAAAGGAATAAGAGTACAATTTTTTTACTTATCCGTCCAGTAAATTGGAACGTGTTACAATATAATACATAAAAAACACGTTTTTCTCAAACGTTTCTCATTGTGGGTTGGAATGTTTCATCGTAACACGGTCCAATTTAGAAAAATATATGTATCGAGATAATGTGGATGGAAGGACCGGTAAGGGACATCTCAGGCGAACATACTTCGACCAAATAAGTATTAGCGAAGGGCAAGATAAAAAGTACCGCTACATTAATGTAGTGAAAGAGGTTGTCAGAATCGCGGCAAATTGCAAACCCTGGGTTAATAAGTGTTCCGTTTCTTCATGAATGTACGAAACCCTATAAATGGCTAGAGCAACTAACTTTCAGCGTTATCTGTAATCCCACGCCTTCGATACGTACGAACACGTGCACATTAGCATAAAAAGATACGAAAAACTTGAATAACTTCCCTCTCACCCTCTAAATTCAAAAGTCAAATCTGCCTCGCTCTTGCTAGCCAAGACAAAAGTTCTTCATAAACATAAACGTCTCCATAGGTACTCAAGCGGTTCCATGCAAATTCCATTTTATCATTGTCTCGTTATTATGGTTATGGTGTGTATAGCTACCTAATTAATATCAAACAATTTTTTTTTTTTCTAACTATAATATGTAATTAATTTCTAATGTTCTGCTTATTGTTAAATAAGTATGTAACAATGCACACAAAATTATGTTTCTCTAGCGTAATTATTTCTTTTTGCTCTCCTTCAATGCTTAAAGTAATCTGTGGATAATGTGGTGGGTTATACTATTACCTATTCTATTTCTTACCCTTATTTGTCAATCATGTTGATATTGTATAACTGTTTATTATCCCCAATAAAATAAAAAATAAAATAAAAAAAACTTCTTTGTGACTTGCACTAACTCCCTCGGGTTGATGTTATAGTGCAACGAAGTAATAGCTATTCAAGCCTCCCCAGGTTGTTTGCACCCAAAAGAGACACCGGTTGGTTGTAGTGAAGAAGTTAGGTATATTTTATCGATCACCATTCACTATATACCAAGTCTAGGTAAATGGAAATTTTGAAAAACCTATCTGGAGGCTAAAAATTGTCCTTAGCACGGATTAGTGCAACAAAGAATACAATCAAATGGAAATATGTGAAAGAAAACTATTATATTTTTATACGCGACCGTAATGACAAAAAAAAGTTTTACAGAATTCACTAATTGGTGTCTGTAAAATACTAAATTCGTGCGGATACGTCATTGGTCGCTGGTTTAAGATAATCTTCTGACCTTCACATTGAAAATATTCCTTCCGAATGAGCAAACATTTAGATGAGCGAGGTCACAGATTCATACCACACCAACCATAGCACGACTTTTAGCACCAGAAAGTTACTTTGCCTGAGAAAAAAAAGTTTCCAATAAGTATAATCCGATTGAACCGTCTCCAACGGTCAATAAGCTGTTTCTCAAACCCTTGAAGATAAAGATAAAGAGATTTATTTGTCAAACATGTGTACAGAAAGGTGGTATTAACATATTTAGTTCAGCATGTTTTGCCATAACAGGCGTACAAATTTTTATAATTATTGATAGTAATAGCATAGCATTAATATTATATTAACATCGTGAGTAAAATGTCAAAAAGATGCGAAATAAAAAATAAAAATCATTCCATGCGATAATAAATTAAAATGTCAAAGAAGAGTGGTCACAAGGATTGTATTAAATAGAATGTCTTTGTTATGTCGAGAATATTGTATTGAGACGATGAACATATTTGTATATAGGTATTTAGTCAATATTATTATCAGTCAGAAATTCTATTGTTGTATAATAGCATTTTTCAATTAATATTTTTTTTAATTTGTGCTTAAACAAGCCTAAGTCCAGTTCTCGTAATGCACTAGGTAGCTTATTGTAGATTACAGAGCCCATGCAAAATACACTTTTGTGCATTAGTGCTGTATTTGCTTTGCGTAAACATATTTTAGTTTCATCCCGTTGTAATCGCTGATAAGATAAGTTAATACTATTTATGATACAGGAATTTTCATACAATTCTGCCCCTATATTACGCACCCAAATCCTGAACGATTCCAATCGTCTAACTGTACAATTCCATGCTAGTTGATATCGCAAACGTCAGGATTCCGACAGGATTTCGTGCGCATAATAAAGCCCCTGTTCTTCATTTAAAACCCACTACGCCTGCGGCTTCGCTTGCGAAGGATACCATCAAGCCAAATTGTAAGCCTTCCGTAATTTATGGCAAGAAATTATTGAACTGGCGCTTTTCCAGACCTATTTGACATATTTTTTGCGCAGTGTAATATTTTTTTGATATAATAAATTATCTGGGATATTGTTTAATATAATACGAGATACCGCGAAGCCGGTTAGTTTGATCCCAATCAAGGTACGTCGGGCCATTGACGTCAATAAAATCGATTGATAAAACCTCTCAATGAACTTTTATAACAATAACATACGAGTTGGTAATTGTTGCGTGGTGTTATACAAAAACATGTTTAATTAGTAGTTATACAATTTATTCATAGACTTAAAGCCAAATTAGTACCAATACACGAATAGGTAATGTACTAAAAATAAAGTAAGTCTTATTTGATTTTTTTATTAAATAATGGATAGAATACATTTCTTAGAAATAAAAATCACTGTTAAGACTAAAAGTATGTGTGAATTAAATTCGTGGATGCGGTATTTGCAAGGTATTGGAGATCTGCAGCGTAGAAAAATTGCATCTAAACTTAAGCAACTACTTTTACATTTAACCAGATCTAAAATCTTAAAACCAAGGTTAACAACAAACAATTACAATCAGACTCATTCGTCAAAAAAATACTTATTTGTATGATGTTCAAGCAAATCATGTTGCATTAAGTTGCATACTTGCTCGAGGAGCCGAAAAATAAGTAAATAAGTCGAATTAGCACTTTTATGCAACAGGGCCCAGATTAAAAAAACGTCGTAGACTTTTTGATTCTACTTAGCCGCTTTTGTGACCCACTGCTGATTTTATCAAACTCACTAAGAATGTTACATTGTGCGAGCGAGACAGAATAACAGAGGTAACGTCAGCCTTAACAGTAGAGTAACAGATTGTTATTGTACGAGAAACCGGAGATTAGTCTGCAGTGAACGCACAACTACATGTCCCAAACAAACATATCTTGCAACATACCCAGCGACTGCTGTTGGGCGTTCGATTCGCCTACCAAGTCTATGGTCACATATTTAGCTGCGTCCAACAGACGGACGCACGAAGCATTCTCTGGGGGTAACTTGTGACACAGTTGAGTGAAGAGGGACTTGGCGCAGTCGTAGTGGAAGCTCAAAGGGTCCAATATCTCCGTGAGGTCGGTTTGTTTGAGTAGGCAGCACATGTGGGCGAGGGTCACGCAGAGCTGGAATGAAAGGGTTATTTGATGTGTAACCTAACCTTTGGCGTGCGGGAGCACTAAAGAGGCACTTTAAGAACGACAGTGTTAAGTTGAAAATAAAACAATTTTAAACCTTATCATAACACATTTAGAGCATACAATAGTCCAAAATATGAAGTCCCACTGACAGATCTGCACCTAGTTCCAGTTCTACTGGAGATTTCCGCACTTAGTCTCATAGTTGGGCCAGCGTACGATGATTTGCGAAGGAAAAGGTTAGGTTAGGTTAGCGAATTAGGTTAGCGAGTGGTATTGCTATTATAACTTCACAAATGTACGTAACTTAGAAAACAAAGCCATTGGTACATGCCGGGATTCGTACCCACGACGTCCTGAATGAGAAGCCGGCGTACTACCGCTCCGCCACCAGATCTGCACCTAAGCAACGAGACTGCCTTGTGCAGATCTGCTATTCAGCTAACCAAACCAACCGCTAACGGTGAAGGAAAACATCGTAAGGAAACCTGAGTGTCTGAGCAATTGGCATACCTCAGCGCTTGAAATCGCCAATCCGCGGTGGGCATGCGTGGTCATTAAGCCCATACTCTCTCTCTAAGAGAAGGCCTGTGCCCTACAGTAGGACGTATATAGGCTGCTTATGTAACCAAAGGTTAATGTAAAGTATAAGTTAGGGCTTTTGGTTGATTTAAATTTGGTGCCTGCATTGATTGCCAAGTTACTTATTCGGTCCCAATTTTTTATATATTTTTTTTAAACGGGCCAAGAAAATTGTGCATTCCTGCTAATAGGCAGCTTCAAAAAACTTGGTAGGCATTTAGTTCGCAATCCTTCACTCTTTCCTGCACTTTGATTAAATCTAACTACATCCCTTGTGCACATTTGTTGGTGTGTAATTAAAATTTTATGCTTTAATTCTGTGTTACAACTATTTCGATTTCATTATTTGTCTGCCTCAGAATCAATAAAAAACAATGAAGGAAATCAGTCGATCCTTTCTGGAGATATCGATTAACCTTCTCAGTCCCAACCTTGAAAATAGTAATTGAAAACTACTGTTATTTTCAAGGTCAGGACTGAGGAGGTTAAAAGACCCGTTCCATACAAAATTAACAAGTTTTTTTTTTATTCCGTGATTATTCCCATGTCTCGATAGTTATTTTGCTATTCGGGGCGGAGACAAATCCATCAAATCTGAACTGAAAATCAGCGCTGAGGGATCACTTCCTCAGCACAACGCTGAGTCAGCTGCCTTTTGTGGCAATGGAGATACACCACAGGCTACATCTATAGTCCTGTTTTATTTATTCGTTTTGTCTGTTGTGTTTTTAGTTTTCTTTCTGTTGTTGTGCATATTATGTTACTTATCTGCTTATTTTGTTTCTGTGACGTATCTTGTATCGTGTAACTAACCCAACTTTGTTTTACATTCGTGTCGCAATTACTTTCTGACACTTCGCCGTTTACAAACGGCGTCGCTACAACAATTACTTTTTTGTAAATAGATGAATTTGACTAATTGCCTACGACACACATCGCTCATCCGGAACAAGAACGACGGAATTACACTTTTGAAAAATGGACTACCTAAGTAGGTATAACACAATAAGTACTCCTAAAGGGAAGTTAAATGCGGGGAAATGACGCGTTATGAATTATAGACTGATTCATTCTAGTTTCTTTAAGAACATCGACTAAATTAGCCCCTGTTAAATTTTCAAAACTTAAATTACGTCGATGTTATTCCGGATAAGCGACATGTAGATTACAAACCTGTTCAATGAGATTATCCTTGTGTTTGTATTCCGTGAAGTCATCAACATTCGCCGCGTTCTCCATCGCCGCCATGATGCCCCTCCAGACGAGGCCATACTGTTGTCCATACTGGGCGCGGTCGGACGGCGCCCGCAAGGCCACGGCTGCGTTGATGCGCACTTTAAGGTTCTTGCAGTCTTGACTCAGCGTACAGAGGCTTGTAAATACTGGGCGCTGGAAAGATTAGAAGAAAAGATCAAGTGTTTTCGTTTCGTTTCGTAAAAGAGTGTTTTCGTACGTTCAGGAAAGGTTATGTAATTAAAAAAGTTTTGTTGTTGTAAGCCGTATGGTCTGTGCGTATGGTCAAATAGAACAATTGTTAACAACTTAAGACCTATTTGAAAAAAACGGTTCCAATATCGTACTGAGAATCAATAAATAAATACTAAAGGCCTGTCTCGTTATTCTTCGAAAAATCTGGCATGCTGAATGTTTACTAAGTGAAATTCTCAATTCAAAAACCAGCGGTAAATCACGGAACTTTCAACCATACTTTTGTAAGTGCGGCACATTCTAAGAAACGCAAAATAAGCCAAGAAGGACCGCATACAGTGGCAACTCTCAGAAATTATAAGTCTCAAAACGATGTATTACCGAAAAGCAAAAAACGGTAATTTTTTTCAAGTTCCCACAATAGTTTGTCTCACCTGCCATCCACTAAAACAGGTGTACAAATTCTCATTCTTCATAGCGTTGCCTATCGCGTAGCACGCGTTCCATCGCACCTTCATATTAGTAACTTTGCAGGCGCAGTCGACTAACTTCTGTATGGCTGTCTCGCATAGAGGCTTCAGAGAGGGCTTGCGCTGTAGGTTCTCACCCTTAATCAGCCTTAGAAGGTTGCCCAGGCCTCTTGTTGCACTCATTTTGACCTGGAAATAAGAGTCATTATCGTATTGAAAATCTGAAGTCCAAGCTAAGGTTTGCCAGCGAATAGACCGTTTTCGGAACACGACGCTGTGCTCATAAACGATAATTGCAGATGTTGGCGTGGTTACCGCTAGGTGAAAGTGGAACGGGGTTGGCCATGTCTGCCGTGATTTAGGCCAAAATTACGACCGGCTGGGTATCGCGAAACGGTCACCGGCGACGACCAAAGAGGGGACGACCTTAATTCATTTTTACCCGTATGGTACAAGATGGCTAAAGACAAAGAGAGATGGTAAAGTATGGGAGGCTTTCCCCAGCAGTGGGACACTATACACAGTAAGTTGATAAAATCGCTGTAACTACTACTACGTGTAATTAAGCAAAAAAAATCCTATTTTACTAGCAAGAATATGGTGTATCTGTGCGCCAAGTTACATTCAAATACGCTCACGCATTTTTTAAGCTAAGTTCGGGCTTAGTACCTAATTCCAACTGATATGTTATAATGATGTTTACGTTAAGGCATGTTTACGTCTACTTTTCGTGTTATTGTGAAACAAGTAGGTACGTAAAAATTTTCCTCTGTTTAAAATAAGGTGCCAGGGTTTATCAGTAACTTCGAATATAATAGACAATCTATCACACAAAGAGCTTATTACAGTCATAGAATGCCGATTTAATAATATGGAGCTAACAGCAGATGACCTGCGGTTCATGATTTATTTCTGTAGCTATTAAGATTGTCGCGTTACCTTATCGTTGTCAGTGGCACAGTGTATGCTGAACTCCAATAAGCGCAGTAATAGGTCATCGTCAATATCGTCAATCTCCGGGTCCTCCCTGTAATAAGCAATTGAGATTAGGAGTCTATTTTCTATCAAAGAAGTATATTATTATTATTAAGTCTATTACTGCCTTGTTGGGCTAGCGGTATCACGTCTGATTACCACGCCGGAGGTCGTGGGTTCGATTCCCACTAGGGGCCGCCGCTAAAATCATTTTTAAAACATTTTTTTTCTTCTACGACATCAAACTATCTAGGATATGGTTGCAAGTAGTGACCAGGGTTCACTACTGCCTGCCTACCCCAACGGGATACCGGCGTGAGTTTATTTATTTATTTTATGTATGAATGTGATGTCTCACTCAGTAGTTGTACCATTTATAGCATGCTCTCACCAAATTCTACGTGAAATAATGAATGACAATAAATGTGCGGAGCTAACTAATCTGTACCTACGTAACTTACACATGTATCACAATTAAATCTATACTAAATTTTATAAATAAACAATTAATACCTAAAATTCATATTTTAAGTTGCACTAAGAGCTAATTCCGTCTTTAGAACTTAGTATAGTTGGCAGATAATGCTTAGTAGAATTAAGCTCGCCTATATGCAAAAGTTTATTGCTATTCAATGAAGAATTTTATTTCATTTAATAATAATAGTAATACTTACATGTTCAACACAAGCGCATCGCTGAGGTTTCCAAGAGCCCAGGCCGCCTTCGTCCGGACGACCAACGCTGGCTCAGCTAAAGCCCGGAGAATATTTTCACCGCAATCGCTTACGAAACAGATGTCCTGAAAAAATAAAAATTAAAAACCGACTTCAAAACACTACAGCACTAAAAAGTTAGAAATAATTAGAAATAGAAGTATTTATACATTTAGGTATGTATTGTAGAAGTATAATTTGGAGCCGGTGCCCAAAATATATGTGCTAGTCTTGAAACATATATAAATACTTCTACTTCTAATTATTTAAACTATTTCTAACCTTTAGTGCTGTAGTGTTTTAAAGTCGGTTTTTAATTTTTATTTTGAAATTTTTATTTTTAAATTTTTGGTGGGGAAGCGGGAGAAAAATAAATAAGTCCCTTATAACCATAATTTACCCTACTTAATTCGATGCTTTAAAATTTGATGTTCTAAATTTCCATGTCCGAAAGTCCTCACTAGAACATCACCAAATTAACTTAGGACTACTTTTACGCTATTCTATAAAACATACGGATATTACTAAAGGATGGGCCCCAATAGGGCTTATTTACTGCTGTCCATTGAAGAGTTCCGTTCTCCATCTCTGAAAGTCTAAATCAGATCTTCACCAAATTAAAATGGGACCAATGGGGCGTTATACCTGTTCGAACAAAAAAAGAATTGTCGAAATCTGTTAAGGTTTGACGGAGTTATGGCGGAACATAGCCAAATAAAAAAATATATATATAAACGCGTCGAATTGATAACCTCCTCCTTTTTTGAAGTCGGTTAAAAAAATAATGTCCTGGAAAAAGGAAATACTGCCACCACAGACAATTTAAACGACATTTGACGAGTGCTTTAGAGGAATTGTGTTTCGGCTAAATCGGCTTATTTTTGGGATAGCCGACCTAAATCGGCTATCCCAAAAATAAACACAGTAAAGGACTTTTTTTAAAACCGATATATTTTCGCTATTGGTTACTGGAACCAACTCAATCCTATATCTCAGCTATGAAAAAAAAATGTGGCTTACTGTTTTTATTTTTGGGTCAGCCTCAGCCGAAATGTGATGAACTTACCTCTCTCAGTGACCTGTACATTACAGCCATAGCAAGAGCGCGGACAGAAGCCGCCCTTACTGACGCTTCCTCATCACTGCAAGATCCCGATAGCAACGCACAACATAGGACTTGTAGTCTTCGCTAAAAAAAAAATCTGTGTTATCACAATTTACAAGTAGGTAATTGCGAAATCACAAATGGGGCATGAAAAAATGGCGGCAAAAATAAAATATTATATAAACTAAACAGAAGAACATCAAGATTTATTTTTTATTTTTACACGAATATATTTATAAGAAGGTTTTTATCTGCATCGGTCTGGCCGGTTATGGTTAAAACAAATTTCTCAAAGCCATTTAAAAAGAAAAGTTTATTATTCTTATTTTCCTAACGGCGATTGACATTTGCAGTGTGGCCAGTTTATCACATGGAGGTTCGTTACTAATCTGGCCAGTACTATGCAAGGAGTATTACCAGTCCGAAATTTTGGTGGTGTATGACTTTTGGTTTTGATGGTATTAACTTACCGGGAGTTCTTTGAAGGATTTCTCGCCAATATTCGCTATGCAGTCACATACAACCGCCTTTACTGTAGGATTTTCAGGACTTTGCAGCACTATGGACAATGGCGCCAGCAATTTCTCCCACATGTAGATGCACTGATTCAACGGAGGAGATTGATCACTTTGTTCTAATGACAAATAAACAAAAAAGTTCGTACAGGTGAAACTGAGTTGAACGCAAATTTATATTTACACACTTTACACACTTATCAAAAGACATTACCCAACTTCTGAATAGCATCGCCAATAACGCTAACAGTTCTGGCCGCCTGTAGTATGACATCCTGGTGTTCATATTGAAGCATCTCACACAGGATATCAGCGACAAGGGTCAAATGGGGCTGTATCAGATCAAAGAAGTAGTGAAAGGCGATGGCTGAGAGTACTTGTAGAGATTCTAACATCATTGGTATAGCTGAAGGTTTGATTTTCTGCAAGAATGTTCAGTTGTTAGCGCCCAATTTGATTAATTAATACTTTATACGATATTACAGAACTTAGATCGGTATTACGATATACAAACAAAGATTCGATTCATGAGCATCAATACCGTAATACCGTAAGATGCCGTGAGTAAAGAAAACTGAGCTGGAGATGAACTGAAATGAAGGTAGATTTTAAGTATATGAACATGACCGTAAACTTACCACAACTACGTCATTTCTAAATGTCCAGCCCATATTCTTGAAGCAAATATCCAGTATCCAGCTACTAAAATAGTGGCCGTATTGCACGTCGCTTTTCACACCTACTTCCTCAGCACCCATAAACAATTCGTCATCTGAGTACCCTTCCTCGAAATCGTCACATTCCTCTAAACTAGAATTGTGATTTTGTTCAGGGTTTATGAGTTTTGTAGAGGCCCTGTCTTTTTCTATTGCTTTCAGTATTTCGTCTATCTTCGGGTCGACGGAAAGGACACACCCCATTGTGATCAAGGCGCCCACTTGGAGTGTAACGTCTGAAATTAACAACAATAAGAAACTCGTCTTTCTTAGATTAGATTAGATTAATACTCTTTATTGCATACCATACATTATAAAGATACATGAAAAATCTTAAATGTCTAAGTCTATATCTATATCTTATACCGATGACTAGCTACAGCCACCCTAAAGAACAGCAGTTACAGTGGGATTTGTTGGTCCCTCGCAAGATATTCTTAGACTGGTGATTTCTTCGTCTTCACATGTAACGCCCGCAATGTCTCTACGGTAGGTACTAGACTACATTACGGTATATGACACGATCAATGATAAATTATTTCATATGCTGGATTAAAACAAAAATTACAAAATATCTCGGAAAATGTATCTCTTTTAGTCAATTACTAGTTATTACAATTTTTAAATAGATTAAACATAAAAAGAGTGCTCTAAAATGTGACGTCATAAGCCAGTATTTTCATACAAAATTCTGTTTTAAAAGTAAATCATTTGATATTTTGTCAAATACCCAATTCAGGCACATATGCCTTTGGGCCTTGCATATTTCGTGTCAAGTACCTTAGTCTCTGCCCGCCGATCCGAGATACAAGCGTGACTTCATGTATGTGTATGTACAACTTTTTACTCAGTTAGAACCATTATCACACCATTTTGAGAAATCTGTGCGCTTTCCGGGAGAGAACAGGCAAAAAAAAAAACATTTTGCGTCAAGGGGAGGTTTTGCAAACATCTGCCTAACTAACCTATAATATGTTGTTGTGTTAGGTATCTTAAATTGAATCCGAATCCGGCCGAATCTTACGGACCGCATTTATTAATAAGTAACTCCTACCTCTATGCACCAAAAACTTCCGCGAAGATCTGACAAGCTCACTGATCAGTCCTCCCTTCATCTTGTGGTAGGGCGTCGCCTGCACCAACGCAGCGCAACACTTCAGAGCCACAAGTATAACCGAGTGGATTCTTTCGTGGTCCAAAATGTCCACTAGGACTTTGTGCAGGCACGTTATCATATAGCCGAGGGAAACGGAGAAGGGAATGAAGGAGGCACTTTCCTTCTTGCTGTAATATGAAAATAGTTACTAATTAGTGTTAAATTTATTTAATTTATTAATTGAAATTTTACTAATTTAATATTCTAGGTGCACCTAAAATAAGGCGGACTTAATGCCATGGGCATTTTCTTCCAGTCAACCGCAGTTACGTAAGTAATTATTCCAAGTTCGGTATTCGGTATGCAAATGAAATCACTATTTTATCTAAAGTAGCATAAAGCTCGCATATGTGCAAAACTTTTTATGCAATAAAGAATTTTAAACTTGCCTCATTCAATCAATAAAATGTCGGTTGTAGACAGATAGAGACCGCTTTACTGTATGTCCAACAAGATAATATATTTACATGATCTTAAAACTAAGTAAAAGTATGAAATTGGCTGTCTCATCGCTCAGGGCGATCTCATTCTAGACAAACATGCTTTAGGGCAGCAACCAAAATTACTGCCGAGTTTTTAGTATTTACATGTAATTGGGTATTTGACAAAATATCAAATGAGTTACTTTTAAAACGGAATTTTGTATAAAATACTTGCTTAGGACGTCACATTCCAGAGCACTCTTTTTATGTTTAATCTATTTAAAAATAGTAATAACTAGTAATTGACTAAAAGAGATACATTTTCCGAGATATTTTGTAATTTTTGTTTTAATCGAGCATATGAAATAATCTATTGTTGATCGTGTCAAATACCGTATTCAATAGTCCATTCACAATCCAATAACTTCTATTTACCTAGTCTCGGCATGTGACAAATACATCCTAGAGCCGGAGAGGAGAGCTAAAATTACGCTCAACGCACTCGCTCGGCTAGTCGCGATTGGATCGTTCACGGCACAGTACGCTAGTGTCATCTTAGAACCCTCATCGCTGGCCCATTTGTCGACATCCGTAGAATCAGGCAACAGAGCCCACCAATAGCCGAACATGTCTCTTTTTTCTGCAACCTGTAATCAAGTAAGGCGTTTTGTTCTCGGCAGACCAGTGTGTGGTCATGAAAAAAGTATATCGTTTGCAGTTCCTCTCAGTAGCATTCAGACGCGTGGTCGTGTACGTAACATTCAGACAAGGTCACGAAGGCAAAGCGCGCCGCGCTGGAGCTCTTCACCTTACTAGTATGGCGGCAATACGATATTTCAATCAGTCGTGACCCACGCTCAGGGGCGCTACTACGTAAGTCCTCCACTGTATGGAGTTGTCTGATTTAACCTACTCCGAACTGTCAAATACATACATATTTTGACACGTTGCGACTCCAAAATGCTTAACCCAATATAGTGGAAAGTTACGTGATAGCTGGGGCAGTACTACCTTCTCCACTGTATGGACTTCTACGATTTAACCTACTTCGAACTGTAAAATACATACTTCTAAAACTTTTCGGAAACGACAAAATGGATAACACAATACAGTGGACAAGTTACGTAATAAAAGGGCTGGTTGCTCACGCGAAAAACTGGCTTTGTTTGAAAAAAAAGTGTTAAGAAAAAATTGCGGACTGATAGGAGAAGACCACGACACTTATCATGGAAGAATGGGATGAATCATGAACTGGAGATTCTGATTCATAAAAAACGATGTAAGGTTCTGTGATTCACAAAGGCACAGGATTTTTTTTCTCAAAATAACTACTGTTGCGCAAAATGTCTAAGAAAATATATTTGTAATTTCGTTGTATATTTTCTTGCACGCCATTTGTTTTAAGTTTGTCATTTATTAAGATCATTAAGCTTTTATCTATCGGTGAGGAATGTTTAGGAGTTAACAAAATGTATTAAGCTAACTCATTTTCTCTATTTAAGTAATTTTTGTTAATTCTGTTTTTCCTCCTTTATAAAATAAAATAAAATAAAATACCTTAACGAGCACCAGGAGTAAATTCGAAGCGCTTTGTCGCACTCTAGACTTCAGAGCAATAACCTTTGCCTCTTTCCCACTCTCTACATCAGACACATCTGAATCGCTAGTCAACGCCCAGACAGTAGCTTTACACTTCTGTACTTCTAAATAGTTACTAGCTGGTCTGTATGCAGAGTTATTCTCGAAATGCCCGACGTCTTTCATAAGGCTATTGTCTGACACTGGAATTTCTTTTTTGAGACTCTCTATTGCATTGTTTCTAGTTTTTCGGAGCTTTTGTTTCTGTAACGAAAACAGAATTCATATTAGTGTTTAATAGCCTCAGCTGTGGTACACAGAGGCAACATAAATAAAGATGTAATATTTCTTATCAGCAGCATCATTCAGAATAAGATAAAATAAAACCTAGAGGATTGTCTGCAGTACTGTTTCACTGTTGAATCAACACACTGAGTCAGCACTGTCACTCAAACTGTCACTTGTGAAAGGCCAAGTGTTACATTGATATTTGACTACAACACACACTCCTCAACATAAGTGATCCACTAGTCTGGGTATTTTTTTCATGTTAGGGATGACCTTATCTGGTTACCACATCACAGGGTACCCTTGACGGCATGAGTTTGTGATATATGGACATTTTATTCATAGACTTTGAACAATATGATGATCCATCATAAGTGACCACTTATCATGGTATGTTAGCCGATAGTGTGAAAAAATACCGACATTACGTAATTTATTATTTAGAGGCTAAAAATTCCACCCATGCCGGGACTTGAAACCGCGACCTCTGGCTAACCATGCCAGGGCTCTCCCAACTGAGTTAATGGGCAAGTGCAGGCATCGGCGAAATTTCGCGCATAATTGTCCTCAGCACGGATTAGTGCAACAAAAAACATACAATTAATGTAAAAGTTTTTAATAGTACTACAAAAATTCATACCTTTCCTCCTTTAGTATTATTATGTACTACAGGAGTGGGAGCAATAGTTTGTTGGGCCGGCATAATCTTCTCTGGCTTACTTCCTTGTTCCATTAACCCAAACATTATGTAGTACCTGCATATTCCCATTACTTCTGGCAGTGGTATATTGATATTCTGTCCGTTTAGGTACATTTGAGCTAGCACTCTGAGAGCAGCTATTACTACCTGGAGAGACAAATAACATGTAATTAGGGTACCTAATCCAATGAATAAAACCGGCCAAGTGCGTGTCGGGCCACGCGCAATGTAGGGTTCCGTAGACAGAGGTATTTTTCTGCTTTACAGAACTAACAACATCATCGAAGTAATTTTCAATGGATTTTGTAGGAAATTTTATTTTTATAAGTTGGTTGCCTATTACTCGTTAACTAGTAAACCCTACTTAGCCGTGATACTTTTCCATTCAAGTTCATTATATTTTTTCAAGTTTCTACAATCAACCGTTTAGCCAGGAGAGGGGGGAGACACCCTACTCGGACAAAAATTTGCGCTTTAAAGCTTAATATTTCGCAAATGGAACCCTAAATCGAATAATGGTCTTCCTACACCCACAATATTATCAACGACCAATCCAACGATACCCCACATGCTGGGGTAGATGAGAAAAAAACCATCCCCACTGTTCATGTTAGGGGGGAGGTACAGGAAAAAAAAATTCCAACATTTTATTGTTTAACTTTGTCGGCGTGATAAATATGTATACACACACCAAATTACAGCTTTCTAGTACCACCGGTCTTTCCGCTAGGCCGCGAACAGACAGACAGACAGATGGATATGGCAAAACTATAAGGGTTCCTTTTCGGACTACGGAACCCTAAAAGCCTTTTTTGTGAATACATTTAATAACAAAGAATATGGAACCATCAGTAAGCGAATCACTTTTTTTCCAGTTATATTTTTGTAAATACTAATCTAATGAGAGCAAAATAAATTCTGCTGATCTTGTAGCCAAAAGGCAGATTTCATATCACATAGCAAGTAGACTCAGAAACGAGAGAGCCAGGTTCGATTCCCAGTGCGGGCATGTACCTATGACTCTGTTTATTTTCAAAGTTACGTACATCTGCGAATTTGTAGTAGCAATACCACATGCTAATGGTGAAGGAAAACATTGTTAGGAAACCTGTGGCTTGGTTGAATCCACACATATTGACTTGTCTTTCCCATGAGCTAGTCTGACAAGTTGTCAGGATGGTATAAGTGCTGGGCAAGCCTACTCCATCTTTAACAATGTCCCAGGTACTGCAGCGTCCGAGTGGCCCCTTCACCCATCTAGTGTGGGTGAACATGCCACTGGATGCTGTATAAATCATCTCACTATGTAGATGCAAAGGCCAAACCTTAGCGAGTACAAATTAAATAAGTACTCTATCCTACTTAAGCATGTTTTCTTTGCAGATAAAATATATAATGGAATTACTGTTAACAAATTAACTTACTTTGCAATATAGGAAATCATCTTGAGCCTTCGAACATCCTCTCAATAGAAAACTGACAATAACATTTGACACTTCATTTTTAATTTCAGCAGATAGCACTGTAGAGTCCATTGATTTGTCATCAGCAACAGATGTGATGGAGCAGATGCATTTCAAACTCAGAAGGGTTATCTGAAGTGGGTTCTGGGTACTTAGTATGTTGCTTTTATCGATATGTAGCAGGTGAATCAAGATGCCATTAGTTCCAATTAGTTCATCTAAAAACTAACCAGATTATGTTCACGTATCTTGAGCATTGATGTAATAAAATATTAATTATCATTATTAAAAAACAGTAAGTTTGTATAGGGCTCAAATTATGAAAATAAATATTGACTGCAAACAAGAATTCCGACATATCAGTTTAGAGAGACAACTTCTGTAAGCACTACACCTTATAAAGGTGTAGCTTGCTTAAAAACATTACACAAAAGAATCTGTGTTGAGAAACGAGGAGCAAAACCTTTTTGTTGCTTGAGGAGGTAAAATAAAATGTATCATAAAAATCACAAGCAGGAAACAAATAGACAATTCCTCATTTATAAAAACACAATTCCTTAAAACACTCGATAAACACCTTTAAAATAGTCTGTGGTGGAGATTTTACAAGGAAAAGATGTAACCACAGATTAAATAAACTAACTCTGAGGAGTGCTTCAGAGGCATCATGTTTCAAGGCTGTAACCATACATGTATATAGTTTACGAATGTAGGTGTTAAAATGTGACATGTTTCACACAAATATTTAACCATCTTAATGGCCGAAAATTGACCAGGAACTTTATGCTTTTATTTAAAAGGCAGATTATGCTGGTCCCTTGTTTGTTTGAACAACACCCTCAGGGGGTTGACATTGGCTTGACTGGTCAAAATTAATAAACAATGAAAAATAACTTATATCAATATGGCTTAGGGTGTGATATTCTGCAATAAAAAATATTACTTAACAAAGAATAATAAAATATAGTTAGCACATTTACCTTGACAGCAGCTTGAGGACTAAATTGCAAAATATACTGAGTGTTATGAAGTATATCTGGAATAATGACGTTGGAACACTTTCGAAGACATTGTATGTGCCATGAAATTACTTTCTCCAAGAATTCACTTCCAAATTGCAGACTCTGTTTGGTTATGATACTGTTCAACAGATGTGAAGTTTTGGCAGATAGGAACTCATCAGAAGGCTTTATATTCAGGCACAGTGCTGTTACTAGACTTGTTGCATCCTAAAAAGAATTACAAGCGAACGTCTTATGTAAAAAAAAAACACTTCTTGAAACAATGTTACATATCTTAACCTCAAAATTACTTACATGTTTGCGAACGAAAAGCACTGCCTTGAAAGGTTTTGCATTCAATTCGTCAATCAAAGTATTAACTTTAGCTTTTTCATATTCCTTTATATAAAGCAGGTTACACAGTTGACCACTTAATAACGAAAAATGTTGAGCTAAAGAGTTATCCATAGTTTGAGAAATTTTTCATGCAATTTTGCGTTTAATAATACTTTAAACTGACTAATCGTAGCTTACTGGCCAATTTAAGTTTATATTTTCTTTCCACTTTTAAATTAAAATGTTTCCAAATCATAAACGTACCTAGTATGTACAAAAATTCCAATTAATCAAATAAACATCAATGGTGTAGAATTTTTTTGACAAATTGGTTGATTGACTGACAGCTGACAGCTCAATATGAGTTTGACAGTTTTTTTTATAATCATTTAATAGTTTTGGTTTATACTCCCGGTATACAGCCTCATAATAGGTATCACCAAGAAAACTTAAACAGGTTTCTAATTTGTCCTGTCTTCAAAACGTCATTTTCTTTCATCTTTGTAAAAGCTTTAACGGATTAAAAATTCTCATAATTTGTAGAAACACAGCACAAAATGATCAATCAAGAACCACTCACTAAAACTAGGGACCCTCTAGCGAGCGACTGGGACGAGCCTCCAACACAACACCCCT
This sequence comes from Yponomeuta malinellus, assembly GCA_947308005.1. Lineage (NCBI taxonomy): Eukaryota > Metazoa > Arthropoda > Insecta > Lepidoptera > Yponomeutidae > Yponomeuta > Yponomeuta malinellus. Next base: position 12,820,174 of record OX371006.1, on the reverse strand, counting down.
ACCAAAATTTTGTTAAACGTATTTACGCTGACAAATTAAAATACAGCCACAATTCTATTTATGCCAATCCCGTATATCCAGTGAGGGCATCAAGACGTCGTGACCAGGGAGAACGCGTAAAATTTTCCATTATTGGTATCAGATCGATTCCTGAGTTCAATTACTGTGTGCAGATAGCCCAAGGACTGCACAAATCTAGAGCATACCTTTTCGCCGCTCCTGAGATACAAGGTTTCAAGGCTACGATAATTTCATCTACCTACATACCTACTGAGAATGACCTTCCATGTCATTGCCTACTCTCATGACAGTGTTAAGCTTCCAGCACCAGCTCCAATTTTATTCAGTATACAGCATTCAGCCAGGCAGTATTATCAGGACCGTATTAAAAATATTCCGGTGCAGCTGGAAACTGATTTTTTCCGAATTCTTTTACCGACTTTGACCCCAAAGTATGAACTCAGATACCTACCTGCATAGTTTTTTTAGCTTACAGACAGCTTATAGAAATATTAAAATCATTACCAAGCTACCCTAGCCAAGGGAAGCGGCTTGAATATGCTTGAAACATTCTAGGCCAGGCCCTGTCTGTCCTAATTTCCAGCTGTTACCTGTGTGGACTGGCCGAAAGTGTGGACCGATCTGAAGGTGCGCTTTGGTGGCATCACTTACTGTGTACAGAACTCAGTCGTGATCCTCATCAATGGAAAAATACTCGGTGGCAAGGAAGAGTTCGAGCAGTACATAAGAACGAGATATAACTACTATCTCTGCCTAGACTACTACAAGTTAGCTGTCGATAGCTTCATACGCTTCGTCAGAAGTTCAGGCGTAAGTAATATATTTTACAGATCTGCTTTGATAGTTACGAGGTACAGCAGACTCACAATTTTTTCCTAAGTTGGTAAGTGTATCTACCATACCTTCCAATCGAATTAAAAATTTCAGAGGCCACACGCCTACATGCACATCGCAATAGATGATGAAGTTGTAGGAACTCTTATTTTCAGGGTAAGTATACTTAACAAAGTTAAACTAATAAGCTATGCTATTACTAGCGCTATATACACTAACCTTTTACCTCACATTTTCACAACTAGCTGTTTAGTGACTTATTGCCTTCAACATGTGACAACTTTCTACGTCTGTGCAACGCAACACGCGGCGGTTATGGTGGCACGCCCATTCACCGCATCGTCAAGGATAACTGGATCCAGTGCGGTGGCTACGGCTTAAAGAATAACCCTCACCTGGATTGCGAAAATTTCATGGTTCCATTCGACAGGCGTGGCGTGCTGGGCATGGCTAACGATGGGAGGTGCGTAGAGTTCGATACTTCCTATACAAAGCTTAGGTACACATGGAATTAAAACTAACGATATCTTTCAGGAACTGTGATTGTTCAACACAGTTCTTCGTGTTACTCCAACCATCACCGTGGATGGCTTGCAAATACGTAGCGTTTGGTCAGCTCATAGACGGAGAACAGACTCTGGCAAAGATCGAGAAAGTTCCGACGTTTTATGAGTCGCCCTTGTCAAATATCGTACTCGCGAAGGTTGGCATCCTGAACTTGGAAGCCACGGACATTGTGATAAGTCCCGGAACTACTGAGTATATACAAGGCCATATTGAGGACCTAATTGCACTGGGAGACGTCGCCCTTGGGGTAAATATCTCTTTCATACGCGCAGATCGGTTTGCGTAAACTTAGATAGACAACAATTAATTGCACACAAATCGCAAACTTAGCACGAGTACAAATTGTGGCTAGTTCAACGCAATCTAAAATTCATTCGACCCTACCACCTACTGAATGAAATAAAACATTTTTGGTCACTCTCAATCTCCCGGGATTACAAATTTGTTTTTGTTGAGATACCATTGTTTTTTCCCTCATAAAGTGGCTATTGGAAAGACTGGATTTGGAGATAGAGATGATAGAAGTATCGAAACTAATGGCACAAGACGAAGGTCAGGAAGATGTGGTTAACGAAGTGATTCCGGCTGCAATACGAAACACTGAGAGGTAACAGCCCTTTCCAACGCATCATTGAAATGACGCATAGCCTGAAAAGTTTCTCTTCTCTATCAATAATTACCTAAACCACTTCCAATACGAAAAAGTTTAAAATTGTCTAGTTATTTTTGTTTTAGGTCCATAAGTACATTCTTGAAACTTGACTATTAATTTCTATGAAAAATAAAAAATAAGGCCAGAGAATTTTAAACATTTGCTCATTGTAAATGGTTTAATTATATTATCGATACCTACTGAAGAAATAGTTTTCAGGTTTTCCTTTTCAATATCACGTTGTATTAATGTCTTTATCTATATAGGGTGTTACAAAATCCCCAAATCTATCCGAATAGGAGATGTTCTACTCGTCAATAGAGGCAACTTTGGCTATGGTGACAACTTTTAAATAGCAAAAATATTAACGGCTGTGCTTACTAGAGTCACTACTAGGTACCTACGGCATTAAAATACGGTAGTAAGCACCTAAATTTTGTTAGAACCTAAATAGACCCTCGAATTCTCGAATAAATGTGAGGGTTTTGTTATATGGTGTAGGTACCTACTTCTCTGACTTAATTTTCTGTAGAAAGCATGGAGGTCAGTGCAACACCTTCCTAACCACTTGATAAGTTCACAAAGGAAAAAAAACGGCCAAAGATCGAATTTGAGAACACCAAACAGGAAGCGTTTAACATTGACATTTAACGACATGACATCGGCGCTGTGAAGGTTACATAGATGGCCGCTAGACGGCGAGCGCTGTCTTTAGACAACGTTTGTTGTATGGGAGCCCCCTTAAATATTTATTTTATTCTGTTTTTAGTATTTGGTGTTATAGCGGAAACAGAAATATATCAGAGAGACAGACAGACAGACAGACGGACAGACAGACAGACAGACGGACAGTGAAGTCTGAGTAATAGGGTCCCGTTTGGCACCCTTCGGTTACGGAACCCTAAAAAGCATCGAAACCTTTTTCGACCTCAGGTTCATGCGAAAGAGAAGCGGCGCCGCCAAAGAGGTCGCGGAAGGGGAGTTGCGGGGGGAGCAGGGATACGAGGGCGTGAACGAAGATTTCGATGTGGAGGAGTACGAATACGTTTACGAAGAAGAGGTGTTCTACAAGCAGGTCACGCCACCAGCCTCCGTGGAGGCGCGCCCGGCGAGGCCCTACTACTTACCCTTGACGGACGTACCGTACCCGGGGGAAACAGACTCTACATACGATTTGAAAAAGTTAGTCGTATGTCCCGATCTAGTACCTTAGCATTTTAATCGTGCTCGATATAACAGGGACTGGACTTCTATTTGCTTATCTTTCGCACAATATTGCGGTCTATATTGTGTGAACGAGAGGCAAATAGCTATTCAGTCTCTTTGTTCAATGAACCGTGTTAACATAGTACAGCAATAATACTTACAGGGTGGTAAAATACTGACGCTCGACACGAAAGACAGGTTCAGGGCAGCGTTTCATAAAACTACAATTCATAGTAAACTATCGATGAATGTTAGCACGGTTCTGAATAATTGTCGTGTCAACGGCAAATCGATGTACATCGTGTAGCCGATAAACAATTTAGTCTTCCTCCTTGTTGAACGGTGGTGGGTTAATATGCAATGTACATTGAATTGTCATAGTAAACCATGAATTTTAGTTCTATGAAACCGGCTCTAAATGCGGTGACCCATCTAGGCCTTGTTTAAGACAGTCGAGTTTTCGGTTCCTAATTATTATTTTTCTTCTCTTAGGTTCCTCAAGGGAGACTACTGTCTAGAAAGTGACTTAGGGACGAACACGTCACCCCGTAAAGGCATTAGATTCCATCCGGACTTACACCACGAAGACGTGTCATCAGAAGAATCCAAGAAAGAGCCGCTAGGAAACGAGTCCGGTAAAAAGACTCCCAGTGAATTAATTCCTTCTATGTTTTGGTTTTCGTAATATTCGTAGTCGTATGTACCGAAGCTACTTCTAATTTTTGACAATTTTATTTCACTCAAAAAGTTCCACATCAACGGTTTAGCTTGATTTAACAGTTGGCTTGCGGATAGCTGTGTTTATAAATGCAAATATTTTTTACCTACTGTACAACTTCGAAATCGCAAAGAAAACATTGTTATGAGCATCGTAAAAGTTGTTTGTTACACCCACCCTGTATACAATAGGTTGTCCCGAACTGTCTGCCTACTGCATTTACTTATTTTGTATAATGCCCGACAAATAACTTGAGCAAATGACTTTGTCTCCGCATGGACGTAATTCGGGTCTCATTGGAGTGATAAGCGGGATATGACTTTCGGTTCTTGTCTTATTCAGGACTAAAGTCCGTAACTAAAGTTTAATAAAATAATCAAATAAAATAAAAAATGCTCTTACCTGTCCATCGCAGTCATCCCTATCAAATCACCAAATGATTTATTTTTGGTCAAGTTATCCGCCGGGCATCATATAAATTTACCCTCACGATTTTCTTTACTATATTGTTCATAACTATTGTTTTTTATTGTTAACCTACCAACACAATAAAGATTTATTCATAACTTTCGGCCTTTATTGCAGTTTACTCTTTGGATTCGGATGAAGAAAGTGAAATCCGAAGATACATAAGGTAGTTAAAAGCTTACGTAAGATTTGTTTTTAATGAAATTGCTGCCAGCAATATTTTATTATATTTTTTTTTTTCTTATTTCAGAAACAACTGCGATCATGCTAGTTTTGCTGGTGCAGTTGTATCGAAAATAGCTTTGGGTGAAAAGGAGTATGTCAATATATTTAAGTCGCAAAGGTAACAAATAATTTAATTAAAACAAATGTTTATCCCCTCCGTGTGGCGCCGGATTAAGAATAGCGTCACACCATTTCCTTCCGTGGATGTCGTAGAGTACATCAATTACCAGGAGGCGGGCAGCAGCGTCTTCCTGAGATTCCAACCGCATACTGCGATCGCCAACCCGCCTGCCAAGCGTGGCGATTATGGCAAAACCAGGAAGGAGGCCTATGTCCTGCAGTGGGCGTCAAATGGCTGATGATGATGATGATGAAATGTTTATCTCTAGAGGAAAGGCCTCGATTTATACATTACTATGTAGAAAACCAAAGGCTATAGAAGACCAGTCCCATATTATAGAGTCTGGTGTTCTACCGCCCTTGGTTTTGTAAGTAAATATAAAAGTCTCGTAACACAGTGTTTGTTATCGAACTTCTCCGAAACGGCTTTACCGATTATTATGACTTTTTTTGTACATATTTGGTAGGTGTGAGAATAGGTCGTATTCTTATAAAATTTAAGCGTCTCTAAGACCCCTCCCTCACATGTGAGAGGACGTGGGGTTCAAATCCCGAATATACCTAGGAGGGGTTTTTCAGAGATGAAAATTTCTATTTTTTTACTTTACCACTCGTTGTCGTGCTTAGAGGCAGACAGAAGTCGAGTCTATAATTATGTTACGAGGGCTGATAATGGTAGTTGTAGATACAATAACGGTAACATTCTAAGCAATTAATTTCTTAATGTTTTTAGGCAGGCAGGTGATGAAAAATCCGCAAGATCTAGGTAAGAGATATCTTATTTTGAGTATTCAATTGAGTTTTTTTATTTTGTTTTAAGGAAATACCTAGACCGTACCTTGCGTAAGTTTTTCCGAGAAAACCTAGCTGCTTACTTAAAACAAATCGTATAGCCTCTTTAATATTAGTCTCACGATACATAGTAGGTACTGATTAACTGACCGCCCTCGTTGGCCTAGCCGTTAAGGCGCTTACCTACCAAAACAGAGCTCGTCGGTTCTATTCCCACTGGGGGCCGCATTACATTTGTACAAATGGCCTCAGTCTGAGTGTATTTTCATGTTTGTAACGTCCTTGCCTGGTTACCCTAGCACACGGTATCCTAGTTTAGCACCAGGTCAAGTGATGTATTGTGTGGAAGTTATTTTAGGTATCATATTAGGTTATTATTATTATTAATTGATAAATTTAAAGTTTACGTGCTCGAAACCGGTGCTGTCCATGTAAGGTACCGATGGTAAGTACCAGTATCTTTTCAACCCGTAGCGTAGGAAACTTGCGACGTCTACACTAGGTAAGTTTTTTAAGACAGCAGGCATGTACGAAGCGGTGGTAGCCTAGTGGATATAACATTGGACTCGGAAGCGGGAGACCCAGGTTCGATTCCCAGTGCGGACCTATATCTTTGTTTTCTAAGTTATGTACATTTGTGAAGTTATAGTAGCAATACCACTCGCTAACGGTGAAGGAAAACATCGTGAGGAAACCTGAGTGTCTGAGCTATTTACATATCTCAGCGCCTGAAATCGCCAATCCGCGGTGGGCACGCGTGGTGATTAAGCCCATACTCTCTCTCTGAGAGAAGGCCTGCGCCTTACAGTGGGACGTATATAGGCTGCTTACGAGGCATGTACACGCGTAAATGTTTTTAGCCGACTTCAAGGGGAGGGGAGGTTCTCGTTTCATCAGGATATTGTTTATGGATGTTCAGCGCTAATTCGCTAACCACTTTGCCTGATTTCATTCTTTCTTTTTGAAAGGACTCATAGGTAACCCCTCGAGGGTGGTCCTATATATTGGTCAAGTTTTTTTAATGAGATTCATGAGAATATATACGAGTACCATATAATTCTTCTTTTTAGTGCGTCTTTTCTTGAACTCGTTTTTTTTTTTATTGAAAAGTAGTTATTTGGTAACTCTAATTCTTATATATTCTTTTTGTTGCACTAACCCGTGCTGAGGACAATTTCAAAAACCTACCTATTTAGAGGCAAAAAATTCCAGGTTGTTAAAATTGTCCTCAGCACGGGTTAGTGCATCAAAAAGTAATCATGGGTTGCAATTGCATGGGTCGGGGCTGCAAGTGATGTAATTCACTTCGGCCAGATGTCGCTGCCTGTACGTAATACAGGGAAGTTTGTAAAGAGGCTCGAAATTTCATCGTTGCTTGCACTTGCCCATTAGCTCAATTGGGAGAGCGCTAGCACGGTGAGCCAGAGGTCGCGGGTTCAAGTCCCGGCATGGGTGGAATTTTTAGCCCCTAAATAGGTTTTCAAAACTCAAATTCTGTTTTTAGGAAAGTGTCGATGGCCGTTCCAGAAGAAGAATGTCCGCAACACAAAATCAAGCGACGACAAACCGGATATGTCAAACTGTCACCCTCGGATATGAAAGGTGTCACCGGCACCAGCATGATGAAATTTGCAATGGGATTAGATAGGGAGAGTAGGTAAGACCAACGATATTCTGTACAGCCACAACTCGCCTTATACTGACGACAAGTTAGAGCGATGGCCTTGCACAGCAACGAAGCAGAGCTTCGGTGCGAAACTTTTGGTAGATACCTACTTCGTCGATTGGTCAACGAAGCGAAGTAAGTTAGCAGGCAATTAAAAAAATTCTGGCTGGACTGGGTTGGCGTAAGAGACGAAGAAAACTAGGTTTCTTCCCTGATGAGATGAGACCGTAATAAAATGAAGGTATTTTAAAACATAGATCTGTTGCTATGTTTTGATGGACTGGGAGAGTAAATTACGCTAAATTAGCTTTTATGTTTAAAAGTCTATTGCTACAAAATGTAATTGCTTTGCATTACGGTTTATCTTGCTTTGAATATACTTTTGAAACGTTGTTGTGGACGCCTATGACTGGGATGCGTACCAGAAATTTATATTGTATACAAGTTGATGTGTAAGTAGTCTGTTGGCGTTCCTAAACAAATGCAAATGTATGTAAAATGTAAACAAACAAATGTAAATAAAAAATTAAAACAGAGAACTCAGTAAACAAGAAATAAGCATGAGCTTTAGTAGTTTCTGCTTCCGATCGTAATATGGTAGGCGACCAACACAACACCATATCCACCAGTAGCCTACCAGTGAGATTTGAATTGTAATAGTAGGTCGTGGCTAACTGCAAAATGCGACTCGGGGCCCAGGTTCGCCGATTATCAACGAGAGTAGTCCCGATTCTACGATTTTTTAAAGAGAAAAAAGATGGCCCCTATCTATAAAATAGCAATCAATCAGCACGTATTCGTCCACTGCTAGACGTAGCCCTACCCAAAGGTTAGACACAGGCTACTGGTAGTAGCTGGATGATAGAAGTAGTAGCCATAGTTGGTGATAGAAAGAAATAAAAATAGACGCAAAAGTTTCTGTAACAGTTACCTATTTGCTAATAACTTAATGCGACGCAACTTGGATCAAAGATGGTCTCACTACCCCCAAGGTTCGGTTACTTAAATGGTTTTTTTTATCCCACGTGACGGGACTCGTAAATAGGTAACTTTAAATGGCAATAAGTAATTTAAGCTCATTTTATCCGGGCCTAATCAATAGTGATTGTAAAGAAAAAGCAAACTATCGTTGCAGCGACGCGCAAGGCCGCCACGTGCGCATTGCCGACTCGGAACGGCATGAGAGCCTGATGGGCAGTCTCATGACGCCCAAGCAGAGGCTTCCGAGCGCCGGCACCCGAGCGGCCTTCGTCCGCGGCGGCGGCGCCCCCATCGACGAGCACGCCACCGAAGACAGCGAGCAGTACCTGTGCGTCATGAAGCGCCTGTACGAAGAAGTGACGATCAGCGACGAAACGGTCGTGCCAACGCTGAAGACCTACAGGTTGTTTGTTGGTTAACTAGCTGTTGCCTGTGTTCGCGTGGAAATTTTATGTGTAGGTACTTTTCTGGGATAAAAATTAACCTATGTGCTATTCATCAAAATTTCATTCAGATCCGTTTAGCTGTTCTGACGTGATTGAATTACAAATATCCATCTAACGAAACTTTCACTTTTTAATATTAGTAAGTAGATAGATAGATAGAGAACACTTTATTGCACAACCAGGTGAAAGTACATATATAAGTAAGTAAGACGCGGCGGAAAAAACGCGGAAAAGTTAACACCATCATGCATAATTTCGTAGACATTTTCTATTAGTGGATGCCATAACAAGAGAGCCATGCTAGTGTGGACGCTACATTGGGACTCTTGGGCTCAAATAATAAAGCGGGCGTCTGTAAAATATCAACATAATTGACGTAAATATAGCTCGTATGGAAAGTATTTTGTGATAGAGATATATTTTAATGACAAACGATGGTGCTCTCTCTAAATATTTTGTAAGTCCCGATGGGCGAAACATGTACAGGACGTATTTCAATGTAACAACCTTATATCTCATGTTTGACAAATAAATAATCTTTATCTTTATCTTTATCTTTAAAGATCCATCACAATGCACAAGCGAAATGTTTGAGACAAGTGGATTGAAGGCAGGCATCCCTAAGTATTATTTCTTCGTTTCCATTGATGGGTTGCGCATCGTTAGGCGCGGAGCCCACTGATCTGGCATGGCACGGACCTGGCGCGGACATGACTTATAAAAGGCGTGGAGCGAAGGAACTGATTGCGAACTGACCTGGGCCTCGATTCTGTTAGTGCATTGTAGTATAATGACAGGTACACTGTCGGGTCACGTGACGTGTTTTTTCGTACCATTGACGCCTAGAAGGTTTGATGGGTGTGCCCGCGTAGACTTAAAGCAGCCATGAAATGAAAACCGCCATGTTCATGCAGTTGTCATGTTACTACAATGCATTAACAGAATCTAGGCCCTGGAACTGACTACAATCGGGCACGTCCGAAGAAAGGGCGTTGAGTATGTTCAAATAATGACCTTATGGCCGTGTGTTTGGTACGTTAGTACGGTATTCGAATGAAACAGAATGATGTCCGCGCCATGCCCAAGCCAGTCGCCAGATCGCTGCGCTCAGGATTCAGACACACTCTCGCCTCAAAAAAAGTTATTTGTTCCCTAGGTAAAGAATCTACTATTGTTATCTAAGTTACGTAGATTTGTGAATTTTTTATACCACTGCTAACCGTACGGATAGGATAGGCTGCTTTGTAAGCTAAGTAAGTTATTGATGACCTCCCCAGACCACTAACCGAGCCGCGCCCCAAAGGCCATATGTTGACGCACTCGGTACAAGAGCTTAATCACGACGAGACTAACAAGAACAAGTTCCGAGCGTCGTTCACGCATGACCAAGACTCCATCGAGCATATGCTCACGCTGCAGTACGGCAAGAAGTTTGCGCGAAAAATCTCCTCCGATTACGTGAAGACGATCGACCAGTACGAACATCTAGTGCCGACGTCGCTGAGGAGCCTCGAGTACGCGAAGAAGAGGCCTGCGATGTCCGTGGCGGAGTATCAGGCGCGGAACGCCTTGTATGAGGAGAATAAAAGGCGGGCGCAGGAGGAAGCGGCTGCGGCTGCTGTTATAGAGAAATGTAAGCATTTTTATTATATTTAAAATACCTACAGTGGTCGACGAGTTTCGCCGGGTAGTCTCTAACATCAGAGCCGGATTTTGAGGTCTGGAGGCCCTAGGGCAACGAAGGAGCGGAGGCCCCTAATTATTCCCAAATAAAAAATACGAAACAAAAACTACAATGAATGCGATTTTTTTTTATTTAAAAAAAAAACAGATGTTATAAGTACTCATAAAAGATTGGCGTTTAATGATAGCCTTTTGGTGGGGACCCTATCCTTGTGGAGGCCCCAGGGCAGTGCCTGCCCTCCCCTAAATCCGGCCCTGTCTAACATTATAAGTCTAAGGATAATTTTAGGTTGACATCTGGCCGCCCGCACATCGCCGCGGTCCTTTCTATTAGTCTATAGCCATTCTGTGCAACCGTGACTAGCTTGACTCAACTGCCAATACGATTTTGTTTTGTTTTATTTCACAGCACCGAGATACTCTATAAAGACCGAGACCAAAATGGAACCTCCAGTAATGTATGGTAAGCATAAAACTTTTAATTTTTGTTTTCGTTTTTTTTTTGGCATAACATAAAATCCACACAACACAATCATTTGTCCTAATCCCAAACCGAGATACCCTAAGGTACCATATGGTAACCAGCCAAACTATCCTATCACAACATGGAAACACACCTAAACTGAGGCCATTTGTAGGCCTTCAGCGGGAATCGAACCCGCGACCTATGGCACTTAAGAGCAAAAGGCGTAATTTTCGTAACAATGTTTATTTTGTCTCATTTGTGCAGGCACGGCGACACAATCTGTCTACGAAGAAGAAGAAAGAAATTACGAAGGACTCGAAAAGTTAACTTCCTCCTACAAAAAAGAGGAGGTTACTAGCTCCTACGAGCAGACAAGGATAGAAACGACTAAAGTAGAAGAAACCACAGTAGAGGAACATAAGACGGTGAAAACGTTTATGGATCCGCCGCAAGCTTTCAGTAAGCTTATTTGAAACGTTAATAATCACAACAATAGTCACGGTGCACAAGTAATATTAAACCATATTGTTAGGTCAAAGTACATGACCACACGTAACCACCACCGCGGAGTGAGTTTATACCTAAGAATAAAAAAATCATAGTGGGCATTTCTTCCTACAAAAATCACTTTCAAAAACAGCCCCTGTCCTCTCGTTTAGTCTGTACCAGTGAAGTGAGCGCAAGATGTGCTGTAGAGTAAATCGCTCTGTGATTTATCCATTCTGTGCGCCATGCGTGACGACGTGAACGTTGATTGAGCGATACGTAAACTTCATGATGTATTACCCATTGAAATATCTAGGTGCCAAGGAAAATGGCGGTCTGACGGTGGCAGGTACATATAAATTTTGCCGGTTAATACTGAACTCGCTCCGATTGGTAACAAAATTGACAAGCCCCGCTCGCCTTCCCACAATTGAACGTGGGGTAATTTTTTGCGCTAATTAGACATCTTTGTTTTTAACTATCACTGGTTTATACATTTAATTTTAGTTTATAGGCCATTCCGCTCGAATGACGTCATTCATTCCCTTGTTTCTTATCAAAACGCTAGTAAAAATATGCTTAAATTCACAGTAATAGTAGATACTTATGTCAATCCACCGAGTGGATCGCCAGTGTAATCATCGAGTTCATTTTCTTGACTTCTCTCACATACAGTTACCTACATCAGAAAACATAACATAAACCTGTACCTTACGCCTGTATCCCGGAAGGGTAGGTAGAGACCAGGGTTTGCAACTTGTCACGATCCTGACAGACAGACTCTTCAATTAAAGTTTCGAAATTATTAGGGGTTAAAGTATGAAATTGCCGTTTTATTGCAATAGGTTCTTTGAATTGACATAGAATCTTCATGGTTTGAGGTTTTCGAATGAAACTTTTTTCAAATTGTTTCTATGATGTTATTTTTTTAAAAAATGTGAAACATTTGAATATCGACTTTCAATTGTTTTTGTTATTCAATTTAGACAATAAAGATGGATACTGCGAAAATTCGAGTGATTATGAGGCACCCATTTTTCGTATTTTTTTATTTTATTGATTTGACGCAAGTGAGTCAATATTGTGGGTAAGGTAACGTTAAACCATGCCGCTAATTCCTGGGTAGTTTGACTAGGGTCGGCTTCCACTATCTCTCTTAATTCATCGTTATTCACCTGTGTGGGCGGTCTTCCTCGTGGCTCGTTCTTTAAGTCGAAATTTCCATCACGAAAGCGTTTAAACCAAAATCGCACGGTGCGTTCATTAGTAGACCCCTCTCCAAACGCAGCATTGATATTGCGGGCTGTTTCTGCCGCGTTAGTTCCGCGTCGGAACTCGTATTCAAAAATCACTCGAATTTTCGCAGTATCCATCTTTCTTGTCTAAATTGAATAACAAAAACAATTGAAAGTCGATATTCAAATGTTTCACATTTTTTAAAAAAAGAACATCATAGAAACCATTTGAAAAAAGTTTCATTCGAAAACCTCAAACCATGAAGATTCTATGTCAATTCAAAGAACCTATTGCAATAAAACGGCAATTTCATACTTTAACCCCTAATATAAAAACCGGCCAAGTGCGTGTCGGGCCACGCGCAATGTAGGGTTCTGTGGACAAAAGGTTTTTTTTTATCTGCTTTACCGAACTAACAACTTCATCGAAGTCATTTTCAATGGATTTTGTACGAAATTTTACTTTTATAAGTTGGTTGTCTATAACTCGTTATAAACCTATTTTTAGAGGCTAAAAATTCCACCTATGCTGGGACTTGAACCCGCGACCTCTGGATTAAAATTGTTTTAAATAGGTTTTCAGAAGTAAGAAGATATATTTATAGGCGTCGTCTGTCGCGACATTTAAAAAAAAGACTTGTATTGATGTCCACATAGAGTACGTCAACAAATGTGATGGATTGTGATGGTTTACGACTCCGGCATATTATAAATATTATGTCCAATATTATGTCAAAGTGACAGTATAAAAACAGACTAGAGAAATATCGCGGAAATTCGTAATTGTAGTGAATTTTCTTTATCAAAAACTGTATTTCTAGTTATGTCTATGCAGCCTCGAACTACATTTTGTTATAAATAAATCATTATTTTAAAATCATTAAAAATATTAGGCTGTGCGAACGAGAGGGATGTTAAGGGAGTAAACGGGGTAATCAATTTTATTTCCTTAGAAAGCTACTATAAGCCCCCTCGTTTTAATGCGATTGCTTCCGTTCCGAATAGACACAAGATCGACCACGTCCACGATTAATATGGACGAGGCTACAACCGGAGGCGATGACGCCGACGTCGACGTTGACGACTTGGACAGCAGCTCTGATGAGGCTGCTTGAAATGGGCCTTTAGACACAGAAGACCATAGAAAAGCCTATTCGCGGACACGGTAACGGTATCCGATCCGGATCCGATTCTAAACCATGAAAATTTGCTATAATCATCAAGTTCCCTTTCATCATCATCATCAGACCACCACTGCCCACCGCTGGGTATAGGCTTTTGTCCCCATTACGCGATCTCACGCCATTCTCATCCACTAGCCTTTTATGTACGATCAATCAAACAGAATCGTGATCATTGAATTAATCAGGAATCGTAAATGAAATTTGTGAGCGCCTTTGCACTTAAATATCTACAATCTACATAATATTATGTAGAATTTATATATGAAAAAGTAGTACATATGTTACGGCTAGAACCCGAAGTGCGGCTTCGCCTAGTTTTAGCCGGTTAGAACTAGGTGTAGCTCTTGGTTAAATCTAGTATAAGCCGATTGTTCTCGGGTAAAACCAGGTCTAGTCGGTATCATTCCAGCTAGAACTAGGTTCAACCAAACCCTAGTGGCTGGTACTAGGTCTAGCCGATATCATGCCGGCTACAACTAGATTCAACCAAACCCTGGTGGCTATTACTAGGAGTAACCTATATAGGTTGGTTACTTATGTACGCTAACGTACGTTATTATGTACAGTCTGTTCATCCTTACTTGTCCAATTTAGTAAACAATATTCTAACCTCAAAATTGACATTTGATGCCGAAACTTGATATTTTCTTGCAAGTTCGTGCACTTAAATGGTGTCCCAGGTTACTTCATTTATGGGAATATGGCAGTTTTCGACTAAAAAGTCATACTTTGCGGGTAGAATCTTGTTTACTAAATTGGACAAGTAAGGATGAATAGACTTTATCTTTATTTTTGTTATTTGTCTTAAGATTTAGCAATATAAACTGAACAAAGTATCAACGATTTATTTTTATTTTGATAGCTCAATAAAAAAACCATACCTTTATACATTTAACGGGTGTCATCGTTATCGATGTATGTATTCTTTTTTTTCAATTACCAACGTTTTGGCTTTACATTTAATAAACTCACGCCTGTATCCCAGATGGATTAGCAGGGTTTGCCACTTGACACGATCCCGACAAACCTCTCTCATCAATTTTAAAAACCTATTTTAGAGGCTAAAAATTCAACCCATGCCGGGACTTGAACCCGCGACCTCTGGCTAACCGTGCCGCGCTCTCCCAACTGAGATGAGCTGCAAGTGATGTAAATTGCTTCGGCCAAATGTCGCTGCCTGTACGTAATACAGCCGATGCCGATTTCGCCGATGTCTGCACTTACCCATTAGCTTAGTTGGGAGAACGCTGGCACGGTTAGCCAGAGATCGCGGGTTCAAGTCCCGATATGGGTGGAATTTATAGCCTCTAAATTAGGTTTTTTAAAATTGTCCTCAGCACGGGTCAGTGCAACAAAAAGAATATAGGTACTCTCTCATCAATATTCAAGTAGACGTTGCATGAACGGACGCCGGTTTATTTTATTTTGCCCAATTTCGGCAATGTTGCAGTTACCGTGAACACCGTGGTTACGAGCAGACTGAAGTGGAGAGTGCGTTTATTATTGTAATGAGGTGGTGAAAGGTAATGCCGTCTGTAATTAAGCGCCAAAGTTAACACGTCTCATTTTCTATCTGAACTAACAATGCCGGTGGTATTCGACATTCATAGTTATTTTGTATACGAAGGCATTGAGCGACAATACCCACCATTTGTAGAATTAGTTGGCTACACGCGATTGTAGGCGGTAGGCGTAGTGCGATGTCATGCGGGAACTTTAGAAATGTTGGCATCGAGCTACCAATTGTATGAAAATATTAAAGTAACTAAGCGCAATAGTAGGCATCATGCGATCAAATCATAAGAGGTACCGTGGCGACCGCTTCCACAAAACGTCTCAATAAAATCTCTAGTAGCCTTCCTCCCCCCATTTTGAATTAGTAGTTGTAGTCCTACTACAGTATTAAATAAAAATTTAAAACAGATCAATTGAAAACAATGATTTAATTGAACTAATTACGCTTGCAAATTTCCCATCACACTTTATAAATTAAATTAAATTAGACTACATGATACCACAAAGTACTTGATCACAATGCTGACTTAGGTAGCCACAATTTACAGGTTAAATAAATCACCAAACGTCCTCACCTCAGTCCCAGAAAATATACGCGCGGTACCAACTGGAATCCTCTTCCGCTTTAACCATTAAAGACGGCCGGGTTGCAAAAAACGAACGCCCGAAATCTGACTACTTCTTTCACGAATTCTATCCTTATTCATTACACTTTAGGGTTTTAATGTCCGTGGCCGTGACCGAAGGCGTTCAGTCCATTGAGCGCACTCTGTCGCTCGTTGTTGTCAGGGACCCCGTCGGGATTGTCGTTGCTGTGTCGGTTTTCGAGTTGCTGTTGCCACATAGAAGCGTACGTGCCGCCTTGCGCCAACAACGTCTCGTGGCTAGAAAGAGATTAGTTCAGTTAGTGCCTGGGTTACAAACCCCCCAGCGGTAATGAGGCTGTCAATAAAGGTAAGTGTCACAGTGGGTATCATAGTTTGGGACCGGAACAAGTTATTGTGATGTGTGGAAGTTATTATTATTATTATTATAAAATTATTGACTAATCAAAATGACAGTTCAGCGCTACGTGGCGTGCTCTCTTGTCTATTGTTCCGCAGACCGATGGGGAAAGTAGACCATTTGGAAAAGTTGTCCGATGGGGAATTTAGGCAGATGGTTCCGCAGACCGATGGGGAAAGTAGACGGATGGTTCTGGAGGGGCCTGATCTCATGCCTCACAAACGAGTGGTCGAGACTGTCACACATAAAAAAGTTATTGTAAGACTAAGGCTTATCTAGTCCGTGTTGACGCAGCATATGCAATCTTTTTTTTTAATTTGCCACTTCTGTGTCCCACTGCTGGGCAATGGCCTCCCCTTTAGCTCCTGTCACCGGCCACCCCCTGCCACCCTGACAGAAAGATCGTGAGATCGTCCCGCCATCTCCGCCTTGGCCGGCCACGTTTGCGGTATCCGTCGCGCGTGACCGTCTTCTCTTACGGTAGATAATTTTTTTATGCAACTTTCATGACAATCAAATCACGTCACGTCCTGAATAATTTCGCGCAAAAGTAATGTATTAAGTAATACTTAAGTAACGTTCTGTCACGTTCCAGGGAAATTTTCTGAGAAAAGAGACAGCTAACTATTTACTTAGCGAAATTCTGAATTCTTTCTGAGAAAAGAGACAGCTAACTATTTACTTAGCGAAATTCTGAACTCCGAAACTGCCTCATAGTATCTCACCATTAAGCGATCAAAAGCAAGCACATGCAGGCAACACTATAAAAATACTCACTCTCCTCTCTCTATGATTTCACCCTCCTTTAGTACTAAGATCTCGTCTGCATGTGTGATTGTAGACAGTCTGTGTGCGATTATGAGTGTTGTTCTATTTGCGCAAACGCGTGCTAACGCCGCCTGAAAAATACATTTAAAAAATTGTATTGAGTAGATAAAGGTAAACTAACAGTACTACTACGACTAAGGGTTAAAACATGATTAAAAAACCACAAACCCGAATACTAAAAAGTGTTAAGCAAGGTGCAAATGAGTCCACTGAATCTTAAACCTAAGCAGGCGGTACCCCTCGTCGAAGCTTGCTGAGGTTATAAATTTAATGGACTCTTTTAGGCCTTGTTTCAGAATGTTTACTAGAAGCAGTCGGGTTTTAGTCTTATAATTGGGTTTTTATTAATTTAAAACTTCAATTCAATTCAATTCTTAATTAATGGCTACCCTAATGATTCTTGTCGAATTTTATGTGGCTTTTTATTTACGTTATGACATCTGACACAATAGTGATACAGCTAGTGACACTTGCGTCATCGATGACATTCAATGGACACCTCATTTGTCAAAATCGGTCCAGGCTTCGGAGCCAACATGATCATAAAAACATCATACATACATACATGCATTAACATAACCTTCCCTTACATACGTAGTCGGTTAAAAAGAGTTACAGCCTGTTTTCCGTTACACCCTTTACTAAAAAGTAAAGGATTTCAAAGCTTAAATTGCTGTTAGCAATAAGGCCGCCCATTGTACGTTTTCATTGTAACTTTCATATTGTATGTCTCGCTTCTTGTGTGCAATAAAGAATATTCATATCTTATCTTAAAGAAGGAAAGGGTACACGGTATTTACCTGGATATTTCTTTCAGTATTCGTATCCAGTGCGGAAGTTGCTTCATCAAGTAGGACTATCGCGGGATCCTTGAGTATTGTTCTGGCGATGGCTATCCTCTGCTTCTCTCCGCCGCTCAACCTTAGACCTCTTTCACCGACCTAAAAACATATTGTCAGTCGATTTTAAATCCTTTTCACTTGTAACAAAACTCACCGACTCCCAAATTCGGCCGTAGCACACACCACAGACTATTATTATTATTAAGATTCTTTATTGCACAAAACACATGTTTGATACAAAGGCGTACTTAATGCTAAATAGCATTTTCTACCAGTCAACCTTTGGTTTGTGGATAATGGCTGGGTGGGTAGTGCATTTAAATACTAAAGTAATACTTATATAGATAGTCGATAAACATGTACATAAACATACATAGACTATGTCGTCATTAGTCAATAATATCGCAAAGCTCGCCGGTGTAAACGGAATGATGTCAGTTACACGAGACAACTTTTTTTATGTAGCCTAATATACTTCGCACTTCTGGGCAAAGGCCTTATATCAGAGAGAGAGAGAGAGAGAGAGAGAGAGAGAGAGAGAGAGAGAGAGAGAGAGAGAGAGAGAGAGAGAGAGAGAGAGAGAGAGAGAGAGAGAGAGAGAGAGAGAGAGGCGTGCCCACCGCGGAATGGCAACTTCAACTTGTGGTATGTGAACACATCAGACACTTGGGTTTCCTCACGGTGTTTTCCCTCATGTAAGCGTGTCTCGCGATGCTCACACAGAGTTGTACATTACATAGGAAACATAAGAATACATAAGAATCAATAGTGATGTATACCTGAGTATCGTAGGCATCAGGGAATGTTAGTATCCTGTCATGAATATCAGCATTCTTGGCTGCCGCGATGACATCTGACGAGGGCGCATCCAAGCGGCCATATTGAATGTTGTATCTGTAACAATTATGTGAAAGTAGATTGTAGTAAATAGTCCGGGCTATGTTCGGAGACGAGACAAAGGTGATGATTGAAATAGCATATATAAGTGTAGTGGCAGTGGGCTGGTCACATGGGCCGAAAAACCGATGGTCTATGGGGTGTAAAGACTACGACTACGGACTGGCAAACGTAGCGTAGGATGCCCACCACTTCGCTGGACCAACGATCAGAAGCAGATTGCTGGATCACAGCTGGATGAGAATGGCCGAGGATAGAAAGAAGTGGCGTGCCTTGGGGCAGGCCTATGGTAGGCCTATAAAAACTGTTCGTCTGTTCATATTAACGTTTAGACCCCCCTCAGTTTCGGACGTATGTAGGGATTTTTTGTTACACCCTCTACAAGCAGCTTATGCTTTGGACGAAAGCTTCGAGTTCTGTTTCTGACAGTGTTGTTAAAGAGCACTGTGTCCTATGGCACAACACCTATATTCGCCCGCAGCGAGGGCTGCGTGATCTTGCACACGTCCTGTCCGTCGTATTAACGATTAGAACCCCTAAATTTCGAATACATATAGGGATTTTGTAACACTCTATAGCCTGCATATGCTTCGGACGAAAGCTTCGACTCCTGCTTACCTGACAGTGTTGTTAAAGAGCACTGTGTCCTGGGGCACAACGCCTATATTCGCCCGCAGCGAGGTCTGCGTGATCGTACGAACGTCCTGTCCATCAACCTGCACCGAGCCCTCGTTTACGTCATAGAAGCGGAAGAGCAGGCGCATTATCGTCGACTTGCCGGCGCCGCTCGGACCCACCTGACGGGCGAACAGGGTTTAGTAACTAAAACTACGATCACATCTGTAATTAGAAACTGACTCATTTCACTGGGGAATTGGCACTGCTTGTACAGGTGCCAAGCCTAGCACGGCAACAGAAGCTTATTGAATAAGTTGATTCATAAACTACTTTTAATTTAGATTGTCAACACTGTACAGTTTCTGGAAATAAATTATTCTTATTATTATTGTAAATTTTACATTTAAAATTAACATAAGTAAGTAAAACTTTCCTAAGTAATTGAGTGCTGGTCCCAACACTTAAGTATGGTAGTGAGACTTGGGTATGGCAGAAGAAACAAGAAAGTAGTCGTGAGTTTATGTTATGTTTAAATAAAAATATGTCCTTAGCCGTAAACCACTATTGCCATTATCACTAGGATAAGGGCCGGTTTCTGGATTGAGAAATTTACTAAGTAAGTACTTAAGTAACGTTGTCACGCTCTTTTCTGAGAAATTCGAAGAGACAGCACTACAGTTAACTATTTACTTTGTGAAATTCTCAATTCAGAAACTGGCCCTAAGTCTACTAAATGCATAGTAGTTCTGTAGACTAATGTTAGCACAGCAATAGCTGTTTGAATGACACTATTTTTGTAACGGCCGTTTTTTGGCGTTAATGCTATTCCGAGCAGGTCAATAAATAATAATAATTAAAAAAAAACTGTACTAAAAAATAACCAACAACCCGACTGCTGAACATTATAAGCAGGCGGGACCCAAATTCAACTGGTTATTTTTTATTACGTTTTTGTTTTCGCCACCTTTTACACTACAAACACGACCCGAAGTTAGCGGCTAACATTGTACATTGACACTCAACAAACAGGATTAAAACAGTTTATTAATTTCCGTTTTCTTCTCAGCAGTGTACTCACCAAAGCGACAGTGGTCCCGGGCTGCACGGTGAAGCTTACGTTCTTCAGGACAAGCCTCTCGGGCCCATAACCGAAGGTGACGTTTTTGAACTCGACGGCGCCGCGCCGCACGACCAGATCGGGCGCGCCGGGCGCGTCACGCACGTCAGAGTCCACGCGTAAGAGATCGAACATGTTCTCCATGTCGACGAAGTTCTTTTGAATCGCTCTGCAAAGATGGGAGAGTGGGTTAGATTAATTTAGTAGTATTATTAACAAAGTGCGTTCCACTGCACGGCACAAGCTTTCTCTCAGAGTGAGAGTAGGGGCTTAATTACCACGCGTGCCCACCGCAGATTTTCAAGCTCTGAGGTATGTGAACACCTCAGGCACTCAGATTTCCTCACGATGTTTTCATTCACGGTTAGCATTGCATTTTAACAAATGAAAAATTATTCGTAAAATAATAATTTATCGATGGTCGTATGGAGTACCTTCGGTACGCGAGTTCGATTCGCACTTTTAAGCGCCGGGATTTTGATAAAGCCGTAAAAATATATGCCATATAAAATATTTCATCATCCATATGAATGCAATGAGATCTCCACAGTGGTTGAGGAACTAAACGTAGGGCTTAGGTACAGAAAATGACTGGCTCATCTCAAGAATCCACTGTCTGCTGCTCTGCTTGATACCAGATACAATGCCAAGCGACTGAAACGAACACACATCCTTCATGACAAATCCACTGAGGATGTAGTCAAAATTCAACTGACTAACTGGCAGATCCATTTGATCATAGCCAAACAAGGGCTGATGGCAAACTAACCTGTAATAAGTTCCGAACCAATTCAGTGGGACATACAACTGTATGATGTAAGAGGCAAATAGAACGTAGTCACCAACAGTTAGGGTTTTCTCATTCACCACCAGCGACACGCAAAGGAGTGATCCCGCCAAGAGACCTATAAACATTATAATGGTTTAAGATGTAACTCTAAATTGTAGATACATACATACATAAACTCACGCTTGTATCCAGGGGTAGGCCGAGACCAGGGACTGCGACTTGCCACGATCCTGACAGATCACTTTCGCTTCATCAACAATCATTAGGCGTTGCATGCGCGCACGCTGGTTTCGGGTGCTAAACGTTCTCTAATCAAACCTCTACAAACACGTCATTCAAAGTAACACCACACATACTTCTCAAAGACCTCATTTCAACTGTAGTAATCCTACTTTCTTGATTCTTTTGCCATACGCAAGTCTCGCTACCGTACGTAAGTGTTGGGACATAAGAAATTGTAGACAAATGTTAATATATAACTTTACATAAGTTACAACAAGAATATAAGAATTATTCCAGGCTTTCCTTATTGTAACAAACTGTTAATTGCCTTTTAAGAGATGTTAGTTGGCAAAAAAAATTGTAAAAAGTACGAGAAAATAAAGAATAATTGTTAAAAAATCTAAGAATAACATATTCTTTACGTACCTCCACAAATAATAACATTCTGCATGGTGTTCAGCATATTCAATGTGATAAGTGATTTGAATTCTTCTTTCTGTAAACAAAAATGTTAATGCTGTGTAATAAATGTAATTATGAATTTAGAACTCTGAAAAAACAGGGACCGTATAACCCAAACGTTTAGGTACCTTTAAAATACGCTATGTATGAGTATTTATTTTAAGGTTATGTGGAAATATAATTCGGTTGTGATATGCCCGTGTGGCGCCGGATTAAGAATAGCGTCACTCCATTTCCTTCCGTGGATGTCGTAGAAGGCGACTAAGGAAATCAATTACCAGGAGACGGGCAGCAGCGTCTTCCTGAGATTCCAACCGCATACTGCGATCGCCAACCCGCCTGCCAAGCGTGGCGATTATGGCAAACCCCCTCATGGTTTTAAAAATTACGAAGGAGGCCTATGTCCTGCAGTGGGCGTCAAATGGCTGATGATGATGATGATGATGATAATGGTGGACGGTATATTTCTTTTACTTGAAAGTCGACGGCACATGCACCCTACTCAATTTCATGTTTCACGTTCTGTGGATCTTTGCAACTACAAATTAAAGGTTGATGTGCTGTCGACTATCCCGTACCCTTTTAGTAAAAGGTGTTTACAAAATGCAGCGCCTTCAACAAAATGTACCAAAATTACGTAGCCGTTAAATAAAGGTATAGCTCAACTGGCAGGAAATAAAGGTATGGGAATATTTTATTGTCTACCGATATCGTACTTAAAACTCTTTACCCTTTGCAACCGCTTTCAGTCCCGGGAAAAAATAATATGTCTGTGATAATACGCCACAATCGCCATATATGATCATAACGCTGAAAGGGGTAAAGGGTAACAGACTCGCAAAGGCTAACTACTTACTTGAAATTTAATAATAGCATCCTTATAGGCCAGGCACTCATAGGACTCTGCCCCATAGTACTTGACAGTCTCAAAGTTGAGCAAAGAGTCGACGGAGCGCGCCTTCTGATCGTTGTCTGCTTGGTTCATTCTACGCTGGTACTTTGTCCGCCATTCCGTCACGCATATCGTTGCAACTGAAGAAGAAAACCGGCGAGATGTAAAACCATATTTCACCAGACGTGCTAATATTGGTGTACAATAATAGTACACTGTACTTTCTCCCGAGTACATAGTGCTTTATACTACACCTACGACGAAAATAAAATTATTTAGAATAATTAAAAGTGTACATACTGTTAAATATTTAGTAAAAAACTAAATTGAACAGAACAAAAGCAATTGCCACGTTTGTTTTTTTCGTATTGCAGAAAAACGTTGTCAGCCTACTTTCATTGAAAATCAAGTACAAAAAGAAATTCCGACCTCTTTTTTTAATTATTTGATATAAAACATTTTTGAGATTTTACGTTTGCATTTTTTTTATCTTCGCTGGTAAAAACAAAAGAACGTTAACAGGGCAGGAATGGATTTTCATAAAACAGGGCACAGGGCAGGAGCCCTGCTACGAAGCGCGGGAATGAAATTCTATGTAACTTTTCCTGCCGCACATTTCGCTAAGCAAATACTCAAGTAACGTTCTGTCACGCTCTTTTCTAAGAAATCCGAAGACAGCACTACAGTTAACCATTTACGTAGCGAAATTCTCAATTCAAAAACTGGCCACTAGAAGTGCTAATATTGCTGTCCAATAATATGTTCTTTATCTCTATCTACTGTCTTTGTTCTTCAGGCGGCGTTAACGCGAGTTTTTGCAAATAGAACAACACGTACCCCCGGTTTCTCATACACTAACAAGCTGTTAATCTACTGTTAACAGCTGCCAGGGGTTTTCTTTGTATGCACTTTGGTCAATTGACAGCTGTTAACAGTATATTAACAGCGTGTTAGTGTACGAGAAACTGGGGGTTATAATCGCACATAGACTGCCTACAATCAGAAATGCGGACGAGTTGCTAGGTTTGAAGGAGTGGGAAATAATTGATTTCGAAGAAAAGAGATACTTTCAATTCTTGATCACACTCCGACTGATAGACCCTAGGATGATTTTCCTTAGCCCTTATTGAGACTTAACTGAGTGCTGCTGTTTGTGATTGATTCTGTTCAACTGGCCGTTTTGCCAGATATGTTTAATTACCATTCTTTATTATAAAGGCTAAGTTAAGCTGCCAAGAAGGTAGTTACTACACTTTAATTACGAAAAAAAAATTGGACGTATTCCCTGTTACAGTTTCTAGTCTATCCGCAAGGTTCTGAATTGAGCACTGCAATAAATTAATAGTAACATATTTAACGGGTCTAATCGCTTTTCAATCGCTAATTCACAGTTCTGAACAGCCAGCCGAGTGCGAGTCCGAGCGGTAATTCGCTATAGTAACATATTCTGTGAAAATTTCAACTAACGACCTACTACGGTTCAAAACTGAAAGCCCTTTATAGATCGTCTGAACTCGTCATAGGTCCAGTACAGACAGGCGTCGCAGACAAAGTATTAGGTTCCCCGTTTATCACCCTCCGAGTAAGAAACCTAAGACATAGAAAGGAAGTGGGTCGAGGGCGCGGAAAAGACACGCCGAGGTGTACAGAGTCACATACCACAGAGCAAGGCCTGCGCCGCGTCCTCGACCTACGACCTTTCTGTGTGGCTTACGCCTAGGAGTATGGAACTTACTGATGTAAAGAATCATGGTGGAGAAGACAATGAGGCCGAACCAGGCGTTGAAGGCCGTGACGAAGAAGACGACCGCCACCACAATGTCTATGATCGTGGGCGTGATCGAGAACAGTATGTAGGACAGTAGATTGTCTATGGAATCGGTGCCGCGGTCCATCACTCGGAGCACCTCGCCGGTCTTCCTGGACAAGTGCCAACACAGAGGCAAACCGTGCAGGTGACGGAAGAGTTCCAGCTGAAAAGTGTAAACTCTGATTGGTACAATCTTTGTGTCCCGCGCTTTGCAAATTTTCCAAAAATCTCTTCGGCACTTGAAGCTCCAAATAATGTTTTAATGCTGTTCCTACGCGAAGCATACTGTCTCGCCCGCGCAATTTAACATTTTTAGTGATTGTAACAAAATTAGTATACTAGTGATTAATGTGGTCTGTTTTGATAGACATCAAGGGGGTAACATAGTACATTGACATTCAGCAAACAGAATGTAAATTCTTTACGTTGAAATAAATTATTGATTTCTTGATTTCTGATTTCTGGTCCAGGGAGGGAGTAACACCAGCGCCACCGAGGAAAAAAGTCATATCTTTTATTTATTACAGGTCGAATTTGCAAAAAGTGTCAGTACAATCTCTCAGTCAATCACGAACCTGGGACTAGATAGCATTTATGCCAAAAAAAGGCCGTTTCTGGCGTTAATAAACATAAACATAAACATTTACATACAGGCACATACATTGCTTCTGGCCCCACACTAGGATACCCTGTGTCGTGGGAACCAGAAACAACGACATCACAAACATGTAATCATCCAAGACCTGGGGTGTTTTTTTTTTGTCCCCAGCCGGGATTCGAACCCGAGACCTCTCGCACGGTATGCAGATGCAGTACCGCTGCGCCACGAGGTCGTTAATGCTATCTAGTCCTAGGTTTTTTGCCTTAGGTTCAGGACCATGGGTCCTAAAAATCACTATAAACATGATTGAGAGATTGTACTGACACTTTTTGCAAATTTTATTTGTAAAAAAAGATATGATTTTTCCTCGGTGGCGCTAGTGTGACTCCCTGGACCCCCCTTCCATTGCGGATATTCAAGGCATACTTTTCTTATTCTGTACCAAGTTTTTGGTTGAGAAAACCCGATTCCAAAATTAATAATCTTGGAAACAACTTTTCTTTATTAAATACTACTTATGCAAAACAAAAATGTATTTAAAATGTCCGTAATTTAATTATCTATCAAACCCTCAGACCATATGCAGTTATGCTTGTATAAGTTGATAAACTTTTTTTTGCCGTTACCCACATTTCGGCTGATATTGTGTTTTCTGGTGACTGTTGTATTTTGTTTTGTGATTTTATGTTTTTGAGTACTGTGTCGTCAAATAAATATATCTTTCTTTCTATTTATCAAAAGTTAACTCATTTTATCACAATCACTAAAATTATTAAATTGATCGAGCAAGACAGCATGCTCCACATAAGTACAGCCTTATGGTACGTTTACACGCTTGCCAAGCCTTGGCAAGGATCGACAATCGCAAGCATGTAAAAAGGGCGTTTGGCTTGGCTTGCGTGGGCTTGTGCCTGCTTGCTTCCGATCCAGTCGAGTGTCGGTTTTTTTGCGCAGATCAAAGGGCGTTTGCGGCAAGCGCTTGCGATGCATTTACATGTTGGTCCGCGTTTAGTAGCCATTGTGATCTCGCGGCGAGTACACGTTTGCTTGAACTTACAAAAAATAAATAAAAATATTTTAAATATATTAAATATTTTAAAATAAATAAAATTATTTCACTTTGCTTACATTTCAAATAAAAGTACGTTAAACCAAATGCAATAGCCGTCACAAGTTCGGTGTCCGCCATGCTTGGATGTATATTGCAGACTGACGCATTCACAAGCGTATAAACGCCTTTCAAACGCCAAAAGAGATTTGTGGAGGCTTGGGACTGTTTGCAGTTTGCCAAGGCTTGGCAAGCGTGTAAACGTACCATTAAACATAAGCTATGCAAACATCAAACCTGCAATTCCCTTGTCGTGTACTGCTGGACTTTAATCCACAGAAACGATCTCAGATTGTTGAGCAACCCCATGCCTCCGGTCCCGCCTCCTTGCAAAAACTTGAAGAACACGTATATGACGATTATGTCCCAGCAGAATTTGAGCGGTGGTATTGATATACTGTCCACTGTAAGGCAAAACGGACGTTATTTGTTAGGCGTTAAGGTTTACTTATGCAATCTTACTTTACTTACTTACTTACTTTATACTTTATTGCACACATAAAATTACACGAATAAAACAAAACATTTACAGAATTAAAAGGTCACCAGGGCCCTATTTCATGGAACTACAACTCATGATGACTATGACAATTCGATGTACATTGCATTGCCAATTAACCCATAAATTAAGAAGTAGGAAGACTAGGCTACGCTTTCTTCTGACTGTGGAATAGTGTTCTTTATTCAATTTATGCGGTGGCAAGCGGTGGTAGCCTAGTGGGTAGAACATTGGACTCGGAAGCGGGAGACCCAGGCTCGATTCCCAGTGCGGGCATGTAACTATGACTTTTCTTTCTAAGTTATGTACATTTGTAAAGTTATAGTAGCAATACCACTCGCTAACGGTGAAGGAAAACATCATGAGGAAACCTGGGTGTCTGAGCTATTCACATACCTCAGCGCTTGAAATCGCCAATCCGCGGTGGGCACGCGTGGTGTTTAGGCCCATACTCGCTTTCTGAGAGAAGGCCTGTGCCCTACAGTAGGACGCATAATAGCCTGCTTATGATTCAATTTATGTGCTTCACGTTGTCATAATAAACTATGAATAGATCATAGTTGTATGAAACGCGATTCGATTTCCGCACGGGTAAGTCCCAGTTGTACAGCTGGGCAGTACAGCTTTCATTTATAATACATTTAAAAATGAATCAAAATACATATTCAAAATATTGATATCGAAACAATACCACGGTCTAGTCAAGAGTACTGGCTTCGTATTTTTAAATGACTCGCAATACTCACACATAGTAATATTATAATAGGGGTTAAAGTATGAAATTGCCGTTTTATTGCAATAGGTTCTTTGAATTGACATGAATCTTCATGGTTTGAGGTTTTCGAATGAAACTTTTTTCAAATGGTTTCTATGATGTTCTTTTTTTTAAAAATGTGAAACATTTGAATATCGACTTTCAATTGTTTTTGTTATTCAATTTAGACAAGAAAGATGGATACTGCGAAAATTCGAGTGATTTTAGAATACGAGTTCCGACGCGGAACTAACGCGGCAGAAACAGCCCGCAATATCAATGCTGCGTTTGGAGAGGGGTCTACTAATGAACGCACCGTGCGATTTTGGTTTAAACGCTTTCGTGATGGAAATTTCGACTTAAAGAACGAGCCACGAGGAAGACCGCCCACACAGGTGAATAACGATGAATTAAGAGAGATAGTGGAAGCCGACCCTAGTCAAACTACCCAGGAATTTGCGGCATGGTTTAACGTTACCTTACCTACAATATTGACTCACTTGCGTCAAATCAATAAAATAAAAAAAATCGAAAAATGGGTGCCTCATGATTTGACTGATCTGCAGAAAGAAACGCGTGTTGAAACTTGTGTTGCCTTGTTGAACCGGTACAGAAATGAAGGAATATTGGATCGAATTGTAACATGTGACGAAAAGTGGATTCTTTATGATAACCGGAAAAGAAAAATGCAATGGCTGACCCCAGGTCAAATGCCACAACTATTAAAAAATCACTCGAATTTTCGCAGTATCCATCTTTCTTGTCTAAATTGAATAACAAAAACAATTGAAAGTCGATATTCAAATGTTTCACATTTTTTAAAAAAATAACATCATAGAAACCATTTGAAAAAAGTTTCATTCGAAAACCTCAAACCATGAAGATTCTATGTCAATTCAAAGAACCTATTGCAATAAAACGGCAATTTCATACTTTAACCCCTAATATTAAACGGGTCTAACGTCGGGAATCTACGGTAATTACATTTTACCTAATAAATAATCGCGGTTAGACCCGTTTAATATATTACTAAGTAGTGGCTCAACTTACCTATCATCTTATTGTAAATGGGCACATAAAGGTTGACGACCCGGCCGGCGACGAGCAGCAGTAAACAGACGAGCACGTAGATCTGGAGGCAAACGCTCTTGCGCGGCCACAGGAAGGGGAGCAGTGTACGCAGTTTGCTGAATACATTGCGGAACGTAGACCTGTTCTCTTCCTACGGCGGAAAAGATGTGGTAAACAAGATATTCTGGGTGTTTTTCCATGTTTGTGGTGTAACAAAAAAAAATGAAAATGTATATCGGTTCTGGATGTCCTTGACTGGTTACCACATCACAGGGTATCGTAGTTTGGGATGTTGTTATTAATATTAAATCTGTACATTATATAAACTCACGCCTGTATCTGCAGAGACCGGGGTGGCAAATCTATACCTAAATTTAAAAAAAAAACGGTCAAGTGCGTGTCGGGCCACACACAATGTAGGGTACGGAACCCTACATTGTGTGTGGCCCGACACGCACGCAGTTGGCTGTCAAAATATGCGGACATAAAAGGGGTTATTTGATTTTTTTATTATAGTCGAATCGAATCTTCCCGTTTCTAAGCATAAATAGCATATCAAATGCAATGATTTTGCATGTGCTTTCCGGATTACTCTTGTAATGTGCTTAGATACTTTTGGAGTACTTGTCACTTTCAACATTTTGTCTAGCTTTTGATTACATGCTAGCACAAATAGCACCTTAAGGCCGCGTTCGGATCGGCTACTTATGCTTGCGCACGATTTCTTTTAGAGCGAATACATAGTTAGGGTACAGTAGGCAATTTGAAAATGCGCATCCTAATAAATACAATTTTGACGGCCGACGTCACTAACACAATATTTTTTTGGTAACTATATTATTTATTATCCAAAACTCAGTATAGCTCAAATTAAACCATATTTCGTTATTATATTAAAACATATTAAAAACTCATAAAATTAATGCCCGACGGCGTTAGATAGGACTTTGAAGAGTAATTTTTTTTCAGATTTTAGGAGTAAAATGTACTTTAAAACCCCTGTTTTAGGGGAACGGTCGGAGAACCAAGCCTTAAATGAAAGCATTTAATATTGTGCTTCTCGAATTATTCATTGAATTTTTATGTTTTTTTTTAGTAGTTGATGATAAAATCCACTTTTTTTTGTATTAATGTAACAATAAATTACTTCAATAGTAATAATAACTTCCACACAACACAATCACTTGTCCTGGTCCCAAACTAGAATACCCTGTACTATGGTAACCAGGCAAGCATATGACAAACTTGAAAATACACCAAGACTGGGTGTATTTTCTTTATTGTACACCGAAAAGTATACAAAGTATGCTTTACTTATCTAAAATTTAAAATATGAATACAATCTTCTTTTAATAATGTACAAAATAATACCGATGATGTCTCACAGGTATAGGATAAAAGTATGCTTCCATTTCATTCTTTTACATGACGCGGGCGTCCGTAAACAGTCTGAAAACGATACATACAATATTTAGTTAGTAACGTGGTAATTTGATGTTAAATTGATAACAAACTTGTAAAGAACAAATATGACGAAAGTATCAGACTGCTTACTTTATTGACGTATCGAACTGAAACCTATGCATCGAAACAGAAACATTGACATTATTGAATCTTTTAAATACAACTGAGATACCTTTTTTAATTTATCTTCTAGATCAAATACTGAATTTTGAAATGGACATCCCATCTTAACCTAAAAATCTATGAAAAATGTCAAAAAGACATCAGGCTTATGCCACACTGAAAAGAGTTTAGATCTACAAGAACATCAGAACTAAACTCCTTGATGTATCAACTACGTAGGAATGGGTGAGTGAGCCAAGTAATATTAATAGAATTAAATTTTGCAAAAGATCGACAAAAAAATATTGGTTTCAAATATATTCAGTGATATAAAGTAGGTAGTATAGTGTAGAGACATGATTCTAGGTAACATCTTATATAATTATATACTTGCCGAACTATTTGCCAATAATCTAGCTCAAGTCTTCAAACCCTATCCAGCCAGAGATGAAGAAGCAGCGGCTCACTCAGAAAAATTAGAGGATGCTACTCGTATCAAACACGCAACACCAGCTGAAGTTCGGAAAATAATCAATTTAATGAACTTCAAAAAAGCCACAGGCTACGATCTCATTAGCCCAATCATCATAATAAAAAATCTTCCCAGGAAGGCAATCGTTGTCTTTACAACTATTGTGAATGCCATACTAAGAACCCATGCCCGTGAAAGGTTGCACAAATAATTCTAATAGCAAAAGAGGGTAAACCTGCGCACGAGGTGACTTCATACAGAACTATAAGTGCCTAAAAGGTCTTTAAAAACATTCTTCTCTTCAGACTGAAGCCTTGTCTCACCGAAATAATTCCCCAACGCCAATTCGGATTCCGCGAACACCACTCAACAACGAAACAAGTTCAGACTGATAAATCAAATAGCAAGTTCATTGAACAAAAATAGTACTGCTCAGCTACTTTCCTCGACATTACTCAAGCCTTCGATAAGGTATGGCACCTTGGACTCAAATTTAAGCTTAAAAACCTATTGCCACACTCTATCTATCCTGTACTGGACTCGTACTTGACTGACAGAGGCTTTGAAGTAAAATACGATGAAGAAAGAGCGCTTCAAGAAAGATAATCAGGAATCCCGCAAATAAGCGTTCTCAGTCCTGTGCTCTACATACTATACACAGCCGATTTACCAACTACTGATAAAGTCACAACTAGAGCCTTTGCTGACGACACCGCCTACCTAACAAGCCATCAAGATCCCACCCCGCTACCACATCACAACACTTGCAAGAAGTACTAAACCTTATGGAGATTTATTATTATTATTATTTGTAGACGGGCAGGCAGTTGGAACAACTGATAATTGCCCGCATCCAGTTTCACTTGGTTATTTTTGGTGATTTGGTGTAGATTATGGCGCATTAGGACAAATGAAACGTAATCGGTACAAGTTACTTTTACCCTCAAAAAGGCAGTGTGCCCTCCAGTGTATCTTAATGGTAAAGAAATACCTCAAGCCAACAAAGCCCGTTATCTGGGAATTCACCTTGATAGGCGCTTGACATGGAAAAAAAACACATAACAGCGAAACGCAAACATCTAGACCTTAAAGTACGCTCTATGTATTGGCTCATAGGTCCCAAGTCCAAACTATCGAGAGAATGTAAGATAACATTATACAAATCAATCCTGAAGCCTATCTGGACCATTCTATAGTATTCAGCTATGGGCCTATCTATAGTATTCAGCTATGGGGAACCGCTCGCAGGTCAAACATAGATATTCTTGAACGATTCCAGACGAAAATCGAAGGGCAATGCTGAACATCCCTTCGTAGATCAGCAACAAACACATGTATCAAGATCTCAAAATTCCCACGGTACACGCACCCGCTTAGTCGTCATCCAAACGAACTAGCTTCGGACCTGATAACAAATGATAGCACTGCTATGTTCGACTGAAGAGGCACAATATAATCAATCTGGCAGACAGAAAGTAAATTTGGCAGTAAAGGCAATTTAGAAGGATGGAGGCCGATGGACCTCACTGCACTAATCACGAACTACAGAAAAGCAGTAGAAGCCCAAACAGTTGGCTTATTGTAGTTGGAACGCAACAGATCGCAAAAGGGCACCAAATAAAACAAACTATCTGACTTGGTAAACGTTGTTATGCCATATTAATTAGCCTACGACCTATTCTCATACTTACCAAATATTCACAAAAAAATCATAAAAATCGGTGAAGCTTCTTGTGAATGCTTCTTGCATTAAGAAAATTTGTGCAGTGCCTTGTACATTTACATGTTACATAATTAGTGCAATAAAGAATTAAAATGTATAAATAAATAATAGTTGTCCAATACAAGTCATGTGAAACATTTTGCTTGCGCGATGCAGGAATGTTGGAGTTTATAGTGCGCGCGCAGAGTTGACATGTGCTCGCCACAAGGGAGGCCTATGCCCTGCATTGGGCGTCAAATGGCTGATGAAGTTGGATACCATTGTTATGTACTGCTGTTGCTTAGTGGACTACGATTAGCTTATCTAAGAAGCCACGCCACTTACCCGAGGCGGTATAGTCCTGCGCGGATCCTCACTTTCCAGCTGCTCGAATTGGTGCATAATGCCCGGCGCCTTCATGCCCAGAACGAACATGATCATGCACGACACATAGCGGCCCACGAACATCGCCATCTCCAGGCGGTCTTGTAAGCTGAAAACATGTTTCTATTAGATAATCACAACAATATGTGTTGTTAAAATTTAACCTTATTTTTGCATTTATAACAAAATATGGTTATTTATAAAATAGTTACACATATTTTCTAATACGACCTCACAGACCGAGCATCTTCGCGAGGCATTTGCCGAGCGTAGCAATTCGGTCTGTGTGGACGTGCCTCGCCCGAGGCGCGTGTGTTTGCTTGCGGCGAGGCATGTCCACATAGGTAGATGGGCTGCTCTGTGTGTGTGGACCCGTCTATTATTTCAAACCTTTTTGAAACATGATGCGAAACTTCTGCCCATTAGAAATGGTTTAATTTATCGATGCAGAAGAAACAAATTTGAGACTTTCAGCAGTAAACGGCAGCAGAGGTCACCGTTTCGATTGCGGCTTCAGCGTGAACTTTTTCTATCAGCATTCTTTACTTACTCTTTCAAATGCCACCACCATCCCTCTTTATTGAGATTCAAGAACGATAAGTTCTCCGCCACGAATATCATGGCCCAAAATACAAGCAGCACGAAGCCGTGCCCTCTCGGTGGCACCGAGGGCAGTAGGAACCGTTTCTCCAATATAGCTAGATACGCCGAAAGCGGGAACATGACTAGTGTCATTATTAGCGCCAGGACCTGAAAGGATAGAGAGGATTGTCACGGAACAGTCAAACGTCATACAAGCGACAGATTTCTAGTTTCGCTTTTGCATTTTAAGTCGCGATTTTTATTGGACTTCTGTAATAGAAATCACACGTCATCGGCACTTTTTAAGGTGACTGAACATTATATCGTTGCTTAGCAAACAACACCGCTCAAGTCGAAATTGTACCGTTTTGACATTTGAATACCATTGGGTGCAGATTTTAAGCGCGAATCGATCTATCTATAGGATTCAATCATTCAGACCAGGATTCTCTAATGATGAGACCTTATGCGGACGAGCATTTATCAAGAGAGCACTTAAATGAAATGAAATCATTCATTATAACTCACCATATACCCATAGACATGTCCTGCTTTAAATACAAAAGCCTGTAATAAAAATCGTATCACAGCCAGCACCGATATGAACAGTGTGAAGAATATCTGCACACCGAACAGTCTTGACGCACGAACATCCATTATTTCAGTGGCATACCTGGAATTAAGATGGGTAGGTTAGTAAAGATTGACGAAAGAAATACATATTATTTTTAAAAAATCCTATTTAGATGCCAAAAAATTCCACCCATGCCGGGCCTTGAACCCGCGACCTCTGGCTAACCGTGCCAGCGCTGCCCCAACTGAGCTAATGGGCAAGTGCAGGTATCGGCGAAATTAATTATCTCTGTACGTAATACAGAGAAATACAAACTTCTCAAGAGGCTCGAAATTTCGCCGATGCATGCCCAGCTCAGTTGGGAGAGCGCTGACACGGTTAGCCAGAGGTCGCGGGTTCAATTCCCAACTCAATTTCCCAATTCAACTCTAAATAGGTTTTTAAAAATTATCCTCAGCACGGGTTAGTGCAAAAAAAGAATATAACATAATATAATATTAAGCAAATGCGGGTGGAAGGATTGGTAAGGGATATCCCACGTGGACATACTTCAACCAAATATCCTTTGCTAATACAACCCGTATTAGCAAAGGAGGAGATAAAAAGTATCCGAAACCGGCGTGCGTCTATGCTAATTTATTTATTTATTTAGATTTGAATGTTGATGAAGTGAAGACGTCTGTTAGCATCATGGTAAGTGGCAAACACTGGTCTCTGTCTACCCCTCCGGGATACAGGTGTGAGTATATGTAATGGTTACTTTAGTATATTATTATGTTAAAATACAACACATACAAGCGGGAAGCTTGGAAAACCATTAGGGAGGCCTATGTCTTGCAGTGGGCGTCAACTGGCTGATGACGATGACAACACATACATACGTAAATTCACGCCTGTATCCTGGAGGGGTAGGCAAAGTCAATGGTTTGGCGATTTCATTAGTTGCTGCATGCACATATGCAAGTTTCAAGAACTTGTTATCTTCCCCTATATTTTTTTCCTCTGTGCCTATATTATTACAGCTTGATTTATAACTTCAAACATGTTGTTTTAATCAACTTCAAAAAAGGAGGTTATCAATTCAACACATTTTTTTTAAATTTATTATTTTTATATTCAAACTGATGTTTTATTTATTATTCGGAGCCAGAGTCATTCTTTAACCCCTCTGGAAAATAACATAAAATTTCCAACCAATCATAGTATAAATAAAACTTTTATCTATTCTCGAAATAAATATTAAATAAGTAGACAATACAAGATTTTTCTTTTTCCAAGTGGAATAGAACAGGATGGATTCTAAACAAAGTTCACATTCATATGTATACATATTAATTGAAATCAATAAGACTTTTGTTAGTATAGTAGATAAAGCTGAGCAAGATAATGCTATCTCTACGTGACCAAAACTGTGTTACACTATAAAGCATCACTCGATTGAAGCCTGCAGAGAAATGTTATTTATAGATATTCATCCTAACTCCTAACTGACAAATTTATTGTATGTACTAAAGTACAATACTTAATTAAAAAACAAACGAATAATACAGTACATAAACATACTCTTAATTACACTTCACACAAGAACTATAATTTATACGCTTCAGCATTCAAATAAATAAAGAAACATTGTAGGTAGCTCTAACATCCAATCAGTCGGTCAGGCTCCAATTCAGTAAGGATGCATGTTATTAACCAATTGGTATACAATTAATGCTAATAAAGAGTAATAACTTACATCAACCATAGTAATTAGGTGCTCAAGTGCAGAACACAAACTGGACAGATTGGGCTTGGGTGGGGCTGGATGAGGATGGCCGAGGACAAAAGAAGAGAAAGCTTTGCGGAAGGCCTATGTGCAGCAGTGGACAAATGTGGGCTGATTGAATGTCCCATTGTAATTTATAGCTCACCTCTTGTACATAAATATTTGCATGAAACCAAATATCAGGAGGAAGCCACCTATGAGGATGGCAGATATTGTCTCCATGAAGCATTGCGATATTCCATGGTCCACCCAGACTTCCCAAAGTGTCACGTTTGGTGGGCAATAGCTCAGACCCATCTGAAAATAATATCAATATTTTAACCCAGCATGGCATAAATTAAATTGATCTGCGCTTGCAGCCATCATGGAATGGTGATGAAATGGATTTATTGTGGTTGATTGTGGCAAGTGGCAAACCTTGGTCTCTGCCGATTCCTCTGGGAACCAGGTGTGTGTTTAGGTATGTATGTATAACATTTTAAGCTTGTGCTTATTGAAAGTGGCATAAAAACCTCTGAACCTTTCTGTTAATGTAATCTCTGTGTACAATAAAGAATATTCTATCTATCTATAAGAAGGGAACCTTACTCGCCAAACAAACGTTTCTCCGATTTTGATTACACGTTTCAAGATAGTTGAGCGCTCGTTTGTGACGACCCTAAAACGTGTTGTGTTATAACCATAAACCGACAGCGTACATTATCACTGTACTTAAACGTTATAAGCGGTAAATTTGTGTAAATTGTGTAATACGTAATGTATTATTTATGCCAGTTACTTACTTTCCACAAGTGTGCTTGACGATGCGCTGCTTGGTAAAAAAATTATCACACACCGACTATGCACAAAATGCCATTTAATTATCCCTTATCACGATTTTATTCGATTAAATTATACACAACGTATGTATAAGTAGAAATGGAAATCAATCAAACACACAGATTAAAAAGACAAAAATCTTAAAAACAACACTGATACACATCCTACCTATCATGGATGTCTGTCATACATCGAGACCACAGAACAATCCGAGACTCAAAGAGTATGGTGTTTTCGGTGTTGCCAACAGTTAAAGTAGCTCTCCACCAGATGCAACCTCTAAATCCACCAGAAAACCACTAACAAAAAACGGTCCTGCTGTAAAAATCGCTAAAATTTCCACCAAACAAATTATAGTTTTTACAAACGAAAACAGTAGATACGTATTTTATTTAGTAACGAACCGTTATTATTACGTAATAAAATATTAACAATTAGTAAATCAACATGAACATGAAATGGTTCAATAACAAACTGATTGATATGGATCAGTTGAGGTACCTGTAGATTGTTTAAAACTAGTCTGCAGTTAGCTCAATTGTTTCAACTTTAAATACTAGTTTTAATATGTTTCTATTAGTGTATTATAATTTTCTTTGTTAATAACAAACTGCTATTTTCATTCGTCTTCTTCAGATGATACGTTTTGGTCTGCACCATCATCGTGGGTTCCCGATTTTTTTATAACTGTAATTGGAATTGTATATTCTTTGCAGCATTTTCCTTCCAATCCAACCTCAAACCACAACGTATTTTTAACTAGTTTCTGCCCGTGGCTTTGCGCGCGATGTGTAAGGTTATTTATTTCTATCCCATAGGAACTGATCTATGTGATAAAAAGTAGCCTATGTTTTGTTCCAGGCTTAGAACTGTATGCATCAGCCCGAACCGTTCAGTAGTTTTGGCGTGAACAAGTAACAAACATCCAACCAAACACCTAAACATCCAAACTTTCGCATTTATAATATTAGTATGATATAGCAGTTAAGAAATTTAACTTCATTCTGTTCCTCTGCCTGTTTTTTATTTTATTAGTACCGTTAAATATTTCAAAACTTGGCTTAGCGATTAAGTCATAGTATATTCAGTAAATGAAAGAGAGTTTTACTAAACCACTAGAAAAATCCACTAGCCACTAAAAGCAATATTTTACCACTAAAGCGGGGGTCGAAACCACCAGTTTTAGTGGAAAGTCCACTAAGGTGGCAACACTGGGTGTTTTTTACCGAGACTGACATGACAGTTTGACATTGACAGCGATAATTATTTTTTTTGTTTTTACTGGACCATGATAGCAGCGCTTGACCTGACACCAGTGTGACCAGATTTTATTATTAATACACAGTAACAAACTTTTACAAAACTAAAATGAAACTAAACTTGAACTGTGTTTAAAGTTATTTTTACATGGACAAGTACAAAGATAAGACATACAAAGTAAGATTGCGTCAAAGATGTCTAACTCAGAATGTTTTTCCAATAGACTATCATAGGTTCTACACATTCTTGCACGACGGACGAGGGTTGTAATTTAAATTGATACTGAGGCGTGAAAGTAGAGAAGGTGAGTTGATATAGGAATTGAATAATTTGTGTAAAGTGTTAACATCATTTATCGTGTTCCGTGTATGCAGTGGTATACCTCTGAAAAGTGCGTCTTTCTTCTTTGTCTTTCTAGAATCAAAATTAAGTCTATAGAGCAAAGTTTTGAAAAAAATCTGCGTTCAAAATGTACCAAGTGGTTATTGTAATTAGGGGACTAAATAAAAAAACAGTACTCAAGCCTTGCTGCTGGCAAGGGAGTTGAACAGGGCAAAAAACTTAGTTGTTCTGGTAATAGCGGTTACGTCACACACAAAAAATCGTCACATCATGTATATCAAGTGTACACACCAATATCGACGTCACATCGCATCCATAGTGTACGCAGAATTAATGTGATTGTACCTTTAGCCGTTACCATTGTACATTAGTTGCCGTTACGCGTCTTTAGAATTTGGTTTATTTATAATGCACACCGTACCAGAGCGTTGATATTCTAAAGTATGAACATTTGACTGTTACTTACGTGACCGTGTCAGGAGGAGGAGACGCCAATAATCCGCGAAGGATTTTGAATGGCCCAGTGTTCAAGTATTATTTGATATGGCAACATTGCATTGAATGAATGAAATTATTCGGTATGAATGAACGACTCGAAGGAAATGAATGAATGAAATATGAATGATTGATAGTTGAAAAATGTCGGTGGTGAGTTGACGGGCAAAAAT
Source organism: Yponomeuta malinellus (assembly GCA_947308005.1). NCBI lineage: Eukaryota > Metazoa > Arthropoda > Insecta > Lepidoptera > Yponomeutidae > Yponomeuta > Yponomeuta malinellus. The sequence goes on along the minus strand of OX371006.1, from coordinate 12,781,256 downwards.
TTTTTTGCAAATCTAAAACTATTCTCCCGTTTCGTCAATAGTGTGATTACTATGAATCGATAGTTTCTATATTGTTTACACTTATGTGCGCTCACAAGTGTACTCTAGATTGTATCTGTGCTCAAAAAGAATTAGGAGAATGTGAAATATTAGCATGTGTCGCCAATCATCAACAAATGTATGGTGAAACGATGAGTAGTCTTGGAGAAGGTTATGACTATTAGCTGGAAGTGCTATTCTTGTGGTGTTCCTTTGTTGTGGTGTAGTGCTGGTTGAGTTTTTGTTTTGTGAAGGTGATAAATTCTCTCCCAAAATGGCCGACCTCGAAGCAGTGCTGGCGGACGTCAGCTACTTGATGGCTATGGAGAAGTCAAAATGCACTCCAGCAGCGCGAGCTAGCAAAAAGATTGTCCTCCCTGACCCGAGGTACTACACAGTCACTAATCCTGACAGCTACCTGCCCAGACAAGCCCAATGTTTACTCAAAAAAGTTGGCCGAAAATTTTGACCTGGATGCTTGTTTACAAAGCTGAAAAGCCTTACACATCGGTTTTTGTGTGAAATAAGTTCGCCTTGTAGAGATATCGCCTTTATTTCGTGATTATTGATGCATAAACTAATAGAAATTCTCAATGTTTACAATAGTTTGGTTGGGATAATCGAAAAAATATGTGGATTTGTGTCGAAGTTTGGCATGAACCAAAAAGCATTATATACAAATTCACTGGTATAAGTCATTCGTCGTCTAGGAAATGGCTATTGACAAATTTAATTATAATTTTACTGTAAGCAAGTGAATTTACTTAGTAATTCAACTTTAAAGGCATTTTACGAGAATGGAGGCCAATGTACCTCACTCTGCACCAATTGCAAACTACAGGAAAGTAGTAGAAGCCCCAACAGTTTGCTTATTGTAGTTGGACGGCTGCAGATTGCAAAAGGGCAGCATTTGCCAGTTATTTAACTATTGGTGATAAATAAATAAAAAACCTGTAAGCAAGACACATCTGCTTTTTCTAGTTTTGTCTTTTAAGCTCTGCACACAACTGGCATTGATCCATTGTCAGTAGAAAAGAGATTTCCACAAAGTCAGATTGCGAGGGATTCTTCCACTCATGAGTGGGCTATCAGTTTATACTAAAATTAAGACTAGGTTATTCTAGTGAAAGTGGAAAGGTTAAATGTTATGGCTGGCTCACTCTGCATGCAAGGACATTTGGAGAGTAGTGTGTACCGTTGTATTATAATTCAGTCACCCTAAGAATGCTGATGATGTTTTCTTTTAATTACTAAAATCTGTTTTGAAAACTTACATTCTATTGTTTTGAAAGCTGTCATCGGCATTAGTGCAGTAATGTATATCTAGTTATTAGTTCTACCTTAAATACAATAGTTCATGTTGGCTGTAGATAGTTGCTATCTGGATATTAATTAGTTATTATGTTAGTGCAGGGAGTCATTAGGGGTCAGCTTGCCAACCAAATAGCCCATTCTAGGTGTCACAAATGGCAAACCCTATTTTCTAAACCTACCCCTGTGTTATACAGTTATATTATGTATGTAACTTATTATTTGTGAAGGAAAGATGCTTATTCTCAGCATCTTTAATCATGGACTGAATAGACTAGTCAAATTATTTCCCCCATCACCAAACAGTGGGTTAGGTGAGGTTAGACTTGCGATCTCACTGAGCGTAGCTCCTTAGTGGTTACCAAAAAGTTCACGTAACAAAATAAACTTGTTTACTTATTAGGTTACTTTAAGAGGCAGAAGAAATTCCGTTCCTGTGTAAACCATTAGTTCCGAATGGAAATGACATCCTTGCAGAATAACATTTTCGAAGTTATATTGCAAACTTGAGATTAAACATATTATAAATGATGCATTTTAAAAATGAATGCCTTGCAAATGAATATTAATTGTATTTGGATGTCATTGTGAAACAAGTTTATTAGCTCACCTATGTTCTACATATAATTATATTGCATTATTTCCAGTTAAAAGTAGGTTTTTTTTTACAGTTGAGATAGTTTCTGTATTTTTGAGGTTTTCATAAGATTTTAACATAATTGACAAAATAAAAAAATATATATCAATGAAAATATCTGAATTTTTGACCAGTATTTAATTTTTTACCTAATTGTAATAGGGATGATTAGGTACTTAAATAACATACGTATTAATGTTTTTATGTGCGTTAGCTAGAACAAACAGTGAATAAGGGCCAGCCATACAGTAATTCTTTATTCAATTCATTTAGGTATATTTTTTGTCAGTTCTAGTTTTTAGTTCCTTTCTCCTCTTCTGTTTAGGGTTCCGTACCCGAAGCTGTGGGGTAGGCAGAGGCCAGGGCTCACTACTTGTGTCATTCAATATTATTGTGTTAATTTATAAAACAAAGAGACATTACAAATTCCTATAAAAATCAAACTGTTAATAAATAATGTTAAGTATCAAAGCCTGGTTTCGGCTTTATGAAAAAATCCTTTGAAGTCGTCGAAATGACATTTAAAAGTCGACTAAGTGTGTGTCGGACCACGCGCAGTGTAGGAGTCTATTATTAATAGTAATTTTTGAGATTTTTTAAATCCCAATCTAACGATACCCCACAATATGGTGTAGGTGATAAAAAAAAATTACATCCCTAATTTAGGTGTACGGGAGGTACCCTAAAATAGCCCTATTAAAGCTATGTTAATACCCTTGTACTAAAAAATAATTGCTAGAATGCCTTCGATATAATCTATTCAGTCGGCAATTGAATTGCGCACTAGAATTACACTTTTGCTATCATATAATATCAAAGGAAAGGATTAAGATAGCTATTAAAATTACTCATTTCTTTATTTGCCTAGAACTATATTTGTCTCCTATTTTCCTGAATTTAGCCTAGTCATTGTTGTCCCTTCAAAAAGTGAGCTTTCTTGAGTGGGCCGTTTTCGACCCCGTGGGAATATAGTATTAGGATTAAAGTTGCGAAACGTCACGTCTTACTCTTCATTTTCTGAAACAGTGTTTTGGTTTACTTTAACATCGAATGTGTGTGGCTTGGAGTAAGATAAGAATATTTTTTATGTCGAGAAAAATACTAATAAAAAGTCTCCTAAACTTTTCATCAACTTGGAGTTGGGAGTGTCAGGGCAAAGCTTTCGTAGAGAATAAAGCAGTAAATATTTCGAAACCAACTTCATTTACAACAGTTTTTTCGCATGTCGAAAACTAAAGGTTTATACACCGCTGGCGACGTGCGACGACACGACTGGCCACGGATAGTCTTGAGGATAAACTTGGATTGAATTCAAGAATTGGTTCATTCTAGAAGTAACCCCATAGTTGCTATGCGAACGTCAGCGCACCGCTTTATAAACTAAAGAATGGTGGCCTTAACTTTGTCTAAGCAAAGGCAATAAAAACTGACAAGAGTGAGTCGAAGAATCGTAGAAAATGGTTTCGTGGTTTAAGTTAAAAATAAAGAGTTCTTTAAATTCTTACTCACGTACATTTACTCAATAGTTTACGTTGAAAAACGTGTGTATTTTTGTTCTGTCGAACTCTAAAAAAAAAAGTTTTCACTCAGTAAACAAATCGCCAATCCGCGGTGGGCATGCGTGGTGATTAAGCCCATACTCTTTCCCTGAGCGAAGGCCTGTGCCCTACAGTAAAGAAAAAGAAATAAAACTTAGCTTTATTCCTTTTTTGTGGCCCTACTGATACGCTATTATAGTATGTGTTATTTTTCTTTGTTTCAGTGTACGGAGTGTGATGCATAAATACATGGAAAAGAAGAATGAAGTTAATTTTGACAAAATATTCAATCAAGTTCTAGGTAAGTGTTTGTCTTGCCGCTAAACTATTCCAGATAGTAACAAATTAATTCACCTCACACTTTATCAGCATTTGATTCACCAGTTAATAATAGGGGTTAAAGTATGAAATTGCCGTTTTATTGCAATAGGTTCTTTGAATTGACATAGAATCTTCATGGTTTGAGGTTTTCGAATGAAACTTTTTTCAAATGGTTTCTACGATGTTCTTTTTTAAAAAAATGTGAAACATTTGAATATCGACTTTCAATTGTTTTTGTTATTCAATTTAGACAAGAAAGATGGATACTGCGAAAATTCGAGTGATTATGAGGCACCCATTTTTCGTATTTTTTTATTTTATTGATTTGACGCAAGTGAGTCAATATTGTAGGTAAGGTAACGTTAAACCATGCCGCTAATTCCTGGGTAGTTTGACTAGGGTCGGCTTCCACTGTCTCTCTTAATTCATCGTTATTCACCTGTGTGGGCGGTCTTCCTCGTGGCTCGTTCTTTAAGTCGAAATTTCCATCACGAAAGCGTTTAAACCAAAATCGCACGGTGCGTTCATTAGTAGACCCCTCTCCAAACGCAAACTCGTATTCAAAAATCACTCGAATTTTCGCAGTATCCATCTTTCTTGTCTAAATTGAATAACAAAAACAATTGAAAGTCGATATTCAAATGTTTCACATTTTTTAAAAAAAGAACATCATAAAACCATTTGTAAAAAGTTTCATTCGAAAACCTCAAACGATGAAGATTCTATGTCAATTCAAAGAACCTATTGCAATAAAACGGCAATTTCATACTTTAACCCCTAATATATTCACTACATATAGGATTCACTACATCCTATATTCGCACAATTTTCAACAACCTTTCCATAGTCCCGAAAATAATTAAATGCGCTTGGAAGAACATAATGAAAATACACACACACATGTATCCATACACTCACTGCCACTTGCCACGATCCTGACAGATTAATTTCGCTTCCTCAACATTAATTAGTCGTTGCATGCACGCATGCCGGTTTCTTGTACTTTTTGTCTTGCCCTTTGCTAATAAAGAATTTGGTCAGAGTATGTCCGCCTGGGACGTCCCTTACCGGCCCTTCCATCCACATTCGCTCGATATATTTGTTTTTTCAATCTTTCTTCCTTCGTCCTCTCCACATGTCCAAACCGCAACTTTCCTTTTTAAATTCTAGTCACTACATCCTCTCTACATCATCCACAACGTTCTCTAATCAAACTAAAGCGTATCCTGTCATTCAAAGTAACAGCAGCATTTCTACTGCATTAATGAAAATGTATAAAAAAATAACAAAGTAAGTACAACATCTAAATTAATAACCTTAGAACTTTGCTGACTTAGCGAGTGACAACAGCGAACTGTTCCTCAAGCCCCTCTTAAGTAGTTTAAACAAAATTTCATGTTAATCCTCTTGGGCGTACCGCGACAGACTCGCAAAGTTTCGCGTTGGTTTTACGACTTATTAGGAAAGTAGCGTAGGAAGCGAAACGACAAAATGTACGCTAATCGCACGTAAGTACGTAAGTATAAATGATACGAAAAAGAGAGTAGGACATCAGACATCTTGTCGTTAAAATACTTTTAACCCAGTTACACTAATCAAAGCAAACTATGTTCGAGAACGGAACACTGCCTCGTTGGTGTAGCGATATCATGCCGGAGGTCGTGGGTTCGATTCTGCACAGGGTATCCTAGTTTGGAAACGGAAGAAGTGATCGTTGTGTGGAAGTTACTATTTTATTATAGTTCCGCTATTTTATTATTATAGTTATATAACCGCTTAGCCACTAGTGCCTAACGTATGAAATTGGCACTTTGTTTCGATTTTTACCCGACTGCGGCGGAGCCCAAAAGGAGGGTAATGCGCTGTGTTAATGCGTTTGGCTTGTATGTATGCAAGTGATTTTTTTAGATGAATTCCGCGAACTCCTTATTTAGTTGAAGCTAATTTCAAAGTCGCATATCAGCATATCAGTAAACATGTCAAATTAAAAAAATACCAAAGCTGAAAATGAGATTAAAAAAATTTTCATGGACTAGGTTAATGACAACATACATAAAGCTTTCGCTAAAATATGCGACTTACAACAATAACTTCTAAGCAAATCCCACAGATAGTGTGGATATACTCCACAGTTCGGACACGCGAAGTAGATGCATTTGCGTGATCTATGTCTATCTAGTGACACGGTTGGTTTTCATACAGATTGAGGTGTTTACGTTATCTATGTCTATCTATATCTGTGGCAAATCCCAAATTCTACATTGTTTGTGACTCGTTGCGTTGGTCCCGCCAGCTTAGTAGTTAATGTTCGGCAGTCGGGTTGATGGTTATTATTTTTATTACAGTTTTTGGTTTTATACTATATCATATATTCTTTTTGTTGCACTAACCCGTGCTGAGGACAATTTAAAAAAAAAACCTATTTAGAGGCTAAAAATTCCACCCATGCCGGGACTTGAACCCGCAACCTCTGGCTCACCGTGCCAGCGCTCTCCCAACTGAGCTAATGGGCAAGTGCAAGCATCGATGAAATTTCGAGCCTCTTTACAAACTTCTCTGTATTACGGACAGGCAGCGACATCTGGCCGAAGTGAATTATGTTAATTGGTCGCGGGTTCAAGTGCCGGGGCGTGGGTGGAATTTTTACCCTCTAAATAGGTTTTTTTATACTATATTGTTTTGCTATTATGAACAAGAAGCCCTGAAATCACAGAACATTTTTTTTTTCATATATGTATAAGATACTGTGATAACCTGCCTCCAAGGTCACGTTGCGTGAAACTACATCATAATCTATGACAGTTTGATGTACATAGCGTAGCCGATTAGTACAATGTCCATACCAAGTTTTTGTGTATTAATCGAGTATGCGACGTAAGTACATAGAATTGTCATTCTATGAAATAAGAGTCAACTCCACAAATACGAAATTCAGTGTTACGCTGCGGTTAGACGCGTACACCAGCCATTTTCATCCAATAAGAACAAGAATAAGAACAAAAATGTTTATTGCCAAAAATTACATGCAAGAAAAGAAATAAATCTCATAGCTAAACTTAGCGGGATGGGAGTGAACTGCAAGATAAAACTTACCCGTAAACGGCGAGCGTGCATGCAGCGAATAATTTATTAATTGATTATTGCCAGGCTTGTGAAAGCCAGCACTGTAGGGCTCAGGTTTCCTCTCAGAAAGAGCATGGGCTTAACAAGGATGGGGCTTAAGCACCACAATCCGTAATCACCACACGCGCTCACGCGGATTGGCAATTTCAAGCGCTGAGCTATGTACCTCAGGCACTCAGGTTTCCATACGATATTCACCTGCACTTAGCGAGAGAACTATACACTGAAAAATTCTTCCGAGAGGCTATGGCTGAGAATTGGGAGTGACCGGTAGGCTTGCGTGACGTCTGTCCAAGCGCTGGATCGATGAAAATATCTGGACCGCGTTTCATAAAATTGCAATTCAAAGTTTACTATGACAATCCGTTGTAAATTGCGTAGCGGAGTCTTCCTACTTGATAATCTGTGGGTTAATCGACTTTGCAATGTACATCGAATTCCCGTAATCTGTAGAATTCTAAAGGACCCGACCGGACCACAATAACAATGGTTTCGAATTTTTCTTTTCAAGTTCATAATTTAACAGGTTAATAAACCATGAATTACGCTTATTTGAAATAGGCCCCAGCCCTTCTATAATGTAACTATCCACTCTATCGGGTTAACCATTTTGGCATTCTTTCAGTACTGAGGGAGGTTTTCGTATAGCTGACGTAGCTTTAGACTACGCCTTCTTCGGGGGAGCACCATGTTTCTTATCCTATCTAAATAGGTAGGTTAAAATTTTAAAACATTACGATATTATATGCCCCTCTCAAAAGTGGGATAAATTTAAATGAAAAATCTGTCAAAGGTCGATAATATATCTTTTTATGTTGTCATCATGCTCGCATTTGCGATAGGGTTTATCTTATAGTGACAGATGTTTTTTTTTATCTCACTGCACTGGGATAAAAACGATGCATGTGCTCGCGACGATAAGTTAACCTACTACAGACGTCAAAACTCGTTAAAACGGCCATTTTTTTGTAGATAAACCGCCTCGATAAAACATTGTGCTCCCCCCGCTGCAGTCCATTAGAGGCGCAGTCGGGTGTGGGCGGGCAGACAGGAAGCTATTCCGAAGCTCTCGGCGACATTTAGCCAGTCACTTAGTAGCTGCTAGATACAGCATTTCCTCCGCGAACGACGGCGCAGTCGCTGTGACTGATGAAAAGCACAATTTAAGTTATGATGGAATGGTACCTTTGGGCAGTTTCTTGTGCCAACACAATGCCGTCGGTCACTAGATGGCACCATTTGTATTGGACCGCTATGTAACCCAGTTAAAGGCACAATAAAAATAAAGGATCCAATATAAACAATACTTCGCACTGTAAAAAACTGATTATTTAGATATTTAAGATTTTTCATGTATCTTTCTAATGTATGGTGTGCAATAAAGAGTATTAATCTAATCTAGTTACACCTGAAAAGTAGGTACAAAATAGGTTAGCTGGAATAAAATACTCATTAGTATAAAGCTATACAATTTTTTTGGTGCAATAAAGAATTTTTCATTCATTTATTCAACTCTAGGTAAAGCAAAAATATTTTGTAGAGAATGAATAACAAACAGTTAAATCGACACAATTCACACTCGGAACAGGGCCGGCAACCGTACTCGAGTTTTGCTCTCAAGTGGTCCTGGCTGACTGAAGAAGCTACGTATTGCCTTTATGCCTTCGATGTTCGAGCATTCAGAAGGCCCGCCAAGGAGCATTTCCCATACCAATGTAGTCTGGTTTTTATTTACAAACGACATAACGGATTGCAATGAAACTTTACCAATACGTTTAGAGGACACAAATTGAGGTTTGATCGTGCTTAGAATCGGAAATAAACTTTTCAAAAATAAATAGCCTGGTGAGTGGTCTATTCTATGAAGACTTATGAGGCTCTAATTTATTTTTTTATTCTGTTATTCTCAGTTGTAAGCACGTGCAAACCTTGATTTGTGTCCTCTAAACATATTGATAAATTGCCATTGAGATCCGGCATGTCGTTTGCGAACTAAAACCAAACGGCGTTTGTATCGGAATTGCTCTTTGAGGGACCCCTGAAGGAATGAGATTGCCTTGTATGCGTACCATTGAGTAACATAACCTCATAACAAATGACTGTGATGGCACGTAAAAGTAGAGAATCTTTACGTTGAAACAAGCCTGTGTTAACTTTAGCTCAGAGCTCTGACTGAAAAGCAATAATTCGCTCGCTAACATTTACATTGTAAAACTATGAGTATCTGCGTCTCAAATTGTCGGAGCTGTCTTGTGTAAACACGCCACTGAAGGCCCTTTGACTCCCATCGCGCTTTTTCATCTCGATCGGTTTACGTTTGAATATGTTTAACTCATTGGGTCTTTCAACTGGAGTAACATTGCTCTTCTAATGAAAGCTGACGTCTTTATTGCTTTTGAAAGGCAACTATTATAGTGAACAACTGTATCACTTTGTTGTTATTTTTAAATGGACAGTAGTTAATTGAACAGTATCCTATTCTCTGTGGCGTTTCATCGACGGCTAACAAACAGTCATTATTGGTATATAATTGAGGATATATTCTGAAACTTGCGTGGCACTTAGAAGTCTGATTAAGATTCCTTAGTGTGGCGCGAATATCAGGAGTCGAGACTCAAGATTTGCCAGCGGGCAATTGAGCGCAGTATACTGGGTGTAAAAAGGATTGACAAAATCCGTAATGAATTGCCTTTGCAAGGGGTTGAAAAAGGTGTGCAAAAGTATGGCTGTGACATTAGGCAGCACGGCTGTGACTGTTGATGACATGGCTGTGATAATGTGTCATGGATGTGACATTTCAATCATTGTCATTGATAATCTCTTCTGGTAGATGCAACTAATTTAATTTCAATCTTTGCTTGTGTTGTGTTGTGTTGAAAACTCATAAAATATTATATTATTACAGATTTTTTAAAACAAGATTAACACTAAGTACTCGTATCAGTCACACAGTTTAGTAGGCCTAATGCCTGACTTTTAGTTAAAAGTCTAACAATTTAAAATCATAATAACTAACTAAACTAGTAATGCAGCAAGAGGCTTACAAACCTCCGCTTTGCCGACGATATTGTTCTGTTTGCCCCAGAAGCTCCGGAACTCCACACATGCTACAAGAACATCGCGGGACTAAAGCTGAATAGGTCAAAGACCTAGTGTATAACTGAGCACAAAATGTAGTGTCGAAGTAGTTGGGCAGGAAATGCAGTACGAGTAAACTTACTCGGGTTAAATAGTTTCTTTCTAAAACAGGCAGGACAAGGCAATCTTTACAATGCCTGCTGTAAGAAGAAGACGAAAAACATGTATTATACCAACAAGATACATCACAGAAATAAAATAAGCATATATCGACGGGGAAGAAGCAAATACTTCTATCTTACATTTTTGGGCAAATTGACTTTTAGATGTAGTTGGATGCAAAATTAAATTTAACGTTAGCTGGAAAGATCTCCTATCTATATTTCCCAGTTTTAGGGAGATTTTTAATGTATAGAAATAGCTCTTAAAATAAAGCTTTAATATGTTGTAATAATTTTAATGAAAATATCTCCTTTCTACGAAAAGAAATTACTCCTATCTCGTTCGCGCGTGTTTTTTTTCTGACAATAGCTCCTATTTTCGCCATGAAGCGTGTTTACTCGAGCATTCTGGAGCAAACACTCTAGAGAAAAATTCAAGTGAAACGTTACTAGGACAAGGCTAATATTAATAGGGGTTAAAGTATGAAATTGCCGTTTTATTGCAATAGGTTCTTTGAATTGACATAGAATCTTCATGGTTTTAGGTTTTCGAATGAAACTTTTTTCAAATGGTTTCTATGATGTTCTTTTTTTAAAAAATGTGAAACATTGAATATCGACTTTCATATGTTTTTGTTATTCAATTTAGACAACAAAGATGGATACTGCGAAAATTCGAGTGATTTTTTAATACGAGTTCCGACGCGGAACTAACGCGGCAGAAACAGCCCGCAATATCAATGCTGCGTTTGGAGAGGGGTCTACTAATGAACGCACCGTGCGATTTTGGTTTAAACGCTTTCGTGATGGAAATTTCGACTTAAAGAACGAGCCACGAGGAAGACCGCCCACACAGGTGAATAACGATGAATTAAGAGAGATAGTGGAAGCCGACCCTAGTCAAACTAACCAGGAATTAGCGGCATGGTTTAACGTTACCTTACCCACAATATTGACTCACTTGCGTCAAATCAATAAACAGCCCCGACTCATGAATCGATCTTCACCATTATTGCTCCATGACAACGCGAGACCTCACACAGCACGAGAAACCATTTTGACCCTTCAGGAACTGCAGTTAGAAACCATTCGTCATCCTCCGTATTCACCAGACCTTGCTCCAACGGACTACCATTTTTTTCGTGATTTGGACAATTATCTACGTGACAATAAGTTTTCTTCCCAGGAGGCAGTACAAAATGCTTTCACACAGTTTGTGCAGTCTAGATCGTCGGAGTTCTATCGCAAAGGCATTAATGACCTTTCCATTAGATGGCAGCAATGTATAGATAATAATGGCAACTATTTTGATTAAATAAATTTGTTAAAAATTTAAAAAATAAACAATTTAGATTTTCAGTACAAATCGGAAATTTCATACTTTAACCCCTAATATGTTGTACAAAAGGAAACTAATCTCTGTATTTGTCAAGTCAATTGTATTCCACCTTTCTGTCCACAAACTCACGCAGATTAAAAAAATACGGTCCAAAATGTATCTGGATTTACAATCTCTAAAATCGATGTGTCCACCATCGCAATATTAAACAACAAAAAGAAGATTTTTACACTTCCAGCTTTTAAAAATCAAGATGGCTTTCAAAGCATATAATTTATTCTTAACATAATGTTAGTTTCATATCATTTATCCTTAACATAACGTTAGGTAGGCTTTCCCAGCGCCTACGCTACACTCTCAGCTTAACTAGCGGTTTCTCGTACACGAACAATCTTTGAATCGTCCAGCAGCTGTTAATAGAAGATTAACATATTTTATTGTTCTAGAAACAGGGGGTAAGTCTACCAGCAGTAAAGCCGGAGAGTATTTGTTTTTGTTATTCTTACTTTATAGTAAATTTTTTGAAACCTACCTAATTAGGTGGTACCTACTTTATTATGTTAGATTAAGAATTTGTAAATGCAAAAATGTAGTTTTATTTGAATAATTTCATTATTTTCTTAATAAAATACGAATATTTTGTTAATTTATTGCATGTTTTGTATAGTTAGCAGTTAAAATTTTACTAACTAAATCTTGCCCCATTCCTTTATAATATCTCCTAACTTGAACTCAATTTGAAATTCGCTTAAAGCAATACCTACTATCTTACAAAATCATGTTATTCAGTACTTGTTGTTTTTTTCTAAATTAATAATAGTTTTCTGATGCTACAGAGAATAGTTTACAAAGAGAAATAAAGCAATTAATAGGAATTAGAAGAAATATTTACAAGTTAAAATACCGCCTAACGTCAAAACTTTCAACATAACACAGAAATCAATAGCTTCTATCTTACACTAACTTTGAATCCTCTATGTCTACTAAATTAACATTAGTTTAAAAAAAAGGCTATTGAAATAATAAAACAACCTTCAGAACATGAGGTCGCGCTAAAATTATAAACAAAAATTTTATTCAGTTTTTTCCTCCTCCTGTAAAGTTAGGTCTGTGTAAGATAGAAGTATTTGCTTCTTCCCCGTCGATATGTAACATAATATGCACAACAACCGAAAGAAAACTAAATACACAACAGACGAAACGAATAAATAAAACAGGACCATAGGTGTAACCTGTGGTGTATCTAAATTGCCACAAAAGGCAGTTGACTCAGCGTTGTGCTGAGGAAGTGATCCCTCAGCGCTGATTTTCAGTCAGTGCCTGTGGTAACCCATAAATTGTACTACGAAGTGCGTGCCGTGGTGCAGTTAAAAGAATTAAATCAAATGCAATAACATACATACAACGGAACCTTCGGAAACGGAACCCTAAATAGAAAAAGGGTCTTTCTACACCCACAATATTTTTAAACGCCCGATCCAATGATACCACCACACTATGGTGTAGGCGAAAAAAAAATGCATCCCTAATTTAGGTGTGGGTACGCTAAAAAAAAATTTTTTTCCATTTTATTCTACCGTTTTGTCGGCGTAATAAATATGTATATTTATGCCAAATTTCAGTTCTCTAGTACTTATCGTCTCTGTGCTAAGCCGCGGACAGACAGACAGATAGTCGGACGGACATGGCGAAACTATAAGAGTTCCTTGTGCTAATTGATATTTTTTTAAATAGTTTTATCTACACTAATGTTGTAACATTCTACTTATGTTTTCAATACTTGACTTATAATTACTAGGTACTGCTATAGCGCAGACAACAAAACACTCAATTTAAGCAATTTCACATGATGGTATAATATTCACATCGATATCGTAAAATCTCATTATAACATCAATAAAACGCGACCAACTTGATTGCAGGGCCAATCAGGTTGGTCGCGTTTTATTGAAGCGCGCAGCTGCGCTCTCATTGGTTAAATTTTAATGGCGGCAAAATCACTGTGATTATACACGTACGCGTGAATTTACTCTTGTTGTTTGATTAATTGCATTAGTGAAGATAAAGTAGTGTATGCAACTGCATATAACACGGGTATTAAAACACTCGCTGCGCTCGTTTCATAAACTCACACTCGTGTTTTAATACCCTTCATTATATGACAGTTGCATAAACTACTATTATTCACTTTTCTATAAATATAGGTCCAAACATTAACTCCATTTTTACAACATTAAGTTAGGACCGCCGGGCCTTGTTGTTTGCACACCCACGACGCAGATTAGAGCTGGCTTCTCCGTGCACAAAGCCCGCAGATTCCCATGGCCATGTCGCTAAGGGCTACAGCCAGCCTCCTGCCGAACCCAATTTACTCGGGGGATCAGTAATTACACTTACTTACACTGAGACGACGTTACAGCGAAGCGACGGATTCCGAAACAAGTCAGCGTTTTATAGCTCAATTACAGATAAATGTAGTCGCTATTCGTAGGAAAGTCACGATTACTAAGACTGAAACAGTACTTTTCCGTGAGCATTTCAATGGTCACTTCGCAAATGCATGTGGAGTGTTCATTTAAATTTCCATTTTCATCATAAATAAGGCGGCGAATCCTTCAACTGGTTACGTCAGAAGACCGTTGCGGCGAGGCGTCCCCTCACGTACATGTCTCGTAGATTTCTCGCGAGACAGCTGCCCACCCACTCTTCAAACTTCACCCAGCATGAACTCGAACTATACACCACTGGCGATCACGCGCGGGATTTTATTGCTAGCAACCCCTCGGCGCACCTAAAAATTGCTTACAAGTATGGAGGAGGCACCCTTTAGATTGCGGTCGCTATACGAGGCATGTCTTTTAAATTCTGTCGTTTACATATTTACCGGTAATTTTGAATTTGCAACTGTTCAATATTCACATTCGAATTCAGAATCTCCAACAATGGGCATTATCTTATATAAAAATCTTCGTTTTAATATAGTTTTTTTTTTGAGAAAAATGTACATACCAATTTTAGAGTCTGAGGCGAATATTTCGATTTGGCCTGCTTTAATGAATTTTAAAGTGAAAAAAGTGAATTATCTAATATATAAGAATATGGTGCCACAGTGTTAGTTATCGAACTCCTCCGAAACGGCTTCACCGATTCTTACGGTTCCGTCTGTCCGTCTGTCTGTCCGCGGCCCTTAACTCAGAGACGATCACGCCGACAAAACTGTGGAAAAAAATCTCTCCATACTATGGTGTAGTCGAGAACAAAAAATTGCATCCCTAGGTGTATGTTAAAAGAATATTTTTTTTAACATTTTATTTTACCGTTTTGTTGGCTTGATTAATATGTTTATAATGCCAAATTTCAGCATTCTCGTACTAATCGTCTCTGAGCTAAGCCACGGTAAGACAGACGGACGGACATGGTGAAACTATAAGGGTTCCTAGTCGACTACGGACTACGGAACCCGAATAAAAAATTACATCACTTGCAGCCCCGAGTAACCCACTTTGGAGTTAGGTTTTTACATACAGAGAAGTTTGTAAAAGGCTCGAAATTTCATCGATGCTTGCACTTGCCCATTAGCTCAGTTGGGAGAGCGCTGGCATGGTGAGCCAGAGGTCGCGGGTTCAAGTCCCGGCATGGGTGGAATTTTTAGCCTCTAAATAGGTTTTTATAGGTTCATTGGAGGCGCTGGTTAGCCCACTCTATCTCTCATTAAGAAAAATCTTCGTGGTCTGAGGCTCCAATCCAGTCAAGAAGCCGCACTTTGGAGTGGAATAAATGTTTTAATAACTGGTTAGAGCGAATGGAAAAGCGCACAAACTACGTGGTGAACACTTAGAAAAACAATAAAATATATCATCAAGTTCTAGTTTTTAGGGTTCCCTACCCGCAGGGTGTCAAACCGGACCCTATTAAGACTACTGTCCGTTCTGTCTGTCTGTCACCAGGCTGTATCTCATGAACCGTGATAGCTAGGCAGTTGAAACTTTCACAGATAATGTATTTCTGTTGCCGCTATAACAACAACTACTAAAAATATAATAAAATAAGTATTTAAGGGGGGCTCCCGTACAACAAACGTTATCTAAAGACAGCGCTCGCCGTCTAGCGGCTATCTATGTAACCTTCATGTCATGTCGTTCAATGTCAATGTTAAACGCTTCTTGTTGGTTTCTATAGATGGCGCTGTTCTCAAATTCGATCTTTGTGTAATGTTGTATAGATAATGCTACGGAACCCTTCGTCCACGGGCCCGACTCGCACTTGGCCGGTTTTTTCTTTAAATAACACAACTTCAAAAAATTTTGTACATTTTTTCGAGCATGCCTTTTAATGCTAAAAATAATATACAAACGTTTTTGAAGTCATTGAAAAGGAAAGGTTTAAAGTTTCTAATAGCCGATATCATCCAGGTAACAGTCAATCATGA
Source organism: Yponomeuta malinellus (assembly GCA_947308005.1). NCBI lineage: Eukaryota > Metazoa > Arthropoda > Insecta > Lepidoptera > Yponomeutidae > Yponomeuta > Yponomeuta malinellus. The sequence goes on along the minus strand of OX371006.1, from coordinate 12,765,280 downwards.
ATACCATTCCCACGCTCTTCAAAATGGCAACGTTATTAAAAAACTTTGCGCCGCAAATTGCTTCAATTATTTGCTCCTGGTCGCGTCTATTCGTGCAAATATCTGAGAGCAATTGTCAAGGAAGCGACTCGGCTGGTGTACAATTAAACTTACAATTGATGCCTTGTTGATCCTATTGACGTCTATTTAACTTCTTAATCAGCTCACGAATCAATGGTTAAATTAACAGTATCTTAAAGATGATGTTCGTTCTCTAAATTTTTTCAGCCTTTCCACCTAACCGATACCACACCTTAACCACGCACGACCTAAATAAAGGAGAATGAAACACAAACGTGATTACACAATACGCGCTGGGTGCGTTGTTTCCCGTCGGAACTGTTCGGTGTTAGTTGGTAAACCGCAAATCGTATAGGCAGAGGTAATGGAAACAGAGTCGGCCGAGGATGTTTATCTCGGTAGCGCTGTACAGGTAAAGCTCGGAAATTGGCTTATCTTGCCCAGCATCGTTTGTGAGACCCTCCCGCCGGCACACACCGTCACGGGACAGATTTGAACCACATGGACTTTACATTCATACGCTTTGTCCTACCTAGTCTATCTACCTGACCGCCGTACAAAATTTGTTGTACAAAGCGCAGTTCCAAAGTATTGACTGCCTGAAAAGGAAAACGTGCCAAGCTGACAGGGTAAATAAATTAAGTTGACGCTAAACGATCGAACTGTTGTCAAAAGATAAGTCGTTTACTGAGAGGGTCGCGGTCACATTTTTTCATCGTCGTATCGACGCGATCGGCCTTATAGCTTGGTTTTGATTTATCATCCTTCGCCGAAGTCTTGATCTAAATTAATGTCGGTTCGCTCCGCTTGTCTTGTCTACGGATACGGAAACAGCTGTATCGAGTCGGGTCCGTCCGACTCGCCTCGCGGTCTATTAAATAGTGGACTATTTGGTGTGATTGTCAACTAATATAAAACAAACTATTTGGTGTGATTGTCAACTAATATCACGATAAAATACACATCATTCTGTTCCCCGATGCAATAGAGACGCTGGTACACGATATCGCGATTTAATTATGCTATGCAAATAAGAGTCAAGCCCAGGAATTGCAATAAAAAATTTCTTTAATATTGCAATTCCTTGAAGAGGTGCTGTTCGATGGATAAATAATACAGAAGATCCAGTAATAGAACTTCCCACACATTATGATTCAGCTTATCAGTAAGAATATGACATCATCGGACAATAAACCCTGGGCAGCATATTGAACTTATTTACAAACATCGTTTCTCAACGTAGAGCATTACTCCTCACCGTAAGATACATTGTGGGCTGTATTGTCTAGCTAGATACATGTAGACTCTGTACATTACAGTGCACTCGAGGTGTTCTTGAACGATCTCAGGGCAATTTACTTCCAAACGCAATTTACTATGCCCCCACTTTAACTTGAGGCAAATAACTTTATCGACTTCATTCGACTTTGACATCGCAAAGGCGCGGAAATAGCACAAGACTTTCAATAATAACTATCATACAATACAATCAATTGTCCTGGCCCCAAACCAAACTATACCTTATTGTGTGGTAATCAGGCAAGCAGATCACACACATGGAAATATGCCCAGACTAAGGCCATTTGTACAAAATTAGTGCGGCAGCCTCCAGTGGGAACCGAACCCACCGTTAAAAGTCAAGCGTGTTAACCGCTTGACTAATGAGCCACATGCGACGTCAATGCAACTTTACAATTTCGCGTCACGATTGTCAACGCGAATAAATAATAGCATTGTTTAAGTCGCCACATATTTTAAGTCACAATTAATAAATATAGCATGTACATGCCAATTACGTTGTTATTTATTTTAACTGTATACCAAGAGCATCATTGACCGTCAGTAACATCGCATATATTGGTTACAAGTTCATTTGTGACGCAAAGTGCCTCGTGAGCGTGTGTAGGTAATTTTCATGGCAAAGGTACTTTAAATATGGTTGTAAATTAGCAACAACACGAGAAGTCTTTTGAGTTATCATTTGCGCTTATAGCTGGGTTATAATGATACGCTCTGGATGTTTGAGGTTTCGTTTAGCGTAGCATCACCTTCCATGATTGACGTCTGTACCTCATTTAGCACAATCGTGTCTTCACGACGATACTAATAACTTCCACACTTCCACATGACACAATCACTTGTCCTGATCCCAAAATAGGACACCCTGTGTTATGCAACCAGGCAAGGATATGACAAATGGAAATACCCCTACACCGAGACCATTTGTACAAATATACGGCGCCCCCCAGTGGGAATCGAACCCACTAAAGTCGTCAAAATATAAGAAGCCCGTTTTGACAGCTACAGAAACCATAGAATCTAACCTAGTTTGGGATTTAAAAACATTAAAAATCTAAATTATGACTAACTTTTCGGGCTACAAAATCAGTTTTTTTCTTTCGAGCGTTAAATAATATGCCAGAGTATGTGTCTTTTTATGTATTTGTTCGAGTAAATCCAAAGTAAAATGCATTTTTTTTGTAGCTGTCAAAACGGGCTTCTTACATTTCAACAACTATACCTCCGGCATGGTAATCAGACGTGATACCGCTAGACCATCGAGGCAGTCATACTGGAATCATACTATAAATAAATTCTATTTTAATTAATAGAACATAACATATTTTACAGTTAATTCAAAACTAATTAGGCTAGCTTAAACAATTGTTGCCTAAACTAGATAGGAGAGTGTTGTCTAAACATGATAAATGCGTGTGGAATATAAAGTACGACAAAAGAGAGTATTTTTGTGTCAAGTTATTAAGTTTATTTAGGTACGTACGAAATTAATATTGCAATATTTTGTTGCAGGTTATCTATTATTTAAGGAATTCTGCGAACAAACGTCAGAAGAACCAGTGCCACAGTTAAAATTTTACGAGGAGGTACGTTCAAAACATGTTTGCAATTCCTAATCAATGTGTTGCGCAGTCAGTGGCGTCAGTGGTGCCTCAATGACGCTTCCATTTGTTCGCAGATAAAACTATTCGAGAAACAAGAATGCCCCGAGGAGAGGCGGCGGATCGCGCGGGATATCTACGACAACTTCATTATGAAAGAGTTATTAGCGCACTCCCATGTAAGTTAATACGTAGTGCGCCGTTAGTACAGCCACCGTAGCAGCAGTGTTTCCAGATGGCTCTTTGAATTCACACACCCCACACACACCCCCCCCCCCCCCCCCCTCCACCCGATCAGAACAAAACCGTGTTAAAAAAACACCTTCACAAAGTATTTTTTTACTTTTAAAGAATAGAAAGAGATAAATCGTTTAGTAGGTACGTTTAATTCAAATAAAACACAAACTTTTTCTAAGAAAAAAATAAATTCCCAAACTCTACTCTTTCCCCCCAAAGAACTTCTCCCTCCAAAATTCTCCGCTAAGCAAAAAAAAACCTCTGAATTTGGAGGGAATTCCCCCCATCTGGCAACACTGCGTAGCAGGACGTCTACGTCGAGCCCGATAGAGAGCGATATTATGTAACAGCACTATCTTGCTTTGCGTAGCGAGTGAGAGCGTGACGATGCGACTCTTTGTCGCTTCATTGAGCTCAATATAAAGATTATGCTACTTATTTAATTTGATCTATTAAGGACCACCAACATTCTGTTGGTTTGATAAAGTAGTTTGTATTGTGTCCAGTTTGCGTAACGGCTCGGGCGTTACCTTTTTAAACACCCTGTAGAGTTGAAGAAAAAACCCATTCGCGAACGAAGTCAAGGTTTGTGTAGAAGGTTTCAGTGCAAAGCCATGCTCGAAACGACGACCCAATTACTCGACGTTGTTCCCCAAACTATTGTCTCTGACAACAGATGAGGTTTTATGTAAATTCAGTAGGCCTAATTTTAAAAGAAAATGCGTAGACACGTCATGCCGCACGATAAGATAAAACAATCGAAAGCCTATCGGCCGCGCGACCGTATTTGGTTGATCCACTTCAGTTTTAAACAATACTTGTTGTATCGGTGAAAAAAATAGAGTCCCTCTGAGTCACTGATAGTGTCTGCCGCTTTTTTATGCTTTTTACTTTTACGAAGCGCTTGTCATCAATTTGTTTTGCGAACCCGATTTTTATCGCTCACGTGACGTTAGAATTAGGATTATCTACATTATGAAAAGCAATTTGCAGTAAGAGTTTCGAGAGTCGTTACAGAATAGCCTTAGAAGCTCACGTCATAAAATTATATTCCTCTCCAGTTTATTATATTGATTCTGGCTTACACTCTGGGTGGGTTGACCTCTGGCGACGAAGACAAAACACATTTTTTTATGCGAATAATAAAAGTAAATAACTACCAGTACAGCTCGATGTCATCATCATCATCAGCCATTTGACGCCTACTGCAGGGCATAGGCCTCCATCATGGTTTTTAACCATGAAGCGTATTGCCATAATCGCCACGATTTCCTTAGTCGCCTTCTACGACATCCACGGAAGGAAATGGAGTGACGCTATTCTTAATCCGGCGACGTCGGCGTTTTCTCGTAATTATGGGACTGATAAAGTATCAAATGCGATGGGAGATGCCTACAACGGAATTCGTGGAGACTATTAAGTTTTTCGCGTCGAATTAATGATCGTTAGCGTCTGTCTGCAGTTGGCGGTATTCCAGGTCTGTTAAAAGTGAATGCGTCAGTAATTTATGATCAGTTGAATGTATCACTCGCGCATTATTGCGTGATGTTAATACTAATAATGTGATATGATATCCTTGTCTGCTTTATGTCAATAAAATAAAAATCAAGAACTTTTATCTTGGCTCAGAAACTGTCACTTAATGAACGTTACAGGTTAAAATGTGTCTATTTCAAGCAAAATCTATATGTGAGTGGTTGACCAAAAAGGGACCTGGAGGAATAATTTTTTTTATTTGAATTTTTTAATCTGTGGTATTTTAGCTTTGTTTTGATCTAACCAGAATACATTTAGGTGCCTTGCCGTAGTTATTTTTTTATGATTTTTTTTTTGTGAGCCGAGGCAGTTTTGGAAACCTGTTTATACACGAAACTTCAAACGCGATTTTCTCGAAATCAATTATTTTCCCTTGAGGTCCAATTATTTTTGGTCAACCACTCACATATTATTAATTCTTTTCAAAATTGGTCCTTCATTAACAGAGTTTAAATTCTTATTCTAAAACCTAGAACTCATGCATAGAACATGCTGACTGATGCTGGTTTTTAATGCCAGACATCTTTCGGGACTAAATTAGTTACTTTCACCCCTAGGGTAACAACGTACTATTCCCGCGTTAAAGTGTTTATTTGGTATTTTTTTTCAATAAACAGCTTTCTATTTGCAATCCAGTTCGAAATTTAAATAAAATCTTTGACAAGTTACCTCCGTGGTTGCCATGTTTCGGAGTAAAAGGTCGTTCCATTTTTTAATTACACGTCAGCTGAGTTTACTGTGTAATTTTGTTTGGCCGCTAAAACACGAGTCGACAAAATCAAAATCAAAATCAAATTTTTTTATTCAAAGTAGCACAGAAACTGCGACTTAATGAACGTTACAAGTTAAACTAGGTGTCCATTTCAAAATCTAGATCATTTTGGAGAAAAAATGGACAAAAAAACTCCAAACTTAGTCTTTTCAAGTCCTTAATTTACAGGATTTATATAAATGTTCTAAAACTCATGCATTGAACTGGCTTTAATTCCAGACATCATTGTCATCTAAATAATCTTTAATGTTATAGTAGCTTTTTTGGCACAAAGTGCGCTTCACACATTTTTTGAACCGCGTTTCTGGCAAGCTTATTATATTCTCAGGGATCTTATTGTAGAAACGTATACAATGCCCCATAAAGGATGTATTAACCTTTGCCAGCCTAAATTTTGGGAACGAAAGTTTATGTCTATTTCTAGTATTTACATTGTGTTGGCTACCTACAGTTTTAAAGTCACTGATATTTTTCCTAACATACATAATATTTTCATAGATATACTGACTAGCAACTGTTAGGATGTTGGTTTCTTTAAAGAAATCTCTTAACGAATCTCTATTGCCTAGCTTATATATGAATCTGATCGCTCTCTTCTGCAGGACGAAGATGGTCTCAATGTCTGCTGCCCGACCCCACAGTAGTATACCATAGGACATAATACTATGGAAGTAACTAAAATAAACAAGCCTAGCAGTTGCGACATCAGTTAGTTCCCGGATTCTTTTAACTGCGTATGCTGCAGAACTGAGCCTATTCGCCAATTTTCCTATATGAGGACCCCATTGAAGCTTTGCATCAATTGTGATACCCAGAAATACAGTTTCTTCTACAAGGTCTAGATTATCATTCCCCAATATAACATTGCTGTCAACCATTTTGACATTTGGTAGTGTAAATTTTATAAATTTTGTCTTTTTTGAATTTAATAATAAGTTATTAGAAGTAAACCAATATAGTACCTTAGAGAGAGCATTATTTGTATCCGCAAGGTCATTTTCTTGTCTCTTAATCTTAAAAATAAGTGACGTGTCATCTGCAAACAATACTATCTCTGACATATTTTGAACCATGAACGGCAAATCATTTACATATACGAGGAAAAGGAACGGCCCCAAAATAGATCCCTGTGGCACTCCCATCTTAACCTCCGACCCGGATGATTTAGTCCTATTTATGTCAGCTTTTTGAACCCTCCCTTCTAAATATGATCTCATAAGTTTTAAGCTCCTCCCATTCACTCCGTAGTGTTTTAATTTTAAGAGAAGTGTTTTATGGTCTACGCAGTCAAATGCCTTCGACAAGTCACAGAAAACACCTATAGCATCCTTCCGATCCTCCCATGCACTAAATATATGTTTAACTAATGTGACACCAGCATCCGTCGTAGACCGCCCTTGCGTGAAACCGAATTGCTCACTATGAAAAAGTTGATAATTATTAAAGTGTGTAAGTAGTTGACCTAGAACTATTTTCTCGAATATTTTACTCAAAACGGGTAGAACCGAGACTGGTCTGAAATTTGTGGGATCTTGCCTGTCGCCACTTTTAAATAAAGGAACGAGCCTACTATATTTCATTAGGTCAGGGAATGTACCCTCATCTAAACATTTGTTAAAGATTCTGGCCAAATGGGGTGCTAGGACATCGATTACTGAGCTAACTATTATTACTGACATACCCCACAGGTCTTCAGTTTTTTTAAGATTTAGCTTTTTAAACGCTTTATTCACGGTATGAGCTTCAATATAATCAAACGAAAAATCGTGATCGCAGGGAGGGACATTATCTTTCAAAATACTTTCTGCAAGATCAGGAGATGAATCTAAAGGAGCCGTAGTTATAATTGGAACATTTGTAAAGAATTGTTCAAAAGCCGCGGCAACGTCTTCATTTGACGTTATTAATTTATTATCTATCTTAAGCGAAAATTCGGGGTCCGCTGATTTGGATTTACCGGTTTCCTTATTTATTATATTCCAAATGGTTTTAGATTTATTAGACGATTTAAGAATTTTGGCTTTTATATGCTCGCATTTAGCTTTGTGGCAGACGGCCCTAAATAATTTTGAATATAATTTAACATACTGTAGAAAGCTAGGGTCATATGTGTATGTCTTTTTCTCATATAGTGAATAAAGTGTGTCCCTACTTTTCCGGATGCCGGCAGTGGCCCATTCACTAAATTCTACCTTATTTCCTTTCGATGATAGCTTTTTCAATTTAAAAACTTTTTCAAAACTATCTGAAACGACCTTAAAGAAATCTCCATAATGGGCATTAGCATTGATGGTTTTATTTTTTTCGGTATGTAAACTACTTTGTAAATCAGTTTTAAATAATTCTAATTTTTTTGTTGTCATGGGCCTGTAAAGTATATCTTGTTCTGATTTTTTTAAATCAGATTCAAAGTGTACAATTTGACCACTGTGGTCTGACTTTAAGCAATTTATTGTAGAATAGTGCGAAAATTCAGTCACAGTATACATTATCAAGACAGGTGGCTGTGTTTTCGGTAATCCTAGTGGGCTCTAAGAAAATATTAACTAAATTAAAAGACTTGAAAATAAGTTTTAATTTAGTATTTAAAGTGGAATCTACCAGCAAGTCGATATTAAAATCTCCACAGACTATAAGGTTCTTGCTACTACTTGAAGCTACATTTAAGACATCCTCTAGTACTGATTCAAATAAACTGTAGTCACTGGCGGGGGGCCTGTATACGCTTACTACAATGTGCTTAGCCAGTTCAACACATGATAGCTCAATAACTTTTTCAACAGAAAGTCTGCGAATATCTTACAGATATGGATATTCATACAACTTTTACGGCCGCTGCTGGCATGTACAGCATTTTTGATTAATCTCGAAGAATTTCTAAGTTTCTTCAAATTTCCAAGCATATTTGAGAAAAAGGGATTTATCACCTTTTTCATATTTTGTTATTTTTGTATAAATAATGATAAAATAAAACAGAAAATGTTTGTGAAAATGTCAAAGTAGGAAGAGGAATTGGAATTCAATTGATTGAAATACTCACTAGAAATTAATCCAATTCCTAGTAGTTAAAATTACGTGTAATCGCGATTAAAAATAGTTTAATAATACATTTATTAACCGCCCTATTATTCAAGAGATCCAACTTACGCGCAGTTTGGATTGGACCGGGTTGCGCACTCAAAATCCTCTAATGTAATGGAGCGAACGTGATTGCTGGGGTACTTTACGTACTAGTTGTTAGATCCGACGGGGCCGGCGTAATAACTCTTGTTAGTGGGAAGCTCTTGGACGGGTGCCCGACAGCCGTGCCTTACTTGTTGTACTTATTCTCTCATCTTCTTGTTAGCCATTGCACCTGCCGTAGTCGACCTAGTGTCCGAGGAAATAGCGACGTGTTTCCCTTGGATACTTTTTACGTGATTACAATTCCATCTTTGGCGGGGATCTTTGTTGATTCTGTTGTAGATCCCCGTTGGACTTGACGCGCTTGAATATTGCACAGGATATCTCATCGATACGCTTCCGAGTAAATGTTCATTTATAGCTGTGATCAGTGGAGCTTGTGTGACGCGATTATCAGTAAGCTGATTTATAGCGGCGCTTGTTCAGTAGAGCTTAGAAGCCTTACCGATTGTAGTTGCACAATCGGAATCCATCTGTAGTCTTATTAAGTTTTCAACCTACAAACGAAGTAGGTCAGACAAGAACTTAATTTTCTCCTAGAGTATGAGGTTTCACATTATTATGCCTTAGCGATGTGTGGCGCCGGATTAAGAATAGAGTCACTCCATTTCCTCCCGTGGATGTCGTAGAAGGCGACTAAGGAAATAAATTACCAGGAGACGGGCAGCAGCGTCTTCCTGAGATTCCAACCGCATACTGCGATCGTCAACCCGCCTGCCAAGCGTGGTGATTATAGCAAAACCCCCTCATGGTTATGAAAACCAAGCGGGAGGCCTATGTCCTGCAGTGGGCGTCAAACGGCTGATGATGATGCCTTAGCGATGAAATTACCTGTACAAGGTTCGTCAAGTTTAAATAAAAAAGCTGCATTTATAGTAGGGACGTTTTTTGCGACCTATTTCTCATAATTGGAGTTCAGAAAGGAAAGTGGGTGCCGGCGACTTCATTCTAATGAATGCAGTTAGTGTAATGGCGGTAGCAAAATATTGGAATTCATAAACCGTCAGATAATACTGTCAGAATCAGATAAATCGTTGGCGTTTTTATGCTTCTGTTATCCAGTAGGCATTGTGCCTGTCAGCTACATGATAAACCATTACTTTGCTCGACCTAGAAGTTATAGAATTCAGTGAATGGATCACATAACTACACGGGTCCACTTGTGCTGCTTTGCGATGTATTTATTCTCGGTGAGATAGTCTTACAATACTGATCGATCGTGAATACGCTTGATCTTTCCACAAAACAATAATAAAATATTATGTGTGATAACAAACTGAAATTAAAAATTACCGAAAATCTGACTGCTTAGCATTAACTACTAACCAGGCGGAACACTAGAGACCTCCCAAGGAGTTACATTATTGAATTTGGGTTACGTAGTTAATGCTCAGCTGTCGTGTTATTCATAATTTCCGTTTTTTTTTTTTTGTTATTTTGGATTTATGCTGATTTCATATAGCCTAAAATGACTCATCTTTCCCTCGTCCTATGCGTCCGATGAGCGTTCACGCCGCGACGTCAGCTGATAACGCTAATAAACAACTGCATTGTGGTTATTGCAAGGATAACTCTCATCCTCTAAATAAATGCGAAGTTTTTCAAAAATTAAATCTTGCCGAACGTAAGGCATTTGTAAACACAAATAAAGTCGTATGATACTCGCGCAAACTCGACGAATCGATTGAGATATTATTTGTCAAAATCTGACCATTGGCTAAGAAGTTATGAGGGAACATTGAATCAGACATACTTACATACATACATTCATACGAGCCAAACGCATTACCCTCCTTTTGGACTCCGCCGCAGTCGGGTAAAAATACAATCTATAAAGATATTGACTGGCTTGTTTACATGGTTTTTGTCTTATTAAATCGCAAAACTCTTGGAATTGTTAGCAAGTCAAATAACTTACATTTGATAGTCAAGTAATCTAGTTGGAGCTTGAATACACGATAGTTTCCGTCGTCTGGCCTGCAAATAAGGGAAGTTTCCTCGATTCTATTAGCATAGCCTAGCAATGCTAGCCGGTACTTTTTGCGTTACGAATGGATGGCGAATAGTAGAAAAACAACGCCATGTGGAACTGTGTTTCTTTTAAAGCCACGCCTAACTTCTGAAAGAACATAGTAATGGTTGAATGTTTGTTGTTTATCTTGGCGAGTAATGAAGATAGGCTTACATACCTCCAGCCCGATAGCAGCGGCCCCCTATCCTGCGCGCGGAAAATAGACCAGGAATCGCCCCGTCATGCGCTCACGTAGCGCGAGAGAGCAGGATTGCGCGAGTCTTTGTCTATTATCGCGCGAGATAAGGATTAATGCTACCGGAGCACCAGTTAATGAAAATTACCAAGAGGCTAAACATTCAATACCAGCTCGACGGAGTAATTTTTTAATAGCATGCTGCCCTTTTTGGAGTCATATGGCTATCAAAGACCGTATGCGGCAGTGATCCCCACGGTAGTAACCATCATACCTTCTAGGCGTCGAGGTAAGCAAAACTACTACAAGATCTATACGCAGAACGCTACTAAACATGAGAATCGAAATAGCTTCAAACTGAATGTAATCCACATCAAGCATTAGCCCCGAATAGTAGGGTCTACAGTCTTAGTTGAGCGCTAAGCTAAGGAGAAGTAAATCCCTTTTGTCGCCCGCCAGATAAATCTAGTGCTCGGGAATTAGGGCGACCTGCGGATCCTGCACCCCGACTTTACTGTGAAACTCGAGTTCCTGGCGCGTTCTCAATCTATCTTCGTAAAATAAATTCACCAAAGGGCTCGCTTCGGCTTGATTCGAATTTAGACCGAGAGTTCAAGTACTGACTCTACACCAATATTATGAAGAGGAAGAGTTTATATGTTTGTCAGGTTGTATGTAGGGGGTAGTTAGAGTGCTCATCCGATTTCAAAAATTCTTTCACCAGTGGTCATAGGCTTCTCGCGAGCACTGCTAGTTACAAATAATTTGCAAAGCAGCATGTGTACGACGCCGTGAGTCGCGCGTTTTAAGGTCAAAAGCTGCTACTTTCCAGTACATTAATTGTCAAATTTGTGATATTTTAGCGCCGCAAAACGCGTGACTTGCGCCGTCGTACCACCTATGGAGGTCTCCTACCTCAGTTCAGTGACTAATAGCGTTCTGTTTCAATACTTGGGTGTGCCGATGTAACGGCAACATGGCTATCACAATGCACAGTGCACATATTTGACTTGCTAATCTTGCTACTTAATGAGCTGTGCTTCTATTTGTTCCTACCTATCTTGCCTCCTCTTGATGTTAGATAGATAGATAGATAGAATGTTCTACAATCACGGAGGAGTTGGCCCGCTTAACTACTAGCTTTGTTAAATCATTAAGCGATTCGTCGAGCGCGTCATTGGATTGATACCTTCTTATACGGTGGATGGGATGACATATTAATTTGCATGGAAACTCGAGGACGTTGTTGTTACGGAGATGTTTATCAGATTGGCGTTTCGAATTAATTTGTGTGCGACGTGACGACTGACACGGCTTATATGAAATTAAAAGACTTGGGAAAAAAAAATGGAACCCTCTTTACTGTCTGTAGTAGTGTTGTACGTCCGGCCGTCAATCCTTCCGTTGTAAGCGCAACTTAGCTATGCCACAACAATGGTATGACTATTTACGATTATATCAAGCTGCCCATTACTTATAGGATCACTTTGATTGACCATATTTCCATTCGTCGTTCCGTATCCGAAGTACGTCCGACCATCGGTCCGACCTTCCGCTTGTCCGTCCGTCTGTCTGTCCGTGCGTCCGTTTGATCGTCGCCCATCCGTCCATCTGTCAAGATCATTTTTCTCAGGAACAGATAGAGCTATTAAGTTGAATTCAACGTCAATTAACCATACATGATCCCTTTAAAAAAAGGCTTCTGTCAAATCAAGAGATATGGCCATTATGTCACATTTTTCATACTTAGGCCCTCTTGCACCACTTTTGATTTAAATGGCGACTTAAGTGACATTTAAGAAATGGTATAAGTCGGCCCTAGTTATAAAAAAATGTACTCACTATTGAAATTTCCTGCGCTTCCGTTGATCTAGAGTCTATAAATTTGGCATCGTTAATGTGTGGTTACTTCACATAAAAATATATTTTTATAAACTTACCTTTGCAGTTGGGTTGTATATATGGGAGAAGTAGTAAACTCGCACTTGCCCGGATTTAAAAAAAAAAATAATTTCAGCTTTAGTGGGCTACCAAAGGAGTGTCAAACCATTCGATGTCTTTGTAACCAGGCTGTAAGACATTAAGGCTTACGGAAATGTTACGCCGCGTCGGGCTAAGTTTTATGTGATCCTTTTAGTGACTCTTAGGGGTCACCTGACTTAGAGATTGATTTTTGACTGTCGTGGATAACCTACTTGAGTATTATTGACGAGTTCGGTAGAAAATAGGTCATGTTTGCTCTACATGTCCTCGCTTATCTATCTCGCCACCTCGATCGGAATAAATCATGTAGGTAGGAGCGAGTAGCTGCGCCATTTGTTCAACACTGGCTTATAATTGTTACAGGATTATTCAAAGGAGTGTGTAGCGCATGTACAGAAATATTTGATAAAACATGAAGTGCCACCAAATCTGTTCGAGGTATGTTTTATAACAAGTGGCTTATTTTTCTATTGCTAATCTATGCCCACTCATTTGTTTGACGTTTCACAGCCGTACATTGAAGAGATCTTCCAGCATTTACGAGGGGAACCCTTCAAACTGTTCTTAGAAAGGTAAACATTTTGCTGCAATTAATTATGAACAGAAGTGTCTCTTCAAATAAAACAAATACTCTCTCCTGGGTCGGTTCTCAACAGTGACTAGAATCCTGCGTTAGTAAAAAGCATTATTCTGCTTCTCTCCTTAGATATAACCAAAACGGTCTACTCTGTGAATTACACCTACGTTAAGGATAAATATTACAGTTTTATCCTGAGTTATCTGCTCCAGTCCTTGTGTGATCTACTGTGAAGTACTGAACTCATTATCTAATATATAAAAATCTAGTGTCGCAGTGTTTGTTATCGAACTCCTCCGCAACGGCTTTACCAATTTTTATGTTTTTTTTTTTTTTATATATTTGGTATGTCTGAAAATAGGTCGTAGGCTAATTATTAATATTGCAAAACAACGTTTGCCGAGTCAGCTAGTATTGATATAAAAACTTTTCGCTGGTTATAGTCAACTAACATGCCCAATTTTATTACAGCGATAAATACACTCGGTTTTGCCAATGGAAAAACTTGGAGCTGAACATACAATTAACAATGAACGATTTCAGCGTTCACCGCATCATCGGTCGAGGTGGTTTTGGTGAGGTGAGGCTATATTTAACTTTGTTTACCATAAACATGCTTTCAACGGCTTTCTATGCCGCCATACTTCTTATAACTAATCGTGTGTGCGTGTTCTTCGTAATTCGGTTTATAGTACGCGTGCTACTTATTAAATAAAAATCTATTCTTCCCGTACAATAAAGAGAGCTGATAAAACAAGAACTTTGAATGAAATTGAAATCGATATTTGCTTCGTGCCAATTCTAACATTCTCTGATTCGACAGATCTTTAGTATTAATAAATTGTCTCCCGCCTCACTGTCTAGTCCCAGTTTTCAATGCCTAGTTTCTAACAATGTGTACCTACAGGTATACGGGTGCCGGAAGGCGGACACGGGTAAAATGTATGCCATGAAGTGCCTCGACAAGAAACGCATCAAGATGAAACAGGGCGAGACGCTGGCACTCAACGAGCGAATCATGCTTTCATTAGTCAGCACCGGGGTGAGTTTTACTTTTTAATTTCCCCTTTTTATCGCCAGCTAGGATTCTCGGGTGAAAATTCGCGCCCAAGACGATATGAAACTTTTGAGCCGTCGAGAGGCAGCAATCGTGTTCCATTTTCAAATCTCTAAATGCGATATTGAAACTTTTTCCTTTGTTTCGTGTCTGCGATGAATATAATCCTCATAAAATATCCTTTGTGTAGCGGTGAAGATATTTCGGTGGTTGAACAATAAACAATTGAGGTATGATACTGCTTCCCTTTGAAGTGTTATGTAGGTAGGGTAAAACATCCAGTAACTGGCCACTTAACGACCGTTTTGCAGAAATATGTCCATCAATTCTAAAATACTTAATATATTTGAAAAAATGTTTCTGATTGTATTTAAGGAAGAATGAGGCTTTGATATTTTGTTGTCAAGGAATGGTTCACGAAGTAATTTTATAAAGTAAAATCAACGGTAAATAAAAAGTAGTATTTTACCAATAACTGACCTCTATTTTCTAAAAACTGGCCATGTTTAATCCAATAACTGACCGCCTCAATCAAAAGTAAAAATAACACCCCAATCTTGCTAAATAACCGTTAAAAGACCTTTAAATACTTCTACCTGTTTAAAATGAAAACAAAGGCATTCTTTTAACACAAAAATATATTTAAAAAAACAACAAATTAAGCATTCTATGCTAGGTATAACAAAACAGTCTTTTCGTTATTTATAAATTTGAGAATCACATAGGAACTTTCGTTTTCAAAACATATGTAATATTTTCATGCTATTTTTTTTGGCTTCTTCTTTTTTTTTTAAACATTTCAAAGCATTCATCTGTTGAAGACCCAGATTTGTTGAGTTGCTAACAGATATAGCAGACATAATCATCTTCATAATAATCATTCCGTGTGGCGCCGGATTAAGAATAGCGTCACTCCATTTCCTCCCGTGGATGTCGTAGAAGGCGACTAAGGAAATAAATTACCAGGATACGGGCAGCAGCGTCTTCCTGAGAGTCCAACCGCATACTGCGATCGCCAACCCGCCTGCCAAGCGTGGCGATTATGGCAAAACCCCTCATGGTTATGAAAACCACGAGGGAGGCCTATGTCCTGCAGTGGGCGTCAAAGGGCTGATGATGATGATGATGAATCATCTTCATCGAAAGGTATGTCAATTTTATGATGACTTCGTAAGCAATTATCATAAAATTGTCTATCACACATGACACATTCTAAGGCATGCACACCGTATATAGAACGGGAGCAACCGGAACAGTCTGTATTTATTAATATTTACTTGGCTTAGTACGCAATCTGTCATCTTCTCGTCTAAACAAGTATCCACTCCTGATATTTTTATCTGATTTGGTTTCTGGTTCCGTTTGCTGTAATCGAGTTCTTTTACCATTCCCTTTGTTTTTCTTATTTTCAGATAAGGCTTTCTTCTCTTCTCTGATTTTCGTCTTATTTTCCTTCTCTAACTGCAACTTTTTCTTTTTATCTTCTCTTTCTTTCATAATTTTTAGGTAAGTATCAGATGTAAGTGCGTAAGGGATTCGTTCAGTTTTTCTAATACCTTTCCACTTGAGAGAAGCAGGCCACATCTTTCTTTTCAGATAATCAGAAAACGACTCGACGGATAAAACAGTGATTTTTTTATTAGGATCACAGGAAATAATATTGAACCGTAGGGGTTCAATATTATTTCCTTCTTTGCGTATTTTACCAGTTGCTTGATCAAGATAGTAATCCACGGTGGATTAAACCTATGATATAGTTAACGAGAACTTCTTCTTCTTCAGTAGTTAAAATTGTATCCGGGCCGGATTTGAATTTTGTTTTCGGGTTCACTAATTTAAATATAATACTACTCCTAGGTACCCCAAATGTTTTGGCTGCTAGACAAATGGATCCTTGTTAAGCGTTATCGAGCTTTGCTTCGAGTACTGTCGCTTTTTCATCTTTCCAAAACCTGCAAAAAATGTACAGAATTTGATCACCTATAACTGACCACTAGTTATTCCAGTTACAGACCACCCATGTCAGTTATTGGAAACATTAATAATAAACAATAGGATTTTTGCCACATGAAACTATGTTTTAATAGCTAGGCCATAAAGTCGATTTTATCACTGAAAAACGTGTTGTACGATTTTACTAGTAACTGACATGGGTGGTCAGTTTTTGGAAATTTTCCATTTTGCCGTCCAGTAACTAGCCACCCCTTATATAATCACAGATAACGTAATAGCTGATAAATCAAACAAAACATAGTATTAGCCATTACGTAACAAACCAAATGAACACATTACTTGAGCAAAAACAACCAGTTTTCATTCAAAAACAAGAAATTAAAGGAACACTTACCTTAAGCTTTCAGTAACACACAAGTGCGTCGCACGCATCGCTCCCGGCAACTGAACTCGATGTATCGATCAAAGTCTATCTAGTGTCAAAAAGTGGCAACTCTTGGCGAAAATCAACTTCCGATGAACTATCTGATTTAAAAATTTGAAACTAGATGGAGTTACTTGCCTCGAAGCCTTATTTAATGACTTTAATATTTTAGTGACCAGTTACTGGTGCATGGCCAGTTACTAGATGTGTTACCCTATTATGTGTTATTCACGAGTCCAATTTAGGCTTAGTACTGTGAATCTCATGGCAGCTGAGGTCTATACTACTTGAGCCTCCTTGCGCTAGTAAAGCAGACGTAAGTAAGTTAGAGTTTTAGTAACCCCAAACTCCATGCGACCCGACCCCTCGTTTGCCTAAGAGACCGTGACACAATATTATCGAAGGAAATTATCCGAAGTGCATACTGCCGCATTCAAATAGAAATGTCGATAAACATTATGGAATCGATCGTATCTATTAGGTCTTAGGAGGAGGTATCTATTAGTATCATCATTAAAACGATGAACAAGTTCCGTCGAGATATGAGTGTGCACAGTAAGCGAAGTCCTTGTTTTACTAACCTATTAAGGCGGCCTCAAGGAGCAATTCCCATACAAACGTAGTTTGGTTTTTATTCACAAACGACAATCTCAATGAAACTTTGCGAATACGTTTGACCGTGCTTAGAATTGGAAATAAACTTATCAAAAAGAAATTATAACCTTGTGTTTCTATGTAAAGTCTTATGAGGCTATAATTTCCTTTTTATCCTCTTATTCTCAGTTATAAGCATTACTCGTGCTTGATTTGTGTCCTATAAACATTTTGGTGAAGTGTCATGGAGATCCAGCATGTAGTTTGTGAATTAAAACGAAACTACTTTTATATGGGAACTGCTCTGTGAGGGGCTGCCTTAAGCAATTAATAGAGCCACAGAGGCATTTTAGTTTTAGTGTTTATCTCGTCCTAAATAATTTAAGATGACGGTATGGCAGAAGAATTGAGAATGTATGAATAATGCAGTCGAAATGAGGCGCTTGAGGAAAATACGTATTTTATGTGGTGTTACTTTGAAATTTGAATAACAGAATAAGCATGGTGATCTAAGAATATAGCGTTGTGAAATAGGATGAGGGCGACTGAAAGAGGATTTAGCGGACCAGAATTGAGAAAGCAACGTTGTGGTGGCTTGGAGGAAAGAAATATATCGATCGAATATGAGCTTGTAAAGAACGCCCCAGGCGGACATACATGGAACAAATAGGGAATGTACATACTGGGGAAGGTTAAAATAAAAAAGTATCCGTAACAGCAGCGACTAATGAACTGAAAATCACTGGTCTCTGCATACCCTTCGGGGTACAGGCGTAACTTTATATTTGTATGTGTGTAATTGCCATCGCCATTAGAAGCTGCATACAATACAAATCTACAAAAACTGAGGGGTGGATATAGAACTAGTTTTGCCACTTGCCATAATCCGGAATCTTTCGCTTCATCAACATTCATTGGTCCCTGAAGGACGCACGGCGTTTGTGGCATTATTCAGAGTATAATTTTATTGAATCCGATAGAAGTGTAGTGTCGTAGGATACTAAGATCCGTTATTCGTGAATATCCTTGGATATCCGCGAAGATGCGGATAATAGATAATTGCTCCTCTATTATTTGCTAATGTGCTTGAATATTGTTGTGTGCGATATTTTTGTGAATATTGAGTGCTAATAAAATTAAATACCCAAAACAGCGCTAAAATATATCCTACAAAGTGCGCCACCTAAAAGACTAAAGTTGCTATCGTAATTCGGAAAATGTTGAAACTTATTTCATATCGCCATCCAAGCGGTCCTAAATCGCGGCATTGTACAATAAAGCTGTTTGCTTCCAATTCGGCAAATAAAGGTGATGCTCGAGAATTCACAAGTTTTATTGTTTTCAATTTTGGCATTCGTTCGACCGTAATACCTATCTGTAGTTTCCCTCGACAGTTTTCCTGTTTGTGTATATCTATTCAAGAGTATACATTGCCAAGAGGTGGGCAGCAGCGCCTTCTGCGGAAATGCCATATACTGCGCTCGCCAACCCGCATGCCAAGCGTGGCAAGTATGGCAAATACCTTCATGGCAGAAAACCAAAACACCAGGCCCCCAGAACTCGGCAGCTCCGCTATTCCTGGCTATGGTAGCGGCCACGGTAACGGCGCAGCAAGGGATGCTAAGGATCTGCGGCAGAGATCCGGCTACCGCCCCCAATAGCGAAAACGACTGTCCCTGGTAACACACAATATTCGAACATTGAGGACACGCGAAAAGCTAATTGAGCTGGAATAAGAAATGGGTAGGTTATACTGGGATATCCTAGGGTTATCTGAAGTCCGTCGAGAGGGCGAGGATACGATAACCCTAAAATCCGGTAACCTACTCTACTACCAGGAGGGTGAGCAACAGTCCCAGGGTGGTGTTGGGTTTCTCGTCCACAAGTCCCTCGAAAACAACATTTTGGCCATCGGCAGTGTGTCGAGCAGGGTGGTGTACCTAATACTCAGGATAACTAAGAGATATTCGCTGAAAGTCATTCAGGTATACGCACCGACCAGCACACTACAATGAGGAGATAGAGGCGATGTATGAGGAGTATGAGGACATGAGTAGCGCAATACATACCCCGGAAACCTATCTTGATGTGGTTATGGGGGACTTCAATGCGAAGCTGGGCACAAGAAGCAAAGGTGAGATGAGAGTGGGGCGATTTGGTCATGGGTAACGGAACCCTAGAGAACAGAGGTTGGCAGATTTCCTGGAGAAAGACGGACTCTTTATGATGAACTCTTTCTTTCAGAAGCGACTTCACAGGAAATGGACCTGGTTAAGTCCCGATGGTTCCACGAGAAACGAGATAGACTTCATCCTGACCTCCAAGAGACATATTCAATGATGACTCTGTGATCAACATGGTAAAAACCGGAAGCGATCACCGAATAGTAAGAGGCACATTTAATATCAATGTCAAACTTGGGAGGTCTCGTCTCATGAAGTCCACCCTCCGACCTACTCGTGCCCATATCCTAAACCCCGAGAACTTTCAACTCGAATTATCAAATCGCTTTGAGTGCCTGGAGAGCGCCGCATCGGTGGACGAGATCAATAACAGGTTTATAGAAAGTGTTAGTTCAGTGGGCTCGAGGTTCTACAAACCCAACCGTACGAGTAGACCACAAAAACTCTTAAACTATACTCTCGACCTCATGGCTAAACGTCGCTCGTTGCAACTGCAGTCCTCCGAGGATGCTGAGTCATATAGACAGCTCAATGGACACATATCAAAGTCTATGCGGCATGGTATTCGTTCCTTTAATACCGAACGTATTAAAGAGACTATACAGCGGAACAAGGGCTCCAAAGTGTTTACAAAAGACATGTCTATTAGGCAAAGCCAGCTGACAAAGCTGAAGAGAGAGGACAGCAGTATAGCGTCGACTAAACCAGAGGTGTTGAGGGAGATTGAAGGTTTCGACGGACCGCTATACACCTCAGTCGCAAAACCTGTTAGCAGTATGAACAAAGATTCAAATATCCAAAGATCCAATAGAGCCAAACTGACCCGACATTATACCGAAGATATCACGGACATCAGCATGTATGAGATTAGGATGGCCCTGAAACAGCTCAAGAATAACAAGGCACCAGGAGAGGATGGAATTACATCAGAGCTCCTGAAAGCGGGTATAGCACCGGTACTTAAGGTCCTTCAAAAGCTCTTCAATTCCGTCGTGCTCGAAGGAAAAACGCCAGAAGCATGGAACAAAAGCGTAGTGACGCTGTTCTTCAAGAAAGGCGATAACACTTTGTTGAAGAACTACCGACCCATCTTGCTTCTGAGCCATGTTTATAAGCTGTTTTCGAGGATCCTCACGAATCGTCTCGAACGCAGGTTTGATGACTTCCAGCCTCCCGAATAAGCCGGTTTCCGAATGGGTATATAGTACCATAGACCACAGCCACACACTGCGGAAAATTATACAGAAGACTGAGGAGTATAATTGGCCATTATGCTTAGCGTTTGTGGACTATGAGAAAGCCTTCGATTCGATCGAGACATAAGCAGTGCTCGAGCCAGCGTTGCCGTATTGACTATCGGTATATTGAGGTGCTGAAGTGTTTGTACAACAACGCCACCATGTCGGTCCGAGCACAGAAGAATTCGGAGGCAATTCCATTGAAAAGGGGCGTGACACAGGGAGACGTTATCTCTCCGAAACAGTTCAAGAAAGGACTGGAAGATGCCTTCAAGCTTCTGGAATGGTAGGGACGTGGCACAATATAAATGGCGAGTACATCACTCACCTTCGATTTGCCGACGATAAAGTAGTCATGGCAGAAACGATGGAAGACCTCGGCATAATGCTCGAAGTCCTCAGTTGAATTTACCAACGTGTGTTCCTTAAAATGAACATGGACAAAGCGAAGGTCATGTCGAACGCCCGTGTTGTGCCCAACCCAATAACATTGGGGAACTCGACTCTCAAAGTTGTAGACGAATACGTCTACTTAGGACAAACCGTCCAACTAGGCCGGTCCAACTTCGGAAAAGAGGTCAATCGTCGAATCCAACTCGGCAGGGCAGCATTCGGAAAACTTAGAAAAGTATTTTCGTCCAATATTCCTCAATCGCTCAAGACAAAATTATGCTCGGAATTTCTCTACGAGATCGAATCAGAAATGATGAGATCCGTAGACGAACGAAAGTCGTTGACAGTAAGTTAAAGTGGCAGTGGGCGGGGCACATAGCACGCAGAACTGATGGTCAATGGGGCCGAAAACTTCTCGAATGGACACCACATATCGGCAAGCACAGCGTAGGACGACCAGCCACAAGATAGACAGATGACCTCATCCAAGTGGCAGGAAGACGCTGGATGCAAGCCGCTTCCAACCGGTCTTTTTAGAAATTCATGGAGGAGGTTCATATGTCCAGCAGTGGACTTCTTGTGGCTGAATGATGATGATGATTCAAGAGTAGCATTTATTATACACAACGAAGCTGTAGAGTTCACTCGGCTTATACATTTTTATTAAAAATCTTTATTGCACTATTAAAAAATAAAATCGGCCAAGTGCGTATTGGGTAACGCGCAGTGTAGGGTTCCATAGAAAGAGGGAGTTTTATCTGCTTAACAGAACTAACAACTTTATCAACGTCATTTTCAATGGATTTAGTACGAAGTTTTCCTTTTAAGTTCATTATATGTGCTACTACCCTGAATTTTTTCACATTTGTACAATCAACCGTTTAGCCAGGAGAGGGGACGACGACGCCTTACTCGGACAAAAATTTGCGCTTTAAAGCTTCATATTTAGCAAACGGAACCCTAAATAAAAAAAATTATCTTCCTACACCCACAATATTTTTTAACGAACTATCTCACGATTTGGTGTACACGAGAAAAAGCATCCCAAATTTAATATAGGTGGGGTTCCGTAAAAAAAAAAAATCTACCGTTTTCTCATCGTGACTATAGTGTATGTCTATGCCAAATTTCAGCTTTCTCGTACTAATTGTCTCTGAGCTAAGCCGCGGACAGACAGACGGACGGACATGGCGAAACTTTTAGGGTTCCTTGTCGACTACGGAACCCTAAAAAGTACAAAAGTGAACTTATTGCTAGCAGCATTGTCTTGTAGTTGACACTGTTTTGATAAACTTCAAAATGCTGGAAAACTCCGATATCGACGGATTATGATTTTGTGCTGTCAGAATTAGGAAACCTAATACAGATGTATGAAAACAACAAAAATTTCAAAACCTAAAAATTCCACCCATGCCGGGACTTGAACCCGCGACCCCTGGCTAACCGTGCCAGCCCTCTTCCAAGTGAGCTAATGGGCCCATTAGTGCATTAGGGTTAGTGCAACAAAAAGAATATAACTAAAATTTCACCGTATTTTTTCAAAATTGTCGGGGATATTTCTAATCTAGGGTCAAGCACATAAGTCAAATAGACATTAAATTTTATTGTTCTATACAACATAAGTAATTAAAATAGCATAGTTTGCTTAATTTTCGTAAAAAAACATGTATGTTATAATAGGTTTTTTCCCTGCCTCAAAAATTGGAGCTTTAGTCCGCCGACCCACGAGATAAGGACACTGCTCTATCGTGCTCGGAATGTTAAAGCATGCAGTCCTTGTTAATAGAATAGCTTAATTGAATGAGCGTGCACGCGAGAGTAACGAGAAGGCAAATAATTTTTAGAATTCCGTGCCCAAAGGGGTAAGGGACTCTATTACTAAGACTCCACGGTCCGTCTGTCTGTCTGTCGGTCTGTCTGTCTGTCTGTCTGTCTGTCTGTCTGTCTGTCTCCAGGCTGTATTTCATGAACCGTGATAGCTAGACAGTTGAAATTTGCACAGATGATGTATTTCTGTTGCCATTACTAAATACTACATACTACAACATTTTAAATACTACAACAATACTAAAAACAGAATAAAATAAATATTTAAGGGGGGCTCCCATACAACAAAGGTTGTCTAAAGACAGCGCTCGCCATCTAGCGGACATCTATGTAACCTTCACAACGCCGATATCATGTCGTTAAATGTCAATGTTAAACGCTTCTGTTGGTTTCTATATATTGCGCTGTTCTCCGTGTACCTAATCTATCTTGTCTCGATCTTTGTCTAATGTCTTATAGATAATGGTACGGAACCCTTCGCGCGAGTCCGACTCGCACTTGGCCGGTTTTTCCTCACGAGCAACAGTCTTAAACGGAGGGCCGTTCCGGGCGCCGCACGAAATGTATAAATCCCCCAGTTCATGCGTGCGAAATTTCACTCTCTAAGAACAGAGCGGTCTCGAATTGTGTCTCGCACAAAATAGGTTAAGGAAGAGGCCGCATTGCGCACACTCTGCGCCTGGCCCCACGGCGTATAGTCGACAGCAGATCACCCTTGGCATTTTTTGTAAAGTCGCCCTTAAAGGTTAACCGACGTTTTATATCTATGCCTGCGATGAGGCCGATTATATCCCGCCTTTGTAATAATACTGACATCCACGCAACGTAGTTCTGGACCCAAAATAGGATACGATGTCATGTGGTAACCAGGCAAGGATGTCACCTGGCCTATTGGGCCTCTGCTCTTACCCCGTACTCTTGAAGCGACGTTCATTTTGTCATTTGGGGTTAAACTGAATTCGTTTATTGAACAATTTAGAGAGATATATTTGACTGCCCCATTGATCTAGCTCCCAACAAACCGGACTTGGCCCCCGTGGTGGAGTATGGCCTATACCTTCCTCAGGGAAGAGACTCGTGCCCCTCGGTGGGGACATAATGGGTTGATGACGATTGATCTAGCGGTTAACACGCTTTACTACTAAAACTGAGGTCGTGGGTTCGATTCCCGCTGGAGGCCGCAGTTCTTGATTTGTGCAAGTGCGGTGGGCTCAGTTTGGGTGTATTTCGATGTCCTGGTATTTTAGTTTGGGACCAGGATAAATGTTTGTGCTTTGTGGAAGTTATTACCTGGAAGTTATTAGGGCAATTCTAGACAAAGCCCGTGTCTACGCCTAGTTAGCCATACTGACCACGTTATCACCGCTGAGAATGACATAGCGCTCTTTCCCTGCCCCGCAATCGATATACTTGATCGAGATTAAATTATCGTTTTGATTGAATGCTCCTGGGATTCATCTGTGCTCGCTGTGCACCCCTACAGTGTTATGTTATGTGATATGCCATCGGGAACATAAACGATATCCAGCCAATTGGACTGTAACGAATTGGCTCGCCCTCAATTTGTCGTCGTTGTCCAATTCGCTTCCACTGCATTTCGTTTTATCATTCCGACCGTTGCATTGAATTTTCATTTTCTGTACGAATTTCGCCATCTGTCTGTCTCTACGCTTGGGTGTCACGGTTTCAATATTGAATTAATTTATGGGTCGGAATATGAAGTCTTGGTGTTGCAGTTGTTTTTGCTGTAGTTTTCAACGCGACAATTTCTCAGTTGCCATGTGTTTTAAAGACACTGTAATTTGGCTGGCATAAACGACGCTATAAACCGCTTTTATTTGTCGGGGGTTACTCTAACTACGGTATCATAGATAACCCACCACCAATTAAAACTGACTAGTTAAACATGGCCAATCTGTAAAACATCGAACGTCAGTTTACTGTTAAGGATGTTTTTTTTATGTTTTCAGTATTTTTTGCTTGCTTCAAATGTCGGATACAATAAAATTTTGGTGTCTTGGATTTTACTGAGGACGAAGAAGGCAAATAGTTATAACAGCTACGAGTAGAATTCATGCAATAAATAAGTGAAATACATGACGCTGTCGTCGCCGCCCCGTCCCAACTTTTATTTAGCTTGGCCCAAAAAGTTTCAGAACCTGTAACAATTCGAAGCGAGCAAAAAGGCAGAAAGTGTAAATCTTTATGCCTTTTTGACCGACAGTACAATACAGTACAGTAGAGTACAGTAGGTACAGTACAGTTGAGTATAAAAATTAAATGTCTACATTAAATTTTTATACTCTACTGTACTAAACTCGTACACTGACGGTGACGAGGCCAACTTGTGGCATGAGTTTTCTTTTACTGTGACCTTGTTTCAAAAGTTTGCGCTATGTGGCTGGCTACGTAATAAACGTTTTGGTTTTATTT
The DNA here is from genome assembly GCA_947308005.1 of Yponomeuta malinellus. Lineage (NCBI taxonomy): Eukaryota > Metazoa > Arthropoda > Insecta > Lepidoptera > Yponomeutidae > Yponomeuta > Yponomeuta malinellus. Next base: position 12,739,723 of record OX371006.1, on the reverse strand, counting down.
TTACGGGTACACAGGCTCAGTTTTATAGTGCGGAGTGTGTGGACGGGTTTTATCGATATTCGATTATAGGCAAGTGCCGGCTGATCAGTATGCCCGACGCCTGCCGCTGTAGAACATTTATTTGAAACACTGTCTCCGAACTTGGAGAATATTAGATTTTCCGACATAAAAAGTCAATGGTGGAGTCGGACGGGGACGTTATCTAATGATATGAGCGCCACTATTTCCAGAGACTGTTTTCTCTATTGTAGGCACTTTCGGGGAGTGGGATTCAAACAGGATCAGCGTTCGATTGGAAATGTTCAGCGTTCACAATAAGCTTTGCCACGTACTCAAAGCGGAAACTTGTCGAATGTGTTTAAGGCTCGGTTCTCCGTCATAACCGCTAAATTACGTGTTTTAAAATACATTTTATACTGTAATGGTTAGTATTAAAATCTAAACACATATATATATATATATATATATATATATATATATATATATATATATATATATATATATATATATATATATATATATATATATATATATATATATTTCCTACCTAGGGCCGTCGGTTATTATTTTATGTTTTTTTAAACTTTATAGCATCAAAAAAATCGCGAAAATGAGTCTGTATTATAACCAGCTATAGTTTTCAGCTGTACTGAGTTTTGGATAGTAAAAAATAAACTAAAATGACTATCACTGAACGTGTTTGTGACGTCGTCGGTCGTCAACATTCTATTAATAGGATTTGTATTTCTGTAATTACAAAAATGCCTACTTTTCCCCCAATTATTCGCTCGCGCAGCGCAATAAGTACACATACAAATGCGTGCGCTCTTAGGCCGATATTCAGAAACGATTTTGAGCGTGAGCTCAATGTGAGTCCGGGTCTTCCAACTGTCAAAATGAAAGTCTCAGGGATATTTTGTATTCACAGTTGAGTTTGAGATAACAAAAATTGAGCGCAAGCTAAGCTGAGACTGAGTAGTGGATTTCGGCGACTTAGCTCAGACTCAAGGTGGCAATGACGAAGAAAGTAGCGACACCTGTAGGCAATTCGAGAACTCTAAATAACCTGTGGCTGTGGTGAAGTAACCTTTTTTTTATTCACAATTTGACATTTTGCATGCTCATTTTCCTTCGAAAAGTTAAATTGTGTTTTTAGAGTAATGAGAAGTCAAAATAAAGTATAACCGCGCGTAAAAAGTTTCGACATTTGTTGCCATCTCATTCACTCCTGTGGATTATTGTATGCCTTTCATGTAGCTTTAACAGATAATATAAACCGGTAACGTCAAAAACTGTACCACAGATTACACGCTCACGTAAGTTTAGCTTGAGCTGTGGCTTAGCTGAGTTCGAGTCGAGATATTGACTGTGAATACAAAATTCTTGAGTCTTTGTTGAGATTGCTCAGCCGATGCTCAGCTTAGTGCTCGTTAAGTGTAGCTCAACGCTGTGTTTCTGAATATCGGCCTTAGAACCCGGTCTTAAGGAGGTCCTTACATTTCGATGCACTCGAGTTCATTATTCCTTATGAAGGAGTTTATCTTTTAAGAGGGTCGTCGGCAGGCGGCGCCGGGTCGTCTGTGGAGTCACACAAATACATAACACTATTGCTGATCGCAGCTATGTCAGCTGGCCGCGCCGCGCCCAAACTCACTTCTGTTTACGTCAGGCGGAGCGCCTCTATAGTTTGTGTTGCTAATTTATACAGAAAGTATTTTTAACAGACGTCAAAAAAGGGGAGGTTCTCAGTTGGTTTATTGTTTTATATGTTCAGCGATACTATCACGTTGTCTCAGAGGTGTTGTTACCTCAGAGGTGGCGCCATTAAATTTTATCAAGATACGTTAGTGGGATGCATTACAAACGCATCGAACTCTAATTTGCAAAGGCGTCTTCACGGGATTATGGACACAACCAGAGAACTAAACTTCTGTTTAGTGCGTATTTTGAAGGCGGTTTTTTTTTTCGTTATCGACTTGTTATGAAAAACATTTTGGCAAGGCATTCGATACAAAACTGGATATGTACAAGATACATTACTGTATGGTACCCGGCTGCCTTTGACTCTTTATGCCTTACATGTTCTCTTCACGATGGTTTTGTTTTTATTTTGTTTTGGTGACGTTCGTGTATTTTGTTTGTGTACCTTCGTGTTTACTTTGTGTTTCTGTGACAATTTAAATAAATGTCCTCATTCTTTCTTTCTATATGTCGAATCGAATGTTGGTTGGTGCTGTGTGGGCTGTTGGTTGATTCGCAGTTCACATCGCATCGTGGCCGCGTAAACACAAAGGGAACGCATTCATCGTTCGGGGCGTACTAAAATATTTCCGCTCGCCATAATATTGTCGCAATTCCGCGACCGGTTTATTGTGTTTAATGCCGTTTTGCATTCCTCCTGGCAGGGGCCGCCAATGCTATATTTATAATTTCCTAGGTTTTGAAGGAAACCTTTCGCGTCACAGTATTGTGAATTATGTATTGTATAAAATACTTATGGGCGTCAGTATTTCCTCGAAATTATTCATCTTCGCATAAATCTGCATTAATGTTGTGTCTCGCTTGACGCACGATTGTAATAACAACGCATTTTGATGATATTTTATTATTTGTAAACCATATACATAATGGACGAGAATGGCAGAGGATCGAGAGGGTTTGCGTGACTGGAAGAGGCCTATGCCTAGTCAGTACTTGGCATATTACGACGGTGAAAACTTTCAAATTTTTTTTATATAAATTATTTCTAAAGTGTATCACCTAGAGATTTTAAGTATTTTTCTTCGTCTTCGCCTGCCCTTTCATCCGTTTCCCTTGGACGTTTTAATTTTGGGACACCCTGTTTATTTTCAGGGTCTTCTAGTAACACCACGTTGCAGCATTCGATCTCCGACTTGCGCGACGAATGCAAGCACAGGGTTTCCAAATAACAATTAATGTTTCCTGTAGTGAAACTAACAACAGTCTACCACTAACACCAATGAATTGCTGGCAAACAAGAATCTACCTAATTTTACGTACGCCTGCACAGTATTTACGTAGACGTAAATAGAACGCGTTTCTAAGTTCAGTTGGACCACCCACCAAGAGTAATATCCGCCTACCAGAATGCTATCTCAGTCGAAAATCATCGTTATCATCAGCTTATGACCGTCTATATTTGAATAAAACTTTCACCGTTTTACCTCGCCTTCGTCTACCCAAAGATCATCACTTTATTTAACCGGACGGCGTTATAAATCCTAATTACAGAAAAAGCTCACAAATATTTTAAGGTAGTTTGTATTCTCCTTTCTAGTTAGTCTATTACGAACTGTCAAATTACATACCCACCTCGGAGTCGTTAAATATATAAAACATTGTCTCAGCTGAAAGTTACAGATTAGGAAGACGGGGTTCTTCACCGTGGGACCAGCTCATACCTCCTATAATTTCCTTGGGAAGTCATCACAGGAACCATTTCCGGTCCAGTCAGTAGACAGCTTTATCCCAAACCGATAGCTTTCTTAGGTCAGGCAATTGCCTGTCCGTCCGTCCGCCCGTCTGCCCGTCTGTCCGTTTGTCCGTTTGTCCTGCTGTCTGTCACCAGCCTGTATCTCATGATCATGAACCATGATAGCTAGGCAGTTGAAATTTTTACAGATGATGTATTTCTGTTGCTATAACAACAAATACTAAAAACCGAATGAAATAAATATTTAAGGGGATCTCCCATACAAAAAACGTTGTCTAAAGATACCGCTCGCCATCTATCACACTTTCTACCACCTTCACAGCGCCGATGTCATGTCGTTAAATGTCAATGTTAAACGCTTCTTGTCGGTTTCTATACATGGCGCTGTTCTCAAATTCGATCTTTGTTTGATGTTGTATAGATAATGATACAGAATCCTTCGTGCGCGAGTCCCACTCGCACTTGGCCGGTTTTCATTTCCTTACTTTTTTCCATTCTTCCAGGTGGACTGTCCGTTCATCGTGTGCATGACGTACGCCTTCCATACGCCAGACAAGCTGTGTTTCATACTGGACCTGATGAACGGCGGTGATCTGCACTACCATTTATCGCAGCACGGCGTTTTCAACGAGGCCGAGATGAAGTTCTATGCTGCCGAAGTTATATTAGGTACGTGGTGCCATGTTAGTCAACTAATAAACAAACTTTTGTACTAGTTATTTTAACTACCGTCTGCATCTTCAAAACTTAATGCATTTATGCAGCCACTTTATTTGGGTATATATTTCATTACATTCTAGCTCCTTATTGGATAATTTTTTTATATATTGTCAAAGACAAGAAATCCTGAAATTGTGTTTGATGTTTCTTCAATAAACGAATTAATGACCAAGGTTAAGCAAACAACTTGATCTTATTATTATTATACTTTATTGCACACGAAAAATAGTACAAGAAATATGTCATAAGAAATTACATGTACAAAGGCGAAGGCTTATCTCTGAGATATTTCTTCCAGCAAACCTTGGGGACACGGAGTGGAGGTGTAAAACGGGTCTATGCACGTGCACAATGTACACTGACCGATATTATTGCTTTCTGAATCGAAAACGTTTGGTATCAACAGTTGTGTTATTTATTTACATAAATATTGTAACGCAACAGTAAAATTAAACCAAAGCGATAAGCACCCAACCATTAAATTAAACAGCTAGAGAAAAGCTAAATGAAATAAAATACATGTGCTTCAATCTTTTTTTTCCCGTACGTAATGTATGCAATTATCTGTTGAGAAATATACTGACCGAGCCTCAGCGGAGCCGCTAACAGTATGAAAGAGAGCAAGATTAGAAACTATGACGTAATGTTACATTTACTGTTACGACGCTGAACTTATGTAAAAGATAAAATTGGGCCTTTTATTCAAGTAAGATGTTTTTACTTAATACGAAAAGCCCTAAGAAGGAAATTAGGGCTTTTCATTATAAATTTTTATCATTCAGAGGTAAAATTACGACCTTATTAACCGACATTAAAAAAGGAGGTTCTCCATTCGTCGAAACATTTTTTTTTTTAATTTTATGTATGTTCCCCGATTACTCGAAGACACGTGGAACGATTCGAAAAAATATTTTTTTATTTGAAAGGGTAGGCTTCACAGGTAGTCCCATGGTCAACAAGTCAGGATCTAATGATGTATCCTGGAGAAATCGACGGAACTCTTCAAATTTTAAAGGCACGCTTGAAACTATTTGGGTTTTTTTATAGTGACTCGTGCATTTTCTTTCGGAAAACACAATTTGGCGGAGTCGTAGTAGTGATATTCACAAAAAAATTAAAAACGACTTTAAAACACTACAGCACTAAAAACTTAGTATGTAGTTAAGTAATCGTGATTAGTAATTATCTTCAATATGTATGTACGTATTATTGTAATTATTTTTATTTTTTTCGACGGCGGTGGTAGCCTAGTGGGTAGAACCTCGGACTCGGAAGTGGGAGACCCAGGTTCGATCCCCGGTGCGGGCATGTACCTATGACTTGGTTTTCTAAGTTATGTACATTTGTGAAGTTATAGTAGCAATACCACTCGCTAACTGTGAAGGAAAACATCGTGAGGAAACCTGAGTGTCTGAGCTATTCACATACCTCAGCGCTTGAAATCGCTAATCCGCGGTGGGCACGCGTGGTGATTAAGCCCATACTCTCTCCCTGAGAGAAGGCCTGTGCCCTACAGTGGGACGTATATAGGCTGCTTATGTTATGTTATGTATGTTATTTTTATTTTTGTTTATGTATTATCATTTATGTAGGTTTATAATAATTTATTTTAATCCCCCTCTTCCCCATACCCTCCTGTAGGTCTAAGTTAATGTATTTCCTATGTTTACGTAAGGTTATTGTTGTATTTAATATTTTTCTTGCACTACCCTTCGCCAGTTTCAATATCAGAGGCTTGCCGGAAGAGAATGCTTCTTGCATTAAGAACGCTTTTGTACATTTACAATGTAATTAGTCCAATATAGAATTAAAATAAAATAATAATAAAAATAGAGAAATAATTTATTCGATTATTATCTTTAAATTCGATGTAGGTATTGTAGAGGTATAGTTTGTAAATTATATTTCTCTACTTTTAGTGCTGTAGTGTTTTGATGTCGGTTTTTATTTTTATTAAAAAAAATGTTAACGTATCTTTAGTTTGAAAAGACAAACGGTCTTATTTAAACAAAGTCCATTTCACGAAAATACTCTTAAGACGGAGTTAAGCAGTTTTATAACAGAAACTCGTCTCATGACCCGCCTTTAACTCCGTCTTAAAAGTGTTAGTGGGATCAACTTTTTATAAATAAGACCGATACAGTTTTATTGCAAAGATAAAAAGATAGATATTTTCGCGCTCATTCCGAATCTAACTCAATTTAGGTAAAATTGGAATTTGCGGACTTTCTTCTTATGACGACCGTGTTAGACAAAGCGGCTACGGTTCGGTATCCTGATCATCGGTCAGACTTAGTCATTTCCTCATGATGTCACCTAATGAGCCGTGATTGTGCTATCACGAATGACGGAAAGAACTTTGACGTGCATGATTCACAAATTTTCACTCCGTTGCTAATGACAATAGATACGAAAACGGTTATCTAGCTGAACTACAGCACGTTGAGCTCGTACGATGTAGAAAGTATAAGTAACTTAGCTAATTATATATGCTATGTTCATTTAAAAGAAGTAACTAGTGCAACGACCAAAACATTGAGACAAAAGAGGGGAAATTGCGTCAAAATTAGTTTGGAGTGACATTGCTTCTATACGATAGGAGACATAAAAAACTTACAAAGAAAATAAAGAATAAAACGGTCTAAACTAGTTTCCTGTTATTTTACAGATCTAATTTCCTGTTATTTTACAGGTCTAAAAGAACAGGAAAAATCAAGTTACTCTTACAAAATAAAAAATGTTAGGTTTTTTCATTGAATTCTAAACGTTTTCTGACAAACTCTTGTCAGAAAACGTTTAGAATTCAATTAAATAACTCTTGTTGGGTATATTTTTAGGCTCTAGTGGCACCACAATGCAGCATTTGATCTTCAAGCCTGTGCGGCGAATGCAAGCACAGGGTTTTCAAATATTAATTAATGTTTCCAGTTTTCTGACAAGGATGTTGACTCTAAAAAACGTTAGTTCACGAGATAACTTAAATATCGATAAATGCTTTATACTTTTTAACGCGTTGCACTACGACGTCACCGTTTCTATGGCGCGTTTTTGAAGCACGTAAATTACTTTTCGATCTAATAGATAAAAGTAAATTTTGAAAGATAAGACGTAAAGAAAAAAAAAACACGATTATCTTTTAACATGGCCTCTTCAGTGAGATTAAAACATTTTTTTTCTCCATTGTGAATGATATTGGGTCTAGAGACTAGCTATTTCAGTTCTTCCTCTCTTCAATGATGGTTCCAGTTAAGATAATGCGTAAATAGGAGTGATTAACGATTATACCAGCCGTTCTTTTCTTTGATGTCTGTCTAGTGTTTAAAGACGCCGCAATTCCACAAAATACAGTTATTTATAACTGTCTCTATGGCCTCGCCATGAAGTCATACTCCTGTTTACCTAGTTTTCAGGTTCAATGTCCTTCTATGTGTGTTACTTGTATCATTTGTCCCAGTTTGTATAAGCTTTTGGCTGGGTGTCCCTTAAGACAGAATACCCTAGTTTCGGTTAAAGTTCGGTTCGGTTGTTAAGACAATGACCTCAAGTTGTAGTTAGGTGTTCATTTCGACTGGCCATTTGAATCCACTTTTTTCGGTTAGCCCACAGATTAACAAGCAGAAAGACTAATTGTACTAATCGGCTACATAATGGGCATCGAACTGTCATAGCAAACTTTGAATTGTAGTTTTATGACACGCGGCCCTTCTAAGAAAGGCAACGTAATCTTACGTATGGAGCTTCTGCCAAAAAAATACCAATTTTGCAAATAAGAGGTCCTTACTACGAGTAGCTACAAATTACGATATGGCCTAACAAAAACTAGATACGATATGTATCTAGTTTTTGTTAGATTTTCCCGTGCCAATCTTCAACACAAAAGTTACTGGCACAAACAAAGCTAACTTTAATAATAAGCTAGTATTGCTGTTTAGTTCAACAATGAGTCTTATCCCCCAGGCTTAGATCACATGCACAAGCGGCACATAGTGTACCGGGACCTGAAGCCGGCGAACATTTTGCTGGACGAGCACGGCCACGTCCGGATATCGGACCTCGGCCTCGCATGCGACTTCTCCAAGAAGAAACCGCACGCCAGCGTGTGAGTAGAGCAATTCGCCTTTTGTGCAGTCGATTTTTTTCCTCAAAAGGAAAAAAACAGAAGACTTATAGGATCACTTTGTTGTCCGTCCGTCTGTCTCTCTGTCAAGCCCATTTATGTTAGGAACGCGTGGAGGTATATACTCAGGTCTACAGTTTCTTGAAGCTGTGAAAAAAATCAAACTTCTCAGTTAACGTAAAAAAAGTTACGGCCGTTTATGCCGCAAGTAACGTATATTTCGACACTAAAGGGAATCAAAATTTATAGGGTACTTTCCGTTGACCTAGAACTATAAAATTTGGCAAGTAATATCGTCTTATATGTACTGCAAGTACAGGACAAATCTGAAAACTGTACATTTGTAATTAAATCATTAAAAAAATTGTGTTTGATGTTCGGGGAAAGCTCGGTACCTACAAATTTATACGAAGTCTCGGTGGGCGAGTCCGGCTCACAGTTGTCCGGGTTTTTCACATTAATTTTTGTGTGGGCAGTTGTGTACTTGTTTCATGCGTGATGAAATTGACTTGACGAAAATAGCAATACCTGTAAAAGATGTTACAAAAAAATATATAGTGCCGTAAAATATACAGTATAGTGAGACTACTTTACGATACTTTACGATTTCAGGTGTGACACGATGGAAGTAGTGGTGTTACACTTAAACTAGTTTTAAGAAAAAACAACAAAATGGCGTGGAGCATGTAACTCTCATGTTTCGTGAAATCAATGGAAGTTTAAGAAACTACATCAAGTTAGACCGCCTAATTATCTACATTAATCCGATATTTAAAAAAATGTAAAAGTAAAATGTACTATATGCATGCTTACGGCATTATTTATTAGGTACACTTATCAGTCGGACATAATATTCCTGCCTTTTGCCAAACTTACAAATGCTCCAAATAATTTCAGGACGCCTGCCAAAAGTAAAGAAGTGAATCAGACGAACACACAACTTGTATTAGGGCCCTACTTGTAACTGGCGCTATCTCATTGACGACGGCACATCGGACTGTTTGCTGCTAATATACAATACAAAAAAACAATGCAACAAATGGCTGTGGCTGTACTCAAGTGCTTTTGTATGGGTTGTATGGGTAGTCTACGCCAACGTTTTTTATTGCGGAAATGATAATAATAAAAAGTTTATTTGAATACGAATAGTTTACTTTATCTTGATTGTAAGCAGATAGATGCCTACTTAGGTAGGTTCACTAATTTAGAACACATTGTAAACAAATCGCCAACCCGTCTGCCAAGCGTGGCGATTATGGCAAAACCCCTCATGGTTATAAAAACCACGAAGGAGGTCTCCTGCTGTGGGCGTTAAATGGCTGATGATGATGATGATGTAAACAAATCACATATGATAAAAAAACAACACATCATCATCATCAGCCACTCGACGCCCACTGCAGGACATAGGCCTCCTTCGTGGTTTTCATAACCATGAGGGCTTTTGCCATAATCGCCACGCTTGGCAGGCGGGTTGGCGATCGCAGTATGCGGTTGGAATCTCAGGAAGACGCTGCTGCCCGTCTCCTGGTAATTGAATCTCCTGGCGCAACAGAATTGCTCTGTCACTTGTTAATGCCTATCGGCCAACGAACCTATGAATCTGATTAAACTCTGAAACGATGTTGATCTAGGTATTCTGTGTCCTTGCAGCGGCACCCACGGCTACATGGCTCCGGAGGTGCTCTCCAAAGGCACCGGCTACGATTCGTCCGCGGACTGGTTCAGCTTCGGCTGCATGCTCTACAAGCTGCTGAAAGGTCATTCGCCGTTTCGCCAGCACAAGACCAAGGATAAGCACGAGATCGACCGCATGACACTGACCATGGTGAGGACCGGCATTTTTTATTTTATTGTATTTATTAGGAAACCAACAGACACGTATAAGAAAAAAGTTAAGATCATTAAGCTTTTATCTATCGGTGAGGAATGTTTAGGAGTTAACAAAATGTGTTAAGCTAACTCATTTTCGTTATTTAAGTATTTTTTGTTAATTCTGTTTTTCCTCCTTTACAAAATAAAATAAAATAACGCCCAATTATTATAGGTTAACATCAAAATACTTATAAAAAATCAGTACGCGACTTTACACGATGGTTCTTAAATGAGTTCTTACTTAGGTAAAATAAATCTATTTCATTGAAAAACTTACTTGTGTGTGTGTGTGTGTGTGTGTGTGTGTGTGTGTGTGCGCACGTGCGCGCGTGCGCGTGTGCGTGCGTGCGTGCGTGCGTGCGTGCTTGTGTGTACTGTTAAAAGGTGTCAGTAAATTTTTTGAGTATACACTGGCCATCTGACTGCTGGTAGTAGTAGATCGTTTGCGACAGTGGTAATTGTCAAATTTTAATTAACATAATATTTATGAGCGTGTTGTAGGACTAAGTAATGTAAATGATCAGCTCTTAGCCCAGATAATAAATCAGTCTTATCACAGTCTGTACTGCGTGAGTTTCAGCCAATGACCAGAAGTCGTAACTGTATGAAAGTGGGTTTGAGTATGTGACATAATTATTGTAATTATGATTACCAAGAATCGATCAACTCGTGCCGAATAACAGCAAACGATTATGGGAAGCTTTAACGTTCTAAAACTGGCTTCGAGCTCATCGTCTACCTAACTATTAAAAAAAATTATAGTTACGGTCTCGTCATAGTGAATGTCTGCCTATTGTCTGTTTATGAGAACTTCATAGCGTGGTTATGGACAATATAACGTTAAGAAAATTACTAGTTATATTTCTAACAAAAGAGATACCGGCAAAAAGTTAATATAACGATAATTCTCAGCAATACACTAGAGGAAAGTGTAATAACATTTAAACTACCTACATTTTGATGCTTTACTTTGTGGAATTACTTTGTCAGAACTTTATTACCGACTAGATACTTATGTTAGGTTTGTAGAAAGGGTCAATCCACGGTGATTGCCTATCTTCTCGGAATTATCATCCGCCATTTGACGCCCACTGCAGGGTACAGGCCTCCTTCGTGGTTTTCATAACCATGAGGGGTTTTGCCATAATCGCCACGCTTGGCAGGCAGGTTGGCGATCGCAGTATGCGGTTGGAATCATAGGAAGACGCTGCTGCCCGTCTCCTGGTAATTAATTTCCTTAGTCGCCCTCTACGACATCCACGGAAGGAAATGGAGTGACGCTATTCTTAATCCGGCACCACACGGAATACAAGACAGAAATATGCTACGAATTTATTATTGTAATACCTCTGAAATTTCATTGTGAAATAATACACTGTGAATGCGCTAATAACTTGATTCATATCATCATCAGCCATTTGACGCCCACTGCAGGACATAGGCCTCCCTCATGGTTTTCTAACCATGAAGGGTTTTGCCATAATCGCCACGCTTGGCAGGCGGGTTGGCGATCGCAGTCACAGAACAGATGTTCTGTGATCGCAGTATGCGGTTGGAATCCCAGGAAGACGCTGTTGCCCGTCTCCTGGTAATTTATTTCCTTAGTCACCTCCTACGACATCCACGAAAGGAAATGGAGTGACGCTATTCTTAATCCGGCGCCATACGGATGATCCGGCGCCACACGCATTCATATCAACATGTTCTAAAAAAGGTTTATTGCCTTTAGTATTTGACCCAACGAACCTAAATATAACGATTTGAATACTTAAAAGCGGAGGATGGCTGTTGAAATGAAATTTAAAAATCTTGACAAATGATTTGATTTGGATTTGAAATGCCGAATATTCACTACATGTAAAGTGTTTCTAGTGCGTGCTCCTCACTTCTTAGGTGCAACATTTTGCTCTTGAAAGGCTAATAGATATTAATGATTAAGTTCGTACACACAACTACATCAACAATTGATACCAACAAGAATCGACTGTTCGTTCACGTTTACTGACATTTTGGCAATAAAATTGGGCGAGCGTGAGCAGTCACGTGTACGTGTCTCCGATTACTTCCCTTAAATACGGTTGTGGGTTTTCTACTTACACTCAATTAACTAATAACCTTTACGCACTTGTCAATGGACGGATAATTTTAATAATATTTCTACATCTAGAAATATTCGTGTCCACTCTTCCAGAATGTGGAGCTGCCTGACTCGTTCAGTCCGAGCTTGAAGAGCTTGCTTGAAGGACTTCTCATGAGGGACATCAACAAGCGACTGGGGTGCAAGGGCAGGGGGTGAGTTTATTTACCATACTAATGATGTGAAAAAATATCTGGAAGAAGCTAGGTTAAAAAATTGGTGACATTCAACCCAGTGGAGACTTACAGTGTAGAAACGCAGATACCCGAATGTCGTACGGAACAAGTCAGGGCATATATGTAGTTTTAAGATAATGCTGGAACATGATTTAAGACAATACGTAAGCTCTGCTCTGCTTTGCTTCATAATTATTTCACTACAACAATATAATTTTGCTATGTAAGCTCGTCGTCCAAGTAGTTTAACGACGCATTCTTGAGATCAATTGAACTCGTCACCCGTACAATAGACGGCAATTAGTGTGTTAATAAACAATGCAAACAAACAATCTCAATGAGATAGAGTGGTCGATAAATGACGGTCAATTAGTACAATATATCGAAGATTATTTGAGTGGCTTTTTGTTCTCTGAATTGGATACTATTTCTAGTCCGGTCCGTTGCTAGTCACAACGTCATTAGTAAGGTTACATGAAAACAACCTACTTGTTTTGTTACAGTTCGAAAATGTTTTTTTGTGAGTAACTCCGTTATTTGCATGAGATCTTCTCTCACAAAAAATATTAAGAAAACGCTTGGTCTTATAATAAATAGCAAACGCCCTGTTTAGATTTTGGTAGTGCAAGCAAAACAAAAGGCGCAATGAAACTATTGTTGCTTCTCCTCAACATACAAATGCTCGGGCTCCTTCTTAAGAACTCCACTTTCTCAGCCTCAATTGCGCCACCTCCCTTCATATAAAACAATGTAGATCAATCTTACTTCAGGACATCTTTTTGATGAAAAAGTTAGATCACCATATGCGAGGAAAGGAGTTGAAGCATTTTCCGATGGAGTGTGGAACGGAGATAAGAGACGAAGTAAGTCTGGTCTTGACTTGGTAGGCTTACAGAGTGTGCTAGTTAAACCAACGTCATCCTCAGCCACATTGTTAGGTTTTTTTTTTTTTGTTTTGCGACTGAGGAATGCAACTTTTTTTGTTTAATATGATAAATTCTTCAATAATCACACACATCTTTCTACGTAGTTAAAAAAAAACTTTATTTAGTTCATAGTCTACAAAGTTTTCACAAAGAAAAATCACTGTATTTTTTTTGCATATTTTGTGGCAAGACGGGACTGGCAGAGAATTTGTCGACATCGGCTAGTTCCGATTAAAGAATTGCATTGATTACTTAATTGAAAAAAAAAAAAACAAATTTTGACAGCGCGGACGAAGTGAAGGAGCACGTATTCTTTGCGGGCATCGATTGGCAGCAGGTGTACCATCAGAAGTACACGCCGCCCCTGATCCCGCCCCGCGGCGAGGTCAACGCCGCTGACGCCTTCGACATCGGCAGCTTCGACGAGGAAGACACCAAGGGGATCAAGGTATGTCTGTCTATAGTAGACTTAACCCCAGATTCTCGTACACTATAACGGTGTTAATCTACTGTTGACAGCTGTCAATTGACCAAAGTGCATACAAAAATAACCACTGACAGCTGTTAACCGTAGATTAACAGCTTGTTTGTGTACGAGAAACCGGGGGTTAGTCTACTACTACTAATAAAAAGAGGAAGAAAAGGAAGCCGGGACAGCGCAACCTATCTCGGCCACTTTTGGGCCCGATGAAGGCGAGAATTCCGGGTTGTTTTGATAAAATGTATGGAGATCTCGGAGTGCCTGACATTATTAGTGTAGCAAATTTCAATTTGGTGGGAGTCTGAATTCTGAAAGGGAAGCCGGTGGGAATCGGCTTATATAGACCCTTCGCCACTGGTAGACTCTCACATCGATGACCTCTATCGAACTCATATGGTTTCAGTAGCTCTCGCGTGTACATCGGCAACTTTGACGAGAAAGATCAGGTCATGTGCGCTATTAGGAGACTACCTATGGTCTCATGAGAATCGAAGAGCAGCAAGTGTACCACCATAAGTACACGACGCTGCTCATTCCGCTGCGTGGAGAGATCCAACGCCTCCGACGCTTTCGACTTTGGCAACTTTGACAATGACACGTATGAAAGTATGCGAACAGTACTGTGTAATTTCAATCAATCGTTCTCGCTTTTGCCTCATTCATCCCCTTCTGCTCAATGGCGGAAGTCTACTGGAAACTATGCATTCGCTCTAAACCTTCTTTTCCAGAAAACTTAAAATTGCCAACAGCTTACATGGCCTGCACTCAATAAACAACCCCATTGTCGATTCTTCGGCATATCATCATAAGCAGCCTATATACGTCCCACTGTAGGGCACAGTCCTTCTCTCAGAGAGAGAGTATGGGCTTAATCACCACGCGTGCCCACCGCGGATTGGCGATTTCAAGCGCTGAGGTATGTGAATAGCTCAGACACCCAGGTTTCCTCACGATGTTTTCCTTCACCGTTAGCGAGTGGTATTGCTACTATAACTTCACAAATGTACATAACTTAGAAAGAAAAGTCATAGGTACATGCCCGCACTGGGAATCGAACCTGGGTCTCCCCCTTCAGAGACCAATGTTCTACCCACTAGGCTACCACCGCTTCGGCATATAATGACTGCCATTGTACTTTCTATTATGAAATGTTTGTTCTGTTTATAGCTAACCGAGACGGACCAGATGCAATACAAGGACTTCCCGCTGGTGATCTCGGAGCGCTGGCAGTCGGAGGTAGCGGAGACCGTCTTCGAGACCATCAACCAGGAGGCCGACAAGGTCGAGCATAAGAAGAAGTCCAAGCAGAAGCAGAAATTCGACGCCGATGAAAAAGGTTTGTGATTGAATGAGACGGATGATGAATTCAATTCTACTGTATGGACCCATTGCAATTCGAATATTTTCCAGTGCAATTCGCCAATCTCACATGTTACACAAGACTATATATAGCCAATCACAAGCGACGAGGCTCGGTCTGAATTTTGTAGCAATCGGAGCTGTTTGTCGCAGGGTCTTGGACAGCTTAGTGTTTTTAGGCCGTTTGTTTTTATATTATAGATAGATGATCTCCAAAACGAAAAACACGACTGCACGTATAGACACCCTATGTCAATCGGGAATTCGGGATGACGTAAGTATTCTAACAACACCATACAGCTTTTAATTGGTTTAAGCATTTAATAGATATGGTGAAATAAATCAACGTACAAAATGAAAAAAATACATTCGTATGACTAAAGTATTTTGTTTATGAGGTCGCAAGTACGTGACCCTAATTGTGTAATTTTAAGAGAGTTGCTCTCATTGACTTTGCTTTTGATGAGTTTTGTACTGAGAGATAAATTGACAAGAGTTACACAAGTCACGTGTTAAAATTATTATTTCGAACAACTTAAGCATGCAGCACACCAACGCGGTGCGGGTGGCGGTCCATACGTACGTAATTTATTACGGCGTTGGTGTGTTTCATCCTTTACTTACTCCGCTGGCTCAGCGACCCGAATTGGTTCCCGACACAAGAAGTCGCCGCTTGTCTCATTACGAACAACTGATCTAGCTTTTTTAAACACGGTTGCTGGGGCAACAGAGACTTCATCAGCGATGTTTTTGTACCTCGCAAAAATTGTTCTGATCAATGAAGCGGAGAATCATGCCATAGACAATATCTAATGGTGTACCATACATTCTTCAATAAAAAACTCTTTTATCGTGGTTATATTACCGCGATTAGAATCCCTTGTCTTTAACAATAATTATAGTTTTACAATACTTTCCAGAATCCGATTGCATACTCCACGGTTACATAAAGAAGCTCGGTGGCCCGTTCACCAGCGCGTGGCAAACGCGCTACGCCAAGCTCTATCCGAACCGACTGGAGCTTCACTTAGAGAACTCCGCCAAGCCTGAGATGATCCTTCTGGACACCGTCGACGAGGTGTCCTCCGACCTCGTTTCGGTCAAGGGAGAGCAGTGCATCGTGCTGCGGATCCGACCTGATACGAAGATCGTTCTGACTAACACGGTGAGTGTTTAACAACTGAATCTTGTCAAAGGTGGAAAAGGATGGCATGATGCCATGCCGAGCTGTAAATCTGCATTTTTCATTGGATACCTGATCCGCTATTTTGTTTTTATTTATATTGTCTATTGTTTTATCCAACCAGTCCTTTGCCAGTCTCGTCCACTGTTTTCCAGCAGTTTTTACAGCCGTGGGCCCATAAGCTTGGCCAAAGAACTGGATGCAATCGGCATGAAAGGGAATAATCAACTTGTTTACTGCTGTTTATATAATAATAAAATAACATCAACACAATAAGATACGACACAATGATAAGTGTATCGCGGTCCCAAACCAGGATAAATATGGTAATCAGGCAAGGACTTCACAAACATGGAAAAACACCCAGCTAAGGCCATTGTACAGATTTGTAAATTGTATAAATTTACAAATCTGTACAATCGATCTATGTATGTATACAAATTTACGAAACTTAACATAGATATATAATTCAGACATATATAATGTTATTACCACACTAATATATCTTATAATTTTTTTTTAAATAAACCGACTGGGTATAATTTGTAGTCGGTGCCCAGTTTCAAGACCAGCACATATATTTTGGGCACCGGCTCCAAATTATACTTCTGCAATACCTACATGTATAAATACTTCTAATTATTTAAATTATTTCTAACTTTTTAGTGCTGAAGTGTTTCGAAGTCGGTTTTTATTTTTTATTAAAAAAAAATATTTAAATTTTTAGTGGGGGAGCGGGAGAAAAATAAATAAGTCCCTTATAACCATAATTTACCCTCTTAATTCGTTGCTTTAAAATTTGATGTTCTAAATTTTCAACTCCGGAAGTCTTCACCAGAACATCACCAAATTAACTTGGGACTACTTTTACTCTATTTTATGAAACATACGGATATTACTAAAGGATGTGCCCCATTAGGGCTTATTTGCTGCTGTCCATTGAAGAGTTTCGTTTTCCATCTCTGAAAGTCTCCATCAGATCTTCACCAAATTAAAATGGGACCAATAGGACCAATACCTGTTCGAACAAAAAAAGAATTGTCGAAATCGGTTAAGATTTGACGGAGTTATGGAGGAATATAGCAAAAAAATATATATATATATACGCGTTCCTCCTTTTTTGAAGTCGGTTAAAAATATGTTTGTGTATTGTTATCTCTGCAGGATGAAATAGGGCTCAAGGAGTGGGCCCTGTCGCTGCGCTCGGCGCACAAGAGCTCTCAGGACCTTCTGGCGTCCATGGCCAAGAAGGCCGGCAAGATCTACGGAACGGACGGATCGAAGGACGCGCCCGTGCCCGCCCAGTCGCCCGCGCTCGCTAGAGCCCCCAACGGGAACAACTAGCAGGAGCTTCCCGCGCCCAATAAGGGCGCGAAGATGTTCCGCCGCTCCAAAAGCGCGGCGCAACTCATCAAATGAACATCGCACGTGTGTGAGAGCGGACGCTAAATTAGTGCAAACCTTCATAGTGCTGTGCTACAATGTGCAAATAATGGTTCCGTTCGATGCGTTTTGTCGATTCTGTGGTGTGCTCGTGTAGTCAGAATGAAGCTTGTGGTCACTCGTTACGGAATGTGATAGACAGTTTACGTTACATGTGCTAAAATGAATTTTGTAGCGAACGAACCCGCGTTGAACGTAGCGGCGAGTGACATAAATTTATAATGTTTTAAGGTATAGGTGAGAGCGCAAGTTTACTTAAATTGCCGCTCACTGATAGCGTTAGAGTTAGTGCTGCCAAACTGTAACTCGCCGAGGTGTCATGACTCAATTTATTGATCCTCTACTAGTAGGACTTATGAAGATAGCGACTCTTAGGACTGCCAATTACTATGAATAAAATGCTCCGCATTTCATTGTTGTACGAATTAATGTGATAGGGCCGATCAAATAAAATATGTAAAAATATATTTCATTTACCAACAGTAATTTCGATCATGGATAATAATAATAATAACTTTTGTAATTGTTTGCACCAATTGAATTTTGTAATTATTTAAATTAAATGTAATGTTCTGGATGTTGTTTTAATTATGTAGTTGATAATGTAAAAAAATAATAACGTATAAATTGTGTAGATAAGCCTAGTAACTTCCTATGTGTTTGTGCAATAGATGATAAAAACATAGTGAAAAAAATTGGAGAAAAAAAATGTTGGATTCTCTCATTGTGCGTATAAAAATATGGAAGCTTCAACTACTTATAATGTAACTAGAATCAGATATTGCGCACAAACATAATACAATAATTATGTACATCATTTCCGGTAGTCATTATTTATAGCTCTCTCGTGTATATTGTGTTAAAATGTAATTAATTTAGCTATCTTCATATATGTAACAAGTAGATTATTATTTATTAAAACATAAATAGTACTTAAATAATAACAATATATGTTTCTGACCACCGATCAAACTGCTATTCAGTTGAGTCACGTAATGGAAGCCAATTTAAGTAGATTTTTATGGTAAACATTGTCATTATTACATATTATATTTAGAGGCAATACTTTTCTAACAACATTTAGGTGTGGTGGTTAATAACAATAGTAGTAAAGGCGATATAAAATACCACAAAAATTAGAGAAATATTTTAAAAGTATTTGATGTATGTATATACCTACTTTATGTGGAGTTTATTTTATTTTCGTTGACAAGATGACGTCAGGCGTGAGTTTAGCAATGCAACAATTTGTATGGAAGAGTTTCAAGTGCAGTGAGGCAAATGTGAGCTGCAATCAAATTCCTTCACTTTTGTCCAATTGCACAGTTGTCTGATGCAGGTTTAGCCCACTTTAGGTAAGTTCATGCATATTCATATTGATATATTTGCCCTGCCCTGATTTTATTGGATAATACAGGAATTTTTCATTTTATAAGAACAGTCCTAAATAATATTAGATATTAAGTAGGATCTATAATATTGGAATGTTAAATACTATACTTAAGTGCCTCTGTTGGATGAGAAGACCAAGTTTTCATAGTTGTGTTGATTGTCTCATTACATTTCATGGATTTAATTTATTTACTTTGCTGCCTTACATTAATTTTGAGAACCGCATGTTATTTAGAATACAATGCTAGTCATTTGAATTTTATTACTGTGAAATATGAAATTGATTGAGACCACACATATTATTGAAGCAGTATTATAGGTTAGTCGTTTATTATTAGTCATAAAATCATTATTTTTGTTGTGATATTAATTTAAATCATGCATAATCAATGTTTGACACACAATTGCGAAATATTTTATGGCTACTTTATACACTACTTGTGATATTATAATTCTTCAGCAAATTAGATAGTTCCTAAGCAAATGCACTTTTTTTAAAGCATTCCCGCGCGGTATTCGAAAAAATCTGCTATTACTTATTTGTTATTCGTGAGCAAAATGGGGCTACACAAAATTATCCAATAAAGCGAAGGTTCGCAGTGGCGACATTCCTGTTGTAAAACGCATTGCTTATTTTTAGCCAACATTCCGAAATGCGATAGTTTGAAACCAAAAAAATGTTGATAACTAGCTATTTTCCTCTTGCGCACATCTGTTTAGCTACATTTGTAAGAATACTTTTGTCTGTGCTTAGCACGTTAGTTAGAACCACAAAGTACTAAACAAGACGAGATTATTTGCTTAGTATTACCTCAATTGCGCAAGCATTCTGATCCTGTTTAATACGCTATAGTTCCGAACATGCTTGTGTACGGCCATCATTAACGAGTAAAATGTCATCATGCGTGGTAATAAGATCATCACATACAGTGCATGATCTTAATTTAAAGCATAATTTTTTTTTACTTACTAGATGGCATAAAAGTGAAAATACTATTGAAGAGCAATAAAATATTTTTATCTACATATCTAATGCACCTTGTTGCTGTATAATGTTTTTCGCCATTGCACGGAGCTGTATTTTTGCATGCAATGAAAATATGACACTGTCTTGTTTGGCTTAGCTTTGTGGTAGAGCCTGGTTAGAACCATGTAGGTATGCATACGTGAAAGGTCTTCAGATTGTGCAAGACTAATAAAATATAAATAGATTCTTCTCTAGAATGGTGTTAGGTTTAGGTTTTAAGACAGCGGCACTAGATCTGCATCAGACAATACATACATAACTTTATGTACCTCTGTTAGGAAACATTTTTATTGTGAACCTACATTATGTGTAGTAAATTGTTTATTTAATCAATTATTGTGTTTTATTTATAACATCATAGAAATATTGTCATTTTGCTGTGAATTAAACATATATCTTCAGAATAACGTACAAAATCTGCATTACTTATAAGTTTACACACTACAAAGCAAAGTGTGTGTGAGCTAAGCCGAGAATGATTCGAGCCACTTCGACCCTTTGGGGAAGAAATGTAGTAAAAGCCATTTTACAGGAGAGCGAAAAAGAAAAAGTTTTGGATATCCTTTTTTTTAATCTCATATTAATGCAGTGATTACAGATATACTAAAGATGTAACGAGTTTTATATAATATATTCAACTTTAAATTCAATATCTTTGGTACCTAGTTTAGAAGTTAGCATGGCTTATAGGTACTGCAAAAAAACTTGCATCCAATGGCTTTTACAGCAAAAATGTACTAATGGTACTAATAAGGTGGATTGCAACCAATAAAATAATTGCTGTATAAGCCAGAAGAAAATTTACTACGTACTACAAAAATCTAGTACCATCAGTGACTTTTACATCATATATTAATAAAAAAACTTAAGCCTATTAAAAAATCAAGGTAGTAAAAACCAATTTCTTGCAAATTTAAGGAAACGAAATATACAGAACAAGTCCGTAGAAAAGTCTGGGATTCCGCGAACTGCATTTATCACTCTATTGTTGGGTTATTTTAACCTAGATTACAAATATTATTTTACTTTAGATTAATGTGATGGGACAGCTGCGTTTCCTTCAGAAGCTTAAAGCTTGATGAAGTGTAGTCCAATCTTGTATTTGATATGGGGTTCAGTAAAATAAAAGAGGGTTGTTAGTTTTCGACTTTTGGCGGTGGTTTTCCATAGCCTTAAAATATTAGAAACTCTGTAGACCATAACGTATAAACCTTTTATTATAAAAACTAAATCGAACAAATTATCACTTTGACATAAACATCAGGGACAACACATTTAAAAAAAACCTCAACAAAGCAAAAATGTACATAAATAAAGAGCTCAAAATTCTAGTGAAATCAAAACTAGCATGAAGAATATCGAAGATGCAATATACTTCGCGTCTTTAGTAATGTGCATTTCGTTAGGGAGGCTGTACAGATCTATCGAGAGTCCTCACGTTAAACGTAACTATGGGACGGGTCTGGGAGTGCTTGTTGCCTGCCTCGTATGTGGTCGGATGATTATCCACTGCATGCTCATGATCTGGATTAATATTTTTATAATAAAATGCCTTAATAAGCGGTAAGTCAAGTCTGCTGTTACCATAACCTTTCGGCAATTCACTTATCTGCACAACCCCCAAAGGGCTTGTAGTGAAGGTCTGTTAAGGAAGGTGAGGTACTAAAATGTAGGTCTTGTAGGTACTTACCTATATTGCAGTGCAGGGTGGTGAAGGTTGCAAAACAACCTTTTCAAACTTTACTAGTCCAAGATGAGACTCCTTCCAGAATTTTATTCTTATGTGTTAAACTTTGGATTATGCAGTAAACACTTAGTTTGGGCATAATTATGGAAGGGCCGGTAAGGGACGTCCCAGGCGGACATACTTCGACCAAATAGGGGATGTATAAGCGAAGGGAACGGCGCCCGTGTGCCGCCGGATTAAGAATAGCGTCACTCCATTTTCTCCCGTGGATGTCGTAGAAAGAAATAAATTACCAGGAGACGGGCAGCAGCGTCTTCCTGAGATTCCAACATACTGCGATCGCCAACCCGCCTGCCAAGCGTGGCGATTATGGCAAAACTCCTCATGGTTATGAAAATGATGAGGGAGGCCCTTGTCCTGCAGTGGGCGTCAAATGGCTGATGATGAAGCGAATGGAAATATAAAAAGAACCTGAAATCAGTGTGCGTGCATGCAACGACTAATTAATGTGTATGAAGCGAAAGAGATCTGTTAGGACCGTGGCAAGTGGGAGTCCCTGGTCTCTGCCCACCCCTCTGTTATACAGGCGAAAGTTTATGTTATTATCTACTTATTCGTCATATCATAATTCTTGTTTCAGCTACATCCACCAGCTGAGTTTCATCTTTACGTGGGCATATCTGACGTATCTACACATTTACGTCACACAATCTCTTTACGCGAAATGGATCCTTCAGACATTGGCGCTCAGGGTAGTGGGACTAGCGTTCGAAGTAAATAGACTGCAGAGGTTGAACAGGTTCCAAGTACCGTACACGACGTCGACAGCCACATTGTTTAGGGAGAGCGATGTGAAGATGAATTATGGCTTTGAACCCCCTGAAGTTATAAATGTGGAGCCCGCTCTAGTCGACATGATGTGCTACGCGGTCTACTTTATTGGAATACATAAAGGTAAGACATTCTTACTGTATGTCTAAGGCATATCAGATGCAAGTAGATACCTTATCTTACAAAATAGAGTTAGTCGGCTAATACATAAGCAGCCTATATACGTCCCACTGTAGGGCACAGGCCTTTTCTCAGGGAGAGTGTGGGCTAAATCACCACGCGTGCCCACCGCGGATTGACGATTTCAAGCGCTGAGGCTCAGACACTCAGGTTTCCTCACGATGTTTTCCTTGCTAATAATGTTTCGAATATTCAGAATCCGTTGTTGTGGAACAAGTGTTTTACAGAAAATACAAGAAAGAAAACAAAAATAAAGCTCTTGAAACGATTCCAGGTCCTTACTTCAGATGGAGCGTTTTCGACGACCACTTCAAAACCAACCCTGAAATAAACTGCTGCAGAGCCGTGACTATACAAAAGCTAAAAGCGGCCGCTCTGTGTGTCTTGGCTTATCTTGCGTTACAGTCTCAGTTTACAAGTGATGTAAGTTACCAATACACCTAAAAGTGAGTACATGCCCATGACACCCTGATAGATGCTTAAAACCTAGTTTCCTTACCTAGACTCCTAGACTCTAAATTATGACCCGACTCAATAATCGGTTGAATACCCTTTCCTTAACTAAGACTAAATAAATAAATAAAAAAGACAAAGGAGGCTCAAACAAGGGTCTGTTCAATTCAATTTACTACCGACCTACAGACTCGTGTCATCGCTCTTTGCTCTGCTACGTAAAACAAAATGGTGTCATTTCTATCGCTGTATCAGAGCTCTATATTTTCATGCTCAGCAAACTTAGCAGGATGTTTAAGGCGAGAACAGAGAGTGATTAACCGGAGGCCTGTCCAGCAGTGGACGAATGTGGGCTGGTGAATTTCACTGGAACAGGACTCATCTTGCGGTTTTACCAGGTGATCTTTCTACAAGAGATTCGGATCTGTACTGCGCCCACCTGTTACGACCCTCTAGTGAGGGATTGTACCAATATTTTATTTCAGATATACCGGGAAGAGAGTTTCTACAAGCTTCAGAACACAGACTACCGGTTTTTAACCAATCTGCCACTGTTGGTGACGTTTTTCCTTCAGTACCAAGTGGTGATGCTGCTTAGCTCCTGCGTTTGTACCGAGACTGGGTTCGGAATCTACCCGAATGGCTCCGTCTACTCGAGGATGCAAGCGCTAGTCTCCAACATTCCCCAGTCGGCCACCTATGAGATGCTCAGCGTGGGGTTAGTGCTTCATCCTATCTAACCACTACTCCACTTCCTTCCTTATAAATACAAAAATGAAGTTACTTTTCTGGTGGACGGACTTTCGACGGCGATAGCTGAGTAGATAAGTAACTTATCTAAGTTATTGCTCGAAAGACGACTTAGCTAAGATTTGACATAATATGAAACTACTCCCATGTTTTTGTCAGATCAACGCGCCTGGAAGCAGGCATCGAGCGCGAGTCCAACGTCGCGATATTCAAATGTTTCGACTACGAGAAACTAATCATCGGCCCTCGCATGAGGCACACGTTACGCAGCTGGGACATTCCCACGCAGTTCTGGTTCTGGGTTTACACGAATCAGTGCCTCGGAAATTGTAACAGAGAGATGAGGTTAGCCCGTTTTTATCTTGACGGTAAAAGGGGTGACGAGTTCATCAAGTTAGTTATTCCACCTGGCATACTATATTCACTCGCCTGCTGCATTTAAAGGTTTACGTGAGGGAACTCGCATGCAAATTTTGATAATAATATGCTGTCGACTTTAGGTACTGAACTTGTAAGCAGCTCACGGTCAAATTAATTCTATTCAAATATCGCCGAACGAATTCTTATGATGGAAGTTCAAACCGAAGCGAACGTTATGGTTTAGTGGGGCAATAAGGATTGGACAATAGCCCTGTTCAGTGTGTCTCACAGTACCGTTCGGATTGGCTCACAGTACCGTTCTTTGCTTGGTCTGTACCCATCCAAGACCCCATGTGACAAGCTCGCGAGTCGTAAAGGCACCACGGTGAGTGATATCGAGACATAGTAAAGTACGACATCTTTACAAACAGGGAAATCAGTGAAAGCGTAGAAGTTTGTACTAAGTAGGTGTCAAATCAGTTGATCAAAGGAGTCCTGCTGTACTTTTTAAAGCTCGTTTAATAGGACATCCGATCCATAAAAACAGGTACCTAAATCAGTAAGTGCTTAGTAGTCTAAAGAGGTGCCTGTCTGAGCTAATGAGTTGACAAAGGGAGTGCTGCTTTACTTTCAGAAGCAGAGTTAGATATAAGTACATTTATACGGGTCTAATCCGATGTGCGTGTGGTTTTTTTTTTTAATGTAAATATATCATTTAGGGTGAGCACACTTCATTAGGTATATTAAAGAAAATAGAAAAATCCAAAATATGTCCAAAATACAGGAAATTCACTGATTTCGTTGGTAGTTTGTGAGAACTGAGTGAGCACACGTTAAATAATGTATATTTTGTTTTATTTTTTTACAAATACAGAGATTACTTTTATACCTAATTTATCTAGAACTTTTACTAAATGAACAGCATTTTTTATTTTTTTACAGAAAGGGTGCTGACTCAATCCACACGCACATTCTAATCCGGATTTTTCATTAGATAAACTCAGCAGCGTATTCTCGTTTAATACGATACAAATACTTCGATAAAAACTGAAAGCTGTGAATGCGTAGCCATCTAAGCTGGTGCCAATGAGTTGTCCAAAGAAGTCCTACTGTACTTTCAGAAGCGCCTTCTCGTTTGTAGCCTGGACGGTTTGGATCGGCCCCTCGATCCAGAACTTGATCATGTCGGCAACGCTCTGGGTGCACATCCACCTGGAGGCCGAGTACAGTGAACTATTCAATACCTCTGCTTTTTCGGTACGTATTACACTTTCATTGTTTGGCGGTTTTAATCTACAGCAATAGATGGGGTGTACCGTAACTATACACCTCTTCGTGCTAAGGCTGCTTTTACCTCTGAAATCTGTTTCGCTCGCAACATTTTTAATTATTGTTAAAAAACCGCCCAAGTGCTTTTCGGACTCGCGAACGAAGGTCTCCGTACCATTATCTATACAACATTTGAATTGTTGACGATGAGGCAGTGACTGAGAGAGTCAGTCGTATTTAGTTTGGTGTGTTTGCATTCAGCTAGGAACGTTGTGTTGAACATACGTTGGCAGATTTGATCGACATCTTGACTTTCTCTCTGCGAAGGAAAATCCTAAAATTAGGAGTTCGTTGTCCCGGTAAACTTCTTACCGCCCACAGAATCCGTTTATACGATTCTTGCATAACGCGATCTATTTTTAAAACACAACGTTCTCGCGCACAACGCCATCCTTTTTAAACTTAACACAAATATTATCCCACGAACGCATTACCGGGATATCAAGTAGTATGCTATGTCTCAATTCAGGTCTTT
Organism: Yponomeuta malinellus; assembly: GCA_947308005.1. Taxonomy (NCBI): domain Eukaryota; kingdom Metazoa; phylum Arthropoda; class Insecta; order Lepidoptera; family Yponomeutidae; genus Yponomeuta; species Yponomeuta malinellus. The sequence goes on along the minus strand of OX371006.1, from coordinate 12,713,368 downwards.
GTCTATCTGTATGCCGAGTTTCATGTAAATCCGTTCAGCCGTTATTGCGTGATTGAGTAACAAACATCCAAACCTCCAAACATCTTTACCAACTTTCACATTTATAATATTTGTAGGATACTCGACACTTACCAGCAGTTGGCAGCAGTGCTCATTGTTCACGTTTGCTTGGGATGAATGTTTTTAACCAAGACTTCAATCAATCAATCAATCAGCCCGTATCCGCCCACGGCTGGATAAAGGCATCCCGCAAGGCACGCCACTTCTTTCTGTCCTGCAATCTGCCTCAGATCGTCGGACCAGCGAGCTGGTGGGCGTCCTAAAGCAAGACTTGGCAATAATTAATTATTTTCAACCTTCCTCCAGGTAAAAGCACCGTGGGACATCGGCTACTCAATAATGCGTTTGTTTTGCCTCATTTACCTGACGCCGTGTTTCGTGCTTGACGACAGCCATCTGGTGTTGCGTTACTACAACTCAATATTCTGGGTGTACCACTGGGTCCTGTTCGCGCTGTTGGTGGCGGCTGTTGTTATCTGCAAGGCTAGGGCTCTGATGTCGTGATTGTTATTGTACGTGTCGAGGTAGTGTAAAATATACCGTGTGACGACTTATGCTTAGCTGTGTTAATTTTGAGTTAAGTAGTTTCCTGGGACAGAGTGGAATATTGTACATGGTCTTTTGCAGTACAGTCAAGTTGGGTAACATTGAATTTCCTTGCAACTTTGAATAAATATTGTCTTTGGAAAATTGCACACATAAAAACTTCTAAGGTAATAGAAAGACTAACAGTAAAAACTGGCACTTGGCTGTTTTTGACAGTTTTTATGTGTGCAATTTTCCAAAGACAATATTTATTCAAAGTTGCAAGGAAATTCAATGTTACCCAACTTGACTGTAGTTAATTTATTACCATTTACCGTTTACAGTTACCGTTACCGTTTACGAACACGGCTTCAAGTATTTAGAAGGGGCGCGAAAAACTTTGTATATCAAAAGAAACGCGATAGACAATTTTTATGCAATATTTATTCCTATATTCTATTTGATATAGGTATAATTAAAAGTATATTATTGTAAAGATGCTACTTTCGCAATAAACAGCATCTTTTACTTGGACACGTGTTGGAATAAATTCCTTGAAGATTCCAGGTACGGAAAAAAACATTGTTCACCTAGTAAAACCGACTTTAAGCGACATTAATATTAATAATACAGTTTCAACTGTAACAAGATTAGATTGCCAATTACTCTATCACAGAACATCTTTGTAAAATGGAAGACTTTTATTGGTCTTACAAATTAATCATAACAATATTGATACTTTGTCACTCATACTCGTAGCTATACTTGCTATCATAATTACACTCATAAGCTCTTCAAACAACAAAATAACAAGATAAATACTAGGTAGTCATAACATTTTGCTAGATTTTATGTACTTATTATTATTCTAGATTTAAATTATTCGATATTGTCTTTACACAGTACCTAAATAATACAATTTTGCTAGCGTACTTACAATTTTAGCTCTTCAGCTTTTATATCTATGGTCGGATCTTCGATGGTCCGTTTATTCTGTATTATCCGCAGCTCTATCAAAGCAGGCGGGATCTTTCCGGTTGGTTGTGCAGCTGAAACAAAATGTCAACGTTATTTCAAAGAGTTTTCGGTCCTGGACCAACACAGACCACACCGGCAGATGTTGGTTGAGATCATCTCTGCACCGTTTCCTAGGTCGCCCTCGACTTCAATGTCTGTCTTGTGGCCGGGTGCATTGGACTGACATAAATAAATAACATCAAACGTTATGTTGAGTAACATAACCACTTGTCCTGGTCCCAAACTAGGATACGCTGGGTAACCAGGCAAGGACTTCATAAACACGGAAATGCACCCAGACTGAGGCCATTTAGTCCAGCCTAGCCAGCCTAGTCCCACTCATAGTATAATCAGCTTAGTCACGTTCCAATGTAGGGTACCCATGTAGGGTACAAGAATTGGCGTATCTAGGGTTATTTACCAGAGGGCCTAGTCGTTGAAAAGTCATGGTAGAGAATTAAACCAAATACCAATGCATAGTATGCAGTACCCCAACACCGAGCGGCGGCTTAAGGCACGTCCAGCGCGCATTATAGCCTTGTGAATAGTTTCTATGAGTCATATGAGGCTATAATTCCTTTTTATACTGTTATTCTCAGTTGTTAGTACGTTGCTCGTACATACAACTTGATTTGTGTCCTCTAAACATATTGGTAAAGTGTCGTTGAGATCCGGCGTGTCGTTTGTGAATTAAAAACGTTTTTATGGGAATTGCTCCTTGAGGGGGCGCATTAAACACAAACGAGATCGTGATTTGCTCAGCTCGTTCGCTTTTTCTTCGTTTCTTCCTTCCATTTGTTTCACTAGCAACCTTGCATAGAGTGATAAAACCTTTACACCGGTTAAAACCGGTTAGGATTAATACTGCGTCCGTAAGGCGAATTACTAGACTAACTCACCTCTCGCTTTCTCATAAGTGTCTCTGACAATGGCCTGTAGCGTGGCGATAGTCTTCTCCAACGTCAGCTTCAGATCGCTGTTGGTCTTGTGGTGCCATGCGAGGAACAGGGCCGCGAACAGATCACCTGTGCCCGTGTACGTCGCGTCTACTTTCGGTATTTTTATCTGGTACGATTTACCTGAGAACGACAGCAAAGGTTGGAATGATGAAGACGGGCAGATATACAAAAGGAAGAAGAGATTGGAGGGCTCGAGATAGGTAAAACAAGATTGTGGAAGGCTAAGACACGCAAAGGCTTGTAGCCATAGGAAGAAAGTAAGATTTTTTGTTAAAACCTTGGAATTATCATGCAATGATATCTTTTAATTTAACCGCACATATAGCATAAGCAGCCTATATACGTCCCACTGTAGGGCACAGGCTTTCTGTCAAGGAGAGAGTATGGGCTTAATCACCACGCGTGCCCACCGCGGATTGGCGATTTCAAGCGCTGAGGTATGTGAATAGCCTGAACACTCAGGTTTCCTCACGATGTTTTCCTTCACGGTTAGCGAGTGCTACTACAACTTCTGTACATAACTTAGAAAACAAAGTCATAGGTACATGCCCGCACTGGGAATCGAACCTGGGCCTCGCTTTAGTGTCCAATGTTCTACCCACTAGGCTACCACCGCTCCCGCACATAGTTATGAAATATTCTTATCTCTTCTATATAGAAGTGTTGCAACTGTGGTAATAAAAGAGTAAAGTTCTATTATTTCCATGCTGTGGCAAAACTATCATAAACACTTTTATTACACGAAATAAGCAGTCCTTATCATCGCGTTTCATAATACCAACGTACCTAACTCGGAAATAAGATATCGGCGCTGAGTTTCGTAAGACTCCAATCGAAGTTTATTATGACAATTCGATGTATGCGCATTGCGCAGCAGAGTCTTCCTACTCTAATCTGAGGGTCAATCGACTTTGCAATGTATATCGAATTGTCATAGTAAACCAAGAATTGTAGTTCTATGAAACAGGCCCCAGCGTGTTATTTACCTTAACAAATGACACTTACCAACTGTAAAATGGTCATAAACTCAAGAGTTATCTATCTTATGACTGTTAAGTCGTAAGATAGATAACTCTTTAATCGCACACCAATAGTAATTGCCTGATTTGCAATCATCATCATCATCATCATGATGATGATGATTCATCATCATCATCAGCCATTTGACGTCCACTGCAGGAAATAGGCCTCCTTTGTGGTTTTCATAACCATAAGGGGTTTTGCCGTAATCGCCACGCTTGGCAGGCGGGTTGGCGATCGCAGTATGCGGTTGTAATCTCAGGAAGACGCTGCTGCCCGTCTCCTGGTAATTGATTTCCTTAGTCGCCTTCTACGACATCCACGGAAGGAAATGGAGTGACGCTATTCTTAATCCGGTGCCACACGGATGATCCGGTGCCACACGGATGCAATCACAGAAACTAAATACCAAAATTTTTGTACAGCCGCCAAATCACATCAACCTTTACAATTTTTGCTATCACCCGTAATGTAACTGAGTAGAGAGCACGCGTTTATTTGTTGATGTGCTGTCAACTGTACCTACTCTTCAGATGGTTGATTAACAACCATATCACTATGAGATCAATCAATCAGTTATTTAATGTTACATGAATGAATGACTGATTGAATATTACTGGTAAAATATTCATGATAATTGATATGATCGCAATGTGGTTGTTATAATAATAGGGGTTAAAGTATGAAATTGCCGTTTTATTGCAATAGGTTCTTTGAATTGACATAGAATCTTCATGGTTTGAGGTTTTCGAATGGAACTGTTTTCAAATGGTTTCTATGATGTTCTTTTTTTAAAAAATGTGAAACATTTGAATATCGACTTTCAATTGTTTTTGTTATTCAATTTAGACAAGAAAGATGGATACTGCGAAAATTCGAGTGATTTTTGAATACGAGTTCCGACGCGGAACTACCGCGGCAGAAACAGCCCGCAATATCAATGCTGCGTTTGGAGAGGGGTCTACTAATGAACGCACCGTGCGATTTTGGTTTAAACGCTTTCGTGATGGAAATTTCGACTTAAAGAACGAGCCACGAGGAAGACCGCCCACACAGGTGAATAACGATGAATTAAGAGAGATAGTGGAAGCCGACCCTAGTCAAACTACCCAGGAATTAGCGGCATGGTTTAACGTTACCTTACCCACAATATTGACTCACTTGCGTCAAATCAATAAAATAAAAAAATACGAAAAATGGGTGCCTCATAATCACTCGAATTTTCGCAGTATCCATCTTTCTTGTCTAAATTGAATAACAAAAACAATTGAAAGTCGATATTCAAATGTTTCACATTTAAAAAAAAAAACATCATAGAAACCATTTGAAAAAAGTTTCATTCGAAAACCTTAAACCATGAAGATTCTATGTCAATTCAAAGAACCTATTGAAATAAAACGGCAATTTCATACTTTAACCCCTAATATAACATCTAAAGAATAGGTAGGTACAATGTATTTTAACTGTACATTCTTTGTGATTCCGAAAATCGGGTTTTAACCAATAGTGTTTGTCTAAAACTACGTGAAGTAAGTATATGTGTGGCGTTGCGTGGGTATTGTACTAACCTTTAGTACTGGCGATTCCAATCATGTTTTGATCGCCGCCCAATTCGGAGCTCGAAAGGGCAACAGTCTTGACCCCCTTATCGTGCAGTAGTTGAATGACGTGTACTGCGTCTTCCAGTGTCTTCACGGAGTGTCCGGTCATCAGCTCGGCCTCGAATTGGTTCGGCGTGAGGACGTCAGCCAGCGGGACGATGTGATCCCTGTACACTGGCAGCATCTCTTGAGGGACGTACATCCGCCCGTTGTCACCCATTACTGGGTCGCAAACTGGAAATAAGGGGGTTTAAAACCTGTAAAAATTATCCTGGAGTTGGTTCTGTTGTTCTGGATAAATCTCAAGGATTTTCCGTTAGTACCACAGAGCTGAAAAAGAAGGTACCAAACGGAGTACTTTTTTACTCTAGCGTCTTTTGTACATATAGTGACGATAGCAGTACCATTGTGCCCATTTTAAAACGAACCATACAACCACCAATCAGATTGATTGACTATATGAAATCTCGGAATTTATCGATCCCACGTAAAAGTTACGTATGAGAAAGTTGTGGAAAATTTATGAATTACAAGGATCTTTGTATGTAGGTATACACTAAATTGCGTGTGAACGCAATATCACTTAACAGCCATTACCAACTATGCATAGGTATCTAATTAATGGGCAATCAGAACCAAGTGGCTTACACTGCATTTATTGTTTCGCAACAAACGTCTTGACCTCATTACTGATTTGGCAAATAATGATAAGTTGGAAAATACGAATTCCAGTTACACGTTTACCACGTGTAGAGGGCTGAAACGATTTGAATGAGAGGAAAACCGATGTCTAAGATTTGTAGGTCCAAGGAGAGTAATCAATTAGGGACATGTTTTCTCTTCACCGGTAACTAAAGCTACTTTTTACGTTATTATATTTTCTGTTACTACTTCCTGCCGGTTTCTCGCAAACAAACAATTTATGAATTTACTGTTAACTGCTGTCAGTTCTTTTTTTCTATGCATTTTGAAAGAGAGGGTCAGTGTCCGTTGTACTGTACCTACAGATATCTGCTGCTTCATCATCATCAGCCGTTTGACGCCCACTGCAGGACATAAGCCTCCATCATGGTTTTTAACCATGAAGGGTTTTGCCATAATCGCCACGCTTGGCAGACGGTATCCGTCTCCTGGTAATGTCGCTAAGTCGCCTTCTGCGACATCCACGGAAGGAAATGGAGAAACGCTATTCTTAATCCGGCGCCACACGCCAATAAATGAAATAAATAAATTAAAATAACCAGACAAACAATCGATTCAATAAAGTCGTCGGCCAAGGCGGAGATGGCGGGATAATCTTTCAACCTTCTTGCCCGAATGGAAGATGACTGCTCAAGACAGGGAGGAGAGGAATATCATGGAGGAGGCCTTTGCCCAGCAGTGGGCCACAAAAACGGCTATCTAAAAAAAACTGTTGTTGTTGCTACTAATGTTCACTGTGCAGTGCGGGGAGGGACGTTACTAAACAGAAAAAATGACTCAATTCTATTTAGCTTGTCCAATAAACCATTTAGCTATGATCTCAACTGTAACTAGAAACTGACTCATTTCACTGGGGAATTGCTGAAATACAGGTGACAAGCCTAGCACAGCAACAGAAGCTAACGCATTGTTTTGATGCCATATTTTTACGGTCTTATTTGTGAATGCGCCGTTCCTTAAAACACTAAAATAGTCTGTGGTGTGATTTTACAAGGACAAGACTTAAACTGCCTCTGAAGAGTGTATTGCAGGAATCGTGTTTTTATAAATGGGACCGTTAGTGTTTAGTGTATTTTTATTTTTATATTTTCAGGCGTTTCATGTGTTAGTTTCGCCCAAGTGTGTAAATGTGTGTTTTGGCGTGTAAATAAAACATTATCTTATCTTATTGTAATAATGTTGATTCATAAATCAGTTTTAGTAGTAGATTGTATCAATACTGTAAGGTATCTGGAAATAAATTGTTCTTATTCTTATGTACCTAATAGTTAACTTACGGACTGCCACTAAAGACATTTTAACGACACCATACAGTTATACGTTAACGTGTCTAATCGCGATTGTTTAAACATAATAATATGTTTTAACAATAATTTTATGAAAAAAACAATTTACTAAACTAATTAGAACATTCATTGTTGCAACCAACAATGTAAATGGGCAATGGGAAATAAATGGGTGACATGAGCGAACATTGAGCGAGGGTAACTATTTCCAAATAATATATTACATAAACTCACACTTGTATCTCTAAGAGTAGGCAGGGATCAGAGTATGCTACTTGCTGCGATCCTAACATCTTTCGCTTCATCAACAAGGTCTTCGCACGTTACATCGCCACGGGCTGCTTTTACCACAATGCAGGACCGACCGCATTGATATATAATAAGGTGCCAAAGGATATTAAGGACATGCATTTAAATTTATTCAAAAGCAGTTTATTTATGTTACTGATTGATAAATGTTACTACCGAATTATTGAGTTTTTAGAGGATAAAATTTTTTAATGTGTAACTTAATTTTATTTTTGACATTTAATCACAACAATTTTATAATTTTAATTTGACATACAAATACATAATTATTGTATACTTGCATGAATATTCGTAAGCCCAGACGGGCGGCACATGGAATGCACTGAAACTCTGTATAAAGATCTCTATTTTATTTACCCATGTACATGAATAAACGATACTTTACTTTACTTCATTAGCCGCTGCATTGCATGTACAGCAATTTCGGATAATTAATTAATTTCTGCATAATAACTTACCATAAATCAAGTTACGGTTCTTTGTTTTCAATTTCTTGATGATATCAGCAATTTGCATTAACGACTCTGGTGATCTTGAGTACCCTGTGATAAGATGTGTGTAGTAGTCAACTTCATTCAGAGTTAGACCCTCAATAAGATCCGCCATCTCATCATCTTTCAGGACATTGCCTCGGATGTTCTTGTAGGCTGTATGAGTTGAGAACTGGACAGTATTTATGGAGTCCACTTCAAAGCCTAAGACCTGCAATGTATACAAAAGTTACGGTTTAGTAATAGGTAGTAATATTAACCTCCTCAGTCCTTGAAAATAACAGTGGTTTTTAGGGTTCCGTAATCGACAAGGAACCCTTATAGTTTCGCCATGTGCGTCCATCTGTCTGTTTGTCTGTCTGTCTGTCTGTCCGTCTGTCTGTCTGTCTGTCCGTCTCTCTGTCTGTCCGCGGCCTATCTGAAGAGATGATTAGTATGACAAAGCTCAAATGAAAAGTTAAAATATTTTTTTTTGTAGGATTAACCCCACCCCTACACCTAAATTTATTATTATTAAGCAGCCTATATACGTCCCACTGTAGGGCACAGGCCTTCTCTCCGAGAGAGAGTATAGGCTTAATCACCACGCGTGCCCATCGCGGATTGGCGATTTCAAGCGCTGAGGTATGTGCATAGCTCAGGCCTCAGGTTTCCTCACGATGTTTTACTTCACAGTTTTTCTCGTCTGCATCATAGTGTCGTTGGATCGGATATTTTGATTTAGGGTTCCGTCTGCGAAATCTTATGCTTTAAAGCGCAAATTTTTGTCCGGGTACGGCGTCCCCCCCTCTCCTGGCTAAGCAGTTGATTGTAGAAACGTGAAAAAATTCAGGACAATAGCACATACAATGAATTTAAAAGGAAAACTATCACGGCTTACAAGTTAGCGAGTAATAGGCGACCAACTTATAAAAGGAAAACTTTGTACAAAATCCATTGAAAATTACGTTGATGAAGTTGTTAGTTCTGTAAGGCAGATAAAACCCCCTCTTTCTATGGAACCCTACACTGCACGTGGCCTGATACGCACTTGGCCAGTTTTTAATTGTTATTTTCAAGGTCAGGACTGAGCAGGTCAAGTTCAGCAGTAGTGTATTGGTGGTACCCGAGTCTCATGCATGTGTGAGGTTCTGAGTAGGAATCCCGTCATGAAAAGATAACCTTGTTTTCTAAGCCTTACATTTCTAATTTGGGAATTTGTAGTATGAAGCAATACCACACATCACTCAAAATAGTTGCAGTTAAACAATAAACATGGTTGTAACTACTAGGTAATTAATCGCTCAATAAAAATAACAACTTTAAATTAGCAATGATTTCTCTCACCACCATACTGGAAAAGATGAGTAACAATTCAATCACCCAGATACGAGGAGCGGTGGTAGCGGAACGGTAGATCGCCGGCTTCTCATTCGAGAGGTCGTGGGTTCGAATCCTGGCATGTAATAATGATTTGTTTTCTAAGTTACGTACTTTTGCAAAGTTGTGGTAGCAAAACCACTCGCTAACGGCGAAGGAAAACATCGTGAGGAAACCCTAGTGTCTGAGATATCTACATACCTTAGCGCTTGCTACGGCCCAACTATGAGGCTAAGTGCGGAACTCTCAGGTCGAACTAGAACACCTACAGATACAACCTTACTCATGATTACAACCTTTACTGCCTTTTTACTTTTACAACATTACTTTCACCTGGGTCCTTTGGCAACACGATGTTTACAACATATCTCCAGCATATGCCCAGTTGGCTGCCGACTTTTTTGTGCAGAGGTCCAAAAAAGGGCCAATTTTCGGGCGGCCATATTGGCGCCCCTATTTTAAATTTCGAATAACCGAAAAAATATACCAAAATTGGATTACAAAAAGACTGCCCATTCTAAATTTCATGCAAATCGGCCAGTAAAGAAAAAAGTTAGCCTACTTGTCTAAGAGGCGTTCGAAATTAAAAAAAATTGGCTTCAAAGGATGGCTGTATATCATACATTTTCGACAACTTTTTCATACATTACCTTAGGTGCTATAGATTCTGAGAAAACATATAGATGATTAATCAGTCAGTCAATCAGTGAGTATACCAGGTTGTAGCTACATATATTAGTAATAAGTGGATATTATAGGTGTTATTATTTCTAGTTGTACCTACTAAATATTGGTTTGGTTCTTCTGAGGAAGTATTATTATTTGCGTAAGCTTGATCCGTAAGCTCCACAATCAATAAAATGACATATTGCGAACTGTACTGTACTTTATATTTTTTTAAGTTTTAAATGTGATTCCTGGTGTACATAAAAGAAAATTCTATCTACCTATATATGCTAAAAGATTACATAACATACCCATCCACTCACCCATGCACTCTACACCCATCCTCGTAATAGATGCCATAATCCTCAGCATTGAGAGACCAGCTGATTGGATTGGATTTGGTGTTACAAGTAGTTTGGTGTTTTCAAAGAGAGCTAAAGAAGTAAAGAGTTAAGGTAAAGAAATGTGACATATTATGATGAATAATGATGGAATGTTATAAAGGACCTACTGATTATATGCACCTTTTTATATTTAATTATCCCACAAGGAATGAGCAGTCTTTATTTGTCAATTCACTTGCACACTGGAATTTGTATTGCCAAGTTATCCCCTCCACCCAGATATTGTCTACTATTTGCACATCTCTGTGAGGATTACCCCAAGTTTCTCATACACTAACAAGCTGTTAATCTACTGTTAACGGCTGTCAGTGGTTTTTTCTGTATGCGCTTTGGTCAATTGACAGCTGTTAACAGTAGATTAACAGCATGTTAGTGTATGAGAAACTGGGGGATAGTTTTGAAGCCTCATAGAGATGTGCATTTCTTTTCTTCAACTAATACCACATACACACACAGCTTATAAACAAGCTTTCTTTCTGAGGATCCTAACATTAATAATACTACTACAAATTTACAAATTAATTTATGTAGCATAGAAAACAATGCAACGAACGAACAGAACCCACAACCTCTCAGAACCCACCTGGATAAGAAAATTTACCTGAAGTGGAAATACAGCGCTCTTGTTGCCAACATAACCATGGACTACATGGCTTTGGATTGAAAGAACCTTAGGCGTAGATTCTAGGGACATTTTGCAATGGAGCTGGCAATGGCAGCTCATTCTGTAAAACCGTTTTACTAACTTTAGTAGGTAAATAATGTATATGCGATACTTTGCTACATTCAATGCGAAAATCATCTTACCAGTTATGCAGAACGTAAGACAATATCTCTGCCACGCGGAATTAAATACAGTAAGCAGAGCAGTTTGCAAAGAGATCACGATTAGGAATGGTTTAGGAATAATATGAAATATCACAATTAATTCAAGACTGCTGATATCACAACAAGCAGCGACCACAGGCAGTTCCCATACCACCAGTGACCCAAAGGCGGCCACAGACAGACTGGACTGACAGACAGAACACATTGTCTTGTCTGCTGGTGCTGTCACTTGGCACTTGGCAGTGACAAGTTGACAACACAGAAAAATACCTAATAGGTACCTATTTTTTTTTTGTACTACTTTTTCCTTTATGGAAAAGGCTAAGAGCCGCCTGGTCTTATTTTAATTTCTTTTCTTCTCTCCTAATACCTATATAATAGTCTGTTTATTTATCTCAAATCTCAAGTTGCCGAATAATGATACCAGCTTTTATTATTTAGTGGTGTACTCAAAACTATCCTAAACTAAAACGACAAACGAACAAAATTACCGGCCATTTGCAAAATACGTAATACCAACATTACCAACATTAGATTTCACATATAACCCGACTTAATTTTAAATCATGATACATCTACGTGATTCACTGCGGAGTTAATGCCTTTTGTTTTAGCAGGATTACATTTTTTGTTTCAATGTTGGCACAAAGTACGTTCATAATATTTTTTGTATGGAGTGACGAGGGCCTGATACCTACAGTCTATTTATTTTTTCTCGGATACTAAAGTGACATTACCTGGGTTGCCTGTTTATTGCAATTTAAAAATAGTGATGTGCCCCCCTATCGAAAGTTAACGATAAATTAAAGGACATCATTCATTAGTACAGATTACAAAGTAAATAAAACAAAATTTAATTATATAATTTATTAACTAAACATATTTACAATGTATCTCGAATTGTCATAATAAACTACTAATTGTAGTGTTATGAAATTCGGCCCTGTAAGCTCAGAGATCATCGAGTATTGCTGTTTCTAAAGTGTCGGATACAATTACCAGTTTATGAAGAAATTTATACTGTGTGAAATTTATACTAACATAGAGTGGGACGCATATAGGCTGATTATGATAATATGATATTAAACATATTTTTACCTTATTCTGATAAAGATTTCACACACTATAAATTTTTTCATAAACTGGTAATTGTATCCGACACTATAAAAACAGCAATACTCGATGACCTCTGAGCTTACAGGGCCGAATTTCATCGAAACGTTTAGTATTTCGGCAGTTTTTAAAACACATTCGTTTTTTTTTTTGGCGTCTCGATTGGAAATTCGGTTTTTTTTTTGTATGAACATATTTGTAAGCGTTCATAATCATGTCTTTTTCCGTTTGGCTAAATGATGTGAGCTTACGTTTTTTTTCTTGGCGATACAATTTCTTCATTACGGCTACTTGACGCAGTAGATAGAGCCTGAGCGTCCATTACAAATTATTCAACAAAAACATAACAAAACCACAAAACTTAACACAAAAGAAAAAGCAAAGAAACAGAAACAAATTTAACAAATAACGGGCGTTATAGTATTGCTCACACAGAAAAAGCAACGGACGCATTCGAACAATTCAGAGGTTGAAGCCTGTTGCCAACAATATTTTTGAAGGGGTCGTACCACAGAATAGAAAAATTCGTATTTTGCTCGGAATTCTAGAAAACAAATATTTCAGCACTCAAAAAAAACAACAAATCAAATTCTGTGCCTACACAACCAAACCTCATTGCTCCTTTGCTTTGTTTGGTATAGAAAAACCTCTTAATATATTAGTTGTTCCATAGTTGTTCAAAGCCACCGTTGTAGTTGGCCATGAAATGTTAACAAAATTGAGGAATTCGTTAGGAATAATATTATACCTACCAAAGAGTATGTAATCACTACGTTATAAGAGTCGGCACTTGCTAACAACACGTTTTCAAAATTATGAACGTAGTTTGTACCAACCTAACAAAAAATAGTATAATACCAACATGAGAATGAAATTGCAAAACATTAGTGATGGACTGCATATCGATATCGATAAAAAAAAAATCGAGACGTCTCTCCCCTTACCTCATTTTCATGCTTTGAAAATTAAAGTAGGCGATAAATCCCAACACAGTAGGTCAACTCAATTATTTCCAGTATGACATGGTGTGAATGGATTATCGCTTACTTTCACAATGAAAAAGGCATTTTTTAAATCAAATCATTTATTTAGCATCAGGTGTAGAAAACAATGTCATCAATGCGTCACGTCGCTATCAAAACTTTGCACTTTGGTCGAATTTCAGATCTTTGGAGTCTGCAACAAACAAAACAATAAGTCAAAAAATATATTATCTATACCGCAAAATTGAGCAAAATAAAACAACATAAATCAATTCTGTTCTTGCTGTGTGGTGTTCGACGTTTAAATTAAGTAGTTGTGATCAATTTTAGACAGCATGTAGAAATATCTGGCAGAAATCAATCGTCCAAAATATCGATAAAAAAAGTACCACATGGGTACCGCACTACAACCGGCGTTAATTTAAATTTGTCAAAATCGTAAATTGTTCTAAATAATTCAGTTGTTTTATCCAAGCGCATTAAATAAATATAAAAATTTGCGTACATTTATTATGATAAACTTGCTAATTTTACCTGTTTGGCTCCAGTGGATATCTGGTTAAGAATATACCAGACGTACATTAATTTCTGACTCTTCTAATGCCACAAATTTCACATTTCCTCAATGCTTTTCCTCTCATATTTCTTGTTTAATCACTTTTCACGCACTACACCTATTGCTAAAGTTAAAATAAATAAAATAATGCCACACAAAAACGACAAACGAACAAAATTACCGGCCATTTGCAAAATACGTAATACCAACATTACCAACATTAGATTTCACATATAACCCGACTTAATTTTAAATCATGATACATCTACGTGATTCACTGCGGAGTTAATGCCTTTTGTTTTAGCAGGATTACATTTTTTGTTTCAATGTTGGCACAAAGTACGTTCATAATATTTTTTGTATGGAGTGACGAGGGCCTGCACTAAAGTAGAAACTGACAGCTTGTAGGATCTCAGTTGATGACGTACCTACTTCCGGTTTCGAACTCCGGTTTTTTTTCGCTTTAAAAATTAATGGCCAGTTTCTGAACTGAGAATTTCGCTAAGTAAATGGTTAACAGTAGTGCTGTCTTCGAATTTCTCAGAAAAGAGCGTGAAAGAACGTTACTTAAGTATTTACCTAGCGAAATTGTCAATTCAGAAACCGGCCATATGTAAGACTTCTACGTAGAGTACTACGTAGTATAGGTTAGGTAATTTAACTCACCTTACGTGGATGGACTGTCTGGCTCACACAATTTTTTTTTTTAAATATTATAATATGGGTAGGTAAACTTTTGATAAATGTGGTTTGAGGCTTTATGGATAATTAAATTAAACACCGTGTGGCGCCGGATCGAGAATAGCGTCATTCCATTTCCTTCCGAAGATGTTGTAGAAGGCGACTAAGGAAGTCAATTACCAGGAGACGGGCAACAGCGTCTTCCTGAGATTCCAACCGCATACTGCGACTGCGATCACAGAACATCTGTTCTGTGACTGCGATCGCCAACCCGCCTGCCAAGCGTGGCGATTATGGCAAAACCCCTCATGTTTATGAAAACCACAAAGGAGACCTAGGTATGTCCTGCAGTGGGCGTCAAATGGCTGATGATAATGAAATAAAATAAAAAATAAAATAGGCCCTTTATTCTGAATTAGAGGACATTTATAGGGTTACTTACATTTCAAATGCTAAAGTCAAAATTTGCACTACTATTTAGATTTGTTATTAAATGACTACTTAATTATTAGAATATTTGTTACTATATTTGAATGAATTATAATATTCATTAATTGAAAAATTGCATGCAGAGTTTTTATTCTTATTTTTATATTATGTCCCTAACTTCAGTGTACCTCTCGGCATAGGCCTCCTCCAACAACTTCCACTGGCTTCTGTCATTAGCAACCCTGAAATTAAACACATGTTAATTACCTATATTTTTGTTTTCCTATACAGTTTTTAATAAAGAATAACACTTTACTTTATTAAAATTATGTATAGGAAAATCTCACTTACTAATTAATTTCGGAAACAAATTTTCTCAATCAAAAACTTAGTACAAGTAAGAAACATGTGCCTCGAATATACACTATTTTGTCATCTAGAGATTAGTATGCAAGAGAAGTAACCTATCTGTGAGTCTGCCACAGATATGGATACGGGCATTTAGACACATTCTCTGACTTTGTTTTCAACAGCAGAATGTAAAAAATAGCAGTTTTTTTAACCATTATTGACTAACAGCCGGAGTTTCTTGAGTTATTTTGTAAGCATTTTCTAAAGTGTCATTAACAATTTTCATATCATTTTCTATACTTCGAGCCCAGTTTTCTACATCTCCTATCTCTTTTAAAGCACTGCTGAAGTTCTCAACAAGTGCTAGCCATTGTTGTGTTTGTTTTGAAAAGTTAATAGCGCCTTGGTGTAACAGCTTCGCTTCAGCATCCAACTTCTTCTGGTTCAGATATGCCTGTGCTACCCTGCAAACAAAACATTGAAGATTTTGGTTAGAACAGTGTTCTCAGTTGTCTTTGATATTGAGAAACAGTTTTATGGATTGCTAATGGGACAAATAACCCAAATAACATACTACACAATCTGACTCACCCAACATTAAGATGGTCAACCAGTGCTTGTGTTAAATCATTTGCAGCTGCTATAGCCTCCTTTCTCTTTTGTTCTGGAAAGAAAATTTGTATTGATTTAGGATTTAATAAAAAGTCAGTCTAGTGTAAACAGTGTTGGTACCTCAAATAACGGTGTAATATCTACCTTGAGTGATTTTTTTAGCAGCTTGTCTCGCTTGATGATCTTTAATGCGCGCCGATAACATTATTTTCTACAGGGAACTTGATTGCGTCTTTCGCAGCTTTCCTTTCCTTTGAAAATCGTAAAGAAGATTCTATAGGTCGACGAAAACCAAAACAAAGATGGGTGGGTGACAGTGGGTGACGTGACGTGCGTGACGTATCAACACAGAACATACAAACAAACGTCAAACTTAAAACCAGTGTTGCCATGGCAGAGTCCTGCACAGATTAGCGATTTTAGGCCTTTCGTCAAAGTAACACGAGGGTAGTAAAAAATACGATTCATTTCTAGATTCGCCATCGCCATCACCACTTCAGAAGGATTATTATTACTAAATACCAACATTTTAGGTAAACCAATACCTTTTTTGTTGCAAAGTCACCCTTAACGTTACCTACTGATTAGAGTGCACGTATGTAAATATTTATGTGCTGTCAACTGTAAGTTCTATCTGTCGACTTACAACTGCTGTCGACTATTGTACAGTACAGTCAGCAGCGGGTCAACCTTCTACATATTAGTTGCAAAGTAGCCCACACATGTGATGGTCGATTTGTGCGAGTTATACCTCGACATTATTGCAAAGTCACGCATAACGTAACTGAGTGCGTGGATGTAAAGTAAGTAGGTAAGTAAAGTAAAAAATTGTTTATTGCACTAAAAGTATACCTACATATGCAGTAAAGTGTACATTATTTTATTTATTAAACTGTACATCACTTGGAGTTTGGGTAAAGTACATTGTTTCCAGGGGTCCTTAAACTAGGCTAGGCCTGTTTCTCAAGGAAACAGTTAAACTTTAGTGGTTTGGAAATTACATTTTGTCAACTTAAATATAAATCGGAATCTTAAAAACAAGTGGTTATTTTGAACGTACTTAAAAAAAAAACAAAAAAACAGGCCAAGTGCGAGTCGGACTCGCGCACGAAGGGTTCCGTACCATTATATATACAACATTAGACACAGATAACAAAACAGCAAAAAAAATCACTTGCTGTATGGGAGCCCCCCTTGAATAATTATTTTATTTTGTTTTTAGTATTTGTTGTTATAGCGGCAACAGAAATACATAATCTGTGAAAATTCAACTCTCTAGCTATCACGGTTCTTGAGATACAGTCTGGTAACAATCAGTTTCCGTGTGTCGCCGGATTAAGAATAGCGTCACTCCATTTTCTCCCGTGGATGTCGTAGAAGGCGACTAAGGAAATAAATTACCAGGAGACGGGCAGCAACATCTTCCTGAGATTCCAACCGCATACTGCGATCGCCAACCCGCCTGCCAAGCGTGGCGATTATGGCAAAACCCCTCATGGTTATAAAAACCGAGGGAGGCCTATGTCCTGCAGTAGGCGTCAAAGGGCTGATGATGATGATGATGAACAGTCAGACGGACGGATGGACGGACGGACGGACCGACAGACAGCGAAGTCTTAGTAATAGGGTCCCGTTTTTACCCTTTGGGTATTAGCCGTGGGAACCCTAAAAAGTATTATAAAATCGAGTTAAAGGCGACTTTATTAAATAAATCAGTTCATTGCTTGCATTAATATTTGAATAATTATGGCTATTATCGGTACTCTGGTAATCCAGTTCAAGTAAGCTCTTGTTACAAATGCGTGTAACAAGAGCTTACTTGAATGCGTGAGCCAATTAGGGATATGGTATCGAAACAAAAGTATCGATACTATACTCAAGTAGTAGCATCAAAAGTAATCGATACTGGTATCGTAGTTGTATTAAATGTATCGAGTTACTCAGGTCTCGAGTACTTTTGGCATTCAATTATAGTGTAAATAAAAAGACTTAAATTTAATTTAAAACGATGTTTATTAGAATAAGATTACGTTGTATCACAATTCAAACTCATCTTCCGTGTAATCAGATAAAAATAATAATTTGGTGACCCTTGAACCCAACAGGCGGTTTCGGGTCTCCGTGTTAAGGGTTCCAGATTTCGAAAATAGACGCTCCGCCGGAACTGGCGTCCCCGGTATTATAAGAAAACGGATTGCAAGCTTATATAGTCCCGGGAACACCGTTTTCATATCTAGGTACCCACTGCTGCAACGTGTTTGATTTTAATGGGAATACAGGGTTAGCGAGATATAAATTTATCTCGTCTCTGTCAGTGGTGCGGTGCCTACTTGTTTGCGCTAATATTTGGTGGTGTCCCCAAAAGTCATCAACCTCACTGACAATCGACGAGTTTCGGCTTTCCGTTGGTGAGGAAGCGGAATCCCTTTCAGAGTTAACTGTCCTCCTGATAAAACTTATCGCCTTAGCGCATGCGTTTGCGTCTTTGAAATGAATATTTTTTTAATCGTAGGTCTAAAATTGTTGAAACAGCTAAAAGGTGGCTGGCTTCGACGTTTGCAAAGCGTCTTTCAATCTCTTTCAGTGCCTTTTCTTTCATCGCATTACAAATTGACAGCTTCACCTATTTCTGACGGGGACTTCCCTTAGTCTTAAACGTCAAGATATAACTATAATAAAGTTGTATAGATACAACGAAAAAAGTATCGAGTACTGCGAAAAGTAGAAATTCTAACTCAGTATCGTAATAAATAATATCGAGTACTAAATTACTCAGTATCGTAACCAAAGAATCGAGTATACTCAGGTATCAATCAAGAATCAAGAATATTTATTGTGAGCTTAGACATGGGTTACACATTTAGCAGTAACAGTTGCTATTAATTTCAAATAGAATCTACTCACATTCATCCATCCTTCACGTAGGTATTATTTTTTATATGGCGGAAAGAGTAACATGTCAGAATTATAACAACATTTTAAAATAAAAATCCTTAACTGTATGAGATCATCTTAAAAACTAAATATCTACATATCGACATCTGACATACTTACATAATAAAACTATTCAATATCATATTCCATAAACTCTTTCAAACTATAAAAACAATAATCTAGAAGCTTTCTGCGTATCCCTAGAGCCAATTAAGTGGCCGAATCTCTGAGCAAAGGAGGTTTTTATGTTAGGGACAGGACCTGTCTTGGTGTTCCTGGTATTCCGTATACACGTTTTTCTAGTAGACGATTGTAGTCACTTCAGTGAAGTATTTCTTTGTGAGTGGAGAGACAAATTCTGACAACAAATAGTTTTTGGACCGAGAGAACTTTGGCTTTACTCAAGAGAGTATGTAGGTATGTATGGTTTTCTATACATTACTTTTAAAACAGAGCGTTGGGCTCGTTCTACATAGATGAGTACTGACTTTGCTGCACTGTAAAGGTTGTAAGGGTTGTTGTGCTATCTTACGCTTCTACAGTAACAATCTTTCATTTCATTCCATTAATGTTATACTGTAGGTAGGTACCTATGTATTATTGATTTTCGCTTATCGCTGTGTGCCAGCTGCAAACTGAGTAGGTACCTATCGGAAAAAGATTTAGCTTACTTGCTTCGGACTTTACTTAGTACCTACCTGTAAGTATACATGACTCCAGGGCCGTAGCCAGGAGTAGATTCGCCAGGGACCTATTTACAATTCATGGTTTATTTACCTACTTTTAGTTTTAGCCACACAAGATCGAGATATAATTATGATTGTTGGTTTCTTCAACATAGGTTCGTGTTTTGTTTTTGCGTGGTTTTTTTGAAGGGCCATTCTAACCATGATTTAGAAACATATGACGCTAGTTCTCAAAAAAAGTGGCGCGTAAAAAAATGATTTTGGTAGCTACCTAAAATTACTTTAATGAAGCTCCACAAAGAACAAAGAATTGAGCCCACTGATCTGGCATGGCACGGACTAGGTGCGGACATGGTGCAGGCATGGAACGGACGAAAGGCCGTTGAGTGTGTTCAAATAATGACCTTATAACCGTGTGTTTATGTTATTTGAATGAAACAGTATGATGTCTGCGCCTTACCCGAGCCAGACGCCAGGTCAATGGGCTCCGCGCCTTTTGGTTGGCGCCGGACAACACAATTGAATCGTGTGATTTTAAAACAACACAAGTCACATGTGTTTTTAAAATAATACTTGTCAATTTTTTTTTATTAAATTATTTACACCTACCTATTGATTTACATTAGAAAAAAAATTGTAGTTTATTCATACAGAAATCAATATAATATGCTAAAATATTGCTGTTGTAGATATTAGTATTTGAATAAAACAGTTTTTTCTATTTCCTGCAAAATTGTAATGAAAGGACATGTGTCGTTTTAAAATCACACGATTCAATTATTCTTTCACTTACATATTTCCGCATATCAAGCGACATTTTTTTAAGCACTTAGTGCAAAATAATTTTCAAAGGTTACGGTACTTCCTACCACTTTGAATTTGGATTCATAATTTCGAACCAAAGGTAGGAAATCACGAATATTTACAAATACGTATTTATTATTACCAAACCCTGTGTTTCATAAACATAAGAAAATTCCCTCAAAATATTGCTAACGATTTCAAATTGTTCAAAATGTTGAATCTACTTCTAAAGTTGGCACAATTATGTACCTACTTCTCTTGCTTTAAATTCTCGCACACTAACCTAGTCCGTACCTACCCCGTGGTTTTATTAATTTGGTAAAACTAAACCAGCCTACCCCGATTTTCTTGAGCCTGATTGTCTATGTATGGCCCTGCTTGGCTCAGTAAGTAAAAATACTTTTAAATTGTGGGCAAAAACATATAAACAGTTTTGTTGAGGTACTTAGGTAATATAGTTTATTGAATTAATAATATAAAAGAAGAAAATCTTTACAATTTAAGTCACATTTACTCGTAGAACTTAACTGAAATTCATAAACCTTAGTACTTATTACTAGCTAAAAATTATCTCTACAATAAAGTGACTGACATATTTTTGACGTGTACCAAACTACTTTAATTGTGGCATTTTTTTCATTTAATATCCGAAGGGTAGACGAGATCGTTGACATCATGTGTAAGTGTAACCGGTGTTATTCAAGAAACGATCTGAAAATTGAAACTAGCTGTCAAACATCGTGTCGTCTCGCTCTAATTATATCCTTATAATAAGAGCAAGCATTGTCGAGTGGATTGTTTTAAATCGCTTCTTTAATGGGTTACACATAAATAAAAAAAACTAAATGAGCCATTCCGCTATATTTAAATTAGATTTTTCAGCCACATCTAACCTTATCTGCTCTACTTTCTTCGTGACTGACTACGCCCAGCTGCGACTTCAGTTTTTCAGTGAATTCTGGATCATCCCAGCCCCAAATATGATGGGATCCGTCTCCTGTTCGCTGTGATCTTCGTTTTACGATATCAGGCGTTACGCTCTTCAAATCGTATGCTTGACCAATCTGTAAGAAAAAATAGGTATACAACTAGCGCCAAAATAGTATATTATGCAATTAGTGAATAAAGGACGGATTTAAAGGGAGTAATTCATGATTATTGCATCACGAGCGTAGCGAGCGATTCAAGTGTTAGAATCCTGAGCGACGCGAGTGATTCATGGCCCTCAATGTAAATCCGTATCGTATTCAAGAGTTGCATGCAAGAGTTGAATTTAAGTGAAAATTTACATTTATTGAAGAAAAAAGGAAGGTTAATTTGATTAAAATGCAAATTAAAATTGAAACAATTACTAAAATTGAGAGTAATTTATTTTCTTATTATAGTTATTAGGATAGTCAACTTATGAAGCGATATTTATTATTCTAATGCTAAACATGTTCTCTGTGTGCTAAACTCCTTGTCGCAAATATCGACCAATCAAATCTCGAAGAGTTATTTGCACAAGGAGTTTGTATGCACAGACTATATAGTGTTTGTATGTCGAGTAAATGTTTATGTTATGTTTATGTATTCTTTGCGCAAGGAGTTTGTATCGAGTATTTTTTGCGCAAGAAGGTTGTATAAGCATTGAGATGGAGGTCGAATATATTGGTGTGTTCTAAATTCAAATACCAAAATGGTGATTAAAAGGCCTTTTTATTCACTGTTTTCAGTGAATAAAATAAGCTTTTTAGAGAGGGAATGGTATGACAGTTTTCTTTCTGAAAAAAGCATGTGAAAAAACAAAACTCAGGTGCATAATACATTGAGTATAGTGTAGTGGTAAGTAGGTTATGTAAGTTATTGTTGAAGAATTCGCATTTTGTTCGTATCCCGTAAAAATCCCTTTCGGCCGCCTAGGTGCTTCGTAACCAGTTGCGATCAAATACTTTTTTGTTCTTGCACGAAACCAGTTACGAATGAAACTTCTTTCTAAAGAAAAAACAAAACTAAAACGTATTGGAACGCATCTGGTTACGAAGCCTCAGTTTATTCGCGGACCAGACGTACAAGGACGAAAAAGTATTCGATCCTAAAAGCCCTTTTTCGCCGGGGCAACACTGTGCCACATTTCGGCAAGCCACAAGGCCGCATGCTACAATAATAATAAATGTCACACATTGTGGCAACAATCGTGCGGCATTGCAACACTGCGTCATGTGGCAGACTGTCGCAGCTTGTATCCGAACACAATGGATTCCATGCGACAGTTTCTAGGTGTTTGTATTTGTTTTGAAAATAAGATTTTGGCGAAATCACACAAAGAAATTGAATTGAAAATCTTATCGGTCATGGAGTGGAGAAATTAAAAATATTTAGACTTCATTAAACTACTACTAAATAAGCTGCTAAATTTGCTTCATCAGCCATATTATACGGTGCATATCCCCAAAAACACTCCAAAAATAGCACGATGCTTTCAAAATGATCTAGACACGATGTTGTCCTGGGTTTTTCTGGTGGTTAAAACATATTATACTAACTTTAGCCATAGCTTCAATGAATACAATAGTCGGAGTGAGCATATTGTAGAGAGGCAGCTCGGTCGCGCGGTAGTCCCACGGGAAGGTGTGGTGGTAGTTGTGAAACCCTTCTACGCAAATCATCCAGACACCGATGTTCTCCCGCGGGTTCAGCGACCTGAGGGTTAGTAAAATCGTTATTTTATGCCAAAGGACATGGGCAACGTCTATTCTGTGGAGTCCTTTTTATTAGCAGATCTAAAATGTAAAAATATGTTCCAGGCATTACAGCATCTGAGTGGTAACTTCACCTATATAGTGTAGGTAGGAGTTGCCACTAAACGCTGTACAGGTAAATCATCTAACAAATATATAAGGCCTCGCGATTACTTTAAAAACAATCAAAAGGTAAATAAAAGTAGGTCGAATTGATGAACTATTTTAAAGCGGTATAGGTAATGACTAATTATGTTAAGTAATTTATGTACGTAGGTAGCATGTATCCACGCCATGCGGGTTAAGCTTTGAATATTAATATCCACTAATTAATTCGATTGACTTGAATATCTTCATGGCCTACATTCGTACCCAAATACATAAATATGCCACAGCTGAATTAAGTTTCAATTGTTATGTTATTAACTTAATTCCGGATTCACTTAACTTGTTTCTTTGTCGGAAGCGTCCGACCAGGTTATAGTTCGAAAATTATTACCTATGTCTATCCAGCCCATGGATTAGTGGTGTTATACGTGCCATAATTATGGTACATGTACCGTAATTCAGCTGTTCGTACCATGTACCATAATACATCCATTATGGTACGTGAAAGTACCATAATTTTGGCAATTATCGTGACAGCCTTTTGTGTCTTGTAATGAAGCACAATGGTTTTGCAAAGTTTCGTTAGCTTTTGCTGTTGACGGGTAACTTTTTATATTCTTTTTGTTGCACTAACCTGTTTAAAATTTAGAAAACCTATTCAGAGGTTAAAAATTCCACCCATGCCGGGACTTGAACCCGCAACCTCTGGCTAACCGTGCCAGTGCTCTCCCAACTGAGCTAATGGATAAGTGCAGGCATTAGCAATATTTCGAGCCTCTTTACAAACTTTCTCTGTATTACGTACAGGCAGCGACATCTGGCCGAAGCAATTTACATAACTTGCAGCCCCGAGTAACCCACTTTGCAGTTAGGTTTTTACATCGGAATGACATCGCTGTACCTACATGATTATATTCTTTTTGTTGCACTAACCCGTGCTCAGGACAATTTTAAAAACCTATTTTCGTTTCAAAAACCCGTCATTGTTAGAATCCTACTTATGCCACAATCTCCAACTTAAGTTAATGCTTTTGTTTAAAGTTAAACGCTAAATTCGTTGAAATTTTAGGTGAAAATAATTTAAATTCAATTTTATAACCCACGCAAAAATCTTACGTCTACGACAAAAAAACTTTGATTTATGAAAAAAAAAAGTTGTTTGGCGCCTTTGAACTAAAAAAAAAAAATGTTTTGTACCATATTTTTGCCTAAAGTACCATAATTTTGTGTAACCGGTGCCATAATTCCAGATTTGGCATATAACATCCCTGCCATGGATAGATCCTCCTAATTCATATCAACCGCCTCGAAGGATTTAAGTCTACGATTCGCCGACTTAAATAGGGGATCGATAGGCAGGTAATTTATTTGGTCAGGCGGCAGGACGGATGGTGGATAGGTGGTCACAGAGTCGTGGTCAAGGTTGGGTAGACGATTGGTAGGCAGACTAGCGATCCGATATTACAATACCTACTGTAGGTTATCAAGATGTTTTGAATAGATAAGTAATGGGGAAAATTATATTCGAATACGGTCACCCTCGAGGAAAACGGATTAAAAGTTCTTGACAGAGAATGGGAGAGAAACTATTGTGTACCTACCTATTGCTTCTATGAAATCATGACTAGCGGGCGCTTCCCTGGACTGAAAATAAGTTGTGCCGTCGAAAATTCCAAATTGGTCGTGTTTGAGTTTTTCTTATTTACACTTTGCCATATCCCACGGACTTAAGTATACCTATGCCATATCCCCATCTAAGGTTTTTTTTTTAAGTTTTGAGATAACGTTTTACGGTTACATCTACTTTCTCTTTTGCTTTATAGAAGACATATGATGTGCTTTTAACACAAAGATGTACTTCGTTTTTTTTACATTGCTTTTGTAGGTCCTACTGCAAGGCACAAGCCTTCTTGCAGAGACTTTCGTATTTCTCAACAGCTTATATTTAGTGTTATATAATGCTTTAGGTAATATCAAATAATGTATGTAAGACCAAGAATAGATGTCACGTCCAAGTGTGAAAGAGTGGAGCGTCCTGACAGGTATTTCCATACTTAAAAGGACGTTCTTGCCCTATTATGTTACTGTAAACAATTTGTAAAGTAAATGAACGATTTTAATTATTATTATTATTAACAGCTTGATGAAGCGAAAGAGGTCTGTCAGGATCGTGGCAAGAGGCAAACCCTGACCCTCTCTGCCTACACTCCCGACATACAGGCGTGAGTTTGTAAAATGTAATGAACACTTCCATAAGATGCAGTTACGCCTATTTTAGGCGATAAAAACATTTTTAGTGATTAATTGTATACTTTTGATAAATTTAATGTAGTCTAAAGGTATTGTAAAATTAGCACACAGACTTAGCTCTGCAGCATATGCAGTGAAAAGAATTAGGGAACTCACTGACGTTGCAACTGCTAGGCTTGTTTATTTTAGTTACTTCCATAGTATTATGTCCTACGGTATACTACTATGGGGCCGGGCAGCAGACATTGAGACTATCTTCATCTTGCAGAAGAGAGCCATCCGATTTATTTACAAGTTAGGTAGTAGGGATTCGCTAAGAGATTTCTTCAAAGAAACCAACATCTTAACAGTTGCATTTAATCATTTATGAAAATATTATGTACGTTAGAAAAAATATCAAAGACTTCGAAAATGTTGGTGGCCACCATAATGTTAATAAAGAAAAGCTGTTTCCAAAATTATTAATTTTGGAATAAAATTTCCTCAATTGAAAAAATTACAGGATAAGGAAAATATGTCTTGATTGTCCGTAATTTTTTATTAAACCCTCAGGTCGTAGGTACTTATCAAAAGTGTACTTACTAATTTTATTACAATCATCACTAAAAATGTGAGATTGTAACAACAGCTTTAACACAGTTAGGTACACGCTTTCACTTACTTGTCGTAAGGTCTGTAACCGAACTTGTGAGCGAAGCTGTTGACACTCCATACCACGTTGATACCGCAGGTGTAGCGCAGGATCGTAGGGATGAAGAACGCGTTGAGCCACGTCTCATTCCAGAAGTAAACGGGGACGACGGTTGGGAAGACAAAGCAGAGGAGAGGCATCATCTTGAAATAGTGCCTTAAAGGTTATAAGTTTGCCATTAGATTGTTGAAAAGTAGATAAGGTCTATATTGGTATCTACGAGAAAAATTGTCTGTTAAGCCGCGTACAGATTATCTGCTACACAAACATGTAATGCAACATTTCCCTTACATTTTAATGTGTTCGCAAACACCCTCCAAACGACTACGCTACTACATACGCGCTGCATTACATGTTGTTTTGCAAATAACATGTACACGGCTTTAGTCTTACAAAATCACGATTCCTTAAAACACTTCTCAGATGCAGCTTATAGTCTGTGGTAAAGGGAAAGAAGTTACTGCAGACTATTTAAACTACAATTGAGGACTGTTTTAGAGGAGTCGTGTTGAGAAGATACGTGTGTTGTTTTTACCTCTTTTGGAACATAACAACAGGATCCTCGAAGAGATCGCGCAGGTCTATTCTGCGACCTGCCTCGATGACTTCAGGGTTCTTTTTGCAGCACAGCCAGCCCATGTGCGAGAAGAACAAGCCCCGCTCGGCGTTGTGAGGGTCGGCATCCGTGTCCGCGTATTTATGGTGAGTGCGGTGGTCGCGGGCCCATTCGAATATGCTGTCCTGTGGTGATATGTATTTTATAGTGATACTAGCTGATTCGGCAAACGTTGTTTTGTCGTATTACTACCTTTATTATTACCTAAGACCTATTTCAAACCTACCAAATATACACAAAAAAAATCACCAAAATCGGTGAAGCCGTTTCGGATGAGTTCGGTAACAAACACTGGCACGAGATTTTTATTTATAAGATATAAGCTTATCTACTTATTTTAGTATTTATTGTAGTTTATGTGTAAGTCTACATTAATGTTTATAGTAGATTGTACAACAAGTGCATAAAACGCACCATTTTACTCGAGACGTTTATCCATCCGAGCGAGCTTGCGAGCGAGGATAGATATAAAGTCGAGTGTAAAATGGGTTTTATGGACGAGTTGTACACTCTACTTTTCACTTCGATTGCGAGGAAATGAAACAGCAACATGTAAAATAATTATGGTTCCCGCCAATTAACTTTTTTTTCTTTTTTTTTTCTGTAGGGACGTGACACCTGACTTAAGGTCGTTACATACTGCTCAGTTATAAAAACATTTTCTTTTTATAACTATGATAAGTTGTTGTTATGGCTTAAATACTATACTGATCTACTAAATTGAAAAATAAACAAATATAAAAAATAATAAATGAGACGAAATACAAATTATAAGTTTATTTCATGAAGTTTTATTGTGTACTTTGGCTGTTGGTATCTTTGCCTTGGTCTTAGAATACGAACGAAACGAAATAAAATAAAGAGGTTGTTGTATGAAGTTAAAGATGTTCGTGTGGCTGTTGCAGCGATTGCCTTGGTCTTCGACGAAGATTTTACTTTATGCCCTAGAGCATAAAAAGCGACTTTATGTCGCCTACGCACGACATAAAGACGAACTTTTAGAGCATGAGAAGTGAAAAGTTTATTAAATTACACCTTATAGTACCTAGGTATGTTTCTTTTTGCACGCCTACTCTTTCCTCTACCTCCTGCGGACGGATTAAGTCCGTCGCATTGTACGATTTATTTATGTAAGTGCAATAAAAGTATCAAAAACGAAATCTTAATAAGAGCAAGACAGTTCAAGTATAGCACGATAAGTTTAAGGAAGGGCAAGATAAACGGTACTTTATCCTTAACTGACGTGCGAGCATACAATGACCAATGAATGTTGATTATGCGAAAGAGGCTTGTCAGGATCGCAGCAAGAGGCAAACCCTCGTCTCTACCTCCCCCACTGGGATGCAGGCGTGAATTTATGTAATGTAATGTATGTTCAAGACAGGGACTGAATAACGCTCGCACAATATAGATGGTAATATTGTATGAGTGGTAGGCAAATAGTTGCCCACTGCGTTTCTCTAATTAAGTGTTATAGTTGTAGACAAATAAATAGATAAACGTTTATTTACCGACACAAACCTAATAATAACGCAAAATAACGTTACGAATAAATAAATAATTTCCACATAACACGATTACTTGTCCTGGTCTCAAACTGGGATACCCTGTGTTATAGTACTCAGACAAAGACTACTGTTTTGGTAATAAAGCGTGTTAACCGGCAGAGCATCGAGGCAGTCAACAATTTGAGTATTTTTTTTAACAGAAGGTTATATTAAAAAGATACCTGAAAGCCCATTGTCTGCCAGATCATCAGCACGATACGCAATGGAGTTCGCGCTTTGAAACTCCGATGTGTCCATAACCGATGAGATCCAGCTCCGATTCCGATGGCACACATCAAGTGGACAGCAAATGCTGAAAAGGCAAATTAATATTCTTGTATATTTGAAACAGAATAAAAGAGGGAAAGTAAAAAGAAAAAGATTTATTTCCATTGTAACACAAAATAAAACAAATTTACGGAGAGACGTACCCAATACAATCATGCCGAACACAAGCACAAGCGTTATATATAAGCACGTCCTGCTGCAGCGCACAAGCCTTCTCTCAGAGAGAGAGAGAGAGTATGGGCTTCCTAACTACGCGTGCTCGCCGCGGCTTGGCGATTTGAAGCGCCGATGTACATGAACACCTCAGACACTCAGGTTTCCTTACGATGTTTTCCCTTCTAGTTAGCGGTATTGCTACTAACAAATTCACAAATATACTGCAATAATTTTTGGTGGTTTGAAAGACTTAGCCAAATGAACGTGCCTGACAATAGCTATCGAATACACTAGTTTGGTTTTAAAAAAAAAAAACGCATTCTAAAAATATCTCGACGCAAACTCGAATCTATTAGAACCATTAATAGCCATCCAGAGCGGTGCGTGCACACCGCGAGTCCGGGGTCATTGTTCTGTTAGACGGAGATGCGGTTCTAATAAAATTGTTGGCACATTTTTTTTAAACAAGATTTATCAACTCGAAACAAGATTTCTCAACATTTATTTTTGTCTACGTCTATACTTAAAAGTAATAGTCTAAATAGATTAACCCCCAGTTTCTCGCACACTAACACGCTGTTAATCTACTGTTAACAAAAAAAAAAAACACTAACAGCTTGTTATTGTACGAGAAACCGGAGGATAATGTTTTAATTACTAATTACATAACCGCGGCTTTTAAGCCACCCAGAATTGAGCGTGTACATACATAACTTAGATAGTTTCTAAGTAACTTAGAAACTACATGTCGGGATTAGATTCGACAACCTGTCAAATGTGAGGCCAGCGTTCTACCGTTGCGCTACCACTGCTTCCAGATAAATAACCACAATAAAAATATAACTTAGTGAGTACATACCAAAGACATTGGTCTGCCATTTAGCCTGTGTTAGTGCCAAATAAATGCCGTAAATTGATCCGATGTGTAAGAAAGTAAACCAGGCAATGTTACCCCAAAAGTATTCGTACTTTTTGGGGCCGGCTCTTTTGAGCTTAGACACATCCTTGGCAAGACCTAGGTCTTCTGTCTGGGTATCGGTCTCGAATAGAACTCCGCTCGCTGTAGGATCCGTGGCTTGAGGCGGCATCGCTTTGCTCTACAAAAACATGTTGAATTTTTTAAGACTCCCGGGAGGAGATTACTAAAAGCATATAATATGTTCAATGGAATGGTATTAGTCCGATAATGACTGTTCTGTTGAAACTGTAGCATACAAACCAATTGCCTTTCAATGGTATAACCCTTGCGATTTACCTAAGGGGAACCACGAGGTTAACTAGCACCATCAATGAAAATATGCTCGCTCATGTACACTTTTAAATTTTTCTGTAAATGTTGTGTTTTATTTATGTGTTTTTATGTGTGCGTTAAAGTATAAAGTATAACACATAGGTTCCGTCTTTTATAGATCGTTTTAGCGTAAAGTGTCTTACAGTACAGTTCTCCTCATCATGTAAATGGTATTTTTTAGGACCCACGACCGAGAATCTAGGATCAAGGTTCTGGGACTAAACAGCATTTATGCAAAAAACGGCGGTTTTTGGCGGTAACGTTATCCTATCTAGTCCTAGATTTTTAGTCTTAGGTTTTCGGTGTTGGATCCTATAAATTACAATTCAATTTATATTATGTTTGAGGGATTTGAAAGAAACTTTTTGTAATTAGTTCTGTAAAAGAAGATATTATATTTTTTTTATTGGTGGCGCTAATGAACCCCAGGGATACCTTTGAGGTTGCTGTTACGCCTGACATGCTGTCTCGCTCGCATATTCTGACATTTTAAATGATTATAATAAAATGAGCATACTTTTGATAAATGTGGTCTGAGGGTTTGATAGATAATAAAATTACGGGCATTCTAGACATATTTTTTCTCATACTGTAGCAAGTTTTTGACTGGGAAAATTGTATACTTACACATAACTCAAATTATGATTAAATTATTGTTCTATACAACATAAATAATTAAAATAGCAGTTTGCTTCATTTTGGTCAAAAAATATGTACGTATGTTCAATTCGTTGTTTCATGACAGCTCTCCGTCAATGCAATAAAGATAATACAGATGTTATAGAGTAATTTTATAATAAGATTTTTTCATTGCCTCAAAAAAATGTGTTTTGGATTTATGTGCTTTTGTTTGCCGAACCTAGAATTAATAATTTTCGAAACAACATCTTTTTATTAAAACCTAAGTACATATAGAAAAAAACGTATTTAAAATGTCCGTAATTTTAATATCTATGAAACCCTCAGACCATATTTATCAAAAGTATACAACTTATTTTACAATTACTAAAAATGTTAGATTCTGTGAGCGAGATAGCATGAGAAACGTAACAGCCTTAAACAGCTATGCGACTCTCATTTATCAAAATTAAATGTTAGATGATTTACGCAGCGTCTGTAATCACACCAGAGATTTTATTGAGTATAGTTTGTGTTATAACAAGCACTCGTGCTCGTATTTAAAGGTTGATGTGCTGTGGACTGTGTGTAGTACATAATACAACCAATAAATTAATACTAAAGCGAGTTGTGTTAATGATGGTTTTATTATGTGGGATTTTCTTCAAAAAGCTTACTTTAACTGCAGCGATAACACCTTCGATTGCACTAGAGTATTTTGTAGACTGCCTATGAAAATCCGAATTCCCTATTTATATAAGCCCTTACAATAGGTCGGATGGTTTTGAATATTGAACAAAAGTCGTCATTTGTGTCAAGACATTGCTAAACAGACCTATTTGTATCGGTCGTTGACTTAGTTTCATAATTATTTCAGGTTAGGAATGGAAATACTGGAAATAAATCAGACACAAATCGACTAGCCTACAAGAGAAGCGAGTTGAAGAGGTTGTGGGCTGGTCACATCTGCCGAAGAACCAATAGTCAATGAGGTACAAAGGTCCTAGTATGGTGATCATCATCATCATCATCAGCCATTTGACGCCCACTGCAGGACATAGGCCTCCTTCGTGGTTTTCATAACCATGCCATGATCGCCACGCTTGGCAGGCGGGTTGGCGATCGCAGTATGCTGTTGGAATCTTAGGAAGAAGCTGCTGCCCGTCTCCTGGAAATTGATTTCGTTAGTCGCCTTCTACGACATCCACGGAAGGAAATGGAGTGACGCTATTCTTAATCCGGCGCCACACGGAGCTGTGTGGTGATCACAGACTGGCAAACGCAGCGTAGGTCCTGTGGTAGGACGCCCACCAGGTCGCTGGGCAAGCGGTCTAAGGCTAAATGCTAGCAGCGGCTGGGTGAGAACGGCCGAGGATAGAAAGGAGTGACATGCGGGGGCAGTGGACGAGTACGGACTGATTGATTAATTGATGGGAATACTGACCATACGTCTTCATACGAAACCAAGTCCAATGGTTTTTTTTTAAATTAATTTATTTAGATAAGGGTTACACGGTGTACCTATAACCGAATCCCCATAAACTTACGTTTAAAAATGGGGGGTAGGCACTTTTTTATGTAGTTTACATACGACGTCCACTGCAGGGCAAGGACCTTCTCTTAGAGAGATACAGTATGGGCTAAATTAACACGCGTGCCCACCGCGGATAGACAATTTCAGTCGCTGAGGTATGTGAACACCTCAGACACTGACACTTTCCCCACGATGTTTTCCTTCACAGTTAGCGGGTGGTATTGCTACTAAAACTTCACAAATATACGTAACTTAGAAAACAAAGTCATTTGTACATTCCGGGATTCGAACCCACGACCTCCCGAATGAGAAGACGACATTCTACCGCTCCACTACGACCGCACCGGTAGGCACTTCTTGGGGAAAACTTAAAAAAGGTAAAAAAAAAATCAGCTATTGAGTACATTTTAATGCCGCAGGTGGTTCGTATCCAAGAAAATCTGAACATATAATTTTTTCACTCTTAATTGCGTTCAGTGCACAGATATGGAGTGGTTTTATATAATTAATCATAAACAAAAATATACACTAAAATTGGTTTTATATTGAAGCAAATTTCAATGGACGACACATAGACGTTAAGTATTTTAAGCGAAGGCTCTATGAGCGGATGATATCCAATACAAATACCATTTCATTTTTCGGTTGGTCGGCGTCTTTCAGTTGTAAAATAATTGCTCTAGCTCCAATATGCCACGTCCATCCTCTGAAAGCGATACAGAAGCGATGTTTATTCGGCGTCGAGATCTGACCCCGATGTGGTCTCGGTGCAGCGGCATTAGTTGCTGACCTCAAACGCTGCCCTGCCGAGGGTAATTTCCGTCGAGCGAACCGATTGATACTCTGGCTATGCAAAGCGGAGTTTAAAAATGTGAGAAAAATATATTGTTTAGTCAGTCATGTAAACACAACTAGGGTAACCCTTTACTAAATGAAGTCCATATAATTCCAGAGTATTTCGGACACAAACAGTATTTAGGGCCCCGATTCTGTTAGTGTATTATATAGCAAGTACAAGCCATCCAAAACATAACTTGCAAAAAAAAAACCAAGTACTCAGTTCTTCTACCGTAAAAAGTTGTGAGATCCGTGTAATACCAAGTAGGTTAATTTATTCAATTCCTACTAGGGGCTTTCTGTCTTAAGTTATTACATAATTAGCTAACCTAACATCATCTTATAGTGACCATATCAATATTAAAAATCTTTTATGTTTTAAATAAGTAGATTGTCTTGGCCATAGCATGAAAACACAATGTATCTCACAAGTAGGTACATAATATATATTATTATATTAAATTAGATTCGTTAGTGCGATTGCCGAGTCAATAATTTTATTTAAAACATAAAAGATTTTAAATAAAAGATAGTTATTTATGCAGTTGGTGTATCTAGAAAACTGGACCGAAATTGCAAAA
The DNA here is from genome assembly GCA_947308005.1 of Yponomeuta malinellus. Taxonomy (NCBI): domain Eukaryota; kingdom Metazoa; phylum Arthropoda; class Insecta; order Lepidoptera; family Yponomeutidae; genus Yponomeuta; species Yponomeuta malinellus. The sequence goes on along the minus strand of OX371006.1, from coordinate 12,679,755 downwards.
TATTTTAGTTTTTCCTTGATTTGTAGACTAAACACTGATTGTATTCTAAATTTGAAGCTTCTATGTCTGCTAGAAGTGTCTTAGAGTTTTGATGATCGGTTAGTCAGTCAGTCAGTCAGTGAGTGAGTGATAAAATTAAGAAAATTTGACTAGTTATAATTCTTAAACTACTCGTTCAAATTGAATGAAATTTGAAACATACCGTGTTTATACAATGCCTGCTTGGTTACTGGTTCAGGCTTCTAGTTTTATCCACAACGAAGTTATAAAGGCTCGAAAATGGCCTGAACTGCTTCGAGAAAAGGATGGTAAGGCCGTGCCGCTTTTTTGTTCGACTTGGTGAGGGCACTGCCGTGCCCCCAGATGACGATCACGGGCTACGTGACGTGTTTTTTTCATATCGGTGTTGCCTAGAAGGTTTGACACGTGTGTACGCGTAGACTTGAAGCAGCAATGAAACCAAATCGGCGCGTTCATGCAGTTGCCATTGTATGTAAAACCCAGCCTGACGATATACTTATACTGATCAAACCTAAGTAGGTAATCCTCTTTATGCTTACTTCTGCTACTAATAACAGCTGGTTCCCGAAGCCCACAAGAAAGTCAATACGTGCGGAGCCAGTTTCCTAACGATGTTTCAATTTGCTAATCTTATAGGCTATGGCAATGTCAGTCACCTTAGCTATTTGGCGAAATTGACATCAGTTTATTTATATACAAACAATATGGTAGGTACTTGTTGGATTTTGATGAAGAGCCATAGATCTTGCCGCCACCCCCTAAACTTCGAAAATCCTCCATTAATGGACTTGTTCCGAAATAAAAATATTGAATTGAATTAATACTTTGCCAAAATTTTATGACAGTCATACGATTATGTGAATTATTATTGTATGATTGTCTTCACAGAACTTAAGTGGCAACATCTACATGATTTAAAAAAAATATGCCTTCTGATTACAATTTACGACAATTTACCCCATTAAAAACCTATTTAGAGGCTAAAAATTCCACTTAGCTTAGTTAGGAGAGCGCTGGCACGTTTAGCCAGAGGTCGCGGGTTCAAGTCCCGGCATGGGTGGAATTTTTAGCCCCTAAATAGATTTTTAAAATTTGAGGACAATTTTAGTGCAACAAAAAGAATATAATTACCCCATTAAGTTTTAAGGAATGTTTTGAAAAATAATTTTATTTTACGTTTTCCTTAACAGCAGTTGAATGTTTTAAATCATAATGATATGATAATATGAAAATGATAAGAATGAAAATGATAATAAAAGTTCCTTGAAAGTTAAGTATGACACCGCCTACATGCTACAAATTTGCCACATTTTATGAGGCTATACCGCCTATCTAATATTATTTATTAAGATATTGCTATAAGCCGCCAATAGTACTGTATTTTTGTAAATATTTCATGTTTGTGTTTATCCTGGTACAATAAAGAACATTCTTATCTTATCTTAAGTGTTATGGATATTACTATTTTGCGGAATTTTCCTATTGCATAATGTTAATTAATTTAATTAACTAATTAATGTTAATACTGAATTACTCTATCTTATATTGATTCTGTATCTGTATTAAATTTGCCTCTATAATTATCAATGGTATTGTCCCTAGGGAGAGAGCAATAGGACATTTAAAAGTAATAATAGCTTGAAAAGGATTCCAGCAGATTTGTACGGTAAATACCGTTATGTGAGGCGAATGAATGGTTCATCTTCCGCTCGGGCAACTGGGGCGTGAACGGAGATTCCATTCCGGAGGGCCTAGCGTGAATCAAACGCCCCCGTACGTTTTGACCCGGCCATAATGAAACATGACGTCCTTGTTACCATTGTACAGCGTAGAAACCGATAATAACGTACGGCGCACGTAAAAACTACAAACAGCTGTCATTATGGTCATTCCGTGGGGCGCCGGATTAAGAATAGCGTCACTCCATTTCCTTCCGTGGATGTCTTAGAAGGCGACTAAGGAAATGAATTACCAGGAGACGGGCAGCAGCGTCTTCCTGAGATTCCAACCGCATACTGCTTCCCCAACCCGCCTGCCAAGCGTGGCAATTATGGCAAAACCCCTCATGGTTATGAAAACCACGAAGGAGGCCTATGTCCTGCAGTGGGCGTCGAATGGCTGATGATGATGATGATGATGATGGTCATTCAAAAGGAAATTGGGTAACACTTCAATGGTAACACTCAGTAAAACGTTGTTGGTAATTAAAATACCTACCTATATGAAAACAAATTTCATATTCTGCTTTGTGCTTTTACAATTATTACTATGGTAGTGGGCGGGGCACATAGCATGCAGAACTGAGCCCACATATCGGCAAGCGCAGCGTAGGACGACCAGCCACAAGAAGGTGAGATGACCTCATCCAAGAGGCAGGAAGACGCTGGATGCAAGCCGCTTCCAACCGGTCTTTTTGGAAATCCATGGAGGAGGCCTATATCCAGTAGTGGACTTCGTATGGCTGAATGATGATGATGTTGATGATGAATTATTATCATAGTAGCACTGTGTAGATCTTGTCAACACGTGGTAGTTCTCCCTTGCTCAACCTTGGACACACAGAATGGACAAGAGGCGAGGGAGCGGAAAAGACGCATCGCCTTTCCAATTCACCTTCATGAACTGTACTGAAGGGACGACGGGACGAAGTCGACACAGAAGAGAGAGAGGGGGGCGGGGCGAAAGCGCGAGCTCTATAGATCGCTTCGCGCTTTACCGTGCCCTCGCCCCACGACCTTCCTGTGTGTCTCACGCCTTCGAGACCATTTATTGAGGTTGGTGTGAAAACAAAAAATATTCTTGGATATCGAGAGTTAAGGGGCTGGCTGGTTATCGTATCGTCTTTGTACAGTTTCAAGATACGAGTACGCTCTCCGACGGCCCACATGGCAGGACCACTCGGATTTTTCCACCTGGCTGATAATTGTGCGCTGTGCGGGGTATTGAAAATGTAAGATTTGTGTCACGGAGCGGTTCGGTTTGAGGAAATGTGGGTAACATGTATGTTCTTTATACTTTCCACCCTTCAAGTGGGTTATACGCCCTTTTCTTAGAACATAAACAATAAATATATATTGTACCTACTAGACTGAGCAAGGATGTGGGCGTAATTTTATAAAGAAAACGAAAATATTACCAAGGATTCTACTTTTAACTATCGCACTTTTGAGACAGATTGCACACTGGTGTACATTAGTTACTAGCCGAGGTACAGACATTTTTGTCTTCATACCTAATTAACATGCAGAACTTAAATAAATTACTCAACAAATTTTCATTATTGTTTTATAGCACAAGTGATTATAATGCCTTACAATGTGGAAGATAAATAAACATTTTCTATTTCTATTATAAAATCCTTTTTAGGGTAAGTATACAATTTAGGTATATAGGTACAATCACATTTATTACTAGTACATAGACTAGAGTATTCATATACACGAGGAATTTAGCCTGCAGTAAATGTAATTTAAAGAAATAGGTAAATAATACACTTTTGTGGATGACGCACTAAAAGTTAGAAAATTAGTAATATTCAGCGGCCAAGCCAAAAATCGTGGGGCGCTTTGTCTAAATTAATAAAAAGTTACGTAACTCAGTTGAGCACATGTGTGCAAAGGTTAGTGCACAATCGACAGCACATCAACCTTAACATACGTGCACTCTAATCTCTAATCAGTTACGTGAAGGACGACTTTGCAACAAAAATGTGAAGATTGACCTGCAGTCGCCTGTCCCGTATTGTTGACTGTAAACTTTTGATAACGAAGACAGGGTATTAAGGTCGAGTCTGGAGCCGCCGTACTTTGATTTGTGAAATCTCTATTTTTAGCTTTCATCATCATCATCAGCCATTTGACGCCCACTGCAGGACATATGCCTCCTTCGTGGTTTACATAACCATGAAGGGTTTTGCCATAATTTTTAGCTTTACAAAAAATAAAATTATTTTAGTTTTTAGTTTTGTATAAATGGCTTCAGTGTGGGTATTTTTATCATATCATTGTGTTGTGTGGATGTGGTTGTGTAGGAGTGCCATCATACCTGAGTAATTAAAGTTATGCAAAACTCTACTCTCTATTTTGTTAGGATGCTATGCCTGTTAATTGTATTGTGTATCCTTGTGTGCTATGGAAATTTCATAAATTATTATCTATCTCTATTTATCTACTGGATTATCTATCTAATTATGAATCACTGGCAAAACTTTTAAATGTTAGGTTCTAAGGAATGTAATCGGCATTCTTTCAGTGATTCTAATATAAGTATTACGTATATTTCTGTTAAAACGAACAAACTGCGATTTCCTGTTTCATTTTATTTCCTGAGAGCATTTATTAAACTTGTAACTCCTACGTGTCGAGTTTACGAACAAGATTGTGGCTTTGTTAAATCCCACTTTAAAACGTTTTCTCCGACTAGAGTTGGCTAAGAAATTTGGTGTATAATCGAATTGTACTCACAAAAAACAATAGCTACAAAACAAAGAACAATATCTATGGTTTCTACTTTAGGCAGCATCATGCATTATCTACATAACCAGCCTATATACGTCCCACTGTAGGGCACAGGCCTTTTCTCAGGGAGAGAGTATGGGCTTAATCACCACGCGTGCCCTCCGCGGATCGGCGATTTCAAGCGCTGAGGTATGTGAATAGCTCAGACACTTAGATTTCCTTACGGTGCTTTCCTTCACCGTTAGCGGGTGGTATTGCTACTATAACTTCACAAATGTACGTAACGTAGAAAACAAAGTCATAGGTACATGCTCGCACTGGGAATCGAAAATGGGTCTCTCGCTTCCGAGTCCAATGTTCTACCCACTAGACCACCATCATGCATTATCTAACTACATCGTAATTATACTTTTACACGAGAACGTTTCGTCGATGTTTCTACAAAAACTACAGCTGATTGAAAAAACTAGAAAAATTGTGTTCTTGTTTCGCCGTGTGTAACTCCATTTTAAGAGTATCCGGCCACAGTGAAAAAATATTTGCAAAAGTGTAATTAGGTACCTACATCGTTGTTACTCCGGATGATTATATCAATGCCTGCTACTTTTTAGTACTATTTAGTTGGATTTGGCTAAATTAAACTGTTTGGAAGTACCTTTATTACATAAATTCATATATCTAAATCTTTATACTAGGTATATAGAAGTTATTGTAAATATGTAAAAATTACGAATAAATTAATTAGTTAAGTACCTATGTCCTGCAGTGGGCGTCAAATGGCTGATGATGATGAAGATGATGATACAAATATTTAATATTGAACCTTTAAACGCGATTCCTTAATAATATTTCAAAATGCAGTTTAAATAGCCTTTAACGAGTGTTTCAGAGGAATCGTGTTTTTTAAATAACACCGTTACCCTATACGATACAGAAAGGCAGTACGTACAGGCCTGAAGGTTTTATTTTACGATTTATGTATTGGAGTGTTTCCCAGTCAAGTTGGAAGCGCCGGTCGAATGTAATGTTGGCCGGAATTGCCACCGATTACTTTATATTGTGGTTCAAATGGGGTCTGATCTTGAAAAACGATTCGATCGGGTGGCTTCCAATTGAAATCCTGTGTGTTCGGGCCACAGCCGAATATTTTGCGTGAATTTTCAATCAACTTTTCAAGTGGGTCGGTTTTGATTACGAAGTGATTTACATACCTACCTAGTGTTTATAATCGTATACATACCTGTGTACGATGCAGTGAGTTGTGAGCTCATTAGCTAGATTATGCTCAACTTTAGTCCTGAAGCAATTGAAATGACAAGTATAACTCAATGCTAGCTCTCTCTCTGCGAGGTGGCCTGTGCTAAAGTGCGGCGCATACAGCTGATTATTGAAATAATGCAAAATTCCCACGTCAACGATCAACCTGAAAATCTTTAAAGGTTTTCGGCTGCTCAAATGCAGGATTAAAATCAAGATTTTAAAATTTAATTTCTGTCTTCTACTTTTATGTATTCAACTCGATACATTTGTGTTCATTAAAATGTGAAAATTACTTTGCTAAATTCCGCCAAAATCCCACAAGAACCATGCGGTTAGTTAATGCACCGCCATCCCTCCCACTTTTTCAAGCAGAAGCAAGACATAAACACACCACCACCGACACCAATACTTGTGTGAAAAAATGCTATGCAACGCATTCGGGATTATGAGAACATGCTTGTGAGATTTTGTCGGAATTTAACACAGTAATTTTCACATTTTAATGCTATTATGGATTTCCAAAAAGTAACGTCTGATTCCACACAATATTTATTACATCGGATGCAAAGGGCAAGATAAAAGTACCCGAAACTGGCGTGCGTGCATGCAATGACTAATGAATGTTGAGGAAGCGAAAGTGATCTGTCAGGATCGTATCAAGTGGCAGTCCCTGGTCTGTGCCTACCCCTCTGGGATACAGGCGTGAGTTTATTTATGTATTTATGTTCGGTAGGCCAAAATTTGTTTTTTTAACCAGCATTGATCCACATAAAAAAGGAATCCTTTGACATTGTGGATACTATAGGGACCACAGCCCCTAATATATTATTGTAAACTACCTTATTATCAAGCATAAGAATACGTAATTCGATAATCTTTCTATTCATTTAATTCAAACGACGTGGACTGTGAAAGAGTAACTTGACAAAAGTGTCGTTCAAGAAATTCACACGAATCACACACAATTCAATAATTCTACCATGTTCTCTTTTTTCACTCAACTCATCCAATTGCAGTGAAAAACAGTCGCGTCGGTAGCTTACAATGTAAGTTTTACAAAAATGCCAATAAATCAAATGATATCCTAGTAATATTTACGTAAACATTGGTAACATTTATAGAGAGAGCGAGAGAGGCATTTATTTATAAATGCTCTGTCTTTGTGATGAATTAATTTAATATAACCAGATTAAATTGTTGTGTTGTACATCTTTTAATAATAAACAAAAATTCTGTAACTTGCGAGTTCTTGCATTATTCACAGTACGTCACGCGCCGGTTACAAGGGTGAAAAAAACCTTTATTATTACCCAATGTTTATCTATGAAATAGAACCTCTGGGCTGTTTAGGTCAGGTGAAAATGATTCCCGTATCGGGCTATTAAGTATGAGAAATTTTAATGGACTTCGAAAACAAGTGAGGTTGACAGCTATTTGGCCACAGAAATAGAGTTTAAGGGGCTACAGGTGCTAACTAGCGTTATCAATGGAAAAAAATCACGTCTTACAATAACTTTTGCGATAAGTTAAGATCATAAACCTCAATAGTTGTGACAGCTATTTTTAGAGCCAGTCTAGACCTAGGGTAGAAAACCTACGTTTTCCCCTTTAAAAGAGACTATTTAATTTGCCTCTGAGAAGTATTTTAAGGAATCGTCTTTTAATAAATAAGACCGTAACTAAAGCATTTGTGCCAAAAACGGAAACAAACGGATTTTTGCCGTTTCCAGCGGAAATCGTTCAAAGTCCTAGGTTATAGGTTCTAAGCTGTAGTTCCTAAAAACAGCAATCACAATTTATTGACATTTATTATGTATACTTTTAACACAATCGTATTATGAAGAAAAATACGATTTGTTTTCCATATGTGGTGCTAGTTGGCACCGTGTCGCCCCTTAGTCTGAAATTGTCTGTCCTGCGTGTAGTAAATACAGTTTTACAATTATTAATTATCATTAGTGGGTATCTACTAAGTATAATGATCGGTCTATTGTTGTTAAGTAAATTAGTCCCTCGAGACTCGAGGTAGACACGTTAACAAGGGCGGGCGGCACTCTCTCTTGTGTGAGAGATTTCGGGAAGTTCGAATCCTCAAAGTCCAGTGGACTTTATCGCGTCTAGCTATCAACATGATAATAATAACTGAAAGACTAATTAACAATGATCGTAAAAGGTGGATTATAAACACTTTCAGTCCAGGAAAATGCTTTGCCACAGACAATTTGAACTGCCTTTGAGGAGTGTTTTAGAGGTATCGTGTTTTTATAAATAACACCGTTTTAGTCACAATCGCAAAATATATCGAGTAGACATAATATCATGGACTTTTCAAGACCACCAAAAGCTCCGCTTTTGATTGACCTGAAACGACTGTTTGGCTCGCGCGTAGTGACTAATTTAACTAATATTAATGTGGTAATGCTGCCAGCGTTATGGGAACCTTTGGCTCGAGTATTTCTCGGGGCGGTTTGCTCGACGTAAATTATTCTCTGTATTCTTGTGTGCTATACTTATACATTTTTTGTTTCATTCTGGACATCTTGCTTCTTATGTATATTTTTTTTTGTTACTTTGGACGAAACGTTTGTTGATGTATTTTTTATGCTTGTGTAAGATAACGCTTTGTATTTTCAATATTTCTAATATTAGCTATGCAGATTCCCGGGATTTTGGGGTTTGTTAGCCTGTTACTGGAATAGAGCCCACTTGTCGTAAGCCGCCTAATAGTTTTCGGCGACTTGAATTGAAGGCATTTTTGGAATACATATTAATAAAATTTTGACGACCGACGTCACTAACACATTCAGTAATAGTCATTTTGGCACAGTTTTTAGTATCCAAAACTCAGTACAGCTCAAATAAAACCATATTACCTACTTATAATTTAGACTCATATTTACGATTTTGTTGATGCTATAAAGTTTAAATAAATGTAGATATAATAGCCGACGGCCCTAGATAGGACATTGAAAAGTAATGAGTATATATTTTTTCAGATTTTAAATACTAACCAATTACAGAGCAAAATGTATTTTAAAACACCGGATTTATGGATAATGTCCGAGAACCCAGCCTTAACGAACCGTTGATAATAAATTCTCCTCTCTCCATGATACAGGAACTCTTAACTAAATATAACTAACCCCCGGTTTCTCGTACAGTAACAAGCTGTTAATCTACTGTTAACAGCTGTCAGTGATTTTTTTTTTGTATGCACTTTGGTCAATTGACATTAGATTAACAGCGTGTTAGTGTACGAGAAACTGGGGGCAAGTGTCATTACAAAAAGAATGCGCTGGGTTGCGGGATTGATTTTTTAGGGTTCCATATCTGAAGAGGAAAATCGGAACCCTTATAAGTAAGTAATGTATAGAGATAGAGCGCTTCGCCAACAAACTGCTCCGCAGTTTGGCGAAATTGTGTGATAAATATTAAGGTAAATAAACGTATTATAGGATCACTTTGTTGTCCGTCCGTTCGTCCGTGCGTCCGTCCGTCCGTCCGTCCGTCTGTCTGTCAAGACCCTCTTTATTTTGAGAACGGGTGGAGGTAAAACCGTATACCCAGGACTGCAGTTCCTTGAAGCTGTGAAAAAATCAAAAATCTTAGTTAACGTAAAAAAAGTTACGGCCGTTTATAACGCAAAAAACATATATTTCGACACTCTCAAGGGAATCATATAGGGCATTTTCCGTTGGCCTAGAACTATGAAATTTGGCAAGTAATACTGTCTTATATTTACTATGCATTTGTAATTAAATTATTAAAAAATAGTCTTTGAAGTTTGGGCAAAGCTCGGAAAAAACTGCGAGACTCGATTCCTGAACTACTTATAGATGTAAGTACCTACAATTTTGTACGGAACCCACCCACCCACTTGTGGGCGAGTCCGACTCGCACTCGTCCGTTTTTTTTTTACTTTGAGATGTGTCACCTACCAAAAAAAAAATGGTTGAGAACACAAATGTATGTTACGAATAGATCTGCCAGCCCCCTTGAAACGAAAATTATTTAAGGTCTAATTAAATTCGCAGCCGAATTCCTTCGGCCACGTCACCTTGTCTCAAGACCATATTAGTTCAGCACTGTCAGAGCTGTCTGTCGCGGTGAGTGATAACACGCCCTTCCCCCGGCCCGCTGCCCGGCTTGTCCCATTGGATAACAATTTGTGCGGACCTTCGTGATTTATGACCTTAATACTGACGAAGCTGGCGCATTTATTTAATACTAGCTTTGCCTGCGACTACATTCGCGTGGTAAGCGAATCCGCCTGAAGTGCCATTCTAAATACCGGTGAAAGAATTTTTGAAATGGGAGAATTAAGTAGGTACTTTCGGACTTTCCAACTTACAAACATATAAACTTACAAACTTTTCTTCATTATAATATTGGTATAGATAGTAAAATAGTAATAGTAATATAGTAGGTATATACTATCTGAGCCTATGACTTTGATCGCTTGGGATTTGGATAAAAAGTAACACAAAACATATAAAATTTAAAACAAAAATTTCGTAAAATATCTTTGTTTTATAGAAGTTTTGACATATTATTATAAAACATAAAATAAACTAAAATTTAAGCAAGACTCACATTTAGAATCCACTAGTTTTCAGCACATTAACCTCTGAACTGCCCTCGCGGAACGCAACGTATAGTTGGCCCATACTAAGTTGGACACAGATCTGTGTCGCGGCAGACGAGTGGTTAAACGTAATAAAAGTCGAATAAAATATAAATAAAATAGAACATAAAATTGAAAACAATAATTATGCAATATACAGTAGTATTTAACCGACTTATTTATTAGAACAGCTGCCGCTATGATGGGATTTTGAGGCATACAACTTTTTGCCTTTGCGACAGCTACATTTACCAGACTTGCAACCACTTTTGCAGCGTACACTGCAAAGTTGGTTAACCCACAGATTAACAATTAGGCAGACTCTGCTACCTAATAATTGTAGTTTTATGATACGCGAAAGGGCATGATAGAAAATACATTTTGGGGTGGCCATACTTACGATGAATCGGAACCCTATGTGCGCGAATCCGACTCGCACTTGGCTGGTTTCGATATTTAGAAAAATAAATAAGAGTGTGTGACAAATAACAACAAATTATTTTATTTAAAAAGTTGGGGTGGGCACAACACGGGCGTTCGACATGACCTTCGTTTTGTCCATGTTCATTTTAAGGCCCACACGTTGGGAAACTCGACTGAGGTCTTCAAGCATTATGCCGAGGTCTTCCATCGTTTCTGCCATGACTACTATATCGTCGGCAAATCGAAGGTGCGTGATGTACTCGCCATTGATATTGATGCCGCGTCCCTGCCATTCCAGAAGCTTGAAGGCAACTTCCAGCCCGTTTGTGAACAGTTTCGGAGAGATAACGTCTCCCTGTCTCACGCCTCTTCTCAATGGAATTGCTTCCGAATTCTGCTCCTGTACTCGGACAGTCATGGTGGCTTTGTTGTACAAGCACTTCAGCACCTCGATATACCGATAGTCAATACGGCAACGCTGGAGAGACTCGAGCACTGCCCGTATATAAAATTAAATTAAATTAAATGTCTGTTTTTGCCAAATAAATGGTTCACGATTGAGCTTGATTCCCTGAAAGCCTGCGTTATGACGACTGAAGTTTGTCGACCATCTGGAATGTTTTTGAAGCGCTCAGTTTGATTTCGCCTCGGATTGTACACCAACGTATTACAAAGGCCATGCCGCATTTAAACAGAATCAATCCTGTGTTCAAAGGGTACTCGATTACCTCTCAGTAGAATTACCGAGCTTTGTTCGGGCTTCAGACATAGTTTCGTAACTTGGTAAACTCGCGTTAATTTGATAGAGTTTCGGAGAGGCGCGTGTGTAGTGCAGACTGTATGAAGCTCGCTGGAGTTTTAATTGAAAATGTTCCAGTTAATCCTTATGTATTTCATTGAAATAGATATAATGATAGTCTACAAATTAGATTTATTCGGTTTTTGACAAATTTTGTGCAATTATTTGCTAAATGAGGCTATTTAGGGCTAATATCAAGGGCGCATTTCATGAGAGTTAGTAGTATCTTATAAACATATTTGTAAATTTCGAATACAAAGTCAAGCTAAGGGCGCTTATACACGGGCGGCATGTGTGCCAACTGCAGCTGTGTGTCGACGGCAGTCGCCAACATCTCATCATCAACCCATTATGTCCCCACCGAGGGGCACGGGTCTCTTCCCTGAGGAAGGTATAGGCCATACTCCACCACGGGGGCCAAGTCCGGATTGGTGGAGGCTTGTAGACTAGTGGCTCGTCTACTGTCAGAAGTTGTCAAGCCGCCCTGAGGCCTCTGACTTGGCTTAACGACTGCCATCTATCGACGGCAGCCGGCACCAACAGCTTAACGTGCCTTGCGAAGCACGGAACCGCTCGGAAAAATGCCACTAGCGTTAGGCATAGACGGCGACCCATCCATGCACTGAACGCGCCCTGTGTTGCTTAACCTTCGTGATCGTTTAAGATCACTCAGGCAGCCGGGGCTACGAGCGATTCGCCAACATGTCAGCGTCGAATATCCACGTCAGCGCGTCGACGGCTGCAATTGGCACACGTGCCGCCCGTGTATAAGCACCCAAAGATTAATTCATAACAATATAAAACAATTTATAAGACATCAATTAATTAACAAAATAAAAAAATACTCACTAATTTATAAAGTTATAGTACCTACACCTAGAATGGGCATTGTCCAAAATATAGACAATAGTTACACGTCATTTTAAAGGTCTTATACCTTTCCCGTCAGTAAATTAATGAAAGTAGGTTAATAAAAATAAAAAAACTCCAAGATAATGAAATCTCGGTATTTGGTAAAAAAAAACAAATATAACAAATACCTACATCTTTTACGTTTGCACAGATTGGGAGTCTTTTTAGTTTTGTTTATTTAAAGAGTTCTTGTATCGAGCCATGCTATCACTAGAAACTGACAGCTGTTAGGAACTCAGTTGATGACGTATTAATTACCGTGCATGACGTACTTCCGGTTCCGTAGACTGGTTCTTTTGTTCGCTTGAATAATTAATTAACGCAGCCCAAATCGAAATATTCACCCCAGGCTTTCAAAAATACATATTTTCTTAAAAAAAAAGAACCTGAACTTATTTTTTTAGGACAATGCCCATTTTTTATTAAAAAGTAAGAAGTTGCCCAGGTCGGTCATTTTTTCCGGCATACAATAAAAAATATTCTTATCTTATCTTATCTTATCTTAAATGACGTCTCCTCGGTAAATAGTTAAACTTAATTATAAAGTGTTATAAAGACAACTAAGTTTTTTGTTACCTAACGGAACGCGGTGTGCAACCTGCATCGACATCTGAACTATCTACACTAATAAAACAAAGAGGAAAAGTTTGTTAGTTTGTATGCAGAGGTTATTCACCAAAACTGATCATCAGATTTAAAAACAATCTTTCACCAGTCTATAGAATGGTTCTTCAGGATGGAGATAGGCTATATATTGAAATTGTATATAAATAGATGACACCTTATTACACACAAAGAAGGTAAACACAAAAATTTAATCCATATCCATACACACGTGCCCACAAGCACACACACATATCCACATGTATTGCAAATTCAGACAAATATTATAGAAATAAGTATATATATTTCTTAATATGTACTGCATGCTTTAAAAAAAAGTTTTTTGTAATGTATCCCATTTAATCTAATATATATCATGAAATGAGAGCATGCCATTAATCTTAAAATTAAGGATTAATTTTTGCCTATGTACCTGAAACAAGTTATCATTCGAAAATATTTTGTATATACCTTAAAAAATGTAACGTAGAAAGAGCGGAGCCTCCTGGTACAAGTAAATATTTACTTAAAAGGAGGCTTCTGCAATGTTCTATACGTTCATGTTTTTGTTTGAATAAAGACATTTTAATTTTTTTTTAAATATTTTTTCCCCTGATACTGATATAATCACTAGATTACACACGAGCGAGGTCGCGGATACAGCTAGTGAATTAATAAAACTCAAATATATTGCGATCTTTACGGGCCAGGGAATATAATGAAACATTTTTAAATAAAGTACATGTGAAGATAGGATTTTGCCAAATTCTCGGGGCAAAGTGGTATGCCAAAGTGGCAAATGGAAAGCCCATTCTATAACGTTGTAGACTGGGAATGGTCATTACAATATGTTCTTTGTTTACTTCGGGCGCCAACCCGAGATATCATTTATGGCCAATTCCTACGTCAGGTTAAGGGTTTGTGTTTACTTTACGAGTACTTGTTTACATAACATTCATATTGAAACAGTTACAATAACAAACACAGAGAAATCAGTTAAACTTGGTAATTGTAGGTGGAACCTCATCTAATACCTTTAAAAGAGCAATTATTGTATATATAGATATACAAAGGCCAAAGAGATGGTTTTCTGTGAGGGAGGCCCATGTCCTGCAGTGGGCGTCAAATGGCTGATGATGATGATTATATCTTGAATGAATCTTGGAAACGGCTTCAACGAATTCCATGACATTTAGCAGAGGATTTCGGGGGCGATAAATCGATCTAGCTAGGTTTTATTTTTGGAAAACGTTGTTTTATCCGTGTTTTTAGGTAATGAAACACTGCTACAATATATTACATTACGATACGAAGGTACATTTTGCCACGGTCTTACAAAGCTGTATAGCTCAGATGAGAAGTCGGGCGGTCCCGAAACCAGAAGACCCCGGTTCGACTTCAATGACCGATGATGTTTTCCCCCGTTTTTTTCATCATATCTAAATATAATTTAAATAAAACACGATAAAAAAAAGAGCAAAGCTCGGTCATCCAGGTCTTATTCTTAAAATGTTACACTTGGCTTAAGGTTTTACTATATTGATTTTACTGTATGTATTGAATGATTTTTTTATATGGAACTTTTTAATTTTTTGTTATTTTGTTTATTAGTCTGCCAGAATAACAGATATTCTGTCCAAATTTTAACCTCAAACCTCTATCGCTTCATCAATATTCATTAATCTCTGCATGCACGCACGCCCGTTTCGAGTATTTTGTATCTTGCCCTTCGCTAATATATCCCCTATTTGGTCGACGTATGTCTTCCATCCACATTGACTCATTATAAATTGACTTCGTTCAACAAATATTGACTGCCTCGTTGGTCTAGCGGTATCACGTCTGAACACCGTTTCGTTTTCGAAACCACGAGGATTCGATTCCCACTGGGGGGCGCCGTAAATTTGTACAAATGGTCTCAGTCCGGGTGTATTTCCATGTTTGTGATGTCCTTGCCTGGTTACCATAGTATAGAGTATCCTAGTTTGGGACCAGGGCAAGTGATTGTGTATTAAAGAAAAGAGGGTAATTGCGAGTTGGACTCCCGCGAAGTGTGTCGAACTGAATGAAAAAACGATTTTTTTTAAACACCCACCATTTTTTTATTTTGGTGCGGAAACCCCTATGCATGAGTCCGACTTGCATGGCCGTTTTTTTTAATTTCTTTTTTTAAAAAAAGTCAGTTTAGAACTTATGTTACTGAAAGTGGTTTAATTAATGTATCGATACTGAAGGAACAATTATCAGGTGATGCGTTGTTTCGATAACACTTTGTAGAGACTTCAAAAAATCGTGAAGTAAAACCAATTTATTTTTTACGGCACAATGTTTTATTACGCTATAAAATATGTATAAGAGTCACGACAGAAAGGACCGAAAACAAACGATGTAGAGCCTTTCTTCAGTTGTGTAGATGCAAACTGCGGCGGCGGTCAGCGGTCAGTGGAAACTTATTTAATTTGAAAGGGGTAGCCAAGGCCGGCAAGGCTCGTTCTTCATTTCCTCTACGGAAGGAGTTCCCAAACTTTTCCAGTTCGCGGGCGCACTTACAGGTTTAATATTTTGTTACATCGCCCTAGTCATGTGTATACTGTACAATATGTGTACACTATGCATAGAAATAAAAATAAACGTAAAAACCGGCCAATCGTGTAGTACAAGTGTACAAGTGTGTGTGGGCCACGCTAGTCACATTTGACTTGTGTTCAGCATGATTTTATTAGGTACTATTATTTTTTGTGTTCTCGTTTCTTTCCATAACTTTGTTTTGTTTTGTGTGTTAAAGTCATTGGTCAAGTCAATGAAAAAAATATTTTCCACTTTCAATCTCGCACCGAGTGTTCTTTACCACAATAAATGTTACGTATGTAGCGTAAATGTATTTTCCTTTGCTCACTTCGGGACCCTTAGCAGGAGTCTGACTCACACTTGACCGGATTTTATTATTTTTTATTATACTATGGAACCCTTATTATAATAGAGCAAAAATAAAACAAAACCTTAAAAAGATAAGTTTCTTGAAAGATATTATTATTATTAATACGTTTATTGCACATAAGTAAAAAATACAATGGCAATGTGGCGGACTTAATGCTATAAGCATTTTCGACCAGTCTACCACAGGAGGTGCAAGAAATTAACTGGTAGGCATACGAAGTAAACGGAGAAGACGAATACTCAACAATAAATAAGTAAATATTTATACTATAAACATATAATACATAATATAAATAAACATATAATATACACATATAAACTGTAGCAACATAAGTAGATATAAATATGTAAGGAAGAAAGATAGTAGTGAGATTGAAATTACACAGCCGAGATCCTCCTCGCGAGGGCTCAGGGGGGCTCGGGGTAACACATGTCGAGAAAGTGTTTGCGGACAAGGACTTTGAAAGCATTCCGAGATGGGGCTTTACGAATGCTTTCAGGAAGGGCATTCCAGAGTCGAACAGCTGTAACAGAAAATGAATTTGAGACAAAACCAGAGCGGTGAGAAGGGGTACTAAGGAGATGATTCTGAGAAGATCGGAGTGGTCTGCTATGAGTGCTAGACATGAAATCAAATTGGGACTTTAAGTATTGGGGGGCATTAGGATGATAGAGAATTGAGTAAAGACTACAGAAAATCCTAACATTTCTCCGAACGCGAATGGGGAGCCATCTTAGCCTGGCGCGAAATGCCGACACATGGTCGTATTTGCGCAAGCCAAAGACGAAACGGATGCAGGTATTCTGCAAGCGATCGAGTTTGTTAAGATACTCCTGTGAAAGTCCAGAATCGGGAGGAGAAGGGAGTTGACAAGGGAAATCTTAATCGGGAGAAAGTTTTTCAAACGGAGTAAGGGGTGGAGGGAAGCATAGAATTTCTGCGATACCGCCTTAATCTGCGCATCCCAACAGAGCCTCAGATCGATGATGAGGCTGAGATCAGTTACCGTTGGCAGGAATGGTATAGGGCACCCATTAAAAACCAAAGGGTTGAGAGAAGTAGAATCCACCTTGGCAAGCTGCCAAGATCGCTTGAACTGGACAACCTATAAAGTAGCAGGTCATCTGCGTACAGATGGTAGAGACAAGAGAGATTCGGAGTAATTAAATTTATAAATATGGAAAACAATAAGGGTGAGAGAATGCCGCCTTGCGGGACGCCAGCATTTGAGTCGATCCAGTCGAATTGGTCCTGGCCGAGTCGCACCGCCTGTCGGCGTCCCCGGAGATATGAAGAGAACCATTGCAGGGCAGTGTCAGACATATTAAGGCTACTGAGAGTAGCTAAGAGCAAGTCGTGGTCGACGGCATTGAAGGCATTACTGAAGTCGATTAAGACTAGGACAGTGACAAATGACTCCTCCATGCTAACCCTGATGTCCTCGGTAACCTTCAGTAGAGCAGTTGTGGTGCTATGACCTACCCGGATATAAGTAAGAGAAGGGGAGGTCCCCCTTATATTTAATTATTGGTTGGCCAATCCACTATAATAATACAAATTCAGCGAAATTTTCAAATGGTTTCTATTACGGTTCAAGAAATGGCTACCTATTACGGTTCAAGACAAAATAGCTTTTATAGGTTAAATAGACAGACAAACATTGTATCAAAAGGCACTATTTGCCTACGAAACCTAAAAAGCAAGTTTAGTTTCCGGATAAAAGAAAAAGGTAGTGCCTCGTGACGCTCCTGTTTCCTCTCCACGGTGCCCCTGCTGGGCGTCCCATCGCACATTTTGGGAACCCCTGCTCTACAGGGTTTCTAGTGGGCCATTCAATTCCTGTGGGGCAGCGAGGCGGGATGTAATTTCGGGATGGATCGTCGCTTTCATTGCGCTTTTTGTGCTCTAAAGCCTTCGATTTACGAGAATAGTCCATATATTTCGTTCCCTGGACGTAATTGCTTGTTAAAACGTTAGTGGCTTGAGTGGAAACTATTGGATAGCCGATTTTAGTATATTTTTTCAAGTTCAAGCCGAAGTATGTCAAGAAACATAAAAAATATTTTAGTGAAGATTATCCGATTATATTTTCTACATCTAATTAAGTCCGGGCCTCCTGCTTGTATTTTTAACCGACTTCCGAACCGAAAAAGGAGGAGGTTTCAATTCAACGCGTATATATATTTTCTGGTGTATGTTGCTTCATAACTCTGTCAATTCTTAACCGATTTCGACATTCTTTTTTGGTTTGAATAGATATAACATCCCATTTTAATCTGGTGAAGATCTGATGAAGACTTTCAGAGATAGAGAACTTAAATCTTCAATGGACAGCAGTAAATAAGGCCTAATGGGGCCCATCCTTTAGTAATGCCCCAGCCGATCCGTGGTCACATCAAATTGCCACACTAGAGTGACTATCGTTAATATTATTTATCTGTAGTCACACTAGTGTGCCAATGGTTAATTTTGTTTGTCCGCAGTCACACTAGTGTGACTACGGTTTATCCTATTTAACCTTAGCCACACCAGTATAACCAACACAAACACGCCTTTGACCCAATTTGCGTCTTTATTTAGGTTGATACTTCTCTTATTTCCTTTTCAATGTTTATACTTTGAAGTTTTCAAACTATAACAATTATGAAAGTTGGTTTAATCTCGAGTAGTACTGAAAAAATAAAAAAAAATACACCATATTCTAATCGTCTTTTGTTTTTGATCGTGAAGAGTGTCTGGGCATGGTGAAATTATAAGTAGGAGTAGGTAGTTACAGTGGTGTGACTACGGATAAACAAAATTAACCATAGCCACACTAGTATGACTACGAATAAACAAAATTAACAATAGTGTAGCAATTTAGTGTGACTACGAATCTGAGTGTGACTACGGATAAATAAAATTAACTATCGTCACACTAGTGTGGAAATATGGTGAGACTACGGATCGGATAGGTGCACGGTTTTATGAACAGCACATATATATTGGGCACTGACTCCAAATTATACTTCTACAATACCTTCATATTATATATACGTACTGCTAATTTAAAGGTCCCTATTCTTTTAAATTATTTCTAACTTTTTAGTGCTGTAGTGTTTTGAAGTCGGTTTTTATTTTTTATTTAATTTTTTTAAAGAACATACACACATACATACATAAATACACACCTGTATCCCAGAGGGGTAGGCAGAGGTCAGGGACTGCCATTTGCCACGAAGGAAATATTTTTAAAGAAATATTTCACAAATCAATCCTTCGTCAATGAATCCAATTAAAGGACAAAAGCGGTTTAAATTTTGCTTTTCAAAGTAACGAAAATATTCGGTACGTGGAACACGGATCGTTTTGTGCATGTCAAGAGGCGCGCCGTAGACTTCTTATTCCATCCATTGACGATAAACCTTTTCCGTTCCATTGCAGTGAGTTAATACAGTGCGTGACGATCCGGGAAATATGTAAATTTGTGTCGAGAAAGTTATAGAGGCAATCTAGCAGATCCTTCCTCGGATTACTGGGACCCTCGGAAGGGACAGGACACAAATATACAACA
Source organism: Yponomeuta malinellus (assembly GCA_947308005.1). NCBI lineage: Eukaryota > Metazoa > Arthropoda > Insecta > Lepidoptera > Yponomeutidae > Yponomeuta > Yponomeuta malinellus. The sequence goes on along the minus strand of OX371006.1, from coordinate 12,660,165 downwards.
TTTTTGCCATCAGAAACTTAACTCAATACAATAATCGTACGTAACCACATACATAAATTACAGACCTCAGTACCGCAACAGGCAAGGAATAAAATCAGTGGGTATATTGCATGAGAATATGTGTGACCAGGTCTAAGTGTGTGGTTTGTGCAGCCAGCCTTGAGTTGAACTTCTGATATTCAATGACTATACGTCCGAAAAAGATAGGTTGCAAAACTACCAAGGACGCAGTCTCCTTAATCGCGCGCGACAAACATTTTAAAAAGCGTTTCACTTTTCAAAGCACGTAATAAGAATGCAATTCCAAATGCTGATGTAGTTTGTAAATCCTTTGCTAAGTCCACAACAAACACTTAGGCTAATTTGATTTGACCCAGCGTTCAGCCGGTCTGTGAACTAAAATGATTAGTGGTACAAAGCTGGATAAGCCGAGCGAGTGCATAAGCGACTGCAACAACAGTGCCCACTTTAGCAAAGCCACGCCACTTCTAAATATTCAAATTAGCTTGCGTAGTTCATATGGAAAGCTGATCACAGTATTTTACTTGTTGTTCGAATCGATCGATCATAAATCGATGCAACTCGAAGTCAAAACAGAGTTATTACATCCCTACATTTTTAACAATCTGACACCTGTATTACAGATTCTCATCTACCACACGTGTCAGAGTCAAACAAGCATTGTAATATTTTTTCTCAGTACTTAGTTCTACTTTTGTCCGAGTACCAAATAACTGAAACTAGTGTAAATATCATACGACTTACTAGGTACAAGTTTAACGCTACTATTTACCCCGATGGGACACCAAAGCGATAGTGGGTCAAATATCCGTATGGGTTGTGCATAGTTGGTCTATACCATAATTCTAATGTAATCCTATGTTCAAGCGAATAAAATTAATTGATTGAATGATTATGTTTATTTTCATTTAATTGTATTCAGTAACAGCTCTATAACACCGGCGATTTGCGAGCGATATGAAAGCGATGCGATTGAGCAGCGATTGCGCGATGAGCATGCCGCGATGACGTCCCGATGACGTATTTTGTACAATCGCGTTCCCGCCCCGCCCCACTTGAGTCATATCAAAGATAAGTGTGTAAGTGGACGTAGCATCGTGTAGAGGTTCAATCGTTGTTAATACAATGGATACAAAGTTGTTTATAACTAAAATTCTAAGGCCGCCAATCGTACTGTGTATTTTTAAAATTTTTATGTCATGTGCTCTACAATAAAGAATATTCTTATATTATCTTGTCTTCATCATTAACCCATTATGTCCCCACCGAGGGGCACGGGTCTCTTCCCTGAGGAAGGTATAGGCCATACTCCACCACGGGGGCCAAGTCCGGAATGGTGGAGGCTTGTAGACTAGTGGCTCGTCTACTGTCAGAAGTTGTCAAGCCGCCCTAAGGCCTCTGACTTGGCTTAACGACTGCCATCTATCGACGGCAGCCGGCACCAACAGCTTAACGTGTCTTGCGAAGCACGGAACCGCTCGGAAAAATGCCACTAGCGTTATTATCTTGTCTTATTGTCTCCTTATACGGGATACATAGTAGTCGCTCTCTCCCAGTCGATTACTGGATAATGAATCCTCCTAGATTCGTCGTTGACTTGTATCTGCTTTCGTTTCCTGCATCCTCGAAGTAACAAAACCAGCAGTAGTATTTCCAAGTTAGATCAATCCATATTGCTGCTGAGTGTCCAAAACGCGGATCGCACGCCGCGAGCTCGCCGTGACGGTGCAGCGTCGTCACGGCGTCATTGCGGCGTGCTCGCTACGCAATCACATCGCTTTCAAATCGCTAGAGTGTGATAGGGCTGTAAATACTGCAAATATAAAATGTTTTATTGAAAAGGAAACATTTTGTACATTTCTAATTGTGCCGTCGTCACTTTACGACAGCAACGAGCAACAACCCCACAACAATTAAAAATATCCTTTTAATCCGATAAAATGTGACAAATCCAACGAGCAGGCAGGATAAAGCACAATTTGACGAGTGACTGTGCCAGTTAATGAACGCGACGACAACGGCACAGTACTAGCATTGGCAATGTGTCCCGCGACGGAGGGGGCCTATCGCGATCTGACGAATGCATTTTTGTTAATAACCCTGACCCCTTTTTGGTGCAAGTCAGAAGAATAAAGTGGTGTCAGTCAAGACGATAAAAAAATCTGAGTGACAGTTTTCTTATAGGGAATATGATGGTGTTTGTGTGGGTTGATTTAAGGCTAGTTATATATTAAACGGTTCTAATCACGATTATTTATTAAGTAACGTTTAAATTTTAAGTGATGAATAATCGCGATTAGACCGTTTAAGCGTAAGTAATATTGATTTTTTGTACTTCCATCATGATATGGAAGCGTAAACGTCATCGCCATTGTCGTTATTACCATTTGTTTTTTGTAAATGGTGATTTATTTATTTATGTATTTATTTAATTTTTTAATCTTATAATATTTATACCTTATAGAAAAGATGGTTTCTTAATTTTGTAACTTTTTCTCTCTGACATTAAATATGAGACGAATAGCGAGAGAGATACATCGCGATACCGATACACAATAAAAAGTTTACGCTTAACCAAGAGGACTCCGAAATACAAATGAATCTTGCAAATTATGACTTGAACCACCTCCTAAATCGACCCTTCATTTCAGGGGTCAGTGTATCGACGGGGGCCCGATGACAACCCCAAATATAGAGGGGCCACGCTGAGAAAACTCCAGCCGTAAAGTGTGCAGTTCTATACAGTGTATCTATTTTTATTCGTTAGTAAACAGTGATTTGGGTTTGCGTTTCAGGTCTACTTACTAGGCAATTTGATTTTTTATTGATTTTTCTTACGAAAACAAAAACATGTGGTTTTTGGGTACTGTACCTCAAAAGAGACAAAAAAAACCGGCCAAGTGCGAGTCGGACTCGCGCACCGAGGGTTCCGTACAAACCTGCAATGTCAACAACATTTTTTCACGGGTTAAAGGCAATTAGATCTAAGTATTTGATATGAATTTCAACTTGATAGCTCTACGCCTTCATGAGGAAAAAAGTAATAAGTTTATATTTATTAAAAAATATATATTTTGTAATGTAACTAAAAATTTAAGGTTTTCGGAATTTTTCCTTTATGTGTGCTATAAAACGTTGCTTCATGCCAAATTTCAAGATTCTAGGTCGACTGGAAGTACCCTTTAGGTTTTGATTCCCTTGCGAGTACTTGCGAGTTTCAAAATATGCAGCTTAAATTGCTGTTTCTTTTGATTGCGTTGACATAGAAGTTAGATTTTGTTACAGCTTAAAGGTATTATAGACCTGAGTATTTGGTATGAATTTCAATTTAATACCTCTACGCGTTTATGAGGAAATGGGTAGTAAGTTTAAAATTATTAAAAAAAAATATATTATGTGATGTAACTAAAAATTTATGGTTTTCGTAATTTTTCCTTTATCTATGCTATAAGACGTTGCTTCGTACCAAATTTCAAGATTCTGAGTTCACGGGAAGCACCCTGTAGGTTTTGATTCCCTTGCAAGTGTCGAAAATTTGCGGCATAAACGGCTGTATCTTTTGATTGCGTTGGCTTAGAAGTTTGATTTTTTCACAGCTTCAAGGGACAGTAGACCTGAGTAATTGATATAAATTTCAGCTTCATACCTCCACGCGTTCCTGAGAAAAAGGGTCTTGACAGACGGACGGACGGACGGACAGACGGACAACAAAGTGATCCTATAAGGGTTCCGTTTTTTCCTTTTGAGGTACGGAACCCTAAAAAGAATCCATAAAGATACTTTTGTCAGCGACGCTTTAGGACTTAAATGCCTATCTATTAATAGTGCTTAAACTTTATTGCATTCATAACAACTTAAGAGTATTCAATTTGACTAATTTACGAGTACTGAAATTTGGTTGGTCATCTAGATAAACATGAAGGAATGAAACCTTGTGATGACGTCACTGTAAAAAAAGAAAGGGAGGCGCCCCATCTTGGTTTGTCGTTTTTTGGCGGGAAAGACTTAGTAGTAATTATGTAAAGTAAATTACTCTAGTAATAATGTTGTTATCTTCTGCGGATTATTTACTGTAATAATGCTAACTAATTGACAATGTGAAAAGTATAATATAAATGTGAGTATGTCTTCAAGTGTTTTATTTCAAATAGGGACCCCTGCCACTATTTCCATAGTCAAACATAGGAAAGTACGGGTGTGTCCCTAACAATTTATTGTCTGTCCGTCAGTCTGTAACTATCTGTCTGTCTATTTGTCCGACTGTAAAGAAACTCTTTTTCTCAGGATCCGATGAAGCTATCAAATTTTTAAATTCATTTGAAATACAATGGTCTCTCGGATATCCCAATTTCAACCTTTTAAATCAACGTTTATTTTATTTTTTACAACAGCAAATTAATAATTTTTACCTAATTTTATTTGATACAACAGCAAATTAATAATTTTCGGTTTTTCCGTAAATTGTACCAAGCATTGCCTCTTGCCAAACACACTTCTGAGTCAACGAAAAGAACCCTGGGTTTTAGTGAGTGATCACTTATCGATGCCTTTCGGACTTTAGCTCCAACTTTTGGTTTTAATTAAAAATACTCATGAATGAATATTTTACTCACACACAGATAAAAAAGAAATTATTTATTGTACACCAGAAAAAAACAAAAATGCTCATGAATGAATACTGTTTATCAAAGGACGCAGAAAAAAAACAGTAGGGTAAGGCAAAGCTATTCTTTATGATAAAACAAACAAGCATAAAATATCATAAAACAAATATGAATACCTCGCTATCCAACGAGGTAACGTAGCCAGCATACTGGGTACCCTTCCCAGAGGCGGCGATCTGGGCACAGTTTTCTTTATTTAGTTATTTTTATTTATAAACAGTGAATACTATTAATTTATGATTGTAAATAAATATTGTAAACAACCATTTAATAAAATGTAAATATTACTATTATTATTTTTATTTTTACCTATTTAGGGAAAATCACACCCCTTCTAATTATTAAACATCAGAAAATCTATTCGATTGATTCCAGATCCCAGCAGTACAATCCTGGGCGTACATAGCGGAGGATCGAGACCAAAGAGTATGTAATCACTACGTTATAAGAGTCGGCACTTGCTAACAACACGTTTTCAAAATTATGAACGTAGTTTGTACCAACCTAACAAAAAATAGTATAATACCAACATGAGAATGAAATTGCAAAACATTAGTGATGGACTGCTTATCGATATCGATAAAAAAAAATTCGAGACGTCTCTCCCCTTACCTCATTTTCATGCTTTGAAAATTAAAGTAGACGATAAATCCCAACACAGTAGGTCAACTCAATTATTTCGAGTACGACATGGTGTGAATGGATTATCGCTTACTTTCATAATGAAAAAGGCATTTTTTTAAATCAAATCATTTATTTAGCATCAGGTGTAGAAAACAATGTGACCAATGCGTCACGTCGCTATCAAAACTTTGCACTTTGGTCGAATTTCAATCTTTGGAGTCTGCAACAAACAAAACAATAAGTCAAAAAATATATTATCTATACAGCAAAATTGAGCAAAATAAAACAACATAAATCATTTCTGTTTTTGCTGTGTGGTGTTCGACGTTTAAAATTAAGTAGTTGTGATCAATTTTAGACAGCATGTAGAAATATCTGGCAGAAATCAATCGTCCAAAATATCGATAAAAAAAAGTACCACATGGGTAACGCACTACAACCGGCGTTAATTTAAATTTGTCAAAATCGTAAATTGTTCTAAATAATTCAGTTGTTTTATCCAAGCGCATTAAATAAATATCAAAATTTGCGTACATTTATTATGATAAACTTGCTAATTTTACCTGTTTGGCTCCAGTGGATATCTGGTTAAGAATATGCCAGACGTACATTAATTTCTGACTCTTTAATGCCACAAATTTCACATTTCCTCAATGCTTTTCCTCCCATATTTCTTGTTTAATCACTTTTTACGCACTACACCTATTGCTAAAGTTAAAATAAATAAAATAATGCCATACAAAAACGACAAACGAACAAAATTACCGGCCATTTGCAAAATACGTAATACCAACATTACCAACATTAGATTTCACATATAACCCGACTTAATTTTAAATCATGATACATCTACGTGATTCACTGCGGAGTTAATGCCTTTTGTTTTAGCAGGATTATATTTTTTGTTTCAATGTTGGCACAAAGTACGTTCATAATATTTTTTGTATGGAGTGACGAGGGCCTGATCGAGACAAAAACGTTTCCGGACGATTCGGAATGCATTGCATCAAGAATGAAATCGTGTGCGAAATTCGTCCGATTTATATACAGCATCGGTGGAAGCAACACGTACAGCCTCGTACAGGGAAAGTCATAAATTATTCCCAGGTGGACCGCCTCGCCGCGATCGAAACGCGATGCACCTACCACTTATAGTAATGCATAGAAGGTCAGAAATATGGTAAGAATAATAATAATTCATCCTTCTAATGAGTCCAACGTAAGGCATGACTGACAGGTTTAAAATCTATAATTTGTAGTTTTGAATATCAATGCGATAGAGACACGCTTTTAATATAATATTTGCTTCGCTACATAGGCGTTTTTCCGCCTTTGATATTCCGTTTACCTTTAAGTACCTTTTTATTTTCATGGCTGACAAACTCTGGGCCGGTTTCTGAACAGAGAATTTCACTAACTAAATACATACGTAACGTTCTGTCACGCTCTTTTCTGAGAAATTCCAAGAGAGCACTACAGTTAACCGTTTACTTAGCGAAATTCTCAATTCAGAAACTGGGCATCTAGGATCTATCTGTAAGTAACCCTGCTTGCACCATAATCAAGCGCTGGCCTCAAGTAAAATAAGCAACCGGTGGTAGCACGTCGGTAGAACGCTTGCCGAGGCCCTGGGTTCGATTCTGGTATTGACCAATGACTTTGTTTTATGAGTTAAGAGCATTTGCGAATTGAAATATCAATGTAATATTGTCAAAAAAATATTAAAATCATTTAATTCATCCACTTTCTTCAATGTGTTATTGAAATAACGCAACGCCTGAAAATTCAACCGTTATATAACCGTTACCAGCTTTCTGAAAGCAGTACAGTTGCGGTTGATCAGTAATCTAGCTGTAGAGAGCTCTCTATTGTTCTCAATAGCACGAACCTTTCATGCTTATCTTTCTATGTATTTTATGCAAGTCACTCTGTCGAAAACGTGTTTCCAAAAGCGAACTATAGTAACGATCGTACATGCTGCTGAACAAGGATCATTTTCGCTTGCCAACAATTTGCCTACCTGAGTGTAATAACGGTATGGTTTTCATTCATTATGCACATTGTACTTTTGAATTTAAGTCAACATTCGCTTTGCTCGAATACTCTTTACGTTCTCAAAACTGTGAAGTATCTTGGCGAACTAATTACGTTTTGTTTCACGTAGTCAAAAAATTGTTTAAAACCTAAAAAAATCTCGGCTTTCAGTCATATAAATAAGGTATACTTATAATAAATGAAAAAGATATGCCTCTCTAAAAGTAACACACGGACCATCAACTACCTATCCTAGGTTACAGTAGACGGGGTATTCAGTAAAAGGTCGCTTACGCTACGTTTGTTTTCTTTACGTAAGTGGATCTCGAAAGAAATTACACATGTGAGGGCAACATATCCCAGACAAGTCGTGTTATTTTGGCACGAATGAGTGAGTGGTGCCTCCGACGAGAGGCGAGCGTCGAGCGGAGCGGACAAAAGGGGAGCCCTGTGGACGCGGCGCGCGACGCGACGCGCTGACGTCATCGAACGCATGCGCCGTGACAGGTCTCCTTGAGCACAGTATATGGAAGTTTCTAAGATGTTTACTAAATGTTTGTGAAAATACTTATTTCTATTAAGCTCGTCTTTGCGAGCGTAAACGGACACCTAGTTTTTCTTGTAACGTTCAATAAGTCACAGAATCTGTGTTACATTGAATAAAAATTTTTTGACTTTTGACTTTTGTGCACAATCATTGCTCGTGCAATAAATATTTTTCAAATGAAATGTTTCATTAAATGTTTCCTTAAATCATAGATATGATGTTCCATGGAAAAAAAAAACTAGTGAGATGAAAGTGATGTTTTGAATATTCAGAAGACATCATCAGATACGGTCTATTCATAATCAGACAATATAGCACTACCATTTATACTGAGCATCTGTTTTTTTATATAGGCAAGTGGCATGCGAACATGAAAGTAAAAAAAGTAAGGAAAATGATGTAGACGTAGACGAACTAAGAGACGACACAATATTTCAAAGATAAAAAAATAGTCGTAGCTTAAGTACTTTTTCTGCGAGCCAAAGGTAGACTGTGCGAGGCATCCGTGTCGAGCGGGGCCGGCAGTCGAGTCACCCGCCGCGCGCGCCCGTTACGTCTCCGACGCGCTACGCCGCTACGCCGTAGAACCACGTACAACTTGCCGACTACGCCGCGCAACTACGTCGATACCACTCACTTTAAGATCAACCCGTTCTACGAGACAACGTAAAGTGCAAAACATACCTGGGATCGAGTGTATTTGAATATTATTGGCAGTGTTCCTTTGTCGAATTAAGTGGTGAATAATAACGGTGTGGCGCGCCGCCGGCGAGAATAAGGTGGGTGAATATTGAATAACAAGATATGAATCGCTATTGGGAGCGCGAGATGAGGATGTGCTTTATTTCGGTGCCGGGGTCGGATGGAATGTCAAGGACACGTATATTGATCAAGCGGCGGATGTGATGAATGTCTGTTGCTATGTTTACGTGACGTAATGCCGGTCAGTGTGGGCTGCTGCACTTTCCAAAAAAAGTGTCTGTGACAATGTTTCAGATTTAAGAGAGATATATTTTATAGTAGATATTTTTTTTCTTTTAAGACGAATTCTTCACATATCTATATGCAATCTTTATCATTGTCGTTTTTGTTTATTTTATTAGATCCAAATAGAGCTGCCAGATTTGCTGACATTTGTTTGTTTATTGCCATTTAGTGACACGTTCTACGCAAATAGAATATTAAGAAATTGATAAGTACTTATTTTCAGAACTGAAGTGTGTTAACTTCACAAATATTGTCATATGAAAACACTGCTCATTTTTTAAACATCACCCACAAAACATATGACTAAGAAATTACCTTTTAACTCAATGGGGGAAATGCGAGTGGAAATCTTTCCGGGAATGGATGGGATAGAGGAGTAAGCGTTCAAATTGCCTTTACGAGGTTGTTCAGAAGCAATACGGAACAAAAGGCCGGGCTTGACGCCCGTTGGGTCCCGAATAATTTATAAGGGCAGGTGCCACCTCGCGTTAGAGTTTGATGAATTTAAAATGTTGGCACAATCACATTGTTAAGTGCCTATGTTTGTTTCTCTCTCGGTTAACAAGAACTGGTTTTCTCTACAGATCCGAAATTGCCAAACTTCAAGGCTTATACGTGCCTGAGGTTTTACATACCTCAGCGCTTGAAATCGCCAATCCGCGGTGGGCACGCGTGGTGACTAAGCCCATACTCTCTCTCTCTAAGAGAAGGCCTGTATATAGGCTGCATTATTATTATTATTACTATAAAGCTTACACGGGTGTATAGGTACATAGGGTACGCTAAAGTAGAGAATACTCAATTGCACGCCAGATATATGCATAGGATTTTTTTTACATAACATAACATAACATAAACTCACGCCTGTATCCCAGAGGGGTAGGCAGAGACCAGGGACTGCCACTTGCTACGATCCTGACAGATCACTTTCGCTTCCTCAACACTCATTAGTCGTTGCATGCACGCACGCCGGTTTCGGGTACTTTTTATCTTGCCCTTTGTTAATACATCCTCTATTTGCGCTAGCTTCAGCACATTTTCATACATACTTTAAATGCGGGCATTTCACCGCATCTTAACTAACCGCTAGTGCGTTTCAGTTCTGTATCTCGGAGGGGTTGGCGAAGATCAGGGTTTGCCACTTACCACGACCCTGACAACCTCTTGCGCTTCATCAACATTCATTAGTCGCTGCACGCACGCGGGTTTTGTTGTGGAGTTGCTGACCTTAAATACCAACAAGTAAGTACCTACGTTCTCCAATAGGGACACAATAGCCAAGTCAGCGCAAGCACCAGTGCTAAAATATGCAAAATTGTACTTATCATATCCAGAAGCCACTCGGAACTGTCCGAGCCTAGACGGCGACGCTATTCACGCCACTCCCTCCGGAGATAACAAGGACTAAATGAATATTCATAAGCGATGGGTGTGGGCATTGATAAAATTTGTTTAATATTTACCTCGTTGCTTGTCTACTTACCTGCGTATTTCTACTTTACTCTAAATGTTTCGCCTCACCATGTCACAAAAGATACCGGTAAATAACATTTCACTCGTGCCGGGTTTTCCTGGAACGCAAAGGGATAGGAATATACTTACCTCGATGCGGGGAAAAGTTTCTTCATAGCGCGCAACAGTATCAAACACGGTTGACTCCAAAGAGCACAAAAGACACCGACGCAGAAAGATAAACGTACTCGCAGCTCGCTTTATTCGGCGATACATCGACGTACCAAATCAAGAAAATATTACACATTCTCGCGGCTTCATACCGAAGCGCGCTGTCGTGATCAGAATCTCAAATATCGCGAACGCGTTTGTAGTTCTCTACCTTAGTACCGTTGCGGCTGTATTAACTTTTACCACTTTGTTGCTAGAGGTTAGTTTTGTTCGATAAAACTGCTGAGCAATGTTGTGGTGCGGAGGCAGGGTGCGAGTGAATGCGAGTCATTAGGCGAAGTGCTCACGAGTCTAGTGCCGCCCTACTGACTCAGAATCCAACATCAGCCATGTAAGCTGAACTTTGCCTAGTTTCTTTTCAATGCTGAGTGTGTGCTTAGGAGCGAGCGATGCGTAACTTTCCGTTTAATTATCCTTATTGAGAGAGTTTTCTTTTTCAGGGAGCGATGCAAATACACTTTTATTACGGCTAAATGTGGCTCGACACGCGAGTCATATGGGCCAGGAAAGGCTGTCATATATCATTGGAAATGCCGTAACATTCGCAATTCAAGGAAAGCCTAGCTTTTACCCATTAACTACGACGTTTGACGACGGTTCTTCACTGAAAAGATGTCGCGTCGTAAAATGGGTCATTCGTAATATATTCAAAGGCTCACTTGCGTTCGTTTGCGTTTGAGTTCAAATAAATGAATACTTAAGAAGATTGCATTAGAAGCATTAAGTGTTATTGAGTAGGAAGATCTAAATAAAACTCAAATCGTGATACGGCAAATTTTGTGATATTTTAATAATCATCGTTCCGCAGATATATCTAATATTTGGTTTGGTTTATACGTATCTTGTGAAGTTATAGTAGCAATACCACTCGCTATCGGTGAAGGAAAACATCGTGAGGTAACCTGAGTGTCTGAGCGATACCTCAGCGCTTGAAATCGCCAGTCCGCGGTGGGCACGCGTGGTGATTAAGCCCAGAGAGAAGGCCTGTGCCCTACAGTGGGACGTATATAGGCTGCTTATATATATGTTACAGTCATAGTGATTAAATAGCTATTATACATAATGACTGGTCATTATATATAAAAGCCAAATTCACTAGACAAAGTAATAAATTATTATGCTGACGTTTTATTTTGGCAAGTGTTATATAGCAAATAATTGTTTGATTAAATTTATATTTCGCATTTTGTTTGTTAGGTCAGTACACATAAGCAAAAATAGGTTCGAAGTTCCAGGAAACTTCGGGTGTTAGTTCTTTTTTTTTATATAAAAGTGAAAAAAAATATTTCACTAAAAAACTTAGTTTTGTGTCAAACTTAAACAAGGTTGGTGCATGGAAAAGTCATAGGTACCCTACATTATGATATTAATATGATATTAAATAAAATTGCTAGTAAATGTGATTAATTTTGTGTTAATTATCACTTTATCTAAACTGAGTAGACATTATATATAATGACTAGACAATATATATATTATCCAGATTTATTACTTTGGCTGTAACATATATACGTATATCTAACAAAAGTGTGTTTTGTTTCATAGAGTTTGAAAGCCTTAGCAGGAGTCCAACTCATACTTGGCCAGTTTTTTTTTATACATTACAACAAAGTATTATCTGTCTCTCTATCTATCTACAGTATTAAGTACTGCGCTACAATGACACCAAGTTTAACACTTGTATGTATTACAGTCTTCACTATAGAGAAAAACAAATAGAAAGTTAAAACATTATGTTACTGTGCGGGACCTTCTTTTTTACTTTCTAGAACATTTAACCACCCTACTGCCCATTAGGGTTAAGAAAAACCGTTTATAGGTCAGACGGACAAACATACATTGTAAGCATAGTAATAGGGTTCCTAGTATCTAAAATAGTCCTTAATAATACAAAGTTAGAGACTACAAGTGTTAAAAATTTGGTAATAGTTTTTGTGAACGGAGGAAGTAGGCGCTGTATGCTGTAATACAGGTGGTACACCTAGCACAGCAGCGGATACAAAATAATTTTAATTACAAACCAATACACATAATACATCTAGTTTTAGTCTAGTATAAGTTGTAAATTACTTACTTACAAACTAACGAAGTTAAAGGCTACAAGTGCAGAAAAAAACGACCAAGTGCGTGTCCGGCCACGCGCAATGTAGGGTTCCGTAGAAAGAGGGTTTTTTATCTGCTTTACTGAACTAACAACTGCATCGGAGTAATTTTCAATGGATTTTGTACGAAATTTTACTTTTATAAGTTGGTTGCCTATTACTCGCTAACTAGAAAAGCCTGCTAAGCCGTAATACTTTTCCTTTTAAATTCATTATATGTGCAACTACCCTGACGTTTTTCACTTTTCTAAAATCAACCGTTTAGCCAGGAGAGCGGGGGGGCGGGACGCGCTACTCCGACAAAACTTTGCGCTTTAAAGCTTAATATTTAATCGGAAACCTAAATTAAAAAATGGTCTTCCTACACCCACAATATCTTCCTATACAACAATCTAACGATGCCGCACATGATGGGGTAGACGGGAACAAAAATCATCCCCACTTTTCATATTAGGGGAGGTATAGCAAAAAATATTTTTTCCAACATTTTATTCTTTAACTTTGTCGGCATGATAAATATAATATACCTGGTACCACCGGTCTTTGCGCTAGGCCGCGGACAGACAGACAAACAGACAGACAGCCATGGCGAAACTATAAGGGTTCCTTGTCGGACTACGGAACCCTAAAAAAGCCCGTTTTCGCGACGTGCCCGACGGCCGCACGTAGCCGGGGGGCTTTTTGTGCTAGTGTAGATTACAGTCTCTAACCTTTTGAAAGTATGTAAGGTTATTATTATTAGTTATAATTTTAGTCTGTGTCGTTTCGCTCGAACCTTGCCGGCTCATTGTTATTGTAGGTAGTCCTTTAAACCTCAAAGCGTGCGTGCCAGAACAATATCACATAATATAATCCCTCGCGGAGGAGTTTTCGATAAAACTAGGGAGCTTACAAGAGAATTGCAAAAGATTCAATGGGCCTGTCTGAAAAGCCACAGTTTTTCGCCGTTATTTCGAGAATAGGCCTGTTAAAAAAATCTCCGTGCATATATTAAAGTTTTATTAACATTGGATCTTTCACTGAAGGTGACTGGCGCTAGCATATTAAGCATATTTGCATAATCTGTGCCCACGGATATCTTTAATACATGCATGTCGGACACTTATTCACACTTTTAGTCTGTGATTGACACCCCGGCCCGGCAACGAAATTGACGCATCCATGCAAATCTCATTGTACTTCAATGGATTAACCTATGACTATAGAATATACCTATAAGGAGGTAATGGCCCCTTGTTAGGCACAGACCAAGAAAACATTCTTGGCCCGGACTTTTCATCAAAATGTTCACTGTCGAAACCAAAAGAGTCCCTTATGTTTGTTTTTGCAGTCACCACTTATGTGGTAACCACAGTTATCAGTTGCAAAGAAATATTATTGTCGAATTTTCAAGATATCAGTTGAGTTGATAAATTGAATTTTATATTGTTTTAAAATACTATTTATTGAAGGAGCTCTAACAAATAAAAATGAATAATGGTAGCAAATATTAGTAGGTATTTGTATAATGATGCAAATGAAACTGTACAAAAATGTTTCGAAGATTTATTGTTCCCCGGAGCGGCAACAACTGGACATTTAAATGGAAATTGAAAAAGTTTCATCCTCCGGCTAAAATAACAAGGGACAAGTGGCGTATTTCGGATATTTATAGGTATTTCACACGGGATTGCGAGGGCGTTCGAAGTGAAAAGTTTCCGAATAATCATGGAAATAGCCCATAACATGCTTTTTATGCTTGCGACAACTTCGTCGCCTGATTAGGGAGTCTGTTCTGATTGGTTGTTAAAATACCTGTACAACATGTTATTTTCACCACGTGAAACCTGAATAGTTTCTTTATCTTTTTACCCCCTATAAGACGAACTAAAGATACTATATATTTCTAAGAGATATCGTGGGTGGCATGGATTAGTTTCAGAAAATATTAACAAAATATAAAAATATAACTGTAAAAGCTCGAACAGGGTAAATTTTAATATTTACCGGTAAAAGCTAAGTGGTAAAAGTCGGAATAATTATGTGATAATCGTAAATTTCGTAGATTTAATAACATGCAATCGGTAAAGCGTAGGTTTGACCTCATTAACACGCGAAAGGTCGAAAAATTTCATGTTTGCCATATCATCCCATTCGCGGGCAGTGCCACCTTTAGTGCAGCCCCTCATACAAATGCTCTTTTTTCTTTTTATAAATGACAATTAACAACCCTTAATGATTATACAAATTAATGAATTAGCTTAAGCAACTATGTTTGGGAGAAGAACATTTCATTATCGTTTGTTTCATACTTATACTTTATGGCACACTAAAAACAGTACGGCAATACGAAATTACATGCACAAAGGCGAGCTTATCTCGATGAGAGATTTCTTCCAGCAAACCTCGGGGAGTCGGAGTGGAGGTGTAAAACGGGTCATATTTTAATCGCCTTCACAAAAAGATAGTGTTCTCAATCCGCCGAAATCTTTTTTTTATATTTAAACTACCTGCAAAACGTAATAGACGTATATTCTCTTTGGCTTAATTTTTAATCAACACTTTGTAATTATGTAGTATCTAGGCATGGCGGCCGTGAACCGGTCAGCGATCAGTGGGTAAACCAACAGCCCGACGTTATGGTCACGTCGGAAGAGGGCCCGTAAATGCGGATCTCTAGAGACCGCGAAAGGTGACATTATGGTCACGTCGGAAGAGGGCCCGTAAATGCGGATCTCTAGAGACCGCGAAAGGTGACATTATGGTCACGTCGGAAGAGGGCCCGTGGATGCGGATCTCTAGAGACCGCGAAAGGTGACGTTATGGTCACGTCGGAAGAGGGCCCGTGGATGCGGATCTCTAGAGACCGCGAAAGGTGACGTTATGGTCACGTCGGAAGAGGGCCCGTGGATGCGGATCTCTAGAGACCGCGAAAGGTGACGTTATGGTCACGTCGGAAGAGGGCCCGTGGATGCGGATCTCTAGAGACCGCGAAAGGTGACGTTATGGGGAAAAGGCCTATACCACTGCTGAGGTGGGCTGACAACAATGATCATGATGAAATACTACGTCACTTTTCTTCATTCCCAAAACCAAAATTTTACAATCGTCATTTTGATGAAATCTGCCATTTTCCAAACTCGACTCATTAAAACAATAATAATATTAATAACTTCCACACAACACAGTCACTTGCTTGGTTCCGAGGATCCCTTGTGCTATGATAACCAGGCAAAGACGTCACAAACATGGAAATACACGCAGGCTGAAGCCATTTGTACAAATGTACGGTGGCCCCCAGTGGGAATCGAATCCTCGACCTCCGGCATGGTAATCAAACATGATACCGCTAGACCAACGAGGCAGTCAATATTCTTGCAATCATTTACTCTTGTTGGTAAATACTGGGATTTAGTTAAAAGTGGAACCTAAGAAATACTACTTTACGGGGTTTAAAATGAACACCTCCATAAAATTTAACATTGAAGATCCTTTTAAACATATTTGTTAAAGCAAATCGAAGGGGCAGTCCGCAAGGAGAAAACGTTTTTGTTCCCTCGTCGAAGGGTTCATAACTTACGGATGGGACAAGGGTAAAATTTACTTATCGACATGGAAAAGGTTCTATAATATATTCTGCCGCGTTACACACTCAGGCATCCGGTGTAAAAAGCGGACTTTTTGTTTGTCCGCCACATCTGTTCCCCACTTTTATTAGGAAAATGTTATATTATGCGTGTACCGGGAGATATTGTTATGTATTGGGACTGTGAAATGATTTATTTCCGTACCAAAAAGGGTCGCGTAAACGACGTACGAGCATTTTACCAGCAACTCGTTTAATTAAGGACTCAAATCTATTTCTGTTTTGGTTCAATTTGTTCGTCGTAATGAACGGTGTTGTCAGTGAGTCCGTTAATAAACGTGCTGATGGGCCAATATTGCCGGTACGAATTTCAAGTAATTATCACTGATAATTAAAATCGTCCTATGGGTTTGAAAAGCGTCCGATGGGTCTGTCAATAATAACGTATTTTTGCATATGCAATGGGGAACTTGTGTCAAACTTAGATTGAAGTGGCGTTGCCTTCATGCCATATGAGACATAGAAGAACTCAAGAATAATAAAAAAATAAACCATAAAAACATTTTTTTCGGCGTTTTCAGGGTCCCAAAAAAAGTCTACTAATAAAAATTATACTTGATTTTATTTTTTCATTCAATTCTAAACCTATTCGAAAAAGGGCGGAGATGCATAAAAACATAATTTTAGGACATAGCTCGAACATTAATAAATGCTTCATACATTATAAGGTGATACGTGTTAATTGTGACGTCACAGTTTGAATCCGATTTGTATGGCGATTGAGTAAGACCAGTGGAAAATTCCATAAAGATCTGTGATTGTTTGGACTGCGGGCCCAAATTGTAAGTATATAACGTAACGTAACGTTTACATACAGGCACATACATTGCTTCTGGCCCCACACTAGGATACCCTGTGTCGTGGGAACCAGAAACAACGACACCACAAACATGTAAACATCCAAGACCTGGGGGTTTTTTTTTGTCCCCAGCCGGGATTCGAACCCGGGACCTCTCACATGGTATGCAGATGCACTACCGCTGCGCCATGAGGTCGTCTAAGCGTCGTATAAGCTGGAACATTCCCTGTATCAGCATGAGCTTTCAGTTAGCTACCATACCACCCGACCCTGGAAGAAATAAACAGCTATCAAGAACCACTGGAAGTTTACATCACAACCTATACCACCACACCCAACATTGCGAAACTAATCTGACTTGTGACCAAGTCAATGCATAATAATTCACTCGTTTAAGCGATTAAACATTATAGAACGTAAACGTTTATAGAAACACTTATACCCTTAAACAATTCATAAAACTTAGGTCTTTTCATCTACGTAATGAGATGATTTATACAGCGTCCAGTGACACCTTCACTCACACTAGATGGGTGACGGAACCACTTGGACGCTGCAGTGCCTGGGGCATTTTTTTTTAGATGGAGTAGGCTTGCCCAGCACCTATACCATCCTGACACCTCCACTCCATAGACGCAGTATAAGTCTGTGGTAAAGTCTTTCTCTCGCAAAGTATCTACCACAGACTATTTATACGGCGTTTATTGAGTGCTTAAAGGAATAGTGTTTTTGTAAATAACCCGCATCCTTGGAAATTATTATAAACCTCAATCGAGCGTAAACGTTTACTTATTGACTGAATTAATGTTTGGAAAAGAATAGCAAATTTAGGGGTGTCTTTCTTTAAACGTACACGCTGCAAATAAACTCCACTGAGAATAGAGTTCGTGAAATGTGATTGTGGTATGGTATGCATAATATAGGAACAGTCTTTAAACTTACAGTTAACGTGTATTGACCGTGCTTATCTAGTGAGTCTCTACTTCAATCAAGTGCTGGACATAAGCCTCTCCCAAAGCAAGTCACTTTCTCTGTCCTCGGCCACCCTCATCCAGTTACTACCAGCAATCTGCCTCAGATCGCTGGTCCAGTGGGTCTCTGACATTTCGAAATCTACATTCCTTATATCCGTACAAAAATTTGGAAGAACAGTATCCTATATAAAGAACAGATCATCATACCAACAGAGTGTCTATACCAATGTGCTAACCTCCGGTAATTCTGTTTAACCTTAGCCCGCATTCGTCCCGGGATGCAACTGTTGGGAAATGATTATTTACATATGGGCTAGGGCTGCCGCAGAACTCAAGAAAGTTCCTAATATTTAAATAAGTGTGGTTTTAATGATGGTTTGAGAATTAACGATTGAGAGCTTGGTTTACGCGGTCAAAATATTATGTTTTAGAATAAAATTTTATAGGCCCGCTTGCGTCAACTCTATCTGACAGCACAATATATTACATAACACAATATTTATCCATGGGTAGGCTCTATGCAGTAAATAAGGGGTCCTGCTGTTTGACCAAAAGTCATTTGTCAAAATTACACTTGACAAACAATGTTTGCCAAAAAATGCTTTCGCCAATTGATCATTTTACTACTAATCATTTTACAAATGACTCACTTATCCAAATGATCAACACTTAAATTTACATTTTACAAATAATTATTTTACTTAATGAACATTTAACAACTGAGTTATCAGACAAAACTACTATTGGTCTAAAAACGTTTGATAAAATGTATTATTTGACAAATGTTTCGTTTATTAAAAAATAGGTAAATTTGGTTAGGTTAGGTTAGAACAGTGACCACAAAACGCGCGAGCCGAGCGAGCGAAGCGAGCGTGCCGCGGCAGCGGCCGGCGAAGCGCCAGAAAATACTACTGTGGATTTATGTATGGCCAATTTTTGTAGACGAATAAAGAAATTGAGGAAAATAAATAAAAAAAAGTAAAATAGTTTAAGTATTAGTTGATATATTTTATCTAGACAGAATGGAAAAAACATAGGTACCAAAAAACTTAGACAAATTTTGGTTAGGTTAGGTTAGAACAGTGACCACAAAACGCGCGAGCCGAGCGAGCGAAGCGAGCGTGCCGCGGCAGCGGCCGGCGAAGCGCCAGAAAATACTACTGTTGATTTATGTATGGCCAATATTTTTAGATTATTAATGATGAACATTCATTTAAATTCATGATGATGACGATTCAATTAAAAATTAATTGAATGCCTAAGTATCTAATCTTGTAGCTTACCTGTAAATATAAAATGATACCAAATAATGCATTTATCCTCAAATGTCAGTGCAACAAATTCATGCTCACGGCGATACGCGGGTAGCGGAATAATTTACCCAACAGACTAAATCGTAATGTTGAAAAAAGAAGTGCAATTTTATAAAATAACATTTTGTTAAATGACATTTGGACAAATGCTTCATTTGCGAAACATATTATTTGGTGAAATTAAAAAAGGTCAATTGACATTTTAATATTCAAAACATTTAACAAATACAGTGTTTGCTAATGGATCATTTGCTAAGTGAGTTTTTGTAAGATGATACTTTTGTCAAATGTCTCGTTTGCCAAATGAACATTTGGTTAAACGTTGTTTGTCGAATGACCATTTGTCAATAATTTTTTGGTCAACCATTAGTAATCCAGTAAATAAATATGTCCTGCTCCATGATATTCGCAAAGCTAATATGATTGAACTCTCTAATACTTTATTCATACCATTGAGGCGTTGTAAATTATAGGTAAATTCAAACGCAAATTTCAGTAAATTGAGGGATTGCCTATTGTGACGAGTGTATTTGACTGAATTTGACGTATGTGGTACACAAAATACACAGAAATTTATTTTCTACAGCTTACATTTTGCAAGTTTTTCTCTGAAAGTGACCATTTCCAAGCTGGAGACGCTATAAAACCACTTTATTCCAGTATTTACAAAATCTTGGAAAAAACTTATATATATAGTTATAGCCATAGTTTTATACTAGATTGCTTGACCGTATTATTATAAAGTAACCGAAACCGGCGTGCGTGCATGCAACGACTAATGAATGTTGAGGAAGCGAAAGTGATCTGTCAGGCTCGTAGCAAGTGGCAGTCCCTGGTCTCTGCCTACCCCTCTGGGATACAGGCGTGAGTTCATGTTATGTTATATTATGTAATACTCATTAAACGAAAAATGTTATGTTTTTTCATGAAAAATTTTTGAAAAGTTATTTTTCGCTAGGATGCACCGTGTAGAAGTTACGAGGGGGAAACCAAACAAAGTGTCAGGGTTTAGTAGTTGACAAAAGTTGTCCCGAGATATCTCACGTTACCATTTTATATATTTTTAAGTAGCACCCATATGTACGAGACAAAATAATAAAAACTACTACATCACCACGCTTTGCCACCTACCGTCATTCTAATGACTGGCCTAGTAATAATATTAAGGTTTTTTATTTTAAATAAATAAACGTATAAAAAATCCTACTATTAATATTATAAATGTGCAAGTTTGTCGAGATATTTGGATGTTTGTCACTCAATTACGCAATAACGGTTGAATGGAATGATATGAAACTTGGCATACAGATAGACAAAGATCTGAATTGAGACATAGAATACTTGAATCCTGGTAATGCCTTCCCGTGGGATAATGTTTAATTGTTATAGTAACATTTTTTCAAGCCAAACTCTAAGATATTTATTTATTGCGTTGCCATGGTAACAAGAATCTATTATCGTTGGATTCTGTGGCAGTACAAGGTTTGCCGGGACAGCTAGCAATCTATATCCCATTAAACTTGTAAGCTTTTTGTTCTTTACTAAAATGTATATTATGCTAAGTTTAGCTTTCAGTTTTCCGAAAGGTTCAATTAAATAAATAAAATAAAAAACAACAGTGTCGCAACTCGGTTATTCTACCGCAAAATGTTGTGAGACACCAACACCAAGTCGGTTAATTTATTTAGTCCCTACTTAAGGGTCCTTCTGACTTAAGTTATTAGGTACATCATTAGCTAACCTAACAATATCTTATAGTGACCATATCAATATTAAAAATCTTTTATGTGTTAAATAAATAGATTGACTTTTAGGTGAACACCTATCCGGACCGAACAAACTCCCTTTAGCGACCGGTTACCAAGCGATTATTTTTTGATGGACATTTGAAATGCGTTGCATTTGCTGCGGTCTGTCTCCGTGATGTCAGCAGGACGGCTAAGCGCCAACCACGAACATGTTTCGTACAGGCTGGATCTATCGCCCGCCTACCTAGGGCTACCAACAAATTCTCTGTGATATTTCCTTTTGGAAACATGGTTCAGACAGCTAGTACAGACCTGCAACTCCGTACGCGTAGGATTCGGTTATTAATTTTTATTCAGACATCTTTATGCTTAAATTGAATCGGTTCAGCTGTCAATGCGTGATTGCGGAACATACATCTAAACATACAAAATATCACCTAATAATAATCATTTTGGTGTCTGGGTCATACTATAAAAATACTGTTCAAATTAAATTCTATTTGGGTAAAAGGTCATGGAGTCATTGGATATATACATTCATACATACATTGATATATACATTCCTACATATCCCATCTCACCAGATAGCATTTTGCTTCTAAGCTTTTAGGAAGTTAAAGATAAACTTGCAAGTTACCGCTTATCAAACAGAATTCCATCTGGGCCGCGTTTGATAAACTACAATTCATAGTTTCTAATAAAAATTCGATATTTATCTCGTAAATGAATCCTCCTACTTTTTCTGTGGGTTAATTGGCTATGAATGTACAACGACCTGTCGTAGTAAACCTTAAGGGGGTCCAGGGAGTAACACTAGCGCCACCGAGGTAAAAAGTCATCTTTTTTACAGATCAAATTTGCATAAAGTGTCAGTACAATCTCTCAAACATGTAAATAGTGATTTTTAGGACCCATGGCCCTGAAGTCAAGGCAAAAAACCTAGGACTAGACGGCATTAACGCTAGAAACGGCCGTTTTTGGCATAAATGCTATCTGATCCCAGGTCCGTGAACCCAGGTTCTTTATCGTGGCTCCTAAAAATCACTGTTTTCATGATTGAGAGATTGTATGACGCTTTTTTGCAAATTTGATCTGTAAAAAAAAACATGATTTTTTTTTCTTCAGTGGCGCTAGAGTTACTCCCTGGACCTTCTTAAGTAGTAGTTCTATAAAATAGGGCCCTGGGTAGATACGATTTTTGTAGTTAGGTACAGCCCTACTCGCGTTGATGCTTGTCGTTTGATTCATTAGCTAGACGGCCTCGAGGTTGGTTTGTTACAATTGAACGATAAAGCCCGGCTACTGTCCGATTTAATTTTGCCCCACTGTCTCTCTTGTTCGCTAATATCTATGTACGAGTAAATACTCGTACCTAAAGCCCGGCCAATAGCATCAGTAGAAAATTACGAAATTCTACATTATATTAATTCAAAAAATTACGAAATAGTAAATGTGAATGTGAATTAATAAATACGCATACAGCTCGCCGTACATTGACTGTTTCATTGGTCCAGCGACTGCCAAAACAGAAGTCGTATGTTCAATTCCACTGGAGGCCACCGTATTTTGTACAAATTACCAAAAGTCTGAGTGTATTTCCATGTGTGTAATGTCATTGCCTGTTTACCATGGCACAGGGTATCATAATCATCATTCAGCCACAATAAGTCCACTGCTGAACATAGGCCTCCTCCATGGATTTCCAAAAAGACCGGTTGGAAGCGGCTTGCATCCAGCGTCTTCCTGCCACTTGGATGAGGTCATCTGTCCATCTTGTGGCTGGTCGTCCTACGCTGCGCTTGCCGATATGTGGTCTCCATTCGAGAACTTTTCGGCCCCATCGGCCATCAGTTCTGCGTGCTATGTGCTCCGCCCACTGCCACTTCAACTTACTAATCCGATCTGATTCGATCTCGTAGAGAAATTCCGAGCATAGCCCTTCATATTTTGGGTATCATAGTTTGGGACAAACAAGTGATTGTGTCGTGTGGAAGTTATTATCAGTATACATAACGTAAACATATGCTACTCGCGTCAAATTAATAACATCATATTTTCCTCAACATCCATGGCCGCATACAAAAGCTTACCATAAATTACCAGCGTGCGACTTATCTAAAGCTACCCGCATAAATCATATAGGTAGGTGGTCTAAATTAAATTTAACAGAACCTCTGTATGTGCAATGGAATATTTTATTTGAGCGCATAATTCAATGTGCACAGGAGAGCAATGGCGTGTAGTGTTTGGCAGGGGTGGGGAGGTAGGAGAATCGATACGCCACCCCTGCCTCACCGTACGCACCCCGCGTAGAACACGAAACGAAGGGACAACACTAGACGCTCTAGATTTGAAACTAATGGCCGTTTCGCTTTTAAAAAGAAAAAAGAAAGAGACGAAACTGGAAAAGAAAACTGGCCAGTACTTTTTTTAAAAGTTTTTTTTAAAGTAAGTAAGTTCAGAAACGGCTCAACATGATTTGGCATCATGTTGTCTACTGCTCGGTCCGAACTAATAGCCATGAAGAGCAACTGTAATCACGCCGCAATGTATTTGCGTGCTTAGTAGGCGTCGCGTGCAAAATTTTGGCCAAAGAATAGGGTGAGGTTTGGAATGTAAAACAAAGGGAGGGTGTTTCAACGTTGATCGATATCTCAGATGCGAGGCAAATGGATGGCCGAATTAGGTCCGTGTTGTTCAGGCGAGACAAGACAAGCTCTATATGTATTGTAAGACCGTTTTTACGACTCACCTGTGGATCTGTCCGCTCTATAAATAACGTAGCGGTGTGACAGGCAATAACCTTATATACTTTTCTTTACTATTTAAGTTCTTACGTTACAAGTGCCCATAAATATAATTCTAAAAGTTCTTTCCGGACAAATTACCTAAAGTGAACACAAACTTGATTTCAGACCCGGGTTTGCGATTATATAGACAACAATCCGAATTAGTTTTCCGAAGCGAAGCGAGCGTGCACGCTTTTATGCGTGCATGCATGCATGCCGGTTTCGAGTACTTTTTATCTTGCCCTATCCTAGATAAGATTAGAATATTCTTTATCGTATACCGGTAAAAATGTACAATAATACATCCCCTGTGGGATGGAACGTCCCTTTCCACCCACATTTACTCGATATATTTGTTTCGTCAGTCTTAATGAATTAATTAATAAGTGAAAAATGTTCCCGTATCCGACTAACATGCTAAAATTCTCATTGAAATGAAATAATAGGGTCGCACACACTCGCATTTTGCACTACACTCGTTATTAAGCTGACGTCTAAAGCAAATACGCGGGTAATTGCGGACGAATGGTTGCCCCTACATACATTATTACAGAGCTGGGCCTCGATTCTGTTAGTGCATTGTAGTATAATGAGAGGTACACTGTCGGGTCACGTGACGTGTTTTTTCGTACCATTGACGCCTAGAAGGTTTGATGGGTGTGCCCGCGTAGACTTAAAGTAGCCATGAAATGAAAACCGCCATGTTCATGCAGTTGTCATGATACTACAATGCATTAACAGAATCTAGGCCCAGGTGTACTTGTGCTATTAATAATGTAGATCAAGCACGTTTTATGTTAGTGCGGTAACAAAGGGACTTGATTGACGTAATATTTATTTATCAGATGCGATAGGACGGTCAAAACACAGAAAAGGCCAACCTTAATGAAATGTATCGGAAAATTACATAAATGAGTCACACCATTTACCTTGTGACGTCAACAAACGAAGGGAAAAGGTAGGAAGGTCTCCAATTGCACTCTGCTTACGGTTAAGTTTTGCTTTGCCTCAGATTACAGACTTAGTCGAACAAAAAAATGTCGCCTTAAAGTTTAATATTTCACAAATGGATCCCTAAATAAAAAAATGGTTCTCCTACACTCAAATACAACTCAATACCCTACACTGTGTTATAGGCCAAAAAAAAATTGCATCCCTAATTTTGATATAGAGGAGATACCCTAAAAATATATATTTTTTAAAGATTTCATCCTACCGTTTTGTCGGCGTTATTAATATGTATATCTATGCCAAACTTTAGCTTTCTAGTACTTGGCGTCTATGCGCTTAGCCGCGGATAGACAGACAGACGGAAGGACGGATGGACATGGCGAAACTATCAGGGTTCCTTGCTGACCTTGTTAACTATTTGAATTAATCTCTACTACTTTTGTATGTGGCCCATCCACCCACACAAATTTAACAAAAGTTCGTACAAAGAGCGAAGAGATATGATATTTATTGACATACAAATTATTGATGTAAAATGTGCGATATTTGTGGGTCTCTTTGAAACTTCAAGCGCTAAAATAGCACTGAAACGTACAAAATATAGAACGAGGTATTGGAATAACGCAAAACGTGGAAATCGTCTCTTCAGTATCGATTTTATCTGACCACAGATATTTTTAATTTCTCATACAATCTGAAATTTGGAACTTTTGTTTATTGGGAGTGCTTTATTTAATTGATAAAACGCAAATTAATTAAATCCTTACAAGAAATACTTTTTTACAACCTCAAAATTCGCATTTATAAAGATAATAATTATAATATATGACTTCCACACAACACAATCACTTGTCCTGGGGCCTAATTATGCGCACCAAATCCTAAGCGATTCCAATCGTCTAACTGGAAAATTCCATAAAAACTTTGGCCTCTGCATGCCTAATGACATGATTTATACAGCGTCCAGTGGCACTTTCATTCACACTAGATGGGTGAATAGGACCACTCGAACGCTGCAGTGCGTGGGACATTATTTTTAGACGGAGAAGGCTTGCAAATTCCTTAATTTGACACTTAGACGATTAGAATCGTTCAGGATTTAGGATTCCTTGTGCTATGGTAACCAGGCAAGGACATGACAACCATGGAAATAAACCCAGACTAAGTAATATTTTCAGTATTTTCAGGACAAATTTGACAACAAAACTACTATAACCCCATTAATTGCCATGTACATATTATACATATGCAACTAACGATCAATTTTATGTCCTTTCTTGCTACTTATAATAATATCCTCTTTAATATCTTCAAGATGATTACCCGTGCCGTGCCGTGAGCTTGCAATAAGCTTATACGTTGCAGATTTTAATTTTCGATATGATCCCTAAGCCGAGCATACTATATCCTACGTGCTTATGGAGTATACGCGTACGATATTATTATGAAAGTAACTGCCGCGGCATAAATTGTCATCGACGAAGTTATATAATGAAACAATTATATATATATACTTGAAGCCCATCACCAGGAAAAGTAGTCTAAATACTGGAGATAGCAAATTTTACTCAAAGAAAACATTCCTTGATTTTTAACCGACTTCAAAAAAAGTTCTCAATTCGGGATGTTATTAAAAAAAAAAATTATGTATGTTCCCCAATTACCTACTAGAAGACGCGTGAACCGATTTGGAAGATTCGTTTTTTTGTTTAAAAGGGTAGACTTCACAAGTGATGCTGGGGAAATCGAGGGAACTCTTCAAATTTTAAAGGCACACTTGAAGCGATTTGAGTGGATGAATTGTGCATTTGCACTTAAAGGTAATATCTGTTTAAATTATTTCTCTGTTGTTAGCGCCGTATTGTTTTGAAGACGGTTTTTATTTTTTATTGCTTTTTTTTATTAAAAACAATGTTTAAACGAGTTAAGGACCAAGCTGAATACAATTTTGAATTTGGAAATGTTCAATATTTGTTGTCCAATATCAACAAATTTGCGTTTGAATCCAGAATTTCAAAACAATTGAAAGTATAAGGATTTATGCTATTGTTTAGCCACAGCGTCGTTTTTAGGGTTCCGTACCCGAAGGGTGCAAAACAGGACCCTTTTACTAAGACTTCACTGTCCGCCTGTCTGTCTGTCTGTCTGTCACCGGGCAGTTGAAATTTTCACAAATGGTGTATTTCTGTTGCCACTATAACAACAAATACTAAAAACAGAACAAAACAAATATTTAAGTAGGGCTGGGAGCCGCAAAAGTAATTTTTTTGTCGTTTCTTGCTAGATATTAATAACGGCAATATGTAGCCACTTGAAATCTTCACAGATTATTTAGTTCTATATTCGCTTTAAAAATAAATAATTAAATTAAAATAAATATTTAAGAGGGGCTCCCATACAACAAACATGATTTTTCGCCCTTTTTCTCGATCTTTGTGTCTAATGTTGTATAAATAATGGTACGGAACCCTTCGTGCGAGTGGCACCTCGCACTTGGCCGGTTGTTAATCTGTGATGTCACTTACGAATATGAATCTTACTAAGGAAAATGTCCGTTCAATAATTTCCAATAACATCCGAAGAGGCCTAACTTGGTTTCAGTATTTTAAAGAGCTAACATCTGTGTTCCGCGATGAAGCCCCATGTCTGTGCACTGTGGAACTGTCCACAGTCGAAAATTGCTGACTGTCAAACATTATGATAAGATAGCTTTATAATTCCAGCGTGGACATACCAGTCTAGTGACAAAACTCGTGAAGTACGTCCAAATTCCGCCTTCACAGAAGATGATACAATTGTTTTTGAAGATCGTCATGTGACATATCGATTAGGAATCTCAGGGAGAACCATCAGGAAGATCTTGTATGAGGCACATTTGCTTTCCAACGATCATAAGGTGGAACCGCGTCAGATGGTGTAAGGAAATTCTTTAAAGGTTTTACCAAAGCCAATTGAGTTCGGAAATCTAACCCAAAGCGACGCTTCGTCCGACACCAAGCCAACGCAAACCCAAGTTCAAAAGATTAAGTATTTCAAGCAGGAAAACGTAGAAATTCTCCATCCTCCATACAGTCCTGACCTAAGCCCCAAAAATTTCTTTACATTTCTTAAAATTTAGAAAAATCTTTAGGTCAACGATCCACGTACAATGAAGAAGCAAGCGATACTTTTAGGTAAGCTACATTGAACACCCCCACTTTGGAGTGGAATAAATGAAAAAGTGTATTAAACTACGCGGTGAATACTTTGGAAAACAAAAATGCCATCAAAAACATTACTCGTAAAAACCTAAGTCCCGCAACTCAGTTCTTCTACCGTAAAAAGTTGGAGATTCATGTAATACCAACTCGGTAAATTTATTCATTCCCTACCTAAAGGTCCTTCTGTATTAAGTTATTAGCTAACCTAACAACATCTTATAGTGACCATATCAATATTAAAAATCTTTTATGTTTTAAATAAATAGATTGACTTGGCAAGTGTGATTGTTTGGTATACTACAAAATAGTTTTAAATTACATAACCCGTTTAGCGGACTCAATCTCTGGTTGAGAGTATAGTTGTGTTGCAAACCCATCCTCATCTGCGTTGCGCAAAGCCCCTCCATCACACTTAAATTAACTAGAGCCCGCTTTCCACTTCCATCACAATTCCACAGCGACCTTTTTAAGGCGATTAATCATCGCCGCCGTGACAGTTGGCAAAGTTGGTGGAAATTGTGATTAGTTGAGCAGGTGCTACGCGAAATCGGCACTTGCTGGTCCACTAGTGCTACGTAGGAGACACAAAAAGTCGGTTTCGACCCTAGATTCGACTTTTTTTCTCATAGTAAAAGTTGTTTATATTTACGTGTGGAATCCCCCATTTTCGTATACACCCTGTATAAGTGCTAAACTGCAACAAGCCAGTTGCAGGCCAATGTGTATCGCAAATACAGGGTACTAAAAAATAGACCCCAGACTCGTCAACACCAAAATAAACTACTTGATCCATAAAATTTAACTTGTGGATAAAGTATAAAATAATATACATTTAAATTGAAAGTACGAAATAATTTCCGTGGCTTGGTAGAAACCATCTATTTTATTATATCTGTTTATCTATATAATATAAATAGCAATAAAATAGATGGTTTCACTATAAAATAAATCTTTAATATCTAATTGCGCTTTGTAATTTTTAACAAGAGAAAACAGCCTTATAATGTGTTGCTTACTTTCACCAAAGTCTCATGTCTTAATAGTTCAGTGGTATTCTATCAAGATTTTTATATGGAGAATCCGGGTTCGTTCCGAAAAAGTAAATAGAAATTTTATTGACTACTTTGTTTTTAGTTACTACTTCGAATTACAGAGCAAACCATTTATTTTAAACGTCATACATAAGTCATAATAATTGTAAACCGCTATTTTGATGTATATTTTAATAGATTTTTTTATCAGTCTTTAAGAAGATAATAATATAACGAAAAACTTGAATAACAGTAGTAAGTATAGTTCAAACTTATTTTTATGTAGGTAAGTATATATAAAATATCGGTGTTTCTCCATTAAATTGTATTAGGGTTTATTCTAAAAAAAAAACCAGGAGACTTCTTATTATGAATGCATTGTGCGGGAAATAGACTTATTTATTATATAAAAAAACAACAAAATCTATAAATTGGCTCATTCATTACATGCTATAGTAGATAATACCTAGAAGTTACAAAATTATTTTTGAGCGTATTTCGCGTAGTCGTCCTACTCCTGTCCTGTTTTTTTTCTTGACAATTTATGTTTTTGTATTAAACTATTTATGAAAATATTTTTTGGCTGTAGACAACTAGACATTATGATAAATATTGAATTAAGCACAAAATGTAATTAAGTGCCATATCGTGGTAAAGACTTGAATGGGCCTTGTATCCTCATTTCGGTGCCAGTAGAGCGCTGTTCCTCGTATCGCGGAGATGGTGACAGGATACAAAGTGACTAATGTTTGTTAGTTGCCTTTTAATTCGATAGCGATGTTGCTAAATTACCTGACAAACACCAAGCTCTGATTAATGTTATATTGCTGATGATAAGTTTTGTTTTTACTTCTTTGGCCAAAACTCATATACATAACACTAATAAAGTCCCCAAGATACAGGCCTCGCCTAGTTTGGGGATTGCCGTTAAACTGTGTATTGTGCACCTACCCACCTCTTTTGTTAAACAAAATATTATTATGTAACAAAAATATGCTGTAACTGTGTTATTTCAATAAATCTTATTTTACTTTACTTTATATCGTACAGGTAGAAATTGATCAAAGAAAAGGTAAAGTGATTTAGGCAAAACTTTTTCTCCACCCTTTGACAGAATAAGCATAAAGTTGCACGAAAAAATTTCACGTAAGTAGGTACCTACCTACCATCTTTTAAATATAGATCTAGGCATCGAAACTCATCCTTTTTCACATTTTCTATCGAATCACCGCCGACGCCGGCTCTGTCTCTCAAAAACTGATTTCCGTCGCGTCTAGACGTGTTTCCGTCACGTTGATATTACATCAATGTTAGTGTTATGCCGACATTGCAGTGGGCAGATCTTTATTTCAGTCCCTCCCAGTCTATATTTGATAAATAAATTAGCTAGGTTTCGATATAAATTGATTTATTGGTTTTTCAGAGGCCTAATTATGCGCACCAAATTCTGTCGGAATCCTGATGTTTGCGATAGCAATTACTATGGAATTTTACAGTTAGACGACAAAATACAGGTTTAGCCTCTAGCACACCTCCATTCTTCACATATTCTTCGTAGTCTCCATATACTTTGTACCAGAATTTGAGGCGTTCTTTCACTGGAGACCCTAGAACTATGTGGGGCTGGTCACATAGAGCAAGATAACTGCGTTCTTTACCGTACCGATTGAAGGATGAAAGTTACAAAATCCTTTTTTATTGTTTATGTAAATATTCTACGATGTATACCAAATAAGAATAAGAATAAGTCAGCTTTCTAGCACTTCGATAAAAACTCGATGATTATCAGCGTCAAGTATTTAATTTTAAGTGTGGTATTTTAGGTATTTACAACATCTGAAGTATAAAAGCTAGACAAATGAAACATTTCGTACGTTTCATTAGTCTGATAAAACCTGAGAATCCAGAGATATGAAGGTTCGAAAAATACAACAAAACGCTTCTAGAAAAGATAGGTAGCGATCTGATAATCTTGGCAGTGCCCCTGCCGTGCCGCCAAAACAAACATGTCATCTACTGTATATCACAGATAATTTAACTAGGTATTTTACTGATAAAATGAGGTTAAGTTAACAGTATCTATAGTGCGAACTTTCGCCGTCGCTTGCACATTCGAACATTTTTAATGATTGTAAAAGAATTAATATACTTACTCGTGATATGGGTGTTTGTAATATATAAAACTTATTTAATTCGCCATCAACATGTTTCAGAGAATAGATTGTTTACAACAATGCCACTTATACAAGTCAATAACTGCCGATAAACTGCTGCGCAGTTTGGCAAATCTGTCAACCTATTTGTTATTTTCTTCTTTAATAAAATCTTTAAATACAATACAATACAATAATTAATTTCTTGTACACCCCTTGTTTCTTTACTTTTTAGTACCCTTTTATTGTATTTTTCCCTTTTTACACCAATATTCGAAGACCTTGGGGACATAAAAAGTATAAAAGAAATTGATAAACTCACAATGGCATGGATGTTACCTATGCAATGTTCAAACGAATCTTTCCTGATCAAGTTGATTCGACACAATTTGACTCAACACAAATCGACTCGACACTATTCGATAAAAAGTTGGCCTTAAAATGTGTTGCTTAATTTCACGTCTTAATAGGTTACCGACACGATAAGAAGAAGAATAAGTAAGTTGTACTATATCAAGATAATGGTTCGGAGGATCCGAAAACGGACATCACCTATTAATTTTAAAATGAAAACAAGATATTTTTTTAAGTTAATACTAGCAATTTTCAAGAGGACTTTCCGTAAAATTATGAAGAAAACTATTAACTTTAAAGATAATAAAATAAAGAATATATTCTTATTTTATCTTATAGTCAGAAACCACCAAGAATACTTATAAACGGGAAATTCTTGTAAATATATTATTATACATATATTAAACTAAGGCTATTTATGGCCACTAAAAACTTAATCTAGTTAGATTCATTCGCTCCTGGAACCCTATTTTTTTATATAAGAAATTACAAAGCCACTGTTTTCATGTATAATCCAATGCTTACAAAACAAAAAACCCGATGGATAAAATGTACACAATAAACAAAGCGTGAAACCTAGGTCCATAATGAAACCATATGCCATTGTATGCTTCAGCAAGGTGGGGGCCGGTTGATTGGATGCGGATGAAGATGCTGATTGGAGCCTGCTGAGGCTTCAATTGGCCGATGTTTCCGTGAAGGTCTTATCAGTTTATTGTTAGGACTTGATTTTTCCTTTTATTTAAAAGCTAATTAGGTAATATGGCAAAACAACGTTTGCGAGTCAGATTGTTTCAATATAATATATCCATTTCTCAAGGCACAATTTTGGGCTCCAGTACACCATTATTTTTCACGTATACCGCATAATCTTCGTACACCTTATGCCAGAACTCCAGACGCTCTTCCATTGGGGGTCCAGGCATCATGTGTGGCTGGTTATCAAGGACCAGGTATTTGCCACTGTTACTGAAGTCACACCATATTTCCGCGTTGGGTGAAGATGGTACTCTGAATAAGAAAGTTTTTTTTACTTAGCTACCTTTTGTCTAAGGTGAAACAAAATATTAAATAAAAAATAAAAACCGACATCATAACACTACAGCACTAAAAAGTTAGAAATAATTTTACATTGTAGTGCCCGAAATATATGTCCTGGTCAAAATTTATAGAACTGGGCACCGACTACAAATTATACTTCTACAATACTTACATGTACGAGTATACACTTCTAATTTAAAAGTATTCCTTAAAATTATTTCTAACTTTTTAGTGCTGTAGTGTTTTGAAGTCGGTTTTTATTGCTTATTTACTTTTTTTATTTTTCAATTTTTAGTGGGCGAGCGGGAGAAAAATAAACAAGTCTTTCATAACCATAATTTAACCTACTTAATTAGTTGCTTTAAAATTTGAGTTTTCAATCTCCATCTCCGAGAGTCTTCGCCAGAACATCACCAAATTACCTTGGTACTACTTTTACGCTATTTTATGGAACATACGGATAATAAACAACAATAATAACCACGTCCACACAATACAATCACGTAGATCTCCGCATATATCCGAAAATGGGAAGATCTACTCATTTATACGAAGAACTCAAAATCACGAAGAAAATATCATCTGTGCCATACTATTTAGTAATCATGTACTAACAACATTAACATGTACGGAGCAGAAAAATCTATTTTCGGGATTTTGAAGTTTACGTCATAATAAAATTGACTTATATGGACGAGTAAACTCCCCTTGTTCTGATGCACTGTTATATGCGGATTTTGTAACACTTTCTGCAGAATAGTGCGATTTTGACAGTCTCTCATTTATTCCTTACCCATATTTGATGAAATTAGTATTAAGAGACATCAAAATGTCCTTAGTTTGTAAAGATTCTTCGCTGGCAGTAGCTAGTCGTGGTTTTGTTATTTTGGTTGCAAACATGTATCCGAAGTCGTCAACGTGAGCGGTTCCTTTAATGTCAGTGACGTTGTTATTCAGTTTGAAGAAATTCAAATCACCGTCGAAGTCAAAAACGTAGTAATATATGGGAATTCCGTTTGACTTCTTTTTGTGAATCTGAATCCATCGGTCAATTGAATATAAGAATTGAGTGTCCGAAATAAGGTTGATATAGTGGTGAATGGTGGCATTGGAAATACCCTTTCCGTCAAAATAAAAGTCTTTGATCAATTTAGCTAAATTCACAGACTCAACCGATCCGTAAGGGTATTCTATATCAGATGGGATGCACAATTCAAAATCGCTGTTCAAGTATTCCAACAAGGTAGTATTTTTTCGAATAGTTGGAATCATAGTAATACCTTCTTGAGCATTGAAACCGACTATGATTGGCACGTTTTGTGGAATGCCAGATTTTATTATTTCTATGGGATCTCTCGTTATAAAAGCGTTCGACGATTCGCGTTCAACAACCGGCACAAACGGTGAAAATGGTCTGAATCCCTGTCTCTTGTCTTGTGCTTCCATGTTTCTAGTTGTGTTGATGATGTTAAAAGCGTCAACTTGTCGGAGATATTCTATGAGCTCGTTGGTGTTATTCGTTTGGTAACCCATCTGAGAGCCAAATGTCAATGCAGTCTCCACGGGATATCTGTTAAGGAAACGGTATCCCAACGCTGATCCACTTCTTAAAAATGCTCTATTGAATAATCCGGTCGATTGCTGTGACAGTAGAAAATAATGAACGATAACGGAACCAGAACTATTCCCTCCAAATGACACATTTTTGGGGTCGCCTCCAAATCGTGCTATGTTTTCTTTAACCCACTTTAGCATCAATAATGTGTCTTTCAGACCAGCGTTTCCAGGTGCTTCATCAGTTAAGACTGATAGGAATCCCAATGCTCCTAATCTGAAACATAATTATACAAATTATAACAGGATGCTGATATTTTTAAAACTTGCTGAAAAGTCCTTAACCTTGGTGTTGATTACATTTCGTTTGACAACGCAGAACGTATCCAAACAAGGCTAACTGTATTTAAGTATGCAAATATTTGAAGGGTTTATTTATATTTGGTATTTTAGTTTCGATGTAAGTATTGCTTCTAATCGTTATGACTATTAGTAGATTTTGGTCCCTAATATCTCACATATTTAGTTCTCTAGAAAGCAAAAAAAAAAAGTTATATGTATCCACGGTGAACGCGGGCGGTGATTATGCAATACCCGTAACGTGTGACGTATATTGAATTAAAATATAACTTTACTGAGTATGTAACTTAATATTTATTTTATTTAATATTATTAATAATTTTCACAAAACATTATCACTTATTATAAACTCACTCCTGTATCCCGGAGGGGTAGGCGGACACCAGGGTTTGCCACTTGCTACGATGACAGTCCTCATTCGCTTCCTAAACATTCATTAGTCGTTTCATGTACGCTTGCTGGTTTCAGGTTATAGGCACAACCAACCCTAACATTTAATGTCACCCGCACCTCGATAGAAGAAAATAGTACATTGTTACCGTAGGGGTGAAAGTAACGTATTTAGGCCCGAGACGGGCTCGCTGCGCTCGGGCGCCAATAGTTCGACGGACTAAATAAGTCTTTAACCCGAGGTAAGCACTGTGCATTTCATTACGAATATAAAAGTAAAACATGAATTAGATAAAGAAAAATAAGTGAATCGAAAAAACAAATGAAGGTCGAATTACCGCTTTCCCGCCTATTTTTTTTCTGTGGCAGGCCAGTCAGTTATTTAGCCATTATTTTTAATTTTCATCATTAAAAAAATGTTGAATATTTTGCCCGAATCTATTTTAAAGAAATAGTTGAAAGTAAATTATAATTTTTTTTTTTATTTATTATTTTATTTATTTTATAAAGTAATTTCATCATCATCAACCCGAGGGGCACGGGTCTCTTCCCTGAGGAAGGTATAGGCCATACTCCACCACGGGGGCCAAGTCCGGATTGGTGGAGGCTTGTAGACTAGTGGCTCGTCTACTGTCAGAAGTTGTCAAGCCGCCCTAAGGCCTCTAACTTGGCTTAACGACTGCCATCTATCGACGGCAGCCGGCACCAACAGCTTAACGTGCCTTGCGAAGCACGGAACCGCTCGGAAAAATGCCACTAGCGTTAGGCATAGACGGCGACCCATCCATGCAATGAACGCGCCCTGTGTTGCTTAACCTTCGTGATCGTTTAAGATCACTCAGGCAGCCGGGGCTGTGTCGCGCTGTAATTGAGTGGGTGTACAGAAAGTTGAACATGTTTCAACAGAAATGCGAAAATAGAATCTAGTTTTTTTTAAATAATTTGACAGCTGTCAGTTGAAAACGATTGTCCCTATGGCTAAAATATTACTTTCAACCCGCTCCTCAGGCAACTTCAGACCTGATTTCCGAGTATGTTTGAGTCTGAGACTGAGCAAAAAGTTACAAAAACGTGGCACTTACCTGTATTGAAATGTAATTAGAATGACACCATATTCCATATAGAATTGAGGCCCAAACACGTCGTCCCGGGCTGAAAGTTTGCGAAATTCACCCGAAGGAGTCTCTATAAGCACGGCCAGTGGTTGAAGCGATGGTGTCGCTGGCACGTACACATTTAACGTCAGGCAATCTTCACTCATATCTTCTATGGAGTAAGTGCCTGGATTCTGTGGGCAAACTGGGCCGAAGTTTGAAGCGTTGAGGGTTTCGCTCCATGGCGCTTTGGGTACAGGCGGCTGCAACGTAGGTAATATTTATGATTATGGTAACTGCAGACCTAAATACGCTACGGACTTACTAAATTGAACAATCTGTCTTTGCCCCAACATCAGAATTGAACATAGGTACCTATGCGACTAGTAAAAAAAATCTCAAATCTCTACGCAAAACCTTTTAAACAGGGCGAAGCTCTCCACACTTAAAAATAATTATGAAATAAAAACTGAATTTGAACGGACATTACTCGTTTACTTTTTAATTTTACAATTTTCCGACGTTTTGGTACTTTTGCAAGCACCGTAGTCTCGGAAGACTGAGTAAACGAGTAAATATCCGTTCAAATTCAGTTTTTAATATGTCTAGTGCTCGTGTTAACTTTAGAAAATACTAATACCTACCTAAATCTCTGCAAATCTGGAATTATTCTGTATTCAATAAATAAAACGAGGACCTAGAGATATTCTTTGATATCGGGTACGACCAAAGCGTTGTTACTGTTATGCCAACGTTACAATTGTGGTAGCGACAACAGTGCCCTGTTTCATAAAGTTACAATTAGTAACAGACTAACAGCTCTCTTTGTCAGTCATTTTCACTCAACCGACGAAACTTAAGGCAAGTGCAAAAATTACTGACAACTTTGAGTTGATTACATAGACATAGATAGAGAATACTATATTGCACGCTTTATTGAATTTTATTAATGTCCAAGGCTCAAAAGTATGCAATTGGCGGTCTTACGTGCGAGGTTCACATGTGCTACGCAGGTGGTTGTTTCATTTAACTTTAGTGACAAACTTTGTTTTGACCACTTTCAAAACAAATTATGTAAATAATTACATACGCAGATGTTTTGCGTTATTTCCTTATATTCATTTAGTTAGTATGTGTTGGTTTTATTTTAAAACAGGGTAATTTTAAAGAGCTCCAAATAATAAGTAGATAATATCGCAATGTTCGTTGTCACGACGGAAAGTTTGAAGATTTAATTTAATTTTGTAAAAGCCATTGGCGATAATTTGAAGTAATAATAATAATAATAATGATTTCCACACAATCACTTGACCCGGTCCCAAACCAGGACACCCTGCGCTGTGGCAACCAGGCAAGTACGTCACACACATGACAATACACCCAGACTGAGGCCATTTGTACAAATGTACGGCGGCCTCCAGTGGGAATCGAACCCACAACCTCTGTTTTGATAGCTAAGCGCCTTAACGGCTAGACCAACGAGGCAGTCGAAGTAAATTATGCACTCTTGACACTGAAATCTGTTACACAGATGAGTATGGAGGTGGATTTTTTGGAGACAAAGCAAGGTTATCCGAGCCCCGAACTATCAGATTATTCTACGGTATCATAAACCTATCATAAAATATAGTACAAAATAAATTAAAAAAAGATCTTCGAACTAAAACTGTAGTAAGCATTACACATTATTAAATTAATTCCGGAATAACTTACTTGAATATTTATTCCGGAATTAAGTCAATAAAAAAAAATCGTAAAAGTACTACGTAACTCACCCTGAATCTCAAGTTTCCAACGGGCGGCTCAGCGTATGGTATTCCTTGGAACGAATAAAATGAAACGTCGTCATCGTGCACTAACTGACCCCTTACCGGGCCATTCACTGTCTCCACTACGTAACTTAGAGTATTTCGAGCTAAAAGTAAGACAATTACCAATGACTTTGCGAGTGTCAACGTCCAAGATAGAAGCCGCATCATATTAAATTAAATAAAACTTAAAAAATGTTACATAAATATTGTCTTTATCGGCACAGAACTGCGGTACTTATAGATAAGTGACGAGTGTGTATTTCTCAATGCTCTGTTACCACCCGTACCAGAATGTAATCTGTTCACCTGCTACCACAGACCAAGAAAGACACTACTAGTGCGCTCAAATGTTGTGCTGTATTTTTCGTAACTAGCTATGACGTCACAATAGCTGCTTAGTAATAAAGGGTAAACGTGTTAGTCCCCACTTACCGATTCTAAAGCGCTTATGTACATAAGCGAATGAAACACCGCGTGTTGCAATAATCGAACTGAGTCGACTCTGGGAATGATTGTATAATCGAATCGATTCTGTATCAAGTATTAACAGTAACTCAACTTAAGAATTACTTAACTCAAATACCTACATATTTTGACACTTTGGAGTCGTCAAAATGGTTAACACAATAGAGTGGATAGTTACGTGATAGAAGGGCTGCCTTTACCATAAAATTTAAGAGCGAACGAAAGTGGCGATCGATTCAATTTCCATTCCGTGTCAACAATGCATTCGAGGGCCGCCCACCCACGTCTAATCCATCAACTGAAAGGCGCAAAAGATGACCAATCATAACACGATGGAAGAGTTTAGTGGCACTGAACCAAAACGTAATCATAAAATCATGTAGTTACCAAAAAATATAGTTGTAAAATTAAAATGCTCATAACAATAACTATGATAGCTAGCTAAATAATAATTATTGGAATGTTATCGATTCTGATAAATTTCCACACATTTTTCAATAACACATTGAATATTCACGCCGGCATCGCCGGCATGTCCAGTAAACTTGTCTAGTGGGTAAAAGTATTTAAGATGTCAGTAATATTGTTGATATCGCAACAGCAAGATACCAAATGTACCTACATGTATCTGTTCCAAGATTAGATACCTAAGGCAACCGGGCTCTCACAATGGCCTGGCGATGGAAGTGGCTCTGAATACATTAAAGTCCTACCACACACAGATAGCAGTTTCAATGGCCGCGGCCTTTTGAAAGGACTTAAGGGGCGTCCGTGTCATATATTACGTGCACCAAATCCTGAACGATTCCAATTGTCTAACTGTCAACTTCCATAGTAATTGCTACCGCAAAAATCATGATTCCGACAGAATTTGGTGCGCATGGTTAGACCCCTGATCCTTACTAGAGCACCACCAATGGCAAAAATTATATCTTCTTTTATTATAAATTTTTGCAGAAAGTTAACATCATATGTCCCGAAAACTGTGACAGCTATTTTTAAAACCTAGGGACCATAACTAACATAACATAACATAAACTCACGCCTGTATCCCAGAGGGGTAGGCAGAGACCAGGGACTGCCACTTGCTACGATCCTGACAGATCACTTTCGCTTCCTCAACACTCATTAGTCGTTGCATGCACGCACGCCGGTTTCGGGTACTTTTTATCTTGCCCTTTGTTAATACATCCTCTATTTGGTCAAAGTATGTCCGTCTGGGTCGTCCCTTACCGGCCCTTCCATCCACATTCGCTCGATATATTTGTTTTGTCAATCTTTCTTCCTTCATCCTCTCCACATGTCCAAACCAACGCAACATTCCTTTCTCAATTCTTGTCACTACATCCTCTTTCAGTCCACAACGTTCTCTAATCACACTATTGCGTATCCTGTCATTCAAAGTAACGCCAGACATACTTCTCAAGGACCTCATTTCTACTGCATTAATCCTACTTTCTTGCTTCTTTTGCCATACCCAAGTCTCGCTAGCATACATAAGTGTTGGGACTAGCACTCCATTATGGATAGCCAATCTAGCTCTTTTGGAGATGTTTTGGCCGCTCACAAAGGAGTGCAATGCACCGTTTACACAATTTCCTGCTTTTACTCTTCTTTCTATATCACCTTCACACTTGCCATCCCTGGTAAAGAGGCTCCCCAAATAGACAAATTCTTTCACTTGTTCCACCCTTTCACCTCTAATCCTTATCTTGCACTCAGTCATTTCATCATCTTTTTCGAACACCATTACTTTTGTCTTACTCACATTAATGTTCATTCCTTTCCTTTTAAACGCCTCATCCATTACTGCTACTTGTGTCTGCAGGTCTTCCACCGACGATGCGAACAAAACCTGATCGTCGGCGTATAACAAGCATTTGACCAGTAGCTCACCCATCCTTATCCCAAAGTCATTCTCTTTCAAATCAGTCAGGCAACTGTCCATGAATAAGTTGAACAACCATGGGGAGGCGACACATCCCTGTCTTACACCCCTGCGAATGCTAAACCAGTCAGTATACGCCCCATTAATTCTAACGCAAGCACTGGAGTCTTCATAGAGAGACTTCAGAGCTCGCAGCAAGACGCTGTCCACCCCATACACGGACAGTACCGACCACAGGTCATTCCTCACCACTCTATCATAAGCCTTCTCCAAGTCGACGAACGCACAGAAAACCCTCTGACTTTTGGCCAGAAGTTTCTCCACCATCCGCCTCAAGGAGAAGATTTGGTCCACACATCCCATTCCCTTTCTAAAACCCGCTTGCACATCCCATATCTTTTCTTCAGTCACATCTAGTACTCTTTCAATCAAAACCTTTGCATACAGTTTGCCGACAATGCTGAGAAGGCTGATACCGCGGTAGTTTTTGCACACCTGCTGGGACCCTTTGTCTTTATAAAGCGGCACTATGACGGCCATACCCCAGTCCTTAGGTACTTTGCCACTCCTCCAGCACTTGTTGAAAAGCAGGTATAGCTTGCTAGCTACAATGCCTTCACCAGCCCTCAGCATTTCTAACGACACTCTATCATATCCCGCAGCCTTACCTAGTTTCATTCTTTTCATTGCCTTGACAATCTCTTCCATACTTATAACGCTAGCAACACTAGGTTCCGCCTCACGGTCGGAATCGCCTTCCATGAGCAGCTCCTCTCTTTCAAACAGACTTTCAAAATATCCTTTCCAACGTTCCATTACTTTAAATTCCTCTTTCAGCATGGAGCCATCCTCATCCCTAATAACACTCAACTTAGATTGCTCAGATCTACCTCGGGCCAATTTCACCGTTTTCCAAAACAGTTTTACATTGGCCTTGAAGTTTCGTGAGAATCTCCTATCATACTTTTCTTTCTCTTCATTCTTTCTTCTCTCCACTACATCCTTCACCTTCTTTTTTATCATACTATACTTCTCTTTCAGTCTTACTACATCTTCATCCTCACTACTAATTCCTTGCATTCTTTTGATGGACTTGATAGCTAACAAGTCCAACCACGCCTTTTTCTTTTCATTCACTACTTCTTTAATACTTTCATCCCACCAAGTAGCTTTCGCTTTTCTTCCATTCAGTCTCTTTCTGACTCCACATACTTCGGCAGCAGTCTCTACTATATTAGTTTTTAACTGAGCCCATAACTCTTCCACTCCCCATTCATACTCTTCATTGACATGAATGAGTTTGTCCTTGAGTTTCCTCCTATACTCTCCGCTCACATCTTCATCTTGCAATCTGTCAACTTTTATGCGCTCTAGAGCTGTTGTAGCCACCTGCACTCGATGGCGCCAACGCTTGAACAGACCTCTTACCCGGCTAATTACCAGGAAGTGGTCCGTCCCGACATTAGTTCCTCGGTAGACTCTTGTGTCTACAACTTTACTCCTTAGTCTTTCATCCACTACCACAAAATCAATCATAGACCTGTCATTCTGTCTCTGCCATGTGTACATGTGGATCTTCTTGTGACTAAACATAGTGTTAGTCACTTGAAGATTCCACTCCAAGCATATATCTAGCAAACTTACCCCATTTTCATTCACTCGTCTGTCACCGAATCGCCCTAATACCCTTTCATATCCATCACGCTTTACTCCTACCCATCCATTAAAATCTCCTAATAATACCACCCTTTCATTTCCTTCACACTTGAGCAGAGAATCCCTTACGTTCTGCCAGAACTCCTCTCGGTCGCTTTGAGGTTTTGACATATCTGGGGCATATACGCCCAGAACGAATATTTTCGTCAATCCAACTTTAAAACGAGCCCAGAGGAGTCTGGAACTTACACATTCATGCTCAATCAAGCATTCGGCCATTCGCCCGGAAAGGATAAGTCCCACTCCTTGACAGCCTCGTTGCGCTTCTGGTACACCTGACCACAAAGCTGTCAATCCACCATAAGTGGTCGTACCACTTCCTTTCCGCTTTGTCTCATTCACACATAACACATCTAAACATTTGTCATGAATCATATCGTACACTTCATCCAATTTCTGCTCCATTCCTCCACACACATTTATCGTAGCAAAGCGGGTGTCCAAAGTCCGCTTTCCGCCCGCTCGTGTGATCCATAACTAAAGGGCCTTATTTATAAAAATACGATTCATCTAAAGCAACCCTCAGAGGCAGTTTATTTATTTAATATTTGGTTATTTTCCTTGTAAAATCTCCACCACAGACCATTTTAGTGGGCGATTAGAGTGGTAAACGAAAGTGTGAGTTGAAGTGTTTTGTTTTGCTGCTGTGCATGCCTATAAGTGGCGAATCCTGGCTGCACTGTAATGTAATATTGTATTCTGTAATATTATCTAGGATAGCCACTGGTGTGCCGTTTCATATAAACAAATTAATAAATGATCAGTTTTTTACGCGTCCCCAGCAAAAATCTGTCTCCTGGAGAGTATAAAAAAATCAATATGCCTAAGCAGCAACAAAGGATTTTGTATTCTTGAAGAAGCAGCGTAAAAATAAATAGGTACTTACCTTCTAAACAACTATCAAATAATTTTTTCCTAGTATAGCTAATGATACCATAATGAATATTTTTTCATTGGCAGAATCCTTAGGGTAGCCATAATTAAGAATTGAATTGAATTGAATATTTTTTTAGTTTCCCGCCAATTTCTCAGGTTGCGCTTTCGTTGCCAGACTCTATCGAGTGTTTTAAGGAATTGTAGTTTTGTAAATGAGACCGTAAGACTTTAGTAAATTTCCGCTAATGACGGAAGTTTTTTTGGCAAAAATGCATTAAGGTTCTAAAAATAGCTATCAGAGGTACGGAGTTTTATGATTTTAGATACGATTAGTTTTCCAATGATGTCATAAGTTACCTCCGGGCAGCCCCTTAAGGCCATGTGGGTTACTGGTGGTGGGGGCAGTTTATTTCAATCGTGCATAGCGATGTTACACATACTGTAATACCTCAAAAAAAAAAATAAGACTACTCTTGGGTTGGCAAACCCAATGTATTGGTATTGCAGTAATCGTAAAGATTAACTCCTGAACTGCCCTCGCGGAACGCAACGTATAAGTGGCCCATACTAAGTTGGACACAGATCTGTGTCGCGGCAGACGAGTGGTTAATGAAATGTTATTTACGGTAACACGATAAAAATGGCAATCGAGACAATCACTGTCAATAAATGTTTGTAACCGTAAACATGCATGCATGTCCATAATTGCATGCATACACGCAATATGTCATTTCATTACTAATGGTGAATATAGACAACAGAGACGAGAAAAAAATAAAAGTAATGTGTCAAGTTTCATAATCAAAAAGCCATTAGCACTATTTTTGTTAGAATCGATGCTTCACAACTTATGAAAAGGTAATAAGTGCCTTGACCTAAATCGACATCGTATATATATACTGATTAACATTTTTAGTACTACAACCGTACATAGGTGCTACATCAGCCTAACACAATTATTTCTTGCTAACCGTTTCGGTTCCGTGTGGCGCCGGATTAAGAATAGCGTCACTCTATTTCCTTCCGTGGATGTCGTAAAAGGCGACTAAGGAAATAAATTACCAGGAGACGGCCAGCAGCGTCTTCCTGAGATTCCAACTGCATACTGCGATCGCCAACCTGCCAAGCGTGGCGATTATGGCAAAACCCCTCATGGTTATGAAAACCATAAGGGAGGCCTATGTCCTGCAGTGGGCGTCATAGGGCTGATAATGATGATGATGACCTTATTAAACTGAAGAGGAATAAGTGAGTTACGTGAAACAAATTCGACAATATCAAAAAATACATTTTAACATTGTGTAACTGTAACAGCTGTGCATAGGTAGAGTTCAACAGGATCGGTTCCAGACTGATAACGTTGGCAACTCCTCTATTCAAA
This sequence comes from Yponomeuta malinellus, assembly GCA_947308005.1. NCBI lineage: Eukaryota > Metazoa > Arthropoda > Insecta > Lepidoptera > Yponomeutidae > Yponomeuta > Yponomeuta malinellus. The sequence continues at coordinate 12,615,990 of OX371006.1, read as the reverse complement.
GTATAAGGTGTCACATATCATCGTAGGTAGCTCAGTCTGACCTAACAATGACGTAGATTGTTCCAGGAACGGAGGTATAATGAATCTTGTTGTAATTCACGTTTGTGGTTACATCAGAGATAGGTAACAAATAATTAAGAGGTATTTTATCGTAGATAACGCATGTTGTTCAAATTGTACTCATCTTAGTTTTTTAGAAATGATAACAGTTACATATACAGGGTTACCTAAAATGTGCTATTCCTGGATACACGTCAATTATAGTTTTAACATTTATTAGGCATAAAAACTTTTGTTCCACGATTTTTTTTTTCACTTTACCACGTGTTGATAATGTAACGCCCGACTAAGGGTAATTTCTACTCATCAACACGAATAACTTTTACTATTGGGTCGACCTCAAAATCGCGAAAAAAACAACTGTGCCATACTAAAATTCGATACCCACTGAACAAAACGTATAGAACAGCTGATTTTTTTTAAAGTATTTAGATTTGATCCCTTAGTAAAATTTGTTTGTATTATGAGTAGAAAGTACCCTGAGTCGGGAGTTACTATACGTACAAATCAACACCTTGTATTTAAAGGCATTCTTCTATCTTCTTCTTCTCCTACTTGAGGCGACATAGGTCGAGCGCGTAAAGCGCGAATTAAATTATCTAAACTCTAATATTTCCAAAAATATAAATTTGAGAAAGAACTCTGAATAAAAGTTGTTCTAAAACACAAACTTTATTTAGGGTTTTTCAGGAATTTCGCGTCAAATCTAAAACAACTTAACTCTATCATAAAAATACACCAAAAAGCATCAGTACTTACCCGAGGTAATGATATTAGAACTCTTGTGCAGGGTTTTGTTCTAAGAGACATTTGAACAGGTTATTTTTTACCAGCAAAATATTCTGAAACTGAAATGAATATTACACTGAAGTGGTCAGTCGCTCAGGCACTATTTTATTCGCATTTAACTGCATGTCTTTCGAATATGCGCACTCTATCTTTGAGGTACGCTCTAGAAAAGAATTTTCTGTGGAACCGCACATTGAAAATGCAGACAAGTCTCCGCGTTACAGTTGAATTTTATTGAATTCCAAACATGTCTTCGGTGGGAGGTAGACTGGCGCGGTCAACGGGGTAGGAACCGCATTCAGTTCACGCATTTAGAATTTGAAGCATGTGATTGAATTATTTGTCTACTGTGAGTGGAGTTTACTTGGGTAAAATAAGTTCATTCATATTTGTATTCAATATTAGTATCTGACAGATTTGTCAGTTCAATACAACGCGTCCAGTCTAATCAAATCATTTGTGGGTGACTTTCTGTCGCCTTAGTCATGGTAGAAAGAATCGTAAAGTTTTCTGTTATGTTTAAAAGACTGTCGTTCGATAGGTATGCCTAAACAACTGAAATAACATTTTGAGTAGGCTGACGCCGTCGATCATAAGATGCTCCAACTATAGTTTTATTTGATCTTTACTGCTGCAGGAACTTTTGGTGCTTACCTATTTAAGTTTTTAATCACCATTTTTTGAAACCAATACCATATGTACAATGTCCCCTTATAATTTTACAAACTCATTCGATGTCACCATGTAGTTATAACTTACACGCACTGAAAACTATGTAAATGACAAAAAAAAAATTGAAAAATACTGTCAAATGCTTCGCTGCAAAACCACAAAATCGCTATTTTCGTGCGTTACATTCGGATCTACCACGAAAAATACCTGTAAAATGCTTTTAGCGGCAATACCACGAAAATACGGAACACCGTGTTTAAAATACGTTAACCAATATCTAGTGGGCACAGATGTACATCGGTATTGGTTTGGCTTGGCCAGGGTTCCCGTTTTTGCCAGAAGAGTGCTCTTGGCCGTCGTTCGCTCTGGACGATGAAAAAGAATTAATTCCTCGTCTTCACTCTTAACCGTCTGTGAGGAAGCGCTTTCATCCGACTACGACGAAACTAGGTGTGTATAAACGTTTCCTTGCGCGATAAGTAGCGATAAGACCGCCAATTGTATACCACTACTTAGATATAAGAAACCATTTGTAATTTCTTTTATTCAAGAAATTTTACAAAGTACATATTTAATACAGCAGACCCTCACTCAAACCTATTTATTTCTTCTTGGGCAATGAAGTGTTATCTATCTATCTATCTATCTACGCAACTCATGTGTCATTAATAAATTTAATACAGAATCGTTGAGACCAGAAATTTCACTGGTATTGCATGCGGTCTTTGTGAAAACTAATCGAAGATAATATTAGAATTAAATTGGGTTTTATAGTTACTTCAGCGAGACAACCTTTTTCGCGGCAGACATCTTTTCGGAACACGGTCGAGAAAGGGTCGCTTGTAATTTTAACAAAGTAATTGTATTGTTATTGTAAATCTCTGCTGGCTACCACCGCACATACTTACATCTAGTGTAATCACCAGCGTGTAAGGCTTAATAAGGCTTTAACAAATGGGTAAAAGTTCCACACTTTACATACTTTAAAATATATTTTTTATCATTACAACGACTATTACACAAAAAATCTGTAAAATACGCATTTCTACATATAGGTTTAAGTAAAAACCGGACCCGGCAACCCTGCTGTAATCTGTGGACAGAACTGAGTTGTATCTTTATATAGTCTATGGTCAGATTTGACGCTTATCAAAGAGAATATAACCACTACGTTTTAACGCTTATTATTTTGGTGGAAAAATAGTGATTCACGCGGCGTGAAATAATTCGAAAAAGGGAGGATTCCCATGCTTTTTGGGATAAAAAAGTGATGTGGCGGCGACAGTATAACTAGTGGACTAATTGATCAAGTGGTCTTGGTAATTATGCTCAAGTTATGTTTGTTACTTACTCGTAACATAACTTCAGCTACTCGGCGTCGTCGGCGTGAAGATAAATCTGCAATTGTCAGTAATACGTGCACACCTGTTGGGAGGCGACGGCAGACGCTTTCATCCATTGGGGCATTTGTATGCCAGTTGTTACTATTTTAGTAGCTTTAAGTTCCTTAGTTTTGGGTTTCTCTTGTCGCTACCCCTTAGGTCACGTGGCCACCTATCCCACTCGTTTATGGGCCTCGGGCGATGAACCTTGGGCTCCCTGTAGCCAACAAAATTAATCTGACTAGCGACTTTAGCAAGGCACCGTCTGTCATTTTTCAATATTATACTCAATAATAGTGTTCAAATGTCATTCAATGGTGTTTGTCAGAATTAAATAGGCATCTCGCACGAAAGAGATTGCATAGTGACAATACCACTCTTTTAAACCACTATGCGTTTAGCAGACCCGTTCCCTAGAAGTGTAAATCTTTCTCCGTAGTTGGTTGTGGTTAAATTTTTTCGCTGACGATTTTTTCACTGGCTTTTTCTATTCGGCCGGATGGAAATCTTTGTTCGGCGAGAAATACCGAGGTTACGCTCGCAGCTGGTAATTTTTAAACAGTCTCATTCCTTGACTATTCTCGAATGCTGCTTTGAATTTCACAATACTGTTTGTTGGGTGGACTTTTTTCATTTTACTCCCAGTAGCTCAGTGCGACGGAGTACTTACTTTGGGCAATGGATTCTCGTGCATGCGACAATAGTCGATTATCCAATTACCTTTGCACAAAAATATAACTTTTCGCAAATACCATGGTAGGTTCGAGGGTTCTGGATTCGATACTGGCATGTAACGATGATTTTATTTTTAGGGTTTCGTACCTCAAAAGGAAAAATGAAACCCTTATTGGATCACTTTCTTGTGATCCAATAAGGGTTCTAAGTTCACTGCAGGGCACAGGCCTTCTCTCAGAGAGAGAGAGAGAGAGTATTAGCTTCATCACCACCCATGCCCACTCTGAATGCCTCACGATGTTGCTACGACAATTTACAAATTGTAAAACTGTAACTTAGTAATTTATTGATGAGTGACGTTCGAACAAGGATGTTATAGCCACGTTCTTGCGTTCGAACGATTCGATGGAACCATGACGTTCAAATGTAAGACCTGTGCGGCTGTCCCAAAAATAAATACAGTAAGAGATATTTTTTTTCAAAACCGAGACATTTCTACTATCGGTTACTGGAACTAACTAGAAACAAATAGTAGAAATAGCACGGTTTTGAAAAAAAATGTCCCTTACTGTGTTTATCTTTGGGACAGCCGAGCGTTCTAGCGAAGCGCTATCACCGCTCTAGTTGCTAGTTTATCTAAATAGGTACAACATTTTCAAAAGATCCCTTACAGTCTGCAGAGATGATTTCCTAGCAAGAGTTCAATTTATAGAGGAAATAATGTATTTGTTTCGCGAGCCCTCCCCGGGCGATATTAAATTTTACTTTGTTACCCAAACAACCCGCCAACATTAATATTGGTATAGTGAAGTAAGTAAAATTAATTTAAATTTTCTTCTGATATAGGTACGATGCATGAAATCACTGGTTTCGGTAGTATATACACATTTCACTTTTAAAGTTGTTTTCAGTCAGACATCTTTAGAGTCACAGGTTTTTTACTTGCTCCTGAAGTAAATGGGGTTTCTTTGTACCTACGACTGGCGCGCATTTTCTCTTCCATTTATTTCGTTGCTCCTCAAGGTCTGTGTCCTCTCCATGTGCGACCCACGTCACAAGAGACGCGGGTGACGTGGGTGACTGCAAACATATTACTGTCCCCTTATCGACAAACGCCTGCCGGTCTCAATAATTGGAGGACAACGTGAAGAGGAGAATCTTTAGTGGTTCCAAGCTGCTAAGTTGACTGATGACATAGGTAGATTGATTCTGATTGATTGGGTTCTAAAACGACTCAACTTTTTACTAAATAGAAAATAAATGTTAGAGAACCTACTTCATATTAATTATTACTACTTCATAATAACAGACCTCCAACAATCCTTTTGAGAGTTAATTGGAATAGCAACAGTAGTCTGCAAGTGTGCAAATAACATTTCAAATTCGAAACATTTCGAATTTTCCACCGCCCGATTTTTACCCGGGGAAAAATTCCTATTTCATTTTCCTGGCACTCCGAGAGTTTGTAGAGTTTGTTAAAAAAATCCCTTCAAGGTTATTTTACTGAGACCACTTTTATGTGCCTGCGTGGCCCGGAGAGGGGTGCAGTGTGCTCCAAAGGACAACTTGCTCACAGTGGCTATAAATCAAGGAAAATCAAACTCTCCTTGCTATAAATAGAGTATTTGTCGGCGAGCCCGTGTCAATAACAGATCTAGCGTCAATCTCAAATGTCGTCGATACCCGTACAGTGCCTTATAATAACACAGATAGCGTCGACCTTCATCAAGGTTCATAATAATAACCACATACCCACATCCAGTTATTAGATGATAGGTAGGACAAGTTACCGTAGCAACCGAGATATGGCCATCAGGCATCTACATCTATAAGTACACGGCTAGCATACGACACAAATGAAATTTTATTTGGCTGGGTGGATTTTGCGATTTTGATACGGGAAATTATGCAACAAAACTTTAAAAGTTCATCACCTTTCGACTGTACTTATTGTGAACTTATTTACTAGTGCGCAGTTACAAAAACGTTCACTGTTAAAACAGCCTGTGGACTCTTCTGTTATCCGTCCCTGGAGGAAAAAAGTTTCTTTAAATAATTGCCAGCAACTCTTCACCAAGCAGTTGTCAAGTCGCGTGAACTGAAGCGTGGAGTGCAAAAGTGTCTAATCCCCTACACAAACGAACAAAGTGATAGCCGCTTAACCGGTTTAACTTCAGGAAGCTAAACCTTACACTTGCTCCTGCTAAAGTATATTACCCGACAACATTTATCACACTGGATTAACTTTTAGGGTTGCTTAGACTGACAAATACCTCGGGACCGGAATAAAGTGCATTTGCATGTATGAATTCGGTGGCAGATTATACGTAAAAATATTCTAAAAGGATTATTTACGGAATGTGTAAATTATTCTCTTAGCCATATTACTAGGCCAATTCAATCGTATATCTAATGGAAATGTAGGTCTTGGATATGTTTACAAACTTGTAAAACTATTTTGAGCAGAAAATGTACACACGTTTTCTTTCAGTTGCGAGAAGCAGCAGTCATTTGCAGCTGTTGCAGAGAGAAAAATTTCTACAAATCTATTGAAAATTGTTTTAAAAACAGCGTCCATTGAATTCAAAGTTGAGCATTTCTGTCGCTTCTCGACGGGCGGAAAGAGAAATATTGTTCAACACACATCCGCACGTAGCATATAGGGTTAAGTGTGAGGTGTTTAAGTTAACCCTTTTAGTTGGGAACAAAGGCGCGTAAACAACATGGGCGCCGCGAACCCCTCTCCCCTGTTACTCGTAAACCTATTATTGTGCAAATACGGAGGTTATCCTTTCTAAATTGTATTTTTTCACGGCTGCATTGAAATTTTCTTTTCAGCGAAAATGTTTTGACTTCATTCATACAATAGACTTTGTTTTGTCTAATTAATTAACGGTAACTTAGCTTGTGTTATGACTAGGTGTACCAGTACATGTCAAACTTTTAGCGGCGCAACTACCTAACTTCGTCACTGGGCTGAATGGAATCGTTCTATTTAACCAACTCTGTCAAATACATACATGTTTTTGACACTTCGGATCGTCAAAATGGATAACTCAATACAGTGGACACTTACGGAATAGGAGGACTGGGTGCGTTTGATTTTTACTGAAGAAAATGGAAAAATCACTTGGGCGACTTTAGTTTTTGGAGAGCGAACGGACGGTAATTATTTAGGGAGAGGTCAGTAATTGAGTTCAATCGGGGGAGCGCATTAGTTACCGGCCGGATTCTTGTAGGGTTCTCTTACTTCTCCACAGTCTGGGTAGCTACAAGCTAGACGTACAGATGTGTCAGTAAAGTTAGATTTTTCTCTGTTTGGGTCGAACTACAGAGGAGTTGAAACGATGGAGAGCGTGGGGGCAAGTGATGACGTCATTGATGTGTGGTATTGGGCTGGGGAGGCATTACATCGGTATTAGAAAATTAGAGCCTGTGGTTCTAAGAATCAACAAGTGTATTCTGGAAAGCAATTCGTACATACATAACTTTTGATTACAATTTACACTTATATAGGGAAAAAGATAGGTTTATGGATTGTGCCCCGGTTTGAGCTATGAACAGCTCTGCAGTAACTGTCGCTGACTTATTAGACGATCTCTGTGCCAATGTGTTCTAAAAACCAGCCAAGTACCTACTAGTTGCCCTGAAAATTCCGTATATAATATATATGTTTTGTCTCACTTGGAAAGTTGTTTTCTTTCATTAAGTTATGGGCCTTTAGCAGGAGTCCAATTTGCACTTGCACGGAATTCATTTTTTGTTGCTGTTATTTGTTGTTACTATAGGGAATGTACTATAATTACATTTTTGACAGGTGTTGCCGTTTTTACGATAGGGCAAGGAAACCTTTATATAAAAAAATAGGTAGAATAAAGGTAGTAAACCTTTAAAAAACACTTTTCATTTATGACAACTACCTTTATTCTACCTAATTTTTTAATATGTTATAGTCAAAGTCCGATACACAGTCTCTTCGCGGAAGGACTGGTTTATCCTAGGTTTGGCCAAAGCCATCAGGCAATCCCCGAAATACATTTCAATTTCGCCCTTTGCCTGAAGTATTTTTAGTCAAACCCAGGAGCTCCTAACTTTTCAGTCAAACGTCGAAAGTAAATTATTCTGTTTCGGTTTTGGCCTAGTCAATCCTAGAAGCGACTGCAAAACTCGGTCAAACGTTGATCTGAACATGTTTCGCATAATTTTACTGCGTCAAGTTTTATTAAGACAAACGTTTATTATGCTAACGTTTTATTTTGGCAAGTGTTATATAGCAAATAATTGTTTGATTAAATTTATATTTCGCATTTTGTTTGTTAGGTCAGTACACATAAGCAAAAATAGGTTCGAAGTTCCAGGATGGAGCGGAGCGCAGCGACGCTCCATTCTGAAACTTCGGGTGTTAGTTCTTTTTTTTTATATAAAAGCGAAAAAAAATATTTCACTAAAAAACTTAGTTTTGTGTCAAACTTAAACTTACTCGTCAAACCCCGATTTAATAAAATTGTGTTTTGACGTTTGCCTGACCAAATTAGTCTCTCCCAGGTTTGACGAAAATTGTTTAGTCAAAGGCCGAAAATTTACATTTGTTTGGGCTTTGACTAAGTCATTCAGTCTGACCTGAGGATTGACCAGTCCAACCTAGGAGCGCCGGAGCTTCGGAGTTTGCCTATAACATATACAGCAATTTCTGTTATTTCTCAACGAATCCTTTAAAAACTCTCTTTCCGTGATACAATAAGTAATTTTTATTATGATACTGTGGCGAATGACAAGTATTACCTGTGGCGCCGGATTAAGAATAGCGTCACTCCATTTCCTTCCGTGGATGTCGTAGAAGGCGACGAAGGAAATAAATTACCAGGAGACGGGCAGCAGCTTCTTCCTGAGATTCATGGTTATGAAAACCACGAGGGAGGTCTATGTCCTGCAGTTGGCGTCGAATGGCTGATGATGATGATGATTATGATACTATAGGTGTTACTTGCCATTTTATTTGCGTTTTCGTCATTTTGAACACGTTTTTTATTCAATCCTAAATGTTTTGCTAGAAGAAATCTCTTATAAAGATGAGCTCACGTTTCTTGTGCACTAAAGTGTAATTTAAGCAGTCGTTTAGGTCGTGGTTTTAAAAAAATCTATTGTAAGGCCGGCCGTCCAAAAATTGCTCAAGGTGGCTTAGGAAAAGATACGACTCATCCTGTCAAAATAAGTCTAACGTTTCTAGAATGAGTTTCTTAGGCCGACTTACACCAACACTATCTGACAGCAATGCTCAGCTATTTGTCTAGGGGTAACCTCCATCCAGTGAATAAGTCCAAAAACATCTTGCACTGTGACGTTTGCAGAGCTATCCATAGATACATTGTATGAGTGACAACCCTGTCAGTTAGCTTTTTATTCGTTTATCCCTGGATACGTACTTATCTATTTACTTACTTATCCAGAGACTTGGGGCAAGTCACCCTTATTTGGTTGAATTTGGGTCCCGCCTGCTTAGTAGTTAAATTTAATGCTTAGCAGTCGGGTTGTTGGTTATTTTTTATTCCAGTTTTTTACTTTTGTCTTTTTAGTGTTTTTTTATGTAGGTTTTTATGCTGATTTATCTACCCTATGATGACACGACACATCGATTGAGATCTTATTTCTCAAAATATGCCCGTAATGAGCACGTTACTTATATATACATACATACATACAAGCCAAACACATTACCCTCCTTTTGGGCTTCGCTGCAGTCGGGTAAAAAATAGATCTAACCCGACGGCCGCTGCTCGCCTCCATCCATACATCTATAATCCTCTTAGCTACTCTTTCGTCCCATTTATCCATTTTATTTCCACTCCCAACCGCAAAAATAAAAACGTGAAAAATATCCGTTTAGTATAGGAAAAGATGAGCTGTTTTCTACTTGTTTCTTTTATAGCCGGGGCTCGTGAATACGTCGGGATATGGCCAAAACCGGCATTTGATCAAATGAAAAGAAATCGCGTGAAGTGTTAAAATTACAAGTTTATGAGGTTATTTTCTTAAAAAATAAGTTATTTGTTCAAGTCCTTAAAATTATTTTGAGAGAAGATAAAAATACATTTTTTAAGGTATTAACAGTATTTATTCCTCTACCAACTTAGGTTAGTTAAGCAACGGGCGTAGCGAGCCCTAAAACTTCCAAGCAATCAACAAAAGAAGCTCAATTTCTTAAATGGTTAGTCCTAACTTGATCAAATAGTTTATTTTTTCAGGGAAATAAATTTATCAAGTACTCATTTTAATTTCTCGCTTGAATTGACCTCTTACACAATTGATCAAATCATAATGCCATAAATACTTTAGTAATTTAATACTTAAAATACTTACTTGAGTTTTCCTACTAACCAGACCAATTAGATTGTAGACAAGAGCAGACAAGATATTGTATATTTTCGCGGATAACTTTTTGTTTAAAATGCGATTTGGATTATTTAATTTTATTTGAAATAATTTCGAAGTGGTCGCATTTATGGGAGATCATTGACGAGATGTATCCTCCTCTGTTTTGATTGCAAGGTTACTAGGAATAGCATCCTGTAAATGAGAATGAAGTCTCTGTAAATAATGTACAGAAAATAGCATAGCACAGTAATACACAATTCATTGTTATTAACATAGTTTTGGCGGCAGGACGGTCGGTGGACCAAAAGCGTTAACAAAGTGGTGACCAAGATTTTTCAAACGATCGGTAGGCAGATCAGCGACCCGATGAGTCGATGATATTGCTAAAGCCGTTGGAAAGCAATGGACTTGATTGGTCAGCGATCGATCGTTGGTATGACAAGAAAAAAGTCTATGCCCAGCAGTGGGCTCTATTCATGGGTGGATAAATATATGTATAGATGAATAGAACATCGATTTTGGTGACCACTGTTACTAATATTATTGGGCATCTACTGCCTGAAAAAAATAGTATTCATTTTTATTTATAGTCTATCACGCAAAAAACACACACACCCTCAGAATAAAGCTTATGCAGACAAGGATGTCTTATCTAACATATCTTTTTAAGTAATGTTCTTTTGTCACTGGTTTTATTAGACATATAAATTTCGGCTTTTGTTTCAAGTTACCTTACAATTTAGGACTGCTTTTGACCGTGTGGTCGATGCAAACCCATAATGTCAATGGGAAATACTGTAAATGTCAATAGAATTGTGTAGGTATTGTTTGACCCACTTCCAGGAGCTGTTAGACGATCAATCAAAGTTATGTCGACAATGTGATTCTCCATTAGGCGACATATGTTGAGCTTGTTTGCTTAGGTACCTAATGAAGATTTAAGTAAGTAACTATATAGTTAACTGTAACTATTTATAATTAGAATAAGCATTTTGTTGAATGGGAAAACTTCATGAAATAATATCTGTGAAAATCGGCTGTCCCAAAAATAAACACTGTAACGGACATTTTTTTTCAAAACTGGGAAATACCCCTATTGGTTACTAGTTGGTTCCAGTAACCAATAGTGGAAATATCTCGGTTTAAAAAAATGTCCTAAAAAAATAAACACAGTATTATTTTTGGGACACCTGAAATCTGAATTGAATCTTGAGAGATTACTACACATCTGCCAATATTATCATTCTGTACCTCATATATACTGACGCAAAGCCTGGCAGAGACACCTGGGTAACCTATGTGCAATTTAGGTTTCACGTGATGCGTCTGAAGTTTGGCTGTAGGTATGTATAATTTATGTGTTAGTTACGAGTAGAGACCGCAGACCAGACGACGCAGCGCGGGCAGGCCCCCCACAAGATGGTCTGAGGACCTAGTTACGGTGGCGGGGAGTCGCTGGATGCGGGCGGAAAAGGACCGGAATGCTTGGAAAACCATAAGGGAGGCCTAGGTCCTGCAGTGGGTGTCAAATGGCTGATGATGATGTTAGCAGAGATCTAGATAGAGGTTCTCGGTACCTACCAAACGTTGCATTCACGCACCTTGTGACTTTTCTCGCCACAGAATATTCCGTAAGCAGGTACACTCAGTCCAACAGAAATTGCAGCTATACCGCTGAATGTATCAGTTAACATTCTGTAGTGGCTACTACGTACAAAACATACACACCTCACCTGGCCAACCTTCAAACTGAAACCGTTCTTATCGGTGAGACATAGATTTAAATATACTTAATAATAATAACTTTCACACTACACAATCACTTCTATTGGTCCCAAACTAGGATATGCTATGGTAACCAGGCAAGGACGTCACAAACATGGAAATACACCCAGACTGAGGCCATGGGTACAAATGTACGGCAGCCCCCAATGGGAATCGAACCCATGACCTCCGGCATGGTAATCAGATGTGATACCGCTAGACCAACGAGGCAGTCGACATTCAACAACATTTTATCATTATTTACCACCTCGACCCATCTCGGCTTGGTAGTGCGGCCTACTTGTTTTATTTTATACAAAATTCTGCCCCATTGGTAATCCAATTAACGCGAAGTGTTCCTTTAAATAAAGTCTCCCTACTCTCTCTAATGCGAAAATATGTAAAAAGGTCGTCTTTATTAAGACGATTTTTTGTGGGTTTTGTAAGATCCGGATTGATAATCTATTTGCTTTGCTTTCAAATATATAACGTAACATAATCTTTAAATGTGCCGTTGTATAAAAGAACGAGATTAAGGGATTTTCAATATTAAGGTATACTCGGGTTTTCACACGAAGTTCTTCTTCTTGATGCGTTACAACGCACAAAGGACTCAGTGTTATTTAATCTGAGCTACAACAACTGTAAAAAAATATTTTCTTGTTTAGGCGCCAATCTATTTTTTTCAATTCTGCCAACCACTTGAATAATATTATGACAGAACCCAGATCACTTATTTCTCAGATTAAGAAAACAAAAAATGTTTAATATTTGGATGGTCCTTGACGTTCTTCGTTTTAACGTGCCAAGTTTAGTTTGTACAGATTACAGTCATACCTTCACAAGTTTAACCCGAGCCTCATCATTAAACTGATTAAACTTAACAGCGTGTATTTGGGCTAAAGCGATGTCATTATTACAGTTTGTGCTTATGATTATCAAAACGTAAGTACCACAACCTCGTACCACTACGACCTACCCAATATACATAAAATACATAAAAATCGGTGAAGTCGTTTCGGGGGAGTTTTACAACAAAAACTGTGACACCAGATTTATTAGATTAATTTATACCTTATGGCTCATTTACCTGTTCGTGCAAGCTAACGTGAGCCTACGCGAGATAGCACGAACACGAGCATGTAAACGGTATGTTCGCGTAGTCTCGCCTCGTGGTTGCTCGCGATAGCCGCTCGCCTCTGTAGCCGTCTTTTGGACGCGAGTCAAAGGGGCTCGTGGCGAATACACGTTTACACGCTCGTGTTGATTCAGTTGCCAACTAGCCGTTTAAGGAGTGTGTCGTACCTATAGTTATTTAGTTGAGCGTTATGGAGAGCAATGACGAAGTAAAATAAAATGGTTGAATAACCTTGTACACTTCGTAAGAACGATGCTGATGCAGTAATGGTCTTCACGTTATTCATTTTGCCAAGTCCAACACAGACTGAATGTTCCGCAAGTGTGTAAACAGTAGTTGGCGTGGAACGCTCGTGCACGAGCATCTCGCGACGAAGCGCGGCGAGTCGTCGGGGCGAGCATGTAAATTGGACATAGTTATATAGCGATTTACTTAAATAGCCTCTGAGTGATGCACTACTTCATTTTTAGGGTTCTCAAAAGGAAAAAGGAAAGATCGGAACCCTGACAGGATCACTTTCTTGTCCGTCCGTCCGTCCATCTGCCTGTCAAGACCCTTTATATCGGGAACGCGTGGAGGTATCGAATCGAAATTAACACCAGCCTTAGTCCCTTGAGGCTGTACCAAAATTAAACTTCTAAGTTTACGTAAAAAAAGATGCGGCCGTTTATGCTGCAAAAAACGTATATTTCGACACTCATGAGAATCTAAATTTATGGGGTACTTTCCGTTGACCTAGAACTATGAAATACACATATTATTTATCTCCTCCATTGCATTCTGTTCAATCCAGCGACCCCATTATTATCTCAAAGAGCGTTTCGAGTTTCTCCATTCTTCCCATAGTCTGCCTCTCCGCTCATTCCAAAACCTTCTCCTCAAAACTGCATCCCACAGTACCAAATTCTATGGCACCTCATTCACGGTTCAGGCAGTCCATTTATGGAATAACCTGCCCGTGGAGGGTAGAAAAGCAAGGTTCTTGTCTTGTTTTAAGGCATTGGTGAAATCTCACTATCTTACTGTTTGAACAGTAAACTGTTGCTTATATGTATTTAATTATGTATTTATTTTGTAGGTATTCATGTATAGTATTATTTAAATATGCATACCGTACGTAATATGTGATTGTAAGTACTTATATTCTTGTAATCTTTCACTATACGTATCTGTTACTTCACGTACCACTATATTTCAGATTTCATTATTTATTTACATCTATCTACCAAATATACTCTTCCTGCAATCCACTCCATCCAAAGATTGTATGGAAGAGATCGCTCTCAGTGATAAGACCGCGAATTGTACCTACATCACTACGTTGATATAAGAAACTATGTGTTATTCTTTCTACTGGCTGTGCAATCTAATCTATCTCTATCTATCTGTCTGTGAAATTTCGCAAATAAAATTGCCTTATGATACAAATACAGGAAAAAATCCGAAAAATAAATTTGTAATTAAATCATAAAAAATAGTCTTTGAAGTTCGGGAAAAGCTCGGAGAAAACTGCGAGACCAAGAACGTTGCGAGACTCGATTCCTGAACTATTTATAATATGTAAGTGCTTACAAATTTGTACCGAACCCTCGGTGGGCGAGTCCGACTCGCACTTGTACGGTTTTTATGAATAAGACTGTTGGACGTTATCCCTATGAAGAAGTTTGGCGTCGTGATACGAAGATAAAACCATGTTATTTTTAAGACGATATAAAAATAACAACTGGTTATTTTTAACAGGTATTGGTAACATTTATTTTTTTCGTTATTTTCACGCGTGCCGCCTAACGAAATGTACCGGTAATCGAAATTTACCGGTATACCATCAACCATAACTATACCACTATCAATTTCAGGTTTTTAGAATTTATACCGTGTTTCAAGGTTCCAAGGTTAATTTTTAAACGAGGCAGTACCTAGTGCTAAATTTCTGTGGGCACACAATATACAGGCTCGGTCGGGTCTCTGTCTAAGACGCAAAACTGTAAGCATAGACAGAAGCCGAGATACGCCTCTTAGCCATGCTAGTTTATATAGATCTATAGAATCTTCAAACTAAAACTTTCGTAAACACAACACATTACTAGCTTAATTCCGGATTTACGTACTTGAATTTTTGTCGGATGAGTCCGACCAGGTTTCATTCTGATTCGCAGAGCTTATCATGCTGAGTAGAGACGGATTAAACTTGGACTAACACTTTCGACAAATCAAGCAAGTGAATCCGGAATTAAGCTAATAATCTATAGAATCTAAAAACGGCTACGTGGTCTCTTCACCTATCTAGTAACGGAACCACCTCTAGACGTCGTCGTTTGTCGTCGTCTTTTAAATTTTCAAATGTTTGCATGCAGAGTGATATAACTTTGTTGGTTGGACTATCAGTTGAGCAAACGAACGAGTCTGCAAAGTTGCACGTATGGCTTAGGTATCGAAATAGGAGCTTTACCATAAACACCTGGGCAGGTGAAGTTAGATTTTTCAATACCGTGCTTGTTTATTCGTGCTGCCTCCTGTTTCATTTTGGATTTTAAAAAAACTGCGTCGTAATTCCTAATAAAAAAGCATAAATACGTAGGTATGATGCGTACTCATACTTTACAAATTATTCCATTTAAGGCTGCAAAATGACGTGAAATCCACCGAGTGCGTCCCATTCTCCGTTGTATTAATTTAATGTGCGGAAAGTGGCGGGAAATCCATAAAATCTAATGGGAAAATTCCAGGCCACGATGCGGCCCACGCTTTATATCAACGTCGTAACTGCCGACCTACTATTTTATTAATTATTACCATTTTGTCCGAGCAAATGAGATACTTAGGATATTTCAGTTGTAAAATATATCCTCAAATTATACAACAGCCTGTTTCAGTTGCAAACTTTATCTTGAAATCAAAGATTTACTTTGCTCATTTTTTTTTTGTTGCACTAACCCGTGCTCAGGACAATTTTAGAAACCTATTTAAAGGCTAAAAATTCGAAATTTCGCCGATGCTTGCACTTGCCTATTAGCTCAGTTGGGAGAGCGCTGGCACGGTTAGCCAGAGGTCGCGGGTTCAAGTCCCGGCATGGGTGGAATTTTTAGCCTCTAAATGGGTTTTTAGCCTCTAAAGATTTACTTACACCGGTTTCTCGTGCACAATCTGTTAATATACTGTCTACATCCGTCAATAGTTTTTTTCTTATGCAAAATAAAGCAGATTAACAAATTGTTGGTGTACGAGAAAACAGGGGTTACTGTTATCCTGGTTTCTCGTGTACTAAAAGTTTTATGTCATGTGCTCAGGTGCACAATAAAAAATATTTGTATCTTATCTTATCTTTGACCAATTGACAGCTGTTAGCACTAGATTAAAAGATTATTAGTGTACGAGAAACAAAGTATAAGCAGGTTTGAACTGTTTTCCACATGAGCTATGATCTCACCGATTTTCCACGATTTCCAGTTCGATGCACGTTGCTTTTTGATGGGATCATAAAACTCAAAGTGCCTTCAGATCGTGCCTCGCCGCGCTATGGTTTTAAGCTATTCATTATTACTACGGTGGCTTGGTGCTGGCTCGGTAATCTACAGACAATAAAACTTCCCTGTAAAAAAAGGATTACCACAGAAGCTGCAGTCTTTAAGGCTGTCCTATTATTGGCATTAAAATGTGAAAATCACTTTGCTTAATTCCGCCAAAATCCCACAAGCACCATGCGGTTAGTTAATGCACCGCCTTCCCTCCGACTTTTTCAAGCAGAAGCAAGACACAAACACACCACCACCGCCAATACTTGTGTGAAAAAATGCGTTGCGACGCGTTTCGCCTCAAACACTTGCTTCTGCTTGAAAAAGTGGGAGGAAGGGCGGTGCATTAACTAACCGCATGGTGCTTGAGGGATTTTGGCGGAATATAGCAAAGTAATTTTCACATTTTAACGCTTATTATGTATCGCTCGTAGCCCCGGCTGCCTGAGTGATCTTAAACGATCACGAAGGTTAAGCAACACTGGGCGCGTTCAGTGCATGGATGGGTCGCCGTCTATGCCTAACGCTAGTGGCATTTTTCCGAGCGGTTCCGTGCTTCGCAAGGCACGTTAAGCTGTTGGTGCCGGCTGCCGTCGATAGATGGCAGTCGTTAAGCCAAGTCAGAGGCCTTAGGGCGGCTTGACAACTTCTGACAGTAGACGAGCCACTAGTCTACAAGCCTCCACCAATCCGGACTTGGCCCCCGTGGTGGAGTATGGCCTATACCTTCCTCAGGGAAGAGACCCGTGCCCCTCGGTGGGGACATAATGGGTTGATGATGATGATGATGGATTTCTGCAAAGTGACGCCTGATTCCATACAATGTCCTATTATTGTTCTGTTATGTCCTTATTCCTTACAATAAAACAGTATTATTATTCTTCACAAATTAAATCGTTCCGCTGATTAGCTGCTGTGACCGGAAAACGGGACGGAAACGGAAAACGTTATCAGGCCATAGTCTTTGGGCCAAACCACCAAAACAACTGAATTGTTCTTGTTCATTTTTGAGAATAACAAAGAAAATACTGTTTTACTGTCGGAAAATCTTTGATGTGATAAACAATGATAGCTCCGTGTAGCATAAAAAGCCAGGAGATTTTTTACAAAGGTAATTTCAGAGGCCAAACGCAAAAAAATAAATAAATGTTGTTTATGACATACTTTGTGCAATTCCTGGTACTACTGCCAATATCCTGTTAGATCCTGATTTTTTGGTCGTATTAAATAGATAGTTTTATATTTTGTAATTACATTTGTTCATAAAAGTATGGCGCCCTCTATGGGGATCGAACCCACGACAGTAAAGTATGTTCAATAAGGCAGCGAATCGTGCAGTCGATTTCGTATTGAGATTGTAGTACTTCTGCTAGTAGCTACTTATGTTCCATGCTAGAAACGCAGGCTTTTGTTATAGAAATGTGAATTGAAATGCAAATATTACAACCGAGTTATAGTGCGCGCGCTTGCTCCAGGCGGATAGTCTAATTGGCAGTTTTGTTTCGCAAGTAAACTTATTTTATGTTTGGCGGTAGTTCCTTTGGCTATGTTGTTACAATTGGGTATTTGCCTAAATATCAAATGAGTTACTTTTAAAACGGAATTTTGTATGAAAATACTTGCTTATGACGTTACATTTCAGAGCATTCTTTTTATGTTTAATTTAAAAAATGTAATAACTAGTAATTGATTAAAAGAGATACATTTTCCGAGATATTTTATAATTTTTGTTTTAATCGAGCACATAAAATAATTTATTGTCGATCGTGTCAAATACAGAATTATATAGCATGTACAAATCTCAGGTTTATTGTTATTTCTATAGTAAACTGAGTCAAGCAATTCTTGTACAATATAAATACAATTCTAAACTTCTTTGAAAAGAATAAAACGAGCTTATTGGAACGCCAGTTTGTTATTTTGTTAAGCGTAACAGTATTTCAGTTCTTTTCACATCTTGTAAGTCAAGATAACCATGTTTTCTTCAAGTGGAAGTAATCAACTCTGACGTGTCATTCAACACATCACCTGAATATGTTTTCACTTTGCGTTCTGTCTCCGGCAAAACCTTTTAGCATAAATTATATAACTTCCTCTCTTCTTTGTTTCAGGTATTATTACATCATCCGCTGTATTGGGAAATAGAACCGCGAATAACACAAAAAATGGGTCGGCAAATAAGGGTGAACATCGTAATATAAGTATTTACTTGAAAGAGTCTTCTTTCACGAAGATGTTATTACATTTTAGTAAATGCCCAGATATTTACAAGCTTTTTGTAGAGAAGGCCCACTTAGCAGCGAGAATAGTACGATTGTACCCAGAAAGTTTATCCCAGTTTTGACTTGACAATTTGAAAACGGGTTGTTCGAAAAAGTTTCTGTACCTGAGGGAATGTTGACAGAGATACGTATACATAAACTCATGCCTGTATCCCGGAGGGCTGAGTAGATACCAACGAACAAGCTTTATATTTTAAAAACCTATTTTAGAGGATAAAAATTCCACCCATGCCGGGTGAGCGCTGGTACAGTTAGCCAGAGGTCGCGGGTTCAAGTCCTGGCATGGTGGGTGGAATTTTTAGCTCTAAATAGGTTTTTAAAATTGTCCTCAGCACGGGTTAGTGCAACAAAAAAAGAATATAAGCTTCATATTACTTATTAGGTAACTTATAAATAATATAAAATAATATGAAACGTATAATAGAAGCCCACACTGACATCGCACGCCATAACTAGTTCCCTATGTTCTAAACAACCTCGTGTGTTGTGTGTTGGTTCTTGTTAGGGCTGGAGGCACACCAGTGCGTGATATAGAACATTACAGGCGTTGCTCGGCTGAGATCGATTGACAACGAGTCAATGTTGGCCCCCACACCCTCCCTGCCCCCTCACACCCCTTGCCTCGTTAACCGACCGTACGATTTGTGTATCCAACGCTTGTACCTATTTATGTGTTTGTCTTTAGCACTATAAGCGCAGAGCATAAATTAATAAGGTACGGCCATTTTTATGTACCCATATGAAATTTTCTGGTTGTTGTTGAAATTTTTGCGGCATTCAACATGTTAACGAGGTGTTACGTGAACAATCGTTAGCACGTCAACCTTGATACTGACTATCTGAATTTGACTTTATGCCTTCACGATGAGTACCCAGTTTACTGAACGTTGTTTTCTGCACAATCGCTCGACTACTCTTTATTTTATCCGGCACAAAACGTAGGTATAAGAATTAAACTCAAACATTGATTTTCTATTTTGTTCCAATTCTGGAGAAGGTTTTTTTTGTTTTCTGTCGCTAATTTCAGTTAATGGTTACCAAATAATTTTGTCGAATTAGTACAAAACTAAAATCACCCAAAGTAGCATTATAATTATTTCGAGGAAACTTAACATTCTTATTTTTTCATTCTACAGCCTGTTTTAAGTACAACATAAAATTCATAATATTTCTTGAGAAGACTGAATTCTTAACAAATTTCTAGGATAGCATCAAGTAATGAAGGAACCGTTAAAAGCAATGCTACTTTTAATAATAAAAAATCTGCCTGCACGAACATTCAGGAAAGAAGATGACTTAGTTTACTTTTAATTTAGACTGTATACGGAGTAAGATAAGATTAAAAATGCCTCATTCATTAAGCTCGATTAAATTAAACCTCGTAAATCTTCATTAATTGCCAATGAAGAAAATTTTATTTTATTTTAATGACATCGAGATAATTAGTTAGTCTAGTCTCCTATCTTTTTCTCCTGAGCGAGGCTTCAAAATGGCTCTAACGCGCTCTTGTCTGGCGGGAAACCCTCGGGATTACTGTACTTACGTACAGGTGTGTTTACATCATTCTAGCGGTCAGGAAAGTAGGTAAAGAATCTTTGGTGCTTCAATGGAAAACACAGTTTTTGTATTGATTTTAATTAGGTAGACAACTAGCTGGAATTAAATAACAGCATTTGTGCAACATAATCTCCATAATTATAATAGGGGTTAAAGTATGAAATTGCCGTTTTATTGCAATAGGTTCTTTGAATTGACATAGAATCTTCATGGTTTGAGGTTTTCGAATGAAACTTTTTTCAAATGGTTTCTATGATGTTCTTTTTTTAAAAAATGTGAAACATTTGAATATCGACTTTCAATTGTTTTTGTTATTCAATTTAGTCAAGAAAGATGGATACTGCGAAAATTCGAGTGATTTTTGAATACGAGTTCCGACGCGGAACTAACGCGGCAGAAACAGCCCGCAATATCAATGCTGCGTTTGGAGAGGGGTCTACTAATGAACGCACCGTGCGATTTGGTTTAAACGCTTTCGTGATGGAAATTTCGACTTAAAGAACGAGCCACGAGGAAGACCGCCCACACAGGTGAATAACGATGAATTAAGAGAGATAGTGGAAGCCGACCCTAGTCAAACTACCCAGGAATTAGCGGCATGGTTTACGTTACCTTACCCACAATATTGATTCACTTGCGTCAAATCAATAAAATAAAAAAATACGAAAAATGGGTGCCTCATAATCACTCGAATTTTCGCAGTATCCATCTTTCTTGTCTAAATTGAATAACAAAAACAATTGAAAGTCGATATTCAAATGTTTCACATTTTTTAAAAAAAGAACATCATAGAAACCATTTGAAAAAAGTTTCATTCGAAAACCTCAAACCATGAAGATTCTATGTCAATTCAAAGAACCTATTGCAATAAAACGGCAATTTCATACTTTAACCCCTAATATTTCCTAAAAGGGATTATTGTACTCATCAACACGTGAGTTTACTTATAGCGGTATATTTCCCCATATTTTATTAATTGTATTTCAAATTTATTCTTGCACTACATTTCGCCAGTCTCTTGCTAATACCAAAGGCTTGCTCGAAGATAATTAATAAATTCTTCTTGCATTAAGCACGCTCTTGTGTGTTGACTTTTGTAATTAATGCAATAAAGAATTAAAATAATAATAATTACACTAACTTTTAACAATAATAACTTTTAGTATATAATAATAATAATAACCTTTACTTTGTGGACACCTTCATCGCCTGTTTCACACTATCCATATAGCATAAAGTTTGACGAGTGGTATCTTGAAAGTTTGTTTGAAACTTGCTGCAAGCTTATGACTAAATTATCGCTCGTCAAACTTCATCCTATCTAAGTGAAGATATGAAACTGAATCAGCTGATTTTTTTTGTCACAATTACAGCGCCGGTTTTGTAGCTCTAATAAAATTCGTTGGTATTCCTTACCTCCATTTATAATGTCCCCATTGCATCAAGAGTTGGCTGGGAAAATTTCTGCTGAAATAGGCTCGAAACTTTTTATTTTGTAATTTTCTTGTTTTAAGTAAGCGATAAAATATAAGTAAATTGGTATAGATCGGAATAAATACTTCTTTTCGGAAAGGCTATTGAAATAATGATTTAATCTGTAAACGTTTAAGTGTGCTGTTTACAATAATTAATGAGTTTAATGAGTCACACTCACACATAATGAAGGCAATTAAAATTATCTAATAAATAATCGCAATTAAACCAGAAAACTAAAACTTTCGTAAGCACCACACAAAATTCCTTTAACTCCGGAATCACTTACTCAAACACTCAAGTAATTAATTCCGGAATTATGTTAACAATATTACTACATTTGTCAAAAACACTAGCCGCTAAGATCCTAGATCTAGGACCAGCAGCACACCTCTCTTTCAATGCACTCGACTAAAACATTGGTTGCTGGTGTACTGGCTGGTGACCTAGTGTAAATTGACCATAAACTAACGACGTGGGCAGAATATCGGGCCGTCATCAGTATGTAACGGGCCGCGGTTGACGGACGACGAGGGAAATCTATCGCAATATATTTAACTGTTTCTCAACCGAGGCTGGATACGGAACTATCATGAGCTTAAATATCAAAACAAAAAAGGTCGGGTCAAAATCATTGCTGCATTGCGTTTCGAATAGAGCAATAAAAGACGCATTTCTTTCAGATGCGTATAGCAGACGGGTACTGATAAAATATATTATAAGATTAGTCTACTTAGAATAATGTTTATTTGGTAACATCTGATTAAATAACTATTTACATAATATTGCAATATAAAAGTAGGTATAGGTATAGTAAATACAACTAGGAATTTTAGTCTAGTAATTATAAGGTCGTAATGCGGCTGTATCTAAAAACACAGCTTCATGTTTTCATTGTTATTAATTAGAAGAACGCGGTAAAATTTTTCCACAACAAAACGACGGGCGCTTTGCAGCCGCCTAGCCTTAATTTACTTAGTTATTCAAAGTTCCAGCGCAGCCATAAAACTGGCTTGGCATAAAATTATATTGCACATGTATGAAGAGTTTTGACAAGTAATAAAACATAACAGCGCACAACCTAATCGTATTAAGTAGCCGGCGAGTTAAAATGTTTCTTATTAAAATACTCGTACGAAAAAACTTAGCAAAACAAAAACCAACGTAATGAATTGAGATTCTTCTCATTTGACTGTAGCGGTTAATCCCCCGAAATTAGTTTTTTCTAGTATTTCAATTTCCGTTCCTTTTCTCCCTATTTTTTCTTTTTACTATGTGAAAATTTTCCCATGACATTTTGGCCCCATGCTCATAAGTTCTTAGTGGATTTTCACACCGAATGATATTTTAACCAGTCCGTTATATTGTCAGTCACTTTTCTCGTCATTGGTTCTTAGTTAAAAAAAAACCATTGTAATAATTAAAGGATATTTATTATTTCGTATATGTATTTAAACATTTTTGTCTGCCGTGCATATAACATATCTTAAAAATTACTTCTAAGGATTTATTTCCACTTACAATAAGTAATCGTAACATGTTGTTTATTCAGTATATTCAGGAAATATGTTCGTTTTTAATTATATTTCAGAACAGATAGTAGGTATATACATTTTTCCAGTGTGGTGATTGTTAACGATCTGTTGTATTTTACTATCCATTGCGGTATATTTGCTGTTTCTTTTGCGGCAAATATCTGGTTTAAATACAAATAGGAAATAATAAATATCCTTTCTTTATTACAATGTTTTTTTTTCAAATTAAGAACCAATGACGAGAAAAGCGACTGGCAATATAACGGACTGCTTGAAATATCATTCGGTGTGAAAATCGACTAGGTACTTATGAGCATGGGGCCAAAATGTCATGGGAAAAAGATATGTAAACAGAAAAAATGGGGAAAAAAGGGAATGGAAATTAAAATACTAGAGAAAATTAATTTCGGGGTATTAACCGCCACAGGCTCTCATTTGTTGAAGTCTTGCATATTGCCTATGTTCAAGTTTTTTGTTTTGGAAATGTAGTCGTAACTTGGTAGATTATGTTTGATAAGCTCGGCTTCGCTTTACCCGTTAAATCTAGACTTGAACGTACACAGCGAAGTTTGAATTTGATATTAAGCAAAATAAGTTAGGTGGAGATCTTCTGGGTACTTAAGTTTGATATGTTTATTGAGTTGAGGCGGGGGTAGCCCAGTCGGAACGAGGCAAACTTTGTTGGACGCTTTCCAAACTGCAATAGGCCCCCAGGGACAGCATCTTGACCCTCATCATTGTTAAAACATTGCAAATGATTTATTTATTCCTTTTTAGGAAACTTGCGGCTTACAATAAAAATGGATTAGATACATATATAGTATTATAGACCAATGATTATAATTTACCACTAAGTTTAGCGTTTGTGGATTACGAAAAAGCCGTCGATTTGATCGAGACATGGGCGGTACATGAATCTCTCCAGCGGTGCCAAATCGACTATCTCTACATCAAAGTGCTGAAGTGTTTGTACAAAAACGCCATAATGTCAGTCCGACTACAGGATAAGAATACGAATCCTATTCATTTGCAGCGCGGAGTGAGACAGGCAGATGTAATATCTCCGAAACTGTTTACAGCTGCACTTGCAGACGTAGGTATTCAAACTTCTAGACTGGGAAGGATCTGGCATCAACATAAATGGCGATTACATCACTCACCTTCGATTCGCCGATCACATAGTGATTATGGCTGAGACCCTGGAAGATTTGAGTTCAATGCTCAATGACTTGAACAGAGTTTCTAACAGAGTGGGTCTTAAAATGAATATGGACAAGACTAAGATAATGTCAAACATGTATATGTGTGGACTAATTTAATTTTTGTGTATTATAACACTCGATTTTAAAAAGACAATACACATTAAAATACAAACAAAGAAATTATAATAATCGATACAAAATACACCCATGTCAAACTCCCATGTAGCACCCACTTCTATCTATCTGACCTTAAAATTGTCGACCGCTATGTATGTATACCTGGAACAATCAGTCCAGTTATGTAAGTCCAACTTCGAGAAAGAGGTCACTCGTCGGATCCCACTCGGATAGGAAACTAAAACACATTTTCGCGTCCAAAATACCTCAGTGTCTCAAGACAGAGGTGTATAACCAATGTGTGTTGCCAGTGATGACTTATGGACGTGAGACCTGGTCGCTGAGTATGGGCCTCATAAAAAGGCTCAAGATCACCCAACGAGGAATGGAGAGAGCTATGTTAGGAGTTTCAGTGCGTAATCGAATTAGGAATGAGGAGATCCGCAGAGGAACCCAAGTTACTGATATAGTTCGAAGAATTGCTTAGTCAAAGTGGCCGTGGGCGGGGTACATAGCTCGGAGAACTGATGGCCGTTGGGGCGAAAAAGTTCTGACCTGGCGACCGCGGACCGGACGACGCAGCGTGGGTAGGCCCCCCACCAGATGGTCTGACGACCTGGTTACGGCGGCGGGGAGTCGCTGGATGCGGGCGGCACAAGACCGGGAAGCTTTGAAAACCAAGTCAAATGGCTGATGATGATGATGATGAGATACTATGTATTACTATGAGCTAATAGTTATTTTCCGTAGGTATATGGTAACTGATTAAGAAACAAACGATGTCTAAGTAGTTATAACAATTTTAGTTTAAACAGCTCTACAACACCAAGAACGTATCGTTATGTGATCGTAAATCAAAAACCTAAAGATTATTTACCACTGCCATAACACAAAATTAGGTACGTGTCTCAAATGAGAATTGGTACTCCTTGTTCACTTGTCAAAAAGGGAACCAAAATTATGACGAGTTTCTGCATCACTGCGGTTAAGTTTGAATTAAATACTTTATGTCCAAAGTATCAATT
The DNA here is from genome assembly GCA_947308005.1 of Yponomeuta malinellus. Classification (NCBI taxonomy): domain Eukaryota; kingdom Metazoa; phylum Arthropoda; class Insecta; order Lepidoptera; family Yponomeutidae; genus Yponomeuta; species Yponomeuta malinellus. The sequence continues at coordinate 12,590,435 of OX371006.1, read as the reverse complement.
TAGGAATTAAATTAATTACTCACTTGTTCAAAGAAGCGGTTTTTTCTATAGTTAGTCTTCGTAACAGAGGCGTTCAGTCTCAGTGACCGCCGCGAGCTGGGCCTTGCAGGTACTTAAGGATCTTCTGTAACATTGCTTCTCGTTTTATCTGCAGAATGGTCTTGCAAATATTAAATAGGCGAGTGAGTACATACCGTAAAGTATTGGCTTCGCTGAGAACGAAAACTACCTTCATATTCGGAACTAAAGTTAAACCATTTATTAATTGTATTCCAAAACCTTGCTTTGAAAGGGAAGGGTCTCCTAATGGGCTTCGATAGTCGACCCGAGCCATAGGTGGATCCAATTTGAGGGGTTGAGTGGGCTCACCGTCCCGCGGCCCGCTGCCCTCGAACATATGAACTCATTGAATATTTCCAAGTAGTAACTTTAGCGTTCTGGTACACAGAGACTCTAAGAAAGTTGAAATGAGAATGTAACAATAACCTACTGAGTTTATAACTTTCTGCAACGATGAGCTGCTCGCAAGTTAACGTTGTTGGGCCGGAAACTCTTTTGACATACGACGTCGCTAAATGTTTAACGTGGAGGCAATTTAATAACTTTACATCTCGCACTGTTGGGATAGACATGTTGTGCGTGAAATAGGGATATTCATGGGCTCTTTTAATTGGGTGACAATATAATTACTCGTACATTTGTGGAGACGTTGTAATCACATACCTAATAAGCATGTCTGCCTTCAAAGTACCTCAAATTGAGTCCGAGTTTTATATTAACTTTTGTTCTACTAGTTATATTGCCCAGATTTTTATTTTTAGAAATATCAGGGTTTACATAATTTTATGAAATTCACGCTTTAGGCGCTCTACTAATGTCTCCAATAAATCATTGAGTTACATTTCTATGTATTTAAATCTTCTGAATGTCCATTCTATTAAATAAATCTGGTTTTAAGTATTATCTGTTTTTTATATTATGTGCTCTGGTGTACAACAAAGAATATTCTTATCTTATCTAATCTATCAGACAGCACCAAAGACAAAGCAGAAAAACTGAAAAATCACAAAATGTGAAAAATTTACAAAAAAAAACCAGAAGTCGTAGAATAAAAGTTGTTCAATCTTTAATTGACATATTTCAGGAATTGCACATTTTAAACGTTCTATAAGTTAGAAAGGCTTATAAAGGTTATAATTTTTTTTTGATACCGTAAATAAACCCCTTGGTTCGTGAATGTAAAATAACCACCCCTAAGGGGTTGACGCAATTAAAAGTTTTCTATTTAGCAACAAAATAAAATTACAGAAGAGCTTATCCTTTTGGGGATGAAAAGATGAAAGAGATCCATCGTTTATTGTTTTCTGAAGTGTTAACGAAATAATATCGAATATTAAATTACAAAATTAATAAATTCACCAAATTACCAGTGTCCCAAGGGTTTCATTTTGATTAATATTGTTCTACAAAGACATCGAAATATATAACTATGTGATAATAAACAAACCCTCATAGTAACAGGACAAGGCAAATGGAGAAATGTACCGGTAGTTACCTTGTTATTCTTGGTGTATTTGGCCGCCACAGGCGGTTTTGCTTTAGAATACGGTCAGGCGTATTAGTTGCTACTTATGAGTAGGTGTTTTCTAGGTAGGAAGGACCGCGGTGGTAGCCCAGTGGGTAGAACATCGGACTCGGAAGCGAGAGACCCAGGTTCGATCCCCAGTGTGGGCATGTACCTATGACTTGGTTTTCTAAGTTATGTACATTTGTGAAGTTATAGTAGCAATACCACTCGCTAACGGTGAAGGAAAACATCGTGCGGAAACCTGGGTGTCTGAGCTATTCACATATTAGTACATGCCGGGATTCAAACCCACGACCTCCCGAATAAGAAGCCGGCGTTCTACCGCTCCGCCACCACCGCTGATTAAAGTATAAAATGTTCCTGAAACAAATAGTTTTATATTTTGGTTTTTTTTGGTCAGTTATTAAACTTGAATGGAGAATGACAGGTACATAATTTTGTTACAAAAACCAGTCAAGCTATGACCGCAGTAGTAAAAAAAATGAGACACTATCAGATGAAAACGTAATTTTCTAAAATAGGGTTAGCTCTTCACAGTATCTACGGCAATAGTTTCTCGGTAACAATAAGTAGTCTCCGTAGCTGAATAAAACTATTCTTCATTTTTAAGGAAATTCGTGTTGCCCTTTGCCATACATTTTCCGTGAAGTTGTTTCCGTGTTAGCAAGTTTTCTTTGAATAAGAAGTAGCGTGGCATTTTTAAAATTTACATCTACGAGCAAAAATTACTTTGCAACTTCGCAGCAAGTTTTCGTATTTACGTATGATTGTTCGGAGTTGCTCTTTCACATTAGTTGTCTCAAAAATTTACATAACTTTTGGTTTCATTGTCTTAATTTTTTTTAAGAACTCTTTAATTTTTTAATGAAAACAAAGCTGAACTTATAACGTGGAACTGCAAGTAAGATAAAGTTAACTGAACCTTCACTGGTCAAATATAATAAACATGGTGTAATTATGCCGGCAACGAATAGATTTTATTATGCATATAAAGGTTGATTGAGGTCGTGGGTCGAATCCCGGCATGTATGAATGGCAATTTGTTTTTTAAGTTACGTGCATTTGTGAAGTTGTAACCTAAGCCCATACTATCTCTCTGAAAGAAGGCCTTGCAGTGGGACGTATATATACTACATAGAAAAAAGTTTCATGTGCTGTCGACTGTATTTATTTATGATAAAAGTGAAAACTCACTTCTGAACTAGAGCCGCGATACGCAATTCACCGCAACCGACTTGAGCGAGTATACCCGACTCAGCGTCGCCAACGTGGCAGCAGTTTCGTCTAGTGTTTTAAAAGAGTGTAAAGTGCGCCTAAAGAAGTCTTCATTCCAAGAAGTCGCTCCAAATCTAACTAATTCTGACTCGTCATTCTGTGAGAGAATCTTAAAGCGATTTGATTAATTCAACCTACGTAGGAAATCTTTCATATCTGTAAGTAGTCACCTCAGCATCTTTTCCGTTCCGTGCTGCCTTCTGTGATAAAAACCATCACGTTATGCGCTTTTCTTGTTCGTCAACTGTGCGTAACAGCGCAGCGAATATCCCTGAAATCGACTCGATTTTATAGTTGGTCGACAAGTGCTTGCTGAATCCGCGGTACCAGGGTGAAATCGACACGGAAAGGAAAATACGCGTAACCTCATACATCGCTGAGGTGGCGTCGGTTCTACGCAAATCTCATTCTGTCGAAGGATTATGGGTGTTTTCAAGGCGCACCCCATCTCAGACCGACGAAGGCGCAGATTAAATTTAATTCCCAGTCTAATTAGTAATCTCAGGTGAGCGTCTTTTGTTATAAGGAAGGAATTTCTTCAGGGACCAGATTTTCTGAAATATTGCTCGGTGAAAGCATCGACGCTGTGAGTTTATGTTTTTTTCTACATTAGTTGATCAAGTTTCCATCGGTGGATAGCACGTAGCCATTGGCTTGAAAAGTAAAGTACACTTTGTTTTTCATCGGAAATTGTTTCGCTTTTCTGCTCTGATTATGATTAACTCTGTGAAGTAAACAACTCTGTTATTTTAAATCATGATTTCGAGTGTTGAACATTAAAACTAAATTAATCTCAACTTTAGGAGGTGAAATTGCTCGGGTTAGGTAGTTTACGAGTCATAAATCGTTGGGATTACATAGTTCAAATAACAGTTCTCGCTTAAACGATGTGATTTTTCAGTCGGAACTTTGTGGGTGAGCGGTGAGCTTACAATGTGAAGTTTATGTCCAATTTCTGTCGTATTTCGTTCGGAAGTTACTCTTGGCAGCGCTCTCGCCGGCAGATGCCCAGCTGAATTGGCTTAGACTTTAGTGAAATCATCCCATCTCTAATGAGTTTTTAATGACTATAATTTTGATTTCACTGCCCATTTATTTCTTTACTCAGACATGGCCTTACGTTTGTGTATGTGATCACAAACAGCCCTTTCTTGCAACATCTCGATGAACTATGCTTCCACTATAATATTAATTAATACAACTAAATTCTAATTGAATGTCATTAACCTGGTGTTTAAGCTTTTCCATCAGAAGGCTTAGAATAAGAATACTTGTTCTAACAAAATGGCGATACAGTAATGCATTTTGATAGTGGTATTCACGCTGTATCAAGTAGGTAGTATCAAAATACAAGGCCTTTAACAAGGTAATAGGCTTCAACATCAATTCATTTCAAAAATAGCTTGTCGCACTGCTGTAAAATAAATCTCCTTTTGTTAAAAAAGCACACAAAATAAACAGCCGAAAATATGTAGATGGTTCCCAATATAAATTAAAGTAATAATAGCGCTTTGTAAATTTTAACAAGAGAAAATGGCCTTAAAATGGGATGCTTAGTATTATCGCAAACTTGTGTCTTCATAGCTCAATAGTATTATGTTAAGATTTTGATAAATAGGATCCTAGTTCGGTCCTGAACTAATTATTTAATAAAATATATTTTGTGGGTAAACGGTAAATTGTAACGTGTGTCCTTTTATCTAAATTTATACTTGAAAACGAAGACCATTAATATATGCTAAAAAATGTAACTAATATTTTTATTTAATGTTTTAACTTTTTCTTCACTTCCCTCGTTAAAAAAATGCATAAAAGGCACTTGTATATTCAATAACATTATTCTTAAAAAAATATTAATCATTATTTATTGTTATCTCTCTATCTATTCATTATTAATTGGTAGTACAAGAGAAAATTATTAATATGTAGTTTACTAAGAACTGACTTGTAAGTCTGCCCTTGCAACAGAGACGCGGGTAAACTGTGGGTTAGTTTCCACTTGATGTCTTACCCTGCCTGAGAGTTAATTTGAATACCCCGGTCTTGTCTCGCTACTTAATTTGTGCCATCAGACCATGGCGTGATAAAGGGAAGTAGGGGATGGGGGTATTTGCCATTGTCAGTTCAGCCCTGCTGTAAATAATTGCCTATGCACGTTTGTGTTGTACGTAAAGTCAGCTACGGAAACCTGGCAGAGTATCGGGCTCTTGTTTGTTAGGAAATATTACACCCAAGAATTTTGTTAGTTGACCGTTGCTCCACGGGAATTTTTTAAAGGTTGGAAATATTTCCTTGATTTTAACAAACAAAATTGTTTTCCACAAATACCTACTTCCTTGCTAAAAACAAGGATTTAAACCAACAATTTTGGTACTTACGAATACCTATTTACTAAAACATTAGTTTTAATCAAGAATTTTGGTACTTTACAAATACTTTCTTGCTAAAACATCGATTTCAACCAAGAACTTTGTTAGATACAAAAACTTTCTTGCTAAAAACAAGTGTTAAATTTTAAAGTGACCATGGTCTTTAATATTGTGTGAAATGTACTTTTTATATTTGTATTGTAAGTATTGATCATAAAAATAATTAAATATGTCCAAATATACTCAATATAACTTGACACAGTTGAGTTTGTATTGAAATACTCACCACCAGACTAGGATAATTTACTGACGCTTTTCCGTCTTTGCAGTTGGCATGAGTGCCCCGAACTCTGCACAGTTGGATCGCCTACTGGCGTTTCTAGAGGAGAATGAAGACCTTGCCAGAGGACATATGAGGACAGTAGAGGGCCGAATGAAGAGTCAGACCCTCTGGGCAGATATCACAGAGGCTCTGAATGCCATAGAAGGCGGCTGTGTCAAGACTGTCAGGCAGTGGCAGAAGGTATGTTGTCTTTTGTCTTCATTTTTGTCTTCAGCTCTGAGTTAAATTCGAAAGATTTGAAGTATTTTAGAATGGAACAGGATAAATATAATATATTGGAGCCATTTGAAGGCTTTAATATAATCGCACCTTCGGTAATACAAGGGCACAACTTACAAAGAATGGTAAGATGAGTTAAGTACGCAGAAATGCTCTAAAAAACACTCCTCTGTCTGGTGGGATAAAGACTCCCATTAGATTCAGTTAAAAAGCGACCTTTTAACGGCATTTCTGCATACTTAACTGATTGTACCATTTTTTTGTAAGTTGTGCCCTTGTACTACCGAAGGTGCGATATTATGTTTATCCTGTCTATTTACTGGCTTTGAGCGACGAAATTGTCACAGTGACATGAAACAAATAGTTGAACATCAGGTAAGATGATCATCACAAATAGTGTTCTAAGTAAGTTTATCGACCTCCATCCAGCCCAGAAATACAGTCCACTGCTGGGCCCAGGCCTCTTTCCTGTCACGCCAACCTTCTCCGTTCCCTACCAATATCGAACGGTATCCGATAGTTTGTGTGCGTAAGCTTGGGAGTCAAAGGAGTGCTCAACATCGCACATCATCGCTAAATGAATGGCTCGGCGGCAGTCGTGAGATTAAAAGACTGCATTAACCTTCTAAGTCTTGAACTTGAAAATAACAATCGAAAACCATTCAAGCTTTGAACAGAAAGTATCAAGAATAGCTTTGTTGTTAGAGCGAACGGTCCACCGATTCAAGTCTCGGTCCCGGTTTTTTTTTCACTGAGCATGGGTTTCAATCTTACATTCGAGAGGTCCTAGGTTCGATTGCAGCATGTGCCAATGACATTTTTTTTTAAATTGACATACTAGTTACTACAAGTTGTAGTAGCAATACCACTCGCTTTTGGTGAAGAAAAACACCTCGAAGTGACATGAGGGTTTGCTGGTGTTAAAAGTGTTCTCATACCTCAACTGCTTGCCATCACTAATCCGCAGGGAGAGCCTGTGACCTACAGTGGGACGGATTCTTGCTGCTTACGTATGGAATTATTTTTACCAGACTGCGAGAGCAAAGAAGGGTTACGATTTTGCGTGTGTAGCGTTTTCATAATTTTTTTTTTATTTGAGACTTTTATCACACCCGACACCCGCCATTTTGTTCACGATGATACGCGTGTGTTAGTTTCATTAAAATTTTACACTTCATTTGTAAAAATCGATCTAGCCGTTTGACCTCAGCGTGGTCACAAAACAAACTTACATATGGACGTTCTTTGCTTTTGCAGTCACGTAAAAATAGAAAGAAAATACATACGCTACACAAGCAAACACAAGTTAACGGACATCGCCGACGTGGTCGGCCAAGGACCAAGGCGGGCATGGCGGGATGATCTCTCAACCTTTTAGCTCGGGTGGAAGATGATGGCTCAAGACAGAGAGGACTGGAGGATCATGGGGGAGGCCTTTGCCCAGCAGTGAGGCACAAACCCGGCTAACTAAAAAAACAGGCAAGCACGTCACATTTTGGACCCGTCTTCGTTTACCATTAGGCTAACTAACTGCAGTCAAGTATTAACCTGTCCTAATAAAAAAAAAGACGAAGAAGTGTGAGTCAGATTCGCCCACTGAGGGTTCCGTACAAATTTGCAGGTACTTACATATTATAAATAGTTAGGGATCTTTTCTTTATGTTAACTTAAAAGTTTGATTTTGTCACAGCTTCAAGGGACTGTAGACTTGAGTATATTATCTTGACGGACGGACGGACGGACGGACGGACGGCCAAAACAGTGATCCTATAAAGGTTCCGTACCCAACCGGTAAGGGACCCTATTACTAAGACTCCTCTCTCCGTCCGTCCGTCCGTCCGTTCGTATGTCAACAAGTTGTATCTCATGAACTGTGATAGTTATAGAGTTTAAATTTTCACAGACGATGTATTTATGTTGCCGCTATAGTAACAAATACTAAAAACAGAATAAAATAAATATTAAAGAGAGTTTTTCGCTCGATATTAATAACGACAACAGGTAGACGCTTGAAATATTCAAATGTTGTATAGATAATGGTACGGAACCCTTCGTGCGCGAGTCCGACTCACTCTTGGTCGTTTTTTTTTTCTTTTTCTTTTGAGGTGCGGAACCCTAAAAAGATATTATCTCTAAGCTCTATCTAAGTTTGTTAGATTTTGTTCTTGGCATAATTTGTGTTAGATCTCTAACACCGGATTTTTGTTCAACGCAGGTGTGGTCGGATAGAAAATACTTGACAAAGAAATCGGCATCAACCGCGGGAGGGTTCACCGACTACCAGTCCCTAAATCCTGTAGAAAAGCGAATTTTGGCCATTATCGGAGACGAATTGGCTGAGCACGACATACCCTGGGACCCTACCTTCATAACTGTAAGCACAGAGAAATTATGTTAGACCTTAGCTGGAACCGCATTAGTTATAGAAAATATTTGCAGTTAAAACTGGTCACTTGAATTGTTTGATACAATCCTCTACGTATTGTTAAGCGAACAACAAACTCAGTCCGGAAACCAGCTTTTAATTTGAACTATCATTGGACGCTTTCAGTGCAAAAGCTATACTTAAAAAGCTTCCTTTGCTATCTGTATGTAAATGTCGCATGTGCATACATTAACTACTACTTCGATGGCCAAGCGGTTAACACGCTTGACTACCAAACAGAGTTCGTGGGTTCGATTCCCACTGTAGGCTGCCGTACTTAATTTGCACAAATGGCCTCAGTCTGGGTGTATTTCCATGTTTGTGATGTCCTTGCCCGGTTACCATAGCACAGGATATCGAAGTTTGGGACCATGACAAGTGATTGGTTTCTCGTATGCTAACAATGTGTTAATCAACTGTTAACAGCCGTCGCTTGTTTTTTGTTTAACATGCATTCTGACCTACTAACAACTGTTAAGGAGGGTCTCCATAGAGTAAAACTAGCGCAACCAAGGGATAAAAATCATATCTTATTTTGCAGATCGTTTTGGCAGTAAGTGTCTGTACAATCTCTCAATGATGTTAATAGGACCCATAGCCGTGAACCTAAGGCAAAAACCTACGTCAGCATTAATGTTATATACAGCCGTTTTTGATCCTAGGTTCTCGGTCGTGGGTCCTAAAAATCACTATTAATCAAAATTGAGAGATTGTTGTGACACTTTTTGCATAAACGGTGTGTAAAAAAAGATATGATTTTTGTCCCTTGGTGGCGCTAGTGTTACTCTATGGAGCCCCTTAAGGCTGATCTTACGTGGAGCATGTTGTCTCGCTCGTAAAATTTAATATTTTTTGTGATTGTATTCAAATGAGTATACTTTTGACGAATGTGCTTTGAGGATTTGATGGATAATAAAATTACGGACATTTTGAATATTTTTTTCCTATACGTAGCTTTTAGTACAGAAAAGTTGTTTTCAAAATTATAAATTTTGAGCAGCCTTGAATATCCGCAATTTAATTGAATCGTGCGATTTTAAAACAACACAAGTCACATGTGTTTTTAAAATAACACTTGCCCAATTTTTTTTTATTAAATTATTTACACCTACCTATTGATTTACATTAGAATAAAAAATTGTAGTTTATTCATACAGAAATCAATATAATATGCTAAAATATTGCTGTTGTAGATATTAGTATTTGAATAAAACAGTTTTTTCTATTTCCTGCAAAGTTGTAATGAAAGGACATGTGTCGTTTTAAAATCACACGATTCAATTATCCATCAAACCCTCAGACTACATTTATCAAAAGTACTCTCATTTTATTACAATCACTAAAAATATTGAATTGTGCGAGCGAGACAACATGCTCGACGTAATAAGGGCCTTAACAGTAGATCGCCTTAACAGTACATCACACAAGAAAAACCGGTCAAGTGCATGTCGGGCCACGGGAAAAGTAGGTTTCCGTAGAAAGAGGGTTTTTTTATCTGCTTTACAGAACTAACAACTTCATCGGAGTGAATTTCAATGGATTTTGTACGAAATTTTACATTTAAGTTGGTTGCCTATTACTCCTTAACTAGTAAAGTCTACTTAGCCGTGATACTTTTCCTTTGATCCTTTCCATAGTAATAATGATAACCATCAAAACAATTACAATTTACAAGTTTTAAATCGAGAAACCTTTCGCCAGAAAATTTGTTACCTAAATGCTTCATTACGGATTATAAAATGTTTGTTAAGCTCAGTACCTTTTTCAGGCCCGCGATCGCCCATCGACGAGCCGGGAAAGAAAACCTTCACCACATCAGCTATTTTTACCTCAAACTGATTTAAAAAGTGGTAAGTGCCTCATCAGCTATTTTTACCTCACATCAGCAGCCTATATACGTCCCACTGTAGGGCACAGGCCTTCTCTCTGGGAGAGAGTATGGGCTTAATCACCACGCGTGCCCACCGCGGATTGGCGATTTCAAGCGTTGAGGTATGTGAACACCTCAGACACTCAGGTTTCCTCACGATGTTTTCTTTCACCGTTGGCAAGCGGAATTGCTACTATAACTTCACAAATTTTACCTCAAACTGACTTAAAAAGTGGTAAGTGCCTCAAACTGACTTAAAAAGTGGTAAGTGCCTCATACCTTGGTTTTAATAGAGTTGACGGAAATGTAATCAAATAATCGCGAGCGTGAATATTTACCTAAAAAAGTTGCAAATCGGCAGGGAGGAGTTTACTTGTCCATACGCATAACTTTTAAAACAGCCGATATATCTTTCGCGATTTTGAAAGTTTCTTCTAATGTAAGAGTTATTCGATAGACATCCGAAAATGGGGCAGGAGGAAGGAGGGTTTTACTTGTCCATACGAATAACTTTTACTATGGGAAAAATATATGGAACAGCTGATATAATTTTTCACGCTTTTTGTCAAAGTTTTCTCTAAAGTAAAAGTTATTCAATATACATCCAAGAATAGGGCAGGGGGGAGGGAAGGTTTAACTTGTCCAAACGAATAACTTTTACCATGGGAAAAATCTATGGAATAGCCGATATCTTTTTCGCGCTGTTTTTTCACCCTAGAGTAAAAGTAATTTGCGTTGAAGTCAAACTGCCCATTATGAAAGAAAGAAAAAACACATTTATGTACCGCCACAAAGACACTTAACTTAAAAATACCTACTTTTCTATAGTAAACAGGTATTTGTGCAGGGTTATGGTATGTCTACGCAGCGCTTAAAAAGCCTGAAGCTCAGCATTAGTCGCTAACACTGCTTTTCAGCAGAGACCTTGATCGGTGACTCCCGGAGAATCAATTGAAACAAGCACTCAGTACTAACATAATTATTGTAACAGTAGATAAAACAGTTTTGGCCGTATATATGCGGATTTTGTTACACATTGTGTCAACCATTGTATGTGTCTGGTGTAAATAAATCATTTATCTATCTATCAATTCAATGTTCCCCTTCACTTCCAGTGTCTAACCTCCGCCGTCGTCGACGGCCGTACACGATCAGAAACGTCATAAGCTTGGAGGAGAACCGCCTGGCGGCTGAAAGACGCCGAAACTTCTACCTACACGGAATTCGGGACGAGATCAGGGGCATGAGGAATTGTATGGAAGCCCACGTGCAGGTTATGCGGGAGATGCTTGAAGAAATGCGACGAAGACAACCTTACACTTACTGATTCAGTGAATTGTAAAAATGGTAAATTGTATTGTACATAGACACTGTGTACGTTGATATACATGGGAAGCTAAGACAATAGTAAAGACGGTAAATTATTTATTGGATTATTACGGTAACTCTGACCTCTGAGTCTGACTGTGAAGGAAAACATCGTGAGGAAACTTGAGTGTCTGAGGTGTTCACATACCTCAACACTTGAAATTGCCGATCCACGGTGGGCACGAGTGGTAATCAAGCACATACTCTCTCTCTCACTGAGAGAAGACCTGTGCCCTGCAGTGGGCTAGATAAAAAAAAGCTGATCTCAATGTGTGTCTCAAGTGGCAGGTAAGTTACAGAGGTCGTAATCTAAAATTTTAATTTGGAATTTCCTTCAGTGCTCATGACGTAATTGATCAAATCACAACGGCAAAAGTATTTTTAGGTTAAAAATAACTTTCCTCATTAATACGCCTTTGTTTGAAATATTATATCATTACGGAGTCTCAAGTGACGCGTTTGTGTTAGAAAAATCTTATACTAATTACATAAAATATGGATTGCAATTTGTGATTGCTATAAATAGAGATATTAATAGAGATAAGGTAGCTTTGTACAATAAGGTGGGCGTAAGAGATTACCAAGAGGTTAATTTATTTTTCAGCTTACATTATGTAAATAAAGAGTTGTGACTTATCCTCTTTTGATTTTCTTTCATCATTTGCAGAGCAAAAGGAAAGTGACAGAAATGAGAAGTCCTCGAAGCTTAACTTGACTCCAAGAACTTCCATGGTTGACTGTACAACCCTGTAAGAGAACTAAGCGCATAATTTATCATGTAACGGTACCTCGTGGTAATAAATCCTGGAGTTTGTAAGGCGGCGTTGTTCATGGAGTACCATATTGCGTAGGCTCGTCGTAAATAGATCGGATGCACCGGGGGCGTTTGACGTATTATTATCAACGTGAAAACTCACAGAGGGATTGTTAGCGGAATACACTTGAACAATTGTTAGAGGACCATACTTGAACGATTGTTAGAGGAACATACTTGAACAATTGTTAGAGGAACATACTTGAACGATTGTTAAAGGAACATACTTGAACGATTCTTAGAGGAACATACTTGAACAATTGTTAGAGGACCATACTTGAACGATTCTTAGAGGAACATACTTGAACAATTGTTAGAGGACCATACTTGAACGATTGTTAGAGGAACATACTTGAACGATTGTTAGAGGACCATACTTGAACGATTGTTAGAGGAACATACTTGAACGATTGTTAGAGGAACATACTTGAACGATGGTTAGAGGAACATACTTGAACGATTGTTAGAGGAACATACTTGAACGATGGTTAGAGGAACATATTTGAACGATTGTTAGAGGACCATACTTGAACGATTGTTAGAGGAACATACTTGAACGATTGTTAGAGGAACATACTTGAACAATTGTTAGAGGAACATACTTGAACGATTGTTAAAGGAACATACTTGAACGATTCTTAGAGGAACATACTTGAACAATTGTTAGAGGACCATACTTGAACGATTGTTAGAGGAACATACTTGAACGATTGTTAGAGGAACATACTTGAACGATGGTTAGAGGAACATATTTGAACGATTGTTAGAGGACCATACTTGAACGATTGTTAGAGGAACATACTTGAACGATTGTTAGAGGAACATACTTGAACGATGGTTAGAGGAACATATTTGAACGATTGTGAGAGGAACATACTTGAACGATCGTTAGAAGAACATATTTGAACGATTGTTAGAGGAACATACTTAAACGATTGTTAGAGGAACATACTTAAACGATCGTTAGAGGAACATACTTGAACGATGGTTAGAGGAACATATTTGAACGATTGTTAGAGGACCATACTTGAACGATTGTTAGAGGAACATACTTGAACGATTGTTAGAGGAACATACTTGAACTATGCTTGATACGAGTGCGTTTGCTTGCTACGTCTCCCGACAAAATACTATGAATAAGAAGTTAGGTTTGATGTAGCGATTCGCTTCTACGCAAAACGTTGTCATAACCTCATGATATTTATTATAACAAAATAATACGTCGCAAGAAACTTAAGCCCAGAAAGAACCCACAACTTAAATATTGAAAGATATATCGACTATTACTTCCGTCTCTCGTGATCACGGGCTAAAAAATACCCTCAAACGTCTCAAATTGGACCTAATCTCAACTTATAAACAAACATCGACAAAATAGGGGTTGTATTAGCGAAGGGCAAGATATAAAGCGTACGCACGAGCAGCGACTAGTGAATGTTGATGATATGAAATAGGTTAGTCAGAATCGTGACAAGTGGCAAACACTAGTATCTGCCTATCCGTGCAAGATACAGGCGTGAGTTTAGTGAAATTGTAAAACTCAGTGTAACTACGTGACACCGTCGGTTCGTGACCCGAGGGCAATATATCGAGGTCATATTCATCCAACCTCTACTAACTATGAATGGGGCATGAAGTAGGTATTTGCTATTATTCAAGTCTCTCGTGCTCTCGACGCTCTCTAAGTATGGGGTGACTACACGTGCTTTGCAGAGGTGCTAGCTTTGGATTTGGCCACCAGGGGGTGAGTCCCTCATATGCATTGTTATTCAATTAAGTAATAGTAGCACGGTAATGGTTGTTTCATTGACACTATTAGTAGTCTAGTAACCAGTTGCATTCCAATGATTGCAATAACCCGCGCAATTTAACTCTTGGTCATCTTCGCGAGCGATGCCCATTTGATTTGCGCCATAGTTTTGCGCAATTTGCTTACCATTGAAATGACATTGCACTGTTATTGTTTTATAGACTGCCAAATCGAGGCAACTAACAACTATTGTTGTGCTTATTTCGTTCTATTGATTAACTATGTGTGTATTAGACTCTAGAGCCTGAAGTGAAGCCAAAAGAGTTTACAACTATTTGAATAACATATCAACCAGCTTCAGAGTAATAATATTAGGGGTTAAAGTATGAAATTGCCGTTTTATTGCAATAGGTTCTTTGAATTGACATAGAATCTTCATGGTTTGAGGTTTTCGAATGAAACTTTTTTCAAATGGTTTCTATGATGTTCTTTTTTTAAAAAATGTGAAACAAACCTCAAACCATGAAGATTCTATGTCAATTCAAAGAACCTATTGCAATAAAACGGCAATTTCATACTTTAACCCCTATTATATTCTGCAGTAAGGCCGACTTGCGCCACTTCTTATTTGTCACTTAAGTCGCCATTTAAATCGATTTTTGTATGAAGAATTTTAGTTAAATGCCGTTTAAGCCAAAAAAGCGGTGGTAGTCTAGTGGGTAGAACATCGGACTCGGAAGCGGGAGACCCAGCTTCGATTCTCACTGCGGGTATGTACCTATGACTTTGTTTTCAAAGTTATGTACATTTGTGAAGTTATAGTAGCAATACCACTCGCTAACCGTGAAGGAAAACATCGTGAGGAAACCTGAGTGACTGAGCTATTCATATACCTCAGCGCTTGAAATCGCCAATCCGCAGTGAGCACGCGTGGTGATTAAGCCCATACTCTCTTCCTGAGAGAAGGCCTGTGCCCTACAGTGGGACGTATATAGGCTGCTTATGCCGTTTAAGCCGCATTTAAGAAAGTGGTGCAAGTCGGCCTAATTGTAGATGTTAGCCAAGCCACACCCAACTTCAAAGCTCTATTCTTGACAGGAACCTAGTCGACTGTAAAAGGGATCATCCGTGCTCTATGACGCGTTTTGGCTTATGTTTTTTGTCTGGGAAACCTTTTTTCGGTACCTAACGGCAGTCTTCGTTTACTACATTTAACATGGTGTGTTGATTACAGTTTAACCTTGTATGCTTTGTCTTCCACTTTAGAATAGTATTTTTATACATTGTTACACAGTTAACTTTGGGAATTGTTAAGTTTACCAATTAAACAATCGCTATTTTGGTTTAGAGCGTGAAATATTATCATGAATGTAGAAATATGGTAACGTAATAAATACAGAGATTTGTAAATGATTTTATAGTGAAACATTAAAAGAAGGAAATTATTAAAACCTTAATGAAAATAACTTTATGAATTTTATTTGTAATATTTTTCTGAGCAAGTTTTGAATTTAAATTCTATAAAATATACACTTTCATTACAATTCTAGTTGCACCTCTAGTTCGGTAATTAAAAGCAAACAACCTTCGGATCCTTCAGGAGCTGGCTGGGTAGAAATAGATTGGATGGGATTTGTTGGTATTTCAACAAGCTAGAGAACGATGAATATGTTATAGATGGATAGAAAATAGGTAAAAACGGCTACTAAAATTGTTTTTGTGCAATAAAGAATAATAATAACGAATAGACGTAGAAATTCCTGGAACACCCCAATAAGAGTAAATTTTGTTTTTTGGAATAGAATAGAAAATTATTTTTTGCACAATTATCATATTTTTCCCTTGTTCCGTTGTGATCAACTATTTTGACCAACTAAAATCTGATCAACTATTTTTATGCCACACGGAACAACGATTTCCGTTGGTCAGAGAGGAACAAGGTAGATCAACTATTTTCTTTCCTATTGGAACAACTCCAGCTTGGTACCGCGAAACATAGGTTACCTACGTAGATAAGTAAGTACTCTTGCTTTTGAAGTAGGCACTTACCGGTCAACGGGCCAAAAAGTACTAAGCTTGCATAAGCTTGGAGCAAGTATAATAAAGTCTGGGAAATTACCTGACTATACTTTATTCACCTTTCGTGGTTTGGTTAATATAAAAGGGAACCTAACATCTTCAGTTTATGCAAGCCTAGTACTTTTTGTCTTCAGAAGTATACTATTACACTCCGACTAACTTCATAGTTGTTCCGTTGGGAACTCTTATATAAGCTTAATATGGTTGATTTGAGTAGTTGGTCCGATAGCAATAAAACCACGTACTGAGTTCCGATCGGAACAACTAGTTGATCCGTTTAGTTGGTCGGTACGGAATAAGGGATATTTTTATACAGACGAGCCTGGCGAGCGGTTTTGCCACATGTAGCCACAGACTAAATAAGCAGAATTTTGGTTTGATTTTGGAGGAGTCGTGTTTTTATGAATAATGTCGTTTTTTCTTCAGTAATTGTAAAAACATGTTTGATATTTTGTTTTGTGTAATTGATTGTGTACCCGAAATAAATACTTTCTCTGCCTCTGCCTCTGCTTCTGCCTCTGCCTCTGCCTTTGCCTTTGCCTTTGCATTTGTCTTTTACGAGTTTTTACTTTTAAATGTATATTTTTTTAAATATCCGGTTTCACGTAGTGTTATTAAATTCACATATTACGCTCTCTCCCAATATGTCGCAGCCCGTGGTAAATCATTGTCTACAATGTCCTTTTTCTGTGTAACACATAGAGTTTTAAGTAGTATCTGTCAAGCGACGCCTACAGCGTTGAAAAACTGTTAAAACAAGTAAAAGTGTAATAAAGAAAAAAAAATCGTAGAAAAAAAGTTGTGATTATAAATTCTTTTCTTAAAACCTTTTTAAGTAACATTGTTCTAGGGGCAACTAAAAAAAGTCAATTATCGACTAATAAACAGAACGCGAGACATTAATTTAAGGCTTAAAAATAGCTTTAATTTGTAACAGAAACCTTCTTTGAGTTTAATCGATTCCTCGATCCCTGGGAGGTGGGGTCTTTATATTTATTGCCCGGTAGTAATAGTAATGAAGGCTGGGGACTGTCGAGTGGAGATACAGTGATCAAGCCTTGCCTGCCTTAAGTTCTATCCACGTTACGACGGGCCGACGACGTGCGGTACGATTTCGATCTAAAAAAAAAAATGTATTAAAAAAATAACAACAACCCGACTGCTGAACATCAACTACTAAGTAGGCGGGACCGACGCAACAAGTCACACACAATGTTGAAGTTGAATTTGTTGAATTGCTTAGTAGTTAATTAATGTTTAGCAGGCGGGTTGTTGGTTATTTTTTATTTTTGTCTTTTTAGTTTTTTTTGTAACCTATGACAGTCGCGCAAATACGTCGAATCGATTGCGATCTTATTTGTCAAAATCTGACCATTAGTTAAGGAGTTACGAGGGAACATAGAATCGTACATACTTCATATATACATACGTGCCAAACACATTACCCTCCTTTTGCGCTCTGCCGCAGTCGGGTAATAATCCTTAAATACTTACGAAGTTAGAGACTACAATGAAATATCGACGGGCGGAGTTTTTTGCGCCAGTATTGTAGTCTCTAGGTAATCCAAAAAAATATTTAAATGTTTATTTTTAATACAGTTGCTCAAAAAGTGGCGTATTGCAGGGACGTATAGAGTTCGGGATGTGGGCTATTACACACTCGTGCTTTTTTTTTACCTTTCCCGCACTCGTGCGTTCTCTTTCGCAACTGTCAAAATAATGTCTATTAAAAAGAATAACCAACCATGAAGTTTTTACTAAAAAAAATCATAGAAGTTTTTATGATTCATGCAAATACGTATATTTCTAAAAAGAAGCTACTAATTTGTTTCAATATCAGATTTAATTATTTGATTGAATGAGTTTGGTTAGGTTTCATTTAATTTATTCATCTCATTAAATTTCATTTTCATTTCATATCAATAAAAAACTTCTACTGAAGACTTGGCTGTATGGGCATAGTTCCCTTTGCCTACCAGAATGGGTGAAGAAAAAAAAAACTCTGCTTATATTCTACGGTTGGCGCCATTTTTCAGAAATTTTCTTTGCGAGTTTAGTTGTTTGTTGCACAAGATGAGTAACTTCGACCCTAGTTTTTTTGAATTAACACCATCGGATCGCAGTATAATTTGCACAAAATGCTTCGGAGAATATTTTACCGGAAAAGTCAAAAAGTCGCTACATATCTACATACGACGAATACTGCATGGAGAGAAGAGAAAAAAGCAAATAGTTTTTCATTTTTTCGCAACTGTATTAAAAATAGTCGTTCAGTACACGTGCGGAACCGTCATTGCAACTTGTTCCGACTGTCAACCCTCGCCTTCGGCTGCGCCTCGGTTCGGGTAGACATTTGTCGGAACTCTTTGCAATGACAGCCTTTCCGCACTTGTAATGAAATATACTATTTTGTTTGTACCGTGACGTCGCTAGCCTGCTGTAATGTGGATAGTCCATAGAGTGATTCACTTAGAAATTGAGTTTTTCAACGCACAATTTGACTGAAAAATATTATGTATTTGCGTACTTTTAAAGTTATATTGTTATATTGAATTGAAATCCACTACAAATGTAAGCTTCAAAGATACGTACTTATTACCAAAAAATATTTTAAAGCGTGTATTGAATAACTAGCTGACCGTTTTGCCACATGATTAACCTACGACCTATTCTCAGACCTACCAAATGTACACAAAAGATTTCATAAAAATCGGTGAAGCCATTCGGAGCAGTCCGATAACAAACACGATGATATTAGATTTTTATATATTAGATAATAATTAATGCAAACAACTTTTATTAAGAGACGACCAGATGTGTCATACATTCGCCGATATAAAAAAAATGGTATGGAGCAGCTGGTATATTTTTATCGATTTTATACTACGTTTCATAATAAAAGTTGTTCGTATTTATAAGCAAATCTTATTACAAAGATCTATACTCTACGAAATTAGGTTTAAATATTATAAGTAACAAAATCATTTGAAAACCCACTCGGTACTTTGTAGCTTATTACGCTCAGACAGACAAACTATAAAAAATATCAAAATAAAATATCAATGCAATCAATTGATTAAAACATGAACGTAATTAAAATCGAATATTATCATAAACAATCGAATCCGCAACTTATGACACTAAATTGAGCTGTCAAAAGTTTAAAAAGACGATTGGACCGACCGTAGGGGAACTGCATTACCTTCCCGACGTTTCGGCGACGTTGCCGGTAGACCATGGTAACTGCAAGTCTAAACATTAAGTTTACCTAATACATTATCATGAGTAGACCCGTAAATTGTATAGCTATGGTTGGGTATCGTGAGTCATTAAAATTACTCATATACAGCTGAGCGAATAAACAGAGCTTCGCTGCGGATACTCTTCCAATTAATTGTGTGAGTGTACGTTCATTTTGCATGGAGTGTAGGTAACAGATTGGCTGTATTTTCTGAGTACAAGGGGAGCGTTCATTCACGTCACAGACGTCTAGGTGTGCGTGGTAACTTGGCAAGTCAGGTACCACGGGGCGTAGGTTGATAGGGAATTTGCAACCTATAGGCACTCACTCCTTATAATTAAACGTTAAATTACTTAAGCGGCTTAGGCTGCTCCTGTAATGTAACGTTATGGGCTCTTTCACTCTGGTTAATTAAATCGGTCTGTGGCTTAGTGTTTTGTTCTGTTTATGTTCTGTAACAAAGGGAATCAACGGATCGATATAAGTACTTACTTATTCTAAGTACTTAACTATAGAAAAACAATGGTAAACCTTCCACCTCGTACCATTTCGGCAAGAATCCCGTTAAGGTGGTCCAGGTCCCGGCCGTTCATTAATTTAAAAAAATATTAAAGAACAAAACTTTGTGGAGCTATGAACTTATAAGAATATGGCGGCAACTTCATAAAAGAACCCTTCTGCGAAATATAACAGTATTTTTTATTTTGTGAATAAATCTCATGACGGCCAATAACTTGATAGACGCAGTAAAGGCAAGAGTTTGTCAGACGAAATTATAGCAGAAAGTGTTTCTGGGGGTTTAATTAAATCCGGGAACTCGTGCATAAATTACATGCAGAAATATGGTTTGGCTCCTCTCCATCAGAAAATTTCTGCACTATACTCCTTGAACTTTCATTTTAGTTCTATCTTTGCCTCAGATAATTTTCATACTGAGAAATTATAATAACCGGCCTGCGGCGCTACACAGCCCTGCTGAAAACCGAAAGAAAGCCGACATAATACAGTAATTAACTCTTCAATAACCTTTTATTAATGGAGGAAGTCTCAACTTTATCTAACACGTAAGGTGCTTTTTTTACAACTTATGTTAAATTTGTATAAAACTTGTAGTTCGAGGTAGTGATAGGAGCAAGGTAGGAAGTGCAGTGATCACTTAGATTTTTACATACCATATAACCGAAAGGTAATCATGGTATGTAAAAATCGCAATCCCTTAGCTAAACTCCTACGTTAAGAATAGTAGATTGTACAACAAGTGCATAAAACGCACCATTTTACTCGAGACGTTTATCCATCCGAGCGAGCTTGCGAGCTTTTAGAGCATGAGAAGTGAAAATATTATTATTATTAATACATTTATTGCACATAAGCAAAAAATACAATGGTAATGTGGCGGACTCAATGCTAATATCTGTGTAATTTACTTTTTTGTGTGCCATAAAGTGTTCTCTATCTTGTCTTTGTATCTTGGCGCCCAAGCTACACTATCCACAAACCAAAGGGGGACTGATAGAAAAATCAATTGAGCATTTATTTAGTGCGGCTTTGTACAAAAATCTTGCTTTCTGTTCAATAAAGAATTTAATAATAATAATACTTCTGTCAGGACCGTGGCAACTGGCAGACCCTGATCTCTGCCCACCTCTCCGGAATACACGCGTGAGTTTATGTTATGTTGTGTAATAATAATATTAAGCGTTCACTCGGCTTAATCGGCAAATCCAATGTACATTTTCTTTTCTAAGCTGTTCTTTCGTATATTCACTAGCTTTGGCGGGGTCGCTACTCGCTAATTACAGAGCGAAATTCCCCCGTAGGCCTTCGGGTTGAGGAATTTTAAAAATGCCCCTCGTATTCTACTGTAATGGGACGACCACGGTTGTTCTTTGCAAGACCAACGCGGTGGTAGTAGAGGGTGGCGAGTCTCTTAAATGCATAGTTGTTCAATAGAGTGACATTAGTAGGTACGGCAATGGTTGTTTCATTGGCACTATTGGCAGTACTAACCAATCGCATTCCAATAGTAACCCTTGTAACTTAACTCGCGCGATTCGATCTTCTTCGCGAGAGTTGCGTACGTATTTTACGCGGGTTATACTATTGAAAAGACATTGTACTGCTATTGCTAGAGTAGAATAAAATAGAGGAAAATAGTAGCTATTGTAGTGCTAATATAATTTTGTTGAACAACTGTGTTTGTTAGACGCTAGGCCGAGATAGGAAGCTTCGTAGAGGCACAGGTTCTGTCCCACTTTGATATTTTAGTTTTTCTAAGTTACGTAGTAGCAATGGCCCTTGTTGACGGTGAAAGAAAATATAATTATGGAACCCGCGGGTAAGTTGTTTCCTTCTTTGTATTCCCGATGACCGACTTAACTGACTTCGACAGGTAGATGTAGGTACATGCCTTATCTACAGAAGAACATGTCCTCGGGGACAGTTTGAATTATCAAATACATACCTAATTTGACACTTCGGTAACATCAAAATGCTTACCTAATACAGTGGACAGTTAAGGATTGGGAGGATTACGGTTTAGCAATTTGCGCGGTTGAAGAAAAAAAGTACGCGAAACCGGCGTGCGTGCGTGCTGTGACTAATGAATGTTAATGAAGCGAAAGATGTGTTTGTCAGGATCGTAGATACGTTATTAAGTACAATTTAATTTTAGATAGATAAATAATTTATTTCCATAAGACACACACGCATGCAATACATCACATTTACAAAGTAACTGCACAGAGTCAACATAGACAGACACAAAAGCATACATAAATTATTCAAACGTAGCTCGACATTTTATGCGGTACGGTAAGTACCTATTGGTAAGATAAGAAGGAATAAAACGTGACAACATTTTACGTTTTACATATTTTAAAGCTTTTAATAGTAGTATGATAATAGTATCACACGAGTATCCTAAAATCGTTTTATATGCAGTTGCATACACTACTTTATCTTTATTCATTTATAAATGAAAGTAAACAAGAAAAGCAATTATTTTCTATTTTTTAGCCGTACTGAAAAAACTGTAAGCTATGGCGGCAAAACAAATCCAAACTTCGCAGGTCCGCTTTCTTTTTGTCTAGTTGTTCCATTTGGGATAGGCAAAGGAGTCATACCTACACACAGCCTGTGCTCAGTGTGGGTAAATCAGACCAAAAATTCAAGTTTATCAGCGGAAGTGTATCAGCAAGGAGAATTTTACCCGGAAGTGTATCGTAATAACAAAAAAAGTTATTTTACGATACAGTTTGGCAGAAATTCTCATACAAAATTTGTATTGTAATTAATTTTTTTCATTGTTACAGTTGTCTGTGAAATAACACTAAAGCCTTATGCATCAACTTTTTAAGAACATAATTCGAATCTTCCGACATTCGTGTAGATAGAAGCTTAAGAAAAACACTTACGTTGTTCACATTTCCTATTATAAGTGTTATTAGTAAATATTGATAAGATATATTAGATATAAATGTGATAGGTATATTGTATTAGAGATCTTGAGAGAAGCCTGGGTCTCTGCCTACTCCGCCCGGAATACAGATGTGAGTTTACTTAATACTATGTAGTTTTGCATATTCTGTGCAAAAACAAAATATCTACTCCGCTTTGTTCTATAATTATGCAGCTCAAATTCAGTATGACTTCTTAAACATCCACCGAAATACGATATCTGCTACGTGGATACGTACGAGTAAGTATGACGTCTCATCACCGTACGGCGGCGCCAAGCAAACATTCCATTTTCACCTGATGACTGTATGCGTTAAAATATGCTACAAGCATATCAAGTCGCTCGCATGGCATTATTGCTCACTGTGAGAAAGAGAGTATTTCTTATTTCCACAAAGAGGATAAAGATTTCCTCTCAATCTGTCTCAATTTTTAGCAATTCCCTGCAAGTGGTGCGTTTGTCGCCAGATTGGCAAATGTTTCAACGTCACGCGCTCGCCGTGATTCAGTGTTCACACGCTTCCCTCCGCCCTTGACTGATAGCGAATGGTTTTAATCTCATTTTGTTATGTGATACTAGTAGAGGTAGAAAATATGGCTGCTTTTACTTTTGTTAGATCACCGCCATTAATTAAATTACATTAAAACTTATTGGCCAGAGCAATGTTATCGACCTAGAAAATCCATTGAACGGAGAAGATGACCTCGTAATTGAATGGGTAAAATTTAATACGTTGGCAAAATATTAAGGGGGGCTTCTGGCTATGATTTAGAAACCTATGGCAGTTTATATATATATGTATAAGTATATTGTGCTAACATGCCAGGTTTGTTAATACGTATTGTAATATTCAATGGCACCGATAATATTTGGAGAAAGAAAAGAAAATCTTTTACCATAACAAGACACGAATCACAAAAAAAGAATTGCAAACGTAAGATATTCTGAAGTAGGTAATTCGATCATAACCATCTACTTACTCTACATAAGTTCCAGGTAAGGCTCTCTCGCCAAGCAACAGCCTTCAGCTACGCTCGTCTGAAGGACTAACCCTTTTGTGCAGGGGCGCTGAGTGATATGATGACCTATTAACGACTCTACATGTTGTTAGGCCTTTAAATTAAGGCTGCTATTACGTCTGGCACCTGGCTCGCTCGCACGTTGTAATATTTTTAATGATTGTAAAATAATGGTACACTTTTGATAAATGTGGTTGACATAGAAGTATTTCTGTATTTTAACGATCACGGTTCCAGGCATTTAAATATTTTAAAATAATAACGGGTTATTTCATTCTACGGAACTTTAATCGAGCATAAAGTATAGATATAATTACGAGTTCTTTTTTTTTACGTAGCCTCTATGTTTATGTCCCACAGCTGGGCAAAGGCCTCCCGCAATTCAGTCCAGAGTTTTCGGTCCTGAGCCAACTCAGACCAGTCCGGTAGATGTTGGTCGAGATCGTCTCTCCACCGTCTTCTAGGCCGGCCTCGACTTCGATGTCTTAATTAAACGTGGAGATAACCACAACCATACAGAGCACGCTACAACTCAACCAGACTTAGCTTGGCTAAGGCTGGCTTGCGTTAACGCTATCTGACAGTAGTATCTATCTGTTTATCCCGGGATAAGCTCCACCCGGTAAATAAGTACAAAAACGTCTTGCACCAGGACATTTGCAGAGCTATCCATAGATGAAGTGTATGACTGAAAACCTTGTCAGTTAGTTATTTATTCGATTATCCCTGGATACGTATTTATCTATTTACTTACTTATCCAGAGACTTTGCGGAAGTTGCCTTAAGAGATTTGCATATCGCGTAGCATCTACGAAACGTAGCAGATTGTTACTATATTCTTTTTGTTGCACTAACCCGTGCTGAGGAATACGAAATACAGAGAAGTTTGTAAAGTGGCTCGAAATTTCATCGATGCTTGCACTTGCCCACTAGCTCAGTTGGGAGAGCACTGGCACGGAGGTCGCGGGTTCAAGTCCCGGCATGGGTGGAATTTTTAGCCTCTAAATAGGTTTTTAAGATTAAGTTACGTTGTTACTTACACTTTACTGGTTTTTTTCTGACCCCAAGCAATATTTTGCCTTTGTAAAGATATTTTTATGTGCATGTGAAACTTTTTACACCATTTTTATGCTCTGCCAATACTCATTGAATATCCTTAGAGGGGTATATCTTATAAGCATAAAAATATACATGGTTTTTTTGCATAAGCAGCCTATATACGTCCCACTGTAGGGCACAGGCCTTCTCTCAGAGAGAGAGTATGGGCTTAATCACCACGCGTGCCCACCGCGGATTGGCGATTTCAAGCGCTGAGGTATGTAAATAGCTCAGACACTCAGGTTTCCTCACGATGTTTTCCCTTCACCGTTAGCGAGTGGTATTGCTACTATAGGTACATGTCCGCACTGGGAATTGAACCTGGGTCTCCCGTGTCCGAGTCCAATATTCTACCCACTAGGCTACCACCGCTTACCAACGCTGGTTTGTTATTGTGGCCTAAACTTGGAGGAAATAAGAGCGAAATGTAAATATTCCCGAGCTTTTGGGCAACAGTATATGGGCAACAGTATATTTTCATTTGGTGCCGCTCCATAAACCTACCTTCATAATACGGCACCTTCTAAGTACTAAACGTTACGAGCCAGCTCGGTATCTGCCAAATGAATTTTCTATAGAAACTCAACTTCTCATCTTCATCATATTTATGTCCGGAGGTTATTCGCGAATCGAAAATCTTTTCACGAAACAATAGATTTACCTATTCACATTACCTATTTTGTGAAGTTGTAGTAGCAATACCACTCGCTGACTATAAAGGAAAACATCGTGAGAAAACCTGAGTGTCCGAGGTGTTTACATACCTCAGCGCTTGAAATTGTCAATCCGCGGTGGGCACGCGTTGTAATTAGGCCCATACTCTATCTTTAAGGCCTGTGCCTAGTAGCCTATATATGTATTTTATGTAGCCTATATACGTCCCACCGCAGGGCACTGGCCTTCTCTCGGATAGAGAGAGTACGTGCTTAATCAGCACGGGTGCCAACAGTGGTGTGGCAATTTTAATCGATGAGGTGTGTGAACATGTTAGACACACAGATTTCCTCACGATGTTTTCCTTCACGGTGTCTAGGCTACGTTAAAAACGCTTTATATATATGCTGATTAGTGTAATGGTAAGCTCAATTTCCTCTACACTCTAATAAGAAGAAGTGTAATAGCACTAACTAAAAAAACCAAAGTCCGACTCGCCCGCCGAGGGTTCCGTACAAATTTGTGGTTTATTTTTTCCAAGCTTTTCCCGAACTTCAAAGACTATTCTTTTATGATTTAATAACAAATGTATAGTTTTCAGATTGTTTCTTGTAATTGTAGTATAAGACGATATTACTTGCCAAATTTCATGGTTCTAGGTCAACGGAAAGTACCCTATAAAATTTTGATTCCCTTGAGTTAATACGTTTTGTGCGGCATAAACGGCCGTATCTTTTTTTTACGTAAACTTAGAATTTTTCACAGCTTCAAGGGACTGTAGACCTAAATATATGTTTTTAATGTCAACTCGATACCTCCACGCGTCCTCGAGATAAAGGGTCTTGACAGACAGACAGACAGACAGACAGACGGACGGACGGACGGACGGAAGGACAACAAAGTGATCCTATTTTGAATTCGGCAGGATTTACACAGGATATACAGATTGCCGCTTGCTTCCGATAGCTTAGGTGACTTTCCTTGTCACGCGAAAATTGTAAGTCGAATAACTAACATTTATTTTTAGATTTTTCTTTCGTAAAAAATGTCTTCTTTCGACAAACAGCTACTCAGACACAGTCTAAGTTGATTTATTCTTCTTTTTAAGACGGTAATGTTATGTGACGAATTCGCATTGTTCGTTTAGTTCCATACGACGCAGTTTAACGCATCACAAATACTGCTTTCAACTCAAGAATAATTTATCACGATAGAGCCAACCTATTTTCTGTTTGGGTCCTGTAATGAATTTGTATGTTAGAACAAAAATATTTATGGCCTTTCACAAATATTTAGATCGATGGCCAAGGTTATGGATTAACTCAATAGGACAATAATAATATTTTGTGCTTGCATTATACAATTCTGACGACTTAAATTCTGACGGGCTCAAGGTCGGCCAACGAGCAATGGAGAGAGCTATGTTAGGAGTTTCACTGCGTGGTCAAATCAGGAATGAGGAGATCCACAGGAGAATCCAAGTTACTAATATAGCTCGAAGAATTGCTCAGTTGAAGTGGCAGTGAGCGGGGCACATAGCTCGGAGAACTGATGGCCGTTGGGGAGAAAAAGTTCTGACCTGGCGACCGCGGACCGCATGACGCAGCGTGGGCAGGTCCCCACCAGATGGTCTGACGACTTTACGATGGCGGGGAGTCGCTGTATGCGGGCGGCACAAGATAAGGGAGGCCTATGTCCTGCAGTGGGCGTCAAATGGCTGATAATGATGATGATGATGAAACTGTGATAATCGATATAGATACGGAAAATAAAAACACAATCTTCCCGCTTGACCTGAGTAAATTCAAAATAAGACCACAATTTTTACGAACCATTTGAACAATATGGACCTGTCGATTCCACTTACAGTAATAAGAGAAAAATATTCTATTCAATTCAATAGCCAGTGGATCTGTGAATCGGTGCTTTTTCCTCTGTTTTACATTGCCAGGCCCGTCTCGCCGATTTATTTTTCTTTACTGTGCCGTTTTTTATTTCCCATTCCTTTTTACCGACAGTCATTATAAAGGGAATAAAGGGCTGAATGGTAAATAATAAAAACATGCAGCAGCCACTGGCAGCACTATAATTCCATATTTAGAATTCAGATTCCAGAGCTAGATTAATGACTTTTTTTAAATAAACATTTTTATTTTTTATTTTTTTATCAATTGGAAATTTCCACTATGTTTATTATGACAATAATTTGTATGCATCGAATGCAAATTACTTCACGTTAGCTTGGCTTTAGTATTTCTGTAAATAATTTCATTTTAGTTTCCACTTGTTTCTGTTCAGTGGTTAGGTAATTGCATTCCAATTTTAAACAATCATAATCATAACCAGCCACTCGACGCTCACTGCAGGACACAGGCCTCCGTCATGGTTTTCATAACCATGAATGGGATTTGCCATAATCGCCACGCTTGGTAATTTATTTCCTTAGTCGTTTTCTACGACATCCATGGGAGGAAATGGAGTGACGCTATTCTTAATCCGGCGCCACACAGATTTTAAATAATGCTTTTATCTATATTAAAAGTAATAGATTTTATTTCAAGTAAATCAGAGTGGATAAGATTATCAAGAATTAGTACTCCTATTTGAAAAGTTACCAGATTATTTTTTAATAAAAGATAAAGAATATTATTTTGTAAAATATTTTTTACTGTACTGTACTTCAAGTTGTATAGAGAAATTACCATTCGCCCGCGGCAAGGTCGAGAACCTTGGGGTCATGAACTCCCTTGCCCAGAACATTTCATTTACATAATATGCAATTAGCATTTTGTACTGTTGCGTACGTTCAGGCATGTTCTGACCGTTAGCATGTGTCGTGAAATTATGCCATACCTAATGCGGACCTAATTTTGGCAGAGGTTGTTAATTTATTTATGTTTAGAGAAGCATTTAATTGCAGGGCAGTACCTAAGTGTCTGGATTGGATAAAAGGTTAACTTTTAAGCCAATACAACGATAGACGATAACGCTTTGGATTCTAAATCTAAACGAATCTAAGTAGAAATCGTTGAAATGATTTCGCCATTTCCATTCTTTACTCATGAAATGAATTTACTTGTCTTCCAAAATCTGTTGCATTAAATTTTTATTTTTAAAGACTTAAAAGTAAGCATAGGTTAGGCCAGGCCTATCCTGTGGGGGCGCGTTTATATATCAACAAATATTATGAATATACTAACAAGCCAGCATTTATGGCTTTCTAATGAAGAATCTTTTGTTACTCACTGTTATGTGGGGTACACGGTGTACTTTGTGAGTTTGTGTGAGCGTGTTCCATCAAGAAAAAGAAGAAAATACATTTATTGGACGACACAATATACTAAATAACATAAAATCATACAATAAAACACAACATTTAACAGATCTTAGATATAAGCAAAAATGTGCATAAAAAACAATAAAAATCCGGATAAGTCTTTTTAAAAATCCATGGAGGAAGCCTATGTCCAGCAGTGGACCTCTTGTGGCTGAATGATGGTTCCCGGGTTCACGAACGGATTGACGGACGGATAGACAACAAAGTGATCGTGTAAGGGTTCCGTTTCTCCTTTTGAGGTAAGGAACCCTAAAAACGTGCTACAATATCGATGCTTTATTAGTAGCGCACTTACGTTATTGAGACACTCGTATTATTATTAGCAATAAGGCCGCCAATTGTATATTTTCTTTTGTCATTGCTGTTTCTGTATAATTTTTTCCTGTATACAATTCTTATCTTATCGTATCTTAGGTAATGTTATTTATACAAACACGCTTACTTTAAAACACTCCCCAGAGGCAGTTCATTAAATCTGTTACGTTTTCTCTTTACATTTTCTCCTTTACTATTTACACTACCTCTGAGGAATGTTTTAAGTAATCGTGTTTTTTTATGAATAAGCCCTATTGTGTATAAGAAAGTCGGTGTTAGTAAATATTTATGCACATTATTTCGTTTGTCCTGCTACT
Organism: Yponomeuta malinellus; assembly: GCA_947308005.1. Classification (NCBI taxonomy): domain Eukaryota; kingdom Metazoa; phylum Arthropoda; class Insecta; order Lepidoptera; family Yponomeutidae; genus Yponomeuta; species Yponomeuta malinellus. Next base: position 12,560,894 of record OX371006.1, on the reverse strand, counting down.
TATAACTACTACTCTCATGTATGTCTACTAATAAGGGTTTGGCAAACATTAGACCAGGTGCTTATTGGCAATGTATCGAGCGTCTGTGGCAAGATTAATGAGCTCATTAAAACTAATGCTGTCTGAAACTGTAGTCAATGCTGACGTAGTATATGGACCGAACAGAGTAACAGAAGAGATGGTATTGTGCTCAAAATAGTAAAATCGACTTCAACGTGTTAAAACATGTTAAAAAATATATTTCTGTGATGTTTTAAAATTACACATCTTAAAAATATCGGTACTTATTAGTGTTATATATGAGGATTGGCGTATGTTGATAAGAATATAAGAATTATTTTAAAAAGATTATTTAAAGTGCAGTGGTAGCGCGGTCGGTAGAACACTTGCCTCACATTCAGGAGATTGTGGGTTCGAACCCCTGACTAATATTGTCTAAATTACGTTCATTTGGTAGCAATACAGGAAATATAGAAATAAAGGAAAACATCGTGAGGAAACCTAAGTGTCTGAGGTCTTCACATACCTCAGCTCTTGATGACGCTAAATGGTTCTACAGCGTGATTTTGAGAGATTGTTATTTTCTTGATAAAACAGTATTATTAATAAAATTATTTAACAATAATGTTATAGTACATTTATATGCGGTGCGGTGGTAGCCTAGTGGGTAGAACATTGGACTCGGAAGCGGGAGACCCAGATTCGATTCCCAGTGCGGGCATGTACCTATGACTTTGTTTTCTGAGTTATGTACATTTGTGAAGTTATAGTAGCAACACGACTCGCTAACGGTGAAGGAAAACATCGTGAGGAAACCTGAATGTCTGAGCTATTCATATACCTCAGCGCTTGAAATCGCCAATCCGCGGTGGGCACGCGTGGTGACTAAGCCCATACTCTCTCCCTGAGAGAAGGCCTGTGCCCTACAGTGGGACGTATATAGGCTGTTTATGCTTTTATGCTACATTTATATATTTGTAAATATTCGAGACTTCCTTTGGTTCGAAGCTGGGAATCCAAAGTGCGTCTTGTAGTCACCTTGTAGTCAATAAGGGTAAATGTCACGGCTGGTTGCTGTTGTACGACGAACTTCAACCCTTGTCAGCAAGGATTTATTTAGATCCTACTAGGAAATCCTACGTAACGCGGGCTGCCCACTTTTAAGTAAAATTAATGGAGTAGACTCGCTGGCTGTGAGGTAAAACATTGTGAGGAAACCTGAGGTGTTCATATAGCTCAGAACTTGAAATCCCCAATTCGCGATGAGCACGTATGGTAATTAAGCCCATTTTTTTGCTCTGAGATGAAACTATGGTGACTATGGGCTGTCGTGATGAATGAAATAGACGTAATTTTTTTACCGACATTATTATGGTTAAGAAAAAATACCTTCATAAACTCACGCCTGTATTCCTTAAGGCCTGCGCAGACGAGGTACTGTCCCCCGGGTAGTTTTTTGTCCGTATCGAATAACGCACACAAAGGACTAAAAAGTCCCCCAACTTACCGAGGACACCGAGAGACTGAACTGGACAAAAGTAGACAAAAAAACTGGACAAAAAGCTCCCCCGGAGCCGCGACCAAATAGAACTAACGTAACTAGGCAACAACTCATACAACTAACTTAAGTCTGCAGTGAGCGCTCGATAGTGACGTACGTATCCGGGCAACAAAGGACCGCACACATTTTTTACACGATTCAGGGGTATTACTCCCATGGGGACGAAAGTCCATCGTCTGCGCAGACCTTGAAGGATAGGCAGAGACCAGGGTTTGCCACTTGCCACAATCCGGACAAACCTCTTTCGCTTCATCAGCGTTCATTAATCGCTGCATGCACTCATGCCCGTTTCGAGATTATTAAAATATATCTAATTAAGTAAAAATCAACCGTGTATTTTAAGCTTAAAAAGGCCTACGTACGAAAAGCCTACGTACGAAAATACATTAAATTTTTAACAAACATTGAACTTATATAAGTACCTATTATCATTATGAAAGCTCTTGGTGACTGTAATTAATTTTAGCTTTCGCTTTGAGAAATTTGAAACTACTTGCTTTCCGAAAGAAACAAACTTTGCTGGAATCTGTTGTTTTCACAGGCAACAGTTTCCAGCTTTCTTTACTCTTGTGACAGTTTTGCTAAGAACGCCTACTTAATTTTGGTACATACAGTCAGTAAGAAAATATAAGGGATGCGAAAATCGTTTTACTCATGCAGTTAGTGCGAGCAGTCGTATGTCTCAACCCAAACCAAAGACCCGTTTTGATTCAACTACCTGCTGATTCCTATCTTTAGATAATCTGCGACCTGTTTTCTGCCTAAAAGCACTTCTGTTAGCGACGGTACCCTAAACCATGGAGAAACGCGACTTCGACCTTTCCTGAGGAGTAGTGCTGCTAACGTAAAGTTAAATAATTCTCGCTGTAAAAAGCGTAAAGTCCCGATTTTACCCACCGCTTGTTACAATAACCCAAAAATTTCTCAAATCATTTTGAATGCAATATATTTTCATACTCTAGCTCAAGCAAACATATACCATTACAAAAAGTAGGTAGATACATGCTTGGGCAAGACTTTATAGAAGCATAATCAGTTTTAAATGTTTTAGGGTTGTTATTGTAGTTGGAATGTAATACAACAATAAATTTAACATAACAATGGTAGAAGTAAAGTATATTTTTTCCTGTGACAAATAGTGTCAAAAAATTGTAAATAACATTCATAACTTTCATGAAACACTCGAAACTCACGGAAGTAAAAAGCCTTGAAACTCTCCGATTTGAAGAATACCCCGCTCAACACGTGTGAACCTCACAATCCCCGTATTTTAGGGGTTTTACCCCCGATTGGCAGCCCTGCTGGGGAGCCAACGCAAGTTTCTTATTGACGTAGGTATTTGTTAACAGCGCATTATTTCACAAGCCACGTCACTGACAACTTGTTACGGGAACTCCGAAGTTATTTCATTTTGACGAGAATTACTATTGCCCTCTCTGGCGTGTAACAAAAGTTTACCCTTTGTTTTGATTTGCTAATTATGTATTTTATGTTCCGTATCATTCTGTTTATGCACATTATGCGGTATGGAACCTCACTGAATCGTATGGTGGTGTGAGTAATTATTTACAGCGGCCTAGCTCAGAGACGATTAGTACGAGAGAGCTGAGATTTGGCATAGACATTAGACCGACAAAACGGTACATTTCTTTTTATTTTTTATATCCGTCCCACTGCAGAGCATAGGCCTTCTCTGAGAGAGAGAGTATGGGCTTAATTACAACGCGGTATGGCAGTTTAAAGCGCTGAGGTATGCGAACCCCCAGACGCTCAGGTTTCCTCACGATGTTCACCGTTAGCGAGTGGTATTGCTACTATAACTTCAAAAATGTACGTAACTTAGAAAACAAAGTCATTGGTACATGCCGGGATTCTAACCCACGACCTCCCTAATGAGAAGCCGGCCTTACCAAAGGGTAAGGAACCCTATTACTAAGACTACGTTGTCCGTCCGTCGGCCACCAGGCTGTACCTCATGAAGCGTGATAGTTCGACAGTTGAAATTTTTACAGATTATGTATTTCTGTTGCCGCTATAACAACAAATACTAAAAACAGAATTTAAAAAAATATTTAAGGGGTGCTCCCATACAACATGCATACATACATAAATACATAAACTCACGCCTGTATCCCAGAGGGGTAGGCAGAGACCAGGGACTGCCACTTGCCACGATCCTGATAGGTCACTTTCGCTTCCTCAACATTCATTAGTCGTTGCATGCACGCATGCCAGTTTCGGATACTTTTTATCTTGCCCTTTGCTAATACATCCCCTATTTGGTCAATGTATGTCCGCCTGGGTCCCACGTGATTTTTTGCCACTTTTTGCTCTATATTAATAACGGGTATTAATACGCTTGAAATATTCAAATGTTGTATAGATTACGGTAGGGAACCCTTCTTGCGTGATTCCGACTCACACTTGGCCGGTTTTTTTTTACTTAGTGTTCCGTTTGCGAAATATAAAATTTTAAAGCGCAAATTTTTTCCGAGTAAGGCGACCCTCCCCTCTTCTTGCTTAACGATTGATTGTAGAAACGTCAAAAAATTCAGGGTAGTAGCACATAATATAATGAACTTAAAAGGCAAACTATCACGGCTTTACAAATGAACGAGTTATAGGCGACTAACTTATAAAAGAAAAACTTCGTAGGAAATCCATTGAAAACTACGTTGATGATGTTGTTAGTTGATGTTGGTAGCATATAAAACCCCTTCTTTCTACGGAACCCTACACTGCGCGTGGCCCGACACGCACTTGGCCGGTATTGTCTACTCTTAGTCAGGAACTCTATATCTTTTATGCAAAGTTTATTTGTACCTCGGTAGATTCATCCAGCATAGAGCATAGTACGATCGTCCATTCCAGGTTAGTAAATATTTAAATATTCGTCGGTTCAAAGGTAAAACTCACTGCCTTAGTGACATTTTGACACAAAATGAGATTTTCTTAGTATTTTTCTTTAAAGAGAAAATCTACGACAAGAAAAAACACTAAGTGCGTATTGTGCTCCATAACAAAACTGTCACATGAAAAAGGTCTTTAACTCCAAAGCTTTTGTAATGAGTTTTACCTGAAAAGGTCAGGTAAAACTCATTTGGCACTTAATGAATTTTTCCCGAAAGTATGCCACAAAATGAGTTTTTCCTTTTAACTGACGATATTGGCCTGAGCATCAGTACCATTGTTAATACTGCAATGGTACTGATGATCGGCGGATAAATCAGGGGCCCCAAGATAAATCTTTGCTAGGTGGGGGTGGCTTGCTCATACGCTCCGTAGGTCGCATGCTCCCAAACGAACCCCAAGTAAAACGAAACATGGGGCATTCGGAAAACACTTAGCGCCGATCAGTGTCGCTGGAGGTGACAAAGTTGGGTCTAAGATATGAAGATTCAAAGTCACCACTCGAGACCGCGGCAAGTGGAAATCTAATGAGGGATTTTCTCTCTTTTTTTTATTATTCTCTAGACGCTGCACAGATGGCGCTGTACTTGGTAAGTTACTACAAGGAACGCATCGTCACATAATTTTTTGATTATTTTACTTAGATGTAATTTTTAGATCATAAAACGAAACTAACATATGTCATTGTTCTGAATTGATCCATTCACGTTATCGCAATATCAATTGACGTCCATTTCGGAACGGCTATCATAGATGCGAATACGTGTGAGCAACATGGAAGTAGTATGTACGTAGTACATACGTACGTAGTACATTTGTACGTAGTACATACGTACGTAGTACATTTGTACGTAGTACATACTACTTCCATGGTGAGCAATCTGTAGTGCGTTCCGATTTGCCCATGATCGCTAACGGTCGCAAATCAAAACGTATGGCTACTAACGTAGTCAGTTCAGCGCCATCTAGAGAGTTCTTGGAAACTAGTTTTTGACATTGGAAATGTCTTTTCATTCCCTCCGATTTCACAAAAAAGTGCGATCCCCTTATATCTCGGTGAGTTGTGATATGATATGATATTCAAAAAAAGCTCAAAAGACGCGTATTCACGATAGCTGTGAGGTGCAAAAGGAATGATTCGAGAAAGTCAAAATATTTTGGAAACGAAGATTGAAGAAAAAATCCTCTGGACAATTTAGTCAGCTACAATTTGAGCCTGAAACAAAGACGATCGGGTTAAAGGTTTGCCCTGTAGCCTAACCTATTTGAAAAAAAGTCAAAAAGTCAGAACGAAATTTTTCACATGACATTTATGACTCGATTCATTTCCAATGCGCTCTCCAATGTGGTTCTCAATTTGTCGGGATCTTTTTTTATGTATGTTTCCCGATTACTCCAAGACTTGTGGACCGTTTGAAAAATATTTTTTTGTTTGAAAGGGTAGACTCCACAGGTGGTCCCATAGTTATTAAGTCAGGATTTGATTATGGGATCCTCGAGTAATTGAGGGAACTCTTGAAATTTTACTTGAACCGATATGGGTGTTTTTTATAGTGACTCGAGAATTTGCTTTCGGAAAACGAAATTTGGTGAATATTAAAAAAATACGTGAAATAAAAAAAAGTATATAAAAACTTTTAAAGCACTACAGCACTAAAAACAGAAACAATTAAACGAATAATAATATGACCTTTAAATTCAAAGAAGGTACATATATGCAAATAATGCAGAAATGGCGACCAAAACGTATGTGCTGGTCATTTAACTTAGCACACCGGCTCCAAATTATACTTCTACAATACCTACATGTTTGTGCCTACTTAAAATTTAGAGGTCATAATCGTTTAAACTATTAAACTATTATTAACTGTATAGTGCTGTAGTGTTCTGAAGTCGGTTTTTATGTTTTATTTATAAATATCAAGGTCCATGATGAGAAATGACAGGATATAAGTAAGTAGTTATGTTTGTCTTTTCTCTCTCGTATTTTGGATTTCGTCTTCCGTAATGTTTGATACCATGAAAATCCCTTCTCACCTAATTGAAGATATTAGCTATTGAAGCCCCTTAGCTATTGAATAGCCCTTTGCTCCTCTTTGCTCTCTCACATCGTCAAAAATGTAATCTACGCTTGGTTGAGCCAACTTGATTACGACTCTACTGAAGCACTCCTCATAACAGTATAGCAAAGCGTAGGTACATAGCATAAACATTATCCTCTCATACAACTTCTCACCCCTTTTACTGTTAAAAATGGTGAAAATAATGAGCCATACAGACACACACACTCAAAGATGTCTTAGATGATCAATCGTTGCGTAAGTTTTAATTTTAGTTACTTTTTAATTCCTTCTGCATGCATGTTAATCTAAATATAATACAGCATTTAAAATGTACTTTACCCACTACGCTTAGCAAGTGCGGGTTATCTGTAACACAGGTTTCCACTAGTACAGAGCTCCAACAACGTGTAAACTATAACCGCTGCTTATTGAATAAAGATTTTATTTATTTATTAAAAAAATCCTTTATCTGCGCTCGTAAGTTGCTGGATCTGTGACTAGATATTAGCAAGTTTTCTTTTAGTAGCATCAGCCTCTCTCGAGTCACATCTATCACCAACCATCAATGTGGTTGAAGCCAATATGCGCCGAGCAGCATTTTCAAAACAGTAACTGAGGCCGGCAGTTGCTAATAGATGCCCATCATAGCGCGGACAACTGCCATTCGGCGTGTCAAATTAACGTCTCTCCTCAATTCGCACTGACAGTGAATAGCTGAAAATAGTTTCGATGAATGCCTGCCTGGCACTAACTATTTTGACAGAAAGCAGTCTATAGAATCTAAAGATTGTGGTAAATTGTAAGGTGGTACGGCCTTGGTGAAATGCGGTCTGTGAAATTCGTGCGTTCTGCTCAAAATGTTGTCCTTGAAAATCTCCAGTTTCCATGAACTGTTTCATAAACTGTCCTATGAAGAACGTGAATCTACAAACAACAGCTACTGACAGGTTACCATGTGACAGTTCTCCTATACAATTTACGCCAAAAATGTAGGCTCGTCTTGTAAAACGGCAATACGTATATTATGAAAACGATATTTCAACTGCACTTCATAGTTGCGATTAACAAGGTCGCAACATTTTAGGTAGCGACATCTCCTTATTTGGACACTATTATATAATCGACAATTATTGGACCGTAGCAAACTTACGGCTGCTCGTTGTTGCGACACACGATATGAAGACTAATTAAGGAAGCGACGCTACAAAACAGGGACTTGTTACGGCGACGTTTCTATTTGCTACGGCACATAGTTTCAACGGCGGATCTGATAATACCTGGTTTTACTATTTCTAAGTACTCATGGTATGACTCATCACTATACCGAGCTCGCATATCTCGCGTATACAAATCAAGCCGGTATGCGCCGGCTTCTCTACTTTTTTCTACGTTGGGTTTATGCCTGCGTCCTCACTCCAGTTGCAAAGCGAAATCTTGGCGCTATTGAAATTCCAACGGCAGCCAGCATTGCTGATCTCGCCGCGGCACTCATCTGCTGCATCTTTATTTGCCAAGATATTAGTATTCCGGCCGCGGGTGTAATATTGTACGTATCTCCATTAGGGAAACAATGCCGCGCCGGGGAATAATACCTTCCTATTGTTTCCAGGAAATGAAAATATTAACTCACATTCACTGTAAAGAGCCGAGTTAATACGCTATTTCACTCTGTATTGGCTTATTAATGAAGCTCGAAGAGGTGCGGATTTCAGTTAATTGAAAGGATTCAGGTTACCCCGGAAAATTATTAATGGCAGTCCTCCCAAGTGCCTACTTAAGATGTATTAAATTGGGTCAGGTTATTAACTTAACTTTAATAATTTAAATAGCCAAGTTTACCGTTTATGAGGGCATCTGTAACAAAATATATACTCGGAGGATTTAGGGGCCTTGTAGTTTACAGGCAGCCGGTCGTAAGTTCCATCGTAAATAATCTCCGGATAATTCCAGTCACCTGCGCCTGTTTGGCGTTTGTCTGGATGGAATTTCTTAGTTAGGTACCAAACACAACTAAACTAAATTTGTATTCACGTTACAACGAGCCGGCGACGTGTGGGCGGTACGATTTTAATAATAAATAATGCTTAAATACTTAAAGTTAGAGACTACAGTACAAGCGCAACAAGGCTGGGGCGTGCCCGTCGGCCGCTTAGACTCGGGCTTTTTTGTGCTAGTATTGTAATCTCTAACCTAAAAAGTATTTATGGTTTATTTTATTTTGTATCCTTGCGCCTGCATGTCGCTGGCCTGTTGTAATGTGGCCAAAGGTTAGACAAAGACAACAACTATAGCCGTCTTTTTGGTTCTCATCTTCGTGTCAATGCGAGAAATGTGTTGTCAATATAGTTTTCAAGTTATGTTGGTTAGATAGTAGGTACATAATTGAAATATTAATCAAATTATCCGGAAAATTCGCGCAGCAAATTGATGAGAGGAAATGTTGCAGGAAAAATATCTGTTGAGGTAGCTGGTAATTACCTAGGGAATTCGCGAAATGTTTGCCGCTCCACGTTGTGCGGGTTTGCGGTACTTATTTGGCATATTTGATCACTTATTATGATCGAATTAATATCATCCAGTTTTGGGTCCCATTTTAGTTGAGTTAATAATTACAGATTGCGCGTTAAAATTGAGGCGTTCGTTTAACGATTTGTCGAAAGTGGTGATTTTAATCTATTCTTAACAATTCATAAAGTTTAGTGTTTTCTGAGGTTAACACGAGCACTAGACATAATAAAACTGAATTTGACCGGATATTTACTCGTTTACTTTCCCATTTTACAATTTTTCGACGTTTCGGTACTTTTGTAAGTGCTGAAGTGGGAACCAGTGCTTAAGTGCCCCTTGCTAGAAGTGTGACTGTAGTTTAATTTTAATAACTAATAATCAAAATTTTTGAGTTTATATAAAATAATTGCTTTGTAGATTTAATTTTAATTTCAATAACTAATAATCAGTATTTTTGAATTTGCCAAAATATTTTTGGAACGTAACTTAATAATTTTTGCCGAAGGTAGTAAACTAACAGGTAATGCTTTCAAAAAGACGCCTGTCACCTCAGTCTACCGAGACCACTACACTTGCAAAAGTACCGAAACGTCGGAAAATTGTAAAATGGAAAAGTAAACGAGTAAATATCCGTTCAAATTCAGTTTTATTCATTCATAAAGTTGATTTCATTCACTAGTCTACAATTCTGTATTTTTGTTTATTTTCTTCATATAGGTAATTTCTCTGTCAGTCTTGACTTGCATTGAATTGATGTCTACAATATGTTTCATACTTTGTCGTCCTAGTTTTTCGGAGGCCTGGCATCTTAAGATACAGATCTAAGATCTAGTTTAGGACCCAGTCTTGCCACAAATTACTTCTATTATGCCATATTGTAGGTACCTAATTTGTGGATGGAGAAAAAGTTTATTTGTATTTGTAATGAAACAACGTGTACAAGCGTTCACTGGCTATAAAGACAGTGAATGCTTGTACAGATTAGGTATCCCAGGACAATAGATCACGCGTTAGTATCCACAAACAAGCAATAGACGTGTCTAAATAAAACAGTATAGATTTTATCTTATTACCACTAGGCCAGAAGAAGGGTTATGTTTCTTTCGAATGTGTATATGTATGTATATATGTGTATTTCCTTAGCACGCTCTATAGCCTAAACTAATTGATGGATTTTAGCTTGAGAGGCATCGTTGAATTCGTCTCAGCTGTAAGAGTAATTCGGTATATCAAAATTATAAATAATGAAATGGTCGAGTTTTGGTACCATATTATTATATGTCTAACAATTTTTTTCTTCGAAACCTATCGAGTTTCTGAAATAAACGGTTTATAAATGGTTTATAAAAATATACACAACGTATATGCTTAAATGTAATTCGGAATAAAAAATGCTGATAAAGTAAAAAATATTCACTGATAACCGCCAATGATGACTGCCTCGTTGGTCTAGCTTTATCACATCTGATAACCATGCCGGGGGTCGTGGGTTTGATTCCAACTGTGGGCCGCTGTACAATTATATAGAACTGTTGGTATAAGAAAGGGATTGGACAACTATTTAGTTATACATTTAACGGGTCTAATCGATTTATTTATTAGGTAAATTATTATTAGATTTTCGTTATTATAAAATATATATTTATTTTTATTTGTGTAAAAGAGGCATTACAATACTGTGTTACTAATAAAATAAATTTATTCACTACAAAAACTAAAAAAAGGTTGTTTGTGTTCAGACAACGATGAGTACCTAAGTACAATTTAAGTACGTCCGTCCGAATATGTCGTCAATAATATATTTTTTTTGTTGTACTAATCCGTGCTGAGCTTATAAAAATAGGTTTTTAAAAATGTCATCAATAAGTACACTTTTTCTTTGACAGGAGCAAAGCGCGATTATATTCTGGGTTCTATTTACGCAACAGCTTTTCAAATTAGTGTGCGCTGGGTGTAGGATATCTCTGCAAGCGTTTTAATTAAAGCATGAAGTATTCAAAGGCTGCAATAACTAGCTTCTGACACAGCATAGCGAAGTTGCAGCAGGTTTCAGCACCTACAACCATTCTGTGCAAAGTTAATGTAGGAGCTAAATAAACCGACTATGTTTCGTAGCAAATGAAACAAATATAGTTTCTGCGTGCGGAGGCGTCAGTTTCTATATATGTCTATGCATATTAAATAAGTTTGCGACTGTACCGTCTTTACATAATGTTGCACTGCGTCCTGAACTTTCGTAACTAACTGTGCTCGTTATATTTAGCGCAGGCAAGTAAAAGCTACCAGCATTTTCAAACTTGCGTATTCGTTTGAGTATCTTGTTAAATTCTCTTTGAACAGCAGTGCAAAAATAATGTAAGTAGAGAAATATTATACCGCTTACCGGTATGAATGGCGTAAGAAGAAGAAGAAGAAAGACATTTATTTAATGCCACATAGACGTACATATAATTATACAGGAAAAGTAAATACAGAAAATAAGGCAGATATAAGACAAAAACAGAAGAAACGTGAAGAAAAGGGCCTCATGCTCAGCATGAGCTGAGGGTTTGCACTCACAACACTGATTTTCAGCTAGGGCCTTCTGGTGACTCACGGAGCATCAAAACGGAACAAAGTCAAAGGCAAAAATTTTATTCACTATAAAAACAAAATGTTTACTTAATGAACGTCAAAGCTGTTAGTTTCACAATTAATAGATTATACGGAGAAGAAGCTAACAAAGAAACTCCACATTTATCAAACAAACACATAACCATACACACATACACACACACGCACACACACACATACACACACATACACACATACACACACACACACACACACTCACATACATACACACATACATAATGCCTACACACATACAGATTAATAAGGATTCAAACAAAACTACACTTATTTTATTTATACATATTCCCTACTATCCATATTTATATATTTATAGGGATATAACACATTTTAGAACTTTTATTACCTTTATACTCTTTTTGTTGCACTAACCTGTGCTGAGGACAATTTTTAAAAACCTATTTAGAGGCAAAAAATCCACCTATGCTGGGACTTGAACCCGCGACCTCTGGCTAACCGTGCCAGCGCTCTCCCAACTGAGCCAATGGGCAAGTGCAGGCATCGGTGAAATTTCGAATACAGAGAAGTTTGTAAAGAGGCTCGAAATTTCGCCGATGCCTGCACTTGCCCATTAGCTCAGTTGGGAGAGCGCTGGCACGGTGTGGCAAGCATTACACTCTTTTTTGTTTGGACAGGCTAAATAAACAAAAATCTCATCTCGCTAATATTAAGAGAGCACAGTAAAGTTGTCCAAACATATGGATTTTTCACTTGAACGGCGGATCCGATTTGGATAAAATTTGACTATGTACGGTTTTCATCTGGGTCTCATGTCAACAATATCGCAGCACAATACAGCCGACTTGAACATAAATAATACAATCGGTCTATTTGACTCATTATTTGTAATATAAAATACCTTGACGTCTATAAAAGGCCCGAGATTTTTTTCGCCACTACATTTCTTTGAATAAATAATCAATCACCGTCAATTCTCCTCTCGACCTGTAAGTAAGTGAAACCAAAGCAAAATAACTTTTAACTGAAGGGCCGCCTCTGCACAACCCGAATCTCTTACTTATTTGAGTTTATTTGATAAGGCCCTTCCCTTCCTGTTTTGAAAGCAAATCTTGAAAAATTTTGCGTTTCTTTTAAAGAAACATTACATTACATTATACTTGTGTCTGTATTCCGGAGGGGTAGGTACAGACCAGGACTTGCCATTTGTCACGATCCTGACAAATCTTTTTCGCTTCGTCAACATTTATGAATTTTTCGTTGATGCAACATTCGTTGTATGCACGCACGCCAGTTCCGGGTACTTTTTATCTTGCCCTTTGCTAATACATCCCCTATTTGGTAATACGTCCCTCATCGGGCCTTGCTTGGTCGAAGTATGTCCGCCTGGGACGTCCCTTATTGGGCCTTGCATCAACATTCTCTTGATGTTTTAAACTTCTTCTTAAATAAATAAAATGCTTACCTGCTGAAACCATCCCCGATCGATGCAATCTAATAAAAAAGTAGAGTGGGAACTCCCTTGCGCAGCTGGAATTTTAATCAATTTTGGCGGCCAATAACTAAACCAACCACGTCTGAGCAAGAGCCGCACCCCGCAAATTACCGCCTTAAACTGTTTGCGCAGACCATATCCATCAGACCGACATCCGTCTGTCTTAAATTAAAAAAAAAAAAACTTCGTCTTAGCAATTTGCATAAAAGGGTCGATTACGCAAAAAGTTACGGGACGGGCACAAGGCGGGCAGTTGTTACAAACGCGCCTTGCTTTCCGACCTTTAATTACGTCTCAGTAACAACAAGCCAAGTATTCAAAAAACATTTGGAAAGTTCTCCTGTTCTTTCACAAGCTCGTTCGCTGTAACAATGTTTGTGTGAGAGACTGCTACTATTTTCTTTTGTGCCGAGAGGGAGGCATTGATAAAAGAACTATCTTGGGAGTCGCGACGCCAAAAGACAAGGTCCTTTGTGGCGGCAAAGTCCCGCGGCCGCTGAGTAATGAGTTTCACAAGTATTTTGACAAAATGTTATTAAAGCTAGGTACTTGGTTGGCAGGCAATTAAGACGACGCCTCTAGTCCTTTCTTTGCAGACCGCAATTAGCTACGGAATTGCGAGATGGAACGCGACTCGACGCTCTTTTACAATTCAACCGTAAGGTGCTTATGTTCGAACTTTATTCTGTTTCCTAAGATGGTTTGAGCGGAGTTATTTGCCCGCCCCTCGTGGTAATTTCCATCAAACGATTTCCTACTACCTAGTTAGGTGATAATTTGCGTCACAAGAACTTGCACAAAAAATCGTTTTAATATAATAGAAGAGGCCGTTTGTTGCCATGTTAAAAGATGAATAAACGAGGTATTTTTTCTCTACGTCTATTAATTTTTATTATATAACCCGTCGAAAACTCATTCTAGTCATGTAGTACAGAAACGCGCCATACAAAACGGTCTCAAACTATGACGTCACACCTTGCACGTAACACCTTAGAATGTATGCAACGTGTATCAATATTTGAGTTAACTCGTGAAATACAGCGTTAGGTATCAAAAATCGTTTAGAATTTAATGAAAAAACTAAGACTAATAAGTTTTTTATTACTTGAGTAACTTGATATTTCAAATTTTATGGTAACCCGTAAACACCGAAAAAAAAAATTCTGGTTTTCTTTTTTAATTATTCCTGTGTTTTTCTGTGACTTCTATGGTATAATAGCAATGACACTCCAATTTAAGTTCCACGCAAGTTTGTCATTGTTATGCTATTGACAATTAATGCATATAAATGCATTTAAATACGTTATACATCATTATAATGCTGCTTACTAATTACGTACAAAATGTATTTGCAGGAACTTACCCGCTAATTTGTGCAAGTCTTTATGAATTTGAGGAAAATGTCCCAACCACAAATGCGCAAGCTGGCAATACATCATCATACATTTTAAAAATGTTGGCATTTGGCCGCAGACTAAGCAACTGCTAGTGCATTTCAGCACAAAGGTACCTACTAAAAATAAGGTAGGATAAGAATGGAATATTTATTGAACACCGGAAAACAATTATACACAAACGACAGTTACAAAATAGAAGGTACAGTACAGGCCTTATTGTTATAGCAACATCTTCCAAGCAAACTCATATTGGAGAGTTTGCCGGGGGAGTAATAGCTACGGGCTATTATGTTACAAGTATACCTTATGGAGTGGCGGCCGAGACCGGGCGGCGGTCAGTGGGTAGACCAAAAGCGCGATGGTCGGACGATGTGGTCAGGTCTGCAGAGGGCCCTTTAGGGGAGGGCAGGCGGGGCTACTGCCCTGGGGCCTCCAGGCTAATATGTACTATCATTAAACGCCAATCTTTTCTGTAAACTTATAACGTCTGTTTGTTTTTCAAATTAAAAAAAAAATTCGTCGTATTCGGTGTACTTTTTGTTTTGTATTTTTTATTTGGGAATAATTAGGGGCCTCCGCTCCTTCGTTGCCCTAGGGCCTCCAGACCTCAAAATCCGGCTCTGCCCTAATGGGAATGGCGTGAGACTGCGAAAGACGAC
Source organism: Yponomeuta malinellus (assembly GCA_947308005.1). Taxonomy (NCBI): domain Eukaryota; kingdom Metazoa; phylum Arthropoda; class Insecta; order Lepidoptera; family Yponomeutidae; genus Yponomeuta; species Yponomeuta malinellus. The sequence continues at coordinate 12,545,712 of OX371006.1, read as the reverse complement.
GTGATGGGGAAAAGGTCTGAGGGCTGATGTTTATGATGATACCTAATATGTGAACCCAGGATCCAAGAGATATATTTGGTGCAACAAAATAACGTTTTTGACAATGCCACAAAATTTTAATGACGCTCTGGCCTTTGTCAGGCACACGCTACCGTCGCTCTCTTTATTGCCGATAAATATCTCGGTGGCATTGTTTCTGAGTAATTTTAATAAACACACCATTCGTCTGTCAGGGAAATTTGTTAGGGGGTTATTGGATCATAAAATGAGAATTACGTGAGTGACAGGCGCTCGCGTTGCCTCACTAATTTACACGTTCGCTTGTGTTAAGGATGTACTACAAGGGATGTTACTTAATTTAAACCAAGCACTTTATATACTACACCTTAAATGCTTGATTTGTAAATTCTGTTTTAATATTATTAACATCTTCATCTTCCACCTCCTCTCTATTGGAGGCATGCTGTCAGCTCTGCAACTTTATTAATAAAAATCCTGAAAACGTTCGCACAGTCAACTCAACTAGATTGGTTTTGGGGGTATATTTTACGTGAAGGTATACCCACTAAACATATATTTTTTAGTATATATGCATATGTTGTGTACGTAAAATATTTTTTAGGTTAAGCCGAAAAATATGCTACTTACAATTGGTGTAGTATGATTTATGTGACGGTAGGTTAGTATATTATAGGTCTCTGTCGAAACACTATAGAATAAGCATGTTAAAAGTTCAAATTATAAAGCTCTGTAGTTATACATACAGTAGGTGCGTAAAAAAAGTGAAAATTACAACCCCTGCCTCTCTTTGTTCCAGGAAATCCAAACGCATACACAGTGAAATAGAGGACAAGTTGCGGTGTCAGTAGTTCCGGCCTTCCGTGGTAGTGGTGTTACATTGGGATAGTTAGGGACGCGGCAGGGGAGGATGCGTGGCGGGGGCGACGGGGGGTAGCATGCCAGCGCCCGCCACCGCTGCCTCATGGCGCTTGTGCGTCGGATACTAGGCGATGCTCAGGTGAACCACTTGTAAACTACCATTATTCCCACTAGGTGAAAATCTACCCACAGTGCGTGCGTGTCAGTGCCCGCTAGGCAACTCGCAGAGGACACCTTTGAAGTTACCTCGGGTTGTATCCGACGCAACAGACCACACGCATCCGCGCTACCACGAACTTACACAAGTAAGCCCCTTCCACGATACTTCGGTGCGGTTACACACACATTATAAGTGTATTTGGAGCGAAATGTCAAAAATCATGAATATTTACAAATATGTTATACCATTACTGATAAATCACTAATAATACTTTTTTCACAATGAAAATAACATTCCTTAAAAATACGGTGAACGAATTCAAATTCACCCTGTAGGGAAAAAAACTCAGTGTCGTAATTAATTACGTACGAGTATATTCAAATAAAAAATCCAGCAGGTTATACAGTTTCATCATCCGTTTTTTTTGTGTTGACTATCATCTGCCACGGAAAAAATATGGAAAGTATCCATTTGCCCGAATAGTCTTTGTGTAGACAATTGCGATCGTCAAAGGAAGCACACACTACATGCAATTTTACGCGCACATACAGAAATATGTACTTTTCTTTATACCATTTAGTTTCTAACTCTTTTTAGATTAATGCACAAAGGGAGTGTGGTTCGAGCAATATTTACGACCATAATTAGCAGCGCAAACAACCGATGCTGAGCTGAAATAAAATCCAATAAAACGAACACGCGCACCGGGCGAGGCTTCAGCCATAATACACATAAAGCCGTAAACGGAATTACTATCGGATATTGCAACATTGCTGCCTATAATTACAAAGTAGTGGGGCAGCCATACGAGCCCCCAAACCTGAACTTTAATGGTTACGTGGCCCTAAAACTTAACGAGAATTACATGAATCGGTGGCAGGTGAATTAACTAAATAGGGGGTATCGCTTAGATAAATTGGGCTAGATAAACCATCGGCGGATGGCCGCCTATGTAGGGCTGTTTGCTAGATAAATTTGTTCTTGGGGAATGTGTAAACACCGTTATTTGCACGGAGTAACGCAGATTGAAATCACATTACAAATCGAATCTCTTTTTTTTTTGAGACTCTCATTATATATATTTATTTGCTTTAGCCCGAGCGTTAAAGGTATTTTTTTCTGGATTTCGCGGGACCAGATTGTTGACCAGCATGGGTATTACGGTGATGCTAGTCGCGCGTTTTAAATGTCTATAGTCGCGACATTCCAGTACTTACATTAATTGTCAAATTGTACCGTACTTTCCACGCAGTTGTTGTACAATATTTATGACCTTTGTATCAACAACTACCACCTCTCTCACTGACAACTGACACACTTCTTTAAACATGACGACGAAAATTGGAAATTCTTAGTATGCAACAGCTAATATTTTTTCTGCTATTTCGATGTTGTCACCACTGTAAAAGTTGTTTGTATTGACATTGAAAGTCCTTTTTCCGGATAGATAGGTATGGGGAATTTATTACACCCAGTATATTTTAGAAGGGCTACACATGAAAGCGATCGTCAACTCCACTACTCACATACGCACACACAGAGTAATTATTGTGTCTTACTACCTAAATTGTCCTTAAACATTGTGTGAAGACAAATAAACATTTTATGTTCCTACATACTAACCCACCTTCAAACCACAGGCGAAACTCCGTAAAATGGTAGACGAGCAAGTCTCCGTGGGTTCCCGAGTGGAGACAGAGGAGCCTGAGCCTGCTGACCCGCTGATCACGCCAGCGAGCTCGGCCCTCGACCGTCCGGAGCCCGACCCCCGGCCTGCGCCCCCCGAGCGCCGCCTCCTCATCGGGACACTGGAGAAGCCCCGTGGATCCCTCAACGGTGACAAGGAAGCCACACTCAATAGATCGGCGCGGCTCTCTATAAGGAACGGGAAGGACAACCCTTTTATTGGTACGTGATGTTTTGTTTGACTTGCTAGTTCTGAACTCAATATTGCGACACACGTATATTTGCAAAGAACAAAATGCCAAAAATAGAATAGTGTGCGCAGGTGAGGTTTGTTTCCAAACAGTGCATGCATACAAAAAGTATAAATAGAAGAAGAAGAAGAAAGACATTTATTATACTAACAAGATACATCACAGAAACAAAATAAGCACATAAGTAACATAATGTGCACAACAACAGAAAGAAAACTAAATACACAACAGACAAAACGAATAAATAAAACAGGACCATAGAGGTAGCCTGTGGTGTACATGCCACAAAAGGCAGCTGACTCAGCGTTGTGCTGAGGAAGTGATCCCTCAGCGCTGATTTTCAGTCAGTGCCTACGGTAACCAAATCGGTCACAGCACAGGTAATGTTACGGTCACAGCACAGGTAATGTTACGACGACTTTTAGGTTTTGATTATCTCTGATTCTATCGTATTTAATTTAATGGAACCAGATGTTTTTGTAATTTACCAAGATTAACTTATTACTCTTGCTAAATTACAAAAATTTAGCAACAGTAACTCATTACTCTTGCTATATTACAAAACAGCTGGTGTTCTGTGTCATCTAATGTTATTTGGCATCTAATCCAAAATCAATATTACTTAAAAGCAGTAAGTATTGAGTCGTTCCAGAACCATCCAATAAATCCTACATTATTCGTATTAGCACTTGCATGGGCGTAGCACACGGGGGCAGGCAAGGTAAAACTTGTCACTTTATTTTCATATCAATAATATCCGAGGTTTTTCACTCAACAATTTACTTAGGTAAAGCTTGCTCTATCCCATGTCGCGCCCGGCTCATGGTCCTATGCCCTAAGCTCAATAAACTAACATGTTTTTTTGCTGGCGGCGGCAGGCTTTATTTACCACGCATATTCCATAATTAAGAAACATATTTTCCCTAGTCATGGTAAGAAGTGTGTGGGAACGCGCTCAAATTTTGTTTTTTTATTCAAAAATTTATCAAAAAATAATCACATAATATTTACTATTGAGGTCGATATTTGTTGCAAATATAGTAAAAAAAACCTTTGTTCTTTGTACATAACTGAGTTAAATTACTAGCAATGTATAAAGAAAAAATATTCGTCGTAAAAAACTGGTAAATTTCGCAATTTGGGTATTATTTTCCTACAAGGATTGTTCTGACCGAAGATCTTCATCACCATCGGCCATTTGACGCCCACTGCAGGACATAGGCCTCTTTCGTGGTTTTCATAACCATGAGGGGATATGCCATAATCGCCACGCTTGGCAGGCGAGTTGGCGATCGCAGTATGCGGTTGGGATCTCAGGAAGACGCTGATGCCCACCTCCTGGTAATTAATTTCCTTAGTCGCCTTCTACGACATCCGCGGAAGGAAATGGAGACTCCAACCGAGCCTTGCCAGCCCGTCAATGGTTGCGTCTACGCCCATGAGCACTTGACTTTGATAAATGGCTTAGCAAAGACTAAGTAGCAGAACTTTGCACTGTGTTTTTGTGATGCAAAGTTCCCTAGTGCCAAGTTCGAGTACTTAATCTTATTGCATTTGTGGTGTGAAGGGAGGCAAATATTGGAAAGAGGAATTTACAATGAAAAGACAGCATTCATTCCCTAAATCATATCTTAGAACTAACCCGGGTCCTCTCACACATTATACACTAATTAGTCAACTAATTTCGTCTCTCTTCATACTTTATATGTGGATAATGGGAGTTCAGACATTTAGATGTTTGTCACGAAATCTGCTTGAAACAAAATTAATTAAATATGGTACACATATAGATAATGTCCTAGATAGTAACTAGTGTTACCATATTAGTTTTTCGAAGTATCAGGGCTTTTATGGAAATAAGCGGCACTGACTTAAAATGAACAATACGATTCACTTCATCAATTTCACTTTATTTATAGTACCACATAATAATTTCAGACATGTACAATTTCAACTTTTAACCCAGCATAAATTCTTAAATTGGGCAGAGCTTCCGCCCGATCACATCGAGCGCCAGAACAAGAATGCCCGTCTATCGATGAGCCCTCCTTTTTATAGACTGTAGGCGCGCGCATGGCATTGGTTGTTCTTGGCGCCAATGTTTGACAAATCCTTTTAAAATACAATTCTACGCGAATGACTACTTTTAAAATAAATAAATATTCTAAATTATTTTAAATACGTCTCATAAATCACCGGCTGTCTAAAAATCATGTCTAATCGTAAATTAAATTATACATTTGCCGCAAAAATACCGGAAATCACGACAGACTGCAGAGTATTGTGCCAAATTGTATACAACTTGATCACGATTGCGACGGGCAATACTAGTAACAAAAGATACGAACGAAAATACTGACAATACCTACTGACGCACAGCTGTGCATTTTCGTATCATTTAAGAATCTTGTGATTTCCCATACGACAGATGACGACAATAAAGAGAACCAAGCGAACGGAAAGCTCGACTCCCCAATCAAATGGTCGACGCAAAACGGCAGTGACAGTGGTACCTACGCCGAAATTGGCAACGGGACCACCTCCACGAGCGAGAGAAACGTCCTGGACCCAAACGATAGCTCGGAGGAGGAGGTGCCATTACCCGATGCCATATCGCCGGGCAGGAGTAGCGACGGGCCAGAGCCAAGGGCTGATATCACAGCGCAGCTTGAAGGAGGTAGGTCAAAAAACATGTTTTATTTATTTAGTGATACTTTTATTGCGGGTAGCGGAGCGGTAGAATGGCGACTTCTCATTCGGGAGGCTGTGGGTTCGAGTCCCGGCATGTACCAATGACTTTGTTTTGTAAGTTACGCACATTTGTGAAGTTATAGTAGCAATACCACTCGCTAACGGTGAAAGAAAACATCGTGAGGAAACCTCAGTGTCTGAGGTGTTCACATGCCACAGCGCTTGAAATTGCTTATCGGTGGTGGGTACGCGCGGTAAATAAGCTCATACTCTCTCTCTCTCTCTCTCTCTCTGAGAGAAGGCCTGTGCCCTGCAGTGAGACGTATATAAGCTACATAACAAAAAAACTTTTATTGGACTTAGATTAAAAAAACACAAAAAAATCATGTTCATATTATCTTGCTGTTCTCATCCTATCCAACCTATGAAAAAGGCCTATTGTTAAGCATGGGCCTTTTCCCCATAACGCCGACCCCACCGAACAATGACATCCATTGTACTACAACCGCTGTCTTTTTAATACTTACGTATAATCTGTAAATCACCATATTAAGCTTTGCGATATTATGAATTTAAATATTACAAAAATAAAAAATACGACTGTTTGTTTACTTCGATAATCTATTATGCCCGGGATAACAGGAGGATTCACATACTTACCGGTTGGTAGAATAAAGCAACCGACAAAACCTTAATGAACTCTTAAAACACTTCTGTTCTCTTCAAGATAGTTTTTTTTTTGTTTGTTTGTTTGTTTACTTTTCTGTTAACATTTTAATAAATTTTAATGTCTTCTTTCTTTCCGTTTTGTGTGTGCACTCGTGTAAAAACAATATTTCTTTCTTATCAAAAAGTAGGAAAAATATAAAAGTTGATCACCTGTAAAGTTTCAACCACCACCAAATAAGTTTAAAAAGTGTAAATTTTTTATTGTTGTAATTCTATTTTCTATTCTATTTTATTTATTTATATATTTTGTTAACTGACTGTACTTGTACTTACCTATAGACAAGATACTCATCAGCCAGAGCAGGTACTCAATAAAATCGAACCCCAACCAGCAAATTTTCTCAATAGTTGTAATACGCAACTTAGAAGATTATGGCTCTAATGTAAGCCATGTTCATCTCACCGGTAATCTAAGGGATAAATAGTTCTTAACTAGTCGCTTCCACCTCGTTTGTTCGTTGAAGTACGCGGACGTTCCGGCGTTGTAAAACTTCCCCTGTAGGAACTGACCGGAGAAATTGGGAACTTTCGTATGGATTTAAGAGTACGGACCTGCAAAGTTTTTTGGCCACTCTCTGCACTTTGTGCCCAAAAAAGCATACGGAAGAAATAATAAAGAAATAAATTCCAAAAAACAGAGCGGTGATAGCGCAGCAGTAGAACTCCTTATATTCAGAAGGTCGTGGGTTCAAGCCCCGTGCATGTACCAATGACTTTGTTTTCTAAGTTACGTACATTTGTGAATTTTTAGTAGCAAAACCACTCGCTAACTGTTAAGGAAAACATCGTGAGGAAAGCTGAGTATCACATAACTCAGCGCTCGCAATTGCCAATCCACGTGGTGATTAAGCCCATACACTCTCTCTGAGAGAAGGCTGGTGCCCTAAAGTGGGACTTACAAATGTGGATATACTTAACAAAAACTATATATAATACTTACAACTAAAACAATAAATCTGTCCCATTCGTCAAGTGCTCGATAATTTAATAAGCGCCTCTCGTTTCTGTCGCCGACCATTCTCATCGAGCCACTACCGCCAACGTGCTTTAGATCGCTTCATCGACATTCATTAGTCGCTGCAATGCACCCTTTAACAAGATCCCCATATACTAGTCATGGGGAATTCTACTAGTCAGTAAGAATAACTTTTACTTTGGGGAAACTTCAAAATCGCGCATACTAAAGTTACCACTTGCGGGATTAAAATGTACGGAACAGCTGATATTTTTCGCCATGTCAAAGTTTTGCTCATAGTAAAATGACAATTTTACCTTGCACCTGTATACCTCCTACCTGTCAGACGTATCTTCGCCTAGAGCGCTCGCGATATATTACGTTGGCAAAATAGATGCCAATCTCTCCATTTTCATAATCAAAATAGTAAGTATTGATGACATCTTGCTGCGAGCTCTGAAGTCTCTCTATGGAGAGATTAATTCTATGCGTTAGAATTAATGACGCAGCATCCGCAAGGGTGTGAGACAAGGATGTGTCGCATCCCTGTGGTTGTTCAACTTATTCATGGACAGCTGCCTGACTGATTTAAAAAGAATGTAGGTATAAGGATGGGTGAGCTACTTATCAAATGCTAGTGGTACGCCTATAATCTGTTTTTGTTCACGTCGTCGGTCGAAGACCTGCAGACACAAATAACAATAAATGGACGAGGAATTTAATTAAATTTAAGACCAATGCGAGTAAGACGAAAGCTGAGGACGAAAGTGATGGTGGATATCAAGCGAATGTGGATGGAAGGGCCGGTAAGGGACGTCCCAGGTGGACATACTTCGACCAAATAGGGGATGTATTAGCAAAGGGCAAGATAAAAAGTACCCGAAACTGGCGTGCTTGCATGCAATAATGGACGTTGATGATGGTGATTGATGAAAGTGATCTGTCAGGATCGTGGCAAGTGGCGGTCCCTGGTCTCTGCCTACCCCTCTTGGATTCAGGTGTGAGTTAATGTTATGTTATAATGACATCTTCGTCATCTGTTCAGAGACAGTTTAAGAGTCTACTTTTAATTTTTACATTAAAGATACTTCCGTAATTTCGGATTGGCAGAGCGAAAACCTGGCCGGACTTTTCCGATCAAAAATGAAGTAAGTGAATCCAGAATTAAGCTAATAAAGATTTTTGAGTTTGAATTTTTCACTCTTCTATATTTTTACACAAGTAGCGCAGCTACATGCCAAAAAAACTAATGTACTTTTCAGTAAAACATCCAGCGTTTTCCGAAACGGAATCTCTCAACAACATGCTTATTTCCCGCTACATTACAAAATGCAAGACCTCTTTGAATGGTTTTTCTGAACAGTCTTTTCCGAGTCGACTGCTCGCCTGTACACTTCTGTGCACTAATGAGCCTGTAGCCCAAGGGAATAAGCTCATTTGCGAAACATCTGTACGCCGCGGGTAGACTTCGAGGGTAAAAACTTGGCTGCTGTTATAATTTGTCATTTAATTCGTGGCACTACGCTACGTTTTCATTAGACGCTGTGTCAGTGAGCGCCCTCTAGGTCACGCTAATTATTACGGATTTTATGTAAAGTGCTGCTGCCGTTTTCAGTGTTTAGATCTCTTTGCGAGAGGTCGCTTTAACATCCACGTTTGGGCGTTAGCGGAAGAGCATTGATTTGAGATATTTCCGGTTCGTAAGGTTTTTGACACCTTTCAAAGAGGGTTTACACGGTCAGGTCAAGTTACGTGTTTTTTTGTACCATTTTTTATGCAGTTCACGCACTGACGGGATTAATAGCGATTTGATTTTTTTGTTTGTGAAAATAAGCTCGCAGTTTTCTCATTCTGAAAATCTCATCTACAATTTCAATTAAAGATTAGAGATTACCTTTAATTAAACAACATAATAAACACAAATCTCCAGCAAGGAATCCTTAAAACTTGCAAAGCCGTATTGACTTTAATCTAAGTCGAGAGCATAATCGGATTCGCCGAAATTGCAAAGCGTCTTCGTGCAATTTATGGACTCTTTGGAGAGATGCCCGATAATTCGAGACGACAGGGCCTTTACTCCAGACAAATCGTTCGCCACGAGATTTGGAGAAAATGTGCTTACGGAGTCCTTTGTCAATCGAGGTTATAAAAGCAGCAACCCGACTGCTGAGCATTAACTACTAAGTAGAATCGAAATTCAACAATATAGGTAACCTAGACCTACCTAGGTTGGTCCCACCTACTGAGTAGTTAATTCTCAGCAGTCGGGTTGTCGATTATATTTTATTATATTCTTTTTGTTGCACTAACCCGTGCTGAGGACAATTTTAAAAAACTATTTAGAGGCTAAAAACTTCACCCATGCCGGGAATGGAACCCGTGACCTTTGGCTAACCGTGCCAGCGCTCTCCCAACTAAGCTACTGGGCAAGTGCAAGCATCGGCGAAATTTCGAGCCTCTTTACAAACTTCTCTGTATTACGTAAAGGCAGTGACAGGCAGATAAAAGCAGCAACGACTTCTATATCAGTTTTTTATTTTTGACTATTTAGAAACTCAAAACATTTATTAGCTATAAAAACTGTTTACTTAATGAACGTCAAAGCTATTAATTTCAGAATTAATGGATTATGGTGAGAAGAACCTAACAAAGAAACTCTACATTTATTCTTTACAGAATACATTTCTATTTAATTAACAATTTTTATGCATTATCTTAACAATTTAATGTATACCAAACTAAAAACAAAGAAGGGCGTCACTGTCAAGAAATCTGGTAAATCGTACATCACCGTTCATATTTTTGCATTATTTTGCGTCGCCTTGCTTTACCGATCACATTTTCTTTTAAAATCGTTCGTTCGTTTCAAGATCAAGAGAGTAGATGCATCGATCATCAGCTCATTTGCTGCTTGATCGAATTAGCGCAAATCCCACGGAAATTGAAGGATTTACTCCATTTATTGCTTCAGGTTTCTTTTTTCGCTTAGGCAACTTAAATAAATCTGTCCATAGCAGCGAAATTAGAAGTCACAAGTTCTAAGTTCTTGTGAATAGGAATACAATAATTGAATAGGTACATACTGGTTGGTCACTAATCAGTTGGTTTCCATTTCCATTATTTAGTTATACTATTCAGTCGCAATTGATTCAGAGTTGTCCACAGTATAGTTATAGCTAAATGAGTAGGAAGAGGCTTCAATAAAATAGCGATAGCTGGTGGAGAAATAAATCAGTGATAATTTTAGGGTTCCGTAGCTGAAGGTTTCAAATGGCACCTTAATATGCCTAGGCGTATCTTAAATCGAAGAAAAGAGGTAAGAAAGAAGGAAAGAATCACAGAACACAAAAAGAAGGAAAGAATCGTCACATTCCTCAAATGCTGCGCAACGCTAACGAAATTCATAAACATCCTAACTGCAGTAGAGATGCTTCTCTATCTAAAACATTACAAAGCTCATTATTTGTTACTATTACAAAAAAAAAATAAGCCAATGGTTTGCTAGGTGCCAGTCCTTTTTAGTCGGTACCCAAATGACACCTAATAAAGAATCATGTCGCATTACAGTGACACGTCGCTCCCGCACTAATTGTACTGTACAGACACCGTTGTTAATTACAGTATATTTTGTTCATCACTCAGCATCACCCGACGCCGCGGCGGCGAAGCGTCGAACACACCTGCGACCGAGCGAGGCATTATGTACAGCGTAGGTGCTTATTTACACTACATCCTTTAATGGAAGGAATGCAAATAACGCCCCTTGCATCGTTTTGCATTAGATATATTATAATTACTAATGCGGACTCGTTGATTGTCGCCACTGATATTGAGTGTGTAAAATCTGTGATCAGCGGAAAGCTACGCAGAAATGTTCGTTTTTTTTTAAATTGGGAAAGGCTGTTACAAAAGTAAGTCGGTGTAAACGCGCAAGTTCGTATTAAACATGTGTTGCAAACATTTCTACAAACTTTAATCGAGAGAAATGTAAATGTCAGCCAAAGACAAAACTATGTAGTTTCGCTAGCGGTGCATAGAGTCATTCGGGGCAACTGTGCGCACTTTTGCATTTCATACGATACTGTGTCTTAAATATTAAAGCTAAAGAAATAAAAACTATATCTTCGAAAAGAGCATTTATTAGTCTATAAATGGAAATAAAAAGTTAAACAAATTTAAAGTAATTCTTCTTGCCGCAAACAATTAAAGAGAAAAAATCGAAATGCGTTCACTTGACCCATATTGCGGGTAACCGTGCGCATCCCTATGGGGTAAGTGAACGCGTATGGGGTAAGTAAACGTATTCCTCAGTAAAATACACAAACAATTACAAAACATAATTCTTTTGGTGACAATATTTTCTGGAAGATCCTACTATTAATTCAGTCTTCATTTTCAGTCACAAGGGTAACTTAACTCTATATATTTTTTCGAGATCAATCATATTTATCTCAATCACAGAGTTAAGTCAGATTAAACCTTATCGAGTAACCTTTATTTGGTACTGTGCTCATACCAGTCTCATCTACGTTGAATATGCAACTTGGTTGAAATTTGTATTTCAATTCTTTTAAGTTTTTGTAGAATCGGTTAACTTGAACTTTATTCAACCCCATAGCTCGTGCCAGAATGGTTGCTGCAGATTGTCGGATGACTGATTCAGGGTGACGTTTTAAAAAACATGCACCCGAGTCACGCCCTGCCATTTTTGAAGAATGATCAAATCTGTTATCGATATTATTCGCAGAAGCATATTCATATCGTCATGCATATTGCAAAATGTCACATTTTGTTTATTCATCGGAATTGTATAAAAAAATGATTCTGTCACACGTGAAAGACATCGTAATCCTCGGTCTGTTTAGCTGTGTATACTATTACAACATAATTTTCTTCTAATTTACTAATTTTCATATGCTATTTCGATGAAAAAACAAAAATGGTATTTTTTTGACATGTGCCATTTTGCGATATGAACGACGATATGCCAATCGCCTTATATCATTTATGGTGAGTCCAACAAATCTTTCATTCTTTTTCTTGCAATGAATGACAAACTCTTCCTCTTGTTCATTATTGAATGTTGGCATAAAACGACCCATTGAATCCGCGGTTTTATCCAGTTTAAGCCTCTTGCCCAGACAGGATTCACTTATGCCTGTGGCAGTAGCAGCAGCTCGTTTACTTTTTCCATTTCAAATAAGTTGTTTGGCCCTAGCAAGTTGCTGTTCTGTCACTGGTGATAGTTCAGGTTTTTTCCTAATATATGCTCGCGGCATGATGATCAACACTGCAACTTAAAAAAAACCAAAATACATACCTTCAACAGGTGTAATTAGAATTTTATCTACAAATCAACTAAGACATTACGCTATCTAAAATTTTGCTCATGCGCGGGTAAGTGTACGCATGCGCTCACTTACCCGCGCACACTTTCCCCAGGAAGCCAAAATAGAAATAAATGTTGATACATGTTTAGGCAACGAACATAACCTCAATATTATTTTTCAAAAATCTACTAGAATATGCTTATTATCAAGCAAAATATGACTTACCATTACAGGATCGAAAACTTGGACGCGACACGAGTTTCCAAAATGCCCAAAATTACCAATGAAATTAAGAAATTTAGTTAATTATGGATAAGAAGTGAATAAAACGTCACGCGCCGCAATGTCACGTCACAACTAGTTTGCCACTCCGGCGTCCTTGTTTCACCCAAATGAACCACCCCTCCCCCGCACCTCGTTCCTGAGATATACACAATGCGCTCACTTACCCACTGCGCACGGTTACCCCGAATGACTCTATAACTCCTATGTTAGCTAAGCGTGTAACTCCAAGGATGACACCTTTACTCTCAACGTCATTACAGTCATATTTTACACGTAAGCTGTTAAGTACTTATTCACTGAAAGTCTGCTAAAAGCCACAAAATTGCTTTATTTAATAAATAAACAAATATGAGTTAGAAACTGTAAAATTAAACGCCATTTACCACTTAATTTTCATTTCATAAGACATTTTTGTCTCGATTAAGTTTTACATATTTCAGTTAAAAAGTTAGACTGAGACAGAGAACAATATATTGCGCAGCCAGAAGAAATATTGAAATATTAATTTCAAGACAAACAAATATATTATTTGACGACGGCACTGTACCAAAACGTGTACAATCGATTTGTCTGGAGTGCGGAGCCGGCCATCACGTGACGGCTTCCACTTCCACTTTATAACGATGTTTACATCGTTGTAAGTTTTCTATAAAATGTCGCTGCGAGCGGCTTTGAAACGTTAACTTTCACGCAAATACATTGAATATTATTTTTTTATTGCCAATATAACACTTCACACAGAGAGCGGCAGAGGTCAGGGTTTGCCACTGGTCACGATCCCGATAAACCTTTTTCGCTTCATCAATATTAAGTTTATTCTAGTCTTAAGACTGTTCTTACGTGGAGCATGCGGTCTCGCTCGCACAATGTAAAATTTTTTGTGATTTTAATAAAATGAGTATCCTATGGAAGAGCGTGGTCTGAGAGTTTGATGGATAATTCAAGGTATACTTTTTATCCTGTACTAAGTTTTTGATTGCTACGTATATGAAAACAAAAATATATTTAAAATGTCCGTAATTGGATAATACATCAAATACTTTTTAATATATTATTTAATATATTAAAAATATTAAATCGTGCAGCAATCGTGCAGACAGCATGCTCCACGTAAGAGCAGCCTTAGGTATTTAAAAAAAATATTCGGTATTTGATAGATTGTTAAGGCACGTTCATTTTGATATGGCTTTCAAACCACCCAAAATTCATGCTGTGTCAGCCTTCAATATTTAGTTTATGTATTCTTGTAAAAGAATAGCAGCCCAAATTTTACTTATTGGGGAATATTCAAGTAGGTAATTACCATATATATCTCAATAACGTCACTCCATTTCCTTCCGTGGATGTCGTAGAAGGCGACTAAGGAAATCAATTATCAGGAGACGGGCAGCAGCGTCTTCCTGAGATTCCAACCGCATACTGCCATCGCCAATCCACGTGCCAAGCGTGGCGATTATGGCGAAACCCCTCATGGTTATGAAAGAGAAGGAGGAGGAGAAGGAGGCCTATGTCCACGAAGGAGGCCTATGTCCTGCAGTGGGCGTCAAATGGCTGATGATGATGATATCTCAATATGCTGAGGTCATTACCTAGATAGTTAGAGGACGTGGATTCGCTTCCCACTGGGGGCGCCTTATATTTGTACAAATGGCCTTAGTTTTATTATTATTATTAAATCCTTTATTGCATATAAAACAGAAAGTTTTGCACATAGGCGAGCTTAATGCTACTTAGCATTATTTTGTTCTAGTCTTAAGAAACTCTCCCTAGTGGCAGCGGTCAAGAGACATTTTTTTATATACAGTAAATATTTATTATAGCCGTCTTCTAATCCTTGTAATATTATAAATGTGAAAGTTGGACATTTGGATATTTGTTACTCAATCACGCAATAACGACTGAACGGATTTACATAAAACTTGACGTACAGATAGGCAAAGACATAACATAATTGATACCTGAATTGAGATACAGCATACTTGATATATTATTATTATTATTATTATTATTCTCTTTATTTATTTTCATGACTTAGAATAGGTTTATAAAAGTAAAAAAATATAAAAAAATACAAAATATATTTTATAAACCTATCCTAGTTGGCCACCGATAACGGAGCTAGGCTCAAGCTACCGGTAGTTAGGGCCGCAGAGAGAGAAATCTCCGGACGATGCGCGCCGTGTCCAAGAGCACCGCCTTCTGTATCTGCCCCTTGATCCAGCCATCTAGCGAGAGAGCCTTAAGATGTTGGTCAAGACTCTTCGCTATGAGACCGTTCGCCGATACGACTATCGGGACAATGGTTGTCGAATCCACATCCCATAAGGCGGTAATCTCGTGGGCCAAATCAAGGTACTTGCTAAGCTTGTCCTTCTCGGCCTTCACGAGGTTCTCGTCATGCGGGATGGTGATGTCGACGAGCACTGTCTGGCGCATCAATCGATCTGTCAGCACGATGTCAGGCTTATTGGCAACAATAGTCCTGTCCGTGATGACAGACCGATCCCAATAGAGCGTAGCATGACCATTTTCGAGAACCGGCGCCGGTGTGTACTTATAGTACGGCACCTCGGATTCGACAAGACCGTATCGGAGAGCAAGTTGCTGATGAATAATTTTGGCTACTAGATTATGCCTGTGCAAGTACTCACCGTTAGCCAGATGAGAACAACCGGAAATAATATGCCTGAGTGACTCCCCGGGACGGCGGCATGCTCGACAGATGTCGACCGTACCATCCTTCAGGATGTATTTCCGATAGTTGTTCGTCATCATGACTTCGTCTGCAATTGCACAGACAAAACCTTCGGTTTCCCCAAAAAGGTCACCGAAACGTAGCCAGTTCACCGATGCGAGCAGGTCCACATCGGGTCCTGTCAAGGCCCGATAGAACCGCCCGTGAAGCTCCTTGCTCTTCCACACGCTCTTGCGATCCTCGATGCTGAGCACCGTTGGCTTGCGCCAGTTCTCGTTTGCCAAGGCGAGCGGCGTGAGACTCTTGTCCACTATTATTATTATTAGCAATTAGTTTTTAGCGTATGCTAAGAATGTATTTTTTTGTTCATATATTTTGTTAAGTATCACTTTTTTTCTATTTCGATTGAAATTCCATTAGTTACCAAAGGTCCGTGCCCATTATAGCAATTATTTTTCAGTGTAGGTACGTATGCTAGGAATGTATTTTTTTAAAATATATTTTATTAAGTATCACTTTTTCTGTTTCGGTTGAAACTCTGCCTTTGCTAGGCCCGTGCTGAAAATCAGTGCTGTGGGCAAAACCACAGCGTATACTGAGCTCGAGGCCATTTTACCGCTGCGTAGACATACCCAGGGTCGATTATTGGTTTTGGGATTATTTTTCTTTTCTGTCTTTGTGGTGATAATAACTGTTTTTGTTCTTTCTTTTTCTTCTACTTAAGCGTGATGTTATGTAGCCTATATGTTACACGGAAACCTAAGCTATAATTCTGGTGAGTCTTACTTCATTCCGATAAGTGGTATTTGCGTGATGCAAAAAAATTGAGTGAGACAGACATATATCAGACAGAGACAAAATATGCATATAATATTTTTACCTTATACCCTTATTAGACTTCAATAAACAAAATGTAAAACGTTTTTATTACCTATTACTGTCACTTGATTATCAGCATTTGTTTAGACCTGTTTTTACAGGTCCCCGAAAAAATATTAATAATATGATTCTTTTACTTTTTCTGAGTTTTTTTTTTAACATTGTCACTCCAATCTAAACGTGAAGCAAGCACTGACACTAGCACACATCAAAAACCAAAATTGTTTTTGTTGTAAAAAGCGTCAGACTCATCTCTTAATCATGGTGATTTTTAAGACCCTTGATTGAAAACCTGTGATCACAGACTTGGGACTATCTATCTATCTAGTCCTGGGTTTTTTGCACTAGGTTCCTAGCCATAGGTCTTAAAAATCACTATTGACATGATTGAAAGATTGGTCTGACACTTTTTGCAAGATAGATCTGTAAAAAGACATGATTTTATTCCATTTGTGGCGCCAGTGTTACTGCAATGAGCCCCCTAACAGTATTATGTTTCCACAGAAGCCGCGTCTCCAGGCGGCCGGTCCGACCGCTCTCGGCAGGATGAAGTGCCGGCTTCGCCTGGTATGCTGTCAGCAGCGCAGTTGGCGCGCCGGCTGCGGATGGAGAATGAACGGCTACAGGTCAGTCAGTTGGCCTATTGGCGTAACGGAAGCATCAATTTCGACCAACGGGGATCATAAGATTATGAAACTTATTGAGAGACAATACATTAGTGTTAGTAAGTGAAATAAATATTCTTCAACTATTGTTAATAATAATAACTTCCACACAACATGATCACTCGTCATGGTCCCAAACTAGGATACGCTGTGCTATGGTAACTAGGCCAGAACATCACAAAGATGGAAACACACCCAGACTGAGGCCATGGGTACAAATGTACGGCGGCCCCAAGTGGGAATCGAACCAACGACCTCCGGCATAGTAATCAGACGTGATACCGCTAGACCAACAACAACAACAACCAGTACAGGCAGACATCACATATTTTTATTATGCAGTATATGGACCTTTGAGCAGCAGTTTGTATACTGCAAATCGAACTTGCTCGCAAACACAAGGGAAACTTTCAAGATAAAATTATCTCATTAGATTAAAGTACAAATAATTGTGATAAATATTATTCTACATGGTTAATACTTTTTGTAATATAACCTGTCGAAAAGCAAGTCTGTCACGTGGCACAAAAATGCTTTATACAAATCGGGCGTAATCTGTGACGTCACGAGTTGCTAGTGACGCCTTATTACAATATATTACGAGATAACTTAGGTACTGATAAATGTTTCATACATACTTGTTCATTTATGTATGAAGTGTCTACACTCTTATTATAAAAAATGTTTACAATATGGACAAATAAACTTTGTAAGATTTTTTATACCTAATTTGATATTTCGCATTTTTTGAAACCTTTGAAATTGCGATAAAACATGTTTATGGTTTTATTCCCCAATTTTTTTTCATGTCCTTTATGTATTACTTAATTCTCATTATGTATCTTTTGTATTACTTCAACTTCACTTCATAGCGTCACATAGTTGAGTTGAGGTACATAATTGAGCGCACTATATTCTCCAAGTGCAAACATCCATAAATCCACTGTCCTTGACACATATTTTTAGTCCATTGCCCTTTCTAGTTCGCAAATACAAAGGCATAAAAACTTTGAGGCTTCAAACTACTTACGTCAAATGACTTACGTTTGAAACATGATTGTGTGAATACACTTACGGATAAATAATAAAAAGGTAAATAATAATATAAAGGTCCCATGTTCGAATCCCGGCCGGGGACAAAAAAAATCCCCACGTCTTGGTTGTTTACATGTTTGTGACGTCGCTGTTTCTGGTTCCCACGACACAGGGTATCCTAGTGTGGGGCCAGAAGCAATATATGTGCCTGTATGTAAATGTTTATGTTTAGATACGCATTCTAAGAATATATTTTGATAAAACGATAGTTTGGCTTCACGTTTCTAGTCTAACACATTTTCACTACGACACGCTGACTATAAAATAGGCAACACTAGCCGAGAAAAATAAAACGAATTCAAAATATGCAATCATCAAAATCATATATTTCATTTATCTCTTTCACTACTGCCTCGTTACTTCCGATCCATTTAATAAAAACGTGCGTCTATGTTGGGCGCCGTCCTCTGCCCACTAAGCGATAGAGAAATTACCAATCAAGCTAGTAACAAAAGAAAGTGGTTGGAAGTTATTTAATTATCGAGGTACAGTGTTAGTTTTAGTGATAGAACGCTGCGCCATCCATTCTCCTAGCGAGGAGAGCGCCGCCGGCACGTAGCCTAAAGACACGGCTGAAAAATATTGTGTGGCAATTTTTCACTGTCTTCTGCCGACTAAGAAACAATTTAATCGAACGCAAGACGTGTGTCTACGTAGCAAGTTTTATTTTTATTACGTCAAGTTCGTTTTTCTTTGTAGGCAGCATTAGCATAATAAACGTAGCTGCTACGCCGTAGCCCGTGCTACGTGAAATGCTACGCACGAACTCCTTGTGATTGTAATTTTTATTTTTCTCGAGGCGATCATTTGAATATTACGGCCATTTTAACACCTAAATCGCGTTGTAGTTGGAGATATAAATCTAATATACTGCTACAGGGTGACTTTGAATTCATTCATCGTATTTTGAGAGAATGTTCTTTTCAATGTGAAAAACAGTATTATTAATGATTTATCAGTAAACATAAAATATTTGTAAATATTCGCGATTTCCAACCATTGGCTCCAAACTTTGAATCCAAATTCACGTTAAGTACCGTAACGCTGAAAAATCTGCGTAAATAATTAAAAAAGCTATTGCGTTGGCCGGAGCCGACCATAAGCCGCTCAAAACTTCTATTTTTTATTTTTATTACTTTTTGTCCTAATATTGTCTATTTATGCTTTAGGAAATTAATTTTGGTTAATAAAAGTTTTTTTTTGACCAGTAAGTTTTTTCAAAACTAGCTAGCATAATCATGTTTAGAATGTCCCCTTAAAATACGGTGAACGAATTCAAAATCCCCCTGTAGAATAGGAGATTAAAATATTTACCAAGTTAATTTACCTGTACCGGTTCAACAATTCCGTTAGTAGGGTTTTCGAGACTCTAAATTATCAACTTTGTGATCGGCTGATAAAATATAACTGCCTTTTTAGTGTTCCGTACCCTAAGGGTGCCAAATGGGACTTATTACTAAGAATTCACTGTCCGTCTGTCTGTCTGTCTTTCCGGCACCAGGCTATATCTCATGAACCGTAATAACTAGGCAGTTGAAATTTTCACAGATGATTTATTTCTCTTGCCGCTATAACAACAAATACTAAAAAAAGAACAAAATAAAGACACAAAGACAGCGCTCGCCATCTAGCGGCCATCTACGTAACCTTCACACCGATGTCATGTCGTTAAATGTGAATGTTAAACGTTTCTTGGTGGTTTCTATAGATGGCGCTGTTCTCAAATTCGATTTTTGTCTCAAATTCAATGTTGTATAGATAATGGTAAGGAACCCTTCGTGCGCGAGTCCGACTCGCACTTGGCCGGTTTTTTATCAAATTATGATCTATAATCTTTACTTACACAAAATCGTAACTATTTTTAACCAGTACCTATTCGAAGTCTGTAGACTTTGACAACATAACGAAAACTAAAAAATTTGTTTCAGTAAACCAAGACAAATATTTTAATAGGCAATTATTTTATGATTAAGCTATAGGTTAACGTGCAAATGCTTTCCGGGTCTGTTATTCCGCACAATAAACAAGCACTCCCTCCGCACCCAGCACGAACAGCTAGAGCAGATAGCAGCAATATTAATGACAAAGATTAAGTAACGGTGCACCAGATGGTGCAAGGCGAACAGGCCCGATATTGCGCGAAGCCTTGGCTTCGGGGGTTATTTATGAGATGATGAATCAAGTGTGCGAGTTACCAAGTGTGTAACTGACTCGTTTATTTCAAATTTGTTCCACGGAACTTCGTGGCAGAGGTGATATATTTCATAAACTTTTAAGCTTGATTTTTATAAAAAAATTAGGTTATGTAAAAATAATTTATTAACAATATTAAATCTTGTATACGCCCTGTATACCCAAAATTATGGGCCACCTTAAATATCGTAGATAGGGTATTTTTATTTATGTTTATGTTATTTTTAAAAGTTAGTAATTCTGCATTCAAAGATTTTCTAAAAATTAAGTAAGTTGCAATACCTGATAATGTTCTCTTCAAAACTTAGGTTAGCTGGTAGATAATGCCAAGTAGCATTAAGCTCGCCTATGTGCAAAACTGCCTGTTCTAAATGCAATAAAGGATTTAATAATAATAATAATAATAAAAAATGGAGTAGCTGACATTTCTTTCGATTTTTGGGAGTTGCTGTCATAATAAGAGTTGTTTATATTGATGAATAGAAGAACCCCTCTAACTTTTACTGGACTTTTCGGAAACTCCTTGTAGATTTTAGTGACGCTTCAGATACAGCGGAACATTCTGAAACACCTTGTATAGTATTCCCGGGTTCGAACCCCGGCTGGGGACTGGGCACCGACTACAAATTATACTTCTACAATACTTTTTTTTATAAAATAAAATAAAATATCTTTTTTTATAAACTTAAATTTTTTGTGGGGAGCGGGAGAAAAATAAACAAGTCTCTTATAATCATAATTTACCCTACTTAATTCAGTGCTTTAAAATTTGAAGTACTTAATGTCCATCTAATGAGCCGTTTTCAGCACAAATTCACAAAGCAATTCATAGATGGCGCTTACAGGCGTGGCCATAGAAGAACCGAAATGCGGCTGTCAAAATTAATCTGCGCTAAGCAACCATTTGACAGACGTGTCCTTGTTCTTGTATGTGCACGCCTATAAGCGCCATCTATGAAATACTTTGTAAATTTGTGCTGAAAACGGCTCATTACCTTGGGACTACTTTTACGCTATTTTATGAAACATATGGATATTACTAAAGGGTGGGCTCCATTAAACTATACTGCTGTCCGTTGAAGAGTTCCATTCGCCGTCGCTGAAATCTTCATCAGATCTTCACCATATTAAAACAGGACCAGTGGGATGTTATATCTATTCGAACAAAAAAAAATATTGTCTAAATCGGTTAAGATTTGACACAGTTATGGGAGAACATATCCAAAAAAAATTTAAAAAAACATACGCGTCGAAGTGATAGCCTTATTATCCTCTTTTGAAGTTGGTTAAAAAACAAATTTTCTTCAGTATAACTAACCAATTGTCAACTTGACACAATTTTTTTTATCAACTACCTTTGTACTGTACAAGATGCAAAATGGGAAAGTGCTTACGATGAGGACAATTATTAAGTTTTTTTGTTTGTTCTGAATAACAACCAAGTTTCGGGGTACATCTTAAGCAATGGAGAACTTAAAAAAATATATTCTAATCTCAGCCCATGTTACAAGGTAGGTAAGTAATGGTGATAAAGACTTTCTCTACGACTAATATTTTTATAATAAAATCCGAAGAAAAGTAGTACTTTCACGGTTATAAATACACGCTATACAAATCGGCGTACACTATGACATCACTTGGTGCTCGTAATACCTTATAATGTATTATTTGTGTTATTTTGTAAAATATTGTTTTTATGTGTCTACATCCTTATTAGAAAACAATTGAAATTCAGTGGAAAACCTTTATAATTATTACCATTATTCAGTTACCAGTGCATCTTAAGATTCACGGGTCCATATGGACAAGGTCTTTTGAGGCGTGCGTGGAGCCGAAGCCAAAAACACAGAGGCCTTTTACACAATTTACTCTAACTATGACTGGTGCATCTGTCGGATCTTATCTATGGATAAATTATTAGAATTTACTCAGATATAATCTCCGTTAGATATAATAACTATTGCAAAATAGAATGAGGAAACGAAACATCCAGGCTGTCGTAGTGCAATGTTAAATGGATTGGATTTCCGGGTTATGGTTTGAGAAAACACAGTCGGTTGTTAACCTATTACTATTATTATTAGAGTAACTGGAGTTTCCTATTTTAAGACCTTCAAAATACCGTAAAAATATCTTTATGGTTTTTAGGGTTCCGTACCTCAAAAGGAAAAAATGGAACCGTTATAGGATCACTTTGTTGTCCGTCCGTCAGTCCGTCCCTCCGTCTGTCTGTCAAAACCCTTTATCTCGGGAACGCGTCGAGGTATCGAGTTGAAATTAAAACCGTATAATCAGGTCTACAGTCCCTTGAAGCTGTGAAAAATAAAATTTCTAAGTTAACGCAAAAAATGATACGGCCGTTTATGCCGCACAAAAACGTATATTTCCATACATAAGTAGGGTACTTTCCGTTGACCTAGAACTATGAAATTTGGCAAGTAATATCGTCTTATACTTATACAGGGAAAAATCAGAAAACTATACATTTGTAATGAAATCATTAAAAAATAAGAGTTTGAAATTCGGGAAAAGCTCGGAAAAAACTCTGAGACTCCATTCCTGAACTTATTTATAATATGTAAGTACCTACAAAGGAGTTAGCTAAATAGAGGTATGGGCGACTGCCCTAACCATGTATAAACATTGTGCATAGTAATATTTAATGCTGGGTAGCTGAAAATCAGTATTTTCTGTGAAAAACGTTTCAGGAACTTTTGATATCGTCACAATCCTGCCAATAAAATCAACGAACAACGACTGAAAGGCAGAGCGATCAAACGATGTCTATCACAGATTAGAGACTATGATGTCTGACGTCTGTGCGACAGTTTTTTTTTTTATGGAATCGAGAATCGGTAACGTTCCTTTTCAGATTTTGCCAATAATTTCTAGAAATGAGATAAAGGCATTCCATGAAATCAAACGTAATTGGGAATATTAGGATACAAAAGTAAAATACTGCTTCTACTTAATACTGTTTTCTTTGATTTAATTTCACGTTTATTTCAATACGTTTACTGTCCGCATTTTTCGTGAAACAGAACGTTTTACTGACTGCACAGGAGAGCGGTGTCCGGTGTCAATGATCGGCAGGCGGAAGTTGTATGTACAACTTTTATTTAACTGAATAATAAGTACGTATTAATTAACGAATGAATATTTTTGTGTTATGAGCTAGTGAGATATTACTATACATGCTTAGGGCAGTCGTTTAGCCAACTCCTTTGTACGGATCCCATAGTGGGCGAGTCCGACTCGCACTTGTCCGGTTTTTTCTTTTCAATTTCTATGTTCTTCGTGCTAAAAATGCAATATCAATCCAATCTAATTTTGAGGCAAGTTTCCCATTACTAAGAAGTGTGTACTTATTATTCTCCTCTAGGCCGAGCTAACTAGGGTGCGAAGGCTGCTGGTGGCGGCGGCGGAGCGCGGCGAGGCCGGCACGGCCCTCATGGAGCGTGCCAAAGGGGATGAGGAGGAGGTGTCACCCCTAGACCCTCAGCTTCTGGAGAAAGAGCTGCTATTGGCCAGAGAAGCCGTCAATTGTGAGTACAACTTATTTGTCTCAATGTCTGCTTATTTTTCGTCAGTAGGAAGGTCGTCCTTGTCCACAGGTTGTGAACTCGATAGATTGCATTGCCACGGTGATAAAACGGGCAAATACTGGAAGTTTGTGGAAACACCTGAATTGAAAAGTTGGTAGTCAACTATATAGGCGGCCAATTAGACTTTTAAATTTGTAATTTTGTAAATTTGTTTCTGTAATTGTTTTCTGATGTACAAAAAAGAATATTAATATACTGTATCTAGATAACACAATAACTTGTTGTGGCTAATGAATATTTTGGGATGTAAGAACAAGCATTAAACATATCAGACAAGTCAAACAGATTTGTTTTTGTACAAATCTGTGCAAGGTGATGCCGAGCTCACAACGTCCTCATTGGTAGACTTTTTTTTTAAAATTATTTATTCAAGAACTTTCACAAAGTACATATTATATTATAAAAAACCCTCACTCATACCTGTATAGGTTTATCTGTGAGGTGAGTTACCCTGTGTCATAAATTTGCTTAACAAATATTGTTTTTCGGACATTTCGGCACTTGTTTGGTTCACACAAGATTTTTTCAACAAGTTCGGTAGGTAGGTCATTTACGCGTCCCATAATATTGTTATGACGCGGTAAAGTATGGGTAGGAAGGTATTGTAGGTTACGAAGTTGTTTAGGACGAGTTTGTTTCGTCAGGGAGTCCATTCTTCCGCATTCCTCACTTACGATGACCATCTTGACTTTATCAAAAACATTTATTATTTTATATTGTTTTAATAAACTGGCGTGATCATTTAAGTATTGGGATTTTAGAGTTTTTGGAACGATAGGTTTGATTAAATTTAATTGCAGTTTATAAATGTTTTCAATATATGTCTTGAACGTCCGGCCATTGCTACTTATACCGTATCATCATCATTTAGCCACAAGAGGTCCACTGCTGGACATAAGCCTCCTCCATGGATTTCCAAAAACACCGGTTGGAAGCAGCCTGCATCCAGCGCCTTCCTGCCACTTGGATAAGGTCATCTGTCCATCTTGTGGCTGGTCGTCCTACGCTGCGCTTGCCGATATGTGGTCTCCATTTGAGAACGTTTCGGCCCCATCGGCCATCAGTTCTGCGTGCTATGTGCCCCGCCCACTGCCACTTCAACTTACTAATCCGCTGGGCTATGTCGACGACTTTCGTTCGTCTACGGATTTCATCATTTCTGATTCGATCTCGTAGAGAAATTCCGAGCATAGCCCTTTCCATAGCTCGTTGCGTGACCTTGAGCCTTCTTATGAGGCCCATAGTGAGAGACCACGTTTCAGTGCCATAAGTCATCACTGGTAACACACACTGGTTGTATAATTTTGTCTTGAGCGATTGAGGTATATTAGACGAAAAGACTTTTCCAAGTTTCCTAAATGCTGCCCAGCCGATTATACTGTATGATATAATAGAATCGGCCAATGACACGTACATCTTTCTCAATATGTTATGGGGCGTTTTATATTTTAAGTATAGATAGTTTGCACAGAATAGCCCTATCAAGGTCTATGTTTGCAAGGCAGATTTGAAGTAAATTTATAGGTAGAAATAGATTTTCACAGTAATTAATCTAACTGAATATCATACATAATACAGCTAGTACAATAATGTATTTCTGGCATGGCAAAAATATTTTCTCAGATAAGGTCCACAAATAAAGGCCCATGTTTGTCCAACATACAACTTCTCCATATTTATGACGCCGACCCTTTCATCTACTGTCTATTTATATGGCACTTGGGTGTCCAATGAAGGCTTCTAAATTTGAACCATACCTAAATAACTAAGATAATAAGGCTTGTTATATGAGGCGCTTTTTACAAGAACAGCCAATGTCCAATTTTAACGAATTTCTGTTTTCGGTTTTTGGCAATACTATTCAACGAGCTGCCTATGCCCACAGTTATTCCATCGGAAAGTTTAGGCAATTTTACAAAAACCACCAAGATTTGCTTGTACTACATTCAACTTACGTTCTAACATTTTGGAATATTTAAACAAACATTTTTGACAGATCAAATCGAAACATTTATGCGTAGCAAACAACACGTGATAAGTATTGATTACAGTGATGTACGGTATGTGATATTAGGTTTACTTATTTACCCCTGCATAGACTCAGACTCTAATAGTTATTTGATCAAAACGATAATAATGCAGCCTATATACGTCCCACTGTAGAGCACAAGCCTTTTCTCAGAAAGAGTATCTATAGGCTTAATAACCACGCGTGCCCACCGTGGCTTTTCAATTTTAAGCTCTAAGGTATGTGAACACCTCAGACACTCAGGTTTCTTCACGATATTTTACTTCACAGTTATCGAGTGTTATTGCTACTACAAATTCACAAATGTACGTACTAATTTACAAAACAAAGTGATTGGCAAATGTCTGTGTGTTCATACAGAAAAATCTAAAATTAGTTTCGTTCGGCGCATTTGAATCGCCCCAGGATAGTTTCATCTTTACAATAACATTCAAGGCGAAGTTTGTCAGGATCGTGGCAAGTAGCAAACCCTGGTCTCTGCCTACTCCTCCGAGATAAACTTCAACGCTTCTGAAATCTTATGAATCTTGCGTGAAATATCAGGGCAAAAACGTCGCGAAAAAACTCGATTTCGCTTTCTAAACAATTCGCCTATAATTCGTGTAAGCACCTGGATGGTGGGAGATAGGAAATAGGGGAATTAGGACGCTGGTCACGTAGTCTCTTTTACGTTTGTGTTCTGAGTTCGTTTGACATTTCTCCTAACGTCATTACTTACTACGACGAACATCGAAGGCGGCACGGAAGCATAATTGTATCCGCTGCCACCAGAATAACTGGGACACAAATCGCAACTTACTCAGTGTTGTGTGTCTTGGAAAGTTATATTAAATATTCTTGTTAAGAATAATTACACGGGCACTGTTAGTAATTAAGGATACAGTAGCAAAACAAAGGTTTGCTGGAAGAGAATGCTTTTTCCATAAAGCACGCCATTAATGTTATTCCTACTTTTGTAAGAATTATTATTTTGGCTTTTAAAGTCATTGGTGGCAATTTCAGAATCATATCATATAAGCTTTGATGTATTAAGTTTGAAATAATTTGAGAAAAGATGGTCAGAGTGGAGTTTTTTTTCCCGCTGCCTTTTTCTCCACTACAAATACGGCCCGAAGGCAGCGGCTAACATAGTAACATAGTACATTGACATTCAGAACACAGAATGTAAATTCTTTACGTTGAAATAAATTATTGATTTCTGATTTGACACTCAAACAAAGTAATTTGAAAGAAATTGTTCACCCTATAAAATTATTCTGGCCCAATTCTAGTCTCCGTGCTGTCTTACCCATATGCAAACACCGAGGAGCACCGCGTTTCATTGCTGACCTAGATTGTTTTTGTGGCCATTACGAAGAGTTTCTTCTTTACAGCATAGTAATGTACCCTACATACGTCTCACTGTAGGGCACAGGCCTTCTTTCAGGGATAGAAAGTATGCGCTTAATTACCACGCGTGCCCACCGCGGACTGGCAATGTCAAGCGCTGAGGTATTTGAACACCACTGACACTCAGGTTTCCTCAAGATGTTTTCCTTCACCGCTAGCGAGTGGTATTGCCACTATAACTTCACAAATGCACGTGACTTAGAAAACAAAGTCTGTGGTACATGCCGGGATTTAAACCCACGACCTCCCGAATGGGAAGCCGGCGTTCTACCGCTCCGCCACCACCGCTGGGATCGTTTTTCCGTTTGTCAACCATTTTGAACAGGTCACACATACTTAACTGGTAGTTGTCTACAACATTGCTTCAGTTAGCATTGAGTAAATAAAACTTACGCATGGACAGCATTGCTACCTCAAGCAGATTGCACTGATCTCTCTGGTCATTCAAAACTTTTCCTTTTCTTTTGTTTTCGCGCTCTTTTGTTTTAACTCGAATGAAATATTTCAATCTGTTTTATCCTATTCGTATTATTTTGTTGTCATGGTTATTTCTCTCTATAACCTTCCCGTTAGAGATATCCCATTTCCCAGTTCGTGGTGTCCAATCGAGACCCTATACATGATAGCCATCGGCTATCAGTTCGAAGGCTAATCATATAGGCTATATCAATCACCTTTGTTCTTTGTCAAATTCGAACTGACTCATTTCTGATGTGATCCATCGAACAGACTCCGAGCATGGCCCGTTTCATAACACGCTGAGCGACTTTCAATAGGTGGACTAGCCCTACCATCAGTGTCTAGGTGTTGGCTCCGTAGGTCGTACCTAGCAGTACGCACTCGTTGAAGTCTCTTGATCACTGATAGTTACCACCCGTTGTGTTAAATGTCTATGCTGACACTCGCGACTATGCAGTACATTAACTGATAAATTCTGATATTTTAGCGGCACAAAACGCGCGTGCACCGTCGTGTTGCCTGTGCAGAAGGTACCTGATCCGTCCCATAACCTAATGGATACTATTTACCGTGCTTCCGCAATTTACCTATTTATTATATACACAGACTGTGTACAAAGGTCATTAGACATCACAGATTGCCGGTAGATAGGTACATAATTTCACCTCAGACACATGAGCAGATAATCCATTTAACCCGGTCGATAGAACTGTAGATAGTAACACCGCAACAAAGCACACCATCTAACAGAAGGATGGTTCACTATCGAGTGATACTTTTGTTCAATACTCGCATTCATCTACCGCCCTTTAGAAACTATCTTGAATTCTTGCGGTTACCAGCGATAGCATTCACTGTACAACTTAGTACCTACAGCTACACGATAAATATTTGCAGCGTAGAGTAAAATTGTGTGAATTTTTAATTTCAAATAATCATAAGAGTATTGCAGGCGCAACTAATTAAGTATTTAAAAAAGAATAGACTGAGTCGCCTACAAATGGCAATCGTAATTTGCCAACAATTAGACGTAAGAATCAAGCATTTCAACTGAATTAATAAAGAAACGGTCAGTAACAGACTGCCATGATGATCTTAATACCTATGCTCCTAGTAAGTACCTAAGTGGTAAGGCTTTTCTATTGTATTGTTGTACCTTTAAATTGGTAAAGGTACAATAGTAAGGCTTTTCTATTGTATTTTTGTACCTTTACATTGAATCCTGTCAAGTGTTGTCAATTGTACTTGGACTGATATGGGGCCTTCTTTGACTTTCTACTTGACAATAACGCTCTAACACGCAATCCGTGCTCGCGTGAACGTGAAGCGAGTGACATACCGCTCAAAGGGTTAAACAAGCCTCGAGCTTCAATATTCTATGACGACGTGATTAAGAACCCTGAAATTACTGGGGATTAAGTTTTACATTGAGAGCGTCACGAGAATAACGTAGGAGCCTATTATGATGGTACTGATTTAAAAGATGCCACTTGCCTTGATCCTCAACATTCATTCGCTTTTTGTTCTGTGTACATCATTCGT
This sequence comes from Yponomeuta malinellus, assembly GCA_947308005.1. NCBI lineage: Eukaryota > Metazoa > Arthropoda > Insecta > Lepidoptera > Yponomeutidae > Yponomeuta > Yponomeuta malinellus. Next base: position 12,516,195 of record OX371006.1, on the reverse strand, counting down.
GTACTTAAAAATAACATATATATTTCATCGAATCGATATCGAGCTTGTGTGTGCTAGAAGTGCAGATATTCTCTCGGAATAAGAGTTTAAGTGGTGGAATGGTGATGACAGGTACTTATCTCGTAACAACGATATTGTTAGAAATGCTTTTGAGCGGATAAATAATAAGTAGTAACTCCCTCAATAGTATTTATAACAATCGTACTAATTGGACTGAGAATAAACCACACATTGAGTAGCGAACGGAGGGTAGTGTAACTATGAAAATTTATTATAACAAAACAACAAAAATGAACAAACAATTTTGAAGTGAAAAATTTTGCGTGTGGCGCCGGATTAAAAATAGCGTCACTTCATTTCCTTCCGTGGATGTCGTAGAAGGCGACTAACGGAATAAATTACCAGGAGACGATCAGCAGCGTCTTCCTGAGATTTCAACCCCTTACTGCGATCGGCAACCCGCCTGCCAAGCGTGGCAATTATGGCGAAACCCGTCATGGTTAGGTCAAAAATACTCGGGCCGCTAGTCCCCGGCGGCGACCCCGTTATTCTTGGCTAAGGTAGCGGTCATAGTAATAGCGGGGCAGGAGGCGCGATGCGGCACAGGACCGGGAAGCTTGGAAAACCATGAGGGAGGCCTATGTCCTGCAGTGGGCGTCAAATGGCTGAAGATGATGATGATAAGGTAAAAAAAAAGTTAAAATTCTACGTAACACTTAGAAACATACTCGATTTGCTACTTTTGTATTGCTCTTTAGAGGTCGTGGGTTCTATTCCCACTGGAGGCCGCTGTTCTTGTCTTGTACAAATGGCGTCAGTGCATTTCCATGTTTGTGATGTCCTTGCCTGATTTCCAAGGAACAGGGTATCCTAGTTTGGGACCAAGACAGGTGATTGTGTTGTATGGACGTTATCTTTTATTGACTATTACAATTCCTATGATACAAACCCTGATCGAAAGACCAAGAGGTCAATGTACTTTATTGTCAATCCATTTGGTATCAACTATCCTATAATTTACTTACCACAACCCATTCCGTGCCGCGCATGGTAATAATAGTAATATCCCACCCCGCAAAAGCAATTAAAAGCGCCGAAAGCAGACGTCTCCAGCTATAACAACGTTTATGAACGCTCGAGCCGCTGTGTGCACATAGAGTGCACACACAAAATGTGCCGACAAAGACGCCTCGCCGAAGCGAGCAGCGGCTCTGAGCGTGCTGGAATCACTTGAAGGGATTGAAAAGGGGAAAGACGCTCTAACACACAGGAGAACAACTCAGAACTCCCAGAATTGCCCATGTGTATAGCAGACTTCATCAGGTTATGGATGGAATGTGTAAATTGAGGGGAAGAGACGCACTGGTAGGAAAAGAAAATGATGGCTCCCTAACATCACATCACACATGGCAAAAAGAAGAGAGGAATATGCAGACCTAACGGCCAACCTCCAGTAATGGAGAGGCACTGAAAGAAGAAAAAGAATATGACTTTTAAAAACCTATTTAGGGGCTAAAAATTCCACCCATGCCGGGACTTGAAACCGCGACCTCTGGCTAACCGTGCCAGCGCTCTCTCAACTGAGCTAATCGTCCTCAGCACGTATTAGTATATAAGAATACCACTGTTTGTGTAAGAAAGTGATTTAATATATATTTAGTTATACATTGCACGAGTCTAAGGGATTTATTTATTACGTAAACTATTCAATTATTATTTTATTTTATTTACTGCATTACGGGCTCAACTATGACGTCACAGCTTGCACGTAACGTAACCTTATTATGTATGAAGATTTTATCAATATTTGAGTTGTCTCGTAAAATATATTTTTATGCTTTTTCACCCTTATAAAAAACTTTTAGAATTCAATGAAAAAACTAAATAAAATAATTTTAACTTTATTTTTAGCATTTTTTATGATACCGAAAACCATGAAAAACATATTTTTATTGTTTTATTTTTCTTAAGTTTTTGTATGTCTTCTATGGTATAAAAGCTATGTCACTCCAATCTAAGTTAGACGCAAGTTCCCCATTGCATGACACAGACATTAAGAAGAAGAAAGACATTTATTATACGAACAAGATACACAAAAACAAAATAAGCAGATAAGTAAAATAATATGCACAACAACAGAAAGAAAACTAAATACACAGCAGACAAAACTAATAAATAAAACAGGACCATAGATGTAGCCTGTGTTGTATCCACGTTGCCACAAAAGGCAGCTGACTCAGCGTTGTGCTGAGGAAGTGATCGCTCAGCGCTGATTTTCAGTCAGTGCCTACGGTAACCCATAATTGGTACCACGGAGTGCGTGCCGTGGTGCAGTTAAAAGAATTAAATCCAATTCAATAACATACATACAATAAAGTAAAAAAATAAAAATAAAATATCGTCATAAAATACTTACATATAATTATTAGTTTTAAATTAATATGTGTGAAATATAGAGGAACACCATAATAAACTAAATTTAATGAGTACATATAAGTGAAGTAATCAGGAGAAGAGAGGAGAGAAGAGGAGTGATAGGAGGATACACACCCAAGTAAATAAATACAAAGTAAATACATGCCCGACATTACGCAATGGTGGCCTTTGATTTAATTGATGCGATTACATAGTCGGTCATTTTACAGACCAGTGACATAATTTCTCACTTGTTTTTTCAAGATTTAGGGTTCAAAGAGGGGGCTTGTAAATGAAGTGGCTCGGCTCTTCATGAGTTCTGAATTCAACAGTGTAGGCGGGCTTGTGAGCTCAATGACAAATATACAAGTGTTGTATACAAGTATACAACTCAAAACCTGAAAAAAGTTTCTTCAGTCCCGATAATTAAACCATTTCCAAAACACAAGCGTTTAAAATTATTAATAATTAATTTTTATTTTTCATACTGTAAACAGTCAGCATCTGTCAGGGTTAACAGTTGATATAGCGGTGATTCTGTTGTGATACGATGATGAGTACCCGTTCTGTTACATGATAATAAATGTATTTGATAATGTGAAACATATCCCTTAGTTTTATTTAATTTATAATACAATCTTGAAAGTTGGCGCGGTCAATTTTCATGAGAAACATAAAAGAAATTAGGATTTTGAACCTTTGCTTATTGGGAGTGATTTAATTATCACTACCAAAGAAACACTTCCCGTTATTTGAGAAACACGTTGTATACATTTAAACCAAAGAAAATATCTGCATATGTATCTGAAAACAAGTACAGTTACGTTAAAACATTAACTTACATGACTCACTAGAAAAAACCGTAGCAGAAAGTCTTCTGCATTCAGCTATCGGCTGTCTCGGATCCATCTACCTTCTTGCGCCGTACAAACACCCTGTCTAAACCCACTCTGATTTGTTGCGGATGCGATATTGTGCGCCGCGGCTTACACCGGCCCCCCTGTGTGTATTGCATTTATTGTGGGATGGAAACTGTCTCCCGCATACATCCTTTACCCTCAGGTGAGGTTGAGGCTGAAAATTGGTTACACTTTGATCTCGGTTGACTAAATAAGTGGCTTTTCGATACAAAGCTGCAGATAATAGCTTTTATCTGCTCATGCAAGAGCAGATTTCAATTATAATAATATTATCTAAAACAATGAGGAAACCCGAGTGTATGAGGTGTATATAGGCCAGTGGAACGTTGGGACATATATAGTCTACAAAAAAAAACACAAGGCCGAATGTCGGAAAATTAATCACTTACTTTATCTATCATTCTTCATCTTTAGAACTGTTTAGAACATCTTTAGAACAAATTACTTATAGTTTTTCCTCAACATAGTAATTCCTCACAAAGGTCATGTTAATTTCCACAGGACCACTGCAATATCCTGTCTAGCAGCCTCTAGCAGTTAATATCTGCAGAATCTACATGAATCTCGTTTGTTCTAGCTCTAAAAGCGGATAAGAAGAGGCTGAAAGCAGAGAAGTTCGACCTGTTGAACCAAATGAAGCAGCTCTACGCAACCCTCGAGGACAAGGAGAAGGAACTGCGGGACTTCATCAGAAATTACGAGCAAGTAGGGGTTCGTTTTTTTGAATAAATACTTTTTATCTTTAATTATGTTTTATTGTACTCATTATGAGCATTTTAATTTGAACATAACGAATCTACGTTTTTCAAGCAGATGCGATCGCGAGGCGGCGCCTCGTCAGCCCTGGGGGCTGAGCGAGCGGAGCGCGAGCGCGAACGAGCGGCCCTGCTGAGGCACGCTCGCGACGAGGCCGAGCGCTCGCTGCAGCTCGCCGCAGCGCTCAGCGCGCGCGACACGCAGCTGCGGCATGCTCGCGAGCAGCTGTTCGAGGTAACACTTACGGTTTCATACACCCTTAATCAATTAATCAGCCCGTACAGCCTGCCTCGTCAGCCCTGAGCTCTGAGAGGGCAGAGCGCGAGCGCAAACGAGCGGGCCTACTGAGGCACGCTCGCGACGAGGTCTAGCGTCCTGGATTTGATTCCCCCTGGGGGCCACCGCACATTTTAACAAATAGCCTCGGTTTGGGTATTTTTCCATGTGTGTGACATCCTTGTCGGGTTACCAGAGCATAAGGTACCTATCCTAGTTTAGGACTAGGACTAGGGATGGTGTTATGTAGAAGTTATTATTTCCTCACTTAGCCTCATATTTGGTCGATTGCATGTAGTAAGCGCTGAGGTATGAGAACACCTCAAAGACTGGGGTTTCCTCACTATGTTTTCCTTCATATCGATAAAACCAAAGACAAAATCAAAGTGTTTTGATTAAAAATAGCGCAGAAACTGTTATTTAATCAACGTCACTAGTTAAACATAGGTATAACATAGATATTAAAATGGTCAACTAATGAATAAATTAATTAATCCTCCTCCTTAAAGTGCCTCTCCATCATTGGAGATTGGCAGTCAGCTCTTTACAACGCTCTCTGCTCAGTGCAACTCTGAACAGCTCTTAATGAATTAATTAAAAGCAACAAATTATAATTTATTCCACAAAGAGATCACAAAATACAGTTGTACTTATACTACGCAGAGGTTGAATGGCTCAAGAGCAGAGCATGCCCGTAGAACGTTAAGATGGTCTTCAGATTTAAATAACCGCTTTATAGCAATTCTCCCAGATTGTAATCGCATCACCCGTGCAGCTGTAAGTTACGGACCGGCTGCTGCAACTAAGAACTTTGCAACAATCCGCTAGAGATTTTGCACAAAGATACAATGCAAACAATATAAAAAGAAGAAAGGACCAAGTGGTTGCTGCGGCTTGGGAATTCGGACGACTGAAAGTGTTCCGTAAAAACACCAAGCAGTTTCAGATTTTTCTTGTTATGTCAAACGGGTGATCGGTGAACGGGTTACACTTTACCTACGAATATGTGTATAGTTATTTTATTTCTACAAGCCTAGTCTTCTTAGAACATTTAACCATACATTTCTTGTTTTTTTAAACAAAGTCGTAAAGCTGAAGAGTAAGTAAAGTACAAAGTGTACATAACAATTAAATGTAACATAGGTAAGACTAAGTACGTAGCCTAAACTAGGAATAAACCTCTGTTTTAGGCTGTTTATGTAAGAGCTTAAATCATTATAACGATAAAAGTTAACAATAACTCAGGAAATAAATGGTATGAATCAATAGAATCAGTTAGGAACCCTAGTACCTTAGAATTAAACATAAGATACTAAAAACCTACCTAACTTACAACATTCAAGAGGATCTCTGTCTTATCGTACGTCAGTCCTTACAAGAAATTTTGCAACGTAAGTTTGGAAAGTCGCGAGTTTAATGAGAACATAATATGCAGTTTTGAGTTGAGCCGATTGTATAGAAAAGGGCCAGAAAAGACAAAGAATCTTTGCGTAAACGAATGCTTCACAAATGATAAACTACGAACTAAGTCCTTACGTCTCTTGTTAGTATAGCCAGCGCTGAAGCTAATTAGTGTGTGCTGTTTGAGTACTGTGCACATTATGAATAATAGCCGAACGGTAAGGTCCTTGCAGGATTGGTATAGAAGATGGGTAGGGAATAGGTAAGGTCGAGAAGTAGCAACCTTTAGTACCGCTCTTTGAACACGTCCGTGTGGGAGTATTGTAGTTTTGGGCGACCCTCCCCATGAGGTAATGCAAAAGGTGAATATTGATTGGCACAATGTAAAGTAGACCTGTTTTAATAGATATGCATCTGCTATGCTTTGCAGTTTTTTGAATACAAATAGTAATTTGCGAACTCTATTTGTTACTGAGATGATTTGTTGATGGAAAGATAGTATGGACTCAATAAGACAAGAGCATATTGGGAAAGCATTGTGATTTTGTGGATGCAACGCGCAGGTAAATCGCGCACTGTTTTCTCAATTTTATGAACCTGTTATTCAAGTATGGAAAAAAGAAATTTCCAACCAAGATCGTTCGGTATTAATACATATGTATATGTTCGTAAGTTTGTATGTAGAAAGTAATCTCCAAAACTACTAATCAGATTTCAAAAATTCTTTGACCAGTATTTAATACGGACCTTCAAAATGGGCATATGCTTCTTCATCCACGCAAACGGAGTCCTGGGCACTATTAATCATAAATATAGCGTACGTACGTAGCGTGAAGTAATAGTAGCTATACCACTCGCTAACTTTGAATGAAAACATCGTGAGGAAACCTGAGTGTCTGAGCTATTCACATAGCTCAGCGTTTAAAATCGCCAATCCGTGGTGGGCGCGCGTGGTAATTAAACCCATACTCTCTCCCTGAGAGAAGGCCTGTGCCCTACAGTGGGACGTATATAGGCTGCTTATGATAGCGCACAACGAACAACAGTCGGACCGGCCATCTTAAAGTATACGATCTAGACGGCGGGAAATTCTCTTTTTTAGTGGCAGAGCACAATCACCCATCCTTCTCGGAGCTTTTATGTAATATGGACCGAAATTTATTTACTCTGTATGAAAGGAAAGATTTTAAAACATTCTGAGAGAACTTAAGCACATGTACAAAGCAGCAACAGTGTATGTCAGACCGCAAAGATCTCAACTCACGCAGGCGTCCGTTTAATCCCCCACACACCACACACAGAATGCCGGCCGCTGAGCCTTTAAGTCCGTATTGAGCTATGGTGCTTGAGCCCGTCTGCCTACTCTACAAGCTCTCCAAATACCTCTCTGCCGCTTACTTACTGTTACACAAAACTATGTGGATAATTAGTACCTACGTAATACAGATAAGTTTGTAAACACACCCTCCACCGTGTGGCGGCGCCGGGTTAAGAATAGTCACTCCATTTCCTTCCGTGGATGTCGTAGAAGGCGACTAAGAAAATCAATTACCAGGAGACGGGCAGCAGTGTCTTTCTGAGATTCCAACCGCATACTGCGATCGCCAACCCGCCTGCCAAGCGTGGCGTTTATGGCAAAACCCCTCATGGTTAGGAAAACCATGAGGGAGGCCTATGTCCTTGCAGTGGGCGTCAAATGGCTGATGATGATGATGATGATGATGTAAACAGGTTCGAAATTTCGCCGATGCCTGCACTTGCCAATTAGCTCAGTTGGGAGAGTGCTGGCACGGCTAGCCAGAGGTCGCGGGTTCAAGTCCCGGCATCGGTGGAATTTAGGTTTTTAGTTAGTGCCTCACTTCACAATAATCAAATCCCCGAACTTTTTTACGCTTTATTGGACCACGATTAAATTTTAATACAAATGAGGTATACTTTTGTTAATAAACTAAATACAGAAACAGAAGATTATAATTTGTATAGTCCGCACAAATCTTTTTGGCGGTAACGTGAATATAGTTACAGATCGTTTGCACATCGCTTACTATCTTTACAGTGTATGTGTGAGTAATTGACTACTTTAGTAATTGACTAATAGTAATTTACTACGTATCACACTACGTCAATTACTCACACATACTGTAATCTGTGACTGTGTTCACGTTACCGCCAAAAATATTTGTGCGGACTATATCAATATTGGTGAGAATATTCTCAGAGTAGGTTCTCGGATTTGGTTTTGGTGCGCATAAAATTATGCCCGTGTTTATTTCCTTTCCAAGTTATTTTTTCCACTACAGCAGTATTTAATTATTTAATAATATTACCATTTCTCAAATAATATACATTTATGCAACCACTTTGGTGCTCTATGTTTGATCGTCAATGTTCTAGTTTTACTCCCAATAAAAACAAAAAAAATGTCCACAAAGGTTGTAGCTCCTCGCCCGGGACTTGGCCGCTCGGTTTACAAGAAAATAGCTGTTCTCTCTTGAGTTTCATCTACAATGGATCGTAGAACAATGAGGTCAAGTCTGGGCTGTTAATGAATGAGCCAGTATTTATTTATCGACAGGGGCAAGCGCCTGTGATGGATGATGGGGCGGCTGCCGAGCTCCACGGTTCATCATCTACACTCATTCACCCTCTATTACTAACTCAAAGTGCCTTTTTAGCTGTAAATAACTTGGGATTCTCATATAATGCTTTGTTTGGGCTTTTGGTGAACAACAACTTGTTATCTTTATTGTGATGTATATTAAAATGTTTTTACTTATCTTGATATAAAATTATCACTTTTATATAACAAAGAAAATGTACCTTCTTCATTCATAAGAGTTTATCGTTCACTAAAACTACTACTGCACCACGTCTTAAAATATCTGTCACGTTGAATTCAAAATAATGAGTTAGTCATCATCCTCGTCTCCCTTCCTCCACCCTTTCATGCATTTTATACGCCCATCATTATATTTCTAGAAGAAAAAGTTATAAAATAACATGTAATAACTTGTTACTATTACGGTATCGAATTAACAAAGCAAGTTTGCGTTTGTTTAATTCTATGTACTTAGTCAGTCCTATAGGTAGTTAGTCAATTGTATAACGGCCTTTAGCGAGCCTATATAGAGCCTTTACTATTTGATTTGGCCGCCGGAATTCTAATCTCGTTTCTATTAGTCTGCGGCTGAGCGACCCTCGAGTCTTTTGTTTTGGTGGCCTCCCCTCGCCGGCTACCCGACGCGGTAGTGGCCGAAATTGATTCCATACGACCGCTCATAAAATAGTAAAACTAGCAGGCCCGATAAAAGCGCATCTCTTTTGATGACGTCCAATTCATGTCCAGCACGCGTTTCCAATACCTATAGAATCTGTATTCGCCCGCCGCTATGCCTCAAAATCAATACACTGCATGGACTGCTCCGGGTTGTATTGAATGTAACGTAACCTACGCTCATAGAGGTAGGTAGCTGTTTGCGTTAAGCCAGTTTTTCATACTGAAAATATGAAAGAAATGGAAAAAATCTCTCACAGAGATGAGCTTGTACCTATATATATTTTCTTATGTTTCTTGTATTGTGTTTTCGTGTTCAATAAAGTATAATAATAATAATAAGTATCTATTGTTAGCAAAAACTTTGAGAAAGCCCCTAATGGTTTTTGATCCTTCTAATAATATATGAGTAGTTCTTACTAAAAGACTATGGGCTTAATCACCACGCGTGTCCACCGCGGATTGGCGATTGCAAGCGCTGAGACATGTGAATAGCTCAGACACTCAGGGTTCCTCACGATGTTTTCCTTCACAGTTAGCGGTGAAGGAAAACATCGATTTTCTCTGAGAGAATGCCTGCGCCCTGCAGTGGGACGTATATAGGCTGCTTCTGTAGTTCTTACTGAAACTTGTACATTGAATAACACCGTCTGGTATTTGAGTCAGTTCGGTATGCTGTATCCTTCTGCAGTTTTTAATATCGGTTGATACCCGTGGGATTTCAACTATAATAAATACGCGTTATGACTTTCCAATAAAACTTATCCTCTGCTATGCTGCAACGGTTATTCCAAATGAAAATTAATGGACTCTGCGCGAGCATAAAAAGAGATAACGAAGGGAATACGGTAATGGACGCTGGGTATAGACAAAGAGTGAGCTTATCTCGCACCGCGGGAGTTGTAAGTAACCCTAAATGAAGCTAGCTTTGCAGATATCTCTTTTATGTAATCTAATATATTTTACATCTTCGTATCAAATACACTACTCTGATTAAAAAAAAATTCTCGTCAATGAGGAAAGACAAGTGTCAAGCCTTCTCAGCACAACGCTGAGTCAGCTGCCTTTTGTGGCAACGTAGACACACCACAGGCTACATCTATGGTCCTGTTTTATTTGTTTGATTTGTCTATTGTGTATTTAGTTTCCTTTCTGTTGCTGTGCATATTATGTTACTTATCTGTCTGTTTCTGTGTTGTGTCTTGTTGGTATAAAAAATATCTTATTTTCTTTTTTAATGGGCATTATCCTCAATATTGACAATAGTTACAAATGATACGGCATTTTGATACCTCTGTGAGAAGGAAATAAACGAAATTACTTACTTACTTACTTATTTTATATAATGCTACAATAATAAATTATCAATATTGATTAATTTCTTCCTTCTAACGTTACGTGAAAAAGGTTTAATATTTTTGAGTAAAACGTAACCCCAGTTGACATGCTGGTGTCCGGTAACAATAGTTCTTCTTCTACGTTTAGGTTAGGATTCTTTTTAATTTTGTATATTTCTATGAGCTAATTTTACTCACTAACCGAGATTTCTGGTGTGCATTACGAAAAAGTCCGTCTTCTATTTTCGTTCTTTCTTCTTCTATAAAATTCCGTCGTATTTTCTCGAAAAAATAAAGCAGACCTTTATTTTGACACAATAACCATACCCTTTTTTCGTTGCGATGTGTGTTTATTAGTTTGCCATTGTCTATAGTCTAACACGTGACATGGCAATTGTACTGGACAATTAGTGCAGTGGGTCCACAAAGTAGAATTGAATATGTATTTTATTTATTAAGCTTCTTAGGCAATGTAGATACTTAGAAATGCGTTCGCTGCTAATTTGTTAATGGGGCCCTTTGTTCGACCAGGCCCGGCGGCAGTTGCAGGCGGCGGGGTGCCTCTCGGAGGGCGAGAGCGTGGCCTCCCTCGGGATGGGCCCCCCGATGATGCTGGGGCCCTCCGGCCTCATCGGGGACCGCGGGAGCTGCAGCGCCGACTCTGGCGTTAGAGGTATTGTTTTGTTTCAACTTTGTAAGATTTTTTTTTTCGTTTAAATATTTTATCTACTCTTCGAACATACCTTCATAATTTACTTGATTGTAGGTACAATTTCCATGAGGAACAACGTATTATATATTACATCAAAAAATGAATAGGTTTGGAATAGGAAAAATGAACAATTACTATTCAACTAAACTATTCAACTATGGAAACTATGCAAAAAAATATTTGTCGCTAGATTCGAGTGAATTGTCGGGCTCAAGGGCGACGTTGACGACCCTTCCGATAATGTCGCAGCTTTATAATAAGGGCCCAGGTCAAAACTTAATAATTTTGCTAAAACAATGATGAAAACCGGCCAAGTGCGAGTCGGACTCGCGCACGAAGTGTTCCGTACCATTATCTATACATTATTTGAATGTTTCAAGCGTTTACCTGTGGCCGTTATTAATATCGAGCAAAAACGGCAAAAAATGACGTTTGTTGTATGGAAGCCCCCCTTAAATATTTATTTAATTTTAGTTATTTTTTTATTTCTATAGCGAATATACAACTAAATATTCTGTGAATATTTCAAGCGTTTACCTGTTTCCGTTATTAAACCACCAAGCAAAAAAACGGCAAAAAAATCACGTCTGTTATATGGGAGCCCCATTTAAATATTATTTAATTTTATTCTGATTTTAGTATTTTTTGTTATAGCGGCAATAGAAATACAACACGTGTGAAAATTTCAACTGTCTAGCTATAAAGGTTTGTGAGATACAGCCTGGTGACAGACAGACAGACAGACGGACAGTGGAGTGTTAGTAATACCTTACCTTACCCTTTGAGTACGGAACCCTAAAAACGGTAACCAGAATTAGACGTGAAATCCATCCAAAGGCCTAGGTTTTTAAGATGCCACTGCTTCGCCAGTGACAGGCAGCAGCGACGGTGGCGCCACCTCAGTCTGCGGCGGAAACCTGTCCGACTCCACTGCTGAAGGCATCCCGCCGAATCTGGACGCCTACGACACGGACGCAGCGTCGCTCGTCTCTTCCGCACATCATATCTACCAGTGTAAGTATTTTATCGTTGAATATTTTACTTATAATGCAACCTTTTTGGTTCCTCATTGAGGTCTTCGTTAGATATTTTATCGGGTTGCTCATTCATATTCATCCATAATCAACAAATACCCATCCACGTTTTCTATTATTCTCTTGCTTATGACTGTATTAAAAATAAGTCTACATCCAGGGAAAGTGTGTTTGGCACGGAGTATACTCACATACCCTTAAACATGCAATCTATTCAGTTATGTTACGGGCCATTTTACAAAAAAAAGCAAATGTAGATCCGTTGTCGTCTGTCTAATTTACGAGTACTTACAATATTTTAATAGTATATGTTGCTAAGTTGCTAAAAATCTTTTAAGTATATAATATTCACAGCAGATACTGATAAACAGCTCTATACATTGTTACTAGGAAGGAACTTCCTTCCTTCCTTCAATATGAAGGAACCTTCGGAACACTGGTAGTCTCAGAAATTCATGAGTAAAGTTTATCTTAGGTCATTCTACTGAAACGCTGACAACAACGTCAATCTTGAGAACCCTATAACAACTTTATGTCCAGACTGGGCTAGAACTATGCGTCAGTAATCTGATGTTAACAGTTTCACTACGCCTTAAACCGAGTCCCGGATAAACAGGCCTTAACACAAGACGTAAATCTGCTTTATGTCCAGTATAGGCAGGCATACTACACATAATAACAACAGAAGTTCCAATGTTGGCATCACCTTTCACTAAATTGTACTGTCGTAGTAAAAACAACAGCTAGAAATAGTTATTCTTCCTGATTGTAAATCAATAAATGTACAGAAATAAACTAAAAAGTACGAAGGCAGTGCGATCCTTATATCAAGTGCTAAACAAACATGTATCAGTGACCCTACAATGAAATAGAAATAGAAAAAAATAGAAATAGAAAATGCTTATTTGTCTTCAATATTTGACATCTTCTATCGCGCAAGACTTGGTAAAGCTTTTGTCTTTAACAATTTTGTGTTAACAATACTTTCGTGCTATACGAGATCCGCAACCACTGGGGAAATCCATACTATCCGATTGCTGCTAGCCTGTAGATGCGCTAAATAATTCCCTGAATGGGTTGCGTAGAGCTCGGTCCGTAGTATCACAGAATAACGCCGGAAAGATAGAGTTCAAAGAGCGCGAGTTACAAGTTGACGCAAACGTTCAAAACTAGCTCTTGTGAAGCAACTCAAACTTCGTAACATTTCCCATATTTTTAACCGACTTTAAAAAAGAGCATAAATTAAATTTGTTGTACGTATGTTCAGCGATTACTATTTTCATAGTGGACTGATTTCCTTAATATTTTTTATCAGTAATGAGCACCGAAATAGAGTCGTAGATACACATCATTGGAAAGTTTTAAGGTAGCTCATAAAGAATCATCATCATCAGCCATTTGACGGCATAGGCTTCCGGCAATAGTTTTCATAACCATGAGGGGTTTTGCCATAATCGCCACGCTTTGCAGGCGGGTTGGCGATCGCCGTATGCGGTTGGAATCTCAGGAAGTGACTATAAATATTTTTGGCGAACGAGCAATAACCACGACATAATATTTACTTGAATTATACACGCGAATGATGGGTCCTATTTATTCTCACTAGAGAAAAATGCTTTGGATCGTTGAAGCACGCTGAAGCAATAAAAAGTTTGTTTTTATTATAAACTCTATTTTTGACAAGTTTTGAATTCGATGAACATCTTACGTCACATCTATGCCATTTTATTTGGGAAATATTATGTGACAAAATTTATCTACTTTCTTTCTAATTTGTTCTTTCTTCTTTCTTGGCACGTCTTAGTATGGCTAAACTATAGCGAATATAAAAATAATAATTAAAGCAATGAATAATCTGTTTGGTGAAAATATGCGCTTAAATGAATAATATGACTTATGAATGTTGAGGAAGCGAATGTGATCTGTCAGGATCGTCGCAAGTGGCAGTCCCTGGTCTCTGCCTACCCCTCTGGGACACAGGCATGAGTTTATGTATGCGTATATGTATGTATGAATCATCATCATCGTCATCATTATTCAGCTACAAGAAGTCCACTGCTAAACATAGGCCTCCTCCATGGATTTCCTAAAAGTCTGGTTGGAAGCGGCTTGCATCCAGCGTCTTCCTGCCACTTGGATAAGGTCATCTGTCCATCTTGTGGCTGGTCGTCCTACGCTGCGCTTGCCGGTATGTGGTCTCCATTCGAGAACTTTTTGGCCCCATCGGCCATCAGTTCTGCGTGCTATGTGCCCCGTCCACTGCCACTTCAACTTACTAATCCGCTGGGCTATTATCTCATCATTTCTGATTCGATCTCGAAGAGAAATTCCGAGCATAGCCCTGTCCATAGCTCGTTGCGTGACCTTGAGCTTTCTTATGAGGCCCATAGTGAGAGACCACGCTTCAGTGCCATAAGTCATCACTGGTAACACATACTGGTTGTATAGGATTGTACTATGTATGAATATTCTATCTGTATCTATATCAATACTCGGGAGGAAGGCTGGTATTCACAACACAGGTTTTCTGCCTACTCTGGATACCATTCTACACCAATTATGAGATACTTATTAAAAACTATGTACCGATTAATGTAACATGTAAGTATCTTGTTGAATTGGAGGAATAAATGTTATCTTATCTTATCTAATAGTATCAATAATCAGTGACGTCACGTCATACTATTAGGAAAATGGTTTCTTTTATTAGGTGATACTTCTGTTTGTTTTGTATTTTGTGCTGGTGCTGGTGAAATGGCCAAAACTTGGCTTTGCAAGGGCGTTAGAGCCGGATTATGGCCCTGGGCGTATTCAATTTGCACGTCCGATGCGGCCTTCGATCTCACTGTAGAGTTCGGATTAGAACGGGCATTGTTTGGCTGCTTGGCGAGGTTACAGTAGATTTTTGGAAGTTTTTTAAGACAAAAACAATTAAATAAATGGAAGTGGGGTGCCTTAGAAGAGGCCTACGACCAGTATTAGATAGATAAGGGTCGATTAATTGATTGAACATCGGGAATTAAGATAATATGTTTGCCTAATAAACAATCGTTGGTACACCCGTTAAGTGTATAACAATGTAACCAGGGAGCGAGCACCCGGCGCGCTTCGCGCGCCAACCCTCAGCTGCTCCGAGCTTCGCTCTCCGCGGCGCTCGGCCTAGGGCTGTGGTTGGGTCTTGGCGCGTAAGACGGAGGGCCTCGTGCCCGCTTCGCGGAGCTTGGCCTTCGGTCTCGCAATTTTGTCCCATCTGGCTTTTGCGTTGTTAATTGTACGCCGGAACACGGATCCTCTGGGCCTTCGGCCTCGGCCTAAACAAAAAAGTTAGCACATTCGTCTAATAGAACGCGTTCAAAATTCAAAAATCGGCTACATAGGATACATTCATACACTTCCGACAACTTTCTTATACTTACAACATTTTTTCGTAGGGGCTTTAGTTTCTGAGAAAACATGCAGATGATTAATTAGTGAGTATACCGTGTTGCAGCTATATATAATATAAGTAAATTTATTGAATGAAATAAGTATAATGACACATAAATCCATGTAAGTTTGTAATAAATCAAGTTCATCTTTAGCTTACGTTTTCTATCTAAACATTTCGTAAACTTTGAAAGCCATTAGAAACAGCTCTAACTAAACGTAACAAAACCATTCTGATGGAATCACTTGCAATTAATATTAATCTAACTTCTAATAGATCACTCGGGGCTGTTACCGAGTTTAAATCGCTTTCAGAGCTGTGATTTAAAGCTCCAATATATAAAAGATAATTGAGGTAATAGAAGAAGGATAAGAATATGGTTCGAGAACTAGAACCTTAAGTCGTACATCCATAAAGGCAAACTTTTATTACGACACCCAATAATGGACGAGACGCTTAAATTTTAATGGCTTTTACTAAAAGCCACCCCCTCCTCCCTCACCGCTGGCAGTAAGCTGGGTTTACCTACATGAAATTTAATTTTCATGCCTACTCCGCTGAAAAATATCTTTAAAGAGTGAATAGACGATGGTTCCATTAATTATTTGCGCTTACGATTGCAAAAAAAACCTGTAAAACTGTACCAGAGGGCTGCATTGTAAGCGAACAAAGCGGAATTTCATATTCCCTTCGAGAGAAATACTTTGTGACGTGAAAATCTTATCTGCTTAATTATTAAGGAGTTCAAAATCCCGCCCTTGTAAAAGGCTTGAAAGGGCTATCGCGGTAAAAAAAGTCGCTTATGACTCGACGTTTTGTTTCACAGAAAACCCTTGCCACTTTACACAGAAGGGGATTAGAATTCCCACGGAGATGGGATGACAGAGATATACGTGATATTAATGCATTTATTATGTCACTCTTAGAATTACATACAGTAGGTGCATAATCAAGTTAGTAACCTTACAAAGAATTACAAACAGAAGGTATACAATTAAGCTATCAAACCACAGAAAACATTTTAGCAAAATAGCTTTGAGTACCCACATCAAACTTAGACATACATAGTAGTCAAAAATGGGAAAGGCTCAGCATGATGCCGAAGCAGATACAAGTTTTGTATATACAACTCGTGTCTTCGCTTCACACGAAACGCGCGAGAAACCAAATCTGTTATTTCTACTTACATGCGCCGAAGTCACCCGTATATAGTTTTGCGCACGGAAACTGTACCAAGTTTGCAAGGTGTAGTCAACTTTGTCTCAAGTGTATGTACTTAGCAGAGTTTGGATGCTGCGAGAAATAATTAACATAGTTACGTACCCATATGGTATCTCCACTCGCGGGCGTATACCGTCAAGAAGTTCGTGTTCATCAAATAGTGCAACCTAATGTGAGTTACATTGCCTTCTGCATTTAGACGTGTAATAGTTTTTTGTTTGTCCACAGTGAGCACTCCAAGGGATTGCAGTCCAACGTTGTCGCCGCACAACAGCGCTTCACCCTTCTCGAGGTCCATTGACGCTGGCTCCCTATCAAGGTTTGTTAAAACGTGATTTAACTTTATGTATTTCGGCTGAAAAGTTCAATACTGCGCACGTGAAGAATTTCATAAGTTACATTGGATAATTCCAATAATTTCTTTACCTATTTTAGTGTTGGGCTTGAGTAAAAAAAATATATTTTTGTTGTTATGTTTTTATTGCACACAAAATATTTAACAGGACACTACATAGGAAATAAATAACATGCACACAGGTTAGAGTTGGCATTAGATTAGATATAAAACATATCTAGTACAGGGCTTCCCAAACTGTGCGACCCGACGCCCTGGGGCGCGGGCGTCGCGGTATTATCCCAGAGGGGCGTCGCGAAGCTATCCACCACACAGATTACCACTTGCCGTCATAAAGAACAAGATAAGATAAGATACGAATATTCTTTTCACTTCTCATGCTCTAAAAGTTCGTCTTTATGTCGTGCGTAGGCGACATAAAGTCGCTTTTTATGCTCTAGAGCATAAAGTAAAATCTTCGTCGAAGACCAAGGCAATCGCTGCAACAGCCACACGAACATCTTTAACTTCATACAACAACCTCTTTATTTTATTTCGTTTCGTATAAAACGCGACCAACTAGATTGCAGGGCCAATCAGGTTGGTCGCGCTTTATTGAAGCTGCGCTCTCATTGGTTAAATTTTAATGGCGGCAAAACCACTGTGATTTTACACGTACGCGTAAATTTAATTTAATAAATTTGTTGTTTGATTAATTGCATTAGTGAAGATAAAGATGTTGCTGTTTCATTTCCTCGCAATCGAAGTGAAAAGTAGAGTGTACAACTCGTCCATAAAACCCATTTTACACTCGACTTTATATCTATCCTCGCTCGCAAGCTCGCTCGGATGGATAAACGTCTCGAGTAAAGTGGTGCGTTTTATGCACTTGTTGTACAATCTACTATTAGCGTCTCGTACCTTTGAAACCCTCGCTACGCTCAGGATTCTATATTTGAACCACTCGCTTCGCTCGTGGCTCAATCCTAGAATCCTTCGCTTGCTCAGGTTTCATCAGGTTTCAGTTACTCGCGCCAAAAATTAACTTTGCAGCCTTGCATAACAAATAACTATTATTGTATACCGGAAAAAAATTATAAAGAGAAAGAGATGAGAGTGGCAATTTCTATATTTGAGCCACGTTTTGAAGAGCTATATATATAATAAATGTTTTTCTTCTTCTTCTTCTTCATTTTTTTATTTAGATAGATGTACACTACGAAGAAGATTTCTTAATATCTACATGTACTGTACAACTGTACCATTAGTGTTTTTACCACTAAAAGCGACGTGAGCAAATTGATAAAGTATTCATGATTCTTTTTATTTGTTGAGCCTGACACTAAAAATTATTTACAAAAGTTTACTTAATATTTACGTAAGTCTAAGACTATATAATTGGCGTTTTTGCCGCTAAAACGTTCTCTTCCAATCAGCTTTAGCCGTAGTTTATACAAGATTAGCATTATAATTGTACAACATTACTTAGATATAAGAAATTATAGTTTGTTTGGAAAAATTTATCTACTTGTTTAAACATTGTCATATCGCCCTCAGATCGGTGGAGCAACTGTCAAGCCCGGGCGAGTGCGAGACGGCGCTGTTGGGCGGGCTGCGGGGGCGGCCCGGCGGGGGCAAGGGGGGGCGCGGCCGGGGCTCCGCCTGGGGCTCCATCTCCAGAGTCTTCGCGCGCAGCCGCCACCGCACCAAGTCGGGCAGCGCCAACCCTAGCGGACACGAGAGCGGTAGTTTGAGAATAGGAATTAAACTGTATAATACGTCGGGTGAATTCGAAACGGCCTCGTGGACGGGCTGCTGGGACGACCCGGTAAGAGTAAGGGCACCCGTGATCGGGGCTCCACCTGGGGCTCTATCACCAGGGTCTTAGCGCGCAGCCACCACCGCACCAAGTCGGGCAGCGCCAACCCTAGCGGACACGAGAGCAGTAGTTTGTGAATAGGAATTAAACTATATAATACATCGGGTGAATGCGACGCGGCCTGGTGGACGGGCTGCTAGGACGACCCGGTAAGAGTAAGGGCACCCGTAATCGGGGCTCCACCTGGGGCTCTATCACCAGGGTCTTCGCGCGCAACCGCCACTGCACCAAGTCGGGCAGCGCTAACCCTAGCGGACGCGAGAGCGGTAGTTTGTGAATAGAAATTAAACTATATAATACGTCGGGTGAATGCGAGATGGCCTGGTGGACGGGCTGCTGGGACGACCCGGTAAGAGTAAGGGCACCCGTGATCGGGGCTCCACCTGGGCCTCTATCACCAGTCTTCGCTCGTATCCGCCACCGCACCAAGCCGGCCAGCGCCAACCCTAGCGGACACGGGAGCGGTAGCTTCTAAATAGAAATAAAATTATAATGTCGGACGGGCTACGGGGGCGACACCAAAAATCATCTCAACCATATCCTTCCTTCCCCAGAGCCGATATACGCAAGTATCGAGAGGCTACCTCACTATCGCTGAGCCGGCGATGCACCCCCGCCATCATAGCCTAGCTTAAGTTAGCTCTGGGCGCGTTAGGCTAGATTTTAGATCCCTTATTACTACCAAAACATAGGTTAACTCAATTTCAATTCAATTGAAGGTCGTGGGTTCGATTGCAGCCGGAGACCGCCGTACTTGATTTGTACAAATAGCCACAGTATATATCATGTTTTTTATGTCCTTCCCTGGTTGCACAAAGCATCCTAGTTTGATTGTGGAGGTCTTTATTAGTCTTTATTCCTCCGCCGGAAGGCGCCTGGTGCTGGCGCCAACAATCACGCGTGGTCCCCACTGGGCAGCGAGAGCGCCCGCGCCATCCATCATAGCCTGGCTCGAGTTGGCTCTGGGCATGCTTCTGAAATTCTACTTAAACAAATTTTAGGCCCGCTGCCTTGTATTAGCTATTCAGCATCGTCATAGCAAAATAACCGTAGCCAAGCACAATGACAAAAGCATAACCCAGGCCGGTGGTTAGGTCACCGCTTGTACTAACTAGTCTAGAGTTATCACTCTTGACTACCAAAACAGAGGTCTTATTTGTTACATCGTTGCCTGGTTGCATACAGCATCCAGTTTGGGACCATGACAAGTGATCGTGGAGGTCTTTACTAGTTATTCCTCCTCCAGAGCCGGTATACGCCAGCGCCGGCGGCGGCAGTCGCGCCTGGTCTCCGCTGGGCAGCGAGAGCGCGCTCCGCGAGGCCGCCTCACTGCCGCTAGCCCGGTGGCGCGCCCCCGCCATCATAGCCTGGCTCGAGCTGGCCCTGGGAATGCCGCAATACGCCGCCGCGGTCGCCGATAACGTCAAGAGCGGAAAAGTGAGTGGTTGCTATTTTTATATATTTTTTCCCTTCAACAACACCTGTATACATCACAATTAGTAGATGCACGTACGCGCGCCGGTTATGGATTGTTTTTGTTATGATGCCGGCCGTATGTGGGGATCAAGGCAAATGGCAGTTATATTGATTACTAGCTGTTGCCCGAGACTTCGTTCGCGTGGTAATTTTGATGTGTATTTTTCCGGATTAAAAAGTAGCCTATGTGCTAATCCAGACTATAATCTATCTATGTGCAAAATTTCATCCGGATTCATTAAGCCATTTTTGCATGAAAGAGTAACAAACATCCATTCATACATACAAACTTTCACGTTTATAATATTAGTAATCAATCCGCGGTGGGCACGCGTGGTGATTAAGCCCATACTCTCTCCCTGAGAGAAGGCCTGTGCCATACAATGGGACTTATATAGGCTGCTTATGATGATGATATCGATTTTGGTATTGCATAAAATTCCAAGGATAATTTTCGTACCATACGTACGCAAATTCTACAGAGATTCTATTTATTATTTCCACAAAACACAAAGCTTGTTTGATAAAAAGGGTCGCATGACATTGTACAGTTTGGAGTAGCACATTTACTGTTTCAAACAATCCATCGCACAAGCAATACTCGTTTCGTATTTCGTTGACACAAAAAGCCTTATCATTACACAAATAAAGAACTCGTTGTTTTTTTGTTTCCTTTTACCTACATCCACTCATTATTCAGACTACGCCCGTTTTATTAGATTTGTATGGAAATAAGGGAATATAAATACCTTGATAAATTCATCGTGTGCCCTGTTTATTCAAAACACGTTGATCTCTGATTTGGCAGAGTATTTGTGAGCCCTGAATAGAAAATCTACTCAAAACATGTGCATAAAAACTATACAAACATACATACACGTACACACAAACTTTCACACCCGCATACACATACACGCGCACACACACACTCATACATACATACACACAAACTAGCTGCACACAAAATTATGAACTTCCATTTTTAATTTACTAACCCTACAGGGCAAATAAATTTAGTTTATTACATGTTGCATGATGTACATAAAATGTTTTTAATTGAGTAATTTTTCATATTTATAATTTATTTTATTATGTTAAATTTTAGATTAATCGATTGAATTATGTAAATTGCTATTACCTATATCTCTATGTTCATTGACATTTTTATACTCAAACCGTCGCTACAATATCCTTTAAGAACAACAAATGGCTGTCCACGACACAGGCTCGGCCTAGTGTGGAAGCCCGAGAGTTCCATAGTAGCACTGTTTTTGCTCACGCTTACTTGTTACTCGCTCGTCTCGATCTGTCAACCGGTGCTAACTATGAAGTGCGTGTTCTACCCGTCACCCACGACACAGGCTGCGCCTAGTGTGGGAGTCGCCATCGTCCATAATTAACTGTAATCTTTTCTTATAAATAAACGTATTTTTATTTTTATTTTATTTATATTTATTTGTCGAGGAAATCAATTGAAATTTCTACAAACCACACAGAGACACATTACTGTATAAAATAAAATATATTTATGAGGACTTGTAGAACTTTAAAGACTCTTCTTGAAAGCAATGATGCGCAGAGCAAAAGTCTGATATTTTTATTAATAATCTGACTACAATAAAATGAAATATATTTACAAACAAAAATGTTTTAAAACCCATTTTTAACCGACTCCAATAGAGAGAGCTTCAAAAGCTGGAGGTCTCAATTCGTCAGCAATTTTTTTTATGTCTGAATGCTTCTTGCATTAAGCACGCCCTTGTACACTTATAATGTAATTAGTGCAATAAAGAATTAAAATAAAATAAATAATGATTATACATAATTATTCACCAGGCCACGTTGTCCTATTTCATTAATTCTTTTTTTCGTTGAAATGGGGTACTACAATGGTGGTTGGTCTCATACACAGAATATCAATTATATCGAAATCTGTTGGTCCGTAAGAAAAAAAAATAAATTTCTTCTTTTTAGTGTCAGTTTTTCTTGAAGTCTTTTAATTACAAAAGTCGTTATTATTGAACGTTACTTCCCGAACACCAATCCACCGACGCACTAACAGCCAGCAGTAGGAATGCAAATGATGACGCCGCGGCAGTAGCGTCAAATATTGTGTTCTGGTTGGTTCTAGATCCGTGCTTTGAATGGGCAGGTTCTGCTTGAGTTGACGGACACCGATCTGGAGGTGGGGCTGGGCATATCGCAGCCCATGCACAGGAAGAAGTTGCGGCTGGCCATCGAGGAGAGGAGACGGCCCGATCTGGTGCGCAACCCGACCATCGGGCAGCTAACGCACGCCTGGGTAGCTGCCGAGTGGCTGCCGGATTTGGGGCTGTCACAGGTACGTGTTTCTGTTTCGATTTTTCTGATTCTGATTGCCTAGGTAGTCTGGAAGAGATCACTTTTAGCGATAAGACCGCCGTCGATACTCTTAGGTTAATAAATATCTGTGTAATAAAGTGTTATCTATCTCTACCATGCCGGAGTTCGTGGGTTCGATTCGATTCGTACATTTGTACAAATGACCTAGTCTGGGTGTATTTTCATGTTTGTGATATCCTTGCCTGGTTACTACAGCACAGGGTAACCTATTTTGGTACCAGAACAAGTGATTGTGTTGTGTGGAAGTGTGTAAAGTTTTGTGTTTGGTCTTTTCTAGCTTAATGCAGCATATATATGTCCCAATGTAGGGCACTGGCTTTCTCTCAGAGAGAGAGAGGCTTAATCATCACGCGTGCCTCCGCGGGTTGGCGAATTCAAACGCTGAGGTGTGTGAACAGCTCGACCATGTATTACTTTAATATTTTTACATGCCGTAGTCTGATAGGATGAAGTGGACCAAAGTGGAAGACTTTTTTGACCCGGAGATGGATTATCCATGGTATAGTCCGCACAGATCTTTGTGGCGGTTACGTGGACATAGTCACAGATCATTTGCACATTGCTTACTGTCTTTACAGTGTATGTGTGAGTAATTGCCGTAGTGTGATGCATAGTAAATTACTATCAGTCAATACTAAAATAGACAATTACTCACACATACACTGTAAAGACTGTGCAAACGATCTGTGACTATGTTCACTTTACGTGCGGACTATATTTTATATTGTTTTACAAGCGATAGCGATTGATCATATCTGTCCTTTTTGGTCTAAATAACCAAATAACAAAGATTGACACATTTCATAATAGATACACTTCGCTCCATTTCAATTCCTGAATTTGTATCTCTAGTGAATGTAACTATAGCCATTCCCTACTAAGTGCAATTTTACCTCACACTACAGTACACGGAGTCGTTCTTATCAAGCCTGGTGGATGCCCGGATGCTGGATACGATCAGCAAGAAGGAACTGGAGAAGTACCTCGGTGTCACGAGGAAATTCCACCAGGCCTCCATCGTCCACGGCATCCACTTGCTTAGGATAATGAAATACGATAGACAGGTGAGTCAAATTCCCTTGCATTGGATTTAGGTACATTATAAGGCAAACGGTAGATGAAAATGGTTGTATAATTGACCTTTACGTATGTGCACCTTCCTCAGTTTAGTTCTAGATTACTTTGCAGCAAGCAAACCGAAATTGGTATCGATTTTTTTTTTGTTTTAGGTTACCGTACCTCAAAAGAAAGAAACGGAACCCTTATAAGATCACTTTGTTGTCCGTCCGTCGGTCCGTCTGTCTGTCTGTCTGTCAAGACCCTTCGAGTTGAAATTGAAACCATATACTCAAGTCTGCAGTCTTGTTTGAAGCTGTAAAAAAAAACCAAGCTTCTAAGTTAACGTAAAAAAAATACACGGCTGTTTATGCTGAAAAAACGTATATTTCGACACTCAAGGGAATCAAAATGAATAGGGTACCTACTTTCCGTTGACCTAGAACTATGAAATTTGGCAAGTAATATGGACGTATACTATAGCATAAGCAGCCTATATACGTCCCACTGTAGGGCACAGGCCTTCTCTCAGGGAGAGAGTATGGGCTTAATCACCACGCGTGTCCACCGCGGATTGGCGATTTCAAGCGCGGAGGTACATGAATAGCTCAGACACTCAGGTTTCCTCACGATGTTTTCCTTCACCGTTAGCGAGTGGTATTGCTTCTATAACTTCACAAATGTACATAACTTAAAAAACAAAGTCATAGGAACATGCCCGCACTGGGGATCGAACCTGGGTTTCCCGCTTCCGAGTCCAATGTTCTACCCACTAGGCTACCACCACCACCAACTATATATTTGTAATTAAATCATAAAAACAAATGTCTTTGAAGTTCGGGAAAAGCTCGGAAAACGGCAAGGTTCGATTCCTGAACTATTTATAACATGTAATTACCTACAAATTTGAACGGAACCCTCGGTGGGCAAGTCTGACCCGCACTTATCCGGTTTTTTCTTAGTTAGGAAGGCATCACATACTCCTTGTTCCTCTAAGACAATTAACTTTACATATATTTTTATCTAAGTACACTCTATTCAGTAACTTGGGGAGCTGTTAACCCACTTCTTCCACATGTAAATTTACAATAATCGAATACTGTATGATACCTAATATGTTTGAATAGCTCTTCACAGTGCTTACAATAAATTATTCGACACCTTATTATTTGTAAGAAATAATATACCTATCCACAGCGACCTATTTTCTCAGCAAAAGGAAGCAATCTCAGCTGAAAAGGAATTTCAGGGGTAACTGTGTATTGTTCCGAAGTTCTTTTACCGTCGAATAAGCTCGCAGGTGTTCGAGAAAACACGTTAACATTCCATCAATAATAATTCACCGAAAAAACTGTCAAAAATATCCCGCTACAGGGGTGTCATGTCGGTCATCGCAAATTGCGATTTGGTTCTCGTCTTACTAATACAATGTTACTCAAACAACGTCACGACATTAGTGACATTCGACTGTATCAATAAAAACGATCTTTTATTTATTTATGGAGATTTTGGTGCACAAATTGCGTTTCTCGTGCTAATAGGCTAACCCCGGTGAATCTACAGTACTATGCAACAGCTCTGCTGTAAATTTTATTGGCCAAGAGTATACAAATAAATAAAATAGGCAAAGTGCGAGTCGGACTCGCGCACAAAGGGTTCCCTACCATTACCTATACAACATTAGACAAAGATTGAAACTGAGAACAGCGCCATCTATAGAAACCAACAAGAAGCGTTTAACATTGTCATTAACAACATGAGATCGGCGTTGTGAAGGTTACATATATGGCCGCTAGATGGCGGTCGTTGTCTTTAGAAAACGTTTGTTGTATGGGAGCCCCCTTAAATATTTATTTTATTCCGTTTTTAGTATTTTTTGTTATAGCGGCAACAGATATACGTCATCTGTGAAAATTTCAACTGCCTAGCTATCACGGTTCATATAATACAGCTTGGTGACAGACATACAGACAAACAGACAGACAGATAGCCAGACGGATAGTGAACTCTTAGTAGTAGGGTCCCGTTTGGCACCCTTCGGGTACGGAACCTTAAAAACAACTGACAGCCGTATAACAGCTACAACAGTAGATTAACAGATTGTTAGCGTACGAGAAACCACGGGTGTAAGGCATATTAATAGGGTCTCATTTGGCACTTTTCGGTACCCGTTTGGAACCGTAATAAAAATCCCCACTTTGGTTGTAAGTCATGTACGAGTGAAAAAACACTCTTACCTATATTTCGTTGGATATTAGAAAAACTGATTAACATTTTCACGACCCCCTATGAAGCAATCTTTGCTAAAGAGAAGAAAAATATTATTAGAACATGGACAGACAGAAAATAAGCGAAAAAAACGCAGGTACGAAAATCACTTCACAATTCAGAATGATGGCTCAGAAGAGCGACATAAGCAAATGGGCGAATAAATAAGGGCTAAAGTCGGGCGGCCCGTCATAAAACTGCTCCACCCCGTATTGTTGTCAGAATCCCTATAATGTGGCCTCGTTAATCATTGCCCGATTCTCTTTCCAAAGCTTTTCCGAGCCGAGAAAATTTTAAATGGATTTCGGTGTTTCTGCTTCTGACGTTTGAAAAACCAATTACGAAATAAATACATCGTTTAATTGGGGACCTTTGCTAGATGTTATTAACTTCAAATTACAAAAAATACATTGCCTTATTGTAAAATTTCTTTCAACTTTGTATTTTTTCTATAGGCTCTGGCAGTAAGACGACACCAGTGCGAGAATGTGGACGCCGACCCACTAGTGTGGACCAACCAGAGGTTCATCCGATGGGCCCACAACATTGACCTGGGCGAGTTCGCCGACAACCTAAAAGGTAACTTAACGCTCACTCCATCAGACGCGTTGGCATCAAATATTATATCCGTTTATCCGTCTGGAGGGTCAAAGGAATTTGCACCGTATAAGTGATTAATTAAAGTTTGTAATTGGATTGTAGACAGCGGTGTTCACGGCGGGCTTGTGGTTCTGGAGCCCTCATTCACGGGAGAGACTATGGCGACGGCGCTCGGCATCCCTCCCTCTAAAAGCATCATCCGCCGGCATTTGGTAGCTGAATTTGATGCACTCGTCATCCCAGCTAGGTGAGTATTTATGCTATTTACACAACCTCGAGGAGCGGAGAGATAATATTTGCTCTAGCTCTTTTGAATCAGCGTTTGTGCAGGCGTCCTTCGCTGAGTCGCTGCTTTGAAGCAAATATTATTACTTCGCCGTATTATTTATGAAGAGATACTCCAATTTTCTTCCTTGATATAAGTAAATGGACATGGACTATGCATATTCAAAGACCTAAACCACAGTATTTTGATAGCAGTGATGGCTTGCATTAGTGTCAGATTATTTATCAAAATGAAAACATGAAAGTCTTCTTTGCACTGCATGTCTGCCATCCCAGTTCACAGCCCCGAAACCACCAACCTGTAGTTGATTATAATGTGAGGTGCAATCCTGCAGGTATACGATATTTTGCCAGGTGGAAGAACTGCAAGTGGAGGCTGCCCGAGCATCCATGTTGTCCACAAAGCAAAGATAAAACCGTCAAAATTAAAAGGCTCTCCTTCAAAAAATAGATAAGGCGCTTTGAAACCCTATTAAAATTGTTGTATCCATGTAAAATTCCCTGTACGAAAGTGTTTGTAAATTGCTATTTTTACAAAATAATATATTTTGCAATGGTCTCTCTTAAAGAATCTTCCGTCGTACACGTCGTTTGTTAACTTTTGATGAGCAGTGAAGACTGATATGTTATGTAGGGCTGGTGGGTGGTTCGTTTGTCAGTAAGGGTAGTTATCGGACGTTCATTCTAGTGCTGTTATTTTACCCTTTGCCTTCGTCAGTGTTAGATTGAGTGTTCAATGTAACCCCTAGATCTGACTACTTGTAGATTAGGATTATCACATACTTACATGTTTATTCGATATCCATCAACCTGGTAAAGTTAATAATAAAACTACTTGCATAGTTATCGGAGAGCATAAAATGCTTCGTATTTAATATATATAGGGGGCAAAATATTTCAAGGAATTTATTTGATTAATAAAATCTTAATTACAATAACGAAATTGATAGGTATTGTTCTTAATCATAGCATTCATTGAAATAAATATCTTTAGGCATATAAAAACCAGAACCATTCACAATAGCTTTAGAGTTTTAATAACATTAATAGATTT
Source organism: Yponomeuta malinellus (assembly GCA_947308005.1). NCBI lineage: Eukaryota > Metazoa > Arthropoda > Insecta > Lepidoptera > Yponomeutidae > Yponomeuta > Yponomeuta malinellus. Next base: position 12,488,088 of record OX371006.1, on the reverse strand, counting down.
TATTGTTATTTGTAAGATAAAATATGTTTTCGACTTGTATACATTCCTACTGTAAAGTTGATGACAATGTATAGGTAATAGGTTCAGCTGTAAACGATATCAATTGACATTAAATGTGAATAAATTCTGACAAAAAATTATAACATAGAAAGGACTCCGAGTCAGTTATTGAACTATCCAATGACCCTTTAACAAAATGGCGATCTATACGTCGAGATAACGGTAAAGATCATTTAATCGTATCGTCATGCTCATGCCTGTGATGATTATCATTTAGAGCGCACCTCGGGTTCTATCCATTTTCCTCTTTCATACACACAAAGCAATCATAATTTATGGTTTGATCATCATTTCCAGTTAACTTCGTATGCTTGTCTAATTTATTTCTTGACGACTCACGAGATGGTACTTTTATTTCGCTAATCACTGGGAAAAGTACTGCGAAGTAGAGATTCCGTCTGACTTGAATAATTAATCTGAGCCGTTATCGCATTCAGCGACTCAGTACTTTTCTTTTTTCCTTCTGTCTGTATTCGTCTATAGGTTCGATCATTTCTTAAACCTAACTTTTTTTTCGACTCTCCATACATCTAGCATGAGACATTAGTTATAGCAACGTGCATCATGCTTTTGATGTTTTTTTCTGTACAACTATTTGTTTTTTAGTGTTAATTACAGTTTAACCAGCACTCAGTCTCAATAGAGCCCAATGCTCATAGCAAGTGAGCTCTATGATATAATTTCAATGATAAAGTTTTCGAGAAACTGCATGTCAGCTTTCTGTGTTAGAAACTCAATATCAATGAAATTTAATGCAATAAATCTTGGAATATGTTATTTGTTAAAAAACATAGCTTCGCTTTTTTGTTAATTCAATTCTTAATGTTGTCTCAAATTTGTAGCCATACACCTAATACTTTCGACTAACCGCATGAAATTTTACAGGAACATGTTTGGTCATCAAATTAGAATGCTCGGACGTCCATTCTCACGGTCCGTTGCGACTGGCTTGCCAGGCATTGATCTGAGCGGTGACTCCAGAAGACACAGTTTGCGGGTAACTTAACCTCCCACCGATTGTCCTATTCCACATCTCAAACAAAATTTAACACAATCATTTCTTTCAGGGTTCCATATCGAAGGCGCTGGGGGTTCTGAAGCCGAAACACGACCGTACATCGCCGTCGTCGTCAAGCGAAAGTTCGTCAGTGATGAGTCTCACTGGCCCGTACCAAATGACGTATTCTCCCCCGATAGGGATGCGGACTCTCTCTCAGCTAAGCATGGCTTATGCTCCGCCGCCGACACTGCAGGAGTACGAGCCGATCTACACGCCGTTGAGTCTGTACTCGCAGTCCAGTCTCTCGACCAGAGACAGCTTGCAGAGACTGAATGAGGCCAAGGGTGACAACATTAGCATCACTCATAGGTGGGTGTGGTTACAATGCTGTTTTAGGGTTATATATCTTAAAAGGAAAAAGGCACTCTTTTAGATTACTCTGTTGTCCGACAGTCCGTCTCTCAGGACCCTTTGTGTCAGGAATGGATAAAGCTGAAATTGAAATCAAGTTTAATCAGACATATAAAATCTCATGTCACAGTGTTTATTATCGAACTCCACCGAAACGGCTTCACCGATTCTTAGGGTTCCGTACCCAAAGGGTAAAAACGGGACCCTATTACTAGGACTTAGTTGTCTGTCTGTCTGTCCGTCCGTCCATCCATCCGTCCGTCCGTCCGTCCGTCCGTCCGTCCATCCGTCCATCCGTCTGTCTGTCACCAGGGTGTATCTCAAGAACCGTGATAGCTATAGTGTTGAAATTTTCACAGATTATGTATTGCCGCTATAACAAAAATACTAAAAAAAAAAATATTTAAGGGGGCTCCCATACAACAAAGGTGATTTTTGTTTTTTTTTTATCTTTGTGTCAAGTGTTGCATAGATAATGGTACGGAACCCTTCGTGCGCGAGTCCTACTCGCACTTGGCCGGTTTTTATGAAATGTTTTGTGTGTATTTGGTAGGTCTATGAATAGGTCGTAGGCTAATTAATATGGCAAAATCACGTTTGCCGAGCCAGCTAGTTTCATATAACATACAAGCCCTTAAATTAGTACAAAAATCAAGCCTCTAAGTCAACGCTAAAAGATATAAGTTGTCAGTGGGCCTGGACACGGAAATTATCTCTCTAGATATAAGTTTTTCGAACTGTGATAGTTATTAAGTTTATTTGATTTTTCCTCAACAAAACCCGAACCACAACAAAGGAAACCGGTACGATTCTCCATCTCTTCCAGATACGGGCAAAAAGCTGACCAAGCCCATCGCGTGAGCTCGCCTCTCCCGGCCAAGTCGACAGACGACTCGGCAGTCAAGCAGAAACGACATCGACGCGTGAAGAGCATCGGCGATATCAATGCCTGTAGCAAAGGATCAGTGTAACGCGAATACTAGAAATAGTTGTAAAGTCAAACCGTTTCCGCGAAGGTAGATGATGCGATGTAAAAACTTACCACAAACGGTAAGCTTCAAACGAAGCTATGAGGTGAGTTGCAGCAATACGCAGCTCGTTTTAGAAAAAATACAGTACAGGAAACAAGTTAGAGTACTGGAGAAGTCTGATATCGAGAAAATCTTTTTCCATACATTTAAATTTCTTTGATTATTTCTGACTTTTCTAATACTCTAACATCAGCTGATCGGATAAAGGCTTTTGATTCTTATCAGCACCACAATCAATTGATTTCATAAAAAATATATTTATAAAATGAAAGTCACTTTTCTTGTCACAAAAACCGGTAAACGCTGTTTGTAATTGCCCAAAAAGTTACATGCATTTTATGGTCTCTTAGAAATGTTTTTAGTAAATATAAAGTTAATTAATTGGAAATTGGAGAAATTGGAGTGGACTGAATTGGAACAATTTTGAATAATGTGCAAATACAAAGCTTTTGAACACTTATTTCATCGAATCGCTCGTATCCCCAGCTGCCTGAGTGATCTTAAAACGATCACGAAGGTTAAGCAACACAGGGCGCGTTCAGTGCATGGATGGGTCGCCGTCTATGCCTAACGCTAGTGGCATTTTTCCGAGCGGTTCCGTGCTTCGCAAGGCACGTTAAGCTGTGGTGCCGGCTGCCTTCGATAGATGGCAGTCGTTAAGCCAAGTCAGAGGCCTTAGGGCGGCTTGACAACTTCTGACAGTAGACGAGCCACTAGTCCACAAGCCTCCACCAATCCGGACTTGGCCCCCGTGGTGGAGTATGGCCTATACCTTCCTCAGGGAAGAGACCCGTGCCCCTTAGTGGGGACATAATGGGTTGATGATGATGAACACTTATTTTATAAAAAAAATATTGTTGTCCGTTGTTCGTCATTGATTTTGATAAGTAAAAAGTTCTGCCTGGGTACATAGTACTTATTTTTAATATCCGCGCATTATTTGAGAAAAGTACTATACAAGCCTTGGCCACAACTAGGCATTGATGGACATCAATGCCTCTTTTGCTGATCGCTGCAGTAATGTACTATATGATGACCGTGCAAGTTATTGTACCACGGCAATTTTAATTTTCGAAACTGTGCGGTCGTCGATATAAGTTGAGTTCAACTGAGAAATATGTAAATATTGACTGTAGGAAGATTGTGGAATTGCACAGTTCATAACTTAGTACGTGTACTGTTACTCTTATAGGTATGTCAATCATTACATCAAAATTAATACAGCCAAGATCATAGACGGAGCATTTTGTATAGTCAGCTCTCTAGTGTGTCTAGTCTAGATTTCCTATTATAATAATTGAATTTTCTCGGTCAGATGTTTGGATGGTATTTACTAAGGATAAGTAGGAATAATACAAAACCAAAGATTGTGTAAACGCTCAAAACTCGTTCTAGTCTTATTAGAAAAGTTCAGCATATCAACGATAATCAGACTAAAGTACCGAGAGGTGAGAAGAGGACACGATTGTCATATGATTGTGTACTTATAAATGTAGTTTTGGGATTTTTGACTGATTGATTTATATATAAACAAACTTGTTTAGATGGAGTTTCCACAATATTATTCAGTGTCGAAAAAGCATTTCGAAATTTTGTAAATTAATATTTGTTACTTTTGATAGCGTGTTACATAGTATAATTTCTTATTGATGCGACGCAAAATTTGAGTTTTTTTTCTTCAGAATCTATTAATTAAACTACTTCACTTTCAATACGCAAAAAACCTATTTTTATAAAGTGTCAATACATTTTTCGTGACCGTGCGATTAATAAAAATAAAAATTTACACTTAATTTTAAGCTTTTGCTTATCAAGATACTGAATAAACGGTTTTCAGGTTTTGCGTCATTTTAATGACACGTTGTACTTATCGTAAGTATGACACAATAATGTAATTATGATACAATAATGACAATTACCTACCTTCATTACTTTCTTACCACACACAAACACATTTATTGCCGACCACTGTGATAACCATTAGCACACGCATTAAAACCATGAGCTTCTATTATACCTGTGTACCTACCTATAAAATGTTCAATACCTACTTTCACTAATAAGTCAGAGCATGCTAGTTACATCGGAATTTACATGTGTTTTTTTACTACGTATTAGATAACGAAAATATAAACGTTGTTAAATTTTTGTTTCGTTGAACATTTTGTGTTTCAAACTTTCGTGTTTCAGTTACTGTACTTTGTAGTTAGTCTTATAAAACTTTCGTGGAACAAATAAAATATTTTAAAAGCTATTCCACTGCATTTCACTGTTTTCCTGCAACTCAACGGGCGAGGCGTCCAACATATAACAAGACCATCACTCTACGGTTTCATTGAAGACAACTGAGTAAAACTTCCTTATAGGTATATTTTTCAATTTATTTAGCATCGACAAATGAAAAAATATTTTCTTTTTCATCGCCGGGGACGGGTTGTTTCATTTAATAGCACGTTTTGGAGCGCCCAACAAAGGACGATCATGATAAAGGGAATTGCCCTAAGTTTGAGCGAATGTTAACGGGGAAAACAAATGAGATGGCCCTTTGTGATTTTCACTTTGATGGAATCTAAACGGATGTATCCGAAGATGAGTTTTATTATTGAAAAACAGAAAGGGTTGTTGTTTCAAATATGTACTTCTTCTAGACTATTTAGATACGTTCGCTACATTACACTACAATTTCGTCATAGATCTTGGGTCATTATGTGTTCTGATTTATTGACCCATTACATTAAATGTAGTGTTTAAAGTCCAAGAATGATCTAATCACACCTGAAAGGTCTTGGTTCAGATTGAAACCAATGATTTTTATTTTCCTGTGTGACGTTCGTAGCATAGAAAAAAAACTTGCCATGTGAGAGTCGGACTTTTTTTTCTATCTTATCGAACATTTAAATGTTTCGAGCGTCTACTACCTGTTTCCATTATTAATATCGAGTAAAAAAACGGCAAAAATATCACGTTCGTTGTATGGCCCCCTTAAATTTTTACGAAACGAACGAAAAACACCATCTGTGAAAATTTCAACTGTCTCACTATCACGGTTCAAGAGATACAGCCTGGTGACAGACACATAGACGGACAGTGGAGTCTTAGTAATAGGGTATATTTCCATGCTTGGGTACGGAACCCTAAAAATCAATGTGTAGACAATAAAATAGTAGATATACATAAACATTGTGAAAGTTTTCGTTCAAAAACAGAAAAATATTGCAACAAAGCCTCCGCCTTCCAAGCAAGAAAAACCAGACAATATCCAGTGATTGTTGTACAATCCACAGCCAAGAACGTTTTACCCAGTGAACACGACACAGTTGACGTTTTCCTAGTTTCCCGCGGGCCACTTACCGTAGTTATACGACCACGGTTCCGATTTTTGTAGTCAGTATGACATCAGAGATTCGAGAGAAAACATGGAAAGAAAAGTGCAAAAAAATACGAAAAACGCCCTATAAAAATCTCTGTAAAAATTTAAGCAACAAAACAGTTATGTAATGCTTCTTATAACTCGTAGCGTAATCGTAATCGTAATAAAACGTATCTTATTAATTTACCAAAAAATACCGCATATAGAAGTACAACATATCATCATCAGCCGTTTGACGCCCACTGCAAGACATAGGCCTCCTTCGTGGTTTTTATAACCACGAGGGGTTTTGCCATAATCGCCACGCTTGGCAGGTGGATTGGCGATCGCAGTATGCGGTTGGAATCTCACGAAGACGCTGCTGCCCGTCTCCTGGTAATTGATATCCTTAGTCGCCTTCTACGACATCCACGGAAGGAAATGGAGTGACGCTATTAATCCGGCACCACATGGAACCAACAACATATAACACGCCGAAATAAAAATGGTTCCTGCTTGACGCCATTCATGCTACTTTGACATTCGCTGTAATAAGTGGTATAATATTGTTCGTTCAGACCTCATTCTGTTCTTTTAAACCGACTTCAATAAAGGAGGAGGTTATCAATTCGACGCGTATATTTTTTTAATTTTTTTTTGGCTATGTTCCTCCATAACTCCGTCAAATCTTAACCGATTTCGACAATTCTTTTTTTGTTCGAAAAGGTATAACATCCCATTTTAATTTGGTGAAGATCTGATGGAGACTTTCAGAGATGGAGAACGGAACTCTCAATGGACAGCAGTAAAAAGCCCATTCTTTAGTAATATCCGTATGTTTAATAAAATAGCGTAAAAGTAGTCCCAAGTTAATTTGGTGATGTTCTGGTGAACACTTTCGGAAATTTAGAACATCAAATTTTAAAGCAACGAATTATGTAGGGTAAATTATGGTTATAAGGGACTTATTTATTTTTCTCCCGCTCCCCCACTAAAAATTTAAAAATAAAAAATAAGAACCGACTTCGAAACACTACGGCACTAAAAAGTTAGAAATAGTTAAAATAATTAGAAGTATTTATACATGTAGGTATTGTAGAAATATAATTTGTAGTCGGTGCCAGTTTCAAGACCAGCAGCAGCTGCAGTTACGAAGCAGCAGCAGACCAGCTGGTCGTATGTGTTTTTCTACAAAGTTTCGGTGATGTCATCTCTTTTGGCTAAAACATCCACAGCGCATCAACCTTTACACGCGCGCACTCTACTCAGTAACACTACGGGCGATTTTGCAACAACAATGTAAAGGTTGACCTACTGTTGACTGTACTCGGTTTCTAAGTCCGGTCACGCGCGGTCCAGCGGTCGACAGTCGACAATACGCCCCACTGATACTGAAACCGCACGATATTGAGTTCGAATCATGTGAGTGTTTGCTACACATACATATATATGTACTGACAATCTAAAATCACCTCTACGCCTTTTGCGAGAAGAACTAGCTAAAGTGCAAAATATAAAAGCTTGATCACTTAGTTACTTAGGACATTCCGCTGATACGGGTACAATATCGGAATGCTAGATTACCTACGTAGGTATACGCTTACCCGATGTCCTTGAAGTATTTCAAGATGTCCTTGCCTGGTTACTATAGCACAGGATATCCTGGCTTGGAACCAGGACAAGTGATTGTGTGGTTCGGAAGTTATTATAATCTAATGCTGCAGTTACACAAGCTTGGTGTTAAAGGCGTCTTTCTAGCACTTGCATATTTACACCAAAATTTCAGCGAGGAGTCAAACGTCACGTTCAGTATTAAGGAGGCAAGCAGATGCACAGCATTTCAACAAATAAGTTAGTAACTTGCAAGTTTATTTTGCGACGTGAAGTATCGCCGCCTGAAAGCAAGTGGTACGTAATTGATACAGGGCGAAGTGAATCGGAATTGCTGATTATTCCCGCCGACTTCGTTAAGGTGCCAGCAACTTTTCTGTGAGAAATAGCAGTTGGCTGGCTATTGACTATGCAGTACGACTCTGGATGGCAGTTTGCCTCCATTTCCATACTCTTTCGGATGCTTTTCGAGGGAAGTTTGTGCTACACTGTCAGTTTTACCCAGTTTCGGAAATCGAGATAGTTAAACATAACAAGGTCTAAGTGATACTTATATATGAAAAAGTCTTATCTTGGTAACGTGTCACCTAGAGTGAGCGACGGTCGGCTAAATAGAGTTACCAGTCATAAGTTTGAAAAGTTTTGTACGGTCAGGAAATAATCAACCAAATATCGTATGAAATCCTTTGTCAAATATGCCGCTTCAAACCTCCCGTGTGGCAACCAAGGTTTTCTGTTAATGAAATGTGAAGACCTTTTAAATATTACCAGTTAAGAACAAACGGTGGCGGTGGCAGCGCATAAATAGAAGCCTTGCGCTTAGCGAGATTTAAGAGTCTTCTGAGTTACGTAATAGGGGTTAAAGTATGAAATTGCCGTTTTATTGCAATAGGTTTGTTAGAGAAACAAAAGATGTTTTCTACGAATACAGTGGTTTAATTTCCAATTATGCAGCTTTACAAAAATATACGTCTTGTCGTTATGACGGTCTTCAAAAGTCATCGAACAGATTAAGTGACAGATCTTGCTGTCAAAAAAAAAAACGTTCCGTTGCCCGAACATCCTGCCCCCCTTGGAGGCTAGTCCTTCAACAGTGTCTCCTTTTCTTCATCCGGTAGAAGCGGACACAAACGGCTGAACGCTCTTCTTACTATCCCAGTCCTAGTGAAAACGTCGGCTACTCTCGCGACTCCGTCAGAGCCAGGATAGAGCTTCTGTATACGGCCAATACGCCATTTCAGCGGTGGACAGTTCTCTTCTTTGACAACCACCATGTCTCCAACGCGTAGCCCTGGACAATTCCGCTTCCACTTCATTCTTTGCTGCAAGCTTGTGACGTACTCGTTCTGCCATCTGCGCCAAAAATGCTGCCTCATGGACTCCAGCAGCTCATATCTATCAAGGCGGTTGAGTTTTTTGTCTGTCAAATCCGGAGCGGGTACAGACGTCAGCGGTTTTCCGATTAAAAAATGGCCAGGAGTGAGAGGACTAAGGTCGTTCGGGTCAGTGGACAATGGACAAAGTGGTCTGGAGTTTAAGATTGCTTCTACCTGTGAAAATAAAGTCGCTAATTCCTCGAATGTTAAATGTCTATTTCCCAGTATGCGTTTAACATGAAATTTCGCGGATTTAACTCCAGCCTCCCATAGCCCGCCGAAGTTAGGGGAATATGCGGGTGAAAAAGTAAAGATTAGATTTTCCTCAATACCGAACTCGTTGAATAGTTCCTTATTCGCATCTACAAATTGAGCCAACTCGTTGCTGGCTCCCACAAAATTCGTTCCATTGTCACAAAAAATATTACTTGGTTTACCTCTACGTGACACAAATCTTCTTAAAGCTAGTAGGAAAGCATCCTTAGTTAAATCGCTTACGGCTTCTAAATGAAGAGCCTTGGTTGCAAAACATACAAAGAGACTTAAGTAACATTTACTGATTTTACAACCACGGCCCTTTCTATCGGTAATGTAAAATGGGCCTGCAAAATCCACACCTGTAGTCTCGAATGGAATGCCGGGTGTCAGGCGTTGCTTCGGCAGGTTTCCCATTATTGGTATTATAGATTTACCTCTTAATCTTCTACATAATATACAATTATTAGGAACACTACGTGCTAAGTACCTAGCATTGGTAACCCAATAATTTTCTCGAACTGAACATAATAAGAGCTGGGGACCACCGTGCATAAGCTTGATGTGCTCTGCTTCAAATATTAACTTCGCAAGATAATGTTTTGAACTCAAAAGCATCGGGTGCTTTTTGTCGTAGGAAAAGCTAGAATTTTCGATGCGGCCGCCAACTCTCATTATCCCTAAATCATCAAGAAACGGATTTAAAGATAAAATATTAGAACCTTTTGGCAACGGCCTTTTACATGTAAGTAAATTCAGTTCCTTTTCAAATGAATCCTTTTGTGATAATTTCACCAAAGTTACCTGACTTTTATTTAGTTCCTCTGTACTTAGGTTTGATTTTAATCTATTATTTTTATCCTTATTTCTACAGTTATTTACAAATCTTAGGACATAAGCCATTATTCTTTTTAACTTGTACAGTTTGGAGTATTTTTTGAAATCAATTATTATACTATGACTTAAGGGTCCTTCCTCTGAAATTAAATTTACTTGTGCGTCTTGTTTCTGAAATTCCTTCAGACATGGCCAGCATTCATCACTGTTTTGTAGGTAGGTAGGACCCTTCCACCAGAACGTCGAAATTCTTTCCGTGAAGGTGTCCACCCCCCGCGAAATTAAATCAGCAGGATTCTCCTCGGTTGGTACATGTCTCCATTCGCAGTCTTTACTTAATTCTTTAATCTTTGTTACACGATTCGCGACAAAAACTTCGGACTTTTTATTACTTGGAGCATGAATCCACTCGAGGACGATCGTGCTGTCTACCCAAAATACACATCTACTAATTTTATAACGAAGTGCATCTCTCACTTTATTACCCAGCTGGGCAGCCAAATAGGCCCCACATAACTCGAGCTTTGGGATTGTTAATTTCTTCAAGGGTGCTACTCTCGATTTAGAACAAAGAAGGTTTACATGTACTGCACCAGCTTGGTCCACCGAACGTGTATAAACACACGCCCCATACGCTGACAAGGATGCGTCTGAAAATATATGCAATTGGATTTCTACAAAATCTTTACATAAGACATGCCTTGGCACGTGTATGTCACTTAAGGCGTTCATATTCATTACAAATTTGATCCACAGGTCCTTTAATTCCTCTACAACTGGTTCATCCCAGTCTAATTTACATGACCATAATTTTTGGTACAAAATCTTGGACTTTACAATAAAAATACTTAAGAGGCCCAGTGGATCAAATATTTTTGCTGTTTCTGAGATAATAATACGCTTGGTTACTGTTTCATTTGACTGAAAATGTATCGAAAATTGGAGCGTGTCGGAGGCAGGCGACCAAGTCAAGCCCAGTGTGCTAGATGTCGCTAGTGAGTCTGAAATAAACTTGTTTTCAATTACTGAGCTTTTATCAAAAGTCAGATTCGCGTTTGTACGGTATTTTCTCAGATTAAAACACGCTGAGTCTAGCACCTGGGTCACCGAATTGCAAATTCTACTTAATTCCTCCTCAGACTCGCTCCCTGTGATCAGATCATCCATATAGAAATCGTGTTTGATGATTTCTTTAATTACTACGTCATTACATTCCTCCGATAATTGAAGTAAACACCTTGTACTTAAAAAGGGTGCGCTCGCGGTCCCGTAGGTAACAGTGTTTAATTTGAAATATTTCATGGAGTCGTCCTCGTTATCTCTCCATACAATCATTTGCAAATTCCTTTGACTCTCATGAATTAATATTTGTCTATACATTTTTTCAATGTCCGCAGTTAGTACAAAAGTATGTTGTCTGAATCTCAGCAAAATACTAATTAAATCGTCCTGAATCGTGGGTCCAACCATTTGGATATCGTTTAATGACAAGCCATTACTAGTCTTCGCCGAAGCATCAAATACGACACGCAATTTTGTCGTCTCACTTTTTTCTCGAAGCACAGCGTGATGGGGCAAACAATATCCAAATGCGGGCCTTGGAGACTGAGAAAGATGGCCAAGTTCTTCATATTCCTTTATAAAATTTACGTACGGTTTTTTTATGTCCGGTTGTCTACGGAATTTTTTCTCCATGTTTAGAAAACGAATCTTAGCCATCTGGAATGAGTCACCAAGGGCAGCTGGCAGGGTATGAAAGGGCATTTTTACGCAAAATCGACCATTTTCTAACCTCTGAGTGTTCTCTGTAAAATGTTGCTCACAAACAAGATCACTCGGTGATATTTTATCCTTTCTTTCATCCCCCGGCAGCTCATCAATCTTCCAAAACCTTTCCAATTGCTGAGATAAGTCTACCATCATTTTACAACATACTTTTTGACTCGACTTTACTTCTGTACCTACGGGCCCCGAAACAATCCAACCCAGTTTAGAGTCTTGTAAGATAGGCTTACCTTCTCCTAGCTTCATTCTTTGTTGGGCTATTAACTCCCAAAACAAATCCGCTCCAATCAAAACATGAATTTCAGCTGGTTCGTAAAACCGCGGGTCAGCTAGTTCGATATCTGCCGGTATTTGTAGATGTTCAATGTTCACTTTTGCATTCGGGAGCGCATTCGTTATACACGGCACAACCAGACTGTTTACATCCACAGAAAACTCGCTGTTACGGGATTTCATTTGAAACTCACAACTATCCACAATACTAAACTTCGCATTACTTATACCTTTTACTGTCACAGGTTGACTGGTCGGTTTACATTGTAATCCTAACTTCTGACGTAAGGATTCGGTTATAATTGTTATCTGGCTACCACTATCCAAGAGAGCCCGCACTTCGATAAATTTATTTGACTGCTTATTTACGATTTTCACAAGCGCAGTCGATAATAACACATGCTGGCTCGTCGTCGCTGATAATGAAACCGGTCCGGACTCTGGTAAGGCGGCGGCGGTGGCGGCGGCTGGCGAGAGATGTGCTTGCGCTGGAGATACGTTGCTCTCATTATTTACAGTTTGCGGTTTCGATCTATGCAACAATGTGTTGTGCTTGTATTTACATACTTTACATGGAATTGATTTACAGTTATATGCATAATGCCCCTTTCTAAAGCAATTTATACAAAGTTTATTTCGAGAAACAACTTGGTTTCTCATTTCCAAATTCATAGAAATAAACTGTGGGCAGTTACATAAGCGATGGTCTTGTTTACAAACAATACAAGCCAATTTGGCGGATTGACCATTTTCGCTAGCACTTGCCGATGCTACAAAACTGGAAACCTTTTCCGGCTTCCCTACACTTTTACTTTGTTTTACAGTTTCCAGAACATCTGCTTTATTACGCAGAAATGTAAAAAAATCCTCGAGCGTTGGGATATCCTTAAGCGAGCCTTTATACTCCTCCCAATTTTTGTTTGTTACATTATCCAACTTTGTGGACGCTAAATGAATAACAATGGTATCCCAATGCTCCACGGGTTGCCCTAAAGATTTTAGGGCTCTCAAATTTTTAGAGATGTGATCGATCATACAACGCAAAGACCTATCTGACTCCCTGGAGATACAATCTATTGCAAATAACTGCTTCATGTGAGTGACAATCAACAACCTTTTGTTATCGAATCTTTGACATAATAGCTCCCATGCAGCGGAGTAACTGGTGGCACTAAACTCCATAGATTTTATTACAAGTGCCGCACCTCCCTCCAAAGATGATCTTAAATAGTGGAATTTGTTGATTGCCTCGATAGAATCATTCTTGTTAATTAAGGAGTCAAATGTACAATACAATACAAATACAAAATTCTTTATTTCGTTATCCACTACATCTTAAACTACGTACATTGACGGTATCTACTTGTAAGTATGAAAATACCTGTAGCAGCAGACACCGCTCCTCCACATCTAGAATGGTGTTGTAAAAATAGTGGATGAAGCAATACAATACAATTACAATACAATGTGAAGTTAGAAACTGTTGAGTTAGACTTTAAGGTACATGTAATTTTTCCTCAGATAAATGAAGCTATTTGTTACCTTTTATACATGTACTCGAGTTAAAAACATTCACTTTCATCTAGTTAATGAAATTATCTTTTAGCAAAAATTAAATACTTAAGTGTATGAAAAAGAAATAAGGATTTTTATTTGTGATTGTATATGTGTGAGTGGTGTGCGTGTGTGGTGTGTGTGTGTGTGTGTGTGTGTGTGTGTGTGTGTGTGTGTGTGTGTGTGCGTGTGTGTGTGTGTGAGGGTGTGTGTGTGTGTGTGTGTAATTACGTGAAAGTTCTCTAACCAGCCCCTACGACTACAGTCTTGGGTTCGGGATCAGCCAACTGGAGAGAGGGTGAGTAATGAGTGGTGAGTTAATGCATGAATGGGTGAGGCTGGTTAAGTGTGAGTCATACCTATACTGTTATAAGTGATTTTACGTATATTCGATTATTTTTTTACCACTAGCAGGGCTTCCGTTTCTTCATAATTTAGTGTCTTAATCCAAGTAGTAATAAGATTTTTACATTCAAAGCGAGTCGTTGGGTAAATTTCCAATATTTTGTTAATTTGTTTATACAAGTAGCAAGACATTTTAGCATATTGCCGGCTAGCAAACTCCGTTTTAGTAACAGGTACAAGGAGAAAATGGTCCTTGCGCCTTTTTTCAATAATATTTGGCACATATACTAACTGTTTGTGTTGTCTTAGTGTAGCTTTGAGAATATATATCTGTCTTACAGTTAGAAGGTCGTATGTTGTGTATAATAGGTTAGTAGGGAATAATCGTGGCTTGAAGAACATAACCTTCAGTAACAGTCTCTGAGCTCTTTCAACTTCGAGAAATTTGGTCTTAGAGGCTCCGCCCCAGATAGGAATACAATAGCTTATAATTGACTGTGCCAGTGCAACATAAATGTTTATTAGCAGGTCCTTAGGTGCAATATGTCGTAATGTTTTGAATATCCAGATAAGTTTTCTCAGGCGCTCGGCTACCAGTTCTAAATGTAAGTGCCAAGAGAGACGCTGGTCTATTATAACACCTAGATATTTAGTTTTAGTTACTTTATCTATGGCAGGACATTCGCAGGTCTCATTACCCTTATTTGCACAATGATGAATATTTAAGGCAAAGTTTTCATCTGGTTGTGAGTTATCATAGATGGAGAAACATATAAAATTGGTCTTGCTGGTATTTAGCGTAAGAAGGTTACTGTGTAGCCAGCTGTCCACCCTAGCCAGTCCAATTTCACTCCATCTCTTAACATCATTCCAGGAGGTACCTGAAAATACTAATGCTGTGTCATCGGCATAAGAGAAAACACTTCCATAGTCTAGATTTAAGCCACAGAGGTCATTAATGTACACTAAGAAGAGGGTAGGGCCAAGCACGCTGCCTTGAGGGACGCCGTAGAATACGTCAGCCTGATTACTAACGTGTTCTATGATCTTAACAGATTGGGTTCTACAGTCGAGGTAGTCCTTGAGCAGATTTAAAGGTGTTCCTCTTATGCCAATAAGTTCGAGCTTCTGACAGAGGATGGGAAGTGAAACCGTGTCGAAGGCTTTTTTCAGATCAAGAAAGACGGTCAAGCACTTTTTCCTTTGATCTAGATGTTTCACAATTAAAGAAGTCAAAGCCTCAATAGCATCTTCTGTAGACCTATCTTGTCTGAAGCCAAATTGCGAGTTGGATAGAATATTGTACTTGTTCAGAAATGAGATAAGTCGCGTATTAATTAATTTTTCAATAATTTTTGATAAAGAAGTGAGTACGGATATTGGTCTATAATTGTTAACATCACCTGCATCTCCACCTTTACAGACTGGAGTTATTATTGCTTGTTTCAATGCTGAAGGGAAGATACCTTTATTGAAACACAAGTTTGTTAAATGACAGATCACCGGGACGATTATTTTATTAGCTAATTTAAGAAATTTCGTCGTCACCTTGTCCCAACCTGGAGCACTACTTGACTTTAGGCTCATAAGAACATTGTGAACTTCCTCACAGGTTGTGTCCAAGAGAACGAAGGATGATGCCTGACTATGTTCTGTGAGGGGAGAGACAAAAGATGCTCGGGAAGCACAGTTTTTTAAGTTTTCTTCGGCCAGTTTTTTACCTACATTTGCAAAGTAATCGTTTACATAATTGACAGCTTGGGTCGGAGATGTCTTGGTATTTAAGAGTTCTGTAGAATTAGTCTTTTTATTTACCAAATTTGTCACTTTTTTAATATTGTGCCAAAGAGATTTTGAGTTATTAATTGAGTTAGCCAGCAATTCTCTTTCGTATTTTCTTTTTACTTTTTTTATTATTTTATTGCAATAGTTGCGGTACCTTTTGTAAGTAATATTGAGGATATTGTTTAGTGGATCTTTACGGAGGCTTTTCTGCATTTTATTCCTGTTTCTAATGCAGCGTAAAATACCCGTAGTAATCCATGGCTTAATGTTGCGTTTGTTTTTAGGAATTTTTAAATCTGTACTGTTTTCTTCTATGGAGTTTTTTAATTCATTAATTAAATGATTTATGATAAAATTAGGATTATCACTAAAAAGTAGGTTAGAGAGGTTTTTACTTGTAAGACCAATTAAAGCACGATTATAATCTGTAATAGATTGTGTTTTTTTGGATGTATATGTAGTTTTAATGCTTTTTAAATGTAAGAATATCATTGAGTGGTCTGTTACTGTTGTATTTAATACGGCTATTCGTGGTGACGTAGTTTTATTGTTTATTTTAAGAAAAAAGTGGTCGAGGCAGTTTTTATTTCGTGTGGGTAATTGGTGTCCTGGAAGTAGACCTTTAGTAGATAGCATATTAAGATAATTTGACCTATTGGTACGCTCATGGGAAGCATCAGTTGTATTTGAAATAATGTTAATATTAATGTCACCAGTTAGAACTAGGTCTTTATGCATTTTAATCGTATCTAGGTGCGCTTCCAGGGACTCTATGAATATTTCAGCATTAGCGTTTGAGGGTGACCGATATATTCCTAAAATAGTGATACAACCTATTTGTATTTGTAGGCAGGATGCATGATCAAGATTAATTTCTCTTACTTTAGCATTCATTGAGTTATTTATGTAGGTAATTACTCCATCGCTTTGGTTTAGGTGGTTTGTAGTTGAAAAATGGGTATATCCATCTAAGTGAGGTATTGTTTTATTAGGGTTAATCCAACATTCAGTCAGGACAATGATGTCCACTTTAAAGTTCAGATTTGCCAAAGTTACTTGAAAATCATCTATATTGCAGTAAATACTTCTTATGTTTTGTGAAAGTATAGTTAGATCCTTATCTTTTATTTTAATATGTTTGCAAATATCCTCAACGTCGCAAATCCTAGAATGTGCCAAACTATTGTAGTCTATGTCATTAAGATTATTAAGTAAATTTTTTTCCATAAAATGAGGTGAAAAAGACTGCGATTGTGGTTATAAGGCGTAACATTTTGAAGTTGACATAATTACATTTGTGATTATTTATTAAGTGGCGTGAATGCTGTGGTATAAAAACGTTTATAACTTGTGAGATATTTGTGGGTGTATTAGCAATGAAAAGAGGTAATGGTGAATGTAAAGTATGATTGGTTTGATACGGATTTAAACTAATTTGTATGTGTGTTTGTGTGAGATTAGTGTGTGTTTTTGAAGATGGAAAATCCTTTGAATATTTACATTTCATGACAGTGAATATGAGTCCCTTAAAAGGAGACAACAGGAAACAGAAAAACATCAACAAAGTTTCCGTATCAGTATACAGAATGGCTTTAAGTAGTCACAGTTGGAAAAGGTGCTGAATTTGAGCCTCATTTATTACCGTGATAGATGGTGAGTTATCATCCTTCCGAAGATAAACCTTCCCGTACGCTGTCCAGCAGTATTTGTAGGATTTAGTTTTAGCTAGGTCCCGCGCCAGGAAGTGAAGTCTTGATCCTTTGGCGGTCAGCTGCTCCGAGACAAAAATGGGTGTGTCCGCAGAGGATTTGAGTCCTAAATGTTTGGCACATAGCTTGTTTTTCTGGTTCAAGTTGAAAGTTTTACACATTCTCAAAGTATCCACTTTGAGTAATGTAGAAGAAGATTCCACTATGATTGTGGAATTTAAAGTTTTATCTCTTTTTCCATTCACTCTATAGATATCTTTTATATCTGATTTTGACAAACCTCCGCCAACCGTTTTAGAAAGGCACAAAACCATATCAACAAGGTCATCTTTGGTTTCATTAGTTTGTTTAGGGACATTTTTTATCACAAAATTAGATTTTCTGTTTCCCCTTTGCAAATCTTCAATCCTGTCCTCGAGTAGAGAAATATATTTCCTATCTTCCTTTACCTTGTCTTCAAGAACCAGGATTTTTTTATGAAATTCTTCATTTTGGGCCGTCAGAAATGTAATAGAAGCCTCGATGGTGGTGTTGGACTCTTTTATTTCTTTCTGGCACGAGATGATGCTTTGCAGCTCTTTTTCCTGCTTTGCAAAAAAGGCAGTCATCATTGCCTTCATTTCAGCCTTAAAATCATTGAGTTCACTCTTCTTCGATTCGCTTTCCCTAGGTCTCTTGAAGCGAGATGATACAAAACTTGGCGGGGGAGTTTTATCCTTGGAATGCGATAGGTTAATTTCCGAGTCAGACAACGACTTATCCACGTCCTCCATTGAGATTTCCTTTAGTAATTAGATTGTGCAAACAAACAAATAAGCCTGTAGCCGTAGCACACGTAGCAGCGCCGGTAGCAGAGAGCGCGAGCGTAGCGCGTAGCTATGATAAACTATTTTATTCACGTTGACGCTCCGCAGCGGTTCGCATTCGCAGCTGGGCTACACGTAAAGCAGGCAAGGTGGTAAAACCAATAATATTATCACGGTCTAGAAAGCAGTACCAATAATGGGCTGTTCTATTTGCCTAGATGACGCGGTAGTCTGCCGACTTTAGCATAAAATGTAGTGGTGGTGAGTCCTTCTCTAGTACAATTGTAGTGGCAGTGACAGGTCACAATACAGAAACGTCGTTCGAGTGAGTCCGCTTCTCAGATCATCTGATGTCCGCTTGCTGATTTTTTACGCGCCAGTGGAGAGCCTCTACGCTTACCAATAGCAGAGGAATGTGTCCCTGTACTCAATCCACTTTTCATAATTACCATCAAAGGTAGGTAACTTTATGGTAGGAAGCTTCACATTATTACTATTCATACTATTTTCTCGATCATAACTCTTCCTAGACAATTTTATATCCTTTTCACTTTGTGCAGAGAGTTTAGTTACATTGTCAAGTATCGTTTGTGCCTTTGACATGAGATTGAAGAAAATATTTTCAATCTCGTCCCTAATCTTCAATTGTTCGGGTGAATTATCAGACAAGGATTCTATTTCCGTTTGTATTGCATCATAGCCCTCTAAGGAAACATCTAGCCTTGATAACCTCAACTTTAATTCGTTAACTTGCACATCTGTTAACTGTTCTACTGGAGGTAATTGTTCGAGAAATTTTTTAAAAATGGTCAGTCGCCCTTTCTGTGAACTACGTTTCTTTAGTAATACTTCCATGTTTGTGGGAGTCAGTAACTGGCCGAAAGTAAATCAATGCGAATAAATACCTTTCAATCGAAGCAGCAGTTCGTCAAACAGTACTTAGGTATATATAGGTACCCACGAAGCGGATAGGCAGGTTGGCCGGAGTTTTTGCTTGATATTTACGCTAAATTCCGTATGGTTCTCTTCACCTGGAATTTGGGGAAGGAAAAGCTTTAAATACAATTGTACTTTACGGGAATCTACTTTTGTGCGATACAAAATGGCGGTAAGCGCATGTATTCTGGCAAACCGTTGTGGAATTTGCTCTTTTTTACGTAATTTACAAAATAATTATAACCCAGGATTAATTTACATGGACAAATTAGAGACTTTATTACAATTTTCCGATGGGATTAAGAGATATTTTCGGACAGGGAACAAGGATGGAGGGAAAAAAGGAACGGCCTCACCGTGCACGCGATCGTCGATTTCGCCTTTGTTCCTATTTCCAATTACATTATATCTGCTTGTCCCTTTGCTTGTCCTTGTGAGTTTGGTTTGCTGAAGGTGTACGAAGTCGATGTATCCAATAATTTCAATTTCCTTGCAGCGCCGGCGTCGATACAGAGTGGCCGTTTTCCAAATGGCCGCCGTGCCGGTAACATGTACAATTCACAGTAGTACAAATCTCCAATCTCGGATAGGCCTCGAATTTATCCTGGTCGTACGGCACCAAATTTTGTTAGAGAAACAAAAGATGTTTTCTACGAATACAGTGGTTTAATTTCCAATTATGCAGCTTTACAAAAATATACGTCTTGTCGTTATGACGGTCTTCAAAAGTCATCGAACAGATTAAGTGACAGATCTTGCTGTCAAAAAAAAAAACGTTCCGTTGCCCGAACAGGTTCTTTGAATTGACATAGAATCTTCATGGTTTGAGGTTTTCGAATGAAAATTTTTTCAAATGGTTTCTATGATGTTCTTTTTTTAAAAAATGTGAAACATTTGAATATCGACTTTCAATTGTTTTTGTTATTCAATTTAGACAAGAAAGATGGATACTGCGAAAATTCGAGTGATTTTTTAATACGAGTTCCGACGCGGAACTAACGCGGCAGAAACAGCCCGCAATATCAATGCTGCGTTTGGAGAGGGGTCTACTAATGAAGGCACCGTGCGATTTTGGTTTAAACGCTTTCGTGATGGAAATTTCGACTTAAAGAACGAGCCACGAGGAAGACCGCCCACACAGGTGAATAACGATGAATTAAGAGAGATAGTGGAAGCCGACCCTAGTCAAACTACCCAGGAATTAGCGGCATGGTTTAACATTACCTTACCCACAATATTGACTCACTTGCGTCAAATCAATAAAATAAAAAAATACGAAAAATGGGTGCCTCATGATTTGACTGATCTGCAGAAAGAAACGCGTGTTGAAACTTGTGTTGCCTTGTTGAACCGGTACAGAAATAAAGGAATATTGGATCGAATTGTAACATGTGATGAAAAGTGGATTCTTTATGATAACCGGAAAAGATTTTTTAACCATTTTTTTCGTGATTTGGACAATTATCTACGTGACAAGAAGTTTTCTTCCCAGGAGGCAGTACAAAATGCTTTCACACAGTTTGTGCAGTCTAGATCGTCGGAGTTCTATCGCAAAGGCATTAATGACCTTCCCATTAGATGGCAGCAATGTATAGATAATAATGGCAACAATTTTGATTAAATAAATTTGTTAAAAATTTAAAAAATAAACAATTTAGATTTTCAGTACAAATCGGCAATTTCATACTTTAACCCCTAATATTTTGTGAATTTATGGTAACAATACCAATCGCAAACGATGAAGGAACCCATCACGACGAAACCTGAGTGTCTAAGGTATTCACGTACCTCAGCGCTTAAAATCGCTACTCCGCTGTGGGCACGCATGATGATTAAGCTCATATTCTCTCTCTCTCTCTCTCTCTCTCTCTCCCTGAGAGAAGATTTGTGTCCTGGTGTAGGGCTATAAGAGCTGCTTAAATGTTTCGGAACGTATTTGACATATATCTCACACAGCGTTTGGTATTTTTTAGCTGACGGTACATGACTGTCCAGGTTTGGAACTTTCTAATCTAAACCTAATTTTTAGATAAGTACGTCTCGTAAAGATACACAACCCTAAATTAGTCTAGTTATGGTAACGTAGAAAAGGTTGTTCATTAGAAGATCAAGTGCTAATTTCACTATTCACAATATACAGTTTACAATGTATAACTAGTATGTATTCGGAATTCTTTATGTATCTTCGTACTTAGAGTTTTAAGCTCCGCACTTACAGAAACTGAATGGCAAAATTGCTTACAACAACCACAAAAAAATACTGTGTAAATCTTCCTGCAAAATGTAGAGACAACTTTGTAAACGCGAGGACTTAGCTCGACTTAAAATCTACCACGAAATAGTTGTGCAAAACGCCCGAGACGCGGCTAAGCCCCGATTGCAGCGACGCCAAGTTCGAGCTGGAGAACAATGCTTTTCAATTTCACAAAACGAGTGCCCACAACAGGAGTTCACAACTTTCACGACAAAAATATGGAGCGCTGGGTCTTCATCGGCTTATTTGAGCAAATTCTAGGAAGTAAGAATCTACTTGAGACGACATTTGGTCGGACGATGTGGTCAGGTCATCAGGGAGCCTTTGGATGCGAATGATGAAGGACCGCAAAAGATGGCATGATAAGGAAAAGATATAGTCCGCACAGATCTTTTTGGCGGTAACGTGAACATAGACACAGATCGTTTGCACATCGCTTACTGTCTTTACAGTGTATGTGTGTGTGTAATTGAATTAGTGTGATACGAAGTAAATTACTATTAGTCAATTACTATAGTACATTACTGCAGCAGCCAGCAAAAGAGGCATTGATGGTCGAACGTGGAAATGTGGGCCGAGGCGAAGCCGAGGCACACATAAGTGGGTGCATCAATGCCTAGTTGTGGCCAAGGCTTGTATATGATTTTTCTCAAATAATGCGCGTAAATTAAAACTAAGTAGTACTAAGGCAGAACTTTTTTTTGAAAAATTCAATAAACTTTCAAAATCAGACGAACCACAAACGAACAACAATAATGTTTTTTTTTTTCTTTCTATCGCAAGCCAGTTCGAAATTTAAATAAAACCTCTGATAAGTTACCTCCTTGGTTGTCATTGTTCGGAGTAAAAGATCGTTCTATTTTTAAACAACACGACAGTTATGAAATTTCATAGAACTTTTTCTGGCCACTGCTCGCGTGTAATTTCGATTTATCGCGAAGAAGGTTGTCGAAATAATGCTCAAATTTCCAAGCATGTTTGAGAAAAAGTAATTATATATACCCAGCAGCGGGCCGAGGTGGGCTGATGATACTTAATTCCCAGTTAATCACTTTACACCAAGAATACTTAGTTTTGTTTCTTTTTCAGAGATATTCAATGTTGAACATTGCGCGAGAAAGCAGCACTAATTCTTCTTTCCTGCCTATGCAATCATTGCACAGAAGAACGAATGGATAATTTACAAAAACAAGTGACAAAACTGGAGCTCTAGCAAAGAAACGTTTGCGCAAAGCGATTGCTCAATAAGAGATCCCTCGGTTATTCATTGTTAAGCTGCCAAAAATGCGTTTTTATAAACATGAAAACGTATCCAAGCAGTTAAACCTCCTTAGGTTTTTGTTGATATATTTTATCACAAATGTTGCATTTTTTTGTATTGAATAAATAAATTAAAAATATAATATCTATAAATTATGTTTACGTTTCGTGTATAGTATATGTTATAATGCGGTGGTAGCCTAGTGGGTAGAACATTAGACTCGGAAGCGAGAGACCCAGGTTCGATTCCCAGTGCGGGCATGTACCTATGACTTTGTTTTCTAAGTTATGTAAGTACATTTGTGAAGTTATAGCAGCAATACCTCTCGCTAACGGTGAAGAAACACCGTGAAGAAACCTGAGCTATTCATACACCTCAGCGCTTGAAATCGCCAATCCGTGGTGGGCACGCGCGGTGATTAAGCCCATACTCTCTCCCTGAGAGATGGCCTGTGCCCTACAGTGGGACGTATGTAGGCTGCTTATGCTATATTTTGTAATATTTCTAGGGTTGGCGGACTCTTAACACACAAGTCAAACCCCATTTTTTTGAGGAAGTGAAAGAAAAGTTAGTATAAAATTACACTAAGGTATATTTATTAACTCTATTACATCAACGGAGAGCTGTCTTGAAACAATCACATGAACAAACATGTTTTCTTACAAAAATACGCACAACTGCCTTTTTAATTGCTTACATGGATTGTAATAACAATTTATATAATTATTATAACAATCCATGTTCCAACTTATATACTTTAGGCCGCCGATTCTACAATTATTCCTCGATGGACAAGTATCTCGTCTTCTAGGTTCGACGAGTAATAGACGACAAGGACGTAATTAACATTTTCCTTGGCATACTGTAAGAACCTATACAAGAATTATAAAAGAGTGCGATCGAGTTTATTTTTCTTCCCATCAACATTCCTATCGATATCGATATTAAATTTTGTAATGGGGGTGGCAACTGTCAAAAAATTCAAAATGGAGGATATCCCGTTTTCTTGACTGTTTGTTTCTTGTTTGTTTGTTTGCCAACGCATTCACTGCTCAGTTTGGAATAGAAAAAACGGTGGCTCCTAAACCATTTGGGGGAAGTAAATCGATTATCAAGAAGTTTATAGGTTATATTTCTAGTAAACAAATACTAAAAAAATATTTTTATGTAGGTAAATACCAATAATACTATTGAAATACATTCAGAATCATAGTTAAAAGTTATGTGTTATCATTCTTGTTGGTTTTCAGATTCGCATCTTTTACACTCGTTAAAAACGGAGGCAGTGTTTAGGTAAGTACCTATTAAACCTAAAACTAACTAAAAACGAGAAATGCAAGCCTTGATATCAATTATTCAACCCATTCAGCAAATGTAAAGCCAGCTATCATCATCATCAGCCTATGCTTGTCCACTGCTGGACATAGGCCTCTCCTATTGCACGCCACTGAGCACGGTCCTCGGCTATTCTCATCCAGCTCTTGCCAGCCGCCCTGCGAAGATCATCGCTCCACAGTGTCTGAGGACTTCCTACACTACGTTTACCGATCCGCGGTCTCCACTCAAGAACTCGTCTACCCCATCGGTTACCAGTTCTTCGGATTACATGGCCGGCCCACTGCCACTTCAGCATGCTAATTCAGTGGGCTATGTCGGTGACTTTGGTTCTCTGTCGGATCACCTCGTTTCGAATTCGATCTTTAAGATAACCCCGAGCATAGCCCTTTCCATGGCACGCTGAGCGACTTTAAATTTGTGGACCAGCCCCACCGCGAGTGTCCACGTTTCGGCACCATATGTCATGACGGGTAGGACGCAGCTATTATTGCTGCAATTGTAAGTGAAGCAAAACAATGATCCTGGGTACTTGTAAACATCGGTGTTATTTAATAAAATCATAATCATATATTATAACACGCATTTCTTTGGGTTAAAGTCCGTATCTCAAAATAAGTAAGCAGCAGCACTTAATTACCCAGAGCCAGCCCATAGCATTGAACTGTTCGCTGAGCAGATCTGACAATTTAGTTATTGGTGATTATTAACCTTCAAGTAGTAGTCCAGCAGCATCATTTTATGCTCATAAAGCTGCTTCGTCTGCAAACTGGAATAAAATTAAGAGAGTTCATGCAGAAATAGTATGATTTTATGAGTAAGTTTATATGGTACAAAGTGTGGATAATTTTACAACTATTTTCGATGTTTCTGAGTAAAAGCAAATTTAACATTTTACACTTTATAATCAATAAATCAGCCAGTAAAGAGATATTTCATTAAAGGTTTGCGATTATTTCTGCAAGAAATGTTTAAAAAGTATTTTTTCGTTACCTTTGTATTACAGTCTGTATTCCTTTCGCAGTATACAAAACTTTGCTTTTTTATATAAACTTTATAAACTATATCTTTTTTTTAGTGAAACGCATTTCATTACGTTTTTATGTTGAATTTCCGTGAAAAAATCCGAAAACAAGCAACACTTACAAAACAAAACAAACATTGTCGGGGCAAATTTCAGTGGCGCCATCTGTAATTAGTTTCGTGTTGACATCCCCATTGAGAACACAGATCAAGAAAATATAACAAAATTGACAGGTAAGGTCGTAACAAGCTGGAAATTGGCGTACTGACAACATAACTTTATCTCCTTTTCTCATATCGGAGATTCGTGTGCGGGAATAGAACCACATTAGAGTCGTAGGTTCTTGCTAAGTTAGACTTCATCTATTATTGTATTCATTATTCTGAGTGTACGTTGTTGCCTATGTCACAGATTATGAAGTAATACACAAATAGTAATATATTCGGTTCTATTCTATGTTTGCTCGCGTGTTCCTTGAAGTGACGTCATTCGCTATTCAACTTAATATGGACATAGGATTTTTGTAGATTTTAATTATCGTAATAATTATTGTCAATCCCGCTCTTAATAAAACTAAATGCGTGTTTCGTATTCCACAATTCAATTCTTGTTAAATAAATGGCTACCTACATAATTTTTCAAATTATTGTCATCATGCCTATTCATGCTAAGCAAATCTAACTTCTTACAAAAAGTTTGAAAACATATTTCGAATCTATTTGCGAAAGCTTTTAGAAACGTAGTGATACTCTTTGGCTTTTAGTAGAGAAACTTCAAATCTTCTGTCAAAAACACTCGTCCGCTGTTCTATAAAATCACGAAGCGAAAAATATTTCCATATTTTCCCATTGAGTTAAAGTAATGTATTTTCCAAATAAATTCACCCTAATTGAATTCAGTAGCGGACCAAAAATATGACCCATATTAACAAGTTCTGAATGAATGCCAGCTACAGTATATGCTGAAAAATTAGGAAAAGACGTGGGATAGGGTGAGGATAGGCTGCTGAATGAAGGCTAAATGTTACGCGCAAGTAGTTTATCAGGTTCCTTTCTGGAACGACCTTGCTCCGCTGTCGTTCCGTCACCATCGGGATAACTCTGTGGCAGGCAAGACGGAATTGGAGTCCATTTTCAACTCCGGAAATACGAGTTTGTACCAATCGTCTCCGAAGGCCCCATAGTGAGAACATACCATCTCCACCGAGTAAACTTCTACTGGGGTCCCGACAATGCGTCAGGTGCTCACCATCTCATCCTCGATGTTCCAATCACTATGGAAATTCATACCAGTTATTTTAATTCTAACTGCGAAATTCCGACGCAAGTGACAGCCTCTGATGTCTGGACCGTAGTGTCTACCCGCTTCACTGAGGGTGAGCCCAATCCAGACTCTCAGATGACAGCAGACTCTGTGAAAGCAATCAATGATCCATACTCATCTATTGAAGTGAAATCCGATTGCCTGACCTGGCTGAGGCGACCACAGATGGATCGCGGCTACATCACATACCACGTCCAACAAATCAAAGACCGTAAAGTCACTTGGATAATCTACGTCGAACCTGTTACAATTTCTAAAGAGCAAGTGGAAGTATTTCGCACAATAACCAACGGAGAGGGCGCTCTGCTTAAAGAAAATTTATGTTAATCGCCAACTGCCCCGATTAGTAAAGAAATCGTTGTTGTCAAAGATATTCCTTTTGTGCTGATAGGTTTGCGTGATTTACATATACAGACTTCTAGTATAAATTCGTGAATGCTATGTCTTCAAATTTTATACATACGGTTTTTTCTCAAATGCGTAATTCCTGGGACATCCCTATTAGAGTTTGCATTTGGCAACAAATTTTGTTATGTGAGTTTTTTTTTTCAGAATTTTGTTATCCTAAATATTAGGGTTTATATCTTCTTATTTTTCTTCGATCTTTTAATTACTACGGAATCTCGAAGGAGGCCTCAACCCTAGATTTCCACTTTGGTCTGTTCAGGGTTCGCGGCAGCTTCCAAGGGTTTGTATAATTTTATAATGTTCGCGCTTTACACTTTACCAATGTCGCAGTCATTAGTAAATCATTTTTCTACATAGAAGAATGTCTATTTTATTTGACCCATATGGTTTTAAGCATTATCTATCAAGCAGCGCCACTGCAGATAACCGTTAAAATTATTTTCAAAAAAATATAACAATAGATGAAAATTAAGCAAAAAAATTCAGAAGTCTTAAAACAAACGTTGTCGTATTTGACAATCTCTAATCGATATGTTTGAGGAATTGCGCATATATCAGAAATAACCATCTATATTCGTAAGTACCTAAAATATTAAATCACTAATTCACATACATACAAAGTATTTCTCTTAAACTACATCATGCAAGCAAAGCCCAAAAGCTCTTGTAGGTATGCTGTACATATGGGAATAGCATCGTTCCATCGCATGTTGCGGAGGCGCATTACCGGTTTATCTTGGCCGCACATCCTGCATGCATCGACGGAGTTGGCGGCACGTGGATTTAACTAGATTACACTTTAGCTAACCCTTAGAAATCTTGCTTGCTGTCTCTGTTGCGCTCAGCCAGTATGAGCAGGATAGTAACGCAGATGGGTCTAGAATCCAGGAAGCTTACAGTGCACTGTCGATGCCGCAGCAGCCATAGGGAATGAAGTTGGCCGGCGGGAAAGTTACGAAGTCTAGTCCTTTCCTGTATCGACATATCAGGAGCTTTACATTGTAGCAATAA
Source organism: Yponomeuta malinellus (assembly GCA_947308005.1). Classification (NCBI taxonomy): domain Eukaryota; kingdom Metazoa; phylum Arthropoda; class Insecta; order Lepidoptera; family Yponomeutidae; genus Yponomeuta; species Yponomeuta malinellus. The sequence continues at coordinate 12,460,349 of OX371006.1, read as the reverse complement.
CAACATATAAACCTATTTACAAAACAGTGTAACGTACTTTAATAAATAAAAGCAGCGTAGTAGGTATGTTCCTACATAAAATTTATTAAAGTGCAAGTTAAATGTAGCATATTAAACTTGTCTGCACGCAATGACATGCATTTTCATAAGTTTGCTCGCGCGCGTTTCATATGACAGGGTATCATAAACTGCCGGTGGAAAGCGTGCGGGCGAAGTGGAAAATTTTCCAGCCTTTTAAAAGGTAACTTTGTTAAAAGCCTGCAATAGTTTGTTTGCGTTGAAGACTCTATTGTTTACGGACAAAGCCAGGCCCGTGTGTTCACGGGCACGTTTTACCCAAACAATATACCGCATTTACATTGTTTTTCATCATGTTTTTGCTGATGGAATTAAAGTTCGATTGCATAAAGGTATTGTTCTATTTATTAATACATGCTTGAAAATTGAACAGGCTCCCTCATTTTATGCACGTCACGTCAGCGATGAGCGTATCGGCCGCAGCGGACGAGAATTTATCTTTACCCCGTCTTGAAATATAATTAACGGTTATGCCCTCAGCTTCATAGTGCTATTGATTGACTTTGTGCCTACGTGAGATTTGCATAGAAAATGCACGGCATTATTTCGTTGTGCTGCTGGCGTTTCGGTCCAACATCGCTCAAACACACGACGACCTCGTGGCGCAGCGATAGTGCATCTGCATACCATGCAGAGGTCCCGGGTTCGAACCCCGGCTGGGGAAAAAAACCAGGTCTTGGATATTTTTATGTTTGTGATGTCGTTGTTTCTGGTTCCCACGACACATGGTATCCTAGTGTGGGGCCAGAAGCAATGTATGTGCCTGTATGTTTATATTTATGTTTACATACCCAAGTGTTGGTTGAAGAACTACCGTTTGAGAACTTTTAGCGCATTATTTTCAGAAGTTCGAGTGAATAATTACGCTAGCAATGTGCGTAGATATTTTAAGCCCGATTAAGTGCCTCTACATACCTCCGGGATGGTTTGTTACGTTTTGACAGAAAACTCGTGTACTGCCGGTGTGTTCTCTCCCGCATGTCGTGCCCTCCCTGCATTTTCGTCGGCTAGAGCGAGTAATCCGATTACTTGTTATTCAGTGTTTGCAACTGCACTACCTCAGCACGTGGACAAGGAGTAAGAGTAAACAGAACCTCCACTGAACAGATGTAACGTGAATTAACATGATCGCCAGTGACATTGGCGCAACTTTCCAAAAAGCAGCGGTTCTACTCATGACCCATTAATTTACACACTTCGGACATGGTGATGTTTGTAAATGGGATTAAGAACTCGGCCCCTCACATCAGTTGTTCTAAACTTAGACATGTAAGCCTTTTAATGTATTTTGTTTTCTGCTGTGTACAATAAAGTGTTCTAATCTAATCTAATCTAATCTAATCTAATCTAATCTAATCTAATCTAATCTAATCTAATCTAATCTAATCTAATCTAATCTAATCTAATCTAATCTAATCTAATCTAATCTAATCTAATCTAATCTAATCTAATCTAATCTAATCTAAGCCATTAAAAGCGATGGTAGCGCAGTGGGTATAACAATGGACTCGAAAGCGAGAGACCCAGGTTCGATTCCCAATGCGGGCATGTACCTATGAGTTGGTTTATTTTCATAGTTAAGTACATCTGCGAAATTGTAGTAGCAATACCACACGCTAATTGTGAAGGAAAACATCAGCGACGAAACCCGCGGTTTGGTTGGCTACGCACGTATTGACTTGTCATTTCTGTGGGCTAGGCCAACTAAGCTGTCCGGATGGTATAGGTGCTGGGCAAGCCTACTCCATCTAAACACAGTGTTCCAGGCACTGCAGCATCCGAGTTGTCCCTTCACCTATCTGGTGTGGCGAAGGTGCTACTGGACGCTGTATAAATCATCTGATTACGTAGATGCAAAGGCCAAAGTGATTTAATAAGCCATAGTTCAACCAAATATGGGAAAGCTTTTTGCCACGTAATTTGAATAAATTTGCAAAAAACGTAATAAACTCATTAGAAGGTAAAACGAGTAGACAAGTCAGGAACGTCATAAAAAAATATATGTTAAAATTAAGAGGGCAACTTCATACACATGTAAGTAATAAATAATAATAATTAAATAATTCTAATTAATAGCATTAAAATTGTATTGTATATAGAGATGGGCCGACTGTGACTTTGGCCGACTGGCCGACAGGCCGACCAGTCGGCTACAAATTAGCCGACATGTCGGCCGACATGTCGGCCGGGCCGACATTGTTTTCGGGGGAGTTCGGGTGACCTCGGCAACGCTCGTGATCACGTCGCGACATGATTTTTTGTTTATATATAATGTTTTAGTAGATAAGATCTTTCAGATTCCTAATCGAGACTTATAAATAAGACTGATTAAATTCGTTATGATTAAGCCTGAGAGCATAGAGGCCAGCTTAGATCTAGGGTTTGACTGTTGATTACTTTTATCCGTATATAATTTTATGAAGAAGAAGAAGAAAGACATTTATTATACCAACAAGATACATCACAGAAACAAAATGAGCACATAAGTAACATAATATGCACAACACAGAAGGAAAACTAAATACACAACAGACAAAACGAATAAATAAAACAGGACTATAGATGTAGCCTGTGGTGTATCTACATTGCCACAAAAGGCAGCTGACTCAGCGTTGTGCTGAGGAAGTGATTCCTCAGCGCTGATTTTCAGTCAGTGCCTACGGTAACCCATAATTGTACTACGGAGTGCGTGCCGTGGTGCAGTTAAAGAATTAAGTCAAATTCAATAACATACATACAATAAAGTAAAAAAAATAAATAAAATATCGTCATAAAATACTTACATATATTATTAGTTTTAAATTAATATGACTGATCTGATCTCGTAAGAAGAGTATCTTAGAAGTGGAATATCTTTAATATGGTACAAACTAATAAACGATTACATAACAGTTAAAATAAATACGTATTTCAGTTACCCTAATCCGTCGGCAGTTTTGGCCGACTGTTCGCCGACCAGTCGCCGACTGCAAATATGGCCGACTAGTCGGCTTAACCGACTGGTCGGCGAACAGTCGGTGCATCCCTAATTGTATACTAGACTCCTTAACTCATAAAATCTTTCTAGTTTAAGATTAGCAGTTAAGACTGGCATGTTATTGTTCATCTTTATAAAATAAACAGTTTAAATTTTTTTTTTTTTTAATAGGAGATACATTAGCAAAGTACCCGAAACCGGCGTGCGTGCATGAAACGACTAATAATTAATGTTGTTGAAGCGAAGGAGATGTGTCACAAATAAGTATCGTGGTAAGTGGCAGACCCTGGTCTCAGCCTACACCGCCGGGATACAGTCTCGAATTTATATGATGTCGTTATGTTTTGTAAAAACAAAAAATCACGGTTCTTAACACCAAAACTACTGACAAAGTTTATTTGTTACCAGGTCCTAAAAGTATCATTAGGGCATTTTTTCCAAAATGTTGAGGTCCTTTGTTTTCTATTCTATTACAATCGAATTCCGTACGAATTTTCGACGGTGGACAAACATTTCGCACATTTTCATCGTAATTACGTTTCCGGGTTCAATTCGGCATTTGACACGATCAACAATAAATTATTTCATATGTTCGATTAAAACAAAAATTACAAAATATCTCGGAAAATGTATCTCTTTTAGTCAATTACTAGTTATTACAATTTTGAAACAGATTAAACATAAAAAGAGTGCTCTGAAATGTGACGTCGAAAACCAGTATTTTCATACAAAATTCCGTTTTAAAAGTAACTCATTTGATATTTTGTCAAATACCCAATTGCTGTCTTCGCAACAGTGGTTACGTTGGTTTGTTTATGTCGCTATTTTTTATAACAGAGGAAAGAAAGTAGAATATAAATATATAAAATAAAAGTACAGGGTGTAATTTTTACAGATTTTAGTCAGCTCAATTCCCGGGTGTGGCAAGCGAATTTTCAACAATCTTTGAATGCTGTTTTCTTTCTTTTCATAAATAAATGAATGTTTTCTTTGAGTACTATTCTATCTAAAATATTAAATGCCTTCAGGTGGCATTACAAAATTCCAACTGTATACAGGGCGTCCCAAAGTTATGGGACATGAAGGGAAAGTACCTTAAATATCGTAGATAGGGTATTTTGCTGAAAGAAGACTTTATGTTATTTTTTAAAGTTAGTATTTCTGCATTCAAATATTTTCTAAAAATTACTTGCTTCATCTGGGAATCGAACCGACTTAAATGTAAAAAAAACACCCCTACTTTTATGATGCTAATCGAAAGAATGGCAAAAAACTAATAACTCTTCTTGAGATTTTCTAAATGAATGTTTTCCTACTTGGATTGGTACGAATGGAATGATTAGATGGCCGGCCAGATCCCCGGACCTTACACTATTAGATTTCTTCTTTTGGGGATACGTGAAAGATATGCTATACAAAAAGCGATACGAGAACGTGGGCAAGTTACAAACAGAATTGTGTCATATCATATCGAGTATTCACCATAAAAAGATAAGAAAATCAACAAAAAGGCAGCGGACTCATTTAAAGATAGGCGATTGGCGTAAGACGAGAGGGATCACATTTTGAGCATTTAATTAATTAATTTACAAAGAAATACCCACTTAATTCACTATGGCAGTTTCATGTATGTTTTTAATTTGATTAAAATGATTAATTTCACTCTGTTCCTTTCTTTTAAAATACTATATTACTTAAGAAGAGTTGTTAGTTTTTGGCCATACAGTAGGGGTGTTTTTTTTTACATTTAAGTCGGTTTGATTCCCAGACGAGGCAAGTAATTTTTAGAAAATCTTTGAATGCAGAATTACTAACTTTTAAAAATAACATAAAGTCTTCTTTCAGCAAAATACCCTATCTACGATATTTAAGGAACTTTCCCTTCATGGCCCATAATTTTGGGACGCCCTGTATACATATACCCATAAGTTACGCACATTTGTGAAGTTATAGCAGCAATACCGCTAACTGTGAAGGAACACACCTGAGGAAACCTGAGTGTCTAAGGTGTTCACATACCTCAGCGCTCAGTGCTTAAAATTGCCAAAACGTGGTAGGCACGCGTGGTGATTAATCACCGTGAGTATGATGGCCCAGGCTACCTCTCTCTGAGAGAAGGCCTGTGCCTACAGGGAGAGGTTTATAGGCTACATGATTATTTTATTATATTATTTAATATTACTAACTGTATTATTACCATAACTTGCAATAAATAAATGATTATGACAAATGATTATGAATGTAGGGCACTGTATCGCACAGGCCTTCTCTTTAGGGAGTGAGTATGGGCTTAATCGCCACGCGTGCCCACCGCGGATTGGCGATTTCAAGCGCTGAGGTATGTGAATAACTCAGACACTCCTCACGTTTCCTCACGATGTTTTCCTTCACAGCTCGCGAGTGGTATTGCTACTATAACTTCACAAATGTGCATAACTTAGAAAACAAAGCCATAGGTACATGCCCGCACTGGGAATCGAACCTGACTCTCTCACTTTCGCGTCGAATGTTCCACCCACTAGTCTTTATAATGTTAATCTTACCTAACATCTGTTGGCTGTGTCTATTAAATAAATAAATAAAATAATTCCTAGACGGCTCTTGACTTATAGAGATGTGAACCCTTTCGCATAACAACGCGAATTTAAAGTGGTATTAATATTGGTTTAATAACAATACAGTTTCTTTTTGAATGAAAACAACATTGAACGGTCTCGGTAGTTTAGGCACGGCATGTCCCAATCTATTGGCAATTTCGAACGCTCGAAATCGCCGATCCGTGATGGGCACCCGTAGTAATTAAGACCATAAACTGTCCCTCTGAGAGAAGGCCTAGGCCCTGCAGTGGGACGTATAATTAAAAGAAAATTTTCAAATTGCCCAAAATCTTACAATATTATCGTGTCTTCAAAGTTCCAACCAATTTTCACTTAAAACCGAGACGCAAACGCAAGGCTCATTCCCTGCAATTGAAATGGTAATGAGCCAGAGCTTCTAATTGCGATGCCAACGGCAAGGTGCTTGCGGTGCCGAGGACTGCTTAGCACCTTTATAAATTAAAGTTCCCTATAAACAGGTAAAAACTTGGCTGTCCACTGTTCACAGCAATATTTCTGGTAGGTAAAAATACAATTAGCGGTGATAGGAAAACGGTAGAATGTCGGCCTGGGTTCTACACCGATACGTACCCATGAATTTTTTTTTTTTAGTTACATTATTTAAGTATTTATAATGGCTATCGTGAAGGAAAACATCTTTAGAAGGCCTGAGTTTTTGAGGAGCACTTGAAGTCAATCCACGCGGAGTATGGACTTAGCACGGCAAAATAAACGTGCCATAATAATAGCTATCGAATACGCTGATTTTTTTACTACATATACCATGTTTTTTTTTATATATACCACTCTTTGAAACTTTAAATTTCTTTTTAGGTCGGCCTCAATGCATGCACTTGTCAAATGAGCAAATTTATGTGATCACGAAATTACCCCACGGTTCCTGACGCCTACTCAGGAACCGCAGAGGATAATGACGTCGAAACACACCGCGGACTTACCAACGAGCTCCACAGCTCATTACCGACAACTTAGAACGAAGGGTTAATAGGCCAAAAAAATGTAGACGTTATCAGAATGTAAGCTTGACTTAGAATGTAAGAAGACCCTAGCCCACGTAGGTTTTACGGATTTTTAGAGCTACCAAATTCGTTCGGATTGAAAACAAAGCTTCCGATAGGTACTCCGCATCGTGATTTTGAAATCGTTAGCAATATTTGAAGAGAATGTATTTTCCTTTCTAAACTACCCACATAGTGGCAATATAAGTATATTTAATAATATAGGTGTAGACCTTAATAATTATCTTTAACCACCAAGTTCGCGAGTTTTGTATATGCAAACTGCGGTGTAACTATTATTACCAAACATTAAAGCCGCGTGGTTACGATACAAAATTTTCAAAACGCGTGCCTATATAAGAAAAATTGGGAAAAAGCCTAAGGATATCCTTCCCAACAAACCGTAATACTAATTTTCGCCCCAGAAAAAGGTTGATATGTAACAAACACTGGTCGGTAACGGCGGTCGGTCGTGCAGGTTAACTATCTTGCATCGCGCGGTAGAGCAAGTTATGGCCACAGGAAGCTAAGCCGATAAGCCCGTCGGGACGAACTGTAACTGCAACTTAGTCTCGATTCATAAGTCGAGAGCACTGTGCGACAGAACCGCTGTCTCTTGCCTAAGTTTAAGCTGTGCATGTCGGCTATGAATTAGCAATTGTTTGCAGCTCATATACGAGACAAGGGTGTCTAACTAAACCGACTGTCAGAAACTTCTCACGGTACGTCATACAATGTTCTACACCAACTTTAAGCAGAGTTCGCGCTGGTTTCAATTCAGGAAATAAATCCACACCAAAACGCGTCACTTACTCAACATTCAACGCCTTGACCCACAAAAAGGTGAAATCAGTTTAATACAGCTTTAAACTTGCTTTAAAAGGGTTACGAGACGAACTGCGAGGTAAGCGAAGAGTCGTGTTACATGCCCGCCCGCGCTCCAGAGGGACCAACTAAAGTATATATTGTAAGCCTTCGACGGAATGAAATACTTTAGAGAGCAATTCCGTGGCAGAACTTGCGAGTGACTTTATGACTTTACGTGCCCTGAAGCCAAGAACTGTTATGTACTAGGAACACTCCCTTGATCGGAGGAACAATTTGTCTTGGACTACTATGGTGGGCGTCAACGGTGACGTTGTTACTCCTTTATGGAACTGCTGAAACCCGTCTCAGTTATAAAACATGGGGCAATTTGACGCTTTCTATCATGGACCATGTGCAGACATTACAATATAATAGCATTTGCCCCACATTCGGGAGGTCTGTTACGGCGTGTACCAAGGACTTTACTTTCTAAGTTACGTATTGTGTATACATAAGCAGCCTATATACGTCCCACTGTAGGGCACAGGCCTTCTCTCAGGGAGAGAGTATGGGCTTAATCACCATGCGTGCTCACCGCGGATTAGCGACGATCTGGTTTCCTCACGATGTTTTCCTTCACCGTTCGCGAGTGGTATTGCTACCAAGTGATTACTTCACAAAAGTACATAACATAGAAAACACAGTCACAGGCCCGCACTGGGAATTGAACCTGGGTCTCTCGCTTCCGAGTCCAATGTTCTACCTACTAGGCCACACTTACGTACAATGGCCCAACCATGAGGCTAAGTGCGGAAATCTCAGGTCTAACTAACTAACTAGGCTACACTTAAGCTACGTGTATACGTAGTAGCAATATGCCTCGCTGAAGTGAAGGAAAACATCGTGAGGATATCTGAGTGTCTATGTCAGCGTTTGAAGACGCCAATGCGCATAACACGCGTTGTGATATAGCCCATACTCTCTCATTGCGAGAAAGCCTCCGAACTTTCCGTGAGACCTATATAGGATGTTTATGTTTCGTCAATTTTATTTGACCTGACAAACATGAAGCATTTGTTCTACCAGTTTGGTTGTCTGGAAGAAATTACTTTTAGTAATAGGGCCGCCAATTGTACTGGACTATATTATTGCTTACTTCTCATATGTAGTTACTGGTGTACTTACATACATACAATAAAGAATATTCTATCTATCTATCTAACCGGAGACTAAATAAGTCTGTTTGTAACTTCGGCCTGTTCACTGTTCACTACTTAGGTATTTATTTTCTCAAAGCTCTCGAAGTATCGCGGTGGCCAATTTACGCTAGTTTTTCCATACATAGTTCTGTAACGCGCCCACATTATGCGACTTAGAGTGCCCTCGCCATCAGCTATGAATATTATAATGAAAAGAATGCTCAAGGGTACGGGTTGACCACGACAAATTCGTCCTCTAACCAAAACTCTATGAATATATTATATGAAATATGGGAAAGGCTGAACAAATAACATTGGGCTGCGCATTTATTTTGGCATGTCTACATTGAGAAAACAGGATGATACGAATATTTTCAATAAAATATCATTAATTTATCCCATTGTACACTATTTTGATGGCCAAACATGACTCTATCATCATTCCATAGTAGTTTATCGTACCACGCTCGTTAGTTCCCACTTGTACTATCCAACAAAAATCGGAAGAAATAGGAGTGTCTTGTTGAGTCGCCAACAGCAATCCACCCTCTATTACTTCAATATAGAAATAGAAAATTTTTATTTGTATGTACGTAGGTAATTCAGGCCAGTTATATTAGTTTGAGAAAAGACGATCAATATAACTGTACTCGATGGATGTAAACTAGTGGTTCGTCGATTTGTGCCGTAATAATACATATTATATCAATCTTGTCTTAGTCGTTTATGAAGCTTTTGCAATGAAACTTTAATTCTTCTAGCAGCCTTCTAGCACTCTCTCTTATGTATACAATAATTTCTTCATGAGCCCAATAAAATCAAAGATAGAATATTCTTTACTGTAAGTACACCGAAAAAAAAACAATATAATACCTTTACAAGGGTTCATAGCACAATAACTAACAGCTATTAACTGCTTCACAATACAATGATTTCATTCCAATGTCAATTTAAATGCCAAGAAACAAGATACCTTAGTTTCTAATTCCATAAATGTGGGAATTTCTGTCGCTAGCTTCCGTGGGTTAACACAATGTTTCATTAACACTGACACAGTAAATATAACAAGTCTGCCGCTCTGACGCAAACAAGAGACAAAGTTTCCTATTCTATGGTCCCGTGCAAAACTAGAGCCACGAGTTTTGTATCTGAAACATTCTTATCGAGGCGGCCACTTGTAGGAAAGCTTTTAATGCTAGTTTACACTTATCAATAGTGACAGAATGTACATTTTGTGAAATATAAGTCGTTTATTCCTATTGAACCGAAAACCTTTTTAAGAAAAATTAAGCAGTCGAGTGATTATTCGTATACTTAATGTCTCAGTAATATTTAATGATAAATTAAGGTATTAAAAAAGTAACTTGGTGAAGAGCAACTTAAATATTGAGGCATTCACCGCACCTTTATGGAGAGATTGTTTGGTAGATGGAGCGCTGTCAAACGTCTCGAGCTCTTGAGAAGTTTATAAGTCAAAGAATCTCCGCAGGGATGCCGTGGGAGCCTTGTATTTACAACGCGCCTTTGATAGGTTTGTATGAAGCTTTTGAGGCTTTAAAACTTAAATTAAAGAAGTTTATGATTTATAAACAAAATTATAGTGAAGTAGCTCCTTATCTTATTTAGACTCTTTGTGTTATTTATAAAAAAACTAGCTGTCCCGCCGATGTTCGTACCGCCACAGAATCCGTTTATGCGATTCATAAAATACGATTTTTAAAATACAACGTTCACTCGCACAACGCCATCTATATTAAAATTAAAATACTTTATACTTTATTGCACACATAAAATTACATGAATAAAACAAAACATTTACAGAATTAAAAAGTGTACATGGCCAGCTTATTTCAGCAGAAATCTCTTCCAGCCAATTATCGGAATATTAAGTATGCTATGTCTGAATTCAAATCTTTGTCTGTCTGTACGCCAATTTTCATGTAAATCCGTTCAGCCGTTATTGCGTGATTGAGTAGCAAGCATCCAAACATCTTCACAAACTTTCACATTTATAATATTAGTAGGAAGTATGATGACATTCATCTACCTACAACAAACATCAGAGGCAGTTTAGATAATCTGTGCTTACGTTTTTCCCTTTACCACAGACTATTTAAACTGCCTCTGAGGCGTATTTTAAGAAATCGTGTTCTTAACTAAGACCTTTTTACTTTATTACACGCGAAATATATTTTTAGGGTCTAACAAAAATAGGTAAATATATTTTCGGCGGTCAAATTGTATGTGACAATCTCATTTATAAGGCGGAAATCCAACAACAAATGAAATATTGAATTTGTTTTGTTATGCTAATGACACAAAAATGGCTCACGCGTGATAGTGTTACCGAACTTTCTGTATTAATTCATTCTAGTAAGAAAAGTAGCGTTAGCATAACAAAACAATTGAAAATCTCGGTGATATTTTATAAATGAGATCCTTATCGTATACAATTTGACCCACGAAAATATCGTTACCTAACAATGTTTTTATAGGTTTGTGGCAAGTGGCAAACTCTGGTGTCATATGGCGATTATGGCAAAACCCTTCATGGTTATGAAAACCACGGAGGAGGCCTATGTCCTGCAGTGGGCGTCAAATGGCTGATGATGATAATGATGATGATATATATTCATATACTAGCTGGTGTGTCTGTGGTAATTTTGATGTGTATTTTTCCGGGATAAAAAAAACCTATGTGCTAATCCAGACTGTAATCTCTGTGCAAAATTTCATCCGGATCCGTTCAGCCGTGCGTGATAGAGTAACAAACATCCATCCATACATACAAACTTTCGCGGAAGGAAAGGATACATATTATCTTTTTAACATTTTTTTGCTATTATTTCAATTGCTTTGTTATGATAACGCTATGAATTAATAGACAGCGAGTTATATATGTAAGTATATGTAGATATCATAATAACAATAACTTACACGAAACACAATCACTTGTCCTGCTTTCGTATTACATAGCTGTCCAGTCTACCGGGTTAACGATTCCAGAGTGTCAAAGTATGTATTTCTTTGACGTTTCGGAGTAGGTTAAATCGGACAACTCCATACAGCGAAAAACTTACGTAGTAGCGCCTCTGTTCACACACTACGATACGCTGTGCTATGGTAACCAGGCAAGGTCATCACAAACATAGAAATACAGACTGCCATTTGTACAGTGCCAGTGGTAATCGATGCCACGACCGCTGTTTTGGCAGTGTAGCGTATTAACCGCTAAACCGACGAGGCAGTCCATGCGCATTGCTATATACACGTAGAATGTATAGGTTCAAATGTATAGAGAGAGGATTCATTGTGGGCGAAAGGCTGCAGGCATGAGTTCAGTAAGCTTCAAAATCAATTTCAACTTGTTTGTTGAGGAGCTCACACCAAATAGACTGGCGCATACTGTACACAGCTTTGGCGGCGCCAACTTTCCTATTCCCGAGGCATTTTGCGGCCCTAACTTCGATTCGTGTCAAAATGGGCTGTTTACATAACACTCCCCAATGATAAGGAACCTCGATGTTGCTCTTGAAATAAGTCGAGTGCTGTCGAAGTGGCTAAGTTTAATGGGAACGTGACTTGTAAGCTCTCGTTACTTAATGAAGGAGTCTTTGGTTTAGAAACATAGATAGAGATAATGAACACTTTATTGAAAGTGAAAGTGAGTGAGAATAGTGGTTCTTACATCACAGTATTGTATACAATTGGCGGTCTTATCACTTAGAGCGATCTCTTCGAGACAATATTTGTGTGGAGTGGATTTCAGGAAGATTATAGCCAGTGGGTGGATGTCAGAGATTCAGAAATATAACATTGGTATATGAAGCAGCAAGTGTGTATAGTGAAATATAGCAAGAATATAAGTATTATAGCTGAAAAAACGTGTTTCATTTGGATACCCCACCGTTATTTCCCACACGGCATTATGGCAAGTTTAATACAAATTAATTGTACACTTGAGAGCAATGAGCGATATAGTATCACTGAATCCTTAACACCTATCTCATAAATCAAGAATGCAAAGTTACCATAAACACCATTTAATATTAAGTATTACACAGTGACATAAACGTGTAAGTAGTATCTAGTATTAATATTTTTTGGTAGGCATTTAAATATTTAGTTAGAATAATTATTGGCTTTGGCTATACTGACTAACATTGCTTTCATAAAGAAATATAGAGAACTTGCACTAAAAAATATTTTAATATAACTGGAAAAGCCATGTTAAAAGGTATAACAAAGGTGTTTTTTTTTTTGCTACGACTTTTTTTACTTTTCTTTTTCACCTGTTAAAAAGTCAAAATTGTCACGTGGTACAAAAACGCACCATACAAATCGGGCTCAAACTATGTCGTCATAACTTGAATCTAACGGCTTATAGTATACTAAGCTGAAGCGCTTATCAATATTTTAATTATCTCGTTTTATGCAATAGCGGTGGTAGTCTAGTGGGTAGAACATCGGACATGGAAGCGAGAGACCCAGGTTCGATCCCCAGTGCGGGCATATACCTATGACTTGGTTTTCTAAGTTATGTACATTTGTGAAGTTATAGTAGCAATACCACTCGCTAACGGTGAAGGAAAACATCGTGAGGAAACCTGAGTGTCTGAGCTATTCACATACCTCAGCGCTTGAAATCGCCAATCCGCGGTGGGCACGCGTGGCGATTAAGCCCACACTCTCTCCCTGAGAGAAGGCCTGTGCCCTACAGTGGGACGTATATAGGCTGCTTATGAATTTTCTTATACACCGTATAAGAAAATGTTTAGAATTTATTGAAACAACTAAATCTAATAAGTGTTTTATTATTATAATAACTTTATTTTAGGGCTACATTTAACATAAGCCCTGAAAAAACTTTTTTTATGGTTTTACTTTTTCATTTTTCCTGAGTGTTTATGTATCTTCTACGGTATAAAATCAATGTCACTTCAATCCAAGTTAGACGCAAGTTCCCCATCGTACACTAAAGAGCATTAACAAGGGCCATTGACGGAATATTTGATACCTATCTCAGAAATGAAGAATGCTGATTTAGTACACACAATAAAGACTAAGTATCAAGCATGTATTACATAAGTCACATAAACATGTGCTAGATTATAATAATTATTTTAATGACCCTTCAAATATTTAATTCCAATAAAAATAATAACCATCTACACATGATCTATTTCAGATGATTTATACAGCGTCTAGTGGCAATCATCGCTGTATTTCATTACAGATATAATTACATACAGCGATTAGTAAGGCACTATGTCATCGTCATCATTATCATCAGGCATTTGACGTCCACTGCAGGACATGGGCCTCCCTCATGGTTTTCCAAGCTTCCCGGTCTTGTGCTGCCCGCATCCAGCGACTCCCCGCCACTGCTGAGGGGCCTGCCGACGCTCCGTGGTCCGGTCCGCGGTTGCCAGGTCAGAACTTAACTCTCCAAGGTTTGCTAGAAGAAATCGCTTACAGAGATAAGGTCGCCTTTGTACATGCTATTTTTTATGTAATGTCCTGTTCAATGTTTCGTGTGCAATAAAGTATATTACTATTATTAACTTAGAAGGTACTATATAGAAAGAAAGAAAACATTTATTTACGTTGCCACAAAAGCACTCACGTCAAGAATAACATAATTTGTATAATTGCAATAAGAATGAGAAAAAAGAAAAGTAATATAACCCTACAAATGAGGACATTGTGCGTGCATGGTATTGGGATGGAGATAAAATATTGCATCCAGTCCGCTGCTACTGTATTTTTCCTCCCTTATTGAGAATTAAACATTTCATCAGGAACCCTTGTTCATGGCTCTCGAGTGTTTAAAAAATATTTCAATGAAAAAATATTAGTGTCGAAGTGTAAAAAAGATCGAAGGCCTATACTGAAGGTTACACAAATTTAGGTAGACCTCTATGAAGGAAAATGTTAATTTCCCCGAGAGCTCTTTTGGTTTAAATATGGATGTGTGGTGCCGAAACTCTAGAGCGCCGCCCACAGGCATCGTCTGCTTAAGAATAAATAGGTACAGTAGGTATATAATGTTGGCTGGATATTTAGGTCAAACAAGACAGCTTACTGCGAAAAATAAACAGTCCTTGCAGTTTCGTTTTCCTAGAAAGTTTTCCTTAACAGACCGTTATACATCTCACATCTGTAGTTAATTCATTTGAAATCGTAAGAGCAAACGGTTGAAAAATCTTTTATATTTCTTTCATGCATCGTCAGAAAACCAACGCCTGAGCCTCGCTTCGACATCACGCTGAGCCCAGCCATTGCGAAATGCTCAATGTTTGAATGGTGTGAAAAAAGTTAATTACACTTATGTACTTGCATAAACTCACGCTTATATCCCGGAGGGGTAGACAGAGACCAGGATTTGGGTACAAAGTTTATTCTATTCCATTCCGTTCAGTCGACAGTACATCAACCTTTCATTAATAAAGGAGGATTTGACTGAATTTTCGGTAAAATTTCCAATTACTGCTCCTTTCCGCTAAGCTTTACGGGGTTTACTTTAAGCTATACAGCTGATCGCTAATCTTTTTCCATTTAAATACGCCTTCTTTACCAAACGTGCACAGTTTCCTATAAATATTCGATGGCAACGCTGTAAATGGAGCTAGGGATGAGAGAAAACCGAAAAAGAATTCAATGGAAGGAATATCACGTTCATAGTTCACGAGGCTGTGCCTCCGGGAAAAAGTTCGTATAGAATTACTTTTCCTGGAAAAAGTAGTGAAATTAAATATCTTCAATGAGTGAAAGATATATCTTCAGCGCAAAAACCCTCAAAAACACCTCTTTCCATGCACGGTTTGAAAACGGCGTATGGGATTGGGAATCACTTATGAGTAGTTTACGGTTGTGAACGTCCGGCATGATTAGATATTTCAACATTTTCGAACAAGTATGCTCAAATATCTTGGTGATATGTGACATGAGAGACCTATGTACGTTGTACGTCCCACTGTATGGTTGAGGCCTTCTCTCTGAGCGAGAGAGAGATTGAAAAATATCCACACTTTGAATAACATAAACTTATATACTATAGCTACGTTTTTCTTTCCCTTAACCTATTTGACGATTCCAAAGGGTCAAAATATGCATGTATTTGACAGTTCAGAGTAGGTTAAATCGGACATCTCCATACAGTGAAGGACTTACAAAGTAGCACCCCAGAACGCCCACAACGACCCAACGTCGCCGCTATTGTAGCTATTAATAGGATTTGCTCCACTATTTCCTCTGCTCTATCATCTAATAAATCGAGTTCATGAAGAATTTACTGCATTTATTCGCAAAATGTTGGCGCCAAGGTCCCTATAGTATGCGTGAAACTAAGTTAAGTATAAGTGTTTGTAACAACACTTGATTGTATAAATCAGTAGAGTTAGGGATCTCTATGGGACCTCTAGAACATTTCAGATAGGTATTCAGTTGTATTCCGTGTGGTGCCGGATTAAGAATAGCGTCACTCCATTTCATTCCGTGGATGTCGTAGAAGGCGACTAAGGAAATAAATTACCAGGAGACGGGCAGCGTCTTCCTGAGATTCCAACCGCATACTGCGATCGCCAACCCCGCCTGCCAAGTGTGGCGATTATGGCAAAAACCTTCATGGTTAGGGAAAACCATGAGGGAGGCCTGTGTCCTGCAGTGGGCGTAAAAATGGCTGATGATGATGATGATGATGATTCAGTTGTATTAATAATAGTGACTCCGATTCGTTGGACACCTCAGGCAGGTATCTTCTGCCGGGACCCTTTTCCAGCACTACAATGAGGACTGAATATATTTCTAGATAATTCTGAAACACTAGTATCACCGAAAAATGTGTATATTAACAAATACCTCTGCTTACTACGACATTAAAAACTCCATAATACTTTCCACAGTTTCCGGTATCTCGGGAATCGTCAGAAATAATGTACCTAATACAAAGGTAAAGTGCGACGAACAGTATAGACAATCTGTAACGACTATGATGCGGGTGGCAAGGGACGGTGAGAGATGGCACTTGGGGGACAAGGCCTCTACCCAGCAGTGGGCAGGAGTGGGCTGATGATGACGATGATGACATAATGTTGTCGTTACATTGACATGTCAAGTACCTACGCTCACACAAACATCATCATCATCATCATCAACCCATTGTGTCCCCACCGAGGGGCACGGGTCTCTTCCCTGAGGAAGGTATAGGCCATACTCCACCACGGGGGCCAAGTCCGGATTGGTGGAGGCTTGTAGACTAGTGGCTCGTCTACTGTCAGAAGTTGTCAAGCCGCCCTAAGGCCTCTGACTTGGCTTAACGACTGCCATCTATCGACGGCAGCCGGCACCAACAGCTTAACGTGCCTTGCGAAGCACGGAACCGCTCGGAAAAATGCCACTAGCGTTAGGCATAGACGGCGACCCATCCATGCACTGAACGCGCCCTGTGTTGCTTAACCTTCGTGATCGTTTAAGATCACTCAGGCAGCCGGGGCTACGAGCGATTCACACAAACATATTCAACCACTATTAATATTCAAACGACATATACAGTGGGGATGGCAACACGAAACTAATTACAGATGGCGCCACTGAGATTTGCCCCGACAATGTTTGTTTTGTTTTATAAGTGTTGCTTATTTTCGGATTTGTTCATGGGAAGTCAACATAAAAATGTCATGAAATGCTTTTTACTAAAAAAGGGAAAGCTATAGTTTATACCAAAACTAAAAAAGCAAAGTTTTGTATACCGCAAAAGGAATACAGACTGTAATACAAAGGTAACCTCAAAAATATTTTTTAAACATTTTGTGCAGAAATAATCGCATAACATCGAAAATCGTTGTAAAATTATCCACACTACGTACCATATAAACTTACTCATACTGTTTCTACATGAACTCTCATAATTTTATTCTAGTTTGGAGACGAAGCAGCTTTATGAGCGTAAAATGATACTGCGTGGCTACTACTTGAATGTTCCTATCACCAACAACTAAATTGCCTACCAGAAGTATTGATATCTATTCAGATCTGCCCAGGCCCCAGTTCAATGGGCTGGCTCTGGGTAATTGAATGCTGCTGCTTACCTATTTTAAGATACGGGCTTAGGCCCAAAGAAATGCAGGTTACAATGTATGATTATGATTTTATTAAATAAAACCGATGTTTACAAGTACTCAGGAACATTTTTTTACTTCACTTACAATTGCAGCAATAATAGCTGGCTTTATATTTTCTAAATGGGTTGAATTGTTGATATCAAGGCTGCATTTCTCGTTTTTAGTTAGTTTTTAGGTTTAACAGTCTAGGTACCTAAACACTGCCTCCGTTTTAACGAGTGTGAAAGATGCGAACCTGAAAACAAGCAAGAATGATAAAACATAACTCAAACAATGATTTTGAATGTATTTCATTAGTATTATTTGTATTTACCTGCATAGAAATATTTTTAGAATCATATCCTATAAACTTCTTGATAATCGATTTACTTCCAAATGGTTTAGGAGTCACAGTTTTTCTATTGCAAACTGAGCAGGAAATGCGTAGGCACTGATTTTTCTGAAAAAAGACACTACACATATCTCTGGGGTTTATATCAAGAAAACGGGACATCCTCCATTTTGAATTTTTTGACATTTGCCACCCCCATTGACAGCTGGTTTACTATAACATTTTGGATGTGGAATTTATTTCAGACTAGCTGTTGCCCACGATTTCTTTCGCGTGGAAATTACTATGTGTATTTTTGCAGGATAAAACATAACCTATGTGCTAGTCCAAACTAGAATTTATCTCTGTGCCGAATTTCATCCAGATCCGTTCAGTCGTTGTAGCCTGATTGAGTAACCAATCATCATCATCATCATCATCATCATCAGCTACTCGACACCCACTGCAGGACACATGCCTCCTTCATGGTTTTCCTAACCATGAAGGGTTCTGCCATAATCGCCACGCTTGGCAGGCGGGTTGGCGATCGCAGTATGCTGTTGAAATCTCAGGAAGACGCTGCTGCCCGTCTCCTGCTAATGTATTTCCTTAGTCGCCTTCTACGACATCCACGGAAGGAAATGGAGTGACGCTATTCTTAATCCGACGCCACACGGAAACCAATATACATTAGGATTTATAAATAGTTGTGAGCGGTGGTAGCAGAGCGGTCTCACATTCATGCCGGCCTCACATTCAGGAGTCGTGGGTTCGAAATCCTTTAATAATTTACATACATTTGTTAAGTTCTAGTAGCCATACTACTCGCTAACTGTGGAGGGAAAATCGTGAGGAAACCTAAGTGTCTAAGGTGTTTACATACCTCAGCTCTTAAAATTGCCAATCCGCGGTGGACACGCGTGATAAGTGTCCCGGAGTGGCAAGTAGATAGGCTAAAAAAATATAGCAGTAACAAGTAACATTGTCAAACTAAATCTTAACCTTATACTCTCAGATACCCTACGCTACGAGTATCTAATGTTATATTAATATTACACACTAACTACACTGCGGGAACAAGGCCTAGTAGAGACAGTATGCTAAACCAACGCACATAAGACATTGAATTAATAAAGGCCATAGGTAACGAAGAAAATTATGTACCTTGTAAACACAAACAGCTTCATAGGGACAGCAGGATGTGGCAGGATTGTTTTATCAAAATTAAGTTCGCCGTCGGCGCCTTTGATTGGATTCATGCTGATTTGTTTGCTCGAACAGAATTCATTTTGCGAACGAAAAAAAGTCCGCCCAACGTGACTGACATCGAAATCTGTCTGTGAAAATGTTGATTTATTTATGTAGGCGGCTTCCAAAGAGCTCGGTGGCCTGACGGGCTTCCTTTCGATGTTCGACTTCGCTTTGCCAATTTCACTGAGATTCCTTATTACTTACAGCTCTACGTCTGTTTGTCTTTTCACAAAGTAGTGGAATCTTCAGTGATGAGGGCGGCCACATACGCCGCTTTCGCCGTAATTCCGTTTCGGAATTTCGATTCGAAATATGGATTCACAATTCCAGAAATGCATCACACACACATACGTTTATTTCAGTTCGGAATGACAAGGCTCAGTTGAGAGGCGCTAGTTATTAAATTCAGAGGCCTAATTAGGCGCAACAAATCTGTCGGAATCCTAACGTTTTCAATAGCAAATAGTATGGAATTAGACGATTTTTTGCTTGCGATTGCATCTATGCTGTAACTTTGCCCTGTGTGGCAACTTTGACACACCACAGGATGCACTCTGATGCTCTGTCTTTGCCTTGTTCTATCTTGTATTTATGTGACTTGTTTTGCCTTTGTATTTATGGTACTTGTTACGCCTTTTCTTTCTTGTGATGTGTTAATTCGTCCCAATAAATGTCTTTCTTTCTAAGAAGAAGAAAATTCTTCGCCGTTACTGTGGAATTCCGAAGCGGATAAAATGTGGTAGGTTCACGGGGTTGTACCTATGTTTTTTATAAGCAGCCTATATACGTCGCACTTTAGGGCACAGGCCTTCTCTTAGAGAGAGTATGGGCTTAATCACCACGCGTGCCCACCGCGGATTGGCGATTTCAAACGCTGACATATGTGAATAGCTCAGACACTCACGTTTCCTCACGATGAATTTGTATGGATTTACTGTGTTCGGAATCCCAAATCGATATTTCGAATCGAAATTCTGAATCGGGATTCCGAATTAGAATTCCAACTGTGTGTGGTCGCCTTAAAGGCTTTACTGCAAATTCAAACTGCATACTTTTTGTCGAAAGATGAAATTATTCGTCGAATCGTTACCTCAAAATACCTCAGTGTCTCAAGACAAAGGTGTATAACCAATGTGTGTTACCAGTGATGACTTATGGATGTGAGACCTGGTCGCTGACTAAGGGCCACATAAGAAGGCTCAAGGTCGCCCAGCGAGCAATGGAGAGAGCTATGTTAAGAGTTTCACTGCGTGATCGAATCAGGAATGAGGAGATCTGCAGAAGAACTCGAGTTACTGATATAGCTCAAAGAATTGCTCAGTTGAAGTGGCAGTGGGCGGGGCACATAGCTCGGAGAACTGATGGCTGTTGGGGCGAAAAAATTCTGACCTGGTGACCGCGGACCGGACGATGCAGCGTGGAAGAGCCCACACCAGATAGTCTGACGACCTGGTTACGGTGGCGGGGAGTCGCTGGATGCGGGCGGCACAAGACCGGGAAGCTTGAAAAACCATGCCTTCATGGTTTTCCAAGGTTCCCGGCCTATGTGCTGCAGTGGGCGTCAAATCGCTGATGATGATAATTCCTTCATATATCGATACAAACCTTAGTCCTTGTCAGTTGCTATCGCTTAGTAGACTGCAAACGAAATGGAAACGAATAACAAATATTATGTGTGTATTAGAATGTGAAAGATCTTGATGTACCTCGATTTAATAGAATAGTATAGATTTTTAGAATTAGAATACAATATAATTTACAAACCTACACCGTATAATCCATTATTGGTAGCATGTACGAATTATTAAGAACCTATGGTTTACTGTAATTGTATTTCTGTGGATTTCTGTTAAATGAATAAAATCAAAATTTAATTAAATTAGACTCAAAGCCCAGGCCAAGTGATCGTATAGGATGAGGTACACAATGTTTAATTTTCCTGCATTGCTATAAGTATACTTCGTAAAATTAAACATATCTAGTTATGTTGCTAGGCTGCGGCTGGTGACGTCTCGCGGCGGCAGACGCCATCAAATGTAATAAATGTCTGAGTTTACGACGCGCCAGGTGACGTGGAATTTAGAAAAATGTTTCTCCCGTCTCGTCTTTGGAATCTGCCTAAGTATGGTCAGAAGCGGAAACCGTTGATGAATTTTGAGATTTTTGTTGATAGGAGAACTCTACGCTCCGTTCAATGCAGATTAGAATGTTATTATGTAACAAACGGAATTTCGTGTCACGGAATTTCGCGTCACGGAATTTCCTACTTACCTCAACTAAAACTGCACTCGCACAGTGTCTCTTCTTACTTCCTATCCTCGACTACGCTGATGCCAGCTATCTTGACGTCACATAGAAGCAACTTAATACAAGCTTAAGCGCCTTGAAAAGGTTTTCCATCCGGTACATGGAGGTGGTAACATACGTCAGCGCTTCAAACTGCAATCAGCGGTGGGCAAATGTGGCAATTAAGCCCACACTCTCCCAAGGCCTGTGCCCTGCAGTGAGACGTATATAGGCTACATAAAATAATAATCAGGTTGCTAGGTGCTCAAAACGCTGCGAAAAAAATCTTTGTTACTCCAAACCAATTAATTTAAAAATGCAATTTCCAGTTTAATTTTGTTGTCAGCTCGGTGGAACTCGCCGAGAGGTGGCTAGATAGATGCAGCCTCCGGGGAGGTTATCACTCTTTTATTTATTTACACGAGAGAGGCTAAATTACGTCATTTTATTTCGCGACCGACGCTATTATACAACATGAAAGTGCTCTATGCGTGTGTGAGTATTATACTCGTATGTACCTATTGAGCGTCGCTATGACAACTTAAACTAGATTCATGGACCCACTATAGTTAGTAATATATTGATGTATTTAGGTGTTTGAGTAATTAATTCCCAGAATATCCATTAAGGCTAAACTTACCAAATCCCTAAATCGCCGGCCATGAGAGTATCAAATAGAGATTACTCGAACCATATCAATTACCATTTAGATGACGTGGGACGTTAGCCCTTAACTATGGACTCACCATCCATTTAGGTAGATATCTAAGATAGATAAATAGATAAAATATTCTTTATTGTATGCACACCAGGAATTACATATGAGAATTAAACAATAATATTTTACATGATGTACAATACGACTATATTAATCATCATCATCATCATCATCATCAGCCACTCGACGCCCACTGCAGGACATAGGCCTCCCTCGTGGCTTTCATAACCATGAGAGGTTTTGCCATAATCGCCTTGCTTGGCAGGCGGGTTGGCGATCGCAGTATGCGGTTGGAATCTCAGGAAGATGCTGCTGCCCGTCTCCTGGTAATTGATTTCCTTAGTCGCCTTCTACGACATCCACGGAAGGAAATGGAGTGACGCTATTCTTAATCCGGCGCTACACGGAAATATTATTAACATTATTTTACAATAACAGACCCGCCTGGGGTTGGCGATCGCAGTATGCGGTTGGAATCTCAGGAAGATACTGCTGCCCGTCTCCTGGTAATTGATTTCCTTAGTCGCCTTCTACGACATCCACGGAAGGAAATGGAGTGACGCTATTCTTAATCCGGCGCTACACGGAAATATTATTAACATTATTTTACAATAACAGACAAGTTAGTAAACGCATCTTCCTGATATTTTCTTAGATGTCTCGTTTGGTATCAATTACTATAAATATTAGTACTTCTTAAATTAAATACTTCTATGTAGTGCTAGGTATCAATACGAAACGCCAGCGAAAATCGGACCAATCAAGGGCAACGCACCCCCCAACCCCCTCTCCCCTGTGAACCACAAATATGTCTATCCCGTAAAATATTGTCTCGCGCAACGAAACATTGTGTTGTCTTGTACAACCCCCTTTTATTATAACAACAGTAAGTGTTCTCTATCTATCTACATATAAAGTCTACAACACACTTGCGCGGTCGGGTCAGGTCGGTGGCGATGGCAGCCGCCGCCCTGGCCGCAATTCATCAATCTATCAATCAGCCTGTACTCGTCCAGTGCTCCCCCAAGGCACGCCACTTCTTTCTGCCGCAGTTCGTACAAAACATAAAACATCGAGTTTTGCCCTGTCGCCCACGGTCGCCGGCGCGACCGGGCTAGTGGAAGGTAGCTCTAGTTTTTTTTAAAGACTCACGATACTCGTAGGTACATTTAATTCATTAGCTTTTGGCTACATGTAACCAAACCGTTAATACAAATCTTTAAAATAAGGAAAGCAATAATGTAGGGATGTATGATATCACTGTAGGGCACAGGCCTTCTCTCAGAGAGAGTATGGGCTTAGTCACCGCGCGTGCCCACCGCGGATTGGCGATTTCAAGCGCTGAGGTATGTGAATAGCTCAGACACCCAGGTTTCCTCACGATGTTTTCCTTCACCATTAGCGAGTGGTACTGCTAATAACTTCACAAATGTACATAACTTAGAAAGAAGAGTCATAGGTACATGCCCGCACTGGGAATCGAACCTGGGTCTCCCGCTTCCGAGTCCAATTTTCTACCCACTAGGCTA
The DNA here is from genome assembly GCA_947308005.1 of Yponomeuta malinellus. NCBI lineage: Eukaryota > Metazoa > Arthropoda > Insecta > Lepidoptera > Yponomeutidae > Yponomeuta > Yponomeuta malinellus. Next base: position 12,436,456 of record OX371006.1, on the reverse strand, counting down.
CTACCGCTTCTCTCCATTCTCTCTCTGAGAGAAGGCCTGTGCCCTACAGTCGGACGTATATAGGCTGCTTATGTATAATATCAAGTGTCCTTGGTCGTTCATGCATCTCATTAATTAATTAAAATAAGACACCCGCTGTACACCATACGTGAACTAAATAAATAAATGTAAGTAGTATGTATCAACCTTTATTATCAATTAGCTGTTCCTGCGACTTCGTTCACATTAGATTACAACATAAAGTACCTTTATATTGTTTTGTTGTTAACCCGTGCTGAGGACAATTTTAAAAACCTATTTAGAGGCTAAAAATTCCACCCATGCCCATGAAGTTTGTAAAGAGGCTCGAAATTTCATCGATGCTTGCACTTGCCCATAAGCTCAGTTGGGAGAGCGCTGGCACGGTGAACCAGAGGTCGCGGGTTCAAGTCCCGGCATGGGTGAAATTTTTAGCCTCTAAATAGGTTTTTAAAATTGTCCTCAGCACGGGTTATTGGAATTGTGGAATTTTTAGCCTCTAAATAGGTTTATAAAGTACCTTTACCCATGGACTATGACCGTGTACCCAGGTCACGGTCTATCTCCGTTTTAAATTCCATACCCTGAGACCATCCCTTGAACGCGCGGTGTTAATAAATTCTGTATTATTTTATATAACCGGATCGTCTAGCTTTAGAGCATAAAAAAAGATTCGATTGCCAGTATGCGTAATCACGCCTCAAAAAAACGAGGATCGAGCACAGTAAATAACATAAATACTAGTAGAACAAAATTGGCTGTGAAACTAATTGAATATCAAATAAAGCTGAACCGCGCCTTGATTAAGCAGGATTTTTGCAAAAACGGCAGACGTGTAGCGGTAATGGATTCAAGTCCTAGGTTATTGAACTATACAGGTACAGAATTCTTGACATAATTAAGAGTCAGTCAATAGATCCTTCAATTTGCAAAGAGCCAAAGTTTGAATATACTTAGGCAGGCCCAAATATTCGAGCACTAAATCTAACTCAATCCGACGCAGGGCACGTCCCCGTAACAATTCGGCAGGCGTCCGCCGCCGGCACGGAGTTCACGCTCAATTTAATGAAAGAAACTTGCCGGAGACTTTGATGTACCGCCGACCTGGAACTAATTACAATTAGGCGAGAATAGCCCAATTCTGGCCGGCACCTGTGTATTTTGCCGGGTGAAAATCTCTAAAAGTTGACGGCACGTTCAATAAGGAAGGATCTGGCGTCAACATAAATGGCGAGTATATCACTCACCTTCGATTCGCCGATGACATAGTGATTATGGCTGAGACCCTGGAAGATTTGAGTTCAATGCTCAATTACCTGAACAGTGCCTCTAACAGCGTGGATCCTTAAATGAAGTTGACGGCACGTTCAATAAAGAAGGATCTGGCGTCAACATAAATGGCGAGTAAGTATATCACTCACCTTCGATTCGCCGATGACATAGTGATTATGGTTGAGACCCTGGAAGATTTGAGTTCAATGCTCAATTACCTGAACAGTGCCTCTAACAGCGTGGGTCCTTAAATGAACATGGACAAGACTGAGGTAATGTCGAACTCCCATGAAGCACCCACTCCTATCCACGTTGGCGGGTCTGACCTCGAAGTTGTCGACCACTATGTATACCTAGGACAAACAGACCAGTTAGGTAAATCCAACTTCGAAAAAGAGGTCACTCGTGGAATCCAACTCGGATGGGCAGCGTTCAGGAAAGTAAAACACATTTTCGCGTCCATAATACCTCAGTGTCTCAAGACAAAGGTGTATAACCAATGTGTGTTACCAGTGATGACTTATGTTTTTTTTTTTTCATTTAAAATTCATAAACTTCCCTAAAAATATTTGTATACGCTTTGTCTGGTTTCTGTGCATATACTGTTCAAACTGTGCATCTCACAAAAATTGTCCAATATTACTTGAACCTAACTCTCCTCAACAACAACTATACTGTATAGGTCACCAAAACTGTCAGTCCTCGACGATTCCTACTCCTGCCGCAATACAGTTTTTAACTAGTGCGGAGGGTAGTTATTGCTCTTAGGCTGTTACTGTTTCTTATCCGACTGATTAAAATATTTTAGAGTACCTACCTAACATTATGAGATCCTAGGTTTACACCATTACTTTACTCTAAGGTTTACACCACCTGTTATAATGAAAGGTTGATTCAAGCCTCTATACCTATACTTATGTAACAGTATGAACATATCTTTCGTGTCAATAAACCATTTTGTATTTGTATTTGTTAATGTGCAAAGAAGGTAAATTTCTCGGTACATTACCCAGTTTTGTATGAAGTCCTTTATACATTGCTAGTAATGTAACTCAATTATGTAGGAAGAGCAAGGGGATATTTTATATAACTTAAGTAAACGATTTTTTTTTAAATAACGCACAAACGGGAGACGTTTTCTTCGTGATCGATAATTTAAAATACTTCCATTTAACAAAATTTTAAAATTCTCAAACTTTTCTTTACATCATACAATCTTGTAACTTGACACGGCCGTTTTGTATGAAACATAAAATCGAAAATATTAAATTATTTATGAAGTCGCTATCGGAAAAGACTAGGTAATAACAGAATATTATGTTACTAAATAACCCCTGAATGTATTACGCAAAGCGTGACAGTGTGACAGTTAAATATATTGGCAACAGCTGAACCCTTCCGTAGAAACGTGAGCAGAAGGTAATAATAAAGATTTCCCTGTTTGTCCTGTCACTTCCATAGACTGAATGACGGCCTGTCACACTGCGATCCATTGCTTAGCGCTGCGCTGTCAATTCTTTTAACCGAGTTTCAAAAAAGATGAGAGTCTCAACTTGGCACCTATATTTTTTTGTTTGCTTTGTCCCTCGCTAATTAAGAAGGGTGATGATCTATATCTATTCAAGACTATTAAATGATCAGCAGCAATCACTCGTTACGTTGTGCCATTGTGTTTTGAAGTAGATGTTTTAGCGATTTTTAGGGTTCCTTGCCCGAAGGGTGCCAAACGGGACCCTATTACTAAGACTTCACTGTCCGTCCGTCTCTCTGTCTTTTCTGTCTAATTTTGTACAGATAATGGTACGGAACCTTTCGTGCGCGTGTTCAACTCGCACTTGGCCGGTTTTTATTGAAGATCGATGAAAAAACATGTACACGAAATAAAGAAGGTATTGTAGAAGCATAGTTTGGAGTATGACCAAGTTACATAATCACATTCGCCCTTCAAATTATTTTACCTAAGATTCACCATATAGATAGATAGAGAACTCTTCATTGCACAACCAGGTGAAAGAATTACAAATTATTTCTTATATCTAAGTACATATTCACATTCTTCCGCGCCATGTAGAGGAAAAAGGGTGCCTCGCTGCTCATCGACCTGACATTCCAATCTTATACAGACTGAGTGTAAGAATGGATAATTAGTCATACAAAAAATAGCAATAAACTTATTGAAAAGGGCTTCGGCAACTAAAGGAATATTTAAAATAGAAAGAATATTTTGGATAAATTATTTCATTTTTGGCTAAATTATAAAATAAACTATCAAATGCCCTCTTTTGTAAGTTTTGTAACGCATGTTGACTAATAATTAAAGTCGATAGTACGAAGACTGATCAATGATCAATACCAAGCCAAGCACAAATAAAAAAACTTTGGCTTTTGCATGTGCGTAATGAGATGATTTATACAGCGTCCAGTGGCACCTTCACTGACGCTAGATGGGTGAAAGGGCCACTCGGACGCTGCAATGCCTGGGACACTGTTTTAGATGGAGTAGGCTTGCCCAGCATCTATACCATCCTGACAATTTAGTCGGCCTAGCCCACAAGAAACAGAAGTCAATACGGGCGGAGCCAATCAAGGCGCGGGTTTCCTCACGATGTTTTCCTTAACGGTTATTCTGTGGTACTGCTACTACAAATTCGCAGATTTACGTAACTTTGAAAATAAACAAAGTCATAGTACGTGCCCGTACTGTGAATCGAACCTGGGTCTCTCGCTTCAGAGTCCATTACCACCCACTGGGCTGCCACCACATACAATACATAAATTCTATTCTATGCAGGATGTTTCAGAAAAGTCCCGAAATATCTAAAATGGGTGTGTTTCCATGATATCCTTGCCTGGTTACCATAGCACAGGGTATCCTAGTTTCGGACCAGGTCAAGTGATTGTGTGGTGTAGAAGTTATTATTATTATTATTGTTTATCATGGCAGGTGGCAGTCCCTGATCTCTGCCTACCCCTTCGGGATACAGGAGTGAGTTCATGTAATGTAATCGAAATAAGTTTAGCTGTTTCATATATTCGCTCTAGAAAATATTATTTAAAACAACTTTTTTTATATTTTGAAATAATATATTTTTCATAATTTATACTCTCATAAAAAAGTTGTTCATACTTATGCACAGAGTAATATCCTTAACTAAAAAGGGTAAAATAATGAAATTAAATACATTCTATAACTTTATTTGATAGATTAAAGTTGACTAAACTTACAAATATAAATTGTTTCCTCATACCGAGGTTGACCCCTTTTTTATGCTAAAGTTACTGGACTAATTTATATAGGTATAATGTTTCCATATTAAATAAATTATATATATATATATATATATATATATATATATATTTCCTGGAAAATGTTACATAAAGTTGATTTATGTAATGTATCTCATAAGCAGCCTATATAAGTCCCACTGTGGGGCACAGGCTTTCTCTCAGAGAAAGATTATGGGCTCAATCACCACGCGTGCCCACCGCGGATTGGCGATTTCAAGCGCTGAGGTATGTGAATAGCACAAACACTCAGGTTTCCTCACGATGTTTTCTTTCACTGTTAGAGAGTGGTATTGCTACTATAACTTCACAAATGTACATAACTTAGAAAATAAAGTCGTGGGTACGTGCCCGCGGGAATCGAACCTGGGTCTCTCGCTTCCAAGTCCAATGTTCTACCCACTAGGCTATCACCGCTCTGTGTTATGTATGACTAGCTGACCCGGCAAACGTCGTTTTGCCATAATAATAAGCCTACGAAAAAAATTCGAAAATAATCTTTGTGATCGCTCACCATCTTGCAAACGCAATTTTATTTGTTTTCCGTAATGGCTATACCGCCTCACTCGACCTAATTTTTTTTAAGTGTCAGAAATAAAAAGATTATATTGCCAACATAACAATACTAAGAAAATATAAACATCCGGTCACTTAGTTCCAAAACGTAAAGATTTGACCCCCATTTGTCTGGCACTAAAAAAATCAAAATTAAAAAACCATGTCTTTTAAGAAATAAAAAACAATATCAAAATATTTTTCATATTTTAAGCAAATTGTGATTATGTGGTATTGCAGTATACCTAAATCTAAAGATATTTTTATTTCCCACAGAATATTCTTAGTTTTCGGAACGCAACTATGTATCAAGTTTTTTTTTGTTAACGTTTTTATGTAGGTTAAGTACCTACAAAGATTTTTTACTTTTGATGATTTTATTCTAAATAATTAATTTCATAGTACATTCAGTTCTTTTACCTTATAAAATATGTTTCATGCTAATTTTTAAAGTGGATACAAATTTATTTGTATTGCATGTTATCAAGATAATTTACAGACATAGGTACTTAAAAGAAAATATGTCGTCTCGTTAGCCGGTGAGAGGTTGCCATAGCAACCGACTGACATGGCTACTACAGGGTTCCTGTTAAATGAAACTAAAATTTATGTTAACTATGAAAATTTTATGTACATTGCAAAGCCGATTGATACACAGATTAATAAAACAAACCTGTTACGCAATGTACATCGAATTTTCATAATAAACTACAAATTGCAGTGTTATGAAATTCGGCCCTAAAAGCTCAGAGGTCATTGAGTATTGGTTTTTCTATAGTGTCTGAGACAATCAACCAGTTTATGAAGATATTTATAGTGTTTTTCTCGCCTCCTGTAGACTCATGCGTGATGTTATAATATAGCCTATATGTTACCTACACAGGAATCTGAGCTATAATCATGGTAAGTTTTTTAAATTCCCTTCATTGGTTTTTGCGTGATGCGCGCACAAAGAATTAGAGTGAGACAGACATATATTTCAGACAGAGACCAATTTCACAGATTTATTTTATGTATAGAATAGATTATAACACATTTCACGCTGCCGCGTTCCCTACGTAATGAACATTTAGCTAGGCCCACCCGCATTGTACACGTTATTACATAGTTAACCGAAAATTACTTCCAGACGCTTAACTCTGTCGGGAAATTGGGAATATTAAATTAACTCATAGTTTCCTTCCGGGGAATCCCAAGCCCTTATCGTTAACGTTCATCATAATTGAATTTTCGTTTGGCAAACCTTCGCTTAATTTCCTTCGATCATCCCGAACAACTTTATGTACGTTTAAGTTGGTTTTCAAGCTATTAAACGACGATTGCATTTAAATAGTTTTATCGAGAATTAGATACAAAAAAAATTGAACTACTACTTTTTCAATAAGAGTAGGTACCCAGTAAAGGCTTAGATTGTAAGGAGCCCTGTACACGTATTAAAAACACGTGTACTTATAATTGAAAACATTCTCATAAACAACGTACCTACTGATTCAAATTTACTAAATTTTCACCACATGGTTAATATCAGTTAATTTTAACCTTATGGTTTACCTTATTTTAACCAATAAACCTCCTTTTTAAAATTTACCTGATTTAACTAGAAGGTTAAAATTAGGTAATTTTTTATTTATTAAAACATTTCGAATTCTTTACTGAATGTATCACAGTGTCAAATAAAATCACTAAAAAATGTCCGCGGTTTCATACATTTAAGTATCAATATAAAATTCACTATAGTAATGATATTTTATTCGCGATTTCAGAGTCAGTATTATAGTAAAAGTCAGTATTATAGTAAAAGTTGTCTGTATTGATCGTTGATAAGTAGCATAAAACAGTACATTTTTACCGGACCTTTTTGCACACGCTACATTATTATACTCATACATACATAAACTCATGGTTGTATCCCTTAGGGGTAAAGGACGTTTGAGGCAGACATACTTCGAACATATAAGGGATTTATTAGCTAAGGATTTAAGGGCAAGGTAAGAAGTACCCGAAAACAGCGTGCGCGCATGCAACAACTAATGAAAGTTGATGAAGTGAAAGTGGTTTATCAGGATCTTGGCAAGTGGCAAAACCCCTACATCTTCATAATAATCAAGCACTAAATTATAACATATAAAACATTCAATCGTACTTTAAAAACCAATTTTGAGGCTAAAAATTCCACCCATGCCGGGACTTAAACCCGCGACCTCTGGCTAACCGTGCCAGCTCTCTCCCAACTGAGCTAAAGGGTAAGTGCAGGCATCAGTGAAATTTTGAGCCTCTTCATAAACTTCTCTATATTACGTACAGCCAGCGACATCTGACTGAAGCAATTTACATCACTTGCAGCCCCGAGTAACCCACTTTGCAGTTAGGTTTTTTACATCGGAATGATATCGCTGTACCTACATGATTATATTCTTTAGCCTCTAAATAGGTTTTTAAAATTGTCCTCAGCACGGGCTAGTGCAACAAAAAGAATATATTCAATCGTACTATAGATAGAAAGATACTCGTAGATAGTGAACACTTCATTGTACATAAAAAATGAAATTGCACACAGATATACTACACGTCTCTGTACAAATGTAATACGTCTCTCTTTTCTCTCATAGGGTAGTCTGGAAGAAATAGCTTTTAGCAATAAGTCCGCCAATTATACTTTGTATATATACATGTTTCTGTGCCACGGGGTCCGGTGTACAATAAAGCATAAGCAGCCTATATGCGTCTCACTGTAGGGCACAGGCCTTCTCTCAAAGAGAGTGTGGACTTAATCACCACGCATGCCCACTGCGGATTGGCGATTTCAAGCGCTGAGGTATGTGAATAGCTCAGACACTCAGGTTTCCTCACATATGTTTTCCTTCACCGTTAGCGAGTGGTATTGCTACTATAACTTCACAAATGTACATAACTTAGAAAACGAAGTCATAGGTACATGCCTGCACAGGGAGTCGAACCGGGGTCTCCCGCTTCCGAGTCCAATGCTCTATCCACTAGGCTACCACCACAATATTATCCTATTATCCTATATTCTATATTATCTTACAATTAACCGATTACACTCCTACCAGTCTCACATTATTCAACTAAGCAAATCTACCAATCCAGGTAACTAGGGTAAATTCAGCAAATGCCTGACGTCTAAATACCTAGTATAGTATGCGAGCCGGAATGTCGCAGGTTGGATAATCCGATCGTCCCAGGATTGAAATCCGCAGAACCGCACTGCCAGCGCTCGTCGCTGTTCCGGATGCCTCTGGAATTGGGGCACGTTTATTGTTCCCATTTTATTGGTAAAACTGAGTGAGATGTTTAATTTGAAAGCCTTTGAAGCCGTTGACATTCGTTTAACGATGTGATTGTGTTTTAAGTATACTCTTGTATGTAATTCATTTAAAACTTGAATGTCTGAGGTATTTCAATATCACAGCATTTCGTACCGAAGTTTGACTTTCTTTTTCACTCTCTAGATGTCAATAGGTAAACAGAGAACTATCCATTGCACACAAGTAACGGTTAGGGTAGCAACTGGTATAGAAATATTTTTCACTTAACTTGAATGTCCTAGAAGTTCCATTCAATAGATAAGATAAGATAAGATAAGAATATTCTTTATTGCACACAAGAAGCGAGACATAAAATATGATTTTACAATGAAAAAGTACAATGGGCGGCCTTATTGCTAACAGCAATTTCTTTCAGACAACCTTGTGACGGAAAGGTTTATGTTAGGTTTAGGTTTATGTTTAGATTTATGTTATTTAAACATAGCAAAGTCGCAGACGTTTAAAACTCGCTATAACTCGGTATAGATAGGGTAACCAATGTACACCAACCGAAACTAGTCGCAACAAATTCAGAGCTATCTTTTGGGGAGGTAACTTCAGCACAATCAAGCGTAATTTTTTAGCAACCCGCGGTAATTACGTACTTAATAAACTCCCTGTAATAAAAATACATCTGACAACAAAATAATTTCTGTCACTGTAAATTATTATTAAACAGCTGTAGCATACATATTTTGCAGCCGTTTTGAGTATAAAATAAGGCTTCAATGAATAATCGCGCTTTTTAAAATTTGAAAAGAGAAAGTAGAAGAGAGAGAAGTCTCACGTCTTGATAACTCAGTATTATTTTTTCAAGATTCTGATACGCACGATCCAAGTTCGGACCCGAACTTTTAATTTTAAAGTTAACAGAAGATTTTTTAAGTTAAAAGTAGCAAATCGAAAGATGGCTTGTTTAATAGCCAATATCCGTACTATTTTATAGAGCAAACCATTTATATTAAATAAAACCTCTATTTTAAAGTAAATTTAAACGTAAACCCTTAGTAATAAGTTCCCGTCGGCGCCCTTCAGGTACGAAACCCTACAGAATAAGAATAAACTTTATTTGACAACATTACAAAGAAATATACAGTAGGTACATAATAAATGAGTTAAATAATTGTTCTATATCGCTAGCATTATTTAATATGTTTTGGTATAAATTTCTAAACGACTCTGTATACAAGCTAGAATCACAACTGAATAAAAAAGGGACCAAGCCAGTTGGCATAGAATTTGTGCTGACTTTATCACAAGCTCATCTGTGAGGGCGTAAGAAAAGAAAGACACTATAGTAAAAGTGCATAGGTACATAAATGCATCAAAAACAAAAATGGTTCATATCCATTCTTCCCACATAATTAGTCAATTTACACCTGCCGTTTTAGCACATGAACACGAATGTATGCACGGGCGCGCGGTGTGTCGGTGTGAGCCGCTCGAGCTGGTAAACAGTCACACATACTTAGGACTCATAATAGATAACCGGTTTAGCTGGGCCCCTCACATTGACTATGTCTGCGATAAGCTAAGATCGGTTATGTCACAATTGTATACACTAAAATATAAAGTACCGTACAGTGTACTAAGATTATTGTATATTGCACTTGCGGACTCAATAATAGGTTACAGCATAAGTAGTTACGGGTCAGCTCATAAAATGTATCTTGATAAAATTTATAAACTACAAATTAGACTGTTGAAAATTGTCGTACCTAAAAACATAAAATTAAAATTTCAAGACGATTATTCGAAATTGTTCTGTTACACTAAAACATTAAGTATTTATGATAAAATTAAACTTTCAATAATATTAGAAAATACAAATAAAATAGGAGCTTTGTCTAAGAAAGAAAGATCAGGTTCACTTAGAAGCCTTGATTACCTACCTACATATAATTTACCTAAATATAACAATACCTACGGAAAAAGAAGTAGACTTTATGCTACCGAATATACTTAACCAACTGCCAAAAAATTTGGTGGGTAATCTTGTTTCTCTGAAACCCAATCAAATCAAAGTCCTGGTAAAGAAATATTTTATTGAATAGTATTATTGTTGATAATAATAACGTTGTTATCAATAATAATATTATTGTATTGCATCATGTATACGTAACTTAGTATTGTGTGTTAAAAAACTTAGCAAAAATGTTTATAAAAGCGGCTCAGGCTTCACGCAAAAACCTAATAAGGTTTAAGTGAAGCCTTTTGAAATGTAAATATAATTGTGTATTATCAATAAATTCTTTAAACAAACAAACACATGCCTAGGGATGTGTTTGTTTTATTATATTATGCACCATGTACTGCACATGTTATGGTTTTTTTTATGTGGAAAACTGCTTCGCCATATTCGTCTGAGATGCTTACCTCGCTCGCTGAATTATTCTTAAGGCGAAATAAAGTTTTTAAAAAGCAAGCGTGGGCTTTACGACGTTCAGTCAGCGCCGTCTTTCATTACTTAGTAGTAAAAACGGTAACCTTTTACGGCGATCTTCGTCTTGGGTTTCGTTAACAGCCGGCGGCAACAACGCGCAGTAAACTAACTTTTATAGATGCTTAAGCTGCTACCTGCACTAGTAACAGCTAATTAACTAAGAAACATTGAGCGAACTTAAGTGAAACAAATTGATTCCCGGCGCCCGTACTAGCTTTTTTGCAGAACCACTCACTTTCAATTACTTATAGTTGAAAAGTAATTAATTTAAGGCACGCGGTAAGGGAAACCGCGTCGCGCTAAGGGATAGCTCAATGGTGCTTAATAAGGTTGGGCTCATAAAAAACTGGAATTAAGTAACTTTGTGTTGTAGATTTTGTTTGAAACACGTCCGCTGAGCTGGCCACAGGAGCCGGGGGCATGAATTATTTAAAAGGGAATCGTCCCTCCTCAGACATTCGAATTATTTTGAAGCCCTTTTCGTGCATAATTAAGTGTCCTCGTTCTTTGCTCTGACAATTTTACATGTTCTCCATCTCAACTGTAATTAGGCATATTTTGGGGAATTATTTAAAATTGCTTTACTTCAGCGTATTTTTAACAGAGCTTTTTCTTCTGAAGTTAAGTGTCAAATCACCTGCTATCAACCACACTGAGTAATTTACCTACCATGTCGACAAACGGGTCAAAAAACTTATAAACACAACTCCTATTTACAGAACTACAATTCATAGTTTTTCATGACACTTTGGGTTAATGGGTAAGAATAGAAATACCGTGTGTATCTGTGTTTGTATGTGTTTGTATGTGTTTGTGTGTGTATGTGTGTGTGTGTGAGTGTGTGTGTATGAGTGTGTGTGTGTGTGTGTGTGTGTGTATGTGTGTGTGTGTGTGTGTGTGTGTGTGTGTGTGTGTGTGTGTGTGCGTGCGTGCGTGCGTGCGTGCGTGCGTGCGTGCATGCGTGCGTGTTTGTGATTGAGTTTATGTCTATTCAGACTATAGGGTAGCTTCTGCCACCAACGCACTCCATTCGAATTATAAAAAAATATTACTACAAATTAAATGATATCGCTGCGAAAAGAGCAGGCTAAACGCCTGCCATGTTAGCCCGGCTGACAGAAACATCAGAAGGGGCTAAAAACGTCCACAAACTACCTGGAGGGTCCAAGGTAGCAAAAAACTTTAAACATCTAATTAATAAAATAGAATTTTCCAAATCGGTCCAGGCGTCTTCGAATAATCGGGGAACATACATTTTCTTTTATGTAGCCTGTATTCGTCCCACTGCAAGGCACGGGCCTTCTTTCAGAGAGAGAGTACGGGCTTAATCACCACGCATGCCCACCGCTGATTGACAAATTCAAGCGCTGAGGTATGTGTAGACTTCAGGTACTCAGGTTTCCTCACGATGTTTTCCCTGACGGTTAGCGAGTGGTATTGCTACTATAACTTCACAAATGTACGTAACTTAGAAAACAAAGTCATTGGTACATTCCGGGATTCAAACCCACGTTCTCTACCACTTCGCTACCACCGCTCGTCCTTACTAATGCTATAAACGCGAAAGTTTGTATGTATGGATGGATGTTTGTTACTCTTTCACGCAAAAACGGCTGAACGGATCCGGATGAAATTTTGCACAGAGGTGGATTATAGTCTGGATTAGCACATAGGCTATTTTTTATTCCGAAAAAATACACATCAAAATTACCAAACAAACGAAGTCGCGGGCAAAAGCTAGTATACCATAAAAACGCTCCATACGCGGGAGCATTCATAAAAATAAAAAGATTATCTTGTCTTATCTTATCTTATATTTAAGTAGGAAATTAGGGCACGCCGCGCGCTGCCTTTAAAAAGCTGTCAGCTTTGCCTTGCTGAACAACTCCTTAATTCAAATGACAGTTTACACTCACATTAACGCTGGTCACATTAGTCCGTAACGTACGTAAACTGTTATCGACAACTTGAAATATATAGTCAATACTGCTTCATTTTTATGTTCCTAGCCACAATTTCTAGCCATTGACTAATACACAATTAAAAAAAGAAATAAAAAAATACAATAAAAATTTTTTTTAAACGAATTGTGTATGATTAAAGCGTGGTTACTGAATAATATATGCATGAACTTGATGCACTGAATATAAGGTGAAAGGTGTGACTTGCAGGAGTTGCAGGTACATGGCCGCCTAGCGCGAAGAGTGACCGTATGTTAACAAAGTTTTCATAAGCAAAGATTTTATAGACAAAGTTTATCTTATTATTTTTGCATCTACTGAGTGATACTAAAAAAACGTGTACTTTATTATTTATACCAACGATCCTAACACTAAAATCTAGCTCGAAACTAAAAAACCATGCTGAATAATAACTACAATACAAATATTTTCCTAACGAAACCTCGAAAACGATACTCGCACGCGAAACTAAAAGGAAACTCAACATCGCATTCTCATTTTGTATAAAACAGGACTAGTGTGCACGTTCAACAAAAGTTCCCCGGTACAACAGTTAGTGAATAGTTTGCGGCGAGGGCATTGGGCTGCTACTCAGAAAAACCGGGCCTAGAGTCTAATAGATAGATAGATAAAAACATTTATTTAACGGTACAATACTCTAAACATTACAGGAAAATATAATTGTAAAATAAGGCCCCATGAGCTAACGCTTTATACCACTATCAAGTTGGACGTGCATTGGAATAAAAAATAATACATATGCGACGCGGTGGTAGCGGAGTGGTAGAACGCCGGCTTCTCATTCGTGGGTTTGAATGAGTTTAACTTTGACAATGACTTTGAATGAATGTCGTTCCAATGACCTGGTTTTCTAAGTTATGTACATTTGTAAAGTTATAGTAGCAATATCACTCACTAACGGTGAAGGAAAAAATCGTGTGAAAACCTAAGTGTCTGAGGTGTTCACATACCTCAGCGCTTGAAATTGCCAATCCACGGTGGGCACGCGTGATAATTAATCCCATACTCTCTCTCTCTCTCTCTGAGAGAATGCCTGTGCTCTGCACTCGCACCTATATACTCGTAGATAGGCTACATTAAAACATCCAAATAATCATAGTTCTTAAGTAGAGACCATATTAGCAGCTTGGCGGCCGATCTGCTTTGTCTTCACCCCACAGTCGACGGAAGATTAACATACATCCTTCACCGGCTAATTACGTATTTAGTTCTACTATTGTAATGATCTAACACTACATTAATAATGTTAATGGCGACGACGCCCACATCGGCAGCTTGTTTGTGACTCTGCGGATCAGAGCGAAACCTGGCTACAAGTGTATCTGGCAATTATTCCGGAACTTCACGTTACGAAGTTTTATTTCAAAAATATTAAATTTTTTTTACTTTAATAGCTTGAAAGTTGCACATGTTGTCGCGCCTTTTGTCGCGCGAATATATCAAAATTTGACAATTAATCTACTGTAAAATCACGACTTAGGTATCACACTTGAGCGCGTCAAGAGCTGCCTGCGCTGGACATGGCTGGTAACAATTTCCGTAACAGTTTGGGTTCAAATCACATAATAATAATATTTTTTCTCGAGAACTAAATTTATCTTTTTCTTATTTTTTGTGAAGAGCGGTTTATGGTCAGTGCGATGTCTGTAAAAATGTAAGATCGAAAGCTTAACGATGCTTTATGATATCTGCTGACAATACGACAAGTTTACTTCAGTAAAAGAAACCGCAAAGAGACCAATTTTGATAACAAGAAAATATTTTCCTATCAGAAGCGTTTAACTATCGCCTTGATGGCGCATCGCGCTAGTTTTTGATACAATCTTGGCCGGAAATACAGCCGGATTAAGAATAGCGTCACTCCATTTCCTTCCGTGGATGTCGTAGGTTCGAAATCAAATACCAGGAGACGGGCAGCAGCGTCTTCCTGAGATTCCAACCGCATACTGCGATCGCCAACCTGCCTACCAAGCGTGGCGATTATGGCAAAATCCCTCATGGCAATGAAAACCACGAAGGATGCTAAAGGCCTACAACCTAAAGATGGTATTTTAAGACACAAGATAGGAGCTGCCCTGCGCTGTAAGTGATAGTACAAGCAGCTGGTATTATTTAATTTAATTTTAATATAAGTTTTCCTCGACCTACAGACTTCAGGCATTCAAATAGGGTCACCATAAAACATTAAAGTGATTCAGGAACGCATTTAATATACCGTTTAGGTACCTATATTATGTGACACTTCATACTATACAATAATGGGGAACTTGCGTCTAACATAGATTGAACTGACATTGCTTTTATACCGTAGAAATCACACAAAAACTTTGGAAAAAATAAAACAATAAATATTCGGGGTCACAAAAAATTCAAAAAATAAAGTTACTCTGATAATAATCATCTTAATAGATTCAGTTTTTGCATTGAATTCTGAACGTTTTCTTATTATGGGTGTACACGTATAAAAACATTATTTTACGATAAAACTCAAATATGTACTGATAAACGCTTCATAAATTATGAGGCGTCACAAGTTGTGGCGTCACAGTTTGAGCCCGATTTACAAGGCGCATTTTTGTATCAAGCAATTAGTCGTAAGGAAAAATAATTACTGCGTTTATTTATCTCTTAGCATGGTCTCTCCGGTTACATTAAAACATTATTTAGTGCAAGTTTTCCACTGTATTCGTGCCCTGGCAAAATATGTACAAAAAAAATGTCTAATTTCCAGAAACAATATGCGATATTCAGCAGATTAGCTTTCCCAGATAAAGTATAAAGTGTAGTCACCCGTTCTACGTTACTGCACAGTTTTAATTAAGGCTTATTAGAAAATTACGCAGCGCAATGAGAACATTACCTTGCATCAACTCGGATCAACTCAGAACATGTTTTCATAAAGCAAAGCCTCACTTTTATCAAAAGGAAAGCTTGGTGCTTTTGCGTGGAATGTATGTTTCTAAATAAGTAATTCTTATTATGAATGCATAAAGAGTCGGGCGTCTTAAGGCTGGGTTCTCCGACCGTATTCCTAAAATATCGCAAACATGAGTAAATTGTTACTAAATATGGTTTTATTTAAGCTATACTGAGGTTTGGATAATAAAAAAAAAAAAAAAAATATTATTTATCACAGTTTTTGTTAGTGACGGTGGTCGTCAAAATTGTATTAATTAGCTGTGCATTCTGTGATTTCAAAAAAAAAGCTTACCTTCCAACCAAATATTCGCTCGCGTAGCGCAAAATGTACTATTGGAATCCTGCGCTTGGAGAACCCGGCCTTAATGTCGCTTTGCCTTTTACAGTTTTACATGTTCTTTGTTCGCTAGCAATTCTTGGTTTGGCACCTTTTTGGGATCTTGTACAACTGTACCAGTTTATCAACGTTTTTATTTTAAAACTAGCTGACTCGGCAAGCGTTGTTTTGCCGAAAAAAATTATAAAAATCTGTGAAGCCGTTTCGGAGGAGTTCGATAACAAACACCGTTACACGTGATTTTTATATATTAGATAATAGGCACCTCTGTGTTAGTTTGGCTGATTGCCCAACAAGTAAAAAAATACAAAAAGTAAGAAAATAAGTAGTTCTCCGAGCCCAAAAAAGAAACTGGTTTCTTAGTTCTTTTTTGCTCAATCGGAAAAACAGTAGTATACCCCATACAATACAGATGTCACACTTAGTGTGGTTATAATGCAGTATTTATAGCTTAGCAACAAATAATAAAAAGTGGCCAAGTGCGAGTATGAGACCCGCTAAATGTCAACACGGTACGGTGCCCTCGGTGCAAGAGTCCGACTCGGACTTGGCACTTGGTTTTTTTTCTTATTTGGCTCTTGTAACGAATTCAGGGTATAGGTGTCATACACCTACGTACCATCACCATGATTATTAAATTTTCATTTATCCTTCTTGTAAATTATTTTAATAGGTAGACTATCGTCTGTACTTTCATTATGTATGTTGTGCATTAAAGAGTTTTAATCTAATCACAGAGGAAAAAAATCTAATCTAATTTACTCCCATCGCCCTCTGTTTGATACATTGCAAACTGACTCCCTGTCTATAGGACGGGAAGTAAAGGAAGGGGATAGGCGATACGAGAACAGAACTGAGTACCTACCGGTTGCGCTTAGTTCCATGTTAACAGCATAGATGGCTCTCAGGAAACTTTCATATTTTATTCTAGGACTTGGCCGACTCGGACTCGGACTTGGTGATTAAGTATAATTTAAAAAAAAATTGAACGATAAAATTTTCGGGAAGGAATATTCGTTATGGGATACTAGATGTATTTCTGTAAAAATATGCAAAACGAGAGCGAATTTGAACCTCATAAATCTCCTAAGTTGTTGATTTGCCAGCCATGGTTACTTTGGAAAAAATGTTCGTAATAATGCAGAAAGTACATGAGTTCCGTAAAAGGCCAAAAATTAACACCCGATATTTCTATACCAGGTGTTAATTTAGGTTAAATCTGTTTATGTTTGGAATGCTTATGTATTTTTAAATTTACATTTAGGAGTATTCAAATATTTGAATGTAATTAATTTTTATACTAATTCCTACACAATCCCTAAGGCCTAAGACGAACCCTAAACCAGACTTGTCGGAATACACTGAATTCATGGTAGTGCGATATGAGCTTCAAAAGGTCTCCTGCGAACCAAACGTAACAATAGCATGACGTGTTTGTATTGTACAACAAATTTCGTCGATATTTTTCATTTATATTTTTATTTCACATATTTTTTAATTCCAGGGTCAATGTAACTTTTGAATTTGTACTTATTGTACGATACTAAGAATACACAAACACACACCTGCATCCCGGAAGGGTAGTAAAAGGCCAAAGTTGGCTACATGCTATAAATTCCTGTTTTCAGCAATATATAACCACACAGCGTTACTAACTAAAAGTAAAAAAACAGCCAAACCATATAAAAAATAGCAAATTAAAAGTTAACTTTTAAAAGTCCTGGATCACAACATCGTGTAAAAAGTAAATACTTTTTGAAATGTTTTAGATTTTCAGTGTTTTTGATAACCCTGTAGTATTTTGCTGCACAAATCACTGTTGATTCCTAAAAACATTACGTGTATTTCGCGGTACAGCCTCTTAGGCTCTTTAGTTACCCGCGATTTTAAATGCAAAAGATGCGCACTTAATTGAGCTGTCAGCTGAGATAAATGCTATTGCCTGTTATTGTATTGTGCCTATCCTTTCAGGACACATGACTTTTATTGCACTGTAAATAGAACACATATTTCTTTGCAAATCTGATCAAATACTCACATAAAATTCCCGACCTCGCATGTCAAACAAAACTCATCAGTTGTTTAATATAAGTTTGGACATTTATTGTTTAAGAAGAGGCTTCAAGGACTTACACAGAAAACGCGTAGAGTTTGTTGTTCATTTTAATGGAACCCTGCTTAGTTACGTTACGGGAGACTTAAAACCAGTTTTAAAATTGAGAATTTCAATAGTAAATTCTGGAAGACACTCCATATTTACGAAGAAAAAATAAAACAGAAGGACAGTTAGTAAAATTCTCAATTCGGAAACCGGTGGTTAGCAAGCAAAATGTAAGGGTGTATCAACTGACGATTATTCCTTTGAACGAACAAACCATTACAATAGGCGCATTTTTTTTCCGAAAGTAGTTCCTTCTCATCTTGGTACTCGTATCTAATTTCTAGGCAGATTTAACGACGCGCCTTTATGGCCCATTGGTTTAATATGGAGCGATAAAACGCTTGATCGAATTCGTGCTAAGCTAAATATATGGCAGCTTAGGTGGCAAAATCTTTAACCTTTCATTTCAAGGTTGGACAGGCTAAATGACCACAGACAGGCTTTCTACCAGTCAAAGTGAAGTCGGCCGAGACGAAAGGTGTGCAAGTGCAATTACAGCTCTCTACCATTTATCAAAGCCATGTAATGCATGGGATATAGTGGAGGCTCAACCCAGGCTGTGACCTTTGATCTCCATTACACAATGAACCGATCAGGCATTGCTTTTTAACCGTCCGCGAAAACCAGGAGACTTATACTTGTCGCGCGTTATTTGTTTTTTTACAAAGGAGAGTAATGTTCTTTTTTGCTCTTTTACTGTGGCGTTTTTGACAAATAATGTGGCAAATGATAAAAGGCCGCAATATCACAATGTCACTGTTTTATTTGAGTATTATTTTAAAATAAGGAACTCGCTGAAAATCGACGCATTTCTCAACAACGTTATATTCAAAGGCATATTTTTCTGAGCGTTCAGTTAGTAATTAAATGCTACTTTGAATATTGCTTCACTTTATTCTTCTTAAATTTGTATGTTTTTAAATGTATGCATGTTAGTTTTGTTGATCTGGCAATATACACCATTGTACTTCACTTGGATTTTTTACTTTCGTACGTAACAATTGCTCATCAAATAGTCGAAGCGGAGTAAAATTAAGTACCTTTGCTACAGTCTATCAAGAACTCTGGCACTGCGGCTCCTGATATATTGTTATTGTCTGAGCGTGGTCATACTTCTCCTGAGCGTTATGCCTCATAATGATCCTCCTTACGACTTCACCTTTGTCAGCATACCTTGTATACACAGTCGAAGCGCATGCGATTTGCGCAGGTTCGTGCACAAATTCAAGGCAATCCTTCTCACGCTTTCCAGCGGGGGCTAAGAGCGCGATGTCTTTGATAACTTTTTATCGAAATAATGCGAAACTTGAACTCCGTTTCTTTATCACCGATAATGGAACTACGTTTGTTGTATGATATAGCTAAGCCTGATGTATATAAATCAATATAAATATAAATCTTCCGCTGTGCCACGCGTTCCGTATTCTTCATAGGTAATCCGGTGATTTAGCGGAGCCATCTGGCGTTTGTCATACTAAATTGTCCTACTAAATCCTTCATATAAGCTGCATATTGATCGCATAGAAAAAATTCAAAGAAAATTTACAAAATTCTTGGCTTTTAAGAGTTTAGATTGTCCATATCGTTCAAACTATGCAATGCGTACAAATCACTTTAATTTACAGACATTAGAGAAGCGAAGAACGAATATTGATCTGATGTCACTACATAGACTGGTGAATGGAGTGCTAGATGCACCTGATCTTTTGAGTAAAGTAGCATTAACGGTCCCAAGAGCTCCTCCACGTAATCCTCTCACCCGGTCATTTTCTGTACATCCATATAGAACGAATGTGGGTAAATTCTCTCCTCTCAATAGAGCAATGCTGACTTATAATAATCTTCAGGCAACCTCGCCAATGCCAGCCGATCTTGACATTTTCGGAATGCCATTCTATCTATTAAGGGAAAAATTGATGAAAAGTTAAATTTTAATGCCCTAGTGAACCTAACTAAAAATTAATTTCCTAACTAATAATATTCAAATTTAAAATCTAATTGAACTGTTAATTTAACCTATTGCTAACCTAATTAAATTTAGGTTAAAAAAATCAGCAATGTAATGTAATTTAATATAATCTGATTAATTTTATTCTAAATGCTAATTTATACTAAAGTATTAATTTATTTTAATCAAAATGTGTAAATAATTAATTAATTTCATGAACTAATTTAAATTTTTACCGAACACACAATTTTGAAAGATGTATACTCCTGTAAATGTGTTTCACACGGAATTATACATTAGAATGTAGTCTTTAAATGAAATGTGAAAATACTGTTGGAGTAGCTAATAAATAAATAAATAAATAAATAAATAAATAAATTGTGCATTAAAGCCTTCAATATTTATCATTGTAATCTACATGCATTGTCCTGATTTTACTGCCCGATGCAGAGGACAACAAATAGCAGATGCTAAGGTTTATGCGTGTGCTCTCGTGCAATTATGTACTTCAGCAAACAGCCTCAGCCCAGTATTATCCTATTTTTGCTCTTTTTCGAAACATTTTTTCTAGTCAATGCTACATGTTGCAGCCTTAAAGGCATTTGACTAAATTACTAAAAATAAAGTGGTCAAATAGACTAGCTCAGAGGTTCCCAACCATTTTCGCATGCGGGACCAACTTAGGTCATTGCTCCTAAGTTGGTCACAATGGATCACAATGTTGAATTTGGGACCCGCCTACTTAGTAGTTAATTGACAGCAGTCAGTTTTTTTTCATACCTTTTAGTTTAGTTTTTTTTAGCTCTAGCAACATTGGAATTTAGTGATGAGTAGGAATATTAAACAGTAGCAAGATATGAATAGCACCAACTGAGAAATAAGAAAACTTCTTGCAAAATAGAGCGGATATTTTATAAATTTTTTATTAATTTCTCGGATGTATGCTGATTTCATATTGTGTATAGCATATGAAAATCGCAAAGTTATGAAGAAATCTTAGTTCAAATTCTTAAGTCGATTGAAATCTTATTTGTCAACATCTGACGATTGGTTAAACAGTTATTAGGGAACATAGAATCGGACATACTCATATACGAGCCAAACGCAATTCCATCTTTCGGACTACGCCGCAGTTGGATAAAAACAGTATTTTTACGTACACAACACAAAATTAAAACAACCTACAAATTAAATTTAGTTGCCGGAGAAAGGAGCTCACACTTTGGGAACCCTCAGCCTAGGTACTGATATAGTCAATACAAAGCTGTTTGAAGTAGTCGTGTTATTTTTTATTAGCTCGTGAAGTGTTATTATCAACTAACCTCCAGTCTACTTTATTGCAAATAACAGCCAGTTCAAATTATAGTCAGGAGTTTTACTGCAAAATAGGTCAAATTAACCCATTAACTGCCGGCCCAGTGAGTGGACACTTGCACAGTAAGCTTTTTATTTTATAAGTAATATTGTAATTTATTGCCAACACGTAATACCCGTGCTTTACCAAAGCACACGAGTTTTAATAAACGATCTGCATGAAATAAATCGAATTATAAGACATTATATCAAAAGCTACTTATAATGCAGACGAGACATCCCCTTTATAATGAAAAGGCTGTCGACCCAGAAAGTGGTAAGAGATTAAACTTGAGTAGATGCGACATTGTCCCCTTTAATAAACTTACACATAACTTTCTTACTAAAACTTTCGTAAGCACTACAAATTATTGTTTCCTGGTCAGACTCATACGATAAAAATTCAAGTAACCAGAATTACGTTAATAATATTACACAAAACTGCTAATTATGTACATCATAAACCGTATTATTGAAATAACTCAAAACCTGAAAGCTGTTTCTACCATGACGATACCACTTTCAATCAGTGAGTTATTATTACAAATTTTAACTTTGAAACTCATTTTAAAAAACCTCGGTCTACCTGTAGGTCTATTGGTTTATCCTACCTGAACCGTCCTACGTGTCAAGTTTCTAGATTTGGGAACAAAGAAGCCAATTGAAACCCGAAATACATCCGTGCACAGTTATTTGGTTTAATTTTGTGTCA
This sequence comes from Yponomeuta malinellus, assembly GCA_947308005.1. Classification (NCBI taxonomy): domain Eukaryota; kingdom Metazoa; phylum Arthropoda; class Insecta; order Lepidoptera; family Yponomeutidae; genus Yponomeuta; species Yponomeuta malinellus. The sequence goes on along the minus strand of OX371006.1, from coordinate 12,414,145 downwards.
GGCATTGTACCACCGCTCCATCGATAAATACTTATTTATTCTTTGACCGTAAGCCTGAATATGCCCTGCCCTTATTACCCGTAGCACCCATATTAATCATGTCACGTCAACAATGAGGATTTATGATGTGCAATTATTATCTTACCGATCGTTACAAAAAGCCGCTGATTGGCACCAACCGGCTTTGACGAGACGTCAAGAGGGAAATCTCGGAAGAATGAACGACTGAGGTAACGTTAAGGAGGTATCCTTTGTATAATATTGTTATTAGTTGTATTTTTGTAACCCCAGCTCCTCGAGGAGCTGAGAATAGTTTTCTATTAATAGTTTTCCAGACACTATTATCCGTGATATTTACGGAAAACCTATTTACGGAATTCCGAATAGAATAGAATAGAATAGAATAGAATAGAAACAGTTTATTTGTTGCACACCAAACACACAAAAGAATTTTAACACAGAGTCAACCAAAGAAATACATATATAGTTAAAACTAAGTTTACATATACAGCCGTATGTGAAAACTGTGTGTCGTCGTGGCAACAAATGGGTACCAGACTCAGCATGTGCTACGGGTTATCCCGTAACGCTGATATTCTGTCAGGACCCAGGGTGACACTCGATTCGGACTGTTGTGGCCGTCCTTAGCAGTCGAGTTGCAGATACCCAAAACACCACAAATATAAAACCAACCCTTGTCAGAGAATATTAATTAGTAAACTAATTATTTCTCATCCAGTTTGATTTTCTTTTTTTTTAGTTTTTAAGATTAGTTTATTATATTATTATATAGTAAGTGAATAAAAGTTAAATAAATAAATATTTATTATCCTGGAAATATTTATGTTTGTACGATCCATCCATCTATCTTTCGCATTTATAATAATACTTAGAAGATTAGGCAAACTAGCTCCAGCCTGCGACTTCGTTTGCGTGGACTTCAGTATTGGGTCCAACGAGTGGTATTGCTACTACAAATTTACAAATTCTTTTCTATATTCGGGATTCAAGCCGATGACTGACTGGTTTTCTGTCGCTTCGACTGTTACGAACTCTAGTATATTTATTAACTCCGATTTTTCTCCTGTTTAAATTGAAAGGATATTAAAAAAAATGTACCCACTTTTCTTAATGTAACATCCGTCATATTGATTTTGTAGTAACCCGGATTATGATAACGAATCGATTGACGCCTCATCATGATCGTATAAGTAGTTTAGGCGTTACGGTGGAAATGCGAGTTCGCCTAAGCGTGAACTTTTACAGCTTTTGGAGTAATCTCGAACTGCATTCATAATAGAAACGGTGCAATTAGAAAAAAACTACTATTTTTCTAAAAGTAACATACTGCAATACAGTCATTTTTGTTCTACAAAATATTTTGTTCACATATCGATTAAGTTGTAACAACTATCCGTCATTCAGCTTCTTTCTATATTTCCGTCAATGGTTTCCTGGTAGAAATTTCCCTTAGTAATAACGCCACCCTCGACAGCATGTCAACCTTAACATTTTGTTTGCAAAGTGACTCTTAATATAACTGATTAGAATGCACGTATATAAGGGTGTGCTGCACACTGTACTGTACTTTATTGCTTCTGATAAACCGACGTTACTGAGGAGCTGCTCAGCAAACTCGACAGACTGCTCAACCTTTGCATCTGACTTATATTTGGACTGCGTAAGTTTGACCAAGTCTCTTCCTATCGTAATCAGCTGAAGTGGCTCAACATACGTTCCCGCAGGAATGCTCACATTCTCGACACTCTGTATGGTATTCTTAACAACCCCTGCTCCCTCTTATCTTAGAGGACCTTTCGAGTTCTTCCTCAGTGAGGGTCGTCTTCTGCGATCTTCCCGAACATTGCATCTCCGTACCCCTGAGCATAATACGGCTGGTTATTCAAGCTCTTTCACTGTGACAGCAATTCGCCTTTGGAATAGCTTGCCTCTAGACATCCGACAGACCCCATCGCTTGAAATATTCAAAACCAAAGTTTACCGTCACTACCTAAATCTCCAACAATTGTCTTAATTTATTATAAGTATAGCATTCACACTATATCACAATTTTCATAAATTTGTAGCTTCTCTGTATTTATTTATTGTCTTATTTATTTATTTATTATTATGTTGTATTATATTACCCCTCTATTTTTTATATATCTAGGTCTAAATGAGTAATTAGTAAGTATATTTTATATTTTACGAGTAAGTTGCAATACCTGTTAATGTTTTCTTCGTAACTTAGATTAGCTGGTAGATAATGTTAAGTAGCATTAGGCTCGCCTATGTGCAAAACTGTCTGCTTAAATGCAATATAGGATTTTAGTAATAATAATAATAAGCTTCAAATGTTATTCTTGATGTACAACAATGAATTTTCTACTCTACTTTTAATCTGTACTTAAAAGACACAATGAACATCAGCATACACCTATTTTACTGAAAAAGAAGCAATACAAGGACAAAACATAACTTATCTTTTTTAAAATGCACAAAGATAACACGCAGCATTGACTTTTACGACGTTTTTTGCAGGAGAGTGTGAATAATAAATCATTCATGTTGCTGGTGAAAAGGAACAACATGTTTCAAGTTAATGGATTTTTATAAATTACATACGCGTGCGATTTATTTATTGAGACACTTCGTATTAAGGCTGGTTCACACTCTGGCTAGTAGGTACTAAATATAGCATATAAATACACTCAAATTTTTTTACGGTGCTGCTTTCCATTGCCGGCGGCAAGACTATTCTTTGAATTCACTCCGTAACTAGAAACATAATGAATCCGAAGAACCTAGTCGTAATACCACTTTATGAAGCGAAAGAGATCTATCAGGATCGTGGCAAGTGGCAGACCCTGGTCTCTGCCTACCCCTCTGGGCCTGGCGTGAGTTTGTATTATGTTATGTTGCCTAGACGCAACTTTGCTATCAGTTACTGTATTGAGAATTTTGCGACGTAAATACTTGTTAATTTGTAGTAACAATAATAACATATTCTTTTAAGAGAGATCTCTAATAATACCACTAGCTAATTATAAAGGAAAACATCGTGAGAAACCCCTAGATTCTAGGTGTTGTCACACCTTAGCGCTTTAAACCGCGGTGGGCACACGTGGTGATTCAGCCCATACAATCGCAAGGCAAAGGAGTTAAGCCTCTTCTAAGAGAAGAGAAGACTCGTGACCTGCAGGCATAATAAGCTGTTCAGAGTTTACATTATTTTTTGTAGAAAGAGCGGAACGGCCTCGAGGTGTACCTCAGTAAGGTTAATTACTTAAAAGGAGACTTTTTAATTCGTTTGTTATAATTCACTATTTATCTTTGGGCCTTTTAACTTAGTAACTTAACATCACACATCACATTTCATTCATCTATAAGCTTTCACTCGTCCTCAGTCATCTCCACATAGCCGTCCCCTAAGCTTCAGATAGTCATCCTCCTCCTCTCGAGAACCCATCGGCTGTCTATACACGATAGATTTGTAGCTAATTACCAGTCAAATAGATTGTGGGTTTACTAATGTATTGCCAAAAATCGTTTCCCAAAGTATTACTTCCCAAACTATTTTCCGCAAATTATCACTTGGCAAAAAAACATTTCTCAAAACAACTTAAAGCAAATAAACAGTTAGCAAAAGTTATTATGGCAAGTTATTGTTTACCAAATAAATACTTGGTCAAAATTCATTTTACCAAGCATTATTCAGTCAAAAGTATCGTTTGGCAATTTCGGTTAGTTTTCGGTCTTACATGTTCAACCTAACACGCTCCTACGCGCTCCGCTACGCTACGCGCTTCGTCGCACCTATATTTTTGTTGTTGCAAATAGAAATTATTAAAACTTTGTCATTTTGTCAATTATTTGCTATATAACACTTGCCAAAATAAAACGTTAGCATAATAAAAGTTTGTCTTAACAAAACTTGACGCAGTAAAATTATGCGAAATGATAATTTGACCAAATGAATAAAATGCGAAATGAAAACTTGCTAAAGTTTCATTTGGGAAATGAAACTGATGCCATAAGTTTATTGGGAAGTAAAATTTGGCGAAAAATACTTTGGCTAAACGGCGGTATCCCTAGATTGTGACTTCGTGTGAGTTAGAGTGCGTAGTGTGAGTTACTAGCTTGCCGCTATACTTCCCGAAGTCTAAACTGACCTTTACCTTATATTTTATATCATAATGAAATGGATATCTCTCATTTCATTATTATTCCCCATGCACGCTACTTTTACTACTATTTATTTTGCTTTCCGCTAACACATCCCCTAATTTAGTGACATTGTGTCCGCCTGGGTCTCTCGTACGAGCCCTTCCGCCCAAATTCGCTTGATTTATTTATTTCGTCAATCTTTCTTCCTTAACCCTCTCCATATGTCTGAATCAACTCAGCATTCCTTTCCGACCTTACTTCCGTTCGTGCAAGCGGCAAACCTACCCCTCCAAGGTATACGAGCGTATGTATGTACGTACGTATGGAATGACAGTGACCTGGGCCCTCAGCCTGGGCCTAATTTCTAAGCGTCGGTGAGGTTGTGCGGCACCCAGCGTGAAACTATCTTCCTCACGCCAAGATGCACGTGTATTATAGAATCTCTTGGAGGCTTCCCGATCCAATTTGCAGTATGTGCTAAATCTCCTGATATGGAACTGGAACTGGTCTTGGATTAAATTTTTCACTGCTGGCACGTTTTCTTCCGTAACAGCCGTCAAAGGGCGACCACTTCTTTCTTCATCCTCCAAAGTTAGTCGAAGGCGATTGAATTCATTATACCAACGATATACGGTTGCCTTCATCCATGAATTCCGTATGAAGTCTATCGTACGATTCTTCCGGTATCAGGCGACACTTGAAATTGTAAAAAATCAAAGCGCGAAAATGTTCCCAGGGTAGATCCATTTTTCAACGAGATACGATAATTGAAATTAGCTCGCAAAAAATGTGGAGAAAAATTTTGAAATGGGTACGTACCTATTTTTATTATAAATAATCATATTTTCAACTGGCCAGTGTCGCATATACATAAAAATCTTTTTTTCGCAATACTTTATGAGTGGCCTGATATACATGCCATAGTAAATCATATACTTGCCGTTAGAACCACTCACAAACGCACCACCATATCCACCGTAAACAATGTCTTATTATCACTCTTTGTCATCGCACTGTACTGTAAATGGTAGACATCATAAATCTGTCTTTTGCCTTTTAGCAAAGGACATTAAACCAAATAAACCACTAAATAAACTATTGAAACGTAATGTAAACAAAGAAAGATGCGAAGGGCGTATCTTCGATTTCATTTCTGCCCTTCAAGTATCAATCACAGGTCCGGAGGGCTTTGTATGAGCCGCCCTGGGTGGTATGCTAAGTAAAATATTTATTCTGCGCGTACGCGCACAATGGCAACGTATTTCAATGACGTGCGGCGACCGCGCGCATGGCTCTAGAGCATCGCTGGTGTGCTGACTGGTTTTACATTCAACGATGACCGTAACGACACGAAGTTATCGGACAGGGCCGCGTTTCATAAAACTACAATTCATATTATACTTTAGTGCGCAAGAAATGCCATTACAGGAAATATGACATAAGAAATTTCATGTACAAAAGCGAGAAACAATTCATAGGTACGTAGCCGATTAGTACAATTATTAGTCTTTCTACTCGATAAGCTGTGGGTTAATTGGCTATGCAATATAATATATAAAATTGTCACGCGTGCTTTCATGTAACTACAATTTATGGTTTACTATCTCAGTTGGATGTATATTGCAAAGTCGATCAACCTATAGATTAATAAGTAGAAAGAGTCGGCTACGCAATGTACCATCATCGCAGGTCCCTGGTAGTTTCATACATTTAATAAGGCCGTTGTGCAAACATTGTATGACTCGAACGATGTCGTGTAGTTACGGTTGTCGTCCAATGTGACAGCGGCCAATCTCGACACTGCACTTGAGGCGCTTGACACAATCTTTGTTGGGAACTAAAATTGTGAAGGGCCTGATTCGTATCGGGTTGATATTAAAATGCAACAGACCGAGATAAAGCTCGTGGAAAGAAACAACATCATAAAGGTGAAGAGATTACTGCTACGCTTTTTGTATCGGTGTAAACGAGTAATATTGAAACAACGTGTTATTTAAACAAAGCAAAACCCGAAGCAAAATTTTAAAATTCTCGATTTACTTTTTTTTATGCGAATTGACCGCGTTTTAAATTGAATGAAATTAATATTTTTTTTAAATGAGAATTTTAATTGAGACGGGAAACAATTTTTACATTTTGCATTATTTTCAATTTGTACCTAAAGACGAGGAATCTACTTTTAAGAAAACAGCCATACTCATTCTGAGAACATTTGATTACATCTTGCATCTCCTTCTTGTGAAAAGAAACTTGCGTGGAATCCCTTAAAAATATTAGAGCCCTAACACGAGAGGGTTTGGTTTCACCATAAGCCAGTTATTGCTTACTAGTCACGATGCCGCAATAAATCTATGAACTTAGGACTTGCGAACACGTTTCTATTGATTTAAAACAAAACGACTCTTTCTCACAGCGAGGCCTCTGCTTTTTACTTTAGAACAAAAACGTTCGTCGAACAAGCCCTAGATACAGTTGTTAGTGAAGTTTTTATTTTAGCACGGGAGGCGTGACGGGGCGCATAAATGTTAATCAAATGGCTACTGCACTGAACCAGAGCCGTATAACAAACTTACTATTGCATGCAACATGAGTCTTAATAGCTAAACTACGAAGCACTAATTGCGGTATTAAATGCACCTTAGTAAAGCTTCTAAATCGAAACCCGTTTACGTAGGTCTATAAGAAAAACTTGGTCTAATGGCGAGGCGAGTTACGCAAGAGTGGGAACGAAGAAAAAGCGGTTTCCCTTTCGAACGATCGGAAGTTCACTCACCGTGTTGATAAACCGGAAAGGGTGGTTGGTTAGGCCAGCTTACCGTACTATAACTACAATCCAAATCAACCCTTATTCCGCTGTGAGGAGGTCGAAATAGAGTGCATTATCGCCTTGGAAATCTTCTCTAACATCACATTATTCGTGTCTATTAACTCCAGGAGCGAACTAATCAAGGGAATTAAAAGGGTGAATTAACATACTTTACAAGAACTTAAGCCTCAACTGAGGATAGTCTTAGTAATAATAATTTGTAGCGTCGCATTCTCAACAGGTACAAGGTACAATACTCAGAGATGCTGGCTTCTAAGTTTCCGAGTAGGCGCTCCAAAGAAAAGCAATTCAAGGGGATCATGACAAGAATATCATTTTCACATAGACAAACCAGTAGGGTACAATTACAATCATCGGCGCAGAGACCGGGCTCCGTTTTTGCTGGCAATGCCCTTACAGGGCGTCAATATAAGACAAAGTGAGAGGTAAAGTGTAATTTCTTTTTCTCGGCCTTTTATATGCAAATCGGGAGCAATTTATCAGCGCGTGACGTTTGAATGGGCGACGACTGTAGACGCTACTTAGGCTAGCTGTGCGAAATGCGAACATACAGAAGGCTTTGACTTGCAGCAAGAAATTTGTGGCTTTGATATCTAAGAAATTCCAATACGCGTATGACGCTGGCATTCCTCGCGCTACCACGTTCTATCACTCTGTTAATGATATCTACTGTTAATGATTCATCCATCCGGTTCACTAACGCAACCAATGACAAAAATATATATCTTCTTTTACTGATCGTTTTTGCGAAAAGTGTCAGATCAATCTCTCAATCAAGTTGTTGATTGAGAGATTGATTTATTGTTTGTTTAGCCAGAAGGCTTCTTCACTAAAGTAGTAGTTTTTAAGTTTTGATTTTTTAGCGAAAGCTGTGAACATGTGTAATTGGTGCACATACTAGTTGTAATACTATTGTGAATGTTACGTATGTACACTGTTTATGTTCTTAATAAAGATACGTAGACAGAATAGTGATTTTTAGGACCCTTGACCGAGATCTCGAGACGGAAATATCTGTGCAATTTCCGTTTTTTATGTACAATAAAATGTTCTTCGTGTGGTGCCGGATTAAGAAAAGCGTCACTCCATTTCCTTCCGACGAAGAAAATCAACTACCAGGAGACAGGGAGCAGCGTCTTCCTGAGATTCCAACCGCATACTGCGATCGCCAACCCGCCTGGCAAGCGTGGCGATTAAGGCAAAACCGAACACGAAGGAGGCCTATGTCCTGCAGTGGGCGTCAAATGGCTGATGATGATGATGATGAAAATGTTCTCTATCTGTCTAAATTTAGGAAATGTGGATCGGAAATAGGATATAAAATTATGGATATTTTAGACATACTTTAATTTTATATTAGTCTTATTTATAAAGAGTCGATTCCACTAGGATCCCTTCTTATAAACCAGCTTTAACTCCGTCCTATTAGTGTTTTAGTGGAATTGACTTTTATAAATAAGACCGTTAGCTTTTGATAGAGAAAAACTGTTTTATTATGTATATTTTTTTAAAACACCACAAGCTGGAGTAATTTCCAGTTTGAGACTTCTATGAAGATGATAAGGAGACCCTTCGGGAGCTCTCTCCCGGACGGTTGTATAAGTAAGTTGCGGCGATGTATGCGTCTACTGAGAATAGGCGACACCCCGTGACGCTGGTGATTATCGTCATCAGCATATTCCTACACCGTGATATTGAAATAATGCAAAACCTAAAAATTGTTCTGCAGAAAAAGTTTCAAATTCTCAATTTAATTTATTTACGAGGTAACGGCGTCAACTGTCATACAGTCTGTCTACTTTCGAATGCTATTTACGTAGATAACTAGATAATAAATTGATCGAGATTAAGCTCTGTGAAACAGAAAGAACTTGGTTGGAATCTTCCAACAATAATTCAAGTAAGGGTCTCCGGCTTAACTCAATGTGTAATGAGTGTTTCCCTTTACTTCGTTCTTTCTTTTAAAGTCTGTTACATAAGATAAAATCGGGTAAGTAATTATTATTATTAATACTTTTTTGCACTTAAACTAATTTACAATACGGCGGACTTAATGCCATAAGTGTTTTCTGCCAGTCAATCGCAGGAGGTGGAAGAAATATTGGTAGGCGTGCAAAAAAAGGAGAGGGGGAAATGTAGAAATGTAACTTAAAACATAGGTACTTATACGTTGTATAAGGTAAGATTGAATAAACCTACACATTAATATAATGCTATTCATAATAAAATACGTACATAAGCTAAACCTAAAAATACTCTATAAAGTACTGTACACACTATTAAAACACACATAATAACACACACACATACACACACACACACACACACACACACACACACACACACACACACACACACACACACACACACACATATAAGTTACCATACATACGTTAACGAAGTATGTAAATAAAGTAGAATATTATTATGTAAATGTAGTAGCGGAAATACAGTTGAAAGATTCTTATCATGACGAAGGGCTAAGGATGGTTGGGGTAACACTTCTGGAGGAAGTGTTTCCAGGCAAGAGCTTTAAAGAATTCCGAGAGGGAGCTTTACGAATATAATCAGGGAGAGCATTTCAGAGATCACAGAAGAGGCGAACAGCTGAGACGGAGAAAGAGCTAGAGACATAGCCGGAGTGGTGAGAGGGGGTACAGAGAAGAAGATTTTTAAGGAACAAAGTTTTCTGATATGCTGTGTGTGTCGGATAAAAAGGCAAATTGGGACTTCATATATTGGGGAGGGTTCGGGTCGTTAAGAAAAGAGGAGAGGGTGCAGAGAAATATAATATTTCTACGTTCTCCAATTGGAAGCCATTTCAACCTGACCCGGAACTCCGACACATGATCGTATTTGCGTAGGCCGAAGATGAAACGGATGCAGGTATTCTGCGAGCGATCGAATTTTTCAGGAATTCCTGCGAGAGTTTGAGGTAGCAGACATCGGCGTAGTCTAGAATTGGAAGAAGTGAATTTACGAGAGAATTCTGATATTAATGGGAAGAAAGTTTTTCAGACGAACAAAACACTACTGTCATTTTGGTTTGTGTTTGTTCTAACTTAGAATCTAGCGAAAATGTCGAAACAAAAAAATTCATTCCGCACAAAAACACAAACTTAATACTATATGTATGATCTGTGCACAAACTGCTGGTTTTGCTTTCAAACAAGCCACAGTTACGCTCCGGCAAATTTTCAATCACCTTTATATAGTTAGACACGAATTTTCTGTTAGAGTCATTAAATGCATTGTGTCGATTTTCTCTTGTTCCCTCAATCTCTTCTTCATCCCTATCCAAATATCCATTAAGGATTAGATATTCATCCAAATTCATTTTGTAAACAACAGTCAGCAGCAACAAAGAATCTATCTAATTATTGGTTATTTGGTAAAAGGTTGGGTTGACACTCAGAATGACAAACAGTACCAACACACATTAAATTTATCGTTTTTTGACAATTAATCTACCGATCGCCATGCGAGACGAGTGGTAAGGACCATTCGTTGCAGTCGAGTGATTCAAAAATACGGAATTTCAGATGTCGAACGAAAATCAGTAGAAATCGAGCGCTCGACGCGATACGAGTGATTCAAAAATAGAGCTCCTGGGCAGCCTACAAAGTTGGAGATCGTTCGCGTATAGACGGTAGAGGCTGGAGAGATTGGGAGTGACTAAATTGGTGAGCAATGAGCACAAAATTATAGAGAGAATACCGCCTTGGGGACGCCGCCCAACATTAGACTCATGACTCGGCTTGACCGGACCTAACTGCCTGCTGACTCTCCCGAAGATATGAAGGGAACCATTGCATGGCAGTCACGGAGATGTTCAGACTCTCAAGAGTGGCTAGACGTAGTTCATGGTCAACTGCGTCAAAAGCATTACTAAAATCGATAAGGACAAGAGTGGTGACCAGTTGCTTCTTCTTGACAGTACTTATGTCCCCGGTAACTTGTAAAAGTGCTGTAGTAGTGCCACGCCCTGCTCGGAAGCTGGATTGAAAAGGATTCAGGAGACCACTTGAGAAGAGAAACTTGGATAACTGTTGGTTAGCAAGTTACTGCAGACTTTGGAAAGAACGGGCAATATAGAGATTGGGCGGTACTAGGAAGGTAAAGTAGGGATCGGAATTTTAGGGAGGGGGAGGACGTAGGCTTTGCGCCATAGGTCGGGGAATTGACCAGAGGTCAGAGAGTAGTTCATTATGTGAAGAGAAAGATGTCAAGGAGATAGAAGAGCACGCAGAATGTTATCGCAGCCGACATCTTTGGACTTCAGGGAGACGTCGTCATTTTTGATCGTTGTTTTTGCTATCGTCGATTTCAGATTTGGTCTGAGCATCTAAAGACGGGACCGACGTAAAATCTTTGTTGAGGTTATTGAGGTAAAACGAGATCCTGGAGTTCGTGGATTTTTCCACGCCAAAGCCCCTCAGAAACCTCAATAACCCAGGTGCAGTGGAAAGCTTAATCTGTTCGAAGAAATATCGAGGTTTAGCCCTTCGACACATCTGATTGCATCTGTTCCTAGCAAGCTTATACTCTGTCTAGTTGACATCAGACCTGTCCCGCTTGTAGGTATTTTCTGAAAGCACGGTTAGTTACGCCAATTACAATTCAAAAACGGCTTGACCGATTTTTATAAACTTTCATTTGTTGGATGTATCTCCGCCCCAAATAGCTGAATAACTATTAAAACAATGGTAAATTTCTCGCAAAAAATATCGATTCTGAGGCGGTACAAAATCTGCGGGGTCAGCCAGTTAAGCATAAAATGCGTTGTTCCCAGGCGGCGGCTCAGCCACGCGCTAAAGTAAGACAGCCCAGTCGTGTGTATTTCACTCATTTGCGCAGTTTAAAACAAATTAGCAGTAAATTAAACGCTCTGTAGGTGGCAAGAGCGAAACTGACGTAGCCCCGGCGGCGCCCGAGGTGTTAGTTAAATCAGAATAAAAACAGGAGAAAAACAAAAAAGTTTGTGCCATTGTGCGCGCGTGCACAGAATAAATATGACTATCACGACTGAGCCGCCACCAGTCCGATAATAATTTCCATTGACACGGTAGAAGGGGAGAAACGGCATGAATAAAAACCATTATTTATCGTAATGCCGCGGAATTGGCATGAAATTGCTGTAACTTTCTGTGTTATTGTTTTACAGTGAAGTCGCACTATGTAACTGACTCTATTAAACTCGCATTTAAGTTATAATATCATTCTGTGGCAACTAGTATTGGAACAGAGGATAACGAAAGACTGTAGATCGTAAAATGCGCATAAAGGAAAGACTGAAAAGGCTTGTTTAACGTTTGCGACATGGTTGCTTACCAGACTAACTAGGTACCACTACAGAGTAAAATCATAAGTAACTAATTTACTTGTTAAACTTTTTTCTCCATTATTCCCGTAAACTCATACAAACTCCACATACATGTGGCGAGCTACAATAACGACTTTTATGTCCTTCCCCCAAAGCCAGACGGAGTACATCGGCCTATAGCTTTTCATTATTACGCCAATCCTTTCTATTTTTTGCGTACCATTAGTAACACTTTAATCTCGACAACGGCAATGAATACTTTTGTTGCGGGCACTTCATTAAATTCCGTCCCGAGGTGTCAGTGCGCGTTGTTTATCGCCTCTGCCACTGGTACACCACCCGCAGTTCCATCGCACCGTGGCGGAGACGCTACAGGTGTTGTCTTCCGAAAGAGACACTTTTTTCTGAAACGGATACTTTCGAATGATACTTTACCGGCAGAGCGGCAGCTATTTACACGCACTTTTCTTGTTTTCTTGTTATTAGCTTTTGATAGGTAAACAAATTGCGTAAACGATGGTGCAATCGTTATTTACACAACTAGGGCCGTAAAATAAAGAAAGGCCAATATCGCAGAAGTTTAAGGCCCGAGCCGCAGGCGAGGGTCATAAATATGCGATAGAGGCCTTTGTATTTTACAGTCCGTGTTGTGTACACAATTTTATGTCGTCACTTGGCCTCAAAGTGGGTTTTCCTGTACGCGTAGCGTGCGGAAAACCCCGCTTTTAGGCCAGGTGTGGCATAAAATATTTTGCTACTGTGGAAAAGTAAATTATTCAATCTCCGCAAAGTTAGCATATTTACACCGATGCACTTACACCGAAAAAACAAGGCAAATGCCAAAAGCAAATGACAGTGAGCCTGATTTCGTTCATTTTTGTGGTTGCACGCACGCACGCACGCACACACACACACACACACACACATACACACACACACACACACACACATACACACACACATTTGTAATTGTAAAAACTAAGCAGCGCTTTGTTATTTTAAAGGCACAGAATCGTTGTTACGATAGAAGATGATTGGTAGCATTAAGCTCGCCTATGCGCAAAACTGTGTGTTTAAATGCAATAAAGGATTTTAATAATAATTAACATTTCTTTGCAAAGTTCTCGGACGACAAAACTTAGTATTTCTACCACTGCTTATCCATATGATACTTCAGCGCAATAAAATATCAATTGAGACTGGTAAGCGTTGCGTTTCGTGACCCACTTGCATTTCGTTCATAAAGATACATTGTACTCATTTGAGAATACATTTGCGAACATTTTCTTCTTATTAGCCGGGCTACACGCACGCGCGAAGTATCGTGTTCTCCACGGCTATAATATGTGAAAGTGTGCGTTATCTTTTCGCAACCTTTATGAATCGCTCGTAGCCCCGGCTGCCTGAGTGATCTTAAACGATCACGAAGGTTAAGCAACACAGGGCGCGTTCAGTGCATGGATGGGTCGCCGTCTATGCCTAACGCTAGTGGCATTTTTCCGAGCGGTTCCGTGCTTCGCAAGGCACGTTAAGCTGTTGGTGCCGGCTGCAATCGATAGATGGCAGTCGTTAAGCCAAGTCAGAGGCCTTAGGGCGGCTTGACAACTTCTGACAGTAGACGAGCCACTAGTCTACAAGCCTCCACCAATCCGGACTTGGCCCCCGTGGTGGAGTATGGCCTATACCTTCCTCAGGGAAGAGACCCGTGCCCCTCGGTGGGGACATAATGGGTTGATGATGATGAACCTTTATGACATTACCACTGTGCGATTTGTAGCTCCTGTATTTGTTAGCTATTGACGCAGCTATGCGGCCGTACAATTTCAGAAGTACTTAGTACAATCACAGTGAAAAACCTATAGTTGGGTACGGCCCTTTTCACCTCTACCCTGCTAAAGCCGTGTTTCACAATAACATGGCGTCATTGACCAGATAAGGAATATAAAACAGGATTTGTAAGATTACTGACTATATATTCTGAGAGATAACAATACCTTCATCGTGGATAAGTTGGAAGTTAAAACGCTTGCTTATACACACAGGTCATAACGATCTTAATTTAGCAGCCCATGTTTTGTGGAAAAATACTGATGTAAGATAAGTAAACGCACATTTTTATTTGCTCACAGAAATATTTCCTTTACGAAACCTCTTCGGACTCACCAAACCGATACTTTTATTTACAATCGATAAAGAAACACTTTAAAATGCCTCCAGCACTTGTATCAAGTGGCTTCAACGCGTATTTGCTCTTTAAATACCGCGGAGCTGGCCCGTGGGCGAAGTACAATGATGTCGCAGACTAGCATGACGATATCGAACACTCTGGCTTAACACCCGGGCCTCGATTCTGTTAGTGCATTGTAGTATAATGACAGGTACACTGTCGGGTCACGTGACGTGTTTTTTCGTACCATTGACGCCTAGAAGGTTTGATGGGTGTGCCCGCGTAGACTTAAAGCAGCCATGAAATTAAAACCGCCATGTTCATGCAGTTGTCATGTTACTACAATGCATTAACAGAATGTAGGTCCTGCCCACTCGACCCTTGGTATAATTCCTTCATAGCTGCCACGTACTACACCCCATTGTTAATAAGTAAATTTTGCCAGTGTCAGGTAATGGTGACGAGCTTCCCATTGGTCAAGGCAAGTTGGAGTTCAGTTAGTCAAAGGTAGGTATCACTAACCTTCGAAAAGGCAATAATTAATGAGGCTAATGGGTCCATGTCGAAGGTCAACGGCGGTCCAGCCTCTACAGGAAGACCCTTGTGCCTTTACGAGTTTTCTTATAAAATTACAAATAAATATAACATGCGGCGTGCGTGCAAACAGAGCATTGAAACTACTTCAACATTCATTCATTCATGATACAGGGACTAATGAATGTTGATGAAGCGAAAGAGGTGTCTCAGGATCATGGTAAGTGGCAAACCCTCGTCTCTTCCTACCCCTCTAGGATACAAGCGTGAGTTTACGAAGACGTAAAATATTTATGTATTTGTTTTAAGAATAGAAAAGCTTGGGTTTAAGTAAAGATTATGTTTCTTATGTTAAAACGTTAAGTCATTGATGTTGTACTTCCTTTGTTATTTATGAAAATAGTTTTATTTGTTCGTATTGAGTCGATGTGTAAATATAATTAAATACTAGCAGTCTTATTTATAAGACGTCGATTCCACTAAAACTCTCTGAAGACGGAGATAAAGCCGATTTATAACAGTAATTCTTTATAAATAAGACTAAACTAGTCTTATTTATAAAAAGTCGATTTCACTGATACACTCTTAAGATGGGGTTAAAGCCGGTATATGAGAGGTGTTCCTGCCATAAACCGGCTTTGACTCCTTCTTAAGAGTGCTTTAGTGGAATCGACGTCATACTTTTATTAATAAGACCGTAATGCCTTTAATCTTATAGCGCATTATTTAAGGTTGTTTATAGGAAAAATAGAATATGTTATGCGTTATATTCACTCTGTAAGTTATGGTTTGAACTTTTGGAAATAACCACTTAGTCATTTCCAATACTTCATCGTAATTAACTCTTATCTAATTATAATCCAGTCATATAGGCCTATTTACAATTAACCCAGGTATGTTTTATTACCTTCTATTCTGAGAATTACCTCGGGCTGATTTCATTCCACTCTCCAGCTCTTTCGGGGAATAAATATTACGAGCCAATAAAGTGGTCTAAGTGTGCAGATTTAACTGCATTAGATGGATCGTAATCAACTTGGAGATAAGTAATTTTAGGTTGCTAAGACGAGAGCTCTTTCGTTGTCTAAAGTTTCTGTAAGATGAGTATATATATACTCATCTTACAGAAACTTTAGATATTACGTTATGGTCTTCTTCAGATCGGTACGCTCTTGGAAGAGCGGTCGTGGTCCTCATGAAGAGGCTTTATAGTGCCTCACGATGCCTCGGACATCATACCCTATTATACAAAATGTAAGGATTTACAAAAAAGTTTAAACCTCTGTAACAGCCGCATTAATAAAGCGCTCTTATCTCTGAGTTAAGTGAAGTGCAATCTTAAAAGAAGATGATCGAAAAAGAATATAGATGACAGAATCACCTATGATCAACGTTACACGTGCTTATTAAAGTATAAACAAAAAAATACAATTCATCATACATCATAAAAAAACTAATCAAATAGCGTAACAAAAACTTAATGCTAAGCAGGCACCTTGGATTACTATTCGATAGCACGAAACGAGATCGTCAAAACAGATTGAGTTCGAAAAGTAATTTGTTATGACAGGGGACGGTACAGGCGGCAACTCGGGAACCTTTATATTATGTTGGTTCACAACCAAGAGCTAACTCTTTTTCTTCTTCCGGGGAGGATTTTCTCAGGGATCGCCCATCTCGTAGACCCAAGAGATACGAGAGAGCCGCAGCGTCGGGCACTAGAAATAGCCTGGGAAGAATCTTCTCACATGAATTGGACAATGATGTCTTCGTTCAATTAATTCCGCTTAGTTATTCATTAAAATCCGCAAATCCGACTGCGGCGGAGCCCAAAAGGAGAGAAATGTGTTTGGCTCCTATGTATGTATTTATGTATGTAAGTATGTCCGATTCTATGTTCCCTCATAACTCCTTAACCAAAGGTCGGATTTTGACAAATAAGATCTCAATCGATTCATCGTGTTTGCGCGAGTGTCATAGGTTGTATGAAATCGGCATAAATCCACAATTTTTTTTTTTAAATATCAAGAAGACAAAAATAATAAAACTTTAATAAAAATACCCTATACTCTCTCTCTCTGAGGAAGGCCTGTGCTCTACAGTGTCACGTTTATAGGCTGATAATGATGAAAATAAAAAAATACAAACAACCCGACTGCTGAACATTAACTACTAAGCAGGCGGGACCTGTGTGTAACTCGTTGCGTTAGTCCCACCTACTTAGTAATGTTCAGCAGTCGGTTGTTGGTAATTTCTTATTGTTTTTTACGTACCCTCTATGTTTGTGTCCCATGTTGGGCAAATACCTTCCCCCCACTTCAGTTCAGAGTTTTCAGTCCTGGGCCACGTCAGACCACTCCGGCTGATGTTGGTCGAGATCTCTCCACCGCCTCCTAGGCCGGTCTCGACTTCGATGTCCGTCGTATGGCACCCACTCGGTGGCGAGTCTCGCTCACCTAACCGGGTGCATCCACTACAATTTTGCCGTCTGGATGCCAATTATTCGAGTTTTTGCGCGTAGTGTGGTCTTTTGGACAATGTTTAAAACAGAAAGAAAGAAAAGAAAGAAAGAAGGACGATATTTATTTAAATTGTTACAGAAACACAAAGTAAACACTAAGGTATACAAACAAAATACACGAACGTTAAAAAACAAAAATTAAAACACTGCGTTCCATTGCTCTCTGACAAACCTTAAGCCTGTTTTTTTTTGTTTATTGATGAGCGACCACGTCTGGGAGCCATAGGTGGGAACAGGCAGCAATAATTGTACCCGTCTAATAAATTATTTCCATAAAAATAGTTCACACCTTTTTTTCAAATTTAAGTTCTCGTCACGCGATATTCTCCCTGGCCCATAACTATCTGGCACACGCGTCCCGTAAAGTGTAGACATGGAGTTAGACAAACAAACGAGTAGCCCGTAAAAGGTACGAGTTTCACACACGGTCCAAACAAAAAGCGGAAGGTGCACACGCACGTTTGTTTGCGCATTTAACTGTAGCCCGGACGAGTAACCTACAACGGACTACAGTTACACTCCCATGCACTTCCATACAATGGCATTTAATGTGACCCTCTCGATCGCTCATGTATCTTTAAAATGATTGCTTCTTATTGTCCTTTGTTGGTGGAACAAAATCATCGTGAGGATTTCAATGTAGGTAGGTATTAGCATCGAATTATGGTACAGTCGACAGTGTGCCGACCGCATTGTATCTCCAGGTGGCTTTGAAGCAATAATGGTGAGGTGCATCTGATGTTGACTGTACCGAAAATTTTAGTTATGATACATTTTCTGCTGGCTTTATTCCTGTCGAGTTTGTCTTTACCATTATAAATAGGTCTGTCTTTTCTGTCAAGTACGTTCTTAATCCACACTAAATTGATTGACATTAAATCCCTCTCTAATTGACCATTAGATTTAATGACCCGCCATCTGCCCGCAATAAAACAAAAGTCAAAGGTTTACGATTCAAATAAAACTTATTTAATGAAATTAAACTTATGGGGCCTTAGAAGACCAGATTTTTTTTAGAATTCAGATACCTAGGATAAATAGTAAGATATTTTGGTTACGATAAGATTAGGTACAAAACTTTCGAACCAAACTCAAGTAATTCGGTATGTATGACTAATTTGGCTAAGGCACCAATTTTATATTTTAACAGACATAACATGATCTATTGATATAACACGGTTAATTAAAGAAACGAACTTGACAACTTGCCTCTCGCCCACACAATATTGGCGTCTACCTCTATATTGTGTAAGCGAGAGGCAAATAGTTTGTCAGTCCCTTTCTTAAATTAACAAAGCTAAATATATGCTTGAGGTACACAAAAAGGTACCTCAAGCATAAATTATATAAATGTCTGAAATTGCGTGGTAGGTAAAACTTACAGTTCAATGGTGGTAGGAATAAAAAATATTACAGATGTCAATAATTACATTTCAATGTGATGTCAATACTATAAAATGTAAATTCATCGTTATACTAATAGACAATATGAAAACTATCAAGCCAGTTTATAGGACCTACATAAGTAGTAGAAAATATATAATTTTAATAAGAGATATAAGGGGATCGCACTATTTCGTAAAATCGGAGCGAACGAAAAGATATTTCCAGTGCGAAAAAGAACAAAAACCAGCTTACGCCTGTCGTCTGGCAGATAATACTGATCATTTTTGGCAACTTTTCTGTTTGCTGAATATTATTATTATACTTACTTTGTTGCACACAAAACATTTAACTATGTATTTAAATACGTATGTATAAATATGTAGTCCGCCGTCAATACTCTTAGGTTAAGGAATATCTGTGCATTCCTTTTTTATGTACAATAAAGTATTCTCTATTTATCTATCTATCTATGTATACTTTGTTTCACAAAATACAGGCTTGCACCATTCGATTGGCCTCTAAAAACGAAATAAATGATGTCAAATAATCGTCATGCCCATTTGGCATCTTTCAAATTGTTTTTTTTTTATGTTCTCCAGTATAAATTAAAAGCTTTTGGCACGGTAACAATAGAAATGGCACCCTGGCAACACTTTTTTTTTCAAAAACCTAATTTTGGTTCACTGACCTAAAGAACAAAACAAATCGTGTGTGATGCCACGGCAATAAAAAATATTTTTACGAAATAATTTTGACTTTATTTTTGTTTAATTCATAATAACTTAACGGTAATCAATGAGGGTGGTTCAAAAGTTCAAAATGGAGGATGTCCCATTTTCTTGACTATTTGTGTCGAAAAAGCACGATATTTGTAATTATTATACAAACCACAGAGATACGTATAGTGTCTTTTTTGAAAAAAATCTGTGACTACTCCTTTACTGATAGAAAAACTGTGGCTCATTTAGGAGTTATTTACCATTTGGAGGAAGTAAATCGATTATCAAGAAGTTATAATTCTAGTAAACAAATACCAAAAAAATATTTCTATGCAGGTAAATAGAAATAATACTAATGAAATACATTCAGAATCATAGTTAAAAGTTATGTTTTATCATTTCATATCACTTGTTTGTTTTCAGCTCCGCATCTTTCACACTCGTTAAAAACGGAGGCAGTGTTTAGGTACCTAGACTGTTAAACCTAAAACTAACTAAAAACGAGAAAAAGGCGCCATCTGTAATTAGTTTCGTGTTGCCATCCCCATTTGACTAATTTACTGGTACTGTACATGGCCATCAAGATTAAAGATAATGGTATGAAACCTTCATGTGACGACGTCACTATGAAAAAGACAGGGTGGCGCCATCTTGGTTCTTGGCTCGTCGTTTCGGTGGGAAAGGAAGGGCATTATTGTAGAGTAAATTACTCTAATAATCATTTTGGTACTTTCTGCGAATTATTCACTGCATAAATACTAAATAATTGATAATGTGACAAGTTTGAATAGAAATGTAGGTACTTATGTTATTAAATATTTTGTTTCAAATAAGGACGATATATAGGAAACGTATAGGAAAATACCGCTCCATAGTGGTTATATTCTCTTTGTACCGCTCTATTACTTAAAAACGTTTCTAGATTGAATTGAAACTCAAGAAATTATATAATTCGAACCGTAATTTTTATTTTCGCATTGCCAATAGTGGCGGTAACTTAAATTAGACAGTCTACTTTTTTTTAAAGTATTCCGTACAGAACAGGCAATGAAGTTATTTTATTGCAAGTTTCCAGAATCCAATAAACGGTAATGGCTAGCCAACTCACGCCGAGTGTTTGCTCTGAAAAGGCAACTCTTCAATAGTGTAGTATATCACCCGTTTCAATGGACGAAAGGTAGCTGTCTGCCCTTCTGCTCTCATTTTAAATGTCTTGCGTACTTATAGTAATAAAAAAAACGCGTCTCTTAGTGTAAATATCAGTATCACTAAGCTTTCTGTAACTGTACCGTACTATCATGAGAACTTACGATAAAATCGTGATTAAAATCTGAATTCTAATTAAGTTGTGTTCGTACCGTACATCGACAAGTGTTTCAATTCAGTTGAAAAATTCACAGATTTCGTGCCTCACACGACTATCGAGCACATGAGAAATGAATCAGTCCTAAATTTCATGTGAAAAATGTCGTTCTGACTTTTTGACTTTTTTCAAAAAGGTTAGGCTACAGGGCAAACCCTTAACCCGATCGTCTTTGTTTTAGGCACAAATTGTAGCTGATTAAATTGTCCAGAGGATTTTTTCTCAAACTTTTAATTTTATTCCTCGTTTCCAAAATATCGAGCAAAATCAAAAATTCAGAAAACGTTTAATTGTTTGTTTCACTATTTCGGTCATAACTTTTTTCGTTTTGGACTGTCTCAAATAATTCTTTTTGTACCTTACAAGTCTTGTGAATACGCATCTTTTGAGGTTTTTTCAAATATCATATCTTCACAACTCTCCGAGATACAAGGAGATCGCACTTTTTCGTGAAAAGACATTTCCAATGTCAAAAAGAAAATCCATATATTTCCAAATACACAACGTGACAAAGTTTTTCTGATTTTCGGCTTTCATGAGAAACGTATTACATAATGACGTGATACATACCACCATTACGACAGGAAGCGTGAGTCAGTCCATAAAGTTTTACATCCACGGGAAATATAGATACGTCCCCACGATGGCCCCTTAGTCCAGAAACAGCCGAAACAAAGACCTATAAAGAAGCGGACATGCCGCCTACGTAGCTCCCGTCGCAAATTGGTTTATTGAGATTGCAGCCGCGATTCAGAACGCATCGTCTGATGAAACAGATACGGCAGCTTTGATCCCTCGATGGCGGAGCCGATGGGCTTTAATTAAAAAATACATTACGCACACGTGTTGCCCGTAACTTTATTTGCTTCCATTGAAGATCGCAGTCTTAAATGTATTGTCTTTTTTATATTTCTTAGAGATGCATCTAAACTTCTTTCCACCAAAGATTTTCTCCCCCGAAAATTCCTTCAGAATTTTGATACAGCATTTGGATACAGACGAGGCGAAGCAAAATAAACATGCAGTTTTTACAAAAAAGAAACTACATCTCAGATATTAACGCTGAAACTTGCCAAGTACTAGTTTTTCTAGTTCTTCTCTACTATTAGAGCTAAGCATGCCATCAGATCCATTATCTAACAACAATTATACGTCTCTTCTTATCTTTTCAAGTGAAGTAGATCTTCGAATCTGGCCACTTCAGTCCATTCTCAGATATTAAGGAGCCACAGTTTTTTTCATCTGCCAACGAAACCTTGTCCCCTCATTCCTGCTCATCATGAGTATTTACTGTACTTATTTTGTTCAACGATATAACGAACGAAGACGAATAAGAGACATCCTTTAGTCCACAGGGGCGAAGTACTTGCAACTGTTTGCCCTCACATATCACACTAACGACCAATCGGCCGCATTCGAGATGCAATTACCCAAGACGACAGAATCCACGACCGAAGACGAAGTACAGTAGAGGGTATTCGTAGCCAGTCATTTTGGCATTGCTTGACAGATTATATTTTCCTAAATTGCCTCGAGAAATTTTTCGGAGGCTTTATTAATATTGTTGTTGTTGCTATTATTATTCAATTCATTAATGTTGATAAAGCGAAAAACATACTAATTGTGTAGTATTTTATTCTAGCCAACCATTGGGTGAACGGAGAAGGTAGGGGGTAGTGCCAAACTGGGAAATGACACAGCTATTAACTGTTTTATATAATACAGGGAAAATACATAAAATGAAATAATACGACAACTAAACACGTTATTTTTTTCAAAACCGCAACCGGCGTGCGTTTTTACGACACTGCGAATAAATTTAAGGTAGACAAACAAGTAGTTAAAACTTAGAGTAGGATAATAAGAGAGGAATTTCTAATCGACGTTTTCAAACGGACCTGTTAACAAATAAGAGTATAAAAAAATATTCTCCGTCGTTTTCTATGTTGGCCTTTCTACAATTTTGCTAAGTTCTCAGTTAATAGTTAACGAATCCTGTTGCGACTCAATACATTGACAGTAAGCCGGTCGCAAGACAGAAAGAAAACAATCTGATAGCGTAGCGAATATATTTAACGAATAAAAATCTAGGCTATATAGGACATGTCGGCTATGTTGTGCAGAGCCCTCTCAAAACCTCTCTACTTTACTTCTATGTTAGATCTTTCGGGACCAACGCGTTCAAACAACATTTAGAGGCAAATCTTACCAGCACCAAATAGGTAAATTGAGCACACAGATGCTATTTGCATTCATAGTTTAACTGGAGTAAGCTTGCCCAAAACTTCTTTCATAGAGAAATGCTAAATACAAATGGTACACTGACTACGCCGCGATAACTGGGATCCTCTCACTACTGGCTTTCTGGAAGCACTAAAGTAGTTGTATGTACCAAAAAGTGTTCTGTTAGTGTCTATCGATCCAAAGCTTCTTGGCTACTGACATGTCATGGACATCACCTACTAATTGACGCGCTTTTTAACTTGCTGCAGTACCTGCCTATTATAAGCCCTAGGTAATACCACTACCTCTACTAGATCTGTTCTTCTGGTTTGAGAACATTGAGTGCATCATGCTTTTACTCCTCAAAACGTCATCGTCCCTCGAGGACCGTCGTTTGAGGATCATTATTGTCGTTCCTGATTTGTCCTTGTATGGACTGTACTTCAACCTGCTTTGTATGCTACATTTTTATGAGTTTCTGTTATCCACTCTTGAATTGTTAGCACCTTTATATGTCCCGTTTTGTCATCATTACTCTATTGTTCTGTCTTTCTGATAAAGGGACGTGGTTTTTATGTTGAGTGCGAGTCGATATCCGCAATTTTTAAACATAGCTAAGTATCTTGAGTTCTATCACTCTCCAATTGTATCCTTCTCTTGTACTGTTCCACAATCCAAAAGTTCAGTATGGTTGAATCGTCACTGTCTACTTATGAATGGAAGGCGATTCCGTACAATTCTCGTATTTTATTTTTCCCCGTAAGACGCGAAAGTTTTATAGTTAGAAAATTGGGTTCTTATTGACACTGAAACAGATAATTTCTAAGCCTAACCAAGCATATAGGTGATAATATTACAACTACATTACATAAACTCACGCGTGTATCCCAGAAGGATAGGCAGAGACCAGGGTTTGCCACTTGCCACGATCCTGACAGACCTCTTTTGCTGATAATTCGATAATAATTCACGTGCAAAAAGACTACCACACAACACTTGTCCTGGTTCCAAACAAGTAGGTATACCCTCTGTTATGGTAACCAGGCGAGGATATCACAAATATAGGACTGACGACATTTGAACAAATCATATTCGACGGGGTCCAATAGGAATGGGTCCACGGCTGCTCCTTTGGTAGTCAAGCATGTTAACCGGTAAACCAACGAATAACGAACGTCGTCGCGCTCAAAAGCTAGTTATTCATTAAGTAAGTAACCCAATAAGATAAATTTTCATTCGCCTCGCGACACCGCGACCAATTAGCTTCGGTTTCATACAACGAACCCGCCCGCGCACTCACTCCGAACATTACATTCATTCCAGACAATTAGATGAATTAGCGAGAAATCTAAGCGAAGGTACAAATACACAGCTTGTAGTATGTCAAAAGGAGCTGATGAACCTGAATATTTTCTTGTACACAACAATAATATTGTGTATTCACTGTTTATTTTATCTAACTGAACAAATGGAAAGAATTTGAAACAACTACACTCTACTTGTGAACGAAAACTTTCATAAGCATCGCGTTGTATGCGCTTCGTAGAGGATAAACAATTTTAAAATTGTGTGAAACTGAAAAGGGCATTTTATTTTACATCATCCCCCGAACTACATACAAAAAGAGGACGGAATAATTTGTGCAGGAGCGCCTTGCTATTGCCTCTCTAACGCCGACAGTGGGGTTCATTACACTAGCCGCTCTATTCAAGATCTGTTTGCAAGCCAGGGTTAAACTAGACCATAGTCCTAAATTGTATGCCATTCATATGCACCATATCCCACAAAATATAGTGTTATTTTTTAATGTTTCAACGTATATCGGGCAAAAAAAAACGCAGAAACGGCTAAACCGAGTTAGATTTTCAAACGAAGTTGTCACATTTTTAAGCGAAGTTTTGGTTATTTATTTCTTCAACTTATTTTCAGATATTACAACGACCTGTTTGAAGACACTTTGATAAAAATGTATGGATAATATTACTATTACTTATTTATAGGAAATTAAAGCAATAAACCTTTAATTTCTTATAAAGAGGAATATATAATAAAGAATCTTATAAATAATAAACTTATTTACATATTTTATACTTAATCTTAACCTAACTGCAAAGTGGGTTACTCGGGGCTGCAAGTGATGTAAATTGCTTCGGCCAGATGTCGCTGCCTGTACGTAATACAGAGAAGTTCGTAAAGAGGCTCGAAATTTCACTGAATTTCCCATTAGCTCAGTTGGGAGAGCGCTGGCACGGTTAGCCAGAGGTCGCGGGTTACAATCCCGGCATGGGTGGAATTTTTAGCCTTTAAATAAGTTTGTAAAGTTGTCCTCAGCACGGGTTAGTGCAACAAAAAGAATGTAATATACTTAATCATACAAAAAATTCGCGAAAACCTCAATAATGCGCAATTCCTGAAACACGTGAATTAAGATAAGATAAGATAGATAAGATAAGATATTTGTTTATTTTCTGAATTGAAAACAGTTTGTCATTAAGAACTGTTCTGAATGAAACATGGAAAATTATTAGATCCACTTACCTTCATATGTGTCTCGTTATTTTGTTTACAGTTTTAGATAGTAATTTAACAACCATTAAGGTCGAAAAAAATTTGTTAACTTTCTGTTTTTTACATCGAGTTTAATTACCGCGTATTTTCTAAGAAAGATTTCTCGCTAATGTAGTCTATTCAATCTAGTTAATTTTATTAAAATTATTGATAAGTTAAGCAATAAAACAATACCCGAAATCGGCGTGCTTGCATGCAACGACAAATGAATGTTGACGAAACTTACCCTTCACAGGCGTGAGTTTATGTGGTATTTTTTTAACCCTTGGGAATTAGTGGTTTTAAGTTTTAAGTGACACCCAGCTAGCTTTATATAGCCCCGTAACAATCAAGTGGACTTCCATTTCTTATATTTACTCTCTCAGGACATAAGTGCCTTGCTACCTTGCCAGTAAGTGTCTTGCTAGAATAGGAGCTAGCTTGAGTTAAGACTCAAGCTATCCTAGCGAGACTCGAACTGAAAACCAATTCGTGAATAGGCGTTTAGCTCGCGGCTGCGTGTTCCTAACGAACGCGAGATGCGCGAGGCACGATAACTCCGCATTTCAATAGCGCATGCCTTCCCGAGCACGCTCACCGCAGTTAATACTATTCAAACGCACCAATGTTTGCCTAAGTTAGAAATCCTTTTAGAGAGGTTCACGATTTCGTGCGGATGTCCCTTAAGGCTAGGCGGCGCAAGCAAAGTGTTTATATTAAATGCAGTGCATTTTATCTACCAAATCACAAAAGTATTATTAATAAAGAAAACATGATTGTACCGCCAATAGGGGACGCAGTTTTTTTTTTGAGGGCTGTATCGAAAACCATTTCGAGAATAAAGCCCAAAGAAGCAATATTTCCATGGAATAAATATTATATAGTTAAATTTATATTCAGCAAACAAGAAATTTATCAATTCCCTTCATTTGACCTCTACAGTGACGTCACATGTAAGGTAATATCTGGCCTTTTCGTCTGTTCGCCTCCTCCTCTCAAGCTGACAGTTGTGAAACTGGCATTGTCAAGTCTGTTGTTGTTTGTCGGCGGCTTGAGGCTTTTATTCAATGCCGAGTTTGCGCCACCATCTCGATTTCTATGTATCTGATTTAAAAATCTTTGTTCCGGCTGTTAGTTGTTTGCACAAGACAGTACAAAGCATCTAAAGTACGAGCCGCGATTCATTTTGGAAAGCTAATGGGCAAAAGTTTCTTTACAGCCGTCCAAATGTGCAGTGGTTGTCGAGTAAAGTAGCAAATAAAGTCCGTGGGTGAAACAGCCAGGTCAAAATGTAAGCGAGCTATAATTCGGTGTCCGGGCTTATAAGCGAAATCGTCGGTATTTAAGAATCTCGAGAAAACACCAAAGCGCAATTTTTCAATGAAATGTCAACACAGACAGAGTGTCAGTCAGCCAACCACAACGGACCACAGACTGATATCCACATACAAATGATTTTGTTCATTTTCTTACCCGTACAAATGACGTCACACTTACAATATTTGTATAAAATCATAGCGAGTAATGAGCCGTTTTCAGCACAAATTCACAAAGCACTTCATAGATGGCGCTTATAGGCGTGCACATACAAGAACAAGGACACGTCTGTCAAATTTTGCTTAGCGCAGATTAATTTTGACAGCTGTATTCCGGTTCTTCTATGGCCACGCCTGTAAGCGCCATCTATGAATTGCTTTGTGAATTTGTACTGAAAACGGCTCATTAACTTGATTAATCGCAGAAAAAATGAAATTAGTTTCTTATAATTATGTCTAATCGCTCGTAGCCCCGGCTGCCTGAGTGATCTTAAAACGATCACGAAGGTTAAGCAACACAGGGCGCGTTCAGTGCATGGATGGGTCGCCGTCTATGTCTAACGCTAGTGGCATTTTTCCGAGCGGTTCCGTGCTTCGCAAGGCACGTTAAGCTGTTGGTGCCGGCTGCCGTCGATAGATGGCAGTCGTTAAGCCAAGTCAGAGGCCTTAGGGCGGCTTGACAACTTCTGACAGTAGACGAGCCACTAGTCTACAAGCCTCCACCAATCCGGACTTGGCCCCCGTGGTGGAGTATGGCCTATACCTTCCTCAGGGAAGAGACCCGTGCCCCTCGGTGGGGACCTAATGGGTTGATGATGATGATGATGATGTCTTAATTCAGAAAAAAATATAATAATTAGCCCAAAAAAACTATACCTTGCGAATTGTACTGCGATTTATTGAATTTCTGTTAATGTCGTCTCTGTTCACAATAAAGAATATTCTATCTTCTTCTATCTATGATTACTTAAATCACTCTTCAAATTCACTTTAAGTTGGTCTTTAAGATAAGGTAAGAATATTCTTTATTGTACACCGGAAAAATAATCAGAACTCTTAAACTCTCTTTCTCTTATCTTTGTCTTTATGTCAGAATAATTTAACTACTTACTACATTTGAGGAGTATTTTAGTGGAATAGTGTTTTAATAAATAACACTTTAAGCCGCTGCGTTTATCACAAACGAATAAAGACTGAAACATAAATGCAACAATGTAAAGAGAATCCGTCATCTAAAAATAACACGAAATGAAAATCAGTGCCTCGAAACCGCAAGTTGCGAAATGTTGGCGTGTGTTTAGGGTATCGTGCCTCAAAATTAAAAAAGAACCCTTTTAAAACCACTTCTCTGACCGTCCGTCGGTGTCCGTCCGTCTGCCCGTCTGTCAAGAAAGATGGCTTTTGTCAGGAACGGTTAGTGGTATCAAATTGAGATCTATCTAATTACCTTTAAACGAGCAATTCTTTTTGAAGCGAATATAGAACTAAATATTCTGTGAATATTTGAAGCGTCTACCTGATGCCAGTGTTAATATCGAGCGAAAAATGGAAAAAAATTTACGTATAAATATATATATATATATGTGATAGCTAGGCAGTTGACATTTTCACAGATGATGTGTTTCTGTTGTACTATATAACAACAAATACTAAAAACTACCCAGGAATTAGCGGCATGGTTTAACGTTACCTTACCCACAATATTGACTCACTTGCGTCAAATCAATAAAATAAAAAAATACGAAAAATGGGTGCCTCATAATCACTCGAATTTTCGCAGTATCCATCTTTCTTGTCTAAATTGAATAACAAAAACAATTGAAAGTCGATATTCAAATGTTTTACATTTTTTAAAAAAAGAACATCATAGAAACCATTTGAAAAAAGTTTCATTCGAAAACCTCAAACCATGAAGATTCTATGTCAATTCAAAGAACCTATTGCAATAAAACGGCAATTTCATACTTTAACCCCTAATATTAGTAAGGATAATTTCAAAAAAGCACAATTAACAAAAAAAAATACCGAGTAAAGCTCGGTCATCCAGTTACTGTTAAATGTTAAGCCATACGGTCGCTAGATTGTGTAAAAATCAAATTTCTAATTTTTGTGGTGGTCCGATGGGTACCTGTAGAATTCTGCAGGTCAATGAAATCAAAAGTCAACAAAGATCACCATAAAGCATTTATGGATGCGTTCTTGGTGTTGTAGCGTAATTCAAACTTACTTTAAACTCAATTTGTTGTATCTTCTTGCACATAGTTTGCCTGTTACTATATAGAAAACTTATTTCTAGCTCATAGTTAAACTATCCTATCTATCCATTTTTAAATGTAAGCTGCAAAGATGTCTAAAATTTAATAAATAAGTAACATTTATCATATTACAAACGACCTCAGTTTTTAAAACCTAAGTGCACACCTCATTGACCTTGTCATGAAATTTGCCTAATTTCATAATTTCCAACTGCAAAGTTGAGTCCTACTCGCACTCGTGCAGTTTTTTGGGGTTCCGCGTCAACAAGAAACCCTTATAGTTTAGCCATGTCTGTCCACGGCTTAACTCAGAGATGATAAGCACTTAATCACGCTGACAAAACGGTAGGGTAAATTTTCAAAAAATTGCTTTTACATCTCCTATACCTAAATTAGGGATGCAATTTTTTTTCTCGTCTATACCATAGTGTGGAATATCGTTAGATTGTTCATTAAAAAATATTAAGGAAACGTTAAAGGTTAGTGAATATTAAAGGAAAACTGTCACGGCTAAGTAGGCTTTACGTTTCAACTATTACGTTTCAACTAGTAATAGGCGACAAATTCCATTGAAAATTACTGTGATGAAGTTACAAAGGTAGTTCTACGGAACCCTACAATGAGCGTAGCCCGACACGCACTTGCGGTTTTTTTTTTCTCTGTATTACCCACCCATTTCCCTCGATTACGGGCAGCAATCCGAACGGGGCTCATCTTAATCACACCATAGTCGCAGGAAACAATTTTATGCTTCACTTGACCGTATTCAACCACTAAACTCTGTTCACAAAGGCAGAAAAAAGCTTTACTCCCATTACGCTAATGTCTGTTGACAGCTTGCAAAGGCGCTCGCTGTTTGGTCAAATATTTTCCCAAAGATTTAAAGTATCGGTCAATTTCAAAAGATTTTTACGCAAACAAGAAATTAATGCGAGCTTTAAAATTATTTCATATTAAGTACTGAACAGTGAACAACTTGTACGAATTGAAATTTGTGCATTTAAGCGCAGTAGGAGTAGAGCCTAAAAATGGTGGCTGATGCTCACTCACACACATAAAAGAAATAAGCAGTCTTTCTTTAGCAAACTTTATGTTTATATTACGGACAATAAATATACTGCTCTCGTTATCTACATACTGTCTATTATTATTCTCAATCTTTTTTATTATAAAATAAGTTTATATTTTGTTCTCGAAATAGAAATACTGTCTCGTTTTATTTCTATATACTGAATAATTCCACCTTTTATAGCGCAATACTAATGTGAATCGGAAAACTAATGCTAGGTTAACGTGCACTTTAGAGAAGAGTTATAGCAATTATTTGTCGAATCATTCTTTTACATAAATAATGCCTGCAAGCCGCCTGTTTACCTACGTCTTCAGCTCTCTTCAAAACCACTTTATTGAAAAGAGGTGTGGCAATTAAAAAGCTACCTTAACTCACTCGGATAAGAATCATTAGGGGTGCAGTGGAGAAGTTGGCAGGCTGAGGTCCTCCACGGTGCGTCCATTACCTCCACGCTGTAATTATCCGGCAACAGTAGCCGTTTTATTTGTCAAATTAATATCTTCGGACGTGCAGCGACGCCATTGAAAAAGCATTTAGGGCTTGATGTGTTTATTAAATTGTCTCGTTTAATTTACGGACTCGAGAACGGCCGATCGGTATTCAATTAGTGTTCAGACAGCTGTAATCTCGGTGTAGGTATTTAAAGAATTTGGCAGCAATCTGAACAAAGAGTTTTAATTGCACTCAACGATTTTAGACATCTGGAGAAACCGCCGGCCTAATAGCAAATTATTTAATGCTGGCTGGATAATTTACTCTCATTAAGACATCGCACAAATGTAATTGATCCGCGAAGGACGTTTGACGGGATATTTCTATAAATAGTGTTAGCCTATCTTGCTGAGAGAACCGATTATGATAGCTTTCTCAGGCCGATTTACGAGACTTCCAACCTAATCGATTTCAAGCAATTATTCTAATAACCAGTCGCAAACGCTCGTCCTGCAGCAGGTCTTGTTCCGCGTAACATCATCAGTGCGTTTTTATGTTAGAACAAGTCTCGGACCGTTGAGGAGGGCGTTCACGTCGCCGCAGCACACCGCAAAAGGAAAAACGCGGGCAAAAACTGGCAGAAAACTAGATTTCCACGTCCTCGAGCGTTTAGAGCGATTAGTTGCGAGGGACGCATTGTTGATACGCTATCAGCTGATCCGCCGACAGTCCGCTATGGTAGCGCGCGCCGGGCGCATGCGTCGCGCGCTGTTCCTTTCGCAGCGCCGGCGCACTGTTAACAACGTTAGAAAATGGTTCGATGAAAATGCCTAAGCTCATTCAAGTTGGGAAGTACTTGGTGGCGGGTGCGACGGTGGTTTGTGTGTCGTGGCTGGCGTGCGTGGGCGAGTGGCACGGGCGCGTGCGCTGGGGCGGTGGGAGCGGCGCACGCACGCCCTCCATCAGGACCATCGTCGCCTACTCCGCTGGCAAGCGCGCCGAGCTGGATAGGGCCACCCCAGTAACCTGCGACCGCCTGCCCGCCTTCCCAGATGTCCCAGCCATAGTGAGTACTGATATCGCTGATTAGATCTAATTATTTGAATTCCAAAAAAGGTTTGAACTTTCACCAGTTTTGAAACAGCATAGGAGGCAGGAAATAGAATGGTTAAAAAACAACGTAACCCGTCGTTTACAATGTTGTTCCAGGATGCGTGGCCAGTTTCGTAAATTTTAATAAGTGCTAAATCCTGTTGGCGTTTAGTGTTAGACGCTATTCTTGCTAAACTAGTTAATATTTCACCTCGTCTAATCTCCACGACTAGAATAAGACATGGTGTTTCGCAAAAGAGCGGCCAATACACTTTTTTTGCGATAGGAACAATGACTCTTTTATGTATCAACAAATTATTATTTAAGAGCCCCGGTTATCATAGTAAAAATATCTTGTTAATAGCCATATGCAAATGAGGATGCTCCTAAGCAAAAAGTAATATCTACTTCTAGCTGTTTCTATTAGTTTTTTTGTGATACAGTTTTGAGAAACATTTTATGATGGGACTTTGTTTAATGTTAAATCAAGTTAATGAGCGGTCGCCCGTGTGTGAAATTTATTTTTTTCCAACGATTTTATCAGATTTATACGATGACCATTAGATAATCTTAATTAGCCACCTAACAAGTTAGGCTAGGTTATCAATTACGAATATGAGAATATAATTATAGTTCACAGATACCAATTTAAGATTTATTTAAAGCGTCAGAAATAAAAAATTGCTTCGATAAGACAATTTTGTTCTCAATTAATTATCGTAATCGTTTGATTAATTTAAACTTACGTTTTTTACTCATTTAAATATACATATCAATTATCGTCTCCATATTTTACCCATTCTAGTTTTGCAAGTATGCCCCAAGCAAACAATATCAAGTGGAAAGTCATGTTGGCATGTTGGCACAGTACAACGTAAAACCAATGCCCACTTCCCGGCAAACTGTCACCATATAACGGCAATGCTAGTCCTAAGCAAGCCAACAATCCTAGACGGTAACTTGCAAGATGCATCAGCTAATGCAAGATTTAACCTAAACAAGTTCGTGTGAACACGAAATGTAGTAGGTCTAGTCCACCGATTCAAGGTCGCTCAGCGTGCTATGGAACGGGCTAAGCTTAGAATATCGTTGATGGGTTACATCAGAAATAGATAGAGAAGATTTAATTCACTTTAAAAATTAAAAGTGATCGACATAGCCTATAACATTTGCAAGTTCATGAGATACAGCCTGGTGACAGACAGACAAACAGACAGACGGACAGTGCAGTCTTAGTAATAGGGTCCCGTTTGGCACCCTTCGGGTACGGAACCCTAAAAATAGTGGCGTACGCGTTAAATAGTATAGTCTCTTGAACCGAGCTCTGATCTTCAGCCAAAGCCCATATTTATTTCTAAGCTCCCATGTACCAACTGCTTGCTGTATTTACTTGTGGTAGTGTCCAGTTCTCCAAATGTAACTCTGGCTGATGCATGCCGGTAGTTTAAAATACTGCCATGCCGGTTTCCTGCTTCGGAAGAGCTTTGCATGCGTAAAACTACAACGGAGATGCAGATAGAATAAATTAGATATAAGCACTTTTGATCACCACTTTGTATTCTTGACGTAAGTCAAAGAGATTTTCGTTTAGATAGAAATTTCTTCTTAAAATTAGATTGGGGTGACATATGTATAAAGGGTAAACAAAAAATAAACCATAATATGTTTTAAGGGATTTTACAAGTTTCAAGAAATACAAAAATCAAGGTACTGTAATATTAAAAAAATACTTGTTGGATTTAGTTGAGTTCTCCATTGAATTCTTAACGTTTTCTAATGAAAATGCAGACACATAAAAATAAGAAAGAACTCAAAATAAAAAAATCATATTGATAAATGCTTCATACCTTGTAAGAAAGTTAGTTCAATTTATTGTATGGAATCAGGCGTTATTTTGTGGGAATCCATAATAGCATTAAAATTTGAAAATTACTTTGCTAAATTACGCCAAAATCCCACAAGCGCCATGCGGTTAGTTAGTGCACCGCCCTCCCTCCCACTTTTTCAAGCAGAAGCAGAAGCAAGACACAAACTACACCACCACCGACACCAATCCTTGTTTGAAAAAATGCGTTGCGACGCGTTTCGCATTTCGCGTTTTGCATTTTTTCACACAAGTATTCGTGTCGGTGGTGGTGTGTTTGTGTCTTGGTTCTGCTTGAAAAAGTGTGAGGGAGGGCGGTGCATTAACGTAATTTTCACATTTTAATGTTAGCTCAATTTGTATAGAGCGTTTTTGTATCACGTGACTAGAAAACATTAATTACCCGTAGCCCGTAGGTACGGAATTCGTAATTTTACAAGAAATTCTCATCCCGAAACCATTTCAGAAACTGAAACTGAACTTACAAATTTGCCACTATCATTATTTGCCATATGGGTGTCATTTTGATTCACCGGGAACTCAGAAGTCCGTGCTTAAGCAGCCTGTAACGTCAGGGCACAGGCGTTATCTCAGAGAGAAAGTATGGGATTCATTACCAAACGTCTCTACGGCTAATTGGTGATTTCAAGTTCTGTGGTTTACCAACACCACGATTTCCTCACGATGTTTTCCTTTACAGTTAGATAACGACCTTGTGGGTAAATTATTTAATACTAACTGAGCCCTTGCCTGCATTCAAGTGAAGCATTCAGATAATAACGTATCCTATATTACTATCCAACATATAGTAAGACATCTAAACTTATTGGGGTAATATTAGAAGAAACCCAAGGTCCAAAAGCCTAATCCAAGTAGGTCCAACGGTACCGGTGCTTGTATTGCGATAATCTTTTCCTATGCGAGTCACGAAGGCAAAATAAATCGAAATCAATATCCTGAGCGGCCGTTTCTAATAGTATGCCGCCGTGCCGCCTTGTTCCTGTACCCGCTGGGGGCACTAAGTGTGGGCTATAGAAGAGCCGCTTCTGCCCAGCAAGCGTGGACTTTTGGAACCCGATTCGCATAAAACAAGTTATTTTAATGCGGAGATATTATAAAAACATGCCACTTATACTAGACTTAGGTGATAAGTTGGTAAGTAAGGCTTTTCTTACGTCGAGCATTCGGTCTCGCTCGTCATTTAAAATTTTTAGCGATTGCAGTAAAATAAGTATACTTTTGGGAAATGTGGTCTGCGGGTTTGATAGAAAATAAAATTGCGGACATTCAAGACATATTTTCCTAGTTTTCGATTGAGAAAATTTGGTCCCAAAATTTGTAATTTTGGAAACAACTTTTCTTTATTAAACAACTACGTACAGGAAAACAAAAATGTATTTGAAGTGTCCGAAATTTAATTGTGCATCAAACCATCAGACCTCATTTTATTACAATAAGCGAGCGAAACAGCATGCTTCACGTAAGAACAGCCTTAAAGGGAGTAATTTATGAAGAGCAAATTAGATGCAATCATCCATCAGATGCTACAAAAATATTGACCTTCTTTATTACCTGATCTGCGGCAGGAACTTTGTGCGAAACAAGGTTCAAATGTGCCGAACCCCTAGTAAAAATGTACAGAGTGTCATCAGTGTAGGTAGTTAGTAGTAGATAGATAGAATATTCTTTATTGTATGTACACCTGCAATTACATATGAGAATTAAACAATAACATAGTACAGTACAACAGTAGTAGTCTGGGGTGAGCGGAATTCGGATAAAATGTAGCTTAAAATGTATACTATTAAAGTGCAGGACCTTGAGTCTACTAAATATATAATTGTTCGATAGAGTGATATTTGGACGGTAATTACTTCCATTTTCCACTATAATGATTATAGTCATTTGCCTTGCAATTAGATTTTTTTTGATAACTCACCTTGTATTAATGCACATTATTTGGGAGAGCATTGCTTAGCTGTATCACAGGTTTTTACGTTTTTAGGGAGCAGGGTGATGATGACGAAAATAAAATTCCCTTAGTAAGTACTAAGGTCACATTCCGTCACCATCGTCATCATTATCATCGTCACTCTATTAAACAACTATGCATGCAGTATACCCGAGAGCCAAGACACGGTGTAATATTAATGTGATATATATATTTATGTATATTATTTTAGTATCGAGCGAATGTGGGTGTCCTCAAACGTCCCAGGTGGACATACTTCGACCTCATAGGGGATGTATTAGCAAAGGGCAAGATAAAAAGTACCCGAAACTGGCGTGCGTGCATGCAACGACTAATGAATGTTGAGGAAGCGAAATTGATCTGTAAGGATCGTGGCATGTGGCAGTTCCAGGGTTCTGCCTACGCCTCTGGGATACAGGTGTGAGTTTATGTATGTATGTATGTTATGTATATTATATTTGTTACGTGACGAAAATACAGACTTTCTCATCTACATATGAGTAACACGAAGTCGGGCTAATTTATAACTCCCGGTTGGACCATTTTTTGTAACCTTTAATTTGGAGTATTTTTCTCCGCTCCGAATAGCAGAATAAATATTAAACCTATAGAGAAAATTCACGTTTCCCCAGTTTACCGGGCCAGCTAATTGTAAGTGGATTTGCATGCCCTATTTCCTGAACCAACTCGAAGGTTTCTCTGTAAACAAACTATTTATGGCGCCTCATATTGGCAGTACCTTCTTGACTCTTGCGATTTGTGTCTGGAACGAGCTCGTTCGGTTCCTTGCTCCTTTTGGCATTAGAATTTATTATTATGGGACTTGCTGTTATACCGGCATTTAAATGCAATGGAAATAGCTATAACCTACCTCGGAGAAGAGTAAACATTAGCTGGCACATAAAGCCTCTATTAGTTTGAGTTAAGAATTAAAACTATAACTTTATTGTTAAGGAAAATCGCCCACTAACTGAACAAGTATTAGATTAGATTGGAACTCTTTATTGTACACACCAGAAAACAATATACATTATGAGGCTAGATTCTAGGAATAAGGTCATAGGCATTTTTTCGCTGTCTTTTCCTCCACTACAACTCTACCTGAAGCCAGCGGATAACATTGATAACAAACGAAATGCAAATTCTTTACGTTGAAATAATTTCTTTATTTCTGATTTCTGCCTGTGTCCTGAAGAAAAAAGGTGTTAGCAATAGTTAGGAATACATAAACCTTTACTAGGTCATCAACTCACTCGAATCAGTTACATTACCGGTGACTTTGCAACAATAATTATACTTTGGCTAACTGTACCTAAGTATTCTTGACAGCCTTGATGGTCTAACTAACGGTATTTGATCACCATGACACCTTGGTCGTGGGTTCGATTTCAATTGAGGGTCGTCGTACTTTTATTGGTACACAAGACCTCAGTCTGGATGTATTCCGTGATTGTGATAACCTTAACCGGTTACCATGTCACAGGATAAGTGATTATTTAGTGTGATTATTTATAATTTCAGTGAAATAAAGAATATTTTAACTATCCTTAGTAAAATTTTTGGTAACACTTCTTGGCGTGGGAAGAACATATGACTGGAGTTTTTGCCAGAAACGTCAGGTTCAGCATTAAAATAGACATTATTAAAATTTCTTACGTTCACTTTTTGCAAAAACGAACAAATTAGTTTTTTTTTTCATCGGTGGTGCTAGCCAGATAAGACAAGTAAGCACTTATTAAAATTGTTATCATACCAATTAGGAGTGCTCATCTGCCGTTGCAGTCATTAAATAGAACAACATAAGTTTACATTAGAAGTACTACTCTAGGGTCACCATCTGATGCGTCCTCGCAGATAGTGTCCGCCATCAATGTGCCCAACACAGGAATTACGCGCAAAAACCCTTAAGTGCTTGATTAGAGGGACCTAGCCACCACAACACCGGGACGCACCGGTTAATCTAAATTGTTAATGAGTTACGTAACTAGAATTATAAACGACCCATCGCGCTGCAAATGTGGACTTGGCACTAGTCAAGCAGGCTGCTAAAACAGAGTAGCGAGTTGTAGAGGAAACTCTCCAACAGCACATTGGTCTCACACTGTAAATGTTTCTAAATCAAAAACAATACGTAGTCCATTAAATTTTATAAGTGCGCTTAGCGTGCATGCTACACTACACTAATCAAATTTAACATTTCGAGAAAGGCTTTTCTGTAACGAGACAGGAATCGCCTCCCTTTGCACTCACGATGACGTAGGAATGAGAGCGGTACACGGTCGAGGCATGAACGCTGAGAAAACTGTGTTTATTGTAAATACTGTATTTTTGTATTTTTTTATTCTACAAATTGCTTATGAGTTACACTACATCTATGACCAAAAAAGAAACAGACGTCTTCTAATGTTCAAATAATATGTTAACGAAGGGGTCAGGGGAAAAAATGCTTTTGTCACATTTTTTATTTTTTTCAACTGGCAATGCAGTCTGAACGGTTATATCTGTCGCTATGTTCTATGAAAAACAACAGGGCAACAGCACCCATAGTCTCTGCGCTTTTAAGCTTCTAAAATATCGTTACAGGGTAAAAACATCCAATGTCAGAACCGTTCAGGAAAAAAAACAACCTTTGACCATGGTCCACTATGACAGTGACATAAAACTTCTAGGTTATATTTTTTCATATTTCTTTCTTTTCCAGCGCTCCAAATTAATGGAATTGTGAGTTTTTTATGCAAAATGTCCGATGAAGAGTGTAATGTTTTGAGGTGTGATAAATCTAGTAAAAAGAGAAAAACTTTCGGTCGAATATCAGAAGTCAACAAGAAGATAAAAGTACAAAGTCAGGAGATGGGAGAAAATTGTTATTGTAAGCGGTACAAGTGTTTTGATGTGGTGAATCTAGAACAACGAAACAAAATTCTCAGAGATTTTAATCTCATACAGACCCGTGATTAACAAAATTTATATTTGTGTGGTCTCATCATAGTTTATGAGATACAAAGAAGGCGTCCAAGGAAAGCCGAAGACGATGCAAATTTACATTCAGCAACCTATTTATACCGGGTTAGAATCACTGACAACACTCAGACGAAAGATGTTTCAGTTTGTTTTAAAGCATTCATGGCCCCTCAAAAATATATCTTTCTGAAGAATTAAATGTGAAAAAAATGTATGATTTGTTTCAATACAAAGATTTATTGTCCTATGAGTCGTACAGAACCATTTTTGTTAATAATTTCAATATTGGTTTCGGATATCCGAGGTCAGATACATGTGGAAATTGCGATGAATTTAAGGCTAAACTGAAGGGCTTAGAAGTAGACTTGAAGAGTGTATCTAACAATGAAGAAAAGTCTGTTATTGAGAAGAAGATAAAAGATTTAAAAACTGAAAATAAAGTACACAAGGACATTTTATCGAAAAAAAAGAGAAAGCAGGATTTACTGTCAATCGTCTTTGAAAAGAGAGGCTATCGCCATGGATTATCAAAAGAATCTGAGCATGCCTAACATAACCAGTAACGAGACCTACTATAAGAGACAGCTCACCTTCAATCCATTTAACATTCACGTCCTGGGTTCTGCAGATTACTATTTTTACTGCTACGATGAGACCATAGCTAAAAAAGGAGCAGATGAAGTTTGTTCCTTCTTACACCATTATATCTTTACAAAACTCAATCCTAATGTCAGAGAGTTAGTAATATTTTGCGATTCATGTGGTGGGCAAAATAAAAACTATTGCATGTTCAGATTTATACACTATGTGGTTCACACAGCCAAACGTTTGGACGTGATAAAAATGGTATTTCCGATTCGAGGTCATTCTTACCTAGAATGTGACAAAAATATGGCACTTATAAATCAGAAGGCTCCATGTGAAACACCAGATGATTGGAGAAAAGTAGTGTCCAAGTCAAGACTAAAACCTACACCATTTCGAGTTATTGATGTTGATCAGCCTTTAGTCCGATCTTGGACCAAGTTTTTGGCACCAAAGTATAAAAAGACATGCCCATTTCTTTCTAGACCTATCCGTGAGATCAGGGTTGAGATTACACATCCCCGTGTCATTTTCTACAGAGATACCTATAATGGACACTGGACTTCCTCTGTTATGTTGGATGCAAAGAGAAGAAGGGTTAACTCATCTTCCTGTGAAGACATCCCTAATTCAGGAGAATTTACTCTCCCTGACCAAGCTTACAAGGACATTTTACCGATCAGTAAAGCAAAATTCCTGGATATACAGTATTTATCAAAATATTGTGGACCGACAGCAAAAAAGTTTTTTTCCAACCTTAAATATACATAACAAATGATTAGAAGAAGCCTTTCCCCTATACCTTTATACCTATTACAGTTAAAGTGCCTTAGTGACATCAATTGTTTTTCCCCTGATGTTGATGGACATAGGATGGTTTTCACCTGATTATTCTGTCTTAGTCACAATTTTTTATTATAACTCTTAGCTGATGTGAAGTCAAAATAAAATAAATAAATAATTACATTAACAATAAACATTCTTTCAATAAAAAAAGCTTTTCTTATTTATTTGGGTATAAATGACACTATTTTATTAAGATCTTATCAGTTTGATCATTAGGTGACAAAAGTTGTTTTTCCCCTGACCCCTTCCTGGTATAAAGACTATCATCATCATCATCAGCCACTCAACGCCCACTGCAGGACATAGGCTTCCCTCATGGTTTTCATAATCATGAAGGGTTTTGCCATAATCGCCACGCTTGGCAGGCGGGTTGGCGATCGCAGTATGCTGTTGAAATCTCAGGAAGACGCTGCTGCATAAAGACTATGATCGGTGCTAACTTAAGTTTAATATTAATAGAATCAGACAGTTAGGGCTACCACGAAAAGGAGGGTGGTAAACAAACACAACTTTCTGATGCATCGACTTTCTGTGTCCGATTTTCCTGTGACACAAGTTTCCTCCAAGTTTCCATGTTAGTTAACGTAACCCGACGATTACGATACGAGTGAAGTTGGGTACCCGCGATCGTGTGAATGATAATTTTAGACCCGCAAGGTAATGGGGCCCTTAGACCCCCGTATTCCAGGACTGGATAAGTATCTAGCTCGTTAGTTTAGATATTTCTCAGCAACTGTCGACCAATTAAATGAACCCCTACGAGCATGCCATTGCTGTAAAATATATGAATGCAGCTTAGTAAATTTCCATATCCTATAGATTTTGCTTGTTTTAAGCGTGAAGGGAGATGTTTGAATTATTACAGCTATTTTCATAATTTCTACTCTACATGATTAAACATTAATCTGACTTCATGAAACCATCGCGTTTTTTGCAAACCATATGCTAACTTATAAAAATGTTGCAATTTGGTTCATAATCATATCTTTTTGCACGTCTTCCTAAATTGTTTCAATTTCCAGCCCCACACAAAAAACTCTCGCTCGTAATTTCGCGCAATTTCGTGCGATTATACACGTGTTTCCTGAACTCATTTGTCCGCATGTTATTATCGGAATAACGAACCCGGCCGGTCGGCGTGAACATTATAATAAGAACTCGGTGTTTATGATTATTTTCGTGTCCATACGTTCCGTGTGAAACGAGGGCACGTTACCAGTCGGAGTGATACGTGATTCGCACGAATTATTACACTTTATTGCCTCCATTATTTTTTTACAATCCCGCTTGTAGCCGCCACTGCCAGCACCGCCGCGGCCGACAGGAACAAAATGCATTTGTTGTATTTGTAATGGCATACTTTAATGGGACCCGTGGCTGGGGCAATTGTTATGAATTTATTTCGAAACTGGTTTTATTATGTTTTTAGTAAAGCTATCTGGTAAGCTAATGTTGATACTTATCTCTCCAAAGCCGCTTGTAGTACGAGAATAATCTCTTTAATTATTAACAAGATACTAATTATTTGTCAGACTACTAGACCAGCAAAATTATAGCGTAGAACGGCCTTGGCAAAAAACGCAACATAGACCGAATAGGAACAAAAAAGTACAGACGTTGAATACTCCAGCCGATGGAGGCAGCAATGTCGGTAAGTGTGTCAGCACTTCCGTCGCTTTGTGACAAAACCTAACTTTACAAGTAGGTACCTCGTGTGGAAAATGTCTGCAAGTAACTTTCCAACCCAATTAGACTGAGCTACAAACCCCTTAAACGTAGATTGTTTGCGCTTTTACCGTGTGCAACCATGCTGCTGCACATTTTTTATCTATTTGATAGACTTACCAACAGTTTCTCGTATACTAACACGCTGTTAATCTACCGGTAACAGCTGTCAATTGACCAAAGTGCATACAAAAAAAACACTGACAGTAGATTAACAGCTTGTTAGTGTACGAGAAACCGGGGGTTTTGGTAAAAAAGATCGATGAAAATTTATGCCAAACTAGATAAAGGTTCCCCAAAATTAATGCTCATCAAATTTTATAGCAGGTAGGTATATGTTTTATTATTAAACACAATTTGGTGGCAGTTCGATCGTTTCCGTGGAGATTAATAAAAAATTTTTGGTAGTTCAATAGTTATATTACTGGTAGGCGTTAAATTTTACGCGTTCACGGCAAAATTCGATCTTCCCTTTTTCATTCTAAATTAGAGTCATGCTAGCTGTCTTCGTCCCGTTGTAAAATGACATGGTGAACATCACACAGCCACGGATGGATCCAATCACTGCATTCCCAAATGCAATATAGTCAAATAAGTAGTTGACCCGGAAAAAATATGAGTAGCAATCTTCCTTCGGAATACGTTGGGGGGGGTCACTGACAGTCTAAATTTTGTTTTGCGTGGTACTGGATCCGTTGCGTCATCCGCCATCTTGATTGTGAGGGTAATTTTTGTTTATTGAATAACTCGTTCATTTTCAATTCAGACGAAAAATGACAATCACAACAGTGGTTTAGAATTTAATTTCCTACGATTTTGGTTCTCATCATTTTTTCCTAGGCTCGATATTTTTCGATTTATACACCAAAAGAGGGAGTAAATTTTTGTTTCATTAACAACTCGTTTACTTTCAATTTTACATGAAAAATCTAGCACCAGAATTGGTGCTGAAGACCATATCTTCTGGACTAATTCATCGACAATTACGAGGAAGAATCGAGTTATGATGGCCAGTTATTGAATAAACAAAAGTTAACAATAATAAAGATGGCGGATGACGCAACGGATCGAGTACCACGCAAAACAAAATTTAGACTGCCTCTAACGAATTCCGAAGGAAAATTGCTACTTAATTTTTTTCCGGGCTTGCCCCTTTTTTGAGCTAATTCTACTGGGCTAATAACAACAAACTAACGGTCTGCGCATCACGAGCCGCAATTGCAAAATAATAAGTACCAAAAGAACTTTTGCGTGAATTATTTACGCGAGTTCGATACTCTGTTTAGAATACACCACTTTCTTCTACGATCCATGGTGATGGACACAGACTAACATTGTAAACAAAATAAGCCTCTACAAAAATTTTTGCGTCACACTTAACCATAACCTCCGCCTCTCTAGCTTTTAAGACAGCGAGAAACAAGCGAGTCCGATTCCCACTGGGGGCCGTCGTACATTTGTACAAATGGCGTCAGTCTGGGTGTATTTTCATGTTTGTAATGTCCTTGCCTGGTTACCATAGCACAGGGTATCCTAGTTTGGGACCAGATCAATCGATTGTATTGTGTGGATGTTATTATATATTATATTTATTATTATATATATTACCTCAGTAGGAATTGAACCCACGACCTTTGTCACTGTAATCCAACGTGTTAACGCTAGACCAACGATGCAGTAAAGTTTCTGCATGTAACGATACTTTTATTGTATTTATTCTGAGTTTGCAGCGCGATGTCACGCACGTCCTTCCTAAATAACGGAGTCGGTCGTGGATCTCTATGGTGGATCGCACCGCACGACCTCTGTCAATTTGTTCGTATCTTTTGTTGGCCCGAATTCCTTGCAGAAGATTAGGTTATTAATGTGGATTCTCTTGGTGTTCTCACTTATTTTTTATTAACTACGTATAAACCTCGTTTTAGCTTCAGCTTATGAATCATTATCATCAGCCATTTGACGCGCACTAAAGGACATAGACCTCGCTCGTGGTTTTCCAACCTTCCGCTTGTGCCGCCCGTATCCAGCGACTCCCCGCCACCGTAACCAGGGTCGTCAGACCATCAGGTGGAGGGCCTGCCCACGCTGCGTCGTCCGGTCCGCGGTCACCAGGTTAGAACTTTTTAGTCCCAACGGCCATCAGTTCTCCGAGCTATGTGCGCCGCCCACTACCACTTCAACTGAGCAGCCTATGAA
Organism: Yponomeuta malinellus; assembly: GCA_947308005.1. Taxonomy (NCBI): domain Eukaryota; kingdom Metazoa; phylum Arthropoda; class Insecta; order Lepidoptera; family Yponomeutidae; genus Yponomeuta; species Yponomeuta malinellus. The sequence continues at coordinate 12,370,052 of OX371006.1, read as the reverse complement.
TACATTCGTAATATAATAATTTATTTTTTGATGAGCTATTTGAAATGTTGTTGATTGCTCCTGAAGTTTGTTAGAAGTAAGTCATGCACTCAAAGTGCCCGTAGTCTTGAAGGGATAACTCTATTATCCTATTCTATATATTCACTTGGAATTCTCCTCTTTTTACTATGATACACAAACTTGTGCCTTGACATTTTCGTAAAAATGTTCGTAGCTTAGGAAAATATAATGAATTTTCGTTAAAACAGTAATTAATGAGAAAGCAAAATTTAAACTTTCCGGTTTCTTAATTTTTCGCAAAGCTTCATATATCACGTAACAATTGTGATTTGACTTGTATGTACGCCAAATAAATAAAATAAATAATATTAACAAAAATTAAGAACCGCCTTAATAAATTACATACAATAATACTCGTAAACAATCCGACTTCATTGAAGTCGACGTCCTTTTTGAACACGTAGTTTTGATACGTTCAGCAGGACGTCGACTTCAATGAAGTCGAATTGTATACGAGTATTATTATGTGTAATTTTTGAGGGCGGTTCTTAATTTTTGTTAAAATTTTCATTTCATTTCATTATTTTTAGTTTTCATTGTCTAACTAATCGGTTCAGCCAAACGCACGATAATCGCGGATTAACACACATACATACAAACATACAGGTCAAACTGAGAACCTCCTTTTGTTTAAGTCGATTAAAAAAGGTCTATTATCTATTCATCAACAAACGGCAATCCGACCTTGTAACACTATCAATTAAATTATCTAAATAAACTATCAATTAGAAAGGGACTTTATAACTATTTGCATGTCGTTTTACAATAAAAATATTGTGCAGCGTCTTCCTGAGATTCCAACTGCATACTGCGATCGCCAACCCGCCTGCCAAGCGTGGCGATTATGGCAAAAACCCTCATGGTTAGGAAAACCATGAGGGAGGCCTGTGTCCTGCAGTGGGCGTCAAATGGCTGATGATGATGATGATGGAGGCAAGTAGTTATTCACTAATAATAATAATAATTTAATTGTTTACCTAATAAATAATCGCGATTAGACTCGTGAAGTGTATAACTAAATAGTTATCCAGTCCTTTACTTACACTAACAGTGCCATACCTCTCGCTCCTGCACCGCAGCGTCACGTCGTTCATTAGACCGGATCCTGGACTCAACTGTTGACCTTAACTCACTGGCACAGCTTTTGTGACCTCAGTTAACGGCAACAATCTTTGCGGTATTGTGCAGTTACCATCGTTTATCTTCACATCTTTTCTCTTGAGGACTTAAAATGCACAGGCGTGACACAACACTGACAAATTTCGGTATCGTATTTCACCAAAACGGAAATTGCTGCTGCGACGAATACCTGTAGTTTCTGTAGCCATAATATTTATAACAATAATAGTTTGTCCCCAAAATGGACCATCGTGACTGATCGCAATAGGTAAAGTATAAATACTTACAGACATGATATGGTGTTGTTAATTCAACCCCCGCCCCTCCACTTCCCTATTTTCAACCAGGCTTTGCATAGCCAGAATTAGTTAAATAACTGCACTAGCTAGAATTTCTCGATAACTACGAGCAAAGTTTATGTTGCTTATCTTCGCCAATTGTACTTGTCAGTACAGGCCTATTCCGATTATTAAACGTCGTGTATCTCATCGTGTGATGATCAAAAATATATTGTTTTATGACATGCGTTCTATCGTTAAGACCAATAATTAACAACCAAGTCGTTTCTTACTTTATCTAACATTTTCATTGTAACCGCAAGTTGATCCAAATCTAACATTTTCATTGTAACCACACGTTACTCCAACAGGTACAGTCCACGTACAGTCAAAAGCACATTATCGCATACACACATCAAGGAAGTTTGCGATCACTTTGAAAAACTGAAATCTTGTTTGTTACTGTAGGTAGATTATATTATGATTTTTTCTTCTTTTTAGATTCTTTATTTAAAAATAAAGAATTAGAACACAAAACAATGACACCGTTCAGTTGTTTTTTCATATTAAAAGGCTTTCAGTCCTAGCTTACGCTCATTCAGAAATCTGATTTAGTCAATTTTATTATAACCGGTTCAAGATATTTTTTGCGGAAAGTTGTGATTGAAAAAATGCCAAGAGGATTATCAGAGGTTTTACGAGCAAGAATAGTAATTTTGAGGGAAGAAGGATACACCACGAGAGTACTAGCACGCCGACTTGCTATATCCCAATCCTGTGTCGTGGCTACGTTGCAGAGGTACCATGGAATGGGGAATTTAGCTGACCGACCCCGCAGCGGTCGCCCAACTGTTTTGACAGCTGCCCAAAAGCGCTATATTAGATTGCTGGCAGCCCGTGATCCAACAATCAAAGCCGCCTCTGGGCTTGAAGTTAGCACGCAGACCGTTCGCAATTGCTTGCACCACGCTGGATTACGAGCACGGAGATCTTGGCGAGCTCCGCTCAATTCCCGGCAACGTCAACAACGAAGATTGCAGTGGGCTAGACTTCGGCAAAATGAAGAAGGTGAGGAAGAAAACATTTGGCAAAACTGTCTCTTCGTTGACGAATCCCGAATCAGCAGTCATCCAGATAACCGACGTGTCCGTGTCTGGAGAAAACCAGGCGACCATGAAAGACAAAGAACTGGCACTGGAACAGTTCAGCAAGGCGGAAAATCGGTGTCCTTTTGGGGTGGCATTATGATTGGAGCTAGAACGCCTTTGATCCCGTATCGGGGCTACATGACAGCAGACATGTACAAAGCAGTTGTTATTGATGATATCGTCAGACCATTCCGAGTAAACCATGGGCACCAATTTGTACTGGTCGATGATAATGCGCCCGCACATCGAGCTCAACGAGTCAATGCTGCTCTTCAAGAATACGATATCACACGTTTAGACTGGCCTGCCGGCTCGCCCGACTTAAACCCAATAGAGCACGCGTGGGATGCTCTTAAACGAGCTGTATGGAACCGTAAGCCACGTCCCCAGACAGTTCCAGAGCTCAGGGAAGCCGCTATTGAAGAATGGGATAGGTTACCCCAGGAAATGCTGGATAACTTGATCCTCAGCATGCCCAGGTCCTCCGCATGTGTTCGAGCCAGGGGAGGAGTTATTTTATATTGAATTTAACCTTTTAATAATAAATTGTTGTTTAAGTTTAATTAAACAGTATTTTTCTTACTATAAAATTTCTATCACAATTACATTATGATTAATGGCTCAATTTTTTTTAAATAAATAATAAAAAATAGTTTTATGTTTTAATTTCAAACAGGGTATTTCTATTTAAAGAAAGCATACAACATAGATATTTTCTTGATAAAGTTAAATTTAAAGAATTATAGGAGCTTATGATCACAAACTTTTTTTGATGTGTGTACACTCTGCTCAGACACATTACGAGCTACTTTGTAAAATGTAAAGGTTAACCAGCTGTCCATTATTATGACGGTAGAAACCCCCTACCGTAAATTTAATGGAAATGCCGATTCAATTGGTGGTAATAATGACAGTAAAATGTCATTTATTTTATGTAGCCTGCATTAATTAATCTTTGCTGAACAAAAACCTCCGCTTTCTCAGTGGAATAGTAATTTCATAAACGAATGTTGTAGAATTGAGAGTTTCTCAAAATATATTCTTAAGTATCGATCTGTTTCATAATTTTTTGAGAAATCTGAAGTTACAGACTCATAATTAAGTATTTTCTATATGACATTCTGCATTCAAAAACCGGCGTTAAGTGTATATTACTTCTAATGCTATAAAAAATATCGTTGAAGACTTTTCACAGTATAGAGTTCCAATAAACACTTTATTAATCCTTCCTGCAGAAAATTCCTACGTGACAAAATTACATAGAAAAAACATCAACGCGCTCCAAGAACTTACCCGCGCGTTGAAGTAATAAAAACTCGATTTTCTTTAGCGTTATAAAATTTCCAATAATCTCAGTTATTTTTCCTAAGAACCATCAAGGTGTGTGTTTCTTTTTAGTAAAATACTCGCAACTTTTTCTGTCTACATTTTTCTTGAGCGGTAGTAACACATCGAAAGAACGCTTGCCTCGCATTCGAGAGGTCGTGGGTTAGACTCCATGATTATTGATTAAGTAGTAAGACAGTAATTATAAAACTATAAAAAAAAATGAAAATAAAAAATATATCAAACATTACATACAATAGATACGTGTGTGTGTGTGTGTGTGTGTGTGTGTGTATTACGACGGTCCGCACTGCCTTTGCAATTTAATTTAAGACGCCATCTAACAAAATACAAGTATTTTGTTAGATGAGGTCTTTTTGCAATAAATTTAGGGGTTAAAGTATGAAATTGCCGTTTTATTGCAAAAGGTTCTTTGAATTGACATAGAATCTTCATGGTTTGAGGTTTTCGAATGAAACTTTTTTCAAATGGTTTCTATGATGTTCTTTTTTTAAAAAATGTGAAACATTTGAATATCGAATATTGAATATTAACAAGGCAACACAAGTTTCAACACGCGTTTCTTTCTGCAGATCAGTCAAGTCATGAGGCACCCATTTTTCGTATTTTTTTATTTTATTGATTTGACGCAAGTGAGTCAATATTGTGGGTAAGGTAACGTTAAACCATGCCGCTAGTTCCTGGGTAGTTTGACTAGGGTCGGCTTCCACTATCTCTCTTAATTCATCGTTATTCACCTGTGGCGGTCTTCCTCGTGGCTCGTTCTTTAAGTCGAAATTTCCATCACGAAAGCGTTTAAACCAAAATCGCACGGTGCGTTCATTAGTAGACCCCTCTCCAAACGCAGCATTGATATTGCGGGCTGTTTCTGTCGCGTTAGTTCCGCGTCGGAACTCGTATTCAAAAATCACTCTAATTTTCGCAGTATCCATCTTTCTTGTCTAAATTGAATAACAAAAACAATTGAAAGTCGATATTTAAATGTTTCACATTTTTTAAAAAAAGAACATCATAGAAACCATTTGAAAAAAGTTTCATTCGAAAACCTCAAACCATGAAGATTCTATGTCAATTCAAAGAACCTATTGTAATAAAACGGCAATTTCATACTTTAACCCCTATTATTAATGTATATTTTTTTATTTCCATACTTCGACCAAAATAGTGATGTATTAATTAGCAAGGGCAAGATCAAAAGATCAACCGGCGTGCGTGCATTCAACCACTAATGAATGTTGAGGAAACGAAAGTCATCTTTCAGGATCGTGGCAAGTGGCAGCCCCTAGTCTCTGCCTACCCCTCTGGGATACGGGCGTGAGTTTATGTATGTATGTGTATATTTTTTTATTTCTGGCAACAAGATCCAATATTTTTTCATTACGAAATTTAAAAAATAAGCCGTTTGGTTTCTCAACCAACAAACGATTTAATTTTCTACAACAATTCCGTAATATATTCCATCGTTCGCTAAATTAACACTATTGGTTCTGAAACAAACAAAACCAACGGCGACAAAAGTTGGATGTATGCAAAGTTGTTGATGCCAATGTATCGGCAGGAAATAAAAGTAAAGAAAAAAGTCATGCAGGACATAGGCCTCCCTCATGGTTTTCCTAACCATGAGGGGTTTTGCCATAATCGCCACGCTTGGCAGGCGAGTTGGCGGTCGCAGTGTGCGGTTGAAATCTCAGGAAAACGCTGCTGCCCGTCTCCTGGTAATGTATTTCCTTAGTCACCTTCTACGACATCCACGGAAGGAAATGGAGTGACGCCATTCTTAATCTGGCGCCACACGGAACGGTGGTATTTGAACACCACCAATCAGACAGTTTTGTAGTAGTAAATTTTAGCTCGAATTCATCATATAAAGTAACTTGTTAGGTAGAGTTTAAAACAACCAATTCAAATAAACCCATAACAAACCAAATCAAATGAGAACTTGAATCTATAAACCAAAAACCAGGCACTGAGCCTAACTAAAATTGTGAGTGTAAAATGTGTACAAAAATAAACTAATATCATATTTGTATCAAATATCTACTTTAACTAAACGAGGTTTAAAGATTACTGTTAATTCTAATGTCTGTTAAACTGTTTTCACTAAAATCCGTTTTAAATCTCAAATCGATTACTTTTTTTTTATTTTCTTCTGTTATTTAGAATTTCTCAACTCCCTGAATAGTCCCTGGTTACTATTTCACAGCAAAGGGTCCTATTTGTTAGACTAGACGATCACATCTTGACCAAAGATTAAAACTTTCTGTGAATTTAGGTAAAAAAATTGCTCTTTTACATAGTACACATTTAACTTACACAGAGCTAAAATAGGAAGCTTAGGTACACATTCTTTACTTTGTTATCTCCTATATTAGAACCCTATGTTAGACATTCAACGGTTGCAAAGATGGAAGGCTGCAGCCAAGGTATTTCATCTTCGGGAACCAGCGATTATTACTGGCAGCAGTAAGTATAAAGGAGATTGCCTAGGTTTGATCAGGATGATATGTATAATAAGATAACAAAGAATATTCTTTATTGTACACTAGAGCACATGACATGAAAATTAGAAAAATACACACTAAAATTCGCGGCCTTATTTCTAAAAACAATTTCTATGTCTATTTGATTTTTTTATGTATCTCGGGGCTGGGTGTTGCAGTGTGTGTGTATGTGTGTGCGTCTGTATGCGTGTGATTAATTTTTAGTAGCAATACCACTGGCCAACTTTGAAGGTAACCATCGTGAGGAAACCTGAGTTCCTGACAGCAATTAAAATCTCCAATCCGTGGTTATCATAGTCTCTCTCTCTCTCTCTCTCTGAGAGAAAGCCCATGCCTACGGTGGGACTTACGTAAGCTGCATATACCCCAGCAATACTTGCGATTTTTGTAGACGTACAGGAAACTGTCACGTAACTCGTTTTCCTCTTTCAGAACCGAACGTGGTCTAAGAGCGTACATTGGTCGGGGAAGAAGTCTTGGCAAAAGGTACCAGGCGCTAGTGTGACGCTGTACCAGGCTTACTATGACGAGAGACTGCCTCAAAGATACGTACGGATTCTGGCATCCTTTCCTGGTAAGTTTGGAAACAAAATAAATTACTGAAAAAGCTTGCATGCTTTTGAACATAAAATATATTATTGACTGTTTTACAATGACTTTTTCGAAGAATTTTATAGAGAATTCTTCCAGTAGGACATAAACATAGAAAATGTGTTGGTACCTTTTCTAGTATAACAATCCAAGTGAGTGACTTCTTATTTTTAAATGCAGATGACTACCTGACTTATTAAACCTTTAACGCCGGACACACGCCTGCTACGCAAATTAAAACTTCCGTTGTAGTCATGAATTAAATATAATTTGTGTGGCTCTCTTTAGGAGCAAATGTTAAAATAGTATGTTAATGCTTAGATGCAGTCTTATGTCATTAAAGAAATGTAGTAAACACATTTCACATGTTTAGAAGTCTAACTATCAATATCACAATTTTAACAAACTCCACCTATCTAAACTTAATTACACTTTCTACGCTTCACAAATCATTTGCCGATAAGGTAAAAAAAAAAAAAAAAAAACCTTGAACCGTGAACCTTGCAGTTAAGCCACTTGGTTGCGGATTTTTACGCTTAGATCATCAAATTACATCGTTACAGAAACGTCACATAGATCTCAAGCGGGCTATTTTTCTACTCGATACATACAACCTTTACTTTGTGACCAACACCAAAATTTTTGGAAATAAATTACATGTTTCATACTTTCCATACAGCATTTTAAAGCAACATTTACATTAGTAGTAGTATATTATGTTGCACTGGATTTCAGAGTTGGTCCCATAAAAAGTTGTTTATATTAATGACTTGAATAACCCCCTTGAGTTATACCAGACCGTTGAGCAATACCATGTGTACTCACGCTTCTACAATAAATACCGATATTTCAAATTAACTAAATATTTCAAACAAAATGGATTTTTTTCACTTATACCTAGCTATCTCGTTGAGCCATGGACACCAAACAAAAATTACATAACTTAATTATACGTCTAACAAGCTTGTCGGATTACCTGACGATTATAATAAAATTGTATCACTAATTTGTGCGATACTGTCGAGAAAATATAACTTTTCGTGAATGAAATCTAATCTAATTATCGATTTAACGGAGTTGTGACAGCGCCTAGTAAAAAACAAGAAAACAGACGCATCGAATTGAGCTCCTCCTGTTTTTTTAAAAGTCTGTTAAAAACAAGCTCGGAATTCTACTCTTATAGCTTGAATAGCTCTTTTTAAAATTTTCTCCTTAAATTGAGCAACAGCAATAGCGTGATTTTTCAAGGATCTTCGAATAAAGTTGCTCTGCCTGTTGGCCGTATTCAGCATACTAACTCTTGTATCCACCTTAAGTAGAAGCAGCGGTGGGCGCGTGCCGCAAGCGCTCCTGTATGTAATTATACGGTTCAGCATAGTCCGCGGAGCCATTCCACCTATTATGCCATTAAGCCGAACCTATAAATAACATTTGATTCTAAAACAAACTTCTCAACTATCGATCACAGGTTAGGGGTAATATATTCATAGCTTTAGGGCTTTTCATTAAATGTAAGAAGGTTATTTTTTATTCTTGGCTTGGCAAAAACTGTAGGCCACCTCAATTATGTACATGCTATAATTTTATCTTACAGTAATATGCATCATCAGGGCTCATATACCTTCATCGATCGTTCTTAAAATACAAAAGGTGAGAGATAAAATAAGAAAAACTGCATAGTAAATTAAAATGTAAACAAACTGGAGATAACGCGGTGGTGCTTTGGTTAATGAAGAAGTTCATGAGAAGCAAAAAGTACTTACAAAGTGCAATCTAGACTTATAAAGACATCAAGGAAGGGACAGATAAGCGTTGGCCCGTATATTTCTACAATCGGTGCTGGATTCAATTTAATCGTCTAACTGAACTATGGAATTATTGATATGGTCTCGCCTTGGAGCTTAAAAAATAAAACAATGTCACTTATATCTGAAAAAAATACTTTGAATAAAAAATCTACATATTAAAAGAATAACAATTTAGCTAATGAGGTACTTTATTTTAAAGCATTTCCAGAGGTAATTTAATAAGATCGGAGTATCTTTTTTACAAAGAAGCACTTAAAATATCTTACGCTGCGCACGGTTCTCGAACACAAAACATTCCGCACGTTTTTGTCGGTGAAAATTTGCACTTACAATAAGTGAGAGACTTTGAACTATTTACCATAATCACTTCGTTTCACATTTAGCGAAAACAAAATATTCGAAAATATGTATTGAAGGTAGAAAAGTCGTCCATTACAAAAACGGACAAGGTTTTTTGATCGAGGACAGAAGGCCATCGAATTCGCTCTCGTTCGACGTGGCTTTTTGTAGCGTTCATTATTGTCAGAGTATAGGCGGACTTCCATTCCACGGAGCGATAAGAGCGTACTCATTTGTCACTCGGCGTGCGAGGACGTCTTGTAAATTCCATTCCAGTAGAGATAAAAGCAACTTGGACGTTGTAGCTGCGGAGGGACATTCTGAATAAAACACAAACAATCCCCTACAGAATCCCTTCCTTTATCCCGGGAACATTTTGTATAGAAAATATTTATTGTACTTATTTGCTTTGTTTTAACGAAGCAACATATCTGCTCCGACGTCGAATAAAAGCTTCTAATAGAGCTAGTTTTATATTTAAGAACTGTCCTATCTCAGTAAACAATTCCGTTTAAATCGCAGAACGGGAACTTGTAACTGGTTTTCCACAGAAATAGATTGGCAATTCTGCCCCTTTCCTTTATAGGAAACGATCGCATCCCGGCGAGCGAGCTGCAATCTCCACGACCGTTATAATGATAACTTTTAAGAGCACAGTGCTGGACTCCGCGAGTCTTCGTAAATATTGTATTTACTAAGAATATACTCGACTCTCATAAAATTATTGCGAAGCGATCCGTTACTGGGCGGAAACCTTTTGATTTGTGCAATTTTCTGCAATTTTTGTTCCCACTTTCTGTAGATTAGTGAACATTGCATTCATTTTTTATTATTTTGTTTTCAGGCCACTACTATCCAGTAGAAGAACAGCTCTTTTGTCAAACTCGACTGAAATACCGCGAAAATTCCGACGACCCTTCAGTCGAGGTAGTCGCGGCGAAGCCACAAGAAATCTGGTACGAACAATGGAACCCTAACTCAGACTTTGTTGACACACCGCTGCTGTTATCCTGTCCACTGACAGAGCCATTATACGGACCGTCAGTAGTATCAGTTGTGACAGAGACGTGTGGAGATCCTTACAATGCATTTCTAATAGAGCCAACTAAAAGTGCGAGCTACAAGAGAAAGTTCACAGTTTGCGTCAAGGACTTGAACTACGAAAGAGATATTTCAAGAGATCTGATAGAATGGATTGAAACTAACAAAATACTTGGCGTTGAAGCCATAGATATTTACGTTGACTCTATACACGAAAAAACAAAGGAGATTTTAGAATACTACCATAGTACTGGCTACGTTAAACTCTTTCATGTTCCCATAAACCACAGTCCACAAAGTTATCTTTGGCAGCGAAGACGAGATCACATAATTACCTACAACGATTGCCTATATAGAAATATAGGAGAATCCGAATTCATCATACCTTTAGACATAGACGAAATAGTGCTCCCGAAGATTGCTGACAATCTTTCTGAACTAACAGAGAGATTCATCCAGCACGGCTGGAATGTCACGAAAACTTCCGCGGCGGTAGTACAAAACGTGTTCTTCTTTAATTTTATGCAAAATGGCAGTGACGACTATAAAAACACTTCCAACAACAGTGACGTTTACGTCAAACGCGATGACGTGCGGATAGGCAATGAACTTTCAGAGTTAGAGGAGGATATTTTAGGTAACCAAGTCATAGATGTTAGGAGTGCGAGTGAAAAGTTTAGATATAAATGCAATAAAGACTATGTTCCTCGATTAGTCCGTCACGTGACCAGATCGGCTCTCGTGTCGCCGGAGGGATCATTCAGCAAGAGTCTGATGGCCACCAGGCACGTGCTGATGGCCTTCAACCACTACCCGCTAGCCAGTGTGGGCTCAATCGACCCCTCTCCTTCTGATTACTGGTTTGCGCCCTTTCGAGAGGTGCAACTCAATCATTATAAGGTAATTGGAAAGTTTTGAAACTCTTTTCAGTCCCTAATCTTCTACTTTAAGTTTTTCTATTTAGAAATTTTATGAAATGTCATTGGTTCGACTTTTGGAACAGTCAACTATTTTAATACTAGATAAGAATAGAAAGAAACAAATGCATTATATTGTTACACAAGAACGAACTAAAAATTAAGGAGAAAAGTAATATATTTTAAAACTAACAAAGAAACTACAAAAAACATATTTAATTTCATTCAGTTTTTATAGACAGTAAACAAACCGTTGAAAGAAATAGGGAAGCAATATGTCTATTTAGTTCTCTGTCTTATCTCAGTTGTCACAAAAGGTACCTGACTCAGCACTGTGCTGAGAATGTGATCCCTCAGCGCTGCTACGGTAAGGTATAATTGTACTACATAGTGCGATAAGAGTGGCAAGAAACAAATTAATACTTAAATGAAATCAAAGTACTATAGATTAAAATAAAAATACCCGTACACCATACTGGCTACAGCTGGATGAGAATGACCGAGAACAGAAAGAAGTGGCGTGTCTTGGAGGAGGCCTACGTCCGGTAGTGGATGAGTGTGGGCTGATTGATGGATAATTATTTTAACATACTTTTTTTTTGCTGTTAGCAATAAGGCCGCCAATTTTACCTTTTTTTGTAAAGAATATTCGTATCTTATCCTATATATAGTACCAGCTTGTGGCTTCGGACGCGATTGAGCGCGGAGCTATCAAGCTAATTGGAGATGAGGAATTGACGAAGGCAAGATTACGGCCTCTGGAGCACCGTAGTGGAGTCACTTGCCTTTCCGTTTTCTACGAGATATATTTTGGAGAGTGTGCACAAGGGCTACATGAACTTATACCCCCATCCCCTTTCTTCCATCGGAAAACCAGACAGACGGCTGGCTCATATGCACGGATTCGTTGTTTGAAATTCCGAGAATTCGCACCAAGCGATTCGCGAATCCTTTTATATTAACAACGGCAAAGATGTGGAACGTGTTACCGTCGTCTGTTTTTCCAAAGAAATATAACCTGGGTGGCTTTAAAACTAGATTCAACAGGTAAACACGTAACATCTTAGACCACGTCTTCATTTGCCGTCAGGCGTGGCTGGAGTCAAGTGTCAACCTGTCCCAATAGAAAAAAAGCTTATCTTAATACTTATATGATTTAAAGAGAAAAAGATAACTTAATTTAATATAGGTGAAAATAAGTAAAATAATAGGGAAAAGGCAGATAGCAAGACAAGATACACGAACTTATATATATTAAACTGACTTACAAACAATAAATTCACAATATACTAGACTGATTTTCAAACAATAAATTCATTTTATGCGAAGCCCAAATAGAGAACAGCAAAGCCTTTGATAAAACGATTGAACTCAAAAGCGCTGATAAACCTCTCACCACTCCCTTTATTCCTCTCTGTGATTTTATGTAAAAGTAAATAAACAAATTGGACTGAATTTACATGTTTCTTCTCTGCACCAGGAGGCGTGCAACAGCACGCTGGTGCGCGAGTGCGCGCTCTACGAGCGGGCGACCGTGGAGGACACGTCGGCGCTGCGCCTGCGCACCCGGCTCGAGGCAGCACTTGCGCGCGCGCCTTGCCTTGAACGAAAATAAAGTATTCATTTTTTTACAAAAATTCAAAGCCTTTTCGTCTAACAACCCTTCCTCGTTGAAGAAGTATTTAGAAATATTAAAATTCATCCGTCAGTTAAAAACATAAAAAATAGGGAGATTAAATTCCGAAGTGGAATTGTGTTAATGTCGAAAACAAAAAGAAAAGTGTTATCTTGTATTTCTACTTGTATCAAGTGTGTATCACGTGCAATTGAAATAAGGCAAAATCTAAAATCTGTTTCTTCAGTACCTTCCTCAGGGAAGAGACCCGTGCCCCTCGGTGGGGACATAAGGGATTGATGATGATGATGATGAAACGTTAAAATAATGCAACATAGGAATTATTTTCCGATGCCAGAACAGGTTAAATCACTTCCTGGAGTTAAACCCACGTAGAGTAAGATGCTGCAACCCGTATCGAGCTCGAAACAGCTATTATGTTAAAATTACTGTACAACCAGCAATATATGTTAAGTAAAAATTTCCAATGTTTCCTTTCTGATACATTAAATGCCAGTATCTAAGCAAATCCTGGCCAGAAAGTGGGGGTGGCTCGGCCACGCATTCCGAAGGTTAGACCAACATCCAACCAGACAGAGCCTCTCGTAGTAACCTCCGGGAAGGAGAAAGAGGCGGCGTCCAAAAACCATAAACATAACATAAACATTTACACACAGGCACATAAACATTGTGTATTATATTAAGGCTTTTTATTTTTTTGAATAAACAATTTAAAAAAACATACATTACTTCTGGCCCTACACAAGGATACCCTGTGTCGTGGGACCTGGCGCCGATCAGTCACGTTTGAAGCGAAAACACTTGGATGGTAAGACTTCGAAGTCGTTGCTCAAGACCGCAGCAAGTGGAGATTTCTGTATAAAGGCCCAATGTCCCTGATGAGGGACAATAGGGTATGCTAGTAAGTGCCAGTATGAAATAGAAAGTGGTAAGTATACAATCGGACCGTGCTCAGTGGCGTGCAATAGGAGAGGTCTATATCCAGCAGTGAACAGGCCGATGATGAAGTATATAATCCAAATAACTTTACTATTGAGTGTATGCTAGAAAATTATGCAATGACATGAGTGCTACCTCTAAAATACACTCGTCATGGCAATTTATTCTCGTACATATCGACAATATGTAATTTATAAGAATTACATTAGCGGCCATCAACATGTTACCATGGAGTAGTTACCAAGGTTCGTTGTTGTCATTTCTTACTACTTAACAACAGTGGTCTAGGTGGGGCTACTTATGTGCCACTGGGAATATTCCTAGAAATCAATTATTATGTACTTTATTGCATTAACATACTGTTTTGTACATAATTAAGCTCAATGCTACTTAGTATACCTAGCAGATAACCTAGTTGTTAATCTAACTGCTAATGAAAACTTGTTAACATCATTAGCAGGTAGTGTTATTTTTTGCCATCAAGTTTGTATAAAACGATCCTATCTGTACTTTAAGTCCAAGCACCGGTTTTCATGAAGGTATTAAAATATCATTTTCACCTCACAAGCTCGTAAAAGCTCTGTTTATCATTCGAAATCTGCGTGGAAAATCGCACTTTATCCGCTAGCGTGGAAAGTGTTTTTAAAATTCGAATATTTTTATTCAATAAAGGTTTCGTACAATAAATTACATATATATAGAACCTCATTGGTTTCGTAATAGTTTATATTCTCTGCAGCCAGTCCATTGATGATTGAAATGCAAATACTTATTTCATGTCATGCGCCAGCCTCATTTAAAGAATCGCACTGGCCGGCAAGAAAATTTAATTTAAAAAAAAAACTTTAAAATTTTCTTCTCTTTATTGAATTCACTTTACTTCCATTATTTTGGTTTGTCTTTTGATAAAATCGAAAGAAATCATAAAATATGAGCGAAGCTAGCAGCGACGAAGATATAAATTTAAAATAAATAAACAGTAATTTAATATTTATTAAAACTGTTTTTCTTGCACCTAACATTTTCCTCGCTTTAGTGAGGTGAAAAGTTGTGTGTTGCGCTCGGCAGCAAAGTTATTTAGCGTCTCGTACCTTTGAAACCCTCGCTACGCTCAGGATTCTATATTTGAACCACTCGCTTCGCTCGTGGCTCAATCCTAGAATCCTTCGCTTGCTCAGGTTTCAATACAAGGTACTCGCGCCAAAAATTAACTTTGCAGCCTTGCATAACAAATAACTATTTCTCAAACATGCTTGGAAATTTGAGCATTATTTTGACAACCTTCTTCGAGATAAATCAAAATTGCTGTACCTCCGGCCAAAAACATGCTAACAGCAGCCGGCAAAGTCATATGAAAATTCATATCTGTGTTAGCGGCCAAATGAATAAACTCAAAACGGAACGATACTTATCGTCCATCAATGCTTTTGCTGGCCGCTGCAGTAATGTATTATTAATACACAGCACTTGGACTTTTCCCAATTAAAAATATTTCCAAATTGGGTTACCTATGTATGCATAGGCTGAATATAAATAGCTACAGCCGTTGGCGAAGAGATATAACACGGTGCTGTTAAAACCACCAGAGATATATTAATTAGCTGACCCAGCAAACGTTGTTTTGTCATATTTATTAATGACGTACGTATAAAACGACGTACTCTCAGTCCTACCAAAAATACACAAAAAATTTCACAAAAATCCGTGAAGCCGTTTCAGAGCAGTTCGGTAACAAACACTGTGACACGAGATTATGTAGATTTTTAGATTTAATGACAAGTCTTTATCAACAAAATATGTAACATTACCTACTTGATATTTGAGATAAGTCACGGGAAACTTTGCAACATTGAAAGGTCAATTTATCAGTTTAACGTAAACTCAATAGGCTGGAAGAAAGTGTCATGAAGAAATGTTTTCGGTGCAAGGAAAGCAAGCGCTAATCTTAACAACCGCAGAATGGTTATTGCTGCGGTTACCATCTTTATGTCATACTTCTCTCAGCGCTGCGCCCTGCCATTCCCCACATTTTATTATGTTTTAGGACTCACGCGCACAACGATTAACTTACACGCGTTTTTTTTTACACGTTGAAAATATGACAGTTGATATACTTTTTAACTTGCAGCAAAAGAGACGTGTAGAAAAATTAAAGTGCGTTTGAGCCCTCAAATAGTCCTTCCGATGCGGATGTTTTTAATAAGTACGTATCTATTTATAATTTTGAAACTTTTTTCTCAGTTTAAATATTTATGGAAAAAAAGCGGCTCAAAACAGGACCTTTCCAACCATCTCCAAACGGCATTCTCACAATAATACTAAGCTTTGAATATTTACCATGCACGGCAATTATCTGTCAATCTTCATTTTGATTGATGGTAGCTCTCAGTAGCCTTGTTTAATTTTAATGTCCAGTCAAGTAGCAATATTTCATTGTCATAAAATTTCGATCTATCTCAGATACCTTTTGCAATACGGGTATGCAGATGTAGTTTCGTCACGGTATAGTAAAAGAGACTTAAAGCTAGGACCAAATAGAGAATAAAATAGCTTAATCTTCGCTATAGATCACCTATCCCCAGCGAAGGTACATAATAAATACACAAACCATCCGGGTTCATCGCTCTATCCTGCACCCACCTTAAACTATACTTAGTAGGCACCCTAACACTGCTCCCGGGTCGGTGAACTGGGCAGGCTCGCTCTAGAGCCGCAGATTCGCAGGATACGATAAATTTCAATAGTGCATTGACTGCATTACTGCACCGTCCTTTGATCGTTAGACGGCGGGAAGTCCGCTATAAAACCCGATACAATAATTGCCGCCAATGCTCATTTGACTTCCTACACTACAAAATAAGCTTCATTGCGGTTCAGGTTTTGAATTACCTTTTATGGATAAAAGTTTATCTGCCCATATCTGTAACGGGCAATGGGAATATAAATAAGAGGTGAATGACATTTTATTAATGTAGTTTATTTTGAATGGCATAGTGTGACGCAAGCAGCACACGTGTAGCCTCCGAGAGGGGGGTCTCGCGGCGCAGATGGGTTAGGTTCGATTCTGTTTATCTGTAATTGCATAAAATCTTTTTATATTCTAGATACTCATCGTACTTAGGACTAATAAAATAATGCAACGTACGTACCATACTTAGCAGTCGACTAGTATCTTACTTTATCCAAGTTGCTCGCGTATCTAAGTAGGTACTCAGAGCCACGGGCAGTCGTAAGTAATTTATATCAAGTACAGCCCCAAGCCTGTACCTACAATTCTTTGATAAAAATCATATCACGTAAGTATTTTTTCATGTTTTATTTTCTTTCAAGATTACACCACTGCATTTAGCAAGTCGTTAAGATTTAAGATTATTATACGTAAATCGTAATATTCTCGTCATCATCCTGTACTTTACAGCTTGATCACTCTCTTTTATTCCCTGACCTAGTTATTACTGTTACCTGCATATATATCACACATTAAAGTTTGAGGCAATAATTGCACTTGTTGTGTTGTTAAAGCCAAGTCGGTGGTATGATCCATGCAGGTCGCAAAATCTTCTGGCGATGTCTCGTTTCAAATTAGCGTCTTGAAACTTTTAAAGGCCAACGTTAATTGCATTTTTTTATTACTTTGGGAATAAAAGTCTTAATAAACGGGGTTGGAGCGTCTCACATGTCCTTGTGAAACCTTCGCTGATTTCTCCCCTTTCATTTTCTTTACAAGGTTATTGCTGATTGTTGTTGAAAGCCAGCAACGAGCGGCCATTTCAATTTAATGAGCGTACTTAAAAGGTTTTCATTCGAGCTTCATGTTATACTCTATTCCAGAGACACTTTCCCTGGATATAAACTTTGTTAAAAACCTATATTTTAAAAACCTATACAGAGGCTAAAAATTCCACCCATGCCGGGACTTGAACCCGCAACCGCTAACCGTGCCAGCGCTCTCCCAACCGAGCTAATGGGCAAGTGCAGGCATTGGCAAAATTTCGAACCTCTTTACAAACTTCTCTGTATTGCGTACATAGAACTTAAAACTTTACTTATACACTTTTTTTTAACACTACCAATGATGAGAAATAAAAAATACGTTTAAGTTTTTTTTAAAGCGATGAATGTCCTAGAACCAGCAAATAATTGCACTGAGAAGAATGATTGAGGGTCACTAACGAAATCGTCCATTCTCAACAAGGAAGGAAGGATTCCGTCAGCGGAACTCTCTACCGAAGGCAATCAAGGATAGTTAGTGTGTCACAATTCCGAAGCAAATTAAAAGAGCACTTTATCTCTAATCTATAATAATCATCATCATCAGCCATTTGACGCCCACTGCAGGACATAAGCCTCCTTCGTGGTTTTCATAACCATGAGGGGTTTTGCCATAATCGCCACGCTTGGCAGGCGAGTTGGCGATCGCAGTATGTGGATGGAATCTCAGGAAGAAATTGCTGCCCGTCTCCTCCACGTCCACGGAAGGAAATGGAGTGACGCTATTCGTATTATAGGCTCCGTGTCGGCGCCACACGGAGCCTATAATACGATTATGTTATTCATGTAAGTATATCTTAGTAGCTGTGTAATATATTGATATGTGTATTTATTATTGTTTAGTGTATATAATTACGTTTTAATTAAGTGTATATTTCTTTTATATTTATGTAGACATTCGTGTAAGTTGTATGTATGTAAGTAGTAGTATTTTATTTTGAAATGTAGCTAGCAATAGGTTTTGTTTCCACTTTATCTGCCCTACCCCACTCTCTTTTTTAACATTCAAAAATTTCTAGGCTAGCTGGAAGAAATTAATTCTGAAATAAGTCAGCCTTTGCACATTTTTTTATCACAAGCCTTTTATTTAAGTTTTATTTTTGTTAATGTTTATTGTGCAATAAAGTGTAACAAACAAAGGATGGTAGCTTTATAGAAAAATAAACTTAGCAAACACCATTGATTATTACCTAGTTATGTCACCTACTTCCTTGCTGACTCGAAAAACGTTATTTTGCCATGTTAATTATCGTACGATCAGAGCTACCAAGTATGCACATGAAATTTCATAAAAATCGGTGAAGCCATTTATTCGTTTTGTCTGTTGTGTATTTAGTTTTCCTTCTGTGTTGTGCATATTATGTTACTTATGTGCTTATTTTGTTTCTGTGATGTATCTTGTTGGTATAATAAATGTCTTTCTTCTTCTTCTTCTTCTTCATTTCGGAGGAGTTCGATAACTAACACTGTAACGCGAGATTTTTATATACTAGACTAGCTGACTCGGCAAACGTTGTTTTGCCGTATTAATTAGCCTGCGACCTATTCTCAGACCTACCAAACATACACAAAAAAAACATAAAATTCGGTGAAGCCGTTTCGGAGCCGTCTTGGATGCTGACACATGCAAGCAGACTGAAAAACCACACAAACCTACTTCTCAACTCATAAGACCCGAGTAAAATGGCTCTACAGTGAAATGCGTGAATACTTTCATTTACTTCAAGTTATTCCATCAACTATCGCCAAAATAATCCTAATAAATACGTTAGTAGATTTTTAATAAGGCTAAGGAAATACACTACCAGGAGACGGGCAGCAGCGTCTTCCTGAGATTCCAACCGCTAACTGCGATCGGCAACCCGCCTGCCAAGCGTGGCGATTGTGGCAAAACCCTTCATGGTTATGAAAACCACGGAGGAGGCCTGTGTCCTGCAGTGGGCGTCAAATGGCTGATGATGATGATGATGATGATATTTCTGTAGATTAGTCTGTGATTAGTATTTTGTCGTATTTAACCACGGTCTGATTACAGTACTTTATAATGACTCGCGAAGCTCATACTAGTTACGAGTACACAATCGCGATTGGACCCGTTAAATGTATAACTATTAAAGAAGGCACATCTGGCACGGAGCATAGGTCTGCCTTTGTTGGTATCTAACATGAATGCATAAAGGGCAAATAACAAGCCTCTCCGCATTTAAATGAAGCTCTAAAAACCTTTTGCTCTCTTTACCACGTCGCTACGACAAACATCTCACGCGCACACGCAAACTAGAAACATAATTGTGACAAATTATACAATTAGACTCGGTATTCTTTGAATAGGCAGAATTAGAGTCCAGCTAGGTAAATATGCCAACTATTCCCTCGAATGGCTAGCGGCGACCACAAGAAGTGACTCTCCAGCTGGAGGCCTGATTGCAAGCTCTGAGGTCTGATTATGCGCACCAAATCCTGTTGGAATGCTGACGTTTGTGACAGCAATATGTATGGAATTTGACAGTTAGACGATTGGAATCGTTCAAGATTTTGTGCGTGTAGTATAGGAACTGTTTAGGCAGCTGGACAAGCAAGCATTAACGTTGCACATTCAACTTGGTTATCTTTTTTCCTGTTCCGATTTAAACACAACCGAGTTCATTGAGTATCTATTTGCTGAGTCTATTATTCTACTCATAAAACAAGGCCCATATCATTGAACTTTGATCATATTGGATCAAATCAAAGTGTATTTTGAGTCAATACGTCCTGATCCAATATATGATCACAGTTCAATGATAAATAAGACCAGCAACGGATATCACATAGTAAGGAATGAATAAATGAATGAAGATTGAAGATTTTTATTCAGATAAATACAGAAAAATACAAAGTTGTATTTCTGCCAAACTGCATAACAGTGGCTATAGGCTAGTGCAAAGACGGCAAAACTTTATTGGAGTACATTTCTGTTGCCGCTATAACATCAAATACTCCAAACAGAATAAAACAAATATTTAAGGGGGCTCTCATACAACAAACGTAATTTTTTGCCGTTTTTTGCTCGATATTAATAACGGCAACAGGTAGACGCTTGAACGCTTCATAGAATAGTTAGTTCTCTATTCGCTTCAAAAATTAATAATTAAATCAAAATAAAATAAATATTAAGGGGGGCTCAAATATAACAAACGTGATTTTTTGTGTAGACTAGATGACCCCGTGAACTTCGTATCACCGACGTCAACCGTTTTTTTTCTTCTCACCGTTTAAACCTTCCCTGGACTTCCACAAATATATAAAAACAACAATTAGCCAAATCGGCCCAGCCGTTCTCGAGTTTTAGTGAGACTAACGAACAGCAATTCATTTTTATATATAAGATAGTAGTTCGCAGCCCTTCGTGCGTGAGTCCGACTCGCACTTGGCCGGTTTTAAATATAATCATGTAGGTATAGCGATATCACTCCGATGTTAAAAACCTAACTGCAAAGTGGGTTACTCGGGGCTGCAAGTGATGTAAATTGCTTCGGCCAGATGTCGCTGCCTGTACGTAATACAGAGAAGTTTGTGAAGAGGCTCAAAATTTCGCTGATGCCTGCACTTTCCCATTAACTCAGTTGGGAGAGCGCTGGCACGGTTAGCCAGATTTTGCGGGTTCAAGTCCCGGCATGGGTGGAATTTTTGGCCTCTAAATAGGTTTTTAAAGTTATAGACAGTATCAAACAAAAAATTCCTAATGTTATGGATTTCATAAAATAATTTTGAATGTTCATACGATTACCAAGGTTATTAGTTCCGACTATAACCTCCTCAGTCCTGACCTTGAAAATAACAATTGAAAACCATTGTTATTTTCAAGGTCAGGACTGAGGAGGATAAACACAAATTTCGATTAGAGAAGACCGATTTCTACATTTAAAATTAATCTTTGGACGGGTATCTTTAACGGGCAATTAATTGGCCCATTTGAACTTCCAGAAACACTAAAACAAAATATATTTAATTTTTCTACAAAATTACGGTAGATCCGCAATTATTGGCCGCTCTTTACCCAGCAAAATTGTGGCTGCAGAATGATGGCTCCCCAGCTCACTCCGCAGTCATTGTGCGGCAACACCTTGACGCTGCATACCCAAATAGTTGAAATAAAATAAAAATTGATTAATATTTTTTCCTCTTTATTACACACAATGCTTTCAAAAAGATGCCTGTCCCCTCAGTCTACCCAAGTACCGAAACGTCGGGAAGTTGTAAAATGAAAAAAAAACCAGTAAATATCAAGATAAAAAGTAAACAAGGTCGGGCGTGTGTGTATGCAGCAACTAATTAATTAGTATGAAACGGAAGTTAGATTATGGGATCTCCGCAACGGTTAATACTTACCTACTACAAAAATTACAAAGATTTAATTTGTTCGCTAATTTTAAGAGTATAGTTTAAGAGAGCATTAAAATCTATTAGATCTATGTATATAAAACATCTCTGTTATATAAATCAAAGTCGGGTCAGTTACACCATTTATAACTCAAGAACGGCTGGACCAATTTTATGAACTTTGATTGGTTGGTTTTGTCTCCACCTGGAATAGCAGAACAACTAATAAAACATGGAAAGCTCGAACGAAAAAAAATTACGTAAATAAATTTTCTTCGAAGAAAAACTTTGGTGAGCACTACACATTATTAACTTAATTCAGAGACCAGCAACCGATGACGCCAGCCCCGTCCCGGCAGAGACGAGAGCAATGCTTACTTTATCATACATTTATATCTGTCTGAAAGGCTGGGTAAAGGCCTTGTTACAGATGTCATTTGCTTATGATTTACAACATACGCTACTTGGAAGCGCTGGCACCAAGCCGCCGCCGCTATGGTTCCACGAACGCATTCGCGTTCAGTGTCTCTACATTTGCTTTTCTTTTTCTGAAATCACATCTTTATTGAAATTGTGTAATGAGTATAAATTCAAGGCTTATTGTGATTTATTGTATCTGAACATGATAGGTAAACCTTGTTTGCAAAAACTAAGTTTATTGCTTTTCTTTGGTATGTTTACTACGTTGCTTGGAAGAGCAGTAGTAGGCTAGTAGCGCATCTGTCGAACGCTGGCCTCACATTCGGAGGATCGTGGGTTCGAAGTGGGCATGTTCTAATGACGTTATTGTCTAAGTTACGTACATTGGTGAATATATAGTAGCAACACCACTTGCTAACGCCGTAGGAAAACATCATGAGAAAACCCTAGTATCTGAGGTAGTTACGTACCTCAGCGCTCGCTACGTACAATGGCCCAGCTATGAGGCTAAGTGCGGAAACCTCAGGTCTAACTAACTACGTTGCTAGGGTCGCAAATCTTCTGATCTAGAAAGCATCATAATTGATCGTGGAGCCCTAGGCTGTGCCTCGGCACAAGTAGCCGCATGACTTTGCATCCGTCACTGCTTGTTACGTATCACTTTATTTATTCATTTCAGTACCCGAGTGGACTTGCTCGTTTGCTCTTATCAGATCCTGTACCGGCTAACTAACAGTTAAGTGCTGCACTGTATGACTGATTGCCTGGAGAAACTACGTTCACAATCTGCATAATGTACACTGGTCTGATGAATACTGTATTATATCAATAAATCAATGTGAATTTCTAATATTCGCTTTGAGTATTTCAGTTCTAAAGTACAAATAAATGATTATCCATCTATCCAATATTGTCTCTAGGCACGAAGTAGCATACATATTTTATTCTTTGCATTTCGTTTTGTGGTTCCACTTATCTTAAGTAATTTAAAATGCATGTATCGTAATTGATACAGGATAACAAGTGACACTCGGTATCTCGTATCTGCATGCAACAATGCACTCGGTGTAATCGAATTGATAGCATCTCGTGATTGGACAATAAGGCGTCCGTAACTACCGGTCACTTACCATCCGATAGCGCAATAAAACGCGGCGATGTTTATCGGGAATTTATTGTTTATCGTCCGCTCTCAAAAGTGCCGCCCGAAATGTCTATAAACATGCCTATCAAACAAACCATAGTACAACCGTTCGCAACAGCTCTGTAAGACTTAGCGCAAAGTACTTTTTGTTTATTTTCAGCCGTCAAATATGCACCACGATTCCTTATCGAAGTGTGTCCCACTCTATGTACAGGGTGAGGTAGAGCACAACTCTCTTAAAATTATTCTTTGCTGTAATAGGCTTATGGCATTATGGCGTTTCCCACCGTAATGTATACTTACCCCGGCAGTATCCCTAGTGAGAGATAGTAGACACCAGGGTTTAGATTCGAAAGCTGTATGTGAAGGTACTCTACTTATCGGATATGTGGATTGTCTTTCGTTTTTCACGGCAGCCGATTTATTTTCAGTGGCCAGGACAACCACTTCTCTGTTGAATGGTCACCTAGGCTAGCCAGGTATCTCTAGATGGGGTAATTGATTATCGGCACTTTGGTATCGATAGCCCTAATCTGCGATCGCGAGGCGCTCACAATGTTCAATAAACAAGGTGATCCTATCGCTCGTAAATGAATCAGTGCACTCTTGACGTTTTGTTCGAGAGACTGTGGCTCGAGTTGTGCGCTTCTCGAGCCTTTATCCGACTTCAGGCAGGATAATGGAACGGGGGAATTGAATTGGCAGGGACGACTGTACAAATGTAGATAAATTGAACAGTTTTTCACGATAGATGTTTAACAAGTCTTTCTTTTCTACTTTCATAGTTATGTGACTTTTGAAGTGGGTCATCTTTGTAAGTAACTCGTGCTTGGAATAAAGTTGTACATTAAAATGTTCCTAAATCATTCATTCAAGGTAGGCCCTATATTCTTCATTTGAACATCAATCATTGTAATGTAGGTTCCTAACCATTCAATGAAGGTAGAAGATATCGATGAGTTGTTGTTACCTTCATTTACTAGGTAGGTTATGTTTAGACGTTCGTTCACACTGGTCGCAAATGGGACTGGGTTTAAATGTTACGACCCACGGTTGACTGCAAATAAATATGATCATAACGAGCTACTTAAGCGACTATTTGTCGGTCAAATCGTAGTTTCTGCGCGGTTTAGTGTCGCTTTACTGAGCTCATATTCATTTATTATCATATAGACTTAGCGCAGCCGGCCAGCGTACATTTCGATGGCTTTTAGACCAAATGCACTTTAGCCTATAGGATTAACATCTGCAATTTTAAAAAAATACAGTTTTTTCAATCAACCTAGTTATTTTGAATGAAGCTATCTAAATGTTTTACAGTCATCATTGGGAGAGCCCATAAATCTCGATCGGGTTTGTGCGGAGTAGTTCAAATCCTAGTCATATCGTAATGTAAAAAATATTTGTTGGAAAAAAGTGATCGGCAGATTACAATTTCTCGTTGGCCCCACACTAGGTTAATCCTGTAACGTGGGCTCTCGTTTGCGGGTTCCTCGTGGTACAAAGTTGCATTGGGGCATAAGTATGTGCTCCGGTGATACGGTTTTGTTAGAAAACTGAGCTAAAATGTTGATAAACTAAGGCTGAAAAGCGAGTATATTATCTGTATCTGTCGTTGCAATAAAGTTATGAATTATGAATTACCAGCGTCGACTGCTACAGCTCATAATCATTTACATCCGTGCATGCTATTCATCTACGTTACCGGATACCTTCCAACTAAAATGCAAAGATTGAAGTGCTGTCAGCAAGTGGCAAACCTTGGCCTCTGCCTAATACAGACGTGAGTTTAAATAGGTATAGTACTTACTTACGTGTACCATACTTATGAAACCGTTTACCAAATTACTTTTCACTTCTCATGCTCTAAAAGTTCGTCTTTATGTCGTGCGTAGGCGACATAAAGTCGCTTTTTATGCTCTAGAGCATAAAGTAAAATCTTCGTCGAAGACCAAGGCAATCGCTGCAACAGCCACACGAACATCTTTAACTTCATACAACAACCTCTTTATTTTATTTCGTTTCGTTCGTATTCTAAGACCAAGGCAAAGATACCAACAGCCAAAGTACACAATAAAACTTCATGAAATAAACTTATAATTTGTATTTCGTCTCATTTATTATTTTTTATATTTGTTTATTTTTCAATTTAGTAGATCAGTATAGTATTTAAGCCATAACAACAACTTATCATAGTTATAAAAAGAAAATGTTTTTATAACTGAGCAGTATGTAACGACCTTAAGTCAGGTGTCACGTCCCTACAGAAAAAAAAAAGAAAAAAAAGTTAATTGGCGGGAACCATAATTATTTTTTCACTTCTCATGCTCTAAAAGTTCGTCTTTATGTCGTGCGTAGGCGACATAAAGTCGCTTTTTATGCTCTAGAGCATAAAGTAAAATCTTCGTCGAAGACCAAGGCAATCGCTGCAACAGCCACACGAACATTAGAAAAAAAAGTTAATTGGCGGGAACCATCTAATACAACATTAAATATGCCAGAAAAAACGATTACTTTAAATATTTCTCATTGCTCTAATGTAACTTTCAATTTTAATTAAATTAGCATTTACTATATTTACATGTTGCTGTTTCATTTCCTCGCAATCGAAGTGAAAAGTAGAGTGTACAACTCGTCCATAAAACCCATTTTACACTCGACTTTATATCTATCCTCGCTCGCAAGCTCGCTCGGATGGATAAACGTCTCGAGTAAAATGGTGCGTTTTATGCACTTGTTGTACAATCTACTATTACATGTTGCTGTTTCATTTCCTCGCAATCGAAGTGAAAAGTAGAGTGTACAACTCGTCCATAAAACCCATTTTACACTCGACTTTATATCTATCCTCGCTCGCAAGCTCGCTCGGATGGATAAACGTCTCGAGTAAAATGGTGCGTTTTATGCACTTGTTGTACAATCTACTATTATTCAAAATTTAACCCAATCCAGCCTTCATTCGATATTATATACCTGCGGAACGAACCACCATAAGTGCAGCACTTACACATCCTCCATACATTAGTGATTACGTGAATTATTAAGATACTCACTTCAAACAGTTACTTCGTATGTACGTGGGAGCGATCGGCTGCAGGATGCGAGTCATTATAACGACATTACCGATTTATATTTCGTCACACACGATTACACCTCCACACAACATCCGAGGCACTAAGCGTTCCCGTAAATTGACTTTAGTCACAGGATTAGCACATAATAGATGGAGGCATGTAGCCATCTTAACGTAATAGCCTGCATTCAGCCCTACGCTGCAATACGCTAAGCTATCATCATAGAGTTGGATCCATGCGGCATCCTCCGCGCACTCAAATCCTCCACCACCTGGTACTTCACGACATCCACATTTTCTTTAATTCGGTCAAAATATATATACATTTACTTATAAAAAAACTCACTAAATTTATACATAAATTTATTATACAGTTAATGATAGCGTACGAAAAGTGCAGTCAATGGTTTCGTAGTCAATAGTTGCTTATATTCCGCCATGTCAGATCGTCTGTCTACTCAAAGTTGGCATAAATAGCACATTAATTAGGTACGCCAACAAAACGGTAAAAAAGTTTTTTTAGTATACCTACCTGTACATCTAAATTAGGGATGATTTTTTCCCGTCTATCACGGAGTGGACGATATATATCTTTGAATTGATCGTTTAAAAATACATTGGGTGTAGGAGAAACATGTTTCGATTCAGGGATCCGTTTGCCAAATATAAAACTTTAGAGCGCACCATTTTTATTACATGTTCATCATAGGCAGCCTATATACGTCCTACTGTAGGGCACAGGCCTTCTCTCAGGGAGAGAGTGCCCACCGCTGATTGGCAATTTCAAGCGCTGAGGTATGTGAATAGCTCAGACACTCAGGTTTCCTCACGGTGTTTTCCTACACAGTTAGCGAGTGATATTGCTACTATAACTCAGCGGTGGTGCCTTGTGGGTAGATTAGAGTTTAGTAAAACAAAATAATATAATAATAAAATCCTAATATCAATCAAAAAACCTCTCATTTTACGGAACCCTACACTGCGCGTGGCTCGACCTGCACTTTTGCTCAATGCCTCCCTTGAATTTGACGAGATATAGTTAAAGATCATCAAAGCAGTTGTAGATTGCTTCGGCTAAAGCACATTTTTAGATGCCGCCGGCTGAAAGACACTTCCAATAATTTCCTTAAACACCGGGTGGCGCGTTGAGCATAATGACACTCATTTCGTTCTCTCGGCCGGGTCATTCCAGACACATCAGTGCGGTACAAATCGACTCCTCTCTTGCTAAATGACCATGATTGCGGCAAAAACATCTAGTCACAATAATTACGTTAGTTAGTGATCATTACGATTAGGTCTTGAATCAGCTGAGGGTGTAGGGACGTAGGTTCATATACTTAGTTACCTCATTGTGTCGTCGTGTTATTATGTCATAATTTTATTTAAGTAATTCGATAGAGAGCATCCTATGTACTATACGTAGAGCGGACGTCAGGTCGATCTTTAGATTTTCGTTGCGAAGCTTATGCACACATTTAAAGGCTGATGTCCTGTCGACTGTACTAACTTTAAGAGAGCTCTATATGCTCTAACGCAAAACATGAAAACGGTTTCTACAGTATCGATTTCCAATAAGAAAAAGTTTAAATTCTCGTTTCTTTCTTTTTCAGAGATCATAATACTAAATTCAATATTGTTTGAAAAACAAAAAATTAAAAAAAAGAGTGTCACAAAACATTTTGCTTATAAGCATACTTACGTAGTTCAATATCGATACTGTATAAACTATTTTCAGATTTATTTCAATAACTGCATTTTTTTAACTAGTTAAATAAGCACAACAATGTTCATTTATGCAAAGAATAGAGGTCAAAATATAGGGAGAATAGTAGATCAGTTTGGAACTACATTTTATCGCTTCGGCTCGTTTTATGGGTACCATAGTCAACAAGCAACCTTTATAGTTTCCTCAAAGACGTTTAGTACCAACATGTACAAGCAGTATTGATTCAATAGTACGAGAAAACTGAAATTGCGCATAGATATACCTATCTACATATTAATTATGCCAACAAAACGGTAAATGTAAAACTTAAAAAAATATTTTCTCGTTTACGCCATAGTTTGACGTCTCATTTAAATTGGTCTGTTGAAGTCCTCCAACCATAGCAAATTTAAACTCTAGGTACTAAATTACAGTAAAATTTCTAATCATCCTCCAATTTACGACGCCACAACGCAGAAGCATGAATCTGTCAAACGCGTGATTAAAACTACTATCGAACCCTTAAATCTAATCGCAAAGGCGCAATTTATTATGATTAAAGTTTTATGCAGAATACAAATCAGGGATAATAGTATAGTATGAGGTAGGCTTCAGCCAAGCTGCTGTTCCTTTTATGGCTGTTTTAGAAAGATTGCTTAGAACTTGACGAAACCTATTTATAGTAAGATTAATATTCATAAAAAAAGATAGAGAGAGTTTTATTTTCGATTGGCGATTCAACTTTTATTACAAGAAATGTTACAACTCACGCCCGTGGAAGATTTTTGCGATCCCGTAGTACATACTTTTATTTCATAAATTAAGGCAGATCAACAATAATAATAATAACTTCATCACTTGTCCTGGTCCCAAACTAGAATACACTTTGCTGTGGTAACCAGGCAAGGACATTATAAATATGGTAATACACCCAGACGTACAAATTAAGTACGGCGGCCTCCAGTGGAAATCAAACCCACGACCTCTGTTTTTTGTAGTCAAGCATGATAACCGCTGGACTAACAAGGCAGTCAACAATTTAATAAGTAGGTAATTTTGAGAGCTCGCTAACCATGAATAAAATTGTCGTAAGCAAACTGAAAGTCAAACCAAACCTAATATTGGACCAAAGATACAATTCGCCAGTTACTAAATTAAGAATTTCACTAAGTACATTCTTAAGTACCTAACTGTCTTGTTCTTTTTTGAGAAGTGTAAAGAGGTAAAAATGTACCTAAGTATTTACTTAGGGAAATTCTTATTCCAGAAATCAGTTGACTTTCTCCAGGCATCTGTTTTGGGAAGTTGAAGATAGTTAAGTAATAGGAAATCAAATTAATCTTGGAGTAGTTTAAGAGAAATAAAGCATGCAAACGCAAACAAAAGACATGCTGGATCGCAATAAAGCTCAACCAATATATTATTTAGACGACACAAATAGAGGTCTAATCGTGCTAGAATTGAGAATATGTGGAGAAAACATAAATTATAGCTTTCTCAGGAGCCTTCATAGAAACTTCTTAAACCGCACTAATTTATTTTTAATGTAATAGTCAAATGTAGGTACTAAGTACTACTTAGTAGCGAGTACGTAGATACTTTCTCGCACCATGTTTAAGGTGAAGAAGGTCACAGTTTGAACTTCAATGCACCTATAAACTATGCAAGTACCCGCACACAGAACAAGTACAAGGCACGAATCCGTACACTATAATAGAGGTACAGGCTTGATATATTTTGAATAGGCATGTACAAAAATATTCTCAAATTATTTTTTTATGCAGGTTGACCTGCTGTCATCTGCTGTAACTTAGATTTTCCGGACCCGCTGAAAATTGGATTTTCCAAGTAACGTACATTTGTTCGTTTGTAAGCTAATAAAAAACAATAACTAAAACCTGCCTTGGAAGCTCATTAAGGGGTCTTCCATTAATATAACGTGATGTTTTTTAGGAACTTATTAAACCCACCTCCCCTTGTGATACATCGTAAGGTTTTAGACTATGTAGAATTATCTTGACCTACAGGTATAATCTAATGTAATTCTGAAAAATTAACAGGGTTAGGCACCGTGATAAATATGGTTGCAGGTTGTTTCTGACAGGCGTAAAAAGAATAAACGGTCTAACCCTCCCTTCCTCATGTGATTATCCCTAAATCAAACACCGTACAACTTTAATGAGGTTTTATGATTTAAAAAAAGTTCTAGCTGAAACAATGTTAAATGCATCCGGAACCTAGTATAATACTTCACCGCTCTTCTCCTTAAGGAAGATTTCTATTGGACATATTGCGTTGAGCGAATAGTTGGGGAAAAATAGCCATTTTTAAAATCACAGTAGGTAATGCACATCTTATTAATAAAAATTTGAAGACCGAATTCACCGGCTCATTCAGTGATAATCATTTTGGTAAGTGTATTGTTTATTATTCAAAACTCAATATAGATAAAATAAAACCGTATTAGACTTACAAACGCGATTTTTTTTTTCACGTATAGTTTAAGAAATCATAAAAATAATTACCGACGGCCCTAGATCGGTCATTGAATGAGGATTAGACCCGTTTAAGATATAATGATGTACCTCTTTTGGGGGTTCGGTCGGAGATCCCAGCCTTAATACGAAGATTTTCTAATCCCAATACGACGCCAAGTCACTGGGGCTTCTCTAATCAACGTCGAAGGCGCGAGTGGGCGTCCCGTGGTAAGTGAAATAGGAGTTGACGCCTCCGAACAACGAGCCCAGGCTTGCTCTAATGGCTGTTTCGCAGTTCGGTTCTCGGAATTATTGTGTGTATTTGTAGACATGTAGAGAGAGGTGTACGGGTCATCTTTCATAAAGTATTCGCATCAAGTAGGCGCCCCTGGCTGTCCTAGCAATACATTCGTTTTTCCAAGTCATTGAATTCCAGAGGGAAATTAATCAAATCGAATGGAGAAGTCGACACGATTTTGCGGCCATTTTTATTCAAGGACACGGTGTCGTAAGTTAATCTGAAGTCATCGTACATACTTAATAGAAGGGCACTACCACAGAACACAGTGGGCACTACTTATACTTACTACTAAAGTAGGTACATCTGCATGCATCTTCCACACAAAATCCAGAAGCCGATAGGTACATGAACGGCTTTCGAATCATGAAACGACGCTCCTCGCAGATGCCGTGTTATTGTAAAGTACAGCTATCTATAGCTGTCTATTATGAGCTATTGCGCCTGTTCATCTGAAATAGCCAAGGCATTTAACAATGTCAAAATCATGAATCTGATGGCAGGTAGGTAAATCCGCCAATCGCCCATCCGCATTGGGCACCTTCTCTCCTTCCTTCTGTGCCCTAGAGCGGAACGTAAGTAAGTAAGCTGCCTAAGTAAGTTAGGTACGTAGGTAGGTAGGTAAGTCTGCCAAAAAGTTAATTCTGTGGCCGATTCTGGAATAAGAACAAAAAGGAAATTCTCAATTACTCAACAGAATTGCATCGAGCTCGAGATCGACACATGTTGGCGCGTAATGAAGTGGCTTACTTATTGGTGGGAAGGACGAAAAAACCTGCTGCATGTCTACTGTTCTACTTTTCGAGTCTGTCTTTCCTATTTTTAATCTGTGACTTTCCTGGCCCATAGATAGCAGCAGCGAGCGTTGTTGTTTTTTTTTACAATTATTTTACAACTTTTTCCAAACTCCATATAGTCCTCCCTAATTATTCCATAGCCTATACCTTTAAAATTATATAGTGAAATTGTTCTCAACAATCCCATCACGTAGCTCCTATTTATATTCAGAGTAGGAATAGATTTGAAAAGGTTCCACCAAACTCACTTCACTTGAGACCTTAGTATGAGACCTGAGAATTAGTGTGACTTGTTGGCTATATGGACCTCCAGAGAGATCCTCATGCTTCGAGCACTGGACACAGGAACTCCCTGGAGCTCCCAACAGGCAACAAACAAGTCACACTACTTACATGTCAAGAACTAAAACTGTGACACGAGCTGGAGCTAAAATTAAATGTAATGTCTAAAGGAAGAGAACGGGAATAAACATAGGTACAGCTTCAGAAAGTGCAAGCTAACAGACAGCATGCCCCTTTGACGACAGAAATTAAATTTCATTACCCGTAGGCAAGCAAGGAACGCTCGCGAAGGCCCGTTAGGACAAATGATAGCAAAAAGCCTTGACTAAGCATGTAAATACAGTAACGGCGCATTTAATGACGCCGCAACTGCTTGCAGCAGGATTATACAAAGTGCAAGAAAGTTGGTACCTACTTTCAACCTACTACCGAACATTTGGCTTGGAAATGTCCAGGTATATCGCACCGAGCTAGCTACAGAGATCGCCTAATGAAGGTATTTCAAATTAGAGTCTCTATATAAACGGCGAAAAATTTTGGATTTGGTATATTTCTCTAGATTAGTCTGTGGTGACCTAAATAATAACTTATTGGCAAAAATAAACTTAACCGTACCACACCGTCCTCCTCCTCCTCCGTCCAAAAACTCTTAGCCGAACCTTTAAGCTTCCACAAAGTCGCACGAATCTCGGGTACCACTCACCTATTTCGCGCATGTGCAGAATATACAATAATGCTAGTAACAATAGTGTTATCAATATATTCAGATTCGATCATACAAAAATGAAATTAGAATTGCAAAAATATTTTGGGTACCTACGAAACATTGTGTTTTTTGGCTATTGTTTTTGTTTTTTAACTTACTTAAGATAACTCACTTCTAAAATAAATGCTTTCAGTGAATGTTGAGAATGCATATAATAGGTGCATGTACTAGAATAATAGATACCTACATGTAATAGATTAAGAAATAATTGTACGATGCACTGTTTGTATTCCTTAATATATAAAATAAAAATAAATACTTCACCGCAAATATGATCATAGATATAGGTACACGTGTAGAATTGTAGATATACACGTTTGGCCGCCACTTTTTACTATTGAAGCAAAACTTTCAAAAACCTCACAATAATAAAAAATAAAAAAAGTATACGCGTCGAATTGATAACCTCCTACTTTTTTTAAGTCGGTTAAAAAATACCTTGTCACAGGTACATAGGTAGGTACGAGTATTTTTACATCTCCAGCTGTAGGTACTTATCAAGCAGGCCATCTTGCGTTACAATTGAAGGTAGGTACCTGCGTTTATTAAATAATTTAATCAAAACAAACCTGTTTTCGATGCACTCTTAAGTAGAATGACCTAAAAGGTCATTCATAGGTGCTATTTTTTATAACTAAAAGTTTTTCCAAAACGCGACATTCAAAATAAGATTTTTGTAATTTTTTTCCATAAAACTTATGGAAATTGAAACCAATTGCTGATCTAAAATCCTGTCTAGGTACCTACTATTAGTTTGCCGTCGGTGGCAGGAAATTACTAAAGACAAGATGTCAAAGTGACTGTGACAAAGTGACTACGCGGTATGGCTACATAAAATTAATGTGTTGAGATTCTTTTGAGCTTTTTAGGGTTCCGTACCCAAAGGGTAAGGGACCCTATTACTAAGACTCCGCTGTCCGTCCGTCCGCGTCGAACTGAGAGCTCGAATCAGTTTTTGTCCCGTTTTCCAAATGACCAGATGCAACAGTAATCTATGGATGCAACGTTGTCAGGAACAGTTAGTGCTATCACCATGGTATGCTACTAAGGATAAGTCCTGACGAAGAATTTTTTCTCGCTCTTGATATTTTTGATGTTTGAATTTGTTTATGTTCTTATTCCAAAAATCACAACATTCAGAAATTGCAAAAACTACGCATTGTGTGGACGTTTGTCCATACAAACGTCCACAATGCGTATAGTTTTTGGCGGCCCATACCGGCAAGACCGATTTTCGTAATAAGAACCCATAGAATTTCGTATATTGTTTCAGAATTGCTGTAGGCAGAACCCTTATTTAGTTCACACTAATTCAAAGTCTTCACAAAGAAATAAATTGACGAATATAAAAAAATAAAAATGCCTATATCGTGTCACGACGACGACGTGACTTTGGCAAAATTTGTCGACATCAGCTGGTTGCCATTTCAACACGACATAGATTTTTTTATTTTATCAATAGGTACCAACGACCGGTGGAAGGTGGAACCTAATAAGGATAGAACTGGCTGGAATATTGGTCCAACAACGTTACCATGGAAATCAAGACCAAACAAAAACATGCCAGAGTGTGAATTATTTTCTCTGTGGCCAGAGTGAAGCGACAAAAAATGCTAATGTGTTAGAAAAATTATAAGAATAACCTGTGGAATAACTTATCATGCCTTCAAACAAGTTGAAGATTTTAATGATTGGTCCGAGTGGGGTAAGTAACAATCTTTTTATTCATATCTACGTTAAAACTATTAACGCGACGCGAAGTGTGTAGCTACCTACTAGTATCACTCTAGGTTGGTATATTGTATACAAAGACAATCAACGACTTCTATTCCATCCATCTACTTAATATTTTTTTAGGCTTGAGGTCCGTCTGCTGGCCATACGCAAATTACCTTTTACGCAGTGGCGTAACTATAGGGTGGCAGGGCTTGCGAAATGCCACGGGCCTCCGACCTGAGGCCCCCGAACTATGAGACCGCGAGCTCAGAAGTAACTTAAAATTTTTAACAAAAATTTGTATAACATTAAAATGTGAAAATTCACATTCACAATTAAAGTTGGGCCACTATACTACTATATATACTACAACTAGACCTTTTTTTACTGGGATTCCCCCACCCAATGAATTTGCCACGGTCCTCAGATGGTATAGTTACGCCACTGCTTTTACGCCAACTGCAACCCCTTCGATCCTAATGTCACTATGGTAAAAATAATTGAAACCGCAAGTTGGGGCCTGTAGAAAATATGCTGTTCTATTCGAACTCATTCGAATAATTTGAATAAAAATTATACCGTATGTAGGTCACTGACATCCATGGTTACTAACAGCAGGTAGGCACCGTGGAGCTCAGTGCTATAGGTAGACGCTTAAGTAATCCAAAATCGATGTACTAGTATCATAGCTGGGCATTAACTCGTTAATCCGTTAATTGACGAAGCTAACATTGTGAGTAACCGATTAACTTTTAAAAAAATGTTAACGGACACGTTGACTTCGGTTAAATTTCCCCAAGACAGTTAATCGTTAATCTAGTACTTGCCTAGGTACTATTTACCGAAGATATCGCACGCACCGGGCCTCGCCGCGTTCTGATAAGTGCGTTCGGGCCACGAGTCAATCGAAACTAGGTAGGTACAGTGATAGTTAACAACACAGAAACATACAAACCCCACGTACAGTTTTGGGAAGGCGGGGGGGGGCTTGTCAATTGTGTTACCAATCGGAGCGAATTCAGTATTACACTGCAAAATATCTCTGCACCTGCCATCGTCAGACCGCCATCTTGCGACGTAGGTACATAGCTATTTCGACAAGTTACATCAATGGTTTGACGTTTTTGTATACAACCATTCATCAGTACGCTGTCAGTTACTGTCGCCCAATCAACGTTCACGTCGTCACGCAGCATGCATGACGCATAGAAGGACCAATCACAGAGTGATTTACTCTGCAGCACATCATGCGCTCATTTTCTTGGTAAAGACAATCGAGAGATTGCGCGGTTTACAGGAGAGAGGGGGTTGTGGGGAGCGTTGCCCCTGATTGGCCTAATTTCCGCTTGCGTTCCGTTTTGTCATCTAACAGTACAATTGGCTAAAGTTTAGAAAACGAGCCTCACTTTCAGACGAAAACTTCAACAGAAGGGGAATATCCACATTATGCCAGATGACTACCTACCTTTAATTGTACACTCATTACATACAAAAGTATTCACGTCTTTTTTTGTTCCTAACCTGTTAACCTAAGGCTGTTAACGTTAATCGTAACGTAAGTAACTTAAGTAACGTTCTGTCACGCTCTTTTCTGAGAAATTCGAAGAGTTAACCATTTACTTAGCGTTAACCGCTACAGTTAACCATTTACTTAGCGAAATTCTCAATTCAGAAACTGGCAGTCTCTTTAACTGTAAATGATACAAGGCAAGCGTAGGCACCTATTGATTGGAGATTGATAAATTTTGTTGTCATCATTTATGATTGCAGAGTGGAAAGACTCTGATAGCTAATTTTATATCAGAATCCACGAATGTCGACGAAATTCGCACCCCCAGACCAACTCAAGGTGTGAGAATCGTGGAGTTTGAACTTTCGGACCTGAACATTGAAGGGAAGAATACTAACATTGATATAGAACTGTGGGATAGCAGTGGTGATCACAGGCAAGTGTAGATTTCATTTGAACCTACTAGCGCCATCTGTGTTTGCAAAAGTACACTATCTTTATAGTACAGTTGTTCGTGCACTTTCTATGAAAAGATTCTGTCAGCAGTAGATAAGGTCAGGTGTGTCTGTTGATTAACCATGCGGTGCTGTAAATTCTTGCTTACAAAATACCAAGTAACGTACCTACTGACGTGTTTTGTACCCGTTTGTTTTGGTACCTACATTAAAATATTTAGTGTTTCAAAATTGGAGACATCCCTGCTATCATAGATGGCGCTCTGGACCATAATTTGGTGGACACATAATATAGATTTCCTAAAAAATTCCAGATTTGAAGCATGTTGGCCTGCACTCAGGCAAGGAGTACACGGAGTAATCCTGGTGTGTTCACCCAGCTCAGCAAATATAGCAGGAAGGGAGTTGGAACTTCTCTACAACTACTTTGTGTCACAGCCCAAACTATCGACAAAGCAGTGCGTAATTTTCTATAGCTGCACTGAAGATCATGAGGATAACAGTTTGCATCTCTGTAAGTTCCTTTGCTCCGAAGTAACGCTAGGATATTCATGCGTACAGCCACATCTATTTGACTTGAAATTGTCTGTTTCAGCTCCAACGTTTTCAAAGGTGTCTCAAGTGACGGTGAACTTGAAGACCGGAGGTAATCGACTGAAAATTGACTTCTCAAATTTTATCGCCTCGGTTTTGCAAACTATAACTAAATAAAGAGAAATTATAGTCCGTCTTGGTTTGATTCCTGATGAAGATTGGGTTATTACTGGTTTTTTTTAGTTTAGTTAATAGATGTTTTGTAATCATACTTACTCATTCTTTTAACATACGCTTGATCATTTCACTGAAAAACATCCATAAGCATTTGTAAATCTTATCCAAGAAAACAAAAAATCGAACAATGTCATAACTACAAAACAAAAATACAAGAATCAATACAATACAGGCATCGAACCTGTGACCTTTGTCGTATTACAAGTTTTACATAGCATTGAATTCATATTGAAATGAATATAGAAACACTCACTAGTATTTTTTTTTTCATAGAATGAATTTATTGTTAGATCGGCATGATCTTTTATCATCTTATAATATAAAGTCTACAAAACTATAATAGGTAGGTCTACGATTGATACTTATTTAAATTAACGTTACATACATAATCTATTGCTCAGACATTTCTCATTATTTTCAGATATCGCAACAGTTTATGATATAGGTACTTACATAAGTTACCACTTTGTTCTTTAGCCAAGTTATTTCTAATGGGCTCTACGCTAAGGACATCATTTAGTTAATTGTAGATGGATGTGAGGACTAATGACTGCTAATCAATCACGCCTATATGGCCAAAACCTAAGAAAACTTTTTGCAAACCACTCACTATCAGGCAGTTCAGTCTTAAACACATTTGGCTCTTATTTTGAAAAAAGAGTATCTACCTACCTACTAAGTTTCCTAATGTTCTTCACCCGTCACCGTTTACGAGACTAGTGTTTAATCCATCTTTAGCAGTCATAGTAAAACATCTTTTTAACCACTGTACGAGTGCAGATTCCAGTAACCTACTGGACGCAAATTAACACCAGTCTTGGAAACACTAGAGGGCAGTAAGGGAAGTCCTACAATTATTTACTTCAATTGGGTATCATACACTCTAAAAACTTGTCTGATCTATTTTACTTTCTGCCACTAATATAATAAAGTATAGTATATACCACTTAAGTTATAATTTTAACAAAAATAAATATCACGAGTATTCTACGTTAAAAATAATTGCAAAGAATCCACATTTCGATGTACGTAATATAATTCTATGCGTTCCCCGTTTATTTACATGTTTACATATTACAATATTAATGCCAAACATCATTGCCTATCATTTTTCCAGTTACCACGATCGTTGAAGTTTTTTCGGTCTCTATGGCTACCTCTACTGTTGCCTCCGCGGTTCCAGCGTTCGTTGCCCCGGCCACGATGGCCACCCCTATTCGGAAATCTGTGATAATTTTGGTCTCCGTCTATGTTACCAAAATCGTTTCCTGGCCCGTTGAAGGGCATATTACCGAAATTACCTAGGGGTGAAAATTTATTGTTGAAATTATGCGGCATGTTGGGTGCTATACCTAACAATCCTGGTGCAGGACCTGCCCGTGGATCTGAATACGATTGATTATATCCCGGCATATTTCCCATTGGCATGTTGTTCATGGGTCCACTCATGTTCATATTTTGCATGTTCATCATATTCATACTCGAATTGTCCATTGTCTGCATATTGCTGTTAATTCCGAAATGGTTAGTATTTTGATTGTACCCCATCGGAGTTTTCAATAAACTCTCTTTGGGCTTAAGCAAATATGAAAACTCGCCATTCTCCCCCAAAGACACCCCTAAGTTAGTAAATATACCAATTAAAACAGTATTACTTTGTATAGACGCAAGATCGAATTTTTTCCCAGGAGTTTTGTCTTGTTGATACATTTTAATCATTGCCGTCACGGTTGCTATTTGCTGATTAACAAATATTTTATGAGTAGAACTAAGATCTTTATACCAATCAGAATTTTGTGTAACTACCTGTAAATCCAATGATGGCGTCTTTTGATCCTGAATTATTGTTTCGGATTCTTTTGGTTTTCTTCGCGGATCTACACGTGGACCAGTAGACGTAGGCTTGGTGGGTTTTTCACTGTCACTATTGGAATCATCAATAGACAATCTAAACACCTTCCTCAGTCTAGGATCTACCAGCGCTTGCGACTTAGCAGTGCTATTTCTAATGTCAGTGTAATCTGGCCTGGGTATATCTATGGGAATTAATTTGTACGGCATAGGTGGATGGCTATTTATAGATCCATCTATTTCTGACGCTGGCGTGTAATTAGGCAATGGCTTGAAAGGTAAACCGAGACGAAAATCTATATCGCCACTGGAACCCTGCCTTAAGTCAGTGTCCCCGAATGAAGGCATTTTATAGTCAGGCTGTCGCAAATCCACGTCTGCTCTTCTGCGCCCATCCGTTGGCTCACCGTCGACGCATTCGTATATTGATATCCTAGGCTTTTTCTTATTGGATGATTTACTTAAATCTAATTTAGGTTCTGGTGATCGTCTTTCCCGCGGATCTCTCGACTTGGATGTCTCTTCTATCTCTTCTTTTACCTGAATTTTTGGTTCCTGCAAATTGTTTTTCATTTTATTTAGAAGTTTGGTCACTTCTTCACTTATGTCTATTTTGGAAAGATCTCCGAGTTTCTGTAGTAAAGAAGATGGCTCGATTACATGTGGAGCTGGTGTCCGTGGCGGGGACATTAATTGAGGTGACTGAACGGGGGACTTTTTATCCTTTTTGTTTCCTTTTTCTTCGTCACTTGAGTACCACTTTTCGTCAATGCATAAATTATTATCATCATCATCATCAGTAGTAGAACGCCGGTTTCGTTTATCGGGACTTTTGAAAATAGGGCCTGGTCGGAGAAATCTAATGTCTGTATCAGATTCCTTTAAGCCGGCGATGTCTAATGGCGACCGGGCATGTTCTTCTGTAAATGGAAGCACCCTATGATCTACATCTTTTGTTTCTATGGACAATGATTCACCGCTGCCTTTCTCTCTTTGAAACTTGTCATTGGACATGTCTGTGTTTTCTTTATCTTTAGATGCAAATTTTAAAGCATCTTTGGTATACTGGTCGATGTCGATCATATCTTTGCTGGGTGGTTTTACTTCGCTAATGTTTTGATCAGTAATATCATTCTTTGGCACGCCGGTTACAGGTTGGAAGCGCATGTCTATATCTTTATCTGGGAGTTCAGTCGTTACTACAGACGCATTTGTAACTGCAATGACCGGTGGTACTCGTAGATCGAGATCCTTGGCACCAGAAAGAGATGGGATGAATGTATGTTGTTGTGGTGCTTGTTCTGCGTTAGTGTTTATCAAACCTAACTTTTGTATGTTCATTGTGTTTAGCTGTATTTCGGTTATTTGTTTCAACGATATTCCAATGCTGTTTAATTGCATAACGGTAAGTTGTCCCAATTGATCTAAATTTTCTATTCCCAATTTAGAAAGGTCAGATATTTGTCTAGGTGTTAATACACCTGTTAAGTTTTTGATACATAACACGTTAGGTGAAGTTGGATTATAATTAGGTGACAGATTACTGCTATAATTAGGCAAGGAATTGTCGTTTTGCCATCTTGACTGTCGCACCTTCGGTGACATTTGTTTGTTCATATGTTTTTCATTGTTAAATTGATTCATAGACATATCGCCAGAATTATGTGGTCTTTGAACATTTACATCAAATAGCGACGGGATTCCTGTATCGTGACCCTCAGTTGGATCTGAAAATTGTTGCATCAGCTTTAGCTGAGTATTTTGTATCATCTTTACAGCTCCTTCTCTGTTTAATCGTGGGAAATCACCTAATATTTCTTTGGGTGCTGATTCAATATGTTTAAGTAGAATGTTTTTGAGGTTTTCACTTAAAGGAGGACCATGGGCAAATTTACATTCGTCTTTGTAAATACACGGAAGACCAGTGTGGTAATAC
This sequence comes from Yponomeuta malinellus, assembly GCA_947308005.1. Lineage (NCBI taxonomy): Eukaryota > Metazoa > Arthropoda > Insecta > Lepidoptera > Yponomeutidae > Yponomeuta > Yponomeuta malinellus. The sequence goes on along the minus strand of OX371006.1, from coordinate 12,328,991 downwards.
TTACATGGAAAGTCTGAATGCATGTACAGACACTTATCTCTCTTAGCACAACATTCCATCAAGTAGAATTTGCACAGTTCCATTTTACGCGGCGGTTGCGCATCATGAGAATACATGCAGTCATCACCCTTGTGACATTTTCCCTGCATGAAATATAAACACACCCCATCAGGGTCTTGCATCGGATGAGCGCCTCCTCTTCTGCGGTCACGATCATTTTTATTGTTATTCTTTCTATCCCTCTGTTGAGGCCTGTTTCTTTGAGGTCGTTGATGGTGCTGAGGTCCACGAATCTCGTGGCTGCTGTCCGATGCATAAGAATCCCTATCATCATCTTGATAATCTTCCGTTGGAGAATGTCTTTGAACTGGCGATGCTCCCCTAACACACATCATTTCAGTCTCATCCATTTCATCAGTGTACCCTTTATTTTTCTTTCGTTTTTTGCTAGAGCCTTCTTTGCCGTCATACTTCTTCCTCTTTTTAGCTTTACGTCCTTCTTCAACTTCTTCATGATAACCTTCGCCATCTTCGTCTTTGTTCATAGCTTTTCTAATAGCCTTTTCTATGCCTGCGGCAAAATCTTCTTCAACAGCAGTCAACAACTTTTTATTCTTTTTGTTCTTTTGCTTTTGCTCACCCTTGCGATTTTTTGACTTCTTTTTCTTACCTGATTTTGGATGATACGTTTCTTCATTAATTGGCTTTGCATGGATTAGTTCTTCGGATGCTGGGCCTAATTCTTCCTTTTTCTCTTGTTTTTGTACTTCAACAACTTCTTCGTCGTCACTTTCTATTTCTCCGTCTTCTAAGTCTTCAATATTTGTAGTTGGTTGATCCATTTTCAACTTTGCACTGGAATTAAAAAAGAACGATTATTTAATCAACTAAATAATCAAAGAATAATGTAATATAGTTAAATATTCGTTAAATGTAGTGTGAGTAACATACTTTAACGTGAATTAAGATAATGACCCCCATTACATCATTATAATTACCAAGAAAATGTGCATTTAAGACTTAATCTTTACATTATTCCAATTAAGGTATAACGATTTAATAATATTTTTTAATGACTCACGATGCTCATATATCCGGCATTTTGAAATCGTTAGCAATATTTTGAGGCGTTGAAAAATGTTTTCTAATTATATTAAATTCTTAAGATTCTGTCGTCCGATAGGTATGCGTGAATTAAATAACAATTGAGTTGGCCGGCGCCGGCCATAAGCCACTCGAAGCAGTTTTTTTCGATTTTGTTTACTTTTCGTCCTGATATTGTTAGTTTATGCTTAAGTGAAGTAATTTTGGGTAACAAAAAATCTTTTAAAAAAACTAAGGAAAAAATTATATTCTATTTTTAGGGTTCCGTAGTCCGACAAGGAACCCTTATAGTTTCGCCATGTCCGTCTGCCTGTCTGTCTGTTAGTCTGTCCGTCCGCGGCCTAGCGCAAAGACCGGTGGTACTAGGAAGCTGTAATTTGGTATGTGTAGGTATACATATTTATCCCGCCAAAAAAGTAAAAGAACAAAATGTTGGAAAAAAAAATTTTTTACTGTACCTCCCCTAGCGTGAAGTGGGGTAATTTTTTTTTACTGTACCTCCTTTAGCATGAAAAGTGGGGATATTTTTTTTTTCGTTTACACATCATGTGGATTCCCCACATGATGCGTTGGATTGTTCGTTGAAAAATATTGTGGGTGTAGGAAGACCACTTTTTTTATTTAGGGTTCCGTTTGCGAAATATTAAGCTTTAAGAGCAAATTTTTGTCCGAGTAGGGCGTCCCCCCCCACCCCTCTCCTGGCTAAATGATTGATTGTAGAAACGTGAAGAAATTCTGGGTAGTAGCACATATAATGAACTTAAAAGGAAAAAGTATAACGGCTGAGTAGGCTTTACTAGTTAACGAGTAATAGGCAAACAACTTATAAAAGTAAAATTTCGTACAAAATCGACTGAAAATGACTTCGATGAAGTTGTTAGAACTGTAAAGCAGATAAAAAATCGCTTTTTCTATGGAACCCTACATTGCGCGTGGCCCGACATGCACTTGGCCGGGTTTTTATACAGATCGTTTTTGCAAAAAGTGAGACCAGATTGGTCAATTCAATCATGTTAATAGTGATTTTTAGGACCCTTGGAAGTGAATCTAAGGCAAAAACCCAGAACGCATTAACGCTAAAAACGGCCGTTTTTGGCATAAATGGCGTCTAGTCCCAGGTCCGTGAACCTAGGTTTTCGGTCGTGAATCCTAAAAATCACTACTAACATGATTGAGAGATTGATCTGGCACTTCGCAAAAAATGTTCTGCAAAAAAGATATGATTTTTTTCCATTGGTAGCGCTCGTGTTACTGCGTGGAGCCCCTTATAGAGATTTTTATGTATATAATACTGTAAATAATACTCTTATGGCAGGTAAAGGCTTCCTCACATGACCGCTGTTAACGCGCGCGAGATAAGTACGAGATCGTACAATCGACAGCAAGTCAACCTTTACCTATATTTTTATTGCAAAGTCGCCCTCAACGTAGCTGATGAGAGAGCATGTATGTAAAAGTTGATGTGCTGTCGACTGTGTTTGAGATAAAAGCGGCGGCGGCGGCGGTAAATCCCACATGATAATAATATGAAAACATTACGCAATAGGTGTTTTTTTGTTCATTCTATTCCGCTTACCTACTTTAAGTGCGAATTTGCGAAAAAAAGACTAGGTTGATCACTTGTCGACCGTATTTGTAAAGTATTATCAATATTTAGTGCGCAGCGCCGATAATTCCCGCTGTCCCCACCCGCCTGGGGGACAGACCAAACCATTTTTAGGGTTCCGTAGTCCGACAAGGAACCCTTATAGTTTCGCCATGTCTGTCTTCCTGTCTGTCCGTCCGCGGCCTAGCGCAAAAACCAGTGGTACTAGAAAGCTGTAATTTGGTGTGTATACATATTTATCACGCCGACAAAGTTAAAGAATAAAATGTTGGGAAAAATTTTTTTTTACTGTATTTTTACCATGAAAAGTGGGGATGAATTTTTCTTCAGGGTAGTAGCACATATGAACTAAGTTCTGTAAATAGATAAAAACCCTCTTTTTACGGAACCCAACATTGCGCGTGGAAAGACACGCACTTGGCCGGTTTTATTCAGGTGCTAACTACTAGCAACTTACTCAGCACTACAGCAGTCACATTGCGGAAGACGTTGCAATGAAAATTTACCGCTTCCGTGGTTGTGTACATAAACATAATAGGTACTCATGTTCATGATAATTATGATGTAATAATTATGTCTATAATAATTATAGATATTAAAGTGAGTAGTAAGAATTCCGTATCGTTCACGATTATTAATTTAAAAGGTTGATAAATGGACTGTACCTAATAAATGGAAATTAAAGTCTAAAACAAAATGTCACAGTGTGGTAGTCGGCGGTGTATGCGACATCATAAGAGAACTCAACAAGAAAAATTCGAAAAAAAATGATATTAGGTATTTGCCTATTTATCACATAAGATAAGAACCGGAAATAGATTGCTAGTACTGTAGGTACATAGGAAATTACAAAATAACAGAAGTGTGGCAACGTTGGGCTTTGTGCACAGCGGCGGCGGCCATGTTTAAGAAAACCCAACCAAATAAAGATGTCTTTCAATGTCACCAAAATATTTTACAATACAGTAACATAATCATAACTACATACTGAAAGGAATAAGCCATAAAGTAGGTATAGGTATTTTGTCGGCCTGTCACCGTGAATAATGCACTATATTGCAGCTTTTTAAACTAACCCCTTGTGGCCACCCATACAATCGCATATTTGCGCATGTGCGTCAAAATAACCACTGAAAGTAGAACGCACACAAACGTAAGAACCATACAGTATTTTTTATTTATATTAACAATTATTAATGATTGATGAAAGTAACTTTTTTTTTAAGTAGAAACGCTATATTTGCGTCCAACTCATTGGAAAATAAAATTATTCTGATTTCCTTCAAGGATGATACTATACCTAATGCTCGTAGAGACAATAATCATGAGGGCTAGCTCTCCAAAATATCACAAATTATAGATATTGCGCTAATAGCGATTCAACATCTATGATAGAAGTCAGTACTGCAACTGTCCATAGCCACTAGTTTAACTACTTTCAAGTTAATTTGTGGTAGATGCTGCCCAACACAGCAGGCAATGGGTGGCCGTTCACATTTCACAATGCTGTTTTGCGTCGTACTCTCGCCAGTCACGATTTCAACATGACGTCAGCGTTCTAGAACGGGCTGCGTTTGCTTGTGTGCACAATTCGAGGTCAAATCGCGAAGCATTCCAACACTCACACATAAAAGTAGTGCCTACACTATAAAAACACCAATGTGTAGACAATATTCACCAACACGTAGACTCGCTAGGTGCATCAGCTGACATCTTAAATCGGACGGTTAATACACAATCGATTTTTATACCGAACAAAGGAATCCCTCTTCCCCGTAACAATGTATTAAAATTAATAGAAATTAACATGTAAATACACAAAAAGTAAACTACAATAGGTGAACTAAGTGTGAATTTTACAACACCAGAAAAATCGCAAGTTTCGAAACGAATACAAATCTACGCACTTTGATCGATTAATTACAATACCTGTAGTGTACGATTAGCATGCAAATCATACACCTAATATAAATTATAAATAAAAGTAATTTAATGAGATAATCGACATGTTGTTTGGAACAACTGGACGGCCAGCTAATAATTTAGCTTAGCCGCCATCTTGGACATAATTTACCGTTCAGAACATTGGACGAATTTTAGCACCATTTTCAAGAAATTTTGTCGAAATAAACGCGAATTCAGTGAGTGTAATGTTATTGCACATGATTACGCAGCAGCTTGTCTTGAGCTACTTCTAGAGCACTTGGGTGTACGAAACGAATGTAAAAGGGGTCACGCTTGTTCATGATTTCCTAGCGAGTAAATAATTAAGTGTTACCAATCTTACATAAACGATTCACTATATGCGACTACTATATGCCATAAAAAAGTATTTTTCTCATAGCATTACTACAGCTGCATTTAGACGAAACAAATCGGGTATATACGCAGTATTGATTTCGGACGAGGACTGCAGCGAAACAAAAGCGCAATCTGTTGAAATTTAGTTCCACAAATCGACGCAGCGAGTGTAGCGGCGCTTCAATCGCGTATATATCGCCATCTGTAGTATAATAGCAAAAACAACACAGATAGTTCCGCTCAAGATTAGACTTATTACGGCTTTATAAAGTTCCTTGCAATAGTCGAGACTATGTACAATAATTTTACCTTTTTTCATTATATTTATATTTATTATCAAAGTTTTCTTGATGAAAAAGGTACCTCAATATAACAATAATATTTAAAGTCTTTAACTGACTAAACTCAACAGCAGATAACTCGCAGATTGTCTAACAATGTTGCCATAAAAAAATGTGCTTCCAATCTTCCATTAGCAGCGTACCAGCGTACACAAAATTAACTATAATGTTATTTCCTTTTCATTCACTCTCTTTTACAAATAATATGCTAGAGTGATAGAAAAAAATATCGCCCATCATTTTATTGTTTTGGGTTTTATTTTTAATTCCTCTATTTTCTAACATAAAAGTAATTTCTGAAAAGAATCGGTTTATGTTTTTAAAAGAATTCCATGTTTTCCACTTTGATATTTTTTTAATTGATTTATGTTTTAGACAGCAAATGTCATGAATGACACAACCACAGAACAATTGGATACAACATACCAGTTACTATATACTATACTCGCCATCACTACAAAAAAATACTATATACTCACCCACAGGGTTGCTAGATCATTCCTTTTTGAATAAAAGCCGTCCTATCTGACTTGCGGTGGCGCCTTCGTAGTGGCATTGCTCGCTGATCGTTCCTTTTGGGATTAGGATGACCAAAAAGTTTGTGATCAAATATTTCAACTGAAACGCCGTCAAAGTGCAAAAGCAAGTTGAGCGTGGTTCGGTTGAGATTTTCTAAATTGAAATTGAAAGCATTAATTAGCATTGATTGGCTATACCAATTTTTTTACCACCTTTAATACCTTTCTGTTTCGTACCGCTTTTATTTTATTTTGCCTTTTTTTTTCAAAAATCATACTCCCTCGCTTTGGAATAGCGCCTTAAAAGTTCATGAAAGTAGCGCTAAGCAAACTTTTCTCAAACAAATCACACTTCAATTTTTTTCGTAATGGCAACCAGCCGATCGATGTCGACTATTTCTGCCAGGGTCACATCTTCACATTACATGTCCATAATAGAGAAGTAACCAAAACATGCCAAAACTAAAACCAATGTAACTTTGTGGAGGCTCCACAATCACACTTCGAATTATCATGAATAAAAATCACCATTCACTTCATACTTGTCATCCTTCTCCCGTTTAGCTGTTTGTAATATTTTTAGATGAAGAATTGAGTCACCGTGGGGGATAGAGAGATTCAAACATATAGTTGTGTTTTCGTTTACCGTCAGAAGGATCTTTACGACGATATAGCTATCACTTCTGTCTGTGTGAGTTGTACAAGCAAAATAGTCTGAAATAAAGAAAAATTCCATTTAAAATACACTTGGAGAGTGTTTTGGGGTATCGAATTCTTATAAATAACTGTAGGAGTAAATATTTTTGAAAGCTTCATCACATCTATCAGTGTTATCAACACCCTTTTGCTTATGAGGATCAGGATGAGGAATTATTAGAAACGGATTGTGGACACGAATAAGGATGATGAAACTGAAAACGCGGAAGAGAGAGATAAGAAATTAAAAAAAAGGAAACAAGCTGCTTAAAAATCAATTATAAAATTAAAATTGTAAACATAGACAAGTTCATACAACATTACCCTAGTACCGCACGTGTTTATATCTTTTTTTGTTGCCTTAACTATTTAATACTGCGAGTGAAGGAAGGAGATAGAATAATTTTATTTCTCTTGCTCGGCGGCCGGCGTATAAAGCGCCGCGCGGACGTCAAATGAAAGTTATAGATTTCCTTCCTCTAACTTCGAGGAAGAGGGATTTTACAAAATCGATTTTTGGTTAAGGAAATTTTAAAAATTGATTTTAAGGATGCGGAACCTCAAAAATTGTAGGAATTACCACATCATGAGGAAGGGGAATCCTCATCAACCCTGATATATCTATATTATGAAAATATTTAGGTTTGATGAGGATGTCACATTTTTCTCTGGAATACCCGCCACCGCTGGTAGGACTAGGAAGTCGTTCATCAAAATTGGACCAACCTTTTTTTTGTTGATGTCTGTTTATTCAGTTTTCACTGAAGCAAAATATAAAAACCTTAATCTCTCTTTAAACAATCAGTCGTCCATAATTTGGAAACACGGCCTAGCAACACTGTTCACTTGTCATATTTCTTTTTTTATAGTCCTTTATGCTATAGTCATTGTTGTTTCCACAGACTAAAAAGAGGTTACATAAATAAATAGGTAATCTACTAAAAACACTAACTATCCACCTCTCAGCGTGTCGTGTTCTTAGCTTAGGATGTGAAAACAGGCAGCAATTAATTTTCTTTTGCTCGTCGCTAGTGAAGAATCGAAAAATGTCTGAAAGTAATAACCCTTTTTCTGGTTTGGTAGCTGTGAGTGAAAGATCTAACGATATAAATGAAGGGAACGATTCCTTACAAATCAACAGCAAGAACTCCCAGGGTTACGAAGAGGCTGTAGCAATAAACAACATAGTTGAGAATGTTTTTCACTTTACGATTAACTCTAAGGCTACCGAAGATCAGTGTGCCAATGATAGGCAGCTGGTGTTTTTGGAGGAGCTGTCTGAATGCATGAGGCCCAATGCCCTGATTGATTTAGAAGCCCTCGAGCAAGCGCTATTTGAAAGATTATTACTGACTGATATTGAGACTGCTATCTTGCCCAAGAATACTAAAGTGTTCAAAGAACATGTTGTTCAAAAGCTGGTGTTTCCATATTTATTCAGTTCAATGCAAAACTTGCAAGGTTATGATAACAGTAGTCTGACTGGTGTACAGACCGCCTTGAAGAAAATGAGAGAGTTAATATTCAGGAATGCCGTGACAGCCTTGAAGCAGCCAGCTCTATTTGAAGGCCAGGACTTTTCTGTACAGCTTCTGGAACTCCTGCAGCATGTAGATCCTCAGAGTCATACATTTTTTGTTGATGTGGTGAAGGCTTTTGTGACAGAAGGTAATCAGAAATAATTTTTCGCTATTGTGATGTTCATAGATTGGTGTGCTCTGCAACAAAGTGTCTATACCCTATCTATCTATACCCACATAACATGGATACATCATACGAGCCTATGACTTTGATTGTATGGTATTGGGATAATCATAAGCAGCTTATATACGTCCCACCGGGAGAGAGTATGGGCTTAACCACAGAGCCGGATTTTGAGGTCTGGAGGCCCTAGGGCAACGAAAGAGCGGTGGCACCTAATTATTCCCAAATCAAAAATACGAAACAAAAACTACAATGAATACGACTATTTTTTTTTTTAATTTGAAAAACAAACAGACGTTATAAAAAATTGGCGTTTAATGATAGTACATAGTAGCCTTTTGTGGGGGCCCTTTCCTTTTGGAGGCCCCAGGGCAGTAGCCCCGCCTGCCCTCCCCTAAATCCGGCCCTGCTTAACCACCACTCATGCCCACCGCAGATTGGTGATTTCAAGCGCTGAGGTATGTGAATAGCTCAGACACTCAGGTTTCCTCATGATGTTTGCCTTCACTGTTAGCGAGTGGTATTGCTACTATAACTTCAAAAATGTACATAACTTAGAAAACAAAGTCATAGGTGCATGCCCACACTGGGAATCGAACCTGGGTCTCTGGCTCCGAGTACAATGTTCTACTCGCTAGGCTACCACTGCTACAAATTATGTTTATTTATGAGAAAAGGATTACCCACATTGGTCGATGGCCTCCCAAACTAGATGCAGCCTGTGTTGTCGGTAAGTCAGGATTGCATAGTATTAGCAAGGAGTATTAAAATACTGTTTTAATACTCCTTAGCATCAGTTTGATAAAAGTATCATATGTTCCGTGTGGCGCCGGATTAAGAATAGCGTCACTCCCTTTACTTCCGTGGATGACGTAGAAGGCGACAAAGAAAATCATTAAGTAAGCCTTGTTCGATGATGAAATGTTTTCAACTTTTCTCTCATATTGGAAATTTGGAATTCTTAGTACTAAAATAACAGCTGATTCGTGATTTGAAAATCACTTAAATAAAGGTTTTATAAATTTCCTGTGTACAATAAGTTATACTCTAATCTAATCTTTACTAATATTGGAACGATTGCTATTAGAATTTATAGTATACCTCTCTTATCTTAAAGCCCAACTGATCCGTAGTCACACCAAATTGCCACACTCTAGTGTGACTATGGTTAATTTTAGTTATCCATAGTCATACTAGTGTCATCATCATCATCATTCAGCCACAAGAAGTCCAAGTGGCAGGAAGACGCTGGATGCAAGCCGCTTCCAACCGGTCTTTTTGGAAATCCATGGAGGAGGCCTATGTTCATACTAGTGTGCCAACGGTTAATTTTGTTTATCTGCAGTCACACTAGTGTGACTACGGTTAATCTTATTTGACCTTAGTCACACCACTATAACCACCACCAACACAGACCCAATTTGTGTCTTTTATTTGGTTTGATACTTCTCTTACTCCCTTTCAATATTTATAATTTGAAGTTTGCATATTATAATAATTATGAAAGTTGGTTTAATATCAAGTAGTAATGAAAAAATAAAAAAAATTACACCATATTTTAATCGTCTTTTGTTTTTGATCGCCACTGGTGTCAACAGTATTCAAAAAACAAATCAAATAAAATATCATTTAATCCAAGGAGAAATGTACAAACACACTTAATAATGTACCTAAGTACGATGATGTAAAGATTTGGTATTTAAGTAGGGAGATGAGCTGACAGGTATAATTTTAAGTACGAGTAGTTACAGTGGTGTGACTACGGATAAACAAAATTAACCATAGCCACACTAGTATGACTACTACGGATAAATAAAATTAACAATAGTCACACTAGTGTGGCAATTTGGGGTAACTAAGGAGCGGTTGGTTTTTAAAGTTATCATGTGGGGAGCAAAAATTTGTGGGCGACACATCAACCCAGTGGGATCTACCTATTGACCTTATGCCTATGCAAAGAAAGACTATAGTATTGAAATCAATTATAATACAATTATATTCTATCTAATCAGCCCATAAACAGTGCCCACTATTAGGCGTAGGCCTCTTCTCTAACATTCCAACTTGTCCAGCCCTTTACTAAGTCTTGTCCTTCTGCTTCCTTACTAAGTCTTGTCCCAGCTGCCTTCCCAATGCCATCAACCAGTTCTTGGCCACCATTGCATTATGTATTGTTAAACAAAATTCACCAACAATGCAGTGACTCATGTCCTTCCCCCCTTCACTATCCTGCGTGGCTTGTTATGTCCACTTTGTTTGTGTTTTCTATCAGCCCATCTACTCTCGACGTTAATTTTGCCAATTTGCATTACAAATGAGTGCAATAATTTAATCATTAAGCCAAAATATGCTTTCAGTTTCCGTTGTGATCTGAAGTTCCAATAAGTTTAATACATTCCAAGTAAAATGTTTACTAAGTAGGTATTTCCGACATATTGCATTTTATTGTGACGCAATTTGAACGCAATAACGTCGAGAGTTGAGGGGCAGAACCTTCCAAATGGTGATAATTTAAAATAATGGTAAGGTGTAGTCTGGCTCTTTGTCTTTAGATGCAGAGAATGCTCAAGAACAGCTGCGGGACACAATGATTCCAGTTCTCCGGAGGATACACACAGACATAAACAAATCCAATATCACCAATGTCCCTATTTACATTTTACCTTCAATTCATTTGTTTGCCAGTAAGTACTGTGTTATACAATATGTTTGAATGTTTAAAAATTTAAAGAATTTAAGTATCAATAACAAAATTAAATAAATAAGTTACAAATGTAACGAAATCCTCATGTCTGTCCCAAAATGAGGGGTTCTACTATGGGGGGAAACACCTTCCAATAGGGGAAATAATGATCATCGGTCTAACTACATTTTACTGCCATAGTTCGTAACTTTATTATGACTAGCTGGGCCGAGTGTCATAAAACTCGTAGTTCATTATGACAATTCAACGTACATTGCGTAGCAGTCTTCTTGCTTCTTAATCTGTGGGTTAATCGACTTTCCAATGTACATTGAATTGTCATAATAAACCGTGGATTGTAGTTCTGTGAAAAAGGCCCCTGGAATTTTTTTGCTATTTTGAAATTGTCACCATAGTAAAAGTTTGTTGTAAGCCCATTCTCTCTCTCTCTCTCTCTCTCTCTCTCTCTCTCTCTCTCTATCTCTCTCTCTCTCTCTGAGAGAAGCCTTGTGCCCAGCAGTGGGACTTATAAAAAAAATTGTGGACTAACTTAGAAACCATTTGAGAGAGATTTTAGCTTCATTCGAAGCTATATGACTAAATGTCCTATCTTATCAACAGTATTAATCATCTTAGCCCAGATACTTATCTTCATTAAGGTTACGAGTATTAACAACATTATTTCCTAGGTAATGCAAACTTGGCGCCTGTTCTAATGGAAGCCTGTGAACCAAAAATCGAAAGCAATGGAAGACTATATCAGGACTCAGTCCTAGGTGCTTTATTGAGCCTTTCAGTATTGCCTAGGACTGCCACATCCATGCACGAGTTCTTTGATAATCCTACAGACCAGGTAAGCTAGGAGGGACCAGATCGCAGACTAAAAAGATATACTAGACCAGATAAAACTGTGCATTCCCAGTATATTTCTGTATTTCCCACATGGCGGATAATGGAAATTTCTAAATAAATGCAAGCGCTAAGCTAGCGCGAGTTGTACTGATCTCCATTAATGATCCTCATTTATGAGGCGCGGGGACGAGCGCCTCATAAATGAGGATAATGATGGAAATTTAAATATAATATTGACGTTTCAAATCTTACGTGTGGAATCATTAAGGCCGCCATTCACGGTACGATTGGTCTGTACGATCCGTCGCATCAGACCGAATCGAAACGACGAATCGATTGTGTATGTTAAGATCGTTAACGATTTACTTGATCGAAGACGATATCGGAGATCGCAACAAAACCCCATGCAATCTGAATATCGTAACGATGAATGGACAGTGTATGGCGGTGGATTGCAAAGCGATCAACGATTCGATTTTTGTCTCACTCCGCCGGGTAATCGCCGCCGCACGCGCAGCTCGCATGCCTACGCGTAAACAATACACCGGACAATCGAAACTATTAAAAATGACTTCGTGGAGTAATGATCATTTGATTGAATTCATCGAATTGTTAAGAGAGCAAGAGCCATTGTGGAAAATTAAACATAAAGATTATCACAATAACACAAAGAGTGCAGTGTGTTATGGGGTTCTTTTGGAAAAAATGAAACAAATAGATGACTCTGCAGATTTAAGTAAAGTTAAAAAAAAAGTGAAGCGTCCAGTCGTTACGATGATCTGAGCGATCCATCGCACCGATGAATCATTCCGATCCTTCGTAACGTATATGTTGGCCGTAATCGAAGCGACCGATCGTTTACGATATTCGTCAGATGGATCGAAACGATCTATCGTACCGTGAATGGCGGCCTTTAGACAACAGCTCAAGCCACAAATCTGTGTTGGAGAAACAATATTTACAAAACCTGATTTTTAAACTGTTTTTATTTAATTAAGTATATGTTCGTATTTTTCTAAAGCAAAAAAAAATACAATAAAGTAAGTTAATAAAGCCCAGAACCAATTATGGATATTTATTATGCTTATCAGTAATATTCATGTTTACTGCATACATATTTATATGAGTAGGCATATATTTCTCTTATCAGTTACTAAGAAACCTTTCTATTAATTTCCAGGCAGCTATATCCATGGTGGAGACATCAATATGGAATGCATCCACACATTTAACAAATAACATGCACAAGATATTCCTGGCTCTTCTAAAAGGGGGTCCACAGATGAGGAACCGGATTCTATCGTGGATCGGCAAATGTTTAAAAACCAATGTCGCCAGAGGCAAGCTGTGGAATGTTCAGGTAACTATTTCTTGAACATATTGCAATCACCTACCCACACAATTACAAGGATACATGTTTTTCGCAAAGTTGCTTTTTAACCACGTGCCCAAAACTTTTTTTAATTGGTTAAAAACTCATACTCGGAACCTCCTGTGTTTTTTTTTTGCATTTAGTCATTTCCTCGCTGAGGTGGGATGAAAGTTACGTGTTGCACTCGAGTGCAAAGATTTTTCACCTCGTGCTCTTTTGATTCCCTCGCTAACGCACAGGATTCTAATTTTTTAGAATTTCATTTTAGAATCCTTCGCTTGCTCTGTCATCAAAATTGAGCACGCGGTTAAAAAGCAACTTTGCACTCTTGTATAACAAATAACTATTAGTCACTCTTCTGGGAGAAGATGTTTGAGGAGGCCGAGCAACATAACATAACCTCACGCCTGTATGCTGGAGAGGTAACCAGTGACCGGGGTCTGCCACTTGTCACGATCCTGACAGATCCCTTTTGTTGCATGCACGCACACCGGTTTCGGGTACTTCGGGCTGACATACATACTACTAGCTGACCCCGCATACGTTGTTTTGCCATATTAATAAAATTTTATTAGCCTATGACCTATTCTCAGACCCACCAAATATACACAAAAATTTTCATAAAAATCGGTGAAGCCGTCTCGGAGGAGTTCGATAACAAACACTGACATGAGATTTTTATATATTAATTTTATAAATAAAAGATACTTAAGGAATAGTCCTCTACTCTACATATTTTCAAGAAGAAGGATTTTGTTGCACCCTGTGTAAGGTTTTATTTTCCATTATTTATTTTATGTCTGTCAACAACTTCACTTTTACGAGATGGGTTCATGAGCTTCTTTTTTAAGTTTTGGATTTTGATCCATGGATCACGATCTCTTTGGTTTATTTGTTTGTAAATAGAGCCTGAGCCTCATCGCCCGTTTAATGTATTACTGTGTATGAGCATCCCGGGTCATTAAAAAATACTCATCGCCTCTAATCGAGAGAGTTTTGATTTAAAAATAAACTATATTTCAGGCTGGAGAAATCAGTGCAGCCACATTGACATGTGTCTCGGATGGATTCATGATGAACCTGGGAGCTGTCTTGCTACAGCTTTGCCAGCCTTTCTGCACAAGCCACGATGACCCCAAGTCGCTCAAAATTGATCCAACGTATGGCGCTGTACCTGTAAGTTACTGTTTCTATGAAATTGTTTCCATTCCATTCTATAAGAACCTAACCCCTGGTTTCTCAAATACCAACGAGCTGTTAATCCACAACTGCTGTCAGTTGTTTAAGTACATAAATAAAACCACTAGCAGGTGCATAAAAAATAAGGTAAATATCCTGAGCTCTCGGTACTAATTATGTACCATGCCTGGAATTATTTTCAATTTGCGTGGGCAAGAAAGCAACAACAACAAAAAAGCGCTTGTCCTATTTTACTACAAATACGAGGAAGGAGTCTGTTCAGCCGGCGCAGCGTGCGCTTTTATTGGTGATACATTTAACTACAAAATAAAGTCCTTGGTCTTCTTTTTGTTCGTGGCCTCATTACCGAGGGAGCATTCGCCACCAACGATCTTCATTCGGTACGATTATGCGCCAGACGTATGGGCGTTTGTAGGGCCATAAAGTCATTGGGATTACAACCCACAAACTCACGCATGTGAGACAAGCGTTCTACCGATGTGCTACCGTCGCACTCTACATAAAAAAAGTGTTTGTAAAAACTTAAGATTAAGCGCAAGTTGTCAGGTTCTAGTTCTAGTTAGACCTGAGATTTCCGCACTTAACCTCATTAGTTGGGCATTGTACATAGCAAGTCTTAAGCAGGGCCGGATTTAGGGGAGGGCAGGCGGGGCTACTGCCCTGGGGCCTCCACAAGGAAAGGGCCCTCACAAAAGGCTAATGTGTACTATCATTAAACGCCAATATTTTATGAGTACTTATAACGTCTGTTTTTTTTTTTTCAAATTTAAAAAAACGTATTCGTCGTATTCATTGTAGTTTTTGTTTCGTATTTTTTATTTGGGAATAATTAGGGGCCTCCGCTCCTTCGTTGCCCTAGGGCCTCCAGACCTCAAAATCCGGCTCTGGTCCTAAGATATGTAAATACCTCAGACACTAGGGTTTCCTCACGATGTTTTCCTTCACAGTTAGCAAGTGGTATTGTTACTACAACTTCACAAGTGTACGTAACTTAGGAAACAAAGTCATTGGTACATGCCAGGATTTCAGCTTGTCAAGTTGTCAGGTTGTCAGCTTTTAGACTATTGATAGCAAAGCTAATTCGAAATCTCTCCATGAAGGCTGAAGAGTGTGCTGCGAAATCCGTCCACCTAGACTGCCTGCACAGCGAGACGTGCCTCCTGCCGCCGAAGGAAGGTGAAGATGAACAGACCTTAAAGCGGCCAACTGCTGACACCTACAACTTTGTCACCGAATGCTTCTTTATGACGCAGAAGTGCATTGATTTAGGTAAGTACTACTTGTCTTCCAAGCGAAGTCTTGAGTTGACTCTTGCTAATAGATAGATGGATAACACTTTATTGTACATACCTAAATATGTTGAAGTATTATTGTGAAACTTTACACAGTTGTAGAAATTACCTCTTAGAAATCGATATAGCTATGAGCTTTTCTCTTTTATGTCTTTGATTTAGTCTATAGAAAACGCTGCTGGTTGTGCAATTACATAGTGTAAATGTAATTATTCTATGTATTTAACCATATTGTACAATTGTTTGTTTTCTTTCAATAAATAAAAATAAAAAATAAAATAAAAGACTGCTGATCTCCTTCAGTTATCCTTTCTGGGTTGAGATTATTTTAAGGCTACTCCTACGTGGAGCGTGCTGTCTCGCTCGCACAAGTTAACATTTTTTAATATGGTAAAAATATGACTATCAATTATCTATCAAACCCTCAGACCGCATTTATGAAAAGCTTACTCATTTGATTAGAATATGCTCCACGTAAGAACAGTCTTAACCACTCGTCTGCCGCGACACAGATCTGTGTCCAACTTAGTATGGGCCACCTATACGTTGCGTTCCGCGAGGGCAGTTCAGGAGTTAATCAAATTAAATAGACACTGCGTTTCCAAATGTAAGAAAATTTCATTGAAGTAATATTTTGTGGCTAAGAATTCGCAAATGAAAATGATAATAGTAGTGTATCGAAAAATAAATTACGTGCTAAAAAAACTGGGAAAATGATCTACACGTGAAAAATACTTATTAAAAAAACCTCTTGACTTTTGAACCTCATAAGGAAGTACTTATTTTTTATTGGCTTTTTACCAATATTATCACAGTTGACGTCCGCCATTTTGTTTTTTCGTGACTTCATATAGCCAGTGGCACCCTCGTCATCAATACGTTTTATATCACACGTCATTTGCGCGGTCGCAAAAAAACTTAAATGCGCGTGAAAAACATAGGCCTGCTTTGCTTTCACAGTCGGATAATAAAGTGTTATTCACTCAACTCCACCTAGGTAGCTGCAAGTCGATAAAGATAAAAAACCCACTCCAAAATCCGCACTAAACAGAGTTCGCAAAATTTTAACACTAGGTGGCACTGACAGTATTCTTTACGCGGTATAGTTGCGTCCATAATGCCGACAAGATGCTTTGTAAATTGAAGAGTTTAATGGTTTTCTCATGAAACCCGTCAACAGATCTTGACCAAAATTATATGGGACCGCTTCCAGGGTACCAGAAAACCGGACAAGTGCGAGTCGGACTCGCCCACCGAGGGCTCCGTACAAATTTGTAGGTACTTACAGATTATAAATAGTGAAGGAATCGAGTTTCGCAGTTTTTTTCGAGCTTATCCATAACTTCAGACAATTTTTTTAATAATTTAATTACAAATGAATAGTTTCGGATTTTTCCCTGTATTTGTAGTATAAGACGATATTATTTGCCTTTCATAGTTCTAGATCTACGGAACGTACCCATAAATTTTGATTTCCTTGAGTGTCGAAATATACGTTTTTGTGGTATAAACTGCCGTATCTTTTTTTACGTTAATACTTAAAAGTTTAATTTTTTCACAGCTTCAAGGGACTGTAGACCTCAGTATATAGCTTCACGCGTTCCCGAGATAAAGGGTCTTGACAGACAGACTGACGGACGGACAACAAAGTCAAAAATTTTGTTCACTATAAAAACAAAATGTTTACTTAATAATAATAACTTCGACACAACACAATCTCTTGACCTGTAGCCTAATTACGCTCACCAAATCCTGAGCGATTCCAATCGTCTAAATGTCAAATCCCATACTAATTTCACAGTTAGACGATTGGAATCACTCAGGATTTGGTGCGCGTAATATAGGGGCTGGTCCCAAACTAAGATACCCCAGATACATAAGATTAAAGCCCCTATTAAGCCCTGGATTACACCAGGGCTTTTACGTTGTATGAGAAATAGAGATAAAATGCATACAAAATTAAAAAAGAACGCCTCAAATGTTGTTCTTAAGGTCACTTATTTACGATATAGAAACTTTTGTAATCGTCTAGTCAAAAAAATAAAACAACAATATCAAAAAACAGAGTTAGAAAAAGCAGGCACAAAAAATTTAAAAAGTATGTGGCAAACTATAAACAATATAATTAATTCCAAAACTAAACAATCTTCTAATATTGACTTGTTGTTTAAGGAAGGAAGCTCCTCATCAGAAATAGCTAACGAATCAAATCAATACTTCGTAAACGTAGGTAGAAAATTGGCAGACAAAATAGTCTCTAATGGTAATTCTAATCCCGATTCCATTACAACACATTCATCCACATCAGCTACAGCTGCTAATTCGCTCTTTTTACTAAATCCTGACCTTGCTGAAATAATAACGACAATCAATTCTCTAAAAAGTAACAATTCTTCTGGTATTGACCATATTTCAGCTCTTATAATAAAACAAAACAAACATATTTTAGCGGGACTGATCTTACATATTTGCAATCTTTCTTTTAACTCCGGTAAATTTCCAAATATTCTGAAACAATCCGTCGTAAGCCCTATTCATAAAAATGGTGATAAAACAATTATACAAAATTACCGCCCAATATCCATTCTTCCAACCATGTCAAAAATTATCGAAAAACTTATTAACAACCGATTAGTCAATTTTCTAGAATCATTCAACATTCTCTCTCCAAATCAATACGGTTTCCGCAAGAATAAATCGACCTCAGACGCTGTAAGAAATCTAACACAACACGTCGTTAGTAATCTAGACAAAGGGAAAAAATGCCTTTCAATATTTTTGGATCTGCAGAAAGCTTTCGACACGGTCACTATTCCTCGACTCATCGAAAAGCTAGAGAGTATTGGTATACGTGGATTAGCACTTAGTTTATTGGTAGATTATTTGTCAAACCGTCAACAGCGAACCAAAATAGGCTCTTCTATTAGTGACCCCCTTACTCCTACTTTTGGCGTGCCCCAAGGCAGTGTGCTGGGTCCGACGCTATTTCTAATCTATCTAAACGACCTATGCGATATCAAACTAGGAAATGGTAATGTGTACACTTTTGCCGATGACACGGCATTGGTTTTCTGTGGGGACGGTTGGGAAAACACATACAGGCTAGCTCAAAAGGGTCTTGATAAGGTCGCATTATGGTTATCAAATAACCTCCTTAGTCTTAATGCAAGTAAAACTACCTACATAACGTTTTCAATCTCAAACAAGTCTCAGGCCCCTAAGTTGCTGCACCATCTTGTTTGTCATTCTGCTGTCTGTCTCAACTCACTCTCTTTTGATAACTGTAGCTGTCCAAAACTGGATAGGCAAACAACTGTCAAATACCTGGGTATACTGTTGGATGAATGTCTGACCTTCAAACCACATATACAACTTCTCACGGCGAGAATACGTAGACTGCTAGCAGTTTTTAAAAATATTAGACATATAGCTGATTTGCGTATTATCAACCTAATTTACCGTTCACTTTGCCAGTCATTATTGATGTACTGTGTGGACACTTGGGGTGGTGCAAAGAAAACTACTTTGTTACCGCTCGAAATTGCACAAAGAGCTGTCCTCAAAGTAAGTCACTCACTGCCATTCCTATACCCCACTACAAAGTTGTACGCAGAAACAAAAATGATGACTGTGCGACAAATCTTCATCCAGAGAATTATATTGATCCAACACTGCATGATAACTAATGACACTTTGTCTACAATTTCTAAAAAACGCAGAACAGATATAATATTTACCAATTACCCATTCAAAACTTCTTTTGCTCAAAACTTCTTTTGTTTCCTTGGTAAATATCTGTACAATAAAATAAACAAGAAAATTAAAATTGCTTCATTGAATAACTATCATTGTAAAGTTATCGTCACTAATTGGCTTCTCTCCTTAACGTACGCTGAAACCGAAGGTTTACTGATCATTACCAAGTAGAACTGTGTTGAAAACGGAAGTAATAATATAATCAATCTTATACAAACACACACACACACATACACACACACACACACACACACACACACACAGACACACACACAAACACACTCACTATCACACACACATACATACAAACTGAGACACACCTAGCACCGTTGAACTATGGACTATTTAACTAAGTTTATTTTATTCCTTATTATAGTAACTAAAAGCTAAGACACCTATGTACAACTACATTAAGAGTATTAGTACCCACGACACAGGTTATGCCTAGTGTGGGTACTACTGTATACATTTATGTAACTGTCTTCTGTTCAATAAACGATTTTTATTTATTATTATTATTTATTATACCCTGTGCTATGGTAACCAGGCACGGACATCACAAACATGGAAATACACCCAGACTGAGGCATTTGTTCAAATGTACGGCGGCCCCCAGTGGGAATCGAACCCATGACCTGTATCTTGGTAGTAAGCGCCTTAACGGCTAGTGTAACGAGGCAGTAATATACCGTAGGAGAAATTACTATGGAAGTGACTAAAATAAACAAGCCTAGCAGTGGCAAAGTCAGTGAGCTCAAGCTCTCTAATTCTTTTGACTGCATATGCTGCAGAGCTAACCCTGTGTGCTAGTTTTACAATATGAGGACCCCATTGAATTATGAATCTATTGTGATGCCTAGAAATACGGTATCTTGTGCAAGTTCTAGTTTTTGTTTTCCGAGTACAATGTGGGTTCCCAACTAGTCTTACGTTTGGTAAGGTACACTTTATACATTTTGTCTTCTTGGAATTTAGAAGCAGATTATTTGCCGTGAAGCAATCTAGTACATGCGAGAGAGCGTTACTGCATCGTCAAGATTATTTTCTTGTCTCTTAATTTAAAAAATAAGTGACATGTCATCTCGGACATGTTTTGTACCATAAATGGCAAGTCATTTACATATACAAGGAAAGGAACGGCATTTGATGAAAGTGATTCTATAAGGGTTCCGTTTTTCCTTTTGAGGTACGGAACCCTAAAAAGTATCAATGACGTGAATCGGACAACGTGGTAAGAAATTATCGCTGAACGTAAAAAAAATATAGGCGGCCTTATTTATAAAAAGACGATTCCTCTAATGCACTCCTCAGAGGCCCTTTCCTTCTAAAACCTCCACCACAGACTGTGTTTATCGGCGTTTATCGAGTGTTTTAATACAAATTGACAAACTAAGAGTCTTCATGTTCTTAAGTCGCTTAAAAACGCGCAATAATAATTAGTTGGTCACGCAGGAGTACGAGTGTGCGCGGAGAAGCTATGGCGCTGCGGTCAGGAGCTGGGGCGTGCGCAGAGAGCGCTCGGCGACGCCGCCGCCGCCTCCGCCGCCCACCTGCTTGACCCGCTGCGGCAGCGCGCGCAGCATTTGATGACCAAGTCAGTTGACGCGAGTACACTCACTCAACACATAAGTTTAAGTGTAGCAAAGCTGTGGCGATCAGAGGCCGGAGCGGCAGGCGCGGATTTAGCCTTCAAAAAATGTTTATATATTTTCATTTATTTTATTTAATTCAAAATCAAAATCAATTTTTTTTATTCAAAGTAGCACAGAAGCTGCGACTTAATGAACATTACAAGTTAAACTAGGTGTCCATTTCAAAATCTAGATCATTTTGGAGAATTAGGACAACCAGTAGCTAGTACACTAATACATTATAGATTATTATAATTAAAGGGTTTTAAGGTAAGTCCTATGCCTAGCCTATTAAGGTTGCCACAACATGTACCTTTGCTAGTGATTGAATTAACTTAAAATTTATGTCTAATTTTATAAAGCTACGACTAAGCTATGAACAAAATTAAGTTGAAAACAGGAAAACATTACGTAGGTACCTATTTAGAGGCTAAAAATTCCACCCATGCCGGGACTTGAACCCGCGACCTCTGGCTAACCGTGCCAGCGCTCTAAAATTGTCCTCAGCACGGGTTAGTGCAACAAAAAAAAAAGAATATAATTACGTAGGTACTCCAGATTTAAAAATATGCTTGAATTTTTCCTTAAATGTATACGTGACATTATCAGAGAACATGTCGACAGAGAAAGCTGACAATTTATTGTACAGTCGCAAGAGACGACTCATTGTAGGCGCTGTAAGGTTGTGGTCACAACCTGGTCATAACCAACCAAAAATCGGCCAAGTGCGAGTCGCAGTATGAACTCGCTCATGATCGATATAGTGCATTCATACAAAGGAGATGTTTACAAAATATATGACACACTGAGTTCTGACTAAGGTTTTGTACAGTGTATAAAAATACCTGTGCAATTTCCTTTTTTATGTACAATAAAGTGTTCTCTATCTATCTATCTATAGTTCCAAGTGGGCAAAGCCGTGGGGCAAACACTAGTAAGTTAATAAACCTGTAACATGTTAGTTCCCTCACGAAAATCACAAAAGTAAATGTGTGTGTATACATCGTAATGTCACAATTAGACTTTTAACTATAGAAGGAACCGATTAACAGCTCGAATATCTTTTTCAAATAAAATTCCTAGCAATATATTTGTCATACTTAACTACTACAGTCTCTTCCAAATAAACAGTCTTATGCCCCACCCACAATAGCCCATCTTGCTCTCACATTCAAATTCATCCTAACAGACGTTTCCCTAAGACTGCCTGCTTCTACAGAAGGTGGCATGCTGACCATTCACCAGCTACAAGCTATGACTTATTCGTGACTTCTGCTGCGACCACATTAACTCGCTACTATCACTATCAAACTCAGCCTTTAACATTTTCCCCAGTGTCTAACCAATCCAACAAACACCCTCAGATATGTGAGCCTCCGCTGCGCGCTGCTTGAGAGCGATATGCTGACTAACCTCCATCGGCTCCAAGCGATGACCTGTACTTGGCTCGTCCAATGCGCCGTCCGGCCGGATCCGGCCACTCCGCAGTCCAACTGGGCGCCCGCTCAGCTGGTTCCCGTGCAAATGCCCATCACCACGCCGCCGCCTGACACGCTCAGGTAGATTGGATCGTCAGACTTTCGGTGCCTCTAAATGGCTCAACTAAGTAATGATACTTGGGGAGATTTTGTCGACACAGCTTAGGTATTCAGCTGAAACAGCTATAGCATAGCGTTGACTGGTGATAAAGCTGGCTAACGCTACGCTAATATTTTACTTACTTGATTTTTTTGTCGGATGAGTCCGACCAGGTTTCGCTCTGATTCGCCGGTGAGTAGAAACCTCAGAACACAAAAAGAAGGAGAAGTGTTATAATGGCCCGTTTGCTAGAAAACCGATGTCGCCACTTACTCACACAGCTACATTTTCCTCATAATCTCTATTTGATTACAACATAAACAACCGGCTCACTATTCGCTGTTTACACAAATGAAACAGCCAATGAGAAGAGCAGCACAACATTAGTGATGGGGATAAAAAAGTACATTATCGATTATACTTAAAAAAAATCGTACATCGTACAAAAACTTTTTTGTACATTATGTCGATTTTTTTCTTGCCATCTATACCTAAATAGTAACTATTTATTCCTCTACGTCGCGTAGTCTGTAACTACTTTATTTCGTTGTAGTAATCCTTTGCAAAAGGCTGCCTAAGCTTTTATTTTTACAGGCTTTGCCTACCAATGTGTTAATTCCTAAATATGTCAGTTTTGTTCATACCTACCTATCGTATAATTCGTGAATTCCGTTTCATCGTAAAATCTAATCATACAAATATTCTAAATGACAAAGTTTAGAGAACATTTGCTGATTTACCTACAAAATGTAGGTATGAAAACCTACATAGGCGACGAAACGACGTTGGCTGTGCCGCGCCGCTTGAATATAATTCAAAACATATCGCCTGCGTAATTTTTGTTTGAAGCGGCAAGATGCCTGCGCCTTGCCTTCACCTTATGCGCGTTTTTGTATAGCGCACACCTTAAAAAATCTAGAACTACTTATTTTAACTCGTGAATTAATTAGCAGTGACTGTAGATGTTTCTGAGCTTGGATTAAAATTTTCATTGTCTTGATGGGTGACAACTGTGATGGGTACATAAAAAACATTCTCAATAATATCACATAAATAATATTTTTATTAACTTGTGAAAAATACATTAGGTAGTAAGAACTCAAAGGGCCGGTTTCTGAATTGAGAATTTCACTAAATAAAAACATAAGTAACGTTCTGTCACGCTCTTTTGTGAAAAAATCGAAGAGACAGCTCTACAGTTAACCATTTACTTAGCGAAATTCTCAATTCAGAAACTGGCCAAAAGAAACTTGTGAAGATAAACTTAAAGAAACTTTCGAAACACATTTACATTAAAAAGATAACATCATCATCCGACTGAGATCCTGCAGAGAATATTTTACTGTTCCCTTAAAAGGTAAATATTTATTTAGCACTTGTTGACATTGTTCAATGTTTTGCGTGATTTTTTTTTCAGGTTTTTTGTTCAATCGACATAAATCTACCAGTGTCTGGGCCTTCGGCAACTCGTTGCTGTATCTAAAATACAAAAAGTACGCATTTGTAAAAAATCTAATATTTTTTTATTTATACAGGGCCATTTTTAAGTTAACACAATTCCTGAAACACGTCAATTAAAGTAAGTCATTTACAACAACTTTGTTTTACGACTTTTGAAAACTCGATGTTATATTTTCAACTTTGTTCATATGATTTTTCAATTTTCTAGTCTGTGGCGGCGCTATATGACCGATAAATTATGTGTTCAATCGAATGGACATTCCTCTATGTCTGACATTTATTTACAGGCGGCTTTGACATTCGCAGCATTTTTCGACAAAAAAATATCCCTTACTTCCAAGGGGATCTAAAATATTAAATAAATTATGAAAATATTAAAAACATTACCTGGTCACCTGTTATTTCTTCAGGAACGCATGTTTCAACAGTAACAATATCCGAAACTTTCTAATACGGATCTAAAATAGTAAATAAATTATTAAATTATTGAAAACACTTCATTTACTTTATTTTAAATTAATCGAATTTCATTTATAAGATTAGGCTCATAAAAAATTATAAGAATATTATTTAGCACCATAACCACATCACCTGACTTGTTTCTTTAGAAACACTTTCTTTTGCAGAGTTATGCGTCGTTGCGTCCATTGTCACCTGAAATAGAGAATCAGAATAAAGTAACAATCGAATATTCCACACCATGTAAAATATAATTATGCCGTAATTTTAGATATATTGGTACCTCAACATTTATGGAACTCCTTTCAAAGCAGGACCTGCCCACGTTAATATTTTTTCCACTCTTTAGCATCTGGAAACATTTCTCCGTAAAATGGATGGAGCAACCGGTATTTGATTTGAGAGGAAGCCAGTTAAGCAATCTCCCTGTATTTTCAATCCATTTATCTTTCCTTTTAGGGTCTTTGGGAAACCTGAAATTAAATCTTTATTAAAAACTTTTTGAAATACGTGGTGAAAAGTAAGCCTGTTTATATTACGACAAAATCAGCCACTAAAGTAGAAGCTTCCTTAGCAAATGAGGTCCACGTGGACGGAGTCGCGGACAATAGCTACCTAGTCGTACAATATAATTGGTTCTAGTAATTTTGGAAGTCTGGACGAACGAGTGTAAATGCGACGAAGTATCGATACTTAATCAGTCTGGAAAGAAAGCAACTACCCCATTACTATGACTCCCGCTGACACCTACTGGTGACTTTGACAGTTCACGGCAAATACATGCGGCCGTACCACGAAACATCGCAATTCATCGCATAGAACAATAGTCAGTTTCGCGAGACGGTCCATTGCGGGCTTGCTTTTCCATGTTAGAAAACCTCCACGAAAATTCTACATAAAAACAGCAGTGGAGTAAACCCGACGATATAAATACGTCTCATTTATGTTCTTAGTACTGGAATGCATATTGCACAGGAAAATTATTATAATTATGATTTTTCGTAGTTTAAAGATGGATATAGTGAGTAAAATAGGCTTACCGGTGAAAAGACACTGCACTGTTATTTGAATAGCATGTATCACTGCGATTTCTGTAGGTAATCAGGCATTTTTCACATATGTTACCGCGATAGTAGGCGCGAGGCGATTGACGGCCATATTTAAACGTTTCGCCGAGGTTAGCCCAACCGGGCTAACGTTGGTCGACAGTGCCACGCCCATATGGCACTTCTCCTTCTTTTTATGTTCTGAGGTAGAAAAGGACCTCGCGTCATCGCTAAGCTAATATGCTATGCAAATACTCTGTCTGTCTTGTAGTCTATGGCCTGCAGTGGGACATTGACCGAAGTTCTAATTACTGCTAAGGAGTTTGAAGATTTCAGCCTCCTTACCTTTATAGGGAAGAGCGGGTGATCGTGCTCTTCCACTATAAAGGGAAATTTCCCGCCAGGCAGATCGTATGCCTGGGGACGGCCGGTCCGACTAATGTTCGTCGGACGTTATATTTATAGTATGTCATGTGAAACATTTTGCTTGCGCGATGTAGGAATGTTGGAGTTTATAGTGCGCGCGCAGAGTTGACATGTGCTCGCCACACCTTCGCTATTTCATCAAACACAAACATGAAGCACTCATCTGAAAAACTTCATATGCCTCAAGCAGCCTCCGAGACATTCCAAGTCCTAAAGTAGAAATCTTCAAACCTCTATCAAGTTATCTTTTTGGTTCCAGATGCATACCTGAGTTTGTCTTGGAGAACATAGTGGTTCTAATAACGATGGCGCGGCGCACAATCGGCGCCATCAATGAGGACGCTGACATCACGGGCCTGCTGCAGCCGGCACTCACGCTGGTAATCACCTTCATGGGCGACTCTGGACGCACTTACAATCCGCATTTAAGGTACAAATTAAACAGTAATCTATAGTTTATTTCAAAGACAGAACATGCATTGAACAACAACAAAAGTAAAAGAAATAAGCTCACAAGTAAACAATATTATTATAACCATAGCTGTTTCGTCTTCTTGATGCCCTAAGCAATCCAGACTTATGGTATCCACAAATAAACCAGTTTTTATCTTTAAAAAACTTATGTATGGTCGATCATTACCACATATATAATCTTGGTCTATGATGATTACATACCTTTCTAGCATTCCTTACCCGAAAGGTACCAACATGACTATTACTATACCGTCTGTGTGGCTGACCTTTAGTGAGGTTTACGCTCCAGGTACGCCCTCTGGGTTCATTATTATGTTTGTACAATGAAGGCACAAAAGAAAAGTCTGCCATGAGTGTGGTGCCCCCGAGACGTGATGCCCTGAGCAATTTCATAATTTGCTTATATGCTAGTCCACGACTGGTCATATTTTATTTAATTTAATTAGGACAACCAGTAGCTAGTACACTAATACATTATAAGTTATAAAATAAATGGTCTTAAGGTAAGTGCCTAGCCTGTTAAGGTTGCCACAGCATGCACCTTTGCTAGTGATTACATTAACCTAAAATTTATGTCTAATTTTATAAATCTACGATAAAGCTATAAACAAAATTAAGTTCAAAACAAGAAAACATTACGTAGATACTCTAGATTTAAAAATATGCTTGATTTTTTCCTTTAATGTATACACATTATCAGAGAAGATGCCGACAGAGAAAGCTGACAATTTATCGTACAGTCGCAAGAGACGAGGCTTTGTAGCGTTGTGTTTAAGGTTGGTTTTGGAACAAGGCGGGTTGAACAGTTTATTAATTCTGTACGTAGGATATTTGTTTAGTACTTTAAGATTAATTTGGGACAGTATTTGCGAACCGTCCATTTAATTTATCAGTACTTTAAAGAGGAAGGTTGCATCAAGTAATAATCGCCTAGAGTGTAATCCATCCATTTTGAAATGCAGTAGTCTATTCTTGTAACTTTTTATGTCTGTGGCAATTCCACTGGTGTAAGCTAGATGCCACAAGAACCTTTTTTGGACCCGTTCTATTCGCATGATGTGAACGTTATAAAATGGAGACCAAACTACGCTACAGTATTCAAGAATGCTCCGAACCAGAGAGCAATAAATAGCTATCTTGGTCGAAGCCCTCCTGAACACCTTGCAATTTGTAATTGTGAAACCTTGCATCTTCGAGGCCTTGGAAATAATCTGATCTATATGCGGCAAAAATGTTAGTTTTGCGTCCAGAATTACCCCTAAGTCCCGTATCTGTTGTACTTCCTGCAAAACTACACCATTGATAATGTGCAACTGGAAACAACCTAACCAGCAATTGCGCCAACAGAAAACTGGAAGCTCTACGTAGATAACAAAATTATGTAATACTTTCAGAGCCCGCTTAGCAGAATGCCTCGAGTCAATGTTGCCAAGTCATCCAGATGACCAGCAGCCACTCAGCAATTTGGCTTCGTTCTCTCGAGAGCAGCTGTTCAAAGAACATCCGCATCGATTACAGGTACAGTTGCCAACTGATATATATTGTTTTATCGTTAATGCAACGTCAGCCGCAACGTTTATGTGTAGAGTGGATGCTTGCAAAGGTCGATTTGTGGGCCACTGCCCAAAGTTATGCATGAAATGTGCAATGCAGGGCTATTTTAAAAATAATAAAAAAATTGTTCTATGAGTTTTTTGTCAGATTAATATTTTTAGAGATATCAGGACTTACATAACTTTATGAAGTTCGCGCTTTTCGTGCAATAGTAATGTCGCAACCTCCGATATTTAGAAGATGTCCATATTTAACACAATGGTTTTGAGCATTATATATATCAAAGAGCCACTAAAAAGGAGCAAAACGCACATAACGTAATCTGAATGTAAAAACCGATTTTTTTTTAATTGTTTGAACTTCGATAAATTAAAAGCAGGTTTTACAATCGTAAAACCGAGAGCAACCAAGTTAACCAGACCCCTCAAACAATTGTACTCCTTTCAACAGCTGGTGCCGTGTCTGCTGGACGTGTTCGTGGGTATCGAGATGACTGGCCAGAGCGTACAATTCGAACAGAAGTTCAACTACCGCCGTCCTATGTACCTCGTCATGGACTTCCTTTGGGAGATGGAAGAGCATCGGGATGCTTTTACGTAAGTTTTTTTGCGTAGAAATATTTGACGCCGCACAGACATACATATAACAATAATAAGAAACGAACAAAACAATGAATCACGAAAAATAACATAAATAAAGGATCCAGAGTGGAACGGTATGCAGTGGTACAATGGTCTCGAGCTCAGTATACAGTTTTGCCCACAGCACTGATATTCAGCATGGGCCTTTTGTAACTCAAGGAGTTTTAACCTAAACGAACTAAACTTAATGAAAAACAATAAACATACACAACAATGACGTAATGGTGATGACTTATGGATGTGAGACCTGGTCTCTGACTATGGGCCTCATAAGAAGACTCAAGGTCGCCCAACGAGCAATGGAGAGAGCTATGTTAGGAGTTTCACTGCGTGATCGAATCAGAAATTAGGAGATCCGCAGAAGAACCTGAGTTACTGATATAGCTCGAAGAATTGCTCAGTTGAAGTGGCAATGGGCGAGGCACATAGCTCGGAGGACTCATGGCGGTTGGTGCGAAAAAGTTATGACCTGGCGACCGCAGGCTGGACGACGCAGCGTGGGAGGCCCTACACCAGATGGTCTGACGACCTGATTACGGTGGCGGGGAGTCGCTGGATGCGGGCGGCACAAGACCGGGAAGCTTGGAAAACTATGAGCGAGGCCATTGTCCTGCAGTGGGCGTCAAATGGCTGAATGATGATGATGATGATACATAACAATTATTATACATAGCATGCATGCATGCATGCATACATACATACACTGAACAGAATTTATAATAAACTGCAGTATTTCTGTAATAAAAACCACTTTGACCTAATAATAAAATAAAAAATACTATTGGCCGGCGGGTGTCCTCATGACATTGTGTTCTCCGAAGCAATATCACCTTGATCTCCATATTCCAGTAACCTGGCGAAAGAAGCCGAAGCTAACATGGAGGCCGTCCACCCGCCACTGTTCCTTCGTTTCGTTAACCTGCTGATAAACGACGCCATTTTCCTACTGGACGAAGCCCTGGGCAATATGGCACAAATACGGACTATGCAGGCTGCGCAGTGAGTAGAATTAGCTCTAGATTATCCATTAAAATCAAATCAAATAATATTTATTATCGTAAAGAATAATACACAGAGGCAAATAAATGTTAGTTAAACAATGCTTAGACTGTAAAAGGTTTAACATGTGTACATATCTTTGAGTAACGGTGACCCCACACTAGGCATAGCCTGTATCGTGGGCGTCACGACATGAAATTGGGCTTTTTATTAACATATCATTGCGGCAATTCACTCAATTTGAACAGTTTCAAATGCCGGTTAATGGACTCCATGTAGTTTACCACATCATCTTCTTCAGAGTTGTAAATGAATATAAATCTCTAAACAATCTACGAGAAACTGGAACTTCTCAGCATACTATAAGCGATATTAACAGATTACAGAAACATTGCATGAAGATGGAATTTTATTTAATAAAAAAGAAAGGAAATCATTTGTTGCAAGATTACGACTTTTTGAGTGAAACTCGAGTGAATGCTCATCCGATAGCATCTTGCTGTTGCCTTCACTATGGTTGGAAGAGACAAATATAACACTGTTAATTAGAGAAAGAGGACTATATGCCTGTCGCTCATCTGTATTACAGTCTATTAAGAGTCATGAGAGCGAGAGGCGACTAGTTACTATAAGCCCACATCTCTCAGGGAGAGAGAAGGCCTGTGCCCTACAGTGAGACGCGTGCCCACCGCGTTTTGGCGATTTCAAGTGCTGAGGTATGTGAATAGCTCAGACACTCAGGTTTTCTCACGATGTTTTCCTTCACCGTTAGTGTGTAGTATTGCTACTATAACTGCACAAATGTACATAACTTAGAAAACCAAGTCATACGGACATGCCCGCACTGGGGATCGAACCTGGGTCACTCGCTTCCGAGTCCGATGTTCTACCCACTAGGCTACCAACGCTCGTTGGTATTATTATTAAATTATTTATTGTAACAGAAAAAAATTGTACAATTCTCTGGCTTTATAGTAAAAAACCGGCCAAGTGCGAGTCGGACTCGCGCATGAAGGGTTCTGTACCATTATCTATACAACATTAAACACAAAGATCGAAAAAAACGGCAAAACATCATGAGATGGGAGCCCCCCATTAATATTTATGTGGGAGCGAGAGGGTTGCAAGGCATGTGTGCGTGCGAGCGAGATAGAGGAGGAAGTGTCATGGTGGATTTTTGCGACAGACGTAAAGACGAGAGGATTGCGTTCCGAAAAGGAAAAAAGAAATAAAAGTAAATTGTGCCGGTATCTGCGTTTCTTTTCCCACAAATTGGGGGCTCGTCCGGGATAGAAGAAAAGAAGACGGAAAAAAGTAAGACGGAAGACGTGGATTGCAGAAAATCCTAAGGAAAACCGAAGCACGCACGCGGTCTCGGTGTGGCGTGGCGTGGCGGTTGGAAAAAAAACGAGTACCGGTGAAGACGAAGACGATCAAGACTGCTAACTATGTCGAAAAACAAGGGCGGGCGGTGTTCTTCCGACGACGAAATCGAGGAAATCCCTAAGACGCAATTTGGCTGCCAAGTTACAGACGACTTGATTCCGAAGTTCAGCGGACAAGACAAGGTTCACTCAGTGGGCAAATGGATCCAAGACGTGGAGGATAACGGCGAAATCCTCAGTTGGACACCTCTTCAGCAGCTCATCTACGCGCGGCGGTCGTTGGTGGGTACGGCGGCTCTCTGGTTGAAATCAGAACGACCTTTCAGGTCTTGGGAGGAGCTGAAACAGGCCATAGCGAAGGAGTTTCCCGATTCCATTGACCAGAAGACACTACATGAGATGATGAGCAGCCGCAAGAAGCGAGAGAGTGAAAGTTGCATCGACTATGTGCTCGTCATGAAGGAAATGGGTAAGCGAGGCAAGATGGCAGACTACGTGGCGATTAAGTATATCATCGACGGTATTCAAGACGCGGAGGCGAACAAGATCATGTTATACGGTGTTACGTCATACTCGGAGCTGAAGGAGAAGTTACGTGTGTACGATACTGTGAAGGAGAAAATGAGGATGGAAGCCATGAAGGTGCGGCGTGAACCAAGTCATACAGGCGTGAGAGGACCGAGGACGTTAAGCCGATGTTTCAACTGTGGAGAAATAAATCATCAGTCCAAGGATTGTCCGAAAAAACATCTTGGATTGAAGTGTTTTAAGTGTAATAGTTTCGGCCATATTGCAACCAGTTGCAATATCGAACCACAGCAGAGGGCGCAGCAGTCGACGCTGACTTCACGGAGCAACGCGGAGGCGCAGCAACATTCTTTCCGTCAGGTTGGTAGCCATGGCGCCGGAGGATACCGAGATGAGCGAACGAAACGGACATTGTTCGCGGAGCCGATTTTTCCTGAGAGTGGTAACCCTGAAATTACCATAGATTCCGATGACAGGAGTTTGACAGATCGCAACGAGGAGGTTATGATCAATGACTGCCAAGACGTAAACAAACCCTTGGCGTGCGATATTTTCCGAAATAAGCCGGAGAAAAGTGTAGAAATCAGTGGCCAGACGACAAGTGCACTCATCGACACGGGAAGCGACGTGAATCTGATGTCGAAGGAACTGTACAATGAAATCGGATCACCGAAATATGATGACGAAACCATCGCCTTGTCTGGGCTAGGACAAGCTAAGGTGCGTTCGATCGGAAGGTTGAAGGTTCCAGTGAAGATCGACCAGCAAACATACAGTGACGTGGTGTTTCATATTGTGCAGAAAGACGCTATGCCGTATAGTTTGATTATGGGACAAGACTTTTTGCGCGATGTTACATTGGTTATGAATGAGGGGAGCATAGTGTTTCTACCGTCGGGTGAGGACTGGTTGCATAGGGTTCTGTGTTCTGTTACAGATGATGCTGATATTTCAGACGTGATCAGTTGGGAGGCGAGCAAGGCCACCCAACAAGAGGTAAAGAGGTTGGTTGAAGCGTATCAACCATTGAAGACGAAGGAGGCTCCTATACAGCTGCGGATCATACTGAAAGATGACCTACCTGTCGCTCAGCGACCACGACGTTTGGCCATAACGGAACAAGAAGAAGTCGAAAAACAGATTGATGAATGGTTAAACAAGGGAATTGTTCAGGTGAGTTATTCCGAATACGCTAGTCCATTAGTATTGGTGCGAAAGAAGGATGGTGCTATACGTATATGTGTAGATTACAGGCTGCTCAACAAGAAGATGGTGAAAGATGAATATCCACTGCCGATTATAGAAGATCACATTGATAAGCTTGCAGCGGCAAGAGTGTACAGTACGATTGATCTCAAAAATGCTTATTTTCATCTACCTGTCCACGAAGACTCCGTGAAGTACACAGCTTTTGTTACTCAAAATGGACAGTATGAATTTCTACGAGCGCCTTTTGGTTTGGCGGTTTGTCCAAAGGTTTTCACAAGGTTCATAACAATAATTTTCCGTGAGCTGATCGCTAGAAATATTGTTTTGATCTTTATTGACGATTTACTCATTCCAGCACAAAATGAGACGCAAGCAGTAGAAAGACTACAAGAAGTGCTCCAAATAGCTTCACAATACGGATTGGAGATCAACTGGAAGAAGTCCCAGCTCGTGGCGAGACAAGTAGAGTACTTGGGCCATGTTATTGAAGATGGACGGGTGACACCATCACCAGACAAAACTGAGGCTGTGAGAAGATTCCCAGAACCTAAGACGTTGAAGCAATTACAGAGTTTTTTGGGTTTAACATCCTATTTCCGTAAGTTCATTCAGAATTACGCTTTTATTGCAAAACCATTGACTGATTTACTTAGAAAAGATAGTGATTTTCAATTTAATGAAGAAGAAAGAATAGCATTTGAGATTCTAAAACACAAACTGACGTGCAATCCTGTGCTTCAGATATTTAATTCAAAGCGACACACAGAATTACACACAGACGCCTCTAGTGTGGCATATGCTGCCATTTTAATGCAAAAAAGTGAAGACGACGGGTGTTTGCACCCAGTATACTACATGAGCCGTAAGACGACTGATGCAGAGGCTAGATACTCAAGCTATGAGCTTGAGGCTCTCGCTGTTATAGAAGGAATAAAGAAGTTTCGAAAATACCTAGTTGGCATTAAATTCAAGATAATCACAGATTGTAAGGCTTTTCAGATGACATTGCAGAAGAAAGACATGTCTACCTCGACCAGGGTGGCGAGATGGATTATCCTGCTACAGGAGTATAATTTCACAGTTGAACACCGCGAAGGGAGTCAGATGCGACATGCAGATGCATTAAGTCGATATCCGTGTGTGTTAATCATGAGTAGCGACTTCCAACTGACTATCAAGCAAGCTCAAGGAAAAGATACAGCGCTGAAGGCTATCATTGAGATATTACAAGACAGGCCCTATGAAGACTATTGGCTGGACAATGGATTATTGTTTAAAGGGTCTGAGAAGCACCTGGTGATACCTAAAAGCTTGGAAACTGAGTTAATCCGTAGAGCGCATGACAATGGTCATTTTGGCAAGAAGAAAACGTCAGAGTTATTAAAAAAAGATTATTACATCAACAATTTAGACAGGAAGGTCGAAGAATATATACAGACGTGTATACCATGTTTGTTAGCAAGTCGCAAGGCTGGAAAGCAGGAAGGTTTTCTATCACCGATTGAAAAGGAAGAATTACCATTGAGTACATTACATCTTGATCACATTGGACCCATGACGGAGACGAAAAAACAGTATAATTATATTTTGACAGTGATTGATGCTTTCACCAAGTTTACATGGATATTCCCAACAAAGAGTACAACCAGCAAAGAAGTTATTGACAGGCTCAAGATTCACCAGCAACTCTATGGAAACCCACGACGAATAATAACAGACAGAGGTACGGC
Organism: Yponomeuta malinellus; assembly: GCA_947308005.1. Taxonomy (NCBI): domain Eukaryota; kingdom Metazoa; phylum Arthropoda; class Insecta; order Lepidoptera; family Yponomeutidae; genus Yponomeuta; species Yponomeuta malinellus. The sequence continues at coordinate 12,294,445 of OX371006.1, read as the reverse complement.
GTTCACAAGCAGTGATTTTAAAAACTACTGTCAAGAAGAATCTATTCAACATGTCACCATTACAACGGGAATACCTCGAGGAAATGGCCAAGTAGAGAGGATCCATCGAGTGATTATTTCAGTATTGACAAAGTTGTGTATACAACAGCCAGCTCTCTGGTATCGTCACATAAGTCGATTGCAACAAGCACTGAATAGCACGTTTCAGAGAAGTGTGAATACTACACCTTTTGAGCTACTCATTGGTACCAAGATGAGATTGAATCAAGACACTGATATTTTGAGTTTGATTGAACAGGAGATCAAAGATATTTTCATGAACAACCGAGATGAGTTACGCAGAAGAGCTAAAGAACAAATTCAAAAAGTTCAAGAAGAGAACAAACGGGACTATAACAAGAAAAGGAAGAAGAGCACTGAGTACCAGATAGGAGATCTAGTCGCTATAAAGAGGACCCAGTTTGGAATTGGTATGAAATTAAAGTCTAAATACTTAGGACCTTACAGAATAACAAAAGTAAAAAGGCCTGACAGGTATGATGTTGAGAAAGTGGACCTGTCAAAGGAGGGACCGAAGAAGACCTCAAGTGCAGCTGATTACATGAAGAAGTGGCCTGAACGTTCTGATTATTTTTCAGAGAAAGACAGTAGCAGTGAAGACTAATTTCTTCTTGCATTATAAGAGGGTAAATTGTGTAAGTTATGTTCAATATTTTTCTATGTTGCAGATTTCCAGTTGCAGTACTTTATACAATGATGGTAAAGGCATTATGGGTTCCCTCACATAGCTAATGTTCCTATTACAGTAAGATTGTGTTCAAATTAATTCTAAGGATTCTTTTTTGTTTTTATGTAAGCTGTACCAGTACCTAGTTAAAGATGGCTAAGTTTGAACATTAATTGAAAGAGTTTATAACCTAAGCTGAGCTATGTTAAATAAAAGTAAATGGGTACATCCACGATAAGTTTTGCTAAAGATTAGTATTAGATAAGAGTTGTTTTAATTAGGTACTGAACTGAAATATTTAAGTTTTGGATTGGATAGTCCAATCATTGAGTTTGTAATGATTTGTTTTTGTGCCAGAAGAGTGAAAGGATTAAATTCTTGTTTAGTTTTTGTATAGTTTTTCTAAAGAAAAATATTAATTATTAATTAAAGTTTCATTGTGATAGGCTGCGGACAGCCTACTTGCAGGACGGCCGACGATGTGGGAGCGAGAGGGTTGCAAGGCATGTGTGCGTGCGAGCGAGATAGAGGAGGAAGTGTCATGGTGGATTTTTGCGACAGACGTAAAGACGAGAGGATTGCGTTCCGAAAAGGAAAAAAGAAATAAAAGTAAATTGTGCCGGTATCTGCGTTTCTTTTCCCACATTTATTTTTTTAATTTAATTATTTATTTTTAAAGCTAATATAGAACTAAATATTCTGTGAATATTCCAATCGTCTACCTGTTGTCGTTATTAATATCGAGCAAAAAACGGCAAAAAAGTTACGTTTGGTGTATTAGGGTCCCGTTTGGCACGCTTCGGGTACGGAACCCTAAAACTTTGCTGTGCCATACAAAGCATTCTTTCCTCAGAGAATCCGGCAGCTGGTCCACACTGCCCCAGCAAGAACGCGAGCAAAACATCGGCAACCTCTCTCACATCGGCATGCTTGCGCGCTTCGACAACATCCTGGGGCGGCACACGGCGCGCACGCTCGTGCGTCTAACCGCGCATGCCCCCTACGTATTCTGCCACCCCACGCTGGTTGAGCGGATCGCTTCAATGTTGAACTACTTTTTGCTGCATCTGGTCGGGCCCAACAAGAAGAATTTCAAGGTGCGAGGAAGAGCTTTGGGCTGTATTGCACACTACACTATGTGTAGGTAGCCTTACTGTAAACCGCCGTATCGCCTTCAGACAGAAGTATTGCAAAAAAAACGTTTAATATGTTCGAACTTAAGATACTCTATAGTGCCTATCAAGAGCTTGAAGACCCTGTCTTGGCCTGTATACGATCATGCCGGCCTGCTAGAGACAAGTGTAGGACGGATCTCTTCTCTCTGTGACAAAAGCCGGCTGTGGGCCGGCACAATGCCTACGTCTTCTGTCACCCACGCTAGTCGAGCGGAGTCGCATCGATGTTGATCTGCTTCTTACCGCATCTGGATAATAATATAATAATAACTTCCACACAACACAATCACTTGACGTGGTCCCAAACTAGGATACCCTGTGCCAGGCAAGGACATCACAAACATGGAAATACACCCAGCTGAGGCCCTTTATACAAATGTACGTTGGCCACCAGTGGGAATCGAACCCACGATCTCCATCTAAGCGTAAGCGCCTTAACGGCTAGTCTAACGAGGCAGTCGACGATCCCAACAAAAATAATTCAAGGTGGGAGAAAGACCTTCACACACACACACGACGCTAGTCACGCGTTCTAAATGTCAAAAGTCGCGACTTTCCAGTATATTGTCAAATTCTGACGTGTTAGTGCTAGAAATGGGTCATTCGTGCCATCATACCACCCAGGCTGGTGTCCTATAAATTCTTACACAAATAGACTGTAAACCTGCCTTGCCTAACCTAGCCTTGAGACAGCACTATCTGTTTCCCAAACACTAGCAGTGAATCTGCGCATTAGTTGCCAGCACTGTAAACTTCTGAAACAGATTGGTGATACCAGCTGGATAGGGATGGCCGAGGACAGAAGTGTCGTGCCTTGTGCGATGCCTATGTCCAGTAGTGGATGAAAACAGGCTGATTGATTGGTTGACTGTTAACATAAGGGTGAGTTTCGCAATATCTTGATAATTTTTATTATATGTTTGTAAAAGAAAATCAATTACAGTGCACATCTACCGATACCATCCTTCCTATCAGGTGAAAGACATGAAGGAGTTCGAATTCGATCCGGCGAGCACCGTTCTTGATATATGCCGCATGTACGTGGAGCTAGGCACCAACGAGCGATTCTGCGCCGCTGTATGCGACGACGGACGTTCCTATTCGCCGCAACTCTTCACTTTGGCCGAAGCTGTACTGGGTGAGTCAGTCGGTCAGATATTTTTTGTAATAAAACGCCTTTAAACTGTAGCAAAAATCCGAATTTACTTACAGTGTGCGTACTGTATACCTCAATCCGAATAGACTACAGTTTTAGTTGCTAAGACTATCCCCGGACCACCTTGTCGGATCGTACAAAGATCTTAAAAAAGCACGGAAAAAGGCCACGGACAGCTTTCAAAAAAATCGAAGAACGTAACTTTCCAGAACTTTTTATCATATTCATTTATCTATTTTACATTTACACTGATACGGACAACACCGTTCTACTTTAACCTTTGTATTAAACTCAAATTTTTTACGAGATTTTTATAATCGAAATGAAATATCATCGGTATTCTTAGGGTGACTGAACAGGGCGTAGATTCTGTTAATGCATTGTTGTAAAATGACAAGTGCACGAACGCGCCGATTCCATTTCATTGACGCTTCAAGTCTACCCGCGCATATGTATCAATTCTAGGCGCCTACGGTATGATATAACAGGGGGGGGAGCTGGTCTCTAAAATGCATATTTGTTCAATAGGCCATATTAGTACTATAATTATTGCCTGTACGTAACACAGAGAGGTTTGTAGAGGCTCAAAATTTCACTGATGCCTGCACTTGCCCATTAACTCAGTTGGGAGAGCGCTGGCACGGTTAGCCAGAGGTTGCGGGTTCAAGTCCCGGCATGGCTGGAATTTTAAGCCTCTAAATAGGTTTTTTAAAAAGAATATAACCATTATTATTATTTTTTTATATGTGGCGGACTTAATGCCGATTTTATTACATATTAATGATAATAGTTGTTTAATTTTGATATTAGTAGTCTAGTAACCAATCGTAATCCAATGGTATAACACGTGCAATTTAACTCACGCACTTCTTCGCCTGTTTAAATTAATTTGCGCAAGTTATACCATTGGAATGACATTGTACTGCTATTGCTTTTTAGACTACAATATAGGCAAATAACAACTATTGTCGTGCTTATACATGTCATATCATTCTATTGAAAAAATATGTGATTTGCACTCTAGGGCCTGGTCACTAACAGAATCGGGGCTCAGTGGTCTTTCCAACCTTCCTCATAAAGCCCAAATCCCGATTCCCAGTCCGCATCGGCGGCGGCGGTCTCGTGGGGTCACTGCAGGAGGTGGCGACGCGCGTGGCCGGCATCGCGGCCCGACGCCAGCGGGAGGAGGAGATCCTCGCCAACGCGCCCGAGGAGTTCCTCGACCCGATCATGAGCACGCTCATGCTCGATCCGGTCATACTGCCCAGCTCGCGCACCACTGTCGACCGCACCACCATTGCTAGGTTCGTAGTTATGTATTGCCTTTATTTTGCAAGTTTCAACGCATATTGGCAGGAGACCGCGACCAGGCGGGGGGGGGGGGTTGATATGGTTAGGTCTGATATTATAGTACTTACCCTCATCTATGGGCGGTGGGCTTATACCGTCAGTTCTCTTGATAAGGTAGCGATAGGTCTTTAAAGAACACATCAATTCCTGGCGTGGTCGGCCTCGCAGCGGCAGCAAGGGCAGGAGATCCTCGACAACGCGCCCGAGGAGTTCCTCGACCCGATCATGAGCACCCTCACCTCATGCTTGATCCCGTCACACTGCCCAGCTCGCGCACCACTGTTGACCGCACCACCATTGCTAGTTTTGTAGTTCTGTATTGCCTCTATTGGCAGAAGACTGCGACCAACTATGGTCTCCGTATTGGTTAGAGCTAAGATTTTAGAACCTGACTAGACCTAGGTAGGTCGTTCGCTTTATTTTTTACTTTTTTCGTCTTACCTTAATTGAGAACGTATTTTGTGATGGCTATTTAAAAAAAGATATTATTGCTGAAATACAATAGGGAACACTATTGCAAGGGAATTTATAGGGTTTTTTTTTAAGAACAATGTGTTGTTTTGCAGGCATCTCCTAAGCGACCAATCAGACCCGTTCAATCGCTCCCCCCTATCTATGGACCTGGTGAAGTCGAACACAGAGCTAAAGGAGCGAATACACGCCTGGATCGCGGAGCAAAAACGCATCGACCAAGACAAGACTAGCAATGCCTAGATGGAGACTTAAGACACATAGACTGTTAATCTAAGCTAAGCGTCCACTGGGCGAGTCGAATCGCATTAATTCGTGAGCTAATTTACTAGTAATGATGTCCGCAGCGATTATGCTGGAGCATTCCCACATTTGGTGATGACAAAATTCAATTTGGGTCGATTCTATTGTGCCCGGTGAACGCCAGCTTTATTTAGTGTCTGAGCGCTCGCATTGTGTTCAGACCACTAAAATCGTACTAGGTCGGCTAGTTTCATGTTAACTCGTAACTTCGATTTATCGTCGTATTTATATGGGTGTAGATTTCTTAAAAAAATACAGACCGTTGACACGAAAGCAGCATTTTTCGTTGAGACAATGTTGAAATTGATTATACATTATTTTATTGAAAATCCCATTTGGTTGGTGCATTGTTTTTTTGCCATAAAAATAACTTGTTATTAGTTTTTTTGTGGGTGCAATGTGAGTTTTGATGTGATAAATAAATAATATTATTTTAGACTTATAATAATTAGTATGAATTTAATTACAAATACATACTGTGTATTCCTGTATAATAGATTTATTCATTGGTATATCAAAGATTGCCATTGGGGGCTGGTCCTGAGAAGTGATGGCCCGCCACACTGAATTCCAATGTATGTCTGCTGAATATGAATATCCACATTACAACGGGCCGTCACCACGCGGGCCCAACGACACAATTCAATTCAAATATTTTTATTCATTGTAAAAACAGAATGTTTACTTAATGAACGTCAAAGTTGTTAGTTTCACAATTAATGGATTATGTGGAGAAGAAACTAACAAAGAAACTCCACATTTATTCTTTTCAAAACAGTTTCACAATTAATGGATTATGTGGAGAAGAAACTAACAAAGAAACTCCACATTTATTCTTTTCAAAACACGTTTTAACTTAATTAACAGAGTTTTCAACTTAAAATATTAGTCATGAATGTGTTGAACACTAGTCACAATCGTCCTTTAAATAATATTAATCTACTGTTTAATGCCAAACATCTTTGTCTTCTAAATAATCCTTGATGTTATAGTAAGCCTTTTTGCACAGAATGTGCTTAACACATTTTTTAAATCGCGTTGGAAGTAACTAATATATCTTGAGGAATTTTGTTGTAGAACCTTATACAGTGCCCCATAAAGGATGTGTTAACTTTTGCAAGTCTAAATAGTGGAAATGACAATTTATGTTTATTTCTAGTATTAACATTATGGTGGCCACCAACATTTTCGAAGTCTTTGATATTTTTTCTAACGTACATATTTTCATAAATGTATTGACATGCAACTTTACTGTTAAGATGTTGGTTTCTTTGAAGAAATCTCTTAGCGAATCCCTACTACCTAACTTGTAAATAAATCGGATGGCTCTCTTCTGCAAGATGAAGATAGTCTCAATGTCTGCTGCCTGGCCCCATAGTAGTATACCGTAGGACATAATACTATGGAAGTAACTAAAATAAACAAGCCTAGCAGTTGCAACGTCAGTGAGTTCCCTAATTCTTTTCACTGCATAATATGCTGCAGCTGCTAAGTCTGTGTGCTAATTTTACAATATGTGGACCCCATTGTAGTTTTGCATCGATTGTGATGCCCAGAAATACAGTATCATCTACAAATTCTAATTTTTCATGTCCAATTACTATGTTGTTCTCAACTACTCGTACGTTAGGTAAGGAAAACTTTATACATTTTGTCTTTTTAGAATTTAGCAGCAGATTATTTGCTGTGAACCAATCTAGTACTTGCGAGAGAGCATTATTTGCTCTGAAAACCTGGGTGACTGTAATAGGTACTAAACAAAAATCCTTAGAAGACTCCGAGGCAGTTTACACAGTCTGTGATAAAGAGAAATACGTAACCACAGACTATTTAAACTGCCTGTGGAGGAGTGTTTTAGAAGAACCGTGTGTTTATAAATAGGTAGTACCTACTGCTATGTTTTTAACTATCATGGGTTGTATGAAAAAAGCAGGTGGGGCTGTGTTAGGTTACACCTGTGGTTACACGGACGTTGGTTTAAGGATTTTTAGCTCAAACTGCGCAGTGTTACGCGGCGCTGGCGCCGTCTAGAGGCACGAGTCAAGAGAATCTGAGTAATGGCTAGGTACTTTGCTTTACACACGACACGTAGTTACAGCGCTCACTGAGGGGACATGTTCCCCTGTTCCACATATTTTCGTTGCATGCGGTCTTAACAAGTGACCCCCTACTCCTCTCGAACTGAAAGACGTTTCACGTAAAAAAAAAAGTGCAGTTACCGTTATCGTCCAATGGGAAAGCGTCCAGTGGATGTATTGTTTTATGCATGGTTTACATAGTATGCATAGTTTTAAAGGTCGCGTGTCTGTACACGACAGCAGCTCGACCTTTACATTTTTGTTGCAAAATCACCCGTAACGTAAAGAAGAAGAGTGCACGCATGTAAAGGTCGAGTCGAGGCGTACAGTTTTTAACTTTTTTGCTTTTTCCCTGGTCTAGCGGCGTACAATATTGTGCATTGTTTTCAAACAAAAAATACATTTTGCTGCAGCTGAGTTAACTGAGTCGCCGCGCCCGGCAAGACTGTAATTCACGTCACGAAACCTCAATAAAAAGACAGTGCTATTTATTATGAGTTTTATTTATTTTCAGGTCGTCGCTAAGGCGAACCGCGAAATGATCTCGCACGCTGTATCCCAGCTCTTCCTCCGACTCCAGATAATTTGAGATGGGCCTGCAAGAGAGTAAAGCATTGTAACTATTGTAAGGAGACCATTACTACTTTCTAACAAAGTTAAAAAACTACTGGTCTCTCGCTCACTCAAAGTCTCAAACAGATGGTCCAGTTACTTTCTTTCATAAATAATAATATCAGCACATCAACCTGTAGGAGCAAAACTGAGGCTTATTGTGAACTTTGAACACAAACTATACTTACCTTATAAGGCCATGCATCCACTTTGCCACCGCAATCGAAGGGATTTTTGCACTTCTATGGTTTTTTTTATTCGTAGGTTCTGAATGAGTAAGAATGTTCAGTGAGACAGAAATAAAATACCTGGAAAATGTTTCGATAACCACGCACGGCAGTAAGTTTGTATATATTATATTACGCTTTATTGCAAAAAATATACCTATATAAACTTATGCATGCGTATGATGTTGGAGCATAGCTGTAGTGGAACTGGGCGGGCCACGTTAGTCGTATATAAAGATAGGCGAAAATTGTCACTGAGTGGGTTATACGCTACGGTTATCGCAGTCGTGGAGAGGAGTGGAGGATTATGGGGGAGGTCATTGCCCAGTAGTGGGACACAAGCACGGCTAACAAAAAATTACAGGTAGGTACCTGTGTCAAAAGCTAAATTAAATCCGTCGCTCGGTTAAGGTCGGATTCTGTTTACGACAGATTCTGTTTAAGTCAGATTCTGTTTAAGTCGGATTCGGTTTAAGAAAGATTCTGTTTACGACAGATTCGGTTTAAGTCAGATTCTGTTTAAGTCGGATTCGGTTTAAGACAGATTCTGTTTACGACAGATTCTGTTTTAGGCAGAAATACAGTGGTGTATAAAAATTTTTAAGTGATTAAAAATGAAGGCATAGGTACATTACTTCACTATAATGTGCTTCTACACCACACAGGCAGTTATAAAAAATTTAAGTGTTTACACGTGGCATTGGTGTTGTCATGTTCAAAGATGCGCCTCTGTAAGCAATAGTCCGGTTGGCCGAACTAGGGCAACTTCTAGGTAGCAAAAGTTCGGCTGATAAAAATCAACGAACTTTTGATAAAGTTGCAGTAGTTCGCATTGAAATTTAAAACAAAAGTAAATTTAATTAAAACTAACGCTAATTTAATTGAAATTAAAGTTAATTTAATTAAAATTAAAGTATTATACAGTTAAGTTGGGTTTGACTTTAATTTCAATTAAATTAACTTTTGTTTTAATTATACTAACTTTTGTTTTAATTAAATTAACTTTTGTTTTAAATAAAATCACTTTTGTTTTAATTAAATAACTTATTTTAATTAAATAACTTGTTTTATGAAAATAACTTTAATTTCTAAAATAATCTAAAATTAATCGACTTTGCACAACAGTTTTAAACATTCGAAGACACTTACTTCATTTTTAATGTACGTTCAATTGTTTGCAATTGTCTGCTTCACCATTTTCCTCCACGATTTGTTTCTAATCTTAACAATTTTCTATCTTGGAAATTTGCCTCTTTTTTAATAAGTCTATGAAATGGAAAATTGCCGGTCTAGGCGGAAACCATTTTTTGAGGCGACCATGCCATCCTTCAACAGCATTGTTTGTTCTGAAATTGTAGTTGTAGCAACTAAATATTTCTTGTGTAATTAAATTTACCCATTGTGATGTAAAATAGTTATGGAATTTGGTAAATTCCTCACATTCACTCGCAAAGTCTTGGATAGCAAGTATACCTTCGGGGATCAGTATTGGTGGAAGCAAAGCAAGTTGCATGTACAATTTGGTTATGTAGTTTCCCCCTTCTACTTTGCGTAGACCAATTTTTTTTTTCTGTTTTATGGTAATGATAGTAGCAGCCTGTAATTTTTACTTTCGGATAAACAGCTTTTATAGCTTGAATTACTGCAATTTCGAAATCACACCTGTATTCTTCTATTACGACAGAAAACTGGTCACGAAAAAATTAAATATAGAATAATCGTTCGTAAGTAATTTTTGTTTTATTCGGCAGGAGTATGTAGAGTAAAGGCACAAAGTTCACAGTTTTGTCTTCCTCTGATAAACTGACATGGATACTGTATAATTGGTAGAAGAGTCTACAAGAAACCTTAAATGTACCTACCATCGCCGTAATAACACTTGAATTTCGTTACGTATTTCTTAGCCAAAGGTGTACCTTGTGTGATTCTGCTTATGTAACGGAATCGAGGTACCTACTACATTCCTTTCTCTCGAAGCATCTCCAATTAGTTGAACCATTATCATTTGACTTAACAAAATTATAACGATATCCAGCGTGCAAAATAACAGGCTTACCTACCTTTTTTACTTTTAATAAATTTTAACGAAACTTTCCCACTACTGGGACCCGGCAAATCCATTATTAATTATAGTAACTTATTAAATACCTACTTTATCGTAGTCATTGGCAATTCAAATAATTCTGAAGGAAATCGCGTATGACTCTTTTTTCATTTGTGATCTGTGATATTGACATAAATTTCAGTTTAAAATGTCATTATGATAGCATACAAGTGGCTAGTTTTATAAATAAACCAAAGAGTTTTCCACAATTCGATATAGTTTATACCTAGAGTGTGGCTACCGAAAGCGTGTCCTTTAATTTTCTTAAAAGTTTTAATAAGGAACGTCAAAGCATGACTTTGTAATCTTGATCATTTTTGTCGGAATACATAATACAGTAAATAGTACGATATTTCAATCGTCTAATTACGCGATTTCAATCGTCTAACTGTCAATGTCCATACTAATTGCTATCGTAAACATCAGGATTCTGATCGGTCTGACATAACGGCAGGTGATATCTAAAGAGTACTTACCTACCTATGTACTTACCTACAAAAACCAATACGCCTGTAATTATAACTGTTTACGTGATTTAGCAATAAATAATATGAATATCCTCAAATCAAATACATTTATTTGGCCAAATATAGGAAATGCTTATACTATAATACAGTGTAATCGCTCGTAGCCCGGCTGCCTGAGTGATCTTAAACGATCACGAAGGTTAAGCAACACTGGGCGCGTTCAGTGCATGGATGGGTCGCCGTCTATGCCTAACGCTAGTGGCATTTTTCCGAGCGGTTCCGTGCTTCGCAAGGCACGTTAAGCTGTTGGTGCCGGCTGCCGTCGATAGATGGCAGTCGTAAAGCCAAGTCAGAGGCCTTAGGGCGGCTTGACAACTTCTGACAGTAGACGAGCCACTAGTCTACAAGCCTCCACCAATCCGGACTTAGCCCCCGTGATGGAGTATGGCCTATACCTTCCTCAGGGAAAGAGACCCGTGCCCCTAGGTGGGGACATAATGGGTTGATGATGATGAAGGCTACACATTAAAGACTAAATGAACTCAGTAATGTAAAACAAAGCAGCTACCACTTCCGATCTGCCCATAGGAATTCTCAAACCACGGTCTACGTGGGAGCTCCCGGTGTATAGTGCGATACCAAATTCCTTTACTCGAACTTTTTTCCTCATAAATGTGTTTCCACGAATCATAACAGTCTCGAAAACTACTGATACTAGACTTCTATCACTTCTTTTGAGGAAGGTTGAATAATTTCCGTGACTTCAGTTGGACAGCTGTCATCTTTGACAAGCTGCTCTATTATTTCTTTCTATTTTCTTGATCTGCAGGCGACTGTTCTTTCTGGTCTACTAGTAGGAGAAAATAGTAGGACCACGAGAAAACGAGTGATTCTAAAGTACTTCGTAGGTACTTTGTACTCGACTATACAAATTCTGTCTAAAACAGAATCTGTCGTAAACAGAATCTGACTTAAACAATCTGTCGTAAACAGAATCCGACCTTAACCGAGCGAAGGAATTAAATTACCTACTTACCACGTCACATTTTGAAATAGTAGTTTATGCAACTGTCATATAATGAAGGGTATTAAAACACGAGTGTGAGTTTATGAAACGAGCGCAGCGAGTTTCATAATAGTAACGAGTGTTTTAATACCCGTGTTATATGCAGTTGCATACACTACTTTATCTTCACTAATGAATTTGTCGGAGAGGTTTTTGAGATACGCAAGAATGACATTTTCAGAAAATGATGTAGTTTTCTTTTCGATCTTCCATGCCAAAAAGTTATTATATTCTTTTTCATATAATTTTCTAGATTTTTCTGGCAAAAGATTGTGAGTTAATTTTGTTGCCACTTCTAGAATATCCGGAGGGGTACAAATATCATCGTCGCTACATATCCATTTTTAACTTTTAATTTATTAAATTAAATTCACGCGCACGTGTATAATCACAGTGATTTTGCCGCCATTAAAATTTAACCAATGAGAGCGCAGCTGCGCGCTTCCATAAAACGCGACCAACCTGATTGGCCCTGCAATCAAGTTGGTCGCGTTTTATTGATGTTATAATGAGATTTTACGATATCGATGTGAATATTATACCATCATGTGAAATTGCTTAAATTGAGTGTTTTGTTGTCTGCGCTATAACAGTAGTAATTATAAGTCAAGTATTGAAAACATAAGTAGAATGTTACAACATTAGTGTAGATAAATAATTTTACGATTTCGTCAACAAGAATCTGGCAATAATCGACACTGCTTTCAGTGTTGCCAGATGGGGGAATTCCCTTCAAATTCGGGGTGTTTTTTTTTGCTTTGGGAGAATTTTGGAGGGAAAAAATGCAGTCCACTAAATGCTACAAAGGTTTAATAGAGAAAAAAAATTAATATCAGCTCGCCAGTGGTGCCATAATTATGGTACATAATTCAGCTGTTCGTACCATGTACCATAATACATCCAATATGGTACGTGAAAGTACCATAATTTTGACAATTATCGTGACAGCCTTCTGTGTCATGTAATGAAACACAATGGTTTTGCAGTTTCGTTTCCTTTTGCTGTTGACAGGTAACTTTTTGTTTTTACTCTTTTTCTTTTCAAAAACCAGTCATTGTTAGAATCTTACTCATTTCACAATCTCCAACTTAAGTTAATGCTTTTGTTTAAAGTTAAACGCTAAATTGGTTGAAATTTTTGGTGAAAATCATTTAAACTCTATAACCCACGCAAAAATCTTGTCTACGAAAAAAAAACTTATGAAAAAAATAAGTTATTTGGCGCCACTGAACCAAAAAAATGTTTTGTACCATATTTTTGCCTAAAGTACAATAATTTTGTGTAACCGGTGTCATAATTCCAGATTTGGCATATAACATCCCTGGCTCGCTTGAAGATGGCATTGTGCTAGAAGCTATAGAGGTTTTTTTTTTTTCTTAAATAAAGTTTGTATTTTATTTGTCTGTTTTTATTCAATTCAATTCAATTCAATTCAAATATTTTTATTCATTGTAAAAACAGAATGTTTACTTAATGAACGTCAAAGTTGTTAGTTTCACAATTAATGGATTATGTGGAGAAGAAACTAACAAAGAAACTCCACATTTATTCTTTTCAAAACACGTTTTAACTTAATTAACAGAGTTTTCAACTTAAAATATTAGTCATTAATGTGTTGAACACTAGTCACAATCGTCCTTTAAATAATATTAATCTACTGTTTAATGACAAACATCTTTGTCTTCTAAATAATCCTTGATGTTATAGTAAGCCTTTTTGCACAGAATGTGCTTAACACATTTTTTAAATCGCGTTGGAGGTAACTCTAATATATCTTGAGGAATTTTGTTGTAGAACCTTATACAGTGCCCCATAAAGGATGTGTTAACTTTTGCAAGTCTAAATAGTGGAAATGACAATTTATGTTTATTTCTAGTATTAACATTATGGTGGCCACCAACATTTTCGAAGTCTTTGATATTTTTTCTAACGTACATAATATTTTCATAAATGTATTGACATGCAACTGTTAAGATGTTGGTTTCTTTGAAGAAATCTCTTAGCGAATCCCTACTACCTAACTTGTAAATAAATCGGATGGCTCTCTTCTGCAAGATGAAGATAGTCTCAATGTCTGCTGCCCGGCCCCATAGTAGTATACCGTAGGACATAATACTATGGAAGTAACTAAAATAAACAAGCCTAGCAGTTGCAACATCAGTGAGTTCCCTAATTCTTTTCACTGCATATGCTGCAGAGCTAAGTCTGTGTGCTAATTTTACAATATGTGGACCCCATTGTAGTTTTGCATCGATTGTGATGCCCAGAAATACAGTATCATCTACAAATTCTAATTTTTCATGTCCAATTACTATGTTGTTCTCAACTACTCGTACGTTAGGTAAGGAAAACTTTATACATTTTGTCTTTTTAGAATTTAGCAGCAGATTATTTGCTGTGAACCAATCTAGTACTTGCGAGAGAGCATTATTTGCATCGTCAAGATTATTTTCTTGTCTCCTTATTTTAGACGTGTCATCAGCAAATAACACTATCTCAGACATTTTTTGTACCATAAACGGTAAATCATTTATATAGACTAGGAAAAGGAGCGGCCCTAAGATAGATCTCTGCGGGACTCCTATTTTTACAAGTGAACCCGAGGATTTAATACGATTTACGTCTGCTTTTTGGACCCTTCCTTCTAAATACGATCTTAAAAGATCTAAACCTGCACCCTTTATTCCGTAGTGTATTCTCTGTGGAGGTTTTTCTTCGGAGACTTTTTTTCAGATCGTAGGCGGGGGGGGTACCTATTCAAAGGGCCAGCCATCCATAGATAGATTGAAAAGATTACCATCTGGCAACACTGATTGCTTTCCTGTCATGGCGGAGTACCTACCTAATCAGCTGTTAATCCTAAATGCCAGCGAATTACTAAAAGTTATTAGATTTTCCGCGTCTATTTTCAAATAAACCGAATTGCTGTAAATTTATCCACTAACGGCGATAAATGTAAGCTAGATTAAATCCGTTTACATCCAACAGGGTCGGACATAATGGCGCGACGCGATGTCATTTGTCTGTCAGCTTCATTCATTGTGTAGAAAAAATGTGACTTATTATGAGCTTTGCAATTCGGTTTTTGTTTCATGAATATTGAGTGCAATCTTCGTATATTTTCTGTTTATTCCACTGGTTATCACACCGTGCAAATAAGGGCGTGTGTAGGTACTTTGATGCATTGTCGGAGCCTAAGGATTTCTCCACAAAGAACTCGTGTGACATCGGCACATTCCCCTGTTGCGGTAGTTGTGGATCATTCAGCGTAGGGTGGATTGGAATAAGATTTGTTTCGTCTTGTCATAGTGAACTACGTAAAATGTCGGGTCGGGTACGAAAGCAATCTGACTGCCCGGTCGGCAAACAGGGCCCTATGCGTGCCACCCTGCCGGTGTCCTCAGTAATGAAGAGCGGTAGCCTGAAGAAGAACGCGGGAAACAGCCCCACGCTATCGCCGACCAACATCTGGCGGCGGGTGTCGCCTGATCACGCCCTCTCAGGACAACGCAGTCCTGGCGCCGTCAATTACAAAGGTTACACGCCTTTTACCACTTTGTCACTCCCATAAGAATTCGAACTATATTCACCAACCATTGTAATACCACTCCCACGCTTTAGCCCTAATTAGGCATCTTGCGAAACCAAGCTTTGTTTCAGGAGCCAATGGACCCAAACATTTTTCTTACGTACAAAATGTTTTTCTTATTTTTAAAATTTAGTTTGGTATGAGGTAGCAATACTGCCCAACATGGAAGTTTTGCTACCTTATACCAAATGAAAACTACAGTTCAGGGTTTACTATGACAATTTGATGTACATTGCTAAGTCGATTAATGCACAGATTAACTAGGAAGACTGCCATGCAATGTATAGTCCACACAAATCCTTTTGGCGGTAACGTGAACATAGTCACAGATCACAGACAGCTTACTGTCTTCAAGAGTGTATGTATGAGTAATTGACTAAGTACTTTCGTAATTGACGAATAATAATTTACTACGCTTCACACTACCTCAATTACTCACACATACACTGTAAAGGCAGTAAGCAATGTGAAAACGATCTGTGACTATGTTCACATTACCGTCAAAAAGATCTGTGCGGACTATATATTAAATTGTCATAATAAACCATGAATAGTAAGTTTTATGAAACTGCCCTGGTGGCTTGATTTACGTAGTGATTTGTTTGGTATTGATACATGTAATTTATTTGTTTGCCCAAAAAAATACAACAGCAATGCATGGGCATGTCAGTGTGAATATAACAAAAAGGCAATAAGAATCCCCACTCTGTGTGAAAAACACTAATCAACACCTTCAATTGTAGGCAAAGGGAGATTTGGTGCTAGTGTGATCAGGCGGACAGCCTCTCTAGACACTCTGTACCACAAGGGGCAGTGGTCAAGGGACTATTATCTGCATGCTGGACATCTGCAAGTGGACAAGTCTACTCAAGTAAGTCTTTCACACTAAGATTTTATTGAGAATGCATTTTAACCAACACTTGGTTGTCTCATATGTCACGTGTGACAACATAGTCACAGATCGTTTGCACGTCACTTACTGTCTTTACAGTGTATGTGTGAGTAATTTACTACGCATCACACTACGTCAATTACTCACACATACACTGTAAAGACAGTAAGCGATGTGCAAATGATCTGCGACTACATTGACGTTACCGCCGAGATCTGAGCGGACCTCAAGATGTCAGTCATAAAAATTTTATTTACCTACGTAAATTACAATTATAACAGAATAAAAGCGCATTCTTTGTGAATTCATTGAGAGAGCAACAAACAACGTCCGTACTTTCTGAAATGCAGTTCAAAGTGCGTATGGCACGCGTAAGAGGCGCGTCCCGCAGCAAGTTTAAGGCAACACATCAACGCGCCGTCTGCGCCACACAATATCGGTCTGGCATGGATAGGCTTACCATCTGTAGCACCCCTGGATTGCACTGCATACCTGGTAATAATTTCAGTACATAGGTAGTTTAGGCTCTTCTTACCTCCAGCTGGTTTAACCAACCATGCCTAACATAAAAAGAGTAGGATACATCAAAGGATGAACTACGTACAATTTTAAGTAAATTAGCCTTAAAAATTTGTTTCGGATACATTCCAGCATGAGTATATTTTTTCTCATTTTGACTCCAGATGACGTTTGACATTGAGTTACATTTGAGGTGGCTTTTTACAATAGCCTCATAAAGAGCGCGTATGGATATCTTCGTAAACCCTTGCGGTTGGAAGGACTTCTTACAGACGTTAACATTGTGTTCACGAAACATTAAATCTGCAGTAAGTCTTTACCTCTGCTACGCGCTGTAAAGGAGTGCCGTCTACACGGTATTGGTGCAGGAGTGGCGATAGTTTGCGGCTAAAAGAGATGACCTGACACTTAGCGACATTGAAGAATTGGTATTCTCATATTCGCCCATTTTTACTATTCAAATAGTACTAAACCCATTTATTTGAATATATCTAATTTTTCGAATATTTGCTATTTAATGTAGAAAACTAGTTTTATTTCCTCCTCAGATCATAATTTTTGTAGTTCTTTTCTTTCTTTTAATATTTATGGCACTGCACGGTTTGTGATTTTTGTAGTTTTCTGAAGGCCTCACTAAAAAACTCAAATTAAAAATTTAAAAATCCCCGACACAAAACACTAACTCTTAAGAAGTAAAACCGCATCAATTTCGCTAATTTCAGTCATATTAAAGCAACAAAATTTTTTGGGGCCATTTTTTTCCGCCGCTTTGTTTTTTTTTTTTATCGCACTTTTTGCCCAGGGTAGTCAAAGCACCATCCGTATATCCCTTACCGTTTTGTCAAGGCAGTTGACCATGTCCATAAACGGCTGAGTGGATTTCCATCAAACATGGCTAAGAACCATCTTGATCAATCTAGCTTTCAATTAAAATAAACCGCATGGAAATCGCTTGATCCGTTTAGGCGCTACGACGGAATGTACACACACACACACACACACACACACACACACACACACACACACACACACACACACACATAGGCTTCAAACTTATTAACATCCCTCTTTGCGTTGCACCGGGGGTTAAAAATAGTACTATATTATATTTTACATTAAAATGAAAAAAATGTATAAGACCTTAGACTGTCACTTTTTATTGAATAAGTGTTGTTGACTTAAAAACCCTATACCTCGGAAACCTGGGTTGTTTTGAAATTAAGGCACCAATGCCATATCAAGTATTTACTTGACTTTGACGAAAAAGTGCCAGAAAATCAGTAATTGACCATATTGTTGGCACACTAGTTCGAAATATTCGAATTGTAAAACGGGCGAATATTGGAATAAAGTACAACCGAAAGGGTCGAAAGGGGCCATGAATGTGATAACAAGAAAAATAATGATAAACAACATGTCTCTCTAAACATGCTAAAATCCTGTTATGTATTTTGTGACAGACTGATGATGGCGGTGGAGGATCAGGACGTTCCTCGCGAGGATCAGACGATGACAAGCTGGACCGCTTCCTTCGCAGCCGCCTACAACGTCCACACAAACCCTCTGCCTCTGGAGACTACTCCACACACACCATGAGCCCAGGATTTTGTAAGTTCAATATGTGTTCTAGCTAGTGATGATTTTAATGCTCAATAATTATTTGGGAAGAACCTATATTCTTTGCAAAATGTGGGTCCAATACAATTGCTTAATGCCTAGTGATATAGGCATCAGACTGATTGATTTGTCCAATAGTCTATTAAGGATTCCATCTGTCAAAAAGACAACAGCTCTGGGTGTTGTCTTTTTGACAGATAGAACAGACAGTAGATACTACTGGTGATGTTCTTAAAAAAGTTATCTGAGTAACGGGACTCCAGATCATATCTTTTTTAACTGCTCAAAATTATCTTCTTCCCTATATAATTATCTTCCTTCCAATCTCCCTCTTCCCACAAATTTTCGTTCTCTGTTACATGTGGTATTCTCTCCATTTATTAAAGATCTATGTAATTTTATAAAAAGTAACCAAATTCGATTGTGATTGTCTGTCTATTACTAATGTGTCTGGTTTTTTATGTATTTTATGTATTTTGTTATTGGTACTACATCACCACAACTAACCTACGGGGTTTTGTTAAATATAAAAAAAAAACTTGCTATCTCCAAAACTCGACATTGGCAGAATCCTTAGGGTAGCCATAATTAAGAATTGAATTGAACTTATTTTCTCCAGTGGTCTTATTTCCTTTTATTGTGTCTGTCAGGGTCCCGCTTTGGCAGTGGCAGCGTCCCGTTAAGGGCAGCTCGGTCATCCGTTGAGGGGCTGAACCAGGAAATTGAGCGACTTGTGCTATACCCGGCCAGTGGCACGCAGACGCCTCATCATGATCGGCTTAGAGATAAGGTGAGTGACTAAATCAAACAAAAATATTAAATATTAAAATCTGTGGTTTTCTTATATTTGTGGTACTACAAGGTGACTTTGAAATCGTTCACCGTATTTTAAGGGGGACATTCTAACCATGATTTAAAAACATATGGTGCTAGTTTTGAAAAAAAATACGCTTCAACAACAATTTTTTTTTGTTACACAAAATTTCTTCATTTAGGCATAAAGAAACAATATTAGGACGAACGCCGGCCAACTCAATTGTTTACGAACATCGGACAACGGATTCTTAAGCACTTAACATATTAGAAAACATTTTGCAAAGTTACGGTATTTCCTACCACTATATGTTTATACCATTACTGATAAATCATTTTTCACAATGAAAAGAACATTCTCCCAAAATGCCGTGACCAAATTCAAAGTCACCCTGTAGAAAACATTACACTGCTTAATCAATATGTAGTTTTTTTCACGTCAATGGCCTTCACTTTTATGTTACTGTCACTTTTATGTCACTGTAAAGATTATTAGAGGTAGAATGTCATGTTCCGCATACTATTTCTTTTCATTGTATGAACAAAAACACTCAACCAAATCAAAATTTTTCTATTAACTTATCTAAATTCGATATTTATCCCCTACTTTATTATAAAAGTAATGTACTGCTTGTTGCGGTGATATCGCGGTCGGTAGAACACTGGATTCACGTTCGAGAGATCAAGAGTTCGATACCCGCCATTTACGAATGACTTTGTTTTCGAAGTTACATACGTTTGTGTATTTTTAGTAGCAATACTTATGGTAAAATTTTTAAGTGCAATATAAGTATCAATTAATAAATAAATACCACTTACAAACTAAAGGAAAACATCGCGAGGAACGCGGACTGCCTGAGGTGTTCACATACCTCAACACTTGAAGTTGCCAATCCGTGCTGGGCAAGCATGGCGATTTAACCCAAACTCTCTCTGAGAGAAGGCCTGTGCCCTATACACTATCATCTAGCAGTTGTACTTTAATTTGTATCTTAGTACCTTGTTTTGTTTCAGGTCACCCCGGAGGGCCACAGGGCTCCGTTGGCCGAGCTGCTAAGGCGCTCCGTCAACACGCAGACGCCGCATGACCTCTGCCAAACAGCGCATTCGTCTGGTAAACTAGCTTTTTGCTTCGTCCTGTACTGTTCACTTGAATATTTTTGCCCGCTGAGTACCCAAAAGCTATAACGTGATTCTACATACTTTTCTAGTTCACGATTGGGCTTACTACTGTCGACCACATCTGCCTTTCTTCAAATCTTGTGCCTTTATAGTCCACCCATAAGCCTCGGGTGGTTTGTAAATCCTCTAATTTTAATTAAAAGATTTTGTGACTTACGAATACACCAAATACATTCGCACTGCTCAGTGACCTTGCCTTATCATTATTAGACAAATGTGTTTACAAGAAATAATTCATAATAAACGTGTTGAGAAAATGTAAGTAACTGAATCTCAATCTTATTTACATTGGCAGTTTGTAAATAATCAATTCTTAATTATGGGACCCAGATCCGCCATCGCGAGGGTCCCTGTCCAGTGAGGGTTCCATGGAGCTTCTCATCACAGGTCTTTAAAATGGCTATATATTTTGTTTGTGAGATGACCCCTGCAATGTAGGTTAGCTGTTAATGCACTAATAATAAGAGTGGTTTTTCTCCTAAGCATGTTTCAATAGGCATGTTGATGAGTGATAATATGCGGTAGCTTTGTGTCCACCTATTTCATTATCTCGTTATGTTTAAGCATTGCATATTTATAGTTTATCAACATGCTTACAGCACCCTTAGCATGGAGATCCACATCACGATCATGAATCACGATCTCCAGATAATAGTGATTATCTTCAGGCTAGGGAGGCTGATCCTGCTTATTATTTTATTTACTTTCGTTTCTAACAAAAATCGAACAGCATTTTTAATGACTCCCGATGCTCATACATAGTAATATTAAACGGGTCTACCTAATAAATAATCGCAGTTAGACCTGTTTAATATATTACTAAAAGTCAAACATGCCTTAGACAAGATTGTATATGTGCAAATTTATTTCATAGTATACAGATGACGGCAGATCAACCTTTACATTTTAGTTGCAAAGTCACCCATAACGTAACTGAGTAGAGTGCACAGATATACAGGTTGATGTGTTATCGACTATACTAAGAAATACCTGAAGTTATTGCTTTTGTAGAAATAACCCAGTTTGTTGAGAGTATGTAATTGTAACAATGATCCCAAACGTTTCAGGAGGGAGTGTCTGCTCGTCGCCCGATCTAGACGGGTCGAAACTGGGCACCTCGCCGCAGATCAACCGATTTCTGGCACGCGAGCCTCCAGATGGTTGCGAAAAGGTGCTGGACGTATTTATGTAATACGTCAAACTATTAAAACGATTATTGCGCTCTGGTGTACATAAAGAATATTCTTATCCCATCTAGATTATTTTTCTTGCTGCACAGAAACAATGCGTATGTTTTCTTTCAGTCTAAGGATCATTCACTAGAGTACCTAGTGATCTATTTTCTCTTTCATTACTTTATCACATGGCTTGGTCAAAATTAATGTTCATTTGTATAACACTTAAATTAAAAAAAAAAAAACATTTAAACCACTATCCTGCTCATACGAGTTCATATTGCCAGTTCATTGTGTGAGTGAGTGGCAAATATTGGAATAATTACTGAATCAATTTCTTCAACTGACTGTAGAAAGAAAACGCAAATTCGAATGTAGCAATCCGAATGTACAATAATTGTGTATATAGACATTGTACTCTACTTGTATTCTGGAAAAAGAATGTTGATTAAAACAAAATGCCGAATGAACTGCTCCTATATTACGCGCACGAAATCCTGACCTCACTGTCAAATTCCATACTGGTTGCTACCGCAAACGTCAGGGTTTCGACAGTATTTGGTGCGCGTGGTTTGACCCCTGATCCATTCATTCCGAGTGAAGTATGTGGAATGAAAGACGGAAATATACGAAAACTGAACTGTTCTCGCCTTTAGTAATGTTTTCGTCGACCTTACAGGTGAACCTGAAAGCAGGCGAAGGCGCGTTTTCGGACTCGGTGTCGGTGATAAAGCCGACTACACCCGCGTTCACACTGCGACCGTCTCTCGGGTCCGCGTTTCAGCCGCTGCAACCCGCATCTCCGCCCACGCCCCCGCCGCCTGCCTCCTCCACCCCCCACTGATCAGTCACCGGCGAGCAAAAACCTACTGGGAGAAAAGCGATCACGGTCGGTGATTGACGAAACTTCGGCGCTACCGTAAGTTGTACCTAGCCAATCAGCAAGCCTTTTACAAGATGGCGGTTCGGTCGTTTGTTATCCCATCACTATCTGCGGTGGTCTGTTTTAGCTTTGCGAAGCCAATCCCTGTGAACATGTTATGTTATTCACACTGTTACAATGGAGTACCCTATAAACTACTCTACACATTGTGGTTTGAAAGATGAATGCTCGATCTTAATTAGATACCGACGAGTCCGTGAAAATCAGTGCTGTGATGATGCATGCGCACACAGCACCAAGCCGAGCCCTACCCTTTTTATCACATAACTATTTTTGCTATATATGTGTATGTTTTCAAACCTATAAGTGTGATAAATAAACGTTTTTCAATTTTAATTTCAAGTATTATTCCAGTACAGGTCCGGTTTTTCAAATCGCTAAGTGTGCAGGTAGTTCATAGGTGGATTTATACAATATCAACTCCCTTTTCTACACTTTTTTGGGTTTGAAATGTGTATAATCTTTTAAGACAATAATTGTTCTATCTTTCCCAAGGAATCTAGCTGTTAGTAAAGTCGCATTCTCTTCGCGGAATGTTAAACGCGTGGAATGGAATGATTGTCAATTTTATATTTAATAAAATGAGGGAGAATATGAGAGAACTGAACATGGAATTTTTATGCAGCAGTGTTGCCGAAGGCGTGGGACACCTGACAAAGTTGTATTATTTTATTGTTTAACCAAAGGAGTCTTGGCTCAAGTGCTTACAGTTCGTTTTAAGTTTTGACAAACTATGTTGTGTTAATCAGACTTTAAGAGTAACACAAAGTCATTCCTTGATGTTTTTCGAAATAATTTTTCATTATCTTCTATAAATGCCTTATTTTTATAGAGTTTTCTTATGTATTGTCATCTTAATTCGTTCTAAATCATTAGATTCTGATTATTGTGACAACGCGACTGTGGGTATCTATTTGATCTCATTTATGTATTATTTTTATATGAACTCACTCGATACATAATTAAATTGAAAATGACGTATAGTTAAGTTTTTTCATTGTTTTCGTAAATGCAAATGTTTTATAAAATGTATACTTGGACCACAAAAAATTATGATGACAGTGGCCATTATAAGGCCAGTCTGCTATACATTGTGTAGTTGCATGTTTTTACATAATGCCACATACATTAAGGGCCCGTCGTGAATGTAACAAAAGCTTTAAAATGCTGGAGAAAATGGTAAATGAATAGACTGAACTTTAAATTCACGTTATGATTATACAGATACAATGGCGTTTTAACTATTAAATGTTTGCTAACATAAATGTTTCAGCTTGCCCGTCTGTTTAACAACTCTTTCAAGGGTTTTTGTACGGTCTTTATCTTATATCCCGATTAACTTTCAAACTCCAACGTCTTTGGGAGTCATAGTATCTGTATGAGATTCTAGGTGTACATTGTTACGAGTTGATACACCTGTAAATTAGTGTTGAGATGGACCATGCCTGTTGGATCTCTCGTTTTGGCCAAAATGCATTTTATCAATGGAGACTGATAATGTAAAAGGTTGACAACTTACTTGTAATGTAGATAGGCCTGCTTTTGAATGTATGCAATTATTTTTTAATAAAGTTCTTACCATTTTGTAATATTGAATAATTATATTTTTGATGGCTCATCTTTCGAACATAAGAGTATTTTGGAACTTATCATTGCTCAAACAAAATTTTATATCAAAAGAGCCATAATGGTAATACGCCGAACTCGAGAATGTTCACAGTGTATTCCATGTTGCTGTGTACACAGTGGAAATGTTTGCTGATTATTATTATGATTGTGATATTAAGCAGAGTGAAGTTCGAATAATATTCTATCTTAGCTTTCTACATGTAAAGCAAACAAAAACCTAGCGATGTAGGACTTGGACCCCGCACTAGCATCTGGTACTGATTCAACAACAAAAATTGCCTAATCTTGTTCTGAGACACATCACTAAGCTATTCTGATGACCCTCTCAGCTCAGCTATATTTCCTGATGGAAATCTCATTGTATGTATTGATATGCAGATATTTTCACATTGTATTTTGCTCTAATACTAAATTAGCGTAAAAGTAAATGAATTACACTATCATTGCAGAAATCAGAGAAAAATGGAAAAAACCGAGCCAGTATTTACAATCCGAATTTTGTATAAAACAATTTCATGTAAATGCAATAGCTAGATGTAATGGTATAATTTTTAATGACAAAAAATATGTGTAAGATGTCAGAATTTATTATAGATTTCATTCGTTACTTACTGTTTTTATCCCGAATTCAGTGTGAGCACATCCAAAGCTTGACACCTAGTGTTTCAAGGCTACTTGCATTGCTTCCTCTACCCACTTCCATGCAACTTCAGATAACCCAACACTTGCTTAGAGCTGCTACAATACTGATGCTTTTCTAACAGTACAAAATATTTATTCAATGTCACTCTGGTTGTAATTATAGAAAATTATGTAAACCTCCCCAATTTACTGTTACCCTTAAGATTATAATGTCTTGTAAGGAGACCCC
Organism: Yponomeuta malinellus; assembly: GCA_947308005.1. Lineage (NCBI taxonomy): Eukaryota > Metazoa > Arthropoda > Insecta > Lepidoptera > Yponomeutidae > Yponomeuta > Yponomeuta malinellus. The sequence continues at coordinate 12,269,479 of OX371006.1, read as the reverse complement.
AAATGCGTAGCAAATAATGAAACCCTGCTGTAACTTTGTATATTTCATTAATGTCCTAAGAGCATGGATGTGAATCAGAATGGAAAGTCTGTCTTTTTATAATTATGAGTTATGTGGGTGTATACTTGTCCATTTGCTGTCTGTGGTGCCCTGTATATCTGCATACAGAGACATTTTTATTTGGTTCGAAAAAGTACACGAAATATTTTTGTATGTTTGGGTAAGATATGAAGGATAGTGTACCATAAAAGTAACTTGGCTAGGATCTTAGATTTGATAGTTATTTTATAGATGGTTAATATTATTTTAAAGTTTTGCTTTTAGATAAAGGATAGGTTTGTAATGTTCATTACTTACTATTGTATTAGACTAAATACTAACATAAACCAAAAGTGCCCATTGAGATAAGTTAATGATGCATTCGGCGGCCAGGCAAGCCTTTTGTTTAGCATTTTGTTGAACATAATGTTTAGGCCACAAAATTAGCAAAATAAGAATATCGAATTGTTGAGTTTTGTGTTATCTAAAATTGTTGAGGTTTTTCTAAAAGATGATTAATTGATTTTTTTTACATGTGATGCAAAACAAAAGGCTTGATTTATTTTAGAGGCATTGATTAATTAACATCTTTATTAAGAAACTAATGATTTTAAGTATGGTTAGTTTTGTTTCAAAGAAGAAATTCTAATTACTATTTTTGTTTCCAATATTTTATCAGTTATAACCTGTTTTCACTGTATCTTTGCTGTATTACAGACATATCCAATATACAGACTGATTTAAATGGTTCTTTTATTTCTTATCCAATGAATTTTAGTAAAGGCTGGGGTTCTTTAAATAAAAACCCCTATCACTGGTTTGGGTAAAATCAAGAAGTAGAATAAATAAAAACTGCAGTCTCACAAAAATATTTTTGAATAATCCAGTTTATATAGAAGAATTACTTAAGATCATAAGAATTGCTAAGCCTACTGGTAATTAATATTGTAAACTTCTCTTAGTCTGAATATCATCTAGCAATATTCTAAGTTCTTCATCTTCAAACCTTCCCTCGAGTGAAGGTATCAGGGCCTTAGCTTCTTCTGGGGTTTCTGGGCAAAGGTTAGCCAAACTTGCCACTTCGAACTTGTGCAGTTTCTTTGATTGTAGTAGACTGGAAAATTGAACAAAAATTCAATTACGATTTTATGAGTTTGGAGTGCAGGAATCTTTGTATTCGCAACATTAATAACTTTATCCCTAGGACAGTTGCATGTTGACGTCATGGAGTATATTAAGAGCATATCTAATACATAAAAATCTCATATTACAGTGTTTGTTATCAAACTCCTCTGAAATGGCTTTTCCGATTTTTATGAATTTTTTTGTGTATTGGTAGGTCTGAGAATAGGTTGCAGGCTAATCAATATGGCGAAACAGCAATTGCAGAGTCAGCTAGTAAATAAAATTATTTATTTTCATTAATAGAACATTAACATGCTACTGAACATCATATTTTGAGTGCTACACTGATCAACACATCAACATTTAGATACTTATAAACTCTACTTAGTTGTGTTATGGGTTACTTTTCTAATTTAAATGTGATTTGCTGTGAAAGGTGTTGGCTATCCACTGACTTTATAGTATCATACTATGGATACTTATTAGTGTATCACTGTTTTAATTGTGTATTGCTTGAGGCATGTACAGTAAAGCAACAGAGGCATGTACATTAAAGCAACAGATAGCTTTAATGTACATGCCTCTTCTCACTGAAAGAGCACCTGCACTGAAACAGACCTATTCTCAATTCCAGTCAGTACATAAAGCTGGCACTACACTTGGCTATTCATATTCGCGTATTCGCCGACGATTTAGAATCCATTGAAGGTTTAACAAAAATCAGTGCTAAAGATTCGTCAGAATATCTGGCAATGGATGTTTAATATTTGCCAAATACACAAATACGAGTGGCCAAGTGTGGTGCCGGCTTAAGAGGTATAGTCCGCACAGATCTTTATGGTGGTAACGTGAACATAGTTGCAGATCGTTTGCACATCACTTACTGTCTTTACAGTGTATGTGTAAGTAACTGACTAATAGTAATTTTAGTAATTGACTAATAGTAATTTACTATGCATCACACTACATCAATTACTCACACACACACTGTAAAGACAGTAAGCGATGTGCAAACGATCTGCAACTATGTTCACGTTACCGCCAAAAAGATCTGTGCCATAAAAGAAATGATCTGAAACCAGCTGCCTAACATTGTATCTTCTTTCTTTTAAATCATATAGCAAAGACCAAGACAGTGCATTGTTCAGTTTAACCTGTTAGATTATGACCTTGAAAAGAACAATTAAAAACCATTGTTATGGTGGCCTGATCGGGTCATGTAGAATTCTACAGATTAAAATTGTTACTTTAGTGGCACAGGCACAGGTTTTACTTACTTACTTTCGTACAGCAGCGATCGTCTCCTTGTTTTTGAACTTTTTGAACATGTTGGTATAAGTGAGAGTCTTCATGAATACTTCAGAGAATTCTTGCTCTTCTTCAGCTGACTCATTCTGGGCCTTCCGGTGTTCAAGCAACATATCCACTTCGGATATCAGCAGTGTCTCGGCATTTTCGAATTCTACGAAAGAAATAATGTGTTAGATAAAGCTCTTTCACGAGAAAAGCAACCACATAACCTTAAAACTGAATTGTGTAAATGGAACACAATAAATATAGCTTGATATGATAACTTGCCTTTGGGGAACTGTAGATCTGCAGCATCTTCTTCTACTACTTCTTGAATGCCGGACATAATGGATGGAGGAATAAATATAAATTAATAGGATTGAGTATCTACACAAAGATTTGCTAAAGTAGGTACCTAGGTATTTATTTTATTTTAATATTTTTGGTAACAAACAAATCATCAAATAGTAAAAAACTTGATTAGAAAGGAATAACAAGGATCCTTGAGGAATAAGGCTCTTTGGAATAAGGAATATAACACTGTAACAGTGTTACTGTTGATCACAGAGAATATAATGCTGTTGATTAGAGAGTACGGACGGACCACAGACTAAACCAGTGATGCCAACTTAGCTAGTTTCTATAAACTAGCTATCTAGCTATCTAGATCTAGCTATTTTTTGGTGTCAGACAGCTACAATTTAAAACTTGTAGATAGGTAGCTAAATTTTTTAGCTACTTTTTCTAGCAATATTTCATTTCATCATGAGACGTGCGAACTCCATCCTCTGCATTAGAGACTAGGTACCTTAGAAAAAGTGGCAAATGCTGCTATGACAGTGTTTTGCCCAAAGATACCTATACTTCACAAAATCGGTACAGCCGAAAAATATTCCAAATCAATGAAAGATTCTGATCCACAGCCATCAACATCTTCTTTATAATATTTGTTTTAGTTACATTTTCAATGCTCTTGTTAAATTTAATGAAAATAAACGTTATTATCAGAATTTGTAACTTTATTTTGACCTACCAACCTACTTGAACCTACTGTAACATTTAGCTACTTCTAGCAACTTTTGGGGGTAAACAAAACTGGCAATCTAGCAACATTTTGTAAGATGTCTAGCTACTATCTAGGTAAAGCAAGCAGTTGGCAACACTCTAATACACAGATGGTGTTACCAGATGCTGGCCGGCCAATATCGCCAAAATTCGGAAAAACAGTCACCCAAAAAAGTTCTCGTAGCCCTAATTGCCTCAATTTCAAACATACATAATCAATAAGTAGACTTTTTTTTAAAATAGTAAAGCTTAATAATGAAATAAAAGAAGCCATTGACGGTACAGGAAACACCTTAACTGGAAAGATTGTAAATGTAAAATAGAAAACCACTTCAACATTCTTTGTTAATGTCAAACCACGAGAAAATAAATCACTGAAGTAACTCATGTATTATACCACCAACTAGTGTATATTTGTATATAATTTGTGTCTATAGAAGATCCTAAAAAGAGAAAAAACGTAATATGATGCAATATCGATGCGTAAAATGTGCCGAATCGCACAAAACTGCTGACTATCCCAAAGGCATCGTCTAACATTAATTACGCAAAAAAAATAAACGAGTAGCCACTTGGAATATAAATGGTCTTGCACCTAATATAGACGAACTGCAGTTGCCGATGGCCAAATATAAATTTGATATTGTGTTGATATCGCAAGCACACTGTACAGACAAGAGCACAAACCACAAACCACCCTGATGGCACAGCCCATGCAAGAACTGTGATGGTCATACGGAATTCAATAAAACTGTTAAGGAAAAGATTAAGCTACATGTAACACTGAAATCTATACAGTATTGAACGTTACTACTCTCATTCAAGAAGCCTGCTGGAGAAATACTCCTGCGTTACCAAAAATAGGGTTTTTCATGAACCATCCTCTAGAAATAAGGGAAAATATTCTAGAAAAGCGCAGACTGCGTAGAGTATGGCATCTTACTCGGCATCCCATCAACAAGACCGCGCTAAATAAAGCAACGGTGGAGCTAATGCAAAGAAAAAGAATTTGATTGCAAATGCTAGTAAGTCCACACTTCAGGTAAGACTGGAGGCACCTACTGCCACTAGAACTACAAATTACTCGTTATGGAAATGCATGAAAGTACATGATAGACCACAACAAATGAAACCTTCCATAAGGAAAGGTACCAATGAATGGGCAAGAACAAATAAGGAAAAAGCTGACTTATTTGCAGAACATTTGTCAACTGTATTCACACCCGTGAGCGTTGGTTGGACCCAGGTTCGATCCCCAGTGCGGGCATGTACCCATGACTTGGTTTTCTAAGTTATGTACATTTGTGAAGTTATAATAGCAATACCACTCGCTAACGGTAAAGGAAAACATCGTGAGGAAACCTGAGTGTCTGAGCCTTTCACATACCTCGGCGCTTGAAATCGCTAATCCGCGGTGGGCACGCGTGGTGATTAAGCCCATACTCTCTCCCTGAGAGAAGGCCTGTGCCCCACAGTGGGACGCATATAGGCTGATTATGCTTATGGTGGTGGAGTATGGCCTATACCTTCCTCAGGGAAGAGACCCGTGCCCCTCGGTGGGGACATAATGGGTTGATGATGATGATGATGCTTATGCTTATGATGAACAAGTCGACACTATTCTGAATGAAGACTCACATAGAATAAGCAAAGAAATTATATAATTTGTTCTGGTTTCCCACGCAGTCCAAAAGTCACCGAAAAATAATTTGAGATAGCCCAGTTTGAGATAGCCCAGGTGACCGGTCACCGATTGCAGTCTTAGGTCGCGATTTCAACAACAACAACAATAACAAGGTCAACCTTTTCATTTTTATTGCAAAGTACCCGCAACGTACGTGAGTAGTGGTGAGTAGAGTGCAGGCGTGTGAGCGTTGATGTGCTATCGACTGTATTTAAACGTAACTTGAAAAAAGAATATGTGCAGATTGTTGCCAGATCCTGGCTGCCATGGTGCACCAGCAGCGCGAATGATCGAGTTCTACTCGTGCCTATTTGACGAAAATAGGCACGAGTAGAACTCGATCAGATAAGTCGAGATGATAAAAATTACCTAGATTTACACGTATACACGCACCAGCACGATCATACACGAGATTGTTGGTCGGTTATGAGTGAAAACAGCAAAAAAAGAAAGGAAATACAACTCGCCCATAAGTTCATATAATTTCATCAGTAATTATTACCTTATATTAGGTATGGAGTGATAACATGCAAAACAGCCGTAAATCATTAAAAGATGTTGTCCATTCGGTTTGCCACTCCATTGAAAGTGACCGCCTCGTGCGGTGCACGTCCGCTTCTATAAAAGATGAATCATCATCATCATCAGCCATTTCACGCCCACTGCAGGACATAGGCCTCCTTCGTGGTTTTCATAACCATGAAGGGTTTTGCCATAATCGCCACGCTTGGCAGGGGGGTTGGCGATCGCAGTATGCGGTTGGATTCTCAGGACGACCCTGCTGCCCGTCTCCTGGTATTTGATTTCCTTAGTCGCCTTCTACGACATCCACGGAAGGAAATGGAGTGACGCTTTTCTTAAACCGGCGCCACACGGATTGATGAATACAGAAACGCTTTTTAAGAAAAAAAAACTTTACCCAGTATCCACTCACAAAAAAAAGCAGCGGATGAAGACGATCGATCGTTAGTTTTTTCACCCTGCGTAACCTAATTAGCGATAATTCGCATAATCTGGCAGCACTTACTGTGCAATTGTATTGAGTATTTATTTGCTAAAGCATGGTAATTACAAATTATGTAGGTGGTAACTTAAAATATGCGTAGTATCTCTATATAGTCTGTGCTTAAAATTATGGCACAAGCATGCTCTACCCGTCAGGGTTCGCAAATATTATTTTTGTTTTAAAGCCAATCTTTTAATATTTTACTTAATCCGTCAAATGTTGCTTCTCTTTCTTTTCTATGTAAAATGGTTTGAGTAAAGAAAGAAACAGTGAAGAAAATAAGTTTGTTTTTTGCTCAGAACACAAAAAGTTTTCAAGCCTCTACCAAGAGGTTTTTTTTGGGTTGACTTATTCGTAGGGAGGATTGACTATGCAAACAAAACATGGCGACAATTACCGTATAAATAGGACATTATTATGTGTGACTAGCCAAAATTATAATAGTTATTATTATCAAAAGAAAAGCGACGAGTGATAAAAATAAATTCTACTGTTACAGCAAAAGCTAAACGCTAAATTGGTCGCTTGTCAAGTTGTTATTTTCTGATTAGTCTGTGGTTGTTCTGATCTGTTTATTTTTTTGGCCCAAATCTATGGCATGCGTTGTATTGTAATAAAGTTTGTTTGTTTTCGTTTGTGAAGGTACCAAGACATTGTTTTCACGAACAGTATGTCTAAAACTCCTTCCAAAAGCGATGGTATAACATCAGCTTCTTTCACACCTAAAGGTAAGTTTGTCTATCATCAATATAACCTGAGCTCGCCTTTGGGTACGGAACGTAAACTTTGCCTGTCTGCCTGCCTTACTACGTAACAATAAAACATACCGGTAACGAGCTGTATTTGGGTCAGGGTGTAGCAAAGGGTGTGCAAGGGAAAAAACACTTAGAAAATTTTTGCAAAAAAAATAGGGTCCCCGTAACCCCTCCTTTTTATATTTTTAATCAAAGGGGGGCATCAAAATGAGCAACTTTTCCCCCTAAAAAAAATCTCTAAATTAAATATTTGAGATTTTACAGGCGATTTAAATTTTATATGGCTAAGCACTTAGAAGAAAAATGGACTTCAGAAAACAGGTCCCCGTAGCCCCCTTTTTTATATTTTTAATCAAAGGAAGGCATCAAAATGAGCAACTTTTCCCCCTAAAAAAAATCTCTAAATTAAATATTTCAGATTTTACAGGTGATTTAAATTTTATATGTGCACAAAGCTGCATGGGATACCGCCGTTTAGCCAAAGTATTTTTCGCCAAAGAGCCACGAAGATTAGTGGCATAGTCTCAGTGGCGCCCTCTATATTTTTTTCAATGTCGTGGAGCACGATGAAACCTAGCTAGATCGATAGAGGACAAAAAAGTAAACAAGAAATGATTAAAGTCACCATGTCCTAAAGTGGCACGTTTAGGAGTTATTGAGCTTTGAAGTTTGTATGGAATTTGCACTAACTGAGTTTCATCACTGAATTTGTCACTTGATATGAGTTTTCTCGGGGATTCAAACCTACTTTGATGTTTTTTAAAGTCTGGGTAGCTATGTCTAGTAGGTACCAGATTCTTTTTTTTTTTTTTATTTACCTGATAGGATTGATGAAAAGCAGATTTATAACTCTGGTAAAAGCTCCCGTAATACCCTCGCATTGTAAGCATCTCGCTACGCTCGGGTGCCTTAATATACGGTATCTATAATAAACTGGGTGTTTTTTCTACGACTTATTTAGCAATTTAGTCAAGAATCGGCAACGAGTCACAGGTGCCAAGCATATAGTCCAGTATTTAGTGAAAAATGATTCAAAAGTTAAGTTTTATAAAAATCTCATACAAACTTCAAAGCTCAATAATTCCTAAACGTGCCACTTTAGGACATGGTGACCTTAATAATTTCTTGTTTACTTTTTTGTCCTCTATCGATCTAACTAGGTTTCATCATGCTCCACGATATTGAAAAAAATATAGAGGGCGCCACTATGAACTATGCCAGGCCCCATACAAAAATCTTCGTAGCTCTTTTACTTCCCAATAAACTTATGGCATCAGTTTCATTTCCCAAATGAAACTTTAGCAAGTTTTCATTTCGCATTTTATTCATTTGGTCAAATTATCATTTCGCATAATTTTACTGCGTCAAGTTTTATTAAGACAAACGTTTATTATGCTAACGTTTTATTTTGGCAAATAATTGTTTGATTAAATTTATATTTCGCATTTTGTTTGTTAGGTCAGTACACATAAGCAAAAATAGGTTCGAAGTTAGTTCTTTTTCGGGTGTTAGTTCTTTTTTTTATATAAAAGCGAAAAAAAATATTTCACTAAAAAACTTAGTTTTGTGTCAAACTTAAACAAGGTTGGTGCATGGAAAAGTTATAGGTACCCTACATTATGATATAAGGGGCTACGGGGACCTGTTTTCTGAAGTCAATTTTTCTTGTGCTTAGCCATATAAAATTTAAATCGCCTGTAAAATCTGAAATATTTAATTTAGAGATTTTTTTTAGGGGGAAAAGTTGCTCATTTTTATGACCCCCTTTGATTAAAAATATAAAAAGAAGGGGCTACGGGGACCTGCCCCTATATTACGCTCACCAAATCCTGAGCGATTCCAATCGCCTAACTGTCAAATTAGTATGGAATTTGACAGTTAGACGATTGGAATCGCTCAGGATTTGGTGCGCGTAATTAGGCCACTGTTTTCTGAAGTCCATTTTTCTTCTAAGTGCTTAGCCATATAAAATTTAAATCGCCTGTAAAATCTCAAATATTTCATTTAGAGATTTTTTTTAGGGGGAAAAGTTGCTCATTGTGATGCCGCCCTTTGATTAAAAATATAAAAAGAATGGGTTACGGGGAGCCAATTTTTTTTGCGAAATTTTTCTGTTTTTTCCCTTGCACACCCTTTGCTACACCATGACCCTGTATTTGTCTTACTTTCTTGATAGTATTTAAACTATAGGAACTGTAGTGACTTTGGGGGATATAGGGAGGTTGAAGAGCTGAAGGAGGGGGTGGAGATGACTCCCCATTAAAAACCCCTGTCTAGGAGATGTACAGTTTTTGAGTTATTAGTATTTTAATAGAATCATAACCTATAATAAACATTTATAGTAACCTAACAGCCACCAATTTTGACTTTTCCAATATAAGTAACCTATCAGTAACAAATTTAATTTTTAAGAAAATAATTTAACAGTAACTAAACAGGGGCTTCGCATGCTCCGCTACGTAAGATCACAAGTTTAACCTAACTTAACTTACAAGTTAAGTGTGACCCTATAGCCAACCCAAGCAAAGAAAATAACTATTTGCCTCTCGCTTACTCGTTACACAGTCTATCTTGTAGGAGTTTTTCGATTACATTCTTTGTAGAATTGTATTATAGACATAACATAATATTTATACACCTTACCAGAGCTAAAGACACCCAGTAAAGACCTTCCAGTGACATCCAAGACTATTTTCACCCACATTTTGACCCTCCATGACTTGCTGAGCGACTGGACAAAGGTCCAAGATAAAGGAGCGAGGGTTTGCAAAGCTATAGCAGCCCTGAAGCTCCATGAGTGCATCGATGATTATTATCCACAACAACTGGGCCCACTGACAGAAAACCTGCTGAGTGCTACAGAGAGCTTCAAGAATATAGTTTATGGTTTGTATCTTAGTATGTATGGATAATAAATACAGAATTAAGTTAAAAACCATCATCATCAGCCCTTTGACGCCCACTGCAGGACATAGGCCTCCCTCATGGTTTTCATAACCATGAGGGGTTTTGCCATAATTGCCACTCTTGGCAGGCGGGTTGGCGATCGCAGTATGTGGTTGGAATCTCAGGAAGACGCTGCTGCCCGTCTCCTGGTAATTTATTTCCGTAGTCGCCTTCTACGACATCCATGGGAGGAAATGGAGTGATGCTATTCTTAACCCGGCACCACACGGATAAAAGTGTGGTGCCGGATTAAGAATAGCATCACTCCAAAAGTTAAAAACATTTATTTATAATTCCACAGCTATTACAGAAATTGATGCAAAGAAATACAAATTTATTTTTTTACATTGCATTCCATTGTCCTGTTTCAATGTTTGTTTGCAACAAAGTATATTTAAAAATGAATTGCCACTGTCTGACAGAAATTTCAAATCTTTTGGTGGTTCTCCTGCACAGCTGTTATCCTGCTGCTGGCCAGGATGTTGAAACTGAAAACCAATTATAAATTATGCTATGATTTAAAACGTCATTGAAATCTTTTTTTACTGAGACCAAATCCGCCAAAAACTGCCAAGAAACCTACCCCGACCTAAACTTCTATGTGTCCAAGGCTATGTTTACCTACATAGTTAGGGAATTCCCCAAAATTTAAAGTCTTATAAAAAACTATGTTCATACAAATTACAAGATCTACAAAATCCCACATGGTTTTATGTTAATTTATTAATTAAAACTATTAAATTTTGATTGTTCATATTTGTTAACAACAAGACAAAAATAACCGTGTGCATTGTAAAAAAAATTATTGGATCCTAGAAAAACTTTTTGATTTTCGCAAATTTTATTATAATTTTTTTCTTAAATATGGCAAGTAAATATGAAACTGTAAAAATATGATCTATTTATGTAAATAATATGTATTCTGTTGATTGTCTTAATAATTTAATGAACAAAAATTATGTTGTGTGGTTTTTAAGTAAGTTCTTTTAATTATTTCCAAAAAAATCACGATGTTTTTCGACTCTGGGTAACATACTCAACTTGAAATCTCCTGACACAGAATTCATCACCTTGGCTATTCTTAGTACTAAAGTGATTTTCACAGATAGGTACATGGAGAATAAAGATTGATTCCACTCACAATTTTACTATTGAGAATTGATCTATTCCAGGAGTAGTTTCTTTTATACCTATATTTGTTTGATGATTGGCAGATTGGCAGTCCAGGCAAAAACATATTAAACAGCGTCAACAATAAATTGTGCCAAATGCTAAACACCAACAATTACATAGTAATAGTAAAGGTGTCCCTTACTTTTTTAATAATTAATTAATTTTATACTTTATTGCACAAGAAACATTGAACATAAGAAATAACATGTACAAAGGCGAGCTTACTAGTTTTTAGCGAATGAAATTATATACCTACCTATAAATGATTTCATTCCTTCTTCTTATCGTGTCGGAGACAAAACCAGCTTTTGTCCATGTGTAAACAAACCATTGAAAAAAATAGTAGGAAAAAGATAGGAACCAATAATGTCTGTCAAATGGTTTGCTTGTCCTAGGTCACTCTTTCGTCTCATTCAAGAAACATTAAACCCAATTTCTCTATTTTGATAGTAAGTATTTTAAAAAATCTGTTTGGTGCCGGATTAAGAATAGCGTCACTCCATTTCATTGCGTGGATGTCGTAGAAGGCGACTAAGGAAATAAATTACCAGGAGACGGGCTGCAGCTTCTTCGTGAGATTCCAACAGCATACTGCGATCGCCAACCCGCCTGCCAAGTGTAGCGATTATGGCAAAACCCTTCATGGTTAGAGAAAACTATGAGGGAGGCGTATGTCCTGCAGTGGATGTAAAATGGCTGAATATGATGATGATGATTTAAAAAAAAATGTTATGGTTATACCCAGACCAAAGCTGAATGACTTAAAATATAATCTACATATTCTTTTTAATAAAATTTGAATTAAGTACATTAAAATATTCCTTATCCAAATCTGTTATTAAGAAAACCATTAAGTAAAGGTTTCTTTAAAACAAATTTGTTGATTTTGCAGCTGTAGGAATAATAAACAAGCAGCTGAAAGCGATGTCCAAGCTCCAACCAAGTAGTCAACCAGTCATCTACACATGGTCTGCCTCACACATATCCACAGAGGTTGATTGTCTACACAGCTCTATTGAAAAGGAATATAGGCTGAAATATACTGTCACAGGTAACAACAAAATCAAAGTGTTTTTGTTCAAAGTAACACAGAAACTGTGACTTAATGAACTTTACAAGTTAAACTATGTACTAATTTAGGTGTCCATTTCAAAATGTTGTGGAGAAAAAATAAACAAATAAACTCCAAATTTAGTCTTTTGAAAGAAGGTCCTTTATTAACAGAGTTTAAAGAGTTTCCATAAAATTAGAATACTTTAAAGGCGCCACATTTTTATTTTATATGGCAGCATTTAGCATAGTAATACCAATCGGAATTGGCAACTTTATTTCTTATCAGGCTTAGTAATTTTATAAAATAATATATTGTGAACTTTTTGAAAAAGGTTCCTCCATAAGTAAACTAAATATTTAGTTAAGAAAAGAGTAACCGTAAGTGACCTTTTATTATTTAAAATTAAATTTACATCAATTTGAAATCAAATAAACAAAACCACTCAGAAATGTTTGTTCTTAGTAATAGTCATCATCGTAATTATTCAGAATTTAAATATCCAAGATAAAAAGTATCCGAAACCAGCATGCATGCATGCAACGACTAATGAATGTTGAGAAAGCGAAAGTGATCTGTCAGGATCGTGGCAAGTGGCAGTCCCGCTGGGATACAGGCGTGAGTTTGTGTATGAATGTATATATGTAAATATTCAACGGACTCGTACGAAATTTCTTCATCTTCACGGTCAGATGGTATCAGATGGTTGAATTCCTGATGTGTCAGACTCATTGTCAGTTGTCAGGCTGGATAAGTCACATTCACTTTCAATGTTTCAATTTCTGTTTCAATAAACCAGAAAGTGGCCAATCTTCATTACACAAACTGTCATGATAGCAATCAGTCATGTTAACAACTAATTTGGTATTATTATTTATAAGAATCATGCTCAATCCCGCAGACTTTCTATCCGACGAATACTTTATTAAATTGTCTAACCACTTTTCCTTCGCGTTTATGAATAGTTTCGGCATTTTAAAGCACAAGAAACTTACAGAAGCTTTAAAATAGACCACGCTTGAACAATTGTCAGATATTTGGACAGAAATCGAAATTCATAAATGACTTTTAATGTTATTGTTGCCAGTGAAATAAATTAGTTTCCCTTTAGAGGTTTTCTATTTCATGATCGCGGTTTGCATATATTCTGAAAACCTACAAATGCCCTGGAGAACATTCAAGTCAGCCAATGTACGACGATTTTTCAGTGATAACATGTTATATTTTATTAGTTTTGATATGAGCATGTTAGCCATGATAACATGTTCAGCACAGGTATAGAATAGAATAGAATAGAATAGAAACAGTTTATTTGTTGCACACCAAACACACAAAAGAATTTTAACACAGAGTCAACCAAAGAAATACATATATAGTTAAAACTAAGTTTACATATACAGCCGTATGTGAAAACTGTGTGTCGTCGTGGCAACAAATGGGTACCAGACTCAGCATGTGCTACGGGTTATCCCGTAACGCTGATATTCTGTCAGGACCCAGGGTGACACTCACGAGAATCAGCAAAACAGAAAATTTTAAGAAACAAGCAAAAGCACAAACAATCACCCAAGTTATATTATTATTAATGGAAACAAAGTGACTGTTCAATAAAACATCTACCTATATAAAATATATATTATGATTATTAGGTTTCTGATGCATTGTACTCCACCTTCCCTTACCCTCCGAATTTTGTTATCCTTATAAGATATTGACTCTGTTCATATATTATGTCCCTAATGTACAAAATAAAATACAAAAGTGTTATCTTAACAAAATTAACAAACAGCGAACTTAAACTACTCTTCACATTCAATAAAAAGCAAAACCACCTTACTCCTTGATCAGACCTCCAGATCCGATCTATATAAATTAAACATCAGGCAAACGTAACACTTAGGTATAAATGTTACCTTTTAAGTAACTTGTTAAACAAAATAAAATCGCAACATGCAGAATAAGACGAAACTAAGCAAGAAAACCCGGCAGATAGATACATTGTAAATACCAATGTTCTTATTTTCTATTTAACCTCATCAAGCTCTCGTACTGAGGCAAACAAAACATTTCCATCAACAACAGTTCGACAGGTTGTATATATATATATACACATACATACACACACATACATACATATATATATACATACAGGTCTATAATGCTCTTCAAAAATTTTCAGAAAACATCGCGCACTGTCGATGCGAGCTCTTGATGGATATCTACACAGCCTCATGGGAACATAACATATACTTCGACGTGGATTCCGCCGCCTACCTCTTCGCCGAATTTGGCTTGAGTGTTGTTACATAATCCATAGGTATTTTCATTTTATTTTAATCAATCAGGGCTTAGTCTATTAACGCATTAATTTTCATGGCTAGTCTAAGTCCACACGCGCACACGTATCGAACGTTCTAGGCGTCAATCGTATGAAAAAAACGAGACGAAAAAATGAGACTCGCCGTGTGTGATCTGCCATTGTACTGTAATGCACTAAGAGAATCGTGGCCCTGTAGTCTAGTCAGATGGTGGTGGTTATTGTAAAAATCAAACAAACTTGACACAAAAAGAACAGGAACTACGTGCTGTAAAAAAACTTAGATACCGGAAGTTATTAAATACAATTTGATATTTTGTATTGAATAACGACAGTTGAGCTGTTTGATTTTTAGAGTAGTTTCTAGTTTAATTGACTTACTTTATAATTTTATGATTGCTTTTCTTTTTTGTTAGTCCGGCAATTACTTTGAGTCATTAGTTACTTATGGAACCCATATCAATTTTATATGTTGTGATGTGGGTGTAATCCGTTCCAGATACATCTTACCTGGATGTAAACAAATTGTTAATAATGAATAAATAAGCAATGAAAACTTTAAAATAAGGAAAAATATATGTCTCGTTACTTGGTGATCCTTGGTCATTCTGGTATTTTGGACGTATTTCTTAATTTCGATATTTACGACCGTATTTAAAAAAAAAAGTTTATGTTTGGGGAAAGTATATCTATCTGGCATGTAGTATAAGTACAAACAGAAACGCCGAAGGGCTCGCGTTATAGTGACTCTGAGACGCTTTTGTTCTAGAAATCAATTATTCAGCAACTAATTTACCTATGTTCTAATTGAAAAGGGCGAAATTACAATGCCTTGACCTCGACATTTTGATTTATTTACATACGACACATAATGGACATAATGGGGGATACATGTCATGACCCAGCAAGGTTGTTGCCATGGCAACGGCAACCAAACAAATTCTAAGTGGCGCCGTCGAGCAACAACAGATATCGCGCTCACATTCGAGACAATCGATTGCTGTATGCCGAGACTTCTAATTACCATACCGATAAATCCACCTGCATTCATACTATCTTTTTGAGCGCGATTATCTCTATCACTTGAAAATACAGTGGTAAACCGCAGATAATTGTTTATGTCGTTGTTTGCAGGTTTTCGTGTGATTATTATGTGATTACACTTAAAACTTGTCAACCAGACAATTTTAAGTTAACTAGGTACTTTAATAGTAATTAACTTTTATTTAATTTTAGTTGGGCAGGGTCTTACAAGTGTAAAAGTAAATTAGTGAAGCGATCTCATTTTATAAATATAAATAATCCCCCTTTAAAGGCTGATCGCCAGTTTCTGAATTGAGAATTTCGCTAAGTAAATTAACTGTAGTGTTGTCTCTTCGAATTCCTCAGAAAAGAGCGTGACAGAACGTTACTTAAGTGTTTACTTAGTGTAATTCTCAATTCAGAAACCGGGCCTCAGTCTAACATAAACAATGCTACTTGTAACGTGATTTTTTTTACACTGCAACAAAATAAACCCCTTGTAATAAAAAAATCATCCAACTACAAAATATTTTTTAATTAATAATAATGATGATGATTTCCACTATAAAATGAAGTTTCAAATGTCCGTTATTCGTTTTAAAGTCAATAAAAAATCTTTTTTAAGTTAAAAGCCTCAATTTTACAGTTGTCTTATTTATAGTTACTATCGTTAAAGTATATTTTAATATACCCCAATATAAATAGTATCTGTCCACAAGCGGACAAGCCCAGCTTGCGGGGTGCGCGACTACGAAACCGAATAATATATTCGAATCCTTTTGAACTAAAACTTTCGTAAGCGCTAAACATTTTTAACTTAGTTCCGGAATCACTTACTTGAATTTTTGCCGGAAGAGTCCGACAAGGTTGCGGTCTTCTTCTCAGAGCTTTAACACGACGCGAGCTCCGTTTCTATTCAACATGATTGAGCCCTGCGAATAAGTTCGAAACCAGGGGGGTAAGTCTTTTAAATGCATAGTTGTTCAATACTTCAGTAATGGTTGTTTCATTGACACTATTGGTAGTCTAGTAACAAAGCCCCTTCCAATGGTATAACACGTGCAACTTAACTCGGCCCCTCGCGCGATTCGTTTTTCTTCGCGAGAGATGTTTATTTAATTTGCGCGGGCTATACCATTCTAATGACATTGTACTTCTTTTGTTAGTACCTAGGCTACTAAAGAGAAGCAAACAACAGCTACTGTCGTGCTTATATTATTCAATTGAAAAACTATGTGTGTATTAGATTCTAGGGCCTGGTCGGACTCTTCCGGCGAAAATTCAAGTAGAAAGGTGATTTCGGAATAGAGTTAATAAAATCGAATCTATTCTATTCATTCAGTTAGTCGTTAACTTGCGGCTTGCTGCTAAAGAGCTTTCTAGTGACCGTTTACATGATTATTCAACTTAAAGGTAAAACATATTTAACAACTTGATCACTTACCCCGTGTAAATAGGCGATAAATACAGAATCAATAAAATTTTATAAGTACCTAAAGCTAACGGTTGTTTGTGGTGTGTAGTTATTTTAAGTTCCGACGACGTCTTTTCTTTGTTCAAATCTCTTACATTTTTTAAACAGGCGCACGGAAATTGGTGCCTTCGTTACTAGTTCGCCTGTGCTTACATAATCGTTTTGTAAAGAAGGCAAGGAATAAAAAAGGTCTCTTCACCGGAAATATATAAATAGAACCAACATGCTGCCAAAAAGGCCGAATATGGCTTGGGTCTACTGGACTTCAGAATGACCCATTTTTACGTGATCCTTATCAAGAGCGTTCAACGCAAAAATACACCGTATTATATGACGTGTGTGTACACATATATTATATACTAGCTTTCCTACTTTTTACCTACTTCTCAGTTTGTTGTATGGCATTAAATTTGTCTTGGGAAAACATCGTGAGGAAAGGAAGGTGGACACGTTAGGTAGATTAATAGGGCTGTGCCCGGCATTGGGACTTATGTTATTCGATTTGCCATTGACATTTTTTTTTATTGCAAACCTATTATCCTTGCAGACGATACATTATAGTTTTGTGTAATTTTAAATCTTTCATACGTGTAACGCCATCTGTTGGTCAATTGTTTGAGCTAAATAAAGCCTGACCTCACGCGCGTCGGTGCAGCAGGACCTTTGCACATGCGTATTATCGATTATAAAAAAAGTGAAATCCGCGGCCATATTTTTTCAGTTTTGTTCCAGCTACTTAATTTTCTATATTTTATTGTGCGAAATTCATCGCCGCACCGACGTCTGCCTATCACATGAAAACCTCATCTAATGCTTTTATTGCTGAAAGGCAGACCATCCGTTACAATCCTGATTAAATACACTTGATCGTTCAAGACAATGAATTGTGTCTGCGGTTCTACCTAATCAATTTTAAATTGGCAAACAATCAAGTTGTGGCTGTCTCTACAGTTTTAACTAATTAGAGTAATTATTACGTCAGCACTACAGTGTCCGAGTGCCTACCTAACACCCCGAAAGTGAATTAAAAACAAACTCGTCGTACCGAATTTACTGCCATCAAAAAACGTCTCACGGCGTTAGTAGCAGAGAGGATAAGTAAATGTAACATAATAACGACAGGGTTGAAGGCACTGCCTCTTGGCAGCCGCCGTCATTTCACGCCTGATTATCTCAGGTGATTCGCGACTTCCTTCCCCTACCTACCGTGCGTGAAAGGACCCGGGAAAGACTTAATATATTTACAATATTCCGGGAAATTATTTTCTAAGATGGCCTAAGGTGGTGGTTCTGTACTTGAGGCTGTCCCAGAAACCATCTATGCTCTGGTATCCGTAGAAGATCTGATTTTTTGCACGGGTATTATAGCTAGGGCAATCTTTAAACCAGCTCAGTTTTTTGTATAGATATGCCAGGCATTTATTCCAAACTAGCTGTGCCCGCGACTACGTTCGCGTTGGGTTACAATATGAAGTGCTAAGGGCACTAATCAAGGTAGAGGGTCTATCTCCGTTCTAAATTTCGTCCCTTGAGATCTAATTACGGTTGTATTATTAGTATTCTATTATCCTAACTCACCACCCCGTCTCCTTCGACACCGTGCTAATGGGCAAGTGCAGGCATCAGTAAGATTTCGAGGACCTCAGCACGGGTTAGTGCAACAAAAATAATATAATCATGTAGGTACAGCGATATCATTCCGATGTAAAAACCTAACTGCAAAGTGGGTTACTCGGGGCTGCAAGTGATGTTAATTGCTTCGGCCAGATGTCGCTGCCTGTACGTAATACAGAGAAAGTTTGTAAAGAGGCTCGAAATTTCACTGATGTCTGCACTTGCCCATTAGCTCAGTTGGGAGAGCGCTGGCACGGTTAGCCAGATGTCGCGGGTTCAAGTCCCGGCATGGGTGGAATTTTTAGCCTCTAAATAGTTTTTTTTCATAAGACATGTCCGAATCTTGCTTTTTCATTCCGTTGACCATTTTACAAGATACCTTAGAACATAATTATCCATTATACCATGTAGGTACACTGATTCTTTCACTGCAAATGTAACTTTGTAATCCTATATATTTATATGGTCTAAAAAACTGGAGCGAAATTGCAAAATATTTTATTTTTTCCTTGATTTATACATTAAACACTAATTGTATTCTAAATTTAAAGCTACTGCGTCTGCTAGAAGTGCCTTAGAGTTTTGATGATCGGTCAGTCAGTGAGTGCGAAAATTAATTAAAATTAAGAACTTTGAACTTCTTAAACTACTCTTTCAAATTGAATAAAATTTGAAATATACCGTGTTTATACAATGTCTGCTTGGTTACTGAAAATTCAGGATTCTAGTTTTATCCACAACGAAGTTATAGAGGGTCGAAAATCGCCTGAACTGCTTCGAGAAAAGGATGGTACGGCCGTGCCGCTTTGTGCTCGACTTGGCGGCTTGGCGGGGGCACTGCCGTGCCCCCAGATTAAAGTGTATTATTTAAATTGTCGATTCCTTTTTTGTTATTTTTTTTAGTAATCTAACAATGCTATGTTAAATCATGAAGTACTCTGTGATGGTGTCTTAACTCTAAACCTTACCGACTGAAAAGCACTGCTTACATAAAATAATAACAAGGGCCCGACATGTAATTATTATTGCTACTGTAGAAAGTGATAGCTAAATGCAGTTTTCAATAGGATAAAATAAATAGAGCAGCTGTGCAGCTTTTTCTTGTCCTTTTCAGAGTTTCGCTTTTTCGTTTGTTTGCCACCAGTGATCGGTGGCGATCGGGCTAACCACACAATTTACGTAGGTCTCGATTTCAAACGCATCGTAATGTGATTAGTCCCGAGCTGTTACTATTAGTCGTACATACGTATAGTTAGATTACACATGGTCCAGTGATGCCCTAAGGAAAAAGCTGAAATCACGAGAAAATCGTAATTTTATTTTATGAGACTCCGATAATTAATTGCGGTTCCGTCTTTGTTTATCTACAATCGCATTCATAGGTACTTTGCATTATTGTGTACCTACGTCAGAAAAATGTGTTTTCCTTGAATAAGAATTACCGAAACGAAACATTTACTAGCGGATTTAGGAGCTCTTATTTATTTATTGATACTTTTATTGCACTTAAAAAAATGGTACAATGCGGCGGACTTAATGCCATAAGCATTAAACTCTTTTATTTGGTGTATTTATAACGTGTAACTAATATGAGCTAGGTATTTATTTGTGGAACAAATAACTTTTTTAGGGTTCCGTATGCGAAGTGTGCTTAACGGGACCTCATTACTACGCCCTCAGGCTACGACTTCTTACTTCAGGCTTAGGGCTTTATATTTTGAACCGTAATAGGTAGTCAGTTGAAATTTTCTCAGAATAACACGCTAGGCATTTCACTCGTAGATCGCGTATGCACAGTGCGCAATGTCGTAATTTGATAAAAAAGTTAAGTCGAAAACGTTGGCACGCCAATAACCAAGTTGAAGTGGAGATGGGCAAGGCTTGTGGTCAGGTGGCAGCGGACTAGATAGTGATAGTGACACACAATCACATAGTCACACAGGTTTCCTCACGATGTTTTCCTTCACAGTTAGTTTCCTTCTCAATGAATTATTATTTTATTATTATTGGTACTAAAGCCGTCGGCAAGCAATGGACGAGATTGACAGGGGACCAAGCCAAAGGCGAGCTGGGCCGACTAAGCTGCCGGCTAGGAAATGGTGATTTATAAAAAAAAAATGGTTTTAAAGTCGATTTCACAACGAAATACGCTTGATGTACTGTAATCTACACTCATTGCAGATATTAAATAGATAAAAGTGTTAAAATAATATGCTTACGGATGGAAGATAGCGTTTCGTAATTTTTGCTCTGACAGGCCTTCACACGGCAATTCACCATAACGTTACTTATACTTCTCAACAAATTCACTTTAAAATATGTAACAGGTACTCAACAATTAGGTACAATCAAACTTTACTTCGTAATATTAAAGTATCTCTAACTTTGTTTGCCACTGTTCTGGCCGGTGGTGGCAAACAAAAAAAGTTACACTCAGACGAAACAATGTGGGCTACACCTTTTTTTCATCAGGTTTTGACATAGAAGTTGATTTTTTTCACAGCTTCAAGGGACTGTAGACCTGAGTGTATTGTTTTAATTTCAACCCGATTCCTTGTCGCGTTCCCGAGATAAAAGGTCTTGATAGACAGACGGAGAGACGAACGGACGGACGGGCGGACAACAAAGTTCCTTTTGAGGTACGGAACCCTAAAAAGGTATAACGATGAGTTCCTCCACTGTGAAATGGGAAAACCCGACTCTAGTGAACTGCCCTGATCTGGAACTCTCGGTGTTTGTTTACAAGCAGCGTGCGTCCTTGCTGTATCTACCAGTATCTCTAGCGCGTAGCAGCTCCATTGTTCCCCACGCTAAGTCAATACCATATCGGAACAGAAGCGCCGCTGAAGCGTGGAGACGATTTTCGTAGTATTATGCCCGCAAAATAGCTTGAACAATATCGTTAACTCGGATGGTCCTAATTAGGATCTCTTTGGTGGAGGACTCGGGATGTGACTTAGAATTCTTCGGACTTTAGTCAAATTAATAACTAATTGAAGTGTCCATCGCAAACCCATCCCTACTGCGCCCATTCTTGTTCATGTTATCTATCGGGCATTGTATCTGTGGTTGAATTGCTCGAGTCGACGTGAAAACTAACCATCGTACTAAACAAGTTTACGGAAGCCTAAAGTCAAATATCTGCAAAGACTGCCTCACTGGTTTAGCAGTATTACGCTTCATATCGACACAGGGAGAAGGTTCGTTATCCGGGGTCGCCTTACTTTGATTTCTACAAATGTTTGTGATGTCCTTGTCTGGTTACCATATCTCTAGGTTTGGGACCAGGACAAGTGATAGTGTTGTGTGGCAGGTAACCACGGAAATTCCAGGAAGTTTCAGGGAATATAAAACTTCTAGAGTGGAGATCTAAATATAATCTTAGATTCAGGACCAACTTATGTGACGTATTTCAAACTAACGGAAGATTTTGTATAAAATATATTTTGCAGTGCAGATAAGATCGTAGCTTACTTGGTTCATTGAAGAAATAAAGCGCATTTTCCTTAAAAATGTGTTCGCTAGAAATTTCGAGACTTAACAACATCTTTTTTTTCTCGACTCTACATATTTTCCTGTGCGCGCTACCGTCGCGTCCTATATTTTCGGTTACAGACAGTTTACACCACTTGTACTTGAGATACGCAACGGAATACATTTAATCGCGCTCCTCAATACGCGGATCGAATCTCCTTTGTCAGCAGAGATGTAGCCACTTAGCGTCTTCACCGACACGCGCGGTACATTATTGTTTCGACAAACAAGAAGAGTTTAATCGCGTGATTACGTAGAAAGTAGATAAACTAGCTGTAGATTATCTATGTAGTGATTAGCTTTGGGAATATAGCCCTTATTATGGTAGTTGTAGTATACGTCAATATTGCACAAATTCAGCATAGTATTTCCTAGATATTGTTTCCGACGGGGGTCGAGGAGTAAAGATGGCGCACTTGATGAGAAGCTCGATGGCCATCGCGTTCGGAGAGGACAAAGATGATGAAGGTTAGTACGCTTACCATTTACATGCCTATAATTTTTCAGAAGGTTCCTGTAGGTATAAGAGACAGAGAGAGCGAGAAAAAATGTACTATAGTAGAGTTTACCAAACTCAGTTTGTTAAACAAACTCGACGAGAATAAAGCAGTTTTGTTCAATGCTTTGTTACGTAACTTAAGAAAATGCCTGTGTATGTAGTTCCAGGAAGCCAAACTGCTCTAACCTATATGCCACGATTTCAATGACGCCTATTCACCAAATCATACCTACAGGAAGTAATAGTATAAAGCAAAGATCAAAAATCCACGCAGTCAGGAAGAGTGATGGACACATAAGCTCAAAATATATTTTAATTTTTTTGTTAATTTGATTTTACTACAATCCGAAGTATTCTAAAGTCAAGAATAAATACATCCAGGCGCAGTCAAAATAATTTGGTCAATTTATTTGTCGGGTATTATACAAAAAAATTGAGTCTGTCGTACGTCCTTAATTTGAGTAATTGTAAAACATACAATGTGGATTAAATCAGTACAATGCTCTACCTACTGCGACAAATTCATAGAACTGTAATTATTTTTCGCAATCATAAAGAATGACATGGTCTTACTTTACCACCCTGTATGGACGTATAGACAGCTAAACATATCACACCTAAGTCCGTGATGTAACGCCGTATAAATAGTAACGCAATCCGTATTGGATTCATGTTCTGCCTCGGCTTATTCAGCCTGTCTTTGGCAAGTGACAAACTGTTTTATTCGGCTGAGTTTTATTAAATTGTGTTCATGGGTAACGCGTATTGGGGCAATAGGGCGATGTGTAGGCGTAGGTATCCATCCAAAGCAGAATTGTGAAAAAGGGGCCAATTCGTAACATAGCAAGTGCAGGATTGTCGGTTGATAAAAGAATTGCAATGGGTGCAAACTCTTATGGACTTAAAAAGAATATTCTTGACTTATCTTATGGAGGTTCCTCCAATAATAACTGTGGAAATGTATAACTTTCTCTATAAAATAAAATAAAACTTTCCCAGTCAAACATTGAGTCGCAAAGAACTCAAGAGATTTTCTTTTAAAATAAGTGTAGAAAGTTTTACATTTCTGCAGCTATGATGCGAGGCACCTCTATAAAAAATTGTAACTTCGTAAGTCCAATACATTTTGAGTTATGTGATCGACAATCGTTCGAATTGGTTTGTGTTGCATTGACAGCTGGTGCGTCACCCTTTGCGTCTCGAACTTGGCTTGACATAATACTGCTATGTCTAGAGATAGTAGGAGAAGGCGGCTATTTGGGGCAGCGAACGACCCCCTCGGCGACCCGCCCGCTTGAATTTGCTATTATAATTCTACCCCTTAGTAGTAGAGTACGCAGGTGTACGTTTCTTTTAATGATGTCAATCAGATATATGGTATAATTCCCAGTACGTGTAGTAGACGGAATTCGTGAGGAGACCTGAAGAAGTCTCTTTACTGGACAAAAAATACAAACACTTTATAGTTTATTTTTCTACGTTCTACTAATTCCTTTGATTTTCGCAGTGGGCACACGTCGTCATGCGCATACTATCTCCATAAGTTAGTATACAAATTATTGGACTTGTTGCAGAAATAAAAAATAAAAATAAAAAAATTTATACCAGCCGATCGCGTCGTGGTAAAATTTTCTTGTGTGAAAAATAAAATTCAGTATTTTGACTTTTGTGTTTATGAATTGGTGGTGGATGCTAAAAACGGTTTACAAGTTTTGCTTTATTTCAATAACAAGTTGAATAAATTATGAGAGAAGGCTAACGTGTATAGATAACACGTATGTATAGTGCAGATAACCTGCTATAGTCTACGAATAAAACTATCGCTGTACAAGTGTATGATAGACCTTAACACTTTGAAACTCAAATATTCTATTATTTTAACCAGGCTTTATCATATAAAAACAGGCATGGAGATAAGCGATAAAAACGCTCCAAACTACGAGAAGGTTGACCAGCTGTCAACTCCACGTACATTTGATTTAACGTTTTTTAGTACGTAATTTGTTTATTAAACGAGGTACTGATCTGTAACCACAAAGGAAAAGTACAATAGGAAATAATTTCTTGATTTACAGAAGTTAGAGTTGCAGTCCCTGGTCTCTGCCTACCCCTCTGGGATACAGGCGTAAGTTTATGTATGTATGTATGTATGTAGAGTTGCAAAAACTACGAGGCCGACACCGGCGACTTCTGGCTAACCGTGCGCTTGCTTATAAACTAAGATCGGAGAAGCGGATGTCTTATACTTTTTTGGAGATACCATAACGACTGAAAAATATATGTTAGGTTTGTTTATAACGACCCCTAGGTGTTTTTATCTTTATTTCTTATTTTTTTTGAGCTTCTGCTTTGTTTAAATAGGTAAGCATGACAGCTCCATCTTAGTCTATGACTCATTTACTTCTAACACAGTAGGTACAGTTGAAACTAGTCCCTACCTTGTAGTCTCACAATGCGAGTAAATAGAACCAGCAACAGGCAAAATAAGATAGCAGCCTTAATAGTTCTCTCACTGAATGATCTTCTAAGCCAAAAGCCCACATCATACGGTAAATTAAATACACTTTTTGTTTGCCGTGCTCATTGCAATCGTAAATGATTGACGCAAAAAAGAATTCCCGAGCCACAGAGACTGATAAGGACGCAGTGCAAATAGGAATTTAATACCCTTGTTTTGCTACTATTTTGCGTTATTAAGATAGTGACTTATCTCCCTGAATTTTACCTAGTTTAGAACTTTTGCTACCTAGGTACTGTTTATTTTAAAAACCGCAGAGGTTATTAAAATTTACCCTTAATTGAAATCGTGGACAATAAACTTGAGATATTTAAAAACATTATAAAGAAAGCAGCGTGGCTACATACCTATTACCTACATGGGTACTTCTGTTTCTCTAGTCCGGAGGGCATGAATGACCATTGATATAATTTTGTTTTGAGGGCATGGCCCTGTATTATGTGAGAGTGAGAGAAGCCGCTTTATAGTTTTTTCGTGGGTTCTTCTAAGCTGGGTGGGCCGCATTTCATATCTAATACCTAGGTACCTACTATTCGTAGTTTATTGTGACAATTCGATGGAACATTGATTCAAGACCAATAGGCTATTTATCAGATTTCTGAAAACCATCTCAGATTTTTTGTTGGTGTTCATTGGTAATTTTAAATTCCTTCGTGTATTTCTTCTAAAGAAGCAAATAAATATTCACTTTTTAAATAAATAAGCCAAAACGCTATGTTGGGCTTTAAGGCGTCGAACAGGAATCAGGATCAGTGACTTCACTGGTCAGTAAGGAAACAAACGTCAACTCCACAAAACAATACTACTAGGAAGAATATCCATAGAAAATAGAGTACCTATTACTAAAATTTACTGTAACGCCATCTAGTGTGTGCCTCCAGAGCGAGAACTTTTAAATATTAGGGTACGCAAATGCAAAAATCTGAGAAATTTGGGGATTCTAAATTGGACAGATGCTGACAGATACTGACCTGTGAAGTCATCATAGAAAAAACCAGTTTTTTGGATAGATGATCCAAGTTTTTTTTTTAGTAAAAATGTCTTAAATCGGTTTTAAAACTCATTATTTATACGAATATATATAATTAATTCTTTTTTTTACACTGTCAAATAGCCTATTGTGTTTATTTTCGAAAAACCGGCCAAGTGCGTGTCGGTGCAATGTAGGGTTCCGTAGAAGGAGGGTTCTTAGAGTTCCGTAGTCAACAAGGAACCCTTATAGTTTCGCCATGTCCGTCCGTCTGTCTGTCTGTCTGTCCGTGGCTTAGCACAGAGACGATAAGTGCTAGAGAGCTGAAGTTTGGCATAGATATACATATTTATTACGCCGACAAAATATTAGAATAAAATCTCGAAAAAATTGTTTCTTTCTTTTGTAATTGTTCGTTTGGAACCCTAATGGGACAAGTCTTGCTCGTACTTGTCCAGTTTTTCTTTTCAAAAACGCCTTTGATAGTTTTTTTTTTTAACGTAATAGAAATAGCTGCGGTAGTAAATGTTTTTCCATCAATTAGAAAGTTTTTCAAAAATTCAAAATCCAAAATACATTATTGCACAAGAGGTGTTTGTACAAAGGCGAGCTTAATACTAGGAAGTATTTTCTTCCAGCTAATCTTGGGGTTCACATCAGTATGATCAGAACTCTTCAATAGACAGCAGTAGATAAGGCCTAATGGGCCTCATCCTTTAGTAATATCCGTATATAAAATAGCGAAAAATAGTCCCAAGGTAATTCCATCTCAGAAAGTCTTCTGGCGAAATGTTCTGGTAAAGACTTTCTGAGATGGAAATTGAGAACTTCAAATTTTGAAGCAACGAATTAAGTAGGGTAAATTATGGTTATATATAAGGGACTTTTTTATTTTTCTGCCGCTCCACCAGGACAAATAGAAAAATTAACTTTTTAGTGTTTTAAAGTCGAATTTTATTTTTGTATAACTTTTTTTTACATTTAGTTCGGTGTCCCTTAGCGCGTGTCCAACTTACACTTTGGCGATTTTTGTAGTTTCCCGGTTATGGAAGTCCAGAAATGGCATATCTCATATACTTACGAAAAATCGCAGGACATCGGTGGGAGGGATTTGGTTAGCCTACGGTTTTTCTACCTCTAGCTTTTCGCTTTATTGTAGTAATTTTTGGGACAGCATGTACTGATGTACTCGATGTTTATTAGTACCAACCTAAGTAATTGATAAAAAACTTTTGTTAAAAAAACGACTCCAAGAAAAATACACTCCAAAAAGAAGAGTTCGAGTATTTTCTCATCGATCCCACCAACAGATCTTGACCAAGTTTCAAAATATAATTCATATGGGACCACCCTTGAGGTAGTTACCCCATTAAAAATATCACTGAAGAATTAATGAAAACGGACTACGTAGTAAGAATTGTCGCTGAACGTACAAAAAATATATACAGACGAATTGTGAACCTCTTCCTAGTCTGTTAAAAATCTGGGTTCACTACGCCACTCCAAAACACGTTTTACCGAATTACATTTCATCTATGACGATGACGGACTCATCGATAGTTTGTTTGTTCGATATTTCCATTTATCCAAATGGTTGTCACCTTTCACTGCTGCTGTACATCATGTTGTTTCAAAATAGTACAAACTTACCGAAATATAAATCAACGAAAAATTATCTCCTAACCGTTGACGTGTACGTTTCGGATATTTGTCGAAGGCTTTGCTGAAAGAATGCGTAAGCGCCGACGTCGACAGTCAGTGCCACAGCGGCCGCCGCGATCACTCCTGCCTGTATCCGCGATATATTGGCGTAATGCTGAGACGTGAGCCTCCCTGGGATTTCCACAGTTCATTCGATTTTACGTTTCGATTCGACTCGTCATCGCACACTACTTTAAACAGTTGCTTCCGAAACTCGCGCCACGCTAGAGTGAGTGAGCTTTGCATTTATCCATACAGATTTTAACAGAAATAACTTTATTCATCTGTGTTGTGTGTGTTATGTGGTATTCGGGATACTTTGAATACAAAGTTGCAATTTGGCCGGAGTGTCTAGAGTGACATACGTTTAAAATGTAGTGCTTAGCTTACGAAAGTTTTCGTTTAAAGAAGCTTATCAGTCTCACCAACTGTACACCAACTATGGATAACTTTGTTTAAGATAAAAAGTATTTTATGTCCCGATTGTTTATCGATTCGGTAGCCATATTCACTTGGCGCACAGTTTAGAAATAACTGGTTTGACCGAGTTGGCTATTTAAGTCACCATAGAATTTTAAAAATAATTTAAAAAAATACATATTTAATTAGGAAAATTCTGTCTCACGAGAAACTAGTAGCTGAATTGAGTTATTACGATAATAATAATTTCTTCACAACACAATCACTTGTCCTGATCCCAAACTAGTTTACATATTTAATGAATATTTACGCTTGAACGATTGGTATCCGATATTTCGAAACAGGGCGCTACAATATTACAATACTTTAAAAAATCACGAACGTACCAAGCTGTATTTTACAGCTGCTGTAATGTAATGGTTTATAATGTCCGTTGTGCAACTAACAAGATTTGATTGATAATACCAGTCTAGGTTATCTATGTAGGTCATGCTTGCTAAGCGGCTAATTATATAGGTCATCAGGCGATCTGTATAATTTGCGCTATGTGGGATTAAGGCTTTTGTCAGTGTCTTTAAATATTTCACAACGTTTGACGTCGGCTTTAGATTTCCTCGTACGTTTACCTTGTGTTTGTGGCACAAGATCATGTTTGGTTAAAGAGGCTTGTAGGACACACTGTCCTTTAATAAATTCATGCTGGAAGGTTAGTGGCTTTTCTTGCCTTGATTTTAAAATTCTCGAGTGAGAACCACGATATTATACGCAAATCATTTCACCAAATCTAACGGTCTTATTCATAAAAACACGATTCCTCTAAAACAGTCCTCAGAGGCAGTTTAAAAAAAATGTGGTTAATCGTGTTTTTATAATAATAATAATAACTTCTACACAACACAATCATTGACCTGATACTAAACTAGGATACGCTGTGCTATGGTAACTAGGCAAGGACGTCACAAATAAATAAGACCGTTAATGTATGAAGAAGATTTAAATCTATAATATGATAACTAAATCTATAATATTGGTCATCGGCGAGTTTGACTCGCGCTCCGAGGTTTCCGTACGTAATAATATGTGTTTTATAGGTCTTATTGAGCAAAACTCCTAAGACCAACTCACAGTTGCCTGGTTTTTAGGGTGCCGTACCCGAAGGGTACCAAACGGGACCCTATTAGCTATTACTAAGAGTTCACTGTCCGTCTGTCTGTTTGTCTGTCTCTCTGTCTGTCGGTCTGTATGTCTGTCTGTCTGTCTGTCACCAGGCTGTATCTCATGAACCGTGATAGCCAGGCAGTTGAAATTTTCACAGATGATGTATTTCTGTTGCCGCTATAATAAAAAATAGAATAAAATTAACTTTTAAGGGTGGCTCCCATACAACAAACGTTGTCTAAAGACAGCGCTCGCCATCTAGCGGCCATCTATGTAACCTTCACAGCGCCGATGTCGTTAAATGTCAATGTTAAACGCTTTTAGTTGGTTTTTATAGATGACGCTGTTCTCAAATTTGATCTTTGTCTAATGTCGTAAGGATAATGGTATGGATGCAGCCCTTTGTGCGCGACTCCGACTCGCACTTGGCCAATTTAATTAATCTTATACTCGTATTATGTTATATTCGTACTATAGGGAATGCATTATGAGCTCACCAAGTTTCATTCGTATGTATTACCGTTTTTACGATATATCGAAAACAAATAATCTTAAAAACAAAAGATTTTATGTACGGAGACTATGTTTTCTTATTTGTTGGGCTATCCGCCATAATAATCCAATATGGTTCCAGAATCGTTTGTTGGTTGGCCGGACTGACAGACACGGACTGACGTCGTAGGTCGTAACCATTAGTGTGTACTATTTATATTATATTTATTTATTTTTAAGATAAAATGAGATTTATTTATTTGCAAAACATACGTATACGGTGAGGTGAGTATGAGGTGTTATAAAATATTAATCAATTGTGCCAGTATGTTTTGACACTGAGACGTACAAATATTTAAATATAATACAATTTTAATTATATGTTGTCAATGGATCGTGGCAAGTGGCAAACCCTGGTCTCTACCTACCCTACCGGGATAAAGGCGTGAGTCAATGTAATGTTGTCATTATTCTTAATTAAAATTTGTAATTAAATACACTACCCACCCAATTTCCTCTTCGTCACCTGTTGGTTATCTAGAATTAAATACCTACTATTTAACATTTCTGGTTTGTACGGTAAAGAATTTAATACGTAATAAATCATATTGATATGGATTAATGTTACTATTTTATTAATAATAAGATCAATATTTGGGTACCGAACACCAAAAAATTTAATTACTGTTTGGTAGAAGGACATCACTTGAGAACGGCTGAACCGATTTGGCTAGCTTAATAGAACACGCTGGCAGCATTGCCACGCTACACCGCCAAAGAGATTCTTTGGCTAAGGTACGCACCAGAGCGCCAGTCAAGCCCACGGTCCCTCAAACGGCGCCCCAGCTCCCTAACAGAGATCTTGGCTTGTGCCCCCCAAAACCCCCAAAAATACTTTATGCAGAAACTCCAGTTCAATAAACTGATCTCTATTTTCATTAAATAATAGCAAACACCTACAAACCACCATTATGCATAGCTAGCTATATTTGGACCATATTTACACACCCAATAAACACCTCGAACCACGCGCAGATTTACATACTTTTGTTAATTTAATACGAGATGTGCTAAAGTGTCATGTGTATCGTATCGTGTGTATCTACATTGTGTATGTTACATTTATTAAAAACGTGCAGCATGGTTAGTACAAGGGCACGAGTCATCCGTTTTGTGGCGCTAAAATGACAGAATTTGACAGTTAATGTACTGGAAAGTCGCGAATTTTGACATTTGACAGAAAATGCGCGACTAGCGACGTCGTACTACCCAGGCTGCACTACATTTAACTTTACATTATAGGTAGACAAAGCTACTTTGTAATAAAACGTATTCTTGCCAGAAAATAAAATGTATGTACTTGTTTGAAGTGTCTGAAATGACGTTTGCTGGCCGCAAACATCCCCGCAGACACGAGTAAGCTCATAGCAAGTCTGCAAACACGATTTGAGTTTACTCGTCCTCGGCCCCCAACATCTGAGGGGAAAATAATATTATCTCCAGCGCGACAATGCCCTGCCCGAGACGTTATGAATGTTCAGCACGGCCTTTATCTCTGCACCGTCTACTGTTACTGGCATCGACTACAAGTAATTCTCGACACATCAGTATCACGAGCTCTCCAACGAACGTCGTCGCGTCTCTTGCAATCGTTGTCAATCGTTTTTATAATAAAATAATTGACGCGGTTCTTTATTAAGGTGGATCGTGTTTTGTTTTATGTCGATTTCGTTTCGCGCGTGATCTGTTGGTCGTTTCACTATGACGTACTCGTTCTGTTGAGTGGAGCGCAGGCTATGGAGTTCCAGTACGCTAGTAACTTTCAGCGTCTTCCCACGCAGGGCATGTACGACCAGCCCTGGTGGGACGAGGAGGACACCCTCACTGACAGGCGGATCAATGGTAAGGTCGTTAACCTCGTTTGCGATTGATAAGACAAAATAAAGTCATGGTCGCGATTTTTGTATCGTTCTTATTAGTGAGATATTCTCTTATAAGTTTTAGTAAGTTTAATCTCAATTAAACTTGCCCTGTTAAGGGGCTTTTCATTCTCATAATGAAATTGACTGTATGAGGGAGAGTCGCAAAGCATTAAATAGATACGTAAAACTATCCAACATGCACAGCAATGTCAGCTGTTGTAAAGCAGTAATTAAAATACCTATTACCTTATCGTCCTAATGCGCGCAACCAGCCTAGAATCTCTAGAATCGACAGACAGGAAAATTATAAAATTACGCAAGAGCTTGTCCCCACTGTACTTAGATAACAAGTTAAACCATGCCAGTTTTCCTAATGTAAACATGCGATATCGCGATCTATTTAACTTCGAAAATTTCAGTTTGTTATTTTCCATTTCCTTACTTCCTCAATGTTAATGAAAGGCTCTTCCTATTATAGAATTAACTGTAGTCTAGTGCAGCGTCTAGACAGACCGATGCTGCCACTCCTACTTACTGGGCCTGTGGTCGAAAATAACCTCTTGCACTATGCGATAGAAACTACGAGAGCTTACGAATTAACTTTGCAGGCTCAAACAGCGTGCCTCATGCCAACTACATGTACAGTAGTATCACAGAGTCTGTGAGTAAGAGCAGAACTTTGCAACCCGGTCTCAGACAGTCGACGCTATACCATCTGTCTAACTATCCAGCTCACAGCTGGTCATAGGCTACTTCCCTGTCACGCCAACCCTCTTCCTCCCCTATCAATCTCGTCTATAGCTTTCTGATTGCTACCATACTGCGTATTAATGTAATTTTATGCCAATAAACATAAAATACTTCCCTTTTCTCTACAGATGGTGTCCGCCCCCAGAATTAATTTATTAGCTCCTGAATCCGCCCTTGGATACCTAGTATCTACCAAGTAGAGTATCGATCCACCGGATGCTGTCTGCCTAAATTAGGAATAACGCGCTCCGTATTATTTCAGTGCGACTGAAAAGTTTTCCGCGTAGAGAGAACGTTCTGGAAAAGGCAAAAGCTTTTCACGTAACATTCGTTATCGAAATAGGTTCCATAAATAAATGCATATTACAAAAAAATGCTAAAAAATTACTGCGGAGATTAAATTATAGCTAGGGTGGTTATAGACAGGCGCAAATAAAGATGTTTTTCATTGCAAAAAGGTGATTACGTAGATATTCATTACCAAATGAATCATTTGAGAAATCGTCTGTCACCTATTTTCCAACACAATTGTGTGCCGTAGTTTAACTAAAAGCCTATCCACTGCCTTTGTATGTAGCACGTAGCACAAAAAGGACTAAACACATCTAAATTATTATATTGCTGTTGACTTTATGTATGATGCCATCTTATCAGGAAGATAAAAAAGTACTAAGGCAGTGCTAAATACACGTATGCACAAAATATTAATTACAGAGAGTCAAACTTATGTCTCTTTTTAGGGTTCCGTACCTCAAAAGGAAAAAACTGAACCCTTATAAGACCACTTAGTTGTCCTTCCGTCCGTCCGTCCGTCAGACATGTCAAGACCCTTAATCTGAGGGTCTTGACATGTCTTAAGGGAATCAAAATTTATAGGGTACTTTCCATTGACCTAGAACTACGAAATTTGGCTAGTAGTATCGTCTTATACACAAAAATCTGAAAAATAAACATTTGTAAATCTTAAAAAAAATGTCTGAAGTTCGGGAAAAGCTCGAAAAAAAACTGCGAGACTCGATTCCCGAACTATTTATAATATGTAAGTACCTACAAATCTGTACGGAAGCCTCGGTGGGCGATTCCGACTCGCACTTGTCCGGTTTTTTTAGGATACCTCCCCTACACCAAAATTAAGGATGCAATTTTTTTTTTCCACTACACCATAGAGAGAAGTATCGTTGGATTGTTCTTTAAAAAATATTGCGGGTGAAGGAAAACAATTTTTCGATTTAGGGTTCCGTTTGCGAAATATTAAGCTTTAAAGCGCAAATTTTTGCTGCCCCTCTTCCGGCTAAACGGTTGATTGTAGAAACGTGAAAAAGGGCTTTAGGGCAGTAGCACATATAATGAACTTAAAAGGAAAACTGTCACGGCTAAGTAGGCTTTACAAGTTAACGAGTTTACAAACTTATAAAAGGAGAGCTTCGTACAAAATCCATTGAAAATTACTTTGTTGCAGTTGTTAGCTCTGTAAAGCAACCCTACACTGCGCGTGGCCTGACACGCACTTGGCCGGCTTTTGCTCTATTGTAGAAACGGGAATGGTACTAGTGTCAAACTTGGTGTGATTACACTGCAGTCTCTATAGTATAACAAAAATGCAAAAAACTGGCCAAGTGTGAGTCGGACTCCCGTAAAGGCTACCGAATTAAATTAAAAAAAAAAAGGCCAAGTGCGAGACGGACTCGCGCAGGAAGGGTTCCGTACCATTATCTATACAAAATTATAAACATCGAGCAAAAAAAATCACGTTTCTTGTATGGAAGGGCCCTTAAATATTTATTTTATTCTGTTTTTAGTATTTGCTTTGTTATAGCGGCAACAGAAATATTCATCTGTGAAAATTTCAACCGTCTAACTATCACGGTTCATTAGATACAGCCTGTTGGCAGACGGACGGACAGACGGTCAGCGGAGGCTTAGTACTAGGGTCCCTTAGGATTTGGGTACGGAACCCTAAAAACGGATTTTTGCTAAATTAGTAAGACTTTACGTCGTCGTTTTTTGTAAGATCGTATCAGGCATTCCTAGCCTGACTTGACTGTTCCGAACGAAGCCTAGATAAACTTCTGTACCACATTGATGTTTCGTTTTCTGTTATCTATATTGCAGGTAGTACATAAATTAGAGCACCATTATCTGTTATCGTGTCGGTCGTGTCATATTGTTACTTGACGAGCATTCATTTTCTCTACTTAATAGTTTCTGCGTCGCAATTTCTTTGGGCCATGGTTAGTCGAGAACCATAATCAGATCAATTGAATGTTATGTAATACCTACTTATAGGTATTAATTATTTAGCATTAAGGTGGTAAGTAAGCAATGAGTGACAAAAATCACATTGAAAGACTAAAATCGAATCCTATAAATGTCAGCCTTCAATTTTCATTACAGAGCATCAGTAAAAACATCATATAGTTATTTTTTGCTGTCGCATAAAAATCAACATAACAAGGTAAACAGATATTATTTTTTTCGATCTTTTCGTATTCAAACATTAATTGCCTAGGAAGGACACCAGTAGGAAAGAACGGCTTTTAAAGAGCCACGAAGATTAGTGGCATAGTCTCAGTGGCGCCCTCTATATTTTTTTCAATGTCGTGGAGCACGATGAAACCTAGCTAGATCGATAGAGGACAAAAAAGTAAACAAGAAATTATTAAAGTCACCATATCCTAAAGTGGCACGTTTAGGAGTTATTGAGCTTTGAAGTTTGTATGGAATTTCCACTAACTGAGTTTCATCACTGAATTTGTCACTTGATATGAGTTTTCTCGGGGATTCAAACCTACTTTGATGTTTTTTAAAGTCTGGGTAGCTATGTCTAGTAGGTACCTACCTACTTATATACATATATACATGAAATTATAGTATTATTCATGCATCCAATTCGTTCAATTCGATTAAAATTCAGAACATGTCAATATAAAACCTACAGTTTAATTAATATAGATAGGTTTAGGTGATAGGTAGGTACCTATAAATAATGTAGATAGGTACATATCGCTAGAAACTTAAACCGCTGCTGTGTGTAAAACCATGTTCAACCATGTTTTTAACATAAATACCATTTCCTGACGTAGCGTAGTAGGTAGGCAATATCCAATAATTAGGTAGGTACCTTCATCTTCAGTTGGGCAAAGAAAGAACCTAAGGACCTACCCACTGAGGTACCTACCTATTACAAACTTCTTTGAGATTAATCTTTTTGGTGAGTGGGTAAACTACTGAAGTGACGTTGTCAACATTGATTTATATTTGGAAAGTAAGTACCTCATTTGTTTCGTTTTCTTTTCATTTTCCAAAATTCAATCAAAGCATTTTGTTGACTTAGTAATTGGTTTATTGTTTGAAAAATGGCAGATTTATAACTCTGGTAAAAGCTCCCGTAATACCCTCGCATTGTAAGCATCCTCGCTACGCTCGGGTGCCTTAATATACGGTATATATAATAAATTGGGTGTTTTTTCTACGACTTATTTAGCAATTTAGTCAAGAATCGGCAACGAGTCACAGGTGCCAAGCATATAGTCCAGTATTTAGTGAAAAATGATTCAAAAGTTAAGTTTTATAAAAATCTCATACAAACTTCAAAGCTCAATAACTCCTAAACGTGCCACTTTAGGACATGGTGACCTTAATAATTTCTTGTTTACTTTTTTGTCCTCTATCGATCTAGCTAGGTTTCATCATGCTCCACGATATTGAAAAAAATATAGAGGGCGCCACTATGAACTATGCCAGGCCCCATACAAAAATCTTCGTAGCTCTTTCAATATTATCTCGGCAGCATCTCTAATCAAGTGAATTTTCTTATTTATTTGCTCGACACATACGGATCTAGCATAGTACGATGTAGAAAACCCCGGCAACACCCGGTATTCCAATTAAATCGTTCCCTTCCAACGAAGCGAATTCAATTAAAAATACCCAGTGGCCGATCCGGGGCCGCGAACATTTCATTCACCTGTAGGTACGAACTAGGAGATTTTGTGGCACAAAGTTGGATAACAAAGAGGAACCGATCAGATTGTGTCTCTAAAACCGATTAATTTGTAGTTAGCGTGTAATTTAGTACAAGTAAGTCTATACGTATTAGTCACATGCAACCAGTTGTGAAGTCTAGAAGAAAATCTCAGATGTGGTAACTAACGGACAATCATAATTTAATATTAAAGTTGCACCTTATTTTGGTTATTTGTTCCACGCCCGACTTATATAAAATCTCTCACAACCTTAAGTGATTTGTTAAAGATTTCAGCAGACCTTCTGAGGCTTCAACGACGTTGTGCGGTTCACCTAACGAGTCAATCTCCCAGGGAGCTCGTCTCGTTTGCGTGTAATTTACTAAAGACTGGAAGGGATCTAAGCAGCAGCTTTCAGACATTTCTCTGTGAAATGTCTCAAAGGTGCAGAAAGAGAAGAAAGAGAACTGCTGCTAAGGAATGTTCCACTTAATTCACCTTGGTGAATTACATAAAATATTAATTATTATTATAGGTACATGTTAAGTGACTTAACTTTTAAGTCTACTTAATTGGCTCAGTGATTTACCTTAACGTAAATTAAATGAAACCATCTCTACCCCGTTAAATTAATTTAATTTTAAGTTAATTTTTAAAAGTGAACTCACTAAATATCTACTATTTCTCATTTTAAGATTTGTTCATTAAAATGTAGGTCACCAAAATTCCAACCTGATTTATATATTTTTTTTTGTTTTTACCGAAATCCTATTTTTTCTTAGGTGTTTGCTAGGGAATACGGGGTAAATCCAAAAATCATCAGACTATCAGAAATGTAGTTAATTTTCATTTTATATTTGGCGAAAAACAAATAGGTACCTAGGTCGTCGGAATTTACATAGTCGTCTTGGGTTGTTAACATTTACAGTCTACATTCTTTCTAGACTAGATTTTCTGCATAGGTACGTGCTAGGCCGAACGTAGCCTGCTAGCCGATTAGGTACATTATTACCGGTTGGGTACGTACCTACGTACATGTTATGGAGGTACGTAATAAAGAATAAATCACATAGATTTATAAAGCTGGCGCATGTTAATCACATCATCCATCACATACGCTATTGCGCCTATTATATTTCGTACAGTTTCCAACACAGAACACAGGAATAAGATAGAAAGCGCATGTGGGCGGGGCGCGCGCGCCACGAACTTGTACAAACGATCATAGTTTACAAAAACATACCCAGTCGGCCGCGTAGTCTCACCGAGCATGTTACTGAAGAAAAACTGTTAAAAAAAGGTTAAAAATGCCATCGTGCGCAATTATCACCTGCAGAGCTCGAAGCAGAGACGTTAGTCAGACTAATGGCGGAATTTCTTTTCATCGGTACGTAAATTAAACCTTTATTTTGAGTGATTTGATCGAAAATATTGAAAAGAGTATGTTTTCCAGCAATAGTGAAAAATATCGCAAGATGAAGTATACATTACCGGTGTTGTACGCAAATAATTGCTGCGCCAACGTATTATGTACGCGAAGAGCAATGCAAAGCATGTGTGTCTGCGTGAACGATTGACTTCACAATATTCCGTGGTACTCCCCAAAAAAAGTAGCGAAGGGAATTACTTATCGATAGTATTGGGTCAGTTTGTCGTCGTGTCGATATTGTTCAACTTTATTATTACGGAATATTTCATTGCTCTTAGAAACCGGCTAAGTGCGAGTCAATATCGCGCACCGAGGGTTCAGTACAGACTTGTAGGTATGTAAATAGTTCGTCCATTGCAGGAATCTAGTTTCCAAGATATATTTTTTTGTAACTACTAATTTACGGATTTCGGATTTTTTCCCTTCCATTGTTTTTTATCAATACATTTATTTGCAACTACAGTCACACACACAAAGCGAAATAACATAACATGAAATAAACATAACAAAAAAGAAGAAAAAAAATAGGCAGACGTTAAAATGTAAATTTTTTGCACATTCTGAGATCTACAATACGCCGAAATTTGGTTTTATGACTTTTGAGGCGAGTTCCCCATTTAACCACTTCTGACACACTTGCCACAAGTATTTACGATAAAATTGCCATAAGTAAATAATGAAACCTAATCTGATAGAATTAAGCGCTAAAGAAGAGTAGAGACACGCCAGTACATGCAACAATAAATAATTACACACAAAATATCAAAATTTTAAAACTACATTCATTCGCAAAAAGCTTCGCGAAACAAAGTTAATAATATCGATATCTTTTAACTTTTTGTCAATCCCTATTGCTTTGCCTGTACGTACAGGCGCACGCACACATCAAAAGTTGCGTTGGTGTGAAATGCATTGGCCAATTGCATTGCAACGCTTGCTTTCGCGGCCTCGGACTCACGCACACATGTATAAGCCTGCGTGCGTATTGCTTACATTAGTAGTAGTAGTAAAGAACGGTAGGGGTGAAGCGGCGACAGCCGACAGCGGTTCCCGTACAAAATACGCGCTAGGGCAATTCTAACTTATTTTCTGTGTTCTGTGGTTTCCAACTTCTAGTTCCAGTTTTAGTTTACAATACCAGTATAATGTAGTGTATGTACATGGGCCCCTAGATGTTAGACTGAGGTTATTTGGGCTACTGTGCAACAGTTTATCGATAACCCTTCATCTCATCCACGTTAGCTTACCGCTCCTAGCATTCCGATCTATTTATGAAGTACTTTTACAATATTATATCGATTAATTATGTATGCTAGGTTAATTATTTATTGTCCCAAAATAATCTGACCCAAGGCAAATGTCACTATCAATGATAGATGAAGTAAACATTGCGTAATAAGTAGATTGTCGTATTGACTATAACCGCATTTATGTTTTATTATTTATCTAATATATAAAAATGTTGTGTCACAGTGTTTGTTATCGAACTCCTCCGAAACAGCTTCACTGATTTTTATGATTTTGTTTTGTCTGTATTTGTGTCTGAGAATAGGTCGTAGGCTAATTAAATATGGCAAAACAACGTTTGCCAAGTCAGCTAGTCTAATATATAAAAATCTCGTGTCACAGTGTTTCTTATCGAATATCTCCGAAGCGGCTTCATCGATTTTTATGACCTTTTTTGTGTAAGTACTGTAATACGCTACTTTATTTAAAACGCGGATTAGGGGCAATTTATATTTTTATTAGTCTTTTTCATCGATGCCCTAGCCTAGCTGGGGATCGACTGACATCTAAAACAAAACGTAACGATTCCCTTCAAAATATTCAAAATAAAACGAGAAGGCTCTGCCAGCCAGCTTCTATAAAGGAGAATCGTTACATTTCCCCCCCGGTTATCATAAAATTTTAATTACAATTACAATTAAAATTTACCCTAGCTAACACACTTCGGTAACCTAACGTCAGTCATCTGTCCTACAGTGTCGGGGAAATTGTACAATCCCGGCGAACGCATGATGCTCCGTTACTAATTCGGTCAGTGTGCCAGAACAATTCAAAGACCATCAAGACAATCTAGTCAATATTCATAAAACCTCCAAGTTATTTACAATTAAAACGCAAGAGAAAATTGGTCTATGACTGTACGGACAGACCCCCTCTCGGCAAAACCCAACAAAAAACCGAGAAGACACCATCGAACGCCGCTTCAAGTTTCACCATTATAAGTCCTACCTACCCCATGAACTTAAATAAACTAGCTAGACATTCTACAATCTTAAAAACTTAAATAAACTATCGCACTTCACTTTAACCGAACGACATTCTACCTGCCTACTCCTGTTAAAGTTGTGAGGATTCCACCTTTGAAATAGTGAAATGGCAAAGCTTCTGTGGTCCGGACTTCCTTTTCAAGAACCCGCATCAAATAAGCAAGACCAATATCTCTAATCAAATGCACAATGCAACACTCTCTTCTAAATTCTGGACTACCAGCAGTCGACAAATAATCGCATATCAAAACCTGTCTACTTCCTGTTGAACAATGATCCAAGCCCATGTTGAACTCGCCAAAAGCCAACAAAGCTTCCTCACCAAGCTATGCTTGTTGTGTGAAGGGAGAGTCAACTTATAGACTTGTACCCTGGAATCAACAACCCTAACCGCTACCTATTCTTTAGCTTCTCGTTATTTTTTTTTTTACGGTCTTGCAACCATTGGGTTCTGGAACGTTTATACAAATGGCCCGGCCTCGCTGCCTCTCTCTGCAGCTACTTTGCCATCTCCATAGCTCCTCACAGCTTTAAGCTCGTTCTCTCGTACAACATGTAAGACAAACACAACATTAGATCATAATATTTACAATTTTTACAGTCACAACTACATTAATATCCTATTAAAGAATTTTTTCATACGGGTTACATGTACTACACTCTCTCTCTGGCTATTAATCCCTACAACCACAAAATTTACTGGAGAAGTGCGTCTAACAACCCTATATGGACCTTTGTACATCCTAAATTACTTCTTCTCCTTCTTCTTGTCCGTTTCCTAGGACAAAACATCACTATCAGTAGCCTTTTTTTTCTCTTTCGTGCCCTGACAATTTTTCCCGTGGCTCTGCGCGTTATCACTTTAAATGGCTTCCCTTTATTTTGAGCATCATCGCGTAGGAACTGAATACCAGCCTTCAATTCACCATCATTTTGAAACAGTGGCTCTCCACCACATATGGACAAATGAGGCGAACACTTACATGTTGCTTGCGCTGTTGTTTGGAGTGTCTCACCTATGACCTGGACCTGGTTTTCCACGATTTTCCTATGAGTTCCCGAGTCTGGATAAGGAGACTCGTGGATCGGATTCTCATCAGCCATCTTTAATTCCACTTCTTCCAAATTACATATACCCAAACCTTCCTTTTGAAACGCAAATTGTTCACGATTCTTATCCAACAGCCCTGTCAAACTTCGTTTTTGAAAATCATCCGACTCTTTTCCCAAACCAAATTGACATTTTTCATGCTCAAACTCATCCTCCTTTGGGTAAAACTTATCCTCCTTCTTCACTTGACTATGACATAGTGACTTTTCACTTGTCAATGTCACAGATTCTTCAAATTTGACATGAAAAATTTTCATTTATGTCACTTTATTATTTAAAAAGTCAATCGTTGCCCCATTGTCTTTTAAGAAATCTTGTCCTAAAATCACCTGGCATTCTAACCCCTCTACAACATGATAAATTCCTGTGAAGACTCTTCCTCCTATTATCAAATTCATCACTACTTTTCCTATCACCTTTAGCAATGTTCCGCAGGCTGTCTTCACTCTGATTTCGGGTGCGGGTTCGATTCCTTTGCCCTCTGCGTCGGCAACACATTTTGATATACATGAAATCGAAGCTCCCGTGTCCACTAAGGCTAACCAATCTTGTCCACTGGGACTTTCACACAAAATAAACGGACTTAACACACCGGATTCATCCGTTGTCGCCTGCGCTGTCTGATTCGATGCGGGCGCTGCATGAGTCAAAGCCGATACTGCATGGCTCTGAATGGTGGTTTCCTTCTCGGGCTGGACATTGATTTCCTTCGGACTTGGCTGCTGACCCTGAAACTGGTTGCCAAGTTTGTAGTTGTGCTCCACCGGAGGTTCATACGAAGCAACATCCTTCTGCGTTGGCGGAGAATGAAATATATAACCGAACTCGGCCTTTAGTTTATCGATTATCTCATCATAGGTCAACCCATCTTCAGACATTTCCCTGTAAAAATATAGCGCTGGTCCCGACAGGTATACGGAAACAATAATCTGTTTCTCCTTATCCGTCCATTCATGGAGGGCTGCGATGGCCTCAAACTGACGGACAAACTCATAGACATCAGTTGTTAAGCCATCAAACGTGGTGGCCATTACACGTACACATCTAGTCCAATCTTCCTCTTATCGTATCTTCACAATACAAAACAAACACTAGACCACTTAGCTTTTTTCCTGGTGGCCTGGTGGCCCGGGGTGGCGTGGTCCACGCAAACTTGCTCCTTATGCGCGTTCAAAATTACGACTTAGTGCTCTACACAGTGGGTGAGCACGCACTTCAATAGTCCTTTATAGGTGACTCCTCTTTGGGCAACTCGCTTGGCTGCAAGAAAACTCTTCTTTCCTATGGGATCGCGATGCACCAACCCGTGCACACTTCAGGCGCGAACTAAATTTTTTAATGGGGACTTTAGGCGCCTCCACCAATTGTAATATCTCTACTTATTAAAATTCAAATTAAGGGAAAATATCTTTTTATTACTCTTTTTTATCGATTCCCTAGCCTAGCTCGGGATCGACTGACATCTAAAA
This sequence comes from Yponomeuta malinellus, assembly GCA_947308005.1. Classification (NCBI taxonomy): domain Eukaryota; kingdom Metazoa; phylum Arthropoda; class Insecta; order Lepidoptera; family Yponomeutidae; genus Yponomeuta; species Yponomeuta malinellus. The sequence continues at coordinate 12,226,706 of OX371006.1, read as the reverse complement.
CAAAACGTAACGATTCCCTTCAAAATATTCAAAATAAAACGAGAAGGCTCTGCCAGCCAGCTTCTATAAAGGAGAATCGTTACAGTACCTATGTTTGGTAGGTCTGAGAATGGATCGTAGGCTAATTAATATGGCCGTTATAAAAGAACGTTTGCCGAATCAGCTAGTATTGATATAATACTACTCGTTTATTATATTAATTCCCGATGTGTCTGTCTAGTAATCTGAATATTTATTTGCGATATCATAACGCACGTTATGAAATAATATAGCATTCACGGAATGTTTTTTTTATTGACTTTGCCAGGAAAGTAGCATCAAGGAATATTTTTTCCAGTCTTTTTATTGACTTTGCGCTAGTAGCACCGCGGTGTTTTTGCTAACCTGCTGGACCTGCGAAACGGCTCCTATATTACGCGCACCAATTCCTGAACGATTCCAAATGTTTAACTGTCAAAGTCAAGGCAACACGATCTTATTTACTAAATAATACACGTATTTTGAAAAGTACAACATGTTTTAGAGTGCCTCCATAATCAAATTGTTTAGTGGCATCATAACTACAATTCTAACATACTCTGACACAAGGTTCTAAGAAAAAGATCTTTTGTAAGGAGGAGAATATTTTGAGGATAACCACCTACATTGAGTGAGAAAGCGTGACCTTTACATGTACTGTGGCGTGTGACTCTAGTATCGCTGTATAGAGCGAATTATAGACCATGTATAGGTAGTTGAAAATTTAGACGGAGGCACGAGTTGTGCAGGATCGATGACTCCATGGTCCCCTGACTTTCCGGTTAGGTGTTAGGTCCAAATTAATTAATTAATTAACCTAGTGGCAATAAATAACCAGAATAACTTTGAGAAAGAGTTGCTATATTTTTCCATTCGTGGGGCATGGTTTTGTAATATATGACTGCCCCGTTGATCTAGCGGTATTACGTCTGATTACCATGCCGGAGGTCGTGGGTTCGATTCCCACGAGGTTGTAATCTAATGTAAATACTTACAAAGGATCATCACTCTTCTGATAAGCGAGGGCGAATAGCAAACTCAAAGTCCTTGCTAGTGAGGATGAGGTGACATCGTTAATTAACTTTTGAACTTCACGCTGGACCGTGCACGCTGCACAGCGATTATGATGCCAATTTTCGTACAGTTGCAGGAATTTGACACAGTCCGTGGAGTAATTGCAACAAAAGTGTTAAGATACAGAAGTATAGTTATCTTCGGCAGAGGTTTTAATACACTGAACAGACAGAGACGTGAAAAAAAATTCTCTGCCTGAACACCTAAAAAAAACTCAAGGTTTTGAGTAGGTATTAAACGCATCAATGCGTGTGTGCGTCCTCGCGAAACTGCCTGCCGAAGACCTTTCATAATGTCACAGATGCATTGTATAGATGACTATAGTAATGCTATGTTGAAGACCTTACGTTACGTAATTTTGGCACTTTAACTTCGATTCTGAGATCTAATTATGCGCACCAAATTCTATCGAAATCCTTACGTTAGCCATAGCCATTAGTACGGAATTTAACATTTGGAATCGATCAGGATTTAGCAAAATCACCGCGGTGCTATTATCGCAAAGTAAATAAAAAGACTGGAAAAAATATTCCGTGATGCTACTTTTCAGGCAAAGTCAATAAAAAGATATAAAAAAAATATTCCGTGAATGCTATATTTCATAACGTGCGGGAAGATATCGCAAATAGATATTTAGTTTACTAGGTAATTAATATAATAAACGAGTATAATAAATTCAAAATTCAACGTTTGGTATTTAGACGACGGTACCATTGGAGGTGAAGCAGACACAGTCCTCTCAGACTTAAAACTCCTTTCGGAAAATCTGGCGAAAATAGGTCTTGAACTAAATTACTCCAAATGCGAACTATACATAGGTACCCGATACATTAGACGTAAATACAAGAAACCAAATCACAACAAATTTCAACCATACAGCACCAAACATAAAAATTCTCAGTAAAGAGTCGCTTCACCTCCTTGGTGCCCCAATTCTAGAAGAAGCGATGCCTGGCTTCATTGAAAATCTCATCAAACAGTTTGAATCCCCCTCTTTTCGACTCAGAGAAATAAACACTCATATGGCTCTATGCATAGTCCGATTTTGCCTTTTAGTCTCTAAATTTACTTATGTATTACGGTGTTCCCCATTTTGGAAACACAAAGACCTTTTGGAGCCCCTTGACAAAATTCTAAAACAGTCCCTCACCCAAATTCTAAATTGTCAGTTAGACGAAAAGAGTTGGGAGCAGGCATCGCTGCCGATCCGCCACGGTGGACTCGGCATAAGAAAAATTTCCAGTGTGGCCCTCCCGGCATTCCTGTCCTCGGCTCACAGCGTGCTCTTCGTTAAGATCACTAACCAATCACTCGGTAACGCGGAGGTCGAGCGGCTGGCCGAGGGCATGACTGCCTGGGTACTGGCCTGTCCGGGGGAAGACCTACCGACCGTGCTTTACTCACAAAGGCTGTGGGACGAGCCGCTCTGCAAAGTGGTTAAAAACAAACTGCTTGATAATGCAGAAAGCCCTGCAGAGCGTGCTCGCCTCTTAGCAGTGAGTGAGCTGGAATCTGGACTTTGGCTACATGCATTGCCATCGCCTAGCGTTGGAATGATGTTAGACGACATGACTCTGACGCAAGCCGTAGGCCTGCGACTCGGCGCACCACTGACCGTCGGGGTCAATACTGTCTGTCATGCCAGCGGAGTGCCGGCAGGCTTCCACGCCATGCGTCGATCAACGATATCATCCGGAGAGCTCTTGCCACAATCAACGTCCCCGCCATTCTAGAGCCAAACGGTGTAGCCCGGGACGATGGCAAGAGACCAGATGGGATGTCGTTGATCCCATGGAAAAATCAAAAACCCTGGTGTGGGACGCAACATGCGCGGACACTTTAGCACCGTCCCACATCCAGGCCACCTCCACAAGAGCCGGCGCTGCGGCATCAAGTGCAGAAGGCATCAAGCGGCGCAAGTACGGGACTCTAACACAGAGTCACGTATTTGTGCCGTTTGGTGTCGAGACACTAGGACCATGGGGGCCCGAGGCGCGACTGCTCTTCAAAGAACTATCGTCGCGCCTCATCGACACGAGCAGGGACCCCAGGGCTGGCTATTACCTCGGGCAGAGGATAAGTCTCGCTATCCAACGAGGTAACGTAGCCAGCATACTGGGTACCCTTCCCAGAGGCGGCGATCTGGGCGCAGTTTTCTGTATTTAGTTATTTTTAATGATATGTTTGTAAATGTAAATGTAAATAGTTATTGGTATAATTATATTTCTGTAAACCCAGGGTTATCAACATCCAAGTTTGCCAATATGCAAAGTAATAATACCTAAAATGTTATTAAAAAAATTGTGTGACTTAAAAAAAAAAAAATAAACGAGTAGTATTATATCAATACTAGCTGATTCGGCAAACGTAGCTTTAAAATTTGATGTTCTCAATTTCCATCTCCTAAAGTCTTCACCAGAACATCACCAAATTAACTTGGGACTACTTTTACGCTATTTTATGAAACATACGGATATTACTAAAGGATGGGCCCCATTGGGCCTTATTTACTGCTGTCCATTGTTGAGTTCCGTTCTCCATTTCTCAAAGTCTTCATCAGATCTTCACCAAATGAAAATGGGACCAATGGGACGTTATATCTATTCGGACAAAAAAAAAATTGTCGAAATCGGTTAAGATTTGACGGAGTTATGCGAAAACATAGCAAAAAAAAACATACGCGTCGAATTGATAACCTCCTCCTTTTTTGAAATCGATTAACAAAAATAATTTAAATGGAAATAGAACTAATTTCGGAACTGCTGAATTAATTTAATAATTCCTATATGTAAGATTGGAAGATATGTAACATCACACTAGAGAGTGTCACAAAGTGTCACAAAGTCTCATAGTCTCACAAACGTGACCAACTGTGACATGGACGGGGAGGGGTTACGAAATCCTGAAATTGGTGTGACGTACTTTATAGGTCGTCAAATGAAGACATTTCGTTTTATAATACTTTAACGCTGAGGAGTAAAAGGATCGGACATAAATTTAGTGCCTCTGAAATATCCACCCGTGTGCTACGCGAAGCTAACTCTCTGGACATAGGTACCTATTGTAAAATAAACGGGATTCGTTTCCGTTCCTGTTTCTTTTGCATATTACCTATGACTATATACTTTAATCACGAAGGTTTTAAAAAGCATCAAATCAAATATAGAGTAGTCCCTAGATTCTATAAGTTCGTCGTACAATTTCGAGCCACTATCGTTTGCAGACGTTTTCACTTTATCCGCTTTATGTTAGCTCGCTCTTGCGGCTGGAGGGCTTGCGTTCCTTTTCCTATGCAATCCTTTCAGGCTTCAATTTAATAAAATCTCCATCTCCATCCCCGTTTCAGGTTACCTTGGTGAATGTGTTTACCGTCTCTTCGACAAACCTCATCAAGCTTTAATTCATTACGTAAGCAGATGGCGCTACGCGATAGGAAGTTAAAGTCGTTTACCGCGGTAAAAAGCATAGCCCTTTCAGGCCGGGAAAAAAAAATCTGCGTATTTGATTTTCGATGATAGATTCTAAATATGTAAGTCTTAAGTTATCCTACAAAAATCATTTAAAAATCCCTCCCCCTCCCCCCCTGAGAAAACCCCAAGTCACGATAGTGCGATATCGGCTTGAGCGCGCGAAAATATTTTTTTTAAAGTTTAACGCACGATCGTATAAGAGCGTCGTGTAAGGGATAGAGGGCAACTCGCGTAGCATTTTCTTTTTGTCGAGCTCAATAAAACGATAAAGAGTCGCGCGCGCCATCTTGTTCTCACTCGCTATGTAAAGCACGATGGCGCTGTTATATTTTTCTGTATCGGGCTCGAATTAAATGGATCATGCTAAGGTGTATTGTAAATTACTTCGCTAGCTAGCTTTACTCAGCTGTTGTCCGTCTTCCGCAGGTAAGTGAGATGGCCGGCATAACAGCGCGCGCTCTGCCTGTAACTCCGGCGCCGGGCCTGGAGCACACTGGACCCACTCGACAGCACGTCTCTCGAATGGGTACGTTTTAATAGATGCCCTATGCAATCAGGGGCCTAATCACACGCACCTAATCCTGCCGGAATCCTGGCGTTTGCGATAGCAATTAGTACGTAATATAAGTTAGCGATTGGAGTCGGTCAAGATATGGTGCGCGTAATATAGGGGCTCGCCTATGGTGCCCCCCTATCACTAGTAAACTAGGTTTGATCTTAGAATAACCTATTTATCGTCGATCTTTTCGTATCTTCTTAGGGTTTCTTACCTGAAGGTCGCCAATAAGACTACTACTATGCGAACGTCTGTTGGTCGGTCTGACCTATAAAGGTCCTTATGGTCCAGTACGTTTTCGCTTAATGACGGCACCAAAAATCAATGTGAGAAAAAATTCGGCCCTCTCTATGGTGCACCCCGAGACGTACCCTAAGCAAATGCTTGATTTACTTACATACGTGATTTGCTTACTTACGTAGTTATACGTTTAACGAATTTTTTTATTCGATGTTATTAAAATAAAAAAATATATTTATTTAACTTTTTGAGCATTTATAAGGTACAGTAAGTAGTTAGTAATGGTTAGCTGTAGTAGCTGTAGCTGTAAGTAATGGTCTGACTACCAGCCTCCGAACTAGTATTAGACTGTATTACGGATTTACCACGGGGAAAACCGGCCAAGTGCGACTGTTGTCGACTTGGCCAAGTGACAAGTTGGACTCGCGCACGAAGAGTATATAATATACCATTACATATATAACATTAGACAAAGATCGAATTTGAGAACAGCGCCATCTATAGAAACCAACAAGAAGCGTTTAACATTGACATTTAACGACATAACATCGGCGCTGTGAAGGTTACATAGATGGCCGCTAGTTGGCGAACGCTGTCTTTAGACAACGTTTATTGTATGGGAGCCCCTCTTAAATAATTATTTTATTCTGTTTTTAGTATTTGTTGTTATAGCGGCAACAGAAATATATAGTCTGTAAAAATTTCAACTAACTAGCTCTCACGGTTCATGAGAAACAGCCTGATGACAGACAGTCGTACAGTGAAGTCTTAGTAATAGGGTCCCGTTTGGCACCTTTCGGGTACGGAACCCTAAAAATTATTTCCACGCTTAAGTTTTAAATCTGTGCATGGTAAACCAAACCATAAGTGCCTAATTTTCGGTAGCGTTGTATCAACCCTGGTCACGGACAGTCTGAATTGGCGAGTAAAAAAAATTCAAATAAAAAATGAAAACCGACTTCAAAACACAACAGCACAAAAAAGTTAGAAATAATTTAAAAGAATACTTATAAATTAGAAGTATGTATACATGTAGGTATCACCATTCGACGCCCACTGCAGGACATAGACCTCCTTCGTGGTTTTCATAACCATGAGGGGTTTTGCCATAATCGCCACGCTTAGCAGGCGGGTTGGCGATCGCAGTATGCAGTTGGAATCTCAGAAAGACGCTGCTGCCCGACCCCTGGTAATTAATTTCCTTAGTCGCCTTCTACGACATCCACGGAAGGAAAGGGAGTGACGCTATTCTTAATCCGGCACCACGCGGAACGTAGGTATTGTAGAAGCATAATTTGTAGTCGGTGCCCAAAATATAATTATGTCCTCGTCATGACACTGGGTTAGGTACTACAAATTATACTTCTGCGCATTCGCAGTCAAAGTATATGTATTTCGGGTCTCATGGGCGGGGGTCGCGGGATGTGGCTTAGAATTTTTCAGCTTTAGTTTAGGCAAATTAACTTTAGTTTAGTTAAATTATTTAGTTAAACTAAATTATTACTTTAAATTAAACAAAGCAAAAAATTGCTCTTATTTGTCGAAAGATCAATTTGTCTGTGGGCATTACACCGCATGGAGTTCATAGTGCGAGCACAGTCAAATCTACCCTAAGTAATTACTGTCGTTAAAAAATTAGAGCACTTATTTAAAAGGTACACATTCGACAGCAGCAACTTTTACATACGTGCGTGCACTGTAAATAAGCTACTTAACGTTTTTTGATAAAAAGAATTAAAAAAAGTAAATATTGACCTGCTGTCGACTGTACCTCTATAGTAGCTGGGATAGTTATGGGCAGTATCGAACGTACCTCTACATGGATGATGACGACAATGAACCATTTATCTCGAGGTTATCTCACTGCCCCTCGCTACGCTCGACAATCTCCCGCAGTGGGCAAGAAATAAAAAAAACAAATGATTAAAAAAAAAGTTGCACTCAGATTTGTTTTTAGGCATTTCACAACACAATCTACAGACGACAGCAGGTCAACCTTCACATTTTTGTTGCAAAGTCGTCCTAATTGAGTAGAGTGCACGCTTCTAAATGGTGATGTGCTGTCGAATGTACCTACAAGATATAGCACGGTTAATTAAAGAGAGGGATTTAATAAATATTTGCCTCTCGTTCGCACAACACAGACGGCAATATTGTATGAGCGAAAAGCAGTCTTACACTATAACCTTTCATGACAGAGCAAAGATACTATGTCAATTAAATACAGTGACTGAACACTAACTTTACTTGAAACTTCTTTTATTCCTTTAATTGAGACAAATTGGTGACGCTAAGCGGTGTCTGAGATATTTTACATTAAGTATTATTTACATGACGACCAGCCACAACATGGACAGATGAACTCGTCCAAGTGGCAGGAAGACGCTGGATGCAAGCCGCTTCCAACCGGTCTTTTTGGAAATCCATAGAGGAGGCCTGTGTTCAGCAGTGAACTTATTGTGGCTAAATGATGATGATGATTATTTACATCTATTTTGGCAAAAAAATCATTCCAGTTTGATTTAAGATGCTGAGTCAAAAATACCAGTTTATGGGACAAATTAACATTTTTAGCTCTTCATGGCAACGTACAACATTAACGATGATTGCGATTATCAAAGTGAGTCTACCATGTTTTTCCATGACAAAAATATGCTTTTCCTCGAGGCAGTTATGTTTTTTCGATTAAAAATATCGCAGGTTGTGTCATAAAACCATAATAAAAACGGTTACGTAGACCGATCACTTCCCGGTTCCTATAAGTGGGTGTTTGACCTTCGTGCAACTTCGTACACTTATTTGTATTACGTGACGCAATAGTATAAGTCCAGTAGTCTCTTAAATTAATTTAAACCGACTTATAAGCAAACTGTAAACGCAAAACATTTTTTGTAATAATGTTTTTATTAAGAAATGTCACAGCACAAAATAAATTACAACAATACAACTAAATTAAATTACCACCATATAAATAAATTACATCATTACTTCATTAATTAAAAAATATAAAAAACATAAGAATAAAGGAAAAAAAAACACACACACACACACACACACACACACACACACACACACACACAAGTACAGTCAATTAAATAAACCGCCATAACACTGGCAGCGTTACCGCGCTGCACAGCGAGTGATATCCTTTGCATCAAAAATCACCCTCCAATGTCTATTTATATTACATTTATATTTAACCCTGATTCGTTAAATTTAAGCCCGACAAATATCTTGACCAAATTTGTACAACTTCCACACAACAGAATCACTTGTCGTGGTCCCAAATTAGGGACCTAGGTAGGGACATAACAAACATGGAAATACACCCAGACTGTGGCCATTTGTACAAATGTGCGGCGGCCCCAAATTGGAATCGAACCCACGACCTCCGGCGTGGTAATTGATACCGCTAGACCAACGAGAAAGTCAAATGGCTTTGACTTCGCATGGGCGTATTTCGGGTCTCATTTGCGTGAGATGCTGGATGTCAATTCTTCGGACTGTAGTTTAGTCAAATAAGCAAGGAATAAAAAACCGGCCAAGTGCATGTCAGGTCGCGCGCAGTGTAGGGTTCCGTATAAAGAGGGTTTTTTTTTTTGCTTGAGGGCTTTACAGAACTAACAACTTCATCAAAGTAATTTTCAATGGAATTTGTAATTTTATAAGTTAGTCGCCTATTACTCGTTAACTTGTAACGCCTTTAGCCGTGATAGTTTTCCTTTTAAGTTCATTATATGTGCTACTGCCCTGAATTTTTTTGCGTTTCTACAATCAACCGTTTAGCCGGAAGAGGGGGGAGGAGACGCACTACTCTGACAAAAAATTGCGCTTTGAAGCAATATATTGCAAACGGAACCCTAAATCGAAAAATGGTTTTCCTACACCCACAATATTTTTAAACGACCAATCCTTTTTAAGCGATAATTGGCGCAGGAATCTATAGTATGTTTGTATAATTCCCGGCAGATAATTGAGAACTAGAGAGCTGAAATTTGGCATAGATATATAATATACATATTTATGACGCGGACAAAACAGTGGAATAAAATGTCGAAAAATTATTTTTTTGTGTAGGTACCTCCCCTACACCTAAATTAGGGACGCTATTTTTTTTTCGCGCGTACATCATAGTGTGGGGGTATCGTTGGATTGGTCGTTTAAAAATATTGTGGGTGTAGGAAGATCATTTTTTGATTTAGGGTTCCGTTTGCGAAATACTAAGCTTTAAGGCGCAAATGTTTGTCCGAGTACGGCTTAAACCCCCCCTCCCCCCCACCAAACCCTCCCGCCTGGCTAAACGGTTAATTGTAGAAACGTGAAAAAATTCAGGGTAGTAGGACATATGTATAATAAACTTAGAATGAAAGCTATCACGGCTAAGTAAGCTTTACAAGTTGACGAGTTTTAGGCGACCAACTTATAAAAGAAAAAACTTCGTACAAAATCTATTGAAAATTACGTTGATAAAGTTGTTAGTTCTGTTAAGCAGATAAAAAACATCTTTCTACGGAACCCTACACTGCGCGTGGCCCGACACGCACTAGGCCGGTTTTTCAATGAGTTCTGTCTCAGATTGGTATTTGCTGAGATTTCAGGGTTAATATAATTTTACATTTGCGCTTAAAGCGTGCCAATGTCAGTCCGCGGTAAGTCATTGATTTACGTAGAATAATGTCCATTCCATTCTATCAACTCACTCACGCCTGTATTCCGAAGGGGTAGGCAGAGACCAGGGTTTGCCATTTGCCACGATCCTGACAGATCTGTTTTGCTTTATCAACATTAATTAGTCATTGCGTGCACGCACGCCGGTGTTGGGTACTTTTTATCTTGCCCTTTGCTAACAAATATCTATAATTTCAAGCAAAATATTCTCTACAATAGCGCCACTACAAAGCAGAAAAACCAATAGCATCAAATATTTTTCATTCGAGACCTTATTTTGTTAAAATCGGTCCAGCTATATTTTTGAATCACTCGTATCGCGTCGAGCGCTCGATTTCTACTGATTTTCGTTCGACATCTGAAATTCCGTATTTTTTAATCACTCGAACTGCAACGAATGGTCCTTACCACTCGTCTCGCATGGCGATCGGTAGATTAATTGTCAAAAAACGATTTCGACATTTCGTTAGAACACAAACCAAAATGACAGTAGTAGTGTTTTGTTTGTATCAAAAGACAAAGATTTTTTATTTAAACAGCCACTAAAACAGTGTTTTACGTTCCGTTTCTGTTACGGTAGTTTCCGGTTTTTTAAATTTTTGCGTGGAATGGATAAAATACAATACTTCAAATTGTACTGGCAACACTTCAGGCGAACGATTCAAAAATACGGAAAAACGACATCATTTATTTATTTATTTATTTATTTATTTATTTAAGGAGAAAAAACAGAATTGACAAACTTATAGTATAAAAAAATGATCAGAGTGAAAAATGAAAAGAGTCAATATAATACATTTTGACAATTCCTCAGCATTTCGCATTTTCGACTTAGAAGACGAGTGTGACTTAAGTCGCATTCGACGATACAATTTCATACGAGTGATTCAAAAATAGAGCTCCTGGTACGCGTGAAAACGCGTGAAAAACATAACCCAACCTTTCGCAGTCAGGTAAAAATAGAGCCCAATTTAAAGGTTTCATGCGAGCTGTGGACGTATGAAATAACATGTGCAACGGCACAAGGTCCCGCGATAACCAGGACATGGGAAAAATGTGTAATTTGCGTGCCGCCCGCGACGTCGATCGTTGAATTCTTTTGTATGGAATGTCTAAGTGCTGGCAGTTATCGCCGAATGTACAAACTGACATAGCGGCACATTGTCTTGTTGTCTTGTGTTATACGCGCGTGTCTATCTAGCTAGAGCGCGTCTATTGCATGTTAGTATTGAACTAATGAACAAATAGCAAATTGATAACATAATTAAAATACCTTCTTCGCATCAGGCTTCCACGTTTTCACGACTTTCACGTTTCATCGTTTTCAAATAGTTTTTTTTAATCTCGAGTTACCTCGACGATTATCGCCAGTGAGGTTTCTTCAGCGATATGATCTGGTAATTCGTTTGCGAAATCGGTTCATTTCCCTCCGGGTTATTATTTCCGTCGGCGCGGCGTGGCGCACGGCGGCGCGCTCTTGGCTTTGACACGGGCGGGTGGGCAGCGGCAGGCTCGGCCTCCGGCTCCGTCCGTCCGCCGTCGGCCGCAGCCCGCAGTCGCTCGAGGCCGTCCGCCGCCGCATCACGTCGCGGCCGCCGCCCTGCCCCCTCGCGCGCTCTGACGATGACAGCTGCCCACGCTCGCGCCACACAACAAACTTTCTACACGCCGACGGCGCCGCCGCCGTAACGGACGCCCCAGCTGACGATACGTGTTTTGTTTGTGCCCAGTGCTCCCCTTTCGTCAACTATATTATGCGAACGTAACCCGCCTCACTGAAGGATTGCGAAACTATACAAGTGAAGTTTAAAAATACATTGGCACGTCTATCGCGCATCGGCATCGCGAGCGCGGCGACATGAGCGCCTGCAGCAAGTTCTATGACTTTTGGAGGAACACATGCGGTGCAGGTGAGTAGGCTACAACGCTGCTTGTGTCCCTCTGAATAAACGTTGTGGTTTTCCTGAAGAGTAAACTAGTTTCCGCGAAAACTGCAGCTTCCCGCGAAACTGAGTTGTGAAATTTGTATCCTTACAATAAGACAGTGGTTTTCAATCATGGTTTTCGCCTTGAGATGTTTTAGTGTAATCGCTGCTTTGACCTAGACATTCGGACACTAGTGTGATGTAATGTGACCGACAGAATTTAAAACTGCTGACTAATCTCCACTCTTAATTCGTGCTAAAATTATCAGACTCTGTGTCAAGGCCAATGCGGGATCGGACGTTCTTGGTTTCTTGATCTATCGAATTCGAAAATTCAAATCCCTATATTTAATCTAGAAATAGACAGCATTGTATAAGCTAGAGTATAATGTGGAATAATGTTTTTAGTGTATAAATCTACAGGACGGTAGGCAAACAAAGCATTTTTCGAAAGTGACGGTTGGCCAGTTTGATTCCACATACTAGCTGGAAACTACAAGGAAATCGATTATGTCATTACGAAATGCTAATGCCATATTGTAACTAATCTCTGTCTGAGATTGTTTGAATGTTGCTATCGACATAAAAAAAGTTAACATTTCTGCCCGGTTGACATTTGCGCTCATGATTATTCTTGATTAATGAGAACATTTTGGAGTCTTTTAAAAACCTTATTTTTTCAAAGCATTAATAAATTTATTAGGTCCAGTTAGCATTCAAAATGTTAAATATTTATTGGCTCTATTCCTATTCTTGTCACCTAAGCAACGGAGGGCTATCGCAAGTATTTTCTGTTTTATACTTAAATACATGACCGGAAAGTGTAATAGTACTGGAGTAATTTTAAATTCTTAGTCTGCTATGACTTTGTAATTGACATTGCGTGATGCGCGACTCCGCGCAAGGTATCATAATTTGCGTTTTAGCTCAGGATGTCCTTACAGCATGACTGCCCGACTGGTTTTTTACATGTAGCTAGGTTTTTTACATTTGCAGGGTTGAAAATTATTACTCAGCGTAGTCAGTGAGAGCGAAGGCCTTGGTAGCTCTTATTTCAAAAGTCATAAGTGCTATTATCAACCAAAATATGGTATCACCAGGTATCGTTGGAGGTTGCGAGTAGTTAGCTATAAAATTGCTAATTCGTGCACATAGGTGCAGCAGTGGTAGTGAATGCGAGAAAAACCTGAGCCAAGGCGACCCTGACTTGCCTCGTCGACCGTCGTATTAGTCGTATTCCAAGTGTCAGGTACATACATCTAGTTTCTGTGGCGTCAGGCGAGCTGTTATTTATGGAGCCTCTGATTTTTTTTCATTGCAGACGAGCGTACGTAAACTGCGATATTGTATTTCGATTGCCTCATCCAGTAAGACCCTTTAATCTTAATTAAGTCATATTAAACATGCGAGAGTGAAGGAAAATCTTGGTTTGTTACTCAATTACGCATAATCGACTGAATTGATTTCGATGAAATTTAGCATTATATATCAGTCTGACCCAACACAATCTCAAGAGAATTTCTTGGCTATAGTTATTGTATACATATAGATAAAGTTCAATAAACGAATTTGCTTAAACAACAAACAGCTTAGTTTCGTATTATTTTGAATCTAATTCTATGTATTATACGTGACATTGCGCCTTGCCTTGACATCTTTTTAAATTATATTATCGATTCGCGTCAGTATTATGCGATATTTCAGATAAATAAAGGACACAGCCGAAAGCCCTATTTGCACGCCCTCTTGGAAGATACAGATGGAATCTATGCTTAATAGTAGCGTGAACTCGTCTTCAAGGCATCACCTCGCGATGACGCAAAGGCAAATTTCATAAAGCTAACGGAGTGATATTGAACACATTCATTTAATTAATTACCAGTGCCGTTCGATCAATACAAAACACTTGACAAATATTCTTAAATGATAGTCGTTTCAAAATATTTTAAAGATATTCCTCATATTTAATGATATAACGGCCCGATTCCACAGCCGGCACCCTACATTTTACGTTATTTTTAAACGGACGAGCGAAATGGGTTTCACCGAGAAAAAAAACATTGAAGAATACGTTGACCCTATCACTCATTGAATATTTTTGTCTTCGTAAACGATAATTCTTAGTGTTGAATCGATGAGGATCATTGGAAAGTTCATGATCGATGAGTCCCAACTACATTGTGCAGGCTGACTACGGTTTAACCTTGTGTCTGAGCGGCAAGCGTGTTTCATGGAGTTTTGAACTCAGATTAGTAAGAACTACGCGGGACGTACGTTTGACTGGTGAATTTTAAGCACTCTGTAATTTCAGTAAGTCATTTCGGTTCTCAAAGCAGATGGTATTGAAAGAATGAGTATAGAAAGAAATAAATAAAGAGGGAGAGAGACAATCACGCTCGACACATCACAAAAACAAACTAAAAATATGCCTAACAGTGGGACATAAATAGGCTGCTACGAGTACATAACACAGGCTATGTTTACTGACATTGTACCTACGTACGATATTTGCCGGCGATAACAATGACTGCAGTGCTTTTCACAAAGGCTTGATTTACTTTTGTCTTTTTAGATTAAACAAACGGTATTTTATCAGCACGTATGTAAAGAGGTGTTTGTGTCGTCACGTCATTGTGGTACCCGTCGCACTAATATTTGCTTAATACTCTGCGTTATTTACTACGATGATGGAGCACTAGCTTGACTGATAAGAGAAATTGCGAACGTGTCCGATAAGGGAGGTAACAATACTTTATTGCACACATAAAGAATAAGACATGAAATTGACAATTATAAAAGTAGAGTAAGGAGATAGTAAAACGTAAACAAAGTTGTTTTTTTTTTTCATTTTTATTACGCACAGTTTCGACCAATCCTAGACGGTGCTTTTTGAACCATTAAAATATTAAATATTGTGTACTGTACCCAGAGAGACCCAGGTTCGATCCCCAGTGGTCAGCGGTGGACACGCGTGGTGATTAAGCCCATGATCTCCCTGAGAGAAGGCCTATGCCCTACAGTGGGACGTATATAGGCTGCTTATGTATGTGTACTGTACAGTGAATACAATATTATTTTATATAACACCTGCTCGTCAATGGCATATTATGTGTCATGCAAACTCAACTTAAAGCAAGTCATTTGTGTCCTATGGTCTAGCCGGGTCATTATAAATGTACTGAATTTCATAATCCCCTAGGGAATTATGACATTTGAATTTGGAATGCAATCAACATTGAATATACGAGCTCCTTGCAATCCATGACCAAACGTCAAAATTAGAATATAAACTTTTCATAGAGCCCTACACCAAGAAGAATTTATTCAAAATTAGAATGAAAACTTTTCATAGAGCCCTAAATCAAGGAGAATTCTTTTTAATTGTATTATGTTTTATTGCCTCGCAGTGTTTATATAAAGTAGAGTATGCATTTTGGGGATAAAGCAGTGTATTTGTCTCGGGCGTTTTTGAACCCCTCGGCCTCGGGATTCTAGCTTTAGCTCCCTCGCCTCGCTCGTGAGTTAACCCTAGGATCCCTCGTCCTTGGGGTTCAAAATATCGCCCGAGACATAATACACTGCTTTATCCCCTTAATGCATAATCTACTATTAAATAATTATGCTACCTAAATATACAGTAATCAACAACACAGGCTTATTTTGAATGCATCATTATCATACGAGTCAAATTAAATAAAAATCTAATTAACATTAATGTTGTTATTCGAAGTAGCGCAGAAATTGCGTCTTAATAAACGTTAAAAGTTAAACGTAGATGTCCAATTCAAGATCAAGATCGTTTTGTGAGAAAAAAATACAAAAAAACTCCAAGAGTGAGTTAGTGCATGGGGCGAGATTATTTCAATGTTGGCTGGGCGGCGCTGGGCGGGCTGCGCGACGCTTTTCCCTAATAACTGCATCTGACTCGACGTACAGTCGACAGCACATCAAGCTCTACACACGTGCACTCTACTCGGTTAGGGGCGAGTTTGGACTAAAAATGTACAGGTCGGGCTGCAACTTTTCTCTCGAATGGTTCTCGAGTACTTGCAAAATATACTTTGTAGGAGCAGTCTCCGCGAATGGAAAAAATATCGCACAGACGAAATTATCCTGTTAAAATAACACTTTGGTGCAATTAATTATTTTGATAAATAAGTAACCATTTGCCATTAGTTTTCCACAGTCATCTGCATCATATCCTCAAAACGTAACCCATAGTACCAACCTAATCAAGCACGTATTTTTGCTTTTGGGATATTTATGGAATTTTCACTTTATTGGCAGATATTATAAATAAATAAACTCACTCCTATTATACATACCTCGTATCCTGGAGGAGTAGGCAGAGACCAGTGTATGCCGCTTGCCACGATTTTTTGAAGAAAGGAAAACTTCTCATAACTTTTCCTCGGGTTTCCCTATCTTTATTGCAATGTAATTTTGCACAGTGGTGTGTGTTTACACTTTCATCACCATTGTAGTTTCCATTGGCTCGTAAAAAAATAAACAGGTATGTACAAGCTGGCATATACGTGGGTCCGTGATCTGTTATTACGTGTGCTTGCGTAGGTGATAGAGCATAGAAACAGAGTCTAGGTACGTACGATTGTTCATGATTGAATGAATCTGGCATGCTCAACTCTAGTGTTCAACAACTGAAGCTGATTCGATGATAATAATAAATTATTATAAAACTACTTGGTCGCGATAGGTAGATACCCACTTGACGTAATATCTTGCAACGCAAGCTCAATTCATCATTGTTAAAATGCTAAACAAGTGTGACCGACATGGTGCATGTCACTGCACAATAAACCATGGGGAGACAAAGGAGGGAGATTTTCCATTTGTTAAGTTGCCTGACCGCACCAATGAGTAGTAAAGTCACTGTAAAATAGAGGCTTTGAACTCGCTGATGACTAACCTGTTTTACCGTAGGTGCATCACGAGTGTTACGAATCGGCTTTATGTGTTACCTAATCGCAAAGGTTCTGCGAGTTGTGCAGTTTTCCGTAGGTTATAAAGTGTGTGCCTATTTTTTCCGCTAAGAAACGGGTTTTTGTAACTTGACTACTTGTGTACTTTGGGCCTGTCGGAAATTGGTGTTCTTTGCAAAACTCATTGGCACATAGAAGTCTTTTTTTCAGCCGAACAAAGCGATTGCCAGCTAATTACCGTTCTAACATTATACGTACACTGGGCGGGCGCAGGGCGTGTAGGGCGGGCGACAGGGAAATGGCACAGATTGATGGCCTCACCGGCTATTGTGTTTACTTTACAATCGATACTTTCAACGGTTTTGATTTATTTGTAGTCGCAAAGACCTCGAAAATGGGCCAGACAACACCATTTGACTAAAAAAGGGCTACTTTACCGTCCTTGATTGATGATAATGTTTCTTGTGTATAAATGTTGTTTGGCACTAAATGCTGTGTCGAGATTTCCATCTTGTTACAAAAAAGCCAAACCTATTCGTGTCAATAAATTTGGAGCCAACTAGGCCGCGTGTTTCCTCACGATGTTTTCGTTCACAATTCTTATCGTTACTACAAAATGACGAAGGTACGTAACTTAAATGCACAAAACCTAAGCCGTTAATGCCGAGATTCGAACCCACAACCGCTCGTATGTGAGCCAAGGGTTCTACCAAGACGCTTAGCCGACTCTAGACTCACTCATTCCATCTAAAAAATATGCCAAAAAAAATATTTCTCTACAGGGTCTGAATAGTCACTTCCTATGAAAAAGTATGGAAAAAATGTCGGGCTGTATAAATCATCTAACATGGATAAACAAACCAAATCTATATTATTATATCTATATTATGTGCCTGTATGTAAATGTTTATGTTTTATTAAACTTTGTCGTATCCGGGTGCTCTTCGAAGGCTAGCAAGAGAAAGTTTCATCGCAATAATTTAGCTAATTGTGTCCACAGTCTAGCTAGCTGAAATCAATTCAGTATGGTTTCTCTTTTGCTTACAAGCAGTAGGTTGCCAGGCGTCTGGATTTAGCCGAAAATATTTGGCTTTTTACGGTCATGCAAGTCAGAATAAAAATTTACTAGACAGGCTCTTTTAAGCGTCTCTTAAGTCGGTCAAATTCGAGATCCAGTGTCACTTCATTTCTGCATGCTGGACGATAAGTATTTAGGGGAGTTTGATGGGCTTTCAAGTTAGTGCCATAAGGATTTTTGTCAAGCGGAATGCCGATCCCGCTCCATTTGTGTTACCAATCCATAGTTACGGCGACCACACGCAATCATAAGCAGCCTATATACGTCCCACTGTAGGGCACAGGCCTTCTCTCAGGGAGAGAGTATGGGCTTAATCACAGCGCGTGCCCACCGCGGATTGGCGATTTCGAGCGCTGAGGTATAATATGAATAGCTCAGACACTCAGGTTTCCTCACGATGTTTTCCTTCACCGTTAGCGAGTGGTATTGCTACTATAACTTCACATATAACCACACGCAACAAAACTTTTATATTTTCATATTCTTAATTCATTTGTTAAAATATGTTTTCGGTATTTAGGTCGAAATGTCTAGCTTTTGTGGCGATCACTCCGGCTTTTGTATTTTTGTGTCTGACAACCCTAACTGGTTTGCCTTGTCATTATGCGCAGTAGATCATACTATGCGGCCGTACTAGCCTCTGATAAAAACAAATCTGTATGCAGGACGGGCGCGGTAGACTACTAGGCATACTAATTGATTACAACCTAGGCCCTGTTTCATAGAACTACACTTTATGGCTTACTATGACAATTCATTGTACATTGCCAAGTCGATTAACCCATAGATTAGCAAGTAGGTAGACTGCTATGCAATGTACTTCAAATAATAACAATAAACTATGAATTGTAGTTTTATGAAACGCGGCCCAAGTTCTACGGTACAGCAAATAGTCCCTTCGTTCATTGAGCTGCCATACTTTCAAACTATTAAGGGGCTCCTTATGGTTCACTAGCGCCATGCGCCACCAATGGAACAAACTTATCTTTTTTTACACATTCTGACTGTCTGACTATTCTCTTAGTCATGTTAATAGTGACTTTTAGGACCCACGACCGAAAACCTGGGATCACGGTACTGGGACTAGATAGCACTTAAAAAACCGGCCACGTGCGAGTCGGACTCGCGCGCGAAGGGTTCCGTACCATTATCTATTCAATATTTCAAGCCGTTGCCGTTATCAATATCGAGCAAATAAATCACGTTCCTTGTATGTAAATATTGATTTTATTCTGTTTTTAGTATTTTTTGTTATTATCGGCAAAAATACATCATCTGGTTCATGAGATACAGCCTGGTGACAGACAGACAGACGGACAGTGAAGTCTTAGTAATAGGGTCTCTTACCCTTTGGGTACGGAACCGTAAAATCCGCTTTTTTTGGCCCTTAATTATTGACGATTGTAACAATTCATATTTTAACATGATTAAGAGAATAGTCAAGACTTTTTATATGAAAAACTGTATTTAAAAGGAGATAAGTTTTTTTTTGTTAGTGGCGCTAGAAAACCTCAGTTTACTGTCTCTCGCTACGGTGTCGGAGATCCGTTGAGAATTGAACATAAACAATTACGAAATCGCTGTCTTAAGCAATTGAAATTTAAATGTTACTACCATAAGCTAATACTTACTAATTAACTGCACTGAAACTAACGTAAAATTGTTAAAGCATACGATCGAGAAGCTCGTTACCACGGTAACGCAATAGACGGTGAGTTAGACCCCAAACCAACGTGGAATAAAATGCATGTTGTTCACTAGAGTCATATTAGTCCGGCAATGATTGTTTCATTTACACTATTGGTAGTCTAGTTATTCATTAACTTTGCGCTTGTTACACCATTGCGTGGTAATTAAGCCCATACTCTTTCTCTCTGAAAGAAGGCCTGTGCGGGTCGTATGGGTAGTGTATAGGCTAAAAAAAAACATTGGAATGACATTGTACTGCTATTAATTTGTAGACTACAAAATGAGGTAAATAACAACCGCTTATATCATCCTATTGAAAAACTATTTGTGTATTAGACTAGGGCCTGGCACTTTAACCTTTAGCTCAATAACGCTGCCCTTTGTAAAAGTAGGACTTCAGTATTATTTCTTTGTCATAATAACCAATTAGTATCGTGTGGAAACGTAACTACTAAGCTGAAAAGCTAAGCTCTTAATGAGTACTTGGCCTCTACGAAACTGCTATCTATAGGATACCCTGTGCTATGGTAACCAGAAATATGAAGTATGAGTTATAATTTTAGTACAACAAATTTAAGGATATTTTAGCGCCTAGAGTTGCAACATCTAGTGAAACTTTGGGTGCTAGTGTCACTGAAAGGTACTAAAGTTTTGTAATCACTTTTAATGTTAAAATTTAATTTTTTCCACCCCTATCAACTCTTTTCTCTACCTGCTGCGGTTGACTGATAGAAAATGTTTATGGGATTAAGTTCGCCGCATTGTACGATTTTTTTATGTAAGTGCTAAAAAAGTAGGTATCAATAAACATAATATTTTAACTGCCTCATTGGTCTAGCCTAGCGCTTAACGCTGGAGGCAGCCTTCTACTTGATTTGTGCAAATGGCCTCAGTCTGGGTGTATTTCCATGTTTGTGATGTCCTTGCCTGGTTACCATAGCACAGGGTATCCTAATTTGGGACAAGTGATTGTGTTCTGTTAAAGATAATATTGGATATTATAAATTTACAATCCCATAACTCGCCAAGCAACTGCTCATTTATTACCTAAGATATTTTTACCACTTAAATCCCCGTATGTAAAACAATATCGTCCTATGTAAGAAATAAACAGCCCCGGAGACATTTTTCTATATTTTCACCGCAAAAACTGGCTGTTAAGGTCCCTCCCTTGGAGGAAAGCCTTGCGTGACTGCCCGTCGTTGCGGGGAAATTGACTGAAGCTTTTTCAGAAGCCTTTCAGTGGAAAGGCGTTGACTCTTGTTAGACATACGTGGCCTCCGCTGAACTATTCAGGGTATTAAAAGATTGACGCCCGAATGGACACCAACGGATACTGGACCTGGACAGTAAAATAAACTTGAATCATCATCATCAGCCATTTCACGCTCACTGCAGGACATAGGCCTCCTTCGTGGTTTTCATAACCATGAGGGGTTTTGCCATAATCGTCTTGCTTGGCAGGCGGGTTGGCGATTGCAGTATGCGGTTGGAATCTCAGGAAGACGCTGCTGCCCGTCTCCTGGTAATTTTTGATAAAAACTGTAAAAAACGGTAACTGGTAAATAAAACTTTAACCATAAATTTTGCTAAATTAATATAAAGTTTTGAATTAGCTAAAACCTTGCCCTTACTCTTTAATTTTCCAAAACTATAAATTAACCTCCCAGCATTAGCAATTGTAATTCTTTCTTCTGGTTATGCAATAATAATAAATAATCTTAAAAATATCATCGCACAATGGAAACATTTACATAGGCGAGGATGGGTAAAAACCAGAGCTAAGTTTGTTTGAGGTCTCTACGTTTGAATGCATTGCGACATGGACTTTATAATACCAATTTCAGCAAAAGTGTACAAATTTGCCACTTTGAACCTCAATATGTCCTCCTCTTAACCCTTGGTTCGTAATAATGTAGAAAACATACATATAGCGCGTGAAGTAGGTAAGCCGGTCTAATAACCCCCCGACTTATAAAACTTACATGCAACCGATCCGAGTGGAACACGTTTTCATTCACTTAAGTCGGTACCGAGTTGAAAACCTAGGTAAAGTTCTCTGGCGCAAGCGCTGCCATTAACCGTAGCACGGTTAGTGCGTAGTTAAATCCATCTTGTTAAATTGCTCTAATTCGGGTCGGTGATCAAAGGCCGACCCGGTTTAACACGTACCCGTTTCCACATAACGGTTTCACGTGGAAGACGGAACCAGCGGCACCGGTAGATGCATCACGCATGTACAGTAGACTGCTGATCTGTTGTTGTTGCAAAGTAGCGCTTAATGCTAGTGAAGAAAAGGCCAATGGAGAGGTAAATGGTACAGCCACAACTAGTGGTGGCAACTACAATATTACATAGAGAATACGTTTTGGTACATACACAGATAATGGTCTGTGGGTACATAAAAAGGAAATCATACAAATATTTCTTAACCTAAGCCTACAGTCGGCTGCCTTAATCCACAAGTTATGTATTAATTTGTTTCGGACAAAAGGGTCCAGAACAAATACAAACATTTAGTTTTGGTTAATCCTCAAATCGCGAAACAACTGAGATGTTTCTTTACGCATATAAGGCAATTTCAAATTTAAACTGCTCGAATCCAAAAATAAAGTAACAGTATATCTACCTAACATAGTTTTAACAAGTTAAACTCAGGAATAACCTAAGAACCCTAAACTTCCAGTTTTCTTTAATCCCCAAATCGCGAAATAACTGAGCTGTTTCTTTACGCATATTTAGACTACTTGAATTTAAAAATAAACTAACACAATATCTATATAACATATTTTTAAACCGGTTAAACTCAGAAATAACCAAACAGAACACTTCTATATTTAAAACGTGTTTGTTTGTTCGGTATTGGTTAATTAAATATTGTTTTTAACTCTGGAATCTTATTTTGTAGGTACATAAAACTAGTAAAATAGAAATAGAGTATTTTCATCTGATATTGGGTGTATGACGGCCGGACACGTGACTGAGGAAAGTTCGCAATCAACCTAGCAACGTGCACTTGACAGCCGCTTATGAAAACTGGCTTTACCACTTCCACTGGTCGCAGTTTCACAACGTCTTAAATGGTAGTGAAAATCGGAGAATCTTTGCTATTTATGTACGCAGTTTTTTACAATGTGTCGGTGCAGTGTGTCTAGGAGTGCCTGAACGTAAGGTCTTTGTACTTTTAAGTAGTAGGAGCAGTTCTTGATGTACACTGGCTAGCTCTAGTTCCATACAAATCAATTCAGTCAATCAACCAGCCCGCTTTCATTCACTGCTGGACATAGGCCTCCCCCATCCATCTTCACCATCCTCATTGAGCCGCTGGCTGATTGCTGCCTCAGATAGCCGGTCCCGAGCTGGTGGGCGTCCTATACCTTGTTTGCCAGTTCGGGGTATCCAAGAACCTTTATACCCCATCGGCTATCGATTCTTCTACTTTCAGATGTGACTAGCCCACTGCCACAGCAACATGCTAACTTATGCGTAGGCCTTGTCAATCACCTTAGTTCTTTGGCGAATTGTTTCATTTCACACAAATCAGTTTCCAGAGGGTATAACCATATAAATAAAATTGACTTGTGCTCATGAGTAAAACGGACACCGTACAACAAACCCCAAAAAACACCTTTAAAAAAACGAAGGTCAAGTGCGAAGAACGAAACTTTACGTGACCAGTCATAATATTTTTAATACAATGGTCTTATTTTTGTCCAGTGACGCAGTAATAAATCCCTGCCTATCGTGATTGTTTCTCGTGGGTACAGTTGACTGGGCATTTTTCAGAATTGAATTATAAATAGAGAACCTGTTGAAATTTTCACAGAATATCTGTTATATTATGTTCTATCTAATTAATCTAAAAACTTTAAAAATCACAAGAATTGTGACTTTATCGTTTTCAGATTTCCGTTGCCAAAGGGTGCCAAACTATAAATTAATATGATTATGACTTATTTACGTCGACTAAACCTTTCAATCAATCAATCAATCAGAACGTACTCGTCCACTACTGGACATAGGCCTTTACTAAGGCACGTCCTCGGCCATCTTTAATGAGTTTTTTCTGAGAGTCTAGCTAGCAAAGCATCTATTTTAAATCAAGTACATAAAACAATTAGTTGAATCAGTTTGAAGTGGCGGGCAGATGGCTTTATACTGCTCTTTATAAGTCCTCAATTGTCACTGATATGGTGACGCTTTTTAACCAACTTCAAAGAAGGAGATCATCTAATATATAAAAATCTCGTGTGACAGTGTTTGTTGTCGAACGCCATCGAAACGGCTTCAGCGATTTTTATGATTTTTTTGTGTATGTTTGGTAATTTATTAATTGATAATTAATTAATATGGCAAAACAACGTTTGCCGAGTCATCTAGTATTACATGTATATTATCCATAAATTCTATTAGTAGTAATGAAGTTGCAAACACGATTCCTTAAAACACTCTAAAAACACCGATTAAAATAGTCTGTTGTCTCCACCACAAGTGTTTTAGAGGAATCGTAAAATGAATGTTACAAGTAAAAGACGTAACCACAGATTAAATAAACTGCCTCTTACAAGTGCTTTAGAATCGTGTTTTTATAAATAACGCCGTTAGTGTGCTCTTGCATTTGCACAATGGATAATCCGTATTAATTGTGTTAAAATTATTTATTTATCTAAACGTTTATATTTGTTTAATAGTTCAACTATACAACAGACCGAACTTGCGTGATAAGCTCGTTTTTTTTTCTAACTGACCTCCATTATATTTTCATGCTGAAGACCTGTGTCGTTTGGTTTTGTTGTGCACGAAAACCCTACTTATACGGTGAAGTTAAACCTCAAGAGGTTTAAAGAATTCGTTTAAAAAAAGAAATTAATCCTTCTTATGTACAAAATATAGTGGCCCTTTGTATTCTCTAATGATGACGAAAATTCATGATCATTGGACACCTTTTACTTATCAAATTGACCTAATAGTAAATGCGAATTTATGTTTGTATTGACTGATTTGTACCCGACTGCCCCAGAAGGAGGGTTATGTTTTTCGAGTGTATGATTGTATATTTCTTTGTCACTCTGTACCTTAAATGGCTTATTTAGGATCGTTAGATTCGACCGAACTATGTGACTGACACTGGGTGTATCAAAATAATTTAAAAATAAATGGCCAATTTTTGACTTAAATTCGGAGTCGGCAACAGTAGAAATAATAGTTAATGTATTTGATGAAATTTATCACCCCGTCAGGTTTTTTGTTTTTTTCA
Organism: Yponomeuta malinellus; assembly: GCA_947308005.1. Taxonomy (NCBI): domain Eukaryota; kingdom Metazoa; phylum Arthropoda; class Insecta; order Lepidoptera; family Yponomeutidae; genus Yponomeuta; species Yponomeuta malinellus. The sequence continues at coordinate 12,201,791 of OX371006.1, read as the reverse complement.
ATATATATTTTCATTTGTCAAAGTCACAAGACATTTTCAATCTTTGAACTGGGTGACACCAACATTGTGATGTGATCATGTGATTTATGCAAATTATCGGAGCTCTGTGGTTTTCTTCAGAGTGATTGAGGGCAGTGAATTATGCCACTTACGAGTATGTTGTGGCTGGTCATACATATTTGATAGCGGTCTCCATCGATTGGCCGAGATAATTGAGCATTTTGTTAAATAAATAGAGTAGGAATTTAGTTTCAATGTCATCTAGGCGTTTAGGTTACGTTTATTTATTGTTTTACTATGCTTACCTACTTCTCAGAACCATTGTGCAAATTGCTCTCAACGTAAAGTAAATCTAAATCTTGACCTTTACATATTCATAAATATTACGCTCTATTTCTGGACTAATTCGCTGACGTCAGTGGCTGTGTCATTTAACATTCTGAAAGTAGTGCTATTGTGGCAACATAAATGTACTTTCATCGCTTTTCCAAATGCTCTAATTATACGTTTGTACCTACACAATGCATGACGTAGTGGGAGACCTTTCCGCTTTAGTACACAACATAATAATACACAGTGGTGTAACTTCTGAATAATATACTAAACAAAGTTAGATACACTATTTATAACTCCAAGAACGGCTGGACTGATTTTAATGATCTATGATTTGTTGGGTTTGTCTCCGCCCCGAATAGCAGAATAACCGTTAAAACATGGGAAAATTTCACGATTTTTTTTACATTTATTAATTTAGATGGAGCTAAGTATTGTTATAAAAATTAAATTAAAACAAATTCCATCTCTAGTTAGAACAAACGGGGTCATTGGGAATCGCCTTTTGCAGAAGCATATCAGTTTGGCACCCTTTAAACCCAGGAAAGTCATCTAAAAAAATAAACAAATTGTCATATTTTTACGTTATTACTGGAGGGGTGGACGCGATAACCAAATTACATAGATGGCTTTCTGCGTTGATTGAGATCGCTTTTCTCAAGATGGAATTTTGAAAAGGTTGAACATTCGATTTGATAAGAGCCCGCGATCAGAAAAATATATATTTGACTGACTAAACAGTTGCATGCAGCCAGTGTGAACCACCTATTCGAACGGCCAGTGCCGTGTTGTTTGTTAATGGAAATCGTCACAGTCTATTTATAGGGTGACCTAAATGTCAACTGGCGAACGAATCTCAGTGAAGTCATTAACACGGGCAGAAATAACTCCAGGGGCCTTATTGGTACTCAAAGTAGCTACAGTAAGAGTGTCTATCTCAATTGGCTAGTTCCTTTGCAAAATTACTGAGGCAACGTACAACTTTCAGAGAGAAGATTCGGAATAAAGGGCTGAAGGATGTAATATGTTTTTACCGGTCTGGGGCTTGTAGTAAATGAGATGAGTACTTGACTCGCATTATCTCTCGAGTTTTGAGCAGACTATTTTCATATAATAATATCTATCTATTACTGGTCAATGGCCCCTTTCGCAAAGAACTCAAATATAAAAGTATCTATAATGGAGGGGTTAAACTCAAAATAAACTTACTTACATTTTGTAATTCTTTTTTCTATCTTTCTCGTGAGGAACTTATGACTTATATGTAGGATTACTATCATAGCAAACAGCGTAGACACGTCAGCGTCACACTTATTCACTGGGGAATAAACCTGGAACAATCTGACTTGTCGTCGTTAATATTGTGTAACGTCTTTGTCAATAAGTGGTATAATTCTAGACTTCGAGTATTTTCGAGTGCACATCACCCGATCAGCTACGTGACATTGAACTGGAGTGCAATTAAGACGGCTTGTACAGTCTGCGCACTTTTTCTTGGAGTGAAACATATGAAAGTGTATGAATCTCATTGATAGTTACTTTTTCAGGATTCCGTATCCGAATCCTATCTTGTCTATCCGTCCGACTTAAAAGTGAAAGTGAAAAGCGCTTTTTCTATTGAAGCACGATAGGTAGCCGTTTAAATTATCACAATTCAGTGTTACAGTGTTACTATGTATGGCGGATTGGCCATCAATAGATATATATCTAAATTGTGATAATTTAAATATATATATATATACACACATATATATATATACACATCTAAATATATATATATATATATATATATATATATATGTGGAAGAGCACGATCACCCGCTCTTCCCTATAACATACATAAATTAGATAGATAGATAAATAATTTATTCACATAAGACACACACACGTATATAAAGCAAAGTAATACAAATCAATTCAAAGGGGTACAAAAGTGACCAACGTAGGTGTGGCAAATGTGAATGGGCTCCGACTCAGCATGTGCTGAAAGTTCAGGAAGAACTTCAGCGCTGATATTCTGCCGGTACCCGGTGGGAGCGGCATGCAGCGCCAGGAGAGCTGAGGTGAGGTGGTCGAATTGTTATCAGACCGGATTAAATAATTTAATGTCACGTTGCAAATATTGGAATAAATTGTATTTTTATAAAAGTATATTATTAGAAATAGTTTGTATATATTCGTGTGTAATGACCATATAAAGTGTAAATCCGTGTAGAGTCATAGATATTAACTAATTTTATAAATATTAATGATTGAACAAATAAATTTTAAATTTCAACATGTTATTATTTTAATAATTTGTGCTGAGGCAAGAATAGTCCAGAAGTACAAGATCCAAACAAAAAATGTCAAAAGGGGATGAAATTAAATTGTATTATAATATTAAACTAAATAAAATAAAGTAATTAAATTGGTAATAATATTATATATGTCCAAGAAGTAGTCATTTGTAATAAAAAATTATATTATATTCAATGGAATTAAAGTCCGGAGGAAAATACTAGACGGATAAATATGTACCAATAACTTATTACTCCTTCTACTTACTAGGGCAACAATTTCTGCTGATCCAGCAGGAGCTTTCTTATGTGCGCCCTGAAAGTAGCCCTAGACTGGAGTTGGCGGAGAGGTGGCGGTATATCGTTCCAGCACTTTCTGGCCTGAAACCTGAAACTACCGCGAAAGGCGGCAGTACGGTGATGCGGCACACAAAGTGGGATCGAGGTGATCCTAATGCAACCCCCCATTGCTCTCCTCCAAATGAGCTTTTGGAATAAATAGGCTGGTTTCTGCGTGTTAACTATACCAAACAATAGAATTGACATGAAAAATTTTAATCGGTTGTCCATTTTTAAGAGGTTGGCATTAAGACGAGAATATATATAGCTTATATATATGTAGCTTATATACGTCCCACTGAAGGGCACAGGCCTTCTCTCAAAGAGAGAGAGTACGGGCTACAAAAATACAAATAATAAAAAATACAAGAAGCAAAAACATAAAGAGGCCTCCATACAAGAAAACATGTTTTGTTTGCTGTATCGTAAAAACAGTGACACATTTATGTAGGTACATACAAGTATCAAACTGGAAATAATTGTGTATCTTTATAAATAAATTAGTTCTCAGTTATGATTTTCTTTTCCCACTGTTTTCGTATTAAACTTATGGTGAAGGTAATAAAAAAAACGAACTGGAACTGAAATCACGTAATCAGTTTACGGAGTTTCCTATGCAGCGCGTGACGCACGCTGACGTAGCAGAGGCTTCGGAGGCGGGTCGAGACGGCTACGACGTCACGCGGGTTTGGGCTGTCGCCATTCGCCACATATAATATGTGACGACCCGCCACACTCGTGCTCACACCTTGTCCTCGTCGACACGCGAACGCTCGCCGCGAGACGCTTTCCTTATCAATATTAAAAGTGATAACGCGAAGTGATCAATCTCACCGGACGTCCGCTTGTTTTTCAATTGTTCGTGCAATTGGCTCAAAGATTCTTGTGGACTGCATACTTAGTGGGTGATTTGTTTTGCAAGTGATTTTTCGATCGGAGTGCGTTTTCTAAACCGTCAAAATTTCTAATTACAGGATCGTTTCAGGTGAGTGTTTCTCGTTTAAAGTTGCGTGACTTTTGGCATTAGGCAACGAAGTGGGTTAGAGATTTTGTTCATTGCTTTAATTACACAATTTATTCGATTGACCGTGATAAAGCCGAATTAATCGTACAAATAAAGGCTTCGTTTTCTCTCGTATCACTTACTATCACGCCACTCTATTTCTTTGTAACGGGCTCTTTTATTTTCAAAACCATTTTATATTCTATATCTTCGTTTAATTTCTAAATTATTCCCATATCATTTCAGTCTTCTAAGAGCCAATCTAACGCCCGTGCCATGGTTTATTCTACTATTAGTTAGTATCTACCATAAAATTTCATTTATTTACAACAATTCTCAGACTACTGATCGTTTTAACATAAATCTATACATATTCTATACATAAAGATATACAGCTCATCATGTCTACCCACGGCGATCGTTGCTTTACCTTTCCATCCTTCTTTCGGTACATATCAAAACTCCAAACCCTATCGATGTTTGCAGAAAATACAACTTAATTAAAACTAATATGTTAATTTAAGCTATATAGCCTCGTAGCCCCGGCTGCCTGAGTGATCTTAAACGATCACGAAGGTTAAGCAACACAGGGCGCGTTCAGTGCATGGATGGGTCGCCGTCTATGCCTAACGCTAGTGGCATTTTTCCGAGCGGTTCCGTGCTTCGCAAGGCACGTTAAGCTGTTGGTGCCGGCTGCCGTCGATGGATGGCAGTCGTTAAGCCAAGTCAGAGGCCTTAGGGCGGCTTGACAACTTCTGACAGTAGACGAGCCACTAGTCTACAAGCCTCCACCAATCCGGACTTTGCCCCCGTGGTGGAGTATGGCCTATACCTTCCTCAGGGAAGAGACCCGTGCGCCTCGGTGGGGACATAATGGGTTGATGATGAAGCTATATAGACGAGTCTAGAGTACCCGCTACGTACAGCGCACAGCGCACATAACAGATCGATACATAACCGACCATTATTCACGATTGAAAGTGTCCACTGGTTTTCTAATAAACAATTCATGATAGGTTAGTCCCCGATTGTCATTATCACTCGGTACTTCTTAACCATATCAAAACCCTAATCTTTCTCGATGTTTGCAGAAAATGCAGCATAGTTAAAAAATACACCAAGCTACATAGTCGTGTCTAGAGTACCTGCTACGTGTAGCTGATACAATAGATCGATAACCGAACATTACTCACGATTGAAAGTGTCCACTGGATAATAAACTATTCGTGTTAGGTCAGTCCTCGACTGTTATTTTATATCCATTTATTTTCTTGTAACACGCGGACGCTTTACATTAGGTACTTACGTAAATGCCATACATTTAAGTATGAATAAGTAAAAGTTATTATCAGGTGTCGCTATCGTGTTATAAAATGATAGGATATGATAAATGGTCAATCTCGACCAAAGTCTATATCCGGTCTGAAAAATGTCGTTTCAGGCGTAATGACTATTATTACCGTGTTTCTTTAAACAGGAGTAGGTAGCCTGAGCACAGCAGTCGTATGATTTTCTTGCATAACATATTAATTTCAATGGCATTGCTTTATGCAACGCTCGTTGGTCACAGTGAACCGAGATGATAAGGCACGCGGGCAAAACAATACACCGTCGGCAATACAAACTCGGTTATTTATTAAGAGCAGTTAAGTTAATAGATAAAGACATTTTTGCAGGAAAAATCAGAAACTTGCTTATTAGAAGATGAACTCTTTCAAGGTCTTAGGTTTTCTGAAACACTGTCTGAAAATGGTGATGTAACTACAACAACTAGCTCCCCAAGCATAGCTCCCTTATTTTGTCACCTATTTCTTTTTAAGGTTTCCGTTTCTTAAAAGAAAAAAACGGGTGGGTACCTGTATAGGATCACTTTCCTAACTCGGACACTCGGATGTGTCTGTCAAGATACGAGTATGTACTTATTCTCAGGAAATAACAAAGCTATCTAGTTGAAATTAATGTCGTATGCTAGGGTTTGTGGTAGCGCATCGGTAAACGCGTGCCCGCCATCTGAAATGTCCTGGGTTCGTTTCCGATTTGCACCAATGACTTTGTTTTCTAAGCCACGTACATTTGTGAAATGTTGGTAGCATACCACTCGCTAAGAACAATAATAGAAAGATGTAACAATAATAGAAAAATTTCTCCTATACAACTTGTATGGGTGAAAATTGTTTTCAATGCAGTTGCTCGTAAAGTTTTCTTTTTTGTGTAACAAAATTATGCGGAAACCGACTCTTTATTTCATGCGTGAAATAAAACAGTACTGAAATCCTTTATTTCACGCGTGAAATAAAGTAATGTTTTTTAAGTTTTTGACTCTGTGGTGCATGGTTGCACAAATTACATAAAATTTAAAAAATTAAAAAGATGTTTTGCTGTCCAAAAAAAAATACTTTCAAGTTCAACATTTAATTTGGTATTATAATAATTTTTCTTTATTATACTTATTTTTTTGTTGTATTTCCTCGCAAAATGCATTTAAAAAATGTTGTAAGATACTTGAGCGTAAAAGCTTTTTATCCGAATGCGTGCCAATGAAAACACTCGCTGCGCCCGTGTTTTCAATTTGGCAATTATTCGTATAAAACCTTATTCCGCACGTGTATCTTAAATAACTATTCTACTGCAACGTTGTGTCGGTAATAAATTGTTTATTGACACGTTTGGTTCCGGTTTTGCTGCTAAAAAAATGTTCAATTACAAGTAGAATCAGCAATAAACCCTCGCCTCCTACTGGTGATTTACGATTTGGTATTAAGACGACACGCCCAATCGTTACCGTAGCTGATGGAAAGTTGAGGTAGCCCTGAGAGTAGCCTTCAGGCGTGCGCGGGCGCCGCTCCACCGCGCGCCGCCGCCGGAAGATGTTTGGGCAACCGGGCACCCGTCTCACTCACTACCTTAACCAGTAATGAGCTCCGAAGGGTACTGATATAATAATATCAGAGCTCTAGGCGTAATGTGGAATATTACAAAGTTACAACATAAAATTTTTGTGTAATTGTGGACCTTCTACTGAATAGCCGAAGAAGATCTCATAATATTTGTGAATTGGTTTTCAACTTTTTTAAGCACTTCCACAATACGTACCCAATCAGAAATCACTTATCCGATTTCAAGAGTTGATTAAGAAATAAAGTTTTTTTTAAAATCACCGGATTCTAAAAACCCATTTAAAGGCTAAAAATTCTACCCATGCCGGGACTTGAACCCGCGACCTCTGGCTAACCTTGCCAGCGCTCTCCCAACTGAGCATTAGCTCATTACTTGCCCATTAGGGCAAGTGCAAGCATCGGCGAAATTTCGAGCCTCTTTACAAACTTCTCTGTATTACGTCCTCAGCACGGGTTAGTGCAACAAAAAGAATATAATCACGGGATTCATTAATCGTTGGCAAATCACCAAAGTTAGGATAAGTGGCGGTAGAGTCATCACGATTTCTGTGAATCATCACGTTTTTACATTGTTCAATCTAATCAATTTCAGTTAGTACGTTTATATTCTATCAACACTATTTGAAAATTTATCTACCGCTCCAGTCGTACTTAATTCACAAAAACATCCAAATAAATGTTCCATTGGATAGCCATCTAGAATGGTGCCACGAACGACGTGCTTTTATTTTCCGAACGCCTCTCCGAGCAAAACCTGCTCACTGGAAACAGTTTTTTCTCCTCTCTTGTTGGTATTATATACCTCTATAAATATAAATGTTGTTTTTCTTCTAGCTGTGAGTCGCAAACTGCGACGTTCATTTAAGTTTGTTATTTATATCTTTGATAGATAGGTGCTAAGTAACTTTGTGAAAATTACAAATATTCTTTACAGAAGTGGCCCTCGGTTGTGAAATCGTGTCTTCGGAGAAGGGGAATTAACTTCTTATAAACCAGTACTCTTTTCGAACTTTATTCTAAGCAAAGCGAATCTTGGTGTCATAACCAGCCTATATACGTCCCACTGTAGGGCACAGGCCTTCTCTCAGAGAGAGAGTATGGGCTTTATCACCACGCCTGCCCACCGCATTGGCGATTTCAAGCGCTGAGGTATGTGAATAGCTCAATCTTGGTGTAATTAAGGTTAATTCTGGCTGGAATCGTCTGCAGTGAAGTGGCTAAGGTCACATGCATCAATAGAAAGTCTCCTAAAGCCAATTGCACTCTACAAACTAGCTAGATTGAAGTTTACTTGAAAAAAGGCTCTACAGCAATAATAATAATTATAAATATAATAGTAATATAGTATTACACATGTAATAGTGATTCTGAAAAACAATTTATATTGATGATAATGAAACGTTCTTCAGCATCGGTAATTAAATCACTTACAATATGTAAGCAAAAATGTAAAATTCTCAATTTTTTTCTTTTTTTTTTTCATACAAATTTGACCGCGTGGAGGTTCAAGATAGAATAAAAAAAAATGGTGAACTTTACGTTCAATAACACGTTGTATACCGCTTTAACAAATTTAAGACCTCACACGTTTTGGTGATTCTAGAGAGCTTTGCTAAAATCCTGGATCAGCAACCTAATAACGTCACAAAAAATCTTCATGACCTAGCATTAGACCTGGCCCCACGTAAAAAGGATGCAGTCATAATAATTCAAGTGAAAGTAGGGGCCTGCTTGCCTAATACGCGCCGCCGCCGCCGGTGTAACCAAGAGGCAAGAGACTGAATCCGTTATGTATTTGTACAAGTAAAGGTGACATCATTGATATTCTTTACCGAACTTAGCAGGACGGTCCCGGGTTCTAATTATTGACGGTAGATATGTACGATCACTCGGTACTTACTCAGCTAATAGAGCAATTAATGAGACTTATCAAATTTTAAATAATAAAAGGAAATGTTTTCGTAGTTGTTTTGTTATATGTTTGTCCATTTTCATTTGCTCTATCTAATAATAATAATACTATTTAGGCCTAGGAAACATATAGATTGTGAAATATTTGTCCACTACTAGAACATTTACGAAATCACGGTTTAAATACAAGTAAACACATTAGATATGAAAGATATGAACGAACCTATATTTAACTTGTTACAAGTTCATCTTACTTGTTTGTGTTGGTAGGTTATTAGCGAGCTATTCTACGTAGGTACATAATTAGATGTTTATATTTTTTTGTACCAATATTTACGTATTTATGTACCAGTTATTTAGTCTCAATTTATTTCATTTGATTTTGGGAGTCGCGACCCACAGATTGAAAAACACTGATCTATATAGAGCTATAGAGCTAGTATTCAGTTCGTCTTGTTAAATTGTAATGTGATGTCGTGTAGGTATTCAGGGTTACCTCTAAAATGCACAATTCTAATACATACCAATTAGAGATTTTGTATTACAACAACTTTTGTTCTTCAATATTTAGCGTTCCGTAGTCCGACAAGGAACCCTTACAGTTTCGCCATGTCCGTCTGTCTGTCTGTCTGTCCGTCCGCGGCCTAGCGCAAAGACCGGTGGTACTAGAAAGCTGTAATTTGGTGTGTGTGTGTGTATACATATTTGCACGCCGACAAAGTTAAACAATAAAATGTTGGATTTTTTTTACATGAAACCTAACATGAAAAGTGGGAATGATTTTTTTCCTCGTCTACCCCATCATGTGGAGTATTGGATTGGTCGTTGAAAAATATTGTGGGTGTAAACAATTTTTTTGATTCCGTTTGCGAAATATTAAGCTTTAAAGCGCAATTTTTTGTCCGAGTAGGGTGCCCCTCCCCCTCTACTGGCTAAACGGTTGATTGTAGAAACGTAAAAAATTCAGGATAGTAGCAAATGTAATGAACTTGAAAGGAAAAGTATCACGGCTAAGTAGGTTTTACTAGTCAACGAGTAATAGGCAACCAACTTATCCAATTGAAAATGACTTCGATGAAGTGGTTCGTTCTGTAAAGCAGATAAAAAAAACATCTTTCTACGGAACCCTACATTACGCGTGGCCCGACACGCACTTGGTCGGTTTTTTTAGTCTTATATATCTCGAAATATCAGAGTTAACATGAATTTATTAAATTCGCTCCTTACGCGCTCCACGAATGTCGCAGCCTCCGATAAATCATGGTCCTACATAGAACAATGACCATTCTATGTAACACATTTCATATGGTTTTGAGCATTACAATGCAGTTAAATTATAAACCCACTTTTTATTAAAAAAAATGGAAGATTGAACAAACAAATTCAAGAGTCGTAGAAGAAAAGTTGTTGTAAATAAGAAACTCTAGTTGACGTTCTTCTTGAAATGCGCATTTTGAAGTAATTCTGTATACCTCGCATTTAGTTTGTAATTTTACTGACAACACACTACCGTGGAGGCGGTACAAAGAATGACAAGACAGGAACCCAAGAGCAAGGTTACGCGAGTCTTCAGACATTTCCGCATCAGCGAAAGGTCAGCGGCCAGCATGCCTCCCGCCAAACTTCTTTCACTTACTACACTCTGTGCCGACTCTATATTCTGTAAGTACTGTATGAAAATTGTATGGATTTAAACAAACGGTTGACAAAAATCGTTCAAGAACGTAATATCGAAAGTCTGCTTAGCCTTTGTCAATAATTCATTATAAAAAGCATTCACGCACTACTTTATACTTTTTTAGGTTTCCGTATCGGAACGGGAGCCTATTTATTACTAAACCTATGCTGTATCGCGGACCACAATAATCACTGAATAAAAATAGTAACACATAACGAGTATTACCATTTCCACGAAACCCGGCCAAGTAACGTAAATTTATACTAAGGGAATCGGACTAATAAAAACTATATTTTTTGCTGAATACGTAATACAAATATGTGGTGATACCGAATAACTGAACCCTCGGTGCGCTAATCTGATTCGCACTTGCCCCGTTTATTTTTTTTTTAAAGAATTATCTATTTACATCCTAGGGAAATTTCATCTGGTGTAGACTATAATTATAGGCGTGGGCTCGAAATAGCCCGGTCCCTGCTTTCTACGTGAAGTACCGACACTAGTTTGAAAGTTTATGATAATTTCGTCCATTATCACTATGGTAGCGGAATCTGTAATGTGATTAGGTAGAACGATGGTTGAGCTTATGACTGTATTGAGTTTATATTTGTGTTGGTACCAATCATCAATACGAAACATAAGTAGAACTTTCTAAAATGTTATTCTCCTGTCTATCGCAGATGTTGTTGGCGGTGAAAATTTTATACAGTTTACTTTGTAGGATTCCTCAACCTATGGGTAAGGGACCCTATTACTAAGACTCCGTTGTCCGTCCGTTTATCACCAGGCTGTATCTCATGAACTGTGATAGTTAGACAGTTGAAATTTTCACAGATGATGTATTTCTGTTGCCGCTATAACAACAAATACTAAAAACAGAATAAAATAAGTATTTAAGGAGGACTCCGATACAAAAAACGTGATTTATGTCGTTTTTTGCTTCAAATTTTGTATATAGATAATGGTACAGAAGCCTTCGTACGCGAGTCCGACTCGCACTTGGCCGGTTTTTATTGATAACTTTAAGACACGATGTATGTCGAACCAAGAAGACAGCTTACTCACTTACCTACTACATCAATTTGTACAAACAACTTTATTATTGAAATATCTTCACGTGTGTTTCGTGAGGTTACGACGCAGTAGTGCTGTCTGCCTGCTTACAATAATAACAAAGCCGTAATGTTAATACCGAACCAAAATAGCCTAGAATACTTACATACCTACCATATAAGTATTCTAGGCTAAGTTTGCTGTCGGATTATTACGCTACCAGCGGTTTTTACTTGACATTGCGAAACTCATAAAACATACCTAAAAATGTTAGTTAGACAACACGAAAGAAAAACACAAGGCCAAATTACGAGATATTATGGGATTAGTAGAAATTACGTATTTTATATCCTATTTAAATAATAAAGAGTCACATCGGTTCATAAAGGTGAGTTAAGGTATTAAAATGTAAATAAACGTGGTATTTTTTTTTTCTCGAAGACTAAAAAACTACGACTTTTCTTAATATAGTCACGTGGTACAAAAATGGGCCATGAAAATCGGGCTCAAACTATGACCTACCTAATAGGTTGCACGTACCGCGTTATTTATTATATTTGAGTTATCTCTTAAAATTACGTTTTTATGCATCTACACCCTTATAAGAAAACGTTTAGAGTTCAATGAAAAGCTAAATTTAATAAGTTTTTTATTAATATAGTTTATTTTTCGCAATTTTTGTTATTCCGAGATACCCTGAAAAAATATTTTTAAGGTTTTATTTTTTCATTATTCTTTAGTTTTTATGGTACAAAAGCAATGTCACTCCAAACTCCAATCTAAGTTAGACGCAAGTTCCCCATTCTTCCAAGAGTCCAATACTAACAGCGTTGCAGCAGAGTCAAATTGTCAATATTTTTTATTCTGTTAGGAAATTTCTTGAAAAATTCATATCGTTTTATAATGTATAACGGAAAGAAGTTTGACCTCGCATGGAGGAGAAATTATACGAGTTTTGATGCAGAAAGTTTATAGTTTATAGGTTGAAGGTTATAAGCTTGCCTAAATTTTGCGTAATTTCATTATCAGAACTATGAAACACTAATTAATGTTTTTAGGGTTCCGTACCTCCAAAGGAAAAAAACGGAACCCTTAAAGGATCACTTTGTTGTCCGTCCGTCTGTCTGTCAAGACCCTTTATCTCGGGAACGCGTGGAGGTATCGAGTTGAAATTAAAATCATATACTCAGGTTTACAGTCCCTTGAAGCTGTGAAAAAATCAAACTTATAGGGAACTTTCCGTTGACCTAGAATTATGAAATTGGGCAAGTAATATCGCCTTATAATACAGGTACATGGAAACTTTACATGTGTAATTAAATCATTATAAAATTAGTCTTTGAAGTTCGGGAAGTTCGGAGAAACTGCGAGACTCAATACTCAATAATTTATTGCATTCCACAAGTTTTAGAGTTGTTACATTTTAATAACTTAACAGTTATTTGATAAGACCTTTTTGACTCTGTAGGGCACGCAACATTTTACTGCTTGTGCTGTATTAAAATAAGCATTATTTATATAAACTTAAAATTACAATATTTAATTTAATTAATAATCATGCGATTTACTTATATTTAGAAAGTTACATTTATATAATTGTTTATCTCATTGCATCTATATTATCCTTTAAATATTCCTCTATAGTATAATAATGTTTTGAAATTAGCATTTTCTTTAAATCTTTATTGAAATCGTAGTCGTTATTCAAGTCTTTAAGGTGCTTTGGGAGTTTGTTATAAATTTTTACAGCCATTACCAATGTACTGGAAGAGTGTATTTTCATTCGAGAGGTGGGTAATAATAATTTATTTTTATGTCTTATGGGTCTTATAGTAACATCTTCTTTTTTGTGAAAGGTTCTGTGTGTTGTCTGACTCGATTCCTGAACTATTTACAATATGTAAGTACCTACAAATTTGTACGGAACCCTTGGTGGACGAGTCCGACTCGCACTTGTCCGGTTTTTAAGTTTAAAAGGGGTCGTTTGTAGAGAATGCATTTTACCTCCAAGACCTACGACAAATAAAATAACGGCAATTCTCTCCAAAACAAACTATTTACTCAAGCAGGTCAACTGGAAATTACCACAAAACGCCCAACTATTGTCTGACCAAAATTATTGGAGCGAGTTTCCATAACTCTAGTTTCGGATCAATACAATCATGGTACAATTCATCGTGTTCTGGTTCTATTGTAATTATTTTTAGATCACTTTTCCATAGGATGCCTAAATTTTACATATTTCGCTTTTTTGTTTACATTTCAGTGCATGCAGACAAAAAATATAAACGAACCGTTGATAGAAATCGTTAAAATATGCGAAGCAAATTTATAAAGTTATTTGCTCGTCTTAGGTCATTCATTCCTCTCATTATTTCGAGAAATATCAATCCCTATTACCACTTTCATGATTTCGATGGTATTTATTAAAAATGGTTTGTTTACTCCCAAACAAAAGACGACCTCCGTGGCGCAGCGGTAGCGCATCTGCCTACCATGCTAGAGGTCCCGGGTTCGAATCCCGGCCGGGTACAAAAAATATCCCAGTTCTTGGATGTTTACGTGTTTGTGATGTCGTTGTTTCTGGTTCCCACGACACAGAATATCCTAGTGTGGGGGCAGAAGCAATGTATGTGCCTGCACGTAAATGTTTATGTTATTATTATGTTTATATTTTAATAAAAATTATTGGATTGTAGTCTGAGGTTGTTTTTTAACAATTTAGCTTAACTTTAGACAAGCGGTCACGGTACCGCGACCGTGCGCAAATAACCGCTAGCTGTGTACAGTTAGTTACAACCTAACATAAACCGTTTTCAACAATACTGTGCTCTATTACAAGCTTAGTAAGGTACTAGAGTGTAGTTTTAATTTACGATCGCAATCTCTCTTGGTCACGCCCGGCAAGCGACGCAGAGTTCCACTTCCAAAGAGTTCCACCTGACCTGCTGGCTCTTGTGCCTAAGAACCAGAAACGTTCCTTTGTCTGTGGCACAATAATAGGACCACATCGCAATGTTTCGTCCGGTCTTGTAGACTAGTCTAATAATGTTACCTAATTACTGTTTCTTCATTGTTTCAGGTAAGGAAGTGATGAAACGAAAATGCCACCCCAAGAAAAATCTCGGTATCGTATTTGAGAAATGCCTGTCGAGGTTTGACAGATGTCTACCTAGTACGTAGTCAGTTTCCGTATTCGGTAGCCCGTATTCGTTGTCTGCATTCTGCCTGACCAGAGTCAGTCAGACCAACAAATGCACCGCACACGGTACTGTGCATCTGATACACTTCTATGTCAATACACCCAGATGAACCAGACCGTTCATTTACACTTTAGAATCAATAAATCAGCCAGTAATGTGCGATTATTTCGACAAGATATATTTAAAATATATTTTTGATGTTACCTTTGTATTACAATCTGTATTCCTTTCACGGTATACAAAACTTTGCTTTTCTAGTTCTCCCTTTTTGGTGAAAAGCATTTCAGGTCGTTTTTATGTTGAATTTCCATGAAAAAATCAGAAAATAAGTAACACTACTAAAGCAAAACAAACATTGTCGGGGTAAATCTCAGTGGCGCCATTTGTAATTACTGTCGTGTTGCCATCCCCATTGAGTGTCTGCATAGAAAGTTGGAACATATTTCAACAGAAATGTGAAAATAGAACTAGTTTTTTCTTTATATTTTAACAGCCGTCAGTTGAAAACGATTCTACCTAGGGCTGAAAAGTACCTATTACTTTCAACCCGCTCCTCAGGCAACTGTAAACCTACTTTCCGAGTATGAGTAATGAAAAGTAGATTGTTTACCCAGGTAGCTAAGGATTCTAAATTAGAATCCTGAGCGCAGCGAGGGATTCAAAGTACACCACTTGAGCTTAAAATAGTGTTGCTCCCGAGGTGGACGCTTTACTTTTTTTTTGTCCTATTACTTCAACACAAAATATACAATTTATAGATAGACACCAAATCGAGCTCCCTACTATTGATAAATGTATTATTAGTAACTAGACAATAGGTCTGAAGACCTCAACAAGCTGCAAAGGTAGTTGAATGTTACAGATGCTAGTAACATAGTATTATTTAATTTGCTTCATTATCTATTCTTGCAGTAGATATTATCCAGCCGACACGACGTGTTAAACTACTGATGCCTGACCCGAAAGCTGGACACGAAAACAAACTTTAAACTTTATCCATAAAATTTTGCTAGGAAATCAATAAAAGCGTTCTCTTATTCCCATTGTTTCGAATACATAACCAATGAAATTATAAACTTCGTTTTTTAAAATAATGCTTAAAAAATTGATTAGGTTCCTTTTAAAGAAATGTCCGTACTTGATGCATTTCGGCAAAAAATGCAATAAAAATGTGTGAGCTTAACCATAGTATCAAAAGCCGTCAAATATACTATGAATGACTCATTTGGGAAATTTTTTGATAAAGGCCTTAATATGTGTTGCTTTCATTTCACTGGTCTTATACGTATTCATAGCTCAGTAGGTAGTATTTTATCAAGATTTTAATACGTAGGACCTAGGTGTTTGATTTTCAATTTTTTTTTTTTTTTTTAGTTTAAAGTAACAATTTTAAAGAAGACTTCTTTAGGGTTACCTATTATTTATAAAGTTGCAAACCAATTATTTTAAAGATTGTCAGCCTTATTTATTAAACGCGATTCCTCTAAACGATTCCTCAGAGGCAGTTTATTTAATCCGTGGTTATGTCTTTTTATTGTGAACTATTTTAATCGGCGTTTATCGAGTGTTTTAAGGAATCGTGTTTTTATAAATAAGACCGTATAAGTTCTCTTTGGAAACCTCTGTTTAAAGTACTTAAGTATTCAAAAGTATATTTAAATTCTCCTGAGGAATAATTAAGGTTAGAATTGCCACTATACTGTGATAAAATCCTCTCTATCTTATGATAGTGAAGTTATCTTCATAGTATAAATTGACTAAGTTTTTATTCCAACATGATAGATATATAAGTGTATAAACGAGCCGAACTGGAAACACCCCATACATGCACTCTAGTGCATATCGGTTAACCAGGTGACCACAGTAAGTAATGTGATATAATGTAATAATACCCTGGTAGGGATTCTCTGTCGTAGGCCCAGAATACCTACCTACCTAGTTAAGTTATAGTATCGTGTGAATGTCGGAATCTGTTCAGAGTACTACAAAAATGGATTACACAGAAAAACTCGAGACTGACAATGTTATTGAATCGGTGACACACATTTGCTAATGTGGAGTAATTTTTGCTAATTGCAACTTAAACATTTGTACTTCTTAAAAGGAAATGGCGAATATGTACATTAATCCTTCAATTTTCATCGTTTCACTGCAAAGATCTGATAAACATGTTGACATGTGAATGAGCACCTACCATAATATAACAAATGTTCAGGGTAAATGCTTGTCATGGACAACAGCTGCGCAAATAGTCTAGCTACAGCAGCTTCTACTCTATTCCACTTGAGAACACTGAACAAACAGTTTTGTTTCTAAACGACAAAAGTGTTGTCGTTACGCACATGTTACCATAAAAAAGGTGGCTCCTGAACCTAAAGGGGCGTTTCTCGACGATAAAAGAGTCATCATAAGAATCTTTGCAATATTGTTTTTATTACCTTGAAAACAGGTTTCTATGTGCCAGTGTTATTTACTTTCCTGTCTAAGAATGAAAGATCTCGTGTTTGCACAATCCTCGAGGCAGATGTGACGAAGGCAATTATTATTCCTTCAATTGTTTCAAATATGAATCAACGCCGAACGCTGCACGTTGATTTTCTGCTCATTCTGGTATCAATGAGCCTGATTGTCAATGCCCACGTTTTCCAAACCGTGTTAGCTGAATTTGTAACGCTTCCAAATTTTGCATGACAAGAGGTTTTAACAGCATTAATTTGAATCTGTGTATGTGTGTGCAAGCTTTTCATTTAAGTTTGACGTCATCACAGTAGCTGTTAAAACATGAGGCTTTGACTCGACTTGCTTTACAAATTTTAAATTTTAATGCTGATTTGTTTAGTCCATGTTCGCAATTCGATACATTTATGAGTAGTTTTATACGAAAAACAATATCAATAAATGATTGGTAGAAAATGAGATTAGACAATATGTTCTCAGCTTCCAATGTTGAGATCAAATTTAAAATTATTGTATTGACGCAAAAATTATGTAGTCTTTAAATGACTGATAAGTACTTTAGTATACTTACCTGGACTAGATAATCTTTTGGTTTTTTTGTCAATTTTTATTCAAACGTCAGGCGCGAGACACAAAGATGGGACGTGGGGCGAGGGCGCGGTAAGATGTATAGAGTCACAGACCACAGTATTTGCTCTACGGTCGCTCTTGGTCTGTGACTCTATACATCTTACCGCGCCCTCGCCCCACATCTCATCTGTGTGTCTCGCCCCTCAGAGTTTGTCGTTAGG
The DNA here is from genome assembly GCA_947308005.1 of Yponomeuta malinellus. Lineage (NCBI taxonomy): Eukaryota > Metazoa > Arthropoda > Insecta > Lepidoptera > Yponomeutidae > Yponomeuta > Yponomeuta malinellus. Next base: position 12,183,847 of record OX371006.1, on the reverse strand, counting down.
CGTGGGACACATAGGAAGGACACCGGAGAAGGGCGCGAAAAAGACTCGACACGTTGCATAGATTTCGCGTCCTCGCCCCGTCTTATCGGTATGGGCTATATCCCATCGCTTCCGTACATTTTGTATGAAAGTGAATTGAAAGAATGCCGGGTCTTTTCGCGCTCTTGTCCCACGTCCTTCCTCCTCCACGTCACATTCACATTATGCTGGAGAATTCTAAAGAATAAATGTGGAGTTTCTTTGTTAGCTTCTTCTCCACATAATCCATTAATTGTGAAACTAACAACTTTGACGTTCATTAAGTAAACATTCTGTTTTTACAATGAATAAAAATATTTGAATTGAATTGAATTAAAGGACCCGATCGGACCACTATAAGAACGGTTTTTAATTGTTCTTTTCAACGTCATAATCTAACAGGATATTAGGCACATAGTGTTGGATTTTCCTTAGAGGTGTGATTAGAGGCGAAAATGTTGGTTACCATGTCGTCCACGTAGCACCTATCCCACTCGTGAAGTCTTAATCCACTTAATGAATATTACCGCTTCGCCGGCGAAGCCCCACGTAGCTGTAGGTGTCGCGACGGCTTACAAGTGTCATAGCTTCTAAATACTTTACACCCGAACTGAGACAATATTACGCCATTAGGCTTCAGCACTCCTTGTTTTTATGCAAAAATAACGGTCATTTTGTAACTCTCTTTCACCTGTCTCTTAGGTACAGGGTATTAAAAAACTGACGCCCAACCCTTAGTTTATGCATACAACTTATACACTACTATATCCATAAAATTTAGCTGCGCCAACATATTTTTTTTTTCTTTAAAAACACCAAAAATGTTAGCATACAATACAATAGACGCGTGACTATCAGCGTTATTGTGGCATCGAGCGAAAGCATAAACCAGCGCTACGCTTTTTTGAGAGCTGCTGTTTTAAATACATTTGCTCATCAGTGAAATTTTAAATTAGGTTTTAAAAGAAATCTAACCAAAATGATAGCTAGTGGTGGACTGTATGAAGGCTTTGTGAATATTGATGGAAACACGGATTAGAAGATACTAATTTAGTAAAAATAAAGCACAAGTGATACAGTACAGACAGATTTTAGCAACCATAAAATTAGACAAGGGATTCCTTGGGAATAAATGGTTGGTATATGATACTTTGGCGGATTGTATCCTTTCTGATGTGATCCATCAAAGAAACTCCGAGCGTAGAACGTTCCATAGCACGCTGAGCGACTTTCAATAGGTGGACTAGTCCTGCCGTCAGTGTCCACTTTTTCAGCTCCGTAGGTCGTAACTGGTAGGACGCACTGGTTGAAGACCCTTGTCTTAAGGCTCTGAAGAATAGCCGAGGAGAAAATTTGGCGCAGTTTTCCGAACCCAATTGGATCGTTCTCGAGGCCTCTTTCCTCTCTGTCCGGTTGGATAGTCTGCCTTAAGTCTACTTACTAATGTTCTTGGACAGCTTCGAGGGCCACCTCACTGATGAAGACCGGCTCTTTCATGATTCTAACATGACCTTAGTCTTGTCCAGGTTCATGCCGAGGCCCACACGTTGGGATGCAGTATTGAGGTCGCGGAGCATCCCACCGAGTTCGTGCATCGATTTTGCCATTATTATAACTATATCGTGGGCAAAGCGCAGGTGCGAGATGTATTCGCCGTTAATATTGATGCCTCGCCCAATCCACTGTTTTGAAGACATCTTCTAATGCATTGGTGTACAGTTTCGAAGAAATAACATCTCCCTGTCTCACACCTCCTTGCAGTTGGATAGGTTTCGTTTGCTAGCCCTGGACGTGGACAGTCATTGTTGCGGCGTTATACAGACATCTCATCGCCTCCAGAACAGCCCAGGTCTCGACGGGGTCGAAGGCTTTTTCACAGTCCAAAAATGCCAGACACAGCGGTGACTGATATAGCCTATAAGATTAGCAAGCTGAAGTGGCAGTGGGCTCGTCACAGTGGGCTCGTCATACCGAAGAACCGATGGTCGATGGGGTGCAAAGGTTGTCGAGTGGAGACCACGAGCTGGCAAGCGCAGCGTGGGACGCCCACCGGCTCGCTGGACCGACGATTGAGGCAGATCGCGGGCAGTGGCTGGATGAGGATGGCTCAGGATAGCTGAGGATAGAGGAAAGTGGCTTGCCCTGGGGAAGGCCTATGTCCAGCAGTGGACGAACACGGGCGGATTGATTGATTGATACGACACTTGATGCATTTCTACAAAAAAAAAACGCAATAAAAAGTGCGACGTTGGAGCTCAATATTTCCTAAGCCGCTGATGTCCCGGGCATGGTTCCTTTGGAAAAAATGTCCGTAATGATAGCTTGTTCTACTGTTCTAAATGCGTATTAAACGTACTTGTTCTGAAAATATGTCCCATTCAAATATTTACAGCGTCTGAGTGGTCACTTCACGTACTTAGACATTGCGCCCGTAATTCTTTTTAAGTTTTTAATGTAATTCACACAATATGACTTTATCCCGGATATGCCTAAAGCAGGGTCTGGCATTTTCTGCGTTCATGCCAACCAATGCAATGCCAATAAATGTAATTCTTGCAGGACTAAGATGACAGGCGAAGGCTCGAGTTTTGTTCACGCTTTGAGTCTTGTAGATCTATTTCTAGCATAGGACACTTCGTGTTTCGGTAACGGTGTTAGTAAATTAACAAACGGTGTTTTAGTTGACTGTTTAGTGGCAAATAAGGTTTATTCAAGTTGAGTTTTACGAAGTTGAGTACGAAGACATTTTTATTCCTCAATAACACTTCTCATTTAGTCATTGCTTACCATCAGATAAAGAATCAATAACAATATAACAATAGATGGTCATCAATCTCTTATCAGAAACTTTTTTTTAGATTGTCAGCTATGCTGATAACATCTCGAACATTCTTCCCTCAGTATTCTTAGAACAATATAACTAAACAGTCAAGTGAAACTGTGGCATATTTACTGTGGACAAAACAGCGGATCATAAAGAAGTAAAATAAAAAATATATAGGAACAAGAAAAAAAACCCATTTCGAAATGGCGATGTGGCCAGTTTATATCTCAACTGTGTCTGACCACTTGTATGGATCCGACAACCATATGAGATCATATGCTTGCTGTTCGTGTGGACTTTTTGGGTGTAAGTCTTTATAGAGAACATAAAATATCTCATTTACAAGTAGACGTTTATTTCTCGTCAATAAATTATAACACTTCATTCAGTAGGTTTTTAGGCTTACTTTGTTACTTTTTTCTCAGAACATGTTACGTGTTCTGTGGATTTTTAAGTTCTTGATTGCAGCGAGCGATTTTCATCTATAGGACCGCATCATCGGAAGTCATTATTTATTATTGAATAAATGTGGGGCACAATATCGGCCTATAATCCACATATCTTCAGAGCTCTCCAGTGCATGACTGTATAAAAAATCCGCGCGCTGGTGACCCGAACTTGACCCACATGGAAGACTATTGTTTTCGCGCTTCACCTTCATTATAAGACGACGCTAGTGCATCCACTTCGTCGTCATCATCGCGATGATTTCTCTAAGACCCTTGACTCTGTTTTTTCGGTTCACGAAACAGCCAGTAACTCGTTAGTTCGTTTTTTACGATATCCAGTGTTTAATCGTCAACTACTCTAGGCAACTATGTATTACTCTGTTTATTTCTAACAACAGCTCAATGAGCGAGAGTGACTCATGAATTGATATAATGTTTTTTTCATTTTGGTGTGAACTTGCAAGCGTGACCCTTCCATTGTGCTGATTCACGACTCTCGTCGTGATTTCTCTCTTTTTGAATACGAAAACCCGCTATGTGTCATTACCATTGCCCTAGAAAACGAACTTTCTTGAAGCGATGTGCACGTTTCTTGGTTATTTGCATGATTTGCATGGTACTAACTTCAAGTCACTTCCACTGGCACTGTCAATTAATTTTTATTTTGAATAATGAGAATGCTAAACCACTACCGAGTACGATAGGTGACTTTGAATTCGATTGAGAAATTTTAAGGGGAGGTTTTAACCATGATTTAGAAACCTTTAATGGATAATTTAAAAAGAAATGCCGCGTCAATTTTTTTTTAATTGCGCAAAAGTACTCCACTTAAGCATAGACAAACAATATCAGGACGACGAGTTATAAAAACTGGGTCAAGCGTCTTATGGTCGGCGCTGGCCAACGCAATTGTTCTTTTAATTGTTTACGCATTTCGGAGTACAAACTTATACATTTAACATATTAGAAAACATTTTTCAACGTCATGGTGCCAGTTTCGAGCAAAAGGTCGGAAATCACGAATATTTACAAATATGTTATACCATTACCCTGAAATCATATTTTCCACGATGAAAAGAACACTCTCTCAAACTATAGCCATCGATTTTTTTTTATTTAATTATATAGCTTACGATTTCGAAGATTCGCAAGATTATCACAAAACCATCATTGCCCTCACATCCTGTCCACGATCAGATCATCCAAATTGATTGCGATCTTAATCACATTACAATCAAGCAAACCTTCCCTGACGATTGAGGATGTGAATGTGTTGTCTTATTCCACTCTCGCTGATGGAAGCCGTCTCTCCTCTCTGCAGGCATGTCCCTAGACGAGGGCAGACAGTCGCAGCGCCCATACCGCTATGGCATGGTGTTGCTGTGCGCTGGTGCGCTAATCAACTGGCTGGGCCTAGCGGAAGACTACGCGGAGCCCGTGCGCTACGTAGGCGTGGCCTGCATCGTGGCGGGCGCGCTGCTCATCTGCGCCGCAATGTGCTGCTGGCTGCAGTCGCCCGCGCGGCAGCCGCACAACGACCGCGCCTCGCCCGACACACATCAGGTAAAACCAACAACGTCTCCGCGTCCATTCACATTTCACGGCGCAGCCAATCTGTCAGACAGTGACTATTTGCTCTACCGTTCGCTGCAGCATTGAATGGAGTGAATAAGCGTTAACTTTAAATTTCATGGCGCAGAGACACGTCGAATGAGACAGTAATTCCATGCCAGCCTTCCATGTCCCACTTACAGTTTGCACAATGATTTCCCATGTTTCCTAAGTCATTCGTCATCCATAACATACCTTCTTCACTATTATTATCGGTTATCACAACGCTATCTAGCTCGGACTGCGTAGGTAATTCAACTCTTATCACATGAAACCGGATAGATAATGCACTTTCTATCATTGTTTTTCTGCACTAGACACTTCGCCGTTCCGTTTGCCTCAATGGTCGTTAGTTTATATTTAATTTCATTCATTGGTGTGGGTGTAAACATATTTTTCTTCTATCATAGTCAAGAATTATTGGTGTTGGTATTTGGTAATAATGAGATGAATAAATAACCTAGAACGAGCAAACAACTTGTTTACTGCTACCCGTTCAACGATTTCTTTCGACTGTTTATTTACAATTTTATTCAGCTTTGGTCTACTACAGCACGAGCCTTTGAGGTGGAATGGAAAAGCCATTTTTGGTGAAAATGGACTTTGAATGCAGTCTTACTCAGATTTTCAAGCTCTTTCAATCTGTAGATATATTTTGTTTCCTCTGATTCGCAAAAAAATGGCTTTTACTACCTTGATTTTTAACGGGCTTCACAGTTTTTTTATTAAAACATGCTGTAAAAGACACTGACGCTACTTATTTTTTGTCGTAAATGATTTTTTTTTGTTTGTAGTTATGGCTTATACTGCAATTATGGTTTTCGTGTAATCCAACTTATTAGTACAATTAGTACATTGCACATGCACATGCACGTGCACATACACACACACACACACACACACACACACACACACACACACACACACACACACACACACACACACACACGCACACGCACACACACGCACACGCACGCACGCACGCACGCACGAACGCACGCATGCACGCATGCACGCACGCACACACTTCGCTTGTTGGGACCTGACTAATCTAACAACCGTAATTGTTTTGCATCGTTGTGTTGTGTTTGTCACCTTTATTTAGGTACTTATCTACCTTCAATGGAAAAAAAAGTTTAATCCTCAAGAAATCAATTATTAAGAACATATATTATTGTTTACTCTAATTGTATGTATTGCTGTGGATTTCTGTTAAATGATGTGCGCTTACCGTTCCAGATCGACGACCCCATCCACGTGATCTCAATGCCGGACGAGGAGACGATGCAGCAGAAGCCACCGGACTACGAGACGGTGGCGGGCGCGCCGCCGACGTACGACGACGCCATCAAGCTGAACCCGGCGCGGCTGCTCCCGGCCGGCAGCAGCGCGGCGCCGCCGGCCGAGGTGATCCCCGGGCAGCCGGACACGCCCGCGCCGCACGCCGCGCTCGCCGCCGTGCACCGTGCCTCCCAGCCCGTGCCCAAAACACCGCCGCCCCCCTATCGCCCCACGCACACCATCAGATGAAACCGCAGCGCGCGCCGGCGGCCTGTGTTACTTTAAATCGACTGCTGTTTCGATGATGAGACTTGTAAATGTGAATACTTAAACTAAGGGAAACTAACGGGCGTCGACTGTCGTCGGACGCCCGGCAATGTTATCATGGTATTATTTATTGTCGTACGAACATATCCGCGCATGAGCTGATTGTTATCCTTGTAGGTTTATCGAGCTTAGACGAGCGTTGCGTACTTATGTGATATTTAGGAACTTGTAATAAATATTCGTAATGTTTTATAATGAGATGTAAATACTAAGACGTTTTTATAAAATATTTGAGGACTCGATTGAGAATGAGGGCCGACGCAGGCGATCCTGGTAGCAACACGTAGATAACTATTGTGGGAGTAGTAATGCGATTAGGAAACAAATCTTCCGGATTCGAAAATATTAATATAGGTAATTACTTAGTGACGAAATAATATTAACAAATGAGCGGAAACTGCCTGCCCAATTGTGAAAACTCGGCACGACCGACGATGTTCCATAAAAACATATATCCTCTTATTTTAAACGAAAATCCATAGCTGCACTGTGCCATTTTAGATAATTGGCCATTATTTCTTATACTTGCATAGCATTAACAGACCATCTAATTATCCTTCGTGAGACATGTTTTATTATCAAACCTACTCGTATGTAATTAACCATGTTTTAGAATGATTGTGATAATCAATGAACTACCTTGTTGTTATAGTTAAGACCACACTACTGCTTATTACCAACAATCGTAAATATGAATCTAGTCTCCAAATGTCTATTAATGATCACTGTTGACCGAAATATTTTTGTAAATTGTACACATTTTGATTGCACAACTGTTTACTTACCTAGGTACCTACCTCTAGACATGTCGCTTCTAATGGCAGTTGGTTTAAAGTTGGTTCAGTAGTACCTACTGGCAGTTCATTTTGCGATAATCATAAAAATGGGTGTGTTTTGTAAATCTGAATATACATCGAAGACTTCATTCGACACTGCCATTTGGCCTATTGTTACTAACACTATTTGTAAAGTAAAAGTAACATCTTAAAAGCAATATGCAGGTAAGTAACGTGTAATTTATATTTTAAGCGGACGCGCGTTGCAGTTATTGTTTACCTTTTCACGCCTGCCTTAGGAGATTCGGCTGGCTTTCGTAAATGGGACCAAATAATACCTATCTTTATTCTTGCAAACCCTACCGAGATTTCAGGATTGTACCATATTATTTTAGTTTTAAAATAAATTCGTGTAAATGTGTGGATCTAGGAGTCTTAAGGTTTTACAATGCTGAAGTTGTGCATTTATTATTTGTACACTGTACAAAGTTGAAGTTGAGAGTGTGCATATAAAATAAATAAATGTTGTTTTAATTACATAAATGCATCGAAGTTGGTTTTATTTATACTTACCTACTTTAGTGGGATGACCTCGTACTTCTATATTATGATGCCATCAAAAACATCACTTGTAAAAAAAAACAAGTCTCGCAACTCAGTTCTTCTACCGTAAAAAGTTGTGAGATCCATGTATTACCAAGTCGGTTAATTTAAGGGTCCTTCTGCCTTAAGTTATTACTAAGACTCCCGCTGTCTGTCCGTCCATCCGTCCGTCTGTCACCAGGCTGTACCTCATGAACCGTGATAGTTAGACAGTTGAAATTTTCACTGATGATGAATGTTTGTTGCCGCTATAACAACAAATACTAAAGACAGAATTAAATAAATAAGGGCCCATTCGACCAAGTAAGCTTTATTCCAGGAGTAATTAATCTCATAACAAATTTACTCCCTCAATTTTAATCTTGGTATAATTTATTGCATTCTAGCGAATTATCCCGGGATTAGTAGTTGGTAGAACGTGATATAGATTTACTCCAGAGTATTTCTCGACTTATTCCAAGATTACCACTTATACCAGGCATAAATAGTTTAGTCGATTCGGCCGAGATTCGGCCCCATAGAATAAGATATATTGAAGTGGGGCTCCCATAAAACAATAGTGATTGTTTTGCCATTTTTTGCTAGATATTAATAACGACAACAGGTAGACGCTTGAAATATTCAAATGTTGTACCTTACAGAACCTTTCGTGCGCGATTCCGACTCGCACTTGGCCGGCTTTTTTTTTTAAAGTTGGCGCTACTAACCTAGATGGTATATATATTTATTTATTTATTGATAAAATGGAACCTTTAATTATTTCAAACATAAAATTAGAGACTTAATTAATACATAAATGATAAAAATATACAAATAACTAATTCTATATTTACAAATAAAACACCTGCCCCAGGTCACTGTCCCGCGGTAATGAGGGGTCACTATATTGTACGACCCGATAACGTACAGCCAATAATGCACAACCCAATAATTCGTGCCCAAGGGACACCATTTATTGGGGTGTGCATTATTGCCCGTACGTTATCGAGTCGCGCAATATCGGTACGGACCAATAACGCACGCATGATTTTGTACGACCAATAATTGGCGTCCATATCAGTGCCCCGTTCACATTATGATTAGCGCATTTTACTTGACATGAAATCAGCATTTGAGCTTAGGATTCGTTTTGTATTACAGAAGAAATTTCTTCCATAATCTAGGTGGTTTTTTACATTCATTCATTCAATTAAAAAAACCGAATGTAATTTCTGAACTTCCAAAAGGGTGACGCACAAACTAATAAATAATAAATCCCTATTAATGGGTACCTATTCTTCTTCAAGGTGATTGATGGCTTTGGCTCAGCTGAGACTTGAAACGAAAGACGCATTTTTCAGTGTGAGAAACAGATTATTTGTGGGTGCTGGCGTGTCAGCCATTACAACTGATTGTAATGCCTAAATTAAAATGCCCGAAACCAAGTTTCGTTGCCTACGCCTTCATCCCGGCACCGCCATCCTTCCTGAAGCCGGTTCCCGTACCAAATCTATCAATGGAGAGATGAGCTAGGTTCATAAACCTTCATGTAGCAGCTGCTGAGTTGTCTGCGAAGTTTCAAATGTATTGTCCACATAACTTCTCGTCCCGCAATTATCTTCACCAGTCTATCACGAGCGCTCTGGTTGAGGCCTGTCATACTTTCTTATTCATTAACTCTACTAATAAACTCGTCCATATCCTTGCATACGAGCCAGGTAACAATAATTCGCTTGAGTAGGTATTGTATTACAGAAAAAATCTCCACTCTGCCAATCTTTTCTCAAATCATACCTATTACATCTAAACATAAATTGGCATTAGTACAAGATCCCATCATGAGTGAAATCAACAACTTGCAATGCTAAAACCTTAATTACCTACTATTCTTTGTAAAGAAACCATAGTAGTAGTATTTTATACTCTAAGAAAGAAACTAGACTATTCAATAAACAATAGTGTAATTTAACTACCCTAGAATAGGTGCCAATGGACACCTTACTTATAATTTCACAGAATTTTTCTTTCAACCATTTAGGTAAGTACTGGTCCATAATCCATAAGGAGAAGTGTATCTTTTTTTTATGAACAATACATATTTTTTATCTTTAAGGCCGACTTGCACCACTTTCTTAAATGTGGCTTAAACAGCATTTAACTACAATTCTTCTTACAGAAGTCGATTTGAACGGTGACTTAAGTGACATTTATATACTTTTATTTATGTTACATACTTGTTATGGTTTCTTTGCTAAGATATTTGACTACACACATTAATATAATTCCTCAGCTGCTTGCGTGATAGACATACATATAGTAACAATAGAACTGAATGAATACTATCACTTTGCAATCTAAGGAGTGTTTCCTCGATGAGCAATGTTACTTTAATGTCTTTAAAAATATATTGCAAAATAGGAGATAGTGCAAACTAGGAGAAAATAGGAGATAACGCTATTTTAGGTCGTAGATAGATTTTTTTCCTTCTAAGCTACTTTGGTAATAAAATTAAACGTAAGTAGGTATTAAATATTTTATTTAACTTCATTACATACTCCTTTTCATCTTCAATGGCACAATACTGACATGTTATCACTACAGTGGCAAATAATTTTAAATGACAGCTAAGTCAATGATCAACTTATGTGCCTACCATGAATAAAGCAGTACTAGGAAAAAATCAATCTTAGTGTTATCTTCAATTTAATAAATTTGTATCGACAAACAGCTTATGTACTACTGTGCCAACGACAAGCTTTACTGCTTGCTGTTCTTCTTCTTCGTCTTTGAATTCCGAGAAGCTTGGGCAACGGCTCCATCCATAGACCGACTTTAATGGGCGGCCAGCCATAGCCAATAAACGTGGCGTCCTTTCTAAGTGATCTTCGGCTACTAACTCATTTCGTGTTCCACGGAAGACTAGGTGAGAGCTTACTGGTCAGGCATGAAGCCGAGTATAGACTAGCTTAGATTTCATCTGAAATTTTGTAAGATAGTTTAACCCAAACATAAATGTAGTGTACGCTCAGAACAACTTCATCCTCGTCGCCTGTTAACTTGTAAAGCCTCCTTAGCCGTGATAGTTTTCTTTTTAAGTTCATTATATGTGCTACTATTTAACATTTTTTCACGTTTCTAACCCTGTATCCGGGAGATGGGGCGCCCAACTCGAACCAAAATATGAGCTTCAAAGCTAAATATTTAATTTTCGAAAACGGATCCCTAAATCCAAAAAATGTTTTCCCACATTTTCATTGTATGTGAGTGTGTAGGCGATAAATTGGATACCTAATTTAGGTGCAGAGGAAGCACGCAAAAAAATTAAGATTAATTACATGGAAATTTTTTACGGTAGCTTTTATGCATTTTTTTAGTTTGTACTGTTGCGTCAGCAAGTCACCGACACTGCATTGTAATCACAGATAGTAATATGGATAATCCTTTACGGAACGCTCTCGCTCAAGGTGGAGCACCACGAGCCTTAGCAGTCATACGAAGGTTGGTCTAAGAACTTATCTCCAACCATAATCTGGCTGATATTGTTTGTCTTACGCTTACTTATCTATCAGCTTACGAATAAAAATATTAAACTTTAAAACACCTACTTAATCTGATGCGTAAACATGTCTGACAATTATTTTATATTTATTTTGACCGCAGCTTTGAAAATAAGTAAATCAAATTAGCTTCTGTAAACGAGGCACCACTCTATGAAGTGATTTTCTTGTCTGTGGTTGGACACGGATTATTGCCCCCGTACCGATTTTGTACAGCCCGATAATGCGCACCCCGATAGTGTACAGCCAATAATCCGTGTACATGTGCACGGATTATTGGCTGTACATTATCGGGGTGTGCGTTATCGGGGTGTGCGTTATTGGGACGTGCGTTATTGCCTCCCGTAATGAGCCCAGAACGCTGGCGACGTTACCTCTTTGGATGGCCAGGCTTATCCTCTGGCCGAGGTACGCGCCGGCCCTCTGGTCTCCCGATGCGTCGATTAGGCGCGCCGCTAAGTCTTTGAACAGCAGGCGCGCCTCTGGGCCCCAAGTGCCTATGGTTTCGACCCCAAACGGCGCAAATATGTAATTGTTTCCTATTGAACCAACAGCTAGTACAATAACATGGAATCTGATATAGGGAAACTCAGGACCTGTAGGCTTAGCACGCTGAACATTTTGCCTGCTCTCAACTGTAACATTAAACACTAAAAAGTATTAAGATGACGTCACAGAGGGATATCTCGCCGATGCGAACATGAAGATCGCGTGAGCTGTCTCAACGCGCCTCCTTCTGTCAGTTTAATACCGTTTGTCTATGGTTTGCCGCAACCCCGAACATGAAGGTGTTTTTTTCTCGCATAATGACAGCTTAACTAAGAGAAATTTCTCTGTTGGTGTCGAGGTAAAGACAAGGCTTTTAGGTTATAATTTGTCTTTGCTATCATACTCTTACATATTTGCGTTTCTTAGTTTTCGTGTTGATTTATGTCTTGTGAGGATGATGAGCATACCCAATGAGGATATGAGGATGGCTTTACTACTAGGTATTCACTTTACTTACCAGCCACGAGAGGTCAAGTAAGTATAGCAAATAAATTGTGTGAAATTAAATGACGGCGTTATTGTACAAGTACGAAACGACATATAATTACATAAAGCAGTTTTGCATTGAGTTTAAAGACAGCCCAATGAACAAATACACATATAATTGTCGTATACAGTTCCGCTCCATTTTCTCTAAAACTTTAGAAAACTGTTACCTATTTGTTTTGTTAGGTCGGTTGTTGGAAAGAAGAAAAAAACGTTTCGATATTCCATTCATATTTACCTTCATAGTCAGTTCAGACTTCAGACAAAACACTTAGGTTATCGACTGTTCTTAGGAAAAAAAATTGTGAACGAAACGCAGAAGAGCTAAATGAACAAATGAATAGTGTTGTCATACAGTCGAAGTGTACCGATTGAGTGTGACCAACCCAAAAAAATATTAAAATTGAAGCCTTTTTTTAAACTGACATCTCCATTTTGCCGCCTGCGAGAAAGACTTTAAACAGTGTTTAAATTTCTCTTCCATTCACATCATGTTCGCTGTTGCGACAAAACTAAGAAAGCGGCAAAGTTTATGCCGCGGCGCCTGTCATTTTCTCGCATGCTAGTGTGCTAAGCCTACTGAAAACAGTTTTCACGCGATAGGTCAGACTATAACGTAGTGATTACATACTCTTTGGGTCAGACTGGATGTCAGTTACGTCATATCCACAGAGAATATAATCACTACGTTTTAAGAGACGGAACTCGCATACATCGCTGTCGTTTGAAAATTTGTATGAAATTCATTCCCCCACCGTTACCAATATGACAATATGAAAAAAAAAAAAAAGACTTGCTGACAGTAATAGTGATGTGCACGATAGCCGATAGTTTTAGTGATGTATCGATAGTTTTCAATTTATCGATATAAACCCTTCAAAGATGTCTATTTTTTATTATTTAATTAAAACACATTTGTAGATGATGCAGACTTTTATTTGAAATAAAAATTACGTACACAAATCACATTTTATTTAAATAACAGTCTAAATTAAAGTCGAACCTACACAAACTTATTATCAATTTCTAGTTCATAGAGAGAAGCGTTCCAGAAACGGAATGAAAAGGGTTCAAATATTTTGGCTCCCTTTTATTGAAGCATGTAACTTAATGCGTGCCAGCTTTTTACAAGAAAAAAACATGCAATGCCTAAGAGAAATCTAGGTGAAAATGTTTAAAGCCCAAAGATTTCTTTCCTTTCTTACGTATCTTTTTTACCCGAACTCTCAAAAATATCTCAAAGGAATAGCTAAAAATCCTTCTGCTCGAATATTCATTCAGAGGCAGCAACTATTTACTACAATAACAAATATTTTCTTTCAAGCTTGCACAGGACTGAGTACCAATATTGAAAGTAGAATTTTGCTTCAAACACAAGCACCTAAAAATTATGTACATTGAAAGTTATGGAAAGAGTTCTGAAATTAAAGGATTCAGTAGCGCCATCGAATATGTTGTTATTGTAGTTGCATTTTTAGACATCTCAGCTCTGCTGCTTTTTGCTTGGTCCTTTGACCGGCCTGCGCAGGGTTCCTCCATTTGGGCAACTGAAAATGCACACATGTTTTTATTTACTAAAAATAGGGCTATTCTATCATTTGAGGAGCATGCAATTAATAAATATGGAGTATGGGATGAAGTGAAAGAGGTGTGTTAAGATCATAGTAAGTGGGAAACCATTATCTCTGCCTAGCCCTCTGGGGTACAGGCATTAGTTTATGTATGTATGGTACTAAATTTAAAACTCTGCGATAACAAAGTAAGTCAATAAATAAAAAAAAAAATCATAGATTTTATAAAATACAGTAAATAACTAGCACTTCTGCTATAATAAAATCCTCACCATTGCTGCTTCGACACATGTGCTGAGGAAACCCAATTAATTGAGCATCAGTAAGTGGGGTTGCAGTCAAATTTACCATTGGAATTGCTCTTTTTCTTAAGCGGTTTCTTTTTTTGTTGAAATCTTGTTTTAAAATGATTTCCGCATACATGTCGCAGTTGATGCAACTTTTTTATTGGTACATGCACCAGTTCTTCATTACCAACAGCTTTTAGCCAGGCCTTTGCAACTGAAAGAGTAGAATAAAGAAAACGTTATTTACAAATTAACAGTAACAGTAAGTAACCTAGCCAGTAACAGTAACCTACTTAGGTATGTCATGAAGGATTTTCATACAGTACACAATAATCTATTAAGAAGCTTATTAGGGGAGGGCTTAAGTACATAATATACAATTAAACTTACCGGTTTTCATCCAAGGGAAACTGCGCAAATAAAGAAGAACCACACTGGTGGTCAGAGTGTCTTTCCTTTGCACCGCAAATTTCGCATGTTCTGTGGCTGCCTTTACCACCCATGTTGTCCGTAGACAAAACACAATGTAACAATTCAAGAGTCTCTATCTCACAAGCCGGAGGAGCAGTTTGCTCAACTCAACGAACCAAATCACTAGTACTAAAGAGTCACTATCTCACATGTCGGAGGAGCGGTTGCTCAACTCAACGAATCATTTCACTAGTACTATATAAACGCATGAATGCACTGACGCCTTATCAGCACGACAAATACGAAATACGAACTAAAAATTTAAAGAACAAACAAAGAAAATAATTACTGACATGGGCAGACATTTTGTTTGAATTTTGCAGGTCAGTGTTACCATACAAAATACAACAAAACTACTTTTTGTATTTTGCTCGGCAAAGTTATTGAAAAATTATGCTTTCTTTTTGTCACATTAATGACATTGTAGATTAGTAAGATTAGTGACATATTGCTGATAATATTAGTAGTATTGACTATATAAGAAAACAATTCAAAACACTAGATTAAAAGCTCCCATGCTTTAATTTATTTAATTACTGGCAATTTTAGCATTTTCTTTAGAATGTTGGCTAACAAGGGGAAGGAATTTCATACAACAATTTTTTACTATGAAGTTTCTACCCCCTGGTCATATCATCAGCGAAGCTAAGAAGTTGGGTAAAACGAAAACATTTATCAATATCATTGACTATTAATTATTAAGGCGCGGTTGGTATATGTACTACTCTTTGCTGGCAACGTGGCAATGGCAACACTGTTCATTCCTTGTTATTTATGTTCACAGATTACAGATTACAATTTTTGTTTTGTTTGTGATGTGATGTGATCAGCGAGTTGCGAGACTTAGGTATTTCAAAAAATCACTGAACTATGCCAGTAGAATTGAACAGCTTAACTGAAGGATGGCTAGAACTCGAAAGCGACCCTGGTCTGTTCACTTTACTCCTAGAGGATTTTGGCGTAAAAGGTGTCCAAGTGGAAGAAATCTACGACTTGCATAAACCTCTAGAGAGCCCGGTGTACGGCTTTATCTTCCTGTTCCGATGGATAGAGGAGAGGCGGTCCCGTCGCAAGTTCGTGGAGCAGATTGAGAGCTTCGTGCGTGATGAGGAGACCATCAACAACATCTTTTTCGCTCAGCAAATGGTGCCGAACAGTTGCGCTACTCATGCGTTGCTTTCAATACTTCTAAACTGCCCTAATCTACATTTGGGAGAAACTCTAAGCAGATTGAAGGTAGGACACCTATCAAAGTACTTTAAAATGAAATGAAAAAACTTCACAACCTTTTTTGAAGTGAAAACAGGAACACTGTGCTCTTAGTGAGTAAGTAACAGTGAACAAAACTGAACTTACACACTCGGAAAGGTAAAGCTATAACCCGTGTACTCGGTGACGCTGAATCGCTTTAAATACTCAGCACCAGATTCAAAATTAATTTTCACCTCTATTGTGTGGTCACTAGCGTACACCGACTAGTTTTTCAAATAATAATTATAATCCTGATACATTTACAGCACCATACACTTGGCATGAACCCTGAGAATAAAGGCTGGGCTATAGGAAATACCCCAGAACTCGCTTGTGCTCACAACTCCCATGCCATTCCTCAAGCTCGCAAAAAGACTGACAAAAATGCTGGTGTATCAACCGGCCGCTTTACAGGTAGAAAACACTCTTTTTGTTACATATTAATGTAATTCCAGAATCACTTCCCTGAATTTAACTCTTTTTTGTTGTTGGGCAATTATTTCAGAAACACTTAAAAAACTGTACTGGCCGTACTGGCCAAACTTTTTTTAACATTTTTTTATTTCCAGGGGAAGCATACCACTTTGTCAGCTTTGTGCCCATAAATGGGCACCTCTTTGAGCTTGATGGCTTGAAACCCTATCCCACGGATCATGGCCCTTGGGCTATGGGGGAAGACTGGACTGACAAATTTAGACGGGTTATGGCTGAGAGACTAGGGAGGGATGCAGGGGAGCAGGTTCATGATATAAGGTAATCATAATAAATATCTCTCAACAAGAAGATATAATTTATGAAATTGCAATAATGTCATACTCAATTAAAGTTCACAAGTTCAGCTTACCTCTTAAGACGGCTGTCATGTCTGGTATCCGTCTTGCTCGCATATCTCTTCATATTTAATTATTGTAAAATAATCTGTATACTTTTCACAAAAGTGGTCTGTGGCATCAATAGATAGTAAAATTATGGATGTTGTTTTAATTTTCATGCATAATTTTTGAAGAGTTTATTTGGTGTACAAAACAGATCGCAACCATTACACGATATAAAAGTAATAATATGACATGAGTACTAAGTTGTGATCTAAAGCATGCACACACAACATTGCCACATGTATTAGAAGTGACAAAGACTTAATTTTAATGAAAAATCTCTTGTATAAAACTAAGTACAGCATAACAAATAATATGTTTAAAATGTGCCTGATTTTATTTTCTAGCAATGCCTTGGACCACATTTGTCATAAATATTCTCATCATTTTATAATCATAAAAATCCTAGAAAGTGCATGCCTGATGCCAGATGTAAAAGCAGCAATGGAAAAAGCTAATTGTAATTATGTGCTAACATTTTTTCAGATTCAATCTAATGGCTGTTGTTCCGGATAGAAGATTAGCACTGACAAGAAAGTTGAATGCCCTCGAAACTAACCAGAAGAGAATCAAAGAAGCTGTCTCCAAGATAGGAAAACATTTGAGGCATCTACATGCTTTAGGCAGGCAGTATAATGGTGAGAAACAATAAATACGGCGTGATTTTCAAATCGTTAGCAATATTGTGAAAGAATATTCTTTTCATTATTATAGAGTATTAAGTAAATTAACAGTAATTATATAACATAAAATTTAAAAATAGCGTCCCTTCATTTCCTTCCGTGGACGTCTTTGAAACGCCTACTTTTCAAAACTAGCGCCATATGTTTCAGAATCATGCTTAGAACGCCCCCTTAAAAACGTCGAGCTAATTCGCAGTCACCCCTATTTTATTAGGATTTTTTTTATATTTGTTTTGTTAAGTTTTGGGACTGACTGAGCATTATCACTAGTAAAACTAGTAGTATTAACAGTGTTACAGTTCTGTTTAGCAATAAAAAAGTAACTTACGAAAATCAAATTTGTCAGATCAAGGAGACCTAGTATCAGAGGACTCAGCCCAGGCATTATCAATGGACGAAGACCTGTACCAAATCAGTGAAGATACCATAATTTGTGCTCTAGAATCACTGATGACCGAAAAGGCTGAAAACTTGACTATGGACATTGACTTTACACAACCCATCACAGTTGAGGTGGGCGATAGCGAGACTCAACGGCAAGACAGCAAAGTAATTCTTGGTGAGTAGAGTTTACACCTTGAATATTATCTTAACGTTACTATGTAGGTAGTACCTAGAGTTTGAAACATAAAACAAATGAAGTAATGTTTTTATTGTTATTTTAGTGGAGCCCATAGAGCAGGGAGTTACAGCGAAATTCGTCACAATAAGCAGAGGCAATCTTATCCTTGGAGATGTAAGTTGACACCAATTTTCTACAGAATCAATTGTCTTATAGAATTGATTCTACAATTCGGCAGCACCTTTCTTGTTCAATGTCGATTTCGTGCAGAAACTGTTAGCCTATCTAAGACAAGACTTAAACCAATTTGTATATGTACAATTATAATTTTTGCAATTAGGCTCCAAAGAGATGTCAAGATGATCAATAACTCTTTTTTTAAGCTGAGCGAAAAGTTATTCTGTAACTCGGGTGTATCCCGGAACTATTAAACAAGTAAACTTTACTCTAATTAGGAGAGTCTCGCACGATACTGACGAGTACTCCACACAACTGGCCATAATGAAGAATTCATGATTCAAAATATAAACTGAGTAAATATAAGCGGCGATTGTGTGGCGTAAAGGCACGCGCGCAGTCATGGCCGAACTTCTTTTGATATAATTATGTCCCAAAAACCAACACCGCGCCGATTAAGCTCCATCAGTCATGGGTCATTAATTAATGTCGTTACAGG
The DNA here is from genome assembly GCA_947308005.1 of Yponomeuta malinellus. NCBI lineage: Eukaryota > Metazoa > Arthropoda > Insecta > Lepidoptera > Yponomeutidae > Yponomeuta > Yponomeuta malinellus. Next base: position 12,165,011 of record OX371006.1, on the reverse strand, counting down.
CTATCATGCCCTCCACACACATGATCGCCTATATACGTCCGTCCAGGGGCAATTACGCATTTTTTCAGCAGGCTCAAAATACGTGCTGCGTCAATTTTCCTAGTTGGAAATAAATTTTGCGACTTCTCAGATCTACCCGACCACAACAACTGCGCTAGTTAGTAGCAACGACGCCCCGCTCCTGGTGTATGCAGAAACAGGCCCTGATCAGCCATTGAAACTCAAGAAACTATACTTTACGCAGTCTGAACTTAACGCTTTGCTAAGCAGCGTAAGCAGCGAGATCCAGACGTGCCAACAGGCACTTAATGATGAGAACGATAAACGAGACATGTATAAGGTGAGTGGCGTAGTGTAATAAGATAAACTTGAAGCAGTTGGGTATTCCCGCAGGTACTTGTAATCAAGTGCAGGCTTAGTGTTTCGAGTTGAAGTTTTCCTCATTAGTTCACATTCCTGTAATAAAATTGCAGTCTACTTAAAGCTTGGCAAAAAAATGTAGAAACCGGAAGTTAAACTACACTAATTGATTGTTTTAATCCAGATAATGTGCTTGCTTTATTCCATAAACACAATACTTTTTTATGAAGTGGCAATAGATTTCTTCAAATCGTGTAGTAAAAGAACAGTAAAGTAACAGATATAGAGCAAAAGTCTGAGCAAATTTTACTCCAATTTCTACTATTTCTTGCCAAGCTCTGACTTAAAACTGTTTTATTTTTTGTGGTGTTTGGTAACTCGCATTGTTAATGATTTTTTCTCAAACATGCTTCGAAATTTGAGCATTATTTCGACAACCTTCTTCGAGATAAATCGAAATTGCTGTACACGCGAGCAGCGGCCGGAAAAAGTTCTATGAACATTCATAACTGTCGTGTTTTGCGGCCAAATAAATTACATTGGTATTACATAACTCATAATATCTGTCGCGTTATTTAAAAATGGAACGATCTTTTACTCCGAACTAAGGATGTAACTTATCAGAGGTTTTATTTAAATTTCGAACTGGCTTGTAATAGAAAGCTGGATATACCTATTGAAAAAAAAAGAACACTAACGCGGCAAAAATTATTGTTGTTTGTTCGATTTTGAAAGTTTATTGAATTTTTCAAATAAAAAGTTCTGCCTTAGTACTACTTAGTTTTAATTTCCGCGCATTATTTGAGAAAAATCATATACAAGCCTTGGCCAAAACTAGGCATTGATGGGCTCACGTATGTGTGCCTCGGCTTCGCCTCGGCCCACATTTCCACGTTCGTCCATCAATGCCTCTTTTGCTGGCCGCTGCAGTAATGTACTATATCTGAGGTTTATTATTAGCATAGCCCTAATACAGAAAGCGCATTTATTTCAGTCTGTTTTAACGAAAAAATTACGCTTTTCGATGTATTGAATTTGCGAAACGTTAAAACGCAGACCACGGTTTGGCTAAACCATTGAACCACATACTTTAAATTCAATTGCTAAACAGTATAACGGCGGTGAATTGTGTCTGACACTACCTATACGGCAACGATTCCTAAAGTGAGTTCCGCGGAACCCAAGCATTCCGTGGAAAAGTTTCGCACATCACATTTGGATAAATCTAATGGGACAGAACCTTCAGAAGATTTAAGTGAAGTCAAATCTTGAAATTTATGCTTGATATGAGATTCCGCGTAATAAACGCGAGATGTATTGGACCGGCTTGCGCTAACGCTATCTATAATTACTAAACATCGCTTTATCCAGAGATAAGCTCTATTCAGTGAATAAGTCCAAACACGTCTTGCACTATGACATTTGCCGAGCTAAATTGTGACTGACAACCCTTTCCATCAGCTATTTATTTAATTAGTGACTTGGTGCAATATTCCATAGCCTTGAAAGTTTAGGAACCACTGCTATAATAATAATAACTTTTCACACAGCCCATCACACGTCCGTCCCAAACTAGGATACCCTGTGCTAGTTAGGACATCACAAACATGAAAATACACCCAGGCCATTTGTACAAATGTACGGCGGCCCGTAGTGGGAATTGAACCTACGACCTCCGGCGTGGCAATCAGACGTGATACCGGTAGACCAACGAGACCCACTGCTATATAAGGTTAGCTGGAAGAAAACACTTATTGGTTTTAAGCTCGCCTTTTTACAAGTACCTTTTTCTTGCAATAAATTTAATTATGTATATAAAAATCTCGTGTCAGTGTTTGTTATCGAACTCCTCCGATGTTTATGAAATTTTTTGTGTATATTTGGTAGGACTGAGAATAGGTCTAAGGTAGATACCTAATTAATATGGCAAAACCACGTTTGCCCAGTCAGCTAGTAATTTTTAGGGTTCCGTACCCAAGGGTAAGGGACCCTATTACTAAAACTCCGCTGTCCGTCCGTCTGTCACCAGGCTGTCTGACGAACGGTGGTAGTTAGACAGTTGACATTTTCACAGATGATGTATTTCTGTTGCCGCTATAACAAAAAATACTAAAAACAGAATAAGAACAGAATATTACTGTCATGTTGCAATATTTATGTAAATAAAAATAAATAAATAAGGGGGGCACCCATACAACAAACGTGATTTTTCTGCCGTTTTTTGCTCGATATTAATAACGGCAACAGGTAGACGCTTGAAATATTCAAATGTATAGATAATGGTACCGAACCTGTCATGCGCGAGTCCGACTCGCACTTTGCCGGTTTTAAAATTTGTTTTCAGTGTACTGTGTGATTCTTCCAAAGGTGGACAACAGCCGGCGCACGCACAACTACGACGAGTTCATTTGCACGTTCCTCTCGATGCTGGCGGAGCGCGGCGCGCTCGGCGAGCTGGTGGGCGCGCAGCTGGAGCGCGGGCGCAGCCCCCGCGTGCGCCGGCGCCGCCCGCGGCCGCGCCCGCGCGCGCGCCCCCGCCCCCGCCCCCGGGCTAGGAAATGAGGATAACTCGAGGTTGGATGGTAATCCCCCGCGTGAAGATTGAGGCAGCGATAGGAGCTATTAACCTCAGCCCTACCAAATCTAGAACGATTCCAAACGTAACTGATAAATTCCATAAGAGCACTGCTCTCGCAAATGTCAGGATTCCGACAGGATTTGGTGCGCATAATTCGGCCCCAGGGGTGCGGCGGGGTAAGTCCTCCACTCAGTATGGAGTTGTCTGATTTAGCCTACTCCGAACTGTCAAATACATCCATATTTTGACACTTCGGAGTTGTGTAATGCTTAACCCGATAGAGTGGAAAGTTACGTGATACAAGGGCCGCGTTTCATAAAACTACAATCCATAGTTTTTTTTTTGTGGCAATTCATTGTACATTGCGTAGACGAGTCATCCTACTTGGTAATCCGTTGGATTAATCGATTTTGCAATGTACATCGATATGTGAGAGGTATATGGAGCAGGGCGCGTTTTTTTAAGTTAATAGAAACCATGAAATTATTGATGGGTGTAAATTCTGTTATTAGAATTTGCTAAGGCTTGTCTGCTCCACCTAGGATTATTGATGTCGATATTTGGTGTTATTTATTTATGTTCTTCACTATGAAGTAAGTGTTCGAATATAGGCTGTAATATTTAAGTATGTATTTTCTCCTTGAATTTGAAATATTTTCGAGTTACTCATATTTTCGAGTTACTCTTCAAATATTGCTACGTTTTATGTCCCTGGACCTCAAATCCCCACAATATTTACGTCGCGGCAAAAGTAGAAACTATATATTCTTTGTTAAATCCTGTACGTTATTTGAAGCTTTGAGTTTGAGATAGGTAATCTCCTTTTCCGTGCCAGTCGACGCCGCTTGAACCCTAATCGTCGCACTTTGCTAGTCTGTGACACTCTACCAACCAGGATGCCTTCCGCGTAGTAATGATTTCAGAACGCACGACGGCGATCTTGTTTGTCATTGGCATCGAATTTTCCGCTAATGACAGTCGACAAAAAATACAAATATTCTAAAAAGTGTGATATTTTCGTGCTATTGTGTATAAACAACACGACAATTAGTATATAACGGTGTTACCGTTTGTGTTATAAATATTCTGCTTCTACGAACGCAGTTTACAAAAATGCTTGAACCCCTAAAAGAATTTTCAGGTAAAATAATAGTTATTGAGTGGTTAATATCTAACACGTAAGTATTGCATTACTGATAATGTCAATTGGTGTTTTAAGACCACGTCAACAGTGAGTATCTTACATAATATATCCTACTCTTGTAGATTTTGAGGTTATAATTCCGACAATGAATATCTTTCATTTTGTTGAAACGAAAGTTATGGTGTGGTGTCGGTGCCCTCGCCGATTTTCAGTACCCATTCGATTATCGGTCAAAGGCGTGTAAATGAAGATATTTTAATCTACTGTCAATGTTGGCAAGCAGCGTTGAATAAAATATTTGCAATTTTCAGTTCGATTTTGATTCTTTAGCTTCCCACGCAGTCATGTTGCGTTACAAGAGAAGTTCGTGAGACTTGAGGTTAATGACACCTACTAATCATAATTCCAAAGATGATTGAGGCGGTACTAAAAGAACTAGTCTATGACCGATGGCTGGAAGACGAGAAGTTATCTGAAAGACATCAGTTTTGATAATCTGAACTGGCAAGGTTGTACGCCAGACCTCGCAGGTCTCTGGCAAACAATTACACACCCACGCAGGGTACATGGAGCTACATACTGTATATAACATGTTGTTTACAGTCAATATCAACCCTCGCAGGGTTATTAATTAAATTAAATACAACTGAGTTGCCATAGAGCTGCCCACCCTCGCAGGGTATATAGAGCTACATACTGTTTAAGAACAATATTATGTGCAGTCAATATCAACCCCCGCAGGGTTATTAAATACAACTGAGTTGCCATAGAGCTGCCCACCCTCGCAGGGTATATAGAGCTACATACTGTTTAAGAACAATATTATGTGCAGTCAATATCAACCCCCGCAGGGTTATTAAATACAACTGAGTTGCCATAGAGCTGACTACCCTCGCAGGGTACATGGAGTTACATACTGTATACAAAAATATGTGCAATCGACATCAACCCTCACAGCGTTATTAAATACTGACTTGCCACAGAGTTGCCTACCCTCGCAGGGTGCCTACTATAATGGATGCATCTATGCTTGCTTTTTATCATCCCTTGCATGTTATTGATTACAACTGAGTTACCATGGAGCTACACATACCCTCGCAGGGTACCTATTATGAAGAACATTAAGCTAAGTTGGCAAACAATCACATAGCCTTGCGGAATATCAACCCAAGCAAATCACATACCCTTGCAGGGTACTACCTATGAAGGATTTTAAGTTAAGCGAAGATGGCAAACAATCACATAGCCTCGCATGATATCAACACAAGAAAATCACATACCCTCGCATGGTACCTACTATGTGTAATGTGCCAGGCTCTACATCAACCCTCACAGAACCCTGATCAGAGTTGGCAAACAATCAAGTATCCTCACAGGATATCATGTACAAACATGCATATATGTGTTAAGCAGCAGACCTCTTAGGGTTATAAGGTGAACAGAGTTGGCAATCAATTGTATATCAATCAATATCCCCGCTACCTTTGTACAATACACCTATAGGTACGTGGTAAGTAGCAAACAATCACGCGCCCTCGCAGGGTACAGTGTAGAATAATACTCAGATATGGTAAATACCTATCCACTGTTACAGAGTTTTACAGTTGACAAATATTCACATACCCTCGTAGGGTACTATCAACAACTATGCATGGTACCTAATATCAACCCCCGCAAGATTATAAAAAGTCAGACTTGCTAAACAATTAAGTACACCCTCGCGGGGTCTGCGTGTGTCGCCTAAGCCTGAGTGCATAACAATTTTGGGGAATGTGTAAAATGTTTATTAATTGAATTTTAATGATAAAATTACAGTATCCTTGCCAACACATGAATAAACCCTCACGGGGTTATTAGCATAACTTAGTTGGCAATCACATACTCTCGCAGAGCACTATTATTATACACAACACACTGATGTGTAGTTATTACTTCTATTATCATGCCTCGCAGGTTATATAAGAAGCGGTTCATAGCTGTTCGAAGACGTAGACACAGATAGATGGATAAGCAATAACATGTAACCCTCAAAAAGGGGGGGGGGCGGCAACAATTATCAACATATCATAACGATGGAAACTTTAGAGTACAAGCTAATTATGTAGTTCCATTTTATTTGTGAGAAAATTTCTACCTACCAAGGCTAAAGGAAGATGGCGTGCTGTAAAAGTACTGTTAAACAATGTTTCCTATCTTATGTTCCTTGTGACCAAAAGTAGCAGCAAATACAAGTTGAAGATCAACCTTTTGTTGCAAAGTAATCCGCAGCATTACTGGGTTAAGCTTACCTATTTAAGGGTCAATGTCCTCTCAACGGTACCATTACTGTATGGTTATCTTCTAAATACTTAATGGTTCAGAATAATAAACCAGCGAACATCCATACCATGTTGAATACACGGTTTTCGTCCGATCACCAAAGTTAAGCAACATCGGGCGTGTTCAGTACTTGGATGGGAGACCGCCTGGGAAAAGTATTTATCATTTGTTTTACAATTCATTTCTTGATTTGTCCAGTACCTCAGGTACTATATTCGACTGGTGCTTAAAAGGAAGAAGTTTCAAGTTACCCTAACTGGCTCAACTCTTTTTGAATTTGGATCCTATTTATATCCCCTGGGGGTGAATGTAACCTATAGGTATGGCTGTGGTCTATAACTATGTAAATAACTTCTATCAGAAAAGTGAACCTGCCTGGACTATAAGCTGTACTGCATAACAGAGGAACTGTCAGTATTTATGTTATCTGCTTTCTTAGGCTATGAGACGCAAGGATGGTTTTATCTTACTTAGCGAACAAAATGGGACAAAGATGAAGCCTTTGATGGATTTGCTGGACAAGCTCAGTCAGTACTACGTATACCTTGAGAAGGATGATCCTACATCACCAGCACCAGCCTTGGACCATAAGGTCCCAAGTGGGAGCAGTATTGGAGGTATGCCCCAATCCAGTGAGGTGTACCGCGAATATGTCCTACCCGAGTAAGATATAAGCAAAGATATATCTCAAGTGGTCATCGACATGACTAACCTCGAGTAGATAATAATATGATGAATGGCAACAGTTTTGAAAATGGTTGTCTTGAACTGTCTAGCAAATAATTTGATATTTTTGCCTTATCAAGTTTTCACTTGGGCGAAGATTTTCAAAGAAGTGGCTTGTTCCTTGTCATAAAGGGCTATTTAATGCAGTTTGTCAGCAAGTCGGTTTATATACTCTTTCCAAGGCACCCTTACTAAAAGTTCCAGTTCCCAGGCAAAAGTTCCCCTTTGCTTCACGTTAAATTGAACAATATTCTTTCTGATCGACTTCTGACTTCTAACGTTAGTAGTACTTAGATAAAATAAAGGTATTATGTTATATCCGCACTATACAGGTACTGATACTTAAGTTAAATCTAAGTCTACTCGAACAGTTTGGTCAATAGTCCTGCGCTGCCCTCCTGGACTCGGCACCATGGTGCGGCGCATCCGACCCGCCATGAAGCTGGCTCTGTATGTCTTAGCAAATACACATCCTCGGCCATAAAAATGGAATCTAGCGTCGTCACTGTGAGGCAAGCTGTATATATACGAAGAGTGGGTACCTAGTCCCAATAACTACCGCAATGCGACCGTAGTGGCAAACTATGAACCACCGCCCTTGAGGACGCAGACCATATTGAGTTTTTTGTATTTTGTTGAGCAGAGCTAAAAACAAGAACGAGTGGCTCTTTTTCCACTTTAGTTATACAATTCCTAAGCAGGTTTACATGAACCTTTAATAAACGCCTGAGAGACTTGTCGGGAGTTGGTAAATGTTAGGCTCGCATACCTTTGCCAGCAATATGTATTTAACACATTCGTGGACGTCAATCTACACTTCTTTTGCTATCGGTTGCTGAAGCAAACTCTACCCGGGATCAAAAATCCCGTCTGCAATAAGTGATTAAGTTTCTTCCACAAACAATATAGTTGTTGAAGTACATAATTAGTTAATTAGCTATCTAAATAATTCGCCAGACACAGCTGCCTTTCTCTAAATCCGTTATGGCAGACATAGACGACACTACGGTTTCCTGTGCTACTGTGTTATGTTTGACTCAAAAGCCATAGCCCATAAGTAATCGAGTTGAATGTTATTGCCAAAGCCAAAATCTGAATCATGTCAATTTATTCAGGTCCTTTGCAGGTTCAAAGACAAACCTGTTATATAGGCTCTACCTAAACATGTTTGTAAGTATAGAAAGCCTATCAAAAGCTACCTATCATATTATTATTACAACGCAGGTTGAAGGCCTACTATTTTATCAGCAGCTGGCATAATATTGCAGGGTCTGGATCAACTGTAACTTCCAAAATAGTCTGTCAAAGAATAAATGTTTACTTGTTATTAAGTTCATTAAGTTATGTCACTCTGGTCACAAGTGATATAATTATTATTCAATTTTATTAGAAAACTCTAAGGATGATAAGGATGCTTATATCAGTGGAGAAACCCTGTTGACTTTAACAGTTCTATCATAGTAGATCGATCGCATAAGCTCCGAATCCTACTATCCCATATATTTTATGGATTGATGTGTGTACACCTACCTATCTATCCTTTGTATATTTGTACGTACCTGCAAATTGTGTTATTGTCCTGATTTCAGAGAATTGGGGTAAAATTTAATTACTCGCACTATTGGGTCTGTGGATATCTATTGGAATATTTTACATTAGTACAGTACCTACCCAGCTTTGTACTATTTTGTATTACACACACACAGCTAACTGTGAATCATCTCACATTGGCATACTCTACCACCAGGCGATAACAAACACGTCTCAAACTCAAAGCTTCAAATAACGTACAGGATTTAATAGCGGCGTTTTACCTGAAATAAAACGCTTATTAAATACTTACCTTATTTGAAGCTTATATTTAATTCCTGCCTGTGGTTTTCGACACAATGACAAACAAGATCGCCGTCGTGCGTTCTGAAATCATTACTACGCGGAAGGCATCCTGGTTGGTAGAGTGTCACAGACTAGCAAAGTGCGACGATTAGGGTTCAAGCGGCGTCGACTGGCACGGAAAAGGAGATTACCTATCTCAAACTCAAAGCTTCAAATAAGGTAAGTATTTAATAAGCGTTTTATTTCAGGTAAAACGCCGCTATTAAATATATTTCCATGTGAGGTATAAATATCTAGTCATTTTGGCTAAATAATTAGATTCCACTTCAGATTTCAACTTTCTATATGAACTCGCAAATGCAATTTAGACGTTAACTTCACTTTCTGGTTTAGAATATAAAAAAGGCATGATTTTAAAAACGATTTTTATTAGTATACTACGAACAGCGCCGTATTTACATAGTCGTCATATTGCTAAAGAAATGTAACAACAATAACAGCACGAAATTATTGTATGCTTAGGCACATTAGACAATCGAACTCCGACGAGAACCGAACCCCATTACCTTAAGATAACGACCAATATTGACCACTACAATTATATTTAGTGAATTCAATCCAAAACTCTATAGTTTCCAACAATAGTACCTTAGTTAGTATTGCTTACTAAAGGATAGTTTCAAGTCTAAAACTATCTGAATTAAATCATTGCCCTCGATTACAAGCAAAGCGGTTTCTAATTGATTTAAAGTTGACAACACTTCCAGTTATTGTCGTAGGGCAACAAGGTATTTACATACTACATAACACTTGCTAATGGTAATAACATTGTGATTAATGTGATAATTATCTGCTTCTATATCACTTCATAGCTTTCATAAGTATTGCATGAAGTGGCTTCATGTCTATTGCGTAAAGGCAAGCACTCGATGCCAAAAAATTTTCATATCACAGACTAACAGAAATAAAACAAATATCTTATTTTCACTATTAATATGGCACTATTTACCTACTATGAAATGAATTTATAACAATCAAGGCAGTGTTTAAAAACTTAGTTTGGTATTCTCTCAGAATGGATTCCGCATTAATTTGATCAAAGATACCAAAAACATATTTAGAGTTACATAACTTATCAATTTAAAACATGACAAAATATTTGAAGCGGCAACTCCTGTTACATTTCATTATCAATATAACTGATTTTCTACGATAATGGGCCTCCCGACAATACACTCCCATAATATTTAAAGAGAAATAATACTCGACAACAATTTATTCATAAAATCATATCTGAAGGACAAATGGCAGTAGCACCAGACTCTGGGTGCGGCCAGCAGGTTCACAACCGAAAACTTATTGCTATTATCACTACAAAAGAATTGCACTACTTTGGATATCCATAGATACTTGGTAATTCGAAAGGGAAGCATTCAATTAAACCTACGTCGGCGTAATTTGAGCGAAACATAATAAAAATAATGCACATGCACAAAATAAACGTATTTCACTTGCAACGAAGTAATAAAAGAACCTTAATTATTTGATCAAAATAATATCCTCAAAACTTTTCTAACAAAAACAAATCTACATCAAACCTTAGTACACTAATCTACAGCATACATTCTTCGATAATAAGGAACAATATCATCAATTAATAAGTATAAAGTAACGGTTTGTACACACTGAAACTTTTGTGGCTTCACTGGCAAGGAAAATGTTCTTCTGGCAATGAGAACAACGTTCATTCCAATCGGTTTCAGAATAGGAAAAGTAATTTTGCTCCAACAATCAACAATTAGTATGAACTTTATTTTAGGAAACTTAAAATTTACAAAATGAACAGCAGAAGCCTCATTCGCTCGGTTCGCAATAGGGAGTTTTCAAACGCAATAGACCTCACAACGACGTCTTTCTCTTCACAAAAACTTACTAGGCACAAGGAAGTGACATCGCTATGAAGCCAATCGCGCCGGAAAACTGGCAGCGTAAAGTAGCTATCGGCTGTGACGACACAAAAGATTCACAGTGCAGTAGCCCCAATTTCACCGTCGAAACAGCGCGGGGTCAATCACTAAACTAAGTTCGGAGCGCATTAACTAAACGCGCAGAGGTAAACTTGATTCGAATTTCCTCAAAAGAAGCGCGCGCTCAAGCTGAATTCTGTGACAAATCGCGTTTGGATCGAGCGGTGAAATTAGTCAAGGAACAACGCGCCATGTGTCGGACTTTCGAAATTAGTGACAAACTTTCAGTCTGAACGATGAAGTTGGCGCTGCATGTCCGTATTGGGTCGGCGGCGGTGGGCGACCGGGCGCGGTTTCGCTCCAGCTGGCGTCAGCGTGTTTCAACTGTCGGCGCCCTTCTCGGTGTTGCCTCCGCCCAGCTCCCCCAGCTCCTCCGGGAGCTGCAAGTCCTTCAGCTGCCGCTTTTCGATCTCCGCCTTGAACTGTTCTATGTCTTGAGGGCTGGTGGCGGAGAAAATACACTTTGTTATACGCAGGTTGCGCAATTAGAGTCTACTGAACGCGTGGTTTTAGCGTGGCTCCAGAAAGACGAGGCTAATCTAGGTATACGCAAGGAATGCCGGGCGGCTGGATGTGCAGCGAGGGCGTGCAGAGCGCTTAGGCCTATCTTAGCCACTTTTATTGCACTATAGCTTCCAGATGGAGTAATATAGGGTCTCCGGACTAGAGCGATAATGATAATGGCGAGCGAGAGTAGTATATGGGGCTCACCAAGAGTATCCCGTTGATGAGGTTGAGCTTATCGATAACGGAGGCCATTCCGGGCGGCTGGGGCGCTGCGTGCGCGCGTGCTTACGCCTATCTTAGATGCTTCTATAGGACTAGTGTCCAGAGGGAGTACTACAGAGGCTCTAATCTTGAGGCGTCAGCGAAGTTAGAACCTCTATAGGGCTCATCTGATCTTCACAAAGAGTATCCCGTTGATGAGATTGAGCTTATCGATGACTGAGGCCATTCCGGCCAGCTGGAGTACTACAGAGTCTCTAGTCTTGAGGCGTCAGTGAAGTTAGTACCTACATAGGGCTCACCTGATCTGCACAAAGAGTATCCCGTTGATGAGGTTGAGCATATCGATGACGGAGGCCATGCCGGGCGGCTGGATGTGCAGCGGGGGCGCGGGCGCGGCGTGCGGGCGGGCGTAGGCCGAGGTCAGTCGCTTCTGCAGCACCACGGCCTGCTGCGTGAGGTGGCGCAGGCACTCGGAAGACTCACGCGTCTTCTCGTGCTTCTCACCGAGCTGGGGGCAGACGGGTGGTGTAAGAATAAGGTTTTTCTTTCGGGTAAGATTACCCAACAGGCGTACAGTGGAACTGGGTTGACTGGGCGCCCCCTTCGAGCTTTAATGGCTGCAGACGGTCTGCATGCATGGCTCAGTAGAGCTATAAAGTATGCAGCTAACTGTTGCAGTTTTCTATTTTGTGCTAGTTATGCACTTTTTAGTGAGCCCGCGTTGTAGTTACGATTTTGTTAGATTTCGTAAAACAGACGAAGACCTGAAACCGTATTGCTCAAGCACCACCGGGTTCGATGGTAGTACTCATGCCATATGTGCGGGCTAGGAAGTGCCGCGGATAAAGAGAGAGCTCCTATCTAGTGTCATCACTTACCAGCTGCTTATAGATGGAATAGGTCTCCTTCTCGTGGCTGAGTGCAGCTTGGAAGTCGCCGAGGCAGGAGAGCGCACGCACGAGCAGATTTCGCGGCCAAGTAGAGAGAGCGCCTGTATGTCTAGTGTCAACACCTACCAGCAACTTATATAAGTAGCTGGTAGGTGGAATAAGTCTCCCGCTGAGCGCGGCGCGCAAGTCCCCGAGGCCGGAGAGCGTGTGCGCCAGCAGATGTCACGGCCAAGTGGAGAGAGCGCCTGTCGTGTAATGTGAACACTTACCAGCTGCTTGTAGATGGAATAGGTCTCCTTCTCGTGACCGAGCGCGGCGCGGAAGTCACCGAGGCAGGAGAGCGTGCGCGCCAGCAGATGCCGCGCGACGGCCGCCTTGAGCGAGCGCGCGCCGTGCACCGCGCACGTGACCGCGAGCGCGCGCTCCACGAAGCGGAGCGACAGCTCGTACTCGCCCACCGCGTGCAGGATCAGGGCTATGTTGCTCTGTGGAATGACGCAGTGTCATTTGTTAAGAGTGCTCTTACGTGGAGTAGTTTTGTGATTGTAGTAGTTTTGATAAATCTGGTCTGAGGGTTACGTAAGAACTGTTTTTAGAACTCCCTGAGGGAGCAACTCCCATACAAAGCTAGTTTGCTCTTTATTTACAAACGACATGCCGGGTCGCAGAGAAACTTTACCAATACGTTTACAGGACACAAATTGAGGTTTGATCGTTTTAGTTTGGTTGGTTTGATCGTGCTTAGAATTGGAAATAAACTTTTCAAAAAGGAATTATAGCCTTGTAAATAGTTTCTATGAGAAGTCTTATGAGGCTCCAATTTATTTCTCATTTTGTTATTGTCAGTTGTAATCACAAACAAACCTTGATTTTTTTTTTTTTTTTTTTTTTAACAAACATAAACATTTACATACAGGCACATACATTGCTTCTGGCCCCACACTAGGATGCCCTGTGTCGTGGGAACCAGAAACAACGACATCACAAACATGTAAACATCCAAGACCTGGGGTTTTTTTTTTTTCTTGTCCCCAGCCGGGATTCGAACCCGGGACCTCTCGCATGGTATGCAGATGCACTACCGCTGCGCCACGAGGTCGTCAATTTGCGCCTTGTAAACATAATAAGTATCGCTCGTAGCCCCGGTTGCCTGAGTGATCTTAAACGATCACGAAGGTTAAGCAACACAGGGCGCGTTCAGTGCATGGATGGGTCGCCGTCTATGCCTAACGCTAGTGGCATTTTTCCGAGCGGTTCCGTGCTTCGCAAGGCATGTTAAGCTGTTGGTGCCGGCTGCCGTCGATAGATGGCAGTCGTTAAGCCAAGTCAGAGGCCTTAGGGCGGCTTGACAACTTCTGACAGTAGACGAGCCACTAGTCTACAAGCCTCCACCAATCCGGACTTGGCCCCCGAGGTGGAGTATGGCCTATACCTTCCTCAAGGAAGAGACCCGTGCCCCTCGGTGGGGACATAATGGGTTGATGATGATGAAACATAATAAGTAAAGTGTCATTGAGATCTTGGAGATAATTAAAACCAAACTACGTTTGTACGGGATTTGCTCCTGAGGGACCCTCTTAGAGGACCCTCAGCAAGCAGCAGAAATTGGTGCTTGATCGAATAAATCAAGCAGCTCTTCGTGCCTAAAGTAACTTATAGATCATTACATCTCGAATGCATACCGAAGGATGGTTTGTATGGTGGCCACCAAAGGTCAGCGAAGGACAAATCTTTCTGCACCCCCTTCGTTACATGATCTGACAATTGTTGTCTATGGCTAGCTAGCCATACTTATGTTTTTAATTGACTCGAAAAACTTATTTAGCGTCCTCTCGCGAACTAGCTATAGACCATTATCAACGTTCAGAAAACGCTTATTAAAAAAACTAAGTATACTTACGTCAAGCAGCGCCATCTCCGGATGGTTTTCGCCACATACTAGGAGCGCGAGGTAGCGGGCGCGGTACAGTAACTTCAGAGCTGTGCTCACTTGTCCATTAGCGAAGCAGTACAAGGCCAAGTGAGACTGGAAAAGAGGAAGAGTAAAGGAAATTATCTAATCAATTAGCAAACGTGCCACTGCAGGGCACTGGCTTTCTTTTAGACCACCAGGGCCGCGTTTCATAAAACTACAATTCGATGTACATTGCGTAACAGTCTTCGTACTTGTTCATTTGTGGGTTAATCGACTGCAATATACAATGAATTGTAGTTCTATGAAACAGGCCCCAGTTGGGTTTCATCTGGCGGGCAATTTAAAGAGACAGATTTCCTAAACGTAAGGAATTTAAAAATAACAACAAAAAAAAGTTAATTAAATTGGGTGACATGGATCACCAAAACTACAAATTTCTAAAATTTGCTGTCATTTGCTTTTGTTGCTGTTTGGGGAAAACAGCAACCAAATCCTTTCTACTCATATAAGAGTATAGAATAGAAATAAATGCATTACCTACATAGCAACGTTTGCCTTTGCGTTTGGCACACATTTCAGTGCACCTGTAAGTAAACCTGGGGGACGAGTCTGTGTAGTAAATGCAATCAGTGCTATTTTGAAGGACATTTCTTCTAGTCTTCTAAATTCTTGTTTAGAAAACCACAAAATAGTGTCAAATAACAGTTACCGTTCTCTTGAGTATTCATCGCATATTCAGGGATGGTCTATACCGTTGACCCTTTCTGACATGAGAATCGCCTTCCGCTATTAACCCGTGCATCGCGCCGTACACGGTGTTGAGGGAAGCCATGGATATTGATCTGCTATATGTAACCTAGCATGCGGGCTGGAGTTACGAATAATGCTATTTACTGCTGTCTTGACATCATCTCTGCTGTTTGAGCTAGCATTCCCAACTTACACAAATATCCAATGATACATAGTCCTATTTGTGTTCCTGTTGCTAACAGTTTTTTGGATTTGGCATGGCTGCGAACGCAGGGTACGCTGTAAATTTTCAAGATTTACATATTTATTCTCAGTCAGGTAAGAATATTATTTATAGCACACGAGAAGCGAGACATAAAATATGAAAGTTACAATGAAAGAGTACAGGTACTCACATATTCAGTGATAGTGTAGGGATGGTCGATGCCGTTGACCCTTTCCGACATGAGAACCGCCTTCTGTTGGTAGGCCATGGCATCGCGGTGTTCGCCGGTGACGTAGCACAGCCGCGCCACCATCCGCAGGCACTGCGCGATCTCGCCGTGCATCGCGCCGTACACGTTGTTGAGCAAATTGAGCGCCTCCGCGATTAGCTCGTGGCCCTCGGAGACGGCGCCCGCTTGGATCTTGCTTTGGCCCGTCGTGTAGAAGTTGTAGGCGTCCGAGGCCTGTCGGGCGGATTACGTTTTAGATCTCAAATAAATTGGAATAGAATAGAAATAGTAACAAGATGAGAATGAGTAATGGGAGCCAGAAACAGTTTTTTTTTTTGTTGGCACAATGATGTCGGCTGTGGATAGAGCCAGTCTAGTGTAAACTGAGTAAAATGTCAGTGTTCTTTGTTAATCTACTTTAATGTATCAAATTAGCTAACGAAAATTGGAGAATTTGTATAGCAACAGCGTAAATTTATTTGTTCTTACCCTAGGATTGATATGTTTGACGACGGGGAAGATGTTCATGATATCGGCCCCCGAGAAGACGGCCTTGTTCTTACTCTCGAAATCGTATTCTCGCAGCATCAACTGTAAACCCAATTTCAGGGCAAATGACCTGTGAAATAAATCATTGTTTTAGAACAGACAAACATTATGTAAAATACACAAGGGCAAGATGAAAAGTACTCTAAACCGGCGTGCGTGCATGCAACGACTAATGAATGTTGAGGAAGCGAAAGTGATCTGTCAGGATCGTGGCAAGTGATAAGCTTTGGTACCTTACCTTAGTAGTGATATTTTTTGTAGACCATTTTTCTCGATCACTGCGTCCATATTTTCTGCTTGCAGCTCGTATCCCCAATATGCCTATAAGAAACACGAAGAAAAAAATTAAGAGTACAAAAAAGTTTAATATGCTACTGTTGCCGACCGACCAACCAACCTTTTTTATGTTTTTACTTCTTTGATACTTTTTCTATATTATTATGTCTAATATTTTAAAAATTGAAAAGGAACCATGTCAAGGAGAAGGACAAATAAAACAGATTCCTAAAAGTTACTCTCGCGTTTTCCTAAATATTTACGTGCATGCGTTTCAGCTACCAAGAAATGTAATATTGGATGAAACGCGTTTCTAAAAATGTGCAAAGCGCACTTTGTGCCAAAAGGGCTACTATAACATTAAAGATTATTTAGATGACAAAGATGTCTGGAATTAAAGCCAGTTCAATGCATGAGTTCTAAGTTTTAGAATAATATATAAACTCTATAATTAAGTATCAAAAGACTCTGAAAAGACTGTTTTGTTTTTTTTTTTTTGTTAGTATCATGAGACTCTGAAAAGACTAAGTTTGGAATGTTTTTGTCCATTATTTCTCCAAAATGACCGAGATTTTGAAATTGACGCCTAGTTTAACTTGTAACGTTCATTAAGTCATAGTTTCTGTGTCATTTTGAATAAAATACTTTGATACTGTCAAAATCCTGACGTTTGCGATAGCAATTAGTCTGGAATTTGACAGACGACTGCAATCGTTTAAGAATCAGCGCGCAATATAGGAGCCGAGGCCGATTGCTGGTAGCGGCTGGATGAAGCTGGCCGAACACAGAAAGAAGTGGCGTGCTTTGGGGGAGTTTTATGTCTTCTACGGTATGAAAGCAACGTCACTCGAAAACACGACTTTGACGCAACTTCGACTCACCCGCAACTCGTGGCGTATCTGCGAGAAGAGCAGCTTGGGCGTGAGGCTCTGCCACTCGGGCGGCGCGGGCGCAGCGTGCGGCGCGTGCCCGCGACGGCTGCGGCGGCCGCGACCCGCGCGCCCCCCTCCCCCGCCGCCGCCGCCGCCGCCGCCCCGCGCCCGCGCCGGCTCCTCCCCGGCCGGCACGCCGGGCGCTGCGCACGCGCCGAAGAGGCAGTTGAGGTAGTGCGCGACCGCCACGCCGATGCACATCGCGTCGCAGCCCTGCACCACTTTGTATGTTAGAGAGAAATAATTAAATCAGCAATGTCGAGACGCTGTGATCTCACAACTTCTCGCTTCGCTACCTAGCCCAAAGTTTCTCGTACACTAACACGCTGTTAACCCCTGAACTGCCCTCGCGGAACGCAACGTATAGGTGGCCCATACTAAGTTGGACACAGATCTGTGTCGCGGCAGACGAGTGGTTAATCTACTGTTAACAGCTGTCAATTGACCAAAGCGCATACAAAAAAACCCACTGACAGTTGTTAACAGTAGATTAACAGCTTGTTAGTGTACGAGAAACCGGGCGTAGGGGATGAAGGATTTAGCCCGCAGTTTGAGGAGTGAGGGCGCTCCGCACGAATACGAAAGCTGGGCGTGCGGCTTGAGCGCTTCGGCCACGCGGCGAAACTGGTGGATCTTGACGACTTAACCCCTGTAAATACATACGTCTCTGTAAATACGCCGTGTAGAGATGCTCGGCGGTTCTCAACTTGCCCCACAGCGGTGGCGTGCGATACGAAAGCAGCGCGTGCAGCTTGAGCACGGCAGCCACGCCCCAGACACCATCTTGACGATTTTCCCCCATAAATACATACGTCTCATTCTAAACTGAGGATGGGTACCAAAATTGCGCTAGGAGAGCTGCGCGTGGGGCTCGAGCGCGACCGCTTAAGACTGTTCTTACGTGGACCATGATGTCTTATATTGTAATAATATGAGTAAACTTTTGATAAATGTGGTCTGAGGGTTTGATGCATAATTAAATGTTGGTCATTTTAAATATATATATATATGTTTGTCCCCCTATACATAGTTTATAGTAAAGAAAAGTGGTGTCTAAAATTATTAATTTTGGAATCATATTTTCTCAATCAAAAACTTAGTATAGGATAAGAAACATGCCTTGAATGTACGCAATTTTATTATCTATCAAACCCTCAGACCACATTTATCAAAAGTACACTGATTTTATTGTAATCACTAAAATCATTAAATTGTGCGAGCGAGACAGCATGCTCCACCTAAGAACAGCCTTAAGTAGAAGTCGTCAACACTCTATGATCACTCAGACAAATCAGCCGCGCGATTCCCAACGGCTACGTCTGAACCTAAAACGAAGTGCGTGTAACTAAACTCACCTGTAAGTACGCCGTGTACAGATGCTTGGCGGCTCTCAACACGAGCTCCCCCACAGCGATGGCGTGCAGATAGGAGAGCTGAGCGTGCGGCTTAAGCGCGGCGGCCACGCGGCCCAGGTACCGCACGTTGATCCCGCGCGCGTGCAGCGCCTCCGTCAGCCCCGCGCCGTCCATCGGCGCCGACGTGTGCTCGAGGCACTCGCGGACCTGGAACGACACGCATTGAAAAAGACGAAGAAGAAGAAAGACATCTATTATACCAACAAGACACATCACTGACACAAAATAAACAGATAAGTAACATAATATGCACAACAACAGAAAGAAAATTAAATACACAACAGACAAAAGGCACTGAGTGAAAACCAGCGCTGAGGGCTCACACCCTCAGCACAATGCTGATTCAGATGCCCTTTGTGACAACTTTAACACACTACAGGATGCACTCTGACGCTCTGACTTTGCCTTGTCCTATGTTTTATTTATGTGACTTGTTTTTCCTTTGTACTTGTTTATGTTACTTGTCGTTGCCTTTTTTTCTTGTGATGTGTTAATTTGTCCCAATAAATGTCTTTCTTTCAAAACAAATAAATAAATTTGGTAGTACAAAGGCTCGAGTCGCGCGTTTTGTAGCGCTGAAATGTCAGAATTTGACATGTGCGGGAAATTCGCGACTTTTGACATTTGGAGCGCGCGACTTGCGTCGTCGTACTAGCTATGCTGCATAGGTGGTACGACGACGCGAGTCACGCGTTTTAAGGGGATTCAGGGAAAAACCTAAGGCAAAAACCTATGACTAGCATTAACGCCAAAAATGGTCGTTTTTGACCAAAATGCCATCTTTCTCTCTCTCTGAGAGAAGGCCTGTGCCCTGCAATGGGACGTATATAGGCACAAAGGGAGTTTTTTAATGCAATGTTTGAAAGCACATGTCGAACTCGGACTCCTTGAGCGAGGCGTCTTCTTGTGCAAGCTTTAGAGTTAGAAAGTTACTTAATGTTGAAGTGCGTAAGTTGGTCTGTACTTACAAAGGCTGGTATCTGCGTAGTGAGCAAAAAGGCAGCAGCTTCCTTCACCAAGTGTCGCTGCTGGGCCAGCTGTCCGGGCGCGGCCGCGTGCTTGATCCCAGCCGAGTACACGTCCGGGTTGAAGCGGACATCGAACTCGGACTCCTTGAGGGAAGCCACCGCGCGAGCCGCCGCCGCTACCACCGCGCGAGACCGGTCACCAGCTAAAACGAGTACATAGCTATTATATTTCTTGTTGTAATACAGGAGCACGAAATCTAGGCAGACCACCTGCACGATGGTCTTGTGACATCAGGACTACCACAGGATCGACCTGGCTATTGTAATAACTTATGAAGAGGCATACGTCCACCAGTGGACAAACAAATGCTGAAGAAGAAGAGAATGGCCACCAGCCGATGTCGGAAAATTTTGCCGAAGTCTTGTTCTCACACGAAATGGGCGAAAATATTTAACTCATGACGTTTTGATTTCCAGAGAACATAACTATTTATGAGCATGAAAAATCAAATTGAGCACGTGTCAATAAATGTTGTTTCATTTTACGTTTCAAGTAGTGACGGGGAAATGATTTCTGGATGTACGACACCAACGCCACCCAGAGAATATTTACTAATAAGAAGGAGGATCCTATTAAGTATTTTTGTAGTAGTCGAAAACCATAAAAAGTATGTATCGCCTAAAAGGAAAGCTTTACATCAGAAATACAGCTTTAGAGATAGTTTTTCTTAAATTACTGTCTTTGTCTTCTATCAAGCCACAGCGGAAGGGCTGGGCTACAACTCTCTTTTACAAAGTACACAAAAGAACTATAACTAAACTCAACTTACAATCACTCTCAGGCTTATCTCCGCTGCAAATCGAGTCCGTGATGCTCTCAACGATCTTCTTGGCGACATCCGTGTCGATTTCCGAATAATTATCGTTTAGCAGCAAATCTTCTTCCTTTTTGTCACTCTTGGCTTCCTCTTTCTCCTCTAATTTCGTCTCTTTTAGCTTCTCAATTTTGGTGTCTTCCTTTTTGACGTCATCCTTTTTGGTGTCAGACTTCTTTTTGTCTTTTTTCTTAGTCTCCTTCTCTTGACTCTTCTCCCGCTTCTCTTTGACCTCTACGGCCTCGTTGGTCTCTTTGGATTCACCGGTGACCTCCTTATTAGCCTCGATGGACTTTTGTTCCGAAGCGTTCTGCTGGCGTTTCGCACTTAGTTGCTGTAAGTGAAACGCAGCGTAGCGGATGAACATAAAGTATCGCGCCCTGAAAAAAAATTCGGTGGTTATTTTATGGATGGACACTTATGGATTCTAAAACTTCTGCTGTTCGATCAAAAGCTCGTCTTTGTACAAATATTTCTATTGAGCAATAAATAATTAACATGTTTTCTCCACTTTTTTTTAAACACTGGCAAAATTTTAAAAAGGTACTTACTCAACAAAACTATCAACTAATTCTTGTCTAAGGCAACATAGTTTGTGCTTATGAATTATTGGGAAGCCCATGGATTTTATATCCTCCCTCAGTTCGTCATCTTCCACTGTAAACAAACAAAACAACTTATTATGTGTGGATTGGGGACTCATGAAATATAGGGAAAATTTGCTTTATGTACCACTAATTTAAGTGTGCAGTGGACAGTACGGTAACTAAACGACAATACTAAAATAAGTTGTGTGTGTGACGATCCTTAGACTGCGTAATATCGGCTAGTAAACTGTTAAGTCGGTTCATTGCTAAATGCCATTCTTTTATTTGACATTTTACGTTAAATTTTTGTTTTTTTTGCACTTTTAGTTTTTTATTATACATCGCCATATTATACCAATAAAGTTTTCTTTTCTAATTTTATATAAGTTCCTATAGACATTTATATGGTCACTGAATCGAATATAATTATTTCACACATCTGTTAACCATTTTTAACCGACTACAAAAGAGGAGGAGGTTCTCAATTCGACGCGTATATTCCTTTTTTCTTTTGCTATGTTCCTTCATAACCATTGGTCCCATTTAAATTTGGTGAAGATTGCATATTACACGGGATACACGGGATGATCCTGAGCAGATCGGTAATATTGTGACGGCCGTCATTATCTTCATTGCGAACTACAAAGTGCAATATTGCTTACACTTCAAGGAGGTCCTCAGCAGATTGAGGATGTAGTAGCGACCATCAATGCCACCTATTTCACGTTCACGTGTTCACTACAATAAAGTGCAATATCGCTTACACTGCAAAAAGGTTCTCGGCAGATTGAAGACGTAGTAGCTACTTTTGTTGCTCACTATCTCAATTGCATATTACACCACATTAACTACCTATACAATAAAGTGCAATATTGCTTACGTTTCAAGAAGTTGACATTATCAGCTCAGCGATGCAATGGCCGCTTTCATTGCCCACTACCGTTCTTGTTTTTTTATCGCTTACACTACAACTAGTTGAACACAGGCGGGTCTTCAGCCGATCGAGGATATAGTTGCGCCCGTCGTTGTCAACTATCCTCTTTAGATTACATCATATCGCATTTCTCCTAAAATACTGTCCTAACTCGAATAGCCGGAGCAATCGAAATTTTTTTTTTTTTTCAATCAGGTCTATCTTGTGGTTGTACCAGTGTTTTAGCGGGAGGCGATATTAAGACTACAATAAAGTGCAATATCGCTTACGCTGCAAATAGTTAACGTCAGGCAGGTCCTCAGCAGATCGAACATATAGTTGCAGTAGTTATTGTTAATTCTCCCCTTTGCATTAGGGGCCGTCCATTAATCACGTGATGTTTTTTAGCAACTTTTTAACCCGGTGAGGTTTTAGACTACCCTTCCCCCCTCCTACCCATAATCACGTGTATTTTTTGGTATAGAGTGTCTTAAAATAAATCACGGGGAAATCGTTGCCTAGCAACAGCGAGTCAAGGTCAGGCGCCGCTTTTCGGTTTACAAATCACGCGTTGAAAGAAAAAATAAATACACGTGATATCTCACTACACCCCCCCCCTCCCCTCTCACCCCGTAGTGATATTAAGTGATTTTTTCCGACCCCTCCCCTTCGGAGCCTGATTAATGCCAATTGTATACCACTACTTCGATATAAGAAACTATTTGTAATATCTTTCACCTGGTTGTGCAATAAAGTGTACTCTTACTCTATCTATTTATCTATCTAATGGACGATCCTTACATCATATTAACACATCAATAAAGTGCAATCGCTTACATAGCAAGAAGTTGACGTCAGGCGGGAAGGTCCTCAGTAAATCGAGGATATAGTGGCGGCCGTCATTGCCCACTATCCCTTTGCACTCGACGCTGGAGCACAGCTCGACCGTCTCGCCATTGGCACTTATTACAGAGTGGGGCATTATCTTCAGCTGCTGCCCGGCTTTGCTCAGCTATTGGAGGAAAACATCGTTTGTTTAGTCGGCAGTAGAATCTAGTTTACATTGGGTTGCTGATGTCTGAATGAGGCTAACACCGAACTGGAAGTCGTGTCTAAGCTTCGGGGGAAACTAACATGTATTTTGAGAGCAGCAAGAGCTGAATAAGCTGGTTACTGAGCAAGACCACTGATGATGGATAGTGTTTGCTCAATTGTTGGCAAAAACCGCCAATGATAAGCGAGTTCTAGCATTAGTTGAGCTGGGTATTTTCGCTTAACATAGAGATAAACATTGTCAATCATGCGTTATCCGGCTGTTACATTTATAGAATTTAGCCTATATTCTTTTTGAGAGAGCGCCATGCGTTGTCATTTATATCTAGCAGAACTGTATCACTTGAAACTTCTTCCTTTTAAGCACCAGTCGAATAAAGTACCTGGCGTACTGGACAAATCAAGAAATTACATTGCATTACATTACATTAAATTAAAATTACATAACATCACATTACATGCAACATACAATATCCACCAAGAGCATCGTCCACATCACGGAACAAATATGAACAATATAAAATTAAAAAAACGTAACCTAATCCAACAAACCACCCTGGAAAACTGCTGAACCAAAGGTCCCCAGCACGTTGGCAGCATTGCCATGCTGCACCGCCATAGAAATCATTTGGCAAAGAAATGCACCATGCACCAGAGCGGCAGTTAAGTCCACGATCTCTCAATCGGCGCCCCAGCACCCCAACAAAAATCTTGGCCTGTGCCCCCGAAACCCCCATAGTCTCCACCGCAAGTGGAATAAAAATGTAATTAGCCATGAGGGCACCATTTTTGGCGCTTGAGCCTCGCTGCCGATTCGGCAGCGGCACCGGGAGTAGCAGCAGTTGTGGATAAACTGTATCACTTAACTTTGACTGGACAAAGTTTTACTTAGCTTACTAACCAATATAATGTATTGATCGATCTATGATGTTATTCCGAACACGTTGCTGTACGGTCTAAAGATCCCTGCATATCCAGCAAAAACCACAAGAAAAACTTTCTATTTTGACAAATGAAACAACTTCCAAACGCACTTTCTAAATCCTGTCCAGCACTTACCAACTCCATATACTTGGGATGGGACAGCACCGTCGTCCCGAAGTCGATGCTGCCGTAAACCACGCTCTGCTCTTGTTCCTTCTCCAATATCCCCGGTATTATGGACTGCGCCGTGACCCGGTAGCCGCGATAGTCCACTACGACGGTTCCGAGCGTGTGGAGACCAGGCGTGTCCACTGCGCTGTACACGCGGACACCTTGGAGGTCGTTGCGCTGAAGAGGAGTAATGGATGAGAAGTGAGTATCGGAAAGAATAAACTTTTGATTCGCGCTCATACAAGCACGTGGGATTTCAAACCAAATAATAAAAAAAAAACAAAATTTTATTTTTTATTTATTTATTTCATGAAACTCACAACTATCATTACAGGTAACCCTATTGCGATAGTGCAGTACATATGTACTGCAGGGCACATTACTGGGGCAGAATTGGTAGACGTTTAAGTTTTTTGTGGCAAACATTATTTTCGGCCTGTCTCTGCGGTACATGAACCCACCATAAAAGTGAAACATAACATAGTAGGTATTTTTAATGACTCGCGATGCTCATAAATATTTTTTATTATGAGACAAATGAATTCGTGAAAAGGGAATTCAAACATTGCTAACGATTTCAAAATCACGCCGCAGAAATATGTGAAAGCTACTCACTGGAGCCACGAACGCGGCGGCGTCCCCTCCCAGGTCCTTGTAGTGGTCGCGAACGTCGAAGCCCAGCGAGAAGAAGATGTTGTTCCAGATGAACATCTGCATCTTGGGCTCTTCGCCGGGGTTGATGGCCATCACGTTGCCGTCCACCACGGCCATCGCGCCGCGCGTCGCCGCCGCCACGAAGTCGCTGTGCACCTGAATCAGACCACAATTGCTTTTATGGCGAGAACACTGGTGCTAAGTTTACTAAATTTTAAATTAAAATATGTATACGTGTAAATAATAGCCCAAAGAGATAACAGCCCGAAAGAGAGTTTAAAGTTGGTATAACATGGAGATTTTATAAATTACTAGCTGACTCGACAAACGTTGTTTTGCCATATTAATTAGCCTACGACCTACTCTCATACCTACCAAATATACACCAAAAAAAATCATAAAAATCGTTGAAGCCGTCTCGGAGGAAATCGATAACAAACACCGCGACACGAAATGTTTAAATATTAGATGTACCCCGGTGGACGTGTCTTTGGGTATTTGAGTGAAAGTACTTAATTAAATGGTGTGTGATGCGTGTAAATAATACTCCAAAGAGGTAATAGCCCTCAAGAGAGTTTTCAGTTTTTGTGATATGGAGATTTTTTTTTATAAGTTATGTAGCCCGGTGGACGTGTCTTTAGGTAAATATACCCATTTACAAATAAACTTGTATGAAAGTACTTAATTAAATTTGCTAAATTGCTTGTATTAAATTGCTAAACTATGTCTGTCCATTTTAAATTAGGTTAAAATTAAGTTGCGTACTAAATCACTTAACACGTATTAACTAGGATCTCATGGCAAGAAACTGCCATAAATTCTCTCAAACAGCGCATTGAAAATTGTAGACGTCCTCTTTCTCTTTAATCTGACTCAGATTAGATTGTCACTATAAAAGCTATAAATTAGGAACCAAACGCCCGTAAGGTTAAAACTCTGTTAACAGCGTTTGGCCGTCGGCCAAGCGCGCTGCGGTTAGTGGCTCCAATTAGTTCCACTTTGAGCCAGATCACTGCACATAGACATGTCAATGATTTCGATATCCATTCATATGGTACCTACGAATATGTTTAGCTGAATCCTATATTTCCAAGACGCTTGAAGTCGCCCAGTAGCGACAATTGGTGGATGGGCCTGACATGGCCAATCGTTATTCCGTAAGTCTTATTAAATTGGCTTATTTATTGAGAAGGTTTCATTTAATCTGCTTATCAATTTGACCAATGACCCGAATTGATTTAACGGTTATGAGTCTTATTGATTTGAATAGTTCAGTTAGTTTACGTAATATCGATTGAATTACGTCTTCTGTTTTGTACGTCTAGGAGAACACAAACAGATATTATCCAGACCGGTCATACTGACACATTTTATTGTACATCAAGCTGTTATTACGTCGCTTGTATTTAGTGTATGTAATATAACAATGATGGCAACGATCGCGGAGAAATCAATAGTCAGGCAGGTTGGGGTTTTAATGGCAAAATGTGGCATCACAAATAGATTTCTATTGGCACAACAATGGCATCATTAAAGCCACAACACAAAGTCTAAATGGCATTCACTAATTCGATAGACGAATGGAGTAACAGTTATGCTATTGCTATGCAGTCTGGTTGGCAGCCATGAGATTAAAGTTTTTTACTCGCGACGTTTTTGCGAGTTTTCAAGGTGTGTGTATATAGGCATGCATGCATGACAGAGCAAATTCGGTGTATGGGTACTTTGCTAAATTAGCATGATATTAGTTTTTATGACACGACACAGTGACATTGTAGCGGTGGTAGCACATAGGTAGAACGCTGGACTCACATTAGAGTGGTCGTGAGTTCGATTCCGGCACTTACCAATGACTTTGTTTCCTAAGTTACGTACATTTGTACGTGCTCTACCAATCGACCCTTTGAGGATCAAACGTCGTAAAAGCCATTTTTAGTGTAAATGGACTTTGAATGCAGTCTTACTCAATTTTTCAAGCCCTTCCAATCTGTATATTTTGTTTCCTCAAATTCGCAAAAAATGGCTTTCACTACCTTGATTTTTTAACTGGCTTCAGTTTTTTTTATTAAAATGTGCTGTAAAAGACACTGATGCTACTTAATTTTTGTTGTATGCAGTATATTGTAGTACATTTTCTTATGGCTTATACTGCATTATTTTATTGGTGGCAATCCAACTTATTAGTACCATTAGAACATTGTTTGCTGTAAAAGCCATTGGATGCAAGTTTTTTTGTAGTATATATAAGCCAAGCTAACTTCTAAACTAGCTTGGCTTATAAATTAAATAAAAATATATTGAATTTAAAGTTGGATATCTATAAAACTCGTTACCGTTTTAGTATATCTGTTATCCTTGCATTAATACGGCATTTAAAAGAAAAAAGGTTATACCTCCACTCTAACCATATTTTCTAATTCATCTGAAACTTAACACATTAAAGCTACAATAGGATATGATTCCGTGATTGCCATCAATAACTTTAAAGGCCACAATAATACTTAATATAACAACCCATATGCCTCGCAGTCGGTACGTCTGTAAGTTGCCAAATTTTTCAAACTGCATATGCAACTGAACTCAACCTACCCGATAGTTTTTCAATATGCGGACCCATTGCAGTTTGAGTCTATCGGTATGCCTAAAAATAGCGTGAACTCTACCAGCTCTAATTTGTCACCAGATATTTTTAGACACGTGTCAACATTTTTAACATTGGGCAATGAGATCTTGACGCAATTTGACTTTTTCGCATTTAACATCAAATTGTTCACCGTGAACCAGTTTAGAACTGTAGATAGATTGTTTATATCGTCAACATTACCTCAACCTCTCTTTAACATTATCTGTAATGTGGCTTAAAGCTCTTAGTTCCAGTAGCGCTTCTACCCGAGAGTGTGTTATTCTGTATAGTTGTTGCTACCACCATGTGAGCTATCTTGCTCAAGCATCGTTGAAGCTTCTTGTTTCAGTCCCGCATCTGCAATACAAGCTCACCTTGAAGATGGCTCGCTCGCGCAGCAGCCGCTCTGGCAACGTAGAGCGAGGCAGCTCGCGCGTCGTCTGCAGTTCCTCGTTCCAGTCGCGCGTCTGCCCGGGGATATGCTCCTCGTAGCCCAATTTGGACGAAAATGCTGCAAGGAGAATTCAAGATTTGAATAGAATCACATCATAAAGCTTTGTTTTAAACTAACCTTGTATTAATGCACATTATCTATTTACTTTTCACTCCATCTGCTCGAAATGATGCATTTTGATGCCCAAATTTAGGACCCGAAACACGTTCAAGCGAAAATGCATCAAATAAATAGACTCAAAATTGGGTTTTGAATCTATTTACCTTTAGGTACCTTTAAGTAAATAGACTCAAAATCCAATTTTGAATTTACATACTAATGCACTCATTTACTAAGAAGTCGGACTTCTCTTTCACTCTTGAGGATTCGTTCAATATCTATTTCGCTCCAACCCAAGCAATAAGTTTTAAAACCGAGTTTGGAACTACTTACTGAACTACCAAACTCTTTGCTGCAAAACTTTTAAGTACCTAATTGTCAAATATTTGAAATTGGAACGCAAGTTTTTTTTCTATGCAAAAAATCAATAACATTGGCGCGCTTTTTTTGTCTATTTTCACTTATTCTCTCGGAAAAATGTCGTCAAGCGATGATGATAGTGTCTTCTTAACATCAGAATATATATCAAAAAACAGGCAACACAAGCAATTCAAAACCTCCTGCCAGAAGTTACATTTGAGTAGTATGTAAGTGTTATCTTTTATTTCATTCCTCTCAGATGGTAGTGAAAAGCAGAGTGTTCAAATCATTTTTGGTCTCGGTAGTGTTGAATCCCTCGCTCCTTTAGCGATTCTTAGTTAAAGTTTAATGCAAGAATCGCCTCAGTTTGCTCTGGATTCAATTTCACAACCGCGACGCAAAAATTTTGTTTGCGTCCTTGGTGAACAATCTACTGTTATTGCACACGAAACATTAAACAGGACATTACATAAGAAATAGCATTTACCAAGGCGAGCTTATCTCTGCACAATATTTGGGAGAGCACTGATATCATAGGTTCTTAACGTTTTTAGGGTAGGTGGCTATAATCCCCCCTATGACTAAGGTTAGTGATATAATTATCCCTATCACTAAGGTCATTTGTTGTGAATTAAAAAAAAAAGTAACGTATTTGTCGCTAGATTGCAGTGAATTGTCGGGCTCAAGCGCGACGTTGATGACCCTTCCGAACATATCACTGCTTTATAATAAGGGACCGGTTTATTGAAAAAAAAAAATATATTATTGTGCTTTGTTCGTCATTGATTTTGAAACGCAATTGTATTTTCAAATAAAAATTTCTGCCTAGGTACTACTTAGTTGTGATTTCGGCGCATTATTTCAGAAAAGTACTATATAAGCCTTAGCCACAACTAGGCATTGATGGACTTACGTATTTACACGTTCGTCCATCAATGCCTCTTTTGCTGGCCGCTGCAGTAGTGTACTATTCCCGGTGTACAATAAAGCATATTCTTATCTTATCTTATCTGAACTCAAATAAATGTGCATATCCAAATTATGACCGAGGCGCGCATGCAGGAAATACAGGAAACGCACTACGGGACGACTACGGAATTACTTCGACTACTAAAGTTTAAAAGTATATAATCTAACACGCGTACGAATAGAGCCAACTGCTGGTCATAGTCTTTTCCCAGTCACGCCGGGTATTAGGTGCCCTTCCCTGTCTGGGTCCTTGCCAATCTCGTCCATTGGTTTCCGAAAGCTTTAGTAACGTCAACGGTCATTCGTGAAATGGATGTTAAAAGCATGAGAAGCACCAAAACACTTACTGTCCTCGGCGCGTATCGCGTCGACGGTGTGATCCAGCAGCGGCGAGGCCCACTGGTACAGCTGGTAGGGCGTGGCGACGCGCTCGAACGGGTGCTTTAGCATGCGCCGCTTCTGCACCAGCGCGAAGTTGCGCTTGAACGCCGGGGACACGATGCTGAGCAGCTCGATCAGAGAGTGGCATAGCAGGCTCGGGTTGGACGGCCGGGGGTTGAACACTTCTTCGGTGGATCTGGCGGTGGGAAGGGTGAACCAGTTATGGGGGCGAGCTTCGGAATAGTAGATTGTGTCTCAAGGGAGCAAAATGATATATTTACGGCGAGGGCGGTATATTGAATCCTGAGCGTAGCGAGGGATTCAAGTGTTTACGCCCAAGACGAAAATAATTTTGCTACCGAGTGACACATACTGCTTTTCACACCTGCTATAAGGAAAAATTATTTATGTGCCGTGGAAGACAATTATGATCGATTGCAACAAAATAAAAATCGAATTGGAATTACATTTTGTGAAAATCTGCACACGGATCATGCTGAGGGCAATAAAAATAAACTAGAATATCAGGGAAGAAAAGTAAAATTTTGATCCCTCATTTGAGGGAATCAAGGGATCTTTTCTGAATAGCAGGTGTGAAAAGGTTTTTTGTAGATTATTATGTGCACATAATATAATATAGTCCCGTGTTTACAGCGTCTCCTATTTTTTATTTTATTTTATTTATTAAGGCACACCAACAGCACAAACACATTAAAGGTTAACTAAACGTAATTAACAGAGGGCTGGCGTTTGTGCCAAATCTAGGTGCGCACAGCACTCACAGGTTCGCACTATTGGCTTATTCTAATAAACAACAATACTGTTACCACGACTATTATTAGACTTATAAATATTAATATTACAACTTGAAAACTAGCCAAGATCGATTCCAGAAATTTTAGATTTAAAAAACCCCAGTCTATCATAAAATATATCCAGATCATATTCCTTCCAACATTCATTATATGTTTTTAACATTCTATATATGGGAGCATTTTTCCCCATATTGGTTTTACAGAGAGGTAAAAAGAAAGTGTCCTTATTCAATAATCTACAATTTGGCCTTGCTACTCGAAGAGATATACTTTTTAATACAGTTGCTCAAAAAGTGGCGTATTGCAGGGACGTATAGCGTAGGGGATGTGGGCTATTACACACTCGTGCTTTTTTTTTACCTTTCCCGCACTCGTGCGTTCTCTTTCCCAACTGTCAAAATAATGTCTATTAAAAAGAATAACCAACCATGAAGTTTTTACTAAAAAAAATCATAGAAGTTTTTATGATTCATGCAAATACGTATATTTCTAAACAGAAACTACTAATTTGTTTCAATATCAGATTTAATTATTTGATTGAATGAGTTTGGTTAGGTTTCATTTAATTTATTCATCTCATTAAATTTCATTTTCATATCAATAAAAAACTTCTACTGAAGACTTGGCTGTATGGGCATAGTTCCCTTTGCCTACCAGAATGGGTGAAGAAAAAAAAAACTGCTTATATTCTACGGTTGGCGCCATTTTTCAGAAATTTTTTTGCGAGTTTAGTTGTTTGTTGCACAAGATGAGTAATTTCGACCCTAGTTTTTTTGAATTAACACCACCGGAACTCAGTATAATTGCACAAAATGCTTCGGAGAACATTTTACCGGAAAAGTCAAAAAGTCGCTACATATCTACATACGACGAATTTATTGCGTGGAGAGAAGAGAAAAAAGCGAATAGTTTTTCATTTTTTCGCAACTGTATTAAAAATAGTCGTTCAGTACACGTGCGGAACCGTCATTGCAATTTGTTCCGACTGTCAACCCTCGCCTTCGGCTGCGCCTCGGCTCGGGTAGACATTTGTCGGAACTCTTTGCAATGACAGCCTTTCCACACTTGTAATGAAATATACTATTCTAGTAGGTCCTCGCAAAGCGCTTGGCCATTGATTATCTTATGCAAAAGAATAAGGTCATTCATTCGTCTGCGCTTCCAAAGATGCACTATTTTAAAGTGGGTGAGTCTATCAGTATATGCGGACCTGTGACTTATCCCCGGTGACAAATATGCAAGGTGTTTTGTAAATACACGTTGGATCGATTCGATGCGATTAGAATGCACCTCGTAATGCGGGTTCCAGATAACAGTACCATATTCCAATACGCTACGAACTAGGGAATTAAACAAAAGTATTTTAGTGCCTGTCTTTTTGAAGTCCTTGGTACTGCGTTTGACAAATGCCAACATCTTAGCCGCCCTGCCTATGACATAGTTTATGTGAGGTATGAAACTCAGTGTTGAATCAAGGATGATACCTAGGTCGTGGACTTGTGCAACCAGGTCCACAAACATACCATTGATACTATATTTGGATTCAATTGGCTTTCTCTTTTTTGTGAACCTGATAAACTGACATTTAGAGACGTTTAGTTCCATCTGGTTTATGGTACACCATATGGCCACTCTATCTATGTCAGACTGCAACTTTATGACATCTGGCTCAGAATTGATTTCCTTAAAAATCTTCATGTCGTCTGCGTACAATGAGCAAGAGCTATGATGAACACAGGCAACTATATCATTTACAAATAGTGTACAAAGGACCGGCCCCAATAGGGAACTTTGAGGTACTCCGGAGGAAGCCACGTACGGGTTTGACTCATATCCTTTTACAACCACAGATTGAGGACGGTTGGTTAGATATGATGTGAACCATGCAAGCAGTGGGCCGTTGATACTGAATTGGTCACGAAGCTTAGTCAGCAAGATTCTATGGGGCACCTTGTCAAACGCGGCACTAAAATCGGTGTAGACTGAGTCAATTTTGTGGCCACTATCCACACTCTTCATTAAGTGTGATACGTAAGTGGTTAAATTAGTAACCGTGAGTGGCTTTCCCGGAACCCATGCTGCTTGTTGCTTATTAGGTGTTGGGTATGTGCAGTTAAAATTGGCCTGATGATTGACTCAAACAGTTTAGAGAAGCTTGACAAAATTGAAATTGGTCTATAGTTTCGTATACAATCAATACTGCTCTTTTTGTGGACGGGAACTATACGTGTTTTTTTCCATGCCTCCGGGAAGCTACCGTTAACTAATGATTTATTGAAAATTTCTTTTAGGGGATAAGACAGACCTGTCGAGCATCTTTTAACGAATATGGGGGGAATACCGTCAGGACCAACCCTATTCACTAAGGGTTGCTGGAAGAAATCTCTTACAGAGATAAGCTCGCCTTTGTACATGTTATTTCTTATGTAATATCCTGTTATATGTTTTGTGTGCAATAAAGCACAATAATAGTAAAGGCTAGTCATACATTTCACGGGTCTAATCGCGATCGTTTAAAAGGCACTTTCAGTTTTGTATATATATATATATATATATCGACGCCTTACTGCTAAAACCGAGTATCTGCATGAAATGTTGTTTCGAGAAAACTCGAGTTTAAGTTTTGGATGTCGTTAACTATATGAAAACTTGTAATTGTGCATGATTAGTTTGGGTTTTGTTTCCGTTATTTATTCATTAATAGAGATGAGCAAAGAAAGTATCTAAATTGTGAAGACAAATAGGTAAAATTCAGCGTTTAACTGAAATGGGTGCTGCAGATAACCGGTTTTGCCTGTAGAAAGCAAATTTTGCTATCTTCTGATCTAATAGGTCTAGACTGAAAAATCTTATTTGTTTAGCTGTCTTTTTAATACTTTACTGCTTGTGGGCAATTTAGATTGTTCCAAATTCGATAGAATTTTCAAAATTCTGCAATAAGTACAATGTAGCTGTCACTTAAGTGGTTTTACTTGCAAAGGATTTTTTTGATTCCCGCTTAAGTGCACAAAACTCCATAGTAAAAAGTCGTCCTTACTTAACGCATAAAAATAACCAAAAATCTTCAAAACTATAAGTCCAACCAATTTGAAACTTGACATGTATAAACTCTATGGCCTTGTGAGGGTTTTCAAGAGATTAGTTATCAAAGTTTCATCCCTGGTGGAAGAAAAACAACAGTTGAAGATTTGTTAGGGAATTTCATAGTTAAATAGTTTCATTTCATTTCAAACACTAGCGGTTCGCTAGTTTTGTATATAAATAGGATTAATAAATAAACTCAGTTTGTATTTAAATGTATTATAATTATCGTTGCTAAAGGATTTCAAAAATAATGAATTTACAAAAAAAAAAAAACGGCACTTTTTAATGTGAATAACAAAGACAATATTAAATCATCATCATCATCATCAGCCACTCGACGCCCACTGCAGGACATAGGCCTCCTTCGTGGTTTTCATAACCATGAGGGGTTTTTCCATAATTGCCACGCTTGGCAGGCGGGTTGGCGATCGCAGTATGCGGTAGGACTCTCAGGAAGACGCTGCTGCCGGTCTCCTGGTAATATATTTCCTTAGTCGCCTTCTACGACTTCCACGGAAGGAAATGGAAATGGAATGAATATTAAATAACTAAACCAAAATCAACACGTCCAGCCCTACGACAGAGTCTTGGTATCGGTACCTTTGCAGATCTCATTTTTTTATTTGTAATGTACTGTAAGCCCTCTGCGCGCCTTTTTTGGCAACATTTCTCTTCCATGCACCCGAATTTGCAGCGCGCCAGCGTGTTAAGGGTTTGATTCGTCTCCAAACTAAATCAAGAATATCCGCATCATTGACGCAATATTATCAGATAAATTATTTTTCTCGGCGTTCGCAATTACATGCTTCCTACTTGTGCTTGACTGTGGTGACGGTCTTAGGTCAGGTGACAATTCTGGGCAGTTTTCCATGTGAGAATGGATGCTTAGTTCGTCTAGCGTGATTAGGTCTTCATCGCTATCAGTGCCACCAACAGACCTAAAGTCTGGCAGAAATGGTTGGTATGTGGGATCATCATTCGAGTCATCGCCACTAAACAAGTCTGACTCCGTTTCAGAGACTCGCCTGTTTGGTCTGTCGATGTTTACTGATGGTTGATCCGAATACAAACTGATGTGTGACCAAACACAATCTGGCAAAGCATGAAGCGACGGTGGAATGCTGTTGTCACTTTCATTGGTGCCTTCAAAAATCTGCTCCATTTCATCAGCAACGAACTTCTGACACTCATTGAGCTCGGAGGACCTTAAATTGCTATCATCTGAAATAATATAAAGTAATCTGTATTCTCACGTGTAACATTATTTGCTATCAAACTTCTAAAAAAATAATGAAATCTTGGCGGTCGAGATCATATGGTTGCACCATAGCGTCAGACCACAACACTACGATGCATCTTCACGCCATAGACACTAAAGAGAGACCCTTCAGTATGACCGGAAATTTCTCATCAATACAAGCAAATCTTAATATGGAGCCAACACTGAAATCTCCACCAATCCGGACTTGGCCCCCGTGGTGGAGTATGGCCTATACCTTCCTGAGGGAAGAGACCCATGCCCCTCGGTGGGGACATAGTGGGTTGATGATGACTGAAATCTCATTAAAAAAATCAGCTGTACTTTTGGCGGCGTAGGTATCGAACTTTTGTATGGAACAGCTGATATTTTTTTGAGATTTCATAGTTGATCCCATAGTAAAAGTTGCTTGTATTGATGAGTAAAGGGACCCCCTTCAGTATGACCGGACATTTTTGAATCACCCGGTATACCTGTTTTATTTATTCGTTTTGTCTGTTGTGTATTTAGTTTTCTTTCTTTTGTTGTACATATTATGTTACTTATCTGCTTATTTTGTTTCTATGATGTATCTTGTTGGTATAATAAATGTCTTTCTTCTTCTTGTTGTTCTTCTTCTATACTGCGAATTAAAATCATGCCTATCACATGAAAATTTAGGTAGGATCCATTTAGGTAACTTACCCTCAACTCCAATATAAATTTCGGTATTGTGCGATTCATCGACGCCTTTATCCTGTAGCCTTTCATCATCTAAAACAAATAACAACATAAATAATTCCAACTATGATATCGAGGGGTGAAAGGCTAATTGCTTTAAGCGACACCATGGGCGATATTGAGTTATATATATATTCGGAATCAGCAAATTTTTCTACGTCTTTTGAGCCGGGTTTCATGCCGATCTGAGCACTTTTTTGGCGCTTGAGGCAATTAGATTTGACGCTGATTTTTACACCGCTACTGACTCAACTGACACAAAAAGTGCCTTTTTTTAAAACATGGTTAACTTGAGCTATGTTAAGATACTGTACGTAGTTGGTTAACTCATTTTGCCTTTCTCGTATTTAAACTCAAATGGTTGTTAACGCTTTTTTGCTGTTTCTATACTAAAAGAAGATAGTAGGTTGAATCATTTAGCTTGCCCCAGAATACACAAACCCTTGTTATTTAAAGCAATTAGCCCGCCACAAAAAAAATATAAGCTTGTCGCTTGAGGCAATTAGCTCTCCACAAAAACATATGGGAAATGTCGTTTGAATCAAATAGCCCTCCCCAAAAATAAATAAAGTATGGCCTTTGAATCAATTAGATTTGCTCTATTTTATGTTAAGAGCAGTCATTTAAAGTATTTACCCTCTTCGAAAATTCAAGAGAGCAGGTCGTTTGAGATAATTATGGCCTACATTTTTTACAATAAACAGTCGCTTAATTCAAAAATTATTAATAGTGTTTGTACTTGAATCAATTATCCTGTTTTACAATTAGTAACGAACGTCAGTTCAGCAAATTCATTTTTCTATGACACTAGTTGAACGATGTCCTTTAAGACGTAGGTATAATCTTTGCGTTGCGCTTAGAACTTCTCGGGAATAAAGGGGCGCACGCGCGGGGGGCGCTTCAGTCATCGCCGAACCGTGACGGAGGCCGGACGCGCGCGTTGTTTTTGAGTCACGCGCAAGAAGATTATTGGTAAGTAAGCTTTTAAACCTGTGTAACTCATGTATTTCGGTTTAATTAAGTATCCTCAATTAAGATGTTAAATTTTTGAGGCTGACTTTATGAACATTAAGCATAATTTATTGTTAAACGATATTTGTGCAAAGCATTTATCGACCTGATAGTTTTCTGTGATTTCTTATTAAGAACATAACTGACTGATTGTTACAGTATTAGTAGGTTATAATTATTAAAAATAATAGTAGTGAGTGATAACTCCAATTAGAAATGGTTAAGAAATTTCTTTAACTTCAATGTTTATCTAATTTTGATGATTTAATAAATAAACACTTTGTTCCTTTAACTTTTTGTTTTATTCTCGCCAAACATCAACGAAAACTCATAAATCTCATAATGAATGCTGCTCCAATTTTGATGCGGTTACATTTTGGTTATGGATTCAACCGCCAAATTCAACCAAAGTTCAAAATTATGATGATTTAAGTCAACGAGATTAGAATAGTGATCATTGCTTAAGTCATTTTTCCTGTTTCTAAATAAGAATGGAACTGGTATTTCAACTAATTAGATGTAATCTATTTCACCTATAGCTAGGTAGTTCAATCAATTAGCTCGACTCGAAAACCACGACTACGAGCTCCTTGACTTATTTAGTCCTCCACTAATCATGATAGTTGTTGTATCTTAAAGCATTTGGTCTTACTCCAAAAACAAGAGCAACCGTCGCTTAAGTCTTTTTGCCTTACCCTAAAAAAAATAGCATACGAGCATTTTGGACTCAAGCGACATTTATTTCTGTAACCCGTTGATCTATTTGATTGAAAACTACAATATCTGATGAAAAATTTAATTTCCAAAAGAACTGTATACTTAGAATCTAAATTAAACAAAAACCTGATTTACTACGATTTTTTTTTCTTTTTTCAAAACTTTAAAACGCTCTCCTCTAAAGTTCACAAAATGTCGCTTAAAGCAATTAGCCTTTCACCCCTCGATATGAACAACTACTATGTTAAATCATAGTAAGTATCGCAATAACGTTCAGTATGATCGAAGCAAGACTTTTCACGGCCTTACGACCCCGTAGGAGCAAAGATATTATGACAATCCGTTATGCGTACTGATTCCACACTCTAATTGTCATTCAGGTCTATAGTTAAAAAATATGAAGACATTAATTACTTACTTTCCTTCGCACCACTGCCACCTCCTATTACAAGTCTCACAAGTTTTCTACTCCTTGCACTCATAATACACGATACTATCTAGGTAATAACTGTCAATACAAAATAATTTCAATACGCCGCTCAACTTGGACGCGTCTGCTTGGGCCGTATACGCGCACTTAAGCGGTTTTGCCTCTATAACTTTTTTGCGCCCGCTACAAATAGTGGTACAAGCAAAAACGATTATATTGTTTTTAAATGGTTTTAGCTGTAGAAAAATTTCATTTGATGCCTAGTTCTTGCTTCTGCAAGTACCAGTCATTATCGTTTTGTTTGTTTTTACAGTTAAACCGCTAATTATGATCTGTAATTTCAATACTGCGAAAAGACTTTATGTGGCTGATAAAATGTTTTTCTTGTAGAAGAAGACAACATTTGTAAATATATGTAAGGGTTATTGGTTTCCGCCTGTACCAATATCTGAAATAAGGCTTATAAGGGCACTTACTGGCCCTTTACAAAAAAAATAATTCGTAACGAAGCATCTCATCAAAAAAAGGGTTCGACCATTATGTAGATCTTGAAAAGTAGATTCTGATGGTATATATAACTCAGTTTTGACAAAAAGGGCACTTTGTTGGTTTTAGCAGTAAGGCGTCGATCAAAAAATCAAATCAAAAATGTTTTATTTCGTTACCAACTTATCTATTAATTTTACACTGTTGTGGGGACTTCCTATTAAGTGTATAGACACCTGTGCCAGGAAGCCCCGCTCTTCCTTTACTAAATTCATCTTATTAAGTTAGGTACATTCATGCAAATGTTATACATATTATATATATATAACATTGAGTTCAAATCTAAATATATCTCTGATTAACAATTTTTTGTTTTTTGAGTATTCACATAATCGAAGAATTAAAAGGTAAATCATCATTCACTCATTCATTATTATTTATCATTAATTAATTTAAAAGTATTAAAATTATAGATTTAAGATTTTAAATCACTATAATTACATTAGATTAAATAAACAATTATATTAATTGTGTGTTTATGTGTGTGTGTGTGTGTGTGTGTGTGTGTGTGTGTGTGTGTGTGTGTGTGTGTGTGTGTGTGTGTGTGTGTGTGTGTGTGTGTGTGTGTGTGCGTGTGTGTGTGTTTGTGTGTGTGTGTGTACGTGTGTGTGTGTGTTAGGGTGTGAGTGTGATTGTATGGTTTTTATTACGAGCCACAGTATGGTGTAAATATATATTAAAACAAAGAAATTATTTTAATAACTTAGATTAAAATTTGTATTTATTACTGAAGAAGTGCTTCTATCTCATCGTAGGTTTTAGGAAGTAGCCAATCAGTTATAGCTTTTTTACAGTCGTATATTTTCATAGGATATATATTTAATACTTTGTTTGCCAGATTATATAAAAGTGAGGATTGTTTAGTATATTGCCTATGGGCGAAAGTTGTGTTGACAGCACGTATGGGGGCAACAATGTAACTTCTTCTCTTATTAAGCAGATCAGGATCATATACTAACGTTTTATGAGATCTTAGTAAGGTATTTAATATGTATAATTTTCTAACAGTTAGCAATTCACAGGTTGAATAGAGCTCAACTGTCGGAAATCTTCGTGGTTTGAAATACATTATCTTCAATAAAGATCTCTGTGCCCTTTCCAATTCA
Source organism: Yponomeuta malinellus (assembly GCA_947308005.1). Taxonomy (NCBI): domain Eukaryota; kingdom Metazoa; phylum Arthropoda; class Insecta; order Lepidoptera; family Yponomeutidae; genus Yponomeuta; species Yponomeuta malinellus. The sequence continues at coordinate 12,125,413 of OX371006.1, read as the reverse complement.
ATAAATTTAGTCTTTATTGCCCCGCCCCAAACGGGAATGCAATATGTTATAACAGACTGTACCAAGGAGATGTAAACTTGTTTTAGAACTTTTTTTGTTGCCACGTGCCGTAACGTTTTAATGATCCAAATAAGTTTTCGGACTCTGCCCGCTATAAGTTCTATATGCAGATGCCATGATAATCTCTGATCTACCATAACTCCCAAATATTTTATGTGGGGTACTTTATTGATAATGGGGCAGTTACAGTCTGAGCTAGAAGCGTCAGAGCAGCATTCATGAATCCTTATTTGAAAATCTACTCCTGGCTGTGATCTGATTGTTGGGGCAAAACATATGTAATTTGTTTTGGTAGTATTCAAGGTCAGTAAGTTAGAGTTTAGCCAAGTACCCATCTTTGCCAGACCCTTCTCCGCTGCATCACGTACGCCGCTCCACGAAAGACCAGTGAAAACCACAGCAGTGTCATCTGCGTAGGAAAATATGTGCCCGTTTACTAAATTCATGTTGCATAGATCATTCAAATAGACCAAGAACAATGTTGGGCCTAGTACGCTTCCTTGAGGCACTCCGTACGTGACGTCAGCATTTTCGCTAGTGACTTGGCCTATTTTCACTTTCTGAACCCTATCATGGAGATAATAATAATAATACTTTATTCATTTATTTGCTTCTTACTAATTAAGTTACAGAGTGAGCCTAAAAATAACAAGTGATTTAAAAGGATGTTCTTAGATTTATTAGTGGCCTACTGAGTTCGACCCGTAACGTGCGTAACTGTAAGTGTAACTCTGGTCTCCTCGCTAGGTTACCCTGTGTGGAGGAAACCAGTGAAACGGACTTAATAATTTTGGTTGAGAATTTAGAGTTCCGAGGATAAGAAGGAAATAAACAATAATCGCAAAGAGAAACAAAAACTACAAGATTAGAAGAAAATTAAGTTCCGCTATTTAGTGTTGTAAGTTATGGAACCATTTAAAAATACTAGAATCTCTTTTTTTTTTTTTTTTTTTTACTTTACATACTTTTGGATATTATACATACAACGTCAGTAAATATATGAATGAATATTATATTATTATAAATATTGTATTTACATACATATATATGTATATATATACTATATACCATATTAAACATATCATAGACATTATCTGGTATCATTAAATATAAATTAAGTGGCGAGAAAGTATTTTGGATATATCTACGAACATTACCGTGAGTACAGACTTCTTAGAAGATTTTCAGTTTCGGCAAATGTAAGAGTCAGTAAGTATTCAGTTACAATTTTAGATGTTTTATTTTTAGTTAAATTGACAATGTTGAGTTTAGTATTAAGATTGTTGTAAATTTGGGGGGCTAAGTAATAAAATTGTCGATGAGTGAATGCGAGCTTACAAGTAGGTACTAATTGATTTAATAAATTTCTGCGTCTTCCCTCAGATTTTTTTACTAGGTACAAGTCGACCAGTTTGTGTTGTTTTAGACTAATGCTAAGAAGATACAGTTGACGGACAGTTAATACGCGAGTTATATTGTACAGATCTGTGGTAGGAAAATCAATTGTTTTGAATATGATAATTTTTAGTAGTAAACGCTGAGTTCTCTCAAGCGTTAACAAGGTAGTTTTTGGGACGCCACCCCATATAATATTACAATATCGAAGTAGGGATTCGCAAAGGGCCTTATACACTGATAATACAAAATGTACAGATGTATAGATAGCTAGTGAGCACCGCTAGCGGTTTATCTCTTATCCCAATGTTCTCTAGTTTGCGAACAAGAATGGGGACAGAGACAGTATCAAACGCTTTTTTAAGATCTAAAAAGACTCCTAGACATTTTTTCTTTTTATCCACTTGTTCAACAATAAGAGTCGTTAGCGCAGTGACGGCGTCTTCCGTCGACAGACCCTTCCGGAAACCATATTGTGATTTAGAGAGTATGTTATTCGAGTGTAGATAATTTGTCAGCCTATTATTAATAAGTTTCTCTAAAATTTTGGAAATTGATGTCAGAACAGATATTGGCCGGTAATTGCTACTATCCTCCCTATCGCCACCCTTGTACACTGGTGTGATAATGGATTGTTTTAGAGCAGCAGGAAAGACACCGTGATCAAAACATAAGTTAGCTAGGTGACATATAACAGGTATGATTAGATGTCTGGCCAACTTGAGGAATTTGGTTGTGATACCGTCATATCCTGCAGCCCCTTCAGTTTTAAGGCCCATAAGAATAGAGTAGACCTCATTAGGGTCAGTCTCGAGTAGCACAAATGAATTTAAGTGGGAGGTAGGCAAAATATACTGATTACTACTACGCTGTGGCCTGTTAAGAATATCTTCGGCTAGAGCTTTCCCAATGTTGGCAAAGTAGTTATTAACGTGATTGACTGATACGTCGGGTGATGAGTGTGAGTTCAGCAATTCAGTGTTTTGTGTTTTCTTTGGTTTGAACTGAACTATATTATTAATAGTATTCCATAATGTTTTAGGGTTTTTAGTTGATTTTTCTAATTGTTCTCTGTCATATTTGCGTTTTAATTTTTTTATTAGTTGGTTACAATAATTCCGATATCGTACGTAGGTTATTTTAAGTATTTCATTTTCAGGATCTAAACGTAATTTTCTTTGCATTTTGTTTCTGTTTCTTATACAACATAAGATACCTTGGGTTATCCACGGTTTGATAATCCGTTTGTTCTTCGGAATTTTTACCTGCTTAGTGTTTTCTTGCAATGATTGCTTTATTTTATCAGTTAACTGCGTGGTTAAGGTATCCGGATTTTGTATCGAAAATAGTGATTGAAGGTTCTTCTCTCCCAGGCTCGAGATGGCCTTTTCATAGTCCAGAACAGTATTAACTCTTTGACAAAGGTGTTTTTTCTTAATAGTAGACAGTTTTAAAAATATCATTAAGTGATCCGTTACAGACGTATTTAATACTGCAATATAAGCATTAGTTTTATTTTTGTCTACTTTCAACATAAAATGATCAAGACAGTTTGCTTCTCTGGTAGGCAAAGAGTGGCCAGGTAAAATACCCTGTGTAGTTAGCATGGTTAGATAGTTTAGCCTATTATTACGGTCAGCAGTCTGTTCATTAGGTTTTGTGATAAGATTTATATTTATATCACCAGTTAGGACTATATTTTTGCATGTTTTGAATGATTCCAAATGTTTGTTCAAAGAGTTAATGAACTGTTCTGCGTTGTAATTTGATGGAGAGCGATAAATCCCTAGTATTATAGTGTCTTTGAATGTGATTTGTAAACAAGATGCATGCACAAGTTTTATTTCCTTAACATTGACTTTATGATTATTTCTAATATATGCAACCACACCATCGTTTTGATTCAAGTGATTTGTTGTGGGAAAAGCTGAGTAATTAACCATTGTCGGTACATTTTTATTGGGGTTAAGTCTGCATTCGGTTAAAATTAGAATATCAGCTTCAAAATTAAGGTCAGATAGCGTTATTTGCAGATCATCAAAGTTACTGTATATACTCCTAATATTTTGGGAGATAACAGTCAAGTCCGTGTTGCTAACAGAAATTTTTGTTTGTAGTTCTTGAGCTGTGCATTGTAAGAAATGTGCAATTTCCGCGTTGTCTATATCTTCTAAAGTTTTTAAGGGACTATCCATGAGAATTGTAAAAGATTCTACATTTCAGCATCACGTATTCGTTTTCATTTTTATTATTACTTTTTTTATATATGATTTTTATTAAACCCTGCAAACATAGCAGGCCTGTGGCAAGTATTAGTTTCAGTGTAAGTGTGCGTGATGTAAGTAGTTGTGTTATTTTTGTGTGTGTGCGTGCGATTTGTGTGTGTGTGCAGGTGATATATTCGATGTACTTATAAGTTAATAAAATTTTTGACAACCGTGTGTGTCTACAAACATAGTTATTTGGAGTTAGGTTTTCATAATGGCCTAGTCATTGTCCTTGCATTAATTTATGCACCTGGGCTTCGTTGTTAATCCTGATTTTTTGTGAGTTTTCGTCCTTTCTAACAAAAACTTTTCCAAAGGCAGTCCAGCAGAACTTGTAAACCTTCGACTTTGTTAGCTCGCGTGCCAGAAAGTGAAGCCGAGCACCCTTGGCAGTTAGTTGTTCTGCCACGAAGATAGGTGTATCTTCGTTTTTTGTGAATCCAAGGTGCTTGGCACATAGTTTTTCTTTATGTTTGATGTTGTAGGCTTTACTCATTTTCAGGATGTTTGTTTTTAACATGGTGGAGGACGTCTCTACAATAATTGGCGAGTTATTGCTCTCTTTCTTCCCATGAACTCTGTATATATCACGTATTTCAGAGTTATTTACTTTGCAGTCAATGTTTTGAGAAAGACGTATGACCATATTTATTAAATCTTCTTGGGTCTCGTTACTTGTTTTAGGGACATTTTTTATTTCGATACTCGTTTTGCGGTTTCCTCTCTGTAGGTCTTCAATTTTATCCTCAAGAATGGTGATTTGTTCCCTGTCCCTCTTGGCCTGCCCCTCCAATTGCTCAATTTTCCTCTTGAATTCTTCGTTTTGACTAGTAAGTAAGGCCATTGATTCTCCGATGTTCCGATTAGCCTGCTGAATTTCCATGAGTGTAGGGTTAATTTTTTTAAGCTCAGTTTCCTGTGCTTCCATCAAAGTTTTTATCATGGTCTTAATCTCTTCCTTAAACTCCATAAAATCTGCTCCCAATTCATCATCCCTCCTCCTTTTGTTTCTTTGAGAGACATAGTTTGGGGGTGTCTTATCTGAGCTTATTCCGGCTAGGTTCGAATCCGAGAGCGATTTATCAATTGTGTATTGTTCCATGTTACAAGGGTATCAGGACTACAGAGCTCTTATCTCAGCTTTAGTACAACCGGAAGCGGGTAATGGTCGTCTTAGCGGCCAATCTCTGTTCGGGACAGGTAGATGGATGGGGTAGCAAAACAAAGCAGCGGGGCGGGGCCAGTTAGAAAAAGTAATGGCGCCGCGTGCGTTTGCGCTGGTTGGTAGGACCAAACCGCTCACACAAAGCAGCAGGGCGGGGTCAATTGGAAGAGACAATGGTGTCGCATGCGCTTGCGCTGGTTGGCAGGACCAAAACCACTCACAACAAAGCAGTGGGGCGGAGTCAGTTAATTAATCAATGGCGTTGTACGCACTTGCGCCGATTCGAGGGCCGTTTTCAAATTTCGGACTTTGGCAGGGATGACAGATTGACGTCACTGCTCCGTGTTACGCCTTGTACCAGGGCAGCAGAGCGCGTGAGAAAGTAGTTACTCACGTTGCACCACTTTTTAGCTCGTTGCTCCTGTGTTTTATGCACTCCTATTTTTCACTTTGATTTGATTTGGTCAAAAATGTATTTAATATCAGAAATAAAACTTGCGCGGATTAGAAAGCACGTTTACACCTGTCGGCGGTCCGGGGGGAAGAGCATCGCGAGTTATTTCAAGGCTGTTTTCAAATGAGTCTGAAGCGGCTAGAAGATCATTTATCTTGATAGTTTTCAAATGAGTCTGAAGCGGCTAGAAGATCATTTATCTTGATAGTTTTCAAATGAGTCTGAAGCGGCTAGAAGATCATTTATCTTGATAGTTTTCAAATGAGTCTGAAGCGGCTAGAAGATCATTTATCTTGATAGTTTTCAAATGAGTCTGAAGCGGCTAGAAGATCATTTATCTTGATAGTTTTCAAATGAGTCTGAAGCGGCTAGAAGATCATTTATCTTGATAGTTTTCAAATGAGTCTGAAGCGGCTAGAAGATCATTTATCTTGATAGTTTTCAAATGAGTCTGAAGCGGCTAGAAGATCATTTATCTTGATAGTTTTCAAATGAGTCTGAAGCGGCTAGAAGATCATTTATCTTGATAGTTTTCAAATGAGTCTGAAGCGGCTAGAAGATCATTTATCTTGATAGTTTTCAAATGAGTCTGAAGCGGCTAGAAGATCATTTATCTTGATAGTTTTCAAATGAGTCTGAAGCGGCTAGAAGATCATTTATCTTGATAGTTTTCAAATGAGTCTGAAGCGGCTAGAAGATCATTTATCTTGATAGTTTTCAAATGAGTCTGAAGCGGCTAGAAGATCATTTATCTTGATAGTTTTCAAATGAGTCTGAAGCGGCTAGAAGATCATTTATCTTGATAGTTTTCAAATGAGTCTGAAGCGGCTAGAAGATCATTTATCTTGATAGTTTTCAAATGAGTCTGAAGCGGCTAGAAGATCATTTATCTTGATAGTTTTTAACATGCGGCATAGGTACTCTAGTTTTTATAGTTTTCCTACCGACATTGTTTTTGTGCGGCAAATCAACGTCACGGAAAATAGATGTCAGCAATAAAAAAATCTATATCAGGAGGTTACTTTAGAGATAAAACATTTCGCATCACCTACACTAAATACTTCACCGCAGCAAATGAGTGTACTAAAAATTGAGCGATAACTGACGTTTAGAAAAAAAAATACTACCTACTAAAAACTTATGTGAATAGAAATTGTTAATGCCTTAAAAACCATTTTATGTCTGCACAGAAATAAGGATTGCATCAGCTGGCGTTAGTAATTAACCTTATTATGTTAAGACAAAATTAACCAACGACTAGTGCCGTGCCGACGTCTCCTATCTCATATAGAGACTAAACAAATAAATATTTTTACAACGCCCACTTAATGTTAAGCGGCACTTACATAATTTAATTCGTAACTTGCGAAAGTAACGTAACTTGATGTAAAACCACGCTGCAACCATCGGCGGTACATACAGTCGACAGCACATGGGCCTTTACAAGCATGCACTCTACTTACTTACGTTACGGGCGACGTTACGAGAAAATTGTAAAGGTCTAAAAGAAAATTGAAAAATGTCGAATTACTGTTTACTGTACCTATATGCTAGAGTAAGCCATAAAAGTGCACTCTTACATTGTAATCTAATAGTACGCAGGCCCCCGCTGGAATCGAACCCACGATCCACGGATCCTTTCGGTAACGGTAACTAAGCGTATTACCACTACACCGAAGCAGTCCTGTTGCTCAAAGCGTCTCTATTCCCGTCTTATATTAAAAGGTTCCAATCTACTCCCACTTCTGACCTTTTCCACTATTTGCTATAAACTCAGTTCCGACCCTTTCGAGCAAATCAAATAACATACAAGGAAGCTTTCATCGACCTGTAACTGTGTATACTCACTGGTTGAGGTAGAATCCGCGCGGACACGCCGTGATGTGGAAGTGGCGGTCTTCCAACGTTACCACGTGCAAGTACAGGAGGTCTCCGCACATCTTGCGGGGGCCGGGTGGGGGATTCCATCCGGATGTCGTCAATACCTGAGAGAAATCGGATTTGTTGACAATTTATCGTCAATTAATCTTAATCCAGCCTCTTTGGACAGCCGAAGAGACTTCTGCTGCGCGGCGTGGCGTCAAATATTTTTGTCGCGCTAAATGGCGCTAGGAGTCGTTAGGACGATAAAAACGATTATCGCTGTCTCATCCCGCGGAGGCAGACTGCTAATAGTATGGAAAACGTAAATCAGTCCAAATGCAGTCGACACTGCAGAAATCAAGAGGTTATTTTTCTCGGTGCCCTATTTCCTGAATTACGTCACTCATTCATCAACTGATCAATTGAGAATTATCAACGACTTGCGCCACATGCGACGTTGTTACGCAGTTGATTTGCGACTGTAGATAGTTATGATAAATCTAATTGATAAAACATCGAATGACTGATAAAAGAAAATGGAGTTATTCGAGGTTCGTTCACAGTTAAACCGCGGCAGTGCGTTATGTTGGCTAGGTGACGGTACTGGGAAACACTTGAAAATAAATTATATTTGGTCAATACGCATAGTTTCAGTACTTTCAGTCAGATAGCTCACGGCCACGGATACGCACGACGCACATAGTTAAATCTCCTATTTGCTATCACAAAATAATACAAGATACCGCTTCCGCACTGCGCAAGATAAAATGTCGTAAACAATTTGTCAGTCTATCTTATGTGCAAATTATAATTGTATTGGCTATCGCTGTTGTACGTACAGATATATGTCTCCGGTTCCATTTTATGTAATCGCCCTTACAAGCTCCCCTGCTGGTCACATATTTAGGATATTCACAGAATCATAATGTTGTGAATGAAAGTTCACGTGTATCACGACAAGATACCTCCGTAGTACGGATTGCGATACGAGGACTAAATAATTTACTAGCCTGTGTTTATCAAAGAAATCCATATACATAATATATAAAATTAGGTTATCACTTGTCACTTATCCATTCGGTGAGGATTTATTTATTTTGGGAAAGTTTTATCTATTTTGATAAACTTTTATTTATTTAGCTTTTATATATTTTGGTGTCTATCTAGTTTACTTGGCTGTTTTTGCTGGGGTCGAATAAATTATAGTGGCTGATGTCATGTCCGGCATTCCTTTCGCTTGCACAATCTTACATTTAATTCTTGCAAAATAAGGAGTATACTTTTGATAAATGTGAATTAGACATGTTTTAACTGTCATAATATACTGCTTTTGATACAGAAATCCTTACTAATATTTGTATGCATGGATGGATGTTTGTTACTCTTTCACGCAAAAACGGCGGAACGGATCTGGATGAAATTTTGCACAGAGATAGATTATAGTCTGGATTAGCACATAGGCTATTTTTTATCCCGGAAAAATACACATCAAAATTACCACGCGAACGCGGGCAACAGCTAGTAAGAAAAAACACAACAAACAAAGAATAACCTTGAGACACTGGGGCGCCTTGTTCTCCTTGGTGAGGCCGGGGTGCAGCGGGAGCAGCGGCCGCTCCGCGCCGCCCGGCATTATGTAGTCGGGCGGCGTGCAGTCCACGCTCTCGGGCCGGGACTTCTTCTTCTCTGAAATAAGAAGGACATTACTTCGGAAGGGAGTTGGCCATTGGACTTGCCGTTGGCTAAGATACCTTCGCTGTGTGGGAGGGTGCCGTCAACGCCAGTGTTAAGTTGAAAATAGAACAATTTTAAACGTCTCGTTCGTGCAGATCTGCTGCAGAATCCACACCTTTGGTGTGCGAGACAATGTTAAGATGAAAATAGAACAATTTTAAACCTTATTGTAACGTATTTGAAGCATAAAATTGGCAAAGATAAAAAGGTCTCGTTGGTACAGATCTGCTCTTCAGCTTACCACAGGTTGGTCATTGGACTTGCCGTTGATTTTTTAACCTCTGGTGTGCCCCGGATTATTACTATTATATTTTGTTTGTTTATTAACTTTGTAATATTAAAAATATATCTTCTACTAAAATCCGGTTAAAAAAAATACACAGTAAAATTTTCGTAAATCGATTTTCCTTAAAAATTGCCACTTTTAGCAACAATCCTTCCATACGCCGAAATTGACGGATGAACGTTGGTGAAACATAGTAGCCCTTAAAATGTGTCACGTAGGTCTGTGTAATCGAGCAATACTTATTCAAATTAGAAAAATCGTATTATTGTCAGACAGTCGACAGCACATCAACCTTTAAATACGTGAACTGCAATCAGTTACTTTAAGGGCGACTTTCCAACAAAAATGTAAAGGTGGACCTGCTCTCGACTGTACGTAGGGTTTGATAGCACGATGCAAACTATGTCACTTTGTTCCTTGAATTTTTTTCAATACAATCCAATTATTACATATATGTAGGTAAGGGTAAGTATTAGCATAAAGGGTTTGTTTAGTCGCACAATGCTCCCTTTTACCGTCTACAATACTTTGAATGCGTGGATTGCCACCAATTTGTACAGTCAAGAACAAAAAGCGAAAACATTTTATAAGTAAAGTGGGCGTTGTGCGATGTAATGTATGTGTGAAGACTTGCAAAAGTTGTCACTGTGCTGCCGATTGTATGGAAATGAAATAAAAGTAACAAAGTGCGATAGTGGGCATCGAACCGCATGTAGCAGCATCCACTGACCCAGAATGTCGCCCTGAGTGATGACGTTGAGGAAGGCCAGCGAGCTGCACTCCTGGCCGGCGTACGCGTCCGTGTAGTCGATGGATTTGAGCAGGTCGCGCACGTGGCGCACGTGGATGCGAGCCTCGCGCATCGTGTACGGCTCCTCCACCACCTGGGTAACACGACAAACTTAACATCGACAGATACATTGAGAACACTTTCGATAGATGGAGAACGCTTTCTTGCACAACCAGAAGAAAGAACACAAAAAAACCGGCCCAGTGCGAGTCGGACTCGCGCACGAAGGGTTCCGTACCATTATCTCTACAACAATTGAATATTTCAAGCGTCTACCTGTCACCGTTATTAATATCGAGCAAATGACGGCAAAAAAATCACGTTTGCTGTATGGGAGCCCCCCTTAAATATTTATTTTATTCTGTTTTTAGTAGTTTTTGTTATAGCGGCAACAGAATTACATCATCTGTGAAGATTTCAACTGGCTAGATATCACGGTTCATGAGATACAGCCCGGTGACAGACAGACAGACAGACAGACAGACAGACAAACAGACAGACAGAAAGATAGACAGACGGACAGACAGTCAGACATACAGACGTACAGTGAAGTCTTAGTAATAGGGTCCCGTTTGGCACCCTTCGGGTAGGGAACCCTAAAACATCAAGGAGTTAGTCATAGTTTTAGATCATGCATAATGCAAACCTACAATAATCTACACAGGTAAGAAGCGTACTTGCGCTTCATACAAAAAAAAAGAAAAATTTACTAGTAATAATTTACACCTAATGTTGTATGATTACTAGGATATCTTCAGATACGGTGTTTATGATTTGCATATAATAAAACTGTTACGTTTGATGGCGATTGGTATGCAATTTGGGTTTCCCTAAAAGCAGTAATTTACATGCAGATACTGTCTGGACATTTATTAACACGATGTGCATTTGTTTAAAAGTATAGCAAAAAAAAACGGAAAATAGCTCACCTTGATAATAGACCCCTCTTTCAGTCCTTCAATATTCTTCAATTCGGCGAAGTTATCCAATGTCACGCCGTCAAGTTGTAAGGAGAAACATGTTCTGTGACATGTGTCCTCACGGTCCATCAGCACTTGATGGATTTCTTGTACCAATTCCATGCTGGAGACCTAAGAATATTGTATATAGTATTTTCTGAGGTTAACACGAGCACTAGACGTAATAAAACTGAATTTTAACGGATATTTACTCGTTTACTTTTCCATTTTACAATTTTCCGACGTTTCGATACTTTTGCAAGTGCCGTGGTCTCGGTAGACTGAGGTGACAGGCGTCTTTTTGAAAGTATTAACTGTTAGTTTACTTCCCTCGGCAGAAATTTTTAAATTGAAATTGACACTACAATAATTTTATATAAACTCAAAAATACTGATTATTAGTTAGTGAAATAAAATTACCTGGATATCAAGCGGCTCAGCCCCTGGGCTGACGATCTTGACCGTGAATCCCAAGTCTTGAATAAAAACTACTTCAGCATCCCTTTTCTTGTCATCTTCATCTTCACTGGGGGAAGACTCCCTCTGTTTATCTCCGTTGACAATATCACTGGCATCTCCGTTCACTTTCGTTGTTGCATTTTCAACCTTCTTAGACTTATCTTCATCCTGTTTAACTTCAATCTGTTGCTTAGTGTCTTTTTTCTTGTCGTCAGCCTTATCGGTTGCCTTGTTCTTTTTGTTGCTGCTGGTCTCCTTCTTCTTAGAAGCCTTCGTTTCCAGCTTCCTATTTGAAACATTAATAACTGTATCCGCACTATCGTCCGACTTACTCGACTTTGAATCGTCTAAATCACTGCCGTTAGAGACTAAATTAGTGTTACTACTACTAATATCACAATCCGAATCTTTTTCCGTGTCACCGTTCAGTACTTTGTCGGAGCCGTTCACTATTGCTTTGGTAACTGTTTGTTTCTCCTCCTGAATTGTTGCTTTATCACCGTCTGTATTCACGTTCTTTCCATTGGGAATTATCTTCTCTGTTTCTGTAATTAACGTTGCAGATTATTCTTAACAGTTGAGTGATCATTCACGATACGTAACATTAGAGATTCTGAGATAAAGTCAAGTCAGAGGGTTTGGCTGAGACCTTTTGTGCGTGTTAGTACCTTGTGCAAAGTTGGCGGCAGGCCCGGTGACTGTGGGCGAGTTGGGCTTGCGCGCGGCGGCGGCGTAGGAGACCCGGGGGGGCGAAGACACCCCACTGGTGTCTCCCAGACCGCCGCCCTCGTCGTCGGCGCGTCCGTTCGTGCTCGCGTGCCCGTTGCTCACGCCGCCCTTCTTCATCTTGCCGGTGCGCTCTACTACAACAAGCAACAGGGAATAAATTGAGGTTCTCCTTGCAGGGAAATTTTCTTTTTGGGGTCTTCTGCCCCACTTCTATGCCCCATAGTCACTTATGATCACGCGAGAAAACGATTACGCGGACTATTTGGTTGTTTCTACGCAAGGGTAGACGACCTGAAAACACGTGAACCAATTATAGCTGAATTTTGATCCTTCTTGGTGACACCTTAGTAATACATTTTTTTGACTGAGGCTTGTCCAGGCCACCTAAACTGAATTTACGTATAGAGTAAAACTACACGTTATGGGAGGAGATTTTTAGGCTAAACAGTACGTTTGCTTCCGGCAGTCGGCGGGCCGATGTTCAATCACAAAATAGATAAAAACAGTAGTTCAACTACAAAGAATGCAAAATGCCCACAATATTTACTGTGACCACAACGCCATAACCTTACACACTAAAGCCCTTTGTCTTGTCTAGTATCAGTAAAATACAACACACGGAAGAAACATATTTGAAGAAACTGTTTTGGGCGTCCGCGATACAGGTTTTACCTTGTGCGGGGCCCGCTGTGTATCGCTCATATAAAAATGTTGCTATGGTAATAAATATTTTGTATTTTTTTTTTGTATCGCAGCAAACGGGGTCATAAGCCGCTAGATGTGCATGAATATTCTCCGATGTAAATAAATGCCCACTTTCTTGAACGGAAACTTCTGTGGCTTCGCGTCGTACGTATGTGGCGTCCCGTGACGGGCGAGCACGTGGTACGCGCTGGCGCACCGCCAGCCATCTCCAGCGGCGAGTCAATAATAGACGCGCAGGGATGCCGCCAACAATAGACAACATCGGCCGGCGGGCGCGGCGTCTTCTGCACCGGACAGAACAACAGCATCGAGTCTGGATGCATACCTCTCTCAAACAAAATCTAGTGCGAGGCATGATGACATTGAAAATCACTAACATTATGTATTTATTTAATAAGACTTGCATTGTTGAATACGAAACACACATTTATTTGTTCATTTAGAGCGGAATTGATAATTAATACGATAACTAAAATCTTAAAAAATCCTATATCCGCCATATTAATTACGGTAAACTATATAAATACTCACGTCGAAATGATCTTAATTATAAATGCAGTATTCACAAAAATAAAGTTGAGTACAATGCAATATCCCTGTTGTATGTCGCCTTGTAAGTTTAAGCCACTTGTATTTTTTCCTGTTTTGGAACGAACACAAATAACTTATTTGGGGTTTGTATTGATGTGTTCCCACACTGCGGGACCGCACACACTTTCGTATTCATATTCATAATCACAAATTATTAAATGGTTTAATAATAATATGTGCACACGAAAGCTTTACCACTAGCTTTGCTATGTTGACTATTTAACTGTGACGTCACTAGCGACGCCATAACACTGGCGAGCGATTCGGTGGGAATTTTAAGTTGAAATTCACAGATGATGTACATATTTCTGTTGCCGCTATAACAACAAATACTAAAAACAGAATAAAATCAATACTTAAGGGGGGCCCCCATACAACAAACGTAATTTTTTTGCCGTTTTTTGCTCGATATTAATAACGGCAACGGCAACCGGTAGACGCTTGTAATATTCAAATGTTGTATAGGTAATGGTACGGAACCCTTCGTGCGCGAGTCCGACTCGCACTTGGCCGGTTCTTACTACTAAACCTTAACTGTGACCAAAAATATGAAATTCATCATCATCATCACCAACCCATAGCAGTCCACTGCAGGACATGGGTCTCTCCCTGTATGGGAGGTTTTGCCGTAATCTCCACACTTGGCAGGCGGATTGGAGATCGCAGTGTTTGGTGGTCTGGTATCACAGGTCAACGCTGCTGCCCGTTCCCTGGTTTCCGTTTTTTAGTCGCCTCTTACGACACCCACGGGAAGTAATGGGGTGGCTCATTATAGGCCGGAGCCAAACGGTTTTTCAAAAATTGTCATCATGCCTATAACAAAGCTAGATGCTAACAAAAAGTTATACCACCGCCGTATTCTGCGCTTGCTTGGTAGGAGAGAAAGTTAAGCTGCAGAGTAGGGCAACTGCGTCTACACAATATAAAGCCGCCTTTGTACATGTAATTTCGTATTGTCATATTTCCTGTACTGTTTTTCGTGTGCAATAAAGTATTATTATATAAACGATGCTACAGAAATACTATGACCGATCGAAAAATGTTAGTAGCAGTTTAATAGCACTGGAATAACACACGATGTATGGGTAGCACTGGTGCACAAATAGGTAGAGACATTGAATTTTGGTAGAGATATGTAAATCTGTACCTCTGGTACTGTTTAATTTGTGCCTGCAGATAACTACGACGGTGCATCTAATCATTTGTGAAACAGACCGAATCTCTTGGGACTAGTCTAGTTTGTTTGTGAATGTAAGCGGAGTCTCGTTTTGCTTCGATAGTTTCCCAAAGGCCAGTTGACAAAGGAAACTCTTTTCCTCTTGAAACGGTATTTCGAACCCAGCGCAACGTCCAAGGCAGAAGGCATTTTCCAAAATATTGGAGTATAGGATTAGAGAACTAGTCTTCTCGGGTATTTATAGAGAATACTCAACTGGCCCTTTTTGTGGTCTCCAAATATATTTCCAGAGATGGTGCTTCCTGTCACAAAGCGTGAGCTGCACGCACCCAACATGCACCCAAAACTACCTTTATACACACACGGAACTACACGGAAGCAATGGGGGCCACAGTGGTTTTCACCGGAATAAAAAAGTAATGGACAATTGTAACGGATAATTGTATTTAATTATAAATAGTAGGAAAACAAAACTTTAAAAACTACCTTAGCTTTCTGAATAAATTCGAAAACCTGATATTGGAGCAAGTACCGACGGCCTTGAGCTGGACTTTTAATTGCGACTGTGACGATTATCATCAATAGCGCACAGCATACTTTTACGAGCCATCTTTACGTGGAATTAACTAAATGAGACATTTTTAGGGTTCCGTACCTCAAAAGGAAAAAATCGGAAGCCCTATAGCATCACTTTGTTCTCCGTCCGTCCGTCTGTCTGTCAAGACCCTTTATATCGGGAATGCGTGGACGTATCGAGTTGAAATTAAAACCAATACTTAGGTCTACAGTCCCTTGAAACTGTGACAAAATCAAACTTCGAAGTTGACGTTGACGTAAAAAAAGATACGGTTGTTTATGCCGTAAAAAACGTATATTTCGACACTCAAGGGAAACGATCAAAATATATAGGGTACTTTCCGTTGACCTAGAACTATGAAATATGGCAAGAAATATAATCTTATACTACAGGGAAAAATCTGAAAACTATACATTTGTAATTAAATCACAAAAAAATTGTCTTTCAAATCCGGGAAAAGCTTGGGAAAAACTTCGAAACCTACAAATTTGTACGGAACCCTCGGTGGGCGAGTCCGACTCACACTTGTCCGGTTTTGCATTGTTGGACGCCTATTGCTTATTAAAGTTTGCCTTGGTTTCTAGTACCTAATATACTCACAAGTTGCCTAAAATATCTACTTCATTTAGACTTCAATGTGAAAACAGTGTGCGAAATAGCCTCGGAAAATGACACGAAATAGAATTTGAATGAATTTATATTCAGTAGCCGATTGCTTGTAGTAGATAGATGAGGATTTGGTGGAAATTCGGATGCTCACACATTTCTTTTCTGGGCTAATATTTTCGTCGCTTCTGGTGTACAATGTCCTTAACGATCGTCACACCACAAACTTCGTTGATGGCAATTTTAGAATTAAGTTGAATATACTAAAATTATCAAAGCGTATGAGCTGGGGGCCTGAGAAGATAAACCTTCATATCAGTCAAAACATTTTGATGTTATCTCTCAAGCCACCATAAAACGAGCAAGATAACGAGCACCGCGAAGCGCCCCGACAAAAATCTACTTTTAATCTGTCGTTGAGTCTTCCGAGCCAGTTTAACGCACAACTTTACTTGTTTATATAAGCAGCCTATATAATATACGTCCCACTGTAGGGCACAGGCCTTCTCTCAGGGAGAGTGTTGGCTTAATCGCCACGCGTGCCCACCGCGGATTGGCGATTTCAAGCGCTGAGGTATGTGAATAGTTTCCTCACGTTGTTTTCCTTCACAGTTAGCGAGTGGTATTGCTACTATAACTTCACAAATGTACATAACTTAAAACCAAGTCATAGCTATATGCCCGCACTGGGGATCGAACCTGGGTCTGTCGCTTCCAAGTCCGATGTTCTACCCACTAGGCTACCACCGCTACCGCTACTTTACTTGTTTAGGGCCTTAGAAGAGTTACTTACACAATACACGCGGTTCTTAATTCATTGCATCAGACTCCGCTAAAGGGACACGCACGACACAATACGCGAGTGGTTATGTGCGTTGCTTTTGCGCACGAATACCGATGCTAACTAATTTACAATTTCAAATACGTACTGGTAGAAGATTATTATAATGATAATACAATTATTGTAACACACAAAAACTGTGCGTTCATAAAATTAGTACTTAACTGCAGGATGCATGTAATTCTCAACTTCCATCCACAAAGTTCTCTCGATAGAGCCGTAAGGCGCACCGGGGCCTTGTGCGCTGTTGTAATGCCGGAGATACATATTTATTAGAATTTGACGTCCAGGTGCATAGGTGACGGCGCAAATGTAGCTGTTTCAAATTCTGATAAATATCGCGGCCACGATGGTTCCTGTGCGACAGTACGAACAGATCAATGAATTATGCAAAGGAAGCACCGCGCACGGCGACGGCCGCCCCTTGAATATTTAACCTTACACTCACACAATATTATTCTCTGTGATTCTTGTCTCCCGATTCTTAATCTCGCATCGGGGCTGTACAACGTGGAATACTGGGACACCTTTATGTCCAAAAACATCACGAACCCACAAAATTAATAATTTGTGCCTACATGTGGTTTTTGACCTAAAAGAGCCAAACCTGGTCGGACCCTTCCGACAAGAAAGTCAAGTAAGTGAATCCGGAATTAAGCAAATAATAGGTACATTTGGTTTGTTTATTTTGTGAGCCCAATGTTATAATTTTTTACTTGTCAGTGTCACTATTAGGTAATACTCACAGATTAAAATATTATTGACTATAGCTTGACATGGTGTAATTTGAAATAGCTCCGAAGGAGTTCCGATTCAATCGCAAAGGTCGTACGTAGGTACCTACGATTATTATTGGCGAAGAAGGGCGATGTTAATATCGATCGCGGGATTTGACCCTGCTTACACGAATAGCAATCTAGCTGTCACTGAACCAAACGATGTAGCAAGAACATCCCCTTAGCGGAGTCGAATGCACTCAGCAGTTGCAGCGATTCATCCTGCAGGTCGTCACGCCATGCGGCAATGGAAAGGCTGGCACCATTCCAAATACAACATTGGACAAAATAGAAAATAAAAACTTAGCTATAAACGAGCGAGAGTTGTCGCAGAGTATACAATGACCGCATCT
Source organism: Yponomeuta malinellus (assembly GCA_947308005.1). Taxonomy (NCBI): domain Eukaryota; kingdom Metazoa; phylum Arthropoda; class Insecta; order Lepidoptera; family Yponomeutidae; genus Yponomeuta; species Yponomeuta malinellus. The sequence goes on along the minus strand of OX371006.1, from coordinate 12,107,626 downwards.
GACGAAACCGAAGTTACTCATTAATCAAAATCATACCTGCTAAAACTTCTGAATATAAATAGGAATACCCCTCCAGATTTATAGCCTTATCATTAAATAAAAGTAGGTACACTATAAGCCGACCAAGTGCGAGTCGGACTCGCGCATCGAGAGTTCCGTACCACGGCCATCGGCCACCATATAATATAATTTTCTCAATCATTTGGCAAAATAGTGTAAAATTGTTTTTTATTCATTTTGGGACCCATGGCCAAGTCACACTTGACCGGTTTTATAATTTTGTTGTCATACTATAGGGACTACACAATAAATCGATGTGACTGCACACCAAATATGACACTTGTTTTTACTTTTACAATAGAACAAAAAAAACCGGAAAAATGCGAGTAGGACACGTGCAAACAGGATTCTGAACAAATGATTACGAAATAAACATTCGAAATAAATATTCTCTCAAACAACCAAACTGCAAAGTTAAGTTTGTAATATAAAAAACATTATTATGTTCGGTGATTTACCTGAGCAGTAAGACCTTCTCGACAAATTTCACGATTCGAGGTCAACGGGGGGTTATCAAAGACTATAGGTTTTGATAGGTGATCAGATCACTCACAAAAACCTATAGGGTATATACTTCCAGTTGACCTAGAAGTGTGAAGAAGCAAGGTCTTCTTAAATTTCATTACTACATTGAGGAGCTTAGGGCCAACAAAAGTTTCTTCCACCGAAACAATGTATTATGGCACAATTAAATACATTTTGTCAATAATAAATGATAAGATGGACGGGCAAAAAACACGAAGGTCCCGTTCCGATCCGTTAAGTGTTCCGTTTTTCCTTTTAATGGTACGGAATCTTAAAAACTGGAAAGAACGGCTTTCATATAATATAGGGATACCGTTATGTTTTGTTTTATTAATTTTTTGGCAATCCGCCACATATTCTGTGAATATGCCTACCTAATTGAAGATTTCTGTTACGGTTCAAGAGATAAAGCCCAGACCACAGACCGACAGACATGCGTCGTAGTAATAGTGCCAACGGGATGCCACTCGTCGGATACGGAGCCCTAAAAAATACAATATGATATGATATGATAACGACTGCTGGCAAGGATTGCAATCGTAGAGCTCGTTCCCACGTAGAATATTCACTCTGCGCTATTATCAGCGTAAAATTACACATGTCGATGTCGAATCTACGTTAGTTGAGTAGCAACCAATCTAGCATTTATCAAAGGAATCGAAGCGAATCAAATAGGGTTCAAGAGGAACATCACCCGAGATTGTAGATAGTTAGATAGATAAAGAACACTTCATTGCACAACGAGAAGAAAAAAATACAAATGGTATAGAAATTAATGCTTTTCTCGCGCAGGATATGGGTGAGTGAGTATGCTGAATGCTCATCAATGTGAAGTGAATTGAATTGAGAAATAAGCTTCCGTTTGATGACGACGTAACTTAGGTTTTGAAGAGATGAAATAGTAGATTGTGTCTCAAGGGAGCAAAATGATATATTTACGGCGAGGGCTGTATATTGAATCCTGAGTGAAGCGAAAGATTCTACAATATAATCCCGAGCGTAGCGAGGGATTCTAGAGTAGAATCTTGAGCGTAGCGAGGGATTCAAGTGTGTACGCCCAAGACGGAAATAATTTTGCTACCGAGTGACACATACTGCTTTTCACACCTGCTATAAGGAAAAATTATTTATGTGCCGTGGAAGACAATTATGATCGATTGCAACAAAATAAAAATCGAATTGGAATTACATTTTGTGAAAATCTGCACACGGATCATGCTGAGGGCAATAAAAATAAACTAGAATATCAGGGAATAAAAGTACAACTTTGATCCCTCATTTGAGGGAATCAAGGGATCTTTTCTGAATAGCAGGTGTGAAAAAAATTTTGAAGAGCTCTGCTGAATATACTAACAGGATTTTTTTTCCATTATTTCGTAGACAGATACCCATGCACTTTAATTGCCAGGTCAAGGTAAAATAATAGAATATGTATTCCGGATGAAATTGTATTATGCAGAACTACGCAATGATTACCAAGTAGGTAGGTAATACCTACCTAGCCATATGTCATCGTCAGTCATCGTCTTCGTAAATCGAACTACGCAGGTAGTCTGTTTAAAAGTAGACGCGACGCGCATACTTTATACTCAGGAGCATGGCAACCAACTCGTAGGATGCAATTTGTGTTCGGTCTGCGGTAGAGTCGAATAGTTTGAATCAAATGAATGGTGTGCGCCGAATAAATTTTATAGCATAACTACACCACATAAATCAGTTATTTTTAATTAAACTAAATAAAGGCGAGACTGGAGCAGTGTTTCTGTTCACTTGCGTAAAAGCTTTTTCAGGCTTATGCAACTGTAATTTTTTTTACGGATTTTCATGGCAATTGGCCGGATAGAAATAGAGCTTGACCTATCTTTACCAGTCGGTAACATAGATGTCAAAGGTCAGGGACAAGTGGTTAGGGGAGACTTAAAACCCTCTAAGGTCAATCCAAGTTTTAAGATTGGCGTTAGCTACCAATAATAACGGGGACCTTGTAACTAATGTTGTAATAGCAGGTGCAAAGTGCAGATATATTGAAGAGACGGATGGCGCATGTGAGCCACCATGCCATTCAATAACGATGTGTCAATTAGACTGTTTGTCAAGACAAACATAAGTGCATGTTGATAGATCATAAACAATACCATTAGATACAAGGAAATTTACACGCCCTCATAGTTAAATCAGCAATGGGGGGCGGCGCGGCGTAAAGTGAGGTAAGTAGAGTATCTTGTATCCTTTTCAACGAACAGAGGGGGGAAATAAAAAATAACCAATAACCCGACTGCTGAGCATGTTACTACTATGGCGGGACCAACCCAGGTACCTCACATTGAATTTGGGTCCGCCTGCTTAGTAGTTAGTGCTCTGCAGCCATTATCTTTTTGGTGATTTTTTATATTTTTCTTAGATTTATGCTGATTTCATAAATCGACTGAGATCTCATTTGACAAAATCTGAACATTGGTTAAGGAGTTAAGGGGAAACATATAATCGGACATACTTACACTCTTTAGCCTCAGAGCCAGCCACCACCGCCCACAAAGATTCTTCCGCTTATTTCAACTTCCAACTTCAAACAATAACGTTTCTTACAATGGACCTATCTCTCGTATGTGTCGTTACTACAATGATTTGAGCAATGACTTTGATATTACCCATCATACATTCCGGGATTTCAAGAAATTGGTAAATACACAGGCAGTATAGTTTATTGAATATTTAGTTATCATCCTTGTAACATCACCTCATTTTCGATGTAAGCTTAGTTTATATATCAATGTTGAGCTTACCTACTCGTATACGTGGTGTACATACACGTAGTTATATCTTTTTATATAACACAATTCTACTATATTCTGTATGTATGCTGTTGGTGTGCGTTATTAAATAAAATAAAATACATACTACGAACCAAACAAATTACCCTCAAAATGGCGTCTCTGTTCAATCTTTACCAGGCTTCAAATATTATATTTTTTTTAAATACTTAAAATGTAAAAATTTCTATACTAAGGTAAATGTTGCTTTCCTTTTAAGTTTTAATTTAATTGGCCAAGTTTTTTTTTATGCAGCTTATATATGTCCCATTGAGTACAAATGACTGCTCCCAGAGAGAGTATGGGCTTACATATCACACGTCTTGCACACGTCCTACTGCGCATTGACAATGGGCATTGTCATTTTTCTATATTTTTGATTTCTAGAATAAAAAGATCGGGTGAACAATGCCCATTTCAAGAAAAAAATATCTGGTTATGTCTTTTTTTTTATGTCTGGTTACCATACATAGCATAGCACAGGTTATGCTAGTTTAGGACCAGGAGTCCAGGACTAGTCGGCTGTCCCAAAAATAAACACATTAGGGACATTTTTTTTTCAAAATTGAGAAATATCCCTATTGGTTACTAGTTGGTTCCAGTAACCATTAGTGGAAATATCTCGGGTTTGAAAAAAAAATGTCCCTTACTGTGTTTATTTTTGGGAAAGGCGGAGTGAGTGTTTTGTGTGAAAGTTTTTATTATTAAGAATTCCATCCTTGTAATCTGTATCAAATAGTAAGCCGATTGAATAGCAATTTGGCTTGTTGTCTAGTGGTGCAAACGCAAATTGAGCGGCTAACCACCTCCACCTGCCAAACTGCCACCGCCTTTGTGACGAGCTGTTATCTACGAGCTAATTACAGATTACAGACGACCGAGATCAAGGCCTTGCAAGCCGCAAATCATTTTTAGGACAGAGGCTCAAGTTATTTTAATTATTAATCTTAATTTTTGTTCGCAGTACCGCGTTTATGGGCAAGTTAGGTCACTATGTTAAACGAATGGATTGAATCTAAGAATTAAACGGCGATGAAAGCTAGGTAAACATCAATCAATCAATCAATCAGCGCGTATTTGTCCACTGCTGGACACAGTCCTCCCCAAAGGCACGCCACTTCTTGTTGTCCTCGGCCATCCTCATCCAGCCGCTGCCAATAATCTGCCTCAGATCGTCGGTCCAGCCAGCTGATGGGCGTCCTACGCTGCGTTAACCACTTCGTGATCTCACACCTTAATTACTTAATAAATAAGTTTACAAGAAATATCGCATCTAAGATGCTTAGAGATAGAGTCAAGTGATTGTGATACTGAATTCGCGCTAATAATGTATCTATCACATATTAAGTTCAGTCAAATCTTCAAATTATTAATTGCCACTAAGAGTAAAACCATTCCAACTATTTAAATACACAGAATTGAGGCGCATTGGAAAGCTTGGCTGAGTTTACACTTGAGATACGAAATTCCACATTGTAGTAGTATTTCTTTTTGAGAAAACCCGCTAAGTGCGAGTTGGACTCGCGCTAAAACACATTTTTGCTAAATAATTAAGAAAAATATGTTATGTGGTGGTAACTTGTCCCGTTTTTATAATATGTTGGGCAAACGGCTATAATAACATAAGCTCACGCCTGCTGGGCAGGCAGAGATCAGGGTCTGCCACTTGCCACTATCCTGACAGATCTCTTTCGCTTCATCAAGATTAATTTGTCGTTGCATGCACGCACGCCGGTTTCGGGTACTTTGTACCGCCATAATCTAATTAAAATCTCGTGTCACAGTGTTTGTTATCGAACTCCTCCGTTTCGCCTTCACCGATTTTGATGATTTTTTTTGTGTATATTTGGTCTGAAAATACGTCGTAGGCTAATTAATAGTGCAAAACAATGTTTGCCAGATCAGCTAGTAATAACATAATATTCTGGAAAAAAATCAAATGGCTACCTATTACGGTTCTAGAGGGGCAGACATACAGCGCAGTCATAACAGGGACTCAGCACTCTTCGGGTACAGAAACCTAATATTTTTTCTTCGAATCGGCAGCAACTAGGTGTAAAGAAACCAGGTTGATCGGAATCTCTGGAATTACCCTCTTCGATTTGATATAAGTTCTCGATTATAAATCACAAAACTTCTTCGGAAGTTCCCTCATTCTAACTTGAAAATTTCGAAAATCCCTATGTACGTCCTACTCACAGAACAGAGAGGCCTACTTATCCCAGTACCTATACTTAGATACTCCCAATCTTCGTCGTAGTTTTTTCCTCTGTGGTCGTAGGCAAGTAGTATGTGACAATTTCTTATCATTGACGCAGTAGAAATCACGAACACATAAACCTTATCGTAAACTAACATTGATATATCGCTTGACAACCAAGCCTCTTTAATTTCATAAAAAAAATTGATTTTTAGCTTTTTCCCATATACTATAGTCAGTTTAACAAGCATATTGTAAGAAACAATGGCGTTGGAGTGACTTTTATAACAACCTACCGTTATGTGTGTGTCTCGGAACTACCTACCCGGTCTTCGATAACGGACAAAAACTTCGTTTAACTCAATCGATCGATAAGAGCGTCTCATAAAGTGAACTCGACATCGCTACTGAAATATCAATGCAGCAGTGCCGGCTGAGCCTTAGGGTCTTCACCCTGGACTAAATACTGACGAAGTGGCTTGATAGTTCGCCAACCTCTCTGTTCATTGTGTCATTTTTCACTCACAGTGACAATTCCAGACTAAATTAAAATTCTTGGTAACTCTACCCAGCTCACACCAACGGAGCTTTACGAGCACTAACATGATATGGTACACGCTACACATATATCACACGTGATAAGCACATGTTATGTAAGTGTAAGTAAGAGCAATTATGGCATTTCCACTGAAGCGGGAGTTTACTTTGCGCCCACTACAACTACAACTGAAGTGGGCAAGGAAGAGAAGTGTGAAAGGCACATTCGTGAGAAATACTGAAACCACTATTTCTCATTTTTATCAAAATTATTTCTGGAAAGCCCAAAAAAGGTTCCTACAATACGAAACACTCAAACCATATTTTTTTTCCTTTACCCAAATTATTTCTAGAAACTCCGGAAAAGGTCTCTACAGGTAGAACTGTTGACTTTTTGTAGTATGTTATTTAGATAGCACAAGACCTATGGAGCGAGCCATTCCATGCCAGAGATCAGACACGAAAATCGGGTCCCGTCAATGTCGTACCTAATGTCGTCAACGACGCTGGACGAAGGTTAACTAACGGCATTACATGTACCGTTCTTACTATGGACAGTAGAATGAAGCTAGCAAATAGGACTGTGGAGACGCTGGAATGTAAATGGGGATGAGAGATGTCGAAGTCGACGCGGGGGTCCTTTTTTGTCACGTGGGATACTCATTAATTAATCAACGACCCGTCATGTTTCTGTCACTGCTGAGTTTATGAATACCCATAAACTTTCCTGAACTAGCAACAAGCATCATACTATTCATATCTTAGGTGACGGGCAGGTCTTTGCTACTTAACTGCTAAAACTCAAAAACGTTCTAAGTTTTTGGTGCTAGGCAATTGCCAATTAAAATAATTTAAAAAAAAACCGGTCAAGTGCGAGTCGGACTCGCGCAAGAAGGGTTTCGTACCATTATTTGTTTCGTACAACATTAGACACAAAGGTCGAGAAAAAACGGAAAAAAAATCACGTTTCTTGTATGGGAGCCCCCCTTAATTACTTATTTTATTTTAATTATTTATTTTTGATGCGAATATAGAACTAAATATTCTGTGAATATTTCAAGCATATTAATATCAAGCAAAAAACGGCAAAAAAATTACGTTTGTTGTATGGGAGCCCACTTAAATATTTATTTTATTCTGTTTTTAGTATTTCCTTTTATAGGGGCAACAGAAATACATCATCTGTGAAAATTTCAACTGCCTATCTATCACGGTTCATGAGCCTGGTGACAGACAGACAGACGGACAGTGAATTCTTTGTAATATGGTCCCGTTTGGCAACCTTCGGGTACGGAACCCTAAAGACACGTAAATAGGTGTGCAGCAGATGCACCTAACTTCCAGTGCACAGGAAAATAAAATGGATGATGTGGTTTAGTCAACTGGTTTAGGCGGGTGATATCACCTTTATAAGTGGGCTTCATTTGTTGGGCGGATTGGTTCGCACTGGCGGTAACAAGAATCAACAGCTTTATTGGGCTTTCAGCTCTACATAAGTGGTGTGCCTGATGTGCCGCTGGGAATATTTCCAATTCCCAGTAATTTACGCATGGGAAGTTAACTCATCATGGATGTATATAACTGCCTATGATGATAATAGGTACTCGTACTCGAAATTCGAAGAGCAGATTTTGGGTCCGTACACAAAACTGCGATGCGACGTCGCATCGAAAAAATCTGCGATCTCGCGCGACGCATCGCAAGAACTTGCGAATTGATTCGCATCGGCGTTCATAATAGTAATAAATGGATGAACACAAAATGTTCTTTTTTCTCTTTCTTGTATCATCATAGCAATAACAGAAGTGAGCACTTCTTTTTACGATCCATTTCACGACCTAGTTTACAAAATACGTTCAGTATGGTTGACGGTCATCGAAGGAATGGTCACCCGAATCGTGGAAGGGGGATGCCCATCAATTCGTGTCGCAGTTTTCTTCCTTGCGATTTTGCATCGCGCCGATTCCGATTCGCAGTTTTGTGTACGGAGCCTTTATATAGAAATAGGCACAGGCAATTTTGGTAATATTCAGTACCAAATTGCACTTGCGCAATCCCTGTTGCTCCCTATCCTCGACTACGCTGATGCCAGCTATCTCGACTTGACTGAAGAGCAACTAAACAAACTTGAGCGCCTCCAAAACTTTGCTATAAGGTTCATATTTGGCTTACGCAAATATGACCATGTTTCCGAGTATCGCACTAAGCTCAAGTGGCTCCCCATCCGTTTCCGCAGGAATGCCCACATAGTTTCTCTTCTCTACTCAGTACTGTTCAATCCAGCCACCCCTCTATATCTTAAAGAGCGCTTTAACTACCTCAGTGACTCCCACAGTCGGGCCCTTCGGTCTGACCAGAATCTGATGCTAAAGATTCCAAGTCATTCGACGAGGTTCTTAAGCAACTCATTTGCTGTTAGGGCCGCCCGGCTGTGGAACGATCTGCCGGTTTCAATAAGGCGCTCTTCTTCCCCAGCTATCTTTAAAAGCAGGGTTCACGCTCTATATCTATCACTCTAATTTATTAAATAGTCAATTATTATTGTTTTCCTGCATGTAGGTATGTCTTTTCTTTTGTCCTCTGGTAGAACTTTATTGTAATTTATGTAACTTTATGTATGTTTGTAATTGTTACACCTATAGTATGTAAAGGTATAAGTAAGTATATTATTATTATGTATAAGTATGTAAATGAATATTCATATTTGCACCTACTACCCGTCTCACTTTTCCTTCAACAACTTTCCATCGTCGGTTGCCTGGAAGAAATTGCTATAAGCAATAAGGCCGCCAATTGTACTGCATTTTTGTAAACATTTCATGTTTGTGTTTTTCCTGGTACAATAAAGAATATTCTTATCTTATCTTATCTTACCAATAGGTAAAAATCGTAAAAATCTGCGAGCTCGCACGACGCATCGCAAGAACTTGCGAATTGATTCGCATCGGCGTTCATAATACCTAGTAATAAATGAATGAACGCAAAATCTTCCTTGCTTCTTTTTCCTGTACCTCCTTAGCAATAACAGAAGAGAGCACTTCTTTTTACGATCCATGTCACGACCTAGTTTACAAAATACTTTCAGTACGGTTGACGGTCGTCGAAGGAATGGTCACCCGAATCGTGGAAGGGAGATGCCTTGCCGCACGATATCGCATCGCAGCAATTCATGTCGCAGTTTTCTGCGTTGCGAATTCGCGTCGCGCCGATTTGCAGTTTTGTGTACGGAGCCTTACTCACTGGGCCACCAACCTTTGAGGGCTATTTTGGCGAACCAGAACAAAGAAATCCAGCTCACGGTAATTCACGAACATACTAGATTTAATAACTCCATTGCTCACGAACGTAGTTTTTGTAATGTCAAATTGAAAGTCACGCGGTAGCTTATGTATGAATTACAATCCATGTGCACCGAATGTTAAATTATTAATACATACCTATATCATAATGTGTGTTAATAATTACTGTCAGTTGCTGGACCGAATAGAGTTGTGGACCTAAAGTAGAAACTAAGGAACTAGGAGATGAAACTAGTTCCTTTTGGTCTCTATAACTAGATCGATTGATCTCGCTGGTGAACTATTATGAACAAGGTTGGTAAGCAGAAAAAAGCTGACAAAAAACGATGATGGCAGTCTCTAAGAGTTATAAAAAAAATGAGAATGATAAAACTGATGAATAATATCACCATAACCAGAGTCAGTATTAGTAATAGTGATTTTAGTACTAGTAGAGTGATTTTTTCCCTTTTTCTTTCAGAATAAATTACCCCTCAAGACTGATCACTTGTTGAATTTTCAATTCAATATAATAAAACCGACCAAGTGCGTGTCGAGCCACGCGCAGCGTAGGGTTTCATAGAAGGAGGGGTTTTTACCTGTTTTACAGAACTATCAACTGCATCAAAGTAATTTTCAATGGAATTTGTACGAAGTTTTCCTTTTATAAGTTGGTCGAATATTTCTCGTTAACTTGTAAAGCCTACTTAGCCGTGATAGTTTTCCTTTAAAGTTCATTATTATATTGTGCTTCTGCTCTGAATTTTTTCACATTTCTACAATCAAACATTTAGCCAGACAGACGGACGGACATGGCGAAACTATAAGGGTTTCCTGTTGACTGCGGAACCCTAAAAAAACTAATGTCAATTAAATTTTGAGGCCATTTTATATTCCATTTCATTCGACATTTGGCGCCGAAAAGTTTCACTTCTAATACATTTTCATCTTCATCATCATCAGCCTATGCTTGTCCACTGCTGGACATAGGCCTCTCCTATTGCACGCCACTGAGCACGGTCCTCGGCTACTCTCATCCAGCTCTTGCCAGCCGCCCTGCGAAGATCATCGCTCCACCGAGTCTGAGGACGTCCTACACTACGTTTACCGATTCGCGGTCTCCACTCAAGAACTCGTCTACCCCATAGGTTATCAGTTCTTCGGATAATATGGCCGGCCCATTGCCACTTCAGCATGGTAATTCGGTGGGCTATGTCGATGAATTTGGTTCTCTGTCGGATCACCTCGTTTCGAATTCGATCTTTCAGAGAAACCCCGAGTATAGCCCTTTCCATAGCACGCTGAGCGAGTTTAAATTTGTGGACCAGCCCCACCGTAAGTTTCGGCACCGTATGTCATGACGGGTAGTACGCACTAATTGAAAACTTTCGTCTTGAGACTCTGAGTGATTGGCGATGTGAAGACTCGACGTAGTTTCCCATACGCCGCCCAGCCTAGCTGTATTCTTCTATTGGCCTCATTTACCCACTAATATTATGACACCACATATGATAATAATATAATGCTGCAGTTTCATCTTAGACTAAATTACTTTGCTTTTAAGTCAGTTGAAAAAATTTTTATCACATTTTTTTAGGTCAGCAGGCTGCTTTTCTGATAAGGTATCATTATCAACCAGTTTAAATTGTGACATGATTTAGCTTTGGATGACTAACTGCTGGTTAGGGTTCCGTAGTCAACGAGAAAGCTGAAAGGAAAATGATCAAGTGATTAAGACACTTAGTATCGCTATCAACAAAGTTGTGCCACAATGAAATAATACCTTAATTCGAAGAACTGGCTTAGAATTTTAAAATACTATTGTTAGCATTAAAGTAATTCTCCGGACGAGGATGTAATTAGGTCATTAATACTACCACATTTTTCTTATCCTATACCATGTCATGACATGAAACTGTCATTCTCACACGTCGTGTGCATACTCTCCGCGTAACTCAGGCGAATTCCGCTAGCGAAGAGGTTGCACCGGGACTAAACTGTTCGTCCAGACTAAATTCTTTCACTCATTCTTCTCCAACCGCTCTTGAGCTGTAATAATAATAAGCCGTAACCCACACAAAATGCATGGAAGCGAGTTTATTTAAGCTGTAGTTCTATTTAGAGAAGAAAACGGAAGTTGATGAGTGTTGACGATGGATTTGAGGCGACAAGGTTCGTTTGTTACTAACACTTGTTGCAGCGAGGATGACTGAGACGTAGGAGAATTCTAAGGGTATTCTTATAGTATAACAAGCCAGCGCAGTGCTTAGGAAAAGCATAGAAACAATTAAAATTATGACAATAACTGGCATCTATGCGGCCATCGCTATTTATTTCAACTGTGCTAAGGGTCAAGGTCAAGTACGACCTATACTAATTAGCTCCATAGAATTTAACTGTATATAGTGAGTGACCTAACATGTCTGGAAAATGATGTGGAGTAGCTGCGTTTGTGCCACAACACGGAGAGGGCAAGGTAGAACATAAAACACTCACTGTCATCATTCCGCGGCTGAAATAGCTTCACTAAAAGATCTTCCATCAACACTAATGGCCTTATATTAAAAAAACAGCCCAACCTTGGCCAATGGGTGCAAAAAACTTCTGTATCACGTGTAAAACCATCACAATCGGCCGGCATTTCTCAAATCACCAAGTGACATTTATTGATGTGAATTGGTTCCACGAAAACCGATGAAAAAACTTTTTTTTAATTTAGAGAACCGATACTACCCCATGCGCTGCGCGGCGTGCTGCGAGGAAATCTTGGAAAAAATACCATGGCCTTAGCGTAAATATACCACTATAATACATCATGTCTGCGTGGCACCGGATTACGAATAGCGTCACTCCATTTCCTTCCGTGGATGTCGTAGAAAGCGACTAAGGAAATAAATTACCAGGAGACGGGCAGCAGCGTCTTCCTGAGATTCCAACCGCATACTGCGATCGCCAACCCGCCTGCCAAGCGTGGCGATTATGGCAAAACCCCTCATAGTTATGAAAACCACGAAGGAGGCCTATGTCCTGCAGTGGGTGTTAAATGGCTGATGATGATGACGATGAAGGTTCACACTGTTGAATCTGTTATCTAGTGTTAGTACCTAATATATAATGTAAACCGCAAATAATCTAAATGAACAGGTGGATAAGGAAATATGTTTTTATGTTTAATCTATTTAAAAATTGTAACAACTAGTAATTGACTAAAAGCGATACATTTTCGGAGATATTTTGTAATTTTTTTTTTTAATCGAGCTTATGAAATAATTTATTGTTGATCGTGTCAAATACCGTATTATTATTATTTTAGAATACTTTATACAGTGTTACCACCAGCAACACCTGCTCTTCTATCACGTAGCTGTCCACTTTATCGGGTTAACCATTTCCTATTAACCGTGTCAAAATATGTATGTATTTGACAGTTCCATATCGTGGAGGGCTTACGTAGTAGCGCCCCAGGAAATACATTTTTTGTTCTAAGCATAGGTCAAGTGACCAGACAGACGCCATTGTGTCTGGAAGATATCATTTAAGTTAAGTTGCACTTTTCATATCATTATTTTTTGCAGGATTTTTAGGGTCCTGTACACAAAGGGTAAGGGATATTTAGTATCTTATCTTAAAGTTGTCGTGCGGGGGCCGACAGTTAGTCGGCGACACTTCGACCCAGTGGGATCTGTTGTGTCTGCGTCTTGACCTTGCACCTAAGCCTAATCGAAGACGTACCTACTCAACGAGGTCGGTCACGCCCTTTAGGGAAGTTTGGGGGAAGCCATACCCAGAAGACTCATTCTTTTTCCCCGGCAAGGACATCGCAGTCGCACAGTACGTGTACCATCGACTTCAATTCAAAGCCGCATGTTCTGCAAGTGTCATCTTGACATAACCCCATTCTGCGGTTGTGTCCCTGTAGGGAAATGCCCCGTCAGAGCACCAGTAAGCGCCCTCGCGCGACGTCGTCCTCCTCGCAGAATTAACTTTGCTGAGCCCGCGATTTCTTCACCAATTAAGTTTTTAGAATGTTGCAGTCCTTCAGTGGCTGCCCATTCGCGTTTGTGCATTTCATTGGCCTCAGCTTTGATAGCACAGTTGATGGTGCTCAATGAGAGCCCCACGCATGGTTCAGGACCGTCGCCAGCTCGTCAGCTGCCTAATTGCCCATGTGTCCCGCGTGCCCAGGGACCCAGACTATTTGTACCCTGTTGTCGCAGCCCAGTTTATTTAGGGTCTTGACACAGCTAAGCATCAGCCTTGAAAACACCACCCGGGATTTTAGGGCCATGAGCGCCGCTTGGATGCCACTGAAAATGCGAACAGTTTCGTTTTTAACATTCCTGCCTATATTCTCCTGAGCGCAGGCAATCATTGCATAAGATTCTCCTTGATACACTGTTGCATATTGTCCCAGACTGAAACTTCCTTTGAAGCCCTCTGCATAGATGCCAGCACCAGTGCCAGATGGTATTTTTGACCCATCAGTAAACGATGTAATGGTGTCAGGTCCTGTAGTTTTAAGACCACATCTCTATTCTTCCCTGGTGGGGATGTAGATGCTGTATTTCGAAGTAAAGATGTGCACATGTGACATTTTATCACTCCCCATGCACATAATTCTCTATTACTAAGACTCCGCTGCCTGTCCGTCTGTCACCAGGCTGAATCTCATGAACCATGATAGTTAGACAGTTGAAATTTTCACAGATGATGTATTTCTGTTGCCGCTATAACAACATATACTAAAAACAGAATAAAATAAATATTTAATTTCCCATACATACAACAAACATGATTTTTTTGCCGTTTTTTGCTCGATTTAATAACGGCAACAGGTAGACACTTGAAATATTCAAATTTGTATAGATAATGGGTACAGAACCCTACGTGCGCGAGTCGGACTCGCACTTAGCCGGTTTTTTACGAAGATTTGTTCAAATGTTAAGATTCTTTGACGCCTTTTTCTTAATAGTAAATGATCATTATAAATACACTTTGTGTAGCAGTATGACATGTACTTTCTGTCTTATCTTTAGATAAGAATGTTAATATAAGAATTATTTTATTTGAATGTACCACAATATGTGTCACACTTAGGTATCCACAGCAAAAGCTTCAAATTATTAATTGTAATTATTTTTCTAAATAGCATTGTTATTAATTTTATTATTATATGTATTACACAGCAACCTACTTTCTTAAATGTTCATAGACAGGCAACAATTTAACAATAATGATAACCCAGCATTGCACGGACAAGCAGAGGTCAGTAGCTAGATACTGTTAACAAATGCCTCTCAACTGCCAAGATAGCAACATCCACAGATCATGTGAGGCTATTGCTAGAAGATTGTAAGACCGGATTTTTCAATAGTCAGATAAAATTAAACTAAAGAATAAAACTGATGTTTTCACTGCCTTGTCGTATGATTTAGACAGTGACAGCATGCAATTTATTCTCCAGTTAAGTTATATCTGGCTATTGAAAAATTGGCCCTAAGTTGAATTAAGCAAATAGGACAAACTTCGGTAATTTCATATTTCTAACAATATTCCTGCTAGAATAATAATGTTCCTATCAGAAAGTGTGATCACAAAACATAAGATTTTTTACATTAGTGAAATATATAATGTTACTAAATGTTAACAGCCCTATTTATAAAAACACAATTCCTTAAAGCATTCCTCAAATGGAGTTTAAATAGTCTGTGGTAAATGAAATGACTTTCCACAGACTATTTGTTACTGGGTAATAGTAGACTCCACTATTACTTAATAAACAATCGCGATTAGACCCATTAAATGCATTTAGTAACTGAATAGTTAGCCAATCCCTTTCTTATACTAAGGGCCGGTTTCTGAAAGGAGAATTTCACTAAGTAAATACTTAAGTAACGTTCTGTCACACTCTTTTCTGAGAAATTCGAAGAGACAGCACTACAGTTAACTATTTACTTAGCGAAATTCTCAATTCAGAAACTGGCCCTAGCAGTGCTATAGTTGTGCATACTGCAACTATGACTTAAAGCAGAGTAGGTAGGTACTCTACAAGATAATTACATTGCTTCAGTGACAGCTATTTTACCATATATTTATTTGTGCAGTTGTGAGTTAGTTTTGATGTGTGGCTATGCAAATTAACTACATAATGTAATGTAACAATTACACAATCTGTCAAGTTTATTACATAGGTAGGTACAGCTAGCTCAGCTTTCTCTCTTATCACGTAGGTCCTTCATTAGTATGGTTAGTACCTATCTTGTTGGAAAACTTGTGTTTTTATGGAGAGGAAACAGTTTGGTGAAGTGCACATGGCGAAAGTGTAATCGATCACATGATTTCGATTCAAACCAGTCACCTGACTGAACTTAACATTCGCAATACAGTTTCTTGTTTTCTGTCGGCTAAATACACTAGTTAAACTAATTCAATGTTACATAACTAAGGACAAGACCGTTTTATTAATAAATATAACTAACCTTTGTTGGCATTATCCTTACACGATTTGTCATTTATATTGACATCGGCAGGACATTTTTTCACTTTTTGATTGGTATTTTTTGAAGAATTATCGTTCACTTCACTACCGAGAGCCATCACAACACGAGAAATAAAATCCGGCCCCGACGGCGACGGTCTCACGCACTCATCGGTCAGCTGAAGCTGAAAGAGCACATGCGGTTTAGATAAGGTTCAAATTTGACTGACAAATTCGAAGTCTCCTCTATTAACCTACTGAATTTCATCACTGGGCAATTTCATACATGCGCCAAGAGGTTGTCCAGTTACATAACTTCACCGGGTAATTCAGTTTAGCTACATTTCCTGGCTCTGACTCGTGAATATCAAATAAATAAAATTCATTGAGTAGTTAACTAATTATTTTAGCTTCTCTACGTAGCAAAGCCAGTATTGTATACTAAATTAAAATTTAACGCATGTAATTGAATAGGGTTTTTAAATACGCGTAGCGCTATCTAGTGATGAAACAGAGCAAGTAGGGAAATCAATGGTCATAATATCAGTAAACGGCAGCGTTCCGAAAAAATAATATAATTTGATTAATTTGTTTATTATCACTGACCTAGCTTATGCCATAATAAATAGTAATATAACTATATATAATACGTAGTAATTAAGAAAAATTTATGATCATGTTTTGTTCAATTTTATGTTTTTGATTTCATCATCTCAATTTGGTGTAGATGGGACTTCCGGTTTCAATTGAACAAAATCTTGTTGTTGGTCTAGCAACTTTCTGCTATCCAGTTGTGTGAGATGCATGCAATATTTTAGATACAGTAGAAACTCGTTTATCCGGCCCTCAGTTATACGGATTCGCGATTATCCGGACTACCAACCGCGACCAATTTATATGTTCAAGTCGAATTTATGCTCCAGGATATAAAACAAGCAAAGAGCGAGTAACAATATTAGTTTGCGCTAATGCTACCGGGACCCACAAAATACCTTTGCTCCTCATAGGAAAATCAAAGAAACCCAGATGTTTTAAAAATATCAGGGTACCCTTAATTTATAAAAATAAAAAAGCGCATAGGACAAAACGAAATTGTCAAACAAGGAAATGTACTACTTTTACTGGATAATGCGCCAACCCATCCTTCAGCTGAACTGTTAGAGAGGGAAAATGGAAAGTTTAAAGTAAAATTTTTGCCTCCTAATGTGATATCCTTGCTACAACCAATGGATCAAAGTGTTATTGAAACATTAAAAGGACTTTATAGTAAACAACTTCTACGTAGGTTGTTATCTGTTGAAGAAGATAATGTAGAAGTCGTTTTATCATTTTTTAAGGAAATGAATTTAAAGGAGTGTTGTTACATGGTTGTAGATGCATGGGATTTGATTGAAAGGAAGACTTTAAACAAGGCTTGGAATAGAGTACTTAATCCGGAGAATGATAAATCAATAACCAATACGGATGATTCTATTTTGGAGGATATGAATGAGGTAATGTTAAAGCTACAAATATGTCAGGATTGTGATGATGATGATATGAAAGAGTGGGTCAATTGTGAGAGTAATGATCAAGGCTTTCAGATTATGTCTGATGACGAAATCGTAGAAAACATATTGCAGATAAATGAACAGCAAGAAATGCAAGAAGATGAAACAGAAGAAAATATAGATGTGGATAATAATACAGGACCATCTCATGATGTAGCATTTCATTCCTTAGAAACAGCTCTCAAGTGGTTTGAAAAACTGAAACGAATTCGTGATATAGCAGCAATGAAGAGAAAAAGTTGCTTACGTCAAATGACAATTACCAAATATTTTAAACCAAACTAAACTTAACCCATTTATTTCATGATTACCAAATGCAAATTACCAAATACATATGTATTGTAAACGAATTATTCGTACATACGTACCTAAATATTTTATTTCATAATTAATGCTGCAGTAGGTACATAGTTTAGTATTATGTATGTAATCCAAGAAAATATGTATGTAGATAAATCAGTATTAATTTCTGAATAAACATTGATTTTCGTTGATATCTATTTGATATTTTTAATAAACACATAACATTATTCTTCATACATTCGATTATCCGGATTTTCGATTATCCGAATGCCTATCGACAACAATTAGTCCGGTTAATCGAATTTCTACTGTACTGGATTCTGGCCTAGATTATTTTATTTTTTATTTTCACGACGGTTCGAATGTGTGAGGGCAGCCGATTCTTGTGTATGTAGCAAAGTAATCTGTGATTGCTTTTAAAAAATCAGACTGACAATGTCAAACAATATAAACAATTTCTATTGCGGTTGATTGGGTTATTTACAGTTTTTTGAATAAATAAGAACCAATTAGGTATTCAAAACAATTCCCCGGAAAGTGTGTTAAGTGTGTAGAAACACCACCTGTTCCACAGGCAGAAAGAGAACAAAGTTAGTTAAGCGATCCCTTTGCGAAATCAATCTCTAAGCAGATAAAATTAAGCGTTATCTTCTTTAATACGATTTCAGAAAATGTTAGACGGGTGGTACTGCCGATCCATAGCAAACATGCAGGCTAACGAGGCCGCCAGCGCGAGCAATAACGCTCCGCCGCCGCCGGGAGTGCGGGCTCAGCGCGAGGAGTACTCAAGCGATAGCAGCAGTGACGGAGGCCCCGAGCCGAACTACAGAGCCCAGTATCTCACACTCAAAAAGAAACTCAAACATCTCATCTATGTCAGTAAAACCTAACCTAAGAATTTGGTCCACACTCACAATCTCTATGACATTATCTTGATGGATGAATCTCTATCACTATCCCAACCGAATAAACAATAGATACTTACTCTCCATAGGATGAGCAGCAATTTTGTAGATAATAATTTCAATCATCACTTTTGTTACATTTCTACAACAGGGACAGTGTTTAAGAGATGGTTAATAATAATCATAAGTTATGCCCATTCTTATTAATTCAATTCAAAATGTATCTTACACAAGAGCTGGATTTCAAACTCCCTTATTTAAATTGTCTTAGTTATTCCTTAATCTAACATGGCAGCAGTATATAATATGACATGATGTGTAAATTTGTGAAATAATGCTATTATTTTCCAGGAGAATGAGTGCTTCCAAGATGCCCTGCGCTCCAGTCAAAAGCGGCTGCTCAAGGTGTCACGGGATCGTAGTTTTCTGCTGGACCGGCTGCTGCAATATGAGAAACATAACAGCTCCACGTCGGAGAGCGAGGACACAGAATCCTCCGATGATCCTGACTCCTATCATAGAGTTGACACTGTCAAGAGGTTTGTCTTTATTGTGTTGTTTCCAGTCAAAATTTTCATTAAATTTTTTTGTTTCTATCCATATTTCAATATTGGTGTTTCTTTTTTTCTCTATTGCCATTTGTTGTGTTTATTTCTAAGTAAGTTTGGTATTAAGTACATCTCAACATGTTTGATTGTTGTAAAATAAGACGAATACTTCAGATAAATATCTAAATGTCTAGGGAAGACACTAGATAGTAAAATTACAGGCATTTTAGATATGTTTTGATTGTGTGACTGAGAGAGATGTCAGATAAAAAAGCAGCCATAATGTTAAAAATCTGGGAGATAATTATTGTACAATGTGCAAGAAGTCTGAGGTTTTTTCACATCTTGTTATCTTAGCGCTGAAATTGTCAATCCACACTGGACATGTTTTGGGATTAAGGCCGGCCACACAGTGAATTCGGGATTCCGAACACAGTAAATTCATACAAACCTATGGGCAGTTTTCCGTACGATTCCCGATACGGAATTTTGCGTGTAGCCTGTGTGTCCGGAATCCCGAACGGAAAAAAGCCATTCCAAACGCAATTCGCAATAGCCTGTGCGCCCGGAACGCCGTACGGAAAAAGCCGTTCCGAACGCAATTCGCAACGTATTTGCTTCTTGGCAAGATACAGCAACAATTCAATCGCAATCAGAAAATCGTTGGCCATATTCGCTGAAAAAAGGTCGTAACTGCCGTCATAAGAAGAAAGGCCGTAACTGCTTTGAACTTAGTTTCGAGTAAATTGAGGTTTAGTGAAAAGTGACACTTGAAGCATTTCTGAGTATTTCTGATAGCTTGTCACCGATGATGTTTATTTTAAAATTATAAGAAAAACATGCATAATTGATGGCGTCATTGGATATTTTTAAGGGCTTTTCAAATTAGGGCTTTTCATTACAAAATTGTATGTTAACGTATCTTCGGTTTGAAACGACATAGAGGTTTGTTACAAAGACTAAAAGATAGATATTTTCTTGCTCATTCCGAATCTGTATCTAACTCAGTTTAGGTAAAACCGGCCAAGTGCGAGTCGGACTCGCGCACGAAGGGTTTCGTATCATTATCCAACATTTGAATATTTCAAGCGTCTACTGGTTGACGTTATTAATATCAAGCAAAAAACGGCAAAAACAATCACATTTGTTGTATGGAAGCCCCCCTTAAATATTTATTTTATTTTAATTTACTTAAATCATGTATTTAATTTACATGCTTATATATTTTAATTAAATTATTTATTTTCAAAGTGAAGATACAACAAAATATTCTGTGACTATTTCAAGCGTCTATCTGCTGCCGTTATTAATATCGAGCAAAAAACGGCAAAAAAATCACGTTTGTTATATGGGAGCCCAACTAATAAAATAAGAATAAAATAAATATTTAATATTTTTTTAGTATTTGTTATAGCGAAATACATCTGTCTAGCTATCGACTGTCTAACTATCACGGTTCATGAGATATAGCCTGGTGACAGACGACAGACAGACAATGGAGTCTTAGTAATAGGGTCCCTTTCCGTTTGGGTACGCAAACCTCAAAATGGAAGTTACGCCACTTCCTCTTATGACGCTAGCTAGCGTTTCCCAACTGAGCGTTGCTATTCCGAACGGAAAGAAACGTATGTATGTGATGTATTTACGGAATTCAGAATCGAAATTCGGCCTGTATCTGTATATGGCCGGCCTAATTCCATAATCTCTGAGAGGTCTATGTAGTGGGGCCTAATTATAAATTTAATTTCAGAAAAAAGGTGGACGTGAATACAGCTCAACCAAACATTGTAACTCCATCTGCAGTAAATAAGAATCATAATCCAATGAAGAGAAAGAGAGCTGTTATAGCTAAGAAACTACCAAATACTGCTCATCCTGTAAGTAACATTTAGCTTTATAGATTGATAACAAATTAATATTTTTAAGCTTCAGCAGCATATAGCTGGACTATTTTGCTATATAGCAAATGTAGCAAAATTGTGACCCTATATTTCACAGTTCAGAATTGTGCCAGTCATATTTAACTACTACCAAACTATGGATTCTACTGCCTATGGGACATGCATATGAATCAATCAACATGCCTTGAATCAACTTCTATGTCGAGATATTTTTCTTATCTTACTAAGCTCTTGTGTAAAGGAAAGAAATATAGGCTACGAATAAAAGAATGAAGTAATAAAAAAGCGTAGCGATACATAACTAGCGATGGACGATTCCCGAAACTGAAATTTTAGCCGAGAATATTTTTTCAGCTTATAAATATTGTCAGTTGCCCGTCCAAAAGAATACTCTCGGGGATCACCCATCTCTATCCATATATTTGACTGCCTGGTTGGTCTTGTCTCTAACCTTTAATTATTCAGTTCAAAAACCTTCATATTAATACATACTTTTCGTCAAACTGCAAGGCAGTTTGTTGGCGAAGTCGTCTAGAGCTTCGATTTCCCCTGCAGGCCACCGTGTTATCTTGTCCTTGCCTGGTTACCATAGTGCAGAGTATCTTATTCTGGGTCCGGACCAGTGATTGTGTTGCATGGAACTTAATATAGGTACAGATTAGAACTCTATATCGTACCACCAGAGAAAAAAAACTAAAAGCCTTAGGGCGCTAATGCATTGGCGGCACGTTGCACACGACAGTGCCAACTGCAGCCGTCGACGCGGATATTCGACGCTGACATGTCGGCGACTGCCGTCGAGGCGTCGACGACTCGACGCCTGCAGTTGGCACTGTATAAGCCGCCAGTGTATAAGCGCCCTTACATACCTAGGTTTTGCCGCAGACGATTGGTGGTGTTATCGCTGAAAGCGGTCTCTTCCAGACAAACTTGTAATAGGGGTTAAAGTATGAAATTGCCGTTTTATTGCAATAGGTTCTTTGAATTGACATAGAATCTTCATGGTTTGAGGTTTTCGAATGAAACTTTTTTCAAATGGTTTCTATGATGTTCTTTTTTTAAAAAATGTGAAACATTTGAATATCGACTTTCAATTGTTTTTGTTATTCAATTTAGACAAGAAAGATGGATACTGAGAAAATTCGAGTGATTTTTTAATACGAGTTCCGACGCGGAACTAACGCGGCAGAAACAGCCCGCAATATCAATGCTGCGTTTGGAGAGGGGTCTACTAATGAACGCACCGTGCGATTTTGGTTTAAACGCTTTCGTGATGGAAATTTCGACTTAAAGAACGAGCTACGAGGAAAACCGCCCACACAGGTGAATAACGATGAATTAAGAGAGATAGTGGAAGCCGACCCTAGTCAAACTACCCAGGAATTAGCGGCATGGTTTAACGTTACCTTACCCACAATATTGACTCACTTGCGTCAAATCAATAAAATAAAAAATACGAAAAATGGGTGCCTCATAATCACTCGAATTTTCGCAGTATCCATCTTTCTTGTCTAAATTGAATAACAAAAACAATTAAAAGTCGATATTCAAATGTTTCACATTTTTTAAAAAAAGAACATCATGGAAACCATTTGAAAAAAGTTTCATTCAAAAACCTCAAACCATGAAGATTCTATGTCAATTCAAAGAACCTATTGCAATAAAACGGCAATTTCATACTTTAACCCCTAATATATTTATTATGTGTTCACCACCAACATTAATGTCCAGCAGCACATGGGCGCGTTCACGTCGAAGGCGTCCCCAGCACTGGGCTTTGGGCTAGCGGGCGCCGGCGACGGTCACATGACGCCCGAAGAGGTGGAGCGGCATCTGCAGTCACGGCAGTCCTACTTGGAACTGCTACCGGAACGGGCGCCGCCCACCGTACCCACTGAGATGTTCAGCAACGACCCTTCACTCGACAGGTGAGGTGTATAACTTGCTCCTAGTACATTACTTCGCCTCATTGATTCAAGATATACCCATCTCTAGACGTTATTGTATGGTCTCAGGAGGAGCCACGGGGCTCCTCCTGAGACGAAACAATGTACAAAGCCGGTTTTCTACGCCCATGTAGTGCACTGTCAATAATACCATTGAATTTGAAGTAGGGTAATCAACAATTGTCAATAATACCATTGATTTTAAGCAGGGAAATCAATAATACTAACGGTATGCAGTAAAAGCAATCCACAATTGCGATATTTCGAAACTGTTGCAGACACCATGGTGGCGTCGCGGTTAGGCTGAAGATTACGGTTTTAAAAAACACATAATATCCATGTAAATTTTCTATTTACTTGATTTATTTTAGAAATCTCATTTCTTTTTTGTGTGATTCAACTCACATAGTCGACTGCACATTGAAATTTGCACGCATGTACTCTATTCAGTTACGTTACGATACGGGCCACTTCGACGTTACGGAGTAAAGGTTGACCGGTTTCGATTAAATCATTCCATTTGGAAGTCTACTATCAATAGAATTACAATGTAGTTCCAATGGTATAACCCGCGCAAATTAAATAGGCATCTCGCGCGAAAAATATCGAATCGTGCGAGGCGACGAGTTAAGTTGCACGGGTTGGTTACTAGACTACCAATAGTGTCAATGAAACAACCATTACGGTGCTAATATGATTTTATTGAACAACTATGCATTTTAGACACGCCGCTGGTGCTATCGAGATGGCGCGTTCCTAGGGCCGATATTCAGAAACGATTTTGAGCGTGAGCTCAATGTGAGTCCGGGTCTTCCAACTGTCAAAATGAAAGTCTCAGGGATATTTTGTATTCACAGTTGAGTTTGAGATAACAAAAATTGAGCGCAAGCTAAGCTGAGACTGAGTAGTGGATTTCGGCGACTTAGCTAAGACTCAAGGTGGCAATGACGAAGAAAGTAGCGACACCTGTAGGCAATTCGGTGAAGTAACCTTTTTTTTATTCACAATTTGACATTTTGCATGCTCATTTTCCTTCAAAAAGTTAAATTGTGTTTTAGAGTAATGAGAAGTCAAAATAAAGTATAACCACGCGTAAAAAGTTTCGACATTTGTTGCCATCTCATTCACTCCTGTGGATTTTTGTATGCCTTTCATGTAGCGTTAACAGACAATATAAACCGGTAAAGTCAAAAACTGTAGCACAGATTACACGCTCGAGTAAGTTTAGCTTGAGCTGTGGCTTAGCTGAGTTCGAGTCGAGATATTGACTGTGAATACAAAATTCTTGAGTCTTTGTTGAGATTGCTCAACCGATGCTCAGCTTAGTGCACGTTAAGTGTAGCTCAACGCTGTGTTTCTGAATATCGGCCCTAGTGTACCTAAAGGCGTTAGTGTTTTCTTCACGAAAGAAGTAATGTAGACAAAAAAGTGTAAGTTGTATTGTAGTCAATTGGAAACCCTAGTCACCGCGAATTAATATTTTTTAGGTTACATGTTCATTATCCGCCTGTCAGTCCGTATGTCCGCGGCTTGGCTCAGAGACGATTTGTACTAAAAAGCTGAAATTTAACATGGATATACATAATTATCACGCCGACAGAACTGTAAATTAAAATGTTTAAAAAAGTATATCAAAGGGTATAAATGAGGGTGAATTTTTTTTCTTGTCAATCCCATATTGTGGGGTATCGTTTAATTGGTATATATTTTAAAAATATTGTGCATGTAGGAAAACCGCGGTCGCTTTGGGTGCCTGGGGAGCGCCCGCATCGGTGGACGAGATCAGTAATAGGTTCGTAGAAACTATTCGTACAGTGGGCTCGATTCTACAGACCCAACCGTACGAGTAGACCACAAAAACTCTCAAACTATACTCTTGACCTCATGGCTAAAGGCAGCTCAATAGACAATATCAAAGTCTATGCGGCACGATATTCGTTTCTTTAATACCGAACGTATTAGAGCGGAACAAAGGCTCCTAAGTGTTCGCAAAAGACATTTCTATTGGGCAAAGCCGGCTGACGAAGCTGAAGAGAGAGGACGGCAGTATAGCGTCGACCGAATCAGAGCTACTGAGGGAGATTGAGGGTTTCTACGCACAGCTATACACCTCAGTCGCAAAACCTGTTAGCAGTTTGAACAAAGATCCTAGAGCCAAACTGACCCGACATTATACCGACGACACTCGTCTGCCGCGACACAGATCTGTGTCCAACTTAGTATGGGCCACCTCTACGTTCCATTCCGCGAGGGCGACGATTAAGACCATTGATTATTGATTGACCATTGATCATTGAGACCATTAGTTAGTTAGTTACACCTGAGATTTTCGCACTTAGCCTCATGGTTGGGCCATTGTACGTAGCAGATTGAGACCATTAAGCAGACCATCTACGGAACCTTACACTGCGCGTGGCCTAACACGCACTTGCCTGGTTTTTAATGTTTACGGCGGACTCATGACGATTGTAATGGTATATATATTTAAAGCATTGTCTTTTAACAGATGGCATTTTTGCTGGGGGCGTAAATACCTATACATTGCCCAAACAATCAGTATTCTAACTGAGAATGGATGATGTTTGTTAGCATTAATAGTTTGTGGTTTCACTTTATTGATTATATTACATAGTTGAACTGATCGAATGTACTGTTGTTGGGTCAGCTGTTCGATAGTAGCCTCGTCAGCTGCAGGCGGCAACTAATAACCGTTGCCACTCGTTGCATAATCGCCTATAACCATAACTGAATAGAGTTCACCCCTACGAATAAAAAATCATAGAAGTATTTCTCCTTACAAAATTCACACTCAAAAACGGTCCCTGTCCTCGCGATTAGTCTTTCTTTACCAATGAAATGAGCTCAACATGTGTGATTGGTTCCTTCTGTGCGCCTTGCTTGACGTGAATGTTGTTTGTGCGATAGTACCTAAAGCCGAGGATACAGCCAGTAAATCGGGAAAGTAGCTGGCATGAAAGCTACGGGCATGTACGAGTAATTGGCACACAGCGGATACATTTGCAGTATTACCATCACGTATACACAGGGCTATCGTGAGAGTCACTCGTACCTATTCTTGTGCGCCAAAAATGGATAACTATCGTAGTGAATTAATCAAAATCGTGTTGTTACTAGCAATTGAATGTGCAGCTAAATTAATGAGGGATAAAACGTGCTATTCTGTTTTTGTAAAGCGAGCTAGTCGCCTTCCACAGACATTGGTATTCTCTGTACAAATGAATGAACTGTACAATTCTCTCATCTCCCCATCGTGCCATGTTGAATACAAAATAACCAACAAAAAAAAACTTTAAAAAACTTGACCTTTTTCTTCTTCAAATGGAGAAAATTTCGCAGATCTTAACACTTTTTGGAAAAGGTTGTCCGTAGCTATCAAATGAATTTTGCTTAATGGACATAAAAAAGTCGAGATCTGAAACAAGTCCTTCCATTGTTAGCAAATAAATAAAACGCGTAAGGAGAACAATAAGGTACGAATCGGTAACGATAAGTGTAGTTAAATAGGTGTGGGTAGGTATAAGATTAATGTTTTGTCGTAACTTACTACGTGACCGGTACTTACTTCAGGTGTACTTACTTACTTAATTAACGAAACCAAAATATTTTATCACAACCTGGATCCTGTTGCCGTTTCATTTCAAGGTCAAATATTTAAGATATTCCTGTATATGGTATAATAAAGTTTTCCTGTATAGTGGGCAAGAAACCTGTGGCAAACTAATAGGCGCTCCTTGCTTTGGGATGCTACGTGTGTCTGCACTTTTGCCCCCTCTCACTTAGCTTCTACCGTATCCACCCCGGGCGCTGCGGCAGAAGAGGCTGCGAGGTTGAAGGTCCAAAAGTATTCTGCGCTTTTGGGCCAGTACAGTTTTGTGCCTCTCGCAATAGAAACAACTGGGGTCTGGGGAGTGCAGGGAAAGGTCTTTGTGAGAGAGATAGGTCGTCGCTTGAGGGACCGTGGCTATGATTGCCGCTCTGGGGCCTATCTTATGCAAAGAATTTCCCTTGCAGTGCAGCGAGGTAACGCTGCCAGCGTATTGGGAACCTCTGGGTCGGATGTGTCCCGGGGCGGCTTATTCTCGTAATGATTTTGTGTTTTCAGTTGTTTATATTTCACATTTTTGTATTTGACGAAGCTTTTTGCCCATTGCGCCGCGGTCGCCTTGCCTTCCCGCATTTTAGCGCCCTTTACCACAAGGCGCCTAGAGCGGCGGCTCCTCTCGCTCTACGAGAATGGAATGTAGCGGCATTTATCTTATCTAATCCTATCTTATCCAGCAATAACAGTCGCTAAAAGCACAAGAAAACGTGACTGACTGATGGGTATATTCAAAAACCTCGGTGCTTGAAATAGGCCCCTAGACTTCGTCGTCGTTCGCCATGAAGCCGTCAAAAAGATGTCGTTATTAATACATATAATAGGACACTCGTATGAGTGCTCCCACGAGCACCATGTAAACTGCAACTGCAGACTTATAGAAATAACTGATAAAATAAAGTATCTTGGGCTCACTATCGATAAGGATATGAATTGGAAAAGTCATCATCATCATCAGCCGTTCGACGCCCACTACAGGACATAAGCCTCCCTCACGGATTTCCTAGCCATACCTAAGGGGTTTTGCCATAATCGCCACGCTCGGCAGACACGGGTTGGCGATCGCAGTATGCGGTTGGAATCTCAGGAAGACGCTGCTGCCCGTCTCCTGGTAATGTATTTCCTTAGTCGCCTTCTACGACATTCACGGAAGGAATGTATGTACAAAACTTCAATACCTTTAACGAAGTTTAAATTTTTTTGTGAGTAGGTATAGGTATCTGTTGTATTGCATTTATCATGCTCTTGTTGAATCTGTGATACGCTACCGCGGGCTGGCTAGTTATGGCAGCACCTTTCCAGGTAGGAAATGAAATTAAAAATGAAATAAATGAAATTAAAAAACTACAAATAAGATTTCTCGAATGCCTAGTTACTAAGTAGTAACATAAAAAATAAATGTAAAGATAAATAAACAGCTTTTCAAAATTTGTAAAATCATGCCTATATAGATTAAAAAAAATTAAATATGAAATAGCGATTGAAACTTTCGGCAAGTCAGTCTTTTTAAAACGGTGGAGCCATAACTATCCAACGCGTAGCACTAAAGGAAAACAAGTGGTGAAATATGAAATACCTAAATACTAATTACTATAGACCACCTGCCATTTATAAAAGCTTCCCAGAGGAATTATGTAAAAGAGTCTCAAAAAAGCAGTTTATAAAACCCATAATAGAGGAGAAGGTGTAAATGTGGCCCCTGCTTTTATATTGGCCCCCTTCAACATTACTATGTTCCCAGACTGCCTATGATTTTAAGCATGCAACAGAAAGACCTAGTAGTAGAGGAAATTTAATAATTATTAATGGTCACTAGGTGGCGTTTATCTTCTCGCGGCTCGGCTCTGTCAAAACTTGCACCGACAAAACTTTTTACGACTCCGTGAAGAAAATTCATATTTAATAGAAATTAAGTGTTACAAGTGTTGTGTATTCGTCATCCAGTTAAAAACGAGTTGGCATACGTTATCGTAAAGATAAATACACATAGTCTTTTAAAATATTTTTTTATTAAGTGAGATACAAATGTCAGCATAATTCTAATTTGGGCCCCTCGATATGTGGATTTTATGGACCCGGGGGGCCATATTAAATGTATGAGATAATTTCGTTTTTAAGCAACAAATTTTAACATACAAAAAGGCAGTGAAGGCCTTTGACGTGCCCAGGAGTACATTGAAACGACTAGTCAAAGATTCAGAAGAATCCTTAGATCGTCTAGTCGAAAAGCCAGTTGGCAGAAAACCTACACTTCCTCCAGAATTAGAGAAAAAGTTGGTTGAATACGTTTTGTTTATGGAGTCAAGGTAACAAGAATGGATGTTCGTCGAATGGCTGAAGAGGATCTATTGCCGGAACGAGTGCCTGAAAATGCCGACACGAACTGCCTCTTCTGTGATGTAAGTTACTCCGATGACAGACGTGGCGAAGAATGGATCCAGTGTGAAAGTAGCTTGCGCAGGCCCAGAAGCGGCATATTATATTTGCGATTTTTGTCGCTGACTGATTTTATTATTTTTATACATTTAATATGGCCCCCGGGGGGCCATAATTTTATTACCTCCTAGAATCTCAAGTTGACAATTGTGTCTTTTTTTAATAAACGTTTTTTTCTTATAAATTTATAGAAGTTTCGTTTATTTCATGCTAAGACGCTTATACGTAGATAAATTCCTAACAATTTGGTACCAGATAAGTCTATCTAGGTTTTATATTTTTTTAGATAAACCTGAAAAACAAAGTAGGGTGCCATATTTACACCTTCTCCTCTAATAACATGCTTCAGATTTAGAAAGTATTACCGATACTGTTTGTTGTGTAAGTTATGTCTTTGATTTAGTCTATAGTAAACGCTGCTGGTTGTGCAATTACATACAGTCAAGTTGGGTAACATTGAATTTCCTTGCAACTTTGAATAAATATTGTCTTTGGAAAATTGCACACATAAAAACTTCTAAGGTAATAGAAAGAATAACGGTAAAAACTGGCACTTGGCCAAGTGCCAGTTTTTACCGTTATTCTTTCTATTACCTTAGGCCAAGTGCCAGTTTTTACCGTTATTCTTTCTATTACCTTAGAAGTTTTTATGTGTGCAATTTTCCAAAGACAATATTTATTCAAAGTTGCAAGGAAATTCAATGTTACCCAACTTGACTGTAGTGTAAATGTAATTATTCTATGTATTTAACCATATTGTACAATTGTTTGTTTTCTTTCAATAAATAAAAATAAAATAAAATGAGCTTGCCGATAAACTGCATTGGCAGTTTAGCAAAGTAACGAAATGGTGGTTTTTATTGTTTTACTGAGAATAAATAAAAAATCTAGGTTTTACAAAATATTTGTGACTTCAACGACGCTTTTTCAGCGAGTTATCGGCAATAATGTGTGTTTATGCCGTTTCGTCTGCGCAGCCATGGGTTTTTCTCATAGCGCCTAAAATATAAACCTGGAACTCGTTTGGTGTACTGTAATCTTTTTGACAAATTCGGATATCTAGGTTTTACAAAAAATTTAAGACCTCCACGACGCTTTTTCAGCTAAATATCGGCGATTACGTGTTTTTGCAGTTTCGTCTGCGCGGCCATGGGGTTTTAGTCTTATAGCGCCTAAAATATAAACCTAGGACTCTTTTAGTGTAGTGTAATCTCTTTGAAAAATTCAGATCTAGGTTTTGCAAAATATTTCAGACCCTTACGACGCTTTTTCAGCGATATATTGGCGATTGTGTGTTTTTCACCGTTTCGACTGCGCGGCCACGGGGTGTTTGTCTCACAGCCCCTGGAATGTAATCGTAGGATTCTTTTAGTTCTATATTTTACAAATTCAATCTGTTTTTTATCTAAATTTCATGTCTCTGTAACGCTTAGTTTTAAATATCTCCGTGGCCGCGCAGTTCTCCGCGTTTCTAAGGCACGGCCATGTTCAGTTCAAACCATTTTTAACTTTTTTTATAATATGCCGAGGCCGAGCCGTCGAAACTCACACCACAGGTACCTACGTGTAGGTGCATACATTTTTCCTCATTGCACATGAAAACTTGGTTCAGAAGGTTCTCATGATTACATCTTGTGGCATTGCATGTACCGTCCCATTTACCTAGGTTTTTCTTTTATTTCCAGTGAATCCAATGATGTTCTGGAGAATTCCCCGAATGTGGAAGAATGGTTTGATTAGTACCTACTCCTCCTGAAGATTTAAATAGGTTAATCGTATTGTAAGTTTATGAGATTTTGAAGTACCTAAATGTGAGGTGGACATAACTGCTTTTTATTAATTAAAATGTCTGTTACATATTGGATAAATATTTATTTTAGACAATTACAATGTGATTTTAAAGCGCGGCAACTTTCTATTTCTATAACAAATCACACTTAATTATACTCATGCATAGATATATGATACATAACATGTTTTACTAAACCAACACAGTACCGTACAGTACAGTACCAACCCATTTTCACGATATACAAATAATATTGTTATACCACGTTGAATATCTTAACAAGATTATTATATTACTTTTTTTAAACAATGAGTGATATATTAATTTTATTACATATTACTCTTTTTATTAAACCTAACATGCAATCAAAGCTTTAGAATGCTACAGATAGAACATTCAGTAATAATAAATTTATAATAACTGCAATGCTAATTCTCTATCTCTACACCTATGTGGTGGAAATATCATACTAATTCCAGCGCTCGAGAAATGGAACTTTTTGTATCAGGTCTGGCCGGCCCTTCCTGTCTACTACAGCTCCATCTCATAAATTGAAATTGTGAGATTCAGAAACAAAAAAATCTCACTACATTTTGTGTACATAATTACATAATTTCAACAGGTATCAATGAGTGTGAAATTATCCTTACTGTGATATTATACATACATGTTGTTCCAAAAAGTACAGTCAAGCTAAAGGCCAGAGGTACAGAACTATCCAAATCACCCTATGTATGAACCGCAATTTTTCGCGCTGGTGCCATTCCGTTTTTCTAAATCCAGCTTAGGATTTGGGAAAAAAAACAGTTATATTATAGTCACAGTCTCAAAATTAAAAATCGCTGACCACACATGACCGTAATGTGGATGGTCCTGGAGGTTCTTTATCTCCTTTACACCCTTAGTTTGAATTTACATTTTGGAAAAACCGGTACATATGAACAAAACTGGGATGACTTGGTAAATCAACTTAGTAAACAAATAGAATTATTACGTATGTTGCAAAAGAAGCGAGAACATCAACATCTTATTCTACCTACTGTTTACATATATGCATATTGTAGTTTTTTTATATATAACGTTATTATTACATATTTGTTTCCTTAAATGTATATTAGTATACACAGGAATGTCTGTGACTATGACAAAGAATTATGAAATATGTCTATCAATTATAAAAATGAGATTTTTGATCAAGGTGCCTTTAGACAATCTCTAGGAACAATATACAAAAAAGAAGTTATTAAATACCTCCATATAGAAAATATTAATTTAGAAACATTGAACCCCTTATGATAAATTAAACTGGAAGTCAAACTTTAAGAGTTGAATACATTGGATAAGAGTGATCTTTCCATTAATCATACATCATACATCTCCATACTAAAATGGTAAGGGTAAAAAATAACAGGCAGGATTTTTGAGAACTGGAACACAGTTAAGCTTATGAAGCCAAATCGAAAAACAAACATCAGTTGAGAATGTGAGGTCCCAATCTATTTCACATTGCAATAGATAACTACAAATATATATTTTTATGATAATAATATATAAAAAGCTGAATGGTGAGGCCATTGTTTATACAAGATTATATATTTATATACAATAAAACTAC
This sequence comes from Yponomeuta malinellus, assembly GCA_947308005.1. Lineage (NCBI taxonomy): Eukaryota > Metazoa > Arthropoda > Insecta > Lepidoptera > Yponomeutidae > Yponomeuta > Yponomeuta malinellus. The sequence goes on along the minus strand of OX371006.1, from coordinate 12,075,126 downwards.
TTTTTGGTATTACCATACCACTAATAAAATATGTGTACACAGACAGTCCTATAAAAAAACTATAAACCAAAATTCATTAAGAACTCAAGTAAAAATCCTATTTTTAGATATTGCCTAAATAATATTTAAAACTAGCAAAATGAGAATTAGACGTTCTATACATCTGGATAGAAATCCATAAAATTTTCATAACAACTAAATCGAAATTAGAAGATAACTAATGGTTTTCTTTTGGTTCAATATGTTTAACATGTTACTATTTCCAAAGGACAAACGTTGTACATAACAAACTGTCTTTTATTATTAGTATGCCTAAAATTAGGTATCTGTAACATATTATAAACAAAGTTCAAAATTTACTTAACATTGTACAGGAGATTACAGATCTCTTTCAGACTGGTGCCAAGTTCACAGGTGTTACCAAAAAACATGTGAACTCAATGACAGTTGCAAGTCTATCATTTATAAACTTGTTAAAGATACTGAGAACCTTAATTTTAGAACTGATCAGCAAGAAGATCACATACTTCTTGAGAGACACTTTCTTTGCTAGACCGTACTGTCAGTCTGTACATTTGAGCTTGTTTGTTGGGTTCTAGTCTCATGAGGCAACCTACCTGCTGGACTCTGGTGTGGACAATGCCAGCTAACACAAAGTTATCAGGGTTGGGATCAATTCCATCCAAGAGTTGCATCCCAAAGCCAGCCAGTTTAGTGCGTGTGCTAGCCAAGTCAATAGGCCCCTGAGCCTTGAATATTTTTTGGGCTCTTTGCTGGTCTGCACCTAGGTTTTTCCACCTGGCAAAGAAAGACTCTCCATTCATCTCAGTTGGCTCAAAGAATTTGTTTAAAGTCAATGGCAGTTTCATAGTGATTTTCTGAGGTACATTATTGTACATGAATGTGACGGACATACTTGGAGCATCAAGGTAGTCCTCAATACACTCGGCTGTAAGCATCTGTTGAATTTGTGCTCCTGCCTCTAACACTGGCTCCATTGGTTTCATCTGCACATTCAATTTATGCATGTCTGTCCAGTGCAATTCTGGATGGACATTTTGGATGGGAAACTGTGTCTTGTTGCCATAAAACAAGCCAATTCTTCCTAAGTTCTGCCTGAATTCACTCTTGACTCCAATCTGAATCAAATCATTCTCAAAGAGTACTCCATTGTTTTTGAATAAGAATTTCTTAATGTTATTCTGTGCTGCTGTGTTGGGGCTGCTTTTATTAGTGTACAGGTCTCCAAGAACATCTAGTAGCCCATTGCCAGCAGGTGGAGCAATTGTACCAGGAGGAGTGGACAGACCAAGTAGATCTGCACTGGAATTATTTGTATTATTTGTTGTATTTATTATTGCAACAGGAGCAGCATTCGCAGGTTGTGGGCTCTTTGATTCCCGAACGGAGTCATCAGGGATGCGACCCGGCTTCTTTTTCTTCAATACAGCTAGAATAGAAGATTCTCTTTCGGGGAATGCAGGCATTTCTTCTAGAACTGTTGCCAAAACATCAGAACTGGCAACAATACTCAGTTGCAAGTATTCAGAGGCTCTCTGCTGTAACTCCACATCAGCAGATCGCAAGTTTGAGTCAGCACGGAACACTTCTTGGACTCTGTTTTTAATCTCCGGGAACAGATTAACAAGTTTTATGTATGTAGATAGTAGAAGAGCCCTAGTAGCAGCTGAACACAGATGGTATTTCGAATGAAGCAGTTGGAACTGGACCTGGGGTGAGGAACGAGTGTCCCCGGCTATCAAGTTGCCAAACTCCCCAAGAATGTATCCTCCCACCTTGACCATGTTCTCATGGCAGGTTGGTGCCTGAAGTGCTTCAAACACAGTTTTTGCAGCATATCCCTGAACTTCCTCCCTATTGATGACTATCTGGATCACTCTGTACCACACTTCCTCTGAAACATAATCTCCAGCAATTCTGATAAGATTCAATATCACATCTACATACCATGTGAAGTCTGTGGCATACTTCTCAGATAGAATAGCCACTTTGAGAACCATCTCTTCCCTGATTGAATAGTCAGCTGTCTCCAGGTAAGCCAGCATCTCCTGGACTATCTCCTCAGCATTTGTCTTGTCACACATGGCATACAACAAGTCCACAGCCTGTTGTCTGACTGACACATCTTTCTCCATTTTCATTGAAAGAATTACAACCTCCTGGTGTTTCTTAACCGCTTCGTGAGAGAACTCCGAAGTAGCTAGATGGCACATGGATTCCAGAGCCAAGTACCTCAGGTTTGTCTCCCGGTTGCTAAGGAATTGCCCTAGCTGATTGCAGGCACGGACCAACAGATTTGGCTCACTGTCATTGTGAATGATAAGACTTATTGCTTCAAATAGAACAGCATTCTTAGCATTTGAGTGTTGTACCTTTTTGGACTTAGGTGGTTCCTGGGCCTTGTTGAAGATGGTCTCAAGACACTCAGAAAGCCGTCCCCTCACCCCAGGTTCCTCTGATGGTGGAGTATAGTTTTGCAGCAGACGCAGCAGCTTAACAGAGAGCCATGGGGCTGGCACAAAGTAGTAAGTATAGTCCTGCAGATCTGTATAGCTAGCAGTGACAATCCTGCTCAATCTGGCAACAGCCAATGTCACACAGCCTTTGTACTCCTCTGGATTCTTCTTGACAAGAGCATCAATAAGAGATGTGGCAGCTGTCACCACCCCCATATGTGGGTCATTCAGTAGATGTATTATCCTGGAGGTCCACTCTCCCCCAGGTATGATCTCTGGGCATTTTCGGAAGAGGCGCAAGAGACAGAGAGCAGCCGACTGCTTGACCACATCCATGGTGTCCCCTGACACCAACAGCTTTGGGATCTCGGTGCCAAAGGCTTCGGCCATGTCTTTGCTGCCGATGTTGGCGATACACTGCAGCGCGAGGTTGACGTGGATGGGGTTGCGCGATTGCAAGTCATTCTTGATGCTTTGGATAATGAGCTTGATTAGGTCACTGTTAGTGTTGACCAGCACCGATATAAAGAGGTAACCTATCTGTTTCTCGGAGTATTTGTTTGACGAAAGCAGGTTGACCGCCTCCATATGACCGAAGTCGATGTCATGGCCGAGGAGGAAGATGAACAAGAGCTTGCACACGTACTTCTTTTTCTGATACCCGTCGAGCGTTTTGTCACCTTTGAACTTGCTTCGTATGTTGGCCAACTCTTTGTTGATTCTTTTTATTTCTGCTTCTTTACTTTTACAGTTTCGTATGTCTGATATGAAAACTGCGAGCCCTCGCATTCCATCTCCCCTGACGGCAGGCATATTGCCAAGTGACTTGTCGAACACCAGTTTTAGGCTTTTTCTTTACACTTTTGATCACAAAACACTGCAAGTGATTTAAACACTAGGCTACGAAGTGTAAAAGCTTTGCGAGTCGGCGTATAATTACTGATAATCAGTTTTAGCAGCCGTCATCAATCAGATTTTTCCAAAGATGATCTTTCTTCTACAACGCCTTTTATCTATGAAAAAAAATTTAAACGTCAGACATATTAGGTTATTGTTTATGGATCGATATACGTACCCGATTACACCAAACTTCTGTAAACTCGAGTCTATTATTGCTGTACAGTGTCTGGCCCAGTAGTTGTGATTGAGTGTGTCGAGGATATCATACTTTCTTGTGAATAGGCAAGATAAACTGAACTCAGGTGGTCTGTGTTGTAGAAAAAAAGTTTTTCGCCGTCAAAAAAGTCACAAGACGACGTGATACGTGATGGTCAAAACGAAAATAAATTTTCAGTAGATTATTTAAATTCGCACAACCACGCGACCGTCATCAGTTCATGTGATGTGATTTTATTGCTATATATCTGTTCACCATGTTTATACCCACCGCAAGCACGATGTTGTTCTCGTAATATAAGTTTGTGAATGGTTGGTGTCAAAGTACAAAACTAATGAATGATGCAGTCTGTATTCTGGACTGGGAGAGTGCTATCACGTGCTTTACGAAATGGACTAGCCAGCATCTCCAGTGCAACTGAATTAAGTGTGTCCAGTAGGAAGCATCCTTATTTAGTGTCAGTGGTGTGTGGATTTCCTAAAGACATTGCCAATGGAAGGACAAGAAAGGGTCAGTTTGGGGACGACGCATGGTTCTCGACCAACTTCAACAACGCGGATGTCATCGGTGTGTAATTGTTATTGTTTTTCACTCAAACTCTCAGCTGATTAATTAAAAGCGGTAATAATAATAATAGGTATTAGTTCTAGTTGGTCTGGCTGATCAAATTGACTTCTGATTGTTATTGTTAAAATAATTTTTCATCAATGAATTAGTAATCTTATAGTTTCACACATATAACATTGTTATTGTGCTTATTGTAAAGTGGTAACATTAATGGGTAACATTAATGAGTACATTATTATTGAGGCAAAAATGCACTTTCAACCACTTCAAGGAAAAAAGGAGTATGTTCTCAATTTGGATGAATTCTTTGGATGATTCTTTACTGAATATTGTCCGATTTAATTTATTCTGTTTTTGTTAGAAAGGTTATCTCTAGGGTATCTCTAGAGTAGTCCCATTCACGATCTGCAGATGAGAACCATGAGAAAGTCATCTAACTTTTCTATTTACTGCATATTTTTCTTCGTCTGTTTTTTTGTTTATAAAGTAGTTTTCATGTTTGATAGTATATAATTGAAACATGCCAATTCATTAATAAAAAACACTAGCAATCATTGTGACAACAATGTAAACACAAACAGTCCTGTTTATAAAAACACCGTTCTCTAAAACACTCCTCAGAGGTAGTTTAAATAATCTGTGACCTGTATCTGTACCACAGACTATTCGGAATCATGTTTTTTTTTTTATAAATAACACTAACAATATAATTAATGGGATCATAATAATAATATTATTATGGGAATTATAATCCTACTCTTCTCTGTTTTCAATATGTCATCAACACTTCCCTATTGCGGGCTTGTTATGTCCAGTGTATATTGTTAATTATTAGATGGAAACTTTCACATGGTTAATATGAACTTAAAGGTTTTCTGGATTAGGTCCGCTGGTAAGACCTAATCCATTTACATAATAAATGTGTGTTGCTTCATAATACCCTGTTTGTAAAAATAAGATAGATAGAGAAGACTTTAATGTACATAAAAATGGAAATTACACAGAATATAAATTCACTAGTTACCTTTTTATTTCCATACTGATGATTTTTGGAACTTTATTTGATGCTCTTGTTTCAATCCTAATCATGTTTGTTTATGTCCAATAACACCTTTAAATAACATGAATGCTTGCTGCATATATGAGGAGAGGTGATCTGCGTAGTGACAGTTCTGACAGGCCACTGCTTACTGAATAAGCAGTTCCACACCATGTTACTAGGTACTAACCGATACCCTACTATGCCAGGAATGCCTCAAAGAAAAGAATGCCTCACCTCCTGAAAAAGAGACAGAATGGAATGGTCCAATAGCAAATTGTAGAAATCTCAGGTGTAACTAACTACTGGTGGATGATGCTCAAAAACCATTGTTGTTTTTCCACATAAAATTTACTGGAGATCAATTTTTCGTAATAAAGGGTGATTTGTGCAGGTGTGGCAGATGGCGTGGGCGGATGGCGGGCGTACGGCATTGATCCGGGCGAATTCTCATCATACCTCATGAGGACGTGCGAGAGGCTGGTCCGTATGGGACACTTCAAACTGTCGGAGCCAGGAGATCTGCTGGCTAAGTCCTACTATGAGCTGCTGGAGCATAAGAAACCCATCTTAGGTAAAGATTTAGAAATGAATGTTTGTACCTACCTAACAGAAACTTAAGATCTAGTCATGAGAAGCCCATACATTTTATTTGATTTATCTACATGTGTGTATACATTACGAGTAAGATAAGATAAGAATATTCTTTATTGCACACGAGAAGCAAGACATTAAATATGAAAGTTACAATGAAAAAGTACAATGGGTGGCCTTATTGCTAACAGCAATTGAGTACCCATTTGTGTCAGCAAAAATTAGTGACACAAGATTTTACAATTATACAAACTCAATTCTAGAGCCTAACCATTAAAAATCTGCCATACTCTATGTTATCTTCTTGAGGTATTAATGCCACGAGAGCTTTTGTGGAAAATACTAAAGAATGGCCACAAAACCTCTAAACTACAGAACTTGAAATGTATCTAAACTAGAGGATCTCTATAGCACAGATGAAGTATATCACATCATCATCATCATCAGCCATTTGACGCCCACTGCAGGACAGAAGCCTCCTTCGTTGTCATAACTATGAGGGGTTATTGTTCCGTGTGGCGCCGGATTAAGAATAGCGTCACTCCATTTCTTTCCGTGGATGTCGTAGAAGGCTACTAAGGATTTCACATACTCTAAAGCATATGTCGAATTTGTGCCATAATTTCAAAAAGAGTGCAGAAACCCAATCCCAATCGAATCGGTGCGGTAGTAAGTACGCACAACGTGCGCGGCGTAGTTTTTGAGTTCCGCGCTTGTCAAAACTATCCCTCTAACCCCCAACGCCTCCACAGGCAGCAGCACGGCTTGCGTGATGATCCTGGACCGTGGCACCAGCGTGATGCGCGCAGCTAACATCGGAGACAGCGGGTACATGGTGGTGCGCGCCGGCCGGGTCGTCTACCGCTCGCACGAGCAGCAACACTACTTTAACACGCCTTACCAGCTGAGCCTCCCGCCTCCTGGACATGACAGAAACGTGCTGAGCGATAGGTGAGCTTATCTTTACGACTTATCGTCACAAACAGGGGCTCTACCCCTACTGCGTAGCGCGGTGGCGATTTCAAGGCGTGTAGTATAGCTAACGTGACCTTACGTGCCGTTTGGCACTGTCACTTTATTTCGTACTGTGTCTCGGTGTCCTCGGAGAAAGCCTCGGAACGCAAAATTGTCCCTTTTTCAGCTTCTTATGTATAAAGAAGACATTCCTACGAACATTTGTGTCGTAAGTCTTGCAGCCAATCAGTGGCGACTCATACAGTCCATGACGATCGCTTGCGGCGTAAACAGTACATGGTGACTTTGAATTCGTTCGCCGTATTTCGAGGGAATGTTCTTTTCATTGCGAAGTACGGTATTAGTAATGATTTATGGTAGTAATGGTACAACATATTTGTAAATATTCGTGATTTCCGACCTTTGTCTTCAAACTGTGAATCCAAATTCGAAGTGGCAGGAAGTACCGTAACGTTGTAAAATGTTTTCTAACCGATACGCGTAAACAATTAAAAAAACAATTGAGTTGGCCGGCGCCGACCATGAGACGCTCAAGTCATAGTTTTTTTGGATTTTTATTACTTCACTTGTTTACACTTAAGTGAAGTAATTTTAAGTAACAAAAAAAAACTTTTGACGCGTAATTTTTTTCAAGTCATGCACCATGTTTCTAAATCATGGTTAGAATGTCCCCTTAAAATAAGGTAAAAGAATTCAAAGTCACCCTGTAGTTAAGACAGAAATACCTTCTCATATGACCATATTCTGAAATAACTGCACACAAAAAATGCCAAGCAAGTAACTTTTCACGGGTATATTCTACAAAAACTTGAAAAGACAACATAATATAAAGAATTTTACAATTTTTTACCCCGTTGTATCGGCGGCCAATATGGCGTAATTTCAAACATATAAATACGTTTTTTTTTGACACAGTTGTCGATTGTATCATAGTTTTAAAGATGTCCCGGTTCGGGTTATGAAAAATGGTCACATTAAGTATAGTGCCTGTGTGTTGTGTCGAATGTTCACCTGAGTGCTCAACATAAAAAAAAAACGGCGGGGTCGACTCATTTGCACCGAGGGTTTCGTACAACCATAAATATAATATTTTGTATTGCTATGTTCAATTCTTTATTGCACAAAAGAAAGTGCAAACATACATAGGGCATTGCCCTATAAATAAAATGTTCAAAAAAGGGGACGTCATACTAGGCCAGTCATTACTTAGAATGATTTTACGATGCGAAAGGTGGTGCACTAGTTTTTATGTTCATCTCGCCTCGTATATATGGGTGCAACTAAGTAAATAAAAAACCGGCCAAGTGCGAGGCGGACTCGCGCACTAAGGGTTCCGTACCATTATCTATGCAACATTAGACAAAGATCGAATTTGAGAACAGCGCCATCTAAAGAAACCAACAAGAAGCGGTTAACATAGACATTTAACGACATGACATCGGCGCTGTGAAGGTTACATAGATGACGGCTAGCTGGCGAGCGCTGTCTTTAGACAACGTTTGTTGTATGGGGGCTTAAATATTATTTTATTCTGTTTTTAGTGTTTGTTGTTATAGCAGCAACAGAAATACATCATCTGTGAAAATTTCAACTGCCTAGCTATCACGGTTCATGAGATACAGCCTGGTGACAGACAGTCAGACAGACAGACGGACAGTGAAGTCTTAGTAATAGGGTCCCGTTTGCACCGGTCGGGTACGGAATCCTAAAAGGAAAAATAGTGTCATGAGATATCTCTGGACAACTTTTGGTTTCTTCCTTTATCTTTTTTTTGTTTCTCCCTCATAACTGCTCATTTCTATACGGTGCATCTTAGCGTAAAGATACCTTCTAACAAATTAGAGAGCATACCATTTTGCGTTTAATGAGAATAAACACTTAATAATTCTGTCCACAAATAAACAAATTTTTTCCCCAACATTGTAACTAAAATATTCTATCTATCTATCTAAATGGAATAAAATGGTTTTAATGCGTGTCCAGCTTCGAAGTGGTCACCCATAGAGAAAAACTTATACGATGTTGTAGAAAATCAAATTCTGCGTATATTGTGTAGGTACCATAAACTATATCAAATTCGGTCAAATACACTCTGCCAATTTCCTGCAATTGGCGTTTGAATTTGCCTATAATTTATAAAGACTCCTGATAGTATGAAAATAAGATTAGAGAGTTATAATTAAATAATAGAAATCAGAAGACGCCGCGGCAGAAGACCCGATGTCTCCAGTCCGATTATTTTTTTCCCTTTTTTTTTATCGTATCTAAATATAAGTTCCAGAAAACACAATTAACAAAAAAATCGAGCACAGCTGGGTCACCTAGGTATTAATTACAATCAAAACATAAAAGGCAAAGTCCTGACTGACTCATCAACGCCCAGCCCAAGTCGTTGGACTTAGAAAGCTGGAATTTTGCGCAGAGGGTCCCTTTATGATGTAGACAAGAAATAAGGGCGGATTTTACGAAATTCAACCGCTAAAGGGGTGAAAGGGGGCATAGTTTGTATGGGAAGTCAACTATTTATGGTCGGATTTATATGAAACTCGGTACAAATGTACGTCAAAACAATTCATGGGACTCGTATTTCACGGTTCTTCAATATCCTACCCTAGAGGGTAAAAATGGGTGCCACAGTTTGCAGGAGAAATAAAATATTTGTAGTCGTATTTTCTTGAAAAAACCGGCCAAGTGTGAGACAGACTGCCTTTAAGGGTTTTATATTTGAACGTTTTACATTATTAGAAGGTAATCATAAATAATGGTGTGGCTATAATTGGGATCATTACAATAGTGCATGTGATCACCACCAATACTGGCTATCTCAACACAACTAGCTCTATAATTTGACAATTAATATTCATGAAAGTTGCGACTTTTGGCGTTAAAACCGTTCGTTGCTACCTATGCAGGGCCGCGATTCATAAAACAATTCGATGTACGCAGTCTGCCTCCTTGTTCTGTGGGTGGCGTGGTGGGTCTAACCTGTGGGTTAATCGGCTTGCAATGTACATCGTATTGTCATAGTAAACCATTAATTTAAGTTGTATGAAATAGGGCTACGTTGTTTGTGCAGCTGAATTTACCGCCTCGTTATGATTTGCAGTGCAGTCCACCTTATAATTTTTTCACGTTGACATAATTTTTTTCAAAGTCGCCCGTAACGTACTGCGCAGAGTGCACGTATATTAAGAAATAATGATGCCGAGTTGCCGACTGAACGAACTTGCGTCAATGGTGAAACAATGTCTAAATTCAGGTGCCTAGAAACAGATTTTAAACTGTATTGGTATAGGCGACTGAGTTGAAAATTCATTTTGTTGTGTGTTTGTTCATTCATTTTGTAGGTTGCGCTGTGAATCTATCTTAATTGAGCTATAAATGTCGGCAAGTAGTCGGTCATGCTAAAACAAAGTATACCTAGGAGGTAAAGTTCGGGCTATGAAAATTATTTTCTGTGGTAATAAATGTTAGTTACGGTCTCAAGACGGTATAGCTATAGTTTGGTGTCGTAATTTGTATCTTAATAGGTACTTTCCTTGTAGCAAACCACAAAGACATCCGACGGATAAATCTGTGCCTGATAAAAATAGCAACTGATGTTTATCTCTTTTTTTTCATTTTATGGTTTCTTTATCTTCAAGGGCACTTTCAATTGAACTATTTATGTGGTCTAATTCCGTCAAACACACACACATGTTTTGATGCACGTATCCGTGTGCGGTGTGACTGATATGAAAGCAAATTATCACTTTTATCTGATATCCAAATGAAAGCAAAGCAAGAGGTTATTTCAACACATGATAAGGGAGTAAACCATCCTCAAAGTTTGGTTTTCTTACGAAATGTATGTCATGCTTTGATAGCCAATCTTGTTTTTAGGGTTCCGTACCCGGAGGGCTTCACTGTCCATCTGTCTGTCACCAGGCTGTATCTCATGAACCGTGATAGCTAGGTAGTTGAAATTTTCACAGATGATGTCTTTCTGTTGCCGCTATAACAACATAATATACTTAAAACAGAATAAAAAAAATATGTAAGGGGGCTCCCATAAAACAAACATTGCCATCTATGTAACCTTCACAGCGCCGATGTCATGTCGTTAAATGTCAATGTTGAACGCTTCTTGTTGGTATCTATAGATGGCGCTGTTCTCAAATTCGATCTTTGTCTAATGTTGTATTGTACCAGGTTATTGTATTATTGTACCAGGCGGTGGTAGCCTATTGGGTAGAACATTGGACTCGGAAGCGGGAGACCCAGGTTCGATTCCCAGTGCGGGCAAGTACCTATGACTTTGTTTTCTAAGTTATGTACATTTGTGAAGTTAAAGTAGCAATACGCTAACGGCGAAGGAAAACATCGTGAGGAAACTTGAGTGTCTGAACTATTCATATACATCAGCGCTTGAAATCGCCAATCCGCGGTGGGCATGCGTGGTGATTAAGCCCATACTCTCTCCCTGAGAGAAGGCCTGTGCCCTACAGTGGGACGTATATAGGCTGCTTATGCTAATGTTGTATAAATAATGGTACGGAACCCTTCGTGCGCGAGTTTGACTCGCACTTGGCTGGTTTATTATGTATTATAATGTCGGCCAACAATTGACGTGTACAATCGACAACGAATCCACCTTTACATGTTTGTTGCAAAGTAGCCCGTAACAAAACTGGGAAGAGTGCATAAATGTTATCGTTGATGCGCTGTCGACTTTACTTGGTTATGCCATTTGGTCAATCTGACGGCAAGTACTGAAGGCAGAAAAAAGCGAAGGCAAGAATGCCTTTGGGGTTCGGTACCCGAGGGGTGCCACCAAGATATTATGCCTACAGCAACGTCTGTCTGTCCTTCTGCCTATATATGGCTTTATCTCTAGCACCCTAATAGGTTGCTAGTTGAAATTTTCATAAAAAAAACTGACTGTGGCGGATTGCCTACAAAACAATAAAAACACTAAATGTAAAATAATTATTACCCTATACTAGAAACGTGATTTTTAAGTTCATTTTCGTTTTACTCTATATCGTAAAAACGGTAATACATACAACTGTTAAACTTGTGATTATATTTCGGTCCGTATAGTAAAACAACAAATAGAAAAACCGCTAAGTGTGAGTCCCGCTAAGGACACCGAACTTAACAAACATATTTTTGTTAAATATGTAATATTATATTTCCAATAACGCTTTCGTAAGCGCCGCCAATGTTTGTTATGAACGGTTTACAATTATCGTTATTTATAAACCTTTCAAAACATACATTGATTTTGTTTTCAATTCAACAAGCTTGGAATTATATTTCCTTGGAATGCAGAGGTTTTGTTCAGTCTATTCAACTCAAATGTTTTAGCGTCGACTCTGAATCTATTTTCAGTTGAGTGAGGAAAGTCACCTTGTTAATTGTTGACATTCAGCTGTCTTGTTTGACTTTGGCTTTTGAGTTTGCCACACTGTGAGGTAAACTCATCAACGAACAAATCCTCCACATCAGATTCCTTTATGATGTTTTCCTAATGTTATACTTATAACTTAACGAAGAATTATTTTTCACGCCTAATATATAAACTGCAACTGATCCGGCTCTAGCTCTGGCGAGTAATCCATCCCGAGCGAGACTTTCTGAAGAATGAATGTAGTTGAAACGAAATACCTCAGCAGTGTTTATAGGTGAGAACTGGATCTCATAGTCGAATCTTTTCTCTTCTTATTCACACAATTTATTAGAGGAGTAGGTCCTGGCAGCAGGATCCACAATTCATTAATTATGATCCTAGCTGTGCCCACGATATCTCACGCATGGGTTTCTGGTAAAAAATATTTTACCATTTAAGCATGATTGTGTTACAAAGCTTATTTTGTGAGATGAGAGGTGGAAAATCAATTGAAGCTTTTGCAGTTGGAGAGCGTGACTAGTAACGTCGTACCGCTACTCGTAAATTTATAATTTTAGTCCGAATCGTTGTGTTGTGATCACAAGCTTTTCAGCATACGTCTCGAGAGTCATGTGCTCATTCCACAAACAGCAATGCTGTAGTTTCTGCCCACACTAATATTAGAGTTTTTGGCGCATTGGATATTTGCCAGCCATTAAATTCTCACGTGCTCGTATATTACGACATAGATGTTATGTTGTTGTTGATATGTTTGGAGCAAAGTTCACATTTGGTGTAAATCTCAAAGCATGAATCTTTGTTATGCTGGACTAAATCAGTTAACATGATTTCCTAATCTGCACTGGGAACTCTTTTACGACCTCTTAGCGCACAGCGAGGCAGGAGAATTAGATTATGTACTCTGCGGAAAGAAATCTACTTATTAATTTTAATCACGTTCACACGTATTGAGTGAGAAATTGATTGCTGAATATCCTATATAAAGCTAGCTACAAGTAAGACTTACCGACATACCCCTAGATATTACGCGCACCAAATCCAGGCGATTCTAATTCCTTCTTGTTAATCTTCTCAACATTTTGTTTTTATAGTGAATACATTTTTTACATTGACTTTAATTTTTTGAAGCACCTCAGGGCTGAAATTAATAAAACTAAAATGCGTAGTGTATTATGACAATGTACATTGCGTAGCAGAGTTTTCGTTGTTAATCTGTGGGTTAATCGACTTCGCAATGTGCATCAAATCGTCAAAATAAACCAAAACAACCATTATTGGCCATAACGTCACTAACAATTAACACACAAGGTCAAGATAAGCTTACAGATTTAGAAGCAGTAGTCAGATTTTTTAAAAGAATGACACCTACTGGCAATGGCGGCCTGTCATAGCAGTACCGTCATCATTAGAAAAAGTAAGCTTTAGTGTGTTTGTATTAATTTTCTCCATAACCAGTAGTTTGGCTTCACGCAGGGGCGGTCGACGACGGACGCTGGACTCATGCTAGTTTAATAACATATTGTTTTAGTGCATGGGAGGATCGTAGGGATGCTACAGGTATTTTTTGTGACCTGTCAAAGGCATTTGATTGCGTGGACCATGATATAATTTTATTAAAACTAGAACATTACGGAGTAAAGGAAAAGGTTTAGAACTGCCCCTATATTACGCTCACCAAATCCAAAGCGATTCCAATCGTTTAACTGTCAAATTAGTATGGCATTTGACAGTTAGACGATTGGAATCGCTCAGGATTTGGTGAGCGTAATTAGGCCACTGATGAGATATTTAAAAGGAAGGGTTCAAAAAGCGGACATTAATCGTATAAAATTCACAAGTTTACAAATAAACATGGGAGTACCACAATTCAATCACTTCGATCAATTTTGGGGCCTTTTCTTTTCCTGGTATATGTAAATGATTTGTCATTTATGGTCCAAACATGTCCGACATAGTATTATTTGCAGATGACACGTAACTTATTTTTAAAATTAAGAGTATTAGGTTGGTTCACGGCAAATAATCTGCTTCTAAATTGCAAGAAGACAAAATGAATAAAGTTTACGTTACCAAACGAAAGACTAGTTGAAAACATCATTGTACTTAGAAAAGAAAAACTGGAACTTTTAGAAGATACCGATTTCTAGGCATCACAATCAATTCAAAATTACAATGGGGTCCCCATATTGTAAAACTAGCACAAAGGCTTAGTGTAACAGTTTACACAGCTTAGTGCACAGGTTTATTTTAAAACTAGCACACAGCTTAGCAGCATAAGCAGTCAAAATAATTAGAGAGCTCACTGACGTTACAACAGCTAGGCTTGTTAGGTACTTCCATTCCATAGTATTATGTCCTACGGTATTCTATTGTGGGCTCGGGCAGCAGACATTGAAACGATCTTCATCTTACAGATGAGAGCGATACGATTTATTTACAAGCTAGGTAGTAGGGACTCGTTAAGGGATTTCTTTAAAGAAACTTATGTACGTCATGTTAGAAAAAATATCAGCAATTTTGGTAGCCATCATAATATTGATACTAGGAATAAAAATAAATTGTCATTTCCACGTTTTAAACTCACAAAAGTTAATACATCCCGTTTTTCTAATTTTATCACCCAGAACACTTATCTTTTTAGTGGATATAACTGATTGAAGTTTTAACAAGAAAATAAAATACTTTTGAATACATATTATGTACTTAAAACGTAGCTCATTTTAAAACAACAAAAATGTCCACCACCATCCCGCTCGGACTGCGGGATGGTGGTGGCCATTTTTAGGGTTCCGTACTGCCAAACGAGACACTATTACTAAGACTTCACTGTCCGTCTGTCTGTCTGTCACCAGGCTGTTATCTCATGAACCGCGATAGCTAGGCAGTTGAAATTTACACAGATGATGTATTTCTGTCGCCGCTATAGCAAAAAACACTAAAAACAGAATAAAATAAATATTTAAGGGGGGCTCCCATACAAGTAATCTTTTTGCCGTTTTTTGCTCGATATTAATAACGCCAACAGGTAGACGCTCGAAATATTCACAGAATATTTAGTTCTATAGTCCCTTCAAAAATAAATAATTAAATTAAAATAAAATAAATATTTAAGGGGGGCTCCCATACAACCGTTTTTTTCTGGATCTTTGTGTCTAATGTTCTATAGATAATGGTATGGAACCCTTTGTGGACTCGCACTTGGCCGGTTTTTTATATTGCTGCTGCTCCGGCTGAATCGCCGGTTTTTCCTGTGCCTTTATTGAACCTGCGCAGGCATCGACAGTCCGGCGCGTGAGAAGAACAAAACTTACGCGCCATTTTCCGTAAATATTTGGTAAAGTTGCTGCTATGCAGTTAATTACTGTCAAAAATGTCTACTTCAAGTTACTAACAATACAAGTTTGTTTTTCCCTCGCAATTGTGTTGAAAAACGTCGTATGCAACTCGTGTGCATTGATCACTACACACTCAGCTTCCTTCCCGCGCTCGCCTACTACGGTTCGCGCTTACAATATTAATGCGTCGGGTGACGGGTGTAACGCGTGTATCATCATAATGTGATGTACTACTTTACTGTCACTCCTATTAGTTTACATCAATAGACGACTGTCGATCTACTGTAAGAAATAGGAGTTATAATGGGCATTATTGTAAAAAAAATTAAGTCCTGCTTTAATATTTTTTTTCGAGAAAATAGGTAATTTAGCCTGGGCAGAATATTTCGATTTGAGCTGCTTTAATGAATTTTTAAAGCGAAAACAACCAAAGGCTATTCGTAGCCAGTTTCGACTGGAAGTACGTCTTGCATGGCAGAATGTAACTGAGATCTGAAATCGAAACTGAGATCCTACGGGCCGTCAGTTTCTAGGGATACCTTGGCTCGATAAAACAACTCTTTAAATAAACAAAACTAAAAATACTCTTAATTTGTGCAAACGTAAAAGATATATTTTATTCGTATTTTAAGGAATACCGAGATGTCAGTATCTTGGCGTTTTGCATTCCAAAATATTAACGGTACTTTCATTCGCGTGTGAAACGAACGTTACGAGGTCGAATACGGTATTTGACACGATCAACAATAAATTATTTCATATGCTCGATTAAAACAAAAATTACAAAATAAAAAAATGTATCTATTTTAGTCAATTACTAGTTATTACAATTTTTAAATAGATTAAACATAAAAAGAGTGCTCTGAAATGTGACGTCATAATCCAAATATCAAATGATAAAAGTAACTCATTTGATATTTTGTATGAAAATACTGGCTTATGACGTCATATTTCACTCTTTTTATGTTTAATCTATTTAAAAATTGTAGTAACTAGTAATTGACTAAAAGAGATATATTTTCCGAGATATTTTGTAATTTTTGTTTTAATCGAGCATATGAAATAATTTATTGTTGATCGTGTCAAATACCGAATTAGTCGCACACTTATTTACAAAAATGCAGGCAGTCAGGAATATTATTAATTTATAATTGTAGCATTATATTCACAGACATTATACGTTCAAAATGAAGTATCATTTCTAACTATTGTCAATAAATATTGACAATAGTTAGAAATTATACTTCTAAATAGGACAATGCCAAAAAGTATGTGGTTTTCAATTTTTGTAACGCGCACTTCTTCACTTCACGGCTTTCATTGTAATATGACGTTCAAAATAAAAATATGCAAAGAAAATCTTCATCTTCAGCTGATATGTCCGTATTTTCTCCTGCCTTATCGTCACTGGGCTGGTTTCTTTCTACGCTTCTACTCTATCGTAAAACGGTAATGCATAGAACTACTTTTAAACTTGTGATAATAGTGCGGTCCCCATAGTAGCCTGTAACTCCGTCTTCAGTTCTCTCCACAACGTACATGATCTGCCCATCTCCATTTTAGAGGAGCTACCCTTCTTCTTATCAAAGTAATGTCCGATTCTTCTATTCGTAGCCCCGAATCGGCGGAGCGCTCCGAGTTCCCGGTGGAGTGTGGGGACGTGATCCTTGTCGCCACGGACGGCGTATTCGACAACGTTCCCGAGAGCGTCCTGGTGGCAGAGATGCGGCGCGCCGACGGGCTGGCTGACGACGCGGAGAGGCTCCAGGCCGTCGCCAACTCCATCGCCTGGATGGCTAGAAATCTGTCCTTCGACGGGTGCTACATGTCGCCGTTTGCGAAGAGCGCGCGCCAGAACGGCATCGACGCTATAGGTGAGTAATGCTGCTCGACAGAGGCTCTTGAGGCGGCATTTATGGCATAAAGAACCGGTTCCGTTTTGTATCGAGGAACTGAAACCGGAACTGCATGCCCTAGCGGCATCGAACGATCCACTCGAATCGAATGAGTCGCTTTTGTGCTCAGATTTGTTTAATTTCTCATAACAATGAAAGTATTTTAATTATGTAATTCTAGAACGTATTTTAATTATGGAACGAAGCGAGCGGGCGCCCCCTAGCACTCCGCGTTCGGGTTTGACTTACCCTGCATCCTAGGGAAAGCCGGCTCTTCGGTTCGGGAGCACTCCGACCGAGCGCTTACCTACCCTCCCTTGCCCGTGCCTATCGTAGTGAAACCGTGAAACGTATCTTCATCAGACAGACAACTCCATGGGTGGGCAAAGATGCCATTAGCGAATGTAACAAACTTATTTGGGTTCATATTTATTTTAAAGAATATTAACATTTCATTGTTAGGAAAACAGTGATCTCTGATCCCCCCATTGTTAGCAGGAGAATGGCAAATAGTTGTACTGACGCGTTTTGTTTCTTTTTACAGGTGGTAAACCAGATGACATAACGGTGCTACTTGCGATTGTAGCGCTATGAAGCTGTCTTTGAGTACTAACTTAGACGAAATTTATTATTATGGTGGGTGCACATTACGAAATTGTAGTGTTAGGTTTGAAAATTACACCAAAAATCAATAACTTACCATTATATTTCGTTGGCTTAGGCTGTAATATCATTATCGTTGATTATGCTTTGTTCGAGTATGAGGGGAGTCTAAATCCTAATAGTCTTTGGATTAATTTCCTGAAAATAAATGTAAATACATACGGGCATGCTGCAAATAATGCATGTCCCTATGTTATGTCAAGTACTGGCAACATAGCCTTTTTTCAGATTTTACATCGATATTTATGACACGTCCATTCACAGATAAAGCATAGTCAAACTTGGCATTTATAAATCTACCTTATAATCATGCGTATAAGTGTCATAGTCGAATATTGCCTATGGCTAGTTAAAGGCTTAAAACTTTTGTAATTAAATAACTTTGGGCTGTGCAAACAAACGTCTTGTGGTTGATTATTATTTAAATGGGATTCATTTTCTAGCTTTTTACTGAACTGAAGTTGCTAAGTTTATACACTGAATGTATAGTACTCCTACAGCCGAAGGGGTTTCGTCCTATTGATGAATCGGAACAACTTATTTTGAAATTTTTCAAATTGACGTCAGCAATTAATTTCTTTTTGTAAGTATTGTATCGAATTTTGTTCAGGGTTATCAGTGAAACAGTATATTCGGTTCTAAAACAACTGGTGTGTAAAATGTTTCTTTGTAACAGAGTGGGTGTAAAATTAATTGTATATTTTTGGTTACGTGGGTTTGCTCAGCGCTGTATTAGAGGCGACTGAAAGAATGATCTGATAAAGCTGTGCCTCCTGCTCGTGTGTTTCATTGAACACTACCCAATACATCCAGTTTTCTAAAGCGCAAAATATATTCATTTTAGGAGAAATGTAAGTGAAATGTTTTGCACGTGGAAAATAGATTGTTTTGCGTACGAATGTTTTTTCGCTAGCGCTCTACTTAAAATGTGTCACATATTTGTGTATAGGCGTTGTTTCTTCATTAACACTCGGTTTCTTTTTCCTAATGAAAAAGATTGGTTGTTGGACATTGTCATTTACGAAAGTCGTTTGTTTTATTAGACTGCCTCCTTGGTCTAGCGGTAAAACGGTTCACTACCAAGACATGCCTGTCTGGGAGTATTTTCATGTCTGTGATGACTGCCTGGTTATAGTACAGGGCACCCTAGTTTGCAACCTACCCTCCTATTCCGTAACAGTCCACTGTATTGGGTTGTCCATTTTCACTTTTTCGAAGTGACAAAATAGTTTTTATGAAAGTCCGGAATACAGAGGTGAATTTACGTAGTGGCGCCCCAGGACAAGTGATGGTGTTGTGTGGAAGTTATTTTTAATGTGGCAAACGAAAGCTTGACCTGGAATTTTCTTTAAAGTCTTTACATGATACCACTAAATGACTGTCAGTGCTGTCGTACAACTGTTACCATTGTGACTTTGTAATTTTGATACTTGTTAGCTGAATATTCATATTTATTATGTATATAATATTGTACTGTATAAAGAGAATTTGTTAACGATATAATGAGAATTTTTTTAATAAATTGTATGTGCATAGACCATAAGTAATGCATAGATTTTGAGTTGATTTCAGATTTGTGCAGAAACCTTAAAATACTGTCAGTTTATTAACATGTGATATTTTTTATGTACGTAGATAAGGCTTCAATATGCCTAAGTAGCAACAAATGATTTTTATTTTTGAAAACGCAGTATAAAATATAAAGACATTATAAACAAGTATCAAATCTTTGTTTTCCTAGTATAGTACATATACCATATGAATATTTTTTATTTTCCGCCAATTTCTCAGGTTACGCTGTTGTTTGCCAGACTCTAGATTCTTTTTTTTTGTCTTTTTAGGGTTGCGTACCCGAAGGGTGCCAAACCGGACCCCATTAGTAATTTATTTTTAATAAGACATCTAAATTAAAATAACAATAAAAAAATAAAGACGCTGGAATTGAGAATGAATGTGTTTGATGTTTGAATGAAGACTGAACATAGTTTTTACTGTTGTTGTTAATGTAGTTTTTAACAAATGCGTTAAGAGAGTGACATGTTCAATAATTAATCACTCGTGAATCTATAAAATATTATTTTGTACTTATATTTATTACTAAATAATATTTTGTTGATAATGAGTTTTGTACATTTATTTTATTTACATTAAAGCACCTGTTAGTAGACTCATTTCATTCCTTTCATAATTCTCATATGCTGTACCAGATGTGCAGGTAGTTTATGTAAACCATTTCCAATAACAAATTATCCACAGGCCTTAATCATTGATGTTCTGTAATATTTTATCATGAGAAAGGCTAATCCGTGCATAGTTCAAGTTATTATTCTCAACTGAAACAACAGTAGAAACATGCTAAGGCGATATTTTAATATAGCCTATTCATTTTATACACAAGAGTGCCCTAATATCCTTGGTAAACTGTTTCTAACTTCAGATATTAATTGTAATGTGTCACAACACATCAACCTTAGGAAAAGCCACCCATTGTAAAAGTTGTAAATTACCCAAGATAATGTGTGAAATTATTAAAAATAAATATGTGATTCGATAATTACATTTTGGGTTTTATTCTGTCACAGAATAGACAATTTATATGTAAGATTTTTATTATTTAAAAATAATGTGTAACAAACAAACCCTCTAATAAACGCAAAATATTGTTTCTCAAATCCTTAAATATTTTATTACCTATTACAAAATACATACACTGTACATCACATTGACCAAGTTCCACTAATGTCACAGTTAAGTTGTAAATAATATATTATGCAGATATTCATAGAACTGCATAGGATAGACTTACCCATAATATGACAATGGTTTGTAATATTTTTTTGCATGCACTTTGGCCAACTGACAGCTGATAACAGTCAATCAACCGCAGAAGAACATGAACTAGAAAACATTTGGCTTGCTGTTTCACAAATGTCAGTTTATAAGTTTATCTTGCAACCATGAGTTGTCCACTGGAGTTGTGATACACATAACACTAGTCCCAAACTTTTTATTAGCACACAAAGACTTGCTCATGGTTGAGTGTATGTATAGTGTTTAGCCATTGCCGTCATCACCGCCGGCATCTTCGTCGCGACGGTTCCAGTTGAAGCCTCCTGGCCGGATGTCGGCCATCTCTGGCAGGGGCACGTAGTCTGCATCTTCAGGGGCCGGATCAAACAACTTCTTTCTGCAAGTAATAAGCCATCTTTAAAAATAAACTTTGAAATTAAGGTAATTATGTTTGTACAATAAACAATCACGATTAGACCTGTTAAATGTACTACAGTGGCTAAAACATTGTTAAAGGATGACACACACCAACGCGGTGGGGGTCCATACATAAATAATTTTGTATTTTGTATGGACCGCCACTGCCACCTCATGGTGTTTTATCCTTAATTCGTCAACTTATAGTAAAAGCAAATTCTTACAAGAATTTTGGAGTTTTCAGCACTCTCAGGCCTCCTCTCTGCGGAGGCAGTACATCCTCCAAAAAGAAATACATATGTCCGATGGCCATGCCCACCAGATCAACCGATATTGCGTTGCCCAGGAGAACAGAGAATCCTAGCAGCACCCATGGAAGGTATGGAGCCTGGAAGAAACAAAATATTTGATAGATAGGTATCTAAATTTTTTTTAACTACCTACCTTTGTTTTCTTTTAAGTTTTTTAAGTAGCTAATGTATTTTCATTTCACAAGTAGGTCCCAAATAATAGTAAATATTTTGTGTTAATAATATAAAAACACATTCACTGGGCACACAGTCTTATTTATTAAAACATGATTCCTCTAAAACACCTCTCTGAGGTAGGTTAAATAATCTATGGTTACATCTTTCCCTTTACCGCAAACTATATAAACTGGCTCTGAGTAGTGTTTTAAGGAATCGTGTTTCTATAAAGAACACTGTCAAACTTTACTTTAGATAAAATATAATATTACCTGAAAGTTCATCAGACCAAAGAAGTTCATTCGCACAAAGACGTTTCGCCTAGACCAGACGTAAACAATCATGATAGTGAACGCCTGGCCTAGAAACAATAGATTCACGAAGAATGCACAGATCTAAATAAATTTTGTTAAAGAAATATTTCCAGAAATACAAGTATGTAAATATGTGACAAAAAATCTTGTAATTTTTCTATTGTCATATACATTACTAAAGCTGTTGAAGCGAATGGAGATCAATGGCAGGGCATTGGGGTTAGCATGACAGGGAAGAGGCCTATGGACTCCATTCGCAGGCTAGATAGATATATCTATAGCTACGTCTTACGCACTTCAGTGAGATCCAGATTTGAAGAAATTTTTGAACCAAAAACATTTCCGATTCACTCACATTTTTTTAACTGTCAATATTGAATTAAATAATAGTTTCGTATCGTAAGATAAGATTTCTTCACAAAATATGACCTTATTGATAATTATGCAGGTACATACTTTCAGTCTTTTTTATAAAAACACGATTCCTCATAGCAGTCTTCATTGCATTATAAGTTGGTAGAGACAATTTAAACTGCATTTGATGAATGTTTATTGGCATCATGTTTTATAAATAACACCAAACATTTCTAAATTCTATTATCTAATAAATAAAAATCTCGTGTCAGTGTTTGTTATTGAACTCCTCCAAAGCTTGACCGATTTTTATGAAATCTATTGTGTATATTTGGTAGATCTAAGAATAGGTCATATGTTAATTAATATGGCAAAACAATGTTTGACGGATTAGCTAGTTTTTAAATAAAAGGATACAATCATGAGAACCCCTCCAAAGATGAACATGACAACAAAGTCGGCTGTCCTTCCCCTGAAAGATCCTTCTTCCAACATGCGACAGTATCTGTATGTAAATATCATATTGAAGAAGAAATTAAATCCCAAGTTTCCGAAGAACAGGAATGTTGTGATGAGTCTCCATAACTGGTACTTCTTCACTATTACTATTGGGTTGAAGTAAAGCTGGAAAGGCGACACCAGGTCGAGTTGCTGAAAGAGCAGATTTTGGTTGATTTATTGATTGCTTGTTGATATTGGAATGAAGGTTTAAATTTCTCCAATGGCTAGATAATTAATTTTCTAATTTGGGTTGGTGGATAATGTTAAGGTTGCTAATCAGCACTGCAATACTCACCACAGCTAGAGTAGTGATAACACAGGCAGTAGTGTACGCTCTTGTAACTGGCGGTATGAGCATGTACTCTTGTAAAAATGTTTGATATGCCATTTTATTCTACAACTATTATCACAACACCAGTTCTTATAATCTAATAGACCTGCGAATTCGCAAGCAAATATTATATTGTTGAGAACACAACAAGAACCGTGAACAGTGATGATTGGGCCACATCAGTGTTTACAAAAAGGAAAGGGAATCGGTTTTAACGTTGATTACAAGGTACATATGATTAAAAATCGATTTAATCATATAAATTAACATCTAAAAACACAAATACTCGCGAATATTCTTCACAATTTGGATTTACAGTAGACCGAAAATTCGAACGAAACTTTTGGTCACAGATTAAATTTTCAAACAGCTGTCAAGTGTCAACCAACCTTCAACTTTGCTTTCGCTGCACGCACGGCACGGCACGCACGATCCGGCCATCCGTTCAATTTTGAAACGTGGTCACATTCACAGATTAATTAAAACAGCTTTGCCTGACATCTGTCACTTTTTAGTCTGTGGTCAGATAATTTCAAACATTTCTCTGGGAGGTGTCGGGTGTCGATTGATTTCCGAAAATGTTTCGTTCGAGTTCGAGAGCAGTCTGTTGATTTTTCTGAATTTTGAATCAGAATACTTAAAGAATCAAAGGCGGCAGCGGCAGTGCAATATATATAACTGGTGATTGGAACAGATTACAATTCAAAACATGGATCCGAAAGACGTCACAGAACAACTAGTTGCTTTGAAAGTGATGAGATTGACAAAACCAGCCCTAATAAGCCCAAGGATTGTGACATGTGATTCCAAAGATCTTCCAGGCAATATTCTTAACAATTACTTGAAAGATGATGCTACTTCCGTTACCCAGATGGAAACTCTCACTACTGGTCAGTTTTTGCTACTACCACAGAGTTTTGGTAACATCTATTTGGGGGAGACATTCTCCTGTTATGTCTGCGTCCATAATGAAACCAATCAACCTGTTCAAAGCGTTTCCATCAAGGCAGACTTACAAACTAATTCTCAAAGAATACCTCTTTCAACTCAACAAAACCAAGTCCCTAGTCTACTAGGTGTAGACGAAACACTAAGTGACGTCATTCACCACGAAGTCAAGGACTTG
This sequence comes from Yponomeuta malinellus, assembly GCA_947308005.1. Lineage (NCBI taxonomy): Eukaryota > Metazoa > Arthropoda > Insecta > Lepidoptera > Yponomeutidae > Yponomeuta > Yponomeuta malinellus. The sequence goes on along the minus strand of OX371006.1, from coordinate 12,050,772 downwards.
GGGACACATATCCTGGTCTGTGAAGTGACCTACATGTCTCATTATAACACACTAGCATCATTTAGGAAGTTTTTCAAGTTTGAAGTAATGAAACCATTAGATGTAAAAACGAAGTTCTACAACGCTGAGTCTGATGATGTCTACTTGGAAGCACAAGTACAGAACATCACTTCGGGGCCGATTACATTGGAGCAGGTAGCATTGGAGAGTTCTCAGCAGTTTACAGTGAAATCTCTAAATGAGTGTGGAGATGGACTTTCAGTATTTGGTGACATCACCCTTTTGCAACCACAAGAAAGCTGCCAGTACTTGTACTGTCTTACACCAAGAGAGAACATTGCAAAAGAGATTAAACTCCTAGCTGCTGCAAAGAATATTGGCAAGCTTGACATTGTATGGAGATCTAATTTAGGAGAAAAGGGGCGGTTGCAAACAAGCCAGCTTCAAAGAATGACTCCTGACTATGGAGATATAAGGTTGACCTATGAAAGACTGCCTAACAAGGTAGATTTAGATAAAGCCTTTGATTTTAGATGTAAGATTGTGAATGCTAGTGACAGAACACTAGATTTGATATTGAAATTAAGGTCAAACCAAGATTCCAGCTTGTTATGGTGTGGCATTTCTAACAGGAAACTTGGGCCTTTGGAGCCTGGAGGGTCAGTGTTGGTAAATTTGACTGCATTACCAATCAACTCTGGCCTACAGAGTGTTACAGGAATATCATTGGTTGATTTGTTCCTGAAAAGAACCTATGATTATGATGACTTGGCTTCTGTATTTGTAAATTAATATAATGGGCTAACTACTAATGCCACCAATGAAAAAAAACATCTGTCTATCAATTTTCATCATAGGATAAAATTGCATGATTGCTATCTTGTCCTAGGTTCTAGGCTGTAAGTTATACAAATAGCTATTAGTTTTATGTCTGTGTAAGTTTTTTGTAAAAATGTATTATAAAAGATATAATTTTTAGGGTCCCGTAGCCAACTAGGAACCTTTATAGTTTTGCCATGCCCGTCCGTTTGTCTGTCTGCGGCTTAGCACAAGGATGACAAGTACTAAAAAACTGAAATTTAGCACAGATATTTTTACGGTACTACCCCTATATCTAAATTAGGGATGCAATTTTTTTTTCTCGTCTACACCATAGTGTGGGGACTGGGGTATTGTTGGATTGGTTCTTTAAAAATATTGTGTGTAGGAAAGCCATTTTTCGACTTAGGGATCCGTTTGCGAAATATTAAGCTGTAAAGCTGCATTTTTGTTAAATTAGGGCGTCCCCCCCTCTCACGGCTAAACGGTTGATTGTAGAAACGTGAAAAAATTTAGGGCAGTAGCAGGGCATATAATGAACTTCAAAGGAAATCTATCACGGCTTAGCAGTTAGCAAGTTAACGAATAAAGGCGACAAGCTTATTAAAGGAAAACTTCGTACAAAGGTAATTGAAAATTACTTTGGTGAAGTTATTTCTGTAAAGCAGCCAAAAAAAAACCTGTCCTTCTACGGAACCCTACACTACGCGTGATCCGACATGCACTTGGCCGGTTTTTCTTTTCATTTGTGGCGCTAGCTGGTTAGCTTTTTCCAAATGTAGTGGTAACTTAGCAACCAAGTAGACCCTATTATTTTTCAAAACTTATAATACAGACTATCATATATCACGCATTCTAAGATTTATTTTGTACCCTATAGGTTTGTTGCCAAGTTTCGGATTACAGCTAACAGCTGATTAATTCTTCTACCTGTAGTCTAGAATTCTCAATGGCCCGATCGGGCCACCATAACAAAGGTTTTTCAAGGTCATAATCTAACATACAATGTGTTTTGTAAAGCCGCCTGTAGCTTAAAGGTCGACTTATATTCATAAATTTCAATGAATAGTTAGCAGTAGGTCATACGATGGCGTTGAGGTGCTCGACATCGCATCACCCACAGAACAAAAAAAAAAGAGTTCGCAAGTTTTCAACAGAAAGAGAGTTAGACGGAGTTTACACGTTCAGTCCGTGACCTTGATCAAGCTCGGATTGACGCCAGACTGTGTAGCTAGGCGAGAGGTATTACACGGTCACTCAAGACTACACCAATACGACAGCACCAAGCAAGCACAGACCTTTATTTGCGATTATGGATTTAAAAAAGCCTTCCATAACATAAGCAGCCTATATACGTTCCACTGTAGGGCACAGGCCTTCTCTCAGGGGGAGAGTGTGCTTAATCACCATGCGTGCCCACCGCGGATTGGCGATTTCAAGCGCTGAGGTATATGAATTGCTCAGACACTCAGGTTTCCTCACGATGTTTTCCTTCACAGTTAGCGAGTGGTAGGTATTGCTACTATAACTTCACTTTACATAACTTAGAAAACCAAGTCATAGGTATATGCCCGCACTATATAACGTAGTGATTACATACTCTTTGCCCGCACTGGGGATCGAACCTGGGTCTCGCTTCCGAGTCCGATGTTCTACCCACTAGGCTACCACCGCAAAAAAACCTGCGTTGCAGTAATAATAGCTACGGCAATGAAAAAACGCCAAAAGAGGATTTGGTGTAAACATAATGTTTGTTAAAAAAACCGCTTATAGGATAGTACTAATGTCGCAGCTTCCGGTAAATCATTGTTTTAAACAGAAGTATGTATATCCATTCTATTTATCATATCTCTATGCATAAAAATTAATAGCCGTTCGTTAGTCGCGCTAAAACTTGAGAACGGCTGGACGGATGTAGCAATTTTTTTATTAGTGAAAGTGAAGGTGAGAACAAAAAAAGTGATGCGCGTCAACTAGTGTGTCATAAAAAAAAGTAGGTACAAAAAAAATCAAGCCGTAGAGCAAATGTTTTTTTCACCTCACTAGCTCGTAAAAGCTCTGTTTATCATTCGAAATCTGCGTGGAAAATCGCACTTTGTCCGTTAGCGTGGAAAGTGTTTTTAAAATTCGAATATTTTTATTCAATAAAGGTTTCGTACAATACCTAAATTACATATATATAGAACCTCATTGGTTTCGTAATAGTTTATATTCTCTGCAGCCAGTCCATTGATGATTGAAATGCAAATACTTATTTCATGTCATGCGCCAGCCTCATTTAAAGAATCGCACTGGCCGGCAAGAAAATTTTATTTAAAAAATTAATATTTATTAAAACTGTTTTTCTTGCACCTAACAACATTTTCCTCGCTTTAGTGAGGTGAAAAGTTGTGTGTTGCGCTCGGCAGCAAAGTTATTTAGCGTCTCGTACCTTTGAAACCCTCGCTACGCTCAGGATTCTATATTTGAACCACTCGCTTCGCTCGTGGCTCAATCCTAGAATCCTTCGCTTGCTCAGGTTTCAATACAAGGTACTCGCGCCAAAAATTAACTTTGCAGCCTTGCATAACAAATAACTATTTTAAATGACAAACTATTATTGACGTTTATCGGGTATTCATTTTATTGATAATAACTCTTCTTTTCCAATACAGCATTTGCTGCATTCGAATTTAATGTATTGTTATGGACCCCTGGAAGTACACGGACCAAGGATACCATAATAAGACTATCATATTTTAATATTTCTGTCGCATTGCATAAGTGGCATTGAATTCAAATTACAAAGCTAGAGACAGTCATTATGTGGTGTGTAAAAAAAATCTTCAAAATCAGTTCATTAGTTTCGTCAGATACAGCGTGTGACAAAAATTGGTAACCTGAAAATTATTTCTTCAGTAGGTATCGGTAATAAACCATACATTCTTTAGGTGAGAACGGACATTTTTTAAGCTTTTGCTTATTTGAAGTAGTTCAATTATTAATACTAAAGAAACGTTTTTATTTATTTAGGTTATCCATACAATTTTCCAGTTTTCAGTAAAAAAATAAGTTCAGGGATTCCATGAGATTTACTAAGTTCTCGGTGGTCAGTTTTAAAAACCACTAATAAAATTATTGCGAGAATAAGAAGAAACATTTTGCAAAAAATATTATTTTTTCGTAACATTTCTTTTCACCTCCTCACTATTGATTATTGATTATTGTTATTTGAAAATTACTGACAAATGGCCGGCAAAGATTAATAAAATAAAATGGAAGTAATGGAACGCAAACTGTTTTAGAGAAATAAATACATATATAAATAACTACTTATTTGATATTTGTTATTGACTACAAATTACTTATTACTTAAAATTTATTAAATAAAATTATTAAATTTCTGTTTCCCTCATTCATTCATTTCGTTCAATCATCACTTATCGATATTAATGTTCAAACTTAGCAGAGTTGAGTTACAATAGACTTTTAGAGCGTAATAAAATACTTTAATAAAATTAACTGTTGACTTTTCTTTTTCACCAAGCAACAACTGACAACAAACACTTTTTTTTTTTTTTTTAACGACAAAATGAGTTCGCAAACTCTGTATGTACTGCAAACTCAATACTTTCCCTCGTTTAAAAAAAACATCAGTAGTGCATTAGTCCCAACTTGGCGCACATTTGGGTGAGCCTTGGCCTTGGGACTGGCTTCGTCATTATGTCTGCCAGTTGGTTTGCCGAGTCTATCTTCAGGACATTTAGGCTTCCTTCTGAAACCATTTCTCTGACAAAGAAGTGCCGAACACGTATATGCTTCGTCCGTTTATGAAACTCTGGGTTGTGAGCTAATCTGATAGCTGCCTCGTTGTCCACATGCAGAGTCGGTATGCTTTGGAGTTGCGATAGGAAGCTGAATATTGTTTGAAGCCAAATCAATTCCTTTGCTGCCTCGCTTGCTGCAACTATTTCGGCCTCGGTTGTCGAGATCGCCACTGAAGCTTGTCTCTGACTTAGCCAGGATACTATTCCACCAGCATAGAGACATGCGACACCTGTAGTGGATCTGCCTGTTGAAGGATCTCCAGCGTGGTCGGCATCACTGTATCCTTCAATCAAATTTGAATCTTTTCCTTTAAGGTACTTTATGCCTAAATTCATAGTACCTTTCAAATACCGGAAAATTCTTTTAACCCTGAGCCAATCTTTGTGAGACGGGTTTGCTAATTTTCTGGATACCACACCTACAGCATATGCAATATCAGGGCGAGTTCCTGTCATTAGGTACATTAAAGCACCCACTGCTTCTCTGTAAGGGAAATTCCCAACTTTCCCTGAGTCAGAACCTTCTTCGCTTACTGATTTTTCCATAGGCGTAGAAACCGGATTGCATTCTAACATGTTGAATCTTTCGAGGATTTTCTTTAAATAGGCCTCCTGATTAATGAAAATTCCATCTTCCTCTTGTCTTATCTCTATTCCCAAGTAATACGTAGCCGTTTTCATGGTAATTTTCAATTTTGATCCAAGGTCTTCCAGGAAACTATGTGCCAGCTTTTCACTTGAAGCTGCTACTAGTCCGTCGTCGACGTATAAGGCTATCAAAATCTTTTCGTGTCCAACGTGCCTTGCGAAGAGGCAATTGTCAGCCTCGCACTGCTTGAAATTTAGATCCAGGAGAATTTTCTCAAAGCATGTATTCCAGCACCGTGGCGCCTGCTTTAATCCGTAAAGGCTTCGGTTGAGTCTCCAAACTCTAGCTGTCCCGTCATCAAGCCCTTCTGGCTGCTGCATGAATATCTCTTCCTCCAGTTTTCCGTTGAGGAAGGCCGTTGTTACGTCAAATTGTAACAGATGCATGTTCTCCTTTGCGCATACACTAAGTAGGCATCTAACTGTGGCCATTCTGGCGACTGGGCTAAAGGTTTGATCGTAATCAATGCCTTTCCGTTGTCTAAATCCTTTCACGACTAGGCGCGCTTTGTACTTATCAATGGATCCGTCGGGATTTCGCTTGATCCGGAAAATCCACTTGTACGGTAATGCCTTTCGGTTGGATGGTAAGTCGCACAATGTCCATACGTTATTCTCTTTTAGTGAGTTTATCTCATTCTTCATAGCTTGAAGCCATTTTTCACTGTCTTCTCTCTCCATAGCTTCTTTGTAGCTGTTTGGGAAGTTGTCTGCTGATAAGTTGCAGATGAAATCGTCGTATCTCTGAGGGCGTCTTAAAGTATCTCGATCTCTCAAGTTGTACCTTGGTTCTTCTACAACGATGGGTTCTCCCTCTGCATCATAAAAGTCGAAAGGTTCATCTTCATCCTGATTTCTCACTGAATTGTTGAGATGTTCATCTTGATCGTGATCTCTCCCTGAATTCTCTCCCTCTAGAGCACGGTCAATATCAGGTCTAGGATCTCTCTGAGGCTGAGAAACCTGTGTCCCAATTTGGTTTTCAATTTCCTCATTGCTATTTGAGTTATCTCCCTCTGATTCTGCAGGGGCTTGACTATGCTCATTTGTCCCTACTGAGATTTTAAATTCAACTTCACTCGCGAAGGTGATATCTCTGGACCGGATTGTCTTCGTTCCATTCCATATGCGATAGCCATCGTTGTTCTCATAGCCTATGAGTATTCCCTTAATTGCTTTCTTGCTTAGCTTTTTTCTGCATTGTTTGGGCACGTGAGCATAGCATTGGCTTCCAATCACACGCAGGTGTGTAATCTTTGGCTTTTTGCCGAACCATAACTCGTAGCCCAAGTAACACACCAACGCCGTATAACGGTCTGTATGTGGCATTGCTATATGCTTTAAACATTGTAAGTTAGCCCTATGGTGGTTTTACAAACCGCTAAATAGCTACTATAATGCTAATTTGGGCACAAGTTATACGGCTTCTGGTTTTTGAAAGGATCACACAAGGCTGTTTAATGGCATTATTACAGCATGATATTGGCATTATTATGTCAATAAAAATGCCAATAGCATTACAGTAGCATTACAATAGCATGAAAGTGATGTTAAGGGTGACAAGGCTGTTTAATGACATTACTGCAGCATTATGCTAGCATTAGTATAGCAAATTATAACGTCAATAGCAATACAAGCATTACACTGCCATGAAAGTGAAGAAAAGTAAATACTGTATCATTCAAATAACATCCTTAAACACAACGGGACTAATGGTATAATAAAACGAAACAAAATCAAACGATATTATTCTATTATTCTTACGATCATGTCGCGATTTGTTATTTTAATGGAAGCTACAGGCAGAATAGTTTAAGTGTGTCCTGAGTTAGTTGTTTTCTTTTCCTATGTATTGCTTGTAATTGGGAAATTAAATTTAATGTCAATATATGTATATATTTAATTAAAAAATCCACGCGCCTCATAATAACAAAGGTTTTTAGAGAAAATATTATAAAATATAAATATTATTAAGGTTAAAAAATATATATTTTTGTTTAGAAGGATATTTTGCATGGTAAATGTAATAGCCGTTGTTTCGCGGTATTCAATTAAGTTATTTATTCGTAATATGTCTTAAATAATTAGGAATCTTAATATTTTTAGGTTAAGAATATGTTTTCAAAATGGTGTCAGTATAATACAGCTTGGTGAACCATTAGAAGTGCTAATTAGTGCTATCAGTAGTACTAACACTCACACGTGAACAATTACTCAGCTAGAGGCCAGACGGAAGACTTTTGATAAGTCACTGTAGTGCAAGAGGCTGTAAAAAAGTTTAATATGTGTTTAGATAAAGGCTAAAAGATTTATCACGGACTAAATTAGTGTCATTATAAACAAAACCAAGATTAGGGATCCTTGAAGAAAAACATAAAATCCATTTCATGTGATCAGATTTTTGTCGAGCTTGATGCCTTTCAAACTTATTGTTACCTACCTATTTTTTATGGAAATTAGTGCAGAGTAAATTGTAAGTATAAACGCGTTCTGGATTAAACGGCATATCTCGCTAACTTGTATTAGGAAAATCAAACAAGTATTGATTTTGAAACACATTCGCGTTGGGATTCCCCGTCTAAGAGTTTCAGTGTTACCATACATTTTTGCATCTTCATCTACCGATATATTATATTATTTACGTGCTCGCACAGGATATCCCATTATAAATACTACAAATTGCATATTAGATTGTATTTAAATAATAAAATTATACCGGGTGTTTCTGGAACATTTTTTTTCAGAAATTCCGATCGGGAAAAAACCCGATCCAAGTTAAGGCGGTTATTTTAATAATATAACTTTTATTCAAGGATCAACTCAAAATATCGAAAAAAATATCAATGAATGCTCCATTAATTTGGTTGCAATAGGTAACATTGATTAGTATGGAGCATGTAATTTTTTGAGATTTCGGAGTTGATCCCATAATAAAAGTTGTTCGTTTTGTTAATTTACCTCCCTTCTAGATTGATTAGACCTATCTGAAACATTTGGTATAAATACATCTAGAGCTGAATGAAAATCTCCCCGTCAAACAAAAAAGCCTTACAATCATCTATACTTAGGTTTTCTTTATTTTTATTGTTATTTGGTCAAACACTGCCTGGCTACACTTCCCTCACTCACCTGCTCACCAGGTGAGTCAAGGCAGTTCATTCACTCGTCGTGACTGACAGTCAGTGCCAGTGTAAAATAATTACTCTGAGGTGTGAAACTAACAAAATATTATATTTCCTTGCTTGACTTATCCTTGTTTTAAGAGCCCTCTTCGTACCTGCGTTTTTACACATACGGAGAAAAGTGTTGGTAACGACTACATCCATCCAAATAATTGCGGATTTGTTTGCACAATTCTCAAACCATATGCCAGGCATTGCTATGTAATGGTTACTTAATTAACCCTTTCTAGGTTTAAGAGTTTTAACTATAGACACTGTATAATTAATTTAGTACACATGCAATACCTATATTATTTTTACAAAGTGTATTTCTAGGGTGGGATGAATTTCGTTTTCCGACAAATTTATAACATTTTCATTGATAAAACTACTCAGATGCTATAAAAAACAAAATTTGTATGGTTCTTGAAATATACAACGAGAAGAATTTTTAATTTAATAAACAAATCGACTAAGGTCGTCAAAAAGAGTTTTCTGCGTTTGTGTGGAACCGCAACCGTGAAGGCTGCTTTAATTCCGGTCTTGGTAAATTGTGTTTATTTTTATTAACCAGATTTTTCTTCTTTTCAGCAATTTAGGTCAACACACACAAACAGTTTAAAATGAGATATAAAATAGTGCAAACTATAGAAAGAGGCAAAAAAACACTAGTTATTGTGCCCTCCTTGTGGGAAGACCAAGGAAACTTGTGGTGGCCGCCTAAAAAGTTTCAATATAAATTAATTCCGACATACCCGCTTGCTGATGATGAATTATCTTTAATGGAAGAAAATTCAGATATAGAAGGTCCAGAAAATAACACAAGTATTGAGTTATGAGTTCACAATTTAAAAAAAACCGACCATAGTAAAAGTTACTGATTTAGAATTGAGTAGAAACGACATCTTAAGGACCCTATCTTGTTCTTTGTCCCTACGATAAGTATGTTTATCTGATCCGTTTTCAATTCACCATTATAATCATCATCACTATAAGAAAGTACCTACTGGTCCACAAGACCTGTCTTGCCTCATCAACATCATCATCAGGCAGTATCAGCCCACTGCTGGACAGTGGCCTCACTAAGGGCACGCCACAAACTTCTATCCTCGGCCATCCTCATGCAGTCTCCTGTCTTTGTTGAAAGTAAATTTTATTGATGACCACAATTTCTACCAGATATGATTCTTATTTTTCAAAGTTTATTTCTACTACTTCTTTTTTGTGTGTACAATAGTTTTCTATGTATCTACTATTAGATAATTGATTCATGAATAAAATCTCCTTTCTCTACGGTACCAATTTGAAAGCGACAAAAAATCACCTGTTCCATTAAAAAAAAAGATCAAACTGAACAAGTGAAAGATTTAAAAAAAAATCTCGATTTCAATATTGGTTTACTTGCTGAATAATTTTGTTTAAATCTTATTTGTGTTAATATAAAGCAGCATTTAATTTCTTTAAAGGTAAAATTAAGATGTTAACAAAATTCGTTATCAAAAATTTAAATAAATAATAAGAAAAACTTTAAATACAGACTTTTATTTGAAAGTATGTAACAATGGTATGAAATATAAGTAATTATTATGATCCATACACGTAAATTTACAATAGATATCTCTAGGATCTAAAACAATATTATCACCTCTTCGGTCAACATGGATTTTTACTTTGTAAATGTGTAACCGTGACGATTTTATTGGATACACAAAAACATCCTCTTTATTATTTATTTTCAGGCCATTAATATAAATCCAATATTCACCACCATCAATTATTTTTATGTTGACACTTCTGGGTGTTTTCAAAATAGTCCTTGGGTCTTTTGGTAATATTTCCGGAATCAACTCATTCATAATTTTTGCGAGATCTTTTAAGGCTATTTGATTAACATTTCTTTCAATAGCCCAACATCTCACTTTTTCACGAAATGAAGATATTTTTACAAAGTTATCAATATCACTATCATTTTCACTCTCTTCAGAGCTCTCTGGTCTCACATTTTCCGAATCCGATTCAACATTATAAAAGTGATCGCGATGTAGGCTAGACTCTGTTAAATTAGCATGACACTGGCCATCGTGTTTATTATCTAAGTCTATAGGATTTACTTGATTTTGGTAAGAATCTTCAAAATTTACGGAACCCTCTCTATCAACACTAAAACTCACTTTGCACGAATGGTTATATTGTGAGTCATTCTCGTCATTTGATGTATTCAGTATTCTTGTATATTCCTTTGATATTTTTCGCCTCATTCCTCCGGTTCTTGCTCTTGATTTAAATGTTTTTTTCATAATTTTGTTGCTTGTGCTTATGCAATTACATTTTTTTTACATGCCGAGTAATTTAAGTTAAAATGTTTATACAGTACCTAGTACACAAAAGCACAGTTGAATATAAAATATCACTAGCTGTAAAAATTACCGTTATTATTTTCTGAGATAACTTGACAAATACCTACACAATCCGATAATGGCGGAAAATATGTAGTTTGAAGAACACATTAAAGTGAATGAATATACAGCTTCGCGCATTACAACAAACTTAAAATATTTTATTATGCAACGTTAGGTTTTAAAAAAGCATTCTGTTGATCTTTAAAAATGTTAGCATTATAATAGTCAAAGTGAATACTATTGAATAGTTTCAGGCCTTTAAATAGCACAAAATAATGTAAATATAAGTCTAATGGTACCAAAAACAGCTTATAGCTGTATAGTGAGCTTACTGTGAATCCTAGATTCACATTTGTGCTATTATGCAGCATTTGGCATTACCGTAGCACTTAAAAATGCTTATATAAATCTCAGGACTCCAATAACAGCTATAAGCTGTAAAGCTGATTTAAGGTGCATTATAATGGTTCAAGTGTTTGCTATTAAACAGCCTTAAGCATTAACATGATACCTAAAGATGCTACTGTAAATCGAAATGCATTATAAACATCTAAAACCTGTAGAGCGTCGTTTCGGTGAACTGTTACAAAACTTAAGGCATTATAAAAGCAATTAGCTAAATTTATATACAACCTTTAAAAAGTCATAAGCATTAAAGTATCTTTGACATGCTTAAATACGGCTTCAAAATGTTGTGTAATGCTTTATAAGACCTTATACGGACCTTAAGTTCTACATAAGTTCAGGATTAGTTAGTTAAAGTGCTTCTTGTGTTACTTGGGAGGGAACTTTAGCTTTTTCTCTGGTAGGTCCTGTTCTGTTCAGAACGTATGCTGCTGTATTTATCAATTCAGCCCAGAGTTTCTGTGGCAGTTCTCCTCTGGCGTGTAACCAAGTCCTTGCGGCTTCAACTAGCGTCCTATTCTCTCTCTCGCTACATCCATTTTGCTCTGGAGTGTAAGGCATTGTAAGTCGCTGTTGGATTCCATTATCATTTAGTATCTTTCTTACTTCTTCGTTATCAAACTCTCCTCCGTTGTCGCTTAAGATGCATTTAACAGCGTGACCGACAGTCTTTATTTCGTTAAGCATCAATTTCAGTTTATCTTTGACTTCAGATTTTTGACGCATAAAGTAAACTAGGCGGTACGAAGAGTAATCATCTTTGAAAAGCACGAAATAGCGATACTTCATTTCACTGGGATGTTCGAATGGTCCGCAGACGTCTGAATGTATTAGTTCGCCAGGGGTGCTTGCTCTCTCTCTTCTCCCAAACGGCATTCTGTGAGCTTTCCCGAATATGCATGCCTCGCATTTATATTTGTCCTCAGGCAAGTCGATACCAAGTTCTCTCTTGACAAGGACTTTTACATGACGCTTATCCTGATGGGCGAACCGTTCGTGGTACACTTGCAGCATATTGACGTCAATCTGTCATCCCTGCCAAAGTCCGAAATTTGAAAACGGCCCTCGAATCGGCGCAAGTGCGTACAACGCCATTGATTAATTAACTGACTCCGCCCCACTGCTTTGTTGTGAGTGGTTTTGGTCCTGCCAACCAGCGCAAGCGCATGCGACACCATTGCCTCTTCCAATTGACCCCGCCCTGCTGCTTTGTGTGAGCGGTTTGGTCCTACCAACCAGCGCAAACGCACGCGGCGCCATTACTTTTTCTAACTGGCCCCGCCCCGCTGCTTTGTTTTGCTACCCCATCCATCTACCTGTCCCGAACAGAGATTGGCCGCTAAGACGACCATTACCCGCTTCCGGTTGTACTAAAGCTGAGATAAGAGCTCTGTAGTCCTGATACCCTTGTAACATGGAACAATACACAATTGATAAATCGCTCTCGGATTCGAACCTAGCCGGAATAAGCTCAGATAAGACACCCCCAAACTATGTCTCTCAAAGAAACAAAAGGAGGAGGGATGATGAATTGGGAGCAGATTTTATGGAGTTTAAGGAAGAGATTAAGACCATGATAAAAACTTTGATGGAAGCACAGGAAACTGAGCTTAAAAAAATTAACCCTACACTCATGGAAATTCAGCAGGCTAATCGGAACATCGGAGAATCAATGGCCTTACTTACTAGTCAAAACGAAGAATTCAAGAGGAAAATTGAGCAATTGGAGGGGCAGGCCAAGAGGGACAGGGAACAAATCACCATTCTTGAGGATAAAATTGAAGACCTACAGAGAGGAAACCGCAAAACGAGTATCGAAATAAAAAATGTCCCTAAAACAAGTAACGAGACCCAAGAAGATTTAATAAATATGGTCATACGTCTTTCTCAAAACATTGACTGCAAAGTAAATAACTCTGAAATACGTGATATATACAGAGTTCATGGGAAGAAAGAGAGCAATAACTCGCCAATTATTGTAGAGACGTCCTCCACCATGTTAAAAACAAACATCCTGAAAATGAGTAAAGCCTACAACATCAAACATAAAGAAAAACTATGTGCCAAGCACCTTGGATTCACAAAAAACGAAGATACACCTATCTTCGTGGCAGAACAACTAACTGCCAAGGGTGCTCGGCTTCACTTTCTGGCACGCGAGCTAACAAAGTCGAAGGTTTACAAGTTCTGCTGGACTGCCTTTGGAAAAGTTTTTGTTAGAAAGGACGAAAACTCACAAAAAATCAGGATTAACAACGAAGCCCAGGTGCATAAATTAATGCAAGGACAATGACTAGGCCATTATGAAAACCTAACTCCAAATAACTATGTTTGTAGACACACACGGTTGTCAAAAATTTTATTAACTTATAAGTACATCGAATATATCACCTGCACACACACACAAATCGCACGCACACACACAAAAATAACACAACTACTTACATCACGCACACTTACACTGAAACTAATACTTGCCACAGGCCTGCTATGTTTGCAGGGTTTAATAAAAATCATATATAAAAAAAGTAATAATAAAAATGAAAACGAATACGTGATGCTGAAATGTAGAATCTTTTACAATTCTCATGGATAGTCCCTTAAAAACTTTAGAAGATATAGACAACGCGGAAATTGCACATTTCTTACAATGCACAGCTCAAGAACTACAAACAAAAATTTCTGTTAGCAACACGGACTTGACTGTTATCTCCCAAAATATTAGGAGTATATACAGTAACTTTGATGATCTGCAAATAACGCTATCTGACCTTAATTTTGAAGCTGATATTCTAATTTTAACCGAATGCAGACTTAACCCCAATAAAAATGTACCGACAATGGTTAATTACTCAGCTTTTCCCACAACAAATCACTTGAATCAAAACGATGGTGTGGTTGCATATATTAGAAATAATCATAAAGTCAATGTTAAGGAAATAAAACTTGTGCATGCATCTTGTTTACAAATCACATTCAAAGACACTATAATACTAGGGATTTATCGCTCTCCATCAAATTACAACGCAGAACAGTTCATTAACTCTTTGAACAAACATTTGGAATCATTCAAAACATGCAAAAATATAGTCCTAACTGGTGATATAAATATAAATCTTATCACAAAACCTAATGAACAGACTGCTGACCGTAATAATAGGCTAAACTATCTAACCATGCTAACTACACAGGGTATTTTACCTGGCCACTCTTTGCCTACCAGAGAAGCAAACTGTCTTGATCATTTTATGTTGAAAGTAGACAAAAATAAAACTAATGCTTATATTGCAGTATTAAATACGTCTGTAACGGATCACTTAATGATATTTTTAAAACTGTCTACTATTAAGAAAAAACACCTTTGTCAAAGAGTTAATACTGTTCTGGACTATGAAAAGGCCATCTCGAGCCTGGGAGAGAAGAACCTTCAATCACTATTTTCGATACAAAATCCGGATACCTTAACCACGCAGTTAACTGATAAAATAAAGCAATCATTGCAAGAAAACACTAAGCAGGTAAAAATTCCGAAGAACAAACGGATTATCAAACCGTGGATAACCCAAGGTATCTTATGTTGTATAAGAAACAGAAACAAAATGCAAAGAAAATTACGTTTAGATCCTGAAAATGAAATACTTAAAATAACCTACGTACGATATCGGAATTATTGTAACCAACTAATAAAAAAATTAAAACGCAAATATGACAGAGAACAATTAGAAAAATCAACTAAAAACCCTAAAACATTATGGAATACTATTAATAATATAGTTCAGTTCAAACCAAAGAAAACACAAAACACTGAATTGCTGAACTCACACTCATCACCCGACGTATCAGTCAATCACGTTAATAACTACTTTGCCAACATTGGGAAAGCTCTAGCCGAAGATATTCTTAACAGGCCACAGCGTAGTAGTAATCAGTATATTTTGCCTACCTCCCACTTAAATTCATTTGTGCTACTCGAGACTGACCCTAATGAGGTCTACTCTATTCTTATGGGCCTTAAAACTGAAGGGGCTGCAGGATATGACGGTATCACAACCAAATTCCTCAAGTTGGCCAGACATCTAATCATACCTGTTATATGTCACCTAGCTAACTTATGTTTTGATCACGGTGTCTTTCCTGCTGCTCTAAAACAATCCATTATCACACCAGTGTACAAGGGTGGCGATAGGGAGGATAGTAGCAATTACCGGCCAATATCTGTTCTGACATCAATTTCCAAAATTTTAGAGAAACTTATTAATAATAGGCTGACAAATTATCTACACTCGAATAACATACTCTCTAAATCACAATATGGTTTCCGGAAGGGTCTGTCGACGGAAGACGCCGTCACTGCGCTAACGACTCTTATTGTTGAACAAGTGGATAAAAAGAAAAAATGTCTAGGAGTCTTTTTAGATCTTAAAAAAGCGTTTGATACTGTCTCTGTCCCCATTCTTGTTCGCAAACTAGAGAACATTGGGATAAGAGATAAACCGCTAGCGGTGCTCACTAGCTATCTCCATGATAGGGTTCAGAAAGTGAAAATAGGCCAAGTCACTAGCGAAAATGCTGACGTCACGTACGGAGTGCCTCAAGGAAGCGTACTAGGCCCAACATTGTTCTTGGTCTATTTGAATGATCTATGCAACATGAATTTAGTAAACGGGCACATATTTTCCTACGCAGATGACACTGCTGTGGTTTTCACTGGTCTTTCGTGGAGCGGCGTACGTGATGCAGCGGAGAAGGGTCTGGCAAAGATGGGTACTTGGCTAAACTCTAACTTACTGACCTTGAATACTACCAAAACAAATTACATATGTTTTGCCCCAACAATCAGATCACAGCCAGGAGTAGATTTTCAAATAAGGATTCATGAATGCTGCTCTGACGCTTCTAGCTCAGACTGTAACTGCCCCATTATCAATAAAGTACCCCACATAAAATATTTGGGAGTTATGGTAGATCAGAGATTATCATGGCATCTGCATATAGAACTTATAGCGGGCAGAGTCCGAAAACTTATTTGGATCATTAAAACGTTACGGCACGTGGCAACAAAAAAAGTTCTAAAACAAGTTTACATCTCCTTGGTACAGTCTGTTATAACATATTGCATTCCCGTTTGGGGCGGGGCAATAAAGACTAAATTTATTGAATTGGAAAGGGCACAGAGATCTTTATTGAAGATAATGTATTTCAAACCACGAAGATTTCCGACAGTTGAGCTCTATTCAACCTGTGAATTGCTAACTGTTAGAAAATTATACATATTAAATACCTTACTAAGATCTCATAAAACGTTAGTATATGATCCTGATCTGCTTAATAAGAGAAGAAGTTACATTGTTGCCCCCATACGTGCTGTCAACACAACTTTCGCCCATAGGCAATATACTAAACAATCCTCACTTTTATATAATCTGGCAAACAAAGTATTAAATATATATCCTATGAAAATATACGACTGTAAAAAAGCTATAACTGATTGGCTACTTCCTAAAACCTACGATGAGATAGAAGCACTTCTTCAGTAATAAATACAAATTTTAATCTAAGTTATTAAAATAATTTCTTTGTTTTAATATATATTTACACCATACTGTGGCTCGTAATAAAAACCATACAATCACACTCACACCCTAACACACACACACACGTACACACACACACACAAACACACACACACGCACACACACACACACACACACACACACACACACACACACACACACACACACACACACACACACACACACACACACACACACACACACACACACACACACACACACACACACACACACACACACATAAACACACAATTAATATAATTGTTTATTTAATCTAATGTAATTATAGTGATTTAAAATCTTAAATCTATAATTTTAATACTTTTAAATTAATTAATGATAAATAATAATGAATGAGTGAATGATGATTTACCTTTTAATTCTTCGATTATGTGAATACTCAAAAAACAAAAAATTGTTAATCAGAGATATATTTAGATTTGAACTCAATGTTATATATATATAATATGTATAACATTTGCATGAATGTACCTAACTTAATAAGATGAATTTAGTAAAGGAAGAGCGGGGCTTCCTGGCACAGGTGTCTATACACTTAATAGGAAGTCCCCACAACAGTGTAAAATTAATAGATAAGTTGGTAACGAAATAAAACATTTTTGATTTTTGATTTTGATTTTGATATTGGTGCCCGTAATTGCGTTCACTTCGATTGGGTTAGATTCTCTTGAAGGAGCGATTGTCTTGAACTGTAGTCTGTACAGTCCTCCCTTGGATTCTCTCGTCCCTACAATCTTTGTTTCTCCATCAATATCTAACTGACAACGTTCTGCGGTAGAAGTGAACAAGCTGTTCCGCAAGTTGTCTTGTGCTGCCAGAGTCGAGAAAAGATTTTTCGTCAGCGATGGTACAAGCCAGACATCTTTTAGAAGTATGGTTTCTTTCTTATCTCCTACACTCGATTCTACCAGAACAATGCCTTTCCCTAGTGCTGGGATTATCGTCCCATCTGCCGTCTTCACAGATTGGTTATCAGAATCGAAGAGTTGAAATTCTTGAAACACATCTCTCCTGGTGGTAATATGCGTCGTAGCTCCGTTATCAACAAACCAATTTTCTTTATCTTGATCTGCTGCCTTGGAACATGCATTAGCTACCATCATTGTTAGGCTTTGTACTTGCAGTGATGAATGTGTTTGTGCTGAACTGCTTGGTTTTGGAGGACGACCATACTTAATCCACTTCTTACAGTTCCTTACTCTATGCCCTATCTGTGAGCAATAGTTGCACTTCACGTTCCCATCTTTCTTTGGTTTCGACTTTTGGACTTCTTGGATTACTAGAGTCTCTTGACTAGTAGTCCCTTCTTTGTTCTCGAGAGCCTTCTCGTAAGAACACAGTTGAGTTGTGAGGTTGTCAACAGTTCTATCGGTCTTGTTCAAAAGTAACCAGCTAGATTTGAATGCAAAGAATCTTTCATCGAGAGTTTCTAAGATTTTGCAAATCAGGAACAGATCAGGGAGTTTACTGTGCGCATCTGACTTCTGAATTTCAACGTTCAAATTGTTCCAGACGTTCTTTAATTTTGACATGTGGGATGAAACGTCATCTGACAGATTTCGTTTAAATGTAAAGAAATCCATGCACAAGCTGTATGCCCTATCCTCTGATTGACCATCAAATAATCGATGTAACTCACGCCAGACTTCATACGCATTGTGAAATCTCATTACTTTCACTAACGTCTCTTCAGTCATATTTGTCGTCAGAATGAGCAGTGCGCTGCAGTCCGCCTGCTTGTATCTGGCTAAGGCCTGATTGTAAGTCGCGTTAGCTGCGTCACCTGCACCTTCTTGAAGGGGTTCTGGTCTTTTCAAACTGCCTTCTACTATCTCTATAGCATCTGTCGTCCCCCGTAGCATTATAGAGATTTTGTACTTCCAGGTTGTCCAGTTAGATTTTCCCTCAAGATTTCCGATCGAAATTTTTGTTGAAAATTTTTCCATGGTGGGGCCGAATAACCTATTAATGTTCAAACTTAGCAGAGTTGAGTTACAATAGACTTTTAGAGCGTAATAAAATACTTTAATAAAATTAACTGTTGACTTTTCTTTTTCACCAAGCAACAACTGACAACAAACACTTTTTTTTTTTTTTTTAACGACAAAATGAGTTCGCAAACTCTGTATGTACTGCAAACTCAATAATCGATAATATTTTTATCGACTTTTCCAAGCTCTTAAGTCATAATTTGACATTGACAGCTACCTCCCGCCCCCCAAAAAGTGGTCGTCTGTGTTTTCCTACTAAGTTTCGGTCATGTCATATCCTTTGGCTAAAACATCCTTGGAAAAATCTGACCTTTTTATATTACAGTTTTTTTTTATTTTCTTTAAAGTTATGTATTGTTTAAAGCCTGTCAATATGTGTTTATCTTTGAATTCTTAATTTGAAGATTATGATATGAGTGTAGATAAATGTATATTCTGTCGACTACATCATGATATTGCTTAATTTCTACCTTCAAAGTCGACACTTTTGAGTTTCATTGAGCGTTTAATAATTCCAAAGACAATGAACGTGAAATAATCTACATGGCACTTCCGTCCGGATTGTTCCAGCACTATTTTCACAGATAAATCTGTCAAAATTATATAAAAAAGTTGTTATTAGGTATCTGTGGTGTGGTGCAGATCAAGCAATTTATAAAATTTCAAGAATTTATTTCCAAAATCCATTGTTTTTGGCAATACTGAATGAATGCAAGTGAACTCTTATAGACATTAATATGGTTTTACTTAAAGAGTACAGAATTTGCATGCCAATGACGGTGGAAGAGGTGAGGAAATGTTACTCTGCAAAACTTAATAACTGCTGTTGTTTTCAGCTGCTCTGTAATATAATTTGTGCCTTTAGCGAAACTAACGTTATCTTTTTTGTTATTTTGCCTTGCTTAGTTCACACTGAGTTAACCATTAATTGGCTTTATCGCATAAAATAACGATAGGCACTTAACCTTTGTACAATATTTCCTCTGTCGAACCTAATTAAGTTACTGAGTTGACCCGCTACTAGCTGTCCATAAAACTATATGTTAAAGCACTATCATGATTAACATGGAAATTGAACTTTATTTATAAGGGACAAAGTGGAGGTTCCTAATTCATGTCCTATTAGACCTTTAGCCTAACCTAACCTAATCTATTAGCACCTTTGCCCACTCCAGGCTTATGGCTTCCATAACTTCATTTTAAATTGCATATTTTGCCTGGTAATAGTCCCATTGTTGACTTCACAGCAACCTTTCTCAATTGTAACAAACCTTAGTTGCAATTTTTCATTAGCTTTCTTTTGTAACTACTTTCTTCCTTGTAAATAAATAAATAAAGTTCCTTTTCCTGGTGCACTTCCAGGTCGTCTTCAGACTTTTAGATCCCTTGTCCCAATTGAACCTTGAAATTTCAGCTAACCATGATATGGTAAACTGTCACAAAAAATGTAATGAGGGTTGTAGATAATGTGATTACTTCTCGTAGATTACTTTTAAATCTTTTTATGGACTTAAAAACAATTATTATCAAGTTTACGTTTTCAACATTTACAGTCTTATATTATAAAACACAATTTCTCTAAAACAATCCTCAGAGGCAATTTAAATAATCTGTGGTAACATCTTTCCCTTTACCACAGACTATATAAGCTGCCTCTGGGGAGTGTTTTAAGGGATTGCGTTTTTATAAATGAGAGATGATTTATATAGCGACCAGTGGTGCCATCACTCACACTAGATGGGTGAAGGGACTACTTGGAAACTGCGTGGAACATTGTTTTTTAGATGGGGTAGGCTTATAAATAACACCATTAAATTTGAATGAAATTTCAACATTTTTCATTGCTTAATTCAGCAATCAAGTTGACATCTCAATTTAGATTATGACATCTTAATGCTAACATTTTGTTTTTTGTTATACTTGCTGTTGGCGACTGGCTGTGGTGCGACCTATTTTATTACAAAACGTCATGTTTTTATTTTTGATTCGATTTCCATTTTTTATTGCCATTCTCTGTTTGGTCTTGCCACTGTCATACGCCTTGCTAATTATAATAAAACATAAGTATTTATTTCCTACGTGTTTCCCTCAACAAACCATCACATTCATACAGTCCACTCAACCACTCGCTATCATTTTGGTCCTTCGACTGTCATACGCCTTGCTAATTATAATAAAACATAAGTATTTATTTCCTACGTGTTTCCCTCAACAAACCATCACATTCATACAGTCCACTCAACCACTCGCTATCATTTTCTAATTAAAAGGCAATACGACATCGATGCTTTAGGCATTACGAAAAGTGCTCCTTGCCTAAACGATGACGACAAACAGGCCATAGATATCATAGAATCTTCCACTCGTCAACTCGACAATGGACATTTCGAAGTAGGTCTACCCTGGAAACGAGATTTACCGGAAGTCATACCTGATAGCTACCCGCAGGCACTGTCACGCTTCAAAGCCCTCGAACGTCAAATGGCAAAGGACCCAACGTTCGCCACCGCTTTTCAACAATTTATAGACGACATTATCAGCAAGGGATATGCCGAAGAGTGCGATACAGAGACTTACCACCAGAGGATTGCACCAAATACATCGTGCATAAACCCAGAGGGATCCATCCGCTGGTACCTACCTATCTTTGGCGTCTTTCACCCACAAAAAAAGAAGCTGAGAGCCGTTCACGACGCTGCTGCGATTTCAAAAGGCATAAGCCTCAATAGTCTATTACTACAAGGCCCCGATTTATTGTCACCCCTTGACATTTTGTTCCGTTTTAGGGAAGGCGAAGTCGCCCTAAACGGGGACATCAAGGAAATGTTCCCACAAGTAAAAATCTCTCCACGGGACAGGGACGCCCAACGTTTCCTCTGGCGCGGGAAAGATGGCAACCTCAAGGAGTACAGAATGGCCTCTATGATATTTGGCGCAGTATCATCCCCATTTATTGCGCTCTATATTAAAAACAAAAACGCCAAATTATTGGAATTACAGTTCCCAGATGCCTGTAAGGCAATAATAGAAGATCACTACATGGACGATTATCTCGGAAGCCACTCCGACATTGCCAACGCGGCTCGAATAGCTGCAGAGATAGTCACGGTTCACAAGGCTGGTGGGTTCGAAATGCGCGCTTGATTGTCAAATTGTCCAGACGCTCTCTCACTTGTGCCCAAAGAATTTAAAAGCGACGCAACATCTGACGTTTGGCTACCACCTAGCACTGAGGTTGGCGTCTTGGGTGTCAAATGGAACCCACGGCAAGACTCATTAGGCTTTCGTACTTTATCCCAGATACCGACTGAAGCTTTAACCAAACGCAGCCTTCTGTCAAACGTCATGAAAGTTTACGATCCTCTCGGCTTGCTGATGCCAGTCGTTATCTGGGGTCGTATATTAATTCAAAGACTGTGGCGCGCAGGTATTGGTTGGGACACGCCACTTCCCGAGGTGTACGTTAGCGAATGTGAGGCCTGGTTTTCACAATTACAGGTTGCAGCCAACATAAAAATACCTCGCTGGTACATGAGTAGGTCTGATATCCTAAACGTTCAGCTACACGTGGTGGCTGACGGCGGCGAGCAAGCCTTCGCTTGCGTTGCATACTGGCGTTTCAGTTACAACGATGGAACCGTGTCTACGGCCCTCATAGGAAGCAAGGCACGCGTCTCGCCGCTCAAACCGGTTTCGATTCCCCGATTGGAATTACAGGCAGCACTTATTGCCTCGCGGTATGCGCAAACGATTCTACATGCTCATTGTTTTCAGCCCTCCGAAACTATCTTTTGGACCGACTCAACCACAGTCCTTAAGTGGATTCGGAGTGATGCTCGCGCGTTTAAAGCATTTGTGGCACACAGGTTGGGAGAGATACTGGAGACTACCAACCCGTCCAGTTGGAGGTGGATCCCTACCTCTCTCAACGTGGCTGATGACGCAACAAAACCAAAAAAGATCAAGTTTACCGCAAGTCATCGGTGGTTTACCGGCCCGCAGTTCCTACTTGAACCACCATGCACTTGGCCGACTGAGTGCTTTACCGATGTGGAAGAGAGTTCACGAGATCCTGAATTAAAATCGGATCTAGTGGTTCTGCTCCTCGTTACCCCGTCTAGCTTAATTCCAAACCCGACGCGTTTTAGCTCTTGGCTGCGTCTTCTTCGCGCCACCGCCCGAGTTCTCCAGGGCGCTCGTCTATTCCGGCTTAAACTGTCTCGGCCTATAAGTAGAAATTCCAAATTATACATAGACGGTACCACATCGCCCTACCAACTTCACGCCGCAGACATCGTGGAAGCCGAAAAGATGGTGGCCCAACATGCTCAAGAAGAGAGTTTTCCTGAGGAGATGGTGGCGTTAAGATCCTCAAAACCTGTACCCAGAACCAGCAGAATAGCAAAACTTGCACCGATACTCGGCCAAGACGGCTTAGTGAGACTAGACACGCGAATAAGTTCTGCCCCGGGAGTTAGCGAAACCACGAAGTCCCCAATTATCGTCGACGGCCGCAATCATGCGATACGACTACTCATCCTTTACGAGCACAACAGAGCGTCACACCACTTCAACGAACTAGTTCTGAACGAACTGCGACAGAAGTACTGGATACTGAGGGCACGCAACAGCATCCGCAGCGCAGCACACGCCTGTTTACAATGCCGAAGATGGAAAACCCAACCAGCTCAACCCCAGACCGGCAACCTACCCCTTGAAAGACTCGACCATCACAAAAGGCCCTTCACACACGTCGGCCTTGATTATTTTGGCCCCGTAATGGTAACAATATACCGTCGCCAAGAGAAGAGATATGTCGCGCTATACACCTGCTTAGTGACGAGAGCGCTTCACCTTGAAGTAGTCACTTCACTGTCATCAGACGCAGCTATACTGAGTTTGAGACGCTTCATTGCTCGCAGAGGATCACCTACAACTATTTTCACTGACAACGGCACAAACTTCGTTGGGGCCTCCCGCGAGCTACTCACCCTACATAGCGACTCTGTTCAAGAATACGCCACAAACCACAAAATCGAATGGCGCTTCATTCCACCCGCCTCTCCATTCATGGGCGGTGCTTGGGAAAGGCTCGTGCGAACAGTCAAGATGGCACTCAAATCCTGTCTCATCAACCAACCGCTCAAAGAAGACGTGCTGGCGACGCTCTTACTCGAAGCAGAAGCCATAGTTAACTCACGGCCATTGACCTATGTACCTACATCTCACGATTCACCAGAGGCTATAACTCCATTCCACTTCATTCTGGGTACATCATCCGTCGCGCCATGGACTTCAATACTGACCGACGCAGACCTGCTGAGAAGGTGCGACTGGCGGAAAACGTTGCGACTCGCTGACATATTCTGGGCACGATGGGTGCGTGAATATTTACCGACGCTCCGACCAAGAGGCCCCACCGGCAGTAACGCAAAGAACTTTGGTGTGGGTGATGTGGTGCTGATCGCCGACCCCAGCCTTCCTCGTGGCCTATGGCCCCTAGGAAGGATAGTGAAGGTCTACTTAGGGCCCGACGGAGCGGTCCGCGTAGCAGACGTCCACACCAGGGGCGGGCTCCTGCGCCGACCGGCCCGTAAACTTATTTTGATGGAAGCCGCACCCCAGTCAGTCACCACCGGTTGTTAGTGTTCCACTGGGGGTCCGGTATGTTGGCAACTGGCTGTGGTGCGACCTATTTTATTACAAAACCTCATGTTTTTATTTTTGATTCGATTTCCATTTTTTATTGCCATTCTCTGTTTGGTCTTGCCACTGTCATACGCCTTGCTAATTATAATAAAACATAAGTATTTATTTCCTACGTGTTTCCCTCAACAAACCATCACATTCATACAGTCCACTCAACCACTCGCTATCACTTGCTTTATACTTGCTTAAATTTATTAATTTCTGGTTGTATAATAATTCTCTATCTACAAATTCTATCTAAAATCTCTGAAGATAACTTGTAATATTTGAGCACCTTTTTGGGGTTTTACAACTGGATAGCTCAAGCTAGGGATACAGTTGGGCTTTTACAACTGTATCCATAGCTTGAGCTAAATTCTTGCACTCTCGGCCTGTAATTCACTTAATGTCATCATCCCATTGGATTTATGGGTCCACATCTTTGATGGCCTCATTCTGGGGCTTTGTATTAGGTTATTCGTCTTATCAATTAGTTTATGGCATACACAGAACAACAATGAAGGACCGACAGAAAATATAATTAATCACATATGAAACTAAAATATCATAATTCATTGTAGAGGAATTTGAAAGTAACCTTGCATAATAGCTTGAATTCAATCAAATACAGCCAACCATTTCAAAGATATAGAGATCTTTCTAAAGAATAAATTGTTTTTGGTCATTAAGGATTATAATGTTCATCATAGTACACCCCTCAGATGTGTAGTAATCTTGTTGTAGGTGTAATGTCATACCTATTTATTTTTTTCAGTATCGCATCGGTCAACTGTACATGATAGCTCGGCACAGCTTCGAGGAGTCCAGCGATGGAGAGGGGGTAGAGGTAGTGGCCAATGAAGCGGTCACTGATGAAGTCCATGGGCAAGGCCAGTTCACAGAGAAGAGGATCCATTTGTCTAGGTAAAATATTGGAGGACAATATCTCAAACACAGTAACTTTTTGAGCATGTCCTTTTGTCCCTTATGGTAATTACAAGCTCTGGGTCCCTTCTGTTACAGAAGAAGGTACCTTCTTAAGTACTTTTTAATCCTTTTAATATTTACAAGTCTGTTATAGTTCTTTTAGATAAACATAATGCTATCATTATTAGGAACATCTTTTTTGGCTCAATCACATAACAACATTTTAGATTTTGTAGCAAATTTTCAGACCATAATATTATAATGCAGTTCTTTAACATAATTGTAAAATAAAATGCAAGTGTTTATTTTAGACATTTTAACGATAAATTCATTTGACTGACATGAAATAAGATAACAATATTAAAGCTTTACTTTGTACTTACTGTCCATGTGCAAATTCAGCAATATTGGCTTGCATTTTCCAGCCTCCGAATAAATCGCCATCTTATCTTTCTGACTTCCCATTTTCTTTACACAACATTCAATCCCACAGTGCAGAGGAGTTTTGGCTGATATCATCTTTTTTATTTTCAGTCGACTGCCATACTGGCTGCAGTCAATAATTCCCAAAGTGATTTACATCACTGAGAAGGCCTGGAACTATTATCCATACACTGTCACAGGTGAATGCATGTAACATTTTCATGGATGACAAATTGAGAATAATGACATCGATAAAATATTATAATAATGATTTTAATACACATAACTTTCCTTTCCTTTCATGTTGGTGTGAAAATCACAGAATATACAGTGAGTATGAAACATTGCATACATACAGGGTGACCTTAGTTATGTTCAGAAAGAAAAGTTTTTAATTTTGTGAAAATAA
Organism: Yponomeuta malinellus; assembly: GCA_947308005.1. Taxonomy (NCBI): domain Eukaryota; kingdom Metazoa; phylum Arthropoda; class Insecta; order Lepidoptera; family Yponomeutidae; genus Yponomeuta; species Yponomeuta malinellus. The sequence goes on along the minus strand of OX371006.1, from coordinate 12,024,502 downwards.
TTTTATTTTTCTTTCAGTGTTCTTTCTTGCCTAAGTTATCGATATCTATTCAAACAAGATACGAAGATAACAATGGCACAACTGATAATGTAAGTGACATCAAATAACATAGAATTAACTCTACTTGTTTTAAAATTATAAAAAAAGATATTCATGAAAACCCAAATGTTCAGTTATGCGATGTATGTATAATATGTTTAATCAAACTTGATTATTCTTTGATAAATTTAATAAATAAGCGCGCATTGTTTTATTTAGCATTTCAAAACACTATGTGACTTACAGTGTCTCGGGCTCACACCAGAAGAGTTAGAAACGAGACAAGTGGATTTCATTGACATAGCATATGATGATATCAAGCCACATCATTACAAGGAGGCCGAGGACCCAAAGTTCTTCAAGTCGGCCAAGACGGGCCGCGGCCCGCTGGTGGAGGGGTGGAGGGACTCCCAGAAGCCGATCATGTGCTGCTACAAGGCTGTACACGCCAAGTTTGAATTGTGGGGCTTCCAGACTAGGGTGGAGGACCTCGCTCAAAGTGTAAGCCTGCATGATTCTGTACCTACATGGTTATTTTTAAGATATTATTTTCTAAGGTTAACACGAGCACTAGACATAATAAAAACTGAATTTGCGCGGATATTTGCTCCTGCATTTTTACATTTTACAATTTTCCGAAGTTTCATTACTTTTGCAAGTCCCGTGGTCTCGCTCGGTAGACTGAGGTGACACGGGACTTGCAAAAGTACCGAAACGTCGGAAGTTTGTAATTCAGTTTTTATTGTGTCTAGTGCTCGTGTTAACCTTAGAAAATATTATTTTTTATTATTTCTAAGTTGCGCAATTCCTGAAACATGTCGGTTTTTGAAACAATTCTGCTTTGTACTGGCGCTGTTTGAAATCTTATGTGTAAATAGGATGTAAATTTTCCTATGCAGGACAATGATTTACCGAAGGCTACGTCATTGGCAGAGCGCGTGAAGATTTTTCAAAAAAATTAAATCTGAGAAAAACTCCTAGAACAAAATTGTTGCCAAACAATAACTCTTATTGAGATGTGATGTCTCTGGAATTGCGTATCTTAGAAATAATCCATTCTATGTATTCTGACATAGAAAGTGATTTGAGTTAACCAGTTAACGCCTGAATATGGCCAACTAATAATCACACACTCACACATCACACACTCACACTACCAGGGTGTTCTTTGGCGGTCTTCTAGCGTAAATTGACGTAGTTATTATTACGAGCTATATATAATCTCTTAACGAACTGCCTTAAAGAAAAACACCTTATTTTATTTATGTAAACAAATCCACTAAAACACTCTTTACATGACGATGACACGATCATTAGAACAGGATCTCACCGAAACATGATTTATAAAATGAAATTTCTACGATACATCACAACTAAAAACGCTCTTTAGCGCTTATAGAGCTGGTCAAACGTGTATTACTTCATTTTTATAAATAAGACTGTTATTGCTTTATTAATAACACTGTTTGCACTTTATTTATTTAGGTACATTTGCAAAATATATTATACTGGCTGATTTCTGGGTGCTTTGAAAGCCGCAATTATGTAATTAGTTATTAAAAATGGCATCTATTTAGACTATTGCTCTTTAGTATAGACGTAAATAAAAAAAAATCTTGTCTAAAAAAATGCGTTGCCTCTCAGTCTAACAGAACAATGACCCGCGGAATCGCGGGTACGCACATCTCTGGATGGCTACTAATGGTTCTAATAGATTCGAGTTTGTGTCGAGACATTATTGATTGGTTTGTTTTTGAAAAAAACTAACCAGCTTTTTCGATAGCTATTGTCATGCAGGTTCATTTTGCTATGTCTTGCAAACTACCCAAAATTAATGGTGTATATTATACATTGAGATTACATGGCAGGTATTTAGCACAAGGATTAAAGTTTGTTGAGTGTATTCTATGGCGTTGCAGACCATCCACGACATTCTACTTCTCGGACACCGTCAGGCGTTCGCGTGGATGGACGATTGGTACAATATGACCATAGAGGACGTCAGGGAATACGAAAAGGAGATGCATGCTAAGACGAACATGAAGGTGAGCTTTTTAGGGCTCCGTACCCAAAGGGTGCAAAAGGGTGTGCTCATTAATATGCGAAGGACGTCTGTCTGTCTGAGGTTTATTTATTAAAGCGTTATAGTTGGTCAGTTGAAAAGTTCACAGAATACTGTGGTGTCATGGCGGATAGCCGAACAAATAGTAGATATTACTAAAAATAAAAAGTAATCTTTTACATAAAAAAATAATAAAAGAAAAGTATTTTTTAATGTTTTTTTTTTGTTTTTTGCTTTATTGTAACAACGGTAGATAGATACTTATATACTTTGTTGTGCATAAAAAGGAATAATAAAAAAATACAGAAAAGCGGTATGATTAGTGCGGCCCCTATAGGATAACAAAAAATAATTAGAACTTGTCAAATGTGAGTTCATATCCCGCTAAGTTTTTTTTTCTTCATTTCACTGAAAATAAAAAAATATTTTTTTTATAAACACCTCCGCAATAGATGGTGGTACGGAACCCTCGATGCGTGAGTCCGACTCGCACTTGGACAGTTTCTAAATAAAAAAATCTATACAGAGTGTTGAGAAAGATAAGGGGGTTATTCCACTCATCAAACTACATCTATTATGTCACCAACCATGAAATCGTCCACAAAATGTAGCTGTTCTATACTTTTTAATATAATAAAGAAATTTGGCATTGAAATTTTCATTAATCATGCCGACAAAACAATAGGATAAAATCGTTAAAATTTTTTTTTTTAGCGTGCCTCCTCCAGACCTAAACTGCCGTCCACAAGCTGAAATGCCGTTATCGACCATCCAGTCGATTTTGACTCTGATGACATCTTAATCAGAAAAAAAAACTATAGATCTCTCCAACCCAATTTTTCTTAGCTTTTATACTTTCAGAGATAAAAAACTAAAAAATGCCGTCATGTTAGTTTAATTATTAAATAATAATTGTGTTTAATAACGCCAAAAATATATTTTTGTTAAGCTGATTTTATCGTTATTAAAGGTAAAGCTATTTGAAAGTACTCAAAAAGATCTATCTTTTGATACCTCAAGTGTAGTCAAATTATGTATAGTTATCAAGTATTTCCCAGGTTCTTTGCGCATAACTCGAAAGTTGATTTTTCGAGATAACGGCGTTTTAGCTTGTGGACAGCAAGCAGTAAATTAGGGATGCCTTTTTTTTTCTCGTCTACACTATTGTGTGGGTATCGTTGGATTGCTCCAACATTGTGGGTGTAGAAGAACCATTTTTCCATTTAGGGTTCCGTTTGCGAAATATTAAGCTTAAAAGCGCATTTTTTTTTAGAGTAGCCAAGCTAAACGGTTGATTGTAGAAACGTGAAGAAATTCAGGGCAGTAGCACATATAGTTAACTTTAAGAGAAAACTATCACGGCTAAGTAGGCTTTACAAGTTAATGAGTAATGGGCCAACTTATAAAAGGAAAACTTCGTGCACATTCCATTGAAAATTACTCTAATCATGTTTTTAATTGGGTGAAGCAGGTAGTTCTACGGAACCCTACAATGCGCGTGGCCTGACACGCACTTGGCCATTGCATAGCCGAATTATTATTATGCCGATTAGTACAATTACCGATTGTACTAATCGGCTACGCAATGTACAACAAATTGTCATAATAAACTGTCAATTGTATTTTTATGAAACGTTATGTGTTAGGTACCTCCAATATCAGCATAATTTTTTTTCAAAAGTCTCGAGTGTCTTACTTTTTTTTTTCAGTTGCAAACCACTGCGGAGAATCTCGAGACAGAAGAAGACAAAAAGTCGGTTTCTGGCTCCAAACCTTCAACTCCAAAGTCGCCAAAAAGTCCGAGCACACCGGCGGAAGGCAGATCGTGGTTCACGTGGGCTTAAGTTTAGCTTAAATAAGTAAGTGACACTTTCAACTCAAATTTGATTTCAGCAGGTGGTTGATGTTGGCTTCCAAATCTAACATTTTATGTCGGATTTCTTCAGTTTATGCTGCGCTTTCACTCGAGATAAAAAAATTCAAACAGGCTGTTCGAATAAGTTACCTCAAATGACCTTTATTTAATTTCTTTGTTAAATAGATACTTTTATATTAGTGCGTACGAAAATACTATTGAACTAAGCGTAAATACTTGATGTGTTCATTTAAACGCTATTTTCGACTGATCATTGAGCATACTCATTACAATTACAGTGTCTGTTTGGGATGAAAAATCAAAATTTTGAGTTAAGTAGTGAGGTCAAATTTTTGTTATTTGTACAATTTATGTATAAAACGTCGTGTTTATGACTTCTGTAAACATTGTAAAATGGAGATTGAAACTATAGTTTTTAAAGTATGAAATATTATACAAGTTCATATGGATTTAATTAAAAGCTATACTTAAATTACTATATTATATTATTATTGTATACTATATATTATGATGACCCGACTTTCAGACAGTTCATCGGGACCTAAAACTATCCTAATCATCTTTGATTTCAATATTATAATCAGTCCCTTAAATTCTGATATCGGTAAAAATGGTCACATTTATCAGATTTTCTGTGAGATTATTCAGGGTTAAGCGCATATTTTGAAATAGTTGGTCAGTTACAACAACTTCTGTTCTAGGACTACTGATTTTTTTGTTGTTTTTTATTTTATAATTTTACTTATGTGGTTTTAAGAGTTTTCTCCTTAGTACTTCCTCTATGGTACTGGCGTTGTCTAATAAATAATGCATAAAATCGTATGTGCTACATAGAATGGACATTCTTCTGTGTGGGATAATAATTTACCGGAGGCTGATATTTTTATTGTACAAGCACACATGCAAAAGCTGTTATTGGAAACAATTTGAGAAAAAACTCTTAGAATAAAAGTTGTTGTAAAACACAAACTCTAATTGACATACTACCAGGAATTATTTATTTTAAAAATTAACCCTGTTTAACACAACGTAGCAGAGTCTTAGCGAATTGTAGGAATAGACAGTACTATTATTGCGGTACAAATGTTTTGTGGTATTAAGTGTCGGGCGCGCGTGTGATATATTCTTCCCGCGTGTATGGTTTTGCATTCCATACGAGGTCAAATAAAGGATCAAAATGAAAGAAAATATTTATTTAAAATGTCCAAGAAAAACTAGAGCTGATGACGTCACAAACAAAATAATATAATGTTAGAACTCTGGCGAGATTATCGCTGTGGTCCTCAGAACTATAACAAAAAATAAAATCATAATCAATACCATTTATTTTGCATAATTGAAACTTCAGGATACAAAGAATAATATTGTAAATAATATTTAAGTATCTATACCTATCTAAATAAAATATTTGGTTGTGTATAATGGTCTTGACTATAGATAGCTATAGTTTTGTTAAGAAAGTACCTACTTATATGTAATTCACCATTTGATATTTGTTAGGGTACAAATCCCTACACAATTATTATTATTAATCCTCTTAGTTTAAGGTGCCCATGGTCATTTAAAATATATATATTGTATTTAAGAAATGTCTATTTACAAATGTCTAATAATATTCAAACTTGCTAAAACTGCTTGTTCATAAAAATGTAGGTACCTATTAATGTTGATTTATTTTGTGTTAGTTCAAAATATTGTATTCAGTCTATTCGCCAACTGACTGTATTCCACAGTGCATCCTAGTCGAATGTACTTAAAGTGAATTTAATTGGAAATAAATAAATATATTACGTGTTGAACGTTCGAGCAGGCCTTTCTCTTTTCTCCAACTAACCACTCTATTTATAAGATTGATTATGTTACGTGTCGGCGGATCCATGGGAGATGTGCCCCGATGCTGGTGTAGACGGCTGGCAGGCCGGGGACACCGCAGCCCTGCCCGTGGCTGCAGACGCCCTCTAAGGAGCCTGCCCCGCACAAGAGCGGCCCGCCGGAGTCACCCTGGAAATAACTGGTACGTTGCACCTCGCTTTAATATTTACACTGCCCAAAGAAAAATAAAAATTAAGTGTCATGTTTTCAGGGTTCATGTATGTGTCGAAGGATATTTGGATAATGCAGATCTTAGTTCGGATATCCTAGGATATTATAATCTCGTTTATAATGTTCGTATCACCACATCAAAGGTTGGCTGGAAGATATTTCTGAAATAAGCTCGCCATGTACAATTTCGTTGTTTTGTAAATTTTGTGTTTTATGTGTGCAATAAAGTATATTAGCAGCAGTCAAGATTTCAACCACCATAAAACGAAACGAACTTGTATGTTAGCGAAGATCCTAGGACGATAGAGAAATAATCCTGTAGTTCTCTATTATCCTAATAGCCTAGGATTTTAGCTGAAATCCGAATTATCAAAAGATCCTACGACATGTGCATGTTTGCCCGTTTCTTTATTCCACTTCTTAACGCTTGAACCGATTTAGAAGTGTGTGGTATAGTTAGAATACTTTTCATCTTTACATATTGTTGGGTTGGGCCGTGTTTTTTGTTCTTGTAATATAAATAAAATAATAATAATAATGTAATATAAATTAAATTAATTGGAAATCCATTGTGTGTGTAAAGTCGGCTCTCCTGATTTTGTTTTTCATTAAAATAACCCGGATACATAAAATAACCAATTATCAACGTTTTTAAAATTAAATGAAACTAAAAACAATGTCGTTTTAAAAACAAAATATTGTTTTTAGTTTGTTTCCTCTGAAAACAAAAATGTTGTTGCGCTTAGAAAACGGATAGTTTGTAATTATTTTTAGAAGGGGGCGCGCCTTTATGTTTCCTACAACATTATTATGTCATGTTATTCAAACTTTCGAAGTGTAAAGGACAGCCGAAGTCTGGCGGTGTTATTTATAAAAACACAATTCCTCTAAAACACTCCTCAAATGCAGTTAAAATAGTCTGTGGTAAAGAAAAAGACAAACTTAAACTGCATTTGAAGAGATTTGTTTTAAGGAATCGTATTTTTAGGGATAACACTGTAGGAATAGTTCGTACGTCGTATGCGCAGTCTGCCTAGATGTCTCAAGTAAATTTAAACCTCTGCACGATGCTTTCAAGAACGCTTTCTTGCCCCGACGCGTTGCGCGTATTTGTGCAGAATGGTCCGAAGGGGTCTCGAATTATTGAATCTGAGACTATTTGGGACATTTTAAACGTCAGGATTCTGTGATTGAAGTGGCAAACCTAGGTATCTGCCTACCTATCCGAGATACGGCGTGAGATTCTGAATTTTAATTTAATTTTTACCTGACAAGAATCGACGCCATCACCAAGTGCGCACAACATTCCGCTGTCATGTCCTGGAGCCACAAACTGCCCTAGCCTTTGAAAGCAATCGTCCAAGGAAATTAGTTTCACCTTGGCACCCAGTAGTTTGTCGGACATCTCCAAAGTAGTTAGGTTTTTCACGCCGTACCCCGAAATAAGACATTCACCTAAAAATAAATGGCAATGTAAGCTCAGATGTAAGACATTAACGGTCTTTGTTATAAAAACACTATTTCTTAAAACACTACTCTGAAGCAGTTTAAATAGTCTGTGGTAAAAGGAAAGACGTAACCACAGATTATTTAAACTGCATGTGAGGAGTGTTTTAAAGGAATGGTGTTTCTATCAATAAGACCGCAAGTCTATTTTATCATATTTATGATGTCTGATAAATGTTAAATGCTATGAATGTTGCAAATTAAAATTCCTCCATCCAAGCCGCACTGAGACTATCCTAACACTTTTACTAATCCGTTCCTTGAAAGTCTAGCCTTGATCGTCATACAATAAGGTTCTATATAGTAGGCTTAAAATATGAGTATCTATCTTTACCCGAGATACCAAAAGAAGATTTTGGTAATACGGTGTCATTGAGCCAATCCGTATTCGGCAAATCGATTTCCACCCTCAGCAATGCAATGTCGTGTGCTCTTGAATACCTAAAACCGATAAAAGCGATATAATATGTGTATCAAGTGACATACGGACGATTGAACGGATATACGGTTTGAAAGAAAACCATTTTAGTGGTAGCAAAACTGCTTTCAGGGCACTTAAGCTTGGAACTGGCTTTATGGCTGTTATATCTCTAAAATGTGGAGTCTCACTACAGCGAATCGTACTAATTTAAAATATTTTGTATTTTGGAAGGCGAACTCGACCTTATGGTGAGTCAAAGTTGAAAGCCACCAGGGCCCTTATTATGAATCAGCGATATGTTCGGAAAGGTCAACGTCGCGCTTGAGCCCGGCAACTCACTTAAATCTAGCGACAAATACGGTTCTTTTTTTTGAATAGTTTCGAAATTTCCTGCCACTGAGTAATGAACGCTAGAAATGCATGGCTCTTTTTTAGCCCAATGACGTCATATCATATCTCCTAACCCCTTGAGATACGGATTTGCGACCATCTCGCTACTTCCGATAATGTCGCATTTTTCATAATGATGGCTCAGAGTGGTTTTTTGCAACGACAAAAGCATGTGCGTAAATGACAATTGCGTAAATTGATTAAGTAACTGTGTTACTTTCTGACTCACCAAACGCATACTCACTTATCGTACAGTTCGTGCAGTATGACCTGCAAAACTGCGGCTCTAGGTGGCATTTTATCCTCTTCGAGACACAAGTTATTCAGCTGTAAGACATAATGGTTCGGTCCGTAGGATACGCAGTGGGCTGCCGTCACCGCGAAGTGTGCCGTCAGGACTGTGGCGCCGCATAGGTGCTCGTCGCTGCTAGCGTTTCGCAATGACGCAACTCGAGGGAGCTGGCCTGGATACGAAGATGAGACGAGGTAAGAAACTGGATCTACATGCAGAAATCCACCAAGACAGTGCCTTTGCAGTGACCGTGCAGCTTCCTTTCAAATTCGCACATAAAAAGGCGTAAAGTTTTTGAGACAAGCAAAAAACATTTGTGAATGTTACAGGTTTTGTATATTTTTAGAGACAGTTATTATTCAGGTTCCAACAGGTATGCCAACGGGACCCTTGGTATACCAATTCTGTAGTATAGAATAGTAAGAACCGGCGAAGTGTGAGTCTGACGATAGTCTGCTATATTTTCCGAACTGAATCAAAGTAAATACATGTTTGTGAGAAAGGGCGTTGAAATTTAAAAGGTTACTTCATAATATCGAAAAAAAAATTCAACCGTTTCATACATTGGTTAGAGCATTATTTCGTAGTTGGTCTCATGATAAAAGTTGTTTGTGTCGATAAGTAGAATCATCATCAGCCATTTGACGCCCACTGCAGGACATAGGCCTCCTTCGTGGTTTTCATAACCATGAGGGGTTTTGCCATACCTAATCGCCACGCTTGGCAGGCGGGTTGGCGATCGCAGTATGCAGTTGGAATCTCAGGGAGACGCTACTGCCCGTCTCCTGGTAATTAATTTTCTTAGTCGCCTTCTACGACATCCACGGAAGGAAATGGACTGACGCTATTCTTAATCCGGCGCCACACGGATAGTAGAATAACCACCTTAAATGTCACCGGACGTTTCTGAAACACCCAGTATTTATTGTAGTACTGAACCCTCGATGCGCGAGTTCGCCTCGCACATGGCTCGTTTTCCACTCTGAATAGAACCGCTGACCGGCGGGTTACTGTAGCTTCGTTCGACTGACTATTGCTGACTCTACCGCAGAGAGTCTTCTTTTATCGGTGGGTCGCATCTTCTACTGGTGAGATTGGCATTTAGGTTCGCTGGATATTATACTGATATCCCTAACTTTTGTAAATAAGAATTCAGAGAGTGTACGGTAACGGATGATTCGATTAAATCGATACTTTCAGGTAAACGCTAGAGTTTTCCTGCGGTTGTCAGCTGGAATGTCTACAAGAAATTAAACAGAGATCGTTCAAATATCATAATCGTAATAAAAGATGGGAAAGTTTCCCAATAAAAAGAAAAGCCAAGGTCCCCTAATCGGGGCGCGCGCTTCGTAATTATTTGTTTAACTTCCAAAGTTCACAGGTAAAGCTTTTAGTACCGCATTCGACTTCCGTCCCTCCCACGATTCGCTTCACTCGGCCACATTCAGTACAAACAAACCACTGAACTATAAACACCGCGGTCACAACAAAAAGTGTCATTTTACTTTGACTAAACGCCATTTCACCGCGGCTGTTATCAACTTTACTATCATTGTAAAATGTTAAGTGCTTCTCTTTTATTATTTTAATGAAGATGCTACGTGTAAAAGCGTGACGATGTGCCATGTTTGTGTGTGAACAGCTGAACAGTTGTCGCTGGACGGTGTTGTAATTTCATAATTTCATTTCATTGTGTATTGTAAATTCATCAAGTGTTATTTACCATAATCGTTTCGAAAACTACCGAGGTTCATTTACTTTAATTGACATATATTTCTGGGGGCACATTAATGCCTCTAGCTGTTTCAGGAATTTTCGGAATACTTCGCGACGTACGTTTCGTGATTAAAGTACATAAACTTGGCAGTATCTAATGTTAGTCGCGCGTATTAAGATTGGTTGAACCTACTTACATCGGGTTTTATTTTACTATCGCCCTTCCCGAAACCCACATATTCTCTACATAATTACGCTTTTTTTTCCAAAAGAATCATTTCTGAGAGATCAAATATATTGAGTTTTAACGTCAGACATTTTAATTTCTTTTTTTTTTGCAGATATTTTTCTAGTTTACTGAACATTTCCTGTTATCGAAACTCATCGAGATTTTAAAACTTTTCAGAAAACGAATTGAAATTTCAATGTGTTGTGTGTTCAAAACATGCGCTTGTTAAGATTGCCGAATGTTACGCATCCATTGCATTTTAACATTTTTGATATTATAATATAATAACAAAAAAAAATCATTGATTTCCCAGTAAATATTTATGAAAAAAGTAAATTATTTTGATGTTCAGTATTCGTAGCTTTAGGGTCGGGTGTCAGTTTTTTAATACCCTGTATATTATATTCATGAATATGTGCAGCAGCCCTATAGCACACTAACTATTACATGCTTTACCCGTTGCGACCTTCGGCTTTTTCTACATACCGAACTTGCCTAATTTGTAGGTACACATGTTTTAGCTACATAACCGTTCGCGGAATGTTGCCAAAGAGGAATTTTGATAGGTGATATTTGGCAGATGCTGCCTGCACACACATACAAACAGATCGCTGTGAATAATTATTTGCGTGTCACAACGACGCGCAAGTGTTGAGTGCACCGCAAATAGCTCGTCTATAATTATTTAGTGTTATTGTTGTGGGCTGCAGGCGATGCCAAAAAGAGGCGTCAAGAGACAGGTGGGAGAGCGGTTATTGGTGGTCGTGTAGTTTATGTAACGAGCGAGTAGAGGGCGGCTGGTGGAGCTAGGCAGCGAGCGAGCGCGCGGCAGTGCAGCGCCGCCGGCCGAGCGATCCATGGAGCGCGTCCCCGAGCCGGGCGGCCCGGCCAGCCCGCCGACCAGCCCCACGGCGCATCACGGCGGCTTCGGCGCCTTCTGCAGCGCCATCTCCGACACGCTCTCGGTACGTACGCGCGCCGGCCGGCCGGCAACACCGCGCGCGCCCACGCGCCCCCGTGCCCCCGCGACGCGAAACAAAACCGTGATCGACTCACTTTATGACCGGGTCCGCGTCCAAAACTCATTCTGGCGTCGTTTCATGATTATCCAGTCGGTATCCTATAAATTTGGCCAAAACACCAATAAATTGTACGCCTCGAATGCCATCTATTTTGAAACGCACGTGGTCTTCCGCCGGCTTCTGATGGTCGTTAGTGTCGCCTCGTGTTATAGTTAATAGTAACCGTTAATAAACGGTCGAGGATTAGAATGCGATGTGCGGATTTAATAAAAAATATAAACAAGTTTATTATTAGAGATGCGGTTCGTGCTGGGTCGGCCGTGAATTGTCGGTGGAACGGAGCACCGTCATACAGAAATATCCTCGGTCTGTTGGAGCGGACGCGCGGCGACAACGGACTCGCGCGACGTGCTTCGGCCGCGGCACTGACCCTCGCGCCCTGCACCGCGGCCACACACCACTTCACTTCACACTACCACTCCGCCACTGAACCGCCTTGGTGCTCTCCTAGTTAATTATCCCTCCAAGTCTGCCAATTTAATATCAACGGACGAGTGGCTGCATCGAACATACACGTGATAGTGCGATAGTGCTTCAGTTGTTGACAGCTACGTCGAGTGTTCATTTAATTAATAACAACTTGTTGAGTTGACCACGTGCCGCTAGAGCAGAGATTCACGTGTTGTGTTTCAGTCGTACCGTTAAGGTTCCGGTGAGTGAACTTGGTGTTGAAGATTTTTGTTTTGTGGTACCTATGTAGTGGCATTAAGTGAAATGCTTTTTTATTTTAAACTTTGCAAAGCCCTTGTTTAACTGAAATATATTCGTCGATAGCACCGAGCAGAGATGACTAATGACTGAAAACATTGCGTGTCCATTCAAGTAACATTAGGTGCATGCTAGGTACTATGTCCTCCAATCGTAGAGTATTTTCCCACGTGTCAAAGCCACAAATGGGCAATCGTAACACTAAAAAGGGACCCATCGAAAGTAAAAAATAATGCTTATAACATAAATACATAATGCTACTTCGTGCTGTGAATAATTGTTACTCCTGCAATAAAATAAAGGCCCTGTTACAAAATACGCCCTGCTGCAATGTAGTTTCTGTGGCTGTATCTTATTAAATTAAACTAACACTATAAAATAAAGCTTCAATGTGTAAACGCGCTTTGTAAATGTTTACAAGAGAAAGTGGCTAATTTCACTGAAGTCTTACATATACTGATTTGATAGCTTATTGCTTTTGTGTCAAGATTCTGAATTTTCCCCAATATTATATCTATTTAAAGTCAGTAGAAGAAAATTTTAACTGAAAAGTAGCAATTGTTAATTACTTGATTGTATTAACTGTTCGTAAATATATAGTGCAAATTTATACGTACATTATAAGTGCATTCAATATTTTAAAGATCATATAAATTATAGAATGGAACCTCTATTTTAAAGTACATTTAAAGATACTTACTCCAAAAAAAATTATTTTTATTTGTTCCTCTACAAATGATATACTTTTAGCATTACAGGGGCATATATCGCTCTTGTTTTTGAATATTTTTTTGAAAATTTCTCAGACATTTATTGCAGTTTTTTACGTTCAGCGTGGCTGAACGATTCCAATCGTCTGACTCTGAAATTAGTATGGCATTAGACAGTTAGACGATTAGAACCACTCAGGATTTGGTGCGCGTAATTAGGCCACCGAGCTGAACTGAACCTATTTACGTTAAGTATTTTCATGCCATGCCGTTTCACTTTCCGTGTGGCGCCGGATTGAGAATAGCGTCACTCCATTTCCTTCCGTGGATGTCGTAGAAGGCGACTAAGGAAATCAATTATCAGGAGACGAGCAGCAGCGTCTTCCTGAGATTCCAACCGCATACTGCGATCGCCAACCCGCCTGCCAAGCGTGGCGATTATGGCAATACCCCTCATGGTTATAAAAACCACGAAGGAGGCCTATGTCCTGCAGTGGGCGTCGAATGGGTGATGATGATGATGATGATTTTCATGCCTATAGTATCGAATTCCTGAAACACGTCTTTTATAGTTTCTAATTTACAACTATTTAAGTTGTTTTTATATGATTTTCTTACATTTTTCCTTATGCCGCCGACGCCGTCTGACTAAATGGGCATTCTTTTAAGTAGGACCACGTAGGATATTGTCGCAATATGTTGCGACATTACTATTGTACTATAAGCGCGATATTCTTAAAGTTATGTGTACCCAGATATTTACAAAAATCTATCTGAGAAGAAAGTGAAAGTTGTAACACAGTCTCACTGACGTGTTTCAGTAGTTTTGTATTTTGAAATAACTTTGCCTGTATTGTATTTTCTTTTTTTATTGATCTTCGATTATAATATTTAGGTTAATCTATGCACCTTCTGTTGTATGAAAATCTCGAAATGACAATCTTAACTGGTCGTAACTTTCTGAATAATTCATCTCGGTCGTTCTCCGCCAGTGTTTAATATTTGGCACACGAAAAAAAAAGATGTGTCACGCCATCAGTCATCATTAATTCTTTTCTTCATCAAAAGTGACACCTTGTCGTTAGCGTTTGTTTTGTTAATTTATGACAATACCGGCGAAGGACGAGCTTGCACCGGTCGGTCACGTGCGGAGTGCAAGGTTATCTCCATCGTTAGATTTGACCGGATCGATGTGGCGCTGACCCAACTTTAACCCCCACCTATATTACCTCCACACTCTCTGGTGAAACTCGCGGAGAACCTTACGGGAGCTGCTTATAAACGCGCTGCTTTGGTAGCTGAAAGCAAGGTATTTTATATATAACAACTTTTGCATTTCTACTGTAACTTGCGCGATGAATAAAGACGATTAATCTAGGTAATTAGAATAAAGAAGATCCTTTATTCTGAAACGCACCATTACGTATACATTGAAATAAAAATCTCGTCCAAGAAATACTAAAGAGTCTTCAGCGTCCACACTCGCACCCGTAGCCTTTCATGGAGAGTGTGGACACAGCTTAACATCTTTATTGCATTCCTTGGGCATAACTTTCTTGAATATTTACTCATATCGGTCGGCCCAGGTTGTCTGGGAATAACCGCGCAAACAAACTCTATATGCGGCATGAAATACAGACAAATGACATGATCTTGGTGGATATTAGTTTTCCTGTCTTCGGACTGAAATTTATTCCGTTTGTGCCTTATTGTTGCATACATTACAATATAATTTTGTGGAGTTGGCCGTGTTGATAGGTGCGTTTAATTAAACGTTCGACTTAGGTGTTATCTACAGTGTAATTTTTTTTACATCGTAAAAAAATATCTACCTAATTTCTGGACAGTACAATGATTTCTGATGCAGTACATGCCCACCAAATAAATATTAACGATCGGTTCAGTGAGCCTATCACGGCCACGAGCGCTAAAACATTCTTGATCAGGGCTATCAGAAATCAGAAATCAGAAATCAATAATTTATTTCAACGTAAAGAATTTACATTCTGTTTGCTGAATGTCAATGTACTATGTTACTATGTTAGCCGCTGCCTTCGGGCCGTATTTGTAGTGGAGAAAAAGGCAGCGGGAAAAAAAACTCCACTCTGACCATCTTTTCTCAAATCATCTTAAACTTATACATCAAAGCCTATATGATATGATTCCGTGATAGCCACTAATAACTTTAAAAGCCAAAATAACACTTCTTACAAAAGTAGGAAAAACAGTAATGCTGCGGCCAGACACACGAACAGCACCCGTTCACGAGCATAACGCAGGGGTCAGCCATCACCAGTCTCAACCATTTTAGAGGGAGATAGGTGACCCGGCCACCACGCCACCATTCGAATGACCTTTAGCAAACCTGCAGATTGAGTTCTTGTCAGCTATAAAATGTGTGCTATAGTTATTAATGTGCAATCACGTCGTCAGTACACGGTTTTAAAATTAAATAAATTATAATATTAATAATTAAATAACAATGAAATCGCAGTGGAATTGGCTTACTACCAAGGGCTTATATCGTTCATATACTCGTCTATTCTATAATATGCTTTTTTACATAGCGATTTTTTAATGAATGTTTTAAATTTATTTTCAGACAAGGATAGAACATGTTCTGGAATTCTGTTGTAAAAACGAACGCAATAGCCTACGAACGATGTATTTACCTTGGCTAAACGAAATTTAGAATAAGCAAGCTTATTTCTATTTCTAGTGTTTACGTTATGGACGTCCCTATTTAATTTGAACATGGTTATATTTTTACGAACATACATTATATTATCGAATATATATTGGCAAGCCAGTGTAAGAATTCCTATTTCTTTGAAACGCTCCCTTAGCGATTCCCTACTGCTTAAGTTGTAAATTGCTCTTACTGCTCTTTTTTGCAAAATAAATATTGTTTCTATATCTGCTGCCCGTCCCCATAATAACAGCCCATATGACATAATACTGTGAAAATAACTAAAATAGACCAGCCTCGCAGTCGATATGTCTGTAAGTTGCCTAATTTTTCTAACTGCAAATGCAGCTGAACTCAACCTACCCGATAGTTTTTCAATATGCGGGCCCCATTGCAGTTTTGAGTCTATTGTTATGCCTAAAAATAGTGTGGACTCTACCAGCTCTAATTTCTCACCAGATATTTTTAGACACGTGTCAACATTTTTAACATTGGGCAAGGAGAACTTGACGCATTTTGTCTTTTTCGCATTTAACATCAAATTGTTCACCGTGAACCAGTTTAGAACTGTAGATAGAGCATTGTTTACATCGTCAACATTACCTACACCTCTCTTTACTTTAAAAATTAAGGAAGTATCATCAGCAAACAGTACTATCTGCGATAGTTTTTCTACTAGGTAGGGCAAATCATTTACGTAAACCAAAAAAAGGAACGGTCCTAGTATAGAACCTTGAGGAACTCCTACTTTTACATTAGATCCTGAGGATTTAACTCTATTGATATCTACTTTTAGGGTTCTGTCTGTTAAGTAAGATCGAAGAAGAGCTAGCGATTTATTACTTAAACCATATCGGTGTAATTTTATAAGGAGCGTTTCGTGGTCGACGCAATCGAACGCCTTGGACAGGTCACAGAACACCCCGATGGCATCCTGCGCCTCCTCCCACGCATCAAAGATGTGCTTTATTAATGCTATGCCTGCGTCCGTCGTTGAGCGGCCCTTCGTAAATCCAAACTGTTTCTTATGAAATAGCTTATTTATACTAAAATGAGTCTGCAATTGATGCAAAATTACTTTTTCAAAAACTTTACTTAGGACCGGCAATATTGCTATTGGTCTGAAATTATTGGGATCTTCACTATCGCCAGATTTAAATAAGGGTACTATTTTACTTAACTTTAATAGATTAGGAAAGGTTCCCTGGTCAATGCATTTATTGAAAATTGTAGCAAGGTAAGGTGCTAGAATATGGATAACCGTGGATATAAGTTTAACCGATAATCCCCACAAATCTTCGGTTTTTTTTAAGTTTAACTCTTTAAATATTTTGACAATAGCAAAGGGACTTATATGGGTGAATTGGAAGTCAGCTTTGCATGTATTTATACTTTCCAGAAGTAAAGTTTCGGCTGATTGAGGGGAACAATTTAAGCTAGCCGTTATTTTGAGGGGTATGTTTTTAAAGAAATTTTCAAATATTTCTGCTATGTCTTCCCTTGAATTGACTAAATTCCCTTCTACCTTTAAAGCAAATATCTGGTCCCTAGGTCTCGTTTTGCCTGTCTCTTTGCTAATTACTTGCCAGACTGTTTTGATTTTATTAGTTGATGCCATAATTTGTTTACTTATGCTAATGGATTTGGCTGCTAAACAAGTTTGCCTAAACGTTTTTGAATATTTTTTAACATACTCTCTGAACGTCGGATCGTGATTAAATTGTTTCTCTTCATACAATTCATAAAGCCTTTTCCTACTTCTATGTAGACCTGGCGTTGCCCATTCTGAAAAACCGCGATTTAACCCTGTAATTTTTTTTACGTTAAATATCTGTTCAAATTGTTTTGATATGGTCGAAAACAGCACTTCATATAATGTATTCGGATCAGTGCTATCAAAATTTAATGAACCTAACTGTGTGCCTAATTTTCTTTTAAATAATTCAATTTTTTTTTCTGTTATTGGTCTACAAATTATTTCATTACAAGGTTCTTCTAGTACTGACGGTAGAACTGCCCATAACCCGCTATGATCGGACTGTAAATTATGTATGACCTTTTTTTCTATAAATTGACAATTACAAAAAACATTATCTATGCAAGTGGCGCTAGTAGCTGTTGTCCTAGTGGGTTCAGTAAATAAATAATGTAAATTAAATGACCTGAACAGACTAGTGAGTTTAGTTTTCAGTGAACTATCAACTAACAAATCTATATTGAAGTCACCACATACTACTATGCTCTTATTGCTAGTAAATAGGCGTTTTAAGGCGTCTTCCATAACTAATTCAAATTCATTATAATTCGATTGTGGCGGCCTATAAACACACATAACTATGTACCTATCCAATTCCACACACGAGATCTCAATTAAGCGTTCAACAGATAGACTGACAATGTCTTTTCTTTCTTTCATTTTTAAACTACTTTTTACAAATATCATTGAACCTCCTCTTATTGCGTGCTGTCGGTTAAAAGTACTTACTGCTAAATAGTCTTTTAAATTGAAAGACATTTCATGTTGTTTCAGCCAGTGCTCTGTTAAACACAAAATATCTACATTAAAATCCTTTAAAAATAGTTCAATTAAATTGTCTTTGCCGGAAAAACCCTGTATGTTTTGTGCAACTAATTTTAGACCTAACTTAGGGTTTTCCTTTGTCTGCGATGGCCGTTTAAATCCATCGATTCTGTGTTTGAGCCCGCTCCTAAATTATTACTAATACTAGTAACACGGTTGTCGTTTTCGTTGGTTTGTGTTATAATTCCTATAACAACTGAGTCAAAAATATTATAAGCCAATAGACTGGCTAACTTACGTCGACTGTTTTTAGAGAGGTACACAGTATCTCTCGTCATGAAGTAATTCTTAACAAACTTGTTAATGTCAAAAAACAATACGTCACTATGACGACATGTCAGATGATGGATATGCATGTTCAGGCTATGTATGTCGCTGTTATCCTTTCCAGAAAGTGATTGGGAATAAGGAAAAGCGCAAAAAAATAACTTTCCCGTCTCTGGTTGGACATCCTTAGCCTGAGCATACAAGTCGAATACATTGTTAATGTCCGTTTTTTTGACGCCTCGGCTATTACCTACTAATAATATATAGGTAGTATCCCTTTCAAGCGGTTTTTTGAATAAGTCTTGCACAATGTCAGTAAAACTCGCGTGGGGATGACATTCATTCAGGACATTCTGTGTAAGCCTATCGTTTAACAAGGGACCTAGGCCTACACCTATTTTATCTGAATAGATGATTGTTTTTCTTTTTACTGTGCAGCTGGGCCTTGAGAGGGCGCAAACATCGGTCAGACTGGTGTTGATGTGGGTCACTTCAGGCATGCTCGCAGGTGGGCAGGATGCTCGATCGATCGACCAATCCTGATCGGCACACTGATTCCTTCGTTCGTTCGTTCGCCTAGCCTTTGTCTGTACCTGGCGTAAAGGAAATGGTCGGCTGCGTGATACCGGAACTAAAAAATACATTTTTACAAAGGTTGTTGTTAAAACTACACGTTCTTCGGCTGGAAAAGGAGCATTGCGAAAAGTAAACATCGAAGGCTTAATTGTAAACAATAATGTGCCAAGCGCAATTTTTTGTCGTGTATTGATGGTTCCACTGGAGGGTAAACTTCGTTCAAAATTGTTCAAAAACAATTCCTTAATTTTTTTTAAATACATAATTGTACGATAAGTAAATACTTTCTGCACATAATAAGAAGCACCCTGGTTCTGTTGGAAATTTAACATGCAAGTAGTTGAGAGTGCTCTATTATTCAGTAGGTAGAGTCGAGTCTGCGGGTGGCAGGCCCCACGCCTGCCGCCCGCAGAGCTGGCCTGCGCGCCGGCCGGGCGCAGCCGTGCTCCGCGTGGACCATTGAACGCCAACCGAAAAAACTGTTACGCGACACCTATGAAGCGAATTTGTAAACAGAACACTCTCGCTATTCATTTGCGCAGTATCGGGGCAATAGGCACTTGGACTGTTGTTCAACGCGCGGTTTGCTTCGTGAGATTATAAATAGAGGATAGGCAACAATCGGGCCAGCACGGCCTGGCTATTTCTGCACGGGTCTTGCTCCGGATCCGCTAGCCAGGCTCACGAGATCTAGTGCGATGGTCTCGCACTGCCATTGGGGGCACATGTTTAGGCCGATCCGATTGTATCTCCAGCAGTTCAAGCGCAATGTATGTAAGTCCATTGACCGGTGTTAATGTTCTGTTTGTGCTGCTTTGAATGCTTTCCTTTTCGCTTGTCAGTTCCGTTGCCGGGAGGCCTCGCCTACTGTCTATTTATACTTTCGTCACATTACGTTCGGCATCAAGGTTTTTTACAAGGGCGAAAAGTTGACGTAGCTAATGTACGAGAAAATTGCGCGTGTCATATTTGTTTGCAAGGTGACAATCGAGATATGTCCTTCGTCGTTGAATCTAATTTAAACTAACGCTTCCGTTTCGCTTTAGTGTTTCGTTTCGTTTTCGCATTCTGAAGTTAATAAAATAGCGATACAAAGTTTCGTAAAGCGAAATGGTATGTAGTTATTACCCGCATTAGATGTTATACCTAATATGAATGACTTACGTAGCAGAAATATTCTAAGCAGTTTTTACAGCTGTTAAGGGGGTTGGTCCGAAACTGACCTTTGCAACGTGTTATTGAAACAACGCAAAGCTAGAAAACAATTTTTTGCACTATCGATAATTAATTATACGTCTGATTAACATGCCGGTGGTAATGGGTACCATTCCCACTGGGGACCGCCGTAGATTTGTACAAATGGGTGTGGGTGTATTTCCATGTTTGTGATAGCACAGCGTATCCTAGTTTGGGACCAGAGGCCTAATTGTGCGCACCAAATCCTGTCGCTATAGCAATAATGGAATTTGACAGTTACACAATCGGAATCGTTCAGGATTTCATACTTGTAATATAGGTGCAGGACAAGTGATTCTTTTGTGTGGAAGTTATTCTAATTTATTATTAATGTTTTTATTTTTCATACAAGCTTCACTTAAGTTTCACTTGACGCGGTGAACTTTACGAAAAATAAAAGGTATATTTTCAATTTTTGCGTAGAGATGGTTTAAATATGAATACTGAAGAAACGGTTATCAGGTTTTGCTTTATTTCGATAACATGTTGTATAGGAAGAATAAGTAGGTGCCACAAATTCTGTAATAGACTAGGTAGCTGAAAATCAAAATGCTATTGGAAAGATTTTGCGCGAGTTTGGGCAAGAGCCAAACTTTATCGATCTTTGTTAAGTCCATCGTAGATGAATTTTTTACGAATTTCACGCCGTAGAGATGCGTTAACAAACTTTGTAATACTTTCTCAAAGATGAATCCATGAAATATTGATATACTCTGTGTTATAGCGAGTTGGCTGATTTAAATATTTTGGTAAAAGATCATCGACTGTCATAGGAGTTTTAATTAGAAATTGAATCCTAATTAAGCCCGTGAGTAATTTGTTACGAATTAAGTGGATAGATCCGTGAATGTTGATTGGTGAACGTTGTGGACTGAAAGAGGATGTAGTGACTAGAATTGAGTGAGATTGCATTTGTTGAATGTTAAAGCTATTAATTTACTGGAGAGATTATCTATGGTTGAATGGAGTAATTGAAGTGGCAATTAGTCAACTTTTTGCAACAAAAGACGTGTTAATTGATCTTGGTTCTGGACGCTCGCGCAGTGACTCCTATTGTTACTTAATGTCTACAGATTGTGCATTTTGTCATTCGCGTTGTATTGTTCGCAGGGTATGGCGACTACGTCGAGGACTCGGAGAAAGGTGAGAAGTAACATTGTAAAAACTGAAATGCGAACATAAATGCGACATTAAGGCTCGACATTACTCCTAAATTAGGTGTTTCATAATACATTTTTAAATTAAAATTTGAGTAAAATCTTACTTTTCATTGTCCTATCTTGGGTATTTTATGATTTTTTAGACTAAAAAAAAAACCATAAAAAATCGCGAATACGAGTCTAAATTATCACTAGATATGGTTTTATTTGAACTGTACTGAGTTTTAGATAATAAAAATATACCAAAATGACTATCACTTAATGTGATAATGACGTCGGTCGTCCAAATTCTATTAATAGGATTTGTATTTCTGTAATTTTAAAAATGCCTACTTTCACCCAACTATTCGCTCGCGCAGCGCAATAAGTCCCATACAAATATGTGCGCTTGGAGAACACAGCCTTAAGAGAATAACAAATGTAGTTTTCATTCCGGTCAGCTTTCTTCTGGGTGTTAAACAAGTCCAACATCCTGGATGTTAAACCAGTTTAACACCCAGGATGTTTCTTAAATTAATGAGATGAATTAATGACCTAGAACGAGTAAACCACTTCAGACCTTATTGATTTTTATCATCGGTCTGTTTACATCTGCACATGAAAAAGCTGAATAGAATGAAATACGTAGATATACAATTCATAATACGTAGGTTGTCTCGCCTATGGAAACGTTCGATGGTCGGGAGTGGTGCCTGTTCATCATCATCAGCCCACCGCTGCCCACTGCTGGGTATAGGCCTTTTCCCCTCAAATGCCATCTCACAGTCCCGTGCCATCCTCATCCATGGACCCTCCGCCGACTCAACGCCATCTGGGCTGACCTTAAATGTGATTGCTCTGGTCCACCTGCCCTCTTCCCGCCTCGCCCGTTGGTGTCTGTTACGCAAAGAAAATTGTATCGCATGTCGTATTCCTCGACAGTCCACAGCACATCAACCTTTATATTCGTGCAATTTACTCGGTTACGTTACTGGTGACTTTGCAACTAAAGTGTAAAGGGTGTTTTGCTGTCGACTGTACAGCAACGGCTTTAAATTGTTCGTGTGCGTGAAGCATGTTGAATGGGATTCTCCGAAATGTGTTACGCCATGCGGGATAGCGCACAATAATTTGCGAAGGGTACCAGTGGTCGCCACTTTGTCATACTCAAAGCTACGATGCGCGGAATCCCTTAGAGCCATGTCTGCTACTCGTTTGTAAACATATTATGCGACATAACATTCGCGCTGCTGTTTACAAACTATGCGAACAATGATTCTGAATACCTAGTGGTGCTCATTTTGAAGTTAGATGAATATAAACGTTGCAATCCATTTTTTACGTCTGTGTTTTAACTCCGTTATTGCTTGAATATCGCTTGAACTTGCGGATGGATTTAGAAGAGTATTATGATCGTACACGTCCCAACTTTTAACAAGCTGGAGCACTTGAAATTGTAATTTAAAGTCAAGAGAGCGTGTCTAGACGCAGGGTCGCGGATATGTGAGTGGTAAACAAAACTTCATGAAGCTGTTGATATTTTGAAGACGCCTCGCTCGGCCGTGTTTACGGTCCGTGTCGACTGTCACACGTTGACAGTGTGCCAAGCGCGAAACTATTTCCCGCTGGAAATTAATATGCCCACAGTTAAGCCAAACGGTGCAATAATCTTTCATTATTTAGTTACATCACTACTAACAGTAATGAGAACCGCGATATCGCACGTCTGCCTGCGGTAGCATGAAAACGTTCGAAACTGAATTGTATGGGGAATTATATCCGTGACTGATGCAAGATACATACAGGGTTATTTCAAAAATTCGAAATTTCTGAAACATGTCGGTTAATTGTTATTTACAATTTCCGAAAAATTTTGATCTGTTTTCAATTTTTCCAAAAGTGTTTTTTATTTACTACGGTTGTTCTGGTTTGAAGTGACGCCGTTTGATAGATAATGCTTAAAACCAAACGTGTTAAATAGAATGGACCTTCTTCTATGCAGGACAAAGATCTACTGTGACATTCGCAGAGCGCGTAATGTGCGAATTTAATAAAATTATGTAAACCCTGATATTTCGAAAAATAAAAGTCTGAGAAAAACTCAGAATAAAAGTAGCATAGCCAGACACGAACTCTAATTGGGGTGTCTCACGAATTGCACATTTTGCAAATAACCCTGTATAGTCTCGCGTGCTAAGTGTTGATGCCTATTTCTAATGTGCGTGCTGCACTGCGTTGTAACATCAGTTGACAATGTAGAGAAGTGGCACACCGTAGGAGAAATAATTGGATCACGATCGAAGCCGCGACATAACTAGGTACCAATGACCAAGCATTCGTAGTTGGCACCGCTCCGCTCAAACCATCGTGTAGGCGTCGTACAGTCAGCGACTGGTGCCAACTCTTCATGTTCGATATTCGCACACAGAGCATTCGCCGTTTTTAAATTTGTCGAACTGAACAACGAATATAACAAATTTAACATCTAAATAAATAAACATCGCTACGAACATTTTCACGATCATTCTAGCGAACGCTCTAGTGAATGATGGTCATACTTAAAATGTACTAGCTGTCCCGGCGATCTTCGTACTGCCACAGAATCCATTTATACGAATCTTGCACAACGCCATCTATTTTTAAAACACAACGTTTGCTCGCACAACGCCATCTATTAAATATTATCCCACGGGAACGCATTACCGGGATATCAAGTATGCTATGTTTCAGTGAACTGTCGTTTCGCTAGAATGCTCGCGAAAACGCTCCCGTTTCTTTACTGAGCGTTTACCTGTAATGAACATTCGCTAGAATGTTCAAGCCTATCAGCAGCTTTACGCTGACTGTACCCTTTAGACTCGACCTGTAGTCATTTTCGAGAATAACCCTTCTCAAGGCTATCCACTTTAAAAAGTTAACAATTTCACATAATTGCCAAACTGCTAATGCAGTTTATCGGCAAGCAAAGCAATTGACTGGAACGACCAAACAATAATTGGTAGCCACGTAGCCACGATTAACGTTTTTTAGCGATTAGTTTAAGCTTCCTGGAAAGTACGTTGCTAAAAAATATACCTAATGGGAAAACTTTTGTTACAACGATAACAAATATACTCTCGCTAGTTCGTCTATTACGTTTTGGTCGAACTAGAGGGAATGAAAGGAAATTCACCTACGCCTCGGAAATAAGTGCCAAGAGACAGTTTATTGCAAGTTATTCAAAACTCAATATGTACCTATAGGATGAAACACACCAACGCGGTGGCGGTGACGGTGCCGATCATTTACTGCACTAGTATTTGTATGGACGTATTCACACCAACGCGTTCTGACCGCTACCGCAGCAATAATTTGTTTCGTGTTGCCAGGGCTTTACTTGGAATACCGTTTTTACGGTTCCGTACCCGAAGAACCCTTTTACTAAGACTTCACCGACCGTCTGCCTGTCTGTTTGTCCTTCTGGCCAGGCTGTATCTCATGAACCGTTGCAGTTGAAATTTTCACAGGTGATGTAGGTATTTCTGTTGTCGCAATAATAAACTAAAAACAGAATAAAATGAATATTTAAGGGGGGCTCCCATACAACAAACGTTGTCTAAAGACAGCGCTCGCCATCTAGCGGCCATCTATGTAACCTTCACAGCGCCGATGTCATGTCGTTAAACGCAATGTTAAACGCTTCTTGTTGGTTTCTATAGATGGCGCTATTCTCAAATTCGATCTTTGTCTAATGTTGTATAGATAATGATAACGGAACCCTTCGTTCGCGAGTCCGACTCGCACTTGGCTGGTTTTTCATTTGTCACTTTTGAGGCCTCTTCGTAACGTAACCTAATCGTAACTTTTTAAAATCTGAATCTTGCGAATTAAAAGTCTAGAGATTTTAGCGACTGAAAATTAATGCATGAAGAAAATAAGGTAACGCAAGTTGGGAACAGAAAATGTCACTACATGCTTTTCGTAATTTTTTTGAAGGGATTGAACGATACTTAAGTATTGGCTTAATGAAATTCTGAATGCAGAAACCGGCGGTTACCGTTGGATGATTAATTGTCAAAGTGAATCTATTAATTAATAGCTAACCACCAGTACAAAAAAACTAATTATCAGGGCAAATTTATCATTATTAAAAAAAAAAAAGGTTACCGTGGTCAAAAATCTATCCGAGTAATATGTACTAGGAGAAATCAGAACGTTTCACACACTTTGTATGCGTGAAATATTTTTCGTACAAAATTAAAAAAAAAACGTTTAGTTAGCCTATTGCACTGTTGGGCAGTGGCCTCCCCTTCTACAGTCCAATCTTATCTCCTTATCTCCTGTTCATCTACGACAACATTACTTTTTCGCTTTTCGTCGTACACACTTTCTCTGTTTCTATTCTTATTTAGTCTGAAATGAATACCTGTATAAGTTGGTCCATCTAACCTGACAATTTTTTATTTTAAATATTTTGTTTTCTTTGAGTTCATATTTTTCTTTTCTTAATGTACCTTTTTCCTCTATAGAAACGCTACTTATGGATTCAAATCTTTCCTTTTTAATGTTACTTGTTGTGGCAACACTTTTACTAGAGATGTCCCTAATATGTTTATCGGCGGGTCGAAATTGTGGTACAAATTTTGGTACGGGTTTTTAGTCGAAATAGGGAACTCCCTATTTCGGGCGAGCGAAATTTAATTAATGGCGAGAAGAACTCAAATGACTATCAGGATTTTCAAAAATATTTTTATCACACACGTAGATACGAGCCAGAACTATCGAATATACCCAAATTTATCAAGGTCATTTTTAATTGCCTAAAAATTATACGCACCCGAAAATAAAAGATTTCTCGTATGAAGCTGTAAATGCGTGTCCTCATTTGAAGTTGATTTATAACAATTATTTAAAGGGTAGGCATTAACTTCATATTTCCATAAAGTTATTAATCTTAAAAGAAATACACGAACTGAGCGTTTCTTGGTGGCACCACTTCGTAGCAGCTTCCGTGCCCGGCCTCCAAGAATCCTTAAGTGTTTTTGGAATGTCAGGTTTTCTAAGTAAATCTCCATATTTTATTGGAATTTCAGCTCAGACGTTTTTATTTTAAGGGAAATACAGAATTTTTATCTTGGAGACGTTCAGTTTTAGAAGGCATAATTCAATGTTAAAGGTTTTTTGCTAACCACATTGACATTTCTAAGAAGCTAGCAGTAGCGCGTTCAAAAACTAAAACCCAGGTTGAGTGATTGAAGATTAAGAAACATAGTTACTACTTTATCTGTTGCACTGGTATGGTGCTATGGTTTGGGGTAATTTTATGATATTTGCGCGAAATGAGAAATAATTCTCGAAACATTCCTCTTAGCAATATTAAATATATCTAATAATATTCCGGGGCGGACCGGGGCCTCCCGCAACTTAGTACTCTTGCTTGCTAGCAATAAATATTAGCTCGCGCAGTATGACGAATTAGATAGATAAGATAATTTATTAAAGCGAAAAATTCATGATTTTGTGCTGATGACACCAAGAAAGACGTAAGTAATTATTCCTTACTAATGAGAATACACTAAATGTGCATGCCATAATGTAAGTATTTATAGTTCGTAGTACAAACATAATGAATTTTGGTACGCGTATCAATCATAATGGTATATTTACTATTTATCTTGTAGCGCAAAGAAAAAATTAAGCATTTATTAAAGCGCAAATAAATGTTTTATCTATCTATCTATCTCCCTTAGCGTATAACATCAGTAGTGGAACGCGGAACGCCAGCGCAGACCGCCACCGGCGCCGCAACCGCGTTGGTGTGTCTTATCCTAGTTAAGTTATGCCTCAATATCAATATTAATATTTTTATGACCTGACAGAGTTACTTATTAGAAACAAGACAAGAATCGTGTTTATTATGTATTCGGTACTCAATAAAGAACATACTCTTTGTAAAGATGGTTGGGTCTATTCATTCTATTCGCCTATGGCAGGACCGGTCTAATTTATGGATCGCAAACACGAGAGCTTTTAATTATTTCTCGGCATAGGTTTTCGTGCACCGGTCCGGCAAACTTGACCTTTATCCAGCCCCTTCACGTTCGGCTTCAAAGAGGTCTCCATCTCTACATGAATTATCTCCTCGTACGTCGCTAAACGTTTCCGAACCGAAAGCTTTGTTGCTCCCGCCCCCTTTGCGTAGCTCGAATCTACAACGCTTGAGTTACGCTTCTACCGCAGTCTGGTAACCTTTGTTATACAACTCTCTTAATATTCATCTGATACTGTATTATGGCATCTTAGTATAGTCGCCGATTTCAGGGGTGTTAGAGAAACGACATTGTCATTAGATTAGTTTTTCTAATGATAGGGTCGTTTGTCGATGGCCTACTATACTTTAACTGTAAGGCGAAACAAAGTGTCAATAAGATAAGAGCTGTTTAAAAGAAGCAGTGGGGATGGAGGAAATAGGGTACTACTTAAATCTATTTTCGTCTTAGGAGGATAGGTACCCAACATCTTATAATTTTTACATCGTTATTGGGATATGTCTGGCTGTAGGGCTCTGATCACAGGTCTGCTGTCGGGTATTTGCAGACCGGCCTATTTCTTGATAAGCGTGTTTCACAGCATAATAACGAACATTTCTTCCAAAGAACCATATCTGCGAAATCAACGGTTTAGGAGAGGTTGGGTGAGGAATAAATAAATGTTCAAAGTAGCAAAATTTTACTTGACCATTTCGTCTCAAGGAACTTAATCGAAACTGATGTATAATTTCAGAATAGTACTTTAAAACTTCAACACGCAGGTACGTCGGGACGTCGGAAATGCTGAACTCCGTTTTATACCTATGCGTTCGCTATATGCGCCGCAAGTTATGAGTTTACTTTTATAATTATAATTTTCAAGCTAAAAATATTGTGGAAGTAAAACAGTCGTATTTATAAAAACACGATTCCTCAAAACATTCCTCAAATGCAGTTTAAATAGTCTAGTAAAGGGAAAGACTATTATTTAGAATATTTACCAGACTATTTGACTACTAACTGCTTTTGAGGAATGTTTTAGAGGAATCGTGTTTTTATAAATAACACCGTGATAATGTCCAGCAGCTTTGGGTCGGACGTCAGTCTTTTAACACTCTAAATAGGTACATACAATGATGACATGTTTTATTCTACCATGCTCCCAATATATTATACGAAGCTGGAAATTACACGAAAAGACGCTAAGAAGGACATCTAGGAATTTTCGGTCGCGAGCTTCGCAACCGCAAACGTAAAGTCCAATTTTCAGCAGAATAAGCAGAAGTTTTCAAAAGTTATGTGCAACATTTATTTCCCACTGGAAGGCAAACATCGTGACTGCACTCCAGAGAATGTGCGAAATGATAAGAGGAATGAAGCCACTTCGTAATAACCGTTCCCTCGGCGTCTTTCCTTTCTTTCCGGAACTTGACTGCACGCTTAATGTAAACTATACTCAGAAGAAAACCGCAGAATGAAAACCTTTAATTAATTATACGTTGAGACTTGTGCATAATATTATGATTCGCGGGGGCGGACCGTTGTTATTTTGCTATGGTTTTGAGAGTTAGCACAGTCCCAGGGTAGCTCTTATCTCGGTCGAGAAGGATAATTACATACTGACCCCCAGTTTCTCGTAACTGTTCGTAACTCATGTCTCGTAACCGTAATCTGTTACTGTTACTGTTAAGTGCATAAAAAAGAAAACAACTGACAGATGCAAACTTGCCCGTTGAAAGTATTTTTATAATGCAAAAATAATTTTCTTATCAAATTCTGATTTGTGAATTTGGATTGATTGGTTAGTCGTTGATTAAACGCACTCAACACAAACCTTATTATTGACTCCTCAAACATTCCAGCCGGTGCTGTTCATGCATGATAAAAGTATTCACACCATTGTATTGTTCGACGGCCAGATAGATTGATAAAGCGGGCGACAAATATGATAACGCCGTGCGAGGTGATAAGGATATTTTATTGAGTACGGCCCGCCGCGGCTGTTGTGCGTTGTTTATTTATGTCTCAAGAAGCGTGTCTGTTGCAGCAGGAGGATGAGAAGAAGAGCAAGAAACGGCAGTCGCCGGTGGACGACCGGCCCACCGTCCCGGCGCCTAGCGAGGCGATGCTCAACAGTAAGTTTATTTTATTTTATTAGAAGGTGAAGAAAACAGTACAATTAAATATTTACAGCATAAATGCAGTCGACAGCAGGGCCAAGTTTCATAACGTTGTTTATTATGACAATTCGATGTACATTGAGTAGCAGAGTATCGCTTCTTGTTAATCTGTGGGTCAGTCGGCTTTGCAATGTACATCGAATTGTCATAGTAAGCCACGAATTGTAGTTCTATAAAACAGGCCCCAGGTCAACCTTTACATTTCTGTTGCAAGGTAGCCCTTAACGTAACTGACTAGAGTGCACGCATGTAAAGGTTGATGTGCTGCCGATTGTACATTAATCAATTAGTTATGAAGCCTTAGTGATGACTAGCTGTGCGTGTGGCCTTGGAACCCATTAAGAGGTCAAATATCTGTTAATCCAGGATATGGTCTACCTCACCATAGGTGCAAATTTTTTACACGATTGTCCAAACAAAGATAAATTGTAATATTTTCAGAGTTATTATCTGAGATCATGTATGTTTAGACGTTTCCGTACCCAAAGGGTAAGGGACCCTATTACTAAGACTCCACTGCCCGTCTGTCTGTATGTATGTCTGTCACCAGGCTGTATATCTTGAACCGTGATAGCTAGACGGTTGAAATTTTCACAGGTGATGTATTTCTATTGCCGCTATAAAAACAAATACTGAAAACAGAATAAAATTAATATTTAAGTGGGGCTTCCATCGAATAATCGTGATTTTTTTTTTGCCGTTTTTTGCTTGATATTAATAACGGCAACAGGTAGACGCTTGAAATATTTACAGAATATGAAGTTGTATATTTACTTTAATAATAAATAATTAAATTAAATAGAATAAATATTTAAGGGGGGCTCCCATACAACAACCTTGATTTGTTTGCCGATTTTTGTTCGATATTAATAACGGCAACAGGTAGAGCTTGAAATATTCAAACACCTACGTATTTAGATAAACTCTACATACATGTACTCATATAGCGGTGGTACGGCAGTGGTAGAGCGCTGGTCTCATATTCGGAAGGTCGTAGGTTCGAATCCCGGCATGTACCAATGAATTTGCTTTCCAAGTTACGTACATTTGTGTGGTTGTAGTAGCAATACCAATCGCTAACGTCGAAGGAAAATATTATGAGGAAACCCTAGTGTCTGAGGTATTTACATACATCAGCGCTTGCTACGTACTAATGGCTCAACTATTTGGCTAAGTGCGGAAATCTCAGGTCTAACTACAACTAGGTACTCATATCATGAATGCAAAAACCACTTCTAACAGAGTGATACTCTCATTGATACTCACATTGCTCTCACGATAAATAATGTATTGGACAACTTTCGGTCTACGAAAAAAACTAAATATAAATTTCTCTGTCCTTTTCTAATTTAAATTACTTAACGAAAGAATAAAAAAGCAAATAATAAATAAAAAAATGAAACGTGAAAAAAACGAACAAAAATGAAATTATGCTTAGGCTTATGTGCCTACTGTATGTAATTCTTTGTAATGTTGCCAAATAAAGTTTATTCTTATTCTTATTCTTAAATTACTGTATTTTCGATATTAATTAGAATTTTTTATTCGAACTATAGACTTCTTTCTTGTTTAGAAGACTCCCGATTTCTCAACTGAGCTGTTATATCGTTATCGATTGCATTCTAATGATATTGCGTTGCAATTTCTTTGTGCCTGAGAAAACGGGGAAAACGACGTTCACTAAAAATTTAACCTAACTAGATGCATTTATCGCCCCCGAGATATTTATTAAATTTCATTGAAGTCGTTGGAGCCTTTTCCGGGATTCTTATTTATGTAGGTTTTATTGACAGGAATGGCTCGTTTAAAATGATAAGTAGGTATAACATCTTTGTAATATCAGCTGCATTAATGACGATACTATGATGCACAAACTAAATGATGCACAAACTAAATCCATTTATATAAAAAATATGAAAACATGTCCGTGCCGTGTCCTTACTAGCAAATAACGAAACAATTTTTCATACGTAAAACATTTTTACTAGAGAAAGCAAAATAAAAACAATGTTTTGCGCATTAAAAACGGATTATTTTATGTAATGTTTGATGAAACATACGAGCAAGAGATTAACCAACGACCACAGATCCGCAGACTTTTCTTTGTCATGCCCTCAAGATATAATATATTCACATCATACTCGTATTTAAAATTTAAATTAAACAATACTCTTTATGAGCATTAATTGCACAACTTTGTTATAAGGTAGAATTGACGAAGGCAAGTAAATAAAGCCCGTAGGTAAACAAATAACCTTTGACGCATATTAAACACAACCTTTGTGGGCGCTGATGGCACAAATGTACAAGGGACATGTACATGGAAAGGCGATCCGTGTGCGTCGAGACCCGGTGTGGGTAAAACCAAATTAACGCCAACAACATTTCCATGAACTTTGGTACCTATTGATCTGTAGGTAATTTTCGCAAAATGATATTTAGCGCCCGAACTGGGTTCGCACTGAATAAGTAGTGGTTTTCAATCAATATCGATTCTATTGTGAAACATAGACAGCGACATACATTTCCGTTGGTAATACATTAGTGATTTGAATAGCATGTCTTGTTTGGTATTGTAAACTCAGTAAAGAGTAATAGGTATAATTATAACGCTAAATTGTCACTTCAGGGTTTGATGTTATTAACACCATGATGATAATTTACCGTTGATCTGATATTAGATTATTTAAAATAACACTGTAAGTCTGTATGTTCAAATTGAGATGTTAACTCCACTAAGTTGAGAACAAGTGATAATTGAAAGGCGCTTATCAGTCAGTCATGACGCTTATCAGGCTTACATCTTTGAGCATCGCTTTATCTTGTTTGGCAGAGGAATAAAATGAAGGTTACAAGGCATATTCCATTCCTGACATGCTTACCCTGGATATAAATAAACCGTCGACGGAAGTCGTTAAAATACGGACTAAATTACGGATTACGGATTACGAATACGAATACGGATCGTGGCAAGTGGCAGTCCCTGGTCTCTGCCTACCCCTCTGGGATACAAGCGTGAGTTTATGATGTCCATATGTATGTACGGACTAAATAATGCTTATCTAGTTATCTGGGTCTTTCATTGATCTCATTGATTAAATAAATACCGATTCCTAATGGCCTTACGCATGAGAAGTTGACCCGCAAGTAGCAAAATTGTAAACGTGTAAACAGTCGCTAAAGAGCTCTGTAACCTCTGTAGTAACAAGTTGCGCTAAGTTGCAAGTAAGCGATTTATCGAACAAGTGAAATAGATTCAAGTCTATTTTTCTGTTTAGTAGTCTCGCTCCTCGCACCCCGCAGGTACCCCGGTGAGCGTGTCCTTGAGTATTTGTATGAAGAAACTAAAATGATAAATTGCGTGTGAATGCCTGACCTGAATCACTTAGCACGTGTTTTTTTATGTAGCCTATATACGTCCCACTGCAGGGCACAGGCCTCTCAGAGAGAGACTATGGGCTTAATCACCCCGCGTGCCCACCGCGGATTGGCAATTTCCAGCGCTGAGGTATGTGAACACCGATCGATATTAGCACGGCATAATCTCAATCTGTCGTCTTGACCGAGTTTCAAAGTGCACATCCAGGGAAAACATATTTGGAATGGTATATACTCACTAGTCAAATACTGTATCAGTATACAAAGAATCTAAGGTAAACAAATTTCTTTGTCTGCCATAATAAAATAATAATTGTTTACCTCAATTGTATCATAACCAGATGATAAGAAATTATGGCACTATGTTTACGCATTACAATGAGACAATATGTTATTCGGACTATTGTACAAAAAATACACAGTGTGTTAGTAGACTATGCAGTTGCCAAAAGTCTAAATGAAAAATACTTAAAACAGTTGTCATCAAAAATATGATCGGGTAGCCCAATAAATTCTGGTCCAGCGGGTGTCGTTAGATGGGCCGTTGCAGTATTGACTATCCAATGCAACTTTGTATAGGCATGTAACTATTTACTACATTGGCACAAAAAATTGACATTGTGACATTCGCAAAAAAGAAAAAAAAAGTTTGATAATGAACTAACTAAACCGTGTACTAATTTCGCTATAAGACGATCGTGATTTCGTTTTTAATAAACTTTACAAAACTCGTTAATATCGCTGTCTCGTTTTTCCGAGAATAATATTTGCTGTTGGTACTAAATTTCTGTCAGTGCGGAATGCCGCAAAGATATGTACCAAAGTTATGTACGATGGCATGCCAAGATATTTTGCCTGGGAATGTAATACAAGTAATAATTCCCTGTCATATCATGTATGATTTCGCACGTTCCCTCGCTAATTGACTTGATCATGGAGCTTTTATGAAAATAGGGGTCCATTTTCTCCTTGACATATTAACCTAAAAGATCCCGCCCACGCCTCGCTGGTTATCATTTGTCACATCCCATTTAATATGTGTCAAAGAAAAACTCAAAGCAGAATTTGCTTTCCCGTTCATAACGGTTTGTTGATTAAATTTCAAAATGTTTTCCCCAGAAGTGTTCTACATTAATTGCCGATGCGCAGTTGTATTTTAAGAGCTTCACGGTAAATATAATTTGAGACTCATTTTTCGGATGGATGCGAGAAAAATATTTTGGCAAACGGCGAAACAATAAAATGTTAATGAAGTCTCAATCTCGCAATCTCTCACATCCGTTCCACCTAATAAAATAGAGTAGTGATAATCGTATGAAATTATTGCAAGTGACAAAAGTTACCAGTTATACTTTGTGTACTTGTGCAGAGTAGCTAAACATTTTATGCTACTAGTTCCAAGAGTAAGAATAGCCTGAATACCTGCTCTTTAGATTGTCAGGTGACTTGGGTAAGCTTTTATAATAAAACAAGCTGGCTCGGCAAACGTAGTTTCGCCATATTAATTTTATTAGCCTACGAACTATTGTCAGATCTACCCAATATACACAAAAAAAATCATAAAAATCTGTGAAGCCGTTTCAGAGAAGTACGATAAAAAACATTGTGACATGAGATTTTTATATATTAGATTATTTAAATGCGTTTTAAAACTTCAGCTATCTCTTGGCTTTTATGCATCAACCTCCCACTATTGTCTATGAGTCTCTATCTCGGAGGTAATTTTGTGATAAGAACAGGACAATGTCAACACCGTATGGTGACAAACATGATCTTGTGTCAACACACTCACGTTGTAAACTACATGTTTAATTCCATGATGATGGAGGTAATTTCATTTGTCCAGCGACGTCGTGCTGGTTAACAGTTAAGAATAAAATTAAGTTTATTTAAAAAGGTATCGGTACAAAATTTGTATATAAAGTCATCAGCGGATTGTGAAATCACTAAATTCCACACCGTGTTTAAAGTAGTGACAATGGCTTCGGGCACACCAAAAAATCAGGATTTTTGTAAGTACCTCCTTAATCTCTACTGTCATTTGTCTTCTCGAATGTGAACCAAATTAACATTAGCATGAACATAATACGCTACGAGACAAGTGTAATTTGTAGCTTGTAGCGGGCTCTATGGTGCTACGAACTTGCTACGTGGTACTACGCGGGTGCTACGAGGCTACGAAATTTCTCATTTTCGGGGTCATGGATATGGTTTACTTACCCAATCCGGACGCTTGTCGTTCTTGGTGCAATTAGTTTATGTTATCTATTAATGGATTAATGAGAAAGTTATTTACTTACATGGAACGAGCTTTAAAGCGTTTATTTACATTAAACGATCATTAAAAGAGTTGATCGACGGCGAGATTTATGCGGGGCATTGTTTGAAAAAAATTAAGGGTCTATTTTTTATAAACAGTTTTGTATGATATAAAAAATATATTGAGTTTTTTAAGTCTCTGTGAGAAAAGGCCTGTGCCCTGCAGTGGGACGTATATAGGCTACATGAAAAAGTAGGTAAATGTTTTGTTAATTAGTTTTGTAAATAAAAAATATTAAGTATTTTGTTAACTAACGTTACAAAATTGTTTTTTTATTTCCTACATGAAAAATTCTCAATCCTTTATTATTTTCGATCTCACATTTCAGAAATCTCCCCAAGTACATCGATTCAGGTCTCTTTTCAACCCAAACATTAATTTTGAGTCATCGTGTATACAATTAATTTGTAAACATTAAAGTTATAGTAGTAACTCGTTAACTGTGAAGGAAAACATCGTGAGAAAACCTGAGTGTCAGAGCTATTCATATACCTCAGCGCTTGAAATCGCCAATCCGCGGTGGGCACGCGTGGTGATTAGCCCATACTCTCTCCCTGAGAGAAAGCCTGTGCCCTGCAGTGGGACGTATATAGGCTGCTTATGCTAAAGTGGGCTGACTTGAGCACCTCAAAATTATGCAGTTGGCAAGTCACCTACACTCGGTTAGCACACAGGGTGAATCTACCACTCAAAAACTCAGAAGGTGACAGCTCACCTATTTAGCACTATTTAGTTGCCACTTTACATTAAGCGATTTTATCACCCTTATCAACTTTCCATTCCAAGGTCCGTCGCGAGCGCCATCTATTGAAAGTAATTTCCATACCATGTTCATTTTTTTATGCATGGAAAACCGGTGGTTTTATGTAATTAGCAGGCATGCCTGTAGACCGGTAGACCTGCCTAGTATGTAATTTATACAACTAAGATCTGGGTTGTCACTTCTGAGTTTACAAATAACCATTGAGATAGTTATTATTTGTTCCCCTCTATTCACGACTTTGTTGTTATTTTGAAATTTTACATGCCTTTTTATGATGCACATAATCCGATCTCTAGTAATAACTTGCCGCTTTAAACCAAAATGGCCACCTGCTGAACCGCATCACTGGAACGAAATATTTTATAGCCTATAACATTATTACTACCTCTATTCTGAAATATTATACTGATCCTTAATCTCAAAGCATCATTTCTTAAACTTAGTATGAATGGCAGCCTATTTTTATGTAAGAAAGCAGTGATGTAATTGTGACCAGTTATGACTTCCCAATGTCTCCAAACGTTTTATTTTTATTTGATTGCAGTTGGGATATTTTCTTTCCTCATTGACGGAGGTTTCGTGGACGAACATAACCTGAAGCTCGGGTTCAGTATTGTCATATTTTAGTTCAATAATATATTAAGCCACGAAACTTCAGAGCCGAGTTTCATGAAACTTACAATTCGTAGTTTATTATGACAATTCAAACCAAAGCGAAACTAGCCCGCCAAACAACAGCGACCGACAGAGGGCGTTCCGTGTGGATTTATTTACATTCACGACACACAATGAATACTCACGACAACCAATTCGCTGTT
The DNA here is from genome assembly GCA_947308005.1 of Yponomeuta malinellus. Classification (NCBI taxonomy): domain Eukaryota; kingdom Metazoa; phylum Arthropoda; class Insecta; order Lepidoptera; family Yponomeutidae; genus Yponomeuta; species Yponomeuta malinellus. Next base: position 11,987,473 of record OX371006.1, on the reverse strand, counting down.
TGCCACCAAGCAATTACTAACAAAACACACCTGAAGTGCAAGAGACGTGATAATGGGATGCACAACCTGCGGGGAAATGACAGAAGCCGAATTCGCGAGAATGTTGCCAATGACTAAGGCACGTTGGAAGTGCCAAGTATGCAAGCTAAAAAAAGCCAACTCAAAGGTAAACCAACAACACTGCCACTAAACAACTGAGCAATGAGCTCGGCACCCCCTCCAGCAGCAGCAACGTTCTAGAGACCCCCGCTGGCTCAATCCTATCAGATATGCTTTCATCCATAGTCAATATTGATACTCAAGCCCTCATCGACTATTTTTTGAGAAAAAGTTTGCTACTCTCAAACAGGAATGGAGTAGATACGTAGCTGAAATTATTATGCCGGTGCAAGCTGACCTTCAAAAAATATCCAAACGTACTGTAAATTGGGAAACCCGGGTAGAGGCTCTAGTAGAGGTACAGATGAAGAAATGTGAGGAGTTAAAAGCCGAGAATGGCAACCTAAAAATAAAATAGACCGGACGAAGAAAAATATTAATTTTATTGAACAAAATTCGAGAAACTGCAACGTGGAAATTCAAAACATTCCTGAGATACCGGGAGAAAAACCTTATAAGTCTTGTTCAAAACATCGGCAACCTCATGGGAGTCGCTGTGCCACAGGAGAACATTACAAATGTACACCGGGCAGCACCAGGAGCCCAACGGGATCGCCCCAAAAATATTGCGCTACAGCTTTCAAATAAGTACCTGCGTGACGACATTCTCGCCGCGGTGCGCATGCGTCGCGAGCTCACTACAGAACAATTAAACTTGCCACATCCCATCCACCGGTTTTATGTAAAGGAGCATCTAACGCTGACCAACAAAATCCTGCACTAAGGCCGCTCCTTGCAGAAGGCTAAAGATTTCAAGCGTGTGTGGGTTAAAAACGCTGTAATCAAAATGCGCGAGACAGATACAAGTAAAATATGGAAAATTCATAGTGAAGAAGATCTGGATAAGATAAATTGGCATGTTTCTTTGCATCAAAATTCTTAACTCTACTGGATTTCTCGCGAGCTTTTGATCGTATCAGCGTAGAACTCTTAATAGCTAAAATGTAATTTTGTGGTATCTCTCAAACAGCTTGCCACTGGTTCCACTTATTTCTCTCTAACAGAAAACAGTACGTTGTTATGGGAGACGCCCATGGAGACTTAAAAGAATCTCAAATAAGGGTCATAAGATGCGGCTGCCCACAAGGATCTATTTTAAGCCCCTTAATTTTTTTTTTTGTACACAACAGACCTCATTTAACGTGCTCAATACTATAATGTCTATCTCTACGCAGATAACACATAACTGTACTTTTCATTTAAGCACCAAAACACTAGAGTGGCTGAGAACCTAATAACTGAAGACCTAGATAACATTTTAAAATGGACTAAACAAAATTCACTTGTTCTCAACCCATCCAAATCTAAATACATCATCTTGGGTACAAAACGACAGTGCGAGCAGAACATATTCACCTATCATAGATGGGAAAGATGTTGAAAGAGTAAATAATGTGAGAAACCTAGGCTTGTTGACGGACAGTGAGTTAAGATTTATAGAAGATCTTTTTCGTTCGTCGGTAGTCGTCTCGAATAGACGTGTGGCAGCTCGTGTCTGGTTTTGAGTCGTATATTATTGTCTAGGGCAAGGGAGTTTCGATCTTGTTTCAAGTGCCTACAGTTTAAAATCTAATACCAATTCAACGCAGCAGTCACCATAGCCTCGGACACTCACCAGCGCATTAAGAGTAAGGTACATTCTTATTCTCACGCATACATTGGTACAAATTCGCAAATTGCATAGTGTATGGTAAAAGTCAGAAGCGTCATCATGATGGCTAGGTCTCCTATAAAGTTAAGTCCGTCAAAATCAAATCCAGATTTGACGACCATGGAGGATGTGTCTTCACATAACGTCAACTTAAGAAAACGCAGAAAACCTGATTGCGGTTGCTTTGAAGAACTAAAAGCAATGATAAAATCAATGCAAGATGACTTTAGTAGGAAGAATGAAGGTCTAATTGCTGACTTGAAAGTTCAGAATGCTAAAATACTTGAGGCACAGACAAGTATGACTGCGGTGCTTGAAGCAAATACAATACAATACAAGGAGCTAAAATCTAAGGTAGACAACCTTACGTTTAGGCACTCCAATGTTCAAGAAAAAATTGATGCACTGGATGAACAAGTCGATGAATTACAAAGATTGAAGCTAAGAACTACTATAGAAATCAGAAATATGCCTAAATCTGCAAATGAAAATTTGATCGAAATTGTTCAAAAACTATGCGTGAGTGTAGGCATTCCGCATAGTAACGATAACATAAAGCAAGTTTTTAGGAAGGGCAGAGATAACGCGCCAATTGTAGTTGAATTTACTGACGAGAAGAACAAAGAAGAAATCCTTAATGCCGTAAAAGTATTCAACAAAAAGGAGTATGCCAACAAGTTGCACAGTGCGCACTTGGGGTGCAATGAAGTGAAAGTCCCAATATACGTGGGAGAAGCACTTACCATGAAAACAAAGAAATTACTTAAAGCCACAAGAGAATTGGTTAAGTCGGGGATCTACCAATACTCCTGGATATCGCGTGGTAGAGTGCTGGTACGTAGAGAAAATGGCCAACCTGCTATTAGAATACATTCTGAGCAACAAGTTGAGACTCTGCGCCACGAGGGTAACAAAGATTGACTATATGGTGAGCTATGTTTCTTTCACGTCGTGTGTTATGTCTCTAAGTGTCGCACTAGTTTTAATACTATAATCGTAATTTGTTGCCTTGCCTTGAAAATGTCTACATATATTAAATATCTACATATATACTATTTGAGAAAAATATATAACATATTTATTTACATATTATTGTCTAACCTGCTTTTGCTTATGCTCTTAGTTCATTCATTAAATTCTCAGCTTTGCTTAATAACGTGCGATGAACTTATCCAAACAATTAATCACTCTCTTAATATCAGTCTCAGTCCCCATACTAGACGTTATCTCTGTGTTGATTTGAGCTCTACTTATGGCTTTAGACAAAGTAAAAAATGTTGCCACTGACCTTGACAATACTGTCAAAGTTGGTGAGTCTTTTATGGTGAGTGAGGCTGAGAAGTGTAAAGCCCTTCTGGAAGAATCTGAAAAATCCTTTAAATTTGTCGTACAGAATATAAGAAGCATTGATCATAATATAGACAGCTTTAGAGTTTTCTTATCCAGACTCAACATTGACAACGATTTTATTATACTCACTGAATGCTGGCTTTCTAAAGTAGGTGCTCTTCCAGTCATTGCAAATTTTACTCCACATCCGTCTGCAAAACACATTAACCAAAATGGTGGGGTTACCGTTTATGCTCGAAATAATCTTAATGTAAGGGTTGATGAGCCGGATTTGGATGATGCTGACTGCCTTACCATTAAAATAGATAAGAGTCTTGTTTTAGTTTGTATATACAGGTCACCATCTTTTGCAAACATTGAACGCTTTTTAAATTCCCTTGATAAACTGCTCCAAAGCCTTAAAATGTTTTCAAACATACTGCTTGTAGGAGACATTAATATTGATGTTAAGGATGGTAGTACTGATACTAGGTACTGCGAATATCTGAATCTACTTGCAACAAACGGACTTCTTCCTGGTCATTTATTTCCGACTAGGGGTCCAAACTGTATCGATCACTGTTTTGCTAAATTAAATAACGCACTAACTACAGTGGTTTGTAATTCAACGGTGACTGACCACAGCTGTTTGATTATATCGGCGAAGAAAAAACAAATAAGTCAAAATAGGGATCATCGTATCTGTAAAAAAACAGACTACCAAAAAGCTCTACTGGAACTAGAGAGCATAGAATGGGATGAATTTCTCTCCTCTAATGACCCAAACGTGATAACACATAAGTTTCTAACTTCAGTCTCGACTACTATTCGGAAATATACTACTGTACACAGAGTCCCCAATAGAAAAGCTTGTTTGAAGCCATGGGTTACGCCGGGTCTAACTCGATGCATGAGATTCAGAGACAAACTACATTTAAAGTGCAGAAAGAAACCGCAGGATATCACAGGGCAGGTAATTTACAAAAGATATAGGAATTTTTGCAACAACTTATTAAATAAACTCAAAAGAAAGTACGAAAGAGATGAGCTAAACAAAAACAAACAAGATATAAAAAAAACCTGGGATACTATTAGGGAGATATGTAACATAAACAAATCAAGAGCACCCGTCACCGATATATTAAATTTTAAAGAAACTCCCCAAGATTCTGTGAATTACATTAATGGCTTTTTTGTAGACGTTGGGAAAAAGCTAGCCGAGGAGGTTTTTAAAAATATAAATACCACAGAAGCTGAACTACTTTCCGAAATTAGTCCTGATGAAAATACACCATTAAATTCTATGACTATGCTACCAACTGACGAACTTGAAATAAAAAAAGTCATCATGTCCCTAAAAACCACGTCTTCCACAGGTTGGGATGGTATTTCCTCAAATTTTCTCAAGTTGGCAGTGGACTGTCTGTCAAAACCAATTGTATACCTCTGTAATTTGTGTTTGTCCTCAGGCGTCTTTCCGGATTCCCTCAAGGAATCTATTATTATTCCGGTGTATAAGTCTGGGGGTAGGGACAGTATCAGTAATTATAGACCTATATCACTATTACCAACTTTGGCCAAGATCTTGGAGAAACTGATTAACTTTAGACTCCTTCATTACCTCGAAAACAATAACTTACTTTCGCAAAACCAATATGGCTTTAGGGGAGGTATTTCTACTACTGATGCTATTGATACATTGGTGAGACACGTAGTCGGTATGCTTGACTCGAAGAGAAAGTGTCTTAGCATTTTCCTTGATTTGGCCAAGGCATTTGATACTGTCTCTATCCCCTTACTCATACGTAGATTGGAGTTGGTTGGCGTTCGCGGTGTGGCCTTGGACCTCCTTACGAGCTATCTCAATAATAGGAAGCAGGTTGTTAGAGTCCTCGACGAAGAAGGTCATTCTATCGTTAGCGACAAAATGGACGTTTCTTTTGGAGTCCCACAGGGTTCGGTTCTGGGGCCGACCCTATTCTTAATTTACATTAATAACTTGTGTTCTAAGCAGCTTAATAATGCAAAAATTATAACATTTGCTGATGATACAGCAGTCATATTTGATGGTGGGTCTTGGGATGAGGTGAAGGTGATAGCGGAAACAGGCTTTCGAGAGATTATGTCATGGCTTAACAAAAACGTGCTTACCCTTAATCTAAAGAAGACAATGTATATGACTTTTAGCATAAGAAACAACACCCAGCCGAAGATAGATCTCAACCTAAAAGCCCATACATGTGAGAATGGTTCCGTGTGTAATTGTTATGTCCTTTCTCAAACCGACACTATTAAGTATCTAGGCGTAGAAATAGACAAAAACCTAAATTGGAAAAAACAGATAAATTTGTTAAGTTCTAGAGTACGAAAGTTGATTTGCATTTTCAGAAGAATAAGGCATGTCAATGATCAACCTACTATTAAAATAACTTACTATGCTCTGTGTCAATCGATTTTATCGTACGGGATAGTTGCATGGGGTGGAGCTAAAAAAACTATTTTGATTAAAGCTGAGAGGGCTCAAAGAGCTATTATCAAGGTAGCAATGTTCAAGACGTACCGATACCCCACAAGAGACCTATACCGGGAATTTCAAGTTCTAACTGTACGTCAATTATTCATAAAACAAATATTACTTCGACAACACTCTCTCCCGGGATTAGATGTTTTAGCACAGAGAAGGAAACATGCTACATATAAGGTTCCTTCATGTAAAACTGCTTTTGCTCAGGACTTTTCTTTGTTCCTTGCGCCCTATTTGTATAATAGGGTCGGGAAATCGTTGACTTTAAATAATTGTACCAAATTTCAATGTAAAAGGATTCTTGCTAAATTTCTGGGCGAATTGGATTATGAGTCAACTGAGAATATACTAAGAGTAATAAAATAAATAATATGTACGGTACTATAAAAAATATATAAATGAATAAGTATTGTATATGTTTATGTGTATTATTATAAAAAGACAATATTTATGATATACATAAATAACATATTTTTAAAAATTTTATGTAATATAATATATACATTTTACATTTCATTTCTAACTATTTTGTATATAATCATATCTATATATCTATGTGGGATTTATGTATGCACTTAAAGGCAGAGGCAAATTAGAAGTAAGGTAAAAGTAATATTGTATAAGAAAAAAAAAAAAATAAAAAAAAAATAAATAAATGCATGTCCATGTCATAGTAAATTATAGATCACAATTAAGTTATTGTAATATTGTTCAACTATTATTAATCAAATCTAATTCATTTCCGTTAAATGGTTTCTTTTAATAGAAAATTTAGAAGTAAAATTATCTGTTCACTCTAAACAATTTCCTTGCTCTGTATAAGACACTATCAGTAGTCCAGTTAACGAAGACCTACCTTAACTTGGAACATGATTTGATAAAGAGCTCCACCTTACTTGGTCTCTGCAAGAACGAGAACCTACCTTGCCGTCATACAGTTTTTACTAGTACGGAGGGTAGTAGTATCGTTTTGGCTGTTGCTAGTAAAATAGATTGCGTTAATTACTGCATTAAAAATCAAGATGTCTACATTTTAAGTTACCGATCGGATGCATGTAAACACTATTCGGTCTTGTTTGTGGGGAGTTGATTCTGTTGGGGCACTCTTGGGACGGAGTTGTGGCGGGTCTGTAGCAGGAATTCCTGAGATAAGCTGGCTTTGGCTTCGTTTTGGGAGTGTCGTTTGTGGGATCGACTTGTTATATATAGGACTGTTGAAATGTAAGTACCTAGATATTGTATATTAAATTCTCTCAGCTGTAATGGTTTCTGTGATTAAATAAAATTTGAATTTGAATTTGAACATAAATAAAAAAAAATAGAACGGCCTTTTCCCGACTCAAGGTACTTTATGGTATCAGAAATTATCAGAAGGAGGATTTGAGAATGACATTGACGGCGTCTTTAGTACTTTCGGTTTTTAATTACTGCGACAGTGTGTACGGTCCAAGAATAGTTGAAAAGACTAGCCGCGCCGCAGTTTGGCGAAATTAGGGAAAAAAATTAAGGTTTTTAAATGTGAACAAATCAAATAAAAATGTACCTACGGAAGACTTTTCCAAGTGACCAGCCATGATCTCTGTCCCTGTCTATATGATTGTGCCCGTGACTTCGTTCACGTGGGATTCCTATGTTGGAATACTAGCTTGGTTTTTTTACATATGCCTGTTATAAAACAAAGCCATCTATAGACTTAGGTGGCTACTCACCCTGCTTGCTTGACAAAGTAATGAAATGAAATGTAATGAATATGTTTATTACTAAAATATACTTATAAGAAATGTGAATGTAAGGTTGAATGTGTTTTTCGCACAAACTATTAAATGGATTATATGAAATTAGGTAGACCCTACTGCAAAATAATTTGATTTAACAAAAAGAATAAAATAAATTACCTATTTTAAGAAAAAACTAAACAAAGCTCGCTTTTGTCGGTAAGGCACTAAAAACTAGAAAATATTTTACTTACCTAATTAAACCAAAAAGCGAGGTGGTGATGGCTTCGCCACTGAACATTACGAAACTACATAAGTAATTATTTTCTGCTTTTTAGTGCATCGCCGACAAAAGCGTTTTCACGTTATTTTATTTTGATTATTATTCACTTTTATTCATTTGGCAACAAAGGCGTAATGTAAACTTAAAATTGACTAAAAAAAACAGCCAAGCTGAGTGTCCAACATTGGAATAGATAAATTGAATCGTGTGATTTTAAAACGACACATGTCCTTTCATTACAACTTTGCAGGAAATAGAAAAAACTGTTTTATTCAAATACTAATATCTACAACAGCAATATTTTAGCATATTATATTGATTTCTGTATGAATAAACTACATTTTTTTTTCTAATGTAAATCAATAGGTAGGTGTAAATAATTTAATTAAAAAAAAATGGGCAAGTGTTATTTTAAAAACACATGTGACTTGTGTTGTTTTAAAATCACACGATTCAATTAATTTCCAGTTCATCCCTCTGCAAAATTATACTCCGTTCCACGAGTCGAACTCCTAGGGAACAAAATACTCGCATCTCAATGGTCAATGCGCGCGGCTAGAGATAAGCGAAACAATAAGCGAAGACGGTCCGCTTCATAGGGTAGGTATGCATGCATGGAATTCAACGTCACGCGCATTAACAGTACATGGACGATTTTCTTTGGGAGCTGTTTTCGTGGAATGGAGTAATTTTCTTGACAGTGTTTTCTGCTACATCAATACTAGTTTTTTGGCAGCTGTTGTCTCACGTGTCTCGTCTCCCGCAGACCTCCGCACGGCCTTCGGCCTGCTGGACCGGGACAGCGACGGGCACGTGACCCCCGAGGAGCTGCAGTTCATGCTGCGCAACCTCGGCATCGAGGTCAAGGATGACCTCATCGCGGAACTCGTCAAGGACGCCAGCAAGACTGGTCAGTATTAAAATATATTTCTCTGCAGTCCACGAGAGACCATATTCAGTGCCGGATTTCTTGACCACTTAAACAATTCAGGCCTGTGGTGACCCCTAATCCAATAGTTAACCCGTTTTGATTAAAAAAATATTTCGCCGATTATCACAACCTTTTTTGGGTTCCTTGGCGAAAGTGTACCAACGGGACCCTATTACTACGGCGTCAGTCTGTCCAACCTATAAAACTACGCTCCAGTACGCTCTCTAGGCATATTATTTCTTGTACTTATAGGTGCTGGGCAAGCCTAGTCCATCTAAAATAATGTCCCAGGCACTGCAGCGTCCGAGTGGTCCCTTCACCCATCTAGTGTGAGTGATGGTGCCACTGGACGCTGTATAAACTATCTCATTACGTAGATGCCAAGGCCAAAGTACTTTGACTGCCGTCATACAAAAATCAATGTAAAAAAAATCGGCTCTGTTTAAACCCCCGATATGTGAGGGCTGTCGCATATCCCGCACTATGCTAAAAGGAAAATAATGTAAGTTATTTGCAGATCGTGTGCATAACAAACCAACATCTATATCTGTAATCTCTTGCCAATATCTCGTAGTCGACGTTCTTGCTTGTAGTAGAAGTGTGGCGTATTTAACAAACAATTATGTTGGTAGTACCTATTATTTAGTAGCATTAAATATTATTTGGAAGACAAAGATGTCTGGTGTTTAAATAATGTTAACGGGGACGATTGTATCTAGAGTAGTGTAACTCTGTTAATTAAGCAACCTGTTTTGAAAAAAAATAATGTGGAGTTACTTTGTTCGCTTCTTCTCCGCATTCAATAACAATACGTACAGTGATCATTATACGCAATATCCGATGTCAAAACACTTGTTATCATTATAGTCCTAATGTAATGGACTTATTTTGTGCTTATATATTAATATTATAATTTCCGCTCTAGCCGGTAGTAGAGTAGCATTGCGAAAAGAGATGAACGGATTATAAGCAATTAGGTATTTGACAAAATATCAAATGAGTTACTTTTAAAACGGATTTTTTTATAAAAATACTGGCTTATGACTTCACATTTCAGAACACTCTTTTTATTTTTCATCTATTTAAAATTGTAATAACTAGTAATTGACTACAAGAGAAACATTTTCCGAGATATTTTGTAATTTTTGTTTTAATCGAGCATATGAAATAATTTATTGTTGATCGTGTCAAATACCGAATTATGAAGAGTTTGTCGCTCTAACCTGTAGGTATCAGAATCAAATGCCAGAAAGAGATGGACAGACGGACGGCGTTCCAGAATAGAAATTTAGGAACAGTTGCATATAGAATAATATTTTCGATCTGTTTCCGATACTTATAGCGTTCAGATTGAACACAGGTACTTAATCGTTATCCGTAGCAAGATGTTACGTACAATTACCGGCGTTACGAAAAAAACCGCCTGTAGTTTTTTACATTGTTATATGCAACCCTTCTAGCGTGACGACCAAAAAAGGAGGAGGTCGTCAATTCGATGCGTATATTCCTTTTCAGGATTCCTTGCCTGAAGGGTGCCAAATGGGACCCTATTACTAAGACTTCACAGTTCGTCTGTCTGTCTGTCACCAGGCTGTATCTCATGAACCGTGATACCTAGGTAGTTGAAATTTTCACAGATGATGTATTTCTATTACTAAAAATAGAATAAAATAAATATTATGGGAGGGCTCCCATGCAACAAACGTAATTTTTTTGCAGTTTTTTGCTCGATATTAATAACGACAACAGGTAGACGCTTGAAATATTCGCAGAATATTTAGTTCTATATTCGCTTCAAAAATAAATAATGAAATTAAAATAAAATAAATATTTAAGGGGGCTCCCGTACAGCAAACGTGATTTTTTGCCGTTTTATCTCGATCTTTGTGTCTAATGTTATATAAATAATGTTATGGAACCCTTCGTGCGCGAGTCCGACTTGCACCTTGGCCGGTTTTATTTGTTTTTTTTTTTGCTACGTTCTCGCATAACTCCGTCAAATCTTAACCGATTTCGACAATTCTTCTTGTGTTCGAATAGATATAACGTCCCATTGGTCCCATTTGGTGAAGATCTGATGAAGACTTTCAGAGATGGAGAACGGAACTCTTCAATGGACTTTGGTAATATGCATATGTTTCATAAAATATAGCTAAAAAGGAGTCCTAGGGTAATTTGGTGATGTTCTGGTGAAGACTTTCGGAGATAGAAATTGAGAACTTCAAATAAGCAAAGAATTAAGTAGGTTAAATTATGGTTATATGTTTTTTGTTTTTTTTTTCCCCACTCCCAAAAATAAAAAAAAATCAATAAGAAATAAAAACTGACTTCAAAAGAATACCTTTAAATAAAATAAAAAATTTATAAGTATAATTTGTAGTCGGTGCCCAGTTTCATGACCAGCACCTATATTTTGGGCACCGACTACAAATTATACTTCTACAATACCTACATGTATACGTACCTCAGGTATTATTTTAAATTATTTCTACCTTTTTTGTGCTTTGATGTCGGTTATTATTTTTTACTTAAAAAAATTTCACACTTCTCCCAAGGAATGTCGTCGATGCGCAATCCAAAAGTGTCCCAAATGCATGAATCTACCTCTTTGTCACACCCCTATTTATACTGACATTGTCAAAGCGATTCGGGGCAATATCATTCAAATTAATGGGTAGGCGAGTGGCTTTGTAAATCTGACGGAGTCGCGTGAGGAGAGTGCGTCGTCCCCGATTTGGTTTCAGTAATGAGTCCAATAAAGCCCCTGTGAGTCTCAAGTGGGTGGGCTAAACCCAAGTTCATGACCGAGACCCTTGAAGGTTACCCCCAAGGCTAACGCTGAGTTTCCTACGATTGATAAACCTATATCCGCTCGGCATTCAATGTGTTAACCCACATGTTAACTCAATACGGACCGCGCTATAAACTTGGGCAATTTATTCTTTATACGTGAAACGCGCGTACGTGTTTGTAGCCACGTATCCGACGTCAACTGCGTGGAAAGTGCTTGAATTTTTCAAGGGTTAACTTTTACTCATAAGATCAATCGCTTTATTTTCTCTACTTGCGAACGGCTGTGTCCACGTAACCTCTTAAGTCGTTGCGTAGCATGTGAATATATTTTGCTAAAAGCAAGATTAGTATAGCGCTGGAAGTGACATGATAGATGAAAGATCAACATGTAAGGGCTCACATTGAATGCACGCCAAATTCCGAGCTGCTTACTAAGAAATTTTTCATTCTAAATATATTTCAGGTATTACTTTGACTCTTGCGTGAAGCATGCTGTCACTATTAACTGAGAGTTGAAACGAGCCGAGACATAAAACGATCATCAACAAACTAATATTAGAGCGTGTTTACGTTTACTTAGCGTCCATATCTGTATTGTTCTTGGCAAGGAGCGGAGGCCATCGCCGCTCGCGGGCACAGAGCAGCATTTTCGTAAAAAAATTCTAGGATCTCCGGTTTTCAAAATAAACAAAACTAGGCTACACTCTCAGATATTTCCGAGGAGATAATAATTTCGTCGTCATCATAAATCTCCGCGCGTTTATTGTTGAGCAGCGTGCAGTTTAGCGGGTGTGTGTTTATTATTCGGACTATTTAGGAACAAATTAGCTACTTATGAAAAGTTTACTTCCATGTTATGCATACCAAGTAAAAGGGTGTCCCGTAAAAAAACGGCCAAGTGTTGGCGGAACTGTGCACCGAGGGTTCTGCACATAATATTATGTCAAACTGTACCTTACTTTTAAATGTAAATCCATGTTTACACACAAAGAAATATATTTAAAGCAGTGAAATAATTACAAGTTCTAATAACGTTTCACGTTGTGTAATAAAAGCATTACATAACGCTTACAATTTTTAACGCTCGCTCATACAAATTAGTACTGGGACGTTCAGATGGAAGTCGGTACGGGTTCGTAGCGAAATAAAAAGAAAAATCTTAAGGCTTCTGTGTCGGGCATGCTGTTTCGCTCGTCCAATCTATTTAGATTTATACGCCTAATGCACAACTGGAAAACTGACCAGTACACAAAATACCAGTCATAAAAATGTCCAGTCCAAAAAATTACCAATCATACCAATGTCTAGTCATAATAAGGTATCGCTCGTAGCCCCGGCTGCCTGAGTGATCTTAAACGATCACGAAGGTTAAGCAACACTGGGCGCGTTCAGTGCATGGATGGGTCGCCGTCTATGCCTAACGCTAGTGGCATTTTTCCGAGCGGTTCCGTGCTTCGCAAGGCACGTTAAGCTGTTGGTGCCGGCTGCCGTCGATAGATGGCAGTCGTTAAGCCAAGTCAGAGGCCTTAGGGCGGCTTGACAACTTCTGACAGTAGACGAGCCACTAGTCTACAAGCCTCCACCAATCCGGACTTGGCCCCCGTGGTGGAGTATGGCCTATACCTTACTCAGGGAAGAGACCCGTGCCCCTCGGTGGGGACATAATGGGTTGATGATGATGAATAAGGTACAATCATAAAAAACGCCCAATAATAAAAATATCCAGTCATACACATGCCCAGTCGTGAACGCTAGAGCGTGTAGAGTTTTACCGTGTCGTTGAAGTCAGTTTTGACTGTCTCGTCTTTTTCTTGTTTTTGCTCTATCATAAAAACTGTCCGGTTATAGTATTTACCCTATAGTTTAGAAAAAAAAACAGCCAAGTTCGAGTCGGATTCGCTCACCGAGGGTTCCGTTACCACCACGATTTTTTTTTCGTAATTACCCACACAACACAAATTTGTGGCACCTTCAATGCGCTAGTCGCTGCACGCATTTGGCCACTTTTTATTTTAGCGCATATCATCAGACATATTTACTGGTATAATTATACCTAAGGATGTTATGGAGCCAACTTTGTATCAGGGTGGGCGTTAAATCGTGGTTCGCTTCCGTCGGCCTCGTGACAAGGTTACACCCGTCAGCGGCAGGGCAAGAGGGCAGCCGCTGGCTCCGATGCACGCAACCGAGAGCCGATAACAACCCCTACCGACTAAACTACTAGCCTATTAGAGATATTTCGACTGGATATCTATTAGGTGCCCATAGAACATTTCCAAGTGGAATCGCAAGTGCTGCTGAGCTCTTCCGCCTTGCGGGAGGCAAAGATTTTGCAGAGCTGATTGCCAACTTTCGCTAGTCGGAGAGGCTATAATAAGGAGAACCTTTCCGAATAAAAAAAAAAACAATGTTATGTCTAGAATAGACCTGGGTATCTTCACATCATAGGAATAAGTATAGGAGTTTAACTACAAGATTTTTCTTCATAATCTCTCTCTTTCAAATTATTTTGAGTACCTTTGTAACTAAGTAAAACATGTATTAAGTACCAACGTAGACAACCTTGGTTAGCTAACCAACGTTAGCGATATTATCTTTTGAATGATTGTAAATAGAGCGGTAACAGTTAGATTTAAATGAAGCTCGTAGGTGATAGCAGTGCTAATGTCCGTAGTTCCTCAGGATAATCATAGCAGTGACATGATGATTGACGCTTTAGCTGTTTGGATAGTTTTAATAGGCAGCCGTTACATAAGATAAAAAAGGCTGGCTACAAAACTCGACGGAATCGTTTCAGATAGGCACCATCGATTTGTTCACATTACTTTCCAAGCCTTGAAAACTTTTGTAAAGCCAGCTTACGTCTAATGTGGACACTAAAAAGGATTAAAAGCTCGTCGCATTAAACCAAATGGCGCACACGCAATCAGCCTGGGCCCCATTTCATAGAACTATAGAATTCATGGTTTACTGGTAAACCATGTTTACATGGTACACTGCATAGCCGATTAACCGACAGATTAGCAAGTAGAAAACTAATTGTTCTAATCAGCTATGCAATGTACATCGAATAAACTAAGTATGAATTGTAGTTGTACTTCTATGAAACGCGGCTCTGCAGGCACCTGCGGGGCACAAGCAGTTTAACAAACCAGTGAAAAACCTCTGATAGATGATTTTATTACATTCATGCCTTCATGAAGTGGGTGGTAGCGAAACGGTAGAACGCCGGCTCCTCATTCGGTAGGTCGTGGGTTCAAATCCCGGCATGTACCAATGACTTAGTTTTCTAAGTTACGTACATTTGTGAAGTTATAGTAGCAACCACTTGCTAACGGTGAAGGAAAACATCGTAAGGAAACCCAAGCGTCTGAGGTATTTACATACCATACGTACAATGGCCCCACTACGAGGCTAAGTGCGGAAATCTCAGGTCTAACTAGAGTTACATTCACGCGTCAAAGACTTGACGTTTAATGAGTGTCGCGTCAAACTGCCATAAAAACCTGTGTTTTAATTTCCAAAATTAAAACTGGATTGGAATCATACTTTGTTATTGAATTAACGCGAAACCTCAAAACCGATTGTTTAATAGTGATAATTTAAACCACTTTCAATAATCAAAAGTAAAAAAATCTATTCATTTTTATTTTCTGACGCTTCCTTATTACTTTATGCAGTCAACTTGTATGAAACATTAAGATTGGAGAATTTTACACTTATACCCTAGATATTGAAGCGAACGACTAAAGGTAAACAAAGACACAGCATCTCTCAAACTTTATTCACTCGACATAGCTCACGCACGCAGCTTTGCTTGCATTGTGTACATAATGTTTAAGGAAAACTTATAAATTTTTTGCAAAAAAAAACCAGTTATTTCTTTATCAATTTGAGCCTACATATATATACATCTATACAGCTCTTGAGGCAAAGCCTCATCTTTGCATTTGCGTGAGTGCAAACAAAAGTCCGTCATCTTTGCTAGTTGCAAACATATTTGCCAGCGGTAGGATCGCTTTTATTTGAGGACCGCTGAAATTTTAGGCATTTTTGGGGCATAGATCTCTTAAGCAAATGGTATCTTCATGATAAAATAAAACGTTTATATAAATCAGGTAATAACTGTGTTATTGTGTTTATTGCTTAATGGTATTTATTAGGCATATCGTTTTGTATAACTTTGCTAAATATTATGCAGTATTATAAAGTGGCGAATTTAAAAACCAAATTTTTGACATGTGTCAACTTCGTCGTTCGCTTCAGTAAATACACTATAGGTATATTATTATTACGTTGACATAATAATATGTCGGTTTGCAAATTATTTTCAATGCGAAAATACTGATATGAAAAGGAAGGATACTAGAGAGCTTTCGCAAAATACAGATTTTTTGCGTAAATCTAAAACTGTCTTCACTTTTTTCTGAGTATTTTTTCAACACTGCAACTTTAAAAACCTATTTAGAGGCAACTTTCGATATGTATCATAAATTCAAACTTGATTTGTATGGACGCTTTAGTGCCCTTTGAAGCCGGGGAATAACTCATTTGCGTGTAATGTAACTTAATACTGAGTGAGAATTACAGTGGTCGGTCCAAGCGTAACCGCTTGTTACCAACGACATGTAAAATCGATGCTCGTTACTTATAAAAGCAGTTTCTACATCGCTCACTGTAAATGTTACATTTTGTTCATGTACGACTAGATTTTTTGATGAACTTCGGCTTTACGATAAGCAGAATCTAGGGTTATTAACTTAACTCCGGATTCACTTACGCCATGACTAAGAATCGATGGAAGTTGTAATCGACAGTTATAAGATAATTGATACAAAAGAAAAATAATGCAGTCAAAACAAAGTCATTGGTACAATAATGCGAGCAACCGACGACGCGATTTCCGTCTCTACTCGCCATGATTAACCTCTGCAAATCAGAGCGAAACCGGTTCGGACTCTTCCGACAAAAAATTAAGTAAGTGAATCCATAGTTAATAATGTGTAGTGCTTACGAAAGTTTTAGTTCGAAAAAAGAGAGAATTTAGGGTCTCTACTGACTGTATTTGTCGCTGTCCGTACCGTAGGTAGGGTACTTTTCGGTTGCCAGAGGCTCATCTACTATCGGATGAACGTTTTGTAGGGCTTTCAAACGTTTGTAAAACAAAAACAAGTTTCTATGCAATAAAGATTTTTTTTATAGGGCTAACGTGGCAAATGTAGATTCGTCTTTGTCTACGCTTGCCCTAAAATATCTATCCAAATAACGGACGATTTCTTAACAAAAAAATAATTAGGGTTAATAACTATAGAGCGAAAGTGCTTTTGCAAAAAAGACTGTTTTAGCTTTATCGTAACCTAGAAAACAAAGTCATTGGTACATGGCGGGGTTCGAACCCACGAGCTCCCGAATCAGAAGCTGGCGATCTACCGCTCCGCTACCACGTGAAGTAATAGTAGCAATACCACTTGCTAATAGTGTATGAAAACATCGTGAGAAAACCTGAGTGGCTGCTCACATACCTCAGCGCTAGCCATGCTCTCTCTCTGAGAAAAGGCCTGTGCCCTGCAGTGGGAAGAATATAGGCTACAAAAAAACATGTCACAAAACAATCAGTTTTAAATACCGAAATAGTAGTTTATGTGACTGTCACATAATGAGGGTTATTAAAACACGAGCGAGATTTTAAAAAACGAGCCTTGGCGAGTGTTTTAATAGCATTCGCGAGTGTTTTAATACCAAGTTATGTGCAGTCTCATACACTACTTTATCTACACTCATAATGAAATTTTTGAAACAAAATGGCGCAATTTCGACAAAAGTATCTTGACATTCAATCGTCTGCACTCAGTTTTGCGCGCGCAATTTTAGGTATTTTTAGTTGCACTTTTGGTACCACGAAAATGAAATTAGGTTTTTTATAGTCAACTTTTGACATTAAAAAAAAAACTTAAGTTTTGTTCCGTGATCACAGCAACACTAAAAAAAAACTGTATCATAAAGTGAAAAATCTGACCTTTAATGTAACTTTATATTACACTTTTTTTTTTAATTTTCTTTAAAGTTATGTATTGTTTAAAGCCTATATGTGTTTACCTTTGAATTCTTAATTTGAAGATTATGATATGAGTGTAGATAAACATTATTTAGATTTTGCTTCCCTTAGCAACTAAAATGTTTTGCGCATGGAAAAGAGATTGTTTTGTGTAATGTTTTAGGCGGCGTATATTTAGCTTTAGTAACTTGAGGTTAGCAAATGCCAAATCGCCAATGCCAGGCAGGTACGAACATGCTAGCTAAACCATTAGGCACTTAGCTCCAAAAGGCTCATCGAAGGATTATCGGGTGAATTTACGAACCTGAGCCAGTAAAGCTTTCCGATATTGGGAATAATGAAGGGTGTAATTAAGTGAAATCATAAACAGGGCTTACGCGGCAGAAAACGGTGAACTGCTGACGTCATCACTTTAACGACCTCACCCCACTGCCACCGGGCGGGTAATTAAGATTTATCGGTGCCACCCCTTTATGTTCATTGTCGCATTAACATTTTTATACCTACACAAACCCGCGTACCACCTTAGCGATACAGGATACTTATAACAGAAAGGAACTCCCAGATCCTCCTTTTTGTTTTGAGCGAGCGCGCAATACTTTTATTTATGGGACTTAATATTCCCTGATATGTAATTGTTTTTCTCTACTTTTCAGGCAACGGATTAATAGACGAGAACGATTTCATGCAGTGGGTGACGAAGATCCAGGCAATACAGGGCCTGGATGTCACCACCAATGATACTGAGGAGGAGATCACAAAGGACTTACTCGCCGCTTTTAAGTACGATTAAAATTACACAAAGATGACAGCCATTGCGTCGATTCTATCCAATTTCTTATTGCAAAGGCAACAAAAGAAATTGTGCCAATGTCTTGTCTTGCTTGACTATATTGCAACAGACCTTTCGCCAGCGGCTATCGTTTTTCCCCAAGTTGACTTAAACTGCAATTCCGATACAAACGTTTTGTATTACGTAATTTGATTTTAATTATAAAACGACATACCGTATCTCAATGAACCTTAACCAATATGTTTAGGGGATATAAATCGAGGTTTAATCGTGCTGAGAACTGCAAATAAAGTAATTAAAAATATATTTGATTTGATATTGAAAAATATATCTTATTTATTTGTTAATCTCAACTCTAAAGAGGATCAAACCTTGATTTGTGCTTTTCATTACAATCCTACATTTTGTTTGTAAATTAAAAACAAACTTAAGGAACTCTCTTAAGTTTACTTTATTCCGGAATCGCTTACTTGAATTTTAGTCAGCAGAGTCGGACCAGTCCGTCCTCGTAAGTTTTTTTAAAATATATAATACACCTTACGGTATAGTCGAATCTATAGGTATTAACAGACTTCTCATTCGCTGTAGTGCCTGGCAATTTTGTTAGAAAGAATGGGAACGTGAGACGATAGCTTATGTATGATTTCAGTATTTTCCGTCAGAAAGAAATTAATGTGTTTGGACACCTTACCCTTTTTGATGCCTTCCATAATAAAATTGTCTTCATTTGGACATCTTAACTTACTCTGTGGACATTTGCACGCTCATATAATAAGGAATATTGATTCAATTCTGTCCCTCCAGACTCGTGGTCCCCCTAAGATGTTCCCCTGGGGGGGGACGCGGAATTTTAATTTACTCGTAGTCCCCCTTGATTCACACTTGACCGTGGGATACAATGTGGTATGTAATTGGCTTAATACTTATCGGTTCAAAAATGCAGTGTAGTACTACGTATCTGTGCATATGGACATAATTTAAGCAAATAAATAAATTCTGCAGTACTTATTTGTGATTTTTCCATGTATCTATCGTGTATTGTGATTTGTGAAAAATCACAATACACGATAGATACATGGGTACGTTCCGCAACCTGCAACTGGGATTCCTCAAGTTTAGACTAGATAAGTTACCGTACCATATGCATACCACATTGTATCCCTCGGTTAAGTGTGAATCAAAGGACACTAAGAGTAAATGCAATTATTGTCCCCCCCAGGGGAACATCTTAGGGGGACCACGAGTCCGGAGGGAATTCTGTTCTCTAATTTACAAAAGCGCCAATAAAAAAATTTAACATTTTGGGATAATCGTTATGTCTAAACGCAGCTAGGCAAAAAAGAGTACACACCTTCCTAATTAAGTTTATCACCATCGACCCACCGCTGCCCTGCTCACTGCTGGGTAGGCCTTCTCCCGCCAAATGCCATCTCTCACAGTCCTTTGCCATCCACAAAAATCTATCATGTATTCTATTAATGTAGTAATGTACCTTAAAGTAGGTACATTACTATTTTGAAAGTAAATTACTTTAACAGACAAAGAAAAAAAAGTCCTAGCAAAATGTTACTCTTGATGTTCTACACATTTTTGCCAAGCTGAAAATCCCAGCTTGCTCGCCAAACTCATTTAAAACTCCGACCCAGCAAACTTTCAATTTCCGTTTGCCTCCGCAGGGTGTTCGACCGCGACGACAACGGGTACATTACGCGCGACGAACTGCGGACGGCGCTGGAGATGATCGGCGAGCCGGTGACGGATGCGCAACTCAACCAAGTGCTGGCCCTAGGCGACATCGACCACGACGGACGCATCGATTACGAAGGTGAGACTGACATCTGCAAATTCTTTCTCCTAGCTCCTATATTACGCGCACCAAATCCTGAAAGATCCGATTGGAAACAGAAACTTCAATATTGGGACAGGATTTGGTGCCCACAATTAGGCCCATGTTAGCTTCTCTGTAACGAAGTTGGCTGCCGGCTCTCAAGGTTTTGTCAAGGCAAAACTGGTCTTCAAAACAGCAGCCAGCTCATATTATATACAATTCGCTTTATGGAGCTCAATAAGTATAGAACGTGTTATTAATATACCGCAAAATCTGGAAACCGTTTATTCATTAACAGTATTAGGGTTAAGTTAGATTAAGTTAGTTTGAGTTTTAGGCAACTACCTACCTACTCATATTAGATGCGTCTAATATTATTTTTATTATAAAAACGTAAGACATTAGTTCCTACTATGTTGCAGTGCCCTTACAGGCCTCATGTTGAGGATTATACTATTTATTTTAAGACCACATATTATGTACCACATGAAGCAATAAACGATTGAAATTGAAATTGAAATTCAGCATCGATTATCAAACAACTTCCAATAAGCAAAAGTTTAAGTCTTAATAATTTTTCATACGTACACAATGACACAATTTCCCCATACCCGCGTCTGATCGTGCTGCAACCGCAGCAATGTGAAGGCTACTGCGGCTGCAGTACGACTATACCGTCTAATGTGAAATGTTTCAAGTACTTATTAAAAGCTTCAGCCCGTGTATCACGTAACTTTCCACTATCGGGTTTAAGCATTTAGACGACTCCAAAGTGTCAAAATATGTATGTATTTGACAGTTTGCAGAAGGCTAAATCAGACAACTCCATACAGTGGAGGACTTACGTGGTCGCACCCCAGCCCGGAATGGTAATTAAAATACGATTTTATTCCCTTTCAGAATTTGTAAAGATGCTTTTGTAACGCGTACCTCACTGAAGAAGACATCACTAGTTTTAAAGAATAGTATTAACCGTTATGAAGACAAATCTACAGAGAATATATTTTTATCTTGTTGCTATAAGTAGCCAGGTATATATAGTTTGTATTTTACCTTACTGCAGGTATAGTCTTCGATAGTTCCACTGAGTGAAAACCATTACACCTATATTTAATTTCATTCATCCTGGGTATAAACACTTTTTTTACTTATTGAAGTCAAGAAATTGATAATCTAGGTTGTATTAATTAATTCATTAACTGAATTTATTATTGAGCTGATTGAATCACCTAGAGCGAGCAAACAAGATGTATTATAACGATTTCTGTTTAGATCTAGGAAAATGCTGAATGAAATGAAACTCATTTAAATATTTGAATGTTTTGAAATGGGCCCCACATGTTTGTAACACGAAACCCGTTAGGTAACCTAAACCTTGCAAAAATAGGTCCATAATGTCAAAACATAAGTGAAAATGACAGCGGACCCTGTTTCATAGAACTACAATTTATGGTTTACTATGACAATTCGATGCAAGTACCTGGCTATATTGCAAAGTCGATTAACTACAGATTAACAAGTAGGAAGACTTGATTACGCAATGTAGGTACATTGAATTGTCACAATAAACTATGATTGTAGATTTATGAAACGCAGCAGGGCCTGTTAAGGTGAGTAAACTTTTGAAGAAAAGATTGGTGATTTTAAATGTGCCACACATTTGAAGACTAGTTTATTATAAATAGTTCACAATATATGCGAATATAGACATATACATCAACCAAAGAAATTGGATTATTTACGAATACATTAGTTTGTAAATAGACCTACTTTGTAGTATTAAATTAACAACTTTGAAGTTTAACTACCTAATTAAGATAACAAATAACAAGAGATTTTGTATACTTTGCGTATTTTAATAAATTAGTATAATTTGCACAGAAAAACTTGTAATTTATGGTTGTGAGCAATATTATATTATTTACTGCGAATAATTAACCATCCCTGATTATTAAACAGAAAGTTTCGAAGCGTCCTTTCAGCAGATAGTACTGTTTTGTTGCAATGTTTACAATGCAAGTACCTAAGTTTAGTTCTTATTAGGAAAAAAGGTTGTTACAAATAATATTATGAATGTGTTAAAAATGTATTGAGATCATAGATATTTTTGTCCATAATTCATATTTTATGAGTTTTGCATGAGCCTTTTGAAGGCATCTGATGTGATGTATGTAAGTGATCAATAATATAATTTTGTTATTAATATCGTTTCGTTTTCTTTTATAACTATACCTAGCTAAGTACCTACTAGCTGACTCAGCAACCGTTGTTTTGCCATATTAATTAGCCTACGACCTTTCTCAGACCTACCAAATTATACATTTCATAAAAATCGGTGAAGCCGTTTCGGAAGAGTTCGATAACGAACACTGTGACACGAGATTTGTATATATAGATTGGTCTGGAATTATACAGTCAGTGATAGTGTCAAAGTCAAATAGCTAGCTGTGAAGCAGCACGAAATAAAATCGACTTGTTACATGACAACCGCGATTGTACTTATACTCGTGTCGGATACACTTTCCATGGATGTAAACCATTTTGTGAAATAGGTACGACCTGAATTAGTGACAATATCAAAATAGGGTACCTATTTGATGGACTAACGACTGCGTAAAAGTAATAAGACAGAATTTTTTTGCGCATGTTAACGATTTCTGACAACGGTTTGTTAAAGTGTATCTGGCACCGAGTATCGTGTTTTATTATGCGTAAAGAAAGATCGAATAGACTAATCACTCAATGTTACACAAGAATTTCCTCAGGAAATCGCAAGGTTTCGGTTCGCACGTCGGGTTCCAGTAGGCCATTACTCGGCCTTTCTGTTGCCAGTTGTGACGCAACTCTTTGTACTCCATCCAGCCCTGGAGCACAAACGTATCGAAAACTGCGTTGTCAGTAGGTACCATTGCCATCAGTTTCTCTACTGAAGTAAACTAGCGTCCGTTTATAATAGTCAAGGGGTTGGTAGAGACATCGATTTGCACGGTTACATTCGAAATAGTAAGTAGACGAAACTATGATGGAAGAGGAGCGGGGGTAGGTATTTACGGGGTAGATACGAACTGGCAGGTATAAATTACCTCGCATCGCCCTACGCCCTAAAATAGTGATACACGTGAGCTTTTAAACAGAGGTTCGCGCTAAACTGGTTAGCAACTTTCCAATCGATATGTAACAGCCAAATTAGTACATACCTTGATTACCAACAGGTCGATCATCCTGATGTCTGTAACGTACGCGTTTCTGTAGAACTTCTCTCTTATTTTCTGTCGTATTTCGCATTGATTTTT
Source organism: Yponomeuta malinellus (assembly GCA_947308005.1). Classification (NCBI taxonomy): domain Eukaryota; kingdom Metazoa; phylum Arthropoda; class Insecta; order Lepidoptera; family Yponomeutidae; genus Yponomeuta; species Yponomeuta malinellus. Next base: position 11,964,119 of record OX371006.1, on the reverse strand, counting down.
AGGGATGTCAAAGTACCTCACTGCAAAATGAGTTGCTCAGAATTTAAAGTTGAGATTCTTAAAACCCTTATTAAATCGATCACTCTATCAAATAACCTACGAAAAACATCAGTGACTGCCCACTGCCAAACAAATATTGGGGACGATGGTACGCATAGCCTGCTACTCAACAGCTAGCCCCTACTACGCTTGGCTTAGGTTTCTTTTCAATTCACTTCAAGAAGGTTCCTGTTTTTGAAACGCTACGAAAACTCAGAAAAAGTAGTTAAAAACCATCATCATCAGCCACTTGACGCCCACTGCAGGGCACAGGCCTCCCTCGTGGTTTTCATAACCATGAGGGGTTTGGGTTTTGCCATAATCGCCACGCTTGGCAGGCGGATTGGCAGTTGGAATCTCAGGAAGACGCTGCTGCCAGTCTCCTGGTAATTTATTTCCATAGTCGCCTTCTACGACATCCACGGAAGGAAATGGAGTGACGCTATTCTTAATCCGGCGCCACACGGAAGTGTGGAAAAAACCATACCAATTATTATTTATTTCAAACGTCAAACTTACCCGAGTACGGGACAAATCGAATTAACGCTTTGTAGAGACTCAAGACTCGTCTTTTAGCTTCACAGGAATCAACTGACAAGATCGGTCGGGCCTGTTTGCAGAGTGAATTCATTGCTCCTGCTGATGCCCTATTTGTGATTTAAGTATTCAATTAAATTCTGTTTAATGGATCCACAGAGTGAACATCAATCAATATCTAGAGATAAACCCACAGGTATTAGATTTTTTGTACCTTGCTCTTGTTTTTTTTTTCATTATTTCGTTCTGTCTGTCAAATCAAGTGATTATTTTCTCTGTGTGTCAAATGGACATTTCTTGGCATTTATACTGAAAAAATATTTTAACTATAACACTGACCTCCATGGTCACTTTTTACAGATCATGGAACTCTATGCTGCGTGATATGGAAATCAGCGTTTATAAATGCATGGCTCAGTGTCTGAGGCAAATAAAGGATTTAAACTCGTACCATTCATCTTTACAAACTTTAATTTTAATATCTTTAAATGGGAATCGAGATGTTATGCACCCATATAAAAAAATCTGACTACTGATAAAACAAACACACATTTATAATTAACAGTCTATTTATAAATATTGATAACTATTGATATAACAATCTACTAAAGGTAAGTTAATCATTGCCGGTGAAAAATTTGGAAAGAAAGTCTTTGGGCTTGGGTTCTTCTGTGGGCTTGAAGTATGTCATAACATGTCCCTTTTGTTTCCAAAGGTTGACGCACTCCTTAAGCTCCATCTGGCCCTGTAGATAAAGAAATGGAGTGAAACCATTTGCAACAGAATAAACTGGCCCATAACAGGTTCATAACAGCAACATTCACCCGTTTTCAGTTGAAAGGAGGCACCCCAACTCAAGAATGAGCGGATCGATTATTATCGTTTTTTAGAGTTCCGTTAGTCGACAGAGAGCCCTTATAGTTTCGCCATGTCCGACCGTCCATTTGTCTGTCTGTCCGTCTGTCGGTCTGTCAGTCAGGTTCGCGGCCTGGCTCAGAGACGATTAGTACGAGAAAGCTGAAATTTGGCATACACATACATATTAATCACGCCAGCAAAACGGTAGAAATATAAAAAAAAATTACACTAGGGATGCAATTTTTTTCCCCCTACACCATAGTGTGGAGTATCGTTGGATCGCTCGTTTAAAATATTGTGGGTGTAGGAAGATCATTTTTTTAATTGTATAATATTTTCACAAATACACAATTAGGTGGGTTAGTTACGCCATTTAACTTGAGATTGAATGGATTCATTATTATCTATTTTTAGAGTTCCGTTAGTCGACAGGAAACCCTTATAGTTTCGCTATGTCCGTCTGTCCTGTCAGGTCCGCGGCCTAGCTCAGAGACGATTAGTACAAGAAAGCTGATTTGGCATAGACATACATATTAATTATGCTCACAAAACGGTACAAAAAAAAAAAATTTGGTCGTTTAAAAACATTGTGGGTGTAGCATGATAATTTTTTTATTTAAGGTTCCGTTTGCGAAATATTAAGCTTTAAAGAGCAAATTTTTGTCTGAGTAGGGCGTCTCCCCTCCTGGCTAAACGGTTAATGTAGAAACATGAAAAATTTCAGAGTAGTAGCACATACAATGAACTTAAAAGGAAGGCTATCACGGCTAAGTAGGCTTTACTAGTTAACGAGTAATAGGCGATCAACTTATAAAAGGAAAACTTCGTCCAAAAATAATTGAAAATTACGTTGATAAAGTTCTGTAAAGCAGATAAACCCCCCTCTTTCTACGGAACCTTACACTGCGCGTGGCCCGACACGCATTTGGCCGGTTTTATTTTTTAGATTCGTTTCCAACAGAATAACCATTAAAATATAAAATAAAAATTACAATTACACTGAAAACGGAACATTTATTACCTCTGAAGCAGTATGGACTTTGCCAAGTCAGACGAGAGGAATTGTCTCTCAGTTACTCTGCTGCCCAATAAACAGTTAAGTTATAGTTCATCGACAATCAGTTGGTGAGCTTGACAGCTATCATTGGTACTGCAGTCACTTTAGTTTGAGTCCTGATTACTTCTGCGGTTACTAGTTACTTCCTCATATAAGCCAAATCAGCCAACTGATTGCAGAGAAATCAGCCAACTGATCGTGGAACTATAGACATAACTATCGTAGAAATATTGTCAGTCTGTAGCAGTAATTTTTACTTCAGACCTGTGTCTTCCCTGGTCAACCCCCTGGGGGAGACATCAGGATTTTCCAGTCCTGATGTCTCTCCTTGCTGGGGGATCCATCAGTATTTGAAATATAATTCTAAGCTGAGTACCAATGTCTCCCCCAGCAAGGGTATTGACCAGGGGAGACACGGAAATACACAACGACACTTGGGGATACACTAAACATTTTTTTAAATGTACTAAAATGCATAGATTGTCCAGTAGTAAAACTTGGAAATGTTATTCTCTCTCATAACACGCTGGTAAAATACCTGGGATTTCATCTGGTTAGAAGACAAACACAGAAAAATCATGATAGAAAAGAAATGTGATGAACCGAACAATACCTAAATAACAAGCTTCTTATTAACTAGGCCATACAAGTTAGGCTTGAACAACTAGATCTTCTTATTAGGTGGAAAATAAGACATCTATAAACCATGAAGGCACTCACCAAATGCGTTGGTAAGTTTAGTTCATCTTGCTTACACTATATACAGAGAAAACATGCTAGATAAATAGATTTTACCTTTATAACCAGCATATCAATAACTCTGATATCGGTAACATCCTTATTCTTCTTAAAGATCTCCTTTAGTTTGTCCCTGCATTGATTCTCTGATTTTGGGATGTCAAAATCTCTCACTGAAAATAAAATTGATATAGGTATATGAAATAGGTATATACATACATATTAACCTACATACATAATATACCATAATAAAATTTCCTCAGTGTGTATGTAAAAATATGAAATCTCTATACACCTTACAAGCTATCCTGTGAATAGACTGCACTTGAACTTGAATCCATCATTAATATGTATAGAGACTGCAGACACCCTTCATCGCGTTATCACTCAGCTGCACGTATTGCTGTTGCGGCGCTATTCATTATTCCTGTTCTTTAGACAGGACATTATCGTCAGTGCAAGTCTAGCCAGCATGAAAATAGTAAAGATAATATTTGATGACATAACAGGACTAACCTATGTACGGAATTTGGCGATACCAAGCTTTATACAGATTTAGGACACGCTTCTTGGCCTCTCCCTTAGTTAGGGATAGTACTGGTTTAACATTTCTGGTGCCCACACGTATGGCCTGGCTTGCAGACATGATTATTTCGTTATTAACCAACAAAATTTTACTGAAAAATAGCTATGCTATGCTAACCATAAGAAACGTCAAACATGACAACTAAAGGAACGTTCTGAATCTAAACAAAAAACTTCCGTCTGTAAGTAAAATAAGGAAACTCTTAAGAAAGTACATTTTCTTATATTTTTAATTTTTTGCAAAAATAACATGATGTTAGAAAACTTAACTTACAATCTTAAAAATATACAAAGTTTTATCCTCGACAAAAACCCCTACGTAACAAAAAAACTCACGTGTCCGGAACATACACTGCCAAACAAGTGTGTTAAGGTCCATGCACACCTCTATGTCTACTCCGGGCACTTGCAGTTTGCAATGCATTACAGATTATAAAGTAATACAGTGCATTGATTTATGAGATGCAAAATTATTTTGGCTTAGGTATTTCCGCTAGAATATTTCAAAAGTAACCACAAACCAATAAATTATGTATCAAGACGATAACAATGATTGAAAACACGTTGAAGGTTTTAGCACTGGTTGTGTATGAATATCAGACTCCAAGCAGTCTCGCCTAGTATGATTCAGATCATGGTGGGCATGAGGTACCACTACCAGGTTTAACCATTGTGACTGCGTCGTATGGGTCAATTAAATTAGTATCCTTTGCTCTTCCTGGCATATATGTGAAAAAAATGTCACTGCAAAAAACATAAATTAAAAATAAACGTAATAGTTTAGCAATAACACTACTTTCATAGGCACAACAAAATAAATGTTTATATAAGATGGTTAAGGGCCAAGGAGAGTGTAAACCATTTAAAACCTAATAAAATCATAGCATTGAAAATTCACCTAGTGAAATTGACGAGTTACGAGTACTCAATGTAAGTTCTCACTTTTTTAAATCACAACCCGCAAAGGGTTGATGGGCATCCAATCTCCAAATAATAAAGCCCAATTTGCCTATACGTTTACGATTAGGCCAGATCCTCTTGATAGGTCAAAGACTAGGCCAGGCTAATAGACTGATTAACTTACAGAAATACTGAGTCGCAGTAAATGTCGGGCAGCATAGTCGGCCACCAATACCGACTTTGTTTAATTTGTAAAAGCCTATTTCTCGTCAGGAAATTGTTGATCAAAATGTTATACTGAAAATTAAAACTGCTGTTAGCAATAAGGTCGCCCATTGTACTTTTTCATTGTAACTTTCATATTTTATGTCTCACTTCTTGTGTGCAATAATAGTACATTATTGCAAAGGCAGCGAAATAGGCAATTGTAGGTCGAGTATGAGTTTGAAGGCCGAGCGGCAGGCGGGGACTTCAATGATATGAGACAGGCAATTGCCATTTCGGCCGAGGCATATATAGTGCTTTTCTTAAAAAAATGCAAGGAATTAAAATGGGGCCTTTTACATAATACATTTTTCTTTTGATTTTGCTGGAAGCAGGTTTTCCATCGCTAATTTAGCTTCCGATCTTAAGTCTGGTGGAGTGTGGAGTCAATGTTCATTTCATTATCACTTTCAGAATCATCGGAACTCATTTTAATTATTTTATTAACCAAATAACAACGAACTCCGCTTTACCGCCAATTTTTATTTTTATTTTACAGTTTGTGCCGAAAGGTAAACGCATCTGTGGCTATACAGCCACGAGAACGCCATGTGTACGATAGATGAAAGAGTTCTAAATTCAAACAGCACACCGTTTCATACAACATTGCCGGCGCGCTCTTCGTTCCAAATTCAAAGAACTCGCCGGAAGTGATTTTGGTTTATCAGTCTACGTAAATATGATACTTCGCGTGTTCTTTATTCAAAAGTAATGACAATATTTCCGCGCATGTTTAAGAAAATAATACCTAATCTTATCTTATCTTTTACGACAGAAAGCGTTTATTTCCTTTGGGAAATGGGAGGTTTTCTTTTTAACTATTGAGAAAAAAAAGTAGTTCACAAGAACTCTGTAGATGATCATGGGCAAATCCAAACGCACTATAGATTGCTCACGTATTCGCGTCTATGATAGGCGTTCGAAATGGACGTCAATGGATATTGCGATAAAGTGAGTGGATCAATTCGATACGATATTTATTTGTGATGTAAGTTCCGTTTTATGATCTAAAAATTACATCCAACTGAAATAATCAATAGTACATTGTTCACCGAGAGGAGAAAGTCACCGATTACCGTCGAGGGTGTCGTTTGAAGTTATCGAGTCGTAGGCGAGGGCTTTAAAACACCCGAGATCGGGAATCGCAGTTTCTCTCGAGTGATACATAGTGCTTTATACTACACCTGCTATCACTACTTATCATTTTGATAGTTTTATTTTACTTTCTACAAAAACTGAATCCTCAAACAACACACAAATTGGAAATGGCGCCAATGGCGTCTGCAATTTTCACATGTTCTTTTTTCAAATTGTTTATCCTCAGGGTCGCACTGCCAGCCCGACACCATCCAACACACAGCTAGTGGCCAGTGTCATTTTGCGAACTTGGAGATAAACTCACTGTAAAAACTTTTTGGCTTTTGATATTTAGGTTACCGGCGCATTGTCTTACCCAAAATTAAAAAAGAAAAACCACGTAAGAAATGGATTTTCATACACTTTTCTCTCCCGCTCAGATGCGTTTTCTCCCCGCATATTTGTACGATATGCAATGACGTACTTTCTACCGTAAATTTGATAAAGTATCAAGGTACTTTCCAAGCAGGTGTAGTATAAATAATTATGTATCGTTCCGTTCCTTGCAGTAACTTACCAAGTTCAGCGCAATATATGCAGCGACTAGGGAATAATTAAAAAAATAAATAAAAAGGAAATCCCTTATTGTTAAAACGTAATGTAAAAAAAGAATAGCCTTAAATAAATAGGTAGGTATACATTTTCTATAGAAAAATAAATTAATAGACATACGGTTTATTTATAAAAACACAACTCTTTAAAATACTCCACAGAGGCAGTTTATTTAGTCTGTGGTTACGTATTGGTCCTTGTAAAATCTCCACAGACTTTTTTAATTAGCGTTTATCGAGTGTTTTAAGAAATCGTGTCGAATAAAAAAAACCGTAGAAGTATTTCTTACGACAAAATTCACTCTCTTTTTTAGCGCTGTCTTTAACTATCACTGTGTTTTTATAAATAAGGCAGTAGAAATATATCTACTTAATTAAGTAGTTGGTATTGTACACGATTTTGAAAAATGATTTTGGTGATTTCAACAATAACAAAAATCATGATAGGTTTCTTACCAATTTCTGCACCAAGGATCTATGAGCCCAGGTCATATTGTCCAATTCTTCATGTGTAAATGGTATTCTGTACGCCGCAGCTTTAAAATCTATATTTTTTAATTGCAACCAATTACGTATCGCTCGGAAATCCAATTGTTCTGAAAATAAGTAGCAATTGGGGTAGTTAATAATGACGTTATATAGGGGAGCGCTATTTACGTACCTCAACATCGAATTACTCACTTTTCTTACTAGCCGACAGAGGTCCTCTGACACGGTTTCTCGTCCAGTTTAGCAGCGTGTTCAAAAAGTTTGCTTTCGGCAAATGTGGTATAATAAGACATGAATCATTGAGATCAGCAAAAAATACCTGTGCAAGCGGGTTTTTGTGCATAAACAATGTGGTTTGTGTGAATTAGGCAGTGATAGTTTTTTGGGAGCTAATACTCACAGCAAGTAATTCACTATCAGTGAGTCCAGATGCCTTGACGTGGACACGTTCGGATTGCTGAAAAACGTAAGCCATATAAACCCACACCTATGCAATTTTATCTATTGCTGCGATGATTTGTACAGCACGACAAGCACTTGCAATGAAACGTATCTAATAAGACCTAGTGTAGCTGGAAATTAAAATAGTGTACGAATCGTACAAGATTGTCAATTAAAGTAAGGCTTTGGGCAGTTATTTGTCTCTCGCTCATACAATATTGACGTCTATACGGTGTGAGCAAGAGGCTAACAGTTATCCAGTCCCCTTCTTAAATTAACCGTGCTAGGCTATATTAAACATTTTTGTTACAAAGCAAACGAAGCGCCAGGTTGACATTTTATACAGGGTTATTTCTAAAATACGCATTTCCTGAAACATGCCAGTTAGAGTTCGTTATTTACAAAAACTCGTGTTCTAAGACTTTTTAATTCGAATGATCCATCAAGATTTTCTCATGTGGTTTCATTTTAACGATACTGAAGAAACGGTTTTCAGGTTTTGCGTTATTTCAATACTACGTTTTACAGATAGGTCTAAGGTCGCTTATACACGGGCGGCATGTGTGCCAACTGCAGCCGTCGTCGACGCGCTGACGCGGATATTCGACTCGACGCTGACATGTCAGCGACACGGCTACCGTCGACGAGTGTCATCGGCTGCAGTTGGCACACTTGCCGCCCGTGTATAAGCGCCTTAAGATAGGTAGATAGACTATAATTTGTCTTGACTGATGAGATGAGTGACTATGTCCACGACCAATGCTTGCTTACCGCCGTCGATTCCGATTTCAAAGCCGCCGCCACACATTCCTTTATAAAATCCTCCATGGGATCCATCTGGAATATCTTAGCCCGGTCCAACCACCATGGGTGGTATTTTGTTGGTTGATAAAAGTATTTTTCTGTGGCTCTTCCTTTATGTTGGAAGTCGTAATAGTGTCCACACTTACACGTCGTTTGTTTTAAATAGTTCATCACATCCCCTTCCCTGTTGGAAATCCCACCAAAACAAAAATAATATAAGATATTTGTGGTCTCAAAAAAAAAGTAAGAAGGTAGGTTACATATAGGGATTCTGCCAAGTACCTTGCCTACGATAAATTTGTAAAACTATCCTACTAATATTATAAATGTGAACGTTTCGGAACATGTTTGGATGTGTGTTACTCAATCACGCAATATAAAAGGGGTAGCAATAAAACGAGTGACTGTAAATTACAGTTCTAAGTGTCAAAATTAATTAATTTGGGTTATAGAATTACTAAGTGAGCGACTGACTGCGAGTGACGAGAAATCAACAGAACAGCAACTTACAAACATTAATTTGAGTTACTTAAAATACAAAATGAGCAGCTTCATAATATTTGAGCGACCTAATATTTGTTTGAGTGTCAACGTTACGTCCTGCATTTTTTTCAATATTTGGCAAATGTATTTTTTATACTGAGCGGCATTTTATCTTAAATGAAGTGTTTCGAATACAAAAACCACTTTGAAAAATACACTAATGAGCAGAGTATAATGAGCTCACATTTAAAAAATAAAAATAATATGAAATAACTATTTGAAGAAACACTATTCTATTAGTTGAGAAATTTTATTATTGAAATATAAGGGTAATTAAATAAAACAATGTACTCCGTAAAAATAAAGTAATATGCATGCATTTATTTCAATCAAATGAACAAAAAATAAAATAAGACGCTTTAGTCAACTAAAAAAAAACTTCTTATTAATACTAAGAAACATTGATAGGTATGAGGAGCCCTACTACTCATCGTCACTGGTAAATAAGTGCTGGCTTGGACTTAGTGGGCCGGCCTCGTTTTCTTTTTTGTCCAATGGGTATCATTTTTGCTTCCAGTGGTGGTGTTGTTAGTTTGAGCCGAATTGCTAGCCCCAAAACGTGTTTGCATACATATCTATTGAAAAATTCGGGACAGTCGCACGATCCTTTTTGCCAGTCCAAAGGCAATGATTCGTCGCCCCGCCCCTAATTCGAATTCGCGCGCATTTAAAAATCTGTCATTTTCATTAAAAAAGCGTATCAAAATAAAAAACATAAGCCCTCAAACAGAATATCAGTAACCAATAATCATTAATAAAGCAGCTTACAAAACTTTGCTCAAAGTGAACTTTTTAGTAGTTCGCTAAGTATAACCTCACTTAGAAAAATCGAATCTATCTTAATATTGAAGTTGCCCTCTCTGTATTTCCAGTCGCTCACTTAGTAATGAAGTCGCTCGGATAAAATTTTAATATCTGAAATGGATTTATCACAATCCACTTTTTGTAAGCTCGTTCTGGATTTTATTATAAATCAATATTCGTCGTCAGTTTAGTTAATTTTTCGCTTACTCAAATTCATACCGCTCAAGTTATTAAAACAGTATGTCATCATCAGTCGCAAAGTTTTTTTTTGTTCGCTCGTTTTATAATTCCCCATATAAAAGGCTGAACGGATTTACGGAAACATGGCGTACATATAGACAAAGACCTGAATTGAGACAGCATACTTGATATCCCGGTACCTAATGCGTTCCCGTGGGATAATATTTGTTTTAAGTCTAAAATAGATGGCGTTGTGCGAGTGAATGTTGTGTTTTAAAAATAGAGGGCGATGTGAATGAATCGTATAAACGGATTCTGTGGCGGTACGAAGTTCGCCGGGACAGCTAGTTGTATATAAAGGCAGGGCCGTCTTTACCAGGGGGTGCAAGGGGTGCGGTGCACCCGGGCGCGGAGCGCCCGGGGGCGCCTGACGAGCGCTGATTTATTTTTACTTATGACAAATATTGTATGCGCAAGCATAACGTCATCAACAATAATATATTTTTTTACTTTTATTACGCTATCGGCCCTTGTCATCAATGTAATTATACCGTATTACTACACTACACAAAATAGGTAACAACGCGCGCGGTAAATCTCTAATTCAAAGAGAGTGTATGTACGTTTGACACGTGCCGCCCGGTCGCCCGCACGTTGAGCAAAATGATCTCTAAATCAATAGAGTGTAAGTTCATTTGGAATGGGAGCGCGGCGCGGCACCTGTGCCTCTGACATAGGCGAGTATTTGTGCCCTTTGACATGTTGCCGCTCGGTCGCCCGCACATAAAGCAAAACGATCTCTAAGTCAATAAAGTGTAAGTTGAATTTCATGATAATTATGAGATATGGGTACGCGGCGTGGCGCCTTTGCGTCTGTTGCGGTCAGTGAGTGATTGATCTGATTTCTTCTTTTTAAGTAATTGAATTCCTTACCTCATTTCATTTGCGACAACCGGCGAATTAGCATGGGTTACAAAAGTTCTTAGAGAAAACTATAAAGGTAAGTCAATTTTATTTTTTACTGTTAGCGTTAGATTCATTACAATTATTACCATCACGCATCCTTTGTTTATGTATGACAGAGAGTCATAGTTTATTTGTTTATAATTGCAAAAGTACAAATTCTAAATGTTAGTGGTTGATAAAAAACTATCAACATTATTTAGAAAAAAGGTGAATAATAAAATATTAAATTGATATTTTATTTTATTGTAGATGGCCGAATTAGGAGATAAAAAGAAACCTTCGGGCGCTCAATATAGAAAAAGAAAACTGGAGAAAGAAGAAAAAATTAAAAAGCTAACTTCGCCGATTGACTCTTTCTTTCGACCTGGTAAGTTCAGTCAGTTGGTACATACCTATCATAAATAAAACATCTGAAGTGGAGAGTGGCATAAATCAGTGACAGAAGTCGCTGCTTTAACCTGCCTGGGCTCGATCCCTAAGTTTGTTTGTCTCATTATCTTGAAGCCAAAGTTTTTGAAGGTTTCTCATCTACCACGTGTAAATTGCACACTTGACCCATTTTTGTTTACATTACCTGTATACCCAATGAGTCTTAAATAAAGTAGGATTTGATGATTATGACGATATCTAATTAATTATTTTTGCGGATTGCGTACCGGAAGGCGCAATGGTTAGTAACTAACAAGTAACACTCACTCTTGTGGCAAAGGCCTCGGGTTCAAATCCCAGCCTGTGCAATATTTGTTTAAATATGTTAAATATGTACATACATACCTTCTTAGACCTTGTGTTAAATTATAAAAAATTTGTATTATATGTGATATGGTCAATCCAACACGCGTTCCAATAGTGGAGATTATGGCAATGAATAACCCCATAGTTTTGGACTGTCTGTACTTATATCTGTAGTTATATGGCTGGTGTGTTTGTGATTTGGTTTTGGGGATGATGAATTATGTTTTTTCATGAAACATCCGTAGGCGAGATCCACCAATCTAAACTAAAATAATTTAATTTCTTTACTGCTTGTTTGCGCATAAAGCGTGCGTAAGCGCCTCCGCAATTCCAAACTGAGCGCGCTCGCCCGGACCACAGATTATATTATACTTACTATTCCCGGACTAACTGATTGCACTATGCGGGCACGCCTTAACTTTATGGCGCTGTTTTTAAAGTCCTAAAAATTACTGCGTGGCCCTGTTACCACACTTGGTTATACAGATTGTTGACTATCTTATGTTTTTTAGGCACATCTTCGTCAACATCCATCCAACAGTTAGAAGAGACAGTCGACTTGGAAGAGAAAACTTCCACGAGTATTTCAGAAGTCCCAGCTCATGCTAGTACCAATAACTCCACTGGCTCGCTGACTCCAAGTGAACCAATTCCAATTGTGAACCAACCAGCGAAAGAATCAAATGTACGATTTTGTGAAAATGTCGCAAATGATCCTGCTCTCTAGCCGCAAGTAATACCCGATAATTTAAGATTATTTTTAACAGAACGTGGACCAATTCAGATAAAAAAAGACAACTATCCTTCAGATAGTAACATGAGGTCGTTTTCAGATATATATTACAGTAAAAAGTTACCAAACAACGAAATTATTAATCGAGATTGGCTTGTATATTCCACATCCACTGATTCAGTATTTTGTTTTCACTGTAAGCTTTTTAATAATAATGTCATTGCATTTAATGCCCCCACTGGTTACAAAGACTGGGGGCATTTGTCGAGAAATATAGACCGACATGAAAAAAGTTCAGGGCACTTAAGTTCTGTAAAAAATATTTGGATCTAAAAAGTGACTTATTGGAAGGGAAGACAGTAGACTCGGTAAATCAAACTGAAATAGACCGCGAAAAAAAGAGGTGGAAGGCAGTTTTGGAAAGGATAATTGAAATTATAAAATTTTTGGCAGGTCAAAATATAGCATTTAGGGGCACAACCGAGAAGTTGTATGACCCAATAATGGTAATTTTTTAAAGTTGGTGGAGAGTATATCTAATTTTGATAGTACACTATCGGAACACATTGCTCGAATTCAAAGAGCTCAGCATCGCATGCCACATTATCTTGGGTCATAACATTCAAAATGAACTGATTAGTATAATTGCTGAAAACATTAAAACGACCATAATTAGTCTTCTGAAGCAATGTAAATACTACTCTGTTATTCTAGATTGCACACCTGACATTTCACATACAGAACAACTTACTGTTATTGTGAGGTTTATTTATTTAAATCCATCAACTAAACGCGCTGAGGTACGAGAACATTTTTTAGGGTTTTTACCTGTAACTGATACTACCGGACAAGGGTGCTGCTCACTCCCTTAATTTAGTGGTTAATGACGCCGCAAAAAGCTCATTGGAAATAACAAACTTTTTCTGTATTGTCCAAGAAATCTATACATTTTTTTAGCATCCACATCACGCTGGGATGTAATTATGAAACAGATACCTACTTTGACATTAAAACCTCTTTCAAATACGCGTTGGGAAAGTAGATTTGATGCGCTTAGAGCAATGCGTTTTAACATGGATAAAATTTACGATGCATTATACTATATTTTTACAAATAACAAGTATGACAGCGACACCAAAAATATAGTGAGTTCATTAATAGCTAAACTAAAGTCTTATAGATTTATATGTTCTGTAGTTATATGGTACAATATTTTACTAAAGATTAATATTGTTAGCAAAAATTTGCAAAGATCGGACGTAATTATTTCAGAAGCTACCAAAATGATTAATATGGTTAAAAAAGATTTGGAGAAATACCGCACCGATAGCGCGTTTGAACAGTTGTTGTCTGAAGCAAAATTAATTGCTGAAGAATTAGAATGCGAAACAGAATTCAAAGAAGCTGCCCGTCCACGTGCCCGAAAAAGACATTTTGATTACGAGATTCTATGTAAGCTATTAAAATTAAATTATATTGCATGGTTATTTTTTTATAATTTTTTTTGCGATTTTCGGAACCCCGATAAAGTAAAACTTAACGATTTTTTTTAAAATAAACTAGACGGCACAAAAATTTCGGAGTTTCACTGTAGTACTAAGAATGATATGTACTAACGATTTGAACAATAAAAAGTGGATGAGACAAAATCGGGGTTTATAAAACACTGTGCGAGGCTGCAGATGAGCCCATTTTAGACCCAACTTACAAATTTAAAGTATGTTTTTATTTTTTTCTATTGGACACTGCTATCTCGAAATTAAATGAGAGATTCGATTTGCTGACGGAACACAATTCAGTTTTTTCACTCTTCCAAAACATTGAATGCTGGAATGAATTGGAGATGCCGGAAAAAAAATCTCAGTGCTATCGGCTCCAAGAAAAACTTTCATTTGAAAATAGATTGGATATTGACGGGGAGGATTTATACAACGAATTAGAATGTTTGCCAATATTTTTTCCCAGTGCATCCACAAGTACTCCAGCCGATATTTTAAACTATATATTTTCTAAAAATTTAATTTCCTCATTCCCAAATATATCAACAGCTCTACGTATATATTTAACACTGCCTGTGACAGTCGCAGAAGGAGAAAAATCTTTTTCCAAATTAAAATTAATAAAAAATTATCTTCGGTCCACCATGACCCAAGACAGACTGACAAACTTGGCGATAATAAGCATAGAATCCGAAATTAATATAAAAATGGATGATATTGTTAAAATCTTTGCCAACTCAAAAGCAAGAAAAATTGAGTTTATATAGATAAGTAAACGAATTCAATTTATACGATATGTATTTCGTACTTCACTATCGCAAAAGGCCACCCTGTAATGATAGTTGTAAGTTTTATGAAATAAATAAATAAATAAATAAATAAATAAATAAAGTTATAAGTTTAATTTTGTTTTTAAAGTAATAAAAATAAATTATCAAAATTATGTGTATTGTGTTTTCTTGGTTGACTAGGAACCCTTTCATACTGCAATGTATCGTCGGTCACGTGCCACGCTGCAGTATAAAAACCCCTCCGGCGCGCCATTGTATCAAGGTAGATTACGAATTTCAGTTTAAATTTCAAAATCGTAATTTTTTTATTTTGAAATTTAAAAATACGACAGCAATTCGGAAAATTCATATATATTTCATATATAATTCATATATATAAAATTCATATTATATATATATATATATATATATATATATATATATATATATAAACAATATATATATATATATATATATAATTTTGCAGGCAAGCTCAGTATCGATCCCTGATCAACCTTGAACAACCAGTTTTTCGATATCTTGTGTCTTTCAAAAGTCGAACTCTCCGCAATAGGCATATTTCTAAAGAAATCTACCTAAAGGGGGCGCAGACTGAGTCCCGCACCCCGGCGCTGAATAGCCTTAAGACGGCCCTGTATAAAGGTCATGCAATATTTTTACATAAGTATTTATCAAAACTCAGACCTGTTTAATGTTATTATAAACTTTCCAATAGAATCTTTTAAAAGATTCCTATCTAATTCTAAAGTAAAGGAAATTGTATCAATGATGATGACGACGTCAATCATCGAGGAAAGAATGTGGAATGGAAAGAATCTTAGTAAGTAGGTAGACCTATGATTATCCTACCGCCAACGGC
This sequence comes from Yponomeuta malinellus, assembly GCA_947308005.1. Classification (NCBI taxonomy): domain Eukaryota; kingdom Metazoa; phylum Arthropoda; class Insecta; order Lepidoptera; family Yponomeutidae; genus Yponomeuta; species Yponomeuta malinellus. The sequence goes on along the minus strand of OX371006.1, from coordinate 11,948,609 downwards.
CGTACAGTCGACGGCAGTTCGACCCTTAGTAATAGTTTTAGTTGCAGTTCTTTAACTGTAGGTACACTCGGCAGCTGTTGCTCCTTTAAACTTGACCGGTTGGTCATATCAATCAATCAGTCGACATTCGTTCAGTGGTGGACATAGGCCTTAAACAACGGCTCAGGGGCCTGATTATGCGCACCAAATCCTGTTGGAATCCTGACGTTTGCGATAGCAATTAGGACAATTAGCACCTTAGCAATGACACTACGGCTTAAATTGACTGCAGTGCCAGCTATGAAACAATCTCTGAACCATTATGTTAAAGCTGCTGACTTGGCACCTTTGTACGGATATTGGCCAATGAAATTGACACCTTTGTAACAGAAAAAACACAAATTAGTTTTTTTGTATAGTCAGCACCATTGTAATTTCCAGCCCTCAATTAGTATGGCATTTGACAGACGCTTGGAATCGTTCAGGATTTGGTGCGCTGCGAGCAATGTAGGAGCCTCGACGAAGGCTCTTTGTAGTCCACATATTTTCACAGTTCGGTCACATTATTAATTAAGGGCTAGTGTTGAAGTCAAATTGACAGTGTAAAGTTTGATTGATGTGTTATCGTTGTAAAATATCTAAATATTTAATGCCCAGCAGTTTAATTAAACAAAATCCTCGCAGTCGGGACTCCAAGTCACATCCCGCGTCCTCCACCAATGAAGTGCGTAATTTGGTTAAATTTTTGTTGGGCATTATAGGTAGTACCACTTACCATTTAGCAACGCAGTCGCAAGTCTTGTCGCACCCTATCTGCGTCTTTGGTGGAAACGTCCATTGGCCGCTGTACGAGGTGATCAGACCCAGGCCCTTTACTGCCACCAGCCCTTGAGTGACGGGCGTGTAGCCAGTAGGCAATATTGCCATGCCTGATGAGGCGGACAAGTTATATTAAAAAATAAACATATTTTTTTCATGCCAATGTGTTGGCGCAGCAGCGAAACGGTCTACTGTTGGCACCCCTTACCCTCCCCCGCGGACTCCCGACAGCGGGGTTCACTTTCTTACTTGATCTAGACAAGACGCATGTTTGTCTTCCCATTATCACATTTTTATGTATAAATAAATTAAAACTACAGTCTGTAGAATTCCAAATGACCCGATAGGACCACTATAACAATGGTTTTTCATTGTTCTTTTCAAGGTCATAATCTAACTGGTACCTACCTGTACCAAAATATCTATGAAAGGCACCAAAATATCAGTCAATGGGCGGGACACCTGGTAAGGCCAGAAGATGGCAGGTAGAGCAGGGCATTTAAGGCCTACAGGTCCAGCGGTGGGCTGGGCTGGTCATGATGATGAAAGTCAAGAAATTGGTAAATGGAGTATGGACTCGGTTTGTTCATATCTAGGGAAAAGCTGGCTGAAAATAAATGTATGTAGGTATAATCGGCGCAAATATAGGGTCTAACAAAAATAGGCAACGATATTTTCCGGGGTCAAATAGTTTGTGATAAGGATCTCGTTTAAAAAATATCACGAAAATCCAACAACATTTGAAATATTTATTTTCTAGTTATTATTTTGATCGTTTTGTTATGCTAACCTTACTTTTCGGTATGAAATAACCATTGTAAATAGGTACTAGTAGTCAATGGCGTAACTATAGGGTGGCAGGGCTGGCAAAATGTCACGGGCCCCCGATCTGAGGGGGGCCCCAAACTATGAGAATACGAGCTCAGAAGTAACTTAAAACATTCTTAACAAAATAAAGTTGGGCCTTAAATACTACAACTAAAGACCATATACCTACATTATACTTTTTTTTATTTTTACTGGGAGGGCCCCATCCAATGAATTTGCCACGGGCCTCAGATGGTATAGTTACACCACTGCTAGTAGTGTAGTTATGTAAGTAGGTACGAGTACAGTACTTACTGTTGAGAAGAAATTGGGGAGTATTTTGACAAAAAACTATAGCTCCAACAATATATTGCTCGTGTTTGTACAGTGTCTTGAACTTGGGTTTAGCTTTCTTCTTCAACATTCTCAACTTTACTAATATTTCTCCAGCCAATTCTTTGTCCTTTGAGTCGCCGTTAGCATCGTTTGGATTACGAGGTTTCCCTGAAAAAACCGTAGAAAAACGTTCCTCATGTCAGTGTAGCTCACTGGTCGAGTCTCGCGATGCAGTAATAAGACCATCCTGCAATGCATGTGTATACTTATGAAGTATGCTGTGCTTGGCTGTGCCTCACCACCCGTGTAATCATTGGCGTAGACGAACATTTTTATATGACGAAAGTACATAATAATTCCCAATATTATAAATGCATTTTTTTAATAATACTACTCTAGTGTAATTGTGTTAATAGAACTTTTCTCACGAGATGGTGGTATCCAAAAAGGATAAATGCATTTTCTGTCCTCATCGAAGTCTTTCTTCATATTTCTCGCCTTGCGCCTTTTCAACTGAAAATTAATTTTAAATGTTATACTTACTTACACAATACTTGTTTATAGGTATCGTTTACTTTCCAAGTATAAAACATGGAAGTGCATACGCTAGCAAACGGAAATGTAGATATAATTTTATGTAGTTATTAATAATCTATGGAAATACTGACGTAAATACCTACAGCATTAAAATGTGAAAAATTACGTTGCTAAATTCCGCCAAAATCCCACAAGCACCATGCGGTTAGTTAATGCACCGCCCTCCCTCCCACTTTTTCAGGCAGAAGCAAGAAACAAACACACTACCACCGACAACAAAACGTGTATGAAAAAATGCGTTGCGACGCGTTTCACCTCTAACACAAGGCTCCAAGCGAGCTCCGATGGTCGACTGACAAGTGACCGTCACCCCAACAGACCTCCGTATTGTCAGCGTCAGAATGACCCGTCACTACGCGTATTTATCGTCGAAATTGTGATGAATAATTGCTGCCCAATTGCTTCTATTTGCTTCCTTTAAGTAGAGAATGGCTTCCATAATATTTTAGAAGAAAAACAACATTTAAGGGTGACCGTACATCCTGACGTCAGGTTGACCGGTCACCTAGCCATAACACCAAACTTTCGTGGAATCACTGAATTTCTCATCGGGCACCATTTACTGCCCATTTGCTTCCTTCATATTGTAAAAACTCCGCACTCGTAGCTATTATGGAAACCAAAATATCAACATAGTTTAGATCCAGCGCCTGACAAAATGAAAATAGCAAAAATGATTATGATAACTGTTTGTTGTTTTTTTATTGTTCTACTGTACAAGTGCACTATGGACCTAAAGTCATTTAATTGTACTCGATATTGTTGTCCAACTAATAAGGACCGTGTTGCTAAAAAAATTCATACAAAAAAACGTCAATACAGTCAATGAGAAAGGTACTGTAAAGTAAAGCGTCGTTGCTCGTTTCATTTCATTCATCACAATTTCGACGATAAATACGCGTAGTGACGGGTCATTCTGACGCTGACTCCGTATAAATTTATAGGTTAGGCCGCCCCGCCCCCCGATGACATCATCTAACCGTCAAACCGGTGACCGTTAAACCGTCAACCGCCTAACGGTAATTATTGTTTTGTGCAAAAATAGCGATTAATGGGGAAATAGAGGAGCTGCCCACCTGTTCATTCAGCATTGTAAATGACCTATCCTTAGATAATTTCGAAATTTCCAGCTGTTCAAGTATAGATAGTCACAACCCCTTACTGCAGGTGTGTAAAATTTCCAAATTATTTTCACATTTCAATGCTGTTATGGATTTCCGCAAAGTAACGCCTGATTCCATACAATACAGTAAATACCTACTACCTACCTCTGAGTTAGATTCCTTTAGCATAAATATACTTCAAAGCAGTCTCATTTATAAAAACAAGATTCCTTAAAACACTTCTCATGTACAGTTTACATCGTCTAGCACAATGAAAACAAGGAATCGTGTTTTTGCATCAACTCACCCGTTGTCACCTTGTAGGTAGATTCACCCAATGTATACCATCCCAAAAATTCACAGTGGCTCACCCGCAGGGTGAGTTTAGTTCAGGGTGAGTTGACGCCTAAGCCACAATATCGGTCTTATTTATATAAAGACGATTCCTATAAAGCACTCATCAGAGGCAGTTTATTTAGTCTGTGGTTACGTCTTTTCCATGTAAAATATTCGCCACAGACCATTTTAATTGGCGTTTATCGAGTGTTTAAGGAATCGTGTTTTGTAAGTAAGCCCGTTATCCTTTGCATTTTTGTTACAGTCGTATCATGTCTGGTTGATTTAGTAGAAGATACTTACAAATGATAGATCGTTGAGTAGCTCGTCGTATTCCTGTTTTTAAAAGTCAACATTACAAATAAGTTTATGCATAAATAATCTTTATGTTTCGATACAACAATGTGGGTCCATTTGATATCAACCAATGATAAATAATAGGATCGCTTCAAAGTAAATAATATGATCAAGTGTGTGCTGTACAAATAGGGCTTTTTTAATCAGTTTGTGTCCCTGAGGGTCAGTTTTTGTATGGAGAATTTCACTAAGTAAATAGTTAACTGTAAGCAAACAGGTACTTGTCTCTTCAAATTTCTCAGAAAAGAGCCTGACAGAGCGTTACTTAAGTATTTACTTGGTAAATTTCTCAATTCAGAAACCGGCCCTAAGCGAGGCTTGACATATATTTTAGGGTTCCGTACCTCAAAAGGAAAAATGGCTAGCTTTCAAGACATACCTTTTGTTTTTGAGGGCGCAGTTTTTATGAAACTATATGAGAAAGTCACTGTAGTAAATTTTTGCTCGCGGTTACGCGCGTATACAAGACGGATCTTTTATTTTCGAAAAATTTTCATGGAACTACATCAAAATGGAATCGATAGGTAATTTAGTTTTTCGGCCGCGCTGACGCGCGATTGGTTTAATCATCTTTTATGTTTGATCAGATAAGATAAAGATAAAAAAGTATGTGGGTCAATCAACTATTCTATGTACTAAAGTGCGTCCCCATAAAAATAAAAATAAATTATTTTAAAGGAGGTAATTTTAGGATAGTATTTTTACTACAAAGGATTCTTAGATCATTGGTTAAAAGTTTTTCAGTGACCGATATTAGTTTAATTAAGAATGTTTTACTATTTTTACTGTAACTTAGGGGACAATGTTTCCACGCCATACAAATTCGAGCTGTCCCTTCAGCCACTTCGCAAACTTCCAAAGCGAATATTTCATTACAGTTTGCTTTGAAACAGACAAAATATATGTTAAATAGTAGTAGTTAATAATTATAATATTTGACATTGACAAGGATACTAAAATATATTATGATATAGATTATATATTATTTTTAAATTTTGTCCCACGGAGTTCGATTAAAATATTGTCCCCCATGTAACTGTGCAAAATGTTTAAATCTTTCAAAAGAGATGGCGTTAGTTGTGATTATTTGCGGCTTTAGGTTCCTAGAAGTCACGTTGTAAGTATCCACCATCTTGTTTGGTTGCCACGTGCCGGCTAGTCGTTCATAAAGTGCGCTCCGACTAGGGTGTATTTATTCCGTGTCTCCAGTGTGACTGCGAAAAATCAGGTATTTTCTAGACTTTTTTAACAAATTCTTGTTTATTATTATTGCAAATTATTCTGGTACAGTGAATATGTACCATTTTGCTTTGAAATTGATTTAGAAATCACTTGGTGAAATTTTCATGGTAATTCGTCTCCTCTGTTACTCGTCACCTACGTTACCTAAATGGTAACACAAGAGACTTAGTTAGTATCACAGTGGACATTGCACTGTAACTGTATAACTTTTCCTCGTTTAGTCATATATTAATCAATTGCAAATAATGTATTACAATGGTAATAAAACACTTGTTGGTAATAGGTTTGGTTATTCTAGAAAATGGCGCTATCTGCTGCTGAAAAACAAAAAAAATATAGAGAAAGGTTGAAACGGGATAAGATAAAATATGAAGAAGTTAAAAGACAACAGAGAGAAAATTCTCAAAAGAAAAAAAATTGGTAAGTTCCCTAACACCAAAAGAAAAGAATAACGCAAGAGTAATTTGGAAACTTCGAAAAAGAGCTCAACGCCAACGTCTAAGAGATCTTATCAACGTGATAAATGAGACTTCTCCTCAATCACCGATACCGCCCTATTTTCAAAATGAAGCTCAAAGACTACTACGAAACCAAGATCGCGCTTCACCTGTATCTGCATGCAGTAATAAAAGTCCAAAATCAAGGGAAAGGAAGACTGTACGAAGAGACCAGTCTAAGCTATATAGAAAAAACAAAAAGTTGGAATCTGAAAAGGAACAACTCGAAAAAAAATACGAGAAATACAAGAAAAGGTACGAAAGAATGAAAAATAGACTAGAAAATGAGTCAAGAACTAAAGGACATGAAGAGAAGAAGTACAAAGTATTGAGCAATGCTATCAATGAAAGATACAAAAGGTTGAGGCGATACAAAGACAAAAGAATGTTGAAAGAGATATTTTCACATCATAACTTAAACACTTGTCGCCTAAAGAAGACGATGGTGCAAGATGCTCTTGGAATTAAAGGCACAGTAAGAACACGTTTGCCAGGAATAAAAAAAATTTCACCCTTGCAAGCAAAAATAAATGCATTTTTTTGCGAGATGACGTGTCACGAATGACAGCCGGAAAGAAAGAGACAGTCACTAAAAACAAGGATAAAGTACAAAAAAGATATCTTTTGGACATAATGAAAAACCACGAAACCTTTCAAAAAGAATACCCTGATGACATATGTTCTTATTTTTACTTTACCAAAAATAAGCCCTGGAATGTCAAATCTCTGCAAGACTCATTCCAATGGAGCATTCAAAGCGATAGCGCTGAAGAAGAAGCAAGTCCTAAAAACACATGATCTCAGTCAATTGATATTGGAGAACGTCTGCAGTTCTTCAAATAAGGATTGCATGTATGGATCTTGTGAGAAGTGCTGCAACAAACAACCATCTCTTAATAAAGAAATGATAGAAGGCAAAGTTACTTATAGCGAGTGGGTCAGAAAAGAAGAAAAATATGTAAAAGATGGAAAGGAACATAAAGCTTTGAAAAACGTAAAAGAAGACAAAGAAATAGATACAACAGCATTGACAACATTGAAATAGATACATTGATTATTAAAAAAAGACGTATATAACATAAAGACTCAATTTAAAATGTTTAGGAAATGCGTCCATGAAATTCAACAAAATTAAGCTGTTATATTAGCAGACTTTAGCGTGATTGTGTGTATTTGACACTGGAAAGCAGTGTTATGTGTATTATTTCTTAGTTAGTCTCTTAAGTTACCAGGAATGTCTCTTACGTTACAATAATGTCCCTAAAGTCTTAAGTTAAAAAAATGAAAAAAAAAAAAACTATTTTGTTATTTTTGTTGCTGGAAAAGTTTATAACTGAGGCATGAATAATGGACGCTTTGTTTTATATAGACTTCAAATAAAAAAATACGAAGGTTCTTGATTTATTTTAAAAAAAGATATTATAAAAACCATAAAGTAACTTAAGAGACACAATAACTCATGATTATGATAGTTCTATTAAAAGAATTTGAAATGTAAGCCTTTAATGTACAAGACTGATGCTAGTTGTACTAAATAAAAACGTTGATTCAAATATTTTTTATGTTTTTGTCACCTAAATAGCACTCGTATAGTCGGTAACGCAGAGGACCAAATACTGTCATAGTTTCGGTATATTTAACAAAATATAACACTAAAAATTAAAAAAGTGCACTGCCAGTTATCTTATCTACAACTTTATTCACTAATCTTTAAAATGTGCAGTAAAATTATCTAGATTTTCGATTATTATTTTTAGGAAAAACTTAATTTTGCCGCTCTGGTTTAGTACAAAGAATAGTTGATTGACCCATTTATTGCCTCATCAGGCATTTTATATTGCAGCTCTGAAAGATTAGTAAAGTGAGACTAGTCCCACTTTTTTTTAATTTAAATCTCAGTCTTTAATAAAACCGGCCAAGTGCATGCCTGGCCACGCGGCTTTTTTTCTGCTTTGCAGAACTAACAACTTTATCGAAGTCATTTTCAATGGATTTTGTACGAAATTTTACTTTTATAACTTGGTTGCCTATTACTCGTTAACTAGTAAAGCCTACTTAGCCGTCATAGTTTTTCTTTTAAGTTCATTACTACTACCCTGAATTTTCTCGTTAATATGTACATCTAAGCCAAATTTCAGCTCTCTTATAGTCTCTGTGCTAACCTGCGGACGGACAGACAGACAGATAGACGGACGAACATGGCGAAACTATATTGTCCACTATGGAACCCTAAAAATGATATGGTAACACTTAATTGGAGTGTAACTACATCATCTTAAAAATTAGTGACACTTTCAAAGTGAAACTTGGTGGCCTGGGAGGTCACTAGAATTTTTTACTTATAAAGGGGGTCGCGTCTTGAAAAAGATTTGAAAACACTGCCTTACAGGAGTCCGACTCGCACTTGGCCGGTTTTTATAATGCCAGCTAAAATTGCTAAGAACAATAACCTCTGAGCAAATAAATACATTAATAGAAAATGACAAACAACCCTCTAACACCTCTGAGCAAATAAAGACATTAAATAGAAAATGACAAACAACCCCCTACTACCTCACTCAAGCGGCAACAACCACCTCCAGAAAGTACCGACGAAATAATTTGTTCGCTTACGGCCTAACTAAAATTTTCTGTAGGAGATGTGCAATCGGTCCCTTTCGTATAAAGTCAACTTCGCAATCGGCCGCTTCTTAAACCATCCACTTCTCAAAAGGTCCGTGGTGTATCAATCGGTCCACTTCTCAAACGGTCCCCTATTCCTTGTGTGTCCGGCAGTTGGCCGGACTTTAGTTAGTTAAACTGCAAAGAGTAGGTCATACATCTAATCTAAAGTGGCCAGTATCTTTAGTAAAATGACGAAAGAGGCAAAACGTTCGACTTAAAAGAAAATGTTGCAATTTTTATTTTTGACCCAACGCTAAGGATGACTAGTCGCTAAGTTGACCGATCAAGAAGTTGACTGATTGCGAAGTTTACCGATTACGAAGTCGTGAAAAATAGTGGACGGTTTGCTAAGTTGGCCATAAGCGAACAAGTGGACGAAATCATAAGTAATGCTCATGAAAATTCAAAACTACGTCGCACCTCTAGACCGCGGGCACCTAATTTTCGTCGCTATCTTTAAAACCTTGTTTCAAAATATTAGAAGTTTCAGTAACAAAGAACACATTATAGAATCCCTTATACGAAAGTGTTCAGTCATATTGCTTTACCGAAACATTGATAGAAGCGACTAAATTAAACCTGTTAAAGTTAGAAGGTTTTAACTGTGCTTCTTATTTCGGTCACGAACATCATAAAGGTGTCAATCATAAAACCTGTCTATAAAAAAGATGATAAAACTGATACTAATAATTATCGTCCAATGGCGTTTGAAACGGCTGAGTCCAATCGATTGTACTCATACTGCGAAAAATTTAAGATCTTAGATGAAAGGAAAAATAGTTTCAGAAAAGACCTTTCCACTACATTGGCAGCTTATAAGTTTATAAATGAAGCACTAAACATAGTAAATAACAAAAAATACGCAATATAATAATAATGAAATACTACTTCAAAAACTGCACGGTATAGGAGTGCGAGAGACTCCTATCTAAATAACCGTAAACAGCAAGTCGAAATTGATCATATTAACGTAGAATCTGGCCTAATCAGTAAAATGACATCCGCTACATCTCAAGTAACACAGTCAATTTCACAAGGAAGTTTATTAGGATGTATTCTATTCTTAATCTACATCAACGACCTCCCGAAAATTATCAGCAATGAACGCATTCTATTTGCTGATGATATGTCTGTAGTTTTCCATCGTCAAAATAATAATGATCTCAAAAGTAGCTTGGATATTATCCTCTCTATTATTATCAGCTGGCTAAATGATCACAATTTGGAATTTAATTTAAAAAAACTAAACTCATGCCTTACCAAAAGCGAGAACTAATATTGATTACTTTTACAATAATATGAAATTAGAAAGCGTAGATGTTTTTCCATTACTGGGCCTAAATATAGATACAAGAATTGACTGGAAAGCTCATATCCAAATAATATCAGGTAAACTCTCCTGTTTCACCTATGCTCTCAACGAACTAAAGAGAAATTTAAACAAATATAAAAATCGCACTCTCAGCTTGTTATGTTTAACTGTGGGGAATTAGTACTGATGTATCTAGCTTATTCGTACTGCAAAAAAGATGCATTCCAATAATAAATCATCATCATCATCAGCCATTTGACGCCCACTGCAGGACATAGGCCTCCTTCGTGGTTTTCATAACCATGAAGGGGTTTGACATAATCACCACGCTTGGCTGGCGGGTTGGCGATTGCAGTATACGGTTGGAATCTCAGGAAGACGCTGCTGCCCGTCTCCTGGTAATTGATTTCCTTAGTTGATTTCTACGACATCCACGTGGCGCGCCGTGTAGCGCCGGATTAAGAATAGCGTGACTCCATCTCCATTTCCAATAATAAAATAAATAATGTAGACAAAATGGAAAGCTGTAGAGAACATTTCATTACACTTAAAATCCCTACACTTGCCTCTTTATATAAAGAGTATATATGTTATAGGCAATGTGTATAATCCGGCATTGTATAGACAGCCTAGGCATTGTATACATTGCCTAAAACGTTCAGGCAATGTGTATAATACGATTCATTTCATACATTGCCTAGGTATTGTATAAAATGCCCGAAGCGCATCAGGCAATGTGTATAATGAACGACCACGGGAAGGAGGCGAGTGCGCGGCGTGCGGGACTACCCCGTAAATAAGTTGCAACTCGTTCGTTGTGTTAGTAGTTTAGTACGCAGCACTCCTTTGTTTTATGCAAACGTATTTTTTTAGTTTATGCATTGGTTCTAAACTGAGAGTGTGATCATTCATTGTTTGTGTGATTATTGAATGGAAAATGGCTACTGATCAGCGGTACTTACTAATGAAAGAAAGGTTTTACTTAGAATTGCGTACTAACAGAGAATCGGCTTCTACAAAGAATCGATTTCCTTAGTCCTGAAGCAACACAAAACTGACCCCCCCCCGCTACTATCTCGAACAGACGAAAATTTGTCATTTATCGTATTCCACAGTATCGAACAAATTTTGCTCAGAGTTTTACACAATACAGAGGTCCTTTCATATATAACAAAGTTTGTAAAGCATGCGAAATATTAAGCAACAAATCCCGCTTTGTGTGTAAGAGGGTCGTCAAAAAATTCCTTCTCAACTTAGACTATATCTCCACAGAAAACCTGTTAAAATGAGCTACGTATCTATCTATATCTTTCATATGTAACGAATACAACTAGACTATAATAATAATAACATGTAATAATAATAATATTTGTAGTTAAAGTATCCTATACTAATTACTTATATATAATTAGTTATATATATTATATATACATATATATATACTTATTGCCAAATGGGCCTAACAATAAACATAAACATGAAAATTTGCTTCTGGCCCCGCACTGGGATGCCCTGCGTCGTGGGAGCCGGGAACAGCGACATCATAAACATGTTAACGCCGATCTGAATCGATTGTTATGTTGTAACTTTTTTATTTACTTTTTTATTTTAAAGCTTCAATTAGAACTTTGTTGATTCATTTTCTATTATTTCTCTTAGATGTGTACACTGTTGCTGAGGGTGACTAGTAAGTCATCCTTAATAATGATGAAAGGTGCTCAGTGGCGTCGCCTAAGGAGGTATTTATCTATCTTTTATACATATACTATCGTGTAGTTACGAATATCCATAACACTATGAGCTATGTTATCTTACTTTTAACGTAACATTGCGGCTCACCTCAGAGTGGTTAACATTTCTTTTAGCATACAATACTGACCAGTATTGTCTGACCTCGTACACCGTAAGATTAAGCGCACTGTATGTAACAATCTGAACTGGTCACGTTGATGACGAACCTACTCTGCCGCAACACAAGTTTCTAACTAGCGCGGAGGGTAGTGGTAATCTTTAACTGTTACCAAGTTACTGTTGCAAATAATTGTAAGTCTTAAAGTACCCCATGATTGAGGAAATGTACCTATTGTAATGTAAGACCCGCATTAATGGTCAGGTGTCTCAGTCGTTATGGTGCTTGGAGAATTCTGTCATTTAGCTACTACTTATGGAACACTCTTTGTAACAGTATGTCATGCTCCTCTTGTCAAAAATAAATGATTTGATTTGATTTGATGAATTTGAATTTTTTGTATCATGATCAAATTTCCATAATCAAGTGGTAAGAAATGAACAGGACGACTTTCTGCAGCATTTTTTTGGTACGGTCAAGTGCACTTAGACCTTTACACTTGCCATTCGATTTTGTCCTAATATCGCAGAAGATAGAGAGGTGGAAATGTCAAAATGTAAAGCTCTACGTGCACTTGACTGTACGTTGTAAATGTAAATGTTTATCCGAAGGGAACTGCTATGTGAGAAACGCTGTCTACGCAAAAAAACACGTTACATACATTACCTATGCGTCAACCGGCATTCTATACAATGCCTAGGTATTCCATACATTTCCTAGGTAAAGTGTAAAATAGTTTGAACATTCAATATCATTTCACACATTGCCTGGACGACCCCGGCATTCTATACAATACCTAGGAAATGTATAGAATGCCTGCATTATACACATTGCCTATAACATATATATACTTGAAATTTGTAAAGTTAGGAAAAACCAGCATCTCGGATCTTCTCTCTTGCTAAGGACCAATACACGAAACCACTAAATTTAAGAAACCAAAATAAGTTAGCCATACCTACCTCAACACTAAAACTTCATAGTTCAGGTCCACATGTAATGGCAATTAAATTGTATAATAAATTACCATAATTTAAATTAATAAAAAATTTAAAGATTATCTTATAAAAAAATGCTATTATAGGGTAAAAGACTTTATCGAAGAAAACCATTAGGCATATAGAATAATGTTACGAGTATAAATTTATATTGGTAAAAAAGAGGGTATAGTTATTGTATTTAACAGTATTAGTGCTAAGTTACATTAAGTTAGTTTGAGTTTTAGGCAACTACCTACCTACCTGCTCATATTCATCATCATCATCATCAGCCATTTGACGCCCACTGCAGGATATAGACCTCCTTCGTGATTTTCATAACCACGAGGGATTTTGCCATAATCGCCACGCTTGGCAGGCGAGTTGGCGATCGCAGTATGCGGTTGGAATCTCAGGAAGACGCTGCTGCCCGTCTCCTGGTACCTAATTGATTTCCTTAGTCACCTTCTACGACATCCAATGGAGTGAATGAAATGGAGTGACGCTATTCTTAATCCGGCGCCACACCTGCTCATATTAGAGGCGTCTAATATTATTTTTTATTTTTATTATAAAAACGTAAGACATTAGTTCCTACTAACTATGTTGCAGTGTCCTTACAGGGCTTATGTTGAGGATTATACTATTTATATTAAGACCACATGAAGCAATAAAGGATTGAAATAGAAATTGAAAAATTGGGACTAGACTTTAATCACACCAAGTTTGTCATTTATATGTATTTATAGCAGTTTTTACGATAAGAAAAAAACCGTTCAAAATCACTAACAACCCCCTTATTATTTTTACTTCTATTATTTTTTATTAGTTATTTGTTTTTTGGGTAATCCGCCATAATTCACATTTCTGTGATCAGCTGCTGAATGATTTTTAAAGGCCAGAAAGATAGACATCTTAAGCATATTAACAGGGTCTCGTTCGCATCCTTCGGTACCCTAAAGACAGTTTTTGGGAACGAAGTAGGTAGTGAATGATGATGATGACGAAAGTTTAGATTAAACTTTTTCGGTAATTAGAAGTGGCGCTTACTTGGGGCGTTCTTACTCTCACTTTGTGCTCAAAAGGCCTGCGTTGGGATTTCGGTCGTGGTTTTTCTGGTGTATAACATGTAGCACAAAATGTTTGAAGATATGGCCCTAATTTTACATCCGGAGTAAAACCTCTGCATGGTTCTGAAACAGTAATACCTACTTTACCAGGTATTTACAAACGTAAATACGTCTATCCACGTTAATTTGAATTCCATAATTATTTGGACAGTCGTATTATGATTAGGTATGTATAAACGTCCAGTGGGTGATTTAGGGAATAAGTTTGTTGAAGTTTGGCCTGCGACGAGCCAGTTCAGCTATGTGACCTGTTTAGTTGAGGTTTGATCACTACAATTTTTTGGGGCGGTGGGGCCTGCCCCTTAAATGTTTTTTTTTTGGTCTGCCACACCGAGTCCCTTGTATGCTAACCTAACCCATGTTAGGTTAGGAGTGCGTAGGTCCCCCGTCCCCCCTCTCTAAGCCAATGTTGACCACAGGTAGAAGAGTCGCAGTGAAACTTAGTGACACTTTTTTGTAGGTACTAAAAGTGACACTTGGAGGGCCGGGCCCCATATCAACGGCGGCATAAAATGCGATTGCTATTCGGAAAAGGTCAGGTGGGTAAGTAAGCACAAAACGTAAGTAAATCAGCTACTATGACCTACTCTTCTTAACCGGCTTAATCAGAGGCTGTTCCGCATACGTTAAAAGTTCCAGTTTTTCTATGCACTCTTTCAAGTCGATGAACACCATGGATGACATCAATAGCATTTGGTTAATTCCATACTCTGAAAAGGACGGATATAGAGTTTTAGAATCCTCAGCTCGCCCTGCGGGTCCGTCCTTACAGTTAGTCTCAAAAAGAAATAAATTCACAAATATAGATCTGAAGATGCCACAGTTAGAACTAGGTAGAACGGTTAGTTAGTTAGTTAGACCCTCAGAACGTGTTCTGAGGTTAGACCTGAGATTTTCGCACTTAGCCTCATGGTTGGGCCATTGTACGTAGCAAAGCTGTGAGCTCACTCCAGCCAGCATATCTCTTTCCAGAAGGCCAGCAGTGCTCTGATGTCACTACAGGCCTCCTAAAGGGATCCCAGCTTCCCAAAGATAGGTAAAACGGTATGAAACTTACTAGGCAATAATACGTTTGGTAACTTGTTGAAAAGTAAACTGTACAAGTGCCAAATAAACAGTCCTGGGTCTTCGAGGCTAGCGTCCATTGCTTTTAGCATCAAAGATCTTGGCAATTTGCACGTGATACCGATATTAATTAGGGCTTGACGCGTTCGAGTAGGCATGCGATCCACTAGGTCCTGGTGAATAGTGGTTTTCAGGGATTCTAAGAGTTGCCGTTGGTTATTAGAGAACTCGCAGTACCATGGAGGCCCGATGTTGTTAGCCAGTTCTTTCCTAATTTTTAAACCTGCAAAGTATAGAAGACTATTTTTAGAATGCTCCGTTATATTGAAGGGCAGATTATCTCATTCGGCGACTTTTGGGCTACTTGCGAAATCAAAAGAATTGTATCTTTGTTTATTGATCTTTGCGTTCTTTTGGATTTCTTGTAGCGGTATAAGGGTGCAATGAACATTAATTGCTAAGGTGGACCAGTAATTATACTTAAAAAAACCATTTTTACATTCTTAAGACTAATTGAGATAATTTTAGAAAACACCTGCATACAAAATTAACTGTGAGTGCCACAATTTAAAAAAGTTCATTTTATTGAGGCGATTTTGCGCTACAGAGCTGAAAATTTAGGCGATTTGGGCTACGCTACGAGAACTTAGGCGATTTTAGGGCGACTGTTTTTCTAAATTTTGGCGACATTGGCCGGCCAGCGTCTGCCAACACTGCAGGATAGGTACTACCTCTGTAAGCTGTACCGAAATTTAAAATCTCGATTCTAAGACTAATATATATTAAAAATGAGTTCAAGCGATTCTGAAATATTGACCCCAGATTCGGTTAAAGACGAAGCACATACAGTAGGTAATCGAAAATCTTTTGCCAGTACCTAATTTCAAAGGAAAGGTACTTAAATACATACAATGACTTTATGAAATGGCGAGCAAACAAAAAAGTAAAATATTTTTTATCAATAAATATTTTAGAAAAACTGCTAGTTTTTACTTTCCTTATATTCGAAATGAAAAGTGGAGTATTTAACACGGGTAAAAGGTAGGTGAAAGTCACTAATTCCCACTCGGACTATAGCCGCCTTCGCTGCGCTCGGGCGTCTAAATGCCTCGTATGGGAATTGATTCCTTTCCTCCCTTGTAGGTATACCTACCTAACAATCTAAAAGTCCTAAGAATTCTAAATCACAACCCTCGTCCCCCGTCAATGAGACTCAAAATACATCCACGCGAAGTCAGTCATTTGGTTAAGTTATTTATCGGGAATTACACTTTGTAATTTATTTGTTACTTTGACTAAAGTCCTAAGAGGTCTAAGTCACAACGTCCCCCGTCAATAAGACCATTGAATTTTAAGATAAGACTCAAATTACATCCACGCGAAGTCAGTCATTTGCTCAAGTTATTTATTGGGAATTGTACTTAGGTACTATCTAAATACTGAAAATAATTATGAATTTGTTATTGTCTTCAATACGTAGCTTAATTTTATAATAAGTACCTTGTCTATGTTGGTAGGCCTTGAAATCTTTCAGCCAAGCAAGCCATTTTCCTACTTTCTCATTGTATGGTTTTTTATCAACGTTTTCTCGCATTTCCCTTTCTATACGAATCCACACTGGTTCCCCTCTAGAATCTTTTAGTTTCTGTAAAGAGGATATACCTATAATTCATTAGAAATTTAACTAGGGGCGAGAGGTGCATTTGTTCCCTGTGGCATGCATATTGTAATGGCAAATTGGTTGGTGGGTAAAGTTGGGGGCGGGTACAAACTTACTTTTCTCTTTAGGAATTCTTCAGCTGTAGGCATAGTAAATTTCTTTTTAGGCATGGTGTACACAAAAACTTTGATACACATACACAGTCAAAATTTAGAATTTCGCATAGGTATTATCAAACTTAAAAATTTTGATGCTTCTCCAAGGACTGCAAATTTTGACTGACAGGAAGGGTTTGAAAGTTTTCTTTTATATTCTTTATTGTTTTTTTTTTCCTGTAAAACCAGCATGATAATCTAGTTACAAGTTTGTATAGTGGATTCTGTGTCGGGTTCTTGGCTGGTACATGCGCTTCAATTGTTTTTTTCCGGAATTTTCCATTGTTGGCTTTTCGGTAGGTACTATTCATCATTCATTGTGTAGTTAGTTACTGAATTTAGTTAGTCCAACAGTTTTCGGTGAGTATTATTAATAGTTTTCTTCGGAATGGGTGACAAAAAGATCCCCTCTAAACCCCCGGACCCGGTGCCTTTTGAATATGAGCCGGTTTGTACGATCACCTTACCTCAACAATCGCCAAAGTGCCAGCAGATGGATGCGTCTGATAGTTCCAGTAGAAAGCGAGCAGCAGTGTCCAAGCCACCACCGGATTTACCGTCTAAATTTCCCAGGGCTACTCTTGAACTTAGGCAAAAGTCTCGACATAAAGGCCCATTTATTGTACATGTTTCTAAAGTCCAGCCAGAAGAGAACTCTGGTTCAAGCTTACACCAGGTGAAGCTTGGGTTATTCCTTCTAAAGCACAACATTGGCAATGTCTTGAACGGATAGGACGTAACAGAGTTTCCGTCGAGTTCAAATCGCCAGAAGACGCAAATGCTTTCGCTGTCAACCCGATCCTAGAACAGAACCAATTCCAAGCAGCAGTCCCCCACTCGAATGGGCCTCGTGAGGGGGGGTTCCAACTGAATGGTCAGAAGACGAGGTAAGAAATTTGTTAAAGGTTCCAACAGGCTGTGGTAGGTAAAGTTATTAAGGTTCGTAGAATGAAGAAGAAAACAGTTGATAATGAAGGTCACTCAGTATGGGTCCCAAGGCAAACAGTGGTTCTCACATTTGATAGGCAGGTTCTCCCTAAAAGAGTGTTCTGGTGCTACTCTGCTTTGGAGGCTGAGCAATATACATATCCTACAGTGCAATGCTTTAATTGCTGCTAGTTTGGACATACACGAACTCAGTGTCGGTCAAAACCTAGATGCTATAAGTGCGGTTGGGACCATCCTGGTGATGGTTGCGAAATTAAGGACTGTGAGGCTGTGTGCTTATTATGCGATGGTGACCACCCTGCCACCAGCAAGGATTGTCCGGAGTATGGTAGACAGCGTGCAATTAAAGTTCTGATTGCAGAGCAGTCCATTCCATATTTTGAGGGAAATAAAGGGATTCCTGCTATTTCCAGAAGCTATGAAGATGCAGTAAAGTCATCTCCTCCATCATCGCCTCCTTTATTTTCCCAATCACTGACAAGTCCTCCCCAAAGGCAGCAATCTTCTAGAGCATTCAAAAAAACAGCCTTTTTAAAACCAAAGACTCATTCTGCCCTTTCTCCAGGGTATGATAGGAGGTTTCTCTTCCCTCTTTAGGCAATGATGTTAATTTGGTTGGAGTGGGCCTAAAATCTTGAGGCATCACTATTGTCTCTATTTACATATCAAACCCTTCTATCACACTAATTTCTCCGCTTCGGTTACTAATATCACAGTTACAGTCACCTTTTATTACTATGGGCGATTTTAATGGGCATCACTATAGATGGGGCTCGAACCATTGTGACACCTTTGGCGAGGAATTTATTGAGGTCATTGATGATGCAGATCTATGTGTCTTAAATGATGGCAGACCTACCCGTAGGGGTTACATAGGAGGTAGGAAAAGTTGTGTCGACTTAACCATCTGCTAGGTTCGCGCTGTATTTGGGATCGCTTAAACTACACTTATGAAAGTGATCACATTACAATACTTGTTGGTTTACCCCATAAATCTGTCCCAGAAAAATCATTAGTCCTTTACTCAAATATCGACTTACTAAAAGTGGCTGGGACACTTATACGGACATTTTAGAGCGAGAGATTCAGTTCCTACCTATTGTTAAAAATTCCGACCTCGCTTCTACCTATACCTAGTGCTTTTTACCAATGCCATTAAATTTTCTGCTGAGAATGTTTTTCTAAACAAAAAACCGCACTCTGGAAAAATCCCTTCCCCTCCCTGGTGGGATGAGGAATGTACCTACACGTATTGAAGCGGAAAAATCTGTAATTAATTTTGCTCCATTAAAAACCTAATCGAGTAGGTACCGTAAACTCTTGGCCAAATCTAGAAAATTTTTACGTAGGAAAAAAAGAGCAAGTTGGGTAGCCTTTAGTTCTTCCTTTTCCCCATGTACTCCACCATCTTTAGTATGGAGACAAATCAATCGTTTTAGAAATAGTTTTTCCCCTAGACAGTCCTCTTATATTTTAAAAACCTAACTGCAAAGTGGGTTACTCGGGGCTGCAAGTGATGTAATTCACTTCGGCCAGATGTCGCTGCCTGTACGTAATACAGAGAAGTTTGTAAAGAGGCTCCAAATTTAATCGATGCTTGCACTTGCCCATTAGCTCAGTTGGGAGAGCGCTGGCACGATGAGCCAGAGGTCGCGGGTTCAAGTCCCGGCATGGGTGGAAATTTTAGTCTCTAAATAGGTTTTTAAAATTGTCCTCAGCACGGATTAGTGCAACAAAAAGAATATTATATAGTCCTCTTATATCTCGGATGAAGTTGCTGAAGCATTCTTTGTCAAACTAGCTTCTCCCTATGTACATACTGAAGAGGAATTATGGATTCCGGACATTTCTGCAAATAGTTCCCAGGACCCTTTTGACAAACCCTTTTCTGCAGATGAATTAAAATTCGTTTTGTCCCATGTAAAGAACTCTGCTCCAGGAGAGGATGGCTTCCCATGGAGAGGATGGCTTCCCATATTCATTCCTATCAAAATCAGGACCCAACACAGTTGCTTATTTTCAAAAAATTGCCAACATGTGTTTCCAAACAGGTTTTGTTCCAGATTCTTGGAAAAAAACTATTAGTCATGCCCAACCTCAAGCCGCAGAAAAGTTCCGATGAATGTTCCGATTATCAAAGATTCTAGAGCATCTAATTAAAAATCGACTGGAGTGGCTTGTAGAAAACAGGGACATTTTACCTAGAACGCAGTTCGGATTCAGAAAAGGGTTGGGAGCTATGGATAGTATCGCAGTCCTTACTACTGATATCAGGATAGCTCTTAGTAAGAATATGTCTACGGTGGCTGCCTTCTTAGATATCTCCTCAGCTTACGATAGTGTCATTCTTTCAATTCTCAGAAATAAATTGCTTCAGCTAAAGATCCCTCCAAAGATTGTTCGCTGCATTTGCCTATTGTTAATGGCGCGTTCTGTTACTCTCCCGTTTCCAGAGTTTAACCCTGGTGTTTGGTGTTAAGCCCAATACTTTTTAATCTGTAGGTATACCTACGATATGAATTCTAGTCTCAATTATAACTGTGAAGTCCTACAGTATGCTGATGATGTGGCTCTGTATGTCTGACAGTTCCATTGAGGACGCAGCAGATTCTTTGAGCTTATCTCTTGATTCTACTGGCTCTCATGGCCTTTCCGTGGCAGCGCAAAAGAGTTCCTTATTGGTATTTTCTAGAAAACGTCGTATATACCCGATATCGAAGTAAGCCTTGAAAATATTCCAATCCCTCTGAAGTCGAAGGTGAAGTTTTTAGGGGTCTATCTTGATCCTAGGTTAAGCGGCGTCTATTATATTGAACACCTAGTTAAAAAATGTGAGCGTGTTTACACCATTCTGCGCGTTCTTGCTGGGGTTTGGTGGGGTGCCCACCCCTTTAGCCTTAAAATAGTATATTGCTACGATTAGAAGCGTTATCGATTACTGTTGTTTCGCCCTGGAGCCAATGAATAAAACCTCCCTAGTTAAGTTAGACCGCATTCAATACAAATGTTTACAACTGGTTTTAGGCTGTATGAAATCGACACCGACTAATGCTCTTCAAGTTGAAGCGGTTGATCCTCCTCTTCAACTTCGACGCCAGTTTCTTTCGGACCGTTTTATAACCAAAGTCTGCTCCCGTACGTCTCATATCCTCCCTCCGAAATTACAAGAGCTGGATTCCCTCACCCGTACAAGTTCCTACTGGAATAGGAAAGAAATTCCTCAAACCAATATAGCTTTCTGCAACTTTGTCTGATTTCCAACCTCCTAGTCGCTTTAAGGACGTCAAATTGGCTCCTGAATCTGCCAATAATGTAGCAGAGGTCCTCCTGAAGCTGTGCCCAGTATAATACTGAGCATCCGGCAGACCAAGAAATGTAGGTAGCTATTTCTTTTGGCATATTACCAAATTTATTTATCCCGATTGCTTTAGTTGTACACTTCCCTTTTTGGTAATTTTGAAAAAAACGGTCGGTTTTTCCTTTTTGGGACCGCTGATTCATATATTTTTGCACTATTCTAAGAAACTCTCCTTCAACAAAAAAGCTTCTCGGTATCTTATTTTTTGTGTTCGGAATCTTGATTTGTAGCATTTCTCCATGGGCTTCAATATCTTTTATTATAAAGTAATATTGGCTAACTCCTCTCTGCGGCAAGCTCCAACAACGCCAAAAATCAGAGCAACCTACAAAAAAAAAGGGATTTGATTAATATTTTTTTAAATAATGTATTGACTGTATTTTGCGATTTCGTAAGCTGAATACTAAAGAAAAATATAATTACTTACCTATTAATAAATTACCTTTGTGGCTAAATAACGATCATCGGGAGCTTCGTTCAAAAACCTTTCCACTTCATTCGATGTTAATATTTTCGACTTTTTACTTGTAAAACCGTATGATTGTCGTTTTAAGAAAGCATTTAATTTTGGGTACCTATTCACTTATATCCACGTTGTTCCTTATTTTCAGCATACTTTTTATCATCGAAAACCTCGACCATAACGTAGAAGGTTTTAATTTTGCTGAGAGTTCACAGAAGTATGCCAACATAACATTTTCTGAAAAACTATTTGCTTTTTTCTCTTCTCTCTACGCAATAAATTCGTCGTATGTAGATATGTAGCGACTTTTTGACTTTTCCGGTAAAATGTTCTCCGAAGCATTTTGTGCAATTATACTGAGTTCCGGTGGTGTTAATTCAAAAACACTAGGGTCAAAATTACTCATTTTGTGCAACAAACAACTAAACTTCTTCACCCATTCTGGTATGTACCTAGGCAAAGGGAACTATGCCCATGCAGCCAAGTCTTCAGTAGAAGTTTTTTATTGATATGAAATGAAATTTAATGAGATGAAACCTAACCAAACTCATTCAATCAAATCATTAAATCTGATATTGAAACAAATTAGTAGCTTCTTTTTAGAAATATACGAATTTTTTTAGTAAAAACTTCATGGTTGGTTTTTCTTTTTAATAGACATTATTTTGACAGTTGGGAAAGAGAACGCATGAGTTCGGGAAAGGTAAAAAAAAGCGCGAGTATGTAATAGCCCACATCCCGAACGCTATATTACCTATGTCCCTGCAATATGCCACTTTTTGAGCAACTGTATTAAAAAAGGACATTACCTTTTTTCATAACCGAGATATTACCACTATTGGTTGATGGAACCAACTAGTAACCAATAGAGGAGATATCTCAGTTTTGAAAAAAAATGTTCCTTACTGTGTTTATTTTCCTTGTATCAAGGAATAATTGATCAATAAATCGCACAATCCAATTTACAGGTAATGTATAATATGGTCTATCAGGATTGTGGCAAGTAGCAAAGCCTGGTCTTTGTCTACCCCTCCAGGATACAGGTGTGAGTTTATGTAATGTGATGTTAAATGAGTGAAAATTGTAATTATACTGTCACAGATGTGACAAAAATAAAATATAGTTATAGATATTGCATTTTCATTTATTAATTTAGTTTTAGATGCTTAGTTTTCTTTAACACATCTTTGTACGGAGGATTGATAGGGCCTTGTACTGGTTCTTTATACTCATAACTTGACTGCCCTTCTAGCAACAAAGGATATGAAGTATCAGAGTCATAAGCACTCAAGTCACCACATGCATTAAAAGGTACAATAAATCTATTTGGTCCAGTGAATTCATTGAAGTCACAGTATTTATGATCAAGTAGTGGATTTGCCATTGTCGGTTTGTAGCCTTCAGGGGGTTGGTAGTTTTGACACACTACAAATGCTTCGATGCTGGAATTTCTCGAGCTCCTTGGCTTGGAGACTGTAACATATTGGAAGAATTGTTTTAGCTGTGAGTAAAGCAGTGTGACATCCTTCCCTCTGAATATCTTGGCGACAAACCCGCCGCCTTGCTTTAGCACGTGTGTGGTAATGTTGAGAGCTGCAAGCAGCAGCTGTGACTGCACATACTCGTCGATGTCGTGGAGTCCCGTCACATCGGGTGCCCCATCGCACACTACTAAATCTGCCTTATGACCTTCAAACTCTTTGATTATTTCATTAGCTGTGCTTAGCTTTGTGATGTCCCCTTGTATTTGCTTTACACCTGGCAGTGTGGCCATGGCTTGCAGGTCTACAGCCACAATCTTGACGTCCTCGTCATTTTCTGTGTTCTGGCGCAACTTTTTGGTTAGAACTTGGCTCCAACTGCCCGGGGCTGCACAGAGATCCACCGCTCGAAGGACACCATCAAATATATTGTACTCTTCATTGATTTGAAGAAGCTTGAAAGCACTTCTAGCGCGCCACCCCTCTTCTTTGGCTAATCTATAATATATATCGCGCTTGTCTTTGGATGTTTTGCCCATAATTTGTTTCGCTGAATAATATTTGGGTTTCGAAATCCAAGAACTTGAGAGATAATGAGTCTTTTTTATTATTTATTTACTGTTTTTGTAATTCAAAGAGACTACGCATATCACTTATAACACCTGTGTAATAACGTTGTCTGTGTTCTGTCTGTGATCTGTGTTACGCACAGACTAAAAAAAAAAACTAAATTATGTTATCCACAGACTACTAGGTAATAAATAGTTGCTTACACACGTCAGTGTCACACACACACACAACACAGACGCAACGCAACAGGCGCGTCCATACTAAAAGAGGGGCGCGAAGCGACGTGTCTGTCTCGAGAAATGGGCGCGATAAACCCGCAAAAGAAGAAGACTTCTCCGTGAAAAAAGTATCGCGCGCGTGAGTAATTTCGTTTGTCAACAAAAAAGTTGGCTTCATTTCGAAAGTTCTACAAGAGGACCCCTTATCCTTAAAACAGAATTGGGTTTAGTCCGCACAAATCTTTTTGGCGGTAACGTGAACATAGTCACAGATCGTTTGCACATCGCTTACTGTCTTTACAGTGTATGTGTGAGTAATTGTCGTAGTGTGATGCGTATTAAATTACTATTAGTCAACTACTAAAGTAGTCAATCACTCACACATACACTGTAAAGACAGTAAGCGATGCGCAAACGATCTGTGACTATGTTCACGTTACCGCCAAAAAGATCTGTGCGGACTCTATTTGACAAAATATCAAATGAGTTACTTTTAAAACCGAATTTTATATGAAAATACTGGCTTATGACGTCACATTTCAGAGCACTCTTTTTATGTTTAATCTATTTAAAAATTGTAATAACTAGTAATTGACTAAAAGAGATACATTTTCAGAGATATTTTGTAATTTTTGTTTTAATCGAGCATAAGAAATAATTTATTGTTGATCGTGTCAAATACCGTATTCAATGGGGATGCCAACATGAAACTAATTACAGATGTCGCCACTGAGATTTTCATATTTATTTAATCACAGAAACAATCACAGCTGTGAGATATCACTATACAATATCTAGGTACTTACATTTCTACAGTCTTATAATATGTGACAAGTCGACCCCACCAACGACACTCCCAAAACGAAGCCAAAGCCAGCTTATCTCAGGAATTCCTGCTACAAACCACACCATCCCAAGAGTGCGCCAGCGGAATCAAGTCCCCACAAACAAGACCGAATAGTGTTTACATGCATCCGATCGGTAACTTAAAATGTAGACATCTTAATTTTTAATGCAGTAATTAACGCAATCTATTTTACTAGCAACAGCCAAAATCATAGTACTACCCTCCGTACTAGTAAAAAAAACTGTATGACGGCAAGGTAGATTCTCGTTCTTGCCGTGACAAAGTAAGGAGGAGCTCTTTATCAAATCATATTCCAAGTTAAGGTAGGTCTTCGTTAACTGGACTACCAATAGTGTCTTAAATTGTTTAGAGTGAACGATTTTTTCTCCTAAGTTTTCTATTAAAAGAAAATATTTAACGGAAATTAATTACATTTGATTAATAATAGTGGAAACAATATTTCAATAATTTAATTGTGATCTATAATTTAGTATGACATGCACAAGCTTTAAAAACCTATTTAGAGGCAGTGGCATGTGCAACAAAAAGAATATAATGCTAATGCACTATTATCCTTTTGCCTTTATGTGCATACATAAATCCTATATAGATATATAGATATGATTATATCCAACATAATTAGAAATGTAAAATGTATATATTATGTTACATAAAATTTATAAAAATATGTTATGTATATCATAAATACCCTGCAATGTTTGTTTTGTTTTATAGTGTTGCTTAATCAACTAAATGTATCCAAGTGGCCCCATCACTAAAAAGTGTCTATACATGTGTGAGTGCAACAGCCGAGACCGCACGCGCGACAAGTTATCCGTTTGCGATTGACATAAAAGAAAGTGTTTCTGGTGCGGCTAAAAGTACAAAACTAAAAAAGTACTTGCAATTTAAAAGTGTTTTGGCGATTATCTCTGGCATCTCGTAAATATCTATACAAACTTAAGGTAAGTTAAGACATCAACGATTACGAGTTATTAGCTTTTTTTTTGAATAATTCAAGCGATTTAATTTGTAGTCTTCAATTTTATTAAAAAGTCTGTTGGGGCACATTAAATACAGTAAAGCCTGGAGCAACTCAATGCAATTATAGGTAATTCAATTCAATTCAAATATTTTTATTCATTGTAAAAACAGAATGTTTACTTAATGAACGTCAAAGTTGTTAGTTTCACAATTAATGGATTATGTGGAGAAGAAGCTAACAAAGAAACTCCACATTTATTCTTTTCAAAACACGTTTTAACTTAATTAACAGAGTTTTCAACTTAAAATATTAGTCATGAATGTGTTGAACACTAGTCACAATCGTCCTTTAAATAATATTAATCTACTGTTTAATGCCAAACATCTTTGTCTTCTAAATAATCCTTGATGTTATAGTAAGCCTTTATGCACAAAATGTGCTTAACACATTTTTTAAATCGCGTTGGAGGTAACTCTAATATATCTTGAGGAATTTTGTTGTAGAACCTTATGCAGTGCCCCATAAAGGATGTGTTAACTTTTGCAAGTCTAAATAGTGGAAATGACAATTTATGTCTATTTCTAGTATTAACATTATGGTGGCCACCAACATTTTCGAGGTCTTTGATATTTTTTCTAACGTACATAATATTTTCATAAATGTATTGACATGCAACTGTTAAGATGTTGGTTTCTTTGAAGAAATCTCTTAGCGAATCCCTACTACCTAACTTGTAAATAACTCGGATGGCTCTCTTCTGCAAGATGAAGATAGTCTCAATGTCTGCTGCCCGGCCCCATAGTAGTATACCGTAGGACATAATACTATGGAAGTAACTAAAATAAACAAGCCTAGCAGTTGCAACGTCAGTGAGTTCCCTAATTCTTTTCACTGCATATGCTGCAGAGCTAAGTCTGTGTGCTAATTTTACAATATGTGGACCCCATTGTAGTTTTGCATCGATTGTGATGCCCAGAAATACAGTATCATCTACAAATTCTAGTTTTGCATGTCCAATTACTATGTTGTTTTCAACTACTCGTACGTTAGGTAAGGAAAACTTTATACATTTTGTCTTTTTAGAATTTAGCAGCAGATTATTTGCTGTGAACCAATCTAGTACTTGCGAGAGAGCATTATTTGCATCGTCAAGATTATTTTTGTGTCTCCTTAATTTAAAAATAAGTGACGTGTCACATTTATATAGACTAGGAAAAGGAGCGGCCCTAAGATAGATCTCTGCGAGACTCCTATTTTTACAAGTGAACCCGAGGATTTAATACGATTTACGTCTGCTTTTTGGACCTTTCCTTCTAAATACGATCTTAAAAGATTTAAACCTGGTAGTTCGTAAGTAATAAATAAGTAGATAGATAGATAGCATATTCTTTATTGTATATTCACCAGGAATTACATATGAGAATTTAACAATAATATAGTACATTACAATTGGCGGCCTTATTACTAAAAGTAATTTCTTCCAGACAACCATTGACGAAAAAAAAATGAGAAGCTAAATGACGGGTAGTCGGTGCAACTAAACAATACTAAGAAAGATATTTAAATATGAGATAAATATAGAATAAACATACATAAATAAAAATTATCATATGAAGGGAGGAGATGAACGAAAAATATACCTACATACTACTAGGAATAGATTTCACCAGAAAGAAAAAATAAATAAATAAATAGAAAAAAACAAACTTAAACTAAGGCAAAGTAATATTTTTGAACCCTGCTTTTAAATATTTTTAGGGACGGTGAAAATCTTACGGCCAAAGGCAGATCATTCCACAGACGGACAGCTGTGATAGTAAAGGAATTGCTGAAGAACCTTGTCGAATGACTCGGTGTCTTCAGCAATCGATTATGAGCAGATCACAAAGTCCGGCCGTACGTATCACTCAAAAACTCAAAGCGATTTTTGAGATACAGAGGTGTGGCTGGATTGAACAGCACCGAATAGAGGATTGAAAGAATGTGAGCATTCCTACGGAGGCGGATAGGGAGCCACTTGAGTTTGACGCGATATTCGGAGATATGGTCATATTTTCGCAAGCCAAATATGAACCGGATAGAGAAATTTTGGAGGCGCTCAAGCTTATTTAGTTGCTCTTCGGTAAGGTCAAGATAGCTGGCATCAGCATAGTCGAGGATAGGAAGTAAGAGAGACTGGGCAATCGCAATCTTGGTCGAAGTTGGCAGGAAATTCCGTAACCTTCTCAGAGAAGCCGCTGAAGCGAGCATTTTCCGGCTCACCTCCGCTAGCTGTGGTGCCCAGGACAAACACCTGTCAATGATGATCCCCAAGTTCTTCACCTTCTCACTATATGGAATTAGTACGCCGTCAAATCTAATTTGTGGAAGAAGTTGCCAATTGACCTTCGAAATCATCATTGGGCTGCCTATAATGATAACTTTGGTCTTGCTTGGATTTATCATTAAGCCGTACGATCTGCTCCACTCTGAAATATGAGCGAGATAATTGTTGGTCTTGTTGACTGCAAGATGCAGATCATTCACAGGAGACTGTGTGTAAATCTGGAGATCATCTGCGTAAAGGTGGTAGGAAGTGTCGGACATAAAAGAAGTAGAACCTTTAATTAGGCTTTAATAAGCTAAAAGAATTGCACATTGAAAAATATAGACAAGCTTTGTTTACGCAGTGACAGTAGTGACATTCGACACATTTCTTCATATTACGACATTCACCCCCTCTATGTTTAAGAGGTGTCATAATCACGAACGCTGTAGTCTGACCCTGTTCGAGCGACGAGGGGCCGGCACCGGTGGCGCTAGTTCGTTCGATCCTGTGGCGGCTGACGGTGTTGGTTCGCTTGGTTCAGCGGCGTCTTCGGTTGCGTCTTCGTAAAGGCTGTCACTGTCGCTCTCCGATACGGGTAGTGGCGCTAAATGCCTGTTTGACACATTGGTCTCCCGTCCTTCATGGGTTCGCACTGTCGAATAGTGCGGATTTGACTCGAGAAGGTCGACCTGTTCTACTAGTGGGTCGTACTTTGAGTTTCTCACGTTTTTCTTTAACAGGATAGGTCCGGGCTCTAGCAACCAGGACGGGAGAGATTCGCCGTTTAGTGTACGTCGAGGGTGATGGAACATCCGTTCGTGGGGCGTTTCGTTTGTTGCCGTGCACAGTAGAGATCTGATTGCGTGTAAGGATTCTGGCAAGACGCTTTCCCAATTTTCTATGGGGCTTTGTTTCGACAGCAAACATAACTGTATGGTTCGCCATAACGTGCCGTTTAGTCTTTCGACTTGGCCATTTCCTTTAGGATTGTAAGGCGTAGTTCTGCTACACGCAACTCCTTGTGATGTTAGGTATGATTTTATTTCATCCGAGATGAATGCTCCTCCTCTATCGGAATGAACGTAGCTCGGAGTGCCAAATACATGGAACAAGTCTCTTAGACATTTTATGACTGTACTGGAGGACACATCTTTACAAGCATAAGCGAATGGGAACCTTGAATATTCGTCTATTATAGTCAATATATATCTATTTGCTCCCGATGATGGTAACGGTCCTTTGAAGTCCATGCTCAGCCTCTCGAATGGGGCGGTCGCTTTTATTAGTCTTCCTTGTGATTTATAGAAACGAGGTTTTACTTCAGCGCAGATCGCACAGTTTTCTGTCATAGCCTTAATGTCGGAAATTGAGTAAGGCAGATTCTTTGATCTCACCCAATGAGTCATTCTTACAACTCCCGAGTGACAAAGTAGTTTGTGAAGGTGGTACAATTTATCAGTATTTACGTTCGCACAAACTCTTGAAAGTGCATCTGCTACTATGTTCTCTTTCCCTGGCCGGTATACAATGTCGTACTTATAGCATGAGAGTTCAAGGCGCCAGCGTTCAATTTTTTCATTTTTGATTTTGTTGCTATGTTTCTGATCAAACATAAACGAAACCGATCGTTGGTCTGTTATCAGGAGGAAGTGTCTGCCTATAAGATAGTGCCGCCATTTCTTTAGAGCTTCGACAACAGCACACGCTTCTTTTTCGATTGAACTTTGCCGCTTTTCGGAGTTTGTCAGGGTTCTTGAGAAAAATGGTAAAGCTTCCCGCAAGCTTCGAATGTTGTGTATATTTTTTCCTTTTCTAGGATTTTTATTTGATGATAAGCGCTTTTCAGGTCGATTTGACTGAAGAAGTTGTTCTTAGCAACTTTTGCCACGATAGTCTCTATTTTCTGTAGAGGATAGGCATCTAGTAATGTATATTTATTGATAGTTAATGAATAATCTATTACCATTCTCCTACGGTGAATGCCGTCTCCTCCTGTTACTAGCACTTGCGCTCTCCACGGTGATATGCTCGGTTCTATTACTCCGTCTTCCAGGAGTTTAGTGACTTCAGCCTTGATGAACTCTTCATCATCTCTTTTGTAATTTCTTGATTTGATGGCAATAGGTCTTATATCTGGAGACATGTTTGTGAAGACAGACACGGCGGGTACAGTAGCGGCCATGACGCTACAAACTTTAAGAGCTTCTTTAGGGCCTCCAAACTCCAGCATCAATGATTCGTGATCCTTTAAAAGGTCATGCCCTATGATGACGTCAGCGCAAAGATTGTTTACGATCAGGAGAGGCAATTGTTTGTAAACATGCGACTGAATCTTGAGAGTGGCATAGCACATATCTTTGATAATAGATGTGTGGTCGTGGGATGCGAGAGTTATAGATTGGTTGCAAGGCTTTCTTTTGAGCTTTAGAGTACTTGCCAGATTACTGTCGATAAAACTCAATGTACTCCCCGTATCTATGAGTGCTTCTGCTTTATGCTCATTTATCGTAATTGGAGTTGTTGCTTTTGAGAGTGCGCCCGGCGCTGCTGCGGATATCGCCATCAGGTTTTCTGAACTGTTATGTGTGACGTCTTGCATGAAGTTTATGTTACCGTCGTTCCTGCAAACTTTAGCGAAGTGGCCTTTCTTTCCGCATTTCAGACAAGTGGCCTTGAAGGCTGGACATTTGAATCGGGGGTGCAGAGTGGGGCTTCCGCAAAAAAAGCACGATTTCTTGTGAGAGACTTGATGCAGGGCTACGGCGAAGCCCTCTGAACTAGTTGAAGGTCTCGCTTGAGTTTCATTGTTTTGACTGATATTAGCTGAATAATTACTCATGTGAGGGACAGTGTAAGACTTTGTATTCCTCTCGGCCATTTCTAGGGAGCACGCTTGATTATGTGCGCCGTCAAGCGTTAGTGTGAGGTTCTCTAATAACCTTTGTCGGATAGCGTTCGATGATAGTCCTCGAATGAACGCGTCTCGTATGTACTCACTTTTATGTTCCTCGGCTGTGCACGCTTTGAAGTTACAGTTTTGCGATAGATTTTTCAGTTCACGCAGGTATTCATCGACCGATTCACCTTCGTGCTGCCTTCTTGTGGCTAGTATGTGTCTCGCATGTACTTCGTTTTTATTTTTCACATACGATTTTTCCAACTGGACAATGGCACTTTTGAAGTCCTGGCATTCCGATATCAATGAGAAAACTGTAGGCGATAGGTGGTTTGCAAGTAACATGAGTTTGGTTACCTCGTTAGTGGAATTTGGAAATTCGGCAGATATGAAGTTATTAAAGGTGTAGTACCAGTGTTTCCATTTTAACTCGGA
Organism: Yponomeuta malinellus; assembly: GCA_947308005.1. NCBI lineage: Eukaryota > Metazoa > Arthropoda > Insecta > Lepidoptera > Yponomeutidae > Yponomeuta > Yponomeuta malinellus. The sequence continues at coordinate 11,917,215 of OX371006.1, read as the reverse complement.
GCCGACGCTGCTGGGGTCAGTCTCAAATCGGTCTGGTCTTAAAAACCGTGACATGTTCTGGACTGGTGGAACTTTCGAATCTCCTTTATTAGCCATGGTTGCTTCAGAACTTTTTAGCTTATTAAATTGTCGGACATAAAAGAAGTAGAACCTTTAATTAGGCTTTAATAAGCTAAAAGAATTGCACATTGAAAAAGATAGACAAGCTTTGTTTACGCAGTGACAGTAGTGACATTCGACACATTTCTTCATATTACGACAGGAAGAAGTGAGATTTTGAGAAATACGGGTGATGAAAATAGCCATTCAGAGCCACGCAGTATCGGCATTGAGTCAAGCAGCGCCCCCATCGAATCAGACAGCGCAGGCGATAACGGATGAATTCGGTGTGTTAAGTCCGTTTATTTTGTGTGAAAGTCCCAGTGGACAGAATTGGTTAGCTTTAGTGGACACAGGAGCTTCGATTTCATGTATATCAAAATGTGTTGCCGACGCAGAGGGCAAAGGAATCGAACCCGCACCCGAAATCAGAGTGAAGACAGCCTGTGGAACACTTCTAAAGGTGATAGGAAAAGTAGTGATGAATTTGATAATAGGAGGAAGAGTCTTCACAGGAATTTATCATGTTGTTGAGGGGTTGGAATGCCATGTGATTTTAGGACAACATTTCTTAAAAGACAATGGGGCAACGATTGACTTTTTAAATAATAAAGTGACATTCATGAACATTTTTCATGTCGCATTTGAAAAATCTGTGACATTGCCAAGTGAAAAGTCACTATGTCATAGTCAAGTGAAGAAGGAGGAATGTGCAACTTTTACGACCTTTGTGGAACAGGAGCTCTATTTTTGAATCACTCGTATCGCGTCGAGCGCTCGATTTCTACTGATTTTCGTTCGATATCTGAAATTCCGTATTTTTTAATCACTCGAACTGCAACGAATGGTCCTTACCACTCGTCTCGCATGGCGATCGGTAGATTAATTGTCAAAAAACGATTTCGACATTTCGTTAGAACACAAACCAAAATGACAGTAGTAGTGTTTTGTTTGTATCAAAAGACAAAGATTTTTTATTTAAACAGCCAATAAAACAGTGTTTTACGTTCCGTTTCTGTTACGGTAGTTTCCGGTTTTTTTAATTTCTGCGTGGAATGGATAAAATACAATACTTCAAATTGTACTGGCAACACTTCAGGCGAACGATTCAAAAATACGGAAAAACGACATCATGCGACTTAGAAGACGAGTGTGACTTAAGTCGCATTCGACGATACAACTTCATACGAGTGATTCAAAAATAGAGCTCCAGGAGGAGGATAAGTTTCACCCTGTAGAGGTTGAGCAAAAAAAAGGTGGAATTAAAAATTGAACGATTTTCAAGAAAATGCTTTGACAGAACTGTTGGAGAAGGATCATGGACAATTTGCATTTCAAAAGGAAGACATATGTGGTGGAGAGTCACTGTTTCAACATGATGGTGAATTGAAGGCTGGTATTCGGTTCTTACGCGATGATGCTCAAAATAAAGGAAAGCCATTTAAAGTGATAACGCGCAGAGCTACGGGAAAAGTTGTCGGGGCACGAAAGAGAAAAAAAAGGTTACTGATAATGATGTCCTAGGAGAAGGACAAGAAGAAGAAGTAATGTAGGAGGTGCAAAGGTCAAAAGCACTTCCCAGTAAATTTTATGATTGCAGTGATTAGGTAATAGCCAGACAGAGAGTGTAGTACATGTAAACCGTATGAAAAAATTCTTTAATACGATATTAGTGTAGCTATAACTGTAAAAAAAATGTAAATAATAGGGGTTAAAGTATGAAATTGCCGTTTTATTGCAATAGGTTCTTTGAATTAACATAGAATCTTCATGGTTTGAGGTTTTCGAATGAAACTTTTTTCAAATGGTTTCTATGATGTTCTTTTTTTAAAAAATGTGAAATATTTGAATATCGACTTTCAATTGTTTTTGTTATTCAATTTAGACAAGAAAGATGGATACTGCGAAAATTCGAGTGATTATGAGGCACCCATTTTTCGTATTTTTTTTATTTTATTGATTTGACGCAAGTGAGTCAATATTGTGGGTAAGGTAACGTTAAACCATGAAGCTAATTTTTGGGTAGTTTGACTTGGGTCGGCTTCCACTATCTCTCTTAATTCATCGTTATTCACCTGTGTGGGCGGTCTTCCTCGTGGCTCGTTCTTTAAGTCGAAATTTCCATCACGAAAGCGTTTAAACCAAAATCGCTCGGTGCGTTCATTAGTAGACCCCTCTCCAAACGCAGCATTGATATTGCGGGCTGTTTCTGCCGCGTTAGTTCCGCGTCGGAACTCGTATTCAAAAATCACTCGAATTTTCGCAGTGTCCATCTTTCTTGTCTAAATTGAATAACAAAAACAATTGAAAGTCGATATTCAAATCTTTCACATTTTTTAAAAAAAGAACATCATAGAAACCATTTGAAAAAAGTTTCATTCGAAAACCTCAAACCATGAAGATTCTATGTCAATTCAAAGAACCTATTGCAATAAAACGGCAATTTCATACTTTAACCCCTAATATTATGATCTAATGCTGTGTTTGTTTTTCATGTTGTATGAGAGAACGGGCTTAAAGCTGTGAGGAGCTATGGAGATGACAAAGCAGCTGCAGAGAGAGGCAGCGAGGCCGGGCCATTTGTAAAAACGTTCCAGAACCCAATGGTTGCAAGACCGTAAAAAAAATAACGAGAAGCTAAAGAATAGGTAGCCGTTAGGGTTGTTGATTCTAGGGTACTAGTCTATAGGTTGACTCTCCCTTCACATAACAAGCATAGCTTGGTGAGGAAGCTTTGTTGGCTTTTGGCGAGTTCAACATGGGCTTGGATCAGTGTTCAACAAAAAGTAGAGACAGGTTTTGATATGCGATTATTTGTCGACTGCTGGTAGTCCAGAATTTAGAAGAGAGTGTTGCATTGTGCATTTGATTAGAGATATTGGTCTTGCTTATTTGATGCGGGTTCTTGAAAAGGAAGTCCGGACCACAGAAGCTTTGCCATTTCACTATTTCAAAGGTGGAATCCTCACAACTTTAACAGGAGTAGGCAGGTAGAGTGACGTTCGGTTAAAGTGAAGTGCGATAGTTTATTTAAGTTTTTAAGATTGTAGAATGTCTAGCTAGTTTATTTAAGTTCATGGGTTAGGTAGGACTTATAATTGTGAAACTGGAAGCGGCGTTCGATGGTGTCTTCTCGGTTTTTTGTTGGGTTTTGCCGAATTGTTCTGGCACACTGACCGAATTATTAACGGAGCGTCATGCGTTCGCCATGCGATTGTGCAATTTCCCCGACACTGTAGGACAGATGACTGACGGTAGGTTACCGAAGTGTGTTAGCTAGGGTAAATTTTAATTGTAATTAAAATTTTATGATAACCGGGGGGGAAATGTAACGATTCCTCTTTATAGTAGCTGGCTGGCAGAGCCTTCTCGTCTTATTTTGAATATTTTGAAGGGAATCGTTACGTTTTGTTTTAGATGTCAGTCGATCCCCAGCTAGGCTAGGGAATCGATAAAAAAGAGAATAAAATAATATTGCTCCTTAATCCGCGTTTTAAATAAGTAGCGTATTACAGTACCGTCAAAGAGTAAAGTTACCGTTTTTACAGTGTATGTGTGAGTAATTGACTACTTTAGTAATTGACTAATAGCATTGAATTTTAAGTAACATAAACATAAACATTTACATACAGGCACATACATTGCTTCTGGCCCCACACTAGGATACCCTGTGTCGTGGGAACCAGAAACAACGACATCACAAACATGTAAACATCCAAGACCTGGGGTTTTTTTTCCCCAGCCGGGATGTCACATGGCCTTTAAGAAACAGGTTCATAAACAAACATGATGTGTCGGCTAAAATTACCACAAAAGTGGTGATAAAGCCACACGGAGACTATATATCCTTTAAACAAACTAAAGGCATGATTACAAAGATGTTATAAAAATCTATGTATACGGAAAACTAAAATGAAAATTTTGAAGCCAATGTAGATACAGTGTAGGTACTATTGTATTGTAATTATCAATACAATGTATCCCTCATCTCCTCTGAGATAGTCTGATGATGTCACACATGACATGTAGATAGGCTATTAATTGGCATACCTGCTTTCAAATAATACTGATCAAGTGCGAGTAGGATTGAGGGTTCCGCACTATTCCGTTTTCAATGGAATTTTACATGTGGGATTGACTATACACCACGTCATCAGCGATTTGACGCCCACTGCAGGACATAGGCCTCCTTCGTGGTTTTCATAACCATGAGGGGTTTTGCCATAATCGCCACGCTTGGCAGACGCGTTGGCGATCGCAGTATGCGGTTGGAATCTCAGGAAGACGCTGCTGCCCGTCTCCTGGTAATTGATTTCCTTGGTCGCCTTCCACGGAAGGAAATGGAGTAACGCTATTCTTAATCCGGCGCCACACGGAGCGCACTCCACACCACATTCACATTCAATGTTCGACCAGTGAACCCCTTGCGTAGCTGGCAGGCTATACATGGTTGAGTAATCAGGAAGTAAAAAAGTTTTTCACAAACATGCTTGGAAATTTGAGCATTAGGTATTTCGACAACCTTCTTTGAGATAAATCGAAATTGCTGTACTGGCCAATTACACGCGAGCAGCGGCCAGAAAAAGTTCTATGAAAATTCATAACTGTCGTGTTTTGCGGCCAAATAAATTAGGTAGAGTGCGTTTCACGAGATAGTTCCCTTAGCCGTTATGTTGGCTCCACTGTCTGTCAAAACACTAAACAGTAAAGTCGCTTTGTCGAGTTCCATCTTATTTTTAAAGTTTTCGAGAGTTTTCTGCGTTTAAATATGCCAAAAACACTAAAAAGTGGTGAAAGGGAGATGGTGTTGAAGGTGAAACGGTTCTGTGAAAAAGAAAAGTCAAGAAATGGGCCAATAATTCCATTTCAACAAGTTCGTCTTCGGGTTTCCGCCATGACAGGTAAGCAAAATAGGATTGCCAGCTTTGAACGAAAGACTCATAAAATTCCCGAAAAATATAATATAAGGACCGATTTCGCCATTGAATAAATAAATATTCGAGGCTTATTCGACAATAAATTAAAAAAATGTTGTCATTGCCTTTCGTTCGGTATGTTCAGACATTTTATTTTTTTGTGTAATACTTTATTCCATGGATAAGTTTTATCTAAGGTTGGTAAAATCGGCCCTAAATCATACTATCTAAATCAACAAGAATGAAAATTATAATTTTAAAAAGTTTTGTCCCCAGGTATATCTGAAAAAACTATAACAAAAATTTCTAAAGAAGGAGAAGTGGCTGCTAGTACGTCAACCAAAATTTCAACGCCTGGCAAAAGTCGACCCCGGGATAACAAGATTCAGCTCGACGATTTTGAAATGTGTGCACTCCGGCATAAAATTCACGAATTTTATGTTGTTAGAAAAGAGTTGCCTACTCTAACTAAAATATTGCATGAGTTGCGGAATGACATTGACTTCAAGGGCAGCCGTACCACTCTTTGGAGAATAATGAAGAGGATGGGGTTTTTCTTCAAAAAATGTCAATCCAAAAGGAAACTATTAATGGAAAGACATGACATTGTAGCATGGCGATTTCGATATTTACTTGAATTGCAAGACAATCGAAAGGGGGAGCAGCGGCCAGTTATTTATTTGGACGAAACGTACATTCATCCTACATACTGCGCCGGGAAATGTTGGCAAAGCGAAAATGAAGAAGGTGTTCTATCGTCTGACTCAAAGGGGCCACGCTGGATAATAGTTCATGCCGGTGGAGAAATGGGCTTTATACCCAATGCTCAATTAATTTTTAAATCCCAGAGTAAATCGGGAGACTATCATGACGACATGAACAGGGAAAATTTCAGTAAGTGGCTAGAGGAAAAGTTATTGCCAAATCTTCCTCCTCGGTCTTTAATTGTAATGGACAATGCATCCTACCACACAATAACTTTCAACAAAGCACCAACTATGTCTAGCACGAAACTTCAAATGCAGAATTGGATTACGAGTAAAGGTCTTACTTTTTTGCCGACAATGGTAAAAGCTCAGTTATATGAGATTGTGAAAGAGCACAAGGAACCAATTAAATATGAAGCTGACCTGATGCTTGAAAAATATGATCATAAAGTGGTAAGACTTCCACCTTACCATTGCGATCTTAATCCTATTGAATTAATATGGAGTTTACTAAAACGACGTATCGCTGAAAAAAATGTAGGACAAGAAGCAAAACATATCGTGAAAATTACTGAAGACGCATTTTCGAGTATAACTGCTGAAGAGATAAAAATTGAAGATAAATATCACCATGATGGCATATCTGTGGACAGTGAAATTGATACTATAATAATTAATTTAGGAGGTGATGATAGCGACACATCTGATGATAGTTGTCGGTAGTTGTGTTTATTATATCATGTAGGGAGATGAGTTTCGACAATATATCAGTTCAATACCTCACTTGTTGTTTCATTGACGCGTGTCTCTGCCCACCCACATAACATGGCGCAGCCGGCTTAGAAAGAACTTTAAAACATTTACGAAAGTCGTAGTAAAGTGTAATAAACTGTAGTGCGTACAAATATCAAACAAATACATTTCATATCCGGATTACAAACTAGATCGGAGCGATGGAATCTATCTTGGCACCTCCGCCGCCATTTTCCTTTGTTAACAACTTAGATAGTGTGACCTCGGGGAATTTGTCAAAAGAATGGGAGAAGTGGAAAAAATCATTTTTGATTTATCATGAGGCGTGTGAACTAAAAAATAAAGAAAAAACAGTACAGGTGAACATTTTGTTGCATGTGATTGGTGAGCAGTGCCGGGATGTTTATGAGCAATTTAATGAAACATTTACGGATTTACACAGTCTACTAAAAAAGTTTGATTCTTTCTTTTTGCCCAAAAAGAACTTGACAATAGAAAGACACCGCTTTTTTACCAGGGATCAGCGGGACAGCGAATCGATTGAGCAATATTCATTTGAATTAAAAAAACTGGCATTAAACTGTGAATTTAAGGAGCTCTGTGATGAATTAATCAAAGATAGATTGATTTGTGGCATAAAAGAAAGTTCATTACGCGAGCGATTGTTACGTGAACCGGACTTGACTCTAAAGAAAGCACTAGAAATTTGCAATATTGCGCAGATATCAAAATTACAAGCTGGAACAATAAAGAAGGAGTACGTGGAGCATAAGGCATTCAACGTGAACATAGAAGGTTCAGATACAGAATCTGGAGGCACAAACAATCAAGCATATTGTCATTGGGTAGCGCAGCGAGGTAGAGGAACGTCAACGTCTCGCGGCCCTGGAGCGAGATCGATGAAGTGGGCGCGGCCATCGGGACCGGCGCACCCGCCAGTGCAGCGCGGCCCGCCACCGCCGCCACCGCCGCCACCGTCGCCGCTCCGGCGAGGGTCGCCGCAATATCAACAAAATAGTCCTCGTGAAAATATGTGCGTGTCGTGTGGGAGGTCACACAATAGGTATCAGTGTCCGGCGACTGGACGACAGTGTTTAAAGTGCAACAAATACAATCATTTCGCTCGGATGTGTAACCACAATGTGTACGAGATGTACGTAGAGGAGGAAGCCGCTGATCAGGTGATCTATGCATTTAACACAAGTTTTAGTGACTGGTCTACTGTTTTAAGTATAAATGGTAGCGACATCCGCTTTAAGCTTGACACGGGGGCTGATGTAAATGTTTTACCGTTTAGTTTCTTGAAGCAAATTGACATTTCAGAGAGAGAGTTACTCAAATGTACCTTCAAATTGCGAAGTTACTCAGGCGGAGATATTAAAGTACTTGGAAGATGTAACTTGAAGGTTCAATTCAAAAATACATTTTACATTCTAGAATTTGTGATAGCGGATGTGTCTTCTCCACCAATTTTAGGTAGATATTCATGTGAGGAGCTGAACATGGTGAAATTAGTTTTGGCAGTAAACGAAAACAAAAGTGAGCTTAAAGATACTATTTTAATACAGTACCAGGACGTTTTCGATGGAATAGGTTGCATGCCAGGAGAGCATACAATACAGGTGGATAGTAGTGTTAGGCCGATTGTACACGCACCTAGAAAATTACCTGTAGCACTAAAAGACAATATCAAGAAAAAACTAGATGACATGGTTGAACAGGGAATACTTGCCAAAGTAGAGGGCCCAACCGATTGGGTAAATAGTATGACAGTGGTTAAAAAGGCTAATGGGGATCTCAGAATATGCTTAGACCCTCAAGACCTAAATAAGGCCATAAAAAGGGAACACTTTAGATTACCGACCTTAGATGAAATTACAGTGAATCTAGCAGGGTCTAAGATATTTAGCACTGTAGATGCAAAACAAGGATTCTGGCAGCAAAAGTTACATCCAGATTGTACACATTTGTGTACATTTAATACACCATTCGGTCGGTATAAATTTTTGCGATTACCTTATGGAATTACTTCGGCTTCCGAGGTGTTCCATAAAAAAATGTATGAACAATTTGATGATATACAGGGTGTTTGTTTGTTCGTGGATGACTTATTAATTTACGGTAAGACACAAGAAGAACACGATGAGACATTAAAGAAAGTTTTAGATAGATGCCGAGAGATTAATTTAAAATTAAATAAGAATAAATGCAAATTCGGACTGAAAGAAATTACATACTTAGGTCACAAGATAACGGGGGAAGGTATTTACCCAGATGAATCACACACGTCAGCGATCAGAAACATGCCATGCCCACAGAACAGTAAAGATTTAGAAAGGTTTTTAGGATTGGTTAATTATGTTGGTAATTTTATTCCAAACCTGTCACAAAAAACACATGTACTCAGAATATTGCTAAAGAAAGAAACTGAATGGCATTGGTCAGTTGATCACCAAAGAACATTTGATGAACTAAAACAGTGCTTAGTAAGTGTACCAGTACTTCAGTATTACACATTAAAAAAGCCTGTGGTAATTTCAGTCGACGCGAGCAGAAACGGGTTAGGAGCCTGTTTGATGCAGGATAGCTTGCCTGTATGTTATGCGTCACGATCTCTCACAAAAGCGGAAGAGTCGTATGCGCAAATAGAAAAAGAGTTGTTGGCATGCGTTTTTGCTTGTGAAAAATTCTATGCATATATCTATGGCAGGGGTGACGTAACCATAGAAACTGATCACAAGCCTTTAGTAAGCATAATTTGCAAACCAATAGCGTCTGCTCCGGCGAGATTACAACGAATGCTATTACGTTTACAACCGTACAGTTTTAAATTAATATTCAAGCCAGGAAAGTACTTGTATGTCGCTGACGCACTATCACGGGCGGTGGAACCGGTTAGCGACAGCTGTGGTGATAGTTTAATAACAATACCGCGCGATTATTTAGAAGCGCAGGCGCAAGTATGCGCAGTTTCTGTTAGCAATCCACTCACAGATACACATTTTATGCGTATACAAAAAGAAACCGAAAAAGACACAGAGTTACAAGTTATAGCGAAGTACATAAAAGAGGGATGGCCACTACATAAATGCTCATTATGTAGTGAAGCTATGCCCTACTGGAATTATAGAACTGATTTATCAGTTGCCTACGGATTGGTGTGGAAGAACGATAGGGTTGTTATTCCTAAATCAATGCGAACGGACATGCTTAAAAAAGTACATATAGGCCACCTTGGTCTTGAAAAATGTAAATTACGAATACGGGAAACAATGTTCTGGCCGCATGTAACATCTCAATTAGAAGACCTAATTAACAACTGTCAAGCTTGCCTAACATATAAAAATCAAAATAGGAAGGAGACACTTATTCCTCACGAGGTTCCCCAGAGAGCATGGTCAAAAATAGGCTCAGATATTTTTCATTTTGAAGGTAATATTTACCTAATTGTTATTGACTATTTTAGTAAATATATAGAAGTGGCAAAGATAAACTCGCTAACGTCAGAGTGCGTAATTAATGAATTAAAAAATATATTTAGTAAACAGGGTATACCCGATGTGGTGATGTCTGACAACGGTCCAGAATTCAGATCGCAATGTTTTCAGCAATTTTCTAATGACTGGAACTTCGAGCATGTGACGTCATCACCTCGGTACCCGCAGTCTAACGGGCAGGCTGAACGCGCAGTACAGATAATAAAAAATATACTAAAGAAAACACGCATTGAAAAAACTGACTTCAGATTAGCAATGCTAGAATATCACAATACACCGATAAGTAATACTTTGCCTTCTCCATCAGAACTACTTAATAATAGAAAGCTCCGAAGTATCATACCATGTCAACCAAAATTACTGCACCCTAAGATACATCGTAACGTGAAGCAAGAATTACAAAGTCGGCAAGAAAAACACAAACAGCACTATGATAGGGGCGCTCGAGACATGTCGTCATTAAAAATAAACCAGAGAGTAAAAGTTAGAGTAGACGGGCGCTGGGTAAGTGGCATGGTGCTAGCTCTGGTAGGTATTAGGTCATACTTAGTATCAATAGAGAAGGGTGGAAGTTTAGTGCGCAACCGCAGACATTTAATAGTTGATTCTGAGCTACGCCCGGATTTCAGTGAACAAAACTCAGAAATGTTACCTTATGACGATATTAAGATAAGTGAAGATATCAGTGCATCACCATCTTCGGCTCCTCAACGAATTGCTCCTCAGCCTCCGTCTCAAGCACTCCCTCTTAACCAGCCGACCACTAATCAATACATTACTCGTTCCGGCAGAATAGTGAGACCTCCTGATCGGTGGGGCTACCAATAAATCTACTGGCCTAGACGGAAGAAGAAAACATTACTTTATCAATAAGCTTTAAAATAATAATAAAATATATATATATATATATATATATATATATATATATTTAAAAAAAAAACCTGTACATACTTACCTGCGAAAATATGATGTAATTAGCACGTGTTAAATAAGTTAGATATAATAATAAAAAAAAAAAAAAAAACAACGTGTGCACATACATACTTACCTGTAAAAGTATTATTTAATTAGTCATGTGTTATACTTTATAATTTATATACCTACCTAGTTAGCTAGTTACAGGCACCATAATAATGTAAAATAAGCGTGCACAAACTATAGAATCACAAGATTGTAGCTGTAAAAACTAATATGTAGTTAACTATTGAAGGTTACTAAACTCTTAAGGTTAATAGCCTATCAAAATAATAATCTAAAAGAGACACCAGCTTGTGTCGACACAAATGAATGTATTTATAGAAATAACTTCCTGTCAATAAATGAGATGATTTTTTTTTTTCTTTCGTAATCGTTTAATTATTTGCATTGGTTCAGTTTATTTCTTAAGTTAAAGAAAACCTGTAAGAAGTAGGTATTTTGTTACGAATGATCGACCTCATTGTAAATTTAAATCCATTTGTTAGCATGTAAGGGTGGCGGCATTGCGTTATGTTTAGTTCGGGGGGGTATACCTTAAGATTGATACTTTAAATTAAATTAATTTTTATAAGAGGGTTGTCGGTAGTTGTGTTTATTATATCATGTAGGGAGATGAGTTTCGACAATATATCAGTTCAATACCTCACTTGTTGTTTCATTGACGCGTGTCTCTGCCCACCCACATAACAATAGTGATGAAAGTAATGTTTCAGACGTCGAGATAGGATATGATCACACTTATAGTAGAAGAATAAATTTTTGACGTAATATTAGCTTATTATTTCAATCACTTTGTTTTCAACAACCTCGTTAGACTTTGTGAATGTGAAGTTCCATAACTATGACTTTATGGCTAAAAGATTATTGTAGTTTTAACAATGATTGCCTCGTAGTGAAGGTAATTTATCTGTATGCAGTCGTTTACCCCAGGTTATGGGGATTTGATTTCTTCAAACTGTAGCAACACTGATTTCATGTTAACCAACCTAACAGCGAAGGGAACTTCTACATACTAAACTCATATTTGTCGTGTTATTTAAAAATGGAATTATCTTTTTGACAAAAAAGGAGGTAACTTATCAGAGAGGTTTTATTTAAATTTCGAACTGTGGCCTAATTACGCTCACCAAATCCTGAGCGATTCCAATCGTTTAACTGTCAAATTAGTATGGAATTTGACAGTTAGACGATTGGAATCGCTCAGGATTTGGTGAGCGTAATATAGGGGCTGGCTTGCGATAGAAAGCTGGATATACCTATTGAAAAAAAAGAACACTTTAACGCGGCAAAAATTATTGTTGTTCGTTCGTGGTTCGTCTGATTTTGAAAGTTTATTGAATTTAACAGAATGAGTTCAAGTGATGAAAATGACTGCGATGAACTTATTTTAACGCCACCTGAAATTCAAGAGGCGGCCAGAGCCGTAATAGAAAACTTGTTACCGCCAAAATAGAAAGATAAATATTTTTTAAATAAAAAGTTCTGCCTTAGTACTACTTAGTTTTAATTTCCGCGCATTATTTGAGAAAAATCATATACAAGCCTTGGCCACAACTAGGCATTGACGGACTCACGTATGTGTGCCTCGGCTTCGCCTCGGCGCACATTTTCACGTTCGTCCGTCAATGCCTCTTTTGCTAGCCGCTGCAGTTATGTACTATAGATTGTAAATTGTTTTTTCCCGGTCTATCTGTCTGTGAAGTGACTGTGATAGGTAGGTACTGATCTAATTAGTTTATTACTTTTCAAGCAGATGCTATAGTTTCAGTTTCATTAAGTTATTTTAACTTTAGGCATTTATTGTAATCTTTTTGATGAAAGAATGTTGGTTAAAGAATTTACATTATGTCTCTGATTTTTTTCGTTTCCCTGAAGGTGAATATGAAGGGATTTTGGCAGATTTTTGGCCCAGTGTGTGGCAGATTCTCCACCTTTGACATGATCACACCACACTGCAAATAAGTGACAAATACAGGGTTGCCATCTATACGAGGTTTCTCAACGAAATAACTTACAAATACGAGATTTAGAGGTCCCTGTACGAGGTACGAGCTCACGTCCATCCTCGTACGATATTGTACGAGATCCATTGATACAAATTTTAATTTTAATCCCCGAATGCAGATCATATTTTGGAACGCACCTTTATCGGAAACGAGATACACTGCTGCTTTCACTGAGAGTTATAAGCAGCATTGTACTTCGTTTTCCAGCAATCGTTCGCTGCCACGTGGTGATTCCCCCGATGATAAACTTCGCAAATTTTAAGATTTAAGTGGGTAGCAAAGAGTATGTGTGTATGCACAAATATTACTCATTCAAAGAAAGCTACTTTGTAACTGCTTTGCCGTTGGTTGGTTTGGTTTATTTACCATCAAAAGTTGTGAACAAAATGGAAACAAATGAGTGACAGAAGTGACGATAAATAGTGGTTAAAGTGGGTGGATGGACAGCGAAAAATTAAGGTGATACCAAAAACTTTCATCGTGCACAGTCTTTCAGGGAAGCTTGGCTGAAAGATCCAATGTTCCATGATGATGCATAAACTTTGTTGTGTAATGGTGGGTGTGTACGAGATTGTTTTGCCAAAGTACGAGATTTTCGACTATGTCTGTACGAGGGCAAGCCGTCGGCGTCTGGCAACCCTGAACAAATAAGACATAAAAAATTTAAAACGTAGTGATTATTTTCTCTGCGGTGACATTCATTCATTCCAGTGTTGCAAACTCTCCTGATTTATCAGGAGATTACATGATTTTAGGCCTAGTCTCCTGGTATACTGGTTTTTTTCGTAAATAGAGAAAATCTACTGATTTTTAGGAATTTGTGGTTGTGTTATGTTGGCGACTATTATTTTAATCACATCGCATCGAACGGAACGTTTTCTTGTCAAGTGAGGTGAGTACGATTATTCATAATATAGTACGTTAAATTTCGTATCTGTGCTGTGGGCTAGAACATCGTGTGGACTAAGTTTGTAAATTCAAATCACCATTAAACCTATTTACGTCTACCTCCATGGTGCCGAATTTATCATACAACTTTTTTAATTTGTTAAAAAAGACTCGGAACCTCCTTTGTGTATTTTTGCATTTAGTCATTTCCAAAGAGTGAGCTGAGGTGGGATGAAAAGTTACGTGTTGCACTCGAGTGCAAAGATTTTTCACCTCGTGCTCCTTTGATTCCCTCGCTAACGCTCAGGAATCTAATTTTTTAATCACTCGCTGCGCTCGTGATTCAATTTTAGAATCCTTCGCTTTCTCGGTCATCAAAATTGAGCACGCGGTTAAAAAGCAACTTTGCACTCTTGTGTAACAAATAACTATTGTTTGCTTATTTCGGGAAAAAAGGTACTTAATTTTCCTCCTGATTTTTATTACTGTCTCCTGGTTTTTTCGTTTACCATCTCCTTTTTTCTTGCAGTTTGGAGTTTGCAACACTGATTCATTCATTCGATGTAGGTAACGGAACAAACAAATTGTCTTTTCATCTTTCTTTCCAATAATAATAACTCATTGCACCAAGATTTCAGTCATATTTCAGTATATCAGTAGCTACCAGTTGTATCGTACGTAATAAATAAAGCATAATTAGTTATGGAGGCACTACGTTCAAATAATTTATTAAATTTTGTGGTAGAAGAATGGAAGCTTCTATCTGTGTTGACAATTACTTTTCTGCTCTACTTTTACTACACGAGTACTTTCTCCTTCTTCGAAAATAAAGGGATTAAGTTTATGCAGCCTACGGTTTTGCTCGGGAATTTGGGTCCGCGTTTGGCGCTCAAGGTATCGATGCACGAATTCCAGTTACAGATATACAATTATTTCACGGGAGAGCCTTTTGGCGGTAAGTATTATTTACTATGGCTCTGATCACTAGCATTCTGTACAAGTTTGAAAATCGGCTGGTATTTTTTACGGTGTTAATATTGCCAATTTGTAGCTTAGTAACAAAGTATAAAAACAAATTTCAGGTATATTTGAAGGTAGGCGGCCAGTTCTGTATGTGTTTGATCCGGAGCTTATCAAAGCTGTGACAATACGAGACTTTGATCACTTTGTTGACCGTAATAGCCTTTCAAGCAATGCACCAAGATACCTTAGTAGATCACTACTCAATTTAAAGGTATTTGAAAAATCATTGACATAATCATTTCTATTAGATTTTAGTTGTTTTCTTTCAATATATGTTTCACTTCAGGGTCCCGAATGGAAGGGAGTGCGGAGTATATTGACACCTTCATTCAGTTCTGCTCGCCTGCGCAACATGTTACCACTCATACAATGTTGCTCCACTCAAATGGTTGAGTTTTTGAAACAATATGGTACGAAACTTTTGAATAAATGAAGCTTCTCATTAAACCCCTCCTTTTTGTTGATTATGTAATAAGTTTTTTGGTTCGGAAGCACCAGGGGTAGAGGAATGGTGGACTGAACAGAACTTCAACTGATTTAATAGTCTAATATGTTTTTAACACAATTATAATGCATTTTATAAGTAGGTTTTATGTTATGTTATTTAACATTAATTTGAAAGTGAGAAATTGTAGATTAGTTTAAACTTTCATGGCCCTATTTATAAACACAATCCTTCTAAAGTATTCCTCAGGAGGACTTCATTTTATCTGTGGTTATGTCTTTTCCATGTAAAATCTCCACCACCAACTATTTTAATCTATGTTTATCAAATGTTTTAAGGAATCTTGTTTTTATAAATAGGACTGTTAGTGATTAGGCAGGTCTATATTGAGGCCAAGCAGCCTCACGAGGCATTTGCCGCAGGAGGCGCTTGGTACGTAAGGTGCGACAAGTGGCAGATCCAATTAATATTGTTTGCTAAGGCTCTAAACAGACTGGATTTAAACTGCATTCTGACTGCAAAGTTGCAGTTCACAGTAGTTTGAATGAAGTTGGCATGACTGCAATGAAACTGCCAACCAACCAAGCAGTCTAATTGCAGTTGGTGTACAGTTGGCATACAGTTCCCTGCTCGTTTAGTTGGCAGTTTCGTTGCAGTGGTGCCAACTGCATTCAAACTGCATCTGAACTGCAACTTTGCAGTCGGAACGCAGTTGAAATTCGGTCCGTCTGTTTAGAGCCTATGTTGAGAGACACGCAAGCCCGTGGCGCGCTTACGTGCGCCACAGAGAAAATAATACGTGCGCCAACCCCCAGCCGCTCCGAGCTTCGCTCGTCACAGCGCTCGGTCTTCGATCTCTCTAGTTACTGTCACATGGGAACAAGAATCTCTCTCTTCGGCCTAGGCCTGAACGCAGCGCGGCCTTCAGCCTAGCTATAGTGGGGTTTCTTGTGCTTGCTTTGCAGGGCTCTGCTTCCGACCGAGCCCTTCTCGCCTGGCTCGGGAGTAGGCGAATCGCGCGGAAAATGCTTCGCGAGGCTACTGTAGACCTGCCTAATAAACAACATCTTCTGTACCTTTAGGATGAGAAACTCTTTCTAAATACTTTTTGTGATTACCTATATTCTTTTTGTTGCACTAACCTGTGCCTGTGTCCAATAAGTGTGTTCCATCGCTCTACAGATTGAGATTTTAGTCAGTTTTGCTGTATGTAGTCAATAAAACTCACTGTCTTTCCAGATAAAAAAGATGTGGAAATGAAGGAAATCATGGGTCATTTCACACTGGAAGTCATTGGGGCTTGTGCGTTTGGAATTGAATGTGATGCTCTGACTGATGAAAATGCACACTTTGTTAAGGTATGATGATATCCCACTATTATTATAAATGTGAATGCATTTTATATAACAGAATGAAGTAGATAAACCAGGTATGGAATGGAGTACACGGCGAGGCGAGTGTACAATCTACCCATTACATAAAAATAATATTTTCTTAGATGTTATCACTCTTTTCTTATGTGACCTATTTTAGATGTATGTTAATATGGGTACCATGTTATAGTAGTTTATGCAACTGTCATATAATGAAGGGTATTAAAACACGAGTGTGAGTTTATGAAACGAGCGCAGCGAGTTTCATAATAGTAACGAGTGTTTTAATACCCGTGTTATATGCAGTTGCATACACTACTTTATCTTCACTAATGAATTTGTCGGAGAGGTTTTTGAGATACGCAAGAATGACATTTTCAGAAAATGATGTAGTTTTCTTTTCGATCTTCCATGCCAAAAAGTTATTATATTCTTTTTCATATAATTTTCTAGATTTTTCTGGCAAAAGATTGTGAGTTAATTTTGTTGCCACTTCTAGAATATCCGGAGGCGTACAAATATCATCGTCGCTATCCATTTTTAACTTTTAATTTATTAAATTAAATTCACGCGTACGTGTATAATCACAGTGATTTTGCCGCCATTAAAATTTAACCAATGAGAGCGCAGCTGCGCGCTTCAATAAAACGCGACCAACCTGATTGGCCCTGCAATCAAGTTGGTCGCGTTTTATTGATGTTATAATGAGATTTTACGATATCGATGTGAATATTATACCATCATGTGAAATTGCTTAAATTGAGTGTTTTGTTGTCTGCGCTATAACAGTAGTAATTATAAGTCAAGTATTGAAAACATAAGTAGAATGTTACAACATTAGTGTAGATAAAGTATATTATCATGTGTGTACTTACATACAATATATTGCTAATGGGAACAACCCACTCAAACATAGCAAATTGAGCAATTCATATCTTATCTTCTGGATGACGTAATATTTATGAATCTAGTAATGATCTATTATCATTGCAGGTTGCAGAGAAGTTTAACTACATGCCTATATACAAACGTCTACTAATTTTCTTTGTTCTCATATTTATGCCTAAAATGTTTAGATATCTAAACATCTCTTTCATGGACTCCAAAACATCGCTAGAGTTAGTTCGTTTGTTGAATGCAAATAAAGCGTGCAGAAGATCTTCACGAATCAAGTAACGAATCTTGTTTAATTTACTTCCAAAATGAAATTAATATATATAATATATAAAAATCTCGTGTCACAGTGTTTGTTATCGAACTCGTCCGAAACGGCTTCACCAAATTTTTTTTTTTTGTGTAGTATATTTGGTAGGACTGAGAATTGATCATAGGCTAATTATGAAAATACAACGGTTGCCGGGTCAGCTAGTAGTTATTATGTAACTTGTTAACATGACTGTGTATGATAATTTCTTTGATGATGTGCTACCTAATTTTATACCTACATATTTTACACTATGACAACATTTTTAACTTAATATAATGTGGAATATAAAATGAAACTCAAGGTTTTTTACAGAGGTAATGACTTTTTGCAATTACTAATTGATGCTGCTGATAAGGAGAAGACCGACTCAGAACAAGATAATACAAAGAGATGTGAGTAAAATGATGTCGTTCTCACTTTGTGTGTTAAATATGTCTGAAAAGTGGCATCGTGCGTCAATTTATGGTATCATGCGTCAAATTATGCGACAAATTAAGTCAACCTAAAGATAAAAGGTTTTAACATAACTTTTGACTTCAGATTCGGATTTTATTTTAGAGGTAGAAAAATACTACTAGTATTATAATATCACGCCCGCGGTTTGTTACGCTGCGACACTGTCCGATTTCTGCATTGAGTTATGCTAAGGAAGCTCGAGATCTATTATGTATGTCTTTTACTCTCTAAAGTACTTTATAATGCTGAAAGACTGCTCTTAACCACTCGTCTGCCGCGACACAGATCTGTGTCCAACTTAGTATGGGCCACCTATACGTTGCGTTCCGCGAGGGCAGTTCAGGAGTTAAAGACGTTTATGATGTGTAATATAAGTAGAATACGATATCAAACTAGCTACAACGCTTAAACTTTATCGTCACGACGACGTGTCACCGGGCTTTCTGTTTTTCTGCAGTTTCGCAATGTACAACATAGTTCAATCGTTTAATTTTATTATCTAGATACATATATTTTAATTCATTCAGCTTTTGTCAAAGTGTAAACAATTTTTTCAAAATACTCAAAGCCAAGAAATTAATGATAGGGGATTTCGTATTTTAACGACTTCTATTGTCGCAATTTACGTGTAGGCAAAAGCTGATCGAAATGAAATGTAAGTACAGTAGGTACTTACAGTAAGTACTGAACAGTACCGAGCTAAGTTTGCACCTCGCGTCGATTGCTATCTATATTAAAAACTTAACAAGAACAATCCTAAAATAAAAAAAACTCGTTGGACGCGTATCGGTGACTGATGCTAACCGCACTGACGCGACAGGACGATCACGGGAACGAACCGCATTCCAGCGATTGTACCTATCATACATACATAAACTCACGCCTGTATCCCAGAGTGGTGGGCAGAGACCAGGGACTGCCTCTTGTTTGTACCTATTTTGATAAAGAAAAAAACCATTGCAAGACACTACCATTGCCTTATCAAAGTTTGTCATTAAAATCCCACTTCCATGCCCAGACCTGGACGAGGACACTTTGGACGCACAATCGCTGCTATTCCTTATCGCCGGCTATGAGACCTCGAGTACGCTTCTGTCGTTCGCGCTGCATGTATTGGCGACCCACCCAGAGCTCCAGGAGGAGTTGCGTACGCAGGTCACCGCGGCCACTGACGGAAAGGAACTGACGTACGAGCTGCTCAACCAACTGCCATATCTCGAGGCATTCTTGTTGGGTACGTACAGTGGCATGACAAAGTTTAGTCTAAAATAGGTTGCTTTTAATCTGGGTTACGAGTCACGCTAACACCCGCAAACCTTTTTTTTTACGTAGCCTCGTTTGTGTCCCACTGCTGGGCAAAGGCCTCCCCCAACTCAGACCAGATGTTTCTGTCGTGTGCCACCTCAGACCACTCCGGCATGTGTCGGTCGAGGTCGTCTCGCCAACGTCTTCTTGGCCTACCTCTCCTGCGACGACCGCCTTGTGGCACCCACTCGGTGGCAAGTCTCGCCCAACTATCCGGGTGCATTCTACTGACATGCCCTGCCCAGCTCCACTTCAACCTTGCAGTCTGGACACCCACATCAGCTATGCGTGTTTTTGAGCGTAACGTAGTGTTGCGGATGTGGTCAATCCTTCTGATGCTCAACATGCTACGCTCCATAGCTCGCTGGCAAACCTTGAGCCTGGACTTCTGTTTTTCGGTCAATGACCAAGTCTGTGAGCCGTAAGTGAGGACGGGCAGGATGCACATGTCGACGAGTCTCCGTTTCAAGGAAAGCGGAAGGCTTCCTTTCAACAAATCCTTCATGGACCAGTAGCACTTCCAGGCGTTTTCGATACATACGGCGGTTGATTTCCTTGCCTTGCCTGTTTTCGAAACCTTTTTGCCGTAGGTATAATGCAACATGTATCAAGGCCTCCGAAACCGACCATTTACATTTTTTACAGAAACCCTCCGTCTATACCCGCCCGTTTCGCGTGTCGACCGAGTCGTCACTCAGAAGTACACCCTGCCCGGGACCTGCATCACTTTAGATCCTGGTCAGGTAGTAGCCATACCTGTGTTCGGGATCCACATGGATCCGAATATCTACCCGGAACCGCTGGAGTTTCGCCCCGAGCGGTTTATGGGAGAGGAAAAGAAGAGCCGACCTTCGCACTTGTACCTAGCGTTCGGCGCAGGCCCGAGGAACTGCATTGGTGAGTTGCGAGTTATCATAGCGTCTTAGGCTGGGTTCTCCGACATTACCACTAAATCAGGTGTTTTAACCCTTTACCAGTCAGTAGCATAATTGTTGCGACCTAAAATTTAATGAGTCCAAAACCAACGAAGATTTTTTAATAGCTCTGCCCGTTAAAGGGTTAAAATACATTTTACATGAGTCTATATTATTACTGGTATATTATACTAGATATAGTTTAACTGTTGAAGCTGATATGGATAATAAGAAATATACCAAAATGGCTATCACTGAATGTGTTAGTGACGTCGGTCTTCAAAATTATATTAATACGATTTGTATTTCTGTAATTTCAAAAATGCCTAGGTACTTTTCCTCCAACTATTCGCTCGGGCAGCGCAATAAGTCCCATACAAATCCGTAAGCTCTGAGAACCCGACTCTGAGGCGCGGCGTACCTTGCCACACTACAATCGATTGCCCTGTATCTTCAATATGTTACCTAAGTTGATACCTTTACATTACAAGCTGTGTGATGTGTGTAAGATGATTAATTTATTTACGATTGATTGAATTGTTTACTATTTTTTTTTGTCGCACCAACCCGTGGTGAGGACAATTTTAAAAACCTATTTAGAGGCTTAAAATTCCACGTAAGACAGAGCCTGTAAAGAGGTTCTAAATTTCGCCGCTGCCTGCACTTAGCTCAGTTGGGAGAGCGCTGGCACGGTTAGCCAGAGGTCGCGGGTTCAAGTTCAGGCATGAGTGGAATTTTTAGCCTCTAAATAGGTTTTTTTTTTTTAATTGTTTACCTTTCGAGGGACTGCACAGGGAGAATCCTGCTGTATCGAAAATGAAAACCGAATATAGTACCTACTTAAACTATCATATGTTTTAGGTCTCCGCTTCGCGATGTTCTCGGCCAAGTTGGCAATGGTGACGCTGATAAAGAATTTCCAGTTCTCAGCCTGCCCGAAAACCGAAGATCCAATTTCCTTCGAGAAGAAGGGCATTTTGCTTAAAGCCCGGAATGGGTGTTGGGTAAAGTTAGAAACACTGGTACAGTAGTTAACTACCAAATTATTTTATGTAAGTATATAATTTTGATACCGGATTGTAGCTCTATATAATAGTAGTAAGAAAAGTAGCGCTCTAAAGGTTTTGCTCGCGATTTATCGATCATACGTCTCAAAATAGTGTGTCTAACTGTAACTCTTGAAAAGAGTGAGGAAGTTTCAAATTATGTAAGTTAATTTAAAAAAAGTACCAATAAGAAAGATAAAATTAACCTATTGATCAGTAGTGGCAGGTTGTTTATTAGCTTACTTTGAAATTACCTGATTCTGCATACAGAGCACGGCATCTCTCTAAAGAATGAATTAGCATCACACTGGCAAATACTGGCAATACTAACTTACTAGGTATTCTTCTTTAAAACCAAATCTCGAATGCTGTCGTGCCGTATTACATTGGACAGTAAGTCTGTTTTTCGATATATTAGGATAGTTATATTCTTTTTTACTATCTTCCTATATCTGTGCAATTCTTGTATATTTGTTTTCATAGGAATTCAGGTATAGTGCCCGACAAATAACTTGAACATAAATCCGCATTTTCAAATTTTAAATTGTAAGAGTATTTAAAAATATATGCTGTATTGCTGTGACTAGAATTATTAATCCAAATCAATGTAGGTAATAATACTAGATATTATTACGAATCAATCAATTATTTTAAAAATAAACAAATATCTTGCCATTTTGAAGAACATTTTAAATTGTGATACTAATGTGCCAGTTGAACAAATTAGATTAGTTTTAAAATATGTAGGTACTATGATAGTATCACTTGTCGCACATATATTTACAGTACGTTATTCTTAATAGCATTTTAATATCTCAAATGTAGATAACAATATGATGTGATGCTTTTATTTTGATTGTTAGACTTTTAATAAGTTGGTGGAAGTTGTGTATATTAGGGAGTGGATTTTAGTATGTAGGTACTTACTATAATCATACCAAGCACTTTGTTTTATACTGCACAGTACACGCAGACTTATGTTCGATACGATAGCGAACGCATAAGGGTGTGTGCGGTGCCGATCAGCGATATTACACGTGATTATGTTCGAGCTAGGGCGTGGGCCACATAGAAAGGACGTGGGGCGAGGGCGCGGAAAAGACGCGACAGAGCAAGGACTGTGGTCTGTGACTGTACAACGCGTCGCGTCCTCCCCGCCCTCGCGCCACGTCCTTTCTATGTGGCCCACGCCCTAGAACTCGAACATAATCACGTGTAATGTCGCTGATCGGCACCGCACACACCCGTATGCATTCGCTTCACTCATCGCAATAGTACTAACACTACAGATGTCAATGAAGTTCGCTCGCATTTACAGTAACGTCTACGCTAAATAAAACTAACTACAGCCTATAAACCCACTGTAGAGCACTGGCCTTCTCTGAGAGAGTGAAAGAGTAATAACTTTTTTAATACAGTTGCTCAAAAAGTGGCGTATTGCAAGGACGTATAGCGTTCGGGATGTGGGCTATTACACACTCGTGCTTTTTTTTTACCTTTCCCGCACTCGTGCGTTCTCTTTCCCAACTGTCAAAATAATGTCTATTAAAAAGAATAACCAACCATGAAGTTTTTACTAAAAAAAAACATAGAAGTTTTTATGATTCATGCAAATACGTATATTTGTAAAAAGAACCTACTAATTTGTTTCAATATCAGATTTAATTATTTGATTGAATGAGTTTGGTTAGGTTTCATTTCATTTCATCTCATTAAATTTCATTTTCATTTCATATCAATAAAAAACTTCTACTGAAGACTTGGCTGTATGGGCATAGTTTCCTTTGCCTACCAGAATGGGTGAAGAAGAAAAAAAAACTGCTTATATTCTACGGTTGGCGCCATATTTCAGAAATTTTCTTTGCGAGTTTAGTTGTTTGTTGCACAAAAGGAGTAATTTCGACCCTAGTTTTTTTGAATTAACACCACCGGAACTCAGTATAATTGCACAAAAGGCTTCGGAGAACATTTTACCGGAAAAGTCAAAAAGTCGCTACATATCTACATACGACGAATTTATTGCGTGGAGAGAAGAGAAAAAAGCAGATTTGTTTTTCATTTTTTCGCAACTGTATTAAAAATAGTCGTTCAGTACACGTGCGGAACCGTCATTGCAACTTGTTCCGACTGTCAACCCTCGCCTTCGGCTGCGCCTCGGCTCGGGTAGACATTTGTCGGAACTCTTTGCAATGACAGCCTTTCCGCACTTGTAATGAAATATACTATTACAGAACACAATCAATTATACTGGTCCCAAACTGGGATACTATGGTAACCAGGCAAGAACATCACAAACATAGAAATACACCCGACTGAAATCATTTGTACAAATCCAGAACGGCGGTCTCCAGCGTTAATTGAACCCACGTCCTCTGGTTTGGTAGTCAAGCACGTTACCGCTAGATCAACGAGGCAGTCATGCAATGGTACGCATTTGTTCGTATGGTCTATATCCACCATAAAGTCGTGCATGTGTTATCCTTATCAGGCAGCGGGATTACTGTTATATCAAGTTACGTATGTAGGTTTGTTTAGTTTACCTCACAAATAGTTATAATGAATAGAATAAATAATGGAATATTGTAATAAACGCAACATCATTTTATTTGAGTTATACCATCTAAATACCTGAATCTGATTAAGGCTCGGTATCCACTTTAGTAAAACATGCTATAAAAAATCCTATGGTATCCTTGTAGATTGGTTCCACGCGTCGTAATGGGTCATCTTCTGGTCCGAACCGTTGAACTAAAACCCTGAAAATATCCAAGGGGTTTTTACCTTTAGGGGTTCACTATAATGCCTCGACTCGGTACAGTCTAATGTTAATTTTCACTTATGCCTGAATTTTCAATCGCAGGAGCTATCTAGACATTTTAGTCGCCACTTAACGTACAGACGACCTTGCTATAGATTACAGTCTTTCATTTAATACACTCTCTTATGACCTACGCAATAAGAGCGTATAACTATACTAATAAATCTGTATATTTTGTCTCTGTCATATATCAACGTCTGTCTCACTCTGTTTCTTTGAGCGCGCATAACGCAAAAACCACTGAACGGAATGAAGTAAAACTCACCTGAACTATATCTTAGGTTCCCGGCAGTGTACGCACTACCCGTCGGAAATATCTTAATCTGTCACCGTGGAAATCGCAATATTGCGATGTGCCTAAATAATTCAGTCTTCTTATATATATAAAAAAAAAATTAATTGCTGTTCGTTAGTCTCGGTAAAACTCTAGAAGAGCTTTACCGATTTGGCTAATATATTTTTTTTTACATTTATGGAAGTCTAGGGAAAGTTTAAATGTTGAGAACAAAATAAAAAGACTGATAGGTGATACGAAGTTCACGGGGTCATCTAGTTTAGAATAAGTGTCAAAAGCAAACATTCACTCTCGCACTACTCAACTCCCTGCTCAGGGCGGCGCCGCAGTGTGATATGTTTACCACAGGAAGTGGGAGAAGATTGAAGAATGCAAGGGAATGCTTGAAGAAGGATGATTCTGTTTTTGTTTATAGTATAATGATTAATGCATTGTTATTTACATTGTTTATTGCGATGTTCAAAATTTATTAACTACTAAGTTTGTAGCGATTTGGCATTAGCTGTAAGTTACAAATCTAAATAAATAAATAAATTCAATATAGTCAACATAACAACGCAAACTTTAAAAACAACTTCCGATACATAGTTGCGTTCCGAAACGTAATAAGATTCTGAGACAAAAAAAACATTATCTTCTTCTTATATATAAAAATGAATTGCTGTTCGTTAGTCTCGGTAAAACTCGAGAACGGCTTGACCGATTTGGCAAATGTATTTTTTGTCACATTTATGGAAGTCTCGGGAAAGTTTAAATGTTGAGAACAAAACAAAAAGATTGATTTAGGTGATACGAAGTTCACGGGGTCATGTAGTTTAGAATAAAAGTGTCAGAAGTAAACATTCAATACAACCAACATAACAACGCAAACTTTAAAAACAACTAGAAAAACATTCTATACCAGAATCTCATGGCATAAAAAAGTGTGATTTTCATATGGCAATGTCAACTATCACCCGTCAAATCAGAATACGAGATCTGTCAGCTAGCCGCTGCTGAGATTCACAGCGGGGATTTTGTGATTATCTTCTAGATATTTTGTTGTTTCTGTGAAAATGTCGAAAAAGCCACTTCGATCTCAAGCAAGAAATATGGTTTACGTTGTTTACTCAGGCACCGAGGGTTCCGAACCACCACAATCTACGGGAGCAATGAATTAAGGTCTTGCGAAATACTTTATATCTCAGCAGCTAACAAAATTAAAACCATTTATTATTAAAATTAATTGGTCTTCATATAATAGAAAAATACTTTAAAATAAAAGTGGGATAAATATTATTATTAATACGATAAGAATAAACGGTTACCTTTACATGATATAAATTGTAATATACTGCTCTAGAGAGAACTCGTGATACTTATTAATAAAATACGTATTTTGTTTCATTTTGTTCGGGGACATTGTTGGAATCCTACCCCCCTTACTAGATCCGTTAAATGTGTGAACATCGCGTCTCAATAATTTATCACCTAAGAGGGCGCCTCAGGAGGCAATTCCTATACAAAAGTAGTTTACTCTCATTTACAAACGTCATGGCGGAATGCAACAATATGTTCAGAGGACACAAATCGAAGTTTTGATAGCGCTTAATTGGAAGTAAACTAATAAGAAAGACAAGGCAGGTGAATGTAATGTGTGGAAGTTATTGTTATTTGAGCCTTGTGAGAAGTTTCTATGAAAATGCTCGAACCAAATCTCGACTTATATCCTCTCGACATATTGGTAAAAGGATCGTTGTGATCCTGCATTTTGTAAATTAAAACCAAACTACGTTTTTACGCCCTCTTGATACCAACCTCTGCTCGTCGCTGAGGCATCCCGTCCACCCAGGCCCGCCTAGCAAAGGCTCCGCCGGCATCAGCCGCAGGGCCGGGAATTCCCGCAACGCCCACGCGACCATGCCTTCGTTCTCGTCCTCCGATATCGTACACGTGCTGTAGACCAGCTTGCCGCCCACCTTGAGGACCCTCACCGCCTTCGAAAAGAAACACTATTATAAAACTTGGAGCACCTTTGTACGTGAAGTAACTGAATATAGAAACAAAAGAGTGCGCACCACGGACGCAATAGTAGATTGTTTACCGAGGGAGTAAAATACTATTTTTAAGGCGAGAGTGTTTCTTTGTTATGGATGAAAAGTACACCACTCGAGCTTAAAAATAGTTTTACTCCAGAGGTGGACACTACTTTTTATCACCCTCTATGAGAAAATAAGTGGACGCAATCATATTATGAATAGTGTTATTTATTTTTTAAGACAACATAGAAATGAGTTCACAGTGCAACATTGTTCGTGTTCGTGAACAATGTTGCGCTGTGAACTTAGCAACAATAGCAACATGCGCGTTACAAATTCAAATCACTTTTATTCCTTCAGGGAATAAAAACGCGTTTTAGTCCCTGTTCCCGGGGAACGAACTAGTCTTTTCGAATAGATGTGATAAAAAATTCTTAATGATGTCAAACTGCATAGGATCGCGGACTAGAGTAATGATAGAAGCAGAATAGTGGCGAGGGGAGAAAATTCGCTATTTGAGTTTTAGTCCATACTTGAATGTGTAAAAAGTACACGGTAACTCACAGCTGCCATTAACTTCCTCTCACTTTAGGAATCGTTGCCGTATAGGTAGTGTCAGACACAATTCACCGCTACTGTTTAGCAATTGAATTTAAAGTATGTAGTTCAATGGTTTAGCCAAACCGTGGTCTGCGTTTTAACGTTTCGCAAATTCAATACATCGAAAAGCGTCATTTTTTCGTTAAAACAGACTGAAATAAATGCGCTTTCTGTATTAGGGCTATGCTAATAATAAACCTCAGATATAGTACATTACTGCAGCGGCCAGCAAAAGAGGCATTGATGGACGAACGTGGAAATGTGGGCCGAGGCGAAGCCGAGGCACACATACGTGAGCCCATCAATGCCTAGTTCTGGCCAAGGCTTGTATATGATTTTTCTCAAATAATGCGCGGAAATTAAAACTAAGTAGTACTAAGGCAGAACTTTTTATTTGAAAAATTCAATCAACTTTCAAAATCGAACAAACAACAATAATTTTTGCCGCGTTAGTGTTCTTTTTTTTTCAATAGGTATATCCAGCTTTCTATTACAAGCCAGTTCGAAATTTAAATAAAACCTCAGATAAGTTACCTCCTTAGTTGTCATTGTTCGGAGTAAAAGATCGTTCCATTTTTAAATAACGCGACAGATATGAGTTATGTAATACCAATGTAATTTATTTGGCCGCAAAACACGACAGTTATAAATGTTCATAGAACTGTTTCCGGCCGCTGCTCGCGTGTACAGCAATTTCGATTTATCTCGAAGAAGTTTGTCGAAATAATGCTCAAATTTCCAAGCATGTTTGAGAAAATCATTAACAATGCGAGTTACCAAACATCACAAAAAATAAAACAGTTTTAAGTCAGAGCTGGCAAGAAATAGTAGAAATTGGAGTAAAATTTGCTCAGACTTTTGGTCTATGTCTGTTAGTTTCTTTTACTACATGATTTAAAGAAATTTATTGCCACTTCATAAAAAAGTATTGTGTTTATGGAATAAAGCAAGCACATTATCTGGATTAAAACAATCAATTAGTGTAGTTTAACTTCCGGTTTCTACATTTTTTTGCCAAGCTTTAAGTAGACTGCAATTTTATTACAGGAATGTGAACTAATGAGGAAAACTTCAACTCGAAACACTAAGCCTGCACTTGATTACAAGTACCTCCGGGAATACCCAACTGCTTCAAGTTTATCTTATTACACTACGCCACTCACCTTATACATGTCTCGTTTATCGTTCTCATCATTAAGTGCCTGTTGGCACGTCTGGATCTCGCTGCTTACGCTGCTTAGCAAAGCGTTAAGTTCAGACTGCGTAAAGTATAGTTTCTTGAGTTTCAATGACTGATCAGGGCCTGTTTCTGCATACACCAGGAGCGGGGCGTCGTTGCTACTAACTAGCGCAGTTGTTGTGGTCGGGTAGATCTGAGAAGTCGCAAAATTAATTTCCAACTAGGAAAATTGACGCAGCACGTATTTTGAGCCTGCTGAAAAAATGCGTAATTGCCCCTGGACGGACGTATATAGGCGATCATGTGTGTGGAGGGCATGATAGCCTGTAACGACATTAATTAATGACCCATGACTGATGGAGCTTAATCGGCGCGGTGTTGGTTTTTGGGACATAATTATATCAAAAGAAGTTCGGCCATGACTGCGCGCGTGCCTTTACGCCACACAATCGCCGCTTATAATAGGGGTTAAAGTATGAAATTGCCGTTTTATTGCAATAGGTTCTTTGAATTGACATAGAATCTCCATGGTTTGAGGTTTTCGAATGAAACTTTTTTCAAATGGTTTCTATGATGTTCTCTTTTAAAAAATGTGAAACATTTGAATATCGACTTTCAATTGTTTTTGTTATTCAATTTAGACAAGAAAGATGGATACTGCGAAAATTCGAGTGATTTTTGAATACGAGTTCCGACGCGGAACTATCGCGGCAGAAACAGCCCGCAATATCAATGCTGCGTTTGGAGAGGGGTCTACTAATGAACGCACCGTGCGATTCTACTCTACTCACCAAGAATTACTTTGCTGTCTTGCCGTTGAGTCTCGCTATCGCCCACCTCAACTGTGATGGGTTGTGTAAAGTCAATGTCCATAGTCAAGTTTTCAGCCTTTTCGGTCATCAGTGATTCTAGAGCACAAATTATGGTATCTTCACTGATTTGGTACAGGTCTTCGTCCATTGATAATGCCTGGGCTGAGTCCTCTGATACTAGGTCTCCTTGATCTGACAAATTTGATTTTCGTAAGTTACTTTTTTATTGCTAAACAGAACTGTAACACTGTTAATACTACTAGTTTTACTAGTGATAATGCTCAGTCAGTCCCAAAACTTAACAAAACAAATATAAAAAAAATCCTAATAAAATAGGGGTGACTGCGAATTAGCTCGACGTTATTAAGGGGGCGTTCTAAGCATGATTCTGAAACATATGGCGCTAGTTTTGAAAAGTAGGCGTTTCAAAGACGTCCACGGAAGGAAATGAAGGGACGCTATTCTTAATCCGGCGCCACAATTTTATGTTATATAATTACTGTTAATTTACTTATAATACTCTGTAATAATGAAAAGAATATTCTTTCACAATATTGCTAACGATTTGAAAATCACGCCGTATTTATTGTTTCTCACCATTATACTGCCTGCCTAAAGCATGTAGATGCCTCAAATGTTTTCCTATCTTGGAGACAGCTTCTTTGATTCTCTTCTGGTTAGTTTCGAGGGCATTCAACTTTCTTGTCAGTGCTAATCTTCTATCCGGAACAACTGCCATTAGATTGAATCTGAAAAAATGTTAGCACATAATTACAATTAGCTTTTTCCATTGCTGCTTTTACATCTGGTATCGGGCATGCACTTTCTAGGATTTTTATGATTATAAAATGATGAGAATATTTATGACAAATGTGGTCCAAGGCATGACAAATGTGGTCCAAGGCATTGCTAGAAAATAAAATCAGGGACATTTTAAACATATTATTTGTTATGCTGTACTTAGTTTTATACAAGAGATTTTTCATTAAAATTAAGTCTTTGTCACTTCTAATACATGTGGCAATGTTGTGTGTGCATGCTTTAGATCACAACTTAGTACTCATGTCATATTAAACTGATCAAAATCTTGGTTTTTCATGGACATAGCAGACATTGGTTTGCCAATTTGCTGTTTGTTTTTGGTTATATCGTCGTAGATTTGGGTGCGTTTTGCTACCTGTGAACTAAACAATATTATTAAAGTTAATAAAAATATAGCCTTAAGTACTTAAAAGGAAGCGATTCAGAAGGATCCTGTGAAACTTCGGAGGTTGTTTCACTCCTTAATACAAGAAACTTTTACTAAAAGACCAACTTTGAATTTGCGAAAAAATATCAGCTGTCTTAAAATATCCATACTTTATTAATATACTTTGTGAATCCTTAGTGAATCATCGTAATAATTATAATAATATAGTTTTGTGAATTCAAAGTTGCTTTTCTAGTAAAAGTTGCCTGTATTGATAAGTGAAACAACTCCCTGAAGATTCATAGGCCCCTAATGAATAACTCTGTGTAAGGGTAGAAATAAAACATTTTATTTTAGATAAATACCTCTTAGAGCATGTGGGTAGGTGTATGTCTGCTAATACTTTAATTTTTTTTCTCTCTGGAGTATCCGGTATCCATTCATCCTCAGATGAAGCAGAATAATCGCCAATATCATCGTTGTGATCACTTCCACTGGATTCAAGGAGACCGCTTTCTTGCATTAGCCTGAATCAATATTAAGTCATGAATATAAGAAGCTAAACCTCTTTAAAATAAGTTATTGTTCATTGAACAGGACACCTTACCTCTTAAGTCTCCTGGTTCCATATTTTATGTACTTAATTGAATTCACTGTAGTATTTACGTAAAATTTTCTTTTAAAAGCAACACATTAACTTCACTCCACAACTTCCCACAAAAACTTTGAAAGCACGCAAAAACTTTTTGTTGGAGAAAACGTTATGAAAAAATTTTCAAATAATTGACAACCAAGACAGGTATTGCCATAGGACTTAGAGTCAGGAATCAAAGGACTAAGTAATTTCTTCGAAAATTTCCCTGGACTAAGTGATTTCTTGGACTTAGGGGTTTCATGAATTGAAAACGTAGTGGTTATATTCTCTTTGAATTGAAAGACCCAGTTTTCTTTTTTTTTTTAGTTTGGAAATGACACTAATTTCTATAAAAACTCAAATAGACCATTCGAAAGAGAATGAAAATATCTGCAAGCTGGTGTTGCTAACTCAAAACCGTCAAAATTGGACTTAGTGATTTCTTGAATTGGGTCATCCAATTTTACTATCTATTGATGTCACAGACCACTTTTGTGAAAAGTATACAGATTATTTTACAATAATTAAATATGAAGAGATATGCGAGCAAGACGGATACCAGACATGACAGCCGTCTTAAGAGGTAAGCTGAACTTGTGAACTTTAATTGAGTAGGGGAATCCATACAGTTATTGCCCGGTTAACGGATTGAAACACATATTCTTACATAAAAACAAAATAATCTTTATTAATCAACGAAAAATTTTATTAAACTGAAACTAGGTTAAATTCTTCTTATTTTTATGAAACTTTTTCAGGATAAAATCAACATTAACACCTATTAAAAAAATTAAACAAAACTACCTAAAATAACTCAGTTATTGCCCAGTTATTGCAGTTATTGCCATTATATCTAGATTCCTTTTAGCTTTATCGTTGTAATTGTATAATTGTGAGGCAGAACCATCTGACTCGCAAGTATCTGAACCACCCGAATATAAATCGATTTGATAACAAATGTGACAAAAACTAAACCCATATCACAGTCATCGGGGATATGATCCTTATGTCTTTTTGGAATACAACGCAAATGATATTTCTATCACAACTATTGCAGCTGATTGTATTTTTTTGGATAATTGCTCGACACACACTACAACTATCCACAGCTCTTTTCAGGACATCTTCACTTAAAATATTTATTTTTTTAGACTCGGGCACCTCCGTTTTCGTGTTGTTAGCTCTTTTTTTAATTCCCTCTTCCTTGGTCTTCGTTTTATTGTTTTGTTCACTCTTTTTCTTCTCTCTTTTCAATTTCTTTTCCTCTTTTTGTTTTATTGCATCTTCTTTTTCTTGTTGCTTCTTTTCTAATGCCATTTTAAAGTTTAAACTTGTCCTCGGTACTCCATACTTTTCTGATATTTGGTGAACAGATAATTTATGGACGTTTTTTTTATCTCTTTAATGGCATCATCCAGCCGTTCCTTGGAATAATTTGCTTTAGGTATCTTTGGCATTCTGAAAATTGAGAAAGCAAAGCACTGTAAAAGTAGTTATTGCCCGGGCAATAGCTATAACTATTGCTCATGGCAATAACTGAAAAATAGGTGGGCTATTACTGAAAAAACGTAATAAAACCGATCAGTAATTGCCCACCCCTCAAAAAACCGTTAAAAAAGGTAGTTTCAAAGATTTTATACGCTAATTGTGTTTATAAGTTGTCCATTGTTACACCAGACACGTATAAAACACTAATTTAATTAAAGTTCCACAATACCACAACTAAATTGTAACGTTATCCTTAAGAAAATTATTAATATTCTTACCTTTTTGAGCAACGGGTACACCTCACAAGACAAAATCCGCCACTACTAATTTTATTTTCACAGGGTTGCCAGGATAAAACTTTTTTCAAGGTGCAAAATGTTCATAGTGCCATCTTGTTTAAAATTATGGAAGTACCTACGTAGTGTACATAGGTAACAAAACGTTTTTTTTTTCTAATAGTGGGCAATCATTGGCAGTTGGCAATGATAGTCTGGTTTCCCCTATGACATTATTGCAATTTCATAAATTATATCTTCTTGTTGAGAGATATTTATTATGATTACCTTATATCATGAACCTGCTCCCCTGCATCCCTCCCTAGTCTCTCAGCCATAACCCGTCTAAATTTGTCAGTCCAGTCTTCCCCCACAGCCCAAGGGCCATGATCCGTGGGATAGGGTTTCAAGCCATCAAGCTCAAAGAGGTGCCCATTTATGGGCACAAAGCTGACAAAGTGGTATGCTTCAGTGGCGTAGCATGGGGGGGGCGGAGGGTGCGGTCCGCACCGGGCGGCACTTTGCCGGGGGCGGCGCTGCGGAGGTGGCAGTTAGAAAAAAAAATTAAATAAAAAAAAAATTCTTTCAGTGTTTTTTTCGTCTTTTTTTTTGTGATCAAAAACTTTGCTGAAAGGAAGACTAGAAAAGTTAAATTTTAATCGTTCAGTTGAGGAGTTGAGCTTAGAATGATACTCGTGCGCAAAAGAGCGTTCGTGAAGTAGGCGATTTCTCCATTATTCTATTACGTTTTCTCTGTAATTTTTCTGTGATATTCTACCTATGTCAAAAAATGTTAATTTCACTTTTCAATTCAATAAATCATTCAATAAAACTAATAAAAGTACTCTTTTTACCATGCCCAAATTTTTTATAATGGATTACAAAAATAAGAGGGCGGCAAATTTGGAATCCGCACCGGGTACTAGTGACCTATGCTACGCCAGAAGCATACCACTTTGTCAGCTTTGTGCCCATAAATGGGCACCTCTTTGAGCTTGATGGCTTGAAACCCTATCCCACGGATCATGGCCCTTGGGCTGTGGGGGAAGACTGGACTGACAAATTTAGACGGGTTATGGCTGAGAGACTAGGGAGGGATGCAGGGGAGCAGGTTCATGATATAAGGTAATCATAATAAATATCTCTCAACAAGAAGATATAATTTATGAAATTGCAATAATGTCATACTCAATTAAAGTTCACAAGTTCAGCTTACCTCTTAAGACGGCTGTCATGTCTGGTATCCGTCTTGCTCGCATATCTCTTCATATTTAATTATTGTAAAATAATCTGTATACTTTTCACAAAAGTGGTCTGTGACATCAATAGATAGTAAAATTATGGATGTTGTTTTAATTTTCATGCATAGTTTTTGAAGAGTTTATTTGGTGTACAAAACAGATCGCGACCATTACACGATATAAAAGTAATAATATGACATGAGTACTAAGTTGTGATCTAAAGCATGCACACACAACATTGCCACATGTATTAGAAGTGACAAAGACTTAATTTTAATGAAAAATCTCTTGTATAAAACTAAGTACAGCATAACAAATAATATGTTTAAAATGTCCCTGATTTTATTTTCTATAAATGCCTTGGACCACATTTGTCATAAATATTCTCATCATTTTATAATCATAAAAATCCTAGAAAGTGCATGCCTGATGCCAGATGTAAAAGCAGCAATGGAAAAAGCTAATTGTAATTATGTGCTAACATTTTTTCAGATTCAATCTAATGGCAGTTGTTCCGGATAGAGGGTTGGTTGTTATGCTGTGGCTGGAAAAGTCTTATTGATGGCTGTAACCGACATTGATAAGCTAAGTGACCTATTTTATTACAATTAGAGCATCGCTTTGGTGTGGCAATGCCATGGCGCTGACTCATCTCCTGCCTAGACTTTATTTCCTGTTCTTTAGATATGGCTACAGAAACCGCTTCTTCGAATGTCGAAGGTTTTTGAGATTTTAAAAGAATATGTAGCTGTGGAATAAGTCCACTAATAAAGATGTTTAGTGCCTGATTTTTTAGAAGTTCTATATTAGCATTTCGCGCATCGATACTAAGTTTTGGGTCTAATGATTTTATGAGTTTAATATAACAATTCTCTACTCTAGATGAATATTTCAACACTGGCTCGTTATGTCCCTGTCTGCATGAATTTAGCTCTAGCTGCCATTGAGCAAACGTTCTTTTTTCTGAATAATTCTCTAATAAATGTGTTTTTAGATCTTCCCATGACTCAAAAGTTCTGTTTAGTAAGGTGGACCTAATATTACCTTCTATCTTGGAAAGTACTACAGAAACAAATGCAACCTTGTAAATGGGGCTTAGAAGAGAATAAGCATTGTTACAGTTGTCTATAAAAACGTGTAAATTAGATTTATCCCCGTCATATTTCGTCATCATCCGCTCCGCTAATGAAATGTCAATGAATCCTCCAGAGTTTTTTACTTGTTCTTCGGTTTTCATCATTTTTTTTTTATTTTTTAGAAATATAGGACCTTTATGATACAAAACTATTAACCTTTTACTCTAAAATAATCTAACTTAACACAACGCCACTCACTTGAAGTTTTTACGTTGCGGAGTCCCTCTGTTGAGTCCCTTGACGAAATGTCGCTTCTGCTTGGCCTTCTTCTTTTGTCTTGAGCGTTACTGGTACGTAGTACTTCGCCGAAGCTAAGCGCCACGCTCTATAACCAGTAGTTTCTTCAAAATCACTACACTACTCGGTCACGCAAAAGTTCGTAGTATAGATGCCTCTTGACTGCACTTCCACACTACGTTTTAAGATCGACGATCGATTGTAATTGGACACGAACTGACGACGATTCGCGCACTTGAAGAAAGTCTTAAATCACGTAGTTATTGTCGCAACGAACAGTCGATTTCGCGATACGTCGATTTCGCTATATCCCACTTCTGACACCAATTGTAATTGCGTGGACAGAAGGGGCCAAAATAAAAAGGTGAGCGACTTTTGACCTGTGTTTTCTTTCACACTGCTTACTTTACACAATAATAACTTATAACTTAGGGAGAGACCGAATGTCGAGGAACTGAGCTATGAACTGCTATCGAGGAACTGAGGAACTGACTCAAAGATGTAAGTAATAGGGGTTAAAGTATGAAATTGCCGTTTTATTGCAATAGGTTCTTTGAATTGACATAGAATCTTCATGGTTTGAGGTTTTCGAATGAAACTTTTTTCAAATGGTTTCTATGATGTTCTTTTTTTAAAAAATGTGAAACATTTGAATATCGACTTTCAATTGTTTTTGTTATTCAATTTAGACAAGAAAGATGGATACTGCGAAAATTCGAGTGATTATGAGGCACCCATTTTTCGTATTTTTTTATTTTATTGATTTGACGCAAGTGAGTCAATATTGTGGGTAAGGTAACGTTAAACCATGCCGCTAATTCCTGGGTAGTTTGACTAGGGTCGGCTTCCACTGTCTCTCTTAATTCATCGTTATTCACCTATGTGGGCGGTCTTCCTCGTGGCTCGTTCTTTAAGTCGAAATTTCCATCACGAAAGCGTTTAAACCAAAATCGCACGGTGCGTTCATTAATAGACCCCTCTCTAAACGCAGCATTGATATTGCGGGCTGTTTCTGCCGCGTTAGTTCCGCGTCGGAACTCGTATTCAAAAATCACTCGAATTTTCGCAGTATCCATCTTTCTTGTCTAAATTGAATAACAAAAACCGGCCAAGTGCGAGTCGGACTCGCGCACCGAGGGTTCCGTACATTTTTCGGTTTTCGTAATTTTTCCTTTATCTATGCTATAAGACGTTGCTTCGTACCAAATTTCAAGATTCTGAGTTCACGGGAAGCACCCTGTAGGTTTTGATTCCCTTGCAAGTGTCGAAAATTTGCGGCATAAACGGCTGTATCTTTTGATTGCGTTGGCTTAGAAGTTTGATTTTTTCACAGCTTCAAGGGACAGTAGACCTGAGTAATTGATATAAATTTCAGCTTCATACCTCCACGCGTTCCTGAGAAAAAGGGTCTTGACAGACGGACGGACGGACGGACAGACGGACAACAAAGTGATCCTATAAGGGTTCCGTTTTTTCCTTTTGAGGTACGGAACCCTAAAAACAATTGAAAGTCGATATTCAAATGCTTCACATTTTTTAAAAAAAGAACATCATAGAAACCATTTGAAAAAAGTTTCATTCGAAAACCTCAAACCATGAAGATTCTATGTCAATTCAAAGAACCTATTGCAATAAAACAGCAATTTCATACTTTAACCCCTATTACTTACATCTTTGAGTCAGTTCCTCAGTTCCTCGATAGCAGTTCATAGCTCAGTTCCTCGACATTCGGTCTCTCCCTAAGTTATAAGTTATTATTGTGTAAAGTAAGCAGTGTGAAAGAAAACACAAGTCAAAAGTCGCTCACCTTTTTATTTTGGCCCCTTCTGTCCACGCAATTACAATTGGTGTCAGAAGTGGGATAGCGAAATCGAAGTATCGCGAAATCGACTGTTCGTTGCGACAATAACTACGTGATTTAAGACTTTCTTCAAGTGCGCGAATCGTCGTCAGTTCGTGTCCAATTACAATCGATCGTCGATCTTAAAACGTAGTGTGGAAGTGCAGTCAAGAGGCATCTATACTACGAACTTTTGCGTGACCGAATAGTGTAGTGATTTTGAAGAAACTACTGGTTATAGAGCGTGGCGCTTAGCTTCGGCGAAGTACTACGTACCAGTAACGCTCAAGACAAAAGAAAAAGGCCAAGCAGAAGCGACATTTCGTCAAGGGACTCAACAGAGGGACTCCGCAACGTAAAAACTTCAAGTGAGTGGCGTTGTGTTAAGTTAGATTATTTTAGAGTAAAAGGTTAATAGTTTTGTATCATAAAGGTCCTATATTTCTAAAAAAAAAAAAAAAAAGATGAAAACCGAAGAACAAGTAAAAAACTCTGGAGGATTCATTGACATTTCATTAGCGGAGCGGATGATGACGAAATATGACGGGGATAAATCTAATTTACACGTTTTTATAGACAACTGTAACAATGCTTATTCTCTTCTAAACCCCATTTACAAGGTTGCATTTGTTTCTGTAGTACTTTCCAAGATAGAAGGTTATATTAGGTTCACCTTACTAAACAGAACTTTTGAGTCATGGGAAGATCTAAAAACACATTTATTAGAGAATTATTCAGAAAAAAGAACGTTTGCTCAATGGCAGCTAGAGCTAAATTCATGCAGACAGGGACATAACGAGCCAGTGTTGAAATATTCATCTAGAGTAGAGAATTGTTATATTAAACTCATAAAATCATTAGACCCAAAACTTAGTATCGATGCGCGAAATGCTAATATAGAACTTCTAAAAAATCAGGCACTAAACATCTTTATTAGTGGACTTATTCCACAGCTACATATTCTTTTAAAATCTCAAAAACCTTCGACATTCGAGGAAGCGATTTCTGTAGCCATATCTGAAGAACAGGAAATAAAGTCTAGGCAGGAGATGAGTCAGCGCCATGGCATTGCCACACCAAAGCGATGCTCTAATTGTAATAAAATAGGTCACTTAGCTTATCAATGTCGGTTACAGCCATCAATAAGACTTTTCCAGCCACAGCATAACAACCAACCCTTACAGTGTTTCAACTGCCAGAAGAAAGGACATATAGCTAGAGATTGTTGGAACAATAGAACCAACAAGCCCAGTCCTAGTTTCAGCAGGCCAGGGCCTAGTGGTTACTAGAAATGGATCACCACACAGTCAAAACCGTTTCTCAACCTCTAGGAATGGACCACCTAGCCGTAATACCTTTCAGAACAATAACCAAAACAACCATAACAACTCGGAGCAAGCAAATTTAAACTCGAAAAGTCCAAGGATGACGGCCAATCCAAGGACTATCCGTTCGATTCGGGCCGAATGATGTACATAAACACAGGAATATCAATATATGTTCAATTAGAAGCGGACCAATTGTTACAAAATAAAAATGAATTTTTAATAGACACCGGAGCGGAAGTAAGTTTAATAAAGTTAGAAGCGCTGAAAGACGATGTTTTAGTATATTATTATGATGATATAATATTAAATTTAAAAGGAATAGATAATGATTCAAAACCAACCAAGACAATCGGTCACACCCAAATGACTTTTATGATTGGAGGAAAAAGAGTGAGTCACACACTTCATGTGGTACCTGACCACTTTCCAATTGAGAGTCAAGGTGTTGTGGGAGGAGATTTTCTTAAAGCAGTAAAAGCTGTCATAAGTTATGAGGAAAACATTATTCATATGTTGGGAGAAACTCTAAAAATCAGATATATTGACAATGAAGATGATGAGAAATACTCTTTTATAAAAGAAAATTGCAAAGTATTTCCCCATGTGTTAAATGAAGAAGTAGGTACTATGTGAAAACATGAAGAATGTTTGTAAATAGCAGAGAATCGGAAAAATCGAAGATAAAAGAAGAAACTTATGAAGAAAACTTTTGCGAAACAATGGAGAACGAAGATAAAATGGGTACTTACTCAGAAACGTCTGAAATACACGGAAGCAGGAATAAAGAAATGAAGAAAACTGAGAAAACAGGAAACAACGAAGAATACTTTATGATCGAGCCTCGTTGTGAAAAAATAGTTTCATTGAAGGTTGAAAACACAAATATGACAGAAGGTTTAATTCCAGACGTCATTGAGTTAGAAAAAGGAATCTACGTATGTCCGAGCATCGTTACAGTGAATAATTCAAGAATAACCACATCGGTACTTAATACTACGGAAAAAACAATTAAGTTAAATTCAATAAGAGTAAAGTTGGAGCCGTTACCAGAAGAGGTAAAAAATGAGTTTAATATCAGAATAAATAAAATGAACACTTCAGACGACAGAAATCGATTGAAATTGTTAGAAAAAACACTAAGAACAGATCACTTAAATCATGAAGAGAAAAGAAGCTTAGTAGAATTATCCAAAGAATACAATCAAATTTTTCATCTAGAAGGAGATACATTAACAGCGACGAGTACCATTACGCATAAAATACCAACAACATCACAACAGCCAATTAATACGAAATCGTATCGATATCCTGAAGCATTAAAAGGAGAAGTAAATGATCAAATAAATAAACTATTAAAAGAAGGAATAATAAAACCGTCGAATAGCCCTTGGAACTCTCCCGTATGGATCGTGCCCAAGAAGCTGGACGCATCTGGAAAACGAAAATGGAGATTGGTCATTGATTACCGAAAACTCAATGAAATAAGCATTGGAGATGTTTATCCGCTACCACAAATAAACGATATATTGGATCAATATGGCCCACATAGTAAATATTTTACTACTTTAGATTTAGCGTCAGGGTTCCATAAAATTAAAATGGATCCAGAAGATCAGCCTAAAACAGCTTTCAGTGTTCCGTTAGGTCATTACGAATATACCAGGATGCCCTTTGGACTCAAAAATGCACCGTCGACGTTTCAAAGATTAATGAATTCAGTATTAACTGGAATACAGGGAATAAAATGTTTCGTTTACTTAGATGACATCGTTATTTATGGCAGCTCATTAGAAGACCACAATAATAAATTGAAGGAAGTATTTGATCGTCTCTCTCAACACAATTTAAAACTACAACCTGACAAATGTGAATTTTTAAAAAGAGAAGTTATGTATTTAGGACATTTAATCACACAAGATGGAGTAAAGCCTGATCCAAAGAAAATAGACGCCGTTATGAAATTTCCTGTACCGAAGTCACCAAAAGGCATTAAGAGTTTCCTCGGTTTGGCAGGATATTATAGAAGATTTATAGAAAATTTCAGCTCATTAACGAAACCTTTGACGAAACTGCTAAAGAAAGACGAACCTTTTAATTGGAGTAGCTTACAACAAGAATCATTTGAAATTTTGAAAGAAAAACTTTGCAAACAACCTATTCTACAGTACCCAAACTTTTCCGAACCATTTAATTTAACCACTGATGCCAGCAACTACGCGATAGGAAGTGTTCTATCACAGGGATCTCCACCTGAAGATCTACCTATAGCCTATGCCAGCAGAACCCTGAATAAAGCTGAAGTCAACTATTCAACTACAGAAAAAGAACTTCTTGCAATCGTCTGGTCAGTGAAACATTTCCGTCCATATCTGTATGGAAGGAAGTTCAACATCTACACAGACCATAAACCACTTATCTGGTTATTCAACGTGAAGGATCCAGGTTCGAGACTGCTGAGATGGCGCCTGAAACTCGAAGAATACGAATATGACATCTTTTATAAGGCAGGTAAAATAAATCATAACGCGGATGCATTGAGCAGAATGAAATCCGAAGAAAACGAAATGCAAGAGACAAAAGAACAATTTTGTAACAAAGAAGAACCTGAAAGGAAAATTCAATTGACTACGAGAAATGCTGAAACCTACTCATCATTTTTAAAAGAATTACAACGAAGACCTATTTTATATAACAAGTTAGAAGAATTCAACGAAAAGCCACCAAAGAACTCGGATCGAGTAATTTTTACATCATGTGACTTAGAAACACTGACTGAACCATTTAAAGAATACATCGACGTATTGAAAGCTAAACAACCTAAACAGTTAGATATCTTAAAACTAAAGGATGAATCGGGAAACAATTTATTTTTCGCATTTACAAAAACAAATAACTGGGAAGATGATACTTATGAACATCTATTTGAATGTCTGAAGAACCTACAGCATAAACTCACGCAAGAAAATATAAAACAAATAACATTTGAAAATATTTCATACTTTCATCTAAAGTGGCACAAAATTCGTACAATCACTCGTTATTTATTTAAAGATTCAGACATAGTAATTCACGTGTACCATTCAAAAATCAGGACTCCAGAAAGGGAAGACATTCCTTCAATTTTAGAAGAAAATCATTCACATCCAATTTCTGGACACACAGGATTTCACAAAACCTACAAGAAAATAAAATCTAAATATAATTGGGAATCAATGAAACAAGACATCAAAGAATTCATCAAAAATTATATTGTTTCTTGTATTGTATGGAGAATTTCCTGTATATTTTTGCGTGCATAATTTCATAACGATACATGCAGCTTACAACCACTACAACGCCGTGCACATTATTCGACATATTCCGTATTACTATTGAACGAAATCATTATGAACCGCCATAATGGGTTATAACGGGTGCATAACTGGGTCAAAACTGGATTATAACTCACCAGTGGTTTATAACCTGGGCCATTACCCATCTCTAGCTAGAACATCGTGTGGACTAAGTTTGTAAATTCAAATCACCATTAAACCTATTTACGTCTACCTCCATGGTGCCGAATTTATCATACAACTTTTTTAATTTGTTAAAAACTCAGACTCGGAACCTCCTTTGTATATTTTTGCATTTAGTCATTTCCTGGCTGTGAGGTGGGATGAAAAGTTACGTGTTGCACTCGAGTGCAACACGTAACCCGTAACCATGGTTGAGTTTTTGAAACAATATGGTACGAAACTTTTGAGTAAATGAAGCTTCTCATTAAACCCCTCCTTTTTGTTGATTATGTAATAAGTTTTTTGGTTCGGAAGCACCAGGGGTAGAGGAGTGGTGGACTGAACAGAACTTCAACTGATTTAATAGTCTAATATGTTTTTAACACAATTATAATGCGTTTTATAAGTAGGTTTTATGTTATGTTATTTAACATTAATTTGAAAGTGAGAAATTGTAGATTAGTTTAAACTTTCATGGCCCTATTTATAAACACAATCCTTCTAAAGTATTCCTCAGGAGGACTTCATTTTATCTGTGGTTATGTCTTTTCCATGTAAAATCTCCACCACCAACTATTTTAATCTATGTTTATCAAATGTTTTAAGGAATCTTGTTTTTATAAATAGGACTGTTAGTGATTAGGCAGGTCTATATTGAGGCCAAGCAGCCTCACGAGGCATTTGCCGCAGGAGGCGCCTGGTACGTAAGGTGCGACAAGTGGCAGATCCAATTAATATTGTTTGCTAAGGCTCTAAACAGACTGGATTTAAACTGCATTCTGACTGCAAAGTTGCACTACGTCAATGAAGATCAAACAAATTGGGACCATTGGATAGATTTCGCAATGTTCTCTTACAACACTAACGTTCACACTTCTACAAATTTCACTCCATTTGAACTCTTGTTTGGTTTCAAAGCTAGATTACCTAGTTCGATTCTAAAGGAACCTGAATTTAAATATTATTATAACAATTATCTAGATGAACTCGTATTAAAACTTAGGAAATCAAGACAATTAGCTAGAGAAAAAATAATACACTCAAAGGAAGTTAATAAACAAATTTATGATAAAAGGAGTAAAGATATTAATTTTGAACTTGGTGACTTAGTATATCTAAGTAATGAACAGGTTAAGTTAGGCAAATCTAAGAAATTATCGCCATATTGGTTAGGGCCTTATAAAATTGTTGAAGTAAATTCTCCGGTCAATGTCACAATTCAAACAAATAAGAAAAAATTGCGTGTACATACAAATAGATTGAAACACGCGTTTGTTTCAGGATGAAAATACATCTTTTCCAGGGACTTCTGCTCATACAAGCAAGCAAGACTCTTCAGTCGGACATTGAAAAATCTTATAACATAACTAGAATGGATAAAGCCGGAATTTATTTCGAACACATAGGTAAAGTTAATCATTTTGATAGCGCATGGACTCTTGTTTCTTATTTGGATATTTCAGAAATCCATAAGAAAATCGACTTGGTAGATAACACTTATGCTAAGACTAAGGAAATCTGTAGTCATGAAAAGTTTAGTAACCTTTCTTTATGTGAAACATCATTCATAGTTTTAGATCAAGTTATTCCTCAGTTATACGTTCAAGAAAATGTTTTGAGAGAACTTACAGGCAGAACTATTTCTCACAGGTCGAAACGATCTTACATAGACGATGTTGGTAAATTATTAAAGGTTTTATTTGGTACATTGGACACTGAAGATGCTCAACGCTATGACCAAGAAATCGAAAATTTAGACAGTAATGAACATGAAATCTTTAATTTATTAAAATCACAAACTAATG
Organism: Yponomeuta malinellus; assembly: GCA_947308005.1. NCBI lineage: Eukaryota > Metazoa > Arthropoda > Insecta > Lepidoptera > Yponomeutidae > Yponomeuta > Yponomeuta malinellus. The sequence goes on along the minus strand of OX371006.1, from coordinate 11,873,212 downwards.
TTATCAAAACTACCATTGCAAATTTCAACAATACCATTACTAATTTAAACTCTAATGAACAAGTATTTAATAGAAACCTAGAAATTCTTTCCAACTATACTAAACACGTAGATGGAATGTTATTTAATTTGGATTTGAAGCAAGATATTGACGGACACTTGTCTTTTCTTACATTAGTAACATCTGAAGTTAATAACGAAATTTCAATGATAATAAATGCAATTTTGTTCTCTAAGAATAACGCTTTACATCCCGTCATCATCACTCCAGAACAATATATTTTTGAATTACGTAAAACTGTTTCACATTTGCCTCTTCAAACTAAATATCCATTAAGTTTAACTATTAATGATGCTCCAGAATTACTTTCTTTAATAGACTTAGTTTCTTATGTAATGAATGATAAACTTGTCTTTGTCATTAGAACTCCATTAATTACTCAAACAGATTATGAATTATATAATGTTGTACCCGTACCTATTAAGAATAAAGATGATACATACATTTTTATTATGCCCAAGGAAAAATATTTTATGATCTCTACTAATAAGATTCATTATACATCTATCCATAATTTTAATGTTTGTAAAAAGCTATCAAGAAAATTTAATTATATTTGTAAATTAGACACTCCATTATATTCTGTCCATGGTAATCCAACTTGCGAAACTGAATTAATGTTCGGAAAATCAAAAATTCCTGGTGAATGTGACACTAGACTTGCCTATATCAACCACGAACAATGGTATAAAATGCATATTAAAAACAACTGGTTATATGTTATGCCTAGGAAAACGATTGTAACCCTTACCTGTAGAAACAAAGATCCTATAGATTTTGATTTGTATGATACCGGAATTTTGTCATTATCCAGTAATTGTAAATTATACACTGTAAACGTAATTTTGCAAACAGAAATTAAAGGTCTTGAAAGTGAGTTTCATTCATTTTTACCTTCAATAGACATAATTCAAGACGATTGTTGTAAAAAGATAAAAGATAAAAATGTTACTAAAATCAATTTCATTCCTCTTAAGATTCATGATTCATGCGGCATCAATATCAATGGCGAGTACATCACGCACCTTCGATTTGCCGACGATATAGTAGTCATGGCAGAAACGATGGAAGACCTCGGCATAATGCTCGACGACCTCAGTCGAGTTTCCCAACGTGTGGGCCTTAAAATGAACATGGACAAAACGAAGGTCATGTCGAACGCCCGTGTTGTGCCCACCCCAATAACATTGGGGAACACGACTCTCGAAGTTGTAGACGAATACGTCTACTTAGGACAAACAGTCCAACTAGGCCGGTCCAACTTCGTGAAAGAGGTCAATCGTCGAATCCAACTCGGCTGGGCAGCTTTCGGGAAACTTAAAAAAGTCTTTTCGTCTAATATACCTCAATCGCTCAAGACAAAATTATACAACCAGTGTGTGTTACCAGTGATGACTTATGGCACTGAAACGTGGTCTCTCACTATGGGCCTCATAAGAAGGCTCAAGGTCACGCAACGAGCTATGGAAAGGGCTATGCTCGGAATTTCTCTACGAGATCGAATCAGAAATGATGAGATCCGTAGACGAACGAAAGTCGTCGACATAGCCCAGCGGATTAGTAAGTTGAAGTGGCAGTGGGCGGGGCACATAGCACGCAGAACTGATGGCCGATGGGGCCGAAAAGTTCTCGAATGGAGACCACATATCGGCAAGCGCAGCGTGGGACGACCAGCCACAAGATGGACAGATGACGTCATTCAAGTGGCAGGAAGACGCTGGATGCAGGCCGCTTCCAACCGGTCTTTTTGGAAATCCATGGAGGAGGCCTATGTCCAGCAGTGGACTTCTTGTGGCTGAATGATGATGATGATGAAGATTCATGAAAGATTAGACTTGGAAAGTTTAAACTTAGCATCTCATAAAGTCAAAGTAGAAGAAATGTTAAATAACATAGAACAAAATTCAAACGTTTATGATAAGGTTGTTAATAATGTTTATTTTGTCTACATCTTTTTGTCTATTGTGAAAATTTTAACATGCTATTTATTGTACCGATTTGTAAAATACATGATTATTAGAAAATTCTTTTGTACACGTCAAAGTAGATTATTAGCTTTAGAAGATTCAAGAACATGTTTTGCACGAATTACGAATTGTATAACTTTAAGAGTAAATGATGACAATAGAAGAAATAATAGAGAACATAATAGTGATATTGAGTTGGAAAATATTGCAAGCCATAGTGATGGTTGTACTATTGTAACCTCACCTAAAAGAAATAGGATAGCACAGTTAAAAGATAATTAAAAAGCGAATTATTAATTGTAATGTAAAATTAAAATATATGAGCTAAAATAAGATTATAATATAAGCGTATATTTTAGGTAAGAACTTAGATTTATATAAAGACAATGGATTGTCTTTATTCTAAGGGGGGAGGAAACTGTAATGTACCACATAGACTTATCTTAAAATTCTCAAGTTGATGATTTGTTTGCAGATGATTGTATGTTCAAACACTATTAGTTGATCTATTTGAATATAATTAGATAACTTAATTACGGAACAGTCTAGAACAACATTACTGATGAGAAAGACAAATTCATTAAGAAATTGTAAAGTAAATAAGTTCAAACTACAAAATAACATCATTAGTTAGTTGATTAATAATTTAGTATAAATACTTACATCTTTGAGTCAGTTCCTCAGTTCCTCGATAGCAGCTCATAGCTCAGTTCCTCGACATTCGGTCTCTCCCTAAGTTATAAGTTATTATTGTGTAAAGTAAGCGGTGTGAAAGAAAACACAAGTCAAAAGTCGCTCACCTTTTTATTTTGGCCCCTTCTGTCCACGCAATTACATTAGGACACTGGCCCTTAGTACAATGCGAGCGCAAGAGATAAAAACTAAACATGGTAGTGAAATCCCAACCTAATATTGTATTGTATGGAGAATTTCCTGTATATTTTTGCGTGCATAATTTCATAACGATACATGCAGCTTACAACCACTACAACGCCGTGCACATTATTCGACATATTCCGTATTACTATTGAACGAAATCATTATGAACCGCCATAATGGGTTATAACGGGTGCATAACTGGGTCAAAACTGGATTATAACTCACCAGTGGTTTATAACCTGGGCCATTACCCATCTCTAGCTAGAACATCGTGTGGACTAAGTTTGTAAATTCAAATCACCATTAAACCTATTTACGTCTACCTCCATGGTGCCGAATTTATCATACAACTTTTTTAATTTGTTAAAAACTCAGACTCGGAACCTCCTTTGTATATTTTTGAAAAGTTACGTGTTGCAATCGAGTGCAAAGATTTTTCACCTCGTGCTCCTTTGATTCCCTCGCTAACGCTCAGGAATCTAATTTTTGAATTACTCGCTGCGCTCGTGATTCAATTTTAGAATCCTTCGCTTTCTCGGTCATCAAAATTGAGCACGCGGTTAAAAAGCAACTTTGCACTCTTGTAATAACAAATAACTATTGTTTGCTTATTTCGGGAAAAAAGGTACTTAATTTTCCTCCTGATTTTTATTACTGTCTCCTGGTTTTTTCGTTTACCATCTCCTTTTTTCTTGCAGTTTGGAGTTTGCAACACTGATTCATTCATTCGATGTAGGTAACGGAACAAACAAATTGTCTTTTCATCTTTCTTTCCAATAATAATAACTCATTGCACCAAGATTTCAGTATATCAGTAGCTACTAGTTGTATCGTACGTAATAAATAAAGCATAATTAGTTATGGAGGCACTACGTTCAAATAATTTATTAAATTTTGTGGTAGAAGAATGGAAGCTTCTATCTGTGTTGACAATTACTTTTCTGCTCTACTTTTACTACACGAGTACTTTCTCCTTCTTCGAAAATAAAGGGATTAAGTTTATGCAGCCTACGGTTTTGCTCGGGAATTTGGGTCCGCGTTTGGCGCTCAAGGTATCAATGCACGAATTCCAGTTACAGATATACAATTATTTCACGGGAGAGCCTTTTGGCGGTAAGTATTATTTACTATGGCTCTGATCACTAGCATTCTGTACAAGTTTGAAAATCGGCTGGTATTTTTTACGGTGTTAATATTGCCAATTTGTAGATTAGTAACAAAGTATAAAAACAAATTTCAGGTATATTTGAAGGTAGGCGGCCAGTTCTGTATGTGTTTGATCCGGAGCTTATCAAAGCTGTGACAATACGAGACTTTGATCACTTTGTTGACCGTAATAGCCTTTCAAGCAATGCACCAAGATACCTTAGTAGATCACTACTCAATTTAAAGGTATTTGAAAAATCATTGACATAATAATTTCTGGATTTTAGTTGTTTTCTTTCAATATATGTTTCACTTCAGGGTCACGAGTGGAAGGGAGTGCGGAGTATATTGACACCTTCATTCAGTTCTGCTCGCCTGCGCAACATGTTACCACTCATACAATGTTGCTCCACTCAAATGGTTGAGTTTTTGAAACAATATGGTACGAAACTTTTGAGTAAATGAAGCTTCTCATTAAACCCCTCCTTTTTGTTAATTATGTAATAAGTTTTTTGGTTCGGAAGCACCAGGGGTAGAGGAGTGGTGGACTGAACAGAACTTCAACTGATTTAATAGTCTAATATGTTTTTAACACAATTATAATGCGTTTTATAAGTAGGTTTTATGTTATGTTATTTAACATTAATTTGAAAGTGAGAAATTGTAGATTAGTTTAAACTTTCATGGCCCTATTTATAAACACAATCCTTCTAAAGTATTCCTCAGGAGGACTTCATTTTATCTGTGGTTATGTCTTTTCCATGTAAAATCTCCACCACCAACTATTTTAATCTATGTTTATCAAATGTTTTAAGGAATCTTGTTTTTATAAATAGGACTGTTAGTGATTAGGCAGGTCTATATTGAGGCCAAGCAGCCTCACGAGGCATTTGCCGCAGGAGGCGCCTGGTACGTAAGGTGCGACAAGTGGCAGATCCAATTAATATTGTTTGCTAAGGCTCTAAACAGACTGGATTTAAACTGCATTCTGACTGCAAAGTTGCACTACGTCAATGAAGATCAAACAAATTGGGACCATTGGATAGATTTCGCAATGTTCTCTTACAACACTAACGTTCACACTTCTACAAATTTCACTCCATTTGAACTCTTGTTTGGTTTCAAAGCTAGATTACCTAGTTCGATTCTAAAGGAACCTGAATTTAAATATTATTATAACAATTATCTAGATGAACTCGTATTAAAACTTAGGAAATCAAGACAATTAGCTAGAGAAAAAATAATACACTCAAAGGAAGTTAATAAACAAATTTATGATAAAAGGAGTAAAGATATTAATTTTGAACTTGGTGACTTAGTATATCTAAGTAATGAACAGGTTAAGTTAGGCAAATCTAAGAAATTATCGCCATATTGGTTAGGGCCTTATAAAATTGTTGAAGTAAATTCTCCGGTCAATGTCACAATTCAAACAAATAAGAAAAAATTGCGTGTACATACAAATAGATTGAAACACGCGTTTGTTTCAGGATGAAAATACATCTTTTCCAGGGACTTCTGCTCATACAAGCAAGCAAGACTCTTCAGTCGGACATTGAAAAATCTTATAACATAACTAGAATGGATAAAGCCGGAATTTATTTCGAACACATAGGTAAAGTTAATCATTTTGATAGCGCATGGACTCTTGTTTCTTATTTGGATATTTCAGAAATCCATAAGAAAATCGACTTGGTAGATAACACTTATGCTAAGACTAAGGAAATCTGTAGTCATGAAAAGTTTAGTAACCTTTCTTTATGTGAAACATCATTCATAGTTTTAGATCAAGTTATTCCTCAGTTATACGTTCAAGAAAATGTTTTGAGAGAACTTACAGGCAGAACTATTTCTCACAGGTCGAAACGATCTTACATAGACGATGTTGGTAAATTATTAAAGGTTTTATTTGGTACATTGGACACTGAAGATGCTCAACGCTATGACCAAGAAATCGAAAATTTAGACAGTAATGAACATGAAATCTTTAATTTATTAAAATCACAAACTAATGTTATCAAAACTACCATTGCAAATTTCAACAATACCATTACTAATTTAAACTCTAATGAACAAGTATTTAATAGAAACCTAGAAATTCTTTCCAACTATACTAAACACGTAGATGGAATGTTATTTAATTTGGATTTGAAGCAAGATATTGACGGACACTTGTCTTTTCTTACATTAGTAACATCTGAAGTTAATAACGAAATTTCAATGATAATAAATGCAATTTTGTTCTCTAAGAATAACGCTTTACATCCCGTCATCATCACTCCAGAACAATATATTTTTGAATTACGTAAAACTGTTTCACATTTGCCTCTTCAAACTAAATATCCATTAAGTTTAACTATTAATGATGCTCCAGAATTACTTTCTTTAATAGACTTAGTTTCTTATGTAATGAATGATAAACTTGTCTTTGTCATTAGAACTCCATTAATTACTCAAACAGATTATGAATTATATAATGTTGTACCCGTACCTATTAAGAATAAAGATGATACATACATTTTTATTATGCCCAAGGAAAAATATTTTATGATCTCTACTAATAAGATTCATTATACATCTATCCATAATTTTAATGTTTGTAAAAAGCTATCAAGAAAATTTAATTATATTTGTAAATTAGACACTCCATTATATTCTGTCCATGGTAATCCAACTTGCGAAACTGAATTAATGTTCGGAAAATCAAAAATTCCTGGTGAATGTGACACTAGACTTGCCTATATCAACCACGAACAATGGTATAAAATGCATATTAAAAACAACTGGTTATATGTTATGCCTAGGAAAACGATTGTAACCCTTACCTGTAGAAACAAAGATCCTATAGATTTTGATTTGTATGATACCGGAATTTTGTCATTATCCAGTAATTGTAAATTATACACTGTAAACGTAATTTTGCAAACAGAAATTAAAGGTCTTGAAAGTGAGTTTCATTCATTTTTACCTTCAATAGACATAATTCAAGACGATTGTTGTAAAAAGATAAAAGATAAAAATGTTACTAAAATCAATTTCATTCCTCTTAAGATTCATGATTCATGCGGCATCAATATCAATGGCGAGTACATCACGCACCTTCGATTTGCCGACGATATAGTAGTCATGGCAGAAACGATGGAAGACCTCGGCATAATGCTCGACGACCTCAGTCGAGTTTCCCAACGTGTGGGCCTTAAAATGAACATGGACAAAACGAAGGTCATGTCGAACGCCCGTGTTGTGCCCACCCCAATAACATTGGGGAACACGACTCTCGAAGTTGTAGACGAATACGTCTACTTAGGACAAACAGTCCAACTAGGCCGGTCCAACTTCGTGAAAGAGGTCAATCGTCGAATCCAACTCGGCTGGGCAGCTTTCGGGAAACTTAAAAAAGTCTTTTCGTCTAATATACCTCAATCGCTCAAGACAAAATTATACAACCAGTGTGTGTTACCAGTGATGACTTATGGCACTGAAACGTGGTCTCTCACTATGGGCCTCATAAGAAGGCTCAAGGTCACGCAACGAGCTATGGAAAGGGCTATGCTCGGAATTTCTCTACGAGATCGAATCAGAAATGATGAGATCCGTAGACGAACGAAAGTCGTCGACATAGCCCAGCGGATTAGTAAGTTGAAGTGGCAGTGGGCGGGGCACATAGCACGCAGAACTGATGGCCGATGGGGCCGAAAAGTTCTCGAATGGAGACCACATATCGGCAAGCGCAGCGTGGGACGACCAGCCACAAGATGGACAGATGACGTCATTCAAGTGGCAGGAAGACGCTGGATGCAGGCCGCTTCCAACCGGTCTTTTTGGAAATCCATGGAGGAGGCCTATGTCCAGCAGTGGACTTCTTGTGGCTGAATGATGATGATGATGAAGATTCATGAAAGATTAGACTTGGAAAGTTTAAACTTAGCATCTCATAAAGTCAAAGTAGAAGAAATGTTAAATAACATAGAACAAAATTCAAACGTTTATGATAAGGTTGTTAATAATGTTTATTTTGTCTACATCTTTTTGTCTATTGTGAAAATTTTAACATGCTATTTATTGTACCGATTTGTAAAATACATGATTATTAGAAAATTCTTTTGTACACGTCAAAGTAGATTATTAGCTTTAGAAGATTCAAGAACATGTTTTGCACGAATTACGAATTGTATAACTTTAAGAGTAAATGATGACAATAGAAGAAATAATAGAGAACATAATAGTGATATTGAGTTGGAAAATATTGCAAGCCATAGTGATGGTTGTACTATTGTAACCTCACCTAAAAGAAATAGGATAGCACAGTTAAAAGATAATTAAAAAGCGAATTATTAATTGTAATGTAAAATTAAAATATATGAGCTAAAATAAGATTATAATATAAGCGTATATTTTAGGTAAGAACTTAGATTTATATAAAGACAATGGATTGTCTTTATTCTAAGGGGGGAGGAAACTGTAATGTACCACATAGACTTATCTTAAAATTCTCAAGTTGATGATTTGTTTGCAGATGATTGTATGTTCAAACACTATTAGTTGATCTATTTGAATATAATTAGATAACTTAATTACGGAACAGTCTAGAACAACATTACTGATGAGAAAGACAAATTCATTAAGAAATTGTAAAGTAAATAAGTTCAAACTACAAAATAACATCATTAGTTAGTTGATTAATAATTTAGTATAAATACTTACATCTTTGAGTCAGTTCCTCAGTTCCTCGATAGCAGCTCATAGCTCAGTTCCTCGACATTCGGTCTCTCCCTAAGTTATAAGTTATTATTGTGTAAAGTAAGCGGTGTGAAAGAAAACACAAGTCAAAAGTCGCTCACCTTTTTATTTTGGCCCCTTCTGTCCACGCAATTACATTAGGACACTGGCCCTTAGTACAATGCGAGCGCAAGAGATAAAAACTAAACATGGTAGTGAAATCCCAACCTAATATTGTATTGTATGGAGAATTTCCTGTATATTTTTGCGTGCATAATTTCATAACGATACATGCAGCTTACAACCACTACAACGCCGTGCACATTATTCGACATATTCCGTATTACTATTGAACGAAATCATTATGAACCGCCATAATGGGTTATAACGGGTGCATAACTGGGTCAAAACTGGATTATAACTCACCAGTGGTTTATAACCTGGGCCATTACCCATCTCTAGCTAGAACATCGTGTGGACTAAGTTTGTAAATTCAAATCACCATTAAACCTATTTACGTCTACCTCCATGGTGCCGAATTTATCATACAACTTTTTTAATTTGTTAAAAACTCAGACTCGGAACCTCCTTTGTATATTTTTGAAAAGTTACGTGTTGCAATCGAGTGCAAAGATTTTTCACCTCGTGCTCCTTTGATTCCCTCGCTAACGCTCAGGAATCTAATTTTTGAATTACTCGCTGCGCTCGTGATTCAATTTTAGAATCCTTCGCTTTCTCGGTCATCAAAATTGAGCACGCGGTTAAAAAGCAACTTTGCACTCTTGTAATAACAAATAACTATTGTTTGCTTATTTCGGGAAAAAAGGTACTTAATTTTCCTCCTGATTTTTATTACTGTCTCCTGGTTTTTTCGTTTACCATCTCCTTTTTTCTTGCAGTTTGGAGTTTGCAACACTGATTCATTCATTCGATGTAGGTAACGGAACAAACAAATTGTCTTTTCATCTTTCTTTCCAATAATAATAACTCATTGCACCAAGATTTCAGTATATCAGTAGCTACTAGTTGTATCGTACGTAATAAATAAAGCATAATTAGTTATGGAGGCACTACGTTCAAATAATTTATTAAATTTTGTGGTAGAAGAATGGAAGCTTCTATCTGTGTTGACAATTACTTTTCTGCTCTACTTTTACTACACGAGTACTTTCTCCTTCTTCGAAAATAAAGGGATTAAGTTTATGCAGCCTACGGTTTTGCTCGGGAATTTGGGTCCGCGTTTGGCGCTCAAGGTATCAATGCACGAATTCCAGTTACAGATATACAATTATTTCACGGGAGAGCCTTTTGGCGGTAAGTATTATTTACTATGGCTCTGATCACTAGCATTCTGTACAAGTTTGAAAATCGGCTGGTATTTTTTACGGTGTTAATATTGCCAATTTGTAGATTAGTAACAAAGTATAAAAACAAATTTCAGGTATATTTGAAGGTAGGCGGCCAGTTCTGTATGTGTTTGATCCGGAGCTTATCAAAGCTGTGACAATACGAGACTTTGATCACTTTGTTGACCGTAATAGCCTTTCAAGCAATGCACCAAGATACCTTAGTAGATCACTACTCAATTTAAAGGTATTTGAAAAATCATTGACATAATAATTTCTGGATTTTAGTTGTTTTCTTTCAATATATGTTTCACTTCAGGGTCACGAGTGGAAGGGAGTGCGGAGTATATTGACACCTTCATTCAGTTCTGCTCGCCTGCGCAACATGTTACCACTCATACAATGTTGCTCCACTCAAATGGTTGAGTTTTTGAAACAATATGGTACGAAACTTTTGAGTAAATGAAGCTTCTCATTAAACCCCTCCTTTTTGTTAATTATGTAATAAGTTTTTTGGTTCGGAAGCACCAGGGGTAGAGGAGTGGTGGACTGAACAGAACTTCAACTGATTTAATAGTCTAATATGTTTTTAACACAATTATAATGCGTTTTATAAGTAGGTTTTATGTTATGTTATTTAACATTAATTTGAAAGTGAGAAATTGTAGATTAGTTTAAACTTTCATGGCCCTATTTATAAACACAATCCTTCTAAAGTATTCCTCAGGAGGACTTCATTTTATCTGTGGTTATGTCTTTTCCATGTAAAATCTCCACCACCAACTATTTTAATCTATGTTTATCAAATGTTTTAAGGAATCTTGTTTTTATAAATAGGACTGTTAGTGATTAGGCAGGTCTATATTGAGGCCAAGCAGCCTCACGAGGCATTTGCCGCAGGAGGCGCCTGGTACGTAAGGTGCGACAAGTGGCAGATCCAATTAATATTGTTTGCTAAGGCTCTAAACAGACTGGATTTAAACTGCATTCTGACTGCAAAGTTGCAGTTCACAGTAGTTTGAATAAAGTTGGCATGACGGCAATGAAACTGCCAACCAACCAAGCAGTCTAATTGCAGTTGGTGTACAGTTCCCTGCTCGTTTAGTTGGCAGTTTCGTTGCAGTGGTGCCAACTGCATTCAAACTGCATCTGAACTGCAACTTTGCAGTCGGAACGCAGTTGAAATTCGGTCCGCCTGTTTAGAGCCTATGTTGAGAGACACGCAAGCCCGTTGCGCGCTTACGTGCGCCAACCCCCAGCCGCTCCGAGCTTCGCTCGTCACAGCGCTCGGTCTTCGATCTCTCTAGTTACTGTCACATGGGAACAAGAATCTCTCTCTTCGGCCTAGGCCTGAACGCAGCGCGGCCTTCAGCCTAGCTATAGTGGGGTTTCTTGTGCTTGCTTTGCAGGGCTCTGCTTCCGACCGAGCCCTTCTCGCCTGGCTCGGGAGTAGGCGAATCGCGCGGAAAATGCTTCGCGAGGCTACTGTAGACCTGCCTAATAAACAACATCTTCTGTACCTTTAGGATGAGAAACTCTTTCTAAATACTTTTTGTGATTAGGTACCTATATTCTTTTTGTTGCACTAACCTGTGCTTGTGTCCAATAAGTGTGTTCCATCGCTCTACAGATTGAGATTTTAGTCAGTTTTACTCTATGTAGTCAATAAAACTCACTGTCTTTCCAGATAAAAAAGATGTGGAAATGAAGGAAATCATGGGTCATTTCACACTGGAAGTCATTGGGGCTTGTGCGTTTGGAATTGAATGTGATGCTCTGACTGATGAAAATGCACACTTTGTTAAGGTATGATGATATCCCACTATTATTATAAATGTGAATGCATTTTATATAACAGAATGAAGTAGATAAACCAGGTATGGAATGGAGTACACGGCGAGGCGAGTGTACAATCTACCCATTACATAAAAATAATATTTTCTTAGATGTTATCACTCTTTTCTTATGTGACCTATTTTACATGTATGTTAATATGGGTACCATATTAAGTATATTATCATGTGTGTACTTACATACAATATATTGCTAATGGGAACAACCCACTCAAACATAGCAAATTGAGTAATTCATATCTTATCTTCTGGATGACGTAATATTTATGAATCTAGTAATGATCTATTATCATTGCAGGTTGCAGAGAAGTTTAACTACATGCCTATATACAAACGTCTACTAATTTTCTTTGTTCTCATATTTATGCCTAAAATGTTTAGATATCTAAACATCTCTTTCATGGACTCCAAAACATCGCTAGAGTTAGTTCGTTTGTTGAATGCAAATAAAGCGTGCAGAAGATCTTCACGAATCAAGTAACGAATCTTGTTTAATTTACTTCCAAAATGAAATTAATATATATAATACATAAAAATCTCGTGTCACAGTGTTTGTTATCGAACTCGTCCGAAACGGCTTCACCAATTTTTTTTTTTGTGTAGTATATTTGGTAGGACTGAGAATTGATCATAGGCTAATTATGAAAATACAACGGTTGCCGGGTCAGCTAGTAGTTATTATGTAACTTGTTAACATGACTGTGTATGATAATTTCTTTGATGATGTGCTACCTAATTTTATATCTACATATTTTACACTATGACAACATTTTTAACTTAATATAATGTGGAATATAAAATTAAACTCAAGGTTTTTTACAGAGGTAATGACTTTTTGCAATTACTAATTGATGCTGCTGATAAGGAGAAGACCGACTCAGAACAAGATAATACAAAGAGATGTGAGTAAAATGATGTCGTTCTCACTTTGTGTTTGTTAAATATGTCTGAAAAGTGGCATCATGCGTCAATTTATGGTATCATGCGTCAAATTATGCGACAAATTAAGTCAACCTAAAGATAAAAGGTTTTAACATAACTTTTGACTTCAGATTCGGATTTTATTTTAGAGGTAGAAAAATACTACTAGTATTATAATATCACGCCCGCGGTTTGTTACGCTGCGACACTGTCCGATTTCTGCATTGAGTTATGCTAAGGAAGCTCGAGATCTATTATGTATGTCTTTTACTCTCTAAAGTACTTTACAATGCTGAAAGACTGCTCTTAAAGACGTTTATGATGTGTAATATAAGTAGAATACGATATCAAACTAGCTACAACGCTTAAACTTTATCGTCACGACGACGTGTCACCGGGCTTTCTGTTTTTCTGCAGTTTCGCAATGTACAACATAGTTCAATCGTTTAATTTTATTATCTACATATATTTTAATTCATTCAGCTTTTGTCAAAGTGTAAACAATTTTTTCAAGATACTATCAAAGCCAAGAAATTAATGATAGGGGATTTCGTATTTTAACGACTTCTATTGTCGCAGTTTACGTGTAGGCAAAAGCTGATCGAAATGAAATGTAATGTAAATGTAATGACCAGGGACTGCCTCTTGTTTGTACCTATCTTGATAAAGAAAAAAACCATTGCAAGACACTACCATTGCCTTATCAAAGTTTGTCATTAAAATCCCACTTCCATGCCCAGACCTGGACGAGGACACTTTGGACGCACAATCGCTGCTATTCCTTATCGCCGGCTATGAGACCTCGAGTACGCTTCTGTCGTTCGCGCTGCATGTATTGGCGACCCACCCAGAGCTCCAGGAGGAGTTGCGTACGCAGGTCACCGCGGCCACTGACGGAAAGGAACTGACGTACGAGCTGCTCAACCAACTGCCATATCTCGAGGCATTCTTGTTGGGTACGTACAGTGGCATGACAAAGTTTAGTCTAAAATAGGTTGCTTTTAATCTGGGTTACGAGTCACGCTAACACCCGCAAACCTTTTTTTTTACGTAGCCTCGTTTGTGTCCCACTGCTGGGCAAAGGCCTCCCCCAACTCAGACCAGATGTTTCTGTCGTGTGCCACCTCAGACCACTCCGGCATGTGTCGGTCGAGGTCGTCTCGCCAACGTCTTCTTGGCCTACCTCTCCTGCGACGACCGCCTTGTGGCACCCACTCGGTGGCAAGTCTCGCCCAACTATCCGGGTGCATTCTACTGACATGCCCTGCCCAGCTCCACTTCAACCTTGCAGTCTGGACACCCACATCAGCTATGCGTGTTTTTGAGCGTAACGTAGTGTTGCGGATGTGGTCAATCCTTCTGATGCTCAACATGCTACGCTCCATAGCTCGCTGGCAAACCTTGAGCCTGGACTTCTGTTTTTCGGTCAATGACCAAGTCTGTGAGCCGTAAGTGAGGACGGGCAGGATGCACATGTCGACGAGTCTCCGTTTCAAGGAAAGCGGAAGGCTTCCTTTCAACAAATCCTTCATGGACCAGTAGCACTTCCAGGCGTTTTCGATACGGCGGTTGATTTCCTTGCCTTGCCTGTTTTCGAAACCTTTTTGCCGTAGGTATAATGCAACATGTATCAAGGCCTCCGAAACCGACCATTTACATTTTTTACAGAAACCCTCCGTCTATACCCGCCCGTTTCGCGTGTCGGCCGAGTCGTCACTCAGAAGTACACCCTGCCCGGGACCTGCATCACTTTAGATCCTGGTCAGGTAGTAGTCATACCTGTGTTCGGGATCCACATGGATCCGAATATCTACCCGGAACCGCTGGAGTTTCGCCCCGAGCGGTTTATGGGAGAGGAAAAGAAGAGCCGACCTTCGCACTTGTACCTAGCGTTCGGCGCAGGCCCGAGGAACTGCATTGGTGAGTTGCGAGTTATCATAGCGTCTTAGGCTGGGTTCTCCGACATTACCACTAAATCAGGTGTTTTAACCCTTTACCAGTCAGTAGCATAATTGTTGCGACCTAAAATTTAATGAGTCCAAAACCAACGAAGATTTTTTAATAGCTCTGCCCGTTAAAGGGTTAAAATACATTTTACATGAGTCTATATTATTACTGGTATATTATACTAGATATAGTTTAACTGTTGAAGCTGATATGGATAATAAGAAATATACCAAAATGGCTATCACTGAATGTGTTAGTGACGTCGGTCTTCAAAATTATATTAATACGATTTGTATTTCTGTAATTTCAAAAATGCCTAGGTACTTTTCCTCCAACTATTCGCTCGGGCAGCGCAATAAGTCCCATACAAATCCGTAAGCTCTGAGAACCCGACTCTGAGGCGCGGCGTACCTTGCCACACTACAATCGATTGCCCTGTATCTTCAATATGTTACCTAAGTTGATACCTTTACATTACAAGCTGTGTGATGTGTGTAAGATGATTAATTTATTTACGATTGATTGAATTGTTTACTATTTTTTTTTGTCGCACCAACCCGTGGTGAGGACAATTTTAAAAACCTATTTAGAGGCTTAAAATTCCACGTAAGACAGAGCCTGTAAAGAGGTTCTAAATTTCGCCGCTGCCTGCACTTAGCTCAGTTGGGAGAGCGCTGGCACGGTTAGCCAGAGGTCGCGGGTTCAAGTTCAGGCATGAGTGGAATTTTTAGCCTCTAAATAGGTTTTTTTTTAATTGTTTACCTTTCGAGGGACTGCACAGGGAGAATCCTGCTGTATCGAAAATGAAAACCGAATATAGTACCTACTTAAACTATCATATGTTTTAGGTCTCCGCTTCGCGATGTTCTCGGCCAAGTTGGCAATGGTGACGCTGATAAAGAATTTCCAGTTCTCAGCCTGCCCGAAAACCGAAGATCCAATTTCCTTCGAGAAGAAGGGCATTTTGCTTAAAGCCCGGAATGGGTGTTGGGTAAAGTTAGAAACACTGGTACAGTAGTTAACTACCAAATTATTTTATGTAAGTATATAATTTTGATACCGGATTGTAGCTCTATATAATAGTAGTAAGAAAAGTAGCGCTCTAAAGGTTTTGCTCGCGATTTATCGATCATACGTCTCAAAATAGTGTGTCTAACTGTAACTCTTGAAAAGAGTGAGGAAGTTTCAAATTATGTAAGTTAATTTAAAAAAAGTACCAATAAGAAAGATAAAATTAACCTATTGATCAGTAGTGGCAGGTTGTTTATTAGCTTACTTTGAAATTACCTCATTCTGCATACAGAGCACGGCATCTCTCTAAAGAATGAATTAGCATCACACTGGCAAATACTGGCAATACTAACTTACTAGGTATTCTTCTTTAAAACCAAATCTCGAATGCTGTCGTGCCGTATTACATTGGACAGTAAGTCTGTTTTTCGATATATTAGGATAGTTATATTCTTTTTTACTATCTTCCTATATCTGTGCAATTCTTGTATATTTGTTTTCATAGGAATTCAGGTATAGTGCCCGACAAATAACTTGAACATAAATCCGCATTTTCAAATTTTAAATTGTAAGAGTATTTAAAAATATATGCTGTATTGCTGTGACTAGAATTATTAATCCAAATCAATGTAGGTAATAATACTAGATATTATTACGAATCAATCAATTATTTTAAAAATAAACAAATATCTTGCCATTTTGAAGAACATTTTAAATTGTGATACTAATGTGCCAGTTGAACAAATTAGATTAGTTTTAAAATATGTAGGTACTATGATAGTATCACTTGTCGCACATATATTTACAGTACGTTATTCTTAATAGCATTTTAATATCTCAAATGTAGATAACAATATGATGTGATGCTTTTATTTTGATTGTTAGACTTGTAATAAGTTGGTGGAAGTTGTGTATATTAGGGAGTGGATTTTAGTATGTAGGTACTTACTATAATCATACCAAGCACTTTGTTTTATACTGCACAGTACACGCAGACTTATGTTCGATACGATAGCGAACGCATAAGGGTGTGTGCGGTGCCGATCAGCGATATTACACGTGATTATGTTCGAGCTAGGGCGTGGGCCACATAGAAAGGACGTGGGGCGAGGGCGCGGAAAAGACGCGACAGAGCAAGGACTGTGGTCTGTGACTGTACAACGCGTCGCGTCCTCCCCGCCCTCGCGCCACGTCCTTTCTATGTGGCCCACGCCCTAGAACTCGAACATAATCACGTGTAATGTCGCTGATCGGCACCGCACACACTTGTATGCGTTCGCTTCACTCATCGCAATAGTACTAACACTACAGATGTCAATGAAGTTCGCTCGCATTTACAGTAACGTCTACACTAAAATAAAACTAACTACAGCCTATAAACCCACTGTAGAGCACTGGCCTTCTCTCAGAGAGAGAGTGAAAGAGTAATAACTTTTACAGAACACAATCAATTATACTGGTCCCAAACTGGGATACTATGGTAACCAGGCAAGAACATCACAAACATAGAAATACACCCGACTGAAATCATTTGTACAAATCCAGAACGGCGGTCTCCAGCGTTAATTGAACCCACGTCCTCTGGTTTGGTAGTCAAGCACGTTACCGCTAGATCAACGAGGCAGTCATGCAATGGTACGCATTTGTTCGTATGGTCTATATCCACCATAAAGTCGTGCATGTGTTATCCTTATCAGGCAGCGGGATTACTGTTAAGTTACGTATGTAGGTTTGTTTAGTTTACCTCACTGAATAGAACTGTATACTGAATAGAATAAATAATGGAATATTGTAATAAACGCAACATCATTTTATTTGAGTTATACCATCTGAATACCTGAATCTGATTAAGGCTCGGTATCCACTTTAGTAAAACATGCTATAAAAAATCCTATGGTATCCTTGTAGATTGGTTCCACGCGTCGTAATGGGTCATCTTCTGGTCCGAACCGTTGAACTAAAACCCTGAAAATATCCAAGGGGTTTTTACCTTTAGGGGTTCACTATAATGCCTCGACTCGGCACAGTCTAATGTTAATTTTCACTTATGCCTGAATTTTCAATCGCAGGAGCTATCTAGACATTTTAGTCGCCACTTAACGTACAGACGACCTTGCTATAGATTACAGTCTTTCATTTAATACACTCTCTTATGACCTACGCAATAAGAGCGTATAACTATACTAATAAATCTGTATATTTTGTCTCTGTCATATATCAACGTCTGTCTCACTCTGTTTCTTTGAGCGCGCATAACGCAAAAACCACTGAACGGAATAAAGTAAAACTCACCTGAACTATATCTTAGGTTCCCGGCAGTGTACGCACTACCCGTCGGAAATATCTTAATCTGTCACCGTGGAAATCGCAATATTGCGATGTGCCTAAATAATTCAGTCTTCTTATATATATATAAAAAAAAAATTAATTGCTGTTCGTTAGTCTCGGTAAAACTCTAGAAGAGCTTTACCGATTTGGCTAATATATTTTTTTTTACATTTATGGAAGTCTAGGGAAAGTTTAAATGTTGAGAACAAAATAAAAAGACTGATAGGTGATACGAAGTTCACGGGGTCATCTAGTTTAGAATAAGTGTCAAAAGCAAACATTCACTCTCGCACTACTCAACTCCCTGCTCAGGGCGGCGCCGCAGTGTGATATGTTTACCACAGGAAGTGGGAGAAGATTGAAGAATGCAAGGAAATGCTTGAAGAAGGATGATTCTGTTTTTGTTTATAGTATAATGATTAATGCATTGTTATTTACATTGTTTATTGCGATTTCAAAATTTATTAACTACTAAGTTTGTAGCGATTTGGCATTAGCTGTAAGTTACAAATCTAAATAAATAAATAAATTCAATATAGTCAACATAACAACGCAAACTTTAAAAACAACTTCCGATACATAGTTGCGTTCCGAAACGTAATAAGATTCTGAGACAAAAAAAACATTATCTTCTTCTTATATATAAAAATGAATTGCTGTTCGTTAGTCTCGGTAAAACTCGAGAACGGCTTGACCGATTTGGCAAATGTATTTTTTTTCACATTTATGGAAGTCTCGGGAAAGTTTAAATGTTGAGAACAAAACAAAAAGATTGATTTAGGTGATACGAAGTTCACGGGGTCATGTAGTTTAGAATAAAAGTGTCAGAAGTAAACATTCAATACAACCAACATAACAACGCAAACTTTAAAAACAACTAGAAACACATTCTATACCAGAATCTCATGGCATAAAAAAAGTGTGATTTTCATATGGCAATGTCAACTATCACTATCACCCGTCAAATCAGAATACGAGATCTGTCAGCTAGCCGCTGCTGAGATTCACAGCGGGGATTTTGTGATTATCTTCTAGATATTTTGTTGTTTCTGTGAAAATGTCGAAAAAGCCACTTCGATCTCAAGCAAGAAATATGGTTTACGTTGTTTACTCAGGCACCGAGGGTTCCGAACCACCACAATCTACGGGAGCAATGAATTAAGGTCTTGCGAAATACTTTATATCTCAGCAGCTAACAAAATTAAAACCATTTATTATTAAAATTAATTGGTCTTCATATAATAGAAAAATACTTTAAAATAAAAGTGGGATAAATATTATTATTAATACGATAAGAATAAACTGTTACATTTACATGATATAAATTGTAATATACTGCTCTAGAGAGAACTCGTGATACTTATTAATAAAATACGTATTTTGTTTCATTTTGTTCGGGGACATTGTTGGAATCCTACCCCCCTTACTAGATCCGTTAAATGTGTGAACATCGCGTCTCAATAATTTATCACCTAAGAGGGCGCCTCAGGAGGCAATTCCTATACAAAAGTAGTTTACTCTCATTTACAAACGTCATGGCGGAATGCAACAATATGTTCAGAGGACACAAATCGAAGTTTTGATAGCGCTTAATTGGAATTAAACTAATAAGAAAGACAAGGCAGGTGAATGTAATGTGTGGAAGTTATTGTTATTTGAGCCTTGTGAGAAGTTTCTATGAAAATGCTCGAACCAAATCTCGACTTATATCCTCTCGACATATTGGTAAAAGGATCGTTGTGATCCTGCATTTTGTAAATTAAAACCAAACTACGTTTTTACGCCCTCTTGATACCAACCTCTGCTCGTCGCTGAGGCATCCCGTCCACCCAGGCCCGCCTAGCAAAGGCTCCGCCGGCATCAGCCGCAGGGCCGGGAATTCCCGCAACGCCCACGCGACCATGCCTTCGTTCTCGTCCTCCGATATCGTACACGTGCTGTAGACCAGCTTGCCGCCCACCTTGAGGACCCTCACCGCCTTCGAAAAGAAACACTATTATAAAACTTGGAGCACCTTTGTACGTGAAGTAACTGAATATAGAAACAAAAGAGTGCGCACTACGGACGCAATAGTAGATTGTTTACCGAGGGAGAAAAATACTATTTTTAAGGCGAGAGTGTTTCTTTGTTATGGATGAAAAGTACACCACTCGAGCTTAAAAATAGTTTTACTCCAGAGGTGGACACTCTACTTTTTATCACCCTCTATGAGAAAATAAGTGAACGCAATCATATTATGAATAGTGTTATTTATTTTTTAAGACAACATAGAAATGAGTTCACAGTGCAACATTGTTCGTGTTCGTGAACAATGTTGCGCTGTGAACTTAGCAACAATAGCAACATGCGCGTTCCAAATTCAAATCACTTTTATTCCCTCAGGGAATAAAAACGCGTTTTAGTCCCTGTTCCCGGGGAACGAACTAGTCTTTTCGAATAGATGTGATAAAAAATTCTTAATGATGTCAAACTGCATAGGATCGCGGACTAGAGTAATGATAGAAGCAGAATAGTGGCGAGGGGAGAAAATTCGCTATTTGAGTTTTAGTCCATACTTGAATGTGTAAAAAGTACACGGTAACTCACAGCTGCCATTAACTTCCTCTGTACGAACTTATAAGATCGTAATATTTTCGGCGTAATTTTGTTCAAAAGCTGAGGTCTTTGCCCCAATCCACTGCACGGCGCGTCCAGCAGTATTTTGTCAAAACTGTTCTTAGGAAACGGTGGTCCCTCCGAGATTGTTGTAGTAAATTCAGAGTAACATTTCGTAGAGTCAAATGCGTAACTTTTTACGCACGTGACGCCCTGAGTCAGTGCGTTTGCCTTTATTCTTTCTACTTTTTGTGTGGTTTTGTCCAAAGCTGTAATAAAAGCCTGGAACATATTGAGTTTGATTACAATCTCAAAATGAAATTATGTTTGGCCAACTATTTGCCAAATGCTCATAAAATATTATTCTCGTTCAGATTGTGTGAGCAATAGGCACATATTATATAGTCCTTTTCTTAAATCAAACATGAAAATGGTAGTTAAATATTCGCGAACGAATCCCTCTCTTCAGTCAGGCACTAACAAGATAGCCAGACGAACAAAACACGAGGGATTGAGTTTTTTGTCATTCGGCAAATAAATTGTTGCGTGTTTTCAAAACCTACTGTTGGCGATAGATCTGACAACCCCGTTGCTGTGTGAGAATGTTATAACACTCACATAGCAACGGGGTAATTGCCTGGATCGATATATATTTTATTGTCCTTTTTATTATTTAATTTGTTATAAATATAGATAAGTAATATCTATAATTCGGGCTTTCCATTTTCGGCGCTAACACCTACCTTATCCTTCGACGTTTCAGCCATATGCATGGTCTTATTGCCTGGGGCTGCACACATGTCTAGAATACTCTCATTAGGCTGAGCATTGACTACCCAGCCACACACGAGTGAGGGCAAGTTTTGTAAGACAATATGCCCACGAGGGTAGAGGGTTTCATTCACCACTGGAAGCCTTGATGATGGCATTATAATGTGCAGTGCAATGCCACTGAAATGTGAATAACGTGAAAAAAAAATCGCGTAAAGAGGGTTTTGTACCACTATAAATATAAGTAGGTACCTGGATGACCGAGCTTTGCTCGGTTTTTTGTTAATCGTGTTTTTTTGAAATTATATTTAGATAAGATGAAAAAAAAGGGGGAAAAATAATAGGACACTGAACTCGAACCGGGGTCTTCTGGTTTCGGGCCAGAAGCCACACGACTTCCCACCAGAGCTTTGACAACAACTTTGTAGATCGTGACGAAATTTACCTTTGTATTCTAGAAATATTGTATAGCAGTTTTTCATTGCCTGAAAACACGGATAAAACAACGTTTTCTAAAAATGAAACCTAGTTGGATCTATTTATCGCCCCTGAAACCCCCTGCATACTAAATTTCACGAAAATCGTTGGAGTTATTTTTTCATTGGATTCGTATACAAGAATTGCTCGTTTAAAGGTATTAGATAGATATTATGTATTTACTTAGCAAAAGCGTGTTTTCCAGTTTTCCTTCATTCAACTCGGGACTCTAAGCGCGAGTCTGACTCATATTTGACTAGGTTACATTATTTGTTGTTATACTGTAGAGACTGTTCTACAAAGCCACATCAAGTTTAACCACAGAACACAGTTTAACACTTGGAATTACATATTACCGTTTAGGTAAAAAAATATAATAATGTTTTTTTGAGGATCCCCCTTAATATTTTACTTATTTGTTTTTAGAGTTCCGTACCCGAAGGGTGCCAAACGGGACTCTATTACTAAGACGACTCCCCCTTCGTCTGTCTGTCTGTCACCAGGCTGTATCTCATGAACCGTGATAGCTATGCAGTTGAAATTTTCACAGATGATGTATTTCTGTTGCCGCTATAACAACAAATACTAAAAACAGAATAAAATAAATATTTTAGGGGGGCTCCCATACAACAAACGTAATTTAAAGACAGCGCTCGCCGTCTAGCGGCCATCTATGTATGTTAAATGTCAATGTTAAACGCTTCTTGTTGGTTTCTACAGATGGCGCTGTTCTCAATGTACCCAATCTAACTTGTCTCGATCTTTGTCTAATGTTGTATAGATAATGGTACGGAACGGAACCCTTCGTGCGCGAGTCCGACTCGCACTTGGCCGTTTTTTTATTATTTGGGCAATCCACAATGATAAGTCATATTCTGTGAAAATTTCATCTGTCGACCTATTAGGGTTGAAACAATACGGCCAAGACGTCAGACAGGCTGACATGCCTTCGTTATAGTCCCGTTTGCCTCCTAGTATGTAAGCCTAAAACCAGTAGGACTGGAGCGGCTTGCTCTTGAGTCCTTTTTTTAATCATAGACCAATTAGTTGAGATAGTAATTATGACATACAAGTTGTCATCGTTAGGAATGTATAAAATGTTTTTTTAATACCTGGGTGGATCACCTTCACCATAAAGTTGGTGCCGCAACATCTTGACTTGTCCTATGCCAACCAGTTGCTTCTTACCCTCGTATGGTACCTTTAAGCCTTTCTTACATTTGCCTTCCATGTCTCCATAAATATCCACTCTGTCATCTAGTTGTATGCCTAAAGTAATTTCGAGAAAATAATAATTAGTCTGAGTATAACATATTTCAATCTGGATTAGAAATTTATTGTTTTCTCTCACAACAAGTAAAGCTTAAAGTAAAGGGATACAAAAATAAAAAAAAATCCATTTACAAAATATTTTTTCGCTAGGGAAAGCAAAATAAAAAAACCGGCCAAGTGCGAGTCGGACTCGCGCACGAAGGGTTCCGTACCATTATCTATACAACATTAGACAAAGATCGAATTTAAGAACAAGGCCATCTATACAAATCTACAAGAAGCATTAACATTGACATTTAACAACCTGACATTGGCGTTGGCGCTGTGAAGGTTACATCGATGGCCGCTAGATGGCGAGGGCTGTCTTTAGACAATGTTTGTTTATTCTGTTTTTAGTATTTGTTGTTATAGCGGCAAAAGAAATACATCATCTGTGAAAATTTCAACTGCCAAGCTACCACAGTTAATGAGATACAGCCTGGTGACAGACAGACAAACAGATGGACGGATAGACAGACAGTCTTAGTAATAGGGTCCCGTTTGGCACCCTTGGGAAAATAATAATTTATTGTTTTATAAAAATAAAGAGCAGGAGACTTGCCTTAACAGAAACTTGTCTTTTATAATGGGTTTGTTAGGCCTGTAGCTTCTTGTAATAATAGCATCACCATTATTGAGATTTATTGTGTTCACTCAAAAACATTTTATGATGTATTTTAATTTGTAACTAGTGAGCATTGGATAGCCCATTATAAGATCAAACCTGTATTATTTAAGGCAAGCTTGGTACTTTCAACATTAACCTCTTTGCTTGCAGCTAGAATAGATCAAATTTCAGTAGTGAAATGATTTCAACAGAGTTGGAATTTGAGTAATAGATTCTCTTATAATTTTGATAATGACATGGGGAGCAGATCTTTTCAGAAGGGTTAAAATGGGAATATAGAGGAGTGAATATACTATTCAGCTGTGAATTGAGCTGCTAACTTATTTTTACCTGTAGGGAGCCCCATGACTCCAGGTGCAAAGACATGAGCTCCTCGTAGAACAGCTGCAGCACATGCTGCATCAACAATTACTTCCGTTCCCATTAACTCGAATGTTATGTCTTCCGGCCATTGTTCAAGAACTAGGCAGTCTTCTTTCAGAAAATAGTACTTTGGAATTTTTGAGGAGCCTACAACTTGGCTTTGCTGAAAAAACAGCCTTCCTTACTTTTTGAGTTAACTAATGCCTAGTAAGGTTGTAAAATCTGAGAATTTTACTTACATTTTCCAAATAAGTTGCCAATGTTCCAGTTTCAAACGATTTTAGAAGGTTTACCCGGAACGTCGTGTACTTAGGAGGTTTTGATAACCACTTCACAAGGTTTTTAACATCGTGTACCTGAAGATAGGTAAGTATTTTTTGATGGATTACTTACATTATGAAGAAATAATATAGGTACTGAAAGCAATTACTTTACAACCTCCAAGAAACTACGTTTGATTTCTGAAATGATTCCATCCATCTTGAAATATACTTGGGATTTGTTAACGGGGTGAATTGTACAATCCCTCCGTGTTAACCACAGAACACATATACCTATCTATACAATAAAAATCGTGTGGAATAATAAAACAAATACAATCAAAACAATTTTTTTTTTTTTTTATTTGGTCTTTGCCCCGTGCTTTAGGGTGCACAAAACAATGTCATCATAGATTACAAAATGTCATAACCACAGACAGTGTTGACAGTAGTGATGTGCAAAATGGATAGCCAATCGAGTAATTTTGTCAACCAACCAAACAATCGATATTATGTATAGATACTGATCTATACATAATATCGAATGTTTGGTTGATTTTGAACGCACTATAGTGGACAGTTTCTGAACGCGTGCCAACTACGCAGAAAGCCAGCCCTTCTATCACGTAACTTTCCACTCTATGGGGTTAACCATTTTGACGACTCCAAAGTGTCAAAAAATGTATGTTTGGAGTAGGTCAAATCAGTCAACCCGAGGGGCACCCTTGGAGCGCTACAACGTAAGTTCTCCACTGTACTTGCGTTGTCGGATTTAACCTATTACGAACTATCAAATACATAATATATTTTGACACTGGAGTTTTCCTTCACCATTAGCGAGTGGTATTGCTACTACAACTTCACAAATTTACGTAACTTAGAAAACAATGGTACATGCCAGGATTCGAACCCACGACCTCCCGAATGAGAAGCCGGCGTTCTACCGCTCCGCTACTACCACTCTACTCCTCCTCCATTTTAACTCTCTTAAATTCTTACAAAACATTCACACTAAACCCATACTTAAAGTCCACCACACAAACTTCTCTTTCAGTAAAGGCTTGGTCAACGAGTCAGCACCTACGCTCCGTCTGAACACACTCAAACTCAATATGCCGATGTTCAACTACCAAAATGGTGACGTACCTACTACAATGTGTTTCGTATGCTGATGGTGCACAGGGTTGTGCACAATTGCGATAGCAGATTGGCTGTCACTGTAAATCTTAATTGAAAATTCAGACTGGCCAGTTATTTCAGACACAAATCTCTAAGAAAATTGCCTCTCTGGCAGCTTCCGACATTGCGATATATTGAGCTTCCGCTGTAGATAGTGTAATGGTCATCTGCTTCTTGCCTTAGATGCTAACTTCGGTACACAGTAATATCATTTACCGTCATCGTGTCAGACACAAACATACCAACACTTTCACCTAGCAACTCGTTTCCATCCGCACACATAACTCCTAAGGGCCTAGGAGTCTTTTTTAAGTCCTTTAACCAAGCTTTGGTCTTCGTCATGTGGTTTGAAGCTCCAGAGTCGATCACTCAATCTTCTGCAGGATCACACGCAATGCCGAAGGCAAATGCTTGATGTGCTTCCTTCTTTATCTCCTAATTTTTCTTGTTATTAGGACATTGGTAACATTTGTGAGGGCCACCACAGATGTAGTACTTCAATACTTTCTTTGCAGATTCACTGGTGTCGACCTTGCTCTTTCTATGTTAATTTTTCTTCGTTAGCAGTCCTGACGTTGACGTCTCACTTCTACTTCCTAAAGCAGTATAAGCATCCTCTATTTAGAACAGTTTTTTCTTCACGTAGTGAGACGTATGTTCAATATTACTGTTCTCAGTCGTCATTTTCAATGGTTGGAACTCCGTTGTCAAACCATGGAGTAGCAGGGCGGCCTCCATCAGTTCATCATCGACTTCTTTTCCAATGTCTTTCAGTTCCTGGGATATCGTTAACATGGCTGTAACACATGCCCATACCGTTGAAAATTGCTCTGATTTTAGACTGATGAATCTGGATAGCAGGTGGCACCGATGATTCAAGCCTTTACCCACAAATATCTGCATTACCTTCTCCCAAGCTTCTTTAGCTGTCTTCGCAAGGCGTATGTGCACAAGATATTCAGACATTTTTCTTACATACGCAGCAATGCAGAGTATAAATGCTACTGCAGATACCTAAACAAAAACAACGTCGAAGATACTGCAATAGCGCTGATCTACTATTTGCAATAGTGCGTAACTACAAGGTTTACAATTTTACAGGAGATAAAAAAAACTTTCTAATTTTAGTATTAAGAATGATAAGCGCATCTTACTGAAATATAGGGTTCTTAGTGTACCAGGCCATCAGTCAGTGGTAGAAAATTTGCGGTTTTTGTAGTAGTCTGGGTTTTGTGGCACTTGCGTGGTTTTTTTATATCAATATCAAGTCTCAAGATGTTATAAAAGGGTAGATACGCGTAATTGAAACTATGATAAAGAGTAAAAAATAATTATCTATTCATATGAAACACAAACGAAAGGCACTTCTCAATCACAAAAATATGGAAAATAAACAGTTTTTAATTCACAACAAAAATAAAACTAATTACACTTTACTTTTGCTTAACAAAAAACCGCGGAATTACAACCCTGCATTAAAATCTACTTTAACTATAAAAAATATGATGCAAATGTACGATCTATGATTTAAAATAGCAAGCCTATACATAAATCAACAGATTACATCACTTACCGGTACTTTCCATGCAGAAATAACCCCTTTTTAACAATATTTTTCACGCAGTGCAAAGTGATCACTACAATTTGTTTACGTTTTGATCAGTTACGCGGCATTCACTTCCAATTACAAACGCGGCTCACGCATCGCGCTATTGCAGCGAAGCGTCAGATAACTTCTGATTGGCTAATTCAAAGTGGTGTCTTCACCAACACGCACTAATGACAGACTAGGATAGCGTGGCGCGTAAATTTTAATTTCGCTACTTTTTGCAGTTTCGCGGTATTGCAGATGGTAGTTCAGCGCTATTGCAGTATCGTCGACGACAAGTCAAATCCCATGATATGTTGGAAATATTCTCGGAAACTGCACTTAAGTATTGGTGTGTTACAAAATAAAGTTGTGATTTTCCCGTGATTTCAGTTTTTTCTTAGGGTATCACTGGACCCTGTGTAATCTATCTAACTTTATGTATTTTATACGATTCAAACTGACAATTCGGGTTTAATCATATTTTGGTGCGTTTGAAATCGAGACCTACGTAAATTGTGTGGTTAGCACCGAGAAACGGGTTTTTGTTTTTAAGTCGATTTTATTGTTGATTTATTTGTTCTCTGTCTTATTTTACACAAAAATAAGTTTAATACACTGTAATCTACACTCATTACGGATATTAAAATATAGAGAAGTGTCAAAATAACGTACTTACGCACAGAAGGTCGTTTATTTGTCTTTTTGCTCCGACAGGCTATTGTAGCCCTTTACACAACAATTCAACATAACGCTACTTATTCTACTCCAGCAATTCACTTTAAAAGTATGTAGCAGGTGCTTTATAACTAGTTAAAATAAAAATAAAATGTCCATCAAACGACCTCTAGCTTTGTGAGCCACCGATCACTGATGGCTATGCGTTAAGATTTAAACTCTTGATTTAATTTATTTTTATAAGGGGGTTGTCGGTAGTTGTGTTAATTATAGCTATGTAGGTAGATGAGTTTCGAGTCAATACACCTGGGGGGCAAGTCTAGTCTCTAAAATTCATAGTTGTTCAACAAAGTCGTATTAGTACGGTAAGGCTTGTAAGTATCATTAACAGTTTTGATGGTCTGGTAACCAATTGCATTCCAATGTTATAACTCGGCGCTTCGCACGATTCGATCTTCTTCGCGAGAGACGCTTATTTAATTTGCGTCGGTTATACCTTTGAAATGATATTGCTCTGCTATTGCTTAGTAGACTACAAAATAGAGACAAATAGAGTCTGGCCATCCAAAGCGTGACCTGGAGTATTCTTAAAAAGTTTTATATGGCAACATTATTAAGCTGTCAAAGGCACGTCAAAGTCTGTGATTGCAATTGTCAGTAGTTTGTAAAGACAAATATTTTTCAACAATAATTGCTATAATATGGGTAAAACAATAAAAAGTAACGTGCGAAAGCTGCTGCATACTATGATTAGTAAGTTTAAACAAAAACAAGAAGAGAAAGAAGTTGTATTCCAAGAAAAACAACAATGTTTATATGCGATCTCGGATTTTTTAGGTTAGTATGACTTTGTAATATTGATCCTTGTTGGCTGATTATTAGATATATTTACGATATTATGATACTTTTTCTTATGTTTATAGATAATCTTGGAGATACTCAAGGACTCTACGAAGTTAAAAACATTGTTGAAACGTTAAGAAATTTGGAAAAAAATTCTTTAATACAAACTCAGACTAAGTTCTTAGAAGAAATATCTTCACTGACTGGTATGTATGTTACGGTTAAGAGTGTTATTATTTGTTTGTTCCATTTCAAAAAGTTGTGTTATTTGATGTCTGTTTTTATTTTTTGTTATTTTTTTAGGGTTCCGTACCCAAAGGGTAAAACGGGACCCTATAACTAAGACTCCGCTATCCGTCCGTCCGTCTGTCACCAGGCTGTATCTCATGTTAGACAGTTGAAATTCTCACAGCTGATGTATTTCTGTTGCCGCTATAATAACAAATACTAAAAAATAGAATAAAATAAATATTTAAGGGGGCTCCCATACAACAAACGTGATTTATTGCCGTTTCTATAGATAATTAAATATGCATTTAATACTTTGTTTTGCAGAGGTTGGTGTCACAACACTGAAAAAAATTAAAAAGGAAGGATCTGTCAATGAAGGGATGTGGAGTACTCCAGGAAAAAAACGCCCCCACAAAAGCTCGGTGTCCGATTTAGACAGTTTTGATATTGATGCAATAAGAAATAAAATCAATGAATTTTATATTGTGAGAAAGGAGGTCCCGACATTGCGGACATTGTTAGAAGAATTACGTTCTAGCATTGGCTTTAGTGGATGCAGAGAAACTCTGCGTAAAATATTAATTGCTAATGGGTTTGAGTTCAAGAAAAATAAAAATGAACGATTGGTTCTTGTCGAACGTTTTGATATTGCTGCTTGGAGATATCGTTATCTGCGACAAATTGCTGCTAAACGAGCGGAAGGAAAACCAATCATCTATTTAGATGAAACATATGTACACAAAAATTATAAGCCTAAAATGTCATGGCAAGGTCCAACAACGAGTGGTGCCCCGCAACCAAGCCCATTGGAACATATCTCTTCAGGGAAAAGATATATTATAGTACATGCTGGCTCTGAAACAGGGTTTGTACCAAATGCACTATTAGTTTTTAGTACAAAATCAAGGTTGGCGGACTTTCACCATGACATGAATGCCGAAAACTTTAATAAATGGTTAAAAGAAAAATTAATACCTAATTTGCACGAGCCCAGTGTCATTGTGATGGATAATGCGAGCTACCACACTGTACAAAAGAATAAAGTTCCTACGACACAAACGAGAAAAGCTGAAATACAAGAGTGGCTTGATTCCAACGGAATAAATTACGAAGATTCCCTAACAAAACCAGAATTGTTATGTTTAGTTAACAAACATAAACCTGAGCCACTGTACGTAGCTGACGAACTTTTAAAACAATACGGCCATGAGGTACTGAGACTGCCACCTTACCACTGTGATCTCAACCCGATCGAGCTTATATGGAGCTCAGCTAAGCGTATGGTGGCAAAAAAAAAAACATTAATCTGCCCGCAAAAGAAACAGAAACACTGATAAAAACCTCATTTGGCCGAATAACTGCAGAAGATTGGAAAACAATGACTGACCATATAATAAATGTGGAAAATAAATACAAACAAAGGGATCACATAACAGAAGAAGTATTGGAAGAATTCATAATAAGTGTAGGTGATGACGACTCCACTGATACAGATGAATCCTTAGAGGTTGAATTTTTGGACTCTGATTTTGAGTATGATGATTAAAATTAAACATTTCATTCGATTCGAGTTGTCCTCGATAGACGCTCATTCGATCAATTGTCTATTATTGCCGGAATACCTCAAGCGTCAGTTCTTTTCGCAACTCTTTTTCTGCTCCACGTCGACAATCTGCTGAAGCCCGGCATCTTCGTCGTAGTAGTCGTAAATACAAAAAATTCTCAAGTATCAAAACATTTTTCTCCTACTATAGTCAGTAATGCCACATAAAGATTTTTTGAATTTGCCGCGTTTTCTCAGGTCACGCTTTCGATGGCCAGACTCTAACAGCTATTGTCGTGCTATTGAAAAAATATGTGCGTATTAGACTCTAGGGCCAGTTAAATGCCTCACATGTTGTTTCAATGACGCGTGTTCCTGCCCACCTTCTTAACAGTGGCAAACTGATCTCTTTCTCCAGTAGTAAAAATAATTACTTGTCGGATCTTGGGTTTTTCAACACTAGTTGACAGTTGCAGTGGTTGTCTACATAGACCAAATAGATATATTTGAATGATTTGACATCTACGAGTATCAATGACTTAGATTAGCTATGCTTAGATCGTAGTGGGAGCTGGACCAGAACCAACTTAAAAGCAAACTGAGTAGCCGGATTATTCTGGATATTAAAAAGGCCCTTTATAACTGTGCCAAGAAAAAACTAGAAGTATATCTGGTCTGGATACCAGGCCACTCTGGGATAGTGGGTAATGAGAACGCTGACTTAATAGCAAAGCATGCTTGTGAACATGAAGCAGACCAAAGGCACTACACGCACCAATCGTACGACTTGCTAGCTTTATCCAAAACACATCTGTCCGGATCCTGGCAGCGCCTGTGGCAGGAGAGCAGCCTCGTGAAGGCGTCTCGTTTTTTTGCCGTCCAGCCAAATATCAGGCCCAAACCATGGTTTTACCACTACAAAAAAGTCGGGAAGAGAGTTGTTTCAGTTATTTGCCGTATAAGAATCGGGCACTGCTGTACCCCCGTATTTCTCAATAAGATAACAGTCCGGGACAGCCCTGTGTGCGATTGTGGTCTGGAGGAAGGTGACCTGGATCACATATTTTTTGCCTGCCCCAACAATAACCGCTCCATAAACATGTACAGTCTTCTCCCCCAAATTGATATTCCTCTACCGATAAATTTTATATCCCTATTAACTTATATGATATCCTGTAAAGATCTCTTCATACTGCTTATTAAATTTATTAATGAAAATGAAATTAAAATTTAACCAAAAAGCTGCTCTCCCTACACCTATTGGTATTTTTAGTATTTATTTATTTCAGAGCCTACAAAAGGTAAGTAATCTGTTGGAAATAAGTTTTGATTCGGTCGGCCACAGAATAATATGTGGCTAAACCGCTAAACGAATTTCCAACAAATTACTTACCTTTTGTAGGCTCTGAAATAAATAAATACTAAAAATACCAATAGGTGTAGGGAGAGCAGCTTTTTGGTTAAATTTTAATTTCATTTTCATTAATAAATTTAATAAGCAGTATGAAGAGATCTTTACAGGATATCGTATAAGTTAATAGGGATATAAAATTTATCGGTAGAGGAATATCAATTTGGGGGAGAAGACTGTACATGTTTATGGAGCGGTTATTGTTGGGGCAGGCAAAAAATATGTGATCCAGGTCACCTTCCTCCAGACCACAATCGCACACAGGGCTGTCCCGGACTGTTATCTTATTGAGAAATACGGGGGTACAGCAGTGCCCGATTCTTATACGGCAAATAACTGAAACAACTCTCTTCCCGACTTTTTTGTAGTGGTAAAACCATGGTTTGGGCCTGATATTTGGCTGGACGGCAAAAAAACGAGACGCCTTCACGAGGCTGCTCTCCTGCCACAGGCGCTGCCAGGAT
The DNA here is from genome assembly GCA_947308005.1 of Yponomeuta malinellus. Taxonomy (NCBI): domain Eukaryota; kingdom Metazoa; phylum Arthropoda; class Insecta; order Lepidoptera; family Yponomeutidae; genus Yponomeuta; species Yponomeuta malinellus. The sequence continues at coordinate 11,840,693 of OX371006.1, read as the reverse complement.
CCGGACAGATGTGTTTTGGATAAAGCTAGCAAGTCGTACGGTTGGTGCGTGTAGTGCCTTTGGTCTGCTTCATGTTCACAAGCATGCTTTGCTATTAAGTCAGCGTTCTCATTACCCACTATCCCAGAGTGGCCTGGTATCCAGACCAGATATACTTCTAGTTTTTTCTTGGCACAGTTATAAAGGGCCTTTTTAATATCCAGAATAATCCGGCTACTCAGTTTGCTTTTAAGTTGGTTCTGGTCCAGAGCCTGAAGACAGCTTAGTGCGTCTGTAAAAATGACCGCTCTCTCGATGTTGTGTGATTCTATGAATAGGCAGGCCTCAAGGATGCCAATACATTCACCTGTAAAAACGGACGACTCAGGAGGGCACTTGAATTTCATTACGATGTTGCTATTTTCTAAATAGACTGCTACACCCGTTGGAGAGGTCTGCAGCATTTTCGAAGCATCAGTGAAGAACTTTTGGAACCCTCTCCAGCGTTCTTGTACGATGGCGTTAAAGGTTCTATTAGCCCCGGGGCTGTCCTTAGAGATACCGATATCGGTGACTGTGTTGGGCTTAAAAAGTAGAACGTCGAAACTGTGATCATAGAGCGGAATTTTATTGGATGTTGCCAAAGGGTAGTGAAGTTGCTTGGTCTCTCTGTAGCTTTTGAGGATTACAGGGATATCTTTGTGTCTCCAGTAGGCGCTAGTTCGTACAATCCTGTCTAAGTCTTGGAGTTTTTGTGATAATATGTGTGACGTGCGGGCGCACACTTTAACAACAAAGCGGTCAGCAAGGTAATGCCTGCGCAGGTGAAGAGGCGGATCACCAGCTTCCACTTGCAGCGCATTCGTCGGGGTAGAACGCATGCAGCCCAGGACTAGACGAAGACATTTAAATTGTATACGGTCCAATTTTACCATTGCAGTCTTGTTGATGGGCTCCAAGACGAAGCACCCATAGTCCATAATGCTACGGATCAAGGCATTATAAACCAGCTTGAGACAGAATGGGTGTGCTCCCCACCAGACTCCAGCAAGGACTCTGAGGATGGAGTATACTCGTTCGTATCTTTTAACCAGGTGCTCGATGTGATGGACCCCGGAAAGTTTTGGATCTAAGTAAACGCCTAGAAATTTAACTTTGGTTTGCTGGGGAATTCGTATGTTGTCAATTTTGATGGCAATTTCAGGTATCGAGCGTTTTCGGGTAAATATCATGAGGGAACTTTTTTGCGGTGAAAGGGAAAATCCATGCTCACTGAGCCAGTGGCCAAGCGAGTTTAGTGATAGATTCAAAGACCTTGCAGCCTTGTCTATGAGACTATCCGAAACATAGAGGGCCACATCATCAGCATATTGAAGGATCTGGCAGTTGTAATTAAGGCTCGTGTTGATATCGCTGGTGTAAATGTTGAACAGAATAGGGCTTAGAACGGAACCTTGGGGGAGGCCTTTCCACAGGATTCTAGTATTAGTTTCAAAATCAGGTACTCGAAGTGCAACAGATCGTGACATAAGCAGCAGACATATGCAACGGACCATCCTTGCAGGGATCTTCAGGGAGAGCAACTTTTCCCTCAGTATTGATAGTACGACGTTATCGTACGCCGATGAAATATCTAAGAAAACTGCTACCGTCGACTCGTTTTTACTTAGTGACATTCTAATATCAGTGACTAATGCCGCGACACTGTCCATCGTGCCAAGGCCTTTTCGGAATCCAAATTGGGTCTTGGGTAAGATGTCTCTGCTTTCTACTATCCAGTCGAGCCTGTTTTTTAAAAGATGTTCTAGTACTTTCGCAAGTGCAGATGACAAGGCAATGGGGCGGAAACCAGAAGGATCGTCAGGACTTTTCCCTGGTTTTAGAATAGGCAGAAATAGTCGCCATCGGCTGATTGCCATTATACAAAATTGAATTGAATTGAATCGTAGTGTTGGGAGCATGTGGGAGTCTACCTACTCTATCTATGCTACTTTATCTACGGCTCATCAATGGACATCACAGACTATCACGACAACGATGACATTAGAATTTGGTCTATGGCTTATAGGGTTGGCTTACTAATCCGGAGTATTCCGGATCTCACATAATTTGTGTCCGCATTGTATAGAAACAGGTAAAACAAAATTTTCGATCTTTGGTTATGAGAAGCTCACTAAATTCTCAAATTAAAGTTTAATTTTGATTATATATATAATTTGCAGCAAATATTAATAAAAGGAAATTTATAAGCCTGGCCACTTTTGGGCTATACGTGGCATGCCATGAACAAACTTCCACGTTCGCCGCCATTTTGACATCCAGCAGATTGTAGTGATTCTGAGAAAAGTGAAACGTTTTTTCTTGCAAATAGAGACTGTTTCTTCCGAAAATGTAAGTCAATCTGAGTATTATTTGCGTGTTTACCCCAAGAATCTGTTTTATAGTTAAAATCTAGTATAAAACGTTTGCGGTAGCCAATTATCGAGTGAGGGTGGTCACCGCTGCTGCTAACAGTAGTGGCGGCGTACCTACGTATCTCTGTTAAGTATCTACTTTACCACACGCTGAGAATTAAAAGCTGCATCTTTCATTGGCAATTCCAGTGTTAGTAACAATTTGTGGAGTATTTTATTGTGATCAATGTGGATCTCTACATCGTCAAGTAGTGGTGACTTGCCATGTCATTATCATCGAAGTGTGGACCGTGCCACTGTCGTGTGACTCAGAGCTGAATTGTGTGAAATTTTCTCTTCCAGAAAACATAAAAAGGCTGCAAAATGGGGAATATGTTCGCCAATTTATTTAAAGGCCTATTTGGCAAAAAGGAAATGAGAATATTGATGGTTGGTTTGGATGCTGCTGGTAAAACCACAATTTTATACAAATTGAAATTAGGCGAAATTGTTACAACAATTCCTACTATTGGTAAGTTCCAATTCTATCTAATTAATCAATTAATTGAGTAAGTAAGTTGGTAAGCGTGAGTCATTGTTCTTCTACAAGTCATACAAATTCTTATCATTTGCTGGGTCAATGTTTCCTAATTAATTGCCATTGAGATCTCCACCGCAAGCCCAATGCCATAACCAGTTGCTAATCCACTGGACTATATAATAAGCAAGAATTTATTTACTGATTTATAAGAGTAATGAACTTATGTTATGAAACATTTGGAAAACATTATGGAATTTTGAGTAGGTGCTCAAGTATCTCAGTTCTTATAAAGAAAAGCAAATTCACTAGGCCAAATGTCATCTATTTAATTAGGTCTTTATCTGAACGACCTGAACCATGAGAATAACCTAATGATTCATATTTAGAAAGTGCCATGTTTAAGATCTTAAGTTCCAACTTATTGTAGTTACATTCACAACTTTTCTAGGTTTTTTTGCTCTTGTGAGGATGAACTAAACTATAAAAAAATTACAGAATTACAGTAGTGGGTTCATAAAAACATAATTGAATTGAGTTACATAATTATAAAAATTCCTTCACAATAGGAAAATCTTTATATACCTATGTCTTACTCAATCAATCCACTGCTAAACATAGGCCTCCCTCAAAGTCCTCAGCCATACTCATCTAGGCACTACCAGCAGTCTGTTATTAATATTAATAAATAAGTGTTATTAATAAAACCCAAACTGAAATCAGTGACAGGACAATGTCAGAATACCCTTAGCAAATGATGGCCTCAAGTACACAGCTTAATCCCTATTGATTGTGTCTTGATAGATTGTATAAAGTATTTGGTTTGGTTTTCAGGGTTCAATGTTGAAACTGTAGAATACAAAAACATCAGTTTCACCGTGTGGGATGTGGGCGGTCAGGACAAAATTAGGCCACTGTGGAGGCATTATTTCCAGAACACACAGGCAAGTTCACTCCGCACCAATTTATTAATATAGTTATTTTTTAGAATTGGACTCTTGTTTTTTAGAATTTGATTGAAACTAAACAATATAAATTGATTAAATTATTATTATATTAACCACTCGTCTGCCGCGACACAGATCTGTGTCCAGCTTAGTATGGGCCACCTATACGTTGCGTTCCGCGAGGGCAGTTCAGGGGTTAATTATATAAATAGTAACGTGAGCAATTTAGGATTTTTCCAATGATCAAATATTGATCAGCCTTCAGATGCTGGAAAAGTTAGGTTAGAGAGATTGATAAATAGTTAGGCAAGTCTAGTCCATCAAAATAATTTTTTCTTGTATCTCTAGATATTGCTGTACAGCCAATTGGTATGGGAGTAAAAGTTATGTGAAAGAAAACCTTATCAATCAAATTGGATCTGTATGCTATCTCAGATGCTCTAGTGCACTGCATTATTATGCAATACAATTTAGTTTTTGTTATGTTATTACTGCTTGCTAGATTTATTGCAAATTGAGTCATCGACTTCAATTATGAATTTTGTAATCCTTGTTATTAACAAAATTTCCTTTTCATAACTTATATTTTTAATCATGCTGTGCACATAAGCTTAGGGCTATGGACATAAATATATTATACAAATAAACTATGGAGGTAAATTGTTACTTTGTTTTTATCGTGTAATACAGTCTGTCAACTATTTTGTGTGCCAAATAAATAAAAAGTAAATTACAGGATGAGTCCAACAAAATTTTTATTGTAACATATTACAGGATGGATTTTGGCAATTCATTCTTTGTAATTTCAAATTTACAGTCCTGTGAAAGGGAGAACAGCAGTTGAAGTAGATTGGTGCTACAGGGAAAGTTTTAAGGGAATGCTCTTGTAGTCTTAGTGAATAATGATATTAATAAAATGAATGGCATAATATTTTGTAGGTAATTACTATGGTCAACCTTTGGTTCCAAACTTTAGTTGGTGAATTTGATTTTTCTTTCTCATTAAAAATTTTAAATAGTTAAGAATATATAATCCAGTATTTATAAACAAGTAAAAACCCAATTGAGTTACCAATCATGAGACGTCTCAACTTTGTGAAGTGAAGTCATTTTTGGTTTAAAAAAAATTGTTTTTGTTTAAACTATTGTCATGGCATTATAAATCGTAGTAAGAAAGCCCCTTAAAAATGTGTCAAATAAAAATCTAATCAGTTTTCTATTGGACATTCCAGGGTCTCATCTTTGTAGTAGACAGCAACGATCGGGAGCGCATCGGCGAGGCGCGCGAGGAGTTGATGCGAATGCTCAGCGAAGACGAGCTCCGGGATGCCGTGCTGCTCATATTCGCCAACAAACAGGTGAGGTATCCTTTGCAATGCTTGCAATTACAGTGGTTTTATAACTTTAGATAGAAAGGCAGAAGCAGTGGCAGCAGCAACTATGGAGTTTTTAGTACTTTTTTCAACACAACTACATTATATCTGGATTCATAAGCCTAGATTGACTTATTTCTTAATACTGGTATCAGTCAGAAACGAGCTGCAGCGTATGGACGTCCTTTGTCTGGATTGATGACCCTCTGCGAAATTGAGGGCGATGTGGTGCTTGGGCCGCATTTCATAAAACTACAAATAATAGTTTATTATGACAATTCAATCTATGTGACGTTTTTGAGTCTTCTTACTTTTTAATCTGTGGATGTAAACGACTTAGCAATGTACATCGAAGTCATAGTAAACCATGAATTGTACTTCTATGAAATAGGGCACTGGTTGTCAGTGCAGTAAAATTACTGGCACAATTGTCTCAGTAGACTGCATTTAATAAAGCAAGCAATATCTAAGGCTGGCCTTACATGGCCCAAATGGCTATCTTAAGGGGTTCCATCACCAGCGCCACCAAGGACCTTTTCTTAGGACCAATGGCAGTGAACCTAAGGCAAAAATCATAGGACTAGATAACATTAACGCCAAAAACGGCCGTTTTTGGCATAAATGGGACCTTTATCTTAGGTTCTTGGTTGTGGGTGCTAAAAATCATTATTAACATGATTAAGAGAAACTTTTTGGAAAAAAAGCTAATGTAGGCTTAGTTAGTGACGATCCACTCGCGTGGCATGACAATGTATGTGATTAAAGTTAGCATAGCATACTCTCTCCTTGAGAGAAGGCCTGTGCCCTATAGTGGGACGTATAAAGGCTGCTTATATAAGGGACTGTAGACCTGAGTATAATTATGGTTTTAATTTCAATTCGGTACCTCCACGCGTTTCCGGGATAAAAGGTCTTGACAGATAGACGGACGGACGCACAACAAAGTGATACGGATACCGTATTTTCTTTTAGAGGTACGGTACGCTAAAAAGAAAGTAATGCCTCTCTCGGAGTCTCTATGTAAGACACTATTTAACTTTAGTGGGTGTTTTAACTTTTTGTGATTTATAACAATATTAAAAACCTATTTAGAGGCTAAATAGGTTTGTCCTCAGCACGGATTAGAGCAACAAAAAGAATGTAATGATTTATAACAAGTTCGAGCTAAAAGACGGTTGTTTTTTTTTTAATGTCATTACGCATTTCATTCATTCTTGTCTTGTGTTGTAAATTCCTAAAAAAGATACCGTTAATGTAAGATGAAGAAAAGTGCACCTACTTTTGGGGTGGCAACTGTCAAAAAATTTAAAATGGAGGATGTCCCGTTTTCTGGACTATTTTTATGGGAAAAGCACAATATTTGTAATTATATAAGCCCGAGAGATATGTGTAGGGTCTTTTTTGAAAAAAATCAGTGCCTACGCATTTACTGCTCAGATTGCAATAGAAAAACTGGCTCCTAAACCATTTGGAGGAAGTAAATCGACTATCAAGAAGTCCATTGGTTATGATTCCAAATACCAAAAAAATATATCTATACAGGTAAATACAAATAATACTAATGAAATACAATTCAGAATCATAGTTAAAAGTTATGTTTTATCATCCTTGTTTGTTTTCTGGTCCGCATCTTTCACACTCGTTAAAAAAACGGAGACAGTGTTTAGGTACCTACGCTGTTAAACCTAAAACTAACTGAAAAACGAGAAATTATCTATCATATTATTCACTACAGAACGAAGCGAAATATTATTTATCATATTATTCACTACAGAACGAAAGGAAAAGTTCGTTGGTGGATGAAAAAAAAAAATTATTAGAATGCTACATGGTAGTGAGAGACTAATGGAAGACATGAGATAGGAAGCTGCTGATGATACAATAAAAAAAATCACAAGAATGGCATCGGATGATTTCGAATCTTTAAAATCATTGAGCCTTTAAAAGCATTAACGATTTGTTTTGATAATCACTACATTTACTGTTCCATAAAAATTGTTCGTCATCAGCCATTTGACGCCCACAACAGGACATAGGCCTCCTTCGTAGTTTTCATAACCATGAAGGGTTTTGCCATAATCGTCACGCTTGGCAGGCGGGTTGGCGATCGCAGTATGCGGTTGGCATCTCAGGAAGACGCTGCTGCCCGTCTCCTGGTAATGAATTTCCTTAGTCGCCTTCTACGACATACACGGAAGGAAATGGAGTGACCCTATTCTTAATCCGGCGCCACACCGACAAAAATTGTTCAGTACCGTATCATCTAATTAAAGTACGAAACTTGTCCATGTTTTCGCCGCGCGATCAACTAAAATACGTGAGATTCGTTCCAACTGCGCGCGCATAACGCACTGACACTCCTTTGCCGCACCGTCAAAAACCGACATGACTGGTTCGGTTCGTCGCGCGGCACGTCGAGCGGGCCAATATTTACCTCGCGCGGCGGCACAGTACCCATAGTGCGCGGCTGCCGCTCGAGGCAAAGTTCGATGGTTTGCCGCGCGAGAACGATACGCACCTTAACGTCAGTCGAATGTCGTATATCTGAATAATGAACGTGAATGATGAGAAAAAAATGCCAAGATTGAAATTACTACTATAGCCACTTGGGTTAACTGTAGCCCTCGCCAAATGATGTCTATAGTGTGCCTAATATACAAGAGACGATATTGTGTTTTTTACATTTGCAACAAAAACGCGAACGTCCGTATAGCCTCCTACAGGCGCGCAGCAGTACTGCTCTGCTAACCGCGAAGGTCGTATCTGAGCCTGTTCAGCATAGCAGATGGGGCTTTTCGACTGAGCTGTCCAGAGTAAGTGACGCTACGTGTGTTGCAGGATCTGCCGAACGCCATGAACGCGGCGGAGATCACGGACAAGTTGGGCCTGCACTCGCTGCGCAACCGCAACTGGTACATCCAGGCCACCTGCGCCACTTCCGGCGACGGCCTCTACGAGGGCCTCGACTGGCTCTCCAACCAGCTCAAGAACGCCAACCGCTAACCACACGTGCGCAATACACACACAGACAAAATCTGATTATGAAAAGAGACTATGGTTTAAGATATGTTAACTTTATTTGCTAAAATACAATGTATTATTGTGCGGAATCTTAAATGTATTACTGACGCGTCGGCCGGAGACCGAGCTCACCTCACACTGCGTTTGTAACGAAACTTTAAGCATATTAAGTTGCGCCATAGGAGTTTTCAATGGGGAAGCCAGCTGAAGAAACTGGGTCCACCAAAGGTCCCTCCTAGCCAATCAGCAGTTCAGTAATCTTAGTAAAATTGTCACTTTTGCTAGTTTTTACGACGATGGCGGCTGGCGTCCTCAGTTATGTGTTCCGTTGGCAACCCTATTGCACGGTCAGTGTTGCGACGTCCGTACTTACAGCAGGGGCCAGTCCGTGTGGGGTGAGTTCGATCACTGTCGACGTTGAACAAAATATAGTGTGTAAAGTTATTGCAAAATTACATATTTTTTGTTTATAACAATCGGTTAACGGAGTAACGAAACTGATGTACACAACTGAGTGATCGCGCATTGTGATGTGGATAGGTATGAAGCTGACACGTGATAAAGTGAATCACAGCGTAACATGTTTTATATGTATACTGTATGTGGAATAAGTTGTCTTAATAAAGTATTTAAAGTTAATTCACTTTTTACGACTTTAATTTTTAGATTGTAGTGCGAGTCCCGTTGGGCTCACCTTACTAGGCCTCCATTAAGCTCGCGGGCTCGCAGAGTCTTGCGTCACGTCTCGGTGGTGCTGAGCATCTCACTGATGTATTGTCATGTCACTGTGTTCTGTGTTGCCATATCGATGGAACCTGTCTCAATTGCGACTCCGCTGGTCTTAGTCGCACCCTATTCACATCGCACTGGCGGACAAAAATATTTAATATCTGTTTCGATTGTACGATAATAATGGTCAAGTTAGTGTGCGTATTCCACTTCTTATTTGGACGACTTATATTGTATGATGATAGTTTATTTTATGGAGTTAATTAGAGTAAGCTGTTATGTATTTACATGGAGCGTGTCCGAACACGCTCGGAGCGACCCTCCGTGGCATCCCCGGGTCGTGACGATGGCATTTACATTCTTCTCATGGCGAACAGAGATTATTCTTAAATGTAATTTTAGGTACATATATTTAGATAACACGTAAATTTTCGAGCCGTCTCCCTGTGTACGGGGAAATGCTCGGAATTGTCGGTGGTATTTCGCTCTTACACAATTTATTATAACTTAGCATTTTTATAATAATTTAGAAGAAATTGTTAAACACAATTCGAAATACTTTGATACTTCGGTGGGAGTTTTATAATTTTTAACTTGAAATTGATACAATAAAAATCTGTGACATTCCGGTTTGTCTAATGCTGTATTATGGAATAAATTATCCTTACCAATATATGACTTTTTTGCTTTAAAAAATCCTTGATTCAAACAAGATTGGCTTTATAGATCTGTAGCAAATTCTACCCAGTACAAAAGACAAACGCAAGCAGAAATTTTAGGGCTCTTTTCACCGAGAGAAAATTTACCTATTAAAGAGATAGATAGATAAATTTACCTCTTCTGATACTTTAAGAAGAAGAATACTCGTAACATAGTTTTTTTTCTATAGTATTTTTCTATCTCATCGTCCGAGCTGCGCAAGTATGGAACGAGCTTCCTCACTAACTTCAAGAAAGCCCTTCTATAACATCTTTCAAGAAGAGATTAAAAGAGCACTATCTTTCTAACCTGTCACAGTTACTAGGGATATGTACGTTTAAGTATATGTGTATATGTAAGTATATTATCTTGTTACTTATTTATGTAGTTATAAATATTTTCTCCCTTACCGTTATCTCAGTTTAAACACCCTATACTAAGGTTGGCTGGAAGAGATCTCGCTTAGAGATAAGTTCGCCTTTGTAACAATGCTATGTAATTATGGTTTGCAATAAAGAATATGTAAGAATAGAGACGTATGCCTTCTTACCCAGCGCATTACCAAGCCACTGCTGGGCTTCGTTCATAAATCGACAATTGTCATAAACTTAACTGTCATTTTCCCTAAACCGACCAATGGAACAAGGCAATGGCACTAATGCGAAAATGGACCATTGTAATAAACTTAATTGTCACTTTCGCTAAACTGACCAATGGAACAAGACAATGGCACTAATGCGAAAATCGACAATTGTAATAAACTTGAAAATGCCCAATGGAACATGGAACAAGGCAATGGCACTAATGCGAATAAAGGAATCGTAAAGGAATCGTAATCGTAAGTTGGGCGGGCGAAAATAACTGGACATTATTTTGTTAGGAACCTATGACAGTAAAGTAAGCCTACGTCTGATTCAGAACTTCATCCATTTTTGAAGTCGGTTAAAAAGTCAAGAGTCATCTTCCCGAGCTAGATTAATAATGTAGGTACCTATTTTTTTTTATAAACAGTAAATTTTTTATTATTATTTTTTCTTTAAAGTGGCTTCATTTTATTTTAAGTGGCTTCATTATACAGATTAACCGTGTCACGTTTTAAGATTGTATGAAAAATTTACTAATAAGATTCAAACAGATGCTTATTGGAATTAACTCAATTTATTGGAAATGGTAATTATGGTTACTTACTGAAACATCGGTTTTCAGGTTTCAATAACAAGTTGATTATAATAATATGTAGGTTTAATGCCCTGCTGATGACTTAAACAAAAATCGTAAGAGCCTGCGACTACGAGTTCGCGTGGTAAACCGATCAGCCAATGTGTCATTATGTCTACCCTGAAGGGCCATTCCTTATATTAAATACGTCTATGGTCCATTGTAAATACTTACTAGTAAAAACGTTTTCGCAATCGGATAAGTACCTACTTCTGGAGATTATCCTCTACATACCAACTTCCAAACATATAAACTTACAAACTTTACCTCTTTATAATATTATCGTAGAATTGACCTAATCTAAAGTCCGAAGAATTCCAAGTCACATCGAAATAGAAATAAGAGTCGAAATAGGTCCATGCCAAGTCAAAGTCATTTGTTCAAGTTATTTGTCAGGCATTATACTCGACTTCCTAGTTTCTAGGCAACTGAAAACCTATTTCAGGACTATCAGAGTTCATTTGAAGGAGTTTGTGTAAGAGCTTGAAATATGTCTGCGACGTTTAAAATAGATAGCAGTGTAGTCTACCGAATTTAGTTTATGTTTCAAACAAAACATGGAAAATACTCACACGGAGCGTGTATTAAATTAATTTATCTGTTTATTTGTGCGTTCCAGAGATTTAAAATATAGAGTTGTACGACTAGTTGGGCCAACTGCCAAATCTAGCTCTGCACCAGATATAATTCGCGAAATTATTTAGAATCTCTTCAGCATGTCGCGCGCGACCGACGCACGGCGATGTGGGTATTGGTACCGACAGAGGCAATATATTAATTACATCGGCGCACCACTCAAAGGAATCAAGAAAGTTGTAACTTTCTTATGACTTGTCACTACGGTACACCCCATGTGTTGCATTAAGGACTTGTGGAACTTATTCTACTCATCAATACGAACAAATTTTATTGGGATCAAGTCTGAAATCGCGAAAAAATATAATAATAATAAAAACTTCTACACAATCACTTGTCCTAGTCCCAAACTAGGATACCTGTGCTATGCTACACAGGCAAAAATATCACACACATGAAAATATACCCAGACTGGGGCCACTTGTACAAATGTACGGCGGCCCCCCAGTGGGAATCGAACCTACGACCGTCTCACTTTTCCTTCAACAACTCTCCATCGTCGGTTGCCTGGAAGAAATTGCTATAGGCAACAAGGCCGCCAATTGTACTGAATTTTTGTAAACATTTCATGTTTGTGTTGTTCCTGGCACAATAAAGAATCTTATCTTATCTTATCTTACGACCTCCGGCATGGTAATCAGACGTGATACCGCTAGACCAACGAGGCAGTTCCAGGATATCTGCTCTAGCGAGAGCCCTCATAAGTTCTACCGGACCCTTCTGCAATATTCTGTATAAACCAAAATAAATTATGTAGTGTCGCTGTTATAACTTTATAAATGAAACTAAATAGGCAATATAATGTCAATACTCAAGTAGGTACCTATGCCTATGCACATGAACGTTATGTAAAAGCCGGTTTCTATACTCATTGTTTTTTGTTTTCATTTTACCATCGAAATTTTCACTACGTTTTCTACCAATTATCAACCTTCATATTGTTTTTGATGCAAATTCACCAGTGGCGTAACTAAATAGAGTGCACATACGTGTCGTCGAATGCATGAGGATGTATTAATAATTGTGTACTTTGCCCGTTATATTATATTGTTTTTAGTTTTAGCATTTTTGTTGTATTGTGTATAAAATGTTGATGTCTTGTGTCGTTAATTTTTTTTTCTATGGTAAGTACTTAGGTATTACTTCTGTCTGAGTGACCCTCATCACCGGCTATTTCACACAGCAGTTTTGCGCTCAGATGTGCGAGTATCCTGAAAAGGGCAGCTGGCTGTAAGGTACCTGGGTACACTAAACGTATCTATGTATTTTGTTGATTTTGTCACTAACAAGTATACTGTACTTTGCTTAATTAAAATATATCGATACATAAATTCAGATAGGTATAGTCGACAGCACTCAGACCTTCGTAAAGGTTGCTTAGCTCTCGTCTGTACTTGTATACTTAATAAATCTAATTAATAAATCCTATGACAAATGCATTAAACCGCTAGAAAACAAGAAGCGGTGTCGGTAGAGCGCGGCGTGCGCGGCGTGTGCCGGTGTCGGCTGGGGGCGGGCGGCTGCAGTTTTCCCCGCCCGCGCGCGCGCCGCGTTTTCCGCAAGGGGCCGGCCCCCGCGCGCCGCGGCCGGGAAATCGCGCCGCGCCGCGCTCGACTCAGTCCCGCTCGGTCGCCGCGCTACCACGACGCCTGCGAGACGCGATACGCGCGCCACACTCGCGAACCTCCGCTCCAATCGAACGCTCGCCCGCACGTACCGAAAGCGCGCGGCGAAAATAGTGAGCTCGCGGCCGGGAGCGTGTACCCTACCGGCGGTACAGCACGCCGCGTGAAACAAGCAGTGCGATGCTGTGGGCGCTGGCGCTGCTGGCGCTGGCGGCGCCGCTGCTCCCCGGCGAGGCGCGCCGCCACGCGCCCGACCTGCGCGAGGAAGAGCCGGCGCGCCGCAGCACCCGCCCCGCCGGTGAGTGCCGCTGCCGCCGTGCCAACACTCCCACCACCTGCAATTAAATGCCCATCAATCACCACCCGCTGCATCTCATCCCGTCTATATTCGTCTATCTGCATCGAACGTACGTGTCATGCGCTCGCCGTGCTTCAAGCGATCTGGCACGTGTGTTTATGTAAATAATTGCATTCCGAGCTAGTCCGGTGGACTGATGTGATTAATTAAAACATACGTAAGCAGTAGGTACAGCACTGGGGAGATCCATCCGACGCTATAGAGAAGCGCAGCGATCGCTCACTTAGACATCCAACGGGCCTTGTTGAAACAAAGTTTATCGGTACAATTATATATCTTTACGTTATCAGAAACAGATAGGTACGTAGTGTCGGCGCGATGGGATAATAAAAACAATACCACGTGAGTGTAGAGTCCGATTGGTTTACGGTTCGATTGATCGTCAATGTCAAGTCCCAGAGAGCTGTGTCAGCGATCAGTTTGCTTGTGGGAGATATCTAATGACAAATCTTTTATCGGGCAAAGACTGCTGGGTGCATGTAGGTGCCGGCAAGATTATTGAATTGAATAATATTTTTTGAGGACTAAACTAACAATGGTTGATACAGCTCGCTCGTTGTGGAAATCAAATGCTAGCGTATCTCAGTAGTCACCACCTAATAATCCTTTCCTTACTAAAGAAGAAATGATAAGCAATATCTACCTAAGTACTTATTTGGTTTGGCCCTATCCTTAAAGTTTGATCAACTCTATCAATATATCACGTTCGTAATTGTAGAAGAGCTCGTTTGAATTTTCAAGAAATACCTACCTTTATGAAAAAGCTTAACAAAATAACGGTCTTATTTATAAAAACGAGATTCCTCTAAAACACTTCTCAGAGGCGTTTAAACAATCTGCGGTACGTCTTTCCCTATATAGCAGACTATTTAAACTGACTCTGATCAGTGTTTTAAGGAATCGTATTTTTATAAACAAGACCGTAAGTGTATGCTAAACGGCCTCATTTATAAAAAAAACAGATTACTCTAAACAACTCCTCAGTTTTAAGGAGTCTTGTTTTTATGAAAAAAACCGTCAGTGTATGTTGGTACTTTCTGATAAAACTATCATAATGTAGATTATGTGATATTTCATAAACATCCAATAAGTATTAAAAATGAATTAAAATGCAAGAATGTAAGGTATGTGGACGACTGACTTTAGTGCCCGGAACGCATTTTTAATGGAAAAAACTGCCCTCCTAATCAATATTGAATTACAATTACTTATTTTAGTAATGAGCATCACGGAAATGCTTTCATTATACAAAGTAGCCATGTGCACTTATCTACCATTAAGCTATACAAAAGTACAGGGTGTAACAAAATCCTCGCAAACACAGGATCCCTACTAGTCAACCATCATCATCATCATCATCAACCATTTGACGCCCATTGCATGACATAGGCCTCCCTCATGGTCTTCCAAGGTTCCTGGTATTGTCCCGCCCGCGTCCAGCGACTCCCCGCCACCGTAACCAGCAGCGACTCCCCGCCACCGTAACCAGATCGGTCGTACTTGTCAATACTTACACATAATTTTACAATAACTTTACTAGGATAACTTCAAAATGCATTCTTTGGAAAAACAGCCGTTTTGGGCGAAAATGTATCAGGTGCCTAAAACCCTAGGTTATTCTTGGCCCTTGTAGGTTCTAGCACAGAGGTTCTAGAAACGTTTATTGAGATTTTTACAAATCCTACTATAAAAGAATATGTTATTGAAAAAGAAAGATTTAAGTTTTATCTAAGTAGGTATAAGTTACAGACAAAACCTTTTCCCGTTCAAAACTACTTTTTACTGACGAAAGCAGTCAAAACTACTCTTGACCGAGACCATCGGTGAAAACTAGATCTGACTGAAATATATTGGTTAGGACACAATTATTAGTCCAGGGTAATTTTGTCCAAGACTGGCAGTTAAAATTAATTTTGAGAAGGAGTAAGTACTTATTTTTTTAAAAAGTATTTGATGTTTTGAAAAATGTTTATTGCCTATGTTTTATGTACTTTAAAATCAATCAACGTCATCTCACACGCGTTACCTACGGGTGAGTACCGAAAAATAATGTTAGAGATGGTACGAGTAAACAGGTTAAACAAAACAATTGAAGAAGAACATACAACATATTATATAACAGTATTTTTCCTACTGAAATTTCACTACAATGGTTTATAATTTTAATGTTTTTTCACTATCCTACTTGACTTTTTAAGAGTTTTGACTTCAAGAACTTTAAACTGACGAAAGTAGTCAAAACAACTTTTGACTGAGGCTATCAGTTAAAACTAGTTTTTACTGCTTTCATTAGATAAAAGTGTCGACCGAGATTTCTTTGTAACTGCAACATTTAAGTAGTATAATAGGATTATGTCTTATCGGTAACTACGAAAACTTTTAAGGACTTTCAGTTGCGTAAGCAAAAAATCATATTTTGCAGTCACTAGTTTTCTTGATATTAAATCTCAGAAAATTAAGATCAGATAGAATCAAAAAATGAGATAGATACTTAAATTAAATTAAAGAATTATAAAGCTCGTGGGAAATTAACGTTCAGATTAAAAATAAAAAATTAATTCACAGGGTAAAAACTGCTGTAACAAGTAGTTTATAAGTAAATTCATACTCACCTAGGACGAAGAACTTAGTACTTAGGTACCTAATTAATAGAAACTTTGTTTTTCTTCCATCTTCGAATTAAAACTTTTCTGCCGTAAGCACAAGTAACTAAGACTCACCCCTAAAAAATAAACAGCAACGGTTTTTAAAGCAGGAGTATTTGTTATTGTTGCATTCCTTCTACCAAATTGTAAAGCCGTTGATATCACCAATCGATTCACTTCTGAACCTAGCTAGGTACATACGCACATAGTTTACTTATTTAAACACACACCAAGGACAATTTTAAATCAGAAAAAGACAGCTCTAGATGACTCACTTTGCTCCAGACTTTCATTCATTTTCTAGACAGGAGAAAAGCTGTTGCCAAGACATCTCAGAACGAGTGCGTGCCAAAAAGTTGTACTTACCTACAATCTACCAATAAGAGGAAAAAACTTGCTAATACCCTGTAGTATCTAGTCTGGCTATCGGAGATAAGTTATGCCACGAGAAAAACTAACGCTTCAGACCACGTGATAATATTCTTTTGTCTGAAAGTTATGAATGACTTAAACATTCATTTTACCTTTCCTAAGGGTCGTAAGGATGACAGTTTATTATATTTTAGTTCTATTGTGTGAGGGCTCAATACATTTTATATTAAACACTTATGGCTGAAACGTTGTGAGGAAACCTGGGTTACTGAGGTGTACATTATACTACAGCGGTTGAAATTGCGAATCCGCGCTGGGCACTCGTGGTGATTAAGCCCGTCTTCTCTATATGTGAGAATGCTTGTGTCATACAGTGGGACGCGTACAGGCTACATTATTTTATAGCTGAAAGTAATATACGGGCCCTTTCACATTCAGACTGAAAAAAAAACCTTTTCTGTCTCTTCTAATTTCACGCAGATATCACCAGACATAATATAGCTATTTTGTGTCATGTTATGCGATCTTCAGGCTTAACCGGTATAAATAAAATAAATTAACTAGACTAGCTATTCGGTCATTGTGTTAAACGCAGCTATACAATCTGCTGCATATATAACTCTTACTGTAGTTATCACTAGGGTAATTATAGCCAATATTTAACTGCTTGCAGACCTACATTTCTCGAAAGTGTATTTCCTTGTATTAAGCGTAGCCGTAAACTTAATGTGCTATGACCATCGATAAAAAGCTATGACGGAGAAGACGGGCTCCGATAGAAGGACAACTGAAGTTTATTTTGCGTAACATTTTGTCTAATATCTACACGCGGTCACGGAATTAAAGTGTCACCGCCTGTAAGTCTCACGACATAAATGAGTGCTTAGAAATTCATAGGATATCCTAATGCGAAATAGGTTTGGAATTTTGCAACATTAGCATAAGTACAAATTAAAGCCGTACGTGACCGTAAAGGGCCGCTAAAAGGCTTTACAAGAAAGGCCGCGCTGGAAATCGTATGCAAACTCATTTGTCGCATCTTTGATGATGTTCCGTCTAGTCATTTATAAGTGCAGTTCATTGCAGTTGCAGTTTCTACCTACCTACGTCTGTATTTGCAACAGGCATTAGCCACTAACAAGTTATGGTTATTTGCAGATCTATTTCTGTTTTTCGAAATACATATTTATGTAATAAATCGTACTTGTAACCTTATAACATACAGTGAGACTAAACATTATTACTCGGCCATTGGTAGAACTGTTTTGTCGAACTATAAGTGTGAATAAAGAGACGGTTTGTGTATATATTCATCAGCGTAAATGATTGTTACTTGCTTTAGATGCATTGAGAGATTTTTCAATTCGCGAGGGTTGCCAATAAGTAGATATCTTTTACTATCTACTTGTTAACAAAATAGCGCAAAATCTGAAAAACGTTTCTTCAGTATCGATAAATGATACCACTTCTATTATCATAATCATCATCATCAGCCATATGACGCCCACTGCAGGACATAGGCCTCCTTCATGGTTTTCATAACCATGAGGGGTTTTGCCATAATTTTTGCCACGCTTGGCAGGCGGGTTGACGATCGCAGTATGCGGTTGGATTCTCAGGAAGACGCTGCTGCCCGTCTCCTGGTAATTGATCTCCTTAGTCGCCTTCTACGACATCCACGGAAGAAAATATACCACTTCTATACATCATAATATATATTCTCACATGACCAAAAGTCGTATCATTAATACAATCTTGTTACTTGACGCAGTCAATTTGTTCGAAAAATAAGATTAAAACTATCGAGGATATTAAAGGTTTGCCTATTGGAAGTGGCTTAGTTATCGATACTGAGGAAACGATATGAAAAAGTTTATCGTGATATTCAAATATCAATATCAAATTGAGTGAACAACATAGGAGAACCCTGAATGTCCAAAAAGGGCATATTGACTGTGTAGGTACAGACACCTCAGACTCCTTAGATGTAAATTCCTTAAACCGCAAAATGTCGCACTCTTTTGGATGCACATTGGACTTGCTGCTATATTATTGCTTCAGGTAGGTAGAGTACCAGTGGACAGAGTATGTATTTTGTAATATCCAGATAAATTATTGGAATTCCGCGCCAACAACCGATTATGAATAATTGTAGATCATGTTTTATTGACAATTAACTCAACAGAGTTGATTCACTTTTACATATGTCTGCCTACATTACGAACAGTTGCACTGAGGAAGGAAAATATTATTCAAAACAAATCAAAATTTTCAACGTAAATAATTTATATTCTGTTTACTGAATGTCAATGTACTTACAATAAAAGCCGCTGCCTTCGGGCCGTAGTTATAGTGGAGAAAAAGGTAGTAGAGAAAAAAATCCACCGATATCGACAACTTTAAATGCCAAAACATTAGTTAATTTTCTTACAAAAGCAGAAAATCATTGATGATGCGGGTGTGTAATGATTGGTATAACAACATTTGATATATTTTCACTGGATATAACATCATTTAATATAATTTCATTGGATATAATCACTCAAGGGACCTAATAAACTTTTGGTATAACAACAATCAGTATAATTTCATGGCGTATAATGCTCAAATAGTATAATACATTTTTGATATAACGTTTAATGGATATAATGTATATTGGATATAAGTATAAGTGGTATGTTTGGTAAGATATAATATATTTTTTCGGTTGCAATAACCTACACTAATAATTTCGGTTAGTTTTCGGTCTTACATGTTCAACCTAACACGCTCCTACGCGCTCCGCTACGCTACGCGCTTCGTCGCACCTATATTTTTGTTGTTGCAAATAGAAATTATAAAACTTTGTCATCTTGTACTTTCGGCCCGTCCCTCCTTTTTATGTCTGCCCTAACCTAATATTCTATATAATAATTCTTATACGAAAATATAATAATATGTGTTACCAGTTTATCAATGGCTATTATACTGTTATGTTTCAGTGGGGTGCGTAACGATCGATATAAAAACTTTGATTTATTTTCACTGGATATAACGATTCCAGATTATGCCAATAGTACATTATACCAACTGAGTTTTATATCCAACAAAGTTATATCCCATGTATGTTATACGTTATGACTGTTAGATTAATAGTTGTTAATTGCCTGTTGACAATTATATTACATGAGAATATATCAAATGTTGTTATATCAAGAGTGCATTATGTCCTTTAATCGTTATATCCAGTGAAAATATATCAAAAGTTTTTATATCGATCGTTACGCACCCTCATGATGCGGCCAGACACACGAACATCACCCGTTCACGAGCATAACGCAGGGGTCAGCCATCACCAGTCTCAATAATTTTAGAGGGAGATAGGTGACCCGGCCACCACGCCACCATTCTTACAATGTGAGAATATGTCATATTGATATGCTTACCCAACTGGAATTTCGCTGGAATTTAACAAAATGTCAATTGAGGGAGGGAAAGTTCCGAGTGTTTAGCTGGAAACGCGTCAACTGCGCGGCAGTAAATCTTCTCTGCGTTGTGTTATGCGGTCGCACTCCACTCGGCATCGGCAGCGCGCACCGCAATCCGCATACAGTCGCAGGCAGGACACTTGCGAATGTCCAATTCGCTTGCACGTTCATTGCCCCGGAGCCTGGCGCGTAACGCACGCCGGCCCGACGGCGTGTGATGTCACACAACATATGTGATGCACTCAATCGCACTACGATATGGACATGCGGTCAAAGACTCCTTTTACACCTCGGTTTAGCCCGTAGTGCGATGCACCGCGCCGGCACAGCTAACAACTGAACAAAAGTCGAGTTATCTTCAGATCTGCGGCGGGTGTTCGGCAAATATTAGCGCACTTAATTAACGCCCACCGAGCTTGCTTCCACGAAATTAATTAGGGTCAACGAATTTAATTGCATACGTCTCAATTAAACACGACGCTCTCCATTACCCACCGACGGGATCGGGAGCATGTGCGTCCCGTTCGACTGATTCTTTAGCATTTCAATGGATTTCATTTGTGGTAAATACCCATCTACTTATAGGTACATACATAAAATCTTAACACTACGATGACCTAATCTTGAGTAATGCCGATTCTGCGTCATGGCGGGACCTCCCACTGGGAGAAGAATTTGATATAGCTCGGTAACATAATGCGTAACTGATTAAGCATATATGGTGATCTCAAAGCCGCGATCCCATCGCCCTCGGTCGATATGCGCAGACAATAGGAATTAATTTTGTAAGGCGCGCGGGATCAGGATGTCGCCGGCGCGACCTTATGCAGGTAGAATATTTGGCACCTTTATGATATCCTGACGTCTCATAAGCCGCCCACGGGTTCTCAGTCGGTAGCCAACAAAGGCGCCTGTCTCCCCATAACGCTGTCGGATTATGCGCACCCGGGGCAGGTCGTCGGCCGGGGCCTCGCGTGCTGCGGGCGTACACGATACACCCGCGCGGCTCAGCACTCCCCGGTACCTCGGAATACCCAAAAAAGTTAGAAAAGTGTCGGCGTGCGGCGGCTGGGGCGCGATATAATCTCGGCGCCACTGCCGTGCCGCCGCCGCCGCCCTTCGCTCGCTCTGTTACTGTCTGCGATCTTCGAGGAGCATCGCGTTCGGTGACACGTCGGACGGCGGCGATGCGCGCAAGCATCATTAGGACTACTTTTTAGGGTCCATGAAATATTGCTCACCTTAAAGAATTTAAATCGCTGTCGACGCTAATACTGAGAAGTAATACTCATAAATGTTCGATGAAGATTTGAGAGCACCGAAATGATGCTGATTTTCGGGTATTCATGGGTGAGCCTTGTGAGTTATAAGACGACCGATTGTAATATACTTTTTTAAACTGGAATGAAACTATAATATACATTATGGTACAAGTGTGTAATGTTTGTGATTACCGCTAAGGCGCCATTGAGACCCGGGCCGTTAGGCGAGGACGAGAGCCGAGGACGGTAATCATCAATACACATATGTATCATACGACGTTTTTCAACACACATGTGAAGAAAATAATACAAAAAAAAACTATAATTTCAACAGAAAACGAGTTGTGAAAAATTTTTCGCAATGGCGAGAATTATTTATCAGTTTTCCTATGCGCGCGCGTCTAACAATGGCGATCGGCCATAGACTAAAAGAACTTTTCGCGGATAGCGTTTTAGCCACGTACAAAATGGGGAATTCAAAGTTTTCGTTATTACAGAGAAAACAAAACTTATATTTGAGTGAAAGTTTTATTTATTAAAAACGTACATTATCTATTCAAATAGGAGGTTGCATAAAATGAGCAAGCAATAGGTACATTAATTTATTTGTACTGTTTAACACGATCTTTTTTGTATCAAAACCTTTTAAAGAACAAAGCAACTCAACCAATAAAATAAAAAAAAACCCTGTAAGTAACTTGTGAAGGGAAGAGACCCGTGCCCCTCGGTGGGGACATAATGGGTTGATGATGATGATGATGATGAAGTGACTTGTGAATAATAGCAATGGAAAAGTAAAGTAGTGTCTTTTTTTCTTTTTAATCGGTGGAAAAAGTCACCGTTTGATTACAGGTGTCATTATGTGCCTATTTGCGGTGAAATTAGAGACATTTTATGAGCAAGTGTGATGAAAAGTGCTTTATCTCTGTAAATATGTTTACTGGTATGCAATAAAGAGTTATCTATTGTCTATCTATAACAATGTTTAGTGACTATAAAGGTTTGATTGTTGTAGCAGCACCGGCGCCGGCGCGGGTGTGGCGCGAGGCCCCGCCCACGCGGGATCTCTGTGAACTTGTGAACTTGAATTAAACGTATCACGCAGTCGTGTTGTATGAATGAGGCGGGAATGAATGTGAGTCGGAAGTGCAGCGCGCTAGGCCGCGCGTGCATCCGCCGCGCGAGCGCCCACACCGCGCTTGGTAGAGACCGTGGGCTGCACGCCACATGCTATCCATTTATCATAGTCGAGGAGGGATGATTATTTCATTAGGAATTCCACCATTACTAGGTATGCGTCAACTCAGGTCGTTTTCACTGTTGAATATTATCTTAAAACTTATCTTCTGCAGTTGCAGATCTAGGCTTTTTTAAGGTACCTAAAAAAGTTGACATCAAGTCATTTAGCTATTATTGACATTTAAAAAGTTATTAGATTTTTAATCTCTGATTTATAAATAACTCAAATAGAATACCTGCACTTGCCTCTTCATTCTCCCGGGATTTGTGTAAAAAGCATCCCCTGTTAAAATTGTTGCAGGCCATTTCATTCATGTATGCGTTATTTAACAACTGCAATATTTATATTACTTACTATTAATATTTCATACCTTGGTCAAGGCTCAGACTAGTCAACATACTGAAACTACTTAAAATAGATACGAAACGTTTTTTTTTTGTACTCTAGTATTGCTGTAGTTCCTTGGTTATTCATGTAGAGTCGGCCAAAGACCGATGATAACTGGCTCAAGATATATGGACAGAGGTATATCTCTAATCTTTACTTTTTATTACCCGCGAAAAACTATCTAAATGCTTTGCTAAGCCAATTTTGTGTCTGTTGCCTTCGGTGCAGGTATTTGTCAACCATAACTTATTCTCGGCACAAATCAGACTGTGATTCATTCCTATAGCCTTATACAACCAGCTTGGATCTAATTTGGCGAACTCTTACCTCAATATGGCAAATCATGATTTAAGATAAGGCTTAAATAAATACAAAGTCAGAAATGTTTCAATGAACTCGCTCACTCGTATCGACATTGCGACATCGTTGACTAATTCTCACATTTGATCTCATTGAATCGTATGCAAGCGGGGGAGTATTGACTTCGCATATTAATGAATAAATGACGTATGGTCTTTGCTGATCTCTTGATCTTACATTAGTTAGGTAAAGTTGACAGCACATCAATTCAGATGCGTGTACTCAGTTGGGCTATTGGCGACAGTGCAACGAAAATATAACGGTTGACCTGCTGTTGACTGTACCGATTTTACCGTTGAAACGTTCAGTCTTTACTTCACTCTAGTCTACACTTGACACGCAAGAATAATTTTTTTGTTGTCCACACAGAGGGGGTTGTGTATAAAATTAAACGTAACATTGAAACCGCAAACAGAGCAAAAATCGTACACTCTACATGATTCAATAACTAGTAATAAGAGCAGCTTCAAAGGAAAAGGTGAACCTTAACTCACTGATAAGTTAATACCGAGGTTGTACTCTGAATACATACCAGCAATAAAGGTACCAGAAAAGTCACTCAAACTCTTCAAAGTAGACACGCAACGATGCATGATGAAATAAAACACCTATCGGTACATACACAAACCTCTTATGAATACGGCTACGCGATCAATATTTACATTCATCGATTTCCCGACAAATGGTACTCGAAATCACTTTCAGACTTAATTTTGGCGCCGAACGTCAATTTTCTTGAGTTTACTCACGGGCGGCGCCTCTTGGGCAGCATCAACAAATGTCTGCTGGTCACTTGCCAAGGCAACAGGAGCTTTATCCTGTAGGCACCTTAGGGTGATAACGCAGTGAGGAGGGAATGTTTGCTCACGCAACACGTAATGGATCCGAGCACTCCACTCAATCGGTCGCGAAACGTGTTTGGATAAATGCTAGTGTGACTTTCATATTCTAAGTGGCCGTACAGCGAATAGCCTATAATACTGTAGCTCTACGTAGGCGAAGGACCGCAGAAAATATAATATTTAAATTATAATTACTTAAACCTAGTCCTAGTCAGTTTATAGCCCTTTCTATCAAAGACGGAAATGTTTAGTACCTCTTGATGACTCTTGCATATATACGTTCATTATAACAATTATCAGTTTAATAAGCTATAATTCTATTATGCTAGATATACGTACGAATCACACGACGCCTTTTAAATAAAAACCTTTTATTACTGTATTATTCAGACATAGAGCGAATAGGTAGAAAACTTTGTGAGTTGTTTTGTTTTTGAACATCTTTTATTCAGGGAATTTTCAAAATACCTATTCTATCCAAAATACCTCCTCTCTTAGTGCTCTGCATGAACTAATTCTGAAAGGTATGTTACTCTCTTCTTTTTCGACGGCAATAAGTTTATTCTAAGTATTTATTCGGTACTGGTGTACTTATCTACCTATCTATCTATACAATCTATCCGATGTTTACTGGCCACCCACGCAATCTATCTTGCAACAATGAAAAACTCCTGAGAATCATGTTATGTAGAGAATCTGGCCACTCTGCAGCTGCAGCACGCACCTCTGCTCCCGCTGCGCGCAGCGTCCTGCTGTCTGCTTGTTTGTCATCTATTTTGCTCTAAGCCAACTTGGTTCTAATCCCGTGAGTTACTAATGCACAGAAGGCGGTCGGTCGGGATTATTGTGCGCGAAAAAACTTGCACATCTCGCAACGCTGTGTTTGGACTAGACGATTGAGTTATAATGAAGGTGCGACGACCGCCGCCTGCGCAGGACGCTTGTGCTCGGCTGATGACATTCACCACTTACATTATACTAAAACCCTTGCATAAAACGATTCCGCAAGATGTTCAATTTGATAAACACATAGGTATTGGCTGGAAAAGCGGTCTATGAAAATCGATGTGTTGATAATCAAATTAGTTGCGGCCGCGGGGAGGCGGCTACTGCCCTGCAGGATCCGGTCCGTTGGTACAGTTGCTGTGGCTTGCCGTACATGGCCACCGGCGACGCCGTTTTTGCCCCATCCTTGCTAGTTCGCTAGCTAAGTAGTAGTAGGACGTGCGACAGAGAAGTTAGCAAAGAACCCGCTCAACTTTCCAGGACTTGCAGAAAGTACTTAGCTCTGCAGCATATGCAGTGAAAAGAATTAGGGAACTCACTGATGTTGCAACTGCTAGGCTTGTTTATTTTAGTTACTTCCATAGTATTATGTCCTACGGTATACTACTATGGGGCCGGGCAGCAGACATTGAGACTATCTTCATCTTGCAGAAGAGAGCCATCCGATTTATTTACAAGTTAGGTAGTAGGGATTCGCTAAGAGATTTCTTCAAAGAAACCAACATCTTAACAGTAAAGTTGCATGTCAATACATTTATGAAAATATGTACGTTAGAAAAAATATCAAAGACTTCGAAAATGTTGGTGGCCACCATAATGTTAATACTAGAAATAAACATAAATTGTCATTTCCACTATTTAGACTTGAAAAAGTTAACACATCCTTTATGGGGCACTGTATAAGGTTCTACAACAAAATTCCTCAAGATATATTAGAGTTACCTCCAACGCGATTTAAAAAATGTGTTAAGCACATTTTGTGCAAAAAGGCTTACTATAACATCAAGGATTATTTAGAAGACAAAGATGTTTGGCATTAAACAGTAGATTAATATTATTTAAAGGACGATTGTGACTAGTGTTCAACACATTCATGACTAATATTTTAAGTTGAAAACTCTGTTAATTAAGTTAAAACGTGTTTTGAAAAGAATAAATGTGGAGTTTCTTTGTTAGCTTCTTCTCCACATAATCCATTAATTGTGAAACTAACAACTTTGACGTTCATTAAGTAAACATTCTGTTTTTACAATGATTAAAAATATTTGAATTGAATTGAATTGAATTTCCTTTTTCCTTCCAATGCTTTACGCACAAAAGGAAGACGCGTTTCAGAGTCATGTTTATGGTCAAACCAAAATAGATCCGATAAAAACTCCACATTGCGAGGGCAAAATAAAAAAGTTGTAAATACGTGCGGCTGCGGCTCTGTGTGGACTTTTCTAAATCCCCTCGACCGCGCTCTGTCAAAATATTGTCAGTGTGAATACCGCGTGTCCCATATATTATAATGATTTTCCACTTGGCAATAATCCTAGCGATTTATTTCGATCGTGGTAGATATTAAACCGCATACCGCATACATCTATCTAGTCGAGGCGTCATTCTTGTCGAGCGACTCGGTTGTTGAACCGTGTTTTATTAAGGATGCGGGCCACGAGCGTGCGCACCCGTCTCTGCGACGCGGTTACAGTTTCAGGTAAGATGCTGAAAGGGTTTTGTAGAAGGGCAGGCGGGCGGGCGCTGGCGGCGCGGCCTGTCTCTGTCGCGTGTCTTACTTATTACAATAGCGATGATGAGTGATGACGTCACGCGGGCGCCGCGGAAGCGTCTGTCAGCGGGCTTCTGTTCGGGTAGCCGCTCCCTGCAGTCCCACCTCGATGAAGAGCCACTTGGCAAGGTCCCGTGCTGAGCTACTCTCGCTAACGCGTTTCCGGTAGACCTTTTTGGACGTATTCCCGCAGCCGCCGTGGTCGTTCTGATATAGTGATTGACGTCACACGGCTATTCATCCACTCGTTCCGAGTTTTATGGAGAGTCTTTCCGTTTCAGTAGAGTGCGATGTTTACAGTTCGCTTCCGAACATAAAAACGTTTTTTCTACTAAGTAAACTGCAAAAATAGGAATACATTTTTGCTTTGTCTTTGAGATTTTTCTTTTTTCTAGGAAATAAAAGTTGCTTTGCTTTCATAACGTTCCACAATTAATTGTTCGCTGCCGTTTTATCGACGAGAATCTGGGTTAAACTTGCAATAAAATGTTATCTCCACATAAACTTTACGTTGTGAGTAGTACCCACTAATTTACAATATTATCTAAGGTATCTAGTCCTATAAATGTTTACTTGAGAAAACGGCGCTTAGTTAGTAAATCTTGCTTCACTTGATATTAAAGTTCGAGCAAGTTAAGTAGTTCCTTAGCATCGCTCGAGTTTGGAATTTCATCTCTGTGTATCTTTTCTTATTGTTAATTTTTTTTATTGTATCGTAGGGAATCCAAGTGGGCTAATAAAGGTCAGCTGGAGCTTCCCTGTCCCAAAGACAGTGTGTTCTCATGTCAGATTAGCATGTCCAGTGGTAATCTAAAGCAGCGGCGGCGGCGGCGGCGGCGGCGTGTGGGAAGCTGAGAACTGACGCGACGCGGGAGGCGCTCGTCATGTGCTGCAAAGTGCAGCACGCTTATTTTTATTTGTCGATATTGGCGATCGGCGCTTGCTCCATTAGTCATGTGACAGTATCGACATGGGATCGCTCCGCTCGCCCTCTTTAATTCCAGTCGATGCCTGCGGGACTGGACTCGCGCCATATGCAAAGCATGCTTACAGAACAGATGAATGATGCTCTGACGGGTCGCGAGTAAGTAACAAATGTAACATCGCACGGCGTTTTCCCAGGGTTTGATAATGTTTTGAATTAGCATGTGTTGCAAGACCGCGGGATGGTGGGCGACTGAGGGTCATTGCGCCCGCTGACTCACCACCTCATACGACATACTTATAGACCATCATATTATTACTTTCTTATAGGGCCCGGCTCTTAAATAATGCATGTTATGCAACTGTATGCAATTTGTGTCCTTTCGCGTGCAGTGCCGTGGGAGTTGCGGACGACGACACTGCGATGGTTTTAAATTTTAATACAAATGAAAGCAATGACTTTGTGCCACATTTAAGCAGCTGTAAGCCAATATCTTGTATTAAATATTGCTAAAGTTACACATACAGGTTGAAAGTAAGTGCAGTCTGAGAAGTTCCAGCTTGTTATATGGAAGTTCTGACATCCAGAAATAGGTGCCTACCTAATGTCGTCTTTACGGAACTATAGGAATGCAAGCGTCCCTTCCTTTATACTCGTATTTCAAGAATGAAATGGCAAAATAATTCTGTTGTTGTTCCCTCAAGTTAGTAAAAGGCGTTGTTTCGGCGTGAAGGCATGCACCTCCGCCCTGATATCGATTCCATCTTAAACGCCCTCGCCCGGAGCATACCAATTAGGGAGGATCATGCACTGCCAAATAAAATAAAATGATGAAAAGTAAAAAAGAAGCGCTGTAAAGGTCGTCACGGGCCGCTTTTTGATAAGATATTGGACGCAAAACGTGAGGTTCTTAAGAAACGTCCTGTGCGGAAGTTAGTAGGTTAGCATGTTAATAATGCATCGATCCAGTAATTAAGATTAATAATTTAAGGAGGCACGAAATGAAGGCAGTGACCATTTACGAAATACCTACCCAAACTGATCAAAATAAAGATCTTTAGCATTTTCCTTCGAATTAAGTGAATACGTTCGAGAGGACTTATTTAAAAGATAGTTATCGGAGCCAATATATAAGATGGACATTAAAGACATTATCGTGTTATCCATCAGCGTCCTTAAAGCCAGTGTGCAATTAGTGGTTTCCTTAAACGCCGCAAGTGTGGACCTCCCGCGCGTCGCGACCGGCGCAGGCGCTGCCGCCGCGCCGCCACCTGCCTTTATGAAATTATCACTAAATTGAGTGAGAGATAAAGCCCGCGCCTGACGTGTTAATAGTCCCTTACAACGCTTACAGCCATCGCTAAATAGGAGAGCCATTTAAACCGAAACGATTCGAGCGATTTATTTTAAAACCGGCTATAATAGTAATCAGCCGTCGACAGATTTAATGGTAACCCGAAATGAATTAACTGCTGTAAATGCGAAATTATAAATAAATAACTTGGCATCCGCATTGCTACATGTCGCGTGCACAGCTAATATGTAGACTTCAGCCAAAAACCTATTTATAGTTGTGCGCGATAAAGCTATGCCATTTCATTTGATTCTAAATTTGACATATTTGACAATATGTTAACTACTTACCTACCTACCTAATTAGCCCTGTCGAATTAGCTCAAACCTTCGAACCCGGCGAACCCGGAAAAAATATAAGTAGCAATTTTCCTTCGAAATTCGTTGGGGTGGTTCACTGGCAGTCTATATTTTATTTTGCATGGTACTCGATCCGTTGCGTTATCCGCCATCTTGATTTTAAGGGTTATATTTTGTTTATTGAACAACTCGTTGATTTTTAATTTCGCACAATGGTAATCATTTACGAGGAAGAATCAGACGACGAAAACTTGGCCAGACCATCGGCTAAATGTTCCAAACAGACGTAATTCGAATTTTGAAAGATTTTATAAAAAAAGCATTCATTTCAGGTTGCAAGACTCATATTGACTTACAGTAGGAACCTGACCCTTCTAGCTATGCCTGTCGCAGCAGTGCCGGATATACGGGCGATCTATCCTACCCGCAATCATTGCCACTTCCAAAAGCGTACTGACAACAATATAAAAGTTATTTTTTTTTATTATAAAAGTTATACTGTTCGAAAAACTGATTATTTAAATACACCAAATCTTTTTCTTTGCCGTAAGCGTGCGTGCAAAAATATGAACCTCACAAAGAGATAAAATCAGCATTATAATTGTAGCTAATTAAATTTTCAACAAACTAAATTGTCGTCAAATTTGCAACAACAATCGACATAAAACTAAAGGTAAAAGGTAAAACGCGAAAATACAATATTTAGGTTCACCCCACCTCTTTCCGGGTCTTAATCGAAATATATCCATTCTACCAAAAAAATTATGAGAACCAAAATTGTAGGAAATTTAATTTTAATCAACTTTGCTCACAACAATTTTTAATGTAAAATTGAATATGAACGAGTTGTTAATCAATTAAAAATTCACCTTCACTTTTGGAGTATAAATCGGAAAATATCGAAAAATTGATGAGAACCAAAATTGTAGGAAATTTAATTGTAAACAACTTTTTCGTCTGAATTGAAAATAAACGAGTTATTTAATAAACAAAAATAACCCTTAAAATCCAGATTGCGGATGACGCAACGGATCCAGTACCACGCAAAACAAAATTAAGACTGCTAGTGACCCCCCCTAACGTATTCCGAAGGAAAATTGCTACTTATAAGTTTTTCCGGGTTAAATCCTAATTCGACTGGGCTAAAGGCTTGGGTAAGACCGTTGGTAATTCCGCACAGCTCATGCTATGCCGATATAGAATAAAGGCAATCGTAAGATCTATGGAGCGTGTAGGGAAGCGTGATCTGCCGCAGACTGCTCACCCTATGAAAGCGCTACCCACCAGCAGTTGCACAAAAAGAGTGCTAACTGTACCTACGCTACACGTCGGTTGGCGCGCGTGAGGTTGTAGAGACGGTTCAGCTCAGCCTCGCGAGAAGGGCGATCGGCTCCTTTTAAGGGCCTGTCACTCGCTCGAGACCTTTCATAACAGTTAATAAGATGCAGTCGGACTGCGATGGATCCGTGAGAGCAGTCACGGCGGCGGCGCCCGGAGGCCGCGCGACATCGTGACTCTGTCTTATTTTCATCGTTGTGCCGCCCGCTAATTACACGGAGAGTTGCTTTTTAACAAGCACCCATTCAGCTTAATGGCACGCGTCTTGATTGCTGTAGCACTCACACTGGGCCGCCACGCCGCAGCGCGTAGTGCCGCTCTCAGCGGACAAATCTGTTGATATACTCGTAGAAACCAATTCTTGAGTGAAACTTAGGACGGACTGTAGAGCGGTACGAGTCTCCAACAATAGATCAATTACATAAGTAGTTCACAAAGTTTGATTGTAACACAATCTTGTAGGTAATGAAGAAAACAGCAGGCAGATGTGCTTACAGAAATATTCTTTTGCGTGTTGCGAAAAGGTTTATTTTTTATCGAATAAATCGTCGAGCATTTACGATGTGCTTGCGGCTTTGGATTGGAATGCTAGTGTGACCTATAAGTATGTTGCTCACAATTACTTCGCCGTAAACGTCAACTTGTCGTCTAGACGAAGCAATAATATTTTCAGAACTCTACTCAAATAAATGCTGCAAGGCTGCATACAAGCAAGGATGCGGATTGTGGAACGTGGGAAGACCTCGGCGATTTATTGTGGTTTTGGTCGTTACAGATTGACCTCTAAAAGCGTACGGAAAATATAAAAAAGAAGGTTTTACAATCTAAATAAACTCAAGATAAATAATCAGACCAGTTTTTCTACTGCTTCTCCTATACCCGAAGGTTTGCTGGAAAAAATCTCTTACAGAGATAAGCTCGCCTTTGTACATGTAATTTCTTATGTAATGTCCTGTTAAATTTCTTGTGTGCAATAAGGTATATTGATAAAGTAACATAGTAACTAGAAAGTAAACAGTATCATAGATTGTCGTGATATTACCTTTAAGTCACTCACTCTGTAAACACATGACTTATTTTTATGTAGCGCTGACGCAAACACCATTATGTGTTTAACTAATTTAAAGTTTTATTCTCGTGTTTTGTCCAATTTGTGCACGTATTATGGTTGGAGAATGATATAAATAGGTTAATACTTATCACTTATTAGGCTTGCATGCCTTTGTCCACCATCTGTCCAAGTCAGCGGGCGAAATAATCGACTTTAACACGAAGTGCATTTTATGTTCCAAGTAAAAGTGCCGAAAATTGTCCGCCCACGAAGCCGCAGGCGTGTGTAAACAGTGTTGTTTGTAGAGGCTTCAAGTGGGTCGTTGCTCCTGCTATGTTGGCCACCATAAACAAGAGGACCAGCATCACCTCGACCCGAGCCCAAAAATATGCCATGACGTCACTGCCTTGTTCAGTAACGTGTACGACTTTGTTATGGAAATAACGCAAAATCTGAAAACCGTTCCTTCAGTATCGATAATTAAGCCGAATCCAATAAACAAAAGTTAATAATTCGCAATTTCTTTTTTCTATTTTCCGTTTTATTTTGAATCTCGACGCGGTCAACTTAACAATATATTTTTGTAATCAAATACTGAGTGTTGTACTTAAGATCTAATAGGCACCTACTGTGACGATACCTCTTTGTACATGTGGTAGCTGGCTGGGGCGCAGGCGTCTAGTTTTATTTTGGATAGGATAGAAGAGAAATCGTTGCATTGTTTTAATTTAATCGTTACAGTTTAATATGTATTTCAAGCAGATATTTTTGGTAAGTATTTGCTTGTCAAAAATTTATGAATATTGGAATTCTATTTTAAATAAATAAACAACATGCTTATTTATTTAAAATAGAATTAGAATGGAACAAATAAACAACACGCGGTGGTAGCCTAGTGGGTAGAACATTGCACTCTGAAGCGGGAGACCCAGGTTCGATTCCCAGTGCGGGCATGTACCTATGACTTTTCTTTCTAAGTTTTGTACATTTGTGAAGTTATAGTAGCCATACCACTCGCTAACGGTGAAGGAAAACATCGTGAGGAAACCTGGGTGTCTGAGCTATTCACATACCTCAGCGCTTGAAATCGTGAAATCGCTAATCAGCGGTGGGCACGCGTGGTGATTAAGCCCATACTCTCTCTCTGAGAGAAGGCCTGTGCCCTACAGTGGGACGTATATAGGCTGCTTATGAAACAACATGTTATACTTATACGACTTAAATGTTTGATTTTTACATACCAGATATTTGTGAGCCAGATAGTTGTATAAATGATTAAAAAAAAGTTTCTTTTCATTGGTGGAGCTAATGAACCCCATAGAGTCATTTAAAGTAGGTACGATGAAGGGTGCTCGCCCGTACCAAATAAAACCTATGTTCAGATAAAAAATGGCACGGTCGAATTCCGATAATTTGAATCAGAGCAAAAAAACGGCCGTATTTGGACCTAAACCGTCACCACGGTTGGACCTACGTTATTTTGGCCGAAACCGAATATCAGTCGGACGCTACTGAAAATGTATGGTGAAACGGAATAAAGCCGAAGTCTTTTGCTTTAATATTTTCGAGATCAGAAAATTACAAATAAATTTGATGTTCTTTTAGCGACAAAAAAAAAACGTATTCGCCCCAGCAGCTTTCGATGAAACGTAAATGGTCGCAGGTATGCAACTAGTGATGATAAATAACTAGGACTCGAAGCTGCGCTACATCCCGGTCCGTGTTAAAAAAGAACGCCTCGTGACGCTGCATGGTAGCATCAGTGAATATCGATCGTCTCGACGCTCCCAAATAGGGAAGACTACTCCCAAATAGGCATCGGCGACACGCAGAGCCTCGGTAGCTATTGAGGACTGCCGGCTGCCGACCCGTTCGCCTCTTTCCATTGTTTCTCGTTTTTTGCTCACGCCGACACTGATATTGTACTCGTCATTGAGGACAACTACTTGCAATTTATGTGTAGGCCTCCGGAATTCTAAAGATTTTTTATTGAAATTGATGTTAACTTTTAGTAGGTACTCGACGATGGACAGCCAATTTGCTTGACTGCCTGTAATGATCGCTCGTCTTGTTGTACTCATTGAGGCAAGTACCAGTATCATCTAAAGTGCATTCGCCAGCGATTTTTATTAATTGCAATTGGATACCAATTGGCACGAGGCGTAAGTGTGTGGAGATCGTATTGAAATACTCGTAGTATTAAATTGCACGGGTACATTGATATTACTGAAAAATATCAATCTATAGGTATCAAAGCTATTAAATAGTATCATACAGCGATCAATTAGGAAAACCGCGACCTATAATGTAGAGTCTCGTCGTTGTCACAACAATAATTGCCCCGACGAAGATTGGTTTTCAGAATCATAGATGCGCCGATCAGTCATACAGGGAATGTGGTGGATTTTAAATAAACACGTCGGATTATGCATGCGTGTGCGCGGGCGGCCCTGAGCTATCGCAGCATTGTATTCAAATCCAGGTCTCGTCAGCGGCGCGACACAGTGCGCCTGCGAGCTGCACACATTACTCAAATTCGCCGTCACGCCTTCCGCGGCCTTCCCTCGTAATCAGCACAGTGCCAGGCTACGATCGAAACCCCAGCCTGTCTGCAAGCGAAAGAAATAACCCAACTGCAGCACATCGCGTCGCTTCAGCTGACGCAGACAATGGCGTTCAAGACGACGGCGACGGGAAGGTACCGAACGCGAATTAACGAACCTCGGAGCTCAAATTGTCTAAAGGAACAATCGAGGGCGCGGCGCCACCCGCACGCGAAAACCTGACGATAATTTATATCACCCGATTCGCCAATATATCTTTATTGGCGCTCAATGAAATTTATAAGACAGGCTGTCGCGTCGCGTAAATAATTGCTATCTGGGGTGAGTGTGTGTCACCGACTATGTCAAACGGCGCCCTTATGTAAGCTGACGCGCGCACCGTGACGTCATCGTCACTCTGCTGTGGCTCGAGAACATGTAGGTACATTACAGAGATAGAATAGAACATAAAGCACCCACGTGCCTGCAATATGAAAGACTTGAACCATTATCGTAGACTGACTTCTAATCGTCTTATTATATTGTTTTTCCAGACAGTTACAGGATGTTGCGGAAATGTCCGGTAGGTAGAACTTAAAGGGGTTACTCTACTCATCAATCCACACAACGTTTGTTATGAGACTGACTTTGAATTAGCAAAAAATGTCAGCAGTTTCATACCTTGCTTCACCAAGAATCAAAATGTTGTAAGTTCTACCGGGGAGTTAGGTCTCAACAGTTGATGTTCAGCACCATATTAAATATTTTTCGTTTTAACATGTTTAGTTGCTCTTCCAGACTATATTTTACTTTTATTAGATATTTTGACAATGTATAAGTATATATATGTTTCAGGTTTGTACCTCTGTTCAGATCTAAATTAAGCCTAAGTGTTTGCGTGCGATTTTACTTCCATGGAATATGTCACTGAATTACATAATTAGTTGGTTAGTTACTGGGTACTTTTTTTAGTTGTTTTATTATTTAATTTTTTTTGGCTGGTATCACTGTTCTACCTTTCTTTTCACCTTAATAAAAATAACTTATAATTACTTTAAGTTTCGGGCTTCACTGAAAATCAGCGCTGTGGGATGCCCTGCATCCCGCAGCACAGGCTGAGCCTCTGTCCGATAGCCAAGTTTTTTCTACTTCAGAACTTGTTTTAAAATAAAATATAAACAATTTAATTTCTAATTAGTCTGTAAGTTAAGTGTAATATATCTGTCTTATTGGCAATAAATGGTTATTCATTCATTCATTCATATAATTCACCCACAATGCAGTTGAATATCCAGACGTGAGCATACTATATGTATAACGTTAAGTGCTAGAATTACCGTGTGATGATGTTGTGTGTGTAGTAGCGACTCGCGGCCGATAAGATTACGAGCTCGTAAAATATGTAAGTAATTAGCAATTTGGTCCACACCTTTCCTAAAGTACATTTTATCTGATTTGTAATGAGTTTATAGGACAATCTGTCAAATTATATTACATCAATTTATGGGGTGATTCGACTGATAAAAGATTATCAGGACTTTGAACGAACTTTAAAAACTTATTTAGAACGAACTGTCAATGTCTTTCAGAACAGAGACGATTGGTTATATTTGTTTACTATTCAAGTTTTACTGACGTTTTTTTTTGTTTTTATAAACTTTAGCCCGTGGGTATCGAACCTAATTCAGGTCGCGGCGCACTTACTATTATTTCTAAAAACACGATTCCCTTAGAACACTCCGTAAAAGTAGAATAAGTACTCTGTGGTTGCATTTCCTTTAAAAAATCTCTACTACAGACAATACGGCGTTTATGGAGTGTTTTAGCACAAATAAAATCAAAGTTAAAAGTTAGTTTAGTTTCATCAGCAGGAGAGAAATCAGGAGCGCTTTATGGCGCGCCCCGCGGCGCACTCTTTGGGAACCACTTGTTTAACCACTTTATTGGTGCTTGAATGATTGTACTTATTTAGTTATCTAAGCTCTACATTATAATTTTCTCTGTCGAGCATTAGCAGTAATGATCTGGGCGCGAACGTTGATAAGGCAAACAATTTGTCTTTACTATAAGGAAAATACTGATTATCTAATTAAGTATTATAATCAAGATGATTTGCTTTAATTTAATTATCTTGTTACTTATTGTTCATTGCAGAATAACTTCAGTACGCTGTTGTTATATACACCAAGAATTTTGGGTGGTTTGAAAGTCATAGCAAATTGAACGGGCCTTAACAATAGCTATCAAATACGGTAGTTTGTTTTTTTTAAGAAAGGCACTCAAAACAAAATATCTCTACACAAATTCGAATCTTTGAGAACCATTAGTAGCCAGCTAGAGCGGTACATGCCAGCAGTGGGTCCGCCTGTCATTATTCTGATATACGGAGAGGCAGTACTAATAGTTCGCGAATTTTTTCGAAACAAAGATTCCTCAACCCGTAAATGATTTCTTAACAAATTTTTACTTTATTTTACGTCTATACTTAAAAGTAATAGGCTTAATAAACTGCATATTTAATTACTAAACACATAACTTGTGGCTTTGAAACTACACAGATTTCAGCCTGTATAAGTTAATTCATCAACTCCTTTCTCTACATTATTAACTTTAGTGCGGATTCACTTACTTTATAGACTCTTCAGAAAAAAAACCTCATGTAAGGGAATTCGATCTTAAGTTAATAATGTGCACTGCTTGCGAAAGTTTTAGTTCGCAAAAATATATTCTGCATCATTACAGTATTTTCTTCTATGAAACCATACACATACCTTATTAACTTAACACAGCGTAAACTTACTTGGTTTTTTGTCGAAAGAATCCGACCAATAATGTGTCCGTCGTTAATAATGTTCGCTTACGAAAGTTTTAGTTCCATACACATACCTGTTTATACGACTATATATTTCAATAGCACAGAAAATTATAAACTCCCAAAAACAGATTATGAATAAAACCCAGTACCTATGCGTAGCTTTCGGAGTCGGTATTCTAACACCCGGTAGTTTCTGAAATACATCACGTGCATAGCACCACGTTTTTTACCGTGATACCTATCGGCACCTACACATTGTATGCGCATCTTGTTTACGTAAGGGCGTCGTATAATCCGCGGCCTCATGCGCCCTGCGCGCTGCGCCGTGTTGCGTCAGGCTGAATGCGCCCCGGACTGCTAAAAGCGAATACATAAACAAAGCGGGAGCTCCGCCGCCGCCGTAGTAAATGTTTCACGCCATATTGTACAGTTTATTAACGCGAATGTTGGCGTCTCCGCTCACCCATTAATCTCCATATAATTAAATGATCAAGTGAAATTATATTTAGCGCGGAAAACGGGGCCGCACCCACGCCCGTCTCGCGGCCGCGCTTCAACTCGCCCTATCGGACGAGCGCCGCTGAAACCCTCACGGCCGGTCGTCACTGAACTCTACGCGCAGTCTTACGGCTGTATTTACATCTGGGATCCCTTCAGGAAGCCAGCAGTAACATTGGCGAACTACTGGCTTTCTGGGAAGAAATTGGCTGGCCGGAGGGATCTCACAGCCCTGCTACGTACATTACAATGGGCCAAATATGAGACTGAGTGCGGTAACCATAGGTCAAACTGAACTAAACCTCCAGTGGGGGGAAAATCCTTATCTGACTTATCAGGGTAGGGAGTTGTCACTTGAGCTCTTTATAGGTATCTTTTATGAAGTGTCATTGGAATAACTCTAAATCTGAAAACCGTCCCTTAAATATCGATAATGATTAGACCACTTCCAAGTAGAAACTTAGAAACCTAATAGTTTCGCCATGTCCGTCCGTCTGTATGTCTGTCTCTCCGTCTGTCTGTCCGCGGATTAGCACAGAGACGATACGTACTAGAGAGCTAAAATTTTTTTTAGGTTTCCTCTCCTACACTAAAATTAGGGATGCAATTTTTTTTTCTTGCCACATCATAGTGTAGGGTATCGTTGGATTAGTCGTATAAAAATGTTTTTCGATTTAGGGTGCTGTTTCCGAAATATTAAGCTTTAAATCACAAATTTTTGTCAGAGAAGGGCATCCCCCCTCTCCCGGCTAAACGGTTGATGGTAGAAAGGTAAAAAAATCAGGGTAGTAGCAAACATAAGGAAAACTATGACGGCTAAGTAGGCTTTACAAGTTGACGAGTAATAGGTGACCAACTTATAAAAGGAAAATGACTTTGATGAAGTTGTTTTAATTCTGCAAAGCAGGTAAAAACCCACTCTTTCTACGGAACCCTACACTGCACGTGGCCCGACACGTACTTGGCAAATTTTTTTCTGTGTGACTGTTTGTGTCCTAAACAAAAATAAAATAAAAATTAAAAATACTATTTTTTCAAATGAATATTTTTTTTAATTTGTAAGAAAAAAGAAAAAAAGATTGAGAATTCAAACTTTTTTGTTGGAAATAGTTCAATGAATATTTAAGACACAGTATTCAGGTTTTGCGATATTTTAATAAACTAACATGTTGTATTTTAGCAGCAAATTAACCCTTGTTGGCCCGAAAAATTAGTCAAAACAAAATGTGGTGCGATGTACGGAATCCAAAATACTTACAATGACATTTTCATACGCGCTCGATATTTATGAGGCCTCTCAGCTTCATAGCAACATGATAAAAATTGTAGAGCAATAAAAGCCCGCTGACTACTTGCATTTGAGTTATCGCAAAAAGCTTTCTTCTGGGCCATTAGGGCTTGTGGTTCAGTCGGCGGGCAGTGTGTATATAAGTGTAGTGAAATCCACGGAAAAATCTCATGTCTGTTTAACATAGCAGAAAAGCTAGTTTATTGATAATTGGCGGTTTCTCCCTCCCAGCGCATGGCCCCGCCCTCGGCGCGGGCGCAGTGCGGCGTGCAAATAAATTGCGATCATAATACTGCGCGATGGCGGCGCGGCCGGCTACAATTAAAATTTGCATTCCTGTCGTTTGATTGATAACTCAGTTGGATTTGTCGCTGACTCCCTCCATCGCCATACGTGGTGCGTAGGAGTTCCATTCTTAACTTGCAATACGAATACGGTTTACGACGAAGTCGGTACTGTGAAGGAAAACACCGTGAGAGAATCTGAGTACACGAAGTATTTATTTCAATGGGCACTTGAAATCGCTAAGCCGGAGCGAGGTGATTACGCTCAAACTCTCTCTTTCTCACAGACAACTCTGGGCCCTGCAGGGCTACGTAATGCATTATGTGTCTTGCTTCATTACCAGCCGTTTCAAGCCCACTGCAGGACATAGGCCTCCCTCATGGTTTTCCTAACCATGAAGGGTTTTGCCATGATCGCCACGCTTGGCAGGCGGGTTGGCGATCGCAGTATGCGATTGGAATCTCAGGAAGACGCTGCTGCCCACATCCTGGTAATGTGTTTCCTTAGTCGCCTTTTACGACATCCACGAGAGAAAATGGAGTGACGCTATTCTTAATCCGGTGCCACACGGAAAAGATTGTGTCGTGCTTAGTTTTGTAGTTTCGATATGCCCTTCATCGCACAGTTGACCAAAGTTGTACTTAATTAAAATAAATCCTCTTTTAATTGTCTACCTGTTGGGCTTAAGATTGACAATTTCACTGAGTATATAGTTAATCGCTCTGGCTCTTTAGATTTGTCAAAAAAATTAAATATAACGAGACAGAACGCCTTTTAAGTATTTAGTGAGAGAAGTTTTCAATTCAGAAACTAGCGGAGACGAATCAGGGATATATATTTTTTACGGTTCTATGAGATCTGTCTGGATAGTGGCGAGTTGCAGACCTTGGTATCTGCCTACCCCTCCGGGATACAGGCGTGAGTTTATGTTATGTTATGTGAAAAATAATGAAACCCTTCAATCGTTTGATATTGTAATATTTCATCAAGAACAAATTATAATATGGAAATGAGTGTAGGCCACTCAAAACACGGCATACCTTCGAGATATTCTTTCGAAAATATTTCATCATTTGTATTTCTAGAAAATTATTCTACCGTATATTATGACGTAGTTTTACTTCAGGGTATGTTGCTAAAAACAATGTTGTCTAGCACAATGATTTCATTTTGGTGGTAGCCTAGTGGGTAGAACATTGGTCTCGGAAGCGGGAGACCCAGGTTCGATTCCCAGTGCGGACATGTACATATGACTTTGTTTTTTAAGTTATGTAAATTTGTGAAGTTATAGTAGCAATACCACTCGCTAACAGGGAAGGAAAATATCGTGAGGAAACCTGAGTGTCTGAGCTATCCCCATACCTCAGCGCCTGAAATCGCCAATCCGCGGTGGGCACGCGTGGAGATTTAGCCCAACTCTCTCTCTATAACAAGGAAAGCAAACAAAGCTTAGAAGCTTAAGGTTTCTTTTTTCTGCAAAAAATTAAAGCACGTATATTGATGACTAGATGAACGGATATTGATGAACGCATACTATATACGAATATCACACGAATATGATGTTTGTAAAATCATAGCTTTCTAAACACGCAATTTTAGAGAAGGCCTGTGCCCTACAGTGGGACGTACCTATATAGGCTGCTTATGATATGATTACTTCAGGGTAAGTTGCTAAAAATAATGTTGTCTACCACAATGATTTCATTTTATATACGTCATGTATTCTTTATGTTCTACGCAAACATACCATTATCTATACAACATTTGAATATTTCAAGCGTCTACCTGTTGCCGTTATTAATATCGAGCAAAAAAAACGGCAAAAATATCACGTTTGTTGTATGGGAGCCCCCTTAAATATTTATTTTATTCTGTTTTTAGTATTTGTTGTTACTATCACGGTTCAGACGGACTATCCTGGTGACAAACGGATGGACAGCGGAGTCTTAGTAATACGGTCCCTTCCTCTTTGGGTACGGAACCCTAAAAAGAGTACTTCCAGTCTTCCCGAATTTTCCAGTGTTCGACAAAAATTTTATTTTTTAAATTTTAAGACAAAATTCTGACTTAATGAAGTAAAGAATTATAAATCGGTTCAGCCGTTTTTAAAACATTTTTTATATACCTACTAGACAGATAGATAAAGAACATAAAATAATATTATTGTACATAAAAATGGAAATTACACAGATGTTTCTTAACCTAAGATGTCGGCCTTATATGTGTATTGTTAAACAAAAATACAAAGAACTTTGTGTCGCAGAGGGGTTACATCGGGAATAAATGTTGTTTAAAAGAACCTTGAAGAATGCTTATGAAAAAATGCATAGTTTGCTCAAGGTCTGCGAGGCGGCCGGCTCTCAGTCAACCTCGCGACAAGTAGAATTTATAAAAAAAATATTTTTACGCGGTGCAATCGTACGACACACTCACCCCTCAGGTATTTGTAGAATGTATACTCAATAAATTATATGCGATATTTTTGTTGAATATGTTGGCTCGTGGCCACTGATTGCTGCTGGATATTTAGTTATCATACTTAAATATGAAGCGTATGGCCGATGCGAATATTCAGCACACAGACAATCTCCGGTGGTAAAGGCCCATTCGTTTGATGCCCACCGTGAAATGTATTATGTACCAGTTGATATGATATGATCTTTCAGCACCTTATAAACTTCGGTTTATAATTAATAAGCATAATTCGCTTATTTTAGGCAAAGTAAACCCTATCGGCACCTACCAAAGCGCTCTATAAGGAAGGAGAATGATTAATATGATTTTTATGGTTCCTACTAATTGGTCCGACAATGTAAACGGCCTCCGCATCGCCTTTTTGCATTTTAATCAGGAAACACTGGAAATAAACATATAAGTTGAATTATGGACACATGGAACGAGAAGAACCAGTCACAATGCGACAGGCAGGCGCCAGCCTCCGTCCTCAATGAACTCTACAAATAAATAATTTAATTCAGATAAAAAAACCTATGCTCCATTAATAACGAACTTGCCGAACAATACTCTAGGCAAAGGATTTTTCCAGTGGGTTACTAGCGTGCGTTACTATGGGTAATTGCACTTTACTCGCTTCTGTGTGTTGCACTTGATGTGTATTGTGTTGACTTGTGTTTTATGACAAGGAGGTCATGGTGTTTAGAAGAATAACTCGCATATGCTATGAATGATAAAAGCCACAGCAAAACGCAATAATAATATGCAACTTAATGTAAATATTATTATTAATATGCAAAACTATAATGCGTAAAAATAATAAATCACTGAGGTACGTTGGTACACATAGAATAAATAAAGTTACTAGTCTGTAGTTTTTGTAGCAGTGGGCCAATGATACAATGCACATATCGCTTTTTTGAGTTCAAACGTAACAAAGCAAACATACCTTTCAAACCAAAAGCCGCTTCTAGCAAATATTATTATGAATTAATATTGCTCATCAACTTAGGCTGTTCTGTAGCTCACTTAGTGCGCCTCTATTCGATTTTATATCTCGAATTCTGTTTTATGTATTGTTTTGACTACTTTTCGCTAAGATCGATGTTCTGAGGCAGATTGCTGGTAGCGGCTGGATGAAGACGGCCAGGCGTGCCTTCCCCAAGGACTATGTTAACGATAGTAGGCTGATTAATTAAAACTATTTTATTATACGCCTTCTAAAAACGCAATTAGCTGCATATGAATTTGAAAAGTAAGCTTAATTTTCACTCAAAAAGCTTTCATCTGCGCAAGAAGGTGTGTGACAAAACGATGTGCTCTACAATTTGACAATAATAAATTAATTGAATATAAAATGAAATTCTACCATACCACAAATAAATAGTATCGGATCAACTCCAGAATCGAGATGAAACTAAAATAGAACAGTTTTTTAATAGTGATTTCGTTGGAATAACAAGATCAATCACCCGGGAAGTGTCAAGATCTCCGCGGAAAAATAAGGAAATTACCGCGCCGGCGCCATCACAACCTTCGCCTGAGCCTTACGTGAAGCGCAGGCTTAAGGCTTCTCCTATGGAATTAATTACCAATGCATAGTTGAGAACTCTGTTTATTTTGTACATAATAGAAATTTACATAAGAATCTTATACAACGTGTTATTGAAACAACGCCAAACCTGAAAACTTTTTTGATAATGTTATTAAACCACTTTCAATAAGCAAAAGTTTAAATTTTGAAACATTTTCTTACTTTTCATACGTGTCAAGATATTTAAACATTGCATTATTGGAAGTGGTTTAATTTATCGATACTGAAGATAAGGGTTATTTTAATAAAACTCGGAGAGAGAGAGAGAGAGAGTGACGAGACGAGAGAGATTAATTTAAAACTAATAATATACGTAAGTATTTTATGACGATAATTTTTTTTACTGTATTGTATGTATGTTATTGCATTTGATTTAATTCTTTTAACTGCACCACGGCACGCACTCCGTAGTACAATTATGGGTTACCGTAGGCACTGACTGAAAATCAGCGCGCTGAGGGATCACTTCCTCAGCACAACTCTGAGTCAGCTACCTTTTGTGGCAACTTAGATACACAACAGGCTACATCTATGGTCCTGCTTTATTTATTCGTTTTGTCAGTTGTGTATTTAGTTTTCTCTCTGTTGTTGTGCAAATTATGTTATTTATCTGCTTATTTTGTGTCTGTGATGTATCTTGTTGGTATGATAAATGTCTTTCTTCTTCTTCTTCTCAGACGCGTGCCCCAATTATGTGAAACATAATTTTTCCTCATGATATTTTTCTTCACCTTTAGCGAACGGTATTGCTACTACAAATTTACAAATGTATGGTACATATTTTGTCATGGTACATACATACATACATTCGAGCGGCTCTACCGCGACTGGAATCCGTTCTTAAACTGTCGTATTTAAAGTGAGCCCTGAGTTTCCATGTAGCACTGGGTCTAATTAAGGCTTGTTTCTTCAACATAACCCCTCAATCAGGTGTTTTACAATACATTTTATTCTCTAATGATTAGTATTTAAAATCTGAAAAAAAAAAAATCTTTTCAATGTCCAATCTAGGGCCATC
The DNA here is from genome assembly GCA_947308005.1 of Yponomeuta malinellus. Taxonomy (NCBI): domain Eukaryota; kingdom Metazoa; phylum Arthropoda; class Insecta; order Lepidoptera; family Yponomeutidae; genus Yponomeuta; species Yponomeuta malinellus. The sequence goes on along the minus strand of OX371006.1, from coordinate 11,796,583 downwards.
GGTCATTATTTTAATGATTTTTTAAACTTTATAGCTTAAAAAAATCGCGAACATGAGTTTAACTTATCGCCAAATGTGGTTTTATTTGAGCTGTACCGCGTTTTCGATAATAAAAAATACACCAAAATAACTATCACTAAATGTGTCAGTGACGTCTAGGGTCACGAGCTCCCATTTTATGTTTTAGAGGATTTGATACCATTAAATAAAGGACATAGGATGAAAATAAAGGAAATCAATATTTTTTATTAAAATGCTGTTATAGTATCAGAAGCGACATTTATAAAAAAAACAATGTTAATACGCAATGTAACATCGTTTGTCGTTAATCGAAGCCAAGTAAGTAGTACCTACCTTAATTATTTAAGTAACCTTAATTACGGCCAGTTTCTGAATTGAGAATTTAGCTAAGTAAATAGTTAACTGTAGTGCTGTCTCCTCGAATTTCTCGGAAAAGAGCTTGACGGAACATTACTTAAGTATTTACTTAGTGAAATTCTCAATTCAGAAACCAGTCCTTAGTATTTTTGCATTTAAAAGTACCTATACTTGGTATTACTTTTGGCTGCTCTAAGAGCTTCTTCGTTTTCTATAATGAAATTATAAAATTGTTTGCATTTCATGTCATTTGAAGTTCGACTTTATTTGTAGTTTTGCTTTTACAGTGTCAATATCTAACTTATTTCGGTTTTTGGTCCACGTATTCGTACACAAGGAAAAAATCCTTTTGGCTTGGGCGTTAAAACTATCTAAGGGTAGTATTGTCCTCTATTGAAGATATTAAATTACGGGACAGGATAAATTTTGGGTCCGAAATACAGGACGTCCTTTAAAATAAAGGACGTCTGGCAACCCTGACGTCGGTCATCGAAATTCTATTACCTAATAGGATTTGTATTTCTGTAATTTCAAAAATGCCTACTTTTCCTCCAACTTTTCGCTCACTCAGCGCAATAAGTCCCATAAAAAGCTTGGAGAATCCAGCCTTAATTACCGAAATCGTATATCACGCATAAAGCGAATTACGCCACGTGTTTTAAGCTCAGGATTCCATACGATTTGTTTGAAGTTTGGGGCTCAATCACTTTGTTTGTGGCGATATGTTCGGGGACAGTCGGTGTATCCTCGGCAATTTCCATAGCCGAACCCCGCAGATATCTATCACGTCGTATCAAAAGTAATGGAAGCTGTTAGATACGTGTGATGGGTAATGTTAGTAATGAAATGATGCTTCAAAATACATTTTTTTCCGCATTTTCAGTGGGAGAAAGGTCGGATGCGTCGATTGTTGGACTTAGATCTCGCGTATGTTGTATTACCTAATTGGTAGACATTTATTTCTTTTGAAAAACAAAAGCAACGATTTGCATTGCATTTTTATCAGTGTTATTGTAGGCTGAAATAGTAGACTTACTGATTCAGAAAGAGACAATTAATCAACTTTCTGACAATATTATTGTAAAGTTGGATCACGCAGACTTTGTGAATAAATAGGTACTACGCAATAGAAGTGTTTTGATTTCCATTTGATTAATGCTATGCTAATGGGACCTATTAGAATTATTTATGTCGATAATGCGATTCACATATTCGGCACATTTGAATGAAATAAATATCGATTTATCACAGTATTTACAGTCATTCCAGACTTTGAAAAATACTGCGTGTCTGTCAGATATCACGTTTAAAAACATCGAGGACAACAATGTCAAGTAGAAGCAGCGATTTATTTTCGTGTTAATTGCAATAATTAATTCAAGACTAGTGAAGATCAGAATGTAGACTCGCTTTTACTTACCACGTAGGTATTTATATTCGAGGCAACGTGTAGCTAAAGCATTTTTGTCGTAGATCAACTTAACACCAAAAAATTATGGAAATATCTTCTATATGCGTTCAGTTAATTTCCCTCTTAATCGTCTCAATAGATGATTATTTATGTGTATATCAGCGCACAGTGGGTGAAACCCGAGACGAGTGTGACGGCGGCCAGGTGTGACATCGCCTTATGAAAATTAATGAAACGCCTCAGACCGCTTGTCGTCTTGCTTAGCGATTAGTTAAACAAAACAATAAATAACCAAATTGGTCGGTTGGTCACTTGTTGCGTGGCATGACCAAAATGCTTAACTTAACTAAGAGACAGGAATTTTCATTTAAAATAAACTTAACAAAATAGTCTTAGAAAACACATCGCAAAGCAGTTTTCCCGGAAAAATAATAGGAAACGCGTCAAAGATTCTCTATCAGAGATTTTTATAATATACCTAACTGCACTCTTATCAAGCACAATGATAAGATAATATGCTGATTATTTATTTAAGGTGGCTCGTTAGGGTACAATAAACGTAAAAACTGACGCCTGACAAATTAACATAATTAAACCTATGTAGATGGACGGTGTTATTTATAAAAGCACTATTCCTCAAAAACACTCCTCGGACAGTTTAAATAATCTGTGGTTATTTTTTTTCTGTACCACCGACTATTAAACTGACTCTGAGGAGTGTTTTAAGGAATCGTGTTTTTTTTTTTAAATAAGACCATTAATCTTTCTCGGCGTGTCGCGTTCTCTCTGCTTCGCTTTTCTCGATATCGCGTCTCTTTTAGTTCCTAAATATCACACGTCAGGTGGTCAAGAAAGGACAGCGTTTTATTTGTGAGAAATGAATAAATAGTGGCTGTGTTATCTATTTTACGTAGACCGTCCACCTTAACAGATGATTACAGACTAAAGTATGTTGTCACACCTTTCTAAATATTCAGAGTTGTCTTTATGGCTTATATCACGCACACCGAATGTCATTAGAATCGTTATTCCGCGCTAATTAGTCAACAAGACATCCGTGTGCGTGTTGGGTACAAGGATTGCTTTATCATTAGCGGGCATGATTTATAGTATGCAATTTACATTTTGTTATAAAGCAAAAGGAACTCGACACGTTTGCAACACAGAGAGGTTAGATTAATAATTAAAACTTAAAACGTTTGTCTATTTATTGTTGCATGATAATTATTATTATTAGCGCTAGCGTTAGGCGTAGCACCACCTGCTGTCGACACCCGATACCCTCGCGTTTTACATAATCCGCGTGTTGCCGCAGCCGCGCGCCCGCCGCCGCGCCGGCTGACGTCACGCCGCTGAGCCTCCGGCAGCGCAGCCGCGCCACTCCGCGGCCCGTCCCTGACTCACGCCGACTGTCACGTCCAAGGCCTTCAAGCAGCGATGGATATCGCTGCCAAAAGTAAAAGAAGATATTATGTCATTTTCTTTATCCGATCGGCGCGCAACTAGCCAGAGCGATGGGAATAGGCTCGCCGTTCCTCAATGGAGCGGCGCCGTCTGAAGCGCGCGCTGATAATAACTTATTTTGACTGCATACTTGTTGTCATGGCCCACGCGTCCGCTTGTAATTTCAAAAAGTAATCACCTGAGGCGACTGGACGCGAATCTCCGCACTAACTCACCGAGTGTAAACTAGTCATCGCGCGCAGCAAGGGGATGTCAAAATATCCTGCTTATGGATAATTCAGAGCGAACAATTTATGCTCTACCCACGCGCGCTGAAATATGGCGACGCAGCGGCTCTTACCATCTTGAGCTCAGCTTTCTTGTTCGCCTCAACGTTTGCAATCGTGAATTCGTCGCAAAGAGAGGCCTGTGGGATGATCTTGGCAGTTGCATAACTTGCCATCCTTTTAAAGCATTGAGCAATTTGTGCAGAATACTATTGCGACAATATTTTCTTTGGGCATTCGACATAATTTCACACGGCCAACAGTTGGTATGGTAGACATAATACATTCAACAGCATCAAAAGGACGTTGTAAAGTCTAGAAGCAGTTACTTGAGCCTGTGCGTTTTGATCATACATTTTATAGTGCAAAATAAACACGGTCGGTGTATCTGGCGCTATTTCCATAAGCAGATTGCGAGAGGCGGTTCAAGACGGACGTCGTCGCCAGTGTTTCATTTCCCTGTCGGGCGGCTTGGCCTGGAGCCAATGGTTCCGAGAACGCACAGGAGAAGGTTACGCGATGTCTCGCCACGCTTTTCATGCCTAAATCGTGTTGGAGTTGGAGATATTATTTTTTCACCAGTCTATCGCCACGCTTAGCAGTAGGTAGGCACACCTACGTTTCAGATAACTGTACTACTCTGTACAACTCAATCGCATCACTACATGAAGAGTTATTAGCCAATATTATGAAGAAACTATATTAGTCTGACACGACGGTCATATTAAAGTGACCAAAATTAGTTCAGACAGAACTGGCAGACACAATAAGTCTATTTATACATCTCTTCCTGTTCGAATAAATATCGATTAATTATTTCCGATTGGTCATGGGCACAGCGTGGTGCAACAGACTGGGGAGCGCTGATTGGAGCTTCCTCTGGCGCCGGCGCCGCCACCCTCCTTCCTCATTACGAAAGTCTCGTATCGCACCCACACCACTTAAGCTACCATTGATGGATGTCTGCTTGATATATTGGGATATGTTTGGTCGTTGTAAGAGAGCTTGTTTAAAGTTGACGTGCAATTAAAAGAGTAGTTACTCACTTCGATATTATCTACTAACATTGGGGTGAGCACTTTTATGATTAAGTGTTCGTTTTAAAAGAACAAGATTTTGCCGAAGTATTTTTTTACCGACAGTGGTCGTAAATGATGGCACTCCAATAAAAAAGGCCATTCAATTAAACAACAAATCAATTGGTTCTCACGCGACGCGTCGTGCACTTATCAGTCCACCCGTGAAGCGGGGTTAATTAAATAGTTAAAAGAGATAAAGTTGAGTTATATGCCGCGTATTTATAGAGGCGACACCTTATCGAGCTGAGCAATCCGATAGCACATGTCAACTATGACACCAAAATCTCTCTTAGCTGCCGTTGTTGTTGTTTACACTGACGTGAATGCCAGGGCATTGGAAGTGGCTTGGACTCGTGTTGTGAAACACGAGGCTAGAAAAGCTGAGTCTGTCTACTATCTCTTGTGGATTATACGTAGTTTTTACTTCAGTTTTTTCTTTAGTAAGTACTTACTTACTTACTTGAGTTTTTATTTTTTGTAATATTGTACTACCAATGTAACAATGTATTTCATGTGCAGTATTTTCTAAGGTTAACACGAGCACTAGACATAGTAAAACAGATTGGATAGATTGGATTTTAATTTTAGTAACTAATAATCAATATTTTTGAGTTTATATAAAATTATTGTTTGCCAATTTAAATTTGAAAAATTTGCCGAAATATTTTTGAAATATAACTTAATATTTTTTGCCGAGGGTAGTAAACTAGCAGTTAATGCTTTCAAAAAGGCGTCTGTCACCTCAGTCTACCGAGACCACGGCACTTGCAAAAGTACCGACACATCGGAAAATTGTAAAATGAAAAAATAAACGAGTAAATATCCGTGCCAATTCAGTTTTTATAATTAGTGTGTGTTTTACGACTAATACGTGAATTTGGACTGATAGTGAAGGAGCTCAAGTTTACGCGGAGAAATGTACATTTTTTACAACGCATATAAAACAAGAAGAAAAGTTGTGCGCAGTTATGATCATAAAACATTTTATTCATCATGGCATAAACGCTGCTCATATTATTTTCTATTTTATTTTTACGTGGAGCTTTGTACGCCATATCTGTCCAGCAAGTTAGTCTGGTCTTACTCGTGAATACGAGTTTCATGCCTTTGTGGCCGTTTTATTCGCATTTAACACTGTTACCTGCAACTTTTATTTTTAAACTCCGCTTTGAGTGCGTATGTAAATTGGACTTGTTAACCTACGCCTATAGGTTCCTTCAGTACCGCAACTTTAAAGTAGCGATAGCTGCAGCACGCGTACCATGCGTATTCTACTACAATGTTGCATATATGAAGTGATTAAAAAGTCGTTGCCTGGATCTAGCTAAAATCGTAATTTTGTTAAAGGGAATAAATTAAACTTTTGCTAGTGTTTACGGATGTATTACTTATGCGAAGCACTTATCGTGTAAGTTACACGTGTAAATATTATCTGTTGTTAATACATTTCTCAATTAGTGTGAGTGAGTGGTTATTGGATTGGTGTCGATGTCATCAAGACCAAACGCATCATAAAAGTGAACGAGATAGAGAAACGACATAGTTAAGTTCTTTACATTGTCGTAGCCGTCGGTATTTGACGGGATGTAAAATGAATTCCTTTTCAAACGGAATTTCGTATTTCGTTTCGTTGTGACGTCACAGGCCAAAGCATTATTTTATGTTTCATTGATTTAAATACAGTATTAAGTTACTAGCAAAAAAAAAATAATTAAAAGTTACCTTTTCAGAGATATTTTTCAATATTTGCTTTGAAGAAGTGCTTGTAAAAATGTATTATTGATGCAACCAAATACAATATAACAATAACAGCTGACATAAGTTACATTAGCTGTTATATGGCGAAGTTATTAAGGGGACCACTGACTAATGACATTCTCTCATGCTGTACTTATAAACTTTGTTAAAAAAGAAAAAAATACCCAATTGTCAATTAAAGTCATCACAGAAATGCCCAATTGCCAATTGATGTCATACTCTGCGTCAGACTATCATAATTATATAAGTCACTATAACTAACACGATATATTTATGTATTTATAAACTGATTCAAAGCAGGAAAAATACCCAGTTGACAATGTAAGTCATTAAAATACCCAATTGCCAATTGATGTCATTGTCAGTACAAGGTATCACAAAAATTACCTCCCATGACTAAATTTTTGGAATTTATATAGTCACTTATAGGAATTTTCTTTGTTTCAGAATGTCAATTTGGCAAAGTAGCGAAGGAGTTGGGGTCAACATGGTTCGCAGACCTTGGCCCTCCCTTCGGAATAATGTACTGCATCAAATGTGAGTGTATGTCGGTACGTATTTTAGATGTTTGTTTACTTATTCATGCTTTCTTTCACAATTTACGAATACTATGTTTCGCTTAATCGTTAGAACAGTCAAACTTAACTTTTTACTGCAAATCCTTTAGACCTGGACCGACAGCTATCTATGCGGGGACGATAAAATAATTGCTCAGGATAACTTAATACTTAGTATGGGTGGTGAAATCGAAACTAAGACAAAACTAAATCACTTAGCGGTCTCTACTTTTTCCTTGCCAATTTACTTTATGAAAAACTAAATGTACGCCGGGTGTTATGAAACTGAGGCCCTTTCCGATAACCGCGTATTCTCTGCATCATTAAGAATGAATGCATTATTGGATCCCGAGCAAAATGTTATGGATATAGTACTTTATTGTTCTGCCCACTACACTTTCGGATCGGGAGTCAGTATTGTCTAGGCCTAAGGTGTTAAAATCCTTCTAACTCTGCCTTGCAGGTGCAGAAAAAACGCCGCGTAGTGGCAAAAGTCCACTGCCGGAACATCAAGAACGAGTGTCCTGAGCCCTCCTGTGACTCCCCTGTCTTATTACCCGGTAGATGCTGCAAGACCTGCCCGGGGGATGTCAATTGTGAGTACGAACCAACTGGTTTTAACCGGGTTAAGCTGGATTTTGACCTCGATCGACTGCTGGAGCGTCCCCTATAGAAGTTGTTACACGAGAAATACTGCAGGGGTCATAAAATAGACATCGTCGAATTAATCGTGAAAACGAATTCTACACTGACGGCAACGGCACGGTGTATGCTTTTTGTTGTTTGATCTATAGTATATAATATACAAGCGTTAAACTTGTCGTGGATATAGTCAAGTGCAGTCCCTGTAGTACGACTACAAAAAATAGAATCAGGCCAAGTGTGAGTCAAACTCCTGGTAAGGATCCCGAATTGAATAAAATGAAATGATTTTTTTTATTGTTAAATAATAATTCGAAACCAAATTTGATTGATTAGATTAGAACACTTTATTGTATACACCAGAAAACAAAATACATTAAAAGGCTTACATGTCTAAGTTTTGTCGTATACAATTGGCGGTCTTATCGCTAAAAGCGGTCTCTTCCAGACAACCTTAGGATGGATAGAACTGAAAGATGAAGAGAGTAGGTAGGTAGGCGTACATGAAATATATGGGAAGAAAATGTACATAAAGTAACTGACTTACTTCTAATATTTATACATATTTAATAAAATACTGAAAATAACCATAGGATACAAATATATACTATACAAACATATATATCATTATAATATACTAATACATAAATTTCACATATAAACAGACAACAGACAAGACTTACCTACTATGGTTACTATATAGAGAATCATAGCAACAGCATTACAGGTTTTCAGCGAGATAGTGAGACTTTAGCAGTTCTTTGAAAATAGGAAGGGACCTTGCTTTTCGCACTTCCTCTGGCAGGGTATTCCACAGTCGAACGGATTGCACAGAGAAAGAAGAGTCGTAAATCGAAGTAGGCAGCATCACTTACTTATAACAGCTATTATCTTAAGACTACGGGGCCCAGGGCCCAATATTAATAGGACCCAGTGGGCTAACTAGCACCAACAATGCAAAAAAAACATATCTTCTTTTACAGATTGAATTTGCAAAAAGTGTTTGTACAATCTCTAAAATCATGTTTATAGTGATTCTTAGCTGGATAGTTAGCCCATTGGATCCCCTTAATGTTCATGGTGGTACGGAACCCTCGGCGTGCGAGTTCATCTCGCACTTGTCCGCCAAGTTTGTTTTTAAAACTTATTTTGGTGTAATATATTTGTGATCGCACTTTTTAGTTTGATTCGCTTTAGTCTTCAGGCAAGTGAGGTTGTGTCTGTGTGTCTACTATGCCATCGACAGGTTTTAAATCAAACTGCGCCGGCCTAATCCAGGCTAACGGCTTAATTAGTAAAGTCATTGATGGAAGTAGGGCGTAGCGTCGCCGGCTCTGTTCTGGAACCGTAATGAGACCAACACGCGGACTTTTACGACTTCTCAGAGTACTGCGATTTTCGTATTTCAGCTGCCTCTACCTACCTACCAATAAATTACCTACCAATAAATTACCTACCCATAGATGTTTATTTACGTCCTACGAGACGTGATTATCTGCAGAGAGGAATTATAATAGCAGAACTTGAATTCGGGGTACTCAAGTGTTACAGTTTTGTGAATCAAGATCATCAGAGATCCAGTTAATCAGCGCCGTACACGTAAACGCTGAGAACGTAAGCGTCATAAACTCGTCTTATTGCGCCGGCGGTGGCACGGGAACTCACCGGACTTGAGACTGGTGTGTTTGCTCTAGGTAGACAGTAGGTATTTCACTTTGCGATAATTTTATCGCAATTGCGATGTTAACGTATTTGAGATAAATGCTGCGATCACAGCCTTTGCGCTCGCTGTAGTATGCCTGACAAATGATCTGTTTCCATTGCTGGCCACGATGTGAATCCGTTGCTGAAAGCTGAAAGCCGTGAAAGAAAAGCGAAACATCACGTGGTTTGTTCATAATGACGCTAACTAGGAAGCTAGACGTGCCAAAATGTTTGATTGAAACGTAAAAGCCCATTAAAAAGTGAATTATACTAGGTACTCTTGAACTTGGACGTCTAGTCACTTGAAAAAGAAAGTAAAACTCATATATCTAGTAAATAAAGAGTATAAATTTTATGCAGTGTATGACGCCATTGCGTCGTTCGAGAATATCATAAATAATTAGTAATTGCCTATTAAACTGTTGTTGCGACAAGCTCGCATTTGTTACAATTATGAAATATGCAGGAGGTAATGAAAAGGTTAAATTGAAATGAGCATTCGGCTAATTTAGAAGCGTCAATGCGCATGACATCGCGTCGGGTTTGTTACCTTAGTGGCAGTTTTATTAGTACTGACTGTCTGTCGTTAAAACAATAAAAAGCGGAATTTCGGCAAATACCTACACAAAACTGAAAATCGGATGTAAATTTTTCACGATTGAAACATACGCTACACAATGTTAATACTCGTACAGTTGAAAGTACATGAACATTTAAATTTTTGTTGCAAAGTCACCGGTAACGTAACTCAATAGGGTACATGCGTTGTTGATGTGCCGTCGAGTGTGCGACGATACTTTTATGATTTCGTGATCATAACTTCACTCAGCTTAAAACTTAAACTGAAAATGAACGGAGTTTTACCACACTACACTTAATTTTAGTTGATGATCTAACTTCTGTTTGGGAAATATGCCATAATGCGATCTATTCATTGATAGTTCATTAAGTTTTATTGAGCTTTTCTTAATATTTTGGGGTCCATAATGAACAATAATTTGTTGTAGGTAGGTATTTCGTTGCGGTATTGATTACATCGGAAACATATATCGATGGCAACAGGTTTGTGAGTCAGAGCGGGCCATCTGTCGCGAAAACTATATTCACAAATGCGTGGAAACTACGTTACGTTTAACATGTTTGTAGGTAGATACCTATAGTCCGCTTTATTGTCAGCTATTAATATGCCGTTTGAGACTTGTCCTAATCGTGTAATATGACACTTGCAGGGTTCTTGGGTAGCGTCCTTATGCAACGAAGAGAATTTCGTGCAAATGATTGGGCACTGTCGACATTGCATCAGGTGCATAGTAGTTTGCTATTCCCCGCAGGCGCAACTGATGTTGGCTTCGAGTTCCAGAAATCACCACCTCCGGACGTTGTCTTTAGCTCGTCCAACGCCTGCTCTATGCCTATCGAGGGTCCTCCATACGCTCCACTTTTCGGCATTTTTTCAGCCCGGCTGGTGATGACAATGTTCTGGTCGCAGAGTTGTGTTTTCTAAAATTTGGGACGGCCCTCACGTCTTGCACAGGAGAATTATGGGCATATAAACATTTTTTTTATTTCCTATTAGAGACTTTTAATATATCTAATATTAAAGACCAAGACTCACCCAGAAATCTCCTCAATGAGATATATATCGCTTTAGTACAATCAGTTTTAACGTATTGTCTACCAATTTGGGGAGGAGCATCAAAGATAAAATTTCTTGAGTTGGAACGAGTTCAGCGTAAGTTAATTAAGGTGATGTATTTTAAAAAGACACGATATTCCACAGACAGATTATATCAAGAAAGTAATTTACTCTCCATTAGAAAATTATACATATTGCAAATCCTATTAAAAAAGCACAAAAACTTACCGTTTGACCCTAAAATACAAAATAAAAGAAGAAAGGATATGGTAGCAAAAACACCGGCAACACGAACTAAATTTGCTAGGATGCAGTACAGCGCGCAGTCATCTTTTATATACAATAAGATAAATAAGAATATTAAAATTTACGACAAAACTTATTATGAATGTAAAAAAAATATTATACAATGGTTAAATAGCTTAAATTATAACGAGACAGAAAAACTAATAGAGCAAGTAAAATAATATTTACACATACATATGTATATAAACACGCACATAAAAAAACACACACACACACACACACACACACACACACACACACACACACACACACACACACACACACACACACACACACACATAGTTGGCTAAGTTAATTTTCTATTTATTTTTTCTTTTGTAATATCATCTCAAACTAAACTAGATTAATGCTATGGAAGAGCGGAGACACCTAGTACAGGCATTGTATGCTTAAAAGGTGACTCCAATTACTATGTACCGAAAAATAATGAAGATAAAGAATAAAGATTTTTTGTATTTTTTTGTATTTTGTATTTTAAGCAGGAGTATCAATTGATGAAATGAAAAAGATAAAGCAGCAAGAGCAACTGCCTGAACATTAATAGCTGCTAGAAAACGTTTTATAAAGACCACGTCTAACTTTTAGAGTGATTAGAAACTGCATTCACAGATATAAAATATGAGTAAGACTAACATATTCTACACTTAAATTAATCTGCTTTAAGAACAGTGCCCTCGCTATTTGAGAAGTAGAAGCCTATAGTGGACTCCTGTCTCCTATTACATTATGAATTATTAATTAAGCATAATGCTTGGGTGTTTGTCATGTTTTTTAAATGGCGCTGCTGGGCCAGCGCTCCGCGGGGCCGCGCGCTACCATCATCTGTTATATAAACCCCTATAATATGTGCTGTACGAGAATGGCCAGAAAGTCCCCTTCATGCAACCTGCACTATCGTAGCAATGTGACAGCCTAACTCTTTACCATTTCGTCGGTCAAATTCTATTCATTGTAATTTAAATTTCACATTATCCTCGACACTTCATTAAATTATTTTTTTAATTTCGCTCTTGATTTGTAAAGTAAAACTATTCAGATGTAATTGAATAGAATTTACTTAATATATTTTAATTTCACTTTATTATTGTTTATTTGTATTGAACTTGTTCTGGAAAGAAATAATGTATTATTTTATTATTGAATCCATTGTGAACTAGCGGAGAAAATAAATAGAGTTCGTATTGTACTTCGAAAAAAATTCACAGATCTAAATTTTTCCCAAATTATTTTTATCGTGACTGTTCTGTTTTTGAATAGTTTCGAAATTTCCTGCCACTGAGTAATGAACGCTTGGCTCTTTGTGAGCCCAATGAGTTTTCAAATTAAATTAAAAAGCAACTGTTTCAGAACGAGATATATAGATTAATACGCTGAATAAAAAAGTAATAATAAGAAAACTTAAATAGAAAATATTGAAACACTATTCATCTTTTACGCCAAAATAAACTTATGTATGATTATTCGTGCTGGCACAGTATAAAAAAGAGATAATTTTGGTACGTAGGTAAGTTGTACTTTACCAGAAAAAGTTACGTTTTGACGAATATGTTCGGGTTGCTCATTCCAATCTAATATATCATATCATATATATATTATAATATATCAGTCCAGGGGCCTAATTATTCGAAACCCTGACGTTTGCGATCGCAATTAGTTTGGAGTTTGACAGTTAGACGATTTGAAACGCGCAGTATTTGGCGTGCGTAATTGGCGGAAGGAGGAGGAGTAGGACGGAGAAGTAGGACTATATACTATAGGAGCAGTACCAATATTCACGGCGAGCACAGAACAAAAAGAGCGTGCATTGGGGAGGCTCCCCAAGGCGCGCTACATTTTTGGTTCTCTGCTATCTTCATTCAGCCGCTACCAGCAATCCGCCTCCATAGACCGTAGGTCCGGTGAACTGGTGGACGTCCTACGTTGCTTTTGGCATTATCCGCTAACAGATCCGAAGAACAAAGCATTGTACTATATTGAGCATTCTATTGCACCTGAAACAAAATTGAGCTGACGAGAGACGACCTGGTGATGTAAAATAATACAGAATTTAATATAACCGCGCGTTCAAAGGATAAAATTGAGAACGGAGATAGACCGTGACCTGGGTACATCATCATGATCTATGGGTAAATGCATTTCAAATTCTGACCCAATACGAACGAAGTCGCAGGCACATATATATTCTAATCATCATCATCATCATCTCTCGTGGTTTTCATAACCATGAGGGGTTTTTCCATAATCGGCACGCTTGGCAGGCGGGTTGGCGGGTTATATTCTAATACTAGATTGTATTAGAATATATTATTATATTTGGAAAATTTTGAGTTTATTATATTTAAATGGTTTGATTAAAATTCTATGTTGTTAAGTGTTGACTACATTTTTTTAACATTACCTAAGCTCCTACATCTTAAAATAATATCTCATGAAACAAATTATACCTATGTTTTGCCCTTATAAGTGCAGAACATAGGTATAATTTGTTTCATTGGCCGTATCGGTCAGCTGAGTGTTCAAATTAAAACTCTATAATTTAAAAAGGGTGTCATTATAAAATAAAAATATAAGTGGTCATTCGGAAAGTCCGTAATTACATTGCATTGGTGGCGGCGAAGAAATCTACAATTTGCTAAGTGCTTACGGTTAGGTGCATTCCGCGATTTTTAAAGAGGCGCCCAAGATACCGTTGCGTGTTTTCCTTTTGATCGCCACCGTCCATCATTCGGTAAATTTCGCTGACTTGAAAGGGTGCGCGCGCAAGATTGTAGGGAGGTATGCGCAGTGACAGGCTCGCGCGATGACAAATGACGTGTGACGCGACCGGCGGCGGCTCCCACAGTACCACACCGCTAATGGTGGTACAGTCTTTTGGCTCCCTTCAAACTCATACAATTTCCCACAGCATAAAATGTTAATCAGTGGAATAAAAAGCTAACAAATACGCCGTTTGCTAGAGATATCACTGGAACACAGAATGATCGGATTCTGATTTTCCAGTAGAAGCACAAACATTTTAATGTAGAGTCCTCGAGCACCGTACCTTTGAAGCACGGAGTCCAGTACTCAGTGGCTCATCAATATACATTAAACTAACACATGGACACGGAGCAACACAGACGCATGGCGGTAAGTAGGCTTCTGTGGATGCCAGCCGAGTCGTTAGTACGCAAGTAGGTAGAGCGTAGTAAGCTGAGAATGCCTTACTTATATGGCATTGTCATGTAGCGACTTAGACTTAATAGAAGTCGGTTTCAGTTTTCTGTTAAGGTAGGACGTGCTATTATTACTAGAAGCACCTACGTCTCCTATGATGTTGCGGACGTGCGTCAAAATAGCTTGTTTTCGCAGTTTACTTTAGGAATGCATCAAAAGTAGCCCGCGGAATGCAATTTACGTCAGCCATGCCTAAGTATAGCACACTAATAACTACCGGAACAAAGCTCGTTAAAATACTCAAGGTGATCTCGCGATGCGCGACGCCGCGTCTCAGCGGGCAGCCAGTATGACTATATCGAGAGCATTACAATGGCATTACTCAGATGCACTGGGCTGATGCAGAAATGGCACGCGCGGGCCCCCACTCCCCGTCGCTCCTGCGGCCCTCTTTCAGACCGTTAGAAACCGGGGCCACTCGGAACCGATTGTGTCAAAACTTTGACAACATTCTAGGGAGATTTGATAGCTGAGCCGAGGGAAAAGCGTCCATTGGTGAAATCGTTGATGGCTTTAGTAAGGGAGAGAAGTTGCAAGCATATTTTGGAGTGTCAAATAACGGTTTCCGATCCTGATCTCTTTCCGTTTGATCGCGAATAGGTCCTGCTGCAAATATAGATGCTGCTGCTGGTTATTCCGGGCTCGGCCGTCGACCCGGCCGCCGCCGCGACGCACCGCCGTCTGCACGCCTTTTTAGTGGACACTTCTTATAACATCATACGCGTTATATTCTTAATTTTTTACGCGAATGTAATGGCGATGTCAACGAACGCTCTCCCTTCGAGAAACAATTGCAAAGATATTATTTCAAGGAAACATTGCGGAGACGCGGAGCTTTAGCTGAGCTCGGATAGAAACTTATGTATAACAAAATAGGTTATTGAATTCCATAGATTGGCTGAGGTACAGATGTTCGATGCAACAGCAATAAAATCTTACGTCGATCGTAAACCCTAAAGCGCGTGAAACGCGCCGCATTTGATTCGGATTTTCTTGTATTTTGTTTTACACCCACTCAACACAGGCTGCAGTGGATCTATAAACTTTAATCAGTGGTTGTGTGTTTGTAAAAACTGTCAGCAACTATTCATTTGTCTCAATGGAAACATCTGTTATTTCTTCCACTTTTGTGCTTGTCACGTACTTAATATGCTTTTCCGATACTATGTATAATCGCATCATGCGCAAAACCACGAGTAAAAATCGGCAAGTGCGAGTCAGTCGCGCAAGGAGGGTTCCGTACCATTATCTATACAATTTTTTTTATATTTCAAGCGTCGACCTGTTGCCGTTAATATTATGAAGCGCGCAAAAAACGGCAAAAAATCAAGTTTTTTGTATGGGAGCCACACTTAAATATTTATTTTATTCTGTTTTTAGTATTTTTTGTTATAACGGCAACAGAAATACACCACCTGTGAAAATTTCAACGGTCTAACTATCACGGTTCATGAGATACAACCTGGTGACATTTGAACGGACGGACGGACGGACGGACGGACGGACAGCGGAGTCTTAATAATAGGGTTCCTTGCCCTTTGGGTACGGAACCCTAAAAACTAGTATAATCTTTCTTTGATACGCGTCCAAATGAAAACTTTAATTGATTTGCCAGGTGTTGGTGTAAGTGTAATAAACGTTGAAGCCTGCGCTTGCTATGAAATGGAATTCTTCTTTCGTAAGTCATTTAATTATAAATGGAATGGAGCAGAGCTTCTAAAACTTGTAGCTCCACGTGTCTCTATTCAATCATGAATTTGTCTGACTGCCTGGTTGGTCTAGCGGTTAACATGCTTAACTACCAAACCAGAGATCGTGGGCTCAATTCTCTCAAATTTTGAAATTCAAGTTGCTTAAGTAAAACTTAACTTTGGCCTTTGCATCTACGTAATGAGATGATTTATGCAGCGTCCAGTGGTATCTTCACTCACACTAGATGGGCGAAGGGACCACTCGGACGCTGCAGTGCCTGGGAGATTGTTTTGCTTGAGTAGTTTGTAGTTCGTTTTTAAATAAAAAAAAAAGCAAAATAACGAATGAAATTGAACAGCAAACAATTCCAAATTGATCAGCAAAAAATGTCAAGTTAGTATTTAAATTTAATTAATTAATTTGCTGACCATTTTCTATTTATTTGCTGATCACGTGTGGCTGCCCATTTATTTATTTTACTGACCGACCACAATGAATTTATTACCTGACCATATTTGATTTATTTGCTGACTGGAGGCCCATATATTTATTCTGTTATCCATAATAGTTGTTGGCTAATTGAGTAACTTTTTTGCTGATAAAATATTTATGTTGCTGATCATTTAAGTAGTTGTCTTTTGCTTTTAAGACGATACATTATGAAGCTATAAATAAGCGATAAATTAGCAGCAGAACCAGCTTGCCTAAATGGAATTAAATGTATAGCTGATCGGATTTTGATAAACCATAACCTGGATACTTTTTAATCAAATTATATTTTATGGACTGTCAGTGAAGGATGGAATGTATGTTATTGGTGTAGGCAACCGCCACTGTTTTACTTTGGTTGGACTTACTTACCTCGCAATTCTGATGATCTCCTTTCAGCATGCAGGAAAGATCTTTATTTTTATCATGTACGTAGCAAATAATGTATTATATTTGATGATTTGAGAAAAGATGGTCAGAGTGGAGTTTATTTTTCGCTGCCTTTTTCTCCTCTACAAATCGACCCGAGGGCACCGGCAAAATGAATTCAACAGAATGTAAATTTTTTACGTTAAGATTCTTTTTTGTTTTCTTATTTCTCATCTCTAGCGGTGTAAACTTGACGACTTGGTAGGTACTCAGTAGGTGTGGTAGATCGCTGGGTGCTGCTGAGGCCAGCGCAGCGGAGCGGCGCGGGTCACGGGTCGGCGGCGCGGCGACGCATCGGCATCGCGCCACTCGATCACGTGTATCTAATTCAGTACACTCGTAGCTGCATGTGCCTCACAGGAATGTGTTTTGTGCACGCCGAAGCCTCGTATCGACGTTTTATTTTCGTGGAATATTGCAGTCTTTGCCTTCGCACCGCATTCCTTGCTCGCCCCTTTTTGCGCCGGTTGGTGAAAAAAAGTAATCGCTTTGATGTCAAAGGAGCTTAAGGTTAGCCTTTTTTATTTTTGCACCGTTCGCGGATAGCCTGGGTTGTTTTTGTGCATTTTTGTAAGGTCGATGTTGGCTGAAGTCATTCCCATTATTAGGTCTCGATAGGCGTTGTTGTCTGGAATGGGAGTTGACCGCAAGTGTGGTGCCGGTTATTATTTTAATGTCGGCTAATGAGGCGGTGTCAGGCGAGTGTGGTCAGGGGGCTGAGTTGCGGTGCTGTGAGTAATAGCGCGGTCTGCGTGCCGAACTATGCGTGACCCGGGGGCGGCGGCGCGGGCGCAACCACGGCCTCAGTCGCAGCCGGCGGCAGCGGCATAAGCACTTTCAGATTTACCTTAAACGCTATTAATCTTCTGATTAAACCGGGTCGGTGGTATGGATTTAAGTGACATTTGAATGGTGGTTATGCGCCTGATATATTAACTGCCACCTTGTGCAAATATCGCTACAATTGTTATTTGAAATATGCACCCGCAAGGAGTAATATCTCACGAATGGCATATCGATTGCGTTCACTTCAAGCTGATTATTATTGTCATTTGAATGTTTAAAGATACTTACCTCCGGTTTCTCGCAAGCAAAAAAAAAATAACGAACAGCAATTTACAACACGTTAACTGGCTGTTAGCGTACGAGAAACACGGTTATTTCAGTAGCCAATTTTCAGAATCCGCGATCCTAGGTTTTGGGTCCTAAAAATCACAATTTTAACACGAGTGAGAGGTCGGTCTTTTTGGAAATTCATGGAGGAGGCCTAGGTCCAGCAGTGAGCTTCTTGTGGCTGAATGATGACGATGATGATGAGAAGTTGGTCTGACACTTTTTTACAAAAACGATCTGGTGCAAAATCTGCCAAGTGCGTGTCGGGCTACGCGCAGTGTAGGGTTCTGGAGAAAGAGGGGGGTATTATCTGCTTTACAGAACTAACCAGTTCATCGACGGATTTCAATGGATTTTGTACGAAGTTTTCCTTTTATAAGTTGGTCGCCTGATAGTCGTTATCTTGTAAAGCCTACTCAGCCGTGATAGTTTTCCTTTTAAGTTCACTATATGTGCTAGTTTTCGTAGTCGCCGTCCCCAGCCGTAGTCCCCCATTCACCTAAATTAGGGATGCAATTTTGTTTTTAAGAAAGTTTTTGTAAGATTTTATTGTATCGTTTTGTCGGAGTAATTAATATGTATTTCTATGCCAAATTTCAGCTTTCTAGTACTAATAGTCTTTGAGCAAGCCCGTGGACAGACGGACAGACAGACGGACGGACATGGCGAAACTATAAGGGTTCCTTGTTGACTACGAAACCCTGAAAATTATCTCTTACACCCACAATATTTTTAAACAACCAATCCAATGAAACCCCGCACTATGGTGGAGGCGAGAAAATAGGTAGACCTCCCTAAAATTGTTTTTCAACATTTTATACTGCCGTTTTGTCGGCGTGATAAATATATATGTCTATGCCAAATTTCAGCTTTCTTGCACTAATCGTCTCTGAGCTAGGCCGCGGACAGACGGATACACGGTCAGATAGACAGACAGACAGACAGACGGACGGGCAAACGGGCATGGCAAAACTATAAGGGTTCCTTGCCGACTACGGAACCCTAAAAAATATATGTTTTTATTCCATTGTTGGCTTTAGTGTTATTATTACATGGAGCCCCTCAGTCTTGTTCGCACTTGTCCGGTTTTGTAAAAGATATGGCAATTGGCACGTTATTTTTCAAAATAAAACTTAAATAGTTTGGTGCGGGACAATGAGTATGCGTAAAGAGCGAGCACGTCAGCGCGGGCGATGTGCAAACAGCGGCGCGCCGCGCCGCCGCCGCCGGCGACGCCACACGTAGCGTCGTCGCAAACATCAATTAAATAATTTGACAACGCAAACACGATACGTGCGGCCCATGCCTTATTAAGTTGACTTTAAAAACGATTAGTCGCCTACATTTTAGCAAACTCAACAGGTTTACCACTAACTAGGTAAGGACTTGCGTTGTACCTACACTTCAAGTGATTATCTGTTACTTACTTTGATTGCTCTGAACGCGTACCTACCTACTTTATACAGGTGGGCCAAAAAGTGACTGACTTCCGAAGAAAAAATCTAGATCGTCCAAGAAGCTATCCGAAGCATCCACATGTATGTTTGTCGTTTTCGAGTTACCGCGGTTTGTCTATTTATTGCGATGTTTTTGACAGGGTCTTTACTCTTTGTATCTTATATTCTCAATATTATATCACCAACAAATACCTCAGCACCTGAAATTGTCAATCCGCGGTGGGCACGTGTAGTAATTACTCACTCTGAGAGGCCTGTGCCCTGCAGTGGGACGTATAAAAGCAACAAAAAAAAATAAATGGGTAAAATAACAGAATTATCATGATAGCATTAACATAACTGAACTACAATCAGTGATTTCAATAACTTTGGGCTCCCCATCATAAATGGAGATCAGCACTATCGACGGGTCTTATGTGTCGTAGATAGGAGGAAAGTGAAGTCGCAAGCGAGTGGCAATCCAGGATTGGATGTCGAAGTGTAGATCGACCGTAAGCTCGATGGCGCGATGACCTCGACAGGGCAGCAGGGAAGACTTGCAGAAACCAGCATAGAGTGCTACTGGTGCATGTATGAAGAGGCTCTTGTTCACCAGTGGACATCGACAGGCTGAAGATTATAATAATCACTCGAAAAATTTGGCGTCTGGTTAATAGCTTTAATCGATAGTCTACTCTACAAACATTGTTTTGACCTTCAATCTGTTAAGTCACATCAGAAAGTTTCAGTTGAAATATGAAAGCTTCGTACTCACCTAATCTAATATAATCCCAAACCTAATCCAACATTACCTTTTTTTCGCTCAGTGTCTACAATATTTGAACTGGAATGTAAATTACTAAATTAAAACAGTTTTTTTAAATTATGTTAGGCTGAAAATGGTTTTTCATGGCGATATTGAGAACAGACTACCTACATATAATTACAAAAAAAAAATACTGACTAGACAACGGGGAAACGTCGTATCACCCTCATTTGATGCAGGTCATATCGGATAGCCCTTGAGACGAGGACGAGGAATCAACATTTTTCATTGGACGACACTTTTTGGGTGCACTCCTGTATTATCGTATTTCAAATTTTGCCATACCTATTGTAAAAATAGTTATTGTTAATCGTAGTGTAGGTCTAGGCATAAAGCGTTACGCCGTAGTCTGTGGTAGAGACTTTGGAAGATTCACCACAGACTATTTACAGAGCGTTTATTGAGTGTTTTAAGGGAATCGTGTTTTTATAAATAAGATCGTTAGCCTTCTAATAAAATGCAAGGGAAACGGTCGGCCCCAGCCGAGAAGCCGAGCGTTGCATTACGAGCTCGCACGCAGGCGGTTATCAGGGCAGCTGAAATTACGAGCGTGTGCATTTTCATCTATCTTACGACACATGATGCGCAGTCGGCGTGCGTGCGAAAAGTAGCCCAACAAACCATTAATCAACTATGAACCTAAATATCATGATATTTAGGACACTCTAAAGACGAGTTCAGCATGCAACAATGACGCACAGTGGTATTTCTAAGCAAACGTACGACGCAAAAGCCATAAAACACTAGTAACATTTTATGCAATCGATTCCCGGTAAGTTCAACTCTATAAAGGTGTAATGAACCCTTATCGTTATCTCGTAGTTTATTTCACAGATATGGTTGACATCATTGTCTCGAAATAGAATTGTCAGCGTGTCTCGCTGACAGATTACGCTTTATTGTGTTGCTGAGAGAACCGTAACACTAGTTTGTTGAATATGAAATTAGTTCGTGGAGAGCGGCTTATAAGGCATCTGTCTGATACGTACGCGCAAAAGGTCACAGGCGCGAGACCCGAAGGCTATTCGGAAAGTAGACTGGCGCCAGCGCGCCGCTTGGCTCTAAGCAAATTCGGTGAGATTGCCGCCGCGCACGCGCACCCGCCAGGGGCGCCGCACATTATCGAGCTCAACGTTCACTGTAATATTAACATGCTCGTTGCTATACAATTTTCATGAGATAAAACCTATACAAATGCTGAAATCATTGCGTTCTGAAATGTATTCACACTAACGGAGCAATTTGCTCGATCTTCTTGTTTGAGATGCTGAACAAAGTTGATCCACAACCTTGATCAACACAATCGCGGTTCAATGATCTCACATAATGAATCCTATTCATCACTTACAAGGTCAATTTTAAATTCCTCAGAACAGGAAAGAAAGACTTATAAATAAAGGCATTTTGTTTTTTATCATTTCATGGAAGTTTCCTAATTAGCTTCCGTAATAAAGTGTTGACTGTATAATCATGATTGCAGTCCGTGTAATGTAAAGTGATACAGATAAGGTTATTTGCTGAGGCGTGAGGTTGTAGGTCGGATGTAGAGTCGGTAAAGTGGTACGTGATGGCCTTAAGTGTGCGGTTTTATGTGTTCTGCGTGCGCGGATTATGATCGGACATTTGGCGCCATTTCATTGTTCATGAGTAGCTAGAAGTGTAGCGCCGGCGCCGGTCGGCAACTCGTCCGTATGCAATTTTATGATCGGTCGCTTTGCAAACTGTTTTCACGGCACTTTAGTGACCGTCTGAATACAAACGATAAATAGACTGGTGAACGATGACGCCGACACGCAAATGGTAGAATTCCGTGCGAGAGTACTCATACTCCGTGTATTGCATAGTTGAGAGTGTTGAGAAGTGCACTGTAAACTAAACAACGCGAGAAGCTGACACCCTGCACATTTGCGAATAAGCATGAGCGAACACCCCTTCAGCGCCAAGGTTTATTTATGAGTGGAAACGTATTGACAGAGTCATAAACATCATAAGAGATTCAATTAGAATTTGCTTTTGAATTTAAGTGCCTGGGATCAGATCGGAACGTATCCGTCAGGGTCCGACACTGACTCATGGGCCATTTTCGTATAAGAATTGGGCCACACTGAAATTTGCGTACACTGTCGTGAGAATACGTTTCGAAACACCCGAATTTGCGTGCAGAAAATAGCGTGGCACCGCTGCAACGTGATCCTTTTAGAAAACACTTGTGTGAGCAGAAATAATGGCATCAAGACGCTTCAGAAAGTTGTGTTGAATGTTTACGTTCAGCACTACATAGTGCAAAACACCGATGAGAGGTATGTGTAAACACTGGGCTCTAATACCTCCCGGCGGCGAAAGATTTATAAAAGCAAATGCAAAGTATCAGCACAATTGACTTGTTCATTATTTGTTTATAATTTTAAACTGTGAAGAAAACGAATTAAGTGTGGTGTTATGGTAAATATCTTGGCCGGAAGTTTTTTTTAAACTATTTAGAACGTAAGTACTTAGTTCTAGTTAGACCTGAGATTTCCGCACTTAGCTTCATAGTTGGGCCATTGTACGTAGCAAGCGCTAAGGTATGTAAAATACCTCAGACACTAGGGTTTCCTCACTATGTTTTCCTTTACAGTTAGCGAATGGTGAGTGGTGAGCTACTCCAACTTCACAAATGTACGTAACTTAGAAAACAAAGTCATTGGTACATGCCAGGATTCGAAACGTAAGTACTTACTTAACTGTTGTTTATATTCACACGCTCTCAAGTACTAAATAATGTTGGTCTGTAATTTTTCCGACTCGAAAGTCAATGAAAATGTTTACAATAGTACCAATGAATGAAAGGCAAATGTCATTTTACTGTAGGTCGTGGTGTAGGTGTATTAGTGTGCAGTCCTAGGTACCCTTCACATTTTGCCAAGCCGGCTTCATTACTGGCAATGTTATAATCGAGGCAATAAATTCTCACGATATATGCAATGTAATAACCGCCTTGCAGCTAAATACAACCTATGTACAATTAATTAACATGCTAATCAATTGATTTTACATTTACTAACCTGACCTCTTGTCCTGAGTTATAGTGAGAGTCGTAAACGGATTTGTAATTGTCTCTTCTAACCTTTGCCATTGGCTAAATGGTGCTAAACAAACCGATTTTATATGTTAGTATGTGACAGTGATAGCGCTGCTCGGCTATAAAACTTCGCGAAGAAAATGATAAGCATCAATCTAGCACTTGATAGAGTCTACTGCAGTTACCACGAGAGCGTGAACCATTATGTATCCATACATGTTTAGTTTATGGAATAAGGTTTCTGCGGTCAGTGTGTCAATACCTGTCCATTAAATGTTGCTTTTGCATGAAATATTAGTCAATTACCTATTGATTAATCAATTGATTACCTACACGAATGTGAGTGCGAATAAAACTTCACGTTTCTTTTAAAGAAATGTAACGTGTAATTTTACGATAAAATCACGATGATTTTCGTAAATAGATTAAAGTTTGCAATACTTAATTATCACTGATATGGGTACCTATCTAACAATATGACAATGGCCACTTCAGCTCTACCGGCGACGATAACTCGTTGTTTTCGCAATCTACACGTTTTGCAATCTGGGACATATTTTTTTCTCACTCACTATTTGTGTCAATTATTAAGGCAAACGTTTACTTGATGAGGCTAATGTTTGCAAAATAAATCAACTCTGTGATAAGGCTGCAATTTTCAGATTGATGCAGCCATCCAGTGCGCTTTATCTTTTAGGTAACGTTACTATTATATACATAGATACTGGCTGTCCTCAATATCTCTAATTGCATACAAATTCAATCAATCTGAAGTGCACTTAGCAGTGAAGTTTATTGTCGCGGTAATAGAACAAGCGTTCGCTGTGAATAGGTTGTCGATTCAGCATGAAGGTCAGGGCTCGAGAACTTTGCTCCGCGGTACCCGAGTCAGGGCCGCGCCGGCGCCGGCGCCAGCCGTGCCACATGCCGCCACAAGGAACTCCATTCAACACGCAGCATGCTTCCGAACTGCCGATGCCATTGCTACGCCGATGACGTGGGAACTGGGTGCAAGAAGGAACTAAGTAAACGTTCGGTCAAAAGAACATTTCATCAGCAACCAAAATCAGCACAAAGTCATTCGGTCTGCCAACAATAGGGCGTGTAAGTCAGAAAAACAATTGCAAATACTTAAATGAATTTGATCGGTTTGATGATGATCTGAGGTCTGAGGTACTCAATTTATGTGGGATTTTTTGGTTAAATCGGAGAGGAAAAAAGCAGTCCTATGTTGTTATTTTGCTTATTTATACTTGAGATCTGATCTGACGTGTTTACTCGTACAATGGCTTTCCTTTCTTTCTTCTTCTTTTAATTCTAGTGTCCCCCAGACAGGATATTTTTTTTATAAGTATTGTGTATGCAAAAGCACATTTATTTTATGCTTTTACAATCATTAATAATTTTAAATTTAAGGGCGATGCCAGACGGAAGCTCGGTCTTAACAGTCGTCGTCGGTTGGCACTTTGGCGTGGAAAGTTTTAAATTATATCCTTTAATAGCTAACGCAGAAAACGTTATTGTGCCATATTAGTAAGCCTATGACCTATTCTCAGACCTACTAAATATTAAAAAAAAATCATGAAAATCGATGGAGCCGTTTCGGAGTTCGATAAAAAACCGTGTGACACGAGATTTTTATATAATAGATAATACTCTCTCTGTGAGGGCCTGTGCCCTGCAGTGTGATGTATATAGGCTACATAAAAGATCTTTGCGTGTTTTTGTGCCAATCGGAATAAATACATTTATTTAAATACAACTTTCTTTCTTTTTTCAAAACGAACAAACCAAGGACGCAGAGGAAGTAGGAGGAATTAAATTTTAATAACAATTGGAACATTGTGAAGAGAAGCATCATTTACATAATTGTAATGATCTGCGCAGCAGTGTTATTAGTTTTGCATTGGAATGTGCTGCCAATTAGTTTACTTTACAGGGGATAATAAAATCCCTATACCTATCTGAAAATGGGCGGTTCTTTCGTCAATTCAGACTGAAACCTATGAAGTCGCGAAAAAATGTCAGCTGTTTCATCCTTCATTCATACGTTTTTTATGCCGTGAAGGGCGGCGGATTTAATTTTGGTATAGTAACAGCTGACTTTTATTTTGAAATTGTTTCTATAGTAAAGGTAGATCGAATTGACGAGTAGAATCCAGATATGGGGATTTCGTTACACCCTACAGACACTTAATTTATACTAGTCAGCCCTTGTAATTTCGGCGTGAATATTACGATAGCTATACTATAATGTTAAGTTTCTTTATTTCACGATTTTTTTACCATACCAAGTCGGTTCTTCTCCCATTTACGACAGCACCTACTCAAAATGTTTTGAAAACATAAGTCCGGATGAAAGTTTTTTACCGCTCAGCCCCTCTATTGCGCGCACAAAATCCTGAACGATTCCAATCGTCTAATTGTCAAATTCCATACTAAATGCTGTCGCAAAGATGAGGATTCCGGCAGGATTTGGTGCGCATAATTAGGCCCCTGTTCGTAATGCTGCGTATACACCGGCCCGACGTTTGCCAAAAAATGATTTTCACTGTTGTCTACCGCACGCTCGTTGGCTTTCGAAGGTATGTCCAATATATTTAGTGGTTGAACAAACGATCAATTTTAAAATGGACGACGACCAAATAATTATAATTGCTAGTTTTATATACCATAACGACTTAGCAAGGACAAGAAAAATTAAATGAAAGCATCGAAATTAAAAATATTAGCAGTTTCTATCCAGAAATCACTTCTTTTAGTTTTTAATTTATTTTCCTTATTAATATGGTCTCTAAGACATGGTTTTGCTTTCTATAGATCGATAAAAAAAAAAAATTTCATCATTACTCCACTCTTTGCCTTTCTCCATAATTGGCGGGAACGGGAAATATTCATTAGTTTAGACGTCTGGACACTACGCTCTCTCGCTTAAACTGAGCGTTCGTTCGTTGGCCTTCGGCCACCATCCACACCCCACACTGAGTTCGATCTAATGGTTCAATTCCTTTAATGTAACCGCCACGCTCCGGATTGCCGGCACACGCCAACGAACGAGCGTTTGCCAAAACCTTCCAGATAGGACCAACGAAGGCCAGATCAGTCCCATTGCTGGCATTCGTTGGGGCTGTGTGTACGTAGCATAACTAAAAACTTAGCTGATTTTGATTATAAGTTATTTGTTCTAAAAAGTTTTTTTTACTTTCCCGTCCCATATTTATTTGGTGAAGATCTTCAGAGATGGAGAAGGAAATTTTTTTATGGAAAACAGCAAATTAGGCTTAATTGGTGTAATAGGTACTTATTATGATTAATAAAATGTGTCGTCAAGTTGATCCCAAACTAATTTTAAGAAAGAAACTTGAATGTATAGCAGAAAATTATTCGTAAAAGTTTAGCTCGTATGATCTCCACAAAAGACAGAAGGGATACAGGGCGTTAAAAAGTATATTAGTGTACTGTCCAAAAGCCTCGTCTTCCTTCCAAAATATAGTTTTGAACATTAGGTGCATGACGCAGATAATTCATTACAATAATTACTGAATTAATTTAGCCCGTAAAGCTAAGCAAACAACAAAGAAGTTGCCTTCAATACTTAGAAGACAGTTTCTGAAGCCTAAAATTAACAATCTGATAATGGCATATAAGCCGATGGCAGACGGACCACTAAAAAAAAATAAAACCTGAAGAAAATTGTGATTCAATTAGTGTTCAATATGGGTATCTCTCGGTTTGGACGTCACGTCAGTCTTTTGACACCATGTATTGACGTTCGGTACACGCAGGACTAGGTATGTAACGCAAAATGGCATGATCGTGAACTTTCGTCATGCAGTAAATGGCCTAGCAGTTAACCTTTGTACGCTCTTCTCTGTGAATTTTACAGATTCAATGAATCAGTGCTCTATTTAGTAACTCAATGCCATATCGGATGAAGAGCTCGCAGCTTGCTACAGCCAATGAGTCACGTATGAAAATATATGCTCATCAATGACTTAAAATCAATCGATCTGTAGTTGGCTCGTTATTGAAATTAATAGTTTCTCGTTATTATATGATCTAACCTCAGGCAATAGTAGCGATGATTTAAACGTACTAAGAATTATTTATTAAGCACGCGTCAGCATTACTAAAGGTCTTTATAAGTACTTAATTATCATAATCCAATATATAATATATAAAAAACATGTCACAGTGTTTGTTATCGAACTCCTCCGAAACGGCTTCACCGAATTTTATGATTTTTTTGTGTATATTTGGTAGGTCTGAGAATAGGCCGTAGGCTAATTAATATGGCAAAACAACGTTTACTGAGTCAACTAGTTTTAAATAATTAGGTTTACACTATTGATATTTATAGGTATGCATACAGTTGAAAAAAAAAACACTTTTTTATTAGATTAGTCATGAAATATTCAAATGGACTCTATATTTAGTACATAATTCTATGATTCAGTTTAAGTAGCTTTTTACAAGTTCTATTTGTTCGTTGCTTCAATGCTCCCCACTCAGCGTGAGCTAGATGTTTGATGTAGGTAGGTCCGTAAAATTGAATTTTATGTCTTGTCTTATTGGTAAAAAAGGTTTCAAACAAAAAGGATTTCATCATCATCATCAGCCATTTGACGCCCACTGCAGGACATAGGCCTCTGTCATGGTTTTCCAAGCTTCCCGGTCTTGTGCCGCCGGCATCCAGCGACTCCCCGCCACCGTAACCAGGTCGTCAGACCATCTGGTGGGGGGCCTTCCCACGCTGCGCGGTCGCCATGTCAGAACTTTTTCGCCCCAACGGCCATCGGTTCTTCGAGCTATGTGCCCCGCCCACTGCCACTACAACTGAGCAGTTCTTCGAGCTATATCAGTCGGGTTCTTCTGCGGATCTCATTTCTGATTCGATCACGCAGTGAAACTCCTAACATAGCAGAGCTCTCTCCATTGCTCGTTGGGCGACCTTGAGCCTTCTTATGAGGCCATATCTTAAGGATTTGGTAAATCACTTTGGTGGTTCACGTTTGCTGGCTGCTTTCTGGAAAAAATTATAAACGAGGCCATTAAAAAAAATTGAAAGAAAATGTTATTTGTTTGTTTTATCGTATTTAATGGCTTTTGGTAGGTAAAATGAAAAAGAGGTTAAGTCTACGAATAAAACAGGTTAAGAACAATATTAAAATAGTTTGTTCGCATTTTCTCGTAACCCGACAGGGTGCTCTTGCCTGACACGCCAACCCTCTCGGGCTTTATTCAAGGGTTGAATAGTTAGTTAAATTTTATCGTATCTAAATATTTTTTTCCTCAACATAATATCTTTAAAATTGTTATACGGATATTTGTGTTGTCTTGCAAAAGAAAATAAATAATGAAAAGAAAGGTTTCAAGTCGTATCACATATTATATTGTTTATAGGTACATACCGAAAAGGCATAAGCGTGCGGAGCGTAACAAATTGACAATAAAGGATCATTATTAATTTAACGTTTGCGACCTTAACTAATAAAGTATCCATCCATCATTAATTGAAGATTATTGCTGTACTTCATTGAAAAGGACATAAGATATTACATAGTCTGAGTCCGCGAAATTAATCTAGTGTAAGGAAAGACCATTTATGGAACGTGACTGCATTTTGTTTAGTTTTCAGAAATATAGCGCGACGTTCCTTATGGAATCTTGATTTCTTGTGGCCTGAAGGGAAAATACGCATAAATATTTGTCATTCATCAACAGTACTTAGTGAATTTATTCATTAAGTGCGGTACGTGCCGAAACCGTCGGGGCCCGCTGATGTATCGGCAGATTACACATGTCGGCACCTTCTGATTGCCGTTTCAATGCTATATGTAATTGAATTCCATCGACGATGCGAGGTCGCTTCTTATCATAAAGTGCAGCAAAGAATATAGAGTTGGGCTAGCATTCATTGCAAATCGTATGAAAGGATATCATCATCATCAACCCATTATGTCCCCACCGAGGGGCACGGGTCTCTTCCCTGAGGAAGGTATAGGCCATACTCCACCACGGGGGCCAAGTCCGGATTGGTGGAGGCCTAGGATATGCGGTAGATTAATGAAACAAACATTACGAGCGAATGTAGGTGGAAGGGCTGGTAAGGGACGCCCCTTGTAGACATAATATTGTATTTGTATATGTATGAAATGAAATTTATTTCCCTTGTTCCGCATTTACATGGTGTAAGTAGGATTAACTTTAAGTAATGGTTACATGTGAGAAAAGGTTCACCACCCTCCGTACTAGTATAAAGTGTATCATGGCAGGGTAGTATCACGTCTCTAACAAAAATTGATTTTCAGGCAAAAGTTATAAACCTTTGCCTGATAAACCATGCAACGGTGGACAGTGGTTTACAGGTATGAAATGATTATAGTAATCTAATGAAACAAAAGAGAAAGTAATATTCTAATACTAAGATGACCACATGACAATTTGAAAACACCAACAAAAAATGTATATTATATTAATATCAAATACAGACACAATCTATATGTACAAATATATATATATAATATAATATATATAATAGTTCATAATATTCCTTACATTTTGGAAATGTATTTTTCTAGTCTTAGTAAAGGTGTTACTGTTAATTTTAGTAGGAATCTATTGAAAATAAATATAATGTTGGTTACAAATGGGAAACGCTGATATCTGTAACACAGGTTATTACCTAGCATAGGCATCAGAGCTGATCGAATAAAATTTAGTAAAATTTATGGCGCCTTACTTCATCATCAGCCACTCGACGCCCACTGCAGGACATAGGCCTCCTTCGTGGTTTTTATAACCATGAGCTGATTTTGATGATTGCTACGTTATTATTTTTCATTTAATAAGCAGTTGCTTTTATATTAGTTTTTTTTATACATTGACCACATAGCGGATGCACGTATTAGCAAAGGATAGCAAGATAAAAAGTACCTTAACCGGCCTGCGTGCATGCAGTGACTAATGAATGTTGGTGATGTGAAAGAGGTTTTTTAGAATCTTGGCAAACCCTGATCTCTGTCTACCCGTCCGGGACACATGCGTATATCTTACCGCGAAGGAAAACATTGTGAAAAACGAGCGAGACGGACTCGCGCACTAAGGGTTCCGTACCATTATTTATACAACATTACAGACAAAAATCGAGAAAAAACGATAAAAAACGCGTTTGTTGTATGGGAGCTTCCCTTAAATATTTATTTTATTTTAATTTAATGATTTATTTTTGAAGCGAATTTATAACTAAATATTGTGTGAATATTTCAAGCCTCTACCTGTTGCCGTTATTAATATCGAGCAAAAAACGGCAAAAAAATTATGTTTGTTGTAAGGGAGCCCTCGTTAAATAATTATTTTATTCTGTTTTTAGTGTTTGTTGTTATAGCGGGAACAGAAATACATCATCTGTGAAAATTTCAACTGCCTAGCTATCACGGTTCATGAGATACAGCCTGGTGACAGACAGACAGACGGCCAGATAGACAGACAGACAGATGGACAGACAGACAGACAGACGGACAGGAAGTCTTAGTAATAGGGTCCCCTTTGGCACTCTTTGGGTACGGAACCCTAAAAACCTGAGTATCTTCGGTGTTCACATACTTCAGCACTTGAAATCGCCAATCCGCGATGGGTGTGTCGTCATAACGCCTACACCCGTACTCTCTCTCTGAGAGAAGGCCTGTACTGTATAATGGATGGCCCTATAATGGATGGCAGGCTGCTTATGCTATGCTATACGCGCCACGGTATCTCCGGAATATATTTAACTACCTTGAGCCTTGCAAATTTGGCTCCGCATGGACCTTATCTTTCATTAATAACACCTTACATGAGTGAGTGGTACAGGTGGTTGAGCTTCTGAAGCTACTATATAGTCAGCAGCAGCTCATCCTTTAAGTCTTTTTGCGAAGTCGCCCGTAAGTAGGGCTTGGACTTCGAATTTTATTCGAATATTCGCCTGTTTTACTATTCCTCTATTTTGGTCTTTAGCATTCGAATTTTTCGAATATTTTTAACGCTACCGCCAGTGGTTTGGGAAAACTTAAAGTCTACTCCCAAGATACTTGAGTGTTACTTATTTTCGGACCCTTTTTCGTCAAATTCATGCCAAATATTCGATAGGGAATCCTCACAAAAAATTCAGAACAGTCTAGTTTTCATCGGAGTGGAAGGGGTTTTCAAACAAAGGTGTTATTGTACTTTTTCATTGTAACTTTCATATTCTATGTCTCGCTTCTTGTGTGCAATAAAGAATATTCTTATCTTATCTTATTCAAAAGTTAAAAAGTAACAGTTTAATGTTACATATTTTATTTTTTACCTTAATGAAGTAAAAGTCTACGTCTATATTTAATTATGCCTACTGAAAACTTCAAAATTATGACCTAAGGATAAAATAAATTTACTTTTCACCATAACATAGCAAATATTCGAAAACTTCTTCTTACTCGATGCTCACCTGTAGAGGTTGATGTGCTTTCGACTGTACTGCATCTAGCAACGATGTAAAGCATCCAACGTGTACGGCCTAAAAACTGAGGAGACATACTTTTCAAGATACTGAGGAAAACCAAGACTTAAGAACAGTTGGCGGTCCAGGTTCATTATTTGTTCACTTATCGCCGCAAACAAAAATATGTGTGCGCTTAACGATAATGTAAAACAGTACCGACTCTGATGAGTTTGCGTTGCACTTAGTTCAGGTTTGATCTCCGGAAATGCACGTAAGTTATAGTCATTCTTGCTGTTGTATTTGCCGTTGTGGTTTTATGTTAGTCTGTGACTTTGAATGATAAAAATTACGAGTATAAATTTCGCTGTTGTACGCAAAAAACAACGTTAGCGAGTAAAGAGAAATGTGGCTCGGTTGGAAGGCGCGAAATGCAAATGCTGCCGCGGGACTATGCAGGCGAGGTGTTGCCCGTCTTGTAAACACCACTGACTCGCTTCAGTTGTTCTACTTTTTGGGTAAACTGCCGACCGTACACGGGCGCGCAGAGAGCGCCGCGGCATGCGGCGCGGCAGTACAATGCGTCGTTCAGCCCCATACAAGGCGCCTGGGAGACAGGCTGGCGTGAGCCGACACATGGGAATCGCACTATTCCATAATTGCAGGAGCGACTAATCTTACTCATGCGTTGGTAGCCTTACACGCCCGATTGAATTGCGCTCCGAAAAAGCCTCTTCCTACCGCCTTATCAATGACAGAACTTCAGTTATCTGAATACAAAATGGATTATAGGTCCAGCACTGCAGCGTATACGCATAACAAATTG
The DNA here is from genome assembly GCA_947308005.1 of Yponomeuta malinellus. Taxonomy (NCBI): domain Eukaryota; kingdom Metazoa; phylum Arthropoda; class Insecta; order Lepidoptera; family Yponomeutidae; genus Yponomeuta; species Yponomeuta malinellus. The sequence goes on along the minus strand of OX371006.1, from coordinate 11,763,839 downwards.
AAATGTTATTGATATGGATTAATTTCAGATATCGTTCCATTTACGTCACGCGTTTCATATTGACCCTCGTAATTTAACCAATGTTCCCATTTGCGCGAGGTATTCTCGTTTGCTCCAATTACGCGGAGGAGCGACGCCCGCGCTGCCAAATCGAGCATGCCGCGTTGCATTCGAGCGATAATCAATACAATATCATATTTTATGTAAATCGATGTTGAATCGAAGCCAACGCTCCCCGCTGCATTCTCGCGGGCCAGCGACAGTTATACGGGGCCGCGGCGGCGGCGTGCCTATCGACAACAATAAGACCGCGCCTTGTGCCATAAACATTCTTTGCCACAATCATTACGAATATAACCTATAAATTAGCACAGCCGACTGTGCTGCGGCCGCGGGAATTCGCAATGAGGGTCGGGCCGCGGGCGGCAGCGGCGGCGTTCGCCCGCCGGAATACCTGCACGATGCTGCGACTGACGTGATACTTGCTGACACCATCGCTCATGACTTGCTCGATAGCGATGCCAATTAGACTTTGCGCTCTAAAACAACGACCATAGGCGTCGGCATCGGCTCTATGTAGAGAGAGCTTGTATATGACTTGACCGCACGTGGAGCTAATTGACAGAGATTGTGCTTATTTTGTTTCTGTGATGTATCTTGTTGGTATAATAAATGTCTTTCTTCTTCTTCTTCTTCTTCTATTTCTGTAATAGCGCCGTTTAGGTAATGGAAAATCAGTTGTGTTGTAACGATATAAAATTACCATTACCATGGGAGAAAAAGTTTGGCAGAGCAACTTTTTGCTATAGTAAACGTTTGATTTACATACGTGTAGGTGTAAATTTTATTGAACAGAGGATACAACACAAGTACAAGAAGAAAGCTAAATAAACATGATGTCACCTCATGTTTATCCTAATCGGTTCAATTGGTTACGACTCCTCATTAGCAGTTAATCACATGCCCGTTTGGTTTTTAATTACTCACCTTACACAAAATTAACAGTGAAACAATATTCCACAAAAGCCCGTCCGCACGAAAACATGTTTCTAAATACATCCAATAACGCAGCGCATATGATAATACTTACATACAATAATTTGTACATGCCAGGATTCGAGCGCACGACCGCACGTGAGGCAAATGTTCTTCCGACCGCGCTACCACCGTTTTGGACATATTTTCATAGTACATATTCAGAGTGGTTATTTGAGACCCATCTCATGGGTCGGTAAGGGAAACTGCCTGAACTCTTAGAGTTACAGGCTTTATGGCGCGGCAGCACCAGCACTGTGATTGGCCACCGGGTGCATAGCCCAATTCTCAAGCATTAGGCATCCCCCAAAAATATTCTAAAAAAAAAGAGTTTGACTAACATTAGGTTAAGGTTTAAATTTTAATTTACTGACACTCTATATAGGTAGGTTTGAAATAAATATTTTCAATAGAATTAAATTTTTGCTTCTGGAGGAATTAGAGATACGAAATTAAAAGGTATTACGGAAAGATAGAAAAATGCCATCAGTTTCTATAAAATTTAAATTTTGTTTAGTATACAGAAATGTAAGAATAATACCATAGCTACATTTGACATCAGTTTCACAAAATGAACCCCATAATTCTCAAGGCTTTTTGCTATGAAACTGTTAATAAAGAAAATCTAATATGTATAAGAATTTCGTGAAAAATGTTCACCGATTTTTAAGGATTTTTTTTTGTATAATTGGTAGGTCTGAGTATAGGTCGTATGCTAATTTACATGGCAAAACCACGTTTGCCGAGTCAGCTAGTAATAATTTAATATTTACCGTGGGTAAATAAAAACAAGATCGATAAAAATAACGTCTCAATGTCATTTGAATTGAAACTTTCCTCAAACAGGAGATCAAAGTCAAGGCTAGCAGTACCATACCAAGGCGACTACGTACATGCAAGGACATCAAGACGAAGACCGAGTGCAAACAGCTGCAAGTTTTTAATACACAAAACATTAGAGTGGTCGTTATCGGCTCTTAGGAGTAAAGATACATAGTAGACGGTTGCGTCACCAGTTCAGAATAGCCGCGCGGCGACGGCGTTGCAGACAGACGCTGAAATGAAAACTGTCTAATTTCTCTAGCACGACACTGTCTCGAGGTCAAGGTCACGTTATGTTTCTCTCGACATTACTGACGCTTTAATTGTCAACACCTTGATTGTCGACTGTCAGATCTTTGCTTGTTGCACATTCAGTTTTCCGAGACTGCCGTTTAAGACCTTCATGAAGGCCGTAAAATTCCGCAAGCCGTATAGGTATACTAGGATCTCATGGAAAATGGGGAGAATGAAATTTAGGGCCTCCTCCTACTGAAAATGATAATGCCATTAAAAACATAACACGTAAAAAAACCACGTCTCGCATCTCAGTTCTTCTACCGTAAAAATATTGTGAGGTCCATTTAGGTAATACCAAGTCGGTTAATTTATTCAGTCCCTACTTACGGTCCCTCTGTCTTAATTTATTACGTAATTAGCTAACCTAACAATATCTTATAGTGACCATATCAGTATTAAAAATATTTTATGTTTTAAACAAATAGATTGACTTGGCCATATTCAGTTGGTGTATCTAGAAAACTGGACCGAAATAGCAAATTATTTCCTTGATTTATACACTAAACACTAATTGTATTCTAAATTTGAAGCTTCTATGTCTGCTAGAAGCTTTAGAGTTTTGATGATCGGTCAGTCAGTCAGTCAGTGAGTGAGTGAGTGACAAAATTAAGAAACTTTGACTAGTTATAATTCTTAAACTACTGGTTAAAATTGAATGAAATTAAAAATATACTGTGTTTATGCAACGCTCGCTTGATTACTGAAAATTCAGGCTTCTAGTTTTATCCACAACAAAGTTATAGGAGTCGAAAATGGCCTGCTTTGCTTCGCGAAAAGTATGGTACGGATGACCTGTCGGGGGCACTGCCGTGCACTTAAGAGTTGGTCCATCTAAAATGTCACATTTTTATAGATAGTTTAACAAAATTTTTCTTAACGACACATTGGTCTATACCGATTTCAAGTTTTTTTATTGTTAGTCATGAATATTGTACAAATTTGGTCGCGATAACACCTGGGTTATGATAGAAAAAAACTAGTTTCTTCGTGTGCCTTACGTTATTAAACGTCCTCTAGCAACTGAAGGAGTATCATGTTTACACCGTACGATAGACATCAGTATTGCCGTGCGATCCATGGCACCATCAGTCCGTTTGATAGCATCAAAAGAGAATGCTGATAGCCCATTTCAATAATAGAAACAGATTATGTATGGACAACCAACTGAAGTTTTATAAACAGCATCACTTGTTGACTTCTATTCTAAGCCAAGGAGAATCAGTTCTATCGCGGCAGAGCGCATGTACGGTACGTATTTGTCTTAGTAGCTATGTTGAAATAATAGATGCACACACCTTCGCACGAGCTGAATGTGTGTCTCGTAGAGAATCTTTAAATCAGTAACGTGAAAAAGACTTTATCCGCCTAGCTTGTCGGTCCAATATGTTATGTAGAGCCAATGAAATTTTCCGCACATTTATGATTCTAAACATGTAAGATTGCGATTATTTACGTATTTTATCAACAATTAACGTAAGTATTTGCAGTACTGGCAAAATACGTGGGTATGTACCTATGCAAAAATGTATTTAAAACACTTATTTACTTGTTTCTGATCCGCCGACGCAATTTGTTTTGAGTCGAGTTAGATGCGTATTATTGTTAGCTACGAGTATTTAATTAGATACTTGCAAATTTTTATCAAAGGTAGCAAATGTCCGGTCTGACCAAAATGCGTTTGCAATGAAGATGGAAAATTGTTTATCGCAAAGTTCATTCAATTGATTAGACGACCTACGCCTTAATTTCTCTTTTATCGATATGATTTAAAATGAAAGGCTTCCGTACACTGATCTGCTTGAAAATCTACAATCGTAATGTCAAATCATAATGAACTAGCTACAGTCGCCGTTTGAGTAAGATAAGACAGCAATGGTTTTCAGGTTTCAGATAGGTATTCGAATGTATAGAGCAAGCTCTATTGTAACTGTACGTCACTTGAAGTAAGTATAGACTGTCACTTTTGTAATACTACACGTGCCAGTGAAAAGTAAAGCGATGTCTGCCAGCTGCGCAGTGTGCGGAAGGCCTAACTGGCGACGACTGGGCGACGCGTCTTGTTTTGCCGATAATTCGCCTTGTTGGCGCCACTTAGAACAATGTGCGTCCCTGTAGCGCCGACTTTTGACATCGTGATCTGTCGCAGACCGTTAACTGGCGCGCCACCCGATATATGGCTCATCAATAAGACTTCACTCTCTTTCTATTCCCTCTAGCTGATAGCTGATAGATCTGTGACGACGCCACCCTTGAATAAATTGGCTCTGATGAGGATACCTGTAGAGGGCCTAGGAAAGCCTTTTATTTAACTGAGAGACTAAACTAGGCACAAGCAAAAAAAAACTCTAATTACAAGCTTTGTAATTAGAGTTTTTTTTTAAGAACTGTTTTATAAAACGTCCCATGCGCCTACTTTGACCAAATAGGGGATGTACTAGAAAAGGGCAAGATAAAAAGTGCCCGAAACAGTGCGTGCTTGCAACGAATAGTGAATGTTGATGAAGCGAAAGAGCTCTGTCAGGATCGTGGCAAGTGGTAAATCCTGGTCTTTGCCTAACCCTATGTGATACAGGCGTGAGCTTAGATAATGTAATGTATTGTACGTCTCATTTACATTAATTTTAGAATTTATAAAAATAATCGCATACGCAGACCATTTATTGCTTATTTCCTTGACTAATGCTAGCAAAACTCGACGACTCGAAAGGAGAAATTGGATTCTGAACGACGAAATAGTCTAGTTGTTTATCCTTGTTTGGCTCTGTTGGAATGAATTATCGAGTCGTGATCATGTCGTGCGCCTATTCAAGGTATGTAGAGTCAGTGATACCATGAGATACCTCTTTCGCTCGATTCTCGCACTTTTCATGCTCACCGTAAGAGCTAACGTGAGGTAGCTGCGACTGTTGCTGGGAATACCTACAGAGTGGAACTTGGAACCGCAGTCGTCTCGCTGGCGCCTAGTTACATCATGCGTTTGGAAAACTGGCAACGATTAGTAATTATTTTACGCTACTCTACGGCTGCGACAGGTAGTAAAAGATGTCAGGGTGCGACCGGAATGGGAATGAAGGCGGCTCTATTCGCAACACGTATCGGCTATCGACACTCGAGGTTGCTTTCAAAAGTTTAAATTTACGTTAAGCGACATTAATGAGCGCTGGTCGCCGATGAGACCACCGTTGGCACCGCAGTATGCGCGAGGGCATAAATATTCATTACGCATACAGGCCGAGGTGTGCGCTGCGCAGGCGCCGAGCAGAGTCAAAGGTTCTGTGTCTCCACTAGCTTCAGCCGGCAACCGCCAGTCGCCAGTCGCAGTCGTTTCTGCTCTTTGTTATACTTGCAAATCGTAGAACGCCCTTCGTCGCTCGCCTCTCTGGCGCCACCGCCGCGGCTAATAAATTTAGGACTCTGTCGTGTATTAAATGAAAATGCTGAATGAATTATGAAGTCTGTCTGGGTGTGCTAGATCACAATCTATCTTCAAGTTTAACTAGATACGTGAACAGGTATGTTCATCCCACTTGCCACCTTGCGGTTACTTTGTGTTACGTCTAGCGGCTTCAATTTATAGTTTCTGAGTCAAACTGGTGTACTTAGTTAAAAAATGTTGCTACAGAGTATTGCTAATTGTAATCGAAGGGTTTACGGGGCATTAACGAACGCACATCGGCAATCAGCCTTTGCTCAAAATGTCAGTGCTCTCTCTATTTCTGTCCAGTGAGCACGCCGCGGACCCAACAAGAAAGCTATGCAAAACGCAAATTCTGCCGGTCGCCGTCTAGACGCGTCCGTCCTGTTGCGATTGAATAAAATTTGATCCAATCAAATAGAACGGAGGTCGGGGAGGTCTCGAACCGGCCCCTGCACGATCAATTGATCAAGAGAGATGTTTTTATGAGCTGCACTCGCCGGAGAAAGTGTCCGCTGTCGTGAAACATGGGAAATTGCTTTCGTATCGCCGACCTGTCTCTAGCCAATCTTAGTTTTATGCGTAAAGCATTATTTTCATAACGTAATCTATCTGGAAATAACTATATAACATTCTCGGATGAAACAATTGTGTTGTATTGGTTCCTTTGATAAAGTACTGATCTTAGGCATTAATTCTCTCCACGGGTCTCTCGGCTGACCATGACAATAGTTTCGCCTGAACAAGGAAAACGGTTTAGCATTGTTTAAGCGACACATCTCTTTGTTGCAGCGCCAGACGTCGTGCAAGAGGACGGCCCGACCGTGGTCGTGGCACAGCCCGACGAAGAAGAGCTTAGTATGAAACGTAAGGACAAATCCATTATTGTTTGTCCTACACTGACCTACTTGACTAGGTAAAAGGACGTTTTCGAAGTGAGGTTATTATTACAGATTTTGGAGCGTTACTGACAGGCCGATCACCATTATGCATCAGACGAGATGACATGAGCGGGGTGCCGGTGGCCTCTGGAGTGGCAACCGCTCGTTTTACATTCCGCCGTCGCCATCTTTTCTGGTCTGTACTGATGGGACCCTCGAGTTCCGTCCGCCCTCGAGCTTTGGCCTTCCTCGACAAAGGCGGCCGGATGCTACTTGAACATCCACTGATAAGAGCATCGGGCATTCATGCTACTTATGAAGAGAAAACTGACAAGGTTGGTACAGTTAATACGAGATTAAGGTTAGTCTGCACTGCACATTGGCCTTTGGGCAGCGGTTGATGAATACAATGTTGATTTTTAGATTTGTGGGGTGTGGAGACGAGTTCCTCGAGAATACAAGCGACTACTCAGAGACGGATCGCTGTACGTAGCATTGATTTGGGGCGATGAGCGGAGCAATTCCATGGAGAGCGCCATAAGCGGGCGAATTAATAGGTAAGCACATATGCAAATCAGTAGTCAATTAATACCGGTAATACAAGTGAAGCTTATGTAACCCGTGGGTCGGCCGTCGGTGACTCTGCGTCGTACGTTACCATGATGAAATAAATTTAGGGCTGTAAATCTTCAAAATATATGTCTAATTGTTTCCAGTTCTAAACTTCTAAGTATGTGTGGTCAGCAAACAAAGTGGACATATTTCATCATCATCATAAGCTATTTGGCGCCCACTGTAGGACATTGGCCTCACTCATGGTTTTCATAACCATGAGGGGCTTTGCCATAATCGCCACGCTTGGCAGGCGGGTTTGAATGGGTTGGAATCTTAGGAAGACGCTGCTGCCCATCTTCTGGTAATTTACTTTCCGTGTGGAGCCGGATTTCCGTGTGGAGTCGGATTAAGAATAGCGTCACTCCATTTCCTCTCGTGGATGTCGTAGAAGGCGACTAAGGAAATAAATGACCAGAAGATGGACATATTTATGTGTATTTAACATCCATGCCAAATTTAAAAGGCTTTTATCGTTATCATTTCTTTCTTCTTTTCATTAACAAAAAAATATTTGTTGTTATATCTCCCTGAGTGTATTTTTTCGTCAGCCAAGTTTTGTATCTGAAAATCTTTAACTACCACACAATATAATCACTTATCCTGGTTCCAAACTAGGATACCCTGTGCTATGACAACAAGGCAAGGACATCACAATCATGGAAATACACCCAGACTAAAGTCGTGTGCCTGGCCACTTAGAAAGATCTATATTGTCGACCGACCAACTAACCTTTTTTATGTATTTACTTCTTTGATGCTGTTTCTACGTATGTCTAATATTTTTAAAATGGAAATGTGACTATGTCAACACAAAACGGTGAAAAAAGATGAATAAAAGATTCCTAAAAGTTATTCTTGCGTTTTCTTCAATGGGGATGGCAGCCCGAAACTAATTACAGATGGCGCCACTGAGATTTGCCCCAACAATGTTTGTTTTGTTTTATACGTTTTATACGCGTGGAAATTGAACATAAATGCGTGTTACAATGTATGATTATGATTTTATTAAATAAAATCAATGTTTACAAGTACCCAGGAACATTATTTTGCTTCACTTACAAGTGCAGCAATAATAGCCGGCTTTAAATTTGCTAAATGGGTTGAATAATTGATATCAGGGCTTGCATTTCTCGTTTGTAGTTAGTTTTTACCCGACTGCGGCGGAGCCCAAAAGGAAGGTAATGTGTTTAGCTCGTATGTATGTATATAATGTCCGATTCTATGTTCCCTTATAACTCCTTAATCAAAGGTCAGATTTTGACAAATGAGGTCTCAATCGATTCGTCATCCCTGTCGAAGTGTCATAGGCTATATAAAATCGGTATTAATAGAACAGAAAAGTCACAAAAAATATAGTTTGCTATTAAGCTACGTTAAAGTACCACATTGAGTCACTAGATAGCGCTGCTACATTTAATTTTATTCAGATCCTTAGAATAAATTAAATGTAGACGCTATTAAGTAACGTTATAGCACATTCATCAGTAACTAGATGGCGCTGTCGTAATTAATTTATTATACTCGGATCTTAGATCTTCGGCCAATCACGTGTAATGTACCTATGTAAAAATGAGTACGCGGGTGTCATAGGCTATATATAAATCAGCATTAAAAAAACACTAAAAAGACAATAATAAAAAACTTAAATAAAAAATAACCAACAACCCGACTGCTGAGCATTAACTACTAAGCAGGCGGGACCAAGCTAAGGAGTTACATTCCTGAATTTGGGTCCCGTCTGCTTAGCAGTTAATGCTCAGCAGTCGGGTTGTTGGTTATTTTTATTTCAGTTTTTTATAGGTTTAACAGTCTAGGTACCTAAACACTGCTTCCCTTTATAACGAGAGAGAAAGATGCAGACCTGCGGCCTAATTACGCTCACAAAATCCTGAGCGATTCCAATCGTCTAACTGTCAAATTCCATACTTATTTGACAGTTAGACGACTGGAATCGCTCAGGATTTGGTGAGCGTAATATAGAGGCTGAAAACAGAAAATATTATTATTTATAAGTAAAACTAGGTAGTTACGTTCCAATTTAAAAAAAATCTCTCCATATTTTTTGCGAACAAATTTAAAAATCGTATCTTATTGAAAAATGGATCTGTGATTTGGATCTATGATTTTTTACGATTTCATGTGTCAACGTGGTACCAGTTAAAAATCCAAGCCAATAGGTGAGTTACGTATCAGAAGTTTCATGTAGGTACCTCAGTATACATACCTAATACAGATTGGATCGGGAAGCCTTCACTGCACAAGATTCTACACGTGCATCTTTGCGTGAGGAGGATAGTTTCACGCTGGGTGCCGCACAACCTCACCGACGCTGGGAAGCAGGCCCGGGTGGAATGGTGCCGTGATATGATAAACAAATTTGAAGCAGGCTTGTCTCGGCGTGATTACGAAATCATTACAGGTTATGAGTCCTGGATTTACAATACGATCCTGAAACGAAGTGCCAGTCGACGGTATGGGTTTTTCAAAAAGAATCAACGCCCACCAAAGTGAAGCGAGGGGAATATTTGAATCGCGAGCTTTTTCAATTTGACTGGCTCATCATAATCATCAGCCGTTTTTACGCCCACTACAGGACATTGGCCTCCCTCATGGTTTTCCCTAACCATAAAGGGTTTTGCCATAATCGCCACGCTTGGCAGGCGGGATGGCGATCGCAGTATGCGGTTGGAATCTCAGGAACACGCTGCTGCCCGTCTCCTGCTAATTTATTTCCTTAGACGCCTTCTACGACATCCACGGAATGAAATGTAGTGACGCTATTCTTAGTCCGGCACCACACGGATTTGACTGGCTATTTGGTATCAATTCCTTTACGGAACCAAAGAAGCATCAGTGCCGAATGGTAAACTACCAAATGCTTGGCAGAAGTTTTCTCTGTTGTGAGCAACAAGCGACCAAACACAGGGCTCCGCGGGCTACTGCTTCATCACGTCATCGCGCCGGGCGCTCAAAGCAAGGGATTTCCCGGACAGCACGCCGGTCAAACTCTTGGGTCACCCTTCTTACAGCCCTGACCTAGCACCGTGTGACTGCAGCTCAAAGGGATACAATTTTCTTCGCCGAAAGATGCGCTGTCAGCGTTTTAATAAAAAGAAGAAGCTAGAACAACGAGGCTGTTTAGATCTTTAGATACAAGACTTGGCTGACAAAAAAATCCTTTATGAATAAGAGTAGAAACTAAGGATTTTTGTTAATGGCTTGCCTTTCAAATAACATATTTGATGAATCCCACACAAAGTACAATCCGCTATTTTGCTGACGGTGCAGGATCTTCCTGGTTTGGCACTAGCAACCCTATACACTTATTTATCGATTAGAATCCTTGATGACCTCATCATGGTAACGCATAACGTAGGGTTATCGACGGCCGGCCAACCGTCTATTACTCGCATCCAAGAGGCATACGTCGGCTGACATTGAACTTGAAACATATTCAGAAAACTGATGAGTAATTTTCGTACCTACGTTACATGTCGTATGTTAGCGTGGATGGTTAATTAATTGGCCGTATGATTAATGTCGGAAACTTCCACGTACATCAGCACACTCGTTTAATTATGGCTTCATTTATTTGACCTTGCAATTTTTCTCGTAAAAATCTGCAAACGGTTTCATGACCTTTCAAAACGAACACGTGGGTTTTTTTCCAGATATCCCGCGTTGTCATCGGAAATGTTTACAACAGTGCTTGAGCCAGAGCATCCGCCCGCTAGTATTGGGAATGGGGCTTGCGACGACATTCGTTCGACGGACCAGGAGGACGGCTGGTGGGGCGGCACTGCCATCGTCACCAGCGCCGCTGGGGCGGCTCCCAGCCTGCACCTGGCTGTGCTTTACAATGGTATCTTCGCGCCAGCTTCCAGAGATCAGTCTGTTAGGCTTATGCTAGTCCTTCCAGAGAAAAATCAGACCATTATCGATGAGGTAAGTACACATTACCCTGTTCTTGTCCACGTGGCCATTGATTGATTTCGATTTTAAGTAATTTTATTTTGGCTTGCAGGTCCAAATAATAGGGAAAGCTGGATACGAAATAAACGTCTTGGAAGTCTCGATACCAGTGTCAGCTGCTGAACTACGTTCTCTCTCACGAGGCCGCCTTGTTCTGTCTTTAGAGGCCGTAGGAACGGGCGTAAGGAAGATAGTCGGATTTGTAGGGCAGCGAGCTGTCTGCGAAATTTTTCAAGCTCCACTAGTGGCTGAAAGACCTCCTGCCTCGCCAGCTCCAGAAGGTTTAGCCTTTTTGTACATCGACAGGGAAGGATCACTTGTTTACGACGTCCAGGTTAGTTTCTCTCACCTTTTTAACGCTTGAATACTTTTTGGGCAACAATAGTACCTAATAATTAAATTTATATGGTTTTCGCAGGTAGAAAATCTAGGACTAGCCGGTCCAAAGATAACATTAGTTGAAGAACAGGGAAAGCGACATTCGCAAGTGGAAATCTTAGAAACCTTTTCTGGAGTTTTAGCGCGACCGAGCGCTAGGATATTCCCCCCTCTCTACGATGATCAACTTGCTGTCCACATTGGCATTGATACGGGTAAGGAGAGTAAGATAAGTATACAAAACTACAGTTCCTACATCAATATTTAAGGGTGATGTTTTTAAGTCTCATGGCATATTCTTCAGGTCCACCAGTTCTCCGGGGTAGGCTGCTATCACGACCAGTTCCTGATGCAGCTGGGGCAGGTCCGGCTTTGCTTAGAAAGACCGACGCCCGAACGATTGCTACTCCAACTCCGCTGGCTGGCCTCGTGTGGATCTCTGTCGATTCGCTTTGTGGGTTGCATTATGAGGTAAGAAACTAACCTCAATAAAGAGAGTAGAAGCTACTAGCTTTTAGCTCTTTTGCTTTTCGAACCAACCCTGTACTTTTTTCAGGATGTTGGTTGGTTGGATCATTGCTAAATGATGTAACAAACACCAAGTGTAGCTACTTGGTTGGTTCTCTGTCACTCTGGAAAATGTACCTATATAGTTTTCTGTCACTCTAGAAAATGTATATACCTTCAACACTCGTGAAGTTTGCGCTTTACGTTTCCAGATAGTGGTAAATGGTGGTGAAGGTGGTTGGTCAGCGTGGCTCGAGACCCACTCGGGAGGCGCCGGTGGTGGATCCACACGGGCTCTTCCCGGCATCGACGGCTGCATCCTCGAGCCGGCCGGTTCGGAGCTGGCGGCTTTGAACGCTGGCGTTGCGTACATTGACATTAGGGCTCCGGACAACATGACTGCGCTTCTAAGAACGCGCTTGCAACAGGTTGGTGTCTTTTCATTATTGTTTTGATAACGGCAAAAGAAAAGAAAAGTCCTATTGGTGACTTTTGCAGTCAGTTGGTATTTACTAAAGTTGCTAGCCACCTTCTTGTTTAAAATTATATTTATTTATTAACCCGTACCCTATTCGATTCCATATCGTATAGGAATCTATTCGAGTAACCGAGTAATTTCTTGTGCATGCTGCTAAGGCTCCAAAATTGGTTATGAGGTATGTACACTAAATCATGTTTTTCCACACTGTCGAAAACATTATCACCTTAAAATTGGTCTTCTATTAATTGCAGATAAGCGTGCCGTTAATCTGCCTGCCTGCTGTCACGTGGAATGTGGACAACGAATTGACACCAACGAACTCTTTGCCGACGCACGTCAACCCGCCACCCGACAATTCTGTCAGCAGTGCCGCTTCCTGCTTCTACGCTGGACGATTTTACGAAGACGGTAACCAGTGGATGTTGACTGAGGTAGGTGTGGCATACATATGTTTTTTCTGTTGCCATCTTCAATTATTATTATTATTATACTTTATTGCACACAAGACATTTAACAGGACATTACATAAGAAATTACATGTACAAAGGCGAGCTTATCTCTGTAAGAGATTTCTTCCAGCAAACCTTCGGGTATAGGAGAAGCAGTTAAAAAACGGGTATAACGGGTATTCAAATAATTTTTCCTTAACCTCCTCAGTCTTGACCTTGAAAATAACAATTGAAAACCATTGTTATTTGCGAAGGCTCTAATTTTGTTGTAAAGAAGGTAAAGTAAAAGTAAGTAAAGAGGTAAGAAACATATTCAATATTTACGGCCTCAAAACTTTTTGGGTGGCCTCATCCTTAACAAATATTGTAGGTTACAATGCCTTAGTAAAGGTCTCCAAATCACAGAAATCCTCGATTTCTACCACTTCGGCGATTAAAGGTAGAATTTTTCCAATTTCAGTCATGCACCATGTGTGGATGTGTGCACGGGAAAGTACGCTGTGATTCTGTCAGGTGCCCACCTATCGACTGCCCTGTGCCGACAATTCAGCCTCCTGGGGAGTGTTGCCCTATTTGTATCAGTAAGTATTTAGTTTCAACTAGTACATTTTTATTAGTACCAAACTGAAAACAGATAAAAATTGTAAGATATCTAATAAAAAAGCTTGAATCTATCGATGCCCAGTCATATGCCGATGATTAATGTCAGTCCCAGAGGATATTTATGAGAACTCTATTGGTATTGCAGAACAAAATGTACATACCTACTTGAATGTCAGAATAAAATGGCATCATGGAACAAAATGTAATAAACAAAATTTGAGAAAAATAATGATGCTAGAGAGGCCCTGAAATTTTCTTTCTATGTGATGTTTGTTTATCGGGGCTAATATGGGACATATTATGTTCAAAATACATTTGAAATATTGTAAATGTATTGAAAGAAATGGTTTAACTATTTATTAAATGGTCTATCTTTCTATTAAAGAGTGGTCGTAGCGTAACGGTAGAACGACTCACATTCGGGAGGTCGTGGGTTCGAATCGGCATATACCAATGACTTTATTTTCTAAGTTACTCGCACGTACATTTGTGAAGATATAATAGAAATACCCCTCGCTAACCGTGAAGGAAAACATCATGAGGAAACCTGAGTGTCTGAGGTGTTCATACCTCGGCACTTGAAATTGCCAACCCGCAGTGGGTGCATGTGGTGATTAAGCCGGTACTCTCTCTCTGAGGGAAGGCCTGTGCCCTGCAGTGGGACATAGGTCGTATATAGGCTTCATTTTTTTCTTCTTAATTAGTTAGATTTTCAATTCGAGTACGTTTCGTAATAATGGCAGTACCAACTTGCCGAGAACTTACGTCTTCTTTGTCCCACCCAGACTCGACAACAGCAGTCTGGAGTGAGTCAGCCGGCTGCTACCTATCAGGGCAGTACCACGCGCCCGGTTCCTCTTGGCATCCATATCTGGTCCCCGATGGTTACGACACCTGTGCTATCTGCACCTGCGAGTTCCCATCGCGCCAGGTCCGCTGCCCCAGAGTCCGCTGTCCACCGCTCAAGTGCTCCGAAAGAGATGCGTTCAGACCGGACAAGAAGGCTTGCTGTCGGATTTGCCCGGAGGTAAGGTCATTTTGGATTGAAACGCATTAGCGGGTTAGCATGCCGTCAAATGAACACATATATCATCATCAACCCATTATGTCGCCACCGAGGGGCACGGGTATCTTCCCTGAGGAAGGTATAGGCCATACTCCACCACGGGGGCCAAGTCCGGATTGGTGGAGGCTTGTAGACTAGTGGCTCGTCTACTGTCAGAAGTTGTTAAGCCGCCCTAAGGCCTCTGACTTGGCTTAACGACTGCCATCTATCGACGGCAGCCGGCACCAACAGTTTAACGTGCCTTGCGAAGCACGGAACCGCTCGGACAAATGCCACTAGCGTTAGGCATAGACGGCGACCCATCCATGCACTGAACGCGCCCTGTGTTGCTTAACCTTCGTGACACATATATGAACACATATATAGTTTGGATGACAATGTACCGTAGCGCACTTGCGGTACGATTGTTTCATATCATTCGCCCGTATGAGGTTGCGGGTAAGTGCGTACCTATTTGGTAGCTACAATTAAACCCTGCTAAACTTAAGATCTTCTGTTCATAGGCCTGTGTTAAGTAGACGTTGGGAACGAAGAAGAACCAGTGAAAGGGAAATTTGGGAAAACAGAGAAATGACACCGATATAACTCAAATTATGTCAGTCAAACAGCTGACCGGAGAGTGAATGAATTTCGCTCTGAGATAGTGAATCATTGATCACTTCAGGCTTCACGAACCAGTTTCTCAGTTATGGGGTCATTGGATTTACGTACCTAAATGGAATATTCTTTATTGTAAACCAAAAAAATGAAACGGGGTGATTACAAACTGGTATGAATAGAAACAAAAAGTGGTAAATGGTTTTTCGTAACCGATTTCCTACTTACAACTATAGCGACGTCTCTTTACATCTGATCATATCTGTCAAGAGACGTCCTATAGTTATAAGTTCAGTAGAAAATCGGTGACAAAAAAAAAAACATTTTCCACATCTCGTGTCTCATCATACACGCTTTTAAGCAGCCCGTTTTTAGGAAGGTCATTGGTTTCACGAGGGACTACTCCACTTTTATAGTTATATATGTTAAACAGGTCTAATCGTGATTACTTATGAGGTAAAATTTAATTACTCAATTATCGACATTTTGACAACGTCGCAGCTGCCGTGGTCAGGGGTAGACCGAAGTGGCAAGTACTATGAACGAGCATCGCGAGTCACTGAAAACACTACTCCTCATTTCCAGGTGAAGCCGAAGAAGCCAGAAGACGAGACGCTGAAGGACCAGGCGGCGCCGCGCACGGCAGAGGAGATCCTCGCCGAGGGCGGGTGCGGGTTCCCAGGCGGGCCTCTGCCAAACGGCAAGGAGGTCCACCCCAACATACACTCTCATGGGGAGCAGAGATGCGTCACTTGCCGTTGTAAGGTGAGGATACCACAGACATATTCAAATAAACAGAGCCCAGTGTTGGGCATTGGGCTCTTCTCTTTCACTCTTTTGCGCTGACCTATCCGAACCTCGGACCGGGAAGCTTGGAAAACTATGAGGGAGTCCTATGTCCTGCAGTGGGCGTCAAATAGCTGATGGTGACGATGAACCGGACCTTTGCTAGTTGGTATATTTCGTATATTTTATTTATTTAGTAGGTAATCGTATCTTAAATTTAAGTGTATGACAAGTTGGTACAAATTCTTATGTTGTACTTGTTAAATAAAAATATATAAACTCACACCTGTATCCTGTAAGGGTAGGCAGAGGTTGCTGTTATTAATATCGGCCAAAAAACGGCAAAAATTATGTTTGTCGTGTGGGACCCTTAAATATTAATTTTATTCTGTTTTTAGTATTTGTTGTTATATCGGCAACAGAAATGCATCATCTGTGAAAATTTCAGCTGCCTAGCTATCACGGTTCATGAGATACAGCCTGGTGACAGAAAGACAGACGGACAGATAGACAGACAGACAGACAAGACTGAAGTCTTAGTAATAGGGTCCCGTTTGGCATTCTTCGGGTACGGAACCCTAAAAACCAACACAACATTATCATAGTTTTACACTAAACGATTATTTCTTAGGTGAAATTCGATTACCTTAATTCCCGACGTTTCGGCAACGTTGTAGTTGTCGTGGTCACGGGTAGACTAAAGCACAGAATACATAAAAGTGGCGAGTACAGGGGCGTAGCGCGGCGTAGTAAAAAAACTATTCCTTTTTTAATTCTGGTTACTAAATATTATTTTAGACTTTATTTATTTCTTGATTATCCTTCCTTGACCATTATAAGGTCTGTAAGCGTCTATTGCCCCTTTCAGTCTGAACCCTGTCTACAAGGACTACAAGGGTCTGTGATAGCAGTACTGTCAGCATAAGAAAGACAGGCGATTGACTCATTAATTGATTTATACTAAGAGAAAGTTGAACAGGTACAGAAATTTTGATTAAAAAATTTCACATAAAGACACACTCACTATGGTTCTACGTGAAACTTCACATACTTTTAAAAAATAATTCCATGTATAAGTGTCGCTCACACATGGAATTAATTTCAAAAGTAATTTATATACCTAGCTTTTTATTTAACATGATTGTTTTGTTTTTAATGATTTATGAAGAAGTTTAACTTTTACAATTTTTGTAACCGTACAAGGGCATATTTTTAGTTGCTTTTCTGTTTTCCTAAACCATTCGTAGGTTGCAAATAAACAAGCTATTTTAGAAAATAACGAATATACACTAAAAATAAGTAAAGAACATTTTTGCTGTTCATTAAAATCATCTCAGAAGAGTTTTTTGGCTGTCCATGCAGGGGCGTGTGCAAATTCGTACAGATAAATAAGTGGTGTGTATTCGGGGGACAAAAAACACGTGCCGCCAGTTATAATATACTTATCTAGTTACATTGCAACATACATACATACATAAACTCACGCCTGTATCCCAGAGGGGTAGGCAGAGACTGCCACTTGCCACGATCCTGACAAATCACTTTCGCATTCATTCGGGTACTTTTTATTTTGCCCTTTGCTAATACATCCCCTATTTGGTCGAAATATGTTCGCCTGGCTCGTCGCTTACCGGCCCTTCCACCCAAATTAGCTCGATATATTTGTTTCGTCAATCTTTCTTTCTTCATCCTCTCCACATGTCCAAACCAACCCAACATTCCTTTCTCAATTCTAGTCACTACATCCTCTTACAGTCCACAACGTTCTCTAATCAAACTATTGCGTATCCTGCCATTCAAAGTAACACCAGACATACTATTATTAAAACCTAGTAAGTTTATCCGATATTTAGTTAATAATGTGTAGTGCTTACGAAAGTTTTAGTTCGATATACCAGACATACTTTTCTATGACCTCATTTCTACTGCATTAATCCTACTTTCTTGCTTCTTTTGCAACTATAAATAATTACACAAAGGTCTCGTCGTGGGTTTCCAGGACGGCGAGGTGACGTGCGTGCGGAAGCGGTGCGGGCGCGGCGCGTGCCTGAAGCGGCGGCGGGGCGGCGCGCCCGCGGATTCGTGCTGCGCGTGCCACCGGCACCGGCGACACCGGCTGCCGCGCCACGACCCGCCGCTGCCCAGCTGAGCTCCCGGCTTCCCCACTACCCTCGAATGTTGCATTTCCCGCCGCGCGGCGACGCCGCGAACATTCAGCCCACACGCCACAAAACCAACTAGAGCAGTGTCTACGCGCGCCCTGCGCAGACCCTGCTTCAGTAGCGTTTCATGGCCGGGGCCTCAGTATTACGCCGAGCCGCCGGGCGGCCCAGTGGAACACGGTGGACTGCCTGTATATACCCCGAGACTGCTTGTAGGCTAAGTGAGTGAACGCTTCGCTCTATAGACTGATCTATTTTTCTGTGCGATTCGAATGTGTCTCTAGTTTAAGTTGGTTATGCTTGAAGGACGCGTGATGGAATGACGGTTCAGTGTCGAATTTGGATTGGTTTTATAATAAAACATGGCTTTACTTCGTATTATTAATGTAAACCAATACTTTTGAATATTTATTTACCCACCGGTATTTTAATTGGTAATACGGTCCTAAAATAAATTCAATTTAAATGTTTATGAGTTATCTCCTCTGTGTAGATTGTCTAACTGGAGAACTGTTTAATTCTGTATTTTCAGTAATACCTATTTAGGCGATAGTACATAGACGAGGCGCTCATCAATAAAAGCATTGGAAACTGAAGATGAACTGATATGAGTAAACGGCACAACCGCTCGTTTGGATAGAGGAAATAAGTCAAGCGCGTTTGATAATATTAAAGATGTGCCATATTTTCTTAATGTAAATATAAATTATTATTTTTAATTTTACAGACTTACTTTCATATTTATATTTATTTAGTACTCCCACACCTCTTATTCAGCCATCACAATATTCTGTATGGATTGATATTGTAACCTTGTCTTTGCGTTTCCACTTGGTTTGCATTGTGTTCCTGTCCATGGAATAGTAACTGAGAAGTGAATCACAAGGTCTATTTTGTAATGTTGGTACCGCTTCCCATGTGACTCGGTAATCCGTTTACCAGCAAGGGTGAAATTGTATATAGGTAATAAACATTTTTAGTTATCAGTACTATTAAGTTTTATATCTTAGGTACATATATTACTACTGATTATTACGGAGTGTACCGATATAAATAACTTGTCGTAGTAGACACGAATATCGTAACTAGTTTTGTTTAATTACTAGTAATAACGTTTTTTAATAGTTACGTAATTAAGAAAGCTAGTCCAAATATCTTTCATGTGATGGAATCTAATGCCATGTAGATAAAGACGTGTTAAGATTTTGATAACTATTATAAAAATATCTTTGAGTACATTCTAAAATATTTATTTTAGAAAATGTAAGGTTTTGCTTGATGAATTTTGCCAAAAATTTAAGAAAAATTGGATTTATATTGTGGTATCTAGTCCATCGGAAGTATAAGGGCTTGGTGTGTTGGCAACGTTGCACTACTTCACAAAAATGGGTTACCTCAAAAATGCTTACTTCTTGAAAAATGACAATTAGAGTTTTTCATTTACATCTACTTTTGTTCTACGAAATTTACTTCGTCAGTTTTCCATTTTCCAATACCTTTTTCATGTCGCTTTAAGGTTTTTTTTATTTGTAGTGGCGGTTTTAGGTGTTTTTTCGAATCGCGCATTTTAAAGGTGACCCTATATATTTTGTAGTCTTCTGGCGAAGTAGCACTGCTTCACTATATTGGTGTTCGCAAGTAGCGCCGACCGAAGTAGCGTGACATCGGCTGTCATGCCGCACCCACCCTTTATTTGGAATCGGTTATTATCTGACATCACTCACTGACTCTTAAAGAAAACGGATTCACTCAACAGAAAACACCAATATATATTTATTTCGATAATTTTAATACTTATTCCTAACAATAGTAAAGTAGAAACATCTGTGGCTTGCGAATAACAATCACTAATGTAATGGCCGTAAACGAGTTTATCCAGTCGCTTGTGTCGCGTTGTTTTCTCTGTATTTCTTAGGATTACTGTCCCCGTTTATCTGTACTTCCCAATTTACAACTGATGTTATGTGGGATGGTTATAAGTATTAAAGTGACTTATCAATTAGATATCAAAATATACATATCAAAATGTTTGGGCAAGATCTATTTTATAATCATATAAATTGTGTAATTTGGTTACATTAGTTGCAACCAGTCAATAGTTTGTAATTCCATTTATTTTCCAGTTTTGAATAAGAAATAAAATCACCCATGAACAATGAAAAATTTTTTATTTGGGAAGAACACAGTGTCATATTTTATTTTTATTTAATATTAGCTGGACTAACAGCGCATAACTAAGAGTACGAAAACTTTAAAAAAACTAAAGAATAATAATTTTTTTTAAATGTGTTTAATTGAGTTCTTTAAGCAACAACACAAACGACAGCTTAAAAACTAAATTCTAGAAATGTAACAAAGTCTGCCCTAAGCTTTTCCCTCAAGCTTTGAACTGATGAGTTAAACAAGTCAAGTTTACTTATCTTCGCCAGTTTAAACCCTCCAAATCTGTGAAGATGACACTTTTTTTGGATGAAATAATAATAGGTATCTACTAAAAGAAAATTTTGTCTTAGTGCATCCAATAAGAGACGAGTGGGAGTTTGTGTTCTTTGAGATAAAGCTCCCTAGATATTGCATTTTTTTAAGGATTTCAAAGCATCAGCAAAAGCGTCCGCTGCGGCGTCACATATTTCGAAAGTGGAATTGACTCCCATTAGCCCGATTCGGAAGGCTTTGCCGAGCCACCAAATATCTGGATGTTGTACCTGTTAGAAAAATTGGTTTTTAATAATTACCTACATTATAAGGTCACGTCATACATGGTGCACATGGCAACAGATCAAACTTTACAATACAAGCTTCTGATTTTTTCTCGGTCAATGCGTTCTTGAGCAGATTTTTTAAATTATATTTTAAACTAAAATCAAACGACTCATATACCTACAATTTTTAAAGCAGAAGTTTGAAGGTTATAGCCATATGAGTTAGGATGCCAAAAATCGTGCAAAGCGGAAGTCCAGAATAGAGTTCAGTCCATCAGCCTAATTATGTACACCTAATTCAGAAGAATTCCTAAGAATTTTACTGTCAGTTCCTCTATAATTGAAATAGCAAACGTAAGGAATTCGTCAGGACTTAGTGTGCATAATATTGGGCCAGTTAGTGTTTTGAAGTATAAAGCAAGTGAAGAAATTACGCAGAGCTAAAGGAAAATATGTGGTTAAAAAAGAAATAAAGTTAAAACGTGCATTAGATTAAACCACCTCATTTCCTTATGGACTAGGCTGTTAAGAATGCTTATTAATCAACCTAAGCCTAAAGTAATTTAGATCTTCGATTTCCTCAACGATTTTAAAGCATCCGCCAAGGCGTCTGCTACTGCGTCAGCAATTTCCAGAGTAGAGTTTATGCCCATCAGACCGACTCGGAGTGATATGCCTTTCGTAGGTCCCAGGCCGGCAAAAATTTGGATGTTGTACCTTAAAAGGGGGAAAATTAACATTAAGAAGTCATTCTTATTTAAATTTTAAAGATTTTTAGTAACCTTGGTTATTAAAAGGAATAGGTCGCAGAAGACAAAAATGAACTGAAATAATTTTGAGAATGAGATTATGAAACTATCGCTGGTTTAGCAAAAAGAAGGACTATTTTACACTACGATCCGAATTCAGTTACTTAAATCTCCTGATTATTATTATTGTAATTATTATTAAATAATTAGAATAATAATTCTGCAGAATTTTAATTCTAACTCGACCACTACAACCCCTTCGATATTAAGTGTAATGGATAAGTAGGTAAAGTTTTTCCATTATCATAACAAAACTGAGACCCAAATTCTGGCAGGTTCGGGATGTCCACTAATAATGTAATAGAGTTTTCAAATGCCTTGCAACTTACTTTGTTTTAATAAACGTCACCACCTCGAGCAAGTCATAGCCTTGAGGCAGTACGATTGTTGTGACAGTGGCTAGTCTATCCTCAGGCTTTGGAATCAGAAACTGAACGGGCAACTCAGCCAGTTTCTCGTGGAACCGCTTCGTGGTCTTTGCATGCCTGGCCCAGGAGACTTGGAGAGTTTCCTTAGCCAACTCCTGCAAGCAAGCGCGCAGAGCCCAGCAGAGTGGAGGGCTGAGGGTGTGGTGGTAACTGAGAAACGAAATGTCAAAAGGTCAAGTTTATAGATGCAGTGCAGGTACTGTTTGTGGCTGGTACATAAAGATATAACAGTTCGATGGACATTACGATGCTATTGACAGCGAAGGAACTCCATAGTCACGTAACCGCTGCTGAGAAGATGTACTTACACTCTTGTGTTTCCGTAGCAGTTCCACTGCTGGGCCAGAAGTTTGACGTCAAAATAAAATGGAGGCTCGTGCTTCCTGTTATTTATGATTTCTCTGAAACAAGATATGGACGATTAGACCAGGCAACATTAACACACCCAACTGTTGATGCTGATATGAGTGTGGTGAATATCATGAATGTCTCTGAGGGCAAAAATGACAGAGTTTAGACTCCAGTCGTAGTTTACACTTAGCCTAGGTATAGTCACAAAGACGAAGGATCTTTTTGGTTGTATGTATTAAGTACTTCAAACCTTTTTGATATAAAGTCACAAGGTGACCTGGCAAACGTTGTTTTGCCATATGAATTAGCCTACGAAATATTCTCAGACCTACCAAATACCTACACACCAAAAATTTCATAAAAATCGGTCAAGCCGTTTCGGAGGAGTTCGTTAACAAACACTGCGACACAACATTTTATATATTAGATTACGCTCCATCCAAAATAAAGGTTTTATTTATAAAAACACCATTCCTTAGAATACTCCTGAGGTGCAGTTTAAATAGTCAAAGTGGTAAAGGGAAAGACGTAACCACGTATTATTTAAATTAAATCTGAGTAGTGTTTTAGAGAAAGGTGTTTTTTTTACCGGTACCTTTTCTCGTCGTAAGTATTGTCTTTGTGTTTTCTGGTTTAGTTAATCCAAATCCCACAAATATTAGCTGGGCCGCATTTCATAGTTTATTGTGATTCTTATAGTGAACCACGAAGTGTAGTTCTATGAAATGGGGTCCAGCCCTTCTGTCACGTAACTGTCCACTCTATCGGGTTAACCTAATTGACGATTCCAAAGTGTCAAAATATATATGTATTTCACAGTTCGGAGCAGGTTAAATGAGACAACTCCATACAGTGCAAGACTTACGTGGTAGCGCCCAAGGCGTGCCTCTACTCAAGTATAGAACTTACTCGGCTCGCTTGCTGAAGGCAACCGGTGCGATGCCGGCGGGGCCGCTTAGTGCCTTCTGCGCAGCCGAGTACGCGGCGTCCACGCCCCACTCGTCCATCAAGAACGGGACTCCACCCAGGGACACCACAGTATCCACTATCAGAAGGGTTCCGTACCTGGAAGATGTGTTTCAAAAACATAAGCGGCGCCTCTTGCGAAAAACATTACACAAAAAGTTTTTATTCGTTTAAATTATTTCTCTGTTTTTAGTGCTGTAGTGTCAAAGTAGGTTTTTATAAAAAAAATATTTCACGTTTTCTGTAACTATTTGAAATTTGAAAAGGTCCTTCGATTTCTCCAGGATACCATCATCAGACCTCGACTTGGTGACTATGGGACCCTGTCAAACAAAAAAAAAAGAAGAATTTTCCAAGTCGATCCACGTGTCTTCGAGTAATCGGGGAACATGCATAAAAAATAAAAATAAAAATAAAAGATGCCGACGAATTGGGAACCTCCTCCTCTTTTGAAGTCGGTTAAAAGCGATACATGTTTAATGCGTAAAATATTTTGGTTGCTTGGGAAAGCGAAAAAACAGCTATGTCTTGTTGTTGTTAAAAACAGGAAGCAGGAAACCCGGCTTTAGTTATACAGATGAAGGTCAAGCGAGTTTCTCTTTGGCAGACTTATGACTTTGTTTATGAATATCTGGTCTGCTAGTCTGCAGTACCGGCAGCACCATTTGATTTTGAAAGCACATTCTGAATTAGGAAACGTAAACTTCCTTGTCAATCTAAAAATGTAGTATTCCCAAAAAATACCGAAGGTAACTACGTCGTCAGTGCCTTAGTTGAAGTCAATGTTAGGCTGAGCAACTAATCCTAAAGTGAATGGTCTGAAATAGTCCGAGGACCCCAAAGTAAATACCCAACGTGAAAGAGTAGCTGAATTCGCACTCGAAAGCAAATAAATTAACGGAACTGTGAGAACTGCAGCCCTATAGAGATTTCAGCGTCAGAATGTTCGTTCCCAAATCCAATAGTTCCCCGCTGCATGCTAATTGCAGACTCCTTTAGTGGGTGCAATTAAAGAGTTTCCAACTCGAACCTATTTTAGAGGGTGAAGGCGGACGCAGAAGTGATCTCATGTCATTGAATAAGAAAGCTCAATGTAAAATCGACCATCTAATGGACGGTTTACACTGAACGATAACGGTAATTGCACGACATTTTTTCATAGCGTAAAAAACAGTTTAAAATTCGAACACATTTTTTGAATGATTTTTAGAGTTATAGTGTGTCCTTAGAGTTAAAGAATAGTTACAGAGTCGTTGAGCGCAAAGAAACATTGAATACATTTATTAAATGTTTTTTATAGTTGTACTATATTTCATTCTCTGTAATGTTAATTTATCTTTATGTGTTATTGGCATATACAGTATACTATCTGCTAAGGTAAGCGTGCTATTTTTACTAGTAGTCTTTCTGTATATTCAAGACAAGCGTTTATGGGCGAGACGTAGTTAAATTGTTCGGTTTTCGCTCGTCTCCTCGTTTACTTCGTAGGTACAATCAATGGAATCTTCTTTTTGGCGGACTAAGGCGATCGCGGTCGAATGGACTTTTCTATAGTTACTGCCAGTGTCCGTTTTAGTACTAATGGCGCCCCTGGGCGATATTTTTGTGGCGCCCCCCAAATGAAGTCCATATTGTACATATTACATATTACTGTTACAGTACCGCTTGGCTCTTTTGAGGTCACTCCTACGCCATCCCTTCAGTGAAGAGAAGTTCCGGGTCCAGTCAAATGATATAATTAATATTATGATATTTTATGGCAAAACCCCTCATGGTTTTCATAACCATGAGGGGTTTTGCCATAATCGCCACGCTTAGCAGGCGGGTTGGCGATCGCAGTATGTGGTTGGAATCTCAGAAAGACGCTGTTGCCCATCTCCTGGTAATTTATTTCCTTAGTCGCCTTCTACGACATCCACGGGAGGAAATGGAGTGACGCTATTCTTAATCCAGTGCCACACTTAACAGGTATTAGCAAAGGGCAAGATAAAAAATACCCGAAACCAGCGTGCGTGCATGTAACGTCTAATGAATGTTGAAGAAGCGAAAATGATCTGTCAGGATCGTGGCAAGTTGCAGTCCCTGATCTCTGCCTACCCCTATGGGATACAGGCGTGAGTTTATGTGTATGTATGTTATACAAAATAGTTTTGCAGTAACGAAATGGCCTAGCCGCATATTTTGACTATGGTGTAGATTTAGTCAAAATATGCGGCTTGTCCGTTTCGTTACTACCACAACTAGTTTGTTTATGTGTAGAATTTGTGAAGTTAGGGTGTGTAGAGTTAGAAGCTTGGCTTTACATGAGATCTGATAACTTTTTGGCAGTGCGAGGTATATGGTCTTGTCTTGACAACATTTTACATGGCAATTATGAAACTAGGGAAATCGTTTTATCTTCACTCTACTGCCACTTTTGCGCGAGCACCCGTTTGCCTATGGCGCCCCTGGTCGGTACCCTTCTGCCGTCACTGGAACGTTGCTGTAAAGACTCTAGCTTCATACGACAGGAACTTTCATCCTAGTCACATTCTAATAGCTTTAGCCCAGTTTTAGTGTGAAACCTCTATTCTACGTTTTTTAGGCTTCTAGCCTCAAGTAAAACATATTAATAAAATTTAGTTAGCTTTATAAAGTACACGATAACATTTTAACCTATCTAAATCTCATGTGCTTACGCTACTGAGTTCCGGAAGCGTAAATATTACTACTGTTTCTTTTCCGAAAGTGTCGCCACCACCAATAAAGTACTAGCAGACTGCGTAGTTTTTAAACTTGAGCAAAATTTATTTTCTCCTATAACACCTAATTGGGTCAGCGTCCCCCGTTCACCCCTGTTAGCAAACCTACCACAGTATGTGCGACGTTGCTGCGATTTTTAAAACGGTAGTGCTAAAGGTTATAGTAGGTTGGCACGGAAGTAGAATAAAGTTTGTAGAGCCGTAAGGGCGCATGTTGGCATGCAGGTCGCGCGGAAATATACTCATGAGGCGACAAGTTTTTTAACTCGATCGCTACAGGCCATGCTAAGTTTTTTTCTTCTTTCTTACTTCGTCGTTCGTATGGAAATATACGTAGGCGAGCCACGGTCGTGATAACGGACTTCACAAGCGGCAGCTATAATGTACAGATGTATGTTATAGTAGGATACAACTCATTACATCTTTCCACAGAAATCGTCAGGAGACTACACACGACAGCTATAATGTATACTTTTACATCTTCGTATCTTAAGATACAGAGCGACACGAAAATATACATTTAGTACCTTAGCAGCTGGAAAGTGAGACGTATACCAATGGAATTAAGGGAAACATTACCTGTTGTGTGTGTGACACTTTAAGATAATGTAAAGCTGTACATCCCGGGATGTAATGCTATAATATACATTATAGTTGCCGTATGTGAAGTCCTTCAGATTAGAAAGCTTCGCATTATAAATCTCTGAGTTTCTAATGTAAGACTAATGAAAGTTGGAATGTTCTTTGATTTTTTTTAAATAAAACAAAAAATATTACGTTCTACAGTGAGAAACTAAATATAAGTGTTATCTATCTATCTATCTATGAAGCAAAACCCAAAAATATTATGTTCAACTATACATTCACATAGCGGTGGTAGCCTAGTGGGTAGAACATTGGGCTCGGAAGCGAGAGACCCAGGTTTGGTTGCCAGTGCGGGCATGTACCTTTAGAATTTTTTGTATGTTACGAACATTTGTGAAGTTAAAGTAGCAATACCACTCGCTAACATCGTGAGGAAACCTGAGTGTCTGAGCTATTCACATACCTCAGCGCTCGAAATCGCCAATCTGCGGTGGGCACGCGTGGTGATTGAGCCCACACTATCAACCTTATAGTATAGGCTTGTGGCGAGCACATGTCAACTCTGCGCGCGCACTATAAACTCCAACATTCCGCATCGCGCAAGCAAAATGTTTCACATGACATACCATAAATAAAACGTCCGACGAACATCAGTCGGACCGGCCGTCCCCAGGCATACGATCTGCCTGGCGGGAAATTTCCCTTTATAGTGGAAGAGCACGATCACCCGCTCTGCCCTATAGGCTCAATCAAAGGCCTGTGCCCTACAGTGGGACGTATAAGGCTGCTTATGTTATACATTCAGGTAGCCATTTAAACCTTACCATTTAACGTGATCTGCTGACGGCTGTGGTCATCCGGTCTTTACAAATAACACTCCCTCTCGCTAGTATCCAGAAAGGGGCAGACAGAGAGTTTAAAAGCAAGCATTCCAGCTTATGACACAATTGTAGCGTTTGTCGTGATTTGCTTAGCGGGCCCGCTTCTACGTCCATTCTAAGTACGCCGAATAGTTTATAGCCACCATAAAGTTTGGGAACTTACTTATGACAAGCCGCGCCAAGCCCAGTTAGGTCCTGAATACTCCCCGTGGACGAGTCTCCGTGCGTGATGAACAGTGCCTTGGGCCGATGTCTCGCCAGGAGGGGTTCTAGCTCTTGGAGGGTGAAGGTGGCGTTCATGGGGATCCGGTGGACCTCCGTTTTCAAGCCTGGAAAAGGGAATTCAACTAGGATTTATCTGGGGGCACGGCAGTGCCTCCGCCCAGTCGAGCAAAAAAGCGGCACGGCCGTACCATCCTTTTCTCGAAGCAGTACAGGCCATATTCGAGCCCCTACAACCTGGCCCCTATAACTTGTGGGTAAAACTAGAAGCCTAAATTTTCAGTAACCAAGCAGGCATTATATAAACATGGTATATTTAAAATTTCATTTAATTTGAACCAGTAGTTTAAGAATTATAAGTAGTCAAAGTTTCTTAATTTTGTCAGTCGCTCACTCACTGACTGACCGATCATCAAAACACTAAGGCACTTCTAGCAGACATAGAAGCTTCAAATTAAGCTGCATAAATAACTTTGTAATCCCATATCAATATATATAGGCTTACAAGTTACATTGCAGTGAATGAATCAGTGTATTTGTATATGTATAATATAAAGGAACATATAATTAACTAACATATAATAACCTACATATAATTATGCTCAAAGGAAACTTGTAAAATGGCAAAAAAGTAGGACTATTTACAAAAAGAAATGAGATGCCCCTAAAAACATAACTGGTAAGAAATCAAGTCACGCAACTCAGTTCTTCTACCGTAAAAAGTTCTGAGAACCATGTAATACCAAGTCGGTTAATTTATTCAGTCCCTACTTAAGGGTTCTTCTGTCTTAAGTTATTATGTAATTAGCTAACCTAACAACATCTTATAGTGACCATATCGATATTAAAAATCTTTTATGTTATAAATAAATAGATTAACTTGGCCATCGCATGAAAATACAAAAGGTTTCTAGTTTAATTATCGAAACCGAAGAAACTGTTTTCAAGTTTAGCGTTATATCTTGAATTGACGGTGCTTTCAGCCAAATAATCTTACCTAGATTAATTAGTGGAATCTGTTTAAATAAGTTAAATTAGCAGCGTGTAAAAAAAATATAAATATTTTCTGCTATACCATGTCGATATAAAATGAACATACCATCATAGATAGCATTCATGTTAACGGGTTCTAAGCTTTAAAATAGAATTCAATTTGAAATGGAAGGTTTCAAATAAGGCTCTATTAGGCAAATGAGTCTTCGCATATATATCATCATCATCATCATCATCATCAGCCGTTTGACGCCCACTGCAGGACATAGGCCTCCTTCGTGGTTTTCATACTGCGATCGCCAACCCACCTGCCAAGCGCATATACGCCGTCGTCAGTGACGGTCATAAATCTAAGGTTCCAATGAAATGTATGCCAAAACGGTCTGTTATCAAAACAAAACTAAAAAAAAACTTTTATTTATACAACAGAAATCTCTTTCACATATTGCATTACTCATGCGGACTCGAAAACTAGCCAAAATTATCGAAATCACAAGAAAACATGGGAAACAACATTGGCGTAACACCGAAGGTTATCTACATCCAAGTGTTGCCAATACGTAAAAAACAAATACATAATTTTATTTTACTTCAAAATAAAATTTGTGTAAGCTACTTCAGTGTTTTTTTAGATAATTTTCTTTTAGGGGTTACATTGATGCATTGAATTAGGTTTTTGGTCACACGAGTCTACTTTTTTTCAGAAAAACAAAAATCTACCGAATATAACGATATATTTTATAACGGTAACACTGCTCCATTTTTTTTTCGATCGAATTAAAAAACGGACTAGGGAATTCTCATGGCTTTTGGAGCTATATTCTAACGCTTTCAGCGCTTTATTTGTGTGTGTGTATATCTACATATGTATATGTATGTATACACGTATATGTGCATGTATCATCATCATCAACCCATTATGTCCCCACCAAGGGGCACGGGTCTCTTCCCTGTGGAAGGTATAGGCCATACTCCACCACGGGGGCCAAGTCCGGATTGGTAGAGGCTTGTAGACTAGTGGCTCGTCTACTGTCAGAAGTTGTCAAGCCGCCCTAAGGCCTCTGACTTGGCTTAACGACTGCCATCTATCGACGGCAGCCGGCACCAACAGCTTAACGTGCCTTGCGAAGCACGGAACCGCTCGGAAAAATGCCACTAGCGTTAGGCATAGACGGCGACCCATCCATGCACTGAACGCGCCCTGTGTTGCTTAACATTCGTGATCGTTTAAGATCACTCAGGCAGCCGGGGCTACGAGCGATTGTGCGTGTATATATATATATATATATTATTAAAATAATATTATTAAAATATAGCTCGAAACACCGCAAACCTAACAACAGTCCCTAGTTCGTTTATTAATTCAATCGAAAAAAATGGAGCAGTGTTACCATTGGAGAGAATATTGACTTCCGACTAAATTGATTTTAAAACATAAAACTGGTTACGTAGTATGGGTACGTTCCCTTATGTATTTCTGTTGCCGCTATAACAACAAATATAAAAAACCGAATAAAATAAATATTTACGGGGGCGTGATTTGTTTGTTTTCTTTTGCTCGATATTAACAACGGCAATAGGTAGACGCTTGAAATACTCAAATGTTGTCTAGAAAATGGTACGGAATGCTTCGTGC
This sequence comes from Yponomeuta malinellus, assembly GCA_947308005.1. Classification (NCBI taxonomy): domain Eukaryota; kingdom Metazoa; phylum Arthropoda; class Insecta; order Lepidoptera; family Yponomeutidae; genus Yponomeuta; species Yponomeuta malinellus. The sequence goes on along the minus strand of OX371006.1, from coordinate 11,733,459 downwards.
GCGAGTCCGACTCACACTTGGCCGGTTTTTTTATTCAATGGAGCTCCGGAACTGTGACTTTATGAACGCTACAAATTAAGCATAGGTGCCATGTTTGTTTGTCAACGTCCAATAACAAGTCATCAATAAACGCCCGATCCTATCCTATACCCAGCCACCAGCTGATATGTCTATCAAATGATGAATTACCGTATCTTTGGGACATGCTCAGCGCGCGATCATCCCATGTACCCCTGTTGGCTATCAGGATGGTTTCCCCGGGCGCTACCAGGTTGCTGATGACAGTTTCCATGCCAGAGTGTCCGGAGCCACTGATGGCCAGTACCAGATTTGTCTTAGTCTGAAATGCGTACTGAAGACCAAGGCGGATATCGTCTACCATCTGAAAAAAAAGCTAGTTATCATCCTGGCTTCCAGTGAGCTTTTTTTTCAGTAACCTCCTTGGTTTATGAATTCTTTGGTTTTTTCGTTAGTCTCCTTGTTTTAAAACTCTTTGGTTCGTCATTTGAGAAATTAAAAATAAACTTACGTGAAAATATTCATCGTCCATTGGCGAGATAATGGGCCTGCTTAAGGCTTCAATTACGGAGGGCCACAGGTCGCAGGGTCCCGGACCACATAGCAAAGGTTTCTTGAATTGCCTCTCCGTGATCTTCGGCGCAGGGACGGAGATGTTCGAGAACGACATATCGGCTTCTGTAAGTACCAAATCAATAGTGCATGAGGAAATAAATCGTGCGAGTATTACGCACCAAAAGGAGTGAATTCGTTAAGAAAAACAGAAGCACGCTCCGCCACAGCAGGTTTAGTTTCCAACTAATTTGCATTTAGATGTCACTGTCACGCGGAACGAAGAGCAAGAGGCGCGCGCGAAAATGACAACTTTACGGCGGAAATATTTCAGGCAAATAATCGTGAAGTTTCGGTACCGGGAATTGGGTTAATATTTAGATTTAGTGCTAATAGGGCGGTCGTGAATTTATTACAATGTTCTGGCGCTATCGGATGGCATATTTGGCAAAGTGCGCCCCGCTCGCGGCGCGTGAATGGTGCCAGCCACATGCGAGTGTATGTGCCACTTCCAGCGGCTATCGTTGCGGGTAAACTGCCGCCGGAATCGTTTTTAAGCTCGTTTTTAACTTTGGTTCCTGATAAAATGAACACAATATCTAGTTTAAGTTTGTAGATTCCTGGCTCTAGATTCTGCAAAGTGCAAGAATCGATAATGAAGCTATTGCTCTGACAAAATTTTATTTAATTTACTTAAATATACAGTCTTTGTCTAGCAGTTAGCTAGGTAAAATCAGTGGAAGATTACAAAATTCTTGTATTTTAAAGGTGTTGAATGTCCATATACAGAGTGTAACAAAATCCCTACATACATCCGAAAATTATGGGTTCTAGTCATCCATGCGGATTACTTTTACTACGGGGAACAAGTGATCTGGAAAGTATCACTAATAAACCCTAAAGTAATTTAGTCTTTAAATGAAAACTCCAGTAATATTTATCTACGTATATTCTTAATCAAATTTTCTCGCCGACCTAATTACATTCAGGACAAAAAAATGTACTACCTACTGAAGTATTTTAACTGAGTTTATTTCGATCATAATATTCTTTTCTAAACACACACTAGGATGATTTAAGAACCTATATTTCTACAAAGGTGTTTCACACCGACTTTTAGTAAATAAAATGTGAATAGGTATGCTGTTGGAGTACTGTAACGATACCTTTTTATAGTAGCTGGCCGGCGCAGCCGTCTAGCTAGATTTTGATTCATCGTCATCATTGACGCCCGCCGATATTGATTATTAGAAGGGAATCGTTACTTTTGTTTTAGGATGTCAGTCGATCCCTTGCTAGGCTAGGCAATCGATGAAAAAGAGATGATAAAAGTTATAAGCTTACTGCTGGTAACCGGATTAATTTAAAATAGAGCGGTACAGTACTTAACAAAAAAACCGGCCAAGTGTGAATCGGACTCGCGCACGACGGGTTCCGTACCACTATCTATACATTTGAATATTTCAGAATATTTCAAGCGTCTACCTGTTGCCGTTATTAATATAACAAAAAACGGCAAAAAAATCACGTTTCTTGTACGTGATTTTATTTTAGTATTTGTTGTTATAGCGGCAACAGAAATACATCATCTCTGAAAATGTCAACTGCCTAACTATCACGGTTCATGAGAAACCGCCTGGTGACAGACGGACGGACGGACAGACGGACAATGGAATCTTAGTAATAGCGTTCCTCAACCTTTTGTAAGAAACCCCAAAAACCAAATTGCTGCTTGAAGTTCGTACGTAAGAAGTATCTTACTTCCTATGACTTACAACCCTGTGTGAGCCTTGGCCTCTTCCACAATCTTCTTCCACGAGTCTCGGGCCCTCGACTATCTCTTCCAGTTCATATATTCGCCCATCTTTCTGAGGTCTTCTTCAATACATTCGTATGCACAAAGGCATTGAGTTTTTGGAATACCAGTGTAAAAAGTAGATACCTATTTGTACAAAATTTGTATAGGTATACTGAGGAAATGCCTCTGGATTAATGTACAGTATTTTTCGTTTTGCTATCGCAGAAGCACTTTAGCAAACAAAGTTATCAGCATGGACAACTACTTAATTTGAAGTGTCGGAGTGCACTTACGATCTTCACTTATTGCACTCTAAACGGTAACAGTACAGATCAGATATAGGCGTATGGAAATATCCGCAATCTTTTTATACATTCTATATCACAATACACGTGTATTAGCTTAAGGGGTGCCATGCAGTAACACTAGCCTCACTAATGGAAAAAAAATAATCAATTTTTTTATAGTTCGTTTTTGCAAAAAAATATCAGAGCAATCTCTCAATCATGTTAATAGTTATTTAGGAACCACGCCCGAAAACCTAGGATGATGGACCTAGTACTAGATAGATAGATAGATAGATAGTCCTTGGTTTTTTGCACAAGGTTTACGAATTATAACTAGTCCAAGTTTCTTAATTTTGTCACTCACTCACTCACTGATTGACCGATCATCAAAACACCAAGGCACTTCAAGCAGACATGCTTCAAATTGAGAATACAATAGTTTAGTGTATAAATCAAGGGAAAACTAAAACATTTTGCAATTTCGGTCTAACCTTCTAGATACACCAACTGCATAACTTTGTAATCCCATATAGGATTACAAGTTACATTGCAGTGAATGCAGTGAATGAATCAGTGTATTTGTATACTGTATAATATAAAGGTTTACGGCTAGGGGTCTTGAAAATCACAATTAACACGATTGAAAGATTGGTCTGTGAAATTTTGCAAAAACGATCTGTAAAAAAAAGATATTCATGTTTTTTTTCTATTAGTGGCGCCAGTGCTGCATGGAGCCCCTAAACTATCCGGCTAACAGGGGCGCCACTTATCTTAAATTGAACTCTTTTAGCGCTTTCTTAGCGTAACAAAATAACTCACTCATCATCATCATCAGCCATTTGACGCCCACTGCAGGACATAGCCCTCCTTCGTGGTTTTCATAACCATGAGGGGTTTTGCTATAATCGCCACGCTCGGCAGGCGGGTTGGCGATCGCAGTATGCGGTTGGAATCTCAGGAAGACGCCGCTGCCCGTCTCCTGGTAATTGATTTCCTTAGTCGCCTTCATCCGACATCCACGGAAGGGAATGGAGTGACGCTATTCTTAATCCGGCGCCACACGGATTAACTCACTTAATACATATATAAAACAAACCCCAATAACATTTTATATGTCAAGAGGTATTCTGGAGCTTTTGAAAGTTTTGGTTCGATAATTAGGTACTTTGCTTATACAGGGTGGTAATTTGAAATGGGATAGGAACTATATTCTAACTCTAGAGCAAACGGCATTTATAGATTTTAGAAAAAGTAGTAGTCTCACATATTTTTTACTATCTGATCCGGCAAAGGTTTTTTTGTCTTATTAATTAGCTTACGACCTACTCTCAGATGTACCAAATATACAGAAAAAAAATTCATAAAAATCGGTGAGGCCGTTTTGGAGGAGTTCTAAAATAAACACTGTGATTATATATAAGATAGTGTGTATTCTAGGTATTTATGTGGATGTATTTGGTATATGAATTTTATTATATTTTTAAGGGGATACGTAATTTTTCGCAAACGTTCCTGGCACTACACCTTCCACTATCAACATAACCCAACAAAAAAAATGTGTAAAGCACACTTTGTGCCAAAAGGGCAAAGTAACATTAAACATTATTTAGACGACAAAGATGTGTGGAATTAACGCCAGTTCAATGCATTAGTTCTAGGTTTTAGAATCATTATGTAAACTCTGTTAATTAAGGAAATATTTAAAAAGACAATGTTTGGAGTTTTTTGTCCATTTTTTCTCCAAAATAATCTAGATTTAGAAATGGACACCTAGTTTTTCTTGTAACGTTCATTAAGTTACAGTTTGTGCGCTATTATGAATGAAAGCATTTTGATTGATTTAAATTGATTGAGTAATAAGCTAACCTTTGTACAAATAAGCTTATTGTGCAATAAATAATTTTCTAATCTAATCTAATATTAAGTGCCCTGCCCCTGAATCAAGGTCATCGTCTATCTCCGTTCTAAATTTCGTCAATTGAAACCTTTTCACGGTCTACCTCACCACGCCATCTCCCGTCGGCGCAGCTTGTCGCTAGCTCAAACTCATTTCAGGTGGAATATAATACTCAATTTAAAACTGTGATTTGGAATTTAAATTTGTTTGCGAAAAATTGACAAATTCAGTAGAGGGTCGACTTTCGACGTAGCTAACTTATTCAAATTACGTACAACCCTGTACTACCCACAATGACGTACAAGATATTAAAGGTCTAATGGGCTCGTGTCAGTTAATAAAGTTCGCTTATCACTGTTAAGCGTATGAAGCAAGAACGTTTTACCTAAACATCCTTCGTATGAAGCTCTAATTAGGTACATTCGTATAATAAAATCCATCTCGTCCATTACACAATTTGAAAACAGAGCTACCCCTGAGAGATTTGTAACCTATCCATTTAGATTCTAGAGCGTCTGGGTGAGATGCAATAGATCGTAGATTCGTCGCCGGGTGACGATGATCGAACAAGCGCGCTCTAACGCTCTTGTTGGGGCAACAAATTGATTCGATTCCCAATGCGACTGTACGAGATAGCGTGACAACAGCCGAGCCAAGGCGAGAGGGCAGGGGCTACTTAGGAACTGGGACATTGTGTTGGTTATTATGCGAAACTGATGAGTGGTTTGAAAGACCTCTTGGAGTTGTTATCGTATGGTTTTCAATTGAATGAAGTCAGTAGAGTAGATTCTAAAATACTTTATTAATGTTATCAGAGAGAAACGTGAGTGTTTGGCGAAAATGCAGCACTAGGTCCTAAAAAAACCGGACAAGTGCGAGTAGGACTCGCACCCTGAGGGTTATGAACATGCGTTACAAGCTTAACTTTGCCAACGAAATAAATGTTCTTATATGAAACGCTACTGCATAGGTAACTTTGTAATTGTAAAAATATTTTTTCTTTTCTTTTTGTGAATAAATAATTGTCATGAAGAGGGAGGCAACTAGAGCAACTCCGAGTTTGTGAAATGACGTGACGCGACGATGAACGTTATCAACTTGAGCAAATTTGCTTATATGAGATATATTACCAAAATACGTGATTCTGCTTGGGTGTTCTAGTTGTGTTTTCTGTGGATCTATGGTAACATACTTAGTATGTATGTAATTGTATATTCGCATAATGTATAAGAATAATTAAATTCCGGGAATTGCTATAGTGAATTCCACCCCATATTGTATAGTTTCAAAGCTTTGTTTTGGATACAGTTGTAAAATATGGACGATTATAAATTTCCGAAGGTAAAGATTTACTTTCGCAGTATAAATATAACTATGCTTTGATATCAATACCAATACTCTTCGCCATGTCTCACTATGATAAATTATTCTACCCGATATAGTGGTAAAGGAGTAAAGTAAAGGAGTAGAGGCCCAAAGAAGCCAAGCGATAAGACAGGGTTCCGCTGAGACCTAGCCTCGAATCACACTATAGCCGTCGCAGATCTATTTGGCAGTTTCTTAGAAAGGAAATCGCGGTACAGTGAGAAAATCGCAAGGTTGGTTCAGTACTTTTTTCGCACCGCCCATTACCATTACCTCGCATATGGCATCCTAAAAACATTATATCTTAAAAGGAGTGGCCGAATTGAACTGCGAAAGCTGGATCCCCGCTGTTCCAACTTGTGATCGAACCATCAGTTGGCAAATAGATGTTGTTGACTTTTATTTAGTGTTTATAAACTAAGGCATTGGGGTACAAAATAACATTTCCTTCCCATGGATAGGAATTTTAAATCATATTTTTTATTATTTTAAAGCCTACATACCCACATTATGTAGATAAGTACAGTGACAATGGATTACATCAGTTCAATATGTAGTGCCTGATGAGTGTAATAAATCTTCTTCTTAATTCATTTACAAAAACCAACTACCTGCTTCGAAGTTTGTTTACCAACTACGTGTAGGTAATTAAAGTTTAATTTATCGATTCTGAAGAACAGTTTTCAGGTTTTGCTTTATTTAAAAAACAAGATGTGTAGGTACCGTACATAGCTATAGAAGAATATTCCCTACATTACAGATAAGCTCGTGTCGCGAATCTAGACACTTTATTTCTTTACTACCTAAATGAAGCCTACCTATATTTTTGCCTCGTATCGGCTTAATAATTCTAAGGTAGAATTTCGGGCATAAAGACCTACGACCATCGTCTAGCCCTGCCGTTCTACTAGAATTCATTTGAGAGGTGCTCTGTTGATTCTTGAATTTTCAACGCACCGCTCGCACCAGATAAGAGCTACTGAGGAATAGTACAGACTGACTGTTATACCCATTATTTTAAATTACTTCTTACGCGCACATCCACATAAAAGAACTAGGATTGGACACTCTTTGTTTTTAATAAATTAGTAGGTACTTACAGTTAGGTTAGCGAATGCTTGTAAGCACCTTTCTGTCGCCTCTGATGTACGGGGCTTAATGATTAAATATGGTTTTATAGTGATGAGACGTCTTCTCTCACTGCAAATGATAGAGGCACTGATACGGAATATTATAATGTAAGTGTTCTGTGTTCAGTTTTTTTATGACGGCTCCTGGTGATTTAAATGATAAGAGGGTCATATTTACACACTTGTTAAATATGAAGTTAAAAATAAATCAACAAATGACAATTACTGTACAATCTCAACTTAGTTTTCCAATTTAATTTCAATTTGATTTTGTGCCAAGTATTTTATTTATTTGATTCTGTCCTATTCACTGTTACGTAATTCTCTAAATATAGTAAAGTTGTAGAACAATTATATAATTTGGAGAACCAACGATCCCTAAGACACAGGTTTTTAAATAGTTTAGGGGTCAGAAGTTCAAATTGTATAGTGACAATGTGTACAAACAACTAGTGTATTTATCCTAAGATATACACCGGCCACGTGCAAGTCAGACTCGCGCACGAAGGATTCTGTACCATTATCTATACAACATTTAAATATTTCAAGCGTCTACCAGTTGTCGTTATTAATATCGAGCAAAAAACTGCAAGAAAATCACTTTTGTTGTATGGGAGCCCCACTTAAATATTTATTTTATTCTGTTTTTAGTATCTGTTGTTATAGCGACAACAGAAATACATCATCTGTGAACATTTCAACTGTCTAGTTATCACGGTTCATGAGATACAGCCTGGTGACAGACAGACAGACAGACATACGGAAAGTGGGGTCTTAGTAATTTACCCTTTGGGTACGGGACCCTAAAAATAGTAGACTATACACATAAGTTTTTTATTATTGTTATTACATTAATGACCCAAAGAGCGTGTACTTATAACATTTTCTCCTCATTATCTAAGTAACATCATCATCATCAACACGTTTTTGATGACCTCGCCTGGCTATCATAGTACAGGGTATGGTAGTTTGGGACAAGTGATTCCGTTATGAAGGAGTTATTATTAAATTATTAATATTGCCAAAACATTACAGCTCATTTCTCATTTCAAAGTTTGATAATCTTCAGAAACAGCCGGTGAATGTGTTTCTGGAAGTCCCTTTTAAACAAATATACGAACAAATAAGACTGGAAACAAATTCAAATCCCATTCTCAGGACGAGTAATGTCCCGGGAGACTTTTCTCTGGTTTTAATTTCCGGAGCGTTTCCAGAAAGGAAATAGTTTGTTGGGCGCCATTCTGTATCTGTCACGGTTTAAGGGTGGAACAAAAAGGTTTACAGCCGCGGATATAAATAGCGCCTGCTCTGATAAATAACGCGGCCGGCTAATGCGCCCTCTGCGAATAACTTTGGAACGTATTAGGTAATGGCAAGTTTGTTAAGCTGGTAAACTAAGTATACTTAATTTCATTCAGCTTTTGCTTACATGTAAATAAACTAAGCACTGCACATTATTAACTTAAGTGATTCCGCATTTGAATTTTTCAAATTCAAATTCAAAAATACTTTATTGCACAAAAGGGGTGTTTGTACAAAGGCGAGCTTAATACTAGTAAGTATTTTCTTCCAGCTCACCTTGGTTTATGTGGATAGTGCAAGGGGTAGTGCTAAGAAAGATTTTTTGCAAGAACAAAATAATCGATAGAAGATTTCTAAGTACCAGCACTCGCCAGTCGCGCGTGCGCTGCGGCTACTCTGTGCCCTGCTCGCTGAAGCACCAGAGTGTGATGTGTTTGCGGATGGGATTGGAAGTGTGATGAAGGTATGTAAGAGAATGCTAGAAGATGTTTGATAGATGTTGAAGATGCTCAGTTAAAATATTGTAACGCTTTGGTGTACCTAATTACTGTCATGTTGCAATATTTATGTAAATACAAATAAATAAAAAATAAATAAATAATAATAATTAGGTATTTATTTATTTATTTATTTAGGACAACCAACAGGCAATACAACAACACATTCACAAAAAGAAAAAAAAACACGTAACATGGTAATTGCTCACCCACTTATAGGATGTCTCAGCATGCATCTAAATCTTAACAAAACTGTTATATACGTATAGAATAATAACGAAACTATTTAAATTAACATGAGCTATAGATATTCAAACAGCTTTCTTTTAAATTTAAGTAATGTATCATTAAAAATATCTAAAGTATGTATTTTCGCTGAAGAGATGTTATAGAGGTTGGACATACGATGCAGAGGCGCGTACTTTCCTAAATTAGTCCTACAGGGTCGAATGTTTAGCAACGGACATGGATATCTAGGTAACCTACGTATATAAACTATATTACAATAATACTACATTTTTGTGGGAAGAGTCTGACCCGGTTTCACTCTTGTTCGAAATTCAAGTAAGTGATTCCAGAATTATGTTAATACTGTAAAGAAACCGTTGATAAAAATGGTTAAAGGGCTTCATGTACACTAGCGCTACCAATGAAAAAAACTTATCATCATTTAATTTCAAGCTCAGAACCATAAACTTGTAATATTATATTTTTTTCTGATTGTCACCTGTTGTACTCACTTAATAGATTAACAAAAAATAGATAGTTTATGCACAGTGTTTTTCAAATCTGTCAATCATACAAGTAGTAATTTTTACGGCCCGGGGACCAAGGATATGGGACTAGACAGCATTCGTGCCCAAAACGGCTGCTTTTAGCGGAAATGCTATGTAGTCCTAAGTTTTTGGCCTTGGTTATTCGTCGTGGATCCTAATAATAACTATTTGCTTGTAAGAAAGATTTAAAAGCAAACTTTTGCAAAAATGATGTGTATAACATATTTGTTTTTTCATTTTAAGGCTGTTCTTACGTGGAGCATGTTGTCTCGCTACTAATATTAAAAACGTGAAAGTTAGTATGTATGGATGGATGTTTGTTACTCTTTCACGCAAAAACGGCTGAATGGATCCGGATAAAATTTTGAACAGAGATAGATTATAGTCTGGATTAGCACATAGGTTATTTTTTATCCCTAAAAAATACACATCAAAATTACCACGCGAACGAAGTCGCGGGCAACAGCTAGATTTTAATAGAGAAAAGTGGTTTCCAAAATAATTAATTATTGGAATCATATTTTCGCAATCAAAAACTTAGTACAGGATAAGAAACATATTCCTTGAATATTTGCAACTTTATTATCTGTCAAACTCTCAGACCACATTTATAAAAAGTATAATAATTTTACTAAAATTACTAAAATTTTTAAATTTTGCGTGCGAGACAGCTTGCTCCACGTAAGAACAGCCTTAAAAGTAAATGAAGCAATAATGTATATCATGTTGTTTGACCATCCTAGGTTATTAATTCAAGAAATATCAACGGGTGTTTAAAATGGACATATCAAATAAAAACGCCCGTTTTTTTCACGCATATAAAATCTGATCGATATGAAATATACATAGGCATTGAGGTAACGGCCGGTGGCTGAGCCCATAAGTACGAGTGTGTGAAGTTAAATCCAATATTTTCGCGAGCCGGGAACAAGCGACGTGCATTAGCCGATTTAAGGTGCGCATTACGTTATGGGCCATTATTTTCACAGTTCGTTTAGCCAGCAGCCAGCGACCGCAGCAATTTTCACTTTGCTGAACGATCCCGTGTCCTTGTTTTGCACCGTGTTAATGTACCGGTTAATAGGCTGGCGCAGCTGAAGGTTTGGCAAATCCATTGGGACTGTGCAGTGCTATAACTGCGTTAAATGTCGTGGTTAGCTGCTAAAAATCCGCGAAGTACGACACGGACTCGCGCACCGGGGGTTTCGGAGCACCATAAATTAATATCTGATGCTTTCTATACGTGTGTGTGTCTAGGGAAGTAAATTATTTATCTATCTGTCTATACAAAGCTATAGAATTTATTATCTAGAAAAGCCTCAGATCACATTTACTAAAAGTATATATTTCAATGTCCGTGTGGCGCCGGATTAAGAATAGCGTCACTCCATTTCCTTCCGTGGATGTCGTAGAAGGCGACTAAGGATATCAATTACCAGGTGACGGGCAGCAGCGTCTTCTTGAGATTCCAACCGCATACTGCGATTGCCAACCCACCTGCCAAGCGTGACGATTATGGCAAAACCCCTCATGGTTATGAAAACCACTAAGGAGTCCTATGTCCTGCAGTGGGCGTCAAATGGCTGATGATGATGATTATATATTTCAAACGATCCTTAAAATTGTTAGAATATGCGAGCGAGACAGATGCTAGGTTCTAGGGTACAGGTCGTAAAATAGTTATTAGCCCGGACCTATTCAGAGCCGGGTCGCAAAAAGGTCATGACAACGACAAAAAAATCATATCCTTTTTTGCAGATCGAATTTGCAAAAAGTGTCTGTACAATCTGTATGTCAACAGTAAATTTTAGGACCCACGAAAAAGAACCTAGGATCACGAACCTGGGACTAGATAGCATTTATGTCAAAAGCGGCCGTTTTTTGGCGTTAATGATATCTAGTCCTAGGTTAGGTGATGGGTCCTACAATTAACATGATTGAGAGATCGTACAGACACTTTTTGCAAATTCGATCTGTAAAAAAAGATATGACTGAGACCCTTAAAGAGCTATATGTGTAGTATCTACAGTGTAGTACGGTAGCGCTACCAATGGTTTTTTTGTAGCCTGTACTCTCTTCTAAACAACCTGTAGAAAAAGTACTTGAGAACATATATATTTCCTCAACCCATATGCAGTAAGTACCCCAATTTCGGGATAATTGTGATGCCGCTGGTAATATTATAGGACACGCACACTTACCATTGAGTCCTTATATTTACGCTATGTCATAATACCAGGTTTTGCTTACAGATGGAACAAATAGACACGGTTTAAGGCCATTTTTATTAGGAGGAACGAGAGGTATCTTGGTAGTTTATCTTAGGTGATGTGACGTCATAGGTTTTTTTTTAAATTAAGTACACCCTATTTTTAAAGGTATGGTGGCGGGGAGTCACTGGATGCGGACGGCACAAGACTGGGAAGCTTGAAAAACCATGAGGGAGGCCTATGTCCTGCAGTGGGCGTCAAATGCCTGATGATGATGATTTTTAAAGCTTTTATTTAACTTGCAATCTTCGAATTTATGTAAATATATAACACCCGTTGTAACATTGGTGGCAGCGATTAATAATCTCTCACAGGTCCCTGGAAAGGTCTCCCAATAAAAATCTAAATCTTTGAAGTGATACTTCTGTGACCTTTTTTGTGAAATGATCCAGTGCTACATTTTGGACGTGAAAATCGTCCTTCAAACATACTACATCCACGGCGCAAAGAGTCATCGCCATCAGCGCGATTCCTACGATGAGTCGTACTAGTTCCACATCATACCAGTTCCACTGAATCCACCGTTCTAGCACCATCGTGTTCATTGTTCTAGTTTCACTGAGTCTACTGTTCCAGCTTGATAGTTCCAGTTCCTGTCCGCAATGTTCCAGTACGCGAAGTATCTACCAGTCCTGTGAGTTACACCACTTTATTACATAAACAATGCATTTTGAATCCAACAATCCTTTAGTACAATCCATTGATTATACTGAAGTGAAAAATCAATCGTCGTTCTGTGCTTATTATTCCTAGGCTCTTTCTACTGATAACATTTTATTAAATGCCGTAAAAACCGGCTAAGGGACACATTACAGAAGGTGGGCAGCAGCGCCTTCTGCGAAAATGCGATATACTGCGCTCGCCAACCCGCATGCCAAGCGTGGCGAGTAAGGCAAATACCCTCATGGCAATACACCAAAAAACCAGGCCCCCAGTCCCCGGCGGCGCCGCTATTCCTGGCTACGGTAGCGGCCACGGTAACGGCGGAGCAAGGGGTGCTAAGAATCTCCGGCAGAGATCTGGCTACCACCCCCAAAACGAAAACGACTGGCCCTGGTAACACACAACATTCGCACATTGAGGACAGACGAAAAGCTAATTGAGCTGGAAGAGGAAATGGGTAGGTTACACTGGGATATCCTAGGGTTATCTGAAGTCCGTCGAGAGGGCGAGGACACGATAACCCTGAAATCCGGTAACCTGCTCTACTACCGGGAGGGCGAGCAACAGTCCCAGGGTGGTGTCGGGTTTCTCGTCCACAAGTCCCTCGTAAATAACATTTTGGCCATCAACAGTGTGTCGAGCAGGGTGGTGTACCTAATACTCAGAATATCTAAGAGATATTCGCTGAAGGTCATTCAGGTATACGCACCGACCTCGTCACACTCCGATGATGAGGTAGAGGCGATGTATGAGGACATTAGTAGGGCCATACATACCTCGGAGACCTATTTTAATGTGGTTATGGGGGACTTCAATGCGAAGCTGGGCACAAGAAGCGAGGGTGAGATGAGAGTGGGGCAATTTGGTTATGGGCAACGGAACCCGAGAGGACAAAGGTTGGCAGACTTCCTGGAGAAAGAGGGACTCTATATGATGAACTCTTTCTTTCAGAAGCCACCTCACAGGAAATGGACCTGGTTGAGTCCCGATGGTTCCACGAGAAACGAGATAGACTTCATCCTGACCTCCAAGAGACAAATATTCAATGACGTCTCTGTGATCAACATGGTGAAAACCGGAAGCGATCACCGAATAGTAAGAGGCACATTGAATATTAATGTCAAACTTGAGAGGTCTCGTCTCATGAAGTCCACGCTCCGACCTACTCGTGCCCATATCCAGAACCCCGAAAACTTTCAACTCGAATTGTCAAATCGCTTTGAGTGCCTGGAGAGCGCCGCAACGGTGGTAGAGATCAATAACAGGTTAGTAGAAACTGTCCGTTCAGTGGGCTCGAGGTTCTATAGACCCAACCGTACGAGTAGACCACAAAAGCTCTCAAACTATACTCTCGACCTCATGGCTAAACGTCGCGCGTTGAAACTGCAGTCCTCCTGCAGTAGATGCTAAGTCATATAGGCAGCTCAATAGACATATCTCAAAGTCTATGCGGCACGATATTCGGTCCTTTAATACCGGACGTATTAAAGAGACTATAGAGCGGAACAAGGGCTCCAAAGTGTTCGCAAAAGACTTGTCTATTGGGCAAAGCCAGCTGCGAAGCTGAAGAGAGAGGACGGCAGTATAGCGTCGACCAGGTCAGAGGTGCTGAGGGAGATTGAGAGTTTCTACGGACAGCTATACACCTCAGTCGCAAAACCTGTTAGCAGTTTGAACAAAGATCCGAGAGCCAAACTGACCCGACATTATACCGAAGACATCCCGGACATCAGCCTGTACGAGATTAGGATGGCCCTGAAACAACTCAAGAATAACAAGGCACCAGGAGAGGACGGAATCACATCAGAGCTCCTGAAAGCGGGTGGAACACCAGTACTTAAAGTCCTTCAGAAGCTCTTCAATTCCGTCGTGCTCGAAGGAAAAACGCCAGAAGCATGGAACAGAAGCGTGGTGACGCTGTTCTTCAAGAAAGGGGATAACTCTCTATTGAAGAACTACCGACCCATCTCGCTTCTGAGCCATGTTTATAAGCTGTTTTCGAGGGTCCTCACGAATCGTCTCGAACGCAGGTTTGATGACTTTCAGCCTCCCGAACAAGCCGGTTTCCGAAAGGGCTTTAGTACCATAGACCACATCCACACGCTGCGGCAAATTATACAGAAGACTGAGGAGTATAATTTTCCATTCTGGTTAGCGTTTGTGGACTATGAGAAAGCCTTCGATTCGATCGAGACATGGGCAGTGCTCGAGTCTCTCCAGCGTTGCCGGATTGACTGTCGGTATATCGAGGTGCTGAAGTGCTTGTACAACAGCGCCACCATGTCGGTCCGAGTACAGGAGCGGAATTCAGAGGCAATTCCATTGAGAAGAGGCGTGAGACAGGGAGACGTTATCTCTCCGAAACTGTTCACGAACGCACTGGAAGATGCCTTCAAGCTTCTGGAATGGCAGGGACGCGGCATCAATATCAATGGCGAGTACATCACGCACCTTCGATTTGCCGACGATATAGTAGTCATGGCAGAAACGATGGAAGACCTCGGCATAATGCTCAAAGACCTCAGTCGAGTTTCCCAACGTGTGGGCCTTAAAATGAACATGGACAAAACGAAGCTCATGTCGAACGCCCGTGTTGTGCCCACCCCAATAACATTGGGGAACACGACTCTCGAAGTTGTAGACGAATACGTCTACTTAGGACAAACAGTCTCCTCCATGGATTTCCAAAAAGACCGGTTGGAAGCGGCCTGCATCCAGTGCCTTCCTGCCACTTGGATGAGGCCATCTGTCCATGTTGTGGCTGGTCATCCTACGCTGCGCTTGCCGATATGTGGTCTCCATTCGAGAACTTTTCGGCCCCATCGGCCATCAGTTCTGCGTGCTATGTGCCCCGCCCACTGCCACTTCAACTTACTAATCCGCTGGGCTATGTCGACGACTTTCGTTCGTCTACGGATCTCATAATTTCTGATTCGATCTCGTAGAGAAATTCCGAGCATAGCCCTTTCCATCGCTCGTTGCGTGACCTTGAGCCTTCTTATGAGGCCCATAGTGAGAGACCACGTTTCAGTGCCATAAGTCATCACTGTTAACATACACTGGTTGTATCATTTTGTCTTGAGCGAATGAGGTATGTTAGACGAAAAGACTTTTCTAAGTTTCCCGAATGCTGCCCAGCCGCGTTGGATTCGACGATTGACCTCTTTCACGAAGTTGGACCGGCCTAGTTGGACTGTTTGTCCTAAGTAGACGTATTCGTCTACAACTTCGAGAGTCGAGTTCCCCAATATTATTGGAGTGGGCACAACACGGGCATTCGACATGACCTTCGTTTCGTCCATGTACATTTTAAGGCCCACACGTTGGGAAACTCGACTGAGGTCTTCGAGAATTATGCCGAGGTCTTCCATCGTTTCTGCCATGACTACTATATCATCGGCAAATCGAAGGTGCGTGATGTACTCACCATTGATATTGATGCCGCATCCCTGCCATTCCAGAAGCTTGATGGCGTTCCAGTGCGTTCGTGAACAGTAGCAAAGTAATTTGCACATTTTAATGCTATTAGGGATTTCCGCAAAGTAACGCTTGATTCCATACAATATCTAAATTACTTCAGCCAGATGTCGCTGCCTGTACGTAATTCAGAGAAGTTTGAGGGGTTCGAAATTTCGCCGATGCCTGCACTTGCCCATTAGCTCAGTTGGGAGAGCGCTGGCACGATTAGCCAGAGGTCGCGGATTCAAGCCCCGGTATGGGTAGAACTTTTAGCCTCTAAATAGGTTTTTAAAATTGTCCTCATCAGCATAGATTAGAGCAACAAAAAGAATATAAACCTTGGTAAACTAAAAGCTGTGTCTTCCGAACTAGAAAAGAACTTATATACGACTGTTAATTAATCATATTAGTAGTCATTTAATAGGGAAACATATAAGTTTTGCTATATTAAATTTAGTTTTAACCATTCTATTTTTGTGTTCTTATTATTGTGTGTCTTATGACTTTTAGAAGCGATTAAATTTGAAAGAGTATATATATTGTTAAAACACCGCAGTTTCAGGACCAAGGTCAATCAGCTGACCAAGAACTCAATGACATTAATGTAGAAGCTGCTCAACCACCGCGACTTAGGATGAATTGAACTAAGATAAACTTCACACTTAAGGTGAAAGTTTACTCTTATGCGGCGGGTTGTTATGCCTCCTTCGATACTCATATTCCCATATCAGCATTTTCTCATGTTCAAGTCCTTCAGATACCTCTTGACTCAGACCCAAGGTTAGCTGGAAGAAAATACTTACTAGTATTAAGCTCGCCTTTGTACAAACACCCCTTTTGTGCAATAAAGTATTTTTGAATTGAATACCCCGTCGCGCAAACACTGGTCCTTAATTTTTTGTGCTAATTCTTAATTTCAATTAAACTTTTATTTTCGTGTAAAACAAAATATATTTTTTAAAACCCAGACTCGGGACCCGTTGTAACAGTTCGCTGCTTGAATAGCCGCGGACGCGCGGTTAAACACAAAGAACACCAATTATCGCTGACAATTCGCCTCTTATCCTATAACAAAGTCACTCTTGCACCGCAGACACGGCTGTCGAATTTACATATTACGAGTACCTACCTAAGTAGAATAGCTCAATTTAAAATTGCAATTTCGCGTAATTTAAAATTTAAAGCGCGACACGAGTTTCTCAGAATGCATTTCTGATTCGTATGCAAAGTTGTGCACTTGCAAGCAGTCGCGGTCGCAGTCCCCCCTGAGACGCGGGTGTTTTCTTGCTACACTCGCGCTTCGTGGTACCTATTTATTTTCCTTAGTAGTTAGTTAGCCTTAGAGTTCAATATCACCTAACTAAATGGCTTTCTGCAAGATCCTAAGAACAATGTATGCCAAAGAAGGACTTTCTGGAACCACTATTGGCTACTGCCATAATTTTTTCGATTCCGGGAGCCCACTGTAGCGTGACAAAGAATATGATTAAAGGGTTTGCCTTTAAAAAATTGAAATAGGTAAATCAATGCGCTGTAATACTCCAAATTATGTAGGTAATTCTGTGGTAATACCGTGTTAAACGTTGTAAGTATAACTTCTAGTCCACAAGTTGTGCAAAATGGAAAGAAGACAATTTAGACTATCACACAATTCCTGGCTTCCTTTAAGATAAAGGGTTGCTTCTTTAGTAAAGTTAGTTTAGCGAAACGTGGATGTTTTTTTTTTTTGGAGACGCCGGCAGCTCTAACCAATAACCCTTGGCTCGCGGACAAGCAGCGGGCGCGGGCGCGGGCGCGGCGGGAGCGCCAATCCAATTATTGCCCGTGGCGCCGCCTGCCGGTGTGTAATTGATTTATTTGCTCATTTCTTTCGCATAGCGTGTACCGACTGAATAACGATAGATAGTTGTGTTTTCTTCAACGCCGGGAGAATATACTTGGACGGGGCCGCCGGGAACAACTTAAGGCTGGGTTCTCCGAGCGCACGAATTTGTACGGGTTGCGCTGGGATTATTGCGCTGTGCGAGCGAAAGTTGGGGAAAAGTAGGCATTTTTAAAATTACAGAAATACAAATCCTATTAACAGAATTTCGACGAATTTCAGTGATAGTCATTTTGGTATATTTTTTATTATCAAAAACTCAGTACATATAGCTCAAATAAAACCATATTATGTAGTTATAGTGTAGACTCATGTTCGCGATTTTTTTATGCTATAAAGTTTAAAAACTCATAACAATAATTACTGACGCAATATGTATATTTTGCAGATTTTAAATACTAACCTTTAGAGGGTAAAATGTATTTCAAAACACCTGATTTGGGGATAATGTCTGACTACCCAGCCTTAATGTCGGATATGCTCTTGCCATGTCCAATTCGGCGGTTCCAAAACCGTAAATCGCTCGTAGCCCCGGCTGCCTGAGTGATCTTAAACGATCACGAAGGTTAAGCAACACAGGGCGCGTTCAGTGCATGGATGGGTCGCCGTCTATGCCTAACGCTAGTGGCATTTTTCCGAGCGGTTCCGTGCTTCGCAAGGCACGTTAAGCTGTTGGTGCCGGCTGCCGTCGATAGATGGCAGTCGTTAAGCCAAGTCAGAGGCCTTAGGGCGGCTTGACAACTTCTGACAGTAGACGAGCCACTAGTCTACAAGCCTCCACCAATCCGGACTTGGCCCCCGTGGTGGAGTATGGCCTATACCTTCCTCAGGAAAGAGACCGGTGCCCCTCGGTGGGGACATAATGGGTTGATGATGAAAACCGTAAATCGAAGAGTTTCAAAAAGAAAATTCTGAATTCATAAAATTAATTGATAAAATGTCTAAATACGTTAACCGCACCCAATAACGATTTTACCAAGTTTAGGTATCTAAGGCATTTCCGTTCACTTCACAGCCCATCCTATCAAAAAGTGCCACGTCTAGATACACAGACAGATGGAGGTGGATAGGGAGCGGCGAGGCCCAGTATACAATGTGGGTGGATAATTAATAAAAAGCAATTAAGTGCGCTGAGCAAACATAAAGCGATCATTACACTGTGTTTACTTGCGCGGTTGCCGTCCATCAATGCTTTACGGTGTTATTTATAAAAACAGTCGATGCCACTAAAACACTCTTAATACCCAGGTACAGCGAGCTTTTAAACGGAATTCCTGCCATAAACCGGCTTGAGCTCCGTCCTAAGAGTGTTTTAGTGGAATTGAATTTTTATAAATAACACTCAGAGTTTAGACTGAGCACAAAAATTCTGTTCTCAATTTGATTCGACAATTCGATATACATTGCGAAGCCGAGCCTTCTTCTTCCGTCTCGTTAATCTGTGGGTTAATCGACTTCGCAATGTACATCTAATAATTGTCATAGCGAACCATAAATTGTAGTTTTATGAAATAGGGCCTAGATCTCTATGTCATTCTTGACTGACAGTTACATACAAAGCTAATCATTCATTATCTTACTTATAAGCTTACCCCCGGTTTCTCGTACACTAACGAGCTGTTAATATACTGTTAACAGCTGTCAGTGGTTTTTTTTGTATGCACTTTGGTCAATTGACAGCTGTTAACAGTACATTAACAGCATGTTAGTGTACGAGAAACTGGGGGTTAGTGAGACTCTGTAGGCGATTGAGAGGTGCAGATTTATCCACATTGGTACTAGCTTGGTTTGGGCTAAATGTGATTCGTGGCGAGTTATGTGAAAGTTAATTGTGCCCAGAAATATGGTTCTTCTACTCTGTTGTTTAAAAGCCTGCGCTATTGGACCTATTGGTGTTATTGTTCATTTTGAAATTACGGACCTTAAAGATCATATTGGTCAGTCAGTGTCGAGGGCATCGATCGGAGGAATGTCCGATAGGATGGGCACGGACGCTGCGAGTTTTAGAACGCATTTAAAGGGCTTACTCTAGACAGTGAGTGATCACCCCCACTTGAACTTTGGCCGCGCATCGCACGAACAAGCGATGCTGAATCGGCGTTATAAATTGATATCCGCTGATCCCATTACTCCGCTTTAGGACTAAGTCGACTCTTTTAAAACCTTTAATGTTTCTTTAATGTTTGTGTACTGTTTAGAAGCGCGAGTTCGAGCTTGAAAACGTTAGTACCAGATCTATGAATAAAACACCACCGTCTACGCAAGGGTAGATATATATGATAGATATTTAAAGGATAGATATGACATACGGTATGGATGAAATGAAATGATCGACATTTATTAGTGTCCCATAATATAATTGCATTTCCAATAATTTTCCTAGTAGTCATCGTCAGTAAAGTATCATTCTATTCATTCTATAACACTAAACTGACAGAGAGCGATTTGTTTGTGGTATCGATTCGCAATTTATAGCACGTAAAAAACGTAATAAATACAGGAACATACAAAAGCGCTGTGTCGTCTGTCCCATATGTAATATAATTTCATATGTGGAAAATTGCAAGGAAGCTATTTGTTCATTAATGTTAATATCGTCACAGTTGCACTAGGTAGGAGCTATATGTAATTAAAACCGGACGCGCGCGAAGGGGAGCGGGTTGTCCTGTGTAATTAATACGCTTGTCTTTTGTGACGGTTACCTCCAATTCGTTATGAAATATATTGTCGCTTTTGTCCTTTCGTATGCATTCTCATATTTTTATATTATCTAGTTTTAGCATTTAAAACTTTGAATCGAGAAAGGAGAATTAAACACTTGGTTGTTGAATTCTCGCGTAGCAACAAACGCGGAACTCGTAGCACAAATCGTTGTAGCGACGTGTGCTACAGGGCGACGTAACGCGTACTTCAGCTGCTACGCGGTTTCGTAGCCTCGCGTTCTAGAACAATGACTACAGTCTGCAGCCAAATGCATTTCCGAGCTAATTTAAGTAATTTTATTCAAGGCAGTGTCTCTGTGTTGCAATTTACTCGCAATAGAGGCTTTATTGTTTGCGAGGGAGTTACAGCATTTCATGTTATCGAATAAATTAACAGCTCCTAACCTACTGCAGTTCTTCATAAACCAGGTATGCATTTAGATGCTAAAACCCCTGTAACACACAGGATCGCTAACTCACGCTGCAGGCGGATATAAGTCGACCATATTTTAAGACATGTTTAGCGATAAGAATTAAGATAAAAATACCTAAAACGTGCGTGCCTGCATGCAGCGAAAAATGAATGTTGATGAAAGGAAAGAGGTTTATCAGGTTGGTCACGGTCTGCCCCTCCGGGATACAGGCGTGAGTTTATGTAAGCGTATGTATGTCTTATACATAGTGAATGCAACTCGCATGGCAACCGTTCCAAGATTCAATAAACACCGTTTCATCATAGGTAGCGCAGTGGTGACGTAAGTCACAAGTTCGGTTATTAAATTCCGCATTGTTCGTAAATTAAACAGCAAGCCAAGGGTATTTTCAGCGCGCCGAAGGCCGAAAGCCGAGCGACACACCTATGCTTCGCTGAGTCCGCCTTTGATTGTGCGCGCTTAATATCCGGCTTATAATTACTTGTTACGTCATTTAGCACGCAATACGTACATCGTAGACATGGTTGCATTAGTGAGGGTGTGTTGCTTCATTCGGGTAATGCGTTTTGATGTGATCAAGTTACGAGTTAGTTTGTTTAAAACATTTTGTTGGTTGTGGGTAGTCTTCCTGTTTTTTGAGCTTATCTCCTCAACGTGAGTTTAGTGACTCTAGGCTCAAGGTGCTACGAGTACCTTCAGAAACGATTGTCTTCTCGAGTTCCAGCCTTTGTCTATCCAGTCAGTTCCAGACATAGCCTGAGAGGATTATGTTGAATCCCTATAGCAATAGAAACTCCCAAAACTAAACTAGGCTTTAAGATAACTTTCTCCTTAGCTGTTATATTATCATATTGTTTTTATAACAATTATTAGATTAAGTTATTTATTGCATGAGGGTAGTTGCCTGAAATAAATGGCTTACCCCCAGTCTCTCGTACACTAACACGCTGTTAATCTACTGTTAACAGCTGTCAGTTGACCAAAGTGCATAGAAAAAAACCACTGACCGCTATTAACAACAAGTTTTAAACAGTAGATTAACAGCTTGTTAGTGTACGAGAAACCGGGGGTAACACTATTATTAATACTTAGTAAGCAAACTGTTTTAGTCATTAAGTGAGTCGATTCGTCACTTCAAACAATAAATGGAGACTGAGAATTCAATAAAGCGACCGCAAATAGCAACATATCCGTACATGTGTGTATCGAGCTCGCGCAGCGCTCGCGGTTTGTTATCAGGACGTCTGAAGCGGCGCATAACGAGGCAGCAGAGACAATGTGCCCCCTTTGTATTCCACTCCACATGCCCTCCAAATAACAAGAGCTCTATTTTCAATTCTACTCCATCGCATTCCGCGGCTTTATAAGCAAAGGGTGCCCTTGCCCTTAAAATGCATAGAGAGCTTTTGCATGCACAAGTGGAGTTTCCCGTACTTTTGAGGTCGCCGTTTGTGTTGCAAATTCGCTGCTAATTACCTACAATTAGAACTCTTATTTGCTTTTTTCCGTTGGAGATGTGTGGCCTTTGTACAGATCTTGATATTTATGTTTGTATAAAAGTAAATAAATACAAAATGTACTCTTAGCTCTTCTTGGGATTTATGGATTCGCAATGGATAAGTAATAAAAAAGTATTCTTTTTTTTGTTTCACGTTGTTTATTTCCACGGACATTGATTTACAGCTCACAAAAAGGAGAACCCAGATTTTCAAGCAGTAAATAAACGGTTAGGTTAGGCTGGTTATGCTAAATAAACGGTTATACCTATAGCTTTTATTCCTCGGAGTCTCAGTTTAATCCCATCGTGAGACGTGAGATAAAAAAGCTTTTCTCTCTCAACAGGAACTCATTACACCTGAGCGTCATTTTATGCTAAGATAATGGGTAACGTTTAGTTGAATCTTTTGACAAATAGCTGCAGCTAGCACTCTCATGAAACAAAGCGGCATTGAATCACTTCGCATTTAAGAAGATCGTCAACTTAACGAGGCGGCGTAATACCGTCTCGGGGTTGACGTCGCCTTTGACTGTCCGACACTGCTCATTTTTTGACTCATTGAAATTTGGATGAGTCAGAGAAAAATACAGCATGGAACAACTAATTCTTAATTAAGTAAACACATTGCCATTGTATTTTTTACTTATGTGAAATAAACGTATTAATAATAATAATAATTTTAAAGTGGTTGCCATATCAAAAAAACCTATTTAAGTAGAACCGTCACCTTACTTCTCTGCAATTTCAATATAATAGAATCGGAATAGATTCTCGATATTTAATAAAATTCGTACACTATTCTATTTATAAATCGTGAATGAAATCTAAGACTATATTCAGGGTGTATGTAAATCACAAATAGGAAGGGAGACGGGTCTACTTCAAAGCGATAAGATAAGATAACGGAAAAAAACTTACACAAAATATTAACGATGAACTTTTAAAAGCTGATATTTTCAGGATTTTGAAGTCGTTAAGCATCGGTAGTAAATCAGTAGAACGCGTGCCACTTACGCGTGAGACCGTCTGCTCGAACCCCGATTGTATTTTCATGTACCAGTGAATTAATTTTATAAGTTACGCACATTTATGAATTTGTTGGCCCAAGGTTAAGTGTGGAAATCTCAGGTTAACTATTAACTCTAGTGGTCTCCTTAGTAAAAGTTGTTCTTATAAACGAGTAGGACCTTCTCTTTTATGGAATTTAAATTTTAATACACCCAATACAAATGCAAGCTTTATTAAGCGCAGTTGTCAAATTATATGAAACGACTACGGGACATTGGTCAACATTTGGGTGTTTACCAAGAGCACTACGCAAGTCATAAAATTTGCGCCAATCTCATCCCAGGACTCAGATTAGACGCAATTGCCAGGAACAACAAATCATAGCGGGATTCCCCTTCTATTACAGGGACGGAAATTGTTCTCCATGTAGATCGTTTCATAATACCAACGACGTTGCTACTACGAGCTTTTATACTTTCAGCGGAACAAAGAAAAGTTCTCTAATTAATGGCCACTATGAAAACTTTTATCTTGTTATGTAGAAGATGATATAAAAATAATCTTTGTTCTGCCTGCCTTAGTTGTTCATTATATTTATATTCATGCTCTACTACTATAGTACAAGTGGATATGATAAACTTCATGTAAAAAATATCAAGATATATCAACACATGCAAGGATTTTTTCCGATATCCCGACGTTGTAATTGAGCCCATTGTACTATCGACTCGGAACCCTTCTCGTGCCACGGGAGGAACTTGAAAGTAATAAACTTGTTCTTTCGATGAATTGCCTTATTCCAAAGTTAATCACGAGAGAGAGCGCGCGGCGCCGGGTTTGAAGAATGAGCTAACTTGCGCCGATTAATTCTCTTTCAATGCGCTGCGCCTTCGAAATCTGACTGACGGACGCCTCCGAGCTATTTTGTCTTTGCTCGATGATTAATCAGCTTACTAAGCCGAGGTTTTCACACCTCGAGAGGTTGGAAACTTGGATCCTAATCTTTTCCAATAATTAGGATCATTAATTCTCGAGTTAGCTAATTCAACTACCTAATCTGTACGGCAATATTTTTGATTGCAAACTCAAAAAGATTCTTCGTCGTGTGTATGTGCCGTTTGTACGACGATAAGTGGAAGCACAAGCATAGATATTGATGCCTTTGGCTGCAGTTTATCTCGTTTTAAGACCCAGGTCTTTAGGTATCTTTCCACTAAAAATGTAGCTTGATTTTTAGGTTGTTTTTTCTTTTATTATCCAGCATGGTTTTAGATCTAAAAATAGATTAGATTAAGTTTTGTAACTTTAAACACCACAATCATCGCATGCTGTTGACACATGTTTTGGCGAGTCAACTAGACATAGACATATCAATATTAATTGTATTATTTAGTATCTATATTGTGCTGTTTTGTGTCGCTGATAAATAAAATAAAAAATAAAGTGCATGATTTTTTTTTCTTCAGAATAATAATGTGTAATTTCGCTATATCTATGTACTATTTTTATTACATTATTATTTATTTTATTATCTTAGTATATATGCGCCTATTCATATTTTATCCTAAGTGCATTAAGCACGCCCTTGTACACTTACAATGTACCTAATTAGTGCAATAAAGAATTAAAATAAATAAATAATGATAAAATGTGCCAAAATGTGATATATGGCTTTCTATGGTAGATATGTACCTACTTCGTATTCTGCAGAAAAGAAAAATTCAGATAGATAGAGGCTGAAGCCAACAACCTTTGAAATAAGAGATGTAACCGGCGAGAACTCGAACACGGTCGCGAGTCGGGACAAAGAACCAAGAGAAATGGCCTTTATTTTTATTGAAACACATTACCGTGTAGCGTTGTAGCGTCCCTTAAAACCAAGGCACAAAGAACTGAATCAGTCAGTGAGACAATCCCGATAGTGAACATTCACAATAGTGAACACGTAGAGGTCCAGACTCCTGCATCCCCTAATCCACGCTACGAAATACATACGGGTGCCGTACATCTGATTAAAAACGGAACACAGGTCCGATCACTCTCGTATCTATTCGTCTGCCTGTCCAAGCTGTCGTAGACAGTTAATAAAAGACTTCTGACTTTGAAACTTAATTTTGATGACAATTAGAAAATAAAAATAAAACTTTTCGAAGATGTTTAAACTGATGTTTTTGGCAGAGTTCGATAACGGAAGGTTTTGCAAATGGCGGGAGTTTTATTAACGGGTTTGATAGTAAAGTGAGGCTTTCTGTTTAGTTTCGTACTTCGTGTCCAGGGCTAGATGTGTGGTCGTCATTTCTTACTGGACACTCTTGCACCCCCTTACAATACGAATAAATGCAGATAGCCTACTCCAGCTATACCAGAACTTTGAAAGTTCAAGTCAATCACTTCCATGTACACTTATACTGTATATGCCGTGAAGACCCCTCCCCCTTCACAAGAGTAATTTAGATGATGATTACACTACAGTAACTCTGCATAGGGCTAACAATTTTGAAGGTGAAAAATCCAAATGGTCCCCAAGTTTAATCCTGCATCCGGATCCAGATTGTCTAATATTGTTTCACTTATCAAAACGAACTACGTATAAAAAAAATATCAGCTGTAAATTAGGTAAACTTAGGTATAAAATAATAATGAAAGCCACCTGCGGCATTAAAATATATGCAAAATAATTTAAAACTTTTGTATGCAGGAAATGTCGTTAATTTCATACTAATTTTTTTAGGCCTATACATATAATAACTCCTACGCAACACTAGTCTGGGCTCAAATAGGAGACCCTTTGCTATGATAACCAGGCGAGGACATCACAAACATCTAAAGAAACACAGACAAACCTTTGTATAAATCAAGTACTTCTGGACATTGGCATTTTGTGTCACGGCTGTTACTTTGATTTGTGCCTCACACAATTCTCACAACAAATGGTGTCTGGTGTCCACTCGTTGCAACTAGATCCCTTTACAAATGATACTTTTATAGCGGGTACATTACATCCGATCGATTGTACTGCTTTAAATTTTAAGCAGACGATTGGGCGTCACATGTAATATTGTAAGATAAGATAAGATAAGAATATTCTTTATGGTATACCGGAAAAAATGTTACAGAAACAGCAATGACAAAAGAAAATATAACAATGTAATGTAAAACATTACAGCATTACGGTTATTCTTTATTTGATTTATTTATTTTTATGTCATCTTTTGTTTTAGCTTTCGATTACGTGTAGACAAACATTTGATAGACATCTTTAAAATGTGGAGAGCAATGTCTATAAACTTGTTTGCTCTTTCAAGGTTATTCATAATCTTATTGAATCAAGAAGAATCTCGGTAACTTCTATTATCAGTTTCTTGACTTAGATAGTATTTTTTTAAATATACACAGAATGAAGCTGAATAAAATTTAATTAACCACTTCATTAGATTCCATCCATCATCCTAAATATACATAATTTATAAAAATATTGGGTACCAGCCTGACATTAGCGTACTTAATTGATACCTTTTTTTCTACCAGTTTGCCAGCCTCACTTATCTGGGCTCTGCACGCCGTTCACACCGGGTATCGGCAGAATTCCAGCGCTGGCGTTTACTTGTAAACTTTCGGCACATGCTGAGTTGGAACCCATTTGCATTTGCCACACACACACGTGTTCATGTTTTTATTGTAATATCACCAATAGGTACTTACCGTACCGTGTACTGTGTCAAGTTGTTATGTTTCCATCAGTTAGGTATGTATGCTTCTATCTTGTCTATATTTACTCTGTGCCGTTACTTTGTGACTTAATATGTAATGCTTTGTATACGTGTGTGTGTGTGTGTCTTGTGGAAATAAATAAGTTATATATCTATCTAAGTTATCATTAGCGGTTACAAATTATGTTTCGTGTAAATGGATTGCTACAGAAATTTTGATTTGATATACTGGCGCACATACATACAGTTCAGCCACAGCACATTCAGCCGTTAAATAAGCCCGCTAAGCTCGCCTATTGTACAATATTTACTTGGTGCAATAAAGAATTTTAACAATAAATAAATATACCTTCATGTTCTATGTAAAGCCCATGCTCTTTGCAAGGACGTAGAAACCGACATAGTTCTATGTAGGCACAATTTGTGCCTGCCAGCAGTCTAGCGGTTTTTATTCAATAAAAACATTTTGATTTAATAAAATAAAGGGATACACCGGTTCTCGCTAACTATACATAAAATACAGTAATTTGTTTTGAATCGAAAAATTACTTTGTGCGAAAATAAAATATGAGATCCAAAATAAAAACGTACTATCTGTGTTTATTCTATCTATTCTGTGTTTTACTCAGTCTGCTCAAACATACAACGTGTGATGAAAATAACGCAAAACCTGAGAACCCTTTAACCAGTATCGATATGAACCATTTAAACAAAAAAAAATTTTTTTTTATACTTAATTGCACACATAAATAAAACACAACATTTATAGAAAAATTAAAAAGAGTACATGGCCAGTTCATATACCTAAGCTTGAAATTTGTCAATTTGAAGAATAGTAAAACAAAATTGCTGATTTTAACTTCTGTTTATATACAGCCGTGGAGGTAATAAGCAAGTCATTTTAGCATCGCTTGAGAGGATTATTTTGTTCTAAATAGCCTAGAGCATTTTTGGCGGTTTATGATAAGTTGAAGACAAAAAGGAAAAAAAAAATTTGGCGATTGGCGACGATTTGGCGTGCGGGTGGATGAAATGAAAAATTCGTACCGGAAGAACACGAGCTTTGATACATTTTAAAAGAAATCTATAGTTGCGAGCATTTAACCACATACTGTAACAAATAGTGCGTTTCAGCCCGAAACTTGTATCTCATCTTCTTAATTTTGGTCTAAATTTCATTTTTCAAGATCGGTCAAGCCTTTTGGCCTCTGCGTGATCGCAAAGAAACCTACACACATAATTACACGCATACTGACATGATACATACAAACGTACCGAAAACTTAACCCTTCTTTGCGGTCGCAGTCGGATAAAATGCCTGTTTTCCTATAACAAAGAAGTATTGGCGGTTCTGCAGCCGCAGCCGGCACGGAGGGTGGAATGTGTAAACATCTCTGTCTCATGCTATCGTTGCTTGTTATCTTGATTTGTAGTCCACTCGGGGATGTCGTATAAAAATAAAAATAGCCCTTATATTGTTATCGCTAGCTCTAGTAGTTTATTCTAGGTACAATAATAACATCAGAAGCACCGGGAACTGCGTATTCATTATTGTACTAGTGGTAACCGATGAAACAAAATTCTGTGATTCGGAACAAAATTACCAACGGAAAAACCTCAAGCCTTTTAATCTGCTCTAACAAATCTTCCACATCGCCCCTGCATCCAGGGACGATCACGTACTCAAACAGGGCAAGCAGTATTCAATTCTAAACCTTCGCTGTCATCCATTTTTTCGTCCGTACCGCAATAGATAGCTGGTGGAAATTTTATGGGAAAGTGTATTTACTTTAAGCAAGTTTCACTTGTTTCAAAACTTTCGTGGTTGTATATATGCATATTTGTTAAAGAAAAGATACTTTGTATTTTAATTTTCTTCAGTTGTATTTTATTTAATCCTATTTTATCACATTTTACCGCAAACATGGTCGAAAATAACACCTGTACTTTTAAAACCGAGATATGTAGAAGACTCTACATTATGTTCTGTAGATATTTTTTTTTACGTAGCCTCGTTTGTGTCCCACTGCTGGGCAAAGGCCTCCCCCAACTCAGACCAGATGTTTCTGTCGTGTGCCACCTCAGACCACTCCGGCATGTGTCGGTCGAGGTCGTCTCGCCAACGTCTTCTTTGCCTACCTCTCCTGCGACGACCGCCTTGTGGCACCCACTCGGTGGCAAGTCTCGCCCAACTATCCGGGTGCATTCTACTGACAGGCCCTGCCCAGCTCCACTTCAACCTTGCAGTCTGGACACCCACATCAGCTATGCGTGTTTTTGAGCGTAAGGTAGTGTTGCGGATATGGTCAATCCTTCTGATGCTCAACATGCTACGCTCCATAGCTCGCTGGCAAACCTTGAGCCTGGACTTCTGTTCTTTGGTCAATGACCAAGTCTGGGAGCCGTAAGTGAGGATGGGCAGGATGCACATGTCGACGAGTCTCCGTTTCAAGGAAAGCGGAAGGCTTCCTTTCAACAAATCCTTCATGGACCAGTAGCACTTCCAGGCGTTTTCGATACGGCGGTTAATTTCCTTGCCTTGCCTGTTTTCGAAGCTTACTATCTGGCCCAAGTAGATGTACTCGTCGACATAGTGTATCTCCTGCCCATCGACCTCAACTTTGCTTTTTCGACCGTTGGTCATGACTTTGATTTTATAACTGTTCACAGAAAGTCCAACCTCAAGGCTTGCAGCACTAAGCTCTTGCAGCATGATTTCGAGCTCGGATGCATTCGAAGCGAACAGGATAATATCGTGGGCGAAGCGAAGGTTTCTTAGTTTTCTGCCGCCAACTTCAATGCCTCTATTTGCCCACGTGTCTGGTAACGTTCTAAAAACCTCTTCTAGGGTTGAAGTGAATAGTTTTGGCGAGAGAGGGTCGCCTTGTTTGACGCCCCGACGTTCATAGATCACAACGTGGTAATAAAATAACGCAAAACCTGAAGACGCTTTTAAGTTTTTTCATAACAGATTGTAGATTTGAATTTGTACGATGTTACCGGTTTCATCATCATCATCATTCAGCCAGAACAAGTCCACTGCTGGAAATAGGCCTCCTCCATAGATTTTTAAAAGGACCGGTTGGATCGCGGCTTGCATTCAGGGTCTTTCTGCCACTTGGATGAGGTCATCTGTCCATGTTGTGGCTGGACACTATAAACGCTATTTTAGGTCAGTTAGCGTCACAGACGAAGGTTCCCATGCATGTTTAGGTAAAAGTTAAAGAGGGACAAGGATCTCATCTTATCAAATAGTATCTCGAAGATACAATCGTGCGATTTGTCCAATATAGCTAGATATTAGTCAGCTTTGAAGATACTATATGGCCCGCCTTAGTCAACATGTAAATATTTGGACCGAGTATAAAGCTGTAATTAGCTGCGTCACTAGAATGTGCAATTAGTTGGGTATAGTTTGATGCCATGGCCGCAGGCACCCATGCGCGGAATATGCAAAACTTGATCCGGCGTGTCACTTGTTCGAGACGATATCGACTGAAGAAGGTTAAATCACTACCCAGGAACCTTAGTGAACGAGATCATAGATATGTAAGTTCTCTTGAAGCATGTTTAGTTTAACCAACGATTTGTGTGGAAGAAAGATTGACAAAACAAATATATCGAGCAAATGTGGGTGGAAGGGCCGGTAAGGAACGACCCAGACGGACATTCTTCGACCAAATAGGGGATTTATTAGCAAAGGGCAAGATAAAAAGTACCCGAAATCGGCGTGCGTGCATGCAACGACTAATGAATGTTGAGGAAGCGAAAGTGATCTGTCAGGATCGAAGCAAGTGGCAGTCCCTGGTCTCTGCCTATCCCTCTGGGATACAGGCGTGAGTTTATGTTGTGTGAATATTGTTGAGTATACCAAAATCCAAGCAACGGAGAGAGCTTTTTTTAGAGTTTCACTGCGTGATAGAATCAGGAATGAGAAGATCCGCATAAAAACCCGACTTAATGATATAGCTCAGTTGAAGTTACAGTGGGCGGGAGAACTGATGGCCGTTGGTTCGAAAAAGATCTGACCTGGCGACCGCGGACCGGATGACTCAGCGTGGGCAGGCCCCCCACCAGATGATCCGACGACCTAGTTACGGTGGCAGGGAGTCGCCGGATCCGCGTGGCATAAGACCGAAAAGCTTGGAAAATCATGAGGGAGGGCTATGTCCTGCAGGCAGTGTGCGTAAAATGGCTGACGATGATGATGATGATATCAAAATTCGTAAATCTTTGTGTGTAAGTTTACTTCTTATACCTGAAAATGTGCAACATGCACGCTAAGAGTTGGCCTGTGTGTAAATGTTATGTTATGTTATGTTATGTTATAATGTGTAATGTTAAGCAGTAGTAAAATAAATAACTACGGTTTTCTAACGTTCTATCAATTGCGCTACCAACACAAAAATTATTGGATAAAACAGTCGAAATATATTACATGTCCCGTTCTCACCATTTCATGTTGTTTGAGTTATTGAAGTGGCTCGCTGTCTAGATAAGGTCAAGTCGAAATTAATTATTGTCAGTGTCACCGTGCATGTATGCAGTGATTAATAAATGTTGATAAAGCGATTTGTCAGGATCGTAGCAAGTGGCAAACATGGCAATGGTCTCTGCCTACCCATCCAGGATACATGATACAGTAGTAAGTTTATGCATGTGTAATGTCAGCGTTACACGTTGTGTAGATGTGCTAGACTTCACTTACTCCGTTTAGTGTTTGTGGTTTGACAGTGCAGTATTTTTTTACATTTTAGTGTGTAATTGCTACAACTGTGATTTGACTACGAAAGATTTTTCACCTATCATGGCACGTCAGCCATCATTGATGGATCCAACTGAAAAATATCGACATATAGATATTAATATGCCTTATTATTGAAACAAATTACAACCATAAAATAAAATTAACAACAGTTTTAAAAATAAAAATCCCAAACACAAACCCGTGTGAAACTGAGATCTCCACACTAGGCAAACCTGTATCGCGGGGACCGGACATAGCGATTTAACGTCAGTGTTTGCGTTGTGAGTAGATATTTGAAAAATAAATCAAGAACGGGTTAAGTAAAAAAAAAAGAGTATGATATTATGGGTTCTTGGTTAACCTTCTTGGATAAATCGATTGTTTGTGCCGGCACACAACACGTAGTCGTGAGTTAGTTACGTTTCGGCGCGTCCCAGAATCCGTGCCTGTGTAATTAGGCTACAGTCTACACATTTATTCCTCCTAGGAATGCATATTTTATTGCCGAGCATAGAAAGTTTGTACTGAATTAATTGTCTGTTTTAGCGTTTTGGGGAACGACAATTTATTATTGTTATGCATTTTCCAAAACTTTGTTTACCAGTAACTCTGAGCTGACGTGCACCCTGTGATATTTGCGATATCCAGCGATATCTGTTAACGCTGGATATCGCAAATATATCAAGTTTTTGTAAGTTCTGAAAGACGTCACCTAGGTACAGTTTGTGTTTTGTTCCATAACTTTTAGGTATTGGTATCTCAGATTCATACTTTTAAAAGTGTCAGCTTCTGGTGAAGCATTATTCTAAATAGAAAAAATTATATTCTATTTAAAACACATGGTCGAAAGTGTTATCTACAAGAAGCGCGAATGGAATTAAAAGTTGATGGAATGGAATTATGTGGAAAACAAACTCAAAAGTCGTAGAACGAAAGTTGTTGTAAATAAAAGACTAATAGATGTTTTTCACGAAGGGAAAAATTGAGTGACATTGTAATTTTATGATAATGGATTGATAAAAACTAACGAAAAATCTAATATATAAGAATCTCGTATCATAGTGTGTTTGTTATCGAACTCCACAGATTTTTAAGAAAACAACGTTTGCCGGGTCAGCTCGTAAAACGTAAAAAACGGATTAAAGGACTTAGTTTTTCCTTTGAATTCCAAACGTTTTCTAATGAAACTGCAGACAAATAAAAACATCATTTTATGAGATAACTCAAATAAATGCTTTATACATATTAAAGCGTAAAGTATTAGTTGTAAAGAAAAATCTTCATTATGACTTTATGTTTTATTAACAAATAAATAAATAACGTCCTGGTCCCAAACTGTGTCCCCTGTGTCACGGTAACCAGGCAAGGGCATCACAAACATGAAAATACTGGGTGTATTTGACTGCGAACAAATCAAGTAAGGCGACCTCCATTGGGAATCGAACCCACGACCTCTATTTTGGTAGTCAGGTGCAACAGTTAGCTAGACGAACGTAGTAACTTTTAACATGGCCTCTCCAATGAGATCAAAATAAATTTGTTTACAATTTCGACAAACGGCGTGCGTGCATGCAACGACTAATGAATGTTGAGGAAGCAAAAGTGATCTGTCAAAATCGTGGCAAGTGACAGTCCCTGGTCTCTGCCTACCCCACTGGGATACAGGCGTATGTTTATGTATGTATGTTAACAAATTTGGAGTTAAGCCTGTACGCCTCGCACATATCCCTCGCTCATTCATCATCAACCCATTATGTCCCCACCAAGGGGCACGGGTCTCTTCCCTGAGGAAGGTATAGGCCATACTCCACCACGGGGGCCAAGTCCGGATTGGTGGAGGCTTGTAGACTAGTGGCTCGTCTACTGTCAGAAGTTGTCAAGCCGCCCTAAGGCCTCTGACTTGGCTTAACGACTGCCATCTATCGAAGGCAGCCGGCACCAACAGCTTAACGTGCCTTGCGAAGCACGGAACCGCTCGGAAAAATGCCACTAGCGTTAGGCATAGACGGCGACCCATCCATGCACTGAACGCGCCCTGTGTTGCTTAACCTTCGTGATCGTTTAAGATCACTCAGGCAGCCGGGGCTACGAGCGATCCCTCGCTCATTACCGTCCCTTATATAGGATTTTTTTTCTTGCATACCTACTAGTCTGTAGTCAGTCTAAATTAATGACTAAAACCTAAAAAAAAATTTTTTTAAAATTGCATGCATGTACTTCATAAAACGGCAAACGTTGTTTTGGCATATACGACCCGTTCTCAGACCTACCAAATATACACAAAAAAAAAACTCATAAAAAATTGGTGAAGCTGTTTCTGAGGAGTTCGATAACAAATACTGTGACACGAGATTTTTATGTATTAAATATTTCTAAGTTAATTCTATGTAAGTCCTGCCCATAATGTCTTAGTTTTCATACAATAAATTAGAGTCTAAAGATGCTGTGTATACCTTTAATTGGCATAATGCACATTGATTGGTGTACCTAATAAATAAATAACAAATACTGTGTTTGACGTCTCGTCTAAAGAGCAAATCAATGCAACAGTTACGTCCTCTTAACCACTTTTCTGCCCACTAAAAGGTAATCTTTAACTTTGTCACACCCCTACTACTTGGCTAAAGCGTCTAAAGGATTAGGACGTGTACGTACTACGGACAAAAGCAGCCGGCCGTTACACCCGGTAAATGGTCGATAAAAGATATCGTTAATGTTTTTGCGGTAACAGTGCGAAGACGTAAATGACATTGTCGTGTCGTCGCTGTCATAGTCTTAGGGAGTCATAGGCACCTGGCCTAGACGCTTATGAAAATACTAGCTGAGCTCGCAAACGTTGTTTTGCCATATTAATTAGCCTCCGACCTATTCTCAGATCTACCAAATATACACAAAAAAAATCATAAAAATCGGTGAAGCGTTTTCGGAGAAGTTCGAGAACAAACACGATGACACAAGATTTTTATATATTAGAAGAAGATAAAACTGCAGAGAGCGGAATCAGTACTCGAGGAGTAATCTATTGAATGAAAATCAGCCAAGCGCGAGTCGGACTCGCGCATTTAGGCTACCCGCCGCATTAATAGCCTTTATAACACTAGGGATTTACGAGCGATTTGAAAGCGAGGTGATTGCGCAGGGAGCTGCGCCATCGCGGCGAGCTTGCGACGTGTTTTTCGCGTTTTGGGCACTCAGTAGCAAAATGGATTCTGACGAGGAAACATTTTTGCTGGCTTTGTTACTTCGAAGACACAGAAAGCA
This sequence comes from Yponomeuta malinellus, assembly GCA_947308005.1. NCBI lineage: Eukaryota > Metazoa > Arthropoda > Insecta > Lepidoptera > Yponomeutidae > Yponomeuta > Yponomeuta malinellus. The sequence goes on along the minus strand of OX371006.1, from coordinate 11,698,203 downwards.
AAAGCAGATACAAGTCAGTGACGAATCTGGAGGGTCCAATCAATTAACCCACTGAGAGAGAGCGATTACTATGTATCCCAAATAACGGGACGATTTTCAATTTTAGTTATACACAACTAATTCCATGGTATCAAAGACGTTTGAACCTCTAAACCATCCTACGTCCTCTTACATTCGTATTTAGATATGACTGAAGTGGGCAAGACGGACTGTCGAACGCAATTGTACAAAATTGCGTCGAGGGTGGTAATCGCGGCGACAGCGGAGTGTACGCCGCGCATTCGGTTCGCTTTCAAATAGTTCGCAAAACGCTAGTGTGATAGAGCCAAGGATTCTTGGATAGAGCTCTTAGTGTTATACCTACTATAGCGACTGCACTATATTGGACACTGTTTAACAATTGTACGTATCATCTTCTTTACGATAGAGCAAAAACAAAAAAGCATTAACACCTATTTAATTAAAACGAACGATCGAAGTATATAGACCCCTTAATATTTACATTTTTGTATTTTTGTTAAGAAATCCACCATAATAACACATATTCTGTAAAAAAATTCAACGGAATATCTATAACAATTCAAGAGGTAGAGCCCAAGCTTACAGCGTAAGCTTAGTAATATGATCCCGTTGGCACCCTTCGGCTACTGAACCCTATAAAATAATATCAGCCGGCTCACATCAGGAAAACTGTACATCTGCTACACTGCGTAGTCGTTTTTACGCGACCACTCGTTTGCTCTTTGTTCTACGATGGACTGGATAAACTACGTAATAAATAGTCATACATTGTGTCGGCAGATAAAGTTTGTAATCCATTTGGGAGACGCTAGTAGCCCTTATCCATAAAACTGCTCTACAGAGGTTTTCCGACCGCGCTCTTAGAAGTATGAGGGTGTGCTTCACACCTGTTTTTCGTTCGATTCGAACGGAATTGTGTTTTTGCAACAAGTGCCTTTTTATTATACTGCCGTGAAATGATATTCCCAATCCTTGTTACGGGTAGGGTTTTCATGAGTAAAATAACGTGTAATAGACCTAGGTAACGAAAAATACGAGTATGAACCGTGTGTCTTCCGTATCGATAATGAAATCATTCCCTATAAGCAATAGTTTAATATTCACATTTTTAACGTCAAGTACCAAGTGTTTAAATAAATTAATTTCAGCTTTTCCTTATATATATAAAACAATCTTTAATAATTCAAAACAGAAGAATAGTTTTTCTTAACGTATAGGAATTACAGTTTGAAAAGGATACCTTTATGTAGTGACACCCACCATCAGACTCATCCACAGCACAAAGGGCAGAGCAAAATTAATTTCAATTGCAAGCAGTTTAAAGTTTTGTTTCAGTTGTAGTCAAGTTTATCATGAGAACACTCCGCTCCCCGGCGGGAGCAGGTAAGCGCCTCAATTTAATTAAAAGAAGTTCCGCCGGGATTCGAACTCCGGAATCGCCTTTTCCGCATTTACAAGCAACAGGAAGGTATGCTCGTTGCTCCTTGATTTTCTCGGTCGTTCTATTTTTACCTGAGTATATCGGAAGGTTTTGCGTAGTTTTATTTTCATCGTGCTATTTAGTTTGCTGGCATCTGGGATCTGTATTGATTTTAATAGATATTTTTTGTAGATTTCGGCAAGTGACTTCGTTTGGGTGCAAATAAAATTTGTTTTGCAATTATATATTTTGTGTGTAAAGTTACCATATCACACGTGAAGCTTGAACTTTTTATCGATGTCATGAATAATAATAATAATTTAGTTAATTTTAATAAAAAAAAACCTACAAACTATATAATTATAGTTTGTAGGTTTTTTTTTTTAATTAAGACAGGTTAACACTTGAACCCCGTCACGCCTAATGGTAAACGAAGACGGGGTCTAAGATGTTACGTGTTTACCTGTTAAATGCCGTTTGACTCTAGTTTTAAAGACACCCAGGTTATATGTCTCTGGAAAAACCGACGACGGCAGCGCGTTCCACATCTTTGCCGTTCTTAATTTTGAACTTAGGTTATTTAAATTATTGTGAATATAAAACTTAAATAACCTTAAGAACGATTCATTATTGTATGGAGATCATGACGTACACAATCCAACTTGATATTTCACAATAATTGCAGCGAGTTGTGAATTCATCACGTTTGAAGTGCTTTCTAGAAGGAAATGAATACTTTGCCAATCCTACTTTAATAGCGGATTTTATGCCACATCGCGATAAGCTTATTCATCCTCAGCGATATTTTAAAGCCGATAAAAACTGGTAGACAAGTGCTCTATAAAACTGTTCGCAATAGCCCATAAAAAGTCGTTAAACGCTTCACAAAAGCCGCCTGTTTTACAGACTATACCACAATGTTACGCCATAGACGTCACCGACGCGACTTTATATGTTCCACTCCAACTGGCCTTTGGAAATTGCAAAGTTGTGCCCCCCTGCTTGCTTAAAGACTTTGCTAAGTTTCGCTTAATGAATCTGCCGCTCTAAAGAAAAGTAAAATGCAACTGCGCCATTCATGATCATCATCATCATCAGCCATTTGACGACCACTGCAAGACATAGGCCTCCCTTATGGTTTTCCTAAACATGAGGGGTTTTGCCATAATCGCCACGCTTGGCAGGCGGGTTGGCGATCGCAGTATGCGGTTGGAATCTCAGAAAAACGCTGCTGCTCGTCTCCTGGTACTGTATTTCCTTAGTAGCCTTCTACGACATCCACGGAAGGAAATGGAATTAATCCGGCGCCACACGGCAATTCATACTGCAGATTTTTGTCCCTGGTATAATTAGATTACAATTAATGGTTGAATGAAAACACAAATAACTTAAAGCCGAACAGTGGAGAAAAGCGCAGCTGAAAGTACTTCCCTGCGTGTAATATTAAACTGGTATCGCATTCTTCCGGAACAAAAGAGATCGCTGGGCGAAGAATAATTATGTCGCCTACGGGGTAAGTAAAGGCCTACGTAACAGAAGTGTTATGGCCACTATAGCTTTCATTCAGAAGGTAAGTGGCTGAGTATCTATTTTATCCACTAGCTAATCTACCACATCGCGTGCGAACCGAAGACATCCCCTTCTATGATAAAATGCAATGTTACTATTCATGCTGGTAATCATTCACGTTGAACTTAGAATTATAGATTATGAACTACTTTGAAGCCGCATTGGCGTATTTATTGAGGTATTATGTGCTACGACCTACGAATAAAGAAAACATAGAAGTATTTTTACCTACTATAGTAATTAAATTAATCCCTAGTAATTTACCCCTGTCCCCGTGTGATGAAAAATTCAAGTTTTTCTATTTTATTTTATAGGTTGTCATTGACGAACTCTATATAGAGCATGCAGTGCTGGTTCCAGTCCCAAACCAGGGCGCCCTTTGATATACATTACATGATATATAATTAATATTAAACAGGACCACATAGTGTGTGTAGTGTAGGCCCCCCACCAGATGGTCTGACGACCTGGTTACGGTAGCAGAGAGCCGAAAACCATGGAGAACTTGGAAAACCATTTGGGAGGCCTATGTCCTGCAATGGGCGTCAAATGGCTGATGATGATGATGATTAATGTCTATCTCATACATCACTTTTACGTAGGAGTGATAGTTTCCGAGATATCATATAGACCATAAATCAGGTAGTTAGTCCATCAATCAATCAGTTTGTCTGTATATCGGGTTGTAACTATATATTATATTAATTATAATTAGTAATTCGCAATAATAATAGTATTAATGCTATCCACTGCGTCGTGTCTTAAAAAAAAACGGAACGCTGGCGATTTGAACAATCACGCTCGTGATTCGTAATGACGCTTCGGAATGTGCTTAAGGCCTACACTGAACACCATATATACAACTGGATAATCTTTATTTATATGGCTGAGAGGTCCATAGTGATCTATTTTAATATCGTTTTCGCGATCAGTTTTACTCATAACTTCTTCGGAGTTCAAGCATGCTTGCATAGCACCATTCTCCTAGTAAAATTTTTTTGACAAGGTCAAACCATTGAATTCATTCATGTATAATAATAATATCTAGTTATTTCACAAGATGACAGGCTGATGGTGGCAGGTGAATAGATATTTTGCCGGGAAATACGGAACTCGCTCTGATTGGTAACACAATTGACAAGCCCCGACCGCCTTCCCACAATTGAACGTGGGGTCATTTTTAACGCTAGTTAGACATCTATGTTTTATATATCGCCAATTTCAAAACAATTTTGTGTTCTTAAAATAGTTCTTACAGTATTTAAAGCTAATAGATGGCGCTTTTTCTTAATTAAAATTTTAGACGTAAAACATCTACCGTCACTGCAAGCACTCATCAAATACTTGACTGACTTGCAACCAAGTGCCTGCAACTTTTACAAACAAACTACACAAAACTTTAAGAAATGCTAGAGACATCGCGAATCCTCTGTTAGGTTGTTTTATACCTCATCGTTATTGACAATTTAAATAACAAAAGTCCCTATTTCAAATAAAGTGCTTCTTGACATACCTACCTACTCACTTTTATATTTCAACTTGACACATTGTATAAAATCTAGTGAGTATAGTGTACAATTATTACTAGATCAATTACTTATACTAAAAAAACACCTAAAAAAAAACAAATCGAGGGTGCCACTGCTCTTTCTCTCTTTACGACAACTAATAGTAGAGTTATTATAAATACAATGAAGAACTACGACAACTAATGAGTAATGGGTATATAAGTTATAGGTAGTATTGCTGACAGCATCATCAGGGTATATGTAAATAGACACACTAAGTAAGTAACAATTTTATTGGCCCCATATAAAACCCCTTCGGGATGCAGGCGTAAGTAACTTACGCCCTCAAAGACTAAATAACTAAGTACATAAACTGTTTATGTACTTACTTATTTAGTCTTTGAGGACTCATCTAAGTATACAAGTCCCTCAACAGTAGACTTCGGTTCCAAAATCGCAATATCAAGACTTTTCTAGCTCTACCGCCAAAACTATGGTTCTAATGTCGCAATACCAACAGACTTTTCTAGTTCTAGCACACAAACTATGGAATTCATACATCTGTATCTATCAATACTTGAAGCGGATACATTCACGCAAATGAGAAAACTTGTAAGTAACCAGAACCAAAGATGTTTCTCCGGAATACGTCGTAATTTATAACTCAAAGTATGTTATTGTTGAAGGGAAAAAGTTCTGGAAAAGCGACGACAAAACCCACCCTGTTATAACGCTATTCGTTTGCTTACTAAAATTACAACTTTTCTTTATACGCTTGTTGGTGACGTAATTAAGATTGCACAGACTACATAAGGGAAAATTATTTATCTCTGAGAGGGTATCATATATCAGCCGTTATTTGTGCACGATGAGAATGAATGAACCGGGTCAAAGGACCATCTATCACAAAATGTCAATGGCAGCACTATTCTTCCCTCTAGCGTGTCCGACGTTAATGTTTGCGAGAGGTTTCCGAAGGTTTCCGACCAACGCGAGACAAACTGGATTGTAAGCCCTTATTCTGCTTTCATCTCCTTGCCACTTTTACATCGTATTTGTGACAAGGACAATAAATTTCGACAAGTTGACAGTCATCTAGTTCCTTTAGTCGACTAGTACCGTGACCCAGCTTCCGGGGCGTTCGGCTGTTTTGTTTGCTCCGCACTCTTACGTGTTTATTTGCTTTCCTGATCTACAGTTGTTTATGCTGCATGAATTTTGAAGGCACGTAAGCCAGGCTTACCAGCTAAGACCGGGTAACGCTCTGCTGCCTTTGTTGTGAGCCTGCATTTTGATGTTATATTTGTTTGTGTGCGTGTGACTTTACATAATGTTAAGCTATCTCACGCCGTGAATGAAACTGTTGGGTCTTATTACTTTATTTTCTTATTTTGCTGACTTATTCTCTTGACGTTTGAGGGCGCCTTTGCAGAGATTTTTGATTAGCCAGATATTACCGCAAATAGTTGCAGAAACATGGAAAATTACAATTTTTAGAAAAACAGATAAAAATGCGACGATCACATTCAAATAGACTTTATTTTAATGATTTAGATAACTTACCATCTTTACAGGTAAAGCCTACCTATAGAGCTTTATCGTTACAGAAATATGAACAATTATAATTTTTGGGCGTAAAATATCACCTAGTCACTCACGAAGTAAAAATGAGACGACAACACTCGAATAGAGTTTTTTTTAATGATTCAGAGAACTTAAAACCTTTGCAGGTAATAAATCCTACGAGACAAAAAAAATAGGTACATCAACTATAAATCTGTAATTAACCGCCCAACAGAATTAGAAACATCAGAATTGTGGTCCTAACACCGTTTTGAATAGTGAAAACTGAGAGTTGCCTAGTAATATTAGTCGGCTCATGTAGTTTTGGGCACAACTCGTCTGGCGTGCATCACGTCGCGCCGATAAATTGATTTCGCACCATATGTGGCTAACAGACACATCCACGCTGAATGCGGCTCTTAACGCCCAGGTTGTAAAAGCCATATCGACGCTTTGGGGAAGAAATGCAGTAAAAATAATTTTATGAATTTTACAGGAGAGCGAAAACAAAAAAAATAATAATAAAAGAATGATTTATATGTTTTTTCACTTAAATACCGTATTAATGCAATGATTACAGATATACTAAAAATTTAACGAGTTTTATAGATATTCAACATATTTGGTAGTTTAGAAGTTAGCATGGCTTATACTGCAGAAAAACCTGCATCAGTGTCTTTTACAGCATATTTTGATAAATAAACTGTGGAGCTTGTCAAAAATCAAGGTAGTAAAAGCCATTTTTTGCGAATTTGAGGAAATGAAAGGAAATCTCAGTACCTACTTGAGTATCAAAAACTGAGTAAGATTGCATTCAAAGTAAATTTTCATCAAAATTGGCTTTTACGACATTAATACATTACTGACATTAATGACAATAACGAATAAAACGAATAAAACGAATACAACGAATAAAACGAATAAAACGAATAAAACGAATAAAACGAATAAAACGAATAAAACGAATAAAACGAATAAAACGAATAAAACGAATAAAACGAATAAAACGAATAAAACGAATAAAACGAATAAAACGAATAAAACGAATAAAACGAATAAAACGAATAAAACGAATAAAACGAATAAAACGAATAAAACGAATAAAACGAATAAAACGAATAAAACGAATAAAACGAATAAAACGAATAAAACGAATAAAACGAATAAAACGAATAAAACGAATAAAACGAATAAAACGAATAAAACGAATAAAACGAATAAAACGAATAAAACGAATAAAACGAATAAAACGAATAAAACGAATAAAACGAATAAAACGAATAAAACGAATAAAACGAATAAAACGAATAAAACGAATAAAACGAATAAAACGAATAAAACGAATAAAACGAATAAAACGAATAAAACGAATAAAACGAATAAAACGAATAAAATAAATAAAGTAAATATTTTCTATTGATTTCTAATAATTCGTACGAATCTTCATTAGTTTTATAGTAGAAGTCAAGATTAGCATGCACGTGTGGCATGAGGTCATCTTCATGTGATATGTATGATCTTTGTTGCACTAATCCGTGCTGAGGACAATTTTAAAAACCTATTTAGAGGCTAACAATTCCACCCGTGCCGGGACTGGAACCCGCGACCTCTGGCTAACCGTGCCAGCGCTCTCCCAACTGAGCTAATGGGCAAGTGCAGGCATCGGCGAAATTTCGAACCTCTACAAACTTCTCTGTATTACGTACAGGCAGCGACTTGTGGCTGAAGTACACACGAAATCCCGATGTTTTTTATATCATCATAAGCAGTCTATATACGTCCCACTGTAGAGCTCTCTTAGAGAGAGAGTTTTTCTTGCCTTGGAATTTTATATCTGTTTTCTAAAAGAAAGCTTGAAAATTTCGATAAGGTTTTTTGGGAACAAATGTTTCGTATACTATCTAGATGCTTTTCTGCAAAAACGTGCAAAAAGACTCGTAAACTGTTGATTTACCGGGCACGCTTCATTTGGATGAAATGTTACGAAAATTTCATCCAAATGAGGCAGGGGATACGTGGCGTTCGGAAACAACACCAGTCTATTGACACCCTATGTTTTAGTCTAAAATGAGGCCATGAGTTTCTTATTGCACCACACGAAACTAATAGTCCACATCCAATCTCCCAAGCACACTTGCAAGTCACGCCTTCCTATTTTTTTAAGCTGCCGAAACTCAAATTCTACCGCTCGAACGAGGGTGTTTTACATTAATCTCTCTGCAACTGAGCACAAAAGTTACTACCTAACTACTTCTCGTATGTAAAGTGACCTAAGTACCTAAAGACCAACGAGTACCAAGCTCGATTATTAGATGCAAGCACAGGTGAGATATTCTCTAAGAATAAGATACCTATATATCTATAAAGAACCATTCCTACGATTATCGTGATTCGGCAATCGAAGTAAAAAGCGAAGTAGCGACTTAGTATAAATAAAAAATGCAGAGCCTAAAAAATTTAGAACCAACATTATTTTGAAAAAAGAGATCAATAGAGGGTGAAAAGCTAGCAGGGACGGAATGTAAACGGGCGGAAAGATTAGACCGGATGAGGCGGACGGAAGGTCCGCGGCCACTCGCCCTTGATGGATGATAGGACGCGCGCGGAGGCTGGCTTACGCCTCATAGAGGTGGGATTATACCGGGACGTTGACGAATCACCTCCATTCGACACATAGATAGCCGCGGTACCCGCCGATACAGACGGTTTAAAGCTAAACGCTACTGTGTTTGTTTATTCGTCAGTAGATGGTGGTAAATCCAAGTCGTATTTTGTTATTATTACTATTAATATTTGTTGTTAAGTACGCTCTCGAAGATCTTTGATTTGGCAGAGCAAGATGGTGCAACATCTCACTGGAGAAAGCTCAATGCTAAGATGAGGGTAAACCCGTTTACTGACTATTGTCACCCTATGTGTCAATAGCCGAGGAAGAACTGATGTTTTGGTAGATGATTGACAAATTGAATCCTTGGAAGGTAACGTTGTTTTACAAACTACACGCTTTTTGAAGAATATTACAACTAAAAGATTAGTCGAAACCTAGTTATTAATTAACCTTATGGAGACCTGTTAGCTGGCAGATTTAAACGAGTGGCTAAAGCAGCACATCGACCGCCTAAATGACTAAGGTCACTAGCTCCAAAGTAGATTAGCATCCAAGATTAGCCGAGCCGCATGCGGCTGGTAACTAAAATCGACCGTCCAATTGCTGAGACGCAGGCGATTGTTCAGATCCAAAATGAACTAGTCACCTACGATTTTTATCGACCAGTGTAATTGAGATGGCGATTCAGCTGTGACGGACGATGCGACTAGACTTGCCGTACGGATAAAATCGAATTCAAATTCAAATTATTTATTGCAGAATACGGAGAATAAGATACAATTAACATTGAGCCCTGCACTAGGAAATCCTGTATCGCAGGCGCTCGACCTGTATAAATCCCATTTCAGGCGTTTTGTCTACGTTGGTCTAACTACTTTCGTATGAAGTTCTCTTAGACAAGTACAGGCAAAAGCTGAGTCAACGTTACCGTCCATCATTGGCGTAGATACGGGGAGCCGAGTGGCAGCCCACAATGGTATAGGTTTGGTTAGTGGCAGGCCGCTTTCCAGGACCAGCCCCACCTTAAAAATACCCCTAGATACCATGATACAAGTCCTAGTAAGATAGATGCCATATTACTAGGACTGGTCTGGTATTGGTGCATCTATATTTCGCTACATGAACATCTAATCGCGGCATAAAGTAGGTACTTGATTTAAACTTGAAAAATATCGCCGTAAGTCAGCAAAAACGGTGTAGTAACTACTACTCTGAACTCGATCTAGGTAGATTGAGTTTAGACATTCATTACTCAAGCTTAGGTGCGCTAAGTTCAGTACGAAGTTTCAAGCAAACAATGGCTTCTTCGACGTATCGCTGAAGAGTCCCCGCCGACCCCGAGAGGCTCTTACGAGTCCAACTTCGGACTTGAACAAGTAGATACATTAAATCAATGTTCCAACTAAACCGAGTTTAGTTTTAAGCGTTAACATAAAGCGGCCAAGGATTTTGTCATTAAGGGCGCGAGAGTTGAAATTTCATTTTGGGCCTCATAATTTATGGGAATGGCCGTATTCAAGTAAATGCCCAAACTTTTGAACTCTGCGCGGCCCGAGAGGCGCCGAGTTTAGAACAAAACAAAATTAATATACAATATAAGGAAGTTTATCCGACATCCGAAGGGAACAACGCAGACCACCAATGAAAATATAAATGGATTTCCACTGCTCTACAATCCGAAGCCAGAAACTTTTAACAAAATACTTAACATTATCGATTATTTATTACGCACAGATTACACCGACAACTCCTAGAGAAAAGTTTACACCGACGAACTTAGAAATTAGAAGTTTTGTAAGTGGGTAAGTAAGTAATGACGAGGTTTTATTTAATCACGAAACCCTAATCCTAAGTGTTTTTGAGGAAGTCGGAGTTGGTGCGTTATCTAAATCGGTCGGCGTTATCTGGGGTAGCTGGAGAAAGCAGTGAACTCATATTTCACGTACCAAATAAACACTATCAGTGGCTATAAAAACAGTCTTTTACAGACTGAAACTGGAGCACATAAGCTTTTAAAGCGGGCTTTTAAACCGAGACGCACGCAACAAACATGTTATAGCAGAAATAGGGCAAGTCGACGAGGTGAAAACTGAAGTGAAAAAAGAGATAGTGACGTTTTAAACGAAGTCAATTGGTTAAGTTTAGCTTTTATAATACCGACAAAAAGTAACTAAGAAAATATGAGTAGATAAGGACCTACCTCAATATTTTAGTTTTTCTCAATTTATTTTCCTTGAAAAGCTCAAAACGGACTAAGTAATTCCAATCATCCGTATTATTTTGGTTGCAGTAGATAATTTGGGATTTGAAAAAACATTTTAAAGTAGGGTTTAATCTCAACGAACTCATTACTTTTCCTGTTTACACATAGGGCAGGCTTGGTCGTAACGCCTTATTGCCACAGTTTACGATGCAATACGCACTCGCGCTACTGTTTGCTATAATTGAATCGCAGGCGCTTGAACTGAACTCTTATTTGTTGAAGCGATTCGAATTTCTAGTTGCTAATTCTTGCAATTATAGTATGTATCTATGCGATGCGGTTGGTTTAAGTAAATGTTTATTAGGTAAAGCTGACAGCATAATATTATCCATATTGCATTGTACCTACTTACTGTTCAGTTAAAAAGCATTTTGGTACATTTTGCTACAGGTACGTTATGTTACGAACACATTTGTGAAGTTATAGTAGCAATACCACTCGCTAACGCGGGCACGCGTAGTGATTAAGCCTATACTCTCTCCCTGAGGGAAGGAAAACATCGTGAGGAAACCTGAGTGTCTGAGCTATTCACATACCTCAGCGCTTGAAATCGCCAATCCGCGGTGGGCACGCGTAGTGATTAAGCCTATACTCTCTCCCTGAGAGAAGTGCCCTACAGTGGAACGTATATAGGCTGCTTATGTATTATTATTATTATTATACTTTATTGCACATGAAAAACAGTACACGAAATATGACATTAAGTGTATTATGGGACTTGGAATTGGAAGCTAAACCCGCTAACAGTAGACTTATATTGAAGGGGTACTTTCTAGGCTGAACTTGTAAGTTATTAAGTTTAGCTTGCGGGGTGCTTTTTCAATGTAGGCCTACCAGATAAAATACTGTTCGTATTACCTATAGAGTGTACTCCAAAAAATCACACAAACCTCACAATTTTCAGTGGTTTTGGTTGCGTTTTTTTCAATGTCTTTTCTTGTCCATAAATAAATAAAATAAAAAATAACATGTAAAAAGTCGAGCTTATCTCTGTAAGAGATTTCTTCCAGCAAACTTTGGGGAGTCGGAATGGAGGTTTAAAACGGGTCTGTGCATGTGCACAACATACACTACATATACACTTACACAGATAACAAAATAGTACTCATTTGCTGTCGACTATACAGTGATGAGAAAGTTCCGGTGAAAATTAGGGCGGTTATAATTAAATAAATGATTTGTTAGGGTTCCGTAGTCAACAAGGAAGTCCCTTACAAATATTGTGAGTGTAGGAAACCATTTTTCGATTTAGGGATCTGTTTGCGAAATATTAAGCTTTAAACTTAGAGTTGGGCGTGATGACGGTCAGTGCGCTTGGTCCGAGTGCGTCGTCATAATCAACTAAAACTTTACGCACATGGTCCGAGCGTACCAAGACCGTCAAAACCCGGCTTCAGTAGACTTTACAAGTTAATGAGTAATAGACGACCAACTTATAAAAGGAAATCTTCGTACCATTGAAATTAAATTCCACTGAAAATTACTTTGATGAAGTCGGTAGTTCTATAAAGCAGGTAAACAGTTGTTACTTCTGTAAGGGTCTCCTTCTATGGAACCATACACTGCGCGTGGCTCGACACGCACTTGGCCGGTTTTTATTTATGATTAAAAGATTTGTGACCCACTTTTTGCAAAAACGATCTGTAAAAGAAGATATTTCTTTACATTGGAGGCGCTGGTGAACCTCATGATATTTTTATTTAAAGGTAGATAATATTAAAAGAAAACAACAAACAGGTGGACAAATTTGCCAAACTGCGCAACAGTTTATCGGCAGTTATATTTGTATTTAGCATTATTGTAAACAATCATTTCTCCGAAACACCTTTATATAGGGTACCTTAAGCCCGGAAAATGTATGATATTTTCCCTAAAAATTAATGTCATTATTCTTTCTGCGCCCGTAAATCACGAGGCGATGCTTGCTAAGGATCTAGGCGATTTAGTCGGTCGTGGGTTCGATTCCCACTGGGGTACATTTGTTCAAATGGCCTCAGTCTGGGTGTATTTCCATGTGATGTCCTTGTCTGGTTACCATAGCACAGGGTATCCTAGTTTGGGACCAGGACAAGTGATTGTATTGTGTGGAATATTTATTATTTATTTTATTTTAGTAAATCAAGTACTATTGGGTTAAAAAACATTGCTTTAAAACGTTACACCTACCTTTAGCGCCCATTAAGCTTCCGTCCGGGGCAGGCACCCGGCTCCGGTTCAGCTAAAATTGCCAACAAAGATTAGCTATATCATACTACTTCTCTAGCGAATGACTTGCGAATGTTTCTGCAATGCTTAGCGTGTAAAAATCGCTACATCGTTCGTAGTATGACACCGAAAATATTATAAAAGTAGTACTAGTCAAAAGTTAGTATTATTTTCTGGTTTGAGGCCTTTCTTACATTTATACAATCATACTCACACGCTCACGCTCATACAAACACATACTCACTCCATACAGCGAGAGGACAACGCTAACATTCATACTTTATCTAATTTCTGTCTTTCCCTACCATGGAATTGAAAGTTATTTGATATCACATCATTCACAATAGATTTCTGTGGGGAAGGCGCTATTTGCTGAACTACAGGTTCTAACCTAGTTCGCTCACCTGCCCTGCCGATGGGGAGCTGCAAAAACAACATCACTAGCGCGGTTTTGGGAGCGAGATGTCTGAGGAGGAGTCGACGCTTTCGACATGAAAGAAGAAGAAGAAATTAAAATGTATGGAACAGCTGACATTTTCCCGTGATTTCAACATTTTTCTTACTATTGAATCAAATCAAATCAGCAAATCAATAAAATTTTATTCAAAATAGCATACAGACTTAATGAACGTTACAAGTAAAACTAGGTGTTCATTTCAAAATCTAGAACATTTTGGAGAAAAAATGGACAAAAAACTCCAAACTTGAGTCTTTTCAAATACATCAGTTCTAGGTTTTAGAATAATTATGTTAACAGAGTTTACATAATTATTCTAAAACCTAGAACTGCATTGAACCTGACAGGTAGAACCCCCAATTCTCGGTTTTATATGTAGATTCTGCGTACCTGTAGAATGGACGTAGGTACTCATTTATAACACCAGTTGGCTAAATTGACGTCGCGAATTTGGGCCAGAACTTTCTTATATATCTAGTTTGTTTGTATCCAATTTATTTGTAACCAAAGAAAAGAAGGCAACCCGAATTATGTTGTCTCTAATTATTTACCGTCCAATTTATTTTAGATAAGAAACACAGTTGTGTTTTTTATCTAAAGACGACGGGCGCGGTGCCCGAAGCGACGGTATGCCGCCACCCTCGCCGCTTTCAAAATAATACATTGCTGAGGGCGCTTTATTTTCCAATATTTCCTCAGTTACGCACGACGTTTGTTGCCTTTGTTGACGACCTTTTTGATTCCTTGTTTATTTAGCGATATTTCATTGTTTGATAAGGTCGTCTTCTTTTCGGGTTCTCCTCTCTCCTCTCCTTTGATTTTTATTTGGAAGTGGTTCTGTAGAATCTCCAAGCATGGTAAATCGAGCTATTACCTAATATTTGAAGTGGTTGCACGAATCATAAGGCACAATTTCGTTTCTGAATAATGCTCCACGGCACTGCCGAGTGCAGAAGTGAGGCTTGTTACGTTGCAGTATCATCGAGGAGTTACCTAACCGGCACATAAAATGACCTTAGTAAAAGTTTTTTTAAATTGTTTTACTCAACATTGCATTTTGGCAGGGGTTGCTGAACATTGCCTAAATAAATTCAAGTTTTTGTTGATCTCAATTTTTCTCAGAAAGGTGATATTTTTGTGACCCTTCAACCTATCTTCCCCATAAATTTATTTACTTACGGGACACCCTGTATATAAGATAAATAATAAAACCAAGCAGCACATGGAAGCGCAGAAAAAACCTAATATGTTTTTAATATTATGTTTTTTTAACATAATATGTTTTTCTGCGCTTAAAGCTATATATTTATTACGCTAAGAAAATACTAAACATTCGCGGAATTCACCTCAAACATAATTATTGTCAAAAACGCTGTAAGACGAGCCCTACTGACTGTTAGGACCCCCAGATCGCGATAGAGATTGGGCGTGTAATGTGTGTCAAGATAAAACTGCGCGTTAGAAGGTGGCGTGTGAAGACGGCTGCGGTGTCGTGGGGGCGCCAAACGTCGCCCGAGAGTACATTTCATTATTTTCGGCGGCGACGTAAATTGCGAGTTTACCTCTGTAAACCTTTGTTTAGTGCCGAGTTAACTCGCTTCCCGGAACCGCGATGGTCTCGGATTGCCAAGACGCAACACAACGCCGCTGAATGGCCGACTTAAGTTTTAAAGCGCCTCTAAAACTGCTAAAGAACAAAGGAATGGGCACTCAGTAAGGAAGAGAGTCATATTACTACAACGCTTCGAATAGTAGAGTCAGTGGTTAATTAAAATACTTAGGTATGTACTTTGCATTTCACATATTTACCGAATATTATAATAATACCGTACTATTAACTCACGCAGGCTTACGTAGCATGTAGCAGCCTATATACGTCCCATTGCGAGAGATAGACCGACATAGTATGGACTTATTCACAACGATTCCCGCTGATTGGTGATTTCAAGCGCTAAGGTATGTAAACACCTCCATCACTCGGATTTTGTCACGACGTTTTCCCTGGATGTTCATGAAGCGAAAGAGGTTTGTAAGGATCGTGGCAAAAGGCAAGCCCTGGCCTCTTCATATCCTCCAGGGTACAAGCGTGAGTTTATGTAATGTTGACTCGCCGATTGTGAGGCGAGCGAAATAAGCTTGCTTATTCTAAATTTCGTTTAGCCAAGGTAAATACATCAATGTTCTATCCTTGGCTGAAAATAAATTTAAAACATTCATTAAAAAATCGCTATGTAAAAAAGCTTACAGACCCTTGGCAGTAAACCAATTCCACTGCGATTTAATTATTAATAATTATAATTTATTTAGTTTTCTTAAAAATGTACAGACGACGTCATTTCATATTAATAACTAAATCTATCATACATTTTATAATTGTCAAGAACTCAATCTGCACGTTTGCTAAAGATCATTCGAATGGTGGCGTGGTGGCTGGGTCTCCTATCTCCCTCTAAAATTGTTGAGACTGATGATGGCTGACCCCTGCGTTATGCTCGTGAACGGGTCCTGTTCGTGTGTCTGGCCACAGCATTGATGTTTTTCCTTCTTTTGTAAGAAAATTAACTAATATCTTGGCTTTAAAGTTATTGATCATCAGCCATTTGACGCCCTCTTTCGTGGTTTTCATAACCATGAGGGGTTCTGCCATAATCGCCACGCTTGGCAGGCGGGTTGGCGATCGTAGTATGCGGCTGGAATCTCAGGAAGACGCTGCTGCCCGTCTCCTGGTAATTGATTTCCTTAGTCGCCTTCCACGACATCCACTGAAAGAAATGGAGTGACGTTATTCTTAATCCGGGGCCACACAGAATTGATGGCGATCATGGAATCTTATCATTCAGGCTCTGATGTATTAAGTTTAACATGATTTACTAGTGGAGTTTTTTTCCCTGCTGCCTTTTTCTCTACTAACATAGTACATTGACATTCAACAAACAGAATGTAACGTTCTTTAGGTACATTGTAATAAATTACTGATTTCCGAGCGTTCGACCGATGTTCCACCGTCCACGACATACAGACTTATGTCTTGGGATTTACCCGCCATCTTCAGAGAAATAATAATATGCAGCTTATACTTCAAACGTATCAAGTCTTCTTAAGTAATCATTAGCAGAGTTTCCACGAAGCTCGTTCAATGACGTAAATACCCTTCCCGCCCACCCTGCAGACAGGGCGTCACATCAAACTTCGTACAAAACATCCTTTAGTGTTCTTTACGCGCACAGAAGAAGCTAATTTCTCTTAAGTGGGTACCTACTCTGGGGGTATGAAACCGGGTGCATGCAGCAGGGGCGGGTGATGCCTCTTTCTGCATAGGCGCTTTATTTGAGAGCAATTCTAAGTCTAAAATGCCGCTTTTGAGCGTTTTTATTAGCTTGCTTTATTAGACGGTAGATTTTTGACATAAGTTGTACGGAAGAACTGTGCTTTTAATGATCAGTAACCATGGATGGCTTATATGAAACATTCATATTATGACGTCATTATTACCAGAAATTGTATCATTAGTGTATTAGTTGTTGGCCTTCCTAAATCCATAAGAAAATAAAATAAAACACGTAAGGAATTTAGGACCTATCAGCTTTGATCTGCAGTAGCGATTTAAAACGTTGAATGTGTGTGTAATTCACTTGACAATACAATCATTAGGTAACATCGAGTGGATCTGTCGATGGGACCAAGAGTGGATTATAAATTTTTTCAACTCTCTTCACTGCGCCGTCTAAAAATAGTCTGTAAGTATCTTACAATGTCACACTAATAATAATAATAAACATATAGATTGGAGAGAAACAGATGCCGAAAAATGGCCAAACAGAAGAAGAGAAATGCAGAAAATAGGAGGTTTAGAGTGTACGGGCGTACATAAGGTTAATAAAGAAGATGAAGTAACTGTTCTATCATAACTATTTAATACGTTTTACAAGTTGTATGGTGAAATTGTATGTATGGGACGCGTGTGTGCGATGCGCGGTCCCGAGACGAATAGAAAGAGCCGCTGCTCGCGGCCGGCGGTGGTGGGGCGCCCCTCGCTCGCCAGTACAGCGTTGTATCCTCGTAGTAGGGGCGGGAACAAGAGAAATTAAAGACCTCAGAGACTGAAATTTCACCAGACTTTTCTTCAAAGGAGTGAACAAGTTATGATAAGGGTATCAGCCCAAAATCGGTGTGTGCCAGGATAAAGGGGGAAATCTTATAACCGAAAAGGAAAAAATCACAAAGCGATATCGCGAACACTTCAGCGATCTCCTGAATATCGCAAGATGCTCTAGACTGTCCACCAATTTACTATGACGTTGAAGAACAGCTCGAACTACCCTCTCTTCTGGAGATTAAAATGCCTTACGGAGCCTAAAGAATAACAAAGCACCAGGGCTAGATACAATAACTTCTGAACTCCCGAAGAAAGGGGGAGCCTTGGAAAACAGAATGCACAGGCTCATCACAATGCTACGGGCGCATGAGAGGTTGTTCGAAGAGCGGAATATGGGCATTATCAACCCTATTTATAAAAACGCGATAAAACAATATGCAACAATTATAGAGGCATCTCAATTCACTCTGTGGCATATAAAGTATTCTCTGTTGTGGTGTATGGGCGACTCAACCATTGTGTTGAAGAAATCATTGGAGAATATCAATGCGAATTTAGAACAAACAGCTCAACAACTGATCAAATCCACCTGCTGCGTCAAAGACTGGAAAAGGCTTACGAATATAATATTAATCTGCACCAAATTTTCATATATTTCAAACAAGCCTTTGACAGCGTGAACAGGAGTCCAATTTACTTCAGTATGTTACAGCTTGGTATACCAATTAAGCTGGTAAGACTGGTAGAGGCTACGTTAACACACTCAAAGTTAGTTTGTAGCCACTTAAAATGAAATATCGGAGCCTTTCGACTTACGCACTGAGGTCAAACAGGGAGATGCTCCTACAATTGTGTTCAATTTGGTGCTTGAAGCTGTTATCCGAAAACCTAATATCAAGGGACTAATTGACTATGAAACCACCCAAGTGGCCGCATACGCCGACAAAATAGTCATAACCAGCAGTCCTGTAGTCTATAGTCCTGTTTTATTTATTCGTTTTGTTTGTTGTGTATTTAGTTTTCCTTCTGTGTTGTGCATATTATGTTACTTATGTGCTTATTTTGTTTCTGTGATGTATCTTGTTGGTATAATAAATGTCTTTCTTCTTCTTCTTCTTCAGATCAAAAATAAGATTGTCTGTTCACAGTCAGAACCTAGAAGCAGTAAAGTACAGGCTGCAGATAAACGCAGCTAAAACCAAATACCTCACGTCAATAAGGCAACTCACGCCACTAGAAAAAATCACCGTAGGTAGCAACAACTAGAGGCAGTAAACATCTTCAAGTATCTAGGGTCAGAGCTCAACGCCCAGAACAGAACGAAGGAAGAGATAAAGGCAAAGATTATAGCGGGAAACATAGCATATTACGCTTGTTGTAAGCTCTTAAATTCGAAGTGGCGCAATATCACTTCTAACCTTACCATATACCGCACTATCATTAAACCAGTAGTCGCCTACGCATGCGAAACTTGGTGCCTAATACAGAGACGAGCAGAGGCTTATGAACCATAAACTGGAAGCACGTATCAATCACGAGACCATTGTGAGATTCTGCAGGTCACAGAGACTAAGATGGGCGGGTCACTTGAAGCAGATGCTGGATTCTTGGACAGCAAAAATAGTGACCAAGTGGATGCCACAGCAAAAGACCTAGAGGCAGACCAAAGAAGCAGTGGAGTGACTGTTTAGGAGAGGATCTGCGTGCGATGGGGAAGTTTACCAACTGGAAGAAGGTCGCCAAGCTTCGCGACAGCTGGAAGAAAACTGTGGAGGAGGCCAAGACCCACAAAGGGTTGTAGCGCAAATGGAAGTAAAAAGTCAGTAAGCAACCTTATGACTACAAAGTATAGATATAATAATGATGTACAAACCAAAACACGCACGGTTGTTGGCCATGCATTAAACTCATGATAATTTAGACTCATGTTCGCGATTTTTTTTGATGCTATAAAGTTTAAAATTTGTAAAAATAATGATCGAAAACACATTGTACTGCAAAGAACTAAACATTAGAGAGTAAAATGTATTTTAAAACACTTGATTTAGAGATATTGTCGTAGAACCCAGCAGGTGTTAAGAGCACGAGCACGAGACGCGTTTCGTAAATAATGCTAAAAATAAAAATAAATATTGAATGGAAATTAAATGGGTTGCATAAGGATTTATTAACAGTTCAATGAGCTGAACTGTGAAATTATAAAAAATCAAGGACTGAGAAAATAATGAACATACATAAATTCACGCCTGTATCCTAGAGAGGTAGGTAAAGATCAGGGTTTGCCACTTGCCACGATCCTCACAAACCTCTTTCGCTTCATCAACATTAATTAGCTACTGCGTGCACGCATACCAACTTCGAGTCTTTCTTAGACGTACTTATAGGACGTACGTATGTATTGTGTATATTTTTTGTAATTTTCTAATTAATTATATAATTGTAATGAATAATTTTGAAACTCAACACAAGATGAGATCTACAATCTTATCTCATCATCAACCCATTATGTCCCCACCGAGGGGCACGGGTCTCTTCCCTGAGGAAGGTATAGGCCATACTCCACCACGGGGGCCAAGTCCGTATTGGTGGAGGCTTGTAGACTAGTGGCTCGTCTACTGTCAGAAGTTGTCAAGCCGCCCTAAGGCCTCTGACTTGGCTTAACGACTGCCATCTATCGACGGCAGCCGGCACCAATCTTATCTGCTAGGTCTTATTGCTAATATCAATTTATTCCAGACTAACGTAGATAATAAAGCTTCTTCCTCTACGATGCAAAATGTAAATACTATGATTGACATATTGCAGCATAGAGGTTGCATCAGAGAGATTAATGAAATTCTGGTTTTGTCTTATAGTCAAAATTGCTCTAGGCGAGTTATAAAAAGGTAATATCTGAAACAATGCTTAAATGCCTGGCTTATCCTAGTAGGTAACTTTCGTTAAAAAGTCGTTAATAAAAACCTATAATAAAAAATAACCAACAATCCGACTGCTGAATATTAACTACTAAGCAGGCAGGACCAACCTAAATACCTCGCAATGAGTCACGTTGAATTTGGATCCCGTCTGCTTTATTTCAGTTTCTTATTTTTGTATTTTTAGTGATTTATATTTTTTTATTGGATTTATATTTTCACACTACTAATCGATTGAGATCTTATTTGTCAGTATCTGATCATTGGTATGTCCGATTCTATGTCCATACTTACAACATACGAGCTAAACACATTATACCCTCCTTTTGGGCTCCGCCGCAGTCGGGTAAAAACTCTTGGAAAGGTTATTCTTAAGACGGCATACAGCGGCGTTGTTTTTGCAATTTTGTCGTGCAGTTGTTAAAATCACGGCGAGACCCTGAATTATCTAAGTAACTATCCTGACCCGATATCTGTTCAGTATTTTTTTATACAAACTTTCTGACATTGTCAAAATCGATATTGATGCAAGTTCCATCCACATTGAATTACAGGATCAATTACTCAGTTTATAAAGGGGCGTGTAACAGTGCACTGTTAAATAACATGTTATTTATAAAAACACGTTTCCTTAAATCACTCCGTAAACGCCGTATAAATGGTTTGTTGTGCAGAGTTTACAAGGGACGATTTTACCACTGACAATTTAAACGGCATTTGAGGAATGTTTCAGTGCAATCGTGTTTTTATAAACATCACCGTAAATGTAATGCCGTTTGCGCGGCGGCATTTTAGCGCCCTCGCGTGACACTTGAGGGAATACACTAGGAGCGAGGCGCGGTGCATTGTTCCCGGCCGCGCCACGCAGCCGAGCCGGTGCGTGCGACGCGCGTCTGAGTGTCGCAATCGCTAAATAGCTTTATGAATGCTAACGACATTTTTATTGCACTGGGAAAACGTTATTTCGCCTTTAGCGCAACCAAGGGCCTTCACTCATACGCAGGTATATACAGTAGATACGAGGGTTCATAGGGCGGAAATAAAATAAGATACAATATTATCTATTGTACGCCAGGAATTACATTTAAAACATAAAAAATAATAATGTACAGTACTGGTGGCGTTATTACTAATAGTAATTTCTTCCAGAAAACCATTGACGGAAAAGATGAAAGGCGAATAGTCGATAAAGACGGACGTGAAAACGCTAAAGATGGGTAGTCGGCATAAGAATATTTTATACATTATAAACTAGAAACGTACTACATTGTAGTACGTCAGAGAATATCTACACACCGAAGAGGAACCGGTAGATTGCGTCAAATATATTGCTGTCTTTTCCCTTATTATTATAGGTACAAGGAGTAGAGTATTGCTTATTATTATTGTATTAGTTATTATTAGTATTGGCTATATTTTGCTGAGGATCAGCAATTTCAAATAACTTATTCTTAATAGAAATCTCCTATGGCCTCAGCATGGGAAAATACCTCAGCGTGTTATTTTATGAAAATGTTCACGCTATTTTCTTAGCTGAAGAAAATAAGCTCGTTGTTTGTTACTTTGCAGTTACGGGAGAGATGCCTTGGGTCTGATATTTTCCGATTAACTCGGAGAACGTTTGCATTACAAGAGATAGTAGCACTATTTGAAAATTTCTCCGTTATGGTGGTGAGTGCATCTTGGGTTAATACTCTCGTTAATGATTGTAGAATAAACTCTATTAGCTTAGCTCGAATGTCTGGCTATAAACCTCTTAGAAAAGCTAATAGTTCTACATCCGGATTTTAGGTTTCTATATGTGAAGACGAGTCAATCTTTTGGGACAAAGTATTCTAAATTAGCACTAAGGAAACGTCCCCAAAAGTAATGTTCATCTCTGCTTACATTCGACGGTATCTAGAATTCATTGAATAAATAAGGACCTAAGGACCTAAGTACCTATAGAAGGGACCCAGTATGTCTCAGGCACTTCAGCGTCCGAGTGGTCCCTTTACCCCTCGAGTGTGACTGAAGATGGCACTGGGCGCTGTTTCAATCATCTCATTACGTAGATGCAAAGGCCACAGTATAGAAGCGTAGTAATTCCAGAGCATACAACGCGACTACCTAACAGTGTCGAGTCGGGCGGAGGCTGACGCGAAATTGATTCAGTGAGGGACGTGAGCCGACTTCAGAACCGCGCAATTCACATGTAAGTCAGCTGGGCAAGTAGAGACGGAAGGGAACTTTGCTGCGACATGGAACAAATTTAATTAGACAATTCACCCTAATATAACGAGAATACGTACGTTTTTGCCTTGTCTCCCGCTTTATTAAATTTTTGCGGCTAATTGTGTAACTTTATTGTTTATCGCGGCGGGAGCGATGTTACATTATTAAGACCACAGGACAAGAGGACTGTCTTGTCCTGTAGTCTTAATAATGTATTTGTTACTTACGTATACACCGAACCCAAGGGTTTCCGTAGGACAGGGCAAGAGGTTGTGCGATTGTTATGGAATGATTTTTGCAAGAATATTGTTTTGATGTGAGAATACTTTCAGGCACTGTAACTATCTACTTTTTATTTTTTATATCGAATGGGTGAGTAGCTTACTCCTTAGAACTTATAGTTAGCTTAATGTTTGCTTAATTTTTGTCAACTTTGCTTGGGCGTATTTTGAACGTCATCGTCATTGGACTCTGGCGGAGGGCGCGGACGAAAAAGTGTCCATCGTAAATAGATAGATAGATAGAATATTCTTTATTGTATGTACACAAGGATGTTTATGTACACCAGGAATTACATATGATGAGAATTTAACAGTAATATAGTACAGTACAATTGGCGGCCTTATTACTAAATACGTCCCGACTGCGCGAATTATTCTTCCGGTTATATTAGATTACATTAATACTCTTTATTGTACATTATAAAGATACATGAAACTCTTAAATATCTTAGGTTGTCGGCCGGGTTGTCATAGTATATGGGTTTCTATATTTTGGACAATTTTTTTCCGAGAGTAGGAGTCGTACGAAATTAATACCTTTATTAAGAAAAATATTACTCACCATACACTCACACACACACACACGCAATCGCACACGCGCACGCACACGCACACGCACACGCACACGCACACGCACACGCACACGCACACGCACACGCACACGCACACGCACACGCACACGCACACGCGCACGCACACGCACACGCACACGCACATATATTTTTTCGGTACGATTTACTAACCACATTTTACTAAAAGCACATTTTAATAAGACTCAATTCTGTCATCAAATCGTGACTTGAATATTTTCGAAGTTTCCCGAAGTTTTTGAAACCGGCGTTATTGGATACTCGTGTAATATTTTGTTACACTCAGTTTTTTCCTTTACGGCTGCTGAATGATATGCAAAAAGTCACGATGTCGGGTGCGGCTTACGTGTGTCTATTTACTCCCGCCGCCTTGTCTTACAAGTGGATAATACGATTATCTTTGTTACGAATATATTTCTCACGTTTTGTTTCCTGTCAGACGCTTCGAATTTGGGGCGGAAATTGTCCTTTTATACTGTTTCTTCTACCATCTGCAACCTAATGTAATAGAAGGTTGTATATTGAATAAATCCAATCCAGTATATACTCGTATAACCGACAAAAGATTATGAGGGAGTTTTATTATCTTACGAAACAAATGAAGGCGTGTTCATTTAGGTCATAGTCATACCTGTAAGGAAGTGCAGATGCGCACCAAATCCTGTCGGAATCCTGACGTTTGAGATAGCAATAAGTACGGAATTTGACAGTTAGACGATTGGAATCGTTCAGTTCAGGACTTGGTGCGCTTTGATGCATCTTGAAAATAACAATGGTTTTCAATTGTTATTTTGAAGGTCAGGACTGAGGAGGTTAATATAGGAGCTGATTAAAGATTTGAGTTTAGGCTCTGAGGAATGGTGATTAAATACATAAGAAGGTAATGATAAAAACAATTATTATTGCAGTCAACGGCTGTTTCAATTTTGAATTTTGTGTTGAATATCGGTTTATTGGTGCATGTGGCTACCTTCTCGTGGCTATCATCTTTGGTACTTACACTTTAGTCGCCATCATCAATCTCACACAGCGACATCTATCATTCATTAGCCACCTCACTGGGAGTTCATACAAACTGGGGCGTTGCATAGCCGTTTTCACGCTGTAGTGGTGTTCCTAACATTATTTTTAAGGCAGACACAAGGGTGGATAGTCAGGAGTTGATTGCCGTCGCGGAGGGTGGAGCCCTGTAAAGTCTCTTGCACATTTGTGGCCAGTCACATCACATGCCCAATATGTGTTTATTTTGCTTTTTAACGTGTTTTTCAACTAAATATATTTTTTACCTTTAGATAAAAGCTTCTACTATTACTTATATTCTGTTGTCCCACATCAGGGACATAAGGTCTTTATAAAAAAGTTTTCACGTGCTGTGGTCTTGAGCGGCGACTTCGAGTTCTTCCTATCCCAACCCAAGTATTAGGATTAATTTTATGCTGATCAAGAAAATCCAACAAGCCATATAGAACGCTAGCAGCACACGCCAAAAGCGCGCACCTGGTGCAATGCAAGCAAGTGTGTGTAGCGCTCGCTCCAATCTGTACACAGCTTGCGTCCCCGCTGCGAATGCCCCACTTGAGGGAAATTACACTTCACAGTGCTGCCTCTATATCGGATGTTTTGTGTGCGCCCCGCGTCGACCTGCATCACTCAGAAATGAGTGCAATCTTGAATCTCGCGCTTTCGCCTACACAGCACTGCACTGCACTCTCCTATCTTTTGGAGACGCGAAGGGTTAAGAGTAGCATTCAGTGGGAGGCAATGATTCAAAAATATTCATTGGCTTTTCATGCGTGAAATGTTTTATCACTGTTTAACGAATAGCAAAGCAGCACAAAATGCAACACTAAGAAAATGTTTATAGTCCATTGCTAGTAGCAAATATGTTTTTTCACACGTCTCTTACTCATTCAATTGAGACGTGAAATGAAATAAAAATCTATCGCTTGACGGCGGGAAAAGCTCACGGGCCTCCCGGCACCAGGCCGCAGGGTAAAAGGTAAGAGGATATAGAGAAATATTTTCCGTTTAACTAACGTCACACGGAGCTCTAGGTAACACGATTTGAAATTTATTTCCCAAGATGCTGACTGCCGAGGCGACGTGGACGATTATAAAGGATCTATAGCAGCTTCGCATGGCTCGATTCCCTGATCGCTATGGATTGGGTTCGTTTGTACATGAAGCGCCCACGTAGAATACATTTCACAGCTGTTTATCACACTAAATAAACTGTGTAACAAAATCGGGATTCGCTTTTATGTTGACTATTTTTTTTTGAGCTCAATTGCACCCCGACTTTCATCTACGGGGACTATCAAATTCTCGATAACGAAATTGAAATGTAAGCGATCATTCGCTAGTAAATAGCAAACGGGAATTTATCGTACGATTTCCATGATAGCACCCCGACAACAGCCTGAAGCGTTGACGCGAAATTGATTCAATGTGCAAGTGTAAAGCGGACGTGCCCCGATGATGGCACGGTTTGATTTTATAGAGGCATCACGGATGCGCTACTGCGAGGTGAAATCAAATGACGACATCGGTTTTTGACCGAGGAAAGTCGGAGCATCCAAAGATGCTCTATGTAGCATCTGTGACACGAGTGTTATTATCGAACTTAATAGTAGTTTAATAAGAGGATCATCCTATGTGTTCTGCTCAATAGACAACCTCATATTAAAGGCGTGCCTTCTCTTCTATCTATGGTAGTTATATATCTGCCAATTACTGGGTAACGCGTGGAGTTGCAGTGGGCTAAATTGGTTCCTTGACTTGGTTGAGTCTGTAGCTGCCTAACGGTATAATTGAAACTCGGTAAACTTAGGAATTGGGTACGAGCGCACTATTTAAATATGTAAAGCGGCGCTCCACACTGCACTCTATGTATTTTGGTTGCGATTTATAGACGCTACATCGAGCGTTAATTTACCAACGTTATTCCGGAAACCGGTGGCTGGGAATGGCTGATGACAGTGAGGAGTGGAGAGCTAAAGGGAACTAAACAGACTAATTAAAAAAAACATCCCGAAGTCCACGAATTCTCTGCGTCATTCATTGCAAACATTTTTTTCCCATAGGAAAAAATTATATTTTTTCATAAAAACATACCTACCAGGGAAATAAACGGATACTTTTCTATAGCACATTTTTTCAGGGAATTTGAATTTAAAAAATTTGCAATAATTTTAAAAAGAATAATTTTTACCACATATTATTAAGTTAAGTTTAATCGTTTATGTTTTTCGTGGAATAACAGCCCTATCACACTCGCGATTTGAAGAAGAAGAAGAAGAAAGACATTTATTATACCAACCAGATACATTACAGAAACAAAATAAGCAGATAAGTAACATAATATACAAGCCAGCACGTCGCGAAGACGCCGAGATGACGCTGCGCCGTCGCGGCGATATAGTCGCGGCGACATAGTCGCGATTACCACCCTCGAAGCTATTTTGTAAAATCGCGTGCAAGGGTGGTAATCACTTTATTCATATCAAAGATACGTGGGTAAGCGGACTTTAGAGGCTTCTTCGCCGCGCAATCGCTGCGAAATCGCGGCGAGCTCGCTGCGCTATCGCGTCGCTTTCAAATCGCTTGCAAATCGCTAGTGTGATAAGGCTCTAAGGTGAAACAAACAAACAAACGAACGAACAAACAAACCATCGGGATCTCAAGCAAACGTAGCTATGGTTACTTACGCTCCGCGCCATGAAAACGCTTTACGCGTCCATTGCCTGCTAACATTCTAGATATTTGAATAAGCCAAAAAAAGTTTATTGCAGCAAAATAGTACGAATAAAGTAGTATGTCTTGATGGCGGGTGTCAGTACCTATTTGAACATCCTATATAAATGATTATGTAGGAACT
The DNA here is from genome assembly GCA_947308005.1 of Yponomeuta malinellus. Lineage (NCBI taxonomy): Eukaryota > Metazoa > Arthropoda > Insecta > Lepidoptera > Yponomeutidae > Yponomeuta > Yponomeuta malinellus. Next base: position 11,670,616 of record OX371006.1, on the reverse strand, counting down.
GGCGCAGCGCCGTTCTTCAGTGCATTACAATGTTCGGTTGCATGGTGTTAAGTTGAAAAGCGAATTGCGAGTAAGGTGCATTTATCTCTGGTTGAACGATGAAAGGCTCCTCCATTACGGGGGCGGTCTCCGAAATGGATAAATGCACTTAAGGTGTGCTACTGTCGTTCGTTACTAGCTGTCGGATGTATAAATCTGATATTTTGTGCTTCAGCGACGTCCTGTATAATTAAAGGGGTTATTCTACACATTAATACAAACAACTTTTACAATAGGGCCAATCTAAAATCGTGGAAAAAATATCAGCTGATCCTTTTTTAGAGTTCCTTAGTCCGACAAGGAACCCTTATAGTTTCGTCATGCCCGTCTGTCTGTCCGTCGGCGGCCTAGCGCAAAGACCGGTGGTACTACAAAGCTGTAATTTGGTATGTGTATACATATATATCACGCCGACAAAGATAAAGAAAAAATGTTAGAAAACATTTTTTGTTACTTTACCTCCCTCCCATAACATGAAATGTGGGGATGATTTTTTTTCTCGTGTACCCCACGATGTGGGGCATTGTTGGATTGGTCGTTGAAAAATATTGGAGGTAGGGAAGTCCATTTTTTGATTTAGGGTTCCATTTGCAAAATATTAAGCTTTAAATCGCAAATTTTTGGCCGAGTAGGGCGTCCCTCCCTCTACTGGCTAAACAGTTAATTGTAGAAACGTGAAAAAATTCAGAGTATTAGCACATATATAATGAACTTAAAAAAAGTATCACGGTTAAGTAGGCTTTACTTATAAAAGTAAAATTTCGTATTATACTGGTTTCGTATTAAATTTCAGGTATTATACTGTATTTTCTGTAGCGCTAAAACCCAAAGGTTGTTTTTAGTTAGCCGACTTTGTGTCCCACTGCTGGGCAAAGGCCTCCCCCGTAATTTTCCACTCCTCCCTGTCTTGAGCAATCATCTCCCATCTGGGCCAGAAGGTTGAGAGATCGTCCCGCCATCTCCGCTGGCCGACCACGTCTGCGATATCCGTCGCGTGGAAGCCGTGGAACCCATTCAGTTTCAACTTTAACCCACCTGTCTGGACCCATACGACTCACTGAACATAAATCATACTGAATGTTTATTTTCCAATGCCTTTTGAAAAACTCACGCACTCTGCATCACTACGAACATGGTTGACATTGGAAATGTCTTTTCGTTCGCTCCAGTGTAGGCTCCGATTTCACGAAAAAGTGCGATCCCCTTCTATCTCGGAGAGTTGGGAAGATATGATATTTAAAAAATTTGCTGTAAGGTGCAAAAACAATTATTCGAGAAAGTTAAAAACAAACAACGTTATGGCCGAAATAGTAAAAAAAAAAATACCGAACATATCTTTCCAACGAAATTTGTCAACATTTTCAAGCGTTTTATTAGAAAACGTATACGTGTGTTCAAAACATCAATATTTCAAACAAGCGTAGTTTATACTTACTCTTCGTGCCATATGAACGCTGAAAGAATTAAAAAAAATTGCGGGCAGAGGACTAACCTGAAAACATGATTTTATTTTCTAGCAACACCTGTGATGAAAAGAAGGATTTTGTTTTGATGTCCAGTATACGTAGCTTTCGAGCCGTATTTTCACACCCTGTACACAATTTTCCCAGTAAACTTTGATCAACCTCATACCTACCTAATGTAATCAAAACGTGGCTCCAGAAGTTCTACGAATCTAAACTTATCTCTTATTAGAATATCACGTATTATTTTAATACAAGTAGATGAAGCCGTCAGAAGGGCTCATAGTTTATTTAAATTTCAGTAATAATCGGTGGTCGCGAAGCGTCATAGCCGGGTGTTAAGTTTGAAACTTAATTTTCTAGTTCGACAATTTAATTTACTTCGTCAATCAAGATCCGAGAACTTGCAACATTAGTGGACACAGCTCGGAGCGTTTCGCTGTAACAATACGGGTAAAATTATAATGGCTGTTATATTTTCTAACCATCCCATTCCTCGACGAATTTCCATTCCCCATTCACAGCGCGTAGGATTTGTTAGTGTCTAATTTAGCGAGTAATTTTCCTCAGCATTATTGGATATCGAGGCCATTTTGACATTGAGGTAAGTTCTGTCTCTAATATATTTTTGTTTTCTGTGAAGGTCGTCTGTCGGGCCGTCTAGACTTGTAGGGTCGCGTATCTAATCGTTCTAGTTTGTCCAAGAATCCTTAGATCAAAGTAGCATGATTTCATTAAATGTAAGAACGAAACGTTATTAAATGATTTTTTATCTCGTTAGTTACCTAGTAAAATTTGGATGATTTCCAATTATGTCAAAAATACGTACACAAATAAATAATTACATATTGCAATTAAACAATAAATTGAATTAGGTACGTAAAAGCAAAAAGAAAAAAAAAACCTCAAAAAACTAGTTTCGTATAAGGGGCCTTTAAATTTAATATTTAATTATTTGTTGGGCATTCCACCACAATAACACATACAAATTCTGTGATAATATCAAGTAGCTATCTAGGTATATGGCTCAAGATAAAAAGCCCTCTAATAGGTCAGATGAACAGACAGACGGACGTCGGGGGCAACATGTACCGCGGTAGTTTTCTCTATTTGCTTATTCAAAGTTGCACAGTGGAGCAAGCTACACAATATTACCTTAAAGAGTGTTTTACAAATTTCCAAGAGCCCGTAAGAGCCAGTCTATTTAATTAAAAGTTGGCCCCTCGGGAGTCGAACTGGCTGCTTCTTCGCGGGCGTAGATACTGTGCCAACTGTCTACTTAAATCTACTACATAGGATATGTATCCTTATGTATGTATATACATACGATGCACATCGAACTTTGTACTGACAATCTGAATTCAATACTTATGAGTCTGCAAACACGAAAATGTTTTAGGGCCCGTACACAAAACTGCGATGCGACGTCGCATCGTAAAACTTTGCGAACTGGCGCGACGCATCGCAAGAACTTACGAATTGATTCGCATCGGCGTTCATATCAGTAATAAATGGATGAACCCAAAATCTTCTTTGTTTCTTTTTCTTGTATCTTCTTAGCAATAACAGAAGCGAGCACTTCTTTTTACGATCCATGTCACGACCCAGTTTATAAAATAAGTTCAGTACGATTGACGGTCGTCGAAGGAATGGCCAATAGAATCGTGGAAGGGAGATGCCTTGCCACACAAAATCGCATCGCAGCAATTCGTGTCGCAGTTTCCTGCGTTGCGAATTCGCATCGCGCCGATTCGCAGTCTGGTGTACGGAGTCTTAAGCCCTCGGACCGAATTAATTCTGGCAATCAGGCGTAATAAGTAAGTTTCAGGTTTACTCTTTCATGTAAATATGGTTATTTGTGTGTACAAATGTCCAGTAACATTCCGAGGATGTCATCGCAAGCCTTTGCAACTCAAACGAAAGATACAGCAGTAAAATATCAAAAAGTAGCTGTAAAATCTAGATCTAGGTGACGTTAAAAGTGATTAATACTTGCATAACTTTGGAACAAACAAGCAAGGAGTTCTGTAGCTAGTCGGTTTTACGCTTAATAGAAAAACTTGAAGAAATCAGTAAATTGGTTTCAGTTAGTAAGGTACCTACCTAAATCTGGCTTGGACACATCTCTTTACAAATATTTCAAGAATTAAGAGCGACCTACACCTACTCCATTTGTATGGAGTTTGCTTATAATTTACTCAAAAAATATGGTATATTTGAAACAAACTTGGTGAATTAAATAAGAGTATTAAATCCGTAATGATTGAATAAATAGAGAGAATTTAGTTTTATAAAAAAAAATACTCGACATAATTCAAGAGAATTTTAGGTTTTCTATTATTGAGTATGTTGAATACATTATTACGTTTTTGTAATAAGTAGGTACAAAGCATTGTTATTATTATTATAGGAGGATAAAAAAGATAATAGTCTCGTCTCACCAAAATGGCCAGACGGACGCCCTCCAGCTGAGGAGTCCAAGCGGCCGGAGGTCAGGGCGACAACGAGAGAAAACGTCGGACTATCTGGGCTGTATTAAGCAGCACCGCCTTCTGCATGATAGCTGGAAACATGCCCACACTGAAGTCCAACCGCCTCAGATGGTCAGCGAGACTGGTTGGAATCAACCCATTCGCGGACAGGACTATAGGAACGATTTCGGTGGACACCACCCCCCACATATCGGTAACCTCGTGCGCCAGGTCCAGATACTTGGTTTTCTTATCCGTTTCGGCTTTCACGAGGTTCTCATCATATGGGACAGTGATGTCGACCAAAAACGCCCTATTCTGCGCCCGGTCCACCACCACAATATTATTATTATGGGGGGATAAAAAAGATATTATTATTGTTATTATTATTACTTTGAAAGTTTTATTTTAGTCCTGTTATTTGTAAATGAAAACTAAACTATGCATCTAGTTGTTCAATCGTACAGGGCTCTATTAATTGATATTTATAAGCACTAGATGTATAGTAAGTGTTCAATTTATTACTTTTCATTATTAAAATATCAAATGAAAGGGTTACCCTCAAAATGAGTCATTCCTGAAGCACTCCAATAGTTCACCCCCAAGTTTCTGTTTTACTTTTATTCTGTGATGTTTTTCTCAGATTTATATTTTTCAAATATCGTGACTTAAATTTAATCATCATTAACCCATTATGGCCCCACCGAGGGGCACGGGTCTCTTCCCTGAGGAAGGTATAGGCCATACTCCACCACGGGGGCCAAGTCCGGATTGGAGGAGGCTTGTAGACTAGTGGCTCGTCTACTGTCAGAAGTTGTCAAGCCGCCCTAAGGCCTCTGACTTGGCTTAAAGACTGCCATCTATCGACGGCAGCCGGCACCAACAGCTTAACGTGCCTTGCGAAGCACGGAACCGCTCGGAAAAATGCCACTAGCGTTAGGCATAGACGGCGACCCATCCATGCACTGAACGCGCCCAGTGTTGCTTAACCTTCGTGATCGTTTAAGATCACTCAGGCAGCCGGGGCTACGAGCGAAAATTTAATAATTGTAATTAATGCCCACTTTCTCTCCTTCTTTGTCCTAGTCATTTCCTAATATTTGGGGTCGGCTCTCCGCGTTCTGCGGCGCTAGGAGAGTCCACGATAGATTTTTTGTGCTGTGGTCCTGGGTTGTCGTAACATTTGTTTGGGCAATTAATTCCCGCTTTGCGGACTCTAAAAATTTCACAGCCGTTAAATCATTGCCCTGCATAGAATAATGTGAATATTATTTAACACTATCGTTTGAAGCATCATCTATCAAACAGCGCCTCTGCATAGCAGAAATTCCATAAAACCACTTAAAAATATTGAAAAATTGGAAAGATGAACAAAATAATATGCTTTGTACCGGAACAACCAATGCCGACAAGCCAACTTGTCCTGAATCGCGTTGAGATTCTATTAGACAGATTTACGTTAACTGAACTAGTAAATAAATATTAACATGATTCGGGAATCAATTACTTGATACATTTTTGTCGGACCAGACCGTCGGTGATGGATGAGCAACTGACGATGCGAGCTCATCTACTCACCATGATTAAGCTCTTCGAGTAAGAGCGAAACCTGGCCGGACTCTTCCGACAAAAATTCAAGTAAGTGATTCCGGAATTAAGTTAAGGAATTAAGGAGTGATGCTTACGAAAAATTTTGTTCCAAAATAATAAACAATTTCTTATTTCTTTCATGTCTTGCAACCGGCGGTGGAAGTCTTGTGAATATTGCGATGCATCACAAATCGTTGTATGAAGCAGAACTAGCAGGCGCACAGAACATAGCTATTTACTAGTCGTTGTACACTAAGAAGTAGGAGTAATAGTATAGACATATTATCATCGCTATTGTTCCCAGACGATAATATTGTTTAGAATAGTCGCATATAGATGGAGTGAGCCCGTTCCATTTTACGACGCCGTAACGGATCAAATGCGGTGGAAGTGATACACCCAGCGATCGTTTAGCTCTTTATTACAACACTAAAAAGTACTGCAACTGCGTCTGAAAGGAATCCGTATACATGTGAAATGTATTTTTGTTCTCTCTACTTATTTTTATTGTGAAATATTTTTTACGAGACGAGACGGGATATTGTAAAATGCTGAACGCTACGGGGTCGCGTTTCTAGGTCACTTTTGATAGTTTTCGTTGAAATATTGCGTTACAGATTCTGGTTTAGAAAAGTTCTTTTCACCTCACTAGCTCGTAAAAGCTCTGTTTATCATTCGAAATCTGCGTGGAAAATCGCACTTTATCCGCTAGCGTGGAAAGTGTTTTTAAAATTCGAATATTTTTATTCAATAAAGGTTTCGTACAATAAATTACATATATATAGAACCTCATTGGTTTCGTAATAGTTTATATTCTCTGCAGCCAGTCCATTGATGATTGAAATGCAAATACTTATTTCATGTCATGCGCCAGCCTCATTTAAAGAATCGCACTGGCCGGCAAGAAAATTTGATTTAAAAAATTAATATTTATTAAAACTGTTTTTCTTGCACCTAACATTTTCCTCGCTTTAGTGAGGTGAAAAGTTGTGTGTTGCGCTCGGCAGCAAAGTTATTTAGCGTCTCGTACCTTTGAAACCCTCGCTACGCTCAGGATTCTATATTTGAACCACTCGCTTCGCTCGTGGCTCAATCCTAGAATCCTTCGCTTGCTCAGGTTTCAATACAAGGTACTCGCGCCAAAAATTAACTTTGCAGCCTTGCATAACAAATAACTATTTCATCCCCCCATCTCGGAAAGAGTATTTTTGCTCTTCGATATCTGAGTGCAAAAGCCGCTTTTATCCGCTAGAGGATAAAGTAAATTGAATTTAGAACATCGTGTGCACTAAGTTTGTAAATTCAAAACATCATTAAACCTATTTACTTCTACCACCATGGTGCCGAATTTATTATACTACTTTTTTTAATTTCTTTCTAAACTTAGACTCGGAACCTCCTTTGTGTTTTTTTTTTGCATTTAATTATTTCCTCGCTGAGGTGGGATGAAAAGTTACGTGTTGCACTCGAGTGCAAAGATTTTTCACCTCGTGCTCTTTTGATTCCCTCGCTAACGCTCAGGATTCTAATTTTTTAATCACTCGCTGCGCTCGTGATTAAATTTTAGAATTCTTCGCTTGCTCTGTCATCAAAATTGAGCACGCGGTTAAAAAGCAACTTTGCACTCTTGTATAACAAATAACTATTAAAATTTCTTCAGCTATATTATTAAATACGATCGCTCTTAAATATTATTAAATACGAGTGATCTTAAACGATCACGAAGGTTAAGCAACACAGGGCGCGTTCAGTGCATGGATGGGTCGCCGTCTATGCCTAACGCTAGTGGCATTTTTCCGAGCGGTTCCGTGCTTCGCAAGGCACGTTAAGCTGTTGGTGCCGGCTGCCGTCGATAGATGGCAGTCGTTAAGCCAAGTCAGAGGCCTTAGGGCGGCTTGACAACTTCTGACAGTAGACGAGCCACTAGTCTACAAGCCTCCACCGATCCGGACTTGGCCCCCGTGGTGGAGTATGGCCTATACCTTCCTCAGGGAAGAGACCCGTGCCCCTCGGTGGGGACATAATGGGTTGATGATGATTATTAAATACATTGGTAGGCACTTAGTATAAGTCCAATTCTTTTATATGACGAGCTTAGAATAGAAAGTAAGTGTAGGCATTCAACTTGGTTGCTTTCAAAATTGTGTTCAATTTCCTCATCCGAGTGCCACTTTACAGTCGTTCCGGCACTAGCGACATTGTGTTTTGTCAAAGGAGTAAAAGGAAAATTATAAAGCTGCCACGTCCTATTTGAATATATTCCAACGCCAGCGCGATAGTAAATATATGTGAGTTAGTCAAAGCTTCACGATTGTATACAAAACGTTAAAATAATAGAATCGATTCATACTAGAAAGCCGAATTTGGCACTGATATGCATATTCATCAACTGTGAAGGAAAAAATCGTGAAGAAACCTGAGTGTCTGAGCCATCCACATATCTCAGCACTTGAAATCGCCTATCCCCGGTTGGCACGCGTGGTGATTAAGCCCATACTCTCTCCCTGTGAGAAGGCCTGTGCCTTACAGTGGGACGTACATAGGCTGCTTTTCACACCGACAAAACGGTAGAGTAAATCTTTAGTAAAAAAATTATTGTGCCTCTCTTACACCTTAACTAGGGATGATCTCGTCTACCCTATAGTGTAGGGTATCATTGAAATGGTCGTTTAGAAATATTGTGGGTATACGATTGTGGGTATACGTGGGTATATTGTGGGTATTTAGGCATCCGGTTGCAAAATACTTATTAAGCTTCAAAGCGCAATTTTTTGTTAGAGTAGAGCGTCTTTACCTCCCCACTCTTCTGTCTAAACGGCTGTGTAGAAACATGAAAAAAATCAGGGCAATAGCACTAACATAATAATAGAGAAATTAAAAGGAAGTCTCCTAAGTAGACACCTAAGTAGGCTTTACAAGTTAACGAGTGCATGTTGACCAACTTATAAAAGGAAAACTTCGGACAAGTTCCATTGAAAATTACTTTGATGCAAACCCCTCCTTCTTCGGAACACTACACTGCGTGTAGCTCGACACGTACTTGGCCGGTTTTTGGCGTTAAGGTGGGACGATTCCCTTACAAATGATTATTTCCAAATATGTTAAAAAAATTACATAATTATACACTGGAATTATGTCTGTCTGCATTAATTAAGATTTTTATTTGCGCCAATACATATTTCCTTGAATAAAACTGTAAGTTTAATAGGTTAAATAAGATCGATAATGTTTGTATGGACTAAATTGTCGAATTCATTTAAGCTACTAAACCAGTGTTTTTTTAAGAAACTCCAAATAAAAATCTTAATTAATGCAGACAGATATAATTCCAGTGTATTTTTATGTATTTTTTAACATATTTGGAAATAATCATTTGTATGGGAATCGTCCCACCTTAATGGTATGATTTTTTTTTTAATTTATAGCGCCAGCGAACCTTATGGATCTCCTTGATGGATAGTAGGACAAACACGGTTGATCACACAGTCATTGCGTCTTATACAACAAAAACATGAGATTCATCTGAAATAGTAATGAGTAATGAAATAGTAATGAGTACCTGGGTATATTCCTAGAATGAATGTTTTTGTGAAAAATTCAGTTGTGAAGCTTACCCTTAAAAATGCCTTTATCTAAATTTGTACAATACAATAGCGAAAACGAAGCGAGCAAAAAGTAAGGAGTTACTGAAGCCTTTCCCGTTTATAAAACAATCTGCCGCTTCCTTGAAAATGACCTCAAACGCCTCAATTTCATTTTCGGACACAACGTCGGGAAGCCTCCGACGGGCCTAAAGAAACAATCTAAAAAGAACAAAAAAAACGAAAGATAAGAAAATTATTCAACTGACGCAAAATGTTTCCAGTGGTTGGCCTCAATTTATTCCTCTCACAAACAGGAGGTAGCTGATTCAATATTGACAGAGGATCGACCCAGCCGAACTAGTAGTACGGCTCTATTCCCAGAGCTTCAGGCAGCATCAATAGCAAAGAAAGGAATTGCGGCGCTTTTGCACTGCAATCAAAATACCTTGGCCGCTGTTGATTTGGCAAACATTTAAACGTTCTGCCTTCGATTGATAGAATCATAAAAAGGCAGATAAGTAGACATAAGTTTCAATTCCCGAGGGATTTGCAACAAAAGAGCCTAATCTGACATCGTTATTAATGATACGCACTTAAAGAAAAGTGTAAAAGAAGTGGACAAATTGATTGGTGGCACTGATCCGTCCGATCGCTGTACGTCGCCGCCCTGAAATGAACGCAATCCGTCAAAGTCAGGGATAATCCTGTCTTAATGAGTTCAAAAGCGGGAATTGCTCGGCGGGCTTACTACTGGCCGCGTCTCACTCAACCCTTGCGAAAGCCTTGATGGTAGGTTAGCGTTAATTCGCTCCAACCACAAATTAACACTAGAAGGCCTCGCGCTACCAACCGCTCGCTTTGATATTTAAATGCAGTTATTTCGGGGCTCGTATATTATGTAACATCTAATGTAATCCGTACGGAACGACTTAAACGGGTTGAATCCGTTTCAGGTAACGTACTTCTTACATATTATCTAAACTACTCGTCGACGACGTTGCGACTTCCTTACATTATCTTTAGCCCCTAAAATTTCACTCTGCAGGGAACATGTAAATCCCCAAAATTGGAATTAAAAATGAAGCAAGCCAGGTAGTACAGAAAAACGTGTGAGACGCGTGTAGAGCAGCACGTTACTTGTTACCCCGGCCGCGTCGCCGTAAGTGTGGAGTCGCCGCCACACACCGCCGACACGCGAAAAGTGCATTAATCACGCGCTGAAAAGACAAAAGCAGCTTTTTATCAGGCATTCCCTTTCCTGAGGGAATGTCTGCACTGTACCTTTTTACATTTGTCACATTTTGTCTTTTGATTTTAATGTTTTGGAGGTGGAAAATGCGGTGGTTGTATCTTTTTTGTTCCTGTCAAATTAAGTAGTTAGTTGACAAGTAGTTTTTTGCAATATAAGCATAAGCAGCCTATATACGTCCCACTGTAGGGCACAGGCTTTCTCTCAGGGAGAGAGTATGGGCTTAATCACCACGCGTGCCCACCGCGGATTGGGGATTTTAAGCGCTGAGGTATATGAATAGCTCAGACACTCAGGTTTCCTCACGATGTTTTTCCTTCGCCGTTAGCGAGTGATATTGCTACTATAACTTCACAAACGTACGTAACTTAGAAAACAAAGTCATAGGTACATGCCGCCAATTGTACTGCGATTTATTGAATTTTTGTTAATGAAATCTTTGTGTACAATAAAGAATATTCTATCTATCTATCTATCTATGCCCGCTATGGGAATCGAACCTGGGTCTTCCGCTTCCAAGTCCAACGTTGTACCCACAAGGCTACCACCGACTTTTGCAATATCGAATTACCATAATTGTGCTAGTTATGCACAGGGTATCCTAGATTGGGACAGAATAAAGTGATTGTGTTATGTGAAAGTTATTATTATTATTGGTCCTGATAAAATTAGGCGCCGAAACAAAAACTTTCGTAAACTCTTTAATTATACTGCAACAACTGAGAGAATACGGACTTAGTTAATAGTGTCACGCGTTAACGCGTTATTGATTTTATTTGACATGAATGTCAATCGTTCGATGACTATCGTTCGATCAGTAAAACTAAGGGCAATCAATCACCAGGGGCGGGCAATTATATTCTGTCACTCAATCTTACTTCGGAAATAATTTTACAACAAAAATACCATTTTGATTACTTTGCGTCGATAACAATCCTGTCAGTTAACAATTGTGTCTGAGCTATTCACATACCTCAGCACTTGAAATCGCCAATCCGCGGTGGCACGCGTGGCGATTTAGCCCATACGAAGCCCATAAAAAAAGTAAATCAGTAAGATGAAAATTTCAACTCGTGTAACGTACTGAAAACTGAATACATATTCGATGTTTCCACATAATATGTTATTGAAATAACCGTAAAAAGGGTTTTTCATTAAACTGAAGTTTCAAATTCGCTCTTTTTGTTGTTTTGCATATAAATTCGGCGTTTCAAGTTTCGAGATTGTACGAAAATTTTAAAATATTGAGAATTTTAAAATTGTGCCTATTGGAAATGGTCGATTATGAAGTTTAATTAATGATACTGAAGAACTCGTTTGAAGGTTTTGCGTTATTTTAATAACACATAGTAACGATGACCAGGGTTGGTTTGCCACTTGCCTCGCTCCCGACAAATGTGACCAGGGTTGGTTTGCCACTTGCCACGCACGATCCCGACAAACGCTGACCAGGGTTGGTTTGCCACTTGCCACGATCCCAATAAACGCTGACCAGGGTTGGTTTGCTACTTGCCACGATCTCAACACACCTCTTGCGCTTCATTAACATTAATTCATCGCTTCATGCACGCTGGCATTGTTTTATTCATATCATCATAAGTAGCCTATATACGTCCCACTGTAGGGCACAGGCCTTCTCTCGGAGAGCGAGTATGGGCTAAATCACCACGCGTGCCCACCGCAGATTGGTGATTTTAAGCGCTGAGGTATGTGAATAGCTGAGACACCCAGGTTTCCTCACGATGTGTTCCTTCACAGTAAACGAGTGGTATTGCTACTATAACGTCATAACTTCGTAGGTACATAACTTAGAAAACAAAGTCATAATACATGCCCGCATTGGGAATCGAACCTGGGTCTCCCTCTTCCGAGTCCAATGTTCTACCGACTAGGCTACCACCGCTGGTATCGGCTACTCCTTCATATTTTTCTATGAAAGAGTACCCGAAACCCAAAACGTCGATAGTTTTCTTCATAGTCAGAAAAAGGGACATTCATTCATCATCATCAGCCTATGCTTGTCCACTGCTGGACATAGGCCTCTCCTATTGCACGCCACTGAGCACGGTTCTCGGCTACTCTCATCCAGCTCTTGCCAGCCGCTCTGCGAAGATCATCGCTCCACCGAGTCTGAGGACGTCCTACACTACGTTTACCGATCCACGGTCTCCACTCGAGAACTCGTCTACCCCATCGGTTATCAGTTCTTCGGATAATATGGCCGGCCCACTGCCACTTCAGCATGCTAATCGGTGGACTATGTCGGTGACTTTGGTTCTCTGTCGGATCACCTCGTTTCGAATTCGATCTTTCAGAGAAACCCCGAGCATAGCCCTTTCAGCCGCTGAGCGACTTTAAATTTGTGGACCAGCCCTACCGTGAGTGTCCACGTTTCGGCACCATACGTCATGACGGGTAGGACGCACTGATTGAAGACTTTCGTCTAGAGACTCGTGAAAGACGTGGACATACTTCAACCGCCGAAACCGGCGTGCGTGCATGCAACGACTAATGAATGCTGAGGAAGCGAAGTGATCTGTCAGGATTGTGGCAAGTTGCAGTCCCTGGTCTCTGCCTACCCCTCTGGGATACATGCGTGAGTCTGCGTATGTATGTTTGTGTATGTAATCTTTTTAAACTCATTACGTAGATAGAAAATCTGCCTCTTTTCGTGATGCTAGATAACCACGTTTAATAATAACCCAGTCGCTTTATGTTCACTTAAAGACTCGCGCCGGTCGCTAGACTAAAAGAAGGTATTTTTTTGCTTTACTTTGTTCAGGTGCCTAATGTTAATCTATATGTATAGAACCTGGGAAATTTAGGTACCTGTAATATACCTACTAAATTTCTATTGAGGAAATTGTGCTATAAATTGCTAGATATCCAAATGTAACTGGCTATTACTACTTGACTCACCATTCTACTCACTGAAGTATAAATCGGAATGTAAGAAAGATTTTTCACATTGTTTTGTCGGGACTCCTAAGGGACAGCTGAAAGAAAAAGGGATCTCTACAAGTGAATACAACGTGATTTACTAACAACTGCAAAAAATGTCCGTGAGCCGCTTACCAACTTCAACTTATGAAGCTGGAACTTTTCTTTTCGCATGAATCTGCCTTGTTTGCCTCCGACACAGACCATTGGCGCTTTATACAATCTATTTACGAGTTCAAAGCAGTCACAAGCTTCGAGGTAAGTACTTATCATTTAAAGTGGACCAACAGAAACATTTCTAACGTTCATGAATTTAGAATCGGCGCACATCTATTTTAGTTCAGCGAGGGACGTTATAAATTTTATGTGCTTCGAAATACAGTTTCATGAGAATAGGAGAATCGGAAAAGTAATAGAAGTGTAGTGAAGAGACGACTCGACAAGTGTTCCGCACAAGGGATGCTTTACGGTGAAACTTGCCCCGCTCCAGGCGAATTCATAAAGACATAAAAACTGCAACTCTATGAGTTATTGCCCCTTCGTGATTGATTTATTTTATTTGTTCACGTGGTAACGGTTCGCTACGTGACTTTTATGAGACTGTACCAGACTTAAAAGTGCCTAATTTATTTGTATAATGAAACTTCACTTACGACCTTATTTGAAACTTAACACATCACTTTGTGTGCTGATGTAGATGCCAATGGGCACTGTCCTAAATAATGACAATAGTTACAAATGATACGGCATTTTAAGGTATTTACTGATTACTTGTAGTTTTATCTGACTTTCATTCGACCTTCTAACGTTCGCTTCGCATGTGAATAAAGGATTTAATATTTTTGTATAAAAACACCAAGATGTTGACATCTCGGTACTCTAAAAAAAGAAAACATATCTCTTTCTACGTTTGCACAGATTATGTTTTATTTTAGTTTTGTTGGTTTTCATGACGTACTTCCGGTTTCGTTGACTCTGATTCTTTTTTTAATCAAAGCAGTCCAAGTCGATATATCACTTTTTTGTTTGTTGTTAATACTCTGGTCTGGCTCGGAGCTGTAGGGAAGGAGAACATTTTGATAGGATGAGTGACATAATTGCTACATGGTAAACCCAAATTATTGACTACGTATCAAAATACTGATTATATATTATTATTATTATCTTAATAATATATAAAAGGTGAGGTTCTGACAAACTCTCTCATCAACTCCCAGCACTAATCATTGGACTTAGAAAGCTGAAGGTTTGCACAGAGTCCTTGATAAGGACGAATTTTGCTAAATTTAACCCCTAAAGGGGTTAAAAGGGGTCCCAAAGTCTTTGAAGTTCAGGAAAAACTCGGAAAAAACTGCGAGACTCGATTCCTCAACTATTTATATAATATGTAAGTACCTACAAATTTGTACGGATCCCTCGGTGGGCGAGTACTCGCACTTGTCCGGTTTTTCTACCCCTAAGAGGGTGAGAGAGTGAGTCAGAGTTTAATGGTAGTAAAATATTTATGGTTAGATTTATACAAAACTTGGTATAAATGTACGTCAACACAATAAAAAAAACCCGTATTTCACGGTTTTTCAAAATTCAACCCCTAAGAGAGCGAAAAGTTGGTGCGGGGAGTTAAATCACTATTGTCGGATTTTCTTGAAACTAAGTGTAAATACAAATCGATACAATTTGATGAAAGACGTACTTCGCCGTATTTTGAACTTCAGCCCCTACTAGGGTTTAAGGAATACAACACTAGAAAATATTAATTTCGGTACAGTCGACAGCACATCAATCTTTATACGCGGGCACTCTATCCAGTTACGTTACGGGCGACTTTGATAAAAAAAATTTAAAGATTGATCTGCTGTCAACTTTACGTATTGTAATTAATAAATACCTAAATCAATACTGTCCTGTATGTTAACGTACCTAAGTCGAGGAATTTATCCTGAAAATGTAAGTTGGTCTTGAAAATGAAACCACAGATGGCATGCTGTTATAACTAGGTATATTTCTCTCAACCTTGAACACGGCTAAGCAGGTCAGTGATAAGACTTATTTTTACTTCAGTTGTAATTCAGAAGACTTCATTAGGACATAAATACGTCTGCGGGGGATCAAAAAAGAAAAGGAAACGTAAAATGAAATAAAAACTTTGTAAATCCCATCTCAGAATTTCACCCTTGACAGCACAATAGAGTGTGTCTCTCGAAAAACTCGATGCGAGAAAACATGCGGCGAGCGAAGTTTTTACGAGAAAATTTTAGACATAAATTACGTCACATACGGTCTTATCCGCCATTATTTAGTCACCGCGCCTGTTTCTGCCTGCTTGTATCTTTTGCCATGTTTGTGAAAGTGTTTTCATTTCTCTCCTGGACTTTTTGTTAGTGTAAGTACTACTACCAGTATGCGTGTAAGTATTAGATGTAACTCTATATTAGATGACTGCAGGCCTTCTCTCAGAGAGAGAGAGAGAGAGAGTGCCCGCCGCGGATTGCCGATTTCAAGCACAGATGTACCATGCAGAGCTATTATAGGAACATCTCAGGCACTTAGGTTTCCTTACGAAGTTTTCCTACACGCGTTTTCCCTGACAGCAAGTGGTAATGCTTATAAATTCAAAATGTTGTTCACTTTTATTGTGTTGTAAAAGGGCAGTAAAGAAGGTGCTAAGAAAATTACTGTGATTTCTCACGTAACTAATAATATTAAGTTCTCTGTTTTGATTTCTTAATTAATTTTATCTATCGTTAACGGTGCCGATGGTACAATTATGTAATTCTTGAAATAATAAAGAAATCTGTTTAATTGTCATTGTACTACTGTTTGTTTATCTCGCTAAACAAATAAATAATTATTAACGAATCATTTTAATAAAGTTAACGAAATCCTGTCTTTCCTTCACACAAGCGATTTACTCATCTTATAATTGTCGTGCGGTTAGCGATACATACTTTTTTTCGTTTTACCTTCTTGTCTTCGACTAACATAAGGCCATTGAAATACCTTAGGAGATTTAGGACGCGATGATCTGTCAAATGAATGGCATAGGTAAATGCCTAACTAATAATGACGCTTGATTACCCCTAATATGAAGCTCTGGTTCATTACTAAAATTCACCGCCATATCTATTTCAATTCACATCGAGAGCGCTTTCATGCTATTAATAACATTATCGGATCTGGAGGCACGGTATTGCCCCCGCCAAGACGAGCCAAGCGAAGCGCAAGGGCACTACTACCTTTTCTCGAAGCGCTTCGTCGTTTAAGGGTTCCGTACACAAAGGGCAAAAACGGGACCCTATTACTAAGACTCCACTGTCCGTCTGTCTGTCTGTCACCTGTAGCTCATGAACCGTGATAGCTAGACAACTGAAATTTTCATATATGATGTATTTCTGTTGCCGCTATAACAACAAAATACTAAAGACAAGGATAAAATAAATATTTATGGGGGGCTCCCATACAACTAACATGATTTTTGTCGTTTTTTCTCGATATTTGTGTCTAATGTTGTATAGATAATGGTACTGTTATAATCACCTTCCCCTAGAGACTGTATGCATGGGAAAGTACTGACGTGTCAGTCAGTCAGTCAGTCAGAAAGTACTTTCCCATGGCATGACACAAGACCAGTCACTCGTTTTTTAATTCAATATCTGGGCTTGTGAAAGACGGTCGTCTCTATTATTCTATTTCTATTGTTCAATTTCATTATTTCAACTTCTAAATGAACGTGGTAAGAGAAAATATCTTATTTTAAAAAGACTCTTCTGACCCGCCCCGTAACAGTACGGAACCCTTCGTGCGCGAGTCCGACTCGCACTTGGCCGGTTTTCTTTTGCAAGCTCAAAACTTGGGTTTGATATGATACCAATAGTGGACTTATTAAACATATAAACTTGCATAGCTATTATACTTCAGATTTTATTGATATCTAAAAAACCCCGATTTCGTCACTGAGTCACTGATGATCATCAAAATTCATAGGGTACTTCCTGAAGTCCTAGAAAGCTGAAATTTGGTATATAAGGTAGTATTAGTACACAAATAAAAAAAAATCCAATATTTGGAAGCTTTACTCCGCAACCCCTTAAACTAGGGGATGGACGTTTGTACGAGACTTCCGCAAATTTTGATACTATAGATTTGAAAATTCATATAGGGACTGCATGTTATAGTCAAAATATGTGGCTTAGGCGTTTCGCGTGTAGTGGCTCTACATGAGATCTCAAAAGTTTTTGTCATACGAGGTATATGCTCTCGTCTTGGCAAAATTTTACATGAAAATGTTTTTGGTAGCATCGGTATTACATAAATGCGAACGTTTTTCTAGGTCAACGACTTTTCGGTGAAATATAAAGCTTGTGTAGTTTATTGACAAGCTCTCGGGCTCCGGGGCAAAAACTAAGCACTTACCGTCCGTTTTGGCAGTCCTTCGGGACATCGATAACAAAACTTGCAGCCGCTCTTATTTGGACGGATATCTTTGATTTTATGAAAATTCCTCATTCTATAGGAAGAGCCGCTGGGTCTATATTGGATTTTAAATCTGTTCGTAGTTCTATATTAGAACTAAAATATATATGAACAAGAACGCACCCTGTGCACCAAACTCCTAAATAAAGATTTATAACAAAAACTAATCCCGGGCCGCGGCCGGTGTTTCAGTGGCGTATATTTCCCTAAATACAACTTATCAACTTCTCGGTAAGGGACACATCCCAGGCAGGATATACGTCAGCCAAATAGGAGATGTAGTAGCGAAGGGCAAGATAAAAAGTATCCGAGACTGGCGTGAGTGCATGCAACGAATACTGGATGTTGTTGAAGCGAAAGAGGTTTGTACAGTTGATCTGGGTCAGGATCAGGATCATGGCAAGTGGCTAACCCTGGTCTCTGGGATACAGGCGTTAATTTATGTATGAGTGTGTGTGTATTACTTATCAAAGTAAGCATGGACGGCGGCATGCCAAGCCCTAATCGTAAAAAGTGCCTTCGACGCCAACAAAAACTTTTGTACACTATGAACTTGTAACGAGATTCGAGATGTGTAATAAATTGCTATTCTTATGTTGTACCAGAAAGCGAAAATATGTTGGGGAAAAAACTTTTTAGGTAGGTTTCCTACTTCCGAGTCATCGACAGGCTGGCAGCAACTGAATTGTCTTTACAATAAAATCCCGCGCACGGACGCACCTCGAGGGTCTGCGAAGTTTTAACGAGGAAATAGTGACCGTAAATCACGGGAAATTCGCCCTTATTGAATTTCCTCTCGTCGGTGAGCCGGTGCTCCCAGCTTCACTTTTTTGTTTCAAATGGACGCCTAAAGACACGTCCATGTTTTTGTAGCCTTTTCGTATAAGGATGAAGAGGGCCTGATTATCCCTGTATGTATACCTACTTACTTATTTTATCTTTACTATTTCTAGTATCCTTACTATTTACGTACAAACAGCTAGGTTTGTTCATATAAATGTTCGGATATTGTAATTCGACTTGGTAACAGAGTGTAAACATTCGTGGTCGACCGAGTTACAATAAAAACAGTGGAGTTCGAAGCTGTGTTGGTAAACTTATCAGGTTATGAAAATTTCCGAATTTTCACTCAAAGCAAGGAAACTAACTATTCGGGGAAAGTTCGTGTACCAATCAGACTCTTTAGAAGTTCGCGCCGTGCTAGTGGGACTACGCAATCTGCTAGTTGTGGAATAGCTTACAACATAAGGCTTAGATCATGGCAAGCGGCAACTTCTGCCTAGCTCTCCGGCATACAGGCGTGACTTTATGTATGCATATGATGGGTATATTGACCTATAATTGTGTAATAAACTTTCGGTTTGATGACTATTATATTTAAAAGTATCTTTAGTGCAGTCAACAGCATATTAGCCTTCATATTTTTGTTTCTAGGCCACCTGTAACATAGACGAGTGTGCATGCACTTCACTTAGAGCTATCTTACGGTTACGGGCGACTTTGCGCATAAAATGTAAAGGTTAATACGAGTAATAGAAAACTGAAGTCATTCAGCATTTGTGCGAATGTACAGGTTGATGTGTTGTCGACTGTACAAATGTACAGTTGACAGCACATATGAAGGTATCTGCCGGGTCTAATATTAGGGGTTAAAGTATGAAATTGCCGTTTTATTGCAATAGGTTCTTTGAATTGACATACAATCTTCATGGTTTGAGGTTTTCGAATGAAACTTTTTTGAAATGGTTTCTGTTATTTAAAAGACGGTTTCGTGACAACTTATTTTTAATAATATTATTATAAGGAAGAAATATGTGCAAAAAAGGCTATAAAAAAAGGTTCCTATGCTATAATTATTAATCGCCAACATGGCCCCCGACGGTGTAAACAACATATTTTAGGCGGCGATTAACAATGCTATTTTTCTCACATGGCGACGCAGGACACCCCCTTTTGTCATCACATCCACCACCCTAACCACACCATCTTTGCCAGGAAAGGTCGCTACTAACCGGCCTCTCGGCCAACATCTGCGAGGTAGAGTTCCGTCTGCTATACAAACAAGATCTCCGACTTTCAAATTCTGTGTATCTGAAGAACTTCTTCGTGGCACTAATGTGGGTAGGTATTCGGCGACGAATCGTTGCCAAAAATGGTCGGCTAAACGCTGAGACTTTCTCCACTGGGCTCGGCTGGAAAGGTCGGTGTCATCAAACCGTCGTGTTTGGACGTCGTTGGATGAGGAGCCAATTAAGAATGTGAATGGCGTCAACGCTGTCTCCGAGTCTTGATCAACAGACACATAAGTCAATGGCCTGGAGTTAACAACAGCTTCGGCTTCTGCTAGCAACGTCGCCAGCACCTCTTCCCTCGGCGATTTTTCCAGAAGAGCAACATTTAGGGCGTTTTTGACGTTCCTCACTAAGCGTTCCCAGCACCCTCCCATGAATGGGGCTGAAGGCGGGATGAATCTCCAACGAATCTCTTTAGTAGCTGCAAACTCGTATATGTCGGGCAGAATCTTAGCAGCGCCAACAAATGCAGTACCGTTGTCAGAATAAATACACGCTGGAACTCCTCTACGGGCCACAAAACGCCGAAGTGCCATGATGGCTGAGTCCGATGACAAAGTTTCGACAATTTCTAAGTGCACCGCCCTTATAGTAAGACAGGTGAATAGAGCGATCCACCGTTTGGCAGTACGTCGTCCAATTGTTACACTCACTGGTCCAAAGTAATCCAGACGTATGTAAACGGGCGTTCGTGATGGGCCATTCGGACATTCGGTAGATCTCCTGTGGGTGGTGTAATAGGTTTCGCTTTTCGTATCCGACAGGCTTGACATTTAGAGGCCACTTGCTTAACGGCTGTTCTAACACCGGTGATGTAAAATCGTTGATGGAGTTCATTAACGACGAGCTCATTATTTGCGTGTGCGAATCGGGCGTGGTAAGAGCTGATCAGTAGCTTCGTTATTCGATGTTTCCCGTCGAGAATAATGGGGTTAGCCTCTACAGCGTCAGAGGCGATAGTGCGACCGGATAAACGTAGCAGACCATCTTCGCCCAAGAGCAAGGACACGTTCCTAAGTTTGCTTTGGTTAGAAACGGGGCGTCCTGCGTTCACACATATGAGTTCGTGT
Source organism: Yponomeuta malinellus (assembly GCA_947308005.1). NCBI lineage: Eukaryota > Metazoa > Arthropoda > Insecta > Lepidoptera > Yponomeutidae > Yponomeuta > Yponomeuta malinellus. Next base: position 11,649,665 of record OX371006.1, on the reverse strand, counting down.
GTAAAACAATCAAACTGAACTACTGAAAATAGGTGGCGCTCCGCCGAATATAATTCTTCATTAGTCAAAATGTATAAATTATTTGAACACCGAATAGAATTCTGAAATAATTTAGAATTTTGAGGTAAAAAAGACCGAAATATTTGTGCTGCCTGATGAGCACGAGCTGTAGCTCTGAGTAATCTTAACCACCTACTTAGTCGTCGATAGTCAACAACTATTGGCAAAAAAGCAGGCGGTTTAGATTTCCCTCCGATCAAAAAACCAACTGTTTCGGAGCTGACTCTGTTTTCAACTGTGACAGCTTGTGGGGTAGAAATTGGTTCGCTGGGCCATGAATCCTCTGGAGAAAGAAGAAAGGATGGTCCAGTTAACCAGCGAGACTTAATAGAAAATAGCCCACTATCGCGTGTAGCATCGTCGGCAACGTTTAAGGCTGTGGGAACGTATCTCCAGTCTTGAATGTCAGTAATGTCCGAGATCTCCCCTACACGAAATGAAACAAATGGCTTAAACGTGCAGGCGTCACTACGTAACCATTTCAATACAGTTATGGAATCAGACCACAGAAACGTTTTAGAGGACTTCCTCCTATGAGCATCGGAAACGTAAACTGCGAAACGAGCAGCAATAAGAGCAGCCTGCAGTTCTAATCTAGGGATAGTTATTGGTTTCAAGGGCGCGAGTCTCGCTTTCCCTCCAATTAGCACAAGCTTCACCGAATCGTCGACAAGAGTGAAACGCCAGTACGCAACACAGGCGTAAGCCGACTCACTGGCATCGGCAAAGACATGGAGCTGAGCATCCTTGACAGAAATTTGTCCCGAGTAACATCTAGGGATGGAACTTCCCGAAAGAGACTCGAGCTCAAGAAACCATGACTTCCATTTTTGTATTAGGCTCTCAGGAAGGTTGTGGTCCCAATCAAGTCCTAATTTCCAAGTCTTTTGAAATAAAATACGACCCTTTATCACTAAGGGGGTCATAAAGCCGAGAGGATCATAAACAGACATTAATAAAGATAACGTTGATCGTTTAGTGTATGTCTCAGGCAGCTTCGGAACTAAATTGAGAAAGCATAATGAATCTTTTGAGACTATCCACGTTAAACCTAGAACACGAGTTTCCGAGGGCGAAGACGGTCCTAAACCTACTTCGACAGTTTCAGTAGCGCGGAGGTCGGAAGGAATAAGGGACAACGCATCTGAATGATTCGAAACCCACGAGCGCATTTCAAAACCGCCTGCTTTGTGAACATTCACTATTTCCAAAGCAAGGCGTGCTGCATCTTCCACGACATCGACGCTACCTAAGAAATCGTCCATATAATGGTCTTCAATGATACTTTGCGCGGCCTCTGGAAAAAGATGCTGAAAGTCAGATGCATTTTTATTTTTTAAGAAAATTGCCGTACATGGACTAGAAGTCGCTCCAAAAATCATGGAAGACATTCGGTACACCTGCAGTGGGTCCTGAGGACTGTCCCTCCAGAAGAAACGCAGAGCGTCGCGATCCTCAACCCTAATTTTGATCTGGGGGAACATTTCCCTGATGTCCGCTGCAAGTGCAATGGAGCCCTCTCGGAATCTCATAACAATGGCTAATAATGGTTGTAAAAGATCTGGGCCAGACAAAAGCATGGAATTTAGACTAACTCCATTGCACCGGGCAGCAGCATCGTGGACCACCCGCAGCTTCCTTTTATGGGGATGGATCACGCCGAAATGCGGCAGATACCAAGTTACCTCACCTGATGGAGGACTAGTGCATAGTTCTGCATAACCTTTATCAATTGTTGCGTGTATGTTTTGTTTATATGTGGCTGCGTAGTCTTTGTCTTTTGCCATCTTTCTTTCGAGACTATAAAACCTGGACAAAGCAAGTGGTTTGCTGTCGGGAATAGTTTTTAGATCGTTCCGCCAAAGCAATCCAGTCTCGAATCGCCCAGATGGCAACCGAACAGTTTTTTCTTCTAAAATATCTAGGGCACGCTTATCACTGGGACTACGATGGTGTTCTTTCTGTATACCAATAGAGTCCAGCTTGTAATAGCCTTTGATGAGGGACTCCAGCCTGTCTGTGCGATCATCAAACTCGATATGATTCACGTTGAACTGTACTGGAATGGCTGTGTTGCTAATAAACCCGAAAAGAGCCCAACCCAAAGGGGTGAGAGCGGCGGCTGGTTCATAATTGAAACCGCGTCGCAAGGTTTGGGGTAATAGTAGGTGCCAATTATCGGTACCGATAATACAAGTTGGCTTCGCTTCATCATAGGCTAATACATCAGCGAGATCAGAAAGATGTTTGTAACGCTTGACGTCTTGGATGCGTGCTGACTGGGCTCTGAGACCAAGGTTAGGAATAGAGCGTGCTCTTATATCATGGCTAGTAGAACAATGACGGCCCTTTATAGATATATCAATAAAACTAACATCAGTCAGTTTACTGAGCCCACCAACACAGTTAATTTGCAGAGGAACCCTTACTTCCTCATCAACGATCCTATCGGCCACTGATTTGTCTACAAGAGTAGCGGAGCTGCCGTCATCCAAAAGTGCGTAAGTGCTGAAAGTACCTTTCTTGCCAGACAAAGTGACTGGAATAACTTTCAAAAGCGGCTTTTTGAAGTCAGTAGATGGGGCGCTGTGCGCTACAGTGGCAGAAAACTCGCATGATGACGACGGCTCAGGTTGCAGTGCGGCAACAGATTCTCTATTTTGTTCAGCCGTTTCTGGTTGTTGCTTATGCAGAAGTGAATGGTGGCGCCAGTTGGACTGACAGCCCTCCACCTTACAACGCTTCTTACAATTCTTATAGAGATGTGAACCTTTTTTCAAACATCTACGACAAACCTTATTATCTAATACCCATTGCCAACGATCATCCAAAGAAAGAGATCGAAATTTTTCGCAGTCTCCTATTTCGTGTATAGAAGAACTACAGTATTTACAATTATCGGTACTCTTTGGTTTAGTAGGACGGTCTGAAGAGATCGCATAAGGAAAAATCTTATCTTTTTTTTGAGTGACAGACTGACTTTGACTTTTGGCAGGTGGTGAGTGACTTTTGATAATTATTGTCGACTCTGGTATGACTACGCCAAACTTTGTTTGTAAATAAGCCTCATTTTCTAAAAAATCTGCCAAAATCTCCAATTTAAACTTACTAGAGCTAACTCTCGTCAATGCAAAGTCCGCCCACCTAGACCTAAGGAGTGGAGTCAACTTGCTTATGATAGAGTTGAATAGCTCAGGTGAAGCGAGGTACTCTGGTTGATCTAATAAGCGAATGACTTCGACGCAGTTGCGAATGCGGCAGGCAAAGACGTTTAAGTCGCGTGGAGTCTCATGTAAACCGAGTCTAGGAAGGCCCCTTACCAGAGAAAGCTGATGAAGAAGTAACACTTCTGGTTGGGCGAACCGTGTCTCCAGTGCCTGCACGATCTGGTCCGGGTCGTCAGCTGCCACCAGCCGAATGGAGACCGCTTCTCTAGCGGCGCCGTATAACGCTGCACCAAGCCTAGCGACGTTATCATCATCATCATCATCATCATTCAGCCACAAGAAGTCCACTGCTGGACATAGGCCTCCTCCATGGAATTCCAAAAAGACCGGTTGGAAGCGGCCTGCATCCAGCGTCTTCCTGCCACTTGGATGAGGTCATCTGTCCATCTTGTGGCTGGTCGTCCTACGCTGCGCTTGCCGATATGTGGTCTCCATTCGAGAAATTTTCGGCCCCATCGGCCATCAGTTCTGCGTGCTATGTGCCCCGCCCACTGCCACTTCAACTTACTAATCCGCTGGGCTATGTCGACGACTTTCGTTCGTCTACGAATCTCATCATTTCTGATTCGATCTCGTAGAGAAATTCCGAGCATAGCCCTTTCCATAGCTCGTTGCGTGACCTTGAGCTTTCTTATGAGGCCCATAGTTAGAGACCACGTTTCAGTGCCATAAATCATCACTGGTAACACACACTGGTTGTATAATTTTGTCTTGAGCGATTGAGGTATGTTAGACGAAAAGACTTTTCTAAGTTTCCCGAATGCTGCCCAGCCGAGTTGGATTCGACGATTGACCTCTTTCACGAAGTTGGACCGGCCTAGTTGGACTGTTTGTCCTAAGTAGACGTATTCGTCTACAACTTCGAGAGTCGTGTTCCCCAATGTTATTGGGGTGGGCACAACACGGGCGTTCGACATGACCTTCGTTTTGTCCATGTTCATTTTAAGGCCCACACGTTGGGAAACTCGACTGAGGTCTTCGAGCATTATGCCGAGGTCTTCCATCGTTTCTGCCATGACTACTATATCGTCGGCAAATCGAAGGTGCGTGATGTACTCGCCATTGATATTGATGCCGCGTCCCTGCCATTCCAGAAGCTTGAAGGCATCTTCCAGTGAGTTCGTGAACAGTTTCGGAGAGATAACGTCTCCCTGTCTCACGCCTCTTCTCAATGGAATTGCCTCCGAATTCTGCTCCTGTACTCGGACCGACATGGTGGCGCTGTTGTACAAGCACTTCAGCACCTCGATATACCGATAGTCAATCCGGCAACGCTGGAGAGACTCGAGCACTGCCCATGTCTCGATCGAATCGAAGGCTTTCTCATAGTCCACAAACGCTAAGCAGACGACGCGACGTTATCACTGAATGAAAAATGCGCTTTGGAAAGGTCATATGATTTTTTGAATGCAAGCCATTCTGCTGCGCGACCATCAAATTTAATTAAATCACATACTTTTGTTGCTTTCTTTGCCGCCAAGTCTGTGATCGCCTTAGCTAGCTCAAGAAGTGGTGTACCTACACTTTCGCTGTCGTTTTTATTTCTGTAGCAACAATAAGCGTGATCTTTAGGAAGTGTGCTTACACCTAGTCTATGAGTTGCATATTCAGATTGAGCTGGCGGAGGCGGGACGTGAAGCTTATGGGCAGGGGTTTGGGGTGGCGCTGGAGCACCTCCAAGAACCGTGGCGGGCGCTGAATGCGGTAGTTCCCACTGAATATTTCTGGGAAACCACGGTTTATCCTTCTCCCTGTCAACCAACGAATAAGCTTTAGTATTAAGATTAGGGTATATGGCTTCAATATCAGGATGCCCTAACCAGTCCTCCACAGCTGACTGGCCTGGCCCTCGCGATGAGTCACGCAAGAGACGTGATGAACCACGTGATTGGCGTGACGAGTCACGCGAGTGATGCGAGGTACCGGCTAGCTCAGCTTGTAACTCTAGCTCAGCGACATTACGTTCGCGCTCTGCCTGGGCGCGTTCGCGCTCTGCCTGGGCGCGTTCGCGCTCTGCCTGGGCGCGTTCGCGCTCTGCCTGGGCGCGTTCGCGCTCTGCGTCCGCCTGTGCAAGCTTGCGCGCATGTTCTGCCTTGGCGGCAAGAATTCGTGCTTTCACGGTAACGGTGGACGTGGCTGAGCGGGCGCTTTTAGGTGCAGTACTCAAAGAAACCATACTTGCGGGTACGGTGTCCCTCGGAGAAGCGCAGGGCGGGGCAAGCGTGGAGGCGCCGTGGGTGGAGGCACCGCCCTCTTGATGAGCGCTTTCCGAAATTTGGGGAGCATAATCCTTATGTTGTACTTTTTCCATGGTCGCTTGAAGCCGAGTAAGGGGCATGGTTTTTATTATAGAACCCTTTTTACGATTTTTTTAGTTTTTTTTTACTTCTGACACCAATGTTATTTAAAAGACGGTTTCGTGACAACTTATTTTTAATAATATTATTATAAGGAAGAAATATGTGCAAAAAAGGCTATAAAAAAAGGTTCCTATGCTATAATTATTAATCGCCAACAGGTTTCTATGATGTTCTTTTTTTTAAAAATGTGAAACATTTGAATATCGACTTTCAATTGTTTTTGTTATTCAATTTAGACAAGAAAGATGGATACTGCGAAAATTCGAGTGATTATGAGGCACCCATTTTTCGTATTTTTTTATTTTATTGATTTGACGCAAGTGAGTCAATATTGTGGGTAAGGTAACGTTAAACCATGCCGCAAATTTCTGGGTAGTTTGACTAGGGTCGGCTTCCACTATCTCTCTTAATTCATCGTTATTCACCTGTGTGGGCGGTCTTCCTCGTGGCTCATTCTTTAAGTCGAAATTTCCATCACGAAAGCGTTTAAACCAAAATCGCACGGTGCGTTCATTAGTAGACCCCTCTCCAAACGCAGCATTGATATTGCGGGCTGTTTCTGCCGCGTTAGTTCCGCGTCGGAACTCGTATTCAAAAATCACTCGAATTTTCGCAGTATCCATCTTTCTTGTCTAAATTGAATAACAAAAACAATTGAAAGTCGATATTCAAATGTTTCACATTTTTTAAAAAAAGAACATCATAGAAACCATTTGAAAAAAGTTTCATTCGAAAACCTCAAACCATGAAGATTCTATGTCAATTCAAAGAACCTATTGCAATAAAACGGCAATTTCATACTTTAACCCCTATTATTATATAGGAAAAGATAAATAGAGAGAACGAGATAAAAAGGAAAAGGGAAAGAAAAAAGGTAAGAAAATGCTGATTGTCCTGCTGGACAAGCGGGTTGGTTGTAAGCTAATTTCGTACCCGGCTAGTCGTACTTAGCCGTAAATCCATAGAGAAATATGAATCTAAACAGACGTTCTGTGAAATAACTAAATACATAAGAACTTTTTAAAACCTATTTAGAGGCTAAAAATTCCACCCATGCCGGGACTTGAACCTGTGACCTTTGGCTAACCGTGCCAGAGATTGCGGGTTCAAGTCCCGGCATGGGTGGAATTTTTAGCCTCTAAATAGGTTTTCAAAATTGTCCTCGGCACGGGTTAGTGCAACAAAAAAAAATTATATAATCAAGTAAGAACTTATTCAGACTGAAAGCAAGGCAACACTGGACCGTTTTTAATTTCTTAACGCAAAACTCTCTTTGAATTCCTTTCGCCATGAGCATGAGCATGCCCAACGAAACGTTTACACTTTGCGTTTTACAAATATTAATTCATGCACTTTAATAACATTTATTTTGAGTGAAGGCGAGCTAGCCTGAATCAAAATAATGAGGTGGTGCATGAATTTACGCAGGGAACTTACGAGTATTGGCTTGCCTAGACCTCGGGAATTTGCCGCCGCTTTTTGAACGCGGTGGACCGTAGCGCACGCGCCAGGAAAATGTTATGATACAGTAAACGCGCAGGCCACCGCGCTAGAAAAAACGACCTGCAGAATGAGTAACAGCGAAGAAATTAAAAATCCTTCAGATTAATGGAAAACGTGAGGTTGGCTCCGGCCGCCCGCTCGCCAGCCCAGCTATCTACGAGTACTAAGTGCAAACATGTAGAGGGAATTTATCTCAAAAACCCACCCCCCTAGACTCCACACTTTGAGCTCTAGCGTGGACTCGAAAAATGCTATTTGTATTTTGTTCATAAAACCGACTAAACATTTTAGAAGTTAGGAACGATGCCGTGACAGCATTTCGGTAGTAAATCTCGGCGGTGTGTGGGACTCGCTATCTGTTGTGACATATTTGGCAAGAGACTCCGCAACTCAGTGGACTAGAAGCCAACTGTGATAATACTTCTTGCACATACCTCGGTGTTGTGTTTGTCACGCGTAACACGCTATCTCATCGGATGGCTTAGGATTAGCGCAGTTCTGTTAAGTTCGCTCTGCGTACCAATACTCTAAATAGCATTAACGGATTAGTCGTAAATAATACCTTAAAAATAAAAATTACATTGCGTCAGTCGAAACCCAAAATGGATAGAATTGTCATGACTGGCAACCCCAAAACCCGAAATTTTATTTCCTACAAGTGTAATGTGAATCAGTAACTCTACCTCGTACACTGTGGAGAGTTTCCACAAATACGTATGATATGAATATATACATAATACTGTAAATTGAACACGCGAACCAGTAGTCATGCGCCCGTTCAACCTTAAACGAATATCATAAATCGATTCATGAACCAAAACAGTTTATCGGGTGAAATATTCCTTATGCAAGCTTCAGTCCTTCCTACAATAGCGAGGCCTTACAGACTTAATTCAGCTTCAGTCATAACGCGAGGCTTAATTGACTTTCAGCAGATTTGAATCAACATGACTCGACGGAAATGCCAAATTTTAATTAATTGATGTTGTTGTTTTTACTACAACAATGAATTTGTTTCGTCCTTTGGCTTCTCATTTTCGCGGCGAAAACGAGGTCAAGAGAAACGATTCACGAAACTTTCGCTGTTTCTTCCACTGTTTATTAAAATTTCGAGACTAGCACTAAAGTTTGTTTATTCGTACTTTCATTTGTAATATTACCTTGTTTACGCTCCCTGTTTTGTAGTAGAAATATTAAGTATTCGTCTCAGTGAACGCAATCGTAAAAAGTTTTGTATTATACCCTTCGTCATATAATAATCTGCATAACATAATCTCCATTACACGAATGCACATCAAACTTACTGAACATGTAGTGGGACATTTCTGTTGATATTTAAAGGTAGGGGTAATAAAGCAATTTAGCTGACGTCGCTAAGCTTGAGTGGCGTGGCGAAGCCCGCTTGCCATGAATAACAACAAGGGGAGAGCCTGCCATTGGAGGCTTTATGGCCGAAGAGAAGTCTTCCATTCGAGAGCTCTAAAGCAGCCTCGTCTCGCGATTGAAATAGCGCCGTCGTGCTTTCACGCTTCTAGTGTAAGAGAGATGAAATATACTTCATCAATATATCGCCTCAAAGTGTGTTTGAATAAAGCTCGAGAGAGCGTCCGTTCATCCTCGTAACTTTGTCTAATTTAATCGAATAAAGAATCAATAAAAAGGGCCAATTTTCACTATTTAAAATCGATGAGTGTTTCGTCGGTAAAGATACTTTGAAATGGTGCGCGGGAACTGACTTGATTAGCTGTGTAAAGTTCCAATTAGTACAACAGCTTGAACAGGTAAAGAATAAAATACAGTGATGCCCCTATATGACGGCATTAGTTGCTAATAATTACAGCACTAAACGGCAACGAGCACGTCCGAGTACTAAATAAGGCGAAAGCGGTTTCAAGTATATGTCATGCCTTATCATGTTCCTGCGGAGCTCGTTTAGTACATAACTAATAGCCAACAAGCTAAATCTAGACTGCAGCGTTATCTGACTGGACAGTCGACTAGGATAACCAATGAGCGGAATTAATTTTCTGATCTGGCTATGAGATATGAGTTAGATATATCTGACTAAGCGGTGAGCTTGGCGATTTGTAATGATAGATGCAACATGCAGGTGTTTGTAGATTGGACTAATAAACAACAGGCAGTACTGAAATGATATTACTACATTTAATAGATCAGAGCAGAGACGCAGAGACTAATGCTTACTCCTAATTACGGCGCCACTTATCAGATTGTCTTACTTACTTACCTCGTGGCGCAGCGGTAGTGCATCTGCATACCATGCGAGAGGTCCCGAGTTCGAATCCCGGCTGGGGAAAAAAAAACCCCAGGTCTTGGATGTTTACGTGTTTGTGATGTCGTTGTTTCTGGTTCCCACGACACAGGGTATCCTAGTGTGGGGCCAGAAGCAATGTATGTAAATGTTTATGTTTATGCTGTCGACTTTACAATGATAAGCATTTAGAGACCTTACATTCAACTTATGCTGCAGGCAAAAAGTCTCCAGACACATAAGCAAATCAATTTGGACCAATTTGGTCCATCCTATAATATCCGAATTCGTTACCAAGAAAAACCCGTATCGTCAATAAATAAAAGTGAATAAAACCGAGACCGCATGAATCAGATAGACAGCGGCTGGCCGTTTTAGCGAATAAAAAAGCTCCAAAAAGTGCCGTTCAAATCTCGGCGAACTAAAACTTTTGTGGAATCAATCGATTAAAGAGACAAAGTATTTGTCAAAAGAAGTTTTATGGTCAAAGAAAAATATTTTTCGCTGTCTAGGTGACTGAGAACATTCAACATTCGCAAACGAATGTGCCTAAATGCACTCAGTTTGCTTAACAAGTCCTAAGCGTTCTAAGGTTTCTCTCATAACAAGCAAGGTGCGTCCAAAGGTAATGATTGTGAAGGTGTGAAAAGTCCAATGTGTCATCTCAAATGCGATGTGTTTACTTGACTTTATAAGCTTGACAACCATATTATTATACTTCGACGTTGTCAGCTAACAACAAGGAGCATGGTTGCCGAAATATCTGGAAAGATGGTAAAGCAGTAAGAATTTAAATATTGTTATTAGTTTCACTCTTAGATTATAATATAGTGTTGGGTTTCAAAAATATTTTACTTGAAGTTTTTCTTGAAAATTGTCTTCTTATGCTAGACTAAAGTAAGGCCATCGAAACCAGATAAAGAATGTAAACAAACTTTCAGGGGTTCAAAACTTTTTTATTATAACAAATTATTTGGGTAACTTTTTTTACTTCCTATTGTAACTGTCGCTATCTGTATTACATGAAGATGATTATTATGATGATTTTAATGATAGACTTATCGGCCGGCCACCGTCTGTACTCTTCGGTTAAGAAGTATCTGTGCAATTTCCTTTTGTATGTACAATAAAGTGTTCTCTGTCTATCTATAATTCGTCAGTAGAGCCCAAAAAGTAATGGAAGATCCCAATGGGCAAAACCATCACTTTTTGGACAAAGAAAAGAAACATGCTAAATTATTTTGGTTTTTTTTAAGAGAATGCTGAAAAAAATACTGTTTCATTATCGCGGGTTGTTTGAAATTTGTTTTGGAAGCACAATTTAGTATGATACAGTATTAATTTAAAATTGAAATAATAATAATCGAGGACTATTTGGACTTCCGGCCTATGGCCTTAGTTGTTTTGTTGTATATAGCAACCCAAGACCATGATTTTATGAAGATTATGGACCGAGGAAAAATGGGGCAGCCCAAATGTTGATGATCATCTGTACTGGCAGCTTTCCTGTACCACGAATCAGGTGACGACAGCTGTCGTCGAGCAACTGACATCATTATTGCGAACGAGAGATAAGGACAGATATAATAATAGCTGCCTATGGCAATGTAACTTATTAACGGTCAGATTGTTTACATTCTTTATCTTGCTTCATTGGCTTTACTGTAGATATGCTTCATATTGATCTGTCGGATGTCTCTATGACATAGGTATGGATTGTCTTTATTCTGTGCTTCCGCTTTACTTCTGTCACTTGTCTTTTTTTCTTTTTAACCTGTGCTTTTGTAGTCCGATCCGGTGCCACGTCCGGTGCCATATAAATCTGTTATTATAATAGTTATCTATTGTGATCGACTGCCACTCAATTCAAATATCAATTATCTCTTTATATTAGTGAATAATACATACGGAGTAATTGAGTATCTAATATATCTCAATCGCTCAAAACAAAATTATACAACGTGTTTGTTACTTGGTTTGTTACCAGTGATGACTTATGGCACTGAAACGTGGTATCTCACTATGGGCCTCATAAGAAAGCTCACGCAACGAGCTATGGAAAGGGCTATGCTTGGAATTGATGAGATCCGATGAACGAAAGTCTTCGACATAGCCCAGCGGATTAGTAACTTGAAGTGGCAGTGGGCGGGGCACATAGCACGCGGAACTGATGGCCGATGGGGCCGAAAATTTCTCGAATGGAGACCACATATCAGCAAGCGTAGCGTAGGACGACCAGCCACAAGATGGACAGAAGACCTGATCCAAGTGGCAGTAAGACGCTGGATGCAAGCCGCTTCCAACCGGTCTTTTTGGAAATCCATGGAAGAGGCCTATGTCCAGCAGCGGACTTCTTGTGGCTAATGATGATGATGATGAATTGAGTGCCTGGTGTATTTTTCATCTACCATGGCGCACATAACCCTAAATTTGCAAAAGTTTTTACTTCTTTTAGATACGGTAGTGTGTCAAGCCAAGTTCGACAAAGAGACGTACCAGCCGAGTGTTATACTGTATATTTCGTCTCATTCAGCTTTTCTCTATGTGTAAACAAGATGCATACAAGCCTAGGTCGCCTAAGTCCTAGGTCGTTCATGTATCTCATTGATTTGAGGGATCAACCGCTGATATTTATAATTTTCTTGATTTGATAGTTTTTAAAAAATGTTTTGTGCAGACACAGACATAATCTGAAATGAAATATACGTCCTAAAACAAGTATTGTTGTTAATGACAAACTAATGCCTATTTCAGGTACTAAATCAGGAATGACCGCATTTTCAACCTGTTAGATCATGACCTTGAAAAGAGCAATTAAAAACCATTGTTATGGTGGTCCTTTAGAATACTACAGATTAAGGTGACCCAGGATTCTGGAGTCGGAATCAATCTATCACTGTATTTTTTGTATCATTAATCTTTTAGTACATTACCGTAATCTATTGAAGCTAGTTAATCCATTTTAACTCTTGAATAATCCTAGTAGCAAAGATTGAGATCCGAAGGAAGTGAGGTTATTTTCAGATAATTTCGATTTGTCCACATTTTTTAAAAATATAATTGAAGGAAGTTAAATTTGCATAATAAATAACTCTATTGAGTGGGCGCTGATTTAAACTTGTATTTCCCCGGAAATGTCCATACTCAGAAGCGTATTGTGCTTTTAGCGTAGTTATCAAGTCGGTACACGCAAACCGACAATCACGCGCCCCCGGAGCACGATGAATGCAGTAGATCAAAAACTCTTTTAGCACTTCAATAATAGAGCAAATTCAACGTTTCCACCAACCATTGTGTGTTTTCACCTCTGTTCGGTAAAGTTCCTAGGTGTTTACGTTTTTATTCGTGTTAGATTAACGTTAATAGCTGGTTCCTTTCTTGGTATTTTGTTGAATCACCTCGTCGCCTGTGAATTCAGTAATTCAGTAATTTATTCATTATTAAAAACGAGGACAGTTACATTCCTTACACCATCGTATTTTGATGCTTATAGTGTATAATATATACATTCCAGGAAAAACGATAACATCTGAACTAGTGATAAACACTGTATCTCAGGTTGGAATGTTGCAGACGTTTTCGAGTTTATCGATCATCATCAACCCATTATGTCCCCACCAAGGGGCACGGGTCTCTTCCCTGAGGAAGGTATAGGCCATACTCCACCACGGGGGCCAAGTCCGGATTGGTGGAGGCTTGTAGACTAGTGGCTCGTCTACTGTCAGAAGTTGTCAAGCCGCCCTAAGGCCTCTGACTTGGCTTAACGACTGCCATCTATCGAAGGCAGCCGGCACCAACAGCTTAACGTGCCTTGCGAAGCACGGAACCGCTCGGAAAAATGCCACTAGCGTTAGGCATAGACGGCGACCCATCCATGCACTGAACGCGCCCTGTGTTGCTTAACATTTGTGATCGTTTAAGATCACTCAGGCAGCCGGGGCTACGAGCGATTCGAGGTTATCGATAATTTGCTACAATTGAGTTACGTAAATACCTAATTGATAAGTCTTTTATTGTCTGTAATAACATTGCCAGTTATAATTTCCTGTTTTAAACTCAAGAACATACAATTGAGAATGTACAATTGAGAAACAATGTATCATAAGTTGGAGATCTGTCCCACAGGATCTTTCCTAGTATGGACTCCGGCCTCTCACTTAGGAATTAGTCCTGATTACTCAAATTGTACCTACTACATGTTCTGATACCTCTGTGAGAAGGAAATAAATCAATAATAAATCAATAACTTACTTTGTTTTCTAAGTTACGTACATTTGTCAACCTATAGTAGCAATACCACACCCTAACTGCAAAGGAAAACATCGTGAGGAAACCTGTGCCTGAGGTGTTCACACACCTCAGCGCTTGAAATTGCCAATTCGCGATGGGTACGCGTGGTGATTAAGCCAGTACTCTCTCTCTGTGAGAAGGCCCGTGCCCTACAGTAAAGCGAACATAGGCTAGTAAAAAAAAAAACAGACTTAGGAGGTTGAATTTTATTTTTATTTTGTGTGGATTCCGGTTTGGCTACTTTGCTGTGGCACTATCTGATAAGCAATGCTTAAAAGCATGTACTAGTGTTGAATAGACAATACATAATTCTATGGTGGTATGTGTGGTAGTTCACAATCCAATAGACGCACTTTTACTAAAAATATGTAAACCCTAACATTTCGAAAAATATCCATTTGACAAATGTTATAGAATAAAATTTAATAAAAACTGAATTTGCATAGATATTTATTCGTTTATTTTTTCATTTTACAATTTTCCGATGTTTCGGTTCTCTTGCAAGTGCCGTGGTCTCGGTAGACTCGCGTCGGAAAATTGTAAAATGAAAAAATAAACGTGTGAATATCCGTGCAAATTCAGTTTTTATTATGTCTAGTGCTCCTGTTAACCTTAGAAAACACTAAGAATAAAATTTGTGTAATAAAACTGTAACTGAGGTGTTTCAGGAATTCCGCATTTTCAAAGTAAACCTGTAAGAAATTAGTAGCTTTCCAGTAATTCCAACCTGCGTAACCTTAAACCAAAACATTGTGGCTTCATCTTGCACAAACAGTGAAAAAAACTGCCTAAGTGCGAGCCGGACTCGCGTACGAAGGATTCCGTACCGTTATCTATACAATTAGACACAAAAATCGAGATAAAACAACAAAAAATCACGTTTGTTGCATGGGAGCCCCCCTTAATTTTTATTTTTTATTTTAATTATTTATTTTTATATAGAACATAGAACTGAATATTCTGCGAATATTTGAAGCGTCTACCTGTTACTGCTGCAAAAAAATTACGTTTGTTGCATGGGAGCCCCCTTAAATATTTGTTTTATTCTGTTTTTAGTTTTTGTTGTTATGGCGACAACAGAAATACATCATATGTGTTCAGCTATTACGGTTCATGAGATACAGCCGGACAGACATACAGACAGACAGACAGACGGACAGACAGACAGACGGACAGTGAAGTCTTAGTAATAGGGTCCCGTTTGGCACCCTTCGGGTACGGAACCCTAAAAACCAGCAGAACTTGAGAGCGAAGCGGTTTATCAAACGAAGTACATATGTAAGAATTGCTGACAGGTCACATGGGAACGACATGCAAATTTTGTAGCTGCACAGTTTTGGCAGGAGCTCTGTCAGCCGGCCCTCCGCCGTTGGACAGGCTTTTTCTTTACGCTTACGCACAAAATTTGCACATAATAATGGAGTTTTATTTCATTTTTGATGAAATAACAAACATTGTGTACGACAACCCGTGCCGAGAACACAAAAAGGATTTCATAAACATATTCTCAATCCACGGCGGACAACTTCCAAAACTTCAATTATTAATTCAGGTTCACGAAAGGTGAAATGGAAATGTGCCTAGAAATAAGGTAAAGCCTTTAATGTTCTCGAAGTGACGTAAAATAAGGCGTCTGTAGCAATGTGATGAGGCACTCGAAACGCCGACTTATATATTATATATTTAATTTAGGTACAGCTGCAGGAACTTTTGTTTTTTATTTCAAGATTAAAGCATTTGCAGCTGAGATCTTTTTGAAAACAAAACATTTCTTCAGAGGAGAAAAGAAATGTAAAATATGTATCAGAGACTCGAATCGTCAAAATATTTAACATCGTTGTGAACTTTTCTTCTTTGTAGGTCAGAGTGAAATTTTTTAGTTTTCTTGTCTTTTATTTCAAAACTAACTATAAGACTCTCGAAAATAAAACATTATGATATCTAGCATGTTGATGATATTCAATTTATTCAGATTAGATTGTGGGCGCCTGTTTCCAACGCGAAGATTGATTATTATACGTAACTTTCAAGTTTCAACGGCGCAACAATTTAATAGTAACTAAGATTTATAGCACACCCAAAAACCGTTCAACATTCGAGGAAGCCCCGAACAATGCCGACACGAAAAGCGTATTAAATAGTGGCTCCAATGTACCGAGCATGTTATGTAAAGCTGGTGCATCGCAACCCCTACGTCTACATCCCTCAACGCATGCGCGTGCACCGCCGGCGCACGGCATATGCAGAATATTAAAGGAGGAAAGAGAAAAAAATTAACTTGTGAAGCCATTTTCGTCTATCGCAGTCCCCTCGCTCGCGACGGGGCTTCGCCGGCGGCCTGGCTGCTGGCAGAGCGCCCCGCGCGGCCGACCCGACTGCTCGTCCCCGCATCGTTCCCGCGCGCCGACTTTACGCAACCTCTTCGCTCGCTCAATCTCAGTACCACGATTGTCAACAGACACACACTTCAACAAACGTGAGCCAGGACTCTACATTGAACCGGCTTCTGGAATTTCTTGTGCTCCTCTCAAGTGCTTACTTTAGAATGACTTTTTGTGCAGTGTACGGTTAAACTTGATTAAAGTTGTTCTTGCAGTGATTTTCAAGTTTGTTAGTGACAGAATTTGTTGTAAATATAGCGAATAGTGTTCCTTCTATTGTGTGGGATTAAGTGTTGATTACTTTCAAGTTGAAAGTTTGACAAACAATAGTGCAGTTCGGCTTATATTCTTCGGCGTCTGAGCTTTGACGACTCTACAACAAAAAAGGTTCTACAGCGAATCTAGGTGAGATTGAAAACATTAATTAATTTACATTTTTGTATTTTCTGAAACTTGCTTGTTTTTAAGATGTTTATTATGGAAGTGGTATTGTCGCTATAATAGGGCTTGATTACCTCGCTAAATCTAATAAAAGGGCGTGGTTACTTGCACTACACCCATATCACATTTTCTGAAGAACGTTTAATTGAAAGCGAATTGAGTGTTTGTTTTCCACCAAAAGAAATACTTTCCAGAAGTTTATTGAGAACCCTTCTCTCTTTGCATTTTTCCTGCCAACTTCCTTCCCACAATCTTTCCCCTTAACCAAGAGGCCCGGCCCGCATATTTTTACCCTCTCCAAACAGAAAAATTACAAAGTTTTCCTTTTATATTTCCTCTTATTTACCTTGAAACAAATGTCAATTATGTCCTTAGAAAAACACCGTATGCAGAATAGAATTACGGTGTTCTATTACTGTAAGCGGTGGTAGCCTAGTGGGTAGAACATTGGACTCGGAAGCGGGAGACCCAGGTTCGATTCCCAGTGCAGGCATGTACCTATGACTTTTCTTTCTAAGTTATGTACATTTGTAAAGTTATAGTAGCAGTACCATTCGCTAACGGTGAAGGAAAACATCGTGAGGAAACCTGGGTGTCAGCTATTCACATACTTCAGCGCTTGAAATCGCCAATCCGCGGTGGGCACGCGTGGTGATTAAGCCCATGCTCTCTCTCTGAGAGAAGGCCTGTGCCCTACAGTGGGACGTATATAGTAGGCTGTTTATGCGCTGTTACTTTATTACTAATATATATAGCTTTATATAATATAAAACTCGATTCCTCTAAAATACTCCTCAAATGCTGTCAAATACTTTAATTGAGGAGTTTTTAAGTAATTGTGTTTTTATAAATACGACTACAAGCATTTGTTCAGGCTGACGAAACCAAAAAGAAGAACATGGCTAGAATATCAAGCGCACGCAAAACATTTAAAGTAAGCAGCTTTCTGAGTGCCCTAAAATACAGATTTACATGTGATATAGACATGTGGAGATAAGGAGATCTTGCACCTGCTGCATTTCTCCTTTTTCTTAATGCGAAGGGGCACTTGCTGGCTTTTAAATATCACTTCTCCGATATTGAGTGGGAAAACAAACTTGGTACTTGAGAACTTTTAAATCATGCAACATAAGCAGCTGATGCAACTCAAGTAAAAAAATCTAAAGAATTTCGTTAATAGATTTCTAGAGGATATTGTAAATCATATGAATTATTTATGGTTTAATAACACGACTGCGTAGCGCACTCAAAAATAGACAGTAAGTAATAAAAAATCCATACTCGAACCAATAAATTATTGGAAGACGCTCTTTTATTGGAGTAACGAATGGTGAGATGAGAAATGGCGCAACTTTTACCGATAAATAATGTGTTCCCCATCGGAGAGGAGCTACCGACGGTAGAGCTCGTCTGCGGTGGACTTTATCTTCTCACTTATCTGATGCACTCTTATAAGGGGAAAAACAAGTATAGTTGATAGCACAACAAATCGGTAGTGACGAAAGGATAGAAGTGCTGCTCAGTAATTTAGACAAATTGTACGTCTACACTACATCCATCTACTTCTTAGAGCGTAATATCTATTATGCTTGTTTACCAGTAATTCAAGTTTATTTTTTTCTCTAAGCGTCGTCTGCTAGTCGCTAGTCCGCTGTCGGATGTAAAACATAGCGACTCCGTTGTCCTTAAGCTTGACATCGAACAAAACCAATAATCAAATTGGTCAAAGGGTAGCTTCGATGTCTCCCCTGTCGTCGATACATCCCTTTAATACTTTGTAACACAATATGGCCGGATACACCAATATTGTGGAGACGGCTGGCGAAGCGCCGCGAGTAATTGAAGAAGCCTGCCAGTTTTGGACGCTCGCCGGCCGGCGGCGGAGCGTCAAGGAAATGGGCCTGCTAAATAGAATCCAGCTTGATGGTCCGTGAAATGATGTGTCGGAGAGCTGATATGTTTGATGAACTATTGTTTGGAAACGGCCGATCGACAGAATTAGATGCCTTCATGTTAGTTAGACAAGACCGGTTGTTGATTGTAGAGTTTCAGTTAGAGGAAACGTTGAAGGGTTTGCCGTAACGAAAACAGTTCACCTGACTGTACAACATTGAAAACCTATATTATTCATGGTAGATACTCCGTTAAATATTATTAATTTCTATTCACCGTGCCATTGTAGATTGTTATTCGTTCATCTTATATTCACCGAAGGTTCAGAACACTAGTTGTAAATGATCTCTATGTAGTTAAGTATGCGACACGTAAAAAAGATAGCTTTAATAAACAGCGTTAACAGAACATGTAATCTAAAGTTTACAATGACTCTAATTAGGTTTTTTATAATTGATGTCAACTAAGTATAGGGTATTCCCACGTTGTCGGAAGGTGGTGATGGCCACGCTCCGCTACTTGCTCTTTCACTATTGTCCCTTTGTCCCTACTTAGCGTCGTCAGGCGCGTCAAAGAGCGGCACCTCTTTGTTCCACGGATCTAGTTTGTCGCACTTAATTCTTATTGCACTATTCGTTCCAGATCATTTTCTTCGTTTTCCTTTGGCAACGATTTGGGCCTCATGACTTAACGAAAGGTTTTGTGTACTTACGTTCGTGCTTTTACGTGGGGTCACTTGTGTAATCCACCTCTGGGAATCAGGTACACGTAGTTCAAGCTGTGTTTGTTTGTTACAATTTAAAAGCTGTTTGATCTTAAAACTCTTCTGACATAGTGATGTTATTTTAATTAATTAACACATTCAGAACTATATCGTTGTAAATAACTAAATCCTCTTTCATCTTCGGTCGAGTTCAAGAATACTACGACCAGAAACACCAGTAAAATTTGCATTCCCGCTTCGCTTCGTCAACGCTTACCTCCTAGGACCACCCGCGTAGATTTAAGGCTCCAGTTCAATACAAACTTTATTGCAACGAGACAGAATTGCAAATCAGCAGCCTCATCTCACTCCATCGCATCGGCTGCAATAAGACCAGCCGCAATCTATTCGTTTCTTACTTGCAAGAATATCAATACATACCGAGAGGGTAATATCTGTTCTCTAGCTGTTGGGCTAGTTCTCATTTGCAATACACGGAATTTTATCACGACTTAAACAAATTGGGTACCTAACTTAGCTTATTCTTCTTCTAGATCGGTCCCTCAATTCTGAGGATCGTGACCATATACAAACTTAGGTTGTATGGAATCAGGCGTTACTTTGCGGAAATCCATAATAGCATTAAAATGTGAAAATTACTTTGCCAATTTCCTAAATTTTTGGAGGAATTTAGCAAACGAAATTTTCACATTTTAATGAAAACTTAGCTTATTACGCGTACCTAAAAACTTACGTTACTAATAACGGTTTCTACGAATTTGAAATAAGTAGCTACGTATATTCAAATATCATTAGCAGTCGGAGAAAGAGAAAAAAAGTCTGAGAGCAATAAATTTTAGCGAGGCTCAAGTCCAAACGTTTACGGTTCCTTTTAATTTGGTTGCCATTGTCAAAGCGTCCCGCGGCGCGCAGCCTTCGGGTTTCTTGCGAGAATTCCAGCTGTTTAAAACATTATTTCTTATTACTCGATTACGAAGTGAAATTAAAAAAGTAAGTCCACAATACGAACTTTCTAAAGGAGAATTATGGGGATGGAAATCTTTGTTATAAATAAATTTAATTGAATGTTGCTGGGCAACATCTAAAGTGTAAGTTACAAAGCGTAAGTACCTTCCTCGAGGGAGCCCAGCAAACTACACATTTAAGTCTAATGGCTACTTTTGCTTAAGGAAGTGGTATTTACTTAAAATTATTGAAGTAATTTGAAGGGTCTGCGCGGCGAGGCCCGCGGGCGGGTGCGAGACGGATGACGCTGCACTTCCAGCACTCTGTGGGAGCGCCGCCCGACCGCTCCTCGATAAAATTAATAGTAGACTGGCTCGAGATATCGATACGGGAGATATACGTGTTTTAAGTGAACAACTAACATCTATCATTCTCACCGTAATTGAAAACACGCAGCTGCGAGTGAAACAATCCACTATTTTTATAACTTTTCACTCGGTAGAGAATGAATATTCTTTATCCATTGTTACTTAATAGTCAAAAGTTTTATGACACCGACACGTGTTTTGCTAAGAATTAGCACCAACTGCGGACCATCTGTGGAGTAGAACGTGCCGTTTCGGTCCCACATTAAGATTCCCACACAAATCTGTGAAAAAAGCGTCCCAGTCGACCCGGAGACGGTCCCTTTCCACTGACAACAAACAAGCAGGTAAGCGAATCTTTACGATCCTAACAAAATGAAATATGCGCAATCCACCGAGGGATTTTACATCTTATTACTTTGAGGAAAGAACTAGTTTATAGAAGAATAAAGAAAACAACTCCTCAACAAAATTTTAGGAGCATAAAAAAGTTTTTCCTTCTCTTGGCACGGCGCAATCCAATGTAAGTGCTATTCCCAGAGTAGCAAAGTCTTATTCAGCTTTGATTCAGCAGCTGCTCTTTACGTGACATTTGTCAGAAGTTTATTCGTTAGCGGCCCTTTATTGCTTTAGCTCTGTCTTATGAGGTGTACTTCCCGTATGTGTGAATTGCCCTTCGATGTTTTCGTTTCGAAAGAGGCTCTAATGAAAATGTATGAGTATTGGGTATTGGTTTGCTTTCTTAGGAGCACAGGGCAATGACAAGTTTTCTTCAGGTACTGTTTTAAATACATAATATAATGTGTATATTTTATAACTTCTTATTTATTTCCCACGTAACGTAGGTGAGATGAGTGCACGGTGCACGGATTTACACTGTCAACTTTACATAGTTAACATGCATTATGGTCTACACTATCATAAATTTTAAGTGATCATGATCAATACCTGTCACCAGACGAATTATACGTTTCTTTAGAAACAAATACGATCATTGTCATATCACCATTTATCCTTGGCAGGTTCGATGGCCTAAAATTAATCTTTAATCTTTTATTTGAATGAAATGGTTGACAGAGAGCATAATCAATAACCACCTTCTGAAATTATAGAATAGAAAGCTTGTCTTTTGTAGAGTCTACTAGCTAAAAGCTAGAACGGAGCACAAACAATTCGATCCTGAATATAAAGCTAACTAACATTCAATTAAAGACATACCTATCTCTATCAATAATTTATCGTTCGTGACTGTACTGTGGCCAATCATTCAAAGGCTTAAAACCGGCTGTGACAGCGAGCATTCCAGCGGCGCACCGCCTTTTGCCCAAAGTCAAACAGCGCCGGACGAACCGACGGCCAATCAAAACAGGACCGAGTGGAAAGTGTCATGTTGGCGTGACAAACACAAAGTTGGTGCGAGTGCGAGACATACATAGCGAGAGAATGAGTTATAAGCGTCACTCAAAGCTGAGACCGGAGAATGTAAATAATTCGATTGTTTCACAAAGTAGGGCTTGGAAAAGAGATACTCTACGCAGCCCCAGAACTTGCAGGAAACGCGCTGAAGTACTCATTAAAGTTCAAACAGGATCTCTCCGAAAGGCTAACATAAATACTGTACCGTTCCATGAACCCATTAAGGATACAGCATAGAGATTTTAAACGACATAGTACCTCCTCGTTATGGAATCCAGCAGGGGCACAGTACCTCGGGTGGTGGCTCACTGCGACGGGCGGACAATCAAAACAATGATGTTATGATAGGAGCGGTCGTGCACCGACAGTGTTTATTTTAAACACCCCGTCGACATCCCGCCGTAGGATTATCTTCCTCGTAATGCAATAACCGCGGGTTAAATAACTTGGACCTTTGTTTAACAATTTCATGGTAACGACCGGCCGGAGTTTACGTTTGAAATTCGAAAACAAATATTTTCTAGAATGTCAAAGGCGTTTGGTGTGATGGTAGTAATTTGAGCCATTCTCTTAACGTTGCCTCGGTAAAAGACAAGGCGTCAAGGAACAGTGATGGATATTGGAGAGATTTATTAAATTACATACATACATACATAAACTCACGCTTGTATCCCAGAGGGGTAGGCAGAGACTGCCACTGAATTATGGGAAATTATGTTTGTACATAATCTTTCCTTTAACCCTTTACCGCATCGTGGTCTTAATGCGAGCCAAACCAGTTTTTGCTCAAAAACTCTTTAAAAAGTTAAATATTGTGACCCCAGAGCATACTTGTCCGAATTCATACCGTACTCCCCTTCATTTTGATACTACCAACGACATCTGTTGTCAAACGTTTGGTACTTATGTAACCTCAAAGTTTACTTTGGAGCGAAATTTGTACCAGTGACGATTGCCGTACTTGGAAAATAAAAATAAAATAGTTTTACAGCGTTTCCTTGCAAATATTGTAGTTGATTCGTCAGATGAATACGTAAACAACTACGTACAGGTAAGTTTTCAACTTTTTACTAGTAAATTTCATCACAAATTTGATTTTTCGGTGTGTACCTCATTTGGAACAGCATGCAAAAATGCAGAACATACTTGCGTCGGTCTGGTCTTAATCTAACACGGCATGCAGAATATGCATTTACGGGTGTTGTCTATTTATGATCCACAATGCATAAACTGTAGTCTTACTAGCGAATGAATATTTTATTACCTTGGGTTGCACACACATTTTCTTCTTACTTCTTTTTAGGGTTCCGTAAGTAATATGGTGCCCAAAGATACACTATACACTACCATGCCTACCCCGTCTGTCTGAATTTTAATTGCCTATATAATTTTTATGGACCATCAATGCGCGAGTTCGCCTTGAACTTGGCTGGTTTTCTTCGCATCCTTTTATCTTTTTTCACTTTTTTTTAGGATGGACCCAAAAATATTTTATGGTGGCTTGCATAGCATGATACCCTTGCCTGAAGACGAGAAGAGAAAGAGAGGTGCAATCTGTATAATGCCTCAACAAGATGTGCGACTGGACAGATATGACCATGTACCACAATGGGGCATCCGCCAAACATGCAAAATGCCGGGTTGCAATGGACGCTCACACGTCTTATGCAGCAAATGCGACGTGAATTTGTATTTAAATAACCATCGCAATTGTTACTCCGCGTTTCACCTAAGTTAATATTTTTTTTATTCCTTTATTGCATAATGGTACAAATATGACATCTGTCCTTTCTGCATAGTGTGCACAATTTGGACCAAAGTGGTTTTTTGTATTTTTTTCGAATATAATAATAAATATGGAAAAACAAAAAAAAACGGGTCTTTTTATTTTTAATGCCCTATAACATAAATTTTTTTTGGCGAAAAATAAAATATCATGCGGTAAAGGGTTAATAAGATCTCTCTCTATTTCTCTGCTTACTCTTATGCTATCTCTGCATCTTACTAAGGTTATAAATGCGAAAGTTTGGATGGATAATGTTAGTTACTCAATCACGGCAGAACGGCCGAACTGATCCGGATGAATTTTCGCACAGATATCCTATATTACTAATATTATAAATGTGAAAGTTTGTGGAAGCGGTGGTAGCCTAGTGGGTAGAACCTCGGACTCGGAAGTGGGAGACCCAGGTTCGATCCCCGGTGCGGGCATGTACCTATGACTTGGTTTTCTAAGTTATGTACATTTGTAAAGTTAAAGTAGCAATACCACTCGCTAACGGTGAAGGAAAACATCGTGAGGAAACCTGAGTATCTGAGCTATTCACATACCTCAGCGCTTGAAATCGCCAATCCGCGGTGGGCACGCCTGGTGATTAAGCCCTCTCTCCCTGAGAAAAGGCCTGTGCCCTACAGTGGGACGTATATAGGCTGCTTATGTTATGTATACTTGATATCCCGGTAATGCGCTCCTGAGGGATAATATTTATTTTAAGTTTACAATAGATGGCGTTGTGCGAGCGAACGTTGTGTTTTAAAAATAGATGGCGTTGTGCAAGAGTCATATAAACGTATTCTGTGACGGTACGAAGTTCGCCGGGACAACTAGTAGATTATAATTTGGAGTATTCACATAGGCTACTTTGTATCCCGCAAAAATACACATAATCTCCACTCGAGTCACGGGCAGTGCAATATCTTTGTTTTTTGACGCTTTACCTGTTTAGTCTTATAAAGTCCTGTCTGTATAAAGAAGACTGTAAGTAGTACAAAAATAATAGGTATATCTCCATATTGAATAAATCTTAAATAAAAAAATTAAAAATATCCCTTTACCTATTTCCTCCCTGAAATCAGTCGAATAATAGTAGTTTATGTGACTGTCACATAATGAGGGTTATTAAAACACGAGCGAGATTTTAAAAAACGAGCCTTGGCGTATTTTTTATAATAGCATTGGCGAGTGTTTTAATACCAAGTTATGTGCAGTCTCATACACTACTTTATCTACACTCATGTCTTAATCTTCAAAGTAAGGAATCAAAGGAAAACACGTTTGACAAGCTTTTTACTATACATAAATCTACGGTTATTAACTAAACTCATATCGAAATGAAACAAAATTTTCAATTATAAATTTAATTTTAGTTGCACTTTTGGTACCACGAAAATGAAATTAGGTTTTTATAGAGTCAACTTTTGACATTAAAAAAAAACTTAAGTTTTGTTCCGTGATCACAGCAACACTTTAAAAAAAATAACTGTAACATAAAGTGAAAAATCTGACCTTTAATGTAACTTTATATTACACTTTTTTTTTTAATTTTCTTTAAATTTATGTACTGTTTAAAGCCTGTCATTATAGATTAATTAAGTTGGTACCCATTAGTTTGTTATACAGTTATAACTAGGTAGTACAGTCGAAACAATATAAGCATTAAGGATGATCTTGCAACAAAAATTTAATATTTGATCAGCTGTCGACTATACCCAAGTAAATAAAAAATCTGCCTGGTAAAATATGCCGCTTAAAAATCTTGTTAACAAGTTCCTCAAAACTGGTTTCAAATTATGATTGGTAGAAAAGTTTTTCTTTATTAAAATGAGAGTCATTTATATCGGAACGTTATGTTTATTACACAAATCGTGCTGTGGTGTAAATATTACGGTGTTTGACGGCATATTTCCACGCTTATTAGTCGTCATTTGGAAACATACAATAATTTTGAAACTACGATTTTGGGTTGTAATACAAAGCCAGGTAGTTGTCGCTTCAACGACTGGCCGATTGATACTCAATTGTACTGTCATTAGCGTGCATTATTTATATTCAAGATAAAATCGATAGCGTAAATTGAGTTTAAATGTACTTCGTTTTAACTATCACAATAAATTGACTTCAACAACCTTTTAAATTGTTTAAGGGTATATCTAAAATGCAAAGCTAATTCCACCTACATATTACATATGGATTCAAACTCGTGAGTCACACGTTAGATACAAATTGCACGTTATATTTATGGCCGCGATAAGCGAGGAGTGTCGAGAAACAATGGAGCAATAAGTACCTTAATTGAAATGAAAAAAGAACAAATAAAAAACTTCTAAAGCCTATGAACATAATACGATTATTAAATAAAAACTGTGATTTGAGTTATATGGAGTTGTAACGTGAAATATCGTGCGGGAGACTTCTGAACCCGCGTGCGGGTGAATCGAACTTAACGGCATATAAAATCTTTATTGCCCGTTGTCGACGATTATTACTTAACCCTTATGACTTATGAAGTAATAAATTTGCTTTTCTCATAGCAATCGACTTTCACAGTTTGCGAAAGAATAATACATCTGCTGACAAAAATATTAATATCGAGGTCAACAATATTTAATGTCACGAAATATGTCATATTGCTTAAGTTCAATCGAGACTAAAACCACTTTGCAGTACATTTCGATAAACAGGTATGAAAGACGTAACGGTAGATAATCTCCCGATTCCCCCAGCAAAACCCTCTGAGCAAACAAGAAGGCAAATTCGCCCAAATAGGAACATCAAAGGCTAGGCCAGTGAGCCGCCAGAGTCGAAAGATAAAACCCGCAGATAAGCTTAAAAATTCAATGGCTTAAACTACCCACCTATGGGCAGATGGTAAATAACTTATTTGTAATTGCGGAGCAGCGATTGTCTGTTGGTATATGGCTGAGACGGCCATATTGGATTGCAGATATTATCATAGTCTTGTGCCTGCCTCCGCTTTCAGTAGGACGCGGACACTATCTGCGTGCCCATGACTCAATGCGGCATGATATGCCTAATGTAAGTCATGGGTCTTATCACAGCAGCACGGCACTAGTAAAGTGGGATGAGTAGAAGGCTTAGATTTCATTACATTAAGGAAAAACTGCACAAAGGAATTGAGCAATGTGTGTTCTCTAGTAGGTCCATTGGCTTTATTGAATGTAATGCCTGCATTATTCCTCCGCCTTCCGAGGCATAAAGTTATTTTCACAACAAAGCACGCAGAGCCCTGAGCTCCTTATATTGGACCTCTCTTGAGCCGTCGGGTTCCATTGTCATCTTAATGCTATATTATATTAATGCGATAAACATCGCTTTGGGGGAGATCTCCGATTTTGTGAATCGTCGTCCTACTTTATTATTAGCAAAAAATATCAAATAAAGTTATTGTAAGATTTCAATCATTGGTGTAATGTTACTTGGTTAGGTGGGCTTTATCATTTGGTTAAAGAAGTATCACGTTCTATTATTATCAATGTTACATTTCATCTCTCATTTCATTTCCAATTTCATATCTATTAACAAAAAAATATCCCTGTTAATCTGTCGAGTAAACCAGAATAACCTTCAACGCTTCAGATTCAGGTCAGATCAAATTTATCACTTACATTTTACGTAAGAAGTTATTTAATGCAAATGACAGTAACAAAACTCACATTGGATGACAGGGCATGAAAATCCAAATTTAGTGGGCATTCTATGAAGCAGGCCTCAGCGAGCCCGTCACAATGAGACTTTATGCCCTCTCTGAATAATTGCCGCGTTTAACTCTGGAGGTTTACTATACCGAGTTGCATCACAATGGAGTATTTAGCTCGGGAAAGAAAATAAAGAACCTTTGTCACATCTGAGACAAATAATGCTGTGGATTTATTCGTGCTCCGAGTGTGTGCTCGATGACGACATCGCATAAATCACAGAAAAAGTTTGAAAAGTGTGCAATGTATTCCGGCGGTACGTGACGGGCGCGTATGCACGAGCAAGCAAGCTCCAAACCCTCAACACAATGTCGCTTTGTGCACCGCCGATGAATAATCATCGCTTTCACAACTTCACTTGTCGATTTTGTGCCATTTCAGAATTTCATCACACTGAAATATGTGGAGCGCTCGTGTCACGCTACAGATGCCGTTTTGTTTGAAAGTGCCATTACTACTTCCCAACTGCGCTGTGATGAATACGTAACGCTATTGTTCCTCGGCATATTTAGAATCACATTGTAGAGAGTATCAATGGAGCACAGTCCAATTAAACGTCTTTCCGAATGCCCACACCTAGATTCACAATGCTTATTAAATTATAGTAGCGTTCCTTCCGACGTTTTGCGTGAAACACCCGGCGTTGAATAAGTAAGGGCCGAGTAAAACGCGGCTAACTTGAAGGATTTATGGTCGCCCACAGACGGGAGTTAGCCATTGAAGTCTTATTCTGGACTCTTAACCAACAGTCATTACGTTAACTAGACGGTTCGTGTGAAAACACTCCTTAATCGACGTAGAATCTGACAATGTCGTGGTATTTTTCGCTTGCTCTCGATTGCTGGCACTTATGTGCTCGATCACATTTAACTTTTGACAGCTACTTATTGGGGTTAAGACTATTATTATACGTGTGAATGAACCCACATACTTAATGAATTGTTTCAAACGAATGAACCTTTATAAAAGGAACCTTTATATTTATTTATTTGTACTTTAATTGCACTTAAATAAAAGAAAATATACAATCGTTATCTTTACTATCATTGTTGAAGAACCCGTGACGGGTTCTTAAAACACCTATCGCGCCCGTCACCCAGAGCTGGATTACCAAGGTTCGTTAAAAAAACATAACAAGAGTATTTGTCGACGGCTGCGCGGGGAATAAGCAAGTCGGTTTAATTGGCAGTGGTGACTAGCGTGTCGACGAGGAGATAGCGCGAGGTGCCGTGCCGGCCTGCCAGCCAATTTGATGTGTGTAAACCAATCAGAAATTTTACACTGGGGATTCTTGGATAAGAAATAAATTCTTAATTTACTGATATGTTAGGTTAACTGCGCTACGGTGAATTGCCACGGCTACTGACTATTTTTTACATTGACTCAAAAGCTGCAAAGGCACATTAGGTCCAACACTCCTTACGTGACTTAAATTGAAAATTATTTGCGTTAGTAAACTTATACCAGTGTGATGAATGATGACTAACCCAAGACAGACTCGATAAAGTGAAACAACAAAATAGTTTTGTTTTGCAACTAAAGTCACGTATTAATGTAAGGACATTAGGCCTTACTCAATAAATAGTGGTTACTCAAGAATAGTGCAATGAATTTCTAAAGATACGGTACCTTAGTAAGCAAGCTACTTTACGTGAAAGCACTTTCAATAAAGCGACGTGATGCTCTCGTCTCTGTGACTCTACCGACCAGTCCGCCGAGAGCCGACTCCACGATTCTAGCCTCTGAGGGATTCCCTCCGAGCGTCTAACTTTGCGGTTTGTTTAACTTCGACATTGGTTTTAGGTTTTCAGTCGCATCTAGAACTGTGCAGAGAGAGGTTTCACCATTTTGGGCCCGCGCGTATCTAAAATTGTTACGGTTTCACAAACGAGAATCTATCTATAAGGATGGTTAACAATTTGATGTTGCAATTTGATGACAATTAGACTTATAAAAATGAATAAAAAAAAAGTTAAAAGATGGACGGAGTTACGTCTAATACGCACAATTCCTGAAACATGCCAATTAGAATTTGTCTAGGGCCAATAATTTTCCGTAGGCGGCAACATTGGTAGAGCGCATAGGTAGGTAATACGCGATTTTCATAAAATGTAAGCCTGATATTTGGGAAAATATCAATCCGAGAAAAAATTCTTAGAACAAAAGTTGTCGTAAGACACTAAGGCTCACCTGCAAAACTTTCTAAAATGAGGTTTAAGTAGCCATTGGCTAAAATTACACATTGCATAAACTGCAGTGGCAAACCTTGGTCTTTGCGAAAGAGGCCACTTGCCACGATTCTGACAAACCACTTTCGCTTCATCAACATTCATTAGTCGATGCATGCACGCACGCCGGTTTCAGGTACTTTTTATCTGGTACTTTATTAACACATCACCTATTTGGTCAAAGTTTGTCTGCCTGGGACGTCTCTGACCAGACCTTCCACCCACATTTGCTGGATATATGTATTTAGCAAATCGCTAACTACAATTCTTTATACAAAAGTAAACTCTAATGGGTGTTTTAGTGACATCAAAGTCAGCCTATATTTGCATGTTAGAGGTAACTCTGCAGCTACCAAATATAGGCACCATGTTAATCACGTCCATCTTTTTATTTTTTTATTTAATTAGTTGGGCCTATACCCTTGGGAACGCACAGCGCACAGTGATTAAGCTCATACTCTCTCTCTGGGAAGGCCTATGCCCTGCATTCAGACAGCCCGTGTGTGTGTGTATGTATTTCCAGCACATTTGTTTATCATACAAATAGGTGCGTCATCACATACTGGCTTGATCACGAAGTTTTTGTTGAATATCCGCTGTATTAGATTGAAAGGCGAAACGTTGCACACTGTTAAGGGTCCGTTGCCCCTAAGAGTGGAGGTTTAAAAGTCGCTGAGCTGGGTTCAGAAAGCGTCTGGTCCGTGGCGTGTTCGACGCGGATCCATTAATGTAGAGCTGAGCGCCGCCGCCGCCAGCAAACAAATTATGGATGCAAACACGAGGCAGCACGCGAGCGCTAGTGATGTGGCGCAGAGAGATATGACAAGCTTTTCGATTTAGCAAAACTGCGCGAACGGTTCTTGCTTGCCTTGCTCGACAGACGAAATAGACGAGAAATATGCGCGGATAATCTTGATCGTGCCTGAAAAATGTCAGCAATTTGGATTGGACGGCTTTACCGACTGGAAGTGACGGCTGGTAAATCAGTGTTCATGCGCGGAGGAAAATGTGACATAAAGTATGTCATACACATCAATATAAATCATAATTTCACGTAAAATTTTTCGAGGCGTACACGACGCCTTTCAAAATTCACGGATCCTGATTTATGACGATGCGCTTCACTGGGTCGGTTTGATCCATTAAACGACCTCCACCCGCTAGCCTTGAAAGCCTTTTGCTTGCTTTGTCAATAACGCTGCTTCTCGGTCGCGCCGAAAACTCAAGTTGCTCACCGGGTAATTTGATAAATGTTATTGTTATTGCCAACGTCAACAGAGGTAATTGTTTCTGGTTCCCTCCAATGATGAACGCTGCGACTCTCATTGAAATCAATTTGACTTTCATAATGGTAAAACAGATGAAAATATTTTGCTAACTGCCACCACATTTTCGCAATTTGTAGGAGCGGAAATTTGTTCGGCTACAAATGGAAAGCGCACGGATAATAATAATTTCTTTAGAAACATCTACGAGGGCAACTCACACGAGAATCTCCAGGATTACGTGAAGCGGGTGGAATGTAGCGTTTGTACTAATTTCCCAGTCTCATGGGCCCAGCCGCCGCCGCCTTGCAGCGCCCACAATTCCCGCCTGCTGAACAGATTAAGCCTTCATTACAAAAGCATCTACCTTTTGTTACAGCGTATGTAGCGCTTTAATATTAATTTCAGCCGTGTGATGTGGGCCGAAACGTTTTGCACCTGTGATATTAGAGCTTTCGGTCTTGAAATGCTAGATGAGTATTTTACTTAAGTAATTCCAATTATGTTGCGCGCATCATTTTATCATTTTCAATAATCCGGGCTGATTCATTTACGGTGCTTGAAGATAACAGCGAAACATTAACGCTGCAAATAAAGCAAGAATCTTGCGTTGAAAACGCAAATATGACTGGCCAGCGTCTGAATGCTGAGCTCGAAATGTTGTAGTGAAGTTACAGTAACGTACGTAGTCGTCTTGCCTTTTTGCGTTACTGCTTCAAAAATATAAGCATTATTTCACATTGGTGTCGATCGCATGTAAATAAAATAAATAATAGTAAGTACTTAGAAAAAGTTCTAAAAATTTATATTATAAGTTGTGTGTACCTACTAATAATACTATGGATTTATAATCTGAAATAAAATGTATATATATTATGTAAAATCCTGTTTTTATTTTTATTCTTTTTTGTTTCCTTTTTACCGACAAAATTTTTACTAAGTTTTGTGTCAATTATCCTGTGATCAACCTTCATATTTTTTGTTGCAAATTCACCAGTAACGTAACTAAATAGAGTGCACATATGTGCTGTCGAATGTACATGAATAGGAGTTATTAATTGTGTACTTTGACCGTTATGTTGTTTATGTTTTTTACTTATTTATAAGCATTTCTTGTATAATGTATAAAAAATATGTTCTGTTTTGAATATTGTGCCGTTAAATGTTTTTATCTATCTATCTATCAATATATTGTAAACTGTTAACTGTTAAGTACTGTTACGAAAATCTTAGCAACGTTATTGGACAAGCTAATTTTCTTTGCATCAAAGACCCTGAGCGCATAGCATTTCAAAACTAACTCGGGAAGCTTTGAGAAACCTCTCTACAGATTCCACAGTGAAGGACTGGACCTTCTTCCTTATGGCGTCGGGTGGCGTGCATGCGCTATCAGTCCGGGCACACCCGGCTTGTAGCTGTCAATTAAGTGCGGACCCGGCCCAGGGGCGTGCAACCAGCATGTGCCTGTGCGCCGCCGACCTACGAAGATAAGCACGCTTATAAATTTCAACTTTAATGCGCACAGTGTACCAAAGGAACTTTGCGGAAATTAGTTTGTTTTCGTGCGGCTAAAAGGCGTGGAGTAGCGAATGTAGCCTTTGTACGCCGCTTCATTTACCTGAACTGAAGTGACTAGACACATTTTCAGCTAGATAAATTTACTGAATAATATTTTCACGTAATTCCTAAATTTTCTCGACATGTTTAGAGTTTTGTACCTGAAGGGTGGAAAAGGGACCCTATTACTATGCCTACGACGTCTGTCTGTTTGACTGACTAACTTATAAAGGGCTTTATCTCTTGAACCGTAATAGGTAGTCATTTGAAAATTTCCACAGAATATGTAATTTTATAATTGATTGCCCTACAAAGAACAAAAAATGCAAAAAAAACGACCAAGTGCGTGTCGGGCCACGCACAGTGTAGAGTTTAATAGAAAGAGGGGGGTTTATCTGCTAGAACTTCATCAACGTAATTTTCAATGGATTTTGTGCGAAGTTTTCATTTTATAACTTGTTCGCCTATTACTCGTTAAGTTGTAAAGTGTACTAAGCCGTGATAATTTTCCTTTTAAGTTCATTATATGTGCTACTACCCTATTTTTTTCACCTTTCTCCAATCAACTGTTTAGCCCGGATAGGGGAGGTGGGGGGGGGGGGGGGGGGGGGCAATGTTGCTAAAACGTCGGGAATAAATTTTATTAAATTAAATTTTAATATTACCTAATACATAATAGTGGTATACAATTGGTGGTTTCATTGCTTATAGCGATCTCTTCCATACAACGTTATTCATATTTACATAGAGAAAATGTGTTTTCTACATTTTCAGAGAAAATTCTCTAAGGAAATACGTAAAATAATACGAAACCCTCGGTGAGCGAGTTCGACTTGCACTTGTCCAGTTTTTTTAATAAATCGCTTGCGCATTGCGCAGTATCTATCTACCGCTTAAGCACTTTGTCTACACCACTAAGCGTTGCAGAAACCCCACACTGATGTCGCTTGCAGTTGCACCATGGCCAGCTAATAGTCGGTAGAAGTGGACTGTCAAACGACGTGCATTGATACCTCCCTGACGAACCCAGCCTCTACACACTCAACCAGTCTCTATTCGGACGGAATAAAGTTTGGTTTCCTTCGTCCGAAGTCGATGGGGTCGACACTCCATGCCGCTCTCAACACATCTCTTAACTAATGGCCGATCGGAATGGTCTGCGAGCCGATATGTGACTCGTGGCCACTCAAACGCGATTTCGTGGTGAGGCCTCTTATAGTCCGCGTCCCTCTTTTGGTGTTGATGACCGTTTTCGATAGGAGTGTCTAGTCATTAAGGGTAATTTCGGTTTATCTTGCGCATACCGGAACTAATAGTGACTTGATAACGTTAAGAATAACTGCAGGCTTTGTTCTTATCTGTTAGGGAGCATTTGTAACTGAGAACAACGACGTTGGGCTTCTCATGCCGGGTTCCGATCAACCAAACGAATCAGGATTGGACAGTGGCTCTGTTCAGCGTGCCCCGATTGGCTC
This sequence comes from Yponomeuta malinellus, assembly GCA_947308005.1. Classification (NCBI taxonomy): domain Eukaryota; kingdom Metazoa; phylum Arthropoda; class Insecta; order Lepidoptera; family Yponomeutidae; genus Yponomeuta; species Yponomeuta malinellus. The sequence continues at coordinate 11,615,767 of OX371006.1, read as the reverse complement.
ACTGAACCGTTCGTTCACTCCGGTCTGTCTGGCATCACAAGCCCATAATCAAACACTGCTGTTCTTCCAAGAAGGAGAACAGGCTTTTTGGTCTTCCGTGCCCTGGCTTGTTGACTATTGTATTACTTTATATACCACTCATCATAAAATGCAGCTTTGTAATGAAACAATGAAAAAACCTTGACTAATATGTCGTGAGTAACAGCCAAACCACAGAAGGATCGGGCGATGCGCCGACCTCGCTGCACGATTACTACCTAATTCCAAATCCAGTTGATTGATTCCTACGAACCCCAGTCACGTACAGACAACCGGACAGATGGACTGCACGTCGATGCACAGTCAGCCACACCCGGTGATACACTCCATTTTGTGTTAAATAATGAATATATGCTACGCGCAATAAGAGCTACCAGCGTACCTGCAACTGTCGCTGACTCTCCTGTTGGCAAGTCTCGTGGGACGGAAGTTTTGGACCCAATTATGTTCTTGGATTTTAACCAATGTTTGTGAGGATATTTACCTGTATGGAGGCGAAGGAAACCTCGTAACTATATCCGGATGTCGTGAGCAAAGTAATTTATTGTCCAAACAATAATTTTATAGCTCAAAGCAATGTTTCCATCCACAAGCCTTCATGTTAACTCAGAGCGTTCCCTATTGCTTCGAACTGTAACGCACGATGATGTCTTTTTTATGAAATTCTAGCTATAGTATATCAAATTAGAACAGACGGCCACTCTTTCGCGGTGTTGAGTTTGCTAAGTCTTTCTTTACGCCTTTTTCGACAGCTACAAGGCAGGCGTTGCAATAGTTCCAAACACCACTCTTTATCCGCAACTTCAATTTAGTTAAAAGTGGGAACTTGAGTGCAGCGCGGCACGATCTAACTTCTCTGCGTGGTCGGAATCCACTGTCGTGAAACTTCGAACGCGTATTAAACACGAGTCTGTCTCTGTAGGTTCACGTTCGCACTGGCATTATACTCTGATATTTGGTGACCCTTGTTTTGCTCGTTAGTCCGCGTTGGAGCTTCTAAATATCGTTCCAAGTTAGGTACTTATCTGCAATATCATTCAATATAAGAAAACTAATGTTAGGATATTTACTTTTTTGGAACTAAAACTGTCGTAAGCATTACACATTATTAACGTAATTCCGGAATCACTTACTTAAATTTTTGTCGGAAGAGCCCGACCAGGTTTCGCTTTTATTCGAAGAGCTTAATTATGGAGAGTAATTTTTATGTTCTAAGTACATTCTAAGCAACGAAAGACGAAGTTGCGTAACCCAGTTTTAAACCGAATCATTTTACGCTCTATATCAAAACGTCGCTGAACAGAAAACTGGCTTAGCGAAGTGCCTTACAAGTGGAGTTTCGGTATTTCCAACTTACCCCATCTCTCTCGAAAATTATTAAGCTGGCTAGAAATGTCTTTTTCCGTATAATTTTGAACTTTGTTGGAGCTCCGTCTAGATCCTGAAACTTGACTATATTGATCTTCACAAAAATTAAAAACTTATTCTCTCTCTGCGTAATGTAAAGTTTCCACAGGCGTGACCTTATATTTTTGTAATATAATCAATCAGTGTACGGGTATGAGAGTATAATTAATAGAAAAAAAAATATTCACGTGATCTTAATAGTCAAGACTTTAGCAACCCAAACAGGCTTTTTTGTCCGAAGACTAAATATACGAGTATGCATATTAAAAAATAATCATATGTGCTTATCGATCGATGTCGCCGTGGGGTAAGTGGGTACCCTTTTTTCATTGTTTTTTTGTTCCGACAACAATAGGGTCACCGACAACATGTGTTTCGTCAGCCAGCGCGTCCGCCCTACGGAATTTACATACAGTTACCGGCCCACAAAAGTACTTCCCTAGAGTTCCGTAGCCCAGAGATAGATGAATGATCATCTTTATCTACCTTGCAAACCGATTTGAAACAAAAAGGATTTAATAAAAAAATACCATATTTACTAGTCCGAATGGACCATGGTAGCACCAGTCTGTAATGACGAATTATAAATAATTTAATACATAATAATAACTTCACATAAAAAGATTGCAACGCGCTATGGAAAGGGCTATGATCGGAATTTCTCTACGAAATCGAATCAGAAATTATGAGATCCGTAGACGAACGAAAGTCGTCAACATAGCCCAGCGGATTAGTAAGTTGAAGTGGCAGTGGGCGGGGCACACAGCACGCAGAACTGATGGCCGATGGGGCCGAAAAGTTCTCGAATGGAAACCACATATCGGCAAGCGCAGCGTAGGACGACCAGCCACAAGATGGACAGAAGACCTCATCCAAGTGGCAGAAAGACGCTGGATGCAAGCAGCTTCCAACCGGCCTTTTTGGAAATCAGTAGAGGAAGCCTATGTCCAGCAGTGGACTTCTTATGGCAGTATGATGATGATGATGATGATAAAAAGATCACTTGTCTCAAACTAGCATACTCTGTGCTATGGTAACAACACAAGGGCATCATTGGAAATACGCCCAGACTTAGGCCAATTGACAACATTTCATTTTTTTAGCATACGTATTTTATTGTCTTAAAGTAAACTAGATACAAAATAAAACGACCCAATTTTTTTATTTTCTGAAACACGCACGTTTTCTTATTAATTTTAAAGTTTAAAATATTTTTACCGGAAGTGACGAAACAACGAGGCTCACAATATCTTTTCTTTGGCCTAACATCCTAAAAAAACATAGTTACAAATGTCATTTTAGTATTGCCAGGGCCATGTTAAAAAACAGTTTCTGTATTTTTTTAACGTCTGCAAATATGTTTTTTCTTTTATACAATTAAATCAGCTTAGTTCAATTCATCGTCCCTTATTTATGTAGTTGTTCCTTTTTTTAAATGCACTTTGTGTTGGCAAAGCCTTTATCTGCGTTCGGAGTGTTTTTGCTGCCAGTTTGTTACTTTTGTAGCTACTTTTTCAAGGTTATTTATAATGGTAAGTATGGTAACCCTGATACTTATGTTGTGTGGCTTGCTAGGTTTTTTTTTATCGTGGCACAGGCATGTTCACTGAGAGCCATGGTGTGACGTCATCAGCGTATTTTTGTGTTTTTACCATTTTCTCGGAAATGCAACCACAGAAAAAACTGAAAAAAATTTTTACGTGCTTTACAAAGCCAAATCTCGAAATGGTTTTCGAATTAGAGCTCCATACAATTTTGAAATGTTGTCAATTGTGCAATTCAAGTACGGCCTCCAGCGCTAGCGGGGATCGAACCCTAGACCTCTGTTTTGGCAGTTGAACGTATTGCAGCTAACCTAAAGCGGTTGGTGCCGGCTGCCGTCGATAGATGGCACTCGTTAAGCCAAGTCAGAGGCCTTAGGGCGGCTTCACAACTTCTGACAGTAGACGAGCCACTAGTCTACGAGCCTCCACCAATCCGGACTTGGCCCCCGTGGTGGAGTATGGCCTATACCTTCCTCAGGGAAGAGACCCGTGCCCCTCGGTGGGGACATAATGGGTTGATGATGAATGATTGAAAGCGGTAGTCCAATTCACTATAATAGAACACGTCGTTATTTGTTACCTATGTGTGTGCCCGACAATCTTAATAGTATTTTCTCTACCGATTAACTTGACAATAATGCGTTAACGTTTTGACAAAGGCCCGTTAAAGGGAAAATAGAAAATAAATTTGCTTAGTATTCGTGTCGAGTTGGGGGCTGTCGTTCTGAAAAAGAAAGTCAGTGAACTTCTTTAGATATTCTCTGAGGATCAATTCACGTGCCCATAACCGGATCTATACAATCCGGAACGTTACAGTTTAACTGTTCGACGGCTATGTGAACGATGATGTCATGTGGGAAAGAGGAAGATTATTTTGTACCAGCTGACCCGGCAAACGTTGTTTTGCCATTATTAATTAGCCTACGACCTATTCTGAGACATACAAAAAAAAATTATCAAAATTGGTGAAGCCGTTTCGGAAGAGTTTGAAAACAAACGCTGTGATTTTTAGGGTTCCGTACCCTAAGGGTGGCAAATGGGACCCTATTGCTTGTCTGTCTGTCTGTCGTCAAAAATAAATAATTAAATTAAAATAAAATAAATATTTAAGGGGGGCACCCATACAACAAACGCGATTTTGTGCCGTTTTTCTCGATCTTAGTGTCTAATGTTGTATGGATAATGGTACGGAATCCTTCCTGTGCGAGTCAGGCTCGCACTTGGCCGTTTATTTATTTATTAGAATAGTGTGTATTCTAGGTATTTATGCTGATGTATTTGGTATATTGAGAATTATACTATAACTACGAATTTTATTATATTATTATGGTCTATGTAATTTTTCGCAGTAACTCTTTCCTGGCACTACACCTTCCACTGACCATATAACCCAAGGTTAGCTGGAAGGAAATACTCATTAGTAATAAGCTAACCTTTGTACATTGTCACTTATTGAACAATAAAGAATTTTCTAATCTAATCTAATATTACGAGTAAGTGCCCTGACCCTTAATCAAGGTCACGGCCTATATAAATTTATAAATTTCTTCCCTTGAAACCTTTTTACAGTTGTATTAAATTCACTATTACCACTATTACTACCTCCCCACGCCATCTTCCGTCGGCGCAGCTTGTTGCTCGCTCAAACTCATTCCAGGTGGAATAGAATACTCAATTTAAAACAGTGATTGGTAATTTAGTGTTACAGTTTTATTAAATTCACTATTAGGTATATAATTCTACCTCCCCACGCCATCTTCCGTCGGCGCAGCTTGTTGCTCGCTCAAACTCATTCCAGGTGGAATAGAATACTCAATTTAAAACAGTGATTGGTAATTTAGTGTTACAGTTTTATTAAATTCACTATTAGGTATATAATTCTACCTCCCCACGCCATCTTCCGTCGGCGCAGCTTGTTGCTTGCTTAAACTCATTCCAGGTGGAATAGAATACTCAATTTAAAACAGTGATTGGTAATTTAGTGTTACAGTTTTATTAAATTCACTATTAGGTATATAATTCTACCTCCCCACGCCATCTTCCGTCGGCGCAGCTTGTCGCTAGCTCAAACTCATTCCAGGTGGAATAGAATACTCAATTTAAAACAGAGTGTTACAGTTTTATTAAATTCACTATTAGGTATATAATTCTACCTCCCCACGCCATCTTCCGTCGGCGCAGCTTGTTGCTCGCTCAAACTCATTCCAGGTGGAATAGAATACTCAATTTAAAACAGTGATTTGTAATTTAGTTTTTTTTTGCGAAATATTGACAAACGCAGCATAGGACGCCCATCAGCTCACAGGATCGATGATCTAAGGCAAATTGCTGGTAACGACTGGATGAGGATGACCGAAAACAGAATGATGTGGTGGGCTTCGGGGTGGCTTATGCCTAACATGAATATTCGAGCTAGAACGATAGATTAGATTAGACTGAGCCACCTAAATATTTTAATTATCTGTACGCACAATCATACATAGTGGTAATACCGTATCGCGCTCGGGGCGACATCGTCGCAAGATCGTGATATTCTCTAACAGTCAGAAGTGAAGAAATCGATAGGATTTGGTGCGCATTTCAAAGATGGCTTCGTGTTTCTATGACAAAAACGATGACTCGATAAAAATCTTTGTGATCGCTCGCCATCTTGTACACGTAGTTTTGTTAGTTTCCCGTAAATGGCAAGCAAAGGTATTCAAACGTAGTGTCCGCACCATCACTGAAGTAAATTGAGTTAGGACATTTTCGTTCTTATGTCAACACAGACAAGGTCTTCTCCTTGGGACACGAGTGATGGCGCGTGCTCTACCGCCTCATTCGGCTTATACTTTTTTAAATGTCAGAAATAAGAAGTTAACATAGCCAACATAACAGTACTAATAAAATAAAAAGTTCCGATCACAGTTCGGAAACGTAAAAATTTGACACCCCTTTGTCCGGTGCTAAAAAAACGAAATTAAAAAACTATGTTATGTAAACTATGTTAATATAAACAATATTTTTCATCTTTATGCAAATATAAACTATGTGTATTCGTGGTGGGTGTAACATCATATTTAAAGAGATAATGTTTTTTGTCTCAGAATCTTATTACGTTTCGGAACGCAACTATCGGTAGTTATTTTTAGGTTTCCGTACCCTAAGGGCTTTACCAATAAACTCGACATAAATTTACACCTTGGAATAATATAAAATTTTGTATAGGTATTCCTAGTTTAACCTACGCATAAATTTACACTAGGTTTATAAGTAAGGGGGTAAGGGTGCCAAACGGGAACCTATTACTAAGACTTCCCTGTCTGTCTGTCTGTGTGTCTGTCTGTCTGTCCGTCCGTCCGTCTGTAACCAGGATGTATCCCATAATAGCTAGCCAGTTGAAATTTTTACAGATGATGTATTTCTGTTGCCGCTAGAACAGAAAATACTAAAAACAGAATAAAATAAATATCTAAGGGCCTCCCACACAACAAACGTAATTTTTTGCCGTTTTTTGCTCGATATTAATAATGGCAACAGGTAGACGCTTGAAATATTCTCAGAATATTTAGTTCTATATTCGCTTCAAAAATAAAGAATTAAAATAAAATTACATAAATATTTAAGGGGGGCTCCCATACAACAAATGTGATTTTTTGCTGTTTTTCTCGATCTTTGTGTATAATGTTTTATAGATAATGGTACAGGACCCTTCGTGCACGACGCCGACTCGCACTTAGCCGGTTTTTTAAGTTTGCGTTATTATGTTGGTTATATTGAAAGTTTACTTTCGTTCCGTTGTGGTTTTTGCGTGATGCACAGAAACGGAGTGAGACAGACAAATATCAGACAGATAGATTGTATAGATAGATTTTATTTGTGGTTGCTATAAAGGTAACTCAATATCTGTGAGCGTTTTAGCTCAAAAACTCCCGCTATGGCCCATTGTAATATAATAATATAAACAGAATACAAGTCATTGTGAGAATCACACCAGGGCTCAGGTTCATAAAAGCACAATACTTATGACAATTCGAGGTGCATTGCGTGGCAGTCTTCTTACTTATTAATCTGTGGTTTAATTGACTTTACAATGTACATCGAATTATCATAGTAAACTATGGTAGTTCTATGAAACAGGCCGCTGATAGTAACGTAATTTGAAAATACTATCACTGGCCTACATAACTAAACCATGTAGATTGGTGAAGTTACCACTTAACATGCTGTCATTACTATCTAAATATTTCCTAACTTCCCGATAAGAAAAGGAAAATTCCAGATCATAGAACAGTAATAAAACGGAATGAAATGGCCAATTTCAGAATAATAGCCCTGTTTACGCAGACTTGGTAGGCTCTATGTAAGTTGTAAGGCTGTATAGACAATTGAGCGGTTGTGCTAAGCCACAGCGGAACTTGTTGCTGTTGGGCGGCTTTGTCCTGGAAGGCTCCCATTGATTTAAGCTGGCACAATGAGCCTAAGTTTAGTGAACCCTTTCGGGTGATCAATTGTATTGTACATCAATATTAGTTAGAAAGCTCCGAGTTTGCAGGTTTCTGCTTCTTTTGATAGTAAATTCATCATACTTACCTACTCTTACAATTTCCAAAAATCGGCATTTCTAATGTTTTCACTCGCAGCTTCTTCTATCTAGTGATAACGACAATATTTGCTTCAGTTTTAGAAGAGATTTGGTTGCCTAAAATACGGGGTCGTCCTAGCGTATGAATGGTAATATTTCCCATATAGGGTTCCCTGAAAGAAATTGCTATCAGCAATAAGGCCGCCACAATTGGCGGCTTTTGTAACTGTTGTTTCTGTAATATTGAAACATGAAGGAGGAGGATATTGGAGCATTCTTTATAGTTTAGGACTGGAGTGCGACTGGCCGAACACACAAGCAAAGCACACAAAGAGCGGTTTGTGTTATCATGACGAATGGAATGTGGGCAAATTATAAAATACCCTTGGCATGAGCAGTTTCATTTGTTTTTGTTGGCCGATTAACTCGATTACGGCTACAGTGTCTTAGTATTGATATAGTCCGCAGAAATCTTTTTGGCAGTAACGTGAACATAGTCACATATCATTTGTACATCGCGTACTGTCTTTACAGTGTATGTTTGAGTAATTGACTAATAGTAATTTACTACGCACCACACTACGTCAATTTCTCACACATACACTGTAAAGACACTAAGCGATGTGCAAACGATCTGTGACTATGTTCACGTTACCGCCAAAAAGATCTGTGCGGACTACACGTCAGTATTCTGTAGTTAGTATTGTGTAATTCTTCATCATCATCATAATCAGCCATTGGACGCCCACTGCAGGACACAGGCCTCCTGCGTGGTTTTCATAACCATGAGGGGTTTTGCCATAATCGCCACGCTTGGCAGGTGGGTTGGCGATCGCAGTATGCGGTTGGAATCTCAGGAAGACGCTGCTGCCCGTCTCCTGGTAATTGATTTCCTTAGTCGCCTTTTACGACATCCACGGAAGGAAATGAAGTGACGCTATTCTTAATCCGGCGCCACACGGGGATTGTGTAATTAATAGCTGCTATCTAAGAGTAATTTAAGATATGAAGACACGGACCTCGAGAGAAACCAGTTATTATGGTTTTAGGAGGTTCGAATGCATTTAACCTGTATCTATATTATGTGAACATAAATAAATAAAAATAAATAATTTCTTTCTGGGGTGTATAAAAAGATTTTTTGTTTAATTTACGTGCTTAAGTTGTATTTACGTAAATATTTTATGAAAAAAAATTTTCATTTCATTTCATGTGGTGAAGTCATAGATAACAACGCTGAGTCGGCTAAGAACTCTGTGTTTATCCCTCTCTATCTCTTTCTATGCTTCTTTTTCCTTTCTCTATCTTTCATAAAGAGAGATGCGTTCCCAGAATGTATTTCCTTGGGTTGCTTCACTAGTACAAATTATTGACAGAGGTTAAACCTTTTATTTGTTTAATTCAACGCGCCACCCGTGACAGTTCGAGTGCACGCTCTAGTGTACTGCCGGCTGCACCTAATAAAATGTCTAGTTTATTAAAATTGCGCTTTTGACTTTCGAAAATACTCGTATTTTGAAACCAAATATCTACGAAAACGCTCGATCGACGATCCGTTAATGTCATGTCACGTTCCATTCCCATTTATTTTTCACTCCACTTAATGTGTTTACCAGCTAAACATATTAAACAATTACTCTTGGTAATCAATTACTCACAGCAAAGTGTAGGCAAATAACATAAAAACGCTGAGTACGAATGTCGTTAATTTAATTTATCTTTCCGACTGACACCACGTACGCTCGCGAGTCGCGGTTTAGTCAGTGGTGGAACCGTTTACTCTAGACTGTAGACGGTTCCACCACTGACTAAACCGCGAGCGTAGGTGGTGTCACTCGGACTCTAGCCTCTAGATATTAAGGCTCGTGCACACTACCAGAGGGCGAGTCTCTGAAATGTATAGTCGTTCATTAGAGTCATATTAGAACGGTAATGCTTGTTTCTCTGACTCTATTGGTAGTCTAGTAACCATTCGCATTCTAATGGTATAACCCGTGCAACTTAACTCGTCGTAACGCGCGATTCGATCTTCTTCGCGAGAAATGCCTATTTAATTCATAAGCAGCTTATATACGTCCCACTGTAGGGCACAGGCCTTCTCTCAGGGAGAGAGTATGGGCTTAATCACCACGCTTGCCCGGCGCGGATTGGCGATTTCAAGCGCTGAGGTATGTGAATAGCTCAGACACCCAGGTTTCCTCACGATGTTTTCCTTCACCGTTAGCGAGTGGTATTGCTACTATAACTTTACAAATGTACATAACTTAGAAAACAAAGTCATAGGTACATGCCCGCACTGGGATCGAACCTGGGTCTCCCGTTTCCGAGTCCAATGTTCTACCCACTAGGCTACCACCGCGGCCTATTTAATTAGCGCGGGTTATACCATTGCAACGCTATTGCTTTGTAGACTACCAAATAGAGGCAAATAACTACTATTGTCGTGCTTCTATAATTCTATCGGAAAACGATGTGAATATTCGAATACTCGATCTAAGGCAGTCATTTTAGCACTGTTTGACGGACTATCTTCCTTAGGCCACCGAAGTTGTACCTAGTAGAAGATAAAAAGACATATTTTTTATTTTTCAAGACAGCTGCCGGCTTAAACGTTATTCTCATCATACAATATCTTGAGATTAACTCGGGTTAGTTACTAACTTACTCACGGTAAGTTTTGAGAGCATTTATTTTCTACCTGTATATTGTACATATTGTATATTAGTGTGATTACCATGTCGAAGGTCGTAGGTTCGATTCCCTCTGGGGGCCATCATACATTTGTACAAATTACCTCAGTCTGGGTGTATTTCCATGATTCTGCTTGTCTGGTTCCATGCTAACCAGACACAAAAGATACAGGGTATCCTAGTATGGGGGCAGGACGAGTGATTGTGTTATATGTGGAACTTATATTTTGCTTAGCTTTGGTATATAATTGTCCAGATAACGTAAATCTTTCGAATTGAATCTCTGATCAATTGAGATCAAGTGGGGAATATTTCCGGGGCATCATTCCACAGGGTTCAAAAACAACACTCATTCATAATACCAACTTTCAAGAAGTGTTGATTTATTTGTCTTGTCAGCTACACCATTCGAGCCACGTGTCAACACTTCAACGTTTAAACTGCGTGCTGCCTCCGAACAAAACTACCATAGTTAATGAACAGAAACCCTAGGACTGCCACAGTAATAAATAGCTATTTAAGCAGTTCAACACGCGTGTAAGCGATCATCTATCTATCTTTACTTATAAAATTACATGTTTGTTTGTTTGTTACACTTTATTGCACAAAATACAAAATTTAGCACTCAAAAAACATGAATGTCTTAGATTATGAGCAAGGGCGGACTTATTTCAAGATAAATGTCCTGAGTGACTGACGAAATATGGCCCGTAATATTATTTTCTAACGTAATAAACCACTCAGGGAGGATTTTTGAAAAATTATACATCTCAGGGGTGAGATGGAGATTAAAGTTATAAACTACGGATTTTTCTATGTCCCTATACGCTTAAAAAGGAATGGAATTTAAGTTTTAGGCTTATGATTGGGAATCATACTAGTACAGACGATTACTGAAAATCAGCGCTGCCCGGGACTGACCCGGGTCAGCATCAGCTGATCCACGAACTTTTGCCTTATTTTATATCATAACCTAGTTAAGCCTTACTTTGTTTAAGTTATTTTTTGATGAGGCAATGAACACTTTTTTGTCATTATCAAATAATAATTTACGTTACTTTTCAGTTTCATAGAATATTTTTGGAGATTGTTAACAAATAGAAGATAGATAGAGAACACTTTATTGTACACAAAACATGTGGCCATGTGGGGAGGATGAAGGAAGAAAGATTGACGAAACAAATATATCGAGCGAATGTGAGTGGAAGGGCCGGTAAGGGATGTCCCAGGCGGACATACTTTGACCAAATATGGTATGTATTAGCAAAGGGCAAGATCAAAGTAACTACCCGAAACCGGCGTGCGTGCATGCAACGACAAATGAATGTCGATGAATCGAAAGTGATCCGTCAGGATCATGGCAAGTGGCAGTCCCTGGTCTCTGCGCACTCTTCTGGGATACAGGTGTGAGGTTATGTTATATAAAAAAATGTACATGTACTTATTTATTTTCCTTAAGAATCATTTTCACAAACTGAATTTAACGCGAGCGACGCCGCGGACTCAACTAGTACATTAAAATAAGCTTAAGAGCACGCGCTCGTATCTTTGGTAACCGTTCGGTACCGATCCGAGCCCATATGTAACCGCCCTAACTTATAATAATTTAATGCTCAGTCAGCCCATTAAAAACGATTCAACCATGGCGCGACTATCGGAGTGCATTAGGAATAAAGCGAGCTTCTATGTGAGAAAGGATAAGGCAATCTTGGAGAAGGCTTTGGAGTTTTGAACTTTATTGACTCTGTTGCTGATAACGTTGATATGCCAGTAGGTACAATCGTCAGCACAGCAACATTTACGGGCGTGAACTCTACTCGGTTACATTACGGGTGACTTTCTGTTCTGTAACTGAAATGTTCTATAGCTTGACCTGCTGACAATCTACTCGGGTCCCTATTTTACACGCATCAGAACACTTACTTCACATTCGAGAGGTCCAGGATTCTATTCCGGCGTTACCAATGACTTTGTTTCTTTAGTTACATACTAGTTATATTTATTTTGTTTTCTTATTGTGGCGTGTGTACTATTTTTATTCAAAAGTCAGAAGCAAAAAAAATAATATTCAAAGTAACAGAGAAACTGTGACTTATTGAACGTTACAAGTAAAACTACGTGTCCGTTTCAAAATCTAGATCATTTGGAGAAAAAACGGACAAAAAACTCCAAACTTAGTATTTTCAAACATATTCCTTAATTAACAGAGTTTACATTGTCATATCTTCACAAACCTATTAGTAGGATGCATTGAGCTGGCTTTAATTCCACACATCTTTGTCATCTAACTAAATAATCCTTAATGCTATAGTAGCCCTTTTGGCACAAAGTGCGCTTTACACATTTTTTGAACCGCGCTTCAGGCAAGCTTATTATATCTTCAGGGATCTTATTGTAATAAAAACGTATACAATGCCCCATAAAGGATGTATTAACCTTTGCCAGCCTAAATCTTAGGAAAGAAAGTTTATGTTTATTTCTAATTTTTACATTGTGTTGGCTACCTACGGTTTTAAAATTACTGATATATTTCCCGACGTACATAATATGATAAGACAAGATAAGATAAGAATATTCTTTATTGTACCAGGAAAAACACAAACATGAAATGTTTACAAAAATGCAGTACAATTGCTTATAGCAATTTCTTCCAGGCAACCTACGATGGAGAGTTGTTGAAGGAACAGTGAGACGGGTAGTAGGTGCAAATATGAATATTCATTTACATACTTATACATAATAATAATATACTTACTTATACCTTTACATACTATAGGTATAACAATTATAAACATACATAAAGTTACATAAGTTACAATAAAGTTCTACCAGAGGACAAAAGAAAAGACATTCCTACATGCAGGAAAACAATAATAATTGAACTATTTAATACATTATAGTGATAGATATAGAGCGTGAACCCTGCTTTTAAAGATAGCTGGGGAAGAAGAGCGCCTTATTGAAACCGGCAGATCGTTCCACAGCCGGGCGGCCCTAACAGCAAATGAGTTGCTTAAGAACCTCGTCGAATGACTTGGAATCTTTAGCATCATATTCTGGTCAGACCGAAGGGCCCGACTGTGGGAGTCACTGAGGTATTTAAAGCGCTCTTTAAGATATAGACGGGTGGCTGGATTGAACAGTACTGAGTAGAGAAGAGAAATGATGTGGGCATTCCTGCGGAAACGGATGGGGAGCCACTTGAGCTTAGTGCGATACTTGGAGACATGGTCATATTTGCGTAAGCCAAATATGAACCTTATAGCAAAGTTTTGGAGGCGCTCAAGTTTGTTTAGTTGCTCTTCAGTCAAGTCGAGATAGCTGGCATCAGCGTAGTCGAGGATAGGGAGCAACAGGGATTGCGCAAGTGCAATTTTGGTCACAGTGGGCAGGAAATTACGTAACCTTCTTAGAGAGGCCGCCGAAGCGAATACTTTCCGACTCACTTCCGCCAGCTATGGTGACCAAGACATACACCTATCAATAATAACCCCCAGGTTCTTAACCTTCTCACTGAACGGTATTGTTATACCATCGAACAGCATGCGTGGAAGGTGTTCCCAATTGACCCTCGATATCATCCTAGGACTGCCTACAACAATAACCTGTGTCTTGGAGGGATTGACTCTCAAGCCGTGAGAGTTACTCCACTCCAAGATACAATTTAGATCAGCATTGGTGTTAGCAATTGCCAAGGGCAGACTATCTACGGGAGTATGCGCGTAAATCTGGAGATCATCTGCATAAAGGTGGTAGGAAGAAGAAAGGTTTTTAGAAATACTATTGATGAAGATTGCGAAGAGGAGAGGAGACAACACGCCACTTGTAGGACACCGGCAGTCGTATCAGACCAAGTAGAGAAGGATTCATCAATACGTATACGTTGCCGGCGCCCATGCAAGTAACTACGAAACCAGTCAATCACCTTAGGAGATATGCTAAGAGAGCACAGTATACCCAGCAAGATATCAAAGTCAACTGTGTTGAATGCATTGCTGAAATCCAACAACGTAAGGATAGTGACTTGACCATTGTCTATCCCTAACCTGATGTCATCTGTAATTTTAACGAGTGCCGTAACCGTGCTGTGACCTGGTCGGAAGCCAGATTGGAGGGGATTAAGGAGATGATTTTTGTTTAGGAAGATACTAAGTTGATGATGGATCAGGCGCTCAAGGACTTTTGAGAGGAAAGGGAGGATCGAAATGGGGCGAAAATCGGAGAATGAGGAAAGATGAGCCTTTTTGGGTAAAGAAGTGATCTGTGCTTCCTTCCAGGCAGTAGGAAAGACACCAACCTCGACAGAGTGGTTCAGCATTTTTGTGACAACGGGAGTAATAACATCAATGATGGGCCTAATCATTTTTCGGCTAATGCCATCAGTACCCACGGCGCTGGAGGTAATGGATACTATAGGTATACTCTTCTCAACATCACAATCGGAGAATTGACTAAGACAAAAAGGCGGGAAGTCTAGAGTTGGAAGTGAAGAAAGAATACTCAAAGTGTTAGTTTTAATAGTTCCATCGAAGCTGGGAACAGAAGTGAAGTGATTATTGAGAGCATTGACATCGAGGTCCTTAGATATTGAGTCCTGACGTGGTTTTCCAACTCCTAAAGATTTGAGAAAATTCCAGACTTTGGCTGGATCACCATTTTCTGCTGATTCATGGATATGGCGTTATTGCAGAGATTTCGCAAACTTAAAAAACGCTCCTTATTGTAGTCTGTTAATATGGTCATAGATATACTGACTACTGACTTATAAGCAGCCTATATACGTTCCATTGTAGGGCACAGGCCTTCTCTCAGAGAGAGAGTATGTGCTTAATCACCACGCGTGCCCACCGCGGATTGGCAATTTCAAGCGCTGAGGTATGTGAATAGCTCAGACACCCAGGTTTCCTCACGATGTTTTCCTTCACCGTTAGCGAGTGCTATTGCTACTATAACTTCACAAATGTACATAACTTAGAAAGAAAAGTCATAGGTACATGCCTGCACTGGGAATCGAACCTGGGTCTCCCTCTTCAGAGTCCAATGTTCTACCGACTAGGCTACCACCGCACAGACTACTGACTTGTAATAAATTATTCTTCTTATTCTTATAATACTAAAGTGAACTCGCTGTAAACTAAAACATGGTCAGGAAAGCTGAGTGCTTGAGGGGATAACCGACCTGGTGGTGATCACATTGGTGGTTTAACCAATCCGCGATGGACTTGTGTAAAAACTCTCAGAAAGAAAGAAATAAACCATTATAACTTAGTTTATTTGTGAACACGTTTAATTTAATTCGAATTAAATGAACTCATAATTTTGAGTATTAAGTAATCCTGTACAGTAAATTTATATGTGAAATTAACAGATTTCACTGAATTATAAATTTCTGTCTAGAGTGCCTAATAAATGCCATTGTATTTTATAAGCGGATTAATATTAATAATAAACAGAATATGCCGTAATAAATTTTCTCCTTTCAAATCTCGGTCATTGTACGTAAATGTGGTTTATGTATTGCAGTTTCAGCTCTCTACATTTTTTTTGACCTAAGTCACGTGCGGAGGGCATCATCCGCGTATAATTGGTTCGACAAAGACAAGTTTTCTCTTCATCTTAGATCTTATTCAGCTCCACATAACTTAGCTTCATGGCGCACCGGGGCCTGATTTAAATACCACCTGTAGTTCTGTGAAACAACTCATCCAGCAATTACGGCAGGCTCCACTCTAATGGCGCTCTATCATTAGAATTTATCGTCAAATGAGGCCCAAAGTATTTATTTGAATTTCAATGGGTACATTACTGCGGGAACGGGTTCCAAGCGCCTTTTGAATTAATTTTAATATTCAGTATGTTTAACTTTAATTATGCGTCTGATCTTTGAAATGACGACCTGATTTGGCTGAGGATATTAATTATATAACTATTTGTTTGGTTTCCATATGCTGTTAAGAATAATTCTATTTCCTAGGTTTCTGCTCCTTTGTCTGGTTCATTCAACCATTAAGTTATTTATATCTGTCTATAACTCTTATCAGTAACTAATCCACTCATTCAAATTGATTGAAGAAACTGAAAGATAATTGAATTTTGGTTGACTTTCGTGGCTTACTGTAGCCACGAAAGTCAACCAAAGATTTCCTAGATTTCTGCTCCTTTGTCTGGTTCATTCAACCATTAAGTTATTTATATCTGTCTATAACTCTTATCAGTAACTAATCCACTCATTCAAATTGATTGAAGAAACTGAAAGATAATTGAATTTTGGTTGACTTTCGTGGCCACAGTAATAAAAATTGACAAGCAATATTTTTAGGCACTGTTTGTAGGTATGACTTTAAAAGTGGGGGTACTCAAACGTGGACTAAGGCTAACATACTTAAGTGAAACGTAAATAGCATCTAACTATAATTTTTAACACAAAAGTCTTGTGTGTGAGTGACATTCAAGAACTGGTGGAAATCGGCTTAGTCTGCAGACCTGAACGGCCGTTTATTCATTTAAACATTTAAAACATAAAACATCAGGGCACATGTAGCATCGCAGCATAATAAGCGCCTGTACGTCTACGCGATTAATAGATGGGAGTGGTAATTGCACCGGCAACTAGCTATTAAAAGGATGAATCATATCATATAGCCGATGTGCATTTAATACCACTAGAAACTGGTTGATCTTTTCAATTACGCGGCCCCGTAGCGGCGTTATGATTTTTATGAACATTTGAATGCCGATTTGTTAATGTTTGATCGATTGTTACACGTTCATTCAGTCGGTTAGCGAGTAATGACATTTTATACATATCCCAGAGGGGTAGGCAGAGACCAGGGACTGCCACTTGCTACGATCCTGACAGATCACTTTCGCTTCCTTATCATTCATTAGTCGTTGCATGCACGCACGCCGGTTTCAGGTACTTTTTATCTTGCACTTTGCTAATACATCCCCTATTTGGTCGAGGTATATCCGTCTGGGTCGTCCCTTACCGGCCCTTATATATAAATATATATATATATATATATATATATATATATATATTTATATATATAGTAGCACGTTAATTCAACCAGCCCACTATGCTGCCTCCTCCATAATTTCAGACCATGATGATGGCCAAAATGAATGCTTTTATTATTATTACATATTTCCATGCTTCGGAAATTGTGCGAGCTTTGTTCGGCGAGCTTGCTACTCTGGCCACGCCCCTAAAGCAGAAACCGGTCGCGATTGGTCGGCCCTGGGCTTTGTTGCTCAGCAGCAGCTCACTTTCCGACCAAATTATGAGCACTAATGAGATCACGAATGAAGCTTTTGTTCAAACATCTATCCCCACAATCGTTTGCTAAGTAGCTGAAAGGGCAAAGCTGAGTATTGTATTTTACTTTTTTCTTTCTGTGGTAATTTGTCGATAGCTACCGAATGAGTTTTAAAATAATTGCGTTTTCCTTGCTCCTTAAGAGCACAAGCTGGTTAAGCGGTAACTTTGTGAAGCATTTACTTACATTAGCGGTAGCGAGACCATGGAATTTATAAAAGTGCGCTAAAATACCGCAACAATCAGGTCCAAGGCCCGCGTCGTATGTCTGCCGGCAGCATTTTAATGTTGCTAATATCAATTCGATACGATTTTAATTTTATGGCCAGTCATTTTGAGAATTTAAAAAACTGGTCAGGATTTATCGCCTCGCTCGACTGGCTTTATTCAGTAGCGTATAGGCTTGTTTTATATGTGAGCTTCAAGCAAGAGACATAATATTTTTTTACATCATACAACTCTCGGGCTGTTTGGGAAAATTGTTCCGTTATTTGAATGTTACATACAAATTTCTATGTCTATTTCATTATACTGCTTATTTCCTATGTAATAAATAAGTGCGTTTTAAAATCTTATGAGCAAAGTAAATTTTTATGTCGGCCAAATATCACCGTGTAACAAGTGTATTGCCGAGGACTTTTATTAGCTATTTTGTGTCTCGCTGCTGGACAAATGCATCCCCTTTAGCTCTTCACTCCTGCCTGTCACCGGCCATTCTTCGCCTCCCCGTCAGAAAAACCGAGGATAATGGTCTAAATTTTTATTCTCTTCACGGTGCGTGACCGTGAAAGTAAGTTCCTAGAGCCACACTTTGTGAGTGTTCAATTATTGCCATTGCTTGCGTCTCCTTGTACCTACCGTGGGTGTCCACTGTCCATCGCGTGCGTCACGCATGCGAACCAATTGGCGCAATAATTGTAACACTTCTTACCGTACATCTATTTAGCTGCAATTACTCTAAAACATCTGGGGCTAAAGTTCTTTGTTATACAAACGCTTTATGGGCGCTTAAACTTAATTTTTACTTATCACAATAAAATTTTAATAGTGTTATGGATAGATGGTGACCGGAATATAAAAAAAAACCAGCCAAGTGCCAGTCGGACTCGCGCACAAAGGGTTCCGTGCCATTATCTATACAACATTAGACAAAGATCGAATTTGAGAACAGCGCCAACTATAGAAACCAACAAGAAGCGTTTAACATTGACATTCAACCACATGATATCGGCGCTGTGAAGGTTACATAGATGGCCGCTTAAATATTTATTTGATTCTGTTTCTAGTATTTGTTGTTACAGTGGCAACAGAAATATATCATCTGTTGAAATTTTTTAATATTTTGTTGCTATCAGTGGAAGCCTGTTAATGACTTTCTGTTCTCATATTTTTAAATAGTATTAAGTTATATAATGTCAATGGCTTTCCTAAAACTAAATAAATAAATAAATAGGGTCCCGTTTGGTACCGTTCGGGTACGGAACCGTAAAAAATTGTCATTGAAATAACGCAAAAACTGTTCTTTAGTATAAATAAATTAAATACTCCAAATTAACAAAAACTCTCTCTTTTTTTTTTGTATAATATTGACACGGAGACAATTTGCACAATTTTTAAAGAATAAATTGTCAGTTTTAATATTTTGCTTATTGGAAGTGGTTTAGTTACCAACACTGAAGTAACGCTTTTCAGATTTTGTGCTATTTCAATAACAATGTAAACCGTTTCTATAGACCCCTAAGTATGTTCCACGCATCGTGGTTTAATAATTCGTAACGAGGACGATCATGCAGTAATGAGATCATCATATTTCCTCATTATGTCATGTGATGCAAGTGCGACAAATAGAACAACCTAACAAAACAACGTTTACCACACAGAACATTTTTCTCTGTTCTGTGGTTTACCATTATTTATGTGATGAAATACTTGGTGGCCCACGCGCGCCGCACCCGGTCCCTGATAACGTTTGACGAGATTCCCCGCTCAATAATTCATATGTCACTTTTATTTATTCAGCCAGGGTACGACACTGCCGACCAATACATATTTAATAGACCTTTACCGACGAATAATAAAGACAATGAAACGCTATGATCAGCTGGGTCCGAATTATTCCGCGGCCCTCTAAGAGAACCTTAGCAATTACCCGACCCAATGAGCGCAAATCGATTCCGATGATACTTCGCGATTGTGTCGATATCGCAGCGCCCAGAGCCGACCTTCCCTTCCACAAAGAACAAGACAACGAGTGGTTCCTTTAAAAAAAAATAACTTGTTTGTCGCCGGATAATAAGATCGCTCCGTCAGAATAATGGGTAATTTGTTTGAGTGTACAAAAAAACCTGCAAATGGTTCCTAACGCTATAATAAAAACAGAGATACGGCCAGGGCGGGTTGGATCGAGAAATGAATTTAGATTATAGGTTAACGCCGACTAAGTGTGGGTTCGCCGCTTCACCTGTGCTTGAAAAAATATCGAGAAAAAATGCCTGGAGCCCTATTGAGCCTTCGCCGTGTTGTGTGAGACTTTTGATCCATGCTGACGCTCGTTATTTTACTGTTCAGATGGAGTAGTAAGAGCTTTTCGACGTGGCACTTGTTATCTGTCGTTTCAAACGCCCTGAAAATAGAGTGGGCCTGCCTGTAGGTAGCCAAATTCATGCTGCTCCAGCTTTAGTCGAAACTTTAAGTCTGTCCTATCTTATAGTTCGTTCGAGTTTGAGAATCTTTTGCTCGACGCGAAAATTATGGAGATATGATGATACGCAGCTGTAACAGCAATTACTTTATTTTTCCATGAATCTAAAAAATAAAATAAGTTTTTCAATCATCCTTCATTTTTCCCTCGATAAAGTGTATTATTATGATTTCTCATCCGCTATCATAAAAAGAGACGATACCGACTGGGGCAGCCGATCGTTGTCTTATTATTAAAGTAGCTTACAACCTACAAGCGCCAGTAAAAGAATATAAGAATTAATACTTAATCGGAGTAAGGCAAAGGCTCCCTTCCTTAAACGTAGTAAGCTGTGTACTCATCAACATCGCTATGTTGTACTGAGAATGTTACCTTAGATAGGTAGGAATTCCAAGTTTATTGAGTGGGATCAGCATACTCGGCTAGCAAATGCCCAGTTTAGCCCTGATGATGGTTATCTTTTTTGTGTACATTTTCAGGCTTAGGTAGGCTTTTCACCTATCACAGCTTTTTGTATGAATAGCACAAGTGTTTCACATGTTGAATTCATATATTGGCTTCACGAATCAGTACAGATGGTTTGATTTCCGTCCACATAATATTCATAAAATATTCAATGGACGATCCTGTACTGATTCGCGAAGCCAACATATGAAGCAATTCAGATGTTGTCTTCAAAACGTTTTTGGAACCAATTCTCAAATGATTAGCGGTTGTTATGTCTACGGTACACTAATGGCGCACAGATAAGATAGATAAAGATAAAACATTTTATTTGCTAAAGCATGGTGAATACATTAAAGTAGCAGGTAGAGTAAAAAGATGAAAGGAACATGCACGCTCTACCAGTTAAGGTGTGCAAATATTATACTTTGAGAATAATGTAAATAACAAATTTAGAATCTTAGAATGAATGTGGCCAAAGAAGTGGTGTTGTCAGTACTTAGTGCATCCGAACCGGTTTAGTAGAGGGAGAGAACGAAATAGCATGCTCACACAGAAGGCATCTTCAAAGATTAAAGAAGGTTTCCTTTACTCTAAGTTTTGCTAGACTACCAGGTGGCTGTATTGTATCTTATTAATATATTTTTATTCCCTATGTATGTCGCCATATTTCCTCCTCAAAGCGTGACACGGATTACGTATAAGTCCACTTTTACGATAACACTGACTTAAACCTGTTGGGTTATGACCTTGAAAACAACAATTAAAAACCATTGTTACGGTGGTCCGATGGGGCCGTTTAGAATTCTATTAAAGAATGTAACAAATGTATAGGTGACATTATATATTTTACTATGATATTTTTGTATGATAATTCTATTTGTGATGTAAACTTGTTAGTTCATTTCGTGCCGTTCTTTTTTTTCTTTTTCTGCCAACGTAAATTGCTGTACGCGATTTACGACAACAAAATCTGTCAAAAAACCCTAAAATGATTGGCTGACGATTTTAACTATTTATCTAACAAACAACGCCACTACAGAGCAGAAAATCCATAAAACCACATAAAAGTCGCAGAACAGAAGTTCTTGTAAATGTCAAACTCTAACTGACATGCACTCTTTTCTATTCCAGTTACATAATGTTTCAATTTCAACGGGCTGTCACTTTTTACTAGCGGTGACAGGCTACTGGAATTATATTGACGGAGGAATGTAATACCTAGCTCTGGAATAAAAATAATAATATTTATTTTATTTCAAGTAAGTAACATTTTAGCTAGTAGGCTAAAATTAAAACTATATAATATGTTAGTACTTATAGCTAAAGACGCAATATATTTTAATATAAATTACATTTAACAGTACACATTAGAGGGTACATGCAGGCTGGCATAGTGACGCATGTAGGGCGAATCTAGGCGGCCTGCTATCATGCTCAGGATGCTTTTGGAGCTACCCCGCACCCTGCTAAGCATCGATGCGCACCGCTTACGCATAGTAGCGTAGAAGCAGTCTACCCGGGCCTCTGCAATCATGCCAGATGCTCTACGGAAGCGGGGCAGCCCCATCAGCACCCTGAAGGCATCATTGTACTGTACACGTAAAATAAAGCGCGTATTAAACCCATGATGTTGAACCATGTAGCACGCACGGCACAACTTCTGCGTAACTTCCTTCGAAGAAATGCGGTACTTGCTGAGCTCGTAATGAAGTAATGTCGTTTTTGTTACCGTTTCGGTAACTTTATACTGTTAGTTCTCACTGATCTTATAATTTATACTCAAGTACTCAAGCTCACGGACATTAAATTAATAGTTTATTGACCAAAGATATTACAACGATCTTGAATAGGAACTTAGAATAGATACATGAGATGACTTAAATATATAGATTATCCTCTGTTACCGAGCTAGGCATATAGCCTGTATTATAGCATTCAGCGCCAAAAGCCCACGGAATATTGCAAATATTCTAAGCAATACAATGTTAAGCAATACAATTGTATCGCAAATCAGGAAGATTTTCTTGTTAACCAAACAACACACGTTCCATTCCCTGCAATCAAAACACGGTGATGATACGATACTAATTTAAAATAAAATAAAAAAACTTGATAACAAACAAGGCATCGTTGTTGTAACAGTTTTGATTTGTTTCAAAACAAGGGTAACTGCGGCCGAGCGGCGATTGATTTCAAAGCGGTTTCTGTAGGCCTCTTTAATGAGAAACTCGAATGGCCCGTGACTAAATATGCGCCCACGCTCACCAGTCTCAACAACCTATAATATCTTGAATAATTTTCTTGTCTGCCCGGATGGACTAGGCCCATTCGCTCGGAAGCATCACTTTTTAATTAAATTTAACGCACGTTTTACGTATACTGCCCGTAATGTGATTATAATTTACTAACGATTAGGATTACTCCAGCATAGGGCGTTGGATTAAAGATTACCCTTTGGACGTGCTCAAATTCGAGTCTAGGAATAAACAATTTAAAAAACTCATTACGTTATGAGCCGCCAGACATCCCATCAAAAGCCTATTTGACGCGTTCGCTACCGTTATTTTACGTAATTTCAGATTAGATTCGAGTAAGAAATCGCCGTGGAATGTGTATTCCTGTAAATTTTTGAGTTCTTTTTAGTCAGGAGGTATTAGTGGGAGCATCGGTGCAATGACAATAGGTTTTCAATGATAAATAGAGTTTTATCTAATTTCAAAGGATAACGCTCGTTACGCGCCAATGAAACTAAATTAGAAGTTCACTTTGTCGTTTATTAGTTTCATAAAATCCTCCCTTCATGTCTGAAGGGTAAAAGATCCGCGAATAAAAGCTCGTTAAAATCACTCGCTACTCGATTCCGAATAAAAGTTTCGACCGCTCTCTCTTTTTTTGTAAAAAAAACGAGAGCAGGAAGTGAGGCGTATTTAATAGGTACAGGCCCGCCAGCAATTTTTTCATCTCCTGAATTAATTTTAATTTTGATTCCATTAACATAATAAAATAAATCAGTGTGGGTCCGAAGGGATCCAGTAGGAACGGGAAAAAGTAATCTTGCTCCAGGATCGGGTCTTATCTGTTGACGGACAATTTAAAAGGGTCGGAAGTTACTGCGGCTTATTTGTTTATGCAGTGATTTACTGTGTTTTGATACAGTGTTGTTAAGTAGCGCTGCACTCGCGAAAATAAAGAAAAACGATCGAGAAATGCTTTTTCTTTTGTTGCTTTGGGATCTCCGCAGGCCAGCCGAAATCATTTTTTGAGCTCAATTTTATATTACATTTTCCTCTTTTACTCTACTCAGTTGTGTTATCATGCGTTAGCAATATAGATCAAACATAATTTAAGCTATCTTTTTACTTTGCGGCATCTTAGTTACTCGATGCAAGTTTTTATATCGCTAGCCGAAGACTAAAACTTATAGTGTGGTGAGGGAACAAAGGCTGTTGGTAATGAAGAGCCCGAGCCGTCTCGCTTACAAGAAGAGTTGTGCAAAAAACATAATAGTTACCCTTTGTTGTTATGAACAGTAAATGATTTCGTAGAGCCCGTAACTGTTCTCTACTTTGTATTTTGTCTGCTGCGGTCATTTAACCAGTTTTGTTCGCTGTATATATCACGTCTCACAGTAATGGTTATTGAGATCATCACCTATCAAAGCAAAAAAGCCACTCCTTATACAAT
This sequence comes from Yponomeuta malinellus, assembly GCA_947308005.1. Taxonomy (NCBI): domain Eukaryota; kingdom Metazoa; phylum Arthropoda; class Insecta; order Lepidoptera; family Yponomeutidae; genus Yponomeuta; species Yponomeuta malinellus. The sequence continues at coordinate 11,591,373 of OX371006.1, read as the reverse complement.
CTTTGATTGATTGACCGCTGACATTATAAAGCACTCTGACCATTTGATTAAAGTCATAAATTGATGAATCTTTAGTATTGTTATAATGAACAGCATAAAGCTTGTCCTATATTCGGAGTTATCGCTTCACAACAATAGAAGACACGTCATGAATCAAGCGGACAATAAACTCTACTTGTCGTGTATCATCACCAAACACAAATCCATTCCCACAAAAGTAACATTAGAGTTCGCTACGATATTTCATAGTGAAATGTGGCATTAATAATTTCAACACGAAGCAAAGGAAAACAGTGTTCGCGTCATAAATAAACTCTTAATGGTAAAGCCAGCAATATTTCTTCCACCATCTACATTACTTCTGCAAAAATAACAAAATAGTATTCGCATGAGATTGCCACAGCCCGATAAGCCTTAGCCGACTGCATAGAATGAGGCTCTTTAGGAGCGCCTGCTTTGTTATCTGACCGGTTTCCGAGAATGGAATCGTATTGCATGGTGTTACGACTGCTTTTGGCTTTTTAAGTGCCAAAAGTCGACATCCCACTGAGGCTGTGATTTGTGAACACGATAGGCACGCGAATGATTCTCCTGGGCACAAGGACAACTAAAAATAAAACTAGTCTTATTGTTGGCAGATAAGAGCACGTCCGGCTCTTATGGCTCCCTACCTACCCGTTTTGATAACGCGTCCACATCACTGCTTTATTCGCGAATAATACTCAGCTAAGCCTGGAGAAAGTGAGCGATGGATTGTCCATTTGAGAGTGATTGTCAAAGGCCACAGATTTAAAAGGCCTATTTTTGTGAGGAAGTTTCTTGCTTAGTGAGTATAAAAATAGGAGAATCTATGATTTGCACCACTTCCAATAAATTGATTGACCTTTTTATGCTATTTCAAATATTCTGTCAAATTGTTAACTCCAAAAGGTTTGTGCTGCGCGAGATATTTGAAAGCGAAAGAGCGAAACCCTATTAAATAAACATATCAACGCCAAGTATCGCCTTGACTAGCCAAACGCGTTCGGCATGTCCACCAAACGGCGTTCAATACCGCCATTGCTTATTTATAAGTTCTTTTATGGACTTAAATCGATGTTAGATATGCGTATCTGCCTTATCTGGTCAACTTTACAGAGAACTGGGATCGATTTAGTTTTTTATTGAGTTTTGTCTTACCTACTTCGTTTTCTTAATTCACGACGCTATTGCACTTTGACTCTAGTGCTATCATTGTTTTAAGGTTTCTTGTCAATAAATTCACTTGATTCTCCTTATAGCTCCAACAGTAGAATCAATATTAAAAGCGGTTGTGAAGACAGTTTGTTTAGTTGTATTATCTGCGCCATTACATATTTAATATTTTATTATTAAACAAACAAATTACAATCACAAACTAAAATTAACAACAGTTTTTAAAAGAGGGGGTAGATGTGAACTGAGATGCGGGTAGACGTGAATCACAAGAAAGATTTGGCCTGCTGTTAACTATATGAACCCTGTGACGACAATCATTACCAGGGTTTAACTCAGCAATCGAATCACCCTGCATTACAATGAATATCTAAGTGACGAAGTACTTGTCTCATAAACTGACAGTGTGGAGCAAGAATTCATCCAGAATGTCATTGCGGATAAGTTTTCAATGAATTTTAATGCGATGGCGCTTTGGCTGACGTCTCATCAGAAATATGTCTGGCATGCTAAGTGGAGGGAGATGTGCTCGATAGTATGCCAAGCAGTAAACTATTAGTTGTTTGCCATGGATAGAAGATTCCGTGCAGACCACGTATTGGACAGAAAGTTAAAGGGTATGGTGTTGTGTCTATGAGGTACAGTTGATATGCTATTAACTTTTACACGCGTATACTCTAAGTACGGATATAATACGTATCAATATTACAGTATAAGTACTGATACAATACGACTTTGGAACAAAAATTGTAACTAACTGAGCATATAACCTATAAATTAACCACGGTTAGCGGCTGATATCGACTTTCTGCGGACACAGAGCTAGTGTTGTTAAGTTGTAAGTTTATTTTAAGTTACGATAAGCGATATCACATAAAATTCTTACCTGCCTATTGAAATAAAATATATATTATATTCGTCTAAACTACGTGAATCCTTAGAGCGTCTTTTGTTTCGAGGAAATTAAAACAGTCGAACTTCACGGCAGCAATGGCCCACGCCTCCAAATTCCAAACTTAGACCTCTACCACACTATAGTAGGTAGCAGCCAATTCCTCCGGGTACTTATATGTGGGTAATAATTAGCCGCTCAATTAGAATCACATTACTTGGAACGCGCAGCAATTTACCGCTAACTGGTTGTGTTGGGCAAACTTTTCTTGAAAGCTCCCATAAAACGAAAACGGCTCTTATGTTTTGGTATATAAGAGTGTTTAAAAATCGAAGAATCTGTAGAGACAAGCAGGTTGGTCGGTGGAAGAGCGCCCGATGCGATCAAACGTGACGCCAATAACAAAATGGCCGGTCGAAGTCAAACCGTTCGATAGTGACATGTCACAAACTCGTAGAACTGGCAAATAGTTGTGTAAAGTGGGAACTTTAATAGCTCTTTTAGATCCTGAAGTAATGGCGCAGTTGTAAATGCTCCATTCTCGGTTTTTCGCAAACAAAAAAAAGCGTAAGAAATCAATCATCACTGCAATGGTAAGTGTTAAAATCCCTCTCGTCTGTGACCATAAATTTGGTAACTTAAAAAGAAACAATAATTTCTTCATTTTAAATTAATCATCCGCTTAAAAAGCTTAGTAACTCTATGGCGAAATTGGTGGAACTTATTGGTGAGCATCGCTTCCCGAAAATCGTGATCGGACCACCCACCGGCGAGCGCTGTGAGAAAATAAATAAATTAAAATAACGATAAATAACCGGCCTGGCGCATAATTGATCACAAATTAAAACCTGCGGCGTGGTCCGCGACCACGTTGAACGTCCTCAGTCGCCGAAAACGAAATTAGTATCCACACAGGCACGTCATGCGAAAATTTTGCGCCAGGGTTATCACTAATAGTGGCAATCCTACACGACATAAAAACGCAAAATACGGCGTTTCGTGAACAAAAGGTTTCCTTTGGCAGGTGCAATCTGTAGGTCCACAGGATTGATTTAAGAAGGGGAGCCACCTGGATTTCCCTTGCAGGTGCTGGGGGGAGGGGGGGGGCAGTTTGCCCCCGCCGCGCTTCGAATAAAAAATCATAACTGGTCCATTTATGGATACAATGACGTGTTTGGTATCGTTTTCGCATAAGAAGAGTACGGGGAATCTGTTTTTAGAGTTATTTTGAGACACTTTCATACAAAAAGTCTATAATTTTGATAAAAAAGTAAATTTGAAATTAAGATTATTTTTTTTCATTAATATTTAACTGCAAAAATAGATCGATTTTGTGATAAAAAAAAATAGTGATATATAGCTCATACTATCTAGTTTTCAAAAATATATACATTGCATATACTTATTTAACAAAATGTACCCTAAAAAATTCCGTGTCAATCGAGGGACGTGCTGAATTTTACTCTAAATGCGCTCAAACTCGTGCGTCGGCCGGAGAGGGCGGGGGCGAGCTGTCCTCCGCCGCCCGCGCAGCTTGCCCTGCCTAACGGTCGAGGTCACAGATCATGTCAGTACCGGTTAACGACTTGTCGCGTAAGCCCACGTCTGTTTGCTCCGCGTCGCAAAACTAGTGCTTTCGTTGAAAATGGAAAAAAAGCGGACTAAAAAACTAGTGGTTGTTGAGCCAGCTCCATTATCAACCAAGAAGTTTAGTGTCGATTGGTCTAAGTGTTGTATTTGTCAAGACAAAAGCAAAGACAATCTCCTATGTCCGGGCCGTAATAAAGACAGTTCGAAAACTCTGAGTGGCTATAGTTCATTGGCAGATAATTTGTGTGCATTCAAGCAAATAGGTGAACTGGGTTCTATCAAGCATTTTGATGAGTTGGATGAAGGTTTGGGGATTGCTACTACTCTCAGTATTCATGAAGCAAAATGGCACAAGTCTTGTAGGCTTAAATATAATGACACGAAACTTAAGCGAGCACAGAAAAGGTTTGAAGCAAGGGCTCAAACTGCTGAAAGCAGTCGACTAACTAGGTCTTCCGTACCACCTGTGGAGGCTAGTGTAGAGAAAATTTGCTTTCTTTGCACTTTTCCGGAGAAGCGGAATAACAAACTTCATTTAGTCACTACTCTCCAGCTAAATGAAAGAGTAAAAGAATGGGCTAAGAACGTTATGGATGCGCGTCTTATTGGAATGCTACAGACAACTGATTTGGTAGCTTCAGAAGCAAGATATCATCATAAATGCCTCCAAAACCTAAGGAACAGGTGCAGAAAAAACAGTTCTTCCGCAAGTAGTGAAACTTCAGTATGCGAGGCCATAGCTTTCGCAGAACTTGTGGCTTATATGCAGGAGAAGATGGTAAGCGAAAATTATGATTTCGTGTTCCCAATGAGCACATTAACTAAAATGTACAAAAAACGACTAGCACAGCTGCTAAGTATACCTGAATGTGAACTTCCAGATGTTCGTTCAACTACTCTTCGTGAATGCATCCTAGACGAGTTCCCACAATTGCTAGTTCACCGTCCATCGAAAGGGTACCAGTTAGTGTGCAAATCTACGGATTTATCAGCAAATGCACATTCAGATAATTTAAGTCAAGACGCTATAGCATTCGCTAGATTTTCTACAGCTCTCAGGAAGGAAATGTTCAAATGGAAAACCAGTTTTAAAGGCACATTCGACCAAGACTGCCAAAAATCTTCAGTTCCTCCTCTTCTTTTAGCATCTGTAAATATGATTGTATATGGAACATGGTCACCTAAAGAGTGCAAGGCTACTGAGCCAGCTCTGGCCATAGCACAGCTCGTAATGTTTAATTACAAGAATCGTGCACCCAACGGGGATGTCGTTCGTCATAACAAAGAACAGGAACCCCCGCTGCCACTCTATACAGCTCTTGACACTTACGGTCGCACTCGAAGTAGAACAGTCATTGATGATTTGCACAGCCGCGGCTTATCTGTGTCGTCAAAACGGGTCAGCGAAGTGACATCGTCATTGTGCCACCTTAATATTAATCGTGCAGAAGAGGAAAAAATACTATGTCCGAGTAATCTTTTGCGAGGTGTGTTCACTATTGGCGCCTATGACAATGTAGACCACAATCCATCCAGCAACACGTCAGTAGGTTCTTTTCATGGAACAAGTATATCTGTTTTTCAAACACCGTCAATTGATCAGCCAGGCGCACACAGAAGTTTCCAATCTTCTTACAATGACTCCGGACCTCAAAGTTTAGATGTTCCTCATTTACCAGAGTCTTTTGCAACCGTACCAAACGTGTTCCTTGCTCAAACGAAGCCAAAAATTCCTGATAGAAACATACCAAGTTTATCACAAATGCTACCTACAGAATCTTTGCGATATGATACAGAATCCGAGTGGCTTAATCACGTCATCCATAGCAGTAGTCACGAAGATGGTGGTAATTGGTCTTGGGCTGCTTACCATGCAAGTAAGCAGCAAGCAAGTACAAAAGATTTATATTGCGCCGTCTGTTCGCTGCTGCCACTTTTCTTTGAACAGTCAACTTCTATATCCCTGGTGAGGCACGGAATGAATATTATTAAAAATATAACACACCACCTCAACCCACTTCAAACACCAGTAATGTACGAAGATCAACCACTGTATACTATTGGAAAACTAATCCAGTGGAACTGGCCAGACTTATACGGAGAAGACAAATTTGTCATAATGTTTGCCCCCTTCCATATAGAGAAGGCATTTCTTGGAGTCATCGGACAGTACATGGAGGGATGCGGATGGATAAGCGTTGCTGTAAACGCAGGATTGGCTACACAGGGATCTGCAGAAGCTATTTTAAAGGTTTCTCATGTCAAAAAAAGTAGGACAGCCCACGAAATTACCGCCGCAGCTCTCTACATGCTTGTAGCTCAAGCTCATACTGCCAATTCTCCTGATGTTTCTTTTGAGAGTTGGGTTGATGAACAAACCACTAAAATACCTATGTTTAGGTTCTGGTTGACCTTACTCAATTTAGAAATCCTTCTTCTGTCGTTTGTGCGGTCACTGCGAGAAAGAAACTACAGTTTATTCCGAGAGTGCTTAAAGCAAATGCTGCCCTGGTTTTTCATATTTGACCACCACAACTACGCTCGTTGGCTATCTGTTCATGTAGCTGACTTGGAATCCTTACCAACTAGTGTTCCAGACGTCCACGCTGAATTCTGCAATGGAAACTTTGCACTTCGAAAAACTAAAAAGCCGTTCTCTGCTCTTGCTGTAGATCAAGCGCATGAGCAACATAATGCCATTGTCAAAGGCGATGGAGGTGCTATTGGTCTTACCCAAGATCCCACAGCCTTACGACGATGGATGCTAGCCGGACCAGAATTATGCCGCCTCCTGGAAGAGTTTACCAACGCTAATAAAACTTCCCAAGAGCTTCATCACGAACAATACCCTGCGTTCCAGAAAACATTTCTGCGACAGGTTCATGCAGTCAAAGCAAGTTTTCATGAGTTTGGCAATCCTTTTCAAGAACAAACAACTGATTTAATTGCAATAGATACAAGAACAATCGTAGACAACGATGCTGTTTGCACTTTAACCGCTCTGGAGCAAAATGGCAAGGATTTGTATAGGAAATTTGTTGAAGAAAGGCTGATTAAAAAGACGTCTTCAATATTTGAACCCATAAAAAAAGTAAAGACAAAAATTTTTGCTACTATCAAGAAGCACGGAAATTTAAAACAACTTGAATCCGTCAAGGCTCTCAAGTGTGATATAAGTCTGTTCTCAAAACTATTAATTTCGAGTCAGAATAGGCATTTGGACCTAGATGTCTTCTTTTCTTACGAAAATCAGACTTGCCCACCATCTTTATCGTCTATGGGAAGTATGCGAGCGTGCCAGAAGTCTGATATCGTTACGGTTTTGCGAAAGAAAATTGAAAACAATACTCCCCCCGAATCATGCAACAGAAATATATTTGATGGAGCTGCCCTCGTTCACAGTCATCCTCCACGTAGCTCCAAAACATTTGGGCAGTACTGCCGTAAGGAGTTCCGCCAAAGCATCATGGAAACTACAGAGAACACGGAGGCGAGTAGAGTTGACATCGTTTGGGATCTCTACTCTAGTACGTCTCTCAAGAAACAGGTTCGTGACAACAGGGGCCAAGGAGTTCGTCGTCAAGTACATGAAGACCACAAGATACCAGGCAATTGGTCTGACTTCCTGAAGAATGCTCAGAATAAAGAGGAACTCTTCAAACTGATCGGGTGCTACGCGCTTCAAGAGATCATTGGAGTGCATATAGTGACCAACATCGGTCCAACAATAACATCATCAAAACCAACGGACACGCTGTTAGGAGGGCTTAGTGTGAATTCCGAGGAGGCTGATGGCCGCATTATTCTGCACGCAAAGGATATGGTTATCAATGGAGCGACAAGAATTGTAATACACACCGTTGATTCCGACGTCGTCATCATTGCCATATCTTACTTCTTCGCCCTTAAGCAGTTAGGTCTCCATGAGCTCTGGATTTCTTTCGGTACGGGAAAACATCACAACTACATACCTGCACATGACTTGGCACAGGATCTGGGAGAAGATAGAGCAGAAGCTTTGAGAGGATACCATGCCTTCACAGGCTGTGACACCGTTTCTGCTTTCTATTCAAAAGGCAAAACATTGACCTGGAAGGCGTGGCAGCAATGTCTCGAAACCACATCTGCTTTTAGAGCACTTTCAAATCCATTGAAAGAAGTGACAGATGAATTAATGAAAATGATAGAAAAGTACGTCATCATGTTATACTGTGGTGAAACCGAAATTCATTCGGTTAATGAAGCCCGCAAGATTTTATTTTCTAAAAATAAATCCTTGCAAAATATCCCCCCTACGAGGGATGCTCTAAAAATGCACACATTGAGGGCAGCCTATCAAGCAGGCTTCGTCTGGGGACAAGCTCTAGATCCCTCAGGTGTTATCCCCTCCCCAGCTGACTGGGGATGGACCCAAACTGAAGGAGAATGGCAGCCCTTATGGACAATCCAGCCCAGTATCTGGAAAGCGGCACGTGAGCTGGTGAATTGTGGATGCAAGAACAGCTGCAGAGGCCGATGTTCTTGCAGACGAGAGGGAATGCCATGCACACTGCTGTGTAAGAGCTGCTATGGAAACTGCGATAATACCAGGTATATTTATGTTGTCAAGTACCTTTGTGTGCTAAACTTACTATTATTGACTTTGTATAAGTATAATAATTATATATATATTGTTGCAGTGCAATAGACCGCGAGGCCCTCATCGAAGAATTAGAGCTGTAACAGATACTCCGCTAACTTCAGGTATACCTACCTATTTATATTGTTGGATAACTTTATTTTTTGCATAATTTAGTATTACAGAGTTTGTACATTTTACATTCTAATATTATATTATCTTTTTTGTTACAGTTTCCTAGTCAGCGAGGCCCACCGGAGGAATTTGAAGACCTGTAAAAGTTCTTTAAAAAAATTCATAATGTTATAATAAATGTAAAATATATTTGATTAAGTATTATTATCATTATTTTATTCACTCACCTTTAATAAATTATACATTCACTAAATTTACTTACTAAATATGCCGTGTGAGTCGAGTGAAGTATTTTAATTTCGTCACTCGGTTGTCACGGCATTTTTTAGGGTACATTCTGTTAAATAAGTATATGCAATGTATATATTTTTGAAAACTAGATAGTATGAGCTATATATCACTATTTTTTTTTATCACAAAATCGATCTATTTTTGCAGTTAAATATTAATGAAAAAAAATAATCTTAATTTCAAATTTACTTTTTTATCAAAATTATAGACTTTTTGTATGAAAGTGTCTCAAAATAACTCTAAAAACAGATTCCCCGTACTCTTCTTATGCGAAAACGATACCAAACACGTCATTGTATCCATAAATGGACCAGTTATGATTTTTTATTCGAAGCGCGGCGGGTGCAAACTCCCCCCCCCCTCCCCCCAGCACCTGCAAGGGAAATCCAGGTGGCTCCCCTTCTTAAATCAATCCTGTGGACCTACAGATAACACCTGCCAAAGGAAACATTTTGTTCACGAAACGCCGTATAATTACACCTAGAGCGGCCACTATACCTAATTGATTTCGTGAAATTTAGATGGCAGTTTCGCAGAAATGGTTACGATGTCATTGTTCCTGAACGACAAAATAACTGTCTGGAGTAGTGGGGCTAAAATATGTCTAAAATATGTCTAAAATGGGGCTAAAATATATCTCAATAACAGTGTATCAGGAAAGAAGACTACAAAGCCAATATTATCGAATGTTGACATACTGCCTTTAGCGTTGTTAATTACATTGGCGCCTTAAAGACTTGATAGATTCGTGCATGCACTTGAAGTGTACTTTAACTAAAAAATTCCTAAAACAGAGACTTGACTTGATCACATGCGGCGTGGTCCGCAACGTCTTCATTCGCCAAAACCTAAATTAGTCCACACAGACACGTCAAGCGAAAGTTTTGCGCCTGGGTTGTCACTAATTGATTTCATGGAATTCAGATTGCAGTTTCGCAGAAGTGTTTACTACGTCGTTGTTTCAGAACGACAAAAGTAACTGTCTGGGGCCAAATTAATATATCAATAACGGTGTACAGGGAAAGAAGACTACCAAGCCGATATTATGGAATATTGAGACACTGTCTTTGACGTTGTTAATAACATTGGCGCCTCAAAGACTTGATAGGTTCGTACATGCACTTGAAGGATAATAGAATTTAAAAAAAATCCTAAAATAGAGACTTCACATAGTTGGGTTGGGAGACTTGAATCTGTTGCTGATCTTAGAGCCAAAATATCTGTGCGCTTTGCATTGTCATAGTTATCGCTCACCGATGTCACCCCCAGGAACAGTAGCACTGTAAAGAGAAATCATCGGTTTGTGATTCACCTAAGCAACTTAAATCGTAAAATATAAACTTGGATTTCTGTGCATCCATTTCGGTTAATAGGCTGCGTAATTTCAAATATTATTTTTTAATTTATAGAGGACAAGGTTATTCTTAAAACAATGTAAAGCTGAAACTCGTCAAAGCAGATAATAAGCTAGTGTTATTTAATACAATAAACTTGTGTTGTTTTCATTACCTACAAAAAAAGGAAGAATAATTCGGTTGATTTGCTCAAATAACTATGTAGTTATATTAATTTGTTATTTGCAGCATTTTGTACTAAGATGCGTCATAAACATAGATTCGGGATCAAAACTGTCGGAAAATTCCAATTTAACTTACAAACATCAGAATAGAAAAGTAACATGAAAACAATTTAGAAATCTTGAGCGATTTCTTTTCTTTTTTGATCCAAAAATAAATTCTTTAATATCTTTGTTCTCAAACAAAATAGACAAAATATCATTTTATTTTAACAATTGTAGGTTTTTGAAAAGTATCTAAAAATCACATTTTAATATTCTTTTCAGTTTTTCCGGACTTTGTCCTCCACGTTGCCTTTGTGAAGCATCAATAGATATTGAAATATGGGCCATATTTTAATAGTTTGGAAAACTTATTAAAAATTTCCATGCCGTAGCTTTTGTTGATGTGAGTGACTGGCAGTTCGGTCAGTTTCACGCACGTGGTTTCATCTTATTTATTTTCGTGCTTCTCCACTATTAAAGTTCAACTCTCCATATTCCTTTCAACTCTTTGCCAAGTGCCACTCTTGACCAAAATACTCGTACCATTTCCATTTACATGGAAAGTTTCTTACATGGCCTATGATGGTGATTATGAAATCATCGTGCCGACGGTTGCCCACTGCTGGGTCGTCGGCCTGCCGGCCTTTTCCCCTGAATGCCATTTCTCACGGTCCCTTGCCATCTGCATCCACGGACCTGCCGCCTACTCACCGACGCTCAAGCCAGCCGCCCTGCGAAGATCATCGCTTCACCAAGTCTGAGGACGTCCTACACTACTCGAGAACTCGTCTACCCCATCGGTTATCAGTTCTCCGGATAATATGGCCGGCCCACTGCCACTTCAGCATGCTAATTCGGTGGGCTAGCTGGGATGCTTACAAAGTTTTATTCAAATAACGTAAAACCTGAAAACCGTTTCTACAGTATTAAATAATCAGCTTCCAATAAGCAAATCTTTAAAATTGTATTGTTAAATTTTTCATGCAAATTGACGGCGTTTCAGAATTGTACACGAAAATTAATTGTGAAATGTTAACTTTCACGTATAGGAAGTACTTTATCTATCGATTGCAATAAAACGTCAGAAATTTGTTTCGTTAGAAAATGTTTCGGGACTAACCGATAGCGTGCAGTACAGAGCGGTCAAACGTACCGCGTCACACGACTGCAGCTGCGCTGAAAACTAACAGAATTTAACTTGGTACATTTTAACCCTGTCACATCACTTGTCGCTCACAAGCCTATCGTAATTAGGGAATGGCTAGCCCGAAATTAAGTATACTGGTATTTTCAATATCTTTACAAATAATTTACAATTAACGTGACCAGAAAATCCGCTCACCCAGCAAGCCCTCACGCAGCGCGCAGGCGCGGCAGGCGTGGATAATTTAACCTAACTTAAAATACTAATAACTTACATAATATATTATAATTAAACTTAACGAGCGAAACTGTAGTATTTATCCTACTGCTTCGTTGGTCTAGCAGCATCACGTCTGATTACCATAACGAAGGTCGTGGGTTCGATTCCCACTGGAGGCCGCCGTACACATGGCCTCAGTCTGGGTGGGAAATACTTCCATGTTTGTGATGTGAACATTGTTTGTCGAAGCTCTCAAATCTAGGTATGTCCTTTTGTCAAAGAACTTTTATTTGGAACTGTGTTTAGAAAAATAAGGGTGAATATGCACATTTCCCGAAACCGGCGTGAGCACATGCAACGACTAATATTAATGTTGATGAAGCGAAAGAGGTCCGTCAGGGTCGTGGCAAGTGGCAAACCTTGGTCTCTGCCTACCCCTCCGAGATACAGGCGTGAGTTTATGTAATGTAATGTATACACATCTCACATAAGAATATCTCTATCTAAGTCTAATTATTCCAAAAGTGCTGCTCCATTTTCTTCTCAGCGTCACCCATCCGGAGCTTAAGAATTCTGCCTTTTGTCACTAGTTACTTATATTGCCTTGTCTTTGAGGCGGTCTTTCATCTGATCTCTGAGTTTTTCTACCAAAACATTTTCGTCGATTAGTTAATTTTACTTTGTATATAAAATAACAGTAAGTCATCATCAGCCCCTTGACGCCCACTGCAGGACATAGGCCTCCCTCATAGTTTTCATAACCATGAGGGATTTTGCCATAATCGCCACGCTTAGCAGGCGGGTTGGCGATCACAGTATGCGGTTGGAAAGTCAGGAAGACGCTGCTGCCCGTCTCCTGGTAATTTATTTCCTTAGTCGCCTTCTACGACATCCACCTGAGGAAATGGAGTGACGCTATTTTTAATCCGGCGCCACACGGCGCTAAATAACAGTAAGTATATAAAACTAAGTCATTTATAAACTAATCAATCACAAATCATACATATTAGTAATAGTTTATTTTAATTACCTTGTATTAAATATATTTATTTTATTTTTATTTCAGGTACGTGAGCTGTTGAAAGAGTTTCGGTATTTATGATTAGCTGCAAAAAAGTTATTTCGGTAAGTAGCTACACTCTCTACTTTTAGAGCTGACCGCTAGAATCCTCAATTATTTGACTAACCTGAGTGATGCCGAAATAATCATCGCGTGTATTTTTCTTTCACTCAAGTCGCCACTAATTAGTACAGAAATAACGTAAAGTGATTTGTCAACTTCCGAGATTTTAAAGTATTCCTTTGAAAGTTTCGAGAGGCGGCGAAGAATCCTTGACGCGATGTAAGTAGATCTGTTAATTATTTTTTGCTGCGAAATGAGCTTTCTATTTGTGCGTGTGACCTATAGGTAGGAAGGAGAGTCGACGAGAAAAAAAAAGGTTTCTCATAAGTTTTTGCTAGGAAAAGTGAGACAACTTTTTGGGGTTCCATATGCGAAGGATGACCGGTACTCTATTAATATATACTTGCCGACAAAACGGTAGCATAAAAACTAGAAAAAAAAGAAAATGTCTCGTCTACAGCACAGAGTGGAGCATCGCTGGATTGGTGTAGGAAAAAAATTTGAAACGATTTTCGATTTAGTGATCCGTTTGAGAAATATTGAGCTTTAAAGCGCAAATTTTTGTTAAAGTAGTCCCGGTTAAACGGTTGATTGTAGAAACGTAAAAAATTCAGGGCAGTAGCACATACCTATAGTGGTTTTTAAAGGAAAACTGAATGAAACACAACAAAAAAATAAATTTTTGCTTAATAACTAAGCACAATGTTAATTATTATTATACAGTCAACCTTTCCATTTTTGTTGCAAATTTATGGTGAACGTAATTGCTTAGAGTGCACGTAAAAGTTGATGTCGACTGTACATTGGGTACGTGCGATTCCAATTTTTTTTTCTTGGTGTGCAGATCATTTTATATTATATTTTTAATCTATCGATTCAACCCATGAATACTTACTACTTTTTAATTTGCACAATAATAATAATAAAAACCAAATACAAATAAAGAATACCTATGTAAGTGTGGGGAATCAGTAATTACATCTTCCAACCTATTTATGGAGTTGTCTAGCGGTAATCACAGAACCAGTGGTCAGAACTCGGCGTTTTTAGGGTTCTGTACCTAAAGGGGTAAGGGACACTGTTACTAAGACTCCACTGTCCATCTGTCTGTCTGGCTGTCTGTCATCAAGCTGTATCTCATGAACCGTGGTAGCTAGACAGTTGAAATATTCACAGATGATGTATTTATGTTGCCGCTATAACAAAAATACTAAAAACAGAATAAAATAAATATTTAAGGGGGCTCCCATACCACAAACGTTCTCTAAAGACATCTTCGCTCGCCATCTAGCGGCCATCTATGTAAACTTCACAGCGCCGATGTCATGTCATTAAATGTCAATGTTAAACGCTTCTTGTTGGTTTCTATAGATGGCGCTGTTCTCAATGTACCTAATCTATCTTCTCTCTATCTTTGTCTAATGTTGTATAGATAGTGGTACAGAACCCTTCGTGCGCGAGTCCGACTCGCACTTGGCCGGTTTTATTTACATTTGCACTCACACAGATGTAAGGCTCAACTTCTTGGCAATGTAAGCAGATTTTAAAGCGGCTGTGAAATATCGCTCTAAACTTTGGCGGTGGTCTCTCCAAGCATTCATCATAGAGACACTGGACGGTTTAGACTGATATCTTAACTGAATTTAAAGTAAAATTTTACTTGTCTCAGGGCTACAGTATTTTCTTAGAAAAATAATAAGAATATCTCAAAGAAATTAATCGATGAGAGAAAAAGTCGCAGATAAATCGGGTGAAGCGAAATAAAGCTAAGCAAAGCATGAGTGCTCCAAAACATTCAAAAAGCAATCTGCGGAGCCCGATAACACCAAAATAGAAATTAAGCTCTTAGAAAAAAAGGCGGATAAAGAGTTATCGCGTCGCGCCGGTGCGCGTGAGCATGACCCCGCAATCAAATCTCAAACAAACTTTTATCAGCGCAAAGTTGACGAATAAATCCCGTAAAGTTTTCACGGTTTACGCAATGCGACGTGATTCACTGGTATCGGGAGAACCGGCGGGCAGCGGTCGTGTTTTGTTCGCTAAAAACTATCACACAACTGTTGGCGACAAATACGTCTTTAATAGTCCCCAGCGTTATTTTATAGGCATTTATTCTAAAATGACTCGTCCCACATTTCCCTTGAAACCCGCTGTATTTCAGATCAAATGTTCAAGATTAAGCTTAATGTACCGGAAAAGCAGACCCTTGCAGTGAACTCGGCAATAAAAGAGGCCATCCTTGGAAGAAGCGTCCTTGAACCGAAATTCTTTTCCCATCAAACTTGGCATTTCCAAGTGAACAAATAACTTAATAATAGACACGTTAAAATTAACGAGCCAATGAAAATCTCCGTGTATTGTTATTTCAGTCGCCGGGCACGTAACGAGCGGGGATTCTCAAAGTGACGGCCATATATTTATAAGCTTCCATTTGTCGGAGTAGCATGTGTGTCCCGCCGCTTGCGCGCTGAAATATTTACGAACTATTAGGCCGCCGTCACACTGAATGCTATCTGCGATCACTCTGGCTGATTTACGAGCGAACTCTGACGATTCAATTCAGCCGCGGACTGCGTCAACGGGATGAAAGAGTGCCTCTGGTGGACGACTCGTCCAATCTGTCATAAATACTCTTTTGCTGAAAGTTCCATTAGTTTTCCGGTCACACAGCCGTCCTGGCCAATTTAGGAACCACTGTAGAACTGTATCAGTGTAACCGAATATTTCTTAGCTTTTAGCCTGCATTAAATTACATTACACGGAAAAAAAATCACAAAGACTATTTAATAGAAAATGTTTTTTTTTTTGTGGCCGAAGCCTTTTCCGCCCACCCAGGCCATTACGAAGTCATTGCAGTTTTATTCTGCCTGGAAAGCACTTTTCCGTAACTGATTTATTAATCTGTCTTGGCCTAGACTTGGAGTGTAAAGAATGAAATGTCCCAGTATATCCGAGCCCTTCTTGCAACAAGAACAAATGAGAGCGGGCACCAGCACTTGTACCCCTTATTTCCTTAAAGTCGGCGCACAGGCGTCCTCTAACAAATGAATGACTGATTTAATGCCTCTCTCGAATAACTCCCAAGTAATTAATGTAGCATGCAGGATATCGCAGTGCTCTTTGAAGCTCTTGCGTATATTTTATTAGATACTGTCTTTTGAGATTACTACAGTGTGGTTGGCTTAAACATTACCTATAAAATCTTATAAATTATTGCGTACTGACATGAAAAGTAAACCGAATGTGAGTAATTAATTACTCAGGTCAGCCGAAAAGGTCGGACCGATGAAAACAACATTCTCCACGAAATCAATAATTTCACTGCGACAGCGATTAATGAATCGTGATATTTTGGAATTAATGAGCTCACGCACCAGGTACAATTATATGAAGTGAAGCTACTTATCTATATGGTTCAAAATTATAATAGAACGATCCCGGTTACACACCATTTGTTGTCTGTGCACTTGGCCAAGATAAGAGTTACATCTTCAAAGCAATATTTCCTACATAATTCCCAGCATTTTCATTTTTAAATTTACAATTTTGAACACTAAGGCTTAATGTGTCTACCAATCTGGCTAAATGAGCGCAGTTAGCGCCCCACCCAGTGTCAATAAAGGCGCGGTGCACAATGACAAATTGCTTAATTTTATTGAGTGGTCACATCGGCTTACCGGCGCTGTTTGTATTAATATGAAATATCGCGGTCACGTTAACCCAGCCGCGCACGTATGCAGGATTAGAGGGAACCTTTATACTCGAAAGCATAGGCTACCTAGGTACAGCATTTTCTTTAGCGTACTTGTAAACATACTTATGTATGTCTCTTTCAAAAGCACCCTTTTTTGATCAATATCCGATGAGTAGATAAACAAAGTAATTTACAAAAGAGCTACTTGTCTCAAGAGCCGTCAATTGTCACGTAAGTACCAACTATTGTAGAGTAGAAGGGCGCTAAGCTAACAAATTAGGAAAAAGAAAGTCTGCACCTTTTTAGTTTAGCACCCTAACAACCTTTCCTGTGTCCGTATCTGTTCTCACTACCGTGATCGCTCTGAATAGTTAAATTGCCCACTCGACCACGATAAAGAAATGGCTTTAGGTCAAATATGCTAATAATGAAATGGCAATTATATAACCCTAGTGCTGCAGCTGCTAGAGTGGAAATAGGGCTGGCCATTCGGTCAGTTCCTAACCGCCAACACTACATTCGTACCCATTAATATATAATATTTACCAGAACTGGGTCACTTAGAATGTGCCACGTAACTTTACAATAGAAATATATTCTGATTTCAGTTATTAATAAGTACTTGGGCACCAAGCTTCCTCGTTTTCTTTTTTCTAAAACACCAACGTAATTAAATTTCATTTTGATTATTTTTTATGCTTGAAAACACGGGGATAACGAGATTTACTACAAATCGCCTCCAAAACCCCGAAATCGTTGGAGATTGCTCGTTTAAAGTAATAAAATAAATAACAGAGGAACTTATTGTAAAAAGTCACAATGTTGTTAGTTAATTTCATGACGTATACTTTGAACTTCGACTTACACTCTATCCTAGAAACCAATTGTATAGAAACACAATTGCTTGGACTTCAAATAAATTGGCAAAATGCTTATTTAAGGTTCCCGTTTTGCACATTTCCAGTTTATAGGTCAGATGCTCGACCAATCTGCCTTATTGGCCTCTCGTAATAATTTTGTAGCTGGGTTAGGTGAGTTTGGGTCTAAGTGTCCGTTATTATTATGGCTGTAAAGCTATAAAGCAGGCATTATAGCCACTAGCGGTCTAACATAAACTAGCTTTGTTATATATGGGCCTAGGAAAATAACAGCAACTACTTATTGATAACGTACGATACAACAATTTGTAAACGAAAAAATTAGTTAAGTGCATGTTCGGGGTTGTATTTTAATGTAATATTATTTATTTTATCGAAAAGAATAATGTGCTGTTTGATAATGTCTACTTACTTGAAATACTTATGATTTTGATCAGTATCAATAATTACTTTCAGTAAGCCACAGTCAAAATTCCCTGTTAAATTTGTTTTTTTCTCATACAATCTTTAATCTTGACGTACGAATAAAATTAGAAAACTTAAAAGTGGTTCAATTTACCGATACAAACGGTTGATAACCGTTTTGGTGTTATTTAAGTAACACGGCGTATTTTGCTTAGGTAGCCAAAAGTACTTTCATTCCATCCGCAACGTTTTTATTATTTTCACGACTCCAAATTAATTGTACAGAAAAAGGGGTAATTTAAGATTCCTTCAGAGTCCAGAGACAGGTTTAGCAACTTTTATTTTCCTCCCTGAGTGGTGTCGGTACTTTTACGACATTCCCGCATTTAAGAAGTCCAAGTTTATCTTAATTTTTATGTCACTCCTCGTCACGTTCATTATGTCGCAGTAAACGAGTGCATTTCGATGTTTATGGGACCACCCGGCTCCGACAATTGTCGAAGTTAACTTGATCGCCGAATGTAGAGCCCCCTTGTGATTCTTCCAATTAGTCATGATTAAGTTTAATTTATCGGCCGTTTTAATGGTCCATTAAAAGACTCCCTGGTGTCTTATAGCTCCTTATTTTGTAGATGTTCTACAATTCGATAAAACACTTCGGTGGCCATTAAATTATACCTTTAGTCAGTCCCTATTAATACATAGTTACTCAACTATTAATCGTTAGCATGTCTTATGGCACTGGCTTTCAGCTCCAATCCGAAGGAGTGGCGCCATCAGCAAGAAGCCTGAAAATTTTAGCAATTCTCTTTCATCTACGTTTCAGAACGTTTGTATAACCGCCGCATTTTAGTGCTTTAAAATTTTATTGGTTAAAAAAATATGTCGTAAGTGTACATTGTACCACTGTAGAGTTCAAACAGAATTGGGCGCTGCTAAGAAATTAGGAAAAGTAGGAAACGGAAAATGTTGCACCCTTGTTGCTAAGTATTTAATACTAAACTGTTTAGATCTGTTTGTTTATATTTATGCATAATTGCCTGATATAAATTCAAATATTATCTAAACATACAAACTTCTACATATTACAAAAACATGTTATGGAAGTAACTCAAAACTAAAAAACTTTTTCGTAACAATGGACCCATACGGAATGGTTTTCAGATTTTTCGTAATTTTAATAACACATTGTGTACTTAGTATCGTTTGGTATTATTGTAAGATAGAGCATTTGTTTCCAGACAAAACCACTAAGCTTGTAATTCAACATTTAATCATACATTAGTACACATATCCCATACAGGTTGTATGGCGTGCATGGTAAGCGTAGGCATTTGTTACCCAAATGGTTTTGCTCGGAGCCTGTCGGGCGGCAAATTGAATACAATATATCATGCAACGCGTAAAGAGTTCAATGATCTTTGTGCGTGTGTGTGTCTGTTTTTGTTACTGCTTAGAAGGTAGCTTTGCCATAGTGTGGGAAGCTTCGCGAGAAGGGTGTATCAGCAAAAATCTTATACCTGAATGAGTTAATAAATTATTAATGTAATTTATTTCTCATGTAGCAGGAGTTTTATCCCTCAATCAGCACGCGGCTTATGAGCAACGAAGAACACGCAAAAGCATTTTGATCTCATTGTAGAGGGCATGTTATAAGACAAATAATCGTGATATAGATTTTTCCTACAAGTAACACCTTTCACAATATAACATGTCAAAAAAGTAATTCTAGTCACGTGGTACGGAAACGCTCCATACAAATCGGGCTTAAGTTGTGACGCCACAAGTTGTTAGTGACGCCTTATAATGTATGAATTGTTTTAATAATTGAACTATCTCGTAAAATAATGGTTCTATTCTATCCACTATGGTACAAATTGGAACGGTACGGTACAATATGGAACAAGTACCTACAATATCACTCTGATATAATAGTTTTGAGGCTTGTTACCCATTACGAAAGTATAATGTATGAGTCAAAATTTTTTTCTTTTCTATTGCTAAATGTGTTATTCAATGTCCGTAATATTGTATCTATCTTTACATGAGATCCTTGTCACATAAACAAATAAATTAAAATAGTTTATTTACTTTACAAAATATTTACAGTAACATAATCGGGCAAGAACTTTCTTTTCAGCACGGAAATACCTGTAACAGGAAGCTCCGCTTTTCCACACTTGGGCGTGTTATCTAATGTTGGTCTTGCACATTATTTGACATTACCTAACTAAAGCATAATATAATACTTATCAACTTAGTCTAGGTAGGTATTAGGGTATATGTGTAATACATGTATAGGGTATGTGTGTGTGTGTGTGTGTGTGTGTGTGTGTGTGTGTGTGTGTGTGTGTGTGTGTGTGTGTGTGTGTGTGTGTGTGTGTATGTGTGTGTGTGTGTGTGTGTGTGTGTTTGTGTGTATGTGAGTGTGTGTGTGTATGTGAGTGTATAGTGAGTAATATTTTTATTAATTAAGGTATTAGTTTAGAACAACTAGTAATCTCGGAAAAAAAAAATTGACCAAACAATAGAAACTGAAATACTATGAGTATAACACCCGGCAGACCACCTGAACAAATATCCACGCAGTACATCCCGTATTTACGGTGGACATTGTGTCGTCCGCGTCCTCCGCCAATGAGATCCGATATACGCCCAAAGTCGGTTAAGCTATCTGGCGGGTATCACACCAATGTACAAAAATTAAGCAAACATTAAGCTAACTAAAAGTTCTAAGGAGTTAAGAGTAGCTGGAGTAACCCATTCCATATAAAAAATATAAGGTAGAATGTTACAATGCCTGAAAGTATTCTCACATCAAAACTCAATTGTTTATTGTTCGTTTTGTTTTATCTTGTGTTTTTCCTGGTGCAATAAAGAATATTCTTATCTCATCTTATCTTAACAATATTCTCGCAACATCAATTTATAACAATCTCACAACCCCTTGCCCTGCCCTATGCCACAGCTTGGGGTCGGTATACAGAGTGGAATTATTTTGTAATGCCACCTGAAAGGAAAGTACTCTTAATACTGTAGATATAACGTAGTACCCTACTTAATGAAAAGAAAGGGAACCGCATTCAAAGAGTTTCGAAAATTCGCTTGCCACACCCGGGAATCGAACCTACTAAAATCTGTAAAAATTACACGCTGTACTTTTATTGCATCGATCGTTTGGGACAATTATAAGGATGAAATCTCTCTAATAAACTTGGTAAATTAAATTAAAGGAAAACCATGAAATCCGGACTTCTTTCATTCACTAATTAACGTGATAAGTGATGCAAATTGCTTCGGCCAGATACGTAATACAGAGAAGTTTCTAAAGAGGCTCGAAATTTCGCCGATGCTTGCACTTGCTCATTAGATCAGTTGGTTCAAGTCCCGGCATGGGTGGAATTTTTAGCCTCTAAATACGTTTTTAAAGTATATAGGGTTGTTAAACCCTATATAAATTAAATTTAAGTAAGTATAATGCACATTTCGTCGGTTACTGATATTCCGCTGCAGGTACCTATTCCGTCTCGCTCCAGTAGCAGGCAGATTGCATTTTGAGCAACATATTTTGCAATAATAGATAGAGGGCTAGAATCTAATCTACAATCTTTCGCTTACCGCATCTACGCTAGCTCCATTGAATTGCCAATAAAGCGTCCAAGTTTAGTAACAACTTTATTGCTGAATGCTGAGAGCATTTAATTAGACTAATGGTTATTTACAATCGCGCCACATAAACCTAGATCCAACTTAGTTGTGCTAACGGTAAAGGCGCAGTCTGAAATGCATGAAGCTGGGCTTAACGTGCAAGTCTGAAATGCATTCGTGTAAACATGCTACTCCTGTAATCGAACACTATGTTCAGAGTGTAGGTAAAGTTTGAACTGAGTTGTTGTGCTGCATTGACAGAGAGATCGAGGTGAATCGAATCTTACCATCGTAAGTCGACAGCATTGCTTGTAGGCGGCAGTAGAGAGTAAGAAATGATTAATTTAAAAGCCATGACACAAGCAATACAAAAAAATGGAAAATGGAAATTATTTAACTGAGTTAATATTACCTTTTGGAATGCAGTAAAAGATGTTGAGCAGACAGTGTCAAACCTAAGTAATGTATTGTTTGGAGTAATGGATTTGTAGTAACTTCGTAGAAAATGTAACTATTGCATCATATGTCTCACGTTATGATAGAGCTTAGGTAAAGGGGCTAGAATACAAGAAATTTATCAACATCACAAAGCATCAGCCGTTGGCATTAGCGTTGTTGTAATTGGCGAATTAGAAATGATTAATTTTAACACGTCTCTCCTAATTGGTAAACCCAACTTTAAAGAGATATTCATCCAATATCCGTGACATTTTGATGATATTTTAATTTAAACAGATAAATTTCGATCTAAAGTTTATTTATAAGCACTTTAATTTGAAATTATAGTAACGCAGTCTACGCTATTTCGTGCTATAGCAACACAGTTCAGATGAAGCAAATTATTTAGAGCTACCTTCGTTGCGTTAAACCTCTTGTTGATTTAAGCACGAAAGGGGCCCGGGTAGACTAACGCACCTAGAGCCCCGTTCCATGTAGACAGGCCATTAATCATATCCCCCTAATGCGGAGAGTTAAATACGAATATGGTTCAACCGACAAGCCGAGGCAACTTTTTGTTGAGGCTTTCAGAGCGTTTACTGGATTTTATTCTTTCAATAACGACGTTGAAGTGTATTTGATATCGCAGCTCGCTGAAATATGAGGCTACACTCTGGGATAATTATTTTGGCGGAAATTCTTCTTAATTTGTTGTTGCTTACAAGACGAGAACGATAAACGAGCAGACCCAACTAACAAACACACATTTTCCTTTTATAGTGGTTATAGAATAATAATAATCATTCTTGTGATGGTACTCTCACCGACGGTAAACAGTTACCATAATTATCGCTTTCGTCAGCGCAACGCCATACATCGCCACTCAGTATCTCAAACATTAACATAGAGCGGATAGTTAGTCATAGCTAATCTGCTTTCAATCTAACTTTCACGGGGTGTAGATCATAATTAGCTTGTGCACCGAATCGCCGCGGGCCGGAAACGTTTTGTTCCTATCGAGTTGAGGCATCGCTCGTAGCCTTGGCTACAACCTAAGGTACCTCACAGTAGATCGTATTTCGTGCGACATAAATACCAGTTTCTGAAAACATTGTTAATCCCTGACTCGCAGTTAGTTATGTAGCCTAGTGTGTAGTCGACGGGTCCTCTAACCAAACGCTACTCGTACGTAACATACTGCTACGAATTATGAATTCGAGTGATTGCTGTAAATGGCAACGCGACGGTCATGATATGGTCCGGTGATTCTATTTAACTAAATGTAATACCACATTTAAGCTGTATTTTACAAGGTTGTCTGGAAGAAATTGCTGTTAGCAATAAGGCCGCCCATTGTACTTTTTCATTGTAACTTTCATATTTTATGTCTCGCTTCTTGTGTGCAATAAAGAATATTCTTATCTTATCTTTTCCGCGCAATTTGTCCACCAGTGGTGTAAGATCGAAGAGCTTATGAAAGCAAAATTTTTATTTCAACGAAAGCCTTACAGCACCCTCATATCACATTATTATTATTTATATTTATTCTAAACAAAACAATTTCATTAAATTTGCCAAACTGCTAATGCAGTTTATCGGCAAGTTCTTGGTAACAATCCTAAAATACATACATAATACTTTGCTACAAAATAGAGCGTCACTAATATGATTCTGTACAAAAGCCAAGCCTTTTCCCACTTTTCACTGACGCAGTGAATTTTCTCCCTGACAAAGTACGCATTTGACCCTTCTTGTCGGATTTGGGTTCAGTAACGCCCCAAAGTCTCTCTCAGGGATTTAAATTTTAATTCATTTTGTAGAGACAGTGAAAAAGTTTCTTTTCGACTTTTCGACGTAGACACCGATTGTAAGATCTCAAGCTAGTAATCTTATTGAAGAAGTTTATTGGTTTTTGCTTTATTGCTACCAGTACGTAGGAACAAAGCGAACACCAATATAATATTCTAGGTAGATACTTAACCCAATACTTTGAAAAGCGTGCGCGCGGGTACAGATACGCATCTATGGTGTGTGTGGAACCGTGACCTCTTCTGAGCAACATGCATTCTTTCGGTTACAAACACCTTCCTCTCCCCTCGTTACATCCAAATACTAATGTATTTTGGATTGTCTTGTGTCACAGTTACTTGTTTTAAAACAAAACAAAAGCTCAATGCATTTGAAACACATTGGCCGGCCAACGGTTTTGAGATTATCAAGCGCTGTTCTTAGAATCGTGACCAACTTAAGTCTGGTTTATATCAATATGAATATTCTCGTGGCTCACCTACAGTACGTGAGATGCTAAAACGTATTTTTCACCATCGTAAATTTGCTCTTATGTATGGGACTACAAGAACTGTAATGAGTCTTCGTTTTGTTGAGTTTACATACAAGACATGTTATATCTGGCGTGTCTTATCAGAGAACCGCGAATGGCACGGGAAATATTAATGAGAGGGAAATAAGATCTGGCCGCGCAATTTTTTCTGCAAATCCCATATTGGCAGTTTGTTCTTAGATTTAAGTTCCACACTGTGCACTGACGTTACATGTTTCTATGTGTGAAGGAGCTGCTACGAGCGGTTATTTGACCTATTTCCACGAAGATTCATTTGTGCTGCAGTTTCTAGAATAACAGCTGGAATGGTAAACTGCATAATTTCAGAATTATTCCGCGCTTGGCTGCAATGTTACCTCACAAACTGCATAGTCAGATGGTCCTCTTGATATGACTAGCATAAGTATATACTTAACTTGAAACTATATTTCTAATTAAGCCTTTGACGATTTTGAAAATATAATACTAGGGCCGATTTTTCATCGCTATATCGCTTGGTGCCAGGCCAAGATTGATAGTGCTTATCCAACGATGCGATACGAATCATCGCCTCTTAGAAGATTTTTCCGAACCTCACTATTTTAAGGTTAATTTCTTTTGTCCCAAAGAACCGCTAGTTGTTTCATCTTCAAACATTGCTTTATCATCAGGCCAAAAATCTTCAAAGGTTAATAAAACCAAAAGTGATTCCTATAATTCATTGTTTGTTTTATTTTTTTAGTCGACAAAGGAGCCGGGGAGTCGTTTTTGAACTCCTTGAATGGGAGAGCCGGGGTATAAGAATATTCTACTTTATATTCATCATCAGCGGACATGAGTGGAAGTTCAAAGCGTGGAGGGCCATCGATGTTAAGTGGCCGGGCTTTATTATTGGCTTGCACTGAATCCGCAAAACTCGGGAGGGGCTCTGCATGTCCGGTCGACGCAAAAACTTACCTTCCCACTGTCGACAACACGTGGACCTTTTCAGAGTCTTTCTACTTGTGTATCTGTGGATTAATCGACTTTGTTGTACATCGAACTGGCATAGTAAACCATGAGTTCTATGAAACAGGGCCCAGGGAAAAATGTATTTAAAAAACTTCTATCTTGCTGCCTGCTTCAACAGCACATAAATTTTGCTACGCGTCCACTCTATTTCGTTACGGTGGAGGCGATTTGTTTGCAACAAATACGTAAAGGTTTTCGAATGTACCTGCTCTTTAGAAAAGTTTCTTGATACTTTATAACGTTTTACAACATGTAAAAGTATTGTAAGTACTCTTCCAATGCAATAGCAATATTTTAAGAGTACAGTACAGAAATTTTACATTTATTATTGTTAAAAAGGTTTTAATATGTTCAGAAAGAATAGAACAACACCCAAAATTACAGCAAGAACTTTTTGTAACACTATACTATACGTTACGAGAAATCTAATCAAAATAGGGATTAGGTGGCCTCCTCGAAATTTCCGAAGGCTTCATTTAATGTCGTTAGTATGAGGCGAACGGAAATAGTATTCTGTGTAGAATAACACAAAGCTTCATCAATCACAGAAAAAAGGCTTTTTCTACCTTATTGTCACAACGTTATTAAATTACCTGTGTACACGCGACGGCAGTACACAATTTCAGGGTAAATGCAGATCAAAATAATTGAAACGAAACGAGTGACATTCGGCTTGCTTGTCACGCAATTCAGAAAGATTAACTCGCCTTTTTATTCCCGACTGTACCCGCAACGAGAAAGTAGCCTTAATCCCGCTACGCTAAAATGTCGCCGCACACTTTTCTATGAAAATGAAAAGCATTACACCATAAAAACAATGGAAAACTTGCACTAAAAAATGTTTTAAAATAATCGGAGAAGCCATGTTAAAAGATAAATAAACAAATTGTTAAAAGATAAATAAACAAAATATTTTTTTCTCTGCGACTAATACTTTTCATAATACAATATGTCAACATGTGACCGTGATACAAAAATGCGGCATAAAATCAGGCTCAGTATGACTTCACAACTTACACGTAACGCCTCATAATGTATGAAGCGTTTATCAATATTTGAGTTACCTCTTAAATTTTTATGTATTTACAACCCATAAGAAAACATTTAGAATTGATGGAAAAAACTAAACGTAATAAGATTTTTTTATTAGTAATACTTTATTTTCACATTTTTTGTGATCCCAAAATTGTGGAAATAAAACTAAATGTAATAAACTTATTAAATCTAGTTTTTTCATTTCAGAAAACCCTGATAAAAACAGTTTTTATGGTTATATTTTTTTATTTTTTCTAAATTTCTATATTTTCTCTATGGTATAAAGCAATGTCACTCCAATCTAAGTTGGACGTAAGTTCCCCATTGGTACAGTACGTAAAGGTACAGAGTTTTGGCGAGTGTTAGTTTTTTGAAAAGCGATCCATGCCCCCTACACTCGGCATTACCTGTATTGTGGAGGAAGGTACACCATATTAAACACGCTATTAAATATGGCATTGTTTTATGTTTTAAAGAAAGGGCTAAGCGGAAATAATTTTTTGCGCAATTCAGATTCACGAATATATTCTACATAAAAAGTGTTCCGAAAATGTAAGGCAAATATCGAGTTTGTAATTAAACAAGAATTATGCAAAAGTACCATGATCTATGAATGATCTAGCTCTCGAAATAGACACCTGAGTTTAACTTGTAACGTTCATTAAGTCGCCGCTTTTGTGCTACTTTGAATAAAAACCTTTGGCTTAGCTCGACTTGACTTTCGTTGTCGTATGCCGGCAATGAATGCAAATTGTAGTATCTAAACTATACGTGGTTCAGGTGAAATCAGCTGTTGGTTCATTGTTCCCAAGCCCGTGGGGTTTTATGGAGTAGGTTTCACGAGAAAGCGCTGCCCAATATGCAGCTGGTCTTAGTAACCATCCAAACTGAAATATTATTATGGTTGGCGAAAATATCACACGTGTTTTTGATAGATAGATAGATAAATAATTTATTCACACAAGACACACACACGTATACAAAGCAAAGCAATACAAATCCATTTAAAAGTCACAATGCGAAGAAAGAATATAACAAAACAATGACGTACAAAAAAAGCAAAAACAAACTGGAAATTACACGTACGGCAGTGTACAAGAGTGACCAACGTAGGTGCGGCAAATGTGAATGGGCTCCGACTCAGCATGTGCTGAAAGTCCAAGAAGAACTTCAGCGCTGATATTCTGCCGGTACCCATTGTGAGCGGCATGCAGCGCTAGGAGAGCTGAGGTGACGTGGTCAAATTGTTATCAGACCGGATTAAATAATGTAATGTCACGCTGGAAATATCAGAATAAATTGTATTTTTATATAAGTATAAAAATACTATTTATTCTTTTTGCTTTCAACTGCCTTTAACGGCAACAGTCTTGACTGCCAACACAGTGGGTTCGATTGACACTGGAGGCCGGCGCCATTTTAGACTTGTAGGAATGGCCTCAGTCTGGGTGTTTTTCTATGTCTCTGATGTCCTTGCCTGGTAAACATAGCAGAGGACAAGGATCGTTTGGGTTCAGAACAAGTGATTGTCTTATATGGAAGTTATTATCATTCTTTTAGTATTCCTACAACATTATTGAAATATATTAGCTATACAAAATTATCTAAAAAAACAGTGTGTTTGTGCCTTTTTTACCCGATTACGGCAAAAGCAAGTGTACGAGCAAGCACATACAGTTTCTTCTACTTACTTATTTTGTTGACTATAGCAATTTTGTGAACATAACTCAGTGACAATATAACGATCTTACGGGACAGACGTGTCATTCATTGAACATACCTAACATTACGAACATCCAACATAACAACACCTGTACGGCAAGGCCCGTACATTTTGGTCCTTCGAGCCGGATTGAACCAGCGACCTATGGATCTTAGTTATCATTTTAGCAGTGTATGTTTGTATTTTCGGATGTTTTTGTTTTTTCAAACAGAAAAATGGCAGTGCGGTCGGTAAAGCTGGTGCCTGGTGTTGAAAAGGTTGGTTTTGAACCCCGGGGATGTACCAAGCAACCTCAGCGCCGCTAATCCGCGATGAGCACGAGTGGTGATTACGCCCTTACTGTGTCTCCGAGAGAAGGACTGTGCCGGTATATAGGCTCTCTAAATAGAAAATTGGGACATATATAAGATATCTAAATAAAAAATAAGATACACCTTTAATCAATAAAATAAATAGGACCAGCAAATCACTTGATACATAAATTAACTATTCAACGATTTTTTAAACCATCACCTACATACTCCATTCTACATCAATAATTATGAGTACATCACGAATCATGATAGTTAATTTACGACCAAACAATGTCATGGAAGCAGACTCGATCGCGAGCGACTCGCAAACAGTACGCAATAAAGTTATATCAAGTCCACGCGAGAAAAGCCTTTAGGCGGCAAGTAGTTATTCATACACTTAGCCGCACATAAAATTAATGTCGATAAAGACAACAAAAGGAATTCCGCGTCGCGGTCACGTGAAGGTGTTAGTAAGCCAGAGAGTTAGGGAATAATTGAAATAAAACAGGGTGACATTACTGCTCCTCGTCACGCACCGAGCCACGGTTTATATATGGTGGACGGAACTTCCTGGCTTAGTTGTGTATTTTTGGAATAATCTCCGCATTTAGTGCAGCATAATTGAATTCAATCCTTAGAAAGAACTGGTAATGTCTTGATAGCTATAATTTAACTAGAATTTGCTCTGGTACTTCTATAACATTACTTATATATTCCTAGCTTCTAGCTTCAATAATTTATTTATTGGTCTTCTGCAAAGCAAGCAGCTTCATTCAAAGTGAGTTAACCTGAGTACCATCATCATCATCATCATCATTATCATCATCAGCCATTTGACGCCCACTGCAGGACATAGGCCTCCTTCGTGGTTTTCATAACCATGAGGGGTACCATATAGAAGGCTAATCTAGTATGCGGATTAATATAAATCGATTCTTTAGATAGCTCATTAGGGAACACGCTGGAATTTAAGATGACCCTCCATTGTCGGGGACCATTATGCCTCGGGTTGTGTTGGATACACACATGGGCCTTTATACTCCGGCTACCTCTGATGTCACGGGAAGATAAATGTGCACCGACAATTATATTCTAATCCTAGTCGCTTACGGTACATTATTTAATAAGCCTATCACTTTATCTGACATGGCTATTGGTCGATGGTATTTTATTAAAAAGAAACGCGATATCTGGGTTTGATATGCTTCAAATTTATGCTTCAAAAGTTGTCTCTCTGCGCACGGCTTGGAACATACTCGTATTATACGGTGAGAAAAATAAAAACATAACATAAACTCACGCCTGTATCCCAGAGGGTAGGTGGAGACCAGGGTGAGAAAAATATAAAGTAACAATTTGACAATTTCATTTTAATAATAAGGAAGCAAATAATTTAGACACGACGAGAACAATATAAAATATCATACGCTGATTTGGTGTAATTATATGAGCGGTCGACAATGACATTCTACTAGTTGTCAGATAAGTTCTCACGTTAATCCAACAAGTCAACTTGCGCAAGACTAATAAAAATAAATCCCAGCCCACTCGATTAGATTTGACTAAATATTTGCATAATGTAACAACTTACCGTCACGTCTCTCCTCGCCTAATCCCATTTTGAATCAATGGCGTGATAATCGCAGCCATCATGCATATTCGTCCACATAATCGTAATATAAATGAGCGATCAAAAGCTAGAGTTGCGCGTGGGCGCCGGACGGCTTAACGTCACAAAATAAATACGACTATAGGAATCATTAGAGTTACTGAAACATAATATGCTACTCACTACCATTATAAAGGCGGATTCACTGTACATGAATCATCCTTAAATATGAAACCAAACGATTAGAATTACGTCCGTATTCAATGCATAATGGTGTCATGGGCATCTTTTACATATGTGCATATTTTACATCTGAAAACTCCGTGTTCCGAAAATATACTTATCGGATAAATCAACGTCAATAAGATTTGTATAAGCTCAATCCTATAGGTATTCAATGGGTATATTATTTGTAACTCATTATTGTACTTATATAAAATTTCATAAAAGTATATAAGGATTTACAGGATGTATAAAAATCCCAATATATCTATTCTATCTAAAACTCTACTTCTACTCGTCAATACTAACACAATAACAATACAAAAACTTTTACTATGAGGAACACTTGGGATCGGATGTGTATGGGAGTTTTATTATACTACTGTAATTGAAAATGTTTATTTCAAACAATATTCAGTCTAAAATTTACCTGCAGATTAATTTGAACTAAACCCAAATTCAATGGAAACATTTGTCAAGCCGTTTGTTATGCTTTCTTTGACGTACTTTATTTTCAATCTACAGAGACAGAGAATCTATTGCCCTAAGTTTTTTTGCGAAGTGAACCTTCTGCATTTCTTTTAATTTGTTCGACAGCTTGAAAAGAATCACCGCCCGAGCACTGCCTTAATTACGAAACTCTATATCTCGCGATGCATCAGTAATTAATTAGTAGGTTATATCTTATCATAATTATCATTTTTTGGTTTTTATTTCGTCAAATAAAATATGAATAGATTTAGGTACCTATTCATATTTTATCATAACTTCTTATGGAGGGCAAAAAGAGGAATCTTTTCTGTATTTTTACAAAAACGGCATAACATCTGCTGACTAATAACATTCATTTTAGGTCTGTTAAGAACAGAGTCCACAGAGGAGGTATCAAATTCCACCTCTCGCTATTGTCAAAGCTTCTAAGCTCATCATTATGAGACGGTACATAGATAGGTACGGTTCTGTGGAGGATGAACGATTAAGAGTATATTTTCCACGAAACAAGGAAAAGGTAAATCAGTAGTAAACATGCTGATACACAGAGTGTTGTTCTTTTTGTTAAACAAATAACCGTAAAAATGAGTTTCCGTTTCTCAACAAACATGTTTCATTCATGAGGCAATTTGGGTTTACGTACATCAACAAAACATACCTACCTTGATTTCGTAAACAGCCCCGGCTTTCGAGAAAACGGGTGTATTTTTAGGCGCATCTCGGATGTGGCAGTTTGAACAGAAATAATGACTCCAATATTATTATTATTAAAACTCTTTATTGTACCAGAAAAAAAATTACAATTGGCGGGCTTAATATTCAACTTGACTTGACTAAGAATCTCACGAGTTTAGCTTAGAGAAACAATACAATATGCGTCAAGCAAGTGGAACTCATGCTTTAAGGGGATACATCAATGTTACATTGTGAGTGTCCTCATACAAATTGTTTAAAAAATAACGCCACACAAATAACGACAATCGAACCGAAAGCTGATCAAATTGTCACTAGCACCAGTAGCCTTTGAATTCACAAAAAGTGTAACTTTGAACCTTAATAGGTTACTCCGAAGCCGTGGATTTCCCAGGATTCTTTGGGAAATATATCCGTTATGACGCAGACAACGACACAATAAATGAACACCCAATGTATCTTATTCAACTCAAATGCATGTGCAAACTATATAAAATACTAGACTAGTTTGAACCGTCAGAAGAAACGTGAATACACGTTGAACGTACATTCAATGAGAGACTCCCAAGTTGATCTTCCTCACTTTTTTACAAGTGCAGAAAGCCTTGGGCTCATAAATTCATTAGATGATTTAAAATGCTAATGGCCCCAGCCTGACAGCAAGGGATCAGATGAATAATGAAAGATCCGATACGAATCCGATGTTCCGACAAAGTGTGGGTACCTATGCGTATTTATAAGTAGATGATCCTTGAGTACGATCGGATCACGAAGGTCGCTAATTAGTTTACCTGTTGCTATGGGTCGGATCCAATACATATTACACATAGTTAAGTGAACTGGAATTAAGTACAGCATTGATAACATAAGACATGATTAATCTTTGCCTACTTGGTTTAAAGCAAAGATGATTCCGAACGAAATATACAATTTTTTGACTTTCTACATAGTAATAAAAACCACTTTAAGTATAGAATCAATTTTGAAACAAAAAAAAATCATTTTTTTAATAATTCGCTGGAGCACGTATTTTTTAGCTGGTGATAATTATCTCAGCCATTTCAGAGTTGGTCCGGTACTAAAAGTGGAATGTACCTTAAGTTTTTATATTTTTATTTTATTTCTTTCTACAAATACATATCATCACAGGCTTAGCCTAATTCTATATGTATGCTAATTCTATATGTAAGTGATAATGATCTTAATTCTAATATAATTCATACACAATAACTATTAAACTAACCTATATACTTTAACATAGTATAAACATTTATCCCTAATTACTCGTACTAAGTTAAATACTGTTTCACCAGTCAGCGAATCCAGACCAAAGTCGATAACGAAATAAGCATTTTTACAACGAGTGCTCCATATAGTACAATACAAACACAAACTGTTTTGCTGAACCTTTTTGCAACATTCTGGATAATGCCAACACAAAAAAATCTTGCATACCGGGGTTACTGAGGCCGTTTAGTAGCTAGAATTTGGTGATTGGGGGACATACCTACAGCTAAAAGGAATACTTCTCTTAGATACAATCTGAAGGTACTATACATATGAAAGTAATAAATACAAAATACACAATTATGTACACAGTCTAGACGAGACTCTTGCCAATTCGGTTTGCTAATTGCGTGGTCTGGAAAAGTCCAGTGAGTGAGCAGGTACCTTTTGTAGCAAAGACAGCTTCCGAGTTATGTACCTTATCCTCATACGCTATACAATTTTATATTTTTGTGATTTTTTATTTAGATTCTGCAAATTTTCTGCAAGTTCTTCGAAGATAAAGCTCGAATCAGCCCATCAGCTCAGTAAATATATGCACAGTTTGAGTCTGTCAAGAACTTGACCTGGTCAATTCTCTGGGCTACAGAGTATGCCAGGCCGAGCTAAATGTCTGATTCATTCTTAGAGCAAAAGTTCTGAATGAACATTCAATATTTTACGAATTGCGAAGCTGGAACTTTTTTCCCCGCTTCAGCGTTCAGATGAGTAAATTTGAATAGGTACTTAATAATAAAGTATATTTTTTCATAATAAAGGTTTAAAAACTGTAAACGAATTAGAACTGCCACAATATACGGTGCTAGAAAAATAATCTTCGTAGAGTATAATCTTCGTAAAATAAAAAAGTTTCATCGGCATTGGAGAGTCATTCCACTCCTCTTTGACTCCACTATGTCAATTTTACATTATATCTGAGAAGAGACTAAAACCTACATAAAAGATACATACACGTATACCTAAACTGCTAAAGTCATAACCCTTCCTTTTCGCTCTGCCGAAGTTTAATAAAATATATTATCATATCATACGTGTGTCTGCGTATGTGATAATCGCGTACGATTAACCATTTGACCACATTTTTTTCCTTTTTCGTGACGAATCAGATATTTCCGAGTGGTGCTGTGGCCCATTGTTAGTTGCATATTTCTCTTCAAAGTGATTAATAACGATTTAAGGTTAGTTTACGCCTAGTCTTGGCAAAGATTGATAATTTTAAAGCCTAATCTCTGGATTTAACGCAAGCTGCTTTTCGTTTGTCCTACAATTAGATTAATGGGAGCATTTGTGTTCGACATAATACTGTTAGTGATGTTTATCTATAGAGCCTTCACAGCACACTGGGTACTTACACTGGCGGAGGTAATGATATTAGCGAAAAGGTTAATTTGTTGAATATTATTTTAAGCCACTGAATAAATCCCAATGCAATATTAATTTAAAAAAGGATGAATTTCTAATCTTAAGAAATACATGATATGTAGAAACGCAGGGACGAAAGTTTTTCACTAAATTGGTAGTGTTTTCGAAAATAGAACAAATTTGTATGACATTTTAGTTTTAAGACTAAGACCGACATGCACCACTTCTTAAATATCACTTAAGTCGCCATTTAAATCGACTTTTGTATTAAAAAAATTAATTATACGACTACGTACTAACTGGATGGACTTAGGAGCAATTTTTTTTTTGTAATTTCCATCTTCCTGCTAATTTTCAGTCCAGTAAATATAGTGGGGGTCGAAAAGGGCTTGAATAGTATAGTTGATATAAATATATGCACAGTGCGGGCCGGCCGAGAACTTAGCCTGGCGCAGCACTTTACTGTGTGTACTGGTGTCATTATAGTATGCGCCTAGATTATCAACTCATTGTAACCAATAATTATTAATTTACCTCGATGTTTTCTCAATATTTTATTTGTTCCGGATTCACCGAAGTACGAACCTAACAACAAACTAAGAGTGCTCATAGAAAAAATTCTGATCGATCTGAAAATAGTAAAGAAACTCTGTCTAGCCAATTTCCATACCGCTTATATTTGTTTTAAATTTGAAGACGTAAACGTTTTCAGCTCCGATACAATTGGAATAGTCTCCGACTGAGACACAAGACTTAAATAAAGTGAATCGTTTCAGATGAAATAGGTTATTAAATATTAACGATATCCAATAAAGTTCACACTCTTACGTACTGACTTTTTCCATTAATTTAATAGCAGTTAACTAGCCGATGTCTATGATCGTTAATGATTGTATACAATTCACTCCACATCTGCTGACCCTAGCCGGTTTCTATGAAGAAATATGTGACGTTTATTGTAAGTCAATACACCCACATGTGGGCGGAACACGCCGGTCGGTCAATTGGACCAAACCAACTGACCGATACACTATCAAATTAGTATGGTCACTAAATTAATACAGCCAGAGGTACATATGGGTACCGTGCAGCCAATGGACAGGCACTAAAAATAATTAAAACTAGTACTTGTAGGTATAGTATTGAATATCGATGCAATCGTAACAAATTTCGTACACTATCACAGTTGCTGCGCGTTTGTTACATTGCATAGCCCAAGTTTACAGTATGAAAGATCATTTGCTGCCTACGTAAAACGTTTTGGCGTTCTTCGTTTGTGTCAATGTCAACAGCCCTATTTAATTTGTATTAGCTATGCGGTGACTCACAAGTTTTACGAGCACGTAACTCTAGGGCCTTGTGACAAAACGATAATTGCAGAAGTTAATTTCTTGCACCACCTGTGGTTGACTGGTAGAAAATGCTTAAATAGCATTAATTGTATTGTATTGTATCCATTTATATCAGGCAGTGCCCATATAGTATTAGTAACAACCGTGACTTATACTATGTTAGTAATAATATTAATATATACACCTTAAATTAAATTAAATTAATATTAAAATTATAAATATATTATTTTATTTGTTATTAAATTAAATGTTGTTATTAATTTAAGTCTGCCACATTGCCAATGTATTTTTTTACTTATGTGCAATAAATGAATGAATTAATAACAATTGCATGAATACGTCGATTCAATTTCATTGCGGCTTCAAGTCTTCACGCACACACGAAGACGTTTATAGAATACCAAAACACGCCATGACCTGACTGTGAATCGTACTGTACTTTAATGCACCAACAAAACAAAGGAAGCGAAAGTGATCTGTCAGGATCGTGGCAAGTGGCAGTCCCTGGTCTCTGTCTACCCCTCTGGGATACAGGCGTGAGTTAATGTATGTATGTACAAAACAAAGGCTCAGGAATTATAATTCAATGATGGCAACCAAATACCCATCAACCTCCTTGGTCGTATCAATAACGTTTCCCTCTTTGTTCGCAGATCGCAAACGTCTCTACGAAGCTTGACCATGTCATAAGGTAAATTGTAAAACTATCCAGCTCCTAAGAAACTTAATAATAGAATTTTCCATTCACTTTCTGTCTGTTAGACTCCTCGTAACTTTCTCTGGGAACTCTTAGTAGAGGCAAAGTGGGCACTTGTTAAACTATCTCCTCAAGAGAGAGCGAAGGGCCACGGCGTGCACTTCTACAATTATTATTATTGAGCCATCTCTTGACCCAGCAACTCAGGTGCGTTCATCCGGGCGAGTGCAAACCAAATTAACATACCAAATGACTACTCACGAGTCATACAGCAGTTACGTGTATTTGCGCTCCAGGCCGACACTAAGAGGGCCCGTTTCATACACACAAAGGTAACTCGAGCCAAAGAGATCCGGCCCCAGGCGTATGTCAACCTCCTGGCAACAGATTATGGAATAATCCCTTTCTGACCTAAGCTGCTTTCACGGCTCCGAGACGGAGATTGTTTCGTTTCGGTGAAGCCTGACAAGCGGCGGCAAAGCCTGTTTTCGTAGGACACTCGGATATTGGGCGTATTGTTTTCATGCCAGATTTTTATTTTTTAATCCTATTTTGTTGCTTTGGCTGATTAGATTAACCTGTATACATTAGGATGGACATTATGGTTCTAAAGTAGAAACGTAATGCCCGTCCTGGAAAGAAGGAATAGTGTGATACGAAGAGTTAGTAGGCAGCCCAAAACTAACGCTAATATAATCCTTTGTTAGGGCTAACATTTATTTGTTTCAAAACAAATAATGTAGGTAGCCCATTTTATGTAGGGTGTCCCTAGTATCTAAAATATCTCGAGAAGTAATCGATGGGGGGCTAACGTAAGCTTAATGTAGAGCCAGAGTCGGGGGCGGCCGTGCCTCCATGTCGCCGTCCAAGATTACGGGCTAAGCCTCTTTCTTAAAGCCTAAGTTGCTTGTAGTCTGTGGGATTGTAGAGTGTCAAATCGGTGGACTCGCCTTAATGCTGTTTAATTAAGTGTCTGAATTTTGAAGCTACCTAGTCAATATCTTTGCCACAAAAATTAAGTGTTAAATTACAACAAAAATTATTCTAACTACGTTATTTATTTTTGCGTCAAAAATGAAACTTTGGCACAAGAATCAGCTTTGAGGCTACTCTGAAATCATGACACTCAATAGACTTATGTCTGACCTGAGTCTTATGGCCCTTGTTCTACAACGTCTGTTGGAGATAGGTATTAATAACCTCCAAGCAATCACTTACCTGCGTTTAATTAGACATTATTGCGGGCGTATTATTGTACAATATACACAAGTAGCAATACGATCCTGCAACCCATTGAGCTCGTGAAAGGTTCTTTGAGAGCTGGGATAGGATTACTTCTTTTCGTGTCTTGTCAAATAACTACTGCATTTCAAAATACGAAATTGTACTTAATAGGTAAATATTGATTAAAGATCCTCTTCAAGTCTGTACGATTTGTTATTAAACGTCGCAGCATCAGGTGATTACTGGATCGTTGTATGCTTTGGTACCTATTGGCTAAAAGGTAGTGTACCAGTAAAGTAGTGACCATGCCAACTTGGTCGATACCGGGTTGCTCGTAGCCTGTTGGTTCTTTAAAGAGGTCACAATTTCACCGGCCAAGCTAGCGTGGTCGAGTAGCAACTAACTACTCGGTTCGGTTGTCAGCCACGGAAGCGCAATTTCCGCCTTAAATACAATTTTCCCTTTTGCACAACAAAACTGTTTTACTCCTCTAAAGACGTTTGTTTTAGAATTACCTAATGAACCCTTTGACGGCCTCAGCTTTCTGTTGGCTTTTCATGTCACTAAGTAGATAAAAGACACGGGTGCTTCTTATAATGCCCGTGCAACGGGACTATTACTACGATTTACAAATTATGTCTATGTAGAGTGATCCATGAATTCAAATTCAATTCATTCTTAATTATTAAAACAAAATGTTACCTTATTTAACCTCAAAGTTGGTATTTTTAGAATTAATACCAGTTTTAGATTTAATGGACAAGAATCTAACAAAGAAACTCCACATTTATTCTTTTAAAAAAACTTGTTGACTAAATTAACAAATATTTCAATTTAATGGCATGAATGTGTTAAACAGACACCATTATTACCTTAATTGCGGATTCACTTACTTTTCGTAGTGCTTACAAAAGTTATAGTTTGAAAATTTGATACCATCGTCCTCTAAACATCCGTTAACATTATTTTACTATCACATACTAGACGTATTTGTCTTTTAAATAATCCGTAATGTTACAATGATGTTTTTTGCACAGAGTGTGCCTAACACAAGTTTTTAACCACGTCGGAGGCAACTCTAACATATCATGAGGTATCTGGTTGTAAACCCTTATGCGGTGCCCTATTATAAGGTATGTACTAACTTTTGCAAGTCTAGATCATGGAAATATCAATTTATGTTTATTCATATCATTAATATTATAATGGCTACCAATATTTAGCTAAAGTTTTAATATTTTTTTAAACGTTTCATGTTTTCGTTTTGAGATACGGAGCTCTAAAAGTATAATATGCAGTATTTACATCACAGCCGATTGCACACCAATCTGCGACTACGTCATGTAACGAGAATGTTAAGGTTTAGCCGTCTGCTGTGCCTACATGAAAAACCAACATTGTGTGGGTACATTAACAGTGTAAATCCAAACAAAGAAGCATTTCCGAATACCAACCACAAGGTTTAGACACGTACATAATTCAGCCGGGATAAATGGGTTACAAAACGCCTAGGGCGGGAACCTATGTAGCCAAAACAAAAGGTCAACAAAATCCTGAGCAAACAGTAACTTCTTATCCTGATAGTACTATCAGGGTTATTGCGAAATGCGCACTATTAATTCGACTGAATCTGATGCCAAGTACAGACCGACCAAACGAACATGAACGAACTAAAGCAATGTATCAACGACACGGTGAAAGCAAGCGCACCCAAATAGAGGACCTTCGGTCGCCTTCGATTTTTTTTGACGTGAAACGTGTTTCAGTTCAGTAGTAGTGGGTCACTTGATAAAACCGCATGCAACGAAAACATGTCGCCTCGGCGAGGGACTCTGACTCTGTAACTACGTGTCGTGTCTCGTGTGCAATTTATAAATGAATTGAGCAAAGTAGCCGTTGCTCATCCTCTTGACTCGTGCCACTAGATGGCGTATAGACGCGGTATCCGTCGCGTGGAACCCAGTCAGCGGTCAGATTTATATATTTTTTTTTAAATGTGTAGCTATTACATTTATTTACATTTATTAACTTGGGGCTTTGCGCTCTCCACCTATGTTGCTGCTTGCATTAAATCATTGTGCTAAATAGAAGACTGATTCTATCGAACAGACGGTTAAGTATCTATCAAACAAAGCAAAAACAAAACACTACAAAGCAAAAAAAAAAAGACGCAAAGAATATCCTTTCAAAAAATTTAAAACTTTACAAACCAAAGTTGAGTTAAAAAAAAGTCGTACAAGAAAAGTTGTTTTAAATATTAAACTCTAACCGATACACTTCACTAATTGCGTATTTTGGAAATAAATATGCTGGTACTTTAATGTAAAGTACTAATCTATATTACTTATTTATCGTATGGTTCTATATATGCCCTTGGAGCCCATATCGCTCCTTCAGACAAGCCGTAACTTGCGGTCGCAAAATAAACTCAGCGCTAACGCTAAAATTAACATTTTTGACAATTTTATGAATATCTACTTTATCAATATCACCTAGGAATATCATATGTTCCATGCCTTAGTTAAATAAAACATCAGATTGTTTTTTGTTCATTTTCGTGGGTCTGACTCCATGAGACATTTACACTTTTATAAGACGGGAATTTACGTCAACACAATGTGGGAAATAGGCATAAAAGATATCAATAAAAGTGTAAAAATATTACCATGGAGACAGTGGCACTGAGCTGCTGCAGAACTGATGGCCTAAAAAGGTTAGGTATTCAGTGAAGACCACGCATGATGATGATGTCCATGCCGATACGGTTACGGTGACTGCTGATGGTTTTCCATGACGTATCTCGATACCTTAGATTTATAAACAAAACGCTGGTTTTAAAATAGTCATTCAAAACCAGCGACAGATATAACCTAGGGTCATACATATAGCGTAATATGGCCCCAATGGCAGGCCGAGGATGGCAGAGGAAAAAAACTACTATTTTCCTGTCTTATGGGAAAATAGCAGGTTTGGGGGTTGATTAACAACGAGGCTACAATGATTGTTCGTCCCATGAAGGAGGAGGAAAAATAAGGCCAAGGCTAGAGCCGTCCTTCCAAAACAAATATTAAATAGATAAATCTGCCGTGAGATCGTGTATTAATCGTCGTATTTGGTGAATACATTTGCTTTTGTTTGAGTTTGCCTTTACCCCGGCGGGCGTCGTTTATTCAGTAGAAGACCCGGGGAGAGGCAGGTCGCGGGAGATAGGTGCCCCCGTCATGTTTACGTAACGTTTTTGTACCAACAGTTCTGTGGGGCAAACACAGGGTTCCTATTAAACATTTAAGTCATAGATATGTACGACTTAAATCTATACATGCAGCAGAGAAATTGATAAAATAATCTTGGAACTAAAACTTTCGTAAGCACAACACTTACTTGATTTTTGTCGGCAGAGTCCGACCAGGTTTCGCTCTTCGGACAAAAATTCAAGTAAGTGAGTCCGGAATTAACATAAAATATTTTTTATAAACAATAAGAAACCGACTTCAAAACACTACTGCACTAAAACACCTCTGACCTCTGAATTCGAAGTGGATACATACATGTAGTATAATTTGGAGTCGGTGCACGTTATACGACCAGCACATGTGTACGTGTATACGACCAGTGTCGACCTCGTGGCGCAGCGGTAGTGCATCTGCATACCATGCGAGAGGTCCCGGGTTCGAATCCCGGCTGGGGACAAAAAAACCCCAGGTCTTGGATGTTTACATGTTTGTGGTGTTATTGTTTCTGGTTCCCACGACACAGGGCATCCTAGTGTGGGACCAAAAGCAATGTATGTGCCTGTATGTAAATGTGTATGTTTATGTTTACATACATTTTGGGCACCGACTCCAAAATATATCTTTACAATTCCTACGTCTATGTTCCTACTTCGAATTTAAATTTCATATTTGTTTAAATTGTTTCTGTGTTTTTAGTGCAGTACTAGTGTTTTGAAAGAGTATTTATTTTTTTTATTTAAAAAAATATGTATTTCACGATTTTTTGTGAATATGACTCCACCAAATTGTGTTTTCCGAAAGCAAATGTACGAGTCACTGTAAAAAAACACCCAAATCGCTATAAGTACGGCTTTAAAATTTGAAGAGTTCTCTCGATTTCTTGAGGATCCCATCATCGGATCCTGACTTGATGACTATGTAACTACTTGAGAAGCTTATCCATTTGAAAGAAAAAAAAAAAATTTCAAATCGGTCTAGGTATCTTCGAATAATCGGAGGACGTACAGAAAATAAGGCTTCCGACAAATTCAGAACTTCCTCCTTTTTTGAAGTCGGTTAAAAAGTTTGGCGACATTCAAGCAGGGCAACCACTAACATTGCAGCAGGACCCAAGGTCCGCCGTTAAATATTTATTGCAAAGTCGTCCTTAACGTAATTGATTAGAGTGTATTTATGTAAAGGTTATGTATGCTGTGGACTGTACTTGCAATTCTTACACTTTTGTTTTAAATAATTTCTTGTAAATTACTCTTTGGTATACAATCTGTCTGTCGAACCAAATTGTTTTGAAAGTACTTAGTTTTAAACATTTGATTATTGGTAGGTACATAGGTAAAATATAACAATGTCATATTGAATAAGTACTAGATATTTCATATTAAATAAGTACTACATATCTCACTGGCAAGTCGCCTGAAAAGACCACAGAAACGTTGAATTCATCACCGATCTTCGCAAAAACCTAAAGCTTAGTTATGTGTCAACATTAGAGCTAAGTGCTGGCCATCGCCCCTTCATACAGGGATATAATTTTAAGCAAACAGCGTCAGCACAAAACAAAAAAACCCCTAATCATTATATTTTATACATAAATGGAGATTTAAAGTTTGTTTATGACAGATGTCGTGATTTAGGAATTGCGCATTTCTGAGATAACCCTGTATATTAACACAGCATATAAACCTTTGTTCTTTTACTAAGCGCCTTTTGCACCCTAAGCTTCGAGTCAATAAGAAAACTTCAACGAAATGCTTAGTAGATTCCCTTCGACAGCATTTTATCTATGATTCATAAAATTTTATGACGGTGAATAAATAAAAATGTATGGCTGATCAGTGCCGTTGTTGGTGCTATTTCTTGTAGGAATTTTCGCAGCTGATAAGGCTTATGTTGTTTTATTGCGCTTGAGGTTGCCGCCGACCCTCCCGCCGTTGTAGGTGGGTATATTATATTATTCACCTGGTTGTGCAATAAAGTGTTCTCTATCTATCTATCTATCTATCTATATTCACGGAATCGACATCTTTATAGTGCAGAACTGTTGTTGATGGGCAACCTTAAAGCGTGGGTGCCTGATTTACTGAGGTGGCACGCGACAACGAGCAATGCCGTCCAGCCTACGCCTATGAGCGCAAGATTGATTCGCAACTACCAATGAGACAAACAATAAATCATCCATACGCTTAGTTAATTTTATTTTGTTTTTAAGAGTATTTCTTGGTATGGTTGCATTTTGATACGGACTTGTGGCGCATTTATACCCATGCGAAATTAAGAAACAGTCTCGCTATAATGAACGAACGGGAACGCCATTAAAATAGCGAATCATAAATAATTCAGGCGCGGGTTTTGGCGTCGTTTCAAGACATTTCCACATTAAATTTCATGAGAGGTTCATTTTTCCGGAGCGCGACGGGGGCACTCGTGCGTCTGGGCGGCGCGCGCACTCCGATATAATTGGGCGTTTTGTCCGATAACCACCCCTATTGATTTCATAATAGCTGCATCTTCAAAATGCACCCATTCAGCGTCACATACCAAATCTCTGTCACTAATGCGGCGAAATAAATTCACTTATAAAATGCTGCTGGAACGGGAAAGTGTTGCAGAGAGTTCCGTCGTTATTTATGATTTATTCAAAAACCACGACACAGTGTAGTAGTTTTAAACCGTCTTTAAGTATTTCGAGACGGTTAGTCGTGGAAGAAATCTGGCGTTTGTTCGTTTTGCGGCGTCGTCACCGGAGTCAGCCTCTGGGAATGGAGATGGCGACGAGACGGCGCTTTCTCCCGTATTATTTATTTTTATGCAACAATACTGCATCTAGGAGGGACTTATGAATGTTGATTTGTATGATAATGGTCTCTATTGCGACAGTCCTGATTGCATGTGGTAGGATGATTTCATAAATCGAATTTTCGCGAAAATTCTAGGTATATTGCGCAAACACGGATAATTATAATTATACAATAGTGAAGACACTTCTCAATCTTACTGGGAAAAGATAGAGTTTTTGTAAAAACGCGAGTCGTTTTAGTAAGATTTCGAAAATAATCGTTGGCTATTATGAAATAAAAACACTGACTGGCCAGTCGGAGCGCCCAAAATAGCATGTTCTCTGATTGAAGAAGAGAAGAAGAAGAAGAAAGACATTTATTATACCAACAAGATACATCACAGAAACAAAATAAGCAGATAAGTAATATAATATGCACAACAACAGAAAGAAAACTAAATACACAACAAACAAAATGAATAAATTAAACAGGACCATAGATGTAGCCTGTGGTGTATCTACGTTGCTACAAAAGGCAGCTGACTCAGCGTTGTGCTGAGGAAGTGATCCCTCAGCGCTGATTTTCAGTCAGTGCCTACGGTAACCCATAATTGTACTACGGAGTGCGTGCCGTGGTGCAGTAAAAGAATTAAATCAAATTGATGACTTGGCGTTTAAAATGTCAATCCACTCTTGCACTTTATTTTGTTTGTACTTTAGTTTCTGTAAGCGAGTTAGCAGTTTCTTACCCTTCATACCTCTATAATATAATACCTCGTAGCTACAGGGGGAGCAATCAGAATAAGAGATAGCCAGCAAGCAGCAATCAGGCTAATCTGAGTGGATATTCAATCTTACTGCGACTCACGTTTTTGCCAAAACCCTATCTTTCTTCAGTAACATTGTAAAATGTTATCACCACTGTCCTATTGTCCGTGTATTCACAATATCTCTAGAATTTTCGCAAAAATTCAATTTATCAAATCACCTACGACACGTACACTGCATAAACTTTCTATTAGAAATAGAAAGTTCTTCCTGTGCGGTAATGCGTCAGTTCATTTCGAGAAGATGCATTTGTTGGCGATTTTCTGTATACAAACAATTCTAGCATCACCATAATATGATAACAAATAGGTGCCGTGATGGGGGAATCATAGCTTAAAGTCATAGGTTTTGTGTCTTCGTCTAGCCTACGAAACTTTGGTTTAATCTTTTCGTTTTGAAGTAGAAAAAATGGTTCTACGTCTGCCATGTTATTAAGATAGGGGTTGCAAAGCGTAGATTTCCATCTCGCAAATCGTTTTAGTTTTACCGTCCCACGGTCCCATTTCCATGCGATTACGTGTAAGAGTTGAAATCATTAGTAACAATGTTTTACGGTACACTGGTGTGCAGACGTTTCCGCGAATCCATTAATTTTAGTGGCGCGCACGTAAGTCAAACAAAGGGAGAAGCTGCTGTGAAGCCCATACTCCTCGCGGATCTGTTTGGCCGCATAGGGTGAAATAAACTACAAAAATATAGCTGTGTGACTTGTATGAGCGTAACCTTCGAATCAGCTTACCGACCTAACGAGCGGCCAAACAAATTTGCGAGGGCCATACTGAAGTGCTGAAAAACTCTCAAGTTCATTAGTTTGGTGACTTGCACTGTA
Organism: Yponomeuta malinellus; assembly: GCA_947308005.1. NCBI lineage: Eukaryota > Metazoa > Arthropoda > Insecta > Lepidoptera > Yponomeutidae > Yponomeuta > Yponomeuta malinellus. The sequence goes on along the minus strand of OX371006.1, from coordinate 11,546,554 downwards.
AGAGCTCGTGTGGTGCGACCGATGGACGGTGCATAAAGGATTTTACATGCCATCGAAAAAAAAAGACTTTTGTAACTTCATTCATATGTGCAAAGACTTACAATAGTTTTAATAAGTCAATTCGACTAAAATAAACTTAAGACGGAGTTAGAGCCGGTTTATTGCAGGAGTGCCTGCTATAAACCTGCATTTATGAAATGTTCACTACGTAACTGCATTTCTTGTTTATTTCGCTCGAAAGGCCCAATTTGGGAAAACAGTCGATCTGCTGTCAACTGTACTTGCCGTCGACAATGCATCAACTTTTACTGTTCACTTGAAAATTCATCCGTAAAGTAAGCGGGTAGAGTGTAACGCTTAACGTGCTGCCGTCTGTGCCTAGAAACTTCAAAATACGCGTGTGGCCCACAGTACGAAATTTAATCCCATTGGAGTAGATCGCTACGAATATCATGTTTCACCGTCATTACACTTTATTAAATTACTAGTAAGGATTCGAGAATAGCGGCCCACGATGGATGCAAGATTCAATCGCCGATTGATATGTAATCCAAGTACAAAATCTGCTCTTTTGACACATTAAGAGTTCTTGTATACATAGTTTGGTTATATCTTACTCATACAAATATACCAATATATACTGTATATATATATATATATATATATATATAGTATGTAATACAGAGAAGTTTGTAAAGAGGTTCGTGCCTGCACTTGCCCATTAGCTCAGTTGGGAGAGCGCTGACAAGGTTAGCCAGAATTTTTAGCCTCTAAATAGTTTGTTTTTCAATTGTCCTCAGCACGGATTAGTGCAACAAACAATATAATTAGCAGAGTTACCAATAACCTATTGTTGCGTGGTTATGAAACTCTTAAAGTCATCTTACATTCAAACATCTCAATTAGTACTCGAAAGTATGCTAAATAGAAAGTAGTCATTTCAAACTACGTGTGTTTTACCTGCGCACGGTTTATTTGATTATTCCCGTGACTTGCACTCTCTGTGTCAGCCAGACCGCGCCTGTGCCAATGTAAAGTGAATTACGACTCGTGATACTTTATTCGATTTATACCTTGAACCTTCCTGCTACCCTTATACACTCTACAGGGTGTTCAGAACGGTCTGGTGAACTTAAGACGCTAGGTACCCCCGGTTTCCCGTACAGTAACTATCTGTTAACCTTCTATTAACAGCAGTCATTTGTTTTGTTTTTGTATGCATTTTGACCAACTTAGTTGTTAGCGTGATTGTTGGTTGTTAGTTTATAAGAAACCGGGGGTAAGTAATTTGTTTAATTTTCTGACCACAAATAACGTTCAAAGATAACACAAAGATCTGCGAAAAACACGGGGAAAAACACGAAAAACAATACTCATTAATACCGAAAATAATCGGAAAAAAATATCAGTAAATTTTGTAATGTGCTCTAGTGAATGTTGATCTACAGGCTGACTTTGAATTCGGTCACCGTATTTTGAGGGAATGTGCTTTTCGTTATGAAAAACAGTATTATTAATAAATAATTTATCATTAATGGTAGAACGTCTTTGTAAATATTCGTGATTTCCGACTTTTGGCTCCAAACTGTAAATCCAAATTCGAAGTGGTAGTAAGTACTGTTACGTTGAAAAATGTTTTCTAATATGTTAAGTGCTTAAGAGTCTGAAGTGTGATGTGCGTAAATAATTAAAAAACAATTGAGTTTGCCCGCGCCGACCATGCTTATGGCCGTTTAAGTGACCATGCAAGTCCGCCGCATTGTACGATTTTTTTTAAGTGCAATAAAAGTATCAATAGGTAAATAAATAAGACGCTGGAAAAATTGTTTTTTTGGATTTTTATTACCTTTCGTCCTGATGTAGTTTGTTTATGCTTAAGTGAAGTAATTTTGGGTTTTTCCAAAACTAGCACTATATCATGGCTAGAATGTCCCCTTAAAATACAGTGAACGAATTCAGTCACCCGAATGTCGATGTTAGTCTCATACATAAATAATGTTATTTTTATTGATGAGTCGTATAGGAGCATTTTGTATTGGACAGGTGTATTATCACCAATAAAAAAATAATTTTACCACGGCTTCGTCGACCAACTAAAAGGAATGACGTGATCTCGTGTGTGATTGGGTTACTTATATTCCTTTACCATCTCTCCTCGCATATTGGTACAATATTTTGACCCTGCATGTGATTGTATTATTTTGAAAGCCCTCAAAAATCAAAGTCTAGGTATTAAAACTAAAAACCTAGGTACACACAAACCACTCAAAGTTGATTCAACATTGAGTGGTTTGTGTGTACCTATGCCTACTTAAGTTTGATCGAACATTTTGCCCAGTTTTACCACCCTATGTATGATAGATACTATAAGTTTAATTAGTTCAGAAACGAACTAATAAAAAGTTAGAATTTTCTAAAATTTACGTTGTCGGTGTACAATCAAATACACTTTATTTTTATCCGACTGCGAAAGAATAGTAGCAAAAGCTTTTTGCGCATATGTAAATGATGATATGCCACAGAAATGGTTAGATGAAATAAACGAAATGGCTAAGAAAAAGGGTCAATTGTTGTATTGTCAATAAAAAACTATCAAACAGTACCAAAACAAAAAAAAAACGCTACTGTTACAAAGTCTATGAACAAGTGGAAGACGTTTGATAATAAAAAAACCAAGGCAAAAGGGTCAACTGTTGTATTTTTAACAAAAAACAATCAAACAGTACCAAAATAAAAAAAAAGTCTATAAACACGTGAAAGTCGTTTGTTAATAAAAAAGAAAAACTACGTTTGTATGGGAATTGTTGCTTATACTTACTTAATGTTAACTTCAGCTATTGCCAGCTGTGCTTGACTAACCCAACCCACCTGTAAGATATCGAATTAGAGTTCCCGCCCGACCTGGAGTCGGCCTTTTGTTTTTTAATATTTTTCAGGGAAAAGTTTCCTTAACAGAATGTGAGCCTCATGGGCGAGGAGCGCGGAAAAACTAAGCAAATAAACAGGACCTTTGGCACATGAATAAATCTACCGCCTCTTCTTTTACCATCACAGATCAAAGAACTCTCCACGGAGTGTCATTTATTACCTTGCTTTGATGAGCCCTCATTTTAACTGATATTGGAGCGTGTTAGAACATACAAACAGATTAACTTATTAAAAGGCCGTGTCCACTCCTGTTTGTCCATTAACGTGAGGGCGCGTGCCATTTATTGACTAAAAGTTTTAAGTTAAGCCTTAGGACGTAGCCATGTCATTTAATTTATCAAAGGGATAAAACTTCAATTGGGTTCCGGCCGGTGAACATCAATTTATCTGAAGGTCAATTTGCCGACAAATTCGGTTTCCTGCGATAGAACGAGGTAGGAATCTCTACCAATCCTAGTTTATAGATCCGGGAGACTTTTAATGCCGGCGCTTTACTTGGTTATTCGTAGTCGCGTATTTGCCGACGGCTTATAATACACTGCAGGATTTACAAAGTCAGTGCCAAATATTTGACAGAAAACCGTCAATGGGTGGTTAATACTTATATTTGCCAAAAACACAATACGAGTGGTCAAATGAGCCGGCGGCATAACAAAAGCCGAAATTTCGAGTCGAAGTTAGAAAATCAAAATTTGACAGTTGACATTGTGGCGGATGACGTTATATTATTGAGGTGTTGGCTATTTCTTTGAAGGGGCAAAAAACATGTAACTCGTAGATATTTCTCTGATAACACGCTTTTTTAGTGAGCAGTTAAAATGTCAATACTTCGCAAATCTACTTTATAATAATGAAAACACAAGAAGCATAAATTAAAGATACCGAAACATACTTTCAACACAATATTTATACGTCATAACAACGTTATTTTGGATGTACCTTGGTATGCGATAAAAAATCTGTCAGTACCGAAATTATTATACAACGACGAATTGTGATGAACGGAACGTATTCTACACACGAAACGAAATACTCTGTGGTTCGGCGAGCCGCCATTCGTTCAGTGAGTGCCGCAAAAGTGGGTTGTCTTTTGGGTTCCCGGAAAATGAAAATGTTCGTAAAGTCACTACCGCTACAGTCACTACCACCCCACGATTTAAGATTTTAAGTAGTAAATAAATAAATTCGTTATGAGTGGGGGGTGGAGGGGGGGAGGGGACACTGGCAGTCTAAATTTTGTTTTGTGAGGTACTCCGTCTGTTGCGTCATCTGCAATCTTGACTTTAAGGGTTTATTTTTGTTTCATTAACAACTCGTTTATTTTCAATTTTACATGAAAAATTATTCTAAACAAAGTTGTTTAAAATAAAATTTCTTACAATTTCGGTTCTCATCAATTTTTTGGTAGGATCGATGTTTTTCGAATTGTAGGAAGTGTAACTCTAAACAACTTTTGTAATTATAATTTTTCATGTGAAATTGAAAATATACAAGTTATTCAATAACCCTTAAAATCAAGATGGCTGATGATGCAACGGATCGAGTACCACGTAAAAGAAAATTTTGACTTCCAGGAAAAATTTCATCTTTGGTTCCTTTTCAAAAGATCTTTATCGCAAGCCCTGTCTGAAAGCTACAATTCCTTAGTAAAAACTTATGTTACCTTTAGAAAATTTGTAGTCACTACCGCAATCATTTTGCCATTACCGCTTTACATTTCCTTAAATATCTCCTAAACTATTAGTATCACATAAGGTTAAACCTAACTAAAGTTGTTAGTTATGACCGCAGGAATCCATTCTAGGCAAGAGTAAACAAATACCTGAGCTTTTTTTTCGTTCTTCAAAATTCATTGTTTTCGAAGAACTAGACTGTTGCAAATGCTAAAACGTCAAAGTAGTTTGATCATTATCATAATGAGGGATTTTCTTTTTTTTATTATTCCCTAGTCGCCGCATTATTCCCGTCGCCTGGCGTTGAACTTGGTAAGTTACTGCAAGGAACGGAACGTCACATTATTTTTTTATTATTTCACTTGGATGTCAGTTTTAGATCATAAAACGAAACTTACATATTATTATATCATTGTCACATCACAAATGAATATTGTTCCGTATTGATCAATTCACGGAACGCAATGTCCATTGACGTCCATTTCGGAACGGCTATCATAGACGCGAATACGTAATAAATCTGTAGCGCGTTCCGATTTGCCCATGATCGCTCTCGGTCGCAAATCGGAAGGCACGGCTAGTAACGTAGTCACTTAAGCGCCATCTTCAGAGTTCTTGGGGACTACTTTTTTTCTTAATGCGTAGTCAAAAAGAAAACCTTCCATTATACTTGAACGGTTCTAATCTCGTTTGTTTCTTACTTCCCGAAATGTCGCGACAACGTTGCAATGAACTATAATAAATTGTACTATTGTCCTAAATATTGACAATAGTTACAAACGAACGGCATTAATTGTGAGCAAATATAATGCTACAATCGTAAATAATCAGTGAATATTATTAATAATATGCACAGATTTCTTGTATTTTTGTAAATGGGTGGTTATCTGAAATTTGGTTAACTTCTGATGTAATTTTGAAATTGGTGTTTTTAGTTTAAAATCAGAACAGTTTATATTCTATGCTAAGGGTATAACATCTACTTTGCTGCAACTAAAAGGGCCAGTCACTTTACTTGATATTTTTAGAGAAATTAATGATTTTTTTAAAATCAGTGTTCTAGGGACTGACGAGACGTGATAGGGACTGACGCCAAACACGGTTATTATGTTAAATCACATTTTTTATTGCAAAATCAACTGAAACAACAAATTATCTCTTAAGTTCACTTTGAACTATTATCACAAGATTTATTTTATTAATTATGCACATGAAAATAATGTATTAATATTTCTTAACAATTAAATTGTACTTTGAGTTTAATACTTACAAACTAATAGTCTTTAAGTAATTAACAATTATTTTAAATAATCGGCCTTTTAAAGTTCTGAGTAACTTAATTATAATTTGAACACAATATTCAGACTTTCATTAATTATTATAGAATCACAAATATTTCAAACTTAAACTAGTACCTCGTATTTAGTTTTATCACTATTTGTTTCACTTCTCGTAAACATTCACGGGTTTTTTAAATTTGTAAAATACTGTATTTCTCTTGACGATTAGATTAGGAACTGGCAGTTTTTCTATAACGTCTTCGTAAGGCACGTCGGCGATATCATCATCATTTATTTTAAATTCTGTGCCATCTTCATTGCAAACTTTAAGGAATGTAACTGTCAGCTCTCCATCTTCGTCATCATATTTTGAGCAAATTGCGGCGTATCGGTATTCTTTTCCTCTCATTATTAACTTAACTAGAACATAATCTCCACTGCCATAGCTCGTTTTAGATTTTTCTTGCGCAATGTGGCTCATACTTGCACTAAGAGAGTTCCTTTAAACGGATTCTGCTCTTTCTCATGTTCCTTGATCATTTTGTTAACTTTTTCTATGTCAACATCTTCGATAACAGAGATCTGTATATTTGGACACATTTCTCGAAGCACAGCTACAAAGTCATACAAGTTTGTGATGTCACCTCTCTGAGCTATGAGCTGGTCTGCAGTACGTTTGCATGTAGCGCCGATTCCATCTGGTGCCCCTTTCCCATGTCCCGCCTCATGGAAATTCCACGTGTATTTCATAGCCAGTGGATAGAAATCGTTGATTCTGCAACCCAAAATATAAAACATTGTTTTATTTCGTTATTGGGTTACAGGACCGTCACTCAAAAAATGCAGGTTTTCTACAGAGGATGGCAATCCTATGAGGACAGGCTGTAAATGTGCCCAAATGGCTCCAGCATTGTGAGATAAATTTAACGACACAGTGCAATGAGATGTTACTTTATCCTTTGTGTAAACCACCACTGTATGCAATGAAATGTGAGTCCTGGAGCCGCCAAAATGATATGACTGAATTTCTTGGTTGCATTTAGTTGTGTAGTTTTCCGAGAAGTCCATGTGAATAACTGCATCCTTTTCTGTAAGTGACTCAAATGTTTTTTTCTTTCTAGGTGCCATATTCTACAACAAATACATTGGTATTATGTTTAAAACTATGCATCACACAGTATGACCATCAGTCCCTAGATTTGGCGTCAGGCCCTAGTCACTATTACGACTAGGGCCTGACGGTCTAGGGACTGACGAAACGAAACAAAATCAAATGAAACCTATTATTTAAAATCAAAATCAAAACCATTTAGGCGGTCAAAATAACAAGGCAGACCAAACTCATATTTAGAATAAGTAATGAGATCAATTAGTAATTAACTATCTTTAAAACGACTTACCTAGGGCCTGAGAGTTTGACTGGCACAGCACGTATTTCCGCAGCAAAGTCGGCGACCGCACTAATAACAAAATGGCTGCCGCGGCTTGGGTCGTGTTTGCTACTAACTTCACACCGATGCTATCGTATTGAGTGAGTTATGAAAAAGCCATATGCTTGGATGCCGCGTATTTTTGAATTCCGTAAATGACTAGGGCCTGATATTTTTATCGCTTACACTTTTTGACTTGAAATAATGTGATGAAAAATATTGTTATTAATTATTAAATCGAAATGACAATGTTAGTAATGTAATAGTAAACGAATTTCAATAGATTTTGATCAAATTATTCTTATAGAATTATAATTACATTGAAATGAACACTAAATTCGGGAGATCTTACATGGCTAGGGCCTGATATTTGGAGTAAGAAATGCCAATTTTTGGAAATAAAAAATATTATGATATATATCAAAATGAGTGACCGAACTAAATGGACTTTATAACATCACTTAGTAGTTTCAAATATTGGATATTTTTTTATAATTTTGTGAAAATTGATGCTAACACCAAGTTAACCAAATTTCAGATAACCACCCAAATAATTGTATGATTTTCACAAGACCTTCTTCTTTCCACGGTTCATTTCACAGTCACGTGAATGAAAGAAGGTTTCATATTTTTGAATAAAAATGCTAAGTATTGACATCTTGGTATTCTGTAAAAAAGAACATAGACTCTTCTACGTCTCTACCGATTAGGTTTATTTTTAGTTCAGTTTGTTTCGATGGCGTACTTTCATGCGATGACGTACTTCCGGTTTCGTAGACTCAGATTCCCTTTTTTTGCTTTAAAATTTATCACAGCAGCCCAAACAGAAATAATGTAATGTCTATGTCTCATTCTACTTAATTTCTCAAAATAAATAAAAACTAGACATATAATCAATTAAATATTCCGCAGATCCTGTGGTAACTCTACGTGCCATCTTCTACTAAGCACTGTGCCCTCTAAAAAACCGTACGGTTGGTATGACAATAAAATCAGAGTTTAATAAATTTGTATATGAATGTTTTGATTTCTTGCTTACTTACCGAGAAATATATAAAACATAATTATTTGTAATTGGAAAAGTTATGCAGGGAAGTAAATTAAATTATCCCTCATTAGCACAGGTGACTTGCAATGCGAAGTCGTGTCTCCGGCCACTCCTTGTGGGAGTAGGTAAAGTGGATTGAGCCGCCCACGCCCTCTTTTACTGCTCTAAAGCGGTCCAGTGGCGCACTGACTGCATTAGGCTAATTACGACCGAACTTAGTCAGCCGGAGTCTTTATTTGATTTGTTTTTTTATTAGCGAACTTTTGCTTTTAAATCACTCTTTTACCTTGTTTCGAATCCTATGCTGCCCGTCGCAGTCTGCGGTACGTTGTTTCGGGAAACGATGGTTCGTAATTTTTGCTATAAATTTTTGCTTCATTCTTTATTATACTTAATTTGAGTGTAAAACAGGTAACAAATAATCAATAACATACAGAATAAGCTTAACAATGTAAATAGAATAATTGAATTTGACTTAATGATAACTTTTTAAATTTTTTTATAAAATTGCGATCTGTATCTCTGAAAACATTTTATTACCCATTAGCAGTATCACCCAAATTACCTACACTCAAAACTATCCCACTAATCTTACTTAATATTATAAATTTAAAAGTTCTATCAGTCCGTAACATCGGTTCCATCCACTCGACTTTGCAAAGAAAATTGCACGCTCGAGAAAATCTGAAAGAGTTCGTTCAATTTTCAGCCCGTGGAATATACTAGAATTACTTACTTAACTACACTTACTCAAGTACTGACATAATATAACAGCATCTCATACTAAGAAGTTGAAATAAAGTGATTGTATGACAATGTAGGTATCATTATTACTTGCTATCAAAAATATTTATGTGAATGCTCCAATAAACTGAATGATATATTGAGTTAGTAGCTAAATGTCACGTTTGTTTCGTAACTCAATTAATGTGTGTCATGATTTATACGGTTAAAGGAGAGTAACATATGCAACTCTACTCTCTCCCTGAGAGAAGGCCTGTGCCCTACAGTGGGACGTATATAGGCTGCTTATGTATAACTATGCAATGCCACGAATATGAAGTTAACAAATAACTTTCGCACAACACAATCACTTTTACTGGTCCCAGACTAGGATACCCTGTGCTATGATAACCAGGAAAGGGCGTCACAAACTGAGGCCATTTGTACAAATGTACGGCGGCCCCCTGTGGGAATCGAACCCACGTCCTCCGGTATGGTAATCAGACGTGATACCGCTATACCAACGAGGAAATCGAAAGTAGGAAGAGACAGAAATAAGAGTACCGACGTATTTTTTCTAAAAATGCCTCAGTTCTGCAAAGTGTACCAAAATCCCTATATAAATCCGAAAGAGGGGGCTCTTATAATTGACGAGTAGTAAACTTATTTTACATGTTATTTTTAGTATGAAATTTTGGTAGTTTTTCCAACCGATGAAAAATAGGAGGTCATTACATTTGGCCGCCAACTAGTTAAATTAGCCGTTGAATTACTTTCCAAGGCCGTTTATTGGGCATCCAATTAAACGGCTTGAAGTCATTCAGCCATGTGATTGAAGGAAACGACTAGTCACTTGGCTAAAGGTGGCTAGCAATGTGGTAAATTCTAAAAGGACGTCCGCTGTGGTAGGGTGACCAAGATTTTAGTTAGGACAGTTAGGAGCCAATGTGAACAGCTAAAATACATTTACTTCTCTTTATTTTTTTCCAATATATTGATAAAAATCTGTCATATCGCGCCCATTAGACTGTATAAAATTGGCCTTGTTTTGCTAGACACACACATTTCTTACATATTAAGTTGTGCTTATTGAAGTTCTTTGTCCAGAAATATCGCCAATATTCCCTGGCACGATTATTTCGTTCAAGCGTGGACACCCTACCTTTTTTCACATTATTTATAACATCGGCACCAAAGACAAAATACAGTATCAGCCCCTATATTACGCGCACCAAATCCTGAGCGATTCCAATCGTCTAACTGTCAAATTAGTATGGAATTTGACAGTTAGACGATTGGAATCGCTCAGGATTTGGTGCGCATAATTAGGCCGCAGATCAATCAAAATATTTTCCAATGTTGGTATCGAACTAAGCTGCAAGATGAACAGTCAGCTGTAACGTTGACGCCATTTTGTAATGGGGACTGCAAACTAAATTAAAACTATATGGCGGCTCTTCTTTCAGATATTTAGTACAAGGCTTGATACGCAACAGGCCTGACAAAAAAAAATACATCATCTCTTCTGTGTCCACTCCTGAGTAAAGGTAGGGAAATAAAAAAAGTTCGCCGTCCTTGCATATTATGTACCAATGATAGTTAAAACATAGATGCCCAACTAGCGCTAAAAAATGACCCCACGTACAATTGTGGGTTGGCGGGTGGGGCTTCTCAATTGTGTTACCAGCGGGAGCGAGTTCAGTATTACCCGGTAAAATATCTATGCACCTGCCACCGTCAGATATTTCGACGGGTTGTACATCAATGATGTCATTGGTTGTGTAAAACTAACCAACAGTTACGTTGCCACTTAACGTCACTCGTCCAATCAACGTTCACGTCACGCATGGCGCACAAAAGAAACCAATCACAGAGTGATTTACTCTGTAGCACATCTTACCCTCATTTTATTGGTAAATACTAATCGAGAGGACTGGTGCCGTTTTTTAGTATGAATTTTGTAGGAAGACATACTTGTATGGTTTTTTTATTCGTACTGTTCGGATAGCGGTCCGCGGGTCCTTTTTTAAAAAAAGATTTATTTACTGCTACAAAAAGATTTTAATTCACTGCACACACACAAAGACTACAGGAATACAATTCTAGGATGACATGTTTGTCGGACGGAGGTTATGGGTTGACTGCTCGAAAACAAGAGTGCAAATAGTTTTATATAATATTAATTTGCTTGCCTCAGCATTTACTGTGTACTAGGTTTGATTATAACAGTACCATATTACCCATTCTCAATTCTTCACTAACTCCATCTGATTATCCTCGTAAACACGAACAGACTCCCGCCGTACAAAAAGTGCCACATTATCATCTTGCTGACTGATTGATGTCAGAGGTCGCCCGCTGCGTGTTGGCCGCCTCTATCAATGTGCCCGACATTATTACACGAATACCCGCTGGAGAAAGTCAACATAATCTGCCATGTTTGTTCTGGCAGTATGATTACCTGCGTTTTTTGGGAGGTCGGGATGAGTAAAAGATAGTCCCATGTGAAAAAGGGCCATAATTTACTGAAAAACAAAAAAAAATACGCTGTGTTTGATATGATTTGAGAAAATATGGTCGAGAGAGCAGATATTTTTCTCCATTAAAAAACTTTAAGCCAAAGGCACCCAACATTGAATAAAATTTCTGATTTAAATCTACAAATTACTTTGTTGTACTTTGTTTTGGTCCTTTCAGTGCTTTTCCTACTGTTGTAAGAAAATTAACTGATGTCTTGGCTTTTACAGTTATTGATGGCAATCATGGAATCTTATCATATAGGCTCTGATTTATTAAGTGTAAGATAATTTGAAAAAAGGTGGTCAGAGTGGAGTTTTTCCCGCTGTCTTTTTTCCGTACATGAGGCCCGAAGGCAGCGGCTAACGTAGTACATTGAAATTCAACAAACAGAATGTATCTTCTTTACTATGAAATAAATTATTGATTTTTCATTATTAATCTCTATGAGGCAAATTCGTAAACTGTAAAAGAGCAATCTTCTCCTTCAGACTCCCGGCCAAAGTTGCGAAAGTGGGTCGTCAAAGGCATTCTTAGAGCTTATAAAGCAATCGTAATGTGATACCGAGTATTTTGGCGACAACCGCATGAGACTACGATATCCAGTCCCTTGGAGAGCCTTATTACAAATTAAAAAATAAGCAAATTAAAATGCTCTTGAAATGCTTACATTTCAAAAGTTGAATTTAGTAATCGTGGTATTGTAGGGTCAATTGCGAAATTCTAGACCTCAAATAATGTCGAAAGCGTCCAATGTTCCAAATATACCTGTTTTAAATAACAGTTAGTCTATAATGCTACAAGGGTGGTTACGGGGTCCATACAAACTTACCCATTGTTCTTTTATAATATTTTAAGTTTGCAAAAAGATTCGTTTACAATTAAGTGAAAATTTAGCGAAATTGTAAAATTTAGAAAGAAAGAGGATATTTATTTAAATTGTCACAGAAACACAAAGTAAACATAAAGGTACACAAACAAAAGAAACGAACGTCAACAAAACAGAGATAAAACAAAACACTCGTGAAGATAACATGTGAGGCATATAAGAAAATTTTAGTATGATACAAAGTTTTAATTTTAATTTTATTTGCATTTTCGTTAGTACGCAATTTAAAAATGCCTAACCTTGACTCAATCCCGTAATCACTTACTTGAATTTAAGAGCGAAACCTGGTCGGACTCTTACGACAAAAATCAAGTAAGTAAGTGATTCCGGAATAAAGTTAAGAATGTGAAGTGCTTACGAAAGTTTTAGTTTCAAAATTGCCCTTCGTACAAACTATCGTATGATTGAAAAATTCCTTCAGGCATTTTTTTTATTTTTGCAGTCAATTTCGACCGACCATCCAGAAAATGATTGGTTTATGCAATATTACATTCGGTTTGTGATAGGTCCCCGGACTGCGTACCATATCCAGATACCTAATCTAAGCGTCGCGTTGGTTTCAGTGTCTTGTTATTTCGCAGTTTAATTTAAATATGTAAATTTTATTAGGCATAATACAGGCTGAGGACTCTTGAATTGCAAATGAATGTGACATTAACTTTTATGGCGTAGTAGCCAATTCGGTGGGCCGTTTCCTTCGAGCTGACGGCAAATTTTCACTTAGCTGTGTCCCAAATTTTATTAGGTTTTTATTGCATGATAATAGATAGGCTATTTGGGTCGCTAAACATGATAAATATCTCCGAGAATCCCAGCAATAGCTGCTCTGAGCTTATTCATGGAAATCTAAGATAGCCTTTTTCAGTTTATGTTTGCATTAGGTACTGAAATGACTCTTTTTATTGAGTTAAAAAAACTTAAATTTTTCACGATAAAGCTTATATTCTAGCTTATAATCTCTATTATAACTGATGACTCCTAAAACAAAACCAAGAAGTACTACGCCCTTTATTTGATAAATTCATCGACGCTTACGCCGGCGGAGGCTTCATTATATCTCTCCGTCCCTGCCATCTAAATCTTGATTCAGTAAAATTAAAATTTAACCAAAGTCACAATACCACACGTAAGTCATCGAACTTGTAGTGGAAAAAAACATTTAAATACAATATAAGCATGACGCTCCGCTGCTAGTTCAGTAGTAAGCCAGAACAGTTCATAGATGCTTTCAGATACTAATTCGGTCAGCGTGACATGACAGTTCATAGTTCTGTTCATCATGACAATTTAGGGACTAATAATAGGGAAAAATTTGCTCACTGTTGATATCCAGTTTATTATTAATTCAGGCCAGATGAAACAATCCCCTTCCCGGTGAAACTCCCCAGAAACCCGAAAAGACGCCGCCGACGCCTGTTCCCGTTATACAATTTTAGATCCTGCCCCTACCCTCATTAACCTATTTAATTTATCAAACCTGCCTACACCTGTTAGAGTTGTGATGACTTTACCCTGAATCAGTAACATGCCAAAGCTTAGACTGAGGTCTAGATCATTTTTTTTTTGAGAAACTATAATAGTAGGTAGGTACACAATTTTTCGCTACAACAATGAATAAATATTACCTTAAACTAAGGTATAGCCAAGGTAATGGGCTCAGAAATGCTTGTGGCATTAAGTCCGCCGCATTGTGCGTTTTTTATGTAAGTGCAATAAAGTATAAATAAATAAATAAATAAAAGTTATGGATTTCAGTAAACACCGGTTCGGGGTAGTCATGTGATCCTTACATATTATTTGACGATAAAACCAAAACACCAACTACCCCACCACACCACACCTACTTGGACCAAAATTTTACAAAAATGAACGTCAGAATAAAAAAAATAAAGAAATTGCCTGAATTATTTACTCTCTATTAAAAAAAACAATAAAGTCCAATTTGGACTCATTTCAACCAAATATCGTATAGACAACCTTTCCTTTATTCTCTGGCAAACGTTGTTTTGCAATATTAATTAGCCTACGACCTATTCTCAGATCTACCAAAAATTCGCAAAAAAATTCTTAAAAACCGGCAAAGCCGTTTCGGAGGACTTCGATAGCAAACACGACATTTTTATATATTAGATTATGACAATTCAATGTGCATAGCTGATTATTAAATTAGTCTTCATACTTGTTAATCTGTTGGTTAAACGCGATGCAATGCAAATTGAATTGTTATAGTAAAACATGAATTGTAGTACTAGTTTTGAAGTTAGGTATACGCCGCGAGTAAGCGCAAAGCACGTCACTAACTTCCTGTAACGAGTACATACAAGTATTAAACTCCACGATAACTGTTACGGTTCGTACGCATATATTCCTTTCTAATGTGTTCTTAGCTTTACTGAATTTTAACTATCAGAAACAGTGGCATGAGGACTTCGCCATATCGAAGCTCGTGCACCATAGCGTTTTTGATCGAGTAACTATTTACAACGTACGATTCGCCTACACTGTTTAGATTCTCTCTTACTGATTAGCCTGAGACCATTGTTGGGCATAGGCATTTCTTCCACGCCAACCCATCACCGGATGGATGGAAAAAGTACCGCTTTTCAGAGTACCGTACTTCAAAAGAAAAAAAATGCCCTTGCAGGATCACTTTTTGGTCTGTCATGCATGTCCGTCCGTCCGCGTCCGTCTTTCAGTCTTCCGTTCGTCCGCCTAGCGAGATCTTTCTTCTCAGGAATAGAATTGAATAAAACTACCAAGGTGAAATTAATATCACAAACAAGCTCTTGAAGGTGTAAGGAAAATAATTTTTGTCACATTTTTAATACAACAAAACCTGATCTCTCCATACTTCTTTGGAATACAAGTGTGAGTCTATATTATGTTTTGTAATTTTAGCATTTTGTAGACCTGTAAAATCCCCAAACAAATATTTTTATGGTTTATTTTTTGCGATTTTTTCTACTTACGTCTTTTATGATTTAAATACAATGCCACTCAATTCTAATTTAAGGCTTGTTCAATTGTTCACCTTTCAAACGATATATGGGTCGCCAGTTTCTTTACAAATTGCATCTAAATTATGTTTTGTAATTTTAGCATTTTGTAGACCTGTAAAATCCCCAAACAAATATTTTTATGGTTTATTTTTTGCGATTTTTTCTACTTACGTCTTTTATGATTTAAATACAATGCCACTCAATTCTAATTTAAGGCTTGTTCAATTGTTCACCTTTCAAACGATATATGGGTCGCCAGTTTCTTTACAAATTGCATCTAAATAATTAGCGATTTAAGCCGGCATTCTAGTAGCAGTTGGATTGTTTACCCTCGTTTTATTTACTACTTTCTCGGCAGTAAAGTGGGATCACCGAAATGCCACTTAAAGCTTTCTTGCGTTCCGTAAAATGTCGTAAGTAGAGCGGCTACTTTATTAGAGGATTAACGGTTCTTAGTAACAGATGTTGGTAATAGTTACTTATTGCAACGTGTAAAGTTCTCGAGTGCTTAATTTATGTGTGTCGGTTTACTTAAGTTCTCTTCATAAATTCACTTAATACCTTTCTTTCTTTCTTTCTACCTTTCTTTCACGAACGGAAATCTGGCGACATCCACGTCCCGAAAAACTTTAATTATTCTTACCTACAACTTAATCCGTGCGCATAAATACTCACCTGATTTATAAAGGATGATTTTTAATGTAAATGTGGGTAGCTTTTGATTTGGAGTGTAAACCTTGATCCATATTAGTCACGCGGCCGCAGGGGTTCAGTGAGCAATTTTATTATTCAAAACTCGGCCCGTACAAGCATTCAAACATACCCACCCGAGGACTGACCTGCATAAATTAATATCAATTTTGTTAAAACACTTTTTGGGTTAAACTACTAATGATAGGTTTGCTTAGCTAAACAAACAAATTAAAATCTCGAAACCTCAACTGTTTCCTGTTCTCCTAAATTGTTTTCCAACGAGATTTGGCCCAAATGTTGTATTTATACTTATTACTAGTTGACCTGACAAACGTTGTTTTGTCATATTAAATAGCCTACGACTTATTCTCAGACCCACCAAATAAACACAAAAAATGTCATAAAATCGGAGAAGCCGTTTCGGAGGGGCTCGATAATAGACACTGTGACACGAGATTTTTACATATTAGATTATTAAAACCTACTGAAGAGTACCACGAGGAAACCTTTCGTAAACATTTAATAGTAACTTCCACACAACACTATCTAAATCACTACTCCTGGCCTCAAACTAGGATAACCTGTGCTATCGTAACCAGGCAAGGATATCAAAAACATGGAATTACAACTAGACTGAGGTCATTTGTATAAATCAAGTACGGATGCCTCCAGTGGGAATCGAACCCACGACCTCTATTTTGGCAGCCACCGCTGGACGAACGCAGCAGTCTTTATTTAGATGAGAAATTCGTGAATGCAGATGTGCTAAAAAAAATGCGGACGCTCCCTTCTCTACAATACTCTCACAATCCCTCCCCTTAACTCTGCACCCTATGCACAAAGGATATTCGTGTAAGCGGACTTAATTTTTTTATCACGACAAATTGGATACTAAAGCAATTACTCTGAGCGCTCTACGGCGCATGTGACTGCAAAAAAAAAACATGTCTGGTTTGCTTAGGGTAACCGATCTGTGCTTAGGACCCGTCTATTTTTTACTGTTAAAATCTCTAAAACAATAATAAAAGTTTCTTTTCAGTGTTATTTTTCAAATCATACCGTCAAAAACAAAACAAAATAACTATTGTCACTACGCGATTCAACGGGTTAGTTGTCATCTCGGCCGCTTCCAAAAATAGGACCCGGGTGACTTTCCACTTTTAAAAATTGTTATTGGGCATCTCGGCCCTTATCAGTTTTACATAGGGTCGAGTTTCCACCTTCGAAATTTGCTATTGTTCGACTGGGCCCAAAAGAGTGATCTTGGTATAAAAAAAATCTTAGAGAAATTACACTAATAACAGTTATCCCTAAAATGCGCAATTATTTCAGGAATTAATGATAATAAGAGGTTGTGTTTTACATCAACTTTTGTTTTATGGTAATTTTTTAACGGATTATATTTTTTTGGAATTGAAAATGTTTATTTTATATTTTATTAACACATAAGCATTGATAGATTCCATCACATAAACTATAAAACAAGAAAACTGTAAAAGTAATATTTTACTATTAACTAAAACTTTCGTAAGCACTACACGTCAAAATCTTCCTACAAAATTTCAAGTCAGACTCAACATATGACACGAAAAACGTCGAGCGACTACTTCAAATCATGAAGGAACGTGAAACCTTACCGAAACATCTCTCGAGTCAATAATACGCCTACGAATACGCAAAGGATGCTTTAAGAAGCAGAGCAACTCCCCGCAGGCCGCGAGCCCGAGCGTAACGAACACATCGCGATTCAGGTCAGGGAACTCCAAAAAGAAAACAAGAAAAATCTTCGATTTCGGATGAAGTTGACGTGTTTACTTCATATAAATACCCAATTCTTTACATTTTATACTTATAACTTGTTAACTATTACCATTTAAATGTTACCTAAGTAATTTCTTTAGCTTTAGCTTATGTAAGCTTATGTCTATATTTATGTACAAAGTGTGTTTTTGGCAATAAATGTAGTTCACTTTCACTTTCACTTTCACTTTCACTTTCTTAACTTTATCTCATCTTTGTTCTTTTTGGCAGCATGTACGGTCTACTACAGCACACATTATATTTTGCTGCGCTAGCGCTTTACACAATAACATGCGTATTTTAGGGGTACGTATCACTATACCGACAGTTCATAATAAATACTGTTGAAATACCTACGGTGAAAATACCGAAAATCAAGAAACCGATCGGACCAAATGCCGATAGCGATTTAATGACGAAAATGACAAAATGACGATTTTTGATATGGCGAATGCTCTATAAACCGAAAAGTGATCACGAAAAGTTAAAATGCCGATTGTTCAAAAGCCGAAAGTACAAAATTACGAAGTTTTAATAATTTCAATTTGCAACAACAAAAATATAGGTGCGACGAAGCGCGTAACGTAACGGAGCGCGTAGGAGCGTGTTAGGTGGAACATGTAAGACTTAAAACAAATCGAACTTATTATTGTAAGTTAATTTCCAAGCCAAGCAAATATTCTTTTGCTTCTTAGTAACCTACAAGCAACGCTGCACCCCCCTGGCCCCCTACTTAAGTTTACGTTTTGTGATTTTCTGGCCACCATTAGTTTGTTAAAAGAATTGATAATTAGAGGTTCTATAATGTCTGGATAGTTAGGTTCGGGATTTTGATCTTGGGCATTTCAATCATATCATAGCTAAAATAAGCATCGAGGTTTCAATACTCGATCTTTCAAATGTAGGTTTGTGATTTTGATCTTCGGCCTTACAAACATACGGTCAATTGTACGTTCGGGATTACGAACATTCGTTAAAATGAGCATTCGTTATATTGACATTCGGCATTCCATTCGTAGGTTTTGTAACATGCGGCATTTTAAACTTCGGTATTATGATACGTACCCTATTTTAGTTGTATTCACTCAGTGACGAAATAACCTTAGAGTAGCCAACACGTATCATTGTGAAATTGCCAAAAAACAATTAACTACGTTACTCATCTTTAATTTGAACTCCAAACAACGACTACTGTAACTAACCAACTACAACTTTTACTGAATGGGCCTAAAACCCCATTCAAGACCCCATTTAAATATCTACCAATAGCAAATTTCGAAGGCGGAAATTCCCTTATGTAAAACTGATAAGGGCCGAGATGACCAATTTTTAAAAGTGGAAAGTCGCCCACTTGTCAGTTTTAGAAGCGGCCGAGATGACAACTAACCCAATTCAACCTAGTTATGATGACTAGGGTGCATTTATAGATTGACAGCGCTTTATTATTTTATCGCGATCAGTATGAGTGATGGATGGTCAGTGGGATGGATAGTTAGATTGAAGTGAAAATGTGATAGCTAAGTAATTTAATCTGCGTGGTTGTGTTGCAAGTTTTATTAAAGTTTTACCAGGGTGTAATGAAATAACTTTAAAGTGAAGAACATTCTCTATCCAAACTGGAACATAATGAAAGCCTTATTAGCCAACCCACGTAATTTTTCATAATTATCACCATCTCAAAATAATAAAACCTTGTTAATGATCTATAATTACTGAAAGCAGAATCAATTTATAATGTAAAAATTGGACACGCACCAGCGTAATGGCTATTATGGCGTCATTAGTATGAATACTGCATGACTTTTTTTCACCCTCGCATAATATAATCGAACGGGGCCTTAATCCGATGGGACATAAAAAAAATGTGCTGATGTCACGCACGCGATGAGGAACTGGGCAAGATTTTGCAGGGGCTATGCGATTTAGTAAATCAGCTTTGAACGCGACTGCCCAAAAAAAGAATGTAATATTTTCCGTTGTATTTTTTGTCGTTTCTTATTCATAGATAGATAGATAAAACTATTATTTGTGTGTGCAAAAAACCGGCTAAGTACGTGTTGGGCCTCGCGCAGTTTAGGGTTCCGTAGGAGGGGATTTTAGATTAATATCACTGATTTTCCTACTGGGGGCCGTCGTACATTTGTACAAATGGCCTCAGTCTTGGTGTATTTTCATGTTTCTGACGTCCTTTCCTAGTTACCAAAGCACAGGGTATCCTAGTTTGGGACCAGGTCAAGTGATTGTATTGTGTGGAAGTTATTATTAATATTAGGATTCAATTATACTTATTTAACGAAGATAAAAAGAAGTAAAAATACAACGAACCAAACTGTGCAGCAAATAGACAAACAAAAAGACAAAAATAACAAAGCAAAAACACAAGCGAATCGATTGGGGTTAAAGTATGAAATTGCCGTTTTATTGCAATAGGTTCTTTGAATTGACATAGAATCTTCATGGTTTGAGGTTTTCGAATGAAACTTTTTTCAAATGGTTTCTATGATGTTCGTTTTTTAAAAAATGTGAAACATTTGAATATCGAATATTGAATATCAACAAGGCAACACAAGTTTCAACACGCGTTTCTTTCTGCAGATCAGTCAAATCATGAGACACCCATTTTTCGTATTTTTTATTTTATTGATTTGACGCAAGTGAGTCAATATTGTGGGTAAGGTAACATTAAACCATGCCGCTAATTCCTGGGTAGTTTGACTAGGGTCGGCTTCCACTATCTCTCTTAATTCATTGTTATTCACCTGTGTGGGTGTTCTTCCTCGTGGCTCGTTCTTTAAGTCGAAATTTCCATCACGAAAGCGTTTAAACCAAAATCGCACGGTGCGTTCATTAGTAGACCCCTCTCCTAACGCAACATTGATATTGCGGGCTGTTTCTGCCGCGTTAGTTCCGCGTCGGAACTCGTATTAAAAAATCACTCGAATTTTCGCAGTATCCATCTTTCTTGTCTAAATTGAATAACAAAAACAATTGAAAGTCGATATTCAAATGTTTCACATTTTTTAAAAAAAGAACATCATAGACACCATTTGAAAAAAGTTTCATTCGAAAACCTCAAACCATGAAGATTCTATGTCAATTCAAAGAACCTATTGCAATAAAACGGCAATTTCATACTTTAACACCTATTATAAACTATGGAGTCTACAGCATACTTTATACTTTATTGCACCATTGTACTACAGTAATTGTCAAATTCTGACGTTTCAACGCCAAAAACGAGCGACACCAATTTACGGGTGTAGGAAATGCAAAGGGTCTCTGACTATACCATTTCACTCCATTTTCTATGAGCTCGAACCTATTGTGACAGATAATATATCAAATTAAGAGCATTGATGATGCCAGTGTCAGTCATGAAAATCAATATCTCCAAATACGTTAACTGTTTTATTGTCAGTAAAACGCTACCAAAAACAAAATAAAAGATATAAAGTGATAAGACAAGGTCATATGTAGGCCGTTGAATTTTTCATCACAGCAAGTGGGGCTAAAGCGTGTCTATTATAAGCGTCTATCAGAAATTAAATCAAAGGTCATGCCTGCCGAGGTTGAAAGTTCATCCGATACACATGCGCCAGACCTTATTTCAGCAGTCATGTTTTTTGTTTTAATGACCCGTTGTAAACATTATAGGTACCTGTATGTATACTTCTTAAATCTTGATAGAACACCCACACTTTATCTCTTCTTTTCATGCTTTCAGACAAAGAAAACCAATAAAGTAGGCCGAAAAGAATAGGATCCTAAGTATCGTAACGTATGACACAATTTTTGTCTTGGCAAAGTAGAACATTCTTCCTTGTCCTTGAGTGGAAAGCCTTTTGACGTAGGAGAACCAATTTAGACACGAAACTGCTGCGCCTGATAAATGACCAAGATTGGCCTCGCCAAAGCGTTCCACTAATAAACGCAGCCCCTGAACTTGAGAAATGTCTTTACCAAACAATCTCTACATACTGGCTGCCTCACACATGCTACAGTCGTAACATAACGCTAATCAGCGCATCGATAAAACGCCCGGTTTTACTGAAGCTATAAATTAATTGGCTTGAAATTTTCTATTGTGATAGAAAATGGAGCAGAATTTTAAGGGTAGCTTTAAACGGCTAGTTTAGTCGATTAAGGGAGATTAAAAGGCTAGTTTGGACAAGAAAGTGAGGGTGCAATGAGACCGCTATAGGTAGCGTGGAATCGTTCTGAAAAATTGCCGAATTTTGTTATAATTTTTTTTATCACGTTCTGAATAATATACTAAAACCTAACATTAGTCAACACTGCAATTCACCCGAAGATCTTGACATCTCACGAGCGAACGCGCCTATTCATCGAACAACTAAAACGGAAACTTCACGAAGTGGCCGGCCGGCGACAAAGACGGTCACAATCCGGCAATCGGCGGACTCTCTTTACGGTCGTAACGCAATTGTGTCGGGTGAGAAATACCCGGGGCGGCTGTAAAAGACGTGTTTACATTCATCCCACTGCAACTGCAGTGGCCAGGGAAGTATTTTTCTACTGTGCAGGGTGTAACAAACTCTCCATTTTTATACGAAAAAGTGGGGGTTCTACTCGTCAATACAACTTTTCCAAACTCCTTTTGAGAACTTTTAAATAGCAAAAATAGCAGCTATTCCATTCCAAAGATACAATTTACGCTATTTTATAATGTGTGGAATAGCTAATAATTTACCATACTGAAAATTGTACATCTAGACCCCCCTCCCATTCTTAGATAGACATGGGGTTTTAATACATGCTGTCACTGTTACATGATATCGCGCTTACTGTATCGCGTAGCTTTGGATGTGTCACGCAATCACGCGTAAACGGCTGATTAGATTTGGATATTTTATGCCTCAATTATAAAAAATGTCCCACCCGGTTTAAAATAAAATACTCTTACATATTCTTATCTCAAACCCCCACAAATGATGTCGCGGGCATAACCAGTTCATAGGTAGTTAAAATACAACACGCGGAGAAGCGCTAAAAGCAGTGCTAGGTACAGCGCAAGGGGGTGAATGTAGACGGGGGTAAAGGCGGTAACAAATTATTGCTACGGCCGGGACGGTCAACGGGCGCTTTACGAGCGGTTTCCCCGCGCTGATGATGATTTAGATGCAAGGAATATCGGCCGGAAGTGGAGAGATAAACCGCGGGAGCGCGCCGCCGTTACCGTGGCAACGCGACGATATTGAGGGGCATGAAACTTTAAGGGCCTTTCTCCAATGATGCATGTTTGACATGGTGGTAGGAAAAAAGACAAACGCGTTGCACTAAGAAACCCGGTTTTAGAAGCCAGAAAAAAAATACATTGTGTAATGTTTTGTAGATATGTTTGTCTATACACACATTGAGCAAAGTAATCATCATGTATTAAGTATTGTTTACTTTAGTTACTTCCACAGTATTATGTCCTACGGCATACTACTGTGGGGTCGGGCAGCAGACATTGAGACCATCTTTGTCTTACAGAAGAGAGCGATCAGATTCATTTATAAGCTAGGCAGTAGAGATTCGTTAAGAGATTTCTTTAAAGAAACTAACATCCTAACAGTTGCTAGTCAGTATATCTATGAGAATATTATGTACGTCAGGAAAAATATAAGTAATTTTAAAACCGTAGGTAGCCAACACGATGTAAATACTAGAAGTAAACATAAACTTTCTTTCCCAAGATTTAGGCTGGCAAAGGTTAATACATCCTTTATGGGGCATTGTATACGTTTTTACAATAAGATCCCTGAAGATATAATAAACTTGCCTGAAGTGCGGTTCAAAAAATGTGTAAAGCGCACTTTATGCCAAAAGGGCTATTATAGCATTAAGGATTATTTAGATGACAAAGATGTGTGGAATTAAAGCCAGTTCAATGCACCCCAGTACTAGCTTTTTAGAAGATATGACATGTAAACTCTGTTAATTAAGGAATATGTTTGAAAAGACTAAGTTTGGAGTTTTTTTGTCCGTTTTTTCTCCAAATGATCTAGACTTTGAAACGGACACCTAGTTTTTCTTGTAACGTTCAATAAGTCACAGTTTCTGTGTTACTTTGAATAAAAAAATTTTGACTTTGACTTTGACTATATACTTACAAATTAATTTTAATAAGGAGTCGGTTTTACGGGCTTGCAGTCATATATTATTATAGGTACGTACGACATATTGTTTACCATACATTCCCATTAACGTCTTAACTAAAGTAAAAGTGTCAACATTAATTAATTTAATAACGTCTCTCTTGTAAATTTAATTAGTATTAATTGCGCCTGCGGTCCATAAAACCGCGGCCCCCACTTTAATTAGCTAAATCTTTAAGGCGTAGTTATGACAGCAGGTGCGTAATGTCAAGTTACCGGTGCGAATGAGCTAAGAATAGAAGTACGGCTCCAACGTGATTACAGGCTCTAACTGACTCTATTCCATTTCACTCTCCTTTATGCATTCGCCTTATGACAAATTGTTGATTGTACTGTATGGTTGTCTGCTTTTAGCGATAACACCACTGATTGCACATTAAGAACTACCTATATATTAAGTACCTTATCTCTGTAAATTAATGGTGTGGAATAAGGAGCTATCTATCTAATAGTGTACAAAAACAATACATCTTTTAGAGGCTTTTCTCGCCAAAGTTTGATAGGTAACCTATCGAACCTTGTACCTACCGAACTTTAATTTAAGATAAATGCCATCATTAATTCATTTAGTAATGTTTTTTGTATTGGATTAGGGTAATTAGTCAACCTGCAAACTAGTGTATACCAGTCTCTGCGAATCAGTTTTATTATACTGTATTTCCTCTTGGGGAGGAGCCGCCTCGTCACATATTATGAAGCTAGAGAGGGTCTAAAGATCAATACTCAAAATCCTACAAGTAAGGCTTATAGACATTCCACCCAGCAACTCTACTTAGAGTGCAAAGTACTAACAGTACGCCAATTGTTTATACTCAGGTCGGTCAGGTCGGTATAATTACTAGCTCACCCAGCAAACGTCGTTTTGGCATAATATGTCAAAAGAAATCATAAAAATCGGTGACACCGCTTCGGGGCAGTTCGATAACAAACACTGACAAGAGATATTTATACCTATATTTGATAAGCGCCATCGCTTTGGTATTCTGTTTTTATAGGGTGTTGAGGTAAAGTCATCTGTTAGGAACCACCCTCCACCGCCCTTCGTACACAGATACTTATCGTTATCGTAATGAATCTGTACGCAATGTACATGTACACAATAAATTGTCGGATGTACTGCCAATAAAAATGATAATGAGGTTCGTTTTGGTAGATGGATGCGATTAATTTCGCGATTTTATTGGACTATAGGTACTACAGTCTGCGTTAGAAGGTGGGTTTAAGCCACAACGACTTTCTATTAGAGGTACGTACGTATAATGCCTCACTAACATGGGTGTCATTTAAATGATCCGTGAAAGAAATACGTTTTGGTCAGCAACAAAAGTCTTTTAAACAGCAACTAGTGGTTGGCAGAAAAAAACAAAATTGATGGATAAACTAATCAAATGAAGCAGTTGAAAATTCGGAATAAGCAGAAAACAATTCCTAACTGATCATAAGAAATTTCAAATTGGTCAGTTGACAATTTCTTGTCACCTGTTACCTCTAATGATTGTTTAATTAGTTTCCCCTTAACATAATAGGAAATAATTACTTACATACCATAGGTTACCTTAGAACGAATCTGTAACGGGTGACACGGATGTACAGTCGACTGCACATCTACCTTTATACGAGTGCACCCTACTCCGTCACGTTACGGGCGACTTTGCAACTAAAATGTAAAGGTCGATGTGCCAAGATTTAAATAAATTTATAAGGTAAATTTACATTACCTTATGTATGTATTAAAACAAGGTGTGAGCACCACGAGTCTAAAACATACTAAAATAACCTTGAATCTGAACTTTCTCATAATTTACAAAAAAAATATCTTTTCTGCTTAAACCGACAAACATTTTTAGCACAAAAAGCGTACCCAGTTTTTGTTTACGCTACATTGTTTTTCTAATTTACTTTGTATACCAAACCAAGTTTCCAAAGCATATTCGATCTTTGAGATTTAATACCAGCCTTGAATCCATTGTTTGCTACAAACGTTTCCCGTACAAAGTTCTTAAGTTACACAAACGAAATAACAAGACATCGGATTTTGATAATAAAATATGAAAATATTTTCAATATTTTATCAACATGTAATTTATTATTATTTTCTCAATATTTCCTACAATTTTCACTTATTACTTGAAGCAAGCTAAAAAAGTTTTCTTCGTTAATGCGAACTTCAGACTAGACAAATTTTATACCTTTCTTCCTCTCATATTTTAAAGAGTGTAACAAAATTATTATTACATCTGAAACAAGGGTTTCTATTCTTCAATACGAGCAACTTTATACCCAACTGCGTAGCCCAAAAGGATAATTATGTGTTTATTCCTCTCAATTTACATCGCATTTTCGCATGTATAGTGACATTTTGTTATACCCTGTATAATTTAATCAGGATCAGGAAAAGATAATCCGAACGAAATGTTTTGAAAGTTGAAACGCCACTGCACCGCATTAAGATACTTCGATTCAGATATATAAGACATGCGCGTACGGGGCAAAGTAAACACTAGTCGGGGGCTTCATTTTATTATGCGTCGACTGATGATGATATATCGACGTCCGACGGCTGATCGTCAACCCCACCCTTGGCTTGCCATGCCGTAATTTCGGATTCATTGCCCTCGACATATTCCTCGCCTGCAGTACAATGGGAAGCTTTATTGAATATTATTATGGCTACTCTTTGTCAAGCGTTCACAGTGTAGACGTAAGGTGCCCGTTTTTTATTTGAAAAATATGATTTTTTGTGATATTTACAAGCTGTAGTTTGCCTTCGTATGTGTAAAGTTTTGTTGTTATTCAATCACGAATTTCCTCGTATTGTTGCAGAAACGAGACGGTGATGAGAGAATGAGCAATGGAATCACGCAGTGCCCCGCCCAGCCCCGAGGAGCCGGGGGAGGCGGTGTACGAGCGAGGCTGCAGGTACCAGCACGCGCCGCTGCAGCGCGCCTTCGCCTCGTGCCGCGAGGCGGCGGGCGCTCGGCCGCGACCGCTGCACCGCCACGCCGCCTCCGAACCCGCGCGGCCCGACGACCGCATGCTAACCACGGCCGCGCAGGTTCACGACTACCCCTCCTCCGAGTCTGGCATCGCCGCCGACTGCCCGCACTCACACGCCGCCGACAGCCCCTCTTACGACCGCTCCGACTACGACGGCAATTCCAGCTACAGCCTACGCCACACCGACTACCACTCCGGCGACTGCAAGCATCGGCCGGGCGAATACCGTAGTCACACGCCAGACTATCACCCCGATCATGCTTCCGACTGCGATCGGAGCCATGCCCGCTCCCAGACCTCACGCCGACCTCACAGAAGACATAGGCGTGAGGAAGATGACGGAGCACGGTCACTGGACGAAAGATGCGCTCGTGATCTAGACGAAATACTCCCAGCGAGACTAGCGGCTGTAAACTTATCTAGGGAAGCTCCGCCGCAGACGTGGAATAGAAGCAACATCGCTGCCACTATGGAGCGGTTCGAACCTATTGATTACTCGTATGCGTATTACGACCACCATTTATCCATGCCCTCGTCATCGAGGAAAGTGCACCGCCAGCGCGGGAGGGGCGGCCAGCCACGCGACCGCACCGCCAGACATAATTACGTGACACGGTACGGTACGGAAGAAAATATCTACGAGGAAATCACGGACGGCTCCCGGACGTGCCCCAAACACCGGTATGCGCCTCGGCAATCTCTCGTATCGCTTGACCGGAGCGTGGTAGAAGAAGAAGTCCGCAGGGTCGAGTCAAGGCATAAGCGAATACTGGGAGAGCTAAACCTGAGCGTGGAAGCGATGTTGATGCCAGAGTGTGAGTCGCCGGACTCGGAGAAGGCTGAAGACCGTGATAATATTGAAGAGCTACTGCGAGTAGGTCCGACTGATGAATTGCTGTCTCCAGCTAGCTGTAATCCACCTGATTTGGACAGTGGGTTCAGCGGCAGCAGTAGCGGAGCCAGTTACGTTGGGAGTCTGCGCCGGAAGCCGACGGGCTCAGTGCCGCACTTACCGGCGGTGGCGTACGGTGCGCGCGGCGCTGGAGTGCGCATCCTGGGCACCGAGGACTGCGCCGCGCGCTGCACGCGGGACGCTACCTCCCCGAGGAGCTCCAGCTGCGGTGATGCCAAGACAACGGGTTTCTGGAACAAGAAGTCCTGGAAGAAGATATCAGGTTTCTCGAGCTCCAATAGCATCAACAAAGCTGGCCTCACGGGTGAGTTTAGCATTTGATCACGATAATTTATGTTTATTATTTTGGTGAATAAATAGTCAACAAAATACTTGAGCACATTACGCTTTAACCGACTTTATTATGAACCAGGCATGCGTCTCAATTAACATAATTAACAAATCCAACCATTAGGCCGACTAAATAACAGCGTAGTCCTATTAACCTCTAACTAAACGTCAATAACATATTTAACTACCATTACACACTAATATCCGGAACAAAGTGGCGCTGCAAAACTTTCATACCAACACATTCACGTCTCACGTCATGAAACCTAGAGAGCGTAGTTGCGTTGTCTTTTTATTTCTCATTCGCCCATTTTCCTTCGCCCGCGGGCGTTATCCAGATGGACGCGCGCAGCGTTTGTGTCTTTTTCTGTTTGTCTCTTTGTTTTGTTAACGGTGCGGCGTTTTGCATTGCAGGTCTGCTCGTTAGGTACACTTTCCGGCGTAAGTCCGGCGCGCAGGGCTCACAGGTCAAGCGGCGGCCGGAACCGGTCAAATGCGACGCGTGCCTCTCTCAACGATGCTAGCCGCACCCAGGGTAAGGGCCACTTCAACACCACTCAAGTTATGCCACATTCTCTGAACTGTTTGTTGTAGCGCGTGTCCATACAAACGTTCCTACCTCATTTCACTGAGGCTTCCCTTTATAATTTCATCAAATTGAGACGCGACACAAACCCTCATAAATCACAAAACCGATGTAAACGACGATAAATCGACGCAAAAAAGTTAAAAAGTTTACGGGCGACTCGAGAAGTCGAAGAACAAAGTAGCAAAGCGTCGCGGTCCGAAACGATTAACAAAGTCGATAGAAAGGTCCCTCATTAAGGTAGCGGCGATATTATTACTTGTGCCGAGTTCGCGCGCTCGAGATAAGCATTGTTCGACAACTCCGGCCAATAGCACGCTCTACCACCTAATTAACCTCTACTAGGTATGAAACAGGGGGCAAACGAGAGCCCAAACTTAGATAGTGTTGACAAAGATCCAAATAATTACACAATAACATCAAGAATATCTTACAATTTTTGTTAATGTACTTCCACTGTTATTGCCAAGACGTAGTTTTCGAATGTTCCTCCTTAGAATATAATTTTATTGTATTGGTTGCAGATATCGAAGCGTGTAGGCCCAGCCGAGCTAAGTCCAGAACTCCTACCTTACCGTACAGGTTAATATTGTTATGCACTTTAGTCATAAAAACTAGAGAACCTTGCATCCTACCAACTAACTACAATTACCTTATACAAATTATGTACGCCCTGGAAAACCTGGCTTTGAAGTAGTGAGATTTTATTCCTATAAGTAATTCTGAGTCAAGTAATGTGATTTTATTCCTATAAGTAATTGAAGTCCTCTTTGCAATCGCGACCTTAACATGGGCGAAGTTGTAAAAAGAACCTGCAGTTTCTTTCATTTTTATTAAACTGATGATTCTTTATCACTCATCTGATCTTAAAAACACTAAACACGGATATTGTATGGAATCAGGCGTTACTTTGCGGAAATCCATAATAGCATGAAAATGTGAAAATTACTTTGCTAAATTCCGCCAAAATCCCACAAGCACCATGCGGTTAGTTAATGCACCGTCATTCCTCCCACTTTTTCAAGCAGAAGCAAGACACAAACACACCACCACCGACACCAATACTTGTTTGAAAAAATGCGTTGCGACGCGTTTTGCCTCTAACACGAGGCATCCCCAGGCTCCAGTAGTCGACTGACAAGTGACCGTCACCCCAACAGCACTCCGTATTTATATGCCAGGCCGCCCCGCCCCCGAATGACATCATCTAACCGTCAAACCGGTGACCGTTAAACTGTCTTCAACCGCCTAACGGTCATTATTGTTTTACGTAAAAATAGCTATTAATGGGGAAATAGAGGAGCTGCCCACCTGTTCATTCAGCATTGTAAATGACCTATCCTTAGATAATTTGGAAATTTCCAGTTGCTCGAGTATATAGATAATCTCAACCCCGTACTGCAGGTGTGTAAAATTTTCAAATTATGGCTGTTATTGATTACATAACCCGTATCCAAAAGGTGTTTGGCAAAATGAGACTTATCCGGATGATTGTTCCGGTAAGCCGCCACATGCTCCCTATACCGAGTCATGAAACTCCTACCCGTCTGGCCAACATATACTCAATTAAATTCTGGACAACCAATTAACTAACCGCATGGTGCTTGTGGGATTTTAGCGGAATTTAACAAAGTAATTTTCACACTTTAAAACTGAACACTTCTAGCGTCAAAGCTACTTGAATTGTGTAGAATGGCAAGGTACACAATGTTTGGATAAGCGTAATATTTATATATACGCTCGCCGAGGGGCCGAGCGATCGATAGACACTTCACCGCAAGCATCACAAAGTGTTCTATCCGTTTACTTTAATAATCGATACCCTCGGTTCATTCAGACATTGTCAACAGGTCACGCTACTAAAGTGAAACGTCGCATCATTATTTGTGAAGGATTTCTCCTTTGTTGCAGCTACTCAAACGGAAAACTGGTGGTGCCGCTGGATACCATAGCACAGAGCTGAGGGGCCCTCCCCCCGCGCTCTGCCCGCCTCCAACTCCTCCGAGGGCCTCCTCAGTGACGTCAAAGGACCCACATAAGGGGACACCAACATTTATAATAAGCTACTCGTAAAAACGTTTTGAACAATCGAAGGAATATTCAAGTCAAACATTCCATGCTATCATAGTGTTAAAAAGACCAAATTCAGTCTCTCGACCGTTGTATATTTTAGTGTAAATAGTGAAAAGAACGATTTAATAAATGATCGATCGATCTATAAGAGTATACGTTGAAGTGATAAACGAGCCTAATTAAACATTGTGTTATATTGCAGACAGTTTCATAGAAACTTTACGAACTAAAATGAAATTGTTATTATCAAACGATACTTTAGTAGTAATAGGTAACAAGAAAAGGCTGAACAGTTAAGTCGGTTTTTGCACATCGTGAAAATAAACAATTCGTTTCCAACGATTATAAAATAGCTTATTGGATAAAATTGATGTTCATTAATAATTCGATTTTGATATTATCAATCGTAGTTGTTAAAATTATTCATGTATCTTGTTAATATTCTACTTCAGTATTTTTTTTATTCCATGCCTTCTGGCATAATTTCAGCGTGATTTTTCCTTACGAGACACTAGTTATCGAGTTTAGTGTTTTAATGTCGAGTTTTTCTAATCAATGACGATCTAAATACCTACCTTTTTATTTAATTGATTTTATCAATTGGACCAACTCTCATGAGTAAATCGAGTAAATCAATTTTCCATCTCAGTGTCATGTTTGAAAACATGAAGATAAAATATTTGTCTTAAGTATGTGATAGGAATAAATTATACATTCGGTCCATTGTATATTTATTATTATGTTTTTATCGGAAACCTCTGGATCGTTGAAGTAAAATCGTAAAATCATTGTTAATAATTGTTAGTAATTGTATATTTTGTAAATACATAGACGAAAGAAGAACATGGTGCACTTTCTCTAAACATAATGCAGTTGCAGTAACTTTGCTTTAGAATAAATTGGTTATTTTATATGGATTTTATATAGCGTAAAACATTTATAAATTGTAAACTGTTTTGCATTGTCAAGAAAATACCATAGTTAGACCAAAATTTTAGAACATCGATACTTTTAAATTCACTGTTTTCGACATCACTAATCTTCTTGTTACCTCTTAATGGTTCATTAACACAAGGACTTCGTATTAAGTCCATTTTAAAGGAGCTTTCTTTCCTATCAAATAATTTCCTTCGGTAGAGCTGTTTGCATTAAATGTCCAATCATTTAACCACCCTTTGACAAAGTCACGAGTCATTATAAATTATACAAATTTCTTTTAAAATACTTGTAATTTAGCAACCGTGTTCAAATCAAAGAGATTTTATTTAATAAAACGTAAAAAGTCGTTGGCCTTTTATTTCCGTACGAGACCTCCAGTGTCTACCTAACGCCATGTACAACGAAAATAGCTCTCAATTATGAAAATTCCTTATAATGCGTCAGCATTCACAAGGCCGAGTGCTTTCATCTTGCGCTGCTGGAAATAAAGCGCCTAAATCCAGACAATGGGCAAAGGGAACTCGTATAAAATTTCGCCATGTCAGAGGGGAGTGAGACCTCAGAATTGGGTCCATTGTACCGCTGAACGGGTTAATTGTTTAATTGCCAATAAAAAATAAAAACAAGCGCTCTCGCATTGTGCCTCGCACATAGGTTCTCGACAAGGCATGTGAAGATTCTAGAGTGAATGCAGCCGTGAGCTCACAATCGACAGCTGCGTTTCTTATTGCGTTTAAACGTTATGTAAGTATTTCATTTATGTAAACTGTTCAATATTTATCTTATCTTTTGAAAAGATCTGCCAGGACTTTAAGCTAGTTTAGTAAAAAAACTACGGTCTTTGCATAATTGAGACCTAATGAGATGATTTATACAGCGTCCAAATGTTGGTGAAGGGACCACTCGGACGCCAATAAAAAACTCCTCAGGCGCCAAACGATTTCCCTAATGACAGGTTTTCCCTCATCTCCCCATCCTCCTTTCGTTTCCTCAGCGAGTAAGGACGAACGATACTTTTGATAAATGTCTGAAGCTTTGATAGGTAATAAAATAATGGACATTTAAAATACATTTTTGTGTTCTTGTTTTTAGTTTTTGATAAAGAAATGTCAACAGCAGGATAAGAAAAATATATCTTCAATGTCCGTAATTTATTATCTATCAAACCTCAGACCGCATTTATCAAAATTTTTAAATAAAAAATAAAAACTGACTTCAAAACACTACTGCACCAAAAACATTGCCGGTGCCAAGTTACATGACAAGCACATACATTTGGACACCGACTCCAAAACATATTTCTACAATAACTACTTCGAATTTCAAAGTCATATTTGTTTAAATTATTTCAGTGTTTTTAGTGCTGTAGTTTTTTGAAGTCGGTTTTATGTAAAAAAGTCTGTTTATCTAATTTTTTTTTTAGATAAAAAGTACCCGAAACCGGTATGCGTGCATGCTACAACTAATGAATTTTGAGGAAGCGAACGTGATCTGTCAGGATCGTGGCAATTGGCAGTCGCTGGTCTCTGCCTACCTCTCTGGGAAACAGGCGTGAGTTTATGTATATATGTATGAAGCCGACCATTCTATCCTAACACTGTACGATAAAGGGCCGTCGTCAACCTATACTGTCTCCTAAACAAGTCAAAAGTACAGAATAGATGAGGCAGGAGTCCCTCGCCCCTATTAAATAATCTATTTATAATTAATTTATCTGCAAGTTAGTTAGAATGTTACAAGATTATATTCTTTTTGTTGCATTAATCCGTGCTGAGGACAATTATAAAAACCTATTTAGAGGCTAAAAATTCCACCTATGCCGAGACTTGAACCCGCGACCTCTGGCTGACCGTGCCAGCGCTCTCCCAACTGAGCTAATGGGTAAATGCAGGCATCGGCGAAATTTCTAACCTCCTTACAAACTTCTCTGTATTACGTACAGGCAGCGACATCTGGCTGAAATAATTTACTTAACTTGCAGCCCCGAGTACCCACTTTGCAGTTAGGTCAGGTTAGGTTAGGTTACCGACTGCTCATGTGGTCGGCCGCATTGAGCTACTTGGTCTCAGGGTGGCCTTGAGCAAGACCGAAGCAATTTGCTTCCACGGCCCTCGAAGAGCGCCTCCCTTGGGCTCCGGTGTGAGGGTGGGCGATGTCCACGTCGAGGTCAAGTCTAAGATGAAATATCTGGGCTTGGTCCTCGACAGCCGGTGGAATTTCGAGGAGCATTTTAAACGACTGGCGCCAAAACTAATTGGCACAGCGTCTGCCCTCAGAAGGCTTCTGCCGAACACCGGTGGGCCTGACACCACCTGTCGCCGACTTTACACCGGCGTCGTGAGGTCGATGGCACTCTACGGTGCACCCGTCTGGGCGGACGCTCTGAACGCCCGCAACATCGCTCAGCTGCACCGGCCGCAGCGAGTGATGGCGGTCAGAGCAAAACGCGGATACCGGACGATATCGCACGAGGCGGCGTGCGTGTTGGCGGGCTCGGTACCTTGGGATCTTGACGCTCAATTGCTGGCGGCAATTTACTGTCGACGCATGGAGGCACGTCGTCGGGGTGTCTTCCCAACACCTGAGGAGGAGCAGCGATGGAGGAGGGAGGCACGTCGCAATCTCCTGCGGCAATAGCAAGGGCGGCTCCAGGAGCCTAGGGCGGGCACGCGGACCGTGGAGGCGGTTCGTCCTCTTCTAAAGAAGTGGGTGGACCATCGACACGGCTTGCTCACCTTCCGGCTGGTGCAGATGCTTTCAGGACACGGCTGTTTTGGAAGGTATCTGTTCCATATAGCCGGAAGAGAGACATCTGCGGCGTTTCACCATTGCAATAGCGATGAAGACACGTCGCAGCACACTCTGGAGGCCTGCCCGGCATGGGCGCGGGAGAGGGCAACGCTCCAACATACGGTGGGCCGCGATATTTCTCTGCCGGTCCTAATCAGAGAGATGCTGCGGGGGGACGCCCCGTGGCAGGCAGTAGTGTCCTTTTGCGAGAACGTTATCTCGCAGAAGGAGGCGGCGGAGCGGCTGAGGGAAGACGACCCTTCGCCTCAGCCGATCCGCCGCAGGAGGACCTTCTTCCGCCCCCGTGAGGATTGACGGATTGGGGAATCCGGCCTCACGGAGTTGAGCGGAAAGCTACGTGTTCCTATCATTCCGCTCATAGTGGAGGATAATGGGCAATGGAGGGGTCCATCAGGACTGACGCTGACGCTGGCGCGGTTGCTTCTTTTAGTTTAATTCTTATTTTAGTTTTTTATTTTGGTCTTTTTTGCGATTTTTTTTTATATTTTCGTTGGACCCCTTATTTTTTATTAGCCGTTGGGCAATCTGCTATGACATATTATATTCCGTGAAATTTTCCTACTACGTATTACCTATTCAGTGTAAAGGGATACAGCCAGACGGACAGACAGACGTCATCCGTTGGGCACCTTTTAGATTAGATTAGAACACTTTATTGTACACACCAGAAAACAATATACATTAAAAGGTTTTGCCGTATACAATTGGCGGTCTTATCGCTAAAAGCGATCTCTTCCAGACAACCTTCGGATGGATAAAACTGAAAGATGAAGAGAGTAGGTAGGTAGGTGTACATGAAACATATGGGAAGAAAATGTACATAAACTGACTTACTTCTAATATTCATACATATTTAATAAAATACTTAAACTAACCATAGAATACAAATATATACTATACTATACTAGCCAGTGTTATGGGGACATTTGCGTCGGATATGGCCCGGAGAGACTAAAAAGGTTGCTTTGCTTAATAGCTTATGCTGTAAGTTATTTTTGTTGGACTTTAATAATGTGACCTACTTAATCTGTTGACGATGCCTATGGTGAATTTATTATTATTTTTTGTTTATTAATTTATATTAATGAATAATGTACGAGTATTTTAGGAGACAATTAATAAATTCATTTCGACTATACAAACATATATATACCTTTTAGGTACGGAACCGTACCTATCCATGTATCAAAAAAGTAGCCTGCGATTCAGGCCAACACTACTACTGTGCAAGCTACCAAACACCAACATCAAAATAGCATACATTTTACGCACACATGGAAATGTAATTTTCTGAAACGGATATAGACGCCTGTTATTAGCCGGGACATTGAACATTGGATCCGTCTGAAATGTGACTGCAATAAATCGTGTCTAGCTCGTGACAATAATAATAGTATAACGAATTGAATGTTATTTGTCAGTTAGTTTATGTATCTATCGTTTCAATACCTACCTACTCTCTTCAAAGTTTCCGTTGACGTTATATCTGTTGTATAGAAGAGATTGGTTTTACTAGTTTAAAAAAATGCTGGTAAGAGATTTGTTTGTACCAAAAATTACATTACTAAGTCACAAACAAACCATGTACGAGTACGTTACAAAAATATAAAATATATATTATATAGGTCTCGTATGTACGGTCTACAATCCAGGGCCACTCAATATGCTAGTTGACTCAACTCAATATGCTAGTTGACTCAACTCAATATGCTAGTTGACTTATAGTATGGAAATTATTGTATGCTAAACTTATATTCAGGTTTTTTAGGTAATGCTAACGAACTTAAATAAAAGTATACAATTTGAATGACATAAAAGTAAAAGATGACTGTAGAAATTCAATTACAAAGTTTTTGAAATTAAAATTACAAAGTTTTTGAAATTAAAATTTCAAATTTAATCTGAAATTGAAATTGAACCTTCAAAATCTTTGATTTAAAATGCCGAAAATGCTTTTCACTATGGTCGTAATGTCACTAAGTTTGTAAAAATTTGAATCGCCATGGTTACGCTCTAGCCTTACGTGTTTGTTTGCAAACTGTTTGATGTCATGGCTGAGCTAATCTTAGAATATAATAACCGACAGCGTTTTCATCTGTACATGAAAAGTTGAATTTGAAATTGAAGTTTTGTAGGCCTCGAAACTTAATAATCATATGTTATAGTTGCAAACCTCTATTTAAAAGTGGATTTAATTATACCCCTTTATTAATAATCTTCTAAAGACCTATTAAAGGGGTCCAAAGCTACACCAGCGCCACCAAAAAATCATATATTCCTTTTTGCAAAAAGTCGTACATACTTACAATTTTTTTAAAGTGATTTGTAAGAAACACGACCGAGAGAACCGAGAATCAAGGAGCGGAAATGCTATCTTAGTCCTAGGTTTTTTTCCTTACGCTCTCGTTCCAAAAAATCACAATTTACATGGTTGACAGAGTTGTGCGCAACTTTTCGCAAAAACTGTAAAAAAAATCACAGATTTTGTACCTCACACGACTATCGAGCACATTGATAGTGACTCGAGTCATAAATGTCATGTGAAAAATGTCGTTCTGACTTTTTGACTTTTTTCAAAAAGGTTAGGCTACAGGGCAAACCCTTAACCCGCTCGTCTTTGTTTTAGCCTCAGATTGTAGCTGAATAAATTGTTCAGAGGGAGAATTTTTATTTTCACTATTTTGGCCATAACTTTCGTTTTTGACTTTCTTGAATAATTCTTTTTGCACCTTACAGCTTTCGTAAATACGCGTCTTTTGAACATCATATCTTTACAACTCTCTGAGATATAAGTGGAGTGCGTTCCACTTCGTGAAATCGGAGGCCACACTGGCGCGACCAATGTCAAAAGATAATATTAGTGCTAGTGAACCTCATAGATCCTCTTAAGAGTATAAATTACGAAATGGTGTAATATAAACGTCATTTAATAACCGCAGTACAAAATTAATAATACTAATTCGAGATAAATGGATTTGTAACCGTCTGGGGGTGGCCGGATAGTGTTTTTGTTTACCT
Source organism: Yponomeuta malinellus (assembly GCA_947308005.1). Taxonomy (NCBI): domain Eukaryota; kingdom Metazoa; phylum Arthropoda; class Insecta; order Lepidoptera; family Yponomeutidae; genus Yponomeuta; species Yponomeuta malinellus. Next base: position 11,508,746 of record OX371006.1, on the reverse strand, counting down.
CCTAAAGGGGTAAGCAGGGGTGGACAAGACAAGGACTAACTTACATTCAATGCCAGATAGGTCCTATAATGTAAACAAACCTTTAATACAAATAGAGGATATACGGCAAAAAGTATACTAATATGAGTGCCTACTTGGTACTTAAAAAAATACTGTGAGTCATTCTGAACTCCCTCAATATATTTTCAAATTGAAAATTTAATCGTTTTTGTGTCTCAGGGCAAGACAGTGACGTTCAGTGACATATCTGGGCATACAAATAATAGTAAGTGTTTTCGCAAAATTGTGCTGTGTAACTTCCTCCGTCAAGTCCTTAAGACGTACAAATACCAAAATAATGAAAGTATGTTGCTATGAAGGAAGGCATTTAGGCTAACATGTTCAGAAAATTGATACGTTGGACGATAACCGCAATAGCACTATATTTTTCTCATACATGTAAAGGTTATCGCCTAATCACTAATCCCAATATATCCCTAAAGACTCGCGTCCTGAAGGTTCCTAAGAAAACGGTAGGCATTTTTATGTGAACGCCTAAACATTAACGATTTTTGCTTTTTTTTTGAGACCTTATCCGGTTTCACACTCTATGTAGGTTAACGGGTATGCCAAATATGAAAATTGCGACGAAATTAAGTGATCCAACTACAAATTAACAATTATTGGACTTTTTCGTTACTTGTGCTGTATCTGTTTCATGGCTTATTTCATGATTCTAGATAAACACATATTTTTTTGGTATAGCGAGTGTATCCACTCATACTAAAAGGTATGAAAAAAATACGTTAATTATTATTCAGTTTGATTGCGTGATTATTACAAAATGTTCTCTACTCTTCGGGCGCGAGGGGACTCTACCAGTTACTGAGAAAATATACAGACCTACAGACGGACGGACAGACATCATTATCATCATCATTAGCCTTTGACGCCAACTGCAGGACATAGGCCTCCCTCATGGTTTTCCAAGCTTCCCGGTCTTGTGCCTCCCGCATCCAGCGACTCCCCGCCGCCGCAACCAGGTCGTCAGACCATCTGGGAGGCCTTCCTTCGCTGCGTCGTCCGGTCCGTGGTGGCCAGGTCAGAACTTTTTCGCCCCAACGGCCATCAGTTCTCCGAGCTATGAACCCCACCCACTGCCACATCAACTGAGCAATTCTACGAGCTATATCAGTAACGCGGATTCTTCTGCGGATCTTCTCATTACTGATTCGATCACGCAGTGAAACTCCTACAGACGGACAGACAGTTTTATGCCTTTTGAGGTACGGAACCTCACATAATAATAATAGTCTAATAAAGCCACCCATACCCATAATTAATTACACGTAGGTACTATTTGTAGGCGTTAATTTCGATGCAATTAGTTCCGAAACCTCAGACTAGCTTACGCTACCGGAACCGAAAATATGCTTTGTTCGGCAACAAAGCAGTCTAGCCGGCGCAATTCAAAATTCCTACCGTTTTGATGTTCATGAATTCCCTGGTGATTTTATTCGGATGCTGATGGATACGAACTTGTTTGCAGGCAAATAGCAAATAGTGGTGAAATTGTTGATTCAATTTAACGCTGTCAAATATCGCCGCCTAATAGGCTCTATGATTAAACCCACTAAAATTACATAATATGTGACAGTTTGAATGTTTATCAAGCAATCACGCATAAAAAACATAACATAGGTGCTTCTCATCCGAACCGCGTGATGTGTCTGGCGTGATGTGTTTTCTACTTTTGTAAGAACATTATCTAATATTTTTATCATTTAAAGTTGTTACTCATTAGATTTTGAAAAGATTGTCAGAGAAGGTTTTATTTCACTACCTTTATATCCATTACAAACTGAACCTGAAGGTACATTCAACAAACAATATGTAAATTCATTACGTTGAAATAATTTTCTGATTTCTGAAGTCGCGGACACAACTAGTACAGAAATAAATTGAGAGGTCATCTATCTATTGTACGAACGTACCCAATATTGTGATTAATTTTATTAATAAATTCCAAGTTCCAACCTTATTCCAAAGCCATGTTTTATATTCAATCCCCACGCCGCGCCTACTTTTTGTTTTGCGAGCATGACTATGCAATATCCTGGATCATAATGGAAAAGTTTTTTAGTTGGCCGAAGAAAACAGCGGCAGCAACCGTTTGCACACCCTCTTAATAATGCAGTCACGTAAACAGCTCTAATGAAAATCGTTTCGTGACGACTGAATTTGGGACGTCCCGTTTTATTCCCTGTAACATCAAACGAGCTGTTACGGACATCGTATTGTTTACCTACCGCTCTCCCGATCGACAGGGGCTAATTAAATTGGGAACGAAAATTACGTTTAGAGAATGTGTATTTATTTCGAGTCAAGCGTCGTCACAACGGGTCGTCGAGGTATCCTCGTGAAATTTTAATTGCACCGCAAAGCAGCGCGGTGGCCGGAGCCAAGCCGCAAGCTGGACGTAATGGGGTGCAGCCACTCGCGTTTCGGAAAATAAATTAAATACATCGATTCCAATTCCAACGTTTTAAATAGGTAACTAGTGAAACAACCTCGGTACATAATCCGTAGCGCAGTCATCGTATTTAGTTATGCTCGAAATCAACAATAACCACACACACAACACAATCACTCGATCCAAACTAGGATGCCTTCTGTTTTGATAACCAGGCAAGCACCTATATTACAAACATGAAAATACACCCAAACTGAGGCAATATTACAAATACAGTATCTACGGACCCACGACCTATGTATTGGTAAGCAGTCAAGCGTGTTACCGCTACACCAAAGCGGCTTTGCAATGCAATGCGGTGTGCTGGTAACTGCCACCAAGTTTTGTTTATATTTTCTACAAAATTGTGACATTTATACACTGTGTAATAAACGTAGAGTACGACATACTAACTCGAGTACGTATGTTTTACGTTCGCAGTTCAAACGTCACCAAAGTTTCCTCAAGATTATTGCTGTAGATCTACCACTGAAATGGGCCAGCTGAAACGTGACCTGGATTCAGACGGAATGGTCTCTCGACTGCTCGCATCGCACAGCATCGCCAAATTGCAACCGCACAAAATTACGATGCGGCTTTCATTGAGCGAGTTACGAGCGAGCAATGTACGGCGTGACTGCTAATGTTCCAACGCCAGATTACTGCGCCGCAGACGATGCTCACGCCACTTAAATGTTGCACTCACAACATTACGCGAGCGAAATACGAATGCATATGCAAATAACCACACATTGCAAGATGATACGCAAGAGGAATGAGCGCTATTAAAGCAGCTTCGGAGAGTGTCTGAATGTCCGCTGGTGTAGTGCAAAATTTCTTCCGTTGCCTCTGGAGTGCGATCTTGATATGGCAACAGATCGTGAAAGTAAATAAGTAGGTAAAGTTATGATAACATTTTAGTTGTACTGTATTATGTCAGCAGCTGATCGACCTTTGGATTTTAGTTACAAATTAGTCCATAACGTAACTGTCTGAAGTGCAAGCGTTTAACGTTGGTATGCTGTCGTTTGTACTAGTGAACCCACAATATTAGGTACAGCCATAATACTGTTGGACTAAGAATAGAACGACGTAGTAATATACTTACTTAAACTGCAATAACTCCAAAGTAAATGAACAATTTGCTTTATTGTACAGTCGACTGCACATCAACCTTTAAATTTTAGTTGCAAAGTCACCCGTAATGTAACGGAGTCAAGTGCACGAGTATAAAGTTTGAAGATTAATTAATGTCGACTGTAACTATCGTACAGTCTATATCTGATCGACTTTTTGATCGACCATCTGTTGAGCATTTTTGTTACTAACAAGTAACATTATTGCGTAAAGTGACCACGTGACCAAAGTTTGGTACGTCGTTGTCGAGATAACCACGTAGAAATTACCTACTTGAAACTGCAATAACTCTACATTAATTAAATACGTTCATAATAATCGCTCTCCTCTTATTTTTATTTCAAATAAAATATCATAGAAACTATGGGCTGAACGTTAGAAAAGGCTACAATTTCAGGACCGAACCGTGTAAAAAGGTTCAAAAATATTTATGTGAAAACTTATCTAGCCAGTGAAATTTCGATGCCTAGTTTGTCCACGTCCACCGGGGACGTATTGTTGGCGCCCTGCCAGTCCAAATACCATGTCTCCTGCAGACCAACGCTGCCTCTAGATACTCTAGCTACCGCGACACCTACATTTTAGATTTTTAGACGCGTGTGTGATGTATTTTATACCCCTTGATGTATTCCTTTGAAAGTCGTTCCCCTAAAAGGAACGTACGAAAAATGTGAGTGTAATTTGCGACGAATTAAAATATACATATAAAATGTGGGAGAGAGCCCCAGCGTCTCTTACATTCGTACTGAATGCGACGTGTCAAATTATATTAGGTAGCGTTTGCCGTCTCACTTCCAACGCAATACTTTAAGCCGAAAAAGAAAATAGGTTCTATGTGGAAATGCTCTTTACACCCACGCGGACTTATTTCGTTCTTCTAGGAGCTTGAACTTTATTGTTGAGCAAGGTTTCCACACTTCTTGACAGGCACTTATAAACCACTACTTACACTGAAAGTAAATTAGGTTCTTTAACATGAAAGCGACCGATCCGCAGCCAAAATTTGGGTCAAGCACTGGCTTGTATCGCTACTCTTCTCCCAAATGTCGCACCTCATTTTCCGTCACTTAGCTTGTGGGATATTTGGAATATTTTAATCATAACTACCGTGGCGGCGCGTTGGAAAAATGGACTTTGTTTTGATCGGGGTAAGAATCAAATTTATGTTCATTCTAAACGTGATACAGCTGAGTAAATTCGAGTCATTTTCTTTCAAAGCTCCCGGTTTGATGAGAAGAGCTAAAGAAGTGTAGGTACTTGTGTTTTCATGCAACTTTAATACCCCTGTAGAAAGAAAAATCTTTGAGGGTCGTTAATATTCGGAGCTCGTCACGTCGTCTAATTTTTGTAAGTGCAAAATCCATTTGGACATTGAAGTTGATTTCGAGGCATGGAAAACGTCCTTTGGGCTAAACCTTAGTACAATTAGTAAGTATATAGAAAAGCGCGCATGTACAAATGTGGATACAATGTTAGCTGAAAACTTGACGCGCCTAATGTTTGTCCATGGCTTAGACACTGTTGCCACAATACACAAAGAAAATATCAGTTAATGGAAATGTATGGACATTTGGTTTCTCTACAAACACCGCACTGAACTCTATTATAAGGACTATTCTCTATTATATTATAAGGCTTTGACCTAAAGTTATTGGAAAATACCAATATCAATAAGTATGTTCTTAGACCAATTTTACGTTTGGTGATTGTTTTACCAATTTTTCACTGCAAGGAATGTTCACAGATCTTCTTCCTTTTGCTAGACTAATATTGAGAGGTACTACGGACGTTTTTGGATAAGTTCAAAATGACGATTCGTGTAGATACTGTAACTATTATTATTTCAAATCAGATTTTGAGCATCATTCGTATTGATCCAGAGAAAACGTGTGTTTCGCTAAGGGCATTAGTAAATTAAGACCGGATATAAAGTAACAACTGCAGTCTGATATATCGTCAGCAAAACTAAGAATTTGTAATATCTTTCACCTGGTTGTACAATAAAGTGTTCTCTATCTCTGTCTATCTATCTTAATAAACCTATATTAGATTGATACTAACTACCTGCTGACTGCTGAGGTTGAAAATTTAATGGAGTAGTTTTGCCCTTGCTTAAGACTTGCATTCGGGTTTATTTTATAATAAGCTTTTTATTTATTCAAGATTTTCAGTGTCTTTTCTGTCATCTGTGATTTTCTTTGTTCGTACGTCATATATAACACTCGCGTGTTCAATACCTTCAATCTGACACCTTATTTGCCATAATCAGTTCAGCCGTTTGGCCTCTACGTCGTATCAAAGAAGCATCCTACGTACAAACATACAAACGACGGAAAACATATTCATCCTTTGCTTTCGTAGTTGGGTAAATATAAAAGCTAAGTTCTTTACAGTCCACCTAAGGCCAGATCAATGAATACATCGCCGTCAGAACGGCATCAGGATCGCTTCCGCTAGGGCCTGATCCGTGTGAGTGGCGGGCGGTCAGTGGACGACCACTTCCGGCATCGATCGCGGACGGATGTGCCCTGCTTGACTGTGGTCTCTTATGCCACAATATCAAACACTAGGCATATAATTTAACTTTGGTCATTTAGATCCTTTGTTACTCTTAGCCCAACTTGCATCACTTTCTTAAATGGAGCATGCAAACAAGCTTAGTTTGGTTTTGATTCACAAACCTCATGCCAGATCTTAATGATACCTTACCAATTTATTGAGACGACACAAATTTAGGTTTTCTCGTGCTTACAACTGGGAACAAGAGAATAAAAATAGGTGCTGACAGAATACCAGCGTCACAGAAGGTACCCCTTTTGTGACAAATGCTGAGTCGGGTCCTTTCACAAACGCAGTGCTTTCCTTGCATGTTTCTTTTTAATTTATAATTTAAAACTGTATTCTGTCATTGTACTGTGTTTTAAGTGAATAAATTATTTCAATTCAATTCAAATTAGAGCCTCATAAGACTTGCCATAGGAACTATTCACAAGACTATGATGAGAAAAGTTTATTTCCAATTCTAAACACGAAAAACCTTAATTTGTGTCCTTCAACCGGATAACTGGTAAATTTCATTGCGGTCCGGCATGCCGTTTGTAAATAAAAACCGTTTGTGTGAACTGCATCTTGAGTAGTCTTCTTAAGTAGAATTAAACTTAAATTCTGCATACAAAAATAAATTTAATGGCTGTTTAGGTGGCAATTAAGACAATGGTGCAATTCGGCATTAATAAGATTTCTACCACTTCATTAACTGTCGTTTTAGTAGCATTTAAATATAATTCTTCACGCATGACCACCTAAATTTTGTATGAAGAATTTTAGTCTATCCTGTTTTAGTAACATTTAAAAAGAGGTGTAAGCTCAAACGATTTTAAATTTTAATGATTTCTTTTACAATCGAAATGTTTTAAAATTAATTTTATATTTCATTTATGATATACAAACATCTTGCAATAGCCTAAGGAGTTTCATACTTTTGGAATATTGTTTTAATTTTTTTACATTGCAAGTTGTTGATTGCAATAATGGGATTTTGTTAGGCAGGTACTCATACGCAGTTGCTAGCATTGTACATTGACATTCAACAAAAAAAAATTGGTTTTTAGTTGAAATAAAGTTTTCATTTCTATACTCACATACCTAACCTATTTATACAGCGTTATAACATGTTGAAAAACTTAAATCAAGTAGGTAATAGTATCTCGGCTTAGTTATCCCTAAATTGTCATAGCCATTGACTATACTTACGAGTAAACTATATAGGTGCTATACCCAGGGCCCTTATTATGAAAAATGCGACATTATCGGAAGGTCGCTTGTCAGTGTCAAAATCCGTATCTCAATCCGTAAAAATCTGTATTGTCGCTATGCATTTCTAGCGTTCATTACTCAGTCGCAGGTAATTTCGAAACTATTCAAAAGAGAACCGTATTTGTCGCTGGCACATCGCTAGATTCGAGTGAATTGTCGGGCTCAAGCGCGACGTTGACGACATAAATGGTACTTATATCTGTAAATTTTATATTGTGCACGCAACCTGATAATTTGTTGTTATTCATTCTTAAAAGTAGGTAACTTACCTTTAGCGTCGTTGGCACTTTTATTGTGTTTTAAGGAAATATTTAAACTGTCACAATCACATTATTTTCCAAGTTTTATTCTAAACTAGCTGTCCTGGCCACAGAATCTGGTTATACGATTCTTGTTACCATGGCAATGCAATAAATAAATATCTTAGAATTTGGCTTGATAAAAGGTTAAGGTAACAATAGAATATTATCTCACGGGAACGCATTACCGGGATATCAAGTACCTATCCTATGCATCAATCTGTATGCCAAGTTTAATGTAGTTACGTTCAGCCGTTATTGCATCATTGAGTAACAAACATCCAAACATCTCCACAAACTTTCACATTTATAATATTAGGATTAGAATATACTACAACATGCAAATTACCAATCACGTTTTGATTATTTTGATTAATACGGTATTTGAGTACGGTATTCGAGAAAATAGTTCTAGGTCAACTACTTTCACACTTTAATAATTATCAACTTTTTCATAGTGAGCAATTCGGTTTCACGCAAGGGCGATCTACGACGGATGCTGGTGTCACATTAGTTAAACATATATTTAGTGCATGGGAGGATCGGAAGGATGCTATAGGTGTTTTCTGTGACTTGTCGAAGGCATTTGACTGCGTAGACCATAATACACTTCTCTTAAAATTAAAACACTACGGAGTGAATGGGAGGAGCTTAAAACTTATGAGATCATATTTAGAAGGGAGGGTTCAAAAAGCTGACATAAATAGGACTAAATCATCCGGGTCGGAGGTTAAGATGGGAGTGCCACAGGATCTATTTTGGGGCCGTTCCTTTTCCTCGTATATGAAAATGATTTGCCGTTCATGGTTCAAAATATGTCAGAGATAGTATTGTTTGCAGATGACACGTCACTTATTTTTAAGATTAAGAGACAAGAAAATGACCTTGCGGATACAAATAATGCTCTCTCTAAGGTACTATATTGGTTTACTTCTAATAACTTATTATTAAATTCAAAAAAGACAAAATGTATAAAATTTACACTACCAAATGTCAAAATGGTTGACAGCAATGTTATATTGGAGAATGATAAACTAGACCTTGTAGAAGAAACTGTATTTCTGGGTATCACAATTGATGCAAAGCTTCAATGGGGTCCTCATATAGGAAAATTGGCAAATAGGCTCAGTTCTGCAGCATACGCAGTTAAAAGAATCCGGGAACTAACTGATGTCGCAACTGCTAGGCTTGTTTATTTTAGTTACTTCCATAGTATTATGTCCTATGGTATACTACTGTGGGGTCGGGCAGCAGACATTGAGACCATCTTCGTCCTGCAGAAGAGAGCGATCAGATTCATATATAAGCTAGGCAATAGAGATTCGTTAAGAGATTTCTTTAAAGAAACTAACATCCTAACAGTTGCTAGTCAGTATATCTATGAAAATATTATGTATGTTAGGAAAAATATGAGTGACTTTAAAACTGTAGGTAGCCAACACAATGTAAATACTAGAAATAAACATAAACTTTCGTTCCCAAAATTTAGGCTGGCAAAGGTTAATACATCCTTTATGGGGCATTGTATACGTTTCTACAATAAGATCCCTGAGAATATAATAAGCTTGCCAGAAACGCGGTTCAAAAAATGTGTGAAGCGCACTTTGTGCCAAAAAAGCTATTATAATATTAAAGATTATTTAGATGACAATGATGTCTGGAATTAAAGCCAGTTCAATGCATGAGTTTTAGAACATTTATATAAATCCTGTAAATTAAGGACTTGAAAAGAATAAGTTTGGAGTTTTTTTGTCCATTTTTTCTCCAAAATGATCTAGATTTTGAAATGGACACCTAGTTTAACTTGTAACGTTCATTAAGTCGCAGTTTCTGTGCTACTTTGAATAAAAAAAATAGATTTTGATTTTGATTTTTGATTTTTGACACGATCAAAAATAAATTATTTCAAATGCTCGATTAAAACAAAAATTACAAAATATCTCGGAAAATGTATCTCTTTCAGTCAATACGGTATTTGACACTATAAACAATAAATTATTTCATATGTTCGATTAAAATAAAAATTACAAAATATCTCGGAAAATGTATCTCTTTTAGTCAATTACTAGTTATTATAATTTTTAAATAGATTTAACATAAACAGAGTGCTCTGAAATGTAACGTCATAAGCAAGTATTTTCATACAAAATTCCGTTTTAAAAGTAACTCATTTGATATTTTGTCAAATACCCAATTACCTACTAGTTATTACAATTTTTAAATAGAATAAACTTAAAAAGAGTGCTCTGAAATGTGACGTCATAAGCAAGTATTTTCATACAAAATTCCATTTTAAAAGTAACTCATTTGATATTTTGTCAAATACCCAATTGTTAAAACTCTCAAAAAGGATTTAATAAAAAAGTTGTAAAAGTACTAACCTCGTTAGTACTATTTTCATTGGCTATCGAGGAACAAAAATGTACGAAAACGCCCTTAGATTTAAATAAAAAGGAAAGTTTTGTTTTCATAAAAATGGCGATCAAAATGTACGAATGGTCAGCAAAATCCTGTTTTAACCTTCTTAGTACCAATTTGATGGGATGGCAGACCACCAAAAAAGCCCAGTCACAAAAAAAATTGTCCATAAGGAGGTCACTGACCTCTATGGTAGCTATATCTGGTACATAGGCACCAAGGAGGTCAGTCGTTACATATTTGGAAATAAAAATAAAAGATTTACAGTCATAAACTACAGCAAATAGCGAGAAAAAATGTACTTATGGCCTGTTGTAGTCATAACAATATAGAAAGGAGTTTTTTAACTGATTTTGCAGTACTTAAACATAAAAAGTGTTAAACTTAAACATAAAACATAAACATAAACTCACGCCTGTATCCCAGAGGGGTAGGCGGAGACAAGGGACTGCCACTTGCTACGGTCAGTTTCGCTTCCTCAACATTCATTAGTCGTTGCATGCACGCACGCCGGTTACGGGTACTTTTTATCTTGCCCTTTGCTAATACTTCGTACATACTCGGACATACTCTGACCAAAAAGGGGATATTTGGTCGAAGTATGTCCGTCTGGGTCGTCCCTTACCGGCCCTTCCACCCACATTCGCTCGATATATAAACAGGGTATCCTAGTATGGGGCCAGAAGCAATGTATGTGCCTGTATGTAAATGTTTATGTTTACTTAAACATAAAAAGTGTTAAGTAAAAAAGGGTACAACATTCCCGTTTATATTGCGCGACCGATAGATATCTAAATAGTTATTTAGTCGCTTTCTTAATTACATCGTGTTGTACGTATTGTGCCATCTATCAAGGAGCATATTAGGGGTTAAAGTATGAAATTGCCGTTTTATTGCAATAGGTTCTTTGAATTGACGTAGAATCTTCATGGTTTGAGGTTTTCGAATGAAACTTTTTTCAAATGGTTTCTATGATGTTCTTTTTTTAAAAAAATGTGACACATTTGAATATCGACTTTCAATTGTTTTTGTTATTCAATTTAGACAAGAAAGATGGATACTGCGAAAATTCGAGTGATTATGAGGCACCCATTTTTCGTATTTTTTTATTTTATTGATTTGACGCAAGTGAGTCAATATTGTGGGTAAGGTAACGTTAAACCATGCCGCTAATTCCTGGGTAGTTTGACTAGGGTCGGCTTCCACTATCTCTCTTAATTCATCGTTATTCACCTGTGTGGGCGGTCTTCCTCGTGGCTCATTCTTTAAGTCGAAATTTCCATCACGAAAGCGTTTAAACCAAAATCGCACGGTGCGTTCATTAGTAGACCCCTCTCCAAACGCAGCATTGATATTGCGGGCTGTTTCTGCCGCGTTAGTTCTGCGTGGGAACTCGTATTCAAAAATCACTCGAATTTTCGCAGTATCCATCTTTCTTGTCTAAATTGAATAACAAAAACAATTGAAAGTCGATATTCAAATGTTTAACATTTTTTAAAAAAAGAACATCATAGAAACCATTTGAAAAAAGTTTCATTCGAAAACCTCAAACCATGAAGATTCTATGTCAATTCAAAGAACCTATTGCAATAAAACGGCAATTTCATACTTTAACCCCTATTATTATAATTTAATATTTAATGTTTTATTTTCTTCAACACGGACAGATCACATTGTGTTCTCTCACGATATACCTACTTACCTAGTGTAAATTTCATTACCATGCTTTTGTGAGTCCCGCAGGTACACTTTGCTTTTCTAATAGTTCAACAAAAACATCGTGACAATTTTGCAAGCACTGTTTATAGTGCTTTTACTGGAACACTTAGGAACCACCTGTCTGTGTCAAAGACAAGTGTATTTTTAACGTTCACGGTGAAGACTGTGGCTGAGCGCTCAGAGAGTGATTCAGAGATGCTTGTCGACAAAGGTATCGAAAGAAAACTAGCGATGTAACGATGTAAAACAACCGGGCAAGTGCGTGTTTGGTCACTAACACTAACAATAATTTGCGATTTGAAGCTTAATTTTTCGCAAACCCTAAATCGAATAATTGTTTTTCTAAATCCACAATATTTTTCAACGTTTCCCTACACTACCCTACTGGGGTAGGCGAGAAAAAAAATCATCCCTAATTTAAGTGTAAAAATTAGGGATGATTCCTAAACCCTAAGAAAAAGAAAACTATTTTATTTTATCAGTTGACTCGGCAAACGTTGTTTTGCCATAGTAATACTACGCCTACGACCTATTATTCTCAGACCTACCAAATATACACAAAAAAATTCATAAGCCGTTTCGGAGGAGTTGCATAACAAACACTGTGACGCGAGATTTTTATATGTTAGATTTTGTCGGCGTGACTAACAGGCGATTACTAAGCGTCTCTGAGTTAAGCCGCGGACAGACAGACGGTCAAACGGACGGACATGGAGAAACTATAAGGCTTGCTTGTTGACTACGGAACCCAAAAATGGTGTGAGTAAGTAGTAGTCGGGCAAAAATAGAGTAGAAACTAAATAGTAAGAGGTTGCCAAGAATAATATTCCTTTTTGTGATATTTTCTGTACTTACATGAGCCACTTATAAAAATAAGCTAATACCATTTCGGTTAAAAATAGTATTGTACCTACATAAAAGATAATGCCGATAGACCGATCTAGGCCGACTTCTTAAATGTGACTTAAGTCGCCATTTAAATCAACTTTTGTATGGAGAATTTTTGTTAAATGCTGTTTAAGCCACATTTACGAAAGTGGTGTAAGTCAGCCTTACAGAGTTTTGGGTAACAGTAATTTAGGTTCGTCTGTAACGTAACTGAGTGTACAGTACACGCATGGTTGATGTGCTGTTAACTGGTTACCGCGGTTTCATTCGGATTTAGACAAAAACAAGTGAAATAAACCGGCCAAATGCGAGTCTTACTCGTGCACGAAGGGTTCCGTACCATTATCTACAACATTTAAATATTTCAAGCGTCTACCTGTTGCCGTTATTAATATCGAGCAAAAAATGGCAAAAAATCACGTTCGTTATATGGGAGCCCCCCTTAAAATGATATTTATTCTGTTTTTAGTATTTTTTGTTATAGCGACAACAGAAATACATCATCTGTGAAAATTTCAACTGTCTAACTATCACGGTTCACTGATAGATAGACAGTTGAAATTTTTGACGGACGGAGGGACGGACAGCGGAGTCTTAGTAATAGGGTCCCTAACCCTTTGGGTACGGAACCCTAAAAAGTTTAAAAAAAGTAAAGTACACAAAAAGCGCCGTGTTGACCATGTCTCCACCACTTTAGTTTACTGATTTTTTAATGATAATTAGTAAATCAGTAGCACCAAAAAGCCAACAAACAAGAGCGTAAAATTTAATCCCAGACCATAACGCGGAACACTTAAACTGAAGCCGTATCTTCATGCCAGCGGCGCTGCGTCGCCCTCATTCTCGCTACAAGTAAAATTAACAAGCTTGCCCTAGGCCGACCCCGTTTTCAGCTGAACGCCGAACACACTCGTAGCTGAGTATTGTAGGCTGACATGCGCCGCTTAGCTAATCCGCGCATCAAGTAGGCAGGCGAGGTAAACGAGGCAGGTACCGTCAACAGCACATCAAAATTTACAAGCGTGCACTCTATTCTGTATGTTATGGGCGACTTTGCAACAGAAATGTAAAGGTTGCTACCTACTGCTCTCTACTGTACTGTCGACAGCAGCTCGACTTTTACAGTAGCAAAGTCGCCTTAATGTCGACATAAAGTACGTCGCGCTGTCTGACTACACTTTATTAAATCTTGACAATATTGGACATGCGATATGTTTGGAACGCTGTTTCGTAAATCTACTCCTTCAGGGTTGGGGGGATTCAACGTTTTGTTGTAAATAAAGTTTACTTTTATTTTTTTCTTCACAAAAATAAAAGAATAAGTTAGATACCACTGTACCTCTATTCATCGATGCGTTTTGGTCATGTCGAGTTCTTAACAGACTCTCAACTTCAGCTATGCAAGATCGTAGTCTAAGTAGTATTCAAGAATTCTTGGTAGTATTGCAGCTCTTGACAGCCTGGCTACCAAGCTCTAGTAAAAACAATAGAAGAAAATCGGAAGAAGTGTAATCCAAGCCTTGATCTAAATCTAGGCTTTAAATAAAGTTCATCGGCTTCGAAGTAAAATATTTTATAAATATCACAAATGTGCTAGAGTGTTGGTAACTTACCATTGGTTTGAATAAGACAATCACTAAGTAAATACTTCAGTATCATTCTGTTCTCCAAATTTCTCAAAAAATAGCGAAATATTGGCCAAAAAAATTAAAAAATTGCGAATTAGTGAAATTTTGCATTAAAAAAATTGCTGTTACTTAGCTTGTTACAGATGATGCACTGTTATAGTCCAATTTTCCACCTCGATATTCCTGTTTGCCCAAGTTACTGCTGAATGTGACTTGTACTTCTGTTAGTTGGTTCATCTGCTATATATCGATCGTTTTTGCCGGGAAACCGATACGTACTCTCCATCGCCTCTTAAAAGTAAAATAATGTGCACAATGTGGATCGTAAAATAGGTTGGTCAGCCAACTCTCCCTAGGTGGGCTGGCCCATCCAATTCTGTTTGTGGGAAGCCCTATGTATCAGTTGCACTGCGTCGATGGTCCTAAGTGATGGTTACAAAGTATCACAGTTCAGTCACTTTAGGAATATCGATAACGTTTCATTTCAATTACAAAAAATACCAGTTAAATAGAAGATAAACGGGCAAGACAAAATATATCCAAAACTAATTAATGTTGATGAAGCAAAACAGGTCCAACAACATTGTGGCAAGTGGCAAACCCTGGTCTCAGCCTACCCTTCCCGTGTATTGTAATGCAAACTGCAAGTTAAATGTAAAAGTAAAGCTCGAAATGTGTCTTTTCACTTGTTTAAATGGAAAATAGATAAAAAAAACTGATTAAAAGTTCTGGAAAGTTGAGCTCTACAATTTTTTTGAAAGCTGGCCACTGCTTTCTTTAAATAACCCAGATATAAAAGATGTCCCTCTTCTTCTTCGTCTTGAAGTTATAGCCACCCAATGCTGAGTGTAGGGTTTCTCCAATGCAATTAGGTAAATTTGCTTTGGTGTCGAGCTTTCGATTCCAGTATTTTCCTGCCATGCCACTTTGACCAAGTCCATTTCGAACAAAGGTCAAATAAAGAATCGATCTATTTCTGTAATATTTTATGAATGGGGTCCTTATTTTTTTACACCTTATATTTATGCCACGCCATTTCACTTCTTTCGGACTTTTGAAGAAATAGTACATTACTGCAGCAGCCAGCAAAAGGGGCAACGATGGACGAACGAGTAAATGTAGGCCGAGGCGAAGCCAAGGCACAGGTCCATTAATGCCAGGCCTAGTTGTGGCCAAGGCTTGTATAGAGTACCTTTCTTGAATAATGCCCGGAAATTAAAACTCTGTAGTACCTAGGTAGTCCTAATTTCATTTGAAAAGACAATTATTTTTCAGAATCAATGTACAACGAACAACAATATTTTTTCATTACTCATACTGGGAAAGCAGGTCGGTAGTTGCCTGCGGACTGGGCTGAAGGTAATACTTTTCAGCCGTAGGGAGAATCGTTTTCACTGACCGCTGCCAAATTATTTTAAAAAACGGCCAGTCGGACACGCGCAAGAAGGCTTCCGTACCATTATCTATACAACAATTGAATATTTCAAGCGTCTACCTGTTGCCATTTTAATATCGAACAAAAAACGGAAAAAAATCACGTTTGTTGTATGGGAGCCCCCCTTAAATATAAATTTTATTCTGTTTTTAGTATTTGTTGTTATAGCGGTTACAGAAATACATCACCTGTGAAAATTTCAACTGTCTAATTATCACGGTTCATGACAGCTTGGTGATAGACGGACGGACGGACGGACAGCGGAGTCTTAGTAATAGGGTTCCGTTTGGCACCCTTTGGGTACGGAACACTAAAAAACTAGTTCTATTTTCACATTTCTGTTGAATCATGTTCCAACTTTCTACATAGCCACTCAATTACAGCCCGATGTAAAATTAGTTAAGTATTGATTAAATATTTTTTTTAATGACTTTATTATAATTTAATTTCAACAATTTCTTTAAAATAACATAGATCAAGGCAAACTATTTACCATTTTTTCAATGATGAAAATGAAAAATAGTTGCTAAATAGCTGGCCGGCCACAGAACAAAAAACAGTCGGGAAAGTGGCAATCCGATCTTCATTTATTTTTTCGAGTTGTAGATGCACGGTCTTATTTATAAAAACTCGATTCAGAAATCAGAAATCAATAATTTATTTCAACGTAAAGAATTTACACTCTGTTTGCTGAATGTCAATGTACTAAGTTAGCCGCTGCCTTCGGGCCGTATTCCGATTCCGTAAAACACTTCAAAAACGCCGATTAAAATAGTCTGTGGTGGAGATTTTACAAGGAAAAGATGTAGCCACAGATGAAATAAACAGAGTTTCAGATTGGTTTCAGAAGAATTGTGCATAAGGCCTTGCATAAGGTCATACATAAGGCCAGTAGAGTTTTGTTTATAGTTCCGTATAGCAGAGTAAAGCATATCGCATTCTTTCATCGTTTTTTGTTTTTATTTTTACTTTCCTTATATTCGTAATGAAAAGCACAGTGTTTACCTCGGGTTGAAGACTTATTTAGTCTCCCGTCTCGGGGCTAAATAAGTTACTTTCACCCCTAACGTAACAATGTACTATTCCCGCGTTAAAGTGATCATTTGTTTTATTTTTTCAACAGCGTTATATTTGCAAGCCAGTTCGAAATTGAAATAAAATCTTTGATAAGTTACCTCCTTGGTTGCCATGTTAGTAGAAGATCGTTCTATTTTTAAATTACACGATAGATATGAGTTTACTATGTAATTTGTTCGGCCGCTAAACCACGACTGATATGAATTTTCATACAACTTTTGGTGGCCGCTGCTCGCATGTATGTGGCCAATACAGCAATTTCGATTTATCTCGAAGAAGGTTGTCAAAATACCGTTCAAACTTCCATGCATGTTTGAGCATTGTCATACGTTGATTAAAAAAAGTCGAATTCACCGCTCAAGATCGCAGCTAGTGGAGATTAGAGATCTTTTATACAGGCACTATATCCCTGATGAGGGACAGTGGCCTCAGTCTGGGTGTATTTCCATGTGTGTGATGTGCTTGTCTGGTTACCATAGCACAGGATATCATAGTTTGGGACCAGGACCAGTGATTGTATTGTGTTGTGTGGAAGTTAATTAATCAAGAATGTCATCATCACCATGTATGCGCCTCTGTCCTTTCAAGAAAACATATGTAAAATAAGTGACGAAGTTAGATACGAGTAGAACTCTATATCCGGTATTTAATATTCTATAAAGTATTACATACTTAGCTACAAAAGTTAATTATAATTGTCTTCGCGGACATAACGGAGCTTGATTGAAACTCCAGATTATCCAAATACAGCTTTTAATAATTGAAATACATGACAATTGGTCAGAGGTATATTGCACGTATGAGTGTTCGTATGATAATAATAAATTGTAAAATCACGGTAGGTATAGAAAAGCAAACTATAACGCCTTATGAAATACACTTAGCAGCATTGTCCAGAGCTTGCGTTTCACACGTCACATTATAACATTCTTGTCAGGCTCCTTGGCCTGAACATATTCCCGCCCGTTGAAAGACCCAGTCTTTCAACTAAGAAGTTCTTCTTCCGATGGCAGCGGGCATAGACGCGTTAGGGGGCGTCGCACGCAGCCTCTTATAGTGTTGACGTCTGCAACCCTGTGGATGCCGTCCGGTCCAGGAAACAAGCGAGCAACTCGACCCAATCTCCAGCTTAGCGGCGGCACGTTGTCTTCGTGTAACAAGACGAGATCGCCAACATTCAATTTCTCGTGGTTGACGCGCCATTTCGTCCTCTGCTGTAGTTCGCTGATGTACTCCTTTTGCCATCTCCGCCAAAAATGCTGATGTAGCTTTTCAATGCGTGCGTATCGGCGCAGGCTACTTTCAGTGGATGCTTCCAATGAAGGCGAAGGCAGCGCAGTTAGGGGTCTCCCAACCAGAAAGTGCCCCGGGGAAAGGGAGAGCAGGTCATCAGGAGAGGAAGACATTGGATAAAGTGGGCGGCTATTTAGAACTGCCTCCACTTGAGAAAACAACGTCGAGATTTCTTCAAACGTTAGATGACTATTACCCATGACACGTTTTAGGTGATATTTAGCCGACTTAATTCCGGACTCCCATATTCCGCCGAAGTGAGGAGCGTAAGTAGGCGTGAATGTAAATTTAATGCGTTCTTGGTTCATCGCGTCACACAAAGGATCTCTAAATTGCTTTATAAAATTAGATACTTCTTTGGCAGAAGCCACAACGTTTCGACCATTGTCGCAAAATATTTCTGCCGGCATACCCCTGCGAGCAATAAATCTACGAAGTGTCATAATGAATGCGTCTTTTGATAGGTCACTGACGGCTTCTAAGTGAACGCATTTGTACCGCAAACATATGAATAGGCAGAGGTAACACTTTATCAAAGAGCTACCCCTCCCCTTACGATTTAGAATCAGAAAGTGTCCAGCAAAGTCCACGCCGACAGACAAAAACGGGGGGCCAGGAGTTATTCGCTGCGCAGGTAGGTTGCCCATCTTAGGACACAATGTTTTAGCACGCAAACGTCTGCAGCGCACACATCTATTGGCAGTACGTCTGGCTAGTATCCTACCTCCGACTGGCCAGATCCTTTCTCGTATAGCGGCTAACAACAATTGAGGACCGGCATGTAATAACCTTATGTGTTCAAATTCGAAGTACAATTTAGTTAGACGGTGAGATGAATGGAGCAAAATTGGATGCTTTTTGTCATGCGTATAATTAGATGCATCAATTCGTCCACCGACTCTAAGTAATTTTTGCTCGTCCATGAAAGGCGATAATGATAACAAGCTGGACCTAGGACTTAGAGGTTTGTTTTTAGCGAACAATTCGTATTCGACAGGAAACGACTGGCTTTGAGCGAGAGCACAGAGCTCATGGAAAGACTTGCTTAACTCATCTGTGGTCAAAATTCCTGAACGTTTGTCCTCAGGGTACCTTGCATTATGAATAAATCGTTTTACGTACGCATAACATCGTTGTAGTTTTGTGAATTTAGAATATTTTTCAAAATTGATTACGTGCTCACAGGTGTCAGCCAAGTTTGATTTAATTTCCGGTATTTGGTCAACGGCTAGGTTATGGGTATGATTTGACTTTGGCCATTCGGATTCATTTTTAGCTAAAAATTCGGGACCAAACCACCACAAATTCAGAGAAATCAAATGGCCAGCGTCCACCCCCCTGGAAATTAAATCAGCCGGATTGGCAGATGTGGGCACGTAGTGCCATGAATCAGGATTAGTGATCTCAAGAATCTCACTAATGCGATTCGCGGCGAATGTTTTTAGTTGTAGCTGGTCATTAGTGATCCATGCTAACACTACCCTCGAATCACACCAGTGCACTAGACGATCCGGTTTGAACCTTAACGATTCTGTGACAGCTTTACATAGTTTAGCAGCAAGTAAGGCTGCGCAAAGTTCTAAACGCGCAATCGTTACTGACTTTAATGGGGCTACTTTTGACTTAGAACATAGCAATCTAACTGCAACGTCACCGTTAACGTCAATGGATCTCATATAAATGCACGCACCTAGGGCACGTTCTGATGAGTCGCTGAAAGAATGCAGTTCAATCATTTTAGGTTGGTCTGAAAGAACATTTCTATTTATTTTAATATTGGAGATGACCGGTAAATTTTGGCAATACCTGATCCATTCCTTTTCAATATCATGTGGAACGGGATCGTCCCAATCGAGTTTTTGTTGCCATAACTTTTGTAGCATCATTTTTGTTTGAATTATAATAGGACTCAAAAGCCCTAGTGGGTCAAATGTTTTGAATGAGTTGGACATTATGTGTCTTTTTGTAATTTTGTTATTATTTTCAGTTACATTTTTAATTGGAAAATGCAAACAGTCCTTGGCAGGGTCCCACCCTAATCCGAGAGTACTTGATGATTCGCTTATCGTTAATTTTTCCTTAGTGTTTAAATCAGAGCCTTGAAATAACATTGTAGAATTAGTTTTAAATTTTCTCAAGTTGAAGCAACCCGATTTCAAAGCTTCTGTCACCGATATTTGTATACGACGCAACTCGTCTTCATTGTTAGAGCCCGTGATCAGGTCGTCGACGTAGAAATCGCCTTTTATTATGGTTTTGACCAGCTCGTCCTCTTGCTCCTCTCCCACTTGTTGTAGACACCTCGTGCTTAAATAACTCGCACTTGCTGTACCGTAAGTAAGAGTATTTAGCTGCAGAGTTTTGATAGGCTGGGACTCATCTTCTCTCCATAATATGAGTTGAAGGTTGCGGTCATCTTCGTGAACAAGCACCTGGCGATACATTTTTTCTAGATCGCCAGTTAAAATGTATTTATAATGCCTCGCTCTCACTAAGATGGAGAAAAGAGAGTCCTGAACATTTGGGCCTATTGCCAGTATGTCATTTAGCGATAAACCGCTCGAGGACGCAGCTGACCCGTCGAAGACCACGCGTAAGGCCGTTGATTCGCTATCTTTGAAAACCGCGTGATGACAAAGGAAATAGCTCAGATTCGGCTTGGCCTCTACAGATTCGCTCAAGTGTCCCAAGTCTGCGTATTCCTTGATAAATTTCGAATATTCATTTTTGTATGTGGGGTTGCGTCTGAATTTCTTTTCTAAATTTAGAAATCTTCTCCTAGCTAAATTATGAGAATCTCCAAGTGCATCGGGAGAGCCGGTTAGGGGCAATTTGACCACGAATCTGCCAGTACTAAGTCTAGACACATTAGCTATGAAGTGTTTTTCGCAAGACTTTTCCTTAATACTAACCGGTTTACCTTCAGGGACTTCTTCTAAGTCCCAGAATTTAGTCAGCAACTCATCAATCGAATTTTGTGTATTTTTTGCAACTGCGACATGGTTGCATTGCGTATAATAGTTGCAAGGCAGAACTGTATTCATATTAGTCGGACCAGAAACTATCCAGCCTAGTTTAGAGCTGCGTAATTTAGGACGCTCAGGGCCCAAGGACTTTTGTTCGTTACCTAATATATCCCAGAATATATCCGCACCAATGAGCATGTCAATAGGAGCCGGCTCATGGAAATTGGGATCAGCCAGAACTATATTGCTGGGTATATTTATATCGTTGATATTTATAGGAGACTTTGGAAGTACTCCCGTTAGCTCTTTTAGCACTAAGCAAGATAACCTTACACTGAAGTTGCTATTTAGTGAGTTCATTTGAACATTACAAGTTTCGACAACATTATTTGTGCAATTGTTGCCTATTCCAATGACCTTTAGTGAGTCAATTTTATTGGATTTTAGTGACAACTTTTCCTTTAGAGAATTCGTGATAAATGTTGATTGACTGCCACAATCAAGCATAGATCGAACCTTTAGGGTTTCGTTTGTAGCTGGATTTGTAACTTCCACGATTGCTGTGGACAACAAAACTTGGGTGCGATTTTGTTCAGATAAGTTGACCACAGATGCTGAGTTTGTAGATACTGCATGAATCTTTTCGGAAGATTCTGGATGCAGCAAACTATTGTGATTTTTATTGCATTCACGACAAGGACCCATTCGGCACTCGCTCAAAGGGTGCCCCTGTCGAAGACAATTAGTGCACAGCTTATATGTAGCAACGTCAGCTAATTTGTCTTTGAGACTTTTATTTTTGAATGTGGGGCAATCATAAATTTTATGATTGTCATTGCAAATGATGCAGATGAAAGTTGGCTGGCGGGGCGGGTTCAAACTTGCAAACGATTTTGTTACAGTGGCCTTAAACGGCTTATTATTATAATTATTTGTGTACTGAGGTTTGCCGCTATTATTGTTATTCGTCCTATTACTTTGAAATGACACAGATGGCGCGTATTTAGCCTGAGCGCCATCATGCCGGTTACGGCTTAGCGCTTCAATGACGTCCGCTCGATCAATTAAAAACTTATAGAATTGCTCTAAAGAAGGGACGTCATCGAGCGAGTTACGATACTCCTCCCATTTGACTAACGTGTTGTTGTCCAATTTCGATGTTAACATGAATATTATAATAACATCCCATTTGTCTGTAGGCTGGCCTAAGCTGGACAGCGCGCGTAAATTTTTTACAACATGGTCCACTATAAAACGCAAGGACCGCTCAGTTTCGCGCGTGAGCGGTTGAATATTAAATAGCGAGCTCAAATGATGATTTATAAGTAAGCGCTTATTATCATAACGCTCGCTGAGCAGCTTCCAAGCCTCCGCGTAGTTAGCCGATGACACTTCTAGATTGGAAATTATCCTCGCCGCATCGCCTTCCAAATACGACATGAGATAATGAAACTTGTGTATAGATTTGATGCGCGCATTATTATGAATTAGACTTTCAAAAGTGTCGCGGAACTCCATCCAGCGGAAATATGAACCGTCAAATTTGCATATTTGTATTTGTGGCAACTTAAAACCCATATCCTGATGGTCGAGTAAGCATTGAGAATCATTAGCAGCCGATTCTCGCCTTTGTTGATTTTGTTGATCGTCTATCAAAGTTTTTGCCTTGGCGATACTAGCGATTATGTCGTGCTCGATGCTTTCCCGCTCATCAACCTCGCGATCGATATTCTCCGAACATAAAATTTCAATATTACTTTGCAAGCTATCAAACTTGACCGACAAACTCTCGAACCGCGACAACTTAATGCTTAGCTCAGCTAGTTCTATGTTATCTAACTCAGATTTATTGCTCACACTCTTTAGGTACTGTTTAAATTTAGTTATCCGACCCTTTATGGAACTACGTGAAGTAAGTAAATCTTTAAGTTCCTTTTCGTTCGTCATTGTTGACAATACGATTGAATCATGCAGTAATTAGCAAAAATAATAGCTCACGCTCCTCAGTTCGCCGGAACTCCCGATAAGAAACCGGTTGGCCGGCAGCCGCGCGAGAGTAGGTAGGTGCCGACAGCGCGCAGAATCCCTTGCTCCAAGCGCGATCCACTGTCCCTGGAATAGTCGGCAAACTACCTCAACACTTGTTTGTACCTATCGCTTAATTACTGCGGTACACTAACCAACAGAATATTTGCTTAACTATATCTTGATATTACCTAACGTCTTAATAATAAACAGCTACAGTTTTCACTACGCAAATAACAACTAATGATTTTAATACCTATCTTGTTACCTAGATATTTATATCGACGTTATGATAACCAACGCATTAAGTAAACTATTAAATGTAAAACGATTAGGCAATACAATGCAGATGGTACCTAGGATAGGTAATAATAACCGATAGCGAAATCGGTTTTCTTAGCTTTATTTTTTATAGTATAGATTTAGATTGGGTACCTACACCTTTGTAGTTTTTGTTTGTACCTAGATGGCTATTTGATGATGTAAACAGCTGTTTCTCAAGTGGAGACTCGTATTTAGATTGTATTTTGTAGAATTAGATAGGTGAATGACTTTTGAATTTAGGTAGGAAACAAAGGAAGGGCACTTAACTTTCGAAAGACTCCGTCGCGCGGTGTGAGGTTTTTGTGCCCTCACTGGCCGAGCTGGTGACGATGAATATAGCGTGATGGTGCTGCTGTGATGCTCCTTTGACTCCGTTTTGCGATGGAATTCGTCAACTCTTCTTGTTCACACACGTAGGTACTGCATGGAGTTGATGGCGAATTCCAATCCTTGATGTTCAGTTTTCTAGTTGTATCTCGTCGGTGCCTCCAATTTATGTCTTCGCGGACATAACGGAGCTTGATTGAAACTCCAGATTATCCAAATACAGCTTTTAATAATTGAAATACATGACAATTGGTCAGAGGTATATTGCACGTATGAGTGTTCGTATGATAATAATAAATTGTAAAATCACGGTAGGTATAGAAAAGCAAACTATAACGCCTTATGAAATACACTTAGCAGCATTGTCCAGAGCTTGCGTTTCACACGTCACATTATAACATTCTTGTCAGGCTCCTTGGCCTGAACAATAATTTTACAATCGATGGTTTCGCTTGTATAGTTTTCTCGCTCTTACATGAACACTACTGAACGATAATGCAGTCTAATTAAAAGTTTGCATTTCCCTATTGTGATAACACGGCTACTCGACCCCATTGTTGCATCCAACGGGTAAAAAGTTAGCCCGTTCTGCCTCAGGATAAAACTGAAACAGCTACGTGGGCGGAACTGATATAATTAAACCCGGCATTTCCTTCTCCGTTCTTTAATTAGGTTGCAAATCGAGTGAGTTGAGACGCGCGCGAGTGGCTGGCGTGTGTGGCCCGCCCAGACCGCGTGAGCCGTCACCAGCGGACTAAGGGACAGTGCATACTAGGATATTAAAACTTGTGCTGTCTGGAAGTCATTTACTTATTTTAGTCCGCTGGCTTAGTAACATATAGTGTGGACTATAGGTATTATACATTTATGTATTATATTGATATATCTAATCTAATATATGAAAGGCGACGTTCAGACACCCTCATCAACGCCCGGCCCAAACCGTTAGACTTAGAACGCTGAAATTTTGCACAGAGAGTCCTCGGGTTTTCTTGAGACGTAGTACAAATGCAAGTCAATAGAACTTGACGAAACACGCATTTCGATTGAATTTAAAGTGTGCCATAGCACACGAATCATAGTTGCTCTAGCTCCGTAGTACAGTAGACAGCAGGTCAACCTTTACATTTTCGTTACAAAGTCGCCCTTGACGTAACTGATTAGAGTGCACTTATACTAAGGTTGGTGTGTTGTCGACTATTCACAGAAAATAAACTGGATAGACTGAAACTAATACGCCTGCAGATTTCATGTTTGCATGGATGAGTATATTATACTTATTATTATGGTGCGTAGAATTCCACTACGATGAGATAGGTCCACTGAAATTAATATAAGTATGAAAGCTTGTATTTAGATGTTTGTTGTGTTTGTAACACCATTACGAATTTAGATGACATTTTTAATTTTAAAATAACCAAAAATTAAATTTAAAGAATTTTACACGTAACCAACAGTTTTTTTTAAAACCACCAAATTGTTTTTCCGAATGTCTTGCGAATGCGGTTTCACATTCAACGATTGTAACTATACGATGTCGTTGGACCAGTATTCACACGATACAAATAAAGATAAGACTGTTAAAAAAAAAAAAAAAAAAAAAAATTCTATCACTCAGACGATATCGTGTCGTATCGTCCATTGTGAAACTGGCCATTAAGACACAAGTAACAACTTATGCTTACTAATAACTAACTTCTTGAGGAACACAACCCAATGTAGCAGCACCTCAACAGCGATGAATAAGCCCAAACCGAGCAAAAAAGAGTCGCGCCTATGACACGACAGTTATAATAAATCGTCTAGCGGCCACACGTGCGGGATGCGCGAGCGCAGCTTCGCCATAGGCTTCGCGGTCGCCTGCCGAGTGCAATTGACCGGCGAGGAAGGAGATTGCATTCGCGCCACCCACTGAAACGAACAGTAGAAAACTCAGGAGCTAATAAGATAAGTATCAACAGTCTTTTTTTTTATAAAAACCCGATTCCACAAAAACACTCTTAAGACGGAATTTATGCTGGTTTAAAACAGGATTCCTCTTATAAACTTGCTTTCACTCCATTTTAAGAGTAGGTATTTTCGTATTGTAATTTTTTTATAAATAAGGCAATTAATATTAGGGGTTAAAGTATGAAATTGCCGTTTTATTGCAATAGGTTCTTTGAATTGACATAGAATCTTCATGGTTTGAGGTTTTCAAATGAAACTTTTTTCAAGTGGTTTCTATGACGTTCTTTTTTTAAAAAATATGAAACATTTGAATATCGACTTTCAATTGTTTTTGTTATTCAATTTAGACAAGAAAGATGGATACTGCGAAAATTCGAGTGATTTTTGAATACGAGTTCCGGCGCGGAACTAACGCGGCAGAAACAGCCCGCAATATCAATGCTGCGTTTGGAGAGGGGTCTACTAATGAACCCACCGTGCGATTTTGGTTTAAACGCTTTCGTGATGGAAATTTCGACTTAAAGAACGAGCCACGAGGAAGACCGCCCACACAGGTGAATAACGATGAATTAAGAGAGATAGTGGAAGCCGACCCTAGTCAAACTACCCAGGAATTAGCAGCATGGTTTGACGTTACCTTTACCCACAATATTGACTCACTTGCGTCAAATCAATAAAATAAAAAAATACGAAAAATGGGTGCCTCATAATCACTCGAATTTTCGCAGTATCCATCTTTCTTGTCTAAATTGAATAACAAAAACAATTGAAAGTCGATATTCAAATGTTTCACATTCTTTAAAAAAAGAACATCATAGAAACCATTTGAAAAAAGTTTCATTCGAAAACCTCATACCATGAAGATTCTATGTCAATTCAAAGAACCTATTGCAATAAAACGGCAATTTCATACTTTAACCCCTATTATTTAAGTAGATAATAACATGGTATGAGTAATTGTATTAGGTTAACGTATAATAATAATTTATTGTACACTTTCCCCTTTCGTTTATAATGTTCATATCACCACATCAATGCTTGGCTGAAAAATAATTCTGCTGAAATAAGCTCGCCATATGTGCAACGAGATAAGGTAAGATAAAAAGTATTTATTCAAATAACCGCAATTAAAAATTGTGTTTAAAGTAGAAGTAAAAAAACGACCTCAAGAAAATTACACACTAAAACAAAGATTATTCTCTCATTGATCTCATCAACAATTCTCGAACAAATTATAGGACCATCCTGGAGGTAACTCCTTTTGAACAAAAAAAAAACTTTTTGTTTAAAAGTCGGTTTAAAAGTAAAGTAGCAAGTTCTTTATTAATAAAAGAGATTACAGGCATAATCCTTTTAGGGTTCTGTAGTCCGACGAGGAACCCTTACAGTTCCGCCATGTCCGTCTGTCTGTCGGTCCGTCCGCGGCCTAGCGCAAAGACCGATGGTACTAGAAAGCCGTAATTTGGTGTGTACGTATACATATTTAACACGCCAACAAAGTTATACAATAAAATGTTGGATTTTTTTTTACTGTACCTCTCCTAACATTAAAAGTGGGGATGGTTTTTTTTTATCGTCTACCCCATCAGATGGTATCGTTGGATTGGTCGTTGAAAAATATTGTGAGTGTAGGAAGATCATCAGGGTTCCGTTTGCGAAATATTAAGCTTTAAAGCGCAAATTTTTGTCCGAATAGAGTATCCCCCGCTCCTGGCTCAATGGTTGATTTTAGAAATGTGAAAAAATTCAGGGTAGTACCACATATAATGAACTTGAAACGAAAATTATCACGGTTAAGTAGACTTTACTAGTTAACGAGTAATAGGCAACCAAGTTATAAAAGTAAAATTTCGTATAGAATCCATTGAAAATGACTTCGATGAAGTTGTTAGTTGATGTTGTCTGTAAATCAGATAAAAATACCCTCTTTCTACGGAACCCTACATTGCGCGTGGCCCGACACGCACTTGGCCGGTTTGTACTGTGGTCGAGGCGCTTTGGGTCAAGTGAAAAACGTTTCCGTACCGTTATATATTATGCTTCTAAAAGAGCATTCTTTTCTGTTCTATTCAGTTCCAATAGAACAATGAAGCAGCTGTCGACAGCTGCATTAAATGGGTATCCACAAGAATCCACACTCGCGGCCTCCCACTAACTGGCTGGCACTGAGCTAAATTAAATCAACGAGTAATTTATTGTACATTTGAAGTAAAAACTTCGAACAGTCCGAGCTACACAACAGTACTTACTGAACGCAAGCTATGGTTAGAATAACTATCAGCACCCACGTCATCTTTTCAGCGTAGTCAGCTAAGGCTCTATCAATAGAAAGAAAGACGCAATTTTCTTATACCTTTAGCTAGACAGATCGAGTGTCTTACCCGAATTTTTCCTTCACCTTGCGTTGATAATCCTGCAAAGACCCTTTCAAGAGCATAGGAACGTTTATTGCTTGTACAAATCAAAGCAATAAGATCAGTTGAAGATTACTGTATACTATGCACGTTACCGATCAGATGCCTCATCTATTGACCCAAAATTATTAACTCTAGTACTGTAATAAAAAATAAAACAAATAATAACTTCCGCACAACCCAATCACTTGACCTGGTCCCAAACTAGGATACCCTGTATAACCAGGCAAGGACATCACAAACATGGAGATACACCCAGACTGAAGTCATTTAAAACAAACCTATAGTTACATTAATTGAGTTTAAAATGTGAAAATTACTTTGCTAAATTCCGCCAAAATCCCATAAGCATCATGCGGTTAGTTAATGCACCGCCCTCCCTCCCACTTTTTCAAGGAGGAGCAAGACACAAACACACCACCACCGACACCAATACTTGTGTGTTTTCACAAAGGTATTGATGGGATCACGCTTGTGGGATTTTGGCGGAATTTAGCAAAGTAATTTTGACATATTAATGCTATTACGGATTTCCGCAAAGTAACGACTGATTCCATACAATATTAACTGAGTTCTTATTATTCTAAAGAAGAATTTTTAAACGGTGTTAACAGGAGGTAACAAACTTAGGTACCGTGTCATTTTAATACTATCCTTATGCCAATGGTAGGATAACATAAGCATTAACGTATCTACTCATAAATGTATCTGTATTAAGGCAAAGAAAATGAGTCATACAGCCAAACACAATAAGAAGTTCATAGATAGAATATGTTATTTAATTTATTTGCCTTAAGTGTTTTTTAAGACAAAATATATTAAAATTAAAATTCAAGTACGGTAGGTTATTTAATTAATTTAAGAAAATTATTATTACAAAACTAATTTAATAGTAGGCTGCAAAATATGGTGCGGCGGGAGCGGCAACTGGGTGGACTGTATTGGCGAACAATAGACAACACCAGAAGGGTGCTCGTTGGTAAGCGTTGGGGTGGACGTACTGGATTTCACACCCGCGGATGACGAAGGACGATCACGGCAGCCTAGGTGGGCGCTGGATTATCCCGGCGTCTTGTATTCCAAAAGTAATTCACGTTTCTTCAACTGTTTCAACGCAGCAATCGTGTCTGCAGCCCAAGCCTAATATCAATGTCGTAAGATTGAAAAAAAATTAAAGCGGCGGGAAACAGCTCTTGTTTTTTCGTGCGTTTATTAATTTCTTCAATTTGCTAAGTTATACTACTGTTTTATTTCCTCGCAATCGAAGTGAAAAGCAGTATTTATAACTCGTCCACAAAACCATTTTATCCTCGACATTACTATAAGCCCTCGCCTTCGGCTCGGGCTGCTAAAAGTCTCGGATAAAATGGTTCGTTTTGTGCACTTGTTGTAAAATCCACTATTATTGTACACCAGCATGGGTCGTACGATGGCACGAGTCACGCGTTTTGTGGCGCTAAAATGTCAGAATTTGACAATTAATGTACTGGAAAGTCGCGACTTTTCGTGACTAGCGTCATCGTACTACCCATGACTAGCACAAATGACATAAAAAATTGCAGAGAGTGAGTAAGTGTTTAGTGATAGTAATATAAAGAGAGTACGTTATTTTGTGTATGATTAATTATTTCTGATTAATTTTGAATTATCTATTAATTAGTTTGTGTTCTTTCTAGCGTAATCGTAATGGCGCATATGTAATATCTATAATTTTAAAAAGTTATTAAAAGGGATTGGCTGAAAACCAGCGCCGAGACTACGGAATAACCCAGTCTCGGCAATAAAGCTGAGCCCATTCCTTTTTACCACAAACATTTGTGAATGAAAGAATAATGATTATTTACTAGATGACCCCGTGAACTTCGTATCACCGACGTCAACCGTTTTTTTTCTTCTTACCGTTTAAACCTTCCCTGGACTTCCACAAATATATAAAAACAACAATTAGCCAAATCGGCCCAGTCGTTCTCGAGTTTTAGTGAGACTAACGAACAGCAATTCATTTTTATATATAAAAGATTATTTTTGTGTGGTAAATAAAATATTTTCACTTTCACTTTCACTCGTTTTGCCTTTGCATGAGACATAGACATCATAATATTACAAACCAAAGTGAAAAAAAAGTCTTATTTATAAAAACACGATTCCTAAAACACCTAATAAACGCCAAAAAAATGTATCTGTAGTGGAGATATTACAAGGAAAAGACGTAACCACAAATTAAATAAATTGCCTCTGAGGAGTGTTTTAGGGAATCGTGTTTTTATAAATAAGACCGTTAGACTGACCATTGGAAGACCGTAAGCATAGTATAAACCTACGCTATGTTGTGAATAAAACTTTTTTGACATTGGAAATGTCTTTTCGTTCGCTCCAGTATAGGCTCCGATTTTAAGAAAAAGTGCAATCCCCTTATATCTCGGTGAGTTGTGAAGATATGATATTTTAAAAAGCCGGCCAAGTGCGAGTCGGACTCGCGCACGAAGGGTTCCGTAGCATTATCTATTCAACATTAGACACAAAGACAAAAAAACAGCAAAATAATCACGTTTGTTGTATGGGAGCCCCCCTTAAATAATTATTTTATTTTGTTTTTAGTACATAATATACATAATCTGTGAAAATTTCAACTCTCTGACAGACAGACGGACGGACGCACGGACGGACAGACAGACAGCGAAGTCTTAGTAATAGGGTCCCGTTTTTACCCTTTGGGTACGGAACCCCCTTAAAAACGCTCAAAAGACGCGTCTAATCTAATATTGATAAACGCTTCATACATTATAAGCGTTACGTTAGGGAGTGACGTCATAGTCTAAGGTCGATTTGTATGGCGCGTTTTAGTACCACGTGACTATATTGACTTTTCGACTTTATAAAAGTATTAGTCGCCGACTATTATAAAAATTATTAGTCGCAGAGAAAAAAAAATACAAAGTTTATTTATCTTTTAACGTGTCCTCTCCTATTCAACTAAAACATTTTTAGTGCAAATTCTCCATTATTCATTTTCGAAGCGAATATATGCTGTGAATATTTCAAGCATCTACCTGTTGCCGTTATTAATATGAAGCATAAAAAGGCAAAAAAAATCACGTTTGTTGTATGGGAGCCCCACTTAAATATTTACTTTATTCTGTTTTTAGTACTTGTTGTTATAGCGGCAATAGAAATATATCATCTGTGAAAATTTAAACTGCCTAGCTGTCACGGTTCATAAGATACAACCTGATGACAGACAGACAGACAGACGGACAGTGGAGTCTTAGTAATAGGGTACCTTACCCTTTGGGTACGGAACCCTAAAAACTAAATAAAATGTATTTATCTAATATTAAATCATCACAGTGGCGTAGCATAGGTCACTAGTACCCGGTGCGGATTCCAAATTTGCCGCCATCTTATTTTTGTAATCCATTATAAAAAATTTGGGCATGGTAAAAAGAGTACTTTTATTAGTTTTATTGAATGATTTATTGAATTGAAAAGTGAAATTAACATTTTTTGACATAGGTAGAATATCACAGAAAAATTACAGAGAAAACGTAATAGAATAATGGAGAAATCGCCTACTTCACGAACGCTCTTTTGCGCACGAGTATCATTCTAAGCTCAACTCCTCAACTGAAAGATTAAAATTTAACTTTTCTAGTCTTCCTTTCAGCAAAGTTTTTGATCACACTTTCAATATCGATTGCATCAGTGAGGTCTTGTTCGATCGACAATATAGCGAGATTAGTTAATCTCAGCGTACTCATTGTAGATCGCAAGTAATTTTTTATCAATTTCAGTTTCGAAAAGCTCCTTTCACAACTAGCATTAGGTACTTATAGCAGTTGTCATAAATATTCTCAGCATTATGAAAATGTTAGGGACGGAGATTTCGAGCTTAGATTCGACAATGAACTTCAATAATTCAAGTGGTCCTACATTAGCTTTGCCTAATTTATCGAGATCTCCAGTAGCAATGGCAAAACTTCGAAGTAGCCCTCGCTCAAGTTCAAACTCCTCCTTGTCAATATCGGTAGCATGGTCAAGGTTACCTTTTCCAGTAACGTCTAGTAGTTTTGCTGGTGTAAGAAAGGAAAATTTCTCTGCTAAACTATCGAGCTGCTGAAATCTCGATCGAATCTCAGAAATGACTCTGTCCAAAGAGGAAAACAGTGTTCTTCTCAACTCATTTTCGTAGGTCAAACCAGCATCTGTACTTCCGTCACCGAATGTTTGTTTCTTCAATCTACGTCGACGAGGTTCCATAGATAAACCCAGTTCATCACACAATTCTTTTGAGTAAATCAAAGCACCGTCTACCAACTCGTTTCGCTTTTGAACTAGTAACGTTTGTAGGGCACTTATTTTTTGAGCACACTGTAATTACGGTGAAGTACAAAGAATGCGTCTTCCTGCCACTTGGATGAGGTCATCTGTCCATCTTGTGGCTGGTCGTCCTACGCTGCGCTTGCCGATATGTGGTCTCCATTCGAGAACTTTTCGGCCCCATCGGCCATCAGTTCTACGTGCTATGTGCCCCGCCCACTGCCACTTCAACTCACTAATCCGCTGGGCTATGTCGACGACTTTCGTTCGTCTACGAATCTCATCATTTCTGATTCGATCTCGTAGAGAAATTCCGAGCATAGCCCTTTCCATAGCTCGTTGCGTGACCTTGAGCTTTCTTATGAGGCCCATAGTTAGAGACCACGTTTCAGTGCCATAAGTCATCACTGGTAACACACACTGGTTGTATAATTTTTTCTTGAGCGATTGAGGTATGTTAGACGAAAAGACTTTTCTAAGTTTCCCGAATGCTGCCCAGCCGAGTTGGATTCGACGATTGACCTCTTTCACGAAGTTGGACCGGCCTAGTTGGACTGTTTGTCCTAAGTAGACGTATTCGTCTACAACTTCGAGAGTCGTGTTCCCCAATGTTATTGGGGTGGGCACAACACGGGCGTTCGACATGACCTTCGTTTTGTCCATGTTCATTTTAAGGCCCACACGTTGGGAAACTCGACTGAGGTCTTCGAGCATTATGCCGAGGTCTTCCATCGTTTCTGCCATGACTACTATATCGTCGGCAAATCGAAGGCGCTGGATGCAGGCCGCTTCCAACCGGTCTTTTTGGAAATCCATGGAGGAGGCCTATGTCCAGCAGTGGACTTCTTGTGGCTGAATGATGATGATGATGATGATGACAAAGAATGCGTAAGGAGACATATTTATTTAAAATAACATTGAAACGAAATAAGTTTCCTAAATAATAGTTATTGAGAAACCTTGCGCTTGCATCACCCATGCATAGAACCTGCATAGGTACCTGGGTATTTGGTAACATAAACAAAAGACGGAAAAAACACTGAAAGATTTTTTTTTTTAATTTTTTTTTTTCTAACCTCCTCCTCCGCAGTGCCGCCCCCGGCAAAGTGCCGCCCGGTGCGGACCGCACCCTCCGCCCCCCCATGCTACGCCACTGAATCATCATCATCATCAGCAGCAACTCGACACCCACTGCAGGACACAGGCCTCCCTCGCAGTTTCATAACCGCATACTGCGATTGCCAACCCGCCTGCCAAGCGTGGTGATTACGGCAAAACCCCTCATGGTTAATATTAAATATTTGAAAATAAAATATTTCCTCTTGTTTTAGGTAGAGAATATGTTTCACACTTTTTCCCACAATAGATGGGTAGCTCGATCACGCAGATTGACGCGGTTTGGGCGGGGCTCACGTTGGATTTGGTTTTTTATTCGATTTGAACAGAAAAATAATATTTTGCCAACAAAATTTCGTTTTCTACCCTGTGTTGGCATTGTCTAATTCTATCTTTCGAGGCATCACCCAGCGCAATTGCAGTGGCACGGTTTTGGGAGCGAGTCTGAGGAGGAGTCAATGCTTTCGAAACGAAAGAAGAAGACCTTTCTTATTTTCGTGGATAAGACCTAGTTAATTAGTTCCTTCACTTTCTTTATAATAAGAGAAATAACAGAAACTACAGCGATTTATCTTAGAAGATTATGTTTTATCTGTTCAATCTGTGAGTAAGCGGTGGTAACCCAATGGGTAGAACAATGGACTCAAAAACGAGAGACCCAGGTTCGATTCCCAGTGCGGGCCTGCACCTATGACTTTGTTTATTTTCAAAGTTACGTGCATCTGCGAATTTGTACTAGCATTACTACACGCTAACGGTGAAGGAAAACATTGAGAGGAAGCCCGCGGCTTGGATGGCTATGCACGTATTGACTTGTCTTTCCTGTGAACTAAGCCAACTAAGCTGTCAGGATGGCATCTAATAGGCGCTGGGCAAGACCTGGGGGCATGTCCCAGGCACTAAAGCGTCGAATGTTCTTTTTACCCATCTAGTGTGAGTGAAAGTGCCACTGGACGCTGTATACTCATCTCATTATGTAGATGTAAAGGCCAAAAATCGAATTTAATTATTCGGCCGTACATAGTTGGGCGAAAGAAATCTACAAATGATTGAAGTAATTTTAAAAGGTAAATGGTTTAAATGGAAATAAAAAACAATGGTATAAAAAAAGGTTTACACCGTTACAAGGTGACTGTTTTACCGACATAAAAGCGCGGTACAAAGTAATAATAAAGTTTCTTCACAAAAATAATAATAATAAAGTAAGTTTTATTTAATTCCCTTCAGTGGTTTTTGCCTGATGCGCGCACAAAGAAATATAGACAGACATACAAGACAGACAGAGCTAAAAGTTACAAAATTATTGTTATGTGTGGATACATTTATTTCAAGTTATTTTATTTTATTGTTATTTTATTTCAACAAAAAATTATGCAAGTTCAAGTGGGTATCAACACACTTAGAAAACCTTTTCGGTTCTCACAACTCCTCAATGAGCCCTAAATTAGTTCGAATTATGTAAGTGAAAATGCTTATACTGTTATACGCATTATAGGCGTATAATATACATATAAATAAACATATCAATAAATAACTACAATAAACCTATAAATAAGCAAATTCGTTCTTTCTTATTTTCGAGAGGGTGAGACCTAGGTATGTAGTTTCTTAGTGACTTATGATCATGATCGCTTTACACTGAAATGTTTATATACTCGTACCATATACATTTCAGTATAAAGCGATCATGATACAAGTAGGTATATATAAAAGTGTACTCGTAAAACCGGAGTAAAACCACTGTCTTTGACTGCTGGCTTTACATTGATGCTTCAAAGACCTTGATACTTAAACAGCTATGGAATTAAAATATTGTCACAGCAGGAGGTTGATACTAGTTTCTTGCACTTTTACTGTACTATCCTGAGTCAGGTAAGCATCGAAAATTTTACTATTAAAAGCAGCCTGAAGCGATTTTTCCAATTTCAGGCCCATTCCGCAGTCGAATTGAACGCATCCGGCGAAACGAAAAGGCTTGTTGAAAATTTACATTCTATCTATACGGGTAGATACACTGACGTAACGGGGACAGAAAAAGGAATCAGTAGTTTAACAGGCTGCTCGTACATCAGTTATAACACCGTTAATTAAAGGTTCTACCCTTGTACCAACTAATGTTTTATACTTAAGATGGAGTTTTTTTGCTGTCTTTTTCTCCAGTACAACTTGACCCGAAGACAGCGGATAAAAGTGTTCATTGACATCAACAATCATATTGTTAATTATTTAGGCTGAATTTTTTTTTTATTTCTGTTCTGATTTCTGATAGGGCCTGGACAATTATTACCTCTCGCTCATACAATATTGCCATTTATGTTGTGTGAGCAAGACGCAATTAGTTAAAGGCAATTCCTAGTATATGTATAAAGTAGTATAAAGTATATTCCTAGAAAAAATAACAACTATTAATGTGAAAAGGTTAATTCCAACAGTTACAAGAATAGTCTAGCTGGCTCAAAAGCCTAAAGTGGCTCCTAGCTTCTACAACCAAAAAATAATACTAAACCTCTATACTCTATATCTCTCTACTCCCTTCCAATTCTCCATCTGAAGTTCAAGCGCCTCATTTTTAGGGTTCCATAGCCAAAGGGGCCTATTACTAAGACTCCACTGTCCGTCTGTCTATCTGTCTGTCTGGCTATCTGTCACCAGGCTATATCTCATGAACCATGATAGCTAGACAGTTGATAGCTAGATCATTTCACAAATGATGTATTTCTGTTGCGGCTATAACAAAAAATACTAAAAACATAATAAAATAAATATTTAATCCCACACAAAAAACGTTGTCTAAAGACAGCGCTCGCCATCTAGCGACCATCTATGTAACCTTCACAGCGCCGATGTCATGTTGTTAAATGTAAATGTTAAACGCTTCTTGTTGGTTTCTATAGATGGCGCTGTTCTCAATTTCGATCTTTGTCTAATGTTGTATAGATAATGGTACTCGCACTTGGCCGGTTTTTTTACTGCCATTACCCTACATCATGAGATTTACGTGGCTGAGCCAACCGAGTCTTATGACAAGGATACATGAATACACGAACCGCAGTACGCGTAGAACGCACATAAATGCACTCTGCGTTCCTCTAACACTCTGTGTTGATGGTTTACTCGAATCCTTGTATGGGCTATGTAACAAGCAAGATATACGCCGACTACAGTTGGATAGAGGCAATCAACCCGTAGCAAACATACGAGCTGTCCTTTTGTTTACATTGATGATTAAACTAACAAAACGTATAACTGAATGAGATCTACCTACTGTTTTATTCACTTGTTTCATGCATCATGTTTGCGATCAAACATATTCTATCTAGAAGTTGACAGTTTTTCACTCACTTTTTCAGTCACTTTTTTGCCAAATGGTAACGTGCCCCTTAGTTCTAGTTTCGAGCGGGCTTTTCATTGAACGAGAAATAAATTGCAATTACGGCTGAGTAATAATCGCTCTTTGTTTCAATTTCATCAAATTTGTTTTTAAATTTTTAACAAATTCAAATTTTTTTAAGAACTAAATAGAAATAACCCTATTATTAGGAGATACAATTTACAAGTTAATATTAACATATTTATAGGTTTAATGCAATGTAGAGAACAATCTGTCTGTAGGCCGCTGGCGCTGGGGAGAGTTCCAAAGTTACTGCCAGCGTTTCCCCTTAGAACGATCTGGCTGATGTGCTGGCCAAGGTAGCTATCGGCTCTTGAGTCATCTGATGAGTCGGCGAGGCGGATCGATAATTCCTTATAAAGTTTAGGCTCCTCTGATCCCACAGGCCACAGTCTGTCTGGGTAGCTGTCTCCTAGGACTGAGTATTTGTTTGGTATGACTTTTGTTCTGCTTGTTAAATTTTATTTATTTTTTACTTTTATTTTACATTGTTTTCTGCTTTTTCTGCCTTGTAGTGATGCTTATTTTTTCTGATACGACATATTTTTATATATGATAATGATTTATATACCGAAGGCTGCTGTTTTGGTGTTGTATATGTAGAAGAAGAAATACTAAAACTTTCCTTCTAAAGCACTACACATCGGCTTAGTTCCGGATTCACTTACTTGATTTTTTGTCATAAGAAACCTGGTCCGAAGGTTTCCCTCTGATTCGCAGAGCTTAGTCATGCTGAGTACGCGTCGTCGTCGTCGGTTGCTAAGATATATATTTATTACACTAATTTTAGCCTTGATATTTAATAAAATTATATAAGAAAAAAATTTAAACAAAAATTATACTATAGTACAAACTCTAATTGGCGGGTCTAAGGAATTGTGCATTTTTAAAGTTACCCTGATTATACTTCAAAGACAAGTGATTGCGTTCATCCTTGCACTTCAAGTGTAGAAAAGGGCTGTCCGATATAACAGTAAAACTCCAGTGACAAACAGAGTAATTTACGAACGTAAATTTGCACACTTTTAAATTGAATCATTGAGGCTAAAATCGAGTGACGCAGATAAAATAGAGCAGTCTACAAAGTTTACGTTGATTATGATTTGAGCTTGTACAACGTAACTTTATAACTGCCAATTTGCGTATTGACAAATAACAGTAAATAAGTATTAAGTTAGTGAAACCCCCACTTTAGAAATGGGCTATAAGTCACCGTACCATACCATCACCATGATCAATAGGTAAGATATTCCTTAACACGCACACTAAAAAAAACGTTTTGATACTAGGTACCGAATTTTCAGTAAATAACATAACAATTTAGTTGCTGTAGTGAACTTTTAGCTACTGTTTACTAAACAGTGATTTGTTTATGGCAGCTTTGCGATTCAGATACTCTAGCCGAACTAATCGGCTGAGAGAGCTCAATCAATTAATTAAACAATATTATGTCGTTCAATTGATTCTCGAAAAATTGCCCCTGTGAAAGAGCTTTCATGAGCTATAGTCATGAATTTAACGGGGCTTATCACGATTGTTTATTAGGTAAACACCATTACCCTATTTCTCGACACTTCGACATCGGTAGAGTGACCGGGGTCACGGGTGGACTGAAGTGGCGAGTACGGTCAATTCTAGCAGTGAATGGATAGAGAACACGTTATTACTTTATTTACGTTAAAACAGAGGTCGTGGGTGCGATTCCCGGGGCCGCCGTACATTTTACAGATGGCCTCAGTCTGGGTGTACTTTCGTGTTTGTGATGTCCTTGCCTGGTTACCATAGCACAGGGTATCCTAGTTTGGGACTAGGTCAAGTGATTGTGTGGAAGTTATTATTATTATTACGTGAAAGGTATATAAAAAGGACTCACAGATATTTCTTAACTTAACAGTACATGCGTGTCTACCCTCAAGTCCATTGTATTCTTTGTAGCGAGCCGAAACATTACTCATACTTTCATTGAGTTACATTGCATGTTTTTATTTACTTAACACTGGATTTCAAGAGGTAGGCTAGGCAAAAGTATACCGAGACTCAAAACGACCAAAGCTTTCAGCCAGAAAAGCCTACTCGCTGTTATAATTGCACGTAATTTATCAGAATAATTCAAAAGAAAGTGACACGTTGAGTGAGGCCTTAAGTTATGCTACTCCACTCTAATTCCGGGCGTACTTTGGCAATTAACAAACGGCTGTGTATCTGACATCCGACCCATGACTCAACAAAAAGCTGATTGCATAATTGCTCATACCCATATATTAACTTAATGGAGTTTTGTGCTAAGACCGCCTTTAGGTCGAATGGTAAGACACATGCGTGCAATACAGTTACAGACTATAGTGCACAGGCGGTACATACTACCAAACAAATCATCCTTTAACAAACTTATTTGTATTTGGACCATAATTATATTCTTTTTGTTGCACTAACCCGTGCTGAGGACAATTTTAAAAACCTATTTTGTCGCTGCCTGTACGTAATACAGATAAGTTTGTAAAGAGGCTCGAAATTTCATCGATGCTGGCACTTTCCCATTGGTTGGGAGAGCGCTGGTACGGTGAGAGAGAGGTCGCGGGTTCAGGTCCCGGCATGGGTGGAATTTTAAGCCTCTAAATAGGTTTTTAAAATTTGGAACATATTTTGACATTGGAAATGTCTTTTCGTTCGCTCCAGTGTAGGCTCCGATTTCACAAAAAATTGCGATCCCCTTATATTTCGGAGAGTTGTGACGATATTATATTCAAAACAGGCTTAAATGACGCTTATTTATGAGAGCTGTAAGGAGCAAAAAGAATTATTTGAGAAATTCAAAAACGAAAAAGGTTATAGCCGAAATAGTGAAAAAAAATCAGAATTTTTGATTTTGGCGCTCGATATTTTGGAAACGAAGAATGATATCAAAAATTTGAGCAAAATTCCTCTGGACAATTTAGTCAGCTACAATTTGAGATTGAAACAAAGACGACTGGATTAAGGGTTCTGCCCTTTTTGAAAAAAAACAATAAGTCAGAACGACATTTTTTACAAGACACATCACAGTAAACATAAACAGATACGTGATATAATATGAACAACAACAGAAAGAAAACAAACACAACAAAGCAAAAACTAAAAATAAAACACATAGATATATCCCCCTCTTCCTCTCTGTCTCTTTTTTCTATATCTATATGTCAGCAGGATATTTTTGGGTTGATACCGTGATAACCTACGTGTAGATATACTTAAATACTAAACCATAAATTAAAGAATATGACCACCCCACTCATTCCTTAGCTGTCGTAAGAAGCGACTAATGAAAATCTGGTAGGCGAGCAGCAGTACTTTTTATGTACTGGTGTAAACCTCTGCGATCACCAACCAGGGCCGAGTTTCATACAACTACACTTCGTTGTTTATTATGACAATTCGAGGTACATTACGTAGCAGAGTCTACTCGTTAATCCGTACGTTCATCATAAACATAAAACATAAACATTTACATACAGGCACATACATTGCTTCTGGCCCCACACTAGGATACCCTGTGTCGTGGGAACCAGAAACAGCGACATCACAAACATGTAAACATCCAAGACCAGAGAATCGACTTAGCAATGTACATCAAATTGTCATAGCAAACTATATATTGTGCTTCTGTAACCGAACCGGACCGGACCACACGGATCTTGAGCGATAGAGGCAGAATAAGTACAGCACTGGTAATTAAAGAAAGGGACTGGACAACTATTTTCACTTCGCTCATACAATGTTGCCGTCTGTATTGTGTGAGCGAGAAGAAAATAGTTATTAAGGGTTCGCTTTTTGTACTAGGTGTTACCAAACGGTCCGGTAATACTTAAGGGTTATTTTACACATCAATACTAATGACTGACAGATCACTTTCGCTTCCTCAACATTCATTAGTCGTTGCATGCACGCACTCCGGTTTCGTGGCAAGTGGCAGTCCCTCGTCTCTGCCTACCCCTTTAGGATACAGGCTTGAGTTTATGCATTTATGTATGTACTAATATCTTTATTAAGATACCAACTGTGGAATCGCGACATAAATATGAAGAGCATAATTTGGTATGAAAATGTTGAAATTATTTTCGCGACTTCAGAGCTGGTTGTATTGATGAGTGGAATCCCCCCTTAAGTTTTACCATAACTGTCTAGCCCGTAGAAATTTACTTTAACACAAAAAATATCATGCAAGTTGTAGGATGTTTGATTACTGTACCGATGATTCTGCTATGGGAAATGCGTGTAATAAATTTAAATCATTGGGGCGTTGCCGGTTAGCGGTCACTGGATATCAAAAGTGGTTCATATGGAGTTCATTGTTCAGCGGAATGCATTGTAAAGACATTATATTATAATGATACAGAAAACAGAAATGCATGTTAAAAATAATAATACACTGATACGATGCTCAGATCGCCTAACCTAACATGACAAGTCAATTACATTATTTCGTTAAATGGGTTGGATAGTAATTTTCAAAAGCAGAAGAGCTTTGTGATACAAAATATAGAATTAAACTTTGTAACGACCTCGTTACCTTCAACCTTTATCAACAAATTAATGTTTCCTCTTTGCTAATGCGTAATTTTTTTATAATCTATTTCTATATTAGGAACTTAATTTTTTCTTAATTCTCTCACTTTTATCAAATATGGACCACTTTACATTAAGACCGTGAACCGATCTTGTTATTTTTAATATTCTGTTATTAATATCTAGAAGATTTTACCCAGTAATCAGAATTAGGTGAATATAAATGTTGATATGTTTGTGAATGTAAATTTTCACGCACATGATTTTCTGGCGTGCAGTGACCAATTTAATTAATACTAGCTATATATTAGAGCGGGTTTGTAGCATTTAACAAAAATAAGTTAATATATTTGATGGTTAACAAGTAAATAACGGAAGTGATAGGTGCTTATAGAGTTTTAGAGGTAAGCATTTGTACAACTGTAGACAGACATATATATATTTTACTGAAAGTGAAAGTTAAATTGTAGTAATTGCCAACAAAAATTAAATAAAGTACAATAACTGAGAAGAATCTCAAAAACTAAATTTGGCAAAAGCACATTGCACGCCAGAGACCGACTGTAGGAATTTATTCTCTGACTACTGTATCTTCTCAAGAACACGCCGCCGTGACGCTGTTAGGAGTTAATAAAATTGTTGAAACAATTTGTTACGTAACAATGTTTTAGACAGTCAAATTTGCCTAGGGTTAACCCGGTCAAGAATTTAGATGGAAGGGTACATTTGTTTGTGTACAGAACTACAAAATGAGTCCCTTAAAACCAGTTTGGCGTATTTGTATCGAGCATACCAACCCTACTCCACAGAATATAATCTCAATTCAATTACTCTATTAACAAAAAGAAAATTTTCTTCCAAAAAAATATTTCAGATTTCCTTTTCAGATCATCAGCCGTAATGTTTCTTCCGAAAACACATTATACACCACTCAGCTTGGCACAATCCTTCATATCTTTCCTCGTAAGTTATCTTCGTGAGCTGCTCAACAAAACAGCAACAGATAAATCAAACCCTACTCATATAATACAGTCATTAGACAGTCTACACATGGAATTTTGGCCCGTTCTTATTACATAATTTTTTGCGGTAAAAACGGTTAAACCAAAAATAATAAAATAGTTTTTTGTGGTTAATGGTTTTACTATTTACTTATTGGACCTCAGCTGTGGTATAAGAGAAAATTTTATAAAAATTTCAATATCAAGAGACGTGTCCGAAGTCATTATTGCCTTAGTATATATAACTCTAGCATTGTTTAACTCAACCTCGCTCGATAGAATCACCCGACTCGATCTATTATTCAATTTAGTTGTGTAAACAAAACTGTTGGATGGATGGAACAAATACAATACGCAAACACGCAACGCCACTGTCGGGATTTGATTCCACAATCCCTTGGTAAACTTTTGGCATGACAAACAAAGGCAATCTGAAAATTGTTATGATTGACATTTACTTCATAATGGACTGACCAAATTTCTAAAATTTTCAATTCTTAGAGTTGGTTAACAACAACTTTTGTTACATCATTTTTGAATTTTTTTTTTTTCGACATAAAAAAGTTTGTAAAAAATATTATATAAGAATTTATGCGATTTTTCTCGTTAGTAGTGCTGGTGTTTGCGTGCCGTGAAGGAAAAAATCGCGAGAAAAACTGCGGCTTGATTGGCTTCGCACGTATTGCCTTGTCTTTCCTGCAGACCTAGTAGAGTCCACGGTGTTTTAGGCATTACAATAGACTCAAAACTGCAATGGGGTAAACTAGCGGGTGGGTGGAGTTCAGACGCATTTGCAGTTAGAAAAATTAGGAAACTAACAGATGTAGCAACTGCGAGGCTCGTTTATTTCAGTTATTTTCACAGTTATTTTCACGGCTAGTTTATTTCAGTTTTTTTGTCAATTTTTTCTCCAAAATGATCTAGATTTTGAAATGGACACCTAGTTTAACTTGTAACGTTCATTAACCACTCGTCTGCCGCGACACAGATCTGTGTCCAACTTAGTATGGGCCACCTATACGTTGCGTTCCGCGAGGGCAGTTCAGAGGTTAAGTCGCAGTTTCTGTGCTACTTTAAATAAAAAAAAAATGATTTTGATTAATTTTGATTTTGATTTTTGTATTATATCATATAATATGGATTGTTACTATGGGGGCGGGCGGCAGATATGGAAACGGGTTTTATTCTACAAAAAAGGGGTATTAAGTAAATAAGTGTAAAATTTTCATTAAAAAGGCGCCACGTAAAAAAGCCTATT
Organism: Yponomeuta malinellus; assembly: GCA_947308005.1. Taxonomy (NCBI): domain Eukaryota; kingdom Metazoa; phylum Arthropoda; class Insecta; order Lepidoptera; family Yponomeutidae; genus Yponomeuta; species Yponomeuta malinellus. Next base: position 11,464,914 of record OX371006.1, on the reverse strand, counting down.
TTATAGAATAGATGACTTTATAAATTATGTAAGCCCTTGGCAGTAAACCAATTCCACAACTAGTTAGTTAGTCGTTCTTATTACATAGATATTATTATTAAATGACTTTTATTAAAAATTAAAATTCTTAAACGTACTTACTGCTGTCTTAACATTGTATAAATATTTCTCAAGCAGTTCAACATCCAGATCTAGTGTAAATGAGAGTCGTCTCTAGAAGTTATGGATCATGAAACATGAAATAGAATTGCTCTTAAAAATCCTACTAAAGTGTTCAATGCTCTTTCAGAACCTCTTTCTGAAAGGAGCAGTGGATAAGTGCTCCAGTACGTACTGAAATAAGAAAGTAGATCCTTTACTCAGTGATTATGATGCATCGGTCTCACAGTATTACTCGATCACCACACGACGTCCACCGACGCTTATTATTACCCATTTGTACAGTATACGCTGGTTTTTCCTTGAAATGTTATGTGGTAGTATTATAGTTGAAAACCCTCTCAGCATTTTCTTCCTTAGAATTCTGCACGTAAGTACCAACCTACTTATAAGAACTTTACGGAGCTGCCGTGCATACTTTATGGTTAAACGGATTTGATAACTTAGTAACATATGTTAGAATTTCTACTTAAATATTATTTTCAGTAAATACATACTCGCATAAACTTACGCCTATATCCCGAAGAACCTCTAACCAACCTCTTTTGCTTCATCGACATTCACGACGTGCATTCTGTATGTACGCTCGCTGGTTTCACTTTTTATTCTGCCCTTCGCGCAGGTTAGGAGGGTATATAAGCATTTTCAATACTTTAACAAAAGGAGTATCTTCACTCAAAAGCCGTTCCTAAAATACCATAAGGCAAAAATATTATCAGCAACTCAGAAGCCTTTTAATAACACTGGTAGCTTTTACGACCTCTGCTTAAATTCCTAATTTGTAAAAGCCAGGTTTACACCCGCTGCCAATGGAGCGAGCAGAAAAATATGATTCGTGTAAACGCCCATATTTACATGACCTTATTAAACAGAGATTGATAGCGAGTGGTTGAGTGGACTGTATGAATGTGATGGTTTGTTGAGGGAAACACGTAGGAAATAAATACTTATGTTTTATTAAGGCGTATGACAGTGGCAAGACCAAAGAGACAATGACAATAAAAAATGGAAATCGAATCAAAATTAAAAACATGACGTTTTGTAATAAAATAGGTCGCACCACAGCCAGTCGCCAACAGAGATATTTTCAAATATCCTCAATACAAGACCACAAATGTACTGCGTGAAGAAGAAAAACCTGAAAACCGTTTCTTTAGTATAATAAACTAAACTACTACTACTACATTATACGTATACACAGTTAAACTTCTCCCAATACCGAGACAAAAGTTTAAAATTGCGAGTTTTATTTTTCATAAAATCTTAAAACTTCACAACTTCAATTGGTGTGATAAATTAATAAGAAATTGTATGGAACGAGAAAATAATGAAAAAGGTTTGATGACCAATACTGAAAAAACAACTTTCGCGATATTTTTATAACACGTTGCATACTATTAAAATCCGTAGTTGTATTATCTTTTCTTACTGCCTACGGTGCTACAAAATTTTGTGGGTAATGTGGCCTTCTCCGCAATCTTCTTCCACCTGTCTCGGCCCTCAACTCTGTTCATGTACATCCCTATCACTCTAACGTCTTCTTAAATACAGTCAATACAGTGTTTTCTGGGCCTGACTATTGACGACCAGGTGGACGCTACACAACCTGGTGATAGTTTTTGTCACTCTGCTGTCCGGTATTCCCTCAGGTAACCCGCCCATCTAAACCGCTGTGACCTGCAAAACCTGACGAGGTTCTTCCGCTTGACAAGTGCATCCAGCTCGTGGTTGTAGTTGTAATACCCAGGCAAGTGATATGTCGGTCGGCAATATTGGCACTATTGTAAGCAACAATCACTGGCATTGACTGAAAATTAGCGCTCAGAGATCACTTCCTCAGCACAACGCTGAGTCAGCTGCCTTTTGTGGAAACTTAGACACACCACAGGCTACGTCTTCTATGGTCCTGTTTTATTTATTTGTTTTGTCTGTTGTATATTTAGTTTTCTTTCTGTTGTTGTGCATATTATGTTTCTTATCTGTTTATTTTGTTTCTGTGATGTGTCTTTCTTCTTCTTCAATAGTCCCAATATTTCCACTGCCATGTACAACGCTAGCCTCTTCCCACTTATACCCTTCAAACTCAAAGATTGATCAGACCCAAAAGCTGGCAGACTTCCTAAGCAAGGAACAGATGGTAAATGAGGCTTAGGGCTAAATCCCGGGGTAAAAACTAAAGGCTGGCTAATGAGGGAGCGCTAATTTCTTTTTAAGTCTCTATTAAGCAGAGTTTGCGGGGCGCTCAGCGCGAGCCTGGTTATCATGCTTCCTGGCTTCTTCCCAGCGAATTCCGCAACAAATATTCAATGCATAAATACGAAGAATGATTACTAGCACTAGTTAATCATCACGAAAAATTATACAATGCAAAATAGCACATAAAATCACTTTATTCTAATGAACTCAGCGTGTACATACATATTTTGATATATTTATTTATCGTAATGATAAGTTGCACGTCAAGATTCAATCCAATTCAAATGTATCTTAATAAATAAAGAATATATTATATTTCTATATAACCTACACACGTCCCAGTACAGGGCACAGGCCTTCTCTCAGAGAGAGAGAGAGTAAAACAGAAAAAATTGTATAATAAAATAATATTATGAAATAATGGTCAAAATAATTAGACATAAAAATAAACAATAATTTCATTAGATCAGTAGGCCTGTGTATGTGTGTATGTTACAGATTGTATACTTGACAAACCAGATATGCAATTTATTTTTGAAAATAATAATAACTTTAACACAATACAATCACTTGACCTGGTCCTAAACTAGGATACCCTGTGCTATCATAACCAGTCAAGGACGTTAAAAACATGAAAGTACACCCAGAGTGGGAATCGAACCCACGACCTCCGTTTTTGTAGCTAAGTGCCTTAACGGCTAGACCAACGAGGCAGTCATTGGCAGTAGGACTTAACGATTGGCGATTGTTTGACGAAGTTGGTGTATTAGTAATAGCAACCAAAGGTTTGCTGGAAGAGAATGCTTCTTGCATTAAGCACGCCCTTGTACACTTACAATGTAATTAGTGCAATAAAGAATTAAAATAAATAATAACCTATACAACATCTTATTAAAATAATGCAAAACCTGTAATGCCCCACTCGGACAAAAATTTGAGCTTTAAAGCTTAATATTTTGCAAACGGAACCCTAAATCATAAAATAATCTTCCTACACCTACAATATTTTTCAATGACCAATCCAACGATGCCCCACATGATAGGGTAGACGAGAAAAAAAAATCATCCCCACTTTTAATGTTACCTACAGCAAAAAAAAAATCCAACATTGAATTCTTTAACTTCATCGGCGTGATAAATATGTATACACATACCAAATTCCAGCTTTCTAGTACCATCGGTCCTTGCGCTAGGCCGCGGACGGACAGACAGACAAACAGACGGACATGGTGAAACTATGAGGGTTCCTTGTCGGACTACGGAACCCTAAAAATAAAGGAAGTAAATCTGGACTTAAGTTAATAATATCGGGAGTATTACAGGGTGTGTGTTGGGAGTACTACGGGGTGCGTGTTACGTATTAATTTATTGAGTTCAATAATATCAATAAGAAAAAATATTCCAGCGCACGCAGGGCAGAGCCCGTGATTTTTGTAGCCGTATCAGAGTACGCCAGCCGCAGGTACACCGCCCTCTAATTAACCATCGCGCCTCGCCTCCAATTTATTGCTGGAAATTATCTTTGTTGACCCACGCCTTGGTACCGTGGCTAGCGTAGAAGAACTCTAGGGAAAAGTTATTTTCTATGTTATGAAATAAATAAACAATGTCATCTATGCTCATTAAAAAGAAGCAAACACCAAAGAATTCTCAAAGAAGCACTCACCTCTTCTCTTTATTCGTACTATATTGACTATAATATTTTTTATACTATAAGTTTGTCAATTCTGTTTTTTCTCCTTAAATAAATAAATAAATAATCCAACTGAAACATGCAGGGACTAATTACTGTTGATAAAGCGAAAGAGATTTGCCAAGATCATAATTTAAAACATAGGCAAATGGCAAACCCTAGTCTTTGCCAACTTTGCCTATGTTTTAAATAATCTCACTTTAATTAAACGCCTCGTAAAGCTCGTTCCGTTTGCGTTATGTGTTGTTATCGTATTTGGAACGATCCATTGTTTTTTTCTTATCAATCCAAGCCCGTCAAAAATGGCAAATATTGCATTTTATTTTATCATTTGCAAATGCTTTAAATCAAGAACGTAAATTCGTAAAGAAGCTGCATAATTTGCCTAAATCAATATCAAATAAATCAATAGATGTAAAGGCCACTTTTTCTCTGTTCTTCGTTACGTGTATCGTTATCATATTTGGTTTGTGTCATTGTTTTTCTGTATCCAAGACCGTTTCAGAGTTGAAAAATCTTTCTCGGGTGAAAATGTATTTTGCGGTTTCTTCTTTATAGTTTATATAGTTTCTTTACCCACCATGACATACGAACCACCCTTATCCTCGCGTATTTTGGCAGAGGGTATATTAGAGTACCTAGTTACCTATTTACCAGCTAGACACACGTATACTTAGTGAATACCTACTGACACTTTTCCACTCACGGAATCTAGGACCTGGGCAGTAAGAGCCGTTACCTACGACGACTTTAGTACGCGCTTCTAAGCATTTTTTTGAGAAGCGACGCAAACGCATATGTTTTGGTTCCATTTTAACGGAAGCGCTGCGCCCGCGTGCGTGAATCTCGTTTCAATCGCGTTTTTAATTCATCGTGGGCGATAGCTCTAATACAATAAAAATTGCATGAAACGCCACAATTTCATTCCAGCTCGATCGAAGTCTACGCGTGCGCGTAGGTATAAAATACTCTAGATCAATAGAATGAAAAAAACATATCACGTGACCTGCTCCTATAATACGCGCATAAAATCCTCAACGACTAACGTCTAACTGTGAAATTCCATAGAAGTCAGGTTTCCGACAGGATTTAGTGCGCATAATTGGACCGTGTTACGCAGAAAAATTCCAACCCACATTAAATAACTTTCGAGAAAAACGCTTTTTTTAACGTATAACATCGTTTTGTTTCATGTTTTTGCTGAGACAAATTCGTTTATCACGATAACATTAAACACGACTGAGCAAAGCATGGAAAAGAACGTTGTTGTACACAAAACAGCGCGTTTCTCAAATGTTACTTATTGTGGGATAGAATTTTTCTGCGTAACAAAGTCCAATTAGGCCGTGAATTTGACACTGATAACTGCATGCGTAAAAAAGTTTATATCGTAATTACCTACTTGGAAAAGCTCACGGAGCGCGGAGAGCGCAAACGCCCAAGTCGGCATTTTCATAATCGTAAAACGTGAAAGAATGTTTTCCTCTATATAAAAGTAAAAAGTTAAAGTTAACCCTCATTTACCTAATGCAAGCTCAGTGAATGCAAAGTGGGCGAAGTTGTAAGCTGCTACGAAAGTTTTAAAACCTAAGCCGTGTAGCTAACAAGTTAAGTCTACGTACCGACTAATGTGTGTTATCTACTTAAAACGGTTTTTTTTTTGCACTTAGGCTCTTTATAATTACTCTGTTATTAACATATTGGACGTGAATTAGGTATTTTCCAAACACACAACTAGCGGCGGGTACTTTTCAGATCAGAGACTCTATTACGAGTTTCATGCTTCGGTTTCCTTACTCGCCTTGTGCGGCGCGCCGTTGCGAGTGGGGAAACTGTCAAACGACACGACGGGTATTATAAGTACAGGTGTCTGATTGTACCCTTCTAGTATACCTACAACGTGTTCGTGAATTAACCTGTTTCTTCAGTATCAATAATGAAACCGCTTCCAGTAACCAAAACTTTCGATCACTCAGTTTTTTTATCCAAATTGACGTCGAGTTTAAAGATAATTAGAAAATAAAACCTAAACAAAAACGTATATATACGTTTATATAAACGTACTCTCGTAATAATGTACTCTCTGTGCATAATATTGTTTTAATATTTTATATATTGTATGAAAATTAAAACAAACAATTTAAACTTTTCAGTTTACTGGCGAACTTCGTACTGTTCACGCGTCTCCTTATCGCTCCCCGACCGGTGCGCTGCGCGCGATCACCGACCGCGAGTGTTTTAATTTCTACCTCCTGTTGTGATTTCTATTTCTTATATTATATTATTGAATAACGACAAGGGGCATTCCTGGTAACAGGAGCCCCAAACCAACCCAGCAATGGACAATACCCAACCCACTGTCAGTTATGCCAACGTAACCTCTAAATACATACACCCAAAGAAAGATCAAGCCATAGTTCTAGATTCCATAGATGGAATTACCCTACGAGACTACCTACTAGCCCTCTCCACCGTCACTAACTCATCGTCAATCCGTTTCATATCCCGTATTGCCAACTCCAGGGTATGCATTTACATGGATTCCAAACAAACAGCAGATGAACTTATAGAAATAGTAAAGAAAGTTAAAGTTAATGAACACCTACTGGAAATTCGCCCTCTAATATCCAGAAACAAAAGGATTGTCCTATCCAATGTCTGCCCAGTGATCCCACACGAAGAAATAGAGGAAAAATTCAAACAGATGAATGTTAAAATTTTGTCACCCATCACCTTCCTCAAAGTAGGAATTCCTGATCCTGGCTTCTCACATATCATGAGTTTTAGACGTCAATTCTATGTTTCACCGGACGACGAAAAACGCCTACCCGAATCTATGCAAATCACATATGAAGACACGAACTACTGGATTTATATAAGCAATGATACCATGAAATGCTTTATTTGTAACGGGACGGGACACTCAGCTAAGCTATGTCCCCAAAACAAACCCATGAACCTACACCATTACCACTCTCACAGACACCAACAACTACCATAGCCCACGATGAAGGATCAAGCTACCCCCCTATCCAGCTCAACAAACCTAAGACCCTGATCCCGATACCTACTCGTAATATAAACAATGCTACCTCAAAACAAGGATTAGAAGCGGACGACTTTACCGTCCTTACCTCAACTAAAGGTACAAAACGGGTCCATTCATCCACTACTACTGAGCCCACGCAGTCGGACCCATCACTCTCTAACATCGTAGTAGAAGATCAAACCCCCTCAGTAAGTGAGTACACAGATGATACTGGCAGCAACTATTCAGTTGATGACCAACTACTGAAAACAAAGGCGCTTAAAAAGAAGAAAAAATCCCTTGACAATAGAACGGAAGAGCAAGTCTGGAAGGACATACAATTCGAACTCGAAGAACAACACACCCATCCTAAGTTCCCCTTGTCATTGGACCAATTCGTAAGTCTATTGGATAATGCTCGCGGTAAGCAAAATATACTAGAACTTATCAATGAGTACACTGATAATATTCCTGAAGTGATAAATATGTGTTTATACCTCCATCCTAAAATGAATAAGAACTTAAAAAATAGATGCTCTAGACTCTCTCGAAAACTACAAGACTTAAATCATCAAATAAGTGACAAAATTCCGATATCATAGCTTTAAGTTACATATATATTTTCTTTAAAAAAATATTAAATTGAATTTATATTTATTTACGTAAAATTTAACTCATATTAAAATATTTATATTATTTAAATATTTATTAAAATTATGAATATCTTACAGTGGAACGTCAATGGCTTCACTGCTAGATTTGAAAATATAAAACTTATATTAAATGAAATCGATCCAATATGCTTTTGTATTCAGGAAACAAATTTCTCAAATAATTATTGTGCCAAGTTAAAAAATTATGAGAGTTTTAATAAAAATCGCCTCCATAGCAGTGTAGCCAGTGGCGGTGTAGCAATCTATGTAAAACCACACACATTACCTACAAAAATTAACATAAATAGCTCACTAGAAGTAATAGCGATAAGGATTAATTTTCCCTTAGATCTAACAATTTGTAATATTTATTTACCTAATAGCTGTCCCTTTAGCGAAACTGACTTAAATGATTTAATTACTCAGCTTCCAACACCTTATGTTTTGCTTGGAGACTTTAATAGCCATCATCTGTACTGGGGATCTAGTCGTTGCGACCAGCGAGGAAGAACCATAGCAGATTGGTTGGATTCACATAATAACATTATCCTTTTAAATACCGATCAACCTACGCACTTTAATAGCAGCAATGGACACACCAGCAATATAGACTTGTCATTTGCTTCACAAAGTATATCGACTTACTTTGACTGGAATGCACTTGACGATCTATATGACAGTGACCATTTTCCTATCGTCCTAGCTTCCCAGATAGACTTTAACCCAATCGAAACCACTATTGCTAAACATTTCAAATATCAACTCGCTGATTGGCCCAGATATCGCTCTGAAATAGAATTTAATGTGAACAAACTAGATAAATTAAAACTTGATTCAAATAGATGCATTAATGATATAGTTGATGAATTCAATGAAATAATAATTAGTGCGGCAGAAAATCATATACCAAAAACATCAGGTAAGGTTAAAAAGAATCATGTCCCATGGTGGAACGAAGAATGTTTATGTGCATTAAAAGAAAGTAAAAAGGCTTATAGAAAATTTAAAAACAAAAGCAAACAATTAAAACAAAATTCAAACCTTTATCAAACTATACAGCAAAAACAAGAAGAACAATCAAAGCTAGAAAAATACAAGATAGATTTTCGGAAAAAACGCGCTATAACAAGAAGGATATTTAAAGATAGTAGAAAAAAAGACTGGGAAAAATTCATCTCATCTATAAATAGCTTTACTCCTATAGGCCACATCTGGCGTAAAATAAATGCAATTAATGGTAGAAGATCTGGTAAACAAACAATAGTTTTAAGAAATAACGAAGGTGAATTAAGTGGAGACCCAACATTAAATTCCGAACTTCTGGCTCAAACTTTTGCTTCCAATTCTAGTTCTGAAAATTATAGTCAAGATTTTTTAGATTACAAAGGTCAAATAGAAGAAGAAAAAAGTGCCTTTGATCTAAGTGATAATAGTAACCCTATTAACAGTATTATTAACTTAAATGAAGTAGGTGTAATTCTAGTTAAGTTAGGTAACTCAAGCCCAGGACCAGACAATATCTCGAATACACTAATAGCAAAATTACCTTTTAATGCTCTAGAGCGCCTAATAGATATCTATAACTATATTTTGTTTAACCAGGTGTTCCCTGAACAGTGGCAAACAGCTAAGGTCATACCCATCCCTAAACCTGGCAAAACTGCTACCATGACCTCAAGTTATAGGCCCATATCCTTAACATGTAATCTCTGCAAAGTGTTAGAAAAAATCATTAGCAATAGACTAAGATGGTACCTAGAAATTAATAACCTTATATCACCAAACCAATTCGGTTTTCGACAATTTCGATCTACCTTAGATCACCTTTCACACTTAGAAAACGAAATTCTAACTTCCTTTGCAAATGATAAAAAGGTCATGTTAGTATCACTTGATCTAGAAAAGGCTTATGAAATGGTCTGGAAACACCGAGTTTTAATCATACTAGAACAGTTGAATATTAAAGGAAATCTCCTCGCTTTTGTTAAAAACTTTTTATCAAATAGGACTATATACGTAAAAGTCAATAATTCATTTTCTAACTCCTGCTATACTGAAAACGGTCTTCCAACTGGCTCAGTTTTGAGTGTCATCCTTTTCTTAATATCTATAAATAATGTTCTAAAAGTAGTTGATAATCCAGTAAAAGGATATTTATTCGCAGATGATCTAACAATAATGTGCAGCGGAAAAAATCTTACACCCACTCAAACACTTTTACAAAACACCCTAGATAAATTATATGAATGGTGCAAACATACTGGATTTAAATTCTCAGCAACAAAAACAGAATTCATGATTTTATCAAAAAGAAAAAATAAAGATAAAATAGAACTAAAAATAAATAATAATTTAATTAAAGAATCTCAAACTTTAAAAATTTTAGGATTAAATTTTGATCAAACAATGAACTGGTCTACCCATATAAAAAAACTGAAAACAGATTGTTATAAAAAACTAAATGTGATTAAAATGTTATCCTCCTATAAATGGGGGTCCGATAGCAAATGCATCATAAATACTTATAAGGCTATAGTGAGACAAAAAATAGATTACGGTTCAATCATTTACGACTCCGCTTCCCCCGATGTTCTGCGACTCTTGGAACCCATACATAACACTAGTATGAGGTTAGGTCTAGGTGCTTTCAGAACTAGCCCTGTTGGTAGTCTGCTTGTAGAAGCTGGTGAGATGCCCCTAAATTTAAGAAGAAAAGAATTGTGTTTAACTTATGCAGCAAATCAAATAACTAATAACAAAAATTCTATTATAGCTAAAAGTAACTTACCCTCTGATATTGAATATAACCTGAGACCTTCACTAAGAGTTCCATTAAGACTGAGAATTAAAAAATACCTAAATGAGATTAACTTCCAACTTCCCCCCACCTTTTTACGAACGATACCCAACAACCCTCCATGGCAAGAACTAACACTACCGATAAACTTAAAACTGGCCGAAAACCCACGCGATACGACACCTAACTACATCTATAGAACCCTATTTAATGAAATACAGGAACAACATAGTGATTTCACTCCTTATTATACCGATGGCTCAGTCGGTCACAGTAGGACTGGCTGTGCGATTGTTACAACCGGTGATAGTTACATTTACAGGCTTCCCGACTATTTATCTATTTTTCCATGTGAAGCAGTAGCTATTTATAAGTGTCTAGAAATTATCAAAAACAATTCAGCTTCTAAAAAATTCGTTATTTATACTGACTCAAAATCATGTCTCTTAGCATTATCAAATATAAATAATAGGGACCCTCTCATTAACCATATCAGACAAAAGATCACTCAATTATTGGCTAATGACCTTATTGTGGAACTGGTGTGGATACCGAGCCACCAAGGTATTCCTGGCAACGAATTAGCGGACGCGAAAGCAAATGAGGCAGCAAGATTGGAGCAATGTAATTATACAACAGCTAGCCATTGTGACCTTAAGAAATTTTTTAAACTATCTGTCAAAAAGCTATGGGACAGCTGTTGGGTATTAGATAATGCTAGTAGCTTGTTTAAAATTAGAAAATCAGTTTTCGAGAAAAATCTATTAGATGTAAACAATAGAAGAGATCAGGTAGTGATTAATAGACTAAGAATTGGACATTGTAACCTAACGCATATACATCTTATTACAAAAAAAGACAAAAACAAATGTATAAAATGTAATAACGATATAAGTATAAGTCACCTTCTCATAGAATGCCCAATGTTTAATCCAGAAAGGTTAAAGGTAGCCCTCCCATCATCCTTAAAAGATTGTCTAAACAATCCTAAAGCTACTATTGAGTTTCTTAAATTGATTAACCACTATAAGGATATTTAAATTGTAAACCTAATTGTATAGTCGCTAATGACCCCGTTGTTTGAGCGACTTAAAATAAATAAATAAAAAAAAAAAAAAAAAAATTTAAACTTTTGCTAGTAGTGGACTTCACGAGTTACCTCTGTTAAAGTTAAATGCGCAAATCCTGAAACAAGTCAATTGCAGCTCTATCACACTAGCGATTTGCGAGCGATTTAAAAGCGATGCGATGGCGCGGCGAGCACGTCCCGACGACGCCGCGAAGACGGTGCGCCATCGCCATCGGCGATATCGCCGCGATTACCACCCTCGACGCCATTTTGTACAATCGCGTTCCACAATCCGCCCCGCCTTCCTTGAGTCATATCAAAGATACGTGGGTAAGCGAACGTCGCATCGTTTAGAGGGCATCGTTGTACAATGGATACAAAGTTAAATAACTAAAATTAAGAAGAAGAAGAAGAAGAAGAAGAAAGACATTTATTATACCAACAAGATACATCACAGAAACAAAATAAGCACATAAGTAACATAATATGCACAACACAGAAGGAAAACTAAATACACAACAGACAAAACGAATAAATAAAACAGGACTATAGATGTAGCCTGTGGTGTATCTACATTGCCACAAAAAGCAGCTGACTCAGCATTGTGCTGAGGAAGTGATCCCTCGTAAAAGTCGTCCCGTTATACGGAATACATAGTAGTCGCTCTCTCCCAGTCGATTACTTGATAATGAATCCTTCCAGAATCGACTTTTATCTGCTTTCGTTTCCAGCATCTTCGAAGTAACAAAGCCAGCAGTAGTGTTTCTTCGTCAGATCAGTCCATTTTGCTACTAAGTGTCCAAAATGCTTATCGCACGCCGCGAGCCCGCCTCGATGGCGCAGCGTCGTCGCGGTGTTATCGCGGCGTGCTCGCCGTGCAATCGCTGCGCAATCGCATCTCTTTCAAATCACTCGCCATTTGCTAGTATGATAAGGCTGTTAGAGTTTGTCTTTTACAACGACTCATGTTTTACGAGCTTTTTCTCAGATTAATATTTTTTGATATATTGGAGTTCACATAATTTCGTGCATACATGTAGTATTCACCGCAGCCTCCGGTATCATAGTTATAAGCATTATGTATCACTAAAAATAAGGAAACTCCGTAAAACTACATACATTAGGCTACATAAACTCGCGCCTGTGTCTCGGAGGGGTAAGTAGAGACCACTTGCCAAGATCCTGACAAAGCCCTTTCAGAATCATATCAAAGAGGGGTTATCACGATCGCTGTCGCTACATGCACGTTCACCGTAAAGTTACATTATATTACATGATCTCACGCCTGTATGCCAGAGGGGTGGGGAGGAACCAGGGTTTGCCACTTGCCACTTGCCACACCCTGTCCTCTGTCCTTCTGTCCACAGATCTCTTTCGCGCACGCACACCGGTTTCGTTGCTTTTTATCTTGCCCTTTGCTAATATAAATAGGGATATTTGGCCTAAGTATGTTCACCTGAAACGTCTCTTAACGTTCTCTTATCGTAAAATTACATTTAACTAAAAAAAATTATCTAGAACATAAGTTGTTGTAAATGACAAACCGTAATATACGCGTTTCAGGAACTTCGCATTTTATAGGAGGTAACCTAACCTCAACCAACTGACCTCAAAACTACACAAGTCTTAAAACCAGCATTCCACTATCTCCTTTCACAATTTAGCATGCAATAAAGTACGGCAGCATCTGCATCAGAAGTGGAAGCACTTTCATGGTCCTATCAGGATACATACGCAAATAAAACGAACGGAAACTTATATTGTGACACCGCTTTTTTATTTGTTTCAAAGTTTGTACTTACAGTCACATGCAGGTAGAGAACAGGCACTTTTTACCAGTTCCATGCGAAGTACTTCACGGACATTGTTACAATTATTAATTATATTTTATTCCGCAACTATACCTACCTTGTTTCACGACTAACAGATTGTTAATGTACTAACCGTTGTCAGTTACTAATTTAATTCCGGATTCACTTAATTGACTTTTTGTCCGACTAGGTTTCGCTCTGATTGGTGGAGCTTAACGAGTTTTATTTCGAAAAAAAGCTGTCAATTGGCCAAAGATTACGAATAATCGATCCAAACGTTTATTTTACTTTTGACAGATGCACATCCATGAAGTTCCTTATTTATTTGACACGTAACCATAGGCGAAAAATGCAACACTTCATGGACACCTATTTTTCATAATAGTGATGTGACGTGTTTTGCTACAATATTATAACGAGTAGATTATGTATCGAAGAGTATTCTAGTTGATTTTCTATAAAATATAATATTTACCTATCTTATTACAAAGATCATTACTATAAGAAAATAGGTTTAAATATTATAAGTAACAAAATATGAAATTTTCGGTAGTTTTTAGTTTATTACGCCAAGACAGACAAACTTTAAAAAAATATAAAAATAAAATATCAATGCAATCAATCGATTAAACTTCAACATAATTAAAATCGATTATCATAAATAATCAAATCAGCAATTTAATAGAACGGCACTAAATCGAGCTGTCAAAGGTTAAATAAACGGTTGGACCGACGATAATAGCTCTGAACAGTAGTGTAATAGATTGTCACTGTACCAGAAACTGGAGGTAAAAGTCAAACCATCGTATCATCTCGGTATTTAATTCAACTTCAAGGCATGTCCTCTGCATTGGCGCACTAATGCAGTGTGCATTTTTAATTCAAGTGAAGAGGCCTCCGGGGATCCTCCTGCGGATGAATGCAGGCGCCATATTGGATTAGGCTGTATTTAAAGTAACCTATTTTTGAGACGGGAATTTTCAGTATATAAGTTAGTAAAGGCTATCAGTTTTATATATATATATATCTAAAAAAGTAAAGTTTCTGAAAAGCTCTATAAGTATAATGCTGTATAACTTTAATGAGCATTGTAACTTCTTTATGGTTAAAAATACGGTGAATGTGAAGTTTCTTTGACATGTAAAAAATATCAAGGTTTTTATTTGACAGTTTAATATAAACTTATCGGAAAAGTAAAAATACTTTAAGTGATGGAGGGGAGAAATAATATGGAGAATCATGATTTAGTTTAAACTTAATTTAAACCAGCTTGAACTCCATTTGAAGAAATCGACTTTTTATAAATAAGACTGTCTGTATATAAAACAATGACTGGTTACTTACACCATTTATAACAAAAGACCGGCTGGACCGATTTTTATAATCTTGGCTTTGTTGGATTCGTCTTCTCTCGATAAGCAGAATAACTATTAAAATATGAGAAAAAATTAGCAACAAAAAATATTGATTCCGAGGCGGTGCGTTTTTCCGGGCCAGCTCGCTAGTAGTAATATACCTTTAGAATAGGTAGGTGTCTGTGATGTATGTCCAGTATGTAGTGTGACGACACGAGTCGCGTGTTTTTAGGGCTCCGTAGTCGACTTGGAACCCTTATAGTTTCGCCATGTCCGTCCGTCTGTCGGTCCGTCTGTACGTCTGTCTGTCCGCGGCCTAGCTCAAAGTACGAGAAAGCTGAAATCACGCCGACACAATGGTAGGATATATTTTTTAAGGTAACAACGCTAATCCTAAATTGGGAATGCTATTACACCATAATGTGGGGTTGATCGTTTAAAAATATTGTGGGTGTAGGAAGTTTTTTTTTTATTTAGGGTTCCGTTTGCGCCTAGCCTGACACACAATTGGCCCGTTTTAAAGACCAAATTCGCGATTTTCTGTTACATTAAATCAAATTGTGACATTTTAGCGCCAAAAAACGCGTGACTCGCGCCCTCATACTACCTGTTGCTAGTAGCTAGTATAACTAAACTGACAAATAATGTGAAATTTGAGCTTGATTTTCGTAAAGCTCTTTTTATTACATTCCGGAATTATTTAATTGAATTCGTTTCATTTTGTTTTGTTGTTTTGTTTAACACAGTGTAAATGGACGATCTGTACCAATAGTTTGCATCATATATTAGAGTTAAATTCAGAAAATTCCATCCACGCTTACATAAGCGAGGTGGTCGTCTCGGTGATACAAACCCAAGCCAATCTATTAGATTAAATAGTTATTGTAACATTGGTTCAGCCGAGAGCACATCAACCTTTACAGTTACATCCATGCACTTTATTTAGTTACGTTACGATGGACTTTGCAACTAAAATGTCAACCGGTTGTCGACTGTACTAGATCGATACAAAATTAGTATTTGAATTAAAACTTCAATTTGCAATCAACGTCCTATTAGTGAACTCCAACAAAATCCCTCACACCCAACCTTAATCCATTATGTTACGACAGATAACCAAAAGCTATTACAAAGTCAATTTCATGTACGTGCTGAGTTACTAACAAGTTTCATAAAGTCCCAAGTCTACAATTATATAAGCTGTTAGTTGGTACGTAACCTACAACGAACCCCGGCCCTCGATAGGTCCTACAATAACATTTAGGAGACTTATCGCTAGACCCAAGCATAATATTTCTCCAATTCCGTTGAAAGCACTTGGACCATAAAACGAAGGAGTCATTTCATCATGCCGACAGGCTTTCAAAACTCATAACAAGTAATGTATTAGTCGTCACCTTCGTAAAATGTAGATGGGACATTTTATAGCGCCCGCGGTCGGTAGGGTGTGGGGCAGTGCAAGAAAGGCCTTAAAAATATACGATATATACAGGTTACCTTCAGATATTGTATGGAATCAGGCGTTACTTTGCGGAAATCCATACAGGCACCCATGTGGTGCTTGTCGGATTTTGGCGGAATTTAATAAAGTAATTTTCATATTTTAAGGCTACCTTCATTCCTGGGCCCCATTTCATAGAACGACGATTTGTGGGTAACTATGACAATTCGATGTACATTGCATAGCCGATTAACCCACACATTAACTAGAAGGAAGATAAATTTTGCTTAATCACTACGCAGTGTACACCAATTATTTTACACAATATTAGATTTCGCTTATTAGTCCCCTACTACGGGGTCACTTGTGTAGCATTAGCTCAAATATTGTTCTCGTGTAGTGAGAAGTTTTTTTTAACATTAATCACAAAAATTGTCTCATTTGTGATCACAATGAGGTGTAGAGGGAATAGAATAGTAGAATAGTGTAGCTTATGTGACACTCAAGGTTTTCCGTAGCCGGTTGCAAATTCGATAAAACAATAAAAAAAATCGGCATTTGTTTCAGAACAATTGAGGTTTGTTTTTCGTCGTATGTGTCGTCAGATACAGCTGGCTGGACGGTATCGGTATCGCTGGGCCGATAACTGTTGAGCTAGAGCCAAAAGCCTCGATAGCAGACTGCAAACAAAGACACAATTTTAAAGCTATTTCTAAACACTGTTGTCAAAAGCTTAGACGACGAATAAGTTAGTCTAGAAAGTGTTATTTTTACTCATGAAAAATTTTAGTTATTGATTAAATAATTTTAATCTTTGATGCAACATACAGTCCTATTAGTGTTATAATAGCTGTCATATTTCTCTCCTCATAAATCCAAACAAACCCGCAAACGAACCAACCTAGTCAGGGACAAAACAAGGACTATTTTCCCGTGCAATCACAGCAGAGTTTAGGAAGCACGGCCGCGTACGGGCCACAAACCAAGAAAGCATAGAAATAATATATAAACACAGGGACAGGTATGTTAGTGATTTTACATATTGAATGAGAGTGGCGTATGAGTGACTGTATTTTCGTGCTGCTAAATACAACAATAAAAATTGAGAAGTCATAAAAACGTTACCTAATACACACAAGTTCCAAACTTGCTGAGACTGTAAAACTAAAAACTGTAAAAAAAAATTTTGTTAACATTTTATTCTGCGGTTTTGTCGGCCTGATTAATATGTATATCTATGGCAAATTTCAGCTTTCTCATACCAATCGTCTCTGAGATAGGCCCCGGACAGCCAGACGGACGGACATGGCGATACTATAAGGGTTCCTTTTTGAATACGGAACCCTAAAAACCGGCCAGTTGTCTTTCGAAATCCTGCGGAAGGTCCCGCACCGAATCAATTAAAATTTTATAAATATAAATAAATACTTCCAAATATGTAGACCACAACTAATTAATGTGGTATTTTTTGCAAAATATGTAGTTTATTTAGGGAACCTTCGGTAAACGAGTCTTTTCTGGTTTGATCAGCTCTCTGGGCGCCTGCATAAAAATATAATCCCCCATTTTCCTACAGCATTTCGAACAAAGTTCCACTTCAAAACGAACTGATACGAGTGATACATTCACGTAGACATGCCAACTAAACATGACCGACAACCTGCTTCGCTGAGAATGCCAATTTGGCTACCATTTTATGGCTTTGAGATCCGGATTGCGGTCATTCCTTATCATTATTATTATTAATACGTTTATTGCACATAAGTAAAAAATACAATGGCAATGTGGCAGACTTAATGCCATAAGCATTTTCATTGTGACCACAAAATAATTGCACTTACTCTGAAAATAACAGTTTTTAGTGCAGCCAGCCAGTATGTACCGTATCTGCATTTAAACAACACGAAATGAATCTTCTGCATGTTGTTCTTCACAATCTCGTGGACCGACATTGCAGGCATCCTTATCTCGGAGCGTGAGACTCCACACAAACGATGAATTATTGCGTGTCATCAATTACTGGACAGACACGACGCTCGTTCGTATCACAGTACGCTGCGTGTTTACAGTACCCATGTGTTGCTCGACTCTACACGCTATAGAGATAGCTCAGCTTACACTGGTGACTTCCACTAGTCTAAAGAGGGCCATGTTATATTGAACTTTTGTTAGATTCCTCATGCTACGCTCGTTTCACATTTACAGGGCCCCGGTTCCCTAAATATGTAGAGTTTAGGTAGCATGTTTCGTTTTTTGTCACTATAGTAATCAAAAGTGCGAGACCGATACACATTTTTGTTAAATATTCATAAAAATATGTTTTCTTTTGTTCATTTCGGGACCCTTACATAACGGAAGTCCAACTTACACTTATATATATATACATCTCACTGTAGGGCACAGGCTTTCTCTCAGGAAGAGAGTATGGGCTTAATGACCACGCGTTACCCACCGCGGATTGGCGATTTCAAGCGCTGAGGTACCTATATGAATACCTCAAACACTCAGGCTTCCTCACGATATTTTCCTTCACGGTAACCGAGTGGTATTGCTACTAGAACTTCACAAATGTCAAACAAAGTCAATAGGTACATGCACGTACTGGGCATCGAACCTGGGTCTCTCGCTTACACTTGGTCGGTTTTTATTATTTTTTGTTATACTATAGGTTAATATTAGTACTTTTATACGTACATACATATACAAACTTACGCCTGTATCCCAGAGGGGTAGGCTGAGACCAGGGACTGCCACTTGCCACGATCCTGAGAGATCACTTTCGCTTCTTCAACATTCATTCTCATTCATACTTGTATGTATTACCGTTTTTCGTTACCGATCAATGGAACGACCAAGTGTAAGTTGGACTTCCATTAAGGGTCCCGGGTCCAGGGTGCGTCTATAGGCACCCATTTTTTTATTTTGGGCTAAATGAAGCGCTTACTACCAAGATAGAGGCCATTGGTTCGATTCCCACTGGGGGCCGCCGTAAATTTATACAAATGGCCTCAGTCTAGGTGTAATTCCATGTTGTTGATGTCCTTGCCTGGTTACCATAGCACAAGTTCCTAGTTTAGGACCAGGTCAAGTGATTGTGTTGTGTGGAATTTATTATTAATATTAGGGGTTAAAGTATGAAATTGCCGTTTTATTGCAATAGGTTCTTTGAATTGACATAGAATCTTCATGGTTTGAGGTTTTCGAATGAAACCTTTTTTCAAATGGTTTCTATGATGTTCTTTTTTTAAAAAATGTGAAACATTTGAATATCGAATATTGAATATCAACAAGGCAACACAAGTTTCAACACGCGTTTCTTTCTGCAGATCAGTCAAATCATGAGGCACCCATTTTTCGTATTTTTTTTATTTTATTGATTTGACGCAAGTGAGTTAATATTGTGGGTAAGGTAACGTTAAACCATGCCGCTAATTCCTGGGTAGTTTGACTAGGGTCGGCTTCCACTATCTCTCTTAAATCATCGTTATTCACCTGTGTGAGCGGTCTTCCTCGTGGCTCGTTCTTTAAGTCGAAATTTCCATCACGAAAGCGTTTAAACCAAAATCGCACGGTGCCTTCATTAGTAGACCCCTCTCCAAACGCAGCATTGATATTGCGGGCTGTTTCTGCCGCGTTAGTTCCGCGTCGGAACTCGTATTCAAAAATCACTCGAATTTTCGCAGTATCCATCTTTCTTGTCTAAATTGAATAACAAAAACAATTGAAAGTCGATATTCAAATGTTTCACATTTTTCAAAAAAAGAACATTTTAGAAACCATTTGAAAAAAGTTTTATTCGAAAACATCAAACCATGAAGATTCTATGTCAATTCAAAGAACCTATTGCAATAAAACGGCAATTTCATACTTTAACCCCTATTATCATAAATAAAACATATTCTCTAATAATTTCAACGTATAATTACGGTTAATGAGATACAGACCTCCAAAGGTAAGACAGTCAGACAGCGTATATATAGGGCACCGTCGTTGGCGCCCTTCGGGTACGGAACCCTAAAATAGAAATATCAATGTCTTCATGTCGAACAGAACAAAACTTCCAGCCTCAGTGTGAAATTCAGCACAAGGGCGCTATGGTCCTTTTTGTTCTAATTATAAAAGGGGGACCCATATAAAGATTCTCTAAATAATTAATTAGATTGGCACTAATAACTAAATTGTATCAGCAAAGGGAAAGATTAAAAGTACCCGAAACGTTGTTGAAGCGAAAGAGATCTGTCAGGATCGTGGCAAGTGATAGACCCTGGTTTATGCCTACCCCTCCGAGGTACAGGCGTGAGTTTATGTTATGTTATGCCGTCACTAACATGGTAGTGTTACTTTGCTTTGTGAATTGTTTTGATGGCTCAGTGGTATAGTGTCAAGATCCTGGTACGGAGGATCCCAGTTCGGTTCCCGTCTACCTATTCATTTTAAAGTCAATAGAAGTAACATTCAAGGTTAACTTACCCCCGGTTTCTCGTACACTAACAAGCTGTTAATCTACTGTTAACAGCTGTCAGTGGTTTTTTTTGTATGCACTTTGGTCAATTGACAGCTGTTAACAGTAGATTAACAGCGTGTTAGTGTACGAGAAACTGGGGGTTAGTAATTTTACAGATGACATGTTTATAGTTACTTACAATTCGTAAAATTATAGTAAACTATTTATTTTAGAGATAATAAGTGTTGAAAAATAGTACATTTAAACATATTCATTGTAGTAGAAACATTGAGTTCGATACTAAAAGAGATCTTGTTAGGGCGACTGGCGCCAAGTCACTGGATAAATACTTCATCATCATCATCATCAGCCATTTACGCCCACTGTAGGACATAGGCCTCCCTCATGGTTTTACAAACCATGAAGGGTTTTGCCATAATCGCCACGCTTGGCAGGCGGGTTGGCGATCGCAGTATCCGGTTGGAATCTCAGGAAGACGCTGCTGCCCGTCTCCTGGTAATTGGTTTCCCTAGTCGCCTTCTACGACATCCACGGAAGGAAATGAAGTGACGCTATTCTTAATCCGGCGCCACACGGGAAATGGACAGAAAATAAATACTTATCCAAGGATAAACGAATAACAGGATTAACAGGATTCTCAGTCATACAATTTTCCTACGGACAGCTCTGCAAATGTCATGGTACTAGACGTTTTTGGGCTTATTCAATGGATAGAGCTTACCCATGGATAAGCTGACAGATAGTGCTGTCAGTTAGCGTTGGTGCAAGCCAGCCTAAGGGTAAACCTGTCGTATGCTCGACGATAGAAGAATGACTTGGCAAGAAAAATATGGCAATCACGCATTGCGTGTCCAAATCCATTTCATTCCCCTACCTAAGCATGGAACTTTCTTCTGACGTATCTTCTTACTTTAGTCGCTCCATCCATCGCCCAAATAATATATTATCAAGCGTCATGTCTTTTTACCCGACTGCGGCCGACCCCAAAAGGAGGGTAATGTGGTTAGTTCGTATGTACGTATGTAATAACTCCTTATGAGGGAACATAGAATCGAATCGATTGATAATCCTTTTTTTTATGTAGCATATATACTTATATTCTTGTAATCTCTCGCTGTACATCCATCTACCGACTGTTTTCTTGGTGCATTCCTCTCCATCCAAAGGTTGTCTGGAAGAGATCGCTCTAAGCGATAAGACTGCCAATTGTATACCACTACTTAGATATAAGAAACTATTTGTAATATCTTTCACCTGGTTGTGCAATAAAGTGTTCTCTATCTCTATCTATCTATCTATACGTTCCACTGCAGGGACTACAGGTCTTCTCTCAGAGAGAGACTATAGGCTTAATTGTAAAGCGTGCCCACCGCGGATTAGCAATTTCAAGCGCTGAGGTATGTGAATACCCTAGACACTCAGGTTTTCTCACGAGGTTTTCCTTCACTATAAGTCATTGATACATGCTGGGATTCGAACCTACAACCTCCCCAATGAGAAGCCGGCGTTCTACGGCTCCGCAACCAGTTTTTTTTTTTTCATTTCTTTTCAAGGAAAGTAAATACTTTTCCAACCTCCTTCAGATGTACCCACTTGGTACTAAACAGTCTACCCAAAGAGACGTTCCAACCGACCGTCCTAAGGCCTACATTTGAGCCGCGAATTGTCGCTGATAGAATTCCCGCACAAAAGTTCAGCTCTTGTACCGCGATGATTAATGCTCGGCGCGTTTCCACCATTAGTTTTAGTTGAACCTGTCATTCGCATTGTTGTCGCTTTTACGCGCCACTCACCAGTCTTACAAAATATTGTTAACAGAAGATCGGCTGAAAAGAGAACGTGAAAAATATTACTCCATGCTAGGTACAGTCGATAGTACATAAACCTTTACCTTTTGCTTGCAAAGTCGCCCGTAATACAACAGTGCACACGTGTAAACGTTGATGTTCTGTCGACTGTACTGCTGTAGTATGGTAGCATAAGTAAATTACTAGTTATAAGCCTGTTACAGCGCATAACGCTGAGTAAGCAACTAACCCACTTGTATAAACACACATGCATCTCTAATAAACGTCTTAGTGTCTGCTGGTACTACAACACAGGCCGTTTGACTTTATATCCCGTCTCCCTGCCCGTCCACCACTGGCATCCCTTCTCAACCTTCATCTTATTACAGTGCCCCCTTGTACTGCCTATCATCGCAGGTAAGGAAAGAGTATTAGAATGTAAGAATGTACGATGTGCAAGTTTCTGAGAGTCCATGTTCGCGTTTCTTGTCTAGCAGAGAGGAGAGAGGCTGAGACAAAGTGTTCAACTACTAGTGTTAGCGGATATTCTGGATCTACATATTCCACAACAAACGGCCCAAAGAACTAAAATAGAAAATTATATCTGAAAATACGAAACAAATGGTTCATCGGGACAGAAATGTTTCGTTGTTCAGTTTTTGCGACTTAAGCCACGTTACCTGCTTAGCTTTCTTAGCTTTTCAGCAAATAACGAAATGTGTACAAAAAAACAGACAAGTGCGAGTCAGACTAGCGCTCTGAGGATTCCGTACATAATATATTATCTTTGTCGTACTTAGCAAAACTCACTCATACTTAGACACATTTCATCATCATCATCATCATCAGCCATTTGACGCCCACTGCAGGACATAGGCCTTCTTCGTGGTTTTCATAACCATGACGGGTTTTGCCATAATCGCCACGCTTGGCAGGCGGGTTGGCGATCGCAGTATGCGGTTGGAATCTCAGGAAGACGCTGCTGCCCATCTCCTGGTAATTGACTTCCTTAGTCGCCTTTTACGACATCCATGGAAGGAAATGGAGTGACGCTATTCTTAATCCGGCGCCACACGGAGATACATTTAGTTTATTAAAAAAAATCTTAAAAACATGTTAGTTTATAATCGCTGATGTTGCTTAGTTCTTAAGTGTATACAATTTTTATTACTTAATCCTCCAATATTTTCTATCGAATCAAGTGTTTCCCAAAAAATAGAAGAAGAATATTAAAATAATAATAAAATAAATAAAAACCTCGCACGAATTCTGAATATTTGCAAGCTCATATTCACCCCTCAGAAATTAAAGTAGCTTCAGAAGATCCTCGCGGCAGACAATAACGTAGCACATTATTAAGCAGTCACGATGAAGATGAAGCGGGTATTAAAATATTTATGGCTCGTTATAATTTACTTGGCTGATAAGCCCACTGAAGTCTCCAAGTACCTCCTACTTTGTTTATTATTTAACAGATTATGTAAGTAAGCTCAGTTTTTTAACATCCATATTTGCTCTCTGTTACGAGTGTGAAGTCCGGGCAGACAGAGCGGACACCTTTGGCGGGTTATAGGTAGAGAATGGACAAAATAATAAAACGGTGACCGAGTATGTCTAAAATTTGCAAATAGTTCTTTCGTTCTACGACTCTTGAAATATACATATTTTTTTATTTTTCACTTTATTAATGAATTTTCACTTTTTTTTTATTTTCATACGTTTACTACGGCCTTGGATGCCCGTTTAAATATTAAACATTTCGTGCAGTTAACATTATCGTTGAATGGGAAATCGTTCAATATCTTGGTAATGTTTGAAGATATGGAGAAAAAAACTCATAGGCGATAAGTTAATAACTTGTGCATTTTAGGGTTACCTATAAAATGCGCAACTTTTTACCAAGCACAAATTTTGTGCAAAAAATCCTTACAAAGCATAAGTGAGTCCCAAGAAAATATCTTTGAAAATGTATTCCTAAGCTCCTAGTAATACAAGACATAAGCGTAGTATAAACCAGTATCTAGGCTAGCTTATTTCTACAGAAAAAAATCCAGCCGCCGGGAAATTATAATTTTCAGCGTTTTACTTTATACTTTATTGCACACGAAATTACTTTTACAAAGGCGACCTTATCTCTGTGAGAGATCTTTTATCTCGATAAGATTTTTTATTTTTTTCTCTTTTAGGGATATTAAAAAACCGGCCAAGTGCGAGTCGGACTCGCGCACGAAGGGTTCCGTACCATTATCTATACAACATTAGACAAATATCGAATTTGAGAACAGCGCCTTCTACAGAAACCAACAAGAAGCGTCTAACATTGACATTTAACGACATGACATCGGCGCTGTGAAAGTTACATAGATGGCTGCTAGATGGCGAGTGCTGTCTTTAAACCACGTTTGTTGCATGGGAGCCCCCTAAAATATTTATTTTATTCTGTTTTTAGTATCTGTTGTTATAGCGGCAACAGAAATACATCATCTGTGAAAATTTCAACTGCCTAGCTATCACGGTTCATAAGATACAGCCTGGTGACAGACAGACAGACAGATAGACAGACAAACAGACGGGCAGTGAAGTCCCGTTAGGCTCCCTTCGGGTACGGAACCCCAAAAAATGGTTACTGGCTCCCAAACTAGGAATCCCTGTGCTATGGGTAGCCCAAAATTGAACAACATTGTCATATTATTATCCCAAAACAACATGTAAAAAATCATAAACATTATATGTTAAGGACTTAGTAGATTATTTTGTTGTTCAGTATAAGAGCTTTCGGGCTACGTGTCGGTCTTTTGGCATTACGTCTAATCACCATGCCAGGAGTCGTGGATTCGATTCCCACTGGGGGCCGCCGTATACATGGCCTCAGTCTGGGTGTATTTCCGATGCTCTTGTCTGGTTACCATAGAAAAGGGTATCCTATTTTGGCACTAGGACAAGTGATTGTATTGTGTGGAAGTTATTATTGTTGCTATTTTAACTCCATCACCTGTGGATTTCGGTAAAACCTCCTCATCGGTTTTCTTCCTACATGTCTCGATATAGCGTCCCACATGTCATTTGTATTTGCGTATTGAATGAGTCGGTTTTTTTATTGCCGGAGGCAGTATCAGCCCCTAATGAAATTCACAATCATGGCCGAAGGGTCCCATCCCGCGTCCCCGGCTGAGCCAGCTCGCTTTTCATCTCCCAGATAAATTTTAAATTAAATTAGATTAGATTAGCTTTGGCCCGAATCCGAAACCGGAGATTTTTATTATTATTAAATTTGCATTGACGGTATATTAACTCTGGAAGGTCGAGCACGAGTTCTTTCAGTTTTCAGTTTAGATTACTCATTTTAATGAGTTTGATGTACACACACAGCTACACGTTTAACGGGTCTAATCGCTATTGTTTGTTAGTTTAGTTTTCTTTTTGTTCATTTTGTTTGATGGAGACTAAATAGACGAACTTTACCTAAAGCATTGACAAACAATTTAAAAGTACAACTCGCGTAATAAAATTGTACCCCGTTAGCAGAGTTTAATTTCGGCCAACATGGCAGCCGGTACTCGAGCCGAGTGGTATGTAGCAACGGTGTATGCTACACAGTGTACATAAAAATATAAACTCGTCTCGGCTAGCGTCCATTCGATCTGGGCTGCATCGCATCGGCTTTTGTGTGGACACCGCGACCTCGCCGAATCAGATTGCCCGCATCCAGATTGCACTGGATTACAAACCGATGAAAAATTCCACCCTGTAGAGAGATAGAAAATCGCAAATTGAATAGAAACGTAGTTGGAAACAGACGTACGAGCTGCGCTTTGTTCTCTATTGCCTTTTGCATGCGCGCGGACGTTGCATGCTAATGAGCTTAATGTCCTAACGAAATTTCCCGGTCGTTTTTGTTTTCAGTTTTTTCGTGCTTATTTGCTAATGAAAACACGCTATTGATGAGAGCTTTGTTGCTAAGCAATAAACTCCTCGGACTCCACATACAGTGCAATTTCATACCGACACGATAATTTGTCATGTCGATTGCAATAAGGCGTGTAGCATGCGGCATTGTGTTCGCGTACAATACATAGCCGCATACTACAAGACGTCCCACACTGCACGATTTATTTGCTCCCCGCACATTCGCCGCGTGAGGAACGCTATATGGAGACGTATTACATCCCAGGACTTATCGCTTAGCTTATAAAGTGAAGGTATCCCCAACGCTGATAAATCTACGCCGATAAGCGACCGTGTGTAACGACCTTAACGTTACTACATGTAGGCAATTTTCCGTTGAGTTTTCTTGAAGATCCGTCCTCGTATTTCTCTCAAATTAATTACTCAATTTCTCCATCTTGCCAATTAGTGATAGGATTACACTCCGTGATTATTTTAATGAATGTAAAGTCAATTACTCCTAATTTTGAAGACAATCCTGAAGTTGAGAAAGATGTTTTGCTGCGAGAGAGAGGAAGAGTTGGAGTGTTCCCATATTGAAAAAACCGGCCAAGGGCGAGACAGACTCGCGCAGGAAGGGTTCCGTACCATTATCTTTAAAACATTAGACACAAAGATCGAGAAAAAACGGCAATCTCGTTTTTTGTTTGGGAGCCCTTAAATATTTCTTTATTTTAATTAAATTATTTTGTTTTGAAGCGAATATAGAACTAAATATTCTCTGAATATTTCAAGCGTCTACCTGTTGCTGTTCTTAATATCGAGCAAGAAACGGCAAAATAGAAATCGGACCTACCTCTGTCTTGGTATTCCAGCGTGCTACCGCTAGCTAGATCATCGGGGCAGTCAGTCATATTGCCTAGTTATGCGCACCAAATCCAGAGCGATTCCAATCGTCAAATTCTATACAAATTTGAAAGTTAGACGATTGGAATCGCTCAGGATTTGGTGCGCGTAATACAGGGGCTGATACCGCGTTTCTGTGCTTAGGGGCTCCATGCAGTGGCACTAGCACCACCAATGAAAAACAAACATATATTTTTTTCAAGAAATCTATCTCAATCATAGTATTTTGTAAGGTTAACACGGGCATTAGACATAATAAAAACTGAATTGACACGGATGTTTACTCGTTTATTTTAATTTTAATTTCAATATTGATTATATTTTGACATAAGATAACATAACATAAACTCACGCCTGTATCCCAGAGGGGTAGGCAGAGACCAGGGACTGCCACTTGCTACGATCCTGACAGATCACTTTCGCTTCCTCAACATTAGCAAAGGGCAAGATAAATAGTACCCGAAACCGGCGTGCGTGCATGCAACGACTAATTATATTTTGAGTTTATATAAAATAATTGCCTTGTAGATTGAATTTAATTTCAATAACTAATAATCAATATACTTGAGTTTATATAAATATTTGTTTTGCCAATTTAGATTTAAACATTTGCCAAAAAAAAAATTGGAACGTAACTTAATAATTCTGAAGTAACAGATAATGCTTTCAAAAATACGTCTGTTAGCTCAGTCTACCTAGACTACGGGACTTACAAAAGTACCAAAACGTCGGAAAATTGAAAAAGGGAAAAAAAACTAGTAATATGCCGTACCCAAAGGGTAAGGGACCATATTACTAAGACTCCGCTGTCCGTCCGTCCGTCCGTCCGTCTGTCAGCAGGCTATGTATCTCATGAACCGTGATAGTTAGACAGTTGAAATTTTCACAGATGATGTATTTCTGTTGCCGCTATAACAACAAATACTAAAAAGAGAATAAAATAAATATTAAGGGGGCTCCCATGCAACAAACGTAATTTTTTGCCGTTCTTTGCTCGACATTAATAACGGCAATAGGTAGACGCTTCAAATATTCAAATGTTGTATAGATAATGGTACGGAACCCTTCGTGCACTAGTCCGACTCACACTTGGCAGGTTTTTTAATATCCATGGCCGACCAAAAACGACTGTTTTTCCCAGACAGTTTTGCGTTAGTCCAAGCTCCTTGATCCTAGGTTGTCAAAAAATAACTATTAACATGTTTGAGAGATTTGTCTAACACTTTCACGAAAACGTCAAGTGAAAAAAGATTTGACTTTTTTCCACTGTCGACGCCTGTGTTACTGCGTGGAACCCCTTAAGACACTTTTATTAAGTCGCTATTATTAATATCCTTCATAAATGTCTCGCTTAAACTTTCTTTTTCTAAACTATTTTTAATTTAACAAGGAGTACCCCGACGCAAGACGTTGCTAAAGTAATGCCCCGGCAGATACAGGTATTATCGTGTCGACAGGAACACATTTGTTATTGCAATATTACGGTTATTTAATAGTCTGTGATATATAACTGGAGCACCGCGGGCTGCTCGCAAACAGGATTAAAAATAGGAAAACGGATGGAGTTTCATAACGTGTTCTCTTTGCATCTACTTCTACTGAAGTGAGGAGTATATCTGTATGAACACGTTACTTCAGTCAGCTGAACTATTTACTTAATTTTGAAGTGAA
The DNA here is from genome assembly GCA_947308005.1 of Yponomeuta malinellus. NCBI lineage: Eukaryota > Metazoa > Arthropoda > Insecta > Lepidoptera > Yponomeutidae > Yponomeuta > Yponomeuta malinellus. The sequence goes on along the minus strand of OX371006.1, from coordinate 11,435,998 downwards.
AAGTTCTTTAGGCGAACTTTTTCTCGGGTCGGTGATGCTAAATCGGATTTACCCGGCTCCAGTAGAGTTCAAACGCTCGATTCGGTGACGTTAAATCGAATATACTCGGTTCCAGTTGAGTTCAAACGCTCGGGTCGGTGACGCTGAATCGGACATACTCGGCTCCAGTCGGTGACGCTGAATCGCGTATACTCGGCTTCAGTAGTCACCAGCATTTAGAAAATCAGATACGTTTTGGCTTCTGTTGCGTGATAATAAGCACACACTTTTTTTTTTTGAGACTGTTGCACTCGGGAGAATGGTAATGCAGGTAGTTTATAATATGAAAATGCTGAGTTGCAAAATGCCCACAACCACATGAAAATAGGGGTAATATGTGGCCCGCTTTGTCGACGAGTTCGCTATTCGTCGCCTATGTCACACCCAATAAACAGTTCGTGAAATCGTTTATACTCAATCAGCTCGGACCTTTTGTAATACCGGTTTCAAGCTAACTTACGTATAAATTATGCATTATTTATATGCAGAGAGTCGAGATACCTGACAAAAATTAAATAGACTCAAAAATTTTCGAATTCACGAAAAACTATCGATAGTAAACCAACCGACCCCACATCCTTCATTCCACCACTGATCAATAGTGCTCGCTACGTGAAAGTCAAAAGGGAAGGGGACTGTGAAGGGCATGCGAGGAGATGCGCGAGACGACGCATGTAAATAGGGTTGCATGAGCTGGATATTGTAAAATATGATTGATAGAGCACATCCACCGCAGCGCTGCTGAAAGAATGCATAATATTTGAATAGTTTACAAAATATGTTCTTAAAATAGGTAACCTCTTTGGTTATATCGACTGGATAGCTTGGGAGGAACATCGGTTGATAGTATTATATGTCTATGACTAACTGACAGCCCGCTATGGTGGGGATGACTCAGAGAGATAACACCTACCCACGTAACCATTTACTGTGAGAGCAACGCACCGCCATCATTGGGAGGCTGGACCTTTTCAGGAGGAGAGCAATATATGCGCCCCAAATCCTGTACGAATCCTGACGTCTGCGATAGCAATTAGTATTCAACTTGACTTTACCTCTGGTATTCTGGAAAGACATAGACTGGCTGGAATAGTTTTACAGCCTTGCAACTCATAATAACCCAAATATGAGGCTACTGCCAGGGGCATGGGGCATATTGTATAAGGCAGAATAATTTTCAATTAAACTATCTAGCAGTACCTGATGGCAAACCCTCTGCCAAACACCCTGTATATATTATATATTGACGGAAACCACTAACTGACAGAAAGCAGAGCTGCTAAAAATCAACAGTAGAACGCCTCTGGCTGCAAACCAATAATAGTCGCAGCACGCTCTATTCTAGCCAAATATTGCCCTGAAAAGTAGCTCTTTCTTCCACAAACACTTGTATGAAACAATAAATATAGAGGCAGCTCCCTCCTCTCCGGTAGATCTCCCATAATGGCTATCAGTCGCGAAAACAAACGCCCGCCGGCGCCCCATGTAGCGGAAGAGATAAAACGCGCTCCTGACTACCTGATACTACAAGATAAACTCAAGATAGTCGAGAGCTGTCATGATTGTGGTTGCGCACTTGCCGATACCACGCTACAATCCTTGCACTTGTTGTCTCGAGAATTTGGCGGTTTAAGCACGATGTTGCTTACGTAGTCGGTAACATCGTGCTTAAACCGCTTACGCAAGTTGGACTCACCCACGGAGGGTTCCGTACAAATTTTTAGGTACTTACATATTACAAATAGTTCAGGAATTGAGTCTCGCAGTTTTTCCGAGCATTTCCTGAATTTCAAGGACGATTTTTTAATGATTTAATTACACATTATAGTTTTCAGATTTTTCCCTGTATTTGTAGTATACGGCAATATTACTTTCCAGATTTCAAAGTTCTAGGTCAGCGAAAATTACCCTCTAAATTTTGATTCCCTTGAGAGTGTCGAAATATAAGTAACTTTTTTTTACGTAAAAAAAAATTAAAATTTAAACTGTTTATTTCAAAAAAAGAACTACATATTAATCCATCTCTGGAAGTTGAATCTTCCACATGATATTATATTGCTTCCAGAGGTTGCTTAACTAAGAAGTTTTATTTTTTCACAGCTTTAAGGGACTGTAGAGTTGAGTATATAGTTTCGTTTAAGTAGGTATAATTTGAACTCGATAGCTCTACGCGTTCCCGAGATAAAGGGTCTTGACAGACAGATGGACGGACGGACGGACGGATAAGAAAGTGATCCAATAAGGGTCCTAAAAACGAGATAGCGCTATTCGATAGGCCATCACTTGGTCAAACGCTTCGCTTCGCACGATTTTTTAGATTTTTTATTTCTAGTTAATTACAATATTACTTAATAACAGTGAAAAAAAACATTGCACTTAACATCAACAATCTGAGGTGGGTACGCACAGAGATTAACCACATAGGTGCTCTCGTCATAGACGTTAGATGTTAACTGCAATTTTCCTTCACAGTTATTGAGTGGTATTGTAATTAACAACAAATAAAAAATCGCGCGAAGCGAAGCAGATAACCAAGAGATCTTTGATTGTAATGAACAGTAGTTCATTTATATAAGGAAATAGCTTTTGTTATGCTTAAGTTAACGATTTGTGCAAAGCTTAAGCGCATTTCATATGTTCGTTTTTTCTTGCACATTTTTGTGCATAATATAATATAATTATAGTTATTACAGGAATTATCCTTGTATCGAGCTCGATTCACATGAGTCAAAATCTAGCTCTCGGTGTTGTGTGTCCCGCTAAGTTAACCCTCTGTACGTAGTAAAAAACTCCCTCTGCCCTTTGAGCATCAAGAATATCGCTAAAGAATATGGCAGTTCTGTTTTGTCATGTCTAACTTCAAACGTTTATCGGGTTCAAGATCACATAGATCCCTAGGGCCCTGACATTGTTCTAGTTTAAGTTTTCTGTATGGGGTAAACAGGCACCATACCTTCCCGTAATACAATCCCGTGGGTGAAATAATATATAAATGTTATTTAGCACTTTTATTTTTCTTCACTTGACAGGTTTTAGGTAAAATTACTCCTGGTTATGTATTTTTTTATTAACAAAGTCTTAATCAAGTAGACTTCACCTCAAATATACTACCTAGTGTACTGCTAAGATATCTTACTTAGAAAACCAAATATCCTCGAAATTCTTTGGAAGTCTAACGTTTCACAAAGCACAACAACTGTAACTGGATTCCGAATTAACCGAATCTCGATTAATCGATTGCTACACGTTTACACAGCGCAAGTTAACAACAAGTTAGTTATCGCGGAGTTAGTTGCTCGCAGGCAACCACAGACACGCTACCTGCTAGACTACGCATAGGATGATCCTTGAAAAAGTGTGGCTAACATGCCTGTGTTATCCCTCAGTCTGGGCGTATTTCCATGTTTGTGATGTCCTTGCCTGGTTACCATAGCACATTGTATCCTAATTTGGAACCAGGGTAAGTGATTGTGTTGAGGGGAAGGTATTTATTATTACTATTATTAATACTGGTGACTCAGCAAACGCTATTTTGTCATATTAATTAGCATACCACCCATTCTCAGACCTATCAAATATACACAAAAAAATTCATAAAAAACGGTGAAGCCGTTTCGGAGGAGTTCGAAAACAAACACCGTGATTTTTATATTGGATAGTGTGTATGCTAGGTATTTATGTTGGTGTTTGAATTTTATTATATTATTATGGTCTATGTAATGTTTCGTAATAACTCTTTCCTGGCACTACACCTTCCACAATCCACATAACCCAAGGATAGCTTGTGAAACTTCGAAAACATGCAAACTACTTTTATAATGTGACCAGCTTTGAAATATGAAAGTAAACATCGGCAGTTTCATGCATTCGCTTGAGCAAATAGAAAAATATTGTATAGCCGATATATTTTTCGATATTTTGGACATGTAATAAAAGTTTTTTTAATTGATGAGTTGATTATATACGAGTAGATGAGTCATTCTATTAACGAAGTACTGATTAATGTGTTTGCGTGGAATTCGGATAAAAATATTCTGACATGGAGTTAATTCTACAGTGTGTAAAAAATCCTGTTGTCTATCCAAAAACGAAGAGTGTTACCCGTTAATACACACAATTTTGACTAAAATTCTCAGCCGTTCCTCAATTTCAATATCGTAGATAGTAAGTTTAGTATGGACCCGCTGTTTTTTTTCCTATCTTGAAGTTGCCACTATCGTAAAACTTGTGAAATCTTTAAAAAAAAGTCAAATTGTGTGAATTGATGAGTAAAGATCCCTGTTTTCTTATAGATATGGAGATTTTGTTATGCTCTGTATTATTCAAAACTTTATGGAAGTCCGACCAGCCTTCACTTTTCAAACATTTGGTTAGGATTTTAATGGCATTCAATTCAGGGTTCAAACTTACGTTGCGTGCAAAACAAGGTGCAGATAGAGCGTGTGTGTATTTAAACAATTAGGCACATTCACTGCATTTTCTTATGATACATACGTGAAAAACAGCATATTCTCTGGGCCACCTATTCTGGTGGACAACACTACATGATTGTGTACTCCACTCACATTACGAAATCAAGGGAAATTATGGACGATTAAGATAAGCTGTCGGCTGTATACACTTATGTACGGCTTTCTGTGGGAATGGAAACCACTCATATAGATACATAGAATATTCTTTATTGTACACTGAGAAAAAAATACAGTACTTATTGATGTATTGATAGACTAACCGACGTAACTCTAAACCAACGATGCAGTCATTTAACTATCACTGCCGCGTCTATTAGGACGTACAGTCTGTGCCAGCAACGGATATTGTGTTCAAGTTTCCTATAGAGTTACTGCTTCACGCTATGAGCAAGTTTCCTTTGCTAACTATCGTTGGGGGATCATTGTTTGAGTTGGGCGCGTCAGCGTTTACAGCTGCCGGCTTCCGTCACTGTGAGCAATGGCAAACTGAGTAGGGAAAATTGATAAGTACGATAGACATATTAGTCATGGTTACAATGTCCACTTAAAAACGAATTAAAAGTCGAACGAATTCGAAGTTACCCGAATTAATTTGTTTAAATATATTTACGATTTTATTTTTATTTAACGGGAAATGTAATATAGGGTGTAACAAAAGATAAAAAGAAGTATAGATAAAATGTCAAGGCGGTCGAGTCAAGATAGAGCCACGATGTTTCAAGGCCTAAGGAAGTTTAGGTTTGTCTAAGTACACGAAAATAAACGCAATATATCAGGACAAGCCGATAACAACATCGTAGCGGAGTAGCCGCGACAGCATCGCTAAGCAGGTTCGAGGGCGTATCACGAACTAAGCGCACCAATAGAAAAACTTAGGGCAATTACATTTTACCAATAAATAGTCGAGATTAGACCCGTTTATTATACACGCTGCTTTGTGGGTGGTTTGAAAGCCGCGGTTATGTAATTGGTAATTAAAAATTGAATCTATTTACACAATCACCATCAAGTATAGACGTAAAAAAAAGAAATAGTTGGGAAATCTTGTTTCGAGTTGAGAAATCTTGTTTAAAAAAATGGGCGAAAAGTACCGTCTCTCCGTCTCGCAGAACAATGACCCGAGACCCTCGGCACGCACGCACCGCTCTGGATGGCTACTAATGCTTCTAAAAGATTCGAGTAATGTCAAATTATCTCTGAAAAGTGCGTTTTTTTAAAAAACAAACTAGCGAATTCGATAGCTATTGTCAGGCACGTTTATTTTGCTATGTCTTTCAAACCACCCAAAATTAATGCAGCATAACAACGCCTTTGTCGTTTAAAAACGGCCAAGTGTGAGTCAGACTTGCTTACCAACCGAGGGTTCCACGGTTCACGAGAAGCCAGTATCGAAGAATATTTATTTTATTTTTTTATGCAACTACAAATTAAGGGTTTTGAATTTTTAGGGTTCCGTACCCGAAGGGCCAAACGAGACCCTATTACTCTGCCTCCGCTGTCTTTCTTCTATCCGTCCAGCTCGCGAGAGCTTTAGAACCATATTAGGTAGGCAGTTGAAATTTTCACAGAATATGTGTTATTACGGCGGATTATATACAACAAACGTGTTTTCTCGCCGTTTTTTTGTTTATGCTCTATCGTAAAAACCGTAATACATACAGGCATCAATCTTGGCTTGGCTTGCTTGATAGAATATTCTAACGACAAATAATAAAAAAAACGGCCAAGCGTAAGTACGGAGCCCTCGGTGCGTGAGTCCGACTCGCACTTGGCCGGTTTTTCGCTTACTCGTGCTGTTAGTCAAAGCTCCATGTCAAATATGCGATGTAAACGGCTGTATCTTTCAATCGGTGTTGAATTAGAAGTTTGATTTTATCACAGCTCCGAGGGATTGCAGGTTTGAGCATTTGATATTAATTTTTGACTTTACACCTCTGCGCGTTCTTGAGAAAACGAGACTTACCAGACAGGGACATAAGGGTTTCGTTTTTTTCCTTTTGAGGTACAGAACCCTGAAAAGGGTAGAAAACTTTATTGTACACAAAAGAAAACAAAATACATTAAAAGGCTTACATATCTGAGGTTGAGTGTGCGTATTTTACACGCTTTTAGGGTCGCTCACTTGCGGCACGATTTAATTATTTCATTCATTCGCACGAGTTTGCGGGTAAGTGCCCGCAAATGTGTTCAGTCCCTTAGGAACCTTACAGCAGATTGCACATCCAAGTTTACTTTCAGAATTTCACTTCATTTAAGGCCAAGCCCGTAGGTTAGAAACATTTTTTTCCTTTCCAAGTTACTTCTTCAATAACCTGCCTTGAATACACTTGATATTCGAGTAAAGACAAATCTAAGTAATTATTTTAAGCATTAGTTGCATTGGTGTTGTGCTTCATTATTTTCAGGGCACAAGCACTTTGAACCTACATTCCGTGTTTATTAACATGCATGGCAGTGTAGACGTTACATGAAATTGGTTCTGCGAGAGGCCCTCAGGCCAAACACTTGACTTTTCTCGCTCCTTATATTAGTTTTCCAGCCGTGGCCCTGAAGCCGACGAAAAAGTTCATCATTACGAAAGTTCCAGGGAGGAAGGGAGCATGCCTTGCTAAAGAACACTTACCTACCTTTATTATTACCGATCAAGACTTCGTAAGCAGACATATTTAACACTAACGGTGTTATTTAACCCCCCAGTCCCGACCTTGAAAATAACAATTGAAAACCATTGTTTTAAAAAAACACAATTCCTCTAAAACACTCCTCAACTGTAGTTTAAATAGTCTATAAAGCCGTTCCCTTTAGCACAAACTATTTAATTGCCATTTCCTTCCATGGATGTCGTAGAAGGCGACTAAGGAAATACATTACCAGGAGACGGGCAGCAGCGTCTTCCTGAGATTCCAACCGCATACTGCGATCGCCAACCCGCCTGCCAAGCGTGGCGATTATGGCAAAACCCTTCATGGTTTGTAAAACCATGAGGGAGGCCTATGTCCTACAGTGGGCGTAAATGGCTGATGATGATGATGATGATTTAATTGCATTTGAGAAATTGTTTTAAGAAATCGTATTTTGTTTAAAAGACTGTAAAGATCTTTAAGAGCTGCATAAGTATACATACTAAACAGTTACTGTTACACTGTTACTTAGGGCGAGGTTTCCCAAGAGATAATTGAAAATATATTTGTCTCTAGTTCACACGACATATGCTGTTTATAATATTGAATGAGCGAATTTTACTCGTAGTTACTGTTTTTATACACGCGCGATAAAAATAAATAAAAAGAAATCACCCAAAAACGCGATGCCTGTCAATATCATCACAAGGTTTGGCTGAAGACGAGTGTTGCCAGATACACCGCTTTTTCCGCTTTTTACCCAGCTTTTTTAAAAATGGATCCTCTTTCCGCTTTTGGCCTTCGCGGTTCCTCTTTTTTCGAATCTGCTCGAACCACAGGATCGAAAAATAAAAATTAACTTCTGTCACAAAAAGTCCCCCTGGGTAGAGCATTTTTCTTCTTCTTATACTAACAATAATAAGAACTTATCTTACATACGTTTGTTGGATTCACAGATTACTAAGACTATGTTAGATTCCGTCTAGTGGCTGCCAACAGGGGAGGGCACAGAACCAAAGTGGTTAAAAAGTTCCTTGCATTAGAACAGAAAATGTTCTGTGGGGAGAGAGAAAAAACCATAACCGCTTTTTCAGTTTGAAATCCCCGTTTCTAAGCACAGCTACCACATTTTCAATCTCCCCATCTGGCAACACTGCTGGAGACTAGACATAGACATAGACATCTTTATTCATAATCATTAATTACACGTCAATTGATAATTCGGATACAATAATTAAAAATTTACTATTATCACAATTATTACAATTATCAAAGTAATTACAATTAACACAATGAAAAATTACAATTAATTCCACTTACTAATAGTAAGAAAAAGTAACAAAATAATAAGACTAGCTAATTAATCCAGCCATCATAGCTGTAGATCGTTTGCTTGACAAGCCACTTTTTTAGTTTAATTTTAAAACATTGCGATGATGTTGAATTAATTATATCACTTGGCAGGCGGTTGTACACTCTCGGTCCCATAACATGAATTAGTTTACCTGATTTGGTAAGCTTGTGGGACACAGATGACAGTTTGTCCACGTTACGGGTGCTGTACCTATGGCAGTCGCCAAGTCTTGTGTACTCTAGCATATATACTTCTGAATGAAGACCAAGAGATTAACGAAGTCATGCTTCCCTTACCATTTGCACAGTTTCATAATGTTTGTACAATCGACCGCTGATCAAACTTTTTATTTTTATCGCACCAATTTATTTTTAGGGTTCCATACGTCCAAACGAAAAAGGAAACCCTTATATCATCACTTTCTTGTCCGTTCGTCTGTCTGTCTGTCCGTGTGACAAAAGCGTGAAGGTACAAGTATGTACAAGTCGACTTGATGTCGACTGTAAAATGGACTGAGCTTTATCGGTAAGTAGGCTTACTGGTTTACCTAAAAATAGGTAATTGTTGTAGAAATCAAAATAATCTATCGGTTAGTTTTCAGTTTTCTAATATTCGAGTACTTGCTGTTATACAAGATACTATCCAGTACATACCTATGTAACGTAGCTAAGTATACTTTCTTTGATTTACCAAGAATCCTCAAAATTAAACCTCGATAGCCAAATCATTTCTCAAAGCATTTTTGGGCCGCAATACGCGAAGAGGGTAAACCCTCGTCCTCTTATTCCAGAATTTTTATAATTTACTGAGCCGGCCGGATTGAATACCTACCTACTCCATTATTCGCCATCTGAAATCAGTTTAGCTAATTTTGCAGAGTAAGCCTGCTCTTGGTTCGAGGACGGACGACAAAAAAAAGGTTTTTTTACGGTCTGGCTCCGTCTGCTTGTCTAGCATCTCAGATCTATTTTCTTCTACTTGAGCTCTAAAACACAATTATATTCGGACAAGAATTGACAATAGCATTTATCCGAAAGCGATTTAACTCGAATAAAGTTGGTGAGGCTATGACCGCCTGAATTAAATATAATAGCAACAACTTACATTGAGTCATTACGCTAATCTACACATAAGGCGCATAATATCGCCCACGATCATATCACGGGGCACGAAACACGAAAGTTCCATTTTAACACCTTGAAACAACTTTCGCAATAGAACTTAGAGCGTGGAACATTTTAGTTGGTATCATTAGGTGGAATACGTGACCTCATAATTGAAAGGGACTTGCCTGAGACCGGGTCAACAAGGCACGCTGTGAAATGTGAATAATTTGTAGCGTGTATAGTGTGGCCTTTCAGGTGTAATTGTGTACACGTAACTGGACGATACGCCGTCACATTGTTTCTGGGTAACCTAAATTGCTCGCTACGTTGCTAATAAATTACTACGCTGAATATCTCGAGGCAGTAGCGCTCATGGAATATCTGTTGTATCTTTTAATTGCTTTCGTGAATTTCAAATGTGTCCAGGTTCTCTTTCTTTGAGATGTTTCCGTTTGATCTCTGATTAAGTCTTTTTGGTACGGGCCCACCTATATAAGCGATAGCCGACTCATTAAAAGTCCATTAGCTTTTTATGTTAGTAACAACGACTACACTGTAAAAGTATGTTTATGTCATATAATTTCTCAAAAAAAGTGATATCGAACAATACTTGTTGTTAAAGTATATGTAGCTTAATACCTGATTTCAACGTGCATTTCAATGTGATACATTATTGCATGCAGCAATAAAGTCTTTATTTGTACCGTAAATAAAGTAAGACGCGCGAAATTTTACGCGCATAAAATTTCCCTGTCAGGTATAAAGTTACATTTTATGAACTATATAGTTCAATTCTCAATTTAGAAAACCGCGGTAAACTTTACGTTTTTCAACGAGACAGAGGCGGCAGTATGTCCTTCTTTCTGAGATCATAACGATGAATGACTTCACTATATTTAAAGAAAATTGGCTCCGCTTTCGTGTCGATCAACTTCGAGCCCTCGTCTTTTGTGTATCGCTTTCCAAAACACTCTCTCTGTGCGATTTTAATTAAAAGGCTTCAATCAAATTATTAATTCACAGAATTCGATGACGGCAGTTTGGACACAAACTAAAAACAATAGAAGTATGACAATAAGTGTAGATAGATAGATAGATATAGAGAATACTTTATTGCACAACCAGGTGAAAGATATTACAAATAGTGTTTTATATCTAAGTAGTGGTATAAAACTGGCGGTCTTATCGCTTAGAGCGATCTCTTCCAGACAACATTTTGTGTGTGTTTTAACAGATAATTTAGAGTCGTATTAAAAAGCGCTCTTACCACTACTTGAGTGCCCATTTTAAGATGCTGTCCGCAACAAAACGGCAACTAGAGCACTCAAGACGGCCGGAAGAGGTAAGACTTTATTAAGAAGGACCTTGGAGTGTTGGCTTATGACATTTGCTTTTAGTACCGAAAAACTGCAAACAGAACAAAGTCTCCCAACGTGCTATGGAACTGGCTATGCTCAAAGTCTCTTTGATAGAGTGTCTTTGAGACAACTCGCGAAAGACTGACATAGCCTATAGGATTAGCAAGTTAAAGTGGTGGTGGGCTGGACACATATGCCGAAGAACCATAGGTAGATCTAGGAAAGGTTCTCGAGGGGCGACTAGAAACGGGCCAACGCAGCGTAGTATGCCCACCAACTCGCTGGACCAAGATCGGAGGCAGATTGGTGGCAGCGGCTGGATTAGGATGGTCTAGAATAGAAAGAAGTGGCGTGCCTTGGGGAGGCTTCTGTCCAGCAGTGGACGTAGGTATATCATGATTACAAAGAGGTCGCTGTCTATGCCTAACGCTAGTGGCATTTTTCCGAGCGGTTCCGTGCTTCGCAAGGCACGTTAAGCTGTTGGTGCCGGCTACCGTCGATAGATGGCAGTCGTTAAGCCAAGTCAGAGGCCTTAGGGCGGCTTGACAACTTCTGACAGTAGACGAGCCACTAGTCTACAAGCCTCCACCAATCCGGACTTGGCCCCCGTGGTGGAGTACGGCCTATACCTTCCTCAGGGAAGAGACCCGTGCCCCTCGGTGGGGACATAATGGGTTGATGATGATGATGATGAAAGAGAAAGTAATTGAAAAACTATTTTCCTCTATCCTGTATCTACAACATAGACGACAGGCAGTATTTTGTATTGAGTTATTAAATTAGTTTCGTAAAGGGGATCCAATGGGCTAACTAGCGCCACAAATGAAAAATCATAATTATAGTCTTTTACAGATCGTATTTGCAAAAAGGGTTTGTACAATCTCTCAATCATGTTAACAGTGATTTTTAGGACCAAACTCTAAAGAACCTAGGATCACGAACCTGAAATACATACATACATAAACTCACGCCTTTATCCCACAGGGGTAGGCAGAGACCAGGCCACTTGCCACAATCCTTACAGATCACTTTCGCTTCGTCAACATTCATTGGTTTCGGGAACTTTTTATCTTGCCCTTTGCTAATACACCCCCTATTTGGTAGAAGTATGTCCACCTGGGTTGTCCCTTACCGGCCCTTCCACCCACATTCGCTCGATATATTTGTTTCGTTAATCTTTCTTCCTTCATCCTCTCCTGATGTCCAAACCAACGCAACATTCCGTTCTCAATTCTAGTCACTACATTCTCTTTCAGTCCACAACGTTCTCTAAACAAACTATTGCGTATCCTGTCATTCAAAGTAACACCAGACGTACTTCTCATGGACCTCATTTCTACTGCATTAATTCTACTCTCTTGCTTCTTTTGCCATACCCAACTCTCGCTACCATACATGTCGGGACCAGTACTCCATTATAGATAGCCAATCTAGCTCTTATGATTGGAGGAGATGTATGGGCCATCTCTATTCGATCTGTAAAAAAAGATTTTGTGTTTCATTCTCGGCGGGACTAGCGTAACTCCCTGGAGCCCCTTAACTAACTGTTTGTACTCGTGGTTTCGATGTGTAAGATTACTATTATTATGTAATAAATAAATAACTTCAGCGCAATACAATCACTTACACAATCAATACAAGACACTTCATATTCAAATTCATAAATGAATTCATATTAATATAGATATTCGTATTTGTCTTTGTATTCCAGTACCTCCAGTACCTTTCGCTACCCACATAATTATTATCGCGACGTTGTTTGTCGTGATCCGATTATGTCAACTTTCAGATTATTTATCTTGCCTGAGCCTAAAACGATCTTCTCGTCTATTTATTTTGGGACATCGACATCGGGCAGTACAGGAAATTACAAATCTAATCAGCGCAGGAGAGTGACGACAGACGATCGATGTTTCATTCGAGGTTTCCCGATGAACTGAGTGAAGGAATAAACGCAACATAAGCAGCCTCTACCCGCTCACAAAAAGGCACTGGTCTTTTCTCAGAAAGAGAGAGTACAATAGTAAAATATTGGTACCAAGACAGAAGAGAGGAGACATGGCAATTATGAGTAAATTTTGTTTTACTTACCAAAAGTAAGTAGAACAATGGACTCGGAAGCGGGGGACCCAGGTTCGATTTACAGTATGGGCATGTACCAATTACTTTGTTTATTTTCAAAGTTACGTACACTTGTGAATTTGTAGTAGCAATGCCACACGCTAACGGTAAAGGAAAGGTCGTGAGATCCGCGGCTTGGTTGGCTCCGCACGTATTGACTTGCCTTACCTGTGTGCCGACTAAGCTGTCCGTCTATACCATGCTATAGATGCTGGGCAAGCCTACTTCATCTAAAAGCAATGTCCCAGGCACTGCAGCATACAAGTGGTCCCTTCATCCATTAAGTGTGACTGAATGTGCCACTGGACGCTGCATAATTCATCTCATTGCGTAGATGCAAACGCTAAAGTTTAAAAGTATGTTTCTCTGCAAAATATATTACATAGCCACTTATTTTTCACATTATTGGAATGGTAGGTAGATAAACTTTTTCGTGTGGGTACCTACGCGCCGTTACAAGATTCGAGTCGAAAAACGCCGTAAGGTCTAATTACGAGGCAAGTTTTTCAAAGGCAGCACTCGCTTTGAACCGCAGGCCCGCGACTCGAGCCGACTAAGCCCTAATTAGAGTTAATCTTACGATAATAAGCCACATATTTTTTTCTAATCGCAGCAAATTGAAATAACAGTGTCATATGTAGGTTTGTTTGCGATTAGTTTAAATTTTTGCTTCTTTAAGGTTTAGTGATAAGAATATGTAATTTTTAGGGTTCCGTACACCTCAGAAGGAAAAACGGAAACCTTATAGGAACCTTTGTTGTCCGTCCGACCGTCCGTTCGTCCGTCTGTCTGTCAAGACCCTTTATCTCGGGAACGCGTGGAGGATCATCATCATCATCATCATTCAGCCACAAGAAGTCCACTGCTGGACATAGGCCTCCTCCATGGATTTCCAAAAAGACCGGTTGGAAGCGGCCTGCATCCAGCGTCTTCCTGCCACTTGGATGAGGTCATCTGTCCATCTTGTGGCTGGTCGTCCTACGCTGCGCTTGCCGATATGTGGTCTCCATTCGAGAACTTTTCGGCCCCATCGGCCATCAGTTCTGCGTGCTATGTGCCCCGCCCACTGCCACTTCAACTTACTAATCCGCTGGGCTATGTCGACGACTTTCGTTCGTCTACGAATCTCATCATTTCTGATTCGATCTCGTAGAGAAATTCCGAGCATAGCCCTTTCCATAGCTCGTTGCGTGACCTTGAGCTTTCTTATGAGGCCCATAGTTAGAGACCACGTTTCAGTGCCATAAGTCATCACTGGTAACACACACTGGTTGTATAATTTTGTCTTGAGCGATTGAGGTATGTTAGACGAAAAGACTTTTCTAAGTTTCCCGAATGCTGCCCAGCCGAGTTGGATTCGACGATTGACCTCTTTCACGAAGTTGGACCGGCCTAGTTGGACTGTTTGTCCTAAGTAGACGTATTCGTCTACAACTTCGAGAGTCGTGTTCCCCAATGTTATTGGGGTGGGCACAACACGGGCGTTCGACATGACCTTCGTTTTGTCCATGTTCATTTTAAGGCCCACACGTTGGGAAACTCGACTGAGGTCTTCGAGCATTATGCCGAGGTCTTCCATCGTTTCTGCCATGACTACTATATCGTCGGCAAATCGAAGGTGCGTGATGTACTCGCCATTGATATTGATGCCGCGTCCCTGCCATTCCAGAAGCTTGAAGGCATCTTCCAGTGAGTTCGTGAACAGTTTCGGAGAGATAACGTCTCCCTGTCTCACGCCTCTTCTCAATGGAATTGCCTCCGAATTCTGCTCTTGTACTCGGACCGACATGGTGGCGCTGTTGTACAAGCACTTCAGCACCTCGATATACCGATAGTCAATCCGGCAACGCTGGAGAGACTCGAGCACTGCCCATGTCTCGATCGAATCGAAGGCTTTCTCATAGTCCACAAACGCTAAGCAGAATGGCAAATTATACTCCTCAGTCTTCTGTATAATTTGCCGCAGCGTATGGATGTGGTCTATGGTACTAAAGCCCTTTCGGAAACCGGCTTGTTCGGGAGGCTGGAAGTCATCAAACCTGCGTTCGAGACGATTCGTGAGGACCCTCGAAAACAGCTTATAAACATGGCTCAGAAGCGAGATGGGTCGGTAGTTCTTCAATAGAGAGTTATCCCCTTTCTTGAAGAACAGCGTCACCACGCTTCTGTTCCATGCTTCTGGCGTTTTTCCTTCGAGCACGACGGAATTGAAGAGCTTCTGAAGGACTTTAAGTACTGGTGTTCCACCCGCTTTCAGTAGCTCTGATGTGATTCCGTCCTCTCCTGGTGCCTTGTTATTCTTGAGCTGTTTCAGGGCCATCCTAATCTCGTACAGGCTGATGTCCGGGATGTCTTCGGTATAATGTCGGGTCAGTTTGGCTCTCGGATCTTTGTTCAAACTGCTAACAGGTTTTGCGACTGAGGTGTATAGCTGTATAGCTGTCCTGGAGGATCAAGTTGAAAATAAAACCGTATACTTAGGTTTACAGTCCCTTGAAGCTGTTACGAAATCTACTTCTAAGTTAATGCAAAAAAAATTTACGGCCGTTAAAGCCGCAAAATCTTCGACACTATTTCAACACTCAAGGGAATCAAAATTTATAGCGTACTTTCCGTTGATCTAGAACTATGAAATACGGCATGTAGTAATATCGTCGTATACTATAAACGCTGGAAAAATCTGAAAACTATGCATTTGTAATCAAACAATAAAAAAAAATGTCTTCGAAAAAAAAAGCTCGGAAAAACTCCGAGACTCAATTCCTGAACTATTTATAAATGTAAGTACCTACAAATTTGTACGAAACCCTCGGTGGGCGAGTCAGACACGCACTTGTCCTGTTTTTTTTTTAAAAAGATTATTTTGACGGACCCTACGTAAATTATCGTAACTGATAAAGTGCAACTTTACAGGAGAGCAATTTGAAATTAAATCTTGTCAAGAAAGTGGATATTTGTAAAGAAATCTTTATAATATCAACAAAAGAGCTATTTAAAATATACCGAAAATTTACGCCTTTTAATTGCAATAAGTAGCGTTGAATCTATTGATAGTCCAGTCATTACGACGGAAAAAACGGGTTAGAAATGCATGTGACCCGAGAAAGCAAAATTTTGGTTATTCCGTGGGGGTCTAGAAAAGCTTAATACCTATCAAATTATCAACCAAGAGTTCTTATGTGCATTTTCCGTCATTTTGAAAAAAGGGTTCAGAATAACCCGGTGCTCTGTTGAGATACATGTTGATTTTTTTATGATCTACTACTAGATCCTCTACATTTTTTACGCATCGTTCATCGTTATTGAGATATCGATCGAAAAAGCCAAAAATTTGTTACTCCGTTATTTGCCTGCATTTTAGTGGGTAAAAATGCAAGAACGTCGCCAGAGTCGAAATTCTTTTCAACGACGATGACTATGATGACGATGATGATGTTTCGACCATCAAAGCATCATTGCCTGCGGTTCAATAGTCTTCACGACTCGAAGAGTCTACACACAAACTAGGTATTCACAAAAAAATGTGTTTAAGAAACCTATTTTTTTATTCATAATTTGGCTGGGTTATTTATATATTTCGTATCGTAATAATTTTCTCAACAACCTTTCATCTATGCAGATACAACCGTGCGAGTAGCTAAATCGAATGTGGGCGCAGACTTACCGACGAATCGTAATTTTTGTCGAAAATAAAAAATAAAAAAACAAACTTGTGAGTCTGAACACAAGTTTTATACTAGATATTTTTTCGGTATCTTTCACGAAAACATACACAACCTAAATTTATGGTTTTTCAATAATTCGATCGATACCTCAATAACGATGAACGATAAATGAAAAATGTAAAGGACCTTAATTATAGATCTTAAAAAAGCAACAAAAAATTATTGCATCAAAATTTTCGTATCTCAACGGAGAAACGAGTTATTGCAAAGAACTGAATTTAACCCTTTTTTCAAGAGGGCGGAAAATGCACGTAGGAAATCTTGGTCGACAATCCGAAGTTAAGCTTTTGTCCGTTCACATGCATTTCCAAATGTATATAATGACTGGACGAAGATAGAACTTGTGGAGATATTATAAAGAATACAGGAATAGTTACAATTTCGATAGTTTTCTTTGTTTATAAAAGTTAAAACGTCATCGAATGTGGTGAATTCGGTAGATTTATGGCTCTCTTTAAAATTTTAAGGTTTTCGATAAATATTTAATAGGAATTTAGTGAAATACATCATCATCACTACCTACTAATTTCGATAGTGTTTCCCTGTTACTGTCGTTTCACGAAAGTGGATACGATTTTATTCCACCGATAATATTGAAAAAATTTGTTAATATCAACCTAAAACTTTTTGCCACTTATAGGCGGATTATTTGAAAAGCCATGCAATAAAACGAAAACCTCTTTGCAGATACGATGATTTACGTAGGGCCGTCTATTTTTTAGTTTTAGGTAATTTAACATTTAAATCAAAACTTTTCTAAATACTACTTTAATAATTTTATTGCACTTACATAAAAAAATATAGGACGATGCGGCGGACTTTACTTAAATTACCTAATAACTTTCCTAACCTACGCCAGGCCAAGTACACGGTGTTGGCCCGCACACTGCATCGCGCTTCTAAGCGAGTGTTATGTGTGACAATTTGGAGAAGTGATGCAAACGTGCAGCAGCACAGTATATGTTTTGCTTCCATTTTTATGGAAGCGCCGTGCCTGCACAGGTACGATTTTGATATGGATATGGCCCCTTAAAATCGAATCGCGATTTTAAGGGGCTCCATAGAGTAACACTAGCGCAACCGAGGAAAAAGGTCATATCTTTTTTTGTCCGATCAATTTACAGAAAGTGTCTAAGACACGAGAAAAATCTAATAAGTACCTAACAGCTTCATAATATGAGACAGCCTGTTAAGAATAACTCCCTAATCCATTATAGAATTAAAGTTAAAAAAACGGCCAAGTGCGTGTCGGTCCATGCGCAGTGTAAGCTTTCTTAGAAGGGGGCATAACTAACAACATCGTCAACATAATTTTTTTCACTTCTCATGCTCTAAAAGTTCGTCTTTATGTCGTGCGTAGGCGACATAAAGTCGCTTTTTATGCTCTAGAGCATAAAGTAAAATCTTCGTCGAAGACCAAGGCAATCGCTGCAACAGCCACACGAACATCTTTAACTTCATACAACAACCTCTTTATTTTATTTCGTTTCGTTCGTATTCTAAGACCAAGGCAAAGATACCAACAGCCAAAGTACACAATAAAACTTCATGAAATAAACTTATAATTTGTATTTCGTCTCATTTATTATTTTTTATATTTGTTTATTTTTCAATTTAGTAGATCAGTATAGTATTTAAGCCATAACAACAACTTATCATAGTTATAAAAAGAAAATGTTTTTATAACTGAGCAGTATGTAACGACCTTAAGTCAGGTGTCACGTCCCTACAGAAAAAAAAAAGAAAAAAAAGTTAATTGGCGGGAACCATAATTATTTTACATGTTGCTGTTTCATTTCCTCGCAATCGAAGTGAAAAGTAGAGTGTACAACTCGTCCATAAAACCCATTTTACACTCGACTTTATATCTATCCTCGCTCGCAAGCTCGCTCGGATGGATAAACGTCTCGAGTAAAATGGTGCGTTTTATGCACTTGTTGTACAATCTACTATAATGGATTTTGTACGAAGTTTTCCTTTTATATGTTAGTCGCCTATTACTCGTTAACTTGTAAAGCCTACTTAGCCGTGATAGTTTTCCTTTTAAGTTCATTATATGTGCAACTTATCCGAATTTTTCACGTTTCTACAATCAACCGTTTAGCCAGGAGAGGGGGAGGACGCCCTACTCGGACAGAAATATTTCGCAAAAGGAACTCTAAATCAAAACATTATCTTCCTACACCTACAACATTATAAGCGAACAATCCAACGATACCCCACACTATGGTGTAAGCGAGAAAAAAAATGCATCCCTAATTTAGGTGCAAAAATGTTTTTTTAAGACTTTATTCTGCCGTTTTGTCGGCGTGATTAATATGTAATATATTTCTATGACAAAGCTTCCTCGTACTAATAGTCTCTGAGCTGACGGACAGACGGACAGACAGACGGACATGGTGAAACTGTAAGGGTTCTTTGTCGACTATGGAACCCTAAAAAGGAAAGGCTAGGTGGCTCCGGCGGCGTCAATAGCGAAGCGACACCGACACTGTCTGCGACGGACGTCGAAAAGTGACTTGCTCTTGCGCGAGCGTAGCTGCTGCAATCGCACGAAGGCTCCTAACTTTTCACCTACTCCAGAACTCCTTGTCAATTTTATTTAAATGTTTTTTGCCAAGTTATTATAATTGTCACTACGCCGTTACGATAGAGCCGCGTTGCTCGGAAGTATACCTTTACGGTCTTATTTAATAAAAAAAGCGATTCCTCAAAACGCCGATTAAAATATTCTGTGGTGGAGATTTTATCGGTTGTGCATAACCACATGACAAGAAAAATAGCTAAGCGATACACAAATTATTTACTTTACACAATAAAATAAAGCAGACACTGAAGCAAATAAAATATCCCACTAAAACAAAGCAGATAAAATATCCCACCAAAATTTCGTTTTGATGGGAACAATAAATAAGTAGGTAGATAAATACATTTCGCTGAATTAAGAACGCCATGTTTCGCCCGGAGCTGGCGAGCCTTACATCTTCTTGGGAAACAAACCAAAAAATTGTTACAGCATTCTGGGCTTAAAGAAATGCAACGCAACGCCTTAGGATGTCGTACAATCGCCAGCAGATAAACCTTTACGTTTTTGTTGCAAAGTCATCCCTAACAAAACGGAGTAGAGATCACTCATAGTTAACCAAACCTAAGCGAAAGCCAATCGGATTCGTTTTTTTTAGGGTTAAACATAAACAAAACAAACATAAACATTTACATACAGGCATTTGGCCCCACACTAGGATACCCTGTGTTGTGGGAACCAGAAACAACTACATCACAAACCGTACCCAAAGCGTAAGGGACCTTATTACTGACACTCAACTGTCCGTACGTCCGTCCGTCCGTCTGTCACCAGGCTGTATCTCATGAGCCGTGATAGTTAGACAGTTTAAATTCTCACAGATTATGTATTTCTTGTGCCGCTATAATAATAAATACTAAAAACAAAATAAAATCAATATTTAATGGGGGGCTCCCATACAACAAACATGCCCCTATATTACGCGCACCAAATCCTGAACAATTCCAATCGTCTAACTGTCAAATTCCATACAAATTGCTCTCGCGAACGTCAGGATTCCGGCAGGATTTGGTGCACATAATAAGGCCCCTGATCTTTTTGTAACAGGTAGACGCTTGAAATATTCCGATGTTGTACAGATAATGGTTCGGAACCGTTCGTGCGCGAGTCCGACGCACACTTGGCCGGCTTTTTTTATAGTTCCAGAGTTATCTAGAGTTGACAACAGTGGTTTGCTCAGTGTTTATACCTATGTATTATTTATTATTACTTGCATATGTGCCCCCTCCCCCCCACCTGCGCAAGTAACAATTAGGGGTTCGCTGTCATCTACAAACTTTAACAAGGGTAGGTACATGGAGCCATAAGTTTGAGATACCCTGCGCTAGATCAACGAGGTACCTAGTCAACAGTTGTGAGTTGTCAAAGTGCCCACTGACAGCTAACATATTCTAGCATTTTATAGTAAGACTTACTGTATAATAACGTATTTATACTATAATAACGAATTCATGAATCGCTCGTAGCCCCGGCTGCCTGAGTGATCTTAAACGATCACGAAGGTTAAGCAACACAGGGCGCGTTCAGTGCATGGATGGGTCGCTGTCTATGCCTAACGCTAGTGGCATTTTTCCGAGCGGTTCCGTGCTTCGCAAGGCACGTTAAGCTGTTGGTGCCGGCTGCCGTCGATAGATGGCAGTCGTTAAGCCAAGTCAGAGGCCTTAGGGCGGCTTGACAACTTCTGACAGTAGACGAGCCACTAGTCTACAAGCCTCCACCAATCCGGACTTGGCCCCCGTGGTGGAGTATGGCCTATACCTTCCTCAGGGAAGAGACTCGTGCCCCTTGGTGGGGACATAATGGGTTGATGATGATGATGAACGAATTCATGACAAACTCCACAATTATGTACGTTAGTAAGGAAAAGCGGAGATAACTCGCAGATTCGCTCTGACCGCGATGTAGCCAGAACCTTACTACCAATATTGTTGTTAAGTGCAATCTGCATAAAATTTTGCGAGTAAGGTTATCTCCGGTTTCTCGTATTAACACAGCTACCTAAATTGTAGCCAGTCTAGTATAAACAGATTGTTGAACCTGCGTGATCGGTAGAGGGTGCCCTCAAGCGCAGCAACAAAGATGATAGTCTGCAAAGGAACTCAACCATGCCTGTCGCTTATGGACGTCGATACGACACGCTATTTGTCGACAACAACCAACGTAACGGCACCGTCTGTGTGCGACTACATAAACCTGGAGATAGACAAAACAAAGAGAAGCAAAAGCTGGCGAAAAATTTAAACCAAAAGTCCTTCTCCAGTTGCTTGTTGACTACGGAACCCTAATAAAAATGTTAAAAACGGTAAATTGCATTAAATTAGATAGCTGTTAATTGTAAATTAGATAGATAGATATGAACACTTTATTGTACATAAAATGGAAAAGACATGCGAAAATATAAAAATATATATTATCTTTGTCGTGTGTGATGGTTCATTTAATTGTATGGCGATTTTGTTGAATTGTGTCTTAAGACTTCTCTTTATAATATTAGTTCAGATAGTATTTTCGCCGTGTGTGACGCCCTTAATTTATTGCATTCGCGGCGATTTTGTTGACAAATCTCGAGACAGTAGGCTCAAGTTACGTATTAGTGAAACGTAAAACAAGGAAGTATATTTTGTTAATGCATTTTTAAGTAATTGTAGTGACAAATCCTACGAGATGTGATTTACCTACAGTATGAGTATGTACAGTAATGAATATTATTTATATGAAATCTAGGTAAAGCTAAAATTATTGACAGATGTAAGTTTATTACGAATTGTAACTTTACGAAACAGAGCCCTGGTCGTAAGATGTTAGTTGATGACGTACTTCCGTGCATGATGTACTTCCGATTTCGTAGACGCTGGTTCTTTTTTTCGCTTTAAAAATTTAATATTTAGCCCAGGCTCTGAAAATTGAATAATATTTTCTCAAAAAATTAAATATAAAAACAGAACTTCATTTTTAGGACAATGCCCACCAGTAACCAGTTTTCCACCAATAACCAGTTTTCCGGCTTAATTACTAAGTGTGCCCACCGCGGATTGGCAATTTCAAGCGCTCAGGCAGGTAAACACCACAGACACACAGGTTTCGTAACGATATTTCCTTCATAGTTAGCGAGTGGTATTGCTACTACCACTTCACAAATGTACGTAACTTAGAAAACAAAGTCTTTGGTACATACCGGGATTCGAACCCACGACCTCCCAGATTTCAGTGTGCAATAGCCGACAATTACTTTTTATTTTATCTGTTTAACAACCTATCTGATTCCTAACTATTTGCCATTTTAATCTGTGCCTAAGAGGGGTCAGTCGATAGCTAGACCCCTAAAACAAACGTATAACGATTTCTCTTCAATCCGAAATCAAACTAGACGACTGTGCCTGCCAGCTACCATTGATATGTCCAAAGAGATCCCGTTACAGTAGGTACCTGTCGTGCACCGGTTCGGCCAGACGGTGTAATGGCCATGTTTTTATTTAGTGCAGCATAGGAACGTAAAAGTACAACCACACTGAACGTTACTCCTGTGACGTGATCTGGAAAGGTCGGTGTGCACACTTGTGCTACGTACATGACGCATACTTGGCAACCGACGTTGTTTTTACTTCTTGAGGTGCAAAATTACTCTATACAACCTCTGTAGATATTAGTAACATTATGTTTCATTCTGAGAGTAATTTTGGGAATGATTTATTGAGTTTGTCAATTTTAAATAAATATGCGCTTGCTACGTAAATAAAAAATAAGAAGAGAAGAGAAAAAAATAAACACGATATTTAATGCATTTTATGTTACAAAATCCATTCTTCTAACCAAGTAAATGAGTTGTTCCTCTCAAATTTCGAACAAATAAACACTCGTGTATTGAAACGTTCTATTTCTATCTGATGTGCCACACGTAAGCCACTGATAGATATCACATTGTCTTACGCGTTGGATAGTGTAACGACAATCCCTTCACCTTCCGGCGCAGATCTGGCGTGGTCGTCGGACATCGTGTCAGATGCGTGGCATAAGAAGCGTAGTTTGTGTGTCTGAGCATACAAATTCTAGAGACCTGAGGCCTAATTAATATTAATAATAATGCCCACTAAACCCTGAAGTGTAGCTGTAAAATGCCATACTAATTACCTACTCCCGCAATCGCCATGTTTCCAACTGGATTTGGTGCGCGTAATATAGAGGCCAGGTCTGACGACCTGGTTACGGTGGCGGGGAGTTGCTGAATGCGGGCGGCATAAGACCGGGAAGCTTGGAAAACCATGAGGGAGGCCTATGTCCTTCAGTTGGCATCAAATGGCTGATTATAATGATGATGATGATAATTGGAGGTTAATCGTGTAGTGCGGCGGTATCGCATCGGTAGAACGCTTGGCTCCCATTCTAGGTAGTGAGTTCCAATCCGTCATCTACCAAGAAAAACCTCTTACTACGTAACCCTACACTGCGCTCGGCCCTACACGCACTTGGCCGGTTTTTTAACTTATGAAAGAATTCCAAAAACGTAGATGTACGAAACAGTTTTTCAGAAAATGTGATTAATATGAGGTGACTTAGGACGCAGACCATAAATTACAAATTTTCCAGTATCTTCTTATCAAAGAACAGTTTCAGTTTGGGACTCGTTTTCCTTCAACGAAAGCCTCAGTAAAGTTTCTGGTTTTAAATCTCTCTTTGTTATGAGCAGCTTAACAAATTGCCCGCTCAATCTTATCAACGAAGGATTGCCGTGCTTCTTTTTTCTTTTACCTATACAGGGTGGGCTGGAAATCATGGTCCAAATAAAATGAGAAAAGGGCGGGTCGTGAACTGAAAATGATTCAATGCCAAACCTTAAATCGCACAAAGAATCAGCTGTGAGTGATCACCACATTGACCTTTCCATCCGTGCACTCAACACAGTTATGTTGCGAGTGACTTTGCAACTAAATGTAAAGGTCGTTGTGCCGTCTACTGTGCATAAACATACGTAAACCCGAGCCTCTATCCCGGACAGCGGCGGGCAGGATCCAGCGTTTGCTACTTGCCACGATCCTTATGAGGTTTATTCAGTATAGAATAGAAGAGACACGTTTACACTACGCAGTTTGTTTGAATACATTGGTATAAACTTTTTGTTAAATGGCACACCAAAAATTTAATATTTAACTCGGTTTGGAATGCTTTGTGAGGCGGCGAGTGGGGGCTACCATGCAGTCTGTTTTAAGCAACCTTTTAGACTGTCTTCCGTAGCTGCGCCATAAGCAGCACTTTTATTCTCCCCGAGAAATATATGAGTGACTTGTCTATCTATGGAAAGAACCCTGTTTCAGTGCACACAATTTGTCGTCTGACGAACGCCTCGGTGGTCGATTCCAGCATCCAGACGGCAAAATGACCGCGCTATCGACAGTAACGAGGCAAAGAGAGGAAAACAACTCGTTCAATGGTTCCTTTAAGGCAGCTGGTGACTCGTTCAATAAAAGATTAAAAGAAACAAACTTACGTTTACGTTTTTGTAACTTTCCAAGAAGCTTTTCATTATACATTCGAGGGCAATGGTGAAGAGCGGCCACTGACGAAATCATTGATATCACAGCAATGATTGAAAAAGAGGGTGTGTGCTCATGACTATACGATAGAAGAGAAAACTTATATGATTTTCTAAATTTAGATGACTATTCGAGCCGAGTATAAGTAATCTCAAGTCAGGTTTTTTTTATATAGCCTATATACGTGCCACTGCAGGGCTTTCTCTCAGAGAGAGAGAGAGTGGCCTTAATTACCACGCGTGCCCACCACGGATTAGCAATTTCAAGCGCTGGGGCATGTGAACACCTCAGATACTCAGGTTTCCTCACGATGTTTTCCTTCGGCTTAGCTTGCTACTGTGACTTAACCACGTAACGTACGGAACTTAGAAAACAAAGTCATTCGTACATGCCGGGATTCGAACCCACGGCCTCCCGAATGAGAAGCCGGCGTTCTACCGCTCCGCTACCACATAAATAATAAAAACTTGACATACGGTATTTGTAAAAACACGATTGCTTAAAACACACCATAAACGCCGCCATATAAGTCTGTGTTAAGGACTTTACAAGGGAACGACTTTGCCACAGATTATTTATACCGCGCTTATTAAGTATTTTAAAGGACTTTATATTATATATATATTTTTATAAGTAACAACTCTAAATCGTCCATTATGTCGAACTTAATTATCTGATTCGACAGCATTGTAATGAAGTTCTATATCATAACAGATATAATGTAAGTGAAGATTTGTAATTGGCTCTAAGACATGGCACCTGTTTCAACTTTGTGAAAAGTAATTATCCAAATGCCAATAAATAATTTAAATTCGGAAGTATGAGGTTCTGAGTCCGATCCCGGAATGTGAGGTAATCTGAATGTCTGAGGTGTTCATCCGCAGTGTTAGAAGTTGACCAACCGCAATGATTGTAAGTGCGATGAGCTTCCGCAGTTATTATTAACAAAATTGTTTATTTCAATAACAATAATTTTGACACGTGTTTGCACATCGAAAATCCACGTGTCGGTAACAAAGGCGAATAAAACCATGGTTACCGCGCTGCGCCGAAGTATTTTCAATCAGATTTATACGGGATTAAAATTTTAACGAGTTGTCGTCACAGAGGCTTAACTCCACATTGTTACGGGGCTTTTATTGAAAAATCAGATTTTTCAAAAGGCTTCGTAACGCGTGCTCACTTCCACGTGAAAACTGAAGGTATAGAGACTATGCAACGTTCCCTTGCAGCTTAGACGTTGGCCCTTGGTAAGTGACACCAGGGCCGAGTTTCATAAAACTACAATTCGTAGTTTATTATAACAATTCGAGGTACATTGCGCAGCATAGTATATTTGTTAATCTGTGGGGTAATCGACTTTGCATCTGAGAGTTTCATCAAATAGGCCCCTGTCTGTTGTGTACTCAGATATCAATAAGATTAAGTAAAAAGTCTTGAAGTTATTATGCACACAGAGTACTGGTACCGTGGAGGTCAGTGATATGGAGAATCACGATAGATTAATAAAGCTTTAATCGGCATAATTTAATGGAGATAATTTCAGTTTCACATTGGTCTGCTAGGTTGCAAGGCCGGCCGTTGTGCGAACGTTGTGTAAACGTTGCATGAATACTAATACAGCCATATCTCGCAGTTATAGTTATCGTCCAATGTGAAAGCCGCCAATGCTGTGAGTTGAATTGACGCAGTTTGCTCTGCGATTCTGCGAAATGAATCCCAACGGGAAGATTTGTCGCTCGATTTTCACGACATTACTTTTGACCTACATCTCGACTCGTAGCTTCCGCTGAAATAATAATAAAATCGTTTATTTTATAGGTAGTGCGGGCCTTATACTTTGTAACCTAATATACAGAGTAACGCCAAAAATGGGCAATTCCTATTTCGGGAATATATTTCACCCACTTAGAGTTAGTGGGCGTTTTACAACTACTTTTGTTTTATGAGAATTTTTCTTTTTTTATATCGCCTAACATACGTCTCACCGCGGGGCAAAGGCTTTCTCTCAGAGAGAGAGAGAGAGAGTATGGGCTTAATTACCACGCGTGCCCTCCGCGGATTGGCAATTTCTAGCGCTGAGATATTTGAACACCTCTGAAATTCAGGTTTCCTCACGAAGTTTTCCTTCACATTTAGCGTCACCATTAGAATTACGTTTTTCGAAACATCGAGAGCTTACATAATTTTACTGCGTAAATTTCTACGAATTTTGTTTGTGACACAATTCACACTACTAAAGCTATAGAACAAAATAATGAGGTATGCTGTAACTGTACCTGAAACGTTAAAATTGGTCAGTTTTAGCGGGAATACACACATGATACTTATTTATTTTATTGTTTTAGTGATAGCAAACTCATTCCGGCACTGCGAGCCGCCCCTCGCATTTGTTATTCCAATGTTCCCGTTATTTAAAGCGCCGTAGATAAATACCGTAAACCCCTTTTTTCACGTCTACCGCCCCGCCTAATTTGTAACAGGATGATAAAATATTCATAAGTTATTTGGAAACTTCTGCGCTCCCGCGATAAAGCTCATACAGAGAGAAATAACTAAGCACCTGCCTACATTAAGGTGGCTTGTATTCTTCTGACAAATTATAATAAAATCTTTCTGTTTACGCCCACGTAGGTATATCCCATTAGCTACTTTAAACGAGGAAGTGTTGTAAAGAAATAAATACACAGTATGTAACATATGAGAATTTCGGAAACGTTCGCAACAAATTCAATGAATTGCAACGCGATATCATTAGGATTTCCGTGTGGCGCCGGATTAAGCTTCCGTGGATGTCGTAGAAGGCGACTAAGGAAGTACATTACCAGGAGACGGGCAGCAGCGTCTTCCTGAGATTCCAACCGCATACTGCGATCGCCAACCCGCCTGCCAAGCGTGGCGATTATGGCAAAACCCCTCATGGTTATGAAAACCACAAAGGAGGCCTATGTCCTGCAATGGGCGTCAAATGGCTGATGTTGATCATTAGAATAGAAAAATAATTTCGCCACCATCGATAACATCATATCAGCTCAGATGGGAAATCGCGAGTCTTAAGGCGTGTCTCCTGCGCGTGTTTTTTTTAAAACATTACACAGAAAACACGAAACAAAAACATTTTTTTCCATAGTCAAACTGTCTACTGCTATAGAAAAATCTTTCTGTGTAAAACAAAACATTTTGTGTCGTCATCATGTATGAGTTATGACGAGGAAGACGAGAAATGAAACAAATCCTTCCCCTCTCTGCCCGCGCGGGGAATGTTTTCCGTCGGCTTCGGAAAACGAAAACATTGTGTTTGAATACACAATTGCGTATAGCCACGCCCCAATGTTTCAATGTTTTTGTGTAATGATTCGGAAAAACACGCGCAGGAGACACGGCTTTAGAAGCGAGAAGTCTGTGGTTCGTTTCGTTTTTTTAAAGTGAATACAATTTTTGACTGTGGTTCGAACCTCGATAAGATTTTTTTTATGTTCGTTTCTTTAATATTTTTTTTTTTACTCTTTGTCATCCATTCAAATATTTAAGTACAAAAATTACAGAGTTTATATAATTTTTTTTTTGTACTTTGATATTTTACCTGCAGATAGCGTTGCACGATATCATTTTGTACTCTGAAAGTTTACTTGCATATGGCTTTGAATGACATTATTAGCAGCGGCTTTTGCATTCTCCTGTGCATATAAGTATGCGGAGTTTATCTAAATACGTAGAAGTTTTACGAAAAAACTTTTTATCGATTAAAAATACATTTTCATTAATTAAAAAGAAAAAGTCAATTTTAGTATGGTAATCCAAAATTTGCCCCAAATCCATCCACCGACATATTTTTCATCGGAAAAACGTTTAATATACTACTTATATTCAGATAAAATTCATTCTGTACGTCTAATATCAGTGATACTATAATTTTAAACAACTACCACCTCGTCTAACTTCTGCAGGTTATTTCATAAACAAAGTGGTCTGCGCTCTAACACCAATTTGCTAAAGAAGTCCCGAGAAGATGTAATTTTATAAAGTGTCTCACAATACTGGTACATTATGGCTACAGGAGGTACAGTAACTACCAAAAGTAACTATCGGGCGGCCGAATAAAAACTTAAAATGAGCGAAAATCTGAGCTACCTAGCTACCCGGAAAAATGTAAGGATTTTAACAATGAATTTGTATTGGCTTAGAGAAAATGACAAAGATACTCATAGCCTCTGAAAACATTATATGCCTACCCTTTTTTAACCGATTTCGAAAAAGGATATAAAAACTTCCCTCCAGTACACATATTAAGTGCTTCAGTGCTAAGGTCATGTTAATTTAAATTATTTCTAGGTTTTAGTGCTGTAGTGTTTTGAAGTCAATTTTTATTTTTATTCATATATTTATTGGTGATAGTTGGCTGGGGATATTGAGAGATGAAAAGCAGAAGAGGAGACTTTTTCTCAGCTGTGGGACACAAAAGAGGCTGAGTAAAAAAATAAATCGCGAAAAAATATTCAGCGTTCCATATTAAAATGTACGGAAGAGCAGAGCTGATATTTTTCTCGCAAATTTGAATTTTTCTCTTCAGTAAAAGTTGTTCGTATTGACGCGTAGAACTTCAGTATCTGCTTGGCATAGGCCACTCATTTGAGAGATAACAAAGCCTATTTCTTTGCATGAACCTAGTAAACTGTCTCTATGACACAGTAAGTATGGTTTGATAGCATGATGCCCACTATTGCACTTTGTTAATTTCAAGGCACTTTAATGCAGCGGTAGCACTATGACAACTTCTCCGTGTGGAACCGGATTAAGAATAGCGTCACTCCATTTCCTTCTGTGGATGTCGTAGAAGGCGACTAAAGAAATCAATTACCAGGAGACGGGCAGCAGCGTTTTCCTGAGATTCCAACCGCATACTGCGATCGCCAACCCGCCTGCCAAGCGTGGTGATTATAGCAAAACCCCTCATGGTTATGAAAACCACGAAGGAGGCCTATGTCCTGCAGTGGGCATCAAATAGCTGATGATGATGACAACTTTTGCAAATCTTCATATATGAGATGGCACCGTCGAAGCCAGCACTGTAGCCCCTCTACACCGTACCAACGACAACACGAAGTGGCAACCGCACTGCGCGGCGCGACGACGACCTCAGAACTTCAATATCCGCCAGCAACTTCCAGCAACACAACGTGCCGCTGCTGACAACTACACAAAGCGAGCCCCGCTACGCCTTTTTCGTAAGTACCTAAGTTTAGCTGACTGCAGAGGAAAAAATCGCGATTAAACCCGAGACTTAGTTGGCGGCCTCTCACGATTAGGAAACTGACAACACTAAAGTTTTTCGATATTGACGTCCATTCAGTTGCAATATATTATTGTGTTACGATGAATAACAATATTTGAGTTTGAGTCTACAACGGCGCGACGACAACCTCAGAGCTCCAATATCTGCCAACAACTTCCAGCAACACAACGTGCCGCCGCCGCTGACAATTACACTAAGCAAGCCCCGCCACGCCTTTTTGATGAGCACCTAAGTTGTTTAGCTGACTGCGAAGGAAAACATCGCGATGAAACCTGAGTTGGCCTAAATGGGTGAGGAGCGGAATCACTGCTGTTGCGGAATCTCCCCTCAGACTATGGAGCACCTCTCTCTGTGTCCCAGGTGCCCTTCCACATGGACTCGAGAGGACTTGCTGGAGGCCACAGACGCTGGAGTGCGCGTGGCCGAGTTCTGGGCCAGTAAAATCGAATTGGTTTTGTCAGTTTGTCACCGACACGATAAGAAGAAGAAGTTGGCCTCGCACGATTAGGAATCTGACAACACTACATTTTTATGGTTTGTCACGTTACCGAGGGTTGTGTGAAGGCACAACCCTTGGTAACGGAAGCTAAAGAAATAAAATGAAAGATTTAGAGATGGAAAAATGTAATCATCAAAGCTCCTACAATTAAACTAAAAACTTAAAACTAATAAAAACATCAAAAATTTATATAAAAGAAACCTTAGGTCCCAAAAGGGTAAGCAGATCGTGGAGGCAGGCCGTGGAGTCAGGCCGTGGAGACGGACAGGCAAGTTGTGAAGGCAGGCCGTGGAGACGGGCAGGCAAATCGTGGAATCAGGCCGTGGAGACGGACAGGTAAGTTGCGGAGACAGGCCGTGGAGAGGTAGACAGGAACTCAGGTAACTCAGGTAGGTCTCACAAGTAAGACTCAGGTAAGACTCTCAAGTAGGACTCAGGTAAGACTCTCAAGTAGGATTCAAGTAAGACTCTCAAGTAGGAATCAGGTAAGACTGACTCGAAAGCCTTCTTGGGCGGCTTTTATACCCCAAAAGTAGTTCGATTCTAATATTCAAATTTGATCTGAATCTACGTCAGAATTCTTCTGGAAGTTTCCGGATCCTGTTCCAAATCCATAATTTCGAATTCCAGATCTTCTTTCTTTTTCTTGCACTAAATTCATAATTTCGATTAGGAATGTAAATAGTCTTCTAGAAGTCAACATAGACCAGAAGTTTCCTTATTCGAACTTTCTAGTATGACGGTTATTTGACATAATTTAGAAAAATAAAGAACAATATTCAAATAAAAGAAATATCTGACTAACAGTTGAATCGTCGCCAGTAAAGCAAAATACAATATTTACAATATGAAAAGTGGAAAAATAATCAGAAATACGTATTAACTTTGAAATAATAGTGAACCAACCTTATGCTTTCGTTTGATGACAACAAAGTGTTGTGAAATTGGATTTCAGTGGTTCAACTTGGACAAAACGTAAGTCTTTTTTTGCATTGATAGAAAGAGTAGGGTGCTAGGCAATAGAATCGCGCTAGACGCGTAAGCATAAGGGAACCCATTGCTAAGACTCCATTGTCCGTCTGTCTGTCACCAGGCTGTATATCATGAACCGTGATAGTTAGACAGTTGAAATTTTAACAGATGATGTATTTCTGTTGCGGCTATAACAACAAATACTGAAAACAGAATAAAATAAATATTTAAGGGGGCTCCCATACAACAAACGTGATGAAACGACCACCTCAGAACTTCAATATCCATCAGCAACAAAGGATAGCGCGATCAATGAGCGAAGAGATATACATTTTGATATATACACTGTTTTCTTTCGCTTACAACAAACACTGGGTCAGTATTATAAAACAGCAATATAATATTCGATCATACCGTCAACGTTGCGTTTGAGCCCGAAGGTTATCTCAAAAATAGCGACAATTACGGCTCTTTTCTTGTTTTTTTTTAAATTGATTGATAAACGGTAGAAATTGATAGTTCATTTCTTACCTAATGACGTCATATCCAGCCGATTTACGTTTAAATTTTTAACCCACATTTTAAAAAAACCTAGAAATCTTGCCTTACAAATAAGATAAGATAATCTTTATTTGAGCTTTCTATGCAATGTTTGCCTTAAATGAATGATGAACCAACAAATTCAGGTTCAACAATGGTGATTAGAGTAAATCACTGTGACTGGTTCATCCTGAGGATGTGAATTTCGTTACACTGTGGCATCAGTTAGCTCGCTTCACACTGTGGATACATTTATTAGGTCGATTTCAGCCTTACGACGGCCGCCCGTAATCGGTAAAGCGCTCACGTCAAATCCCATCTAAAGCGAAGTTACTACCGGCTTAGCTCCGGGCTAATTCCGTTCAACATTGAATAGGCTAACTGTCACGGACCCCTTTGCTGGAGGCGTAACTCGCTCTGACTGATGTGGATTAAGCGCCAAGGCTTTAAGGGACTATGGGCGGTTTGTGTAAAAAGCACTAGGAGTCACCGATAAACGTACGGTTATTAAAATTTGTTGTGTAATTCGGGACGTTCGCCAGTTAGATTTTTTCCGGTAAATGACTAAGTTATTATTCGGGAGTATTCGGAACTATTCGTCATATGGTTTCACCTGGTTTGTACTACATGCGCTGCGAGTAGAGGAGGCATTATGATTATTAGTATTGATTACTAGATGATTCGGCAAACGTTGCTTTGCCATATTAGTTAGCCTACGACCTATTCTCAGATCTATCAAATGTACACGAAAAAATCACAAAAATCGATAAAGCCGTGTCGGAGGAGTTCGATAACAAACACTGTGGCACGAGATTTTTATATATTAGATCATGATTTATTATCAATCCCAGGCGGACATACTTCGACCAATTAGAGGATGTATTCATAAGGAGCCTATATACGTCCCACTGTAGGGCACAGGCCTTCTCTCCGGGAGAGAGTATGTACATGTATGTATTAGCTAAGGCCAAGATAACAAGTACCCGAAACTGGCGTGCGCGCATGCAACGACTAATTAATGTTAATGAAGCGAAAAAGATCTGTGACAAGTAGTAGCCACTGCTCTCTGCCTACCTATTTATGGAAGCAATGTCATACCGGGTGTTGATGAGAGGTC
Source organism: Yponomeuta malinellus (assembly GCA_947308005.1). Taxonomy (NCBI): domain Eukaryota; kingdom Metazoa; phylum Arthropoda; class Insecta; order Lepidoptera; family Yponomeutidae; genus Yponomeuta; species Yponomeuta malinellus. Next base: position 11,402,669 of record OX371006.1, on the reverse strand, counting down.
CGGCAGAAAGTGGGGTTTTTAAGGTTAAACCTCCATTTTATTATGGGATCTGTAAGGGTGTTAAAACACTGGCGACAGACTCGAAACCTCAAAAGCAAATGCTAATTTTTCCATAAAATTTTAATTTGCTGGTTCAATCGATTACAAAAAAGCAAAATTTAAAACAATGTTAACGCGCAATGGATGCGTACCTTTCAGCTTTCTTATGGCATGGAGCGTGAGTATAAACCAGCGCTGCGCTTGCTTGTTTGTTTGATCCCGATGTTTTGAATACATTACGCATTGAAATTTCCAACCCATTTAAGAAAGCTTGAGTTTCTTAGGAAATGTTCGGTATAATATAATAGATGCATTTATGCAAAAATATGAAAAAAGTGGGACTCTGTACCTCAATATTTCCTAAGTCGCTAATTTTTAGACAAGGATCTTCCGGATAAAATGTTGGTTATGACGTAAATAATGTGTGAGTTTCGGAAAGGTGTTGGCAAACTGTAACGTTTATTACGCGTAACGTTAAAGTGTAGAAAAGGTTTCTCGTAATTTCAATTATTGCCATAAGCTTTGTTTGCCATAGTTTATAATACTAATACTTTTTCCTGCACACAAACATAAAATTATTTTGGCAGAGTGTCAATAATTGTATAGATGTAACCAATTACATTTATTTATTTTATTTCTTGATATTAGACACACCAACATCACACAGATAAAAAAATAATTAACTAACACAGCAAATAGTTTTAAGCCTGATCTGTGCACTACCAATAGGTGTGCAACAGCATTCACAAGTAGATAGCATACATACTGACATTAAAACAAGCGCACTCATGGAAGCTAAAATAAACAACGAAGTTCCTTCTCACTCTAGATTAAATAAGTACAGAGCAGTTCCTAAACTAAACTTAAAACCTTTTACCTTCCTTTTTTAACAATTGTGAGTTAATTTTTATTGTACTTTATTTTCTGGTCCAGAAGTTGCTTGATTTGATTTTTGTTTTATATAAATATTAGTTTATATAAAACAAAAATTTAAAGTTTTATTTTAATTGTTTCCCCAAGGTAAAGGTATTGCCTAGTTTGGGGACCATTGGAAACTTTTGTGTTTTTACTTTTACTATGCACCGTATGATGACATAAGTCATTAAAATGTACCATTATGTTTGTTGGGCGACCTTGAGCCTTCTTATAAGGCCCGTAGTCAGCGACCAGGTCTCACATCCATAAGTCATCATATTGGTTATACACCTTTGTCTTGAGACACTGAGGTATTTTGGACGCGAATATGTGTTTTAGTTTCCCTAACGCTGCCCATCCGAGTTGGATTCGACGAGTGACCTCTTTCTCGAAGTTGGACTTACCTAACTGGACTGTGTATCCCAGGTATACATAGTGGTCGACAACTTCGAGGTCAGAGCCGCCAACGTGGATAGAAGTCGGTGCTACATGGGAGTTCGACATTGTCGCCCAACGAGCAATGGAGAGAGCTATGTTAGGAGTTTCACTGCGTGATCGAATCAGGAATGAGGAGATCCGCAGAAGAACCCGAGTTACTGATATAGCTCGAAGAATTGCTCAGTTGAAGTGGCAATGGGCGGGGCACATAGCTCGGAGAACTGATGGCCGTTGGGGCGAAAAAGTTCTGAGTTTGCAACCGCGGACCGGACGACGCACCGTGGGAAGGGCTCCTACCAGATGGTCTGACGATCTGATTACGGTGGCGGGGAGTCGCTGGATGCGGGCGACACAAGACCGGGAAGCTTGGAAAACCATGAGGGAGGCCTATGTCCTGCAGTGGGCGTCAAATGGCTGATGATGATTATGTTTGTACCATTACCGTATGGTACCCGGCTGCCTTCGACTCTATATGCCTCACATGTTCTCTTCACGATTGTTTTGTTTTTATTTTAGTTTTGTTGACTTTCGTGTATTTTGTTTTTTTACCTACGTGTTTACGTTGTGTTTCTGTAAGAATTTGAATAAATGTCTTCTTTCTTTCTTTCATTCTTTCTTCTTTCAATAAATGTTTATTTTACTTTTTACTACAAAATACATAAAATATCTTTAAAATCATCATCATCATCAGCCATTAGCGCCCACTGCAGGACATAGGCCTCCATCATGCTTTTTAACAATGAAGGGTTTTGCCATAATCGCCACGCTTGGCAGGCGGGTTGGCGATCGCAGTATACGGTTGGAATCTCAGGAAGACGCTGCTGCCCGTCTCCTTAGTCGCCTTCTACGACATCCATGGAAGGAAATGGAGTGACGCTATTCTAAATCTGGCGCCACACGGAAAATCTTTAAAATGTAAAACTATAAATAGTAAATAAGTACATTAAAACTTAACATTGGATCAGTCATCAGTCGGTACGTGGCTTCAGCAACTTATGTCCAAAAATTGTCGTTGAAAATGTCGAGGGTGTTTGATCTCTCCAACTCGTTATGATGAGTCTGAAGACGAAACAGGCTGGGAGTAGATATTCTACCGTACCTAACTACTTAGTACATTGTAAACTGCGGTCGTTGCTATGTTGTTACACGAAAGTGTGGAAATTGCGTAGTACCTATACACACAATACACTCTATACCAGATAAAACTTCCCCGAGTGTAAACAAATCTAGGTTAAATACTGAATTTTTTATGTTATCTATTAAAAAAATGTTCTTTTTATTAAACGAAAAACAAAACAGATACAACAGTTAGGCACTATAAGAAAAGGTACAATTAATCTTCTTATTATTAATAGCAATTTCTTCAAGGCGACCTTCATGGTGGAAAGGATAGTATTTGTAGATAGATAGGTTATTTGCTTCATATTATTAATTCATCTCTTTAAGTAATTTGGAATCTAATACGTAAAAATCTCGTGTCACAGTGATTGTTGAAAATTCATAAGAATCCGTGAAGCCGTTTCGGACGAGTTAAATTTAGCTAATTCATGTTTTTATTCTTACATACATAAGCAGCCTATATACGTCCCACTGTAGGGCACAGGCCTTCTCTCAGGGAGAGAGTATGGGCTTAATCACCACGCGTGCCCACCGCGGGTTGGCGATTTCAAGCGCTGAGGTATGTGAATAGCTCAGACACTCAGGTTTCCTCACGATGTTTTTCTTCACAGTTAGCGAGTTGTATTGAGTGGTTTTTATTTTTATTTTCCTTATATTCGTAATGAAAAGCACAGTTTTTACACCTCGGGTTAAAGACTTATTTAGTCGCCTGAACTTTTGGCGCCCTCGCTACGCTTGACGCTCGAGCGCCATTCCCCGTCTCGGGACTAAATATGTTACTTTCACCCCTAGGGTAACAAAGTACTATAAATAATCAGTTTTTTTTTTCTTTTCGTAACTTATTTATTTGTAATATCGTCGGCTTACTGCAAGAAGTCATTTACTGCAAAAACTCTAACCACTTTTTTTAAAGGTATGGACATATAGATGTATTGAACAATGGTACAATAGTGGTGTTTTAATATCAGACATTATTTTAACGATGTTATAAGGAAGAGGAAATACAACTTTTAACTAACACGAACTAAAAAGTCGTTTTTCTCCCAATAGTGAATATGTCGGTTAATGAGTTCTTGCAATAAGCCGACGATATATACAAATTCTGTGAAAAATTCAACTGGCCATCTACCCGGGTCCAAAAGATAATGCTGACTAACAAAATACTAGGACGATAACGTACAGGTGATACAGACACTACGACGTACGACATCCGCGGCATAGTGGTAGAGTCCCGCTAGCACTTTTCGGCACCTTAAAAATGGTCGTAGATAATACAGGGAATAAGGTTTAAAAGTAGAATTTAAAAAAATGTTGGTTCTTTATTCGAACTATCCATAAAATATTGAGCTGACATGGTACTTGAAAATAAAAAACAAACGAACATCAGCGTTTTTGTTAGGGGTTCTTAATATGGTGGCCAAGAGTCTATGTACTTCTAAGAAGAAAATGACGCCATTGAATTTCCTTATCTTTTTAATTACAGAAAACTCATTTTTAGAAAAGGAGTAGATTTTCTCTGTCGACTCTGATCATGCCTTCTTGAGTATTCTGCCGTCTCTAGGTAGCGCTTTCATACTCTGTAAATAACAGAAGGGGCGATCTTAAGTCAGTTCCTGCATATTGTTACGACGGTGGACAGGAGGTAAAACTTTGAACGCGTTTTTCCGTGCCTTGGAGGCGTTTTCAGCAGGCTGAAAAACCGTTTCAGGCCGTTTCAGAGGGTGCTCTGTCACATACTAGTTTATCAAAATTTCACCCAAGTTACCATGGTTTTCAGGCGCCTGAAACATGTTTTCAGTCCGTTTCAGGCCACCCTCTATCCGATGACACCATAACCTGAAAACCCGTTTTCAGGCATTTTCAGGACCCCTTATGGGCCCTTGAAGTACATTTCAGTATATGACGAAATTTTCAATAGGAGTGAAAGAGATAGCCCTGTTAGAGAGGGATAGCTATAGTCCGAACATTCCGAAAAGGTGTGACAGAGACATCACGATCGAGCGAGACGGCAGAACCTTCCACGACTTGATGGAGTTTTCGAGAACATCTCAATCGGTATATAAGCGGGGACGACGCGTGCCGCGCGTCAGTTTTACTTTGGAAGCGGAAGCGAAACGAAGTACAAGCGAAGGAAGAAGTACCTACTACGAGTATTATCGGATCAGTGCAGTGTGATTAAAAGTGTTTGTTTAGAGAAAAGTGTTGTGACGTTAAGAAATAGTGCGGAAATAAATCCTACTCTTATTCATCGGTGTATAAAGTGCGTTTTCCGATCACGAACCCACCCCTAGAAATTAACAATATTATGCCACAGTTCGACCCTCTTGAAGGAGAGTAACAATTCGGGAGACTTGTGTTTCAGTCAGACAGGGCATAATGATTTTATAAACCAAATTAACACTTACTTTAATCAATAATAACACTCAGAAGACTTGAAAGACCATTTAAAATTAGTTTTCTGTGAAAATTAAGAAAATCCGAAGGCATCACTTTGTTTTTAGGTGTATTTAGACTCTTGGCTACTTGTCTTTTTTTCTTTTTAATGTGTGCTCTTGGCCACTAAATAACTAAGAACTACTAACAGGAAAGCTGATGTTTTTTTGTTTTTTTTTAATTTTCGCGAATTTCACTTTATATATAGTGGCCAGTTATATTATTAACTTAATAGCGGATAAACTTTTGGTTTTTTGTCGGGTAACTTAAACAAAAAGGTTCATTCCACTTTCAAATCTGAGTATGTGCCCCCTATACGTTCCATTCCACGAGGGCAGTTGAGGGGTTCAATCGTTTTGTGCAGTATATTTTTATTAAAGAGTCACACACGGAACTTTATAGAGTACACGCGTAAAAGTTCATGTGCTGTCAATGTCGACATTTGCTTCACGCAAACATCCCAGTAGAATTATAAAGAAAGATAACATAATTATTTACTCAAGAATGTGCTTCGGTCGGGGTTTTTATTCAATTATTGGGGAAAGAAAACACAACTGAATGTTTACCTGTACAGCTGTGGGGCATCTACAAGGTATCTTCCCCTTCCTATTTAAATTAACTGAGCCTTTATTTAATTGTAGGTCTTTTGTCGCGAAGAACGACGATAATGGATGAAATTAGGCATGGTCGTGTGCAGGATATAACATAATCGTCTTCATAATATATATTTTTACAATTACCAACTTGTAGTGAAAGTTGTTTTTCTTAGGGTGACTTGCGCCGAATTATTGCATAATTAAGTAAATACCTATATAAGAAACAGATAAATATCTGATTGACAGGGTTGTCAGTTATGCAATTTGTCTATGGATAGCTCTGCAAATGTCATGCGCAAGACACATTTGGACTTATTCACTGGAAAGAGCTTACCCATAGCATTATGGCAGATAGCATTGGCACAAGCCGGCCTTAATGAAATAGAAGGAGCCGTTTTCCAGCCTAAGTTCCGCAAAAAAATCATAGATGGCGCTTAATAAGACCTCAAAATTATTTTGTCTGTACAAAACAAAGTGTATTTAGAAAAAAAAAATGGTTTTATCCGTTTTGTCGATTGATGAATGACTGATGTGTTTATATAGTAATCTGTGGATGTGTTTTTCTTGTTTGTCAGACGTCAGACAAGACAAGTTTTTGTTCAGAGTTTGTGTTTGTTTTATGTCAAAGTATAAGTTTTTTCCCGGATCACGTTAAGTTACTGTACGTAACCTACCTACCTGGCAATCTTCTGGACACCGATATCTACTACATACTTGGCTAAATAATATTTTGGACTACGATACGCCTAGCGATTTGGCAACATGTTGGGTGGAGGACGTACATCGTACAATACATGATCGTACAATGTAATCGATACTATCGTTTAATTCGATTATGGACATTACAGCAATACTTTATTATCGATATCAATAGTATAAACAATAGTTTAAACAATATAATGGATTATAATTGACCAATCGTGTAATATATTCAAAATTATCGATACAATCGATAGCTTATATCTTCCATTATTTTCAAGGCCATAATCGATTGCTTGAAAATCGATTACTGACAACACTAGAATGAATGAAAAGTTTTTTTTTGCGTAATGAAAGATAAGGTATTCCCCATACAGCCAAGCTAACTTTTGAGGTCTTATTAAGCGCCATCTATGATTTTTTTGTGGAACTTAGGCTGGAAAACGGCTCATTGCAGTAACAGTATTCCACCTTTTTGCGGCGGTAAGGCGATAAGGCGGTTTTGATACACACAGTATATTATCAGTATGGCGAGCTTTATGTACAGAATAACTGAGCGAATGTGAACGAAACGAAAGTACATACCAGTGTAGAAGTTTCGGCGAAAGTAAGCAAACGTCATTGGCCTCCACGGTATTAGTGCTATGGAGGTTAAACTCAAACGCGAAATTTGTATTCACTAGAAACACAACAGTCTTTTTTATAAAAATACGGTTCATTATAACAATCCTCAGAGGCAGTCTAAATAGTCTGTGGTAAAGGGAAAGACGTAACTACAGATTACTTAAACAGCCTTTGAGGAGGATGCAGATGGTTAGTGAAGCAAACGCACACGGCAGCCTTTGAAGAAGAAGAAGAAGAAGAAACGGTGCCTAACAGCGAGCGTCTTCGTTCGATTTTGTTTTGTTGTTCTGTTAATATATAAACTGCCCAGCTCACCAACACTCACTTGATGTCAAAAGACCAGTAGGTTTCTATAATAAGAATAAGAATTTATTATATCATTATTTACTCTCGATAATTTACACTGGTCTTTTTTCTCAACAGGCCGGGAAATTGAATTCTGCTTTGCGTAACGAACGGCGGATAATTGTTTTAGGAATATTTTTCCTCTGGCCTCGTAATTGAATTTATTGACCTATAGCTAGGTGCTCTATGATAACAAAAAACTCTGGAAGCCGTGATATAATATAATGATTGAGCTATGTTTTGTATCTGTATACTTACAAAAGAAAATTATAAAAATACTAGCTGACTCGGCGAACGTTGTTTTGCCATGTTAAGTGATAATAGGGGTTAAAGTATGAAATTGCCGTTTTATTGCAATAGGTTCTTGGAATTGACATAGAATCTTCATGGTTTGAGGTTTTCGAATGAAACTTTTTTCAAATGGTTTCTATGATGTTCTTTTTTTTTTAAATGTGAAACATTTGAATATCGACTTTCAATTGTTTTTGTTATTCAATTTAGACAAGAAAGATGGATACTGCGAAAATTCGAGTGATTTTTGAATACGAGTTCCGACGCGGAACTAACGCGGCAGAAACAGCCCGCTATATCAATGCTGCGTTTGGAGAGGGGTCTACTAATGAACGCACCGTGCGATTTTGGTTTAAACGCTTTCGTGATGGAAATTTCGACTTAAAGAACGAGCCACGAGGAAGACCGCCCACACAGGTGAATAACGATGAATTAAGAGAGATAGTGGAAGCCAACCCTAGTCAAACTACCCAGGAATTAGCGGCATGGTTTAACGTTACCTTACCCACAATATTGACCCACTGCGTCAAATCAATAAAATAAAAAAATACGAAAAATGGGTGCCTCATAATCACTCGAATTTTCGCAGTTTCCATCTTTCTTGTCTAAATTGAATAACAAAAACAATTGAAAGTCGATATACAAATGTTTCACATTTTTTAAAATAAAGAACATCATAGAAACCATTTGAAAAAAGTTTCATTCGAAAACCTCAAACCATGAAGATTCTATGTCAATTCAAAGAACCTATTGCAATAAAACGGCAATTTCATACTTTAACCCCTAATATTAACCTATGACCTATTCTCAGATCTACCAAATATACACAAAAAAATCATAAGAATCGGTGAAGCCGTTTCGGAGGAGTTGGTTTGTTTGTGCTCTCTCTACTTTCTATTAATACTGTTTTGATTATCGTGTTTGTTTGTTTTCGCTTTACTAATGGTTACGTCCCATATTATTAAATTTGTATGCAAAGATTTACTCAATTTGTAACGAGCAATTAATACAAGTATCTACCTAAAAGATAACCACTTAAAGAAACAATCTCGCAGGCAAATTAAATTCTCTTCACTCACTTAAAACTTCAAGACCCGACGATGGTCTGAATACAGAAATTCCTGCGTAATTCACTAGTGTAAGGACACCTTTTAGCGTTAGAGTAAAATTTAATTATGAAAGAGGAACTCTGACGTTTTCAGGGCGAAATAAACTCAGCGGCAATTAGTGAAAACAACCTAGCCGTGCCTTCGGATTAATAACCTTAATTAACGCTTAAGGAGTTACGGCAACTCATTAAAAAGAGCTGCAAACTGACGACACGAGAATCGTAAAAAACCGGTTAATCGCTGCTCAGTCTGCGCCCTGAAGATCCTGGAAATAAAATTTACAGCCAGCCTACTGGCTCGCCCTTCTTTGTTAATCTTATGCCTTCGTCATCACTGCTTTGTCCATTGTTACTCGTAAGTATATACTTAGGCGGTTTTACGGCTAAACCTACAATCAAAAAGTCCTATCAGTGAGTTAAGAGGCTGGCTGGGGCTGACTGGTGCCACCTGAGGAAAAAACATCAAATCTTACTTTATAATCTGTTTTCGCAATTAGTGCTCATCATAAATCTCAATTATGCAATGGCTGCGGGCGGCACAAGACCGGGAAGCTTGGAAAACCACCTATGTCCTGCAGTGAGCGTCAAATCGCTGACGATGGTGATGATAAATTTCAATTATTACGATAGCTATTTTCAAAACCTGCAGTCTACACCCTGGGGCAGTGATGGCAAATCAATAGCTCGGGATGCGAGGCAATGGCATAATAATTAATTCGAACTAATTCGGGCACCCCAATGACTACGGAATTTACGTCCACTTACCAAAACTTTTAAGATATATTCTATTAAATTCAAATTTTTATCAAAATAAGAAAAATAATTTTAAGAAATTACATACTTTTATGGTGTGCAATAAGGAGTTTTAATCTAATCTAATAGAAAGACTACTCAACATGGGTAAAAACCCAGTACCAAAATTATACCAAGATTCTAGTCACATTTGCAGTTATGGAAACGCAGAATTTAATTCCAGTCACAGTTGCAGTCTGAAGCTGCTAATTCTGGCTATATTTTCCAGACAAAGTTCCCAGGTCATGGCCACATACTTAGTTTTGACGAAAATTGGCACGTACCTACTCCCATAAAGGTTTGCCATGCCTGCCCTAGGGGAATTTGGAACCACTGCACTTGACTGGTTTCTTTATCCTTCTCAGTCCTGACCTTGAAAAAAACAATGGTATTCAATTGTTATTTTTAAGGTCAGGACTGAGGAGGTTATTTCATCACCGCCTCAAGTTCGCTAGCACAAACGCGTCAGGTTACTGTAGCATTAATGCATTAGAAACATCTGTCAAATTCAGTGGGGCATGTAAACAAAATGTATTTACAGTACAAGCGATTGTGTTGTGTGGAAGATATTAATTATTAATATAAGGAGCGCGGGGATTGTCGGATCTCATCTCAAGAACTGTATCAGATTCACATTCAATATAAAATCGGCATGTCAAGTCCATGACTATTGGATAGACGGCTCTTGAGTGCGTTTCACATGCTGCCAGTATCCAGAGCAAAATTTCAGGAATATCATAATTTTGAATAGAATTGAAGATCAACCTTGAAACGAACAATTCACTTCATCTGAAATTCTATTTAGATGAGATCCGACAATCCACACGCTCTTTACATTAATAATAATAATATTTTGCGTTAGTTTGGAAGTATGGGGAGGATGAAAGAAGAAAAATTTGACATGATAAAATATCGAGTGAATGTGGGTGTAAGGCAAGGGACATCCCAGGCGGAGATGCTTCGACCAAATAGGGGGTGTATTAGCGAAGGGAAAGATAAAAAGTACCTGAAACCGGCGTGCGTGCATACAATGACTAATGAATGTCGATGAAGCGAAAGAGGTCTTTCAGGATCGTGGCAAGTGGCAAACCCTTGTCTCTGCCTATCCCTCCAGAATACAGGCGTGACTTTAGTAAGCCTTATAGTATTCATTGAATGTACACTATGATCAAAATTAAGTTCAGACTGAAAATTAAAAGCAAATCGAATAAACAGTTCATGTTCCTAAGAACATAAGAGTAAGTTGTTTCCGAAGTCAGCGTTCGGGTCGTAGAGAACTGTATCGGAATAAGAAAAAAATTATGGCGACACAATTATTGCCGAAGGATCGATGCCATAAAAATAAATGGTCGATTTTACGACGACCGCGGCGGGCGCGACGAATTTTATTATGTGGGAATATCTGCTCAGTGGCCTCATCGCATAATGTCACTTTTATCTATGATGCCGCTTGTACCGCCAGCGAAAGTAGAAATTGTACCTTGTGTTCGATAAGCACTTATTCTATGAATGACAAAATCTTTTCATACGATACCGTAAAACGGGCTACTTTGACTTCCAGGGTTACTTTGACAGATTTTGGGGCTGCTTTGACAGAGCGCCAAAATCGGTTTTCATGTGTGCTCAGCAAGTGTGCGTGACCTCGAGTAATATTGCGAGTAATATTATTACTTAAGAGACTGATTAAGTGGCATTAACAGTACCTTCTGTACAAATATTGTAATACTTGCGTTAATAAAGAATCATTTAATTGTAAAAATATTTGTTTTCATTTAAATCCATGTAGTTTTCAGTGAAATAATAGTTTTTTTGGTCAAAATGATATCAAAGTAACCCATGCTTTTACTATCTTTGTCGTCAGTTGCATTTCAATGCCTTGTCAAAGAAACCCCACTTCTAAGGTTACTTTGACATTTAATAAATTAAAGAAAGTAGGGAGTTAGGGGGGTGGTAGGTCTTAAATTTGCCATACATCTGATAACCAAAGGACACAATGTTCTGTTGGCCTTAAAAATGTGAAATTCGAGCCGTAAAAAAAAGTTACAAACCAAAAACCTCCAAAACCTGGTCAAAGTAGCCCCGTTTTACGGTAACCTACATCGTTTTAGAGGCCACGAGGCACCGCTTCATGGAACAAGTACTTATTAAAACTCGACGCATTGCCACGAACCATCACAATAGTTCACAGCTCCACAATAATCAAAAGTTTAAGTTAACTCTCCCGTCGATTTCAAATCGTTAATTTGTTTGCGAACATTCACTTATTTCCTAGGTAAGTTATATTCAGCTAAAGAGCCTCACACACACGCGCTACACTGTCTTGTTTTACGATGTCATACCGCGGCTTAGCACGAGCGACATAGTTTCCGTACAAAGTCCCGCTGATCACACTTGGCCCTATTTCATAGTATTTTAGAACTAGTTTAGAATGTGGTTTACTTTTACAACCATACTAAAGTTACTACTTGAGAATTTAAAGTTTTTCCCCATGGTAAAGTTTGTACGTATTGACAAATAGTTACCCGCCCCCCTCCCTTGTTTTTTGATTTATATGGCGGTATACGATGGCATCGTACGAACAACAAATACCCGTGACGGAGCAACACCGGAGCGCTAAAAAATAGCACGCGTGTGTGACGAGCTTTATAGAGGCACGTGTTGAATTAGTTAGCGCAACAACTCTACATACACGTGCGGAAACCTTTATAATTTCGTTTGCAAATTTCCTGAAAACCAGAGCTAAACTGTTGCTGAAACCACCCGTACTAAACTCCAACAAACCGAAACCAAATCACGCTATGGACGCGTAATTTTTTACGTGGGTTTCGGGAAGTGTGGTAGTAAATTAACACCTTTTAGGAGTTAATAATAACAATGGGTTAGTACCCATATTTAATTTCATTCAGCTTTTTGATGGGTCACAAAAAAAAATTCTATCAAAGTCAAGGAATTGGTAATAAGGGTTGATTTTGATTGAATAAATGTGATGAATGAATTATCTAGCACGAGAAAACCATTTGACCGACCTTATTGCTTTTCCTTTTTTGACGATTTTTATCAACGGTTTGTTTACAGTCGGGAAAAATCTGAATGGAATGAAATATGTCTTTCTCAAGATGGATGAAGTATAGCGCAGATGGGCGAAGTAAGAAAAGCACTCTTGCGTTATCCAATATTGCTGGTGCTATCAAAGAGCTTTTCTCATAGAGCCACGCTTTGATCAGCTAACTCCATCCATAGATTTGCTCTCACATGCAAAAGGAATACGGCACGAGTAATAAATAGTCCATCCGTTCCTATAGTGCCTGCAGACGGTCGCTCTGCGAACACGAAAAAACATTAAAATGACAAATTGTTTTTGGCAGTGATTCCATTTTTCATGCGGCGCGAGATTATAGGGCGCCTACCATATCGTGGTGGATTCAATTTCACGTGATTACGTTTAAACGTTTTCCCCTCCAGTAGAAAATTATATTGTGCAGGTGAATGTTTTTCACACTTTCGTGGTGTTTTTCTATAGAAAATTATATTATACAAGTGAATCTTTTCCCAACGTTCCTGGTGTCTTTCTTTTTCTTAAAATCATTTCCCTACGCATTGTGAATTAACCGCTACAAAAGTTAGCGGTACAGTCCGCGTCACGTCGACCTATGTGTTAGCCGGCCGTCATCGTAGGTAAGCTTGGTAATTCTTATACGCTCTCGAAAATGAGGAATGAAGGACAAATCATTGTAGGGTCACTACTAAAAAGGGACTGCATGACATTACAGTCAGTTCAATTTTGGTGACCGGGCATCCAAGAGTTAACGTGTTTACCGGCGACTCCCTTTATTTTACTAAATCTAAATTTTGGCAACTGTGACATAGAATACAAATGAAAATAACATTAAATGCTTGAAGCGCAACCACTCTGGCACACAGTCAACTGAATATTAGTAACTATGATACAAGCGCAAATTCTGAGGGTCAAAGCAGACTTTGAACTCGCTAGTGTACGCACGCGAGATGGTCGAAGTAAATGGAATCGTTTTCAGCGACAGTATTGTATCGGTTCGCCTCAAATTACTCGAATAGGTACCGGAGACAGGGACATTTCAATGAATAGAAGAGAAGTTTCGCTTCACTTCTTCTACAGGTCATTGGAATTATTATGAATGCAATAAAAAAACATCTATCAGGCAGAGGCTCAAAACTGTTTTGGTTTGATCAAACTTTACCTACAGGGTGTTAAATAAAAAAGTGAATTAAAAAATTACCTGCAATCCGTCTGCTGAGCATTAACTAAGCAGCCTATATACGTCTCACTGTAGGGCACAAGCCTTCTCTCAGGGAGAGAGTATGGGCTTAATCACCACGCGTGCCCACCGCGGATTGGGGATTTAAATTTTTTACTGTCATCTTGATTTTTGGTGTCGCTGTTTAATCGACAATGCTTAAAAACATGGTGTTTATCTTTACCCAAGCGTATATTTAATAAAATTATGTAGCCCTGATATTTTCAAGAATACAAATCTGAGAAAAAACTCATAGAACAAAATTGTTGCAAAACACAAACTCTAATCTGTCCATCTTGTGGCTGGTCGTCTTACGCCGATATGCCGCTTCCAACCGGTCTTTTTGGAAATCCATGGAGGAGGCCTATGTCCAGCAGTGGACTTCTTGTTGCTGAATGATGATGACAAACTCTAATTGGGTGGTTTCAGCAATTCCGCAGTTTAGAGATAATCCTGTTTTCTTTGTTGAGATAATCCTGTACAGCGGTAGTAGCCCAGTGGAGAGAACGGTTCGATTCCCAGTTCAGGCATGTACCTGCAAGGTGGTACCAAGACAGAAGAGAGGAGACATGGCAATTATGAGTAAATTTTGACCTTAAGTAAATAAGGGGTAGGTAGAACAATGGAGTCGGGAGCGGGAGACCCAGGTTTCATTCCCAGTCCGGGCATGTACCCATGAATTTGTTCAGTTGGTTGGCTCCGCACTTATTGACTTTTCTTTCCTGTGGGATATGCCGACTAACCCTTTTTTTAGAGATAATCCTGTATAACATTTGAGGCCAGCCGAGGAGTTTCTGCGCCTACTTGTTCCTCGCCCATTCCGCAGCGAGCCCTCCTGAAATCGTCGGTGCCCGCGTCGTCGATGTAATCTAACCTAAACCTATTATTGTAATAGTTACCCCCATAATGGAATTGGGATTTTACCGTCGCTACTCCAGGTTAGGTGCTATACAGGCTGTGTAGGTTATTAGGAGCGTATGTTAAGTGTTTACATTGCTTAGCGGGAACGTTTTCTTTGTTGATTGCAATACATAAAAACGGGGCCCCTTATTTTGCAGGGTTGATGTCTGCATTACCGGTGAAATTGCAGGGATACCGCCGTTTAGCCAAAGTATTTTTCGCCAAATTTTACTTCCCAATAAACTTATGGCATCAGTTTCATTTCCCAAATGAAACTTTAGCAAGTTTTCATTTCGCATTTTATTCATTTGGTCAAATTATCATTTCGCATAATTTTACTGCGTCAAGTTTTATTAAGACAAACGTTTATCCTACAGACACGAACTGTTACCAGAAAAGTGGGTTAGGTTAGGTTAGAACTGCGACCCCCACAGACACGAACTGTTACCAGAAAAGTGGGTTAGGTTAGGTTAGAACTGCGAAAATGAATTTTGACCAAGTATTTATTTGGTAAACAATAACTTGCCATAATAACTTTTGCTAACTGTTTATTTGCTTTAAGTTGTTTTGAGAAATGTTTTTTTGCCAAGTGATAATTTGCGGAAAATAGTTTGGGAAGTAATACTTTGGGAAACGATTTTTGGCAATACATTAGTAAACCGAAATTGCACCTTCGTGTGATCAACTTTAACGCGAGTATGTCTTGTCAAGTTTATTTCTCGTAAATAAACGTACTCGTACTTTTGCCGTTTATTTACCAAAAAGTCGTAGTAATACATAATTTAAGTTTTACGCGATGCTTAGGAGTGTCAAGTAATAACAGCTTGCCAGACAAGAAATTCATCGCAAACATAGAAATTCATAAATATCGAACTCCAAATTGCATGACGAACGGCAAAAAGATATTGTTCTAAAGTCCGTATTAACTACATAAAAAACCGGCCAAGTGCGAGTCGAACTCGCGCACGAAGGGTTCCGTACCATTATCTACACAACAATTTAATATAACCGGCAAAAAAATCACGCTGTTTTATGGGGGGCCCTTAAATATTAATTTTATTCTGTTTTAGTATTTGTTGCTATAGCGGCAACCGAATTACATCCTCTGGTCCCTTACCCTTTGGGTACGGAACCCTAAAATCTATGAAAAGTAAGATTTTAAGGCTCATTACGCCTTCACTGTTAAAAAAATATCAGATCTCATGAAGAACCAAAGCTCTTCTATACAAACCATTTACCTTGGTAAAAAAAAAATGGTTTGACCGTATCGCAGCTGTTGCATAAACATTCTCATGGATTTATGGCAAAGAAACTAAGTCATTGTTATTCGATGTTGTGTTATGCAATAGTTCCAAACGGCCAAGTCATAATTTTTTTAGCAAGATGTAGGGTTTGCAGTTGGAGAGTTAGGAGCTTGGCTTTTGAGTTCTGGAAATTTCTTAACTTTTTCGACAAAATTGAAGCTGTTAAGTTGAAATTTGAGCTTTTCAGCTTCAAAAAGCACAATTTTCAATTTGTTGAACCCTAGAGTTTTGATGATCATTATTGTAATATAATCAGTATAAAACACACTCAAACGCAGATAGCAAACACGTAGAGGACATAACTCATTCCTAAGCTACTTATAGGCTATTGATATGAATTTTTGACGATAGATAAAAAATATAGGATTGTCTCTCAAACACCCTGTGTAGCAGAACTTTATTCAAAACAAAATAATCGGTCGATAGGGAAGGGCTTCCGCTTAAGCAGTAGTTCGATTCTTGACTTTGCCGACTCCGGTATTTTTCTTGGGCAAAGTTTTTACTGCGTTTATTATTATTTCCGTTGCGGAACATTCCGTGATGAATTTCGTCTCTCGGTTGCATGACTTTTGCGAAAACACTACCCGAATTCTCACAAACTCTTTTGGGTAGAGATATCCAATTTGAATACACATGACTGCGAGTTCCGACTTGAAAATACAACCTGTTTTAGGTTGAATTCAAATTATCTCCGCTTTCGTTACGTTTAAACGTTATGTGAAGAAGCGCTTATAGATTCCACAAGCATGTTACAAAGGTGCAGAAAAAGCCTTTGACCACCTTGAACCTTCTTGAATTCTATTCTCATCTGAACGAGCAGATGTGAAGGCGTTTATTGAAAATCGTTTATTGCATATTAAATGGAAATTAATATAATTTCCTTGTAAGTAATTGATATACAACATTCCATTAATAAATTACATTCTTTTGTTTCACAATTTCCAATATCTCTATCTTAAATCTCATGTCACAGTTGGCCAGTTTCTGGATTGAGAATTTCGATAAGTAAATGGTTAACTGTAGTGCTGTCTCTTCGAATTTCTCAGAAAAGAGCGTGACAGAACGCTACTTATTTACTTAGTGAAATTCTCAATTCAGAAACCGGCCCATAGTTTGTTATCGAACTCCTCCGAAACAGCTTCACCGATTTTTATTAATTTTTTTTGTGTAGGCATTTTTGGTAGATGTGAGAACAGGTCGTAGGGTAATTAATGTGGCAAAACAACGCTTTCCGGGTCAGCCAGTATTAATATAATGGTGTGCGTAGTCATGACAACCATAAATTAAAAAACAAAACAAAATTACTTTTCTTCAGTCTTGAACATGATCTCGAACTTACATTATTTTGTGGTGATTTCTTGTAACAATAGACATAATGCTTTATAGGGCATGGAACTTTCATTGGTATTGTACTTTATTTTAAAATGACAAGGTTCGATTTAAAGTGGCAACCACTACGCCATTCCCCTATTAAGGGAATGAGAAAAACTCGAACTTCCAGTTTATTTATCGAAATGTTGAGCACCACTGCGATAAATACGCTTTTCACAAAAAGTTGCCGCAAGTACTTAGCAACCATTACGATCGTCGAGTTGCCCAGATGCCCCGTCGCTTACGAATGATTAGACCGATAAATTAACCCGCCCAACTGCGCTGCAAAACATCAACTCTAGATACGGGACTTGACAGCGATGTAAAATTAATGAAGTGCGGCTTTAGTGGATTTATTAGGCGGCTGGGGTACCCCGATCGTATCGATTAGGCCACTACTTGGGGCCGAATAAGTGACCTTCGGTCCCCGGAAGTTTAATAATAATTATATTGGATATAATTACCAACCTTTGCATTTTGCGGTTTCAGAGTTATCTCCAAAGAAAAAAAATGTAATGGGCATTATCCCAAATATTGACAACAGTTACAAATTATATTCATTTTAGAGGTTTAAGGTCAGTGAATATAATGCTACAATTATAAATTAATAAAATTAACTGATTTCTTGTATTTTTGTGACTAATTCGACGTTCTAAAGTTCTTTTTGTGTTCTGTGTTCGTCCTACACGCGAATGAAAGTACTTTAATATTTTCTAATGAATACCTAACGCCAAGATATTGACATCTCAGTGTTCCGTAAAAAAACAAATATAATTTATCTTTTATGTTTGCACAAAATATTAGTCTACATTCTTTTTGTTGCACTAACCCGTGCTGAGGTCAATTTAAAAAATTTAGAGGCTAGAAATTCCACCCATGCCGGGACTTGAACCCGCGACCTCTGGCTTACCGTGCCAGCGCTCTCCCAAGTGAGCTAATGGGCAAGCGCAGGCATCGGCGAAATTTCGAACCTCTTTACAAACTTGTCTGTGCTACGTATTAGGTTTGCATGGTATCACAAAAATTGACAGCTCGTAGGATTTCAGTTGATGACGTTTTTCCGTGCATGACGTTGTTCCGGTTTCATAGACTCTGGGTATTTTTTGCGCTTCAAAAATTTATTAAAGCAGCCCAAATCGACAGGCTCTCAAAATTTACTTTCTCGAAAAAAACAGACCTTTTCTATTTTAGAACAATGCCAATTGCGTAAAACCTCCTTTTTCCAGAATATATAAGGTGTAACAAAATCTACACGTCAAAAATATCAACAATACTATGCCAAAATGTATGGAACACCGAGTTATTTTCGCGATTTCGAAGTTTTCTCAATGTTAAAAGTTGTTGGTATTGACGAGTGGAACGAGTGGCATTTTTTTACACCCTGTAAAATCATAATTTTGATACATCTTGTCAATGCCATCTAAATTTAAATTTCTGTGTAATAAAATATGCATTACGTACATAACCATTTTACCTACAATACATTTTCATCATTACAAATGTGTAGACTACTTAAGATTTTATTTGAATTTGATGAAATGTCTATAGAATTGAGGAAATTTCACTTTTACGCCACTCAAATAAAGCTAAGCTCAAAAACTCTTCATTTTGTTTTATTTAAATGTTAGAAATCAGCATAGTCAAACTTCTCATCTCAATTTATATACAGACAGGCATACAAATGAGATACCGCGCAATAAACAGTCTGTATATAAATAATTCGTATAAACAGCGATGAAATCTCAATAAACCCCAAAGTATCCGATGCTTACTCCGACGATCCATTTATGCCGCCTTCTCAGCTGAAATCACGTTCGGATCGGGATTTGCCCGTCTCCACTTACTGTTGTTTATTGGCAAACTATACGCTAGATCTTTTGCCGCGAGTCCAACTTTGCTAGAAAAAGGAAACGAAAGTGCAAAAATGTTCTACAAGTGCTTGACGCCCGTGTGCGCGACGCTGGCCATATTCTGTATTCTCGACGTTATTGTGTTCGAAATTGTGCTACAATTTAATTGCAATTTTCATCATCAGCCATTTGACGCCCACTGCAGGACATAGGCCTCCCTCATGGTTTTCGTAACCATGAGAGGTTTTGCCATAATCGCCACGCTTGGCAGGCGTGTTGGTGATCGCAGTATGCTGCTGGAATCTAAGGAAGACGCTGCTGCCCGTTTCCTGGTAATTGATTTCCTTAGTCGCCTTCTACGACATCCACGGAAGGAAATGGAGTGACGCTATTCTTAATCCGGCGCCACACGGAACTGCAATTTTATTAAGTCGTTATTACATTATTCCCGAAATAACGATATTAAACGTTTCAGTCATGAGAAATAACATTAATATACTTATAGTAACTTTAGACCGCATCGGAAATTAAAAAAAGCATATTTTAAATTATAATGAATTCAGGATCGTAACAAGTGGCAGTCCCCGATCTCTCCCTGTCCCTCCGGGATACAGGCGTGAGTTTAGGTTACGTTACGTTACGTTACTTCACGTTACGTTTCGTTATGAATCGTTACGTTAACTTATGTTATGTTGTGTAATAATTAATTATTATATGTATAAACGTATTTTATTACAACGTATCATCATTTAATAAATATTATCTGCTCACCTCTACACACTGCTAGATATGAACTTTTCTCAATCACAAAAAAAATATAATCTTACAAATATTGTAAATGTGAAAATTTGGATAAATGTGTAACAAACACACAGTGACGCCAGAACGGCTAAACCGATCAAGATGAAATTTGGCACAGAGGTAGATTATAGTCCGAAATAGCACATAGGGTACTTTTTATCCCGGAAAAATACACATCAAAATTTCCACGCAAACGAAGTGGCAGGCAACAGCTTGTCGAATATAAATGTTTTACAAAATAAATTAAATGCGAATATCATGCTATTTCCAGATTTGACCTTTTGACTCCTCGAGTCTACGGTAATGACAAAAGAATACTACCAAGAACGTTTTACACTAATTGAATGAAGTACTTAGGACGCTTAAAGATACTGCTTCTGAAGATTACCTACTTGTGTATATTTCTGTTTATTTTTTAGTTTTGGCTATCAATTATTGTAAGTTGTAATGTAAGTTGTTATTTTTTTTAATAATGAGATTTTTATTGAATAACTTCCGACTATCCGAGTAGATACTCAGAGATATAGATGTATACAAGCAGCCTGTGTACTATCTTTCTGAGACAAATGTTTTTCTTTTTATTATTTTATTTATTTATTCGTGGCAAGCCCTGGCCTCAGCCTACCCGTATACAGGCGTGAGTTTATGTTATGGTAGGTTAGCTTCTAATTTATTCAATTCTTATTCTATACAACGCACTACAGGGCACAGGTCTTAGAGAAACAGAGATACGAGTAGTATGGGCTTAGCTAATTCCTACGCTGCGCTATGTGAAGACTTCAGGCATTCAGGTTTCCTCACGATGTTTTCCTACACAGTAAGTGAGGAGTATTATTGCTATTACAAATTCACAAACGCTCGTAACATAGAAAATAGAGTCAAGAAATGGAGATATTTGTACGTTGTCACAAAAATATTCTCGTAATTGACACCGCTTCTGTTGTGAAAATCGCTTTATGTAAAATATTATGTAAACCAAAATAATTTCCGAATTCATTCCTTCGATATAATTCTTTATTCTTAAGCAATTTCGTGTAAATGTATTGAAAATATCTTGCTGTTCCGAGTCCTGACGACCTTCTTGACAAACTTCGATGTGAAATTAAAACTTGATCATAGAGTTCAAGTTAAAATTTATTATTGGGTAAATCATGGGATACCTACCTTTGACGCAAAAATAGATAGCAAATAATCAATACCGAGCGAAAGTACAGTCGACAGCATATTAACCTTTACATCCGTGCACCCTACGTGAATTACGTTACAAGTTGGGGTCGTTACAGTATGGGGTTGTTATGGGGTTGTTTAGGCAGGGTGTACTGTCCTTGGTGGATGTCGGGCCTTAATATCAAGGGGCCCGATATTGAGTATGTAAATATAAATCCTTCTAAAAGGCATATAATTTACCACACTTTAGGTTTAATTTCTGTGGTTTAATCTCTTGGTTGAATTTTGAACCTGATAAGATATTAATCTTGTTAGTTTTAATAACTCAGTTCCAATAATTCAGAAGTTACCTCTGTCTGAGGCCTTTGTTTTCTTTATTTATTTTCTTTTTCTCCAATTTTTGGTAAGCGTTGCTGGTTGTACAATTACTCAAAATACTTACTGGTTACCAAAGTTGCTGTTTCCACTCATTGTATAATTGTTTGTTTACCCAAATAAAATAAAATAAAACAAGTTACAAGTGATTTTGCAAGTAAAATGTAAAGGTATGTCCTACTGTCGACAGTACCAAGAGAAAGTTTTTTTCAATAACTTCGTGGTCGGTCGCTACTTCAATTTGTTTGCGCTGCACTCGTTGGCCTGCAATAAAACTTTGATGAAAACTTATACTTTTGTTGAAAATATTCTCTCTGCTTTTTAGCGTGTAATGCTGGAATATATGCTTGCATATTATTTTAATAAAACGTCCCGAGATGTACCCGGTAAGTGTTAAATCATTGGACTCTATATAAGGGAAGTATACTCGTATCTTACCTATAAACGCTTAAAGGGACCATTGCCATGAACTGGTACTAACTAATTTTCATAAAGAAAATGCTGTGAAACAGCGGGTAATAGTACTTACGTAGGTACCGATATCCAAGATATCATATTATAATACCACATAATACGTGAATAACAGCAGGAATCATTAAAATAAATACGTTGCAGTAACGCCAGTCTGTTTGGAGAAACAGATATTTGGAAAGTTGTACCTGCCAACTGAAAAAATGTTTCTAAGTATTTTCATTGTAGGAGTGTGTAGGTACATTTGACACAAATAGTCATTGAAAAAAAATGAAAAAATTCAACAAAGAAGTCACCCGTAGAGATTTATTCGCCTTTATTTATTATTTGCATTCCACGTCATTATTACATTATTTTGATGTTCTGTATACAATATGTGTTATTGTTGTAAAACATTGTTGCAGGTATTCGGTAATCTT
Organism: Yponomeuta malinellus; assembly: GCA_947308005.1. Classification (NCBI taxonomy): domain Eukaryota; kingdom Metazoa; phylum Arthropoda; class Insecta; order Lepidoptera; family Yponomeutidae; genus Yponomeuta; species Yponomeuta malinellus. Next base: position 11,380,338 of record OX371006.1, on the reverse strand, counting down.
TTATAACGAACCTTCAAAAGTATAGTTCGAAGGTGTTCACTGGGAAAGACCTCACTGTGAATATACGGCCAAATCTTTTGATGAAAATCGTAAAAGCTTTTGACAGCCACCGTAAAATATGACAACGACATTCCGTATGAAGTTGGATTCTCTTTTCTTTTTTATTTACGTTTCGACGATGCGCGTAAAACGTGAGGCCTACCAATAAAACGTCTCCCGAAGATTATATTCAACTTTTCCTTTGTTCGTCTGAAGCGAGTTTATAATAATGGAATTCAACGCTAGTACTTGTTGGGAGCAAACACGTGTTTTATTTCTATCGGGCAAAAAAGAGATCGACAACAATTCATCGACATTGTCCATATACCAAACGATCGTTAACTGAACACTGGCGGGCTTTCATAAAACACGCAAGCTTCAATCAACCAATCAGTCAATATTTATCTGTTTGTTTGTTTAAAGAATTTATTGATAATACACAATTATATTTACATTTCAAAAGGCTTCACTTAAACCTTATTAGGTTTTTGCGTGAAGCCTGAGCCGCTTTTATAAACATTTTTGCTAAGTTTTTTTAACACACAATACTAAGTTACGTATACATGATGCAATACAATAATATTATTATTGATAACAACGTTATTATTATCAATAATAATACTATTCAATAAAATATTTCTTTACCAGGACTTTGATTTGATTGGGTTTCAGAGAAACAAGATTACCCACCAAATTTTTTGGCAGTTGGTTAAGTATATTCGGTAGCATAAAGTCTACTGTTCTTTTTCCGTAGATATTGTTATATTTAGGTAAATTATATGTAGGTAGGTAATCAAGGCTTCTAAGTGAATCTCTTACTGGTCATACGCCTTCCCCAAGGTACGCCACTTGTTTCTGACCTCGGCCATTTTCATCCAGCCGCTGCCAGCAATCTACTTCAGGTCGCCATCAAGCGAGATAGGGGGCGTCCTACGCTGCGGTTACGCGTTCGTGGTCTCCACCGAGCTTACTAAGTTCAAAATGACTACTAACCTTGGCAACCAAGGTGGCAACCATAAATTAATTATAATGACCCTAGGATTCAGTTATAAGATTTTTTTCCACACAGTACCTAGTTCAATAGACGAGCTTTTTTATATGAATTCAAAGTTAGTATTACAAACGATGTGTATTTCTCTATTGCAATAGTTGTAACATTGCCTGAAAACAACCTCATTACATTATAATAACCCCGTCAAAGACCCGGCAACTTGGAAAATTCGATTTAGCTTCTGTAAATCAGAATACAGAGAACACTACTTCCCACACAGAACGTTCCCGGGAGTCGGGAGGTTTGATATTGAGTTTGTAATCACTAGTTCTGTGCAAACACACTGAGCTTCGCGATTCGCGATTCATAGAGGCAGAAGTCGTACTCTAAACAGTAAAAAATATATTTTATTATTTCAAAGTTTAAGGTTAATCAGTGAGCTGGCTCCGAATAGCATTAAGCTCTGAGTTAATTCAATCTTCATTCCCGAAAAATGTATTCATATTGAGCATTGTATATAGTTTCACGACGTGTTAAAATTGCGCAAAAACTGAAAACCATTTCATCAGAATAAATAAAATTACACCACTACAAATAAGCCAAAAATCGTAGATGTATTAACATATTAACATGTGGGTTAAAAAAGTATTAAGTAGAACATAAACAAATACTAAAGTGTCCGTAAAACCAAAAACTAAAGGGCACAACACATTGCTAGGGGATTCAGGACGACAGATGGACAAAGAGAACAACATTCTGAAAAGGACCGCCAGACAAAGATTAAAATTTAAGTTACGATCGGATCACGTGACATGTTTTTCATACCATTGATGCCTAGAAAGTTTGACCGGCAATGAAATGAAATGGGCGCGTTAATACAGTAGTCTGTGTACTAACATTAACAGAATCTATGCCCTAATAGCGCATCAATGAGAGTCTTTTGATTTCGCTTTTCTTTTCTGAAGATTTATCACACGGTACTTCGACATCTATAACGTTCTGTTAGCGCCATTGGCTACCACAGGGTGATAAATACCTATCGGAGTATTGCCGAGTAATTAACCTCGAAGGGGCGCGGTGTGGTTTCGAATCAACCTGTGTAACCAGAGCGGCCGTGTTACGTAAAACTTTACGACGCCCCGAGTGGCGATAGTTGGGTTGGCCATTTGCAGATCCCCTGGAGACGATTTATGGCTTTTACGTAGTTTATCCTTCTATTATTATTGTTATTAATTCTTTATTGCACAATAGATAGTGACGAAAGGTGGACTTAATGCTAATGGCATTTTCTACCGGTCAACCCGCAGGAGGTACAGGAGAAGCAAAAATTGGGATAGGCATCCAAAGAAGAAAGTATTCATATAAAATTACGAGTATAAGTACTTGTAATATTATAACACTCCTCTATCTGGTGGGATAAAGACTCCCATTAAATTCAATTAAAAAGTCGCTTTTTAAGGCATTTCTGCATACTTAACTCATTCTACCATTTTTTGTAAACTGTGCCCTTGTACTACCGAAGGTGCGATATGATCTTTCAATAATTAATCTACAACCTCAAAGAGGTTCTAGTCGTGTTATACAATATGGAAAACTTCAAAAGCGCGAAAACATTATTAGCTTTCCATACTGAAGTTACCACCTGCGGCAATGTACGGAGTTGAGTGTTTTGACCACATTAGAAACCACAGATTTTCAGGTATATTTAGGGATTTTTTACACCCTGTATAATGCTTTATTTGGTCAGAATATTTTGAATGCTATGAATGCCTAGTAGACATCATACTGTTAGGTACATAATATTATGATATCAGACTACACACCTCACGGCATTGCTGGCTCATGAGCAATGAATCAACATGCCGATGATCGTAATTAAATAATCACTAGGATTAATTTAACTTGATAGTCCGCCCCCGATTAAGATCAACTTATCTTCTAAGGAAAGTTAATCTGCTGGGTACTTTTCATTATACTTACGCAAATAGGCAACCTAACTTAAAGCAACCTACTTTAGTAGGAGCTAATTTGGGTTTAGACATTTCTGGTTTAGGCCGGGTATCTGAATTGAGAATTACATTAAATAAACACCTAAGTAACGCTCTGTCACGCTCTTTTCTGAGGAATTCGAAGAGACAACACTAGAGTTAAGTATTTACTTAGCGAAATTCTCAATTCAGAAACTGGCCATTGGGGACTTAACTGAGCGTGTCCTTGTGATGGTTGGGCCTTGCCGGAAAACGTACCTATTGGAATATAACGTACCGAATTTTGAGGTATTATTTTAGGACCTTTAGTTCACAGTCCTTATGTAACACATTTCGAATTCCCTTCGCCTACCCTAGGTGCGGATTTGGAAATTCCGAAAATGGTTTTGTCTTGTAAATGTCATGTTTTTCGAGATACTGGTCTTTGTTTTTTTTTTATTAATTAGTATACTATTTAAAACGTCACTGGGTGATGGCCGAGATCGGACGGTTTCATTTGGACGATCACCGTAATTTCACTTTTTTTTTTCATACAAAGGCCGGCCAAGGCCTTAAGAGGACGCCTCACGAGGCGAGTCTCATACAAACGTAGTTTGGTTTTAATTTAAAAATGACTAGGTGGATCGTAATTGACCCTTATCAATATGTTAAGAGGACTTGAATTAAGGTTTGATGGTGCTTAGAAATGAGAATAACTGAATAAAAAGAAATCAGAGCCTCATAAACCTTTTAATAGAAACATTTCACAAGGCTAATATTTATTTTTTATTAGTTTATTTGTAATTCTTAGCACAATCAAACCTCAATTTGTGTCCTCTAAAAGTTACATTACGATCTGATCTGCCATAACATAATGTAGCCTATTTACGTCCCACCGTAGGGCCCGGACCTTCTCAGAGAGAGAGTATGGGCTTAATCACCACGCGTGCCCACCGCGGATTGACAATTTCTAGCGCTGAGGTATATGAACACCTCAGACACTCAGGTTTTTTCACGGTGATGTCCTTTACCGTTAGCGAGTGGTATTTCTACTATAGCGATCCACCATATCGCTTGTTAATTAAAACCAAGCTAAGTTTGTACGGCAATCACCTACTGATTCGCCTTCTTACATGTATAAAACTAGATGTCTTGTCGTTACTTTTACCGTCTAATGTGAAACCATCCGTGGGTAAACGATCGGTATGTAGACCAGCGACGCTATGGCTCGATGACGCTATTAAAACTGATGGAAAGCAAAGGACAAGATTGACAGGAAAGTGAGGGGTTGGCATGACAGGGAACTGTTACATATGCCCAGCAGTGGGATCTTTTCCAGGGCTAGATAGATATATAATATAAGATATTCTTTATTGTACACCAAAAATCAGTAATTACAAAGCAACAGTTACAAAAAAAGGTAAAGTATACTATTTAAATAAAGCCAATATTTGAATTTAAGTTTTTTTATCTGAAGTGTTCTAAAGTTTTGTTAAACTTTCTTTTTTTTATATTTAAGCCTGTGCATTTCTGCTGAACACTAGCTGACGTATAAAGTACTGAAGCTATCCCTGCATTATCCTACAGATTTAACCAAACTTCGTTGATAATCCTGCACGGCTTTTCTCTTAACACAATATAAATTGAGGGAAGGAAATTGATAAAGTTGCCAAACTCACGGGAACGCAAAGTTGATCGATATCTCGAGTGAAACGCCTAATTTATCTTGATAAACAAAACTCCTAGCTTTACAAGAGGCTCTAAATAATTTATTTACGAGGAACGCGTATTTTTTACTGTGCGTTTCTTGGTATTTTTTATTGTTTTTATTGTTTCAATTGTTTTTATAAACAAAAGAGAACTTTGATAAAAATGGTGGACATCAAGCAGAATCGCTAAACCATAAATAAGAATACAATATGTCAATCTGAGAATATGCACAACTCACAGATATGTAACTATGGCTGTGGTATTTCTTATAGTCTGTTCTTGCACTAACCCGTGCCGAGGACCTCTGGCTTACCGTGCCAGCGCTCTCCCAACTGAGTTAATGGGCAAGTGCAAGCATCAGTGAAATTTCGAGCCTCTTTACAAAGTTCTCATTTTCATTGAAAAAAAAGAACACTAACGCGGCAAAAATTATTGTTGTTCGTTCGTGGTTCGTCTGATTTTGAAAGTTTATTGAATTTTTCAAATAAAAAGTTCTGCCTTAGTACCTACTACTTAGTTTTAATTACTACGTACCTATGCCTTGAATCCGAGCTTTGATTGACATAACATAACATAAACTCACGCCTGTATTCCAGAGGGGTAAGCAGAGACCAGGAACTGCCACTTGCCGCGATCCTGACAGATCACTTTCGCTTCCTCAGCATTCATTAGTCGTTGCATGCACGAACGCCGGTTTCGGGTACTTTTTATCTTGCCCTTTGCAAATACATCCCCTATTTGGTTGAATTATGTCCGTCTGGGTCGTCTCTTACTGGCCCTTCTACCCACATTCGCCAATCTTTCTTCTTTCATCCTCTATGACGGTCATTTAGTAGACATCAAAAACACGCTCTTTTACAAAACTCAATTGTTTTGCCCTTGTTGAAAGTTAGTATGACTATTATGGTTTAATTAAGTTTTGTACTGACCTTCTTTAACGCTACCATAATGCTTTCATTACATTTGTATATCTTAACTACTCTATGACAATAACCTGAAATGAAGAGATATCAACTAAATATCATAAAAGCTATTTCCAAATCGAGTACGTAGGAAATTAATTTATAATTATTTTTATAAATTACTAGGTGACTTGGCAGACGACATATTAATTAGCCTCAGACCTATTCTCGAACCTAGCAAATATACATAAGAAATTTCATGAAAATCGGTGACGCCGATTCGGAGGAGTTCGATAAGAAATACTGTGACAATATATTACATTATTTAAACATGACATTTTATTAATAATGATGTAACCGTTCACTGACGCGTTTATAATTCTATAATTCTGCGCTGGGCCACGTCATAAAGCTTTCAAATTACAAAAGCATCAAAAACAGTCGGTCTGGCCAGTTTTAATCAGTTCTATACCAACCTTAATTTGGAAATTAAATTCTCTAAAGTTATAATTTCAAACGATATTCTCGAAGTACTTATTACTTGTTTACTCATTTCAGTTACATGAGTGATTTATGTACTCGTACAATGTACAGTCGACAGTACATCAACCTTTGTATACGTTCACAGCAATCAATTACGTTAAAGATGTCTTTGCAACAAAAACGTGAAAGTTGATCTGCCGTCGACGAGACCTTGTATTAATAATTTATATCCAGGGCCCTTATTATGAAAAATGCGACATTGTCGGAAGTAGTGAGATGGTCATAAAATCCGTATCTAAAGGTATGATATGACGTCATTGGGCTAACAAAGAGCCATGCATTTCTAGCGTTCATTATCCATTGGCAGGAAATTTCGAAACTATTCAAAAAAGAACCGTATTTGTCGCTAGATTCGAGTGAATTGTCGGGCTCAAGCGCGACGTTGACGACCCTTTCGAACATATCGCTGCTTCATAATTAGAGCCCAGAAAGACATAAAAAGAAGTTCTCTGAAAGTACCCTTGAAAAGATGCGTCGGATAGTACCAAATACCTTCGGAGTCCAACACAGTCACAAGATATGTCGAGAGATATGTCTTAAGCACGGTTTCTTAAAGTTTCTTCCTCGGCTCAGTTAACCGTTTTAACATATTTATTAGGAAATTCTCCAGTAAACACACGCATTTATCAGCCTAACTATACCTAATGAAAGTACTAATATAAAAATGCTTTGTTATATAAATAAGGCTTGTTATCTTTTCATAAAATATTCTTTGACAGTCACGATTCAAAAAGTCTGTAAAGCACACTTTGTGCCAAATGGGCTACTATAACATTAAGGATTATTTAGATAACCAAGATGCCTGGATTAAAACCAGTTCAATCCATAAGTTCTAAGTTTTAGACTAATATGTAGACTTTGTTAATTAAGGACCAAATTAAAAAAGACTAAGGCCGACTTGCACTACTTTCTTAAATGTAAGCCACATTTAAACAGCATTAAAACAAAATTCTTCATACAAAAGTCGATTTAAAGTTGTAGTTTTTTTTGTCCGTTTTTTTTCTCCAAAATTATCTAGATTTTGAAGTGGGCACCTAAGTTTATATTTTCTGTGTTATTTTGAATAAAAACATTTACATTTTTCTTTTTTAACGGACCACATGACTGCAAAAAGTTTAAGAAACTCTGATGTAAAGAGTGTCATATCGAGGGCTCAGGGAGAGCTTGCAGCGCTAGGTAAACAAACGCGAAGCCGGTCGGATTTCAGAACATGGCCCTGAAATGTATAAAAATAAATTATGCCTACTTAAACATGATTGCTGGCAGCGGCTGCATGAGTGAAAGTGAAAAACATTTCCATTGTAACACAAAATAAAACAAATTTACGCAGAGACGCACCTAGTACAATCATACCGAACACAAGTGCTACAATAGAAAAAGGCTGCAGCTCAGCAAAATGCTGGTTTTCTGCTGCACCTGATTCGCACCTAATGACCGAGGGCAGATACTTTGAGGAGTAAGGACTGATTGATCAATTGAAACATAATTTCAATGCTATATGTCAACTAGGATGTTTATCCTTTGCATGCGAGTCATGCATCTGTATTTTTTTATGAAATTGTTGGATGTTAAATATTTTCAATTTATTCAATTATTTTCAGTATTTAAGAATGTGATATCGCGTATCAAGTCTGATTACCATGACAGGCGTCGTAGGTTTAATTTCCAATGGGTGCAACCATACATATTTTGTTCACCTCAGCCTGGGTGTTTTTCCTACAAAAAAATAGCTACCTATTGTGGTTCAAGAGATAAAGCCCTGTACAGACAGACATACAGACGTCGTGGGCACATTAATTAGGTCCCATATAACCTTCGGCTACGGAACCCTAAAAACACAAGTATTTTCCCGCTTTCCTTCGCCCGTTTTTGTGGCCCCGACCTTAAAAATATCCGGCCGGCGACGTCTTATGCATCGTAAACCAATAAATACGTATGACCTCTGGGTTTATTACGATCTGATGGAAATGCAACTTTTATTGTGGACTATGCCGAAGGGAACGATAATATAAATCTGTCTGTTGACTCAGCTGCGTTCTTAAATGTTTATGGAGTTCAGAATAAATTCGGTGTGACTTATGAAAACCAACTCTGAGTAGACCGAAATAATAATACTTTCATCATCATCAGCCATTTGACGCCCACTGCAGGACATAGGCATCTCTCATGATTTTCATAATCATGTGGGGTTTTGCCATAATCGATATGCTTGGCAGGCGGGTCGGCGATCATACTGCGATCGCTAGGTAGGAGTTGCGAATATCATCATCATCATCATCATCATCAGCCACCCGACGCCCACTGCAGGACACAGGCCTCCCTCATGGTTTTCCTAACCATGAGGGGTTTTGCCATAATCGCCACGCTTGGCAGGCGGGTTGGCGATCGCAGTATGCGGTTCCAATCTCACGAAGACGCTGGTGCCCGTCTCCTGGTAATTTATTTTCTTAGTCGCCTTCTACGACATCCACGGAAGGCAATGGAGTAACGCTATCCTTCATCCGGTGCCACACGGAATATACTTTATCGTTTCAAATATACACCAGTACAAATAATACCAATAATAATCATCATCATCATCACCAGCCATTTGACGCTCACTGCAGCTGCAGGATATTGGCCTCCCACATGGTTTTACCGCTTGTGCGGCCCGCAATAACAAACAAACAAATAATACAAATGTACACAAATAATATAAATCGATAATTGCCTACACTATGAAACACGTCGTATTAAATTGTTTGAAAGTGCTACTGTTATAAACAATCACAGTGGCTAATAAACAAAATAACAAAAATCTTAAATAGAATTATGAGACTAAGGTGCCTAAAACATATCATCATTTAAATATTACATCTACCTACCCACTATTTTTAACAAAAGTAAGAGAAATGCTTTAAAAAATTATAACATGTGTGATTCAGATAGTGCTCGCTGAAATTCGTTATTATATAACATCGATACAGCTAATACTGTTAAATTACTTTAATATAAAAGTCACGGTAGTGCAGGTTATTAATTTGTTCGGATATGCGGCTCACGATTCAGTGAATATTACGGTTTTTAATTAGAGAAATTAAATAAGTTAGGCATTTCGTCGCCGATGGGAATCCGTCGCGGTGATAATCAAGATATTAACCCTATCACTGGCTAATTTAATCAAAACTATCACGAGATAATTTTCGTAAATTTAAATAATAGGCATTAAAATTTACGCAAAACCAGAAAATTCATTCAATTCTGTTTTCCAGTATCGACTAATTAAACCACATACATGAATAATAAAAAAGTATAAAATTCTCGATTTAAGTTTTCATACAAATTGACCACGCTGAGTTTTATCATTGTTCGGATTTGTTTTGGTTTTCATGTCTTACGTTATTTTTATAACATGTTACAAACGTTTTGCAAAAAGGATCCTTGCACAGGCATGATTAGTGGCATTGTGAGAACGTTGGCGAGTTTGTATCGCTGAATGAATGAATTCAAGTTTAAACACATACTTCCGTACCCGAAGGGTGCCAAACGGGACCCTATTACTAAGACTTCACTGTCCGTCTGTATATCCGTCTGTCTGTCTGTATGTCTGTCTGTCTTTCACCAGGCTGTATCTCATCAACCGTGATAGCTAGGCAGTTGAAATTTTCACAGATGATGTATTTCTGTCGCCGCTATAACAAAAAATACTAAAAACAGAATAAAATAAATGTTTAAGGGGAGCTCTCACACAACAAACGTAATTTTTTGGCCTTTTTTGGTCGATATTTTTTGGTCAATAGATTTGGTTGACGACCTCGTGGCGACTCGCACTTGGCCGGTTCTTTTTGTTCTTAGTAGCTGGCTAAAATGAAATTAAAGACATTTAAAAAGATTTGAAAACATTAAAAAAGCAAATATATGACTATCGTATATTATTAACTTAATACCGGATAAACTTACTTGGTAACTAAGTAAGTTTATCCTGTATTAAGTTAATAATGTGTAGTGCTTACGAAAGTATTAGTTGCAAAATCATCGTATAGTGGAAAAAATAAAAAAATGTTAATAAGTACCTACAGTCGACAGCAAGTCAACCTTTACATTTTTGTTGCAAAGTCGTCCCTAACGTAATTGACTCGTATGTAAAGCTCGATGTTCTGTCAAATGTACTGCAAAACCCAGGTTTTTACGCCTTAAACTAGGAAATACGGGGTCCCAGAGGGAATGTCTCGGATCCACCTTTTATTTAATTAGGATTCGGAATGCGTTTCCCTCGACGTGCCTCGAACCCCTGCGTTCCCGCAGGACTTCTAATGCTGATGTATGAAGATTTTTAGGAGCTCTCCTTGTCAGAGGGATCATATAATTACAAAACTTTCGATAAGTTCACAGCCCTTGGTACAGTAGACTGCACATCAATCTTAAATCACGTCCACTATGCTCTTGCGTCATGAAAAAAATGTGAAGATATTTTCCTAGGCATAAAATTTTATGGTTATCAAAAAACACTTCCTAGGAAAATGTATTACAGTAACTTCGTAGCACGCGTAGCGTCCGCTACGGATTTTAGCTACGACGTAGCACTTGGAGGCGTAGCAGTACGAGTATTTATATTTAATAGATAGACAAATTATGTTCAAACCAAATCAAATCGTTTATTGCTACTAAGTGTATGTACAAAAGTATTTAATAATAAACAGAGTACTTGGACACTTAGCTACCTTTTACAAGTATTGCAACACAGTAACTCTTATGCTAGAGTAGGAACATATCTTTCTTTTTTTTTTTGCAATTTAGTAACCTTAAACTTGACAACTTAAATGCTACACTAAGACTGTATTTGGTATAACTAGGTATCTACTTTCATCATCAACCCATTATGTCCCCACCGAGGGGCACGGGTCTCTTCCCTGAGGAAGGTATAGGCCATACTCCACCACGGGGGCCAAGTCCGGATTGGTGGAGGCTTGTGGACTAGTGGCTCGTCTACTGTCAGAAGTTGTCAAGCCGCCCTAAGGCCTCTGACTTGGCTTAACGACTGCCATCTATCGACGGCAGCCGGCACCAACAGCTTAACGTGCCTTGCTAAGCACGGAACCGCTCGGAAAAGTGCCACTAGCGTTAGGCATAGACGGCGATCCATCCATGCACTGAACGCGCCCTGTGTTGCTTAACCTTCGTGATCGTTTAAGATCACTCAGGCGGCCGGGGCTACGAGCGATTATCTACTTACAATGGCATAATTAATTAGAATCTAGTTACCCCCAGTTTCTCATACACTAATACGGCGTTAATCTGTCAGCAGCTGTCAATTGACCAAAGTGCATACAAAAAAAACCACTGACAGCTGTTAACAGTAGATTAACAGCTTGTTAGTGTATGAGAAACCGGGGGTTAGTCTAATATAAATTTATATTTCATTCTGTTAAATATTCTTCAATTATTGGGGCCGATCATCATCATCATCAGCCATTTGACGCCTACTGCAGGACATAGGCCTCCTTCGTGATTTTCATAACCATGAGGGGTGAATTAGGTGTTATTTTAGTTTATTATTATATGACGTGATATTAGTGTCGTTTTTTATTGATTTTGGAATTTTGTTAAATAATATTTTTGTTGCCATACAGTATGGGCTACAATTTAACATTTTATTAATATTATCAATAAAATATAGTTTACAGATTTGTCTGTTATCAACGTGAGCAAGAATGTTTCAAAGTACTTAAATTAATTACGTGAATATGTAGTAGCAGTATGCTGTCATACACAAGCTAAAATTCCGTTATCGACCATCCAGTCGATTTTGAATTTTTTATGACATCTCAATCAGAAAAAAAATCTCTATCGATCCGTCCAACCCATTTATGCTTCCAGAGACATAAACCTGAAAAATGCCGTTTCGTTACTTTAATTATTAAATAATTGAACAATAATTGTGTTTAATAACGCCAAAAATATATTTTTGTTAAGCTTAATCTATCGTTACTAATTAAAGGTAAAATTACTCGAAAAGATTTATCTTTTGATACCTCAAGTGTAGTCAAATATGTATAGTTATCAATTAGCATCATCATCATCATCAGCCATTTGACGCCCACTGCAGGACATAGGCCTCCTTCGTGGTTTTCATGGGGTTTTGAGGGGTTTTGCCATAATCGCCACGCTTGGCAGGCGGGTTGGCGACCGCAGTATGCGGTTGGAGTCTCAGGAAGACGCTGCTGCCCGTCTTCTGGTAATAGATTTCCTTAGTCGCCTTCTACGACATCTACGGAAGGAAATGGAGTGACGCTATTCTTAATCCGGCGCCACACGGAACTGTGGCGCCGGATATATCAAGTAGCATATATTTTTATTATTTTCCTGATTTTTAGCGCATAACTCGAAAATTGATTTTTGGAGGTAACGGTGTTTTAGCTTGTGGACGGCATTATGGTAGTAGTAACACTCGTTAGCGAAGAAGGAAATTGCTCTTACTATCTGATGTTCTTACATATTTAATTGTATTGTATTGTAATACAATGAGAATGTGATCGTTCGGCAGAGGGCCCGCAGATGCGAATGACGAGAGACCGCACGCGAATGGCGAAAGATGGTGTGATGGGGAAAAGGCCTATATGTAGTGGCCTGAGGTGGGCTGATGATGATGAAAAGAATGAGTATAATTTTGACAAATATGATTCGGGAGGTCATGGGCTCCAATCCCGGCGAGTACACGGCTTTGTTTTCTAAGTTACGTACATAAAGTAGCAATACCACTCGCTAAGGGTGAAGGAAAAACATAGTGAGGAAACCTGAATGTTTTCCCGTGTGGCGCCGGATTAAGAATAGCGTCACTCCATTTCCTTCCGTGGCTGTCGTAGAAGGCGACTAAGGAAATAAATTACCAGGAGACGGGCAGCAGCGTCTTTCTGTGATTCCAACCGCTTACTGCGATCGCCAACCCGCCTGCCAAGCGTGGCGATTATGGCAAAACCCTTCATGGTTAAAAACCATGATGGAGGCCTATGTCCTGCAGTGGGCGTCGAATGGCTGATGATGATGATAAAAAAATATCTATAAAATAAAATTACAGTTGTTTGAGAACCATATTCTCCATTAAAAACTAAAATTTAAAATGACTTGTACATTCGCTTTTTCATTTTCTAGACAACATGTGAGAAGTTCATAATTTTAGTGGGCAATTTTCGTTGTCAAGAACTAAGCAAAGCATAACAAAACTGTATCTGCCTCGAATGCCTCGTTGGTCTAGCGTTACCACATCTGATTACCACGCCAGAGGTCGTGGGTTCGATTCCCACTAGGGGCCGCCATACCTTTGTACAAATGGAATCAGTCTAGACCTAGGTGTATTTCCATGTTTGTGATGTCCTTGCCTTGTTACCATAGCACTGATTGTGTTGTGTAAAAGTTGTTATTATTTAAAATAACCCTGAATTTAGTGCTGCCTCAGACGATAAGATATCATTAAAAATATTACAATGCAGATTTGGTACTACTAGTTGATATAGTTAGAGCTTTATGTTGTCGATATCGGTTACGTTTCTATCAACAAAACTATGTGAGATCGTATTACGTATCCTTGTAGGTAGGTTATACCTACCAAACTTAGGATCTTTTTCACATTTAAAGTAAATCGGTAATAAATACCAAATATTTTCATATTCAAATAAATATTAGTGATACAAACATACGGGCCCCTACTGACCGATTAACAGTCCGGAACTTGACCACTTAGCCCTCACAAATGAAAATGTTTGGTATTTATTGCCTATTTACTTTAAATGTGAAAAAGAACCTAACATTTTAAATTCAACAGTTTCATTTTGAAATAAATATTAGTGGTACAAACATACGAGACCCTACTGACTGATTAACAGTCCAGAACTTAGCCACTCAGCCCTCACAAATAATCCCCCCGGCGAAAAAAGAAATATTCATCTGAATCACTTGTCGACACAGCTGAGATGAGTGCCCTGGGGTGCATGTGCAAGCAACATCATGCAATTTGATAAATTACTTCCTAGACAGACGCATTGTATCGTTGTCGCTAATAAATTAATTGTAAAGGCGAAATAACAGATGATGCCCGGAGGGTGCTGTGCTTAAGTATTTCGCAGAAAAATACTTTCCTGCGGTTTGGTAAAACCATTTAAGAGAACTGAGGGAAAATGTACTTATTTTCTTCTTCAAACTAGCCCTAGTTTATTCAATCTATACTAAAAAATGTGTAGAGCGTATATCACAACTTCTGCCTATAATCCAGAACAAGAATAATGCTCACTTGTTCTAATCGATAGATTCGCGTTGACTGAACACCTAGTGTTTTGTAGGGTTCCGTACTGTAACGCGCACCCCCTTTAACCCTCTACCCCACTCTGCTACTTACTTACTCTCTGCTTACACTGATCCCTAAGTCCCCTTACTACTGCTCCTGCCACTGTTGACCGTTGGTTCCCGAAGAAGGAGTCCTCCGGAGTCCTCTGCAGCGCTCCATCTATGCCTCCATAGAATGTCTAAGATATGGTTCTTCCACAGGAGATTACTAAGTAAAGTATGAGTACCTAGGCTTCCTACCTACTATTTTAGGTCAGTGTAAGTTAAATGTGTACTATGTAAAAGAACAAATTATGAGTACCTAAAATCACAGAAAATTTACTTCTTGGCCAAAATGTGATCGTCTAGCCTAACAAATAGGGCCCTTTGTTGTGAAATAGTAACCAGGATCTTTTCAGGGAGTCAGGATTTCCAAAGCAATTAAACAACTAGAAAGAGTTAAAAAAATAATCTATTTATTTATCAAGATTTGTAGAAATATTAACATTTGAGATTTAAAACAGATTTTAGTGAGCACAGTTTAACACAGATTAGAATATTAACAGTAATTGTTAATCTTAGTTTGGTTTAGTCAATATTTGAGACAAATATGGTTTTAGTTTATTTTTGTACATAGTTTTGTATGTAGATTTTACACTCACAATTTTAGTTAGGCTCTGTGCCCGGTTATTGTTTTATTAGATAGATTTAAGTTTTCATTAGTTTGGTTTATTTTGGATTTGTTTTTAATTGGTTGTTTTAGACTCTACCTAACAATTTACTTTATTATGTAAATGACTTCAACTGCTTGCAAATACTACTGCTAAACTGTCTGTTTGCTGGTTTTCTACCACGCCAAACACCAGTTCCTAACAAATGTGCGTGCCATGTTCAAGACCTGGCCCATAGTGAGAAAAGAACATGGCAAAGAAACTCACCGTTCGATCAGATATAGACCTATTTCAACTAATTGATTAAATGTTTGAAATTGATGCAAGCAAGTTGATTTTATCAAGAACAAATGCAAACACAAATTCTAATCAACCTTGAAACACAATAATGTAGGTGAAGCCTACACCGAAGTATGGTTCTGTAGACTACAGCAACATTCCAAGATGCAAATCAGACTTTATCACATTTACTGCTGAGACCTGAGAATGATCTAGAGAGCTACCTTGACCAAATCGATGTAGTCAGATCCAATCCACTGGTATGAATCGTACCACGGCCTGCATTGCTTCAGCCATGATTTTCCCAAGCCATCTCACCAAAACATTTTCTCAAGCTATATCACTCTCACAGCTGAACTGCTGTAGCCACATTACCGACACACTGTAGAATACTTTAGTTTGATAAACAGTTTGCTAACTCACCCTAATCCTAATTTAGACCGGCCGGTCAGCCCCGCCAAGAAAAGATTCCCAAGAAAACCACCGCCCCATTCCCGCCAAAATCCCAAGTCCCAGCGCGCGTCTCTTCCTTTCCCCTCGACCCCACACCCCGTTGCCATCCACCCCTCTTGGATTCCCTTGTCTTTTCAATGAAACCCTTTCAGGAATATTTTACATAATTTTAAATATTTTCTATCTGTAAAATAAGCATTTTGAATTCTTTACTGAAACTGTATTTAATAGTTTTGCTAAATTATGCCTTTCCATAATATTCATTGACTGCATTATTAGGTTTTTGATGGATAACATTAGTAAGTAAGTAAGTAAGTAATTTATTTGATAATACATACAGTACAAGTTTCAATATACAATGGTATACAGATTTCTTAAAATACTACGTAATGTCCTGACTCCTAAACTAGGGCAACCTGTATCTTAGGAGTCAGTCCTTCCCTAATAGTACAATTACCACTATTTTTACCTGTCACAATTATAATTTTTTGTAATGTACCTACGATAATGTGCTTTCATTATTTCCAATAATTTTAAGTTTAAAGAATTTAATTAAGTTTAGAATAGACCTGTTTAGCTGTATGTGTGTGTGTGTGTGTGTGTATGTGTGTGTGTGTGTGTGTGTGTGTGTGTGTGTGTGTGTGTGTGAACATTATCAGACTTCTACGGACCCCTCCTTGTTCTATCTACAGATTACCCTTGACTTGACTTTTTTTCTTTACTTTTTTCCCTGCCGATACATTGGCATAGACAACTTTGCATACAGCCAACTTTTATGAACGTGGTTTTGTTTGTTTTAGAACCAATTGAGCAAACGTTGTTAAATTGTTGTAAAAAAATTAAATAGTTTATTGGTTGAGAAACCAACGTTTTAGTTCTTTATTTTGTAATGTGAAAGTAATGGACATTATTGCCCGAAATAATAAATATTTATTATTATTTATTGCAAAAAAGCGCCATCTAGCGAATCTCTAATACTACAGCAAGACTTTGCCTAATTTTATTGATTATTGTACAACGCAAAGGATTATTATGTTCCCTTACATTTGTAAATAAGTGGCGGTCGAATTGCAAAGGCAGTGCGGACCGTCACAGTACCCTATTACTAAGACTCCACTGTCCGTCTGTCTGTCTGTCTGTCACCAGGCTGTATCTCATGAACCGTAAAAGCTAGACAGTTGAAATTTTCACAGATGACGTATTTCTGTTGTCGGTATAACAACAAATACTAAAAACAAAATAAAATAAATATTTCAGGGGGGCTGCCATACAACCAACGTGATTTTTGCCGTTTTTTTGTACGATATTAATAACAGCAATAGGCTAACGCTTGCAATATTCAAATGTTGTACAGATAAATGGTACGAAACCCTTCGTGCGCGAGTCCGACTCGCACTTGTATGTTTTTTTCTTCTTTCAGTTAATAATAATAATAACTTTCACACAACACAATCTCTTGTCCTAGTCCCGAACTAGGATACCCTAAGGTCATTAGTGCCATTCCTGCGCATGATATCAGGCCACCTAGATTCGCCTTACATGTGTCACTGTGCCAGCCTGCATGTACCCTCTAATGTGTACTGTTAAATGTAATTTGTGATATAATATATGTCTTTAGCTATAATTACTAACATATACAGTTTTTAAGCCTACTAATTAAAATGAGTGTTACTTGAAATTAAATAAATTATTATTATTATTAGTACAAATCAAGCGGTCTCTAAGGAAATACATTACCCGGAGACGGGAAGCAGCGTCTTCCTGAGATTCCAACCGCATACTGCGATCGCCAACCCGCCTGCCAAGCGTGGCGATTATGGCGAAACCCTTCATTGTCAGGAAAACCACGAGGGAGGCATATGTCCTGCAGAGGGCGTCAAATGGCTGATGATGATGATGATGAAGCGGTCTCCAGTCAAACGTGTTAATCACTAGACCAACGTGGCAGACTAAACCTAAATCGATCGATAGTTTTTCTATTCTACAAAATTTATGGAGCGTATATTCTACCGTGTGGCGCCGGGTTAAGAATAGTGTCACTCCATTTCCTTCCGTGGATGTCGTAGAAGGCGACTAAGGAAATCAATTACCAGGAGACGGGCAGCAGCGTCTTCCTGAGATTCCAACCGCATACTGCGATCGCCAACCCGCCTGCCAAGCGTGGTGATTATGGCAAAACCCCTCGTGGTTAGGAAAACCATGAGGGAGGCCCGTGTCCTGCAGTGGGCGTCGAATGGCTGATGATGATGATGATGATGACGATATTCGCAACTCCTACCTATAATCCAGTACAGGGCCCTTATTATGAAAACTGATATGATGTCATTGGGCTAACACAGAGCCATACATTCCTGGCGTTAATTACTCAGTGACAGAAAATTTCGAATCTATTCAAAAAAAGAACCGTATTTGTCGCTAGATTCGAGTGAATTCTCGGACTTAAGCGGGAAGTTGACAACACTTCCGAAATTGCTGCTTCATAATAAGGGCCCACAAACAAAGCTGACTTGTCCTAAATAGCCTGAGGTTCTAATCGAAAGAATGAGCACGTAATTTTTTTTTCTCTCTTAGCATCCGCAGCCTTTTTTCTGTGAGTAATGTGATGTATAGCAACTCGCTGTGTCATAATTAAATCTAGTTATAGTACCATAAAAAGGGAGGTATTTTAGGTTTTAATAGGATTCGTTGAGTTTAAATTGTAACAAGGGTCATACTTAGTTAATTGTTAGCAAATCTTTTAAAAACATCTATAAAAAAAATGTAGACAAGTCTATTCTGTACGTTGAATATTTTTAGAAACAAATTTGCGGGCTATGCTCAAGAAAAGTTACAGAATCCAAAAACGCAAAAAAAAAAACGGTTGTATGTCTGTCTGGCTGTCTGTCTATTTGAATGCGTATCACGCAAAAACTACTGGATGAAATTGACTAAAACTTATCATGATTATAATTCATGCCAACGGATAAAATTTAGGCAGCATAAATCACGCTAGCATCTGATCTATTATTATCGAGATCATCGATTACGAATCTACGGACGCGGTTAGCGGTTTATATCTATCACTCACTACCGTCACCGCAAAATTGGTCTATGTGTTTTAGGACGTAATAATCTGTCTAACTATACTAAAGTGTTGATTGGCTTACTATTTTTTTCCTATCGATTGGAATGCCATAACTAAATGGTAGTGAAGCGAGTGCCTAATGAAATAGCGGGACAAAACAATCCTATAAATTCTAATCCCCGCATATCAGTACCGGCGGTAAAGTTAGCTATTCGCTCAATCACTTTATTAAACCCGGATGCACTTGAAGCACTCAATTGATTTGCATCGCTTCCGGACAAAGCGCCCGAGGACTCCCTGAACCTGGAATCCGTCGCCATTCAGCGATCAAAACTAAAAAGGCGGCGGGTACGAGCTTTGTCCGGATTACTCGCACTTCATATAATAATCTATTAGCGGACGTTCAATTATTACAGAATTTTATTAATCACTAACCCCTCCGCTCCCTCTTGTCGGCAAAGGTTTACAAATCTCTTAGCACAGAAGCGATGCTTACGACAACATTGGTAAGTACTAATATGGTTTAATCTGTTCAGAGGCGCTAGTACGTAACTTCTCCACTGTATGGAGTCGTCCGATTTTACCTCCGAACTGACAAATGCATACATATTTAGACACTTCAGAAATGTCGCATTGGAAAAAAAGTAAAGCAGTTTATACTGTTTATGAGCAGTGGTAGCGCGGTCGGTAGAGCACTTGCCTCACAATCAAGAGTTCGGGGGTTCGAACTTCGGCTGTACCAATTACCGTGTTTTCTAAGTTAAGTAGATTTGTGAAATTGTAGAAGCAATACCACTTGCTAGCGATGAAAGAAAATATCGTGAGAAAATTTGTGTGCCGGCCTCCTCCTCCTCGGCGCTTGATATTGTTAATCCGCGGTGAGCATGTATAATGATTAAGATACTCTCTCTCAGAGAGAAGGCTTGTGCCCTACAATGGGACGTACATAGCCTGCGTTATTAATGTTTAAGCCGCATTAAAGAGATAGTGAAAGTCAGCCTAGGTCAATGTCGATTACACACTTAACGTATAATAGCAAAACTTATTACGTTTAGGGTGGCTTGCAGAAACACACTAAACCGAGATTTAGTTCAATTAAGTCGACATTTTGACAGATAATGTATGAAAGAACTGTCAAAATTTCGACTTAAATCAGTTTAGCGTGCTTCTGCAAGCGACCCTTACATTTTATAAAACGGAGGGGTTTAATGAAGTTAAAGTGGCTACATTAAATAAGTAATTTCATTCGCTTACTTAACTATCTATTCGTCAATCCGTAAGCCCGATATAGAGCTTTCCATTTGTCCTTTAATGCCTACCGGAAATGGTATCGCTGTAGATAATACAGCAGTGTATAGAATTCTAAGAAAAGAGACTGGAGTAAAAGCCAAGTATTCTAAGCCGAGTAATGCATGATCAACCAAGAATACTAACCCTCGCATGAGAATGCGGATACGTTGCGGAGAACGGGCATAGAAAATTCCTATTCCAACTGGAAAATATCAACGCTAGGCTAGCCAATGAGCTGAGGAAATTGATCTCGCAATCATTGC
Organism: Yponomeuta malinellus; assembly: GCA_947308005.1. Taxonomy (NCBI): domain Eukaryota; kingdom Metazoa; phylum Arthropoda; class Insecta; order Lepidoptera; family Yponomeutidae; genus Yponomeuta; species Yponomeuta malinellus. The sequence goes on along the minus strand of OX371006.1, from coordinate 11,359,871 downwards.
GTGTCACACCCTTATCAAACTGTGTCTAATACTGGGGCGCAAATTACTGGGGCTACATGAGGGGACAAAGATTAACAAATACAAACACATTTTTTTTTTATTTTCTCAATCCATAAATCAAGCACTGATTGTACTTCCATACACTAGTATGGAAGTAGAGTCGACAGCACATCATCATTTTATATATTGTTTTAACGGTTTCTCTTACTTTTATTAACGTCGGGATAGCCGACTAGTTTCGACCTCGTCCGGAAGCCTTAATCATGTTTTTTTTTTTTCTTTTCTTATGATGTGATAACTTGTTACAATAAATGTCATTCTTTCTTCATTCTTTTTTTTCTTTTATAAAATTCAATGCCTTTCCTTTACATTTTATTTGCAAAGTCGCCAGTAACTTATCTGAATAGAGTGCAAATGGTAGATGCCCATGTACATATGGTATAGTAGAATGTATCGGGAGGGCTATTGAACAATGCACACTTGTTCAGTAGAGTGGTATCAGCTGTTTCATTGACACTGTAGTCTCTACAATCGCAATACTACAAGCAGCCATTGCCGTGGTGAAAGGCGCGGCACAGGTTTTCGCGATAATGTCAAAAGAGTTATACTTGGCCACAACGGGAACATTAACGCACCTTAATTTCCTTAACGTCACTAAACGAAATACACACATTTTCAGTACAAGCGTTTAAAGTTTTGATAATTTGAAAAGGGTTTAAATTAAAGTAGGAGATATAATAATATATTGGTTACATATTTATTAAAAAAATAACACAAATAGAACTAATCGCAAAAAATAAAAATCAAATATAACCCTTTTTAAGTAACAAAAAAAAATAAAAAACAATTATAGTGTCGTTATTCTGCGCGACACAGAGGCGCTTTTAAAAGTTTTTATAAAATATTAATGACTCAAAAGGCAACAATTTTACCTAAATGTAAGTTAAAATGAATCTAAAAACCTGTTATTTTAATCTTAGCTTGTATAACTTATCACGACAATAACACTTTGGTAGGCAGTGAGCACAAGTATGTCCTAAAATACTATCAAATCACAACATTTGAGATCAGAATCAACTTAAGTATTAATATAAAATATTTTGTAGATTTAGTTATCCTTGAATTTACAATTATAGATCGTAATATTGTATTAAATGTATTTTTTTCGAAGTAACTAACGTCATTAAGAAAGAATTTGGTCAAAATAAGATGAGGCGTAGTATTTAGGGATGTGGTTATTGTTAATTAGAGACTTCAAATTTTTTTTTTCTTTCTGCTAAGGGTATCCTAGAAGTATACAGCGTTTTTAGTTCCGATATTGCAGTACCTGTTGATGCTGACTCTTGTCTTCGTGTTCCGACTTTGCTTTTTTCTAATTTGATCTCCTTAAAATCATTGTCAGCATAACAGGTTTTATACAAAAACAGTATTTTGTCCGATCCTTCATCATTTTTCATAATTTTTAGTGAAGACAGATATACCTAGTGCGATTACATGCGTTGGTAGCCATGTTTAGCGAATTAATGAAAGTAGATTAATTTAATAACAGGTCGCAATATATAAATTTTAGTTTACGCTATCCTTTAAAGAAAAATATTTGTATGTAAAAACGTATTTGTATAATAGGAACCAATAATAATAGGGGTTAAAGTATGAAATTGCCGTTTTATTGCAATAGGTTCTTTGAATTGACATAGAATCTTCATGGTTTGAGGTTTTCGAATGAAACTTTTTTCAAATGGTTTCTATGATGTTCTTTTTTTAAAAAATGTAAAACATTTGAATATCGACTTTCAATTGTTTTTGTTATTCAATTTAGACAACAAAGATGGATACTGCGAAAATTCGAGTGATTTTTTAATACGAGTTCCGACGCGGAACTAACGTGGCAGAAACAGCCCGCAATATCAATGCTGCGTTTGGAGAGGGGTCTACTAATGAACGCACCGTGCGATTTTGGTTTAAACGCTTTCGTGATGGAAATTTCGACTTAAAGAACGAGCCACGAGAAAGACAGGTGAATAACGATGAATTAAGAGAGATAGTGGAAGCCGACCCTAGTCAAACTACCCAGGAACTAGCGGCATGGTTTAACGTTACCTTACCCACAATATTGACTCACTTGCGTCAAATCAATAAACAGCCCCGACTCATGAATCGATCTTCACCATTATTGCTCCATGACAACGCGAGACCTCACACAGCACGAGAAACCATTTTGACCCTTCAGGAACTGCAGTTAGAAACCATTCGTCATCCTCCGTATTCACCAGACCTTGCTCCAACGGACTACCATTTTTTTCGTGATTTGGACAATTATCTACGTGACAAGAAGTTTTCTTCCCAGGAGGCAGTACAAAATGCTTTTACACAGTTTGCGCAGTCTAGATCGTCGGAGTTCTATCGCAAAGGCATTAATGACCTTCCCATTAGATGGCAGCAATGTATAGATAATAATGGCAACTATTTTGATTAAATAAATTTGTTAAAAATTAAAAAAATAAACAATTTAGATTTTCAGTACAAATCGGCAATTTCATACTTTAACCCCTAATATCATAGGTACCTCCAAATCACTTAATGGTTCAAATAAAGACTTAAACTCCAATTGAGCAGCAGGTGGTCTATTTTGAGAAAGACAGCTTTGTTTTTTGATACTTGAGTCATCATTTTAAATACAGCTTTTAGCGATGTCTCTTAGCTTTTGAATTCGATCGGAAGGTAGTGGCATCGTTATCTGTAAAGAATAATTTCATTAGTAATAATAAAAAGTAACGTTTACAATAAATTACCAAACATACTCCAACTTAAATTTATTAAAAACCTATTTTTAAATACGTTAAATGCATGTTGTCATAGAAAAGTTAGCAGTTTTCTTTGTTTTTTCGCATAAACAAAATTACTGACTAAACGATACAAAACTAAATTCGATAGAAAAATAACTTTAATCAAAGGAATATGACAAGTTTTAGTTTACAGCTACTTGTGTCGTAATAAGATACATAATCTTGTTTTTTACTGGGTCATACCAAATGTCACTATACAAAAAAAGTATGTTTGTTAGTAAAGCGAAAACTAAAATTATCGAAAGCATAATGTCACGATGCATTATAGTGTCAATATTACACACGAACATTCTATATTGACTGTGAGACATAACGTCAGTAAGCGTATTATGTCACTATTTATACAAAAGTGATACTACTTTGCGTAAGTCGTAACGACATTTTCAGTGTAGTGTCAGTATGTCATTCATTATTGTAAACAACAACAGGCTATTTTCACTGACTTAACGACACTAACAATATAATGTCGTTATGGCATCAATAAACATAAATAACTTACCGGTTGTCTAACAGCAATAACGGCTCTAAGCATAAAGTGTCACTTTTCCTTGAACTGAATAAACATCATCCGTTGACATCCCGTTGCGTAATGGCGAAAGTGTCATTCTTCAGTTAAAACTCATGCGTTCCGCGGGAAAGTACCTAACGACACAATGCCATCTAGGGGGTTTTTAGTGAACTATTCAAACCAGTGTCTTCAGCAAACATAGGCCCGAGATTGTAGGTTAGATGGCGGTACTTACCTCCATTTTGATGATTTTTGTTTAGTGACGTTAAGGAAATCAAGGTGCGATTTGTCAATGTTAACAGCGAAAAAAATTTATTGTTTCGTACAATTGCTAGAGAAATTTTGACTTTTAGTATGGGAAAAGTGCCATTTTTTCGCTGTTTTGGAGTTGGTCCCATAATAAAATTGTTTTTTATTTATAACTATAAAAATCCCTTATGCAACACCCCGCATAACCAAATTTTGGCGACATAAATTAGGACTTTAAAATAATGGTCACTTTCGCTTATCCAAATTCATGTGGATATTTTGTTACTAGGGAAAACCAACTGAATAAGAATATCTGATTCCTTTTTCATCTAAGACTCGGATGGAAGTATGGAACGCTTTATTAAACGCGAACGGAGCAGCGAGGGGCAATCGGAGCCTTCTTGATTTGCATTACCGAGATGAACGAGCACAAAGCAGTGAAAGGAATCCCGTGGAATTCTATGCACTCAAAAGGGTTTTAGAGCTTCACTATTCGGCCAAGAATTGATATTCCGAACACAAAGTAGCTTACTGAATTGGGACCAAGTGATTGATAAAAGGAACGCAAAACCTCTTAAGGGGCGCCTCGGAGCTAGCCAATAAAAAAAGTCACATGATCTAATACGTTTACCCAAAAAGTGAACATCGGAAATATAATTACTGGTAACATTATTAAAATACCAGACATCATTGTCCTCCAAATAATCCTTTTTAATACTTTCTTATATATTCTAAAACTTACAAAACATTTAAGAGAACATAAAAACATCAATTAATAATTATATGTAAAAAAAAAATAATAATAATACATCCACAATTGTTTCGTCCAAAGTAATAAATCAAGATGTCGAGAACGGGAAATATATATAAGTATACATATACTGGTCATATCTACTTTTCGGAAATAAGGCCTAGAACTTAAGTCTTTTTTGCATTTCCTCTAAAAATAACCGTCTTGGTGAGATGTCTACTAAGAGTAAAAAAGCTGAAAAAAATGTCCCATACGAATAGAGTAGCGGGCACAATCAATTAGTAAATAATACTTCACAGAAAAAACCATTAGTATTGAATGACAAAAATAATCTTAAGGGCAACTGACTTATCGACCTAAGAAGATAATGAGAATTGGAGAATTGTGCGATTCATCTTTTTCTGGTAAGCCCTTTCGACGATAATATTATTTGGGCTGATTTTTTCGTTGGTATTTCGGGTCCTCAGATCAGCCAATTTATGTGCTTGCCTTTTACATAATATTCCTTTTAATTATTTTTTTCCTTACGTGTTGAGAAGAGTGAAGGATACAGTCTACGGGACAACAGAAAATAAAAGTAAAGAATAAAAGTGAAATTGCAACACCTCCCGGGAATTTGCAACGTCATGATGATAGCGTACTTCTCAGACTCCCGCCGAGAGTCACGAACTGAATCCAAGAAAACATATTTGTTTGACCTAATATTATAAAATTATTGTACTACGAATCCCTCAGTGTGCGAGACTGACTCGGTACATTAAAGAATATTCTTATCTTATCTTATCTTATCTTATAAAGTAATTTCACTCTGGCTGCCTTAAAATTAATTAATAACCTTTACAAGGAGCTTGATAAAGTGATAGGTCGAGGAAAGAGAGAAAAAGTGCAAAATATATTTTTTTAACTGGTTAAGATTGCATGTTTTTTATTCTTTCTGTATGACCGTTTGTATCCTAAATAAAATAAAATTAATAAAATTTTCTAAATCGCTATGTCGCCCTCGATACTAGATTCATCAAGCGTGCTGATACATTTTATTCTCAAAAACCTCGTAGCCTAGAACAAACTCGACTTATCGTTAATGGCCCAGAGGTTTTTTGATAGATCTACGTTAACTGAACACAGTAAAGAAAGATTTTAATTTGCTTTCAGTCTTCCGACTGGTGCTGGACTTTTTGCGATTATAACGATAACTTGTCGAAATTATATTAAGTAAAGAGAAAAGTTTACTGTCCACATTTTAAGTTTTAAAAGGATTCATAAACAATAAACTGAGAATTTAATAAAATTGTAATGAAAAGGGCATATTGTGTGTTCTTATCTTATCTTATAGCATAAGGAAAATGACTTAGAATATTTTCTTTATGTTTCTCAGTTTTTGAAAGTATTAACGCAGATAAAAATGCCTCTATTTCCATAATAGTAGTAGTATCAAGTACGTATGGTATCATAAGGACTTACAACTACAACTATCATTGTTTTTGTAAAAATTACCTGCAATTTATGTCAAAAAAAGGGACACGCAGATCGTGGCTTCGAAAAAAAATGTCTTTTCGTTTATCGATGTTAAGGTGGGACGATTCCCATACAAATGATTATTTCCAATTATTAAAAAAAAAAATACATAATTATACACCGGAATTATATATGTCTGCATTAATTAAGATTATTATTTGCGCCAATATACAGTTTCTCAAAAAACACTGGTTATTAGCTTAAATTAATTCGACAATTTAGTCCATACAAACATTTATCGATCTTATTTAACCTATTAAACTACAGTTTTATTCAAGGAAATATGTATTGGCGCAAATAAAAATTGTAATTGATTATGTAATTTTTTTAACAAATTTGGAAATAATCATTTACAATTACAATTCAAAGTAACTTGCTTACAAAATGAACATTCTGTACATTCTATTCCAAGTTTCTGTCTCGTTACACATTAGCAAATTACCGCATGTCAAGTTGAAAGTTTGTTTTACGAGTAAATTACTGTTTGCTTTGCTAATGAAGCGATTCAAACGTGATTCAAACTCCCATTCTGCCACAATAGATGTTTTGGTTGCCAAGCAGTTGGTAGTAGCTTATGTGCTTGGAAAATAATATTGTGAATAAGTTATGGTATAAGGTAGAAGGAAAACACACTGAACGTTATTTTCCAAGAGGTACAGTCGACTTTTAATATTTAAGCAGTCACCCATAACGTAACCGGGTAGAGTGCACGCATGTCGTAGTTGATGCGCTCTACACAAATGTTGCGACTTTCTGCTAGTGGTATTCTTGTAAATATTGAAAGATACAACTTTGCCGATGTAAGTGATTGTGAAGTGTGGATGTTATAAATATACTACCTGACCGGACAAACGTTGTTTTTTCATACTAATTATCATCACTATGATCATCATCAGCCGTTTGACGCCCAGTGCAGGACATAGGCCTCCTTCGTGGTTTTCATAACCATCAGGGGTTTTGCCATAATCGTCGCGCTTGGCAGGCGGGTTGGCGATCGCAGTATGCTGTTGGAATGTCAGGAAGGCGCTGCTGCGCGTCTTCTGGTAATTGATTTCCTTAGTCGCCTGTGGCAATCCTAACAGGGCACTGCTCACTAAATAGACATTTTCACAACATGGGACTAACCGACAGCCCGCTTTGCCGGGGATGCCTCAAAGAAGAGGAAACACCCGCCCACGTGATCGCCATCATTGGGAAACTGGGATCCCTTCAGGAGGCCTGTAGTGACATCAGAGCACTGCTGGCCTTCTGGAAAGAGATAGGCTGGCTGGAGTGAGCTCACAGCTTTGCTACGTACAATGGCCCAACCACGAGGCTAAGTGCGGAAATATCAGGTCTAACTAACTAACTAGTCGCCTTCTACGACGTCCATGGAAGGAATTGGAGAGACGCTATTTTTGATCCGGCGCCACACGGAACGGAAAATATTAATTAGCCTACCACCTATTCTCAGACCTACCAAATATACTCAAATAATTTCATAAAATTCGGTGAAACCGTTTCGGAGGAGTTCGATAACAAACACTGTGACACGAGATTTTTATATATTAGATAAATCGACCAGCCACAAGATGGACAGATGACCTTATCCAAGTGGCAGGAAGACACTGGATGCAAGCCGCTTCCAACCGGTCTTTTTGGAAATCCATGGAGGAGGCCTATGTCCAGCAGTGTACTTCTTGTGGCTGAATGATGATGAGATATAATTATGAATAAAACATTATTTCAGACTTTATATGTTACTACAAATACTTACTTGTGTAATAAAGTTTTATATGGGCATACAAAATATTGATATTAATTTAATACAAACCGTAATAATAAAGCGCTGTCAAGTTGCTGTTTCGTTTAGAACAGCATCTTGAAATTTACATTCAAGAGCGATCTCAGAGACAAAAGCCCTGCATTACGTCTCCTACATATTGAGGCATAGTAGTTATTCAGTGGAAAAAGCTGCGCTGCATGAAATTTTAACGAAGGTGATTTCCTTCCGCCTCCTTCTGCATTTACTTTGGTTGGAAGAAAGCTTTCAACCAACAGGATTCCTTACAAAATCTGTGCCGCCTTCACTGCATAACTATAACAGCGGGACACGCCAGCACGGGGTGTTTGTTTGATTTAGGTATACAATAGTTTATTGGCAACTTGCTTTGGCCCGCGACTTTTACCCATCATTGTAGACAACATTCCTCTTCACAGTAACAAAGTAAATCGAAATTCACACTTTACTTAGATATGAACGTGTTTGCATAAAAAAGATATCCTGGGCAAGTAGGCACAAGCACCTAGATAGCTAGGTGCTGGCTACTGTCCCGGAATTCAAGCATTAAGTTACTGTGTGTATGTGAATGATGCTCAAAACGAAATAGGGGCCACATGTTATCCTCTTGAAACGGTTTTTGTGACATTTTTTTCATCAAATAAATATTTAACAATCTAACATATTATTTTAATAATTCAAATTTAACGCATTTTAATCAATACCAACCTCTCGCAGCGATTAGGTAAGTTAAAAAACCGGCCAAGTGCGAGTCGGACTCACGCACGAAGGGTTCCGTACCATTATTTATACAACATCTGAACATTTTAAGCGTCTACCTGTTGCCGCTATTAAAATAGAGCAAAAAATTACGTTTGTTGTACGAGAGACCCCCATAAATATTTATTTTATTCTGTTTTTAGTATTTTTTGTTATAGCGGCAATAGAATACATCATATGTAAAAATTTCAACTGTCTAGCTATCACGGTTCATGAGATACAGCCTGGTAACAGACAGACAGACCCTTCATGGTTAGGAAAACCATGAGGGAGGCCTATGTCCTGCAGTGGGCGTCAAATGGCTGATGATGATGATGATGATGAACAGACAGACGTACAGTAGAGTCTTAGTAATAGGGTTCCTTACCCTTATTTAACCTACTCCGAAATGTCAAATGCATAGATATTTTGACACTTCGGAAACATAAAAATGGATAACCAATGTGGCATACAGCCCTCATTTTGATTAGAGTTGTAAACAAAAATTACTTATTTCAAAAATAATGTCTTAGTCATGGAAAATGGATTTTGAATTCCTTAATATTTTGCTTATACAAGCCGAATAAGAATTAGAGGTTATTGGTTTTTTGAGTTGCAAATCCGAATCACCTTTCTACTACTCTTTTTTAAACAGGAACATTCCGTTCTCCAAAAATGGACATTACGTACAAAATACTTATAGGTCTTCGGATATTAGTGTGGATAGTTTATTGACAATGATAAAGGTCTGCATTGGCGCTGACGTCTCGTTATGTCGAGATGAAAAATGGCGTGTCAGCCTGAACGATAAACTGCTTTTATGTCCTATTTATTTTGTTATATGTTTGAGAAAATGTTTAACTGTCTAATTCTATACTACGTTACGTAATAAACGTGTTATTAATAATAATAATCTGTTATTATTAGATCTTTAGTTTTGTAATTTACTTTTCCATGGTTTCCATTATGGCAAGTAAAATACAAATTAGTGAAAATTGTATTTAATTCGGGTATTTCATAATTTAGCAAAATAAAAAGTCTTAAAGAAAATAAACATAAACAAACATAAACATAAACATTTACATACAGGCACATACATTGCTTCTGGCCCCACACTAGGATACCCTGTGTCGTGGGAACCAGAAACAGCGACATCACAAACATGTAAACATCCAAGACCTGGGTTTTTTTTTTCCAGCCGGGATTCGAACCCGGGACCTCTCGCATGGTATGCAGACGCACTACCGCTGCGCCACTCAAATATTCCTTTTTAAGGAATATATTCAGTTGGGTCATTCCAATCTAATTTATCAGTCCGCCCTGCAGAACACGGGCGGGGCCCCTCGCCCAATATATAAAATGTGCAGTGCTTACGAAAGTTTAAGTTGTAAAATTTGTAAGTAGTTATAAATTTAGGCGATCCCTACTTGTTTTGCCTTACTTTTTTTTAATTATTACTATCCGAAGTGTGCCGTGTGGCGCCGGATTAAGAATAGCGTCACTCCATTTCTTTCCGTGGATGTCGTAGAAGGCGACTAAGGAAATCAATTACCAGGAGACGGGCAGCAGCGTCTTCCTGAGATTCCAACCGCATAAGATAAGATAAGAATATTCTTTATTGCACACAAGAAGCGAGACATAAAATATGAAAGTTACAATGAAAAATTACAATGGGTGGCCTTATTGCTAACAGCAACAACCTTGTGACGAAAAAGTTGCCGAAGGAGAAAGAGAGACGGGCAGTTGGTGCAAATACGAATAGTAGGTTCATACTTAAACTTAATAATAAACTTACATAAATCTTACTTAAATAATTGTTATAAACTACTACATAAATAAGTTGCAATACCTATGTATATAATACTGCGATCGCCAACCCGCCTGCCAAGCGTGGCGATTATGGCAAAACTCCTCATGGTTATGAAAACCACGAAGGAAGCCTATGTCCTGCAGTGGGCGTCAAATGGCTGATGATGACTATCCGAAGAGCAATGTATCAAGAACTGTAGAAGTTCATAATACGAGAGCCATTGCTCCCAGTATACTTAGTCAAAATAAAGCCGGTACTATATCTGGGGGCACGGCAATGCCCCCGCCAAGTCTAGCAAAACAGCGGCACGACCGTAGCATCCTTTTCTCGAAGCAGTTCAGGTCATTTTCGACCCCCTATGTCTTGGTTGTGGATAAAACTAGAAGCCTGAATTTTCAGTAACCAAGCAGGCATTGTATAAACAATGTATATTTTAAATTTCATTCAATGTGAACCCGTAGTTTCTTAATTTTGTTAGTCACTCACTGTCTGACCGATCATCAAAACTATAAGGCACTTCTAGCGGACGCAAAAGTTTATAAAAGCTGTATAAATAAAGGAACAACAAAAATATTTTGCAATTTCGCTCCAGTTTTCTAGATACGCCAACTGCATAAATAAATATATAGGATTACAAAGTTACATTTGCAGTGAGAGAATCAGTGTACCTGTATATGTATAATATAATGGAATAATAGGTGTAGATAGGTACCTTTATAGATATAATTATGTTCAAAGGCAACTTGTAAAATGGTCAAGAAAAAAAAGTAGGACTATCTACAATAAGAAATGAGAAACCATGAAAAACATAACTTGTAAAGAAAACTATATCAATACTAAAAATATTTTATGTTTTAAATAAATAGATTGACTGACACTAGAATAAGATCACTAATAACTTTATATGATTTTTTATACTTTAAATAAATAAATTTAATTTAATTACTATTACCGTCATCATTTAATAAAAATATGGTAGACCTCAACGCCTACGCTACGGCATACAGCTCTTATCACACGTGGCATCGGTAAATGTGATTATCGAACAAAGAATTTATAGCCATCGGCATATCGGGTTACCATTGTAGGTACTTTCAGATCCTTTTCACGAGCGAGGCAACCCAAACGTTGCTCCCGTTGCAAAATTGCAATCCTCATGTCCAATGTGAATATGCGAATTGCACTTTTAATTCTTCGGTCCATTTTTGACCGAGTAAAACAATTTTCCCTCGCGACTGAGCCCGCGGATTACGCAAAGCCACACGCGGTTGAACCAAAAATCCAGCGTGTTATTCAGATTTCGTACGAGCAGATTTTCATTATCACGAGAAACGTCTAACTTTCGCAGAGAAGTTACACAGACGCAGGTGTGGCGGCGGCATGCGGCGCCGCTCCGCAACACGTCCAAATAAATTGTGTGATATGAACACAAAGGGGGCAAATTGTGTGAAGCCATTTTCTATGCCGCGGCTAACTATAGAGGCATTCTCAACGAGATGTGGTGATAACCTACTAAGCCCATTCGGTTTTGTGAACCAGCAGATAAAACTGATTTACAATACAGGCGAAAATAAGGACCATGAGGCCACATTTCGTTGAGGCTTTGCGATTTCACCTGCTTACGTTCGAGCTAAATTCTCTATGTGAACGCGAAACACTCATTCGAGCAAATTGCGGTGAAGCCGAGATGTATGGCGGACTATTCAAATGCTTGGCGAGCGCTCTATCAAGCCAACTCGGTCAAGTGGAAGCTATTAAGACACTTCATCCCCCCGCTCGCAAGGGAATTACCAAGTGCTCAGACTTGCCCGTTAAAAACACAAGGTGCCGAGTAAATAACATAGAGGGAGCATCCGAGGACCTTTTCAAATTAACCTAATTGTAATTGGCCAGTGCCGAGGCACCGTAATAAAAGCAGAAATATTTTCATTTTCACCACAGATCCTCGGGGCATGCCACTCTTAATAGGCCTATATTGCACTCGGCAGCTATATAAATGTACCTATCTAATTGCTCTTTCATTCGCCTTATTGTACTGACGGAGACTAAGTCAACTCAGACGTTTTCCGCCCTAGGCTTTTTGTTTTATTTTGATAGGTGAAAGAAATTGGGGATTTGCCATCGGATTCTGGAGGTACCTACCAAAGGATTTCGTAGAGCATACGAGTATCTGTTTTGTAAGAATAAGGAAAACCCTTCGTATGTCATCCCAATCAATACTTTTAATGGGCTCCAGGGAGTAACACTAGCGCCACTGAGGATAAAAAATATATCTTTACAGATCGAATTTGAAAAAAACTGGCCAAGCGCGAGTCAGATTCGCGCACGAAGGGTTCCGTACCAATATCTATGCAACATTAGACAAAGATCGAATTTGAGAACAGCGCCATCTATGGAAACCAACCAGAAGCATTGACATTTAACGACATGACATCGGCGCTGTGAATGTTACATAGATGGCCGCTAGATGGCGAGCGCCGTCTTTAGACAACGTTTGTTGTATGGGAGCCCCCTGAAATGTGAATTTTGTTCTGTTTTTAGTACTTTTTATGATAGCGGCAACAGAAATACATCATTTGTGAAAATTTCAACTGCCTAGCTATCACGGTTCATGAGATACAGCCTGGTGACACGGACAAACAGACAGACAGACAGACAGACACAGACAGACAGACAGACAGACAGACAGACAGACAGACAGACAGACAGACAGACAGACAGACAGACAGACAGACAGACAGACAGACAGGCAGACAGACAGACAGACAGACAGACAGGCAGACAGACAGACAGATGGATGGACGGACGGACGGACGGCCGGACGGACGGACGGATGGACGGACGGACGGACGGACGGACGGACGGACAGTGAAGTCTTAGTAATAGGGTCCCGTTTGGCACCCTTCGGGTACGGAACTCTAAAAACTGAATAAAAGTCAGTACAGAAATGTTAACTTGATTTTCTGCAGTTTTGTAATATTTCAATAATCTAATTATGACTTTAATTTAACAGACGGCGCAGAGCCAGCCGTTAAAATAAAAAAAATATTTTCATTGGCCCAAGAAGCCTCTACAAGATTGTCACCGAGTGTTAATGGGACTATTCTGAAGCATTTTCACGGTTTTATTCAAAGGGTTGGACAGAATTATACGCTTCGTTAACGGAAAGCGGAATGAAGTCCGTATTTATTTAAATTTTTGTATTCAACTTCCATTTGTGAAAATCTTTTGTCATTCCTGAACCCCGGATGCAGACAGCGATGGCTTTTCGTCTTTATTGTTTTATGGCCACGAATATTTCGTGCCTTTGACACGGGACGAAATCAATCTTACGTGGCGTTAGTTGTAATAAAAGCCTCGTCGTAAACCTTCTACGTAAGCCATAACTACCGTTTCATGACGTCATAAATCAAGAAAATAGGTCCTCTGCGATGAGACACGTTCGACGATGGCATTATCAGACATTCCTGGAACTCGTATCCCGTAAGATTAGAAATAACAGCATACTTCCAACTCGAAGACCCTCGTCAACTTTTCAGGTGAGGAGGGATTTTTTTTAAAGTACTTTCCACCTACACTACAGAACAGACTTGGAGTTTACTCTGTTGTGTTGTGTAATTCAGTTGTAACAAGGTTAGATGATTTTTAGAAATGTATTAGAGTACCATATGAGTTTATTACATAATCAAACATGAGTAGATATATGTCAAAGTTTTTGCGCCTAAGCCCCAACCACGTGCTAATATGTTAAGATAAGGCTATGTAATATCCGGCGCCAGATTCCAATATCCGCTAACGCATCTGTCAATGTCTGCCCTAATACAGCTTTCATTTGGGCCTACGGATTCCATCTCTGTTTAGATGTTACACAGAGCAAAAAACCTGCGAAAATTACCTGAGTAACAACATTCTCAAGAGTGGAGAAAATGAAAATACCTACTCTGCAAATGTAATGATTTCCGAGAGAGAAAAGGTCGATGGTGAAATTCAATTTTCGTAAGCCAAATGCCAAAGCGGCACTTCGCCAGAAGGGCGTGATATTTTTATACCTGACAAATATTACGAGCGATAAAAAACCCTACGCAAACCAATGTCATAGGTGACATTGTAGCTTCCGTAACTCCTTCATAAATAGGTCACTGGAAACGGGGAAAATATTGAGGTACGCCCATGGAATTATTCTTGGGGTTGTGTTGGATACTCGTAGGATATTGCTTTGAACAAGTGAAGACTGCCTTACGACAGAGATGGAAGAATAAAAGAACAACAAGCAATTACTTAACGCGACGAGAATGATCATAGGATGTTCAGTTGACAGTACATTCGAATTGTCAATGTGCACAATAAAAAGTTCAGTATACACATGTACCTATACATAATGGCTTTATGCACGCAACTATACGTCAAAGTGGTTGCGATCCCTGAAACTAAGAGGGTACCAACCTCATCACAGCGACCTTCATAACGGTGGAATATTTCGGAAGAGGGTGTAAATTAGGGTCCCAAATACCTCTTTATAGAGATTGCCCGTTCTCTGTCCTCTTGGGGAGCGAGTCACGTAATAATATTGTGGTCGTCCTAATCGTCGGAATTTGCTGTCATTGTATTTACTGTGTGGAGGCCGTAGCGCCATGGTTTGCGGCTCATTCTAGTAATGAGGTGGATTGCAAGGGACTCTTCGTCATTTCGGACACGAGCTGCGAGCTGTTTGTTTTAATATATTTTGTAAAGAGATACGAAGGGAAGGGACCACGAAGGAACTATACAGAACTAGGTAGCCATTATGCAGGGTAAAAAGAAAGCTTGGGAATTTTACATTAGCTGTTATTTTGGTCTTGTATTCTTAAACAATTATTCAACTCCGTGCCAAAAAATTCCCGAAGCTTTACTACTGTTTCTATTTTGAAAAGTTCTCTAAAATGTACTTTGAGAGCCCAATTTTATACGTTTGTAAGCAACTTTTGCAACAGTTAAACGTTTCAATGTACCTAGCAGTCTAGCCCCGAGGCAGAACTTCAAGAAGTTACAAATGTTTTACACGCGCAAGCCATTCCAGTCGAATATTTCTGGAAACTATATACCGATCGCAGTGTGACACTTTTTTAGGTGCAAATGAAATTCAATGCTTTGGATTAGTGGCTAATTAAAACCGAAAGCCTGGTAAATTGAGTGCCTGTGTTATTTTTAAGAGGGTTTTAGAGTAACCCTGTGTATGCAAATAGTATTTTGAGAAATAAGCTAGCATGTTCTCATCGTTTCTTTGTAGGATAGATCGAGCGCCCTGCCCTATCTTTACAAAAGAAAAGTTTTTCCGAAAACTGAAAATGCTTTTGGATTAGCCATCTGGTGGTCAATTGATTAACTAAAGTCGTCCGTTCGGTCTGAGAAGCCTACACCAGCGACCACATAGAAGAAACGTGGGGCGGGGGCGCGGAAAAGACGCGTCGTTATTCCAATTCACTTTCTTGCAAAATGTACTGAAAGGACGGGACGAAGCCCACACGTAAGAGACACCTTTTCCGCGTCCCCGCCCCACGTCCCTTTTGTGTAGCCGCTGGCTTAAGACTCGTTGAGCAACTGTAGTGAAAGCCGTGTTAAGAGCGTAGACTATTATTTTACTGCTAGAGGGCAGCACTAAGCTCTTAAAATTTTTGTGTTCATGTTGTTAATACTAGAAATAAACATAAATTGTCATTTCCACTATTTAGACTTGCAAAAGTTAACACATCCTTTATGGGGCACTGTATAAGGTTCTACAACAAAATTCCTCAAGATATATTAGAGTTACCTCCAACGCGATTTAAAAAATGTGTTAAGCACATTCTGTGCAAAAAGGCTTACTATAACATCAAGGATTATTTAGAAGACAAAGATGTTTGGCATTAAACAGTAGATTAATATTATTTAAAGGACGATTGTGACTAGTGTTCAACACATTAATGACTAATATTTTAAGTTGAAAACTCTGTTAATTAAGTTAAAACGTGTTTTGAAAAGAATAAATGTGGAGTTTCTTTGTTAGTTTCTTCTCCACATAATCCATTAATTGTGAAACTAACAACTTTGACGTTCATTAAGTAAACATTCTGTTTTTACAATGAATAAAAATATTTGAATTGAATTGAATTGAATTGAGCTTTTTAACCAACTTCAAAAAAGGAGGATGTTATCAATTTGAAGCGTTTTTTTTATTTGGATATGTTCTCGCATAACTCCGTCAAATTTTAACCGATGTCGACAATTTTTTTTTTTTTTGTTCGAATAGATATGACATTCGTCCCATTTAATTTGGTGAAGATCTGAAGAAGACTTTTAGAGATGGAGAACGGAACTCTTCAATGGACAGCAGTAAATGGCCAAATTGGGCCCATCCTTTAGTAATATCCGTATGTTTCATAAAATAGCGTAAAAGTAGACCCGAGGTAATTTGGTGATGTTCTGGTGAAGACTTTCGAAGATGGAAATAGAGAAATTCAAATTCTAAAGCAACGAATTAAGTAGGGTAAATTATGGTTATCAGGAACTAGTTTTTAAAATACTACAGCACTAAAAAGTTAGAAATAATTTAAAAGAATGCCTTTAAATTAGAACAATACCTATGTATGCATACTTCTAATTTATTCTTTTAAATTATTTCTAACTTTTTAGTGCTGTGTAGTATTTTGAAGTCGGTTTTTATTTTTATTTAAATTTTTTTCTCTGTGGTTGAGCTTTCAGAGCCAAATAGTACCCAAATAGCCAAATAGCTTTCATAGCACGGTTACGGCACTGCTGAAGGTAACAGATGATATACGTCTTGCCAGAGACAACAGACAGCTCACTGTGCTGACGCTGCTTGACTTCAGCAGTGCCTTTAACTGTGTTGACTTTGACATCCTTTTAGCCATCCTCAGCTCTCTTAACGTATCTCCTCTTGTGATAGAATGGTTCGACTCCTATCTCCGGGGACGCCAGCAGTGTGTGCGCTCTGATGAGAGATCCTCTGATTGGTGCAAGCTCACTGCGGGCGTACCCCAAGGTGGAGTCCTCTCCCCTCTCCTTTTCTCTGTCTTCATTAACTCTGTCACGGAATCATTGTCATCCCGCTACCATCTCTATGCAGACGATCTACAGCTTTATAGGCACTTTGGAGTGGATGAGTTTGATTCTGCTGTGGACTCCTTGAATGCCGACCTGCTTCGGATTCTAGATTGGGCTCGTCACTTTGGTCTTCTGGTGAATCCCAAGAAATCGCAGGCGATGTTAATTGGCAGTCCACACTTCTATAAGTTGCTTATGAAGCATAGAGTGGTCCCCACGGTTGTCTTTGATGGCATACCTATTGCATACTCAACCACCGCTAGGAACTTAGGAGTGCTCTTTGACTGTCATCTCACTTGGGCTGCTCATGTCGGTGAGGTCAGTCGACGAGTCTTTGCAGCTTTCCATTCGCTCCGCCGTCTCCAATTCTTCCTTCCCCTTAAAACTAGAACTACTCTTGCTCAGACTCTCCTACTTCCCCTACTTGACTATGCGGATGTCTGCTACTTGGATGCCAACGAGGAGCTGCTAGATAAACTCGAACGACTCCAAAACTTGGGTATCCGGTTCATATACGGTTTACGCAAGTTTGATCATGTATCCAGCTTTCGACATGAGTTAAATTGGCTCCCAATTCGTCTTCGCCGGAATGCACATATCCTTTCTCTTCTCTACAAAATCCTGCACAGCCCATCCTATCCTCTTTACTTAAAAGAGCGTTTCCAACTATTGCACTCTGGAGTGAGACCTGTAAGATCAATAAACTCTCATCTTCTTCACATTCCTGTCCACAATACTGGGGCTTATGGGGATTCCTTCACGGTGCACTCAGCCAGGCTGTGGAATGCACTGCCGCAGAGTATTCGTACTAGCCCATCACTTAGTATTTTCAAAAAACGGTTGAAAGAGCATTACCTATCAATATCTTAACTCCCTGATAAGTAAGTTGTCATTAGGTATATATTTTAAGTAAGTACGTATTTTCCTTTCATTGTTTATGTAGTTTATTCTTTTCATTATTGTCATTATATATATATATATATATATGTATTTTTGGGTAGGTATTTATATTATTATTATTTTGTTATTTGTGTAAATATGTATGTAGTATATTATATCATGTGCACGTGCGTAGACCCGTTTCACACCTCCGCTCCGACTCCCCAAGGTTTGCTGGAAGAAATCTCTTACAGAGATAAGCTCGCCTTTGTACATGTACTTTCTTTTGTTACCTTTCCTTTACTCTATTCTTGTGTGTGCAATAAAGTATAATAATAATAATAATGGATCATTATTATATATATTATTATTGTACACAAGAAAGAAATATATTTTACACATAAAACAAAGTAATAAGATCGGGTACATAGGCGAGCTTATTTCTATAGAAATTTCTTCCAGCCAACCAGATCAGTTGTGAGACAATGATTTTAAAGAGGTAGGGAAATAATGTGTGCACATTAAAGGAACTAAAAAAAAGTAATAATATAATAATAACAACGTACACATAAACATAAAAATTAAATACCATAATAAAGAAAAACAAAAAATTAATCAAGTAAAATAACATTACATAAACTACTTACAACAGTGTATAAATAAGGAATAAACTACATACAATAATATATCCTACTACCTACTACATTCTAGATAAATTATAATATTAGTAAAGAGATGAGCAGGCAGGATCATTGTACTCTTTGCCTTAGTTATTCTACAAGAAACGGGTCTAATCTTTTAGTTTCCTTTTAATACGCCTCTGCTTATGAAAATCGGAAGCCACCTCGAATATGCACCGGAAATATGTGTTTTTTGAGTTACATGCTTATATTTGTCCAATCCGGGAAATATGTAAGTTAAGTACCTTTTCACTTCTCATGCTCTGAAAGTGCTTATTTGTGCAGGATATAGGCTGCACCAAATCGCATTTTGTGCACAAGTGCATTAACGTATCTACTCATAAGTGTATCTGTATTAAGGCAAAGAAAATAAGCCATACAGCCAAACACAATAAGAATTTCATAAATAGAATATAACATTTACTTTAATTTATTTGCCTTATGTGTTTTTACATTTGTACATTTGTGAAGTTATAGTAGCAATACCACTCGCTAACGGTGAAGGAAAACATCGTGAGGAAACCTGGGTGTCTGAGCTATTCACATACCTCAGCGCCTGAAATCGCCAATCCGCGGTGGGCACGCGTGGTGATTAAGCCCATACTCTCTTTCTGAGAGAAGGCCTGTGCCCTACAGTGGGACGTATATAGGCTGCTTTATATGTGTTTTTTAAGACATAAAAGATATTAAAATTTAAATTCAAGTATGGTAGGTTATTTAATTAAATTAAGAAAATTATTATTACAAAATTAATTTAATAGTAGGCTGTATAGGTCAGCAGCCGTAAGATTTTAAAAAAATAAAGCGGCGGGAAACGGGGAAACAGCTCTTGTTTTTTCGTGCGTTTATTAATTTCTTCAATTTGCTAAATTATACTACCTACTGTTTTATTTCCTCGCAAACGAAGTGAAAAGCAGAGTTTATGACTCGTTCACAAAACCATTTTATCCTCGACATTACTATCAGCCCTCGCCTTCGGCTCAGGTTGCTGAAAGTCTCGGATAAACATGGTTTGTTTTGTGCACTTGTTGTAAAATCTACTATTACAAGTTAATTTAAGCTTCAGTCCGGGTGCAATTTTTTTTTTAAATACTAACAAAGTCAAGAAATTTATATTTATACACCATCGCTTTCCATTTATATAAACTATTTCTTTCTAAGGTTTGTTAACATGTATACCTACTAGAAAAGCTGAATCAAATTAAACATACATGCCTAAGGGCCTGTGGCGGCTTTTTTTGGTTCTTTTGGTTTGTTGCTAGTATTGTAAATGTTGTTCTACTCACTCTTCCAAACGATTTGGTAATGTTCAGCTAAAACTTAGATATCTGTGGCCTAATTACGCTCGCCAAATCCGTTCGGAATCCCGATATTTGTGATATAAATTTGTAGGGGATTTGGTAGTTAGACGATTGGAGTCGTTTAGCATTTGGAGCGCGTAATATAGAAACAGATTGATTGCTATAGTAAAAAGCTATAGTCCATCTTGAGTCCATCCTGTAGATATCGTAGAAGGCGACTAAGGAAATAAATTGCCCGAAGATGGGAACCAGCGTCTTCCTGAGATTCCAACCGCATACTGCGATCGCCAACCCGCCTGCCAAGCGTGGCGATTATGGCAAAACCCCTCATGGTTATGAAAACCATAAGGGAGGCCTATGTCCTGCAGTGGGCGTCAAATGGCTGATGATGATGATAGTAAAAAGAATAAGAGTTTTCACTAGATTTGCTGTATTTGTTTGGTAATTAATTTTACTTGATTTAAAGATATCCGGATCGGGACGTTGAAACCATAGTACAGGGTCTACCTAGTTTGGTTTCTAACGTGATAAATAAATTATGTATACCTACTTAACATCTAAGTCAACTTGTTAATTAGTCCTTACTTTACATGTATACCGATGTTTGTTTCTCAACAAATATCTTTATCTTTCTTCTTTAACTTTTAAAATTCTCAATGCATATAATGCAGCATTTTCCTTCTTCCTCAACGATAAAGTCGTTCGTGACTTAGATAACTTGACAACTATATTTTGATAACTCAATTCAACAGTTAACAAACACTAGAGCAGCAAAAGCAGATCTATTGAAAAAGAAAGTAAGTGCTCCTACCTTATCGCTTATTACATCTTGACATGTCATTATATCATTGAGGTCTGCTTCCATGGCGGCTCCGGGCGGGATGATAAATCTCCTATAATATTGCCCACAAAGAGGCCGCAGTGACATATAGGAGAAAACGGTGGTACCCACAGAACGCGGTACACTAACACAAATTCGCATCGCGAACCTTCGATTTGACCCCGGCATTCTTATATGGAATTCGTCCGCGTTACTCATTCGCCATTAATTAGGGCAGCCACCACCGTTATCTGCAAACCGAGTCACGCTTGAGATTAAACCAATAGAAAAAAGACAAGCAAGACAAGTAAGTAGAATCTCGCCACGAAGCCCATTTATGCATACGCATTTGGGTCATAGAGCCGAATTTCAAAACATTCGCTGTTCACGCTCGTTGTAACTGTCGCAAAAGAGATTTGACAACCCTGCTTCTAACTTTAGTAGATAGGTTAACTTTACTGTTGGTTGTACAAGTATCATCTGATGGAAGTCAAGTGAAATCGCATCTGAACGGCCGAGCCTAACAATGTTCGACAGTGGTTAGTTTTGTTGTTTTGGCTAAGTGATTTCATTGAACTTTTGTACTACTCTCACTTTATTTTATCAGATGTATGGCATCTCGGTACAAGTAGATTGCTGGGATGGTTTCTTTCTATGCCGTTCACTGTTGGATCCGTGGCAATGAGTCACCGTGTCAATTGGTCGGTAACACGGCGTGACCTCCTCGAAGATCTGGCAATTTGTTAACGTCAGTTCTTTGCCTCTTCCGCACCGCTGGGCCAACCGAAATCTCACCTGGAATCGTGCCGCTTGTTTTGAGGCTGGCTCCATCAATCACGCGGTTTATTGCCTTTTTCTTTTGATTGCAAATGACAAGCTAGCTGGCAATATCGGTGGGTCGGGCGGGCGTCCCCATAAGATGTTATTAACCTGTCCACGACACGTTCTTTCACTTGTGATCAGGAGCACTCTAACTCTCGGTCTCACCTGTCGAATCGCCCGATTTCCACAGCAATAAATATTTTTTATCCGCGAGAATTATTTCACGCGCAAAGGTGCGTATAAGTGAAGGCAGGTAGTGAAGTCTAACCTAACCAGTAATCAGTAGAAAAGATGCTGAAATTTTAAAGTGAACGGCTCCCCAATTGTCGCACCCGTGGCCTTCATTAGTTGACCCACTACCACCCACCTCTAATGAATCATTGTCGCCCACCGCGCGTTTTATTTTAGCTTACCCTTCATTACCGCTAATACATGTTGATGGCCTTGCATTGGAAATCTCTCGTCTTTGACTGCACCAAGCTCCAGACAAAGAGTCTATACGGCTTGCATTTACAAGTCGAAGTTTTCTTGTTTTCTTGACAACGATAAATGAGGTCGTCCAAAACAACCTCACATCCTAGTCGTACAAGAGACGTCAACAGCCAGAAAATGAGAGTACCTAATTTGGTTGCATAAGACGATTATGTAGGAAACTCCATTTTGAAAATCATGTCAGAAACGTAGTCAGTAATTGTTTCTATCGCCTTAAGATTCTTTATAATATACGCGATTACCTGAGCACTGATTTGCGTGTCAGGCTCAGTGAATCACTAATATTATCCAGATTGAACTACTGTGACGTCGTCTATGGTGGCTGTATACTTGGTAGGACAAAAAGGTTGATCCAACGTGTGCAAAACGCATGTGCACGTTTCTGTTTCAAAATCCCTCCTAGATCTCACGTCAGCCCATACTTGGACGCAGCAAAGCTTCTGAATATGGAGGCACGTCGGCATCTACACCTTGCCAAACTACTCTTTGGTGTGATACGGACAAAAACCCCATTTTATTTGTTCGCAAAGCTTGAATGGTCCACCAGACAACGGTATGTGCACAAGGAACGGATCCTGACACCGGCGCATCGGACCATGGCTTTCCGTGGTAGTTTCAGGTTTGCGGCGTCCAAGTGTTGGAACGACATTCCCCCTCCAATCCGTGAAGCGTCCAGTGGATGTGCTTTTGGGCGCAAGCTTAAAGCATATTTGCTGGAGCATCAGAAACCGCCACTCCCTTCCCTTCCAACCTCTCGCCGCAAAAACAGACACGAGCCTGTAATCGCATGGTAGGGCCAGGCAATATTGTATATATCTATATATTTTTATTTATTTTTCTTTAATTAAGTATACCTATATATGTATATATATTTATGTACATATAAATTTAATTATATTCATAATTTTAAACATGCTTTAAGCTGGCTATATACCTTTATTCATTTGTGTATGATTTTATTTGAGTATATCGTAGTTTATTCAGTGACTTAATAAAAACAATTTAAGTATATGTTTCATACTGTATACATAATACGTATCCTATTGTATATAATTACTATTCTGTATTACATAGTATTATACTATATATAGTATTGCTCACGGTTGTACCACACCGCGGTATGTGACGCTCGCGGGGAAACTCCTGGCACTGACTGAAAATCAGCGCTGAAGGCTTGATAAAGTTGCCGTTTATAGCAGCAGTGACACGCCGTGACCGTTCGTTTTCCTTTCTTTTTTATAACATTTCGGTTGAAATATTTTCTTTGTTGTTTTTTTGTTTTGTTATTGTGGCGTGTGCACTGTTTTTATAATAAATGTTTTTTCTTCTTCTTCTCAAATGTATCCCTTGCTCAGCGACGCCAACACAGATGTATACAGTAGGTACAAGTCCTTTGTATTTAATAGCCGATGTAGAAAGATCCTGTTTTACGACGTCCGGATGTTAAGTCAACTCACGCAACCGTAGATCCAAAATTAGCATTAGTCGGTGTTAATGCTGGCCACAACGCTGCGCGATGCCCGTGACTATAGAAAAACCAAAAAAGTATAATGTCTAAAGGCCCCCATTCACGATACGGCCAAATGGCGGCATGCAAATGGATTAATCCAAATGTATTCACGCTGAATTTCAAGCCCACTGACGGTGAATCCGCCGGGACGGCGTCCGGCCGTTCTTCAAAATTAAGATTGATCAATGACGCAATCTTCTTTTAGACAGTATCAGCATCTCCGTTTTTGTCTTTCATCCTTAAAAATAAATTGTAGCCTCAGAGGAGAGCGGCATTTCTCTCATCCAATCTAATACCTTTAAACGAACAATTCTTGTATGTATACAGAAACGGTTTCTGGGGTGATAAATCTAGGTTTGATTTTTAGAAAACGTCGTTTTAACCGCGTATTCAGGCATAGAAGAACTGCCACAATATCATTAAAATTCGATCTACAAGGTCGTAACAGCTCAGGAGGGAAATCGGGTGGTCCCGAAACCAGAACACCCCGGTTCGAGTCCAGAGTCCGGTTATTTTTTCCTTTCCTTTTCCCCTTTTTTCATCGTATCTAAATATAATTTACAAAAAAACTCCCCGGTTCGAGTCCAGAGTCCGGTTATTTTTTTCCCTTCCTTTTCGCCTTTTTTCATCGTATCTAAATATAATTTACAAAAAACACGATTAACCAAAAAAAAATGCCGAGCTCGGTCGGTCACCCAGATACTATTTATTATGGTAGTCGGCGTCATTGACTTTTCCACAAACAAAGATTTTCCATCAATGTATCAGGCATCGATAAAATTATAATAATATGGTTGATAAACACGACCGATGTGGTCATGCAGCAGCGCGACGCAGCGCGGAATGAATGGAAAATGGACGCCGTTTTGAGCATTCACGAGTGGGTTGGACGGCATCCACCGTGCGTTTTTCACACTGACGGTCAATCCACTAAACCTATGGGTCTAATTGGCCGCGTGATGGATTTACATCCGAATGGAAACCCGTTCCTGGCATTTTCTACATTGACAAGCGGATTTTGCAACGCTAGCAGTCCATTTAAGGCGTGTTGGACGCATCGTCAATGGGGTTCTTAACAGCAGGAACCCCTACGTCCATTGCCCCACGCAGCATGTGACAAACCTGTCATCACCATCCCGACATAAATTAATAGAATATAATAATGTAATCAAATATATAAAAATCTCGTGTCACAGTGTTAGTTATGGAACTCCTCGAAAACCTATTTTTCACCTATTTTTAGAAAGAAAGAAAGAAAGAAAGAGGATATTTATTTAAATTGTCACAGAAACACAAAGTAAACAAAAGGTACACAAACAAAAGACACGAACGTCAACAAAACAGAGATAAAACAAAACAATCGTGAAGAGAACATGTGAGGCATATAGAGTCAAAGGCAGCCGGGTACCATATAGTAATGTATGGCACCCAGCCACCTCGGACCTCAAACGCCTCAGGTGCCTTTTATGACATTTTTTGTGTATATTTGGTAGGTCTGAGAATAAGTCGTAGGCTAACATGGCAAAACAACGTCTGCCGGGTATGCTAGTTTTTTATAAGAAGTAAGAATACATGATAAGGTACATGTAATTAATATGATGTTTGTTCGTGAGATCCGATAGGCACCATATTCGCGGACGTAATGGCCTCTCGTCGCTAGCGTGCGACGTGAAACCATTTTCAAACCCCCCTTGGGTTTCCGTTTCCTTTTACAACTACCCTTCAATATTTTTACTATTTAATGCTTGTCAACTTAATGTTCACATACCCCACAATCCATGACTCTTTAATAAAATGGTGACTGATGCCACTGTTATTATGATGGTACCTACTTTAAAGGGTAATAGACTATTACTTACGTATGAAGTTAAATATATTTCGCAAAATCATGACATTCGGCCATCCGACTTCGTGCAGCCTCCGGCGCACGAGCCCCTACACAACACGCCCAGAGATCTAGTTAGGATTTAATAGCTATAAAAAAATACGGAATATCTTTCTTTGTAAATCGTTATGTCAAGACAATTGTTTCCTTTTTTATATTAAAATGTAAATAATTATTTAAAATTTACCAATTAATTTTAATATGATGTTTGTTCGTGAGATCCGATAGGCACCATATTCGCGGACGTAATGGCCTCTCGTCGCTAGCGTGCGACGTGAAACCATTTTCAAACCCCCCTTGGGTTTCCGTTTCCTTTTACAACTACCCTTCAATATTTTTACTATTTAATGCTTGTCAACTTAATGTTCACATACCCCACAATCCATGACTCTTTAATAAAATGGTGACTGATGCCACTGTTATTATGATGGTACCTACTTTAAAGGGTAATAGACTATTACTTACGTATGAAGTTAAATATATTTCGCAAAATCATGACATTCGGCCATCCGACTTCGTGCAGCCTCCGGCGCACGAGCCCCTACACAACACGCCCAGAGATCTAGTTAGGATTTAATAGCTATAACAAAATACGGAATATCTTTCTTTGTAAATCGTTATGTCAAGACAATTGTTTCCTTTTTTATATTAAAATGTAAATAATTATTTAAAATTTACCAATTAATTTTGTTTTACAATATCATTATTGTCAAGACGGCAATCTTAAGCAAAACTTCTTCGTATTCAGAAATAAACTTACGGTATTATTTATAAAAAACCAGATTCCTCTAAAACCAATCCAAAACTCCGTTTATTCAATCTTTCCCTGTGAAACCACAGACCATTTAAATCGGCGTTTTTGAAGTGTTTCAAAGAATTGAGTTTGTATAAATAAGTTACTTTGTTATTTTTTGCGTGCCTGTAGCCTATCACAATCATGACATAATCTTCTTAAACTAGTGGTTTAGTTTAACAAGATCTAATTAATAATACTATCTACCTAATTAATTATTTAATAATACCAAAACCTTATAGATTTGCTAATAACTCCAAAAGTTTCAAATACTTTAGGGAGGGCTCTAAAGTATTTAAAACTTTTCAAATACTTTTAAAATAACTGACTGTTAGCAGTAAATAAACAGATTTTTAGTGTACGTAAAACCGGAGGTTAGACTTAAAATCAAATCTACTCATTACTCAATAGATCATAGAGGGAGATTGTGTTCTCTTCTAGCACGACGAGACCTAACAAATTAAAAATTGATGTCTACGTTCAATTAATTCTGCTCAGTTATTCACTGTAATCCACAAGTACATTGAGTTTACTGTAAATTATTTCAATAAGGATAATTCCCACTAGGTACTACACAATTACAAGTTCCCGTCTCATGAGAACATTCTCAGCATACAAATAACGTAGTCGTTTGAACGGTGGCGGTACTTGTTTCGTTTTACCACGACGACGGTGAACGATGATATAATTTAGCTGCGCAGGATAAGGTGGGATAAGCTTTAGCTGACTATGATAAATTTGCCTTTCGAGTTGCTCTATTTAACCTTTGAGGATTTGCGGATTTTCAAAAGTCATACAGGTACGTACTTAACTGAAATCTGGGTGGTTTGAGTAATCAAAAAGTCTTGCTTCGAAAAATTCTACGTCTGTCAGACCAATGACCCGCGGACTCGCGGCGCGCACGCACCGCTCTGGCTGGCTACTAATGATTCTCACAGATTCGAGTTTGTGTCGAGATATTTTTGGGAATTGCATATTAAATAGAGTGCCTTTAAAAAACAAACTAGCGTGTTCGATAGCTATTGTTAAGTTACGATCATTTTGCTATGGCTCTAAAACCATCCAAAATTCATGGTGTATAAGAAAGTTCAGAGAAATCCTACTAATCCTACTAATATTATAAATGTGAAAGTTTGTGAAGATCTTTGGATGTTTGTTACTCAATCACGCAATAACGACTGAACGGAGTTACATGAAACTTGTCATGCAGATAGACAAAGATCTGAATTGAGACATAAGATACTTGATATCCCGGTAATGCGTTCCCGTGGGATAATATTTTATTGTTACCGTAACCTTTTTTCAAGCCAGATATTTATTTATTGCGTTGCCATGGTAACAAGAATCGTATAGACGGATTCTGTGACAGTACGAAGTTCGCCGGGACGTGGCCGGGACAGCTAGTTATGTTATATATGATGTACATCATGAACAATTTCGAACCTGAGTTTCGACTAGCCACCCCTTTTCGCGACATAATTTTTGGAGCGAAAATGTTTGTCAGGATTGTGGCAAGTAACAAAGTACCTACGTATCTAAGGAGATTTCGTCAGGCCCTGAATATTTAATCCTAAGGACAATTTCATTATCAAAATCGCAACGGACTGATGGAATAGTGTTTCGCGAAGGGGAACTAGGAGGTGCGGGGGAGGAGTGACGCGAGGCGGTTAGAGTGACTCACCTGCGCCTGCGCCACAACATGCCGACTGAACTCGCCAGCACCGCAGAATGTGCCAGAAGGTCCGCTGGAGAAAAAATGAAACCAGTTTTTCTGGATATATTTCAGACCAATCCAGAGGGATTTTATTCATTTCAATGTCAGATATTATGTTCATTTGTGAAGTTGAAGCAGCAATATCACTGGCTAACCGAGAAGAAAGACATCGTGAGGAAACCTGAGTATCTAAGGTGTTCACATACCTCAGCGCTTGAAGTTGCCAATCCGCGGAGAGCACGCTTGGTAACTAAGCCGATATTCTCTCTCTCTCTCTCTCTCTCTCTCTGAGAGAAGGCCTGTGCCGTGCAGTGGGACGTATATAATAGGCTACATAAAAAAGACTACGTCACTTCAATTGTAGTCACGTATACTTTTAACCAGTAAAACCAATTTCAGGCACACTGGAAAAGTGTGTGTAATTTTACTGCTGAAATGTAGGGTCAGTTTAATCACTCAAACCGAACGTTCAGCTCTGAGCTTAATATTTAATCTCGAAACCAAAAGTAATCATAAACCGGATTCACTTTCGAGTTTTCGACCACAATGAAGTTGGACCTTCTTAACTTCTGAATCTTTTCAGCTCACGGCTGCCATTAAAACCACACGGTTCGTCGCCTCTTATTATTTGGCGGTCGAAACTCGAAACACGTTGGGTATTAGCATGCACGGACTTGCCCCTAACGACTGCTACAGGTTACGGTTGGCAATGATAAAGATGGAACTTTTAATTGAAGGCAGGTAATCCTGCGTACAGACACCAATATTGTGGTACAGGCCAACCGAGCGAATACACTTGAGGATCGGCACTGCCGTTTGGAGTATTTTTTTGTCCGTTTTTTCTCCAAAATGATTTAGATTTTGAAACGGACACCTAGTTTTACTTGTAATGTTCAATAAGTCACAGTTTATGTGTGACTTTGTTTTTTTTTTATTTGAGCGCGCATGATCTAAGGCCACCAAAGAACCCGCTGGTATTTGTTCGCTTTACTAATCTCAATAGTATATGAAATCATCATTATCATCATCATCAGCGATTTGACGCCAACTGCAGGACATAGGCCTCCCTCATGGTTTTCCAAGCTTCCCGGTCTTGTGCCGCCCGCATCCAGCGACTCCCCGCCACCGTAACCAGGTCGTCAGACCATCTGGTGGGGGGCCTTCCCACACTGCTTCGTCCGGTCCGCGGTCGCCAGGTTAGAACTTTTTCATCAGTTCTTCGAGATATGTGCCCCGCCCACTCCCACTTCAACTGAGCAATTCTTCGAGCTATATCAGTAACTCAGGTTCTTCTGCGGATCTCCTCATTCCTGATTCGATCACGCAGTGAAATTCCTAACATAGCTCTCTATTGCTCGTTGGGCGACCTTGAGCCTTCTTATGAGACCCATAGTATCCCATAGTCAGCGACCAGGTCTCACATCCATAAGTCATCAGCATCACTGGCAACACACATTGGTTATACACCTTTGTCTTGAGACACTGAGGTACCTATTTTGGACGCGAAAATGTGTTTTAGTTTCCCGAACGCTGCCCATCCGAGTTGGATTCGACGAGTGACCTCCTTGTCGAAGTTGGGCTTACTATTTGTCCCAGGTATACATAGTGGTCAACAACTTCGAGGTCAGAGCCGCCAACGTGGATAGGAGTGGGTGCTGCATGGGAGTTCGACGTTATCTTAGTCATGTATACGAAATAGTTAATAATATTTATACTTGTAGTAATCCTATATGAAATTGTTAATGATAGATTTATACTTTTAATAACCTGAAAAAAAAATTTAGTTTTCCACATACATAATATAGATTTGTGGGCGGTACACTACACTAGCGCCACCGAGGAAAAAACCGAACAAGTGCGAGTCGGACTGGCCCAACGAGGGTTCCGCACAAATTTGTAGATATAAAGATTATAAAGGTATTTACTCGTTTATTTTTTCATTTTACAATTTTCCGACGTTTCGGTACTTTTGCAAGTTCCGTTGTCTCCGTAAACTGAGGTGACAGGAGTCTGTTTGAAAGCATTAACTGTTAGTTTACTACCCTCGGCAAAAATTACAAAAAATTATAAAGTTACGTTCCAAAAATATTTCGGGAAGTTTTTAAATTTAAATTGGCAAAACAATTATTTTATATAAACTAAAAAATATGAATATATTATTTTTGTTGCACAAACCCGTGCTGAGGGCAATTTTAAAAAACCTATTTAGAGGCTAAAAATTCCACCCATGCCGGGACTTGAACCCGGAAATAGCTCAGTTGGGGAGCGCTGGCACGGTGAGCCAAATGTCGCGGGTTCAAGTCCCGGCATGGGTGGATTTTTTAGCCTCTAAATAGGTTTTTTTTTTTAAATATGAATTACTAGTTATTGAAATTAAAATTCAATCTACAAAACAATTATTATTGTATATAAACTCAAAAATATTATTTTATTTTAATAGTCAATAGTTTTGATTATGTCTAGTGCTCGTGTTAACCTTAAAAAATACTGTATTATAAAGAGTTCAGGAATCGAGTCCCGGAGTTTTGCTGAGCATTTGCCGAACTTCAGAAACAATTTTTTTTATGATTTAATTGTAAAGATTATTGCCTGTACTTGTAGTATAAGACAATATTACTTGCCAAATTTCATAGTTCTAGGTCGACGGATAGTACCCTTAAAATTTTGATTCCCTTCAGTGTCAAAATATTTTTTTTTTGCGGCACAAACTGCCGTAGCTTTTTTTACGTTGACTTAGAAGTTTGATTTTTTTTTACAGCTTCAAAGGACTGTAGACTTGAGTATATCGTTTTAATTTTAATTTAATACCTCCACGCTTTCCCGAGATAAAGGGTCTTGACAGACAGACGGACGGACTATGGTTCCGTTTTTTCCTTTTGAGGTACGGGACCCTAAATAATCATACCTTTTTTTAGATCGAATTTGCAAAAAGTCAATCTCTCAATCATGTCCATGACATGATTCTTAGGACCCATGGCCTTGAACCTAAGGCAAAAAACCTAGGACTAGATAACATTAACACCGAAAACGGCCGTTATTGGCATAAATGCGTATCTTGTCCAAGGTTCGTGATCCAAGGTTTCTTGTCGTGGGTCCTAAAAATCATTGTTAACAGACACTTTTTGCAAATACGATCTGTAAAAGAAGATATCCTTTTTTTTCATTGGTGTTACTCCCTGGAGCCCCTTAAAAGTATACACTGATTCATTCACTTTCGCTCGGTTACTCCGTCTTTACCCGGCATAAGAACTCTTTGTTGCTCAGGCGGCAAACGAGATACTATCGGGATAGCAATCTCTACCGCCGTTGTCAAAGATCAGTCCAATATGGCAAAGACTTTAGTCTACGTTTGGGACTTTCACAAAAGGTCCACAATTACACAATCTTAAAGTAATTTCTTAAGCGCTGGACTAATTTGGATAAAATTTGGCACACATCTAGTCAATGCCCTGTAACATAGGATATTGTCTATCCGAATGCCATCTAAACAAAGTCCCGGGCACTGCTAGTAGGATGCTTGACTGGCGTATAATAAGGTGGTGTACATACCACCTTTGTCATATAAGTCCACGGAACAGAAACTCCACAGGTTCATAAAGTGAAATGAGATGGAGAGTTAACGATGATGGAACAGTTTTGTAACAAGAAAAATTTGGTGGGTCAACTGGTCATGTTCCCATTGAGGAAGCAAGAATAGTGGAGCGTTACGTATCACTGTCTGCTGAGTGCAAGACCTCACGCGTCAGAGAATCTATCACCTGTCACGGTAATAAGAGGAATCACACGGCTCGGTAATCAAATAAGCTGGCGCGGCGCTTACACAACAGTCAGTATATTGCGTTACTCAACAATTAAAACGGCAGGTTGATGGGAAGACTAGATAACGGCGACAAACTTTGATTGACAGAGTCGACAGCCGATGCAATATTTATTTCACAAAATATATCACCCCCAGTAGAAAGTCGATTAACCGGATGGCGATTCCGGACGAGATGATGGAAATTATAATCCGAATTGGTGTTTTTTAATATCGATAAATTGACCATAACATAACCGGCCCCAATTTAAACTTTTGCCAAACCCTGTCGTCGGCTTTGAACTATCAGATGTATGGGAAAGAGATAATTTAAGTGGACATTTCTGAGAAGAAAAGCAATTTTGTAGTAAAGGTCAACTTTCTTTTGATCTCTACATCAGTAGAATTGCTTTACTTAATTTCATTGAAGAAAACCTTGCCATCGTCTCTTCACCCCACTAGTTATAAGAGTCAGAGCCAAGGTCTGCAGCCGTACCGTAACAAACTCAGAACATAAAAACGACTCGCAGAGGGTTCGTTTAAATGTACGAAGTTCAATTAGATTTTCTCGGAATTACCCACACCCAGAAGGCGGCAAATTGCCAAGAAATCGTTTACAATACACCGAGCAAGTGACGTACCTACATTGAAATCAAACCGACTAACGGATTTAGTACCGCGCGCTACCTGTGATACGCAAATAGGCGAGTAGTTGCAATATCTACATATTTTTGAGAGCAATTTTCACTCTAATGAGGAAAACCATGCAATCATATGCGTGTTTGTTTCGAAAGTACATTTTTATGGCTATATCACGTTAGAAAATCGACACATTCGTCCGGTGGGCGAAACGAGCAGCCGACGACGCGTCGAGACGCACGCACCGGAAACTTTGCAACAGCTTCGCGGAATACCGTCTCGAAGTTAAATATTATTGCATACCACTAATTTAACATATGGCCTGTGTCGTATGTGGAACGTAGCAATTCCCCGGTATGTACCGTTACGCGATGAGATATTGGCTGAATTTTGGACGAGCGGCGCCCATGGAATTCCTTGGCCAACAATTCTCTTTGTTCAGCGAGGGAGGGCGCGCTACTTATGAATGTCGCGATCGAAACTGAGTCTTCTCAAAATTAGACTATTAAATTAATGATACTACTTGATGCATGTGACTATACATTTCTTTTTCAAATACCTAGATAATGAAACATAACATTCAGGAAGTAAGCAAATTATCCACATATCTATTCGAAACATTACAGACTATACTTTAAAGAAATCTGAACATGTCCGGCGTCAAATGTTGACTCGGCTGATTTCCACACTGTACACATAAAATATAGCAAGTGATGTAACAGAGTTCCGACAAGTGACCAACCTGCCACGTTCATTCATCAAACTGGGCCGCCTCAAATGAGTCTTCATGACGACTCCACACAGGCACGTATGCAGGTCGTAGATCAGGGAATAGGTATTATTATTTAAGCAGGTTGTAGATCAGGGATTATTTTCGAGTTACGCATTTCGAGTCGTTACCGAATCCTACATAAATCGCATTTTTTTACTACTTCTGGTGTCAAATTTCCTCGCCTCATCATCTCTTCTCTCTGTCTCTGAGATCTTACATTCTTATTTTATTTATAGACTTTGCTCACTTCTGTTAACTGACATTATACAACAAAGCAGCAACCAAGAAAATAATAAAATATTCCACTCGTTTAAACCCTGCAGAGCGACTTTCAAATCTAATATTGCACAGATCGCAGCCCAAAATTTAAATTTTCTTTGATATGTCATAAATAAGCGCATTCATAAAGACCTAAACATATCTACAGTACAAGAGGAAATAAAAGCCAACCTCACAGGGTACAGGGATCGACTGAAAGGGATCGTCCATTAATCACTCGAAAGATGGTTCGCGAAAAATTACGCAATATCACAAGGGGTGAGGGGAGTTGTAGTGACATAATCATGTGTATTAATTTTTTCGTTTAACACGCGATTTCAGGACTGATTTGAACATGGTTACACCTTTCCTTTATTATGTTTATGCCTGTCAATAACAACCTGCAACTTTAATGACTGTCTGGACATATTACGGTGCATAACTTGGTTAATTTTCTGCAATCAAATTGTATTTAAAGATAATATAGATACCGGTAGTTAAAGATAATTTCAAAAAATAATTATTCATAATCATTAAGATATTTTGTAACCAAAAATACACGTGATTCTGGGTAGGGGTGAGGTTTAGTCTAACTAAAGCCGCACGTTGTATCACCAGGGGGAAGGAAGGTTTGAAAAGTCAGTAAAATACAACGGGTGATTAATGGACCACCCCAAAAGGCACCCAAACGCTACAGCATCCATTAAATTCGATAGGCTGAAAAGACATGCTTGAAATATACTAAAAAAATAATTATACAAATAATACAGTGGTCTAATTCCCTAAAAGTCTACCTAAACAAGGACAAAACTCCTAACCTATTACTAAATCTCCTAGATGACAGTTGCAATAACAGAAAAAGGTAATAAAACTCGTTCAAGCTCAAGCCCAACTATTGTTTGTTATTACGCGCGCTACAACAACGTACTAATGTCCTTGTACATGGACGTTCTGTCAGCGTAATTCAAATTGTATTAAAAGCTAATCAGAAATGCCTCGATGCGTCCCTGCATTAAGTTGACATAACGGGACACGGGGCTCGAGGAGGCTGTTTGCTTCTCACAATGTAAGGAACTGCACTGTTTGTCCTCACTATTTGGACGGTCGCAGACGCACACTGTAAACACGCGACAAAGGGTTTATTGAACCTTTCTAGGCTCTATTTTGCCAAGAACTAGTGAACAAGGTCTACTGAAGCGGGTAAAATGTTAAGTGTCTCCGCGTTTGTAGGTTTTATTCTTGTAATTCAACTAATCATCTTTTGACTCTATCGGCGTCACAATAAAATGCCCCATACATTCATCGTGTTAATATGAAATTGTATGAAAAAGTTTTTATTTTATTCTTGGGTATACTACGACATGTAGTCGTTGTAAACTAGATAACACATCATTCTTGAACTTTTCTCAATTAAGTTCAAACGAAGATGCTCACATTACTCACGGTCGCGTGTCACTTAAATTATCTGCTGAACCCCAGGTTCAGTAGATAATTTAAGGGAATCTGATAAATTCAAATTCAAAAGCTTTATTCAGGTTCAAGTCCCGGCATGGGTGGAATTTTTAGCCTCTAAATAGGTTTTTTAAAAATTGTCCTCAGCACGGGTTAGTGCAACAAAAAGAATATAATCTACATTTTTTTTTTCAAAACTCATTTAACTTAATTAACAGACTTTTCAACTTAAAGTTATTACACATGAATGTGTTGAACACTAGACACAATCGACCCCGTTAACATTATTTTAATTCTAGACATCTTTGTTTTGTCTTCTAAATAATCCTCAAATTATTTCAGTAGGCTCTTTCGCACAGTGGGTACCTAGCACATTTCTTAGACCGCGTCGGAAGTAACTCTAATATATCTGGAGGAGCTTATTGTAGAAGCGATTGAAGATCAATAACCTGACTGTTTCAACCCAGACAATTTCGTTCCTCGTAACTCACCCGGGTCTTTCTCTGTGAGTCCGACGACTTCATTGTCCACCAACACGTTGCCGACAAAAGGACCAAGCATGCAGCCCATTAGTCCAACAAATGGTCCCTGGCTCGCATACAGATGAAACCCACACTGTTCTCTGTATAAGGTGCGACGGTGTGTTTTCTTCCGACAGACGACTCGGCAAACTGTATCTCTGTATATAAAATAGTAAGCAACCACGACCCTGTGATTTTTCCGAGCTGATCCAAAAAAAACTACATTGGTGACATTTCAGGTTAAGTTACTTATTTCTTTATTTGTGTGAAAACAGCAAAAGAAAATCGAAAATGATTTAATTTTTTTTTCTGAGATATTTTTCAATACTTTCACCGTCCGTGCTTGCGAGATAAGGGTTGCTGTAATAATATCCAAAGTTACAGCTAATCTGGGTCGTACTTTGGAAATTGAAACCAAACTACCTGATGCGGATCGTGGCACGTAACCACGAGAAACAAGTGTCATCTCTGCCTTCCTTTTTAGAGGGTACAGACATCAAATAACCTATGTTTATTATAAAATGTCCCTGACCTGTCACTCTTGGAAGAGATTGTTTTGTTCGTTTATACAAATTACAGTGAAACGTCCTTTATAATGAAATGCTAAAGAATGCGCTAAAATCGTGATATTACAAGACTCCGAAGTTAGCTTAAGTCAGTGCTTTCGATCATTAAAAACGCTTTACCTATTAGATAACTTGAATATTGTTAACTCGCTATAAAGACTACGGCAGATTATAGTGAAAGTTGTAATATTTATGATATGCACCTTAACGAAATTAATATCACGTCATAGTCTACTCTTTTCACGTAAGAATCGAAACAATTTTAAGGCAGAGCGTTAGAACAGCCATTAAGGTGATTTAAGGGCTTTAAAGTTAAACGTTTTTACTTTCTTTTACCAACAACCTTCCTTCCGATCGACGGTTCGATTTATGAGTCTAATAAACCTAATGATCGAAGGAACTTTCTATTAAATATCTCGTAATGCATTGTTGGTACCTTATGCCAGAATTGGTACCGGTGTACTAGGCAAGCAGAAGGCACGGGCGGTGTACAGCAATGAGTCACTTCGGGGTCAAGAGCACGCCGCGTCGGCTGCCTACCTGATGAGATCGTGTGCCACAAACGACAGCGAGAGCGGGCCAAATGAAGGTGCTGGAGCTAATGACTCAAAATAATAACACTTCTAGACACACGATTTCTTAATCATAAAACACTTCCTACCCACATTATGCACTTTGAAGTACCTGCTCTACATTCCAGTGGGAGGTTGGAAGTTACACAACAACATGACAGATTTATTACGAGAACTTGCAACATTTTCGGCCCGGCATTCGATCTGATTAGATTGTCAGTGAAATGGGTCCCAAGCGTGGTGCAGGGTCCGCTGTCTCGGACGCCCACGCTGCCACTTTCGTTTTGACGACTCTCATACGTGACCAGCGGGCAGGAACGCCGCTCTTTGCTTATTATTGTACACATTCACCGAAGATCGAGTGCCTTCTCTGTTGTTCACAGCGCTAAAGAAATGCGTGTAGAAGAGCTGCATGTATCCGACTGTCACTCCTATCCGTCTTGTGTAGGCTCAATAGCCTTCGATTGCATGTGAAAGGAACTTATTGATATAACAGCAAATTATCCAGTCATACAAAACGATTTTCTGAAACGTTAACATTGAAGACGTGCCTCGCGTTCTAAGGTACTCGTAACTTGTTGCTTGTTACATCATGCATTACAAACAATACGAACCATAAAGTTAAAGATAACTTAACTTTATCTCGGTGAAAACATCGGTTTAAGCTTATACTAAGCAAAATAAATGTCATTTTGGATTAGTTATGCTCATTGCAACATCCAACGTAAGCGATTATAACACTGGGCTACCAGGCTAAGGAAAGTGAGATTCTATTGGATGATCAATGAATAGGTGGTTAAATAAGCTATTACGGTACATCTCGTTAAAAAACGTCGTTAAAATTTGAGCGTTTTTTATTATGCGGTGCGAGCGCCTGCCGGGCCTGCCAAACCAGTTTGTGGAGGCTGAGATACCACACACCATGCTTGATTCCCATCAACCTGCTAAGTCTTTGAACTATCCCAGCCCGCTCTTTATTATAACCAGTAAGCCCATTGCAATGCAAAGTTACAGCTCAAATTTGTGGCTTTATTAATTTTCGCAACATGCGATGGCTGCTGATATTTCGTGTAAATAACCTGCAGATTAGATTAACAAAGGCCAGTCCAAAAGTGGGACATTCGTGATAAAATTTAGTGTTTAACATGAGCCATTATCAGATAGAGGATTCCATGGGAAAGTTTTGACTGGAACCATTAGCCTCCAGTCTATGTTTGAAATGCATTTTATGACTCGAAATCGCCATCGGTGGACACGAATGCATGGATTTAGAATATTTTTGATGAATTACTGGGAAATTATGCAAACAACGCGGCGGCATAGCAAAGCGATGGCGTTCATTGGTATACTTTCACTGAGACACTTTGTGATCATTTGGCTATGTCTGAGCTCTCTCCAACTTCTTCAGATTTCCCCACATTTATCTTTCTAAACTTAACGTAACTATATTTTAAGTTTTCACAAGTGTTCAGACCACCCAAGTGCCGCATAGAGGCCCGCTGTCCTATCGCGTATAATTTCCGACCTTATCGCACAGTAATCATCAGGGGTCCTATACAAGTTTTCCTTACAAAAATATGGGTACCTCCTCGTTTAGATGCAGCGTGTGTAATACGAAAGTGGCCAGTTAAACCTGGGGTGATTTCAAGTAGGTGTATGTCCCGAGCGAGACGAGATACTCTCATGGAGCAAACCGTGAAGTCTGTACTTTTTTATCTACACTTCAAAGCCATCTCAAGAAATCCACTCAGTCGTATTAAAAGTATTAAAAACTGGAGTTTTATGTCATATTCTGCAGTACAGTCGAACTCAGTTAAATGTGAGGTCACTTACTGCGGTCGTTTGGAAGTTCTGTAGACCTTTGATTACGTCGTGGTGGGTAAGACACTATTCCAACATGCAATCATTATCTTTACTTACAGGCGATTAGATTGAATAATCGGTATTTCCGTGTGCCATAATGGCAACGACGTAAACGAATTACAAAGTTGTAGCATTCTTGAATGACTCTACGAACCTGACCCGTAGCACCCTAAAGGCATGCAGCCAAGTTTTCCTTTTTACTTTTAAGGTCTTTAGCGGTCTTGGGTGGGCCATAATTGAGATTTTAATTAGCATATTCCGTGATCTCTACCTAAAGGGGTGTGGTAGTACCAAACGGACTAAGTAATTATACTCTATTCACATATTTTAGACATACCAGAACTCACAGCACAAACGTTCAGCCAACGTTCAGTTAGTAATTTAATAATATTTGCGATTGACTAAAACGATACGTCTGTACTTTATAGAACACGGCGAGTATGTAGAAACACACGGGCGGCTGAGTGGCACGATACCGAGCGTCGCCCGCCCGACCACTTTCCCACGAGGCACTCGCCGCCCTCTTGTTTATGATTTACAAACACGGCTGTGCGATAATGCGATGTCCGTGCGCCGTGCAATAGCTGAACAAGAGAATTGATTGACGAAAGCGCGAGAGGAATTGCCCGCGCCCCGCGGTGGGAACACACGTCGCTATTTCACGAGAGCGAGAGTCGCCCGACGATAACTGGGACAGTTTTTGTGCCCGTCCCATTGTTCGTACGTAGTATATTTAGATAGCTGTCGAAATATAGCATGGTTTCCTCGCGCTCAGACCTTATAGGTTTTTTTAAGATAGGATATGATTTCATCAAAAGCTGAGATACACAGTTATATATATATATATATATATATATATATATATATATATATATATATATATATGTGTGTGTTTGTCGCCTAACTCCTCCTAAACGGCTGAACCGATCTTGACGAAATTATGTATGTATATTTGTGTGGGTCCGTAGATGGTTTGAAAATACAAATGGCGTCATGATCGCGTTTTCAGGAACAAAACGGATTTGATAAACAATTGACAACATTAAATTTCTTTATTGCCTCTCTGGAAGGTTTGAAAATACAATTGGACTCGGTAGATGGCGTCGTGATGGCTTTTTCAGGAAAAAACGGATTAGATAAACAATTGACTTCATTTAAGTATTTTTTTCTTATTGCCTCCCTGGATGGGTTGAAAATACAATTGGACCTGGTAGATAGCGCCGTGATCGCCTTTTTAGGAAGAAAGGGATTTGATAAACAATTAACATAATAACAGTAAGTACATATAAGTTATGGGTACTTTGTAACTTGTCTAATACATCCCAGTATTAGCGAAGGGCAAGATAAAAAGTACCCAAGACAGGGCCTGTGTGCATCCAGCGGCTAATTAATTTGTATGAAACGGAAGATATTTGTCAAGATCGTGGCAAGTGGCAAACCCTGGTCTCTGCCTACCTCTCGGGCGTACAGGCGTGAGTTTATGTATGCATGTAAATTAAAATACGCGCTGCGGTGCAGGGTGGTGTGAGGGCAGGTAATAAGGAGGTTAGCGGAGACGAGGGGCAAGAAGCGTACGTACTGAAACGCTCCCGGAAATGTTTTCAGGTATTGGGAACAGCGGGAACGGCATGTACCTATGAGTATTGTTACCATTGAAAGTTCGTGATCTTACGATTATGATTTAGGCTACCACATAGTAAAATATTGCAGTAATGTAGAAGACAATAGATAGTAATATGTAAGTATTTATGAATTGTATGTCGCGGTGGTCAGGTTCTGATAATGGATTAAAAAAGGCGCTGAAATCGTTTCATGAACAACATTAGATCTGTCGAGTTTGGGCTCATTTGATGGATTTTATAAAGAAGAATGTTTCGAAATATATGGAGCAAGGATATTATGTTGATGGGACGAAAGGTGGATACGGGATGTTTTCAACGGATAACAGTAGATCCTAAGAGTTTGGACTTATTTATAAAACTTGATGACGAGGGATAAAAAGAGTCTAATGATAAAAGGTGGATAAAAAATCTCATCAAGGGACAATAGGAAATTCTTCGAATTTAAGTTTCTTTCATTAGTCTTCGCTTAAGCTTATTTCATTAGGCTTCTTTTATTAGAAGTTCGCCGGGACATCTAACAATATAATAAAATTCATGGGTATAGTATAATTCTAATATACCAAATACATACATTCGCAGAGGCAGTAGGCAGTAGGCAGAGACCAGGGACTACCACGATCCTGACAGATCACTTTTGCTTCCTCAACATTCATTAGTCGTTTCACGCACGCACGCCGGTTTCGGGTACTTTTTATTTTGCCTGTTGCTAATACATCCCCTATTTGATCGAAGTATGTCCGCCTTTGACGTCCCTTACCGGCCCTTCCACTCACATTCGCTCGATATATTTGTTTCGTCAATCTTTCTTCCTTCATCCTCTCCACATGTCCAAACCAAAACCAATACATCAACATAAGCTAATTAATTTGGCAAAACGTTTGCCGGGTCAGCTAGTAATATTATAAAATATCACAATAGAGCAATTTAGTTTTATTCACTAATTATTACGAAGTACCAGAAGTAAAATTTGATCAATTTTAGTTATGATATGACATAGATAAATTGTATATTGAGTATTATTATATTGTAACTTTTCAATCTTTCTGCAATTAAGTATTATATATATATTTAAATTCTAGTTGGCGTACATTGATGCAGTATTAAGTACGCTTCTGAGTTAAGATATTAGCTGGAATTGATCTACGACACGACTTTGGGATGGAGACGCTAAGCGAAAGTAACTTCGATAATATAATCTTCGGAAATACCGAAGGTGACCCATCCGCCGCGCACCTGCCCGACTTCTTAAGTGGCCTAATTATTCCTGTCGGAATCCTGACGTTTGCGACAGCAATTAGTATTGAATTCGATAGCTGGACGTTAGGAATCCTTCAGGATTTGTGGCGCATAATTTAGACGCAGTTTCGAGAATTCAGAAGCTGGCAACACCTAGATTGGACTACAAGATAAGCCTATTGTACACGTTCCTGTAAGAAATTGACAGAAGACCTAAACCCCGGACCACTCACACGCTTAACTGGCAAAAGGCACGCCGCATCGGGACCGAATAACCGACAACGCGTGAGACTGCCCCTTCACGTATAAAGCCGTATGGGTACTTATGTAGTCCAAGGAAGATGAGGCTAAGATCGTCGCGAAAGCGCAACCACTTATGATCAAAACGATGAAGCCGCTTTCCCATAGAACGGCTATTGATTTCGTGCCCTCGAGCATGAGCCGGAGACACCGAGAAGCTCTAGACATTGTTTGGAATATATGAACAGAAGAAGATGGTCACCACAAAATCTGGCGTGTCGGAAAAACTACAAAATACAGTGCCTAAGAAAAATTACAAATAGAAAATATAGAGTAAAATGATCCTATTTGAGAGCAGGCGTCTTTTTCTTCAAACAGCCATCGCGTAAAAGTAAATCCGAGGATATACGTAACACAACCAACATATCTTGTAAAACTAAAACAAATAGTCAATGTAATATTTTCCATAATATCAACATCTTGTTATTATCTACCTACGTGCTCCAGGTGGGAGTTTGTAACCCACGGTTAAGTACCTACCGAGTTATCTCTAAAATGCGTAATTCCTGAAACAGGTCAATTAGGGTCTGTTATACAGCACCTGCGATACTGCGATCGCCAACCCCCCTGCCAAGCATGGCGATTATGGCAAAACCCCTCATGGTTGTAAAAACCATGAAGGAGGCCTATGTCCTGCAGTGGGCGTTAAATGGCTGATGATGATGATGATGATGATGATGATGATACAGCACTGAAATT
This sequence comes from Yponomeuta malinellus, assembly GCA_947308005.1. Taxonomy (NCBI): domain Eukaryota; kingdom Metazoa; phylum Arthropoda; class Insecta; order Lepidoptera; family Yponomeutidae; genus Yponomeuta; species Yponomeuta malinellus. The sequence continues at coordinate 11,317,402 of OX371006.1, read as the reverse complement.
TTACTCGGTTTGATATCCTATATTCTAGCCACATACAGTCAATAGCGAGATAGATATTGACTATCGTATGTGGTGTAAATGGGTAGGTTGCATAAACTTGTCCTCGAACTGGCATTATGCACTCGAAAACGTGTAGGTAATGTTAACAGATATTTGCGCTGCACTCAAGTGAAAAAAGTAAGCAATGAAATTCGTGGAGTCACTGTTTGTTTTATAAATTTTAATGCCTACCTTCTATAAGATACGCTAAATGCTTGCCTAACCTCCCGGTATGCTTGATCGAGAGATCTCAAGGATGCTACAAAAATAAATCTGATATTGAAAGTGACTTACCAATGAAGTGAACAATATCAGTCAAATCACAGAATTTTTTCAAATACAATTCGTAAATTATAGTAAGAAGTTAAGTTTTAGGTACAAATGTACCGAAATATCTGTAGGAAGGATCTACGGAACGATGACGATATAATAAAATTATGTCCAATCTTGAGAAGGGGTTGGGAGAAGAAGAAATTCGTGGCTCAGAAACATAAGGGAATGGACGGATGTAGCCAGCGTAGAAGACGGCCGACGACGGAACTGACGGCCAACCTCCAGTTGCGGAGAGGCTCAGAAAGAAGAAGAATCTTGAGGCTGCAAAGGAGATGTCTGACCGGAGTACTTACGTTGCAAACGCTGCAGCGACAACAGTTGAGCCAAACTCTTAAAGAACTATATTTTTGTATCCTTTTTAGTTCCTTTGGTTCAGTCCTATAGCTATTTTGGTGGCACTGTAGACAAGTTCCTATTTATTTTGGTAAATCTCTAATGAAAACAGAATGATTCCAATCATTAATGACATATAAAGACAGTGATTACAATTAAATTAACATATCATTTAAGATTATTTGTCTGGAGGCTCATGTCCAAAATGTAAATTTAAAAAATATTCAAGGAATACTAATTGCTTGTTTTACAACCATTAAATTCCTTTAAGGCATGATTTTAAAATTATCGTTGTATGTAAGTGAAGTTGTAAAGTCTCGCAATCAAAATAATAATAATACGTTTAAAATTTAAATAAAGCAGGCTGACCTTAAGGATGTTGTTCGGTGAGTTAAACATAAACTGAAAAGGTTATCAAAACTCGAATCACGCGTGTTCCAATTTGGAGGACTCGCATAACTGCCCACGTGGCTCGATTGACAAGTCCACTGTTTTGCAACATTTCGCAAGTTGGGCAATGTTTACGCGAGATAAAGCCGTAAGGTCGAGGCTACTAGATGTTTTGTCGACAAGTCAATGGTTATCTGACTAAAAAGCCACCCAACTGTTTGGTAGCCGTTTTTGTGGCCTAATGGCATTCTTTCAGTGTCTGCCTTATGCGATGTGGATTAATAACAAGTACGCTACGTGTGAATATTCGGAATGTCCACTTGAACATACGTTTATAGTTACTATATGTGCAAGTTTCTTAATAAGTATAATGTCTTAATAAGTATATTTCATTTCATTCAGCTTTTGTCAAGGTGGACCAGTTACATGTAAAGATACAGAAATCGTTAAAATCTGTAAAGTTGCTTGCCCGTCGTACATCGTTCTATTACTTAACTTCTATTATAAATTTCTTCACTTTGATGGTATTTCAAAAAGCAATATTTTTACACTCAGGCATAAGCTTAATGAAATTAAACGTAGGTTAATATTCGTATTGCAACAACTACTTATATCTTTGCTTCCTTCGGCAACCTATCCATCACAAAGTTGCCTGGAAGAAGTTCCTATTAACTTAAAGGTTGCTTATTGTACATTCTTTTTAAGTATTATTTCTGTGTTTTTATCTTGTGTGCAATAAAGAATAATCTTTTCGTAAGAATATAATGTGCAACTTGATTCATCATGTTTAAACGACACAAACGTTCGTGTTAATGTTGGCTGTTATGTTGTTGTCACTTGTGTTGAATGCTGCGGAAGTAATGTAACAATTGGGATGAGCTATGGTGAAGCTGATGTGATGACCGAGGTCCTAAAGCGGCCTTACACGGTGACTTAACTTTTGTAAATTGATGTTGTAAGCCAGTCATCTTAAGGTTGGTTGTCTTGTTCTAAATCAGGTAAACCAATATTTTGTTGGCCTTCAGATAGTTTAAGACAAGAAATAAAAATATATTATCTGCGACCGGCGCGATTTAAATGCGCGAAAACGCGAATAAATCGTAAGTTAATTGTGTCATAGTAAAATATGCCTTAACCTCCTCAGTCCTGACCTTGAACATAACAATTAAAAACCTTCGTTATTTTCAAGGTCAGGACTGAGGAGGTTAATAGTATTATGGAGTGACCGAGATTTTTTAGGGTTCCGTACACCGTATGAAAAATACGGAACTCTTATAGGATCACTCGTGCGTCTATCTGTGCATCCGTCTGTCACAGCCAATTTGCTTCGAATCTACTGGACCAAATAAGGTGAAATTTGGTAGGATGGTGTAATCCTGTGACCCAATGATGCTGTATTTTTTTTATTGGAAAAAATAAAAAACCTTAGTGTAATACTTTTTACTTATTTTCGGGGGACAAATTAGGAAATAAAAAAAAGGTTTTGCAAACCTTCCTGTGTCATATATCAAATAAAAGGGCTCGTTATGAGAATCTCAAATATATTTTTGTTATTATTGTAAAATAAATAGCTTCTATTTTATTCATAAAAGAAGACGAAAATTTACCATAAACCCCCCCCCCCCCATGCTCTCCGAAACTTTTGAGCCTACAATTTTGAAAAAAACACAAAATATAGTTTATTGCTTGTAGATTACAGGAAAACCTATAAGAATTCTATCAATTGAAAACAAAGTGGTAAACTGAATCAAATACGTTCACTTAAGGAAAATAGTTCACTAAAACACCACTACATAGCGCTACTACTAACGTTAACCCGCGTCTTACTGTGGGGATTTCAAATGTGATACCACAATTGAATAAAAACAATTGATTTTGGCATAGTACGGAACCCTCTCACGAGTTCAACTCGGACTTGGCCCGTTTTTTGTCTATATTTTGAGTTTTAAAAGGATTCGTTAAAAAGTTACTGAGAATAGAAAGAAACCCTATTCGTGTCAGTGGTAGGGATTTTTTGTTCGTAGATATAAAATCTGTCATTGTTCGTAAAACAACCTGAAAATCTATAAGCAGATTTAAAATAAATGTTCATGAAGGTTGTCAGGATCGTGGCAAGTGGCAAGCCCTGGTCTCTGCCTATCCCTCCGGGTTACAGGCGTGAGTTTTTGTAATTGCATTAAAGAAACACTCTAGGTAAGTGATTCGGTCAAATGAAAAATATTTCTGTACCAGGCACCTATAGATAATTTGAACTTGAACTAAAGATTTGTGGTGGTTCACAATCATCCATGGGCGTGTGTTACCAGTGATGACTTATGGCACTGAAACGTGGTCTCTCACTATGGGCCTCATAAGAAGGCTCAATGTCACGCAACGAGCTATGGAAAGGGCTATGCTCGGAATTTCTCTACGAGATCGAATCAGAAATGATGAGATCCGTAGACGAACGAAAGTCGTCGACATAGCCCAGCGGATTAGTAAGTTGAAGAGGCAGTGGGCGGGGCACATAGCACGCAGAACTGATGGCCGATGGAGCCGAAAAGTTCTCGAATGGAGACCACATATCGGCAAGCGCAGCGTAGGACGACCAGCCACAAGATGGACAGTTTACCTCATCCAAGTGACAGGAAGACGCTGGATGTAAGCCGCTTCCAACCGGTCTTTTTGGAAATCCATGGAGGAGGCCTATGTTCAGCAGTGGACTTCTTGTGGCTGAATGATGACAATCATCCAATAAAAGCCTACGTTTCCTTTTTTCTGAATAATGTCTCATTTTATTGTAAACCCATATACCGTAGGTATCTGTGGTGAAAGTAGCCTCTATTTTATTGAAGGTCAATATAAAATATCGCGGTGGTAGCGGAGCGATTATGAGCTTCACAGTTACCACTCGTTAACTGTGAAGGAAAACATCACGAGGAAACCTGAGTGTCTGAGGTGTTCACATACCTCAGCGCTTGAAATCGCCAATCCGCTGGTTTATTTGACTGGTGATTACTCTCTCTCCGATAGAAGGCCTGTGCCCTACAGTGGGACGTGTATAAGTTAGCTGTATGTATGTATTATTATATTAAATTTAGCATAATTCCTCACTCAGTGGACGGTTTCATAAGCGACAATAACCGTAACGATACGACATCTAGTGTTATTATATTATATATTTCGGTTACAAGTTCGAGTACAATTATACATTTACCTTGCGTCCTTTGTATGAAAATAAATTGTGCAGTCACCGCAAGGACGATTTACCTAAGGAGGATGATTTATCCAAAGAAGAGTATGACATCAACGATATTTTGAAGGAAGACACGGTCTGACAACTTTTGGGGGGCGGGAGGAAGCTGTCATTGTCAATATATGACTTTAGAGCTTGAAAAAGTCGATAAAGATGTCATCGATAAGTGATGATGGAAGGAAATTAATGAACGAGGGAAACGAAACTTCGATCACATAGGCGGCAGTAAAGTAGATGAAATGAGTATAGTCAATTATATGGGTAAAACGTCCTTATGTTACGTTCACCGCTATCATCCTATATATGCAAGCGAATAATAAGTTGTACATTGTACATAAACGCGGGGGCTAAAATAGACGATCATAAGTAATTCAAATGTATTTAACCTTGACACAATAACTTTCAGGGCAATTAATTTGAAACTGGATGCCAATGAAACGCTCTGAAGCCAAACAAGAACTCACTTGATACAATCAGGTTGCTATGTGACAAATTGTCTTCGAATACATGATTAGCTCCCGAGGCTCGAATAATTACTTAGTCTGATTCTGGTCTGTCGGGTCTAAATGATGAATTGCGAAAGTTGATAAGCACGCAGAGTTCCGTTTTAGTGGTCATTTTTGCAATGAATTTGTTGTCCATTGCTTTTTAGGGTCCCGTACCCGAAGGGTGCCAAACAAATAATGAATATACCTACGACGTCGGTCTGTCTGAACTATGACCTGACAAAGGTCTCCTTAAAACTACAATTCATCGTTTATTATGAAAATTCGATGTAGGTACATTGCGTTGCTAATTAGTACAATATTAGTCTTCATTCTTGTTAATCTGTGTTTGCAATAAATTTTATCGTCTTAGAAACCATGAATTATTATAGTTCCATGGAATAAGCCAAATTAATTTTTCACAGAATATGTGTTACTATGGCGGATTGCTCAACAAATTATTAAAAATTAAATACACTTTAAGAGCAGTCCCCAAACATAAAACGTGTTTCAAAGGTTTTTTTTTGGCAATACATAGGTACAAGTGGCAAACTAGGCGTGATTATATAAAAACCGGCCAAGTGCGAGTCGGACTTGCACACAAAGAGTTCCGTACCATTATCTATACAACATTAGATAAAGATCCGAATTTGAGAACAGCGCCATTTACAGAAACCAACAAAGAGCGACACAAAAGTCGAAAACAAGGGCAAAAAATCACGTTTGTTCTATGGGAAATAAATATAAATATTTATTAAATATTTATTTTATTTTAATTTAATTTAGCGAATATAGAAATAATTATTCTGTGAATATTTCAAACGTCTACCTGTTGCCGTTATTAATATCAAGCAAAAAAACGGCGATAAAATTATGTTTGTTCTATGGGAGCCCCCGTTAAATTTTTTTTTATTCTGTTTTTAGTATTTATTTTTATAGCGGCAACAGAAATACATTATCTGTAACAATTTCAAAAATTTGCCTCGCTATAACGGTTCATGAGATACAGCCTGGTGACAGGCAGACAGACAGGCAGACGGACAATGAAGTATTAGTAATAGAGTCCCGTTTGGCAGCCTTCGGGTACGGAGCCGTAAAAACTAATAATAAACCGGCTATGTGCGAGTCGCACTCGCGCACGAAGAGTTCCGTACCATTATCTATACAACATTAGATAAAGATCCGAATTTGAGAACAGCGCCATTTACAGAAACCAACAAAGAGCGTTTAACATTGACATTTAACGACATGACATCGGTGCTGTGAAGGTTACATAGCTGGCCGCTAGATGGCGAGCGATGTCTTTAGACAACGTTGGTTGTATGGGAGCCCCCTTATATATTTATTTTATTCTGTGTTTAGTATTTCCTACTTAATGAGATATAGCCTGGTGACCTTACAGACAGACAGACAGACAGACAGTGAAGTCTTAGTAATAGGGTCCCGTTTGGCACCCTTCGGATATGGAATCCTAAAACCGGCCCAGGTTCTCAAATAAACAAAATAAAATAAATAAATATGTGTGACGTGGACTCCCACTAAGGCTCCCTAGTACAGTATAAAGGAAACCACAATTTAAGTAAAACAAATAAGTTCTGAACCCTTCGTGCACGAGGCCGAAAGAGACATGACGATTGGTGCGTTCTTCACCACTACTAAATTCTGTAAAACATTAGTGATTTTTATTTTTTTATTTTACTGATATTTTATAAATTTATTTTCGGGCAGTCAACATTTCTGGAGTTTTACCTGTGTTATCTAATATATAAAAATCTCGTCTCACAGTGTTCGATAAACTCCCCAAAACGGCTTTACCGATTTTTATGATTTTTTGTCTATATTTTGTAGGTCGAGAATAGGGCTAATTAATATGAATTATCGTAAAAAAATGCATTCCAGCAAAACACTCTTAGGCTCCGTATTTTGTGTTCACTTCTGTTATTACTAAGAAGATACAGAAAAAAGAAACAATAAGATTCCGGGTTCATCCATTTATTACTATTATGAACGCCTAAGCGAATCAACTCGCAAGAGTCGCAAGTTCTTGCGATGCGTCGCGCGAGCTCGCACATTTTACAATGCGACGTCGCATCGCATGCACTTGTGTGTACGGGCCGTAAGCCCTAGTTAAAGCTGGTTTCTGGCTACGTTTCCTCTTATAAACCGTCTTTAGCTTCATTTTAAGAGTGTTTTAGTGGAATCGACTACATGTAAATAACACTGTAAATAGTTAAATTATCATTCATTCAAAATAGAAACGCTCTTCGAACGTGTAATCCTGCCTACGCAACGTCAATCTATCTTAAAAAGATCTTAACTAACTGGTTGACATTACAACAATGTAATGGATTCAGTACGTGGTCATTAGTCATTTTAATAAGATACGGCAGCGTTACGGCTAAGGCACTTTCTACTAGCACTTTTACTTCTACTGATTTTAATTATCAGCCTTTTACTACAATGGAGCGTATCAATGCAATTTCCTGCCAATCTTTGTCAATCTAGACGGGCTAATCTGAAAATACAGAGTTATTTCTTAAAGACGCAATGGAGAACTTGGGCAAAAATATGTATTAATCTCACTGCAGAGGCCACGTAAAAAGTTAAAAGTTGACGTGGTTAATTTTTGCTCTTCCAATACTTTTCATAATAGAACCTGTCAAAAAGTAATTCTAGTCATTGAATATGGTACAAAAACGCCCAATGCTAATCAGGCTCAAACTACGACGCCACAAGGTGCACTTAATGTTATAATGTACCTATAGAGCGTTTATCAATATTTGAGTTCTCACGTAAAATAATGTTTTTAGTATACACCCTTATTAAATACGTTTAGAATCTTTATTTTTAGAGAAACTAGATTTTCTCCAATACTTGAACCCCTGAAAACACCTTTCTTTTTTAAATATTTTTAAATAGGAGGTTTTCTGTTTTATCGTAAGTAAAAAAAAAGGCCGTGGGGTGCCGGCTCTAGAATAGTACCCCCCCATCCCTTCCCGCGGGTGCCGTAAAAACCGGCTAAGGGACACATTACCAGAAGGTGGGCAGCAGCGCCTTCTGCGAAAATGCGATATACTGCGCTCGCCAACCCGCATGCCAAGCGTGGCGAGTAAGGCAAATACCCTCATGGCAATACACAAAAAAACCAGGCCCCCAGTCCCCGGCGGCTCCGCTATTCCCGGCTACGGTAGCGGCCACGGTAACGGCGGAGCAGGGGGTGCTAAGAATCTCCGGCAGAGATCTGGCTACCACCCCCAAAAACGAAAACGACTGGCCCTGGTAACACACAACATTCGCACATTGAGGACGGACGAAAAGCTAATTGAGCTGGAAGAGGAAATGGGTAGGTTACACTGGGATATCCTAGGGTTATCTGAAGTCCGTCGAGAGGGCGAGGACACGATAACCCTGAAATCCGGTAACCTGCTCTACTACCGGGAGGGCGAGCAACAGTCCCAGGGTGGTGTCGGGTTTCTCGTCCACAAGTCCCTCGTAAATAACATTTTGGCCATCAACAGTGTGTCGAGCAGGGTGGTGTACCTAATACTCAGAATATCTAAGAGATATTCGCTGAAGGTCATTCAGGTATACGCACCGACCTCGTCACACTCCGATGAGGAGGTAGAGGCGATGTATGAGGACATTAGTAGGGCCATACATACCTCGGAGACCTATTTTAATGTGGTTATGGGGGACTTCAATGCGAAGCTGGGCACAAGAAGCGAGGGTGAGATGAGAGTGGGGCAATTTGGTTATGGGCAACGGAACCCGAGAGGACAAAGGTTGGCAGACTTCCTGGAGAAAGAGGGACTCTTTATGATGAACTCTTTCTTTCAGAAGCCACCTCACAGGAAATGGACCTGGTTGAGTCCCGATGGTTCCACGAGAAACGAGATAGACTTCATCCTGACCTCCAAGAGACAAATATTCAATGACGTCTCTGTGATCAACATGGTGAAAACCGGAAGCGATCACCGAATAGTAAGAGGCACATTGAATATTAATGTCAAACTTGAGAGGTCTCGTCTCATGAAGTCCACGCTCCGACCTACTCGTGCCCATATCCAGAACCCCGAGAACTTTCAACTCGAATTGTCAAATCGCTTTGAGTGCCTGGAGAGCGCCGCATCGGTGGACGAGATCAATAACAGGTTTGTAGAAACTGTCCGTTCAGTGGGCTCGAGGTTCTATAGACCCAACCGTACGAGTAGACCACAAAAGCTCTCAAACTATACTCTCGACCTCATGGCTAAACGTCGCGCGTTGCAACTGCAGTCCTCCGAGGATGCTAAGTCATATAGGCAGCTCAATAGACATAACTCAAAGTCTATGCGGCACGATATTCGGTCCTTTAATACCGAACGTATTAAAGAGACTATAGAGCGGAACAAGGGCTCCAAAGTGTTCGCAAAAGACTTGTCTATTGGGCAAAGCCAGCTGACGAAGCTGAAGAGAGAGGACGGCAGTATAGCGTCGACCAGGTCAGAGGTGCTGAGGGAGATTGAGAGTTTCTACGGACAGCTATACACCTCAGTCGCAAAACCTGTTAGCAGTTTGAACAAAGATCCGAGAGCCAAACTGACCCGACATTATACCGAAGACATCCCGGACATCAGCCTGTACGAGATTAGGATGGCCCTGAAACAGCTCAAGAATAACAAGGCACCAGGAGAGGACGGAATCACATCAGAGCTCCTGAAAGCGGGTGGAACACCAGTACTTAAAGTCCTTCAGAAGCTCTTCAATTCCGTCGTGGTCGAAGGAAAAACGCCAGAAGCATGGAACAGAAGCGTGGTGACGCTGTTCTTCAAGAAAGGGGATAACTCTCTATTGAAGAACTACCGACCCATCTCGCTTCTGAGCCATGTTTATAAGCTGTTTTCGAGGGTCCTCACGAATCGTCTCGAACGCAGGTTTGATGACTTCCAGCCTCCCGAACAAGCCGGTTTCCGAAAGGGCTTTAGTACCATAGACCACATCCATACGCTGCGGCAAATTATACAGAAGACTGAGGAGTATAATTTGCCATTCTGCTTAGCGTTTGTGGACTATGAGAAAGCCTTCGATTCGATCGAGACATGGGCAGTGCTCGAGTCTCTCCAGCGTTGCCGGATTGACTATCGGTATATCGAGGTGCTGAAGTGCTTGTACAACAGCGCCACCATGTCGGTCCGAGTACAGGAGCAGAATTCGGAGGCAATTCCATTGAGAAGAGGCGTGAGACAGGGAGACGTTATCTCTCCGAAACTGTTCACGAACGCACTGGAAGATGCCTTCAAGCTTCTGGAATGGCAGGGACGCGGCATCAATATCAATGGCGAGTACATCACGCACCTTCGATTTGCCGACGATATAGTAGTCATGGCAGAAACGATGGAAGACCTCGGCATAATGCTCGAAGACCTCAGTCGAGTTTCCCAACGTGTGGGCCTTAAAATGAACATGGACAAAACGAAGGTCATGTCGAACGCCCGTGTTGTGCCCACCCCAATAACATTGGGGAACACGACTCTCGAAGTTGTAGACGAATACGTCTACTTAGGACAAACAGTCCAACTAGGCCGGTCCAACTTCGTGAAAGAGGTCAATCGTCGAATCCAACTCGGCTGGGCAGCATTCGGGAAACTTAGAAAAGTCTTTTCGTCTAACATACCTCAATCGCTCAAGACAAAATTATACAACCAGTGTGTGTTACCAGTGATGACTTATGGCACTGAAACGTGGTCTCTAACTATGGGCCTCATAAGAAAGCTCAAGGTCACGCAACGAGCTATGGAAAGGGCTATGCTCGGAATTTCTCTACGACATCGAATCAGAAATGATGAGATTCGTAGACGAACGAAAGTCGTCGACATAGCCCAGCGGATTAGTAAGTTGAAGTGGCAGTGGGCGGGGCACATAGCACGCAGAACTGATGGCCGATGGGGCCGAAGGGTTCTCGAATGGAGACCGCATATCGACAAGCGCAGCGTAGGACGACCAGCCACAAGATGGACAGATGACCTCATCCAAGTGGCAGGAAGACGCTGGATGCAGGCCGCTTCTAACCGGTCTTTTTGGAAATCCATGGAGGAGGCCTATGTCCAGCAGTGGACTTCATGTGGCTGAATGATGATGATGAAAAAAATGTCAAGTTCTTTAATAATCTATCTCTAAATCAGTCTTTAGTTTCCTATGATTTTGGAAAAATCAGGGCTATGTTGTGGTCAGTTGAAATTTTCGAAAAAATATAAATACCAAACTGACCATGACTTATTTTCTGCAATAAATAACAACATAATGAGACAGTTTGACTATTCCCCGAAATAATTTAGTTGTTTTAAATCAAGGAAAATTACTTAATCATAAGAAGGTAGGTAATGCCGTTAAAACTCTTAAAGGAGTTTAGATAGAATCTTGCTAAGAACTGATTCAACAGACAGAGAACATATATCTGCAATGCTCATGAAAGGAAAACTGAATAACGGATCCTTATTACGCTATTCTTTATTATAAAGAACATCTTAAAACAAGATTCTCAAGCACAGGATGTTTGACAAAGGGTTTAGTTCGTCTTTATGCAGACGAACGTTTCTCGTTTGGCGTTTCTAGTGCAATAAAGAAATTTTCAAATCAAATCATTCGTTTTTTACGCTATTACCTCCACCAAATATATTCTACATTTTTATTTTTGTTTTCAAGTGGTGTCAAATAACTCAGAAAAATCATACAAGGTGATTCTTAAATTAGAATTATGCTAGGTCACACATACATTTTACAGCTAAGTAGGTTAAATTACATAGCAAATTAAACTAATCAAATATTGATTGAACTAGATCAGGAATATATTTCAAATTAAAATAATCCAGATGGAAGAGGTAGACTGTTATTTAAAAATTAAATTAAAACCTAAAGTATCAAAACAGATGACACTTTCTTGAAAATGGCCAAATAGTTTCATATCCATATCCACCAATATTCGTTCGGCAGACCTATTGCCAAACACTCTGTATTGTATTTCAATACTGGTAGCTATAAAAAGGAGCGGGGCCTTAAACCTGTCTTTCGTTTTCCACGTACCTAAAGATCATAACATTACCCTTAATTAAGTAACAATGGTATTTTATTACGTCACAGGGAAAGTGGAATCGGTCAATATGGTCAATTGATGTTTATTTATTGTTCGTCAGATTCAGATAATTACTATTTACATGCCAATTTACATGAGTTCTACAGTCTATAAAAAGCGGAAACCTAGTTTTGATATTTTCGACATGTATGTAAAACTGGACTAAGTGGAACGGCCTTATCCTTATTATTATATTTAAACCAAATTTCAGTCAACAAAATTGCAAAAGAGACACAACTTTTCCGTGTGTAATTTGATTGACTAGGTAAAAAATTATTTATTGCACAACAAAAATATTTGTAGAAAGGCGAGCTTTACTGTCTAGTTTTAAAAAGTACAATTATAAATAAAATTGTCGACAGAGGTTGTACAAAAGGCCTACGAAATCTTCAAGCGTTTCGTTGGTTGGTCGCTCAATTGTAATGTAACCATAATAAGAGGTACCCACTTGCATGTTTCAGAAATATATTCTCATACCAAAGACACTTTCTCTCTTATATCCTCCTAATTCATAAAAAAATGTATTAATAATTCCTAAATGTCTTTTAACCACTCGTCTGCCGCGACACAGATCTGTGTCCAACTTAGTATGGGCCACCTATACGTTGCGTTCCGCGAGGGCAGTTCAGGAGTTAAATCACCATCATCATCATCAACCCATAGTAGTCCACTGCAGGACATGGGTCTCTCCCTGTATGGGAGGTTTTGCCGTAATCTCCACGCTTGGCTGGCGGATTGGAGATCGCAGTGTTTGGTGGTCTGGTGTCACAGGTCGACGCTGCTGCCCGTTCCCTGGTTTCCGTGTTTTAGTCGCCTCTTACGACACTCACGGGAAGAAATGGGATGGCTCATTCTAGGCAGGAGCCACACGGCGGTCTTTTAAATATTCCAGTAATATTAAAAATACATAACATGAAATACATAGCATCATCTGTATGTTTGTATTTAGTCACATGATGTTTATTAACACACTGGAAGTGCTTTTCTCCTAATCATAAATTGATAACTACAGTGGTGGGCCCAAAAATAGAGAATTAAATCAAAACATTTATTTAAAAAAAAGCTTAAGTCCTAGTGACATGAACTTAATGTTGGTACAAAGAGTTTATATTGAAATTAAGTTAAATTTAAAATGTTAGGCTGGTGGACTAAGGTAGCCACTTGATGGTGGCCAAGAACTAGTCGACGGCCGGTGGACAGGCCACCAGCCCGATTGGCTGACGACATTGTGAAGGCGGCTGGGAAACATTTAACGTTAGGTACTAGCAAAGAACAACCATTCCTGGTTGGCGTGAAAGAGATAAGGAAAAAGAAAAGGCCTATGCCTATTCGGATGTAGGTATATGGCCATTTCGTTACAACCTGTATAAACAGATAACTTTAGTTAATTCTATTCAGAAACAGGTCGAAAAGAGAACCGCCCGTGATGAAACGCAAAAAGCGGCGTCGATGGAAGAGTCATGTATGGCTATGTTACAGAAAAGGCAGAAAGCTGTCTCCAAAACGAGCGTTCACTTTCATCCATCGAGTCCGAAAGTCCAGTATTGTAATACCATCGCGATTCCTGACCTTGTCTCCGACCAATATAAAAAAAAAATCTCTGCGTGACTTTACGATTTAGTTCACTTTAAAACGTAATGTGCAAATTTCATTTTAGGGACCAAAATAGAACGATCTAGTGAAAGTTTTATGCGTAGGCACATATAAGTTACGGTCATTATGACTGACCGTAACTTATATCTTTATGGAGTTAATCTTTATTGACTATCATTAGGAAACACTATTACTATTATGAAGTCTACGGAGCGGAGGAACCATTATTTTCAATTTGTTCAATAGATTTTACAAGTGTTAATCAGTTTCAATGAAAAATGCTCTACTCTCAAATGAAGTGCTTCAAATGACGCAAATTGTAAGTACTTGAGCAAATGAAGTTGAATGCCTGTTTTAGAAAAAATGTGTGCATTCATCTGCTCCGTTCTAACATGACTGTCTGCTTAAATTTGTTCATTGCTCATTAATAGGTAGATCATTCAGTTTAAACAAACAATCGTCGATTCCCAATAATTCATATTTAATGACCAGACTTCTTTCTCTACGCGAATTTCACATCGTAGAATCGTAGAAAAGAGCGTCTTTAACTACCCAATAATGATTCCGGTATCTTTTCATTCAACGCCATGATTCGACGTTTAGATAGAAATTTTATCGATTATATTTTCGATTTCATCAATCATTTCGGCAATTTCTATTAGTAAAAGCCACGTATCGAAAATATTTGTATCGTTGTAAAATGTCAACATTGCGCAATACTACTTCCATTGTAAGTGTAGGCTTACGTGCGACAAATAAGTCGTTTGTCGGGCTATCCGGGGCTTTCTTGATACGTGGTCTCCTCGTCGCATAATAAGTGAATCAATCAAGGAGATAATTCTATTACAGCATGTTTGCATTCAAATTAGCGGATCGTGACCGGAGTCGCTCAACAATGAATCGCGGTGGTCCTCGGCTCACTTTCACTGACGGAATAGTTCTTATCAGCTCATGCAAGCTCTCAACAAAGCCCGCGAGCTTGCCGGCGGATGCTCAGACACGGAACACCCGCCTCTACCGCGCGATGACAATATTATTACGTAAGTAGGTAAATTGTTATAGCATGAACTGGTGAAAAGATAACCGCTTCGATAACAGTGCGCGAACGGGTTCTGCCTATTAGCATTACGCAGTGAAGGAAGTGAAAATATCGATAGTCTACTAGAATGTTGGAATTCGATATGCCGAAAAAAATTTGATCACATAAATTTCACTGGTTTAGCATTGAACGCTGGGCAATATTGAATAGTAAAGACTTAATGTTAGTTTAACGTGCACAAATAATTTGTTAATCTACTATTAACAGCAGTTGGCAAAACTGCACACAAAAAAACAATTGACTGCTGTTAACAGTAGATTAATAGATTGTTAGTGTACGACAAACAGGGGCTACAGTCACTTCTTAAATGTCACTAAAGTGTCCTCCTAAATAGAATTATGTATGAAAATGTTTAGTTAAATGCTACTTAATCCACGATTAAGAAAGTGTTACAATCACTAGCAGGAATGTTAACTAACAAGTTCTCTATTAATCTAATCAAACTATAAGCTAAAATATAGGCTACCAGAAACTTACACTTAGGAATCTGGAAAACGCCTGTCGAGATTCATTTCGTCATTTAGACTTCATTCCAACGCACCTTTTTCTAGATACCAATTAGCCTGCGTCGTATTATTGTATTATTCGAGCCATCCATAGGCACCCATCGCTATTATGTATTATATTATAATGCCCATCATGTAACTTGGTCAAGTTAGTTTAGTAATTTTGGGTCTCATTGGGTACGCAGGATGTGACTAATAATTCTTCGGATTGTAATCAATCAACAATTTTTTAATTGACTCTAACTCTTCCCGACTGCCTAAGCCGACTTCGCGGATTTTTCATCAAGTTGTGTGCCAGGCATTATAACAGTGAAACATTCTTTCGTGTTCTCGCGCCGCCGTGTGACGACTTGCATATCGTATGCTGCAGGCGGAATGGCCCGTTAACCTTGTTATCTCTGTTGCATGTGTGCTGGGACGTTTAATTGCGGCATAATATGAGCGACTCGGCGGGGTGGTCCGTGTCTCAGGCCACTTTGAAGGCATTTAATTCATACTTCGGGAGAGAATTTTGTTTGAACGGCAGGTCAGTGGAACTTTGGCAGTCGTATCAGGTTAGGAAAAGCGGAATTTAGATAGATGGGGAACACTTCATTGCACAACCAGAGAAAAGGATATAAATCACATATCAATTTAATGACGTGGAGGTCAGTGACAATAGTATACAAAACGTTCTACTAAAAGTGGCCAGCATCACGTACATGTATTTTAAAAAAGTTCCAACCTGCAGGGAGGTTGATTCCTTTCAGTTGCCACTTTCTTGCGTTTTTCAGGGTTCCGTAGCCGAAGAGTGGAAACGGGACCCCACTACTACGCCTACGAATGTCTGTTTGTCTGACCTAGGGCAGTCATCCGGGTTTTCCTGGATTCGACCTGGTTAGGAGGGGCTGTCCGGAAGGGGTTTTCAAAAAGTGGTCTTATGAAGTTAAATCTGCCCAATAAAATTTTGCAAATGTATGTTATAAAAAAACTTAAAAATTTAATCGTATACATCCGAGCCAATAATATTTATGTTAAATTTAACATAGATGGCGTTGTTCTTGCGAACATTGAATTTTAAAAATAGATGGCGTTGTGCAAAAATCGAATAAACGGATTCTGTGGCGGTACGAAGTTCGCCGGGACAGCTAGTTACATATAAATATCAAACAAGCGGTTATTATTCTCGTAAGTTTATTCTGGTAATCACTGTAATTACAAATTTTTCACACCTCCTGCTCGACAATGCCTTATTACGTACCGTCAAATATCATCGTAAAGCATGGCCTTGTCTCTCGAGGGCAATAATAATGAAGAATTTCCCTAGGGAATAAAGTGATTTGAATTTAGAATGTCAAAATTCGCATGAAAACTATGGAGAAGCCCCGCATTGCAATTCGAAATTCGAATTGTTGTTCGAAACTCACCTCTTTTTTTTCTTTTTTTTCTGAAATACTGTGTCCTGTGACCGCGCGAAACAGCAACAAAAAAAAGAAAAAAAGGCGCGAATTGCAAATACGAATTTAAAAGTTATATTCAATTTAAGTTGCTAAGCCGTAAAAGAGTGTGGACTTTATATTTAATTTCAGGTTTTAATACATATTTTCAACTTATGCAGCCCTGTCTTTTTATTGTCTCCCAGATGGTGTGAAAAGTAGAGTATTCACCTCTGGAATAAAACATGTCTTAGTCTCGGGCGGTATGAACCCCTCGCTTCACTCAGGACTCTACATAACTCCCTCGCTTCGCTCAGGAGTTAAAATTTAACTCCCTCGCTGCGCTCGCGAGTTAACTCGGAGTCCTTCGCTCCGCTCAGGGTTCAATATGCCGCCCATGACATAATACATGGTTTTATTCCCTTTTAGTACATAATCTACTATTAAAAGCCGGCCAAGTGTGAGTCGGGCTTGCGCTAAGGATCTGAAACTGAATGAAGATATTTTTGCTGCATAAGACGTGAGAAAGGCACATGTCTTACTCTTTCTTGAAGGAATGAACGACAAGACCTCAAGAGGACAGGCTGAAATTTATAATTTGTTTTTTTAATATAAAAAAATTCAAACGCTGAGCACCTCAGGTACTCAGGTTTTCTAACGCTGTTTTCCTTCACGGTTAGCAAGTGATACGCTACTACAATCCAATCCGGAGTGGGCACGCGTGGTAATTAATTCCATACTCTGTCTCTGAGAGAAGGCCCTGCAGTGGGATACAGTCAGCATCATCTCGATGATGTATTTTTGAAATATGTATTTTTTATTACGCATGTTTTGGTCTTTATATCATAAAAAAGGGATTTTTAATTTTATGGTTAAATATGACTCATCATTTTACCGGAAGTGACTTGACTTGGTAAAAGGAAGCTCTCTATTTGATTTTAATATTGTTCTTATTTTATACTGTAATAAATTAAACTTTTTTTATCAGGGTAAAAGTTAAATCTATCAGGGCCTGCCTTCATCATCAGCCATTTGATGCCCACTGCAGGACATAGGCCTCCTTCGTGGTTTTCATAACCATGAGGGGTTTTGCCATAATTCCCACGCTTGGCAGGCGGGTTGGCGATTGCAGTATGCTGTTGGAATGTCAGGAAGACGCTGCCGGTAATTGATTTCCTTAGTCGCCTTCTACGACATCCACGGAAGGAAATGGAGTGACGCTATTCTTAATCCAGCGCCACACGGAACCTGCCTGCCTTAAATATGCTCAATTCCCGGGCCTCGATTCTGTTAGTGTATTGTAGTATAATGACAGATACACTGTCGGGTCACGTGACGTGTTTTTTCATACCATTGACGCCTAGAAGGTTTGATACGCGTGCCCGCGTAGACTTAAAGCAGCCATGAAAATGAAACCGCCATGTTCATGCAGTTGTCATGATACTACAATGCATTAACAGAATCTAGGCCCTAAAAGGCTGAGCATAGGCATAGGCACCATCGATTTGTTCCGAGTCGTGCCTAACATCACGGGTCGATAGCCGATGATAGTCTGGTCCAAGCCTGGTCAATGCATATCCCTCCGAGAAACAGGCGTGAATTTGTGTATCGTCCGCACAAATCTTTTTGGCGGTAACGTGAACATAGTCACAGATCGTTTGCACATCGCTTACTGTCTTTACAGTGTATGTGTGAGTAATGGACGTAGTATGATGCGTATTAAATTACTATTAGTCAATTACTCACATATACACTGTAAAGACAGTAAGCTATGTGCAAACGATCTGTGACTATGATCACGTTACCGCCAAAAAGATTTGTGCGGACTATACATATAGGAAGGTAATGCCATATTATGATATCGTGCTGAAATCATGTCGGATTCTGCGAATCACCCTGAGGGTAAATAAAACAAAAACCTCGGTCTCACAGCGATTACGCCACCCACCTGCGCCTGCGAAGTCACCTTTCATCGGCACAAGAAAGCAAAAGCTATTACAATAATATTATAATTTTAAATAACACTCGTAATCAAGGCATTGAACTTGCCTCCACCACGCGGCTGCGACCCGTGTGAGGTGGGCTTCGAATACTTTCACTCCAAAAACCGGACGGATATTCTTATTTGACTGTAGAAAAAATATAATTATAGAATTTTTAATAGTGAGTCAGCTCAAGATGAACGATAAGTCGTTAGCGGTGTCACCGCTAAGAGTACGTATATTCTATTGTAAATAAATTCAACTTTCGATCGGCCCGCTTTGTAACGGCATAAAGAAAGCGGACATTTTCTTCCATTCCAAATGAGACGGATTATAATTCGCACGGCTCTCATGGGATTGCGCACGGTGCGCAACTGCGAATTAATCTGATTTCTAATAAGTCCGCGTACATGCATCTTTACGTTGTAGTTGCAGAGTCACCCGTATCGTAACTGAGATAGTGCACGGATGTAAAGGTTGATCTGCTGTCGACTGTACATTGAACGTTGCGCACATACCTAATCTACAAGTGAGATGCCTAGCATGGCCCACTTGATTGCCCTTTGTAGGCAATCGACCACACAGGCTATTGCCCCATTTTATTTAAAATTCTATATTGCACTTAAAAAAAATAGTTTTGTACAAAAGCGAGCTTAATCAATTTATTAATTTTATTACCTTATTTTAATATTTCAATACAATTCTAACTTATAAAATCATAAGCCTGTAAATAATACTGTAAATATTAAATATTCGACGGCTAAATCAGAAATCAATAATTTATTTCAACGTAAACAATTTACATTCTGTTTGCTGAATGTCAATGTACTATGTTAGCCACTGCCTTCGGGCCGTATTTGTAGTGGAGAAAAAGGCAGCGGGAAAAAAACTCCACTCTGACCATCTTTTCTCAAATCATCTTAAACTTATACATCAAAGCCTATATATGATTCCGTGATAGTATGCTGAAAATGTATTATTTATAAGAACTTTTATGGACACGCATGTTTCACAAATAAATTTATTTGTAAGTAGGTATTTGGAGTATGAATTTCCTCCGTGTTGCTCAGAGGGCCATGGAGTCCCTGCCTGTAAGCGCCCACGTCCACGTTTGAGTATCCATGTTGCGACACCGACTAGGCACCGACCACCGTTAGGTGAGATGGACGGCCTTGGTCTTCAGGCATTGCAGGATGTTGACTTTTAACACACCTTTAAAAGCACCCATCTCAGCTAGATACCTCCGGCGATCTCCTTCTCCTGAAGGAATTGGCCAATTACGACCGCTTGCCAATACTATAATAATAATAATATAAAAAACCGGCCAAATGCGAGTTGGACTCACGCACAAAGGGTTCCTTACCATAATGTTGAATAGCAACATTTGAATATTCCAAGCGTCTACCTATTGCCGTTATTAACATTGAGCAAAAAATTACAAAAAAATCACGTTTGTTGTATGGGAGCGCGCCTTAAATATTAATTTTATTCTGTTTTTAGTATTTGTTGTTATAGCGGCAACAGAAATACATAATCTTTGACAATTTCAACTGTCTAGCTATCACGGTTCATGAGATACAGCCTGGTGACAGACAGACAGACAGACGGACAGTGGAGTCTTAGTAATAGGGTCCTTACCCTTTGGGTACGGAGCCCTAAAAAGCACAAGCAAAGCACAAGAGCAAAGTACTCTTTGCAGCTCTTCATCAGCTGTTTGGATTGTGAATATGATCCATGGTGAAGAACCCACTTCCTTCAACCTTTAAAAGCGTCAGTTGCGTAACGGGCTACTAAAATGTTCGAGTGGTAAAATGGTCGAGATGATGCTGACTGTACTCAGCAGAGTGCAAGTATTACGCACGATTGCTTACCTAAGATCCATTAGGACAATCGATATCTCTCATTTCACTATCACTATCCTAATATAAACTTAACCAAATTTACGTAGGCAAGTGTCTACTTTGTTACCCATACCGTACGTTGTACCCTACCCGTACCCACCCATGATACAAGGTAATACACGGAGTACAATGACCCTCGGCCCCTACCTCTCACCGATGATAAGGCGTGTTAAATGGGCCATGCAGCGTTCCGCGACCCCATAACAATGCATTTCTATTGATACCTAATGTTTATAACCAATTCATTTGCTAATGTTCACTTAATTGGTTGAGTGATTTATCTGAAAAACTGATCGACTGGGATCGTTGAATGTGTATAGGTCGTGGAACAAAAATAATACGAATCCCTCCCAAACAATGTAGAGTCGTTATAATGTCCATTCACAACTCACGACCTGCGGTTCTATCGTAGTGTGGTTAAGAATCCTTAATTTTAGTGTGACATCATTTAGACTTCCTGCCAGTTTATACTGAGAACTGTGTATTATTAATTCAAAGTTGAATCATGGCTATTCCGGCCTATAAGTCAGGTCCACATCTAATTCTTGTCCACATTGCTTGAAATGGAAAACCTTGCGGTCCCTAGCTAACCCCATTGCATGTTGTGTTATTTATGCAGATTGACCTTGGCGTGAGACTAATCACTTGGTATTGATGAAATAATCTAGGTATTGAAGAGCCGAAAGTGTCGATAGCATCCAATGTTTTGTCAGGTCGAAATACAAATTTGAACCGAATGGGACAGGGAATCTCTCCCCCATCGGTTGCCAAAAACTAAACGTGTCAACTCATTAACGTATCGTAAGGCTATGAGAAAGCCCTAGTGGCTGATGTCGTCGGTCGCTCGACGGAAGTCTCCAGACGGAGATATTTTGAGCAAGGCGCGTCGTGGCGAGCATGTCACTCTGTACTTATAAATAAATGTGGCCCTACGGGCTACGACATACCACTTGAGTAACAAGACTTTTGCTGAGAACCATTTCGATTTAGTCCTGTAATGGGCATCCCATAAATGTTTCCACGTAAATGGCGCTCCGCGCGGTGTCTGCTGGCCACAATTTTCTTTTAATGGATAAGTCAGTTTTATAGCTTAGACGTCTCAACCCCTCCAACTCTTTAGCTGAATGCTAATCACACCATAAACATTGTCGAATGTCGATGGATACAACTCTATAAACGCATTTGTAGAGAGCTCGATTGTTATTGCGATCTGGGTCGCCTGCAATCAGAAATGTAGAGTTCGGGAAGGTCAAAATTTCGAATATAAAATTACATTGAACAACAAAGAGATATGGCATTCTAAATCAACATTATTAGCATTTATCCTTGAGTCAAGCACGCTTTGTAGAAAGGATATCCGTTTCAAAGAGTTATGACCTGACGCCCAAGTGTAGGTAGACTTCCAAGTTGCAGACAAGATTTTAGGCTAGTACAGACTACGACTTACATTATTATCCATAGGTTCCACAACATAATTATTTATTCCATAGGCCTTTTATAACCTATTCATATCGGGGGACGATACATATCCTGTTAAAGTAGGAATACACTGAAAAGGTAATGAAGAGGAATGGGGGAATCAGCATCATGTGATAGACAGGATAAGGTAAGTACTTGCAACAAATAGGGTCAACTTCACTCACACAAAATCAAAAACCAATAGACGTATCCGGTTCAAATTGATCGTGTCGTGTGCGTGAGCCGTACCTATGCTCAAGGACGCACCCAGTCGCTCCCTACTTCCGTTACCCGAATTGGGGTAAGCAGAAGGTAGTTGGATGGGTAAATCTAAATAAAAACGCCAACAGATGTTCCACGGACGTAACATTCATTTGGACTTTTTTGTGCCTTCTCCGAATACGCTCCATCCCTGCGCCAGACAAAGAGCAGGTGAGTTTTTTACAGACATCCAGATAACCCAGAGATTAATATGCACATAACACAAGTGATTGTGTGGTCTAGTCTGAAACCAGGATGGTAACCAGATGAGAACATCACAAACATGAAAAAACAACCAGACTGAAGCTTTACCCACTGGGAATCGAACCCACGACCTGTGTTATTGAAATCCATGTCTCTGACATAGCCAGTTCCTGGTTCACGGCAGATAAGTAACTGAACACTATGATCAAGCTGTCGCATTAACACTTCACTTTCCCTGCACAACCCAGAATTTCAAACATTAACTCATCTGCCGGCGAATCGCCTGTAATTACAGGAGCCCCGTATCGGCAGTAATGAAAGACCCGAAGGCCCTTCCTTTCCATGATGTGATGATAGATCATCAATAAGAAATCACTTTCACGAAAAGCGAAGGAAAGTGTGTCATGCAAATTGTAAATCGACGGTGAAAAATTAAAAACCGCAAGAAAGTTTTGTGCGTTCTGAAATTGCGAAGTTTCCGAAGGTTAACCGCCCTCGCGAATTCTTTCATCAGCGAATTGTTATTCGATCGATTAGCCAGCTGCTTCTTTAGGTTTATAGTAGGTACGGTACGGACCTATACTTGGTACTAATATTATTGGTAATACACCTGACGTCGACTCATTTTCAAAGTCGTGTGTGTTCGAAGAACGCCTAGGCATTCCTAATCAGTCAACAGTTTGCACTTCCAACGACATTTTGAAAGGTAACAAAATCCCCTTACCTGTCCTAAAATAGAGGATTCTACTCGTCAATAGGTACAGTCGATAGGCGCGGATCCATCCAGCCCTCAAAAAGTATTGAGGTCACAGCCACAGAACAGAGAAAATAAGTTACGTTCTGTGGTCACAGCCGCCCGTAGATCGGCCAAGTGCAAGTCGGATGATCGATATAGTGCACTCCTACAAACGAGATGTTTAGGTTGAGGTTAAGTCCAATGCAACTTACCTCAACGAACCTCAAGGTTCGCGATGCATTGCTTTGGATTTTAAAGATTCAATGGTTCTTGCAACAGCAGCTACTGGGAACAGGTAGGTGAGATAGTTCCTTTTCTCCTTTGTTCCATTCCTAGTTGTTCGTTTTGACTAATAGAACTCTCCCTTTCTTTTAGAATAAATGTATGTAATGATATTGGTGCAGGTACGTAATTTCTTGACGGGCCAAAAGTTTGCATTCAATTTTGCTAACTTCGTCTTCGTCTGTTGTACTTACTCGAGTTCAAAAATAGAGCCTTAAGCCTTTTTAATTCGAAAATACTGCATTATCCTACGTACAAAATGTATATTTTCGAACTGACTGAATTTTCCTTAATAAAGAGCTTGTCAAAAACTTTACAAACCGGAAATGATACAGTCAAGTTGGGTAACATTGAATTTCCTTGCAACTTTGAATAAATATTGTCTTTGGAAAATTGCACACATAAAAACTTCTAAGGTAATAGAAAGACTTACATACTTCAATAATAATAAAATTGTTTGCCGGTTTCAAGTCAGTTACTTTCTTTTTATAAACATAAAACAGCGTTTGAAATAAAATGGCTTCAAAAGTTTATTTAAGTAAGTTAAATTACGTATAATTGTACGCAAAAAATTAAAACCTAAAAAGTTTATAATTTTAGGTACTCCTTAAAAAAACTAAATCTACTATTTCTAGGGTTCTTTCACTTCCGATTACTACTCTTTTACTACTTTTTTTTTATTCGTCTGTTGTCAAACATACGAATAAAAAAAAAACAACTACCTATCACTGTTGCCAAGTTTGTCAACACTAGTTTTTCTAAAGCTGCACTTCAGTACATTTTTCAGTCCTAAATAGTAGATTGTACAACAAGTGCATAAAACGCACCATTTTACTCGAGACGTTTATCCATCCGAGCGAGCTTGCGAGCGAGGATAGATATAAAGTCGAGTGTAAAATGGGTTTTATGGACGAGTTGTACACTCTACTTTTCACTTCGATTGCGAGGAAATGAAACAGCAACATCTTTATCTTCACTAATGCAATTAATCAAACAACAAATTTATTAAATTAAATTCACGCGTACGTGTATAATCACAGTGGTTTTGCCGCCATTAAAATTTAACCAATGAGAGCGCAGCTTCAATAAAGCGCGACCAACCTGATTGGCCCTGCAATCTAGTTGGTCGCGTTTTATACGAAACGAAATAAAATAAAGAGGTTGTTGTATGAAGTTAAAGATGTTCGTGTGGCTGTTGCAGCGATTGCCTTGGTCTTCGACGAAGATTTTACTTTATGCTCTAGAGCATAAAAAGCGACTTTATGTCGCCTACGCACGACATAAAGACGAACTTTTAGAGCATGAGAAGTGAAATAGTAGATTGTACAACAAGTGCATAAAACGCACCATTTTACTCGAGACGTTTATCCATCCGAGCGAGCTTGCGAGCGAGGATAGATATAAAGTCGAGTGTAAAATGGGTTTTATGGACGAGTTGTACACTCTACTTTTCACTTCGATTGCGAGGAAATGAAACAGCAACATGTAAATATAGTAAAATAATAAATGAGACGAAATACAAATTATAAGTTTATTTCATGAAGTTTTATTGTGTACTTTGGCTGTTGGTATCTTTGCCTTGGTCTTAGAATACGAACGAAACGAAATAAAATAAAGAGGTTGTTGTATGAAGTTAAAGATGTTCGTGTGGCTGTTGCATCGATTGCCTTGGTCTTCGACGAAGATTTTACTTTATGCTCTAGAGCATAAAAAGCGACTTTATGTCGCCTACGCACGACATAAAGACGAACTTTTAGAGCATGAGAAGTGAAAAGTATTTTATGATTTCTTTTCGATACAATAATCGATCAAGTCTTTCGAAGTTAACGCAGTGAAATGAAATGTTTGGATTGGAACGAAACGATCAAACGGGGGAAGTAGCGGGGAGGGGCGGACGTCAGACGTCGTCGGGCGACGCGGCGCGGGGGGCGGGAGCTCGGAGCGCGCCCTTCACCCGCCTTCACACCCGCAGCAGTTCGTCGTCGCGTCAAGCAAGAGGTGGCGGCCGGTTGTGCGTCTTGTATTTTTCTGATTTTGTCGGAACATTGACGTTTTTTCTATATTTAGTGCATAGTAAAATATCAAGACGAATGTGAATAACGTGTATAAACAATGACGGTGTAGATAAACAAACTGAAATCAACAAGGTCGTGATTGTAAACATTGACAGGAGGTGGTCGTTGGTGGATTTTGTGGATGGATTAATTGTGCCTTTCTTTTACAATCGGTGTGTTTGGTGGTAGCCGAGTTTGTCTAACATTGGATTGTGTGCTGGTAACGTAGAGCAAGTGTAACTATAACTAGTGATTGTTGTCGCAGCCGGTTTCCTTCGTGGAAACTTTCGAAAGGTGCATAAAACTGTGGATAATGCCCTGCTAGCGAATGCGGGCCCTTTATGCATTCCATCTGGGAGGCAAGTGCCGGCAATACAAGCATTTTACGGTGAGTGAGCCTCGCTGAGTGCGCTCAAGTTCATCGTACTTTGACCTAAAAATTGTGACAGCTCTCTTCTCTTGACCAGTGTCAAATGTCAGTAGGTACTCATCAGGTAAAAGTTAATAACAAACTGTCTCCTTTGTCTGTAGCTACTACCTACCTACCTACTTAAAACAAATTGTTAAATAGTACTACCTTGAATGTAAAGAAAAAGTTGCACATCTGTAGGTGAGACTATTGCAATCAATGTTCATTCATGCTGCTTTCGGTATTTTTGAAAGCTCTGCTACAACTTCTGCTACAGTCATGTGGTATTCTAGGAAGTCAATGTGTCATCAAGGGACGTCATTTTCCTTCAATAATTAGGTGGTTCTTTTACAATTTGATGGAGATAAATGCAATTTGCAAGTAGAAATATAAGATCATCAGAGTATTTCATACATTCGGGTTCCTAAACAAATATCCTACCTACATCTATATAGATTACATTCATGTTGGCATTTCAATTCATCAACTTGAATGTTATATACAGTGTATTTCCTCATTGCTAACTACATATTTTTTTCTCACACAAGTACATACCATTTTATAGTTAGTTTGTCCTGTGGTGGTAGCCTAGTGGGTAGAACATTGGACTCGGAAGCGGGAGACCCATTTTCGATTCCCTGTGCAGGCATGTACCTATGACTTTGTTTTCTAAGTTATGTACATTTGTGAAGTTATACTAGCAGTACCACTCGCTAATTGTGAAGGAAAACATAGTGGGGAAACCTGAGTGTCTGAGCTTTCACATACCTCAGAGCTCGAAATCACCAATCCGCAGTGGGCACTCATGTTCATTAAGCCCATACTCTCTCTTTGAGAGAAGGCCTGTGCCCTACAGTGGGATGTATATAGGCTGCATATGATTGTTTGTCCTGTGGTTTCCCCACTTAGCCTCATAATTGGGCCATTGTACGTAGCAGGGCTGTGAGATCACTCCAACCAGCCAGTCTCTTCCATATTATAGTGATGTGACATAAATCATTAGAGAAATTAGACCACCCATCTGCCTACACAACAGTTATACCCTCATTACACAAAAAGTTTTGTTTCATTTGTGTCCATGAATAGAACAACTGATAAACCACTAACAGCTGTGTTCTGAGAATTTCACTTTTATCTTAGTAGTCAGACCAACCAAATGTTTTGACCCCCATAAAAACACAGTCTATTTAAGTGAAGAACTTCCAGTAACCACAAAGCAGTTAGCTATGAAATGAGAAGAAATACATTAGTAACTAGCAAGATGTCTAATTTAAAAAAATCTTGTAATATGGTACATAAAACGATGTTTGCAGAGTCAGCTAGTACTGGTATAAATAAAATCTGATTAAGTTATTGTTCTTTGAATGTGTTTACTCTACATCTCAATGCTTGAAATTACCAATCTGCAGTGGACTTGTGTGGTGATTAACCACATACTCTCTGAGAGAAGGTCAGAGCCCTGTAGTGTGATATAATAGGCAGCTTATGTATTACATGATGTATGTATGTAAGTTATTCCTGAGGTCTGCTTCCCAATTCCTCATTCATATGTTAGTTGACATGATAAATCATCTGATGTAGTTATCACCGTCAATTTTGAGTCTGACTGTGAGTTACAGACAAAGGTTATAAGTTTCATTCCTATTACAAGCATTATTTCTTTCCATTTAGTTTTGATTTGGGTGTAAAGACAAGATCTTTCAAATACAAAAAAAGTGAATAAATTTATAACAGGAGTTGATTAATGAGATAAATGAACATTCATGACTAAACAACTTGACAGACATTATTATTGCTTGCCGGGATATAGCTACTAACACGCGACAGCCATTAACAAGCTCAGAGACACAGGTTGATTATTCAGAGATTTTAAATGTTACAAAATATTGTTTTGACTTTTACTTTTGTGATTTTAATATTCACATTTCTAGTAAATTAATACAGCGGGACATCTATTATATGTATAGGCTGCATTATTCAACATAACATAACCTCACGCCTGTATCCTAGAGGGGTAGGCAGAGACCAGGACTGCCACTTGCCACGATCCTATCAGATCACCTTCGCTTCATCAATATTCATTATTATATTGAATTAATGCAGTAAAAGTTTTTTTTAAAGTATTGCGAACATTAATACCAAAAAAGTGGATGAAAATATATATTTCACGCAGATGTCAAGCAAATAATTTATTTAGATAAATTTGATGCCCTGCTGGATTTACATGTCACATGTGAAAAGTCGGTGGAGCGATGATCTTCGCAGGGCGGCTGGCAAGAGCTGGATGAGAATAGCCGAGGACCGTGCTCAGTGGCGTGCAATAGGAGAGGCCTATATCCAGCAGTGGACAAGCATAGGCTGATGATGATGATGATGTGAAAAGTAACTTTTTTCAATGAAGTATTGTGGCAGTTTGTTACCAAGCGAAATACGTAGGGTTTACACTAAAGAAATTCCAAAATAGACTCAAGCATTTTAAATTTTAACAAATTGTCAATGATGTAAAAGGTAGTGCGGATAGCTAATCCACCTTTGAATCTTCCGCCTTACACCTTCCTCTCTTGTAAAACGGTTAACCTCACTTGAGATAAGAAATTCTGGTGTGTGTCATGTTAAAGGTGTACCAGCCGAGCTAAGATGGCAAATTGACTCAGTTTTTGTCAATGCTCACAATTTTGTGTCTTTTTAGCATTACCATAACATAAGTGAAATCTACTCCATGTTACTAGGGCTGGTTACAGTGAGTTATTTTTATTACATTTTACTAGGGCTGGTTACAGTGAGTTATTAAATTACCTTGAGAAGGGCAGCAACGTCTTCCTGAGATTCCAATCGCACACTGCGATCGCCAACCCGCCTGCCAAGCGTCATGGCAAAAACGCCTCATGATTTAACTAAAATACCCAGGCCCCCAGTCCCCGGCGGCCCCGCTATGCCTGGCTATGGTAGCGGTCATGGTAGTTTGACGACCTGGTTACGATGGCGGGGAGTCGCTGGATGCGGGCGGCACAAAACTGGGAAGCTTGGAAAACCATGAGGGAGGCCTATGTCCTGCAGTGGACCTCAAATGGCTGATTATGATGGTGATGATTTTTATTACCATGATGCCTTGAAGATTTGCCGATTTGTTTACTTGATGTACCAATGGAATTAACATTGAAAACTTCTATCAAAGACAGTGGCTTTACATTAGCTTGACTCACTCATCTACTTCCGGAGCAGTGTTAGTTAGCGCCGCAGAACACTATGGATGAACCAGGGCTTCGATTCTTTTAGTGTATAGTGAATTATAGTGCGACGACAGATGTACAAAGATCCACTTCGAGTTTTTCGCATAATATAGGTATGTCGAAAACTATCATAAAAAATATCATAATATGATAGCTCATGAAACGTAAGATTAGACGTGCAGCAACGGGGCCTAGCTGTTGCTTCCTGTCAAGAACAGTCGACAGCACGACGACCTTTACACGCGTGCACGCAGTAGTCAATTTTTAGGACTCTGGCAGACTGAAGTAGGCGTGGGCGGGATAGGAAAGGTACGTTTTGGGCACGCGCTTCGTTGATGAGTCGGTCCTTCCACCCCGAGCTGCACCTTCTTTTCCCCTTTGCGCAGTAGTTTGCTCAAGATGTTTGCCGATACCTGTACCTTGGACTTGGCTTATCTACGCACTAGCATCTGGCATTCATCATCCTCCTGATAAATACAAGCTATTTTAATACTGTTAACTGTTTTCTGAAGGGGATAAATATCACAGATAAGCAAATAAACTATACAAAACGTACACAGCACCCTATGCATCCCAATGCTGACACAGGCATTCACTCAGAGAGAGAAAGAGGAGTACATTGTACAATACCTCTATACAAATAAATACTGACTTTGTCTTAGTTCTAGCGCCAAAATGACGTTTCTTAAGATAAGACTGTCCGTTTTAGTTGACACTAACCGTAAGGGCACGACATGGTTGGACGACTTGGCCGAGTTAAAGTTTACACAAGGGCCTTAGCTAAGTATCAAACTATCCCATGATATCGTGTCATTATTATCGTCGTCCAATGTGAAACCGGCCAATGTTCATCCACTGTTGGATATAGGCCCCCCACAGGGCAGACCACTCTGTAGGTTAATTTAAGTTTAATAATGATTTAATTACGAATGTGTAGTGTTCAGATTTTTCCCTGTACTTGTAGTATAAAACGATGTTACTTACCAAATTTCATACGTCAGAAAGTACCCTATTTGATACCCTTGAGTGTCGAAACCTCTGGAGTGGTAATAAGACGTGATACCGCTTTAGACGAACGTATAAATAAATAGTATTTAATTTAAGTAAGAGCTTGCGTTGCATATTCGGGAGGCCGCATGCCGAATCCCGACATGTACGAATGACGTGAATTTATGATTTTTTAGTAGCAAGGTACCACTCACTGACGTGGCGGAAAACATTGCGAGGAAACCCTAGTTTCTGAGGTATTAGGTAGGTACCTCAGCGCTTGCTACGTACAATGGCCCAACTATAAGGATAAGTGCGGAAATTTCGGGTCTTAAGTCTTACATGTCAGGATTCGAACCCACAGCCTCTCGAATGTGAGGCCGACGTTCTAACACTGCGCTACCACCGCTATTCATTTACGTGAGAAAGTAACAGTTTAATCATTGATTGTCCTCAGTGAGGCGGCAGGCGCGGGTGGCGTTGCGGGCGGCGGGTTGCTGACCATGAACGCCACCCAGGTGCAGTGCGACCCTCACGACTCTGTGGTCCTCATCAAGTGTAAGTTGCCTAACGACCCATATTCGTCTCACTGCTGAGCTGGTGCCCAGCAACTGTTTGACAAGGGCCCAGAGGCTACCAAACGCGTAGTTGTTCAATAGAATGATATACGTACGGCAATAGCTGTTATTTGACACTATTTTGTAGTCTACTAAACCATCGCAATGCAATGTCATTCAAATTGTATAACTGCTGCGTCACCTTCGCACGAGGTGACAAGTTAAATCTGTTACAAAATATAAACTGAAGACTGCTCACTATTGTTCCGAAACTGGAGGTCTTCACTGCTACCATTGCATTTGCACGAAACCTTAAGAAAGGCATTTTTTAACACAAGTAAATTATGGGTACAGTTTGGATCTAAATATGAGTAATTTAATAAACCTAAAAACTGAAACCCATTTCAAAAACATTTCCTTCCGTGGATGTCTTAGAAAGCGACTAAGGAAATACATTACCAGGAGACGGGCAGCAGCGTCTTTCTGAGATTCCAACCGATATACTGCAATCGCCAACCCGCCTGCCAAGCGTGGCGATTATGGCAAAACCCTTCATGGTTAGGAAAACCATGAGGGAGGCCTGTGTCCTGCAAGGGGCGTCAAATGGCTGATGAAGATGATGAAAACTTGAAAACCGTTTCTTCAGTATCTATATATATAGCCTGTCACATGGTGGAGTCTGCAAATCCATTTTATACCTCAATTCCAGCTCGTTAAGAACTGTTACCAGATTTATGGACTTTGTTCGGAGCCAATACAATTTTTCTTCAATGCAATACCAATGCATCAGAGCTAGTCTACAATATATGACAACACATTATACTTACACTATTTTTTTTTTCTATCTGCATTTCTGCATTATGGCATCGCGTATTAAAACAAAAATAATTTAAAAACTTGCCTTGGTATACTTAACTTGGTATACTAAACTAGGCACGTTCTTGGGTTGTCCGAAGACCGAAGAGAGGGGAGGACACCGTAACTCTTGAATCAGGGCACCTTCTATACTTTCGAGAGGGAGACCAGTTGTCTCAGGGTGGCGTAGGGTTCCTGGTGAATCGAGCTTTCTGTCACAACGTTGTAGAAGTGTAAAGTGTATCGAGCAGGGTTGCGTACCTCGTAATTAAACTAACTGAGAGGTATAGCCTCAAGGTTGGGCAGGTTTACGCACCTACCTCGACGCACTCGGACGATGAAGTGGAAGATATGTTCGATGACGTATCGAAGGCCTTACACTCCACCATTAAGGCCCACCTCAACGTTGTCATGGGGGACTTCAACGCCAAAGTGGGAATACAGAATTGCAACGAATCGGTAGTAGGATTCCATGGTTATGGAAACAGGAATCATAGGGGGCAAATGCTAGTCAACTTCCTCGAAAGGGAGTGGTTATTTTTGATGAATTCATTCTTCAATAAAAAGCCCCAAAGGAAATGGACATGGCAGAGCCCCAATACTATGACGAAAAATGAGATCGATTTCATCATAACGCACAAGAAGCGTATATTCAGAGACGTCTCAGTGATCAATAGGTTTAATACCGGAAGTGATCACTGATTTGTGCGAGGCTCTCTCAATTTTAAGCTCGAACGTGTCCGTTTGATGAAATTCAGGCTCCGACCAACCCTGCTCCAAACTATAGTGGGATCTGAAAAGTTCCAGTCTAACCTGGAGAACCGATTCGCTGCCGTGGAAACCACAAATGGCGTTGACATTGACCAGGCCCTCGAGAATGTAGTCGGGAGGATAATCGGGAAAATCCTCAGGGAGAAAGGGATGAGATTTTGCGAATTGCAGCGTAAAGGTAGGAAGTCGAAATTTTCGGAAGAAACCTTCAAGCTTATGGAAGAACGACGTGAACGCCCACCAGTCAGTGCGTCAGAAAGGCATGCTCTAAACAAGAGAATTGGCAAACTAGTTCGACGCGATCTCTGATCCTCCAATACTTGTTCAATAGAACGAGCAATTCGATCTCGTAGAGAAATTCCTAGCATAGCCCTTTCCATAGCTCGTTGCGTGACCTTGAGCCTTCTTATCAGGCCGATAGTGAGAGACCACCGTCATCACTGGTAATACACACTAGTTGTATAATTTTGTCTTGAGCGATTGAGGTATATTAGACGAAAAGACTTCTAAGTTTCCCGAATGCTGCCCAGCCGAGTTGAATTCGACGACTCTTTCACGAAGTTGGACCGGCCTAGTTGGACTGTTTGTCCCAAGTAGTATTCGTCTACAACTTCGAGATTCGAGTTCGTCGAGTTCCCCAATGTTATTAGGGTAGGCACAACACGGGCGTTTGACATGACCTTCGTTTTGTCCATGTTCATTTTAAGGCCCACACGTTGGGAAACTCGACTGAGGTCTTCGAGCATTATGCCGAGGTCTTCCATCGTTTCTTCCATGACTACTATATCGTCGGCAAATCGAAGGTGCAATCAAATGCAAATCAGAGCTACATTGACACGCCACTATACTGAAGACTTGCCAGAAGTCAGCCTGGACGAAATCGCGATGGCTCTTAAACAGCTTAAAAATGGAAAAGGACCTAAAAATGGACCCCTGGACGGTATTACAACTAAGCTCCTTAAGTCTGGCGGTAAACCAGTAATGAAGGAGCTCCAGAACATCTTTTATATTCGTTTGTTCCTAATAGAAGCCAAATTATGTATATTTATATATTCTTTTTTTTTTGTTGCCCTAATCCGTGCTGAGGACAATTTTAAAAACCTATTTAGAGGCTAAAAATTCCACCCATGCCGGGACTTGAACCCGCGACCTCTGGCTCACCGTGCCAGCGCTCTCCCAACTGAGCTAATGGGCAAGTGGATTACTCGGGGCTGCAAGTGATGTACTTCACTTCGGCCAGATGTCGCTGCCTGTACGTAATACAGAGAAAGTTTGTAAAGAGGCTCGAAATTTCATCGATGCTTGCATTTGAAGTAAGTTAGCCTCTAAATAGGTTTTATGTATATATTTTTTTTCAATTAGCTTAATTCCATTATCTCTTAAACCCATACTCAATGTAGGTACTTGAACCTTAACTTTGACTAGCGTCGATATTGTAACTTTCTACCTATTTGGTGAATTGTTTCAAGGTTGCTGATTCAGAGTGCCAATTACAATGGAGAACTTACACTAAAATATGTTTTAGTAAAATCGTAAAGGTCATGTTAAAAGATAAATAAACGTGGTAATTTTTTTTCTCTACGACTAATACTTTTCGTAATATGACCGGTAGAAAAGTCAAGTCGTCACGTGCTACAAAAACGCGCCATACAAATCGGGCTAAAACTATGATATCATACCTTGCACGTGACGCCTTAATATAATGTATGAAGCGTTTACATTATCTCGTAAAATCATGTTTTTATACGACTACACCCTTATCAGAAAACATTTACAATTCAATGAAAGGACAAAATCTAATATTATGTTTATTATTACTACAGTAGCTTAATTTTTCGCAATTTTTGAGACCCCGAAAACCCTAAAATATATATATTTTTATGGTTTAATTTTTAAAAAATCCTCAGTTTGTATGTGTCCTTTATGGTATAAAAGCATGTCACTCCAATCTAAGTTAGACGCAAGTTCCCCATTATCTTCGGACTTCAAAATCCACCCAGTTTAAAGTTACAGAATAGATGGGAAAGTTCATCTCAATCCATCTCTTTGATTGTCTGCCTACATAATCTGCAACAACCACGCTGTTGATGCTGCACATAAATATGCATATGAGCAAAGCTTTTGCTCTACGTATGTGCTTTTAGCATAAGCATAGCAAAACAATCCACTGCAGGGCACACACCTTCTTTCTGAGTCAGGAGGCAGATTGGCGATTTCAATATTATGTGAGGCAGATTATATTAGCGATTTCATTTTATGTGAACCTCAGTACCTCAGGTTCCCTAGCGATGTTTTCCTTCGCCTTTAGCGAGAAGTGTTCGCTGACAATATTGCATATAACTTAGAAAGCAAAGTGATCGGTATGCGCTAAGACTTATTCGGAAATTCGAGGCCTGCAACCAATCGCACATGTTGTATGTTTTCGATGTCTTCTGTGTGCGTACGCCTACTGCAATGCGGAGTTGTATTTTGGGATCCGTCACCGTTACCTACGTCGTCAATTGCGTTGGGATCATCGGCACGTTATTTAAAATGCCTTGTTAGAAACTGATTTCCGTTGTCCCACCTTCATTTATTATGTCGAAAATCACCGCACAGCCCGCACATAAGTTGGAAAAGAAACTAATTGGTACACTTGAGTGTTCTCTTTGTAGATAAAGCGATCGTAAAGTAATAATTGATCGCGGTCCTGCAAGTCGCTAGCCGGATAAAGGCGTGCTTTCAATAAGAAATGATTATTCCCAGTATCGCTCCTTGTGTCAACTGTTCTCGTTAAGTATTCTGCGGAATTTCTCTTGCCATTTCTAGAAATAGCCGCGAATAGCGTATTATTTCTGTCACCCAAGTTCCCCCGAGGCGCTTAACGCTCCCAATTGAGCCGGGAGGGCCGACATTTTACAATTAGCTGTGTTTGTGGAGCTAATAATAATAATTGCCCCACTCTGGACACTCGCCCTCGCCAATGTTGATATTTTTTCAACATGGCGGCTGGATGGATAGGCTCGGCAATTAAGACGCACCCGACAATTATGTTAATTTGGGTTCGTTTAGTTAGTTTAAACGCGACGATGAGATGTGTTGCACGCGACAAGTGATGCAGTGTGCGACGGCCGACGATGCTGATGATAATGTGATCAAGTGTTATTGTTTTAGTGTCAGTGTTGTGCCACAATGCAGTTTACGTTGGTAATCGTCGTAAACAAAGTCAGGCTGTGTCCAGTCATAGAGGAACTGAAACCGATTGGTATGTCTGATTTATTCAATAACTAACAACAAGCAGAAAACTCACTTTAACCGCTATCGCAATCCATCGATGAAATCTTAATTGTATAACTTACATGAGTCCTCATTAACCAATAACTGTGTAATCAACTCTCATCGCGATTGTCAGATTAAAGCGCCAATTAAAGCAAACAAAAAAATATAATACAGGGCTATTTATAAAACGCGCAATTCCTGAATCACTTCAATTAGAGTTTATGTTTTATGAGGTATTTTCGGATTGATATTTCTCGATGTTTACCTATACCAGTACTTATAATTCCACGAAATTTGCGCACACAGTACATTTACAATGTTGTAGCTGTCAGTAAAGCATTATCCTACTTAGAAAAATGTCCATTATAATTAACTTAGCACTATATTAATTATATCATTAGGCAAAAAATCTAGTAAAAAAAAACAAAGTCATAAATAACAATTGACGTGCTGGATGAATTGTGCAATACAAATTCAAAGAATCTAATAAACCCCTACTTCCATAACCAGTTTAAATGAATTTGCGTTGCCAACGGAAGCGAGGGCCGTATACACACGGTCCTCGCGTGTGTGGCAAGAGCTATTGAAACAATATTGTAAGTGACGTTCTTAACCATCTGAACAAACGTAATTGAACAATTTCTATCAACCCATTGCCCTTATCTACTTACGCGTCGGCAATTGGCCGCAGCTGCTAATCATTGTTAAAACACTCTTAATTCAATGAAAGAATATGGGTCCTTAATAAAAAAAGAAGACATAATCTTAAGTCGCAATAGCTGAGCGCTTTAATTTCAGGTCTACTTAGTCATTTCAATAACTCTCGCTTCTACACGCCACTAAATATGTCCCCTATTTTATTGGACATTGCATTAACTGACTGTAGTTATGACTGCTTTAAATTTTATACTACAATGGTCCCTGGAAAAATAATCTAATTATACCTAAATTCTCATTTCACTGTTGATTTTTCACTCATATTTTAGTCAAAATCACGGCAACTGAATGCGGCAGTGCTCTTTAGTTTAAACAATGAGGCTGGTTCATATGCAAAAACGCACGTGAAACTGTGTCAAGCTCATAATAGCTATGCGATTGTTCTCCCGTATCGACCTATTTGCTGCATTCTTATCTGAGAGTTCGTAGACTAGGTTGATGTTGATGCGTGAGTCACAGCAGCTAAGCGAGCGGGGGAACAATAATCGTGTGACTGACAGGGCGCGATGCCGACCCTCAGATCTCACTTGACCCACTCCAAGAGATCACCAGATATTGTTCCATAAATCGAGCTTAGTTTCTCTTATTTACTTAGTTACCTACATCCAATCCGGACTAGCTATCCCATCTAATAAGGCTATCTAAACCAATAACTATTACACTTGCCCTGTTCAATGTACCCTGCAGTATCGTCTCTGAAATCATGCAGTTTTCTTTTCTCTGCTACGTCCGACTAGCCTACATGTTAAAGTCATTCTGCCAAACATGGCAAGCAATTTGACCACCCATATTTGCGCTGTCGGTATCCGATTCATCAGAATGGTATCTTTCTGTCTGTCATAATGATTTATGTTTTGTGCCGTCGTCGCTATCGTTTCTAGTGAAAGGGAGGTCATCTATGCTCAGGATGCGTACGTCTTAATTTCACAGTGGTATGATAAGGGGCAACTGTCGTTCTTAGGGTCGTTATTATAAATCACTTGTACAAAAGACATAACTTATATCAATAATCGTTTGTGGACTTCGTAAGAGACTGGCAGTATGTTTTGAACAAGATAATAAAAAGAAACATCGGTGAAAAAAATATAAGTAAATAATTTACCCAGTATTCATTGACCAGATCCTTAAGCATACACGGATTTCGTAATATGTGATGACGGAACATCTGTGCATATAATAGTCAATGAAACATTGACTCTAGCTGACTGGTCAAACAGGCACCGATCGGCACAATGGGTCGTCAACCCTAGCCACTGAGCAGAGGCTCCAAACTCCCAAGTAATCGACGATATTCTGATTAAAACCACATTATTATAGCGGCCCATTGAAATAGCTTTAGTGTGTGACTCAACTTTGTGGAGACGGCACGTATAATCGCTGTTTAACTTGACATGCGGTTCTGCCATGTAAATAATTATCTAGTAGTTCCTTGCAGTGTCTGGAAAAAATGCACTGTGTTATGTGTTAACTATAGCAGTGAACGATCACAATTCTTTTGTTGCTGTTGTGACAGACCTTGATCTAAACGCAAGGTTAATATTGTAGAGTTATGTAATCATTGTGATCGTAGTGGATAAATTAAATTATAATAATGTGGTGTGTTGTGGCTCAAAAACGTGACAGCCTGAAGCGTGACAGGAAGAACGACAAAATCACGAAAATTAAGCATAAGTTAATAAAGAAACAGAAACTATGTAAGTACAATTTTCAGCTATCATGTTAAATAGTTACTAGATTTTAGCCGTTAGGATAACATGTACATGTGGCTGGCAATTTAAAACTCCTCAAGGCCAAGATTGTTAAAAAGAGGCTTTAGTAGATGGCGGAACCTTGAACAAAAAGTGTGGGCGGCTTGAGCTTAACCGAGACGTAGAACTGAACAGCCAATTGAAAATTGATGAGGATTTTGTCAATTCTAACTAATGATTTGTCCGTATGTGAAGGATGTTTTGATTGTAAATTGCTACAAATTAACCAAACGATCATTATTTAATGTCAGTGCCGGATTCTTTAAACCTGAACGAGGTGAAGTCAATAAGATAAGTGAAATTAAGCGTCGTCGTTAATTTATGGCTGTTTAATTATTAAGGGCTAATAAAACATTTGATAACTTTACAACTTGTATCATCTTTGTCTCATGCGTGGGAAATGATTTTGTAACCATTACCTCTTACCTTAAAGGCCAATCTATAGGTAATGGATACTAGAAATAAAGTGCCTTATTATACTCTAAATTACTGGTGTGGAATAAAGTCTATCTATCTATCTACAAAATCATTTTCAACGCATGAGACAAGGATGATACAATAAGAGTAATATTAATATGAAGTGTGTGCTACACGATGCTATAACTACCTTTTTCGCATTCCATCATCAATTTATGTTGGGTACGGTTACAAAATCCTCATCTTTATCTGTTCAATAGTCTTCAAACTATAATCGTGTATTAACCTGATGTTTACCCTTGTTACAGATGAACACAGATCGGCAGGAGGCAGCTGGGAGGAGCCAGTGAGCGCCGTACGCAACGCGCCGCTCAGACGCTCTCAGAGACTCAACTCCACCCTGGACTCCAGGTCAGTACATCCTTTAATAATAATTTCTTTTTTTCAGGCAACGACGTCTATACAATAAATCTGGGACATCAATACAATATCATTTAAAATTATCTTAGCTTAGTTTTTGTTCAGGGAGTTAAGTCGACGTCTCCTTTTAGTGACGGAAAACCTTCGCATATGAAGCAAACATTTGGAGTCTTTGTGATGGTCTTCAGATCGTTCAGACTAAGCAACCAAAACATAATATAGAACAGTACCTCTAAAGCGAAACTAAAATAACCTGCATTTGTTTTGCTCTTGTCATCGTCATTTTGTTACATGAAGCGGTACCCAAATGCTTCGTCGCGTAAAACAAAATGTATTTACACTTTTTGACTTGATTATCAGACAACTGGTATGTATAGCGCTGCTGTAACTGTTATTGTCAGTAATGAGTGATATGATACCGTTCTATAAGGTTTGTAATTAAAATTTTTCGGCACGTACATCTTTATCTGGCAAATTTATTTGATTGGTCAACTTGCTAACTATTTCTATTTGAGCATTCACATCCATATTCTTAAAACATTTAATTTAGTGTATTAACATTTAATCTGAAATGTATCCGAATTGTATCTGTTTCATCCCCTGTGCATTATTTTCGTCAATAAGCTATTACAATTTGGCATTCTCGTGGATTGTATGTCATTCCGTGCCAATAGTTCTTCCTCGACAAGACACCAACAAGAAATTTGCAGACAAAATGTAAAAAAGTGGCCTGCTTAATTTTATTTAACGATGTTTTCAGTTCTTCGCCTTTATACGTGTCTTAGCTTTCCTAATACTTTTCGCTACACCGATTCGTCAGCTCTTTGTGAAGACATCCTTGGAACAGTTCGTTAAGCATTCTCGGTATATTCATGTCCGTGACTAATTGAACCACTATTAAATGCCGCTGTTCATATAACTGTTCTATTCTCCACATACTCTACCAATTAAAGCGTAGGTGGTATTTCCCGCCCTGCACCATGTTTTAAACGATGATTGATTGCCCTTCCAAAATATTCCATTGGTGTCCGGAGGGGCTGTAAATAGGGAAGTGTTTTTCTAGTAAATTTTGTCGTAACAGCCATTACCGGCAGTCACGTCTACGACCGCAAACTTTGTTTATTTACGTAGTGCGTTATTTTGGTCACCCTAATATGCGTCTTGTCTATCATGCATACTCTTGTACAACATTCATTGACGTACTGTCTGACATTATAGCCGAGTATACATTCCGACTCAGAACAGTTCTGTGCATTCCGATCTAGTTGCATCACATCGTCGAATATGTAAGTTATCTGTGGTACTTTCGAAGTCAATGCAAACATTTAATTGACTTTACTTCATTGACTACCCCTCTATAGTCCCGCTCATTCAATGCTCTAGAGAACGGAACTTTAGTGATTATGTCTACGAACGAAGATGATTGGTCCATCACGCGTAGCACATGTCACTTCCTCCGCATGGAAACGGCGGTGGTGGTCCCGTCTGCGTCGTCCCGCCAACCAATTAGCGTGTGCGGCGGCGCCAATTAACACGAATTTCCTGTGTCCCGCGGGGCTGGCGGAGGCCACTGCCTCGATCATTTTACGCGGTTACGAAATGTCTGCGCTTCTCGGCATCTTCTGCCTTGACAGTTCTTGACCTTTCTTCGCGAATACGTCTTTAAATCCTTAAATATCTTCAAGGTCCTCCTCCGAACCAGATGAAGATAAGCCGCCCATTGATTCATTGTGCGAATTACATTTATTTATTAGCAGCATTTTTACT
This sequence comes from Yponomeuta malinellus, assembly GCA_947308005.1. Taxonomy (NCBI): domain Eukaryota; kingdom Metazoa; phylum Arthropoda; class Insecta; order Lepidoptera; family Yponomeutidae; genus Yponomeuta; species Yponomeuta malinellus. The sequence goes on along the minus strand of OX371006.1, from coordinate 11,276,852 downwards.
GTGTCTCTTTTGCGCAGTTAAAGTTTATTTTTATGTCAAAATATTTGGAATGTGTTTATCTACGTAGGCATTGCAAGGTTAATTTAAAAGCTCTCCTCAAACACATTCATTTGAGGCTACAAGTAAGAATGTTACCTACTATGAAGACGATGTTTACAATATTTTACTAGAGATAATAAAAAATATGTCAAGGCTTGTTGCTAAGACACGCTATAACGTGCTTATTAACATTATTATTTTATGATTAATTTTGAACTTTGACGTAATTAAACTATTGTCATTATCATGGCTTACTGTAAATACCAAATTATATAAAAAAATATTTTGAATTTTCTATGTACTTTACTGAAATATCAAGAGAATCCAACCGAACATAGAGACTAGCTTCTACCGAACGAAGCCATAATTAATACTGATTGTTTTGTCATTGAGAAGATTAGCTAACAAGTTTTCGCTAGTTTCACCCGTGTATCGAAGCAGATTCATTATAAAGTTTCTTTTTCGATACTTTAATTGGTCGGGCAATTTATAATTATAACTGATGCGTTTTCTAAGTTTCTACAATAATTGGAGGTGAAAAATTGACTTTTTCACCTCCAATTATTCTTCTAAAAAAGTGGTTTGAGTATTTTTTTTTTTTTTTTTTTTTTTTTCATAAAGTGAAATTCAACACTAGACATATAGGCAAACTTGCCTTGTACCTATAGTTTTCTTAGATTGGTGGAAACCTATAGATTTGGTGTAATTGTGTTGTTTTAAAAGTCTTTGTCTTTTTTGTTTGAATTTAATAAAAAAATCAAACTAACCGTGTAGTTCGCGAATGAATGCTTCACTTCTCAAAACACAAATTAGTCCATCACTAAATATATTATTGTATCTTCTTCACCTTAATAGTTCACGTAACAATTCATTCTTCACATATATATAATCAGAGCTCGAATAAAGTCAGCAACAAGTCGCCACAAATGAACACCCTTTTTATAAGCTTCTGAAATCCATTGCACTACTAACCAAAATCCTCTCATAATAATTCATTCAGTGTCATTCGCGAACTAACGCATGACGAAAGATACTAGAGCTGGAACGAAACGTGAGCCGATAAGCTGCTGAACGATAGTGAACTATAAACTACTCCTGTGCAATAAAGAATTTTTAATAAGCCCCTAACCCTTATGTGAGAGACGTTCTTATATAGGCAGTATGTAACGAGTTAATGTAGGAATATTTTGTTATCCCCTTTGCTATGCAAAACACCCACGCATTGTCAATCCACTAATAGCTCCATAGCAGCAGACAGGTCACTGAAAATATCATTGCTGTTGGCAGACTGACTGTCGCCATTCATATTGAAATATCACACGATATCGCAGGTAAACTTTCCTGTCCCCGACATATACACATTTCTAATTCGAATTTTTTTTAAAATTTCAAAACGGGCTTAGAGAATAACACAATATTATTAAGGTAAAACCACAACAGCCTAACTTCACGCTAATAACAATATCTTGAGAGTACGGCAGCCGGTCAATGCAAATCATTTTTAACCGACTTCAAAAAAAGGGGGAGGTTATCAATTCGATGCGTTTTTTTCTATGTTCTCGGATAACTCCTTCAAATCTTAACGGATTTAGACAATTCTTTTTTTCGTCGAATAGATATATAAAGTCCCATTGGTCCCATTTTAATTTGGTGAAGAACTGATGAAGAACGTCACTCTTCAATGGACAGTAGTAAATAAGGCCTAATGGGGCCCATGCTTTAGTTAATATGCTTATGTTTCATAAAATAGCGTAAAAGTAGTCCCAAGGTAATTTGGTAATGTTCTGGTGAAGACTTTCGGCGACGGAAATTGAGAACTTCAAATTTTAAAGCAACGAATTAAGTAGGGTAAATTATGGTTCTGAGGGACTTGGTTATTTTTCTTCCGCTCCCCCAATAAAAATAAATAAATTCAAATAAAAACCGACATCGACGACTAAAAGTTATAAATAATTTAAAAGGATACCTTTAAACTAGAAGTATGTATACATGTAGGTATTGTAGAAATGTAATTTGTAGTCGGTGCCCAGTTTCATGATGTATTTTGGGCACTGACTCCAAATTATGCTTCTACAATGCCTACATATATACATACTTCTAGTTTAAAGGTATCCGTTTAAATTATTTTTAACTTTTTAGTGTTGTAGTGCTTCGAATACGGTTTTTATTTTTTATTTAAAATTTTGTACTTTGGACCGTTCTTATTGTACGTAAATGTGAAGGCATGGAGTTGACCTTCGAATATTTTGTTTTCTTGTAATACAAACTGTTTTACATCCAGAGGGGGTAACTCTCGGCATCTTCCACTAAAAACGCAGCTTCTTGAGATGATCACAGTAACGCTATAAAAATATATTTGAAGCAATATTTGTGCGGTTTTACACGCAATAGAGTTGATCAAATCTCGCGAACGCCTGTGATAATCACGATTAGACGCGATTTAATTGCAAAACAACTCATGACTACATTCATTACCTACATGCGAGCGTTGCAAGACCCACCCTGGGCTTACTCATGTATGTTGAAGGAAACTCCATTGTCCTCACTCCTGAGGCTGAAGTCATTTGAAAACATAACAAGGTAGTTCGCGGTACTAAACAAGCCGAGCTGCTTTTACGATAAACCTAATATTTATGGCGGACCACTAATATTGAAATATTGAAACACTGATAAGTTTTACGCGTGGGTCACATAGGAACGGCGTGGGACCTAAAAATGAATCAATTATAATTATTCTAGTGGAACTATTTCTGACATCTCTTGATCACTAATGTTATCGTTTTCATTTGAAGACGACGACAACGAAGCCGAATCGCCAGTATTAATGGGGGGGGGGGATAATGATGGATCTTAATTTGTAGATCGTACAAAAACAACAAGCTTAATAATATCCAAAATTTAGCCTTCTCAGTTCACATGCATTTCTAACGTATCAATAACAGTTTACAAAAAACTGCTTGATATCTTCCACCACAAGTGTAAAATAAAGCAATTCGTCGCGTACTGCACGCATCAGCCAATAGCGGAGGGGTTTTTTCTCGGGTTACAAAGCGCTATGATTGGCAGAGATGTAATGCGCCAGGCAAAAGTTTTATTTCTGCGCAGGTACATCGGTGTAACTTATAAAGGTGGTAGTATTGTAGTTTGTTTATAAAATACGCCTATTACATACAACTCAACAACATTTCATAGCCCGTAAATATTTAGAGCATCTAAATAAAACGTTAAACTTTGCCTTGGAGCCCACGTAGACTGCTCTACTTTGCACTTATCCCAAGAGCATTAAAATATTTAAAATGTAAAAGAAAAGTGACTCATGCAGATCGGCTGTCCCAAAAATAAACACAGTAAGGGACTTTTTTTTTCAAAACTGATAATACCCCTATTGGTTACTATTTGGTTCCAGTAACCAATGCAAATATCTCGGTATTGAAAAAAAATTGTCCCTTACTGTGTTTATTTTTGGGACAGCCGAGATGTGAAGCTTGCGAATCGAGTTTATTGGGATTGTTGAATCCCAAAAGTCTCCCAGACCGGCAATCGTGCATGCAGCCGCTAATAAATGTTGATTAAGCGCTTAGGTTTGGCAGGATCGTGATCGTGGCATGTTACAAACGGAATACCCTGGGCGTCGATGCTTTCATCATCATCAGCCATTTAATGCCCACTGCAGGACATATAGACCTCCTTCGTGGTTTTCATAACCATGAGGGGTTTTGCCATAATCGATGCTTTATTATACTTTTATTGCACACGAAACATTGAACAGGACATTACATAAGAAATAGCATAACCTCCTCAGTCCTGACCTTGAAAATAACAATGGATTTCGATTGTTATTTTCAAGGCCAGGACTGAGGAGGATATACAAAGGCGAGCTTATCTCTGTAAGAGATTCCTTCCAGCAAACCTTGGAGAGTCGGAACAGCGGTTCTAGATACGTGTACCAAATAAACTACATACATAAACTACAAAAGTCCTTAATAATAACCTACTTAAGCAGAAAATAAATACACTACATAGAGTAAATAATACATAAATGTATGGCTCAAAGTAATGATAGAGAGATAGTGTGTGTTTTTAATTCGATGCAAAAAAAATACTGTCAAAAAAATGGGTCAAGATAGCAGGCTTATTGATTTCCATCGAAAAAATGCCACTGGATGCTGTAGGATCAGCCAGAGCGGTGGCTTTAGCTGATGCTGGGTACGGCCAGCGTCGCATTGGCCGGATGCTCTGTGCCTCGAATAACCGTCCGAGATGCTATCAGGCCAGGACAAGGACGTCGTCGATGCACTTCAGCAAGAGACGAACGTTTTATAGTGAGTAACGTTCTTAGAAATCGCAGTAGAAACTCGCTCTCGTCTGTTTGAAGTAAGTCATGTCAGCGCCAGTGAGCGCATAGTAAGAAGAAGATTAGCTGAATAATACCTTATAGCACGTAGACCTGTTAAAGCTCGCTGACTGCTGGCATATTACCGTAGAGCGCGACTTCAATTTGCTCGCTAGCACGCACACTGGACGATGGAGCATTGGAAGAATGTTTTGTTTAGCGATGAGTCCAGAATTGCTTTAAGAGCTCCAGATGGCTGTCAGCGAGAGGTTCCCTGTGCCATTGTCGAAGCCGTAGGTTTTAAAGGTGGCCCTAAAACGTGTGTGGAGTAATTTCTTACGATACGAAGGACGTATGGACCTGGTGGTCATTTGTGGAGGGAGTTTGACAGCTCCAAGGTACGTGGAGGAAGTTCTACAAGAACATTTGGTTCCATGTGCTCCATTTATTGGAGAGCATTTCGTTCTTATATAATGCCCGAGCACATGTCGCTAGCGTAGTGACGGAGTACCTAGATTCTCGAAAATTATCCTGGCCCACGTGTAGTCCTGAACTTAATCCCATCGACCACGTCTCTGGGACAACTTAAAAAGACGGGTGAAGAATCGAAATCCAGTGCCAAGTACACTTAGACAGCTAAAACAGCGGTCTTAGAGGAATGGCACAATATTCCGCAGTGTGATTCACGACATTATGGATGGTATTCCTGGCCGTTTACAAGAAGTTAACAGAGCCCGTGGGGGCAACACCCATTATTAAAACTGTCTTTGTTTAAACATTTTGCATATTGTTATAGATAGTCTCCAAAAGTGTTTATCACCGTAAATTTTTAACTTTTTTGCTCTTGTGACAAATGACAGTAAACTTTGATTAAATTACTAAAATTTTATACTGGAGTATTATTTCAGTTTAATTAATATCCATGGGGCATATTTTGGGCAATTTAAGTCTTATCTATACCAGTTTTACCACAAAAGAAGAGTGGGCGGTTAAATGTGCCTGTAAGTGTATTAACGCTGCCGTCTCTGTGACGTCCATAAATCTAAGGTTCCAATAAAGTGTATGCCAATAAAAAACTCTGTTATCAAAACAAAAGTAAGAAGATCCTTTATTTATACATTAAAAAATTCTTTCACATGCTGCATGTAATCATGTCGAAATTACAAGAGAAGACGGGAAACAATATTCGCGTAACCAAGAAAAAACAGAATGTTTGAAAATTACGTCTTCATGAATGTGTCAAACCCAATACGTAAAAAAAGTAATTATCGCATTTTACTTCCAAATAAAAATGTTGTGAGCATCTAGTGTATAGAGTTTTTTTTAATACTTTTCTTTTATTATTAACTAAATACTAATTTATTTGATTCAATTTATTCAATTTCATATCAATTTATTAGGTCACGCGATTCTACCTTTTTACAGTAAAACAAAAATCTACCGACTATAACGATATATTTTATAATGGTAACACTGCCTCTTTTTTGCATCGAATTAAAAAACAGACGTGCTCTTTCCACTGCTTCCTAAATGTACCAAATGTGGGACTAGCGCATATTTTCTATGGCAGGGTGATGCTGTTAGTGCATTATAGTACAATGTCAGTTACACGGTTATGGGGTCACGTGACGTATTTTTTTTTATACCAAGGAAGCCTAGAAGTTCCAGGGCTTAGATTCAGTTAATGCATTGTAGTACAATATCAACTGCATGAACGTGACGATTTCATTTCATTGCTGCTTTATGTCTACGCGCCCAAACGTATCAAACCTTATCAGGCGTCGTCAATGGTATGAAAAAACACGTCACTTAACCCGACCGTGTATCTGCAATTGTGTATAGTACCTAACTACCTAAGCAAGGGAGGGATAAGCATTATAGTATCGTGCATCTGTACACGATACTACGTATAATGCCTATCCCTCCCTTTGAGATTTAGGCGTCATGCATGAGTTTATACATGTAAGTGTTGTTTGTAAAGTCTTAGCGATGACTTTACAAACAACACTTACATGTATAAACTATTACAGCTACTACTTACAATTACAGCTGTATCTTGTCCGTGCGTTGTCTGTGCGTCTACTCTTATTTCCTACTCAATCAGACCTAGACCAAAGGCGCAATCGAGTAGTCGTAAACATTATAGTATTGGAATCGATTTAGCTGTATCTTTGTCGCACATAAGCACTATAGCACATAGCGTGCGCGTAAATACCGTGAGCAATAAAGTTGCATTACGCATTGCTTTGTGCAGTAAGTGTGGTAACCACAAAGACAATATTTTATGTTTCATCACATTACCAAATGCGTTCTAATGTATTCGCGGCTTGGACAAACTCATAAATAATACATAGCTATCTCCGCGGCTATGAATCTGCGTACAATCAACAATCGTTGTGTACCAACCTTCGGTGCATTCTTTGAACAGCATTTGTCCAAGCTAATTGCTTTATTGTGATTTTATTATTATTGATCGATTGTTCGAACTCGTCCCATCTCATCTGTAAATGCAATTGTCGTGAGAGATTGCTTCTTTAAGCCGCCCCTCAATAATACCTACGTATAAGAAACATCTTACAAAATAGTTACAAAATATTTTGATGGGCCTCTGGCATGTTTGCAGAACATTTGCAATACTATCCGAGACCGCAATTAGAAATCTCTTATCGGTTAAGCCATTGTTTCTTTTTTGTTTTGTTCATTCAGGTCGATTTCCTATGCTCCGCCGGTGATAAACCTTGAACTGGATAACCTAGATTACCTTTGTTCGTTGTTAAATCTACAATAATCATCATAAAAGAAAAACCTAATGTCTATTGAATTATTTCACACTTTGAGTACTTCATGGTCGATCATTTTGCGCAAAATGTAATTTAATCATCCACCTTCGCCTAATGTCTTCTCCGGTAATGTTCGTTTTGGCCATTCACCTAGGTTGTGGTCTGTTGTATCAGCTTTTCTGGTTCTTGATTGACGTTTTGGGTCTCAAAGTCCAACAATAAACTTCAATTCGTTAATTCTATCCCATCGTAGCCAATTTAGATATCCAATATCTAGTCCGCCTGTATCGAGCTTCTTATTTGCGCGCCCGTCTCCTATTATGTCGGTCAGTGACATTCCATAAAAAAGCTAAAGGACAATTGCTAATTTTGTATGGACCTCGTGCCCGCCCCTGTAGCATTATAGGCCAGCTGTCATTTAAAAGAGATAAATAGGTATTTGAAACACTCAAAAATAAACGAATGAATGAATTAATGAATTTGAGAAAGAAGTTACGATTACTTCATTATTGCGTCAAAGCGCGCGCGTCGTGGCGCGAGAGGTAAATTCACAAAGGATTTCCGCATAAAGTGGCCGTAATGTAAAAAAAATATGTATTTTGAAATACCTTTCTTATGATATAGGTCTCAATTTGCTACATTCTTTGTCTATTCTTGTCTGTCCAGCGAGTTAGTAGGCCTTCTAGGCTGAAGCAATTAAACTTTTAAAGCCCAATATAATAATTATTTTGGTCAGCAGAATAAACAAACTGCGTTTGTCAGTTCGTGGTCTCCACTCGAAAACCTTTGCATCCCATCGGCCATCAGCTGTTCGGCATATTTGTCCAGCCTACTGCCGCTTCAGCTTGCTAATCTAGGCTATGTCAGTCACCTTAGTTCTTTGGCTCCTTCATGACTCCTCTCGTTCGTTCCAGGAGCAGCGGGCAGCTCCGCAACACGCTCAGCCGGGCGCGCGAGCTCTGCGAGCGGTGGCGCAGCGGCGGCGGGGCCGCGCCCCCGGCGCCCCCGCCCGATGACGAGGGCGGGGGGCGCCTGGCGCGCTGGTTCAGCGTGCGCCGGGGCTCCGCTCACCACTACGACATGCACTCGCAGGACTCCGACAAGATGCCCAAGCTCCCAGAGGTATATATGACAATAGCACGGTAAATAAGATTTAAGAAAGTTTTTAAATGACTGATTGCTTCGCTCTCACAATATAGTGGAAATATTGAATGAGCGAGATGCAAATACTCTAGTCCCCTTCCTTATTCAATAGTTTTGTATCGAGTATGAAATGCACTATCGTCCTTGTAGCAATGGGTTGTATGATTCTACATACATACACATACATAAACTCAGGTCTGTATCCCAGAGGGGTAGGCAGAGACCAGGGACTGCCACTGGCAACGAACGAACCTGATAGATCACTTTCGCTTCCTCAACATTCATTAGTCGTTGCATGCACGCACACCGGTTTCGGTTATATAGAATCCAATAATATTTTTATGTGGTATAGTTGTACCAAAACTCTTTGGACGAAACGTGACAAGCAAATTTCGCCAATGTAGAGTTTTAGAGATCTTTTTGGGCGCTTTAGGCGCAAGACACACAGATGGGACGTGGGGCGAGGACGCGGTAAGATGTATAGAGTCACAGACCAAGAGCGACCGCAGAGCAAAGACTGTACATCTTTATACATCTTACCGCGCCCTCGCCCCACGTCCCATCTGTGTGTCTCGCGCCTTATGATATGAATGGCTGAGGGACGCGTCTACGGGTGAATTTGCAACTAAAATGTAGGGATCTAGACAGGCGGACGGAAAATTGCAGTTCAGATGCAGTTGGCACAACTGCAATGAAACTGCCAAGCAACGGAGCAGTCGGTGTGCAGTTGGCATCCAGTTTCCTGTTCGGTTGGTTGGCAGTTTTGTTGCAGTTGTACCAACAGCATTCAAACTGCATCTGAACTGCAAGAAATACATGCAGTCCGTCTGTCTAGCCCCTAAATGTTGATGTGCTTTCGACTGTACGTGTTACAAATAGGTAACACGTACTTGTATCTTGATATATCTAGATCGCTAAGTGACCGAAATGATTCAGCCATCGCGATCCTGTGTCAAAATAACATTGTGTGCAGCTAGCCTCCATTGAATAATAAGATATGAATTCCGTAATGGCACATTCAGATATTTTATCGCTACGGTCGCACTAAAATCTTCTTGCTTTTACAGTCTTGCACATTTCCGTGCTCAAGTGGAACGTTTTCCACGATAAATCCGTGATTCATTTGTTTATTATGATTCAGTTCAGCACCATTGGCCAAAATGGGCAGCGCTAACCGCAGTAATACTTGCAAACCGTGAATACACAGCTACTAATAAAACTGTGAAGACCACACGCCGACATATAAAGCGGGTGTAGAGTTTCTAAAACCTGAGCGTCATTTTAATTCCTTGGTCTCTGTGTGGTCAGCGAATAAACGCCCAATAAAACTGTGTTTATCTCGTATATCAATCGGTTAGAATAGCACATGAAAGAAGTTTCTGGCGTACCAAAGTATTTTAGCTATATGAAAAGGTCGTAATCTACCGCCTAAGATCTTGACTGTTCAAAGGTATCGCATAGTATGTGGTAGTATAAATATTACAGCTAAAGCTTACAATATACAAATATAAAGGGGTAGACAGAGACCGGGGACTGCCACTTGCCAGGATCCTGACAGATCATTTTCGCTTCCTCAACATTCATTAGTCGTTGCATGCACGCACGCCGGTTTCGGGTACTTTTTATCTTTTTATATTACAACATTCCTTCCTTAAAACTCATACACCTCAAAATCGTCATCTATTGAATAACAAAACTCCTAACTAAGGGCCAGTTTCTGAATTGAGAATTTCGCTAAGTAGATAGTTAACTGTAGTGCTGTCTCTTCGAATTTCCCAGAAAAGAGCGTGACAGAACGTTACTTAAGTATTTACTTAGTGAAATTCTCAATTCAGAAACCGGCCCTAACTCCACTTTTTATTCCAATTTTGAAGAGTGTCTCGAATCTCACTGCCATGATACCAGCTCACCTTCAATCAATGTTGATGGCGATACTGACCCCAGTCTTGAAGACTTCTCAAAGTTGATTTCTTCTTAAATGAAACACGTTATGTGTTTAGTAATAGAAAAATATATACGAATTGCCTTGTCTCTCCCCCCAATTAATACGCATTCATCTAACTTTTTACACATTCCGAGACATTGATCAGCCTCTGACCCCTTTTCCCCTGACTGGAGGAGGACATGGTCATATAACTTTTCCCTTAGTCCCCGCTAGAAGAGGGCATGTTTCTCTTTTTCTCTGTCCCCTTTTCATCCAGCTAAAAAAAATTCTGTTCCTCTGCCCCGAGCTAGAAGTTGACATTTATGTGCGTCCTTCGGCTTTTTCCACCACCTTCACGAGTAAAACTGCGAGTCCTAACTAGTGGACGACACCCTCTAATCTACCCCTTTCACTTGACGGTTCACGTATTATCGGGGGTCAATGTAATCTCTGTCCGGAACACCACGCTGCGCTCCAAATACCAGTCACACGGCCGACCAGGCCATGTTTGCACGTGCAGACGGAGATGGCGAGACGACCTCATGATCTTTCTGCCGTAATGGCAGGGAATGGCCGATGACAGAGAGTGGAATGCTAAGGGGGGGGGTACGGCTTTAAAAAAGAATAGGCTAATAAAAAAGTAATCTCAGGTTTTTAGGGAACGCACCTCAAATGGAAAAACGGAACCCTTATAGGATCCTTCACTTTGTTGTCCGTCCGTCTGTCTGTCTAGACCTTTTATCTCGGCATCGCGTGGAGGTATTGAGTTGAAATTAAAACCATATGCTCAGGATTACAGTCCCTTGAAGGTGTCAAAAATCAAACTTAAACGCGAAAAAAAGATACGGAAAAAGCTCTGAAAAAACTGCGAGACTGATTCCTGAACTATTTATAATATGTAAGTACCTATCTACAAATTTGTACGGAACCCTCGGTGCGCGAGTCCGACTCGCACTTGGCCCGTTTTTTATATAATATAATATTTTATAGTTTTTATGTTATCTTTTTGCCCCCAGCTGGAAGAGGACATGTTTTCGTGCGGCGGCGAAGTGCGCGGAGGACGCGTGCCGCTTCCCTCGTTGGGCATCCCGCCGGACTCTCTGTCGGCCGTCCAGCTGCGGCGCCGGCACGTGGTCGCCGCCATCATTCACAGCGAGAACTCTTACGTCAACACGCTACAGCGGCTCGTCAATGTAAGTGACCGGCTGCGTACTATGGCGTAACTTGCTACCTAGGAGCAAGTCACCAGAGTTCGGTAAATGCCGCCTCATTCGTTTGGCATCTCGCTGCCGTCCGTGCAGCTGCCATCATACACAAATGTAAAACTACATCTATATAAGTGGCCGACTACATGCTATGGTCTAAATAGCTACCTAGTCAATGCGGCCACCCTCGTTGGACGTCCCGCCATACTAGCTACCGTCCGTGCTATTTACACTCCGTTGCTTGCTCCGTGCTATCATGCACATACTCGCTAATGTCCTTGCTGCTTCCATCACAATCGAGAGCGCAGTTGGTCAAAGAAAGTTGAAGGCTGGGCTCTATGTTCTAACTAGCTACTTAGGATCGGAGTTCAGTCTGTCCCGCTATGATAGCTATCGTCCGTGCCTTGGGCTAATTAGCTACTTAGGATCAGAGGTCAACTATGCTGTCGGAGCTCATAGGGCTTACTGTCTTATAAAACTGCGACGCCGTGACACGAGAACTCTTGATAGGTCTTCTATAAACTGGAGCGCAAGCGGCTCTCAGGACGTCCTGCGTTTTTTTTTTCTTCTCGTTGTCGTCGAATGCTCAATTATAGATCCGATAGGTCTCTTGCGTGGAAATAAAGAAATTTATTATTATTTTACCGCACCAGTCAAAGAAGTAATTGCGTTGTGGTGGTGTTATACCCTTCAGACTGTACCCAAGATAAGGCTTTTGTTGCAAATTGTATTCAACCGTGGGAATAAATGTCCGCCTCTTTATCGCGCTAATCCTTTCGGTCTTTAGCTAATCTTGTTTCTCACTTCCTGGTGCTTACTATGCAGGCCGGTAACTTAAGGTGGAAGAATGGTTTGTTGGTTATGTTATGTAAAATGATGGATGCGAACCTTTCACCAATTTGTTAAATGTAGCTTATGGCCCAGGTGTTGTTATAGATTACCCGGGCTAGTTAAATCTGGGTAGTAATTGGCCAATGGAAGGCCGATAAAACTTTATTGAGCCATTTACGTAACTGTACGAAATTGGTGCGAGTGAAATTGCTTTCATTGGACGCGCCGGAATAGTAAAAATAAATTTGATCAACCGGTTATGTATAGGAGGCACTTGTGAGCGATTCTGTAATCGTTACTTCTAAACGTTCGAGGCAGCCGCTCGTTTAGCAAGTCCCGGCGCGAATTACGTCTGTTGAAATAACATTGCTGACAACTGGGCGCTTGTTTATAGAGCAGCCGATAACAGGTTCCGGTAAACTTTACATGTCGCCAGTACCTGGATTCCTTCTCCTGACATTTCCTATAGCTCGCTGCGAAATTCGCACTTAGGAAGTTAACGGAAGATTGATTGCCCGTGACAAGCGTTTCTAATTATATTACGTTACAATATACTTTTGAATAGCAGCAATTACACAATGCGCGCTGTAAAACGGATGCAGGCATTTTGCCACTTTATTTTCAATTAGCATACGGACGGAGGTGTGACATGACATGCCGGTTAATTAAAGTTTAAGACGACAGTTGCAAAATCGTTACCCAATCGGTGATTGTTAATGAAATTGTTGTTCGGAAAGTGGTCTGCCTTTCTTCGGCCTTGACGAGCTACGTGAAACTTTTCGCTCCCCGCTGACGTAACATCTGGGCTGAACTGGAAGCGGCAGGTTCGCGTAATAATTAACAACAATCCTGAGTAAAAATAACTGCACACCGTCCTCAATTCCAAAATACAATTAACGGTAACGGTAATGTCAGTGCTTTCCTTTCTTCTCGAGACGACCGACTGTTAAATGTCATTTTAAGACAGACCGCGGGGAAAACAAAGCGTAAATTATCAAAGGTTGTCGAAAATCTCCAACATGTAAATAGTGGAACCTGCTTGGCCCACTTTGCATTGTTTCGTTCGCCCACAATATTCGCATGTTTTGGATTTACATATTAGGAAGTGGGACACGCTGAATGGAGGCAGTGTTTGCAATTTAAACGCTTGGGGCCGTCCGTTTTAGTTTCACTTCAGTTGAAAACTATTAATATCCGCTCACGACTCAAGTCTTTGTTTTTGAAAATAGGTTTTCGTACATGACAATGATGTCATGAGACTGCAGGGCTACACATGCAATGAATTTCAATTGGTGAATTATGAATCGTTCGGTTTAACACCTTACAAGCCATGCAACATGCAACTGGCAAGACAGGACAATGTTGTTTATCACAGCCTTCACCCAGTTGCTCGCCCGGCGAGTCCCTATGATCATAACCATATAACCGTCGAAGTTTATTTGTGATGCATCCGATACTTTATTATGGGCATACTCAAGCTGCATGCTGATTGGATGGTACTTTATTACTTCTCAGTAACTGCGTAAGATATTACATCTTAAAGAGAATATGATCGGTGGCTCATCTTAACTGCGTAAGGGGCTCCATTAGGTGCACTAGCGAAACCAATAAAAAACATATTTTGCAAAAGGTGTCTTTCTATTCTCACAATTATGTAAATAGTGATTTCGAGCGCCCACCGAGATCATATAGGGCCAAAAACAAAGGATTAGACAGCATAAATAGGGTAAAAGAACTATCTTTCTCTCTAAATTAAGTTTTTAATCAGTACATGATTACTTTTTCTTTCTATGTAGGTATATTATATTCATTATATCCTCCTCTTACACATAGATATTATTACTTATTTATGTAGTACTCGTAGTTTATAACAATTATTTAAGTAAGATTTATGTAACTTTATTATTAACTTTAAGTATGTACTATTCGTATTTGCACCAACTACCCGTCTCTCTTTCTCCTTCGGCAACCTTTCCGTCACAAGTTTGTCTGGAAGAAATTGCTGTTAGCAATAAGGCCGCCCATTGTACTTTTTCATTGTAACTTTCATATTTTATGTCTCGCTTCTTGTGTGCAATAAAGAATATTCTTATCTTATCATAAACGTTAAAAACAGCCGTATTGGCACAAATGCAAACAAGACCCAGGTCCTAGCTACTCGGTAGTGGGTCCTAAAAATCACACTTTACTTGAGATAATAGAAGACACTTAGCCAAAATTATCTGTAAAAAAAGATGATTTTTTGTTTCATTGGTGGCAGTCGGTCGCTCATCTTAACTGCTAAAAGTGTAGATGACAAACCAAATCGCACACGTGACAATCTGTCGTGTTACTTCTGGTATATAATGTTTATATAATTAATTTAACGTCTTATATCTAAAAATACACATGAGAAGTATTTATGACGACGCCGATACGAAGCGTATTTGTCCAAACGAGCGTCAGGGAGCGAAAATTAGCAAATCTGCTAGGCAAATATTTGTCTTTTTGTTCACGTGTAAAGTCCAACTAAGTTTTTACCGTCGCTAAATCAAATCTTTGACATCATCGTAGATACGATTTTTGCCTAAGTAATATGCAGTGAGCTCATAGTGTTATTACCAATTGGATACTTTTCTAGGGTTCCGTACCCGAAGGGTGCCAACGAGGCGCTATTAATATGCTTACGACATCAATCTTTCTGCCTTACCTAAAAAGGACTCTTTCTATTAAACCGTAGGTAGCCAATTGAATTTTTCACGGAATATGTTTTATTAGGGCGTGTTGTGTTCTCTCTCTGAAAGAAGGCCTGTGCCCTACGGTGGGACGTATATAGGCTGCTTATGTTGTGTTCACTCATCACTAGTTGGTATAACACTCACTGGCTCGCCCACGCACACTCTCGACACGACCGTCCGACTCCCGGTCCAATGATCAACTGACTGACACTGACAGCTCGCCAGCCAGACTGCTGATAGTTTGCCGGTGTGCGCTAGTGACAATGTTCGGTATATACCCTCATATTCTTCAGGTATCTACCCACATACATAATTAACAGAGTTTACATATTTATTCTAAAACCTAGAACTCATTCATTGAACTGGCTTTAATTCCAGACGTCATTGTCATCTAGATATATTTTTGTGGTCAATCTTGCTTCCTTCATCCTCCACACAAAACACAAAATATTATGTCAATGATGTTGGTACGGAACCGTCGGTGCATCCGATTCGCGGTTAGCCGGATTTTTATCTGTTGAGGTAACGCCGGCCATGGACGCTTGCTGACAGAATTATAGATTGTTGCGAAAGATGTTTCTATTTCTATTTCCACGCTTCGTTCCTCATTCATCGTGATCTTTTTTTTTTATTTTTTATTTTATTTAGAACACAAAACAGGTTACAGACACGTTTACCAAATTTTACATACATTACAGATCAGACCTAGCCTATGACCCTAAACTTGTGTACCTGGCATGCATTTAGACTACATGAAATTTGAACCTTAATTAGACTTTAATAATTTTTTTTTTTCAACTTAACTTATAAACTTATATTAATTTATTTATTCTCTCAGGGTGCTCTGAGGGCGCCACGGACAGTATTTATAAAGACGTGAAAGTTCTGAAAAATATATATGTCCACATCTTTGTTATCTGCCACCAGATCGTTGTAAGTACGACGGATCCCAACAATGAGGTTGTAAAAAGAAGTAGTATTATTTTTGTAGGTTTCTAAAGGGAAGAGTAGATGTTTACGACTGTGATATCTAATATTAAATTTCATCTGAGATACGAGAGAGGGAGAGTCTATCGATCACTTCTGAGATCTCGCTACAAACTTCAGGGTCGGGAAATTTCATAAGACTGTCGTATGTTAACATAATATTTTTAATTCTAAAGCTGCTCGCAACACTTTTACTACTGGCCGAAAAATATGAGTAGGAAGTACCTAAGTAAATAAGGAGTAGGAGATACCTATTTCGTACATTGCAAATGTACGACATAGAATCGTAAAATTGTTTAACGTTACTTTGAAAGATGTGTTGGTTGTAAAACATTCATTTGATATCTCTTCCAACGTGCAACTGAAGTCACATTAACAAAGTATCATAAGTTTCAAATTATTACTTTGTTGGTGAAAACACATAAATCTGATAATATGTGGAGTTATTAGACACAACCACTGGGCTCGGAAAATACGGACGAAATACGGAACTAAAAACGAAGGAATGGCATTGTAAAAAAAATGTCTCAATGAAATTGAATTTGTATAGTTCCAAACATAATAACCTCACCACTGCTGCACTGTAGCTTGATGATTTAAAAATCGACTTACAAGCTTAAATCACCGTGTAGTATCTCGTGTCTCTCCACTTGCCGAGGTCAACTCTCCATATTGTTCCAGCTCTATATCATTTGTCTCGAAGAAGGTTGTCAAAATAATACTCTCCAAGCATGTTTGAGAGAGAGTAATTTTTTTGGGTTACTGAGCCATCGAGAATGAATGACTGAAACATATTTAGTAAAACATACCACTGTCTGCCACCAGGACTACAAGAAACCTCTTGAGGAGAGCAGCCCGGCGATCCTGAACGCCGGCAAGATCCAGACTCTGTTCCACCGGCTGCCAGACATCCTGCAATGCCACCTGCACTTCCGCGCCGCACTGGCAGACTGCGCGCGCACGTGGGACCGCGATGAAAAAATTGGTAAGTCCTTTAGAATGCAAGAGTGGACCAGGGCCGAGCTTTATAAGACGGCAATTCGTAGTTTAATACGGCAATTTTATGTACGTTGCGCAGCAGAATTTTCCTACTTGTTCATCGAGTTTGCAATGTACATCGAATGTCATAGTAAACCATGAACTGTAGTCTTATGAAACAGGCCCCAGATAGATGAGACGTGGGGCGGGGACACGGCGCGTTGTATAGAGTTCGCACCCTCGCCCGTCTTTTCTGTGGCTTGTGGCGCGACGGTTTGGTGTATTTTTTTATAAAAATCAATTGAATTGGCCGAGTTCTAAGTCAATAAAATTTTAAACGTTTGTCACGGACATGATCAGAAGATAAAAGTTAATTGAAAGATCGCCGCGTCTCAGCCCCACGTCTCATCTGTCTGGTCCCCATCTAGGATTAAGTAAAAGACTAGTATACCATTCAACAGAAGTAGGAAGTCCCTAAAGAAAAAAAGTGGCGTAACAGGAATACAAGAGACTGCTAGATAGATACATAGTTATTGGACAACACTCAGACGGTGACAAACGGGTTATAATAATATACTACCAATATGAATGCTTAAGGTGGGATGATTCCCATACAAATTATTTCTAAATTTGTTAAAAAAAATTACATAATGAATTATACACTGGAATTATGTCTGTCCGCATTAATTAAGATTTTAATTTGCGCCGATATATATTTCCTTGAATAAAACAGTAGTTTAATAGGTTAAAATATAATGATCGATAATATTTGTATGGACTAAATTGTCGAACTCCTTTAAGCCACTGTTTTTTTAAGAAACTGTATATTAGCTCAAATAAAATCTAAATTATTGCAAACAGATTAAATTGCACTGTATAATTATGTAAAATTTTCAACAAATTTGAAAAGTTCATTTGTATTGGAATCGTCTCACCTTAAAGTAATATGGCAATGTACGAAACTATTTCAAGCCAAAGCAAATCCAAAGAGTACCTCTTGTCTCAGCACCACGATTCAATAAAGATTTCCTAATTCTGCACGTTTGCAACTGCGGTAAATTGAGACCAGAATTGGCATACTACGGTCTTACGCAGACTTTGTAGAACATGTTTAAAAACTCCATATCTGTCCTTCCACAGGCGAGGTCTTCCTAAGCGCGTTCTCCAAGGCAGTCGTCCTGGACGTGTACTCGGACTTCATAAACAACTTCTCCGTTGCCATGGAGCTGGCCAAGATGGAGTCGAAGCGGAAGTCAGCGCTGGCGGACTTCTTCAAGGTGAAGCAGATCAGCGCGCACGACCGGCTCTCCTTCTTCGGCCTGATGGTGAAGCCGGTGCAGCGGTTTCCGCAGTTTATTATGTTTTTGCAGGTAAGTACGCTTCTTTTCCCTCCAGGGCCGCGTTTCATAAAACTACAATTCATAATTTATTATGGCAATCGATGTACATTGCGTAGCACAGTCTTGTCATAAGCAGCCTATTATATACGTCCCACTGTAGGGTACAGGCCTTCTCTCAGAGAGAGAGTATGGGCTTAATCACCACGCGTGCCCACCGCGGATTGGCGATTTCAAGCGCTGAGGTATGTAAATAGCTCACTCAGGTTTCCTCACGATGTTTTCCTTCACAGTTAGCGAGTGGTATTGCTACAAAAACTTCACAAATGTACATAACTTAGAAAACAAAGTCATAGGTACATGCTCCCACTGGGAATCGAACCTGGGTCTCTCCCTTCCGATTCCAATGTTCTACCCACTAGGCTACCACCGCTCACAGCACAGTTCCCGCAGCACAGTCTTCCTACTAGTTATTCTGTGGGTTAATCGGCTTTGCAATCGAATTGTCATAGTAAATCACTGAGGTTACTTCTATGAAATAGGGCCCTGGCTTTAATTCTGTTATCGGTACTAATCCCAATATTGCCACTGCTGGCCACTGCCACGGTGGTATTACTGGTAATAGGAACCACTATTACTATTGGGACAACTCCGAAGAGTCAAAGACAACTAACAAATAAACACACTGACTTAACTTACCTACACAGAGTTTAATTTCTTATTTCATGTAAATATTTATTACATATTGTTCAGGACTCATAAGCAGGCTCAGTCACGCAACGAGCTATGGAAAGGGCTATGCTCGGAATTTCTCTACGAGATCGAATCAGAAATGATTATATCCGTAGACGAACGAAAGTCGTCGACATAGCCCAGCGGATTAGTAAGTTGAAGTGGCAGTGGGCGGGGCACATAGCACGCAGAACTGATGGCCGATGGGGCCGAAAAGTTCTCGAATGGAGACCACATATCGGCAACCGCAGCGTAGGACGACCAGCCACAAGATGGACAGATGACCTCATCCAAGTGGCAGGAAGGCACTGGATGCAGGCCGCTTCCAACCGGTCTTTTTGGAAATCCATGGAGGAGGCCTATGTCCAGCAGTGGACTTCTTGTGGCTGAATGATGATGATGATGATTGTTCAGGAAACATATAAATATTTATTGCATATTCTTGAGGAAAAACTACTAAAAAGCAAAGGTTTTTCCCACACTAAGTGGAGAATTGACACACTCATTGTAAAACTAAAGCAGTTTCGGTTTGGCATTTTCGTAATTCAATTTGTAATTCAATTCACCAATATAAAACCGCATACCTAAACGGAAAACGTTTAACAACTCATGTGTCTGTGGCTTAGTACTTTTCATTGCGCAAAGCTTAGCTCATAATCGCGGTCATTGCGGTGACAAGTACTTCTTAATACATATTCAGTCGATACCCAGTTGACTCTTATAATCTGCTTTATAAGGCCGACTCTCGAACAAAACCCAGATCCAATAATCGTAGACCATACTCCAGTGACGCCCACGCGTCCATTGAAATGGGATTAGAGAAATAGTGCTGTTGGATTTATGGGCGGCCTTGGCGAATTGTTGGTATATATATATTATTAGAACGCCATGTGGCGCCGGATTAAGATTAGCGTCCCCCCATTTCCTCCCGTGGATGTCGTAGAAGGCGACTAAGGAAATACATTACCAGGAGGCGGGCAGCAGCTTCTTTCTGAGATTCCAGCCAAATACTGCGATCGCCAACCCGCCTGCCAAGCGTGGCGATTATGGCAAAACCCCTCATGGTTATGAAAACCATGAGGGAGGCCTATGTCCTGCAGTGGGCGTCGAGTGGCTGGTGATGATGATAGATTTCTTTATTTATTTGGTCAGTTTACATGCATGATTCTTATATTTAATTGTCGCCAAATTGCAACAGCAATTTGTAGGCGGCTCCCTCTTTTACATTTTTTTTTGCACATTCTAATCATAAATATTATACTACAGTATGCAAATGCAGTCTCGGCACGATTGATACAAATTGGTGCCGAATGTTGTTGACACCGACCCACGAATGGGGCTAGACCACATGACTAGTGCCACCAAAAGAATGGCACAGCCCACTACAAAATTTTAGTTTATTACGTAGTGTTACTAACATGGTTTTTAAGTCACCATTGTTACTATATGGGTACTGCCTGAAATAAAGAATTTTTATTTTATTTTATTACTACTATCTGCAATAGCGGTGGTAGCGCGGCGGTAGAACGCCGACCTCGCATTCGGAAGGTCGTGGGTTCTAATGCCGGCATGTACCAATGACTTTGTTTGCTGGTGTCTGAAATGTTTACATACCTCCGCGCTTGCTGCGTACAATGGCCCAACTATGAAGCTTAATGCGGAAATCTCAGGTCTAACTAGAACTACTATCTACAACGTATTCTTGAAATAACGCAAATCCTGAATACAGTTTCTTTGCTATAATTAAACCACTTCCATTGGAAAATTTTATTCAAAATTTTATTCTTTTTTTTATTATCATACAGATTGAAGATTGACCGCATTCAGTTTCAAGAAAGTATGATAAATGAAAAAAATTAGTTGGGACTTCGAACTTGTGGTTTAATAATAAACTATGGTTTAATACGTACTGAAGAAACAGATCTCAGGTTTTGCGTTATTGGCTTGCATCATTTCTCCAATACGAACATGCCTATATTTTTATTAAGCTTTAAATTCTGACTAATAAAACAATTGTTGCAGGACCTACTAAAGCATACGCCTCCAGGCCACTCGGACCGAGTGGCGCTGCAGCGTGCCCTCACGAGGCTAGAGGCGTTGGCTGAGGCGTTGAACGAGCGGAAAAGAGACGCTGAGAGAACTCAGGTAGCCTTTGTGATTATTTCAAACACACATACACAGTAGCGAATGTCGCTAACTACCAAAGTCCAAAGTTCGTTCAGATGTTCGGCTCATTGGCGTAGTCAGGGCAGGAGTGGGGTGGACCCTGTCCACCCGAGATGGTCTATAATGCCTACCCAATGTTGCGCAGTAATCCAACATCCTGGGCTGGGCGTTAAACCATGCATGAATTGGGGTATAATACTATCATTTAAAGAAAGGGTCTACTATGGAAAACTATTTGCTTCTCGCTATTTCGATATTGCCGTCTATATTGTGTAAGCGAGAAGGAAGTTATTCAGTCGCTTTCTTTAATTAACCTTGATGTACAGTGTGGCAGGCCTTCGCTTCTTAAGGTCAAGGAAATTGGCCCCCCTTTGGAAAATTACCCTAGCTACGCTAATGTGTATGGCCTGGCATTTTTGCTGTCAATCGAGCCAACGTAGACAGCCAAATTGAAGGAAATATGCTCGACAGCGAGATTTATTAGAGAAGACTATTTATTTATAAAATAGTGATAGGCGGCCACGGGACTATGCTCAGATCATCAAACCCCAAATCCAGGCCGAAACGGCGCGACCACCTATTGCCCATACCTGAAGACGGCCTTTAGTAAACGTTTTACCAGATTCCTTACACCACATCTATACAATTCTATCTCCAAGGAGTGTAGCATTCGAAATTGTAACACTAGAGATGCCAAAATAATAGTTCGCAATCATTTGTTGGATAAGAGTTACGAAAGTGCTGAAGCGTATTTAAAAGTAGTTACATAAATTAAAGCACGGCACTTTACTACGGTAGGGTCAGTTTTGCTTTTTTTTGGAGTGCCTAGCGATTTCTGTTTATAATAACTTAATTTAAAAAAAATATATATTATAGTGATATACATAATATTATTATTAATTAATTATAATGAGCATTTTTCATGCGCATTCTCATGCCATATTAGAGAAATTTCATTTAACTTCAATGTGTGAACTAATTCGAATTTAACTTAACCCAAAAAATGTTTATTTGCGTGTTGTACTCAATATCAATATTAATCGAAATTACTTTGCGATGTTTTCTTAATTTAATTTGTAATTTAAATTTTAATTGTACTTGTATTTTTAATTCCAACAATTATTATACTTCTACAATACCCAGTTGGACACTGTACATACAATAAAATCTGCACAATTTCGTGTAGCAAATTGTCCTGCGATCTCCACGTTACAGGCTATGCCTAGTGTGGAGATCTCAAGCTATCTTACAAAGTACAAATAAGTTTTAAAAAGTGCAGGGAACATGTCTCCAAAAAATGTTGTACATTATTATTGTTGTAATAGGCAAATAAATTCTATTTTATTTTATTTATTTATTAACTTTAAAATGTTCCGCAAGTTCAAACACTGTTTGACTCAGAGCAAAAACGTCGAGCATTTACGTGTGGGAATAAGCATTACGCACACGGGCTCAATAAGGTGATAAATTGTGCGTCGTCCAACTATAATTAGCTCAAACTAATGGGACAACACTTGTGTAAATCATTTGTTTACAACTTGCAACAGTATTCATAATGAAATTTTAATTTGGAACAAACGTAGTCTGCGTTTTCGGATGGGATCCGATTGCTTTTTGTTTTATCGAAACGGTCGACATCTTTGTGTTTTCTAGTGTTATCATGCTAGTGAGATCTTCTTTTTTAGCGTTTCGTACCGCATAACGATTCTCTATGGGGTCCGTTAAGACTATAATATGCTAACCAGATTTTGAAACTCGTCGTTAGCTACAGCCCAGAACCTGGTGTCTAGAACCTACGACCTAAATTTTTGTTTTGCCAAAAACGGCTGTTTTTAGGGGAAATCGAGTAAGTCGAAGTCGATTTAAGTCCTCGGTTATTGACCTTAGGTAAAAATAACTATCGCCGTTATTGAGATTTAAGATGATTCACTTTTTGATACGTATTAATGATATTCTTTATGGCACAATAAAACATTTGTACATAGAGCTTAATTCTAATAAGCATTTTCTTCCAGCTAACCTTTGGTGATGGGAATAATGGGATGGGGTAGTGCCAGATTATCTTTATTGGGAAAATATATATATTTTTCAATTGATGGCACTAGATAGCACCGGGGAGTCCCTTAAGGGGCTCCAGGGAGTAACACAAGCGCCACCGATGAAATAAAATCATATCTTCTTTTCTTGTCATTATTAACTCTTTATTGCACAAAGACAGATCCTATTCGCAAAAAGTGTCTGTACAATCTGTACAAGTGATTTTTGGGAGAACATCAGCCTTAGCCGTCATATGTTTACCACCCAGGCCTTCCGAGCGGCTCTGCGGCGGTTGACGCGGGGCGGGGTTGCGGGCGCGGGCGGGGGTGGCACGGCGGCGCGGTTCGGGGCCGCCCGCCTCTTGGCTTCGAGGGCTGACAAGCGACATCTACTGCGGCAGGACGACTTGGTGCAGCTGGTGAGTGGAGAATGAGATAGTTTCAACGACTATTTAATTTTTATTTTAATGCCGGAATTGTATTTTGTCGCGAGAGTCCGACCGGGTTTTTCTTATCCGAAGAGCTTAATCATATTGAGTGTAAACGGCTCGTCTCTGTAGCTCTTACGAAAGTTTTCGTTCCAAGATTATTGGTCTGTTCTTCCAAGGTGTTTGGGTCGGATGTGGAAATCGGACATCCTTAAATTTTTAAGTAGGTCAATAATTTACTGTGCACTGTTATGGATGTAACAACATCTATGTTCAACTTGTTAGATTATGACCTTGAAAAGAAGAATTAAAAACCATTGCCGTGGTGGTCCGATCGGTACCTGTACAGGTTAAATTGTATCCTGAGGCACACTGAACCACTGTGGTCCCCACGTCATCACGTAACAACATCTATGTTCAACTTGTTACGTTCAGTTTCTATGCTACTTTGACTCGTTTTGTTTGTTTGTTTGTTACACTTTATTGCACAAAATACAAAATTTAGCACTTAAAAAAACATGAATGTCTTAGACTATGAGCAAGGGCGGACTTATTTCAAGAGAAATTTCTTCCAGCCAGCCTTGACGTTTAGGTTGTTAAACAGACAGTGGGAAGAGAGCATGTAAAGCACAAACAAAAAAATTATTACTACTTAAATGCTACATTATTTTTATATACCATACAATATAAACCAATATCTGCATAGATACAAAATTAAATATCAAAATAAAAAAATATACTTATGGATGTGAGACCTGGTCGCTGACTATGGGCCTCATAAGAAGGCTCAAGGTCGCCCAACGAGCAATGGAGAGAGCTATGTTAGGAGTTTCACTGCGTGATCGAATCAGGATTGAACCGCAGAAGAACCCAAGTTACTGATATAGTTCGAAAAATTGCTCAGTTCAAGTGGCAGTGGACGGGGCACATAGCTCTGAGAACTGATGGCCGTTGGGGCGAAAAAGTTCTGACCTGGCGACCGCGTGGCGACGCAGCGTGGGAAGGCCCCCCTCCCCCACCAGATGGTCTGACGACCTGGTTACGGTGGCGGGGAGTCGCTGGATGCGGGCGGCACACGAACGGGAAGCTTGGAAAACAACGCCTATGTCCTGCTGTGGGCTTCAAATGGCTAATAATGATGATGAAACTGTTTCAGGAGTTCAACCAGTGCGGAGCCATATCGAAGTGCAAGCCGCGCCGCCTGCTGCTCCTAAACGACCTAGTAGTGTGCGTGTCTGTGGGATGCGGCGGCGACGACGCCGAGCGGCTGGGGCTCAAGTGGGCGCAGCCGGTGCAGGATGTGGAAGTTCTGGACACTGGCACCTCGCCCACGCTAAGCCGGGTGCTTGCACAAGGTAAGCGTAGCAGAAAAATGGCATCAGTGGCGTGTAATGAACAGAGGCCCAGGTCAATCGCTAAATTGTCTATGACGAACCTAACTTCGACTATGTTAAAGCTATCTCCCGCTCAACGAAAAACTGTGTGGAAGAGCCCACCGGCTAAGGCGGTGACGACGGTTGGGGCTAACGCCTTAACTGCCCTCGCGGCCCATATTAAGTTGGAGAGAGATCTGACAGACTAGTGGTTCAGGCCTCGTCTACGCTCAGGTTGGGTGACCTATATCTGGGTTACAGAAAGAATGCCGATAACAGCTTTAAACGTAACTTTCAAGCAGCTTTAATCACATGATCTATCTCTTTTATTATGTATACCGATACAAGCAACACATTTCTAGTTTTATTTTTAACAAGCATTATTTAAACTTCATCGGCTTTTTTAGTGTGACTGAACTATAGCGGGTTGTCGTCTCAATGAACATAGAATACTCTTCTAATAGGGTACAAATATAATTACGAAGTCATTGTACAGTGTAAGTGGCCAATGATTGCGTGATTGTGTTTCGATTGATTAAAACTCTTCTTTTTTTTCTTAACTGAATATGAGCGTAACACAATAAAATGGCCCCACTTTAGTATCGATTATTTGCGTCGAGAGTAGAGAGCAGATCTGCACAATGTTGGCCTTGTTGCGTCGCAAGCTCGTCCATATCACTAGTAACACTGGATCAACACGTGTGAAGTACATACTTCGATACAAAGATATAAAGTGAATTTCGCACATCCGAAAACCCCTCTGCGAAACAACTTCGAGTGGGATTCCATTTACGGCAATCGGTTCCGAAACAACGTGGTCGTTGTACATGACTTTAGTTTTATCCAAATTCATCCGGGGACCCATGCGACGAGAAGAATCATTCGCAAAACGGTGGGCAGTGACTGGAAAAGAAGAGCCGAAGATCGGGCTCAGTGGCGTGTCCTGAGAGAGGTCTATGTCCAGCAGTGGACTGACACCGGCTGATTATGATTATGATGAAAAACCCCTCTCATCCTGACGCTTTGTACAAACGCCTATCTCTTACAATTCTATACCACTCCAATCCCTTTTTGAAAAACCTCCTTCCCTCCCCAGGCATGAACCGCAGTGGCAGCCTCCGCTCCAACTCTTCGAACACGGGCCAATGGAACACCGCCACCGGGGATTCCCTCTGCAGCGAGATGTCTGCGCTAATGCACGACTACGAGACTGTCTCTCGGATGGCGGACCTCGCCGCGTCCCTCAAGGCGCCCGTCCCGCAGCTGGCGCCCGAAGTGTTCAAGTCGCTGATGCAGAATATACAGCGAAGTATACAGGTAAATTGAGACGCCGTATGCTCATAAAAGAACACGTTCACCGGGCACTGCCTTCGCATTGAAATGATCGATTTAATGTAGGTGTGTGAAAATGTTTTCCGGTTTTCGCCAATAACTAGCGTCCGAGGTGTTCAAGTCACTGATGCTGAATATACAGTATATTGTGATACAGATATAAACAGAATAGTGGAGTATTCAGAT
The DNA here is from genome assembly GCA_947308005.1 of Yponomeuta malinellus. NCBI lineage: Eukaryota > Metazoa > Arthropoda > Insecta > Lepidoptera > Yponomeutidae > Yponomeuta > Yponomeuta malinellus. The sequence goes on along the minus strand of OX371006.1, from coordinate 11,250,325 downwards.
AAAAGTTGACAGCTCCTAACTTTAAGCTGAGCTACCCCACAGTTTTCCATAAATATCCGCATTAGTTTCTATTAATTTCTTCGTTAAACTGCTCACACGTTAACAAATCTCATTTTACATCTTCAGGCATTTTTCTATTAAAGTATAGTCTAGGCTGAGCGTCGTAAGCCTGACGTCCACTAGAGCAGAGTCGAGCTGAAACGCATCGAATTAGTTCCGTGTTCATTTCGAAACGTCGTCAACGGACGCATTTTCAGTTTCTCGAGCGAATATTTGCGACTCGTCTCGCCGCGACTAGTGTACGCCAGGCTGTACGGTGCCGCAATTGTGCTCTCATCTCGGACCGACTTTTCCACCACCTTCTTCCTCTACAGAAAAAAGACGACGAGATGGCCTGGGTGGACTCCTGTTGCCTCCAGCTGACCATCCGGGGCCGTGAAGAGCCGATCACGTTCCGAGCGGCCGAGCCGGGCGCCCGCCTCGCCTGGGCAACGGAGCTGAGACTGGCCCAACTAGCTCAAGCCTCGGCCAACTCGCCCGCATGGCGCCTAGCTGCCTCGCAGGCCGCGCCCGCGCACAAAATGCCGCTCTTTGTCGCTGCCACGCCCGTCTACTCCAGCAAGGTGCTCACTGAGGTTAGTATAGTCTATTCATCCTTACTTGTCCAATTTAGTAAACAAGATTCTACCCGCAAGGTATGACTTTTTAGTCGAAAACTGCCATATTCCCATAAATGAAGTGGGACACCATTTTGAATAACACGCTGCTATGTTTATAAACAAAGTGCACGAACTTGCAAGAAAATATCTAATTTCGGCATCAAATGTCAATTTTGAGGTTAGAATATTGTTTACTAAATTGGACAAGTAAGGATGAACAGACTGTAAACACTTGTGAACGAAAAAATTAGATTTCCTTTAGATTCCTATAGATATGTTACTGCAGTGGGCGTCAAATGGCTGATGATGATGATGACGACATTATAAGGCGTTACGAGCACCGTATGCCGGTCATAGTTTGACCGGCCATGTTCCCCATAGCCCTAGAGACTTGAATCCCCGTCTGCCGGCAGGTCCGCTGCGGTTGCTTCTATACGTCAAGCGGCACGACGCGCGGCGCTTCGATGCGGCGCGCGCGGTCGCTGCTGTGGGTGTGCGCGGCCGGCGGCGGGGCCAGCCACGTGGCCGTGCTCACCCACCGCGCCGCCAAGCTCAAGACGCTCGTCACGCTCGATCTGCCCGACACCAAGGTAGGCCCACTCGTAGGCCTTTATAGGGTTCCGTACCCATAAAGGGGTAAGGGACCCTATTACTGAGACTCCACTGTCTGTCACCGGGCTGTATCTCATGAGCCGTGATAGCTAGACAGTTGAAATTTTCACAGAAATGTAGACATCTATGTTTTTATCTATCACTGCTTACATATTAAGCGGAAACGTTGATGAATTAAGGTAGTTAAATTGACTGACGATAGCCAAGCGTGGCGATTATGGCAAAGCCCTTCATGGTTAGGAAAACCATGAGGGAGGCCTGTGTCCTGCAGTGGGTGTCGAGTGGCTGCTGATGATGATGATGATGAACTATGTACCGAAGTAGGCCGCCTACTCATCTGTGCAGCGTGACGCTGAAACGTGCGGCGACGTGACGCTCCCGTACTGAGGATCTAATAGAATCTAATAATAAAGCCTGCAAGATAAAAAGTACCCGAAACCGGCGTGCGTGCATGCAACGACTAATTAATGTTGATGAAGCGAAAGATCTGTCAGGATCGTGGCAAGTGGCAGTCCCTGGTCTCTGCCTACCCCTCCGGGATACAGGCGTGAGTTTATGTACGTATGTATGTATTGTATAATAATGCCTGCCTCGTTAGTCTAGCGGTATCACGTCATGATATCGCTAGGACTAACTAACGTTACCATGCCGGAGGTTGTGGGCTCGGCTCCCATTTGGGGCTGCCGTCGTACATTTGTACCAATGGCCTCAGTCCGGATGTATTTCCGTGTTTGTGATGTCCTTGCTTGGTTACCATAACACTGGGTGTCCTAGTTTAGGACCAGGATAAGTGATTGTGTTGTGTGAAAATAATTATAATTACTAGATGACCCCGTGAACTTCGTATCACCTACATCAATCTTTTTTTTTTCTTATCACCGTTTAAACCTTCCCTGTACTTCCACAAATATTAAAAAAAAAAAATCCTAATCGATCCAGCCGTTCTCGAGTTTTAGCGAGACAAACGAACAGCAATTGATGTTTATATGTACGAAACAGTACATCAAGAAGGTGCATGGCACGTTGTAAAAAGGTTATTTTTATGTTAAAGAGTTGTCTTTGGTTAAATTTCACTTTGCATCTTCACCCAATACTAGAATGTTGTGTCTGTCATTTTTCTATTTCTATAATAATTAATACAGTCCACTTATACAATAATTATTATGTTTGATTGCGACCCAAACATAATTTGTATAAATTATTATATTATATTATTATTAATAGAAAGAACAGTGGATCACCTATGAGTCTGTTAGAATAATTTTATTATGGGACCACCACTGAAATCCAAAAAAAAATGTCTAGCGTTTGTATGAAACAGTTAAAACTATCATACCTTAACACAGGGTATCCTTGTTTGGGACCAGGTCAAGTGATTGTGTTGTGTGGAAGTTATTATCATAAATATTACCTATCATAAGCCAACTTGTATTCAAAGATGCCTTTCGCCGTATAATAAATAGGTTGTTGCCTCTCAATATTAATACTTTAATCTCAGATTTCCTTCAGCAACTTTCCATCATAAGCTGTCTAGAAGAAATTGCCTTTAGCAATAAGGCCGCCAATTGTACTATGTACCTTTGTGAATATTGTTTGTTTTCCCATGTACAATCAAGAATATTCTTATCTTCTCTCAGGTAACCTCCATGGAATATGCCAAAGGACTTAGACAAGTGACCACGCTGTGCGGCGACACAGTGTGGCTCGGCACCGAAGACAGGAAGATCATCATATTCTCCGGCTTAGAGCCAGAGAAGCAGGAGAAGCTCATAGAGGTCGCCACCGTGGCGCCCGTTACACAGATCCGCTACCACTGCGACTCCATGTTCGTCGGTCTCTCAAACGGTAGGGTGGCAGTCTACAGGCGAAATCATGACGACTCGTGGGCCTTAACCGAGCCTATAGCTATAGAGTTAGGAGACAAACCTGTCTACTGCGTCTTACCGGTGGACGGAATCGTCTACGCTACGTGCGGCCGACGCGTGTTCGCCATCAACGGGTTGACGGCGGAAATCATGAGAATATTAGAGTTGAAAGAAGAAGGAGGACGCTGTGTACGTTATCTAGCCCACTCAGGCGTTGGACTTTGGACCGCGTTTTCAGATTCTACCTATGTGAGTCTGTATCACGCTGAGACGTTTGAGCATCTGCAGAACATTGATTTCGCCGCTGACGTGGCAAAAACCATTGGCGCTAGGGAGGGAAGCAAGCCGGCCTACGTGTCAGCTTTGCTGGCCGGACAAGGGCTTCTATGGATTGGCACAACAGCTGGTGTTAGTGTGACTGTACCACTGCCGAAACTTGAGGGTCTGCCTTTGATAGGGGGTCACCTAGCGGTCTCATATCACGCGCACGCGGGACCGGTGACGTTTCTGCTATCGTTACTGCCAGAATCTAGAGAAATCGATGTTAACTTGGTTCGCCGCAACCTTTCTAATGCTAGGACACTCGCAGGCACAACAACAGTACAAGAGTTCAAGGAAGAGTCGGAACACAAAGAGGATCTAGAAAAGCCGAAATTGGAAAGACGGATATCGGAGGAAAACAGTCCTTACAGACCACAGCGCGTGCAATCGGCCCTTGTTCGGAGAAAGAAGCCCGGCGACGTTCGCTTGAGCAAAACACTACCTAAATGCGCGAACCTAAACGCTTGCGACGTATACGGACTATTCGGCGACCTCATGTTTGTAAAAGATTGCGTGGCGGAGTCCGACGTGAGCGGTTCAGGAGGCGAGTCCCTCAGGAGAAGTGATCCAGAACTAGCCGCGATCCCTTTCCGAGTGAGCACCTTAGACAGACGACTTCGCATGAGAGCGGGCCGTCCCAGAAGTCTCGACTTATCCAGCTGGTCTGTAGATTCGCGAGCATCAAGTCTGTGCACCTCATCTGGGAGTGAAGAGTCGATGGCGCTGCGCGGCGTATCCCGAACAAGCTCCGGCGCGTCAGGCGCCGCTAACTTGGCCCCTGTAGCCGTTAGCACCCCCGACTCCACGTCGAGCAAATCCAGTGCTTCTGATCACTCGACGGGCATCTCCCGCAGCAATTCGGCGAACGCTCCCGAGAGGAATGGGGCGAGCAAGAGCGCCGCGAGAAGTCTCAAAGGAGCCGACTACGTTGTCGGCGAAAGCTCTTCCAGACGGTCTGTGGTGACCGTGATGGGGGGACGGGGATACGTCGACTGGCGTCAAACCGCCGAAGCTTCTGAGAGGCCCGCCCCCGCAGCCGATCCCAACCCGAAAGACGCCCATCTCGTCCTATGGGAGATGCGCTTGTGACCTGCACGCACGTGCGGAACAATCGACGACAAAGCGAAGGACCAAATAATTAATGCTTGCATGACGATTAGAATCATAGAGTATTGTGGATACTCTCGACAACGGCAGATCTGAGATCATAGGTCTCCATATTTTGTGTCATATTTAAAATTGTAATTATGTTTACGCCTATAGATGTTTATATTAGAGACTAAAAATGTGCGCCGTGAACGCTCTTGTAAATTGTTAAGCTATTTAAATATTACATGTATTTTCTATACAATATTGATCTATATAAAATATGCTACGATAGAAATGCAATACCCAGTCGCATCCGAGGCATTAAGTTCACTATGGAAATAGATTTCCGTGAGTTTTGTGATAAGCTTTAAATTATTTTTCGAAGAAACGGCCTTACATTTACATTGGTTTAGTATAAATAAATAAGTGCTGGTGCATTCTTTTTGTGATTTATATACAGATGTTAACGATAACTTATTGTGTAAGGAGCTAATTATTAACCTTGCGCATAAAGGAACTTAGTCTTAGCCTTTGTTTTCTTTATGGAGTAACATTGTTTAAGGATTTTTATAACACGCGGTATGTTCAGCATTCAAATTGTTAAGACGAAAATCACAACCAAGTTTAAATGTAAATATTTTTACTATTCCAAATCACCAAGTTATTATTTGTTAAGAACCTATAGTGTTTGATTGTTACATCATTGATTAAATCCGACCCCGTGGCCTTATTTTGTCACCATCGTATTATCCAGTGCGTCAATGAGCATATAGCATTCGTTTAAGCTTTATTGTTAGACATTACGTCGCTTTAAGAATTAGACTGATTTAGCTTAAGCGTTTATCTGTATGTTTTAGTTAAATTGTGTAGTGGTCTAAGACGAATTTACGACTTTGCGAACGACGAGACTTGTTACATAATACACATACAGTTTACCGTTACTCAGTTGACTATTTTGGTGTCACAAAGTTTGTCTTTTCTGTGTTAACTTCAAGCAGTAAAATTTGTTTTACATCTTTATTGCAAATGTATTAAGTTGTATTCTGTTGTGGACGAATTAAATATATTAATTTATAGGTATTTCGGTCAGTATACCTCATACAAAGAAGAACATGATTTTTTTTGCAGCATGTATAAAACTTGTTTTACACAGTACATATCAACGGCAGTATTTGTTCAGAGTTGTAGTCAGTGGTCTGTGAGCTATATGCATCACAATGAAGTATTCAATGTGCCAAATTGTAAAATATCTGATTAATTACGTTCTATTACTTTGTACAGAGATTTTGTTAAATGACTGTACATAGTGAATACTGTTGTCAATTACTTTTGTGTATCTGTTATTTTTATACGAGAAATCAGTTTCTTTCTAAATCCATATCATCATGAATATTTCCCCTTTATGTATTTCGGTTCCTTCCAAAACTGATTGTTACTGTTTACTAATTACCTCAAAATTCAAAACGCCACATGTTTATACCAATATGTATGTGTAAATAAATTAAGTTTATATACACCTGTAACTTCTGTCTTTCATTTCTTTTAGGTAATAAAAAGATTAACTCCTTCTAAAAATTATTCTATTTAATAGTTGTTAGAGTTACCTGCAGCATATTATTTGTTATTGTGGCAAGCAAAATTAATTTAATGCTGCAAAAACTGTCTGGAAATGTCCTATGGTATACCTGTAAATAAATACTTGTGATTAGCCTGGCGCGGTTACAGGATTTTGTTTTACAATTATTATTTTTTACCTTTATTTGACAACAAAGGACAAGATAAAAGGAGAGGGTGTAATTTTTGTGACGATATCATAATTTTGAAATATTGCCCAACCAATTTAGCAAACAAACGGCTATGAGTGAATGTTTACTTAATGTACCTACTTACCCAGTCCACTCCCCACCCCAGGATTTCTGCGTATAAGTATTGAGATTCGTAGTTCTAGGCCATCGCTATTAAGGAGGCAGGCCCCTCTGGGAAATAAACCTACATTCGCCGATGTCCTACACGGGTAGTCAAACGAAAGTTCATTACCATTACGTTTTTTACAGTCCTTCAGTGCTTCGCCGAACTGCTGACACGCTTGTAGCTCCGGCACGCTAGTTGCGCACTGCAAAAACTGCGCTATTTCAAAGGCGCAAGGTCCAGTCGGCTGCGCCCCAGGATTATAATCCCTCGGTAGGGTTTCTTGGACCTGGTGTCGGTTTGGACCTCTGAACAAGCCGGTTATGGCCTCGCCAGCTATGTGGCCCTAAAATTAGTCAGTTTAGTGAAGACACTACTTACGTACTCGATGATTTTGCTAAACTGAAAATAGTCATCCAGTCGTTGCCAATATATTAGACTCGCTTTGTTGAGCAAAAATATAATGGCAGGGATCACAAGGATGGACCACAAATAGACAGGTACACGGACAACAGACTGTAGGTATCTAGTTAGCTTAGCTATGTAAAGTGTTAAATCAGGGTCTTTTTCTTAATCAGGGTCGTTATTTAATTAATATAATAATTTTTCATTTTAGTTGAAAGTAGAGTGACCCATAATACATAATATATATCTAGGGGCATTTTTACCTAAATTCAAGAAGGCACAAACACTAATATTATGTATTAGAAAGATAAGTTGACATGCTTAGCAATTTTAAGCTCATCTCTCCACGTAGATAAAGCGAAATGGCTCGGACCCGCCTATTTAGACTCGATATAGCTAAGTATCCTTCCATTCCGAGATGAGCATCCACTGGAATATCCATTTAATTTTTTCAGGAGGAAGGGGCGGACCCGGAAAAGCTATAATAATGTAACCTGCCACACGAAATTCCGAGGTATGCATACAGTAACCCAAAATACTGGGGTTTTCACCAGGGGCCTGTTTCATAGAATTGTAGAATCATGGTTTACTATGACAATTCGATGTACATTGCAAAGTCGGTCAACCCACAGATTAACAACTAGGAAGATTCGGCTACGCAACGTACAGTCACATCAACCTTTACACTTACCTACGTTACTTACGACTTTGCAACAAAAATGTAAGGGTTGACCCCTGTCGACCGTAGCTCGGATTGTCATAATAAACTACTAATCGTAGTTTTATGAAACTCTGCCCACACCATTCTCTTGGTCTGGTGGTATCTCCAAAAAAGGGGTTCACAAGGCTTCAATCCTCACCACAGTGGTGCCGACAGTGACGCCCCCGGCGACGGCGGCGGCGTCGCGGAAGATGGACCGCCGCGGCATCGGCGTCACGATTACGGGGGGAGGGTGCGCCGGCGCATGGTTGTAGCCACGATAGCCGCTGAAACGTAAAGGAGTGTGTGGGAAAGAACTATGCCGCTTGTTTAAGTCAACGTGAAAAAAATTGAAGCGGGCGGAAGCATAATTTCTCATCGACCATGCATTATCACCATTTCGTTGATATTCATTGTTGGACAACGGCCTAATCATGCAGCTAGTTGCTTCTACTCGCGCTGTTCTTCTCTACGTCTTTCCTGTTACCTTGATGATGTCAACGCGCAACCTGGTCGCTTCAACGTCCGAACCTTGGCTGCCAACTCCAATAACTTGCGACTCCTACTTTCGTCCTTTCCTAGACATACCTGACCCTTCTTGTAATTGTATCTTCGGTTACTTTAGTTTACCTCCTGATCTCGTTGGTGTTCTTCACACGATCTTTTATAGAAATACCCACCAAGCAAGCATCTCTGATCGATACAGTTAATTTTGTGGTATGATTGTATAACTGTATTTGAGGAAAATGTTCTATCAATTTTCAATAAATATGGGAAATTTATTTCTTCACAAGGCTTAATTTGGGACTGGGCTTTACTAACCCCTTAGTATTTTTGGATTACAAAATTCGATTTCTAACAGCAAAATATGAGGAAAAGAAAAACCACAAATAAAACAAATATTTTCTTGGAGCCTTCTAGAATAACCGAAACTACTGCCACCTGCATAGATAATGTTTACTGCGATTGCGACTTTTCAGATAATTCTACAGTAAATTGTTTGAAGTCAGACCACAGTGGTCAAATTGTTCATTTTGAAATAGATAGAAAAAACGCAGAACAGGTTATCCTCTGCCGGCCCGTAACAAGTAAAAAATTAGAGTCATTTAAAGTAGACCTTGAAAGTAGCATAAAAACTCAAGAAAATTACCAAAATGCTAATGCTCATTATGTAGACTTTTTCAAAGTCGTGTCGGGTAGTTTTGAAAAAGTTTTTAAATTGCGGCAGCTAACAAATAATGAGAATAAAGTAGGATTTAGTGAATGGGCAACCTCGGGTATCCGGAAAAGTAGAGACACACTTTATGAACTGTATGACAAAAAGACTTATACATATGACACCAAATTCATACAGCACGTCAAAAAATATTCCAAGTTATTTAAGGCCGTCTGCCATAAGGCTAAATGCGATCATATAAAGAATAAAATCTTACAGTCACCGAATAAAATTAAAACAATTTGGACAATAATAAATAGAGAAACGGGTAAAACAAAATTTGGAGACCGAGATATTTCGCTTAAGATTGATGACAAAATAATAACGACAAATGAAGATATCGCTGCAGCATTTGAACAGTTCTTCACTAATGTTCCAATCGTGACTACAGCTCCGTTAGACTCGTCACCTGATCGTGCAACAACATTACTAAAAGACCATGTCTCCTCGTGCGAACACGATTTCTCATTTAATTACATTGAGCCCCATAACGTTCTTAAAAAATTTAAATTATTGAATCTTAAAAAAACCGAGGACTTGTGGGGTATGTCGGTAAAAATTGTTAGTTCAGTGATCCATGTCCTAGCTTTACCGTTAGCAAAAATTTTCAATAAATGTGTAGATGAGGGAGTATTTCCGGACCTCATGAAATATAGTAGACTAGTACCCTTATTTAAAAGCGGTGATAAACACGATCCAACCAATTTTAGGCCCGTCTCAGTACTACCAGTATTAAGTAAAATATTTGAGAAGATCATCTTAGATCAATTACTTACGCATTTCAATAATTACCAACTCTTTCATAGCCAGCAATTTGGTTTTACTAAAGGGCGAAATACAACAGACGCCGGAGTTATGTTACTAAAACATATTTTCAGCGCGTGGGAGGATCGCAAGGATGCAGTAGGCATATTTTGTGATTTATCAAAAGCATTTGATTGTGTAGACCACGAAACGCTACTCCTAAAGTTAAAACACTACGGAATAAAGGGTGCAGGTTTAGATCTTTTAAGATCATATTTAGAAGGAAGGGTCCAAAAAGCAGACGTAAATCGTATTAAATCCTCGGGTTCACTTGTAAAAATAGGAGTCCCGCAGCGGTCTATCTTAGGGCCGCTCCTTTTCCTAGTCTATATAAATGATTTACCGTTTATGGTACAAAAAATGTCTGAGATAGTGTTATTTGCTGATGACACGTCACTTATTTTTAAAATAAGGAGACAAGAAAATAATCTTGACGATGCAAATAATGCTCTCTCGCAAGTACTAGATTGGTTCACAGCAAATAATCTGCTGCTAAATTCTAAAAAGACAAAATGTATAAAGTTTTCCTTACCTAACGTACGAGTAGTTGAGAACAACATAGTAATTGGACATGAAAAATTAGAATTTGTAGATGATACTGTATTTCTGGGCATCACAATCGATGCAAAACTACAATGGGGTCCACATATTGTAAAATTAGCACACAGACTTAGCTCTGCAGCATATGCAGTGAAAAGAATTAGGGAACTCACTGACGTTGCAACTGCTAGACTTGTTTATTTTAGTTACTTCCATAGTATTATGTCCTACGGTATACTAGTATGGGGCCGGGCAGCAGACATTGAGACTATCTTCATCTTGCAGAAGAGAGCCATCCGATTTATTTACAAGTTAGGTAGTAGGGATTCGCTAAGAGATTTCTTCAAAGAAACCAACATCTTAACAGTTGCATGTCAATACATTTATGAAAATATTATGTACGTTAGAAAAAATATCAGACTTCGAAAATGTTGGTGGCCACCATAATGTTAATACTAGAAATAAACATAAATTGTCATTTCCACTATTTAGACTTGCAAAAGTTAACACATCCTTTATGGGGCACTGTATAAGGTTCTACAACAAAATTCCTCAAGATATATTAGAGTTACCTCCAACGCGATTTAAAAAATGTGTTAAGCACATTCTGTGCAAAAAGGCTTACTATAACATCAAGGATTATTTAGAAGACAAAGATGTTTGGCATTAAACAGTAGATTAATATTATTTAAAGGACGATTGTGACTAGTGTTCAACACATTCATGACTAATATTTTAAGTTGAAAACTCTGTTAATTAAGTTAAAACGTGTTTTGAAAAGAATAAATGTGGAGTTTCTTTGTTAGTTTCTTCTCCACATAATCCATTAATTGTGAAACTAACAACTTTGACGTTCATTAAGTAAACATTCTGTTTTTACAATGAATAAAAATATTTGAATTGAATTGAATTGAAAAAACAAATTGGGTTTGGTTTTTTATTTTCTGTAATATGATACACTAAAATTTCTTATTAAAATTAAACAGTTGAATAAGTAGTTTAACTATTAACAGTCTACACTTACAAAATGTAACATAATGTTAACAAAATTCACTAAAATTTATCTAATAATTATCTAATATCTTCAAGAAATTAAAAGAAACTATTTGGAAGTTTCTTGATTATTTAAACCAATGTTGCAAAAATAGTATAAAGTTTTGTAATACAACCAAGAAGTTTAAATTGTAAAAAATAAAAGTTCAAAAGCTCTTGGACTATGGCAAACAGTTTAGACTCTGTTGTTGATCTTGCACTGACGCAGAGCCTCATTGAAGCCCTCACAGAGGGAGATGTCATGCTGTTGCTGGGCGCACTCAAGGAACTGCTTGATCTCCCAAGCGCATGGGCCCGAGGGCGGGCCGGGCTGCTCGTAGCCCGCACGGGCCGGCTGCTCAGCCACCTGCTGCTGCTGTGCAGGCTCGCTGCTGCCACCACTGAACATGCCTGTCAAGGCGTGCCCAGCTACGTGACCCTGTAATGGACAAACCGCTTGGTCATTGCCATAACTAGCTAGATATGCTTCGCGCGGCGCGCCGAGCGAGAGGAAAGATTCAATGACTCGGTGTGATCGAGCTCGATGTAGACTTTTTTAAAACCAAACTAGATAAACAATTACCATCATTGTAAAAAGAACATAGACTACCTAAGTTACAATGTGATTTGAGTTTGCATGATCTCATGGAGCCAAAAATTATTTAAAGGCTTCAGCAGTACCTACTTTAGAAGGCTATTTTTTATTTTTTATGTTTTAAATATAAATTAATTACATATTTTGTAATTACATTATATTTCTGAGTGAAGTTCATTTAAGTGTTAATTTTATTGGTACTAACTAACATTGTAAGATAACAGTGATTTTTTTAGTTTTATTTTGTTTTCATATATTTGTTTTTAGAGGTTCCGAACCCAAAAGGTAAGGGACCCTATTGTTAGAGTCCACTGTCCGTCCGTCCGTCTGTCACCAAGCTGTATCTTATGAACCGATTGTTGACAGTTGAAAAACAGAATAAAATAAATATTTAAGGGGGGCTAAAAGCAAGTGTTTCTGATCAACAAAGTAGGTCTAATTGTTTTTGAAGGTCACGCCGCCAATAGAGCCGCCACCGCCAACCGTTTACCCATCAGCGCTCATATCTATAACTAGCACATCTCTCTTTTTTCCTTTTGTTTTAAAAGGTTTTTTTTTTCTGCATAATTATTGTCTTCTTTGTTTCTTTGTAATTATCCCTGAACCCATCTATTGTTTCTTAACATGGCACAACTTTCATCTGCACTTGATGCAGAGATGTAATTTTTCCTACCTCTCCTGAGCAACTCTCTCATTGAGTCAAAAGTACCTCAGTGCAGTCATAGTTTTATGCCTGCCCTATAACTAGGCTTAAGGAACAAAAGAAAACAAAACGCTGCTGCATGAATCATCAATATACAAAAATATTGTGCAAACATGTTGACTTTGAGAGTCAGATGATTTCTAAAGATTGTGATGTCACAGTCAGACCATATTCTGAATTGGCACAAAGCCAGATTAATCAAACAAGGAATAATCCAGATTTTGCCTAGTGTTTCACAAGAAACTGCTAGTGTTGCATGTAGAGGATTCTGTCTAGATGGGTAATTGAGGTTCGGGCGAGTGTTTACGTAATAAGTAAATTGCGCACCACAGCCGAGCCGACGGCCACGCCACCCGCGGTCGCCGCCATCTGACCGAAGAGGGAAGGTTGCTGGGGCTGGGCCATAGCCGGGGCCGGCGCGGAAGGTGGAGCAGCCATAGGAACATTGCGGCTAGGAGGAGCAGGCGCCGCTGCCCTAAAAGATAACGCACAGAGGTTATATCACGTCACTTCAAAAGAACAAAAAACCACGCAAATTATAAATACCTGCGGGGCGCCGGTGGTGGGCTAGCAGAGCGTCCACGTCTAGGCATAATTGCTATTTGTAAACACAGTTAATTCACAAGAGATCGATTAAAATTGTCGAGTCTTTTCTTACGCCAGCGCCAACTTGAATTGAGATTGACCACAGCACGAGACGAGCACACAGTACAATAGTACATTGATTGACGTGACACTGACATTTAAAAGACCGAATGAAATGATTCTAGAAAGTTTCAATTTCGAACATTAGCTCTCCCTTTCTTATAGAATAAGTAGAGCGAGACAGAGAAACTGTTGTGTGTTGCTAACAAAAAAAATTTACTTCGTTCGTTCTTGAAATGTGTGCTCAGTTCAGACAGAGATGATAACTCGACGCGCCTAGTTACTACCAAATGCGAAGCAAGTGTAAATTATTAAAGTAGGTACTTAGTATGTAACCATTTTTAGGGTTCTGTAGTCAACAAAGAACCATTATAGTTTCACCATAACCGTCCGTCTGTCTGTCTGTCCGCTCAGCACAGAGACGGCAAGTACTAGTAAGCTGAAATTTGACATACATATTACATATATTAATCTAGACTTTAAAAAAATGTATTTAGGATACCTCCCCTACACCTAAATTAGGGATGCAATTTTTCTTTCCACAACGCCCTACAATACTTCATAGAAAATATCAGGAGCATTGGTTTCCAGAATTCAGAAATATTGAAGAAATAAAATGCGATTTGAGGTTATGTTGAATCGTCTTTGACACTATAACCGGCAGTGAACTAACAATGGCTGATAACTAGACCACAAATCGAATTAATAATCAACTTATTCTTTAGATACTTTTGTTTTAGATCTGAAAAGTTCTATCATTTTAATTTTTTTAACATTTTGCGTGAAAAGAAACTAATTACAATAATTATATCGCTTTGTATTTTACTTACCTTCAAAAAAACTATATAAAAATGTAACTGAATGTAAAACATGCAAGAACAACCAAAAGCTGTTTTTCCCACAAGGCAAGAGCAATAATATTAGGATATGTCGCCTAACTACAACTGTAACTTACGTTTTCGTTTCATTTACTAAAATATAAATATAGGTAATGAAATCGCCTAAGATATTCTACATAATTATTCACTTTTGAGCTATTCGCAGATATTTTCCATCATACGAAAGATCTTTTATTACTGGATAGTATTTATTTAAGGGCACAGCAATGTTAAAATCATCCATTGTATTTGACACAGTTGATAATATTCTGCTAAGCCTGCAGCTTCTTGCGTAAGATGCGCGAGTGCATAAACGAACGAATGACTTAAGAAAGACATAACCTTTAGAAGTTTAAACACATTTTTTTGGTGGAGGGCGTGTCAATATTGGAACATTAACTACTGGGCACGTGATCTTTTTGTTTTGTCTGTCTAACAAAATTGCTGGATATGATGTTCTATAATAAGTGAGGTCGCGGCCATTTAGCTATTTTTTTAAACGATTGTTTGCGGCTACATAGAAATGTCCGAGATTTTTTCTTAATCGTGGATTATTGTCAATTACAGACATTTTTCGGTCGGAAGTTCCAATTTAATATTTTAGTTTTGGTAAACTAATTCTCCAATTGCCAAAAATATGGAAAGCTATTAAAATTATATTTTTATTTTACAATTCAGATGTTATCATACTTTATGAGACATTCTATTTTTAGAGTAGGTACTGTAAATGGTCAAACTCCTTAATTAAAAATCATTTTGATGAAGTTGTTAGAACAGTAAGGCAGGTAAAAAACTCCTTCTACGGAACCCTACTTGGTACGAGACCCAACATGCACTTGGCCGGTTTTATTACTAGACATTTTTTTTACATTCATAATACTCAAGAGGTTCGTTTCGTTTTAAGTTATTTGTTGCGATAAGTTTTTATTGTTTGGTATGTTTGTGTTTTGTAAGTCTAGATTAATTTTATAAAGCAAAAACATAGCAGGTACTTCAATGTAGGTACTTACTATAATGTTTACAATAGGATTTTCACTTAAATAAATTTTAGCTTCAGATGCTGTGCTAGGCCAAAACCTGAATTACAGAAAACAGTGCCAATTCCAACCATGGTCTCTATTTATTTATAAAGGTGATCACTTTTGTAGTTAACTTCAATCTTATTATGTTTATTACATGAGAATGAATACCTACTGAGATATTAAAAAAAAGTCGGACTCGCACACCGCGGGTTCCGTACTCGCGCTTGGCCGTTTTTTATTATTTGTCATTAGGATACATAATACGTCCCACAATCAGGCCAAGTTTGATGCCTGTACCTATTACCGTTTTCACAAATAGATAAATAAAAATAAAAAAACTAGTCAAGTGCGAGTCTGACTCGCGCACGAAGGGTTCCGTATCATTATCTATACAATATTAGACACTAAGATCGAGAAAAACCAATAGAATATCTCTTTTGTTGTATGGGAGCCCCCCTTAAATATTTATTTTATTTTAATTTCATTATTTATTTTTAAAGCGAAGATAAAAATGATATTCTGTGAATATTTCAAGCGTCTACCTGTTGCCGTTATTAATATCGAGCAAAAAAAGGCAAAAAATTACGTTCTTTGTATGGAAGCCCGCCTTTCCCGATTCCTGGACTATTTATAATGCTTACATATTATATAGAATCGAGTCTCGCAGTTTTTTTCCGAGCTTTTTGCGAACATCAATGACAATTTTATTTATGATTTAATTACAAATGTATAGTTTCAGATTTTTCCCTGTACTTGTGGTATAAGACGATAGCACTTGACAAATTTCATAGTTCTAGATCAACGGAAAGTACCCTATAAATTTTGATTCCCTTGAGTGTCGAAATATACGTTTTTTGCGGCATAAACGGCCGTACCATTTTTTACGTTAACTTAGAAGTTTGATTATTCGATCTGAGTATAATAATGGTTTTAATTTTAATTCGATACCTTCAAGCGTTCCCAAGACAGACGGACGGACGGATGGACGACAAAGTGATCCTATATGGGTTCCTTTTTATTCCTTTTGAAGTACTTAACCCTAAAAACTGCGAATAAACATGTTTTTTGCAAGGAGACTACCCTTATTTTTTAAAATTTTGAAAATTTTATTTGTTAGGTAATTTTCCGTAATGAAATAACACATTCTGTGAACATTTCAACTAACTACCTATTACGGTTCCAAAAAGCCGAAGCCGTTTAAAGGTCGGATGGACAGACAGACAGCGGAGGCAGAGCAATAGAGTCCTGTTTGGCACTCTTTGGGTACGAAACGAAACCCTCAAAAGCAAAGCAGAAATATAAATAGAGTTAGTGTGTTTACTTCTCTGTGCGTGATAAATGCGTATGCGTGTGTAGGTGATGTTTTTGTTTATGTGTTGGGTAGTGAGTGAGTGAGTATGAGAGGGTGTGTATTATAGTGGTATTATATTGAATATTGTAATATAATATTTTTGGATAATGACATTCTTTATTAATTACTTTTTTAACTTAATACGATTAGTTCAATTTCATTTTCAATTCTCTCACGCCGAGTCGATCAAGTTCCTTCAAAAGGGGTAGGACAGAGACCGTATCAGATACTTTCGCTAAATGTTCGTTAATTTATGCACAGTGTCTTTGGCACATTTTCCTTTTCTGAATTCAAATTGATTTACTGACAATTATTTGTTGTGTCTGTAATTGTGGATACGATCTCTGTCTCCGCTCCTGAAAATAGGATTCTCTTTAAAACCTTGGGAAAACGCCAGTACTAATACAACTATTAAAAATATATAATTACTAGTGCAACAATGAATGTTTTAATATCATTCAGGAGTCCGCTGAATATTTTATCAATTCTAACAGAACTGTTGTATTTTTGACTAAACAATAGTCTTTCAACTTCTTCTTCATCTGTTGGCAATAATATACGAGTGAATTATTTCTGATTATATAGTTTATTATTATTATTATTATTATTATTATTAATACGTTTATTGCACATAAGTAAAAAATACGAGTGGTACCGCATTATTAGATGCTTATTATTGCTTTTTTGTACAAGTTCGGCGAGATTCTCTCCTACATTTAGGGTGTCTTTAGGTGTTATGGTTTTAGTACGAGATTTATTTTGGGTCTAATTCTTACAATCTTGAGAATATGTCACATATGAAAAAAACACATGTACAATATCAATATAAAAAACAATACCCACCAAAAGTAGATAAGAGTTTTACTTAAGAGTTTTTGCGATGTGTTTTTTATTTTCGTACGATGGTTCCCCGTTTTACTTATTTGTTTCCTTTCATAACTTCTTCTTAGTTTTTTTAGAAGAGAATTGCTGTAGTTTCTGTATCTGGTATAGGTTAATTTTATGATTTTTTTATTAAGAGAGCGCTTTTGCTTTTTGTGTAGCTGATACCTACTTAAAGCTACAATTCTTAAAGCTACGATTGTGTAGCTGATACATACTTAAAGCTACTCTTATCAGTGATTCATTCAGAGTTCGGAATGAATGAATGAATCACTGATAAGAGATTATTTTACCAAAGAAAAACAGTACAAAAAATTGAAACAAGTTATATTATACACTTAAAACAGGGCTACCTAGCCCTGGGGCGCTACCACGTAAATCATCCACTGTATGGAGTCGTCTGATTTAATCTACTCCGATCTGTCAAATCTATACATACCTATAATAAATCTGTAAATTTTGTCTCTGTCTGACCTGTATGTTTGTCTCACTCTAATTCTTTGTACGCGCATCTCGCAAAAACCACTTAAGTTATTAAAACTTACCATGATTATAGCTCAGATTCCCGTGCAACGTAGGTATAGGCTATATAACATCACGCATAAATCAACAGGGGGCGAGAAAAACACTATAAATATCTTCATCAACTGGTTAATTGTATCCGACACTATAGAAAAATTAATACTCGATAACCTCTGAGCTTTCAGGGCCGAATTTCATAACTCTGCAATTTGTAGTTTATTATGACAATTTGAGGTACATTGCAGGTAGGCACAGGTTTGTTTTATTAATCATTCGGCTTTGCAATGTACATAAAATTTTCATCCTAATCATCATCATCAACCACTTGACGTCCACTGCCTGTCCAGGCCTCCCTCGTGATTTTTATAACCATGAGGGGTTTTGCGATAATCGCCATGCTTGGCAAGTTGGCAGGCGGGTTGGCGATCGCAGTATGCAGTTGGAATCTCAGGAAGACGCTGCTGCCCGCCTCCTGGTAATTTATTTCCTTAGTCGCCTTCTACGACATCCACGGAAGGAAATGGAGTAACGCTATTCTTAATCCGACGCCACACGGAAGTCCGGCGCCACACGGAAAAAAACTTTTCATAGTAAACATAAATTTTAGTTTTATTAAACCGGCCCCAGGTAGTACCTCAGTCGGTTGCTATGGCAACCTCTCACTGACGAGCCAGACAATATAGTTTCTTTTAAGTATATCTGTTGATTATCTTGATAACATGCGATACAAATAAATTTGTATACACTTTTAAAATTAGTATGAAACATATTTAATAAGATAAAAGAAATGACTGAACTATGAAATTGATTTTTAGAATAAAATCATCAGAAGTAAAAAATCTATGTAACCAACATAAAAACGCTAACATAACAAAAAAAACCTGATAGTTGCGTTCCGAAACATAATAAGATTCTGTGACAAGAATCATTATCTTTAGATTTTGATAATTATACTTAACACCATAAATAATCACACATAGTTTATATTTGCATACAGTATGAAAAATATTTCATTGTTTTTTCATTTTGATTTCTTTAGCACCAGACAAATGGGGGTCAAATCTTTACGTTTCGGATGTTGGCTATGTAATCTTTTTATTTCTGACACATAAAAAAAAAGTTAAGGTCGAATGAGGTGGTATAGCCCTCAGATTCATTATTCCTCTGGGGTATAGCCTTTACGGAAAACAAATAAAACTACGTTTGCAAGATGGCGAGTGAGCACAAAGATTTTTATCGAATCATCGTTGTTTGTCATAAAAATTACAAAACGTATAAACGTAGGCTAATTAATATGGTAAAACAACGTTTGCCGGGTCAGCTAGTACATACATATTTTGACTATTGGAGTCGTCAAAATGGTTAACCCGATAGATTGGACAGTTACATGATAGAAGGGCAGAAATGGGTTTTAGGCCTGTATCTCAAATGGCAATTTTTTTTAAATGTTAATAAACGTGAACATGTACCATCACGGCAAGCGCTCATCATGGACTAAATGAGTTTCACCTGGCTGTAAGTCTTATTATTATTATTATTAAATCCTTTATTGCATATACATAAAACAGACAGTTTTGCACATACTTAGGCGAGTCTTGCAAAAAAAATTTGTTTGAAATGTAGGGAACATACGTAGACTCGTAGAGGACATAAAAATCGTACCTACGTAGGTAGTACATTAGTTACAGACCAGCGATATTTCAATACATACCCCCCACCGCCATAACCTCCTCCACCTCGACTACTTCCTCCACCACCACCACGACCACGAGATGGCATTGTCGCACTCAGATTTTTTTAGCCAGTTGATTTGTTTTTATATTTGCATTGCTGAATGGCGAAAAATATATTTAGCACTCAAAAAGGGAAATCATATTTTATGGAGTGATTTGTAATTTGTGTTTTTATTATTTTTTTTATGGAGTGAAGGACGGAATTTTATTCGTGTATGCTTGTTGTCAGTGACATGTAGACCATAGATTAACAATAATGTAGCAAGATGTACACCTTTGATGTAGGTAGTGTAGACTGATTTTTGTTTTGAACTCTTTAATGTGATTTGAAATGGAATTTTTTTTTTCATTCACTCATTCGTTCAACTCGACAGAAGAGGGTAACCCCAAATATGTCACGCGCGTGACGTTTTGACGTTTCGTTTGGCGGAAAAGACGGGTTTGCTCGCGGCTTTCGCGCGGCTTCGATTTATTTTCATTCAGTTATTTGTAACCGCGTGATCGTAGCCCTCGTGTATTGGATTCTACAATTAGTTTCGTACAATATTTTTAGTGAAGATGGACGACATGCAAGCCGGTCTGAATACAAACCTCTTCATAGTGGCAGGAGTAACTGTTGTAACATGTGTTTTAGTACATTTTCTGTACAAATTAGTCTTTAGGAGCAAGCAAAGCGAAGAGACATATGAAACCGAGAAAGATTCGGGTAAGGTTCATGTGATTAATTTTCTGTTTAAATACTAATAAAAGCCTTGGATTCTTATCACAAGATGTAGTAGCTTCAGACCGGTATTTTGCTCGGAACATTAGGAGCACATGGTGGCATGCATGCCTTCACCATGTGAGTCAGATCTGAACTTTTTGTGCGGCGTACGATTAACTGTAAATCTGTGTGGGGGAAGAATGCAGCCAGCATACTTCTCTGCAGCTACAAGCATACAGTTATCCATTTGCACAGTACCTATAATCCATTCACTTTCGTCTTGCTGTATGTAAATTGCAGCTAACTGTTGGTTACATCCTGTACATTCAGCAACCTCAGGGGATTCTGAGTTTAGCTTGATACTCATACTAATGGAGCATGCCTAAATTGTTACTGACTGTCTAAATTTCTATCCTGACATAGGTACGCATAAACTACTTCAAATGGATTTCCATGTGACGTTTGTTTTGTTTGTAAATTTAGGTACTTTGTATCAATTAATGTCACCAATTTCCATAAACCACGTCACATGGATTTGCATGTGAAGTTTGTTTTGTTTGAAAAAGGCAATCAGTGACAATTCATGAGGCTTCTCTCATTTCCATCCTCACTTATGTATAAACAATTGGGATGGATTTCCATTGAAGTTTTGTCTGGAAATTTACACAGTTATTGACAATTCATGAGGCTTTTCTAATTTCTATCCTAACAAACAATTACAGATGGATTTCCATGTGAAGTTTTGTTTAGAAATTTTGGTAATCAGTAACAATTAATGAGGCTTCTCTAAATTCCATCTTAACATAATTATAAACATCTTTAGATGGATTCATATGTGAAGTTTTGCTTGGAAATTTAGGCAGTGATAACAATAATTTATTGGCAATTCATTAATATTAATTTTGAATGTGGCTACTCCATGGTAGCTTTTTGGTGGTGGTGGTGAGAAGTTGTTAGGTAGATTTTTGGAAAATCTGTAACTGCAAACACTTTATTGTGAGTGAAAAACCTAAATAAATGGGCTCAGATCACTTGAATTGCAGAGAATTTCATATTTAGCATATAAATGGTGGTATACTTTTGGTGTATTTACTGTTTGCCATCTCATGACATTCATGGCTTAATGATAATATCGTATTTAATTTTCTGCAGCAAAGCGACACATGGACACCTGAACAAATGTTGCTAAATGAAGTGTAAAAATCCAAAGTGTGCTCAATGTGAATGAGTCATTATGAGTATTATTTTTATAATAAATCCTGATGTAGTTAGATGCTTGGTCTTTGAATTTTTGAAAATCTGTGTAAAACAAAATTTTTAAATAACTAAAAGAAAAGGCTAAACTTACTCAGTTAAAACTAAGTAGTAAACATGTTTCCTAAAATATCTATTGGTGCCTACCTAGATATCCAAAATGCATTTAAATGCATTGTCCAACTTTCTTACTGAATAACAAATCAGGCAGAACAAAGGAAGATTCTTTGTTAACAAAACAACAAAAAATGAACACTTTCATTTCTCAGGTTGATGCTAAGTTTCAGTTTGGAAGTCTCCATCTCCAGTCTCTAGTCTCTATTGTGTAATAGAAATCTTTTGACTAAGTTTACTATTATTTTATGAAACTTGCTACATTTGTCTTTTCTCTGAATGTAATCTAAGCAACTAACCATATCTTTGACTGCTAAATTAGGTTCAGAGTGAGTCAAATGACCTGGTCTAACAGATTAGAGCTGCAACCAAAACAAAGGCCTTTATATCAGTCCCTGGTGTACCAGTCCCCCATATGTTTTATTTCATACTTAATCTAACTAGAAAGGAAAGAAATATCTGCAGTGATATAATATTGCTAGTGCTTAAGGTTTAGGTTAGGTACAACAAAGTAGTAGATAGAATGGGAAAACCAAAGCTAAATTATATTTCCTCAACACAGTCTATTATCACCAATAAAATATAGGTAAATATAATATTTTGCGGAAACATCTTTTGTACCCAATATCTTAGATGAAATTTCACCATTGCAGTTAATTCCATGGATGTACACAGAAGTAAATATTTATTGAAGGCACTGTCCTTGGATTATGTTAATCATTTAAGGACGAAAGGAAATCATGGTTCACCTTAATTTTATTGTCATTTGTGGTAACATATTCCACTGTGTATACATTCCGTAATGATAATGAAGTGAGAGGTTTGTCAGAATCTTAGCAAGCCCTGCCTACCCCTCTGTAGGAGTAGACAAACCCAGGTGTCTGCCTGACCCTCCGTAGTGATAGGCGTGATAATACAGGCGTGAATTATGTATGTGTATATTCCACTGTGGGTAATATTTTCAAATTAGCAGTGCTGAGTCTGGTGTCTCCATGCAATAATTAACATTTGGATAGAAGGGAAGTTTTAAGGGTTCCATACCTCAAAAGGAAAAACGGAACCCTTATAGGATCACTTTGTTGTCCGTCCGTCCGTCAGTTTCTCAAGACCCTTTCTTGGAAACGCGTGCAGGTATCGAGTTGAAATTAAAACCATATACTGAGGTCTACAGTCCCTTGAAGCTGTGATTAAATTCAAATTCCAAATGAACGTAAAAAAGTTACGGCCGTTTATGCCGCAAAAAACGTATATTTCGACACTCAAGGGAAACAAAATTTATAGGGTACTTTCCGTTGATCTAGAACTATGAAATTCGGCAAGTAATATCGTCCATATACTACAAGTACGGAGAAAAATCTGAAAATTATACATTTGTAATTAAATCATAAAAAAATGGTCGTTAAAGTTCGGGAAAAGCTCAGAAAAACTGCGAGACCTACAAATTTGTACGGAACCCTCGGTGGGCGACTCCGACTCGCAGTTGTCCGGTTTTTATTTATTACTCTTATCGGTTGTCAAATGGCAACAGTGAAAATTATTACCATACAAAGGTTAACCATTATGCACCATTTTTGCACAACAAAGTTGAATAATAGCATCGTCGTTTAGACCTGCAAAAAATTTGTTAATGAAGCACAACATTTAGCACAAATAATTAAAAGAATTGTCGTCAAAACGGGAAACTCCAATGACGAGCAAAAAACGTAACAAATATTTAACGCCAGTCATCTGATAGCTGACTTCCTCTGCCCTCGGCCACTACTAAATTCTTGATCACTTATAATTCTTCGGCGAATCCCTGACGTCATTATTGAGAACATCGATGCCACTGATTGGATGATTCATTAGTTGAGCCGATTACGCTATAAGCTTCGAGGAACCTTATATATCTTGTCGGTTTGATTTTCAAACATCCTCCAGACGCACTTTTTTTAGGTAAACGGCCATGTTTGCCGAGGTCTGTTTTTGAATAATCTCATCAAAGAAGATTCCAATTGGGAAGACTCCAAACACGTTGGGAATAGTAATCTATTCGTAAGTTTACGTTTTCGCTTACCAAGTTAGCCGTATACTTTTAAAACCGTGACCTCACCTGATATGTTACAAGAAACAGGAATCACTACAGATGCAAAGCTTCTGTGGGGCCCATATATAATGGTAATAATTTGGCTCATAGACGGAGCTCTGAGGCATTTAATGCAGTAAGAAAAATTACTACGATGTTTGAATTCATTTAGTGTCTTTGCCTTTGTCCTATTTATGAGATGAAACGGTTTACTAATGTATTGCCAAAAATCGTTTCCCAAAGTATTACTTCCCAAACTATTTTCCGCAAATTATCACTTGGCAAAAAAACATTTCTCAAAACAACTTAAAGCAAATAAACAGTTAGCAAAAGTTATTATAGCAAGTTATTGTTTACCAAATAAATACTTGGTCAAAATTATTTTATCTGTGGGGGGTCACAGTTCTAACCTAACCTAACCCACTTTTCTGGTAACAGTAGGTGTCTGGGGGTCGCAGTTCTAACCTAACCTAACCCACTTTTCTGGTAACAGTTCGTGTCTGTGGACGTTTGTCTTAATAAAACTTGACGCAGTAAAATTATGCGAAATGATAATTTGACCAAATGAATAAAATGCGAAATGAAAACTTGCTAAAGTTTCATTTGGGAAATGAAACTGATGCCATAAGTTTATTGGGAAGTAAAATTTGGCGAAAAATACTTTGGCTAAACGGCGGTATCCCAGATGAAACATCTTGAAAATTACTGGTGGTGAAACTGACTACTTGCGTACTTAAGACCGTTTGCTCCGTTGGCAACCCTTTCGCTCGCAAAGCCTAACATTTTTAGTAATTGTTATTATTAGATACCTTTGACTATCTCAATCAAAGTATATGAAAACTTAGGTAAATATAAGAAATAATTTTTTTTTATACCCATCTCAGATCACATTCGTCTGAAGTATAACTTATTATTTTACAATCATAAAATACTAGAATGTGCGAGCGAGAGAGATGCCCGAAGAAAGCAAAGCACTCTCTTAAGAAAATAATTATGCCAAACATTTTACCGGATTTCCTCCATGGTAAATAGGGCTGGTAAACTTGTCAAATGGCAAAACTGACCCTTTCTTTCCTAATTCGGCCGGTAATCCTTTAACACGCGACAACGCAACATTCCAGGTGAATCGAGAAGAGAAGAAGACAATGTGGAAAATGCGCCCACAGATGTACGACCGAGCGGTAAAAACAAGAAGCGCGCCACGTGGAAGGGCAAGACTGAGTTTACACACCCCTGGCTGCTGAAAAGCCTCAAGGGACACCCGGGGACTGTCCTTCACATGGACTACTCCCCCAACGGGAAATTCATGGCCGCTACCTGCGATGGTGAGTGTCTTGCCTTTTCTGACGCACCGGGTTTTGATAGCTGTGCGATTGTCAAAGCTAAAGGTAGCTTGAGACGAGGCTAAATTTACTGCACTAACTAAGGTAGGCTGAATGAAATAACGGTTTGTTAGATGTTTACGCGTTGCGAGCTTTTTAGGCTCGTAATGACAGATTACAGGCCAAATGTTACGTGTCAAAAGTACTCTGTTACTTACTCTCTTGTTATTATTTAACATATGACGGGTCTAATTGTGATTGCTTATTAAGTAAACTTAATCGAGAAATAAATGTATACATATAACTGTATCAGTATCGCGAGTTATTAAAAATACTATTTACTTCCTAAGGCTCTACATGTAGGTCTTGGACTGTTGAACATTGTAATCTGTGTCTACAGTAATTAAGTGCAATAAATTAAGCATCGAATAAAGTTTACTTTTAGCATACATCTCACCGACGACGATGTTCATTTAGAGTGATATTTTCGCATAATTATTATGTTCGTCTTCACGTCGTCGTCGCAAACGTCACTAGTTTTATGGTCGTTGTGGGATGTTAACGCTAATCACCGGTTATCGTTCTCGACGCAACAAGTCTTTATCTCATATGCTGTTAGGCGTGATCGAACAAATAGAAAATAATAATAATTTAGTTTTTAGTTTGTTTTTTCACGTCTACTTTAGTGGTCACAAGTTACGAAACGGTATTTTTCACGTTTCTTTGACATACAGAAGTATTCAATACTGTGTGATAAGTTGTGACACTATTGCTTAATTTCCATCGTGGTCTAAGGTTCATAATAATGGCGGTTGATGAGATAAATATTTACAATCGTTTAACAATAACCGTTTAACAATATAATTTACCAATAATATACCCATATTAAAACTCGTCCAGTTCTGCACAAAAAGTTTATCTCATCCGGATAAATTATTCTTTTGAACAATTTGAAATCACTGTATTTTGCAGATTTAATGTCAGTAGCATTAATCTTGCAGTTATAAATCCGTACTAAGCATTAAACTTGATAAGCTGTGTAACTACTTCGCATTATGACTTTGATCGGATTTTGCGATAATTAATGTAGTAAAAGCAGTGAATTCGAATTTATAAAATCTAGTTAGCAGGTGAAACTCTGTCGTGACGTTTCAGTCTGAAGTAGTTTTGACAGTATGTAGTAAATCCAACTAGTTATTATACCCTATATGACTGCTTCGTCTGCTAACTAGACTCCGATTCTGGTAAATTGTAACGACTCAATAGAGCCCCTGATAGAGCTGTTGATAGCACATTCTAATAAAAAGAGTAAAGTTTCTCTTGTCGCTGGAAGTTGCCAGAATAAGGAAACAGGGAAACCTAGCGGCTCGTCCGCCCGAGGCCGCTGGTTTCAGTCCCATTCCGCCACGCCACTGTTATGTGTAATTTGGAGGTCCGCCGGTCGACGCCACGTCAAGGCAATGCTAGAAGACATCACCTTTATTTACCTCTTTGAACAAAATACAAGAACACATTGCTCTCTGTCCTCGGTAACAAAATAATGGACAGCGAACAGCGCTTCGTTCATCACGGAACTAGTCTTTCAAATTGTTCACGTACTGATTTAATGATAGTTGCTAAGGATACAGCATAAATATAAATAGCGCACATTTAGATACTGTTAGAGACTCGATAAAGCTATGGCCGGTTAGATTGTGGCTACGAAGATTCAGCCCTCAGCCTAAAGATATCTTACTTTCTTGAATGGGAGCATAGCGTCATCGGTCCAAAATAGGTACCTATGTAGGCTTCAAGCAAATGTAACGTACACCCATGTAGGCTTCAAGCAAATGTAACGTACGTATGGTAATAATCGAGACCAAGAAAGTCTGCGTTGAAAACCGATTTACCGGTCCAGTAGGTGTAGGTACGGACCAGACAGACGACGATGGACCACGCTTAGTCCCGTAACGCGGAGAATTTGGTGTGATCGCGCGGATACCTGGGGGTCAATCACCTCGCCCAATTGTCTGCGACCTTGTTCTGGCCGCTTTGTTTACTGTTAACTAGGCCAAATATAAAACACATACGCGATTAACATGCCGATCTATTGTCGCGAAAAATACCTTTTGTTCAGCGATAAAAGAGTAGATTTGTGTTTCGAGGTTGATTTACATACGGTATTGTTGGCACAGGTAGATAGTAATAATTATATGTTTGCCGCGCGATTTCATGACCCACATTGGAACCTCTGATTCGCCTCCCGCGTCCACCTACAATGATTGTTTGTTATACAGGGTGGAAATATTGAGTGGGGTATAGTTTTATTGGACATTATTTGTAACTTTTGTAAGTATACTTTACTTTAACTTTTGTATGACCTCGCCTTTTGCGGGTTTTTAACAATGATTTCTTTAGAAATATTTTTTTGTCTACAAATGCATGAAAATCTCGCCAGTTTATTCTTACGAAATATTAATCATAACGAAATATTCGCATGTTAGCTTGTCAGACGTGCCCACCCTGTGTAGTGTAACGTTACTTCTGTTATAAAGACGCGAGCAATTCTGAACAGACGCAAACCTATTTTAGACAAATGATAATCTATTCGAATGGGCTGCCATAAATACAATTCACGCATTTTAATACTTGCGTAACAAGGAACTAGTCAACTTAAGTGAATCATAATTCGTCGATACAATCACATCACAATCACGTATTTAAAACACATCTTGGATTGATTATAATCATGGATCGGTGTAATTGTCTGATTCCGCGATCAATGAAATTGTAAAACTTTTTGCGAGCGGAATTTATTTGCTTATCTTTATCGTAAGAGTTGTAGGCCTATTGCAAGCTTGACGATACGGTAAAGTGTCTATCTTACTGATGACATTTTTACCAAATTTTCGTCTAATTAAGTTAACAATCACAAGCATTCATTATCTCCTTAGAGGCACCAACTCATTTTTAGGGTTCTGTATCCGAAGGGTGCTAAACGGGACCCTATTACTATTACTTATTAAGACTTTACTGTCCGTCTGTTTCTCTGTATGTCTGTCTGTCACCAGGCTGTATCTCATGATTCGTGATGGCTAGGCAGTTAAAATTTTCACAGCAATACATCATTTCTGTTGCCGCTATAACAACAAATACTAAAAACAGAATAAAATAAATATTTAAGGGGGCTCCCATACAACAAACGTAATTTTTTGCCGTTTTTTGCTCGATATTAATAACGGCAACAGGTAGACGCTTGAAATATTCACAGAATATTTAGTTCTATATTCGCTTTATATTCTGCCGGTTTTTCCCGATCTTTGTGTCTAATGTTGTATAGATAATGGTACGGAACCCTTCGTGTGCGAGTCCGACTCGCACTTGGCCGGTTTTTTATTAGCACGACGTGTTAGCACGGCCCCATAATCGATCTTGATGTGGGAAGTAGCTCGTCCATTTAGAGTTTAAACTATTACGGAAAAAGAAGTTGGGCGGGTTATATCTGGAACGGTTCATCAAATCAAACATCAAACCACACCACCGCACTGTGGACCTTGTATTATTGCGAATTTTGTTAATAGTACAAAATCCAGAGTGCTATTATCATTGTGCCCACTTTGATCCGTGATGTTGCGGGTGCTGCCGTCTATCCATTCTGGATTTGACAAAGCGCTCGTGGTACTCATAAAGTGTTATGGCTGGGTACGCTTCTCCTGATGCCTCGCCATATCTCCATTGACATACTTAGGCTGTTATGGTCAATGGGGGTCTGTCCTCTAAAATATCCTTGATTTTGATCGCCGTCGCACAGTCCAACTTGCGATAGGCTCCGGGCATGGTTGGCGGGAGTTGCGGCGAGGACGGCTGCCCTAGGTCGAGCGAAGGTCGGGCTTCACGCGTCATCGCATGTCGTCAACCCATCCGCTGTACGCGATTACCGTGACTTTGTAAGCGATACGTTGGTATGTTTAGTTTCTATAAATACACCGGGATCCGTTGGGTGCCCTTAGGTCGTTCCACATTTAAATATTACACAAGTAGTTAAAACAACAACCACCCGCCCGGGGGGTATGACCTGTATCGAGCGGAACAACGCTATCGAACGTCACGCTATCTCGCTTATACTCGCCACATAAGGCAAGATAGTGCTATTATATCGATCGCTATCGGGATCGATGCTGTGCTGCAGAGGCTGCTAAAAACATACCTAAACTTACGTCTTGCCGTCACTTAGGTACCATTAGGTGAATTAGACTGGCCAAATGCAAGCGTGTCTTAGGTAAAAAAATACTTATCTATAGATGGCATCTGAAAACGGGCCACCGCCAATCCGAATAAACTATGTTGTATACACTCGCCTGGACTTCTGATATATAGATACAGAACACTTCATTGCACAACTAGTAGAAAGAAATACAAAGGTTTCCTATATATAAGTGACGTGAAGCGATAATAATTTTTCGCATCGGTATTTTCAATGTGAGAATAAATATTTTTAGGTCTTTTTTATTTTATCTCTGAAAAGTACCTATTTGTATTTATGAAAGGGCATGAAAACGCATTGTTAAAATGAGGGTTTCATTTTAAAATTTAATGTGATCTTTCTTTTAGCTACCGGCCGTATTTTATTTAAGTCTGGGTTTTCCGTCATTACCCCTAAATCAGATGTTTTCAAATATATTTTACTCTGTCATGGTTAGTATTGATAAATATCCATGCGCTTAGAGAATCCGGCCTTAAGATACTTAATAAGGGGTTTTTAAAAAACCGGTCTTCCTAAAATCTTGTTTTACCGTTTTTCTTAGAACCGGTTTGCAACACTGGTGTTCATGGAGAAACTACTGTGACGATTTTATAAAGATATCAAGATTAACTGTGGCCTTTACATCTACGTAATGAGATGATTTATACAGCGTCCAGAGGCACCTTCCTCTCACACTAGATGGGTGAAGGGACCACTTGGACTCTGCAGTGTGCTATAGTGCCTGGGACCTTGTTTTTTAGATGGAGTAGGCTTGCCCAGCCGAATCTACACCATTCTGACAGCTTAGTCGGCCTAGCCCACAAGAAAGACAAGTCAATACGTGCGGAGCCAACCAAGCCACGGGTTTCCTCACGATGTTTTCTTTCACAGTTAGCGTGTGGTATTGCTGCTACAAATTCGCAGATGTATGTACCTTTGAAAATAAGCAGTCCTAGGTACATGCCTGCACTGGGAATTAAACCTGGGTCTCTGGCTTCCAAGTCCATTGTTCTACCCACTGGGCTACCACTGCTTATTGGATATCAAGATTACCGTTGCACTTTTGGACATCGTTTCATTCAGCTTTGGTCTGATTGTAAACCAGAGAAATTTTCAATGCTATCAACGTTAAGAAATTAACAACGGGGGTTGACCTTTCTTGAATTAATGAGATAAATATTGACCTAGGCTAACAACTTAACTTGATAGACATTATTGCTTCGCGTATTTTAACTGTTTCTAGTAACGCTTTGTTTACTTATGGACGAAGCCGAAGGTAGAACGAAACGAAATATAGCTGGTCGCATCTGTATAATGACGAAGATTTAACTTATCTCGTTGCCGTACACGTCTCGTAAGCTACCGCTACCGACCTTGGACGACGCTTCCTTGCTGAGTTATTAGTTAGTTACTTGGTTTATCATTTTGGCGGGGTCATTACATGTTTGAGTTAACAATTTAACTACATTGTCACGAGTATACTAAAAAAAATGTTTAGTAATAAAGGCTTGGTTGCCTTATGTTGTCGTTGAGTTAACAATTTAACTACATTGTGTGAAATATATACTAACGAAGGCTTGGTTGCCTTATCAAATGATTGCGTTAGAACTCTGTTACGAGAAGGGATTACGATTTCCTCGTTCATCCTAAAATGCCAAAGTTCGCAGAGAGTTCATTGAACAGTGAGTTTAATCCAAACAACACACGTTATGGAAAATGTTTGGTTACGATTGGGTGAATGTCCAGCTAGTGATGTCGCGATGTAACGGTACTACGCCGAGCTGAATTTGCAAAAATCCTTTGGTTTGTGTCTGCATATTTTTCGGGCAAAAGATACTTAATAACGGAGAAAATAATTTTTTTTATTAGTGATTCCTTACAAATTGAAATGCTTCACTCACTGATATAATTCTTGCTTTACTGAATTGATTATTCGGATTTATTTGTTTGGTTAATTTGTGAGCGGCGTTTGTATCTCGCAGTATTTGCATATGAATATTGTTGTGGTTCATTAGGTAATTGGTTCTACAACACTTGCAAGCTTGAAAAACCACAACAAAACTCACAAACTGAATATTGAATGTTTCATCTAAATGGTTATTTGCGGCAGCTAAGCAAATAATATACAAATAGAGGTTAAATTAATTAAACTCAAGACACCATTAAACAATTTTTTATCAATTGAGGCCTTGGCGGTAATAGCAAAACGTCTCAAGTTTTAAGGTTATCGATACAACGTTAGACCTTTATTGAATATAGGCGGCGAGGGGAGTTTTTACAAAATAAAATATACCCGAGAAACAATAACATTTTATTGTTTCTACGTTAGTACTACCTGCAAGGCAGATAACATCCGTAATAAAAATTATAAGGAAAGGCTAGTACTGTCACACAAACTTTATTAACTTAATTCCGTAATCACTTACACAAGTTTTTGTTGGGAGAGTCCGACCAGGTTTCGCGCTTATTCAATGAGCTTAATCATGGCGAGTAGAGACGGAGCATGAAGCAACATAAACACCCATTAAACTTTTTGTAACCTCATGATTCTGTTCTTTCATCTATCCGGCGCATGAGTTGCGCCCACTGCTGGGCAATTCTGCATACGCCTTTTCCGTTCACGCTTTCCTCCCCGGGCTACTGCCAGTATCGTCCATTGCCCTCCAGCCGATTAGTATCGTCGGCCCATCGTAACCTTGCCGACGACGTTCAAGTTCTCCGCACCGCTCTGTGACCACCTATAAGGTCCACCTGGCCTTCTCCCGCCTAACCATACCCTGATTATGATGCTGCCTGTAAACCTCAAGCTGTATCAGGCGGCGCCTGTAAACTGGAACAACCTTACGTAAGCGCTAATGCGGCTAGGTTGCTAAACATTACACTATTCATTGAAATACTTCCTTTTTGACTTATGAGGCGTGACTGTTATGCATGTGTGTTATATCAGTTATGCAACTAAGTGGTGAGTTGGACGTATGTAATATTTCCGAGCTTATTGAGGTTTAAAATGGCTGTCGGGCTAGATTCCTACAAATCTTTCTTCTACCTCTTGCGGTTGACTGGTTGAAAATCCTTACTGCATATATCCGTGTATATTTATTTTCAGTGCAATAAAAATATTAATGAATAAATATATTCGAAATCCGACTCGATATGGTGTTACAGAGTGCTTTCGATACATCGTTTTGAAAAGTCTTATGTAGGTAATGGGTGTGGCACTCTTTACCGTTATCTCTTTCTCGATGGCGTATAACCTGGGCCTCGATTACAATGGCAAATTTACAGTCCGGTCACGTGACATGTTTTTTTCATTCCATTGACGCCCAGAGGGTTTGATCCGTGTGCGCGCGAAGACATGAAGCGGCGACACTAAAATTAATTCGACGCGTTCATGCAGTTGTCACTGTACTGTAATGCATTACCAGATTACATGCCCAGGGCATAGTTAAGGAAAGACTGAAGACTTAATAGAAACTTAAAAAGCTACCACGTAATATCTTAACCCCGTCTTCGCTTACTATAAATAACTATATCGTCTCGATAAAATTTGTCCTGTACCCAGTACCACACAATAGAGCGCATTAAATATTTTCTCTTCGACCAAGTGAAGTGTGTTCCTACATAAAGGAGTATGAATACAATGAGCCATTAAATTATTATGGCAGCTTGCATGGCCGTCCGCCATCTTGGACACGGCCAATGACGTCGCTGACCTCTGAAACCGAACTGTTCAGTGAAGCTTGTGATTTGCTACAAATGTCTTGATGTAGCATTTCCGAGGATATTGTATTTGAAAAAAAAATGTCCAGCTTCCCGTCTGAAAAAAAAACTTATCTGTGCAAGTTCTTCGTTGGGGGCTTACATGTACACAGTGGATATTGTCAGCAATTTTTCCAGCTTTTTCGTGTAAGGTCACCAGTTTGCTGACTGACTTAACTATCCTCTCGGCTTAGCGACCTACTCTACGAGAATAACAAGGTCGATGTACTTATTTACCTACCTGATGAGCCAGCCAAGGTTTTGCATGGAATAGTACATTACGATACTAGTGCGAAAAGTAGGAAATTCGCAACGAGTGGCGATAAATTAAAACACGACCGAAGGGAGTGTTTTATATCGACACGAGTTGCGGATTACCTATTCGCACGTGTATCGTACAACGTTTTATAGTACATATGGCCCTTTGAAGTTTCGACATAGGCACGTAAATTGCTCATTATCGCACTAGTGCGGTAATGTAGCACCATATGTCCTATAAAACACATTACTTTCGTCTCAAATTAGAAAAGAGCTCCTCAGCTAATATCACCAAAAAACATTACTAAACCATCGAGGAAACAATTTGAAACGAGCCACAAATTAAGTGGAAGCAACTAAAATAGTCCTTAAGTAATAAATTATTCCCTTCAAGGAAAGCAATCCGCAATCTCACCTCTGTCCGTAGCAATTATTTTCCGTTGTATGAATGCGAATCTCAATAAACCAGTCATCTTCTCGCCGGTAAACCATCTGCGTCGGCGGTAGATAGGTTTGCCTTGACACTTTTGCTCGTCGTCATGCCATCTTCGTTCGTTGACAAAACCGCAGGCAAAACTTTAGGCGTG
This sequence comes from Yponomeuta malinellus, assembly GCA_947308005.1. NCBI lineage: Eukaryota > Metazoa > Arthropoda > Insecta > Lepidoptera > Yponomeutidae > Yponomeuta > Yponomeuta malinellus. The sequence continues at coordinate 11,216,559 of OX371006.1, read as the reverse complement.
CGAGACCACACCCTGGAATGACAAAGATATATTATGTAATTATTAGCTGATTACTGCTCAATGCATGAACTTTGTGTACGAGGTTCAGGTTTATTAGTTCCGCAATAAACAATCTTGTCTGTTTATTACAAAAATTGCCTGGAAGAGACACTATTGATAAGAGCGCTGCGTGTAGGTAGTTTTACGATAAAAAATGTATCTTCTTTTGCAGAAAGGGGAGGAATCCCCTCTAGCTGGTTCCAGCATAAGTCTTTATCACAACGTTGGAAAGCAACACTGTGAGATTTGGTCTATTTCGGCATACAAGCCGGTCTGCTTATGAGCAGACTAACCAACCAACTATGGTTGGTCTGGAGTTCGTATTTAGAAATGTTACCATGCCGTCGCAACGTAACGTGAAGGCACCCCGAAATTCAATGGAGGTTGTGGGAACGAAAGATGTAAATATTTCACCTATAGCAGTTTAGAAACGGAGATATAAATACGAGGACCGTAATACTATTTGTCGTGCGACTTAGCCTTAGCATTAATTGAAATCGTTTAGAATCAGGACGCGCATAATGTCGTTTTAATTTGCACAATTCCTTCAATTAAAAGTCATCTTTAACGATAAATAAGGCTGCTTTATTTTGTATTTGTATCGGATGCACTTTTATTTTTATCATGTAAACTAAGTGTGAGTAGATTTTGCTATGATTCGCAAAGCAAAGCAGACAAAACTTATTACACGTATTTTTTAAATATTGTCAGGAACGGCCGTTTTTTGCAGAATTGCTATCTAATCCCAGTATTTTCGTGCTAGGTAGGTTCTAAAAATAGCTATTACTACAACTCAGAATTCTATTGGTCACTTTTAGAAAAAAACAGATTATACATGCTGAAATCTGGGTGGTTGCAAAGCCGCGGTTATGTAATTAGTAATAAGATATGCCATGTATTTAGACTATTAATATTACGTATAGACGTAAAATCTTGATTCAAGTTGAGAAATATTGTTTAAAAAATTTGCTATAAATCCGCCTTTCCGTCTATCAGAACATAAACCGCGAACCCTCGGCATGCACAGACCCCTCTGGGTGGCTACTAACTGTTCTTATAGATTCAAGTTTTTGTCGAGATATTTTTGAAAAGTCCTTTATTAAAAAAAAAAAAAACAAACTGGCGTATTCGATAGCTATTGTTCAGGTACGTTCATTTTGCTATGGCTTTCAAACCACCCAAATTCATGAGTATGTAACAAATCCCCATTACATCCGAGAATGGGTTGTCTACTCGTCAATACGAATAACTTAATATGGTGACACATTAAAAAAAATGCAAAAAAAATTCAGTTGTTTCCATACTAAAATAAGCACTTGCGGCATTGAAATGTATGGAACAGTTTATAATTTTTTTCACGATTTCGATAATTTACCCATAGTAACAGTTGTTCGGCCGATGGACTAAGGTTGCCACTGAGTGGTGACCAAGAACAGGTCGACGGCAGGTGGGCTTTGCCCTGTAGATTTCAATGAATGCCCAAACAAAATCTCTTGACCTTGACATAACGATGGCATCAATGGCATCGATAAAATGATGTGCTTTATGGGCGGCCGACCGATATGGGCGGCTGCGCATCGCGAAATGAATAGAAAATGGACGCCGTTTTGGCATTCATTCACATTCACGAGCGGGTTGGACGGCATGGCGTCCAGCGTGCGTTTTTCACACTGATGCGTCCGTGACGGTCAATCCATAGACGCCCTAAACCTATGCGTCCATTTGGATGGCGTGATGGATTTACATCCGATAGGAAATAGAAAACCGACCACAAGGCGGTCTTCGCAGGAGAGGTAGGCCAAGAAGACGTTGGCGAGACGAACTCGAACGACACACGCCGGAGTGGTCTGAGGTGGCCACAAGACAAACATCTGGTCAGAGTTGGGGGAGGCCTTTGCCCAGCAGTGGGACACAAACGAGACTACGTAAAAAAAAGTAAATTGGTTAATCTTAATTTCCTGACCTGGTTTTCTATACATAATATGTACATCTTATCAAACTGAAGAGAAAACCAACTATTGGCAGCGAATAGCGTTTTTTATTAGTAAATGCGTAGTAGTTTAAAAATACCACGTTTTACGATGAATGTCAAGGTTTTTTCAAATCATTAGGTATGGGTGGACTAGGTACTCATGATATACGGAGGAATAGAAATTCGGGGCTATGTGCTTTACATACTCACTCAACAATTTATTTGTGCAGGGGAACTATGTATACTCTATGTTTGACTATGTTATTTGTGGACCAGGCCCTTGCTGTGGCCCACAAACCTGCAGCAATTACTGAGCCTGAGGCCCTTTCACCGGCGCATGGACATAGCTCGTGTTCCCTATTTGTTGTTCTGCTGTGTTTTAAATTTTTTCTTTCTGTTTTACGTCTTGTACGGGTATGTCTATGTGGCGTTCAATAAATGTATTTTTATCACACCTGCTCTGAAAATACATACTAATTATACCAATTAGGGGGAAGAAACGCCTTTATCCCGCCCTTCAAATCCTTTCATCCCAAGGTATGGAAGTTTGTATGATTGAAAATCCTTCCGACCCAAGGGTGGGAAGTATGTATGAAATTCCATTACATACCCGGTTTTTTTTTTAAATTTGTCAGCAGTTATACTGCAGAGAGACTTTAACTGTCTACTAATTAAATTTCAAGTAAATTGTTACTGGCCACATACAGTTTTTTTTTCCAGTTACCAACCTCCTTGGTGCATACAGAAAATTAAAAAAGAAATTATTTTTGTATATAAAACGCGCGGAATCACGGAAGAAGTGGCTGCATGACCTTATGATCTTAGCCTACTCCAGAAACGGGCGAATATACTTTTAACTAAATATAAACATTTCTATGCATTTATGTCTATAATTTTCCTCGTAGGTGTAATAAAAAGCACTATACATACCTCAGGATAAAGTACAGTTCCATACCTCAAATGGTTTGCGCCCCTCGCAAGCTCGTGGCGCAAATGCCATAATCTCGGTATGGAACTGTCACTTTCTTCCCTCTGAAGTAATGTACTATTCTTCCTCTTCTAGTGGCGCCTCCCACAAGTGTAATGAAGTTGGTTCGTCTACAAATTTAATTGTTGTTTTTGTAGATTTTGTTTTCTCTCTAATGAGATTTGTATATGTTTACTAGCTGACCCGGCAAATGTTATTTTGCCATATTAATTAGCATGCGACCTATTCTCAGACCTACCAAATATACACAAAAAAAAAACCGCCCAAGTGCGAGTCGGACTCGCGCACGAAGGGTTCCGTACCATTTTATACAACATTAGACACAAAGATTGAGAAAAAACGGCAAAAAATCACGGTGGTTGTATGGGACTAAAATATTTATTTTATTTTAATTTAATTATTTATTTTTGAAGCGAATATAGAAGCGATATTCTGTGAATATTTCAAGCATCTACCTGTTGCCGTTATTAATATCGAGCAAAAAAATTGGGAGCTCCCCTTAAATATTAATTTTATTCTGTTTTTTAGTATTTGTTGTTATATCGGCAAAAGAAATACAGCATCTGTATAAATGTCAACTGCCTAGCTATCACGGTTCATGAGATACAGCCTGGTGACAGACAGACAGACGGACAACGAAGTCTTAAAAAATCATAAAAATCGGTGAAGCCCTTTTTGGAGGAGTTCGATGACAAACACCGTTATAATTTGGTCGGAGCTGGTTTGTTTTCCTTTTGCGCATATTGTTTGGTCTCATATATACATAGAGTTTATACCATATTTTAGCCAAGTGTTTTATAAGTCGGCTCTGCCTACCAGTCATTATTTTTTATAGCGACAACCTGAACGTAACTGATTAGAATACATTAATGTAAAGGCTGACGCGCTGTCGACTGCGTAGTAGTGGAATCTCATCCAAGTTGGCCAGAGGTAAATTATGAGTTTTGTTTAATATGCGGACGTCTTTTATTTTCTGCCGCCTCCATCTGTTAGTTCTGATAAGCTGGTTGGTAGATGTCTTCAAGGCCAATTTCCCCGCTTATCAAAACTGGCATGTTTAACTTTACACTTAAGGGGTCTTAAGCCAACTGAGCGCCACAAAAGTAAAACCATTTACCATAGACAAGTGTCAAATTTTCCCTTTTATTTTTCTTACAAATTGACCGCGTTAAGTTGTAAGAATGTATGAATAATCCAAAAATAAAATTTATAATTTGGCCCGAATGATTTAAAACTCATAAACGATTTCAGGTTTTCCGTTATTTCAGTTACACTTCGAAAAGTCTAGTACCTACAACATTAAACTCCTTCACACAGTCCGAAGTTTAAAATTCTATTTACATTTATTTGGTTTGCATCAAAGATTAACAGTGTTATCTATAAAAACACGGTTCCTCTAAAACACTCCTCAATTGCAGTTTAAATAATCTGTGGTTAAGTTTTCCGTTTACCACAGACTATTTAAATTGCCTTTGAGGAGTGTTTTAAAGTATTAAAAGTAAAGCAAAGGAAATTGGTCGTTTGAAGTGACGCGTAGTTAGGCCGCGTTTTCACGATCTTAGTAGGCTCGGACTGAGTGACAAATTTTGGCCACTCGGAAGCTGCTCGTATAGTGTACACCGTCCATCTTAGTAAAAAAATGCGAATCCGAGCCATCATCATCATCGGCCTACGCTGGTCCACTGATGCACATAGGCCTCTCCTATAGCACGCCACTGAGCACGGTCCTCGGCTACTCTCATCCAGCTCTTGACAGCCGCCCTGCGAAGATCATCGCTCCACCGATTCCGAGGACGTCCTACACTACGTTTACCGATCCGCGGGCTCCACTCAAGAACTCGTCTACCCCATCAGTTATCAGTTCTTCGGATGATATGGCCGGCCCACTGCCACTACAGCATGGTAATTCGGTGGGCTATTCCGCTATTGGGCTGTTCCAATTTTTCCGAGTAGCCTACAATTTTTAGTCACTAAGATTAATCACTCTGTCTGAGCCTACTAATATCGTGAAAACGCGGCTGTAGCTTTATACGACCCCATAAGAGCAGTCGGTTCTGACTTGATAGCCTGCAAGTAAGGCTAATGCTACAATTTGTTCAGCTTTGTATTGCCTCAAGGCGCTTTACAATTGATCTTTGCATTTGCAGAGTTATTCATAAATAAATTGTTGTCTGACAACCCTGTCAATCAGATATTTATATATTTACTTAGCGTGTTAATTATTTAGTTATCTGTGTACCTATTTACCTACGAACAGTCAATTTTAGATGTCAATGTGAGTGCAAATTAGCTTAAAATATCTCGCAAGCGCCAGAGCTGCTTGCTCTTATTTGAAAAACACTGAAGTTACTGAACTCGTCCGCGCCGGGACAGTATAGTCTGTACCAAATGAAAGCTGCACTAACGTAAACATATCATAGCGTTACGATGAAATAGTTACTATAAATATTTTCGTAACTATTTGATTATTAGTTACGGAAATATTTATCTATTATACCTACTATTACAGTTCCGTGTGGCGCCGGATTAAGAATAGCGTCACTCCATTTCCTTCCGTGGATGTCGTAGAAGGCGACTAAGGAAATCAATTACCAGGAGACGGGCAGCAACGTCTTCCTGAGATTCCAACCGCATGCTGCGATCGCCAACCCGCCTGCCAAGGGAGGCGATTATGGCAAAACCCCTCATGGTTATGGAAACCACGAAGGAGGCCTATGTCCTGCAGTGGGCGTCAAATGGGTGATGATGATGATGATTGCAGTCTTATTTATAAAAAGTCGATTCCACTAAAACACTCTTAAGCTAGCTTAAGACATATTTTATAAATAAGACTGTTAATATTTATCGTCTACCTGCTTTATTAGTGGCCACAGTAAAGTTATAACCGATTTCAAAACGGAGGATGTTATTAATAAATTTTCAGCAATAAAAAAATTATTAACCACTTTGTCCGATTTCATTCATTATTTCATTTGTTACAGAGGTGGTACCTCCACAGTGGTCCTCGAGAGAGTCATCGAACTCTCCATTTTATTGCGTGTTTTTCTTGAAAACAGTTTTTTTTTAGTTCTTATTTTAGAACCAACAGTAAATTTTACATTATGTTTTATGTTTAGCCAGATCATTCGTTCGAGAAATGCCCATCCTTTTTTATATTTCTTTTCATTTTTCAATTATAGTAAATATGTGTTTTATTTGCAAGAAAATTTCATCTGGTACGTAGTACTTTTCCCTTGGGCTAACTTATGAGATCAGCGATGACTGTGCTAGACACGCACCGACCGTGTCCCTAGCTGAGGTCAGCGGCGCACAGCAGAACGAGACACGAACAAATGACTGGCCAAGTGCGAGCCGGGGACACACAAGAATAGAATAGTTTTTGTTTGGAACAAAAAACATACGCGTCGACTTGGGAAATCGCCTCTTTTTTTGAAAGTCTGTTTCAAAATCTGACAATCGGTTAAGGAGTTATGAGGAACATAGATTCGGAAGAGAGCGGTGGTTGCGGAGCGGTAGAACGCCGGCTTCTCATTCGGGAGGTCGTGGGTTCGAATCCCGGCATGACTTTGTTTCTAAGTTATATACATTTGTGAAGTTGAGGTAATAGTAGCACTACCACACGCTCACTGTGAAGATAAACATCCTCAATGCTTGAAATCGCCAATCCGCGGTGGGCACGCGTGGTGATTAAGCCCATACCCTCTCTGAGAGAAGGCCTGTGCCCTACAGTGGACGTGCATTATACTGCATTATAGATTCGGTCATAGGTACTTACATATACGTATACATACGAGCCAAATACATTAGTTAGCCTCCTTTTGGGCTTCGCCGCAGTCAGGGAAAAAATAGGTATACATTATTAAAATATAAGCAAGTATTTTAATATGTGGGTTTACAAAACAAATTTTGATCGGAAATCAGAATATTTAATTTAAAAGCCGGCGAAGTGCGTGTTCGGCCACGGGCAGTGTAGGGTTGTGTAGAAAGAGGGGGTTTTATCTGCTTTACAAAACCAACTATAGCTATGAGCTTTTCTCTTTTATGTCTTTGATTTAGTCTATAGAAAACGCTGCTGGTTGTGCAATTACATAGTGTAAATGTAATTATTCTATGTATTTAACCATATTGTACAATTGTTTGTTTTCTTTCAATAAATAAAAATAAAATAAACGGAATTTTCAATGGATTTTGTACGAAGTTTTCCTTTTATAGGTTGGTCGCCACGCGGGCGCCGTACTCGGACAAAAGTTTGTGCTTTAAAGCTTAATATTTCGCAAACGGAACCCTAGATAAAAAAAAATCTTACACCCACAATTTTTTTATACGAGCAATCTAGCGATACCACACACTATGGTTGGGGCGAGAAAAATTAAATTGCATTCCTAATTTAGGTGTTTTTTTTAAAGATTTTATCTACCCTTTTGTCGGCGTGGTTAATATACATATTATGTCTATGCCAAATTTCAGCTTTCTCTTACTAATATGTAGTCTCTGAGCTGGGCCGCGGACAAACAGACAGATAACGGACGGACGGACATGGCGAAACTATAAGGTTGACTATGGAACCCTAAAAATGTTAGCAGGACGCAATGGACTCATAAGTCTAAGCTTCTTATAGCAGGGTAAATATAAAACAGCGCTAGCGTAAGTATAGAACAGCGCTGCACTTGTGTGTCATTTCGATGTTTTCAATACATTGCATTTGAATCAAAATTGGTTCCTTGGAAAGAAATGTTCGGTAACGATACTAGATACACTTCTGCACTGATATGGAAAAAAAGTGTGACATTGAACCTGAATAATCTGTTATTTATTTCCATATTCCGCGGCTGCTATCATAATACAAGTCATTATTATAGCGCATGTGTGATGCGGTTAACTATCTATTATGTCCCACGGTAGGACTCAATAAATGACATATCTACGGCGAGATCATCAACGCGCGACGCTGAAATAGAGTAAATACTTACTGTCTAAAAATATGAGAACTACAGCAATATCTTTGCAAGAAATAGACATCTCACTTTACGCAGTACTTCGATGAAAAACATCGTATACTCGTATATTTTCAATTAAATTGGTCACAGCCTTCAACGGCGTTTAATGCATCGCGAACATTTTATAAACAAATGTGTTTGAATCGAATTCCGTGTATATTTTTTTATAAAACGGTACTGAATACGAAATTAAAAACCGGCCAAGTTTAAACGGACTCGCGCGCAAAAACGTGTTTTCTTTCAGTCAGTTCGGGAACTTTAGAGAGAGTCTTAGTATGGAGCTTCATTTATTACGTAAGACGATTTAGGAGGTGGTCGCCCATGTCTTATTTTTTTCTTACAATGGGGTGGGAGAGAGTCTTGACAGTTGCTACGTAAGCTCAAAAAAAACGCGCGAAGTTAAAATGTTAGGTACTTTGAAAAAGCTCAGGCAATCGCGACAGTAACGAGGTGCGCTCGGATGCGTATAGGTTACGCTTCCATGGCAACGGCCCCTCGTTTATTGTTTTTTTTCCTACGTAATAAACAGGGGGGCCTGTTTAATATTTATTTGCACTATACACCACTTTGGTCATTTGTATGTATTACGATAAGACAAAAGAAAAACACAAACAGTCTCGTTTATAGCAATTTTTTTAAATAATGTTTATGGGGGAATCCGCCATAAAAACTTATAAATTTCAGTGATAATTTCAGGTGGCTTCCTATTGCGGTTCAAGAGATTATGAAGATCTTCGTAGGTTAGACGGACAGACGGTGGCATAGTAACGATTGCGATTTTTTGGTTCTGCAGTTAGCGTGGTTGTTTTTTACTTTAGCTAATTGAGTAGAGTATGAAAAGCAGCTGAAGTTGAAAGAAACTCCTCTTTATTAGCATAAGTTCTTAGACTGTGGCCTTCCATTGTTCAGTTTTGTAAATAGGCAAAGGCAATGCTTTGCACACCGACACGCTAATTTGCCGTGCACGACGCAGATTTCCTCTGATGCTGTGTGCATGAAAGCGAAAGGCGTTTTTTCGTCTGAAGGCGTTTGCAAACGCTTAACACCTTGTGTTGAAGAAAAACTCTTAGCTACAGTTCGAACCTGCGATCTTAGGCAACCAAATTAGAGTTATAACTTAACCATTAGGTGCTACGTGAATGTGTGATTAGATTACTTATGTCGCTACCGACATATACGTGATAGCAAAGCTTAGTTTTACTAGATCTACTCACAGTTACAAGTTATTTAGTCTAGAGTTATTTTTAATTTCGGTCGCCGCTGGTCGATTAAAGTGATGTAATATATTATATTGTGTTGTAGTCAAAGTCCGGGGCAACAGGCTAGTCGCAATTCGACCGATGAGGGGTTCCACGAGTTTAACTAGCGCCACTAATGAAAATCTTGATAAATGCCAAAAAATTAAGAAAACTGTATGTTCTTACACCGAATAATTAATGTATTTCGTTTCCAAGGAAAGTTTTTTCACTAATGTATTACGCTAATTTAATTAAAATGTTTAATCAAGTATAACAATGCGGATTTGTTGTTTGGCCCTTCATTGCTAATTTCAAGCTAACTAACTATAGATAAACAAGCGATACTAGATACCTATCTTCGTCGTTGCGACGAATACGCGATAGAAAATTTTTTGTATTTTTTTGGTGCGTACGGATAACCGTGGTGTCTCTTGTCAACTCTGTGTTCGTCACGGCTTGGCGAGAGGCAACAAATTCCGGCAGCCAAGTAGTATTTTTTTGGAAATTTTACAAAAATACGTACAACATAGCAATTTGTGGTGAACGTAAAATTAATTTTTGTACTAAATGAGCTTAAAAAACTACATTTTTTTCTAATGTTTAAGTTTTCCCTTTGAAATGAACAAATAGTTTTTATATTTTTGTTTTAATTAAATTTTTGATAAAACTGTCTGTTTTGATCTGTAGAAACGCGTGCCATTTTAAACAGTGAGAAAAATAAGTAAGAGTATGTGATAAATAACTACAATTATTTTATTAAAAAATATAGAATATGCCTGAGTGCACTCATAAAGGTACCAAAAACAAAATGTTTTATTTAAACCTTAACACTTAAAAGAATGGTCGAATTGACGGATGCATAGGTATTATGGGGTATCTGAGAAAGTTACGTGTCTAGGGTTAAATGTATAGTCTTGTCTTAATAGTGACGTTGGCAAAGTTGAACTGGAATGGTGCAGTAGGATCATAAAATAAAATTGAATTAATTTTAATCTTAATATTAATCTCGTTAAATACATCTTCGTAGTTTTCCTAAAAACCCTAATATATCATAAGCCAAAATACAAAATTGTTGTTTTATTTCACAAGGCGTTTAGTCAAACCGAAGTTTGGCTAAGCTTGGGTATTTGACTACAACATTATGCACTCCGCGGCTTCGCACCACTTTCTCTCAAATTTGGCCGCGAAAGTTGCTTTACTCTGGAACTTTCCATGGCATTTGCGCATTGTTGTGCCAAGATATCATATTATTAAAAACAATTGAAACAATTTCGATATTAGACAACATACATGACGCGCGATGATCAAATGAGATCTCAAGGCCTATTATCACGATTATTATGTTGTAGTTGTGTTTAATATAAGACGTAAAACGGGGCCTCATTAGGTTTCTGTTATCAAAATATAACGTAGATTCTTATTTCAATACAAATACGAATTGCGTATTTACAACTTGACAAATTTTTGGGCGTGTTCTGTATTCATTCGCCAGATAAGTTGAGTAATATACAACCCGTTGATAAATATTATCTTTTAGTAACGTAAGCTATGTAAAATTAAGGTCAATGTAAGTGCAGTGCATTAAAAATTATGCATTTTTTTTTTCCAAAACCACCTTGTGAAAGCGACAGGGAAACGAGACTAATAAAGGATCGGATGGGTTGGCGTAAAAGAGACCTATGCCCACTAGTGGGCTCTGATTAGATACTTTTTGTTGTTGATTAGATAATTGATTGTTATGGCATAGATATTTATCGCAAATGAAAGAGAATCTTTCGAATAAAGTCCCCAAGAACAGGCATCGCCTAGTTTGTGGACTGCCGTTGAGCCGTGTATTATGCACCTACCAACCCTCTTTTGTAAAAAAATATTATGTAACAACTGCTGCATTTCAATAAATCTCATTTTACTTTTACTTTAGTAATGGAAAATGGGAAAGGAATCTTCTATTTCAATATAGAAATAGAAACCTCCAATTTCAAGTGGGCGTTGTACTTTGCCAGTGACTGCGAATAATCCTAAATGCCGTGAACTGTGAGAAAGCTCGGTGAAATGACTTGGCGTGTGCAGCCAGAGTAAACAGGCTGATCCACTTTCACATTCGGTGCATAAAAGCCTTCGGCCGCTATGCACTGAATAACTGTTAAGTAGTATTATAAATAGCTGCAGCTATTCTGTATAGTATAAAATTGTAGAGATGTGAACAAAAAAAGAGGCAGTCTTATTTATAAAAACACGATTCCTTATCATAAAGGGAAGAGACCATTCAAGCTGCATCTGAGAAGTATTTTAGGAATCATGTTTTTATAAATAAGAATGAAGAGGACTTTTTTATAAAATAAACTCACGCCTGTATCCCAGAGGGGTAGGCAGAGACCAGGGACTGCCACTTGCCTACAAAGACCGGGGACGATAATAATGATAATTATCAATAATAAAATGTATTGAGCTCCAAGTGCCGTAGACATACATACGCTCAAAACAGAGCGGTGAATGTTATCTAATCCTTAATTTCTACATTAAAGTCTTACAACCTATTTTCGCTGAGGGTTTTTGGACCACCCACCACGAAATCAGTGAGTATATTTATTTATTGTTACTTTTATTACACTTAAGTTAAAAACGTACAATGCGGGAGACTTATTCAATGCCAATAAGCATTGAAATACTGGAATGAACGACGAAATGAGTCTCTCGATCCCATTCGCAATGATTATTTTTTGTTACCACGGCTAATACTAATTCAAGAAGCAAACTTACGAAATAATAGGTTTCCTTCGGTTTCACTCCCAGAAACGATAAGAATGTTGTTGTTTCTGCTACAATAACTATCCGATATAGGATGTCCGGAGCTAACTAGCATCGCCAATGAAATTTTACCATGGGTATGGATGGGTGAAGCGGTGGTAGCGGAGCGGTAGAACGCCGGCTTCTCATTCGGGAGGGTCGTGGGTTCGAATCCCGGCATGTACTCTGTTAAGTTACGTACACTTGTGAAGTTAAAGCAATACCACTCGCTAACCATGTACATGAAATTTCTTAAATATCTAAGTTACTGGCGGCCTTAAAATTAAATGAGGCAAATACATTACCCTACTTTTGGGCTCGGTCGCAGTCCAGTAAAGTGTTTGGGATACCCTTAGTTCCATATAACGCTTCGATTTGGGCGAATGGAAGCGAATTCATGTTCCGTGTGGAGCCGGATTAAGAATAGCGTCACTCCGTTTCCTTCCGTAGATGTCGTAGAAGGCGACTAAGGAAATCAATTACCAGGAGACGGGCAGCAGTGTCTTTCTGAGATTCCAACAGCATACTGCGATCGCCAACCCGCTTGCCAAGCGTGGCGATTATGGCAAAACCCCTCATGGTTTTGAAAACCACGAAGGAGGCCTATGTCATGCAGTGGGCGTCAAATGGCTGATGATGATGATGAACGGTGAAGGAAAACATCGTGAGGAAACCTGAGTGTCTGAGGTGTGCACATACCTCAACGCTTCAAATTGCCAATCCGCGGTGGGCACGCGTGGTAATTAAGCCCATACTCTCTCTTTCTGAGTGAAGGACTGTGCCCTGCAGTGGGTCGTATAAAAAATCGTGGGTATCCGTATATTCATCCTATAAGTAATCCGAAGCTAACTAGCGTCACCAACGAAATTTTACCATGGGTATGGGTATCCGTATATCCTATAGGGCAGGGATGGCGAATCTTAATGGATCAACGTGCCATTTCTTCTAAAAGAAGTTTTTGATGGAGCCATAGACGTGCCATTAAATAATTTTGACTTACGGGTTAATGGGAAACAAATTAATATGAACTCAAATCTCATAATTCACTAACAAAAAAAAGCACTACGAGTATAGAGATAAATTCGTTCGTTGCACTTCCAAGTTAATTTTGTTATTTTCTCGATCGTTGCGCGTGCCCATTATATTTTACATACACACATGAACTCACGCCTATATCCCAGAGGGGTAGGCAGAGACCAGGGACTGCCACTTGCCACGATCCTGACAGATCACTTTCGCTTCCTCAATATTCATCATTCGTTGCATGCAACGAATGCACGCCCGCCGGTTTCGGGTACTTTTTATCTTACCCTTTGCTAATACACCCCTATTTGGTCGAAGTTTGTCCGCCTGGGTCGATCCTTGCCGGCTCTTCCACCCACATTCCACATGTCCAAACCAACGCAACATTCCTTTCTCAATTCTAGTCCTCTTTTAGTCCACAACATTCTCTAATCAAACTATTGCGCATCCTGTCATTCAAAGCAACACCAGGCATACTTCTTAAGGACCTCATTTCTACTGTATTAATCCTACTCTCTTGCTTCGTTTGCCATACCCAAGTCTCGCTAGCATACATAAGTGTTGGGACCAGCACTTCGTTATGGATAGCCAATCTAGCTCTTTTGGAGAAGTTTTGGCCACTCACAAAGGACTGCAAGGCACCGTTTACACAATTTCCCGCTGTACTCTTCTTTCTATATCACCTTCACACTTTTCATCCCTGGTAAAGAGGCTCCCCAAATAGACAAATTCTTCCATTATATTTTGTCACGTGCTATCAATGGCACGGGAGCCACTGGTTTGCCATCCCTACTATAGGGAATCCAGAGCTAACCAGTGTCCTCGTAGACTCGCGCACGAAGGGTTCCGTACCATTATCTATACAACATTTGAATATTTCAAGCGTCTACCTTTTCCGTTCTTAATATTGGGCGAAAAACGGCAAAAAATATCACTTTTGTTGTATGGGAGCCCCTCTTAAATATCTATTTTATTCTGTTTTTAATATTTGTTGTTATAGCGGCAACAGAAATACATTATCTGTGAAAATTTCAACTGTCCAACTATCACGGTTCATGAGATGCAGCCTGGTGACAGACGGACGGACGGACAGCGGAGTCTTAACAATAGGGTCCCTTACCCTTTAGGTACAGAACCCCAAAAAGAAAATAGCACAGATAAGTGTGGAGAGATGTGTGGAGTGAAATTATGATGTAGGTGCGTCGTCCTCCAACCTCTATCGCAAGTTCACAGACCGCCAAGCTGGTCGTTCACATTTGAAAAGCTGAAATAGACGTCATCGAACGCGTCTTATTTTTAACCGACTTCAAAAAAGGAAGAGGTCTTCAATTCGACGCGTATGTTTTATTTTAATTTTTTTTGCTATGTTCTCGCATAATTCCGTCAAATATTAACCGCTTTCGACAATACTTTTTTTCGATTAGATAATATAACGTCGCATTGGTCCCATTTTAATTTTGTGAAGATCTGATGAAGGCTTTCAGAGACGTAAAACGCAACTCTTCAATAGACAGCAGTAAATAAGGCCTAATGTGGCCCATCCTTTGGTGATATCCGTATTTTTCATAAAATAGCGTAAAAGATGGAAATTGAGAACCTCAAATTTTAAAGCAACGAATTAAAAGTAGGGTAAATTATGGTTCTAAGGGACTTGTTTATTTTTATCCCGCTTCCCCACTAAAAATAAAAAAAAGCCGACTTCAAAACACTATAGCACTGAAAAGTTACAAATAATTTAAAAGAATACCTTTAAATCAAAAGATAGGTAGGTATTGTAGAAGTATAATTTGTAGTCGGTGCCCAGTGACCAGAACATATATTTATAGGTATTCTTTTATATTATTTCCAACTTTTTAGTGCTGTAGTGTTTTGAAGTCGGTTTTTATTTTTTATTTAATTATTGACACTGTTTTATGTTTCTTAATGCAGAAGCATTAAATTTAAGAGAAAATTATCGCAAACCCACGACTTCTTTCATTCGGTATTCGAATAAAATGTATATACATAAACTCACGCCTGGGAAGGGGAAGGTAGAGACCAGAACTTGACAACTGACAGGGTCCTGGCAAACCTCTTTCGCTTCATCAACATTCATTAGTAGCTGCATGCACGCATGCCGGTTTCGGGTACTTGTAGGGTTCCGTACCTTAAAAGGAAAAAAACGGAACCTTCTAGGATCACTTTGTTGTCCGTCCACAATACCCTTTATCTCGGGAACGCGTAGAGGTATCGAGTTGAAATTAAAACCATATATACTCAGGTCTTCAGTCTTTTGAAGCTGTGAAATTCAAACTGCTAAGTTTACGAAAAAAGAAGATACGTTCGTTTAGCCGCAAAAACGTATATAGGTACCTAAGGGCATCAAAATTTATAGGGTACTTTCCGTTGACCTAGAACTATGAAATTTGGCAAGTGTTGTCTTTTACTACAAGTACAGGGAAAAATCTGAAACTATACATTTTTATTTAAATCATTGTATTAAAATAGTCTTTGAAGTTCGGGAAAAGCTGCGAGACTCGATTCCTGAACTATTTACCTACAAATTTGTACGGAACCCTCGGTGTGCGAGTCCGACTCGCACTTGTCCGGTTTTTTTTCTATCCCATACTTTAAAATCAAGACGTGGTCAAAGCTTATATCTAACGTCAAATCTTGATCACGAGAATATCTATCTAACGCGTTCCTCCAGTAAACCGAAAATGAAGCGTAAAACGTACACGAATACACAGTCATAAATTCTGTCTCAGTTCTTGATATCTCGTTTTTAATACTGAATATCATGAATATAAAGTTCATTTTCGTGTCACAAACAAGTCAAGTGGGTGCACGTAATTCAGCCATAACTGGTAAATACGGAATATTCTTGTTTGTGTGAAACTTAACTGTTTTATTGCATCATGTTCACATGTTACGAAATATAGGTTAATATATGAAAAAAAACTACTATGAAATTTTACTGTACTGCGTAAAATAGTAATCGCATTTCCTGGCATATTTACACAGGCAGGCGATACAATGAGTTTAATTAGTGGATTGTAGAGTCAGCATCTGTAAAGGGAATTCGATGCACAAGATAGCAAGCGATTACAATTATCTATAATATGTTTCAATGTTTTATACGTGTTGAGTGCGTCATGTTGTATCCAATTTATTGAATTGAAAAATGTAATAATAAACACTAGGTACGATGGCCCCGTGTCAACGTTACGCTCACATAATAAACATTGCGATGACAGTGAAAAATGCAGTTGTAATCGCGAATTATATCAGAGTTGGAATTGCGCTAGCTTGACTAACACCGCGTTAGTCACACGGCCGCCACGCGGCCCTACGGCCACGTGCTTTCGCTAGTCCGTCTGAACCAAGTCTACATACTACAATAGTACGTAACATGCTTATCGCCGCTATTTACAACTTTACTACGGTGAAACAACTTTAATTGTAATACATGCGCTCTTCCGCTCAACATCTCCTTAATAAACTACAATCAGATAATTTCATACAAGTGTTACGGTTGCGCTTTGGTTGGTTGGTGCTCTGAGTTTTCCGGAACTCGTGGAAACCTGCATGTTTGAGAATTTTTGAGCATGAAATTAAGTCGAATAACGGTGATAGGCTTGCAGGCTGTTCATGCTGGGGCTCGGCAAAAACGTGGGACATGTTGAATTTGTTCGGTTCTGTCTCAGATTACCTCTTTCGGAGATATGGTGTGAGGGTATGATACATATGATGCTGTTATGATAATGCAGCGTATATACGTCCTACTGTAGTGCATTGACCTCCCAGTGAAAGAGTATGGGCTTATTCACCACACGAGCCCATTGCGGATTGCCGATTTCAAGCGCTGAGGTGTGTGAACACCTCAGGCACTATTTATTTCAGGTTTCCTCACGATGTTTTCCTTCACAGCTAGCGTGTGATATTGTGACTACGAATTTAGAAATCTGCGTAACTTAGAAAACAAAGAGAAAACGTCAGTGTAGACAACATAGTATGTATTGCTTGAAATTAATAGTGAAATAATAATAATAAAATTCTGACTCACTTCTAAATTTATTGCGTTATATCTATTGATAATTAATTCAGAAATGCAGAACCATATTTTCCAAAAATATACATTATATTTATAGGCATAGAAACAGGACTGAAGTATCGAAATTAATTCTAAAATTCTTTTGTAAAATTGCGGAAGTCATGTTTATTATTTTCGCCAACTAACGCCATCTTTCGGACTCTTGCAGTACCGCAAATGTTTTTCGAATGCTCGGTCTAAACTTAACATGAACAGTGAAGTTTCTAACAGATAGATGGCGCCACTTGTGTCATTGTTAAGTGCGCAGACGTTTATAAACAAACATCTGGTTTTCTCGAGATTTTCATGATTATAGTTTACCTATCAGACTACGTTAACTGACAGTTTAAACCAGTGGACCTACAAATTTGAAATTTGGGGCAAGTATACCTTGAGTGGGAGTGCAATAATGTTTTTTTTTTTTTTTTCAATCTAGATATCGTAAAGGAATTAAAAGGTGTGCTGAAGTTTGTATGACGATATCATCATCTACTCGCACTAATTAACGAGAAAAAGCTGGTTTGCTTATATTAAACTGATAATAAATTAATTAAAAGTCTTAAATTTATGATTCCGTTCCAGAAAATTATTACTAAAGTTTTCCACCTCTGAATTTTGCATTCAAGGGCATTAGATATTTTTTAGCAAACCAGGAAAACGTTATTCGAGGTCTTTCGTCAAATAAGCGTATTGTCACCCCAAGACCTAAGGCGGAAGGTGATCGCCTCACCTTGGACTTTTCTAAACTCTAAATTTGAGCAAAAACAACATCTAATTAAAATCCCATAGCCTTAGAACGTTTTTCACGAAAACTAGGTAAATTGTGCCTGTTTAGTATTGCACTTATATTTTAGATGTGCCCGCGTTATCTTTTGCATGCGATTCGAATAAAAATATTATATTCCGGGTTGTGTATGGTCTACCGAGTACCGAGTGGTTACATCAATTCTTGAAACACTTAGGTTTGTTATGAACAATAACTTTTGTTTTACGTCATTTGATTTTTTTTACAATTTTAAATTTATGTGGATGCGGATCTTTTAAAGTGGCCATAATGCTTAAAACCAATACTGTTACAAAGGATTGACTTCTATGTACAAATATACAAACATTGATTTACCGGAGGCGAATAAAGCTATGTAAACCCCGATATTATGAAAATCTATCAATCTAAGAAAACACTAATGTCACCAAAGTTGTTGGAAGTTGCTAAACATCCAAGTCCTGCTAAAGAAAATTGCGCAAAACATTCCATTTTCCTACGCAAAACATTTTATACAACAACATATAGGTCAATATCCTCCTAAAATAGTACAATGTGATGGCTGAAACGTATGTTGGGGTAGGCAAGGAGGCGGAAAAGAAATAGGTATTCACCAATGTATTTAATAAAATGCAATATTATTTCTGTATTTAACTGACAATATTTTTTATACTACACCTGCTTGGAAAGTACCTTGATACTTTATCAAATTTACGGTAGAAAGTACGTCATTGCATATCGAACAAATATGCGGGGAGAAAACGCATCTGAGCGGGAGAGAAAAGTGTATGAAAATCCATTTCTTACGTGGTTTTTCTTTTTTAATTTTGGGTAAGACTATGCGCCGGTAACCTAAATATCAAAAGCCAAAAAGTTTTTACAGTGAGTTTTTATCTCCAAGTTCGCAAAATGACACTGGCCACTAGCTGTGTGTTGGATGGTGTCGGGCTGGCAGTGCGACCCTGCGGCGGCAGGATAAACAATTTGAAAAAAGAACATGTGAAAATTGCAGACGCCATTGGCGCCATTTCCAATTTGTGTGTTGTTTGAGGATTCAGTTTTCGTAGAAAGTAAAATAAAACTATCAAAATGATACTTTAAAATACTTTCCAAGCAGGTGTAGTATAAAGCACTATGTATCACTCGAGAGAAACTGCGATTCCCGATCTCGGGTGTTTTAAAGCCCTCGCCTACGGCTCGGGCTTCAAACGACACCCTCGACGGTAATCGGTCACTTTCTCCTCTCGGTGAACAATGTACTATTTCTCGACGCGTTCGGTTTCCAGTTTATCGTATGGCCATGAAATTAGTTATTCACGTGCATAATAGCTTGTTTTCAATAGAAACTGATAATGTCTGACGGTGACCTCATGTCCTTTTGACTGCATTAAGTAAATAATACAAAGTACCTATGCTTTGTTGTGTTTCGCTGTTCCTATATGACATAACATAATAAATTGGTGCGTATACTAAGCACAACGAAATGTTTATTTGCATTGCATTAACTGTTGAAGATTAAGAAGTGAAATAGGTCATCCACCATCAAGACAAAACGCCTCTGTAGCGGAGTTTGAACTCTGCGTTAAGAACTCATGACCAATAACTGTTCTAAATTCATACGTTATTTTCTTTGGCGCAACATAAACATTGTAGTAACAGGTGTATAAAATTTGTTAGAATTCAGAACACATACTATAAGCATTATTGTGAGAGTATAATATTCTTAACCATTTTTCGAACAAAAAAAGAGTTTAATAAAAATACTAACTGCTCGAAACTCTACGTACTTACAAAAAAAATTGGTACTAGTTAGTTTAATGTGCAACTAGTCTTTACTGCATGCCAAAAATGCTAGTTGAGGTGAATGATGGCCGGTTTTGATGTACGTTTTTAGGGTTCCGTGTCCAAAAGGTAAGGGCACACGCGGCGCAGAGCATTTCACACTGTCAAACTATTATGGACATTTTCTTGATTGAAATAATATCCAAAATCAATTAACACAACACTTAATTCTTAACCGCATCAAAGCGACTGCCTTAAGTGTCGTGTTAATTGGTTTTGGATATTACATATTTCAATGAGGCCAATGTCGATAATAATTTGACAGTGAAAAATGTTCTGCGCTGCGCTTCGCCATATGTGCGCCGGCCCATTGTCCGTCTGTCTGTCTGTCACCAGGCTGTATCTCTTGAACCGTGATAGCTAGACAGTTGAAATTTTCACAGATGATGTATTTCTGTTGACGCTATAACAACAATAGAATAAAATACATATTTAAGGGCGGCTCCCATACAACAAACGTGTTTTTGCCGTTTTTTGCTCGATATTAATAACGGCAACAGTAGACGCTTGAAATATTCAAATGTATAGATGATTGTACGGAACCCTTTGTGCCCGAGTCCGACCCGCGCTTCACCGGTTTTTTTTTTAAATTTCTTGTTCTATAAATTATTGTGCTACGGTAACTAGTATAAGTGATGGGAGTCCTTACATATGCGTTACTTTTTGACGGTTCCGTAGTCGACAAGGAACCCTTATAGTTTAGCCATGTTTGTCTGTCTGTCTGTCTGTCTGTCTGTCCATCTGTCCGTCTGTCTGCCCGCAGCCTAGCTCAAAGACGATTATTACGAGGAAGCTGAAATTTTACGTAGAAAAACATATTAATCACGCCGACAAAACGATGAATAGAATCTGAGATTTTTTTTGGGGTACCCTCCTCCTACACCTAAATTGGGAATGCATTTTTTTTCTCGCCTACACCAACGATGCGGTATTGTTGGATTAGTCGTTTAAAGATATCGTGGGTGTAGGAAGATCATTTTTAGGGTTCCGTACCCAAAGGGTAAGACTCCACTGTCCGTCTGTCTGTCACCAGGCTGTATCTCATGAACCGTGGTAGCTAGACAGTTGAAATTTCACAGATCATGTATTTCTGTTCTCGCTACAACAAAAAATATTAAAAACAGAATAAAGAAAATATTTAATTGGGGCTCCTATACCACAAAAGTGTTTTTTTTTTTTGCCGTTTTATGCTCGATATTAATAGCGGCAACATGTAGATGCTTGAAATGTTCACAGAATATGCAGTTGTTTATTCACTTTAAAAATAAGTCCTTAAATTAAAATAAAATCAATATTTCATGGGGCTCCCATACAACAAACGTGATTTTTGCCGTTTTTTGCTCGATATTAATAACGGCAACAGGTAGACGCTTGAAATATTCAAATAATGATACGGAACCCTAAATAGATAATGGTACTGAACCCTTCGTGCGCGAGTCCGACCCGCACTTGGCTGGTTTTTTTATTTAGGGTTCCATTTGCGAAATAGTAAGCTTTAAAGTGGCTTAACGGTTGATGGAAGAATCGTGAAAATATAGTGAACTTAAAAGGAAAACTATCACGGCTAAGTAGGCTTCACAAGTTAACAGTAATAGGCGACCAACTTATAAGAGAAAAACTTTGTACAAAATTCATTGAAAATTATGTTGATAAAGTTGTTAGTTCTGTAAAGCAAATATAACCCCCTCTTTCTACGGAACCCTACACTCGCGCGTGGCCCGACACGCACTTGGCCGGTTTTTTTATGTGCAGTTAAAAAGTTCTCTTAATATAAATCACCCCACTTGATTTCACCATACTATGGCGGTAAAAAAATACTTGCACCATCTTTGTTGGAACAGATGGAAAAACGTACTGATTGGAAACATGGTTGTTGATGAAGTATTCCATATTGTAACATTGTCTTCTGCTTGAGAAAGCAGTTAACTGTGAGTGAGGAGAAATACAATCACCTACATTGTTTTGCGCCGTCGATTTCCAAGTTGCGTGCGATAATTCTTTAAACGCATGGATTTTTCAAGGCGTGCGAAAGACCATGAACTGATCTGCGAAATTACAATATTTCGAAATAGTTTTAATTGTTAGCTAGACTTGCCCAGATAGATCACAATTTTGCCTTTGTCTCTAACGTTTGACCGATTTGGACCATCGAAACTGCACATGACATCTAAGTTAATTTAACTGCAGCGACATAATAAATTGTGGACCTGACTAACTGTGTACTCTATTTTATATTACTAACTATAACACTATAACGGTGATGGTATAAATTAAGTACTTTTAGTCTCTGCCTTGTAAAATATTTCATTAAAGCAGGCGACGAGCATACGTACACATATTGCCGAGTGAATAGACAGCAGCTACACAATTTGTGTGCTTTTTTTTATATTGAAAACCTGACTAGTTACCTACGCCGCGCCGCGTGACAAATTCTTGCGAGTGCAAATTAGTTTTACTGATTGGAAAAAGTAGAACATTACTAACGAAACAAGGGTACATGACAGTCAGATCGAGTAAAAAAATACGACAAAATAATTAATCGCCCTTTTAAATAGTGGTGTTAAGCATTCTAATGCATAGGAATAAAAATAAATAAGTGACTGGTTTTTCAATGACATTTAAAAATTGACGAAAAGCAGTTGTTTTTGTGGTCTTGTGACCTCCACTTATTTAACGTTCACTTTTTTTGTTAATTCACTACATGTGTAGGTAAATGCAAATTGCCTTTTTCCACATAACAGTCAATTGTATCTCTACAGTTATAATTTGTTGCTAACGTAATATTTTCAGGTAAGGACCTAACTTAGGTTCTAAAGTCGTCAAAATATAAGAGGCCCGTTTTGACAGCTACGAAAACAATAGGATCTAACCTAGTTTGAGATCAGAAACCTTAAAAACTATGAGTAACTTTTCGGGCTACTAGATCTCTTTTTTTCTTTCGAGCGTTAAATAATATGCCAGAGTAGGTGTCTTTTTATGTATTTCTTCGAGTAAATCCAAAGTAAAATGCATTTTTGTGTAGCTGTCAAAACGGGCTTCTTACATTTCGACAACTATAGTAAAAAGTAGGTAAATGTTCCTCAGCTGTTTAACAACAGCGATAGTTACATGCCTTCACAAATAAGATAGTTATCATACGTTTTTCATACGTCAGTAAATACAGAAGCGCCGTTGAAAAATATCGCGTGCAAATCTTGACTCATTCGGAAGACCACATCAACTTCATCATGGCCACCGCGCCATGCAAAATCCTTGAGGCAGCCATCGACGCATAAAAAAGGAACTCGTGTTATTTACGCAATTTAAATGTATCTGACGACTGTATAAATACATATTTGTCACAAAATATACACACGCATTCTGTTCCGCGATACACAATATCAATTTGCAAAGAACAAAGCAGTAGGAAGCAGGAAGATGCGCCAATGACACTTGTGCGGGTACTGCGCGATCAACCGTGGCCCCTTTGTTCACGCGCGTGAAATAAGTTGATCATTAAAACGTTATTTAAATAATATTGAAAACAATTAACACATTGAACAACTATGAGTCTACTAAATGCATATTTGTTCTATATGGTGACAGTATGAGCAATAGCGTTTTGTTCACGCCCGTAAAATAACTTGAAACAAATACCAAGGCCTAGAGTTTACTGAATGCATAGTAGCTCAAAATAGTGATAGTTAAGTGATAGTATGTATACTGTTTTGCTCATGCGCGTAAAATAACCATAATTACAATTTAATTTAAATAATATCGAAAACAAATACCAGGGCCTAGAATCTACTAAATGCGTAGTTGTTCAATGCAGTATTTATACAGTGAAGGACAAAAAAAACGTAAAAACCTTAACTATGAAAATATTTTTTCGTGGCTTTAAAAGTCTCAAAAAATGTGTAAAATCAAATTACTTTAATAATAACAAACCTATTGCGTTTAGTTTTTCTATCGATTTTGTGATAGTAGATGTGTGTAGATACGGAAAAATGGCATAACTGAAATTTTATAAGGCGTCACAAGTACGAAATGTACGATACTTGGAATAGAAAGGCTGGCTGGAGTTCGAACCCACGATCTCTTAAATGTGATGCTAGCGATCTACCGACCCTCGCTATCACCTCTTTTTACGATGATTAATCATGGAGCCCCTTGCAATAATACTAGGTGACTCGGGAAACGTTGTTTTGCCATATTAATTAGCCTACGAGATATTCTCAAACCTACTGAACTTCGTATCACCTACAACAATAGTTTTTTTTCTTACCGTTTAAACCTTATCTGTACTTCCACAAATACCTACAAAAAAGAAAATTTTACCAAATCGGCCCAGCCGTTCTCGAGTTTTAGCGAGACAAACCAACAGCCATTGATTTTTATATATAGTACTAGATGACCCCGTGAACTTCGTATCACCGACGTCAACCGTTTTTTTTCTTTTCATCGTTTAAATCTTCCCTCGACTTCTACAAATATATAAAAACAACAATTAGCCAAATCGGCCCAGCCGTTCTCGAGTTTTAGTGGGACTAACGAACAGCAATTCATTTTTATATGTAAGATTATAGATATATACGTATATAATAATATAAGATAATATAGATAAGGACGCAACGGAAATCGCATCGCGCGTGGTGCCGAGATATTGAATTGAATGCGATTGGTTAATAGACTAGTTTCAATAAAACAGTGATTACTATGCCGATATCACTATATGTATAAAACTATTTATTTAGTCGACTCATCCCCCTGATTTATACCCAACTAGAGTGTTTTGCATTATACGATACATGCCACAAGCGAAAATCCAGCTTACCCGGTTACCCGTTTTAGTTTTTATTACGTATGCGGATTTCCCTCAGATTATGTTGGTGTTCTATAGGTACTCGTAGCTTAATTTAGTATTGCGATGGTAAGCCTTTATGATAAATCAAATAACGATGGTGAGCTTTGAGAACCACTTCTACCGCCAACACACATACGATTGTCGTCACTACAAAATCACCATAATTTCAGTGCGATTTCATGACAATGTGTAGATAATACCGACTACCTAATTGAAACTGTCGAACTAGTGGTAAGGTCCGTTACTTCCGCGTTGCATCACCGCGATGTGATGAGGTTTCGCGGTGGAAGCTGGCAGAACGGTAAAATTAACACGTAGCCAGCTAAATTGTATACTGGCCCGAATTAACAGCTGTTGGCTCGATTTAAAGTAGGAACAATGGACGCGGTAGGCCTAACGAATGGCCTAGCTAGCTAGTGGTTTTTATAGATAAAATGGCCTAGCTAGCCTTGTTTTTGCTGTTATAATTTTTCATAAGTTTTCCTTTGTCCTCTCAGCAGGCTGTTAGAATTTCAGGAGCGTTTACATTGGCAGCAGGCTCGTATCGTAAATTATTATGCCAGTTTCCATTCATAAATTCGGTTTGGCCAATTGGTGTCCGTCTGAAGGTTTCGGCAATTAACAGTCTATTGAAGGATTATGTTGCTGCTTACTAATGTACATCACTTGATTATTCACGATTTGGTTAATAATATGTTACTGGAAATACTAGATTAAGCGTAGCTCGCCCAATAAACAAAAACAATCATTGAACATAATTTATATATGCGAATGACATTTTCAAATCAACGATTCATTAGCTTCCTTATGATTTTACGTACATTATTTTGGTCTGCAAAAGTACCTGTTTAAACATAACGAGCTAAATGTAGCTTAGAACCGCGTGAATAATAAATACATACGTACATGTATGCAGCCTGAAGGCAGAGACCAGGGACTTGCCACGATCCTGACAGATCACTTTCGCTTCCTCAACAATAATAAATAATATCTTTTTATCCGACTGCGAAAGCAAAGGAAGGTCATGGTTTTCGGGCGTGTGTAGGTATGTATGTTTCTGTGTGACAACGCAGTGGTCAAACAGCTGGACTGATTTGGATAAATGAAAGTTATTTACTATCCGAGTGTCACTCGCTAAATTATTTAAATGTCATAAATGTCAAGAGAAAGAAATAAAAAACAAGATGGTTGACATCATCTGTCAAGTCGGTATTTAAAAAGCTACTAAAAAGTATGGAATTATAAAAACGTTTATGTAATAATTCAAACTTATTGTTAAATTAAATGACACGCCTTAAATAAAATTACATGCTGAGCTTGACAATTCACCATATTCTCATCAATGGCGTCTTAACCTGATAGATTATGAATTTGAAAATAAAAATAAAAAACCATAACAATGGTGGCCTTTAGAATTCTACAAATTAAAGACTTTTTAGCGGTCGGTTTTTTTTGTTTTAGACTGTTTGTGCAGCTTCTGCCAACTCCTACCTACATATATAGGTGTAATCCTTCTTATCAATATTTGAGTTAAATCATCACCAATAAAAAGCCTACATAAGGACAGAAACTATCTGAACTCCTCGCATTAACTATACAGTTGACAACACATCAACCTTCAAACTGTTGTTCCAAAGTCGCCTGTTACGTAACCGAGTAGTGTGCATGCGTATAAAGTTTGATATGCTGACATTTTTTTGCAATTAACATTAGTTACATTGCAACGAAGAGCTTGATCAGCTGTCAGGCATAACCTTCATGAATTGAATTGGCTTGCTATTGCTAAAGAGGCTAAGTTCATTGAATGTCAGGCCAACAGAAGACTATAGGTGGAGGTAATTAGGAGGCCTTCAGACGGTTACATGGATGAGGAGTTGCCTAACAATCGCACATACACACCGCGCTTCCGTTCTAAAGTAAACGATTCACCTTACGTTGGGCAACACTTGCGTTTCCCGCTCGCTCGCTTATTGACGTAAAACTTTTCGTCAAGGCGACACCGAACTGAAAAACCAAAATTCCAAAAAAAAAATACTGAAATACCTGACCGCTGAGCGTAAAACACTGGACTGTCGGGACCCACATTTTACATTTAATGCAATTCATTACACGTAAATTGTTGATCTCGCCTGGTTAGAGCTGGGCAGTTGGTCTTTCGTTTTTTTAGGGTTCCGTACCTCAAAAGGACAAACGGAACCCTTATAGGATCACATTGTTGTCCGTCCGTCCGTCGTCCGTCTGTCTGTCTGTCAATCGCGGGTACGGGAGGTATTGAGTTGAAATTAAAACCATATATGTACTTAGGTCTATAGTCCCTTGAAGCTATGAAAAAAATCAAACTTCTAATTTAACATAAAAAAAACAGGCCAAGTGCGAGTCGGACTCGCGCACGAAGGGTTCCGTACCATTATAAATATAATAATATAATATATATATATATAAATATTTCAAGCGTCTACCTGTTGACTTTATTAATATCGAGCAAAAAACGGTAAAAAATCAGGTTGTTGTGTGGGAGCCTCACTTAAATATTTATTTTATTTGGTTTTTGTATTTGTTATTATAGCGGCAACAGAAATACATCACCTGTGATGTATATGAAATTTCTTAAATATCTAAGTTACTGGCGGCGAAAGTTAAAGTTACATAAGGGAAATACATTACCCTCCTTTTGGGCTCTGTCGCAGTCGAGTAAAGTGTATATACCCTTAGTTCCATATAACGCTTCGATTTGGGCGAATTGATGCAAGGAAGAATTTTATTTTATTTTGACCTTAATAAGCATAATATAATACATAATTAGATAACGCTTAGTTATTTTTCAATATTCAGGAATAAGGTTCCGATTTAAACGGTTAAAATATACGAGGAAAAGTGAAATCTCGGCTCTAATACATAAATTCGAAGCCCTTTGTTTTAAAAACAAGAAACCATAATTGCAGTCGGAAACATTGTATTATTATGTATTATGAACACTGTATTAAATAAATTGCAAGATGGATTCTATTAAATCCTTTGCATTTTCTCTTTGTTTTGGGGTATCGACGGAAGTCGATGGACTCGAAGTCAACGCTATTGGCGCGTCACAAGCCGCATTCAACATCGTCCCGAGTTTTGCAAGTCTCCGCACTAATTGATTAAATTACGACTTCACTTGCCATAAAACAATTCAACGAGTCGATGCTCGTACTCTTATCAGTCTATAATAGTTGTAGACATAGACAAGATAACTATTTAATTATAATTATACATTGAGAATGATAATGAATGCGCGTCGTGTATAACTCGATTGCGTCGACATTGGGTGTAACAAGGAAGCATAACACAAATCGATTATTGACTAACAGGCGTGATGAGCTTGACTGTGGCCATTGCCACAGCCATCTTGGATGATAACGACACTAACTATCAGCGCCGCCGTGAAATCGGCGTGAACGTTTAGAACTCTATGCAGAGATTTGGGGAGCATTTTTTATAATTCAACGTGATAGCTCTATTTGAGAAAAAGGCCGGACGTTGGACGAAAAACAAAGTGATGCTGTTTCGTTTTTCCTTTCGAGTACGGAACCCTAAACGCGACTTCTTCAATAGAGATGGGCGTTACGAGCTAGAAAGTGAAAGTATTTTATTTACTATAAAAAATACTGAATACAAGAAATATACATTATTTTTATGGTGAAAAAAAACGGGCACCGCTTATTGCTATGATGCATGCGTAATCAGTAGCGCTCGTTTACCCCTTTATTCACATATTAAAGAGAAAATCTCTAATTGCACAAAATAATTTAACGCGAAATAAAGTATAATGCACCAACAATTATACATAAATTATGACGTGTTTACAAAAGCTATTTTTCCATTGATAATCGTAAACGGGGAGCCATGAACCAGTTAAACGACGAGTTTTTATCGTTTTTTAGGTTTCTTAGTAAAATAGCCAAATGAGGTTGGTAATACTAGTAAAGGAATTATTGTTATACTAGCTGCGCCTGCGACTTCGTTCGCGTTGGATTAGAATATAAAGCGCTTATTAGTACCCCTTAATCAGGCCATGGTCGATCTCCGTTCTAAATTGCGTCCCGTGATACTTTTTCCGCAGTTGTATTTAATTTACTATTCCATTATTCTACCTCTCCACGCGCAGCTTGTCGCTCGCTCAATTCAGATGGAGACTCAATGTAGTACAGCGGTTTTATCATTTAAATCCGTTTGCGAAATATTTACAAAGGCAGCATAGGACGCCCGTCAGGTCCCTGGATCGACATTGTAAGGCAAATTGCTGGTCGCTACCAGCTGATTGCCGGATGAGGATGGCCGACAACATAAAGATGTGGCGTGCTTTGGGGAGGCTTGTCTCCAACATTTATGTTCTAGCTAGAACGATAGATTAGATTGGACGGACCCACCCAAACATATAAATTAAAACTTCGTACGAAATAGCATTTTTACGCACTATCACTCATATAATAGTTTTGACATGATATCGCCCCCGGCCCGACATCGTCGGAGGATTGTGTTATTCTCTAAAAGTCAAAAGTCAGGAATTTGACGGGATTTGGTGCGCATTTCAAAGAGCGTTTTGTGTTCATAACAAAGACGATTCGATAAAAAAAATTGTGATCTCTCGCCATCTTACACAGCACACGCAATTTTGTTTGTTTCCCGTAAAGGGTAGGCAAAACGTACCGCCTCATTCGTCGTAAACAGTTGATCCCCATTTGTCTGCTGCTAAAAAAACATTTTTCATCTTTTATGCAAATATAAACTGTTCGTGGTGGTACAGGATAAAGTTATAGTGTAGAGAATGTTACACGGGAATCTAACCTATTACACCTGCTATTATTCTTTCACCTGGTTGTGCAATAAAGTGTTCTCTATCTATCTATCTATCTATCTATTACCATAGTAAGATGATCGATTTTTTATCTTACCTTACTACGTTTCGGAACGTAACTGTTGGTGTTTTTGTTTTAGTTAGCGTTGTTATGTTAGCTATATTATATAATTTTTACTTCTGACACTTTTATGCCAAATAATAAATTACATAGTTCTTTGTCACCTTTAAATATGTGCTATATATACTAATTTTACTTATATTGCACTTCGGACAACGTGTAACCCGGCGGAATTATCCAGGCACATCGCAATATGGCGAAATATGACGTACCCGTTAGAAATACACTGTGCATAGACTGACTGGTTCTTCGTAACCTGGTTAAATACATTGGTCTTTATTATCCCCCCATGGACTTAAGCGTGATGTTATGTAGCCTATATGTTACACGGGAACCTAAGCGATAATTCTGGTGAGTTTTACTTCATTCCGTTCAGTGGTTTTTGCGTGATGCCCGCACGAAGAAACAGAATGATACATACATATATTAGACAGAAAACATTCACAGATTTATTATATGTATAGATAATTAATAGAAGTCAAAGGTCATTAAAATACCTCGCCGACAGTTCCGTCCACCCTTTTAAACTTTCAATTGGTTTTACTTGGGAAATACGATTAAAGGTCATACGATTTGCCTACTTTCAATTCACATAATCAATTAATTAGTCAAGAGCTTTGTTTGTAAGGAACCTCTGGAGATGTATGGTCACCACGGAATGACACTGACGTCACATTTTATCTCGGTGTCGAATACCTTGTCTTTAATAAAAACTAATGCTCTTAACGCGGCTAATGCCCGTCTGAAGAACGACGCAGAATACTTATTGAGGACGTGTCTCAATACTGGCAATCCTCGTGCACACAATCAACGTATGAATGTCAATACTACTCGCCAATGATACATTGCCCCTCGACGAGACTTAGCGATACTTGACTTGAGGTACACTTGCGAACATAAAATTGTAATTTCAATGGAGACTACTCGGCTATTTTTGCGTCGTATTGGACCAACGAATATTGGCGTCTATATTACATTAACTACATTAACATTTTCGTTTAAAAGTAATGAATTGAAAAGTCGATGACCCCTCGGAAGTTTCACATTCATTACGATTGTTCCAGTATAACCATGCTAATTGTGATTTAATAGAACACCGCCGCTGGAATACGTAACTACATATTTAGGGGATTTAAATACTAGCAGTCGACGCTACAATACTAGTTCTAGTTCGACTGGAGATTTCCGCACTTAACCTCATAGTTAGGCCATTGTACGTAGCAAGTGCTGAGGTATGTAAATACCTCAGATACTAGGGATTCCTCACGATGTACTATAACTTCACAAATATACGAAACTTAGAAAACAAAGTCATGGGTACATAACAATTAAGCAGCCTATACGCCCCCACTGTAGGGCACAGGCCTTCTCTCAGGGAGAGTTTAGGCTTAATCACCACGCGTGCCCACCGCGGATTGGCATGTGAGTAGCTCAGACACTCAGGTTTCCTCACGATGTTTTCCTTCACAGTTAGCGAGTGGTATTGCTACTATAACTTCACAAATATACATAACTCAGAGAAAAAAGTCATAGGTATATGTCCGCACTGGGAATCGTATCTAGGTCTCTCGCTTCCGAGTCCAATGTTCTACCCAGTACGCTACCAACCACCGAATTGGTACATGCCAGGATTCAAACCCACGACCTCCCTAATGAGAAGCCGGCGTTCTGCCGCTTCGCTACCGCCGCTGTTTGCTACAATACTAATTGGAGACAATAACCTTAATGAACGAAGCGTAGAATTATACAGGTCAAGCTGATACGTTGTATGAACAAAAAGCAATGAGCTATCAGACATAAACCGGCTTAACAATGTTTATTGTAGTCCTGTTTATTTGCTGTAAATTGTCACCAACACACTTAACTTTGACGATGTTCGGTATGTAGGTGCTGAACCATTGAAGTGACGCTCCCAGTCGTGTAGGTCTTAATGTCGACACAGATATCGTCATGATCATGTTTGTAAAATACAATATTATAGTAATTTATTTGTGTCAAGAGATCTTAGAGGGAAAATACCACGTGAATACTACTAATAGTACAATAAACGGGTATTTGTTGTGGTTTTCCCAAGTGATGGGATATAGATAAAGAACACAGGTGTATACAGGTTCCCTCTGAAAAGCTCAATTCCTAAAACACGTCAATTACATTTGGTATTTAACAACTTTTGTTCCATGATTCTTCTCAGATTCTTGTTCTCAGATTGATATTATTGAATTCGCTCTTTACCCACTACCGATGTCGCAGCCTCTAGTAAGTCATAGTCCTACATAATATTCTATTTAACACATGTCTCTGGATGCACTATAGCAGGGATGGCAAACCAGTGGCTCGCGTGCCATTGATGGCAGGACAAAACATTATGGACACGCGCATCAATCGAGAATATTAAATTCAGTACGAAGTACATACAACGAACGATAGCGCATTTATCACTATACTTGTAGTGCATTTTTTTTGTTAGTAAATGATGAGATTTGAGTTGATATTACGTAACTATTTAGTTTTCCCATTAATCCGTAACTCAAAATTATTTAATGGCACGTCTATGGCTTCATCAAAAACTTTTTTTAGACAAGATGCCGCTTTGATCCATAAAGGTTCGCCATCCCTGCACTACAGTATCAAACAGCGCCTCCACAAAGTAGAAAAACCGTAAAAACACATATATACAAAACGGCCAAGTGCGATTCGGACTCGCGCACCGAAGGTTCCGTACTCGCGCTTGGCCGTTCTTTTTTATATTGTCATTAGAATATATAATATAAGTCCCACAATCAGACCAAGTTTAATGCCTATACGTATTACCGTTTTTACGATAGAGCATAAACAAAGACCCCCCTTAGTTTATCATATTTTAATTTTTATTATTCGTTAGGTAATCCACCGTAATAACACATTCTGTGAAAATTTCAACTGGCTATTACGGTTCCAAAGATAGAGAGCCCTTAAAGGTCGGACGGACGGACGGATGGACAGACAGACAGATGGATAGACAGACAGATAGTGGAGGCAGAGTAATAGGGCCCCGTTTGGCACCCTTCGGGTACGGAATCCTAGTAATGGAAAATCAACCATAATTTTAGTAGGAATAACGGCAGTACAATTGCAGTACATTTACAATTTACGCCGTACATTTGTACAATGGCCTCAGTCTGGGTGTATTTCCATGTTTGTGATGCCCTTGCCTGGTTACCATAGCACAGGGTATCCTAATCTGGGACCAGGACAAGTAATTGTGTTTTGTGCAAGTTATTTTTATTACGTAACTTGGTAATGGTATCAAGTGGTGCACTGCACACAAGTAATACTGCGCAGTTATATTCGATAAACGAGTAATAGGATGCTATTGTGAACGCAAGTAATTAATTAATTGCAAATTGATGATGCTAGTTTACTAGTAGAAATATTGAAAACGTAGGTAGTACTTAATACGGTTTTTAACTGATTAGTTGAATTATGTAATGGAGAACTCATTTCCAAATTAGGAGCTTTCTGTAGCAACGTCGTACAGATCTTACTCAGTCGCCGTTGGAAAAGGCATGTCCTGACCTGAATGAATGATGCAATTGGAACGGAAGATTTCTTACGTGTCCACCCTCACATCGGTTTCCTACTTTTATCATTGCGAAATATACATCCACCTATAGCTTCGGCGCTTGACGTAAAAACTACAATAATTCCGTTGAAATGCGATAGTTCAAATTCAGTTCTACGGCCAATGATAGTGGCGGATGACCTATTTCACTAGGATTTGGGTTAACATCTGCGTAGCAAACACCAACACTACTATATTTATTTAAACCCATCTGCTCAGTGTTAGTGTAAGCACATGTTAGGAAATTCTATTTTTGCTCTAATATCTATTCCAAACCAGACGTTAACATAGATTAAGTTCAAAAGATAGCTGTGAGCATAGCTCTTTTTCTTTGAGCAAAAATTCAAATTCAATCGAACAGGCCGTGTCTCTTGTCCTCAGCGTGTGTATCGAAACAAAGAAAAAAACCTAATTTGACAAACATTATTCATCTCTCGTATCAGCTGATGCTTATGCATGTAGAATGAGTGGCGTCGTGCGAGTGCCGTGGACGTGGCCCGAAAACGTTATTTTTCCGGTTTACTGCGGACTTGTTCTGTCTCGTTCACTGCCGTTAAACGCAATAGTGTACTCTTAAAATGTTTCCTTGGTCAAAATTCATCATACGAGTAAGTTTCTGTTTTTTTGGATAACAGTTACAACGAACTCTGCTTACTACGCATTACGAGACCATTGTAGCGCTAGTTAATGCTGTTTATAATTATGAACAACTCAATTAAGATTATTCGATGATATATATTAGCCTGAGTTCCTCGGAAATGCCGATTGAGTAACTTTCGATAATGCGAAACATTGATTGTAGTGATTCAGAAAATTTCATGCAGTCACCGTGGTAGGCCGAGTTCTTGACCCACTTGACTTCGGCGGTGGTCGCGGTGTGGGCTGTCGCCGCGGACGGCGATGTACATGCACAACTTTCACCAAAACAGCCGCTGAGCGAGTTGCGAAAATAACTGTCGGTTTCCCTTTTGTTTAACTCGTCCTCGTCTTCCTTTGTGCGATATGTTAAGTTTGCATTGAACGAGTAGATATGACGCTTACGTGGTTCGCAAACATCATTCTGCTCGCTATTGGGACTCCCACATGAAATAATTGGGGGAATATTAACTTTTAGCGGATATTGTTAGTTGATTCATTCGTGACTTTGGAAGGCCCGCATATGGCAAAATGCATCAATGTCATATTGAATTTAAAGTTCCGGCAATGCTCTTCGCTCGCCCCGACCCACTGACCGCAATTGTGAGTGGAGCAACGCGTTGGCGTTTATAAACTAAACCTAGATAGTTGCCTTCGCCGTTTCATCTCTATCTCGTAGTTCTCACTTTCAAGTTACAACTTCTATTTTTCGTAGAATGTCATCCTGTGAGGCCTTAGAGCAGTTGTAAAAGATTACAAGATTAAATACAAACAGGTAAAGAGCTTTGTTCTTTTGTTTGGTTATAACTTAGCCCACGATCGTTGTACCTTGTCCCTCACAAATTCTCGCTAAGCTTTGGAATTATATCATCAGCATAATGAAATTATGAATCACATCCATAAAGAGTCGGATTTTAGCTCGTAATATGAGTTCGGATTGAGTGACACTGACATACTTTTTAGGTGCGCGGACACAATTTTAATGGAACATTAAGCCCAGTGTCATATTCCTTAAACCGACGATTGTTAAAAAAAGCAAATCAGTATTAATTTCAATGTTTTGGCTATCAAAGTAAGTAATCCACTATCTTAGCCTGGGTTGTGCACTTCTGGTATCTCGTTTTCCAGTTCGGTCTATAATATAATATCTAATCGGTTGTACTCAGTTAAAATAAAATTTAATTTATCAGAGTTGCCTACTCTATTTTGTATAATTTTTTTAACCTTATCTCACTGCCCTTCTTTGTTATCTTTGAGTAAACATAAAGAGTTTTTATTATTGCCAATCCTTACTTATATGACGTTAGTTTAGGTCTTACTGAAATAACGGAAAAACTGAAAACCGTTTCTTCAATATCGATATTGAAACTACTTCCAATCCAAAATTTTAAAATTCTTAATTATTTATTACACCACTTAATATATCTTGAAATTTGATGCAGTCAATTCATTGGCGGTGGTTTAGTTAACAAAACTGTAGAAACTGTTTTCAGACTTAGCGTTGTATCAATAACACGGTGTATTGTGTGTGACTTTATTTTCCCGTGAGTTTTTTCATGGGACGGTCAGTGTAATGTCGGTGAGCCGGTTGGCCGGGAGGTCCCGGTACCGTTCGGCGGCCCGATGCTCGCTGACATCGATTCCGACTCGAAGGTTATCGCCGGTGTCAGCGACCAGCCGCCCGCGCCCACACGCGCTTTTGTATACAAACAACGCGGCACGCACACACGCACGTGGCCCGATGTGCGTGTCTGCTACTACACGTCGCGTCATGTTCACTCTGTCTTCCCACCACTTAATGGTTTTTCTCACTGGACGGTAATGTTGGATTTTCCGCAAGAGAAGCCGTTTTAGATGACGCTCAGTTTCCATAGTCTGTTCTACGTGTTTGAGTTAGGTAGTAAAACTTTGTCTTAGAGTGTCGTTATGGATTTATTTATGGAAGCTTACTTTCATAGCTATTCCTAGTCCTATCGCTCATTGTTTCCAGCTGGTATTGTTCGTTGAGCTAATCAAATGTCACAATGACGTCAGCGAATTTAAATCTTTGAGATACTGAAACGTGTCCTCCTTACCGTACGTGCTTAACAATAATTATTGTTTTATCTTCAAGCCCGTTTTTGTCTTCAATCTCGCTTCCTTCTCTCTAGCAACGAACCATTGTTGGTGTGAGAACCGCTCCGTTCGGTCGGTTTTTCACTCGCGATAAATGTTGGGTACCTAACCATTCGTCCCATTATTTCACGATTGAGGAAGATCGCTTGTTTCGCAGAATGAATACTGTTTGTACTAATTATCTTTGCTTTGATTGATCGTAGCGCTCCGTACGGGCTATATTTAAATCATATTCAGTGAGAGTGTGCCCGTTGTATTAAACTCGTACATCGCGAACAATATACGTAGCGGCTAGTTGTTTGTATGTGCCAGAGGAGGGCAACGGCCGTCCTTCCTTCCGCACCGGGCCGCCCACCGCCCCCGGCCCGCTCCCAGCCTCTCCCTGAATAACACTAGGCACTTCTATAAAGTAAACAAACCATCACACAAATGAACACATTATCACCCCCTTTGTTCGTTTCATGATGATGACGAACCCTGCATCCATGTTATCGACAGAGATGACTCATTTACACTACGCTACGAATATGAATGCAGTTTTTAACAAGGCTAAAGAAAGATAGCTTCAAAAGCCTACATTACAGATAATAACAACACTAAAATAAGTGTGAAGTGGCATTCGCAGTCAGTTTTGATCTATCTTTATTTATACAATGTAAACAATTTCAACGTCCAGACAGCGTCAGCTGATGTTTGTAAACAAACAAACACACGCGGGCCCGTCTCTGTACCCAGATGTCTGAAAGATAAAAATCATACGACACGTCATGTTTAGAAATTAGTAAATGAGGAACTATTGTGTTATCATATCTTTTGTTTAGGAAAAAATGTATAGGGCGGTCGATTGGCGAGTACCGTTAACGAGGCGCTCGCTACCTGCGTGTTACGTATATAGCGTGGGCCGCCCCACCAGCGCGTCATTAGTACAGCGCCCGCGCGCGCGATCGCACGTCTCGGCCGCTCTGCGTTTACGTGTTCAACTCGGCTCTATGTGTACACAAGCTCGCGCAACATGCACTACTCTAACATTGACCTCAACTTGTTTTGTGAAGAGGCCGACCCGATGGCGGAGGCGGCCAGCGCCGCGGCACGTCGGCGCAAGCCGCGTGAGCGACGCCGCCCCCCGGCCGCGCCGCCGTCGCCGCCGCCCCCGAGAATCTCCGCCGAGGAACTAGCAGAGGCACTGCGCCCTCACCTGCTGACGCCGCAGAGCATGTGGACGATGGGATACCCCTTCGAGATCGAGCCCAACTCGTGCAAAGCTGTGTTGTATGTGAATCCACCGCCGCGACCGCGGCCTTTCACTTCGTTTGACGTTAACGCGCCAGAGTTTGTGCCTAATGGTGGTTCACAAGGTGACAGTGGACGCGGCTCGTACGGCTCGTCGCCGCGCTCCGACAGCGACGAGGAGGCGGACGCCGTGGAGCACTTTTGCGCGCGCTGCGACTCCATGTTCCGCATGACGCGGGACGGCGACTATTTGACCGAGGACCCGTGCCAGCACCACTGGGGCCGCTCGGGCGCCGACCGCCGCTACTCGTGCTGCGGCGCGCCACCCGGCACGCGCGGCTGCAGCACGGCGCGCCTGCACGTGTGGAGCGGCACGCAACCGGGCATGAACGGCCCGTTGGACGGCTACGTGCGCGCGCGCTCCCGCCGCGGCGGAGTGTACGCCATCGACACAGAGATGTGCTATACGACGGCGGGGCTGGAGCTGGCCAGCATCGCGGTGGTGGCGGCGGATGGCCGGCTGGTGTACCGCGCGTTGGCACGGCCCAGCTCGCCCGTTGTGGACCACAACACGCGCTTCTCCGGCATCAGGCCGCGCGACTTGGCGCGCGCGACCAAGACGCTGAGGGACGTGCAGAATGACATACTTGGCTTCATCGGCACGGACACGATACTGATCGGGCACGCGCTCGAGAACGACCTGCGCGCGCTGAAGCTGCTGCACGGGGCCGTGGTGGACACGTGCGCGCTGTACCCGCACGCGCGCGGCTGGCCGCTGCGGCGCTCGCTGCGCGCGCTGGCGGACGAGCTGCTGGGCCGCAGTGTGCAGCGCGGCACGCACTCGCCACTGGAGGACGCGCGCGCCGCAATGGACCTCGTGCTGCTCAAGGTGCACGCCGAACGCGTCGCGCGCCGCCCGTGCATCGACCTGCAGCCCTACGACCCCCTCTTGTGCGCCTAGCAGTGACAGTGCTTCATACTAACGACTGTTCTATCTACACGATTGATGCTATTTTATGGACCAATGCTAGTACAAGTGACTTAGAGCTTTACGTTGACGAAGCGCGCGTACGGTAGTATGTGCCTTCGAATTGTTCCGACAATAAACGTAAATGATTCTTTTTTTTATTACTTCGTTTGCTTTCTGTGCCTCTGAACACATAAACACTCCTGTTCTCTCGACTTTAATTTAGTCAATTGCGTTACAATTTAATAATTTATTCAAGATATGCCTTGACTTTCCGATGTGCTCTAAAGTTTCAATAAGTATTATGTCATTTCTTATGACTCGTTACGGAGTCGTTATTTCTAATATATTTAATTTAATCTTGGCACAATTTGGACCACAATAACGTTGACAGTACAGGTGGGCGTGCTCTACATTACTCCACATAAAGTAAATTTGAGAATTCGCTGACAGTTTAGAAAAAACGAGTTTCTGAATTTACACTCAATAAATTAAAGATTCTATTTTTGTCAATTCATACAAGAGAAACTATGTTATTCGCGCTCACCTATTTGCCTATTAAATTCTAAACATGTGCCTAATTTTATGTCTATAGAGCCACGCACGATAGTCACTTTCACTGAGCTGGGTTTCTCTGCGACATAACAAGCGGTCTCAACGATTATTATGATCGCTATACGCACGTATAAGATGTTTAGACTTGCCAACAGCACCTAGCTTTTACCTGTTCTTGCACCAATGACAGCAGGATAGTATGTAGCTTACATTTTCCATTTGAGAAAGTTGCATTTAAATATTAATAGAACGGCTGAATCAGGCCAGATGTGTTTTCTCAGAGGTGATAGCGGCAGGGATGAGTAATTCCAATTTCTGAGAAAGGCGTTTTAAGACGGTATTATATTATGTACCATACGTTGGATGACGTAAGGGAATTCCGTTACGGAAACGTTGCCTGACAATATATAGATGATTCATTTGCGCGCGAATCAGAGACTCATTTTGCAATGGAACGTAAACAGGAAGTATCGATACGCTGTTTTAAATAATCGGAATTCATAAAACACCTATTTAATTTAAGATTGGTATTGACGCATCTTAACGCTGTTTACGATACATTGCAAGATTTCAAGTATTTCCTCCCGTTTTCCACGGAGGTCGAGTGATGCTACGCAGCATTGCGAAGTTATTTTTCCTAGTGAATGACATTATTGTGACTCTAGCGATATGTCAGTATTTGTTATCAATGCAGTCTCAAAACAGAGATAGGTAGACGACTAGGCAGAGACTAACGACTATCGATCGTGCCTGACTGATATTCCGGGAAGCAACTGAGTTAGTGTGTGTGTGGGCCGTAATGGAGGCTGTCAGCTCGTAGCAACAGTTCCTAGGAAACGGCCGTGCACTCTAGCCTGTTTACATAATCCGCTTACATAAACCGCTGATGAAACAGTGAGCAGATGAGCCAACTTAACGACTTCCACCTTGGACGAACTAGCCGTGAGAAATTACTGAAAGCCGTTGCAGTGTCCCCTTTAGATGTAGCGATTACCCATCTATTGTAGCTCGGTTGCCTCATCCACAACTTCGATGTCGTTGAGCCATTCAACAACCATGAACCATTATAATTTGCAAGACCGAAGTGCGAATGGCAATTATCGTTACGCTAGGAGTCATGACCAGCGAATAGAGGTGGAAGATTCAGTGAAACAGTAAATTGAATTTGTAAACACTAAACCACCTAAACGACCGTATCAGCTGGGGAGCAATGGCCTCGCGTCCCGGGCGTCTGCCACGACGCTACACTAGCTTGTAAACACATCTGTGGCACCGAAATATGGTTTGTATGTTATTATGAGTTTCACACACATTATCTACCGGCTCATAGATTACTCGCAGTGATACCTCCGCATTAAGAATAGTGCTGATAACAGGATAAATAGTACAAATATAGTAACCGACAAATGAAAGAAGTAGAGTAATTGCTGTTGATTTTCATGATAATTGTAAAACGTTATCATCATCAGCCATTTGACGCCCACTGCAGGACATAGGCCTCCTTCGCGGTTTTCATAACCATGAGACGATTTGCCATAATCGCCATGCTTGGCAGGCGGGTTGGAGATCGCAGTATGCGGTTGGAATCTCAGGAAGAAGCTGCTGCCCGTCGTCATCTAAAACGTTATAATTATAATTTATTAAACTGGTCAATGTTCGTTAGGTACAATATCCTTTTAAGCTTGTAAGCAAGAAAGTCACATCTAAACTTGGCGGGATTGTTTTGATAGAGAGCGTTCTCAGTATCAGCGGTGACGCCTCTTATCGTTCGTTCTTTGTTCCGCAAATGCGGACGGACACGTCACTCTACGACCATCGGATCATGTCAGAATAGATCTGACGAAGATGCTCTACCGCTCATAGGTTGATAATAACTTGAATCAACGGGATGAGATGTCCGAATCCACGCGTGACATAACGTGCTCTACGTTGTTTAATCGGACGAGGCACTCTTCATTACGATTGTTGAACATGTCACGCCACAGCGGTATAGCGAACGAGAGCAAAGGAAAAAACGTACTTAATATTCCAAACTCTCACTGGTATCGCACCTAGCCACGAATGTGGGCGAACGCACTCTGCGTAACTCGCAACTGACTGTACATAGGCGCTTCCTTCGCGTGGCCTGAAATGCAGACGTCCTCAGTCGCCCATCAATCTGATGCGAGACAGAGGTTCTCATAGAGCCACGCTGAAGCGTAAATAATGGCTGCTAATCAATACAATGGCAAATAGATGCAAAGGCCCACACGAGAGCATTAAGATATTGTATGAGCAGCTAAAGCAAACATTTGAAAGAGTTTCGGCCTCCATGGCGCCGGCTCAACGCCAGCCACATACATCTTTCACAATAGTGTCTTGCACAAAGTGAGGCGCGTTTCGTCATCCAGCACGCTTCGACACGCCTACGGGCCCGGCGACCCCCACTACGGCCTGACGCCCGATGCCATCGTTCTACAGACAATAATCTTGTCTTTTTTTCACAGCGCTTGTGCTAAAATTGAGGCATAATGATCCCTGATGACCGACTCATTTGAATATAAAACGAGGAAACAAAAGTTTTTCTATTAGTTTCGTATGTGTGCAAGGTTAAATATAATTACGGAAAGAATCCAAGTTTATTCAGTAACTTCTGATGTAATATATATTTTATGTTTGTTAGTATGTAATATGTACCCGTTGGTGTCAGAATATTGCATTTATGAAAGTATGTGTCCTTATTATTTAACTAGGTCTAGTCTTCATATTTATAGGTAGATGTTGTACATACTTGCGCTTGGGCCTCGTTAGGTCTATCACCCGTATAATGGCATGCAATTTAATTTACTAAGTACCTACGAAGCTTCATTGAAAATCAAAAATAATGTCAATGAATGTTCGCCTTTAACGTGACTCATTGATGTGAAAAATGCCGAGTATCCACGGCCAAATACTTACATGCAGTTTTTAGAACGAACCTTACTCAAATACAAGCGGCTCTCAGCCCACAGACAGATCTAAATCTGCTACGCTGGTACCTGGCCTCAACTCCGCTGACAATGACAAGGGGACCTTGGATTTCGACGAGTTTTTGTCTCTTTACAGCTCGGATAAGAATCGGTGAGCTCGTGCAAATCGTACCTACCTAGGTATTGTGTATGATCCCAGCCGCTGTGCTCACCACACATCAGATTATGTATGAATTATTATCGATTGAAACCACTTTTTTGCTTACCAGTACTCTAACCGACTTCCTAGTTCCCTTGAGGAGGCCATTGAACGAAAAGACTTCAACGCGCTCGGCCGACTGTTCTTGAACTGAGAAAACGTCATTGATACTTTAAATTGATGCTCGTAATTTTTCGTGGAATCGAAAGTTACTCACTGAGTAATTTTTGTTTCCTGTTGAAAATATTGTTGAGTAAAATAAAAATAAAATACTCGTCTCTTCGTGCGTTTCGTTAGTTCGTAGAAAAATCTCAGCAACATCGCCGCCCACGCGTCTTTGGAAACGCACCTCATGTTCTCAAACGGATGTACAGTGGACAGCAGGTCAACATTTACATTTTTGTTGAGAGTCGTCCTTAACGTAACTGATTAGATTGCACGCGTTTGTAAAGGTTGATGCGCTGTCGACTGCACTTGTCGTGAATCTTTAGAACACAATAACAGTTCTAACAACGTCAAAGCCAATCGGCGACCTTTTTAACAATTCTATTAAGGCCCGTGATTGCAGTGAAATAGTAGGCTGTTCGTAAATAGGCCAGTTAATTTAGTAATGCTAGTTGGACAGTTGGTAACCGCCTAAAATCCAAAGACCTTGGAACAGTGACTCAGTTTCAATATCTCGGTGGTCCGTTGACCTTTCGCCGATTTACGCGTTATTGCCAGTTTACCTAAGTTTTTAGGGTTCCGTACTCAAAGGGTAAGGGACCCTTTTCTAAGACTCCGCTGTCCGTCCGTCCGTCCGTCCGTCAGTCACCAGGCTGTATTTCATGAACCGTGATAGTTAGACTGTTGAAATTGTCACAGATGATGTATTTCTGTTGCCGCTATAGCAACAAATACTAAAAACAGAATAAAATAAATATTTAAGAGGGGCTCCCATACAACAAACTTGGTTTTTTTTGCCAACGATATTAATAACGCTTGAAATATTCAAATGGTAATGGTACTTGACCCTTCGTGCGCGGGTCGGACTCGCACTTGGCCGGTTTTTTAAAATATATTCTTACCTATCTTGAGGCATGTTGCGTTTTTCCCATTATGTTGATATCTCGTAGATAGTGGAAAAAATATCAGCTGTTTCATAAATTCACTAGAGCAGGTGCCCCAATTAGGTCCATATTATTATACCCCAACACCCCCCAATATCTCAAGTCTCTATTGGCCTTCTTATCCTGCACACATAGCAGAGAACTCCGTTCCTCACAAAATCGTCTTCTTTGTACTCTCACCGCTCTAGTTACGTCTCTAGCTCTTTCTGCGTCTCTGCCGTTCATCTCTGGAACGCCCTCCCTGATAATATCCGTGAAGCCCCCTCCGGGAACACTTCCTCGAGAAGTGCTACCCCAAGCTCCCTTAGCCCCTCCTCATGATAAGGGTCTTTCAGTTGTATGTCTTCTACTATTAATCATATTTATTTTATTGTATGTGTGGTAAATTATATGTATTCCCC
The DNA here is from genome assembly GCA_947308005.1 of Yponomeuta malinellus. NCBI lineage: Eukaryota > Metazoa > Arthropoda > Insecta > Lepidoptera > Yponomeutidae > Yponomeuta > Yponomeuta malinellus. Next base: position 11,173,279 of record OX371006.1, on the reverse strand, counting down.
TGACCTCTTATAGTGTGTAGATATAATATGTAAGTATTGTTAGTGGTATATAGGCTTATTGTATTTTAATATATATAGTACATATTGTCGGTATATGTAAATTTATATTAATGTGTAAGTTTATTTAATTACACTTTATAAAAGTATATTTTTAAATTTATATTAACTTTTTCTTTTTTTTTGCACGCCTACCAACTCTTTCCCTTACTTCCTGCGGTTGACTGGTAGAAAATGCTTATGGCATTAAGTCCGCCGCATTGTACGATTTTTTTCTTTAATGCAATAAATGTATGTAAATAAATGATTATGGAAAAACTGATATTTCTCAGTGTGGGGTCCGATAATAAAAGTTGGTTGTATTAACAAGAAGAATAACACGCTTAAGTTTCACCGGACCTTTTCACGATACGCTGTATACCCGTCCCATAATCAGCTCTACGTCATGAATTGGCTACGTACAGTATATCCGTTTAAGTTCTATAGTTCCTTTCAATAAGTATTACACTTCCATTGTGTTTTCAGACTAAAAAGACGAAGGCCCCGGATTTCTGTAAGGAATTACGACGGACTTTAAAACATAATTTGCAACCAAGACACACCTTTCGCACCGGATAATGGATCCGCATTTCAAGACCTTTTTTTTATTGTAAATGTGCACTATGAGAATTTAGAATTTCGAAAAAACAATCCACCCGCATTTTCTAACCTAACGAACAATCAATACGCTGGACCTTTTATATACTGCAGGTAGTTTGGCAGTGAAATCGAGAAAACTGGTGTTCTTAAGGTGTTGTAATATTGCTGTAGTTCTTCGAAAATGTTTTTTGTAAGCAAACAGGTGCCAAATATTACCACGAGTCGTTGACATGACGTGATGACCATCACAGCGGCGGCGGACCGGCGAAAGTGACACACTGCTTCTCTGTAATATCACTCGCAGCATCATTAGAAATAGATCACGTAACTCCCTGTAAATAAGTGGACCTGCAACACTTATTTTCAGGGAGATATTGGCGTATCATACTTTGGGTCACAGCTTTTAACAACCATAAGGATTTGTTTAAAATGTTTGTATGACATGAATTGCCTAAATATGCAAACATTACTTTCACAATGAGGAAGCAAAGATATCGCAAATAAGAGTAGTTTTCAATGTACCAAATGTATGGAACGCCAGCATTATTTTCTTTTTGCTAATTTAGGACTATTTCCACAATAAAACCTCATTGCTCCGTTGAGTACAACGACCCCCCAAAATTAGGTTTAATAGGAGCACTCTGTGACTGTCACAACCCCCGCGCAGATGGTTCGGTGATTCTCTGGGACATCCGGAGCCTCGCCCAGAAGGAGCACAAGACGCTGCGTGTGAACATCGAGTTCGACCACGGCGCGCGCGTCGCCTGGAGCCCCGACTCCAAGGCGTTCATCGTTCACACGGTGCGCGAGAACAACGTCCTTGTCTACAAGGTAGAGAAAAAGAAGGACGGCATGCTCGGCGCGGCCACACGAGTTCTCTCTTTCGACAAGGTGAGTGGAAATGGTGTCCAGCTAAAGCGCTCTAGGAAAGTAGCGATGCCGGTAGTAGGTAAGTTCCCCATTCGCCCGAACGAACAGTCCGATCAATCGGTACTAGTTTCTCGTATCGTTGATTGTGAAGCTAGACGAGAACTTTCCGCACTTAGCCTCATAGTTGGGCCATTGTACGTAGCTGAGGTATGTAAATACCTCAGACGCCCTAGCGTCTAGCGGAACCCTGGTTTCCTTCCATGATGTTTTCCCTCACAGTAAGCGAGGGGTATTGCCACTACCACTTCACAAATGTACCTAACTTAGAATACAAAGGCATTGATGCGTGTCGGGAATCGAACCCACGGCCTGCCGGATATGCGTTCTAGCGCTGCGCTACCAATTTTTGAGACTTTCATTACTAAATAAATCTATAATTGAGCTTAAATATTTGACAACGCTAAACGTTAACAAGTTTTCGGTTTCTCTTATCCTCTTAGCGAAACCCCTAATTTAAAGCGATATTAACGATCGTGAGCACCTGTACAGAACTTGGTCACAGTGTCCACCGCGGATTGAAAATTTCAAGCGGTGATGTATGTGAACACCTCACTCAGGATTCATCACAATGTTTTCCTTCACAGTTAGCGAGTGATGGATAGAATAGCCTCCTCAAAAACTGTATTATTTCCAAGACTATACTTTTTAAGCTTAAGCCTCGCGGTAAGCCGTTGAGGTGTAAGCGAACGTGAAACTGTTTAATTGAAAACGTTTCCTTTTAAGAAAAAAGAAATTGAATGAGTTTAAGCAACGATTTTAATTCTGGCACACTTTTTTTTAGCCAGTTTCTACGTTTTTAATTGCTTACTATTGCGATGTTTATAGCCGTTGAGACACTGCACATGCGAATGTTCATTACGTAAGAGACGTAAGTTTACTCATTTCATTTTTTTGTCGTGGTTATCAGTGCAACAGATGCAGGGTCGTATTTGTTGATGCATCGATAATGTTGATGTCTACGCTGGACGCTCTTGTCTCGTACGATGTGAGATGAGAGCAATTATTGTGGTTTTGTAAGGCTGATTTATACTAATTTGACTTGGAGTGTCTTTAAATTGCGATGTAAAGCCTTTAAACAGTTTAGAAATCTAAACAGCTGTAGATCGGTGTAAATTTTAATAAGTCGTGTTGCCCGATTGAACTTAATTGGTTGGCTCAGTCAGAGTAACTCTACCTTTCATTTTAGCTTCATAGTCGATGACTCTACATCGACGCAGGTCAATGCCTATTCCCACAATGACAGCAGCGATAGCTGTATAAGTGGATGTCCGTTAATTACGTGAGCTTAAAATGGGGGGAGGGTTCCGGCAAAATGTCACCAAATATTATTCAGAAGGGAAGGCATGAAAATCAAAGTTGGTGTGATTACGATCCCTAAGGTAGCTAGTTCTTCGTCTTCTTTTAGTGCCATCTTCTGTCAGAGGTCGGCTATCATTGTGGCTACTTTGTCCCGTGATGTTGTGGTTCGGAAGAGTTCACATTTCTCGTTCTAAACCACTCTGCAAGATTTTGGAGCCACGATGTTTACTGCGGCCAGGTCTCCCTCGTACCTGGATTTTGCCTTGCAGAATGAGTTGCACCAGATTGTACTTGTGACTGCGCAAGATATGACGGTCTTTAGTGGCTCTGTTAATTACGAAATATAATATTTATGGTGGGAGGGAAATCTCAATAAGCAGATTTTTCATTATATTATTATGGGTTATCTACCTCTAACAAAAATACAATGTATTCCTGACAAAATACAGTAGCATTGCCGAGTGTACAAACAAAAGAGCAACATAACATTATCAGGTCATGTGACATGTCACCGTCACCTCCGACCGACTATGACGTCTATAAGCAATCGAATGAAAGTGGGTCAATAGGTAAGTAGCAAATGGAATATGTATATAAAAATTTAATCATACCCCTTTGTATATCACTCGCTCTATTGTTGTAATGATACCGCTGTACAGAGTACAGGCAGTGCGTGCAAAATGTAATGATAATAATATTTTCTTTGCTGTCGCGACGCACTTATGCGCATTTAAACCGCTTAAAGGTCATGCGATGTTCGCGATACGGCTCCTCTATGCGTACACGCAGTTAGAATTACAGTCCGCGATACCTAGTTATATCCACTTTTCTTCGATACTCGCTTTATGCTGCGCGCGATATGAGCTAAATTGGCGTAGCCGCTGGCGTTCATTGTACACTAATTAACGCATTGTCGGCACATATATTTTTTAGGGTTCCGTAGTACCCTTATAGTTTCGCCGTGTCCGTCCGTCTGTCAGCTGAAATACGGCATATAAATATTTACATACTAGCTGAGCTGGCAAACGTTGTTTTGCCATATTAATTAGCCTACGATCTATTCGCAGACCTACCAATTATACACAAAAAATTTCATAAAAATCGCTGAAGCCGTTTCGGAGGAGTTCGATAACAAACACTGTGACACGAGATTTTTATATATTAGAAGAGAATATTAATCACGTCGATAAAACAGTACAATAAAATCTAAAACAAAATATAAAGTAGAGCGTTCCCCCATCTCCCGGCTAAATGGCAGTAGGACATATAATGAAGTTAATAGGAAAACTATCATGGCTGAGTAGGCTTTACAAGTTAACGAGTAGGTAATAGTCGATCAACTTTTAAAGGGAAAATTTCGGTCAAATTCCATTAAAAATTACTTTGATGAAGTTGTTAGTTGTGCAAAGCAATCAAGACACCTATTCTTCTCTGAAACCCTACACTGCGTATGGCCCGACACACACTTGGCCGGTTTTTTAATACTGTACGTAGTAAAAGCGGCTGAAGACCCGCCATTGTGTGCTCGTCACGTTGGTGTACCTACTATAGACGTATTTTTGATTCCACAGAGAAAATGGTGTAGTTGTGTAAATTGTGTACTTTCGACATCTGATGCCTGACAATGTGGACAAAACTAAGAAAAAACTTGGCCTCTGCATCTTCGTGATGAAATTCTTTATGCAGCGTCCAGTGGCACCTTCACTCACACTAGATGAATGAAGGGATCATTCGGACGCCTGGGACAATCCAAAAAAAAAAACAATGTCCCACAGACAAAACTAGTAGACGCTATACATATTCTTAGCATGCTCTTCAGAGCTTACTGTTGTAGTAGTACATAATTAGATTATAAGCAAGATTATTTGCAAGCTGATGATTCTCCAATCTGAATAGATAAATAATGCCGCTTCAATGTCATATTCAAATAAGGGCGCTTCACGTAACAAAACAATATGACTGCGACAAAAAAAAATCTGTCGACTGTTTTGTAGTAGAGACAGAACGCTTATAGCGAAATGTCAAAGGTCGAAATGTGTAAGACTTTTTGTTACAGTGACATTTTATATCATCTTTCTGTTGTAGAAACAGAAAGCGCGCAATATAATAGTAGAGTCCGTGCTAGGTTGACGGGGATTAACTTTATAGCGCCAGTAAAATCTAGCTTCGCAACCACAAATAGAGGTTTATGCAGAATCCACTTAAAAATAAGATTAAGACCACGTTTCCAAATGGTACACTACACACACACTAGAAAGGCGATTGTCCTGGGATTAAAACCAGGGATATTTATTATACTAATCTCACGCGACCTGCCTATTTGTGGATCTCTGTTATTGGCTTTGTGAAATGTATCTTTATTATTGTGATCTTTGGTGTTGATGTCCTTAATAAATTAATAAAATAAAATATGGTAAGTACTTGCTGGATTGGAAAACATCTTTAAAATTATGGAACTGCAAGGAGAGTAATACTACTATATCCCACCACAACATAAATGTAAAATAAGAAACTGGCCAGCTCCTCGTCCCAAAAAAATACTTAATATAATATAAAAATTTGCCATGATCCTTGTCTTCGCGGAATTAGCAGTGTTAAAATAAATATTGTGTAACTTTTCAATTTACAGACCAAACTTGGCAAGTTTTTAGAAGATGTCGACGGATAATAGGGAACTATACAATTATTTCTCTATATCCTTCTTATATTCGCAAAAATTCGTAATACCCGCTTCATACTAAGTTTCCTACAATATACACGATGCATGATGATATTGTTATGTTCTCAAGGAATTTTGTTTTCGTATTTAGAGAACGACCTTTAATGACCGTGGTTGTTTTCGTCGGTCAGGGCGTCGCCCTACCTTGATCGAACGAACGACACTTTGTTTTATCGGCGTTATGAACTTTTGGGCCTCACTCAACCCCCACTGCAAATACGGCAGAATTACAAGAATAAAAAATTGACTGGAGCAGAAAGTTTTTAGCGATGAGATGCAGACTTCTTAGGATTATAAATGGGCAATGTCTTTATGTAGCTGCCTTAAGTTTAACTTATGCTTAAGAACTTACAGAAGAAGATTGATAATTGTTAAGTATAAGATAAAATATTGATGAACTATTTAAGGCCGTACTTTCCTTCCTTTGTCTGTCGCACATTCCAAAATGTTCAATGATAGTGAAATGAAATAAAAAATTAAAACCGACTTCAAAACACTACAGCATTAAAAAGTTGCAAATAATTTAAAAGAATACCTTTACATTAGAAGTATGTATACATATAGGTATTGTAGAAGCATAATTTGTAGTCGGCGGCCAAAATATATGTCCTGGTCATGAAACTGGAAACTACAAATTATACTTCTACAATACCTACATGTATAAATACGTCTAATTTAAAGGTATTATTTTAAATTATTTCTAACTTTTTAGTGCTGTAGTGTTTTGGCCTACCTATTACCTAGTTTTTGGAATTGAAAATAGGCGAGAAAAATTATGTATAATTTCTCTATTTTTTTTTTATAAAAAACTTAGAACTCGAGAGAGAAACAAAAGGAAGATGCGGTTTTAACGTCATCGTATAAAATATAACAAATTAATATGGGCCGGTTTTCATCGAGCGTTTGCTTGTTTTATTTATAGCAACGAAAATCATTCATTCATTGATTTGATTTTTTTTTTTCAAATATAAAAAAAATCGGATTTATTTAATTTAAATCGGATTTGTTTGATTAAAATCAGATTTTTTTAATGCACTGATCTTTTTTAAATCTGAACTCAGTTATTTATTTAAAAACACATACCATATTTTTTGTTAAATGAATTATAAAATAAAAAAATAAAATGAATAAAACTAACAAAAACATTTATTTTAATAAATGGTTCAAGCTTTTTAAACAGGTTCGTATTTATTGGCCATACTTCACAAAACATATTAAGTATAAAATTTAAAAAAAAATTGAAAGTGCTTCTAAAATACAGTATTTTTTTTAAATGTATCCTGTTACTTTTGCCATATTTTAACAAATATGAACAAATAAAATAAAATAGACTCGAAATTAATAAATGAACATAATGTCATTTGGGTTTCATCGTAGTCACAGTCACTTTGATATTCACAGATGTTATGTTATTGTTGGTCTTGTTATTTGTTCAAACTCAGTTTATTCAGAAGCAAGACTATAAGTTTCGGGGAATTCCTGAACTGCGTAGGTAAACATAGTATTGGACCCATGTTTTTCGTAATTTAGACCGTGTTCGAACCGTACTTTATGTCGGGGGACGTGACTCTTGACACTTTTTGGCTGTTTTAGTCGCGTAAAAAAGTAAGTATTTGCATTGTTCAGGCGCTTACAACAGGTACCTTAAGCAAGTTTTAGCAAAATCGGCAGCACATATTGTAGCAAAAAAAATATATTCTTGAGAATATTTCAGAAAACTTCTTTGTCTCTGAAACAAATTATAATCGGAATCCCTTGTGAAACGCATGCACGTAAATATTTAAGAAAACGCGAGAGTAACTTTTAGGAATCTTTTTTATTTGTCGTTGTCCTTGACACAGTCCTTTTTCAATTTTTAAAATATTAGACATAATAATATAGAAAAAGTATCAAAGAAGTAAAAACATAAAAAAGGTTGGTTGGTCGGTCGGCAACACCTTGATATAAAAAAGCCACAATTACCCCTTGTAATCAAGTTTAAGGTTTTAAAACCATTTAGCAATAATAAATATATAATTTAGGTTCGTCGATAAGATTAAGAAACAATATACTTAAAAACATTGTTAATGCCTAGGGTTGTTTGTCATCCTCTTAAGCTACGTCATTGACAGTATAACGTTATCTATACGAAAGATGCGACTTGCAAGAGTGGAGAAAAAATAGTAGCGTCTACAGCATGGCGATTTTTACCACTCTACCCAGTAACGTTACGGGTGAGTTTGCATAAGAGTAACGGCCGAGCTTCTATTGACTGAACGGAGTCTATCTGTACGCCACTGATTGATCTGATTGATTACCTTACTTTCCCCATTCAATTCCGGCTTATCACTAAACTGTGTTTATAACAAATATGGAACATTTCTTAGAATTCGTTAGCAACAAGTCGCGTTTAAAGTGAAAGCGTGCTTTGAACCGCGAACGTAGGTCAGTGACAAACCTCGATTAGCTGTAACTGTGAGATTGACACTTAGGGCACAGTGCACTCTAAGGCCGATATTCAGAAACACAGCGTTGAGCTACACTTAACGAGCACTAAGCTGAGCATCGGCTGAGCAATCTCAACAAAGACTCAAGAATTTTGTATTCACAGTCAATATCTCGACTCGAACTCAGCTAAGCCACAGCTCAAGCTAAACTTACGTGAGCGTGTAATCTGTGGTACAGTTTTTGACGTTACCGGTTTATATTATCTGTTAAAGCAACATGAAAGGCATACCTACAATAATCCACAGGAGTGAATGAGATGGCAACAAATGTGGAAACTTTTTACGCGCGGTTATACTTTATTTTGACTTCTCATTACTCTAAAAACACAATTTAACTTTTCGAAGGAAAATGAGCATGCAAAATGTCAAATTGTGAATAAAAAAAAGGTTACTTCACCACAGCCACAGGTTATTTAGAGTTCTCGAATTGCCTACAGGTGCCTACAGGTGTCGCTACTTTCTTCGTCATTGCCACCTTGAGTCTGAGCTAAGTCGCCGAAATCCACTACTCAGTCTCAGCTTAGCTTGCGCTCAATTTTTGTTATCTCAAACTCAACTGTGAATACAAAATATCCCTGAGACTTTCATTTTGACAGTTGGAAGACCCGGACTCACATTGAGCTCACGCTCAAAATCGTTTCTGAATATCGGCCTAAGATCAGTGGCCGGCATATCACCAGATCTGTTTGACGCAATTCAGTGAAATGCGTATTAAATATAGCGGGGCCGGGAATAGGTAGGCGTCATATTGTAAACGCGCGATTTCAGAGCAACGGCCTAGCCCGCCTTTTTACAAGTATTTCTCATCGATCCATGCCAAATAAAAGGTGCGTGGAACCTGGGAACTGAACACAGAGCTTCCATATTTGCTTATTTGTACCTGCACTAAATTAAAACCGAGCGGACTAAATTCAACTCTATGTCGCTTTACACAGAGTTGAATTTAGTTCGACATTATGCTTGATGTCACTGGCTGACTATCAAAGTAAATATAATATATTAATCTGTGGGTAAATTGTCTTTCTCTCAGTACATAGGTAAGTCTAGTCAGTGCCAGATACACATAGCTTGTATTTTGTTTTAATTTATTGCTATGTAAAATAGGTAAATACACATTGTTAGGGTTCCGTACTTAAAAAGGAAAAAAACGGACCCTTATACGAGTAGGATCACTTTGTTGACGGTCCGTCGTTCCGTCCGCCCGTCTCTCTTTGTCTGTCTATCTGTCAAAGCCCTTTATCTCGGGCACGCGTGGAAGTATCGTGATGAAATTAAAACCAGGTCTACAGTCCCTTGAAGCTGTGAAAAAATTAAAATCTAAGTTAACGTAAAAATAAGATACGGCCGTCTATGCCGCAAAAACGTATATTTGGACACTCAAGAGAATCGAAATTTACAGGGTACTTTCCGTTGACCTAGAACTATGAAGTTTGGCAAGTGACATAATCTTATTCTACAAGTACAGGGAAAAATCAGAAAACTATACATTTGTAATTAAATCATTAAAAAAATAGTCTGTGAAGTTCGGGAAAACTTCGATTCTCTTGTAAATTTCGATTCTCTTGGACACTCAAGAGAATTTGAATTTACAGGGTACTTTCCGTTGACCTAGAACTATGAAATTTGGCAAGTGATATAATCTTATACTACTCGTACAGGGAAAAATCAGAAAACTATACATTTGTAATTAAATCATTAAAAAAATTGTCTTTGAAGTTCGGGAACAGCTCGGAAAAAACTGCGAGACTCGATTCCTGAACTATTTATAATATATAAGTTCCTACAAATTTGTACGGCAAATCCGACTCGCACTTGTCCGGTTTTTAAATACAGTCAAAGACAAGAAATAGGAAATAAGGATGATAATTACTACATTTCCCCGTAACGATTTGTATCAACGGTGTGTGGTGTATCCACGGATAGTGTATCTGGCACGGAATATATGATATTCTGCAGCATATTCTGAATTGTGAACCAAGAAGTACCATTAAAGCTTAAAAAGTAATAGATTATAGTACCTAAAGGTAGTGTCGCCTCTTCATAAGTGTTGGAATAAGACCTGAAATTATGAAAAATTCTGTCAGCCGGTTCTTACTATAATTTGAACGCCGCGTTGCCGTATTCGTTAAGCGATCGTGTTATTAGTTATCTACCTACCAGTTGTTGATTCCAAATAACTCCAATAGCGGGTTACACACGGAGTATCCTAGTTTGGGAGAAATGTGATTTCGTTGCGCAGGTTAATTTTTAAAAACCTATTCGATTAATTTTTACCCGACTTCAAAAAGAAGGATGTCCTTAATTCGTCCGTATATTTATTTTTGTTCATCGATGATACTTTACAACGCCACGCTGTCTAATTTATTGTTTTATGGTAGATAGATTTACTTGGTGCCATATAAATTTGGTCAAGATCTGTTTATGAGATCCATGAGAAAGTGAAAGTCTTATATTTAACGCGTGTTTTTCTTAGTGTTTTTGTTTAAAGTAGTTTATTTATAATTTTTATAATACTAGCTACATCTTACAGCGTGTTACAGAAAGCTCAGGTGAAAAGTAATTCTACCCATTAATGGAAACAACATTTGTTCTGAGATCAACTTGCCAAATAAATATCGGCTGTTCCATACAAAATTTAGATACCTGCTAAGTATGAACAGCTGATATTTCCGCTATTTTAGTCATTATATTCATGGTCAAAATAAAGCACTCAAGTTTCACTGGACCTTTCTGCAACACGCTGTATTTTGCATAAGACTATTAACGTTCTATACTACAATCAGGTATATTTCCTCTTGAGATAGCTAGGTTCAACCACAGGGCAAAATTTACCTACCATTTGCGCCGTAACAAATTGCATTGCGACTGTGTCTACCCAGACAGGTTCAAAGTCTATTCAGCTTGTCAGATATGACGTAATTAGTATACGAGTAAGGACTTTAGTGTACACCGGGAATTACATCTAAAACTTAATACGAGTAGTACGATGATTCTACATTTTTTTTTTGTTGGCCATTTATGCGCTTGCCACCTAGTGCGCTTGGTACCACGCTGCAGCCATCCCAAACAGGGGTGGCTGAGAAGACGATGGCGGGATGATACTGACAAGTTCTTGCCGGAGTAGTCAAAGGTGGCAAATAACCGACAAATTTGGTCTAAAAAGCGGTGGTTGCCTAGTGGCTAGAAAAAGCGGTGGTAGCCTATTTTTGGGTAGAACTTTGGACTCGAAAGCAAGAGACCCAGGCTCGATTCCCAGTGCGGGCGTGTACTTATGACTTTGTTTTCTAAGTTATGTACACTTGTGAAGTTATACTAGCAACACCACTCGCTAACTGGAAACCATGTGAGGAAACCTGAGTGTCTGAGCTATTCGCATACCTCAGCGTTTGAAATCGCCAATCCGCGGTGGGCACGCGTGGTGATTAAGCCCATACTCTCTCTCTGAGAGAAGGCCTGTGTCCTACAGTGGGACGTATATAGGCTGCTTATATATTGGTCTTAAAGGGGTGAGGCCTTTGCCCTGCAGTAGAAAATCCATGTAATGCAGGCTTAAAAAAAAGTGTTCCGCAGGGAACCAAAAAGAAAGTACGGTCTCGCCAATATGTTAAGTAGAGTCACCAACTCTTTGAAATGTTATGCCCGGGCGTTTAATACAACGCCGTAAGGCTACCGGTATTTTAAACCAGCTTTATTATAAACCCGCCTCTTCGTTTGCTTAGGATTCTGAAAAATGTAACCTGCATTTCGTGAGGACTGGCAGGAAAATGCTGGGATTTTAACATTTGACTATTTATAAATTTTATCGATAGCTGCTAACGTTGCCATATCAAATATATTCAGTGAATTCCTTGCAACGTACAGGAATTTACGGTGAATAAAGAATATAAAAAATGTTCATATGAAAATATGGTACTCCAATTAAGAGTTGATGTTAAACCGAATTTGCAAAAAACCAAGTTGGGAAATATTCCCGAAATTTTATTGAAAATTCCCCACAAATTTGAAGTAATTTTTCATGAAACCCCCATGAGTAAAATCTGTAATATTTTTACTATTTGTACATTTAATAATGCTTAATTTAATTATCCCAACGCGAGCTGCAAAAAGTCAATAGAATTCGAAATAATTAAGGAATAAATACACATTAAGGCAAACAATAAACACCACTTTAATTAATTTTTACAATCTACAAGTCATTTAGTAGAAAAAAAAATAGTTTCCTTTCTCACCGATTATTTTGACGCTTTCTTAAAAAAATTATAACTTTGAAACGAAAGGAATTGGTCACACGGCACTTCTACTCTGGGCCTTAAAATGTTGCAAGCTATCAGGATCTGCACAGCAGTCAACCATGTCCAAAAATAGTCTCCAATAACATACTGTGCATCGGTAGGTGAAACACAAATCGGACCAGTAATAGGACACCCAGTTAAAACATCACCTCTTCGTTCAATGTACCTACATCCCGTAGAAGATCAAGAAACTATTTATCAATATTATAAAATCGATAAAAAACAAACATTTGTGGAATTGTTGAAGTGCCTCCTGTACTAATTAAGCAATGTTACTGTTAAGCACAGAACTAGCTACACCATTAAAAAAGAGGCGAATTTCCGGACTTGTTAAAAACATCACCAGTAAAACCTATCCACAAAAAGATGAAAAAATTAATTATACGCCAATTGCATTACTGTCATGCCTCTCCAAAATACATGAAAAAGCAATGTGTAAAAGTCTTTATAGCAATTTATAAAAGTTTAATATTTTTGACGATTGCCAGAATGGATTCAGGAAATCACGATCAACCACGAATGCTTTGTATAAATATCTCCAAGAAGCCTTTAAACTTATAGACAGTAAAAATTACGAGGGTGGGCCTACTACTGGATATTACATCCTTGATATTATGACAAAGGCCTATGACAAAGTTTCCTACTCTATCTCGAAAAGCTGCATGGGTCAGGTATCCGTGGACGTGTACGCAATTGGTTCAAGTCGTACTTAAAAAAAAAAAAAAAACCGGTCAAGTCCGAGTTGGAGTTGCGCACGAAGGGTTCCGTACCATTATCTATACAACATTAGACACAAAGATCGAGAAAAAACGGCAAAAAATCACGTTTGTTGTATGGTAAATATTTATTTTATTTTAATTATTTACTTTTGAAGCAATTATAGAACTAAATATTCTGTTAATATTTCAAGCGTCTACCTGTTGCCGTTATTAATATCGAGCAAAAAACGGCAAAAAATATCTTTTGTTGTATGGGAGCCCGCTTAAATATTTATTTTATTTTAATTACATTTTTACTTTTTAAGCGATTACAAAACTAAATATTCTGTGAATATTTCAAGCGTCTACTTGTTGCCGTTATTAATATCGAGCAAAAAATGTCAAACAAATTACGTTTGTTGTATATTTAAATGTTGTATTGTTAAATATTTATTTGATTCTATTTTTAGTATTTGTTGTTATAGCGGCAACAGAAATACATCATTTGTGAAAATTTCAACTGCCTATCTATCACGGTTCATGAGATACAGCCTGGTGACAGACAGACAGACAGACAGACAGACGGACAGTGAAGTCTTAGTAATAGGGTCCCGCTGGGCAACTTTCGGGTACGGAACCCTAAAAACAGGAAACAAATAGTTGAGATAGATTATCACAACCCAAACAAAATCAAAATAGAGAATACGGTCCCACATCAAGTGTTATATTCCTCAAGGAAGCTTACTAGGTTGTATACTTTTTCTTGTGTACATTAACGACCTACCAGAAGTTATACAGCAAGAATCGCAACTACCTATTTGCAGATGACATGTCTATACTATTCAAACTCGATAACCTAACCAACCCTGAACTAGCAATAACTCAAACACTTCAAAATGTAGCAACTTGGCTCCAAGACCACAACCTCGAAATAAATTACAATAAAACAAAAATTATCCAATTTAGATCCTACAAAAAAAGCTCCTTTAGATATTAATTTAAATTGTAACAAAATAAAATAACTATAGAAGAAGTCGAAACTTTTAACTTGCTTGACATGAACGTAGACACGCACTTAAATTGGAAATCTCATATAAACCACATAAAATCAAAAATTTCCAAATTTATATACGCTCTCTTTGAATAAAAGTGCAGCACAAACACTGCAACTCGTACAGCATACTATGCTTAGGCATACACTTGGTCGCGATATGGTGTGATGCTGTGGGGTAATAGCGTAAATGCACACGAATTATTCATACTACAAAAGAAATAAACAATAGCCAAAGCTGTAGACCATCCTACTAATATTATAAATGTGAAAGTTTGTAAACATGTTTGGATGTTTGTTACTCAATCAAGCAATAACGTCTGAACGGATTTACATTTCGTACGGAGATAGTTTGAGTCCCGGGGAAGGACATAGGACTATAATTACTCATTCCCTGCGGACGAAGTAACATAACATAAACTCACGCCTGTATCCCAGAGGGGTAGGCAGAGACCAGGGACTGCCACTTGCTACGATCCTGACAGATCACTTTCGCTTCCTCAACATTCATTAGTTGTTGCATGGACGCAGGCCGGTTTCGGGTACTTTTTATCTTGCCCTTTGCTAATACATCCCCTAATTGGTCGAAGTATGTCGACGAAGTCGCGGGCAAAAGCTAGTATTTTATAAAATACAAATTATTTACGATAACATCTTTATACATATTCGACCTCTGTACTTTGTAAAGAAAAACCAAGACATATTTTTAAGAAATTGTAAGACACACAATGTAAACACTCGTAACAAACGTTGTCTGGAAGAAATTACGTTTAGTAATGAGGCCGCCAATTGTACTGTACTATACTATTGATTAATTCTCATATGTAATTCCTGGTGTACATACAATAAAGAATATTCCATCTATCTATGAAAGTTATGAATACTGTGACATAATACAAACAATAATATCCCAACACAATAAGCAATAAGGACAATGAATAAATACTTCCAAAAATAGTTATATTAATGTAACGAATGTGTTATGCCATAATAATATCTAATAATGATGATGGTGGTAATAATCACGTGTAATAACAATAATTATGATGATAATAATGTATGTTGCATTGTTGATAATGTGAATAATTGATGTACTATTTCTTTATCCTATAATTTGCAATACCTGTGTAAGGCAACTAAGTTCTAAGCACTAAATTGTAATGAACACCAAACTGTTGCACTTGGTTGCAAATAAATATTGATTGATTGGGTATCCTAGTTTGGGACCAGGTCAAGTGATTGTGTTGTGTGGAAGTTATTTATTTATTGATTGATTGATGTCATTTCGCCTATACCACAGTCCCTGCTTGGTTACGTTTTATAGTCGTCCATACATGCTTTCCTGTTTGGTCATAAAATTTACTTTCAAAAACCAAAAAGTACAGCTAGCAATAAAGGTTTACGAAATAAAAGTCACGTTGGTAGTAACACATTAATTATTGACTTGTAGTCTATAGAACATTTCAGCCAACGTAGGTACTAGTACTATCAATATAGGTACATTTATGTACATAGCCAGCATACATTTCACATAAACGAGTCGTGAGTATGTAATGTTTGGTTAGTTGAAGGCGGTGATTTAGCAGCACAGAATGGGCTCACATGAAATCCTCACTGTATTTGAAGTCTACGGTTACTTGGAACGTGCTAGATTTAACCTTGGCGATGCCATTGTTGTGAGGTGTCGTCAACGCTTGTCAGGTGTCGCTGGCCGCTTATGTAAGACCGTTTCATCACCGAGTAGATGCACCGCGATTAATAGGACCTTCTGTTGATAACCGTCGTTTAGTTGATAGAGACACTTGCGAATATCCTACTGTAGACATGACTTTACGGATAAACGATTTACTGAAGTTTATGATTCAGTCTGGCGAGAAACAGGGAAATGAATAAGTAAGTAAGAAGAAAGTCATTTTATTCATTAAAAGATGATACACAACACTTACTTTCTCACTCTATTTAGTTTTCAGGGTTCCGTACCCAAACGGTAAGGGACCCTATTACTAAGACTGCGCTGTCCGTCCGTCTGTCACCAGGATGTATCTCATGAACCGTGATATTTAGACAGTTGAAATTTTCACAGGTGATGTATTTCTCTTGCAGCTATAAGGAAAGATACTAAAAAAAAGAATAAAATAATTACTTAAGGGTAATAATTCCCATACAACAAACTTGATTTTTTTCCCGTTTTTTGCTCGAACGGCAACATGTAGACGCATTTATAAACAACCGGCCAAGTGCGTGTCGGGCCACGCGCAGTGTAGGGTTCCGTAGAAAGAGAGGGTTTTATCTGCTTTGCAGAACTAACAACTTCATCAACGTAATTTTCAATGGATTTTGTACGAAGTTTTTCTTTTATAAGTTGGTCGCCTATTACACGTTAACTTGTAAAGCCTACTTAGCCTTGATAGCTTTCCTTTTAAGTTTATTATATGTGCTACTACCCTGAAATTTTTCACGTTTTCACGTTTTGTCTGTGTGATCAATATGTATGTCTATACCAAATTTCAGCTTTCTCGTACTAATCGTCTCTGAGCTAGGCCGCGGGTAGACAGACAGACGGACGGACATGGCGAAACTATAAAGGTTCCTTGTCGACTACGGAACCCTAAAAAACGATTCCTTAAACCCAACATTTATGTATGGTAGCGAAACTTGGGTATGGCAAAAGAAGCAAGAGAGTAGGATTAATGCAGTAAAAATGTGATCCTTGAGCAGTATGTCTGGTGTTATTTTGAATGACAGCATACGCAGTTACGTAGTTTGATTAGAGAACGTTGTGGACTGAAAGAGGATGTAGTGACTAGAATTGAGACAGGAATGTTGCGTTGGTTTGGACATGTGGAGAGGATGAAAGAAGAAATATTGACGAAATAATAATATCGAGGAAATGTGGGTGACAGGGCAGGTAAGGGACGTCCCAGGCGGACATACTTCATACATCCCCTATTTAATAGGGGATGTATTAGCGAGGGGCAAGATAACAAGTACCCGAAACCGGTGTGCGTGCATGCAACGACTATGAATGTCGGTGAAGCGAAAGCGATCTGGATCTGGATCGGCGCTAGTGTCCCTTGTCTCTGCCTATCCCTCAGACGAGAGTTTGTTATGATTCCTTAAAACACTCGATAAACGCCAATTAAAATAGTCTGCTGGAGATTTTAAAAGGAAAAAACGTAACCACAGATTAACTAAACTGCCTCTGAGTAGTATTCTAAGGCTGTTTTTTATTTAGTGCTGTATTTTTATTATTATCTCGTAGTCAAAATTATTGAATCGTAATAGGCCCACCACCGAACGTGCTCTAAGGTTACATAGAGGCGTCTGGCAATACCTTTCATGAAGTGCGTTGCAACCTTTTGTGCTGAGATTAGATAATAATTATTGTTAGATACGGCTATCTCTAGTTGGTAGATTTGCCTATTATGCAACTAGAATTACGAGTACATACACAAAGCGCTGCACTTCGTTTTGATAAGGAAATACCCGCCAAGTGCGAGTCGGTCTCGTGCACCAAGGTTTCCATATTATAAATTAATTATTAAATAATAAATAATTTCCACACAAAACAGTCACTTGTCCTGGTCCCAAATAAGGATACCCGGTGCTATGCTAACCGAGCAACCCTCACAAACATGGAAATACACCCAGACTAACGCCATTTGTATCACGTACGGTGGTTTCCAGTGGGAATCGAACCCAATACCTCCGTTTTGGTAGTCAAGCGTGTTAACAGCTAGACCATCGAGGCATTTAAAATAAAATTATTTGTGTCACGTATTTAGGAAAAAATGCGTTGTAAGTTTCAGGCGTACGGATTTAATAGGACGGGCGCGGCCGGTCGGACAGACAACGTAGGGGGGGGCGTAGCAAAAGCTTAGCGCCCTTTGCCGCCCTTAATTTACGGAACCCTAGAAAGATAATGGCGGATCCACGTGTCCCAGAACGCTGCGCAATGATAGAGATCATTTAGCGGTCAATCCGCAGGGCCGTATGGAAATAGTTTACGGCTTTTATAAACGCAACGTGCGGCTTGCTACCTATTACACCCAGCTATGTGCTTAAACCCGAAAACAAAATCCATGTGCTCCCGTGGCTGAGTTATGATCGCGGGCCGAGTGCCAAAGCTGAATATTCGCCGCAGCTTCCATTCCAATATCAACATCCTGTACTAATACAATCTTTTGATGCGTCTTTGTACCTATTTCGGAGCTGAGTTGAGTTTTATTGTGACTCATAATAAGGCGTGTGTTGGTAGGAAAGAGGACGTTGCGAAGTGAGTAACAAATAAAATAGTGCAAAGTGTGAAACGCTGAAACATAAATTCAGTTAGGCAATCTACTTCTAGTCAATAATGTATGGGCATTATATTTAGCAATGCAAAACTTTCAAAGATTTTGTTGCCTTCTCGCGAACCCTCGAAAAGGTAAGCATCATCGCAGTGCGTATTTGGGTGTGGTATTTGTTTGTTTACTATAATCATTGTCGATTTGACGCTATTTTCATCACGTAATCAATCATATGTAATTTCATTGCGTCAGTATTCTAATTTATTTGGGGTCAAATGTAATTTTTCACGCACAGACTTTATGTGTGTTTATACCACCCCATTGGATGTTACGTAACAGCGATGATTTTATCAGCGCCAGTATAGTGGTTTCTAATTACAACCTCGCCACTATATGACGTCTGGTCTGTCTGTATATAACCATGCATGTAAACGGTTACGCGTGCTATGTATTTATTATTGTATTGGATGCCCACGTCCGACATCAGACCCTGCGGCATGACATCGCGATAAACTTTCTCGACGTTCTATCGACTAGGGTAATAATATTAATTTATTACCACGATTTGGACTGTTTTCGGACATTCAGGTCCGTACTCAGGCAAAACTTAATTTAAAGGTGTAACGGACTATTAACAGTGTATTTTTTGCGTCTCTCTGAAAGGAATTCACAATTTTTTTACTAAAAGAAAAAGGGTAGTATTTAAACGCAAATAAAAAAATACTTTTGTTTCCAAAAATAATCTCATTTCCAAGCAAAAGTACTGATTGCACAGCAAAATACTCAACTCAAAATGTAACTAAATAAGCAACAGTTTATATTCGTGAATCGTGGCGCACCGCTACTTATCCTAAAGTAAAGCTTTTTTATTAATGCAGAGCTAATTGTGACTAGCGCACATTAGAAAGAAAGAAAGAAGACATTTATTTAAATTTTCACTGAAACACAAACCTAGTACCTTTTTTCTTTTAATGAAGCATATTTTTTATATGAAATACAACAGTTTATCTAAATGAAACAGCTTTTTATTTGAGATAATCATCTAATTAATTATTAATTACAACAAAATGAGACCAACAATCAAATACAAAATCAGATACAAAAATTGTAACTTCAACATTTTTATTGAATTATTAAGGCGGGTCTTTGATGGGACGTCCGCGCTTCCTTTTTTGGCCAATATTTTTGGCCTCTGCAGGCGGTGTCACGTACTTGAGCCGGATCGCAAGACCGATGACACGCATGCACATATAGTCCTTAAAAATATGGGACAGGTACATTTGCCGTTCATACAGGCGCTTTGTTCCGTGCGTGGGCAAGACAACTGTCCAATCTTGATTAAATGAAATGTCACTTGCTGTTGAGCTTGGTCCTATGAATGTAGTTCGGAGACCGATTCTAAGACTTAAACGTTCCTGTCACTTTTCGCCCATTGATACGCATGAGTATGAGTCCAGTTGTTGCAATTAATAGAAACCGAGGCAGTGGAAGATGTTCTCGCAAAGTGTGGCAGTCTTTTATACCTCTATTGAAAGATTATTTGTCGCTAGAGTCCCTTCAGCTGAGCCGAGATACCAATTTGGATTGAGCGACACCCATTCCTGTTTGAAATGTTATGAATTGTTGTTCTTGTATGTGTTTACGTAAAATTGCAGCTAGCGCTTGCTGGAAGAAAGTAGGAGAGGTTGCTGAATGCAATAAGTCGATATCATCCAATATTTGTTTCTGTTATTTTGCTATGAGTGTGAGTGTTATGGCTGTAGAGTGTGAGTGTTATGGCTGTATAGTGTGATTATTATACGTGTACACGCTCTGGTTCATTGCTGCGCAGTCAGTAATTATGATATGCATATCGTATTTTTGTACCTAAAGGGATTTATTTGTCTCGCATTAGAGGAAAAAATTTAATGTATATTTTCAAATTATCTGCAGTACTAGTTAAACAATTCGTTTATTTGTACTGAAATAATATGGGCAGCAGCGTCTTCCTGAGATTCCAACCGTATACTACGATCGCCAACCCGCCTGCCAAGCGTGGCGATTATGGCAAAACCCTTTATGGTTAGGGAAAACCATGAGGGAGGCCTATGTCCTGCAGTGGGCCAAAAAATGGCTGATGATGATGATGATGAAGAGTAAATGAATAGGTGATTATTTGTTTTATGTGCTATTAATAATATCCCAAAGAAAAGTCTGAAACGTATTATGAATGTACTAGTGCAATAAAACAAACCGTAATTAGTGTTAGACAGATCTGATACACTTAATTAGTGTTAAATGTAGACTAAAATTTAATAAAATAAAGTATGTTTTGATAAAATTTTTGCTACCTGTGTTGTGTCGAAAATGTTGCGATCTCGGTTGTAATAAACAGGGATCAGGGATGCGACTACGTAAGTCTTCCACTGAATGGAGTTGTCTGATTTAGCCTACAAATACATACATATTGTGACACTTTGGAGTCGTCTAAACGCTTAACCCGACAGAGTCGAATGTGACGTGATACAAGCGCTGAACGAACGAACTATGTAAAGAAAGATGCGTTACGCTATCGCGCGATAAAAAAGTTTGTCTCTGTTTTGTGCCGCGAGGGCTGAGCCTGAAATCGATCGATTGTGATATCAGTCGGCTCAATGAAATACGCTACATTGCTTGCAATTTTACGCTGCAATGATATTGTATTTTCTTACATTGTTGTACCGGGCAAGCTGTAATGTTGTATATTATTAATTTTATACATTACTATTATACGGGATGTTGTAGGTCTGGTAGAAATTATTGGGTTTATATTACTCATAAAAACAACTTTACTATGGGACCAATACTGAAATCTGGAAAAAAAATATTAACTGTTCCATACAAAATTTAGGTGCTTGCTCTAGCGAATGTTGTATACATTATATTTACATACAGCTGATATTTTTTTGTTATTTCAGAGTTGGTCTCATAATAAAATTTGTCTGTATATACAGAGATCTTCTGAAGTTCTACCGGACCTTTCTGCAACATCCCTGATTAAAAAGTACGAGAACTTTGATCTTAGTAATAACGCAATAATAAATATAACTTATTTATTACCGCGATGACTGGAAAACTTTCGACAAAAAAATTGTCTTTATTTTACTACATCATAATTTTAAACTATGTGGAGACCGCGAATCGGCAAACGTAGCGTAGGACGCCCTGTGACCAGGTGGAGCGACGACATTCGCAAAGCGGTGGGCAGTGACTGGGAAAGAAGAGCCTTAGATCGAGCTCAGTGGCGTGTCTTGGGAGAGGCCTATGTCCAGCAGTGGACTGACACCGGCTGATGATGATGATGATGATGATGGGCACCTATCACAGAGGTGTATTGTTTGCAGCCGTAGACTGCCTGTCTGTGGTGTCGTCATACGCGTCGGGTACCCTTATAATGATTATTTCTTATGGTGCATCCACAAGGCAGTTACTTTTTGTGGAGTGACGTTTTGCAACATAAATAAATAAAAATACTCTTATTTCACCTCGTAACATAACCATTAGTAGCAAAAGGGCTTGCTGCTTTTTGCCACTAAAAAATAAACTATGTTTTAGACCAGTATTTCAGACAAATGTAGGTATTTGGTACACTCCATTGTATTATTTGCTCAGCTCAGCTCGTCAGCTCCTGGGCAGATTTAGGGTAATGATAACACTGATAATGATAACATATCACAGCCTCGCTGGTCTAGCGGTATCACGTCTGATTACGTGATCGATTCCCACTGGGGCCCGCCGTACATTTGTACAAATAGTCTCAGTCTTGGTGTATTTCCAAGTTTGTGATGTCCTTGCCTGGTATAGCATATCGCAGGATTTCATAATTTGGGAGCAGGACAAGTGATTGTGTAGTGTGGAAGTAATTGTGAAAGTTACATCGTGGTATGGCGGATGCACCTTTAGCGCTGCCCTCGGCAACGTGCTGTGAATAAAGCAAAACCTGAAAACCGTTTCTTTAGTATTGATAAAACCATTCAAATTACCACTTCGCAGAAAGACAGCAGCGAAAGTATAAAATCATCATCATCCGTCCACCGCTGCCCACGCTGGCTAGGCCTTTTCCCCCCAAATACCATCTCTCACAAGGGACTCCTTGCCATCCGCATCCACGGACTACGTCAAGTTTCAAGATGGTTGCAAAAATATTGAGAGTGGTTTAATTTATAGATACTGAAGAAACGGTTTTTAGGCGTTATTTCAATAACACGTTGTATAAATAAGGGGTCAGCGCCACCAATGAAACAAAATCATCTTGTTCTATATGTGTTTTTTGCGAAAAAGTCTCGATAAATTAAACTACTTCTAAGAAGCAAAATGAACAAAAACCATCTTGACTTGATGTGGCCAAAAAAATATTGACAAATCTAAACCTTTACTTCTTGGAACAAATATTTTTTGCGTTGGTTCTTTAAACTTTTAAAAAATATGTGTCTGTATTATCCTCTCGTGTTCTTAGCCGTTGTCACACAAACATAAAACGTTATTAGCCAATAATCCACAGTTTTGAGATCATATTTGCAGTGTGCAAGCCATGGCGTGAGTATGCCAATGCCACACGTGGTGTTGACTCAACGTTTACCTGATAACCGAGCATTGTATGTGCGTTTCTATAGGGCCAACTGAAAACATGGCTGGTCTGTTAAGTAAGCTTAATTTGGGGCAGTATAAGTTGGTGTTCTGGAACTGTTTTACTTTAGGTACATACATACGTACATACGCAGATGCATTTATTTCCATGACCCTCTGGCTAATTCATTTTTCTTTATTGGCTTTGCGTAGAGCGCAGAAGCGTCGAACATAAACACGCAGCTCTCTTATCAAATTGGTACTTAGGTCTACGCTGGAACAAAAACTTTGTTCTAATTGAATCCCTCAATTAGTAATTCAGGCACGTTCTTTCCCCATTATTATAATCTTTAATGACTCATTGCGGCCCTGAGTGGTCGACATACTGACTCATAACTCCATTCAAATTCGCTTGGCGCTGAAGTAAAATACCATGTTTTCTTTTAACTTGCCCACAAAAGTATACTACCTGGCTGTATGTTGTATTGGCTACCCCTACCTTTCGGGTTCAGGTCCTACCTGTCCCGTTCATTGTTAAAACTTTAAAGGTGCAACCGAAACATGTGGGTGCAGTCTTGGTGAGACGGAACCATTCCATTTCAAGAACTAGGGCCATTGTTTCTGCAATTTACATCACTTGCAGCCCCGAGTACGGTTAGCCAGAGGTCGCGGGTTCAAGTCCCGGCATGGGTGGAATTTTTAGCCTCTAAATAGGTTTTTAAAATTGTCCTCAGCGCGGGTTAGTGCAACAAAAAGAATAGAATCACCAAATTACCTTGGGACTACTTTTAATCAATTTTATTAAACATACGGATAAGGACGGGCCCGTTAGGCCTTATTTACTGTTGTCCATTGAAGAGTTCCGTTCTCCATCTTCGAAAGTCTTCATCAGATCTTCACCAAATTAAAATGGGGCCAATGGGACGTTATATCTATTCGGACAAAAATAATTGTCGAAATCGGTTAAGATTTGACGGAGTTATGCGAGAACATAGCAAAAAAAAAACATACGTGTCGAATTGATAACCTCCTCCTTTTCGAAGTCGGTTAAAAAGAACCACCTCCTCCTTTTTGAAGTTAGTTAAAAAGAACCCATCGATAATTTATATTTACACTTGAAGGGCGAAGATGCTTCCTGTTCGTTTGTGTCGAAGCCGTGATTCAGTAATCCTCTTCAAACCTCTGTCCTCCAGAAACTCGCGACCACAATAAAGGTGGGTGATGCCATCAGGAGATCCTGCCTGAAGCTTCGAGACGGACATGAAAGTGTAATGGTCTTATTTATGCCATCAAAAACATAACTTTTAAAAAAAACAATCCTCGCAACTCAGTCCTTCTACCGTAACAAGTTGTGAGAACCATGTAATACCAAGTCGGTTAATTTATTCAGTCTCTACTTAAGGGTCCTTCTGTCTTAAGTTATTACGTAATTAGCTAACCTAAGAACATCTTATAGTGACCATATCAATATTAAAAATCTTTTATGTTTAAAATAAAAGATTAACTTGGCCATCGCATAAAAACAATGTAAGTATCTCACAAGTAATACATATTATATTAAAGTAGATTGTTTAGTGTAGGTAGTCTTCCTCTTTTTCTTTTCCGGTACTACTTCTTGATCTGCAGCCACAGTTTTTCTCAAAGCCCACCTATTAACAGTGATTATTCCATTATATATTATAAATATATAGAATGCAAATGTAACTTTGTAATCATGTATATTTATATGGGATTACAAAGCTTTTTATGCAGTTGGTGTATCTAGAAAACTGGACCAAAATTGCAAATTATTTTAGTTTTTCATTGAACACTAAATACTAATTGTATTCTAAATTTGAAGCTTCTATGTTGTCTTCTTTCATTGAACACTAAATACTAATTGTATTCTAAATTTGAAGCTTCTATGTTGTCTTCGGTCAGTCAGTGAGTGACAGAATTAAGAAACGTTGACTAGTTATAATTCTTAAACTACTCGTTCCAATTGGATGAAATTTGAAATATACCGTGTTCAGGCTTCTAGTTTTATCCACAACGAAGTTATAGGGTCGAAAATGGCCTGAACTGCTTCGAGAAAAGGATGGTACCTACCTCCGTGCCGCTTTTTTGCTCGACTTGGCCGGGGCATTGCCGTTCCCCCCGATAAAAAGTTGATTCCACTAAAACACTTTTAAGACGGAGTTAAATCCGGTTTATGGGAGAAGTTCCTGTTAAACACCGGCTTTAGTGTCTTTGTGGTATCTACTTTTTATAAATAACACCGCTTATTAGTTTTTTAACTATACGAGCGGTGGTTCGATCACAGAACTGACCCATGCGTGAGGTCTCAGGTGCGAATCGCAATATGTACCTACCAATGACTTTGGTTTGCAAGTTGCATATTTAATTCGGTAACCGTGAAATAAAACATGTGAGAATAATTTACCCCCAGTTTTTTAAACTAACGGTCTTATTTATGAAAACACGATTCTTTAAAACATGCGATAAACGCCAATTAAAATAGGTGGTGGAGATTTTACAAGGAAAAAAACGTAACCACAGATTAAATAGACTGCCTCTGAGGAGTGTTTATTGTTTGTAAATTAGACCGTTCAAACAATCAATCTTTTAAGTTGACCAAAGTGCATACAATAAACGACTAACAGCTGTTAACGGTAGATTTACATAAACATAACATAAACATTTACATACAGGCCCATACATTGCTTCTGGCCCCACACTAGGATACCCTGTGTCGTGGGAACCAGAACCGATTAACGGATTGTTGGTGTACGAGAAACCGGGGGTGAGTGAAATCGCCATACCGCGGTGGGCACGCATGGTGATTAAGCCCATGCTCTCTGAGTTTGCTCAGTCTAATAGATAGTCTGCTCATCATTCGGCCGTAAATAAAAATAAAAATAAAAATAAATCTGACAAATTCAATGATCGGACTCGAGTTGAAATACAGAAGTTTAGGCTGAAGAAGAACAGGCTGTTTTTGCTATGCATTTGGGCTGGCTTACCTGCCGGTCGTAAATGAGGCGCTAATCGCTAGTTAGATGCTGTTTTGTGCTTTCATAATCTCTATTTAAATTGCTGGAAAGGACAAAACCGTTGAGAGTTTCTGTATGTTTCCTCGTAAAAAGACAAAGACATTTTTTATGCAGCCTATATCGGTGTCCCACTGCAGGACAAAGGCATCCACCCTTTTAGACAAAGATTTTCTTTCGGTCATTTGCTACCTCATGACCACTCCGGAAAGAATTTGTCGATAATATCATCCCGCCATCTTCCCGGCCGCCCCGCCGCTCGTTTGCGGTGACCGCCGCGCGGTACCCACTTGGTGGCAAGTCTCGCCCTCCTCATAAGCACATAAGCAGCCTATATACGTCCCACTGTAGGGCACAGGCCTTCTCTCAGAGAGAGAGAGAGTGTGGGTTTAATCACCACGCGTGCCCACCGCGGATTGGCGATTTCAAGCGCTGAGGTATGTGAATAGCTCAGACACCCAGGTTTCTTCACGATGTTTTCCTTCACGGTTAGCGAGTGGTGTTGCTACTATAACTTTAGAAATGTACATAACTTAGAAAACAAAGTCATAGGTACATGCCCGCACTGGGATCGAACCTGGGTCTCCCGTTTCCGAGTCCAATGTTCTACCCACTAGAACCACCGCATCGCCCTCCTA
Organism: Yponomeuta malinellus; assembly: GCA_947308005.1. Classification (NCBI taxonomy): domain Eukaryota; kingdom Metazoa; phylum Arthropoda; class Insecta; order Lepidoptera; family Yponomeutidae; genus Yponomeuta; species Yponomeuta malinellus. The sequence continues at coordinate 11,146,628 of OX371006.1, read as the reverse complement.
TTCGGGTGTTTTAAGGAGACATTCTAACCATGATTTAGAAACATAAATGAAGCTAGTTTTGAAAATATTACGCGACAAAAAACCTTTTTTTTTTTTAATCCAAAATAACTTCATCGTCAGCCATTTGACGCCCACTGCAGGACATAGGCCTCCTTCGTGGTTTTCATAACCATGAAGGGTTTTGCCATAATCATGCCATAGTTTTGCGATCGCAGTATGCGGTCGGAATCTCAGGAAGCCGCTGGTGCCCGTCTCCTGGTAATTGATTTCCTTAGTCGCCTTCTACGACATCCACGGAAGGAAATGTAGTGACGCACTTCTTAATCCGGCGCCACACGGAAAACTTCACTTAACCATAAACAAACAATATCAGGACGAAACAAAAAAACCATGTTTTGAGCGTCTTATGGTCGGCGCCGACCACCTCAATTGTTTACCCATATCGCACGGAAGAGTCCTCGGACTCTTAAGCATTAAAGATATTATAAAACATTTTTCAACGTTAGGGTAATTCCTGCCACTGGAGCCAAGGTCGGAAATCACGCATATTTACAAATATGTTATACCATTACTGAAAAATCGTTATTAATAATACTGTTTTTCACAATAAAAAGAACATTACCTCAAAATACAGTGAACGAACTCACCCTGTAGTTACATGAAAGAATATTTTGTTCAAGTGAATAGTTATTTTAGTAAAATATGAACTAGAAAAAATATGGCTAGTCTATCTACGGGGTTTTTTTTCGACGGATCTCCCTTTAGAAACATGATTGTTATATAAGCAACGGCCGTCGAAGTCATTCCGAATTTCCGATGCGAATCCACGAACGCAAATTGAGCGTTCTAATGGCGATTCCACAACAATAACTTTGTAATCGCAATGTGTAGAGCACGATTATAAAAATATAACCTATGAGCTATGATTAATAAAGGTTAAATCTTGCGTCATTTGGTACCAGCTGTAATGAGGACGCTGGGTTGTACGATTATATCTGACAAAAAAAAAAACAATAATCTCAACCTATGTAGATACATCGAATAAAGCAGTTTTTAGCCTATTAGATCGTAAATAGGCTGCTTTTGCTATGCATTTGAGCTGGCTTACCTGCCGGTCGTAAATGAGGCTCTACTGATAAGATGCTGTTGTTCTTTCATAATCTGTATCTAAAGTATTTAAACAATGCTGGAAAGGACAAAACCGTTGAGAGTTTCTGTGTAAAATATGGTTAGCATATTTCAGAAAAAGACAAGACTTTTTTATGGAGCCTCCACAAGACGGGACGTGTCCCACTGCAGGGCTTGTCGTTTGATATGAAAACTAGAGTAGGCCCCGGGTTTTTCGATCGTTAACAAGATACTTGTTAACATCTGCCAGTTCAACAAGTGTTTTGTCTCACACCAAAATTGTTTAGTTATAAAGTAAAATCATTGATTGGGTTACGTTGTATACTGCTGCAGTATACTTCAAGTTAAACGCGTAAAAATCATCATCGCATCACTAAAATATACTCCGCATTAGGCTAGGCGCACACTGCTACCTTTATCCAGCTAATTTAAATCGCAGAATGGTTATACGAGCAAAGAACAGTCGACAGCACATTGTAAAAATTTTTAGAACGTAATAATTTACTCAAAAACGTATTTAGTAGGATTTCGAGTAAAACGTCATGTTGTTGATATCAATAGGACTTAGTAGTTGGACTATCTATGAGCCGTAAGATAACTCATAAAATATGTTAGTTTCATAAAGCTCCTGTCAACTGAAACTTTTGTATTAGAAAGTATTTAGTGTCTCACGCGGTGGTAGCGGTGCGGTAGAACGCCGGATTCTCATTCGGGAGGTCGAATTCGAATTCCGAATTCCGGTATGTACCAATGACTTTGTTTTCTAAGTTACATACATTTGTGAAGTCGTAGTAGCAATACCACTCGCTTACTGTGAAGAAAAACATCGTGAGAAAACCGGAGTGTCTGGGATGTTCACATACCTCAGCGCTTGAAATTGCCAATCCGCGGTGAGCACGCGTGGTAATTAAGTCCGTACTCTCACTCTGAGAATAGGTCTGTGCCCTGAAGTAGGACGGACGTGCATAGGCTACATAATATTGAAGGTGAGCAAACAGAAAAGCATGTATATGTGCTTAATGTGCTACAAATGTGTGACCAAACAGAAACTATGGCAAACAGGGAATAAAAAAATCTCGGACCAAAGCTCGCAGTGGACGGCCGGCCTTATAATCTAGCGGTCTTATTTACAAAAAACACGATTCCTTAAAACACTCCTCGGAGACAGTTTAAAAAGTCTGAGGTAAAGGGAAAGACGTAACCACAGATTATTTCAACTTCCTCTGAGGAGTGTTTTAGAGGAATCGTGTTTTTATAAAAAGGACCGTAGATGAGTCTATAATAAATACTAGATCACTACTATAATGCAATCGCCCGAAGACTAAAGACCTCTAGCAAGATGGCACAACCCGAACAATGACTCTTCGTATCGTACAGGTATATGGGTCCATTGCCGTCTGCTCGCACAACCTCGAAAACTTTATTTTTAGCCGCAGGAAGGTCCTCCGTCCGCCACGCTTGTTTTCCTTGCATGCTTGCCTACATAAAACACACCATATTTGAATTTATAGGTTAGGTATCATTCACCTTTGTCATGTAAAAAACAATGCAAAGGCCTGAAGCCACTGATTCATCTTTCCTAAGGTTAATAACTGGTTACGTGGTTTCAGTCACCGCACGATAAAGTAATTATAAAGGCCTTTTGTGGCTTCACGGGTAAACGGGTGTATCTTCTTCCGGTGACGCAAAGACACTTTTCTTTACATAACTTTTCGAAGTGCGCAAGAAAATTCAGTTCTCTTTCTTAACAAAGAGAACTGTTTGAAAGAGCCAACGTCACTAAGGGATGTTGTTACGACGAAAGTTATTTCCGAAATCAAAGGACAACCCTGAAATACAACAAAAAATATCAGCCATTTCTTTTAAAGTTGGATTGAAATTTATTGTGGAACAACTAATATTTTTCCTATCCTTTCAGTTTCATCGGTCCTGCATAAATAAAGCGTCGACTCTTCCTTTCTATGAATCGATTATTATTCATGTTAAAATAATAAGAAATTATATATTTAGTACGTTATCTATCCTTACGCATTTTAATCCAGCATTGGCCTCTCCTTCATCAGGTGCACGAGGACAACGTCGTCGGCTTCGGCATATCCAGCAACGGAAAGTTCCTTATGTCGTGCTCCTGTAAGACAGACATGGTCATCTGGGATTTAAAGGGACAGAAGCTGGAATGCCTCGACACCTATCTGATGACGACCTACTCCGCCAAGATATCCCCCTGCGGCCGGTTCGTGGTCGCCACAGGCTTCGCCCCTGACGTCAAAATCCTAGAAGTTTGTTTCACCAAACAAGGGGAGTTCAAGCAAATCTCGAAGGCCTTCGAACTGACGGGACACTCTTCCGGCGTCTATGACGTAGCGTTCGACGTAGACACATCGCATATTGCGACTATATCCAAGGATGGCACGTGGAAACTTTATCATACAAAGAGTGAGTGTTACATATGCATGCCGGTATCTTTGAGCAGTTGTGACTCTCCTTTGTTGCACTAATCGGCGCTTATGTTATGTAGTCTCGTTTGTATCTACTTACCTAATGGATGTTAATGTCGCTACGCTATTTACTGTGCGTACTTAGAATCGAGAGTTGTATTAAATGGCTGACTCCAATTAGCTAATGCCTTTTGTTAGTTACTGCAAAGCGAGGGTAGCATACTGCACGTTTTAGCTCTGCAAAGTAAACTGACACTGAATTTTGTATTTCAAAGTCGACCTCAATACGAGAATACCTACCTAATTCAATCGATACACCGCCGGGTTCTAAATAAAGAATTTCCCTTACTTAAGCATAGTTCTGTCTCATTCTTCTCTAGGAAATTTGAAGAGACAGATTGATAATCATGTGAACCGATTATGACTGTCATATCGGTGATAGCTAAGCGATCGAGTGACGTTGGACGCGCCAGACCATCTGACGTCGATCCAAATGTGTCATTAGCTGTAGGGGAATGTTTCTGGGTAATGAATAATACATGGTTGCATAGGTTCGCATTTTGGGAATCACAATGCTCCACCCATAGTGTCACTTCATTTTGCATGACGAATGCTTACTGCCGATTTCTATCTAGCACATACCTACATTGTTACTTACATAATACCTACAGAGAATACAAGACGAAACATGAGGTAATCTCACAGTTATTTTAGTATTTGTTGATTTTACTTGAGTTGTTGCTTAGTTTTTTAGGGTTCCGTACCCAAAGGGTACCCTATTCTAAGACTCCGCTGTGCGTCCGCCTGTCACCAGGCTGTATCTCATGAACCGTGATAGTTTGACAATTTTCACAGATGATGTATTTCTGTTGCCGCTATAACCACAAATACTAAAAACAGAATAAAATAAATATTTAAGGGGATCCCATACAACAAACGTGATTTTTTTGCCGTTTTGTGCTCGATATTAATAACGGCAACAGTTGAAATATTTAAATGTTGTATAGATACGGAATACGGAACCCTTCGTGCGCAGTCCGACTCGTAATTGGCTGGTTTTTTTTATTTACAGCTATGGGAGGATGTAGAGACTCTTAAGGGGCTCCATAGAGTGTGTTACCAGCATAGCACCACCAAGGGAAAAAATAATCTTTATATAACACCTGCTCGTCAATGGCATATTATGTGTCATGCAAACTCAACTTAAAGCAAGTCATTTGTGTCCTATGGTCTAGCCGGGTCATTATAAATGTACTGAATTTCATAATCCCCTATGGAATTATGACATTTGAATTTGGAATGCAATCAACATTGAATATACGAGCTCCTTGCAATCCATGACCAAACGTCAAAATTAGAATATAAACTTTTCATAGAGCCCTAAATCAAGGAGAATTCTTTTTAATTGTATTATGTTTTATTGCCTCGCAGTGTTTATAAAAAGTAGAGTATGCTTCGCTCGTGAGTTAACCCTAGGATCCCTCGTCCTTGGGGTTCAAAATATCGCCCGAGACATAATACACTGCTTTATCCCCTTAATGCATAATCTACTATTTTTACAGATCGTTTTTGCAAAAAGTGTCTGTACCTACAATATCTCAAAAGAGGCTCCAGGGAGTAACACTAGCGCCGCCAAGAAAATAATCATATCTTTTTTACAGATCGAATTTGCAAAAATTATCTGAATATCAACCATGTTAATAGTGCTTTTTAGGATCAAAAGGGACGGTCGTTTTTGGCATAAATGCTATCTAGTCCCAGGTTCCTGATCCTGGGTTCTTCGTTGTGGGTCCTAAAAATCACTGATGACATGATTGAGAGATTGTTTAGACACTTTGCAAATGCTATCGGTGAAAGAAGATATGAATATATTCTTTTTGTTGCACTAATCTGTGCTGAGGACAATTTTAATAACCTATTTAGAGGCTAAAAAAATTTGAATTGGAAGTTTAAGCCTTTAACAGGTTTTTGAAAAAAGACATGATTTTTTTTATTGGTGGCGCTAGTGAGCCCACTGGATCCCCTTAATTGACTTCACAATTGAATCGTGTGATTTTAAAACAACACAAGTCACATGTGTTTTTAAAATAACACTTGCCCATTTTTTTTTATTAAATTATTTACACCTACCTATTGATTTACATTAGAAAAAAAATTGTAGTTTATTCATACAGAAATCAATATAATATGCTAAAATATTGCTGTTGTAGATATTAGTATTTGAATAAAACAGTTTTTTCTATTTCCTGCAAAGTTGTAATGAAAGGACATGTGTCATTTTAAAATCACACGATTCAATTGTATTGTGTTAGGTAATAAGTATACTAACTTATTAAATGTATGTTACCTGAACGAGTCATACCAGCGGCAGGTAAACATTTTGTGGTTACTTTTGAGCCATATGAAAAAATATTAAACGACAGCTCATTCCGCCCGTCGCCTTTACCATTTCAAGCAATTTCCTCATGGTGTTATCTATTCCAGAAACAATCTTATCAGGAAATTTAAAAATAAAGTCGTACCCCTTCGTATCTTAGTAATCGGAATTAGCAGTAGTAAATCCATCAGCTCACAAACGCTTACACCTCAGCCATTATTATCCAGCCTCCACCGGTATTCTGGAGAACAGTAGATTAATATTAATTACAGGACGATTGTGACTAGTGTTAAATTAAGTTAAAACGTGTTTTGAAAAGAATAAATGTGGAGTTTCTTTGTTAGCTTCTTCTCCACATAATCTATTAATTGTGAAAGGAACAACTTTGATGTTCATTAGGTAAACATTCTGTTTTTATAATGAATAAAAGTATTTGAATTGAATTGAATGTTGATGAAGCGAAAGAGATCTGTTAGGATCGCGGCAAGTGGCAGCCTCTGGTATCTGGCTACCCTTCCGGGATACATGCGTGAGTTTATGTTGTGATCTCTTTCTCAACAGTCGAGTATGGCCGCGGCGAGTCCCCGCGCGAGCTCACTTGCGGCAAATACAGCCAGTCAGCGAACCCACCGCTCATAGCGCTCTCTCCTAACGCTGAAGTGCTGGCCGTCACCGTGGATTCCAGCATTGAGTTCTACGACACCTACACCGGCGAGCTGTACGACACGGTCGAGAATGTATTTTCTGGTAAGCTGAGTAAGCCGAAGAACCGACGGTCGATGGGGTGCAAAGGTTCTCGAGTTGAAACTTCGTACTGGAAAAAGAAGCGTAGGACTTCCAACAGCTGAGACCATTTTTGCTGTAGATATTCCTTGTAAGAAATAGCACTTTAACTTGCTAACTTTGAATGAAAACACGGTTCCTTTACATGTATTTAATTTCTTGTAGTTACCTACTCACCGTGTCTATAATGTGCTTTGCAGTGGGACGTATCGTATATAGGCTGCTTATAAAGTCGATTAGGGTGATAGCTCCAGATGGTAAAGGGTATTTTAATATAGAGCCTGCTCTAAATACATCCCTGGACGTGGGATAAGTATAGAGTATCTGAGTATATCCCAGCTCAGATTGTTAACGATATTTTAAGATAGAGCCCGCTCTAAAACATCCCTCGGCGTGGGATATCTAAGTACATCCCGGCCTCTGATGATAAAGGGTATTTTAAGATAAAACCTGCTTTAAAAATATCTCTGGGCCTGGGGATTTCTAAATGTATTCCTTGTTGGTAAATAAAGCATATTCATTTAATTTTTCCTCTATCTAAAGTAGGTCAGAGTTGCTACTAAACGCTGCTGCATAATTATTGTAGAATATAATGTAAAAAAGGTTTACGTTCTTTGAAGCTACCAGACGTGCTATACATCGGTTTCGTAGGTACGGTACGTTTCTTCTTCTTCACCCGCTTGTTTGAACTTAACCATATAGATAAAAATAAAGAAAGATAAAGTATAATCTACTTATTATATCCATTTCTAGGTCAATTCCCAGTTGTCACAAGTATCTACTTATTCGACTCAGTTGAGATAGTTTCACACCATTTGCAGAATCTACTAGTACCTACCACAGAACATATATCTGTTCTGTGACTAGTACTCTACTCGCTAACTCAATCTTACTAAATGTCTGCAGTTATTATTGACTTTTCGATCCTGGACTGCTATAGTCAATTTCATTAGCGGTTTGGCAGCGGCTAAGGACAAATAGGGAATAACTGAAGGTACCTAATAAGTGCACTCAGCACATGCTGAGTCTGGTACCCATTTGTTGCCACGACGACACACAGTTTTCACATACGGCTGTATATGTAAACTTAGTTTTAACTATATATGTATTTCTTTGGTTGACTCTGTGTTAAAATTCTTTTGTGTGTTTGGTGTGCAACAAATAAACTGTTTCTATTCTATTCTATTCTATTCAATTATTCCCTTTCAGGCCCGATAAACGGATTGCTCTTCGACGCGAGCAGCAAATACGTGTTCGTCTGCGGCGACAAGCAAATCAGGATCCTCCACAATGTATGCGGCTACGCTACGACCATCGGGAGTTGTACTAGGCTCTTGAATGGGCAGAAGCAGACCTCTGCCACTGTGGAGCGACTTAACAAGACCATACAAGAGTGCAAGCAAATGCTCTCCACGTACGGCAAGTAGCGCCATCTAGCGCACCAATGTACTGACTACAACTAAATTTGCATTTACATTTTTTACATTTGAACGTTGCTGTACGAAAATGTTGTCAACTGATAAGAAAAACATCTTCGGTTTCTGGGCCTTTTTCATTGCATTACGAGAGTTTGGAACTTCGATCGTGGTAGTTTCTACCACTTCACGGCAATTTGAATTTACAAAATAATTTTGTATCTACCATAATAACAGCAGAAATTGAACGTGTATAAATAGGTTCAAGGCCAGGAAGCACCTTCCTAGCCACGCCACCACACCGCCTAGAAGGGTCATTACTGCACTAAGTAATTCTTATTTTTTTACTGTGTTAATTGTTCCTTATAATAAAATCAAAAACATTTCAAAAATCTTAACGACAGACTTAATGTAAGTTTAGAACTCGGTGCCAAGATCAGAAAAACAGTTCATTTATGTACAAGTTTTATTCACGCTGAATAGATGTTCACTGGCACGATGAAAATTACAATATACAGAAGGAGTTAGCACTGACTAACCGAAATAACTTAATTAAACTAAAACGGCAGCATCTGCTTGAAAAATAACATTTTAAACCAATATATCAGAACCCATCAAATCACCGATGTTTCTTTTTTACTGTCAGGAAAAAACTATTTTTTAAATGTCTTTTTCCTTCCCGGCTACTCCACCATGTATAGCCTGCCAGCTTTGCTTGGCGTTCGCAGGTTCGAACAATGTGGATCGACCCTGCGCGCGCCGGACTGCCGTCTGTGAATGTGGTGCACAGTCAATCCCACATAAGTATTGAAAATTATACGCACGCGTGCTAGCAACAATTCAGTCACCATTTAAATCGACATCTTTAATCAAACAATTTTTAGTTACTATAGAAATATGCTGTTTGTATCCATCCGTATAAATGTATTATAAATAAACAGTGTGATTAAGTTTCGGAAAGTTACCTACGTTTTATATTTTTGAAAGAGGCATTGGAATTCTTACAGTAACATAGCATCTTCTTATGTGCGATGCATGTGGGCGCTATTGGAATTCAAATAATCTAGGCGTTTTCGGAATATTTCAGATTTTATTAGGACCCGAAAAACTAAGAAATACAAAGTATTATGATAGAACATGCTTGTTAGATGTTTCTCGGGATTGTGACAAGTGGCAAACCCTGGTCTCTGCCTACCGCTCCGAGATACAGGTTTGAGTTTATGTATGTTTTAATCCTTCTAGAACGTCGTTTCTCGTGGCGTCGTGGCTAGTAAAACTGCTTTATTATTGGTGGGTAAAAACGACTACAAAGTTGATCGCGTTTAGCTAATTTGAGTTGATGCAGCAGTTTCGTACCTGTACTTGAGTTTAAAATAGTTCATAACAAACTGAAAGTTGCAAGAGTAGCCAATTAAAGCAACGCATCAGGCGTAGTTTAAATGTCCATTAGGCTAACTAAAGATTGTCTTAGAAGTATTACTAAGATGTTTTGTCTCAAAAATAAAACGAATCTTTCGTTGATCTCGTGGAAATGTAAAATAACCATTATTCGGTGGATTCTTTTTGTAAGTCATGTTACATTGTATGCTCTCTTGACAAAGAGAAATCCATATTTCTTGCATTTATTTAATATTTAAGTAAAGCCATCCTTGATATGGTTCCTAATATTTTAAGATAACAGTGCATATAATATGTTTACTGTATTTACCAACTACTGTACTGTAGAGCGAAGTAAGTTCGCCTATTTCTCAATAACTTATTTTTGGACGCCTTTTCTCAAAATAAAGAAATTTCATATTATTCAGGGTTTTTAATTTAGACATAGAAGGGCAGTGAGGGTTCTTAATTTAAATAAAAGTATCATGAAAGTTTAACTAACTTTATTGTGTTTTGCACAAAAGTGACATAATCGACAGCACACTGAGATACTCCGTGATATTTAAGTACACATTCACAGCTTTTCTTTATAAATGCAATTTAGGTTTATACTAATCAGTTTTAATTAAACAAACTAAATACGTAATTCAATTCCATGATTTTTCGTTTGCAAAAATATTTTAAACATCTTCAGCAAAATATATCTGATAGATTTATAATTTTATAGACAGACAGGAATATAACTGACAATGAAACTCTTTAGACAAAAAGAAAAATGAATTACATACGTTTTTGTACACGCTTAAACTATTACGTTGTTTTATTGCAGTCTAAGAACATTGTTCTACTTGGCAGACATATTTAAGGACGTGGGATTCGTGTACCTATTTAGTCTGTGGATTCGTGTATCTCTTAAATTAAAAGCACTTGAGAGACTAAAGGCAGTGTTTGGTGAATAAAAATAACGCACTTTGTGACCTTTCAGAAGTGAAGAACGTTATTTTGCAAAAGTGTGTTGTGGTAGACCTATTTCTAGATAAGTAACGTTTTATGCTGTCCAGTCCTAATTATGCGCACTAAATCGTGTCGGTATCCTGACGAGTGCGAGAGCAATTTGTATGGAATTAGACAGATGATTGAAATCTTTCAGGATTTGGTGCGCGTAAGATAGGGGCAGAGAAACCCGAGAGCGTCATTACTAGGCTCGACCCATGCGTTCTGTCAAATTTCTTGACAGAATAAAAAAAGACGCAGTCTTATAAAAAGTAGATTCCACTAAAACACTGTTAAGACGGAGTTAAAGCCAGTTTATAAGAGGAAATTAAATCCTCAGGATTCAACCTTTAAACAAGCTTTAACTCCGTCTTAAGAGTGTTTTAGTGGAATCGAATTTTTATAAATAAACCTCTATAAATTGTCATGAAATTTTCATGCCACTACAATTCATGGTTTACTCTGAAAATTTAATGTACATTACAAAGTCGATTAACCGAAGTGTCGGCTACGCAATGTGTATCGAATTGTCAGAATAAACTATGATTGTATTTTTATAAAACGCGGACCTGTTCGCAAAAACAAATTATAGCAGCTTGGAAGCCGAATGGGGTTTGTGTCACGTTCACTCCTATGTACAGAGATTTGCCGGCAATCAAAATTAGACTCTTTATTTGGAGAGAATTCGACTCTCCATACAAATAACATCACAAAATCAAAATATTCTACAGCAATTTTCAAACGTGACAAATCAAGTTCCTTGAATTCACAGATATAACATCGGTTTCAAAGCCACTAGAATTTTACCTTGCTTAAGAAATACCAAGAACAATAAATAGGATTCCTAAAAATTTTCACAGGATTTAAATTGTAGTTATAGGAGTAAATTCTGTGATATTGTTCGTCACGAGGTACATTTTTTTCAAAGCAATAAGTGAATTGCAAGTGGTAACATGGAATAAGTATTAAACTTAACACTTAAAGTGATAGTTACGAGTAAGGTACACCACGTTTTTAGTTGGGTAAAAGATAAATAACAAGTACTGAGCCTGTATCGGACAGCGTCGGAAAACGCCATAACCTGCATTTGCCGACTTCTGTGTGCAATATAAAAATTAGACACTTCATCAAATTATTAACTCTATCTCCACATCTCGAATCAAGTTTCAGTGACTAACTCCATTGAACAGAGCACACTCTCCGACTAGATCTAAAACCTAACTTTCGTCTCCCGTTTTTTATCACATTAGAAGACTATTATGAAACATTTTATTATGTTATCTATAACTAAGTCTAGTGTAGTAACAGCTACAGAGCCTCATTTGAATAATACGACAAGCAAACTTCACTGTTTGCTTCGATTTAACGATATCTCAGACGTCGCGCTGAAAAAATACTTATAGGTTTAGACCGCACTAAGCTGCATCTACAAGGTTTCTGACAAAACCGACGCATTTTCTATGAAAATTACAAAATCAGAGGTTCACAGAAGAAATGCTAAAAGCTTTAGAAGTTTATGGTGTAACTGGAAACGTAACATATCGTCCTTTGTTTCTCGAATTACCTTACGGAGTTTAGTGCGGTCATACCTATCCACATTATGGTACCTTACAAGAGATGAGCCATTACCATCACACCATCATCGCTTGGTCAAATGTCACACAAACATTAACAATAGAGGAACGCCGATCTCGATAAACCCTTTTGTTATTTGTGACTTGCCTTGTGCACAATTAAGATTTAACACCACTTTGAATTAAACATTTCTGCATCCTTTATAATTGCTCTTACAAGTAAAGTTCTCTACTTATTAAAATATACCATATAGTTTTTAGTATTTAAACAATAATCAAAGCATAGATATAGTTTAAACGCAAATTAGGCAGAAAGCATCAATTTAATTTAAGGATATCACACTGCGTCACACATTCAGATATGCTTTAAATTAGAAATAATATGGGACGAGTTGAAATTAAGTCGTATATTGCCAGTCTGTTGCCATGTGCATTAAGCTTTCAACAAGTATGTATCTTTTTAATAACAATCACACAATATTCGAGTAGGATTCAAAATATGATTATCAATCACCTAAGTCATAAAGATATTGTTTCGGTGCCTTAATATGACGAAGGCTTGATACAAACCTTGTACGTTAGTGATTATTTAAACTTTATACTCGTAGTTGAACTCGGATTAGATCGGATTAACGAAGCTATATTAAATTAGGTCTTCCGAAGTGAACTGTGGAATAATAATGCCTGAGTGGCAACTGGCACGGGTCGTTAGTTGAGAGCATATGGCGAACAGTGAGAGGGGCTCGTGGATGTAAACTTTGGTTTCTCCCTTCGTGGATTCCGCGGGTCAATCCAACCAGCACTTGCACTGGACTCCTGGCCGAACGAATGACAATCATATTTTAAACAAAAAACTGACATACGTTTGGGATTGAATCGTCAAAAGTCGCCTTATTATTTTGTACCGAAACCTGAACTACTTTTGGAACACAAGAGGCCGGGACAATGCCCACCTAGGCTGCCGTGATCGTCCTTCATCATCCGCGGGTGTGAAATCCAGGTACGTCCACCCCAACGCTTACCATCGAGCACCCTTCTGGTGTTGTCCATTGTTCGCCAATACAGTCCACCCAGTTGCCACTTCCGCTGCACCGCACATCGTACATGATTAGACAAAAAGAAATCGTGGGCACGCACTCGCATTTTATAATCCATTTTATTCGTCAATGATACAGTGATTTATCGATAATGGTTTATCTAAATCTAGCAATATGGAAGCGTCTTATTGTGTGATATGGTGTTATCGATTTAAATTGAGCAATCACTATTTATGTTCCGAAATGGCAAAGAATTCTTTATGTTCACGTGAGATGATACTATGCTAGTGTTCATTAATAAATTACTTAATCGAAATGTGAAGGTGTTGATTTTAGGCGGCATTGATCTGATCATATTAGAAAAATAGGTGATTTGTTGATAACATTTTAACGAGATTCATTAGTAAAGTTTCTTTCGAATTATAATTTAGAGATGGCGTTTTATAAATTCTTGGAAATAATTTTAAATGTTTACATGACTAGTGTACAATCGAGACAAGTAAAATAGTGACTTTAGAAACGTCACATCTTTGCAGATCACTAATCACTCATTCATAACATAAGTAAAAACAAAATCAGTCGCGTAAAAATTTTAGTTTTCTAAACACTACTATAGAAGCGAGGGTGTAACAAAAAAGAACTTAAATACGAAATAAATACTGTTAGTGCCTACTAAGGGTATCATCAAAATGATATTTCTTTATCGCTTCCACTCTGACTTTGGTATCCCAAGTAGATATTATTACAGGAAAACAATAAGATGTTGAGTTTGTTTCTTTGATTCAATGGATACCTCCATCGAAAGCGTAGCCTCACACAGACAACAAAGCCAATAGACGCTGCATTGAGGAAATTTTCGTGAGATTATAATAAACTCCCTAGGGCAAATAGCACAATTTGATTGGCTATTTCAATGACCGAGTAAATCATATAATTTTTAGGGAATCAATTTTTTTCCGTCTTTTTAGCCTCCATAATGTGGGTGTCCACTGCAAGACCTTTGCCACCTCTGAAAGCCAATTAGAATGTACAATTTTCAGTTTTCATACTCTTAACAGTCAGGGTCGTCTTTAACCTATTGGAGGCCCTGGGCACATTACGATAATGGGGCCCCTACAATCTTGACAGAACACTATTTTATTAGATTAGACTAAGAAAGTAGGTAAGCAATATAACGTAAAATATATCTTGTATAATTTTTGTATGTACTTTCTCAATAAATATCGATCATCGTTTGGTGATCTGGCAGGATCAAGGGGGGCCCCTATCGATTGCGGAGCCCTAGGCACGTGCTCAGAGTGCCCAGTGGGAAAGAGGGGCCTGCTAACAGTACTGTACCTTAGTATATTAACCTACCCGTGCAGTGTTTGGCTTGGCAGAGCCTAAGTTAGTGACGAGTCTACGTCTTTGTTATCTGTGTCCATAATGACTTTGTGGTACATGTACCTTAACAGTCCTGCATATGGCCATCCGTTCGTTTCAACGTTACACATTGGACTAGCATGAAATTCGTTTACAATTCGCCTGTATGGCATCACTTGATTACCTCAATTACCCTTGAACATCGGTCTGATCTGGAAAGAAAGAATAAATATTATTATTGAATTGAATATTATGATGTACCTATGCATTGATTACGGCTTTAGATTTAGGCCGACACAGGCAGGACTCTGCCAACGAAGCTACCCGGGCCATTATAAATCCACTAAAATACCTCTTTCCAATTAGTTTTATACCTGATTTGAGAAATATTATGTTTCCGCCAATTTTCCCGATTTTGGCAGTTAAAACTAGGTGACTCGGCAAACGTTGTTTGCCATATTAACTAGCCTACGACCTATTCTCAGACCTAAAAAAAAACTACACAAAAAAAATAATAAAAATCGGTAAACCCGTTTCGGAGGAGTTCGATAACACTGTGTCACGAGATTTTTATATATTGAGTAACTTTTGAAATATTTGTTTTAGATTTAATTTTACTGGTTATTGATATATATTTATATTTATTTTACATTTAAATTTACTGGTTACCACTTTTGATCTTTTTTTATCATAACAAGGGCACCTTTTTAAATCAAATGTCACACGTACACTGCTAACTGCAGTACGGACCCAACTGAAAATCAGCGTTGCAACTGATCTCTCAGTTGCTGAGTTGGGCCCATTTTGGATACTCAATACTTAAAACTTTCCGATATTTTATTATTATTGTTGGTTTTCGTATTTTTTATATTTTTTTTACCGTTACCCACATCAATTTCGGCTGATATTTTGTTTTCTGTTGACTGTTTTTGAGTACTGTGTCATCAAATAAATATACTTATCTTTCTAATTGTACGTACGCAGCCAACATTGCTGGGCACGGTCCAATATCCGCGCGCTAGGGTCAGCTCGCACACCGTCAGCACCCCGCCCGGCGCATCTCTCTAGTGACAAAATCACAGCAGGCCAAATCGCCCGTCCCTTGGCCAAAGTGGGCAGCACTCACCGTTCACCAGGAGGCTTGCAGCCGCAAGCAGTCCGCGGCCAGGTCGGCGAACTCACGCCTCTCCCTTGTGACACAAGCACAGCAGGCCAAATCCCCCGTCCCTTGTCCAGCAGCGCACTCACCGCTCACCAGTAGGCGTGCAGCCGCAAGCAGTCCGCGGCCAGGTCGGCGAGCAGCGCGCGCCGCCGCGGCAGCAGCGCAAGGCCGGCGACGCGGCGCGGCCGCCGCTCGGCAAGCTCGCAGGCTGCTAGCACCCGGCCGCCGCCGCCCGCCTCCAGCACGACCAGCGCCGGCCGCCCGCGTATGGAGCGGGTGCACACGATCCGCGGCCCGCCCTCCGAGCTGTCGAGCGCCACGCCGCCGTAGCCGCCGCGGCCTGCAACGACAGCGGAACGATGGGTCACACATAACCTTCGTTGCTGACGTTTTACTTGGCTATTCGTATTCATGTGTTTGCCGATGATTTCTTTCAAAAAATCGCACTGATTGGTCAGTGAAGATTCATAAGATAACCCAGCCATGGATTGATATTTTAAATACGCAAATGCGAGTGGCCAAGTGAGGTGCACCTTCAAGATGCCATTGAAATTTTTCAGTGAAGACGAAATAACCAGGAATAAGGGTTGTACAGTCGACGGCACGTAAGCTTTTACATACGGGCACTACACTTACATATTCAGTTACGTTAATGGCGACTTCTCAGAGACCAAAATGAATTTGAAGTGCTACAAAGTCAGAAAAATAACCTCCGGTGAATGGAATAGACAGCTCCAAAAAATGTGGAACGCTTCACGATTTTGCGTGTCATCCTTGCGCAGGGGCCATGCTAATCTTCTCTGTATCGTTCCAATTTTAGTATATGTACTGCCGAAGCAAGTACAGTGGTATTGCAAAAGTTTCTGTATATATACTGATGGCACCTAAAAACTTTGATACCGCCATACAGACTCCATAACAAATTATAAAACTCATCTAAGCGCCATCTAGTGATAATTTAATTTTTTTTTTTTCACAACTGCGCAATGACTTCAGATTTTGTTTATTGAAGTTACTAAGCAAGCTATTGAATCTGCTATTCAATTTGACACTGTGCTCATCAATATCTCGACCGAACCGGGCCGGGGGGGGGCAATGAACCTTTCTCATTGCGCTATCTAGTGGAAACTTTCTGAACTTCTAACCTTTCGGTACTGGCGCTAGAGTAGCTTGCAAGTTCCCGTGAGCATCGTAGATTCTCACACTCGTGTCCGCCACCACGATCATGTCCTCGGAAAGCGTTATGCCGCCGACTAGGCCGAGGTCACCTTTCCCAACCTGAAGGTATAAAACACTTTTTAATTAAATTGTACATAGTATTATGAAATACTGTGTATTTATTTGTGTGCCGGCCTGAAACACAACTGCAGTCTTAGCGGTATAGTGAAACTAGCTTCTGACCTAACACATTCTCAAATGAACTCAAAATCTCGTTGCCTCATGACTGAGGGATGTGACTATGTGGCAGCTTTCGACACCAACGCTCTCCATTCGGCCCGATTGTGCGCCAGATGTATGGCTGTTTGTGAAGTTTGTTAGGGCCTATGTTTGTTGGTTACTTGACCTTTCTAAAAAAAACCTATTAGAGGCATTTTTTTTTATTGCAGCATTTTTAAGCCACCTGTTTCTGAACCGTTCAGAACTTCTCTCAGGGCATGCCATATTTTTCGACCCTCCTGCTAAACGTAATTAATTCATCATCATTATCATTCAGCCACAAGAAGTCCACTGCTGGACATAGGCTTCCTCCATGGATTTCCAAAAAGACCGGTTGGAAGCTGCTTGCATCCAGCGTCTTCCTGCCACTTGGATGCTAAACGTAATTAAAATTCAAATAATACCTCGAGTTCAACATTGCCGAACTGATCGAAAACGAACACAGTCCGCGCGCCGTTATCGGCGACCGCGACGCGCCGTGTCGTGATGTCGCACGCAACTGCGACTGGCTCCACTAGGCGGTCTGAGCTGATGGTCCGGAGTGTTGAGCCGTCCAGGCTGATCTGGAAAGTTTTATGCGATTTTGTACCGCAATGCTTTAGGCAAACAGTCCATTCGTGTAGGTCGAAGTTAGAGTAGAGCGTAGCAATATGGTGTACCAAGATAGAACGATAAGATTGAAAGGTAGCAGAAACAAATAGGTAGTAATCTTATCTTACGATGTTAGTTAATGTTAGCAATGTTAGTTAATGTTAGAAATGTTAGTTAATGTTAGCAATAATAATTAAGGCTGTACTTAAAAAAGTGTGAAATCCAATTGGTTTTATTCAAATCGATGATATTTTTGAAGACTGGCTATGATAGGCCATACTCAAATCAGCAATTTTAAATGTGGTCCCAGACTCCAAACTACATTAAATTCTGCAATGTGTTTATGAACATAAATTTTTTTTCTATTTGGAAGTTGAATAGTCCACCCAAAACTCACTAGATGGCGTTTTAAAGCATCGTACTGTTATTGGAACAAACTACATTGCGGTATGAAAGTTTTTGGGAAACCTTAGTATATATACAGAAACTTTTGCAATACCACTGTACTTGCTTCGGCAGTACATATACTAAAATTGGAACGATACAGAGAAGATTAGCATGGCCCCTGCGCAAGGATGACACGCAAAATCGTGAAGCGTTCCACATTTTTTGAAGCTGTTCTATACAGATTTAATGTAATAATTAATTTATTCTTTGACTAGAAATTGGTTAATAATAACTATACAACTAATAATTAAAACTAGTAAAAATAATTGTAATACAGATTGTAAATAACATTTTCAAAATTGAGATCCGATATCACACCCGTACCGCTTGTGACCGTACATTTCAGAATTCAAATAGCGAAATGGGAAGCGAAAAAGCCGGATTTTGAAAATAGGATCGCTGCTCAGGTAAACGAAAAGAAACACAGGAATTTAGCTTTCATCGTTTTCAGCAAGACTCCAATTTATAGCGCTGACATTTTTTTTTTGTACTTATGTCAGACCAAGCCATGTTCGTAATCGTCAATAGAAAGAACTGGGCCATGAAAAAAAAATACAAATGTGTACCTCAGTAACAGTGCGAGTCCTCCAGTTTATGACGACAATTCCGTCGGCCGTCACCGCTATGCCAGTACAACTTCTACCCGCGAGCCCTGAATGGAATGAAGAGAAAAATTATTACACTTGCTAAGCCACTTCCGTTTTCAATTTTATTGTTTTATTTTTCATGCTATTTTGAAACAATGTAGCGGTCAAGATGCACGAAAAATAAAAGGAAACGCATGTAAACGCACGGTACATTCAGTGAACTTTTGTCCTATGGTAAAACAAAACGAGAAAACCGTTTCTTCAGAAGTGGTTTCTCTATTAAAATAAGCAAAATTTGAAAATTCCCAATTGATTTTTTATAGTGATGTTCACGTACTTTTGAACTTGAAATCGCCAACCCGCGATGGTCACGCGCGGTGATTAAGCCCATATCCTCTCTCTGAGAAAAAGCCTGTGCCCTACAGTGACACGTATACATCAATTAGGCTTTTCTTATACATTCTTAGAACGTGGTCAATTTATACGAACAAAGTGAAAATACATATTCAACCTTTGCTTATTGGAAGTGGTTCAAATATCACTGCAAAAAAAAACGCTTTCCAGGTTTGGTTTCAATAACACGTTGTATTTAATACTATTTTTCTTCTTTATGTAAGAGCCATACCGTCGTTCATAATGTGGGACTTGAACGCAAAAGATTCGTCGTCCAACACTTTGACCCGCGAATTTCCCGCGTCCAGTACATAGATCTCGCGGCGTTTCGGACACCTGCAATATAAACAGGCTGAATGTTAGTGCTATTTATGCACAGTTGGAAAAAGGGTACAAATACAAATACAAATTTGGAAAAGGGTCGGTCAGTAACAATCACTGGAATATCTTCTTTGTTGGAAATTACATTGTTAATTCTTGGTGAAATCAAAAATGTATTTCAAATAATTTAATATACAATTAGTGGCCTGCTTCATAGAACCACAATTCATGGTTTACTATGACAATTCGATGTACATTGCAAAGTCGATGAACCCACAGATTGACAAGTAGACGCTGCTACTTAATGTACCTCGAATTAAAAAATCGAATTAAAAAACTACGAAATGAAACTCGGCCCTGTTTGTTGAATATAAATGTGCAACGTTTAACGAAAAAAAACTACACTCTGACAATCTTTTCTAAAATCATATTAAGTACAAATAATTTCCACACAACTCAATCACTTGTCCTGGTCCTAAACTAGGATACCCTGTGCTATGGTGACCAGGCAAGAACATCACAAACATGGAAATAAACCCAGACTAAGGCAATTTGTAAAAATGTACAGCAGCCCCCAGTGAGAATCGAACCCGCAACCTCCGGCATGGTAATCAGACGCAATCAATATATTAGCCAGTAGGAATACAAGCCAAACCTAACAAGATTCCATGAGTGCAATCAACAACTTGAAATGAGTCACTATTCTTACAAAAGTAAAAAAACACAAATGCTGCGGCCAGACATACAGACAGCACCCGTTCACGCGCATAATGCAGCGATCAGCCATCGCCAGTCTCAACCATATTAGAGGGAGATACGCGACGCGGTCGCCACGCCACCATTCGCATGGCCATCGACAAATTCGTGTGATTAAGTTTTTGTCAAGTTTGTTGTTGTTTACAAGAGCTATCCATTCACCTCCCTTTTTTTTTGAAGAACGGAGCTTGGAGTTTGCTCAACACCCTGGCACAATTGAATCGTGTGATTTTAAAACGACACATGTCCTTTCATTACAACTTTGCAGGAAATAGAAAAAACTGTTTTATTCAAATACTAATATCTACAACAGCAATATTTTAGCATATTATATTGATTTCTGTATGAATAAACTACAATTTTTTTTCTTATGTAAATCAATAGGTAGGTGTAAATAATTTAATAAAAAAAAATGGACAAGTGTCATTTTAAAAACACATGTGACTTGTGTTGTTTTAAAATCACACGATTCAATTGCCTAATAGATCGGACAGGGCCGAGCGCAGTTCAGATCGAGTTCGTAAGAGATATCAAGCAATATGACCTATCTGTTAGCGTTTAAGAAGACGCATCTTGGAACACGGGACAACCCGAGGTTTGAGCGCGCCAAGGCCCGCCAGTACCAAATTTGTATAAGAGCACAGTAGTTCGATCTGGCAACGGCTACGGATTGCCTGACCTGCTCCTTGCTATGCCAGGGTGTATAATATCGTACAAGTATACATTTGAAAAACTGTAGATTCACAGTCACTACTCATTATGTTAAATTACCCTGAAGTGTGGCAATATCCACGTAATTAAAAATTTACATTATCACCGCAGCATGTTACTAATGACTGCAACATAGCAGCTTTAGTTAGCATTAACTTTCCATTAAGATGAAATGCCGACATGCAGTGGAACTCCAACTACTAATAAAATGAAAAACGTGATCGTAAATTAACTTCTTTTGTGCAATAAAGTGTACCATATTTATCTATATATCTATTGCGTGAAAATCCTTTGCCCTAGCCCTACATATTATTTCAGTTAACATTAGTGCAATAAGGGCAACAACAAAATTACGCAACAATGGCCCCTGACTTCAACTAAAGAGACATTCAGGCAGCCAAAATTATTAAAAACGAGTTTTTTATTTACCTCAGAAGTAAAGCATGGATTACCGGACCCTTTTTCTAAAACCGGCATTGTTTCGGAATCAATATTTTAAATACCGGAATTCTTTAATAACTCAAATTATTGTAAAAATGTTTATTTACGTAGCCTCTATGTTTTATGTCTCACAGGGCCTTCCCCACATCAGTCAGAGTTTTCGAATTTGTGGCATATCTTAGGCCGAAATCGCCTTCGATGTCCGTCTTGTGGCACTCACTCGGTGGCGACTCTCGTCCACCTAACCGGTTGCATTCGACTGACATTCAACTCCACTTTAATTTCGTCGTCTAAATGCCTACGTCCATTTTGCGGGTTTTTGGGCATAGTGTAGTGTTTCGGTCTCCTGACACCCAAAATACTACGCTTTATTTCTCTCTGACAAAGCCTAAACTTCTATTAATTATTGATAAATGCAGATAAATAGGATATGTATTTGTTTTTGTGAGAAATAAAGAAGTTATAGAAGTAGAAATTAATTTTTTTCAACGTATAATGTAACGTATTTCCACACAAAACCTCTCACCTAAAGCATAGCAGTTCATATGTGGGGTAAGTTACTGTGTAACTAACTTAGGAAATATTGTTTTATCGTATTTTAACACTTATTTGCTTCACAAATAAATTTACATTAGCCTTGACATCTTGGTTTAAAATTCTTGTTAAGGGAGAATTCTAAAAAGTGGCATAAAACAAACATCTTTGATGAAAATAAGTACAATTTATCTCAATCTATCATACTGAATAGCTTAGAACGCGAACATAACAGTAAGTAGAATGTAGCCCGCCTATTGTACAATATTTACTAAGTGCAATAAAAAATTTGAATACAATATTTAAAAAAAAAACAAAATAAATTCATGAATGCTCTTTCTCTTGCTTGGGCTTTTAGCATTATACCTAAAGCAAACCCGAATAATTGTCGCTGAAATAAATTTTAATTGGTAGCTGTTGCCAATAAATATCTCTCATAAATTCGCTCAAAAAGTGCAGCAAAATCGTGAAGCCAGATTGAAACTCTGGAAAAAGTCCCAATATGTTTTACATTATAAAGTTATTATTTGGATTTAGTCGAACAGCGCGTCGAGCCGCTCGCGCACGCGCGCGCGTAATTTTGATTTTCGATACAATTAAGAGATTCAACCGTAATACCGAAATATAGGATTATTCCAAACCAGTTTTTCAAATGCTAAATTTTAGTCAGGTATTCCGGTTTTTCGATATTACCGAAAACCGGTATCCATGCTATTCTTAGTAGCGGCGGTTGTTATCATTAAAATCGAAGAGATTTCAAAGCCTGCCTATTATCAACCATATTGGAATCCGCTAATTTAAAGGTGAACCCAATGATCACAGACTCCAAACTAAACTAACTACTACAACCTGCATGTTTATCTATTTGTATGTTGATCACCCAAAAATAATTAGACCTGACTGTTTTTGGATCAACCTGGAAAAGTTTATAGGAGTCGTTCGTATATGTAATATATATAATGCCCGATAAATAAATTGATCAAATGACTCTGACTTCGCATGGATATATTTGGGGTCACATTGGCGGGGACAAGATATTACTGATAATTCTTCGGACTTCCTTAGTTTGACTAAACTAAATAAATAAATTTCGTTAAGTCAAATTAACGGTAAGTTGTAATTAAAAACACCCATCCCGATTGCGCGAATTTTTATTTAAGTTGTCTGTTGAGCATTCTCCGTCATTTACCAAAGGCCCGTGCTGAAAATAAAAAATCAGTGCTGTGGGCAAAACCGCAGCGTATACTGAGCTCGAGGCCATTTTACCGCTGCATAGACATACCCTGGGTCCCTTATTGTTTTGGGATTATTTTTGTTTTTTTTTTTCATGTTCATTTGTTTGTCCGTTTTAATCATGGTTAAATGTATGTCTTTGTGGTGTTAAATAAATGTTTTTCTTCTTCTTCTTCTTCATTATGCCACTAATTTTGTCTCACCTGGCGACGGCCACGGGCTGGCTGAGCTGCTCCTTGCCGGTGCCACGGGCTCCCCACACGAGCAGCGGAGGCGCGGCGGGAAGCACTTCCGCCCGTAGAGGCGAGTCGCGGACGGCCCGCGCGAAAACCAACACGCGGACGCACACTGCACCCGCGCTCCACGGCCGCATCGTGATCCTGCGATAGGTAAAAATAGTAGATTGTACAACAAGTGCATAAAACGCACCATTTTACTCGAGACGTTTATCCATCCGAGCGAGCTTGCGAGCGAGGATAGATATAAAGTCGAGTGTAAAATGGGTTTATGGACGAGTTGTACACTCTACTTTTCACTTCGATTGCGAGGAAATGAAACAGCAACATGTAAATCGTATTTGCAATTCGCGCCTTTTTTTCTTTTTTTTGTTGGTGTTTCGCGCGGTCACAGGACACAGTATTTCAGAAAAAAAAGAAAAAAAGAGGTGAGTTTCGAACAACAATTCGAATTTCGAATTGCAATGCGGGGCTTCTCCATAGTTTTCATGCGAATTTTGACATTCTAAATTCAAATCACTTGGTCTTCGACGAAGATTTTACTTTATGCTCTAGAGCATAAAAAGCGACTTTATGTCGCCTACGCACGACATAAAGACGAACTTTTAGAGCATGAGAAGTGAAATAGTAGATTGTACAACAAGTGCATAAAACGCACCATTTTACTCGAGACGTTTATCCATCCGAGCGAGCTTGCGAGCGAGGATAGATATAAAGTCGAGTGTAAAATGGGTTTTATGGACGAGTTGTACACTCTACTTTTCACTTCGATTGCGAGGAAATGAAACAGCAACATGTAAAAATAATTATGGTTCCCGCCAATTAACTTTTTTTTCTTTTTTTTTTCTGTAGGGACGTGACACCTGACTTAAGGTCGTTACATACTGCTCAGTTATAAAAACATTTTCTTTTTATAACTATGATAAGTTGTTGTTATGGCTTAAATACTATACTGATCTACTAAATTGAAAAATAAACAAATATAAAAAATAATAAATGAGACGAAATACAAATTATAAGTTTAT
Organism: Yponomeuta malinellus; assembly: GCA_947308005.1. Classification (NCBI taxonomy): domain Eukaryota; kingdom Metazoa; phylum Arthropoda; class Insecta; order Lepidoptera; family Yponomeutidae; genus Yponomeuta; species Yponomeuta malinellus. Next base: position 11,122,270 of record OX371006.1, on the reverse strand, counting down.
TTCATGAAGTTTTATTGTGTACTTTGGCTGTTGGTATCTTTGCCTTGGTCTTAGAATACGAACGAAACGAAATAAAATAAAGAGGTTGTTGTATGAAGTTAAAGATGTTCGTGTGGCTGTTGCAGCGATTGCCTTGGTCTTCGACGAAGATTTTACTTTATGCTCTAGAGCATAAAAAGCGACTTTATGTCGCCTACGCACGACATAAAGACGAACTTTTAGAGCATGAGAAGTGAAAAAACATTTAAAGACCCAGGCCTTCTGAAGGCAAGTGTCTTGCAGTGGGACATCTAATAGTACATTGTTACCCTAGGGGTGAAAGTAAATTCTTTAGTCCCGAGACGGGGTTTGGCGTCCGAGCGTAGCAAGGGTGCCAATAGTTCAAGGGGCTAATTAAGTCTTAAACCCGAGGTAAATACTGTGCTTTTCATTAAGGAAAGTAAAAATAAAACACGACTTAGCTAAAGGAAAAATGAGTGAATTTTATTTTACACGAATCAACAACTTTGGTGAAAAACAAATAAGATCGGATTGCCGCTTTCCCGCCTATATCTTTTTTCTGTGGCCGGCCAGCTATTTAGCCATTGAAAAAGTGGTAAATATTTTGCCCAATTCTAAGGAAACAGTAGGAAGTTGGAACATGGTTCAACAGAAATGTGAAAATAGAACTAGATTTTTTTTAGTTTAGTTTTTGTCAGTTGAAAACGATTCTCCCTAGGGCTGAAAAGTATTACTTTCAACCCGCTCCTCAGGCAACATTACGCCTACTTTCCGAGTATGAGTAATGAAAAAAACTATTAGGAATAATAAAGTGTATCCGAACGAACGAACTGGCTGACTTCGGACGCTCGCCGGTTCGCTTTACCCTACAGGCGCTGCAGTCGAAATCAGTAACACCGATCGCAGTAGCACGCGCACTCTAGACAGTGTTACCGATAAGCGTCGCAGTCGAAGTTGGTGACACCGATCGCAGTAGCACGCACACTTCTAGACGTACCTACAAGCGCCGCAGTCGAGGTCGGAAAAGGTGCAGGCTAGCGGCGCGTAGTCAAACGTGGCCGCGGTCGACACGGGGTCGCCACCCGTGCTACTTAGCTCCCCGTGGTACTCCACAGACCATAGAAGAACGCATACTTCTAGTCTAGACTTACCTGTAAGCGCCGCAGTCGAGGTCGGTAACGGTGCAGGCTAGCGGCGCGTCATCAAGCGTGGCCGCGGCCGACACTGGGTCGCCGCCCGTGCTACGCGGCTCCCCGTGATAGTCCACAGTCCGTAGGAGCACGCACACTTCTAGACCGCACACGCATGCTGATTCTGGAATTCAAGCGGCGACAGTCGTTTTAGGGTTACCGTTGTCACATGACTTCAAATAAGTAAGATAAACTTTAGATCGTGATATGCCAATGTGTAATTAAGAATGTGATCTCCCGGTTAACACGATTGGGGGCCAGTGCTTCATTTGTACAGATGACCTCTGGGTGTATTTCCATTTTTGTGATGTCCTTGTCTGCTTACCATAGCACAGTTTATCCTACTTTGCAACCAGGACAGGTGATTGTGCTGTCTGGAATTAATATTTTAATTTGGTATTTTAGATGGACCAAGTTATTAACATTAGGGGAGGCGCCACTTGTCATAATTTCATACATGCAACATACATCGTTCACCTGCTGTCCACTATCAAAAACTTTTATCCATTTTCCCCAAAAGGAGCCAATCCCCGAATTAAATTGTCGTTATTTTTATCACATCCTATTATACCTGTTTTACCACCGATGTTTAGGGTTCCATATCCAAAGGGGTAAGATTACTAAGACTCCATTGTCCATCTGTCTGTCTGGCTGTCTGTCACCAGGCTGTATCTCATGAAGCGTGATAGCTAGACAGTTGAAATTTTCATAGATGATGTATTTCTGTTGCCGCTATAACAACAAATACTAAAAACAGAATATAATAAATATTTAAGGGGGGTTCCCATACAACAAACGTTGCCTAAAGACAGCGCTCGCCACCTAGCGGCCATCTATGTAACCTTCACAGCACCGATGTCATGTCGTTAAATGCCAGTGTGAAACACTTCTTGTTTGTTTCTATAGATGGCGCTGTTCTCAATGTACCTAATCTATCTTGTCTCGATATTTCTCTAATGTTAATGTGTAGATGTGCTAGATAATGGGACGGAACCCTTCGTGCGTGAGTCCACCTCGAACTTGGCCGGTTTTTAAATTACATACCAATAAGAACAGCGGTTACTAGAATGAAACCACATGATGTAGAAATGACGTTTTCTAGTATGACTAGGAAAGAATGGGGGAAATAACTCAAAACCTCATTGTGTTCTGAGCTCAAAACTAAATTGGGTCTCTGTATTAAAACCTCACCTAACTGCAGCGTGCACAGTCCAGGGAACGTGGTGCTGGTCCTCACTCTGCCCAGTTCGCACAGCGCTTCGACGAATCTCTGCGGTGCGTCGTTGTGAGCGAAGTCGACGGCTAGGAAGGCGTTCTCGCGGGGCTCCGCCAGGGCTGCGGCGTCCCCGAGGCGGGCACCGAGCGCGGCGGCGCGGCTGCTCACCTCGCGCACTTCAACTTGCTGCTGTAAGCCCGAGCACTCGGTTTCGACCTGCGGAGAGAATGACCATTGGTGACGGAGCCCACTAATGCTACATATTAAGTGTACGAGTATGTAATATTACGTTTGTAAAGGTTGAAATATATAAAAAGTTTGGCGGCAAAAACTCTGTAGACTGAAAAAAAGTTTCAGCAGTGAAGCGCGCGTTTAGAATGGGATGGAGCGTTGTCGCACAGATGCTATTATTACGCTTGTATTAAGCTCTTGAATTCGAAGTGGCTCAGTATTACTTCTAAACTTACCATATACCGCACTATCATCAAACCAGTAGTCACCTATGCATGCGTAACCTGATGCCTAACTTAAAGAGACGAGCAGAGGCTTACGGTGTTCGAGAGAAAAGTGCTCAGAACAAATTTCGGACCAGTCAAAGAAGGCGAAGGGGTATACCGCCAGCTTATGAACCATGAACTGGAAGCACGTATTAACCACGAAACTATTGTGAGATTTTTCAATTCACAGAGACTAGATGGGCGCGTCACTTCAGAGTCAGCGGATGCGGGACTCTAGGGCAGCAAAAATAATGACCAAATGGACGCCACAGCAGAAAAGACCTAGAGGCAGACCAAGGAAGCGGTGGAGTGGCTGTGTAGAAGAGGATCTGCGTGCGATGGGGAAGTTTACCAACTGGAAGAAGGTCGCCAAGCTTCGCGACAGCTGGAACGAAACCGTGGAGGGCGAAGACCCACAAAGGGTTGTAGCGCCACCGGAAGTAAATAAGGAGCGTTTTCGCAGTGAATTGATAGCTCAGACTTACAAATATTTAACATTAGGTATTGATTTCTACGACCACTTGTAATTACTCCTATCCTAGGGTTACGGACATACGCAAAGTGTTTCTTCTTTGTGATTATTAATTTTAAAAAGTCCTTGTAATTCTTCATTGCCTCTCTTTCTCCATGAAAACATCAACGGCACGACACATCCACAGAAAACTCAGAAAGTACATTCATTCATAATAATTCCTCATAAGAAACCTGTTCACAAAGGAAACTATGGACACAAATCATAAAATAGGGAAGTAATAGACTAGGCTGTCAGCAGTATGTACATAAGCTTAAAGAAACGTAAAATAATAATCAAGAAAGAAACATGTATTTTAGGCACTTTATCTATTCTATTCACGTTACAACGAGCCGGGGACATGCGAGCACCGCGATACAAACTAAAATAATCCTTAAATACTCATTAGATTAGAGGCAATACACGGAAAAGACTACACCCAAAAAAAAAAAAAAAAGGCCGGCCGCGTTACAGCTGACAGGTCGTCAGTTGTCGCTTCATTGGGATTATTTTAGATCGAAAGCGTACAAGTCGCCGGCAAGTTGAAATGTGGTTTATTTTACTCACTTTATTCTTCTCCGCATCAATCAACTTCAACTGTTCCTCCAGCAATTTTCGCTTATGTGTGGCGGCTGCCGCCGCAGCGGATTTCAGCTCGCTATGTCGCTTGTCCAGAGCCGATCGCAGCTCCGCGAAGTGTCTATCGATGGCGTCATCCGCTGCCGTCGCCGCCACTTCCAACCTCCTCAGTTCACCCGCCACGGCCTCCCGCGCCGAGCCCAGCTTGCTGAGACATTCGTTCGCTCTATACAGCAGTATCTCCGACATCCTTTTCAGCGCTATCGAGAAGGGCACTACGGTGTGGTCGCACGGCGTGTCGCTGTGAGGCCCGTCGGCGCAATGTCGACAGAAGACACAGTCACAAGTCTCGCAGAAGAGGAGCTCTCTGCCGGGGTGGCTGCTGCACTGCGGTATCACTTCCCGCCTCTGTCTGGCCATTAGATCCAGTAGCTGGTTAACGAGGAACGAAGGAGGGAGCGCCGCGACGCCGCCCCGGGGTATCGTGATGAGCTCCCTGCATATCGGACAGCGAAAACTGCTTGCGTCGCGCGTTTGCGACGCGGCGATCCGCGTGAGGCAGTGCAGGCAGACTGTGTGCGAACACGGCAGCAGTTTAGGCGTGTGCTCGCCGCCGTCGTATGTGCCTGAAAATAGAATTGCTCATTCAAGTGCAATATCCTCTGCAATTAAATGCGGAGTTAAGGGCCTGACGAGATGCTTCCTCTTAGTTTTTTTAGGGTATGTAAAGTTATTATATAGAAAGGCGTGCAAAATACACTATACTCTTACAGCCTTAAATTCATAAAAGGGTAAGCAGTGGCTTGATGTCAAATAAATAAAAAAAAAAATACTTAATTGGGAACAAAAAATACTACTACATCAGCAATGTTTTAAATAAATCAAAATCTGGACAGTCTATATGCTGGGAAAATGCTTATCTCATCTCTGTTACATGCTCATTATCTCTGCTTCTCATTTTCTGTCTCTTAACTCTTCTGAGCAAGCAGCCTATAATGATCAACCAACTCTGCAAAGCCTTTCAGAGAGAAAGTTTGGGCTTAATCACCACACATGACCATCTAAATATCCAATCCTATAAGAAATCAGGTGCATTGATAGTAATAGTACAAAGCTACTGAAAAATGATGTAGGTGCCAGTGAACAAATGATGAAGAAACAGTGTAGGTAGGTACTAACACAAGCAGGTGCTGCATGTGAGGAAGCTCTCGTTGAAGTCCTCATAGTTGATGGAGACCGTCTCGACCAGGGTCGAGCTCATGCCCGCCATCCCAACGCCCAGCCGCGAGCTGCCACAGGAAAACAATGAGCGAGGGTAATAGTTCCTAGCACCCACTTTCTGTGTTCATTTCTAAAAATAGAGGTCTGATAAAACATGCTGTCGTTTTTCCCCATATATTAATAATAGTAACTTCCACACAGCACATTTACTTGTCTTGGTCACAAATATGGATAATCTGGGCTATTGTTACCAGGCAAGTACATCACAAACATGGAAATACACCCAGACTCAGGCCTTGTATAAGTAGGCCTCCAGTGGGAACCCACAAACTCTGTTATTATTGTTCAGTTATTGTTAACTTATTAATTATTTTGTAAGCTTTGATTCAACATTTTGCCAGAAGTGACGTATCATAATTATCATGATATAATTTTCACATACTTCAAATGAGTGAAACCTTACTCAATACAAAAAAAAATCTATTTATCAAGATTTAAATAATTTTCATTAGTAACACCAGCTATTCAAAATTTGTAGCCAAATAAGAGTTCTCTGGATGTAAAGAAGCTATCCACTTGTTTGCTCATTATCTAATTGTATTGTAGTTCGGGACCAGGACAAGTGATTATGTTGAGTGGAAGTTATTATTATCATAATAATTGATCCAAAAAATACACAACATCCCTATTAGTATATGGTTTGAAAGTTTATGTTGTTGTATGTTAGATAAGCCAAGACACTGATGGTGTTATTTATAAAAAACCCTAAAATGCTCCTCAGCGGCAGATTAAATAGTTGGTGGCAAAGAGAAAGATGTAAGCATAGATTATTTTAACTGCCTCTGAAAAGGGTTTTAGAGGAATCATGTATTCATAAATAATACCGTAACAGTACAGTGTGTTACCGTTAGCTTTATTGCCTGCCATGTTACTAAATAGAACTGGATGTGTTGCATTTTTGTTGCTGTAGTACTGACTACAGGAACAAAAATGCAATATTTCAAATCCATAGTCAGTAGCTACTGACTTATGACTACAGTCAGAAGGACATCAAAAGTGGGAAAGTGTCCATAAATAAATTGGGCCAATAGTTATTGAGCTTTAGAATGTTAAAATAAACTTTATGAGGAGGCCATAACATCTATAGATTTTAACTGAGCATAAAACACATGTACTGTTCCATAATGGAAGTTTTAAAATAAACACACACCTCAGTTGTTTCATATCGTCATTTGTTAATTTCGGCATCCAAAACCACGATCATGACTTTTATAAAATTTTCAGGGGACGCTAGAAACAAACAATAACTTCGAGATAGTGGTTTTTTGACTAACATGGCTTAAGTTAGTCTAAAACCCATTATTTTGAATGTTTAGTATGTGTATGAGTATATTTTCTGAAGTTTGTAGTGTCTCCTGTAAAATTTTATAAACCCATGTTTGCTCTTTAGGATGCCGATCGACGATATGACAGATTTTCTGAGCTAGTCTTATGTAATATCCTCAAAGGTTAAATAGCAAAAGAAAAATAAACACACAATATTATGTGAAAACATTAGAACTACTTACATATATCTAACTATGCATATGCAAATAAAAGTAATTCAAGCTGTTTGAAGATAATAGTGATACTGGCACAGAACTGTAATAAAATTAAATATTAATTGCGAGATTATAAATGTCTAACACACCCACTGTGATTCAGCAGTTGCAGCTGATTGGTCCCATTTATTGCATTACAGCCAATTGAGCAGTGTTCATACTGATTTAGGTATTACTAGATGGATGCTTTCAAACATCTAATGGAGTAGTTAATGGCTCAGGTCGTCAGGGCAAATTTCATAAATTTTATTTACACTTAATTAATACACAGACTGATTAGATCAAGTTGAATATGTTGAAACTTGTTTCTGGCATTAATTAAAATCCTGTTTAGGATTAACGCAATTTTTACACAGAATGTATTTACTTCATATTTTTGTTTCCAAAAAACACGGGAGGAAGGAAGGAGGAAAGAAGATACCTACAGATCCTGATCTGATCGAAAAGTTTTTGTTTACTGCAAAGTTCAATGACCTGTTAAAAATAGCTGTGTTCTATATCAGGAGGTCTATCTAACATAGCTACAGGTACATATCTGGTAGAGATTAATATGTGCAGCTTGTGATGATACTTTTATTGCAAGGCTGTGCACACAACAGTGTTACACTATACCCATATAAATTTGTATTGAAAGGCAATGGATAAGAATGTGTAAATTGTACTCACAATGTTGATGGTGCAGAAATAAAGAAACCAATGACTCTAGCTACAGAAAGATAACTGAGGTAACATTTGTAGGGTTTTCTAATGAGTAAAAGATAATTTATGGGAGAATACTTACAGAAAGGAACAACAATACATGGGCGTAGTCACTCGGACCGATTTAGACGGACACCGGCGACTCCGCGCAGCTCATAGTTATCGTCACGAGTTCACCACATAGATTCCTCACAACTTTATCGCTTTTTTAGGCAAATGCGAGCGCGTGAACAGAATGGTAAGCGTAAACACATTATTCTTAACGTTAGCAGTCACGGAACTACTTCAAAAAAAATTGCTGCCAGTTTTAAGACAACGCAAATAACTCCCTAATCGCAGGCAGTTATGGAAAACTGGGCAAACTAATTCACAAAACAATATTTACATGGAAAATTCTGTTTCGTAAGTTCGTAACCGATCGATACGCATTGGGGAAAACTATTCTTGCGATGACAAAGACACAAGTAATTTGCCCATTTACTCCTGACGTCTTAAAGAATTTCTGATATAAGCCAAACAGATTGATTGTTAAGAGGATTTTCACTAAAGTTATGAATGTATTTACATGTTCACGTTCAATAAATTTATCAAAAATATCTGCGACTCCATCGCTAACCTCACCAAAACATAGTGTTGCCAGTCCGTGTCAAAAAGTTTCTAATGTGTAGTCCGTCCGTGTTCCCAATAAGGATTAAGGACTGTTTCAAATTATGGTAATAATTTCAACTGCAACCCACCAAGAAAACTAGGAAAACCAGTTAAAGAGACCTTTTGAACCATATTTTTATTAATGAAAGTTGAATTTAAACGAATATTTACTCGTTTACTTTTCATTTTACAATTTTCCGACTTTTCGGTATTTTTGCAAGTGCCGTCGGTAGACTAGAGTCTAATTTTTGTTAAAAGCCCCAGTGCGACCGGTGTCACCAAGTAATTTTATTTGTAGGTAAAAGGGCGCACCGAAATATTCTTATTGATTAATATATCAATAGCTGTGTTTGTGGTGTTAAATTCAGATTTCAATTCAGCGTCCCCATATTGTGCATAATACCCATACACGTCGGTATTTTAAGTACCCACGAAAACATATGTTTGATTTCATAATTTCCTTTTTCAGTTAATATGTTAATTCTTGACAAAAACGATTATTCTACTTTATACCTATATGATGATAAAGTGATTTTTGTCAACTATGTAATACGGTAACTACTATTGTCTTGAGGTAAATTTTACGGGTGCGCTTTTAAATAAAAGTTATTTTATTTAAATTGTGACTATTCCGTGAAAATCTTGTAAGTGACATAGAAAAAAGAAAAACACGATGAAATCCGTCAAATACAAAAGTACCTTTTACTCTATTCAAACATCCTTCATCCTATCATACCAGCCAGTCTGAAGTGGAACCATTGCAAACCTCTTTCTAACAGTAAATAAAGTGACTTGGTATTTACGTACACCAGTAATTTCCAGATTGCACCTACGGTTTTCCACAGTTTTCAACTTTAATTGAATTTAGCTTTTTAACTAATGAAAAAGGCATATAATCAGTAAACCGTAAATAACATCGCTGGGTATGTTGTGCGGATCTGGGAACCCTTAACCACTCGTCTGCCGCGACACAGATCTGTGTCCAACTTAGTATGGGCCACCTATACGTTGCGTTCCGCGAGGGCAGTTCAGGAGTTAAGGCACAGCTTAAGGGATGATAAATGCCGACAGGGAGAAAAGGTCCCACCGTGAGTCAAATAGAATGGATTATGTCCCAAGAGCACCGATTTGGCAACCCTGAGAACAAATGTCAAGAAAAGGCAAGAAAAGGAAAAAAAGTAGTGTGGCCAACGCCAGACAAAAATCTGTCTGTAGTCTACATGCAGATATGGCGATGGGACACGACGACGGGATGGGGGATTTCTCGGTGCAATATACCTACAGGATTTCTCAGAATAATTAAGACTTTTTGCTTTAATTTGAATTAAGTAACAAAAACATGACAAAGTATACAAATCTTCATTCAGCAAAACGAAGGTCAAATAAATTGCTCAAATCTAATAATAGTTTTATAACTAGGTACCAGTGTAGTCTCTCTCATAGATGCTCATAGATAAGTAGGTATTTATATTACTGTATCTCTCAGTGAACACACAACCACACACAAATTCTTAGCGAAGCAAAGAAAAAAATAAAGCAAAAATGATAAGACCTAAACTTGTGAAAATTTTGTGGTAAGTGTTATTATTATTAGAGGAAATAAAGACTGAACTTAGTAATAACAGGAAAGTAGAACGTAATAAAAGCACGCCATTACACAGTACATACGACACACAAATAACTGACCATATACTGACTATATACAAACTTAGAACAATATTTTATTGCCACTAACAGTAAGTACCTAGGTATTTACTATTTTTATCATTTTACTACATAATCATGGATTTTTACTCGAGTATACTTATCATCTCATAGATGAATTTACGAGTTTGAGTAAACAGACTGCAGCTACTCAAACTTCGCAACTAAATGTAAAGGTTGATCTGCTGTCGACTGTACATACACACAACATAATATCTATATTTAGCACATCACCAAATACAGTCGATGAGCCTACTAAAGGTCATATTTATAAAAACACGATTCCTTAAAACACTACTCAGAGACAGTTTAAATAGTCTGTGGTAAAGCGAAGCTCGTAACGCCGTAACCGCAGATTATTTAAACTGCCCCTGAGGAGTGTTTTAGAGGAATTGTGTTGTTATAAATAAAACCATTGCACATACTGTTTGTGTTCTGGACCGTAGTCGTCCTATTTAAGTAGCAATTAAACGTCGGATATGAATAAGTATTACCTACCTAAACTTAATTCAAAACATTTTGAAATTGACATCTATATTTGTCTTAGTGAGGATTGAATTGACTCCTTCTATGAGTAGTTTTCAAGAACCTCCGTGCATTTACTAAGATTTATACTTGCTTACAAACTCTTTATTTCAATAATATTTATCTAAGCATTTGCAGGCCGACATATCTTCGGAGATGTCTTAATTCAGAACCGGTTAGACTGAAAACGATGAAAGAAATGCCTGGCCTATCCACTCTGCCACTGATTGGGTCTTTGCATCATTTTCTGCCAGTTGTAGGTTTGTAACATGTGTGCGTTCGAATCCGGATGTGACTTTTATTATGGGTATAGGACTTTCTTGCTTATTTTAATTATTTTTCAGGCTCAATAGGGTTTACAAAGAACTTTTTCGAACTAACTGGAGTTTTCCATAAAAAATTCGGCCCAATAGTAAAATTGGAAGGGCTTTTTGGAAGAGCGCCTATGGTGATCCTCTATGAACCTGAACATTTTGATCAGGTAGGTACCCATGTGCCTAACTCAGGTAGGTACCTATTTTAATTAAAATAAAATAGTAAGTATTTTTTTATTAGGAGCGTAGCTGAGCCATCAGTTCTATTCTGTGAAATCCCATAGAAAATGTAATTTTAGTTTTCCCAGAATTTTCCCGTCCTTTTCCAAATTTTTCTTTTGATTAAAGCCTTATTCGGACTATCGAATAGCATTTGATTTTATATATACAGGGTGTAACAAAATTCCCGTATACGTCCTATGTGAAATCCCACAAAAAAAAAGTAATTTAACTTTTCCCAGAATTTTCCGGTCAAGTTTTTCAATATTTTCTTTTGCTTAAAACCTTGACAGCGGTGGTAGCCTAGTGGGTAGAACATTGTACTCGGAAGCGAGATACCCAGGTTCAATTCCCAGCGCGGGCATGTACATATGACTTTGTTATCTACTTATGTACATTTGTGAAGTTATAGTAGCAATACCACTCGCTAGCGCTTGAAATCACCAATCCGCGCTGGGCACGGATTAGCCCATATTCTCACCCTGAGAGAAGGCCTATTGGGACGTATATAGGTAGCTTATGTTAAAACCTTCAGATTATTTATAAGGGACACAAATTGTACAAAGTACATCGCATTCTTAGACTAGTTTTTGTTTTATCACACATCATTTGATTTTATTTATACAGGGTACAACAAAATCCCCATATGCGTCCGAAAACGGGGTTCTACTCGTCAATACGAAAACTTTTAATATGAGGAAAAATTCTAAATCGCAAAAAAGTATCAGCTAAGTCACGGGACTTACCCTTACTGATACTAATCCCCATTTTCAGATGTATGAATGAAGTCACCCTGAATAGAAGATTGATGTACTAATATTCTGTTCAACAACCAGCTACCTGATTATTTTGTTTCTGTGATGTGTCTTATTGTTGGTATAATAAATGTCTTTCTTCTTCTTTTTCTTCTACGGATTTTAGGTGTACAGGGCTGAGGAGGACAATCCATTGCGGCCTGGATTTGAGACTCTTGTCTACTATAGATCGGAGTTAAGAAAATCTACGTTTGAAGGGATTTTCGGCCTCACTACAGCGTAAGTTACCATTTACAATAAAGCTACTTATTATACTACGGTAATATGGTACAATAGTATTGTAAATGGTTTGCAGCCAAGGCGAACAGTGGCGAGATTTCAGAACAAAAGTGAACCCGGCTCTACTAAAGCTAAAATTAGTCAAACTTTACGCACCTGCTTTGGACGAAATCGCAAAGGAAGCCGTTGGAAGGTAATAAATTATTACCATTTATAGACTTACTAGCTATCCCGGCGAACTTCGTATCGCCACAGAATCCGTTTATACCATTCTTGCACAACGCCATCTATTTTTGAAACACAACGTTCGCTCGCACAACGCCATCTATTTTACACTTAAAATAAATATTATCCCACGGGAACGCATTACCAGAATATCAAGAATGCTATGTCTCAATTCAGGTCTTTCTCTATCTGTATGCCAAGTTTCATGATAATCCGTTCAGCCGTTATTGCGTGATTGAGTAACAGACATCCAAACATCTTCACAAACTTTCACATTTATAATATTAGTAGGATAGGATTGTTACTAATATAAGTATACAAATAATAATAACTAATTAAAACTACATAGCTTTTTTACTTAAATTGAAGTAGGTACCTACTGCTGGAGAAAGAGTTTGCTAAAGATTTCATTCGCCTGCAGGCTTAGAAAAACAAAAGACGATGAGGCGTATATAGAGTCAAACTTCGACACAGAGGTGACGAGGTGGTCTCTAGAGTCGGTGGCGTACGTGGGGCTCGGGGCGAGGATCGGATGTCTCCGCGATGACGTCACAGACGATCACCCAGCGAGGAGGCTTATAACGTCTGCTAAAGATATCATGGAACTGGCCACCGTTTTGGAGACGCGCCCAAACCCTTGGAAGCACTTTGCCACGCCGTCATTCAAGAAAATCATTAAGAGCTTCGATATGCAGTGGGAGTGAGTTTAAATTGCATAAGTCAGATAGTATTTCATTCAAGCCAGATTTTAAATGTTGTTTTCTTTTCAGAATAAGTTCAGTTTACATTGAGGAGGCAAAGAAGATGATACAGTTGAGGGAACACGATATCCCAGAAGAAGATAGAAGTGTTATTGAAAAACTTCTCGCCATTGACGAAAAAGTGGCCGTTATGATGGCGAATGAGATGCTAATGGCTGGAATTGACACTGTATGGATTCGTCGGATCCTATAAAAGACAAAACAACAAACTTATCAACTCTATTATTTGCTATTTTTCAGGTCGCTTTCGCAATCATCGGTCTGCTCTACAATTTGGCGAAGAATCCCGAAAAGCAAGAGAAACTCCGTGATGAAATTCGCTCCAAAGTGCCAAACAAGCGATACTTGAAAGCTTGCTTAAAGGAAAGTTTACGAATCTGGCCTGTAATACCAGCAAATTTGAGAAGAGCTAGCAAAGAACATGTTGTTGGTGGATATTTAATTCCAAAAGGGGTAATTAATGCATTACTTGTTAAAAATTACATAGTAGGAATTCAAAAAGCATGTAACTAAGTTAAAAATTTCACTTCAATTCTGCTTTATGGACACACTGCACTGATCATGAAGTACAATTTTCAATTCTGTTTTATGGACTCACTGCACTGATTATGCAGTACAATTTTACCAACATCATATGTTAGACAAGACTAAAGCCAATCACAAGCAAACGAGGCCTGGTCTGTCAATTTCTTGAAAATTTACTATGATATTTTATAAATTTCAGGTGGAAATCATAGCACCAAATGAGTATTTGTCCAAGCAAGAAAAGTACTATCCTTTACCTCTTGACTATATACCTGAAAGATGGTTAGTTGAAAAGACTGACCCATTGTATTACGGCCATGCCCATCCCATGGTAACTCTACCCTTCGGATTTGGCATCAGATCCTGCATTGGCAGACGTATAGCTGAACTGGAGATCGAAGCATTTGTGGTTAGACTAGTTGATGAGTTTCACGTTAGCTGGTATGGACCGCCAATACAAATTATCACTAATTTAATGAACACGTTTCAGAAGCCTTATAACTTCAAGTTTGAGATTGTTAAATAATTTTATATTGTTACACGACAAAGGCATCAATCATCATCATTCAGCCACAAAAAGTCTACTGCTGAACATCGGTCTCCTCCATGGATTTCCAAAAAGATCGGTTGGAAGCAGCTTGCATCCAGCATCTTCATGCCACTTGGATGAGGTCTTCTGTTCATCTTGTGGCTAGTTGTCCTACGCTGCCATCAAAAATAAAGGCATCAATATTTTGAGTAATAACATGTGTTCCATTTGTTTAATATAATTTCATTGGTTTTCTGTATTTAGCCTGTATCCAAACTCTGTACATAGTCAACATTTTTCCTCTATTTACTTGTAGCCTTCTATCAATCAGATTCTGTTCTTCAGTAAAGCCTTCTTTTACAAATAGGTCTTTGATCTCTTCCTGAGTGAAAAAATAAACCATGGTGTTGTCTCCTCTTGCATAAAAATTGTCTGAAATGCAACGTCCTTTCTTAAAACGTAGCTGGGCTAGATCATAGCGGCCATAGTCGCGGAAAACCACTAGTCCCCCCGGTTTTAGGTATTTGTAGATTTTGGTGATCACAGATGACATACTGAAATTGAGAAACAAGATAATGTTAAATAGGTATCAAACTACTAGATTAACTATAATTTGTACTAATTTGATACTCACTTTGATGGATCAATGGCTGATAATACAAAAATCAACACTACAATATCCAAGGATTCTTCTTCAAATGGTACATCCCATTTATCTGCCGTACCATCAAGCACAAATACGTTGCATCTCTCACTGTTACACAATGGATTTTCTCTCATAATATTAATTGCTTTCGATGAAAAATCACAGCCATATATGAATAAGTTTGGGTCCTGACTGTATTGGAGAATTGGAAATATGGTGTTACCAACACCACAGCCTATCTCAAATATATACCGTTTGACTCCATGATTTGGGTTGTTTGTTACAGATACTTGTTGGATTTCTTTATCAGGGTATACTCGGGTAGGTGCTGAGGTATTGTCAGGCGCCAGTTCAGGAAATTCAGTGAAAAGCCAGTGGCGGTCTTTGAAAAACCTGTAAAAACTCTTTGTTACATTTGGTTCAGTATTTATTAGTAGGTATCACGGAAAGTATATAGTGTACAGCTTGTACCTGTTTTGGTGAATGTCATAAAAAGCATCCCAGTGTTTGTCAGCATTTTCTTCAAGTTCTTTTACTTTCTCATCTGATAATCTTGTTTGAGAATTCAATTCAACCTTTTCTTTAGCTACACCTTCTTGCTTTGCATCCCATTGCACGTTATCCCTAAAAAAGAAAGAGATGTGTTTTTCTTCTAATTTGAGACAGGTTATGTTTAGTATTGAGTTTCCTAAAGTTAATTTACCAAGCATTGAAGAGAAACACTTGTTTGGGTTCAGATAAGTGACGTGATCCTCCAGGAGGCTTTTTACGATACCTCGTCTTCTCTAAATCGTATAAAGTGCTCTTAGTTTGGCAAAATCGGATGTAAGTAGTAAATACGGTACCACGCATTGTGCTTGAAAACTTCGTCAGCATTTTCGAGGTATCTATTCCCAAACTGTGGCCTCTTGTCTGCAGTGTCGTCTTCCATTTAGGAAAGTGTACCTACCTACTTTTCACAGATTTTATACTTTTTATACGAAGATTACGAAGTCTGTATAACCTAACCTACAAATTGTAGGACATTTGACAGATGGATGACATTCAGTGTTGCCAGATGGTGGCCGGCCAATGTCGCCAAAATGAAAAAAAAAAATCAGCTAAGTTCTTCCAAAAAAAATCCTACCATGAAAATCACCTGAATAGATACGCCAGGATCGTTCGTCGGGACATTCCCGGGGTATATCTTTATGATGATGAAATTTGGTACTAGATTACCATTTTTATATTAAAGCACAGGATTTGAACATGAAACAAAATGCAATGTTCGTAAAGGTAACTTAACGAGGTGTCTAGATATTGTGGTCTAATGTGGACCAAACCTACAAAATTTGGAAAGGAAAATAATCATCACGATAGTAGAAAACATGGACAATATTTTGGTACACTAAAAAACTAAAAACCTAGATTACTGGTATTCTGGAGATGGTACGAAGTTTCTGTTTGTACGTAAAAATTTGGTTTTGTATGTACCTACTTTAGGAACACAAATAATTGGTAATGGTAAATTTTGACCAAAATATATTTTTTCTATTTTACGGGAACAAAAAAAGTCCGATTGTTAAGTACTCATACCTCCCTAAATAAACATATTTGGCACTCGGGTGTTCTCGTCTGCTGTTTGAAAAGATAGTCTTTTGGTTCATGCAATAAAGTAATACATACAGGCATCAAACTTGGCGTGATTTTGGGACTAATTATATATTCTAACGACAATAATAACAAAAGGCCAAGCGTGTGTACGGAACCATTGGTGAACGAGTCCGACTCGCACTTGGCCCGTTTTTTTATTTATTTATTTTTAATTATTTCATTAACCCCCGGTTTCTCGTACATTAACAATCTGTTAATCAACGGTTAAAAGCTGTCGGTTGTTTTTCTAAAATTTAAACATTTTTTAATTTAAAAAATTTAAAAAAAAAGCAAGTAATTGATAATAGCCTTAATAGGGCTTGATATTTTTTGAACGACCTGCGGCGAGCAAACGACTTTGTAGACATTGCTTTTTTGTCTCTGTAGTGCGTTGCTTATTTTAATTTTCACGAATATCAAATAAAATAGTGGCAAAAAACCTAATTTAGGTACTTTCACTGTCGTCAAATTGTTTTAGGCAGTTGTCTAAATGAGCTGAGAGTGTCTGGAGTCTAGACATAAAGCAATCCATTCTGAATGACTTTAGGTAGATACAACCTAGTCGCCTTCGCTTTGCCTATAATACAACGTGTTTTGGAAATGACGCAAAACCTCAAAACGTTTGTTCACTATCTTGGTATAATATCAATTAACTTTTTACTAACCAAATATTAATCTTTTAATAACTAAAACAAAAAAAAAACAAATGTTAAAATTTCTCAATTTTTATTCATACAAATTGGCCGCGTCGGCTTTCATGATTAAGTTATAAAATGGAGAAATAAAATTGTATTTTTTAAATTTTTGCTCAAAGTATGTAGCTGGTTAATTTTTATTATCGAAAACCGTTTAAAGGTTTTGCGTCATTTAAAGAACACGTTGTATGTACAGAGTTAGTCATCCTTCTCCATTATTGCCCTTTTACTGCTGATGTAGACAAATGTTCTGCCAGTTTATCTAAATGCTTAGCCATCCAGCTATCTATGTACATAGTTAGGTACTGCTAGGAATTGGAATCGGCAGATCAATATACGATCCAAGTCCGAACTATAACCGTAACCGATGCATATAAGTATAATTCATAGTTTAGGGATGTCCCAGGCGGACATACTTCGGCCAAATAGGGGATGTATTAGCAAAGGGCTAGATAAAAAGTACCCGAAACCGGCGTGTGTGCATGCAACGACTAATGAATGTTGAGGAAGCGAAAGTGATTTGTCAGGATCGTGGCAAGTGGCAGTCCCTGGTCACTGCCTACCCCTCTGGGATAAAGGCGTGAGTTTATGCATGTATTATGACTGTTCGATTAACATTGTGTAGCCGATTAGTGCAATTGGTCTTCTACTTCTTAATCTGTCGGCTATGGAATGTAGGTACGAATTGTCATAGTCTACCATGAATTGTAATTCTGTGAAACAGGCCTCTGACCGTACGTCGTACATGTAAATCAACCAAACTGCATGAGACCATGCAGCACCCTGTGGGAATCGAACCACGACCAATGTATTGGAAGGGAAGAGTAACGAGGCAGTCGCTTATTACGTTGGTCGCATTAAAACTTTGAGAAAACAAAAAACTCATCAAAGTAGAAAGTTTGTAATACTTTTGTTTTTCGAAGTAGCCTCCTTCTTTTCTCTTTCTATGCATCGTCGAACTTGATAGAACCAACTAAGGGGAGCAGTAGGCCTGCTCGTTTTTGGGTGTTAAAAAGGTGTTACATATGAGCTTTATAAGAGAGTTGGCGCCTCTAAATAGAGTATGGAATCAGTTCCATATCAATACTGTAAGCGCTTATATCCCAAGGAAAAGGCGCACTTTACACGGCCAATGGGTGATGTTATGGCGATACACTAGCTCTGCTGAATAAGTTAAATTACAAGTATTACAACTAGCTTCTATAACAGTGATAAAAATTCACAGCTTTAGCAGTGATAAAATAGTGATAAAATCGGCTTTATAACGGTATGTAGTGTTATACTAGTCACTCGGCTCTAAACCAGTGTAAAAAAAACATCACTATTCAACAAAGAAATGTATCGCGGAGTGAAATAAATAAACAGACAGGTACATACACGACGGTAAGTGTTGTGGTTCTATTACCTATAAAATGGCGTACGCTAACTGTAGACGGTAATATAGTAACTTACATACATGTAATTTTATGATTGTAAGGATAGAACATGCGGTGTGAATTTTACTAGAAAACTAGTAGGTTTTTTGTGCAAAATTCTCAAATTTGGCATCGTTTTATAACCAAAAACAGGTAAACATTTTCATTTTCATCATGGGACACCTTTAGATCACTAGTTGGTGCCATAGGTAGTTATTTATTTATGTGATTGCTGTGTCACTACTGGCGGCCATGATAAAAATGGCGGGTTTGGCAATTCCTAATGGGGTTCCCTAGCAAAAAACCGAACCCACATACTTTACCATTATCCTCATTTTATTTACCATCCCCTCCATCAGCTCTTTCCTGTTTTGTCCTTGTCTAATTCAGCGTCTAATGCTTTTTTTCAGGAGGCTAACATATACATAAACACTACAAGTGTAAGTAGGTACACACTATGTACCTACCAAACAAAAGTCAAAAGACACAGTGTAAATAATGCAGAGGGAAGACGGATGACCTACATGGAGTTTTGCTCAGAAAACATATTGCAAAAATTTACTATCACTCATAGGCTGTTTGAAAGAGACGAATATTGTTTTGCAAGATGTTTTCTGTGCAGTAGAAACGAATAGAAGTTAAATTCTTAATAGGTATTCTATTGTTCGAATATTATTACATACCTACCTACTCTGATTTCTGCGATTGTGTCCAAGTATATAAATACAGTGATTACCTACGTTTTTATTTAATTATAATAGGCATTTAACATAATAGGGAACGATCAAGTAAGTACCTCTAAAAGTGTCGATAGCCTAAACATGTTGCACAATATCGGGCACAATTGAAGTATTTAAGAATTTATATTTAAGTTCAGCGAAATATTATCAGGTATAACACATAGCTTTTGTAAATAAACGATTAGTTCTTCTTTAGGCCACTATGCTAATAGTTTCCAGAACCCATGGGTATAGTCATTATATTTTGATTTGTGATAAGGAAAGTCCTTGGGTCCTTCGGAAGAATATTAGGAAGGGGCTTATCAATTATTTGCAACAATCTCTTGAGTGTTTGCTGAGATAATGTTGAATTGAATAGCGCAAACCTATCACTCCTCATAAAACTTCTGTAATTTATCTTTGATAGATTTCACCTACACTAGTGTTAATAAAAAATAATCTTAATCTTAATTTAAATTTATTCAAAGTCAAAGTCAAAATTTTTTATTCACTATAAAAACAAAATGTTTACTTAATGAACGATATTGATAATGAACATAGTAATAAGATTTAATAATTATTGTATTGTTATTTATAAAAGAATTAAGAAGCATCTGTGATATAAAAGATGGGAGGATCGGAAGGATGCTATAGGTGTTTTTTGTGACTTGTCGAAGGCATTTGACTGCGTAGACCATAAAACACTTCTCTTAAAATTAAAACACTACGGAATAAATGGGAAAAACTTAAAACTTATGAGATCATATTTAAATAAATAAATAAATAAATAATTGTTTATTCTGTAAAAGGTGCATACATTTAGAAGGGAGGGTTCAAAAAGCTGACATAAATAGAACTAAATCATCAGGGTTGGAGGTTAAGATGGGAGTGCCACAGAGATCTATTTTGGGGCCGTTCCTTTTCCTCGTATATGTAAATGATTTGCCGTTCATGGTTCAAAACATGTCAGAGATAGTATTGTTTGCAGATGACACGTCACTTATTTTTAAAATTAAGAGACAAGAAAGTGACCTCGCGGATACAAATAATGCTCTCTCTAAGGTACTATATTGGTTTACTTCTAATAACTTATTATTAAATTCAAAAAAGACAAAATGTAGAAATTTCACATTACCAAATGTCAAAATGGTTGACAGCAAAGTTATATTGGGGAATGACAAACTAGACCTTGTAGAAGAAACTGTATTTCTGGGTATCACAATTGATGCAAAGCTTCAATGGGGTCCTCATATAGGAAAATTGGCAAATAGGCTCAGTTCTGCAGCATACGCAGTTAAAAGAATCCGGGAACTAACTGATGTCGCAACTGCTAGGCTTGTTTATTTTAGTTACTTCCATAGTATTATGTCCTATGGTATACTACTGTGAGGTCGGGCAGCAGACATTGAGACCATCTTCGTCCTGCAGAAGAGAGCGATCAGATTCAGCTAGGCAATAGAGATTCGTTAAGAGATTTCTTTAAAGAAACTAACATCCTAACAGTTGCTAGTCAGTATATCTATGAAAATATTATGTACGTTAGGAAAAATATCAGTGACTTTAAAACTGTAGGTAGCCAACACAATATAAATACTAGAAATAGCCATAAACTTTCGTTCCCAAAATTTAGGCTGGCAAAGGTTAATACATCCTTTATGGGGCATTGTATACGTTTCTACAATAAGATCCCTGAGGATATAATAAGCTTGCCAGAAACGCGGTTCAAAAAATGTGTGAAGCACACTTTGTGCCAAAAAAGCTACTATAACATTAAAGATTATTTAGATGACAATGATGTCTGGAATGAAAGCCAGGTCAATGCATGAGTTTTAGAACATTTATATAAATCCTGTAAATTAAGGACTTGAAAAGACTAAGTTTGGAGTTTTTTTGTCCATTTTTTCTTCAAAATTATCTAGTTTTTGAAATGAACACCTAGTTTAACTTGTAACGTTCCTTAAGTCGCAGTTTCTGTGCTACTTTGAATAAAAAAATAATAATTTAGATTTTTAAAAATAATATTTAAAAAACAATGTTTGATAATACTAGAAAGTAATTAGAATTAAAATTACATAGGCTTAATCTATAAAAGCATCTTATAATTATATGAATATGGTTTATAATTATGTTTTTTAAATATCATCTGTATGTACTCGTGGAACGCAATAAATGATTGAGTATTGAGCATTGAATGAAGTTTGTATTTTCTACGGAACCCACACTGCATTCTTTTTCACACGCTTCATCCATGTTGGATTTATCAGTACTAGTTATAGCAGGACAGTTTTCTTAACAACATTTCGATATTTTCATCCTGTAGTGCCCACTTGCTTTTAACCGTTTCCGTGAAATCCATGAGAATTAATCTTCGTTCAATTTTCCAACATGAGTGACACGTCTAGCAATGGAGGCAACAGGTAATAAAAAGATACAGATTGATACAACTGATTTAACACGGATTAGCGCTATAAGCACTTACCGAGAATCTATTACAGTTTTGCACTATAATTTAATTTATAAATTAATTTTCACACAACAAAAATGTAGTGTTCTAATCCCGCTCTCATGGATCTTGTAAAGAAGTTAAAATGGCTAATGTATAATGACTGTACTATAGAAGTAAATAAGAGACTATTATAATAATCAATTAGAAACCAAAGTTGATGTGATCACCAACCTGCTCTGCGCCGCCGTCAATACATCACTAAACTATAGAAGTTACTTAACTGAAATAGCATTGCTATTTAGGGCTATAACTCAGTTACTGAACAGCAGTTATAGAGCTAAGTAGTAATAAAGAGTATTATTCAAAAATATTAAATTTAAAGCTATAAATTTACTAAAGTCAGCAAAATATAAGAAGCCCGTTTTGACAGCTGCAAAAACAATAGAATCTAACCTAGTTTGAGATCAAAAACATTAAAAATCTATATTATGATTAACTTTTCGGGTTACAAAATCTGTTTTTTCTTTCGAGCGTTAAATAATATGCCAGAGAATGTGTCTTTTTATGTATTTGTTCGAGTACCTAAATCCAAAGTAAAATGCATTTTTGTGTAGCTGTCAAAACGGACTTCTTATATTTTGACAACTATAGTGACATACGGCACTATGTCATTATTAGGGCTCGAATAAATATGTGCTAAAAAATAAAAAAAATGTACATATAATATGGACCTAAAAAACGGAAATATGGAAGAATATGGGCTAAAAAAAGACAACTAATACCAAACACAAAACACTTTTTCTAATATAATTGTTTGAAAAATTAAAATGAACGAAATTAAATTATTTTAGTTACAATTTAGTCTACCTCTTTATTCGAGTTGTTGCAGTATACAACAATATATATCTTCAAATTTTCAAAATTGAAGCTCCTTCTGTTTGGTCGGAAAAAATGCTTTATATTGGCTGAACGACCTTTCTACGTCACAGGAAGTAACTGGCGCAAACTTTTTGCACAACTCTGAGTGAATATGCTTCCTCTGGATTGGCGCTCGATGTTCCACTAAGAATATCGTTGATTTTTTGTAGTGTTTCTTTGTGCGACAAACAAAATAATCAGATGTGTAGGAAAATGTGTAAATTACAACAACGAAACACAATGATTTTTAGCGTACGCTCATGCTACACAAACACAATATATGCAAGTACGACGGCTAACAAGTTGTGAGTGGCGGCCGCTGCGCCAGAGAGGGTATCCATAAAAAATATCGCACAACTGACGAGTCTACCTACATACATTTTTGCTGCGCAACAACTGTATTCTCGCGGCACTATGAGAGCAAACATTCTGCAGTTTTTTCAGTTGAAGTAAGTACTAAAGACAGGAAATATGGAATAATGTAATTAAATTCTAAAAGTATGGTCTTAACCCTGAAATATGGAAAAATATGGATTTTAAAAACCTAATCTTCCAGTTCAAATCATATGTTTGATGTAAAACACTAAATAACTAATGCAAATGATTCAAATAAAAAATATGTCCTTACATATTTATCCGAGCCCTAGTCATTAAATATGTTACTGATTGGCTTATAGAGCTAAATATCAATATACCTAAATTAAGATACATATCAAAAACGTGATATTAAAACACTAATAGAGTATTTATGCAGCTATTTTGGGATTTAATTTTGGATTAACATCACTCTTTGTTACTTGGTTCACCTTCAGGGTCCATAAACCATAAACCACTTTTACTATGGGCAAAACTCTCAGATTATGATATTCATTAATCTGAGGGAAATCTTCTAGATCTAAAAAAAAATTATGTGTTCCATACAATTAAATACCGCAGGTGCTTTAGTATGTGACAGCTGATACAATAGGGAATCAAATTATAAAAAAGTCAGTTGTTTCCAGAGGGGGGTAGGTAAGTCATCAATACTTTTTTGTCTATGTTATCTTATCTTAATCGAAAAGTTTCTCGCACTTTTAATCTAAAATGGTTCAATATCTCATCGTCAACTCATATCATCTCATCAAGCTACCAAAAAGTGCTTGATTTAATAATCGAAAATTAGACATGTTTTTATTGTCTACCTACAATGTTCTTTTTATGTTTTTTCTACGTTTTTATTGGCCAGTTCTAAAAACTAAAGTAAAAAAACACCCCTTTCGAGAAATATTGTAATTTTCGTTTTGTGCTCCGGTTTAGTTTCAATGGTGAACTGGCTTAGTAAGTATAGTACTGTATTGTATACGGGCCTACGCTGGGGTTGGCGCATCTCCAAGTTGTTGCTCGCAGACAGCTTGCCACGGTACATCCTTGCTGGATTCAGATAATGGTAGAACATGATAGAACCTATAGTCGAAATAAACCCTGTTTATTGTGTGTATCTATTGTGTGGGTGTGTGTACATGTTAAGTGCATAATAATTGTATCACTAATTATTATTCATATTCTAAAAAAATGCCATTGGTACGTTGCCTTTTAGTACGCCATGTACTTACGTCGTGTATTTAAATTATTTTATATAATTATATCATCATCATCATCATTCAGCCACAAGAAGTCCACTGCTGGACATAATTAATGCTTTAATATATTTTCATGCATGCCAATTGTTTTAAGTTTGTCATTTATTAAGATTAGTTATCTATTACTTTTATCTATCGGTGAGGAATGTGTAGGAGTTAACAAAATGTATTAAGCTAACTTATTTACTCTCTTGAATTATTTTTTGTTAATTCTGTTCTTCCTCCTTTTTAAAATAAAATAAAAGTACCATTCATCTAACCTCCAAATTCACTCTGCGCAACAAAATAATCGTTCATAATTTCTCAATGGAAAAGGTTGCACGAGTTGTACGTTGTCGGATGGATATTTAGGTGCTCTAAAAGTCTAAAATAAGTTTCAACAGAGAAGTAATTTTAATTTCACTCAATTTTAGCTCGCCCGGTTAGATGCGGCGCGGTACAAATTTTCAGTTATTTTGGAAATGATTTCGTGTTTTTAATATTGTATTTTGGAGGATTATTTACATTAGCCTTTTCTTTTTATATTGAGGTTGCCTGAAAGAAATTGCTATTAGCAATATGGCCGCCGATTGTATCTTTTCTTTTGTCATTGCTGTTTCTGTAACATTTTTTTCCTTTATACAATAAATAATTAGATAGGTAGGTACTCTGATCTTATCTTACTAAAGATTATTAACTTATTCAAATTTAAATTCAGCTGTGCTTACGTAAACTCACACAACGTTTATTTAGATAAGTTTGCCCCGAAATCACTCTCTATATGACGAGCACAGAGATTATCTCGTCACCCCGCATTACGTCGCCGGAACTCACATCTGCGACAGATGGAAGGATAGGAGATTCCGCAGGATCTTGGCGGCACCTGCGTTTTTCCTTTTATGTTTGCAGTGTTTACAAACACAACTATTAGGTTGTTAGGCTTAGTTTCTAACCCTATAACTGAGACGTTCAATGCGTTTTGTCGCTATTCCACAGACCAACCGTCAGACTATCTCGTCAAACTTATATGATCGGGGCTTAAAAATTAGTGTTTGGATCTTTAAATGAAGAAAATATTCTTCACAAACAATGAAAAATTCTAAGCGAAGCGGCATTCGAACCCGCGCATATCATACCGTTCCATGCGAAGTTTGAAGCCGAGCATGGGACTAATGTAAAAAAAATATTCAAAACATAGAAGAGTCCATCAAAAAATCCTTAAAAGCGATTTTGCACTTTAATCTTTGTTTAAGTGCAAAACAAAGGCGTGTCACGAAACAAGTCAACTTGTAATTCAAGAAACAAAAAAGCTAGATAGAGTCTACAATTAGCAATCCATTCAAGAAAGATCTTTAGCGTGAAGTCATACTTTCTCTCCCTCTTTCCTACAGTGTGTCGGGAGTGCAATTTTCCAAGGGGGTACATTTATGTGCACTTTAAAATAAGAGGTTATATTATACTAACGATACACCGGCAGCTTGGAAAACCATGAGGAAAACCATGTGGCCTATGTCCTGCAGTTGGCGTCAAATGGCTGATGATAATGATGATACAGCGGTGGCAGCCCAGTGGGTAGATCAATGGACTAGGAAGCGAGAGATCCAGGTTCGATTCCCAGTGCGGGAATGTACCTATGCCTTTATTTATTTTCAAAGTTACGTACATCTGCGAATTTGTAGTAGCAATACCACACGCTAACTGTGAAGGAAAACATCGTCGTGAGGAAACCCACGGCTTGGTTGGCTTCGTACACGTATTGCACGTGGCACGTATTGACTTGTCTTTCCTGTGGGCTAGGCCGACTATGCTGTCGACGATGGTGTAGGTGGCCTACTCCATCTAAAACAATGACCCGGTCACTGCAGCGTCCGAGTGGTCTCCATCTTTTTTTGTTCTGTGGTCTCGTGGTCTCCACCCATCTAGTGTGAGTGAAGGAGCCACTGAATAAATAATCTCATTACGTAAATGCAAAGGCCAAAGCTAACTAACTAACGATAACTTATTATCTCCTACTTCATAGCTGTACTTTTTTTTTAATTCAGCTTTTGTCTGTTTGCAAGCAAACAACTTTTTTGAAATACTATCAATATTAAGAAACTGATAATAGATGCTGCTGTTTCTTGAATTAACGAGGGACCTAGGATGAAAACTTGATAGACATTATTGCTCCCGTATTATGATTTCTATCAACGGTTTGTTCATATTTTATTGAAAGTAAATTTACCTACTTACTGCGAGAAGAAGTTTGCTAGCGCCACAAATAAAAAAAAAAGTCTTTTTTACACACATATCGTTTCTGAAAAAAGTGTCTTTCTATCTATTCTCTCAATCATATTGACAGTGATCTTTACTCACGATCGAGACTAGATAGCATTAACGCTAAAAACGGCCGTTTTTGGCATAAGGTCTTCGATCCTAGTTTATCGAATGTGGGTTCTAAAAAGCACAATACCACGGGACACTTTTTGCAAAAATGATCTGTAAGATATGACCTCATATGGCATGGAACCACGTAACCACTCTTCTATCTGGCAACCCCCTCACTCACACATTTTGACATATTCAATGCTTATAAAATAATGAGTGCTATTGAAAAATAGTGGTCATTCTTCAAAATAATATTGACGAACGTCGTGCCGCATCAGAAAACAAAATTACAGACATTTCATGTAGGTACTTCGTTTTTGATAGATAAACGAGGCGCAAAAAATTCATAGTTTTTGTAGTCAATTTTCTTTATCAAAACTTAGTATAACATAACAAACATATCCCTGATTCTACCTTCTAGTACCCCCTCAGATCACGTCTGACAAAAGTATACTCAGTATTTTACAAACGAAGTAAAAATCGCATAGACTCAGATCTGCGCAATTTGTCGGTAAAGTATCACACACGACGGTGTTGGATTTGAAGAAAGCTTTTTTATTTCAGGATCAGGCGTTCAGTGGGAAAATTTACTTTAAAGTGAGGTAAGTAGATTGTATACAGATATCCACTATATTGGTAATAACTACACAGTTACAGTATTGCTTTCGTAACTCTGAAAAAATGCCACATAAATAGTCTCAGTTAAATTACGTTACAGGTGTGTGGTCTGTCCCCACAGGAGTCAGCTTATAAACCTTAACATTTTTGTCACAAAGTCGCTCGTAACGTAACCGATTACAGTGCACAATTAAAGGTCCACCGTACAGTCGACAGCACATCAACATTATTTACACGGGACTGCAGAGAAACGGCGGCGGTGGTAGCCTAGTGGGTAGAACCTCGGACTCGAGAGTGTGAGACCCAGGTTCGATCCCCGGTGCGGGCATGTACCTATGAGTTGGTTTTCCAAGTTATGTACATTTGTGAAGTTATAGTAGCAATACCACTCGCTAACGGTGAAGGAAAACATCGTGAGGAAACCTGAGTGTCTGAGCTATTCACATACCTCAGCGCTTGAAATAGCCAATCAGCGGTGGGCACGCGTGGTGATTAAGCCCATACTCTCTCCCTGAGAGAAGGTGTGTCCTACAGTGGGACGTATATAGGCTGCTTATGTTGCAGAGAATCTCTAGGTTAGCTACAGTCGTATCTACACAGACGATATGCCTACTCTATCTATCACACAGTCTAGCAGAGTCTAGCGGCGACGTTTATTTTTAACTAGAATCCCTTGCATAGACCCTGTCTCTGGCGTGGTGGCGACGGGTGGCTTGCAGCCCGGCTAGATAGAGGGGGATCTACAAACAATTCTCGCGGATATTGAACGCCGATGCGTTCGGAAATGCACTGCCACACTGCCAGGGCGTAGTAAATGTTACAGAAGGGCAGGGCCTCTAGAAGTAAACATAAACTTTCTTTCCCAAGTTTTAGGCTGGCAAAGGTTAATGCATCCTTTATGGGGCATTGTATACGTTTTTACAATAAGATTGCCTGAAGTGCGGTTCAAAAAATTTGTAAAGTGCTCTTTATGCCAAAAGGGCTACTATAGCATTAAGGATTATTTAGATGACAAAGATGTGTGGAATTAAAGCCAGTTCAATGCATCCTAGTACTAGCTTTTTAAAAGATATGACACGTAAACTCTGTTAATTAAGGAATATGTTTGAAAAAACTAAGTTTGGAGTTATTTTGTCCGTTTTTTCTCCAAATGATCTAGATTTTGAAACGGACACCTAATTCTTCTTGTAACGTTCAATAAGTCACAGTTTCTGTGTTACTTTGAATAAAAAATTTTTGACTTTGACTTTTTGTAGAACTACGATTAACGGTTTTCTACGACAATGCGATGTACATATTGTGCATGCATAGCCGAATGAAGCGCAACCCAAAATATATACAGGAGGCAAAGGATCGGGTTGGTTCTGGGTTCTGGTCATTAATACAAAGACTTTACGTTACTGCAATACATGTATGAAACAGCTGATTTCTGACGAATCTTAGCTTCATTAAAATAACTACTGATAATAATGGTAGCTTTCTGAGAGGCTGAAAGGGACTCCGATATATATCTTGTATATCTCTTTATATATTATGTTATTTATTATAAGTTTATAACTTTATAGTGTAAATATTTACTTATTTATTATTGAGTATTTGTCAGCTTATCTAATTTTAGTTGAAGTAAAACGTCTTATCCGTCTATTTCGTATGCCTACCAGTTAATTTCTTGCACCACCTGTGGTTGACTGGTAGAAAATGTCTATAGCATTAAGTCCACCACATTTCCATTGTGTTTTTTTCTTATGTACAATAAACGTATTAATAATAATAAAGAGTCAGTGTACCTACACTTCTTACAAGTTAAAGTAAGAAAGCGAGACGCATAAAGGGACTACAGAATCGCGTATTGACTTCATGCCTAAGGCATTACCACAATAATTCCGCAGGAAAGTACGTTTAGAGTAGTCAATCAATCAGCCCGTACCCGTCCACTGCCGGAAATAAGCCTCCCCCAAGGCCTCCTCCTTTATTTCTGTCCTCTGCCATTCTCATCCAGCCCCTGCCAGCAATCTGCCTCAAATCGTCGGTCGAGCGAACTGTTGGACGTTCTACGCTGATTTTGCCAGATCGTGGGCTCCATTCGAGAACCTTAGAGCAGTACTTCTATACATTTACCGATTGTAGAATCATACGATGCGTCGGCCGGAACGTTCACGTCTCGCCGCCTAACGTGTGAATTCAATTGAATTAATTGAAATAATAAATTGAATTTATGTTATTGTAAGTGACAGACATTTGCTGCAGGATACGGCAGCACAGTTTTGTGGAAATTCCGCACTGAACGAGATCTCAACCAATCAGTCTGTATTCGTCCAATGTTGGCCAAAGGCCTCCGCCAAAGCACATCACATCGCCGCCAGCTCGCTGGACCGACGATTTGAGATCGAAGGTAGATTGTTGGTAATAGCTGGATGAGGATTGAAAGAAGAAGTGGAGATTGTTTTTTGATTAAAAACTGACCAGGTATTATTATTATTGTTATTTGAATTCAATTAAATGTTTTGTCTATCTATCTATCTATTAACAGTATTCTCTCACGCCCATATCTCTGAAGGGTTCGGGCGATAAATAAACGGTACTATATATTTATAACCCTCTGGTGCCGGATTAAAAATAGCGTCACTCCATTACCTTCCGTGGATGTCGTAGAAGGCGACTAAGGAATTAAATTACCAGGAGATGGGCAGCAGCGTCTTCCTGAGATTTCAACCGCATACTGCCATCGCCAACCCGCCTGCCAAGCGTGGCGATTATGGTAAAACCCATCATGGTTATGTTCGAAGCTTGGAAAACCATGAGGGAGGCCTATGTCCTGCAGTGGGCGTCAAATGGCTGATGATGATGATGATATTTATAAGTCGCATTGGAAATCTTTTTAGTTCACCATTTTGTTACTTATATGATGAACATCGTCGTCTTTAAAACATAGCTGAAGTAGGATTTATTCTCTTAATATTGAACTAAGTTTGGGTACCTGCCTACGTACTGTACTAGGCCTACCTCATTAAAGGCACAATTGAGTCGCTCATAAAAGGCACTTGATTAAAGTGAATAGTCGTTGCTGAAAAAGAGTTGAAAGTCGGCTGCAATTAGCGACAGTCGGACGCGAAGACCCTCCACACGAGGGTCTGGCCAGGGTCCAATAGTCTTCTGATGCCTTTCCAAGGCGGCTTACTATGGCTTTTAGGACTATAGTAGGACCACTATCGGCAAGGTTACGCCTTATTTCATATAGAGGGAGAAACAGGACCGTAGCATACGAGTAGGTTGATTACACAAAATTAATCGTGTCACAGGCCAAAAGTACTCGAAATCGGCAAGCATGCATGCAGCGGCTAATAAATGTTGATAAAATGAAAGAGGTTTGCCAGGATCGTGGCAAGTGGCAAACCCTGATGTCTGCCCACCTCTTCGGGATAGATTGGAAACAGGCGTAAGTTAATGTAGATACATGTACAGGCCAAATGGCCTAGCCTGAGTGATTTCCGTATTTGTGATGTCATTATCTAGTTGCCACACCACAGTGTATTCTAGTTTAGGACCAAGGCAAGTGATTGTGTTCTATGCCTTAAAAATTCGTAGAACGTAACTTTCCAAAACTTTAACATGAGTCAGCATTCTTAGGGTAACTGAACTTACCTACTTATCATAGAAATTTATAGGAATTGCATCTACTTTCTGAAGCAATTTTTGTGTAGATGCAGACCCAAGTCCTCAACTTCACGCAAGAAGGGTCATGTTAGTTAAACATAATATTTAGTGCATGGGAGGATCGCAAGGATGCTATAGGCGTATTCTGTGACTTGTTGAAAGCATTTGACTGCGTAGACCATAAAACAATTCTCTTACAATTTAAACACTACGGAATAAATGGGAAAAGCTTAATAATTATGAGTTCATGTTTAGAAGGAGGATTCAAAAAGCTGGAATAAATAGAACTAAATTGTCAGTGCCACAGCGACGATATTTTGGGGCCGATGATTTGCCGTTCATGGCTCAAAACATGTCTGAGATGGTATTATTTGCAGTTTCATCTGCAAATAATACTGTCTCTCACATATTTTTAAAATTAAGAGACAAGAAAATGACATAAACGACAAAAATAATGCTCTTTCTCAGGTACTAAATTGGTAAAAAAAGACTAAATGTTTAACTCAGAATTGTGTTCTGAGATGTTTAAAGTTCACTCTACCAAATGTCCAAATAGTTGTCAGCAACGTTATATTGGGTAATGACAAATTAGACCTTGTGCAAAAACTATATTTCTAGGTATTACAATCGATGCAAAGCTTCAATGGGGTCCTCATATTGTCAATATTGGCAAATAGGCTTAGTTCTGCAGCATATGCAGTTAAAAGAATCCGGAAACTTACTAATATCGCAGTTGCTAGGTTTGTTTATTTTAGTTAATTCCATAGTATTATGTCCTATGGCATACTACTGTGGGGTCGGGCAGGAGACGAGAGCGATCAGGTTCATTTATAAGCTATAGGGATTCGTTAACCGATTTCTTTAAATAACTAACATCCTGACAGTTGCTATTCAGTATGCTCGTATCTATGAGAATATTATGTACGCGAGGAAAATATTAGTAACTTTAACACTGTGGGTAGCCAACATAATGTCAATACTAGAAATAAACATAAACTTAATATAATAAGATGTATTAAGCTGGCCAGAAACGCGGTCTAAAAATGTGTAAAGCTCACTTTGTACCAAAATGGCTACTATAACATTAAAGATTATTTAGATGACAAAGTTCAATGCATCAGTTCTAGGTCCTAGAATAGTTATGTAAACTCTGTTAATTAAGCAACATAATATTTGAAGAGACTGAGTTGGAGTTTTTTGTCCATTTTTCCTTCAAAATGATCTACATTTGGAAATAGAGACCTAGTTTTACTTGTTACGTTCATTAAGTCACAGTTTGTATGCTATTTTGAATAAAAGCATTTTGTTTTGATTTAATTTGAGTAATCGGTCTCTTTGAAACTTGTACATACGTTTGCGCGTTCCTACTGTTGTCGCTGAAGAAACATAAGGTGCTCGAACGCCATTATACCAGACAGCTTTGTTCCGTCAAGGGTATCCTACTATCTATCAAGAAAGTAGCATTGTATTATACCTTTAAGGACAGCATTGGCTCATGAGATACACAGGTCGTCTAGTTCAAGAGTCAGGGTACGAAGGATATCCTAACAATAGTAGAGCAGATAAGTACGAGTACACTGTCCGGGAGTTTGTTAAGTATGTGTGGGCGTATACGTCATCATCATCATCATCAGCTTATGCTTGTCCACTGCTGGACATAGGCCTCTCCTATTGCACGCCACCGAACACGGTCCTCGGTTACTCTCATCCAGCTCTTGCCAGCCGCCCTGCGAAGATCATCGCTCCACCGAGTCTGAGGACGTCCTACACTACGTTTACCGATCCGCGGTCTCCACTCAAGAACTCGTCTACCCCATCGGTTATCGGTTCTTCGGATGATATGGCCGGCCCACTGCCACTTCAGCATGCTAATTCGGTGGGCTATGTCGGTGACTTTGGTTCTCTGTCGGATCACCTCGTTTCGAATTCGATCTTTTAGAGAAACCCCGAGCATAGCCCTTTCCATAGCACGCTGAGCGACTTTAAATTTGTGAACCAGCCCCACCGTAAGTGTCCACGTTTCGGCACTATATGTCATGACGGGTAGGACGCACTGATTGAAGACTTTCGTCTTGAGACTCTGTGGGATTGGCGAATTGATGACTCGACGTAGTTTCCTATATGCTGCCCAGCCCAGCTGTATTCTTCGTATACGTATCTGACACTAATCGATACCTTAAGCCGCCCGAGAATATAGCACTTCAGCGGGCAATCTTCCGTTTCAGAGACTGTCTGTTCCATAGTAACGCGACTGCTTCCGCTAAAATGGGAACTTCACTCACTCGCCCATAAACGCTTCCAAAAGTCGCAAATTACAATTTTAATCGGTAAAAATGGACAAAAAGTCACTCGCTGGCCCACTGGGTTCGCAAAGTCTTAGGTTAGCATGTTGATGACGTTTAGTTGTTTTGTAATCGTTAGTTTGGAACCCGTTTTTTATTCTAGAAAATTTTGTACTTCTGTTTCTTGGAAGTGGTTAAATTGTCATAACATAACATAAACTCACGCCTGTATCCCAGAGGGGTAGGCAGAGACGAGGGACTGCCACTTGCTATGATCCTGACAGATCACTTTCGCTTCCTCAACATTCATTAGTCGTTGCATGCACGCACGCCGGTTTCGGGTACTTTTTATCAATTTTTTAAATTGTCAATACAGAAGAAACGATCTTAAATCCAAAGTTAAAAAACCTTTATATAAGTATTACGTTTAAAATTAAAACTTATATTGCACAAAAAAAATGTAACTGTAATCAGAAACCTATTTTAGTTAACCATTTTAGCACAAAATACTGGTTATGGCTAACATAGCTACTCTATTTTATTTGCGTTGCCGACCCCATTATATTCTGGCCCCTGGATTCACAGGACTTGGTACCTATTTATCATGTAAGTAGGGTAGAACTATTGATTATACTTAGTACTTTGGCTGGTACATGGTATGCCTCGTAGGCGAGCGACATAGCAGAATGTAGAGATTTTATTATATTCGAACTGGCTTAGCTCCAGCACTGCCGTTCGTAGCAATATCGCAGAGGCTACAATTGCCTCAAAGCTGCGTAGCACACTCACATTCACGGCTATACCACTGAAGGGCTAAATAGGGGCACCAACATAGCTAAGTGAATTTAGAATCCTATAAAAAACCTCTTCGGTAATTTGTGGATTCTTGCAATGTATTTTATGTTAGACTGGTGATATAAGTAAACTTACAAATCCCGTTTTACAACTCATAAGTAGTTTACTTTTACATTATTAGTTACCTTATATTGTTTGACAAGTTAATAATTTGACTGATTTTGTCACCACAGCTAACAGTTTCCAATTTCAGTAGATAAGCCGTACGACGCAGTGAATTTTAGATTTTAGTTCGCTCCGATATGAGTAGAATTAGCAAATTGCAATGCCGGTTACCGTCTGGTAATTGATTAACAAGGAGTTAATGCGTAAATTTAAGTGGCGTTCATATTTGATTACCCATCTCTATTACCATGTTTGAATAATTTGATAAGCGTGCTCTGCCCGCTGATTTGTTTGTGGGTTTGTGGCCGAGGGGTTTTGCCCTGCTGCAGGAATGACTCAAACGCTATATCGGGTGTTGTGTTTAGTAATATAACACCCCTCCCGCGTATTCTCTGAATCATAATGAATATTTTTTTCCAAAGAAACCATGCAATAAACCATGGCTCTAACATCAATAATGCTAATTTGCATTATAAAAATTGTTATATTGCAATAAAATAAACATCTTATAGTAAAAACCTTCGACAAAAAAATAATTTCTGTCCCTGTAAATTAATAAACCGCTTTTCATCTAATCACGTTTTGTAATTTTAACGAGACGAGAGTAATTTTAAAGTGGCTTCAAAATGTATTGTTTTATTTCACCGAAATGTCTTGATAGCTCAGTGGTATTAAATTTTTTCTCGCTCGCGGCGTGACCACGTTGGAAGAATGACAGCTAAAAACTATTGTTTTATCAATGTCTCTACCACTCATTCTATGAACAGTTTGAATTAGACAAATACTCACGGTCCGTGCCATGACAAAGTTGAAAGTTACGCTTTATACACGCGTTTCCTAAAAATTCGTTGGAACCAAAGATCTTCATCATAACTTCGAAACCACTAAAATTTAACCGTGTATGTATACTGCCCAAATTAAGCGTCGCTTGCAGTGCCGAGGTCAAGAGCCTCTGGCGTCTATCCAAAACATTTTGCTCTCCATTTGTCGCTCTTGTATCGATTTGACTCACTGAAACTGCAATTTTCGGTAACGACCTCAGGCCTAGGCTTGGATGCGTTAGCAGCCTCCCCGTGAAAATCCAGCGGATTTTATTTCGATGTTAGGGCACACAACTTTACCACCTGTTGTGGTTCTAAAACTACTATTTAACTGCTTACGGGCGGAGCACATAAGGAAAAAATTTATTATAGAAACGAAAAAACCGACAGCTTAGCAGCCGGTTTCTGAACTGATAATTTTTGTTAAGGGTCGTTTCCTATAAACGATCCGGCAATAGAGTCAGGGGGCATAGTACCTGATTCTTAGCGTAACTATTGACGTAGCTGCTATGGGAAATGACCAAAAGTCAATCCTTGAGTATGTCTCGTTCTTTTTTGAGAACTATGAAGAGACAGAATGATACTTGAGAATTTACACAGTGAAATTCTCAATTCAGATAATGGCGGTGAAAGTCAAAGCAGAACCTGATTGAGTCCTTTTATTGTGACTTAGTTTGGTCCCGCCTGCAGAAAATTTTTTTTCACTGACTGCGAAAACAATTTTTTTTTTGTTTTCATACTCTTTAGAGGCATTTAACTAACAATATGAAGGCTGACGAAAGCAACTATCGCGTCACCATTTTTTTGATACAACTGTCAAACTCAGTAAGCCGCTTGGTCTGTAGGTGGTCGTAAAGAAACAGGTATACAAGCTATATGAAGCTATACACGCTCGAAAAACATAGCCCTTCTTGCTTTTTCAGTCGGCTAATAAAAAGGATGTGTCGAAATATGAAGGCGTAGCGCTAATCGTTTAAAACCGCCGACTCCGCCGAGGGTGGGTACAGTCGACAGCAGGTAAAGCTATACATTTTTTTTGTAAAGTCATCCGTAACGTAACGAAGTAGAGCGCATACATAAAAGAGTGGATATGCTACTGTACACGGCAGTCTGGATCCATGGCTGCCTGTCGTCTATATGCGGCGCCCTCGTCTGAACTGAAACTTGAGTGGGCAACTTCGTCGGCCACGCGGCAAAACTTCGTTTTTCATTTAATTTGCCCGGAACGAGTGCGGCTTACAATATTTTCGACGCGAACCCGCAACTTTCGACTTCGGCCTTCGTTATAAATTTCGTAGTTAGTGAACGTATAGTGGGCGCCGGGGGAAGCGACTGTTGCATTCACACTCTGCTACAATTATTAGTAGATGTCTACCTAACTCCCGGAAAGCAAATAGGTGCCTACCTCACTGAATGCTTCTTGGTCTACTGGTATGACGCTTGACTACCAAAATAGCGGTGGTCGGTTCAATTCCCACTGGCGGTCGCCGTAATTTGTACAAATGGCTCCAGTCTGGGTGTTTCCATGTTTGTGACATCCTTGTCTGGTTACCATAGATAGAATATTCGTTATTGTATTGTATTTTTTCTTTATATCACATTGGATCCTAGATGAGACCTAGTAATTGTGTTGTATGGACGTTATTATTATTGATGTTACTTACAGTGATATTTTTAACATCTCTGTTCGCAGATGCGCAATTGTTCTCTCTATGTTTGCACGACCAAGGCAGTCGCGCGACAATTGACTGCCTCCAAACAGGATTAGCAAGTGGAGCGTAAACGCAAATACGCTTCAATATTTGCACGCGGAACGGGGACGCGCTTTTTAGAAAGCGCGTTCCGGCGTGCGATAAGGGCTGATCTGTGGAAGACAGCGGTGCGGTGCAGCCTGCAGACGCGATCGATACTGCAGTGGGAGGGGCCGCGCCCGCCGCCCCCACCGCCGCCGCCGGCTGAAACTTTCGCGATAAGTACAGAACTAGCGCGTGGCGTACGCAATGCAATATTGTTAGCCGGTTACGAGACTGAAACGGCGGACATTAAGACTATAGCTAGACACCTCTGCACGCTGCTTTTTCCATTATGCGCTGTGTTTTCACAAAACGAAAGTGGGTTTCATTTTTGCTTTTTTTCCGTGGAAATTTAAATACATAATTGTGCAGCTTAGAATGAAGAGATAGAGAAATTATTCTAAAGTAGACAAACTTTTAACGCCGTTAAGGAATCTTAGGTACGATATTTCATCATGATCAGTGTACCGGTGCCCACTGTTGAGCAGGCACAGTCCTTTCCCCCTGTGTGCCTCTGTCACAGTCCACATCATTCGCATCCACCTCTACCCTCTGCACCGAACTACAATTAAAGATCCCGAAAGCGTTGCGCTCAGCACACTTGCCCAACTCTTTCGCAGCGAAACAATATTTGTAAAACGGCAGATGGCCGCAGTTACACCGGCAGCAACACGTTAATGCTGCACTTAAAAATGTTTTAGTCCGCCCCTGGCGGAGTTTTTGGCTTCCCTGCCATTGTCCACGTCGGCAGCGAGGAATGCAATATAAATAATCTGCTTAAAATGCACTGTGATCTTCCTTTATTCTGCATAAAATAAAATAACATTTTTCCCACGGGCGTATTCTTTTCTGAAAAGTTGTCTCCAAAAAAGTTGATAATGGTTACATTCAACAGTTCAGCTCTTTTCTTTTCGAGAGAGATACATTCACCCACTTCTATGGCGCTTACGAAAGTTTTAGTAGTAACTTTTAGTGATTCACGATATTAGGGTCTTTTAATTTATTACGTAAAACGATATGTAGGGAAGGGTGTCCGAAAAAGTCTCTATTTTCATATATGCAGTTAAAACAAGGCTCCTGTTCCCCCTAAGGGAAAATGGTAAAAATTGTCTTACGTAATTAATAAACAGCCCGTTTCGAACCGGACAAAAACGGGTCTTCTTTGACTAATTAAAATCTTCCTATAATTTCGTCTTGAACTAAGCTGATTTCAAACGTGGTAAACGTAAACTTATTACCTAATAGATAGTTTAGTACGAGAAGTGGTGGCAACAAAGTTTGTACTATACCCCTTTACTACTTATCTAACTAATGTAATGAAGGGTCACGTACAGCGTCAAGAGGCTCTGAAACGGTAGAGTATCGGGTTCGGGCCCGCCCTGACGAGATGTTAATAAATGGCCGCTTACGGCGTATAATTGGGAAATACTGTCGCGTCGGCAGCTCAGTTACGGATGGGAATAAATCTTTATGTATATAGAGGAGGTTCGGAGCCTCCAGCGCGGCTCTACGTGGCGCTAACGTATTCGAAGCACGCGCCGCCTCTGTCCTCTGAATATAAGGAATATAAGACGTTGCGGCCCATTTATTCCACGTCTAGAGTCTCGCGATTGATGCTCGAACGTTCCCAAATAATTAATGGTGCCTGTCGTCTAACGCAAATTTTAATTAAGTCGATCCGGAGATAATAGTAAAAATTCCATCGGATAAATGCCGCTCGCCGTTAGGGCTTGCTCGTAATATGGGCGCGTATTTTCAGAGGCAGATATTGCTGGCCGCTTCGCTGTCCACTTTGCTGTCCACTTCGCCGCCTCAAGTAAACAGTTAAACATCCAACACCGCCGCGGGCCATTTATTGTTTCCCGACTAGTTTCGTCCAGAAACGTGGCAATTTCGCAGTTTGCAAACGAAACAAATCACCTTAAATGCGCTACGAATTTGCTGCATTGCGCACAGTTACATAAAATATTGTTTATAAACAAAACTTCGAATTTATTCACGACGACGAAGTTTGGACATTTTTTACCAGACGGGATATTTTTGCACTTTTCATGTTGGTTACCCGGAATAAAAGTTTGTAGCTAATTTTACGAGCATTACAAAGGAATTTCAGAAGATATTGAAAACACATTCTTTTTTAGTTGCCAAGTTGAACCTACGCCCTTCGAACGTTGTGGGCTTATAGAGGACTATCCGTTGCCCGCGACTTAGTTCGTGTGGTAATTTTGATGTGTATTTTTCCGAAATAAAAAATAGCCTATGTGCTAATCCAGATTATAGTCTATCTCTATGCAAAATTTCGTCCGGATCCCTTCAGCCGTTTGTGCGTGAAAGATTAACAAACATCCATCCATACATACAAACTTTCGCGTTTATAAAATTTGTAAGGATCTAGTGACTGACATTGAGAAAATGATGTTGACTTGCTTTGGACATATAGGTACAGAGAATGAAAGAAGAGAGATCGGCGGAAAATAGGTACACCAAATTCAAATTAAAAAATTTTATTCATATGAAAGCAACATCTTTACTTAATGAACGTCAAAGTTTTTAGTTTCAGAATTAATAGATAATGTGGAGAGGAATATATCAAAGAAACTCCACATTTGTATTTTGAAAAAAATTTTGACTGTCATAAATTATCGAGCGTACATGGATGTAGGGCCGGTATGGGACGTTCCAGGCGGATATATTTCGGCCAAATACAGGAAGTATTAGCGACGGGCAAGATAAAAAGTACCCAAAACCGGCATGCGTGCATGCTGCGACTAATGAATGTTGATGAAGCAAAAGAGGTTTATCAGGATCATGGCAAGTGGCAAACTCTGGTCTCTGTCTACCCCTCCGAGATCCCACGCACGAGTACATATACATATCTAATTTCAAAAAAATGGTATAGGTATACACAGGCAGTATAGTCGATTGAATATTTAGTTATCATCCTTGTAACATCACCTCATTTTCGATGTAAGCTGAATTTACATATAAATGTTGAGCTTATAAGTGGTGTACAACACGTAATTATATCTTCTTATATAACACGATTCTACTATGTTCTGTATGTATGCTGTTGGTGTGCCTTATTAAGTAAAATAAAATAAATAAAATAAGCAGGCTATATACGTCCCACTGTAGTGCACAGGCCTTCTCTCAGAGAGAGAGAGTCATACAGAAAAGGTATACGCGGTGTGACAAAGAAAAACGTTATTAATATTATCATCTCATACTCCGCAAGAAGGTGATCGACAGAACTCGCCCAACTAGCAAAGTAATCCTATAAAAATACTATAGGTAAATCAGGACTAATAAAGCTTTTATAATAGCTTTGGGGTAGACTTCGTTACTTATAATAGCATTGCGTAAGCATTAATACTCTAGATAACATTTGTTTTTGTAACGTCATCTTGTAGTTTACTACAAAACTAATTTATAGGTCAGTTCCAAGACAATAGTCTAATAAGTGCATAGACGAAGTCCAAATACTCCTATAAAGAATAATAGTCTTATAGCAACATTATGCAAGAGTCTTGAATTTATAAGATACTTAGTTGAGATCACTATACGATTAGAGAGCATTGTCGTAGTATTTTATTAGTATGCGACAATGACGTCTTGATCAAGACTCTAAGGGTAACGATACTTTTTTTAGACTGATAGGAGTGTAAAAAAAACTTTTAAAGTGTTAAACCAATGCTACATAATCCTATTAGCAAGTATTATGACGGTTAGCATCCGCGTTCGCATCATTCAATTCTTAGCTACTAACAATTTATTTATTCCGTGTGGCGCCGGATTAAGAATAGCGTCACTCCATTTCCTTCCGTGGATGTCGTAGAAGGCGACTAAGGAAATAAATTACCAGGAGACGGGCAGCAGCGTCTTCCTGAGATTCCAACCGCTTACTGCGATCGCCAACCCGCCTGCCAAGCGTGGCGATTATGGCAAAACCCTTCATGGTTAAAAACCATGATGGAGGCCTATGTCCTGCAGTGGGCGTCGAATGGCTGATGATGATGAACAATTTATTTAACTATGAATTTTCAAGAATCGAGCGATTCAAAAGAAGTGGAGCATACAGAAAAAGATTAACTAAGAGACATGCAACATCGGTAATCCAAAAGTCACAATCCGAATCAAGCCTAGGAAAAGTGGGAACTAGCAATTCATAAGAGGCTTCGTACAATCCGACAGTGACTTGGATTTGGTTTGTTTCAGCTCATTTATCCTCTCGTTATAAGAGCAAAACAAATGGTTTATGAGTGAGTAAGGCTATGTTATCGAACAGCAATCAATACATACTAAAAAAAAACCGGCCAAGTGTGGGTCGGTCTCACGCATGAAGGGTTCCGTGCCATTATCTATACAACATTAAAATAATAGGGGTTAAAGTATGAAATTGCCGTTTTATTGCAATAGGTTCTTTGAATTGACATAGAATCTTCATGGTTTGAGATTTTTTAATGAAACTTTTTTCAAATGTTTTCTATGATGTTCTTTTTTTAAAAAATGTGAAATATTTGAATATCGACTTTCAATTGTTTTTGTTATTCAATTTAGACAAGAAAGATGGATACTGCGAAAATTCGAGTGATTTTTGAATACGAGTTCCGACGCGGAACTAACGCGGCAGAAACAGCCCGCAATATCAATGCTGCGTTTGGAGAGGGGTCTACTAATGAACGCACCGTGCGATTTTGGTTTAAACGCTTTCTTGATAGAAATTTCGACTTAAAGAACGAGCCACGAGGAAGACCGCCCACACAGGTGAATAACGATGAATTAAGAGAGATAGTGGAAGCCGAC
Source organism: Yponomeuta malinellus (assembly GCA_947308005.1). Taxonomy (NCBI): domain Eukaryota; kingdom Metazoa; phylum Arthropoda; class Insecta; order Lepidoptera; family Yponomeutidae; genus Yponomeuta; species Yponomeuta malinellus. Next base: position 11,080,905 of record OX371006.1, on the reverse strand, counting down.
CCTAGTCAAACTACCTAGGAATTAGCGGCATGGTTTAACGTTACCTTACCCACAATATTGACTCACTTGCGTCAAATCAATAAAATAAAAAAATACGAAAAATGGGTGCCTCATAATCACTCGAATTTTCGCAGTATCCATCTTTCTTGTCTAAATTGAATAACAAAAACAATTGAAAGTTGATATTCAAATGTTTCACATTTTTTTAAAAAAAGAACATCATAGAAACCATTTGAAAAAAGTTTCATTCGAAAACCTCAAACCATGAAGATTCTATGTCAATTCAAAGAACCTATTGCAATAAAACGGCAATTTCATACTTTAACCCCTAATATTTCAAGCGTCTACCTGTTGCCGTTATTAATATCGAGCAAAATACGGCAAAAATATCACGTTTTTTTGTATGGGAGCTCCCCTTAAATCCTGTTTTTAGTATTTGTTGTTATAGCAGCAATAGAAACGGGACCCTATTACTAAGACTACACTGTCCGGCTGTCTGTCTCTCTGTCTGTCCCAGGCTGTATCTCATGAACCGTGATAGCTAGGCAGTTGAAATTTTCCCAGATGATGTATTTCTGTTGCCGCTATAACAAAAAATACTAAAACAGACTAAAATAAATATTTAAGGGGGGCTCCCATACAACAAACGTGTTTTTTTTGTCGTTTATGCTCGATTTAATAACGGCAACCCGGTAGACACTTGAAATATTCAAATGTTGTATGGATAATGGTATAGAACCCTTCCTGCGCGAGCCTGCAGTGGCTGGTTTTTTCTACTATCGTGATGATTATCCTTTCCAAATACAAACTATTTCGTATTTTTGTAGGTTTGGTCCACATTAGACCACACTATCTATATATAGACATTTTAACATGATTTATAAACATATGGTGCTAATTTCAGAAAAAAATATGCAAAATTACTTCACTTAAGCATTAACAAATAATATCAAGACGAAAAGTAATAAAAATCCAAAAATAACTATGTTTTGAGCCTCTTACGGTCGGCGCCAGCCAACTCAATTGTTTTTTTAATTGTTTTAGACTCTTGAGATTAATATCAGACTCTTAAGCATTTAACATATTAGGAAACATTTTTCAACGTTAAGTCCTACCACTTCTAATTTTGATTCGCAGTTTGGAGTCAAAGGTCGGAAATCACGAATATTTACAAATTTGTTTTATCACTACTGATAAATCATAAATAATAGTGTTTTCACAATGAACAGAACATTCCCTCAAAATACGGTGAACGAATACAAAGTCACCCTGCTGACCCCTCGTCAAGTTACCTTTACGAATATTGCATTTTGTTACATGCTCAAGTCCTGTGTCTTAATATCACATTGGTTATTTAGTACCAATTTTCTTTATCATAAAGATATGCGCCGGGAACGTCCCGATCGAACGTATTTTGTGATGAATCGCGTCCCATTATGATAGGATCAGAAAAAATCTCAAAAATCTAAATTACTGGAATTCTGTTTTGAAAAAAGGAGGCTATATATGTATGTACTTTAGGAACACAAATCAATTTGCCAACTAACATGCCAAATTTTTGCCATGGAATATTTTTTCTGTTTCACGGAAAGAAAAAAGTGCGATTTTCGAGTAATTCTATTTTCTAAACATATTAGGCAATCGGGTGTTCTCTTGTAGTATTTGAAATTTTTTCGCCGTGTGTGACCCGAAAAAAAAAGTTTCTCGCTGTTATGGTCGTAGCATTTTGGCACATTACAATATTTGTATCGCGACATACCATAACGTTAAAAATGACACGCGCAGACATCAATTCACTGAGACAGACCGAGATCTATGCTATGTACGCGGCAACCAAGCGCGCGGTTCATTGGAACCTATGACGTTTCAAGCTTATGGCGTCAGCTCGCGACTGTTTTTAGAACCTGCGCACTAAAATCGCTGCAACTTGTTTTTTATGTCTCTGTAAAACTGCATCCTTGGTTCAAAACATGAATGATACTCATTATTACAGTCAAATTATGATCATAAATTAAAAAGTCATTCACAAAAAATACACGTGACAGATCACAAAAAATAATAAAATTTAGGTTACTATCGTTGTTATCATTCAGGGTCCCAAGAGCGTCAACCAGAATAAAGTTACTTTTTCAAGTTCCATTCAGCCGCAGCAATTATGGGCAAAATAGCGTAATTCATCGAATCATGAGCACGTACAATAAGTACTTTAATGATATTGATTTATTTTATTTAAGTAAGGAATCTTTTAGGCGTCACGTCTACAAAGAGATAAAAGTATGATCACCTATATGTATACTATCTTTTTTTTTCATTCTTTTTGCGTGTCAGATTTTTATAAAGTCTTTTAATGTTAACCTATAATTGGGCCTTATATTTAACCTTTATTATGTATTTTTTATGTTTTATCGTGTCTGTTGGTTTTCTAATAAATAAATAAATAAATAAATAATAAAAATATTAACATTTGTAAATAAGCCGTGTGGCTAATAAATAAACGATGTAACTGAAACTGCTTCACCTACAGATAATTCATGTGAACCTACTGTCCTTATAAATTAGGACCTATCATCAGCCATTTGACGCTTCCCTCATGGTTTTCATAACCATTAGGGCTTTTGCCACAATCGCCACGCTTGGCAGGCGGGTTGCGATCGCAGTATGCAGTTAGAATCTCAGGAAGACGCTGCTGCCCGTCTCCAGGTAATTTATTTCCTTAGTCGCCTTCCATGACATCCACGGAAGGAAATGGATACTATGCCTATAGTTCTGTCTAATAAGTTCGTGTTATTTAGATTGGGTCTGGGTGCAAAACTTTTTTTAAATAAGTTATGAAATTGATAGTAGGGGGTAGGGGTTGATATTTATGGAATTTATGATGTAGATGCTACGAATAAAAAAGCCCACCACTGTCTAGATGTCGTACATGACTGATTTTAATTGACGTGTTTTAGGATTTAAAAATTAAACCTGTATCAAAAGCATTTTACAGGAGGGTGTAAGTATAGTACTAAGTTTGCGGTCTCGTGGCTATGCGGAGATTTCTTCCAGACAATTCTTGCATTCAATGGTGAACGAAAATCTAGATTGTTGTTCCATCGAGCTGCATAGACACGCCATCTGCATTCAACGTGGTCTCCGCTCCAGACGAGCACCTTTTCAGCCGACAACTGATGGGTGTCGGTTTTTCGGCAGATGTGGCCAGCCAGTGCCACTTTAGCTATGTAACATTATATCAGCAAGAAACTAGCATCCGGCGTCCAGCAGCCTCGCGCGAAGTTTGACCACTTCTTACCAACTTTCGGCCACGCCTCGCACATTACAACTTTCAGCCGGACATGGGACGGTTTTTTGCACCACAGCCTTCCATCCATTAAAACTATTTACTCTACAGTCGTTTGTTTAGACAGTGTTTGGTTTCGCTTCCGGAAAACGTGGCTTTTTTGTCTAGTCCATCTCTTCACATGCAGACCGATTATTGTTTACTCATACCATCTCGCACTCCGTCAAAAACTTGTAAGTAGAAAATACTCCGAGTTTGATATTTTCTTCTTTCACGTCGCGAGACATCTTTTGTTGCTGCTTATTTATGCATAGTTTCAGATAAGTTTGCATGGAAAATGTTGTGTATTCCGGCATGTGTTCGTCTACACTAGTTCCATATTTATGGCACGCAAAATAAAATGTAGCTGCCTGTCGCCGCTTGATAAAAATGCAAACAGCGGTGTGCCCGCGGGCGTAGCGCCTTACTGTACCACAACGTTCAATGCTACTCATAGTAGCTATTAATATTAGCAATCCGCTAGATCAGGTGCACAGATCGGTGTAAAAACTTTCTAATATGTAAAACGAAAACGTTTCATAATCTGGCGAGCGGCGGCTCAATGAAAATTTACGATTGACCCCGCGACCTTTCATCTGGGGTGTTAAATAAAGCCGATCGCTCGGCTGATACAGACACAGGTGGGCGTGCGGAGAGTGATGTGTAGCTGGCGCGCAGCACACCTGGCCGACAGACAGTCGCAGGTAAACATTGTAACGTGACCGGCCCACGTGCAGAACATGTGATCAATGCCACTCCAGCGTGAGTACGCGCTTCTCGGAACTGATGGGCATTGATGTTGCCTGTTACTCTCGGCTATAGGTTTCCTAGAACCGACGCACAAATTTAATGATTTCTACCAGTTTTATTTTATCGAATTTCCAGAGAGGAAGCGCAGTTGCCGCGCTGAACCGGTGGGCGTGTTCTATAAAAGTATTGATTTTGTTTTTTCGTTCCCGTCTGCGGCGCGGTGGCGCGGTAGGTCGGAGCGGGAGCGAGCTAGGGCGCGCAGGATCGCTTCTAGTCTAGAGTTTCAGCGTACAACCGGCCTCGGTACTGAAATGTCGTATCTAGGGGATGAATGGAAGCGTGCTACGTCCGTGCAGCGGCGAAGGCTGTCGAAGCGACTTCCGGTTAGAGTACACCACCTAGTTTAAAATTTATGATATTATGCTATGATGCTGTAATAAACGGCTTTACTTCATGTTATAAGTGCTAACTTCATGATGGTTATATTGAACAAATTGTTGTGCAATCCCTTTACCGCGGCCGTAGTACCTAATTTGAACTCAATGGTGGGCTGAATACGAAAATAAATTTAGTTCGTTCTAATTAATTATAGATTCTACGCCCACCAATAGTTGACAAAAGCTTGTGGGTGGATAGTATTGGCGTATAACGTAACGGTACGCCTGAAACAGTATCATTAGGTACCATTTGTTGCAGTGTGCTAGCGCCTGTAACATTCGACGGGGTGTATTTGAAAGCAGCTCTACATTATTGCTCAAGTCTTTTATCAGGCGCTGGCGGGTTGCAGACTGTGAAGCAAATATTAATATTTATTCTGTACGCTCCAAGTTGTCGAAGAGGATAGAGCCGGTGTCTTTGCTTCCGTATGTTCTTGGTTCTTTCCACGTCGGTCTTACTTCGGTACTTATACTTTTATCTTTCGGCTCTAGAAGGTACCTGAAAATGTCTTCTAGTGGTACACTTACATAAAGTTGTAGGTACATACCTAATAACTAAAAGAAGACTTACCAAGCTTTATCTTTCAGCATTATTTTTTTATTGGACGTGAACAAGGTCTGATGGCCTTCGATGAAAGGCCGTCACGGCCACCGCCACGGGCTATAACAGGACGAACAAACCGATTTCCCACATTACCATAATAGTAGAGAAGGATAGAGTTCGACGAATATTTTCACAAATATTGCTCCGAAACGAGCGATGTCGCGCCCCTCGGCCTCGGCTGGTACTCAAAAAGTTTGTGTGCACACTTTTGTATATTCGGGCGATTGTGAAAATGTTTCTTGAACGTTTTTCTTCTTAGATTGAGAATTCCAATGTGTTGCCAGCGGGGTATACAATTTAAATTGCTTTATGGAGTCAAGTGAAGCGTTTTTATAAAAGCTACCGTCTTGTTGATAATAGTGTTAGCTGTTAGTTTTACGTTGTTAACGGTGATATTTATAAAAAAACAGCACGATTCCTCTGAAACACTCCTTAAATGTGTCTCAAATACTCCATGTTCTAACCTGAGATTGTTAGGTTCTAATCACGATTGTTTATTAGGTAAACTTAATCATTATAATTCCGATGTTTCGCAAACTGGTCTTTTATCTTAACACGTCACGTATTATAACGTACGCAGGTTTTCCTAAAAGACCTCATCATGATTAAATTGCCTTTAAATAAGTTCAACTGTACCCTCGTGCGACTGTGGAACAAATTTTCCGAGAGACGAGTCACACTTAGCAGACAATAAGTACCACGAGGAATAATAAAACTAATCGAGGGGAATAGCTCATTTTGCGCTAACAATGAGATCATTCAAGCGCACGGCAATCGATGAAAGCATCGCCCTCGGTAGGTAATTTTTGCCATAATGGGTTTTCATATGAAGCTTTCAGGTACGGCTGCGTATACGTTTAATGAAAGTTTACCAACCCGTTGTGGCTGCATTGTCATAGAGGGAAAATGTTGTGTGTTCCGGGCCTGATTGTGATACGAGCCAGGCCGGATGAATGTTGCGGAGGCATTCAGTTTTGATGTTCCAGTTTTTCATTAGAGGGCTTTAAAAACTGTGAAAGAGTTACACAAAGAATCGCAAGTATTCTCCATTTAAAACACGAATAGCAATTTTCTATATGTGAAGAGTAGTTTCCGAACTCCGGTAGGTAAAGACGTTGTTTCTTAGGGTTCCGTACCCTAAGAGTGTCAACGAAACCTATTAATATGCCTGCGAACGTCTGTCTGTCTGTCTGACCTACAAACGGTTCAATCTTTTGGACCATAGTAGGTAGCCAGTTGTAACTTTCACATGTGACATTATGGCCGATTGCTTAAAAAATATTAAACGTTACAAAAACCGGCCAAGTGCGAGTCGGACTCGCACACGAAGGGTTCCGTACCATTATCTATACAACATTAGACACAAAGATAAAAAAACAGCAAAAAAATCACGTTTGTTGTATGGGAGCCCCCCTTAAATAATTATTTTATTTTGTTTTTAGTATTTGTTGTCTTGTCATTCAAGTGGCAGGAAGACGCTGGATGCAGGCCGCTTCCAACCGGTCTTTTTGGAAATCCATGGAGGAGGCCTATGTCCAGCAGTGGACTTCTTGTGGCTGAATGATGATGATGATGATGATTTGTTGTTATAGCGGCAATAAAAATACATAATCTGTGAAAATTTCGACTCTCTAGCTATCACGGTTCTTGAGATACAGCCTGGTGACAGACAGACGACGGACGGACGGACAGACAGACAGCGAAGTCTTAGTAATAGGGTCCCGTTTTTACCCTTTGGGTACGGAACCCTAAAAAAGGAAAAATGTGGAGTTAACGAGCTCGCTGCATTCAATTCATTCTAGTAACAAAAGGAGCGTTAGCATAACAAGACAATTGAAACACTGAAAAAAAAAGGAATGTTCGATTTCTCGAACTAAAACTTGCTCGCCCGCAGTCAGAGACGAGCAACCGACGACCCGAGGTCCGTCTCTACTCACCATGATTAAGCTCTGCGAATCAGAGCGAAACCTGGTCGGACTCTTCCGAAACAAAAACCGAGTAAGTGAATCCAGAATTAAGTGAACAATGTTCGATTTTAGTAATATTTTACTAATTAGTCACATACTATTTGACCCCCGAAAAAGTAAGTTCTGTGGTAGTTTCCTATTTTTGTCAGACTAGTACATATATTTTATGTTTGAACGGAACCATTGGCGCGCGAGACTGAATAGTTTTTTTTAAAGCGTGGTGTTGAATGGCTTTCCTAGTTTGTAAACGTTCGACCGACGGTTCGAGACAAGTCCATTATATTTTAGGCGTTTTGTAACGTGCGCAGCAATTCGTGTGTATAATTTCAATTTCGCTCGAATGGGAAAAATGAAATCGTAGAGTCGAGCGGCGAATTGAACGCTGCAAAATTGTTGCGAAACAATCTGCTGTTTGCTGTAACTATCGAGGTATTAATGAACCACTACATCATATTGTACCTTATCGTCTAGGTACCTGTCAAATGAATAATATCTAAACGGCGTTACCGAGCGCAACAAAATTCAGGTCGACGGCTAGAATTAAAACGAGCGCGTTTAAAAATTTAAACTAAACCATTTGTAGTGCAGATACCCTCATTGAAATTGTGACAAGACAATAGCCGTCGCAATTAGTGGAATGAAATGGCTATCGCAGGAGGGCTGAACAAACGTCGCGCAGACAAAAGAACTGTGGATTGAAGTTCTAGGGCGGTCTTTCATTCTTCCAAATGAGCAAGCTATACTAACATCAGCAACGTTTTATTGAAATAACGCAAAACCTGAAAATCACTTCTTCGGCCTCGACAATTAAACCATTTCTACTAAGAAAAAGTTTAAAATTCTTAATTGTACTTATCTTTTAATTTTTTCATACAAGTCGACTCCATCAAGTTTCAAGATTGTATGAAATAATTATAACACCCTAATAACTTTGACACAACACAATCACTTGTCTTGGTCCCAAACTAGGATACCGTCTGTCTTGGTAACTAGGCAAGAGCATCACAAACATGAAAATACGCCCAGACTAATGCCATTTCTCATAATCAAGTGGGGCCGCTTTATATGGGAATCGAACCCAAATAAAAAATAAACTGAGAATTTTAAAATTTTGGTTTTTTCAAGTTAACCATCACCCATTTGTCGATACAGTAAAAATGGTACCATGTTTTGCGTTTTTCAATAACAGGCAACCGACGCCACGGTGGCCGACAGAACATAAAAAATACTTGAAATAACAAACGTAAGCTTTCGCTTTCAATATTTAGGCTGGCAAATTTTACTAAAAAAACCTTTATTGGCATTGTATGAGCTTCTAGAATATGATCTCTTAAGATATTTTAATAATCAACTTTAGATATTATTAGCACATTTCGAGCTATAAAAAAATATTTAGATAGCAAATTGAATCGCGGGTCCGATTCCCGCTGGGGGCCGCCATAAATTTGTGCAATATTTCTATTCTAGGTCTAAATAAGTAATTAGTAAGAATATTTATTTTTTTACGAGTAAGTTGCAATACTAATATTAATGTTTTCGTCATAACTTAGGTTAGCTGGTAGATAATGCTAAGTAGCATTAAGCTCGCCCATGTGCAAAACTGTGGGTTTAAATGCAATGAAGGATTTTAATAATAATAATAATAACAATAACACTTCTAACTACTGAAACGGAGGCAGTGGGTTCGATTCCTGCTGGATGTCGCCGTGTTTGTAATGGCCTCAAACTGGATGATTTTCCAAGTTTGTTACGTAACTACTTGGTTACCATAGCACAGACTATCCTAGTGAACAGCAAAAATAATTGTGTTGTTTGTTTATTATTATTATTGTTTATGTAAAATCCCGTGAAACGTAACTATCGCTGGTTTTACTTAATTAATTACATGTTTTCAGCGGTGGGCACGGGCTTATTAATATTTAAGGAATCACAGAAGATCACTGTTACTATTTACAATATAATTCAGTATAAACCTCGTAAATAATAGGGGTTAAAGTATGAAATTGCCGTTTTATTGCAATAGGTTCTTTGAATTGACATAGAATCTTCATGGTTTGAGGTTTTCGAATGAAACTTTTTTCAAATGGTTTCTATGATGTTCTTTTTTTAAAAAATGTGAAACATTTGAATATCGACTTTCAATTGTTTTTGTTATTCAATTTAGACAAGAAAGATGGATACTGCGAAAGTTCGAGTGATTTTTGAATACGAGTTCCGACGCGGAACTAACGCGGCAGAAACAGCCCGCAATATCAATGCTGCGTTTGGAGAGGGGTCTACTAATGAACGCACCGTGCGATTTTGGTTTAAACGCTTTCGTGATGGAAATTTCGACTTAAAGAACGAGCCACGAGGAAGACCGCCCACACAGGTGAATAACGATGAATTAAGATAGTGGAAGCCGACCCTAGTCAAACTACCCAGGAATTAGCGGCATGGTTTAACTTTACCTTACCCACAATATTGACTCACTTGCGTCAAATCAATAAAATAAAAAAATACGAAAAATGGGTGCCTCATAATCACTCGAATTTTCGCAGTATCCATCTTTCTTGTCTAAATTGAATAACAAAAACAATTGAAAGTCGATATTCAACAACGATAGTCTACAAGCCTCCACCAATCCGGACTTGGCCCCTGTGGTGGAGTATGGCCTATACCTTCCTCAGGGAAGAGACCCGTGCCCCTCGGTGGGGACATAATGGGTTGATGATGATGATGATGATTCAAATGTTTCACATTTTTTAAAAAAAGAACATCATAGAAACCATTTGAAAAAAGTTTCATTCGAAAACCGCAAACCATGAAGATTATATGTCAATTCAAAGAACCTATTGCAATAAAACGGCAATTTCATACTTTAACCCCTAATATAAATACCTATTTCCGATAAAATGTTACGAGAGAAAAGAGTTACGACGAAAGAAATCAATGAAGAAAATACTATGTTACCATGTGAAGTGTTATCTAAACATACTTACCTCCATATTTACGAGAGTGTCAACATGGGGTCTGTGAAATGAATATGAAAAACTCAGTATGAGCTAAATACGTATGTGCAGTCGACAACATGTCGACTTTTTACCCGAACATAAGAACGTAAGATTTTTGTTTTTTATTAATATCTTTGGGATATTAATGCAGTAGCCAGCTGGCAGGCATATCGCCGGTAGCGGCTGGATGAGACAAACAGAAGTAGCATGCCATGGGGAAGACCAATGTCTAGCAGTGGACGAATGTACGCTGATGGATTGGAGTGGAATACAATAATGAGAGACAGCCAGAGCCGTTTCCGCCGAAGGATCGCGAGTAAATAGATAGATAGATAGAGAACACTTTATTGTACATAAAATTGGAAATTACACAGATATTTCTTAACCTAAGAGTACAGATGGCGGCCTTATCACTAAAAGTGATCTCTTCCAGAAAAACTTTGGATGGACTGGACCAATACATTGGAGAAGGGTAGTTATACTAATCGAAGCTATTTATTAGGTAAACTTAATTATCTTAATTCCCGACGTTCCAGCAACGTCGCAGTTGCCGTGGTCACGGGTACACTGAATGTTTAACCAACTATGTATGAGCAGCTCGAGTCCTTAACAAATACCGACGCGAGTAAAGTCAACAGTTAAAATTTTGAACCAAAAGTATCGATTTCTAACTAAATACTTTTCCTGTGATTTCAACCTCTTGAAAGTAAATTTGAACACATTTTTGAACCACTTTGATTGTAACTAGAAAAATTATAAAAAAGGAAGGGGATCCTAAGTATTATAACAAAAATCGTTACAAAACTTACTAAATAGCAACCCTCTCGGTTCCACAATTTCGATATCATCATCATCATCATCATCAGCCATTTGACGCCCACTGCAGGACACAGGCCTCTTCGTGGTTTTCATAACCATGAGGAGTTTTGCCATAATCGCCACGCTTGGCAGGCGGTTTGGCGATCGCAGTATGCGGTTGGAATCTCAGGAAGACGCTGCTGCCCGTCTCCTGGTAACTGATTTCTTTAGTCGCCTTCTACGACATCCACGGAAGGTAATGGAGTGACGCTATTCCTAATCCGGCGCCACACGGACGATATACTAAACTTTACGATATACTAAACTGTAATTTCGATATACACACATCAAAAAAAGTTTGTGATCAATAGCATAAGCTGATATAATTCTTTTCACACCTCCTGCTCGACAATGCCTTATTACGTACCGTCAAATATCATCGTAAAGCATGGCCTTGTCTCTCGAGGGCAATAATAATGAAGAATTTCCCTAGGGAATAAAGTGATTTGAATTTAGAATGTCAAAATTCGCATGAAAACTATGGAGAAGCTCCGCATTGCAATTCGAAATTCGAATTGTTGTTCGAAACTCACCTCTTTTTTTTCTTTTTTTTCTGAAATACTGTGTCCTGTGACCGCGCGAAACACCAACAAAAAAAAGAAAAAAAGGCGCGAATTGCAAATACGAATTTAAAAGTTATATTCAATTTAAGTTGCTAAGCCGTAAAAGAGTGTGGACTTTATATTTAATTTCAGGTTTTAATACATATTTTCAACTTATGCAGCCCTGTCTTTTTATTGTCTCCCAGATGGTGTGAAAAGTAGAGTATTCACCTCTGGAATAAAACATGTCTTAGTCTCGGGCGGTATGAACCCCTCGCTTCACTCAGGACTCTACATAACTCCCTCGCTTCGCTCAGGAGTTAAAATTTAACTCCCTCGCTGCGCTCGCGAGTTAACTCGGAGTCCTTCGCTCCGCTCAGGGTTCAATATGCCGCCCATGACATAATACATGGTTTTATTCCCTTAGTACATAATCTACTATTAAATTTAACTTTATCTAGAAAAAATCTATGTTGTATGCTTTCTTTAAATAGGAATACCCTGTTTGAAATTAAAATATAAAACTATTTTTTATTTAAAAAAAATTGAGCCATTAATCATAATGTAATTGTGATAGAAATTTCATAGAAAGAAAAATACTGTTTAATTAAACTTAAACAACAATTTATTATTAAAAGGTTAAATTCAATATAAAATAACTCCTCCCCTGGCTCGAACACATGCGGAGATCCTCCTGGGCATGCTGAGGATCAAGTTATCCAGCATTTCCTGGGGTAACCTATCCCATTCTTCAATAGCGGCTTCCCTGAGCTCTGGAACTGCCTGGGGACGCGGCTCACGGTTCCATACAGCTCGTTTAAGAGCATCCCACGCGTGCTCTATTGGGTTTAACTTCTGAACTGCCCTCGCGGAATGGAACGTATAGGTGGCCCATACTAAGTTGGACACAGATCTGTGTCGCGGCAGACGAGTGGTTAAGTCGGGCGAGCCGGCAGGCCAGTCTAAACGTGTGATATCGTATTCTTGAAGAGCAGCATTGACTGGTTAAGCTCGATGTGCGGGCGCATTATCATCGACCAGTACAAATTGGTGCCCATGGTTTACTCGGAATGGTCTGACGATATCATCAATAACAACTGCTTTGTACATGTCTGCTGTCATGTAGCCCCGATACGGGATCAAAGGCGTTCTAGCTCCAATCATAATGCCACCCCAAAAGGACACCGATTTTCCCTTGCTGAACTGTTCCAGTGGCAGTTCTTTGTCTTTCACGGTCGCCTGGTCTTCTCCAGACACGGACACGTCGGTTATCTGGATGAGTGCTGATTCGGGATTCGTCAACGAAGAGACAGTTTTGCCAAATGTTTTCTTCCTCACCTTCTTCATTTTGCCGAAGTGTAGCCCACTGCAATCTTCGTTGTTGACGTTGCCGGGAATTGAGCGGAGCTCGCCAAGACCTCCGTGCTCGTAATCCAGCGTGGTGCAAGCAATTGCGAACGGTCTGCGTGCTAACTTCGAGCCCAGAGGCGGCCCTGACTTCTGCTTTTATTTTAGTGGCGTTGATTGTTGGATCACGGGCTGCCAGCAATCTGATATAGCGCTTTTGGGCAGCTGTCAAAACAGTTGGGCGACCGCTGCGGGGTCGGTCAGCTAAATTCCCCATTCCGTGGTACCTCTGCAACGTAGCCACGACACAGGATTGGGATATAGCAAGTCTGCGTGCTAGTACTCTCGTGGTGTATCCTTCTTCCCTCAAAGTTACTATTCTTGCTCGTAAAACCTCTGATAATCCTCTTGGCATTTTTTCAATCACAACTTTCCGCAAAAAATATCTTGAATCGGTTATAATTGACTAAATCAGATTTCTGAATGAGCGTAAGCTAGGACTGAAAGCCTTTTAATATGAAAAAACAACTGAACGTTGTCATTGTTTTGTGTTCTAATTCTTTATTTTTAAATAAAGAATCTAAAAAGAAGAAAAAATCATAATATAATCTACAGTAACAAAAAAGATTTCAGTTTTTCAAAGTGATCGCAAACTTTTTTTGATGTGTGTACTAAACTGTATATTTGAAAAGACTAAGTTTGGAGTTTTTTTGTCCATCTTTTCTCAAAAATTATTTAGATTTTGAAATGAAAACCTATTATATTTTGTAACGTTTATTAAGTTGCAGTTTCTGTGTTACTTTGAATAAAAACATTTTGAATTTTGTATAATTTTTGGAATACTGTGTTTCCAAGATGGCTCTTCAAAATGTGCAGTGGGCGGGGGGCTGAAACGTCATCATTTAGAGCAGAACTCTGCCTCGAAGCTCGAGTGCTCTCCTAGAGCGTCCTCTGACTTGCCTACGTGACGGAGAACAGTTTCCGTTTGCATATGAGCATTATTATATGAACACAGGAAACTTGGAGGCGACATCACTCTAAGCGACGGCCAGAGGTTGCACTTAGTGCAGAGCGTAGAAATTCTTCCAAATTTCCATCACATTCGTGTGAGTGTGTGTGAGTGTGTGTGTGTGTGTGTGTGTGTGTGTGTGTGTGTGTGTGTGTGTGTGTGTGTGTGTGTATGCGTGCGTGCGTGAGTGCGTGCGTGCGTGCGTGCATGCGTGCGTGTGTGTGTGTGTGTGTGTGTAGGAATGAAGAGAAAGACTAGACTTCAAGTTTTACCCTTTATAGTTTCTATAACCTGCTGTTTGAAAGTTTCTTGAGACACATGAAATATATCAATGTCTGAGAATAATTCATTGTATGTTTGAGGCAAGCGACAGCTTATAGAATTTTGAGCATAGTTGGACAAAAGGAATGTGGAAGATACTATGCATGTCATGCGAGTAGATGGGGCTCGTAGTGATAGTGAGTTCAATTCTACGAAAAATTTAGAGTAAAATGACTATATCTTTTGATTGCATTGATATAGAAGCTTGAATTGTTTTAAGCATTTATAGGCTAGAGGCTTACCACCGGTTTTTTGTACACGAACAATATGTCAACTACTATTAACAACAGTTTTTTTTTGCATGCCTTTTGGCTAACTGACAGCTGTTAACATTAGAATTACGGATTGTTAGTGTACGAGAAACATGGCGTTAGTATTCCATACTAGGTGCTATTCCATACCATTTATTTTTTATTGCTCCGCCCGCCCGTTCCTGAGATAACATAACAGTCGTACGAATGGATGAAAAACAAAGTGGTTTTATATAATGATTCCAAAGGGTCTCATAAAAGTTTTTCACATTCAATTTCTTTTATTAAGAAAATGGTCCTAGTGTCTCCTCGACACTGGTAAAGTAGAGTATACCTTCTACACGTTACTACGGCGGTAACGACACCGTTGTCCCGCCTACAAGCAACTGTAACGACCAACTCACTGTTTGCGTCGATTGAATTGTACTGCGCCGCACTGAACCGCCCAACTGAGCCTGTGTTAATTAAAGTCTGGAGCGAGTAAAGATTTTAACTATGACAAGGCGTACTGCATACAATACATACAGCCTAGTTAAAAGCCACTATTACGATACTTCTTCAGTATCTTCCAAATTTTTCATGTTTGTAATGTCCTTTTCTGGTTACCATAGCGCAGGGTATACTAGTTTGGGACCAGGACGAGTGATTATATTGTGTGGAAGTTATTATTTATATTTTTACCTAGGCTATCATGTCCTGTCCTGCCCTCAATCATGCATAAACGGCAGCACGAATATGGGTGTATTGATTTTGATTTTGAGTCGCTGATAAATAATTTTCCCAATGCCACGTGAATAACTTATAACTATAACTAGAAAGGCATATGTATATCGGGATTAGTATTAGTACAGTCGACCTCACATCACATACATTTTACACACGTGCACTCTACTCAGGTTAATGTATGTCAACTGTAATACTACGGCGATGATTCCTTAACATCGTGGGGAACCCCAAATCTTTATAATACATCCTACCTATAAGATAAGATAAGAATATTCTTTATTGCACACGAGAAGTGAGACATAAAATATGAAAGTTACAATGAAAAGTACAATGGGTGGCCTTATACTTATGTTTATGGTTGTTTTCGTATAAGTCAAATGTCAAATCTATTTACGACGCAACCTGGCATGCTATACAACTTCACATGATACAGTTTATATCGATAGATATAACGATTCCAGCAATAAAGTCGACTGTCACGGTGCTAAACAGTGAATCGGACGTGTTACAGAATCGGTAACTCAGCGCGACGCACGAAATAACGGCGGAGTAATTCGTTTTTGATGTCTGCCGCGTAAAATATCGCGCGCTAATCAAAATATATTGCCACATCCTTTTATAGGAGTTCACGCTTTTGTTGTGCGCCACTCGGTAACTAAGTGAAGAAGACATAATGACGGTTTCAATGGCCTATAACTTTAGCGTTCATTAGAAGTGTTCGGAATACCTATTTTGTATCTCCATAACAGATAAAGTGTGCGCTTAAAGTTCAAAGTAATGAAAGCAACTGCAAGCGACGCGTCGTCTCGTAACGTTTTATTGCGCCCCGTAGAGCCTTAATTGATCAAGTTAGTATCATCTACAAATCAACTGCAGACGAAATAGTGCACATGCAGTCTCGAGTTCAAAGTTAGAGCGGCTGACGTGCATCCCCGCCCCGCGCGCCCCCGCCGCCCCCGCGTTCCCTTCCGGACTATTTTCGCGCAGTCTCGTAACGATTCCCCTGGCAGCGCCCCTGGCGGCGGACTCTGGCAACGTTTGACAGGCGGCTAAAATGGCCGCGTGATTCACATACGCGCCTCGCCACGCCGACACGCTATTACGCACGTTACGCGACGTCACAACTTTTTACCGGCTTACTAGAGTATGTTTATAGTGTTTTTATACTGAAAACGTAGGCGGTTCGTGCTTTAGAACGTTCTAGATGGCTCTGCATCTCGAGACTGCGCTGCAGAGGAAGCTCAACTTCAAGATGAGCACGGTAAGTGCAGCTATCGATCCGTACCCGCGTGGTGGAACATATGGTCGCTACGCCGTCGCGTAGCACTCTCGTAGACGCTCGAGCCTACGACATTTTCGTAGCAACTTTTATTTAACGCTCATACTTGTTTGCGGAAGTTAATTGTTACTTTCGCTGCTCTATAAATAAATTGTACTTGTATGATTGTTTGTTATTAGTAGACTTTACTGGAGTGTAGTCTGCTTATAGACATGTACTTATGTTTAGAAGTCTTTTTCAGTAAACAGGATTTGGCGTCATGAAGTGTACCGTATCAAGATTATGTAGAGTTTAGGCTAAGGAAATATATATGCATAACGTGTATGTAAGTATCTAACTACAGACATTCACAATGTAAGGTAACGGGGGACTTATCACTACGACGAGAAACTCTTATTGCGTACGGCACAAGTGCGAGTTCGGAGGAACAATCTGCTTAATGATGATCCTGACTAAACCTGCTTAAACGACCATTATTATGACGTCAATCTTCCCTTCGAATATCGGTTTAGCAAGTCGCTCAAAGTAGGTAAAATCCTCTCAAATGACAGATTAAAAAGTACCTTCCTTATCCGTAACTTCCATTTAAGTTGAGAAACATACGTAATAACATACATTCAGCTGATTAGTACCTCAATATATTTTGTTTCATACTCACTCTTATTGCCCGCATTTTAGAAGTTACTCTGTTAAGTTCTCGATGATTCTGAGAGTACTAAGCGCCGAGCTCACATACCGAACGCCGCAAGCGATGAAGTTGAGATATAAGCGGTTATAAAGTTCTTAATCCGTATGGGGAAATTAATTGAAACAATTTTTTCTGTACGTTTTGGATATTTCCTGAAAATTTGAGCGACGACGGTGATAAGACGGGTCATTTTTTAGAACATACCTTTTAAAATGCCGTTTTGTGCAGCTACCTGATGTGAACTGAAAGCTACTTCAAAGAATTGCTATTCTAGTACTACCTAACAATTTGGATTATCTAGATATGAGAGAAAACAATTACGCAAGTATAATTAAATACCTTTAAATGTACGTTAAATTATTTATATCGCGTCTAGTCACACTGGACTGTGCGGAAAAGCCACTTTGTGGGGCTTAGAGTATGCTAATTGTGATTTTCTAAAATAAATGATACTATAATTTGTTCACGAGCGAAGTCGTGCGGCACTTGCATAGGCAAGAATGAAGTTCAAACGGGATTATTTAAATTAAAAAAATTAGGTAAAAAATAAAAACCGACTTCAAAATACTACAGCACTAAAAACTTCGAAATAATTTAAAACAATACGTTTCAATTAGAAGTATGTGTACATAAATCGAATCCCGGCTGGGGACAAAAAAAAAAAACCCCAGGTCTTGGATGTTTACATGTTTGTGATGTCGTTGTTTCTGGTTCCCACGACACAGGGTATCCTAGTGTGGGGCCAGAAGCAATGTATGTGCCTGTATGTAAATGTTTATGTTTATGTTTATGTAGGTATTGTAGAAGTACGAGTATAATTTGTAGTCGGTGCCCAAAATATATTTCCGGGCACCGACTACAAATTATACTTCTACAATACCTACATGTATACATACTTGTAATTTAAAGGTATTCTTTTAAATTATTTCTAACTTTTTAGTACTGTGGTATTTTGAAGTGAGGTTTTATTTTTTACTTAATTTTTTTTATTTTTCAATTTTTAGTTGGGGAGCGGGAGAAATAAAAACAAGTCCCTGATAACCATAATGTACCCTACTTAATTCGTTGCTTTAAAATTTGAAGTTCTCTATTTTCATCTTCGAAAGTCTTCTCCTTATGTTCACCAGAACATCACCAAATTACCTCGGGACTACTTTTACGCTATTTCACGAAACATATGGATATTACTAAAGGATGGGCCCCATTAGGCCTTATTTACTGCTGTCCATTGAAAAGTTCCGTTCTCCATCTTTGAAAGTCTTCATCAGATCTTCACCAAATTCAATTGGGACCAATGGGACATTATATCTTTTCGAACAAAAAAGAATTGTCGAAATCGGTTAAAATTTGACGGAGTTATGCAAGAACATAGCCAAATAATAAAATAAAAACATACGCGTCGAATTGATAACCTCCTCCTTTTTTGAAGTCGGTTAATAAAGCGACGTACTGCACACCGATACGTAATCTGTTTATTTTATTTATCACTCTAGTTGTTCCTACACTCGTAGGTTCAATTCGAGTAAAATTAGTAGTTTCACAGAAAATGTATACTATTATTTGTATTAACCTAGATTACCCACTTTTTTACTTTTTTATTATTCAAATGTCAAAGTAAAAAAAAATATTCACTATAAAAACAAAATGTTTACTTAATGAACGTCAAAGCTGTTTAGCTTCATAATTAATAGTTTATGCGGAGAAGACGCTAACAAAGAAACTTCACATTTATTCTTTTCAAAACAGGTTTGTTTCATTAACCAATTTTTCAACTTAAAGTTGCACTACACTAGATGCAATCATCCCCGTTAACATTATTTAAATACCAGACATTTTTGTCTTCCAAATAATCCTTAATGTTATAACAGGATTTTCTGCACAGAGTATGCTTAATACTTTTTTTAAACCGCGTTGCTGGTAACTTTAATATACCTCGAGGAATTTTATTGTAGAACCGTATACAATGCCCCATAATGGATGTATTAACTTTTACCAGTCTCGTGGAAATGACAATTTATGTTTATTCCTAGTATAAATATTATGATGGCTACTAATATCCTCGAAATCTTAATTCTTTCTTATTTTTTCTTACCTTCATTATATTTTCATAAGTGTCTATTGGCTACATATTCTGTGAAAACATCTGGCTGCCTATAACGTACGAACCAGAAGAAAAAGTCCTTTACGCGTCAGACGGACAGACAGATTCATCGTACTGAACCGTATTGACAACGAAAATGTACTCTAATAGTTTTTTTAAATTCAGTAATTCAACAGTTGTTGTGGCTACGCGGCTAGTATTAAAAAATTTGGAAATTCACAACGCATTGAAGTCCATCACATGAAATGTGACGACATAATAATTGATAGCGATAGCAAAACCTCATAAGCAGCCTATATACGTCCCACTGTAGGGCACAGGCCTTCTCTCAGGGAGAGAGTTTGGGCTTAATCACCACGCGTGCCCACCGCGGATTGGCGATTTCAAGCGCTGAGGTATGTGAATAGCTAAGACTCTCAGGTTTCCTCACGATGTTTTCCTTCACCGTTAGCGAGTGGTATTGCTACTATTAATTAACAAATGTTCATTATCGCTTATTTTTAAAAGTTTCTGAACAAAAAGTAGTTTGGTTAAAAGCCTTTACAGTTTAGTCAAGTAATTAAAAACAGTCTAGTACTAGGTGATTCAATCATAACTTTTGTGAATAGCCGCTCAGCGGAGGGACAATTTCTGCCCTTTTAAAATTTAAGAACTTGGGTGACCGAGCTTAGCTCGTTTACTTTTTTGTTTTGTTTAGATAAACTCTACATAAGTATAGGTACTTACTGTAAATACAGAAGAATGCAAAAGCCGCTTCCAAGCGAGCGCTCTGCTTGCTCTCGTGATAATAATGTCATAATGTCATGTAGCGCCATTATTTGGAGAACTTTCAGACTATATATAATAAAAAAAAAATAAAAAAACTGACTTCGAAACACTAAGAAACAGAAATAATTTAAATAATTAGAAGTATGTATGTATTGTTACATGTAGGTATTGTAGAAGTATAAATTGCAGTCGGTGCCCAAAATATATGTGCTAGTCATGAAACTTTTTAGTGCTGTAGTGTTTCGAAGTCGGTTTTTATTTAATGTTTTTTATTTTTCAGTTTTTAGTGGGGGAGCTGGTGAAAACTAAACAAGTCCCTGATAACCATAATTTACCCTACATAATTCATTGCTTTAAAATTTGATGTTCTCAATTTCCATCTCCGAAAGTCTTCACCAGAACATCAGCAAATTAACTTGGGACTACTTTTACGCTATTTTATGAAACATGCGGATATTACTAAAGCATGGGCCCCATTAGGCTTTATTTACTGCTGTCCATTAAAGAGTTCCATTCTCCATCTCTGAGTTTTCATCAGATCTTCACCAAATTAAAATGGGACGAATGGGATTCGAACAAAAAAATAATTGTTGAAATCGGTTAAACTTTGATGGAGTTATGCAAAAACAAAGCAAAAAATATATATACGCGTCGAATTGATAACCTCCTCTTTTTTGAAGTAGGTTAAAAAATAAAATACAAATTCGCAATTTCTCTGATACTTGTTATATTAAAATAACTAGGGTCTGATGAACTATACTTAAAATGCGTCATGAATTTCAAAAAATTCAATTAGCAGTAGCGTAGCTACAGTAGCTCAATGGAATTTAGCCAACTGCCCACGTAATTAAAACTAGAAAGAACCCCCCGTTCGGACATTACTGCGATTTTCAGGTTGATCTATAATTCAGTGGGTGGTACATTTTGTAGAAACTGGCCCAACAAGGGCCTCTGGCCACAAATAAAGCCTGGGGAAAAAGGTTTAGGACGCGGTACAGGAATGTTTAATTTGGAACCGAATGTAAGTTTTGAACTGGAACCGAATCTAAGTTTCACGCGGCGGTGACTCCGCAGGCAAGTATCACAAATAACAGCCCAGCCGCGCACTACATTACATTAGGTACATTTTAACTCACGTCTGTATCCCGGATGGCGTAGGCAGAGAACAGGGTTTGCCACTTGCCATGATCCTGACATACCTCTTTATTAGCAAAGGGCAAGATAAAAAGTATCCGAAACCGGCGTGCGTGCATGCAAGCTCCATATTCTCGACGCTAATTTGGTGAACGTGCGTTGGAAATGAGTGCGGTTATTTAGTAATATTCAGCTTTATTTATAAAATGTCGATTCCACCAAAATACCCTTCAGGCGTAGTTTTAAGCAGATTTAAAACTGAATTTATCTTTTATAATAAAGGAAACTTTGTTATTTAAATTTACAACATATAATAAAATTATCCTGTAGTTGATTTATTTCGTGTCCTTTATGCGCCACATCTCTGCTAATCCCCTCGATTCATTCGTATGCGTGCCATTTTAGACGAGCAACTTTGAGACTCAATTAATTTAATATTAACACATTAATTTGGGGCTAGAGAAGGTCGGTGGCCTCAGTCTTAGCTTAGCATGTTACCCCACATAGACTAGTTTACCCTTAAGCAGAAAGTTTCGGACAGTCTACATTTTGTGATACCCAAAAATTACTTCACTTAAACATAAGCAATCAAAATCAGGACGAGAAGTAATAAAAATTAAAACAAACTGGTTCTCCGTTTATTTATAGATAATCTTGTACAGGGTGTAACAAAATCCCCATATAGATATGTCCAAATATGGGGAAATATCGATCATCATCATCATCATCATCATCATCATTAGCCATTTGACACCCACTGCAGGACATAGGCCTCCCTCGTGGTTGTCCCTAACCATGAAGGGTTTTACCATAATCGCCACGCTTGGCAGGCGGGCTGGCGATCGCAGTATGCGGTTTGAATTTCAGGAAAACGCTGCTGCCCGTCTCCTGGTAATGTATTTCCTTAGCGCCTTCTGTGACATCCACGGAAGGAAATGGAGTGACGCTATTCTTAATCCGGCGCCACACAATATCGATCGCGATCGTGAAAAAAATATTAGCTGTTCCATCTTTTCTTATGCAGCTTATATACGTCCCACTGTAGGGCACAGGCCTTCTCTCAGAGAGAGAGAGTATGGGCTTAATCATCACGCGTGCCCAAGCGCTGAGGTGTGCGAACACCTCAGACACTCAGGTTTCCTCAAGATGTTTTCCTTTACCATTAGCGATTGGTATTTCTACTATAACTTCACAAATTTACGTAACTTAGAAAACAAAGTCATTGGTAGGTACATGCCGGGATTCAAACCCACGACCTCCCGAATGAGAAGCCAGCGTTCCATCGCTCCGCTACCACCGCTCTTCCATGTATTATTGCAGCTGTTCCATATATTTCAAGAATGCAGGTAGAACGGATGATATTTTTTTCGTGATTTAAAAGTTTGCCTTATAGTAAAAGTTGCTCGTATTGATGAGGGGAACCTCCAGTTTTTATATATTTGGTGATTTTGTTACACCCTGTATATGTTTCGGGGCACAGAGGTGACTTTTCAAGATTGTGTTAAGGCAAGGGTTACCTTACGCGGCCTTACCTCAGCAAAGTGATGACTTTAGCGCTGAGGTATGTGAACTACACCTCAGACACTCAGATTACCTCACTGCTACTTGCCTGAATAATTATAACAAAAATCCATATTACCTAAGGTCAGCGCAGTGCCTCCGAAGTGGTACACGCGAGGGCCATGTTTACAAGTCTGATCAGTACTCTCCGTTCACACTTTCTCTAGTCCTGGGTAGGGGTTGTAATATTCTCCGATTTTTACTATTCGAATATTTCAAACCCAATTATTCGAATATTCGATATGTTTCGGGGCACAGAGGTGACTTTTCAAGATTGTGTTAAGGCAAGGGTTACCTTACGCGGCCTTACCTCAGCAAAGTGATGACTTTAGCGCTGATGTATGTGAACTACACCTCAGACACTCAGATTACCTCACTGCTACTTGCCTGAATAATTATAACAAAAATCCATATTACCTAAGGTCAGCGCAGTGCCTCCGAAGTGGTACACGCGAGGGCCATGTTTACAAGTCTGATCAGTACTCTCCGTTCACACTTTCTCTAGTCCTGGGTAGGGGTTGTAATATTCTCCGATTTTTACTATTCGAATATTTCAAACCCAATTATTCGAATATTCGAACAAATCGATTTTTTTAATATTTACTATTTTATGAAGAAAAATATTTTTATTTCCTCCTAAGATCATACATTTGTAGTTTTCGAAAGGCCTGACTAAACATAGTATAATTTTACTTCGTAAAAATAAAATAATATAACCTTTAACTGAAACTTTTCAAGTGTCGAATAACACCGTTGTGACTAACAGCATTTGTGGACTAAGAAAAACCCTTTAACTGCGATGAAACCTAATCAAACTGATGAAACCTAAACGCATAAGCAGCCTTTATAAGTCCCACTGTAGGGCACAGGCCTTCTCTCAGGGAGAGAGTATGGGCTTAATCACCACGCGTGCACACCGCGGATTGGCGATTTCAAGCGCTGAGGTATATGAATAGCTCAGACACTCAGGTATCCTCACGATGTTTTCCTTTACCGTTAGAGAGTGCTATTGCTACTATAACTTCACAAATGTACATAACTTAGAAAACAAAGTCATAGGTACATGCCCGCTCTGGGAATCGAACCTGGGTCTCCCGCTTCCGAGTCCAATATTCTACCCACTAGGCTAACACCGCTTCTTCTGAAACCTAAACGCGTAACAAGAATATCTCATCTTGGGAGATATTTAGATAAAATCGGCTACTTCAACCTGGTCGTACGTATGTGCTGTTTGTACGACGATATCAAAATTGGAATATCTATGCTTATATCAATGTCTTTGGTAGCAGTTTATCTCGTTTTGAAACCCAGATCTTCAGTAGACCCCTCTCCAAACGCAGCATTGATATTGCGGGCTGTTTCTGCCGCGTTAGTTCCGCGTCGGAACTCGTATTAAAAAATCACTCGAATTTTCGCAGTATCCATCTTTCTTGTCTAAATTGAATAACAAAAACAATTAAAAGTCGATATTCAAATGTTTCACATTTTTTAAAAAAAGAACATCATAGAAACCATTTGAAAAAAGTTTCATTCGAAAACCTCAAACCATGAAGATTCTATGTCAATTCAAAGAACCTATTGCAATAAAACGGCAATTTCATACTTTAACCCCTATTATTTAAAAAAATCGAGTAGGTACTAAAGTTCAAAATATTCGAATAGTAAAATAAAACGAATATTCGAAGTCCAAGCCTTAGTCCTGGGCCACAGTGCAAGCTTAGCATTAGGTTTTATTGGTTGTCTGTAAATCCTGCCCACCCGTGCACACGTAAAGGGGCGCACTCATGTGGAACCTAACGGAAGGGTCGGTACAGTCCTTACCTTTATTAAATTATGCTTTCTCAACTAGAATTCCCACGACCCTTTTTACATTACATAGCGCAAAACAATGTTACCTTTTAGATAACACTTTTGAGTATAAGATTCGGAAACACAGACACGAAAATAAATCTCATCTCAAACCATTCGAACTCGCTACGCAGCGATTTATATTACTTTTTTCCGTGAAACATTGTAAAGTATTTTTAGTATTCAATGGCCTATGCCTCCAACAAAAGAACGCAACACACATAAATCACTTGTTCTTTTTCCTTATAAAATGTTACCGAAGAATGGAAAAAGATTTTCCTTCAAGTTTCTCCTTCACTCCACCACTGACGCAACTTCCACTACTTTTAGATACTAATACTGTTAATGTTATCCTACTTTACACAAAGTCGACCTTTGATTTAACCTCAAAGTAATTTTGTTAAGTAAAGAACGCCTAGCTTCCCTTGATCATGAAGCAAAGCAAACTCGCTATTGATAAAAGCTCCAGCTCATTAATTCAGCCGGAACAACGCAAACATTATTGAAGCAATCTCATTGGCTGTGTAACTCGCCCAAATCTGAAACACACATTTCGTAAAACGTCTCGATAAGCGGCTTAGATGTTAAATAACGTGGAGTGAGTGCGAACTCGCCGTGTGTGCTGTTTTACGTACCTAACTAAGGTTTTAACGCCTATCGTTCAAGTTTGGTAGGCATTCCGCAAGCAAGCCGATTAGTTGCAAAGTCGGTGGCTCCGGGAGGCAGTGTTCAGGCACTTGTTTGTTGCTGTTAATGAGCAGCGTCTGACAACTTGGGCCTTCTCTTCTCAATTAAGACAGAAAACAGGGACAATCTTCGCCTCGGTTTGACATTTGCCTGCGTCGCCAAAGAAGCTTGTTTCGGTCGGCGCCGACCCGGCACGGCTTTGATTAAAGGAAATAGAGGAGTCAGCTGCAATGCGCATTAATATCGCGAAATAGAGCCTCCGTGCAGTTAACCAAGACTCGTGTTTACAGTATTCTTCTTTTGTTGTAAACACGACTCAATGAAACTAAGAATAGCTTCTTTAGCAAAGTAACAGACATGCAACAAACGGTGCTGCTTTTAACTATTTGCTGCAAAGATATTGTAAACAGTCTGAGTAAAGCATCGCTCAGTGCTTTCCCAACAAGTTTTTAGTGTTTGTTTTATTATGGTACTTAGTGCTCATAAGACTATCGGGTAGGTACTTGTGTGGTCTATTCGTTGAGGTCTACAACCTCTTTACACGTGCAAAACCGCCTCCGCCGCTCCTTCTAACGGCACTTAACGTTTGTAAAATCCGCAAACGAATGCCTATTATGTGTGTCTATAAATAGTTAGCGCGTATCACAAGAACGTTTTGTTTTCCTTTACTTTCTCATAAATATATATTGAATATAGGCTTGGTTGTGCGGTTATTTTGTTTTGTTACTTATTTTGACTCTATCGGTGATGAGTAACTTTTTTTACGGTAAGGGTAGCCTACCTATTGGTTAATGTTGTATTTGACTTTTACTGTACAATATCTATAGCAGTTGTTCAGAAATAAAGTTATCGTACTTTCTAATCCTTATTTTATGATTTTTACACAGTTGCAAAATGTAGAGAGAGCCGAGCCATTCCGAGAAATACGTGCAATGTACTTTGTGGCAAAAATTTTATGATCGTCCTGTCGTCAACTGAGCGTGGTTTTTTTTGTCTCGTTAACCGGTTTAAGCATGTATACAAATAACATATATCAAACTTTATTGTTTCGAGTATCTAAGAGGTGAGATTCTCGTCAGCGTAAACAAACTACCTACAGTACCCTTGCCAATTTTTTGCGTACAAATAGCTTTATTAAACACCAATCGGAGTGTCGGCTATTGAACCGCGGGGCCGGAGGAGGCGCCTTTAATTACTAACTCTAACGATGGAAGACCAGTTTGCTGAGATCCCTAGCCCCCCCCTTTTTGGTCCAATTTGCATCAAAAGCGCGGCGAAGGGAAACGTGTTGCAGTGGTAGTGCCTCTCTCATTACGGTGATTAACCATGCAGCTCCGAACTACTTATAGTGGAAATTGTTGCTTGCATAAATGAGATGTTTTTTATTTAATTAATACGACGGCAGCTTGCTCCCAACATCTTGTTCCTACATATTTATTTAGTTACTTACATCTCGCATTGAAGAGGAGAAAAATTTAAGGGTATGGCTAGATTTTCCGAAAGATTTTCTGTTGAGATCGCGTTTTTATTGCAATCTACCTATTTAAACTCTACGCCAGTCAACAACTCTGTTAGGGTCTCTAATATGCTCTATCCAGAACATTACAACTCACAACAGCTAACCAAAATACGAGTTTATTGGGTGCTGTAAATGTATTTTGATGAATGACGCGGCCATAAGGTAGGGGGCGTACAATTATCTTTCAACAGAGTTTAATCTGCCGTTGACATAGCTTCTTATTGCCCTGTAATAAAGATGGTTTTGGCTAGTGTATGATTGCTTAAGTTGGGCCCGGGTGGATCCACGACGTGATAACGAGCATGCGACAGACGCCCGCCAGATGTGCGCGCGCGCACGTTCCGCGGTCATTGTTCATTCCGAACATCTGAACGTAAAGGAACATCTAAACAATCACCATTGACGGAGTACCTTTTAGTTTTTGCTTTAAAGTTCGGCGATCAATTTGTCATCGTGGCAGCGACCTTTGCAGTCACTTTGTATTTCTAGTTTCTACCAGTTCAAGTAAAAATAAACTTTCCGTAAAGCTTCAAACTTAGAACTATCAGAATAGGTCGACTAAAGAGTGACGTCAATTGTAATCAGGATCACATTTATTAACCATTAGTCATGTATTTTCTCCGAAGCGCTTCGTTTGCTTGTATTTTATAATAATTTTAGATATGGAAAGGCCTCGGATACAGATATTATGTTCCAAATAACTAAACAAGCAAACTTTAAACTCAGCTACGACACTCGTAATTTGCTTGATTATTATTATTATTTTATTAATTAACAATAAAAAAATTGCCGCAAAGTACCCCGTAAGTCCATACGTGCAAAGGCCAGTCGATTGTAAATGTGCTGTCGTTTGTAGAGAATCTTCAGTCATTTTCAATAGCGATATAGCGCTTCAGAGAAGCTGTGAACTCTGAACTATTCCATTGGGTCGGAATCGCGTGACGTAAGCGTTATTATTTCAACGCGCGCCACGGGGAGGCTCAATTTCAATGCACGCTGGGTACAATGCAGCTGCAATATCGCCTGCTTGGAGGCAGTGCTACAGCTCTTTTCTGCTACAATCACCTGCTAGCAAATTCCAAGTAAGTGTAGAAAACTAAGCGAGCTTCGCTAGCACGGGATTCTCCTCGTATTACGAAGTTCCAAACATGTTTCTAACATAGTTTGCTATTTAATTTTAAAAACTATCGCGCAAATTCGTGTTACTGCCGCCGTCTGTTTGTATCTTACTACAGCAGATATAGTCAACATTTACCTACACTTTATTCACTAGCAACAAGATCGTCACCACAAAATTATACTCCTAAATGTAATAGTTTTCGCACGACATTGAAAGCTAACACGCTGAATCGATTTGACTCGAGATAATTTCCATATAAACTTTGAATGCTTCTTGCATTAATTCGTAGTCCATGGGTATTAAGTGCAACAGCTGTTGCATTTTACCCCACGATGTTGCCTAATAGAGGGCTGCTAATACCGATATTTTCCAATACCGAATATCAATCTAAGTAATATTATGATATCTTAACAGATACAGAACACAGTTAGTTTATATACATGTATCAACGTGTGTCACATACATTCAGGACTGTATTTATATCACTGATACGTCGAATTTTTATACTTGAGGTAGAGTAGTGTGAAAATCCTCTGTTGAACGCAGATAACGAGTTAAGTACGTAACACGAATCTCGAACATACTCAAATTAACGTCAGCGTACAGATCGAGTGAATATATTTTATAAACCTATTTAAAAACCTATTTAGAGGTTAACAATTCCACCCGGAGCCCCGGCTGCCTGAGTGATCTTAAAAACGATCACGAAGGTTAAGCAACACAGGGCGCGTTCAGCGCATGGATGGGTCGCCGTCTATGCCTAACGCTAGTGGCATTTTTCCGAGCGGTTCCGTGCTTCGCAAGGCACGTTAAGCTGTTGGTGCCGGCTGCCTTCGATAGATGGCAGTCGTTAAGCCAAGTCAGAGGCCTTAGGGCGGCTTGACAACTTCTGACAGTAGACGAGCCACTAGTCTACAAGCCTCCACCAATCCGGACTTGGCCCCCTTGGTGGAGTATGGCCTATACCTTCCTCAGGGAAGAGACCCGTGCCCCTTGGTGGGGACATAATGGGTTGATGATGATGATGATGAATTCCACCCATGCCGGGACTTGAACCCGCGACCTCTGGTTAACCGTGCCAACGCTCTCCCAACTGAGCTAATGGGCAAGTGTAGGCATCAGTGAAATTTCGAGCCTCTTTACAAACTTCTCTGTATTACGTACATTTTATATTAGAATGTTAGAGTTCGACGGATTACTAAAATATAATGCAACAAATATTACTGATATTGTAACGAATATGAATAGATTGGTTTCATCCTAATGTCGCCCCGAGTTTGCCCTTAACCTTTAGAGAAGAGTGGGCGATGCCGTGGGTGTCGGGACCGGTCCTTGGTGCACGGGCACAATCCGAATGTGTCCTGAAACTTTCACATGATGCACGGCTCTTTGTAGTCTGAGCTATGTGCGGATTATTTTTCCTGCGACTGGGGGGGTTACAGAGGTGCGAAATGGGAAACTTTGTTTGGGGACGTCACCCTAAATCATTGAATATCACTGTGTTTCTTTCTTAGCGAATCTGTTACATTATAAAAGACATATAAAGAGTATCTTTGTCACTCTATCATATTGTAACAGCCCCCTCTTTCCCACTGGGCACTCTGGGCACGTGCCCAGGGTCCCGCAATTGATAGGGGCTCCGTCGATCCTGCCAGATCACCGAACGAAAACCGATATTTATTGAGAAAGTACATACAAAAATTATACAAAATATATTTTACGTTCTTTCTTAACTTTCTTGGTCTAATCTAACAACATAGTTATGTGCCCAGGGCGTCCAATAGGTTAAAGACGGACCTAATTTATAAAAAAATGATTCCCTTGAAGCACTCCATAAACGCAGTATACATAGACTGTGGTAAAGTTTGTAAAGTGTACAGACTATTTATACGGAGTTTATGGAGTGTTATAAGGAATCGTGTTTTTGTAAATAACAATATAAGTAATAATGACTTACACACAATAAAATCACTTGACCTGGTCCCAAACTAGGATAACCTGTGCTATGGTAAACAGGCAAGGACGTCACAAACATGAAAATACACCCATTTTTGGCATTTGTACAAATGAACAGCGGCCCCCAGTGGGAATCGAACCCACGACCTCTTTTTTGGTAGCTAACGGTTTGACCAACGAGGCAGTCAAATAAAAGAAAATGAAAATGAAAGTGTGTTTATTATCGGGTCATGATTTATAGTTGAATTTATATGTTCATTTCTTCTCTACGGTTATCTCAATCTTGAAATCTACAATTAAGTGTCCAACTACGTTTAATTTGTTTATTTGAAACAGTTACAGCTACACTAGTTTATAATATACCAGCTGTCCCGGCAAACTTCGTACCGCCAGTTTAAAAGATTCTTGTACAACGCCATCTATTTTTAAATCACAACGTTCGCTCGCACAACGCCATCTATTTTAAACTTAAAATAAATATTATTCCACGGCAACGCATTACCGGGATATTAAGTATGCTATGTCTCAATTCAGGTCTTTGTCTATCTGTATGCTAAGTTTCATGTAAATCCGTTCAGTTGTTATTGCGTGATTGAATAACAAACATCCAAACATCTTCGCAAACTTTGACATTTATAATATTAGTAGGATTTTTTTTATTCTGTTTAAAAATAATATTCGAGAAAGACAAATTCTTTATGAATTTGTTATTATGGAGAAAAAATCGAAATCCCAAAAAAAATTATTGCTGTTTCGTACATTTTAATACTGGTGGTAACTTTAGTATGGAACTCGAAGCTTTTCGCGTAGAAAAAGTTGTTCCTATTGCCAACCCCCTTTTTACACATGTATGGGGATTTGCTTACGCCCTGTATAAAAAAGTAAGACTTGTTTGGGCCTCCTCTACTTCCATATCGTCACTTAATAAAAGAACGTGGCAGGCGAACTAAAAACTAACGTCCGTGAATCGATAGAAACACAATCACAGTTTAAATACTGTGACACAATGTTACTGGAATACCTACTTCAAATAGAGAGGACAAGGTTAACATTTTGACAAATGTTGTTTACGGCTTCTTTGCAGAGCTTAAGGAGACAAAAATATTCACTAACTTACGGACATTGCGTGTTTTTGCGACAAATGTAACTTCGTGGGCACGGACTCACGTATGAAACCCTACAAAGGCCTGGTTGCGGATAAATCCAGAGAAATACGAAAGATGAAAACATCACGTCCAGGGATCAATAGAAACACAATGCTACTTGGATACTACAGACAGAGATGACAAGGTTAATATTTTGACAATGTTGTTTACGCCTTCTTTGCGGAGCTCAAGGAGACAATACTATTACCCTACTTGCCTATTTCTGGACATAACGCAATTTTACGACAAACGTAACTTCAGAGGTACCATGAGTATTGCATAAATACCTTGGGGTACGTTCCGATTTTGGTCACTCGGTCCGAGTGCACTGAGTTACGCATGCACCTCTGTTTTATGCTCGTGAACGAGTGCTGTGCGTGTGTCCGGCCGCATGAGTGCTTTTCCGACTTTTGTAAGTATTGTAACTAATGTTATGGCATTTAAAGTTATCGATGGCAATCATGGTATCTTACCATGTAGGTAGCAGCTGATGTATTATGTTTAACCACTCGTCTGCCGCGACACAGATCTGTGTCCAACTTAGTATGGGCCACCTATACGTTCCATTCCGCGAGGGCAGTTCAGAGGTTAAGATGACTTGAGAAAAGATGGTCAGAGTGGAGTTTCTTTTTCGTTGCCTTTGTTTCCGCTACAAATTCGAGCCGAAGGTAGCGGCTAACATTGTACATTGCCATGCAACAAACAGGGCCGAGTTTCATAAAACTACAACTCGTAGTTTATTATGACAATTCGGTGTACATTGCGTAGTGGACTCTTCCTACTTGTTAATCTGTAGGTTAATCGACTTTGCGATGGACATCGAATTGTCATAGTAAACCATGAATTGTAGTTCTATTAAACGGGCCCTATAATGTTAATACTTTGTTTTTCATTTATTTTTTTTAACTTATATACAATTTTTTTACCGCACGCAATGTAACACGATGTAAACGTAGAAATAGACTTAAACTTTCGTTCCCAAAATTTAGGCTGGCAAAGGTTAATAAGATAAGATAAGATAAGATAATCTTTATTTGTACTTTCTTTACAATGTTTGCCTTAAACATAATACAATACATCCTTAATGGGGCATTGTATACGTTTCTACAATAAGATCCCTGAGGATATAATAAGCTTGCCGGAAACGCGGTTCAAAAAATGTGTAAAGCACACTTTGTGCCAAAAAAGCTACTATAACATTAAAGATTATTTAGATGACAATGATGTCTGGAACTAAAACCAGTTCAATGCATGAGTTCCAGGTTCTAGAATATTTATATACCTAAATTCTGTAAATTAAGGACTTGAAAAGACTAAGTTTGGAGTTATTTGTCCATTTTTTCTCCAAAATGACTAAATTTTGAAAGGGACATCTAGTTTGACTTGTAACGTTCATTAGGTAGCAGTTTCTGTGCTACTTTGAATAAAAAAAATTGATTTGATTCGATTTGATTTGGTATCTTTACACCATTTTATTTATATTTTTTCATTCTGTCTATTATATTTAGATCAAAATTTTAAATTCACGTCACCCCGTAAAAGGGAGGCCCTTTGTCCTGCAGTGGGCGTCAAATGGCTGATGATAACGTCACCCCGTCTAGATTTCTTTTGGATTTTCATTGACGAAACCCTACGATTTACACGATGAAAGAAATATAAAAAAAATGATGTAAAGAGGTTTACACCGTTACAACTTTAAAAATGTGAAATAAATGATTGATTTCCGATTAGTTATTGCTTATATTTCCGTGTGGCGCCGGATTAAGAATAGCGTCACTCCATTTCCTTCCGTGGATGTCGTAGAAGGCGACTAAGGAATTACCAGGAGACGGGCAGCAGCGTCTTCCTGAGATTCCAACCGCATACTGCGATCGCCAACCCGCCTGCCGAGCGTGGCGATTATGGCAAAACCATGACGGGTTACAATCTATGATGGAGGCCTGTGCCCTGCAGTGGGCGTCAAGTGGCTGATGATGAACCCCTAAAAAAGTTTAAAATCACGTTTCTTTTATTTTTTATATTTTTTTGGGAAATTTGCCATTACAACATATATCTTGACAGCAGTGGTAGCCCAGTGGGTAGAACAATGGACTCGGAAGCGAGAGACCCAGGTTCGATTCCCAGTGCGGGTGTGTACTTATGACTTTCAATTTTTATTTTCAAAGTTACGTACATCTGCGAATTTGTTGTCGCAATACTACACGCTAACCGTGAAGTAAAACACCATGAGAAAACCCGCGGCTTGGTTGGCTCCGTACGTATTGACTTATCTTTCCTACGGGCTAGGCCGGCTTAGCTGTCAGGATGGTATAGGTGCTGGGCAAGCCTACTCCATCCAAAATCTCCTAGGCACTGCAGCGTCTGAGTGGTCCTTTCACCCATCTAGTGTGAGTGAAGGTGTCACTGGACGCTATATAAATCATCACATTAAGTAGATGCAAAGTTTTTTTTGTGAAAATGTCAACTGGTATGAGATACATACAACCCTTAAAAGGTAAAACAGACAAATAGTCTTAGTTATTGGGTCCGGATGGCACCCTTCAATTACGTAACCCTAAAAATTGTAATAGCAGCAAGAGTATAGACTTGCCTTGTTATTTTATGTAACTTCTTTAATCTTCTTTCGCGGAGAGCATTGATTGCGGCCCGCCGGTCGGTCGAGCAAAGAGCCGCTTGGTGCAATGCCAGGACGATAAAAAGAATCGCTATGGTGAAATATTATGAGAATTGTATTTTATTCAGTTATGGCCTCGGCCCCTCGCTGTCTCGTTCAGGCAGATAGGCAAAGGTCAAGGATTCTCGTGTGCGTCTATGTAAGCCGGCATAACGGCATGTGGCTCATTGTAATAATCACATTGTGATCAATTCAATATGCTCTCGCTCGCGACTACTTTGTACAAAATAAGCGGGTTAGGCACCGGATGTTTTATTCATTTTATTTAGTCTTGCTCACGAGTCTGAAGTTTACCTTTCATTTTCAGCGGTAGCTGGATTGGTATGTTGTTCTATCGTAAATATCTTTTCATCGGAATATATTTGATTGCTTCCCCAAAGAAAGCGTAAAGGCAGTAGAAACAGCAAAGTGCAGATTTCTCATGAATAGTTTTATGGAATATGTGAATATTACCTACTAAATCCAGCAGCCAGTGAACTTTTGTCGGGTTTGATACATCGAGAGATCGATAAAAATTTACGACAATGCTCTGCCGCCAAACATTGACAAAGGAATAGCACGAAACAAAGCGAAATGTCGACACAAAAACTACAATTTGTACTAAAAAAACCTGGGACAGGGGCACTCTGTTCTACATAGTGCAATGTTTGGTAGGTCACTCTTATCATGGAAATATATTTGGCCAAAGGCGTGCACACGCCCCGCAATTACGACTTAGTTAATGCGTACCAAAGCACAATTTCGCTTACAAGAGAACATTTAAGGTGATATGTGACGCTATGCGAGTACATTCGCCGGCGATTAGAACCCGGCATGTTCGATAAAAAGTTGATAAGTTGACACCCACGCGCCTATCTGCCGGCTAATACGAGTCGATGACGTCATGCCCGCCACCCGTCGCGTCGCCCGTCGCTTATTGCTGGAGTAGTGAACAGTGTATTTACTGAAGACTTTATGTAAATATATTATGATTTATCTATGTAACTTTTTTCCTCGCATAAACAAGCTGTGGCTAGCAGCGCATGAGTAGACCCTGCGATAGGTCGTGGGTTGAAATCCCGGCAAGAATTAACGACATCGTTTGCAAAGTTACGTGCATATGTGAATTTACAGAACAAGGAAAATGAAATATTTGTTGTCATACATATAAAAAAAAATTTAAATAAAAAATAAAAACCGACTTCGAAACACTACAGCACTAAAAATATAGAAAGAATTTAAATAATTAGAAGTGTTTATACATGTAGGTATTGTAGAAGTATAATTTGAAGTCGGTGCCCAAAACATATGTGCTGGTCATGAAACGAAGTCGTTCTTTATTTTTTATTTAAATTTTTTTATTTTTAGTTTTTAGTGGAGGAGCGGGAGAAAAATAAACAAGATAATGCTAAGTAGAATTAAGCTCGCCTATGCGCAAAACTGCTTGTTTTAAATGCAATAAAGGATTTAATAATAATAAGTCCCTTATAATCATAATTTCCCGACATAATCCGTTCCTTTAAAATTTAATGTTCTAAATCTCCGAAAGTCTTCACCAGAACATCACCAAATTACCTTGGGACTACTTTTACGCTATTTTATGAAATATACGGATTTTACTCAAGAATGTGCCCCATTACGCCTTATTTACTGCTGTCCATTGAAGAGTTCTGTTCTCCATCTCTGAAAGTCTTCATCAGATCTTCACCAAATTAAAATGGGACCAATGGGACGTTATATCTGTTCGAACAAAAAAATAGTTGTCGAAATCGGTTAATATTTGACTGAGTTATGGAGGAACATAGCCAAATGAAAAAAATAAAAAAAATATATCCGCGTCGAATTGATAACCTTCTCCTTTTTTGAAGTCGGTTAAAAATAACAAATTATGTTTAATTAATCAACTGTCGCACTCCTTTTCTATAAAGTACCCAAACACACGCACACGCGCACGCACGCACGCACGCACGCACGCACGCACGCACGCACGCACGCACGCACGCACGCACGCACGCACGCACGCAAGCACGCACGCAAGCACACACACACACACACACACACATACACAGTGTATCACTCAAACATCATGCCATCTGTTGTAGCTTGTAACTAGCACCCATTAGTAATTACTCATGAAGCAATGTAATTAAATAGTTAAATTTTGCGAAATAAAGGCGCTGCTATCTGTCATTGAGTTTTATAACAAGTACAGATACTTTTCATCGTTCTAATACTACCACTACTTAAAAAATAGGGTAAGTAAATTGTTAAACTTTTCTGTAATAAATAAATTTCAATTTCAATATTATGATGATTCTTTTCGGCCCGGTTCGGTCAAGGCGATTGTTATGGCTGGGGAGAGCGTTGGTCATGTGCCCTCATGTGACTGATGTTCATGTAGCCTATCTTGGCTATATAGGGGAGTTTGCACCGACTACTTACATTGTAAGTTTTCCGTTTGAGTAGTTATTGTATGGCAGCTGGATTCTACATCCGAGTTCATCAAAACTGGCATCAAGAGGGGCTCTTCGTTTGGCCTGATAGTTTATTTTATAGATTAGATTAATACTCTTTATTGCACACCATACATTATAAAAATACATGAAAAATCTTCATCATCATCATCAGCCATTTGACGCCCACTGCAGGACATAGGCCTCCTTCGTGGTTTTCATAACCATGAGGGGTTTTGCCATAAATTTTAAATAGTAGCAATACAACCGAGTGTTTGCGTTGTGTACATATCTCATCGGTTGCTACGTAGGGTACGTACGTACTCACTGCAGAAATCTCAGGTCTACCTAATTGTAGATATTCTATCCAAACAGTTCATACCCTAAGATTTTGTTTTAAGAATATAAGGTTAATCATTAGCCACTAACCTACATAAAGAGAACCATACGTAAAATTGAAACAGAAACTGGGGTTTATCGCACCGGCAAATCTGGAAATCCTGAAAAACTTAGTCGCGACTATCAAAATTTATGTACAGTGTAGGCACTTTGTGTCTCCTATCGTAGGCCATCGTTTGTTTAGATTTTACACATTATAATGAGGAATCACCCACTTGAGGAATCCCTGGGTAGATAATTATCTATCCAGGGATTCGTCAAGTGGGTTCTGCGGTACACAAGAGTTCCGTGGAAAATTCACCGGAGCTCCGCGAATCACATTTGTTACTGAATCGTTGGATTATTTTGACACTACGAATATTATGACAACCGCGGTAGAGTTGGTAGAAGGTCAATATTTACATTATTGTTACAAGGTCGCCCTAAACGTAACTTGAAGAAAAGAAGATTGAAGCTCGAAGTGAAGTCAAATCTTGAATTTGATTTTGGGTTCCGTAAGATAAACGAGGTTTGTTAGGTTTCCATAGCCTTAAAAAACACTTTTTTCAGCACTTATAGTTAGTTAAATCACTTCCTATATAAATAAATAATAAATGAAAATCGTTTATTTACATAGTCACCTTTTAGTTGTATACGTTTAGCATATCTTTTTTCTAAACTTAAAAATACATTCTTAAAAAATCTTTATCCTGATTCTCTAAAAAACCTTGTACTGCAGCGATCAATGCATCATCGTCGTCGAATTTCTGGCCTCTTAGATATTCTTTCACTATCAGAAATAAATAAAAATCACTAGGAGCAAGGTCTAGAGAATATGGAGGATGTTCTACCAATTTGAAGCCAGCATCATTGATGGAAGCCATCGCAACTTTGGACTTGTACGCTGGGGTGTCATCTTGATGGAATAAAACAACTTTAGTGAGTTTGCCACACCGTTTTTCGTGTATTCTTCAGCTATAAAACGAACAGTAGTACGACGATCCGCCAAAATAATTTTTTCAACATTTTTTATCATTTCTTCAGTTACTGCAGTCACAGGGCGCCCTGAGCGCGAGTCGTCGTTAGTGGATGTTCTTCCCCTCTTAAACTCAGCACACCAACGCGCAACCGTAGAATAAGGAGGAGCATGAACCACTTACGTATCTTGCAAGTCTCGATTTACTTGTTCCGTAGTAAAATTTTTCAAACATAGATACCGCGCGAACTCCAATTTTCTCCATTTTCGACTACTCGTTGCAACAGAACACAAGTAAGAACATTCTATGATTGAAAAAACAAAAGAGCCTCAAACTTATGGCTATGCCTGTCAGTATTTTCTTTTTCTCAATCCAAGGAGTTTATGAATTATTCTCACTACTTATTGAACACCCCTCGAATCTGTACCAGGAAGCTTCGCTCTTCCACGTTCGCTATGAAAGCAAACATTTTAAATTCTCAATTTTGGTTTTGGTGATGGCGGTGTTTTTCAGCACTCATCTGCTTATTAAATAACTAACTATAAAGTGGTACCTAATCCTAACTAACACGTACGACATAATTAAGTTGTGAACAAACAAACACGACGAAAGATAAATTGAAAAAGGTGTATGTTATATTCACAAATAATCTCGTTTACCTTGGAATAAGATGATGCCGGCAGCTTGCGGCCGGATGCTTAGATGTCGGCAGGAGACCAAGGAGGTTGGCGTAACGGTGAAGAGACCTATGCCCAACACTGGGCATCTTTAATGGCTGTGTAGATAGATAGAAGTAAGATGTTCAAATTTTGTTTCAAAAACATCCGTTACACAAGCAGGATCTCGGAGTACTAAGCTCCCATCCGGGGCAGGCAACATTTGCGAGCTTAAAAGCGTCAAAGCGTTGTTTTAACATTCGTGATTCCTCTACGGATGCGAAATATGTGAACATTTCATAATGTCAGAAGAGGAGATGGTAGTGAGTTACAGAAGGTACACACTCTAACACCGCGAATTAACTCGACATGCTTAGAAGAAATGCCTCAGTATACTCGTAATAATGTACCGTCAACTGTACATTTGTCTACCGTAGACGGCACATCGACCTTTACATGCATGTACTTCATTCAGTTCTGTTACAGGCGACTTCGCAACTAAAATTTAAAAGGTGAACCTGCTGACGACATGTGAAAATACCTATTTGCTTACGAGGTCTAATTTCCACGCTCTTTTGCCCTTAGTGACTTATCTTATGCACTTAGTTATTCACTGTCGCCAAATGTAAGCAAATCAATGCCAGATTTGCAAAAAATAAATAAAAATAAGGCATCGAGTTGGTAAACATTTTTGACCAACGATGCTCAAACTCAATGTATGTACATAACACCTTCACATTTTTTCTGAGGAGTCTACTCTCACCTACGTCTGCTCTATATAAGGGTCATTCACTAAACCTTTTTGACATCTATGGTTGCATGGTATTTTCCGACTACACAGGAAGCGTTTCGTTTCCTGTCTACCAAAGTAATACTTCTAATTTTTAATTTTCTGTGGGGAATTTATGCGGCAGTTTGTACCGTACAGCGTGCTCCTCCAATGTTCCTACCTGTTGGTGAGTTACTAAATTTTAAAAACCTATTTTATTGTTACTAAATGTATTTCAAACCTGTGAAGTATTGATTAAACTAAGGTGGTTGATTCGAGGTTAAAAACTTGACTCTTAATAACAAACGCACGCCTGTGTCACGGGAGGGTGGGCAGAGACCAGCGTTTGCCACATGCCTTAATCCTGAAAAAACCCTCTCGCTTCATCAACTATAATTAGTCGCTGCATGCACGCACGCTGGTTTCGGGTAATTATTATCTTGCTCTTCGCTACTACATTACCCATTTGGTCCAAGTTTATCTGGAACGTCCCTTTACGTGCCCTTGCGGGTGAAAGTGCCGGTAAGGGTCGTCCCAGACATACAGAAACATGTGTACGATATTCTATCCACAATATTCGCTAGATAAATACAATACAAATACAAAATACAATTTTTTTTATTAAAAAGAAAGACATTACAAGTAGAGGTGAGCGTTGATTCAACGAACTGTTTTAAAAAACCGTTTTTTCTCAAACAACAAAGCAACTGCTTTTTGCTAAACTAAGAACCCGTTTCAAAAAGAACTACATTTTTCCAAACCCGTTGACTAACAGTTTACTTCCTTACCCCGTTAGAATAAGAACGAAATCTAACATCAATCGCATCGCCAAACCGTTTCTTGTAACGCGTTCTAATTCAACGAAGGCAAACGAAAATACACGGAAATAGCCGAAAGAATGGAAGCGCGCGTGCCGCGTGACCTTGATGCAACTCTCGCTACATGAATATGCGGCTCGTTTAAATTTGTACTTTTGGTCGATAATGGAAAGAGTTAGATCCAAATAATTTTATTGTGTACTTTTAGGCAAATTTCTAGGTGTGTGTATGAACGAGACACAAAAAAGAAAGAGGGCAATTTTGTTAAGAACAGTATTGTTTGCGTTGACTGTTCTACATAATATTTGAATTCCACTCTTATGTCTTAATAATACTGTCGGAAATAAAACGGTGCGATTACCAATTAATGTTACGCAATTTGTTTTGATTTTTTGTTTTGGTAATTTTGAATTGCTAAATGAGTGACACGTGCGCGTGAAAGCTCGGACGTTAATTAATTATTGTGTGGTTCGCTCCATGCTAATAGTGTCAAGTTGTAAATAGAGTTCATTGTTTAAAGTTAAATAGGTACGTACTTAATGTTAATACTAAATAGTGTAAAAAATAATATTTCAAATTATTGTACATAACATAATAAAATGGCGGCGCGACAAAATATTAGTGTTTTATGGAACTGTTTTGAAAAAGACAATAGTCGTGGTCAGAAACAGGTAAGTATAAAACGTTTTTCCCGTCGTTGATGCAACCGCTCCTCAAAGCCGCTCCAGCTGCAGCTAGTTTTGTATGAGGACTCCTCATACAAAACCAGTTGCAACTGAAACGGCTTTTGAAACTAGTTTTTATTTCCAAAAAAGCAGTTGCGTTTCGTTGGCCGTTAAGTCGTCAACGACTCACCTCTAATTACAAGCATGGTTGCGTTGATTACCACACTAGACGTAAATCTGTGCCGTGGTAACCGGGTGAAGGTTTGACATTATGATTACTTGCCGCTTACCGTTAATGTTAGTTTTGGTACATTTTACAATTCAATCAATGTCTACTTAGGTACGATAGCGCGAATGTAAAGTTAGATTGTCAGTATACTGCTAGACTGCTACTATAGTTCCAGCACGAGATAGTATAGTTCCGGCACGTGCAACTTTTTGAGATATAGAAGAACTAGCTAGAGCACACTATAGTTCTAAGAAAGTTCCACGCGCCGCCGGCCGGTATACCCACGCCACATTGAGTGTTACGTGAAACTGTAGCCGACCCACATTAAATAAAGGGGAGAATTGAAAAAACATAGCAAGAACGCCAGCACGGGCGAATGTCTATGTAATTGCGTCGCACGCCCACGCAGCCTCACTGGCATAACGAGTCTCCGGTCTCAGCAACGCAGAACGGATAGACACCGGAGAATCTTACCCCAGAGGCAGAGAGTATTAGTATTCGTAACTGGATGTACTTCTTAGGCAAGAACGTTTTGTTCTTAGGTCAACAATGTACTAAGAATATGACGTATAGCTTTGAATAAAAACGTAGATAAAAAATCCTTTTCTGTTCATGATACAGTAAGTAAATTTAAGAATGATAGAATGTTTTGCGATTTATTCGCGTAAAAAATAATTGTTATTAATTACGTATCGTATAGCCATCTAAAAATTGCTCTACGTGAGTCAGTTCTACGCGACTGGCTTATGCGCTCCGTACATTTTCGTGTCCCAGGTGTGCTCTCTTAATAAAGTATCCCTACTATTCTACTATCCATGGGGCACATGTTTCCGTTGTCCCCATAATAAAAGTTCGTAAGTAAGGGTAATAGTGTGTACAACCACCCCCCTCCGGGGAGACAAAAGGATTTATGATACACCCGCAAATGCCTTGACCTGTCTGCGAAAGTTAAGATGGGTATTAAAGTATCTCATAATGTCAATACCACACTTTAAGCCCGCTGGTACGTCTGGCAGCGTCTGGCATGCCGTCTCGTTCACACATTCAAAATTTTTTTTGTTGTAATTAAAAAAAAATTTTAGTAACGTTTTTGTTTTCAATGAAAAGATTTTCTCCACAATTATTAATTTGGGTATGAAATGTTCTCGATATAGCTTAACAAAAATATGTCAGGTGTTGGCAATTTTACTGTGTAAAAAAACCTCAGATCATTTATGAAAAGTATGGTATTTTTTTACAATTACGAATGTTAGAATGCCAGACGTAACAGCAACCTTAAGCTTTAACGGCAAGCTGACTGAAAGATTACTTTAAAGCTGATAGTTTAGTCAGACAGACAGACGTCTCGCAGGCATATTGATAGGGCCCCCTTGGCACACTTCAGTTACGGGACCCTAAAAAATCAATAAAGGGGAGTTCTGTACAACATCGAAACCTACGTCCTACGTCTTCGCGTTCACTGTAGATAAAAGATGTAATACTGATGACGTTACATGTCGGATTATTGTGCGCATCGTCGTAAAGTAGACTTGTGATGTCGTGCGAGAGGCGATTAATCGCGGAGATGAAAAGTTCAGGCGGCCATCCCGGTTCAAGGTTCATTTGCATTGACATTACATTACCTACATAACCTTACGCCGGTATCAGGGGTAGGCAGGGTTTGCCACTTGCCACAAACCTGATATTTCTGTATCCTGCATTGGAATATTCAGTTTGTGTAAAAATAAAGTTTGTTAGAAACACGGCGCGTTCTGTTAAAAAAAAAACATTTCTCGTTCATTATGGTTAAATATAAGATTAAAATTTTCTTTTTTGTACTTTTCATAGAAATTTTGAAAATAGTTGGGGTCAATTGATCCAATTTTTTAAGATTTAATGTGTGTCGTGGTATGTGCATAAATGTGTTCGATTTCAATTTGAATGAAAATGGTTTGGTTATAGTATGTATGGTTTTTTTAAAACCGACCAAGTGCGAGTCGGACTCGCGCGCGGAGGGTTGCGTACTATTATCTATACAACATTTGAATATTTCAAGCGTCTACCTGTTGCCGTTATTAATATCGAGCAAAATAATCACGTTTGGTGTATGGGAGCCCTTCTTAAATATTTATTTTATTCTGTTTTTAGTACTTGTTATAGCGGCACCAGAAATACGTCATCTGTGAAAATTTCAACTGTCTAACTATCACGGTTCTTGAGTTACAGCCTGGTGACAGACAGATAGACAGACAGACGGACAGTAGAGTCTTAGTAATAGGGTCCCTTACCCTTTGGGTATGGACCCGTAAAAATGGAGAATGTAAAATTTTGCACATTGTAAGTGGTTTAATTTATTGAATTAATTTACGAAACTGTTTTCAGACTTTTCAGACCTTGCGTTATTACTAAAACTCGTCGTATTAAAAGTAGTCTAAAGTTTGCAATTATTCAAGGTCCGCTAGCAAAACGCACCTACCTCTGAGATTGATCTGGAGTGTGCTGTCAAGATGGTATTTTGTTTAGAACAGCATCGT
Organism: Yponomeuta malinellus; assembly: GCA_947308005.1. Lineage (NCBI taxonomy): Eukaryota > Metazoa > Arthropoda > Insecta > Lepidoptera > Yponomeutidae > Yponomeuta > Yponomeuta malinellus. The sequence continues at coordinate 11,037,865 of OX371006.1, read as the reverse complement.
AAATACACGCAATTATTTTGACCTACCTACGACTCCAACACAGTTATTGTGAAGAGATTATGAGTAAATTACCTTTGCTCATATAATCTCTCAGACAAAGTGAAATTGAAAAAACAATTATTGCCAAAACACACAAATAAGTCATAAATTAAATCATTCATGTACGAAAAAATCCGTTTTCGTGACGTGCCCGTTAGCCGTACGTGGTTGGGCTTTTTTTTGCTAGAGACGCAAAAAAAATTAAATAAAAAATACCAACAACCCGACACTAAGCAGGCGGGTAGGTACCTCGCAATGAGTTTGACTCCCGCCTGCTTAGTAGTTAATGATCTGCAGTCAGGATGTGCTGCTGATTTTTTTTTTGGATCTATACCGATTTGATATAGCCTATGTCACTCGCGCAGACACGACGAATCGATTGAGATCTTATTTTAAATCAAAATCTGACCATTGGTTAAGGAGTTGTCAGGGAACATAAATACGAGCCAAACAAATTACCCTCCTATACAGGTAGATACTAAATTGTGTAACAAAACAGTTAAACAATTGAGAGAGCGTGCTCACCGTGGATTGGCAATTTCAAGCGCCGAGGTACGTACAGTACATACAATGCCCACCTCAGGCACTGGTTTCACCGTTGCTCATATAAATAATGTGAATTCCAACAAAACATAAAAAGTATGAAACATAAGTTAAACGTAAGGACCATAAAGCGCTGAGATCGCTTTTGAGTGCCAATTTCAAGACGCTATTCGAATCAAAACTGTAACTTGACAGCGCACTCAAGCGCGATTTCAGAGTTAGGAGTACCTACTTTATAAAAACGTAGCTTAGAACGAAAACCTACAGGAAAACTTACGAGTTTTTAAATGTTAGGTTTTTTACTGATCTCTATGATATGATACCACTAATTTTGAACCATTTCATTTATTGAATAATATCTGCTCATTTAAAAACTATGTAATTACTATTATTACTAATTGCTAAAACTTAAAGCTACTATATTGTCTATAATCATCGAAACAACTTTCATGGTAACAAGGGTTAACATACGAGAGAAACAAAATTACTTTATTGGAGCGATATTAAAATAGATATCGTTGGTTTATTGTCATTGTCACTAACCCAAGTCCGCGGTCGCAGTATTGTCGCTTCCAACGTTATTGTGGTTATTCTCTGACCTGCATATAAAATGTACAATGTACAAATCCGTGAGTATTTTATTCTTTTGCCTCTGGGGGTGTTAAAGGGTGAGGGGGGTGGTGGGAGGAAGGAGCCGCGATCAAATTACGATTTATGTTGCGGGGCGAGCGGGGGGCAGTCGCGTTTATCGCTCCAATCGAACCCACTGATGGATTCCCACTGTCACCCCAGAGATACGACTATTTTAATTTCAGCTCGCTTCCAGTTTTTGTGAGAGTTTTCTTCCTCCATTTTAGAGTTTGCGGAGCTTTTTGAGTGCGCCGCTTCAGGGATTCGCGCCGCGGTGAAATGTGAAAAGAAATCCCTCTATATTTTGCGGTAATAAGTAATTACAGCCGTTTAGGGCCTTTGTCGGGTTGTTCTGACAAGAAAACTATAAATATACTTGTTCATTTGTTACTTAGAAATATCGGTAGTTCGTGCTAAAATTTCTATTTCAGTTATAAGCCAGTTCGAGCTACGCTTCATCGGGATACGGGCCTAAATTTGGTTCCAGTCAGTCTATGTTTCTAGCTTAAGATTTCAACAGAGCGTTAAAGTACTTCAATAACTTCATCGTTCATCTGTCTAACTGAAGAAAATGGCTCGGGTCAGTAGAGCCAAGCGACTTTCTAACACTTGATCTCACTGGGAGGGTAAAAAGGTAGCATCAAACATAACATGTTATGTTAAACTGTGTTGTTTTAGTTCCTCCCCGGACGGTCGTACGTATTTCTCTCCCTTCCTCCCTGCTGTCGAACAAAAGTTAATGCAACTGGGATCCTTTTCTCAGCCGTAGTTTATTTTCTCCTTTATTTTTGGGCCACGTATAATTTTCACTTTATCAGATAGGAAAGAAACCCGCTCCTGCCACTGGTGATTTTATTGAATTTCGGACTGTCTAGCTTGTTAATGAAAGTTCGCACTGAGAAGGGTGGCCTCCGGTATGCTGTTTGCGAAAATAAAAACTCGTAAGTATCGAGAAATTACAACAGCACAAACCAGATCTAAATCGTCTAAGGTCTACCTCTACCGAAGGGTCGATATAACCCAACTGCATCGAATAATTGAGCGCTGAACTCTCGCGGAATTCGTCGAGTCGGTCACACAATCGATTCATCGGTGACAGCGCTGCCTTCGCTATCTCTATTCAGGGAATCTGTTTTTAATCTGATAGTTGCTCCGTGTTCGGGTTGGGAACACAAATAGATTTCATCGACTGTTAACTAGGTTTGTTGTCGTTAAATGTTCACTCGCTGTTTCCACGTTGCATTCATTGACTGAATTAAGTTAAGCTTCGTTACCCGACTCGCGGATTGGAAACCGAGAAGAATAATGGATTTAGTTTTATCTGGATACATATCTATAAAAATATTTTTCTGCGATACCGTTACAACGTGATGACTCAGGTCAGGTACGGTTATCTAAAAAATGCGCGATACTTGGACATGTCCATTAGGGTTAATGGTCTTTTTTATTTTTCAATTTCCCATTTTTTACAAGACTGTGAAAGCAAGGGCCGGTAAGTGTCGTCCCAGGCAGATATACTACGACCAAATAGGGGATGTATTAGCAAAGGGCAAGATAAAAAGTACCCGAAACCGATTATGATAGCGATTATGGCAAAACCCTTCATGGTTAGGGAAAACTGGAAACTGGTTAGGGAAAACCATGAGGGAGGCCTATGTCCTGCAGTGGACGTCAAACGGCTGATGTTGTTGTTGTTGATATTTAAGTGTGTGAGTATGGACGACTGTGGTATTACCGACGTGTGTGTCACTGGCTTTATGACGTCTCGTAAAAACAAAATGGCGGACGCCACTTGTCAAATTGTGAGTAAATAGTAATTAGTCTAGTAAAAAACTGATTCAATATTAAAAAAGCTATTCAATATTTTGTGTGATTTCAGTATAGGTTCATACATAAACCTGTTACTTAGTAAAATATTTGCAATATTTCAATAACGCGTTATATGTCTTCCGTATCTCCGAAAACCTTTAGTATCGATAATTATACCTATTCTAATACGTTCTAATTTATTTTTAAATTTTATTTACTAGTTAATGACTTATTATTATTATTATTAATACGTTTATTGCACATAAGTAAAAAAATACAATGGAAATGTGGCGGACTTAATGCTATAAGCATTTTCTACCAGTCAACCACAGGAGGTGCAAGAAATTAACTGGTAGGCATACGAAGTAGATGGATAAAACTTATCTTGACATTGCATGAAAAAAAAAATTGTTTTATACTTTTGCCTTGCAGAAGTAGGTTAATTTATCGAAGCTGGTTTTTACAATTTTACTTTATTTCAGTAACACGTTGTACACATAAAGAACATCCTTACCTTATCTTATATAAAGTAACTTGTCCGATGCCATTGCAAATGACGTTTTCTTTGTCCGAGCCGCGTCAGATGTAGAGGAAAGAAAATCCTCACGACGACGACGCCGAGGACGCGTAAGCGCATTGTTCTGGCCGCTCGTCTGACTCGCCTAGACTCATGGGGCTTGGTGCAAGTTGACTCATTTGGGGGGCAAGTATCTAAATGCATACTTAGTTGTTCAGTTGAGGGATATTAGTACGGCAATGGTTGTTTCATTGACACTTGGTAGTCTACTAACCAATCGCATTCCAATGGTGCAACCCGTGCAAACTCGGCGCCTTGTTCTTCTTCGCGGGAGATGTCTATTTAATTAGCGCGGGTTATACCATTGGAATGTCATTGTACATAGCAACAGCTTAGTAGACTACAAAATGGAGGCAACTAACAGCTATTGTCGTGCTACTATCATTTTATTGAACAAATATGTGATTATTAGACTAGGCCCTGGCCGGTCGACCGACTCGCCTCGCCTAATGGGGCTTGGTACAAGTTGACTCACTTGGGAATACCTATGCGTGGAATGCCCTGAGCAAAGAATTATTCTAAGGTATAGAACCGCAATCCAAGCCTCCAAAGTGAGTCAGCAAATTGGTAGCCAAAGTGGCCAAATCAGTGTTACACTATTAATGCAAATGTGTGCGTGTCTGCAAACGTACTTACGTACGACAATCCGCTTAGGCAAGGAAAAAAAAACTCCACTCTGACCATCTTTTCTTATCTTAAATCATCTTAATCTTAATACATCAGAGCCTTATGATATGATTTCGTGATTGCCATTGGTAACTTTAAAAGCCAAAACAATACTTCTTACAAAAGTAGGAAAAACATTAATGCTGCGGCCAGACAGACGAACCGCACCCGTTCACGAGCATAACGCAGGGGTCAGTCATCACCAGTCTCAACCATTTTAGATGGAGATAGGTGACCCGACCACCACGCACGCAAAATAAATATGATGTCTATATCTGCTGCTCGTCCCCTTAATAATACACCATATAACATGATACTGTGAAAATAACTAAAATAGACCAGCCTCGCAGTCAATACGTCTTTAAGTTGCTTAATTTTTGTGACTGCAAATGCAGCTGAACTCAACTTACCCAATAGTTTTTCAATCTGCAGACCCCATTGCAGTTTTGAGTCTATCGTTATGCCTAAAAATAGCGTAGACTCTACCAGCTCTAATTTCTAACCAGATATTTTTCGACACGTGTCAACATTTTTAACATTTGGCAATGAAAACTTGATGCATTTTGTCATTTTCGCATTTAACATCAGATTGTTCACCGTGAATCAGTTTAGAACTGTAGATAGAGCATTGTTTACATCGTCAACATTACCTAAACCTCTCTACTTAAAAAAATAGGGAAGTATCATCAGCAAACAATACTACCTGTGATAGTTTTTCTACTAGGTAGGGCAAATCATTTACGTACACCAAAAAAAGGAACGGTCATAGTATATAACCTTGAGTTATTCCTACTTTTACATTAGATCCTGCGGATTTAACTCTATCTACTTTTACATTCTCAAAAACTTTACTTAGGACCGGCAGTATTGCTATTGGTCTGAAATTATTAGAATATTCACTATCGTCAGATTTAAACAAGAGTACTATTTTACTTGATTTTAATAGTTTAGGAAATACTAGACAACTAGAACCCCCTATTTTCAGAAATATTTTGAAATTTCGTTACACCCTGTGCAGTGCAAAGAAGATGATGAATAACACGGCGCGCATCGGAAAACCCTAAGATTTTTTCATTTGTTTCAATAAAGTTTCCGATGAATATCGGGTATTGGCCACATACAATTTGGGCGATATGAAAACGTGCACCAATTGTGGGTATGTTTGAATATCAAGTCACGCTACCAGCTTGTGGTTTATGGCACTGACAAGTGCACATGTGCAAAGGACGTCCTTATTCGTGTCACAAACTGAAACCACATTCAAAGACATCGGAACAATAAAAGTATCCAGAACGAACATGCTTCTAAAAGGAAACCTATGTGGAAAATATTATAAAACTCATATAAAACTTCCGGCGATTACAAGTCGCATTTAAAGCGAGGGACCGGATCCAAAAAAAAATCCCTTCGAAAAAAATCATGTTTACTCACCGCTGACGTCGAAGTATTGGAAATGTCAAACTTTTCTATTACCGCTTAAAACTTATTCCCATTTCCGGACAAATCGGTCCAGAAAATTGCGGCGACAGAATTAACATTTTGCTAGAAGTTAATAGAAATCTGTTCAGGAAAAACTTTTCCTTATGGATGGGCTAATTAAACACGTCTCTTAACAATCGTACGATTGGGTGGCACAGTCGACATCACATCAACCAGCCATGCACTCCACTCACCCATGCCCATGCACTCCACTCAGTTACGTTACGGGTGACTTTGCTACGTTAAAGAGCAAACCTTTTCTTTTAATGATCGTAAGTTATTGTTGGAAACCTATTTTTAGAGTTCCATAGTCTATCTATCTATCTGTACATATAATAAATCTGTAAATATTGTCTCTGTCTGATATATGTCAGTCTCACTCTGTTTCTTTGTGCTCGTATCACGCAAAAACCACTGAACGGAATGAAGTAAAACTCACCAGAATTATAGCTTAGATTCCCGTGTAACACATAGGCTACATAACATCACGCTTAAGTCCATGGGTGGGTAAGAAAATCACCATAAGCTGTGAGGTGATTAAACAACGGTTTTACCACAATGACGGATACAAATAACCAGTTTATGAAGAACCAGACTGTGTACGCACTATCCGTCGGAAATATCTATATCTCCATATTGCGAGGTTTTTGATAAATATTTTCTCCTGTGCGGGGGACGCTATAGGAAGTATTTTCTCTTTTTATATATATATATATATATATATATGTTAATTGTTTTACTGATATGCTTTACACAAATAAACTGGTAATGAAATATCAATTGAAACTAGTATACGATCCATTTAGGGGTAATAAATGAACTGAATTAACGGTAAAATTATTTTAGATTTCAATTTGCTATAAAGAGTCACTGCACTGACTATCTAGTACAATTTCGCCATTGTCACGTGTTACATAGCCAATCACAATCGAATGAGGGTCGTTCAGAATTTTGAAGCCATCAGTTTGTTCCGATTTTAGATAAGGTCCTTGAAGGTACAGCCTATTCAGATACAAAACTTGTTTAGTTATGATTTTTTTTTCGCTACCTCCTTTGACAATGCGTCCGGAATAGCAGGCGTTCGGTACAAGTAGTGATTATTTACAATAGTATTAAATAAATAAATAAAAAATAAATAAAATGTTTATTTCATGAACTTAAGGTACATTTGTCTTAACAGTATGTGGAGCTTCCATTTAAGCAAATAGATGCCTGTGTTAGGACACTCCGCTCTTTCATAGCCAGTATAAACTATTTTCTAGAAGTTACACTTAAAAATAACATTTTATTTTATAGGAAAAATTTAAATGAAACAAATTTTAGTAAGTGTTTGTATGTGTTCGCGTGCGCGCGCGCGCGCGCTTGTGTGTGTGTGTGTGTGTGTGTGTGTGTGTGTGTGTGTGTGTGTGTGTGCGTGTGCGCATTAAAGAACTTTAAATAGCAAAAATCTTTCTTATTTTTTTGGTGGACTTGGATCCTTGCTTAAAACATCCTTTGCGGTTTCCGTAGAAAACAATGTATTAAAAGTTAAGTATTATTGCAGATAAAAGTCTCGAAATGTCGAAATATTCTCTACATTTGCGAACTTTCTCGAGCAAATTGTATTTTTATTGCTGGATTATGTAAAATAAATTTTAAATTTCAACCACTATGGCCACATCATATTGTAGAGAACGTCCCAACTTTCTTCCATGCAAATGAGCATTACAGGCAGTACAACCAAAAGTTCATTGTTTATAACACTGTCAATTAAAGAGAGGGACTGGACCACTATTTAATTCTGGCTTTTACAATAAATCCGTCCATATTGTGTGACAGAAGAACAATAATAATAATAATGACATCAAATTGTATAGTGAAAACAAAGACGGACTGAACGGGCTTGCAGAAATCACAGAAACATTTTCTAAAGATATCAGTATGGAGTTCGGAATAGACAAATGTAAAATATTAACGGTAATACGCGGCAACATAGAGCCAAATAGTTACACAATTGAAACTGGAGAACATATTGAACATATGAGCCAAGGAAACTCATATAAGTACCTTGGATTCCATCAATCAGAACAACTTCACCAGAAAGAAACAAAATCTAATCTAATTAAAAAATTTCAAATAAGACTGAATCAAATTCTGAGAACACAATTGAACTCGCGCCATACTATTAAAGCAATAAATACGCCCGTGTTGTGCCCACCCCAATAACATTGGGGAACACGACTCTCGAAGTTGTAGACGAATACGTCTACTTAGGACAAACAGTCCAACTAGGCCGGTCTAACTACGTGAAAGAGGTCAATCGTCGAATCCAACTCGGCTGGGCAGCATTCGGGAAACTTAGAAAAGTCTTTTCGTCTAATATACCTCAATCGCTCAAGACAAAATTATACAACCAGTGTGTGTTACCAGTGATGACTTATGGCACTGAAACGTGGTCTCTCACTATGGGCCTCATAAGAAGGCTCAAGGTCACGCAACGAGCTATGGAAAGGGCTATGCTTGGAATTTCTCTACGAGATCGAATCAGAAATGATGAGATCCGTAGACGAACGAAAGTCGTCGACATAGCCCAGCGGATTAGTAAGTTGAAGTGGTAGTGGGCGGGGCACATAGCACGCAGAACTGATGGCCGATGGGGCCGAAAAGTTCTCGAATGGAGACCACATATCGGCAAGCGCAGCGTAGGAAGACCAGCCACAAGATGGACAGATGACCTCATCCAAGTGGCAGGAAGGCGCTGGATGCAGGCCGCTTCCAACCGGTCTTTTTGGAAATCCATGGAGGAGGCCTATGTCCAACAGTGGACTTCTTGTGGCTGAATGATGATGATGATGAATAAATACGTACGCCATACCCATACTCACCTACTCGTTTGGGATAATAACATGGTCACAAACAGACCTCAAAAAACTGTAGACCAATATAAACACTACTTTAACAAAACACCGCAAACACCATCCTAAATCATGCATACAACGACTCACCATCCCACGCGAAGAAGGAGGAAGAGGTCTTATCGACATCCAAAATCTGCACAATAAGCAGAAAACAACACTTCGACAATTTTTTCACCAACGGGCGCAGGAGTCGAAACTACACAAAGCCACAGCTAGCGCTGATACTCGAAATACTCCATTCACTCCTTAACTTGCATTCCACGGATAGACAGCCAAATGAATCTATAACTGACTTGAAACAAAAATCACTATTTGGCAACAAAAGTCTTTACATGGCAGGCACAGGTCTGATCTCATTCAGCTACATGCCGATATAATTGCATCGAACACATGGCTGAAGAGAGGCGAACTGTTTCCGGAAACAGAGGCTTTCATGACTGCAATCCAAGATCAGGTTATTAAAATAACCGAAATTATCAGAAGCATATAATGCGATACCACGGATATCGGCAGAAAATGTCATGGTGCTGCCGAGACGATACAACATATAACAGGTGCTTGTAAGTCTATAATCCAAACAGACTACAAACATAGACGCGACGAAGTAGCGTCTGTAATTCACCAGCAAGGTGCTCATAAGCATAATTTCATACACCCAATAAAATACCTTTACTATAAGTACAAACCGGACACCATATTACAAAACGACAACATAAAAATATATTGGGATAGAACAATAATGACCGACAAGACCATTCACTACAATAAGCCAGATATCACAATTCATGACAAAGCCAACAAAATTGCGTTCTCAATAGACATTGCCATACCAAATACACACAACATTCAGTTCACTATCACTGATAAGCTTAGAAAGTACACAGATCTGGCAATAGAGCTGAAGACACAATGGTGAGTCAATGTAGTAAAAATAGTTCCAATAGTTCTTTCAACCACAGGGATAACCCCAAAATACTGCACAATATACAGAAACAATGTACAGAAAGCGGTAATCCTCAATACCTGCCGCATAGTAAGAAAATTTCTCTCCAATGATTTAGATTAAAACATAAACAGCACTTGGCTTAGACCCGTGCTCTTTATTATGTAACTACCTTTTTATGAAAATAAAAAGAGAAAGAAATAGAAAAATAATAATAATAATCGTTTTTTAGCACCTGACAAATGGGATTCAAATCAGTAAAATCTTTATGTTTCGGAACGTAACGATTGGTAATTTTTTTTGTATGTTTATGTGGGCTATATTAACTTTTTATTTCTGTCACTTAAAAAGAGTTTACGTCGAATGAGGTTGAAATGGCCTCCCTTTACGGGAAACAAACAAAACTGTATGTGCAAGATGGCAAGCGATCACAAAGATTTTTATCGAATCATCGTCTATGTCATATAGAGCATAAAAGTCTCAAAAATTCGCTCCAAATCCTGTCCAATTCCTGACTTTTGACTGTCACAGAATAACACGATCTTGCTACGATGTCGCGCCGGGCGCAATATCATGTCGAACAAAACTATGTATAATTGTGCGTACAAATGATATTTCGTACGAAGTTTTGATCAATATGTTTGGGTAAGACATAAGCCTCCTCAAAGCACGCCACATCTTTCTGTTCTCGGCCATACGCTTCCAGCCGCCGCTAGGTACCAGCAATTTGTTGGTCCAGTGAGCTGATGGACGTCCGCTGCTGCGTTTCGCCTTATTCCGCCAACAGATTCAAATGACAAATCACTGTATTACCTTGAGGATGCTATTCCACCTGGAATGAGTTTGAGCGAGCGACAAGCTGCGCCGACGGAGATAGCGTGGTGAGGTAGAATAATAGAATACTGAATTTAATACAACTGCGAAAAGGTCTCAAGGGACGAAATTTAGGTAGACCATGACTCGTACGGTCAATTCACATTCTAATCCAACGCTAACGAAGTCGCAGGCCCTGCTAGTCAACAATATCTTTAAGGGTTTATTAAGGTCTGTCTGTCTGTCCGCGGCCTAGCTTATGTTGGCTGCGTGACCTGAAAAAAATAACGAAAATTATTATGATGATTAGTAAGTTAATATTAAGAGGTAATATTTTAAAAGAAAACAACAAATAATACACACCTTTGACCTGTGCCCATATCAGCTCAAGTGAGTTGTACTGTCTCGGTAGACTGAGGTCTACCAAGACCACGGCACTTACAAAAGTAAATAAATCTAGAGTAAATATCCGTGCAAATTCAGTTTTTATTATATCCATATTGTTTCATGATGATCCCTATTCACAGATTTAAAAAAAAATACAGTTAGCAAAGAAAATAGCCATTTTACACGATTTTCTTTTGATGCCAATCGATCCTGTATCTAATACTGATCAAAAATTTCCTTGGGACCAACCATCATTAGGGTACCTACTAAAGAAGTCATAAATTTCAAAAAACCTTTTTTATACATTTGGTATGAAAATTTTACACAAAAAAAATTGATTTCAATTGATCGTGTTTCTAATACTGATCCCTCAGCAGGGCCTTCTCTCAGAGTCAGAGTATGGTCTTAAATACCACGCGCGCCCACCGCGGATTGGCAATTTCAAGCGCTGAGGTATTTGAACACATCTTCAGTTTTCCTCACGATGTTTTCCTTCGCCGTTAGCGAGTGGCATTGCTACTACAACTTCACAAATTTTAGTAACTTAGAAAACAAAGTCAAACAAATTGGTACATACCAGAATTCGAACCCCCGGTTTGGCTTTTAAAGTTATTGATAGCAATCATGGAATCTTATCATATAGGCTCTGATGTATTAAGTTTAAGATGATTTGAGAAAAGACGGTCACAGGGAAGTTTTTTCCGCCTGCCTTTTTCTCCACTACAAATACGCCCCGAAGGCAACGGCTAACATAGTACATTGACATTCAGCAAACAGAATGTAAATTATGTACGTTGAAATAAATTATTGATTTCTGGTTGACGACCGATGACGACGTGAATATAATTTCTGGTGTACAATAAAGAGTTCTCTATTTATCTATATATATTTAACGAATATTTTTCCCTGCTACCGGGAGGAAACGGCATCCGCCGGCGGATCTAAAAGCGGTCCTCCATCAATCACCGTGGCCACCGCGTCAAGTGCACTGTCGTGTCCACTGCTTCTCATTAGCCGATCTATCCTTATCCAGGAGGACCGATGGATTGTGCCGATCTATTTATATCCGTGAAGCTTTGTTTGTGGTTTGACGTGAAATTCGCGGCGTCACCGCGTGACCAGGGGCCGCAGTTCATAAATGACAATTCGCTGTACATTAATGATAATAATTACATCCATACAACACAATCACTTGTCCTGGTCCCAAACTAGGATACCCCGTGCTATGGTAACAAGGGACAAACATCACGCACATGGAAATGCACGCAGACTGAGGTCATTTTTACAAATCAGGTACCGCGGCCTCTAGTGGGAACTGAACCCACGACCTGTTTTGGCAAGTCAAGCATATTATATAAGAGTATCCACCAGATGGGGCAGTCGCCAGTCGAGGCATTTCATAACCGAGTCTTCTCACAGTATAAGGAAACTGTGCTTCTTACATGTTAATATGTGGGTGAATCGGCTTTAGATCAAACTCATCAATACATCAATTTGTCATAGTAAACGATGAATTGTAGTTTTATGAAATAGGGCCCTGTTGTTGCTGTCGAACTGACTACATAGTCTCACATTGATGGACGACCACACTTTGATGAGAGCTTAAATACCGAAATACACGGTGTTTGACGAAGGTCTGGTGAAACTAAATAAGCCTGTCGTTTTAGTATCGTTTGACATTTTAGTACCTAGAATACGTACCTATACTGCAATAATTTTGTGGGTGGTTTGATGAAAATGAACGTGCCTGAACATAGCTATCAAATATGCTAGTTTGTTTTTTTTAAAAACGCAATTTTCAAAAATATATCGACACAAACTCGAATCCAGAGCGGTGCGGGCGTGCCGCGGGTCCACGGGTCATGGCTCTGTTTGACGGAGAGGCGGTACTAATTGTTGGCAAGATTTCTTGACTCGAAACAAGATTTATCAATTTTTTTTTTATTTACGTCTTAGATATACTCAAAAGTAATAGTCTAAATAGATGCAATTTTGCATTACTAATTACATAACCGCGACTTTCAAACCCCCAGAAATGTATTGTACTAAATCCCGCGGGAATCGCGGGATCAATGTTTAGATGGCTGCACGTTACTCGAAGACAAAAAGGAAAAAAAAAGTTTTTTTAAAAACACTTCCGGCGCGACTGTTTTTACAAAAAACGTTCCATGTTTGATTTTGAACAGAAAACAACATTTTTCGAAATTTGGGAGTTGGTCTTATAATAAAAGTTGTTTATTAATGAGTAAAATAAACCCCTTAAGTTTCACCTTTCTGAAACACCTGTATTGTATTTTACACATAAAACAACAATTACAACATTAAGATGTTGGTGTAATCAGTGGATCATCGAATAAACAATAAGACACAATTATAGTAGCTTCTGTTAACTGAAATGGGATTCCAGACCCGAGCGAATGTGTGTGGAAGGGCCGGTAAAGGACGTCCCAGGCGGACATAGTTCGACAAAATAGGGGATTTATTAGTAAAGAGCAAGATAAAAATACCCGAAACCGGCGTGGGTGCACACAAAGACTAATGAATGTTGAGGAAGCGAAAGTGATCTGTCAGGATGGTGGCAAGTGGCAATCCCTGGTGTCTGCCTATCCCTCTGGAATATAGGCGTGAGTTTATGTATATATGTAGGTATTCCAGACCCGTATCAATTTAATCTTTGTAAAGAATCGTCTCTGAATAAGAATAGAATGTAATGAAAAACAACAAGAATAGACCTCTATAAGAATAGTGTATTGAAAAAGTGCCCGTCTCTCTATTTATGAGTGTATGAAACAAGAATAGCTTTCTGTCACGGATGGAATTAGCTACATTGGGCGTAAATTGCTCCGAAATTGTAGAGTTCATTGTCCAGTGAGTCAGTCAATTGACAGAGTAGTGAGTTGTGTGACTTATTACCCGCACTCTCGTCGTCCCTACAAACTTACTGTGCAGCGTGAAGCTTGTATCTCGATGGTTGAAGTGGCTCTGGGACGCAGCCCTCCAAAGTTTTCCCACAAATTAAATATATCTGTTCGTCCGTCGGTTCAACTACTTTGAACGACTGAAATATCTCTTCGAATGATTGACGCGAACCGACGAGCGATGTGACTGTAGCAGCTGAATAGAAACTCAGAAATTTGTAACACGTATCGAACTACATTTAGGGTTTGGGAACTATGAGGAAGTACAATATATTATATATTTTTAATTAGTTCCTGTTACTCATTATAACTGGAACTCGTATGGGCTCCAAATGCGGTGACTGTGTAGTTCTAAATTGTCGAGCGTCACTGCGGTTTCATTACCGCAGGAGGGCCTTTTATGAGGAAAGCTCTCGAGGTGTTCTACCGGGAAACTTCTTTCTTAAGCCGGTCGAAGTTCTAGCTTCTCTTGAATTTCTCATAGCCTCATGCATCCCTTTGTCCGGGCACAATGGACGTTCGGGTCCGTTGTGTGTGTAGAATCGCCACCTCATTGCATCAAGGACATTTGTCATGAGAGCTCCGCGGTCGGCGTGCATGCGTGTGTGCGATCTTTTATACGACTCTCTATTACTTCTCGCACTGCAGCCTAAAGAATGGAAGCTATGTGCTAATCATCGGGCGCATTCCGAAAATTATCTGCGCTCACGTGGCGGGGAATAGGCTGCGATAAATCTCGCTGATAATAACTGTGTGGTGTGCAAAGCCGACTGCTAGATAGGTCTTGCGCGGAATGCGAGATGTTGCTGATAAATTAACCAGTTAGACGTGGGGGTAGCTCGTTTCTAGCTTTTATTGGCGATGGCGTTGACTCAGCTGTAGGTACATATTGTTGCGATAAGGAACTGTCATTAGGAGGCGTAACAATGTACCTACAAACACATAGCTTTAATTAACAAACCAGCAGAACGAAATGGTGGAAACATAACGTTTTGTACCGATTAGTGAACAGCTGAGTGTGTAATGATCAATAGTCGAGTTGCATACGACGTTTTTCAACACAATTGTGAGGAAAAAAACAAATAAAATTGTTTTATTGTTAGTAACTTGAAGACATTTCAGATAGTAATTAATCACACAGTAGCAACTTTACCAAATATTTACGGAAAATGGCGCCTAAGTTTCGTTTTTTCGCGCGCCGCACTTTCATTGCCCGCGCAGGTTCAATAAAGGCACAGGAAAAACCGGTTGTTCAGACGGAAGCTGGAGCGGCAGCAATATAAAACATAAAATAAACTATAAATGAATGTTTCTAAACACGACAAGTTAATTTGTGCTCATAAATGTACAATTTGCTGAAATGACAAATAACCCTAAAGTAATTTAATATTCGTAAAAATATGTAATGTTGTTAAAAAAAAGTTTTTAAAAAAAAGTTTATAATACAGCACATTTTTACAGCACAAGTATGGTAATGTGCTGAATTATGAAACTAAAAACGGTTTAATAAGAATCAATTGACGAGCAACTGTGCTGAAAACTATATAAAACTAAAGCACCCGAAATGCAGCTTGAACGAAAATGTCATATGCGCTTATCAAAGTAATACGTCATCTTTACAAAAGTCACACCCGTACAAGCAAATTTTATCAATTAATCGATAGGGTCACGGTAAAGTAAATATTTTCTTGTATTAAAGTAATGTCAAGTTCACGAACCGAGAGATAAGATGCGACAAGACCTGCCGATTCAGGCTGGCTCCGCTCCGTACCATAACAATGTTCATATGACCCGATAAGATATCGCCAACCCTCACACACAACTGCTGCGACGACTGCTCACAAACAAGCAACTTTTGTAGCGCGACTAATGCCTGCCTGATATATATTTCGTTGCACTATGAACACTTAAGACCTAGAGTTGTGTTGATCGATAATAGAGATAAACCTCCACCTTTTGTACAATTTCTTTTGTGCAATGAAAGAATGTACATATATCTATTCAGTTCAGTCAACAAGCGCGGTTGCCTGAAAGAAATTGCTTTTAGTAATAAGGTCGCCGATTTAGCGAAACAGCAGAAATTAAGTGAATCAAAATATGGCACATTTTCATTCACTTAAATTCTGTTGTTGTAATTTTTGAACACCTAAACCAAAAATAAATATCTGTGTTTGAAGGTTTTTAGAGATTAAAAACTAAATACTACTTTTTAGGGAAAAACATGCTAGTTTTTAGGGAGTTACTTAATCAAGTAACTCCCTAAAAGCCAGCATTTTCTTGATAACTGGCGATAACCAACTGGCGATAACCATACATGCAATGCGACACTCCCTAAAAACTGATCATTTGAACTCAATACATAGAGCTGAACCAAAACGGCGCCCGATCTTGCACGTGTGGACAAACCATAAATACGGTCTGTAATTAACACGATTGCAACAAAAAATCGCGATCAATGTTACCGAATCAACGAGTCTACAAATATAAGTAGCACGTGCCCGATAACTTAGGAAGAAATACCAATCGGGGACACATATTCACTATTACACACTACAAGCAACGGCGCGATTGTTAACAGGAGTCGAAAAGCTCGGCTCTGAAACTTCCTCCTACTCGATCTTACCTCCTCATAAGAAAATGTTCGGAATTCAATGACAAAACGAAATCTAATATGTTTTATGTTTTATTAGAGTAACTTGATTTTTCGCATATTTTTTTACCCCGACAACCCCGAAAAAAATAATTTTACTGTTTTATTTTTAAATTTTTCCAAGGAGTTTATATGATTTCTATGGTATAAAGCAATGTCACTCCAATCTAAGTTAGACAAAAGTTCCCTATTATGCATTAACACCTTCCACAGGACAAACGAAGTGGTTGAAATTTCCCTCGCCACGTTCATTAAATTACTTTTTTATTTTGTCCGCGGGACCCTAGACGTAATTTTGTAGATTACCAGCACAGGTTAGGAATACCTTAATTAACATATACATAAATAAAACTAAAATACAGTGCTTCTATGTGCGATTTTGAGTACGAGTAGGTACGTGTTTTCTTTTATTGAGCGGATCTTGTAGAAAATTATTGTAAGTCGACAGCGTTTAACCCTTTATATTTTTAGTTGCAAAGTGGCCCATAATAAGGCAACCGAATAGAATGCACTCGGGTGGTGCTTTTATATAAAGGTCGATATGTTGACTACACTCACGGATTGGCTGAACAATATAATTTTATTGTACCACTTGCATATTTTCCCAAATAGGACCATAGATGACATGATGTGATCACTATGTTAAGTTGTTCTAATTGTAGCTAAAATTCAAGTAGATTCAAAGGTCTTCTCGTTCTAGCAAAATTGTTGAGACCGGAAAACGTGCACTTGCACTTGGACTTGGAAAGTTTAATAAGTTATTGTGTGTCGCCAAACATCTTGTTGTACGGTTGTACCGGAATCACTGCTTACCTAACTTACGTGGGAAAGATTTGTATGGATTTTGTAGGAAACCGTCACTAACAATGTTGGTTTTGTCGTTTTTATTAAGTTCCAAAAAGTTCAACTATTGACGATACCATACAGGGAAGGACACTCATACGCTTTGCTGATATTATTTCTTAGTATTGCTGACCTTTCATAAAGAACCTACCCAAACTCGTCTCAGCCTCTGTCTTCTGCCGAGTTTTTGAAAACACCAACGATAGCTGAGAACTTTTGTCTCGCCCAGAAAGCAATACCGCGTTGGTTACCCGCGTCGTTATAGATGGGCTATTGGATATCGGGAGTTGACACGCTAAGTGGCTCGGTGCGAGGGGCCGGACGTCAAGTATTGGCCCTTCAGACGAGCGCTCTGCATCCGAGGGCTTCAATATTCAACGCCACCGCCGCTTTGTAAGCGATGTACCTGCTTTCCTGAAAAATACTAAAGCCTTTGGATATCCACGGCAAAAATAAAAAAAAAAATTTATAGTGGCCAGTGAAGCCTATAAAAGTAGTGATAGATATCCTGATCCCCAATGACTTCTGGAAGTAAATTATTGGTCAAAGACCGGTGAAAGAACACCATAAAAGGTTGACAGATCTACACCTGAAATTGTGTAAACTCTATTTACCGAAAGAAGAACATCTCAATACGTTATACTTCCCATGATACAACTGCCATTTCCCAAGTCTTTGAGGAAAAAATGAAATTAAAATTTTAATTTTAAATTTTAAATATGTAGGATAAATCATGGTTATTAGGGACTTCATTTTTTTTTTCTCCCGCTCCCCCACTATAAATTGAAAAATAATTGCCCTGTTTCATGACCAACACATATATTTTGGGCACTGAATCCAAATGATACTTCTGCATTTATACGTACTTCTAATTAAAAGGTTTCTTTTAAATTATTTCTAACTTTTTAGTGTTGTGTTTTGAAGTCGGTTTTTTTTTTTTTATTTTTTTTTTTATTTTATTTAAGGACGATCAATAGGCATTAATATAAAAGTGACGCAACTGTGTTACACCGATAAGGAAAGCTTGGTCGCGGCAATCAACCATTGAAGTATAGCTGCAGTTGCAATCAAAGACCCTTGAGAAACCAGAACAAAGTAACTACTTTTGTTAAGATTGATTTAATAAACCTCTATCACCATTGCTATAAACCTCTATATTAAAGTTTAATTAAAGTTTAGCAGCACGTTGTCCGGATCTTTCTTCACGAAATTACAATCTACGCAGTAGCAATTTTCCCTGAGGTCTATTGGGATTTATATGAAGTCTATTGAGTGATTCAATTTATGTTGGTTATCTAGAAGTGAATAAATATTATAAATACTTTTTCATCCTATGAAGAGAAAATACCAAGCTAAGAAGGGGTTTACTAAAGGGATTAAAATGCAAGCTATTTGTAATGGAGAACTATTTTAGGACCAGTTTACTACGCACAACCTATACGTAAGCCCACACATAAACGTAAACCAAATTAGAATTCAGCAACGAGTTGAACTGAACCAACGCGACAGAAAACTACTCACCGGGTAAAAGTAACTAGGAGCGAGGTAACCAAAAAACTACTAAGATGTTTTAGCTCGCCAAAGGGAATGTTAAACGGGAGGCTTTTTGTTCTTCGAGAACTTTAAATTGCATTTAAAATCCTGCACAGCAAATAGAGAGGTTTAATCGCATGCTCAATACGCGCTAAGCTATGCGTATTGCGGACGGCGGAAAAACAGAAATGCAACAACGCAAAAACCTGTCTCTTAACGGTACTAAATCATATTCCTTAGGCAGAGGTACTAGTAGCCACTTGAGTAGGAATTGCAAGTATCGTAGGTGATCTAATTGTGGCATGTGACCGTGCTGACGTAACGGGCTGGCGGTTGAGTGACCGCTCCGCATGCGATACCCAGTCCATTCCAAGTGGCCCCTGTTCCCTAACGTCATAATCTATCGGATCTGGCTTCTCGATTCTGCAACGTTATACGGGAACGGAGATTAACCACTAGGCCATGCTAGAGGTGTTATTCTAACCAATGGAGTCGAGTTATGCGTTCAAGATCGGAGCTGCGCGTAGAGTTCGTGGAATCATGAATTTCTATCGGCACATAATTTGTAATGTTGAGTGTTGCTATTGCCTTTTAAGCTTCACGCTGAGCCGCGTGTTTTATTTACTTCAATTCTTACGATGACTTCGATAGGGTTTTGCTATAAAACCTTATGAAAACAGCATAATTTAATACTGTACCATATTTGTGAAATGAGTAGCAAATTAGATTATTTTTTAGAGATTAGTGTTAGGTAAACTCAGAATTACGTAAATATTATTTTACTAATTGCAATAAGCGAAAGCACTTCAGCTAAATCAGTTTAAAATCTCCGGCCACGAATAACTGAGTGGAATCTTGTTTCCATTCTCTTTGCCGACACAGACGAGACGAGCCCGGCTGGCGGAGGGCTTTAATCATAATTAAGTTAAAACTACTTGGCCACTGAGTAACCTACCACTCCACTATAATGCACTTGATCCTAACTCTTAATTTCTGTTTAATCCTGCCACTACTGCGCTCTGAATCGAAGCAGAGCGTCTATCTAAATGAACTTAACACTGAAGCAGGAAATTTTACTCAGCTCTTTAACTTATCAAGTTGCATAGGTAATATTAAGTTTAATTACAAAACTTGTTATAAATAAACCCCTCGAGTGTCCCCTCAGACGTTAGTTGGCGGTAGAGACACTTTATAATAGTTTTAGTTCTCGGTTCAGGTAAACAATGTAGCCGAGTTGAATATAATCCATCATCTCTAGTTACTACAAGTGGGGGAAGTTTGTTTCCATGAACTATTTGCTACAGTACAGTTTGAAGTCTTGCTTGCTTGTTGCGGGGGTGTACCGTGCGGTAAGACGAAGCAAGCAACCTGACTACTTTCAAGACACTTGAACACCCGGGAAAGCATTACTCAAAGTCTAGCCCCCTTATTGTTTTCATAACTAAAAAGAGGATATCTTGATATTGTTAATTGTGTTTTGTGAGTTAGTATCAGTAATGGATCCATTTAATTTATTTATGATTTGAGTTGAATAAACTTTCTAAGCGAAGAGCAGTGTTGTGTAGTTGAAAGATAATTTTAAAGTAAACGATATCTCTTTTAATTATCTACATTTAACATTAATTGAAACTATCAAGATATGAAACAGTGATTATTACCTGTTGCTATACTTGCTTGCAAAGAATTGTACGTAAGTGATAACTTAAATTTTTATGAACATCTTATTATTACAGACTTTGGTTTCGAAGAACATATGAAAATATAAGGTCACGACTAAAGGATTTGGACGGAATGCTACAAAAGAAATGGAAATTACTACAAAGAGGAAGCGGCGTTTTTGCGTAAAAATATGTCTATTGAATTTTAATTTTAGGTTGAGGTAAAGGCTCGATTTACATGGGTAATGGGAGGCGTACTCAACGTTCAGTGCTTGACGTTTGACAAATGGCCCCAGATTTAACGTAACGAGGCCTACGATTCAAAATGACATGGAAGTACGTAACCCTAAGCTTTTCTTTTAGTATGAAACTCAAGTTTAATAAGAGAAAAAACCGGCCAAATGCATATCGGGTCACGCCCATTATAGAGTTCCGTAGAAGGAGGGGTTTCTTCATCAAAGTAATTTTCAATGGAATCTGTACGAAATTTTCTTTTGTAAGTTAGTCGACTATTACTCGTTAACTTGTGAAGTGTACTTAGCCGTGATAGTTTTCAGATAGTGTTTAACTTCATCAAGTACATGTGTTACTGCACTGAGTTTGTCCACGTTTTCATAAACAGCTGTTTTAGCGAGGGGGACGGGGGACGGACGCTCTACTCTGTTTATTAAGTTTTAAAGCTCAAATTTTTGCGCTTAGTATTTCGCAAATGGATCCCTGAATCGAAAATGGCTTTTGTAACCCACATTATTTTTAAACGACCAATCTAATGATACCCTACACTAAGGGATAGATGAGAAAAAAAATCATCCCTAATTTAGGGGAGGTAGACTAAAAAATGTTATTCTACCGTTTTGTAGACGATCTACGTCACATTTAGCTTTCTGGTACTAATCGTCTCTGAGTAAGGCCGTGGACAGACAGACAGACAGACGGACTGACATGTCGAAACTATAAGGGTTCCTTGTAGACTACGGCACCCTAAAAAATAAGGGGAGGTGGTTCGACGCCGGCGCCGCGGCCGGCCGGGTCGTCTCGTTTCGTTCTGTCACCAACAACTGCAGATAAACATCGAGAAATCCAATTTCGTGGTTTTGTTATCGCTTCCAGCGGGAGTTTTAGACGCTTGTTTTCCTTGTAATCACTTTTTAGTGCAGTTTCTAAACATTTCGGTGTCCTATGTTGTCATTCTGTTTAAAAAATGTATATTAGTAGCTACATTTCTCCATGGAGTATTAATTCGGGACGTGTCCCCTTCCACATGAAATTCGCTTGTTTTACAACTCCCAAATGCGATTTGTCGTCGCCCGCTTTAGGGGGTCCTTAAATCCAGATTCATCTTAAGGGAAAAAAACTTTGTTTCCAACAAATGTAAGTTCGGAGGCTTTCTGGCGTGTCTAAGCAGATTTATTATCGGACGGAATTGTAGGTACCAGTCGCAAATAAGATTTGAGAAATGAACGATGCTGTGTCGCCGACACATTACGTCGAGCTTAGTGTAGAAGATAAATGGGTAGCCACGACGACGGATTAAGGCTGAAAACACAGAAATTACTGAAGGATCAATTCGCTCGGTTACGTAATCCCTCTGTATGTCACAATAGTACATTACGATACTAGTGCGAAAAGTAGGAAATTCGCAACGAGTGGCGATAAATTAAAACACGACCGAAGGGAGTGTTTTATATCGACACGAGTTGCGGATTACCTATTCGCACGTGTATCGTACAACGTTTTATAGTACATATGGCCCTTTGAAGTTTCGACATAGGCACGTAAAGTGCTCATTATCGCACTAGTGCGGTAATGTAGCACCATATGTACTATAAAATATGTTATGGTGATTTTGATAAAGATATATACATCGATAAACAATCCATTTAGCATGTAAACCACTCGAATGGATATTGTAAGCTCTCCCTTGGTAAATATTTCGATCATAAAGTAGTTGTTTGTTGTACCCGAATAACCTCCTTTGCCAAAGTTTCCTCGATCCGTCTTTTTCCGGCTCGCATACAATGAGCTATTCTTGTGCGGATTACAAAGTGAATTACATACTTTGTTACTTTACCTGTGGTGCGGTGTGGGACGTGTTTTACGTAGGATGTAAAGCAAAAGTTTACAATGTTACAATGGCCCTTGTGTAGGCTTAGGTACTAAGGCAGACTGAAACAATAACTTATTTAATGTAAGACTTTCAAGGAATTACTTAAGTGAAGGTTTATCCTGTTTAATGTTACTGAAATAATAGGAATTTGTTATGATTATACAGGTTTATCTTTAAAAACGTACAAACCTGAACCGGGTGCAAACGGGTCCACACTTTCACACAACACAAAAAAATTGTTCTGGTCCCAAACTAGGATACCCTGTGCTATGGTAACCAGGCAAGGACATCACATACATAGGAATACACCTAGACTAAGGCCATTTCTATAAATGTACGATGGTCCCCTGTAGGAATCGAACCTACGGCATAATGCGATTCAGATGCGATACCGCTTGACCAACAAGGCAGTCAGTGGGTATACTATTTGTGTACAAAATACCTCTTTCTACATTATACCAAAAGGTTTATATCGTATGATTATAAGAAGTTGCTACTTATTCGCGTTGTCGTGAAAATGGTCGCGCAGGTCACGGTTTTGATTTTTTTAACTTTTTTTGAAGGTATCGAGTTGAAATTAAAACCATATACTTACTCAAGTTTTCAGTCTCTTGAAGCTGTGAAAAAATCAAACTTCTGAGTTAACGTGGAAAAAACGTAGAACGTAAAAAAAAGTAACTTGGCCAGTGCTACTCTCCCTAGCCATGAACTTTAGTTACAAAAAAACATTATCAAAATTATGTAGTTGTCTCACAATTATATTCCGCTCTTTTGTTCGACGTTACTTACAAGGTAAGCAAAACTACACTGTGATTTTGATCTTTACTGTATAAATGTGCCTAAAATAATAAATGTTTCGAGTGGTCGCATAAAAGTATCATAAAATTAGGTACCTATATGCACAGACTTAAATAGGCACACATAAAAAGTTCATTTGGACCAACGATATTATATTGTTGCTTTGGGCTCATCACCCCGTGGCAAAAAAGGTAGATGGTATTTTCCATAGTTATAACTTATAGGGGACAGAACAGCAGTCCAGAGATTTTAAAGTTTAAGCAACAAAGTGGTAGTCAAATTGGCACAATTTCGTAAACATTAAATTTTTCAACCGATCTAAATCGCCTAGAGGTTCTAATTGACGTATTACTGTTAAGAAATGTATGTGTAATTTCCATTTTTATGTACAATAAATCTCTATCTATCTAAAGCATGTCTTTTCAGTCCTACCGGTGCGAATAAGGCGTTGTTCTTTTTCGTTCCTTTCTTTTTATTTCCTCCATAAGAAAGGCCAGGTCTGTGGTCTGTGACTCTATACCACGGAAAAGATGTCCCACGCCTCCGTTCTCAATCTCACTCCCGATCATCTCGCTGCCAAAACCGCACCACTGCGATTCCGCTCGGTAATGCCTCCATGAGATCCTGCAAACTGCACAATGTACACGATTGAATTATAATGGTTACTGACTTGCAGTCCCACTCATCAGGAAGCAAGGTGCGCGGTATACTGAACGGAAATACCTAATGCGAAATATATTAATTTGTTAATTTGTAGTTGTATCTTAAAAATATCTTAGTGATTACAAACTTATCTTGAAAGTTAAGTTATATAACTTAAATTAACTTACTTCTATATTTTTCCACTGCACAGTTAAGTTTGTAATGTTTTTTTTGGAACCGTCATTACAGTCCTATTTGCTACACAAGGGGCGAATCTCTAAGATGAATAGTTTTTCAATAGGGTGTTTACTACGGCAGTGGTTGTACTAGTGGTAGACAGGTGACCAAACGCATTCTAATAGCATAACCCGTGCAATCTAACTCGGCGCCTCGAGCGGTTCAATCTTCTTCACAAGAGATGCCTATTTAATTTGCGCCAGTTATACCATTGGAATGACATTTTACAGCTATTGCTTTGTAGACTACTAAATAAAGGTAAATAATATATATTTTTAATCTTTGCCGCAACAATATCCAATATGTTAAATTCGGAAGGTAAAGTTTTTGTAAGACGTTGATTTTTTTTTTTTTTCTTAAAGTAAACGTCTTACTGATCAAGACGAACAGGTAAATTATTTTGATTTCTTATCGTTTGACAGAAAAAAAAAGAAAATTTAAAAGGCGTTTGAGACATAAGCACGACTCTATAGGCTTTGTGTCTTGGCCTTTATGAAATATAAATGTAGATTAAAAAAAAACTGACAGCCACTCGTCTGCATTGTTTTTGATAGCTGCCAATCACAGCGGTCGGTTTTTTTAAAATTTACATATCATACAGGCCAAGACACAAAGCCAATAGAGTCGTAGTAATGTCTCAAACGTCATTTAAATATTCAAATTGTTTTTTCTGAAAAACGATAAGAAATTAAAATAATGAAAAAAGCAAAAATTGATTTTTCTGCAGTATCTTGATCAGTAAGTCGTTAACTATAAGAATAAAATATAATACCAACCTGTTACAAAAACTTTACCTTCCAAATTACCACACTGTCCGTTAACGCAAGTGACCATACTGTTGCTTGGGCAACTACATTTCCACACGCTTATGTTCAGGCTAGAAGGACGAGAACTCTCTTAGTTAGCCACATACATTACATAAACTCACGCCTGTGCGGTAGCCAGAGACAAGGCTTGCCACTTGCTACTATCCTAACAAACGTCTTTCGCTTCATCAACCTTCATTAGTGTACCCTACTAACCAACAACAACTCTGGTCGTAAAACAAAATTTACCTCTGAAAGGTTATTACATTTAAGTCTTGTGAGACATGTGAACGGTGAGCTGACTGATATCACTGTAAGTAGGTAGGCTTGAGTACAGATAGCGAATGACTACAACTAAGTAGGTAATAAAATATCGTTCTGAGATACATTAAAAACCGATTACATATCGCTCTACAAACTTAAATCATTGAAGGCTTTGTACAGTTAAGGTAGGAAAGGACTTTTTTAAGAACGTGTAGACTTGGTCAAGTAATAAAACGAGCAGTTTGAGGGACTAAATAAGTCTGTCTTTTATATTACGAATATAAGAAAAGTAAGAAAAAAAATTAATCAGCTAAAGAACACACAAAACTATACAACTCGAAAAAAATAATGTAGATCGGATTCCCGCTTGCCCGCCTATTTTTTAGCCATTATTTTCCATTTTCATCATTGAGAAAATGGTAAATATTTGGCCCAAATCTATGTTATTTTGGAGAAATAGTTGATAGAAAGTTATAGTGAAGTAATTTAAAAATTATGTATTCTTTAATTACCTAATAATTAACTTTATTTTACTTAAATTTAATATCACGCTGTAATTGAGTGGCAGTGTAGAAAGTTGGAACATGGTTCAATAGAAATGTGTAGGTAGAACTAGTTTTTTTCAACATTTTGACAGCTGTCAGTTGAAAAGGATTCTCCCTAGGGCTGAAATAGTAGATTGTTCACCAAGGGCGTAAACAAAATTTTTGCGTCGAGGTGGTGAAATTGAATCCAGAGCAAACTGAGGCGATTCTTGCAACAACTAAGAATCGCTGAAGGAGCGAGGGATTCAACACAACCGAGACCAAAAATGATTTGCGCCTGTGTAGAACACTCTGCTTTTCACTACCATCTGAGAGGAATGAAATAAAAGATAACACTTACATACCACTCAAATGTAACTTCTGGCAGTCAGGAGGTTTTGAATTGCTTGTGTTGCCTGTTTTTTTGTCTATTCTGGTATTAGGAAGACACTATCATCATCGCTTGACGACATTTTTCCGAGAAAATAAGTGAAAATAGACAAAAAAGCGCGCCAATGGTATTGATTTTTTATATAAAAACAAAACTTGCGTTCCAATTTCAAATATTTGACAATTAGGTACTTAAAAGTTTTGCAACAAAGAGTTTGGTAGTTCAGTAAGTACTTCCAAACTCGGTTTTAAAACTAATTTCTTAGGTTGGAGCGAAATAGATATAGGACGAATCCTCAAGAGTGAAAGAGAAGTCCGACTTCTTAGTAAATGAGTGCACTAGTATACAAATTCAAAATTGGATTTTGAGTCTATTTACTCAAAGGTACCTAAAGGTAAATAGATTTAAAACCCAATTTTGAGTCTATTTACTTTGATGCATCTTAGCTTGAACAACAATAGCGTGTTTTGGGTCCTAAATTTGGGCATCAAAATACATCATTTCGAGCAGATGGAGTGAAAAGTATCACTTTCAAACCTACTTCAGGCCTACTTTCCGAGTATGAGCAATGAAAAGTAAACTTTTAAACTCGGAACTATCCATTGTTTCATTATTGACGCTAAGATGAGTCTACGGAACTGGTTCCTACAACGTCAAAGAAAATCAAAATTTTATTTAACGTAAAGAATTTACATTCTGTTTCTTTAATGTCGATGTACAATGTTAGCCGCTGCCTTGGGGCCGAATTTGTAGTGAAGAAAAAACTCCACTCTGACCATCTTTTCTCAAATCATCTTAAATCTAATACATACGTTGGTACGAGTACCTACCTAAAAAGATCCCATGAGTGCAATCAACAACTTGCAATTCTAAAACATTAGTTACTATTCTTACAAAAGTAGGAAAACACTAAAGCTGCGGCCAGACATACAGACAGCACCCGTTCACAAGCATTATGCAGGAGTCAGCCATCGCCAGTCTCAGACATATTAGAGGGAGATAGGCGACCCTATAATTATACAGCGTGTGTGTCCCCATGTAAAAGCCTGCCTGCCTACTCTCGACGTTATAGTATTCAAAATTGCGCCACAATTAAGTAAGTCGTGTTAGAAATAACGACCTAGTTAACGTTTTATAAATTTTTAGTTTGTAATAACAATATATTTACAAAAATATTAAATATTATTTTACAATATTTTACAAGCAAAAAATTAAAAACTAAACTAAACCTAAACCTGTTTTTGTTTTAGTTCTAAGAAGCAGCTCTAACTTTATAGTGAATAGAACGTGGTGTCATACAAGCCGAAAGACAGTGCACGTCACTGAAATTAAGTACAATATTGGAAAAATGGATTTACTTAAAAGCTATCAGATTACGTAATTGAAAATATAAACAACAGTGTATTTAAAGTTTCGTAGTCAACAAGGAAGCCTCATAGCTTCGCCATATCTGTCTGTCTGTTTGTATGTCCGCGACCAAGCCGAGCCTGAGACTAGAGGCAAAACACTGAAATTTGGAATTTATGACGACAACGGTATAATAAATACTTGAAAAAAAAATTGTTACCTCCCCCACATCTAAATTAGGGCTGGTTGTGTTTATCGTCTATCCCATAGTGTGGTATAGGTCGTTTAAAAATATTGTAGGTGTAGAAAAAACATTTTTCGATTCCGGGTTCCATTTGCATAAAATATTAAGCTTTAAAGAGGATTTTTTTAATAGGTAGATATATAGATAGATAGATAGAGAACTTTTTATTCTACACCAATATGGAGATTACACGGATATTTTTAACTGTACAAATCGGGCTGGAGACTGGGCGGACGGAGGCCTTATCATTAAAAAAACCAGCAAAGTGCGAGTCGGACTCGCGCACGAAGGGTTTCGTACCATTATCTATACAAGATTAGATACAAAGATCGAGAAAAAACGGCAAATAATATCGTTTGTTCTATTGGAGCCCCCCTTAAATAAGATAAGATAAGAATATTCTATATTTTACACTAGAGCACATTTAATTATTTATTTTTAAAGCGAAAATAAAACTAAATATCCTGTGAATGTTTCAAGCGTCTACCGGTTGCCGTTATTAATATCAAGCAAAAAACGGCAAAAAATTACGTTTTTTGTATGGGAGCCCCCTTAAATATTTATTCTATTCTGTTTTTACTATTTGTTGTTATACAGGCAACAGAAATACATCACCTGTGAAAATTTCAACTGCCTAGCTATCCCGGTTCATGAGATACAACCTGGTCACAAACAGACAGACAGACGGACAGACAGACAGACTGACAGTGAAGTCTTAGTAATAGGGTCCAGTTTGACACCCTTCGGGTACGGAACCCTAAAAATGATCTCCTACTTACATAGAAAATTGGTGTTTTTGCTGTAAATTATATCACTTAGCAACAATAACTTTGCTTTTCTGCAACCTAAAATTAGGCAAAATTAGGTTTCGCCATCCCGAACCTACCTAATACGTACGTCTAAAAGTGGACTCGAAACGTTTATTATTCGATCGGTTTTGCTATTAGCCTCGATATCTCGAGATATTGCAAAAGGATAAAAAGTGAAGCAAAGCAACTCGTATGGCGGGTCGGTCGGCGCCCCCCTCCATAGCAACGTACAGAAGGAACAAAAATGCAATGCTTTGTGGAAATTTAAAACAAATGCTGCAGATTTCAGTGAATGAAGGCTACAGAAAAATAAATAAATAATGAACAAAACGCTGCTTTGGAAAGAAATTAAATTGCTGTTAGATTATCAGTCTAACGGCCAATACAATAAAAACAAAACTATAATGTCAAAAAATATTATCAATGATAGATGTAGGTACTTAGCTAACTACATGAAATAGGAAAGGTTTAATTCCGTTCCGAAGAAACGGTTTTAAGGTTATCCATTTTTTACACCATGTATTAGTTATAAGCCAAGATCTGCATCGTGCGCTCTAAAGATGCGCCTCCTACTAAACAGATATAACAAAAAACTAACGCACCACGTGCGAAACCTTTTCGTTGCTAGGGGAAGCAAAATAAAAAAAAAATTTACGAGTGAAAATATATTGGGTAATTCATGAAAAACACGAGCAGCAGACCCAATGAAGTTCTTTATTAAATATCCGAATAAAACATTTTAAAATTTTGTTTAACCTAGGAAGCGAAATTAAAAAAAATGTTTTGTGGATAGAAAAGATATTCTTTTCTTTAACTCACGAAAAACACTAACAGCAAACCCTCTGAGCCTCTGTCGACAAAAATTGCTCTATCGACCAAACATAGCCAAGCGAACCTCTTGCGCGTATTCATTCGATGTGCCGATGCAGAAATCTGCGCGTACGCGTGGGCGTGCAACCGGTCTAGACGCGGTGAACTTTAGGCGCAGGCGCGGGACCGAAATGAATAAACGTCTGCATCGCGACAGTGCACGGAGTCACTCTGAGTCTATAAGGTTATTTTTAAAATGCGCAGTCTCTGAGAGCAGTCAGAGTTTGTCGTTTACAAAGAATTTTGTTATATTAAATAATCATTGAATCATCATCAGCCATTTGGCGCCCACTGTAGGGCATAGGCCTCCTTCGTGGTTTTCATAACCATGAGGGGTTTTGCCATAATCGTATAATCGCAGTATGCGGTTGGAATCTCAGGAAGACGCTGCTGCCCGTCTCCTGGTAATTGATTTCCTTAGTCGCCTTCTACGACATCCACGGAAGGAAATGGAGTGACGCTATTCTTAATCCGGCTTATTAATCCAGATTAATCATTGAATACATTTTTTTTATTTCAACATTTTTGTGGCCAGGAACTGAGAAACGCAGCATAGGTCGCTGGATAGACGATCTGAGGCAGATCGTTGACAGTGGATGGCCGAGGACAGAAAGAAGCGTCGTGCCTTGGGGGAGGTCTATGCCCAGCATAGATTGAATTTTTTTGTTGTTTCAGTGGTTATCTGTTTTAGTGGTGTTGTCCAATATACATGGTATGCTTAAAAGCACACGTGTTAAATAAAATGGACATTGTTCTGTATAGGACAGTGTTTTACTAAAAAAAATGCGGCGATACGCGATGATCACGTATTTCAGAAAGTTGTGTTAAGAATGACAATTTGACAAAAACATGCTGTTATGAAACAAAAACTCTAAATGGCGTATTTCAGGAAGTGCGCATTGTAAAATTAACCCTGTACATCTGGCAAATCGACCTTGTCTCTTAGCAAACCTCTTGCATGAATTGTGCAGATCTTAGAATGCTCTAACCGTTTTGCATCAAGACAGCATGGGAGTCGTCTGAGCCTATATCTGGCAAGCCGGCCTTGAAACGATGCTCTTTGCGTACGTTTTGCAATAAGTTAAGTATGCTGATGAATTTCAGAGTAAGTTAAGTCTGTCTGCTTCATAGCAGTGTAAATCACAATAATGTAGTGGAGCAGATAGATTATGACTTAGAGCCATCGGCTACGACGAGTTTTGTACGCGCTTGTAAGCGCGTTTTGTGACATTTTTGAGAAGCGATGTAAACGTACTGCAGTATAGTATAAGTTTCGCTTCCATTTTTAAGAAAGCGCCGCGCCGTGCCCGCGCGGGAACAGAAGATTTTCTCTGTTCTGTGCGCGCGGGTATGGCGCGTTCGAAACGCGTTCAAAAGTGGTCGTGGTTCGTGGCGGTTAAGAACTCTGAACTTAACTTGCCATAATAGTATCTATAAAAATTTGGTTCCCTTATGTATAGACATAAGGTAATGTCGTTGAATTGGTTGTTTGAAAATATGTTAGGTGTGGGGAAAACATTTTTCGATTCAGACACCCGTTAGCGCAACAATATTAAGCTTTTAAACGATTTTTTTCGGCGTAATCTGCTGTCTAAACAGTTATTTATAGAAACATAAACAAATCTGGGCGGTAGCACATGTAGCAAAGTTAAAAGGAAAGATATCAAAGTTAAGTAGGCTTTAAAAGTTAAGGTGTAAAAGTCAACTAACTTATAACTTGTACTTCGTACAAATTCCATTGAAACTTACTTTGATGAAGTAAAAGAACGTAGTGGTTAAACCTAACTCAATTAATAGATAGGTAACTCTTTATTGCACACCAGTAATTTACAGAGATATAAGGTACTTAGTTCTTAATAATATACAATCGGCGGTCTTATCGCTAAAAGCGATCTCTTCCAGACAACCTTAGGGTGGATAGGACTGAAACAAGATGAGAATGGGTAGGTAGGTGTACATAAGACAGATCAATTAATTTACTTACATAATACTATCAATCAAAAAACCTCTCCATCTAAGTCCGCATATTACGATGTGCTGAGGGCCAGCTGCGGAGCTCTACACTGTGCGTGTCCCAACACGCACTTGGCCGGTTTTAATGACTCGCGATGCCCATACATAGTTATAAATCGCGATTGTTTATTAGGTAAACTTCATACCTGACGTTTCGGTAACGTTGCAGTTCCCTTGGTCATGAAACCTTAGTAATGGGCCCTAGTTTGTAGAGCTTATAATTCATGGCTTACTATGAAAATTCGACGTAGATCACATAGCTGGTTAACGCACTGATTAACAAGGAGAATGCCGTTTTTATCGTATTAAAATTTCCCATTTTTACAGCTGCCTTTAAAAAGTTACATTTAAAAAAACATTACACTTTACAACTCGATTTTGTGATTGCACCATTGAAAAATGCTGTGCACTTTTAAATGCAGTAAATGTAGAGCCAGGTCACTAACCGTTGCACACTATAATAATAATGGTCTTGATTGCATTTACCAGTCGCTGTTCAGCAAAAATATAAATTAAACTGTACTTTAGCACACAAATAAGGCTAGACATTTTCTGTGCGCAACTAAAATGGCAGCTGTATCAAAAGTACGCCACATAAAAGTGATTTATTAGAACATTAAATCAGACATACTGCAGCGTTATCTATTTCATTTCATCAACATCATTATCAGAATGTATTTTTACAGCAGGCCGTTAAATAGGTAATTAAATTGCATTATTTGTTTTCTATATCATGTCCAAAAATAGAGTTCCTATGAGTTTTCACCATTTTGTATTAGCCCGATTTTTAGCTTAGATCTCTATAATTCTCACTGCAACACACAAAAAAATAACAATTAAGGAACGCTGTGTTTAAAATAATAATTCCTGTGGTAGTTGTTACGAATTTCAGAACGCAAGACCTCCAAGTAGCAGTCACAGTTCATTGTTCCGTGAAATCCCGAGAGAAAAACCTCTAATATGCCTTCAGTGGACACAATTGGAAGTAAACACAAGAGAGGGCGTCGCGCTGGATTAGATTAACGTAGATAAGATTAGTCACATCGCCGGCGCGTCGCGCACTTCATGTGAACCGGCTAATTGCGAGCAAATTCTGCTTGCCGTCCGCAAACCAGGCTGTGTAATATATGCACCTAATTTTACCTGCCAGACATAAATTAGGCCTTGTAAAAAGACCATTAAAATTGCAAACTCCCCGTTAAAATGTGTCGGGCGTTTCGTAGATCTATCAGCGCGTTACAGGAACTAGAAGCGCCTCATGAATATTTATCGGGGCTCGACGGGCCCCGCCGCGGCCGCGCAGTTTCGCGGGCCGGACTCGGGCAGGGCTGCACCCTAATGCAATGATTCATATTCGGTTTGCGGCCGAGTTGAACGTCTTCCATTATTGTCATTCATCGGAGGAAGTGGGCGGCGCGGGAGGGTGCGGGCGGGCGGTGGCCCCCGCCCCGCGCACTCCGCGCCGCAGTCGCTTGCCGACATTCCCGTCGTTAGCACGCGAGAGCGATGCACGCTGCCTTCGCTTGACGCACTCGGTCGCGCTTCGTGTCGTGTGTGATTGTGTCTGCTCCGTATTCCAAGCGCGAGTGCCGCCTTCTGCCGCGAGTGCAGCCAGTGCGGACGTGCAGCGCCCTGCAGCAGCGAGCGCGGCGCCGGCCGGAGCCCGTAGTTCACCCTCGCCAATTCCGCGAGCAGCGCCGTCGCCGCCAGCCCAGCTGACCGGTCCGCCCACCGCTTGCGACCGCACGGTGAGTGCTGCACGCGCCCGCCGCACCACGCTGGCATATCCACCCTAGCTCGCATGTCTATTTCGAGCCGCTCGCGAAACTCTGCCCTCGATGGATCGCATGCACACGTCTCGCTGATTACCATTAGACAACGGGTGCCAACGGTCGACGATTTCGCTAAAGAATTGCGTCGTTGATTTTTCAAATGACATTCATCGGCGGCCGTCTGCCGTAGCTTGGATGTAATATGTTGATAAACAGTGTCAGCTTACGGTAGGGTGATTGAGCTCCGCCGGCTCGGCTCGCTTGTCCGTGGAAAATCAGCGCTTGTTTCGTGTTGAGGAATCGACCCGGCACAAAATAATGCGGACGGTATAGTACTGTAATTAAACAGTTGGCCAGTGCGGCGGTGGCTCGCTAATAATGCGCTATTGTTTGGGGATGCGGGCTCGGGCCACGGCTGGCAGTAGCACCAGCTGACTTCCGGCGCCCAATGCATGCGGTCTGTATCTGTAAGGCGAAAAGTTCGCCTGCGGCCCGCCCCCTCTTGCGCCGACAATATGGCAGACCTACTCGCGAATGATGGAACCACTCATGCCGGAAATTGCATTTATGATTTATCGTCAGATTTTAGTTGGGCTAACAGCTGATGGAAACAAAGAAATATAATGAATTTTACATAACCAATACGTAGAGCACGCCGACAGAATCTGTTATCTTTTATCAACCTGCTCTCGGCAAGGCCGCACCACGGATAAAAGATAAGCGCTAGGTAGCCCGTGTTCGCAATATGTGCATGTGGTGATAGTTAAAATATCACCCTTATGCTGACATAGAGATTGCATCCTTGGTCTCAATTTTTATCGAGGCTCTTACATCTTATAAGTGTTAGAAGAGTTGCAAACCTTAAATTGTAGGTGCTAAAATGTTGATAGAGTCAAATACCTGGAGAGTGCACAAGCTGTACCTACCGTGTTTGCATATTAAAACCACCATTAATCCTCTTGTCCGATAACGGGTGCTATGAGTTCAATGCATCTTTTTATTCCACTCTACTCTTTATCTTCACACGTTTCTGAGAAATTGTCTCTGGATATCTATAAGATAGAAAGATAGAATATTTTTTATTGTGCATCAAGAATTTGAATTCAAGTTAGAAGAATAATAGATCTATTAGTTATCTGTTTAACGATGTGAGCTTTACTTACAAGTTACTTATTACGGCGGTATTTCTATTCACAGAATAAAAAGGTAAGCTTAATAATATTTTGTATAGGTGACTTCTATCTTTTGGAATTAGTCGTTTTAAACACAATGATATGTTATGTTAAATAACAATTAAAAATCGTTATCGTGTCAATGTATTTCAACTTCGTCATCAATTTCTTCTAATTACGAACCAGTACTTCAAATATTTTAAGGAAAGTGCATCCAAACGACCACCTTTTATATTGACCATTAGGCTCAAGCGAAAGATGAAATGAAATATGTCTCGAATAGGGGAGTTGGATCATCCACCGTGGGACAAATTCAAGGCGATAAAATGAAGAAAATGCCTTAGGCCTAACTAGTGGACTAGTGGGACACTCCATTGTCAGCAGGTTATTCAACAGGGAAGAATGCGGCCGACGCATTAGGGCAAATAGGCTCCCGTATCTGCGTACAAAAGAGTATTGACATGCCAAGATAAGGCCTATCGGGAGTTTACACTAATGTGTTTAGGTATCTGCTGGCTTACGAGTAGGGCTTGGACCCGATGCTTGGACCTCGTTTTATTCGAATATTTGCCTGTTTTATATTCGAACATTTTGGACTTAAGTACTCGAATTTTTCGAATATTTAATAAATTTACGTTTTTGCTGCTACCGCCAGCAGTATGGACGAAATTAAAGAGTATTGCAAACAAACTTGTCAATTACCTATTTTATAATACTTTTCGTCAAATTAAAGTCAATTATTTGATATGGCGTCTTTGCACCGGTTTCAGAACAGCCTAGGTCTCATGGGAGTAGAAGGGTTTACAAATACTGCTACAACGGTGACATTAGAGAATCAAAAAGTGTCTCTTGTATTTTCATTTTCTACTGTCTAGTGAGCCCTTCTGAAAACTACAAAATTATGATCTTAGGAGGGAATAACAAGACTTTTCTTCATAAATAGCACTATTCTGAATATTCGAATTGTAGAAACGGGTGAATATTACAAGCCCATCTTACATTATCGTGTACGGCTAAGGCATTATGCAGAGTTAAGCGAATAAACAGCGTCTGTCCGCCCGTCCGTCGCCACAACCCATCCCTGAAAGGATTTTTTCAAACCACAAGATAATAAGTAACCGAGTACACCATTCGATCAAATAGTTCCGTTTGTAGGCAATAAATGCAAATACCAATTTTTCTGCGATTCTTGAAAAAGATAAGCTCTGCTTTTGTTATTTTGAACCCTTCAGGTTTATAGACACATAGCTGATATTATTCGAAATACATTTAACTTTAAAAGCTAAGACCGTAATTTCCTTTAGCTTCTCTCTCCCTTTGCACACTGTCTCGTTTTTTAGTTTGTTTTCTTTTTTTTATTGAAAATTAATATTCTTTATTCCAAAAAAAAAAATCCGTAAAAAATTGGACATTTCACAAAACAATCATAATGCAAAATGCAGTATGGCAATATTTGTTCATTGTTAATACTATCTTGAAACTTGGCGCGGTCAATTCGTGTCATTCATTATCATTATCAGCCTATATACGTCCCACTGTAGGGCAAAGGCCTTCTCTCAGAGAGAGAGAGTATAGGCTTGATCATCACGCATGCCCACCGCGGATTGGCGATTTCAAGCGTTGAGGTATGTGAATAGCTCTAACACTCAGGTATCCTCACGTTTTCCTTTTGTATCTTTTTAAATCTCGGTTAAATCAAATTTGTTAAAATTATAACTATTATTTTACAATATCCACCAGACTACTAGAATTTTTTTTTTTTTGTTGTGTGGCGCGCTCTATCGTACGTATATGTCATTCGTATCCACACCGACAGTGATGGCCAAACTAGCTGAGACTTGAATGTCAGGCTCTTAAGCATCAAGGCAGCTGCAATTCGTGACGTCTCGCGGCGGAGGGTGCCTCGCGGGGCGGTCACAGTGGTATATTTAGTGGGACTCTCAGCGGAATGCTGTCGGACGCCTGACCTGCCGCAACAGCCAGCAGCCACACGGCCGCTGCACAATGACGTGCCGACACGATGCACGGCCTGCGGTCTTGACGCACGACGGGTACCGTTACCTGCAAGCAGTTTTCTTGGCGCTTTCCGCGACCGCCGGCGTCGATGTCTTTAATTGGAATGCTAATCTTTCCTGTGACACCATTCTTATACTTACACTAGCTGTTGCCCGCGACTTCGTTCGCGGGAAAATGTTGGTGTGTATTTTCCGGGATAAAAATAGCCTATGTGTTAATCCAGACTATAATCCATCTCTGTGCAAACTTTCATCCCGATCCGTTCAGCTGTTTTTGCGTGAAAGAGTAACAAACATCCAATCATACATACAAACTTTCGTGTTTATAATATTAGTAAGGATATCTTTAAAAACACTATAGATAGGTACCTACTATTTCGAAGGAACTTCTCTGAAGGGTTACAAGTTTACAACAAAGGCATCAAACAAATTATTAGGATTGGTCATGTTTTTGGGGCGTAATGTTGGATGCGTAGGTATAATGAAGAATTATGACTCCCATAAGTGCATATAACCAATAAAATGGGATGAAAACATAAAGGAAGCTTCTCAGTGCCACCCGCGCAAAAAAGGAAAGGGATTAGAATTAACATTTACCTCTCGAGTTGAAACAAAAGCTCCCTTTTATTACGCTCAACAATAAGTTGGAGAAAAATACGCCAACGAATAAAAGTACACTTAATAAAATAACAAATGCGCAATGAATCAGACGAGGCCGCCCGCCTAACGCGCTGCCGCCCGTCCAGGCTGTCTGCCTACCCTCTTGTGCAGGTAAGGGCGAGCGGCGCGGATATCTTTAAAACAGGCATGTCTTACTTTCGGCCAGCGGGCCTGCAACTCAATAAATTGGCGAACTTGTTGCGGGAAACGAACCCACAAGCCAATTATTATTATTAGTTTTTTTTTTTTTATTAATAAAGACCTTTGCATTTATTTTTTTTACAATTTTCGCCAAACTGCGGTGCAGTTTATTGGCTTTACGCTCATTGTATTCATATTGTTTTATTCTGATCAAGAGGATAAATTCTGACAAAAAAGCGTCCTCAGTCACTTTAATTAATTTTTTGTTTTCAGGACACGTTCTTCTAAGACTTTTACTAAGTACTTGATTTTGTATATAAGCATAACTTTGAATGTTAAACGTGGTTTGGTATCGTAAAATTATGATATTTACTAAGGAGGAGAAGTCTCTTTCAGTAAAGAGCCACGAAGATTAGTGGCATAGTCTCAGTGGCGCCCTCTATATTTTTTTCAATATCGTGGAGCACGATAAAACCTAGCTAGATCGATAGAGGACAAAAAAGTAAACAAGAAATTATTAAAGTCACCATGTCCTAAAGTGGCACGTTTAGGAGTTATTGAGCTTTGAAGTTTGTATGGAATTTCCACTAACTGAGTTTCATCACTGAATTTGTCACTTGATATGAGTTTTCTCGGGGATTCAAACCTACTTTGATGTTTTTAGGGTTCCGTACCTCAAAAGGAAAAAACGGAACCCTTATAGGATCACTTTGTTGTCCGTCTGTCCGTCCGTCCGTCCGTCTGTCAAGACCCTTTTTCTCAGGAACGCGTGGAGGTATAAAGCTTAAATTTATATCAATTACTCAGGTCTACTGTCCCTTGAGGCTGTGAAAAAATCAAACTTCTAAGCCAACGCAATCAAAAGATACAGCCGTTTATGCCGCAAATTTTCGACACTTGCAAGGGAATCAAAACCTACAGGGTGCTTCCCGTGAACTCAGAATCTTGAAATTTGGTACGAAGCAACGTCTTATAGCATAGATAAAGGAAAAATTACGAAAACCATAAATTTTTAGTTACATCACATAATATATTTTTTTTTTATAATTTTAAACTTACTACCCATTTCCTCATAAACGCGTAGAGGTATTAAATTGAAATTCATACCAAATACTCAGGTCTATAATACCTTTAAGCTGTAACAAAATCTAACTTCTATGTCAACGCAATCAAAAGAAACAGCAATTTAAGCTGCATATTTTGAAACTCGCAAGTACTCGCAAGGGAATCAAAACCTAAAGGGTACTTCCAGTCGACCTAGAATCTTGAAATTTGGCATGAAGCAACGTTTTATAGCACACATAAAGGAAAAATTCCGAAAACCTTAAATTTTTAGTTACATTACAAAATATATATTTTTTAATAAATATAAACTTATTACTTTTTTCCTCATGTTTTGCAATAAAAATACCATAGTTATGACTCGATTGTCGTAATGAACGAACTTTGTAAACCTTGCAGGTTTGTACGGAACCCTCGGTGCGCGAGTCCGACTCGCACTTGTTTAAAGTCTGGGTAGCTATGTCTAGTAGGTACCTACCTACTTATATACATATATACATGAAATTATAGTATTATTCATGCATCCAATTCGTTCAATTCGATTAAAAAGACTGTGAAGACTGCGGCTATGTATCTTGTTTGTGGGATGTGATGGACTATGGATGAACCAAAAAGATCAAAACCTTTCCCTTACCTGGTGTAATAGACTGTACTTGGACTTGGGGAATGAGCATATATGTATAAAAATGACTTCTGTCAGCCAATAGTTACCTACATTGAAGTGAAATATGTTTACTATGAAACCATATTAAACATAGAAACAGGGATTAATCATATTTTCAGGTCTAACTACCTAATTATTGTTTAACTGCTAATATTTAATCAGATAATGCTTGTAACTAAACGCAGCCACCATAAAACTTAATTTAAGTACAAATGTTTCTTCCGGTACCTACTTCTCCGATCAATAACTCGCTCACTGTTCGGTAGAATGATTTAATGATAAGTAATGCCTAATTGTATATTGTAATTAGTCTAGCAGCTAAGTGTAATTTGTAATTAAAATAAAGAAATATCTTGTGAATTTTCCTTTAAATACACTATTTTATTTATTTACCTGATAGGATTGATGAAAAGCAGATTTATAACTCTGGTAAAAGCTCCCGTAATACCTTCGCATTGTAAGCATACTCGCTACGCTCGGGTGCCTTAATATACGGTATCTATAATAAACTGGGTGTTTTTTCTACGACTTATTTAGCAATTTAGTCAAGAATCGGCAACGAGTCACAGGTGCCAAGCATATAGTCCAGTATTTAGTGAAAAATGATTCAAAAGTTAAGTTTTATAAAAATCTCATACAAACTTCAAAGCTCAATAACTCCTAAACGTGCCACTTTAGGACATGGTGACCTTAATAATTTCTTGTTTAATTTTTTGTCCTCTATCGATCTAGCTAGGTTTCATCATGCTCCACGATATTGAAAAAATATAGAGGGCGCCACTATGAACTATGCCAGGCCCCATACAAAAATCTTCGTAGCTCTTTTAATATTTGAAGTGCTTCACCTACGCTGCCTTTTTCTCTACTACAAATACGGCCCGAAGGCAGCGCCGTACATTGTCATTCAGCAAATAGAATATAAATTCTTTACGTTGAAGTAAATTATTGGAATCAGATTTTTGATATAGCCGTGAGACCCCTGTACCTACAGTTTTTAGAGTTCCATACCCAAGGGGCAAGGGAAAGGGTATTACTAAGACTCCGCTGTCCGTCCCTCTGTCTTTCTGTCACAAGCGGTATCTCATGAACCGTGATAGTTAGACAGATGAAATTTTCAGAGATGATGTATTTCCCTTGCCACTAAAACAATACTAAAAATAAAATTAATATTTAAGGGGCGCTCCCATACAAAAAACGTGATTTTTTTGCCATTGCCCCGCTTGAAATATTCAAATGTTGTACGGAACCCTTCGTGCGCGAGTCCAACTCGCACTTGGTCGGTTTTTGTTTAATATAGTTTCCGCAATTAAGATAATAATTTTTAGTGCTTGCGAAAGTTTTGATTTGATAACAGTGTGGTTTATATTTTAACAGTGTGCTTCGAGACTCACTAAATCTACGACCTAAGTCCACCGTATATTTGTCTGTTTTACAACATACTAGCCATAGACTCAAATCGTTGTCCATTTTTACAACCGAGGAGTTACTGCATCAGCTTTTCAACCCGTAATCCGCCTTCGAATCAATGACAAATTGAATACTTTGACGTGATAAA
The DNA here is from genome assembly GCA_947308005.1 of Yponomeuta malinellus. Lineage (NCBI taxonomy): Eukaryota > Metazoa > Arthropoda > Insecta > Lepidoptera > Yponomeutidae > Yponomeuta > Yponomeuta malinellus. The sequence continues at coordinate 10,997,387 of OX371006.1, read as the reverse complement.
TTTATTTCCGGACTTTTTTAGACTACAACGGATTGTGACAAACTATGCTCCACCTTCGCTACGAAAGACGTAATTTGTTATTGGGCGAAAAAGATTCTAACCTTTTCTTTTCTTTGGCTTTGGGAACCACTAAAGTGTGGTAGTTGTGAAAATTGCCAACAAAAGTAACTTTTCTTATGTGCTTATATAAACGCCAACTCTACACATCCATCTAGTCGATTGTGTATTGAGGAAAATGTATACAAATGAAAGCACTATTAACAAGATGGTTGCCGGGACAGTATCACGATATAGAAGCACGACTGGAGCAGACACAGAAGAAAGCAACATTCTTATCTAGAGGAAAATACGTCATTTTTTGCACAGTTATAAAATGCAAGTAACGCTAGAGCTACCTTTTTATGACAGTACTAACACACAGTTTTACGTGGAAAGGCGCTTATCAGCGCTGTTTACTACATAATGTTACCTCTATTAGTTAAGCATAATTACGTCACGGTTTGTCCATAATCTACGATTGTAAATAAAATTACTTATCCGGTTTTGGATTTGTGCTGTTTCCATGTCACTTTGAAAGTGAATTTTAACTAAAAATCTATCCCGTTAGTTTTGGATAAGGCACATTTAGCACATTTTCAATGAGGTCGTTGGTTTTAGTTTCATGTAAAAAGGAAACTTAACTAACGTTTTTTTAAACACTTGTTGCGAAATGAGGGGCTGATAAAATTGAACGTTTTTTACACGTGGAAAGAGTAATAAAAAGAATAATAGGTATTGTGATGCTGGTAATGAAGTCGGAACATAAAGCAGACAAGGTCTCGCGCCAGCCCTGGCCTACTACACCCCAATGCACTTAGCGTTAACCGCATACGAAGAATTAAATCTACTTCGATTCTCAATTACTTGGAGACTGGCTTCAGGGTTCAGAGTTAATTTTTAGCTAGCCTTAATTTAATTTAACTAGTTTTTCAAAGCTGGAGAAACAGTTGAATTTCATACTACGTATAAACGTAATAACCCTTTAAGGCATTAAAATAGTGCCATATGCCATAATTGTAAATTAAACTTATGATAAAAACGGAAAAACCCGGCTGCTGAAAAGTCTGAAACAATAGGCCTTGTTATAATCGGGGAGTTCTCTGTAGATAGTCAGTTAATTGAAAATAGTCATCTATCCATCATAACATAATAGATGTATGACTATTTTTGAAAATCCCTACGGTTTGTTATAGAAACCCCTCCTGAACTCTGCCTATCCTTCCAGGATATAGGGATAATTTTATGTAACTACCGAAGGAATTTTCAGCATGAGCGTCTCGCACTATTTTATAGAACTGCAGAACTTAACAAAATCGTAAAGAACGACTGCATTCTACAAAATGGCTGCAATAAAAGAGCGTCGTATATTTATGTCTCTAAAGTAAACCGAAGTTGTGTCCAAAATTTCAGTCGTCAAGACAAACGATATTAGCATTCATTGAGGCCCGTTCTGTGGGACAGTTTATTGCCAATAAAGTGTATCTACCTATGAGGGAGTAAACCAACTGGTTATAAATTTTGTTAATGCAAAAGTGCAAGATTAAAAATATATGTCAAAGACAAGCCTCTTCTTTGACAGATACTTTTATTGCATTGCCTCTTCAAGTTCGCACAAACACGACAAGTCTTTGTGGCGTCCATGTATTTAAAATATCTTTGAAAATCTGTGGGATTTCCTGATTTTGAAAATTTTTGTCTTCACAGAATCAGCCCCTAGATCCAGTCGAGTCAAATGCTGGGCATTCCAAGACCACTGTGTTTACATTCTACTTAGCTCAAGTTTAATTTTAATGACGTATTTTTTTCCTACTCCAGGCATTATATACATTTGGAAATGCATGTGAATCGAGAAGGCTAAAGGGTAAATTTAGAATATTACGGAAAAGCTTTAGTTCAAATTGTCGAGCAAGATTTCCTACGTGCGTTTTCCGCCATCTTCAAAAAAGGGTTAAGTTCAGTTTTTCCACAAAAACTTGGTTTTCCGTTGATACATACAAGATAGATGAGAGAATTTTATAGTAATATAGTTTATGTAATTTTTTCAAGAAATCTTTCTTGGCACTCTCCCTTGCAACTATCCACATAATCCAAGAATAGCTGGAAGAAAATACTTATTGGTATTAAGCTCGCAAACACAAACACCTTTTTGTGCAATAAAGAATTTTTGAATTGAATTGAAATACATAAATTTTGATACAATAAACAAACATAAACATTTACATACAGGCACATACATTGCTTCTGGCCCCACACTAGGATACCCTGTGTCGTGGGAACCAGAAACAACGACATCACAAACATGTAAACATCCAAGACAAGGGGCGTTTTTTTCCCCAGCCGGGATTCGAACCCGGGACCTCTCGCATGGTATGCAGATGCACTACCGCTGCGCCACGAGGTCGTACTTTTATGTTGCTTTTTTACGTACTAAAATTAGGGTCCTTTAAATTTTTATTGAGATATCGATCGATTTATTGAAAAACTGTAAATTAAGATATCGAAAAAAATGTCTAGTAATAAACTTGTAGAGCGTTTTCAGACCTACAATTGACGACCTCTATCTAGGGTGCCGCAAAGTCGGTAGTCTGTGCTTAGTTTCGATTTGGCCGCTCACACGGTTGTATCCATATGTCAAAATTCAAAACGGATGAAAAGTTATCCAGACAATTATTGCGATACAAAATAAATAAACCAGCCAATTTATGAATCAAACGCATGAAATTCATTAAAGAAATTTTTTTTTGTGTAGTATAATTTTTTTTTTCATTTTTCATCGTTTTGATGGTCTTGGCTGATGATGTTCCTCCACGGTACACTCTTCGAGGCGTAAAGAGATCGAAACATCATCATCATTGTTGTCGTTGAATAGAATAGTCTGGCAACGTTCTTGCATGTTTGCCCACTACAATGCAGGCAAATAACGGAACAAAATTTTTTTGGATTTTTCGATCAATATCTCAATAACGATGAACGATAGGTAAAAAATGTAAAGGACCTTAATTGTAGATCGTAAAAAAAGCAACAAATAAGTATTATTTCAAAATTTTCCTATCTCATCGGAGAACCGAGCTATTGTGAAAAACCTGAATTTAACCATTTTTTCAAGATGGCGGAAAATGCACATGGGAGGTGGACAATTTGAAGTTAAGCTTTTCTAGACCCCCCCCCACGTTATATCCAAAATTTAGCCTTCTTACATGCATTTCTAACCCGTTTTTATGCTTTTCTTTCTTCTTGTTTATCTTAATCAATGAATAACTACCTAAGTTTGAACATGCAGAATAGCGTAACTTCCTAAATAAGAAAGTTATTACTACATTTGCATATTTCCTTTGTTATCTTTGTGTGAAGTGGAAAAAGTTGTTCCATGTAAAATACACAATATTCAACGAAGTGCTTTCTATTGTATATCTATTGAATTAAAAGGCATTGCAAAGCTGGCCATATTTATTGGCTCGCTTTCGGGTATCGCCAGGCGAAAACATGCAGGTCACACTTTACATTTTTGTTGCAAAGTCACAAGTAACTGCACATTTGTTAAGGTCTATGTGCCGTTCACTGAACCTGCAATATATCTGACACCACAACAACATGTTTTTCCTCTTTATCTAGTAAAGTATGGAGCACAATGCGATTGGCCCTCGTCACCGTCACGCGTCGCGCGGATGTCTCAGCCCGGCTGATAACACAGCCTGCCGCACCAATTTAACTATTCATATAGCTAACCTAATCTAGCCCTTATTGCCAAGGGAAACAGTCGTCGCCTCAGGCATTTATACCAGCTGTCACGTTTGACAACGGCGTCATTTGACAGTCCACACGTTTAATGCAAAATAATAGATGCGGTACACATTCAAACGAAACAACTAAATTACGTAACATTTCCTTGATTCCATTATAGCACTAAAATATAGTAATAATTATAAGTAAACATTATTGTGGGCATTTCCCAAAACTTCCGGTTACAACTCGTTGAACTTCTATTCTGAGAAAAGTATCCCATCATAAATTAAAATATAGCTGGTCCCAAAAGTTATTCTTCCGAAAGTTCTTAACAATTTTCATTCGGGTTTGAAAGTTTGGTGATTTCTGTCGTAACGATTCCGTTGACCACACTTTGTATCGGGGGCCGAGTTGGCAAGTCTCTTTTTAAAGGGATAATAAAATTCTAGCTTTATGTTCCTTTGCGAGCACAAAATGATCATGTAAAACGTATTTCTTAAATTGAACATAATCTGAGCGGGAATCCGTTTTTATTTTATACTTACAATTTATTCTCTTGGTAATAAAATCTTTAAATGGTACTTTCCCAAATTGACGTCAATGCTGCTACTTTCTAGTCTTCAACTACACTCCGATTTTTCCAGCCGTAGACATTGTGGACTGCACAGGTAACTAGCACAATTATTTTTCAAGTCACCTTTCTTGACACCATTTCTGTCGTCCTGAAAATGGAGGAGTCGGGGGGCGGGAGGGGTAATGGCCCACTTCAGGTATAGCGGAGTCGTCAATAATTGCCCCCATTAACCGTCGCCTGCAGGTGCTCCTCTGAAGCGCTGTCAAATTATTTAGAAGCCCCCAGACACACCTTTCCACAACTTACAAGTCAGCTAGAATTTTCGCCAGAAACTTCTGTGGTGAAACAACCGCTTTTAACACTTTTAAAAGATTTAACCGTGTCTTTCGGGCGACATTTTATCGGAAATGTTTTGCGCGAAATGGGCTTTTCTACAGCTGTGGTTGTTGTATACTATTTGGAGCTGTGTGGATGATTTGCTTTAAAATTAAATAATCATGTCATTCAGTAAAAAAAAACCCCACCAAGTGTGTGTTGGGCCACGCGCAGTATAGGGCTCCGTAGAAGGAAGAGTTTTTAACAGATTTACAGAACAACTACATCGAAGTGATTTTCAATGGAATTTGTACGAAGTTTTCCTTTTGTAAGTTGGTCGTCGATTACTCGTTAACATGTAAAGCCTACTTAGCCGTGATAGTTTTTCTTTCAAGTTCTCTGCTACTTCCCTGAATATTTTCACGTTTCTACAATTAACCATTAACCGGGAGAGGGGGACGCTCTACTCTAACAACAATTTGCGCTTTAAAGCTTAATATTTCGCAAGCGAATCCCTATATCGAGAAATTATTTAGATTCACTTCCAATATTATTAAACGACCAATCCAATGTCAGACAGACAGAGGGACGTGGCGAAACCATAAGGGTTCCTTGTCGACTACCGAACCCTTAAAATGTATTTCTAAACCCACAATATTTTTAAACGAGCAAGCCAACGATACCCCACACTATGGTGCAGGTGAGAAAAAAAAATTACATCCCTAACTTAGGTGTAGAGGAGTTATCCTAAACCAATTTTCTTTTTAGATTACTTCTACCGTTTTGTCGGCGTTTTAACTATGTATATCTATGGCAACTTTCAGCTCTTTCGTACTTATAGTCTCTGTACTAAGCCGCGGACAAACAGAGGACGGACATGGCGAAACTATAAGGGTTCCTTGTTGGCTACGGAACCCTAAAAAAGTGAAACACTCCTGTCAAATACAGGCATCTTTATGTAACCCCCCACTCCCAAAATATTAAACGTATGACCCCGATAGTAAAGGAGAAAAGTTACTATGATGCAAAACACTCTAATGGCCAACTGTAATCGTCTAGTCTAGTGAGAACCCTTCATTGTGAACGTATTAATAACCCAAGAACTTTTAGGATATGAGATTGAGTAATGAGTGCATGTAAGAGATCCGTTAAAATAATAAAAGTGGAACTAAGAACATTCAGTTCAAACCAAATGTTTATTAGAAAAGGTAAATTTTAGAAAGATTCGAAGAAACTAAAATAGCAATAAAGCAACATTAAATAAGCAGAAGCGAGACAAGATTGGGATAAAGAAGGAAAATTTAAATAAAGAAGTTAAGTTTAGAAGACAATAAATTAAAGGTTAAATAAAATAAATTCCATGTAAATAAAATAAGATTATCGTAGCAAAATATTTGAAATAACTACTTGTCATACTATTACACATGTGAGTGTTTTAGTATAACGTCCCCTACCAAAGGCCGGTTAAGGCAGACATTATTAGCCAGCTAAGTAGATAATATTGGATAAGAAGAAGTGAGTGCAATACTCAATTATCTACCAGCCGATAGTGCTAATTATATCTACCGTGGATGGGGATTGGCCACCACTACGTTATACTGTTAATATATACTTAGAAATAATAAAACTATGACTGACTAGAAATAAGAATACAATGATTCATTATTCCGAGTCTATGCCTTAAGAAAACATACATGATTAACGCAAGAATTGGCAAAGAGACGTTCAGCAGTACAATGCATTGGCAGACGAGAGTGAGAGAGGTAAAAAACCAAATGCACAAAGTACGTTGGAATAAGACTTCATCGAAGCTTACCAACACTGAAACAGTCCGGCCAAACCCACGCAACCATGAAATGTCACCCAAAGACATAAGTCATACAAATATATTTAATAGAAGCAATAAAAGCTTTGAGCAGGCAGAGATATATTAAGACTCAAGTCACTTCACACAATTAACGCAAGAAACGGCAAAGGGATGTTCAGCAGTACTATGCATTGGCAGACGAAAGTGTGAGAGAGGTAATAACCAAATGCACAAAGTACGTTGGAATAAGACTTCATCGAAGCTTACCAACACTGAAACAATCCAGCCGAGCTCACGCAACTATGAGATGCCACTCAAGGACAAGTCAAACATAATAAAAGCTTTAAGCAAGTATAGAGATCTTAAGACTCAAGACGCTTCACACAATTAACGCAAGAAACGGCAAAGGGATGTTCAGCAGTACAATGCATTGGCTGACGAGAGTGTGAGAGAGGTAATAACCAAATGCACAAAGTACGTTGGAATAAGACTTCATCGAAGCTTACCAACACTGAAACAATCCAGCCGCGCTCACGCAACTATGAGATTAAGCAGAGTATTAAGCCAATATACTTAAAATGAATATAGCCTTACTACTACAAAGCCTATAGTGGCTCTTAACTACTCCCTAACGTCCCATAACGTCTTTCAATTCCTAACAATAATCCGTGTTTTGACCACCCTATATATTATTCACCCTATATTGCGCCTAAAATGCAATAATACTAAAGAAACAACGGTCGGAAGGAAAAGTATCTACGCACCTACATAAATTGTTCCTACCTCTGCAATAGTGGAATGACCCGTCCGAAGGTCAAAAGATAGGTACCTACGAAGCTAATATTTTCGTTTCGTTTTACCTATTCCTCCGTTTGAAATGATCACCGTGTGGATGAAACGCACCAACCTTTACGCCTAGTTTTAAGGTGAGGACCAGAGACATAGATAAGCAGTAAGTTTAGTAGCTACTAATTCAAGACTCGCACAATTAAATAACGAACACAATCTTTTAGTCAAACAGAGTTTTGCAGGTTTACATTAGCGCGACGCGGAATTTTGCGGGGTTACATCTGCATCCTTATGAGTAGGTGATAAGAGAATTACTTAACGCTATCATTTACAGACGGGTTTGGAAACAGATTTATTGAACCCTAAACCTATTGCGACATATTGATCACAATATCACTACACTACAAAACATTGTGGAAGCACCAATTTCACTTATTTTAGTTTTATTAAATGAACCTTAAACGCATCTAATGACCGCATTGTTATGGTGGGGACTTGGGGAAATACTTACTCTCATCATACAACTGGATACCCTGAAATAAAAGGGGGAGCCTGCCTAATTTTTCCCAACCCCGTAAGCTAATATATTTAACCACCCATCAAAATTATTGTTGTTTCAGCAAAACAAACCCCATTTACATTTAATCGTGTGTATGCGTGAATGCCTAAGGTGTCTCCCTAGTCACAGCTATTTCCTACTTCTATCCTCCCTAACTCCGGAAAACCAGACTGTTTCAAATTACTTGGTAACTTGACTCAGTTAGCTTTCAGACTTTCTGGCCGGCCAGAGTGTGTAGCCTAGGATGTGTATGCGCAGGTGGTTTTATGGGTTCGGTAACCACCCGCAAGGTAAGAATATTCGGAATATAATACATAAATATGTTATGGGTGCAAAGTGCCAGAGGGCTAGAATCGTCTGTCACTCAGGGTAAGCAGGGGGAAAATTGCTACACCACGTATGCTAACGGAAGAAGATCTAACACCGCATTCACAAGAAGCATTTTATCCCAATCTTCAAACAAGATAATTAATGTAATTATCTCAATTCAAAATTATTGTTAGTATTACTTTTTTATTATTAAATTAAATTGGGAATGCCTCCGGTGAAGGGATTCTTTAAACCTTTCAACCCAAGCAGACTCAGATTCAGCCGTAGCATAGTAAGCAGAGCTAGATTTTGGGTTCCTTAGTCCGTTAATTTAAACTTCTTAAGGCTCCCAAGTGAATTCGCTCTAAATTCACACGTTTGTATACTGAAACTCAATTACCACTAGCTAGTGGAATTAAGCTAAAGTAATAAGTGGAATTAAATGACTGCAAAGGCTCAGAAAGCTATGACGCAAGAATGATATCGATTATCTCGTGTGCCCCCGCCGAGCCTTGATTATTTGACAAAGGCTAGACACACGGATTATCCATAGCATACCTTTGTCACCGTGAGTTATCCTTTGCACAAATTTATTTCCGCATAAACGTAGTACTGTGGAGGAAAAGGATTAGTAAACTTTTATTTCGCGAGAGCTACCCTAATTACTAAGGCTGAAAACCCTATTTTACGCGGAAAACTTCTAGCTAAATATACAAACGGTTTAGGAATCGAAGGGCGCTTCTAACCTTACACTTTCACTTTCTAATCTCATTCCCTAGCTAAGAAAGTAATTCAGAACCTGAAACTTCACACCAGAGCTGATAGTCTGGGACGCAATGCCCACAGGTGATGTTAGGTTACAAATCCAAAACCACTCTCCTACTTTCGAATTTAAATGCAAACGAAACTCCCTAATAGTAATAAATTCACAAAATGGCGAATTTGCCTACGAGCGCAGCAGACGTATTTACTGTTCAATTTTCTGTTCCGGAAAAAGCCCCGAGCCTTCCCGAACCCAGCTTTTATAACCTCGCAGCCCCCTCCTAATATGATGCCACTTCTCCCTCTCGCGAAACCAATAACGAAATCCCGCCAACTAAGAATTTTATTCCTTATTGCTATTAATTTAAGGACTTCAACATTGGTAATTCTATTTTTGTTCGTCAAACTCGTACCACATCGCGCCACTATCTTCTCAATCAATTTCAGAACTTTAATATTATGCTATTTTATAAATTAATATTTAATGTCTGCAATTATATTGTCAATTAAGTTTCTATTTATTTATCTCGATATTTCCCGATTGATTTATTTTTCTACAATCCTTTTATCAATTTATTCAACGCACATTTGAATGACGCGGTGGTGTTTTCGAAAAACTAGTTTCTGTTAATAACAAAGTTTCGTATCTCGTATATAGAACAACATCTCTTTAATTCAGTCTATATTCACCTAAACATACTCTACTTTATCTACAATTGGGATTTGAAGCGTTATAATGATTTATTTGGTTGGCGTCAACCGGACGGAAATAACAGTGGCGCCCCCCCACTCAAACGGTTAATATCGTATTAACAAAGAACTAATACTGATACGCTACTCACTCCTAGATGGAGCTAACTCTAGAGCTTATGCGAAGATATTCGATAATGGGGACTTGCACTAAGAAAAACTTTAATAAAGTATGAGAGGACACGTCCAAAGGCAAACAAACGTGGTATCTCTTTCTTCCGCGACCATACACTCCCTACGATACAAACAGTCAAAAAGTCAATACAATCACGTGGCACTACAACGCGGCATACAACTCGACCTCAGACCATGACGTCACTCCCCAACGTATGAACGCAACGCCTACAATATATGAAGCGTTTATCAATATATATGAGTCATCTCGTAAAATAATGTTTCTAAGAAAACGTTCAGAGTTCAATGAAAAACTAAATTCTACGTTTTTTAAGTAGAAATGAGGTCCTTGAGAAGTATGTCTGGTGTTACTTTGAATGACCGGACACATAACCGTGTGACTAGAAAACGTTGTGGACTAAAAGAGGATGCAGTGACTAAAATTGAGAAAGGAATGTTGAGTTCGTTTGGACATGTGGAGAGGAAACAAATCCATCGAACAAATGTGGGTGGAAGGGCCGGCAAGGGATGACCCAGACGGACACACCTTGACCAAACAGGGGATGCATTAGCAAAGGGCAAGACAAAAGCACCCGAAACCGGCGCGCGCGCAAGCAAAGACCAATGAATGTTGAGAAAGCGACAGCGATCCGTCAAAATCGCAACAAGTGGCAGTCCCCGACATTCGCCTACCCCTCTGGGACACAGGCGTGAGTCTATGTTGTTTTGTTAAAGTTTTATATGATTTAAGTTCCCTATTTAGTACCTGAATGACCGAGCTTTTCGGATGCAATTTTTTTGTTTTGTTTTAGAGAATGAATTAAAAAAGCGTCATCTATGAACAAAATAATGAACTGCCATGTACTGTATTAGATTTAGGTGACAGACTTTCTTCAATCCAAAATTCATTAGTTGTGCCATCTTCGCAAAATAGATGTCATTGTGATTAATCTAAATTATCGTAAACCATCCCTAAAACCAGTTGCATAATTTAATCTACAAAAGACTACGCAATAAGTATTTTACAAGAACTGTTTAAATGTTTACAAATGCTACAAAACAAAAGCTTTTCGGATGCACTTTTTTTGTTTTTGTTTTAGAGAATGAATTCAGACCCACGCGTTTAGACCGGTAGCGTCACCTACGAACAAAGCGATGAACTGTCATGTATTGTAACAGGTTTTAGGTGAAAAACTTTCTTCAATCCATAATTCATTAGTTGTGCCATCTCGCAAAATAGATGCCGTTGTAATTAATCTCAATTATCGTAAGTATTTAATCTAGAAAAGACAACGCAATATCTCACAAGAACTGCTTAAATATTTACAAATGATACAAACAAAATATACCTAGCTGTATTTTATGTCGAGGAACCAAATACGTTTCGGCGCTTTATCCGATTCTATAATACGCTCTTTAAATGTTTTACAATCCCTATATAAGTATACGATTATCATTTCTCGGTTTATTTTAGCTTCCATCCTTAATCTTCTCGTGCAGAACACAATTCAACATGATATTAACGATCGTGAGCACTTGTACGGAGCTTGGTCCGTCACATTTAGATGAACCATCTTATTTCAGTTGAGGGTCGCCATAGGTCAACGTTGGATACAAGTATTTACATATATTACATAAACTGGCGCTTGCATCCTTGAGACAACTAGACAATAATCATCATCATCATCAGCCATTTGACGTCCATTGCAGGACATAGGGCTCCCTCATGGTCTTCCAAGCTTCCCGGTCTTGTGCCGAACGCATCCAGAGACTCCCCGCCACCGTAACCAGGTCGTCAGAGCATGTGGTGGTGGGCCTTCCCCCGCTGCGTCGTCCGGCCCGCGGTCGCCAGGTCATAACTTTTTCGCCCCAACGGCCATCAGCTATGTGCCCCGCCCACTGCCACTTCAACTGAGCAATTCTTCGAGCTATATCAGTAACTTGGATTCTTCTGCGTGATTTGATTCGATCACGCAGTGAAACTCCTAACATAGCTCTCTCCATTGCTCGTTGGGCGACCTTGAGCCTCTTATGAGGCCCATAGTCAGCGACCAGGTCTCACATCCATAAGTCATCACTGGTGACACACATTGGTTATACACCTTTGTCTTGAGACACTGAGGTATAATGGACGTGAAAATGTGCGTTAGTTTCCCGATCGCTGCCCATCCTAGTTGGATTCGACGAGTGACCTCTTTCTCGAAGTTGGACTTCCTAACTGGACTGTTTATCCTAGGTATACATAGTGGTCAACAACTTCGAGGTCAGAGCCGCCAACGTGGATAGGAGTGGGTGCTACATGGGAGTTCAACATTATCTTAGTCTTGCCTATGTTAATTTTAAGACCCACTCTGTAAGAAGCTCTGTTCATGGCATTGGGCATTGGTATGGAGCATGGAACTCAAATCTTCCAGGCTCTCAGCCATAATTGGTATGTCATCGGCGAATCGAAGTTGAGTGATGTACTCGCCATTTATGTTGATGCCAGATCCTTCCCAGTCCAGAAGTTTGAATACGTCTTTAAGTGCAGCTCCGACACTGTGTCGGAGATATTGCATCTCCCTGTCTCACTCCGCGCTGCAAATGAATAGGATTCGTATTCTGGTCCTGTAGTCGGACTGACATTGTGGCGTTTTTGTACAAACACTTCAGTACTTCGATGTAGCAATAGACAAGAATATACTGACATAATTCACTTGCTGTCCACAATAAAGAACCTTTATTTATTTATTTATTTATTTATTTATTGGGTTTTAGGGAAACCATCGACTAAAAGTAACATGATGAAAGGTACATTGTACATTCTTTTTCTCCGAATCGCCAAGAGTGAGATCACGATCACAGCGAAACCAGCGAGAAGTGAGATCCTGGAACACTAAATTTAAGTGGTATTTGATTTAAACACTGACAATTTACAAACTATGCGCCTGATAAAAAAAAAATGTTTTTTTTTTCAACTAAGTAATTTACATTTTTTTTATAACTAACTATAGGGTGACTACGAATTCGTTCACCGTATTTTGAGAGAATGCTCTTTTCATTGTGAAAAACATTGTTATTATTGATTCATGAATAGTTGTAAAACATATTTGTAAATACATATTTGTTTATTTTTATTACTTTGCGTGTTAATATTGTTTTCAACACACCTGCTCGTAAAGTAGGTCTTATTACAGCGTATTTACACTGATAATGCAGAATATTACCCATGCCGTGCCTTTTACATTACATTATCGCACTAGTGCCTTTTCATTACATATCTTTTTAAATATTAGCAAGAAGTATTAACGTTTCGAAAACAGCTAAGTAGTTATTTGCGTAAATATAAAATTCAATTCAAAATGTGATAAATAATTAAAGAATTTCATGAAACTGCTTGTTAGCTTGTTGGTATTTATATTTTGACGGTGTATTTTTACCTATAAATACCCAATTTCAAAATTTATAAATATGTGGCTGATTAGCTACTTTGCCGGTGCCCTTATCTCAGACTTGCGCGCGCATGCAGCGCTGAGCGCGCGAAAAAATAAAATTACGGCCGCCATCTTTTAAATGGGTTTCTGTTTGTTAAGTTTAAATAAATGTGAACTTTTATTTACTTTTCCTCGCAAGTGTGTTGAAAAACGTCGTATGAAACACGTGAGCATTGGTCATTACACTTCTCGTCTCCATTAAGCCTTCGCCTTCGGCTCAGGCTTAAAAACCGACTCGAGTGTAATGACCAACATACCACACTTGTATCATAATGTACTATTATTTATCCTTGAGTGAAGTAAATTAGGGCAACAAAAAGAAAAATTTTTTAATCGTATTTTTTTTAAAACTAGCACCATATTTTGTGTTTCTAAATCATGGTTAGAATGTCCTCTTAAAATACGGTAAAATTCAAAGTCACCCACTATTTCTCATTTCTGGTTATCTGTTAGCGGCAAATTTAATTATGTAAGTATAAACGACGATATAATAGAATAGATATTAAACATACGTTATATTTTTATTGATTAAACATTAATTTTGTTTCAGGTATGTAATCGAATCCCGCGGCCCCTTGAAGTGGCGTTATCAAGGTATTTACTGAACATGCGCCGTAATATTAAGTCAATTTCAGATCCAACCACAATGGATGGTCTCGTACGGGGAACGACGACAGAAATTCTCAATTAAAGTGGCTCATAACCTCATATGATTAAGTACCTACCTCTGTTGACGTCATCGGCTTCCCGATTCAACAAGCTCGATTGAAGATAATGTTATTTGCATGAAATATTATGTTGTACAACGACATTCAGTATTGCATACATGTAAGGGGCTAACTAGCGCTACAAGTGATAAAAATCATACATGGTATTTTATGGAACTCATCCGCTTTTGCAAAATAGCAAAACAAATGTCTCATAAACATAACATAACATAAACCCACGCCCGTATCCCAGAGAGGTAGGCATAGACTAGATCGCTTCATCAACATTCATTAGGTACGTAGTCGTTGCGTGCACGCACGCCGGTTTCGGGTACTTTTTGGGTTCCGTACCCGAAGCGTGCCAAACGGGACCCTATAACTTAGACTTCACTGCCCGTCTGTCTGGCTATCCGTCACCAGGCTGTATCTCAAGAACCGTGATAGCTAGGCAGCTGGAATTTTTACAGATTATGTATTTCTGTTGCATGTATAACAAAAATACTAAAAACAGAATAAAATAAATATTTAAGGGGGGCTCCCATACAACAAACGTAATTTTTTTTGCCGTTTTTTGCTCAATATTAATAACGGCAACAGGTAGACGCTTGAAATATTCACAGATTATTTAGTTCTATATTTGCTTCAAAAATAAATAATGAAATTAAAATAAAATAAATATTTAAGGGGGGCTCCCATACAACAAATTTTTTGCCGTTTTTTCTCGATCTTTGTGTCTAATGTTGTATAGATAATGGTACGGAACCCTTTGTGCGCGAGTCTGACTTGCACTTGGCCGGTTTTTTTTTATCAATATCTTTTTTTAATATCTCAATAATGTTAATAGCTACTTTTAGAACTTACATAGGACCAAGAACCTAGGAAACTCAAAATAATGTTTCAAAATAAATATATCATGTTTTGAAAGACAAATTTGATTCAGACAATCGCTGGGTATTTTAGTTATTTTTTTTGCATTAGTGTTGCAATTTGTAGCAATTTTTTGTGACCAGATAAGTATGTTTTGTTGGAAATTATTCAAACTATTCGTCTATTGCGGGTTGTGAGTGATAATGGTTTGGGATTGAGCAGTCGTTTTCTGAATCAGGGTTTTGTTTGCGGGTGCGCCTACAATGGCAGCCCACGTAACTCTGACAGGGCAGACCAAACACAAATTGGTTGCAATCGGTTGCATCCTAAACGCGCTTACACCGAATTTTATCATTGTTCTTGTTCGTCGTTTGCACTTTGTGCGGGGTGCAATGAGGATAGTATATTTAGAGATACATTAACAATTGAGCCCGGCATAGGAATAAAGTCGAATCTTCTAGAGTTTCTTGCCGATAGATTTGCGTAAAAAAAGTCTTTTCTTTCAGACGACCGGCGCATTTGTGAAAATTCGATAAAACGCAAATCGTTGAATTGTAATGAAATCTAATATAGTTGTAGAAGATTATACGCATGCAAAGGTTCACGCGGTATTTTCTATACAGATTGAAAAATGCCCGGCAGATAACTTGAACGAAATTGCACGCAGTTGGAATGAGTTTACGATGGACACGTAAAAGATTTTTTCTAAATTTGCTTAGAGCAAAGTCCGAAGAAAGTCACATCCCGGTTCTCTCGCCAATAAAACCCGAAATACATCCATGCGAAGTCAAAGTATTTGATCAAGTTATTTGTCCGGCATTATATTAGAGACCAGGGGCGCTACTAAGTCACTTTCGCCGCTGTATGGTCTCATCCGATTTGATCTACTCCGAACTGTCAAATACAACATACGAGTATTTTGACACTTCGGAAACAGTTGACAGTTACGTAATAAGAGGGCTGATAGAAAGTATACGACGACGCGCGTTTTAGATGTAAGCGACTTTCCACCTTAATTGTCAAAGTCAAACGGTCTTATAAAAACACGATTCCTTAAGGCACACGATAAACGCCGATTAAAATAGTCTGTGGCGGAGATTAGACTGCATTTAAGGAGTGCTTTAGAGGAATCGTGTCCTTATAAATAAGGCCGTGACAGTCTAGCGCCACAAAACGCGTGACTCGCGTCGTCATATTACCTATGCGGGAATTAAATGCGTTTAAAACGTTTACCGAGGCCGGGCTCCTGATGTTTTCCACTCTACCGCTTACGTGCTCATGCTCAATGGTTTTCTGGTCCTGAGTCCTAAGTGTCCGGCCGTTAGCCCCCGTCAACCCAAATTACAAGGGAATATATAAATAAAAGCCACCTCAAATTGTATTTGTAAAGCTCATGGCAGACCTGTAAGTTATGCGTAATAGAGTATATGTGTACATTTATTATCTTTTAATGGCTTTGTTACATAATTCTGGCCTACAGTTAAAATAAAATAAAGAAAGACATCGATAGGACGAAACTACAAAAATATTTACCATTATCCTGTACAATGTGAAAAAAATGTTACAAAATTATATAGGGTTATTTAGATGTAGGTACTTTAAAATAAAGATTTCCAACTATTACTTTATGATCTTTAAAATAAATGGTTTGCTCTATAATTTTTACGGCGAGTAACCAAAATCGTTTTTAGAATTTTAAAAATTAAACTTTAATAATCTTTAGCTTTGATAGGACAAAAAAATCTTTGACCTTGGGAACCGGTCCCGGATCCTCCGTATCTGGACACAATACCACTGAACTATCAAGACATGATACCTTGGTGAAATTAAGCGACACACTTTATAGCCACTTTCTCTTGTCGAAGCCTACAAAGCACAATTAGACATTGAAGCTTTATTATTTTAGAACTGTTTATTAATTTACAGCAACGGAAATTATTTTATAGTCAGATGTAGTTTGATAGCACGATGCCCACTATAGCACTTTGCTAGCACGATGCCCACTATAACACTTTGCTACTTTTATTACTTTTCAATACAATTAGTAGCATAAAGCCAACTTGTGTGTGTGTGTGTGTGTTTTGACTGCCTCGTTGGTCTAGCCGTTAAGGCGCTTAGCTACCAAAACAGAGGTCGTGGGTTTGATTCCCACTGGGGGCCGCCGTAAATTTGTACAAATGGTCTCAGTCTAGGTGTATTTTCATGTTTGTAACGTCCTTGCCTGGTTACCATAGTACAGGGTATCCTAGTTTGGGACCAGGTCAAGATTGTATTGTGTGGAAGTTATTATTATTAGGTATATGCTCAAAATAATGAAGGCCAACTATTAGCATGAAGGGTTTGTTTGGTTGCACATTGTTCCCTTTTACTGTCTACATTAAAAAAAAAATGGTAATGAAATATATTAGTATCGGTTCAGAATTACAGAAACTATACATTTTTAAACTAATTAATTATTAGACACAATAGGCTATTTTAAACTAAGAAAATGCGTATTACCCTGCATGCGTCACAAAAGAAAAATACTTATATTAAAAAATTAAAATAAATTGTTATTATAAAATTTTTAAAATAAGTATTTCAGGCAGTACCCATATCGTTAGTAACAATGGTGACTTAAGAACTATGTTAGTAACAATAATAAAACAAAAATTTTTGTGGTGCTACTTTTTGTACGTAATTTTACAGAGACTACTGTGTCTCTTGGCCCACATTTCAGTGTATCGGCTATCATCTCTATCCGCTATCATAGTCAGGGTGCTATATATAGCACCCTGACTATGATAGCGGATAGAGAATTATAATAATTATATCAATACTTTGAATGCGTGAATTGCCACCAATTTGTACAGCCAAGAACAAAAAACGAAAATATTTTATAATTATAAAGTGGGCATGGTGCGATCTAAATGAATATTGCATGAAGATTCGCAAAAGTTGTCATTATGCTCTCGATTGTACTGAAATAAAATAAAAGTAACGAAGTGCTGTAGTGGGCATCGTGCTATCAAGTCTTTATTTTAAAGGGTTAATTTTATTGCAATGTAACATTTTTTTCAGAGTAGCATTAGTCATATTAGGGCCATTATTTTTAAAGAGCCTTTAAATGGGTCCCAAAATTATATCGGTAACAAATTGACAACAGAACTTTTAGCTAGTTTGCTCAGCCTGCAGAGTAACTGCACTGCAGTAACTCGTACTGTAGCCATTAGTTGAGGCATCTGCTAACATCTGCTAAAACACGGTTCCTTAAAACACTCCTCGAACAACCGCGGATTATTTAAACTGCATATGAGCAGTGTTTTAGAGGAAACGTGTTCTTATAAATAGGACACTTCGAGTTATATTAGCGTACGTTTATCGTTTGTGTAGATTTCTCAACGATTGATTCCCGAACGTTTTGTTAAAATTACTGGCTCATGGCTTATCATTCGTAGAATAAATATCTGATATAATAATTTTACTGTCTGAGTGCTGTAAAAACAAGAACATCCGGAGATTGTACCTTTTTTGCTTATCACTCCCTGTTATATCGCATGCAATAGGGACAACTTCCCAATCACAATTTGCTTTTAGCTGAGGTTCTAAACGTAAAAGTTTAAAGAACAATAATAAAGAGAATTTCTTGCTATGTTAAATAACAAGATTGCTTATCGTTTCACTCAGCTGTGATATTGTGTGCTCATAGCACGATAACATTCCACTGACTAATAATAGGGGTTAAAGTATGAAATTGCCGTTTTATTGCAATAGGTTCTTTGAATTGACATAGAATCTTCATGGTTTGAGGTTTTCGAATGAAACTTTTTTCAAATGGTTTCTATGATGTTCTTTTTTTAAAAAATGTGAAACATTTGAATATCGACTTTCAATTGTTTTTGTTATTCAATTTAGACAAGAAAGATGGATACTGCGAAAATTCGAGTGATTTTTGAATACTGTTGTGGCATTTGACCTGGGGTCAGCCATTGCATTTTTCTTTTCCGGTTATCATAAAGAATCCACTTTTCATCACATGATACAATTCGATCCAATATTCCTTCATTTCTGTACCGGTTCAACAAGGCAACACAAGTTTCAACACGCGTTTCTTTCTGCAGATCAGTCAAATCATGAGGCACCCATTTTTCGTATTTTTTTATTTTATTGATTTGACGCAAGTGAGTCAATATTGTGGGTAAGGTAACGTTAAACCATGCCGCTAATTCCTGGGTAGTTTGACTAGGGTCGGCTTCCACTATCTCTCTTAATTCATCGTTATTCACCTGTGTGGGCGGTCTTCCTCGTGGCTCGTTCTTTAAGTCGAAATTTCCATCACGAAAGCGTTTAAACCAAAATCGCACGGTGCGTTCATTAGTAGACCCCTCTCCAAACGCAGCATTGATATTGCGGGCTGTTTCTGCCGCGTTAGTTCCGCGTCGGAACTCGTATTCAAAAATCACTCGAATTTTCGCAGTATCCATCTTTCTTGTCTAAATTGAATAACAAAAACAATTGAAAGTCGATATTCAAATGTTTCACATTTTTTAAAAAAAGAACATCATAGAAACCATTTGAAAAAAGTTTCATTCGAAAACCTCAAACCATGAAGATTCTATGTCAATTCAAAGAACCTATTGCAATAAAACGGCAATTTCATACTTTAACCCCTAATATTTCTGTACAACCCTTTACAACCCGGTACCATTGCAAAGCTGACATGCCGTAAGTGAGTTTTAATTACTTTGCTTTAATAACTTAGTTAAGTAGTTAACTACTGCGATTTATTTGCATTATTACAAAAAAGGTTCGTCGTTCGCTTTTATAACTTTTCTTTTTGTTTGTAATAATCATAAAGCGAAAAATTACTCTATGGCGAACTAAACATGCGTGCCATTTGAAGAAATAATTCGGGCACGCCACGCCAATAATATTAATTTGTCAAAATTTGGTTACTAGGAAATTTTTAATTACTTTGCTTTAATTACTTAGTTAAGTAGTTAACTACTGCGATTTATTTGCGTTATTACAAAAAAGGTTCGCCGTTCGCTTTTATAACTTTTCTTTTTGTTTGTTACAATCATAAAGCGAAAAATTACTCTATGGCGAACTAAACATACGTGCCATTTGAAGAAATAATTCGGGCACGCCACGCCAATAATATTAATTTGTCAAAATTTGGTTACTAGGAAATTTTAGGCTGAGTTGCACCACTTTCTTAAACATGGCTTGAATAGCATTTAACTAAAATTCATCGTACAAAGTTCGATTTAAATAGCGACTTAAGTGAAATTAAAGAAGTGGTGCAGGTCGGCCTTAGAGGTTGTAAGGCAACTGATTAACTGAATATTCTTGTTTCTATGTGCAACTGTTAAGGCCCACGTCTCACATCCATATGTGAGGCAAGGAAGAATGCACATGTCAAACACTTTTTGTTTAACTGCCATTCCAAGATCTTTACTTTTCTTTATTTCTTTTAGCGACCAGTATGAGATTGTTAAGTGATGTTATTTGGTCTAAATAAGAGTACGTACTGCAAGGATTCACCGTCTATAACTACTACGACTATATAATCATTAAGCTCGCCTATGTACAAATATCTTTCTATTATGCAATAAAAGTAATATACTAGTAAAATAACAAAATTCATATTTACATATTTACAATAAATATTAACTATATATAAAAGATTGTCTCTAGACTGCTGCCGTTGGGGAGAGTTCCCAAGATACTGGCAGCATTACCCCTCTGGATGGCCAGGCTGATACGCTGACCGAGGTAGCTACCAGCTCTAGGGTCGCCTGACAAGTCGATGAGGCGCATAGATATTTGTTTGTAAAGATTACGCGCCTCAGGGCCCCACGGACCCATCGTCTCGACCCCAAACGGCGCAAATAAGTAGCTGTCCCCAAGGATAGAGTATTTGCGCCGCTTGAGGCCTTCTGCCATAGCCGCCGCCGCGCCCGCGGCCCTGCTGGTGTGCGTGACATGGGAAGGCGCCAGTGTGTCAACGCAGGTTGCGTCCCACACCAGCGGCCTCCCGTTCTGCCACGGCACCAGCGACATACCGTCCGGTCTCCTTCCATCGTCCCGTACTATACCGTTAGGCTCAAGGATGGCCGGCACGGCGACGCTGGGAAGAGCCCTGCGGATTATATCATTCAGGGACGCATGACGCGACAGTCGGCCTACGCTACGTTGGCAGGATAGGCCATGGTGTCCCAACTCGTCGACTTGGTCTCCGCAAAGGCAGCGGTGAGGCTGCACGGTTTTACAGCCTAATCGCAGGCCGATGGCGACTGAAAAAGACACGTTGTCCATCAGCGTACCTACGTTCGCTGATGGGAGTGCCTGCAGCCACAGCCCCGACTCATACTTAATACATGTACAAAATATGTATACTCATTATTTTACAATACTTTAAAATGTGCGAACAAGAGAGATGCTAGATGTAAAAGCAGCCTTAATGAGGGAAGCATCGCCATAACTTGTCTGTAGCAATGCAGTTTCAGTGGTCTTAATTAAATTGGATTAAGAAAAACCAAACTAATTAAACAAAGAAGCACTTTTAGGGTTCCTTAATGCAACAAGAAACCCTTGAGTCAAGTTTGGTCGTGGCTGTCCACCTGAAAGCCTCTCTGCAATGTTGCGACATTTATTATTTTCACGTATTTACCATCAATAGTTACCAAACTGGCCAGAACCTGCAGAACATAAAAAAGGTGTAAAATATTTTACAAATTCGAAAAATATTTTTTATAACAGCAGCCTATGTTAATAAGTATGATCTTTGTGATTTTAAAATGTGCCGATTTTGAAATGTGTCTTCGAAACACTCTACAGTTAATGTTCGACTCGCTCTTGGCTTGTTTTTTTCTCCGTCTGACCACCTTCAAGATTATCATACAAATGGGTTGGCACTGGCAACTTTAACGGTACGATTGGATGGGCAGGCCCGTTATTAAGCACATCATAGAAACCATTTATTACTCGTTACTTTTCTTAATTAATCTCACCAAAGATTCCTCAGTAACAAATTCAGATAGACTCTCTATGGAACAATATATAATATCTTTAATCTCCTATTCAGCTTCACCAAAAACATCCTCGTCTGCAAAAGTTGAGTATAATAAAGGGAAAAAGAAAAAAAAGGGGCTGTAAACTTTTAGTCGTTTCAATACCACGACTTTCGTGAAAGAAATTACTTTGTGCGAATAAACAATGTCGCCCACTGAGCCATCCATAATCCTTTGAGTAAGCTTGATTATCGGGGACAAACAGTAAAGTTATGAATTGTTATTACAATATACTTTGTTAAAAACAAAAGTAACTGTCTAGTAGCTGCTTCATATCTTAGCGTGTCATATATTTGCCTTTTCTGAAATGTCACTTAAACAGCCATTTAAATTGACTTTTTTCCTAATAAATAATCGCGATTAGACCCGTTTAATATATAACTTTGTATGAGCATCGCAAATCATTAAAAAATACCACATTTAGGAAGGTTGTGCAAGTTTTAATCTACAAACGTACTAAAATAGTTAAACTAGTAAAAGTTGTTCACTACATAGTAGAGCAAATCCTTTATGATTGTTAAATGACTGGAATGACTATGCAGTGGTAGAACCCGGCCTCACAATCGGGAGGTCGTGGGTTAGAAACCCCGGCATGTACATTACATGCATTTGTGAAGATGTAATAATAATAATAATAATAATCTAGGCATAATCTAGTTGCCAAAATTATTCATCAGCAACTTGCTCTCCGATACGGTCTTGTCGAATCCGAGGTGCCGTACTATAAGTACACACAGGCGCCGGTTCTCGAAAATGGTCATGCTACGCTCTATTGGGATCGGTCTGTCATCACGGATAGGACTATTGTTGCCAATAAGCCTGACATCGTGCTGACAGATCGATTGATGCGCCAGACAGTGCTCGTCGACATCACCATCCCGCATCACGAGAACCTCGTGAAGGCCGAGAAGGACAAACTTAGCAAGTACCTTGATTTGGCCCACGAGGTTACTGCCTTGTGGGATGTGGATTCGACAACCATTGTCCCGATAGTCGTATCGGCGAACGGTCTCATAGCGAAGAGTCTTGACCAACATCTTAAGGCTCTCTCGCTAGATGGCTGGATCAAGGGGCAGATACAGAAGGCGGTGCTCTTGGACACGGCGCGCATCGTCCGGAGGTTTCTCTCTCTGCGGCCCTAACCACCGGTAGCTTGAGCCTAGCTCCGTTACCGGTGGCCAACTAGGATAGGTTTATAAAATATATTTTGTATTTTTTTATATTTTTTACTTCTTATATTGATTTTATAAACCTATTCTAAGTTATGAAAATAAATAAAGATAATAATAATAATAAAGCCATTTATTCCCAAAAAAATATAAATTAAATTATTTAAGTAGATACATGCTTAATAATTTAATAATTAAATTATGAATGACAATATTTTAATAGATATATAATTTAATTACAATTATATAATTATATTTTATTTATTTAATAGTATTAATATTGCATGCATTCATTCATATTTATTTACAGACTCGTAATTGATAAATATTTAAATTTAAATTACTTTCATTAATTCATTACTATAAATTACTTATTTTTGGGCACCCATATTTGGGTATAGGCCTCCTCCATTTCATGCCATCTTTTGCTATCTTGCTCGAGTCTCGTCCAAGTGCATCCAGCTACTTTGATAATAATAGGGGTTAAAGTATGAAATTGCCGTTTTATTGCAATAGGTTCTTTGAATTGACATAGAATCTTCATGGTTTGAGGTTTTCGAATGAAACTTTTTTCAAATGGTTTCTATGATGTTCTTTTTTTAAAAAATGTGAAACATTTGAATATCGACTTTCAATTGTTTTTGTTATTCAATTTAGACAAGAAAGATGGATACTGCGAAAATTCGAGTGATTTTTGAATACGAGTTCCGACGCGGAACTAACGCGGCAGAAACAGCCCGCAATATCAATGCTGCGTTTGGAGAGGGGTCTACTAATGAACGCACCGTGCGATTTTGGTTTAAACGCTTTCGTGATGGAAATTTCGACTTAAAGAACGAGCCACGAGGAAGACCGCCCACACAGGGGAATAACGATGAATTAAGAGAGATAGTGGAAGCCGACCCTAGTCAAACTACCCAGGAATTAGCGGCATGGTTTAACGTTACCTTACCCACAATATTGACTCACTTGCGTCAAATCAATAAAATAAAAAAATACGAAAAATGGGTGCCTCATAATCACTCGAATCTTCGCAGTATCCATCTTTCTTGTCTAAATTGAATAACAAAAACAATTGAAAGTCGATATTCAAATGTTTCACATTTTTTAAAAAAAGAACATCATAGAAACCATTTGAAAAAAGTTTCATTCGAAAACCTCAAACCATGAAGATTCTATGTCAATTCAAAGAACCTATTGCAATAAAACGGCAATTTCATACTTTAACCCCTAATATCATCGTTACAGCGTTTGTTCGTTCTTCCAGGGGTTCTCTGTGCTTGTCTTGGGTACCAGCGAAGAACGCGTTCACTCCATCGGTCGTCTTTTATCCTAGCTACGTGCCCGCCCATCTCCACTTCAGTCTGCATATCATTTCTACTGCATCAGTTATCTTCGTCTTTTCTCGGATCTTCTCGCTTCTTACTATGTCTTTTAGTTTCAGATTTAGCATAGACCGTTCTGCGTGAAGATGTAGCAGCAATAAAATTGAGTGTTTGCGTGTTAGTTGGTAAGTTAACTATTGAATTTAAAAGTTTTAATATTAGGTTAATATTATAAACCTATTTAGAGGCTAAAAATTCCAGCCATGCCGGGATTTGAACCCGCTACCTCTGGCTAACCGTGCCAGTGCTCTTCCAACTGAGCTAGTGGGCAAGTGCAGGCATCGGAGAAATTTCGAACCTCTTTACAATCTTCTCTGAATTATGTATAAAAAGCCAGAGGTCGCGGGTTCACATCCCGAATTTTTAGCCTCTAAATAGGTTTTTAAAAATGTCCTCAGCACGGGTTAGTGCAATAAAGAATATAATTAGGCTAATATGTTATTATTTAACATTGTTTATTATATCAAGTGTTATGGTTTATAAATAAAAAAGTTCTGACTCTTTACTCTCTTATTCAATACCACTCGCTAACGGTGAAGGAAAACATTGTAAGGAAACTTGAGTGTCTGAGGTGTACCCATACTTCAGCGCTTGAAACTGTCGATCCGCGGTGGACACATGGTAATTAAGCCCATTCTCTCTCTCTCTAAGAGAAGGCCCGTGCCCTGCAGTGGGACGTATCTAGGCTACATAAAAAAATGACTTGAAAATGCTAACATGTACGTACAGTCGACCGTAATTTAACTGAGTAAAGTTCATGTATCGGAAGACCCATACTCGCGTAATCTCTGCAATTTCCTTCAGCGAAATAACGAGTTTAAATAGCTTTTTCAAGTACAACAATTCAGTGACAAAAAGTTACCTCTTTTAAGAAGGTACTTGTTCACTCCTAATTAAGAACCGACTCTTATAAATTAAAATGTCAGATAATAATTATTGGCATTGGCTAACAATTACTGGCTCCATTTTGTACTGTTTATCGTCTTAAATTCAGAAAAGATTTTGTATAATAATAATAACTTCCACGTAACACAGTAACTTGGTGCCAAACTAGTATACCCTGTGCTGTGGTAATGTGGTAATGGAAATGCACCCAGACTGAGGCCAAGCAGGGGTAATATTTAAAGGCACTTTTTTGTTTATTTGACTCTGTTTTTATTTATAGTATATTTTAATGACTCGTGATACTCATACATGATAATATATTAAACGGGTCTAACCGCGATTATTTATTTGGTAAAATTAAATTACCTTAGATTCCCGACGTTTCGGTACCGTTGCAGCTGCCGTGGTCACGGGTAGACTGAAGTGGTGAGTAGGTACAGGCAATTATTGTAGTGAGGGTAGGTGGTCTACCCTCAATTCACTCTTAGTTTTTCGCAGCAGGCTAACACACAATTCTCACTACGTCCACGGAAAGGTCCGGTGATAAGGCGCGAGATTTGAATTTGCTTAACACTGGATTCCACGTGCTTGAAAGCTTGAAACCATCCTCTCTGTTGAAATTGTTATGTTTTTTTAATTTTAATTGCTTCCCGAACGATCCTTCGATAGTAATGTCGATCGGTTGAGAGAACTTCCGGTTGATGTAGCTCCATCCAGTGGTTCGTTCCGGCCTCCAATAGGTGTTCAGCTATTGTGGACTTGTTTACCTGTCTTCTATTTTTCAAAACCAAAATCAATTTTTTTTATTCAAAGTAGCACAGAAACTGCGACTTAATGAACGTTACAAGTTAAACTAGGTGTCCATTTCAAAATCTAGATCAATTTGGAGAAAAAATGGACAAAAAAACTCCAAACTTAGTCTTTTCAAGTCCTTAATTTACAGAATTTATATAAATGTTCTAAAACTCATGCATTGAACTGGCTTTAATTCCAGACATCATTGTCATCTAAATAATCTTTAATGTTATAGTAGCTTTTTTGGCACAAAGTGTGCTTCACACATTTTTTGAACCGCGTTTCTGGCAAGCTTATTATATCCTCAGGGATCTTATTGTAGAAACGTATACAATGCCCCATAAAGGATGTATTAACCTTTGCCAGCCTAAATTTTGGGAACGAAAGTTTATGTCTATTTCTAGTATTTACATTGTGTTGGCTACCTACAGTTTTAAAGTCACTGATATTTTTCCTAACATACATAACATTTTCATAGATATACTGACTAGCAACTGTTAGGATGTTAGTTTCTTTTTGACTGCAGCAATGTGCTCTTTGACCCTTTCTGCGATAAAACGCTTAGTTTGGCCATTGTAGCAGCTTCCACAACTACAGTCAATCTTATAGACTCCCGCAGACTGTAAGGGTATGATATCCTTCGGTGTCCTCAGCTGGCTGGATCACTTAGAGTAATCAACATGAACAGTTTTCATAGAGTATTTACCGTGTGGCGCCGGATTAAGATTTCCGTGTGGCGCCGGATTAAGAATTGCGTCACTCCATTTCCTTGCGTGGATGTCGTAGAAGGCGACTAAGGAAATACATTACCAGGAGACGGGTAGCAACATCTTCCTGAGATTTCAACAGCATACTGCGATCGCCAACCCGCCTGCCAAGCGTGGCGATTATGGCAAAACCCTTCATGGTTAGGAAAACCATGAAGGAGGCCTGTGTCCTGCAGTGGGCGTCGAGTGGCTGATGATGATGATGATAGTAACTCCACGTACATAAGATAGAAAAGCGAGGCTAGACCACCTAACCTCATTACAATAATTTGACCGTACTCGCCACTTTCGTGACCACGGCAGCTGCAACGTTGCCGAAACTTCGGGAATCTAAGGTAATTTTAAATTTTCTGACCATGTGTGATTTATTTGCTTACCTAAAAAAAGACTGGAAAACTAAAAAAATAAAAATAACAATAATTACTTTAATGATTGTCTTGAATCTTGAATGATTTGCTTAGCTTTTTATGCTATACTTTATTTTTGTTGCACTTTCAAAACATATAAAATATAAATAGCTAACTATTTAATCTCCTAACGATGCCCATGGTGAATAATAATTATAATTTGGTTTATTAATTTGTATTCATGATTTAATTGATTTAAGAAAGAAATTTTAAATTAAATGACTTCCTGGTTGAGTTTAATAATGTAATTAGTACCCGTTGGTAATATCGTCGACGATGGATCGAGTCGCACTTTTCGATTACAATTAATAACCGCTTCTCTTGGATGTTTATTCATTATTCCATGAATCGGCCGAGAAGAAACGGTCTATGCGGCGCGTCTCGATTCCAAATACAGAATGCAATGGAAAGCCGAAGTGAGTGCGCGTGTATTGTGCCACTCTTGTTCTACACTTGTACTGAGAAGTGCAGTACGCTCTTGTAAAGACTGACACTTCATTGCTTAGTTATCAAAATTTGATGATTGCCTCATAGCTAATAAGTTTGTAATGACCTCCTCCCATTTTGGCCGACTTTCATTGAAATTAATGAAATTAATTTGATTTGAGACACCGTTATCGTACTCTTTACGTTACTAAAAGCTCTAAAAGGCCGTCGGCCGACGCGATGTAAAGGTCGTAGAAACTTGCTGCATAAGATGGATTGATGAATTTTGAACTCAATGTATATTATTGGGATATAAAGTAAAATAAAGTATTATACATTAATGAAAGGGCTTAATAAGTCCATGTTTCCCATTTCCAACCAGGTAAATTAGCCATCTAGTACAAGGCCTAGACAGTTTATTAGTCGGCGGCATCCAATTAAATGGTTAGCCTTTTAATTATAATAACAACGTTTAACTACTTGAGTGATCGAAAGTTAGCCTATTTACTATAAGGATGTATGAGGAGCCGTCATCTTGTTTGATTTTGGTTTGAAACTGAATTATTAGGGGATTTACATGGAAGATAGCATTCTCTTTTTTAAGTTTGTTTATTCTAAATTGCTAAGCTACAGGGATTATTTTTGGTATGTAGTCAAAGGTAATTTGTCATAGATAAAATTTATGTAGCTGACCGGTTTTTTATACTAAAAATACTAATTGTTTTTAAGGACTAAAAAAACAATAAAAATATGTTTTTACTGTCCATTCCGTCCTACCAGCATAGCTTCAATAAAAATCTTGGTGACTTTACCATAGCAGACGTTTGTTTAGTTTTAACCACTTGGCTACCCCCCTTTAGCCAAATAATTCGTTCGATCAATAAGATGGCTGAATGATCCTTAGCCATAAAATTAGATGTAGCAACCTAATGAACGTCCTAGGCAGTTTATTTGACGGTTAATTTAACCAGTTGGCGGCGATATGTACGTTAATTACTTCCTCTATTGCAGTTTTGTAGTAATTTTGACAAATATAAACATTTTTTTTGCTCTGTGTATAAACACCTAGCAATTTTTCCTAAAGAGAAAAACCTCCTTTCTCCCACCTGCATGTCCGCTTGTAAAATAACGCACCGGCCGACTCGGACGGAGCTCTAATGTGCATTCCGTCCGAGCGCGCCGCTCGTTCCTGCAATGAAATCCGCGCGTACATTCCGAAACTTAATCGTAACACGTTCCCCCGCCTGCCTACCAACCTACTTGCCTTGCCGTGCCGTTAGCAACGGCGCCGTTGCTCAAAAAATGTGGCTGTATACATACCTGAAAAGAAAAAAAAACTTAAAGCTTACCGGTACGTACTAGGGTAGTTCATCAGTAGATCGAGTTCGAGTGTTACTAGTAAGTACCTACTCCACATTAGTGGCAAGGTTGAGCTGTTCTCTAGGGATTGATAGGGCTACATATATTAGCTTGGTTTCTTAGTCTAAATTATAGGCGTTGAGAACAAGAAATAGCTGTTCGTAGTATGAGCTTAGTAATTATAAAGATTTAGTACCTGGTGAAGATTGCGAGAGAATCTCAGGCTCGCCTTTGCTGATGGCGGCAATTTTCGCCACAATAAATCCCCGTACAATCTCAACCCGCGCAATAGGCTGCATTCCTCAATAAATTCAAGGGCAAAGGTGACTGTCGTCTAGTGCATACTTAGTGAAATATCACTATGGAGCTAGCAAATTTATTGCGATGTGGCATTTCCTATTATGCGGTGGGGAAGGAATGCTGGCGTCCGTTGAATCATGTCGGGCGGCGCTGCATAGCATCCCGAGGTCACAAGGCACCGCCTCTGAGCGCTTACGTCACTCCACCAGAGAGGCTCACATCAAACTGCCTTTACATAAGCTGTTAACTGAATTGCTGATGAATAAGCCAAACGGGAGCACATCTGAAGCCACTGGAATTCACTTAGCGGTCGCTGCCTAGCGAAGATATGTCTATGTCTCACGAGTATTTAATGGTTCATCGATCGGTCAATCGATCTCCTGTAATTGCACGGTATGCGCAGCATGAACGGAATACGTCTTCCTTTGAGGAATACCCTGCTCAATGGATATGATCAACACCGGAAGGACTATAGAAGTCACAATTTACAATAACTTATTTTCCTCTCTATGACCCGGCTAATAGGGGCGTTGATCGTGTGAATGGAGGCCCTCGGTTGAGGTCGATACATTGCGAGGGCGTTTATTGGCGAGAATTGGGAGCATCCCGGTTGCTCGTCGAAATCGCTATCCGTCCTACGGGCTGCCGTCATAACGCTACTTACTTTCGGACAATCGAGATTCGGTGGGACGTGCCGTGAGATAACAAGAAAAACTTCCGCCCTTCCATCCGTTGCGTTTTATTTTAGTTAATAACTGTCAATAAAAGCGTCGGAATGGTTTACGGCGGCTCCGCGGCCCCAAAGACTCTCGACGATTAATTTTACTCGGCAACTAATGAATCTTAATGGAGCCAGTACAACGGGTTAGGTAGCTAATGAGTTTGTTTTGGCCCGCCAAGGGCCCCGTAGCGGTAATTCGTGCAAGTTTACATGCAATAAAGGAACATTAAAATAAAATCTGTGTTCGTTATGCGGCGGCAATAAAGCGAGTGCCACCGCCTTGCTGTAAGTACGGGCACGGGACTGCGCCGCTCGTTAACGATTCATTCAACAGTGGCCATATGGCCGACAGCTCCCAACGGTTACTAAGTACTCAAATTGCCATATGCTAATCTGGATCGGAATTTAATAGACTAGGCGTCCGTCTCGTCCCATTAATATTCTGTCTATCACAGTGTTGCTGCAAGTCATAGCGTAGCCCAAGCATAGCAGACTTTATTCGTCACACTGCAGGTCAGAGGCCTTCTTTCAGGGAGAGAGAGAGAGAGAGAGAGAGTATGAGCTTAATTAATCACTACGCGTGCCCACCGCGGATTCCTCATGATCCATCTGAACTTCGAGCACACTCCAAGTCCATATTGGACGCAGCGTTAATCCCTATATACCAGTTGCAAACCTTGCTACATTGCGCGCTCTATTTTTAGCCAAGGCGAATGATTCGTCAGAGCAGAGCACATTCGCCTCTCATTGGATCACTTCCCTCAATTGATCCTTTGTACGGCCCGGGACGTTCCGTAGCGTGACTCTACTTTTGATAGAATAATATTATCGGCGTGTTTCTATTAGTCGGAATTGATATGTCGTTTGTATCTACTTTTGTAGCTCAAACTGGTGGATCGACATATTCGTCATGGGAAACCTCATTTAAACCAACTGATTGGTCAAGATAATGGCCCTGTCCATTTATACAAATGGTTTTTCTAAAAAAAAAAAAAAACTGTCATACAACCTTGTCATGAAAATTAACGGCCAAATCTGTCGAGCCGTACTCAAGTAACTCCCGTCATACATGTGGCGATAAATTTTAATTTGTACAGATTTTCAATACATCGTAAAATGCGTTATTTGCTGCATGTACAAATTATTATGTACCTTTATTTTACTGTAATTTATTGCAGTTATAACAGTAAAATAAATTACATAAGCAGTCGCTTCTCCAATAATTTAATTTTGTATAATATCCGGTATTGCGTGCAAATAAACTTTTTAATTTTAAGCATAAATATTTAACATAAGAAATACAAGGTTTCCAAAAATTTTTAAGTCTCAACAAGGCTCTAGCGCTAGTTTACAGACCGAGCTATGAAAGAAAAAGATATAATTTTTTTGCCAAATATAATCATTTTCAAACTATTTAACTCTGTAGGGACATGAACGAGTACACTATGATAATATGTAGGGCCATTGATGTAATTACGATAAAAGTAGAGTTCGCGTTCACAATAACATCTGTGTGACTCAGGCAAACCACAATCGCGTTTAATGGGAAAACCCAAGGATAACCAACAACACGTTGTTTACTAGGTAGGTACCCTTTAGAAAGACAATAATTTATAAAATAGAAAATAGACGACAGAGCATGCTCACCACGTGCTCATCGTCACGCTCACTGACAATTTGAATTAAACTGTCAATGACTTTAATAAATGTTGGTGCTAATGTTTACATAATCAACCAATGAGCAATTAAAGCCATGGGAAAATAAAATATTCAATGACCCTATTTGTAGTAAAAAAACCTATTTAGAGGCTATTGGTAGTGCCAAGCAGTAGTACTAAGGAAAGCAATGTCAACATCACGGAGCATATGTGAGCGATGTATAGCCCTTAGAGCGTTTAGCTTTTCTTCACTTTTTGGGACAGACTGGCATCACACAGATTATATTTCACATAACGCAAAATCTGAAACCCGAACTCTTCAGTATCGATAATAATTAAATCACTGACAATAAGCAAAGGACTAAACTAAAATTGTCTATTTAAAAAAGAAGTTAAGGATTTTAAACTTTTGCATATTGAAAGTGCCGGGGGAGGCCTATGGCCAGCAGTGGACGAGTATTGATTGACTGATATTAAAAGTAGTTTAATTGTTGATACTGCGAAATCGGTTTTGAGGTTTCGCGTTATAACACGTAGTATTTATATAATCTATTTGTATACAAGGCTGTCCTCAAAAAGTGAATAGAAAGCGAAAAAGTACACAGGATTGAAATGATCTGTTAATTAAATAATCGCACAATATTTTTCCATGTTTATCAAATTACTTGTTTTTTATCGGCCGGCCGAGAACTCGCCTAGGCGCAATCTGTGCATCTTGATGCGAAAGACACCGTTAGGCAATATTAGAAAACGTCGCATAATTCGTACAAATTCGGTGTTTACTCGTCGCTTATCTGTATCTATCCATTTAGACGCCAATTCAAGAACACACGGGAGGTATTCGTTTGTAGAGAGCAAAATGGGATTGGAGTAACCAAACAACATGGCCGAGTACAGAGAATAGAATGGAATAAACGTACATAGAGAAGTAAAAGTAGACTTCCGTGCATCGCGGCCGATCGCAGCTACGCGCGATCGATCGCGTGCGGCTGACGCGCGCGGCTGATACAACAATAATCAGTGTATGAAAATGTACGGCGCCGCTTCTGAAGTCTGCGACGGACGCGTGTTGCTGACGACAGATATCAGCGGCGAGCGGAAGTCGCACACGATTGATTAAAAAAATTAACATTAAAATTGTTTATTTAAAAAATAAACGACATACATTATTAATCTAGCCCTGGAAGCTTGATATAACGATAAATCGCGCGCGGCTGCTATCGGCCGCGATGCACGGAAGTCTACCTTAAATTTTAAGGTAGACTTCCGTGCATCGCGGCCGAATAGGATTGCGGATCATTGAAAATCAGTGTTTTCGGTGCGGACACACAATTGTTTTCATGTGCACATTCCGCTGTTTTCTCGCGTGATTAATTCAATAGATTCAATAATAAAACCGTTCCATCGACCTCGTCTCGCCTCTTTCGGGAATTCTCCTGATCAATGGCGCCTTTCAATTCTCCACTCCGTTATTGCGTTTCTGTTTATTTGACTTTTGAAGTTTTACCCGCAGAGGCATTCCGCAACGTTGTGTTGAACAGGCGAGCTATTGATTTTGACGAAAACGAAGACCGCGAGGGACCTTCTTAGACGTTTTTTCCTTCGCCTTGATCGCGAATGTTACCCTGATAAATAAAATGGTAACGTCTAAGACAGAATGTCACCTACAATACTGAACATGGCTTATTACTGAACTTGATTTGCATCGCGATAAGCGCGAGCCGAGTCCCTCGAACTATTTTAATGATACCGTTTATTACATATTGATGTTGAAATAAGATCAAAATAATCTAGAATTCTACAATTGTCTAGAGATTGACAATCCTCGCTGCGGCAGATATTTATACTTTTATCAGTATTTGTAAAAGTTTTTTGACGATCCTCGTTGCAAATAAACATAAGCAGCCTATATTCGTCCCACTGTAGGGCACAGGCCTTCTATCAAGGAGAGAGTATGGGCTTAATCACCTCGCGCACCTACCGCGGATTGGCGATTTCAAGCGCTGAGGTATGTGAATAGCTCAGACACTCAGGTTTCCTCACGATGTTTTCCTTCACCGTTAGCGCGTGGTATTGCTACTATAACTTCACAAATGTACATAACTTAGTACCAAGTCATAGGTACATGCCCGCACTGGGGATCGAACCTGGGTCTCTCGCTTCCGAGTCCGATGTTCTAGCCACTAGGCTACCACCGCTACAAATAAACCTTTTACTAATTTAATTAAGCTATGTATAAAATTCAATCTTACTTTGATCAAGTTTCACGTCACATTTGACAGGTTTATGGGCTTCGTTACTTAGCCAGTTCAGTTGCAGTGTATTCAGCAAACTTTATGATGATTTGGCGTCGCATTATCATCGAGAGAAACAATTTCCCGACGGGCCTGGGTCTCATTTCCGCGCTCAGTTCACAGACTCCAGCTAAGCCTATCGCGAAACCAACAATCCACGTCGAACCGCATACACTATTAGGAGTATAAAGTTGACGAGAGGATTGTATAAGTAAGGAAAACTACGTAAAACAGGTAAAATGGGGTATAGTCGTGAAAAAGCAGAAAATGGGTAAAGAAAGTACAGCGCTCAGTGAACGAACTGATTTTTATCTATTATTTAACCCGCCCCACGCCATCTTTAGAGTCCCAAAAATCGACTTCTGCGCATTGTTCAAGATGTTTGCCGATATCTAAGCTAAGCTGTATTTCAATAATACTAAAGAAGTCTTCGTAGCTTTCACTTTAAATACTGTGCATAGTATTAGCTACATACACATTTACAATGAATCACATTTATCTATCTGAACCATATTAATTGTTAATGTTGTCACTTCGTCAAATGTATCTAATAATGCAAGTACATCGTTTAAGATAGCTATCCTTTCGTCAGATTCAAGGTAGGACCTCGGGATACGGGGCAGAGCGCCGGTTGCAAGGACGCGCTCTCAAATGTTTATTTCAAACTTCCGTTAACACAATGCATTTGAAAATAGAGCTCGTGTTCCATTCGTTTTGTCCATAAACGATCGTCCAAATTTTTCACTTACTCTATTATTACCGAACTGTAACACCGACTGGAATGACACAATTTTTCAACGGAAGCTTTCCATTTACAAGATCAAAATTAAATGCGTGTGTGTTTCAAATTTAAGAACGTCTGAGAATGAAACGTTACTGTTTCAAAACGCAGTAAAACTCTTGATGCAGGATGTAAGCTCGGAATGGGCTGAAGAATTATAGCATTGTTTCAGCTTCCGTATGCGTGTCGCGGCTCGCCTCGAGCCAAAAATACGAAATGCGTCTAGCTTTAATCTTTTGTCTCTAGTTCGGTATATAAACCGGCCAAGTGCGAGACGGACTCGCGCACCACCACATACTTATTTGTAATAATTTGATACTTACAAGTTTTACCGTTTTTACGATAGAACAAAAGCAAAAACCCGTAGAA
Source organism: Yponomeuta malinellus (assembly GCA_947308005.1). Lineage (NCBI taxonomy): Eukaryota > Metazoa > Arthropoda > Insecta > Lepidoptera > Yponomeutidae > Yponomeuta > Yponomeuta malinellus. Next base: position 10,962,228 of record OX371006.1, on the reverse strand, counting down.
AAATATCACGATTCTTGTACGGAGGACCTTCCTTACCTTTTTGCTTTTCATTATCTTCTGCGCAATTCGCCATAATAACATATATTTTAGCATCCTTTGGGTACGGATCCCTAAAAATCCTCAGCTCCCAAGATATTGCCCGGCGTAATCTCTCTCAACTTACTCAAACGACCAGGCATCTTGATTTATGCGTACCTAATCTCCATCTTTTAATTACGGAGTATTATCTATTGGGTGGTATTTTTCAATTAAAATACGTATGGGAGAGTATGAGGTGGATTTATGCCCTCGTGGCGCTAAAAGGAATGCTTCGCAGATACTTCCGGCGAGTATATTTATGTAGAGCGCCTCTGAGCCCCGGAACCAGTTCAATTACGGCTGGTATTTAAGGTTGCCATCCACCGCGGATCCTGATTGCTCCCCACCTCCCCCGCCCAAGGGAAGCGTATTTTCCTTTTAATTTTCGAACACAAATACCGCCGTCGTCTTATAAAAAATATCTCACGAGTATTTTCTCCCAAAGCTCCGACGATAATCTTTCTGTCGAACTGAAACTATGTTACAACGCCGGGTAACAAAGTTAGCTGGCGCGAATCTTGAAGGTTGTTTACGTGTTGCTTTAGACTGCACAAAAGGCATGGTTTCGTCTAATTTGACAATGGTTTTGGTCCGTTGGGATCATAAGCTGGTAAGGAATTTGTGTCTTTTAGTTAGATAAGTAGTTACCTACTTGGGTATTTCTTTTTTCTTACAAGACCCGAGTTGCGGACGTTGGGAGTCGGTTCTAAACCCTGATATCGTTTCACTTAGCGCACCCATTCCGGCGGCGAGCACGGCCACACTTCATTACCCCCCCACAGCACGGCTCCACTACACTTTACGGCCCTGTAAATCTTTACTACACATACGCAAGCATCGCACCAGAGCTCTGCGGTTTTGTCTTCGCTACCGGTTCGGTGCTTGTTCGTGATTGAACGCCACTTTTATGCCTAGCGATAGAGGTTGTCCACCATAAGCGGAGTTTTACGTATGCGTGAGTAATGTGCATTGTATACAGTCAGCGAGGTAATGAAGATCTCTCAGTTTCTCGTCGATACTAGTACCTATAGCGCACGCAATAAGATTTCCCCGAATGTATGTTAGGAGTACCTAACCGGGAGAGTAAATGAGCGCCAATGGGACTTGCTAGACGAGCTAAACTCTTGCACGCTGCGCGTCTCCGTCTATTTTAATAAAGTGCTAATCGAAAGGCGGCGGGAATTTGCTGCCGAGTTATTTCTTTTAGTGAGAGGAGACAGTTCATTTGAGCTGTTAGCAGATAAGGCTCCTCTGTTTCTCGGGCTTAAATTTATTGCCCCGTAAATCCGCAGCCCGCCGCCCGATGACTTGCAATCCTCTTGCTCTCTCCACTCCAAGGAGTCGAGGGACATTAATTAATTTGGCCGCGCAGTTCGTGTGTTCACAAATCCAATTTCGGTGTGACTAAGATTTTTGTTTTTACCCGGGCGACACATTTTTCCACGGACTTAAGAGAGAGCCACGACGTTTTCTTTGCGTTTTTTCTTGTCCGATTTACAGACGAGGTATTCTTGCAATCCCATGTTGATGACGAAAGTCGTTTTTAAAATCAGATTGTATAATAATTTGCTCTCTGTGGTTCTTCACTTCACGCGATCTCTGTTTCTTCTCCACTCGCGTTTTCTAGATGCATCACTCGAATTCCATCCATTTGATTGGTTCTCATATCGTTCGCTGTTGCTTTACAAATATTTGATCAACTAAAATCTTTTATCTATAGCCAGCTGTACAGATACGAGTAGGCAAACATAGTTTTCAGCGCGAACCCTTCGCTTGGACACATAATACTGGCTCCCCTTTATTTTGCGCTGAAATCGGAGCTCCATTCCATCCGATTGCCGATGACTTGCTCTTTAATGTTCACAGTTAATTGTGGTGGGGCTTTAGCTATCAGCATAACCACTCGTTGCTATGGTATAGAGCTTTACCTATTCAGCTTAGTTGTTAGGGTTCCGTACCCAAAGGGGTATGGGACCCTATTACTAAGACTCCATTGTCCGTCCGTCTGTCTGTCTGTCTGTCTGGCTGGCTGTCACCATGCTGTATCTGATGAACCGTGTTAGCTAGACAGTTGAAATTTTCACAGATGATGTATTTCTGTTATAACAAATACTAAAAACAGAATAAAATAAATATTTAAGGGGGGCTCCCATACAACAAACGTTGTCTAAAGACAGCGCTCGCCATCTAGGGGCCATCTATGTATCGTTCACAGCACCGATGTCATGTCATTAAATGTCAATGTTAAACACTTCTTGTTGGTTTCTATAGATGGCGCTGTTCTCAATATACCTAATCTATCTTGTCCCGATCTTTGTCTAATGTTGTATAGATAATGGTAAGGAACCCTTCGTGCGCGAGTCCGACTCGGACTTGGCCGGTTTTTTTTACTTATTTGGTAACGTTAAACTGCTAATATGTAGCTGGTTTACTAAACACATACTTGCATGTGCTATTTTATTTTAATAGTATTTGTTAGGTAAACATGGCTCGTTGTCTCCATCCGCATACAATTATCATTTGCCGTTATTATAATGCGGTTCTCTAATTATAAAACAACTTAAAACCCGTTACGTTTTCCGTGAAATTACAATTAAGTAAAGTAGAACACATTTTCAGAGAGCCGTTGTCGGCGGTTATTAATCATTATATGAAAAATAACGACGGTTTCTTGTTCCTTTATGGCGGGCGAATGTGCGACGACGAGGTACGGCTTGGTTGCACAACTTGCACAGTTGGCGATACCTACCTGCTTGTGGGAAGAAAGCAACGAGAGAGTTTTATTAATTCTTCGTAAGTACGGCCGTGGCACGAACTGGCCGTTTTTCTGCGGACGAGATTTAAATATGGAATTCCGGTGTGTGAGCGGGAGGCGCGTGCCATTGACCTTGCGCGAGGACCGCACGCGCCGCCCGCCCCCGCACCGCCCTGCACGCTGCACTTGGCGGACACGACGCTGCTTTTCGCAACAGACATTTCACGTGCATTTTACCTATTTTTTGGTTTCAACTACGCGGTTAGGTGCGACCAGGGGCCTGTATAATGTGAAAGTTCGATGTAAATCGCAAAGCCGTTTAATCCAGAGATTAGAAAAGTAGGAAGACTCTGCTACGCAATTTACATCGAATTGTCATGGTGGACATGAACTGTAGTTTTATGAAACTCTGCCCTGGGCCATGTTTCATAAGGCTAGAATTAGTGATAAAGTTACAACGACGATTGTAACTGATTGTTAGTTGACTGACGAGAAATTGTCGCCTAATCGTAAGTAGACAGGCCTAGATTCTGGCAATGAATTACTTTAGTACAATGATGAACTTGTCGAGTTCATTTCATTGTCATTTCATGTGTTAAAAATACGCCTCCTAAACAGCGCCTGATGGTTCAATAATAAATATTTGTTCTGCATGTTTTGCCATTGTAAACAATTTTTTTTTAATATGAGAGAGCACCAAATAAGAAGGAAAAAATATAAAATTGTCAAAATCGTTATAAGTACTTAAAACTAAGGTAATGCATGTCAAACTTAGAACTAGGTATATCAAGTAAGTATGTGAAACGTAGATATTACAATATTTTAGATAACAATTCCATTACAGTGTAATAACATTTTTCGGATAATATTTTCTTCAGTTTATTTTTAAACAAATTTGTATCGAGTTCTCTTAGGGCACTAGGTAATTTGTTGTATAATGTAGGTCCCATACAAAATAAACTCTTTTGCATTAATGCAATATTTGCCTTACGGACGCAGACTACTAGTGCCCCGTTTCAATCTATTACTAACATGGAAGATCCGCTTAAATATATCTGGATTGGATTTCACAAATAAAGCTGCTTCTAAAAAATACATTGATGGAAGTGTCAGGATATTATATTTCTTAATATCAAAGCCTTAGCTTACAACCTATCCATTGGGTTTAGTCAGAACATGGCTCTTATGCACCTTTTTTGTGCTTTGAAAGCTGTTTCTCTATCCTTAGAGTTCCCCCAAAATATCAAACCGTATCGCAGCGCTGAAGCTACTAGGCCATGATAGGCCGTAACCACAGCATCAACGTTAGTGATAGGAGACGTCATGTAAAACAGATAGGCTGATGAACTCAGCTTTTTGGTAGATCTGTGATATGCGCCTTTCAATTAAGATGATGATCTACAGTTAATGCCAGAAACTTTGTGGCGACCACCTCTCGAATGCATATGTCTCCGTAATGTATATTAAGGTCTGTTATTTTTTTTGGGCGAATTGCCACCTTATAATTGCATTGATTAACTAATGTAATTTTCAGAGCAGAGATTGATTAATGTAATTTTCATATTGCATTTCTGTTTACATTGAAACGAGTGACCGTACCGTCGTCAGCAAAAAAAGACGCCACAGTCGCCACCACTCTACTTGCTGCAGAGCTTTACTTGTATCGACTGGCGAGTCTGCGAACAGTCGAGCGCGCGGGGCGAGTGCTTAATTAGGCAAATTGCTTACTGTTTACACATTATCTCAAACAGCGCTCGTCGCTCGACCGGAACCATCGTCGTCGCATAATCAGGCCTAATTGCGAGTTTACGGAGAAAATACTGCGGCACCGGAATGCCCATTTGAAACTGACTAGTGGGACAAGCTTTGCTTTCTCGATAAATTTTGTTATACATCCCAGATTGTAGATAAAAATCTTATCTGGCTTAAAAGGTTTTGCTCCAAACTACAGAAGGCCGATAATAAATTTAGAATTGATTTAATGAATTGTATATTTCGTTTTCCTTCCGTTGTTCTTCATATTATATTACTTTTCTCAAACATGCTTGGAAATTTGAGCATTATTTTGATAAACTTCTTTGAAATAAATCGAAATTGCTGCCATTGCGAGCGACATGCGAGCAGCGGCCGGCAAAAGTTGTATAAAAATCTATATCTATCGTGTTTTAGCGGCCAAATAAATTTTAAATTACATAGTAAACTTATATCTGTCGTGTAATTTAAAAATGGAACGATCTTTTACTCCGAAACATGGCACACGAGGAGGTAACCTATCAAAGGTTTTACTTAAATTTAGAACTGCCTTGGAAATAGAAAGCTGTTTATTGAAAAAAAAACAAGTAAACACATTAACGCGGGAAAAATTATTGTTGTTCGTTGTTCGTCGTTGATTTTGAAAACTAAAATATTCTGCCTAGGTTGTTAGTTTTAATTTCCGTGCATTATTTGTGAAAAGTACTATATACGCCTTGGCCATAATGAGGTGTTCGCCTCAGCCAGAATTTACACGTACGTCCATCAATGCCTCTTTTGCCGGCCGCTGCAGTAATATACATACTAGGTATATCTGTTTATTTTGTTTCTGTGATGTGTCTTGTTGTTATAATAAATTTATTTTCTTCTTTTCTTTCTTTAGTTTTCTTCCTGCATTTGAATCCGAATTAATAAAGTAATTTTTATGGATAATTACAATGAGGCAACGGAGAAGACCCCTTAATTTAACTCGTTGGCGGATATTTAGAAGTAATACAATTAAGCAAACAAAAATTAAACTAAAACATCTGAAAATGAGCATTAGGATTTTTCTAACGCGTCTTCTAGAATCTGAGTCCTAAAAACAATACCATTATTAAAACCATTACTAAAAAAGTACAGCTGGGGCCCGTCATACATTGTAAAAATGGCCTCAGTCTGGGTGTATTTTCATGTTTGTGACGTCCTTGCCTGGTCACCATAGCACATGGTATCCTAGTTTGGGGCCAGGTCGAGTAATTGTATGGTGTGGAAGTTATTTTTATTGTTAAAAAACCTACGTGAACCGAGGTAGAAAGCAATCGAAAATCAAGAATATACCAAGAATATAATCAAGATATTCAATTTTATATTATCTTTGTCTGAGGTAGAGTCTGCGATACCGCAAGATTTAAATATTATTGCTGTTTATAAGAGTTACTTTGTTGCAGCCCTCACTGTAGCCAACTGTACAATTGACCACGGTCGCCGCAAGATGCGATTTAGGGAAATCCCTGGCAAGTGCATCACTCAGTTCCCCCAATTACTCAGGCTAACTAAATTTGTGGCGAGGTTATCTGATGTAATGTAATCTCACTGTTCTGCTATCGAAATAGATTTAATTGCTCGAACATGTTTGGGTTTTATTGTTATGAAATGAAATAACAACAAAGGAAAAAAGAAACCAGCCAAGTGCGTGTCGGGCCAAGCGCAGCGTAGGGTTCCGTAAAAAGTGGGGGTTTTATCTGCTTGACAGAACTAACACCTTCATCAACGTAGTGTTCAATGGATTTTTGTACGAAGTTTTCCTTTTATAAGTTGGTCGCCTATTACTCGTTAACTTGTAAATCCTAATTAGCAGTTATAGTTTTCCTTTTAAGTTCATTATATGTGCTAATACCCTGAATTTTTTCATGTTTCTACAATCAACCGTTTAGCCAAGAGAGGGGGAGGGGGGGACGCCTCCTTACTTGGATAAAAATATGCGCTTAACGTTTTGCAAACGAAACCCTAAATCAATAAAGTATCTTCCTGCACTCATAATATTTTTAGACGACCAATCCAACGATATACCACACTATACTGTAGGTAAGAAAAAAAAATGCGTCCTTAATTTAGGTGTAGGAGGTGTTCCCGAAAAAGAAATTGTTTTAAGATTTTAATTTACCGTATTGTCGACGTGATTAATATATAATTGTCAATGCCAAATTTTAGCTTTCTCGTACTAATCTTCTCTGTGCTGGGCCGCGGACAGACAGACAGACATGGCGAAACTATCAAGGGTTCCTTGTCGACTACGGAACCCTAAAAGACACAAGTTTGTGTTCATACAGTTGATAAAATTGATATGATATATAAAAAAACGTTTTTTAAACTAAAGATTATTTGCAATACATACCATACGTTCCAGTGGCGAAGGGTGGAATTATGATGAAGGGCAGCCGGTCCAAAAAAAAATCATCGAGCGGATGCTAGCGCCAATTCTTGACGTCTTCTTCAGAACATAAGGCCCCACTTTCACCATAAAAAACACTGATGATTTGAGGATGACAGTGTCTTTAAAAACAAAACTGGTTTGCACCTGCGTAATGGGATGATTTATACAACGTCCAGTGGCACCTTCACTCACACTTTATGGGCAAATGGACCGCTCGGACGCTGCAGTGCCTGGGAGATTGTTTTTTAGATGGAGTAGGCTTGGCCTTGCCCATAGAAAAGACAAGTCAATACGTGCGGAGCCAACCAAACCGCGGGTTTCCTCATGATGTTTTCCTTCACAGTTAGCGTGTGGTATTGCTAGCACAAATTCGCAGATGTACGTAACTCTAAAAATAAACAAGTCACAGGTACATGCGTGCACTGGGAATCGAACCTGAAGTGGTTTAAAAAAATCTTATTGGCGTGCGCAGAACACGCATGCTTGTTAGTAGGTACTAGCTAGGTAAATAAAAAAATGTTAACACGCAGCGAAAGTAGAATATGGGGCCGCTGAATTAAATCCTCAAATTAATATGACCAATACAGCTAACTAAATTGCCGTTTATCCATATATATTTGTCGTAACAAGATATATGGAAATGTTTAAACAATCCATCTTTTCTCTTGCAATCAATTGTCATGTTCGGAATAACACGGCCTAACTGAACGACATGCTTTTTCTTTTCAAAACTAAGATTGGAAAACGAAGTTTGACCGAGCAAATAGTCAGTTGAACAACATGTAAATTAATGTAATGACTAAGAAAACTCACCGCAATGGAAAAATGTGAGGGAAAACGTCGAGAAATAAAGAATAATCAAGTGACGATATCAATTCTCTGGAAGCAATATAATCTCATGTGGAAGATTCAGCTTCCAGAGATAAATTTATATGTAATTCTTTTTTTGAAATAAACAGTTTATATATTTTTTTTAATTACCTATAAAAAATATTTTTTTCACAAGTATGCATCCAAACAACAATCCATCACAGCACATACTATTTTGTTTATTTCCAAATAGTTTCAAATTGATTCCCGACAAAATAAATCTATAAAACTTCTAAAACTTCTAACTAAAAAAAAACAGTAATTGGCGATGCATTTTCTTATCGTAATGCTGAAATTTGATTTTGCAACCTTATAACGTCGGTCGAGCCTGAATGATAAAACCGATCGCGTCCGCCTCACTTTCTCATATGGCAATAAAAAGAGAAAGAAAAGGAAGCCGGGACAGCGCAGCCTACCTCGGCCACTTTCCGGCGCGATGAAGGCGAACGAGACAGAACCTTTTTTGTGGGAGTGCGAGCGAGACAGAGTATTATTGTGCAAAGCGGCTACTATGGCCGAGGTAAGCCCGTGGCATTCCGCGTTGTTTCGATAAAATGTATGGAGAACTCGGAGTGCCTGACATTATGAGTGCAGCAAATTTGGTTTTGGGGGATCAGATTTCTAAAAGGGAAGCCGGTGGGAATCGGCTTATGTGGACCCTTCGCCTTCGCCTCGTCACGTATCACGTTTATGGTCGTCGGTATTATGTAGTAAACAGAAAGAATTTATTTAGTGCATCCCACGAGGTTGTGGGGTCCCCCATATCATTACGTTCCTCACACATCTTCATGATTTTAGATAAAAAGTAAATAAACATAAGATAAACTCGCGCCTGTATTCCGGAGGGATAGGCAGAGACCAAGGTCTGTCACTTGCCACGATACTGACAGATCTTTTTCGCAAGTAAATTTCCTTCTAAAATGAGTTTGATTGCTGTAAAATAACATTTTTCCGAAAAAGAGACTCATAAGTGATTATGGTTAGCTTTGTCTAGTAAAACCACAATTTACGGTTTAAGCGCCATAGTAAAAAGCCTTTTCTTTTATTTAGCGCCAGCGACCATCACGTTTTAAATTAATGAAATCAGTTTGAGCACGGGCGTTATTTTGAAATGAATAAAAAAAACGGGAGAGACTTTTCAAAAGCGAAAATATAATGACGGGCCCTGTTATTGCAACGATTCACGGAGAGTGAGACTGCAACTTTACTCTAGCCCGTTCTCAATACTTTTGTCTGAGGCCGATGAAAATATTTTCCGTCCCTAAGAGATCACTGACATGAAACGCGGACATTTTTTATGCTGTGTTCAGTGCACACCGCACTTCGTGTGAAAGTAAATGTTAAGTATACTGGTATAAATGTTAACATGTTATTCGTGTGACTGATATGGAGGTAGTTTTGTATGGATGGTACAGAACCTTCATAAGCAGCCTATATACGTCCCACTGTAGGGCACAGGCCTTCTCTCAGAGAGAGAGAGTATGGGCTTAATCACCACGCGTGCCCACCGCGGATTGGCGATTTCAAGCGCTGAGGTACGTGAATAGCTCAGACACCCAGGTTTCCTCGCGATGTTTTCCTTCACCGTTAGCGAGTGGTACTGCTACTATAACTTCACAAATGTACATAACTTAGAAAGAAAAGTCATCATGCCCGCACTGGGAATCGAACCTGGGTCTCCCGCTTCAGAGTCCAATGTTCTACCCACTAGGCTACCACCGCTTAAAAGGACCTTAAAACCTTATTTCTGAAGTTTCTTTGTTAGCATCCTCTCCACACTAAGACGTTTAATTATTGCGCCATTCTTTGCCGGTGGATCATAGATGCTTATAGGGTCTATTGTAAAATCATTCTTTCCAATTTATTGTCTGCGGTTACTGTAAGTTTTGTGTTTGATGAAGCATGAAGTCCATACACTTTTTGTTATGTTGTATATAGGCGAGAATAGGCGAGAATCTGTTGGTAGCTCTTAGTTGCCTATTGTAAGATCAACTGTAGATTTGTAAGCTGATCATTCTCCAATATGAATAAATAAAGATAAAAAAATTAGCTACTAATTCTGAAACTAACACTGTATCATGCGATTTGACGTTCATTAAGTAGACATTTGCTATTATAGCGATTTTTTTTGTTGTGTTTTATTGACGTATGATACGGTTCGTTGTCGGTGTATTTGGTTAAGTAAAGAGATTGTTTATGGCACCTATTACAATCTGAAAATTCAAAGGCCAGGGGTTTAACGTTTACCTACATTTTGTTCCACTGTCATATAAGTAATTGCTAAAGGTCCGAACGAGCTCGCTACGAGCAGATAATCGTTTGCATTTTGCCCGGTTGTCGGCGAAAAAGCCAGAGGTCCGGCCTTCAAGAATTTATCTCAGGGCTCGCACTAAACTGACCCTTATTCACTTAATTAAAACAACTCTTAAGGTAAACCTACTCTCCGTACTTAAGGCGTGATCAAAAGGAGCCTTTTGTGTGTTTTACGATGACGTTTAGCGCAGGGGCTTAACTTTAACGATGATTTTATTCGATGTCCAATTGGTTAGTCGAAAAGGATGTTCTCAGATTCGACAGCGTGTAATAATTATGTAGGTAACTAGTTGTTTATTACAAAATCACAGGATAGGTACAGTCAGTATAAATAAAACGTACCTAGGTAAAGGGTGACGAACCTTCTTAACTTTGGCCTTTGCATATACGTAATGAGATAATTAAAATTTATACAGGCAGCGTCTAGTGTGGCTCCTTCACTCACACTAGTTGGGCGAAGGGGCCAATCGAACGCTGCGGTGCCTAGGAAATTATTTTTCAGATTGAGTAGGCTTGCCCAGCACCTATACCACCCTGACAGTTTAGTCGGCCTGGCCCACAGGAAAGACAAGTCAATACGTGCGGGGCCAACCAAACCGCGAGTTTCCTCACGATGTTTTCCTTCACAGTTATCATGTGGTATTGCTAATACAAATTCGCAGATGTAATTAACTTTGAAAATAAACAAAGTCATAAGTACATGCCCGCACTGGTACTTCTTATAATGCTCGAAAAATACCAAATTACTTCGACTTCGCACGGACTTATTTCGGGTATCTATGGTAGACACGCATTGAAACCGCTTATGATTACTCTACATTATTTAGCCATTCTTTCATACACCTTGCTTGCTATAAGAGTTAAGTATTCCTAACAATTATAGCCACTTACGAACAATTGGCGATGAATAAAAAGGCTCGCACCGTGAATATTCATTGATTTATATTAATTTTTCATCAACCGGCGCGGGAGCTGCTTATTGCCTCCGCGCACGCGCACGCGCGAGCGGTCACAGTTATTTTTCTTCATAAATTATTTACTAGCTACTGCCCGCTGCTCTATTCGCGTAGTTAAATGAAGCTATACAACAAATAAATAAAAGTCCGTACCTATACAATCTACAATATCTACAATGTGGTAAGTAACGTTTTGTCGGATTTTCAGTCTCAAACTGACTACCTCGCTAGTCTAACGGAAACACGTTTTATTACCATGACGATCGAGTGTTCTATTCCGACGTACTATTATTTGTACAAATGGGTTTTAGGTTTTTCCATGTTTGTGATGTCGTTGACTGGTTACCATAGCACAGTGTATCCCAATTTGGGATCAGGACAAGTGACTGTGATGTGTGGATGTTATTTTTATGTAATTTGATGTACAACAAATACCACGCCTATATCCGAATTTCCTACGATATCATTCTCCACAATTCTCAATTCTTTTTCGGGTCACAGCATTTTAAACCCACAAACAGACAGACGTTGCATTTAAAACATCACTTCTGTCCGTATATTAATACATCGCCCCTTTCTTCAGGCCCAGATGTCGCACATACGGGCGCCCGGCACAGGAAGCGTGACGATTAATCTACACTGATTGAATCCTCTATTGTTGTCACAGATAAGTAGTTGGGGCCTCACGAGCTTTGTTCTTCACATTCTACTATTGGTTTACAATTGTGTGCCTATCTGATGAATTGTAAGTTCCTACAGCTGGGAGACTGATTTGGACAGCAATTTTACTGACAACTAGAGTGATTAATTTATAGCACACCAGAAATTATTTACATTCATGTATTCTATGTATGTGATTTTTTTAAATTTAGTGTTCGTTTATTGAAACCAAACTACATTTTATGAGATCTCACAAATCTGGGGGATTCTAAAAGATCCCAGAGATTTATCGCGAACAGATAATCGCAAAAATCAGAGAGGAAGGAAGAAGCTAGGATTTCTTTAAGTGGTATTATATCTGACAGCGTCGATGATTTTGTAAAATTTTAGTTAAAAAGTTTAGCGGCCTTCCTCTAAAACACTATTCAGAGGCAGTTTAAATAAACTGTGGTTATGTCTTTCCCTTTACCACAGATTGTTTTAACTGCCATTGAGGAGTGTTTTAAGGAATCATGTTTGTATAAACAAAACATTTAAGCATGCAAACGTGGTTTGGTTTTATTTACAAATGAAACTTAATCGCAATGAAACTTTACCTATAGGTTTAGAGTACATAAATCGACGCTTGATCGTGCTCACGACTGAGAATAACAGAATAAAAATTAAATTATAGCCTCATAAGACTTTTCATATAAGCTATTCACAAGGCTATATATAACTTCTGATAAGTTTATTTCCAATCACGATCAAACCTCGATTTGTATCCTCTAAACGTATTGGTAAAGTTTCATTGCGATCCGGCATGTCGTTTGTGAATTAAAACCAAACTACGTTTGTATGGGAATTGCTCCTTGAGAGGCCGCCTTAAGACGGACGGATAGACAGTTAATAAGATAGTTGTTAGTGAAAAATCCAAGTAAAATTGATAATTTTTGGTGTTACTTTATACTCCTGTCATTTCTAGCCTCGTCCTCCCCTAGTAGTACTGCAGGCTGAACTGGAAAGTTAGTTAGCTACTCAGATCCGCTCTCCGTAGAAGAAATAGTTTTTGGTTTTTCGTCCCAAACTTCCAACGTAAAAAGTCTAGACAAAATTCAATGTAGTTAGCACAGGTAAGGTGGAGTGCAAAGCCAGTGGTGCCTAGTGGTAGGTACTTCCTCAGAGTGAGAGAGACTCAGAGGCCCTTTGAGCGACAGTCGCGCCGTGACCGGCATCGCTACTCGGAGACACAGCAACACCCGGAAGTGCACTCGATATTGGCACCTACGCGGCTCACGATATAAGAGCCGTCAGGTTGAAATTGCGTTGTCGCCGAGGGTCCACGCAGCACGCTCCATCGGGCCCGGCCGCCGCATATAGCGGCGTGTTCCGGTGTGCTCGCCCCAGGCAGGCCCCGGGCCCACGACGTTGATTCAGAAGGTTCGTTTTGTAGGACTCATATGGCAAGACGACTCAAGTCTATGCAGAGTGGAGTAAACTTAAATAGCTTAATGTAGGTTTAGAGTAGGTTTTCACGAAAAAATGCGGCTAACATTGTACATTGACATTCAACAAACAGAATGTAAATCGAAATATTTTTTTTATTTCTGATTTAATTTAGAAAAAAGGTATGGAGCAAGCGCAGTGGACAAAAACAGTGTCTACTTCCATGTTAGGGTTACAAACCATTGCGAAGAAGACTCGATATTGTTTTCTGAACAGCCGCATTGTTTTTAGTGAACTGTGACAGACTATCCGAACGGTTCCGTAAGCCAATCAGGGTGTGTACCCTTGAACAGGACCGTTGACCAATTCCGCCAATGGCATACTGAACCGTTGACGTTCATACGAATTACGATACACAAGGCACACCATTTAATTTTATAGACATGATGATATCGAGCTTCGCAGCCTATCCCTGCTGTAAAAATAGAACCTTGAATAGAACATAGTCACTATATCATCTTTCTGGATACAGTTCTACGTTATAGGTCATAATCTTAGACTCACTGCGAGGATATATTGATTCTACCTTCTGTTGTACGTACGTATTTGATTGGGCGATTGGTGACCGCGCGATAACGGGATGCCGATCACACCACTATACCACCTCGAACGCCATTTCTCGAATACCATTTTAGTAATAACACGTCCTTCTTGTTACGTAAACAGATGCCTTTCATCCATCCAGCCAACTCGTGCCTGAGAACCTGTTCTAGACAGATGTCATCGGCTCTTGCTCGCGCCGCTATTATTATTATTGAGGGCATCATATTCTGATTTATACAAACAGTGATAAGATATTTTGGTGAGGAATCGTTCCCCTTTTTTGTAGTAAGGCAATTAGTGCGCCATGTAGAACGGACTCGTTAGCCCAAAAGGCAACGTCTTTTGAGGTTTTACCTGGTGATCATTAAAGGGAGACCAAAAAAACAAAGCACTTACGGATCGAGAAAAAACATTCCCCAAGTACCAACGATCGAAGCTAGTCTGGAGACGGCGGAGGTGAAAAAACGACCAAAACAAACAATGAATCTCTGCAAAAGGTCGGAGGCTATTGAGTAAAAAAACTATAGTGTCTGTCGGCGGGTCGCGTAGACCCGCAGCACCTGGCACCCAGACATCGCACAAAAAATTCGCGCAAACCCATCGCACGACGTCGCACGTTCTCGTGAGCTCACTTGGATTCCAATAGCAAGGGAATTGCGGACTTTTGCAGACTTTCATTCTAGTTAGGATTTTGTTTCCGCTATAACATCGCCGAACAAAGTTGCCGCTGTCGTTTTGTTGTCGGTTTTACCTCGTCCTTTACGCCCGCAATCGCGCTGTTACAAAGTATGGAACGGTGAACAACTCCAACGCGCCGCGTCGGCATTGTTATGAATTACACTTTTATGTCGTATTCGAGTAAATTGTATGTTAAAGCACAACACGGATATGTTTTCTATTCCGAAATGCAAAATATAGACTTTCAACATTTTCGAATCGAAATTGGATGTTGCTTCTTGGCGCGAATAAAATACAGACGCGTGTCTTTGTTCGTGGACATTGTCGTCGGTGAAGTATTATTATTTAAGCCAAGAGAATGGTATCGGTCGGCGCACCTGCTGCACCTTTGTGGATTGGATTGGTGCCTTGTTGTTCCAAAGCGTCTGAGCCTTAAGCCCGGCCCAGCCTGAGCCGAGTGAGCGCACGGTCCCATGAATAATGCCAGATCGCCCCCCAGATACGGATTACGACGCGCAGTTATAAAACGTGTCTCGACCGTGTGCCATTATTTTTGCAAGCATCTCCTACATTGTTATCGAAGCGTCTGCGGCGGTGAATTGAAGAGCAATTTATTTTTAGCGAAAGACACGATTTGTAAGTCGTAAAGCCGATGCGACTCTCGCGGCCTCGTCTGGTTCCGTAGCCAGGCGAAGTTTCCCTCGAGGATGTCACTTTGACAGTGAGAGGAGATTTAAGCAGTATTGCGATTCATTGGTCTGCGCCCACCGCGCATAAACGCGCCATTACCTCCAGACTTCCCACTCGTACACGATACGGTAGGCACATGAATTGATATCATGAATTAAAAAAAAAACTACTCCACCTTTTACAATCCCCTAATAGCACTATCAAGGTACAACCGTGTAATTTCATTGACCGCACATTTCTCATGTGATACTCACTAAAGGTGGTTGAACCGTCGAATTAAGCCGGGCCTCTTTTACCGCTGTCATACCACGAGTGTTAGAAAAAACTTAATTTAAATTGGTAAAGGCACTTGTATAACTTATTACTACCACAATAATGCTGTGAATACCTTAACTTTACGGTCGTGTGCAAATATTTATCATTTGCTGGCCAACCAACTAAACGCGTAGTTATGTAGAGTTATGGTGTGTTTCGCAGCGGAAATGATCTAAAATCCTGCTGGATACCAAAGTGAATTGTTAGCTCGTATTCGGGCAATATTTGCAATAAATCAGTACAGAATACGGCATGTATTGCAGCGGTGGTAGATATTTTTTGCACAGCCGGACTTTGCGTTACTTTCAACTAGGAGGAATGCGGCCACTGACCAGCCAGCTTCTCGCTCCCTCGCCGTGTCTGTCTACGGCAACTTTACCATCTACTTCCACCCACACTCCTAACTCTCAAGTTGTAAAGCCTATTTTACAACGGGTAGACTGAGCAGACAATTTTGCAAGTCTCTGACTCCGCATCGTCTCTACATGCAAGTTTTCCATGTGTGCGCGCCGACACGTGTATTCAGTCGTGTGTGTAAGTCGTGTCTGTCTGTGTGTGACTATGATTTTCATGCCAAATTATAGCTTGTGATTAACCACTCGTCTGCCGCGACACAGATCTGTGTCCAACTTAGTATGGGTCACCTATACGTTGCGTTCCGCGAGGGCAGTTCAGGAGTTAATTGATCCAGTTCTTAAACGGAATTGCTCGATTAGTTTGTTTGTTGATGCGGCGTCATTTCTTATTCAACCTCGTAGGATCCTTGCCAAATTTCTAATATTTCACTTAGGATTTACCCAGTTGGCGTACATATAATAGAGGAAAACCACGAGAAAAATGAAAAGGTACTTACCCAAATAGGTACTTTGAAACTTTAAACTCTCAGACACATCCGTATTTAAATCTGAAACCCAGATAGATGCATACACATCACCCCGAATCTACACAAGTGTGTTCTGTTTTCATAGCATACTACTTCAGCTGTTTAATTTCACCTCTTTGAGCACAAATATATGTTGTACTTACAATACGGTGTATGTGCTCTAGCAGTTTGCACCGTCTGGCCTCGGATTACAGTCTGTGACGTCACAGCTCGTGATAGATTAGGTCAACACAGCAGCAGTGCGGGATTATATGTCTGCGAGGCTGTAGGCAGTGGTAGCCCAAAGCGGTGGTAGCCTAGTGGGTAGAACATTGGATGCGGAAGCGGGAGACCCAGGTTCGATTCCCAGTGCGGGCATGTACCTATGACTTTTCTTTCTAAGTTACCTACATTTGTGAAGACAGTAGCAATACCACTCGCTAACGGGGAAGGAAAACATCGTGAGGAAACCTGGGTGTCTGAGCTATTCACATACCTTAGCGCTTGAAATCGCCAATCCGCGGTGGGCACGCGTGGTGATTAAGCCCATACTCTCTCTCTGAGAGAAGGCCTGTGCCCTACAGTGGGACGTATATAGGCTGCTTATGAGGCTGTACGCTTCACAACTCTAAATAAAACATAGAATTTTAGAGATCCGTAGCCAAACATAACCTTATCAACATGACTGCGACGTCTGTCTGTCTATCTGACTTACCAATAAAGGACTTTATCTCTTGGACCGTAATATGGGTAGCATACCCATATGATGGCGGAACTCGTTGTGATTAAAGTGTTTTCACCAGGAATTTTGCTAAGTAATACAAATACATATAACGTATTATTGAATTTTTTCACAGTGTCATCAGGAAACCTATAGCGGCGAATTTTAAACTTTTGCTTATTAGGAGTGGTTATTATTAATACTATCTGTGTGGTGCTTATTAAGATATTCGTGTGGCGCCGGATTAAGAATAGCGTCACTCCATTTCCTCCCGTGGATGTCCTAGAAGGCGACTAAGGAAATAAATTACCAAGAGATGGGCAGCAGCGTCTTCCTGAGATTCCAACAACATAGTGCGATCGCCAACCCGCCTGCCAAGCGTGGCGATTCTGGCAAAACCCCTCATGGTTATGAAAACCATGAAGGAGGCCTATGTCCTGCAGGGGGCGTCAAATGGCTGATGATGATGATGGTTATCGATACTGATGTAACTGTTTTCAGGTTAAGTGTTATTTCAATAATAATATCCTCGGTGCGCGAGTCCGACTTGTACTTTCCGCTTTTTAGTAGATATGTGCATGGTTTTCATCCCGCAGAGCTTGGAAAATATTTGGGTAGAGCCACTTATTCTCTCAAATGCGTCAGGGTTATACATAAACGTGGAAAACATTAACATGCAGTAGCTAACACGTGGATGTCTGCGATTGAAAAGTTTCGTACCTAGATTGGTTATGTATGAGATGAGGACGTAGTTCTTATTCGCGAAATTCCGTAAAGTGGTATGCAATTCAACCTAACTCTCATAACAGTATTTCTCGTTCTATCGTATCTGTAAAGTACGGCCAGTGGCACCTAGATGTCGACACCTCTGTTTGAAACTCGCACTTATAACCTTCGCGCTAAGAGCTATTGCAAGTTTGCGAGATAGGTTTTGTAGACCCGTCAGCTGACTCTACGTCCATCACTCGACAAGGACGTGGCACTTATCTCTCCCACTCGAGCGAGACAGTCCGCCCAGCATGATATTCGATCATGCTTGCTCAGCAAACATAATAAAATGTCGTCATCATACACAATTCCATCCATTTGCCCCTAAACACTAGTCTCAATTTCGGATAACCTCGCGCGATCCGTATCTGTCGATTATGGTATCGCAATGTGATGGTTTTATTAACTTAAATGTTGTATTGGTGAGTACAATGCCACGGTGTGTATTCGGCTAGAGGCTATTGCTATAACGGAATATTGATAGAAACAGAATAGTTTTTTGAGGTTGCACCTAACAGCCATGCAAATTCGTGTCCGGCCGGCAGACGCGACATATTTGCATATTGTCCATTTGTATTTGCGAATCGCGTCTATATATCTGGGCCCCAGCCTGTTTGAGTGCTTGTCGAAATTCGCAATGCTAATAATACAATGGCCAGACGCACCTTGTGTTGGCACTGCATTGCATTTCTACTCCCGCAGAAGTGACTTTATTACCATCGCCGTAAGTTCACCTTTTCTCCGCCGCGTGCACTCTCAATAATCGGTGCGAAGAACTAGACACATAAATCTGTGTTCTCCTTCTGCCCAGTTGAACGATCTCGAGGTAAGTTCGCTTATTTACGGCGCGGATGCTTTTGAATACGATTTTGGCGTGCTTAGTGTCGGGGCCTCTGTAACTTTCGACAGTCATTGAATGGCGGGGGTCGTCGACCCGGCGTCGCGGCGGTGTAGGAATTTGCATGTGTCAATGACACAGTGCAGGCGCGGGCGACGGCTGGCGGCCTCGAGGCAGCCTACGTATACTTTTCCTTTCAGCCGGCGCGTCCGCAGCGCGGCCCGTGAAACAGTTTTCGGATCGACCTCGTGACACTGACCGCTCACATGCGCGCGTAGGCGAGCGAACATACGCCGCGCCGCCGCATTGTGATCTTTCAGGACGTTTGGAAGTCCTTAGTTTCCACATGCGATTTAGGCTAAATCACCTAGAGATCCGTTTCGATAGTTTTGCGTTTACTGAACATTGTATTATTATTACATTCAATACTGCTGTTAATTATTGTTTTTATAGTGAAAACTGATTACCTATAGTTTCATTTTACGTGATGAGTTTTTCTTTCTCCCGTTGTATTCATCAACGATTTTACTATGATCCGATAACTTATTAAGTTTAATCGCATATTTGTAAAAAAATATTTTTGGTTTGTTGTTTTATACGATAATAAAGCAAACAAAAAAATATTCCAAGCGATTTAGGCCAAGAAAATATGTCAAACCATTTTATAATGACTATTTGTTTGCAAGACCTGAAAATAAGAAAAAGCATTAAATACTTTTTGCGCAAACTTCTGGCCTTGTGTGTGAAGCTAGAAATAGCGCCAAGACGTGTCTATCAATCATTCGCCTTATTGTTATTTCTAGACAAGATTTCAAAACCCAGCCAAGTAATAATGCTTGAATAACATAACCAAATAATTGTAGAGCTCACAACAAAACGCTTTATCATTGTCTCGATCATCGCTGAATGTACATATAAAAATGCGATTGCCCTATCTCGAGTGCTTAGCTAGCGAGAACCGACTGTCGATCATCCGCGATGTTTAATTTTAAAGACGCTGCGCGGAATTATTCGCGGACGCAAAGAAAGAGTTTGGCGAGAATCTTTCGGCCATCAAACACGTCGCCGAGGAACGTGCGAAATCCAATAAAGAACCGGCAGCACCTGCGCCTTATTACATTCTTTTGGTGATGGCCCAGTAACGAGCCGGGAATTCCCCCAACTTTCCGGAAGGACCGAGCTGTCTTCAACTCCGCGGTAACTTCGATTAGCACACTTTCGCCCTTACAGCGCGGCGTACGATATGACATGAAATTCTGAAATTAGATTCCGGGTGGAATAGTTTCACCATGATGGATGTTGAGATAGTATCTCGCGAGTAAAGTACAATCTGCCCCTGTATTACGCGCACCAAATCCTGAACGATTCCAATTGTCTAACTCTCAAATTCGCTACCATTTGCTATCGCAATCGTCAGGATTCCGACCGGATTTTGTGTGCATAATCAGGCCGCTGCAAATACTCCTGAGGACGAAAAACAATTATTTAGACGTCTTAAAAACGCTTCACTTGTTTTATCCTGTACCTACCATTCAACTGCCGTCTGAAATCCCTCATTAAAAGTGTTAGCGTTGAACGACTGGGACAAGCGATTAAAATGAACAATTTTATGTTTCGCAGAATTGTCATAATGAAATGTAGTTAGCAGAGAGAGACCACGAGTGTGCCAACACGGAACAATGAGGGCCCGTGGGTGCGCGATTTCAATTGCAAATTCAGCATTAGCATAGGTGCTTTGTGACATCTTGAAAGGCTGTAGCTCAAGGCAATATTGTGCACAAGTCTAGACGCGCAGTAAGCAATTGTCCGCAGTTATCATCATGAAAGCAATGGACGAGATTGGCGGGGAACATAGAGGGTGGGCATGAAAGGAAAAGCCTGTGCCTATCAGTGAGATCTATGATATCTACGATATCTATCTATACAACCCATGAGGAGATAGATTAAACCGGGTACAGTTCCAGATTTTTTTAAACCCTGTTCTGGGGTAGTTAAGTTAGAATAATGAGCATAGATCACAGAGAAACTACAAAGGATACGTTATTACGAGGCTCGAGCTAAAAAAACCTTAAATTACTATTTATTTTGCCACTGTAGATTAGTCATTATTATCATTATAATTATCAACAGGAATAAAAGAGAACTCTAAAATTTATATTATCTTAAACAAATCAAACTAGTAGTATTTTTTACAATGAGGATATGGAACAAAGGTCGCGCCTATAGCAGAAAAACTCACCGAGAGCCGCCTACGATGGTCCGGTCATGTCATGAGACGCCCGAAGACCATGTCGTAAAAAGGGCCTTAACACTGCCAAATAATAAGAAAAGTAGAGGACGCCCACTGGTCACGTGGTGGTCCACGGTAGCCAAGGACTTAGAGCTTGCCCAAACAAATGTTTCGACAGCTCAGGGGCCAGACTGTCCTGGCGCCGCGGAACTAGGAGAGTCGACCCCAAATAATGGGAAATAGGTAAGGACAAAGAAGAAGAGGATATAGAACAATAAAAATATTAAAAGAAAAAGAGAACAAAGTATAAAAAAATATTAGGTACTTTTAGTTTACAAGTTAAGTTTTACTATGCAATAATCAGTCTTACCGTAAAATTCGAAGAATTTCGTATTTTTTACGAGTGAACATGGTAAAGCAACTAACATAGTGTACTATTGTTCTTTTAGAAGTCTTTTACAAACTTTCATCGACATGTAACAACAGAATAAAATAATCTCTTTTCATTTAAATAACAAAGCGACTAAAAATAAAAATTAAATACTTTTCTGAGATGTTGCCACCTCGTGCATTTGTGCAATACTCGACTCCTCACGCGACTCCGCTTGATTTAAATGCTATCAATGCAAAATTAAGAAAATTCTTTTTTTTTAAGAACCTGGTAGAACCGGGTATTCTTCTACAGAACCGGTTCTGCAGAAAACTCGGTGGAACCGGGTATACCCGGGTATTTCGGAACCGGGTAGAAAGGGGTGCATACCCCAATCATTATGATACTAAACAAGATACAAAGAAAACAACCAAAATTGTACAAAGTTAACACCATTTCCACCGCCACCATATTTCCCACGGATAATCTGCTGTTGTTAATTACAAATAAAAATAAAATATAACTGGCATAATCAGTTCAATAGCTAATGAGGAATCACTTCCTCAGCACAACGCTGAGTCAGCTGCCTTTTGTGGCAACTTAGATACACTACAGGCTACATCTATGGTCCTGCTTTATTTATTCATTTTGTCTGTTGTGTATTTAGTTTTCTTTCTGTTGTATTATGTTACTTACCTCCTTATTTTGTTTATGTGATGTATCTTTTTGGTATAATAAATGTCTTTCTTCTTCTTCTTCTTCAAAAACTAAAAAAATGTATTTAAAACTTGACGCTTCAAAAACTGGTCATCGAATTGACGAATGATTAGGTATTACGGCGTATGTGAGAAGGTGAGGTAGGTGTCTAGGGTAAAGTGTGGCCAGCTAATGAAAGTTTGATTAACACAAAGAAGTCCGCACAAACAAGCCTTATCCAACTTTCAGCGTAATAGTGTAAAATACAGCAAATTCATTTATCCTCTTGAAAACATGTCTTTCCTCGTCGCATAGTTATCAATGACCTATATCAAAATCATTGGGGTACCCATTAATCTCTAGAATTCTAAAAGATCGGGCGTAACAATGGTTTTAATTGTTTATTTCAAGGTTAATCTCTTTGAGATTATATTTTGTTACGAGAAGTGGTACCAAATTGACTTAAGGGAGGGATGTAAAGGATTTAAAAAGAATGGAAGTATCGATATGTACTTCTACAAATAATCATTATGCAATGAAATAAACCCCATTTCGTACATTCTGCTACAAAATAATTTCCAGCTAAGAACAACTACAGCCCTGCCTATCTAAGAATAGCGAAGAATGATGCTCCTTTAGACATTTGCATCTAGCGTAAAATAAAAATGATTTAACCTATAAGTATACAAAAATGTGCAATAGTGTGCATAATTCCTCTTTTGTTGCTTTCAGGTACGTACCACAGAGAAACGGTTTTTTACCGGTTTTACAGGCAGTAAGCAACAGTTTTTGTAAGTAGTAAAAATAGCAGGGGTTACAATAAGAAAATATGTTTTTAGATTTATTAAATTTTATTTGACATTATTACGTACTTCAGGACCGCTATCGGATATCCGCCCAATTTATCGGATTCTTCAGTTAAAAACGGGAATATATATAGAATACATAATTAAAATATAGGTTTTAGTTGTAATTTTGCCTATTCGTCGACAATTGTGTAGTTGGTGAAGTAGTTTTCTTTTCATTTCCAACGCGTTGTACATTTAGAGTCCAATGTATTCTTCATATCTTTCAACTCAGGCGGCATATTTGTATTAACATTTATATTGAAATCGGCATGTATCTTCTTTTGTCCAGTTCATCGTTATTTCCATCCACTGTCTTGAATACATCGAATAAACCACACTTGGTTCTATCCAGTTTATCGTGATTTCCACAAATACCATTTTATCTTATGCAATTTCATCGTCATAAATTTTCATAGGCTCAATTGGCTGTCTTGAGAAAGATTTTGGTGTACGAATGGTACAAATCAGCTCCACATATTGGCCTCTTCTTCTCTGCATCAACATGTTTTTTTTTTTCGATTTTTCTTAAAATTCACTGTGCAAACTGTTTCAATGTACGTTTTTTGATAGTAGTTAGAGTGATCCTTGATCGAATTCGAGAAGTCATAAATGATTTCATTTTTAATTTACTTCTTATATTGTATATTTGCTGTAGTTTGGTCCCATTTAAATAACCTATAAGATCCGATCCGAGTCCGGAGAGCGATAGATGGTAGATACGCCCCTCAGGAAAAGGGTAAGCAAACGTTTCCGAATCATAACTGGGAACGACTCCGCTTCATCTAATATTAAGGCGGCTGCATCAGTGCAAATCCTAAGCCACATTTAATATTTCAGCCAAAACGGCGTGTGGTTTTATGCGGACGAGGTTTTCTCGGCTTCCACGGAGATTTAAGTTTTGTTTTAGCGTTTGTGAAGCAACGCCCGAGGTGCTGATACACTCGCTGAATAGTTTATGCGGCGCGCCTCTAGGTACCTCTTTCTTGAAACTTTCCAGCCTGCTGCATTGCTCAGGCAAACTTGAATTAAGGAACTGTTAACTTATTCCGTTTAATCACTCCTCCAAGCCGAGCTAACTGGATGGTGGGCGGTGGTGGGAAAAACTTAAGTCTTTACATCAATTGGACATAGTTTATTTGTACTTTTTTCTACTTTAGATAAGTTGGTGGAAGTAGCTGGTCTTTTGATGCTCAGTGATGATTAAAGTGAGTGAAGCGCCTTCGATCTCACTCATCGTACGATCAGGTCCGTTTCCGCGGTGTTATCTATGCTATAATGTAAATCTATTTTAAAGAACCTCTAGGCGATTTAGGTCAAGTGAGTTTTCCTACCGGGCTACAAACGTCAAGCGAAGCTACACGAAATGAAAATTCATTGTCATGCACTTTGGCGCACATTTGAAGCCTCCGATGCAACGACGTGGAATAGACGCTAATGTGTCCGTGCAAAACAAATCGCTGGGGCGTGCTCTCCCGCTTAAAACGTGGAAAGCGAATGGCAAATATGAACATTATTCTAGTCTATATTATGTTACCCTCTACTTCATTCAGCTCCTTGTCACACTGACGATAAAGCTGTAGCTGCCATTCTCAGGTAAACCTTCAGAGATTTCATCGAAACATACCTAGCTCCAAGAACTAAGGTTAGGTCCCATTATGTACCTAGAACTACAAAATACAACTTTGGCCTATATTGTACTATCATATAATCCGCATCCATTGCGGGTTTTATTCAATCTATCCTACGCACATGCCAAATCCAGCACATAGGACATATGAATGTATAATATATATATATATATATATACATATATATATATATACGCTTGTATAATGTGGCCTTTTAGCCGAGGTCGATAAAGTTACTTGTATCTGTACCTGAAGAGAAAAGTAACCGTGATTTTCGTTTGCTTTCCGTTACCGTTCTATACATTGTAATATATTGTAAGCCGTAAAATAAAGCTGTATTGTTTGAGTTGAATTAAGATTACCAAACCTTACCTATTTGCTCGTATTGGAATGAGCCAGGCAAACAGGTTTCGGAAGTCGGATGGGAAATAATATAAACAAACATTAATCGGATGCGGTTCCGGTTCTGTCTCCCGCTGATGAATATTCAGAAAATGGTGCCACTTGTCGTGAATTTGCAAGAAATAATCCACGGAGGCCGACACCCGTCGACGATTTAAGTAATTCATTACAAAGCTGGCGCAAGGCGCTTTTAAAATTAGATACCTCTTTTTATATTACGAAAAACCCTTTTACATCAAGGTGTTTTATATTCGTTCTATGCTCAAGTCTTTCAACCCATTATGTCCCCACCGAGGGGCACGGGTCTCTTCCCTGAGGAAGGTATAGGCCATACTCCACCACGGGGGCCAAGTCCGGATTGGTGGAGGCTTGTAGACTAGTGGCTCGTCTACTGTCAGAAGTTGTCAAGCCGCCCTAAGGCCTCTGACTTGGCTTAACGACTGCCATCTATCGACGGCAGCCGGCACCAATAGCTTAATGTGCCTTGCGAAGCACGGAACCGCTCGGAAAAATGCCATACACTGAACGCGCCCTGTGTTGCTTAACCTTCGTGATCGTTTAAGATCACTCAGGCAGCCGGGGCTACGATCGATTCGTAATTGGCACACTACTATTGAGTAGTGTAATATGAACTTTCTGAATCTGATATAAACACGAACAGGGTCAAGTTTCATAAAACTACCATTCGCAGTTTATTGTGACAATTCGAGGTACATTGTGTAGCAGATTCTACTTATTAATCCGTGGGTTAATCGACTTTACAATGTACATTGAATTAAACAATAATGAATCATAGTTCTTTGAAACAGACCCCAGCTCGATATATCGACATTTATTCTATTATAGCCGAATCAATTTTACGCCACTGTAATACATTAAGCCGAGGGTTAAGATTTAAGGGTGTTCGTGCATGCACTTAGTTAGGGTGCAGCTAGATCGATGGATAAGTAGCCAGCAACAATTACAAGTCACTGTAGAACGAGACAGCCAGAACTCATTTCCTACACTCCGTGGTGTATTAAAAATTCAGACTGAGTCTTTCCCACGGATTACGACTCTTTGTGCAAAGTATGAATGGACGGACGGATTTACTATAATGGAAGGATGGAAACCCTGATATTGTGTTACAAAAAAGTGGCAGGCTATAATAACTGCACCTACTACTAAATGAAAGGCGAGATGACAAATTGATTAGGCACTTAGTAACATCGTTCAAAAAAATATAACAAGCAATATACGTCTGCCGGCGAAATAACACGCGTGAGGCCACTTTCCCTCTTTTTGATATTTGTTAAATGAATGAGAGAGTTTGTGTAGTGGGAGCGATATCGGCTCCGCACGCGAGTCTGAGCGCCTACCGCGAACTACACGGGACAAAGACGTGAAGAAACCCAGTGCTGCGCCATTACGAACCACCTAAAAAGTATCGGTTTGAGTTATCTAGATTTATTTTTCTTATATCTTCCACACAACATGTTACCCAAACTAGGATACCGTGTGCTACGGTGACCAGGACATCACACACACCGTACATTTGTACACTGAGGCCAAGTGTACAAAAGTACGGCGCCCCCCAGTGGGAATTGAACCCAAGAGCTCCGGCATGGTAATCAGACGTGATACCGCGACCAACGTGGCAGTCGAATTTTAAGAAGCAGAGTTGGCCGTCTAGTAATATACAAAATCGACTGGACATAAAAGTTTCAAATGAACGAATCTTATCGCTCTTCGACATACGAGCTAGTTTAGAAAAGGCCTTTGTCAAGTATCGTTAGACTCGCAATCGGACCTCAGTGTGCCGGTGCTTGCAGCGCACCAAATAGGTTGGAAAATAACTCGTCTCCCCAAGGCTCCACTGCGATTCAATCAGCTCTGATTCAGAAATTCGGAGTTCGTTTGCCGAGTGGATGAGACGGGCGTGTTGTAGAGCCTGGCTACGGGTGACAGGCGTGGATCCAGGGCCATATTTATAGATTGATAGATAGACAAATTATTTATTTAGATAAGACACACACACGTATACAAAGCATCTAATTACAAGTAACAGTACAAAGCATAGCATAGACCATAACAGTAGCAAAAGTACTTACATGAAAAGCAGAAGCACTGAGATTTGCATTTGTCGGTACGGTATTGTATCAATTGGAGTGACAACGTGGGTCTCGTGGCAAATGTAAATGGGCTCCAACTCAGCATGTGCTGAAAGTAAGGGAAAAACTGCAGCGCTGGTATTCTGCCGCTGCACGTTGTGAGCGACACCATTTCATAGAACTACAATTCGTAGTTTACCATACTAACTCGATGTACATTGCAAATTCGGTTGAACCACAGATTAGCAAGGAGGTAGAATCGGCTACGCAATGTACAACGGATTTTAATAATAAACTATGAATTGTAGTTTTATGAAACGTGGCCCAGGTGATATTACAACATATATTAAAATAGTTCAGAGTAGAGTAGGTAGAGAACTTCTTATTGTACACAATAAAGGAAAATCAAAAACATAATAATATTATTATCCTAAGGGTACTAGTCTAGGTAGGATAGGTTCCGACTTCTTCAAGATATTATGATGGGCAAGATTGAGGGAAGGAGGTGTGTTGGCAGAAGTCGTGGCTCAGAAACATCAGGGAATGGACGGATGTAGCCTGCATCGAAGACCTGTTTCGGTTGGCAAGAAACGAAGAAGAACATCCGGAGCTGACGGCCAACCTCCATTAGTGAACAAGAAGAAGGGTATAGTGATTACGTTTATTACGGCTAGGAAACGCCTAGGCGTAGGTTAGGACCCTATTAAGCTCTCTTATTTCAAGATAGTGTTCGTAACAAAATCAAAAGCGATCCCAGAGGTAGGCTGAGGCAGATATTACGCGCACCAAATCCAAAACGATTCCCATCGTCTAACTGTCAAATTCCATACTAATTGCTATCGCAAACGTCAGAATTCCGACAGGATTAGGTGCGCATAGTTAGGCCCCTGAGCGCTGTAGTTTTAGGCAACCTTCACTTACAACTCTTTGTCTTTTGGGGGGTGCAGAGAGCGTTCATAACGCCAACATTTCTACAACTCTTTATTGTACACCAGGATGTTGTCTTCAAACTTCTCACTAAACCAAAACCGGAGCACGTTACGGAAGTTTGGGTACATATCATTTTTGTCACATATTTTGTCAATGTCATTGTCTCAAACCGTTTTCCACTAAATATATTATTAGCCCTTTCATTAGTTTCTCTTCACTTTTTCTATACTGTAGCCAACATTTGTAGCCCTGCGTCCACCTCTGCCTTGTGACAGGCTATAATGAAACCTCCGCCGTCTCGTACCGTGCTAATGACGTCATTATCACCCTCTAAAATCGATTTGCTGTGACACTGTCCTTGTCGTTACAAAATGGAAGTGTAATCTAAATAAACATTTGGCGTCGTTACGCAAAAATATCTTTGTAAAGTAAAACATTGCGCATTACATCGAGCTGTGTCTGAAGACTGTCAATATAATAACAATAATAACTTCCACACAACACAACAACTTGTCTAGAATATCCTGTGTTGCTTTTAGGTACTCGGCAAGGACATCACAAACAAGGAAATACACCTAGACTGAGGCCGCGTGTACAATGTACTAACAGTCCCCAATGGGAATCAAATCTACGACCTCCAACTTGGTAATCAGACCGCTAGACTAACGTGGCAGTCAAGGCAGTATTAAAGTACTACAGACAATTTTGTATACAACGTGTATTGGAATTACGGAGGATTGTTTCTTTACTATAATTAGTGATTAAGCGAATTCGAATACAGCAATTTAAAAGAAAACTCGTCTCCAAATATTTTAATTGATACACATCAAGAGCGGAAACTGGATATTAGGGATGTGCATCAATAACGACAGTTGATAGGTTCATTACTCTATTTGGTGAATAAAACTAGACCGGATGTTGGTTTTCATGTCGGTTATTGTAGGAAAGTAGAAGCGATGGTAGCCTAGTGGGTAGAACATTGGACTCGGAAGCGGGAGACCCAGGTTCGATTCCCAGTGCGGGCATGTCCCTATGACTTTGTTTTCTAAGTTATGTACATTTGTGAAGTTATAGTAGCAATACCACTCGCTAACTGTGAAGGAAAACATCGTGAGGAAACCTGGGTGTCCGAGCCATTCACATACCTCAGTGCTTGAAATCGCCAATCCGCGGTGGGCACGCGTGGTGATTAAGCCCATACACTCTCTCTGAGAGAAGGCCTGTGCCCTACAGTGGGACGTATATAGGCTGCTTATGATTGTAGGAAACATCAGGAATGTCCGAATTTAAATGATTTCGCTAACATTAAAAACTTCTTCAGGTATCTTAAGGGCTCTGTGTCTTCCGGTATTAAATATCCACGGGGTAATGACCTGACATTTACTGCATACTGTGATTCAGACTTCGCAGGAGATCCAGACACCAGGAAAAGTACAAATGGCTTTGTTGCTTTATACGCTAGTGGTCCAGTCCACTGGTGTTCGCGTAAGCAGTCCGTCAATGCCTTATGGAGTACAGAGGCTGAGTTCATATCAGCCGCCGAATGTATTACCTAAGGATCTTTAATATGTTCAGCGCCTGATTTTCGAGATAACGGGACATATACCTACAACTCGGTTATATATTGATAATCAATCCGCAATTGATGTCAAATATCATTATATAAAAGAGAAAATTAATCAAAATTTGATTGAAATTCTTTATTGTCCGACCAATCTGAATGTTGCTGATATCTCAATTAAATTGACTGCAAAAGCTCACTAACCGCTTTTTTTAAAGGTATGGACATAGAGATGTATAGAACAATGACGCAATAATGGTGTTTTAGTATCAGGCATTATTTTAACGATGTTATAGTGAATATGTCGGTTAATGAGTTCTTGCAATAAGCCGACGATATAGTATCCTACTATATTAGGGGCTCAAATACTATATTTCTAAAAAAATATATATTAATCTTTGTCTAAAGCTCGCTCTTCAAGTCTAAATCCGTGAATCGCGCGGCACGACTGTCGCTTTTTTTTTACAATTTTTTACCATTATTTTGCCATCTACTATATTTTTAGAGGTAATGGCTTCGAAAATACTATATTTGTTAGAAAAAAAGTTGGCAACCCTAGTTAAAAACGACGCAAACCGTGCCACTGCAGAAGGCAGCATCGCATCGACTGTGTCATTCATGGCGGTTTGTAACTCGGTTTCAACCCGTTTACATAGATTTTTGCGGCTCGGTTTGCAAGTCAGTTTGCGTATACTATCAAACCGGTTTAGATCGACCTGAGAAATTTCGAGATCGTTACATCGCTAGTTGTAGTGCTAACGCTAAAGTAGTAGGTACTATAGTGCGATAAAACAAAATATCCTGGCCAGATAACAGCTTCACTTTTATTAAGTTGTTTTTTAAATTTTGTATGAAAAAATGCAGGGTATGTCTGTACTTATATTTTGATAATTTTGGTATGTAGATCTAAACATGTGGGCAAATTTTGTTCATCTGGTAACCCACAAAGCACGAACACATCTTTGAAGGGCGGCCATTTGTAAGTATCACTTGTAATTAAAGAAGGATCCGTCTGCATTTTGTTCACGTCTGTGATTCCGTTAATTATGCCATCAAACTGAAAGTACTATGACAGTGTGAGGATGTAATATAAACAAGCTTACCTAACATAATTTTATGAAGTGAAAAATTTACCTAATCACAACCATATTGCCTCTTTTCATTCTGTCAGGCGCTGGAGGCTAATAAATTCAATTTGATCGATATATTTTATTTCCATGATAGCTACGAGAGCGGAGTTTTCAAAATTTGAGGGAAGCAAATGAGAAACAATGGCTAGCCTATGAAAAGTTCAGTGATTCTGCACAAATTATTTACCATGGCTAGGTAACCGGCCAACGAGACATCCGGATGATCTGTCCCCTTAAATGCGTCGTTTCTTCTAAAATACGATGGAAGCAAATAAAAGCATTGGGGCAGCAATTATTCGTTGCAATTTCAACGATAAAGCGCCTATTACACACCAAGTGACGGATCATTCTGACGCTAACTAAAAGTTTATTTGCTGTTGCCTGTTACTAGTTACAGAAGATTTGACCTCTCTGTAAAACATTAATAACTTAGGTATATCATTCGCTTTAGCAACTTTATTATACTAAAACTTTATTATATTTTCCCCGAAAGACATAAATCTGGTCAAGCAGGGCGCGAAAAATTGTGGAAAATAGTGGCTCATTATTTTATTCGAGTGCGCCCCCAACGGTGGTTGAGTATCGAACACCGGTATCGTACAACAATCTTACGGCCTTTTACCTTTCCGTAGCCGCCGCCCCCTGGCAACTTCGGGGCAGGCACCCCAGTAGGTACGTAATCGTTCGTGCAAATGCATCGAGGTATGTGGGAACAAACCGAGTAGGTTACGTTTGAAAACTTAATTCACTTTGCCCGTTGTTTTTTCTCCCGTTTGCCAACATGCAGTCTGCTTTTAGTTGCTCTCGTTTGGCTCGTGTTTGTTGTCATATGCAAAGGCATAAGCCTTGAAAACACAGCGTAGGACGCCCACCAGCTCGCTGGACCGACGATCTGAGGCAGATTGCTGGCAGTGGCTGCATGAGGATGGCCGAGGACAGAAAGAAGTGGCGTGCCTTGGGGGAGGCCTATGTCCAGCAGTGGACGAGTGCGGACTAATTGATTGATTGACAAGCCTTGCAGCTCTCATCTAACTTTACAAGTAATTTTGAAAGTCCATTCCTTAAGAACAATTTTACCACATGAAGCAATAAACTGAATTTGAATTTGGGGTTATATCTAAGAAGTATACAACTGCTCTGCGAAGACATAAATCATGAGGATAAAAAATAATAAATGAATGAGCTTGAGCGGCCGAGGCTCTACCAGAAAAGAAATAAATTACGTACAGTAAGAACAACTACTAAGTATATAATATTATTTACTTTGCGGGTTACTTACTATTACTTGATTTTTTATTTATATGGATGTTTTTGTAGTAAGTGCGATTTTTATATATTATTGTTACAAAAACATGAACACACTTCGTTTGTGTGTCTTTTTATCGTTCCATAGTCAACAAGGAACCCTAGTTCCGCCATGTACCTACGTTCGTCTGTCTATCCGTATGCCTGTCCGCGGCTTAGCACAGAGACGACAGGTACTAGAAAGCTGTAATTTGGCAAAGATAAACATATTAATCAGGCTGACAAAACCACACAAAAAGTCAGTATAAAATCTAAAAAGAAAATAGTGTTCCACCCCTACACCTAAATTAGGAATGCATTTTTTATTTTATTTATTTTTTTATTTAATTTTTTTCTGGTCGGTTTGTTGTCGAATGCTAACATTAACATTTTATAGAATCCTTCTTTCTGTTCAAAAATACTGAAGTTATTTTTAATATAACTACTTTGACCTTGAAGCTTATACTCGTACCCATGAAAAGTATTTCGAAGTGGTTGTGACCAATTAATTCTAAATACTTTTCAAAGCAACCACAAAATTATTTTGGGCGGGCGGCCGATCTCTATCACTGAAAATACCCTTCGTTAAACAATTGTTTGTAACGAAATATGTGGCTGAGAAGTTTTTAAATAATTTAATAGTTTTAACGAACCTGCGGATAGCGGTTGGTTAGTTGTAGTTATTACTTAGTTAGATGCCCGTAGGTATTTAGGGCAGAGTGAATAGTAGAGAACGATTTATAATTTAAAAATTTGCATTATTAATGTTTGAAATTCTCAAACTTCTTCAATTAACGTATGTGACATATTAGTTCTTCTACAAAAAAATACAGCACTTTTTTTCTTAAAAGACAAGTAAATTACACAGAACAAATAAAGGTATTGTGTAGGTACAACGAATAATATAATTTATCGATGCTTTCATAATCCACTTGCTTAAACAATATATCGGGATAAAAGAAAATAATACATCTTCAGTCTTTTTGCCAGGCGAGGATGTCGTGTCGTATGGGGAAGGAAAGAAAGCAATCAATTAACTAATTTCCCACAATTGCTGCGGACGTTAACAGACGCGAGTTAGCCACGTCGCGTCTCGGTTAATCAGCAGTCGGGCACAGTCTTATTGTGACGGTTCCATTATATATCTCTCGATTACTTCCCAGGTGAATTTTTTATTTAGTATAGTGTAGTGTAGACTGCTGTACGACCGAGCAATGTTGCATAGACTGAGAGAGTGACTCTGGAGCATTTAATTAGTCGCATTGAATTCAGCGATCACTCGTTAAAACTCGTTTTGATCCCGTCCACCAATTGCCTGAATAGACGCCGCCGGTGAGTAATTAGAACCGGACTGTTCTTAGCCTGTGACCGGGTCTCCACTAATCGGTGCAGTAACCGGCTAGCTTCCGCCGCCCTTTGTCTCGCCCGTCAAACAATCGGCTGTCTTCCGCGAACGCACGCCATGTTGGATCGCAGGCGACGTAAGGGGCATCGATTTGCTTAGTTTCGAATTCAACGGGCTGGCCATATACAATCATATGCGGTAGATACAAGGAAGCGTAAACAAAACCAGAGGACGTGGTATAGTGGTGCTAAGCTTAGCGGCCTAGAGGTTTAGGATGATGACCAATGAGGTCAAAACAAAACAGGAAAAACTGGATGCGAAAAGCCCAAAACCGAAACTAATCGCGTGCATTAGAGGAGACCTACACTCAGCAATCATTTAAAAAAGAGGATGGAGGGTTATTTATGGAACTGACTGAAGTATAATGAGTTGCTTCTGGTATTAACTTAAGCCTTTTCATAACTTTTCCTCTTACACACTTAGAAACTCTACGATACAGTGAATGCACTGGTTTCTCGTAGATATTTAAAGATTGTCGGAACCACGAACAGACATTGACTTCAAAGCATTTTACTAAGACCCGGAGCTGGATAACATATTTTTTCAACGTTGAACGTTGATATTTGAAGATAGTTAAAGATTGTCGGAACGACAAAAAGACATTGACTTCAAAGCATTTTACCAAGACCCGGAGCTGGATAACATGCTTTTTCAACGTTCAAGTAAAGTTTTATACCTAAAGTTTTCTCCACAAAAGAGGGTTCACTCCAACTCGCTCCACAGCGAAGACGTCGCAGCACAATGGAACTTTACATTACAATTATCAACAAGGTTACTGTCTCCACGAAGTCAAACGGCGGACGCAATGAAGTCGCTGAAGGAAACGCGTTCCATGGAAACGCCCGCGACACCCATTCAGAGTGTCAGCCTTGTTTACAAACAAACGAGTAATTGACGCAAGAATTTTAAACATCGCCGCCCGCCACCGTTTTGTGGAGAACAACACCCTTCGCCTTACGGGCGAATTGAAGGGAAAGGATTCGCCAAATGGCAGGGCACCGTTTCCTTTATTGTTTCTCTCAACAAAGGTTTTACATACAATTAATATCAGCCTGACATGGCGCACTACTGTTATGCGTAAGCCTCTTTTCAGAGACCGAAGCTTACCTCAGTAACCACGTTTATGGAAACCCAACATGTTTCATTCAACATGCGTATCATCTCACTTTGTAGTTCTAGTTTGGACTTGAGATTTCCGCACTTAGCCTAATAATTGGGCCATTGTACGTATAGCAAGCGCTAAGGTTTGTAAATACCTCAGACACTAGGGTTTCCTAACGATGTTTTCCTTCAGTAGCGAGTGGTATTTCCACTACAACTTTACAAATGTACGTAACTCAGACAACAAACATGCCAGGATTCGAACCCACGACCTCGCAAATAAGAAGCCGGCTACCACTCCACTACCATCACTCAGCATGATCTTACTTTGTCTAGCTACGTATAAATTACGTAAGACGTATCGACTCTGCATCGAGATATGGACTTTATACGAGCACGCAGCGAGTCCTCGACAAATTCTCTTCAAAACTCGTCGATTCTCTCCATATGTATGTCAGGCTTTGCTCTATTAGGTCCATTTACTTTTTGAGTGTGCGTAATGGAGGCGGGGTCGCAACGGGGCGGCTTTCATTCCTTAATGTAACGTTTGGCTAGTCGTTTGCTTAATCGAGCACGGGTAAATAGAATAATTGAACGGGCTGATGAAAAATCTTTACGCCAGCTCCATTTTCCGATTAGAGAGCTGGAGTTTTGGCACGTCGGTCCATTAGTTCACATTCAGTCCCAGGAAGAGTGTGCTCTTTTTCTCTACAAATCTTCTCTATTCAGCTCCGGTATTCACTAAAGAGCAAAAA
The DNA here is from genome assembly GCA_947308005.1 of Yponomeuta malinellus. NCBI lineage: Eukaryota > Metazoa > Arthropoda > Insecta > Lepidoptera > Yponomeutidae > Yponomeuta > Yponomeuta malinellus. The sequence goes on along the minus strand of OX371006.1, from coordinate 10,927,098 downwards.
ATCTACAGGACCAAATTTCCACGCTCAAGCTCGAAGGACCAATCTAGCCATTCGTTTAGTTAGCCAGAGATGACTGTTTGAAATGTGGTGCGCGAACAGGACCTCAGATTTAAATTATTCTTATTCTCAATCTTAACTAACGTTTGAAGGATGACACACACCAACGTGGCGGTAGTGGTCTCGGAACTCGTATTCAAAAATCACTCGAATTTTCGCAGTATCCATCTTTCTTGTCTAAATTGAATAACAAAAACAATTGAAAGTCGATATTCAAATGTTTCACATTATTTAAAAAAAGAACATCATAGAAACCATTTGAAAAAAGTTTCATTCGAAAACCTCAAACCATAAAGATTCTATGTCAATTCAAAGAACCTATTGAAATAAAACGGCAATTTCATACTTTAACCCCTATTATTTCTAAAACCCTAAGTTTTCGAAAAACATGACTGAAAAAACTGCTAAAAAACTCTAGGTTTCTTTTTCATTGTGGTGTTTCAGGAATTGCACATTTTAGATCTAATCCTGTAAAGGCTGTTTGTGTTACGTCGGTAACTATACTCATATGTACGTCCATAAATAATAACCACAGTGCGATGGACATTTACAGGTCATTAATTCTAACTATTCAAGTCGCAGTATCGCGGGGCCTAGCCTACTTTTGGCCCAAGTATTCTCTGAGGGCCGTCCACAATGTCTTTGTTCCCGAGAAAGGAGTCCGCATAGTTAAGCTACCTATTTCGTTGGGTACATCAGGTACGCATAAGAGGGCGGGTCACGAGGCCAGTCCCGTACAAACGTAGCTTGGTTTTAATTTACAAACATTTGCCGAATAGTAATGAAACTTTACCAATATGTTAAGAGGTCCAATTTAGATTTTTAACGTGCTCAGAATTAAGAATAAATGAATAATAAAGAAATAAGAGCCTTTTCAAAGAAACTTTCCACAAGGCTCAGTTTTCTTTTTGATTAGTTTATATGCAATTCTAAGCACGATCAAACCTCCATTAGTGTACTCTTAACATAGTGGCAAAGTTTCATTAAAGTAGTTTGTCTACGTTTTTTTTTTTTGCTACGGTTTGCTGGAAGAAATCTCTTACAGATATAATCTCGCCTTTGTACATGTTATTTTTATGTAATGTCCTGTTATATGTATTATCTGCAATAAGCATAATCAGCCTATATGCGTCTCACTGTAGGGCACAGGCCTTCTCTCAAGGAGAGAGTATGGGCTTAATCACCACGCGTACCCACCGCGGATTGGCGATTTCAAGCGCTGAGGTATGTGAATAGCTCAGACACTCAGGTTTCCTCACGATGTTTTTCTTCACCGTTAGCGTGTGGTATTGCTACTATAACTTCACAATGTACATAACTTAGAAACCCAAGTCATAGGTACATGCCCGCACTTGGGATCGAACCTGGGTCTCTCGCTTCCGAGTCCGATGTTCTACCCACTAGGCTACCAACGCTCTTCTGCAATAAAGTATAATATATTTATTTCTTGTTGGTTTGAGAATTGCCGTTTAAAGCAGGGGGTCCTCCCCACATTTTCTTTCTAAAGATATTACGTTCTAGGTAAACGCGTCCTGTATTGGTTTTTATTGTGCACCTGGTCCAAAGTTCAGCCAAAAACAAATGTTAGGCTAGTAAAATCAATTTGTATGTCCATGATTTATAGAGATCAGCGAAAGCTGGCGCCTAAATTGTATTCTTTACACTCTAGTGCAAGAGCGACATGGTATACTTGTCAGCTTTCGTGAGAAAATAATTTTCACCTCACTAGCTCGTAAAAGCTCTGTTTATCATTCGAAATCTGCGTGGAAAATCGCACTTTATCCGCTAGCGTGGAAAGTGTTTTTAAAATTAGAATATTTTTATTCAATAAAGGTTTCGTACAATAAATTACATATATATAGAACCTCATTGGTTTCGTAATAGTTTATATTCTCTGCAGCCAGTCCATTGATGATTGAAATACAAATACTTATTTCATGTCATGCGCCAGCCTCATTTAAAGAATCGCACTGGCCGGCAAGAAAATTTGATTTAAAAAAAAAAATTAACTTTCAATATTACCAATTGTAGTAATTTTACTTTTAATTTTTGAAATAAATAAACAGTAATTTAATATTTATTAAAACTGTTTTTCTTGCACCTAACATTTTCCTCGCTTTAGTGAGGTGAAAAGTTGTGTGTTGCGCTCGGCAGCAAAGTTATTTAGCGTCTCGTACCTTTGAAACCCTCGCTACGCTCAGGATTCTATATTTGAACCACTCGCTTCGCTCGTGGCTCAATCCTAGAATCCTTCGCTTGCTCAGGTTTCAATACAAGGTACTCGCGCCAAAAATTAACTTTGCAGCCTTGCATAACAAATAACTATTGTTGCGTTGTGTCCATGTGTTTGGTGGCGTTAGCTTAGGATAACGTTGGGTCAATACAAAGAATATTTTCCAACACCCGTATTTAGTTAGTAGCAAACCGCAGAAAAAGGTCACTAAAGATACAATGTGAATGCCTATGTAGCCACCCCATATACCTACCTATTTAGTTTATTTAGAGTATGTTAATCGAGCTCGGTAATGAGTGTCGGAATACTTCCTTGAAAGTTCCATTTCCATACAAACGTGTCGGGGCCCGTTTAATCTCCGTAATCTGAAATGTCAGATGTCCAAACAGCCCTAGGGCGTAGTCGCGTGCGTGACTGTAGCTACAGAACCCCCCTCACATTTCCACTCATACACACTAGTTGACACTTAGGACAAAAGCCGTAGAAACTAAAACGGCTTGCATGAGACGCACGTTCTGCAATCATGGTGGTTGGGTATTATACCGGTTGTGACTAATAATAGTATTCCGTCCGTCTTAAAAGCGTACATTAAATTCGTATTGTTGTTTATTTTCTCTTTTAACAATATCTGCGAGCCTTAATCACTCTGAAACTGTAATTACTTACGAGTAGGTGCATAAGTGTGGATTTTCGCGGAAAGGAAGGAAGTCTTCGCACTGCTCAAGTTAAGTGAAGCGCTTTTGCTTACGCTAGATATTTTGATCTCCTTTTATTGTAGACAGTACTCTGAATTTCCTTCTCTTTCGGCTCTACATACTCAGATCCAACTTTCTGTTCAATTCCAGCGAAGCTGTTGCAGCTAACCACTTTCGTCCATTCCCGAATGTGTTTATCTTGGCAATAAGATTATATAATACTCAGGCGAGTAAATAATCTATGAACAGGCACAACACCGCCGCCGAACTGTTACTATCCAAGAACCGCACGGCAGTCTCTAGACGCTACCAAATCCAATTAGCGCTAACCGCATTTGTTTAATCGCATTACGTCATCAATTCTAATTTACTGGCACAATTTAATTGGTGAATTTTACACGTGGCCCTTCGCTTTGCTACATTGTATAGGAACCCCACCGGACCGAGGGAGCACTTGCACTGACACCACCATCATCGGTGAGAATCATTTGTCTTTATTATCACCCGTCTTTCATATACCTATCTGTAAATGCATTTTGTCTACACTTACAGGGTTTTTATAAAATTCGTTATTCCAGAAAAATGATAATTCAGTCCGCAACTATTGTTCTAGAACTTTACTACATTTTTACGTGTTTTATGGTTTTTCTGCTTTGTGGGTAATCCTTAATACTGTACGTGTCAAATAGAATGGACAATCTTCTATGTGAGTAGTACAATCATCTACCGAAGGCTGCACAATTGAGCGATTTAAATACAATTATATAAAACCTGACGTTTTGAAATATAACAAATGGAAAGAAAACTCACAAAGTGCCACTATGCACATTTTCCCACTTTCGTCGGAAACACAACCTCTATTTGGACCATGAATTACAAAGTCAACGGTCTAAATGGCAGTGCAAACTCTACAATCATGACCTATCAAGGTACAAGAGAATGATTGGAGAGTAGGAAAGAGAGAAAGGAACGTCGTAATCGACAAGAAAGCACGTATCGTGCAAAACCCAACTAATGAGGTTGACCGTAATACATGACGTGATAAATTTTTAGCGTTCACTATGAAAGGGACCTTTTGAGTCGCGTATTCTGCGGTGCCCGCATGTCGGGTTCACCCACCGGTGGAATCAGTACAATGGGTCACTAATCGCCAGCTGACAGACACGATGAATGGCCGGCGGTGGGGGCGGTCGCTGATTATAAATCGATATCAGTAACGTGCCGTCCGTCCGGCCGCACCGAAAAAGTAAAGGACTTTATTTATCTACTGACGTATTTTACATTTACAAAGGTTACGGGTTTCGAGAATTTTTTTTAAAGTGTTTCGAGGAATATATTGATATTGCCTAATGTGATTGTTAAGAATATGCAAACTAGATTATGCACATTCTGGGTCTAGCCCCTTTTGTATTTTAATATTTAGTGTTTCTATGCTGCGGCCTCGTACAACAGCTCATTTTAAGGTTCCGTACCTCAAAAGTAAAAAAAGGAATAGGTCCGTTCCGTCCGTCCGTCCGTCCGTCTGTCTGTCAAGACCTTTCAACGCGTGGAGATATCGAGTTGAAATTAAAACCATATACTTACTCAAGTCTACCATTTAAAGCTGTGACAAAATCAAACTTCTAAGTTAACGTTAAGGAAACTGGTTAAGTATATTCTTTTTATTGCACTAACCCGTGCTTTGTAAAGAAAACCGGCCAAGTGCGAGTCGGACTCGAGCACGAAGGGTTCCGCTTCATCATTATCGCTATACAACATTAGACACAAAGATCGAGAAAAAACGGCAAAAAATCACGTTTGTTGTATATTATGGGAGCCCCCCTTAAATATTTATTTTAATTTAATTATTAATTTTTTAAGCTAGTATAGAACTAAACATTCTGTGAATATTTCAAGCGTCTACCTGTTGCCGTTATTAATATCAAGCAAAGAACGGCAAAAAAAAATTACGTTTGTTGTATGGTTTATTCGGTTAAATATTAGGTTTATTCAGTTTTTAGTATTTGTTCTTATAGCGGCAACAGAAATCCATCATCTGTGAAAATGTCAACTGGCTATCTATCACGGTTCATGATATACAGCCTGGTGACAGACAGCCAGACAGACAGACGGACGGACGGACACATGGACACACAGACAGACAGACAGACAGACGGACAGTGAATTCTTAGTAATAGGGTCCCGTTTGGCACTCTTCAGGTACGGAACCCTAAAAAAAGATACGGCCGTTTATGCCGCAAAAAAACGTATATTTGGACACTCAAGGGAATGAAAATTTATAGGGTACTTTCCGATGACCTAGAACTATAAAATTTGGCAAGTAATATGGTCTTATACTACAAGTACAGGGAAAAATCTGAAACTATACATTTGTAATTAAATCATTAAAAATTAGTCGTTGAAGTTCGGGAGAACCTCGGAAAAAACTACGAGACTCGTTTCCTGTACTATTACCTACCAATTTGTACGGAACCCTCGGTGGGCGAGTCCGACTCACACTTGTCCAGTTTTTTAGATGTTTATATACGTAAAATGTACCAATAATAAAAAATAAAAGTATATTCTAATGAAGATCTCGCCTACAGGAATAAGTAGGTATTTCCAATTGTACAGTTATATAGCGGCCGTAATATAAAACTAGTTTTTACGAAAATGCTACTAGTCGTCGTATCTAATAAGAAAACCTTTGTGCACTGTGGCGAGTGGAAAGTTACCAGCGTTCAATCTGTCCACACTTCGCACAAATACAGACACTATTGTGACGACCAACGACGCTCGACTATCGCGAAATTATTACAACAGGGAAGCGGTACAGGAGCTCCATTAATAAAGCCCTCCTACCTCTGCGACCGCTCTTAAAACAGCAACTGACAAGAGCGATGTTAGAGCACTTCATTATAAGAAGTATTTTGTGTACATGAAACATAGAAGTGCCAGTCACACTTTTGACTAAACTTAGGACTGCTTATTTAAGTTGAAATATTGAACCAAAAGTGAGCCTCAGAATAACTAAGTGACGTAAGTAAGAGCCGAATTATACAGCAACAACACATCTTTATACGATCTGAATTCGGTACAAAATTTAAAATTTGACAAGTTGTTCAGACCCAATAACATTAGACTACATTTTTGTATGCCTTTGCCCAAGAGAACTCCATACGAATAAAGTGATACCTCCGCGGCAAGCGAAGACAAAACGCCTGCCTTTTTAGCGCGGCAGGCCCTGTGTTGTGTACAAGCACTGAATTTTAAAATTAAATGGTACCATAACGTCATCTGTAATCGACAACGGTGGTGGAACACTCATGGTTACTTCAGAGCGGCTTATGTCAGCTTTACTATTGTGACGCTTTCCGGATGCACTTAATCCTAGCTACTGCGGATTAGAGAACTGCATTCTACTTGTGAAACAATCGATTTCCATGCATCTCTATTCCTTTACAAGCCAAAATCATTTATCAATTGGAATCCCGTATTTAAAAACCTATTTGGAGGCTATAAATTCCACACATGCCGGGACTTGAACCCGCGACCTCTGGCTAACCGTGCCAGCGCTCTCCCAGCTGAGCTAAGCTAACTGGGCAAGTGCAAGCATCGGCGAAATTTCGAACCTCTTTACAAACTCCTCTGTATTACGTACAGGCACCGACATCTGGCTGAAGTAATTTACATCACTTGCAACCCCGAGTACCCACTTTGCAGTTAGGTTTCACATCGGAATGATATCGCTGTACTCACATGATTATATTCTTTGTTGCACTAATCCGTGCTGAGGACAATTTTAAAAACTTGGGACTTGCACGTTGAAGTTTGAAGTTTCGCACTTCCGATGACCTTGTTATGGATGAGAGGATCGTACCTACATAGAGGCTAGGTCTACTTCATCAGGTCATAGTCTACTGACTGATCATTCCTCATATCCAATGAAAACCAACGTGTCACTCACTATACGCAGATACCTTATATTATAAAATTTTATTTATTTGACAACAGAAGCCCAATTAGAAGCATAAATTAAAAGGAATAAATATGAACTAAAAATTAAATACTAGTCCAAAGACTAGCCTAGTCTACCACACTGGATGGAAGTAAATTAATTTTCTCATCCAGTGCTGCAGTATTGGGCTATCAAATTTTCATAGAATTGAATGGTATTTTGATAGAACTTTTTTCTGTTATCACGTCGCGTTTCACACTTTGCTGCACATTTCAGTGTCACGAGGCGCAATGTAAGCCCGGCTACGGAACAAGAGCTCCATGCGTTCATTAACAAAACATTTTCTGCTTGTCGCTGCATGAAACACAGAAGCCCATTACGCCGGCTGTTTAATGTGACTTTGTCGTAAACACGAGTTCTTCTATAAACACAGTGAGTAAGGAGCACATGAATCACAGTGATCACACATAAAGCGATTGCAGCCGCATGTCCATCCAAATGACAATTTGTAATGACTTAGGGCCTGTCAAAAACTGACCGTAAAACGACGAAGATCAAAAACCAAAATGCTTTTTAAGGGTTCCGTACCCGAAGGGTGCCAAACGGGACCCTATTACTAAGACTTCACTGTCCGTCTGTCTGTCTGTCTGTCACCAGGCCGTATCTCATGAACCGTGATAGCTAGGCAGTTGAAATTTTCACAGATGGCGTTTTTCTGTTCCGCTATAACAACAAATACTAAAAACAGAATAAAATAAATATTTAAGGGGGGCTCCTATACAACAGCGTAAATCTTTTGCCGTTTTTTGCTCGATATTAATAACGGCAATACGTAGATGCTTGATATATTCACAGAATATTTAGTTCTATATACGCTTCAAAGATAAATAATGAAATTAAAATAAAATAAATATTAAATTGCTCCCATACAACAAACGTCACTTTTTGCCGTTTTTTCTCGATCTTTGTGTCTAATTTTGTATAGATAATTGGCTACTTGGCCAGATTTTACTTACTTACGTGTATGTTGAAAATTTAATTCTAATCGTTCTGATTCAGTGGAATCATTTTAAAAATTACCTTGCATATAGTGAGTGGTTATCTTACTCTACTATTTTTTCTACTTTTGTCAAATTTATACCAAAAGTACTGATACAAAATACGAATGTCTGGTTATTCGTACCATTAAGTACAATTAGAACCCACTGCAAATAACATAGTTTAATAGGTACCTAAGCTCTTCACATACTTCAACGTTTGAAATTGCCTATCGCCGCGGTGGACACGCGTGGTAAGGTACCTACCTAAGTAGCTAAAACCTTTGACATGTCCCTCGAGTCCACAGATTCGTTCGTAAGTAAAGTTAGTAATGTAATAATTGGAACTGCCTCATTGCAGTGCTCATCGCATTTGTCATAAGTGCGAGTATGGAACGAGAAGAGATATCTCTATTACTGTACAAGGTCCACATCGTCATCGTCTCACGACTGCAGCTTGAGTCATAAACATAAACTCAGTCGGTAAATTGCCTATAAAACAGTGCTCTACTGTACACTAAGTTGGCAGTTGTTATTGTACGTAAACTTTAAGTCCAGATATAAATTGCAATTGGGAGACGTCGGATGAATACAAGCCATTATGTAGCGCAGTGCATTTGCGAAAGTAATTCCATTTCTAAATCGTAACACGGGCATAACTCATTCGAGAGCAATAAGAAGACAATGAAATGCTTAAGCCGGGAATTTTTATAGCTGTGTGGTATTCATATTTGGGCGGCGCGGTGGCGAGGCATTTGGTTCCCGATGTAGCTGGCGAATGTTCGGAGCAGTGCTGTTCTGCCATTCCGCCCACGAGACGACACTAAATCTTTAGCGCAGTCTCGGCTACGCCTGAAAGCACTGAGCTATCAAAAGAACAGCTTTTTATTTAGCTAAAAGGTGCTTGTACTTAGACAATTATGCTGCTATAAGGATTTTTCATGTAATTCATTATATTAGACGGACGCACAGATACAGTGATTGGGCTTTTGACGAAAGATAAATGTATACATGATATAAAAGATGATGATGATGATTACAGTTAGGAGGTGAGACCAAGCGCGCCGCATAAAATTACTAGCATAGAAGCCTATAACCGTACCTGTTATTTTATTCACCACATGATGGACTTCTGTCTGTTCTTTGGATATTCTATGCCGTATTCCTGAGATTCTGCATGCAGCGTAACGTAACGCTTCTTGCCTGCCTGCGGGCTGCCTCCAAATTTACTGCTCAAGGCGAGATTACGGCTAAGCCCCGGCTAATATACACGACACCGCACGTATAACCGAACGAGCTCACACCAAATAAACGTGGCTCGTCGATGGTTATGGCCTGTAACACATCTTGCATAATCGGCCCGATATGTTTTTGTTTTTCTGTTTTTTCTTCTTAAATAAATAAATAAATATGGTGGTAGAGCCCGAGCTCTACCGCAAATTTTAAGTTTTGGCAGCCAATAATTCTCGTAGACTAATACTTAGCCGTAGTCAAGTTTTAAGCACAGACTTTTTCTTTTCTGTCACTCTTAATGTGAGACATGAGCCCTAATCACCATGTAAAAGGGTTGGCAGTCGCAAAGCTTTCTTAAAACCGCCTCATCAACATCGGCTTACTTCCACTAACGCTCTACAGCGGGGACTGTTAACGGCAGCAGAGTATATGCATCTAGTTCCTTTAGAGGAATACACAAGAAGGCGGAACTTGTTCGCATTTAAGGTCATGTGCTACGAAATAAACGATACCAGGCAAGGTAGAAGGAAAGTGAACATCAGGAAGAAAAAGGATGTCATGGTTGTGCAACGCCAAAAAGTGGACCGCTGTCAAAACTGTAGGAGAGTGGATCAGAGTTGCACGGAATAGACAGGGCCACTGTGCATCAAATTTACGTAAGATTTGCACTCGCGCTTGCTAAATATGATCGCGTCAGTCCTTAGAACAAGGTATCAGTTTCGACAAGTCATAAATGTAAATTAATGTACCTTTATTATTATCGCATAATTATAGCACTGAGAGCTTAGAAGAATTAGTACATCGCATGCGGTAATCGGGTCTCTTCATTATAGGCTAACTATCAGAAGGCTGCTTTGGACCTGATAGAACAAGCCTCTTGCACCCCAGGACACAATGATAGCGTGTTATCGTAGAGTGCCTAAAACCTGCCGTCTCGGTGCCATTATATGGAGAGAACACGAGACGTCAGTAAATCTCAGCCGTCGCCGCCGCCGTCTACCAAGGCCACTGCCCGGTTACATTACGAACCCATTCCGAAGAGCCCCCAAACTCCTAAACTTCATTCAGAGAGTAACGAACTCACAACGAACTAATGACTTTAAACCTTAACAGACGAACAACACTCCCGCGTCTTCTAATAAACTTCGGACCTACGTCGACTCATTTTAGCGGCTTTTACCAATATCATTATAATGCTGACAACCAAAGAGATTTAGTGAGTGATGAGGGTTTATATTTCATGTTATATTTTGTCATGCTGTTAGGACACTTGCCTAAAATCCGTGAGGTGCTGGGTTTGATTCTGGTATGAACAGACATACAGCCAATCAACCTTTAAATTTTAAAACTCGGTCTTAGCGTAACGGAATAAAGTGTTTTCTAAGTTACGTATATTTGTTATGAACAATACCACTTATCTCTAACAATAAAGTAAAGCATTTTAAGGAAACCTGAGTGTTGGACACTCGTTTATCCTTACATACTCTCTGTCGCTGAGAGTAGGTCTGTGTCTTGCTGTGAGACGTATTATAACGTACACCTTATAGGCTGCTTATTAAATATTACTCTGCGAAATTACAATAGAAAAGTGATAATAATGACAGGGTCTCTTCGCTTACGCCGGCTGTGGTTGTCTACGAATGTTTGTTCAAAAACACGTTGCAAAATGTATATAAATCCACATAAAAGTCACGAATTTTACGTGATGATATAATTTCACGTAATTAATCTATCATTCGTCAGACGCAAGGGAACAGCGGTGGTAGCAGTGGGTAGAATATTGCACTCGGAAGCGAGAAACTCAGGTCGATTCCTGTGACTTTGCCTTCTTAGTTATGTACATTTAAGTTATAGTAGCAATATCACTCGCTAACCGTGAAGGAAAACATCGTGAAGAAACCTGAGTGTCGGAGCTACTTGCATACCTCAGCGCTTGAAATCGCCAATCCGCGGTGGGCACGCGTGGTGATTAAGCCCATACTCTCTCTCTCTCTGAGAGAAAGCCTGTGCCCTACAGTGGGACGTATACAGGCTGCTTTATGTAAGCGAATAGCGCATATTAGACTGACAATGGGGAAGAAAACGCAAAGCTAATCTCAGATGGCGCTGCCATCGCTTGACTCTATCATTCCGTCTGTAATTTTTTATAACTACTTTTTGTTGTATTCTAACATTGTTTTTGTTTCGTTGCTCGGTTTTTTGTTAGCTAAAAGTGAATATGTATTCAACGTGGACAGTTTCACGACTAAAGGATGAATTACGAAGGAGAGGTGCTTCTTTACGAGGCAGAAAAGCAGATCTTGTTAGCCGGTAATTAAACCTTATTTCTTTCTTGTTTATGTAATTTACGTACATATTATTATCACACGTGGTGTTAAAATTACGTACTTTTAATGTTAACGGTAGCTAGATTATGGATTTGGACCTAATTCTCATGTTTTATCGCATACATAACATAACCTAAAACTTTTCTTCAATAGACCAAAAATTATGTTTTGCTGACATATTATTATCACACGTGGATTACAAATTTGCTCTATATTCTCATGTTATATATCCCATAAATAACATAGCCTAAAACATTTCTTCAGTAATTTGTTTGTTGATTTAAAGTTTTTTTATTTTCGTAGCCTTTTCCCATAGTTTTCTCATTCGACGATCCTTAGGAAAAGTATGATTTCCATTTTCACTACATCCAATGGCTACACAACGAGGCATATTTCAAATTAGAGCACAAAAACTTGTCCAAATCAAAAGTTTTGCATGGGATTTGACAGTTGTCTTGGGTCAAGTGATGCCAGCGCCAGTTTGACAGTTTTCTTCCCCATTGGGAAGCAATAAAGCGTCTGGCTGGATGGAAATCAGGCGGCGCGCCTGTGTGCAAATGAGCCGACGTAGGTATACGGCGAAGGACGCGGCCGCATTCCGCGGCGCTGCGTACGCGCAGCACATACCAACACGGATCCTAGCGGCACCCACACTTGACTCAGGTAAGTGACAAAATTGAGCACTGCATTTTGCATGCATCGCATTTGTATGCTATAGGTTTTTCTGGTCCCACCGCTGCCGGGTAAAAGATTTCTCTTTTGATAAAATCTAAGTATGCAAAAACAAATTATAACAGTCATATGTCTTGGTCCCAAAGTTGGGTAACCTGTGACATGGTACTTAGATAAGGACATGACGGACATGACAGACATGGAAAACATTAAGGCTATTTGTACAGATTAAAGTCCCGCGGGCTCCAGCGAGAATCGAACCCGTGACCACTGGCATGGCAGCCAAATGTGTTACCACAAGACCCATTTGTCTAGCGGTATGAGGCAATCATGTACATATCCATGTGCATATGTACATATGTATTTAAATTGAAAATTCGAAGTAAAGCAAATGCCTTGAATGAATGAACGTTAATACCACTTTAGATTCCAAATCACCAACTGTATTAGTAGGCAGCTGGGCGATCGGGGATCAAGCTCACTGTTTTGCGCAGACCGCGTTTCTTGTTAGATCTGAAGAAACAAATCATCTAAAATTGTAACTAAACTATCAAAATCCAAATTACGGTTCCTTATTGGGAAGCTTAAAAACGCCGCCGTCTCGGGGAAACTCCAAAAGAATATAAAGTTGTGAAACAAGCGAACTGAGGAGAGCCTTGGTAGTGTCGGCCATGTAGCTGCGAAGCTACACAGTTTTGGTCGATTCTCGCGCTTACAGCGCGATTGCTAAGAGTTGATTATAGAATATCTATCTAGCGGAAACAGTTTAATCACGCCAGTGGGCACCGGGCGACCGCTAATCTCGCGCCGCTGGTCTGCCGGAGCGAATCGCATACAAATGCGGTGCCGCAGTGTGCTCGGGAAAAAAAACTGCTGAATAATATCCTGCACTCACGCTTACACTCGCGTAAATACACAAAGAATCGCCGCACTCTATTAAAAAATCGCTTTGTGTAGTATCATTATCTTGGGTAGAGCTGTGGGAGACGGCAATGGCTCCTCAATGTCCTCGTAGGTTTGTTTCGAAAATAGTTACAAATAAACATAAAGCAAAGCCAACGCCAACGGCGGTAATAAAAAAATTAGGGTATTCTGAATTTGAATAATAGGTACCCTAACAAAGAATATGTTCACCTTTTTTTGAGTCAGGTATCATAATCTTAACTGTGGAAAAAAGAAAAAAGGGTAGCGCCTGAACGTCGCCACGCCACTGGTAGTATATCGGTTGAACGGTGTCATGTTGCTGGCATGTGCCAACTGCGTCACACAGCACCGGATCGAGTGACATCATTGCCTCTAGAACTGCATTCCCATTTGGGTTCTAAAGTTCACAATCGGCGTGTTTTCAACGTGGAATTCGGCATGGAAAGTGAGTAATTATATCTTATATCGCACTGCACTGCTCCTATTAGTCCAAATAATAGTAGGTAGCAACTTCGGTAGCATAATACAATAAGGTTTATCTCGCTCTCGGAAGTTGAACAGACAAAGATATTAAGACCTCAAGTCCTCCACGTCGATACGCGATCGTCACATTAACATGCTCAAGAAGTAAATGTGAAGACTCATATCTGACGTTACAACATATCCGATCTCGGCAGAGCAAAGAACCTATAATATAGTCGGACGTTATTGATTAGCTGTAAACGAAGATTCGCCAGTGACTCACATATTGCAAGGTTCTATGAAGCACTTCGTGCGCTGTAACTTAGACCCTTGTATTGTAATTGAGCCGTGGCGCGCACAATCATCTTCCCACTCATGCAGTGTCAGTGCAAACGTAGCTATTGACGTAAGCGCATTCTTTCATCGCAATCCGCTTACACATGTGCAAATTGCGTTTAGTATTTTATTTACTTTGTTTGAGATACGCGATACCCAAGGTGCACGACACTGCAGCGCTCAAGGTCTCGCAGAATCACGAGCGATGGTTTTTTTCCACGTGGATTGTTTATGCGCTGAGATTAGATGTCCAAATCGTTGTTTAGTGTAGACCCAAGACCAATTAATGTCCAAGCCTAAGCTCCGAGGCTTCGATCAGCTACAGTATAACAATAAACATAAGTGAGCAACTTAAGTTAATCTGCAGTAATTAATTGGACAGAGCCGATGATCGGAAATTCTGGACAAGTTTAGTTACTCGTGGCATTGTTTGCGGTTTTTGAACGAGCCTGCCAGCAATCCGAGGCTGGGGGAGGGAGGGGGTGGGACTGCGTGTAGTTGAAACGTCTGAGACGGCTTCTAAATTGTGGAGCCGTCTTGTCGAGACACGAGACTGACCTCGACTTGGAAAAACGCCCGCACCCAAAGATTTTCCGGCGCCAATGGCCTTTGGGAGCGAGCGGTTTTGTGATTACAAATCTAGCTCTTATTTACTTGGTCCTGTTTTGTAGTGAGTAAGTGATAGTTAGCGTGGTTATTTGACGAACGTTGTTGAAACTTAGAGAGAGAGAGAGCCGGTTCCTATAGAATCGACACTAGATAGAGCCTCAGCAAATTTCACGCATGCATGCACGGAACTAAGAGGCAGCTATTTCGCTCGCTGTTAGTATAAATCTTGTTTTTAGTTCTCTTCGTCTCGTCTACAGCTCGGCGCGCCGCCTTGCCCCGGGGAATGCTCTTATTGCCTCTTATTGACTAGCCTTAAAAGTGTCAACACTGACTCCTCACGTCTCGACAACTCTTATCGAAAATATAACTCCGTAGTGCACTCTATTTTTATCCTTTTCTTTTTAGTCGGATTCTATTTTAAGCCCGCAAAGAAGCCGCCTGATAAACGTTCGCTACAGTGAGTTTATAATTGAATCTCGCGACAGAGTACAAACTTAAATCTTTGTAATGTAGGTACTTCATCCGTATCTATCAGACATTTACAACATTGTATAGGACAAAGCTACTAACAAAAGACAAACACCCAAAGTTGTTTACTGTTACAACGATTAAACACGTACAATTAACACACTTCCTTTATCGCCAAAAGTTACCGAAAAGAAACGATATTTCTGAGCGTAAAAGCCCACTCAAAACCTTTTAGCGGAGTACACTAGGGAACTTTGAATAGAACACGGGGTGTTAACTTAGGAGGGTTTCAGCCCAAAGCGCGAAGATTGTCTATTTAACGATGTTGCTGAAAATGGTTGACAGGGCTTCTCAAAGTAGTATGAAATTTTTTTTTTCTTGTAGTAAACAAAACAACAGTCTCATATTTTGATCGAGATTTTATGTAACCTATGAAATGTACCATTCTTAACACAAAGCAAAATAACGTTCTCAAGTTTACAAAAAGACCTACGGTTAATCATTTTCGGCTCTCAATTATAAATACGTGCATTTCGGAAGGGTAAACCGAGGCGCAGGTTTGCCGTTTGCCTGGCTTGTATCAATGGTTCTTAATAAAATATCTCTACATGCCCCATTGTTGATACCTTTGATGTCCTTCTAGATCTTTCCAAGTTTGCCTGAAGCCTGAATTGGGGTGGACGGGTGGCGTAGCAACAAGCGGCGCGACGGCCGCCGCGACCCGACGACGCCTGTCACTAGATTACAACCACCATTATCCGCTATCATTCATTGCCAAATGTAGTAGATGTGCGCAAATTATATTTTTGATAATATAGAGTCATCCGTCTATCATTTCGTTTTCCGGTATGCATCCTATCCTATCCTACCACTTACGTCCTCTGGATCAGAGTTAATTCTGAAGACTTAAATCTTACTAGTAAATCTGTGCTTCACTCCTAACTCTCTCCCCTCCTCTCCTATCTAGATCGCCGAGTTCGGTAGCTCTGAGAGGTTGAGTTAGTGAGCGGGTTAGAATGAGATAGAGCATTCAATCGCTTTGACTCGTAATAGTACATCATACTTAGGCGTCTCGCTCGCACTCTGGCATAATAACTATCGATGACGAGTCTGAGAGACAATGTACAATGAGGCTAACACAATCCTTGGACTCATAAGTTGAAAGCAATTCGAGGTAATTTGTGTCATCTATCCGATGTACACACACACTTTCCGCATAGTAAAAGTTGTCGTATTGACGAGGCAAACTTTTTCAAATAGCTATGGCGATTTCCTTTAGTACCAAGTGCCGAGCGCCTGCATATGTTTTTAACAAGTCCCCAGCTCTGCAACACCAAAGAAGTTTGCGTTAGGAAATGAACTCAAACTTTTGTTTGGTTTGTAAACAAAGTAAATTATTTACGGATTTGTTGAGATTACATACAAAACCCGTTCTCATACAAGACTTGGGTACGATAGAAGAATCAAGAAAATTAGATTAATGCCGTAGAAATAAGAAGAGGGTTTGTGTGATGTTACTTTGGATGACAGGATACGCAATAGTGTGATTACATAACGTTGTGGATGAAAGTGGTTGTAGTGATTAGAAATTTAAAAGGAAATTATGTTAATTTGGACATGTGGAGAGACAAAAGGAAGAAAGATTGACAAAAGAAATTTTATCCAACGAATATCGGTGGAAAGGTCGGTAATGCTCGGCGGGCTTACGTTAGCAAAACAGTATTAGCGGAAGGCAAGACAAAAAGTACTCAAAACCGTACTTGTAGCGTCAAAAAGTACAGCGACTAATGAATGTTGATGAAGCGAAAGAGATTTGTTATATCAGGGACGCCATTAAGCGAAAGAGATTTGTCATCTCAGAGACACCATTTAGCTCGGACATCTCAGAGACACCATTGAACTCTACAAATCTATCCGACGAATCATGAAGGTTGCCGTGAATACGAAAGTCGTAAGATTGACTAATTTTTCTCAGTACCGAGAGATTAACTAACCATAAACTCTATTAAACCCGTTCTTTCCTGTGATATCGGGTTCGGAATTCTATAGCGTTAGAGACACTTGGGGCTCGGTAAATCAGAGCTAAGTGAATGCAACATCAAATAATTCAAGTAGTGAAATGTATAATCTGCGGAATGCGGTCAGCTGGCCGGGATCAAGTTCCGCTTATTGCTGGTTCAGTTGGCAACGACCGAGACGCGGGAAGGGCAGTCCCATCGTAGTTAATCATAATTCCTCTCCCGCGGAACGCTAAGCGGATTGCCGGCTTAGCGCCTTGCCACAGCCATATTAACCTATTTTTTACAATGGCATAAATATTGTAGATATTTACTCGGAGGGCAAATAATACACGACAACAAAGCCGTGATCCCCAAAGGCTTTCCCAGGCGGTTTTTCGAATTCCGTGACTCAAATAATTAAGTTGGGATACGGGGGCTGGCGGGTGAAACTGTACATTGTTATTGGTGCTATAAATTACATTTTCGGTGACCGGACCGCCATTGAATTTCAAATATGAACTATTCATTGAGTTCCGCCGAATGGAGTGGAGTGTGTCGATCAAACCGGGCTCTAGAGATCGCAACACATCGAAGTTTTCAATAACCATAATCATTGCATAGTGCTGATATTGTTGTCCCTCGTCAAAGAAATATCAAACAGAAACCGGATATCTTGACGTCTGCTAGTGAAAGGTTGCTTCCACGTACGTAGAGATGATAAACACAGTCATTAAGGAGCTCCTTGTAATACGTAACAATAGCCCCAACAATGGAAAAAAACATATCTTCTTTACAGATCATTTTTGCAAAAAATGTCAGACCAATCTCAATCATGTTAATTGTGATTTCTAGGACCCACGACTGAGGCCCTGGGATCACGGACCTGGGACTAGCTAGCATTTATGCCGAAAACGGCCTTTTTTGACGCAAATAGCGTTAATGCTATCTAGTCCTGTACGCTTAGCATGCCACGCTCGAGAAATGCCCTTCTCTATGCAAAAATGACAACTTATCTGTCGAGCCCGAGATGTCTCGACGTTAGCATGGCGACCGCGACCAGATGGAGACGACCGATACTTGTCTACAACCGGTAACATGGCATTGCCGAGATGATTTCGGCCGAGTTAGACACTACTGACACATGCGACCGAGACATGTCTGGTACCCACGGAGGTGAAGGCAAGGCTTCGAGACCATAGAATTCAACAGAAAATAGATACCTATTTTGTAAATGTTTTTTGTGTTCTTGCTGTATTATACTTTCTTTTTGATGTTCGTTTCTTAATTTTTTCCATACTTAGTGCATAGAACTATTAATCTTACCCAGTTCAACCAAAAATAAAACAAGACCACCACAGAAAACGACAGGAATGCGTTTTGTTACTACTATAGTAAAGCGTGTTCATTAAAAAAATGGAAAAAAATATGGATGGGTCTGATAAGTTCCTTGCGTAGGAACGAAACGCAATACATAACGTTCTAGTCATGTTATAGTACAGGTCCGCTGTCGGTAAAAACCGGTAACATTTTTTACAGGGTTGCCAGACAAAAATACAACACTTTTATTTAATATAGCAATAACTTTTTGATAGACAAGGCAAGGCACTCTATTGACTATCTCGAGTCTCGCTACCACGCTCACACTTTCGACATGGCAAGTACCTAAGTCTGTCACTCGAAGTCGAGAGAGAGTCAAAACGCGCATGCTAAGCAAACTGGGTTGTTTGCCTTGCCGGTCCTAAAAATCAATATTAACATGATTGAGAGATTAGATCACTTTTACACTAACAATCTGTAAAAAAGTCTTCCCAGTGGTGGCGCAAGTGTTACTGCATGGACTTAGACTGGATTCTTTGACATTACCGGGTCAGGTGTATTGTCAGGTTACAATAATCAGGTGTTTTAAAATACATTTTACTCTATATTTGTTTATTATGTATTTTATGTATTTTCCCTATGCAACTTTTTACTCTCTAATGATAAGTAATAAAAATCTGAAAAATGTTTATATTACTTTTCAATGTCCTATCTAGGGCTGTCGGTCATTATTTTTATTTTTTTTAAACTTAATAGCATGAATCTTTATTTTAACTAGATATGGTTTTATTTGAGCTATACTGAGTTTTGGATAGCAAAAATATATCAAAATGACTATCACTGAATGTGTTAGTGACGTCGGTCGTCAAAATTCTATTAATAGGATTTGTATTTCTGTAATTTCAAAAATGCCTACTTTTCTTTCAACTATTCGCCCGCGCAGCGCAATAAGCCCCAAACAAATCCGTGCGCTTGGAGAACCCTTCCTTAAACGGAAACTCTACGTTTGCCTGCACGAGTGGATATCGTTTTCGTGTAGAGATGATACGTTTGCAGGCAGACACGCTCCACCACGGCACCTCTCAAGGCGAGATGCCAATCTCTACGGTGATATGTCTGCGTCAGTCTGGCGATGCAATACCTCCATCCGTCGTTAATTTACAATGTCTGTAGACTTTACTGCGGCTCCACGTAGCGAGTGTCCTGATTGCGTTCTGGCAATGTTGTAGTTTTAAAAAGTTACAAAAACGTACTTAAGCGTACAGTTGACAGCTTATCAACCTATACATCCGGGCACTCAGTTTCGTTACCGGCGACTTTGCAACTAAAATTTAAAGGGCGATGTGCTGTCAACTGTACATTGATAGATAAATAGAAAACACTGTTATTGTATTGTACTTAAAAAGTAAATTACACACAGTGTAACACACACACTACGTTACGTCTACGTGGCCCGTAGATAAGGGAGGTATATAACCTTTAAGTCTACGTTACTCGTAGATAAGGGAGGTATAACCTCAGCCACAGGCAAAACTCACTTTGAAAAGGTTGGTCTTGAACAACTGGGGGACTATATAGACGCTAAACGAAAGATAAACGCTTCCGAAACCTTCCTACACTTGCAACAGCTCTAGTCAGTGTACTATGCTCAATGTGACAGTATATTCAAAACTAAATTCACTTCCGCTGGCCATAAGCCCATCTAAGAAAATAGCTCTGGTCGCCATAGGATACCACGGGAAGGACCTATATATGGGTTCAAAGATATTTATTTCTCATAAAGAACTTACAGTTCGCTTAATTAATGAGAAAATAAAACTTAAAATTAGATTAAATTTATATGGCATGCATTAAGGTAAGATTAAGCTTAATTATAATTCATATTTTCTATGTCTTTTATTTCGGCCGGTAAATTATTATAAAGTTGGACTCCTTCATACATCACATTTCTTTTACCATATTCAGTTCGTGGTGTTCTTAGTTTAAGTTTGTTTTTGCGTTTGCTTCTCAAGTTATATTGAGGTGATTTGACTCGACTTAGGTTTATATTAGTATGTCATACCCAAAAATGCGCTATCTTCTTTAGACCAAGGCAAAGGCCTATATTATTAGGTTACATTAGTGTCTGCGGCACATGCAGGGCTTGGATTCCTAGAAACATACTTATTACCTCGCCACGACCGCGACGACCTAGCAAGACATAGAAGTTTCACTTCTCTTTTCTACTGGCCAGGCTTTACGAGAATTTTTACTCTGATATGTAATACCAAAATGACCATTCGGACCCCCTTTCCCCTTACTAAGATTTTACCGAACCCATTTTTAGCTCAATGGATGTCCTAAAGCTGAGATTTTGCTCGCACAAATTGCATCGCATCGCATTTTGATCAATCCATATCATCAGCGCAAATTTCAATCTATGCTTTATCGTACACACTCGGTGTAATCAAGGATCGAAAAAAGTCAGCGGAGTGTACCTTTTGGATCTTCCCTGTCCACAGACAGTCCCGCCAAGAAGTTTCATTTGCGGAATAATTCACCACCGAGACGCACATAAAAAGGACTGGGGATAATTTGTAAAGTGATGTTGTAATAGCTGCGAGGTCTTTACGTTCTCGCTGTGTACCTACATAATTTGTGTAGAGAAACTGGTAGTTGGTGAATTAGCAGGAATTCTTCTCGGTTCTTTAAGTTTTTTTCCTAACAGGTCCTTTGTACGCTTAGACAATTGTTTTTACATGAGAAGCTTTTGCTGTTTCAGCTTGACAAAACTCACTATGGTGGTAGGGATTAGCATCGGTAAACATTTTTGTTCCTAGTAATGCCTTAGTAAGTAAACCCTAGAAATTCCTACTTATATTAAAGATAAAGATAAAGATATTTATTTGTGAAACATGAGTATGCATAGATGGTACAATAATAAATATTTGTTCTGCATGTTTTACTTATATAATAAAGTTTGTGAAGATGTTTGGATGTTTGTCCTCAATCACGCAGTAACGGCTGAACGGATTCGGATGAAATTTGGTATGGATGTATATTAGGTCCCGGAGAAGGACATAGGATACTTTTCATCCTGAAATTTACTCATTCCATGCGGACGAAGACGCGGGCAAAAGCTATAGTTGTCTATAGATCGAGCATGGTCATTTAATAATATATTGTTACCCTAGGAGTGAAAGTAACTCGCCTCGCTACACTCAGGCGCAAAACCTCGTCTCGGGACTAAATCTTTCACCCGCGAGGTAAACAGTGCTTTTCTTTACGAATTTAAGGAAAGTAAAAATAATGCTAATGTTCATACATCTCTGTTACACGGAAGTGCAAACAAAACTCTACAACTCGAAAAAATAAATGACAATCGGATTGCCGCCTTCCCGCCTTTTTTTCCTCGCTGCTGGCTAGCTGAAATTTGAAAAGTTGGAACATGGTTCAACAGAAATTTAAAAAAGAACTAGTTTTTTTTTTAAATAATTTGACAGGTGTCAGTTGAAAACGATTCTCCCTAGGGCTGAAAAGTATTACTCTCAACCCGCTTGTCAGGCAACTTCAGAGCTTCTTTCCGACTATGAGTAACGAAAATAACTTTTAATACATACAACATTTTATAAAGTGATCAATTCGAAACTTTGCTTGATCATTCAGAATTATATACAATACTGATTAATTTGGAATACTCTGCTGATCCACTTTGAATTCTCTTCTGCTGATCAATTTAATTATATTGCTGCTCAATTTTGTATTGTCGATTATTACTTGCAACTCATAGTACTTTTATTGCTGACAGAAAAAGCAAACAATTCCCTAACCCATCTTACCTGTCAAGAGAGGTAAAGTGGATTAGAAAATTGTCTGTTTTTCTTTGTCTCTGTGATCATTTTTGGTGTGTGCAATAAAGAATATTTTTAAGAATATTATATAATCTCATCTTGCCCAACTCATCGAACCTAATTATTTAAGAAGATTGAAAAGGCACAATATTATGGACCTGAATAGCCAATAACCTCCTCAGTCCTGACCTTGAAAATAACAATTGAAAACCATTGTTATTATCAAGGTCAGGACTGAGGAGGTTAATGCTGCTAACACTTAACAGGGGTCTCCGCTGGAAGATCATACTCTGCATGTCACTATGAACAGCTGCTCATCGGCTCTAGTCCTTGGACTGATTGCAGATCTAATTATACCACAAACAAACTAATCTGATCTTGCCTCATTGTCCACAGAGCAGCGGCGGCTGTCGGTCGGGTGGCGGCGCGCCGGGCGCGGTGACGGTCGCGAGCGCAGGCGCGGGGTGCGCGGCGCGCATGGCGAGCGCGGGCGCGCAGTACCGCGGCGGGCAGCAGTGGGCGGCATACGCGCCGCCGCCGTGCCGCTATCCGCCGCCGCAGCCGCAGCAGTACGCGGCCGCGCCCAGCCCCTACACGCCGCATCAGGTGAGCGCCAAAACACAGGCCTATGGCGTGTGGCAGATAAGATGGCCTTGAAAGAATGAAAGACATTTATTGGGACAAATTAATACATCACAAGAAATAAAAGGCATAACAAGAACGAGGGCGCGGAAATAGACGCGCTGCGTTGTATAAAGGCCTTATCCTCGTCCCGTCTTATCTGTGTGGGCAATGTCCTAGTACGCTTTTAACACCGCGTCTTTTCTGCGCCCTGGTCCTATGTCATTCATATGTGCCCCATGTCTAAATATCACCGCGCACCAATCAATCAGCCCGTATTAATCCACTGCTAGACATAGGCCTCCCCCAAAGCACGCCACTTCCTTTAATCCGCGGCACTCCTCGTCCAGCCGCTGCCAGCAATCTGCCTCTGGTCGTTCACGGTAGTATTTAGTATGTAATTTGACAGTTAGACGATTGGAACAGTTCA
Organism: Yponomeuta malinellus; assembly: GCA_947308005.1. Classification (NCBI taxonomy): domain Eukaryota; kingdom Metazoa; phylum Arthropoda; class Insecta; order Lepidoptera; family Yponomeutidae; genus Yponomeuta; species Yponomeuta malinellus. The sequence goes on along the minus strand of OX371006.1, from coordinate 10,903,910 downwards.
GGATTTGATGAGCGTAGTATAGGAGCTGATGACACGCCGTGGCGGCAGCGTATCTTGCGATGTGTTACCAAGAAATAGACCGGTGGTAGCGCGGTCGATAGAAAACTTGCCTCACGATCAAGAGGCCATAGGTTCGAACGCCATATACCTATGATTTCTAAGTTACGTACATTTGTAAACTGGTAGTAGCAATACCACTCGCTAACTGTACATGAAAACATCGTTAGGAAACCGTGAGTGCGTGAGGTGTTCACATACCTCAGCGCTTGAGAAATTGCCAATCCACTGTGGGCTCGCGTTGTGATCACTTTCTCTCAAAGAGAAGGCCTGTGCCCTACAGTGAGCGTATAGTGGTAGGCTGGACATACCTATATTATAACAAACATGAAACATAAACAAATCTTCGATTATATATATCTTAAGAACAGGTGTTAAAGCATAACTCACAAACATTCCCACTAGTAGGTTTTCGGCACAGATATAACACTTTTTTACATCTATGCACTCTACGTTACAGGCGACATTGCAACAGAAAACGGATCACTGTTGGAACATTATGCTGAGTTGGGCCCACAGATATGGCCTGTGGTGGACCTATTTTGGGGGTTTAATACTTATAACCTCCCAACCTTCTGGCAACCTTTTCACCGATTTGTCGTTCTTATTTTTCTCTTTCCTATTTTTTGTTTGTTTTCTTGTTGTACCTATTTTTACTGTCACGTTTAGTGTTAAATTTTGTGTTTTGTATGTTATGATGATTTTGTGTTTTTTGAGTATATAGTCGTCAAATAAATGAATTTTCTTTATTTGTTTCTTCTTTCTTCAAAACGTATAGGTCGACTATACCAGTAGCTGGCGTGTAAGACCGCAGTGCACCGTTCAAAGCGTTGAACTTATCTGCGTCGTGCATTTTTCGCGGTCGAAGACGCGGCCACTATAAATAAATTGCCTTTGTAAGATGGCGCCGTGTCTATTACTCGGGATAATGAGATCGACGACAGTTTACTGCCAGATTTACGAGCCTCGTTTCCGATGTCCAGTGTGACGCCATGAAGTGAGCGCAACTCAGACAGAAGTTTTTGAGCGCTCTTGTTTTCCTGTGCTTTCATAGGCATTGCGCAATATCTGATTGAACACAGAATAGACCCCAGTTTCTGTGGTTACCGATACTTAAGTATATCGTTATCTCTATGTAGGATTCTGGTTAGTTAGTTAAATTTCCTCGCTTAACCTCATAGCTGGGTCATTTCTATGTAGCAAGCGCTGAGGTATGTGCACACCTCAGGCTCTCGGATTTCCTCACGATGTTTTCCTTTATGCGTAGCGAGTACCTTTAGTACTTCAAATACACAAATGTCCGTAAACTAGAAAAAAAGAAGTCATTAGTACATGCCGGGATACGAACCACGACGTTAGGCATGCGTATCACGGGATCTACGTATGTACTAACGCTTTGTAGGTTTTTAGGGTTCCGTAGTCCGACAAGAAACCATTATAGTTTCGCCATGTCAGTCTGTCTGTCTGTCTGTCCGTCCGCGGTTTAGCGCAAAGACCGGTGGTACTAGAAAGCTGTATTTTGGTACGTGTATACATATTTATCACGCCGACAAAGTAAAAGAATAAAATGTTGAAATTTTTTTTTTTTTTACTTTATCCCCCTAACTTGAAAAGTGGGGATGATATTTTTTTTCTCGTCTCGTATGTGGGGTATCCTTAGATTGGTTGTTGAAAAATATTGTGGGTGTAGGAAGACCATTTTTAGATTTAAGGTTCCGTTTGCGAAATATTAAGCTTTAAAGCGCAAATTTTTATCCGAGTAGGGCTCCCTCTCCTAGCTTAACGGTTGATTGTAGAAACGTGAAAAAATTCAGAGTAGTATACATATAACGCTAGCACATATAATAAACTTAAAAGGAAAAGTATCACGGCTAAGTAGACTTTACTAGTTAAGAGTAATAGGCAACCAACTTATAAAAGTAATATTTCGTACAAAATCCATTAAAAATTACTTCGTTGAAGTTATTACTTCTGTAAAGCAGATAAAACCCCTTTTTCTACGGAACTCTACATTGCGCGTGGCACTCGGTCGGTTTTTTTTATTAAAATTATTAACTTCACTACCACAGTATTCAGTATCATACTTTTTTATAACATAACATAAACTCACGCCTGTATCCCAGAGGGGTAGGCAGAGACCAGGGACTGCCACTTGCTACGATCCTGACAGATCACTTTCGCTTCCTCAACATTCATACTGTTTTATCTGGTGGACAATACACATACAGTGAAATCAGTAAAGTAGTATAATGGCGTGCTATGGCCTTCTTGGAAACTATTGTAAAATACGTGAAGCAAGCCGGTAGACGTCGGGTGTGTGACAGCTCTTTATTGCTTTCTATTATTTGCCAAGCGAAACATGTCCACTCTCGAATGTTTCTCAGTCATGACGTTAACTACCCAGTGGCGTGATTTTTCCATGAACAGCCGATTTGATGAAAGCAATCAAATCTCAAAAGCTGACCGTAATAGGGTCCCAGTACAACTTGACTATGGTAAATTTATAGGATTTAGATATTCGACGATCTCTTGTGTCAGGGAGAGTCGATTTTTACATGAATGACATACGTCTGAAATACTATTCGGATCTCCTTTCTTTGTGTAGCAATGCAACCGTCTTTCTGATCGCATTGTTATTGTGCGAGAGAGTCTGAATCAACCCGATAGGTACACAAAATATTGTGCCAATACTAACGTGTTTGTGTACATCTATCAAACGAGACATGGATCAAATCACTGGTGCGGTTGCTACACCGATAAACATGGGTTCACAGTACAATTAACAGGTAGAATCAGGATCAATACAGATATAATAACCTGTCACGGTTACCGGCCTCCGATCACTCGGATAATCCCTGGATTACTCGACCACGATTCAGATTGGATAGAATCAGCATTCAGTAATACACCTACCCGTATCTTGCCACCGTATGATACAAATCGCGTAATTGAATGACTGATTAACCCGTTAGCAAAAAGTCTACATTTGCATAATACTTAATTATATTTAATGAGAAGCAAATTGAGTCAAAGATTAGCACTTCGCCGTGCTATCTAAAATGTATCTGGAGTATAATTTTCGCTCGCCGATTTAATAGCCGGCCACACAAATAATAAACCGTTACCGATGGTATCGCTTCCAACGAGCCTACTTTACATGCATAGTGATTATTCGCGCGGTGAGCAGCCGGTGGCGGGCGGACAGGCTGTGAGGTGAAGGCGACACCAACACTTGCTCCAATATTCACGTTTTGCTGAAGTATTGAGGAAATCCCGGTCAGTTTCTGGTCGTGCTTTGACCTTTGATGTCGGAAACAGTTGCAAATACTTTACTCTAAAGACACTCCACGTTTGTTTTTCTGGCCCGGGTCTTATGCGGCACCCTGCAGCCTGCCAACCTCGCCGGAAACCGCCGGATAATTAACCAAGGACTTGGCGCGTCGTCACCATCTCCATCAATTTACAGCACGCCCGCTCGTTATGCAAACAATATTAGGAACGTGATTAATGCTTTCTTCGAGAACTTAAGCAGCGGCACCGAATCATGATTTGCATTTAAGTAGCTAATGAACAAGTTGCTCTGGGGTAGATGATAATCCACTCCACAAACATGTGTCTACGGACCGCAAATGTCAAAGTTCAATTACAGTTTTTGGGGCGCCCGCCCACGTAGCAAAATCTGAAGCACGGTATGTTAAAGTTCAATTAGCGTTTCAGGCGGCAAAAACCTGAATGCATTCATTGAATTTCGTTCAAGAATGTTCAGACACAAACCATATGGCGGTATTTGTGACTCTACATAGTAGATCTACCATGTAGAGTCACCATATCGTGTGAGAATGAAGGCATAACCATTGAAAATTATTAATGAACTACAAGCGTGATTATAGAGACAGCCGATTGTATCTGTGTGAAACAGTAACAGCTATTAGCACAATTTTTACTGGCACTTAGATTTAATTTGTCGGTTTTGTGGGCGCAACAGCGATGTTTCAAGACGCCGAGTAAATCACAGAAATGTTGGCTCGAATGCGAATAGTGCAGCGAGCTGTTGTTGCCTCTGCTTCTTTTATTGCACCCGATGTTGGCAACCTATCTCCGCGGCCAATAAACCCTGACGCAGTGACTTCTGTGTTAGAAACACAGAGATCCAAAAAGACATAGACCTTGAGCAACTATTTCGAAGTACTTACCGTAGCGTGGTTAGCAAAAGTGCTACAAATTGTGAAATTCCGCAGAGCAATAGAGATTTGTTTCGCAGTAAAATTAAAGGGTGGGTTGGTGTGTGCGGAGTGTCGCATTTGTTTACGAGGCGCGAGCGACGCAGGCCACATGTCGCCCTGGGCCTTGTTCGCAGCGCCTTCCTCCACCCTCCCTTCCGCAAGAATCTCGTAAAAGGAATTTCTTCGCGCCCTTATCGCTTTTTGAAATAAAACGAAGCGCCTTGCGTCGTACGTGTTTTTATTACAGCGCGTCTCCTTCGGGATTTATCTCATGGCCTCCGCCGCCGCCTCCTCTGAACTCTTTTACATTCAAGTAATAGCTGGAAGTATCTCGCTTATGCGATTTGCTCCGCTGCCTGTACATTTTTTTATCTCGTGGACATAATTTGGCGCAGGTAAGCTGCGACTTTTCCAATCGCTTTCATTCGTTTGCTCACGGCTCCTCTTGATTTTACGGGGAGCCTTCCCGGGTCCCGATAAGGTTTATTCGAAAAGTTGTATTTCTTGATTTGAACATTAATCTCGTGCCTCGAATAGATTTTGTTTGTACAAAGATAAAGTCTCTTTCTTCTATTAATATCCATAACTGTTGAGATAGCCGCAACCTGTCTTCTATTAATATTTTATTCTAGAGAATCGTCATTTTTGTTATTTCTTCTGAAATATTAGCTTCCCAATAAAATGTGCACTTCTTACTAATGCGTATGAACCTAATGCATAAACCATATTTGGTTTACATAATGATATCTTCGTCTTCTGCTCTGTTATAGCCATCAATTTAAAATGTTTGTTATTCCATTTAGTTTTTTTGTCGGGTTACCCCGTGTTGCTTCAGTCAGATACAATAATAGAAAGGGTACCTTACACAGCAGTCAGCACAGCCGATACGTTTTACTCCATTAAAATAAACAATATCGCCGTGTTTATGGTTATTTTTATACTGCCCTCATAACAACGGTATTAGATGAATTTTATAGATTTGCCGAGCAAGAAAAATGGCGCCTCAGATTTATATAGGAATTGATGGTAGATATGCCTTTTATTACCATTTTAAGCTTTAGTGAAACGAGTCGTAAAAGTTTATTAAAGTACATATATTAGTCAGATTATTTACAAGAAAGTATGGCATTATACTAAAAACTTACAAATCGGCAACGTCCGGAAAAAGGACGTTAATGACTTTTTTCCTAAATCCTCGTCGAAGCGGGATTCGAATTCGCCCCTCTACCATGCCAGCGCTCTTAGTAACTAAGCCAACCAACTATCTACAAAGTTTTCTTTTTAACGTGTACCACTATGCATACCTACTTTGCTGACCATGTTAATTAAGGAATGTTAAAATTTTATGCATCTACAGATTTTGATGCTATAATAATATAGTGACGTGTTTTCAAAAATGCCCATCTAATCTCAAAAATAATGACGACATAAAAAAGCTCTCCAATCCTTGGATTGGACATGGCACGTGGCTCGTAAAAGTTTTAAAACGTTCCATGAGATTTGACACACAAATCAATATGGTGGGGTCCCGAGAGGTGCTGATTAATGATAAGAATATGTCAGCTGTCAGGGCTGTCACAACTCGGCTGCTTGTTTGGCCCGCCCGACGTACCCGCGCTGCGTGCCAGCCCTAAGTAAAGGTTAAAATTTTGGTAAAGGGACAACACAATACCTTTCACGCAAGAAGTGGATACCCAATGGGGGACATTTATCACTTCTAAATATAATTGTAAGCCTGGACGTCTACACGCAGGCACGTAGGTAACTGCGTACGATTTGAATATAAAACAAAATTCGATTTTGAATAATGAATTATTTTTCGTTACGCTTTCCGATCTTCCTAGGTTGCCTACTTAACCCTCTTGGCGGGTGGGCTCATTTTCTTACGCCAAGAATTATGCTGATGTATTTAGATGTATGCGTCAGGAGGGAAAAAATTGGTAGTCAGATGAAATTACCACATTTATTTTGTACGGTTTCACGAGGCTCTACATTAGGGGATAGGTAGGTGCTTTTTCAACGCCAAAAAGGGTAAATCCGCTTTGAATATGAAAACAGCTGCCTATGAGGCAGGAGGTCTGATGAAAGAGCATTAACTTAATTAAATTGTTATTCGCTCCGTCACTTTCGAGTGCGAAATATTCAGGAAATTCAGCGGTATTAATCGCGGCAACTCGAAGACAATGATCTCAACGATAGCGAAACCTCTGTTTATCATTTGGCTTTTTATTTTGTCTTCCTTCCTGTGTTAATTAAATCTCTATGTCCACAACAGACGCCCATAGAAATGTAGACGTCCTACATTTCAGGACAATGACTCGAGAAAATGGTTCGCATTTTTTCTTTAGAACACTATTCATATCCACCCTTGAGTTGATTAATTTTAATAAGTCATTTCCTCAGTGGTACTGTGTTGACTTAGTATGATCAGTTTATTTTAGTGTAAAGAGGCATGACGGCGCACATGTGCTGTCGACCCTCGCGCGGGGTAAAGGTATAAATAAACAAGGTCTTGCTGATATCTCTCATCCAAGGAATCAGATTTATTTATTAAACCTTTCTCGAGGTTGGTTCCATCAATTTTGATGAGCATCGCTCAACTCCACACTTTAATTCGGCGAGGAACGCTATAAGAGCTTCGCATAGCGTCGTACAGTCGACAGCACATCAACCTTTACATACGTGCACAGTAATCAGTTATGATAAGGATGTCTTTGCAATAATAATGTAAAGGTTTCCTGGGGTCTACTGTACCACTCTGGTATCTCGAAAGCCGCAAAAAAACAATACCGATACTTTTTTACCCGACTACAAAGGGTTCTTTATTTCGCTCGTACGTACGAGTATATATTGTTTCTTAATGACCGCACGCAGAGAAAATGGCTGGACCGGTTTTGACAAATGTGGTGTCAAGGTGAAAGATATTGGCGATGTATTATTATATTACGTCACGAAAAACAAAATGGCGGCGGTCACCAGTCATATTATTAGAAAAGGTTTCAAATAAAAAAATAATATATAAAACAAAAAGCACGACTGCTAAAAGCCTTAAACAAGGCTTTAGTGAGTCCATTCAATTAAAAACTTCAGCAGCTACCAGAAATTCAACGGTACCGCCTGCTCAGGTTTAAAATTGAAGAATACTATTAAACATTGGTTAGATTTTTATCAGTTGTCGTTTTTTATAATAAGTACTTTTTTCATGTGGAGAAGAATTTCTTATGCCCGCGAAACTTGTTTAATATTGTGAACTACGGGTCGGGTCCTTTCCCGCAAAAAGGCGCTTTTTCTTCCCGGGCTGCGGACGCGGAGGGCTGTTTTTTGTTGAATTATGTTAATGTCCGAGTGACGTGGACAGGGCCGCTACCGATATTTAAATACGCCCGTTTGGCAGCGAGCAATGTATACGACTTTACCCGGTGGCAGTTCGACCCGAAAGGAACCAAGGGTGGCAATACTGGCAATATTTTGTCATACTGTGTAATCGGTCCGCTGTCTTTTTATTTACTAACGAAGAAGCCACTGTTTAAGATTAAATTTGTTTATCTATACCTACAGCCCTCGATTTTATTTACGAGCTAATCTAATTTTAACTCGGATTTGTAAGCCGATTGCTTCTATATTGTACTCTTAATTACATTTTCCCTCCTAAAATGGTTCTCGTCTTAATCATGAAATGGGTCAATAGCAACAATTAGCAATCAAATGGAAAGAAGGAGAGGACTGAATGCGATAGGTAATTAATTTTGCCGATCCATTAGGGGCGATACTGGCAATTTCTCAGCCCAATTATCTTGTATCAATCAAATTAATTCTCTCATACTTTGTCTTGTGTTTATTCACCGTTCCATACCTGCCTTTAACGTTTCTTGGTATAGCGTACAGTCGGCAACATATCAACCTTTACATGCGTGCACTTTATTCACTTAAGTTACGGGCGACTTTGCAACTAAAATGCGATTGTCGGGCTGCTGACGACTATACATCTGAATGGTTTATCGATCCTCACCTAATCTTGCAGCAATATTATTAAAAGACCATGTCTCCTCGTGCGAACACGATTTCTCATTTAATTACAGTGAGCCCCATAACGTTGTTAAAAAAATCAAATTATTGGATCTTAAAAAAACCGAGGAGTTGTGGGGTATGTCAGTAAAAATTGTTAGTTCAGTGATGCATATCCTATCTTTGCTTTGGGGAGTATTTCCGGACCTCATGAAATATAGTCACCTTTATCTATATAGCACCTTTATATAAAAGCGGTGATAAACACGATCCAACCAATTTTAGACCCGTCTCAGTGCTATCAGTATTAAGTAAAATATTTGAGAAGATTATCTTAGATCAATTACTTACGTACAGACATAAGCAGCCTATATACGTCCCACTGCAGGGCACAGGCCTTCTCTCAAGGAGAGAGTATGGGCTTAATCACCACGCGTGTCCACCGAGGATTGGCCATTTCAAGCGCTGAGGTGTGTGAATAGCTCAGATACGCAGGTTTCCTCACGATGTTTTCCGTCACCGTTAGCTAGTGGTATTGCTACTATAACTTCACAAATAAAACAATAGTACATTACTTTAGAGGGAAGAAAGTGACAGTTCCATACCGAGATTATGGCATTTGCGTCACGAGCTTGCGAGGGGCGCAAACCATTTGAGGTATGGAACTGTACTTTATCCTGAGGTATGTATAGTGCTTTTTATTACACCTACGAGGAAAATTATAGACATAAATGCATAGAAATGTTTATATTTAGTTAAAAGTACAATTATTAAAAGTGCAGCTATTATAAGATGTTACATTTTGTCCGGGTATCTTGATATTTTGAGACATGTTTACATCTTGAGTTGTTAGTTGAAGGCTTGAAGAAGGCTGCGGTGATGAGCTACGAGGAACCATGCGCGGGCTTTTCCTTTTTTTATTCGCCCGTTTCTGGAGTAGGCTAAGATCTTAAGGTCATGCAATTACTTCTTCCGTGATTCCGCGCGTTTTATATACAAAAATAATTTCGTTTTTAATTTTCTGTATGCACCAAGGAGGTTGGTAACTGGTAAAAAAAAACTGTATGTGGCCAGTAACAATTTACTTGAAATTTAATTAGTAGACAGTTAAAGTCTCTTTGCAGTATGACTGCTGACAAATTAAAAAAAAAAACCGGGTATGTAATGGAATTTCATACATACTTCCCACCATTGGGTCGGAAGGATTTTCATACAAACTTTCATACCTTGGGATGAAAGGATTTGAAGGGCGGGATAAAGGCGTTTCTTCCCTCTAATTGGTATAATTAGTATGTATTTTCAGAGCAGGTGTGATAAAAAGTCATATACATGCCCGCACAGGGAATAGAAACTGGGTCTCTTGCTTTCGAGTCCAATGTTCTACCCACTAGGCTACCACCGCTCTCAATTACTTATTTATTTATACTTTTTTTGCACTTTAAAAAAAATCGTACAATGCGGCGGACTTACGTAGGTATTTCAATAATTACCAACGCCTTCATAGTCAGCAATTCGGTTTTACTAAAGGGCGGAATGCAACAGACGCCGGAGTCATGTTACTTTAACACATTTTCAGCGCGTGGGAGGATCACAAGGATGATGTAGGCATATTTTGTGGTTTATTAAAAGTATTTGATTGTGTAGACCACGAAACGCTACTCTTAAAGTTAAAACACTACGGAATAAAGGGTGCAGGTTTAGATCTTTTAAGATCGACCGTATTTAGCAGGAAGGGTTCAAAAAGCAGACGTAAATCGTATTAAATCCTCGGGTTCATTTGTAAAAAAAATAGGAGTCCTGCGGGACTCTTATGTGGGATCTATCTTATGGCCGTTCCCATAGAACAATTTTTTTTTTGTTCTGTGGCCGTTCATTTTCCTAGTCTATGTAAATAATTTACCGTTTATGGTACACACATGTCTGATAGTGTTATTTGCTAATGACACGTCACTTATTTTTAAAATAAGGAGACAAGAAAATAATCTTGAAAAAATAAAATTTTCATCGCAAATAATGCTCTCTCGGAAATAGTAGATTGGTTCACAACAAATAATCTGCTACTAAATTCCAAAAAGACAAAATGTATGAAGAAAGTTTACCTTACCTAACGTAAGATTAGTTGAGAACAACATAGTAATTGGAAATTAAAAACTAGAATTTGTAGAAAATATTGTATTTCTGGGCATCACAATCGATGCAAAACTACAATGGGGTCCACATATTGTAAAATTAGCACGCAGACTTAGCTCTGCAGCATATGCTCGGAAAAGAATTAGGGAACTCACTGACGTTGCAACTGCTAGGCTTGTTGGTTTTAGTTACTTCCATAGTGTTATTTCCTACGGCATACTACTACGGGGCCGGGCAGCAGACATGGAGACTATCTTCATCTTGCAGAAGAGAGCCATCCGATTTATTTACAAGTTAGGTAGTAGGGATTTGCTAAGAGATTTCTTTAAAGAAACTAACATCTTAACTGTTGCCAGTCAATACATTTATGAAAATATTATTTACGTTAGAAAAATATCAAAGACTTCGAAAATGTTGGTGGGCATCATAATGTTAATACTAAAAATAAACACAAATTATAATTTCCACGATTTAGACTTGCAAAAGTTAATACATCCTTTATGGGGCACTGTATAAGGTTCTACAACAAGATTCTTCAAGATATACTCGTATTAGTTACCCCCAACGCGGTTTAAAAAATGTGTCAAGCACACTATGTGCAAAAAAAGCTTACTATAGCATCAGGGATTATTTAGAAGACAAAGATGTTTGGCATTAAACAGTAGATTAATATTAATTACAGGACGGTTGTGACTAGTGTTCGACACATTCATGACTAATATTTTAAGTTAAAACGTGTTTTGAAAAGAATAAACCTGAAGTTTATTTGTAACAATTTCTTCACCACATAATCTATTGATTCAAAGTTCAGTTGCCACAATCATAATTGTGAAACTAACAACTTTGGCGTTCTGTAAACATTCTGTTTTTATAATAAATAAAAATATTTGAATTTAATTGAATTGAATTGATGATTATCAACACCGAGGTCTCTGAAATTTCAAAGGCATGTAGAGTACAAAGACAAATTAATTAAGCAATTTGAACTGGCACCTTAAATTTTAAAGCTCGAATTGATGTCAGTCATAAAATTGTTACATTCCGCTTCCCATGGAAATACGACGTCCCGATTTGAGTATTCAAGACATTGCTTAATGAGTTGGTCATTTTGTTTTAACTTGACAGATTAATGGGAGTCTGATTTAGGTAGGCTAAACTAAAGGTAAGCTTTAGAAGTGCAGTTAACGAAAGATAATAGAAGACGCCCGACTAGCCACTGCATGTGTAGAGAGTACATGAAACTATAGAAAGTCGCCTGAAAAATTACAAATGAAATATCCTTTCGTGATATTTTCGAGATCCAATGCCATTCCGAACTCCGGAACGAACATAATCTACTAATCCGTAGGTAAAATGCTTTAAAGCATTTTTTTGTAGGTCCTCGACATTGAAGCGAGAATAGAATAAAAACATATAAAAGTTCTAGCAAATGTCTAACAATGGTTTTAATCTAGCGAATCTAGAGGATTTGTGTTATAAGTTTTTTTATGCAACCTATATACGTCCCACTGCAGGGCACAGGCCTTCTCGAGAGAGAGTGCTTAGTTACCACGCGTGCCCACCGCGGATTTGCAATTTCAAACGCTGAGCTGAAGTATGCGAACACCTGACGCTCAGGTTTCCTCATGTTGTTTCCCTTCAAAGTTAGCGAGTGGTGATAACTTCACAAATTCAATGTAAGTAACTTAGAAAACGAAGTCATTGGTACATGCCGAGATTGGACCCCACAACCTCCCGAATGAGAAGCCGGCGTTCTACCGCTCCGCTACCACCGCTCATTATAAGCATAAGTAGTAAGTACTTGGTGTAATAAGATACTCCCATAGCTATCAAAAAATGGGTTCAGGCTACTGATAAGTACGAACAATTTTTACAACGGGGAAAATACTATCAGATGTTCCATACATTTAAATTAGTGGTATCTTTAGCATTTGTGGGAGGGCAGTTTTTCATTTTGCTATTTTGATAAGGTGATTTTGGTGTACCCTTTACAAATAAAATGGCAAATCTAGAACGAAGGTAGTTCCAAATTTTCGCGCATGAAAACCCTATGAGGAGCAGAGGATTATATTCACAAATTGAATCGGCGACCGCTGATGCTAGGTGCAGACCAACCGAGCGAAGAAACGAAAGTCAATAAATCAGTGTAGACTACAACGAAAGCAAGCGAATTTCAATGACCTCCATAGTATATGTACTCTGTTAATTAAGGACTAAAATTGAAAAGACTTTCGGTCTTATTTATAAAAACTCGATTCCTTAAAACACTACAAAAACGCCGATTAAAATAGTCTGTGACGGACATCTTACAGGGAAATTATGTAGCCACAGATTAAATAAAAAGACTTTTAGATTGGTTTTAGAGGAATTATATTTTTATAAATAAGGCCGTTTAACTCTAAGAGACTCCTCAGCGGCAGTTTAAATAATCTGTGGGTACTTCTTTCTCCTTAACACAGACTATTTAAACTGCCTCTGGGGAGTGCTTCAACGAATCGTGTAAAAATAAATGAGACCGTAGGTTTGGAGTTTTTTTTTGTCCCATGTTTCTCCAATACCGTCTAGAACTTAAAATTGACACATGGGTATGTTTAACTCGTAACGTTCATCGACGATCGCGTTTTTAGCGTTTTTTATCCGCTCGACGAGTTCATATTCGTTCGGTTGCTACGTAACGCGTAAGTAGGATGAAACAAATTGCACTCGATGCTAGGACAGTCTGCAATTGATTTATCATTAAATCGCACTGGATCCGTGGATTGTAACAAATTGACATGTAATGCAATAACGAATGATCAATCAAAATTATCACGCTTCGGAATTCTCTGCAATTTACAGTATTCTCTCCATGAACGCTATGAGGACTTGATCACAAACCGACAGGTTTTCAGCGTGAATTCGAATAGCAAAAAATTGCCTGCTAAAAATGTACATTGACTAAGAAAAAGCGTCCATTAGGGATGCACCGGGATAAGTTAAATCACCATGTACGTTTTTAAATCACCCACGAATTCGATGCGTTTCGGCGCATTTCGGCTCGACTTTGCTCACACAGACGCCAGGCTAGCTTCGCAGAATTTGTTCGCAGAATATTTCAATTTGTCGGCTTTTAGGTAATTTAAGGATAATGAATAACGGCAACAGACTTGCGTAGCCACTCATGACACACACATGTGCACAGAACATTCGTCAATACACCGGAAGTTCAGTGAGTCAGTGCCGCTATTTACCTCTACGTTTCTGAAAACGTTGTCCGATCTCCGGCAAGTTAAATCAATTTAACCTTTAACAGAACGGATGTGGGTGATTTTTCTACGGTAGGGACATAGGGCAGGCATACACACCACACTGATTCGTTCTGACTACCACGTTAATAAAGTCCGAAATTCAAAGCCATTAGCGGCACCCAAACCATTGTATACATTGTAGGTTGGTTTATGTGTAGTGGCATTTTGCTTTCAAGACAAGTACCTAGCTACTACTACTAACACTTTTTTTTACTTAGCCTCTATGTTTGTGTCCCACTGCTGGGCAAAGATATCCCACAATTCATTCCAAAGTTTTGGGTCCTGGGCCACCTCAGACCACTCCGGCAGATGATGGTCGAGATCGTCTCTCCACCGTCTCCTAGGCCAGCCTCGTTTTCGATGCCGTCTTGTGGCACCCACTCGGTGGCTACTACTACTAATATTTATTTATTTATTGGTACTTTTATTGTACTTACATTAGAAAATCGTGCAATGAGTTTTTTCTCAGATTTATATTCAAAATATCAGGGTGTAAGTGAACATGAACATGAACATTTACATACAGGCACATACATTGCTTCTGGCCCCACACTAGGATACCCTGTGTCGAGGGAACCAGAAACAACGACATCACAAACATGTAAACATCCAAGACCTGGTTTTTTTTTCCCCAGCCGGGGTTCGAACCCGGGACCTCTCGCATGGTATGCAGATGCACTACCGCTACGCCACGAGGTCGTCATAGTCTAATTAAATTGGCGCCCTACCCTGTCCTGCTTAAAACAATGTTTATTCTACTAATCACATATGGTTATTAACGTTATCTATCAGACAGCGCCGCTGCAGCTCAGAAAAACCCTGAGAAAACATAAATAAAAAATGTTTAACTGAACAAAAAAGTCTCTAAAGTCTGAAGTAAAACAAAAGTTGTCGTAAATGACAAACTCAATTTGACGGGTTACAGAAATTGCAAATTTTTAGGTAGAGGAAAACAAATTCCAGTGAGTACCCGGTTTCTATAATTGAAAGATATGTCACTCTGGCGCCCACAGTGGAGCTTTATTTATTCGTCAGTCGAGTCAATAGACTCGTGCTGGGCTGAGTTTCATGAAAGTACAATTCGTAGTTTATTATAAAAAATCGTATAGCATAGCAGTCTGCCTACTTGTTAATCTGTGGGTTATTCGACTTTGCAATGTACATCAAATTGTCATAGTAAACCATGAATTGTAGTTCTGGATGTCCGACGCAAGAGGTCGACTGTCAAACGTCAATCCTCGTTAATGTCTCGGACTTTCAGAGAGACAGAGTCTCCCAAGTTGCCTGTCGCCATGTGACGCACCCGCCACGCACGCGCTGGGGTATCGAGCCGGGACCAACTGTTGAGTGCTTCCGACGACCCCCTCACCCCCGCTCTTACGCGGTGACGTCACCGACACTAGCGTGTTGCTTTGGCCAAGCTTGAACTATCTGTGGTATCACAAGAAAAATGAAACCGGTCAGCGTAAAAATCTATAGGTTGTGTTAAAATACTGACGCCCAAAAGCTACGCGTATCGGACACCAGAACAATCTGCTCTATCCTTAAAATTTTGCTGAAAAATCTATATAAAAATTAAAAAAATACAATACTAATTAATGTTAGCATGCAATGGACGCATAACTTGCAGCATTTTATTGTACGGAACGTTAAATATGATCAGCGCAACGCTTGTTTTTGGTTTGTACATTAGGCAAAAATTATGCAATAAAAATGCGATTTTGAAACTCAATATTGCCTAAGAAGCTCCTAAGCCCTTGATATCCAAGTTCCTAACCTTCCTAACGCTCCTAGGTTTTTAGGCTATAATGAGCGAAGTGCATTGTCTAAACAGTATTTTAAAAACCTATTTAGAGGCTAAAAATTCCACCTATGCCGGGACTTGAACCCGCGATCTCTGGCTCACCGTGCCAGCGCTCTCCCAACTGAGTGCAACCATCGATGAAACGAGCCTCTTTACAAACTTCTCTGTAGGTATTACGTACAGGCAGCGACATCTGACCGAAGCGATTTACATCACTTGCAGCCCCGAGTAACCCACTTTGCAGCTAGGTTTTTACATCGGAATGGTATCGCTGTACTTACATGATTATTAATATATATGTATATATATATATATATATATATTGCACTAACCCATGCTGAGAACAATTTTAAAAACATATTTAATTTGACGTTTGCAAAAATCGGTTCAATCATGTGACATCTACTCGGTCATAAGGAAAAATAACAGGCGCAAAAAATTATCAGTTTAATAACTTATGTAATTTGTATTAGATCACATACGCCACTTTTAAACTTTTTTTTTGTCTTCTTCAGACTCATTATGTTTTAGTGCCTAAAAACCACCCTGACTCTCAACCCACTTAATTTATGTAATTATTGTGACATATTTGTATGTATTTAAGCCATATAAGTGTTGCATAAGTGGTATTTTTCTGTGAAATATCCGTAATAAATTAATAAAAGACGTTAAGTGACATTTAAGCTGCGCCTACGTAAATCGCGAGCTTCAAAGTCGCCCCCCCGCCCCTATAAGGTCTGAAGGGTACTCCAGACGAGTAGAGAGGTTTCTTTATCATAGCTTATGGGGCGATAAGCGGAAATTCAATTTCATTAGCGAAGGGAAAGGTTTAGACCAGCAAAGACGGCGAGTTTTACTCGAATTGATAACGTCAGCAGAATTTAGTTAGTCTTCAAAGTATATGAAATGAAAATTCTCTTTTCACTTCTCATGCTCTAAAAGTTCGTCTTTATGTCGTGCGTAGGCGACATAAAGTCGCTTTTTATGCTCTAGAGCATAAAGTAAAATCTTCGTCGAAGACCAAGGCAATCGCTGCAACAGCCACACGAACATCTTTAAAGCGACATGGCGGCTGGAAGTCTGACCAAGTGGCAGAGGGCTATATTGAGGAATCCATAGAACAAAAAGCTAAAATTACCGACTTGATTACCGAAGGAATCGACATAGTCCCAAATGAACCAGGCCCATCTAGTGCTAACTTACCATTGGAACAGAGCTTAAATGGTAATCCCGTTCCTTCAAAAGAACCTGAAGTTGACAATATGCCAAATATCGCATCACAAATACAATCTAATACAACATTAAATATGCCAGAAAAAACGATTACTTTAAATATTTCTCATTGCTCTAATGTAACTTTCAATTTTAATTAAATTAGCATTTACTATATTTACATGTTGCTGTTTCATTTCCTCGCAATCGAAGTGAAAAGTAGAGTGTACAACTCGTCCATAAAACCCATTTTACACTCGACTTTATATCTATCCTCGCTCGCAAGCTCGCTCGGATGGATAAACGTCTCGAGTAAAATGGTGCGTTTTATGCACTTGTTGTACAATCTACTATTTGAAGCTCTGCTGTAACCGTTCAGGGAAATAAGCAAAACTAGTTACAGAGACCACTAATTTATCCAGTTTTTTTTTATGTACGAGTAGGTGATAGCAATTTTTAGTTGAGAACAAAATTCACTTTCGCTGGCTCAGGGACCGAAAATGGATCTTGATTAGATTAGATTAGATTACTGTTTATTGCACACCATATTATAAAAGTACAAGATATATCTTAAATATTTAAGTTAGGGGCAGTATTACGTAATACGTAAGCAGATTTATTACAATTATGCACCCCTCCCCCCCTCCCCTTCGTCAGTAAAAGTAAGCAAAGCTCTTACCCCCCGTCCCATGCTTACGTAAACATATTTTTTATGTATTCTGGTTTTTTTATTATTCATGAGCAGCAGTTATAAGTTTACAAATAAGAAATAGGCAGAATAGAGAACGCCCATAATAACTTTAACATAATTTTTCACACAATTAACATAATTTTTGGTAAAACTTGGATTTGTCTATCCCCCGCCCCCATGTCCTCAAAAATAAGCAAAGCAAAGACCATCCTGCCCCCTGTAGTGCTTACGTAATACTTGAATGGCCCCTTACATAGTATACAACTGGCGGTCTGATCGCTAAAAGTGATCTCTTCCAGACAACCTTCGGATGGATAGGACTGAAAGATGAAGAGTAGGTAGGTGTACAAAAATTTTATAAGAATATAGGTACATAGACAAAAATACTTACATTAATAAAAATACTTAAAGTTAACTTTAAATTCATAATAAATATTTGCATACATACTAGCTAAACATATATTTTTTTAAATACACATAGATAAATATATACATACATGCCTTAGAAAACAGACAACAGTGATTGTTATTACGAGACAGAGATACATGCGACAAGAGCAACCGTAAGTACTACGTATCTTTAGTGGTAGTCTACATCCGTAGATCCTTGACCTCGGCAAACAAAATACGCCATCTTTCACTGTATTGCGCTACCTCCCTCCAAGAACAAAATAGACCTATCTGCAAAAAATTAAGTAGGTGCTAGGAAGTAAGAATAAAAAAAAAACTAAAATAATAGCCCCAACATTTTTTATATAAAAAAACCTCATAAAAACATGAACAATAATGAGTAAAATTTGACAAGAAATAATTTTAAATAAAAAATTGAGGCCATTTTGGGGCCGTCGACTATATACATTCATGCTAGGTATTATAAGGTGCGTGTGATAACTATGTAACGTTCGGTGTAGAGTGCTTAGGCCCAAACAACACCGGCAAGCGGCAACAACTCAAACGCAACTCGCAAGTGCCGAAGTTCAAACAATTTTGTGTACCGTCAGAATTTCAGAGGACCAAGTCTTTAAACTTCGGCAAAACTTCAACCTCGATATATCGGAAAAGCTCCACTTCGGGCGGTCCGCATTTGCATGGATATGTGAAAATTATATACGAGAGCGGAGTCGTACAAAAGTTGCTAAATGCAGAAGTTGCCTAATTCATTTCTTATTCAGATTGCTTCTTTACTGCCTAAGAAACTTAGCTCGTACAAACTTCACCGTAATTAAAATACTGTTATTCTGTCGCGAACTCTGCATCCGCTACAAAATCAAAATGGTATCACTTCCTTCATAATTGCATACATGTATGTCCAAACAACGTGCAAACTATCGGCTGGCCGCAGGACAGAACGAGACCTAGGCACCTACTAGCTGGCTATCTCACTATAAATCTTGATTAGTTTATACACGACGGAATTTCGGGCGCGCTACCTACTTCGGGCAAAACTTTAGCCAAGCACTGCCCACGGGGACTCGGATGACGGCCACTGCCACTCCGACCCAGTTGCGTGACTGTGAGCTGAATCGATGTTAGTCTGGTGCAAAATTCAATTATGTAGCTAAACTGGGCTATCATTGTAGAATTGTTGTTTAGGTTCTAATATTAAACATACCTACCTAGGTACTTAAGAGTAAAATAACATAAACTCACGCCTCGATCCTAGTGGGCTAGGCAGAGATCCTTATCTTTGCCACTTGTCACGATCCTGACAGATCTCTTTCGCTTCATCAATATTCATTAGTCGTTGCATGCACACACGCCGGTTCCGGGTACTTTTTATCTTGCCCTTTGCTAATACATCCCATTTGGTCGAAGTATGATGCTGTACCTATGTAAGTATACTAGTAGTATAGAGTAAGTGTCTAAAATAATTCTTTTAAAAATAAATTACATTATCTTTGTATTGTATAATAATTACTTATTATTAGTTATAATTATAATGTTTCTGATAAGTAGTTACTTATGTGTAAAATTTGCAGTGCCCTTACAGGGCTCATGTTGAGGACCGTTATCTTGAACTCAAAACGATTCCCGAAAATAAAACTGTATTTCCTTTTGACGACCTCGTGGCGCAGCGGTAGTGCACCTGCATACCATGCGAGAGGTCCCGGGTTCGAATCCCGGCTGGGGACAAAAAAAATACAACCCCAGGTCTTGGATGTTTACATGTTTGTGATGTCGTTGTTTCTGGTTCCCACGACACAGGGTATCCTAGTGTGGGGCCAGAAGCAATGTATGTGCCTGTATGTAAATGTTTATGTTTATGTTTTATGTTTTGCACAGAATTTTGCATATTGTGTACAATACAAATTTAGTACAAAATAAATAAATATATTTTAATAAAAAATATAACGAGCTTCCATTTTTCTATGACTAAATGAGCGATGGTATATTAGTTACATGTGAATGATCACTATAAGTAAAATATAAGTATAACATCTGGATGAAAGCTGACAGAAACATAAAAGTATAACATTGTTAAAGAAAAAAAACCCTAACCACCCCAAATTTTTATATTCTATCTCTAACGTGAAATGTCTATATATTATGATAGATTGATTGACCGGTTAGGCAGTGAAAGGTGATAGGCAATCCTTTTCCGTCCGTCACTATTTTATAAGAGTTTTACTGTTCTACAGGGTCATGGGAAATTTGACCTATTTCTTAAAATGGGTGATACGCTAATTTGCAACAAATGATGCCCCACGAACTGGGGTCTAAAATTAACGATAGTTATTCTGGATTTTAGGTTTTCTGTAACGTTTCTGACTTTCTAACCAAAAATTTTCGTCCTAAGAGCAGTTACTTTCACGGAAGTGAGGGCACTGTTGGAAAACTTTTAGGACAAATTTGTAATAATTTGTAGTAATTTGTAATTCGGTGCCCAAAATATATGTCCTGGTCGTGAAACTGAGCACCGATTACAAATTATACTTCTACAGTACCTACATGTACTCGTATACATATTTCTAAGTTCAAGGTATTCTTTTAAATTATTTCTATTTTATTGCGTGACAAAAATAAACAAGTCCCTTACAACCACAATTTACCCTACTTAATTCGTTGCTCTTAAATGTGAAGTTCACAATTTCCATCTCCGAAAGTCTTCACCAGAATATCACCGAATTACCTTGGGACTACTTTAACGCTATTTGAGAAACATATGGGTATTACTAAGGGATGGGCCCCATTAGGCCTTATTGACTGTTGTCCATTGAAGAGTTCCGTTCTCCATCTCTGAAAGTCTTCATCAGAACTTCATAAAATGAAAATAGGAGCAATGGGACGTTATACGAGTATCTATTCGAACAAAAAAATAGTTGTTGAAATCTGTCAAGATTTGACGCAGTTATGCGAGAACATAGCAAAAAAAACGCGTCGAAAGTATACTGATTAATTACCACTTAATTCTAAGAAAAGTCGACTTTTTAACAGACTTCAAAAAAGGAGGAGGTTATCAATTCGACGCGTATATATATATATATTTTTTTTCTTAGGCTATGTTCCTCCATAACTCCGTCAAATCTTAACCGATTTTGACAATTCTTTTTTTGTTCGAACAGGTATATCCCATTTTAATTTGGTGAAGATCTGATGGAGACTTTCAGAGATGGAGAACGGAACTATTCAATGGACAGCAGTAAATAAGCCCTATTGGGGCTTATCCTTTAGTAATATCCCTATGTTTCATAAAATAGCGTAAAAGTAGTCCCAAGTTAATTTGGTGATGTTCTGGTGAAGACTTTCGGAGATGGAAATTTAGAACATCAAATTTTAAAGCAACGAATTAAGTAGTTAGGGTAAATTATGGTTATAAGGGACTTATTTATTTTTCTCCCGCTCCCCCACAAAAAATTGAATGATAAAAATTTAGCCGGTGCCCAAAATATATGTGCTGGTCTTGAAACTGGGCACCGACTACAAATTATACTTCTACAATACCTACATGTATAAATACTTCTACTTCTAATTATTTAAATTATTTCTAACTTTTTAGTGCTGTAGTGTTTCGATGTCGGTTTTCATTTTTTATTTAATTCTTGCTTTTGATTAATCTGCTTTTATATTCTTTTTTTTTCACTACCGTGTCAGAGGTCGCGGGTTCAAGTCCCGCCATGGGTGGAATTTTTAGCCTCTAAATAGGTTTTTAATCTGCTTTTATCCTGAAATACTACCTCAGTCCATGGCAGTGATCATAATGAAAACACCCGCTTCCCTGACACACTTAATTACTGCCGAGACCCAAAATCGACTTAATAATAAAGTTACATTGAGTAAATTGGACAGGTGGCCGGCATTATATCAACTCTTTATCCGTTTAATTTGAATGGCATGTCATTGGATAACTCCAGCGTGTGGTCGAACAGACGACCTCTAATTTATGGTAGCGATGACTGTCCGGCCAAGTGCGAGTCGGACTCGCGCACGAAAGGTTCTGTACCATTATCTATACAACATTAGACACAAAGATCGAGAAAAAACGGGAAAAAACACGTTTATTTTATTTTAATTTAATTAATTAATTTGAAGCGAATATAGAATTAAATATTCTGTGAATATTTCAAGCGTCTACCGATTGCCGTTATTGATATCGAGCAAAACACGGCAAAAAAACTACGTTTGTTGTATGCCCCCCTTGAATATTTATTTTATTGTTTTTAGTATCACGGTTCATGAGATATAGTCTGGTGACACACAACCAGACAGACAGACAGACGGACATTGAAGTCTTAGTAATAGGGTCCCGTTTGGCACCCTTCGGGTACGGAACCCAAGAGAGATTTGTACCTACTTTTCTTTTCATTATACGTGTCGCAGCGTTGCCAACGCCTTCTACCGGACTATAGCGATTTTTCATTTTTGTTTGTTCACTCTTTGATGTAATGTCGGCAATCCGTCATAAACCTCATGTTTAATTTTTAGTTCAGTTAAGAACGATTTCGATTACGTTTGTTAGTCTGTGCTGTATTCGAGTTTGGTTTATGGTCAGAAACGTCTAGTTCTTAGTATGTACGTAATAGTCGCGCACGATTGAGCGCGCGTCGTCTTCTATGCCTATGTTTTGGAAACGTCAAGCAGTACGCTTGGGTAAGGTTTTCATAGTGCTGGCAACACTTCTAGTTTTTGAAGTGAATAGATTGGTTAGGTTAGATGAATTAATGGCTTTGTTAATCATGCCAGACCGTCGTGGACCGGGCGTCACCACCTGTGGTCACCACACGCTCGCCACACGATCGGAATGACATGTCGAGCAGTAATACTAGGTGATGGATGAATGGTGCTTGGATCGTGCTGGATCGACGTGGGGCCACACGTGCGGCCCACGATCGTAACTGGTGCGACCAGGACAACAAAAGAGATGCGATGGATGTCTTGATAAAGAGGAGCGCATATAGCTCCTCCACCGCGCCGAACGCTCTCCTACGCGGAAACGCGGGGTCGCCAGCCCGGAGCTGCGGAGGTGTAACTGCAAGTCACGTAGCTCAGTGTCAATGGCGAGAGGAGGAACACCGGAGGGGTTTTAGTGGGTGCGAGACCCACATAACCCGGCGTTTGCCCCGAGACGCCGGGTATCTGTTACAGATTTCCCCTCCGATACAAGAAAAAAAAAGGTTAGGTTTGGTTAGGCCTGTTTGTTTTAGCTTTTTAGCTTTGACCAACCACGACATTCGTCAGGCTTCAACTCTGGAGATTTTCAAAAAGAATTTTTTTTATCACTTCCTTGATCTGCAGAATAGGCAGTAAACGATCACCGCCCCCTCCACTAAGTCTAAGTTAATTTATTTCCCTAGGTTTACGTAAGTTTATTATTGTATTTAATCTTCTTCTTGCACTACGTTACCCGTCGCCAGTCTCTTCAAAACCAAAGGTTTGCTGGAAGAGAATGCTTCTTGCATTAAGCACGCCCTTGTACACTTACAATGTAATTAGTGCAATAAAGAATTAAAATAAATAAATAAATGATTAACTTTGTAACGTTTTCTCGTAATCGGAAATTCTCTAGAGCTTACGGAAAGCCATGATTGGATCGAACGGCATTCTTATTCTAATTCTCATTCGGAGTCTTCTTGCATCGATACGAAACAGAAGTGTAGCTTGTCAAACTTGCCGCGTTTCCAAGTGCCTAATTACAGTGTAATGTAATTACCCGAAGTCTAGTGCTCTCTGTATTAATTTCTGAAAGATCAAAAGACAGAGAAGTCCGAAAGGAGTTTTTTGCTGCTTTTTCTACTTGGAGGGTATGTTTCCAAAGCAGTGACGTTTAAAAAGAATTAAAACTAAGATAAACTAACTATAAGCGGGGCTGGTTGCCATAAAATCAAAAATCAATCAACTATAAGCGGCTTTCCTGTGCCATCCAGAACACTGCCCTCAACCCATGATCACCGCACCCCGACATACCTGTAATTTCAGTGGTCAAGTGGTATTTATTCAGACATTTGTACGTTGTAAATTTTATCTTTACGTGCGCGAGTAAATACGCTTCAGTCGTAATTCTAGATATGAAAATTGGAAATCCGATAAATATGTAAGGGATTTGGTGTGAATAAATAATCCGATTACGTCCCCGTACTGACGGCAGTCCCTCTTCTAAAGCCTGAAGGTACCTATATACGTTATTTTTCGGCATTTCAACCAAAGGGAACTTTGTTCGCTACGTAATTGCTGAAAAACCTCTGAAGTCGAAAATTGATGGGACCAACCCAGTTACCATATGAAAATATTCAGATTTTTTATTACGATTTTCTATTTGGACTTTCGAGTACCAGTCTAAATTAAAAAAACACATAATGCCAGAGATGGGTAGGTAGCTATACTCTACGTGGGCAGAGGCGATGTGAGGCCTCGATAAGCGGGTATCGGACACTCACATATAACCACGTGATTCACCGCCATTGTAGCGAGCGACGATTAACGCCGACGACGCTGCGCGACCATGTGCGTTCATATAATCTAGTGGCCAACATGCCAATTGGTTCGAAAATCGAACTTAATTGCGGGAAATTAACAGGATCACCCGCACACAGGCGCTGAAACGAGTTTATTGTTTCTGAATTTATTTGCAGATTCAATGAAGAATAAATATACGTACTTAGTTAATTTTTCTGGTTGCGCTTGTGCTACGTTTTTGCGCGCAATTAGCAGTAAATTCGAGTTCATGAACCTTCCGCAGAACCATATGGGTAGATACAGAAACTAGTTTCAGTTGATGAGTTGTGCCAACGACGCGCACGCATTTTATGGGTTTAATATGTTAACTAAGCGCACGTATAACAACGTACACGGAGCGCTAATGGTGCAAATAAATTCTCTAAACAATGTTCGTGCCGTGTGCTTTGGTTACACGAGTCTTATTGAAACTTCTAATTAATGTGCGTCTTCCACACGCTCTACATCAAAATCCTACTACTTGAATCTCATGAAACTCATGAAAAAGGAAATTAAATGTTATGTCCCACAAATATTTATTTTTTTATCTCCCTAGACGCCTTTTCCATAAACCCAAATTCGATACAAAGAACTGCTCTGGCATTTCAATCGATAAACTGCCGCGGCGTGATACCTACAGTTTCAGTAGGTGCAGTAGCTATAAAAGAGTTGGTTTCCTCCGGCAGTTGATACCCCGATACGTACGAAGAGTACATCGTGAGAGTCGATTACGCGTGCGTGCTCGGAATCACCATGCCTTCATTACTCCGCTCGCCCTTTTCATTACCCGCTCGCTGAATAACTAATGACCGGCGTCATAGCAAGTCTTTCAAAGAGCAGTTATTTTCAATGAGCCGCCCCCAGACGTGTGACGCGGTGCGCCTGCCTGCCCAAACTTCCGAGATGAGCAATCGTATTAACAATTACACACTTACGACCCCTCAGCTTGGTAAATTCTTTGAGCGCTCTCTGCTCCAACTTGTTTATGTTTTCAATGCTCAGCGTATAATTTAATAATTTCTTAATGTGATAAGGTAACTAAGCGATCCGAAACTTACTCTAATACACGCCGACGCGGGGCCCTGAGGCAATTTTATCATTACCTCAGCCCTTTACGCATCGAGTCTTCTTTAAATAAATCCTTTCAAACACGAGGAATTCTCTCTAAGATCAACAAGCTTCCAAGAATATTGGGATGCCAATTAACCTTTGCTAAACATTCAAATACGTTTGCCAGATCCCTTTAGAAGAATTAGAGAATACATTTCCATTTTTCCCATTAGGAAACTGTCCTTGTGACGTCCGTCCTAAAGACGAAGAAACTTTTCGTACCGCTATTGGGAAAAATTCGCATTTCGTGGCAATGGGGAATCCTTCGTGCAATGAAGCAGAACAAGGTCATTGTCAAATTACGAAGCCGCTAATCCACCAAGGAGTTCTCTTCTATACTGGATTATTCAATAACTTCTAAGTAGTAAAAATAGAAGAGTAAGATTTCGCTCAAACTTGTTAACTGTAGTGCTGTCTCTTCGAATTTCTCGGAAAAGAGCGTGACAGAACGTTACTTAAGTATTTACTTAGTGAAATTCTCAACTTAGAAACCGGCCCGTAGTCTTTCTTTTGGTATTATTTATAAAAATAAAATTGATAACTTCCACACAACACAATCACTTATCCTGGTCCCAGACTAGGATACCCTGTGCTATTGTAACCAGGCAAGGACATCACAAACATGGAAACATACCCAGACTGAGGCCATTTGGTACAAATGGCGGCCCATAAAGGGAATCGAACCCACGACCTCCGGCATGGTAATCTGACGTGATACCGCTAGACGAAGGAAGCAGTCAAAAACGCGACTCCTCTAAAATACTCTTAAGAGACCGCTTAAATATGTTCTGTGGTTACGTCTTTCCCTTTACCAGAGACTATTTAAAATTTAAGGCATGGGTTTTTGCAAATAAGACAATTTGTCTGTTAATGTTAGAATATAAGTTACAAAAAAATGTGCATAATAAATAATAATGCAGCGTCCGTCCCACTGGCACAGGCCTTCTCTCAGAGAGAGAGAGTATTTGCTTAATCAATACGCGTGCCCCCCGCTGGTCTACAATTTCATGCTCTGAGTTATGTGAACTCCTTAGGCGCTAAAGTTGTAAGTCGCTGAGGGCGAGGCACGGTGTTTTGCAAGTGGTATTGCTACACCAAATTCACAAAATGTAACTTAGAAAATAAATTCATTGGTGTGCACCAAAGAAAGTAAATTACTTATCTCAATTTTCGGTTGAATAAATAGTAACGCTAACCGTGAAGGAAAACATCGTGAGGAAAAACCCGCGGCTTGGTTGGCTCCGCATTATTGACTTGTCTTTCCTGTGGGCTAGGTCGACTAAGCTGTCAGGATGGTATAGGTGCTGGGCAAGCCTACTCCATCTAAAATAATGTACCAGGCACTGCAGCGTCCGAGTGGTCCCTAGTGTGAGTGATGGTGCCACTGGACACTGTATAAATCATCTCATTACGAAGGCCAAATAATAAAGTTTTACTTCCCGTTTCGACCCATTTTTGCTAAGCTCTGGTTTGCCTTAGATTGATAAAAACTTCAGACTCTGCAACTAAAGAGACAGTTTGATAGCAAGATGCCTACTACACCATTTTGGTACTTTGACAATTTTTCAATGCAAATAGTAGCACAATGCCAACGATGTAAATTACAAAAATAATTTACTAACATAAAGCCAACTATTAGCATGAAGGGTTTGTTTATTCATACAATGCCAACCTTTTACTGTCAATACTTAGAATGCTTGTATTGACACCAATTTGTTTAGTACAAAAAACGTAACCATTTATCTAACCCACACCTCCTTTTATTGCAGTACACTGGCGGCGCGATGGGCGGCGGTTGCGGGGGTGGGGGCGCGCGCGTGCCCACGGCGGCCTCACCCGCCAACACTGCCTCGTCCTCGTCGTCGGGCTCAGCCGGAGGCACCCGATCGGCCTCGCTGAGCGCCGTGCCGGCGCCGCCGACCTCGGCCGCCTCCACCACGGGCGTCGGCAGCGAGCAGCTGAGCCGGACCAACTTGTACATACGCGGCCTCAGTCAGAACACCACAGACAAGGACCTCGTCCAAATGTGCCAGATGTGAGTACAGCCTAGAGACGAACCGTCTACAGGCTCTCCGCACGTGCCAGGATTTTGTGAAGTGATTACCGCCAGTGGTAGTCATGGTTGAGACTATTCGTAAAAACTGAGGAACTGAATTCATCCGGTTTGAAACACACAGAGCGGTATTTGAACGACACGTTGCCAAAATTGCTACCTTTATTTTACCATACGTTAACTAATAAGTATAATTACGCGGATTTGATTGCGGATTGAAGCATCAAACGAAAATATCTGTAACAGTGGATTATCGCTTTTATTAGACCAATTTCAGCCGTGGTAGAGACTAAAGCGGTGGTAGCGCAGGTCACATTCGGGAGGTCGTGGGTTTGAATCCCGGCATGTATCAATGACTTTGTTTTCTAAGTGCATACATTTGTGAAGTTGTAGTAGCAATGCCACTCGTCATGAGGTGTTCGCATACCTCAGCGCTTGAAATCGCCAATCCGCGGTGGGCACGCGTGGTGATTAAGCCCATACTCTCTCTCTGGGAAAAAACCTGTGCCCTGCAGTGGGACGTATATAGGCTAAGATTTTTCACTTATATGTATGGTGTGCAATAAAGAGTATTACGTAATACATAAGCAGCCTATATACGTCCTACTGTAGGGCACAGGCCTTCTCTCAGGGAAAGAGTATGGGCTTAATCACCACGCGTGCCCACCGCGGATTGGCGATTTCAAGCGCTGAGGTATGTGAACTCAGACACTCAGGTTTCCTCAAGATGTTTTCCTTCACAGTTAGCGAGTGGTTGCTACTATAGTTTCACAAAATGTACATACTTAGAAAACAAAGTCATAGGTAGTACATGCCCGCACTGGGAGTCGAACCTGGGTCCCTCGCTTCCGAGTCCAATGTCCTACCCACCAGGCTAGCACCGCTTATTAAAGAGTATTAATCTATACTAATCTAAATTTAAAAAAAAACTCGACCAATTAAGACCATACCAAAAATATTAAATTAACAAATTACTGCTCTTGCGTTTCAAGAATAGGGTGGCAGCAGCTGTATGTCTCTGACACGTGCAGACGGTTTCGTAGAGTTCGGAAGTGATACATTTTATATGAAAATCGCTAAAAATCGTTTTAACTAATGCGATGTTGCGTGTTTCAGGTATGGTAACATAATTTCAACAAAAGCAATATTGGACAAAAACACGAATAAATGTAAAGGTAAACAACATTCATTCCGTACGTCTTTCAAAAAACCTATTTACTTACCTACTACTTGCTTCTACTTATTTTTGAAAACTTATCTCTATACAGTAGCCATATCTAAACTGTGCAAGTATTCTCATGTATTTACATAAAAACTAAATCCTGCATAGAGGAGACTATCCGAGATTGAATTATATAATTACTTATATTATTTTCTAGAATACCATTATCTCCATTATCTAATTCATCTATGGTGAGACTTTTTCCAATATAATGCACGCCGTTCAACGTATATTCAATTATAATTCATATCTACCGATAAGATACGTTTGCTCATCATACTTTACATATTATGTTACTTACTTGTAGGTAGATGTCATTGTGCACGATAATGCACCACAGCACAGATCATTTAAAAATACTTAATTACGAAAAAATACACGCACAGTAGATACATTGGTAAAGAAATTGGTTCATCTTTTATCTTAACACGTATCTATTTACCTACATAACTCTTAGATGTAGCATGTTTCATGTTTGACAAAAGAAAACTTCACAGAGAGTCAACCTAGTCTTGTTAAGTGCCCGTTGTGAAAAGAAATACGCTTTTGTTTTCGCAGGTTACGGTTTTGTAGATTTTGAGACAATCGCGTCGGCGGAGGCAGCTGTTAAAGGATTACAGGCCAAAGGTGTACAGGCCCAGATGGCTAAAGTGGGTATCTGGTTCCTGCATAGACTGAACCGTGTACGTTGTGCATGCAAGTAATACTATTACAACTAACCGCCTGCTCCTAACCGCTGATACATCCGCCCCAATCTCTTCAAGTCTTCTCTTCGCCAATCCGTCTTTCTATCTCGTTATCCTGTTATTCATTCCTTTCTCTCCTCTCCTAAGCCTTCCTTGCCTCTACCTTTTCCATCCTCTATCTAATAATTATCTATAATACATACCTTACTAGCTTTAGTATGTATCCTATTATTATAAGCGTACTACCCTGTAAAGTTCATTGAGCATCTAAAATGAAAATTCTTAAATACTTCTAAAGTTCAATTTGTTTGACATCTTATTCGTAGCATCTTACATGACATGGTGATTAAATGATTATCCTAATTAGTGAAAGTAAACTAGGTCTTTGAAGTCCGCTTAGTAAAGTAGGAGTCCCTGTTAGTTCATGAATGCAACGAGTGTACCTACCATTTGAATGTGATCCCTATTATTTATCAGTTAGCAGACGAGTCATTCATTTGTAAGTTCATTCGGGATCCGATTCGCTCGGCCCGTCTGCCTAGTCGTGATCAGTCTAACACTAGCGTGTTGTAAGTATGTTCTCTCTTAAATGTTACGCAAACTTAACGCAAATAATTCGCTTTACTACCTACTATTACTTCAGACATTGTTTCATCTAACTTCTATTGTCGTGTGCTTCGCCGTTAACAATGTAACTGTTTTTGGCTACAGGGCTCTGGGTATTTCTATGCTTTGAATATTATTACTAGCCATGTGTATGCGAACTAAACTAGCTTCATAATCTATGCTGATGTATATGCCTATCTCGTTGATAACACCTACATTATTATGTAATAGTATATTAGATCGATCTGCTGAATTGCGTCAGAGCTGGCTTCAGTGTCTAGATAATCTATGCGGGCTTCAATTTTAATCAAACTCCTGAAGCGTAATATTACTGTTGTATTGTTGCTTACATGAACTTCGTACATACTACTAATAACCACAAAACAATTTAACAAATTATACTTACCAACAATTGGATTCCTACATCAAGTCTTGGTTTATGGATGCTGACTTTGTACAGTTTACAATGGACAAATTGCATGTAACAGCGACTACAATATTATACCTAACAACTCCACAAAAATTCGAAAAACATTCTGGTTTTTATGTCCACGAAATCATTCGTATCATTGCGACCACCATGAAAAACATCACTAACTCTTTTAGCAATCAAAAGTTGCAAGACTGACCAATGTTCCAACGTCCTTATTCTTGGCCCGATTCAACTAGTGAAGTTACGTACCTTCGATCTCAGAGTAGTTGCTTCATCTGCGCCCATCGGGCCTCCGCTTGCAGCAACAGGAGCAAGACCCCACAAACCTGTACATGGCCAACCTGCCGCCACACTTCAAGGAGAACGATGTGGACCAACTACTGGCCAAGTTCGGCCAGGTGGTCTCCACGCGGATCCTGCGCGACACACACGGACACAGTAAAGGCGTTGGTTTCGCGCGCATGGAGTCCCGGGAGAAGTGCGAGCAGATCATCCAGGTAACAGCTCTACTTCAACCTTTTCGCAGACTAAGATCCGAGATAGTTACGTATGTAGGTAAGAAATCGGCCAGCCATTGAGAAGCTCAAAAAACATGTGTACAGTCTTTTAAAAATTGTCATATGATTCTGGTAAGTAAATAACGAACAACTACGGAACCCTAAAAACCAACTGGCAAATGTCAACAGTTTGTTAACGTACAAGAAACCGAAGGATAGATAGGTAGGTATGTTATCGTATCTTAAGTCTTAGTCATAACTTAGGCTATGAGTTTCCTCTTATTTTGCTAGCAAAATCCAGCAAGCTTGACGGAAACTGAGAAAAAAACACATCTTACAAAACCGCCTGCAGTACCTATGTCATTGTAGCCTTTAACCCCCTGACTATAAAAAAGGTAAAATACTCAATGCAGATTATTTTGGAGATATTTTCTTAGCTTTATGTTCCAACTCCACTTGATCTTTAAAGTTTATCTTTAACATTGGTAATATTTTGCGTAATCTAAATCCTTCAATAAGGTACGTTCTGCTTCCTGGATCATCATCATCATCCTGGATGGTAACCTCTAATGCGGCCCCGTGTTCCTTTGAACTGAATTTTAAACTCTACAACCTATGACAGTTCTTCTCTTCCCAGATGTTCAACGGGAACCCGATCGCGGGCGCCAAGGAGCCACTGCTGGTAAAATTCGCCGATGGCGGCAACAAGAAGAAGGCGGTCTACAACAAGCAGCAAGACGGCGTCGGCCGCACATGGCGGGACAACAGCGAGGCTGTCTCACAGGTAACACTCGGTTCAACCTATACTCGGCGTAAGAAAATTGCACCTTATTATTCAAGAGGCTCGTAGCCCCGGCGGCCTGAGTGATCTTAAACGATCACGAAGGTTAAGCAACACTGGGCGCGTTCAGTGCATGGATGGGTCGCCGTCTATGCCTAACGCTAGTGGCATTTTTCCGAGCGGTTCCGTGCTTCGCAAGGCACGTTAAGCTGTTGGTGCCGGCTGCCGTCGATAGATGGCAGTCGTTAAGCCAAGTCAGAGGCCTTAGGGCGGCTTGACAACTTCTGACAGTAGACGAGCCACTAGTCTACAAGCCTCCACCAATCCGGACTTGGCCCCCGTGGTGGAGTATGGCCTATACCTTCCTCAGGGAAGAGACCCGTGCCCCTCGGTGGGGACATAATGGGTTGATGATGATGATGATTCAAGAGGTTTTAGTGATATCGAGCGTAGTAGTCACCAGATTTCATGAGTGTGTTTCCGAGCTGTCCTTTGGAAATGGTTTGGCACGGGACGTTTTATCTTTGACTGCCTTTGTGCCTCGTGATCGAAGTATGAATTCAGGGCCATCATCATCATCATCAGCCACTCGACGCCCACTGCAGGACATAGGCCTCCCTCATGGTTTTCCAAGCTTCCCGGTCTTGTGCCGCCCGCATTCAGCGACTCCTCGCCGCCACCGTAACTAGGTCGTCAGACCATCTGGTGGGGGGCCTTCTCACGCTGCGTCGACCGGTCCGCATCCGGTCCAATTCAGAGCCGCATGCTTAATATTTAGTCGATTCGGGTATGGTGAGCATAATTTCCATGAATTGTCATGGCAAGAGGACGTTTCCGTCTTCAAACTTCGTGTTCGAAGTCCGACAGTGGCAACGAGTAACGAGGCCTAATAAAACAAAGTCCTGTAACTGCAGCTGTGTGTTACTTTTTTTTACTTAAATCCGCAACACGAAAATCGGGACTAAGTAAAATTCCTGTTAAAACTAATAATCAACACGAAGAACTATCTTCGTCTCATCGGGTTCACGCAACCTTTCGTACGATGCTGTTACTTAAAACCACTTATTCAGCTCAGCAGTGTGGCGGGAAAAGCCAACCTTTTAGGGGTTTTTCTATTTTGTACAACGAAAGAAATACTGTTTTACTGCCACTTAAACCTTAAACAATCGAAGTCCAGTTTAGCTACAGAACTAACAAAAAAAAACCGTACAACTTTGAATTTTCCGCCACGTTTCACCTTCAACGTTTCCAGGCGATGGGCGTGACCGGCGTGTACGGCGGCGGCGTCGGCACCGGCGCCGCGGGCGAGTGCGCGGGCGTGTACCGCGGCGGCGCGGGCATGTACGGCGTGGCCGCGTTCCACCACCACCCGCAGCTGCACCACCACCACCACGCCGCCCACCCGGCCGCCACCTGGCTCGCGCCCTACGCCGCGCTGCTCCCGCCGGCCCACCACGCGGCGCACCCCGCCCACCCGGCACATATACCGATCGACTCCGTGCCTAGCCAATACGTGAGTGTCTCGCGTGCCCTTTGAGCGCAAGTAACAATACCCATCGACTCCGTGCCTATCCAATACGCGAGTGCCTCGTAAATGAAACAAATAATCACAAAGCAAAACAGTGTTGCCAACTCTAGTTTTAGAATAGTAGAGATAAACAACAAAAAATGTTAGAAATTGGAAGATTTAATAAAGAAAAATCGGGAGATCTACCTAATCCTACAAGTATAGTTCAGAAGATTTGTAAGAAAGGTCCTTATGAGAATACATTACATTATGTAAATCTTGTCGCGGATCCCTAGGGCAGGGGGTCTTTTGAATTTTTTCTTAGAGATTATTTGGGAACTAATAAAAATAAATAGAGTATTTGCAGTGGCAGAGCAGCGGGAGAACGGCGGCCTCTTATTCGGGAGGTCGTAAGATCAAATCCCGGCATGTACCAATTTTCTTTTCTAAATTTTGTGAATTTGGAAACCTGAGTGTCTGAAGTGTTCACATACCTCAGTGGGACGTATATTGGCTGCATAAAAATAAAAAAGGTACTATCAACGCAAAACTCATCATTAACAAACAAAAAAAAAATGCTTTTCAAGTATATCAATAAATGTTACAGGTAGGTAGGTATATTTCCTTCACAAACCATGCCATATTTCTAACTCGCGATCGGTTGTTGCAACTTAGTTACTTTCTCGATCGGTGCGCGTGCCCAAAATATTTTGTCGCGTGCCAGCAATGGCACGTCTGCCATTGGTTCGCCATCCCTGCCCTAGGGGTTCATGTACTCCACTTAGAGAAACCCTGCCATAAACGATCCATGGATACTGACAGTCAAAATTGCATGCCGAAAATCTAGTGTCGGTAGGCTTATCTTGAGTATGAAACGAACAATAGACGGATTACGTGCCTAACTTGAGATGGATGGATGAGCCGTTGGAGATGTCAAAAAGGAAGCGCAGCTAACCTTAACTACAAAAAATTTGAATAAAAAATAAAAACCGACTTTGAAACACTACAGCACTAAAAAGTTAGAAATTATTAGAAGTATGTATACATGTAGGTATTGTAGAAGTTTCGAAGTCAGTTTTTATTTTTATTTAATAATTCAATTTTTAGTGGGGGAGCGGGAGAAAAATAAACAAGTCCTTTATGACCATAATTTACCCTACTTAATTCGTTGCCTCAAAATTTGATGTTCTAAATTTCAATCTCCGAAAGTCTTCACCAGAACATCGCCAAATTAACTTGGTACTACTTTTACGCTATTTTATGAAACATACGAATATTACTAAAGGCTGGGCCCCATTAGGGCTTATTTACTGCTGTCCATTGAAGAGTTCCGTTCTCCATCTCTGAGTCTTCACCAGATCTTTACCAAATTAAAATGCGACCAATGGGACGTTATATCTATTCGAACAAAAAAAGAATTGTTGAAATCGGTTAAGATTTGACGGAGTTGTGCGAAAACACAGCAAAAAAAATCAAAATAAATATACGCGTCGAATTGATAACCTCCGCCTTTTTTGAAGTCGGTTAATAAAAGATAAAGAA
The DNA here is from genome assembly GCA_947308005.1 of Yponomeuta malinellus. Lineage (NCBI taxonomy): Eukaryota > Metazoa > Arthropoda > Insecta > Lepidoptera > Yponomeutidae > Yponomeuta > Yponomeuta malinellus. The sequence continues at coordinate 10,869,134 of OX371006.1, read as the reverse complement.
AATAATTGTTTCGGGTACATAATCCATAGTGGGATAGTGGGAGCGTCTGCCGATTTTTCCAATACGCGATATAAAGCAGATTGCAAGTGGCTGCCAGATGATAGCCGAGGCACATCCTCGTCCAGCAGTGGCTATAGGCTGATCTTATCAAGATTGGTTTTGAAACAAAATCATACACCCAGGCCAGCTGCGGCTATCGTTCTATACTGATCGAGGGGGTTGGAGGCTAAAAGAGGGCTCAAGGACTTTATTCAATTAAGATGGCCCAAAAATTTGTAGTCACGAGACATTCAGTCAAACGACATGAGCGACGTTGGCTGATGACACGTTCTCTGTTTTCCAGGTGAACTGGGACAGCTTAAGGCCGGAAAACGAATTATACGTGAGTGCCTGTGTAACATTACTGTAACAAGCTGTGCACCGTTTATCACCGTCCCTCCGCTTGCCGACCCCTGCTCATACGCGCTTTTATGCTATTGCTATGGCCATGCCTGTGGAGCTGAAAATCATATGTGGACACGAGACCGATTGCTAATAAAATTCACTTAGCCACCATATTAAACGTTACAAGAAAACATACCGGCACCCACGCCCAAATACCGCTCTTATTAATCGAAACGGGTTGATGAGTGGCTCAAGGTGAGATTGACTCTATTCAGACGACGCCACGTCCATAAACACTCACCACAGCTCCCCAGGTGTGGCCACAGCGTTTCGTCAGTTTGTGTAAGCGCACGATAGCGCAGCGAGTAATTAGCGCGTGTTGTATGTTGCAGTACTTCTCGCACCCATACCAGTACTTCGCGGGCCCGACCCCGCCCATCATCCAGATGCCCATGGAGAGCGAGCACGCCAGCACGGCGGCCTCGCCCGACGAGGCCTTCCAGCCCTACCCGCCCAAGTAAACGACACACCACTTCACGCTGTACACGAGCCAAAAATCAAAGCAACTGTGACTTTTTAAAATGTTAATTTGTTTTTAGTTTGTATAAGGTTTTGCGACCGCGACAGACTTCATCGAAAACCCCTAGTGTAGGCGCCGCTCGCCGCTGCAACGCTTCGAGTTTATTTCCGCGGAGTCCGCTCGCTCCTCTCTGCCGCGTCGCGTCCCGCCGGACCGAGCCAGCCTGGCTCGCGTGGCCTATGGCCGTTCGATTCGCTGTGATGTTTTGATGAGGTCTTTTGGCGGTTCAGGGAGAGGATTTGATGTATAGATAGACCTGCTATTTTAAAATGTGTTTTTACATTATAATTTTATTATTGTTTTACGAAAAATTAAATTGTAAGATTCTAGACAGAGAGGTTGGATCTTGTTGACAAGATTATTTAAGAATAATAAAGTTAGGTATTTATTTTTTAATTTAATGTAGTAGGTATAATTTAACTTGAATGAACTTTAAAAATTTAAATTCACGTCCTTGGACGGGCATTATTCTGAAAATCAGTGTCATATTTAAAATTAAGAATGTCGCAAAATTGCAAATATTCCAAAAATACGGAAGAAAACCATTTCCTGAAATTATGCAAATCAGTCATCAACTTACGTGCAATATGAAAATCCAGTATATTGTATATTATGAAATTATGAAGAAGATATAATGAGTTATTTATTATAAAGAAATTAGGGATATCAACAGGAGTAGGTGGAAAGCAATATCGTATGGAGTCAAGTCGAGAGATGGAGCGGTGGTAGGAAGGTCATATCACGTGAAAACTGAATTATATTGTAAATCGATAAATATAACATGTAACACATATTGAAGTACGAGGAAGGAACCGGCTAGTTGCAAATTCGTAATGTGAATACATTTGGAAGATTCTAAATCTTCAGCGACTCGTATTTGTAAAATACAGTAAAACAAACACAAAATGACATTTTGTTAATATTTAAACAACATATTGTACGGGCAAATACGTAACACACAGCGTTTATTCGGTATGTGCTGGCACAGTGTGGTGCTTCAGAGATTAATTTTGAAATAATTTAAAAAGTCGCTATAACATAGTATACAGTATTATTATCGACATTGCAATGTACTGGTGCAGTCTTCCAATGATCGCAAGTATGTTCGACGCATTTACAGTCATTCTCTCATTCGCATTCGGAGAAAATAATATGACGCGTTACATTCATAATTAGACTATAGAGATATAAATAAAAATAAAATACATAAACAGTTAAAAATACGTCAGTGCCTGAACACCGATGGCCGCTCTATGTTCTACTGTAGTAACTTCCAATAGCGCATAGGTATGCAACGATTCCTTTTCATGTTTTATCCGCTTGTGACGTCAGCCAGCCTCGGCTGGTAGCGCTTGTTGTCGCTTGTAGCTCGCAGACCTTTATTATCTTCTGTAGACGATAAATAGATGCCAAATCAAAACATATGACTGAATCGATGTATACCCTCTTGTAAACTCAAATTTTTGTTTGACAATAAAGTGTCAGTAGGAGCGTCAGCAGGCGTGAGAGCGTAGTCCCTGCAGCCGTTAGCCCCGATCGGTTTAAGTACTTCCAGCATCAAGCAACGCTTCAAACTTGCCAGTGTCACGGCGCAGTAACATTTAGCAATAAGCAGTTGTATGTAAAATCAGTCTATTTATACATTTTACGATTCTATACAAATTTTGTACGTTGAGAACTCATATTTTGAATATGATGAAGTGATCCTTTTTTGAGAATCATGTACTGAGTCAGAGGTAGTTGTTATTTTGTAGGCGGTCGGCACATTCCACTAGCGAACATCACTGATATTCCTTATTTAATTTCCACATTCGAAAGCGAAATCCAAAGTGTAACACCGTATTGGTGTCAAGATCACTTTTGTACCATCACGTAGGTTTTGGGTACACTTTATGACTTTATATGAAATTTGATATTTTTGTATTGAATATATATAAATTATACATGGATATGTATACATGTATATACATTGTTGATGGGTACGAGTAAAGCCTACTATATCGCAACTGTTTAATTCTATTTTGGCACGTCAAGAGTTTCATCAGAACCAAAGTATACAAATCATTAAAATCGATTAAGAAGTAGGAAAATATTTATACAACTCAGGGACTGAAGACTAGTTAAACGTTTGATAATATTAACTGTAATTTAACTGACACATAAGCGACGACCTATTTGTTCAAAACCTGCGCTGAAACATAATAATTGATTTTTTTATGAAATCAATAGTAATAACACAGGAAAATAAGACCACCTACCGGCAGGTTTTGAATAAAAGCTGTAGTTGAGTCAACTAGTAGAATTTTGTTTCTGGAACAACGTCTATTGTATACAAGTGAAGCCGAAAGTTTACTTTTGTACGATTTGTAAAGCTAGCTCATCAGATTTTATTTTGGACCTAACTGTAGCGATCAGTACTTAATCATAATCGGATTACTGAGTAGCGAACACGTAGAGTTGGGAAGCTGCCTGCCTGATGTCACCGCGATGAGTCACCGACACGCTACCCTACATTCAGATGATACAAAGGCTAATGAAAAGTGAGATTTTTATTAGTATCTTTTGATTAAACACTTATTGATCCATAATACTCCATAGATCAGTATTACGTATAATTTCTGATCAGGCCAAATTTATTGAACTGACTAATAAACCGCCTTTACTTCTTGTGAAATTTTTATAACCATAAAGTGCAATGTAGTGCGGGGTGGGCCCTGCACTTAGTTAAGTAGATGTTGCGTGTGTTTGGTTGTTTGATGTCGACTATGGCTTCCTGTTAAAGCAGTCTTCCGATAGATATTTCCGCTAAACTTTGCATTTAAAAATGATGTATCAGAAAATATAATATAACAAAGTTCAGTTTATATGTATGTGTATCAGGCAATAAATAGCGTGTCCTAATATATTCCCCGCGGTGTGTACTCCCTGTATGTAGACCCAGTGCGCAGGCGCGGCGCGCAGACGACGTCGGAGGCGTCAATCATTTGCACTGCATTCGTTTCCTTTAATGCTTTTCTTCCATAACGGAGCAATAAACTTAATTTCATAGTAGTGCCTTCAGCTTTTGTGGAGAAACAAATCACACTGGATTAATAATATTATAGTCACATGTTCTTGAAAGAGTATTTGTACAGGTAATGTAGAACTTACCTTTAGAGATATAAATAAAGCGTTATTTGCATGATGACGATGATGTGGTAGAACGAGGCGCGCAGTCGCCGGCGCCGGCGGCTGGTGCTCGTTGCATTTCGTTGAACGCGCATGCGCGATGCGGTATAAAACTTGAAATCGAGAGTCAACACACACTCATGTTCCTAGCTACTCACCACGACATACCTAGGTGTGATACTCGTATAAATGTACTTGTAACAAACGTTGAGATTAAACTCAATCTAAATTCGTTGATATTTCAACAATTGGAATCAAAATTGTAAGAGCACAAAAGTTTGTTATTGGGGAACCAATAATTGTAAAACCAAAACTATGAAGAATACCATGTCGATGAATAGAATTGAACTCTTTAAGATAGCTCGGATTAAGTAAATGTTGTAAACATAAGTCACGTAGGTTAAGAAGAGCGCTTGATTCGTTTGTGAAATGAGACTAGTGGAGGTAAGGGGCCGTTGACAAAGATGGTTAGTTATAGAGCTAAGTAACATAAGTTATAGATAGGTTAGCATAGAAAACAATGTTTCGACGCTAAGGTAGATAGCATAGAGCCCTAGTGTTAATAATATTTCCAATGAGGTGCGCGCGTGCGCGCTGAACGCAACTCCTAGGGTAGTTTCCTTTGTTAGTTTATTAAATAATTTAATTTGAATGGACTGAAGTGGGCGGCAGCGCGCGCGCCCGCGCCCCCTAGCTCTAAGTAAGGAACTCTAACAGAAATTACATTCTTCACTAAGTTTCCGTTCGACAAGTTTGCTTTCACGTCTTTTGTTATGTAGTTGACTAAGTGTAAAGAAAGAAAACTTAAAAAAAAAAAAACAAAAAATCTGTCGGAATTCGATACGAATGTATTTGTCCAATGTGTATTACTTTAGTGTGGTGTTCTACCCAGCAGACTAGTCTAGCAGTAGAATAGTTTAGATAATTTTAGTTAGGTAGTCTAGAAATACGAAATGCAAACATAAAAACATCATAAAATGTAAAAAAAATGAAATGAAATTGTTGGTAAGAATGAATATTTTTAAGGGACATGTTGCTTCGTTGTGTTATGATGTGAAGTTTGGCATAACTATGATAATAGTGTAAAAGCATTCCTCGCAGAGGAAACACATAGAGGAAAGTTATGTATCTATTTTGTTACAAAGTGTTTGCAAGTTTCTATATTGTGCTATGAGCATTTTTATGTGACCCGCATTATTTATAGTTATGCTGGACTAAGATAATATATAAAAATAAAACAAAATGGTACTAAGAGCATGTTTTATTGTGACGAGTCATGTTCCTTTGCATTGAACATATTTTGTAAGAGCAAATGATTGAATAAAACAAGCGAAACCAAATCTAGTTTGTTATTTTATTTTTTATTTAAGTATTTGTTTTTTTTTTTGTACATCCTTTACTTTCCCCCGGCTGTACGTAACAACATATGACCTATCAAATTCACTTGTCATAACTAATAACACACGCATTGCTTATAAAACAACATACCTGTCTTTAGGAATTACTGAGGGCGTGCTTGGCCTTGTATATCCTAAGGGTGTTGTCACACGAGCCGCTCACGAGTAAAGCTGGGTTCGACCAGTCGCAACACAGCACCTTGTCTTCGTGTCCGGTGAGATCATACAGTGGCGTGCGTGGACTGGATAAGAGAAAATAAAGTTCTGTTAGCGACTAATAATATCACAGTAAGCAGTAAACAAATAGGCAGGATTTAAATTTCAGATATTTTCTCTCAGAGAGAAGCCAGTTGGCTTGCAGTAGGGATACATCCCATGATATTTTTCTATTACAACAGCAACATCAGGCAAGATGAAAAAACATAGGCTTTGCTCAATTGAGACAATAGATTGAGATATAATATTCTTTATTGTACACCAGGAAACCCATTTAAAAGCTAAAACATCATTATTTTACTGTAATAATCGAATTAGAATAATCATCGTGATAAGTTTTAGTCTACAACTAATACTTTCCACTCGCTAACGGTGAAGGAAACATCGTGAGGAAACCTGAGTGCCTGAAGGTGTTCACATATCTCAGCGCTTGAAATTGCCAATCCGCGGTGGGCACGTGTGGTAATTAAGCCCATACTCTCTTTCTGAGAGAAGGCCTGTGTGTGGCCTGCAGTGGGACGTATATAGGAAGCATAAAAAAAACCATAATATAACTTGCCGAAAAATAATTCTGGTTACATAGTACAAAAAAAACGCTCCATTTCATTAAAAGAGCGCAACCAGTGCCGTCCCAAGTTGCGAGTGGCGCCTTCAAATGTATGAAGCTTTTATCAATATTTAAGTTGTCTCGTAAAGTGCAGAATTATATGTAAGCTAGTTAGATTTTTCATTATTAGAGTAACTTAGTTTTTCGACTCTTGAGAGTTACGAGTATACTTATGTCCTTTATAATATAAATACAATGTGATTGGAGATCACGTTAACTTTTACCACTATTACGACCACTATTATATAGTTTTTTGACAAAAAAGATAACACGTGAATTGAATAAGTCTCTATGACATCAAAGCTGAGAAAACTGCTTGGCGAATGCTATACTACCCCCAGGATATATTTCCCAAGCACCCTGCTTGTACAACAGCGTTCCCCCTCATTAAATTATTAAGTATTATTTATCGATGAACTCTTATAACTTATGTTTACCTAAATTACCCTCTAATAGGTAACCTTAGATGTTTACCAAGTTAGGTACCTAAGAACCTAATTGATGTCGACTCGGCATGAATGCTTAGTGCACATATCATTTACCTACATAGGGACTTTAGCGTCGACTCACTTTGCGACTAGTCATGACGTAGAGCAACTGGGTTCAAATTGATAGGTTTCGAGAATCATCGACAAAATGGACCCAATAGACGTTGGAGACAGCCTGGTGTGAGTATCTGATATTCAAATATTCACGTGTCCCTAAAAACATCTAAATTAATATGGCATAACAACGCTTGCCACGTCAGCTAGTTTTCTATAAATACAAATTGTAAATTAATTGGCAAATTGCCATTGTATTTTTTTACTTATATGCAATAAACGTATTATTAATAATAATAATAGTAATAATAATTAGTCTAGGTTAAGCCAGCCTTCACATGAACTTTTCATTATATATGAAGTAATAAAACCCATTCTTTTACACCTAACAGATAGAGGCAACTTTTACGTGCCTAAATAAAAGTACCTACCAGGTAGACAGAAGTGTAATAAATGACAAAAAAAATGCTAATTACACCAAAAAAAACAGGACCTATTGTACGAAGAAAATTTTGACACTGTAGTTTTTGTTCCCAGCTGCCCTGTAAGTGTAACTTAGTTTTCTGAAGAGAAACCCCTGGCTTAGTTATCGTACCTTTCTTGAGACTTAGCCCAACTAGGTAGAAAGCGATAAACTTATTATGACAATTCGAGGTAGTTTGCGTAGAAGCGTCTACTTGTTAATCTGTGCGTTAATCGACTTTGCAATGTACATCGAATTGTCATAGTAAGGTCACGAATTGTAGTTCTATGAAACTGGCCCCAGGAAGAGCTTCTCGTCCATGAAAAAGCTGATGAAGAGCAAGCTACCACTTTCACTGAAGCGAAGACTCGTCGACATGTGCATCCTGCCAATCCCTATCTACGTCCAGACTCAAGGTTTGTCAATGGGCGATGGAACGCAGCAAGAAAGAAAAGAAAGAGTGACCGAATCCGGAACACGCTGCTCTCGTAAACCAAACATATTGGAGCTGCCACCGCAAAGTTAAAATGGAATTGGGCAGGCTATAAAGCCGTATGGGCCCAGGCACATGGGCAAAAAATGCCACTGACCAGATTTCACGCGACGGATACCGCAAACGTGGCCGACCAAGGCGGTGATGGCGGATCTTTCAACCGGGGTCGCAGAGGATTGTCGATGCCAGAGAGAATTAGAAGGGTAAAGGGGAAGCATTTGCCCAGCAGTGGGACACAGAATAGGATAACTAAAAAAAAAAGTTAGGTACTACCAAGGACAATTGAGCTTACGTTTACGACAAAGAAGAGAGTACCAACAAAGCTAATAAAATTAAACTTTCACAGACCAGAGAATCCACTAAAACTGCAGTACATCAAAAGGGTGCGGTTTTATCTCCTAACGATCGGCAGCTGGCCCGACGAACAGTTCGGCAGAAAATTGCCTCTATTAATTCGCATACAGAGACTGACTTTACCGGGACAAGTCTTCATGATCCTGCTGGGCTCTTTTTATTATTTAGTCCACAATCATCACCGTATTAACTTCTTCGTCGTCGGGCATGTGCTCATTTCGAGTTTCCTGTGCATACTTATGATAGGAAGTAGAATGAAATGAAGGAAAGGCGTATATGGACGATTTACTTTGGGAGCTTGTTTCGTGGAATCGAGTATAGTGGACGTTTCTTATAAGCATCCCATCGGTAGATAGGCCAACTGACAGTTAATATTTGAAAGTTGTTCTATAAAAATTTAATTTAATTTATCATCTAACTATAAGTCAATTCAATTCTTTTCTATTCGGTTCTTTTCTAGGTTAGAAAACAGTAACCGTAAGCACTGTAACTAACGGATGTAATAAGATTTTTTTTAAATTCTCATTCGAAATTTAAGTTTTTTTTTTAATTCTCATTGCCGTCGATGAGGATGATGTGGTAATGCTTGTATGAAGAAATCATCATTAATGTGTACGAAATCGCGGACAACAGCTACATTAACTCTCGGTAAACTTATCTATCGGCGGATCAACTGAATTCAGAGTACTTTGAATCTTGTTGTGACTGAACAAAGGGAAATTCAATTTACTCCTATGTTGTATGAGACATTTAACAACGCAATACATTGTTGCTTCTTTTATTGGTGCTTCTATCGAGCATGATTCGACCACAGGCATTCGAGTTCCATAACTTTTTGTAACCTTTCCCTCTATGTTGCAGATACTGAAATCTACACTATCGTTCTTCGCGTTCCTACAAACACTCAGTGAATAACCACCTAAATATATTATTCTTTTTATATATAACTGATGTTAGTTTATTGCGTTCATTGCTTCTCAATAAGTAATTTTGATTGATTGACTTTTCACAAAAAAAAATGTTATATATTGTATCTACTGCAGGACACTCAATAAACATTTAATCAACAAAAAATGTCTTCTCTTCGATTCTTCGAAAGACAATACAGCTGCGCGATCCAAACACGATCTATGAAACTACGAACTGAAAAATAGTCCGTGTACTGACCACACTGTACGTGTCTATACCGAGTCAAAGTTCGAAACAAGAAATTCATGAGTATATCGCATTTTTAACGCCTTTGCGGCTTTTGCGACAAAGGCGCAAACTGCAGGATTTGCTGACAGAATAAGTACTAGGACCTCTCGATTTTTACAAAAAATGTCTCACCTTCTAGTCTCCCAGAGCTTGACCTGTCCGTCGTAACCAGCCGAGAGGAACAGCGTGTCTCGCGTCGTGGACCAACGCACCGACTGCACCCAGCCCTCGTGCGACGTGAACGTTGTCTTTACGAGGCTGTCTGGAATATTATATCTTGTTATAAATTAGCCTAAGTAGTCCATTTTTCTGAGGCCATAAGTCGTCTTTGAACCTAGGGAAGTGCGGGCTATTTTGTGTTTTAGAACTAGTTTATGATAGGAGTGGTGGTAGCTGGTGGTAAGACTTATATAACAAAGCTTGTTGTCTCATAATGCGTATGTTTGGTATAGAAAAAGTCAAAGCCAAAATGTTTTAATTCAACGTTGAGCATATCGGTGTTCAGCTCAAGATACAAATTGTTTTAGAGAAAATATGGACAAAATAACTCGAATTCCTTAAACACTCGATAAAATCCGATTAGTCAGTGGTGGATAATTTACAAGGAAAGGACGTAGCCACAGATTAAATAAACTGCCTTTGAGAAGTGCTATAGACGGATGCTGTTTTTATAAATAAGGCCGTAAGTCTTTTCAATTCTGGTCCTTAATTAACGGAGTTTAAATTATTGTTCTAAAACCTAGAACTCGTGCATTGGACTGGCTATAATTCCAGACACCTTTAATGTTTAATGTTATAGTAGCCCTGTTTGTACAACGTGTGCTTTACACATTTTTTTAACATCATTTCTAGCAAGCTTATCTTCAGGGATCTTATTATAGAGTCGTATACAATGCCCTATAAAGGAAGTATTAACCTTTGCCAGCCTAAATCTTAGAAACCGAAGTTTATGTTTATTTGAAGCATTTGTCTCGGCTACCTATAGTTTTAAAGTTAGTGATATTTTGCCTGACGTAGAGTCGACAGCACCTATATTTCAGTTACAGAGTCGCTCGTAACGTAACCAAGTATGGTTACCAGAGCATGGGTGTAAAGTTCGATGTGCGGTAGACTGTACATAATATTCTCAAAAGTTAAGACTAACTGGCAGCCAAGCAAAAAAAAACATAGGATTTTTTATTTTTATTATATTTTCTTTATTAGGGACAACAAACAGAAGTGCAATGTATCTTAAAATATAATACTTAATTGTATATCCAGCTCCGCTATCCCGATTTTACAATATTGTTTTTATTAAAGTAATTAATCAAACAAATGAACGCATGCTTAGTCCAAGGATTGTTCAATAAACAATCCCTGAAAGGAAAAGGAGAAAAAAAATTATTGACTTCATAACAACACTTAATTTCTAATTGAAACATCCTTAATAATTTTAAGAGCCAGTACCCTAAATAACGCAGGGGTAAGTGTAAATATATCTAAAGTATTGAGATAAGTGTTGTACGTTTTGACTATCCTATTAAGAGGTGCCCTTTCATAGAATAATTCAACACAATATATTTCCTATCTTTGGCAGATTAAAAACTTTGGCAACACCTGACTAACCTGTTGACCTAGGATCGTAGAGGCGAATGTGTCTGTCGGCTGATGCTGTGATTATGCAGTTGTTGAGTGGAGACCAGTGCGCATCGAAGAAGGACTTGTTACCTGGAACCAATAGATCGAATCAACAAAATAAAAATGTCAGATAAGACATTCTCGGCTCATTCCTGCCAGCCAAAGTACAATCGTCCAATGACCATGGCCAAAACAAATGTCATGCATGCCATTTTCTATAGATGTCTGCCACACATAAAGAAAACTCTAGCATTAAAATGTGTAGAATTACTTTGCTAAATTCCGCCAAAATCCCACAAGCACCATGCAACTCTAGTTTCTCCACAACATTCTGAACTCGCCCCGAGTCTGCATAATGGCTTAGTTGGTAAAAGTGATGGCACAGTAAGGTTGCGACGCGGGGTGGAATACCGCCTCGAATTTTTTCTCTTTGAATTTCGTTTATCTGGTCTAACATAGATTTTACATTGAAAATCAATTACAACATTTATATTTAAAAAAAAAACGATCTGAAACAAGCCGCCAAACATCGTATCATCTCGCACCAATCACATCGGAAAGAGCAAGAGGACGCGTTATTTAACTACTAGTTTTAAATGGTTTCCCTAATGACACAAGTTACACCTACTCTTCAATCGATCAGCCCGTACTCGTCCACTGCTGGACATAGGCCTCCGCCTAGGCACGCCACTTCCTTCTGTCCTCGGCCATCCTCGTCCAGCCACTTCCAGCAATGTGCCTCAGATCGTCGGTCCGAGCCGGTGGGCGTCCTACGCTGCGTTTGCCTGTTCGCGGTGTCCACTCGAGAACCTTTGCAAAGCATCGACCGTAGGTCGTTCGGCATTATGTGAACAGCCTACTGCCACTTCAGCTTCTAATCTTGCAGGCTATGTCAGTCACCTTAGTCACCTACTCTTATGTATGGGATTTTACCAGCGATCTCCTGCTTAATACCGACGAGCTCACAGTCCCACAGCTTGAGCAGATGGTCCCATCCACTGGACAACAATGTGTTGAAGTTCAGCCATTGCACGCCCGACACTGCCTCGCGGTGCCCTTTAAATACGGCCAGAGGTTTCTGCAAGTTACATTTTTCATTAGACTCCGAGTATTGGATTATTTTTTTATGATAGTAAGTAAGAAATAAGACACAGCGTCTGTCTCGAGTTTTTGCCATTTGAACATTGTTTTTTTTGCGTGTTTATAACATGTGAAATGCTAACCCGGTATTTAATTCATTCACTGCAACACTTAGGGCCTAAGGCGCGCCACTTCTTTATGTCCTCAGTCATTCACAGACTGGTCAATGGTGGCTTGATCATCAAAATTGAGGTCCTGAGTTTGATTTCCATTGGGGGTGTTAGTATAGATGGCCACAGTCTGGGTGTTTTTCTATTGGTACCGCCCTTGTCTTGTTCCTAGGGCACTTATACACGGGCGGCACGTTGCGAACGACAGTGCCGACTGCAGCCGTCGACACACGTCAACGGCACTCGCCGACATGTCAACGTCGAATACCCACGTCGTCGGCGCGTCGACGTGCGTCGACTCGTCGACGTTGGCTGCAGTTGGCACTGTCGTTCACAACGTGCCGCCCGTGTTGTATAAGCGCCCTTAGCGCATGGATTCCTATTTCAGGATCAAATGATTAGTTTGGGTGGATTTTATTACTATTATTATTAATAGTAAATGGTTTAGAGAACATTTAATTCCACACTTTCTACACCTAAAAAGAGGAATAATTCAATTTAATAAAAACATGTACCTATAATATTTAATACTTTTAAGTATTGTGCAGATGTATCTCTTGTGCAATATTAATATTTTGTGTTGGTAACAGTCTTATAACTATGTTAGTATGATATAAAATAACGCTGACAACTTACTCTTGTGTTGCCATGGTCAGATTTGCTTTTTTTCTTGGCCGGTGGAGCGGGCTCCTCTGTTAGACCTGTATAAAAAAAACTATAGCTACAACTTCCAAAGGCCACAGAAAGTCTTATTTGCTTACAAACTAGCATAAAAGGTTAAATAAATTATCTGAATATAATGTACAAAATACCATCAGGATACAGGAATCGTTGGTCAATATTAGAAGACTTTTTCATTTGAGACTTTTATAGAACTTTAACATTAGTGGTTCAATAGAGACTTGAGCAGCAGCAGAAGAAATTGGCTTAATAAAAAAGTATGTGTGCACTACTGTAGTACCAAAGGAAAACAATGAGTTCTATGTCTGTATTTTGGCATAATACTTACTAGCACTCCAAAGGCAAATATTTGTATCCCAGCTGCCAGTGGCAAAACGCGCACAATCTGCTGACACAGCGATACACTCCACAGCCTCTTCATGACTACGGCAGGTAACTACACAGTCCACGGAGTTGTTGGGCATGTTCCAAACCCAGAGCATCGCTGATTGGTCATGGGAACCGCTGCAAAGAATGACAAGATCAGATATCTATTTGGCAATAGACAGTGGTGAAAGGTTTGTAAAATACTAATTGGGTGCACCAATACTGAGAGAGTTGGTGTGACAGAGAAGAGCCCTATGCCCAGCAGTAGGCTCTATTCATGGACTAGATAGATAAGATAGATAGATATTGCTCCAAAGAACAGTCACCTCTAACCAATGAAATAACTTGCAGTATGATTTGAGTATGATGCTCACGGAAGAACTCACTTTATTGTCAGCAGCTAAACTTTTTCTTTGAAATTAAATAAACCATGTAGTCATAGATCCAAATTTATATTAAATAATAAAAATAAACTATATAAGCACACAAATTAATTATTGTGTCTTTGGTTCACAGCTAGGGCATGCAGAACCGGTTACGGGTCCAGATTTTTTATACCAGGTTCTGGGAGCAGTCAATCGGGTAATCCGGTTCCACCCGGTTCTGACTAAAAAAACGGTAAGTTATAATAATGGTCATACATCACAGAGAAACTAAGGATACATTATTACGAGGCTTGAAAGAAAAAAAAACTTAAATTACCATTTATTTGGCCTCTCTAGATTAATCATTATTATCATTATAATTATCAACAGGAATAAAAGAAGAACTCTAAAATATAATATAAAAAATACAAATTTCGTTTATATTTTAAAAAATATAATCGAGACCTAACATATTGTGGTAAAATAAAGACATTTTCGAAATTAATAAGAATTAAAGTTCAAAATGTAAGTAAAAATGTCACACCCGCCACCATGAAATGAGCCCAATTCAAAATTAAGAAAATTTCGAATTTCTTTAAAGAACCGGGTATTCTTCTTCCGAACCAGTTCTGCGGAAACCTCGGTGGAACCGGGTATACGCGGGTATTTCGGAACCTGGTAGAACCGGGTGCATGCCCTATTCACAGCAGTATCAAAACCAGGACACAAAACCATATGTGAGGCCAGCATTCTACCAGCGCTACCACAGCTTTGTTTTCTAAGTTGGTGAATTTGTCGTAGAAAAACCACTATAACTTGAAGGAAAACATCATGAAAAAACCAGTGTCTGAGTTTCTCACGTACCTCAGTGCTTGGAATCGCCTATCCGCCTATTCAGCCCAAACTCTTAATGCTTATTAAGGGGCTCCATACCGTAACACTAGACACCAATGGAAAAACCGACTAAGTGCAAGTCGGACTAGCGCACGTAGGGTCACGTACCATTTCTATACAACATTAGCCACAAAGATAAAAAAAGGCGAGAAAACCCGGTCAAGTGCGAGTCGGACTCGCGCACAAAGGGTTCCGTACCATTATCTATACAATATTAGACACAAAGATCGAGGAAAAACGGCAAAAAACACGTTTGTTGTATGGGAACCCCCTTAAAATATTTATTTTAATTTAATTTCATTATTTATTTTTTAAGCGAATATAGAACTAAATATTCTGTGAATATTTCAAGCGTCTACCTGTTGCCGTTAATAATACCAATCAAAAAACGTAAAAAAATTTACGTTTTTTGTATCGGAGCCCCCTTAAATATTTATTTTATTCTGTTTTAGTATTAGTTGTTATAGCGGTAACAGACTTCTGTGAAAATTTCAACTGCCGACGGACGGACGGACGGACAGACAGACGACAGACAAACAGAAGTAGCACTAATGTTACTGCATGGAGCCCCATGTACTATACATTACTGCAGCGGCCAACAAAAGAGGCATTGATGGACAAATGCATAAGTGTGGGCCGAGGCCTTTATAGTACTTTTCTCAAATAATGCATGGAAATTAAAACAAAGTAGTACCCAGGCAGAATGTTAAGTATGCAAAATCAATGACGGACAGCGAACAATTTTTAAATTTTCCTATGTTAAAGTGTTCATTTGTCTTTTTTTCTCAATAAGCAGCTTTTGTTTGCTTAAATTTAAATGACCTCCTTGGTTGCCACGTTTTGGAGTAAAAGATCGTACCATTTTAAAATTACAGGATAGATATGAATTTACTATGTAATTTATTTGGCTGCTAAAACACGACAGATATTGATTCTCACACAACCTTTGCTGGCTGCTGCTCGCATGTAACTGGCCAGTACAGTAATTTCAAATTTCCAAGCTTGTTTGAGAAAAGGTAACTTACTTACCTGACAAAAACTCCTTGGTCATTCTCAAAGGAGACCCACGAGACAGCTTTGACAGGTGCTGTATGGCCAGGGATGGCTAATTTGTGCTGGCCCTTGGTGGTCCAAATGTGGATACTGTTGTCGTAGCAACCAGTGAGGATCCTGAAAAAAAACAAGCAAAGTAGATTTTGTTTCTTTCACCTTTTACCTATATGTAATGTCTATTGGGTTGTTTGCTTGTCCTAGGTAATTTATTCATCGCATTAATTCAATAATTGAATCGTGTGATTTTAAAACAACACATGTCCTTTCATTACAACTTGTCAGGAAATAGAAAAAACTGTTTTATTCAAATACTAATATCTAGAACAGCAATATTTTAGCATATTATGTTAATTTCTGTATGAATAAACTACAATTTTTTTTACTAATGTAAATCAATAGGTAGGTGTAAATAATTTAATTAAAAAAAAATGAACAAGTATTATTTTAAAAACACATGTGACTTGTGTTGTTCTAAAATCACACGATTCAATTATGAACCTCTGTTATTAATTTATAGGTTTATATTTTTTTTTTTTTAACAGACCAAAGCTGATTGATATGCAATTGACTTTTTTTACAATACCTTAATATACCTAATCCTTCTCCGTCGGGTCTATCCGATAAATTACAAAGTTAAATTTTATATAAATTTTCACCTACCAATCTCTGGTAGTATGAGTGCCAGACACCCAATCATCATGCATTAAGCAATCTTTGGGTCTGGGTGCTGGGAACCTTTCCAAGTACTCGATTTCCAACGTCCGCTCGGTCGAAACCTGTTTCTCTTGAATATGCTCCGAGAGCGCTGAACACAGCAGCTCGCCGCATACTAAGAAGTCAAACTCTACAGATTTGCCGATTGAAGGGTTGGTCTCTTTCAATAAGGCGTTGACCAAAACGTTTAGCTCTGCAGCCTGGACGTTACTTTGTATGGCTAGAGGATTATCAGGCACCGCATACCTGAAAAGATTGTAGACTCCGGTTAGAGCCCTGAGAAAATTGGAAATTTGTAAATAGTAATAATGGTTGTAAGTAAAAAAAATACGTACTGTTCCTGTTTAGTTAAAAACTGGACTTGCAATTGAACCTCTGCCGAATTAGCAGACATGCTGAAGACTATTTTAGTGCAACAACTTTGATTTGATAAAAATCGACCACACAAAAACACATGGAACAACACACGTGGGTCACTATATTGTACGACCCGATAACGTACAGCCAATAATGCACACCCCGATAATGCGTGCCCAAGGGACACCAATTATTGGGGTGTGCATTATTGCCCGTACGTTATCGGGTCGCGCAATATCGGTACGGACCGCAATATCGGTAATGCACGCACGATTTTGTACGACCAATAATTGGCGTCCATGTCGGTGCCCCGTTCACATTTGTTTAGCGTATTTTTCTTGACATGAAATCCGCTGTTGAGCTTAGGATTCGTTTAGAAATTTATTCCATAATCTAGCTTATTTTTGATATTCATTCATTCAATTCAAAAAACCGAATGTAATTTCTGAACTTCGAAAAGGGTGACGCACAAAGTAATAAATAATAAATCCCTATTAATGGGTATCTATTCCTCTTCTTGGTGATTGACGACTTTAGCTCACCTGAGACTCGAAACGAAAGACGCATTTTTCAGTATGAGAAACAGGGTGTGGGTGCCGGCTTGTGAGCCATTACAACTGATCGCAATCATCATCATCATTATCATCAGCCATTTGACGCCCACTGCACGACATAGGCCTCCTTCGTGGTTTTCAATACCATGAGGGGTTTTGCCATAATCGCCACGCTTGGCAGGCGGGTTGGCGATCGCAGTTTATGGCTGGAATCTCAGGAAGACGCTGCTGCCCGTCTCCTGGTAATTTATTTCTTTAGTCGCCTTCTACGACATCCACGGAAGGAAATGGAGTGACGCTATTCTTAATCCGGCGCCACACTGATCGCAATGCCTGAAACTAAGTTTCGTTGCCTTCATCCCGGCGCCGCCATCCTTCCTGTAGCCGGTTCCCGTGCCAAATCTATCAATGGAGACATGAGCCAGGTTCATGAACCTACATGTAGCAGCTGCTGAGTTGTCTGTGAAGTTTCAAACGTGGACAATATAAGGATAGTTTCTCGTGCCGCAATTATCTTCACCAGTCTATCACGAGCGCTCTGGTTGATGCCTGTCATACTTTCTTATTCATTAACTCTGCTAATGAACTCGTCCATATCCTTACATACGAGCCATATAACAATAATTTGCTTGAGTAGCTATTGTATTAATTTGCTTACAAGCTACTCTTCTGATGTTGACGGAAATCAGAAACTTAACTGAAAATAATAATTTAGATTCTCTTTGTTAAATGTCCAGGTACAATGTGAGCCACTGCCCTATGGTCGAGTTGTGGAGAATAAGACAGAAAAAAAACGCCAATCTTTTCTCAAATCATACCTATTACATCTAAAACATAAATTGGCATGAGTACAAGATCCCATCATGAGTGCAATCAACAACTTGCAATGCCAAAACATTAGTTACCTACTATTAATACTACATTTGTACAGAAACCATGGTAATAGTATTTTATACTCTAAGAAAGAAACTAGACTATTCAATAAAATACAGTGTAATTTAACTGCCCTACAATAGGTGCCAACGGACTATCCTTACTTAAAATTTCACAGAGTTTTTCTTTCAACCATTTAGGTACTGATCCATAATCATAAGAAGTGTATCTTTTTTATGAACAATAAATATTTTTTATCTTTCGGGCTGACTTGCACCACTTTCTTAAATGTGGCTTAAACAGCATTTAACCACAATTCTTCTTACAGAAGTCAATTTGAAAGGTGACTGAAGTGACATTTATTAAGTGGTGCAAGTCGGCATAAAAATATCTTTTTATTTATGTTACATACTTGTTATTGTTTCTTTGCTAAGAGATTTAAGTACACAAATAACATAATTCCTCAGCTGCTTGCGTGATAGACATACACATAGTAAAAATAGAACTGAATTAACACTATCACTTTGCAATTTAAGGAGTGTTTTCCTCGATTAGCATCAAGAAACTTATAAAACAACATGTTACTTTAATGTCTTTGAAAATATATTGCAAAATAGGAGATAGTGAAAAAAGCACTGATAGGTAATTTTTGATGCTATTTTAGGTTGTAGATAGTTTTTTTTTTCATTCTAAGCTAGTTTGGTAATAAAATTAAAGTTAAGTAGGTATTAAACATTTTATTAAACTTCATAATGTACTCCTTTTCATCTTCAATGTAAAAATGCTGACATGTTATCACCACAGTGGCAAATAATTTTCAATGAGAGCTAAGTCAATGATGAACTTATGTGGTGCCTACCATGAATAAAAGAGTACAAGAAAAAATCAATCTTAGTGTTATCTTCAATTGAATAAATTTGTATCGACAAACATTGTTTATGTGCTACTTTGCCAGCGACAATTCTCTTCTTCGTCTTCTTCGTCTTTGAATTCCGAGAAGCTTGGGCAACGGCTCCATCCATAGACTGACTTTAATGGGCGGCCAGCCATAGCCAATAAATGTGGCCACTTTTCTAAGTGATCGTTGGCTATCAACTCATTTCGTGTTCCACGGAAGACTAGGTGAGAGCTTACTGGTCAGACATGAAGCCGTGTATAGACTTGCTTATACTTCATCTAAAATTTTGTAAGTTTATAGGATAATTTAAGTTAAACTATCTTATAAACTTACAAAATTTTAGATTAAACTGTTTAACCTAAACATAAAAGTAGTGTACGATCAGAACAACTTCATCCTCATCGCCTTTTAACTTGTAAAGCCTACTTAGCCGTGATAGGTTTCCTTTTAAGTTTATTATTATGTACTACTTTTTTACATTTTTGCACGTTTCTAACCCTGTATCCGGGAGATGGGGCGCCCAACTCGAACCAAAATATGAGCTTCAAAGCTAAATATTTAATATTCGAAAACGAATCCCTAAATCGAAAAAATTGTTTTCCCACATTTCCATTGTATGTGAGTGTGTGTAGACGAGAAATTGCATACCTAATTTAGATGCAAAGAAGTACGCAAAAAAGAAAATTAAGATTAATTACAGCGGGCATTTCTTACGATAGCTTTTATGCATATAAATGTATTTAAAGTTTTTTTGAGTCTGTACCGTTGTGCCAGCACGTCACCGGCACCGCATTGTAATCACAGATTGTTATATGGATAATCCTTTACGGAACGTTCTTGTTTAAGATGGACCACCACGAGCCTTAGCAGTCACACGAAGCTTAGTCAGAAAACGTGTCTCCAACCATAATCCGGTTGATATTGTTTGTCTTACGCTTACTTATCTCTCAGCTTACGTATAAAAATACTAAACTTTAAAATACCTAGTTAATCTGATGCGTAACAGAAACATGTCTGACAATTATTTTATATTTATTTTGAATGCAGCCTTGAATATAAGTAAACGAAAATAGCTTCTGTAAACGAGGCACCACTCTATCAAGTGATTTTCTTGTCTATGGTTGCACACGGATTATTGCCCCGTACCAATTTTGTACAGTCCGAGAATGCACACCCCGATAGTGTACAGCCAATAATCCGTGTACATGTGCACGGATTATTGGCTGTACATTATAGGGGTGTGCGTTATTGGGACGTGCGTTATTGCCTCCCACACAAGTTTTCCACAATCAGACTAAGTCACAGACTAAAAAGAGATCTATTGAGGTAGAGACTAGAGATCTCTATATAGTCTGTGGTAGATATAATGAAAATCTCAGATTTTTACAATTTATTTATTAATAAAGCAATCAATCAAGTAGGCGAATATTGAATGGTCCTGTGCAGGCTATATTGCACGCACCGCGCACCATGCTCCTCTGTTTCGCCCATGTTTCGCCCGTCCACTTCTTTTGTCGAGTTGAGTCGATGTTCGAACGCTCCAAACCGACCGAGCCGAGCAATTTGTTTTTACATGTCTTTTAGATTAGATACCTACTCGAACCGCAAAGAGAGCGTCTCATGCGGCATCACATTGTGGAGCGCTGTGGAGCGTAAGTTGAGTAATCATCTGCGTCTGAATAAACATAGACTTTTTTATTAAGCGTATAGACCTTACAAGGCCGTTAGAATAAAAATAAAAAATGTCAAAAAAGAGACTTGAGACTTTGAGTCTTTTTAGGTTATTCTCATGTGTATTTTTGTTATGAAGAAAAATTAACGAAACACAATGGTTGTGCGAAAGGATAACGACAACCAAACATCAGCTGCAAAGTACAACCTCAACAGGAAAGCTGGTAAAAGCATAATCGACCGTAAACCAGTATTTTCTCCAGACGGCGAGTAAGTCAACTTTACCAGATGTTTTCTACAAGTATTTCATCACAAACTTCGTAATTTTCATATTTGTGTTACTCCTATTGTGCTTGTTTCAGATCTGTAATAGTTGTCGTTCAAAATGTGGCCCGGGTGTACAACATTGAGACCGGAGACTGTTCTCGGATTCTCGAAACACAGGACGCGATAAACGAGATTATTGCGATACAGTTTCCTGAAAATGACGCTTACAACTTATACGGGTGCTCGGATACCGGCCTGCTTACTGTCTGGACTTGGGAGAATGGGGCCGTCCTGAAGGAATTGGTAAGAACAACTTTAAAACGTTGGATGTGCCTGTAAATATGTTTTAGAACCTCAAAAGAAAAAACGGAATCCTGAGAGGATTACTTGGTGTTTCTGAACTAATTTTTTTTCTTAAGAACAGGTAAAGCTCTAGGCAAATTTCTATAGAAATAAGCTCGCCTGTGTTATGTACTCATCCATATATATTTTTTTTATTTGTAAATATTTCTTTCTTTCTATATAATAAAGTAAAGTAAAGCTATCAAGTTGAAATTAATATCAAATACCTTAGTATGCACAGGTGTAGCTTTTAAAAATGGCACTGTACATTTTCACTATAAATAAAAAATGCTATTATTATTAACTAAAGCATTCTCTATCTACCAATCTATTATTTTATACCAATCTATTAGCTTCTTTGCTTATTTTCAGAAATTGAATATTCCTGCCGACTCAACCATTTTAACATTTGACCTAATAGACAGCAATGAATGTGTTTTAACAGCAAAGAAAAATAATGACAAATTCCTGTACCTCGCATCCTACTCCATGAAGACTGGTGATGTAGTGTATGTGTACAAATCCACACGCATACCATACTTGGGAATAATCTGTGTATCACTAGGAGAGTGTGCGGGGGACAAATATGTAGCTGTGTGCAATGGAACCAAGTGTCTTTTTGTGCAGAACCTTATACAACCTCATTTGAGAGCAGAGTAAGTCATTAAATTTTCTTCGAAACTATTTATACTATTACTAAAAAAAATTATTGCTAAAAAGTAATGTAGTCCTTAATGTCAAGTGTCAATATACATACCCCCTTCCCAAAACCTGCATATTTTCTGCATTGTTATGAAACGGCAATCTGACAATGGAAGGGGACACCTGACACGCGAAGCTTCATACAAATCAAGTGAATCAACCAGTTGATCAGAGTAGAAGTCAATTCAGGCATATGTTCCTACAACTAGCTGATTCTAGTAAAAATTTTAATTTTAGTAGAGAATGTATCAAATCAACTAGTTCATTCTTAAAAATAATACTCATAGTAGAGGTTTTTTATCACTCCATTAAGTTTTGTATCAACTAAATGGTTGATTCGTTGGGAACAAAAAATGATTGATCCGTTTCAGTTGATCGGAGTGGAAAACAGGAAAAAAACTGCTTATGGTTGTAAGACTGATCCCAAGTAGAAAAGAGAAAAAAATTTTGAACTGTTTTGCCGTGCCTTTGAATTTACAACTTAGGAGGAGGTTCTAAGTTTGTATACCAAACATTTTTGTAAGGTTCTTTTTCTAAACAAAACTAATTTTTAGTACTTACTGTGGCTTTAAGCTAGCTTAAAAAGACTTTTCTGGCTGTCCAATGAACAATAACAAACATAGTTAAAATTTAAACAGTCCCAACTGCAAATCAGTTTAGCTGGTGATGTGTTGTTCACAGCACTCTCCAGCAATGCATGCTGAGTTGGTGACCCTTTTTTGTTGCCAGGGAGGCACAATATCCTCATTTGTATGATTATATTATTGTTTTCTTTTTTCTCATTGTTGTTGTAATATTATATAAATTATGTTTGTGTTTGTGCTTTTGTAGCAATGTAGAGAAATGTTTTCTTTCTTTCTAAACATATCCTCAATTTCAGAATCTTTAACTACAACCAGATCCGCATTGTAAGTGTCGCGGCCCACCCGACACAGAGCTGTGTCTCCATCACCGATGCGCTTGGCCGGGTTACCATTTACAGGGGTTACCTTTACAGCCACATGAATTTGGCGAGGGAGGTGCTGCATTGGCACTATCTGCCACCTTTGGCTACTTGCATCCCTAAAGAAGGTAGGTATTTCATGGAATGCGGTATTATTTAATTGCTCATATTATGCTATTAAAGATTTCCATGATACTTGGTTTAAAATTATGATATGAACAATAGTAGATTGTGTCTCAAGGGAGCAAAATGATATATTTACGGCGAGGGCGCTATATTGAATCCTGAGTGAAGCGAAAGATTCTACAATAGAATCCCGAGCGTAGCGAGGGATTCAAGTGTTTACGCCCAAGACGGAAATAATTTTGGTACCGAGTGACACATACTGCTTTTCACACCTGCTATAAGGAAAAATTATTTATGTGCCGTGGAAGACAATTATGATCGATTGCAACAAAATAAAAATCGAATTGGAATTGCTGAGGGCAATAAAAATAACTAGAATATCAGGGAAGAAAAGTACAACTTTGATCCCTCATTTGAGGGAATCAAGGGATCTTTTCTGAATAGCAGGTGTGAAAAGATATTTGTTACATTTAAAAATATTTTTGAGTCTCAGCAGTTTAAAATTATGAAAAAAGATTAGTTTTATTCTTCTACATGTATTACGTATTACGATATTTGTGGTAAATTTGTTAAAAATAACTATTTAGTGAGACAAGGATGTGTTGCTTCCCCGTGATTATTCAACTTATTCATGGACAGTTGCCTGACTGGTTTGAAAGGGAATAACTTTGGGATAAGGATGGGTGAGCTACTGGTCAAATGCTTGTTATACGCCGATGATCAGGTTTTGTTCGCATTGTCGGTTGAAGACCTGTAGACACAACTAACAGTACTGGACGAGGCATTTAAAAGGAAGGGAATGAACATTAATTGACGAAAGTAATGATGTTCGAAAAAGATGATGAAATGACTGAGTGCAAGATAAGGATTAGAGGTGAAAGAGTGGAACAAGTGAAAGAATTTGTCTATTTGGTCCCAACACTTATGTATTGTAAACAACTGGTCTAAAAGATATTTGCACAACAAAATAAACTTTTACTCATGTTTCACTCGTATCACTGTCAAATTAATACAGATATAGATTCATGAAGAAAGAAAGATTGACGAAACAAATATATCGAGCGAATGTGGGTGGAAGGGCCGGTAAGGGACGACTCAGACGGACATACTTCGACCAAATAGGGGATGTATTAGCAAAGGGCAAGATAAAAAGTACCCGAAACCGGCGTGCGTGCATGCAACGACTAATGAATATTGAGGAAGCGAAAGTGATCTGTCAGGATCGTAGCATGTGGCTGTCCCTGGTCTCTGCCTACCCCTCTGGGATACAGGCGTGAGTTTATGTTATATAGATTCATTGGGTCAAAGTGACTAAAGAAGGGACTAGGTGAGTGATATTTCTTTTAAATCGTTTGCCAGGAAGCTACCTCCTCTCCGGCGGAATGGAAAAGGTTCTAGTGAAGTGGACGGTGGGCAATTTGGCCAACAAGGCAGCGGAAAAGCAATTCATACCGCGCCTGCCTGGCATGGTCAAACACATTGCCACTAACAACACGCACATAGCGGTGTCTCTGACTAACAACTGTGAGTACGAATGTCATTGCCATTGGTTGCTAAGGTCTAATCCACAGGAAATACCTATATTTTTGCTAAATTTTTGCTTCTCCTGTACCTCCTGTGGTTTGACTGATAGAAAATGCCACTAGCATGAAGTCCACCTTTTGTACACTTTCTTTTGTGCAATAAAGAATTAATAATTGTAATAATAATAAAGACATCAAGACAGCTTATTAGAGGGTAGGACAGGTGCTACGCAAGCCTGCTCCATATAAAACTAGAGTGAGTGGTCAGGACACAGGTAATCAATTATATAATACATGTAACATAGTAGGTTGTGCCCAAGACGTACGTGACTTACCCCCGGGTTCCTGTAAACTAACACGCTGTTAATCTACTGTTAACAGCTGCAAAATGCATGCAAAAAAAAACTACTGACAGCTGTTAACTGTAGATTAGCAGCTTGTTAGTGTACGAGAAACCGGGAGTTAGAAACCTAGGTTAATGAAGAATATTCTTATCTTATCTTAATTTGTCCATCAAAAGCATAGGCATAAAAACTCGTCTCGCTCTAAGCAACAATAAAACTTACCAAGAGGGACACAAAGTTATTCCACAACGCAAATTTCTTTGCAAAGTGACTATTGGTGGCACAGGAGTGCCGTTCTAGTTTGACACCGAAGTTCATCGGACCAAAAAGCACCAGAGTTGTCGTCTCCTTTCGACAAAATTCCCCAGAGTATGACTGATCAGAGTTCCGTATGATAAACTTCGCGGCATTTTACTGAACTATCAAGGGCGATTTATTGGTTAAAATTTAATTACCTTAATTCTCAACATGAATAATAATTGCGATTAGACGTGCTTGATATAATATGTAACTAACTATGTATCAGCATCGCGAGTCATTCAAATACTGCTAACGGTTGTCCCTTGCGTGATCAATGCCTTCAGCTCCAGTCAAAATTGACGAAAAAAAAGTTTTGTTTCTTGTGTAACCTATACAAAAATCCAACTTGGGAATGAAGGCAAACTGCTCCTGTAGGTATTACGCGCGCCACATCCTGAACGATTAAAATAGTCTACTGTCAAATTAGTATGGAATTTGACAGTTAAGGCCCCCATTGACGATGCATCCAACACTCCAAATGGACTGCTAGCATTCCAAAATCCACTCGTCATTGTAGAAAACGCCGACCATTTTAAGACGGCGTCTAGTAGAGGAAAGGATTTTCAATCGGATGTAAATCCATCACGCCAAATAGACGCATAGGTTATTGGATTGACTGTCAGTGTGAATAGCGCACGCTGGATGCCGTCCAACCCGCTCGTGAATGCCCAAAACGGCGTCCATTTTCCATTCATTTCGCGCTACATCGCGCTGCTGCATGACCACATCGGTCGTGTTTATAAACCATATCGTTTTATCGATGCCATTGATGCCATCGTTATGTCCACGTCAAGAGATTTTGTTTGGGCATTAAATGAGATGTACAGGGAAAATCCTTGTTTGTGGATAAATCCATGACGCTGACTACCTTAATAAATATGAGAGCAATGCATGCCGCTCCTCTGAGGCTACAATTTATTTTTAAGGAAGAAAGACAAAAACGCAAATGTTTCATACTATCAAAAAGAAGATTGCGTCATTGATCAGATGATCAGTCATCATTTTGAAGAACGGCCGGACGCCGTCGTCCCGGCGGATACACCGTCAGTGTGCTTAAAATTCAGCATGCATCAATTTGGATTATTTCATTTGGATGCCGCCATTTGGTCGTATCGTGAATGGGGGCCTGTAGACGATTGGAATCGCTCAGGATTTGGTGTGCATAATAAGGCCTCTGGAATGTCTATTTTGTCTGGACTAAAAGTGTTTCTCTTCCATCCCTTAGCTGTGGTGATAGCGAGCGCCCAAATGCGCATCGTCTCGACCATTCTGGAATGCGGCGGGCTGTCGCCGGCGGCGCGGGTTCTCGGCACCTCCCTGCTTCATCACCGGCCACTCGGGGCGCTCTTGCTAGGCGGGCGAACTGGCCACTTGCAGCTTTGTTCGACTAACACCGACAAAGTGCTTTATAATGTAAGTGGCAGGAAAAATACATACATACATAAACTCACGCCTGTATCCCGGGGGGTAGGCAGAGACCAGGATCTGCCACTTGCCACGATCCTGCCGGATCTCTTTCGCTTCAACAACATTCATTAGTCGTTGCATGTACGCAGGCCGGTTTCGGGTACTTTTATCGCGCCCTTTGCTAATGCATCCCGTATTTAGTCGAAGGGCGGAAATAAGTAGTAACGTAGGAAATTCCTTAAATGATCACACGCACGACCATTATGATTATCACTATGCAGGTGCTCACGCACCTTCGATTTGCTGACGATATAGTAGTCATGGCAGAAACGATGGAAGACCTCGGCATAATGCTCGAAGACCTCAGTCGAGTTTCCCAACGTGTGGGCCTTAAAATGAACATGGACAAAACGAAGGTCATGTCGAACGCCCGTGTTGTGCCCACCCCAATAACATTGGGGAACACGACTCTCGAAGTTGTAGACGAATACGTCTACTTAGGACAAACAGTCCAACTAGGCCGGTCCAACTTCGTGAAAGAGGTCAATCGTCGAATCCAACTCGGCTGGGCAGCATTCGGGAAACTTAAAAAAGTCTTTTCGTCTAACATACCTCAATCGCTCAAGACAAAATTATACAACCAGTGTGTGTTACCAGTGATGACTTATGGCACTGAAACGTGGTCTCTAACTATGGGCCTCATAAGAAAGCTCAAGGTCACGCAACGAGCTATGGAAAGGGTTATGCTCGGAATTTCTCTACGAGATCGAATCAGAAATGATGAGATTCGTAGACGAACGAAAGTCGTCGACATAGCCCAGCGGATTAGTAAGTTGAAGTGGCAGTGGGCGGGGCACATAGCACGCAGAACTGATGGCCGATGGGGCCGAAAAGTTCTCGAATGGAGACCACATATCGGCAAGCGCAGCGTAGGACGACCAGCCACAAGATGGACAGATGACCTCATCCAAGTAGCAGGAAGACGCTGGATGCAGGCCGCTTCCAACCGGTCTTTTTGGAAATCCATGGAGGAGGCCTATGTCCAGCAGTGGACTTCTTGTGGCTGTATGATGAGGTGCTCATATTGCAGTTGAAAATTTGGACAATTTTCATAAAATACGAGACAGGCAAGGTATAATATGTACCTCCAACATTCGATGAGTAAAACTGTCGTATATGTCTTCTTAAAAAAAGTAATTATTGATTATTCAACAGCTAATCTATCTAGCCTCCTTAGTCCTGACCTTGCAAATAACAATCAAAAACCATTGTTACTTTCAAGGTAATTACTTAGGAAGCTAGAGCAAATTCTCTGGTTTTACAGATAGACATAACACAGATGAACAATATCCCGCCAACACGCGAGAACCTCCTCCCACTAGAAACAGAATTGACATGCGCTGCCGTCAGCGGCGACGGTGCCTGGCTCGTGACGTCAGAGTACCGCAACGATGGCGTCACCTACCCCGAAGAGCGGCTCAAGTTCTGGATCCTTAGCGATCAAGATACCACGCCTTTTAAACTCAACACTTGCGTCAACTTATCACACGGAGGATGCCAAATTGTTTCTTTAGCCTTGAACAACTCGGGTGACTTTTGCGTGTCAGCCGGCGCCGACCAGAAGTTCCGCATATGGAAGCGAGGAACCAGTCAAAATCTTAACAAGAAGACAATTTCGTGGCGGTGTCTCACTGCGTGTTATTACTCGTCCGGCGTCGCGCAGTCACTGGCTCACGGCATACTAAACAACTTCAAAAACAGTGACTTTACTACCGACAACACCGAGGCCCACGCGTACATGACCCAGGAGAGGAAAAACGGAAGTGACATTATACAGAGAATCATGAACCTTAACAAGGAAGACTCGCTTGTAGATCAAAAGAATGTAAATTTGGGTTTTAAGAAGAACGACGAGTTGGATATTGGCGGAGTGGCGATTTCCCAAGACGGATCTTTGATCGCCGCATGGTTTGGGTGCAAGTTGACGCTATGGGACACTCATCTTTGCAGTCTGCGGACCGTTCTGTCCCATCCCGCTCTGCGGCCGAAAGGCTCACGGGTGCAGTTCGGAAACAACGATGCGGCGCATTACGTAAGTACACTTGGATCCTCAAATAAAAAGGGCCAGACGAAACTTAAAGTAAAACAATAAAACATATCAAACTTCCGAGCTTTTAGCTTCGGACTAACTCCTTGTGCCTTTTTAGCGTTATTTTCTAGTTAGGTACTGATTCCGTTTAGTTCCATTGACTAAAACCTAAAAGTGTACACAGCAAAGAATCTGCATTATCACTGTCACGATTCTTCTGAAGCATTTCTTTCTATGTCTGTTTGCCACTCTTAACTAACAGATCGTTGCATGTTCTAGTTGGTGTGCACCACGGAACAGTGCCTCGTCGTATGGAGTCTGCTGTCTTTAACTGTCAAATGGATGGTCCCTATCAAAACGTCCTGTCTGGCCGCTGATCCGTCTTCCAACAGAATGGCAGTAGTAACCACCAATAATGACGGTAACCACCACGAAATATATGGTTTGTGAATGGTCTAATCTAGATCTAGACGCAAAGGAATTGTTTACTAACTATGATTCGAATAGCCATTAGTTACGAAAATATATTAATAAATTGTGAGTACAACCCGTCATAAGTCTAACTAATAAAACAATTTATTCCAGTATTCGTATTCACACCACATAGTTCTGCGCCGCTGCTGACTCGCGAGCGACTTCTGAATCCAAACACTGGACTCATCAAACAATGCACATTCGGCACCTCTTCTGGAGATGACATCAGGCTCTACCTGATGAGGAACGATTCTGTGAGTACCTCATAAATCTAAATAAAATTTAATAACTCCATTTGACTACGCAGTAAGGTCACCAATGGGCATTATCCTAAAAAAATAGTTCTGTTTTAATTTTTTTTCGCGAAAATTGGTAATTTTGAGAGCCTGGGCTGAATATTTCGATTTGGGCTACTTTAATTTATTTTTAAAGCGAAAAAAAAGATCAAGAGTCCACGAAGCCAAGAATATCATGCCCGGAAGTACGTCATCAACTGAAATCCTACGAGCTGTCAGTTTCTAGTGATATCATGACTCGATACAAGAACTCTTTACATAAACAAAACTAAAAAGACTCCTAATCTGTGCAAACGTAAAAGATATGTATATTTTAAAAATATTTTTTATGGAATACCAAGAGAAGAATATGTAGCGTTTTTAATGAAAAAATATTAAAAGTAATTTCATTCAAGTGTCAAACGAACTATATAAGGTCGAATGAGTCACACACTTACTCACAATATACTGACTTGAGGAATCATTTGTAACTGTTGACAATATTTAGGACAATGCCTATTGTACCTTTTCCATTAAAATTTGTAAAATTTGGTTTTTGTTTTGTTCCCATTGAAGAATATTTTTATTACTAATTACTGATCATTGCTTGAACTCGAACAGACTCTTGGCAAGATGATATTTTTTGAGCAAGTTGAACGGTTGGCTGGAGCTAATATAATTTTTAATTTTTGCTAATTTTTGAGATTTGTGAATTTGTAGTAGCAATACCACTCGCTAACCGTGAAGGAAAACATCGTGAGGAAACCTGAGTGTCTGAGCTATTCACATACCTCAGCGCTTGAAATCGCCAATCCGCGGTGGGCACGCGTGGTGGCTGTGCCCTACAGCGGGACGTATATAGGCTGCTTATGATGGTATTTTTTTTTATGATACGCGATGCTCATACACTGTTCCATTTAACGGGTGTAGTCGCAATTATGTGTGTCATACTCTCTGGCAGACAATCTTATCCTAATTTAACTTTCAAGAAATAATTTCTGGTAATATATGCATAATTTGTGCAACCTTATAAAAAATTGTACCGTTACCGCTTACAAGTACATCTCGATTTAAAGTTGTGCTGCTGAAGAGCATACTCCCCAGCAAACCCAAATGAAAAGTAACTGTTCCGTGTACCTCTTCAGCACGAAATAAGCTTTTAACAAATGTACAGACACTCGTTGAACTCCCAAAAAACAGAAGCTCTTCACTTCGTGACTACCAGCGCTGCCCGGGACTGATCCGGGTCAGCACCAGCTGAGCCACTACCTTTTGCCTTATTTTATGTCATCACTAGTTAAGCCTTACTTTGTTTTCTGTTTTTTTTTCTGATGAGGTAATAAATACTTTTTTATCTTTATCTATTTAAAATGAAAAACCGGCCAAGTGCGAGTGCGCACTTAAGGCGATTCCGACGGTGGTAAACATGATATTTCCGGCAGGTAGTGTGTACACTGGCTGGTTCATCATAAGTTATGATTCATAACCTGGTTAATAGTGGAAAAACCATTAATTAATGCCTTCACCACTTATGGTGATTTTCTTACGAAACCAACAAGGTTCCGCTAAAGGGCAAATTTAAAAAAGGCAGAGTAGGGCAGTCATCAGTTCTATAAAGCAGTTAAAAAACCCCTCTACACTAGATACAATCGTTCCTGTAAACATTATTTAAATACCAGACATCCTTGTCTTCCAAATAATCCTTAATGTTATAATAGGCTTTTTTGCACAGAGTATGCTTAATAGATTTTATAAGGTTGCACAATTGTTTATAAGATTGCACAAATTATGCACATATCGTAAACAATTATTTGTTGCAAGTTAAATTACGATTAGGATAAGTTTGTCTGCCAGAGAGTATGACTAATTACCGGAAACGTAATTACCGGCGTTGGGCAACGTTATCGTTACGGTGGTCACGGGTAGACTGATGTGGCGAAAGTAAGGGGAGACCACCTACCTTCACTTTCGCAGCGTGCCGACACACGTAATTAAGTTTGCCTACGTAATAAGTTGCACTATTACAAGAACTTCTTAATTTTTCCCAGGAAATTTACTGCCTGGAACCGGAACAGAGCGAGGAGGCCCGCCTTGAAGTAATATCGCGGCGCAACCTACCCGCGTCCAATTTCAGCGCCTTGATAGCCGAGCAGCAGTCCTCCGAAGTGAAGTCAGCGCGGCCAGTGTCACTGGATCAGGTGGACAGCGATGGACTTGGCAGAGGCGCTATTTCGCAGGTGAGATTGGCGTGTAAAATACGAACGGTGTTATTTAGAAAAACACGATTCCTTAAAACACTCCTCATTGGCAGTCTAGTCTGTGATAAAGGAAAAAAAGTAACCACAGGTTATTTAAAATGCCTCTAAGGAGTGTTTTAAGGAATCTTATTTGTATAAATAACACCAGAAGTGTTTGGAGTGTAAAATACGATAACGCGTATTTTATTTCCTTTATTTTATTTCATGTTTCTGATGTCCTTGCCTGGCTACCATAGTACAGGGTATCCTTGTTTGGGACCAGGTTAAGAGATTGTGTTGTGTGGAAATTATTATTATTATTATTTCATTGCTAAGTTATTCTTCTTTAATAACTTCATAAGATCATAGAACAACGTTTCCGCTTCTAGTTCCTCTCAGGGGCCCCGCACATGATGCCGCCAGTCAGCCTGCTCTGCACCTCGTTCCTCGAACACATCTCCGGGCGGCGGGAGAGCGACTCGGACCGCCCGCCAGATGACGCCATCGAGCTCATGGACCTAGACCAAGCCTCCAGCGACGAGGAAACCCCGGTCCGGACCGGTGGAGCATTCGTCCCGAAGAAAACCGAGCTGTGGACACCCAACTACGAGGTGGTGAAGAAGAAACGGCTAAAGAAGATAATGAAAGAGCCTATTCTGGAGCCCCATATCATGAGGTCATTGTTTGGAAGTTAGTACGCGTGAGTTGTACTTTATTCTTAGCTGTTAATAAAATTGATTATTGCCATTAGTTGGTTGTTGCTTTCCATTATTTCCGATTCAGTTCCAAAGTGTCTTTTTTTAATTTGATGCGAGGTCTAATTATTTACCAAGAATTAACTCTCTCGTCATTCGGAATATAAATGCTCAGTTCGGATGGCGAAGGTGATAGCGAGAGTCTCCAAAGTAAATTTTCCCTGTAACTGTGCTAGATATTCGCGCGTAACTAATGATATACAAATATTTCAAGTTAAGTAGAAATCAAACAAGCTGCTTGAGATAAGCGAATTAATTTCCCAGTACGTACTAACACATTTTATCGTCTATTTTCCAAAGACTTGAGTTCGTGTCCAAAGTAAATTTAAATTGCAAACAGAGGTTTAAGGCGTGCTTATTCGACCGTGCCCTGAAAACAGGAGTTTAATAGTAGTTTATGTGACTGTCACGTAATGAGGGTTATTAAAACACGAGCGAGATTTTAAAAAACGAGCCTTCGCGAGTGTTTTAATACCAAGTTATGTGCAGTCTCATACACTACTTTATCTACACTCATGTCTTAAACTTCAAAGTAAGGAATCAAAGGAAAACACGTTTGACAAGCTTTGTACTATACGGTTATTTTTGAAACAAAATGGCGCAATTTCGACAAAAGTATCTTGACATTCAATCGTCTGCACTCAGTTTTGCGCGCGCAATTTTAGGTATTTTTAGTTGCACTTTTGGTACCACGAAAATGAAATTAGGTTTTTTATAGAGTCAACTTTTGACATTAAAAAAAAAACTTCAGTTTTGTACCGTGATCACAGCAACACTTAAAAAAAAACTGTAACATAAAGTGAAAAATCTGACCTTTAATGTAACTTTATATTACACTTTTTTTTTATTTTCTTTAAAGTTATGTATTGTTTAAAGCCTGTGAATATGTGTTTACCTTTGAATTCTTAATTTGAAGATTATGATATGAGTGTAGATAAAATGCTTTTTAGTCTAATTATTAGTATTTGAAATCTGAAAAAAGATAAAAAATTAACGCCAGAGGTTGCATGTCTATCCTCTTTAAACTTTTCCTTATTATTAAAAGATACATCCCTGTCCATGATTCGCCTGTCACTTATTCTCATTCTTCTCTCTTCTTCTTCACCTGACCTTGCACAAAGCAACATATTTTTATTACGCCTATCTAATATATAATAATCGAACGGCCGTTCTTAGGGACAATTAAAAACAAGTAAACAATTTAATGCACACGGTGAGTGAACCACCCCTTTCCTCATCATATAGTACTTTTCAATATCTTATCTAAGGCTGTCGTTCATTATTTTTATGATTTTTTTAAACTTTACTGCATCAAAAAAAATCGCGAAAAAATACCTACCTATTACCTATGTTTATATTTGAGCTATACCGAGTTTTGGATAATGAAAAATATACCAAAATGATTGTCATTGAATAAGGTAGTGACGTCGGTCATCAAAATTGTAGTAAGCAGAAGTGCATTTCTGAGATTTCAAAAATTACTACTTTTCCCTCAACTAAGCTCTCGCATCAGTACCACAGAGAATATAATCACTACGTTATCAGTACCGCGCGGGTCACCTTGGAGGTTGGACGCACGCCGTTTTTCGCGCCGCATCTGCCCAATGCGAAGTAGAATTTATGAATTAAATGTATGCTGGTTTTTTAAAAGGAAGATAGAGAACACTTTTTTGCTCACCAGATCTTTTTTACAGTAATTCAAAACGTACAATAAGTATGTTTAGATTTCGAAGTTTTACTTGAAGTGGTTCGTTTTGACGTGAAAATCACTGCCATGTCCGTCCGTCCAACCGTCTGTCTGTCTGTCCGCGTTGGACGGTGACGTCAACTGCCATTTTTTTCAAATGGTGAATTTCAAGATGGCGGCTGAAAAGAAATAAAAATACTAGCTTCGATTTTAATTAAGGTTGGTATCCGGGGTATACGAAACGAATAAATGAATGTTGACAAAGCGAAAGAGATCTGTCAGGATCATCGCAAGTGGCAGTCCCTGATCTCTGCCTATCCCTCTGGGATACATGCGTGAGTTAGAGTGATGTTATGTTTGGTATCCGGAGGTTTTTAGGATTGTAGATGATTATGTCGGAAATATTTTTATTTTGAAATATATACAATATTAATTACAATTTTCTTTTTGCATATTCAGTTATTTTGGAACTTTGCTTTTATATGTATTTTTCTTGCGTGTTAAAACTTTTGAATCAGGCATACTTAAATTTCTTGTATTCGGGGTTTCGAAGACGATTTATTTTGAAAATTGTACAACTTTTTGGGAGTAGTGCTAAAACAAAAGTTATGTAAAATAGGTATTATTTCATATACTTAAATAAAAAGAATATAAAGAAATGCGAAAAAAATTACACAAAGTTGCTTTGATTCGGCTCCAACTCGTGTTTTTTGGCCTGCTGATGACTGATCTAATAATGTGTTTGAAATTAAACTGACAGCTTTGCTGTATATTAGATGAGTTTTAGCGTGTCCAAAGGCCAAGCTCCGAGAGTGGGGTGAAACTGGGACTGTCATCAATACTATGAACTAGAGGAAGTTTATTGAACAGTTTGTTTCCTAAATAAGATAAAATTACAAAATAAATACTTAGAGCAGTTTCAGGGGGAGCGCCGACCGAGCTCCGTGTAATTCAAAGCCCGAAGCGGGTGTTTGGCCTGGTCTCTGCCTCCCCCTCTGGGATACAGGCGTGAGTTTATGTTATGTTTAACAGGACATTACATAAGGACTTCGTCGGCGGGCTCACTTGAGCCAGCCATATGACCTTGGCTAACATGTTTCACGAAAGATCTCAACAATAAGGATCAAATAAGCCCAAACTTGAAGGGTCTTATCCATCGAGGAGATCCCTTACCCATATTTTAATGCTTCGTCAGATCCTGCTTACCATGTCTAACATAAGTCCTCATCCAGGCCGATTTCAAGCATTAAGTTCGCTAGACTTTAGTCAAGCTGATTGGTGCTAATATTAACGAATAACTACTAATGATTACTTTTGCTAAACAAAACTAACGATTACTTTCGTCAATTCTAATTGATTCGATCATTTTAAAAGTAATCCCGATTGCTTAAAATCGATTTTATCAATCGACTGTCCCATTACGCTACTTCCCACCTTTTTTAAGTGTACTCTGTAGTTGAACTTCATTACGCACGACGCTCACACGCGCGGGTAAGGGGCAAAAAATCAAATCATGCGCTCGGAGAACCCAGCCTTAAATTAGAGATGTAATTATCTCTAATTGAACAATCAAGGTACCTAAGTATTTATTTTAGTTATCTGTGGCAGTCGGTGAACAACTCTTGGGACATTCACTTCTATTAACCAACTTACTAAGCATGGAAAGTAAAATAAACGGCAACACCAAAATTACCAAATACATAACAGAAGAAGACGTCAAATCAATTACGAAGGCTTATACTTTCAGAAATAGCACTGAATATGTCATAGAAGACTACATCGTCAAAAATGCTAGTGACAAAATGTTGGGTTTCCTCGGAGACTACTGGAAGTTAAAAGTGTATATATCTTCAAGTAAGAATGGGCAACAAACTCTGCACTTCTTTATCAAAGCTGTGCCAAAAAATAATGAGGCTAAAGCTGCTATGGTCAGAGAATTCGAAGTGTTCCAAATGGAGATTGCATTTTACACTGATGTTAAAGTGAAACTTGATGGCATACCAGGTACCTAAGTGCGTTTAACTTGTATATCCCTATCGATAGAAGGAATTCCTTTCTCAAACTAAAACATCCTGTTGTGAATAAAGCCACACACCTTCGTGGTATAGGTACCACTTGACTCAAGTGGTAGAAAATAATTTTAATTTGATAAACTTCTCAAAAAGCATGGACGTGGTCGTAAAGTTATTAGTTTCTAAAAATCCAGTATCACTTCCCCAGATTCGATTATATATCAATTTCTTCGCTCAATATTTTTGTATTTTCTAGGTATTAAGCCATGGAGTCCGAAAATAGTAGCTACTATAGACGACGCAATGGTCTTTGAGGATTTGGACGCTATGGGGTATAAAATAAATGACAAATTTCGACGTCTTGACGTAGCACACACC
This sequence comes from Yponomeuta malinellus, assembly GCA_947308005.1. Taxonomy (NCBI): domain Eukaryota; kingdom Metazoa; phylum Arthropoda; class Insecta; order Lepidoptera; family Yponomeutidae; genus Yponomeuta; species Yponomeuta malinellus. The sequence goes on along the minus strand of OX371006.1, from coordinate 10,832,579 downwards.
CTGCAAGGATTGGGAACTCTAGCTAGACTTCATGCTTCGTCTATAATTTTTGAGGAAAAAAAGAAATCTGAACTAAAGAAGCCGTATTGCCTGATCGACGATTGCAAAGCATTATTGAGAGACGGGGGCTATGTGGAGACATATCCCTGGTTCATGCAATGTCAGAAGGGCGGTCTTGAAGCTGTCAAGGCGTATTCAAAATATAGTCAGGAAGAAGTGCTACAGGGTATAGAAAGCACTTGGGCGAATGTTTGGAACACAGCTCTGCAGATAAGTGGTTGTTCAACAGAACATCGCAACGTGGTTTGCCACAGGGACTTGTGGAACAATAACATCTTCTTTAGTTACAAAGAAGTGTCAGGAACACTTGAACCCGACGATTGTGTGCTGGTTGATTTTCAGGCTACAAAATATCAGCCCCCCACATGCGATGTCATGCTATTTTTGTATTGCAATCTGGAACGGAATCTTCGTGAAGAAAACATGGGCGCATTCTTGAACTTCTACTACAATGAGTTAGGGGCTATTTTAATCGAACATAATGTTGCCATCAGCGATGTCATACCTAAGGAATCGTTCATGACATCAGCCGAACAGCAAAGACAGTGGGGACTAATAGCCTACGCCTGCTTAATGCCGATAATTTTCACTAACGATGAGATAGCGACAAGAATTTTTACAGACACGAAACAATTTGACCATATTATGAACGAGGATAAGGGTAGTTTCATGAAGGCAAGAATGAAAGAGGACATGCATTATAGAAATATTGTGCTGGAGACGTTAGAGGAGATTATTGAGAGGTACTGCTTAAGAATGTGATACAGATACCTACATGGTTTATTTCGTACTGTTTCCTATTTGAGAAAGTCACTTTGTGGCTTTTGACTAGTTAAAGAGCACGATACCTAATTATTTCGGAAGTACAAAACAATATGCCTACGACCGACCTAAAATAGTGAAAGTTTTACACTGAAATAAAACTTGTATTATTAAGCAGAGACGATGCACAGCATCGATACAGTGACAGTGCTTCACTTCCGGTTCAGCAATCAGCTTAATAACAATAATTAACTTAAGCTACTTACTTCCATTTCCGCCATTTTGGTCACCTGGGGTTGAGGTCGGTCAACGTTGCCTCATGAGTCTCTCATCAGGAGGCCTTAATGTGATGCTGTGTATCGTCACTGCTTAATAACAAAAAAAAGGTATTTTAGTGTAAAACTTGCACTATTATTCGGCATTGTGACGATGCACAGCATCGATACAGTGAGACGTGTTTATTAGCTCCTGGTGACTGTATGACGACGCTATGTGATTAAATTATGCTGTAGATTTCTGTGAAAGTACTAGTAACGTAATGAATTCACGATTATAATTTTGAAATTATTCTTAAGATAAAATAAAATTCTTTGTATAAAAATTGTTTTTTTAAAAATTGTCTTTGTTCGTTAATTGCGAAACATAGGCATAAAGAAAATTAATTAATTGTAGAAACAAGGAGATTAGCAAAGGTATGCCTTCAGTTTCTGTCACAACCGTTTGCGTAAGTATTACTCGATAGTATTATTCGATGACCAATTATCCTAGTTAACAACGCCACAGTGGCGTTTATTAGCTTCAGCTTCTTGATTTCTGAAAAAGGTTCTTCATTTCTGGTGTGACTATATTCGGCCAAATATTGTTTTCTATTATTATAAACAAAATGTTTGAGTGGTTAGGGAATTGGTAATACCGACTGCATCCTTAAACGTAAGTTCGCGAAGCAGGTCACAAATCAACTGTTATAGAAATAAAGTGGAACTAATCTCACTGGGATTTCAAGCAAATCTGATGCTGACAATTAATTGCGAGCTGGTCTGATATTTTAAGTAAAATGGTATTTATGGCTTCTTATGGCAATTACATATTTCTTTTTACATTTATTTTTATGTACCTATTCCTCAATAACGATTAGTGATTATTCAGACTTCAGAGGCAAGGGTTCGGCCGGTAACAGGGCTTTCAAAATGCTGAAACTCAGCTAGGCAACCGGGTCAATGAGGTCCTAGATGAACTTACTCAGTAGAGAGTCAATTTGTAACCTTTAGTGGTAGGGCTTGTAGTGCAAAGAAGCCAAATTAAGGTATTATTTAGTATTTCTGAGTTAATTGCTGAACTACCTAAATATCTTTATAATATGGGCTTAATAAAAAATAAATTGCTTCTTGAGCTTCTGTGTGATCTTGAAGACTTGCGTGTCTGCATAAATTCTTGCACAGCCAGCTACTTGCCAGCCTGTCAGCTGTACGTAATAATATCCGATTTCATTTGCCCCTCCCCCCATTTAATAGGAAGACGGTACTCAGTGTCTGACAAAATGGAATTTGACGAATGAGTAGGTATTAAAATAGATAAAAAATCGGGAAGTTAGCTGGTTTGTAGAAAGCACAAAGATACAGGTTACCTGTGTTGACCAATACGACCCATTCAGCGTACCTTCTAGCATTTCCACAACACTCCGTCAACGATGACGGCCACAGGGCCCTGATCGCACGAACACTGTAAGGTATGTATGTATCCATTAGTTGGATTCGGCAGATGAATGAATCAAAGTGTCCTTTGAGATTTGTCAAACCAACTGACCACAAGAAAATAAATAATTCACTACGTTTACAACAGACCATATTTTGGAGCCCGAGAGAATTGAATAATAGGATGCATTCGGGTTTTTTACAGTAGTTTTTGTCATGGAAACAGTTTCAAGAAAAGTTCGATCCAAAAGTTGTCTCGTTAGCGTTTCAAAAGGAGAAAAGAGAACTAAATGAGCTTGAATAGGTGTCGGGGTTTAAAAATAAGTATTTTTGTAAAGTTTTTGAACTAAGTTCATCAACAATGATTGCATTTGTTCTCATGTTATACGTGGAGCGACTCCAGGTTACCAAAATGGCGGAAACGGAAAGAAGCGGATTGATGAAATGGAAGTGACGCATTCTCACTGTATCGATGCTGTGCATCATCACATGTCGAATTATAATACAATACGATGTTATCGGAAGGAACTCTTAAACATACATACATAAATTCACGCCTGTATCCCAGAGGGGTAGGCAGAGACCAGGGACTGCCACTTGCCACGATCCTGACAGATCACTTTGGCTTCCTCAACATTCATTAGTCGTTGCATGCACGCACGCCGGTTTCGGGTACTTTTTATCTTGCCCTTTGCTAATACATCCCCTATTTGGTCGAAGTATGTTGGCCTGGGTCGTCCCTTACCGGCCCTTCCACCCACATTCGCTCGATATATTTGTTTCATCAATCTTTCTTCGTTCATCCTCTCCACATGTCCAAACCAACGCAACATTCCTTAAAGTTTAATTAAAAACTAAATTTAAAAAAAAAACATAATTATCTGATAATTATCTCATCCAAGTGGCAGGAAGTCGCTGGATGCAAGCCACTTCCAACCGGTCTGGCAACTTTGAAAATCCATGGAGGAGGCCTATATCCAGCAGTGGACTTCTTGTGGCTGAATGATGATCACATAATTATCAAAGAGGGGACCTCAGTGCATTGAGTAGGTTGATGAAATTATCTATAACTTTTTATCGAAACGACACCACCATATCTCGCTGTGCAGTTGTGTGCATGTTTGCTACACAAAGCGCGCCTCGTCCGCACGTACACACACACGTAACTGCTTTGCACGTGTTTACCACTTAGAGCGAAGGGGCAAATGTGTGCGTGTTTCTTGGGTTTATTTAACCGTGCTTGTGTTCACGAATTGAACTTGCGACAGTCGAACTCTACACAGATCAGACAATTTGTCCCATCTCCCTATATTGAGATATCTGTGGAGGGGACGAAGGCGTCACTCACAGGGTACCTAAAGATCACGAGATTGTAAAATATATCTAAGTTTTTAAGAAAGAACAATGCACAAAACTGACGTAGGTATGCTAGAGTTAGGGCCCTCGCCCACGGCGACTTTTTGTAGCGATGCTGTCGCGCGTTCGCATCGATACAGTCGCGATGCGGGCGCTAGTTGTGTGCCCTCGCCCACCGTAACCCGATTCAGTCGCGATGCAAACGCGATACCGTCGCGCTTCTGTCGCGATGCAAATGCGATTCAGCAACGGAACCAAAATGCCTGCGATCGCTACAGTTGCAAAATGGACTCCATTGGACCGATGGACAACAGCACTCTCGATCTCTCTGTGTTGCACTACTCATGCGCCACCCTTCCTCCGTTCTCCTCCCGATGTCTTCCGATACGCTCGCGCGTTTGCATCGATACAGTCGCGATTCTGTAGCACGTTGGCATCGCTTCTGCAGCGCGTTGCAAATGCGACTAAAGCGCGTTCGTAGCTGTGCTGTTGCGCGTACTACAAAAAGTCGGCGTGGGCGAGGGGCCTTAGAGTTATGTAATGTTAAATAATAAAACGAATATCGTTAAACCTCTACTGAAACCATTTTTTTTCTTTTAAATTTAACAGGTAAAGTTTAAGTTAGCCCACGATTTTGTGTGCTCAGTTTACTTTCTTCTGCCTTTATACGTGATCAAACTCTTTGCTAAACAATAAAAATCTATTTATATTCTAAGAAAACTTAGAACCCTTCCTCTTGTAGCTCCAGACAGGGTTTGGCGCGAACCGGTTGTCCTGCAGCCGTCGGGTGCCGAACTTGCGGTGCCAGGGGTCCTCTCCCCGCTGGCTGTACACGTCGCAGAACGGACGGATCAGCAAGATGTAGAGTAGCTCCACGAAGCTCAGGATACTAGCTCCCAGAAATAGCCCGCCTGTGCCGCCGGTTGATACTGAAAAGAAAATAAACTGTCCAAGTGCGAGTCGGACTCGCGCAAGATGGGCTCTGTATCATCATTATCTATACAACATTTAAATATTGCAAGCGTCTACCTGTTGCCGTTATTAATCATCATCATCATCATCAGCCATTTGACGCCCACTGCAGGACACAGGCCTCCCTCATGGTTTTCATAACCATGAGGGGTTTTGCCATAATTGCCACGCTTGGCAGGCGGGTTGGCAGGTTGGCGGTATGCGGTTGGAATCTCAGGAAGACGCTGCTGCCCGTCTCCTGGTAATTGATTTCCTTAGTCGCCTTCTACGCCGTTATTAATATCGAGCACAAAACGGCAAAAAAAATCACGTTTATTCTATGGGAGCCCCCTTCAATATTTATTTTATGCCATTTTTAGTATTTTTTGTTATAGCAGCAACAGAAATACATTTTCTGTGAACATTTCAACTGTCTAGCTATCACGGTTCATGAGATACAGCCTGGTGTCAGACAGACAGACAGACGGACAGTGGAGTCTTAGTAATAGGGTCCTTTACCCTTTGGGTATGAAACCCTAAAAAAGCAAATCGCTCCTGACAGGAAGTGACTGGTGCGTTCAATTCGTCTTAGTTGTTTCCAGCCTTTTTAGAGGGACCGAGCTCAATATTAAACAGAGTTACATTTGGACCCCAGACTCGAACGAACAATAGATAAAATAGAGTGCTGTTTTATTTTTTCTTCAAATAATTTCAAACGAGTATATTTACATTTTTTTTAATGCTGGCGCCTACAACACATTGCGCTTGCGTAGTGTCGAGGAATCGGCGTATGACACGTCGTTACACTGCATTGGCGTAGATAGTTAAGGGAGAGCCCAGTGAGCCGTAACCACCAAAAATGGTTTAGGCCAACCCCAGGATGTTGGATTACTGCATACAAGGAGTAAATGTAAGATGTTCAGATTAGCTAAGGGGCACCAATCTACGATTCCTATATTATTACTTTGTAGCTTAAAATGGAATACTTATTGGTAGTGCTTATATGCTTATGTTTACCATCACTTCGTATTGTGCTTGAGACTTTGTCCAGCATTCATTCATTCGCGAACAGCTTGCTTACCGACCAAATCCAGTCTCCCTCTGACCACGTTCCTCTTGTATCGCTCACTTGGTAAGGCGGAGAGCTCGATCTTGATGGATGAAAAGTCGTAATTTGTCGTCATCTTAGAGTCCTTAACAAATGAGATCTCGGCTTCTGTGCAGGATGGCAAACAGTCGCAGTAGAGGCCCGGACGCGAGGACCACTTCGCTTTGAGCACCTGAGAGTAAAGTTGTTGGTATAAAAATACAGGAAAATTTGCAGTACCTAACTATATTTTAGCGGAACACTACCTAGTCTCTGGGCTTCTATGAGTATAGGCATTATGGCATCAAAAGATCTGAAAACTACGTAGGTATCTTGTCAGCGTTTTGCTGCCGCTTGGAGATGAAATATTACATACCACTGAAGACTGACATTATTCAGTGAAAGCAACATTATAATTTTCCTCGACTTACATTATTGTGCCTAGTCTCATTAGTTGGAAAATTCAGCTACTGAATCCGGCCTCGATAAAGATAAAACATTTTATTTGCTAAAGCATGGTAAATATTATAATAATAACTTCCACAAAACACAATCACATGATCTGGTCCCAAACTAGGATACCCTGTACCTACTATGGAAACCATAGCGTAGTAGAGAAAAAGAACAGAACGATCATACTTACAGAAAGATCATTCAAATGTGTATTCAGACAAATGATTCCTTCGACGTTGCACTTGAGCCGCTCGGGTACGTTGGGCATGAAGAAGTTAGTACAGTTGCAGAGTCGCAGTTGGGCGTCTTTACGACACTGCACGGTGCAGGCACTGTAACACACATGTTAGCTTCAAATCTTATCCTCCTCAGTCTTGACCTTGAAAATAACAATGGTTTTCTATTGTTATTTTCAAGGTCAGGACTGAGGAGGTTGGTTATAAGTACTTACATTAACTAAGCGAAGTAAATGTCAGTGAGTTTACTTCTCGAGAAAAAAATCTGCTGGTTTTTAAACTATCCCCACACCTAGGATCAGGCAGTTTCTAATATAGGTACCGCATCAATCAGTTCAATCTTGACTCATCTAGTATCCTATACCGCCTCCACAAACCCTAGTGCACCTTATACAGTGACATGCCAGTATATTTGGAAGATGATTTATTCCATTCCTGCTTCAGGTCCGCACGCATAAACCCACCTCATTTTATTACATTCGCTTACGCCGACCAATCAACCTATCAAAATCATATGAAAATCATCGCTGAGACATGAGTTATAACTGAATCGGTGATTTCTAAAACTCCACATGTGACACAGACCTAACTTTTCAGGAGACCATAAAAACTGATCATTAATTTATGTGGTGGTTATTTAGTAGTTTTTTCAGTTTATATGTAAAATATATAGCCTAACAAAGTATATGAAGGTACATTTCGTATTTTAAAATATTCCTATAATGTATGAAACCAAGATAAAATTGCGTCACATGTGGGATTTTCGCAAATACTACGGTTTTGGTAAAGAAATCAATAAGTTTCTAGGAAATTATACAACTGAAACAAAAAATATATACATGAACAATATATTTATTAAATAAAAAGTTGTTAATCTTACAATCTAAAGCAAGCTTAGTCCATATTTTCAGGAATTTCGACATCGCATGTTGGTCGAGCAAAAATTTCTGTGTAGAAATTTTTGTATGCTTCTGGGACATAAGGGAAAAGTATTTTCAGGTCATTCACCTTCTTTATATTGATAGGCACATAGCCCTCATTATATACCTTCAAAATTGGAAGAGACACATCACTTCTACTTCCAAATTTGAAAGTATGTTTATTGAAATCATTGTCAATGTATTTACGTGCAATGATTGTTTCTCTGTCTTGATAAAACAAGTGCATGTAAGTTGATATATTGAAATTTTCTTTTGCATCTTTTTTTACCTTTTTCCCATGTGACTCTAGAGGTATTATATGTTTTTTGTAGTAGGCACCCCACCAATCTTTGTAATTTAAAACGTCACTACTGTCAATCTGAACTACAGTGAAGTCAATCTGAACCACATGTAACTGCACAAGTGGTATTTTTTAAATGACCGAGAGTTTTGGTGTGACAGTTGCGTTCCGAAACACCACATGTTACTGCACAAGTGGTGTTTTTGAAATGACCGAGAGATTTGGGACGCTGTTTCACACCTACTAACCAATTTCACAAGTGTGGATTTTGCAGGGATCGATAGGTCTACATCCATAGATTATGAATCCGGTCCTAACTCAATTTCGGAAAAAATGTAACATGTGGGGTTTTAGAAATCACCGATTCAACTGTGGTCTGATGTGATGAAAAAATATGTGTAGGTAATACGATATGAGTGAAATGGTGGTTACACCTGTATGAATAATGCCGGTAGACTTGCAGCGAGTTCTCGTCTGAGTATCGACATTTGCGCTTCTCCGGCGCAATGATTCGAGCGTCCAAGTCATTCTCGATGTTGCGGATTGTAAAGGATCGACTGAAATAGGTGGGTGCATAATAAAATTAATTAAATACATGGGTTGTCATGTTAAGTAATGTTGGAGCTTGCGTTCTTAAGCTTCCTTAGCACTAAAACTACATTTGGTTATTTATATTTAAAAGCAACTAAAAACCACTCAAAAAACCCGCATAACATACTAATGAGACATCTCCGGCCCAACTGTCAGCACGTCCGATCCGACGGTCGTCAGCGAAGGCACCTCCTCCTCATTAAACACGTAAACGTTCCCAGTGACCAGCACATCGAACTGGATGGCGCCCGGCCCAGTCGTTCGGTTGCTCACCATCGCCAGTTTCGGAGGATGCTCCTCTCTTGGAACAATAAATGCGATTGTAGTCCGTCCATGGATTCTTCTTGAGACCTGGGATTAACTCAGTCTAAGATGTGAGCAGATAATCCACGTAAAACGTTAAAGGTTGGCTCAAAGAGTAAGTAGGTACAGTGATTTTTTACTTCTGCTAACAAAATATATAGAAAGAAAGAAAGAGGATATTTATTTAAATTGTCACAGAAACACAAAGTAAACATAGCATAAGCAGCCTATATACGTCCCACTGTAGGGCACAGGCCTTCTCTCAGGGAGAGAGTATGTAGAGAAGAAGTAAACATAAAGGTACAGTCGACAGCACGTCAACCTCTACATTTTAGTTGCAAAGTCGCCCGTAACGCAAAGGGGTAGAGTGCATGGATGTATACCATGATGTGCTGTCGACGTACACAAACAAAAGACACGAACGTCAACAACACAGTATTTCTCTCCGTGTCCTGCCTTTTACCATTCAGCTGAGGGCCATCCAGTTATTTTTCTATAGCTGGCGGACTATCTCATAAGTTATGAAAATACTGAGCCCCCAATAAAGATTGCTGCTGGGCAAAATAACCGCAACTAAAAGGCATTTACAGAAAGTGCGAGAGGCGAAGAGGCGACAGGTCGGCGATCATAATGTGATAGATAACACATCATAATGACATCCTAATTTTATATTTCTAACCTTCCCTGAATAGTATTAATCGCGTAACAGGTTCCAAGTTCCGTGTCCATTGGTCTGAAATAGTCGCAACATTTGAAGGGTACACCGTTCCATGAGCAATTCGCCAGCGTATCCTTGCAGCTGCTTCGAACCTGATAATAAATTATTTATTTTCAGAACAAGTACAATACATTTTAATAATAATAAACTAAAATCTATTAAGTAAGGTATAAGGTGGAAAGTTTATAGGTACACCTTTTCACAACAAGCTTTTTATTTTTGGTATTGGTCTAATAAGGTTTCGCAGTAAAAGATGGCGGAACAACGATCATTGTCTTTTACAAAATAAGTAACTTATATGTATATTTTTAACTCACTAAATTGGCATAGTAACTGAGATTAGTCCGGATGCAGTTCTCTGGAGCGTTGTCGACGGAGCCACAAAACTGTGAGGTATAATACGTGATTCCTTTAAAATATGCAAGCTCTTTCAAAACTTCCTCCATATTAAAGTCGTGATCTTCGCCCCACAAGCTGAAAATTAAGTCAAACCTGACAAAATAGGTACATTCGTTTTTTAACGCCCCCATTTACACTACTTTATTAATAGCCAGTGATGGATTAGGTTCGATTCCTCTTGGGATTTATGCCTAAGCGTATATTTTCTAATATTTTCCTACTTACCTGTCGGACACCTCCTCGATACGCCTTATGTTATCATTCTCGCATATTGCTATTGAAGGGAAATGGGTATTCCAGTCCTTGTAAGTCGTCTCGACTACGAACGAAATGGGATTGTTCTGGAAGGCACTGTATTGGGCAGCTATAAGCTGCGAGGATCCGTACCATGATAGTGTGACGAAAATCAACCAAAATATCCTGGAAGAACCACAGAAACATAAAATACATCGTTTCCTAGCAGTGCCTAAAATTAAATATCTAGGTACTGCAGTGTTGGTGTTCTTCGGAAACTTTGGGAGCAAATTCCAGAACTAGAAGAATAATATATCCTAGATAGAGTATATTTTATTTTCACTGGATATTCTTAAAATAATCAAAGATTACAGTTACGTGCCGAAAAATGGTGCAATTTCTGAAACACTTAAATTGCACCAATTTTTGTTCTACGAATTTTTTGTTTAATTTGGCGTTGTTTTAGTGTCTGCTTTGCCATGTTAAAATAATGAGCGTTCTTCTGAGTAGGATAATGAACGTAGGTTGCGATATTGGTGGAGCGCGAAAGTAGTACGCGAATTCAATAAAAATATGTAAACGACGATGTTTCTAAAAATACAAATCTGAAAAAATAATCATTGAAAAAAGTTGTTGTAAAACACAAATTAGGTTGTTTGAGGAATTGCACATTTTTGGGCGGTTATTATATCCGTCGGAAACAACGCACAAAAAGCTTTTGTTTTACATGAGTTTCGATAATGGTTACGTGCAGTAATGTTCATTCCCGTTTACCTTTCAGTCCAATGCTTTTTGGGGTCTGCTATGAAACGAAAACCATGCAAAGAGGTATTCTTTGGTAGCTTCTTTATACCCGACCACCATATTTCGAAGTAGTTTTTTAAACTATCTTTGCTCTCCATCGCTTCCCGATTCGAGTTCACGTGGACTGAACCATGTTCCCAAAAATAAAAAAAACAAAAATTGTATCTGAATAATTTACTAGACGCCTTTAATTACGACTATTACAAACCGTTGTAATATCAATACAGATTCCTATCTTCGTGTGAATCTCTACACATGGTCGATTTGCCCTTTCATCGAGTAAGCTGATTTTACAAATTGCTTTATTATCTTGATGGCAAAGTACCTTACTACCTACTAGAAATAACACGCATTTTTAAAAGCATACCTACTAAATAGAAAAAATACTACCACCAATAACAATATTCGGTGGTCTTAATGAATCATAGCGTTATGACTCAACCCAGTCAACTCGTTCCAGTAGATCGGCCTATATCTTGAGTAAAGGTTCGTGCTGACTGACGAAGCCACGGTCGGTGGCGCCGGAGGCAGGTCCTGGTTAGAATAAACAAGAATTAACAAAATTAACTAGAACTTAAATAAACAAATCTCGGCTGCCAAGAAGCAATGTCAAATGTGGAGCATTCAAGTTTAAATGTTATCTGAGCTTCCCAGTTCCCTAATCAAGCACTGCTAGAATTCTTGCGACCCGGGAAGACGCTTCGACTATTACCTACTTTGTACTTATATTGATTTCGGTGCTTGTTTCTTGGATTTGTTTCGAGCAAGATTTAATTGCGTAACCTTATTATTACCTCGGTCTGTTTTCTCAGCTCTTGGGAGCGTATTTCCCTCATCAGTTTGACCGTGAAGAAGTAGATGAACTCAAGGACCGAGACGAAACTGAAGCCAGTGACGAAACCACACGTCGAACCGATGTTACCTGCCGGACACATGAGCTAAATTGTCCTACTAATATTGAAAGTGAAAGTTTGGATGGGTGGATGTTTGTTACTCAATCACGCCAGAACGGCTGAACGGATCTGGATGAAATTTGGCACAGAGATTGATTATAGTCTGGTCAAATGCTACTTTTTCTCCCGGAAAAAAACAGTTTTACAATACAAATTAAGAGTAAAATTTGATTGAATTTGCATCAACCAACCAACCATAGTATACAGGGCGTAAAATACTATCTTCTCGAAAAGGGTTGATCAAAGAAGGGACTACTTGACTCTCGAACTTTTTGACTCTCGCTCTATTGCCGTCTATATTATGTGAGCGAGGGGCAAATAGTTATTACGTCCCTTTCTTAATTAGCCGTAATATTACTATACTTAGGATGACAGCTACAAATAAGATACGAGTACACCACCTTCTGACACCGACAAAAAACAAACCGGCCAAGTGCATGTCGGGCCAATCGCAGTGTAGAGTTCCATAGAAAGAGGGAGTTTTATCGGCTTTATAGAACTATCACCCTTGGAAGCCTACTTAGCCGTGATAGTTGTCCTTTTAAGTTCGTTATATATTCCTGACCCTGAATTTTTTCACGTTTCTACAATCAACCGTTTAGCCAGGAGAGGGGGAGGGGGCCGCCATACTCGGACAATGCTAAAAAAGCTTAATAATAGGGGTTAAAGTATGAAATTGCCGTTTTATTGCAATAGGTTCTTTGAATTGACATAGAATCTTCATGGTTTGAGGTTTTCGAATGAAACTTTTTTCAAATGGTTTCTATGATCTTCTTTTTTTAAAAAATGTGAAACATTTGAATATCGACTTTCAATTGTTTTTGTTATTCAATTTAGACAAGAAAGATGGATACTGCGAAAATTCGAGTGATTTTTGAATAAGAGTTCCGACGCGGAACTAACGCGGCAGAAACAGCCCGCAATATCAATGCTGCGTTTGGAGAGGGGTTTACTAATGAACGCACCGTGCGATTTTGGTTTAAACGCTTTCGTGATGGAAATTTCGACTTAAAGAACGAGCCACGAGGAAGACCGCCCACACAGGTGAATAACGATGAATTAAGAGAGATAGAGGAAGCCGACCCTAGTCAAACTACCCAGGAGTTAGCGGCATGGTTTAACGTTACCTTACCCACAATATTGACTCACTTGCGTCAAATCAATAAAATAAAAAAATACGAAAAATGGGTGCCTCATAATCACTCGAATTTTTGCAGTATCCATCTTTCTTGTCTAAATTGAATAACAAAAACAATTGAAACTCGATATTCAAATGTTTCACATTTTTTAAAAAAAGAACATCATAGAAACCATTTGAAAAAAGTTTCATTCGAAAACCTCAAACCATGAAGATTCTATGTCAATTCAAAGAACCTATTGCAATAAAACAGCAATTTCATACTTTAACCCCTAATATTTTGAAAACGGAACCATAAATAAAAAAATTATCTTTCTACAAACACAATATTTTTAAACGACCGAACGTGTAGGGATGCATCCCTAATTCAGGTGTCCCCATACACCCTTAAAATATTTTATGATTTTATTCTACCGTTTTGTCGGCGATTAATATGTACCTAAGTATGTCTTTGCCAACTTTTAGCTTTCTCGTACTAATCGTCTCTGAACTAGGCCGCGGACAGACAGACAGGCGTCTGCAGACGGACGGACATGTCGAAACTATAAGGGTTCCTTGTTGACTACCTACGGAACCCTAAAAAGCCTTACTTCATCCCCATATATGAAAAAGTAAGACATGTAAATGGCAAACGGTAATAAATGCTTACTAATTAAATCGAACCACTTCATGATAATATTTTGCCCGTAACAATCGGCAACCTCGCTCCCGTATTTCACGTGCACTATCGATGTGCCCGTAAAGTTAACGCCGTGTCTGGAAAAGGAAATGTTGAATTGTAAAACAAATAAAAACTTCCTACAAAACTATCACTTGACTCAAAGAGAATATAACCACTACGTTTTAAGAGTCGGAACTACCACAGAATAAAATGAACCAACAAAATGTCAAAACAGGGTTCTCACATCATAGCCAACATTTAAAAAGACGGATACGCTCATTGACATAATAGAACGAGAAGTCAACGGAAATGAGTGAGATAGTTATAACCGCCATTAAAATTCTACCCCGTTTTGCCCCGTTTCATAGACTGTTTTTTTTCTACATAGTTTCAATAGACTGACTTGACTAAAGTGAAGTTGACATAAATGTCAACTGACTGTCATCAGCACAGATTAAAAGCCATCTCTCCATTTAAATCATTGGCAGAAGTAGTCGTCCAAAACAGGACCGATTTGAGTTGCCATTAAAAAAATAATAACAATAGAAATCCATCTCTGCTTAGTATCTCTGCGCTTAGGTGATCTGTGATTAGGTTGCATTAGGTACCTATACTTATGATATGTAAATAATATCATATTGTGATTATATACCTGTGTGTCAAGACTCAAATAGTCGAGAAGTGGTCGAGAATGTCAAAAGCAAAATAAAATTCATCGTGTTAAAGATTTTTTTTTGTTTTATTGGTATTAAAAGAATATCACACTCATTCATGAAACTATACGACATTTTCCTCTTGTGTGCCACATAAGAACATCGCCAGAAATGGGTTCATCGATAAGCACAAAACCAATCATAGAAACAACAGATTTTGAAGTTTACGGCGAGGAGCATAACTCAATGGTGCACAGTAAGATTTTTCGTAAGCAAGCCCAAAACAAAGCGAGAGAACTGGGACTCAAAGGCTGGCTGATGAAGTCCCCTAAAGGTAGTGTGATCGGTCAAATACAAGGGCCGCCAAGAAAAGTAGCAGCTATGAAAACATGGCTGAAAATAAATAGCCCACAATACAAAATCACAAGGTCTGAGTTCAGAAACAGTGCGCGAGTTACCAACTACATTTATGACACCTTTGATATTGTTGGGTGAATGTGAATCTTGGCTCGTCTATAAAACTTATATGTAAGTAAAATACAGTTCAACTTTGAGAACTCCGTGAAGGAATATTACCTCATAGCGACCAAACAGTTTGCAGGCGTTTTCGTTACCTGAACAACGAAACAGAAACAAAACAAAATGAAACTTCGAATAAAATCGATTTCAAAGTAAAAGCATCTGGTATTCTGAACATAATTATAATTATTATTATCCTATTATGACTGCAATTCAACAAAACATAACGAACGAGATGGAATCAATTCCGAAAGCGCCGGGCACACTCGAGACCATTGACTTTGAGGTGTTCGGCAAAGTGCAAGGTGTATTTTTCCGAAAGTATACCCTAAAAAAGGCCAACGCCTTAGGTCTTAAAGGATGGTGCAAGAATACTACCCATGGCACTGTGATTGGGCAAATACAAGGACCTCACAAAACCGTGAGTTCTATGAAAGTGTGGCTCCAGACTGTCGGAAGTCCCAAGTCTAGAATTGCGAAGACCGAGTTCAAACAATCTCCCCCACATACCATCGAATTTTTTAAAAATTTTGAAATCCGCCAATAGTTTCTCCTGTAAACTGCGTCTGGATTTTATACTTATGTTTTGCGTAAAACGTATTGTGAGTTTACCATAAAATTTTGTAAACAATTTCTGTTTTTAATCTTAGATCTCAAGACCGGCCTGGGTCGAATCACTCAGGTGAGTTCAATACTTCAATTAAATTAGGTTCTGGACCCAGAATAACAATGTAGTACTTAGAAAAAATTGTAATATAAGTAGGAAAACATCCCAAGGACATAATAATATTGGACCTATGAATAAAATTATTGTTTACCTCCTATTTAGCTCTCTTTCTAGGACGAGTCCTAGTTGTCATACCACATGGCCGTGGGGTCAGTTCTCCTTATCTTCTCAGTCCAATTAGCCCTGTTTTCATAGCTGGGCATTAATTCGTTAATCCGGAATCGGTAATTCTAACGGATTAACTTTTAAGTTAACTTTAAAAAATGTTGACTGACCCGTTAACTTCCGTTAACGTACCTACTAGGTACCTACATACATGTATGTCTTGCGAGCGCGTGTAAGTGAGAAAACTGCGAAGAAATATTCATATGAAGAAATACTGTTTCACTCATTATTAGAGTGACGGTAGTTTAGTTTTTTTTTGTTAAGTATACGTTGGCTAAAGGGTAGAAAACGAGCCTCGCTTTCAGACGAGAAATTCAATATATTAATGTTCATGAAGGGGGATACCCCCATTATGCCAGATGACTAAGGTAACCACTTCAATAGTTCACGTCTTTCCTAACCTGTTAAGCAAACCAGCAATTTTTGTAAATAAATCAGTAATGCAACGATATAAAAATAAAATTTGTTATCACATGTTAACGGATAAACGTTAACTTGCGTTAAATCTTCCGAAATGTGACGCTTTAACGTTTAACATGTTAACTATTTTAGTAACGGATTAGCGATTAACGAAGTTAAGTATTTGATTAACGGTGCCCAGCTATGCCTGTTTTTGACTTCGTTTTCAGAGCATTCGACCTTGACCACGTCGACATACATAGTTTTTGGCTATCCCTATCGATATGACCCTTTTTCTGAGAGAATGGCGTTGAATTTAATTAGACGCCATGAAAGCCGATGGCCCTATCTAGCCTGAGGACAGTAAGTTCAGGTAGATGACATAAAAGCAGAGTACCCAGTCAACAGAAAGTCAACTCAGCTGGACCACACAAAAGAATGCGCAAGTAGCAAAACGTCTGGAATTGCAAACAGTCTGTTTGATTGAAATACCTTATTACCGGAAGTCAAATTAGTTAAATCGCACAAACGCAGATTAAGGTAGTAGAGAAAACGTCTGAAAAAGAAAATAGTCTCGTTTAGCAACACTGATCTCAACGGAAATCTTCCGGCCGTGAGCGGTAGCAGCACTTTTGATGCGATTTCGATGCAAACCCCCTCATGTAGTATTATTCCCTATGCATCGAAATTATACAGAATAGCGTACTGTTAACCTTGCCAAATTTTGCATTGCATATTAAGATTAAATTTCATGGTTAACAAACTCTGCATCTATAAGGGAATTGAGCGGTTACGGCTATTTAAAATATAGGGCAATATATGGTCCAGACGTTTTGCTACAAGGGCACTTAGCGTTCATTTCTATTGAGTTAACACGTCATTTTCTAATCCAGACGTTTTGCTACTTAGATATTTTTGATCATGACAGGACGTTAGGGCGATATCGTCATTCAGCAAAATGGAAGTTCTGATAGGGATCCGTTTTTGGTCCTCCTCTGAATCTCCGCGCGAGAATGAATAAACCAGCTTCGTAGTCAACTTATTCAGGAGGCTTTCCTTTTACGTGTCCAGATCGTCTCGGTTTACTCTTTTGCTGTTGTCACGAAATCCAAGGCTTCCTTGCAGTACTCGATGCGTATTTAGCCGAACCGAAAATTAATTAGTCATTAATTCTCATTTCTAGTGAACATCTGTATTGTTCTTATGAGAATAAACGTCTTAAACCATAACCTTATTACTGTACGTATCCACCTCAGCATTTTCAATTCGGCTATTTCAAGCGCTTTGACCTTGTTGACCACCCAGGTCTTACTACCGTACATGAGATCCGGTCATAGGACTGACTTGTAGACTAGTCCTTTCATTAGTTATGAACTTGTAAAAATTTTGGATTTCCCATCGCAAGATGGATTGAAGGATTGAAATTATCTACTATTACCAAGTGCTAAAGTGGTCAATGTCCATAGTCCTGTCAAATAATTTTATAGCCGTACTCCGTTTTAAGAGTTTAATGCTTTGTAGAAACTAGTTAGAACTAAGTAGGGGCAGTGGGATCAAAAGCGTTGCCGCACATGGTGGCAGCTGCTTTGGGTTAGCGGACGGACCAGCGTAGAGACTCTATCTTTGTATACTCACAGCCAATCCTCGCGACTGAAATCCGGCACCGCATTGAGGTTTTCAGGGCTAATATTAACATTATTAAACTCGTAACTGTAGGCGGTTTTAGAGCAAGTCGGGAAGCACATATCACAGGGGATTCCTCCGCCTACGAGCTCAAGCTCCAGCTCCGGGGGGACTACAGCCAAACCTGGACGGACTGCGATCGATTGGGCTGGGAAAAGAAACGCTTGTGTTAATCGATTGACTTGCAATCGCCCACGGCTGGAAATCAGTACCTACTCTCTGGGTGTGTGTGCAATGTGGATTTACCTGTTCAAGTGATAAGCTAGACTTGGTTTACTAGCGATCTCGACGAGCATCGCTTTGGTTTCGGGCACGCTACGTCAATTATATTAATTGGTCAGGTTACTCGGAAACTGTTGAGATTGAATGGCAGCTGATTAATTGAATTAAAGATGTACGTATTTTGAATAAAAAAAAAAAAAACGAAATACCTAAGAAAAAATACCAGTGCCATAATTTATGGAAACGTAAATTATTTATGTTATCAGTGAGATAGTAAACAGCTCTTAGCCGAGTCATTGCAAAAATCACTTTTGTAAACAGATTGTGTATATTTTAAAAAACCTATTTAGGGGCTAAAATTTCCACCCATGCCTGGATTTGAACACGCGACCTCTGGCTCACCGTGCCAGCGCTCTCCCAACAGAGCTAATGGGCAAGTGCAAGCATCGATGAAATTTCAAGCCTCTTTACAAACTTCTCTGTATTACGTACCGGCAGCGACATCTGGCCGAAGTGATTTACATCACTTCCAGCCCCGGGTAACCCACTTTGCAGTTAGGTTTTTACATCGGAATGATATCTCTGTACCTACATGATTATATTCTTTTTGTTGCACTAACCCGTGCTGAGGACAATTTTAAAAACCTATTTAGAGGCTAAAAATTTCACTTGAACTTGAACCCGCGACCTCTAGCTCATCGTGCTAGCGCTCCCCAACTGAGCTAATGGGCAAGTGCCCACTTCAACTTACTAATCCGCTGAGCTATGTCGACGACTTCCGTCCATCTACGAATCTCATAATTTCTGATTCGATCTCGTAGAGAAATTCCAAGCATAGCCCCTTCCATATGTTTCCAGGTTATGCGTTATTTTAATAACACGTTGAACAAAGCATTAAGATTCTATATTATCCCCCAGTTTCTCCTACACTAACACGCTGTTAATGTACTGTTAACAGCTGTCAATTGACCAAAGTGCATACAAAAAAAAACACTGACAGCTGTTAACAGTAGATTAACAGCTTGTTATTGTACGAGAAAAAGGGGGTATGTCTCGTAATTTGTAGTTGATGATCATCTTCTGTCACCAACACCTCTCAATGATGGAGGAACAGTTCCCGCGTTCAAAAGAGTACATCCCAGAGAGATGGCTGACCGCCAAACATGATCCCCTGTACTACGGGAATGCCCATCCATTCGCCATGATGCCATTCGGGTTCGGAGCCCGTCAGTGTGTAAGCAAGAGAATAGCAGCCCTGGAAGTGGAAATGTTCCTCGGTAGACTCGTTGAGAACTTCAATATTGAGTGGAAAGGCGGGCCGCTGAATGTGCGGTCTTCATCGATTAACTATATTGAGGGTCCGTACAACTACATATTCAAGGACTTGCGCTAATCTTAGGAGCAAATGACTGAAAAAAACATTTGATGGGTGTGGTTCTTTATAGATAAACAACAATTACCTATATATATATATATATATATATATATATACTTTGATTGCAAAGATTTCTTTTCCAGTATTACTGATCCTGAATATCAAGTGATATTATTATAATACTACGTTGTCCTAACCGATAACCGCGGATCATTGTTCTGCTATCGGAACAATAATCCACTGTTATTGGTCTCTACGAGGCGGGGGAAAATGACGAGTGACCCCCTAACCCGTACTAATTGTTCACGAATTTTTCGAAACAAGATTTCTCATCTCATTTTTTTTTATTGTAATAGTTTTTTTTGATAATTAATAGATGGCATTTTTATTTACTAATTACACAAACGCGGCTCGCAAACCATCAAGATTTCAGCGTGTATAATATGAAAAACAAAAATCGTTTGTACTAATAAATATTCGTGTTTATTACGAGTTACGACGACTCCTAGCCCCATACTAAATGGCCAGTGACAGGGGCCTAATTATGCGCATCAATCGTAAGTATAACTGTAGACCCTAACTGTCAAATTCCATACTAATTTGACTCGAGTGGAATCGTTCAGGATTTGGTGCTTGTTTGGTGCGCGTAATATAGGAGCAGAATACCTTCGTATTGGAACATTAAACTGCCCTCGTTGTTGTAGGGGTTAACACGCTTGACTACCAAAAACGCAGGCCGCCGTACTTGTACAAAAGGCCTCAGTCTGGGTTTATTTCTATGTGTGTCCTTGCCTAGTTTGAGACCCAGGACGGCTGATTGTATTGTGTGAAAGTTATTATCATTGAAGTTTTTGGATAGATAGATAGATAGATAGATAGAGAACACTTTATTGCACATCCAGGTGAAAGATAATTACAAATAGTTTCTTAAATCTAAGTATTGCTATACAATTGTCTTATCGCTTAGAGCGATCTCTTCCAGATAACCTTTGGATGGGGTGGATTGAAGAATGTAGTCGGTAGATGGATTTACATCATCATCGTCATCATCATCAGCCATTTGACGCCCACTGCAGGACATAGGCCTCTTTCGTGGTTTTCATAACCATGAGGGGTTTTGCCATAATCGCCGCGCTTGGCGATTTACATATAATAAGAGAATTTGAGATATGAAGATGTGAAGTAACAAATATGTCTAGCGAAAGATTACAAGAATATAAGTACCTACTTATAATTACGTAATCAAATACATATAAGCAACAGTTGACGTGTACATAATATACATGAGTACCTCAAAATAAATACATAATTAAATATATATACAAGCAACAGTTTACAGTTGTAACAGTGAGGTAGTGAGATTTCATCAATGCCTTAAAACAAGACAGGGACTTTGCTTTTCTAACCTCCACGGGCAGGTTATTCCATAAATGGACTGCCTGAACCGTGAAAGAGGTGCCATAGAATTTGGTACTATGGGTTGGAGTTTTAATGAGAAGGTATTGGGATGAGCGAAGAGTCATACTATGGGAAGAATGGAGAAACTCGTAACGCTCCTTGGGATAAGATGGCGTAACTGGATTGCACAGAATGCAATAGAGTTTAGTTTAGTTAGTTTTAAACTTGAGTTTAGATCGATATCTATGACGACCTCGTAGCGCAGCGGTAGTGCATCTGCATACCATGCAAGAGGTCCCGGGTTCGAATCCAGGCTGGGGACAAAAAAAACCCCCAGGTCTTGGATGTTTACATGTTTATGATGTCGTTGTTTCTTGTTCCCACGACACAGGGTATCCTAGTGTAGGCCAGAAGCAATGTATGTGCCTGTATGTAAATGTTTATGTTTATATTCAGAAATATGGAAGTTATTAGATTACAAATACATGAATTTATTCAATATTAATAGGAATATATCGGTTCCGTCTTTAAATATTTCTCTCACCATAATACTTCCGAAAACACAGCACGTCCTTCAGATGACACGTTCTCACGTTACTCATATTGGGCATGTTAAACGGTGTGCAGTTACAATTATCGACTAGGAATAGCATGCGGCACTTCAGCATGCAGTCGCTGTGAGTGTAGAAGGGAAGATATGCTGACTCGTCGTAGAATAGACATCCTCTGAGTGCTACGGGCACGTGCTGAATGTCCCTGGAGGCTTCCGTGAAGGTCGCTGACACTAGGACGGTCATCTGGAAAAAGGAAATCAATTAAAGAAGATCTTCCTTCTTCCTTGGCCTAGATTGAGATTATATAAGTGTTTAGACAGACAAGGTTACATCTTAAATGACCAATGCCTGAGACACTGCAATTTAAAAGTTTTACAACTTTTGTTCTATGAGTTTTTCCTCACATTTACATTTCGAAATATCAAAGTTTACATCATTTTATTTTACGCGCTCTACCATGTAGGTACCAATGACGCAGCTCTCAGTAAATCACGGTCAGGTTAATTTTATGTAACACACACAATCTATCAAACAATGTCACTACAAAGTAGATAAAACGATTTGAACTTAAAAATTTTAGATTATGTTTCAAAGACGTAAAACAAAAATTGTAAATGACTAACTATAATCGACGTATTTCAAAAATTGCGCATTTGTTAGGAAACTCTGTAGTATTCTTGACCGTTTCAGTAAATTTTAGTTTTTGCTACCCAAATCCACTTACATTCTTAGTAAAGCATAGTAAAACTCTTGGTTAAACTATATCCAATCTAGTAAATCAAGATTTTTAGTTTGTGTTGGCCGTGTTGGTTCAAAACCTAGTCAAGTCAAGTCAAATAAAAAAAATAATATTCAAAGTAACACAGACACTGTGACTTAAAAAACGTTACAAGCAAAACTAGGTGTCCGTTTCAAAATCTAGATCAATTGGAGAAAAAACGGACACAAATCTCCAAACTTAGTCTTTTCAAACATATTCCTTACTTAACAGAGTTTAAATGTCATATCTTCTAAAACCTAACACTAGGATGCATTGATACGGCTTTAATTCCACACATCTTTGTCATCTAAATAATCCTTAATGCTTATAGTAGCCCTTTTGGCACCGCTTTACACCTTTTTTGAACCGCGCTTCAGGCAAGCTCTTCTATCTTCAGGGATCTTATTGTAAAAACGTATGCAATGTCCCATCAAGGATGTCATTGCCAGCCTAGGATTGCCAGCCTAAATCTTGGGAAAGAAAGTTTATTTTTATTTCTAGTATTTACATTGTGTTGGCTACCTACGGTTTTAAAATTACTGATATTTTTCCTGACGTACATAATCACAGTACATAATATTCTCATAGATATACTGACTAGCAACTGTCAGGATGTTAGTTTCTTAAAAGAAATCTCTTAACGAATCCCTACTGCCTAGCTTATAATTGAATCTGATCGCTCTTTAAGCGGTAACCGAATTAGGTACCTACCTGAACCTTTGGGCTGATGATCTGCGTAGCAAAACTTCCACTAGGTGCATCAGGGAAATCATATGCGTCCGAAAACTGTAGCTGAAGAAAAAGTTTGTTCGGTTAGAGCAAATGGTCGATTGAATGGCTCGTGCGATACTAGGTAGGTACCTAATCATAGAAATGGTCGATTGAATGGCTCGTGCGATACTAGGTAGGTACTCATGGAAATGGTCGATTGAATGGCTCGTGCAATACTACACACATCAAAAAAAGTTTGTGATCAAAAGTATAAGCTCCTATAATTCTTTAAATTTAACTTTATCAAGAAAAAATCTATGTTGTATGCTTTCTTTAAATAGGAATACCCTGTTTGAAATTAAAATATAAAACTATTTTTTATTATTTATTTAAAAAAAATTGAGCCATTGATCATAATGTAATTGTGATAGAAATTTCATAAGAAATAAAAATACTGTTTAATTAAACTTAAACAACAATTTATTATTAAAAGGTTAAATTCAATATAAAATAACTCCTCCCCTGGCTCGAACACATGCGGAGATCCTCCTGGGCATGCTGAGGATCAAGTTATCCAGCATTTCCTGGGGTAACCTATCCCATTCTTCAATAGCGGCTTCCCTGAGCTCTGGAACTGTCTGGGGACGTGGCTCACGGTTCCGTACAGCTCGTTTAAGAGCATCCCACGCGTGCTCTATTGGGTTTAAGTCGGGCGAGCCGGCAGGCCAGTCTAAACGTGTGATATCGTATTCTTGAAGAGCAGCATTGAAGAAGAAGAAGAAGAAAGACATTTATTATACCAACAAGATACATCACAGAAACAAAATAAGCACAAAAATAACATAATATGCACAACACAGAAAGAAAACTAAATACACAACAGACAAAACGAATAAATAATCGTTGAGCTCGATGTTCGGGCGCATTATCATCGACCAGTACAAATTGGTGCCCATGGTTTACTCGGAATGGTCTGACGATATCAACAATAACAACTGCTTTGTACATGTCTGCTGTCATGTAGCCCCGATACGGAATTAAAGGCGTTCTAGCTCCAATCATAATGCCACCCCAAAAGGACACCGATTTTCCGCCTTGCTGAACTGTTCCAGTGGCAGTTCTTTGTCTTTCACGGTCGCCTGGTCTTCTTCAGACACGGACACGTCGGTTATCTGGATGAGTGCTGATTCGGGATTCGTCAACGAAGAGACAGTTTTGCCAAATGTTTTCTTCCTCACCTTCTTCATTTTGCCGAAGTGTAGCCCACTGCAATCTTCGTTGTTGACGTTGCCGGGAATTGAGCGGAGCTCGCCAAGACCTCCGTGCTCGTAATCCAGCGTGGTGCAAGCAATTGCGAACGGTCTGCGTGCTAACTTCAAGCCCAGAGGCGGCCCTGACTTCTGCTTTTATTTTAGTGGCGTTGATTGTTGGATCACGGGCTGCCAGCAATCTAATATAGCGCTTTTGGGCAGCTGTCAAAACAGTTGGGCGACCGCTGCGGGGTTGGTCAGCTAAATTCCCCATTCCGTGGTACCTCTGCAACGTAGCCACGACACAGGATTGGGATATAGCAAGTCTGCGTGCTAGTACTCTCGTGGTGTATCCTTCTTCCCTCAAAGTTACTATTCTTGCTCGTAAAACCTCTGATAATCCTCTTGACATTTTTTCAATCACAACTTTCCTCAAAAAATATCTTGAATCGGTTAGTGACTAAATCAGATTTCTGAATGAGCGTAAGCTAGGACTGAAAGCCTTTTAATATGAAAAACAACTGAACGATGTCATTGTTTTGTGTTCTAATTCTTTATTTTTAAATAAAGAATCTAAAAAGAAGAAAAAAACATAATATAATCTACAGTAACAAAAAAGATTTCAGTTTTTCAAAGTGATCGCAAACTTTTTTTGATGTGTGTAGGTAAGTACTCATAGAAATGGTCGATTGAATGGCTCGTGCTATACTAGGTAGGTAGGTACTCATAGAAATGGTCGATTGAATCGCTCGTGTGATACTAAGGTAATCATAGAAACGGTCGATTGAATTGCTCGTGCGATACTAGGTAGGTACTCATAGAAATGGTCGATTGAATTGCTCGTGCGATACTAGGTAGGTACTCATAGTAAATACCTGTGCCCCTTGCAAGGGTAGGTTGTAGTAAAAGTCATCACTCTCGTCAAACCTCAGAAGAATCTTCAATCCTTGGTCGTAGTCGAATGAGGACTTATTGCCGTAGTTGTACATGTCGATGTTGCGAGACCCGCTATTGCTGCTGAAAGTTTCATATAACTGCACATTACATTATATGTCAATAGTTATAACTCACGTGAAATCACGCGGCATCCGCATTATCCTATCCTATGAAACGCGGCGATCAATACCCGAAGGGTGCCAAACGGGACCATATTACTAAGACTTCACCGTCCGTCTGTCTGTCTGTTTGTCTGTCTGTCTGTCTATCTGTCTGTCTGTCACCAGGCTGTATATCATGAACCGTGATAGCTAGGCAGTTGAAATTTTTACAGCTGATGTATTTCTGTCGCCGCTATAACAGCAAATACTAAAAACAGAATAAAGAAATATTTAAGGGGGGCTTCCATACAACAAACGTTTTTTTTTGCCGTTTTTTGCTTGATATTAATAACGGCAACAGGTAGACGCTTTAAATATTCATAAAATATTTAGTTCTATATTCGCTACAAAAATAAATAATTAAATTAAAATAAAATATATATTTAAGGGGCCTTCCATACAACAAACATGATTTCTGCCGTTTTTTCTCGATCATTGTGTCTAATGTTGTATAGATAATGGTACGGAACCCTTCGTGCGCGAGTTCGACTCGTACTTGGACGATTTTTTTCGTTCCGAAAGCCTCAATTCTTCCTCTCCAGACATAGCACACCCGAAGCGCCCGACTTCGACCGCGAATACCGCGGTGGGTGATGCCTTCAATAAATCCTGCCGGGCTGCACTGTCGGCTAATATACCTGAGGGAGACTCACACATCGAAGTCGTCAGAGCGTCGAAGGTAGTTGAACGTGCAGCAGAAGCCGTTCATGGTCAGTCGGAAGTCTAGGAGCTCAGAGCAGTTCTTTTCAACTTCATTCCAGGCGCACTTGATCAAAATATCGTCACACTTTGGGGTCAACTGTAAATCAAAATTCCCTTACAAAAACAAGAAGAAAAACCAATGACGGGTGGTTTCGGTTCCCTTAATTACTCGGGATGTTAAGATGCAACAAGAATCGGAGAAACATACATATATGAACCATGAAAATATAGTGCCAACATAAACATAACTTGTAAAAAAACCAAGTATCGCAAATGTTGTGTCGGTTAATTTATTCAGTCCCTACTTAATGGTCCCTCTGTCTTAAGTTATTACGTAATTAGCTAACCTAACAACATATTTTAGTGACTATATCAATTTTAAAAAACTTTTATGTTGCAAATAAATAGATCTCACAACTCAGAGAACTGAGCTGGTTTTTTTACAAGTTATGTTTCTGATGGCGTCTCATTTCTTTATGTAGATAGGTAGTCCTACTTTTTTCCTTCCCAGTACCTTCTACTTCTTGAATAGCAACAACGGATTTTCTTAAAGTTTGTCTTATGAGCTTTTCCTATTTTTGTAGGTAGTCTTCCTCTTTTTCTTTTCCGGTACTCCTTCTTGAGCTTCATCTACAATTTTTCTCAAAGCCCACTCGCTGTCTCTAATTCTCTATGGGTTTTTCTCGGACGCTTTGATGTATTTTACATACGGGTACACTGATTCATTCACTGCAAATGTAACTTTGTAATCCTTTATATTTATATAAAACATAAACATATACGTACAGGCACATACATTGCTTCTGGCCCCACACTAGGATACCCTGTGTCGTGGGAACCAGAAACAACGACATCACAAACACGTAAACATCCAAGACCTGGGGTTTTTTTTTGCCCTCAGCCGGGATTCGAACCCGGGGCCTCTCGCATGGTAGCAGATGCGCTACCGCTGCGCCACGGTCATAGTCGTATACGGGATTAAAGATTTTCTAGAAAGGGTGTTAGATGCAGAAAAATACGCTTCGTACAAAGGTGTTACCTGCAAGTTGTGACGTCATAGCTTAGGTCCGACTTGTATGGCGCGTTTTTCTACCACGTGATTAGAATAACTTTTCGACAGGTCATATTATGAAAAGTATTAGTCGCAGAGAAAAAAAAATATTACGTTTAT
Organism: Yponomeuta malinellus; assembly: GCA_947308005.1. Lineage (NCBI taxonomy): Eukaryota > Metazoa > Arthropoda > Insecta > Lepidoptera > Yponomeutidae > Yponomeuta > Yponomeuta malinellus. The sequence continues at coordinate 10,805,575 of OX371006.1, read as the reverse complement.
TTATCTTTTAACATGGCCTCTCTGAATATATTAAAACATGTTTTAGTGCAAGTTCTCCATTCCATACTGTGAGTGTACTTAGGCCTACTCCATCTATAAATGTGTTTCTAGTAGCTGAGACTGGGAATTTGAGAATCAAGAGCTGAGGTCTTGCTTAAGATTTGTTTCCTTCGCCCTTAGCTAAGAACCATATAGCCACTTACCCTTTTCAAAAGCCCCTTAACGTCATAGTCTCCGAGGACATGATGCAGCCATGCCGGCTCCAACCGTTCGTCCAGCTTCAGCTGTAGGTCGTAGAACTGTCCTAACCCGTACAGCACTCTCATTAGCTCACTCTCGTTGTACGCGTGGTTGCGCGGCTCCTTCACTCTGGAAGGAAGTATATCAATTCGTCCGTGGAAGTATATCAATTCTCAAACTGTTTATACCGAATGAGGAAAAATGTTTGCATTGAGTAATGATATATTTAAGGTTTTCCCTTCAACGTGTTATTGAAATAACGCGAAACCTGAATACCGATCCTTCAACGTGGATAATTAAGCCACTTCCAATAGTTCCAATCTGCAAAAGCTAAAAATTCTCTATTTTAGGGTTCCCTACCCGAAGGGCGCCAAAAGGGACTTCAATGTCCGTCTGTCTGTCTGTCTGTCCGTCTGTCCGTGATAGCTAGGCAGTTGAAATTTTCACAGATGATATGAGAAATACTAAAAACAGAATAAAATTAATTTTTAAGGGGAACTGCCATATAAAAAACGTGATTTTTTTGCCGTTTTTTCTCGATCTTTGTGTCTAATACTGTATAGAAAGGAAGGGGAATTCCTTATATAGTAAGGAACCCTTCGTGCGCGAGTCCGACTCGCACTTGGCCGGTTTTTTATTCTTAGATACCTACTTATGCAATTCACTGCGTCAAGCTTATAAGTAAAAGAACAGGTTATCCTACTTAATTTTACCTAATATATAAAAATCTCGCGTCACAGTGTTTGTTATCGAACTCGTTCGAAACGGTTTCACCGATTTTTATGATTTTTTTTTTTGTGTATATTTGCTAGCTTCTTTTTTGTGGACTACGAAAATGCCTTCGATTCAATCGAGATATGGGCGGTACTTGAATCTCTCCAGCGACGCAGTCCTTATACTGTGCCAGCGGTGCCAAATCGACTGTCGCTACAGCGAAGTGCTGAAGTGTTTGTACAAAAACGAAACAATGTCAGTCCATCTGCAGGATCAGACTACGAATCCTATTCATTTACAAGCACTCGCGAAACTAAAACATATTTTCGCGTCAAAAATACCTCAGTGTCTCAAGACAAAGGTGTAGGTATAACCAATGTGTGTTGCCAGTGATAACTTATGGATGTGAGACCTGGTTGCTGACTATGGGTCTCATAAGAAGGCCCAACGAGCAATGGAGAGAGCTATGTCCGGAGGGATGACGCACACCGGTGGCGGAGGCGGTGGCGGTGGCGGTCCATACATAAATAATTGACGGCTGTAGTATTTTGTATGGAACGCCAATGCCACCGCTACCGCGTTGGTATATGTTTTATCCTTCATTAGTAAGGAGACACGCAGAAGAACCCGATTGTAAGGAAATATCTAAAAGTCGGCACAGGGCGATAGTCGGCATCGCGCTACTGAATCGTTACTAATATAGCTCGAGGAATTGCCCAGTTGAAGTGGCAGTGGGCGGGCACATAGCTCGGAGAATTCATCGCCGTTGGGTTGGAAAAGTTCTGACCTGGCGACCGCGGACAGGACGACGCAGCGTGGACAGGCCCCCCGCTAGATGGTCTGACGACCTGGTTACTGTGGCAGGGAGTCTCTGGATCCGGGCGGCACAGGACCGGGAAGCTTGGAAAACCGTGAGGGAGGCCTATGTCCTGCAGTGGGCGTCAAATGGCTGGCTGATGATGATCTCGTAAAGCCCAAGTGATAAATTGCTCATCAACTACTCACAACTCATTAGCAAGTTCAAACACAGCCTTCTTGCTGATCCTGTTGGTGGAACATATTCCGACGGCGGGAAAGATGATCTCGGAGACGGAGATACCCTCCGGCAGCTGGGTGGTCACTAGGGGCGCCATGTAGTACTTATTGAACGTTATCCAGATAAGAGACACAGAGCAGATGAAGGCGCCGATCATTGTCAGTATCCATATTATCCTGAAGGAGTAAAAATAAACGTTTCACTACCTACGTGAATTATACTTCTACTATCACGCCTCTGCAGAAGCACTAACTAATTGAAATGAGTAGGTACACGTCGTGCTAGTTATTTGGTCTCAGCGTCATTATCCGGACAGTTCTCTAACAATTATACCTTTTTTTTTTTCATTTCAAAAAGCGTCAGCAAAGAGTTATAAGTAGTTAGATACTTACAAAGTCGCCTATAAATAACAAAACCGTTTCAGCTCATTAAAATCATTGCAAGTAACATCGAGTAAGTAGGTATCTTTTATATTTTAGTATTCCGTAACACTTGGAAAGGCAAAGAATTAAGTAGTCCGATTGCAATAAATTTAATTAAGGGTACAGTTATTTGCAATACCAAGAACCAGCTCAATGGATTATGTACGTGCCACACATAAACACCGTCAACCTTGCCTAAAAACTCCATTTACTACGTACCTTACCTACCTATACTGTAAAATAAGAACATGATTTAAACAAATAGTATTGTGCACAATAATGAGTGAATAAGTTGCAAATACCTTTCCAAATACGGAGTATTGGCGTCTACAAGATGTTTCAGTCCACAGATGGATGACTCAGCGCAGTACTCCTTGCATATCGTCCTGATACTGTGATTTAAGACCTTAACTTTGGAGACTTTTCGAACTTGGTGTCGACGATATACACTTCTGTAGTGGTAGAGATCTTCAGTAGATTTACGAAGCATTTTGTACTTCGGGTTTAACGACGCTGGGTACGAATTGTGGGAAAAGTTCAGTGGCAGAAGAAGGAACTAGTGGCTACGAAACATTTGAGAGAGAACCAAAGTAGGACCCCCCGACTTTATAGTCGTTTAATTTGTGAATTTGTGATCAACTTAGCTTCCGATCTTTGCTCTTTTTGGTACTTAAAATTAAATAAAACACTGCGACTGACGACAGGTGTATTACCAACAAAGGTGATCAGATAATAATAAAAGTGGTGGATAAAAGTAGAAATTGGTAAATGTTCGCTTTGCGATAGCATCAGACTTCGCTGATGTGAGGTTAATTGTCGTGATCGATTGACTTCTCTCGTGTCGCGCGCCTGATCTGTCGGTCGACATGAAACTCGATACGATCTAAACTCAAACAGTTGATTGTTGGTGTCACTTGTTGGTAATAGAGGCAGTTTTGGAAAATTCTCTGTTTCAAAAAAATTTGTAGACAAACCCTAAAACGAGCATTTCAAATATTAGTAGGGAATGGGATATGTTGCCAGGTCTTACTGATTGAAAATCAAGTCTTGCAGCAGGAAATTACTCATTGAGGAAATATTTAATGTTTCCTAGTTCAAGCTGCATTAAACTTATTTCAAAGCAGTAGAGTTTAATTTTCAATCTTTATCATTGGCTTGCCGATAAAGTGTATTTTATTTACGAGGTATTAGTACCTGCCTTTTGCTCTCCAATCCCTTGCGGGATGTTAGGTAAGCTACGACCTAACTCGATCAGAACCAGAAATCGCCAACCGCGTGAAAGTAGACTCTGCCAAACTTGTTTGTGTATCGCAAAGATCGTCCACGATCTAGAACATTACCACACGAGTTGCCACATGGGCGCTTGGCCATGCGATCAATAGTCATGTGATCCTTGTGCGGTCAAACTTAGCGCATTATCATAATATCGGGGTTTGGCAATCAATTCAGGGCCTGTAGATCATGGTCAAATCTTTATGAGAATGAATATCTTTAAACAACTTTTTATAATATGAACGATTAGTCGACCAGTGCAATGTCAAGTAGTCAGTGCTAATTCAATTAGGTACTATGTTTATAAATGTATGATACAATATTTTAATAAATTAATCAACCAATGAATAGGCACCCCATAACAATTCTGCACGTAATTATGGGGGAACTTTTCAGGTGTTCAGTTCAACTCTCAGCGAAATATGCATACCTAGTTTGAATACTTATTTACTTTATTTCAAAGTAAATTTCTGGCGGAGAGCAGACATGGTTTCGATTTCCCAATTTTGTCAGTTTATCAAAACAGTACTATAAAGGAAATGTACGTTCATTTATTTAATCTCAATGTCACTCTATCATAAGACGAAATTCAGGTCTTTTAGGACTAGCTATACCTCAGTAGATAGGGTAGGTACATATTTCATTCTCCATCGTGTAATTTCGTGGGTTCAACATTTGCTACAATTTGAAGCATAGAAAGGCCCGCTTGGGTCACGTTGCTTGCCGTATGGCACGGCGCATCATAGCGGCGCATCATACCGAGTTGCATCATCAATACTGTGATAGTTGACCTCCGACCATCTTTGCCTTTCCCAGTGATGAAGAAGTTTATTTTAGCTATAACTGGACCGGAGCATTGACCCTCATGTAGCTAATAAGAAGCCTTTGTGAGTCCTACTGTGCCCTGCTTGTGCCCCGAGGCCTTCTCTCGGGAAGAGAGGGATTAATCTCCAAGCGTGCCCAACGCGCCCTGGTGATTTCAACAGAGTGGTACGTACTGCTACTACAAATTTACAAATAACGTAGAACAAATAAAGTCCTTGGTATGGTTCATGCTGGGACTCGGACCTTGTTTTTAATGTTTTTAAACTCGTAATTTTGTATTTTAGTAGTCATTGGCATGAGGCCGTTCAGTGGGTAGGATCTACCCTGCATAACAGTTTCTACTAATTAGTAAAACAAATCATCTTGAAGGGACATGCCATTTCTGAAACCCTTGTATAAGGGACCGAAAGTCTAAACTGCAAAATATTAGTTAGTAAGTAGATAAAAAAAGAAGTTATAATCACACAAGACACCTTACAACTTCTCAAAGTGCTAGTCACGCGTTGATGTCTTTTATTAAACAATCAATAGAGCACACAAATTCCGAAAAAAATCGGCGTGGTCTGTTATATTTTCGCGAATGTAGCTCTTTTGCCTCAATGATCACCCGTATATGGTACTCGTACGTGATAAGAGCTAGTGTTGGATAGCTTGTTGACTCTACCAGTGCGGTTTGGCAATCCTGCGGCTGGCCGGTAGAGGTGGCTGGACGTTCTCCTCGGCTCAATCGTCAATCGCTGCGGAGGATCGCGAGCAAATCGTCTCGTCCTTCGCTCAGGTAACCGGTGATTAGTGCGTGAGTTCGTGTTTGTTCGGTGGTATATAGTGTGTGACTGATTAAAGTTGAACGAAGAAGTTGGTAGGTACATACTCGTTTGGGATTTGATTTCGTTCTTTATCAGGTGTGAGTTGCGTAGTTAAGTTATATGGATTATTGACACGTGAATACGATATTTTAGGGTTGATACATACTCAGTTAATAAACTACGATGTGTTGCAGGCTGCAGGCTTAGCACTTCCAGAAACTCGTCAATTTGAGTTTGTCATTTACAACTATTTTGTTCTATGACTTTTGAAATTATTTATTTCATTTTTAGGGTTCCGTAGTCAACAATGCCATGTCCATGTCCGTCTATCTGTCTCCTCTGTCCGCGGCCTAGCTCAGAGACAATTAATACTAGAAATGTGAAATATGGCATAGATATACCTACATATTAATTACGCCGATAAAACGGTAGAATAAAATTCTCAAAAAAAAATTTTAGCGTACCTACGCTACACTTAAATTAAGTGATGATATTTTATTCTCGCCTACTTGTTGGATTGGTCGGTTAAAAATATGTTTAATAAAAATAGGCAACCAGATAAAATACGAAAACACGACCGAACCTCGATTTGTGACATCTATCTAACCATATTGGCAAAGTTTTATTGCGATGTAACATGCGGCATTTCGTTAGTAAATCGGAACAAAACTTCGTAAAGGAATCCACTCAACATGGTACCTATATATTTTATGTTTTCTGTCAGGTACCACACAAATACACAAATATTACTTAAAAAACAGTAATGTTGACTTTGGGACACTATAACGCGAAAGTCTGTTTTAAGAAAAGACAATCCAGTTTTGAATCGCAATATCGGCGCCGGATCGCCAATTTCGTAAGCCGATCATCGCCAACACTCGGCACTCTGGAAATGAGTTCGAATTTAAACGGTAGTAGGGTCACTAAGTAATGTGCAGTAGTAGCTAATTCGGTATTGCTTCAATTCACAAACAAAGTGTCTAGGCAGTGGTCTAGGTTTGATTGAATCCTGTGCCCTAGGCCAGCGGCAACTTTCTGTGTGGGCTTTGTCCCGTCCCTTCAGTACATTTTGTATGAAATCGAATTGTATTAAAGACGCGTCTTTCCCGCGCCCTCGTCCCACGTCCCTTCTGTGTGGCTTTCTGGTACACTAAGTTCTGTTAATCAACTGTTAAACAACCGGTAAGTACCTATGCCCAAATATTATCGAAGTTATTTCTACTGTCAAACCACGACACTGTACCGTCAGTGTGTGGTCACTGGTCAGTCACCGAGAGGCGTGAAGCTTATAGGAGTCATAGTTGACAATGACGAGAGTAGGTATAACGAATAACGCCCGCGCATTAAGCGCACTTTGCTGTGTTGAATTTGAAAGTGTGTTTTGTTTGTGTTACGTAAACATACAGCGACCTTGACTGGTGATGGTGTTGTCCGAGCGCGTGAATGTGAGTGGACTTACCATTTTGCCCGCTTTCCTAACAAGTACAGATGCTGCTGCACACACAACAGCTGATCGTTGAACTTTGGATCTTTGGACAAATTAAATCTCGAATTGAATACAGATCGGTCTTCTACAAGTATTATGTCGTCCGTAATAATAACTTGTATTTTCTCTGTGGCACGCGTAATACGCAGAGGTGGAAGGAAATCTAAGTCAGTTCGATTTTGACACCTCGTATAGTTATACCTACGTAATAACCGTGATTGCTTGCTACTGGATCAAAAAAGACTCGTTCACTCCTACCTAGCTATCACATGCTTTCGACTTTCGTCTAATTAGCTCAAATGTTCAAAAGTCAAACCATTTGAATAAATTATGCAGGTCGCCATTAGAGGGTTCGATAAACGCCATCATAGTGACAAACAAATTATCTAAACACACGCTATCGTGTTTTGTAAACTTAACGAATTGCGATGATGAATTATGCAACATGTCTTGCATTCCCAAAGCTCCATAAAAATCCTTACTAATATTATAAACGCGAAAGTTTGTATATATGGATGGATGTTTGTTACTCTTTCGCGCAAAATCGGCTTAACGGATCCGGATAAAATTTTGTATAGAGATAGATTATGTCTGGATGAGCACATACGCTATTTTTTTATTATTATTATTTATTATTATACAAAACTCAGTAAAGCTCAAATAAAACCATATCTAGTGATAATTTAGACTCATATTTTTTTATGCTAATAAGTTTAAAAAAAAAACATAAAAATTATGACCGACGACCCTAAATAGAACGTTGAAAAATAATACAGATATTTTTCAGATTTTAAATACATACCATTACAGAGTAGATAAAATGTATTTTAAAACTCCTGATTTAGGGGTAATGTCAGAGAACCCAGTCTTAACTACAAATTGTCGACCAAGATTTCCTATGTGCATTTTCCGCCATCTTGACAAAAGTGTTAAACCCAGTTTTTAGGGTTCCTTAGTCCGACAAGGAGCCCTTATAGTTTCGCCATTGTCCGTCTGTCTGTCTGTTCGTCCGCGGCCTAGCGTAAAGACTGGTGGTACTAGAAAGCTGTAATTTGATATGTGTATACCTACATATTTATCACGCCGACAAAGTTAAAGAATAAAATGTTGAAAAATTTTTTTTGGCACACATCGTCGGATTGGTCGTTGAAAAATATTCTCGGTGTACGAAGACAATTTTTTATTGAGGGTTCCGTTTGCGAAATATTAAGCTTTAAAGTGCAAATTTTTGTCTGAGCAGGACGTAGCCCGGTCCTTTACATTTTTCACCTATTGTTCATCGTTATTGAGATATCGATCGAAAAAGCAAAAAAAATAATTTTCTGGCATACGAGATCGCTCCGTTCCCATTGACTTTGTTCACCGAAGAAGGAATGCGGAAAGGAACAAAGTCGCTACTATACAAGCCCTTCGAACCTTTGTCAGAAAATTTACAACCTGGAGACAGCTAACATCACATAATCGGTAGTTTCCTTCTGCAAAAATTTGTTTGGGGTTGAATCGAGACTTTGACCCCATCTGCAAGAAATATGTCGCATACGTGCAACAACACTTTGGAGAAAATTTGAAAATTATTTCGAGGGTTATCCAAATAGCAGAGACTAGCAGGAACTAAAACTTCGGAAAGGGAGAGGAGAACCTAGAAACGTTCTAGGAAGAACCTATTACCAGAGTTCAAAAATCAAAAAATCAAAATCAAATTTTTTTATTCAAAGTAGCACAGAAACTGCGACTTAATGAACGTTACAAGTTAAACTAGGTGTCCATTTCAAAATCTAGATCATTTTGGAGAAAAAATGGACAAAAAAACTTAGTCTTTTCAAGTCCTTAATTTACAGGATTTATATAAATGTTCTAAAACTCATGCATTGAACTGGCTTTAATTCCAGACATCATTGTCATCTAAATAATCTTTAATGTTATAGTAGCTTTTTTGGCACAAAGTGCGCTTCACACATTTTTTGAACCGCGTTTCTGGCAAGCTTATTATATCCTCAGGGATCTTATTGTAGAATCGTATACAATGCCCCATAAAGGATGTATTAACCTTTGCCAGCCTAAATTTTGGGAACGAAAGTTTATGTCTATTTCTAGTATTTACATTGTGTTGGCTACCTACAGTTTTAAAGTCACTGATATTTTTCCTAACATACATAATATTTTCATAGATATACTGACTAGCAACTGTTAGGATGTTGGTTTCTTTAAAGAAATCTCTTAACGAATCTCTATTGCCTAGCTTATATATGAATCTGATCGCTCTCTTCTGCAGGACGAAGATGGTCTCAATGTCTGCAGCCCGACCCCACAGTAGTATACCATAGGACATAATACTATGGAAGTAACTAAAATAAACAAGCCTAGCAGTTGCGACATCAGTTAGTTCCCGGATTCTTTTAACTGCGTATGCTGCAGAACTGAGCCTATTTGCCAATTTTCCTATATGAGGACCCCATTGAAGCTTTGAATCAATTGTGATACCCAGAAATACAGTTTCTTCTACAAGGTCTAGTTTATCATTCCCCAATATAACATTGCTGTCAACCATTTTGACATTTGGTAGTGTAAATTTTATACATTTTGTCTTTTTTGAATTTAATAATAAGTTATTAGAAGTAAACCAATATAGTACCTTAGAGAGAGCATTATTTGTACCCGCAAGGTCATTTTCTTGTCTCTTAATCTTAAAAATAAGTGACGTGTCATCTGCAAACAATACTATCTCTGACATATTTTGAACCATGAACGGCAAATCATTTACATATACGAGGAAAAGGAACGGCCCCAAAATAGATCCCTGTGGCACTCCCATCTTAACCTCCGACCCGGATGATTTAGTCCTATTTATGTCAGCTTTTTGAACCCTTCCTTCTAAATATGATCTCATAAGTTTTAAGCTCCTCCCATTCACTCCGTAGTGTTTTAATTTTAAGAGAAGTGTTTTATGGTCCACGCAGTCAAATGCCTTCGACAAGTCACAGAAAACACCTATAGCATCCTTCCGATCCTCCCATGCACTAAATATATGTTTAACTAATGTGACACCAGCATCCGTCGTAGACCGCCCTTGCGTGAAACCGAATTGCTCACTATGAAAAAGTTGATAATTATTAAAGTGTGTAAGTAGTTGACCTAGAACTATTTTCTCGAATATTTTACTCAAAACGGGTAGAACCGAGACTGGTCTGAAATTTGTGGGATCTTGCCTGTCGCCGCTTTTAAATAAAGGAACGAGCCTACTATATTTCATTAGGTCAGGGAATGTACCCTCATCTAAACATTTGTTAAAGATTCTGGCCAAATGGGGTGCTAGGACATCGATTACTGAGCTAACTATTATTACTGACATACCCCACAGGTCTTCAGTTTTTTTAAGATTTAGCTTTTTAAACGCTTTATTCACGGTATGAGCTTCAATATAATCAAACGAAAAATCGTGATCGCAGGGAGGGACATTATCTTTCAAAATACTTTCTGCAAGATCAGGAGATGAATCTAAAGGAGCCGTAGTTATAATTGGAACATTTGTAAAGAATTGTTCAAAAGCCGCGGCAACGTCTTCATTTGACGTTATTAATTTATTATCTATCTTAAGCGAAAATTCGGGGTCCGCTGATTTGGATTTACCAGTTTCCTTATTTATTATATTCCAAATGGTTTTAGATTTATTAGACGATTTAAGAATTTTGGCTTTTATATGCTCGCATTTAGCTTTGTGGCAGACGGCCCTAAATAATTTTGAATATAATTTAACATACTGTAGAAAACTAGGGTCATATGTGTATGTCTTTTTCTCATATAGTGAATAAAGTGTGTCCCTACTTTTCCGGATGCCGGCAGTGGCCCATTCACTAAATTCTACCTTATTTCCTTTCGATGATAGCTCGCATTCACATTCAGTGAAACTACCTACTGCTCCGAAAGTTAGCCAGGAGAAGTTTCTTGCAAGGGACCAAAGCCACTTACAAATGCTTCGCCGTTATTTTACAAAAACCAGAATAATAGTAGAACAGGCTTTTGAGGACGCAGATAAAAGTCAAAGTCAAAAGTCAAAAAATTTTTATTCAAAGTAACACAGAAACTGTGACTTATTGAACTTTACAAGAAAACCTAGGTGTCCGTTTCAGAGTCTAGATCATTTGGAGAATAAGCTAACCCTCATTATAACTACGGCAATCAAAGAAGCATCGATTTATGACTCTGTTCACATGCATTTCTAACCCGTTTTTTCCGACATGATGACAGGACTACATAGAAGTTGCGACTTAATGAACATTACAAGTTAAACTAGAAATCCATTCCAAAATTTACATCATTTTGGAGAAAAAATTGACAAAAACCGCAATAGAATAGATAGATGTAGTTGTAGGTATTTGCACTTTGAAAATATGTTTCATCAGTGCCTAAGGGATTCTTTAGGTTCGACATTGTAAGACACAACTTACCTAACTGTTTCTCTAACACCTTCGAGGCTGTTATTCCTGAAACAATCCTTGGGGTCGTTGTGACCTCAGCACACGTGATAATGATCTGTGGTTGTAACGCTCATACGCACTGTATAATACAGTATAGTTTAGGATAAGTAGGAAAGCAAACACTTCCTCAGACCTTTCTGCATCTTTATCACACAATCTCCTGAACTGTGAACTGTTCCTTTTGCAGATCTAGTACCAAGATGAAGTACACAGCGCTATTGCTGGCCAGCGCCAGCCTAGCCCTGGCCATTCCCCCGCCCCACCCCGCCGTGGTGCAAGTGAGAGAGGAGGAGCAGTCTCTACCTGTGCACTTGAGAAAGCCTGCGCTGAACAATCCACATCTATGGAAGGTGCTACCTTGGACCAGCTTGCTGCATGATGGGGAAATGCCGGTAAGGAAATTTTCTTGCTCCATTTCACTCTAGAATCAGATGACGTAGGTTCTTAACGATGTCAGACGAAGGCCTCCGCGAATCTCACCGAATTTAAGCAAAATTTACTGAAATAGCCAAGACTATACAGGGCTATCTCAAAAATGCACAATTTCTGAAATATGTCGACTTTGTCATTTACAACTTTTGTTTTACTACTTTGAATAAGCAAGTTGTTGATGGCACTCATGGGATCTTGTGCGGTAGGTACTCGTACCAAATTATGTATTAGATTTAAGATGGTTTGAGAAAAGATGGTCAGAGTGGAGTTTTTCTCGCTGTCTTCACAACTCGACCCGAAAACAACGTTAACATTGTAATTTAATTCTTTAAATTGAAATAAATTTTCTGATTTCTAATTTTTTTTTTAAAAGTTCTTGATTTTTTTACGATTTTTCTGCTTTAGAGTGTCGCTGTTTTACAGATAATGCTTAAAACCTAAATAGACTGAGAATTCTTCTATGTTAGACAATGATTGACCATGATATGAAGGTTGTGACATTGCTAGAGCGCGTAAAGCGCGAATTCAATAAAATTATATAAACCCTGACAGTTCTTAGAACAAAAATTGTTGCCAAACTCTGACTCTATTAGGGGTATCAGAAACTGCGCAATTTAGAAATAATAAAATCTCATTCGACTTAGCGGGTAGGCGACATTCAGGGCCGAGTTTCGTAAAACTACAATTTGTAGTTTGTTATGACAATTCGAGGTACATTGCGCAGCAGAGTCTATTGTTAATCTGTGCAATTAATAAACTTTGCAATATACATGGAATTGTCATAGTAAACCATGAATTGTAGTTCTATGAAACAGCCCCACTCGCTACTGCCAACAATCGCTTGATCGCACTTATCGCAAGGATCTGATTGACTTTTGATATTTGTCCAGTTAGGTATTATGGTCGGATTGTGGATTCACAAAACTATGTCTGAACACAGGATATACATTCCCCAGGTGTACGACCGCGAAGCCGACAAAATACCCAGAAATCAAATCAACGACGTCCTGATCCACGCCGGGTTCATCCCGCGGAATAAGCCGGTACATCATCATCCCGATCCCATACCCTGGCACCAGGAGAACCAACCGCAGCATCATAATGACTATTTTGGCATTCCTGATGAGCTGCAGTACATATAGTGTAATATATAGTGCAGACTTCCGTTGAGTCACAAAGTAAAAAGTTGAAAACTTAATGTTGAAAACAGACTAGCCAACTGCGCGAATTTAAAATCCTTTATTTAGTTTCGAATTGAACAATTCGAGCGTTTATCTGTTTAAATCTTGCAGGCTGTTTATCGTAAAATATCACTCACTACAAATTAGGTAAGTACATAAGTACCTAGGTAGTTTTCGATGTACATTTTCTTTTTAACCGACTTCAAAAAAGGGGGAGGTTCCCAATTGGTCGAAATCTTTTTTATTATTTTTATGCATGTTTTCCGATTACTCGAAGGTCCAGACGGACCGATTTGGAAAATTATTTTATTAATGTAATCTAATTGTCGCTCCTAAACAAGAAAAATTGTATAAGTTTGAGAAAAGTTCGGTCAAATTTTAGCGGTCTTATTTATAAAAAACACGATTCCTTAAAACGCTCGATAAACGTCAATTAAAATAGTCTTTGGTGGAGGTTTTGCAAGGAAAAGACGTAACAACAGATTAAATAAACTGCCTCTTAGGAGTGCTCTAAGGAATAAGGAATCGTGTTTTTATAAATAGGACCGTAAGTGGTTTAAGTTTGGTACCTTGGTCTGAACCGAAATTAGGGATTTTTTTTTCGATGAACTGTTCGTTTAAAAATATGGCGAGAGTAGGAAAACAGATTCAATAAGTACTTAGCTTGTTTTTAGGGTTCCGTACCCAAAAGGGTAAGGGACCCTATTACTAAAACTCCACTGTTCGTCCGTCCGTCTGTCACCAGGCTGTATCTCATGAACCGTGATAGCTAGGCGGTTGAAATTTTTACAGATGATGTATTTCTGTTGCCGCTATAACAACAAACACTAAAAACAGAATAAAATAAATATTTAAGGGGGGGCTCCCATACATAAAACGTGAATTTTTTGCCGTATTTTGCTCGATATTAATAAAGGCAACAGGTAGACGCTTGAAATATTCAAATGTTGTATAGGTAATGGTACGGAACCCTTCGTGCGCGAGTCCTACTCGCACTTGGCCGGGTTTTAGATAGGTGGCACTAGTTAGCCTTTGTTCCCACTTTAGGACGACCTTACTAAAATATTAATGGTGTTTATAAATAAAAACAATCTAGATTCTTCAATTCTTTATCTTGTTTTAATTTAGTTTAGTTTGTTATATAGTTGTGTAAATATGCAATGTACAATAGGTAAATAAATAATCATAACAATTTTTTTTTTTTGTTATGCCTGTGCTTCTGAAACCTTCAATTAATCTAGATAATTACGACACACCACTCAATGCACCTAATCATTAAAAATTTAAAGCTTTAAAAGTAAACGAACAGAAAGCTTGCTCAACGAGCATACTACATGCAATATGTGTCTTACCTACTTTAGCAGTAAGGCATAGTATATAATATCATACCGGTACGAATGAATCAATATTTAGATTTTGTACTTCGATTTATTGATTTTTTGTTAATGTAATCTCTGTGTATCTATCTATCTATTTCATCCAGTCTGGACAATACTATGATGCCGGTAAATCCAAAAGGCAATAAACTTAAAACGTACCTCAATGTCCAGTTTGTCCAGTGTGACGATTAGGGCATAAACCCTCTCTGAAGAAAAGGCCCAACTTAGGCAATGTTGATATCAATCAACTAATTTAATTTCAGTAGCTAACACCTTACGATCCAATAGGGACGTTGTGTATCTTGACTATTCTATGAGATAGATCGTGTTGCCACTCAGCCAGCACACTACTTCAACATGCATTCGCTACAAACGTTTATCATAATTTCAATGTAGCAACTCTACAGTAAAGTCGGACAAGATAGGCAAAATGCCCTCAACTTCTTGTAAGGATCACATAAAGGAGTATTGTTCCAACTGTACCTTTGCCGGAGTGCATTACGTTGCTGATGACACCAGACACTGGTCTGAAAGGTAGGTAAGTTCTTTACTCTGATGCTTTCTCTTACTTGCCTAAATGAAAGCATGAATACCCATGATAAACTAAAGTGAAGTCTACTTAATCTGTTCCAACGATGTATCCTTACTAATATTATAAACGCGAAAGTTTGTATGTATGGATGGATGTTTGTTAATCTTTCCCGCAAAAACGGCTGAACGGATCCGGATGAAATTTTGCACAGAGAAAGATTATATTCTGGATTAGCACATAGGCTATTTTTATCCTGGAAAAATACACATCAAAATTACCACGCGAACAAAGTCGCGGGCAACAGCTAGTCTATCTATAAATTCAGATGTGTCACCTACTTATCTATTGAACTACCAAGAGCTTAGAGAAGTTCGAAGAATATTATCCCTAACAAAGGCTACCTCGTCCAATACTAATTTGCAGTGTGCGCTTATTTGCCTAACCCTCGACATATGTATAGTTCATCATAATCATAAGCAGCCTATACTTATAGGTACGTCCCGCGTGCCCACCGCGCATTGGCGATTTCTAGCGCTGAGGTATGCGAATAGCTCAGACACTCAGTTTTGCTCACAACGTTTTCCTTCGCCGTTAGCGAGTGGTATTGCTACTATAACAATACCACTACGAAACCAAACTTTTTGAGCTATATATGGATAGTTCAAAACGTTTAAAATACTTACCAGATGGCTGTGGGTGGGTCTCATAGCACTGTCGTGGTACCTCTCCGCGATCCTCATCATAGCCGCGTGGGACGCCTTCCTGACCAGCCCCATCAGCTTCGGCGTGGAGACCACCTACATCGACTGGGAGACCACCATGCCCGCCGTTGCCGTTTGCGAAGAGGATAATAACAAAAGGATTTATAACGTTTCTGATACGTAATTTTTTTTTTCAATGCTTCATAGTTTCCACCTCTGCGCTACGGTATCCTTAAATGAAGATTACTTTGACTGCAGCTAGACAAAAGTCTCACTGAGCGTTGAACTAGACATAGGATGATGCAAAGAGCTGACAATTAACCTACAGTGATGGAGAGCAGAAGAGTCTCAGAGTACTTTAATGCGTGGAGTATTGTGCCTTCTCTGAGCCTCTCCTCAGCTCTCAGAGTAGTTTACGCATTACTGTACTCAGACAGAGACAATTTTGTAACAGATTTAGAAGTTTTTAGATCAGATAATTACATAGTTGTTGCATAATGCTACTCAGTGATCATTCGTAGACTCTATTGAAGTGGAGTACCTGTAGGTTTATTTTGAACGCACGAAGGTGGACTTCCAAAGGACACACGATAGCCGATAATGTGATAATTTTTTACTTTGGGCCGTTTAATTTCTAAAGGCCTAGTAGCCATTTAAGAACATTTTTTTCAGGATTTGGACACCAGATCACGCCCCCGACCTCGAGGACGTTTTAAAAGAGCTCGCCTATTTCCGCGGCACCCTCTTCTACACCCTCGACCACTGTTACAAGTACAAGGTGGACCCGCTCTGCCCTCAGTCCAACTTCAGCTACTACTCAAACCTGGTTTGGAGCAAATGTCCGGACACGCTTGCCAATTGTGCCTATAATGGACGAGGGTTTGACTGCTGCGAGTATTTCCAGCACATCTCTACGGATCTGGGGAGCTGCTACATTTTAAACTCCATCCAGACTGAGTAAGATTACTGTCCGTATAAATGAAATAGACTTGAGAAATGAAACACTCAAGAGGCTTGTGTAGTCTATACAGGATGTTGAAAACCTGAGACCCGATCAGAAAGCTAAGCATATTAAACACCAAAACGAACCACTTTCCATAGAATTAGGGAAAACAATTTTGTTTTGTCACGATTAGCATGCAATGGACGCTTGTCTATCAGTGTTCTTATGTACTTTAATATAATTAAGCTCTATGCTTGTTTGAGATCCCGAGGTTTTGAATACGTTGCGCGGGAACATTTCAGATTCTTGACTGCTTCGTTAGTGCAGCGGTTAACACGCTGTATTACCAAAACGAAACGAGTGGGTTCGATTCCCACCGTACAAATGGCCTCAGTCTGGTTGTACGTATTTCTATTTTGTGATGTCTTTGCCTGGTTATCATGGCACAAGGTATCCTAGTTCGTAGGTTTCAAAATGTAGTTTGTGACCAGGACAGGTGATTGCGTTGTGCAGAAATTATGATTCGTTTTAAGGCTTAAAATTTCGATAAAGTTTTTTGTTATACGATACTAGATGCATTTCTGCAGAAGAATGCAATAAAGAAGGGCGAATTCGAACCTCAATACTCCTAAGCAGTCGATATCTCATGGCATAGTTCCTTTTGGCAAAATGTTCGTAATGATGCAGAGTTTTGAGTATTGGCCGCGTTTCATAAAACTACTATTCATAGTTTATTATGACAATTCGATGTACATTGCGTAGCCGAGTCTTCCTACTTGTTATTCTGTGGGTTAAACGACATTGAAATGTACATCGAATTGTCGTAGTAAACCATGAATTGTAGTTCTATGAAATGAACATGAACATGCATTACATTGCTTCTGGCCCCACACTAGGATACCCAGTGTCGTAGGAACCAGAAACAACGACATCACAAACATGTAAACATCCAAGACCTGGGGTTTTTTTTGTTCCCAGCCGCGATTCGAACCCGGGACCTCTCGCATGGTGTGCAGAGGCACTACCGCTGCGCCACGAGGTCGTCAAATAGATCCCTGGTGCGTTTATATTTTAAAGAAAGAGAGACGCAAACGTCATAATATGGAAATAATACATACAAATAGACTTTAAACTAAGAGAAATAATCTCGAAGTTGGTATTAACATAATAAAATTCTTTCACAATAATAGAGGAATTAAATAACAAACTTATCACTTCACAGAAATCCAAAACCGTATCTGATGGTCAACAACAAGACAACGCGTCACAGCGTCATAAGATTTGAAGTGTTTGTGCCATCCAAGGTAAGGCTACAATTAAGCATTTTACAATAATCAGCAAAAGCCTCGAAGCTACAGAAGCTTTTACCGCGCAAGATATAGATGCGAGAATCGAAGAAAAAGTCCCGAAGTCTTATTTGATTGCATAAACGATATGTAGCGCAATGTAAATAACGCGGCTTCGATCGAGTGGAATATTTTTTGATTAAAACTACCAGGAAAAATCAAAATAACACTGCCAAACTATTCCACTAAAAAGTAACGTAAATTATCGTTTTAATTGCTATTAGGTAATATGTAACATTGTGTTGTGTGTTCTTCCCTAGGTATTCCGTTATCATATCGATCGAATGCCTATATTATACGAGTATCTTAACGTTGAGGCAGCGTTTGAAAGAAATTCATTTGCTCGACATCGGTGTCCACCAGAAGCGTATTCATTTTAACCGAATAATTTATAGCCCGAAGGTCCATTTTAGCTGGGCCCTAAGTATTTCTCGAAACTTATTAGACTTGAATTAATATTTTTTACAAGTTTACTAGTGTACGTTTCTCGAAGCTACTGTAATAAAATATTAGTTATTAGTAAGTTACCAATTAATAAATATTACAGTCAATTGGGTTTTGGTTTCATGAAAAAAAAAAGAAAAAAATTACAGTAGTAAAATACACTAATAAACCTATTATTAGTCTTCGAAGGTTTGTAAAAAATATTAGTCGAAACTATCAGTGTATTTTACCGAACGCGGTAAAATATTTAAATAAGGCTCTGGTGATGAAGAATTTCTGAAATCTGATGAGTTGTTTCGGAGATTACCTGCAAATTTACAAACATTGCCTCCTTATAATATTATTAGTGTAGGAAGATTCCATTGAATTTCACAACGCACAGATCTACACGATCGGCGAGGACGAGGTACCGACGCTCACAACGTCGACGTCATCGGCTCTCCAGCTCAAAATTGGAATTAAATACAGGTGAGTGGGAGTTTAACACAATATTTGTTTTTTAAACAAAAATATACTTACAGATTCGAGTTTCAAAAAAAGTCGTAAAACTTCGTCAATCCTTTTTTAGGAATTTACAACAACAAAGCGTTTCTGACATAACCGCAGACTACATAGAATGAATGAAATGCGTAATATGACATTAAAAAAAACAACAGCGTTTTAGCAGGAGTATTTTATATTCCTTGGTTTTAGATCGAACTTTTTATAAATCAATCATAAAAAAGTTAAAACGCCCGCTAAACTTAAGTATGTAGGTAGTGATTTACTTAAACATACTCTGAGAGAGGCATTACTTACACTTTTAAGCGCCTCATCTTTATCGCAGTACGATACCATCCTCTGGTAGTGTAAACTTAACCCAAGCAGCGCGCTTGTAGAATCCTTAGCGGAAACGACGAGTGGATAGTTTTATTACTAGCGCTCACTACAAAACACAATAGATTTCAGCAGATTTCACACGCTCTCCGGGTGTTACTGACATAATAGGCACCTTAGATTCCGCCTCTATATTTTAGACGCCTCATAACAGTACGTACGCAACATCGAAAACGATCCTCTGGTGGTGGAAACTAGCCCCAAGCAGCGCGCTTATAGAATCCTCAGTGAAAACGACGACTAGCTATGTTTAGTACTGTCGCTCGCTACAAAACACAACAGATTTCACCAGATTTCACATGCTCTCCGGTGTTACTGGCATAATGGGCGCTCAGATTCCGCCTCTATATTTTAGGCGCCTCATAACAGTACGCAACATCGAGAACGATCCTCTGGTAGCGGAAACTAGCCCTGAGCAGCGCGCTTGCAGATTCCTCAGCGAAAACGAGGACGGCATCTACCCACACTATTCGTACAGCACCTGTACTGTGCTATGTCGCAAACGAGCGCAACTGAGACTTTGTGGCTGCAACGACCATCTTATGCCGAGCACTAGTAAGTAATCTAACTAATGGGGTCTATTCATTGCGAGTGTATGTGGGAGTGATCAGAAAATATGAAAAAACCGGCCAAAAATGCCACTTGGACTCGCGTACAGAGGGATCCGTACCACGACAAATAGACTACGTAATTAGTAAAAGTGTGTTTTCAGTTCAGGGCTCTTAGCGGGAGTCCGAGTCACACTTGGCCGGTTTTTATTATTTTGTTGCGATGATTATTTCATTTTCGCCGTCCTGTTCAAGACGATAGATGACAACAAAGTGCTGGCAAGCTGGCAATAATTTATTTTTCAGTTTCAAATCAGGGACAAGAATAAACCTTCACCGTCATCATATATCTTAACATTCCAGCGGAGTCACAGCACTGTAACATCACAGGCCTCGCTTGCTTGGCGGCGCACCTGAACCACCTTACGACGCTGAAGCCGCGCTGGGCTCAGAGGCCAGGGCTGGCCTGCGACTGTCTACCCTCCTGCAGCGAGACTGAGATCACGGTCATCAAGAACGAGGAGATCTCGTAAGCCTATCTATGAAAACAATTGTCGGTTAACGACTACATTTTTGTCACCAAAAATGCCAATGACGTTTTTTTAACCGACTTCATAAAAGGAGGTGGTTATCAATTCAACGCGAGTGTTTTATTTTAAAGTTTTTTTTTTGCCATGTTCTCGTACGAATAGATATAATGTCCCATTGGTCCCATTTTAATTTGTTGAAGATCTGATGAAGAATTTCAGAGATGGAGAACGGAACTCTTCAATGCCAGCAATAAATAAGGCCTAATGGGGCCCATCCTTTAGTGATACCCGTATGTTTCATAAAAAAGCTACTACGCATAAAGTAGCGTAGTAGCGTAACGCAATTTTTAATCCCCACTAAAAATTGACATAATCAAAGAGTTTAAATAAGAAATAAAAACCGACTTCAGAACTCTATAGCACTAAAAAGGTAGAAATAATTTAAAAGAATACCTTTAAAATAGAACTATGTATACATGTAGGTATTGTAGAAGTATAATTTGTAGTCGGTGCCCAGTTTCACGACCGGGACATATATTTTGGGCACCGACTACAAAATATACTTCTACAATACCTACATGTATACGTACATCTAATTTAAAGGTAGTGTTTTAAATTATTTCTAACTTTTTAGTGTTGTAGTGTTCTTAAGTCGGTTTTTATTTCATTCAGACAAATCGATCTAATAAAAATTGCGAGTTAAATGCAAAATTACGACTAGAGATGTGTTGTTTGGGTGTGTGTGTAGTATAAAATAGATAAAAATGTGATGAAATGTTTTAGAAGATTACGTTTTACAATTTTGCTGTAATCGGCATTCCTTTACCCATAGGAATAATTTCCTAACACCTGCCTACCTAGCCAATCCTAATATATCATCTACTCAGAAGAATTACATTGCAATCAGACTGGAGATTTATCAATCTACTTTAAATTATTGATTCTGTTATCACAGAAGCAATCATTCGAAGTAAAATGTTTAACCAACCTTTTACCTTCACAATCCAGCGTAACAAGTATGTACATATCTAAAATCTGTGATTTTTAGTGTACCCACCTTGAAGAAAAAGAAAAGCGTAGTCGAAATTGTCCTTGCGCGTCTACCGACTGAAAGATTCAAGAGGAACGTTGTGCGAAGTCGATTGGACCTTGTAGGTATGTACGGGTGGTTCCTTTTATACATTATACAGCGTGTGGCGTAAATAGTGGTCCAAGCTTAAGGGGATGATACACCAGGTAGTTACCAAGAAAATACCAAAATTTTAACCAATTTTACCCATAGGATCCAAAATTATAATTTTTCTGTGTATTTTTCAAAAATCTGCCTTTTTCTTCGTTTATGTAGCTATATTGTCCACAAATGACAGTCTTTCGATCTGTCTGTACACAATCTGTCTTTCGATCACAACCTAACTGCAAAGTGGGTTACTCGGGGCTGCAAGTGATGTGAATTGCTTCGGCCAGATGTCGCTGCCTATACGTAATACAGAGAAAGTTTTCAAAGAGGCTCGAAATTTCGCCGATGCCTGCACTTATTACCCATTAGGTCAGTTGGGAGAGCGTTGGCACGGTTAGCCAGAGGTCGCGGGTTCAGGTCTCGGCATGGGTGGAATTTTTGTCCTCTAAATACGTTTTTAAAAAGTATCAAGCGTTGAGCGTATAATTATGGTACAAAACCAATTACCAATAAACAAAGAAATGTACACCTATCCAAGTAACGATATTTGTTCACAAGCATATTTTCTTGGTATTTAAATGAGCCGACAATAATATTGCATCCCTTGTATCTCAACATCCAACAAGAATAGACAGTCAAGAAACCTTATCGATGTAGAGCATCTTGTTTACTTTGTTGCAGTCTCGATAGGCGGAACAACCGGGCTGTTCGTCGGAGCGAGTCTACTCAGTTTTGTCGAGCTAATATTCTTCTTCACCGTCCGATATATCAGCAACATTTTGATGGAGCGGAAGAAGCGCACCAGGCCGTTTCAAGACTTGCCAGAAATCGAAGAATTTGGTGCACAGATCGATAGAAACGCTATGAAAACAAGCAACAGCCCCTATGAAAGTACTGGAGTTTTGGAAGCTAAGGCCGCATACGATAGATATCTGGCTACTATGGCGAAGAAGCGCCCTTTGAACTTGTGAATACTTTTTAGTGGTATTTTTAGGCACCGAATGAATTATTTATTGCACTGATAACTACACACTGACATCTTTCCAGTCTGCGAATAAAAAAACCATAGAAGTATTTCTTCCTACAAAACGGCCCATCCTCTCGATTAGTCTGTACCAATGAAATGAGTGCCGTAGAGTAAATCACTCTGTTGGTTGATTGGTTCATTCTGTGCGCCATCCGTGACGACGTGAACGTTGATTAAGAGATAGTAAATAGCAGCGTATGGTAATGGTTTTATACAAAATCATTAAACCATTGACTTCATGATGACCCATCGAAATCCCAAATATCTAGGTACCTCGCGAGGTGGCGGTCTGTCGGTGGCAGGTGCATAGATAGTTTGCCGGGTAATACTGAACGCGCTCCGATTGGTAACACAATTGACAAGCCCCGCCCGCCTTGCCACAATGGAATATGGAATCATTTTTAGCACTAGTTAGACATCTATCTTTTTAACTATCACTGTTTCCAGTACCTAAATAAAAACTCACACAGAACACACAAAATGTAAGCAGGTCGACTGAATGACCGCGCATTTTTCTGATAGAGTACTTAATAAAGTACATAAGTATGAAGTACGAAGTAAATAAGATACAGGTATGTCTCTATCCGAAAAATGCGCGGTCATTATTTTAGAAAACCGATCAAAAATTTTATGCAATTTACTTGTCAGGAAACGGGCTATACTTAAGCCCTAATGCGTTACGCCTTGCAATAAAGACAAAGTAAATTAAGCGACCTACTTTAGTTATTCAACACAGGATGGTCGCAGTTAGGCTATGCAAGCAGTTGTCCCGCTATCCCTTAACTGTCTACTTTAGACACTAATTGATTGAGTTGGTTCTAAAATGGAGTAGAAATAAAGCACGCTTCTTCTATAAGTACCTAGATTGTATTTAAGGAATTTATAAATTTGTTGAGTAGGTATGTTTCCACATTTCACTGCTACTTTTTGTCTCTACGCTAATATTACTTTAGAAACATTTATGTCGTAACATTTTTTTTTACATACATTTTTTACATTTACATACAGGCACATACATTGCTTATGGCCCCACACTAGGATACCCTGTGTCGTGGGAACCAGAAACAACGACATCACAAACATGTTAAACATCCAAGACCTGGGGTTTTTTTTTGTCCCTAGCCGGGATTCGAACCCGGGACCTCTCGCATGGTATGCAGATGCACTACCGCTGCGCCCCGAGGTCGTCAACATTATAAAGAATACCAGTCTTATTTATAAAAAAAAACACCATTCCTTAAAACGCCGATTAAAATAGTCTGTGGTGGGGATTTTACAAGAAAAAGTCGTAACCACTTGGAGTGCTTTAGAGGAATCGTGTTTTAATAAATAAGGCCGTTCACGTTTATCAGGCAGGCATATGAGTTAGTTAAAAACAATAAAAGTAGGCGAATTTATATCAGTCATTTTCTTACTACTCTACCTACAGTTTTGATTAGTAAGTATCTACTAATTGAATATAGTATATTTAAGTTGCTAAAATCTGTGGTATCAACCTGTTTGAAGATAATTTATACATTGGAGGTAAATCAATAGTTTAGTTTTAGCCGCTTTAATCCAACTCCGTGGAGATCATACAAGGGGTCATCCGTTAATCACGTGATATTTTTTATCAACTTTTCAAGTGGTTATTAGTGGTGAGGTTTCAGACTAAGTACTAGGTATGTGTATTTTTTGGTACATTTTGTATCAATAATTTACAAACTGGTGTCTAGTTAGTCTAGCCAGACTGAGATGCTATTTCTGTCAGGCACACGAAATTAATGAAAACCGGCCACGCGCAATCTAGGGTTCCGTAGAAAGAGGGTTTTATCTGCTTTACAGAACTAACAACTTCATCGATGAAAATTTCAATGGATTTTGTACGAATTTTTCCTTTTACAAGTCGATCGCCTATTACTCGTTAAATAATCAAGCATTTTTACTAGTTAACGAGTTTAATTTTTTTAAGTTTCCACAATCAACCGTTTAGCCTTGAGAGAGGGGGGGACGCCCTACTCCGACAAAAATTTGCGCTTTAAAGCTTAATATTTCGCAAAATGAACCCTAAATCGAAAAATGGTCTTTCTACACCCACAATATTATTCAACGACCAATCCAACGATACCCCATATTACGGTGCAGGCGAGAAAAATAATTCCATCCCTAATTTAGGTGTACGAGCGGTACCCTTATAAAAATGTTTTTGGAGGTTTTATTGTACCCTTTTGTCGGCGTATTAAATATGTGTATCTATGCCAAATTTCAGCTCTCTAACAGACAGACAGACAGACTGACGGACATGGCGAAACTATAAGGGTTCCTTGTTGACTAAGGAACCCCTAAAACGAAAAATTAATCTGCGCGATATCTCACTATACAAGCCCCTCTCCCTCTGTGATATTTCGTGATTTTTTTTCCGCACCCGCTCTAACTTTCGAGCCTCACACGATTAATGATCGATCCCGAAGCAGGCGACATGGTGCATTATGTAGAGCAGCGATTCCTAAAGTGGATCCCGTGGAAGAGTCAAATCAAAGAGTCCTGGGTTTCAAATCACATTTTTCACTGAATCGTTGAATCATTTTCAAATCTCCGAAGCTGAAGTACCTTGAAGAACCTTGTAATGAAGTACCTTCCTGAAGGTACCGCCACTATCCCATTACATTAAAACAAAATAATAATTTAAACATTTAAACTGTGGCGCTGGCACGGTTAGCCAGAGGTCGCGTGTTCAAGTTCCGGCATGGGTGGAATTTTTAGCCTCTGGTTCAAGGTTTGGCAAGGTTTTTGAAACAGGTTTATTAGTGTTCCCTATTCGGAAAAGATTAGGAATCGCTGATCTAGAGGACAACACACTAAGACATGGTCAATAATTACTTTGGCATCGGTTCATAATTTCTAACAAACGTGGGTCTGAGTAGTTGTGGATAGTATTTAGACACCCCAAGGATAGTAAATGCCGGATAATCCATCTTACAAAATTGTTATCGTACACCGAACATCTTAGCTCCACAAGCCCAACCTTGGGTTTAGCCTAGAAGCTGCGATGTTGGTGGGGTTTAACCAAATAGTCAATGTCTCCGTAGCAGCCACCGCCGGCTGCAGGGCCCATGCAGCTGGTATCGACGGTACCTCATGCAGTGCCATTGGGGAATCTGCTGCATTTTACGGAGAGCCTCCAGCTGTGAAATTATAGCCTTTATTAGCAACCTCGATTTAACAATAAGTAAACTATGTAAAGACAATTTTCACCTTCACAAATAGCAAATTCAAATTCAAAAGTGTTTTATTCAAAGTAGCACAGAAACTGCGGCCTAATGAACGTTAGAAGTTAAAACAGGTATCCATTTGAAAATCTAGATCATTTTGGAGAAAATATGGATAAGAAAACTCCAAACTTAGTCTTTTCAAAGTCCTTAATTAACAGAGTTTACATAATTATTCTAAAGAACTCATGCATTGAACTGGCTTTAATTCCAGACATCATTGTCATCGTAATAATCTTTAATATTATAGTAGCCCTTTTGGCACTATAGTAGCATGAGATGAGATATCATTATCTTTATTCTAGATTAGATTAGATTAGATTAGATTAGAACACTTTATTGTACACACCAGAAAACAAAATACATTAAAAGGCTTAAATGTCTAAGTTTTGCCGTATACAATTGGCGGTCTTATCGCTAAAAGCGATCTCTTCCAGACAACCTTAGGATGGATAGAACTGATGAAGAGAGTAGGTAGGTAGGTAGGTCTAGGTGAGTATTTCAATAACTTCTAGATTTCCGTGTGAGAATTGATCACTTTCTCTCTTAAGTAGTAGTTTATACGTACTGCACCAAGCTTGGGAATCTACTGCTTGATCTTGATTGATATTTTTAATACATGTAGTTTTTTTATCGATCTAAGGACATACATCCTTGGGAAATGCGTGCTCGTGATGTTTGGCATGTTGCGTTACCGAAGACAGAGTTAATCAACCTTCACATTTTTGTTCCACAGTAGCTTGCAACGTACCTACCCTAACTATGTAGAGGGCACGTATGTGCTATCTCCTGTAGGTACACATATTTGTAGTGATATAAAAAATAAAACACTCACATAGTCCAGATTCCGCGGACGTAAAGTACGACTTTCCACCTCAATCACCATGACACAGCACAGCACAACTACCAACACGAAAAGGTACATGTGAACTCTCATCATTGCGATTCAGGTCCAAAAATTCGACCAATCTGGTTATTTTGCCTTTAGATATCAAGGAAAGCAATGAACCAATCCCGGAATACGGGTATTAGGTCCCGCTGGTGTTCGCGCCAAAAGGGAATTAAAAGCAATGTCCGCACTGTGTATTGTCCAGTCGCTTATAAAGGGAGCGCATCCCACGCGCTTTCTTCCCGCGCGCGGCGCGCAACAGGCACGTAAAGGCTAGGCGAAGGCCTGTGTGATAGGCGGAGCGACATCGGAAACTTAGTAACGAAGAAGTGAGGAATAGTCGTAACACTGTAAATATCAGATAATATTAAATAAACAAATATTAAACAACCCAACTAGCAAAATGTGTGCTCATAATGTTCTACAATACTATTTTTGTAACGCTAATAAGATGCTTATAGATCGCTACAGCCCTGGATTTGGGCACTATTATAGGAGCAGATTGTTTTTATAACAATCTTATAATCAACTTACAGAAAGTTATTAACTCCAATAAAGTACTTGTAATAGCATTGAAGAAGTGTAATGGGTCTTATAACTATAGACTCACAACATTTATAAGTATGATAAGTTTTATAAGCGTCTGACACGAGATCTTTACCAAAAAAATCTTGTTAATAGCCATCATTGTTGGTTATAAGTATATTTTCCAAAAGCTGTTTGTTTAGTGATTGGTTTAGTGTTTGCTCCGTATAAAACTTTGAAATTAAATATTAAAGTCTTAAATGTTGCATATTACTTTTATGATCGGCCTAGTGTGTGAGAATGTACTAGTAAATATAGGGTGTCAAATCAGTGGGAAGTAATAGTGAATGTTAAATCACACTATGTTTATGTTAATTTTTTAAAGGGCCTTTACAAATTGAACGCTACACAATTGTTTTAATCAATTAAATAACAAGCAAATTTATTAATACTCGCCATATTTAAAAATTGTTTTGACTGAGAGCGTGTTGAGACTATTATAAGCATTATAGCGCTTGTATACCTTTTAGTAAGATCAATTCACGTTCATGTTAATATCAACTAGGGTTCCTTATTGAATAAATATATAACGCTAATAACGTTTCCTGTTTTTTCTAGGAGTTGTTTCAAGATGGTTGTATTTCTAGATGTCGATTGTTTTTTAACCAAAAAGGACTTATGTTTACTAAGAAACAAGAAGTGGCCTTGGACTATAACACATTTTGTCTTATGTAAAAAATGCAATGGGTGTGGATTCCGAGTTTCTTCAAATAATATTACATACAAACAAATTCATTTCATTAGCATACAAGAAAACGTGAAATTTGGCATTAACACACTAAACAGGATCATTTTATTTTATACTAATAAAATGCTTGGTTTACTAGTTTCTAAACTTATTGCTCTCATAGCGCTCTGATTTAGTGGTTTCACTTTTATAATAGTTTTGAATGAGACTATATTTTTATAATCGTTTTCTCTAAGTATGTAATAAAATCTTATACTCTCACTACATGCTACTATATGAATATTACAAAGACTATTAGTCTTGCTATATGAGCTTATAAGATACTATGTCCTTTAACTGTCTTATAACTTGTTCCTGTAGTAAACTATAATACTTATTTATAAGCATAATTGAGCTTAAAGTTTATCAAAGCTGTGAAATGCTATTGTAAGTATGGAAGTCTTTACCAACGCATCTATAAGTGTTTTATTAGCCTTGGTAGACTTAAAATCTTGAGTTATAGGATTACTTTGCTAGTTGGGAAATTTCTCGCTAACTTTTAGGAAAACATCGTGAGGAAACCTGAATGTCTGAGGTGTTCACATACCTCAGTGCTTGAAATGTGCCTGCAGTGGAACATAGGTATATAGGCTACATAAAATAAAAATCTGTGCTATCATCAATAAAATATGAAGCAAGGTGCGTTTCGTACTCTTTGAGATCCCTTTACTTTCATTATAAGACTGATCAAGTGGAGTTATTTTTGTAAGAGTAGTACATAATCAATATTCATCCATCCAGCTCGCCAAGCTTACAAAGATCAGGATCGAGAGAGTACTATATCAGCACGTACCTACGATTCTTACGTGCGGTGCGGGCGATCCATCACATTTTTTTCTATTCTAGCACCTAATGGTAATGAGGTATGCAGTAGCGCTCCCGATAATCAATCAATCACCCCCCGTATTCCTCCACTGCTTGACATAGGCCTCCCCCAAGCACGCCACTTCTTTCTGTAGGGAATATCTCTTTTATTTCCAACAATGATAGAATTAAATGATTTTAGTAAGCAGTCAAAGAGACACAGACAAAAGTCCCTTCAGAGGAGTGATAGAACAATTACGTGCTTTTAAAATGTGTAAGCGCAGTAATTAAAGGTACGCATTTATCCGCTATACAATGGTTTATTCTCGGACAAGAGGTAAAGAGCAAAAGCGGGCTTCTTTTGTTCGTATTTGATGCGTTGACGCGATGCTCACTACGAAAAAAGGAGGTGAAAAAATCTCTTCTTGCAGATGGTAGGTAAGTAATTAAACGTTCTAATTGTATTGCATATATTATGGCGTGAGCTACATTTTCTTTATTGGTAAGTAGGTACCTATATCTATCTATTTTCAAGGTTTGTGACATACTACTAACTACGAAATAAATGGCTTATTATTATTATCATACTGCTTACATTGTTTTTCTATTTCCTATGAGGATGTAACAAAAACCCCATATAGGTAGGTACATATATCCGAAAATGGGGTATTCTACTCGTTAATACACTTTTAATATGAGCAAACCGCGAAATTGCAAAATATATCAGCTGTTCCATACCTCCTCATTTAGTATGGAACTCCTAATATTTTATCTGTATAGTTAGGTAGGTATGTACCTACTATTCACACGAACGCAACACAGATTCTGACTTGGTAAATACTTCCTTCCGGAAGTGATCCCCTGGGGTACAGTCACACTTAAATCATTCCAAGAACTGCATGAAACAGTGTTTAGCCGCTTTAGATCATGACTGTCACATCTTAGTAATGTCACGTAATGTACTCAGGAGTACGCTCCTAATTGTTAGGTACTGGAGCAATCTGGAGTCTGTGGCCGCACGCACTCTATCATATTTTATGTTGGGGAATTATGGACCCTTCCGTGTTATGTCATGTACAGTCAACAATAGTATGGTTTTTATCACAAGAGACATTCAAACAAGGTCTCACAATTCGGTTATAGAAAAGTTGGTGAACTAAACAGATTATTACTGCAAATATTTACGGTCTTAAAAATATTCCGGAAAAAAAACGATTCCTCTATAGCACTCCTCAGAGGCAGTTTTAATAATTTGTGGTTACGTTTTCCCTTCTATCTATCCATCTGATCAGCCCATAAACAGAGCCCACTGTTGGCCATAGGCCTCTTCGCCCTTTCCTTTTTTTGTTTTTCGTCGTCGTGCTTTTATTGTGTTTTTGTAAATAAGACCGTAACATACTGTATTTAGATTAATGGTTTAGGTACTAGAAAAGAATCTGATGAAACATTCTCTCCAAAGCTGACCGGGAGGTTATCTAACAGTATTTAAAACTGTAGGAACTAAGTAGATCTAAGTAAATGTTCTTCTCTAATAAGTTACTATAGATTATTAGAGAAGGTGTCTACAGCCAATAAGTAATCCTAACTGAAACCGTTTAGAGAAGCCTTAGTTAGCTATAAAATATTGTAGGTTAACCATATCGTGGAACCACTTAAAATCGCAATTACTTATATTAATCATAAAATAATGATTACTTACTTAATAAAATACTTAATAAAAACTGAATTTGCACGGATATTTACTCGTGTATTTTTTTCATTTTACAAAGAGTAAATATCCGTACATATTAGGACAAGAGGCCTAATTATGCGCACCAAATCCTGTCGGAGTTCAGACGTTTGCTAAGCAATTGGTATGAAATTTGACAGTCAGACGATTGGAATCATTCAGGATTTGGTGCGCGAAATATAGGAGGGGCCTAATTATGCGTACCAAATCCTGTCGGAATCCTGATGTTTGCAATAGCAATTAGTATGGAATTTGACAGTTAAACGATTGGAATCGCTCAAGATTTGCAGCGCGTAATAATACTTATAAGGGCAGATCGGATCAACAACCGACTACGCAAAGCTTTTCTTAACAGTCAGTCATGAATATTCATTTCTCTTCCCTGCCTTTACATTTTTCGACTTCAACACTACTTTATACTTTATTGTACACATAAAAGACACTATGTATACCTACTTATCTAAAAACACAAAAATTACAAAGTAAAAAGGCGAGCTTATTTCAGCAAAAATGTGACCTTTGATGTTACCCTCTTAGCCCTATTTCAACCCACCCTTGATACGACCTTAGTTCCCTAATAGTTCCCGTTTCGTTGATAGCGAGGTCACCCTAGCTGACAGCGTATCGATTTTCCCCGCAACAAAAGGGACATACGTATAGCGCCGCCCCTTTCAGGCATTGCCGCAGCAACATGCAAACACGACCTTATTTGACTGAATAGTCGCTAAATATACGTCTTCACTTGCATGTAGTTACAAAGCAATAAAAAATTGAGTGTGTTCTGCAAAAATGAACCTCTGCAACTTTGAATAAGATGGTAAGTTTTATTTTGTTTATAAATGTGTTATGATATAACTTTAGCCATCTTTAGTCTCCAGATACTCAAGGTATTTGCAGTTAGGTACTTAATTCCATATTAAGAACTCTTGCAATAAACTTTAATCTTCACAGACCCAACTTTCACGAGAATAAGCTAGCATATTCTTCAGTAGTTCAGGAGCAGTGAAATTTAACACCTTGTATTAGTAAATGAAAATTGCTGGTGATGACTAGTATAACAGCGTGTCGTAGTCGTTGTTTTGTAGGCATACTTCTCATATAACGTAATCTGGATGATTCCAGGACAATCCCTAATTTCCCACAATTTACATGATTCAAAGTCTGTACCTAGGTATACCTACGTTTGTGCAGAGGAAAACGAAGTCTCTGCTGTTATAGCAGCACTTATGTATAATATGATCGTATCGGTTGCAATTTCGATAAAAAATTTAAAAAGCGTTAACTCTGAATTTAAATTAGATACAAGTCAGTGTAATAAAGACAAAAGCAAGAATCAAAGAACCCGCATATGTATAACACTAACTGTATTTCAGTTGACAATATCTCTTTTCCCTTTCAGAACCTACACCATGGAGCAATCGCCTGATCACTGCGGCAAGATGAGCGTGGCCCTGAGCGCACTCGGAGGCCGAGAGGCATGCGGGGCCAGGTGGACCCTCGGAGCCCTATTGCTAGCTCCCTTGGCAGCTGTCAACTCGAGCTACTGCGCCGTCCCCGCTGTGATACTGCTTTCTGTGTTCACTGCTATCGCTAGTAAGTGTCATGAACTTCTAAAATAGGAAAGACGCCTTATTTTGTACCTGCTCCATTAGAGCTTAGTTTAGTGATGCTAATCAACAAACTATCCAAAGAATTTGTACCTTTAGTAAGTTGATAAAAATGGAGTTTTGTCCGTTACAAATTCATTGACGTACTGTACTCTAAACCCGATTTTGTCTAGTATGTCGATAGGATGTAGTGTAGGTAGGTGCCATTCACATCGAAATCGACTACATAAACAATGTTAATTTTGTATCAAGACAACGTAACTCACAATGCAACTTCCAACTCCACAGCCCTCGTGTCCAAAGACCAAAAGAAGCTCGCAGAGATCCTTCCGCCGCCCAGAACTTCTCGAGGGCGACGCGAAAGGAACCTCCGCTCCTTTGCAGACTTCATGGCTATGTGGATGTCTTTCCTCTCCCACTTGGTGGCTGTCGCGATCTGCGCACGGATACTTAGTGCTACAGCAGACCACGTTACTGAGGGTCGCACTAGACGATGGCTGTTTGGTTATGAGACGCGGTCGTTGGGGGAGCCGTGGCCTGACGTGTTGGGTGTGACGGTCGTGTTGGTCGTCTGCGCTATGTTTATGTGTGGTCTCGAGGTAATTTGAGGATTCATAATTATAGGTAGGTACCTTATTGCACACGAAAACACAAAACAGGAAACAGGAACATAAGAAAATACATGTTACCTACAAAAGCGACGTTATCTCTGTGAGTGCTTATGTCATTGATAATGGTTGGTAAAATGACAAAAATATTACTAAACGTATGTCTAATACAAGAGTTGGAAACTTCAGTACCTATCGTACCTCTTCAACGGACAATACCTAATTACGTACGAAATTCCAAAAATTATATCTTGTTAAAAGAAATATAAGTAGGTATAAGTACTCGGTTCCATACTGACATACCGACTATTTTACATTTCAGGAGAGCATTATGTTTACGTTCATGCTGCTTATGCTTCTGTATATATTCAGTCAATTCTTCGCGATCTTCGGTCTGATAAACCTGGACATTGCCAATATTCAGATGCCAATACCAATTACTATATTCGAAGTAAGTGACAACTTTAGCACCTTTGAACCCTCAACAGTCTTTGTAATAATAGCGTTAACTATATTTTGTGAAATTTTCAGCTAATAGCGGCGGGGGCTCCAATTTCATATGCGTTTAGTGTAGTACCACCGCCCAAAGCGAGCGGAAGCTTGAGGAAGCACATGCTTCTTATGATCGTTCTGCCGACGATCATCCTATCAGGCCTCTGCTTTCTTTATACAAACTTACTGAAAGGGTAAGTAACCTTCTGATACAATGAAACTCATTGACTCGTCCGATTTTTATGAAATAATCATCGTGAAGCCCAATCATACTGTCAATTCTCAAAATTTTGTCGTAAGATTTTCAGTATTATAATTTGCCGTCAATGGCCTTTTTGCCATAATTATATACAGAAACAATTCTGAAGCGAATTAAGTCTCACACGAAACTTAGAAACAGCTACAATTTAGCTATTCGTTTTTGGTTGCTATTACTTCTCACTCCAATCCCCAGGAGCACAATAGACGCCGCCCTCCCAGTAACTACCCTGATAGAATCAAGATCAGCCAGTTGGATCTGCCCCGTGCTGGCTGCAGTGACTGTGGCCGGCATCAGTCTAGCCCTGACAGAGCTGTGTCCGGTCCTGTTCACGGTATTGGTGGCTCTGGCCTCGCCAGAGTGGAAGGTGCTCACAAGATCCATGACGTACGAGAGTGCCACCACTGGGAGCCCGGTTCTAGCTGTGTTTACTGCAGGTGATTTTAACTATTTTTAAATGACCGAATGAATGAGGGAGGCTAATCAGACTTACAAAATCCCGTGATCATGGGGCGTTGAAAAACTTATGTAAATTTTAATTTCAGGGAGTCTGGCAGCGATCCTGGCATTTGCCTGTCCTCTCTCCCACATGATAACTTTAATGAATGCAAGTCATCTAATAGGCATTGCTATCCAGGCTTTCCATTTCATCATTATGCGTTGCGTGCCTACAGCGGAGCAGAAGGAGTCGGGAGGTAATTTTTGGAAAAACTGTACTCGAAACTAAAACGAAGTCTTCGTTTAATCACCCCATTGTAATTACAAAGTGACCTCATAATGTTTCTTTTTTCAGATGTTGAATATAAGCGACTTGGAACACCAAGTGCGTCTAAAGCGCGACCTACAAGTTCAAAGAGCAAGAGAGGGTTATGGTTTATTCCATCGGCAATC
The DNA here is from genome assembly GCA_947308005.1 of Yponomeuta malinellus. Classification (NCBI taxonomy): domain Eukaryota; kingdom Metazoa; phylum Arthropoda; class Insecta; order Lepidoptera; family Yponomeutidae; genus Yponomeuta; species Yponomeuta malinellus. The sequence goes on along the minus strand of OX371006.1, from coordinate 10,771,344 downwards.
CGTCAAACAAAAACTTTAGAGAGCATCAAATCGAAGGTCATAAAAGGTCAGTACCTTTGAAAATGTTCCTTTCACCAAATGAATGGAGATCTCGGCATGGTAACCCCACAGCAAGAGAGTCAACGACTCAACGACCCCCACCATAAAACGCTCTTTAAGCTCTCAAAAGTCTTTGACTCCCTAAACTGGACTGTTCTTTTCTTTCTATGCCAACCATATGCCAACACAAAAACAAACCCAGCCAAAAAGCGCACGATTAGCCGTCTTATACTTTGGGTGTCCTATTTCAACAGGGTTATTGGTAAAATGTGTCCAAACATCCATCAATTAATGGCTTTCTTTTACAGCAACTGTTGTTCTACGATTTTCTTTTCACGCGCTCTACCCAGCTCTTAGTTAATGATCATACATATAAGGTCGATTCTAAGTAACATATATTAAGGCACTTTATCTATCCAATGTCGTGACTACAAAGCAGAAAACCGCAACAAATGACAACATCTAACCGTGTCCGAATGTTTCAGGAAACCCAGTACTAATATTTTCCGAAGACAATATTCTATAATCTGTTTGATTATATTCTAGAAACAGAAGAACGCGAATGCCTTCTTCTCGACGACTACACAGGCTGCCCAACAGATGATATAGAACACACCAGCGGCAGCAACATGTCAGGAGACCTAGCAGTAAACGATGACGATGTGCCTTCGGACGTTGAGGCCTCGGAGCCGGAACTATCGTCTGGAGACGACTCTACCGATATTGACGCCGTGGTCAAGGAGTATAAGGATACTATACAAGTGAGTTCAAAATTCTCAGGTTCAATTTACGTTCGTCGAAGCGTTGCACGAATCAGTAGAAGCAAGAATATCAAACTGCAATGAATCAAACTGCAATGAATATATGCAAACTGCATATACGTATACATTGGGAACCTAATTACAATAAGTGGAAAGTAAATTATTGAAATCCACAGATTTGGCAAATGTGATGGGCCTATCCCTATCAAATAGTTGATTGATTTTTCTGCTACAAATAAACTCTGGGATATAATTTCAGGTAGTAACAGCGACACCAGAAGCCAGTACCCCAATACCACCAAGCGTCCGGGGTGCGCGATTCGCTGCCGTGGGTGCCACAATCCAGGTGGTGGCAAACGCACTGATCGCCGTGGCTTTCTGCAGCGAGAAGATTCGAGCACCTATGCTTGGAGCTGGCGTGCCTTGTGAGTATCTTGCATATTATTACAGTGCTTAGTTGTAAATGCATAAAAATATTTCAGAAAATGCCTCAACATAAATAACAGAGAGTGTAACTCCAATGCAAACAGATAACGCGGTCGTCAGATATATAATTTGAGCTGATCACTGTTGTGTGGCTTATTACTTTCCATCGTAGTGAGTGCCCAACGATATTGTCTACGCCATCATAGAGGTTCTCATTGATAGGTTTCATTGTACATATTGACATTCTTTTTCTTCTTCTTTTTTGTTCTTTTCCTAATGACATTACATTTTCTCCTTGCAAAACCTGAAAATTGAGCTCTTATTTCACGCGCAGCTTAAAATAATAAACTGAACGTAATATTAATACAGTCCACTCAAATACCATCTAGACGGCCTAACCAGATATTATTTAGTAATCGTTGTGAGTGCCTCATAATATTGTTGTAGGTAGCGCATAGTTCGCTAAAAAATCGTGTGTAGTCTAAACACAGTCATGTCATTGCAATCGCTTCAATATGTTCTTCAACCCCTTGACCCCTCCGTCAGCCATTTTGAAGGTCGTCATTCATCGTCTGACGTCAAAAATTTTGCGACCTTACAGTGTGGTTCTGCGGAGTGTTTGTAGGCGCGTGGCAGCCAGGCCATAGCCTCGGCATGCGACGGGGGCAGAGGATGCAGGGGCCGGTTGCCATGCTGATGGCACTGCTGTTCCTGACGCCACTTCTCCTCGACTCTTGGCCCGCCATCATACTGTTCGCCGGGGCGGGTGAGAACGCGCTTTCTGATGCTTTTTCCGTAGTCGACAAGGAACCTTTATAGTTCCACCATGTCCCTACGTCTGTCTGTCTCCGCGGCCTAGCTCAGAGACGATTAGTACTAGAAAGCTGAAATTTGGCATCGACATTCATATTAACGTCGACAAAACGGTATCTTTAAAAAATATATTTTCTCGCCTATACCACAGTCTGGATTGGTCGTCAAAAAATATTATAAGTGTAGGAAGACCATTTTTCGATGTAGGGATCCGTTTGCGAAATATTAACCTTTAGAGCGAAAAGTTTTGTTAGAGAAGGGCTTCCCCCCTCTCCAGGCTAAACGGTTGAATATAGATACGTGAAAAAAATCAGGATAGTAGCACATAATTATAATGAACGTAAAAGGAAAATTATCACAGCTAAGGCTTGACAAGTTAACGAGTAATAGGCGACCAACTTATAAAAACTTCCGTATGCCTATCTCCTCCTGCGGTTGACTGGTAGAAAAGGCTTGTAGCATTAAGTCCTCCGCATTGCCATTGTAATATTTACTTATGTGCAATAAACGTATTAAAAATAGTAAAAGGAAAACTTCGTACAAATTCCATTGAAAATTACTTCGATAAGTTGTTGGTTCTGTAAAGCTGGTAAAAACATTCCATCTATGGAACCCTACACTGCGTGTGGCTCGACACGCACTTGGCCGGTTTTGCTTCTTATTACAACCAAAGTACAAGTACAGCCACAAAGGATGGATATTTTTTGTTTTTTTTTTTGCATACAACTTTACACCTTCTCTCCTTTTCAGTGTAACATTTTGTTTACGTTCACGATATAATATAATAAAGGTCTAGAGATTTTATTGTAAAGTCAGCAAAACATAAACCAAATTGTTCCTTTCGACTCCATAAGCGAGTGGAAGCTATACCACTATGATCGTTAACGGAATATTTCAATCAATCAGCCCATACTCGCCCACTACGTGACAAAGGCCGCCTCCAAGGCCACTTCTTTTTGCTGACGTTCAAACGTTTTCGGGGCGATGTTCACAAGATTTCGTCTCACCAGTGAGCTTTCACTTATGCTTCCACTCCCATCCATCCCCAGGTGTAGTAATCTACGCGCGCTGCGAGCGCTGGTGCGGGGATTTGGCCGTGCAGCAAGCCCGCACCGCCATAGCACGCCGCAAGCTGCAAGCTATCGCCACTAACGTACCCGTCAGTAGCGGCTCGCGGCTCGCTCAAGTAGACACCGTTTACATCACCAGGTAGGTCTCAGCCTTTTCCAAACGTAGCCGGGCGAATCAGGCGCAGCGAGTGACAGGGCTAGATGGAGATCTACTACACGCACCCGGTCATAGCGGCCACGATCCTCTGTTGAGGATGGAGGAGGAGGAGGTTGCAGTGTTCTGAGGGAGGCGTATCACGCTACTTTCGCGGGCAATAAAAAACAAACAGTGAAATAGTCGACACGAGTTGCCTCATTTTGTTTGCCTTATTCTGAGACCTAAATATATATATGTGCAGCTACTCAATTGCTATACGGGTGAATTTGCGATAAAATGAAATTACATATTGGTTGTTCAATTGTCTTTTTTTACATCTGTGGTTGGAGAAATATTTGTCAAGCTTAGCGCTTATAACGTGTGCATTTGGTAAGACAATGTTTGTTTGTATGTTTCACAGGTGACAGGAAATAGACTCGGATTCGAGTCTGGACAACTTGCTTGATGAGGAAGATGTGGATGCCGATGAAGAGTGAAACGTAACTGTTAATAAAATTACTCTACCTAATCCAAATGTGATAATTAGCTTCAACGTACTTTCAGGACAAATTAATAGTAATAAATAATAATATGTGTACGAATTCGGCGAGATTAAAATGGCATTGCTTTTCTTAGCTTTTGAAAATTCTAAGTAAGTTAATAGTGCTTTTTGTAGTTAGATAGCATTTAGGGGATATCTACATCATCCGTCCATTACGTGAATGCTAGGGCACTGTCTCATTCTTACTAGCTGTTTACGGCAGTGTATGAAAGAACCTAAAGTGCCTCCAAGACTTTCAAGTTTCCGATATTTTTTTGCCTTCAGACGCGTGTGCGTCGAGAAAACATCTGCATCTGAATGAAAAACAATAATCGGAAACTTTAATGCCTCGAGAAGTCGAGACACTTATTACGAGGCACGGTACCACAAATGGTGTTAATATTTCAAGATATAAAATTAATTTCTGCAAGCTTACGCTCTTATATCTTGAGCTAAATTGCCTTCAAATAATATACATGCAGTATGTATGTAAGTATTTTTAATAAAAATATCAGGCATTTGCGACCATTCAATAATATTTTATATTGAGTAAAAGAGAGTTTGCGGCCTAATAGTGTTTGCTGTAGGTAGTTGATACCTACATTTGTTTTTCCAGGACTTGCATTAAAGAGCTCTTGTGTAAGAAACTGCATTTTATTCAAGTACTTACTATTGTTACACGATTTTTACATTGTCTAAGAGATGCATTTTGTATAATTTTTCAGCGCGTTTGTCGTCAAATTGAGGGTTGAACTTCACTGTAAATACTTTCTGAAATCCTTCGCTATTTTCCGGCTCCACGAATTTTCTCCTAAAACGATAATATCTTCAAATCTACATTTATTCGCTACGCAATAAAAAAAAAACAAAATGGCGGATCTGTTAGCCAAAAACGACTAACAACGGTTACAGGTTCGAGGTATAGGTACTTACTTATAAATCTGGAAGTTCATGATCTCACGGTACTTGTTATTGTGTCGCGCATGCGCTAAGGTGACGGCCATCTTGGCGCAACGGCACTGTACACGCGACTCCTGTGCAATTGAAGTCCAACGCGCGCGGGCCTCCACATCAGGGTTTGTGCTGTCCACTATCACGCTCTTTCCTTGCTGCAAGCAATTGTAAGAGATTAATTTTGAGCTAAAACCTTTCAAGTAATAGTGAAAGGATAAGAAAAACCTGCAATAGATTTTTTGCTTGAGATGCGCACTTTTCCCACAAGCCCATCTCTTGCTGACAAACGATAGCATATTTGTGGTCCGATCTCTTCACAATTTCGTTAGCTATAAATGACTTGCCGCTGACAGGGAATCCAACCAGAACTAGTACCTGAAAAAAGGAAATAAACGAGTTGGAGAGCGGGTTTAGCACACTAACTGATGCCTATCTAGTTTGTCGCAGACATCAATCTTTGTAAATAGGTACATGTTTTTTTAGGATTCCATATTGCTATGCTTATCTACGTAGTATTCAAGTCCCGAACGACGAGTGCCTGTCTATCAGTCTGTCTGTCTCACTTTTGAACAACTTTTTATCTTTTGAACTGTAATGTGTTGCCAGTTGAAATTTTAATAAAATGTATGTGTTATTATAGCGGATTGCCCAATGGAACAATTAATAAAAAATACGTAAGTAAGTAAAAACCAACACAAATAACATGACTTTTTTAAAGTATTTTTTGCTCTATTACAAAAACGATAAAAAGAACATACAAACTTGGTGTGATTGTAGTCCTTATTATAACGACACATAATTAAAACCAGCTAATTGAGTGTCGGGTGTCCGACACCCAGTTGGCTGCTAAGGGCCCTAAACTGAATGGAAACTAAACCAGTATGGAACAGTGTGCGAGACCGATTTGCATGCTGCCATTTTTCTTTCAAAGGTACGCACGAAAGTACAGGTTAATAAGAAAATACTGAAATAGGATACAAACACACAGTCCAATCATCTTACCTCTTTTTCTTTGCTGATCAGATTCTCATTAAAGAATTCTAATTCCAAATTCTTTGGATCAAAGTCCGGTTTCTTCATGGGCACATTAGATACTGAGTAGCTAAGAAAATATTGCTCTGGAATATAGAATTTCAAGCCAATATTGTCAGCCATCAGCTTGTCAGCCATAGAAAAATCTCGCATCATTCTTGGAGCCCAGTTCTGTGGTCTACCAGCAGCATCTCCACAGTAGAAACTTTTGTTCATATCCACCTCAATTCCATCATTTTTCTGAAAGAAATATAATGAGTAATGCATATTATAAACTTTCATATTTAATAAATAAATTGCATATTTTTTAAAAAACTTTTGAACTTTGCAGCGTCCAGTGGTACCTTCACTCACACTAGATGGGTGAAGGGACCACTCTGACTCTGCAGTGCCTGGGACCTAGCCTCATAGTTGGGCCATTGTACGTAGCAAGCGCTAAGGTATGGAAATAGGTACAACAGACACTAGGGTTTCCTTACAATGTATTTCTTCACGGCAGGGAGTGGTATTTTGCTACTATAACTTAAAAAATGTACATAACTTAGAAAACAAAGTAATTGGTAAATTGAACCCATGACCTCCCGAATGAGAAGCCGGCTACCACCGCTTCCGAACCCACTGCTAGGGTAGAGTAGGTAATATTTAAAATTATATGAAAATACCTAGATTACAAAAATAAAAAAAAATGTGACTAAAAACTTTCTTTACAGACCTGTGTGGTAAGAACTTCCCACATTCCAATAGCAGGCTTTCTATAAAATCCTCTCCATGTAGCTATGAAAACTTGTATAGGCAATTGCAATTTAGCAACAATGGCCTCAATTTTTTCTTTAAAATCATCCTTATTGACTTTGCCACAGCCAACACGTGCTTGGTTACTCATAATAACAATTTTGAAGCCCTGGTCCATTTGCTCTTTGAGTTTTTGAGTGACAGATGGGAAAGCAATCAGCCAATCTTTTGTGTCAACCGCGATGAGTTGTCTTGACATGGTTCTAATTAGAGTACCATCCATATCGAAAGCTGCTATTTTATTGCTCGATTTAACCCCTTCAGCCGTGTAGACTAACAGTGCACCACTGTCTATATCGTCCCACATGACTTCTGTTGCTTCTTCTAACAAGCTTGTTTTCTTTCTCTTCTTGTTTTTATATCCTAGTTAGTCTGATGTGTTAGTGATTTGCAAGAATTCCAGCTTCCTTAACTACCTTTAACTCAATGACCAAACACTCCTATCTCTGTTTTATTTTCGCAATGCAATTTCCTCTGGACCTTTTTTTTTAAATTATTTGTAGACTAACATATTGTTGTGTAACTTGCGGGTTCTGGAGTGACTCTCATTGCAATAACTAATAAATATTTAACATTCATTGGGTGCCAAGCACCACTTACCAAAATCTTCTAGTTTACCCAACTCTGCATCACAGAACACATGTAAGCCGTCGCAATGTCACATTGACTTTAAAATTATAAAATACTATGTTAAACGCGGCAATAGGAAGTAAAACAAAGTAATTTCTAATTATATTAGGAATCCAACTCGATTCCAAGTAGGTACCTACTCAAAAAACAAAACAAAACAAAGGCCGGCAAGGCAGTTATTATTTTTTCACTTCTCATGCTCTAAAAGTTCGTCTTTATGTCGTGCGTAGGCGACATAAAGTCGCTTTTTATGCTCTAGAGCATAAAGTAAAATCTTCGTCGAAGACCAAGGCAATCGCTGCAACAGCCACACGAACATCTTTAACTTCATACAACAACCTCTTTATTTTATTTCGTTTCGTTCGTATTCTAAGACCAAGGCAAAGATACCAACAGCCAAAGTACACAATAAAACTTCATGAAATAAACTTATAATTTGTATTTCGTCTCATTTATTATTTTTTATATTTGTTTATTTTTCAATTTAGTAGATCAGTATAGTATTTAAGCCATAACAACAACTTATCATAGTTATAAAAAGAAAATGTTTTTATAACTGAGCAGTATGTAACGACCTTAAGTCAGGTGTCACGTCCCTACAGAAAAAAAAAAGAAAAAAAAGTTAATTGGCGGGAATCATAATTATTTTTTCACTTCTCATGCTCTAAAAGTTCGTCTTTATGTCGTGCGTAGGCGACATAAAGTCGCTTTTTATGCTCTAGAGCATAAAGTAAAATCTTCGTCGAAGACTCACGTCCCTACAGAAAAAAAAAAGAAAAAAAAGTTAATTGGCGGGAACCATAATTATTTTTACATGTTGCTGTTTCATTTCCTCGCAATCGAAGTGAAAAGTAGAGTGTACAACTCGTCCATAAAACCCATTTTACACTCGACTTTATATCTATCCTCGCTCGCAAGCTCGCTCGGATGGATAAACGTCTCGAGTAAAATGGTGCGTTTTATGCACTTGTTGTACAATCTACTATTACATGTTGCTGTTTCATTTCCTCGCAATCGAAGTGAAAAGTAGAGTGTACAACTCGTCCATAAAACCCATTTTACACTCGACTTTATATCTATCCTCGCTCGCAAGCTCGCTCGGATGGATAAACGTCTCGAGTAAAATGGTGCGTTTTATGCACTTGTTGTACAATCTACTATTTCACTTCTCATGCTCTAAAAGTTCGTCTTTATGTCGTGCGTAGGCGACATAAAGTCGCTTTTTATGCTCTAGAGCATAAAGTAAAATCTTCGTCGAAGACCAAGGCAATCGCTGCAACAGCCACACGAACATCTTTAACTTCATACAACAACCTCTTTATTTTATTTCGTTTCGTATAAAACGCGACCAACTAGATTGCAGGGCCAATCAGGTTGGTCGCGCTTTATTGAAGCTGCGCTCTCATTGGTTAAATTTTAATGGCGGCAAAACCACTGTGATTATACACGTACGCGTGAATTTAATTTAATAGTTGTTTGATTAATTGCATTAGTGAAGATAAAGATGTTGCTGTTTCATTTCCTCGCAATCGAAGTGAAAAGTAGAGTGTACAACTCGTCCATAAAACCCATTTTACACTCGACTTTATATCTATCCTCGCTCGCAAGCTCGTTCGGATGGATAAACGTCTCGAGTAAAATGGTGCGTTTTATGCACTTGTTGTACAATCTACTATTTGAAGTTTCGTAAAATTACTGACATGACAATAATATTAGACCTCCAAGCAATTTGAAATAGACCGTGCGCAAAACTTATAAAGCCCATTTTACATAGACGTAGGTATATTCCGCACAAATCTTATTGGCGGTAACGTGAACATAGTCACAGATCCTTTGCACCATAGATTAAATGTATATATTGCACATAGCTTAGGGACTAGTCATACTAAAGCACTAAAATGTTGAATATAAAAGAATACCTTTAAATTAGAAGTATGTATACATGTAGGTATTGTAGAAGTATAATTTTATTTATAGTCTGTGCCCAGTTTTATGACCAAGATTTTTATATATTTTGGGCACCGTCTCCAAATCATACTTATATCTACAATACCTACATGCATAAATACTGTAATGTTTTTTTTCTGTTTCATCGAATTAAAAAATCAGACTAGTACCTAGGTAGGTACTTTACGTAACTGCCACAGTGCCGCATGCCGGTCAAACAAAACTGCTGTTTTATGAAACACATTAGATGACATTAGTAAGTTTGGCGGCACTTTTATAAAGCACTGAATCAACCATTTGACAAATTTTACAGTAGATTGTATTTTGTTAAATTTGTGAAAACAAGTAGGTTTGCGAAAATGTATTTAATTTATTTGTTCACTATGATGTCATAAATAGGCTATTGTTTTAGGATACGGTAGGTCTTAATAGAGATGTACCGATGTAATAACTTACAATTTATTCAAAAGCATGGTTTGTAAAAAAGTAATAGAAAAATCTACCTACCTTAAAACACTGAATGAAGGATTTCATTGTTATTCATTGTTTTTAAATTGGTTTTACTTAAAAAAATATTTGTGATGAACAAAGTTAAACTATGCTAATTTATTCTATTAAATGAAACACAGGAATCCTTAATTTTTTGAGATATGGAACTTACTCCACCTGCATTTACTATCAACTGCATTATTAGTTTCTCCAATAGTATACCAAAAAGACATTTTATTAGTTATCATGAATTTGACAAGCTTAATGTGCATTAATCCCACGGGGTTCCATTTTTAGAGTTCCAACATGGAACCCTACCCTTATAGTTTCGCCATGTCCGTCCGTCTGTCCGCGACTTAGCTCAGACGATGGGTAGGTAGGTACTAGAAAGCTGAAATTTGGCATAGATATACATAATTATTAATTACGCTGACAAAACGGCAGGATAACATATAAATATATTGCAGATTTTGACTTACAAAGTCAGGAATAGTTCTAATCAACAAAAAAAAAACAGAATATTCAGTAGACTAGCATAAAACACTGAATATCCGAGTATATTCAGTATTTCATGTTTGTTGCTGCGATAATCGGTGTTTTTAGTTAGTTTATTGGAATGTTGTTTGGATATTCTGCGTTTTCCTCTATTGAAAGTAATAGAATAGTTGGTCGTATTAAAGAAAGTGCCTTTGCTTCGATTAACCACTTCTATAGGGTCTTTGATTTAGATAGAAAATAACGTGGAATATGCAAAAATGCAAAAAAAGTTATTTTGATAAAAATGGCATAATTAAGTATACAGTGTTTTTAATTTGTGCCGTTCTTTTTGAAACGCATTATTTACTATGACTTTGAATTGTTTACTAACAAATGTCTGTCAAGTTAAGGATTATGGAGTCAACCACAAAAACCGAAGGACACAGAGTTGACGTAAAAATTAGCAGTAAAGATTTAAATTGAATTTATTTTCATAAATCAAACAACCTACTATTGAAATAATACTACCTACCTATTCAAATAATTCACTTCTCAAGGAGATGCATTTTATACACTTTCTCGGCGCGTTTGTCGTCAAAATGGGGGTTAAACTTTACTGTGATCACTTCCTTGAACCCTTCGTTAGTTTTCGGCTCAACTAATTTATTCCTGAAAATAGTATTATTACATTATTCACGAACTCATGCTAGGCATCATTATACTATTAATCTACTAATAGATGGCGCTACCGTCAGTAGGCCATGAAGAAGTCTGGCCAATTAGGACCTACCATGGCCAACCAGGAATCATTCCAAAATTTATTACGGTTAATTATAGTATTCTATCGATAGTAAACGGACAGTAAGAGAAATATGGCACTTCAGAGCTCTATATAGTACATATAACACGATACTTACTTATAGGAGTAAAACACAATATCGGTCACGGGCAGATGCTTGATCTTCATGATTTCACGGTACTTATTATTGTGTCGCGCATGCGCGAAAGTGGTGGCCATCTTGGCGCAACGGCACTGCACGCGCAGCTCCTGCGCAAGCGACGTCCAACGCGCGCGGGACTCCACATCCGGGTTTGTACTGTCCACTATCACACTCTTTCCTTGCTGAAAATGAAAATAATAATAACTGGTCAGTTTCAAACTAGTATTACCAGGCAAGGCGATAAAGCAAACCCGTGTGCATGCATATGTTCAAATGAAGGACAGCCCCCCACAGAAATCAAATCCCTGACCCCTGTATTTTTAAGTTAAAATGTTACCGCTAGCTAGACCAATGGGGCAAAAGAAACAAGACAACAGATTACGATATTCAAACAAACCTGCAGCAGTTTCTTCGCTTCAGAAGCACATTTCTGCCATGAACCCATCTCGTCCCGACAAACAATAACATATTTGCGATCAGATTTCTTTACAATTTGTTTAGCTATGAACGACTTGCCACTGCCTGGGAATCCGACAAGAACTAACACCTGAAATATAGAAGGAATGAATTCCAGACCAATAGGTCTGCATATAACAGACAATGGTACCTATAAATAACTGTATTGGAGTCAAATAAGAAAGCAGTGTCCTTTTAGCCCTTTCCACTTTTTAAACTTATATTCCCTTTTCATTGGTTGATCCAAACAACAACCTACATTAAATACCACAAAAAATCAGCCAGTCATCCGCAATATAAACTGATAATATTGTACTGCATTGCTTCATGATGTGACAAATCTAAAGTTAAAGTTATCTGTAATTCCAAGTGTGAAGTCACTATGACAACCTGATTATGGTAGCGGGGAGTCACTGGATGCGGGCGGCACAAGACCGCGAAGCTTGGAAAACCATGAGGGAGGCCTATGTCCTGCAGTGGGCGTCAAATGGCTGATGATGATGATGACGTCACTATGGTGAGTTTGTACTTTGTTATTAGTGGATTGACAGCTAATTAAATAGTTTGTAAGTTTGATTGGAGCCTTTGGGTACTAATAATACTCATGCAAGTAAGTACAGCTAGTTACAGAATATTCTATTTACCAACAGAAATTCAAACAATGGCTAAGTGAAATATTTAGCTTGATCGAAGTCGTCCAAAAATGCAGAAAATAAAACACAAACAATAAATATAATTAATTTCTTACCTCTTTTTCTTTGCTGATCAAATTCTCATTAAAAGGTTCCATTTTCAAATCCTTAGGATCAAAATCGGGTTTGTTCATAGGCACATTAGCTACAGAGTGGCCAAGAAAATATTGCTCAGGAGTATAGAACTTCAAACCGAGGTTCTCGGCCATTAGTTTGTCAGCCATGGAGTGATCTTTCTTCTTTCCTGGGGCCCAGTTTACCGGTCTACCTGCTGCGTCTCCACAGTAAAAACTTTTATCCATGTCCACATTGATTCCATCATTTTTCTGTAAAATAATATATGGTAATATCTGTAATAACTAAATATAAATATTTTGGACTTTTATTAGGGTTCTGTACATACATAAGAATAAATGGAAAGCTTATAAGATCACTGATGTACTTGTCTGTCCATCTGTCAAGACCCTTTTTCTCAGGAACGGAAAGAGAAAAAGAGAAATTAATATGAAGTACTACAGCCCACAGTGCCTGTTGGTGTAATAATTCAAGCTTTCAAATCAACACAATTAAAATTATATTATTCATTTACATTTTATTTTTTATACTCTCTAACTTACTATAAAAATCTATAGTACTTGTAATTGACCTAAAATCACAAAATTTGCTAAGTAAGAAGCAAGGTAACATACAGCCCAGAAAGTACTCAATTTACATGAAAAAACCAATTTCAAACTTATCTTTGTTGTAGGTTTTTTTGGAGTACAGATTTTTCTACTAGAAAGTTTGTAACTTGTTTGCTCAAATTGTTTATTCATCAACTGTATGAATGCAAGTCCTACTTGCATTAGTCCAGTTTTTTAGTAAGGAACTTGCAGATTTTTTATTACCTGTGTAGTGAAGACTTCCCACATTCCAATACCAGGTTTCCTATAAAACCCTCTGCCTGTAGCTATAAAAGCTTGAATTGGAATTTGTAGTTTATCAATTATTGCTTTTATTTTTTTCTTGAAATCATCTATATTGACTCTACCACTGCCCACAGGTGCTTGATTACTCATGATAAGTATTTTGAAGCCCTGGTCCATTTGCTGTTTAAGTTTTTGAGCAACAGAAGGGAAAGCAATCTGCCAATCTTTTGTATCAACTGGATGAACTTTCCCTGACTTGGTTTTTATCAAAGTACCATCCATATCAAAAGCAGCTACTTTTTCACTTGACTTAACACCTTTAGCTGTATAGACTAACAGTGCTCCGCTATCAATATCGTCCCACATGTCTTCTAATGTTTCTTGAACATCATGAGTTTCCAATTTCAAGCTTTTTTTCTTGCTTTCAGAGGGTTCGTCTTCCAATTTCCTTTTTCTGTTTTGACCTTCTGGAGCCGGATCAAATTCAATTAGATGAAAGTGATTGTTGAACAAGATTTCTAGTCTTGTCAAATGCCCAACTTTGTAGACAGAATCTTTCTTCATAGCAAACCCATCTAAGCCTGATGGGTTCTCTCCTATTTGCTTTATTTCCACAATGCAATCTTCGCAATTTGCTTTGAGACTCACTGGGAACAAAACCGAAGTTTGAATTTAAGAGGTTAATTTGAAGGTTAAAATGCAGATACTAACACATCTAATCTACTTACATTGCTGCCGAGAACAAGATGGGTTCTTGATCTGGGTTAACTTACTGCGACCTATCACTAGTTCAACTTCATGCGCGAGTGCGATTGGCGGATGCGAATTTTGTATGCATTTCAAGAAACACCGGCGGGCCATTCCCATTCATTGAATTAACTACGCACAGTAGTAGGGTTATTACGAAAATTGTGAGTGTTCTTTAAGCTAGAATATACCTAGTACTTTTTGAAAAGTTTAGACTTCATCATCATAGGAATTCATCAGTGAATTGATTGATTTCGCACAGCTAGCACAACAAAAACACAAACAAAACAATTTCAAACGTTATCTGTGATTTCAAACAAAGTCAATAGACTCGGCAGCTTTCGTTTTCTGACACTTTTTTTATACTGTATGAATTGGATTGCATGTCAATGTCACGTTTTCTGTGATCACAGAGTATAAGGTGCATTCAGACTCAACACCCGCAACACCGAGTTTGCAACACCGCGTGCGCTCACGCACGCAGTGTTGCAAACTCCAAACTGCAAGAAAATAGGAGGATGGTTAATGAAAAAACCAGGAAGCAGTAATAAAAATCAGGGGGCAAAATTAAGTACCTACCTTTTTTTCCCGAAATAAGCAAACAAAAGTTTTTTCATCACCGGCCGTTTTATTTATTTATGTACCAAAAACCGCCCAAAAGCAAAAGCACCATACCATCCAAAAAAAAAAGATCAAACCAAAACATGATTGTTCCGACCACAGTTCCGACACACACACAACACCTAGCACTTACTTTATGTTATTATAACAAACAATGTTTCAAATTACCGCTACTATTTATTAATTTCAATTCGTACTCGCTTACTCGCAACTCAACTCCAATCCAACTCGACAGATTAGACACAGCAGACACTATTGTATTGTAAGTTATTTATTAAGCATAAATAAAATCATATTATATCCCACAGCACAGATACGAAAAACGTATTATGAATAATTGTACTCATCTCACTCGACAAAAAAACGTTCCGTTCGATGCGATGTGATTAAAATAATAGTTGCCAACATAACACAACCACAAATTCCTAAAAATCAGTAGATTTTCTCTATTTACGAAAAAAAACCAGTAGATCAGGAGACTAGGCCTAAAATCATGTAATCTCCTGATAAATCATGAGACTTTGCAACACTGCGCGCACGCGTTCCGCTCTATAACTACGGCGTGAAATCGCGCTTTCCCTTTGGTGTATGGCATGATTCGCGAGGCGCACCTTTCTATGCGTGATTGCTAAGTTGCCATCGTGTGAAGGCAACAGAAGCTTGACAATGGTTGTCTATGGTTGACAAAAATTTTCTGTGATGATCACAGTATTCTCTTATTATTCTGTGGATAGGATTCGTCGTCTCGTGCGTGTTGTGTTCGAAATTCTGTTTTCATAGAAATAGAAAGGTTTTTTACGCCTTATAAATTAAATGAGACTTCAAAGTATCATAGAAATAATCAGATAAACCAAAAATTCTTTGAAATATTCAAAATTATCGATACAATTCGGGTATGTAATTGCAATGTTTATCAAACCAAATTCAACTGCACTGACGTGTACCTACTTGTAAAGAAACCAATTTCACGTTCTCCTGTAATTGATTTGTTTCTAGGCGCTTAAGAATTTTATCATGGGGCCAACTAAACGGAGAAATTTAGCGGAAAAACAAGAATTACTAGAAAACGGTGACTCTCTCACACCTGTTGGCAAAAGCAACATAAAAGGCGATGAGTTCAATATTGCCGTTCTTTTATTCCTGTACACGCTTCAGGGTATACCCCTGGGCCTAGCCGGTGCTATTCCTATGTTACTGCAAAATCGGGGAATAACATACACCCAGCAGGTAAACAAACATTTTAGTCAAATTCTAGGGTGGGGGAACTAAAGCACATAAGTCAAATTGTCATGAAATTATTGTTCTATACAACATATAAGTAATTAAATAGCAGTTTGCTTAATTTTTGTAAACAAAACATGTATATCTTCTATTAATTATTTCATGACAGCTCTCTATCAATGTAATAAAATTGATACGGAGTAATTTTATAATTGGTTTTTTTCACCGCCCCAATAATTTATGTTTTGGTCTTGTGCTTTAGTCTGCCGACCCTAGAATTCATTTATCAAACAACTATTTTGTAATATTTTACTGCATTTATACTTTGTACAGTCTTAAATGTCAAAGTTTTGCTTGCAGGCAGAATTCAGCTTTGTTAACTGGCCATTTAGTGTCAAGTTGCTGTGGGCCCCAATCGTAGACGCTTTCTTCTGGCCAAAGTTTGGGCGAAGAAAAACATGGCTGGTGCCTGTGCAATACCTGCTCGGTATAGTCATGATACTCATGTCAACCGGCGTAACAGACTGGCTGGGCTCGGAGAGTGTGCCTCCTTCCATGACAGTACTGACTGTGACATTCTTGTCACTTAACTTTCTGGCAGCAACTCAAGATATTGCTGTTGATGGCTGGGCACTAACTATGTTGAAAAGGTATAGTTAAAAAGCTAGTCATATGTTTATGATGGTAAAATTAAAATACCAAACTTTATTCTACAATGAACATATTTTAGGGTACCAATATAAATATTTTGGCAGCATTCAGTAGATAATTTATTGTAAAGAGATAAATAAGGCTATATCACTACTACCCACCCAGATATTTCATAGATTATTTTCTACATCTGCTTTCAGGTGTAATGTGGGCCACGCTTCAACATGTAACACAGTGGGTCAAACTGCGGGATTCTTCCTTGGCTATGTCATGTTCTTAGCCCTAGAATCACCCTACTTCTGCAACAAATACCTCCGTTCAGAGCCCCTTGAAGTGGGCTTGGTAACCCTAGCTGGCTTCCTGTGGTTCTGGGGGTGGATTTTTATGATAACAACTACTCTCATTGCTATAATGAAGCATGAGGCTCCTGAGGCTAACAGCAAGGAGGCACACACTAAAGGAATGAGTGATATTGTCACAGCTTACAAACAACTCTACAGTATTGTAAAACTGCCAGCTGTACGCACACTAGCACTTGTTTTGTTTACTGCCAAAGTAAGTATACTTCCTTGAAACTGCATTTAAAACTGAAGATCAGTGCAAATTATTCATTCCACATTGAAAAGTATTCATTTATGGGTTCCAACCAGAGGCGGCTCGTGACTTTATTTTATGGGTGTTCACAAAAAGATTGAAAAGTCTTGCTAGTTGGGCAACTTGTTCGGGTTTAAACACACGCGTAAAAGTTTAGTTTTTGAAGCACATGTTTGTGTCAGGGCGAGTTCAGGCCGTGGTGGCCCCTTTGATTTTAGGTCAAGACGCTTTTCTAAAGTCTTTTCACAGTTTTTAATATAACATACATTGTATTGTTCCATTTTCAGCACAAATAACGCACAGAAACTAATTTAAATAGCGGAATAACACAAAACTGTCGTAGATATTCGCGCGAAAAGTGATCGACTGACTTGATGTGATTACTTGATTAGATTGGTGGGACGCGTTTGTTTGTTTACTAAGATCGGCAACAGCTCAAAATTAGCTGCACTGTGCGTGCACCGCATTGTCACCTCGCACCATTTGGCAACGTAGCGCATGAGCGGCGCTCCAGATTAGGCTCATTTCTCATATGAAATCTTTTGTTTCACGTACCGGGCCGTTCCAATGTTTCTCTTTCGCACTCATTGAATTTAGTACTAGGCATTGTACTGAATTTCGTTTCATAGGAGCGCAATCGCTGGCGCTCCACTCGGTAACAACTTGACACCAAATCTTATGCTTGAAAACATTTTAACTTCGTACGTAGTTAATTATTTCTAGTAAACTACTATAATGTGTGTAGGTCTTTGTGTGCATAGGTTTAAAAATTTATAGGTGGATAAAATTTTGATTTTTTTTATTAAGTAATGTACTTAGTTACTTATTTTTGTGGGAGTGCACTGCACCAGCGCTCTATGAGACGAGCCGCCTCTGGTTCCAACTACTTTTCACTTAATATGTGATGGGGGCTTTATTAACATGCTTTTATTTTCAGATTGGCTTTAGTGCCAGTGATGCTGTATCAGGTCTCAAGTTAGTTGAAGCAGGCGTTCCGAGAGAGGACCTAGCTCTCTTAGCAGTCCCATTAGTACCTGTACAAATTATTATGCCTTTGGTAAGTAGTTTATCCATGGGATATTTTAAAAGTAAAATAGAGGTTCCAACTATAACTTATGATCATTAAAATAAATGGTTGCTGTTAACTTTAAAATTAATAACCTTTTGTACACTGTCTTTGGGCAATAAAGAATTAATAATAATAATAATAATCAGGGACAGAAAGATCTTGACACAATGCCACTGAGCTATCAAGACGTGAGACTTTGGTGAGCTGCGTCTACTCACCATAATGAAGTTCTATGAATCACAGCGAAACCTGGTCAGACTTCCAACCGTTAATAATGTGTTGTGCATATGATAGTTTGGTATAATTAGGCAACCCATTTTGAGTCCACTCTAATTTGATTGATCAAAATAATGTCACATTTTACAACTTGTCAAATATTACCGCCACAAATGTTGTCTTGGTCTTATTAATATTTACAAGACGCTATTAGACAATGTAGCTTTAATTTATAGTTATACTAGCTGTCCCGGCGAACTTCGTACCGCCACAGAATCCGTACATACGATTCATGCACAACAACGTTCGCTCGCACATCGCCATATACTTTAAACTTAAAATAAATATTATCCCATGGGAACGCATTACCGGGATATCAAGTATGCTATGTCTCAATTCAAGTATTTGTCTATCTGTACGCCAAGTTTTATGTAAATCCGTTCAGCCGTTATTGCGTGATTGAGTAAGAAACATCCAAACATCTTCACAAACTTTCGCATTTATAATATATATATTTTTTAAACATACAATATAAAGACATGCATTAGTACAATGTGACTTCTGCACGTTTTAAGGATGACACACACCAACGCGGTGGCGGTGGCGGTCCATACATAAATCATTTAGCAGTAGTATTTTGTATGGACCGCCAACGCCACCGCGTTGGTGTGTTTTATCCTTTAGAACTTGTTCATGCACTTCTTTATTAGCTGACGTTGAGTGACATAATTATATCGGAACACGAAGACACTTCGATTGTTTCTGCATTGTGGCGTGGCGGTGAAATTGTACTTGAATGTAAAATATGTTGAGCATTGAACTCAAATCTTCCAGGCTCTCAGCCATAATCACTATGTCATCGGCGGATCGAAGGTGAGTGATGTACTCGCCATTTATGTTGATGCCAGATCCTTCCCAGTCCAGAAGATTCAATACGTCTTCAAGTGCAGCTGTAGTGTCGGAGATATTACATCTCCCTTTCTCACTCCGCGCTGCTAATGAATAGGATTCGAATTCTGATCCTGCAGTCGGACTGACATTGTGGCGTTTTTATACAAACACTTCAGCACTTCGATGTAGTGATAGTCAATTTGGCACCGCTGGAGAGATTCATGTACCGCCCATGTCTCGATCGTAGATTTGAGTTCAATGCTCGATGACCCTAACGGAGCTTCTAACAGAGGTCTTACAATGAACATGGACAAGAGTAAGATAATGTCGATCTTCTATGTATCACCCACTCCTATCAACGTTGGCGGCTTTGACCTGGAAGTTATCGACCACTATGTATACCTGGGACACGGTCCAGTTACGTAAGCCCAACTTCGAAAGAGGTCACTTGTCGAATCCAACTCGAATGGGCAGCGTTCGGGAAACTAAAACACATTTTCGCGTCCAAAATACCTGTGTTTCAAGAAGATTTATAACCAAGGTGTGTTGTGATGACTTGTGGATGTGAGACCTGCTTGCTGACTAATCTATGGGCCTCATAAGAAGGCTCAAGGTCGCCCAACGAGCAATGGAGAGAGCTATGTTAGGAGTTTCACTGCGTGATCGAATCAGGAATGAGGAGATCCGCAAAAGAACCCGAGTTACTGATATAGCTCGAAGAATTGCTCAGTTGACGTGGCAGTGGGCGGGGTACATAGCTCTCAGAACTGATGGCCGTTGGAGCGAAAATGTTCTGACGTGGCGACCGCGGACCGGACGACGTAGCGTGGGCAGGCCCCCCACCAAATAGTTTGATGACCTGGTTACGGTGGCGGGGAGTCGCTGGATGTTGGCGTCACAAGACCGGAGAGCTTGGAAAACCATGAGGGAGGCCAATTTCCTACAGTGGGCGTCAAATGGCTGATGATGATGATGTAAAATATGTAAAACCAAATTTTCTCTTCCAGATCCTAGCAAAGCACACGACAGGTCCCGAGCCGCTGTCCCTGTGGCTGCGAGCGTTCCCGCTCCGACTGCTCGTGGGCCCGATCGCCGCGGCGCTTGTAGCAGTGACGCCCAGCCTGCTGGGAGACTCCGGACCGTCCTACTCCTACCTGTTCATACTGATGAGCTTATACATCTTCCACCAGGTAATTTGTTGACTAGAATTGTACTATTACATTCACGTGCTGTTGTCCTGTGGTATGGTGTGTCTGCCTCGTTGGTCTAGCTGTTAACATGCTTGATTACCAAAACAGAGGTTGTGGGTTTGATTCCCGCTGGAGGCCCCCATACTTGATTGCACAAATGGCCTCAGTCTGGGTGTATTTCCGTGTTTGTGATGTCCTTGTCTGGTTAAAATAGCACAGGGTATCCTTGTTTGGGACCAAAACAAGTGATTGTGTTGTGTGGTACCCCAGAGCTACGATGATCTTCACAAGATCGCGCAAGCCTTTCTATCTTTAGCAGCTGCTCTAACTTCGCTCCAAGTCGGTCTGGCAGCATGTAGCTCGCTGTCTACTGTAAAAAAATTATCGCATTGCAAATGTTGCAAGTACAGTGAATTCCACGTTTACGATTTCCCATTCTACTCTTCTAAGTTGTTGTTTTGATAGAACTGAGAACCTAGACACCCTTTTCAATAGAATAGACGCTATTGATACAAAAAATATGCCATGAAAGCGGCCCTTTCACCTATCTAGTGTAAGCAGGAGTTGCCAATAGAGTTCACTAGACGCTGTGTAAATCGTCTGACGTAAATATAAAAGCCTTATAATTATTTACACCAAAACACATTAGCACAAACAATAACGACAATTCAATTGCGCTTTTCAGACCTGCCTCTACTCGATGTTTGTTGCGGTGATGGCGTTCTTCGCCAAGGTGTCCGACCCTGCGGTGGGCGGGACTTACATGACTCTCCTAAACACTGTGTCCAATCTTGGCACTAACTGGCCCAACACACTCTCGCTATGGGCCATCGACCATCTTACCTACAAGTCGTGCTCCCTTACTGAACAGCTGGACAACACATGTGCCTCGCAGGAAGAGGTTGATGTGAGTAGCTGTTAGCCTTCTATGTCTGACTCAATAAGTGATTGATCAGCTCATCCAATTGCTAGTGCAGCAGTTCACCTATCTAGTGTATGTAGGAGTTCGCTCCTGAACACTGTGTCCTACCTTGGCACTAACTGGCCCAACACACTCGCTATGGGCCATCTACCAGCTCACCTGCGAGTCGTGCTCTCTGGGCAACAATTGCGCCTCTCAGGAATAGATTGATGTTTATCTTAAGCTATCTTCGTCTGAGTCAATAAGTGATTGACGCCGCGGCGCTGGTAGCGGTGATGTCCAGCCTGCTGGGAGACTCGGGACCTTCCTACTCCTGCCTGTTTATATATTTATTTATTATTTTATTAGAAGGTGAAGGAACAGATACAAGTACAGTTAAACATTTCATCATAATCATCATTCAGCCACAAGAAGTCCACTGCTGGACATAGGCCTCCTCCATGGATTTCCAAAAAGACCGGTTGGAAGAGGCCTGCATCCAGCGCCTTCCTGCCACTAGTTAAACATTCGATTTGTTAAAAATAAGATGTAGAGTTGGTACTGCATTCTTAGACCGTGAAGTGTATAATTTAGTGTGCGAGAAACCAGGGGTAAGACTCTTAACTGCAGAACAGATTTTGATGAATTTTTTTCAACGTCAAATCTTATTCGTAGTTCGGTTCGGTAGTCTTCTATTAGGGTTGTGGGTATGCCCATCGTGGCCACAACGGTGGATCCGCGCTTGAGGTGAGGACTTACGTAATAGCGCCCCAGGGCAAGTGATGAATCAATACTCATTTAATAGTCACCCATTTGTGGAATCAGGTTAAGATAAATGGTAATGTTTTTAGTTATTTCTATTCTATATTCCATTCCAGACACGCTTTCCCTGGATGTAAAGAAACTTTTCTCAGAAAAATGATCAAATTCAATTAATGCCAATCGGGAATTGGCATTTCTTGAACCAATGTGAGATATATGAAGGCCCCTAGGTGTTGGAAATTTCAAATTGCTTTTCATATATAAAGCTTAAGAAATTTGATAAGTCCGTTAGGAAGAAAACACACAATATTTTTAAACTACCGATCCAACACTGTGGCTTAGGCGAGAAAAATTAATTGTATCCCTAATTTAGGTGTAGGGGAGGTACTTTCAGCTCTCTATCACTTGTCGTCTCTGTGCTAAGCCGGGCACAGACAGACGGACGGATATGGCGAAACTGTAAGAGTTCCTTGTGGACTACGGAATCCTAAAAAGGACCTTTTTATGGCAATAAAAACTTTTTTCTTTTGTCTTCCACCGGCACAGCTATGCAAGGGCGCCGGCGGTACGTGCGTGACGCGCCTCGATGGCTTCTACATCGAGTCTGCCATCTGCCTCGTGGCCGGCTTCCTTTGGCTGCAGTGGGGGCGGCCCACCATCCACCGCCTTCAGCGGCTACCCGGCTCCGCTTGGCAGATCGCCCGGGGGAGGTAAGGCTCGATTTACATTGCCGCGGACGGGAAGGGAAGCGAAGCTAAGCTATTGCCGGGACCAAGATTTACTTAGCTGTTTGATCTCCTGCGTATCGTCCAAGTCAGATTTACAAACTAAGCAGGCGAAGGTTTGCTGGACGGGGGTGCTTCTTGCATTAAATACGCCAGTGTGCTTTTGCTTTTCTATTTAGTGCAATGAAGTATTGAAATAAATAGTAATAAAATCGGATAGCGTGTGTTACCGATAATGAAGCCCTTCGTAACTGGCGTAGTTAAGCCTGCGACCGTCTAGTCTAGATTGTGAAACAGAGGCGCAGCGGGATGTACGACATACTCGGCAAACGATGGGCATTTCCCTTCCTTTCCCTTTTCTTCGCATAACATGTATTGACCCTAAGCGTGCCGTGCCCGGTAGAGTACATTTCTTATTCAAGTTGGGTGTGTACGCGATTTGTGAATATTTCTTCGATCTTTTTTGTAAGGATTGATAAATGTGGGAAATTAGTTTAGGCGGTCTCCATACGAAAATGAACACCTAAACTCTGCTGATTAATCTGTAAATTCAACTGACTGAAGCAAACACAATACTGAGTTATCATTCATTCATTGAAACAATACACCATATAAGTCTAATTTTCAAATAATTACGGACCAGTCGATAGTCTTCGTGCATTAACTTTTGTATGGAACCAGTCCACCTCAAACAAATTATAATATGTACGGGAAATCCACTCTTTTTTTAAGGTGTTCAATACATTTAACATTTAGAACCAGAAGTCGTCATTCAGCATTCTCATTTAAATCAATGTATTTATTTTGTTTTTATTTAATATTGTAATTATATAAGGCATTTTTAATATTGGTGTGTGAAAGTTGGCTTCATCAATAATGAAGATGCATATTTCTAATTTTACGCACAGATCTGTGTTGTGGTACTAAGATCTGGTTTTGATCGCGCCTGTCTATCGATACAGATACCACCTGAGGTAGACATAGTCTACTAGGTATATCCATTAAATTCTTTGTGCGATTTTGATATGGATACTTGTGGCCGAGTAATAAAGTATGTAACATTAAAGACCTCATGTTGGCCTAATGTTACAAAGATGACGCCATCTTGATAAGTATTGTTTGACTGATTGACAACGCCCAGTTGTGAAACATAATCTACTTTGTTGCTACTGGATGATGGACTAGATTTTGTGAATTAGACTAGTTAACACAAGTTGTGATAGAAAAAGTATGATTTAATTTAACTAAAACGTCTATTTTTATGCGCGTCTCGTATTGTAGTACAAATCAACTGTGTATTATAAGTATAATTTACTCTTTGTATTAATATACTTTAGTTTCGGAAATAAAACAGGGAAGAAAACACCAAACGCTGCTCTTATATTTCCTTTATGTACACATCAACGATTCGTTATATTCTATAACAATTTCATACTTTTATACACAATAATCATAATATTATCTATTGCGTCTAAGACAGGATACATTTTCAAGCTAAGAAGTGTTTCGTATATGCAATAAAAAAATAATACTTAGGTGTATTAATCACGCCTGTATTCTGGAGACCAGAGATAATACTGTAACATGAATCTGTATAGTCTTCTTGGAAGATCATTGATTTGTGCTCGTAATAAATGAGAAGAACGTAGATGTATATATATATATATATATATATATATATATAAGAAATAAATATGTGCTCAATGACATAAATATTCATTCCTATGTATTTAACCTATCATATATCTATATCTAGGAAGTCTTTGGTGTAAACAAGTCACAAAACAGCATCGTGCATCATTACGGATTTCATAAAGAGTATAAGTAACTCAATTGCTATATTACTGAAAACATTGGTACTTACATATCTACTTGCTGAAATGTTGAAATATTTAATTTATACATTGTTAAGTACATTCCTTTCACCTGTTTAAGATATTTAGGTGGTGAATTATTTATTACACTTTAGTTTAATTGACCGTGTTTTACTTTATGTTGGAGTTTATTGATTGAGTTAAAAATAAAGTTGACTTGGAATTCACATTTAGTTGTTTTTGTGCCTTCTAATTCAGTAAAGAGCACCTAGTTAAGTTGCCAAGCACTTTCAGTTATCATCATCATTCAGCCACAAGAAGTCCACTGCTGGACATAGGCCTCCTCCATGGATTTCCAAAAAGATCGGTTGGAAGCGGCTTGCATCCAGCGTCAGTTTCCTTTCAGTTAACAAAAATATAATTGCAAACGTAAATACTTTAAAGCACAAATAAAGCATAACACAGCTAGCTGTTATTTTGTGCGTCATGTGTACGGCGCAGATATATGGCACAGCGGTTATTCATAATTTTTGCATCATAACATAATGTACTAGAAACAGACTGCGATTTGATCAGTCATCAGCAATTCTCAATGCACCCACCCCATTTACGATTTTCGGATTCGGTTCGTTAGCGTGTTCAGCACTAAAACGGCATGTTTTCAGTTTTGATCCCACTTTTCGAATGCTGCTTTCTTACCGCCAACGTTCAGTATGTTATGAAACCAGACGCCTCACGACGTAGAACAATTCTGGTACCTACATATTAAAAACAAGTTAACGTTTGGCAGTTGACAATTGTGCAAAGAAAATAAAGTGACTTTTTAACACTTAATTTTCTTTAGAACGCAGCCCAGTCCACTTATTCGTCCATGGTTAGCCATAGATTTTTAAAACAAAGAGGCTCCTTCCTGTCTGAGGCTTTCGCAAAACGATATTTTCCGAATTGCCATACACCCTGCGACGTAACTCTCACCAAGAAGGTTCGCTTAAAATCACGGTTCCCGCCGCGCGAGTTCATCGTCGCATATGATGGGCTTGCGGTCGTCGCTCTTACTGCCTTTGCCCATCCGGCCGACCCGCCTGGCCAGGGCGCTGGTCTTGTCGACCGCCCCCCAGCCGCCCTGGCCGCCCCCGCTGCCCGACCGGGACAGGAGGCCCGTTACGCCCTCGCCCAGCTTGCTGTGGTGGATGCCGTAGAGGAAGTAAAGCAGGAGTCCTGGAGGAGGGGAGTTTATTGACTGGTAAATAATTAATCTGAGCACCGTTACTTGCAAGTGTATTGTGTATCAAAATGAATTTGCGGAAGAGACAAACACGCATCGAATCTTAGTAGTGGATGATAAGATAAGGTAGATGGACCTACAAACAAAGCCGGTGGTTGCCGAATTCTCTTCATAATGGGAATCCGAATACGAACCTTGTATAAATGATATGTACATTTGGATTTAATCATTGAATGAGAATAACAAAAATTAAAGTAGTATTTGTGGAAATGTTCCTTCAGGCATTCGTTTGATGACCTGATGATACGTCATCAGTGATGGTGGATCATATTTGAAGGGTCGCTGTCCACTCTTTGAGAGGTTTAAGGAAACTTGTGTTTCCTTGTGATGTTTTCCTTAACCGTAGTGGTATTGCTACTACGGATTCAACGTAACGTAGAAAACAAATCATTGGTACCTGCCGCTATTCGAACCCAGAACATACAATGCTAAGTTATATGATGTAGTATAGTGAGGTGCCCGCGTGTAGGCTTTTAGAATTAAAATACTACCGTTGGCGAGTGATATGGCTACTATAAATTCAACGTAGGTAACATAGTAAATAATTGTTTTTAATAATAATTTCCTCAAGGGTGCGGTAAACATAAGAATAAACAGTAGCGCGGTCAATAATGTTACGCCCTACCGAAGGTCATCCAAATCGCGAAGCGCGCCCACGTGAGCGCGTTGAGGTTGGCCATCAGCTCGACGTTCATCAGCACGCTAACGGCGGGCAGCAGCGGCACCCACGGCACGCGGAACGGGAGCCGCGTGGGGCTCTGCTGGTGCGCCCAGATTATCACCAAGCCTGGAAGTTGGAAGCTCCGCGTTAAGGATGAAACACACTGCATAAATACTACTGCAGTAAATGACGTACGTCTGGGCCGCCACCGCGTTGGTGTGTTTCATCCTCTTGATTGCGGTTTTCTTGTTGTGTAGGTACTGTCATTCCTAGAGGTGTGCTACTCTTTCTTAAATCGGACAGAATCCTTAGGGAAGCCATCACAACGAAATCGAGTTGAATCTTTCGCTTGGGAAATTGAGATACTAAGCAGAAAGTGCGGGGTTGCCTCTAAAATACGCAATTCCTGAAATACGTCATTAGAGTTTGTGCAATGGGCTTTTTTCTTAGATTTATAAGAACAATATAAACTCACGCCTGTATCCCAGAGGGGTAGGCAGAGACCAGAGACTGCCACTTGCCACGATCCTGACAGATCTCTTTCGCTTCAGCAACATTCATTAGTCGTTGCATGCACGCACGCCGGTATCGGGTACTTTTTATCTTGCCCTGATAATATTGACTCCTAATATTTTTCGAAATATCAGGGTTTACATGATTTTATGAAATACGTAGGTAAATTCTATTTAACACCAACCTTCAAGAATTATCACACAGCGCCACTTAAAATCAAATGAAAGAGAATTGAAAATATTTCATGTTTTCAATTCTCTTTTGTGAATTTAGGTACTTGAATTGAATAAAACAAATTAAAAAGCCGCAGAACAAAGAATTTTGTAAATGACAAACTGTGATGACGTGTTTCTGGTTTTCCATTTACGTATAGAGGTAACCTAGTATTATTTATTGTTTAAAAATACACAAACCTTTCAAAATAGTACATAATTTATTGTCTCTTGGACAATTGATAGAGACAGAGCCGGGTTTGACTTGCTAATTCGAGACTTAAGTCTCGATTGTTCTAGAGGTGTTATGTGGAAGTCATTATTACCATACGTGCCCACCGCGGATTGGCAGTTTCAAGCGCTGAGGTATGGGAACACCTCAGACACTCAGGGTTTCCTCACGACGTTTTCCTTCGCCGTAAGCGAGTGGTACTGTTACTATAACTTCAGAAATGTACGTAGAAAATAAAGTCATAGGTACACGCCGGGATTTAAACCTACGCCCTCCCGAATGAGAAGCCGGCGTTCTACAGCTACGCTACCACCGTTCTATATATTTAATTAATTAAGTAAAACCGAGTGTACCAAAGTCACACTGTGCCTAAGTCACACTATTACTCACGAAGGATTAACCGAAGAATCATTATAATAATCATTTATGTGATCCCCAAAATCCCAACTGAGTCAGTGTTGGTAACCGCAACATAAAATAAGCTGGTAATGGCGTACACGGAAAAGGGAGACCTATTGCGAACCTTAGTCACGTGGAGCTACGAGCGAATGTATGTATACTCACAGGCCACGATAATGCAGGTAAGCACGAAGTCGGGCAGCAGCGCCCACAGACCAGCCGGTTCGGCTAAGAAATGGTTGTGAGCGCACAGCGCTGCAGCGGCGATGGTGAAGACGTAAACGCAAGTCGTGACCGCAGCCCCGGGCGCTCTGCCCCCTGCCAGGGGCTCCAGCCACGCGTATTGCGCGCGCAGACGGCCCACCGTTAGCGCTTCGAACATCTGGAATAGTTACATCAGGAAATTGAATTCAAGCACTGTACGTTTATTATACGGATGCCCATATACCTACGTATGAAATTGGGGTGTTTTAACAACTTTTACAATGCGAAAAGCTTAAACTTGTTACATTTTAAGGCAGCAGGCGGTAATTTTTTAGGTAATTTTAGTTTGCAAAACTTTCCCCATTTTCAGAAGAATATGAGAACTTTTTGCACCCTGTATATTGGTTTTACTGTATGTATGGTAATGCTATGGGGCATGGTAGGTCAACAGGAAAAAAAACTGCACTCGTCAACAATATGAAGAAAGGGGAAATATAGTTTTTAAACTCGAATGGAATCCGAAGTATCGTCGAAAGTCGTTAAAAATTGTACGAGATATAAAACAAATTGCATTATTACCTCAGAAGAAGAAGATGCTTCCGTAGCCGGGGTGCCAGTAGCGGAGCTGTCTTCCCGATCACACGGCGAGTCCAGTTGCGGGGCTCCAAAGCATTTGTCGTCTACGACCGGCGCGGGCCTGTACCGCAGAATAATCACCGCCGCACTCACGATGGTATAAGCGAGCAATGTCCCGATAGACATGAATTCTACCAGCTTGTCCAAATCGAAGAGCAAGGCTATCACAGCCGAAGAAAAACCGGATATGATTAAGTTTGAAATAGGGATCTGAGACCTGTTGGTCACATCACTAAGAAAACCAAACAAGAGGCCATCTGCTGACATCGCGTAAAGACAACGTGGTAATGAAAATAGAGAACCTAAAAGTGTTGTCGTCATGCCACAAACGGCTCCGACCGCCACGGCATATTTGGCCCAATCGGCGTGGACCATACCCAAAGCTTCCGGCAGAGCAGCCTCAGGTTTAATCTCATAATAGGGAACCATAAGGGTAAGAGCTATCGCGACCAAAATATAAGCGAAAGCAACTACGCTCATAGACAGAACAGTCGCAATCGGAATAGACCGTGAGGGATCTTTCGCCTCTTCGCTGGAAGCTGATATACTGTCGAAGCCCACGAAGGCATAAAAGCATGACGCTGCACCGGTCAAAACCCCACTGAATCCAAACGGCATGAACCCTCCAGACCAGTTGCCGATGTCAGCATAATAAAATCCCAAGAAGATGACTAGAGAAATCACAAGAAGATTCAAGATAGTGAGGCCATTATTTATGTAAGCCGAAGTCTTCACTCCCACGGCAAGGATCAGCGAAGCCACTATGCAGATGAGAAAGGCTAACACGTCAGGATGCTTGCTGAGCAAAGTCTCGTGAAGTTCGCCGGTGACTGAGATTGTCGCGTTGCTTATCGCCCCGTCTAGCATCGCGTCCAAATAACCTGACCATGCTCGCGCGACTGAAGCAGCTCCTGCAAAGATATAATCAAATCGGTTACCAATGCAACTCAACCTGCCTAACAGCCTAACGGCCGTCAGCCGTAGAACAGAAGTTTGAAGACGGCGATACTTATGATGATTTTGAAGATATACATACATTGTTGGATAACAAGCACTAAGTAGTTGACAGACGTGATAGATTTCATGATAAGTTTTTTTTTAAATAATACCTTAGAGATTTTATCAATTCGAAACCTCAGACTGAAATCGGCCAACTTGACAGAACTAAGCTAATTTAGAAGTTACAGATACCTACCGAAATGGAATACCTGCTTATCAAAATATAATATAAGAATATTATATTGTACACCGGAAAAAAACAAACAAAAAATAAAAATATGAAGTTAGCAAAGAGGGAACGGACGGAGGTAACGATGCCTTTGCAACATAAAACATGTAGCACAGCATAACTTTTGGGCAACCTCTAGGTAGTTTGCTTACCGAGCATGTACTCCAGAACGATGTTCCATCCGATTATGAACGCCCAGAACTCGCCAATGCTGACGTAAGTGTAAGCGTATGCACTGCCAGCCCGGGGTATCCTTGTGCCGAACTCTGCATAGCATAACGCGGCCAGGGTCGAGGTGATGCCAGCTAAGAGAAAGCTGAGAGCAGTGGCCGGGCCAGCCTTGTCTTTGGCCACGGTGCCGATCAGAACGTAGATGCCAGCTCCCACCATGTGCCCCACGCCTGGACAAGGTATAATTGTTGCACTCAACATTAACAGGATCCAGGTAATCGTTAGATTCGTGGGAAGCTTCGCCTTATATAACTCATTGTGAAATGCCTACATTGCAGGGACAGGAATATTTTAACTTTGTCGCGATACCGCAACTACCAAGTACTACAATAGGTAGGTATAGCCCAGTCATAATATACTTACTTAGTAGGTACATTGACATTTAGCAAACAGAATGTGAATTCTTTACGTTGAAATAAATTATTGGTTTCTGATTTTCTTAAAAATATCTACTGTATTAAGAATAGTTAACATTCGTACCTAACAAGGTAGCAAACCACACACAAATACAATGCATAAAACATTTTTTTGTAACCCAGAGTAATAACTTACTGAAAAGTAGATAGTAGATTATTATTATTCCCTATCTACCTAGTCTTCGACTCTGTCTACCCCTCTGGGCTCAGGATCATCCACTTATGTATGTCGTTAGATGCAGAGATAAGAGCGAACAGGATAAGGTCACTCACCTAGGAGTGTGATGTCGAAGGTCGTAAGGCATCTGTTCAGCGGAGTGTCCAGAGTATCTCCGTACAGCGGTTTGCGCCTGTTCATCTTGTGGCAGAAGCCCGAGAGGACGTGCCCCAGTATCTTATGCCGTGCGCCCGGCATCGTGGATCTGGCTTTGGAAGATGTAGAAGCAGGAAAAAGTATTATCGACTTAGTTTTTTTTCCTTGTGCGCCAGACTGTAATGCACAATATCACAAAAGAAAACTCCAATAAAATAAAACAACGGCTACACTTCAGTGCGAAAAAAAAAGTTGATAAAAAGAAATAGAGTAAAGCAGAAACTCACCTAGAGTTTTAGTTCCTATTCAATAGGTGCTGTTCTTTTTTCAGTTACATTTTCTGATGCGCGCGCAACAGATCGATTACGTACTCCACAACTTTACAAATAGGTGTAGCTCTATATGTATACAGACGTGTTTACTGTGGCCTGTGTATATACACGACTGTTGTGTGAGTTAGAGGGGTGCGTTCGAGGCAGAACGTCTAATTTCCATAGTATTTCTGCAATTAAATTCCATCTATAGTTTAATATTTTAGAGGTAGATATGTCTATATAGACTCTACATTATCCTGTAGATTTCGCACGTAGGTATATCATTGGCAGAACACTCGACGATATGGATATTTTTTATAAAGCCTGTAGGGGTTATAGAAGTACTCACAGGAATATTATTCCACAAGTAGACTTGGTCTAACTAACTCATTCTAAGGCTACAAAAATATGTATATCTAAAACATAACATAAACTCACGCCTCTATCCCAGAGGGGTGGACGCAGACCAGAGACTGCTACTTGCCACGATCCTGACAGATCTACATATCTACTGTTTAATAAGGTACTAAAAACTTAGGCTGAAGTTTATAAAGCAAACCAAAAAGTTTCTAACACTTTTTTTTTATTTAAACACTACACTAATTGCTGTATAGTTAATGTAGACAAATAAAAATCTACACATTCAGTAAGTATTACTTTTTGTACATAATAAATACAAATTAAATATGGGCTACAATTAAATTAATAACATATATTTATACTAGATGTGCTTATCGTTTTTAATGCACTTAGTAGGTAATTAACTATGCTTTACAAAATTATAATAATGTTATATAATTTCTCAATTCAATCATTTAGGCCCTATATAATTAGCGGCCGATTAAACATGCTGAAGTTTTAAACAGCATAAACATCAAATAATACTGCTAACACTATGGCAATAAACGTTAAATTATTTTATGGCTTGAATCAAACTGTCGCATAAAAGAAGTAGAAGTATATTATTATACATTTTAGTTTAAACAATTATAAATATTATCGTAACAAAATTTACTGCAAGGGCACCGATAACTAACCATCAATATCTTGTCACCATAATAATATAACATTATTTTATTTGGAAACACTGAAGTTCTTAAAAATAATTATGAAGTACATACACGTATTTTCACATAATAATATAACAATGAAATATATAGGTATAGTTTTGTATTGTAAAGGCATTAAAGTATCACCTTATTACCCCACTATCATTGCACCAAAATTAGATATTTTAATTATAATATAAGTATTATCAGAGTTTTGAACTTTATATACTTTTTATCAAATAATGTATGTATATTATGGCACCTTTTTGAAAAGGCTACCTAATAAGTATTCAAATTCAAAAACCTTACATTTATGTATTTGATACATAGGTACTCGGTCATACTTTGTATTAAATATAAATACTTTTTATTCATAATAATATATTTCAAGAATTATATACATAGGTAAATTATATTCATAACATTTTACCAAGTATGCTTTAAATTAGGTACAAATCATTTGTGTAGTTATGACCAATATCATCGCACTTTGGTAACACAAACGTAAAAAAATATGAAGGTATTCGGATAAATGATATGTTTTATGTTTCAGTCTTGAGAAATGTCATAATAAAAGCATACATAATACAGGTATAGTATTTAGACAAAAATATTACGTTTTTATAGTAGGCATCGCCAATAAATTTTCACATCAATTTCAAAATATGCTAACATAGGTAGCTAAGTAAAAAAATTTGGCCAACTTACTGAATAGCAAAAAGTATCTGGACACATGGTCTGAGGTTTTAAAATGCATCGCATAGGTACTTATAATAACAACTGTCATTTAAAAAGTTAATTTGGAAATATACATCAACATTCTTATTAATTCTTATTATGTATGAATCACTTAAAAATAAGTATTTTGTGCAAATATTCAATGGCCACGACAATTTAACAGTCAAATTTAAAAAAGATACACCATAATTTTATTACTTTAATATATTACATAAGATTCAATAATTTTGCATCCAAATTATGATATAATCAAGAAAGTATTTAAATTTGTTGAATGGTCCCAATATTTGCAGTTTATAATAATTATTACAAAAAAACAGTATGTAATAATTGTATTTGACTAGAATGTATAAAAGAGCATATTTAGATCTATTGTAATAATTTTAAAATGTAATTTTACAGTAGGTACCTATTTGTAGTTAGTTAAAGCATTATATTGAGAGCAAATATATTTTTTAAATAATATAAAAATAGTAAGTACTCACTGACTTAATATAAATGCCAAACTTATGAAATAATTATAATATTATTAAGCATTACAAAAATAAAGAAAATAAATTAGTTAAGTACTATATTAAATTCGACCAGTAAGTACACAATTACTGTACCTAGGTTATTTACTATCTTTTTTTTAATTAGTCACCATGATTGCTAGAACATTATTTTATTTTACTTATTCTTACTCTTTCATCAACATGAAGTACCTATGTAAATGAAACAACATAGTTGTTACGAAACGTACTATCCAGTACTTACAAAATGTTTCATATTCGTGATTTTAGTAAGTAATTTGAAAAATATGATTTTATCCAATAATCAATAGATTTTACAATAATTCCAACAATATTGTGGATCCGCCTAGCACCTTTCCTGTAAAAAACCCCATATCTATCACATTATTCAATTGCACATCCGAACTGAAGATTATGCATAGAAAAAACATTAATCTTAAAAATGTTCTTGAAATAATTATCTTAAGATTTTTCCCTGTGCCGATGACCTTGAGCGTTTGACACAGGTGTGCAGCACTTCAACATTTCGCCGCTAGATGACACGACTGAATTAATTCCTAGTAGTAATCTCCATAGAAAGACGCTCGCGCTGCCGCACACACACAGTCTCATTCCCTTCGCGTAAGCACACGCCGCCAAACGCACACATATATAGCCGAATTTCGAACGCGTCGAGCGAGCCCAGCGGTTTCTACTTTTCTAGCCGGCTCGCCAGCCCGCCCGCGTACGCGTAGATTGAATAGACTTCAATCTAATGCCTTCTTGTATAGCATGCGTCATTACAAACAAAAAAGATAAAGGTAGGTACATCTCTTCAAAACTTATCTATGCTTTGTAGAAAGAATAGCTTTCAAACAAAAATCACATGTTTAGTAAGTGCGTATTTATTTACCTACCTACTTATGAAATAGTACATGTTTTTGCACAACAACAGTTTTTTATGTCAAAAAGTGAAAAAAAATCATCTTATCTTTTTTCAATAAAGTGAATTTGACTTTGATTTCACATGGATGTATTTCGGGACTCAGTGGCAGAATTGGAACGTAGGAAGCGACTTCCCCATATGAAATAAAAAATATATTTCTAATGCCAATTCCATGGAAAGTAGATTTTAATTGTTATCCGGATTTTACGTCGTTAGGGTTGTCACGCTCTCAGATAGTAATTTATAATCCGGATCTGATTTGATTTTGAAAAAAATATGTAAATACCTGGTGCCGTTATTATTGATATTAATTAAAATAGTAACATGATATACATCGCATATAACAACTTTATGTACACGGTGTGACGTGAAGAATGTATATAGGTACATAAAGTTGATCAGCGAAAAACACCTAGATAAAATTGTTGTCCCATTTTGATATTACTAACTTGAAATTTTCTATACGATTAGTTTTTTTGCTAAAACCGACGGAGAAAATCGAAAACTTGGAGAAGCTGGTCTCCATGAGTTTCTTTTTTTTCAACGGCTTGGGATAATGGTAACACTTAGGGGTGGTCTTTTAAAACAACATAAACTCGGTGCATAAACCCTAGATAGGACGGTGACGTAAATTAATTTTTATGGCAAATTTAATAGTGCCGATTGAAAAGTAAAATTGCTTAAATTTTCAACCAACACCTAATGCAGGTTTTGCCACCGGGCCCCGCTGGTCTAGCGGCTGGACTAATATGGTATCAACTTTATAGTCACACAGCGTTTGAATGCTAAAATAACTAGACGTGTGAAAATTCTTGAATTTTTGGTTGTTCTAATTTCGGTCTTATCAGGTGCTAAAAGATTTCCAAGTTCCACATATGGTGTAAACTTGGAATTTTCCATCCTTACAGGGTGATCCCTCAAACCGATAAGAAAAATCTGACTTGGAAAATCCGGTCTCTACAGCTTTTTTGTCAAAGCCTGAGAAAACGGTAACATTACGGGGTAGTCTTGTCGAACAAATGTTGAATAAGACCTTGGGTTGGATGACAACGTTAACTTACTTTTTACAAAATGGCGTAAGTCAAATTTCAAGCTGGCTCCTAAAAATTTCTCAAAAATCTCTGGCTCCGTTTTTCTATGAAAATTAGTATTGGAGGTTTTTGTGGTCGCTGATGACTACTCTGCGCCATGTATTGAACGCAGGTTTGATGACTTCCAGCCTCCCGAACAAGCCGGTTTCCGAAAGGGCTTTAGTACCATTAGACCACATCCACACGTTGCGGCAAATTATACAGAAGACTGAGGAGTATAATTTGCCATTATGCTTTGCGTTTGTGGACTTTGAGAAAGCCTTCGATTCGATCGAGTTATGGACAGTGCTCGAGTCTCTCCAGCGTTGCCGTATTGACTATCGGTATATCGAGGTGCTGAAATGCTTGTACAACAGTCCACTATGACCACAGAACCACTATGTCGGTCCGAGTACAGGAACAGAATTCGGACGCAATTCCATTAAAAAAGGGCGTAAGACAGGGAGACGTTATATCTCCAAAAATGTTCACAAACGGACTGGAAGATACCTTCAAGCTTCTGGAATGTCAGGGACGCGGCATCAATATCAATAGCGAGTACATCACTCACCTTCGATTTGCCGACGATATAGTAGTCATGGCAGAAACGATGGAAGACCTCGGCATAATGCTCAAAGACCTCAGTCGAGTTTCCCAACGGGTGGGCCTTGAAATGAACATGGACAAAACGAAGGTCATATCGAATGCTCGTTTTGTGCCCACCCCAATAACATTGGGGAACTCGACTCTCGAAGTTGTAGACGAATACGTCTACTCAGGACAAACAGTCCAACTAGGCCGGTCCAACTTTGTGAAAGAGGTCGAATCCAACTTGGCTGGGCAGCATTCGGGAAACTTAGAAAAGTCCTTTCGTCTAATATACATCAATCACTCAAGACAAAATTATACAACCAGTGATGACTTAAGGCACTGAAACGTGGCCTCTCACTATGGGCCTCCTAAGAAAGCTCAAGGTCACGCAAATAGCTATGGAAAGGCCTATGCTTTCTCTACGATATCGAATCAGAAATGATGAGATTCGTAGAGGAACGAAAGTCACCTTAGCCCAGCGGATTACTAAGTTGAAGTGACAGTGGGCGGGGCACATAGCAAGCAGAACTAATGGCCGATGGGGCCGAAAAGTTCTCGAATGGAGACCACATATCGGCAAGCGCTGCGTAGGACGACCAGCCGACAGATGACCTCATCCAAGTGCCAGGAAGACGCTGGATGAAATCCGCTTCCAACTGGTCTTTTTGGAAATGCATGGAGGAGGCCTATATCCAGCAGTGGACTTCTTGTGTTTCCATGACTCGAGAGGTTTCTTTACAAAAGCTGCTGAAAACTTAAAATATAGTGTAAAAATACAGAGGTTTTTATAAACATTTTAAAATAGTGGAAATTTTGATAAATGTGAAGCTTGGATTAAGATTTAGGCTCAAAATCTTTGAATTTAAATCATCGACTTTACGCATTTTTTTATTTTATTTTACACTACGCGCATTCACTAAAGCGGTTTCAAAAGGGTGAATATGTGTCATCGCTATCGTGCCTGTGTGGCCAATAGTCCATTGAGCAAATCTGACTCGATAATTTTTTTTCTATGGTATAACACAAACAAAATTATAAAAATTTTAAGAACAAAAGCAAAATAATTAATTTTTTACAGAAGAAAAAAAAACATTTCAAAATGGATATTGACCAAAGAAATAAAACAAAAATTATGAAAATGGAAAAAGACTTCGTTGCTAAGGATGTTGGTAAAAGAGCTACAAATGGATTTGAGTGCTTATTTGGCCTGCATCCTTGTTTCAGCACAAAGACTGATAAATATAATTATTAATCAACAGTGCCTCCTCGTCTTAACTTATATTGGTATATTATAACAGATTAATCTGTTGATAATCGTATTAATAGTGTAATTCATACCATTTCTATTATTTCATTTCAATAGCACAGGAAACATACAGCATTTAAGTGATTTTTGGCGTTAAAGCTGATAGTTAAAAACTATCTATACTATAGTGCAGGGAATTCTAGTTTGATTGCGTTGTGTGGACGTTATTATTATTATAATTTTGGAACTCCCCACCGACGAATATTTTCAAGATACATTACACTATTCATTGTGACACTTAAATAAAAATATGTAATATCGGTAAACCAGGAACGCAGATTTTTGTTTAATCTACTGTGTGATACAGTACTTCTATTTCTATTTGGTTACTTTTTGTTACACTTTTCCTTTTTGTTAAGGTTTCAGTTGTTTTTTTTTGTTACGT
Organism: Yponomeuta malinellus; assembly: GCA_947308005.1. Classification (NCBI taxonomy): domain Eukaryota; kingdom Metazoa; phylum Arthropoda; class Insecta; order Lepidoptera; family Yponomeutidae; genus Yponomeuta; species Yponomeuta malinellus. The sequence continues at coordinate 10,733,618 of OX371006.1, read as the reverse complement.
GTACAAAAAATTACCTACTTTCTTTTGTTGTCATTATAATTACGGAACCCAAAAATATTATGCGCGTTAAATTATATATTTAAATTACGTTGTACCTAAAAATGAGCACCGAATAAATCTTGAATAAAAAAAACCCGGATTTTGTGCCAACCCTAGCAAAAACAATTGAATAGGATCAACTTATACATGTCATGGAAGTGTGATTTATATTACATGTAGGGAAGGTAAAGAGCATAATTATTGCAGTGTAGATAACTTATCCCAATACAGCGGAATTTCGAGAAAATAAAAAAACTAAAAACAAGTACCTACACACGTATATAAAATATAATTCCCACAAAATTTTTAGCATTACGCCATTGATTCTTCTAACAATACTTCCGCATGTACAATAAAATGCGTGATAAAAATATACAGCGTTTTATTTTATTTAAAACAGAAAAACATGTCAGGCAGATAGAAAAAAAATTCAGAGACGAAATCTACACAGATTCGTTTTGTATGTTTAGAAAAGGTTCTAAACAACATTATTGACACAATTCATATAACTATGTAAAATATTTTTCTATATATCCGGATGGGAACGACCGAGCCGAGTTCGATAGCGCTATCTTCTTCTGTCGCTACGGAAGTGAGCGGTGCGGAAATACTAAGTACTGTAATTCGGCTTGGTTCACTCAAAGGTTATGAATCAAGTATTATTCGTAACGCCCCAATCGAAATTATTATTTACCAACACATTATTTACCGCCTATGTACCCTACAATCTAACGAGGAGGCGAAGTGCGAGCGCAAGGAGTGAAACAAAACTCAATCAAACTAAAATGAACCTTAAATGCTAGTAATTAGAGACTACAAGGCTCGAGCAACAAGTCTGGCCGCGTGCGGCCGACCTAATCGCGACAATAAATGGATTATAATACATAGGTACCGTGATTTAGGCACAAATAGTAAAACGATGTTTCGCTTAGATTGGTAATGTTACAATAGCTCGGATGGGAAGAGGCGTCCCTTGAACGGCAGAGAGCTCTTGGTTCGAATACTAGTAAATGATCGGTTTCCTTTTTACTTTTCTTTTTTAGTTATTTACTTAAATAAAAAAATACAAGAATTGGGATTTTATATTGTATGTTTTTCTAACGATTGAAGCTCGATCACTACTACAAAAATCAGTTGCCGTGCGTTGGTCTTGCAAACACTCGAAAATGTCTCCACCGATTGGACTAATAGCTATATAATATTTTTTTGTTTTGTTCGGACATGGGACGTGGGGCGAGGGCGCGGAAAAGACCCATCCCTTCAGGAGCCTGTTTCATAGAACTACAATTCATTGTGACTATGACAATTCGATGTACATTGCAAAGCCGATTAACCCACAGATTAACAAATAGACTCTGCTGCGCAGTGTACTTCGAATTGTCATAATAAACTACGAAATTATAGTTTTATGAAACTTGACCCAGTACATTTTGTACGAAAGTGAATTGGAAAGATGCGGCGTCTTTTTCGGTCCCTCGCCCCACGTCCTTGGCCTACAATCGGTAATTTTGTATGAGAATTGCTACTTTGAATTAATTTCACTATATGGCGCTCGAGGTGAACTTTGGAAGGTTGATTTATGATTGATAAATCGCTTATGAAAAGTTACAATGAAATCAATGGTGATGCGAAGAGCGCCTGGTCGCAGACAACAGGCAACGAGTAGGCTGGGCGTTCCTCGTAAGGCGTAATGTGATAAATTGGTGAAAACGTTTTTTCTGAATGAGTAACTATTGTTCCTGTTAGTTTTAAACATTAACATACAAGATTTTTATATTGCCCGTAAGACTGTATAAGCTTAAACGTAATCCACTGCGCATTTAAAATGGTATATAAATTCTTAGCTTTTTTTTAAGCATTCTTACGGAATATATTTACTCATAGAAGGCGTAAGGTTATGACAGTTGTCAAACATCCAATAGGGAATCAAGGAGTTAAATTATATCATATATTAATTTCAACGGTCTGCCATATTCCTAGAGGATGTCACAAGCGATTCAAAAACGTTTGCTAGCCAGTTCCAGCACACTGTAGCCCCTTAATGTTATTCGTAAAGATTGCAAACACTTACTACCCTACAGTGACGTCAGAAATGAGTAGGTACATAGTTGCAATTAGCAGTATGAGTGTGAGTAGGTCCATACCTACGATATCACTGGGATGGTCACATTCTATCACTGGGATGATCACATCCCCATCGTAAAACTTTCGCACTTATCCTAAGTATCCCAAACACTTGACACTGGCGTAGGCACAAACCGTGCACAGCAACAATAAAAAAACCTTTCACACTCTGTTTAAGCTTAGGCCAAACCCAAAGCGACTGCGAGGCGGGAGCGGGAGCGTCAGCAGCACGCTACCCACGAACTTACGGCGCCATTCACACCCACTCGACCAAAGTTACGAAGTCGCAAGGCGTACAGGGTACGAAGGCGCCGTTTTATAAAGCAACAATTAGTAACAAAGTTACAAAGTAGTCACATTGTAAGCCTGAAATGACTGCCGCTATATGAAACGGGGCCCTGTCTGATGCGTTGTAGACCCTCCCGCATCGCAGTCGCCTTGGTTTTGCCGTAGCTTATCAAATATTTATGTATTCAACGTTAGTCAGGTAGCCTATGAGTATAAAAATGCCTGAACTGAAGAGAACCCCTGCGCTCTCGTTCATAGGGTCACTATCCTCCCGTGCCATTAAAATACTGAGCATGCTTCGTGTATGGAGCGGCTAAGTGGTAGGGCGGAGGCTGGCGTCCGTACACGGGCTCCGAGGCATGAGACATGTTACTCGGGCTGTGCTGATGCCCGACCACACTCGGCGGGTTCGAAGACGCAGGAATCGCGCCATACAAGTCATACATATTTTGACTAGTGGGAGAATGAACATGGCTGTAACTCCCGTCGTCTGATACCAACGGGGTGTTCGTCATACGGTACGGATTGGTTAAATTCGTGTGCCCCGTAGGAGAATACAGTTCTGGTGACTGCGACTGGACGTATGTGGGACTCGAGGCTATGCTGTATAAGTTAGAATTGGGCGTCGGAGCGTGATGGATGGACCCAGAGTAATGGCTGTCGACATCAGATCCTGGATACATGTTATAAGAGCTTAGATTTGGCATCGTTGACGAACCACTCACAGCTTGGCTGACTGTGTGTACTCTGGGGCTCGGTATATCGCGACCTCCATGCGCGTGGTAGTTGTATGCGTCAAAATTTCGTTTGCCATACAATTTCTCTTTTGCACGGACGTAAGCGTCGCTATTGTACACGCTTTCGTGATAATTACCATCAGGCGCTGTGTGACTATGGCACATGAGTGGCATTGGCTCACCTCTAGGGAGCATGTGTTCATAGGTAGGTCTGTTATCAATCAGTGGCATTTGACTGTAAGGAGTTTCTTCAAAGTGTGGTGTGTGTACAGATCCGTTATTGGATCTTCTGTCTTGGGAGCTTATGCTTAGTCTCTGAATTCTACTCTGTGCTTCATTCAGGCTGCTTCGATAACCGTCACTGGGCTGCGAGTAATTCTCGCGCTCTGCACTTCTTGGGTAAGAGTTGTGTGGAGCAGGAGCACTGGTTTTATGAATATCCTGTCTAGAAGAGTATGAATCATTATGCCGAGAACTATAAAACCCTTGCCCACCCAAGCTATAGTGATCTACATCTTCTCGCTCGTTAGATTTTGCGACGTTATTTTCTGCATACAATGCATGGTCAACACTTTTGTATGTCTTGTCTTGTTCGTAGTTGAGATCTAAAGGTTTATCATAAGTATTTTCAGTGGGTAGATTATCATACACAGATGTCTTCATAGGATCTTGATTTGTATTATCTGGATTAGTAAGAAGAGCTGCCTCTTCCATTTCTTTTTTATTATCTGAAGCAAATCGTTGCTGCAGTGTTGGTGTAATTTTAGCAGCCTTTATATGGACTGCATTTTGCATGGGTGGTGTGACATCCTGTGTACCATCTTTGTGGATGTTTCTTGCATGCTTGGCTAGAGCTCTGAGTTCTTTAGGGTAAGGTGTAGGGGCCCGCCGTAGCTGCCCTGGCTTTTCAGGTAGCTTGGGCGCAGCCTTCATATCCACGAAACTGATGTGGCGCGAAGTAGTTTGGGTGTCAGTGTTTTCAGTTTTATCATTTTCTAATTTCGACTCGATAGGGGATAAAGGCACTTGGGGAAAAAGGAAGCATGTGAGGACTTGCTCATAAGTGTGAGGATCCATCTCAGAATGCATAGGCACTAGAGGCTTGCTTTGATTCTCAGAAAGCCAGAGGGCGACTAAATTATCACAATTCAACAAGGATTGCGGAAGACAGCTGAGGGAATTCCTCACGAGGTTCAACACTCTCAAAGAAGATATATGCCCAACTTCGGGTGGGATCTTTGTTAACTTATTAGATCTAAGAGACAAAACTGACAACTTTGTACAGCTCCCGATCTCTGGGGGAATAGATCTCAACATATTGTCATCCAAATTAAGATATTGTAGTTTTCTTAGGAGCCCAATGGAAGAGGGTATTTTGTCCAAATAGTTGCCCAGGAGCATAAGTTCTTCTAGACTTGAAAGAGACCCTATGCTATCTGGCAATGAGTAGAGTCTATTGTTATCTAATTTGAGTGTAGTCAAATTACAAAGCTGTCCAATGGTATCTGGGAGCTGCGTCAAACTGTTTGAAGATAATGTGATGTCAACTAAATTAGTGCAATACCCAATTTCAGGAGCAATCTCTTCTATCATATTATTGCTTGCTTCTAAGTGAATCAAACTTTCACAGGGCTTGATAGCAGCTGAAATATTTGTTAAGCTATTACTATCTAGCCACAACTCTTTCAGTTTCAGAAATCTTCCTATTACATCTGGAAACTGCTGCAATTCATTCTGCCCAATGTCTAATCTTTCCAGTTCTGTTGAACGGGACAGAGATTTCGGCATAATCATTAAATAGTTATCCCGTAACTCGAGTATACGTAAATTTGCCAGTCTTCCAAAGTTCCCAGGCAGATATTCAAGGTATGTATCATTCAGATAAAGCTCTTGTAAAGCTATAAGATTAGTAATCGCCTCTGGGGGTTTTTCCAGTGGGTTGACACTCAGGTCTAAGAATGCCAAGTACTTGAGTGCCTTCATGGTGTCGGGAATAGACGCCAAGGTGTTCCTGCTGATGTTGAGCCACTGTAGGTTCACCAGGGAGGAGATTGCAACGGGGATGGCCTGCAGCTCGTTGTCGCTGATATCGAGGCGCTTGAGGCCGTGACACATGAAGAGCTGGCGCGGCAGCTCGGCAATGCGGTTGCACTGACATTGCAACACCTCAAGCGTGCGCTCATAGTTAAACACGTCGCTTGGCACGTCGGCGAGCGACTGGTGCGAGTAGTCCAGCTCCACTACATCCTCGGCCCCCTGGCGCACGCAGCAGAAGAAGTTGAAAGGCATCGCACTACAAGACACAACTCTTACAACAACACGAAAAATTCTCCGTTCGCAACAGACGCTAAGTCACATTTCACAGTTATAAGCACATTATTAACAATGGCACATTGTTCCTCTGGTAGCGGAGTCAGTTTCTCTCTGGAATTCCCTTTGCATTATCTAATGTAGGCTTAAAATTATCAGAAATAAACGAATAAAACTATGAATCACACAAAAATTGTGGTGGTTGACCTTCCAAGACAGTGACAGTTTTTTTTTTCGTGGAAGCGTTCCAAAACTTATAAGCTGTAAGCTCGTTCAGACTTCAAAATATCAACTACGTAGAATGAAACGTGTTGTGCTACTTTTCCATGAAATTCTAAGTTCCCTCACATGGTCGATTTTTTTGTTTGTTATCTAAAGTACTCTAAATCGTTACTAGATATAGAGCTTTTTAGGGTTCCGTACCAAAAGGAAAAAACGGAACCCTTATAGGATCACTTTGTTGTCTGCCCGTCTGTCCGTCTCTCTGTCTGTCAAGACCTACACAGAAGTATTTCTCCCTACCAAATTCACACTCAAAAACGGCCCCTATCCTCTCGATTAGACTTCACCAATGAAATGAGCGCAAGATGTCCTGTAGAGTAAATCACTCTGTTATTGGTTCATTCTGTGCGCCATGCTTGACGACGTGAACGTCGATTGGGCTATAGCAAGTGAAAGCGTAACTGATGATTGGGTTTATACAAGAACGTCAAACCGTTAACTTCATTAATGTATAACCCGTCGAAATATCTAGGTACCTCGCAAGATGGCGGTCTGACGGTGGCAGGTGCATAGATATTTTGCCGGGTACTACTGAACTCGCTCCGATTGGTAACATAATTGACAAGCCCCGCCCGCCGACCGTGGGGTAATTTTTTAGCACTAGTTAGATACCTATCTATGTTTTTAACTATCAGTGGTCAAGACCCATTATCTCGAGAATGCAAGGAGGCATCGAGTTGAAATTAAAACCATATACGCAGGTCTACAGTCCCTTGAAGCTGTGAAAAAATCAAATTTCAAAATTTGTAAGAAGCTGTTTATGTCGCAAAAAACCGTGTATTTCGACACTCAAGGGAATAAAAATTTATAGGGTACTTTCCGTTGACCTAGAATTATGAAATCTTATACTACAAGTAAGGTGAAAAAGCTGAAAGTATACATTTGCAATTACATTGTAAAAAAAATTGTCTGAAGTTTGGGAAAAGCTGGGAAAAAACTGCGTGACTCGATTCCTGAACTATTTATAATAATATAAGTACATACCTAGAAATTTGTACGGACCCTCGGTGCGCGATTCCAACTCGCATTTTTCGGGTTTTTTTAATTTTAAATTTTGCTATTTTATCTTGCTACTCATCAATAGATGGCGCTGCTATTGCAAAATTAACATAACTTGCAGACAAAAAATCAAAAATAACAATCCAACTGTAGAAGGGACCAAACAACATTAGGGTCCCAGATTGATCCCTGCTTAGTAGCCAGTACAACCTTTAACCGCGTGTACTCTATTCAGCAGAGCGGCGGTGGTAGCGCAGCGGTAGAACACCGGCCTCACATAGGGAGATCGTGGGTTCGGATGCCGGCCGGTGTGTAACATCTACTTTATTTTATGAGTTACGTACATTTGTGAGGTTTTAGTAGCAATAACACTTTCTAACTGTGATGGAAAAAAAACGATGCATCGTGAGGAAACCAGTGTCTGAGGTGTTCACATACCTACCTCAGTGCTTGAGAATGCCAATCCGCGGTAGGCTCGCACGGTAATTAAGCCCAATAGTCTCTTTCTGAGAGAAGGCCTGTGCCCTACAGTGGGTCGTATAGAGGCTACATAAAAAACATAACAAATGGAAAGAAACCATATCTTTTTTTATAGAACGTTTTTGCAAAAAGTATCGGTACATACCGTCTCTCAATAGTAATTTTTAGGACCCACGACCAGTGAGTTTTTATTCGCAAAAACTATCACAAAAACGGCAAAACTTTTGGCGTTAAATGCTACCTAGTCCTAGGTTTTTTGCCATAGGTTCAGGGCCGTGGGTCCTTTTTTATTCTTTATTTCCTTTAGACACTTTGTACACATAGTAACGATGGCGGTCCCATCGTGCCCTCAGTGGGTCACGGTGCAATCGATCCCACTTTAAACGAAACCTTACCGCCTCGAAATAAAGTCTAAAACCAATGAAAAATTCTACTACCCATGCCTGATAACATGATTGAGAGATTCAACTGACACTTTGCAAAAAAAAAAAACCGGAAAAGAATATGTAATTTTCTCTCATTGGTGGCGCTAGCATTACTGGATCATTTAGCATAAGCAGCCTATATACTGTAGGGCACAGGCCTTCTCTCAGAGAGTATGGGCTTAATCACCACGCGTGCCCAACGCGGATTGGCGATTTCAAGCGCTGAGGTATGTGAATAGCTCAGACTCAGGTTTCCTCACGATGTTTTCCTTCACCGTTAGCGAGTGGTATCGCTACTATATAACTTCACAAATGTACATAACTTAGAAAACAAAGTGCCCGCACCGGCAATCGAACCTGGGCCTCTCGCTTCAGAGTCCAATGTTCTACCCACTAGGCTACCAACGTAACTAGCTTCATTCAGCTGTAACTGTCAACTTGGAAAATATGAAATGAAAATGAAGGTTGATTGAGTTATGTTTTGTACAGTCGACTGCACCTAGGCGTAGGTAGGAATGAAGTTACGGTCGAAAGCATGTCGACCTTTGCATGTCGGCACTTTACTTATTCAGTTACATTGCAAGGAAAATGTAAATGCCAGCTGTCGACTGGACCTTTGCACTCGGATTTTCCTCTGTGGTACGTACGATGATTATTGAGCAAAATTGCAGAAACATATAGTCATCATTACATCTTTGTGCAATGTCGTCGAACCTGCCCTTCTCTCACGTAACTTTCCACTCTATCGGGTTAAGCATTTAGACGACTCCAGTGTCAGTGGATTTGCCATTTCGGGGTAGGCTAAATGAAGAAGAAGAAAGACATTTATTATACCAACAAGATACATCACAGGAACAAAATAAGCACATAAGTAACATGATATGCACAACACAGAAGGAAAACTAAATACACAACAGACAAAACGAATTTCGAATTTTTTTTTTTTAGATAAAAACAGACAAATAATTAAATGCAGTCGAGATAAAGTATGCGTTGATTATTTATTCATATTTACATTATTCATATTACATACCTACACTGTAGCGTCACATTACATACCATAAATCGTTAACAGAATTTCATTAATTACTTTATGACCTCTTATATTGTCCGGCACGTACATACATAAACTCACGTCTGTATCCCAGAGGGGTAGGCAGAGATCAGTAACTTCCACTTGCCACGATCCTGCCGGATCACTGCACAACGGCACAAACTTGATCAAACGATTGTTACTCCGTATGGCCTATTTTGAGTCTCATTGACGGGGAACGCAAAACCTTCGAATTTTTCGGACCCTAGTAAAATTAACAAAATTTTTGAAATATGTATATATTTTTTTATAAGCTTTTTGTTGCACTAACCCGTGCTGAGGACAATTTTTAAAAACCTCATCATCATCATCATCAGTCAGCCACAAGAAGTCCACTGCTGGACATAGGCCTCCTCCATGGATTTCCAAAAAGACCTGTTGGAAGCGGCCTGTATCCAGCGCCTACGCTGCGCTTGCCGATATGTGGTCTCCATTCGAGAACTTTTCGGCCCCATCGGCCATCAGTTCTGCGTGCTATGTGCCCCGCCCACTGCCACTTCAACTTACTAATCCGCTGGGCATGTCGACGACTTTCGTTCGTCTACGGATCTCATCATTTCTGATTCGATCTCGTAGCGAAATTCCGAGCATAACTCTTTCCATAGCTCGTTGCGTGACGTTGAGCCTTCTTATGAGGCCCATAGTGAGAGACCACGTTAAAAACCTATTTAGAGGCTAAAAATTCCACCCATGCCGGGACTTGAAAAATGTATATGGTTTATACATTTTTTTTGTTTTTTGCTCAGAAGTATATTTTTTCCCATCGTAAGCTCATAGGTACCCACTACGCGGATTTTTGGTGAAGTTATGTATCGGGCATTATACCCACACATCAATTTAGAGAATGTAATGTGGTAATAACAGTAAATGTTAAGGGAAGTATGCTGACACAGGTGTGGATCGATATGTGGCGGTGCCCCTTCCGAACTTCTTCTCACGGTACTCAATCTTGGGCAGGTCCACATGTTTGTTTTCTTTGCCGGTTGACGTTGTTGCTTCACCTGCGCCCTTTCTGTCTGAGCCTGAAAAATATGAACACACTGAACTATCACCGAAAATCGAGATGGGATATGTATCTAATCAAATCCTTCAGTCCTTATTGGTATCCATTATGTATGTTAAATTAATGGCACGGATTGGGTTAAGGACTATTAAAAAATACACCATGATACAAAAATTCTCAACAGAATTTTTATTTTACGTTTATCATTCAATCAATCAACCTGTAGTCGTCCACTGCATTTTACGTCTATACTTAAAAGTAATAGTCTAAATAGATGGCATTTTCAATTGCATAACCGCGGCTCTCAAATGACCCAGATTTCAGAGTGAATCATCATCATCAGCCATTTGACGCCCACTGTAGGACATAGGCCTTCTTCGTGGTTTTCATAACCAGGAGGGGTTTTCGCCATAATCGCCATAATCGGTTGGCGATCGCAGTATGCGGTTGGAATCTCAGGAAGACGCTGCTGCCCGTCTCCTGGTAATCGATTTGCTCAGTCGCCTTCTACGGCATCCATGAAAGGAAATGGAGTGACGCTATTCTTAATCCGGCGCCACACGGAAATTCAGAGTGAATGAAGGATCAGAATCTAAATAATAATTAATTATACAGCAAAATTAAGTACTCTTAGGCCGGCTATTCAGCCGATCATCAGCCGCTGGCTTCAAGTACTTGGGGTCCAAACCGCCGTTGCCCTCCACTCTTGGCATGTCACATCTTGGACTCTCCTCTGCATCAGATCTAAAGAAACAATAAAAGAAGTTGTGATCAAATCACCAATATGCGCGTGAAAAAGAAGCAGGTGAGCGGTGTTGGTCCTACAAATGTATGTCACATGGAAGTAAAGTAACTCAAGATAATTAATACATAGATAACTCTCTATTGCACACCAGTAATTAATAGAGCTAAGGTACTTAATATCTAGTTCTTAATATTACACAATCGGCGGTCTTACCGCTAAGAGCTCTTCCTCAGGAAGGACAAGATGGAATAATTATGAAGACACAAGTTGGATATAAGCTGCCAAGGGTCACTTAGAACTCTCTAAACTGGCTGCACTCGACTCGGCCAAAGCAAGGATAATAACTATGTTGAATCTAAAGCGGTGGTAGCGCAGCGGCAGAACGCCGGCCTCACATTCGGGAGGTCGGGGGTTCGAATCCCAACATGTACCTATGACTTTGTTTTCTAAGTTACGTATTTTATGAAATTGTAGAAGAAGAAAGACATTTATTATACCAACATCACAGTAACAAAATAAGCAGATAAGTAACATAATATGCACAATAACAAAAAGGAAACTAAATACACAACTATGGGCGTGTTGAGCAAATTTAATGATGATCAGCTGATAACTTTTCATGATCGAATTTGTCGCTGTGATTAGTAGATTTTGATATTGGTACTTACTTTGAAGTAGCATAGAAGTTGATAGACTCCTCCGAGAGTCCATGAAGCGTGTTGTCACTTTGATTCTTATTGTGCAGGAAATAGGGCGTAGAGCTGGTTGCCGTCTGAACGCCCCGCCGTTGTCGCGACTGTGTATCCGACTCGAGGCAGTTCTCCTCCATTTTCTTGTGCAGCCATTGGATTACTGGAAAATGAAATTATTTTAATTTTGCTTAGCAGTTTCGCATACACAAGTGGCAGAGGAAAATAGCGCATGAACCGTTTCTTAAATGACAACAGTCATCTATACAGAACAACACGAAACGAAAGTGGTGGTGGACAAGGCATCTGGGAGGACAGAATGTGGTCAGAGACTGGTTGCCGAAAAGAGGCTGTCGTTTGTTAGCGATCATTCCTGACTGCAGACAGGTTTGGCCTATCTAAAACTCATTATATAATCTACTAGCTGTCCCGGCGAACTTCGTAACGCCACAGAAAACGTTTGTATGGGAAATAGAAAAGGGCTGTTTTTAGGGTTTTCCCGGAAATTTTTCGATTTTTTCTCGCCTTTTAAACCTTCCCTAGACCTCCACGAACATTTAAAGACTAAGGTAAGATAAATCCGTTCAGCCGTTCTCGAGTTTTAGTGACACTAACGAACAGCAATTGATTTATATATATATAGATTACTGTGACAGCAATACAGGTCTGGCCTAGTGCGGGGTGGTGCGGGGACGCAATCAATACGGAGTGGAGATTATCGCAACTCCAAGGGAAGAGGCTTATGCCCTACAGTGGGCTTTATTTCGTGCGATTGCCATCCGGCTATACTATAAGATGCAATTTATCTCTCAAAACTTAGGGGCTATTTCGCATTGGCACGAACTGGCATATCAATCCTTTTAGTCTTTAGGATTTTAGTTATGCTTTAAATCCATATGGTTGCACTTACCCATATTGTTGTTTTTAATAATCTCTTCCTTATCCTTGAGCGTTTTTTCACTGGATTCGTGATTCTCTTTCAAACTCTCGTACTCAGTTTTGATCTTGTCAATAGTTTGCCTCAAGTTAGTCAATTCTATTTTCAGATCTTCTATTTCTTTCTGGTTTTTCTCAATTACCTTTTCTTGTTCTAGTGCGATAGCTGTTCGGCACATAATCTATAAAATGTATTTTCATATTAACACTCTACTCTACTGGGTTAACCATTTTGACTATTCCATGTATGTATTTGACAGTTCGGAGTAGGTCAACGGACAACTCCATACAGTGGAGAACTCACGCAGTAGTGCCCCAGATTATAACAAACACAAAAGAATATAATAGAGAAAAGTCAGTCGAAAAAACGGCCGATGTGATGATGTAATTAGCCAATCGACATTGAATTTTATGTTCTAATTGTGAAAATACCCATTAGATATTTCTGTATCTTTCTCCAATCGTGCGTCTGAGATCTCCAATCAAATCCAAGCAGGAGTTAACTACCAACAAGCTAACATAAAAAAGTTTACAAATAATAGAAGCTTAACTACTTATACATCACTTTGTTCTACATTATATTCCAAGCGGTTGTCACTTAAACGAAATCCTACCTTCTCTTTCATTTCAATAAGGTCGCTATTCTGCTTAGAGATGATCTGATTTGCTTTCAACAGCTGTTCTGAAGTGGAGTGCACTGCGTCATTGCTCCTTTTTGCAAGTGATTCGCTGATCGCCAGGCGCTCTTCCATACTTGACTTTTCCCTCTTTAACATTTTCACGGAGTTTTCTAGATCTTTTATGGTGTCAATGTTTTCTCTTATTGTCTGCAACGATAATATTGGAGTTGAAGTATGTAAGTCAAAAGAAATGAGAAGTATGAGGTGAGGTGTGCAGTGCAGTTCTCTGTCCTACAGCAATAGGGTTTCAGGGCATTGTAAAAAAAACAATACGAAAAAAAGATGAAGAATATGGTCTTACATGGGATACTTTGTGACATAAAAAACTATTTCATTTTGTTCTATGGTCTATCTGGGTACATATTACAATAATTACAATAATAACATATTACAATATCTAAAATAATAATATCTACACTTAAAACCCTGATGCTCAAAACCCCTAAAATTATAACACCTAATACTTCAAATCACCTAATTCTGTAACAACGACGTATAAAACTTATAAGTTTGCAATTCCTAACACCCAGATTACCTAATGCTTCAAAATATCTATGACAAAGATTATCTCCATTATTTTAAAAATAAACCGAAAAAAGGCTATGGTTCTGAAATAAACAGGGGGGTCGCCATAAAAAAACTTCGTCCCAAAACCTGTAGTTAGGTTATGTTAGGTTGCTTGTGAACTCACGTAGCGGAGCACCATATTAATTACTTTTATATACTACTGTAGAAATCAATTTGGTCACAGGTTGCCTACAAGACATATGGATAGTTAGGCATTTCGATTTTAGGGATTTAGATTTTTAGATAATGCATGTGTTGCATTGTAAAATTATGTTTTATGAACTTAGATCAAATAATCATTCTATATTTAGAACTTTCGCCATTTTGAATTTAGATCAACCAACCATTGGTGTTGTAATTTTAGGGGTTTTGAGCATCAGGGTTTTAAGTGTAGATATTATTATTTTAGATATTGTAATATGTACCCGGTCTATCTGCGTGCCTTTCGTCGTAATCCGTTCGGCTATTTATGCGTTACATGATTTCCTCTAAAAGACGCAATTACTGAGATACCACAATTAGAGTTGGCGTTATACAACTTTTGTTCTAAGAGTTACTTTACAAATTTATATTGTTCGACATATTATCCGGGTTTATATAATGACCATTCCATGTGACACATGTGGTTTTAAGCACAGATAAAAATAAAAAGTTTGAGCATTATCTTTCAAACGGCGTCAGTACAAAACAAAAAACCGAGTCGGACTCGCCCACCGAGGGTTCCGTACAAATTTGTAGGTACTTACATACTATAAATAGTTCAGGAATCGAGTCTCGCAGTTTTTTCCGAGACTTTCCCGAACTTTAAAGTTTTATGATTTATTTAAAATGTATAGTTTTCAGATTTTTCCCTGTACTTGTAGTATAAGAAAATGTTTCTTGCCACATAGTTCTAGGTCAACGGATCCCTTGAGTGTCGAAATATACGTTTTTAACGGACGTATTTTTTTAGTTAACTTAGAAGTTTGACTTTCTCACAGCTTCAAGGGACTGTAGACCTGAGTATATGGTTTTAATTTCAACTCGATATCTCCACGCGTTCCCGTGATAAACGGTCTTGACAGACAGACAGCCGACCGGACGGACGGACAACTAAGTGATCCTATAAGGGTTCCGTTTTTTCCCTTTTAACGTACGGTACCTTAAAAAGTGGAAAAAAATTAGAAGCGGTTGTAAACGACAAACACTACTTAATTAACGTTAGATATGGATAGATGTTTGTTACTCTTTCACGCAAAAACGGCTGAACGGATCCGGATGAAAATTTGCACAGAGATAGAATATAGTCTGGATTAGCACATAGCCAAATTTTTTTTCTCGAAAAAATGAACATCAAAATTACCACGTGAACGAAGTCGCGGGCAACGGGTAATCAAAACTAAAGTTAATGTTTTTAACAATAGTGAGATACCTTTTCAAGATCAGTGCATTTCGAGTGCATATGCTGGTACTGTCTGTCTTTCTCCAGCAGTTCTCTCTCCAAAGACGCGTTCTTAGCTTTGTTAGTGGCCACTTCTATGTGCGCCTTTTGTACCTCGATTTCTAGCATGTTTAGGCGTTGACATTTTTCGCTGTAAATTCACAAAAGAAAAAGTATTACAAGAAATCTTTTAAAAAGGATTGCAGACAAAGAATTTACCTTGTTACATAAAATTTACCTTGTTGATACCTATTGTATGTATAGGTATTATAACTATGTATGGGCATTGCCAGGCGATAATAAAAAATAAAAACCGACTTCGAAACACTACATCACTAAACTGTGATTGAATAATTTAAATAATTAGAAGTAAGTACTCCAAATTATACTTCTATAATACCTGTCATGTTTACATTACTTCTAATTATTTAAATTATTTCTAACCTTTTAGTGCTGTAGAGTTTCGAAATCGGTTTATATTTTTTATTTTTTCAAGTGGGGAGCGGGAGAAAAATAAACAAGTCCCTTATAACTATAATTTACCCTACTTGATTTGTTGCTTTAAAATTTGACATTCTCAATTTCCATCTCCAAAAGTCTTCACCAGAACGTCACCAAATTAACTTGGGACTACTTTTACACTCTTTTATGAAACATACGAATATTACTAAAGGATGGACCCCATTAGGGCTTATTTACTGCTGTCCATTGAAGACTTCAATTCTACATCTCTAAAAGTCTTCCTCAGATCATTACCAAATTAAAACGGGACTAATGGGACGTTATATCTATTCGAACAAAAAAAGAACTGTCGAAATCGGTTAATATTTGACGGAGTTATGCGAAAACATATATATATATATATATATATATATATATATATATATATATATATATATATATATATATATAATATATACGCGTCGAATTGATAACCTCCTCCTTTTTTGAAGTCGGTTAAAAATACTATGGCCTGGGCCTCGATTCTATTAGTGCATTGCAGTATAATGACAGGTACACTGTCGGGTCACGTGACGTGCTTTTTCGTACCATTGACGCCTAGAAGGTTTGATGGGTGTGCCCGCGTAGACTTAAAGCAGTCATGAAATGAAAACCGCCATGTTCATGCAGTTGCTACAATGCATTAACAGAATCTAGGCCCAGGTTATCAGTTATTGTTGGGTTTTCTTCGTTACCTCAGCTGATTTTCCAGTTGAGCAGCACCATCCTTTTGTTGCTTTAGAAGAGAGTTTAATTCATCAATCTGCTTATCCTTTCTGAGGACAATGTCCTGTATACTGGCCACTTGAGTCTTTGTGTTTGTTTCACTGTGTTTTTGCCATTGCAGTCTTTCCTGCAATATTATAAAATCAATTTTTCATTGAAATTAATTTTTTTTTGTACTTTTTCTGTATTTTTTTCTCATACTCGTAAGTATTAAAGTGGCGTCGTGAAAATAGGCGTGTATTTAGATTTATATAGATATTTATTTTAACTACCGGTTTTTCGTACACAATATTTTATTAGTCATTCATGTCTGTCTGTCGTCGCTATGGTCAAAAGGACGGACTCATTTCTGTTCTATCTAAAGCTCACATAAAGGTTATGCGACGCCTGGTTCAATAAGTCCAATTTACCTGAGCCAATTTATCTTTTTCATGTCTCAAAGCTTCTTGGTACTCAGTCTCTCTTCTCAGTTTGTCCTCTTCCATCTTAGACACAGCCAGGGTGAGATCGTGGATCTTCCTCTCCATCATGATGCACTTGTCACTCCATGTGGCCTCACTGCTTTGTAGAGAATTTTTTACAGTAGATAGAGCTTTCTGAAAATAAAAGTTCTATGTATATCAAGCAGGCATCAATTTATAATTGTAATTCAAATGTTGTTGCAAGCAGGTAATTATTGTATAGTAAAAACTGATAAGGTTGTAATGTTTTTGTTATATTACATAGTACTATTATGGACGGGTCTTTATCCCAGACTAAAATAACATACAATTCAGTATCAATAGGCTAGACTGATTTTTCACTGATTTTGATTTATCACTTGATGACACAGTATATTGAAGCATACTTACTCTTATTTAAAACAAATAATAATATAATTGCTTATTAATTCACACAAATTTTCAGAAAAAGAAGGCATTGGGAAAGCAGCATTACCTTGAGACTACCAATGGTGTCAGACATGTGTCTCTTTATGTCAGCATCAGTTGCTGGAGCTGTCTTCAAGGATAAGTGAACCAAACGTCTGAATTCATTGTGCTCCACTATTTCAAAGTAATATTGTACAGGGTTGGTCTGCTGTAAGATCAGAAACCTGTAAACAATAATAATACTAGAACAAATCTAACAAAATTTTATCAGTAGTTTTAAGCTATGGGCTAAATTATTGATCTTTCTATTGTATAACATTTTCCAGGTAATAACTTGTTAGGGTTAGAGTAACAGGGTATTTACAAGGAGTTTTAACACTCCTTAGTAGGTATTTATTACTAAAGTTACACACATGTGGACTCATAATATTTTAATAATAATATTTTAATAATAATAGCTGTGAATTATAATAGCTTACCACATCTGTGTATGTAGAAGCATCCCAGGAAAAGCAGCAAAAAAACAAGATAAAGATATTTCAAAACAAAGGAAATAGGGAAAATATCAGTCTTTTATTAAAAAACCTGAAAACATGTTTTTCAGGATTGATAAATGATTATAGCACTATTGTACTCCAATATTTAATTATACATTTAAATTGACCACTTTTGCTCATTGAATGTTTTTTTTTTATTATACAACACTGAATAAATAGTTTTCAGGTTAAATAAAACATTGTAACGTGCCATTGAAGGGCATGGGCCTACCAAGACAATGTCGTCCTGATGGTTCTATGATCTAATCCAATCACATATTTGAGTGATTCTTTAAGGACTCTCAAAACGCGGTCACACGGTCTTAATTCCTAACTTATTAAACATTCAGTCTTAGGACCAAAAACAGATTACTCTTTATTTATATATGTGTATAATTTCAACATAAAAAATCTAAAATTATTAATGATGTTTTAAAAATATACATCTACTGTCGAAAACGGGAGCAAAATCTGTGTTCTTCGCGCGTCACACTCTGTTCGCGCTCACGGAAAACTTTGATTACTTTTGTATTCGATTCATAAGCGTATAATGTAATACATTAAATAAATTGTGTTTAACTATGCATCATAATGACCAAAGAAGCGGCTGCTAGCCAAAAATGTTCCAAGTACAGCTCGTTAATGAGTAGCTACTTCTTTGTGCCTCTAGCTATTGAGACTACTGGGGTATGGGGAGTCCAGGGAAGAGCCTTTATAAAGGAGTTAGGGCGTCGCTTGAGGAACCGCGGCATGGACTACCGCTCTGGGGCATACTTGATGCAGAGGATCTCTCTCGCTGTGCAGCGGGGTAACGCTGCCGGCGTTATGGGAACCTTTGGCTCGAGTATGTCTCGGGGCGGTTTGTTTGACAGTTAATTCATTCGTCATCTTGATTTATTACTTTGGACGAAACAATTGTGGATGTATTATTATTATTATTATAATTTTTTTACTTATTAATTTATGTTTTTAGATAACAATATTAAGTCAACATTCGAGGCTAATTAATAAATTAGATAAAGCTAAAAAGTACTTATTTATTACTTTTATCTCTTAAGTTACAAAAGTTAATAGGCATTATGTCTCTGTCACACGATTCTGTTAGTTTCGCGAGCGCGCAACAAAACGGCACCTATCTTCCAAGAGCGGCAACTTGTCGCTACAAGTTTTAGCTGCGCAGACGTTCAGTAAGTAATGTCCCGGCATCAGTGGGGGAAACCCGTACGTCCATCACTTCAAAACAAAAAAATACTAGGTAAGTTATGCTTTGAATATTTTCAAGTAGCCTTAGTCAAGAAACTTTCATGCGCATATTTTGAAGGATAATTTATAATTTTCCAACTCATTTTGAATTAGGGAATAAGATAGATCTTCGAGATTATTTCCAAGTATTTTGTTCGTTATTTTACCTATAACTCTAAACGTAATTCTCAAAAATGTGAAAATTTCGTAATTTTCGTGGCACAACTTTCGTGGCCATTTGTCCACGAAAGTTAGCTAGCGCACAACGAAAGTTACATATCTCCATTAAATATTAATTTTAGATTTTTATAACGCCGCAGATGCATTTACGTAAAGCGTAAATCTCAAAATATGTGTTTAAAAAAATGTCTTGTAACATTAACAATTTAACATTTTATCCACCCCAAACTGGGCTGTATTGCCCATTGTTTAAACAATCTTTGCTTAAAACATCCCAACTTCATCGTCATTCTTTCTGAATGCGCCAGGAGGCGCTGAGTCAGTGAGTCGACTAGTGGTTGAGGGTGTTCGGCGGCTAACAGTCACTTCACCGGCTACAGTACCATGGGGACTGCGCATGTGGTAGGAACCGGTGAAGGCTGCTGTACCACTGGCAACGTGCGCTATTGCTGTGTGGCTGCCGTGCCGAGGGGTTGGGGAGATCACCATCAGTACCAGTAGTCGGTGCGTTGACTGTAGTGGTACTGATGAGGTGAGAGGGAAGAGGATGCTGGCCTTGCTTTGAGACTGATTGTATGTGGGGTGCTGCGAGAGCGAAGGAAGGTTGACAATGTTCTGTCGAGGGTCACCACTATAGGGAAGAGAGGGTGATCGTGCTCTTCCACTATAAAGGGAAATTTCCCGCCAGGCAGATCGTATGCCTGGGGACAGCCGGTCCGACTGATGTTCGTCGGACGTTATATTTATGGTATGTCATGTGAAACATTTTGCTTGCGCGATGCAGGAATGTTGGAGTTTATAGTGCGCGCGCAGAGTTGACATGTGCTCGCCACAACTTTTATACAGTGTTACGAAGTAAATACATTTTTTTAATAAATTTTAAGTTAAACTTAATATTTTGAATTATTAGGAAGTAATAATTATGTTTATGTCGTAGTTATTTAAATTACTGGGACCAAGGCTATTGCAATCTAAGTTACTAATAAGTAATAATAATAATCTCAAAAGAATTATAATTGTTGATCTCAAATACAAGATGATTCATAGATAATAAGTCTATTATTTTATAAACTTCAATCCACAAAAAAATTGGAGAAATAATAAAGATTTGAAACCATATTTTCTTGTAAAAAATACGTCTGTAACTTTCGTGGCGACTTTCGTAACTTTCATGGGCAACAAAATTTCAAAATAATATATCTTTGTAGTTTATGCACCGATTTACAAATAATAAAAATTCTACTCATTATTTTTTCAACGCCTTAATGTGTGTGTATTTATTTAAAGATAACTCTAAAAAGAAATTTCGCCACGAAAGTTACGCGGAGAATACTTTTTGAAGAACTACTCATTTAGTTTACTGGCAACCCTCATGACTGCCAGGCTGGCTAAGTGTATATTGTTCACCAAATAAATTTCATAGTTACTGCTATTATCTTCAAATGCATGTTTGTTTATCCTAAAAATATACTTCCTGCAGTCTTCTATAGATGGCAGGGTGGCCTGGCACATTGGGATAAGATAAGAATATTCTATAGTGAAAGAGGAGTGGTAGTGGCGCAGTAGAACGCCGGGTTCTCATTTGGAAAGTTGTTGGTTGGAATCCTGGGATGTACCAATGACTTTGTTTTTTAAGTTGTGTATATTTGTAAAGTTATAGTAGCAATATCACTCACTAATGAAGAAGGAAAACGTCGTGAGGAAACTTGAGTGTCTGAGTTGTTCATATACCTTGAAATTCCCAAGCCACAGCAGGCTCACATGGTGATTGAGCCCATAGTTTCTCTCTGAGAGAAGGCCTGTGCCCTGCAGTGGGACATATATAAGCTATACAAAAAATAAAAATAAATTCTTTATTGAACACTCTGAATAGTCCATTTTGTATACTAACATGTTATTTGAACTGCACTGTTGTAGCAACCTCACAAGTTGCGACGGGAAGTGGTCAAAGTCGATGAGCAGACCCTGCTGCTTCTTCAGATCTTCGTAGTCACAGCGCGTCACGTATAGGACACACAGGAATGAGGGTTCTTCATCGTCCGATAACACAACGCGCTGAAAAGAAGCACGCTTATTATTAAAATAGCTCAGACACTCAGGTTTCCTCACGATGTTTTCATTCATATGCCCTATGCGCTTGAAATCGCCAATCCGCGGTGGGCACGCGTGGTGATTAAGCCCATACTCTCTCCCTGAGAGAAGGCCTGTGCCCTACAGTGGGACGTATATAGGCTGCTTATAATATAATTATTAAAATTATTTCTTAGTGTTGGCGACTGGCTGTGGTGCGACCTATTTTATTACAAAACGTCATGTTTTTATTTTTTGATTCGATTTCCATTTTTTATTGTCATTCTCTGTTTGGTCTTGCCACTGTCATACGCCTTGCTAATTATAATAAAACATAAATATTTATTTCCTACGTGTTTCCCTCAACAAACCATCACATTCATACAGTCCACTCAACCACTCGCTATCATTTTGGTCCTAAAGAATTTAAAAGCGACGCAACATCTGACGTTTGGCTACCACCTAGCACTGAGGTTGGCGTCTTGGGCGTCAAATGGAACCCACGGCAAGACTCATTAGGCTTTCGTACTTTATCCCAGATACCGACTGAAGCTTTAACCAAACGCAGCCTTCTGTCAAACGTCATGAAAGTTTACGATCCTCTCGGCTTGCTGATGCCAGTCGTTATCTGGGGTCGTATATTAATTCAAAGACTGTGGCGCGCAGGTATTGGTTGGGACACGCCACTTCCCGAGGTGTACGTTAGCGAATGTGAGGCCTGGTTTTCACAATTACAGGTTGCAGCCAACATAAAAATACCTCGCTGGTACATGAGTAGGTCTGCCCCTATATTACGCTCACCAAATCCTGAGCGATTCCAATCGTTTAACTGTCAAATTAGTATGCAATTTGACAGTTAGACGATTGGAATCGCTCAGGATTTGGTGCGCGTAATTAGGCCACTGATATCCTAAACGTTCAGCTACACGTGGTGGCTGACGGCTGCGAGCAAGCCTTCGCTTGCGTTGCATACTGGCGTTTCAGTTACAACGATGGAACCGTGTCTACGGCCCTCATAGGAAGCAAGGCACGCGTCTCGCCGCTCAAACCGGTTTCGATTCCCCGATTGGAATTACAGGCAGCACTTATTGCCTCGCGGTATGCGCAAACGATTCTACATGCTCATCGTTTTCAGCCCTCCGAAACTATCTTTTGGACCGACTCAACCACAGTCCTTAAGTGGATTCAGAGTGATGCTCGCGCGTTTAAAGCATTTGTGGCACACAGGTTGGGAGAGATACTGGAGACTACCAACCCGTCCAGTTGGAGGTGGATCCCTACCTCTCTCAACGTGGCTGATGACGCAACAAAACCAAAAAAGATCAAGTTTACCGCGAGTCATCGGTGGTTTACCGGCCCGCAGTTCCTACTCGAACCACCATGCACTTGGCCGACTGAGTGCTTTACCGATGTGGAAGAGAGTTCACGAGATCCTGAATTAAAATCGGATCTAGTGGTTCTGCTCCTCGTTACCCCGTCTAGCTTAATTCCAAACCCGACGCGTTTTAGCTCTTGGCTGCGTCTTCTTCGCGCCACCGCCCGAGTTCTCCAGGGCGCTCGTCTATTCCGGCTTAAACTGTCTCGGCCTATAAGTAGAAATTCCAAATTATACATAGACGGTACCACATCGCCCTACCAACTTCACGCCGCAGACATCGTGGAAGCCGAAAAGATGGTGGCCCAACATGCTCAAGAAGAGAGTTTTCCTGAGGAGATGGTGGCTTTAAGATCCTCAAAACCTGTACCCAGAACCAGCAGAATAGCAAAACTTGCACCGATACTCGGTCAAGACGGCTTAGTGAGACTAGACACGCGAATAAGTTCTGCCCCGGGAGTTAGCGAAACCACGAAGTCCCCAATTATCGTCGACGGCCGCAATCATGCGATACGACTACTCATCCTTTACGAGCACAACAGAGCGTCACACCACTTCAACGAACTAGTTCTGAACGAACTGCGACAGAAGTACTGGATACTGAGGGCACGCAACAGCATCCGCAGCGCAGCACACGCCTGTTTACAATGCCGAAGATGGAAAACCCAACCAGCTCAACCCCAGACCGGCAACCTACCCCTTGAAAGACTCGACCATCACAAAAGGCCCTTCACACACGTCGGCCTTGATTATTTTGGCCCCGTAATGGTAACAATATACCGTCGCCAAGAGAAGAGATATGTCGCGCTATACACCTGCTTAGTGACGAGAGCGCTTCACCTTGAAGTAGTCACTTCACTGTCATCAGACGCAGCTATACTGAGTTTGAGACGCTTCATTGCTCGCAGAGGATCACCTACAACTATTTTCACTGACAACGGCACAAACTTCGTTGGGGCCTCCCGCGAGCTACTCACCCTACATAGCGACTCTATTCAAGAATACGCCACAAACCACAAAATCGAATGGCGCTTCATTCCACCCGCCTCTCCATTCATGGGCGGTGCTTGGGAAAGGCTCGTGCGAACAGTCAAGATGGCACTCAAATCCTGTCTCATCAACCAACCGCTCAAAGAAGACGTGCTGGCGACGCTCTTACTCGAAGCAGAAGCCATAGTTAACTCACGGCCATTGACCTATGTACCTACATCTCACGATTCACCAGAGGCTATAACTCCATTCCACTTCATTCTGGGTACATCATCCGTCGCGCCATGGACTTCAACACTGACCGACGCAGACCTGCTGAGAAGGTGCGACTGGCGGAAAACGTTGCGACTCGCTGACATATTCTGGGCACGATGGGTGCGTGAATATTTACCGACGCTCCGACCAAGAGGCCCCACCGGCAGTAACGCAAAGAACTTTGGTGTGGGTGATGTGGTGCTGATCGCCGACCCCAGCCTTCCTCGTGGCCTATGGCCCCTAGGAAGGATAGTGAAGGTCTACTTAGGGCCCGACGGAGCGGTCCGCGTAGCAGACGTCCACACCAGGGGCGGGCTCCTGCGCCGACCGGCCCGTAAACTTATTTTGATGGAAGCCGCACCCCAGTCAGTCACCACCGGTTGTTAGTGTTCCACTGGGGGTCCGGTATGTTGGCGACTGGCTGTGGTGCGACCTATTTTATTACAAAACGTCATGTTTTTATTTTTTGATTCGATTTCCATTTTTTATTGTCATTCTCTGTTTGGTCTTGCCACTGTCATACGCCTTGCTAATTATAATAAAACATAAGTATTTATTTCCTACGTGTTTCCCTCAACAAACCATCACATTCATACAGTCCACTCAACCACTCGCTATCACTTAGTCTTAAAAAAATAAAAGTACAAAGGTGAATTGAATGCTAAAAGCATTATCTTCCAGTTGACCTTATATTCTCTTTGGTGCTGTGGAGATGACGCTTGATCACCCTAAGAGGCTGTGTTTGTGTGTGTGTGTGTGTGTGTGTGTGTGTGTGTGTGTGTGTAGTTGTGTAGTGGCAGCCGCAAGTTTGTACATATATATTCTTGTTTTGTATGGCACTTGTACTGTGCGTGACTAGCACAGTAAATTCCGCCAATATCATGTGTTGAAATAGGAAACAGTAGAGCAAGTTAAAATGTACGGTGGTATTTATGACTCTACATTCAAAATAATCGCGTACCTTGGCTTGATGAAGTTTTTAACACATACTAACATTACATTTATTATAGTTATAGTTTTATTAAGTTAGTTTTAATAAATCTACTTAGAATATTTACAAGGGGAGTAGTTTGTACATAATAATATTATATTATGACAAAAGGACAATTTTCTAAAGAATAAAATGACGGTAACAACCTTGTAACAACTTACCAAAGTGTCTTTCTCAAAAACTTTTTCAACAGACACAACTATGTCTTTTTTGCAGTCATCGAACCCTCTCTTGAACGTAACATAATATTTTCCCCTATGACATACTTCGTATCCCATATTGTATTAGTGAATTATTTGAAAAATGCGAAACAAAGCGGAAAGAGGGCGACAAAAACATAGGACACAGAGAAAATAATCACTAACATAGGACAGAAAAAAAAACAAACAAGCAAACACAGACGAACGAAAGATACTTTTTTTTTTTCACAGAATGATATGAACAAATCAGAACCATCAAAGTGAATGAAAACAGCAAGTGGGTCTACTACACTATCAATCTATATTTTGATGTATCTACATAATGGTCAATGCCTTAATACGTACGAGTTAGGTACAGCAGGTCAACCTTTGCATTTTGGTTGCAAAGTCACTAGTAACTGCATAAGTATTATGAGATCTATGGACCCATGCATGCATAGGCTTCATAATGTCCCTCCCCTATGATGTACTAGAATAAATTAATGAACTTCATGCTAGCTTGTCGTAGTTATTTAGGAAAATTAGATTATATTTTGTATTCTACCATAATATATCTATCATCTATACACGCTGAAAAGTGGGTGGTTCCAAAGCCACGGTTATGTAATTAAAGATGCCATTAATTTAAACTACTACGTTTCAGTATAAACGTAAAATAAAACAAAAATTTGTAGAGAATTCTCGTTTCGAATTGAGAAATAAGGCTTTCAAACCACCCAAAATTCATGGTGTAGGTATATACAACCAAATTGGGTTAGTTACAACATCATTAACCATTCACAACTCCAAAATGGGTGGAGCGAGTTTTTGATCTTTGTATCGTTTGACTTGTCTCCACCCCAAATAGCAGATTAACGATTAAAACAATGAAAATCCCATGAAATAATTTATGTAGCATCGCAAGAAAATAGCAATAGCGAAATCCGAAAGGGCGCTAAACTTTTACGCCAATAAAAGGATGATGCAGCGGTGAAGCGCTTCTAGTGCTAAGTTGAGAGAAAGCGGCCGGAATCAATCAATATAGAAAGGGTGTGGTCTAGAGATGTGATATTCCCCATAAAAAATAGATTTTTTCATAATCGATTTATTAAATAATAAAAATGTATTTAAATAAAATCGATTTTTCTTTACGATTTTGTCACACAAAAACAAAAATTTTTATTGGGTTTTGTAATTAGAATGAAACGTCAACGGCATTCTTAGGATGACTTAACTAAACCAAGAAATTGTAATTGATTTTTTTTGCAAATTAATCTGCAAAAAAACACTGCTGCTTTACCGACATTTTATAACTGCACGGGGTGCAAAAATTCTAAGAAGTTATAAGTGATGGCTATGAAAAAAATTGAAAAAACGCTTTTAGTATATATGAAAATCGATTTTTAATTAGTCATTTTTTTTTCAAAAAAGAAAACGTCCAAAAAATCTATTTAATTGAAAAAATAATAGTTTTTTTATAAATCGATTATTTTTTTCTCATCCCTAGTGTGGTCTTTCATGCATTGTAATCTATGCTTTCATGACGATAACGCTAGATCTCACACGTCTATCCACACTCAGCTAGCGATGGGCCGAGTCACATTTTTTTCAACTCGAGTAGCTCGAGTTTTAATAAGGGCTGACTCGAGTAGCTATTTGAGTCAGCGTTGTCTCACCGCGCACACCGCCGTCAACTTGCGCGAGTCGGTCGGACCGGTCACACCAACTCGGTGGCGGTAGCGGTCCGTACAAACGTACCCTTCTCACTCTGACACACAGCTTGGTCGCATAGTACTGACTCACTCAGCCACCCTCGCGAGTCAGCTCGCTCGCGCATGCCCGCCGAGTGAACTCGGTGGACGGAATTTTTAACTCGAGTTTACTCGCTGGCAGCCCAACTCGAGTAACTCGAGTAAATTGACTCGAGTCGCCCATCGCTACACTCAGCAAAAATTAAGAGTTTGGCTGGGCATGTCGCTACCTACAAGACGGTAAAAAGTCATCGAACGAAATGGTAATTAAAAGTAGGTAACCTTGAAAAAAAAAATGTCGAGTTTTTTATTAGAAGCCAATATACGCGTTTATTTACAATCATAAATTAATAGTATTCACTGTTTATAATTAAAAATAACTAAAGAAACTGGACTTAATTAATATATGAGTTTTCATATAAAATGCGAAGAAACTTTTTCCCCAACCTATTATTATAGTCCGTGGTAGAGACTTTGCAAGAGAAAGACTTTACAACAGACTATTTATAGTGCGTTTATAGGGGGATTGCGTTTTTTACAAATTAGACCGCAAATTACCTACGAGCTTCCACTGCCACAATACAATACTTCTTTTTGTGTTCTGAGATACAATAGGTACAGACTGGCAAGGCGAGAAAGAAGCCGCGTGATGAGAGACGGTCGTCACACACGCGCATCCTGCGCGGCGTGTCGCATAATCATTTGTGTCTGAATTTCCATTTCCCGCCCAATAAACTGTCAAAAAACATCTCAAAATGTCAACTTGTGAACTTGTGCTTGTGAAGTGATTCTGAAGTGATGAACGAGGAACGAGGCTGGCTGGGCTGGCTCACAGATGAGGCTGTCCGCCGATAAATACTTCGTTTTATTTCTTAATTTTAAAGATAAATAACTCAATATGTGGAACGGTAAGCTCAAGTTTATATTGTATTTCATTACATGCTTTATTTCATCGGGCTACATTTCTGAAATGAACTATTATTGTGTTCAATAGATCAATCGACGGTTGGCGGCGGTGGATTCTTCAATTCGCCGAATCAATTTGGAAATGCTAACACTCCAAGTCAAGCTCCGAAAGGAAGGAGAGCTTCTAGAACTGCGCCCATCGTTATCAGACAAGCGCTTCACTGCGGCGACGATGGCATAAAGATTTGGGGTACAGAAATCCAAATCGTCTCTGTAGTAGCTCGTGTTAGGAATATTCGAATGCAAAGTACAAAAATCACGTACATAATACAGGATATAACCGGCAGGATGAAGGCAGTGTTGTGGATAGACCAAGAATCCATGGAGGAAGATGTAAGTACCTACTTATTGATACTTATATCCCTGTTTACCTAAAAATAGTTGTTATAAGCCCAGGGGTGCAACCACGTAAGTCCTCCACTGTATGGAGTTGTCTGATTTAGCCCACTCTAAACTGTCAAATGTTTGATTTTGACACTTTGGAGTTTTCTAAATGCTTAACCCGATAGAGTGGAAAGTTACATGATACAAGGGCAGAATTTTTTTATTCATACATAACATATACCTAGAGACGATTATACAAGGTTAATGTAATGAAAAGTAATGAAGAATTTCTATAACATTAAAATTACTTCATTTCAGGATAAATCAACCCCTAAAGTCGAAGTCAACGATTACATACAGATTTATGGTAATGTAAAGACCAACAGAGGCAAGAAAGTGTTGATGGCATTCAAAATAATGCCCATCAAAGATGTCAATGCAATCACTTTCCACTACCTGCAGTGCATCAACAACAAAGTAAAAATGGAAGCTGAATCTAAAAAGGTGAGATGAATTTTCTAGAGATTTTGTATCTGTGAACACTTAAGGGTATGTTCATATACAGATTTTTCAGCCTAAAAATGGTGCAACACATTTTCTATAATCATCTGTGTCTGAATGCAACTTAGCTGGTGGTTCACCAGCTGATTACCATTCATACATATTTGGGTTTTAATTTATGTCATGCTGAATTGCAATAAAACTACCAATATGTTAAAAGGACACTAATTGAGGTTTCATTGTGATCAGAATTGGGAAAAAAATTATTAATTTATTAATAAAAAAATATATAGAGCCTCATAACCTACTTTATATAAATTTTTCACAATACAATTCAATGATTCACTTTATTTATACAAGCATGGTGCCCTAACTCCGTGTGGTTTAAACATAGTGTCCACTCCATTTCCTTCCATGGATGTCATAGAAGGCGACTAAGAAAATCAATTACCAGGAGACTGGCAGCAGCGTCTTCCTGAGATTCCAACCACAAACTGCGATCGCCAACCTGCCTGCCAACCGTGGCGATTGTGGCAAAACCCCTCATGGTTATGGAAACTACAAAGGAGGCCTATGTCCTGCAGTGGGAGTCAAATGGCTGATGATGATGATTATGATAGAATAAAATGAGGCTTACAAGGCTCTTTCTTTTTTATTAGTTTATTTGCAATTTGCAGCATGATCTATCCTCAAATTGTGTATTCTAAACAAGTTGTAAGTTAAAATCAAACAAGGTTTGTAATGGAATTGCCACTTGAAGTACCCTTTTAAGTTAATGGGCCCAAATGACCTAGGTTACATTTTGTTTTTATAGGAAAAAGTTGTCAACAACAACCCTACATTCTCCTCTGGTCTCCCGGCTAACTCCATGGTGGGAATGGGAGATACCAATGGTTCTGTCAACGGCCTGAACCCTCGCCAGATGATGGTCTTCAACCTTATCCGAGCATCGACGTTAGAGCAGGGCATCAGCAAGCAAGACATGTATGCCACATTGAAAGATAAAATGCCACAAATGGAGTTTGAGTAAGTATTTCTTAGGTTTATAATTCTTCTAGTGTCTGAAAAACTTGTGAATTATAGAAATAGAAAGAATCAAATTTAGAGTTTGGGTCAACTATGTACTTCGAAGAAGTAAATTCTCGAATTAAGCCTTGAAATCGATGTAAAATACTAATAGGCCGAAGGTGATAATGGTGTCTTTTCATTACATAAATTGTTTTATATCTTATAGCAGGGAGTTGTTTGTTAAGTATACATTTTAAATTGCATTTCTACTTTTTCCCGCCTCCTCTTTGCACGCCTACCAATCTTTGTTCCAGCTCCTGCAGTTGACTGGTAGAAAATGCTTATGGCACTAAGTCCGCCGTATTGCACATTAGGTTAAGCGCATTAAAATTATTAAATAATAATACACTTCAAAGCTTAGCAGTGGTAGCGGAGCGGTAGAACGCCGGCTTCTCATTCAGGAGGATGTGGGTTCGAATCCCTTGCTACGTACAATGGCCCAACTATGAGGCTAAGTGCAGAAATCTCAGGTCTAACTAGAACTACACTTCAAAGCTTGTTATTTTTTGCGGTTCCAGACCTGAAGGGTTCAAACAGGACCCTATTACTGTGTCAATAGTTTTGTATTACAGTTTTCCTAACAAATATTAAAGAAGTAAAAAAAAATCGGGGCGCTCCATAATATGTACAAGAAACAAATTATTTCATTTTGCTCTGTCATGAAAACAGTAAATGAAAAGTGTCAAACTTGGTGTAATTATTGATTGAAGATTTTTATGCAAATAAATAGTGTTATAGTGTTGTCCTTAATATGGTGTACCAATTGGACTGTGTTATGCAGAAACATTCCAACCCACAATACAAAACTTGCGAGAAACACTTATTATGCATAAGATTGTTTTGTTTCATGATTTTGTTCACACTATATTTTTTATTATATTGTCACTGTTACCTGGATGACCGAGCTTTGCTCGGTATATTTTTTTTTTATAATCGTGTTTTTTGGAAATTATGTTTAGATACGATTAAAAAAAGGAAAAAAAAATCGGACTGGAGACAGGCTCGAACCAGCGTCTTCTGGTTTCGGGAACGCCCGATTTCCCACCTGAGCTATTATAATACAGCCTTATAGATGGTGGCGAAATTTACCTTCGTATTCTAATGACACTTTAGCAGTTTTTCATTGCCTAAAAACACGGATAAAATGACGTTTTCTAAAACTGCATACTAAATGTCATGAAAATTTTTGGAACCGTATTCCGAGATTCAGATATATGTATCTCTAATATATAAAAATGAATTCCTGTTCGTTAGTCTCACTAAAACTCGAGAACGGCTGGGCTGATTTGGCTAATTGTTGTTTTTATATATTTGTGGAAGTCCAGGGAAGGTTTAAAAGGTGAGAAGAAAAAAAACGGTTGACGTCGGTGATACGAAGTTCACGGGGTCATCTAGTATATATATATTCTAGCTGTTGCCCGCGACTTCGTTCGCGTGGTAATTTTGATGACTATTTTTCCGGGATAAAAAATAGTCTATGTGCTCATCCAGATTATATCTCTGTGCAAAATTTCATCCAGATCCGTTCTGCCGTTTTTGCGTGAATGAGTAACAATCATCCATCCATACATACAAACTTTCGCGTTTATAATATTAGTATGGATATATTATATTGTATACAATTGCTCGTTTAAAGGTATCAGAAGATAACATTAAGCACGTCTGAACAGAAACATGGAAAAGAAAAACCACCAGTGTTTTTCCGCAAATTACATATTATGGGTATGTTCCTACATAGAAAAGTCCAATTATATAAAAACTAATAAAGTTGAGTTGAACTCCCGCTAAGGGTCCAAAGCTAATTAAAGGTTACTTACTATATTAAAGTTTAGATCATGGATTACTAATAGAAAATGTTCTTTTCAGGAATATTCTAGAATGGATGTGTGGTGAGGGACATATCTATTCCACTATAGATGAAGAACATTTCAGAGCTACAGATGCATTTTAGAATAGTATATTGGAAACATAAAATTGTTCTAACTCACAGTATTGTTAAATTCCAAACTTGTTACACTGAAAAATATTTCCATTATTTTGTACAATAAAACCCAGTAAACTACAAAATAAAAATGTTTATTTCACTTATTATCTACTTGACTTTGTAAAACAAAACATGGTTTGTTTAGTGGTGTAAAAAGATTACACAATAAATAACTATCAGATCTGCATTTTATAACTCATCTTTGACAGCTGTATTCTTGATGTCTGATTTTCTTCCTGGAATTGTTTGACTTTCCAATTGGATATCCTTCAACTCCTCTTGTTCTAGAAGGTACTCTTTAGCAGTCCATGCTTGTGATCCGTCTTTGAACATAAATATTGCTCTGTCGTCATCAACTAGGTACCTGAAAATAGAATACTTATTGTCAAAACAAATATTTCTAAAAGTATCAATTCTCCGATATGTCTAGTGGTAACCCAAATATTAAGACAGGTTGTTAATTTTATTGTCACTAGGGGTGGCCACTCAGATTTGTACAAATGGCCTCATTCTGGATGTATTTCCATGTTATTGATGGCTTTGCCTTGTTCCCACAGCATGGTAGTTTGGGACCAGGACAAGTAGGTGGTGGTGGTGGAAGTTATATTCTTTTTGTTGCACTCACCCGTGTTACTTATTAATTTGATCTTACAATGAAAAGGGGATTCAATGGAAATGTTTTTTCTGCTTACTTATTATTAAAATCCTGTATTGCACTTAAACACACAGTTTTGCACAAGGGCGAGCTTAATGCTAAGTAGCATTCAAGCATTTAGTTGTTTACCTTTCTGCCTGAATGTGATTGCTCCAAAGTCCAGCCTGCCAAATCTTTGTCAATTCTTCAGTACGTTGGCGGGAAGGTTTATTCGCTACAGAAACGAACATCATCAGCGTCTGACCCTTTTTGGTCGCTTGCATGACCGCTTCAGGGTTCGACATATCCATTTTCGTAAGATCGAGTTGTGGCGGTTTTCGAAGATGCTCAGGTAACTCATCCTCAGGGAGAGGCTCTTCATCTTCTTCCCATTGATCGAGAAGACTATAAAGTATAAGTGATTTTAGCAACTGATACTGTAATCTAAAGAAAAATTAATTACCGGTCCATTTACCGTTCCAAGTCCGCATCGGAATAGTCGCGAATATCTTTCTTTGCCCATTCAGGTTTATTAGCATCATCAAATTTCTTGGTTAGACTATTGGTAATAAAGAGTAAAATAATAAAACATTCTAATTTAGCCATTGTGAACAAAAAGTGGATTTTTGGCGTTCTCTGAAATTCGAGGTTACGAATGCACAGACTAAGTAATGATGGACCACTAATTCGAACGATAATCTGTGAAATTGAATGAGTTGGCGCTTTGTTGGCATGGCAAAACTTTGGTGTTGGTTGGACTGTTGGTAGCCCTGTTTATGGGACTTAAGTTGACACTCGTTAAGCCAGTGTTGCCAGAGCGTTTTTTTGTAAAGTTCTTCGTTACTTTTGAGGCCTCTTCGAAACTCGTTACTAGGCCAGAAACGTAAAATGTTCGTTTCCTTATTTTGGATCCTATAAGGATTAAAAGTCTGTGGCCAACCGAAACCAAAGTACTAGAAACTTTTTCCATACATACTTTTCATTAGTATGACAATGTAACTATTTCCATCTATTTCTTATGCAATTCATAATTTTTGTAACCTGTTATACAATAATTTAAGCCTGTATGTTGAAATAACCTGGGTGGGTGACTACTGTTTAGAATGTA
The DNA here is from genome assembly GCA_947308005.1 of Yponomeuta malinellus. Classification (NCBI taxonomy): domain Eukaryota; kingdom Metazoa; phylum Arthropoda; class Insecta; order Lepidoptera; family Yponomeutidae; genus Yponomeuta; species Yponomeuta malinellus. The sequence continues at coordinate 10,700,551 of OX371006.1, read as the reverse complement.
ATGTAAACAAATAGTGATCGACCGAATTTTGATTTTAAGCCGAAATCGAATCTGAGTGTACGGCTCCCACCAGAGGTTCGGCCGAATCTTGAAACCGAAATCGAACCTTCCTTATACTTAATAAAACTATTCTAGATGAGGACAATAAATAAAGTGCTAAATAAGAAAAAAGTGGATTAAAGCAGAAAGCTATCACCTGAATCTGTAAATATAAAACATATAAAAATATAATCCTAAAACATAAATTATGTAGGGTATTTTTTTACAAGTTTGGGCATGCTTGAAATTTGATACAGATTCTCATTAAACTAATCACACCAACAAAATACGTTGATTGTCTTGGTGCGCCTTCCTTAGTTAGTAGATCTATTATGAAAGCTTGTAAAAAATAGCTACTTTTCTAACAGTCTACGATTGTAAAATTACAGGAATAGCTCGTTCACCCCGCCACCTTAAACAAGGCAAAAAGTTGTTGTTTGCTTACATAACAAGAATCTTACGATAGTCGTAAAACCTTTATATACCTTTAGTAGAAATTATTAATTAATCCTCTTTTTATATTAAAAAAAAATCGCTCGAGTTCGTCAGCTGTCAACTAAAGATATCGCCCGGCCCATGGAAAGTCAATCGTAATGCGGAAAAGACATAAATGCATGGTTCAGCCGTGTTTGGGCCGAAATGAAAATCGACTACTCGGTAGCAAACTAAATAAAATAAAAAACTAGGCTGAACCACCACTTTTATTTTTTCCAAATTTGTAGTACATACTATAATATAGTTTGCGTGTCATACGTATTTGGTTTATATTTTGTGAAATTTTTTCAATAATTCTAAACGTAAAAAAGATTTTATAGAAAACGTTACGTTAATGAAATCGTTTCTTAGCTTTTTTTTTATGATCCTCGTGCTACTTTTGAAAAGCGGTCTGGCAACACTGAACAAACGTCAAAATATATTTTTTTAAATATTCTTGATTCTTGTAAGTTACGTGGTGGAAGGAAGAGCACGTATCTTTTGTGCCTTTTTTCGTCAAAATCTCCGATGTTTTTTAATTAATGTTTACTTCTGCCAGTTTTTCTATCGTCGACTGATATTTAACTTTGTACTAAAGAGTTGTCTCAAATCGTCGTTACACCTTTTTTCGTACGAATTTTATAAAATACTCATTTTGTTACCTAATCTTGCGATCTCGGTTCTTTTTGACTGGTGATAGTGCGGTGATACGTGCAGCCACGCCAGTGACTTTCATCCACGATGGACCCGAGTGGCATAACACCCAACACCTCGAATCAGCGGTTACTGATAAACGGTGACAATGACTCCGCGACGACTTTGCTTCAGGACAAGCAGGCGCGACGGAGGGAAACCTTGAGAGACGTCACCCTAACCGAATACATGACTATCGGCATTCTCTGCTTCGTCAACCTCATCAACTATATGGACAGATTCACCCTGGCTGGTAAGTGTTACCTTTACAAAACTTAATCTAATTTAGAATGAGGACACTGGGCACTTCATGTTAGATGCCTTCATAATGGTACTACTGTTTAGCCAGTACTAGCCCATTATTAGTTCCCCTATCTTTTCTTTCAGTGATTTTCCATTGTAAGGTTGTCTGGAAGAAATTGCTAATAGGAATAAGGCCTTGAACATCATATAATAAACCTTTATGACTTGACTGACCAGTAGTGTAACTATAGGGTGGCCAGACTGGCAAAATGGGGGACCCAATGGGGGCCCCTGTCCGAGATACCACAAACTCAGAAATAACCTAACCTTTTTAAATAAATTTAGCCTGCGATTTCAACCGCATAAATGACGAAACTTGTGTGAAAATATTCCTTAAGTATCATAAAGAAAGGTTTCTTAAAATTTCGCTATTTAAGAGGGATTGTAAATTCGTATGAAATCATCACTTACACATACGCTGTCACAGGAAAAAGCTAGTGTATTTCGCAAAAACCAAGCCATTTTCACAAATGGTGAGTGCTAGGTAAGTTTAGAAGATCTTTGTATGTATAACGTAGATGATTTTATATTTTTTTTTGTTTCGTATAAATCTGACCACAAATGTTCTACTCCCCATACAATCTTTGACACCCCCTTTCACCTCTTTAGGGTTTGAATTTCGTAAAATCCTTATTTCTTGTCTACATCATACAGAAACCCTCTGTGCAAAGTTTCAGCTTTCTAAGTCCAACGGTTTAGGCTAGGCGTCGATGAGCTAGTCAGATTTATACAGGTTTATTTCTAACATGCCCAATTTCTGAGACGGCTCTAAGTTCAGCAATAACTTTTGCTCCGTGAGGTTTTTTTTGAGAATTTAATGTTTCGAAATATTGGAGTGTGAATATAGAATGAAAGAAAGTTCCTACTTAAGTTTCATCTTACCAGAAACTTATTTGAATCAATCAACAATATATCTTAACATAATCAACATTGAGATAAACTTTTAACACAATCATTCTGAGGTCAAGAGATAGTAAACATTTATAGCCACAACATGTCTACTGATATTTATAGAACAGTTGTTGTCTTAACAACAACAACTGGAAACGTTTTATTTCATGTAATGATTTGTTCTGTTGATACTAATAATAATAACTTGGAAGCATCAGTATCATAAAATAATTAATAAATAAATAATAGTTAAAATCCAAGGACCCAGGCGGATGTATTTCCACCAAATAAGGGATGTATTAGCAAAGGGCAAGATAGAAAATACCCGAAACCGGCGTGCGTGCATGCAATGACTAATGAATGTTGAGGAAGCGAAAGTGATATGTCAGGATCGTGGCAAATGGTAGTCCTTGGTCTCTGCCTACCTCTCCTGGGATACAGGCGGGAGTTTATATATGGATGTAGTAAAAATCCTGTTTCTTTACAGAAACATAATTCTTGTCTAACATCTTTAAAACTGATTTCTTTATACTTGTAACAAGCCAGTTGCAAAATAATTTGGCATTTTTAATGGCACTTATCAAAATAATCTATATATAGACGACCTCGTGGCGCAGCGGTAGTGCATCTGCATACCATGCGAGAGGTCCTGGGTTCGAATCCCGGCTGGGGACAAAAAAAAACCCAGGTCTTGGATGTTTACATGTTTGTGATGTCGTTGTTTCTGGTTCCCACAACACAGGGTATCCTAGTGTGGGGCCAGACGCAATGGTGCCTGGTAACTGTCATTAAGAACATAGGGCTCTCGAAACAGATCTCTAGCGAAAAAAAATCGGAACTGTAAATCCACATAAATTCTTAAAATGGAGAGGAATCAGGTTCGAGCTGGATAAAACTCAACTTTGGACCGATATTTTTCTCTTCATGTGAAGTTTCCAAAGTATTTCATAGTTAGTTTTTTAGCATGATGCTGGCTATGAACTGCTTCATAGCAGGGGATGCCTAGCAGTATGCAGTTACTATGATGGGATGGCCCTGGGTATCAACTGGTACAAAAAGGCTGGAGTCCAGTGTTTTAAAAGGTAGGTAGAGTAGAAATAGGGACCTACCTATCTACCTTTTCATAATATTTACAATAGAGGCAAGTCCTTTTGTGGAAAACTGACCTACTGACATAAGCCTCACTATTCAAAGACTTACATAGAACTAGAAGCTGACTAATCTTTTCATCCACATATTATATACCTTAGTTCCAGTTTCAACTTCCGAAGTAAACTAACCACTGTTTTCTGAATAGAGAATTTCATTCAGTAAATAGTAAAGTATCAGTCTGCGCCTTCAAATTCCTCAAAAAATAATGATAATTTACTTAGCGAAATTCTCAACCAGAAACTGGTGGATAATCTGTCCCTAACCTGAAAACTAAGATTTAAGCTTCTCACGTGAAGTACCACACTGTAATTAGCAGTACTGAACTTGTTTAGGTAACAAAACGTTTTTTGAATGCCCAACCATTACAGATTAACCCCGGTTTCTCGTACACTAACAAGCTGTTAATCTACTGTTAACCGCTGTCAGTGTTTTTTTTTATATGCAGTTTGGTCAATTGACAGCTGTTAACAGTAGATTAACAGCGTGTTAGTGTACGAGAAACTGGGGGTAAGGTTTACAACCAGCAGTATAGGGTACCTATTTCCCTTTCCACTAGATAAATAATTGCACTTTGCAGGCGATAAGAATGACGGGGATGGTCCTCACGCAGATTTAGATTTCCAACAAAACTCTTTTAACATAACGTAACATAGATAGCATAAACTTACGCCTGTATCCCAGAGGGGTAGGCAGAGACCAGGGACTGCCACTTGCTACGATCCTGACAGATCACTTTCGCTTCCTCAACATTCATTAGTCGTTGCATGCACGCACGCCGGTTTCGGGTAGGTACTTTTTATCTTGCCCTTTATTCTGACGATTTATAATCATAACATGTTATAATTTGTAAGATACTCGAATGGTACATTTTATTAGCTAGTTACGTACATCATAGGTCAATTGGCTGATTTGTGAGCAGTTATGAATCATAAAAAATCTCAGCAAAATTGATGCGACCCTCACCTTCATAACAAGCGTCAACTCAGCTAATGGACAGCTCATAAAAAGCAAACCTTGCCAAATTGAAAGTTGTGTTGCTGTGGGAAATTATATTAATGGAGCATTTGCACTACCTAGTTTTATCTCAAAATTGGTAATTTTACTTTAGATTCAAAGTTACGCAATTTTATTATGTGACTAACCCAGTGGCGTAGCATAGGTCACTAGTACCCGGTGCGGATTCCAAATTTGCCGCCCTCTTATTTTTGTAATCCATGTACCGTTTAAAAAAAAATTTTTAAATCTTTTTACTCGCTAACTTTGTGAATATATCCAATGAAACGGTCATCGGTAATATTTGAATCGTTATTTTCGGTAAGCAAAAAATGCTGTCGATTGCCTCCAAGGTGTAATTCGTGTTGCAACAATGTACGCGTAACGCGTATCTTCGCTGTTTTTTTTACCAGTAGCTTTTAGCTCAAAAGGCCGTTTACCAACTATTAATATACACTGCCTAAGTATTCATCAAAGGATTTATACTGCAAACTAGATACGCAGAATATCAATATGTACGTAGTTTCATACGAGAAGCCGCGAAATCGACAAATTGGGGCAACAATCCGCAAGCTTGTTTTTATATCTTGCTTTTTACTCAAAGTCATCAATGCCTTGTGAAACGACGGTCTGTCATTACCGTATTACGGTGAAGTACAAATTTTGCGTAAGGAGACATATTTATTTAAAATAACATTGAAACGAAATAAGTTTCCTAAATAATAGTTATTGAGAAACCTTGCGCTTGCATCACCCATGCATAGAACCTGCATAGGTACCTGGGTATTTGGTAACATAAAAAAAAAGACGAAAAAAAAAACACTGAAAGAAATATTTTTTTTTCTAACTGCCACCTCCGCAGCGCCGCCCCCGGCAAAGTGCCGCCCGGTGCGGACCGCACCCTCCGCCCCCCCCATGCTACGCCACTGGACTAACCATGAGGGGTTTTGCCATAATCGCCACGCTTGGCAGGCGGGTTGGCGATCGCAGTATGCGGTTGGAATCTCAGGAAGACGCTGCTGCCCGTCTCCTGGTAATTGATCTGGTGAGGGAGGCCTATGTCCAGCAGTGGGCGTCAAATGGCTGATGATGATTATGTGACTTAAAAAAGATGGTTCTCAATTCGACCATATATATATTTTATGTATATTCAGTGATAATTCTTACCACATCCGATTCCATTAATTCTTTTCAATACATCTTTTGCTCTATTTGAATTTCAGTAACCTTAAAAGTTTTTATTCTGATGCACGAAAAGAAACACTGATTAGTTTACTCAATTAATTCTATTTTTATAAATGCCAAGTAAATATAAAGGTATATCATACACAACGTCATGGGTATTTTCGTCTTCTGAAATAGTGGCTTAATCTTATCGCTATGCGTCAGTGCAGGTATTCTCCACGACTGGAGATTAAGGACGATTTATAATGAATCCATGTGATCCTCATTATCTTACCTTACTCGCACACTGTATTTCGTTATTAAGCTAGGGTACCGTTCGTAAATATTCCAATAAGAACCTTTTTCGATAAATAAGGGCCGGTTTCTGAATTGAGAATTTTACTAAGTACATACTTAAGTGACGTTCTGTCACGCTCTTCTCTGAGAAGTTCTAAGAGACAGCACTACAGTTAACTATTTACTTAGCAAAATCTTCAATTCGAAAACTAGGCCTATCTCATTACTTCCACGCCTTGCCTGACTGTTAATAATCTCAAAAGTCAGTCTTCTTATTTGCTAGTTTCCTGGATGATCTGTCCGAAAATAAGCTGTCTTAAGACTCGTGATTACTCATTAGCAGATACGATGGTAAGCAGCGTTTCGTCATTAGTAAAACGCACTCAACTCCAGTTTCATTCAACCTTACAATGGATTTCACTTCTAAGTAGACGATAAAGAACAATGCCGTTTGCGAGCTTGATGCTCGCAGCGGTTGTACAATAAAGCAATACAATTCATAGACGAATAATTCTAGCACAAATAGCGATACCTTAACGCCCAATATCCTGCTTTTGATCGTGGTTTCGTTCATAAGGCTTCATCACCATTAGTCCTCCTTGGTGTACTTGCAATAATATAAATAATGAAGTCTCCTGGGTACAACATACTCTCAAGAGGACTCTCGCGAATATTAGCACCTCCATAACTCTACGAGCAAACTACCTTGTGTCAGAGTGCGCAGGGGTTAATGCTCAAGACAAGCGAAGCTGAAGCGGAACACAATTTGTTTTAGGCTCAGTTACGAGTCGATTACAATAATGTAACGCCGCAATTAGTCTAGTGACTTTAGCCTCTACATCGACAAGGATTACGAACAATCCACTTAAAGGAAAGAATGTAGTGTGGGCTGGTTCTTAAATTGACGTGATTGAGCGTAGGTGCACTCTTTAAATTGAAGAGACAACGTAGCCGAAGGACTATCGATCCACGGAAGACTATATTCTCGGTGAATGTGAAACAGCACTGTATACTGTATTTCAGTGCTGTTTTATGAACTTGTGGTTTCTTCTTTAGTGTTGAAAATGTAAAAAGGAGATCCGTGAATCGCGAAAACTATTTGGTTCAGCTGGTTTACAGCCTGTAGTCAGAAAATTATTAATCGTTCATGAGATATGAAACAGGAAGTAAAGTTTCGCCAATCGGAGTCATCGAAGTCCAAGATAAATCGTTTGCAGATTGATTCTTCACTTTTACCGATAGAAGATATTGGGCCACCTAGAAAGCTTATAAATAAATCATGAGCGATTACTTGCACGTTGGGTAAAGGACTCCCATACAGTAGGTATATTGTATTCTAAAGGCATAATTTAACGCGAGCTCCGGGCGAGGGCCCATGTCACGTAATCAGAGGTCTAATCTCCAATGAGAGCTCACGTGCGCCTACGCCTGCATTTTCATTGTGCATTGAACACAATGTCATCCTTTTAAATAATGGAAACCATTTATGAGGCTGATGGGGAGTGGAAGTCGGAATAACACAATTTTTTTATCCGAGCGACGACTTTATACGAGTATAATTATTCTATCCCGATTATCCATCCAGGTCATATTAACGTAGTTCAATTTGAGACTCGAATTTGCAGAGAGTTACAATTGTAGCAATTGCCCAATTGGCTGCACCACGGCAGGCACTCCGTAGTAAAATTATGGGTTACCGTAGGCACTGACTGAAAATCAGCGCTGAGGGATCATTTCCTCAGCACAACGCTGAGTCAACTGCTTTTTGTGGCAACTTAGATATACCACAGGCTACATCTATGTTCCTGTTTTATTTATTCGTTTTGTCTGTTGTGTATTTAGCTTTCTTTCTGTTGTTGTGCATATTATGTTACTTATCTGCTTATTTTGTTTCTGTGATGTATATTGTTGGTATAATAAATGTCTTTCTTATTCTAAAAGAGGCCCAGTCGATGCGCTTTTATGCGTTGACGATTTCAAATTTTCTCTGTTATAACACGTAAGTATTATTTGTCTTTGTACTTCCGGCTGCTGGAGAAAGTTCTCCGACGTAATGTGTATGGGTTGGTACTCTGTGAAGTTGTGAACACTTGACACATCTCCAAAATACAATTTGAAGACACATCATCCCAATTCCTCTATCAATAAGTACTGTAAACATCACGTTCCGCCCCTACCATCCAATTTGTTTCAAGTGTTGTCGCAGGCACGTGAATACGGAGGGATGATTTCCCCAGAGTTCGATCAACAAGTTGCCACCGCAAGGGACCGCTATCTTTATTAAAATCTCAAAGCAATCAAGAGGCGAATTCGTGTGCAGCTGCTCAGATAACATGGAGATAATTCGCTACTAACGCTTGATAAGGCAGGTGCATTTTTTCCAACTAAACCCAATGTTTAATCCAAACTTTGAAAGAACTTCGTTGAAGAGTGGTAATCTGATTACAGCCTTCATCTTAAAGTTTTGGTCTTAATCATAAAGCTGAGAAGGCGAGTTGGTGATTGCAACAGAAAGAAAGAAACCACTTATTTACATTGCCACAAAAGCGCCACATAAAAACAGCAACGAAGAAATAGCTTTATCAATTCATTTGGAGAGTACCGCCTCTAGTTCCGTCGTCTGGCTGACCTCTACTGTAGAGGATGCCTATCTCGTGTGCGGCGATGAGTGAAGTGCATGACTCTGACACCATATAATTAGCGCGTGCCTTACGCTCGCCTCCTTTCGTAATACCAGAGCCAACCCGACGAAGCTGAAGGTTACATCTCGTAGGCTTTTATGGTATTATCTTCAAGGGGAGTGCGTATCTCTCATTCCGACGTCGTTAATGTTTGTTATTTGTTGTTGTTATCAGAGAGACCGAATTCTTAGGAGAACAATGTGCGTGATATCCCTTCTTGCTATCTCGGCACTTGAATCATGGCACGTTGTCATTCGGATTGGGACATTACATCACGACTAGTCTGAAGACTGTCTGATGAATGGAGTCCTTATTTAGTCTGCACAACTTTTGACTGATTTATAACTTCTTGTCAAATAGGTATTTTATTAATAACAAATGTCATCTATTCCTTTTATCGGTCCTCCCTCTCATGTATTTGTTGATGTGCCCTTATGTTACTCACACTGAACTGCAATGTCATCTTTTGACAATAACAATGTCACGCACAGTCTTTAAAGGGCTAGGCTGGAGTGCCGAGTGACTAGTTATAAACGACAAACCGTCATCATGATTAAGGGAATATTTTTATAGCCAGGCCTGCCAATGGGTTGATTAAGAATGCTTCTCCTATTTTTATTCGGCTCTCCTAGCCGACATGGAAAAAGCTCATCATAAAAAAATTACCGAGCCTGGTAAAAATAACAATGTGATCGCAATAAAAAGGGTTCTCGCTGCTCAAATATTGTTCAAATTCGGGGGACACGCGCGTCTGCCTGGATAGATCGTTTAAATTAATAAAATATGGGTTGGCTTATGATGCCTCACACTTATGGGCTTATGTTACAGGGGACGGTTCAGTTCATTGGAGTTGAAACAAGTATTGGTTGCCCCTGTACGCTTCTGAGTGGGATGTGTAGAAAGCCAGTCATGCCCAAACGGACGACCCATTTGGCACCAGAATGAGTGTAATGTATCGTTTCGATGATCACCTCACTTTGGCCGTCTCTAATCCTTCGTCACCTTCATTAACTCAACCAGAAAAACTCAAAGAGGTCGAAGTTTTTTTGTTTGAGACACCTATTTTGTACAACAAACGAGTTCTGTTTGGGTTGTTTGGTTGGGTAGTTAGGCGTAAAGCATGCTCTTTTAATATGAGCCCAACATTAATTACTAATCGCCCGCGCTTGCACGCCCACTGTATATCATGGGCTCAAAATGGATTAGTATAGTACAATTTATATTTATGACGCCACCAAGCCTGCTCATATAGGATTAAACAGCTTTATTTATATACCCTTCCAACCGTGATTATATTGATTGCATTTGTTTGTGTAACATATTGTAGGGAAAGGAAAGAGTACATACTACATGAGATCGTTTTTTTGCAAATCAATGATTGATTTACGAAGACAAAACTCGAGAATACTCGAGTAATAAACAGACACAAATTATAACTGGTCCCGCCAGTTTAACTATCCGAATATGAATGCTGTACATAATAATATGCCATGGGTGGTCCACTCCGGGACCTGTTCCACATGTTTTCTGTCCTCTTTCGTTACATGCTAATAGATGTAGGTAACGTTTTTAAAATACACTGACAAGTGGCTCCTCTAAAAGCTTCTGTCGGAACCCTTTCGTAGCTAAACAAACTTGTTGGGAATTTCTCATTCAAGAATAGATGCAGGAAACTAGCTAGCGTTTCGATCGGGTTTTACCGCTATTATTTTCACCTCTGGTTTTGCTACGGATATTTTTCGTGGTGGTTAGATTTTGTATACGTTTTTGTGTGTGTTATACGTTGACAACAAACGTAACTTTCCTATGACATGTTCACTCGACTTTCTAGATAATGTTATCTCCATTCCATTCCACTTGTCTCTTTACAGCCGGGTTAGCTTTAATGTCTCCAGTTCCAAAGAAAGCCGAAAAGAATTTTATGTTGTAAGCGCCGCGTTTTATGTGAACACATTTCTTTTGATAATTTATTCCCTCTTAGAAAGGGCACAACATTTAAATAGCCGACTGAAGTGCGTTCTGATTTAAGCTTTATCAAGTGCATCGTTTATTCCACGCAGCTGGATGGACAGTGGTCTCTTTAATCTCGATCGGTGCACCGCAGCTGCTTACTGCCGGTATTATTAGTGGGCTCATTGCTCGGGATGTAGGTACACTTGGAACCAATTAGTTTCGCCAGTGCCTGGCTCAATCGACGGACACTCCATGATTAATGTAAATGCTCTATATTTGCCTTTCGGTTTCACGTCTTGTTGAGCTGTCAGATATAAAAAGGATTATACCCCTTGGATGGAAAGGGGTGATAATAAGCTTTTAGTATTTAAAATGCGCTTCAATGGACATTAATTCGGATTAGAATCACCGTGACGCCGAGCCTCGTCCAGACAGGAATGCGTGGCCATTATAAGTAGTTTGATATTTCTCAGAATCGATTGACTGGGAAAGAATATAAATACTTGCCTACGTATTTGGTTTTAAATACCCGACCGCATATCGCGTGCTCCATAATTTCTCAGTAAAGTAAGTAATCAAGTACCTACCTACAAACCATAATATCGCTTGATAATACTTTGTGGAACTGTGTTGTAATATTCCTTTTGAAATGCCGTTCTCTGAAGTACCGACTCTTTATCATCAACTTGGTAAACGAAGAACAGTTGATTTACAAAGGTGATAATGAAACTCGCACCAATTTGCGCTGTAATAAACTCAACGCCTGGGAATAGCCATTGTGTCTCTCGATTCATAATAAAAAAGTCTATGTGCTATTGGTTCTATTTGATTATCTTGTAATGTTGAGTTGTATCTAAAGCCCTTCCACCAGCTATCCACCATGTCAAGTACGTTATAAACGGAGTAGTAGCAGCAGTTTGTAAATAGTACTAGGTATGTCTACGTAGGACTCTGATTTATATTCGTGTCACGTATGTCTGTGGGAAGCACGCATATCGGTGAGTCGACATAGCGGCCGCTCCCATTAGGGTGTCGTATGTACATTCGACCCTCTGCTACTAAAACAGTTTTTGCGGAGTCAGTCGGCGCCTAAACTTCTGATAAGGCTGCCCAACCCCTGCAACCAGTCCCGACTTCCGATTAAGGAGAATTCTCCTTTTCCCGACTAGACGACGCCATCTTTTAATGCATTTTCACAAAACAAACATAACCTCATGCCCACATGAAGACAATTCAGGCAAAATAAAAATTCGTTGTGGGTAGCGTACAGTCGCAACCAGGGCCGCGTTTTAAAAACCTACAATTAGTGGTTTGTTATGATAAATCGATGTACATTGCGTCTCCCTAGTTATTATTCTGTAGGTTAATCGACTTTGCAATGTACATCGAATTGTCATATACCTTTAGTTGTAGTTTTATGAAAAAGGGCCCAGATCGACCCTGGGTCGGCTCATAATTGCGTAAAATGCACATATGAAAATACGATGTGCTATCAGCGTACCTGAGCCCCATTGGGTGCTCTTTCTTTACTCATATGAGAATGATGTTTACGGAGCCGAAGTAGAGCGTTAAAATAGTTAGCCACAAAAGTTTAATTGCCTTCGTCGTCTGGAAGATTATTTTTATATCAAACCCAGGAAGCAGTTTGTTTACTGAATGGGGTGATAAAAATAGCACCACGGACAAGTATTAATTACCGTTTCGAATTTTTCATCTTCTTGAATCATAATTACGGTGATACTTCGGCTTATTTAAAATCATGAAGAGTAAAAGTGCCGCGTGTTCATTACTCAGGTGATTGATTAATTGGCTCGCGGAAAACTCCAGATGCGTGCCTTTCAGCCAACCGTTCGTCGCCACATCACTGCATGCTCATCTCTCATTAATTATTCGAATTTTTGCCTAGAAATTCATTGTGGTTCTATGAAGGGGGTATTCTACACCTGTATGGGGTGAACAAATTCCGAAGCGAAGATTTTTTCTTTAGACACCTCTGGTAAAATAACTTTAGTCATGGTTTGTCGCAAGAAAATCGGTTGTTCAGTTTACCCGAAGTTGAGAGTGAGACTGCTTTACTCATACCCCTTCCTTCCACTACGATGGTTGTTAGTGGGCATCCAATGGTTTTAACCTCAATTACAGACTGTTCTCAACCACTTACACTGAGTTACACATCATGATTACTGTTGAGCTTTCAGTTAACCATGGGTTCTTGTGAACTTTATGGCAATTAGTTACTTCCCCTCGTTCGTTCGTGCGGAAGAGTAGTGAAATTCCCTTTCTCATAGCTTCGACCTAGTGTCTTGAGTCCATACTACTTATCTATGGATTGATTTTGGACTTGTAAATTAACATCGCTAAATGGCGATTGGTCTCATACTCTCATGTCATAAATAACACTGGAATATTATTATTTTTAAGTAACTTTTCGGAATTTACCGTATCACCGACCCTTGTTGCCTCTCCGATACCCCATAGGTTTTACGGTAGCGCGGTCGTTACAACACTTGCTTCACATTCGAGATGTTTTGGCTTCGAATCCGGGCATGTGCATGCCCTTCTTTTCAAAATTACGTACATTTGTTATTATGTAGTAGCTATTCCACTCGCTAACGATGAAGACAAACATCATGGCAAACCTGAATGCCTCATGTACATACCTCAGCGTTTGTAATTGCCAATTTGTGGTGGGGATTAAGGCCATATGTCTCCCTGAGAGAATACCTTTGCTCTACATTGGGACGCATAAAGATTGCAATATACGTGCTGTCGAAAGTTAGGTAGACACATCCTATCCAAGTTTCTAGAAGACTATAGTTGCAGTCGAAAGTCCTTTGGTTTCACGAAAGCGGACGTGACTAAGATCTGGTTTGCAGCTTGAGGTATCTGGTTCCTGGTATTGGCGGCTATATTTCCTTACCCATGTTACACAATTGTCACTTAAACGTATGTTTTACTGTAGGTAGATTTACAAATAGGTTCATGTTACCCTTTGTAGATGTGAAATGCAGTGGAGCGATTTCAATGCCGATTGAAAGTCATGTGAACTTGCTTTTGGAATTCTTCAACTCTGTCAATTTTTATTGTTATGCAAACTCCAACAGGAGCAACACCAATTTTGGTATTGTCAATTAGGTGCCACTTTGGAACCATTTTTAATAAAAGTAAAAGTCTAAAATATAATATAGCTATAATACAAATGTATGGCGGCCGGCCCCCAGTGGGCATCAAACCCACGACCTCCGGCATGGTAATCAGACGTGATACCGCTAGACCAACGAGGTAACACATTATAGTTTTAACAAATATATCACTCAACCTGTGCACAGAATTTTAACAATAATGATAATAAACTATAGTTAGTGAAAAAAAAAACCCGACGAGTGCAAGTCGGACTCGCCCACCGAGGGTCCGTACAAAATTTATAGGTACTTTCATACTATAGATAGTATACTGCGATCGCCAACCCGCCTGCCAAGCGTGGCGACTATGGCAAAACCCTTCATGGTTATGAAAACCACGAAGGAGGCCTATGTCCTGCAGTGGGCGTCAAATGGCTGATGATGATGATGATAAATAGTCCAGGAATCGAGTCTCGCAGTTTTTTGCCGAGCTTTTCCCGAACTTAGATTACAAATGTATAGGTTTTTAATTTTTTCCCTGTATTGGTAGTATAGCACGATATTACTTGCCAAATTTCATAGTTCTGGGTCAATGGAAAGTACCCTATAAATTTTGATTCCCTTGAGTGTCGAAATATACGTTTTTTGCGACATAAACGGCCGTATCTTTTTTTACGTTAACTTAGAAGTTTGTTTTTTTCACAGCTTCAAGGGACTGTATAGACCAGTATATGGTTTTAATTTCCACTCGATACCTCTACGCGTTCCCGAGATAAAGGGTCTTGACAGACAGACGGACGGACGGACAACAAAGTGATCCTTATAGGTTTCCGTTTTTCCTTTTGAGTTATGGAACCCTAAAAAAAGTAAAAAGCAAGCTATACATATGCTATATGATAAGCTATGCACCAAAAAAATATACTGAGTGGAAAATTTGATAGATCATACATAAATCCAATTAATTTAATGGATTATTATCTACTTTTTAAAACATTATCGACAAAAGCGTATTGTATATTTTCAATTTAATTATGTATTGTTAAACTCTTGCGTAAGCAATTTCTTGATGGAATTTAATGTAAATGATAGATAATTTGAGTACTCTACAATTATTTGGTAGAGATATGTCACAAGAGCCGATCAGGACACATTCAATTAACTATGTGCAACTGCAAATAAATGCTAAATACATCTATTGTCCAGCATTGTAAACCTATATAGGATTGTAGTTTTACAATAGGCTGAAGGCCTATAGGCCTTGCACCTTGCTCCTAGTATTGAAAATCTAGTGTAATCGCAAATCATAACAAAGGGAACAATACTCATATGTCACAATTTGTATTCCTTGATGCTTGATGTAGTGGCTAGTAACAATAGCAAATTACAATGTTCTCGTACTTTTGTACCTACTAGGCCAATTACGAAGGTTTCAGTGTGCTCAAAGGCGTAATACTGCGCACCAAATCCTGTTGGAATCCTGACGTTTGCGATAGCAATTAGTATGGAATTTGACAGTTAGATGATTGGAATCGTTCACGATTTGGTGCGCGTAATATAGGAGCACACATTTTACTGTCCTTTTTCAGGAAGGCTTCGGTTTTATGCATCGCTTCAAAATCGTCACTTTAGTGCGTTTCATATTCTTTCGTTGCATCACGTCTAGCTCTACGTACGTCAAACATCCGTCTGGTAATGGTAAAATCCCGTTGTCGAGTACAGTTTTGTCGGTAAAAGTTAATTGCACTTTCTCTTAATCTTTTGTGACGTGTTTTAGTGCGAGTCATGTACGTACATAGCGACAAAATTTTGTACTTCGAAGCGCCAGCGTCTATTTTTGGACTTTATTGTAAATATTTATGCACAGTTGACAACATCGCCGAGTGTGTTAGAGATTCTCAATCGTAGCCAACTTTACTGGTGAAGCAATACTGACAGTTCAATGCTTATAGTCCGACCTATCGGAAGAAAATCATGCCACTACTCGTCAGTCACTCGTGATTCACGCCGTATGCTGACGGGAAGTTACCACGTACTCTGATGTTGTTTATTGTCAATTTTTGCGACGCTAGGTATTGTTTTACTGTTATTAGGAGCTCATAATTTACATAAGCAGCCTATATACGTCCCACTGTAGGGCACAGACCTTCTCTCTCAGGGAGAGAGTGTGGGCTTAATTACCACGAGTTCCCACCGCGGATTGGCGATTTCAAGCGCTGAGGTATGTGAATAGCTCAGACACTCAGGTTTCCTCACGATGTTTTCCTTCACAGTTAGCGAGTGGTATTGCTGCTATAACTTCACAAATGTACATAACTTAGAAAACCAAGTCATAGGTATATGCCCGCACTGGGGATCGAACCTGGATCTCTCGCTTCCGAGTCCGATGTTCTAGGCTACCACCGCCATTAATTTATTTGAATAATATTAAAGACTGAAAGTTCCCCTGGCAGACTGGCAGAAAATACATGGATTTGAAAAAGTGTTTAGACTACGTTACGTAGCGACAGCGTCTAAAACGTGAGGGAGATAAGCATATGTGGGTGGTGCTGCTGATAGCACTGTTTGTTCGCAATATCACGCCATGCCTTATCGCCATTAATTTACAACACAAATCTTTACCTACCAAAAAGTTTACACATTTTACACGCAGGGTGCTGGGTATGTTAATCAATGGAAAACTTTTAAATAGGTATAGCTACGGTTAATTAGAAACTTCATGCTAATTAACTATGCACACTTATTAGTTCTGTTGTTGCCGTGTTGTTACCCGACTGTGGCGAAGCCCAAAAAAAAGGGTTATGTAGTTTTATTTACTCCAATTCTATATTCCCTCATAACTCCATAACCGATGGCCGGATTTGGACAAATGAGATCTCAATCGATCCGTCATGTTTGCGCGAGTGTCATGGGCTATAAATGGGCATAAGTAAATCCAACAAAAACAAAAATTTTAAACTGAAATAAAAAAATAACTAACAACCCAACTGAGCACTTAACTACTAAACAGGTGGAACCCAAATTTAAAAATGCTTTTATGAGTCAATTCGAGGTACCCAGGTCCCGCCTACTTAGTATTTAATGCTCAGCAGTCGGATTGTTGGTTATTTTCTATTTCAGTGAAAGACCAGTGGCTCCTGACTGGTTCAAATTAGTATAGCAATATTACTCGGTAACTGTTACGGAAAACAACGTAAGGAAACACGCGGCTTAGTTGGCTCCGCACGTATTGAAGTTATCTGTTCTGTAAATTAGTAATAATTACTGAAATACCAACTCTACCAACTTTACGAAGTTAATGAATACAAACAATTTTTATTACCGATACCAATAATATCAATCCACAGGAACGATAACTTCAATACGTGCGGAGCCAACTAACCCGCGTGTTTCCGACAAATTCTAATTTCATACCAATATACTACAATATATATAACAACTAGCTCACCCGGCAAACGTTGTTTTGCCATATTAATTAGCCTACGACCTAGTTAGACCTGAGATTTCCGCACTTAACCTCATAGTTGGGCCACTGTAAGTACGTAGCAAGCGCTAAGGTATGTAAATACCTCGGACACTAGGGTTTCCTCACGATGTTTTCCTTCACAAATGTACGTAACTTAGAAAACAAGTCACTGGTACATGCCAGGATATGAACCCACTATCTCCCAAATGAGAAGCCGGTGTTCTACCACTCCGCTACCACCGCCCACCCTACGACCTATTCTCAGACCTACCAAATATACGCAAAAAAAAACAAAAAAATCGATGAAGCCGTTTCGGAGGATTTCGGTAACAAACACTGTCACACGAGATTTTTATATAATAGATCTGATATACCAACAATATACATAGTAATATACCAAATAAAATACTTATTACACTAAAAAATTAAATTTTGATCCAGTTATGCTTGTATAAGTTGATTAATTTTTTTTTGCCGTTACCTTCGGCTGATATTGTGTTTTCGGGTGACTGTTGTATTTTGTTTTGTGATTTTATGTTTTTGAGTATTGTGTCGTCAAATAAATATACCTATCTTTCTTTCTTTCTTAAAATACTAACTCTACCAACGTTGGCAGAGTTGGTATTTGGGTAATTAAATACTAATAATTTTTAATATGATAAGACCAAGCAACTTTAATTATGAAAGAGCGAAAGAAATGTCAGTTCCAACGTACAATATTTTGATACTTACTCTTGTAATGTTTCCTACAGGTGATATTTTTTACGATTTCATAATAAAGTTGCATACTTAATACCTACTTTGAAATGCCTAAGTTTCTAGACATATCTACGCAACCAGCCCTCGCACGTACGTACGTCTGTTCCCCATATTTGTGTAAGTTTATTATTGTAAGTATTTCACGTTTTATTCTTGTACTAGCCTTAGCCAGTCTCTTCAATACCAACAGTTTTCCGGAATAGAATGCTTCTTGCATTAGGCACGCCCTTGTCCATTTACTTTTGTAGTTAGTGCAACGAATTAAAATTATAATAATTAGCTGAAAGAAAATGACTAATAGCCTTATTTATAAAAACAATATTCCTCTAAAACCAATCTAAAACTCTGTTTATTTCATCTGTGGCTACATCTTTTCCTTGTAAAGTCTCAAACACAGATTATTTTAGACGTCGTTTTTGAAGTGTTTTAAGGAATCGAGTTTTTATAAGTAAGACTGTAAGAAAGAAGTGAAATAAATTCATTATTTGCCCATTCCTCGTGAAGTAACATGGCTTCGCGAAGAAAGTCATTGGTCGCGAAGTGCGGCGTAGTGATCAACTAAACCTACAAAGCATGTAATTAATACCAGCAATACCACCTTGCAATTACACATGCAAATGAGCTCCGACGCTCTTTCTTTTTACTTTGCCTTATTAACGGTTAATCAGCCAACATGACATTAAACATTTTACACAATAAAAAGAAAACGCAATCGTAGAAAATTCATTACAAAAAAGTTACCACCCGTTGCAATATTGTCATGACCCCTTGTAGCAATTTTGGGGATCGTTAATACCCCATGGAGATACGCCAGTCACAGTAAACATGGGTCCTTTGTGCGGAAATTAAACGCAGGGAAGCGATTTCACTTCCCATTTCCCCATTTCCATCGGCCATCGCAAATCTGTTCGAGAAAAGCCATTTACTGGGATTGACGCTTTTCCTAGTGACTGTATCAACGTTAGATTATGACCTTGAAAAGAACAATTAAAACTATTGTTATGGTGGCCCGATGAAAGTAAAGGGAAATACATTTATTGCTAAAAACATACTTTATACATAAATATCGACATAAGCTTACATTTTTCGTTTTTTCCGATCGGGTCCTTTAGAATTCTAGGCCACTACTTGGCTGTGTTGTCAAAGTAATATTGATGGCGTGATTCCTCCTAGATTAGGTTTAAGGAATGATTTTGCGTGAGCCTCATAAATTGTTACTTTACACCATGTGCCTCCAGATACGATAGGTTCCTACATAATTGCAGGTACAGGCATAATTATCACAATATGTTTATGTATCTGGCCACCTGTTATTCGTTTGCTAAATAACTTGCCCTTGCCGCTATAAGCATTACACAAAACCATATCGGTCTAATAAACAAGCTAATCAGCAAAAAATTTCGTCATCCGAAATTCGCCGTTCAGTTCCACGTCACATGGCGCTTTGCGCAGACTCGTGTGCTGTTTGCCGCATGGTTTCCCGGGCGCTCGATTGGCTGATTGTGATGGCGTGATGCGGCGCGCACCCCCCCACACCTCTGTGAATGCTCTCGTGACTCGTCGTGATGACGTAGCTCGCGCGCCGGCCGGCGCTGCGTCTGAAGGTCACCGATTCGCTTCACCTCGCCAAATCCGCCTTGATGACTGTTTTGCTTAGAACAGCATTCACCATTTTTAGAAGTTAAGAGCGCGTGGGTCACTCAACTCTTTGTTAAGTTCTGTCTTAGCATACCTACTTAAAATACCTCAGTGCTCCTAGCATTGGATTTCTAATTTCTAAAAACTTGCTTGATTGTTTTTATTAAACTTTCATGTTATCCGACTGTTTCGTGTATGTACCTGAAGACAGCATATTGGCAGCTGTAGATAAGGGTACCTACCTCAATATCGCTTACAATCTCGGAGCAGATATATTTAGTATTTGGGTCGTCTCGTTCACATTATATTAAGCACAGGTCTGTCTGAGTGACGTATTTTCGGTCTCCGTCAACGCGGTGGACAGGTTTGACTAGGTTTTAACCTATTTTTAAGCGTTAATGTATAATCTCCTACCAGAATTGTGAAGCATGTTCGTATATAAGTAATTTTTAGGGTTCCGTACCCGAAGGGTGCCAAACGGGACCCTATTACTAAAACTTCACTGTCCGTTTGTCTGCCTGTCCGTCTGTCGTCTGTCTGTCTGCCCGTTTGTCTGTCTGTCACCAGGCTGTGTCTCATGAACCAGTTGAAATTTTCACAGATGATGTATTTCTGTTGTCGCTGTAACAACAAAATACTAAAAACAGAATAAAATAAATATTTAAGGGGGGCTCCCATACAACAAACGTTGTCTACAAACAGCGCTCGCCATGTAGCGGCCATCTATGTAACCATCACAGCGAGCGCCGATGTCATGTTGTTAAATGTCAATGTTAAACGCTTCATGTTGGCTTCTATAGTTGGCGCTGTTGTCAAATTAGATATTTCTTTAATATTGTATAGATAACGGTACGGAACCCTTTGTGCGCGAGTCCGACTCGCACTTGGCCATTTTCATTTTCAATGAAAAAAAAATTACGTTTTCAATTCAACGCGTGGTCAAATCTTGCTTTTTGTTTTACTTTCACTGGCAGTTATTAATGCCGAGTTTTCAATTTAGGGACCGCGTATGTACCGTCATCAATTTTCATTCATGGTTTAGCTGTGGTGTTCCCTCTATATCAAATCCATACAGGTGGAGGAATAGCACGAATTATATTTCACAATTTACAATACAACTACATACCTATGTAAACATAAATGTTTATCTCCTCGATCTAAAGTAAATATTTGACTTCGTAAAGACACCTGCAAGCCACAAAGACACAAAGCCCGAGATTGTTTAAGTTTTTACTTCATTGTAGTGAATTTACATTGTACTTTGTAGCGTAAAAATCGTACAGATTTTTAGATTCTATCGTTTTGAACCCAATTACAATTTGGTTTATAATTCGGACCACACCCAAGTCTGTGCCCAAATGCTACTTGCCAAAGTTTCCAACCACATCTGTGTTGCCAACATAAAAGTACAATATCCATGATGATAACAAATCCATGGCAATGCCACAAAATATTTTATTTTTTGTTGCCTACTATGTACACACATCAAAAAAAGTTTGCGATCACTTTGAAAAACTGAAATCTTTTTTGTTACTGTAGATTATATTATGATTTTTTCTTCTTTTTAGATTCTTTATTTAAAAATAAAGAGTTAGAACACAAAACAATGACACCGTTCAGTTATTTTTTCATATTAAAAGGCTTTCAGTCCTAGCTTACGCTCATTCAGAAATCTGATTTAGTCAATTATAACCGATTCAAGATATTTTTTGCGGAAAGTTGTGATTGAAAAAATGCCAAGAGGATTATCAGAGGTTTTACGAGCAAGAATAGTAACTTTGAGGGAAGAAGGATACACCACGAGAGTACTAGCACGCAGACTTGCTCCCAATCCTGTGTCGTGGCTAAGTTGCAGAGGTACCACGGAATGGGGAATTTAGCTGACCGACCCCGCAGCGGTCGCCCAACTGTTTTGACAGCTGCCCAAAAGCGCTATATTAGATTGCTGGCAGCCCGTGATCCAACAATCAACGCCACTAAAATAAAAGCAGAAGTCAGGGCCGCCTCTGGGCTTGAAGTTAGCACGCAGACCGTTCGCAATTGCTTGCACCACGTTGGATTACGAGCACGGAGGTCTTGGCGAGTTGGCGAGCTCCGCTCAATTCCCGGCAACGTCAACAACAAAGATTGCAGTGGGCTAGACTTCGGCAAAATGAAGAAGGTGAGGAAGAAAACATTTGGCAAAACTGTCTCTTCGTTAACGAATCCCGAATCAGCACTCATCCAGATAACTGACGTGTCCGTGTCTGGAGAAGACCAGGCGACCGTGAAAGATAAAGAACTGCCACTGGAACAGTTCAGCAAGGCGGAAAATCGGTGTCCTTTTGGGGTGGCATTATGATTGGAGCTAGAACGCCTTTGATCCCGTATCGGGGCTACATGACAGCAGACATGTACAAAGCAGTTGTTATTGATGATATCGTCAGACCATTCCGAGTAAACCATGGGCACCAATTTGTACTGGTCGATGATATCTTCAAGAATACGATATCACACGTTTAGACTGGCCTGCCGGCTCGCCCGACTTAAACCCAAAAGAGCACGCGTTGGAACCGTGAGCCCGTCCCCAGACAGTTCCAGAGCTCAGGGAAGCCGCTTTTGAAGAATGGGATAGGTTACCCCAGGAAATGCTGGATAACTTGATCCTCAGCATGCCCAGGAGGATCTCCGCATGTGTTCGAGCCAGGGGAGGAGTTATTTTATATTGAATTTAACCTTTTAATAATAAATTGTTGTTTAAGTTTAATTAAACAGTATTTTTCTTTCTATGAAATTTCTATCACAATTACATTATGATTAATGGCTCAATTTTTTTAAAATAAATAATAA
Organism: Yponomeuta malinellus; assembly: GCA_947308005.1. Classification (NCBI taxonomy): domain Eukaryota; kingdom Metazoa; phylum Arthropoda; class Insecta; order Lepidoptera; family Yponomeutidae; genus Yponomeuta; species Yponomeuta malinellus. The sequence goes on along the minus strand of OX371006.1, from coordinate 10,678,100 downwards.
AAAATAGTTTTATATTTTAATTTCAAACAGGGTATTCCTATTTAAAGAAAGCATACAACATAGATTTTTTCTCGATAAAGTTAAATTTAAAGAATTATAGGAGCTTATGCTATTGATCACAATTTTTTTTTGATGTGTGTATGTACTGTACTGTACTACACTTTCATTAACAATATTGGTCTGGCTAAGAAAGCTGTATAAATAAAACGAGGTAATGTCGGTTGCAAGAACGACCGTGAACTGACCGATATGCTGACGTCAGACGATCACACCACCCAAACAATAATTAACTACGTAGGTAGTTTTGTAATATCCATATTTCCGTGTAAAGCGAAAACTCGTGGTTAAATATTATGTGTTTGTAATTCGACTATTAATAACGCTAAAGTGAGTTATCTATAATTTTATTGTCTATCAATAGGTAGGTACCAGACTACAATCAAAGATATCGTACCAAAGGCTGATAGGCAGCTAGCTGATATGAAATATGTATTTATTGTAGCAATATGAATGACTGAGAAAAGCGTACAAAGCGCTTTGCAAGGGAGGTCAGGCCACAAATAAAGGCTCGGCAAACAAAAGCCCCGGGTCTCATAAAGGGGATGATTTATTGTGTTGTCAGAACGGTAATTATTATTACGAGACGGGAGGGGTTCTATTTAATTTATTAAAAAGATGATTCCTTTGATCAAAAAAGCAACAACATATTATTATATTTTTGTCTCGTAACGATCCAATAGAGCGAAACGTCGCTCGCTCTCCGTTGCAAGTATAGTCTACTCAGCGAATAACCCAAAAGGGGGTGTAGAGTGCGTGAGCTGGGACCTAAGTGATTCCTTCAGAAAGTTGTTTAAGGTGCTAAGGGAGTAAACATACTAAAAGTCCTCGAATCTAGGAGGTGAGCCGGAGTGGGGGGAGAGCGATAAAAGTTCCCACTTGAGTTTTTCGCTAATATCTTTTAAACAGTGCGTTGTAGAGAAAAAATATATTCTACGTAATGAAAGCTAATAAATTTTTCTACAACTTTTATCTCATATACTTTTTTCGAATTCCTACCCATTTTCGAATTGCACGTTCCGGAAAAGTGAATATTTTCGAAAAAACTACTTTTATCAAACACTAGCTGTTGCCTGCTATTTCGTTCGCATTATTTCGGGACAAAAATAGCCTTTATGTTAATTCAAGTCCGAATCTATCTACCTACCAAATTTAATCCAAATCCGTTCAGCCGTTGAGTTATCAATACTTTTATCTATGTATATTATATAGACCATTTAAGTCTTCATCCGTTTAGGCCGTGAGGGTCTTGACAATGGTTCCTTTTCTAAGGCACCCTCTTCGGTTGATGGCTCTTGCTGAAGGCTCTACATCGTCTTCAACATCGTCTTCGTTAACAGACACGCTGTTGAGGCATTTCCCTTGGCAGTGGAGGCACGTTGCAGAACAGTTCAGCATTGCTTTCTGACATCCACATTTGCCACTACCACAATCCTTAGTGCAGCGGCAAAATATTATTTTCAATAGGACCTCCGGTGCTGGCAAATCTTCGGTTGTTATTGGCACCAGGCTGTCTCCTACATGTTTCCCATGTTTCCATCCCCACTCTTGAGGAGGCAGCTCATTCCCGAGCCATAGCTGCATTTGGTGGTAGGTTCGCCGTGAATGCTGTTTAGCTGCATTCTCAGATGGTAAACTGAACATCGGTGCTTCCCAGAACTGACAATCGGTGCTTCCTTCAATGTAGTCAAAAATCTCCTCCATAGCCTCTGTGGACATGGCTGTCTCTGGGGATCTCAGGTTTCGGACTTGGGAGACTGATAGGCGTTACAAAAGTGTGGTAGCAGTCTTTATAGTATACTGCCCCCTCCCCCCTCAGCAACAAGATCTTTGATGGAGGACAAGCGACCAAGAACTGCGTCACCCCAGGAATCCTTCCTCAGAGAACACGCCTAGTTAGAGTTTTAACTGAATGTACCCTTTTTGTTCAAATGCGTTTTGGTTTCTTCTTTTACATAATGCGCACATAATAAACAATTAGTCTTGAAGTCGAATTGGGGAGCTGAGCTGATACGGCCCTGCCTCTTCCTGAGATGTGGATGCATCCCTTACATTTTTTTATTGTTTTGGCTCGGATGTAGTTTTAACGACAGTTGGTGTGACTTAACAGGGATGTCAAACCACGGGAAATTTGGTTCCGTTCTTGACAAGCTTTGACAAGGCCCAGTATTCCCTTTTGTTTCTGCTCAGAGACGTCCTTACTCCCTATAACTTATTAGTACTCCTTCCCATTGCGTAACTAACAACGTTTTTATAAAACTGCTTATTTGCTTTATAGCAAAGAATCGTTGTGGCTGCTTCACTGCGTCACCGGGTAGGCCACCGTGCCAAAGAGGTTGAAATTATAAACAACGATAATAACATAAGCCCTAAGGCATGGACGATAATGGGAGTTTTGGCCAGTAAGATCGCTAGGACAGTGGGCATCGGAGACATGGAATGAAAAGTGAGGACCAGCTTGCGCTCCATTACCCGCTTTTGGTCGAAAACGCGATCTCAAACTGTTACCGTCTTCACCGCTTGGAGGTACTCCCAGATTATTTTATTAATAATAATACCTAATTTAGCTCATTTTCCACATCAGCTAATGCCCGTCCCGCTGAAAAACTTTCATTGATGCTTTCAAAACTGATGCGAATTTGGAAAAATGTATATAACAAAAGTTGTAGAAAATTTTATTACCTTTCATTATGTAGAAGATATTTCCCCCCCCCACCCCATTCCGGCTCACCTCCTAGACGCGGCAATTTTTAGTATGTTAACTCCCAGCACCCTGAACAATTTTCTGAAGAAATCGCTTAGGTCCCAGCTCACGCGCTCTTCAGCTGCTTTGTTAAGTGGAGTAGTAGGTAAATACTTCCTTCACTAATGGTTCAACTTCACGAATGAATGATACTTCAGCCTTTATTCAAAAAAATGTTGTATGGTGTCCCGTAGATTATGTTTCTAATTTGTAAACGCTGCCTGCTGAATGAAACTAGTTTAAATTGGCGTTGGACATTTTCTCTCATTGACATTTTCAGCTTGTTTTGATTTTTATCCCGTTATGGTAGCCAGACAATCATCGAAGTTGTGACAAATAGTGACATTTGTTCGTAGCCACATTTTCCTCAACTGTTAGGTAGTCATATTACTCATCCTAATGTAAAAAAAAACAGCGTGAGGAGTATGTAAAGTTTTGTGTTAATTTTTAAAATTCTAAAAACATTCGAGAATCAGGTTTCGTATCCGCGAACGTATGTAGGTACAATGAACTTTACTCTCAGCCTCTCAAGGCCAGTTTTTAACTTGCCGACCCAACCTCATTTTTTAACCATCGGAAGATGGTTGTTTTTTCTGACTATACGCCGTGTTATTTTCCGCTTTTGTTTTCGGTGTACATTGTGATATCATCGTCATCATCATTATCTTCAGCTTTTTCTGCTCACTCGGTGCAGTTCAAAAATAAAGCCGTGCTCAATCTTCAAATTTTCTGACGTCAATCTACAAATACGTTTTATGCCCGAAACCAATAACCAATCTATCTATCCCAGATTGAGAATTCAATCTAATTTCTAGTAATATGATGTTTGTTCGTGAGATCCGATAGGCACCATATTCGCGGACGTAATGGCCTCTCGTCGCTAGCGTGCGACGTGAAACCATTTTCAAACCCCCCTTGGGATTCCGTTTCCTTTTACAACTACCCTTCAATATTTTTACTATTTAATGCTTGTCAACTTAATGCTCACATACCCCACAATCCATGACTCTTTAATAAAATGGTGACTGATGCGACTGTTATTATGATGGTACCTACTTTGAAGGGTAATAGACTATTACTTATGTATGAAGTTAAATATATTTCGCAAAATCATGACATTCGGCCATCCGACTTCGTGCAGCCTCCGGCGCACGAGCCCCTACACAACACGCCCAGAGATCTAGTTAGGATTTAATAGCTATAACAAAATACGGAATATCTTTCTTTGTAAATCGTTATGTCAAGACAATTGTTTCCTTTTTTATATTAAAATGTAAATAATTATTTAAAATTGACCAATTAATTTTGTTCAATATATTATTGTCAAGACGGCAATCTTAAGCAAAACTTCTACGTAAGTATTCAGAAATAAACTTACGGTATTATTTATAAAAAACCAGATTCCTCTAAAACCAATCCAAAACTCCGTTTATTCAATCTTTCCCTGTGAAATCTCCACCACAGACCATTTAAATCGGCGTTTTTGAAGTGTTTCAAAGAATTGAGTTTGTATAAATAAGTTACTTTGTTATTTTCTGCGTGCCTGTAGCCTATCACAATCATGACATTCGGTTACTTTGGTTCTGATTTAGTTGGCGTATAAAGGTGACGCAATTAAATAACTCAGTTTCATTACTTCATATCATAGGGAACGGGCCGTGTATTATTAAACTTAGTATCAAAGTTGGTCCGAATATTTTAATCAAAATAAAATACTAAATCCTTTGAAACTTGTGATTCAAGACCGTAAGAAAAAAGTTTAGACCACTAGCTATCGGCCGTGTTAGTTTTAATCACGGAATACTGCTGAATCGTAAGTAATTTGAGCAAATAATTAATTAACGTTACACAAATTGCTAACGGTCAAAAAGACAGAAATAGAAGGCAATATAAACAAACTCCAACCATCACTCAGACGAAGGATTTGACAGGGGGTTAGCCAATCAATGATCAGAGTGACCTGTCAGTGGATCAAAGCGTTCCATTTCACGCAAGATTTTGTGGGGCGTCTACTCAAGATCAGTGCACAAAAATACCAGTAAATTAATAATAGTACATCTTCCTTAGCACTTATCACTAGAATGGCGTTAGATTGTGATAAATGCAGCACAAAAATTCAGGACAACGAATATTTAGCCTGCATAGCTTGTAAAAAGAAATCCATCTGGACTAGCGAGAAGCTATTCAGAATAATGACAAAGGAGCGCAAAGCAAACTGGCAGTGCAGATTTTTCTTAACGAAGAAAGGCAAACTGACCAACAATGTCACTCAGAGGAAACGAAGACAAGCCGTGTCTCCATCTGAAACTCTCTTATGTGACACAATAGACACATCAGTTAACCAAACTCCAAATAGAAGTTGTCTAGAAAATTGCACATGGGATCAAGAAGATATAGAAGAGCTGAAAACAAAAATAGTACTCCTAGAAACAGAACTAGAAAGCGCAGACATGGAGATTGAGCAACTTTTAGCGGAAAACTACTCATGGAACAAAATGATTGCCAAAAGGGACTCCAAAATTCACCAATTGGCCACAATCTGTCGGTCAACACTTTTGCGTAATAATGACGTAGAAGTCACAAAAGAGTCGAACAACAAAACACCAGAAAGAGTCATTCGACTCTTTGCTTATCACTAATACTGGCAAAAAGTAACAAAAATACTATTATTGTTGGAATTACATGTGAAGTTAGCCACAAAATTAAAAATACAGCGACCATCCAACGCAAAGAAAAATCACCACCACGTTCATCACCAGCCTATACTAAAAACTCACCGACACCATAAACACTGTCTTTACAAGGAAAAAAAAAAGAAAAACATATTCCGAAGATCTGCCTCATAAGTACAGAGAACAAAACGTCAAAAATTGCTCGGGAAAAGTTTGACGAAAACTATCAATTGGGCCACTATTTACTACCCTAAGGAATTAGACAATTATTTCAGGGAAATGAGTCGAAGTTAAACTTCACAAAGAAGGACTACTGCATTGTGCTCATAGGCGAGGAGGACTTCAACGGCACAGAAAATTACCAAGAACTAGTTCTGTACGTTAGACAGAAACTACAAAACGTGACTCACACTAGTGTTGATATGCTCACCAACATTTAAAAAAAAAGCGAAACACCGACTTGTTCAATGCAAGGATCGAAACATTTAACTACCTACTGGATTTCGACGTCGTCACTTATGAGTACGCTTAGCTCATAGATTCAAGCCTTCATATGACCTACGACTTCGCTATGTTCAATAGGAATAGTGGAGCCGTAAATAACAGAGGACTGAAGCAGATTTTGGAAGATCTAAAATTGAAAGTTGCTAGAATTAGGGGCTGGCTCTCGATTTCTGCTGGCAGCACAAATTCAAATTCACTATCACCAATGTACAGAAAATTAAGAAAGTTTTTCCGTGCCATATGAGCAGAACCGCCCTGAAAATAATAAACAGATTTTTCGTTCCTAATTATATACTCTACCAGAATATAAGAAGTTTTAAAAACAAGCGTCATCTTATAGAAGTCGCGGCACTTGAGGATAATAACTCTATCCGAAACTTGGATAACGGTACCAAAGATAAAACTCTTGCAACTAGATAATTACCAATTAGCTTCCTGTTTTTGCCGAGCTAACAGAGAAGGCGGAGGAGTATGTATAATTCTAAAAGACAATATCGATTTTAAAGAACGTAGAGACATATTACATAAGTTCTTAGAATTCGTATTCGAAGTATTTGCAGTAGAAATTGAGAAATTAAACTTGTTAATAGTAACTTTGTACTGGCCAAATAAAAATAGGGAATCGGAACTTTTCTTCAGTTTTCTAACTAATCTCTTAGAATGCATCCGTAAAAAGGATAGCTCTAAAATGTAGTAATAAGAGGGGATTTTAACATAAATGTTTTACAAGAAAGTTATCTGTCCTCAAAGTTGCTAAATCTTATGAAGAGTTTTAATTTCGTTCAAAAAGTAACTAAGCCGACCAGAATCACACAAACTAGCTAGAGCTGCATAGATCTAATCTTCAGTAATATGCACAACTGCAAAGATAGCTTTAATACTGAAACAAGATAATATGGATTCTCAGATCACAAAGAAGTTTTAGTTAGTTTACCCGGAGATTTAATTGCTTGGTATACAGTTTAAGTTTTTTTTGGAAAGAAAAAAAAAACTTAAAGTTGTTCAAAGCAGAATTACAAAAAACCGATTGGTCAAACTATTTTTAAAGATCCAGCACAAAATGTAAATAAAAACTATAATGCATTCCACGATAAAATCCACGACATCTTAGAATACACCATCCGTAAGGCTAAAATTAAAATAAAAACTAAAAATAAAAACACGTGGTTGACAAAGGGATTAAGAATTTCATGTAAAAATAAACGCCTCTTAAAATTTCTTGTTAATCAATCTAATAGCACCAACCTAATAAATTACTACAAAACATACGAAAAAAAACTTTGAAAAAAAATCATCAGCATTTCCAAAAATATTACAATCTAGCAACGTTACTAAAACCATTAGGCAAATAATAAAGGAACGATCGAATAAAAATACACTTAAACCTAAAAGAACATACAATTAAATATAAATAAAAAAATCACAGGTGTTCCCCTTGCTATCGCTAATCACTTTAATAACTTCTTTGGTACAGTTGGTACTCCAGAAAAAGATAAACCTCAACCACTTGGACAAACAATTCTCGCACATTCTTGTAAAAGAATGTGCCCCGGAATTTTGTTCACCTTTGTCATTTCTTATAAATCAGTCGTTTTCCGAGGGAATGATCCCAGATTTGTTAAGTCGCGAGCAGTACGTAGATAAAGAACAGCAAAATCCGGGTCGATTCCACGTGCTGGGCTGTTTTCTGATTCTAATTTACCTATATAAATGACTTGCCAGATGCAATTAATATCCCGTGCACACTTTTCGCTGATGACATATCTTTAGTAATACGATGCCAGAACAATATAGAACTTGTACAATTACTAAAAACAAACTTAACTTTAATAACGGACTGGCTCAGTGATCATAATTTGGAAATAAATTTCAGCAAAACTAAATTCACGCAATTCAGACCGCATCAAAAACGTCCACTCAAAGTAAATTACGAATTTTGCAAACAGCCGATTGAAGTAGTTGATTCCTACTGCCTCCTGGAAATCGAAATAGACAGCAACATACACTGGAAACATCATGTAAAGAAAATTGCCAGTAAACTCTCTAGTTTTGTATATGCCTTGTCTGAATAGCAAGAACTACAAACACTAAAAGTGCCATGTGTGCCTACTTTGCATAATATGCTCAGTCGTGGCTGAAATATGGTGTCCTTCTTTGGGGTAAAAGCACAGATGTAAAGCAATTATTTATTTTACAAAAGAAATGTATCCGAATAATCGCTAATATTGACGTAAGGACGAGCTGTAGAACATACTTCAGTAAATTAAATATTCCTACACTAAGTTCACTATATATCTCTGAAGCTTGCATTTTTGTAAAAAAAAATAACTCGAACCTCTTCCCTAAACATACGCGACCCGAAAATTTAAGGCCACGTGACAGATTAAAAACCTGCTCAGCGAAACTACACCTAGTCAACTCCGGTCCCCAATCTATGGCTGCCAAAATATTTAATTGCATTCCTGAGTCAATCCAAACAATAGAAAAACCAAATGTTTTTAAAAATACCCTGAACAAATATTTAATTAAGAACAGTTTCTATACAGTACAATAGTTTCTTGAAAACCATGCAAAAATTTAAATAGCTTTCGCTTTCGTTTTCCTTTTCTTTTCTTTTATCTACTGTTCATTTTTGTTCTTACTAGATTTACAAAATATTTTAAGTTCTTGCTTTGTTTAATATACAGTTTGTAGTTTAATAATAAATAAGCATGTTGCCAAATATATAATATTTATGCTCACCTGTGTATAAATAATGTATAAATAATCGATAATAAGTTATTTTAAGTTAGCAGCGCCCTAGCAGGGTTCTTGTTTGAAACTAAATATTTTAAGAGATCTCATGTACCTACAACAACCTCGACATAAAGCACATATCCGCATTTCAAACTCATGATTAAGTACTAGGTTTTAACATAGTGGGTAACATTTCTTTTTCACTTTTACCTTCAATCTCAAATCATCATTACTAACTTCTGTTAACACCTAGCACCAAAAGAACATACTAGATTCTACTTAGACTGGATTTGTCCTGATTCATACAATTCTCGTACCAAACCAAACAAAAAAAAAAACACATTTCGATGAACATTCTAGTCTATAATAACACCGAATGAATAACAGATCTGGTACTCATACCAAAATTGCTTATTTCTCACAATACGTTACATAGTTATAATTACAGACCTGAGACTTCCGCACTTAGCCTCACAGTTGGGCCATTGTACTCAGCGAACACGGAGGTATGTAAATAACTCAGACACTAGGGTTTCCTCACGATATCCTCCCACAGAGTCAGCGTGTGATATTGCTACTACAATTCACAAATGTGCGTAATTTTAACAAAGTCATTGGTACATGGCAGGATTCGAACCACCGACCTCCCGAATGAGAAGCCGGCGTTCTACCGCTCCGCTACCATCGCTCCCACAATACTTTACATACAATCGACAGCACGTTGGCATTTACAAGCATGCATGTTAGGGGTATTTTTGCTTCAATGTAAAAATTAATTGGACATAAATACTTTCTTTGAAGTACACAGACCGTACTCTTATCTTCATTATGCAAATTTCCTAGAACTTTCCAATAAGCCGAATTCTGACAAAATAACAGACGCTCTCTCACGTCGTATTGTGACGCTCTCTCACGTCAAATAAATTAAAACGAGACGCCCGCTCACGTCAAATAAAACAGACGCTCTCTCACGTCACAAAAAAACAGACGCCCTCTCACGTCATATTAACCAAAATTTTGACACTCGCCAAAAAACAAAAACAGACGCCCTCTCACGTCGTATTTTGTGACGCTCTCTCACGTCAAATAAAATAAAACGAGACGCACGCTCACGTCAAATAAAACAGACGCTCTCTCACGTCATAAAAAAAACAGACGCCCTCTCACGTCATAATAACCAAAATTTTGACACTCGCCAAAAAACAAAAACAGACGCCCTCTCACGTCATATTTTGTGACGCTCTCTCACGTCAAATAAAATAAAACGAGACGCACGCTCACGTCAAGTAAAACAGACGCTCTCTCACGTCATAAAAAAACAGACGCACTCTCACGTCATATTAACCAAAATTTTGACACTCGCCAAAAAACAAAAACAGACGCCCTCTCACGTCGTATCTTGTGACGCTCTCTCACGTCAAATAAAATAAAACGAGACGCACGCTCACGTCAAATAAAACAGACGCTCTCTCACGTCATAAAAAAAACAGACGCACTCTCACGTCATATTAACCAAAATTTTGACACTCGCCAAAAAACAAAAACAGACGCCCTCTCACGTCATAAAAAAAAAACGGACGCCCTCTCACGTCAAATAAAATAAGAATCAGACGGCCCTCTCCCGTAAAATAAAACAAATTTTACGGCCTTCTTCGTCAGTAAATACAGAAGTTAACCACCACACGTTTGATCGAACAAAATTATTTCACTATTTTAATTATTTCATGATTAACAGGACACTAAAAGAATGAAAAGAAAAGAAATAAAATTCTCAGGAAAAAGAAACAACTACGCATCTACGCCAAACAATTTTAAATTCAAATTTTAAAACCAACGGTTTTACTTAACGGGTTTTTTTTTGTGCTACGTGATTATAAGTTTAAATTTAAATCATTATCAGCTTTTAAATGAACTTTACATTTATTAAAGAAAAAAAGAAAAAGTTTGGAATAGCAGAGACGAATCGTAAATAAATTCTACTTCGGTAAATTATTGAAACAGTGAATAATTTAAAGTGCTTACTGGAGTGCTGCAAGCACCTTGTGGGCGAGGACTTCTTCTTTTAACACTTCTGAATTAATATGATGTTTGTTCGTGAGATCCGATAGGCACCATATTCGCGGACGTAATGGCCTCTCGTCGCTAGCGTGCGACGTGAAACCATTTTCAAACCCCCCTTGGGATTCCGTTTCCTTTTACAACTACCCTTCAATATTTTTACTATTTAATGCTTGTCAACTTAATGCTCACATACCCCACAATCCATGACTCTTTAATAAAATGGTGACTGATGCGACTGTTATTATGATGGTACCTACTTTGAAGGGTAATAGACTATTACTTATGTATGAAGTTAAATATATTTCGCAAAATCATGACACTAGTAAGGGTGTGCCAATAACTTATCCGCGAATTGAATTTGCAAGCTGTGAAAGCGATCCAGGTTACTGATAGGCCTCTGTTCGTAAAGGACAGTTTTGCGTGTCAATAACCTATCTGCGTATTTTGACGTTTGTTTTGGTCGGTGCTATTGATCGAAATTCACAATTAGTTCAGTCATTACGTCGGAAAAAACGGGTTCGAGATGCATGTGAACCGAGAAGGCTAAATTTTGGATATTACGTGGAGGGGGTCTAGAAAAGCTTAACTTAGAATTGTTGAGCAAGATTTCCTATGTGTATTTTCCGCCATCTTGAAAAAAGGGATAAATTCAGTTTTTTCACAATAACTCGGTTCTCCGTTGAGATAGGAAAATTTTGATACAATCCTTTTTTGTTGCTTTTTTATGATCTAGGGACAATTGAAGGTCCTATACATTTTTTGCCTATCGTTCATCGTAATTGAGATATCGATCGAAAAAGTCAAAGCTTAGCTCCGTTATTTGCCTCCATTGTAGTGGGTAAAAATGCAAGAACGTCGCCAGAGTTGACATTCTATTCAACGAAAACGACGATGAAGATGATGATGATGTTTCGACCATCAAAGCGTCATTTCCTGCGGTTCAAGAGTCTTCACGACTCGAATAGTACCGTTGAGGAACTTCTTCAGTCAGGACCATCAAAACAACGAAAAATATAAAAAAAATGACCACCGGTAATTATTATTTTTGCATCATCATCATTCAGCCACAAGAAGTCCGCTGCTGGACATAGGTCTCCTCCATGGATTTCCAAAAAGACCGGTTGGAAGCGGCTTGCATCTAGCGTCTTCCTGCCCCTTGGATGAGGTCATCTGTCCATCTTGTGGCAGGTCGTCCCACGCTGCGCTTGCCGATATGTGGTCTCCATTCGAGAACTTTTCGGCCCCATCGGCCATCAGTTCTGCGTGCTATGTGCCCCACTGCCACTTTAACTTTAATCCGCTGGCTCATTTCTGATTCGATCTCATAGAGAAATTCCGAGCATAACCCTTTCCATAGCTCGTTGCGTGATCTTGAGCTTTCTTATGAGGCCCATAGTGTAAGACCACGTTTCAATAAGTCATCACTGGTAACACACAGTGGTTGTATAATTTTGTCTTAAGCGATTGAGGTATATTGGACGAAAAGACTTTTAATGGGCACAGCCGAGTTGGATTCGAGTATTGACCTCTTTCACGATGTTGGACCGGCCTAGTTGGACTGTTTGTCCTAAGTAGACGTATTCGTCTACAATTTCGAGAGTCGAGTTCCCCAATGTTATGTGTGGGCACAAAACGGGCGTTCGACATGACCTTCGTTTTTTCCATGTTCATTTTAAGGCCCACCCGTTGGAAACTCGACTGAGGTCGAGTTTCCCAACGGACAAATTATTTTTTACTACACAAAAATATTTTGTTAGATAAATCTCATGTGGTTGATTCATAATTTGGCTGGTTGATTGATCTTTCAAAAACCATGAAATACGAGTTTAGTTACATTTTATTGAAGAACATTTGTCCTAAGTTCCGAGAAAAACCGAACATAAAAAATTTACATCCCATAAAAATATTGACACCCCTTTTCACCCTCTTTAGGGCTGAATTTTAAAAACTGCGAAAAACGTGTTTCATAAATTTTATTAAAGAACATTTGTATTTAATTTCAAGTGGTTCCGACCACAAATACATATTTTTCTCCCCGTACAAAATTTGGGACTTCCTCACAACCTCTTAGTGTTTAACATAACATAAGCAGCGTATATACGTCCCACTGCAGGGCACAGGCCTTCTCTCAGGGAGAGAGTACGGGCTTTATCACCACGCGTACCCACCGCGGATTGGCGATTTCAAGCGGTGAGTTATGTGAATAGCTCGGACACTCAGGTTTCCTCATGATGTTTTCTTTCACAGTTAGCGAGTGGTATTGCTACTATAACTTCACAAATGCACATAACTTTAGAAAAAAAAGTTATAGGTACATGCCCGCGCTGGGAATCGAACCTGGGTGCCTCGCTTCCGAGTCCAATGTTCATGAATGTTCTACCTACTAGGCCACCCGCTATAGTGTTTGAATTTTTAAAAATCTTGTAATACGAGTTAACTCCATTAAGTTGACGTACATTTGTACTAAGTTTAGTATAAATTTGACAGTAAATATTATAATTCCCTTACAAATGCTGCTTACCCTTTTTGTGAAAAACTGAGAAAAATATGTTTCATTATTTTGCAAGTACATAAGCTTCAAAAAAATCCGACAAACTCCACAAATACTCTACTCCCCGTATAAACTTTGGCACTCCTTTTCACCCTCTTACGGGTTTCATTTTGAAAAACTAAGAAATATGTTCGTAAATTTTATTGAATTATATATGTTCTAAGTTGTGAGAAAATCCGATCACAAAATACTCAATTCCTCCTACAAACTTGGGCACCCTCTTATGGCTCAAATTTTGTAAAAATTGAGAAGTACGTGTTTCATAAATTTTATTGAAATACGTAATTTTTAAAGTTATTATTATTTTTAAAGAAAAAAATCTGACCACAAATATTGTACTTCCCATACAAATTTAGGCACCTCATTTCACCCTCTTAAAGGCTGAATTTAAAAAAACTGAGAAATACGTGTTTTATTAATTTTAATGAAGTACACTTCTTCTAAGTTTCAAGAAAATCACACCACAACTACTCTACTCTCCTTATAAAGTTTGTCACCCCTTTCCACTCTTTTAAAGGTTGAATTTTGGAAAACTGAGAAATACGTATTTTATTATTTTTATTAAAGTACACTTATACCAAGTTTCAAGTAAATTCGACCACAAATAATTTACTTCTGATACAAACTTTGACACCGCTTTTCACCCTCTTAGGGTTTGAATTTTGGAAAACTAAGAAATACGTGTTTTAATAATTTAATTGAAGTACATTTCTTCTAAGTTTCAAGAAAATCACACCACAACTACTCTACTCCCCGTATAAACTTTGGCACCCCTTTCCACCATTTTAGGGATTGAATTTTGGAAAACTGAGAAATTATACTAAGTTTCAAGTAAATCCAACCACACATAATTTACTTTGCATACATACTTTGACACCCCTTTTCACCCTCTTAGGGGTTTAATTATGGAAAACTGAGAAACACGTGTTTCATTAATTATATTAAATTACGTTTTTTATTAGTTTCCTGAAAATCCGACCACAAAAATTTTACTCCCCGTACAAACTTGGCCCCCTTTTAACCCTCTTAGGAATAGAATTTTGAAAAACAGTAAATTTTGCGTTACATAAGTTATATAGACGTACAATTGTACCAAGTGTTGTATAAATCTGACCGTTACCAAATTTGGACACTCCCTTTCACCCCTTAAGGGGTTGATTTTTTTTAAATCCGTTCTTATCCCGTATGTCCACTATTAAAGGACTCTTTGTGCAAAATTTCAGCTTTCTAAGTCCTACGGTTTGGGCTGGGCGTTGATTTGTGAGTGTGTCGGATGTTCGCCTTTTATATATTAGATGACTTCAATAAATCCCACACTCGAAGATTACAGTTCGATTTTTGTATAAATATGGTGTTTTCTTTATTTTCGAGTAATGGTGATCTAGAGACTATCAGTGTTATCTGACTGCAGCGACGATGTTGCTGATTGTTAGTGGCCAGGAACGATTTTAGCGAAATCGATCTCTTGTTTTCGATATCCACTTACCTAGCCTATACCAGTTATTTATTTTCTTTTAACAAACTTGACAATATCAACTCATAAGTGGCTCAATTATGCGCACCAAATCCTGAGCGATTCCAATCGCTTAACTGTCAAATTCCATACTAATTTGACAGTTAGACGATTGGAATCGCTCAGGTTTTGGTGCGCGTAATATAGGGGCAGAGCGACTAGGCCGCCCGCTTTTCGATTCCGTGCCGATTAGTTACAAATTAAACTCCGTCATAATCAGATGTCTGCTTTTTCACATTCTGCTTTTTGACAAGTTTATCGTGGTATTTGTGGTCATCAGACTAAACTTGCTTGGTGACTAGACATAATTATCCTAAAGTTGTCCTAATTGACTGCCTCGTTGGTCTAGCGATTAAAACGCTTGACTACCGAAACAGAAGTCGTGGGTTCAATTCTTACTGATGTCCGCCGTACTTGATCTGTACAAACGACCTCAGTTTGGGTGTATTTCAATGTTTGTTATGTCCGTGCCTGGTTACCATAACACGGTGTGTTCTAGTTTGGGACCAGGACAAGGGATTGTATTGTGTCGAATTTTTTATAATATAGGTAAATGGAATTGAATCTAGCCGAAGCTAACTAATGTCATCTCTTCGCGCAGGTGTTCTCGGCGACGTGAAGACAGAGTTCCAAATCGGCGATGACAAGGCCGGCTTCCTCCAGACAGTGTTCGTCGTGGCCTACATGGTGTTCGCGCCGATATTTGGCTACCTGGGTGATCGGTACTCCAGGAGAATCATCATAGGGTTCGGAGTGGGGCTGTGGTGCTGTACTACGCTTTTTGGATCGTTCATGAAGGTGAGTGATGTGAACGCACCATCAAAACAAATCATTATTCATCAGGCTGAGGATGACACTATGTTATTTTTATCAGTGTGTAGTCATCACTGATCTGATGTAAAGACTAACGGTCATATTTATAAAAACACGATTCCTTAAAACACTCCAAAAGCGCCAAATAAACTGCCTCTACGGAGTGTTTTAAGGAATCGTGTTTTTAGAAATAAGACCGTAAATATAAAACTTTAATACAGGGTTACACCTAAAATGCGTTATTCCTGAAACTCGTCAATTAACCATTAGTAACAAAGTTTTGGCAACATTTGTTTTGTGCTAGCCTATTTTTTTATTTTAAACGAAATGTAAATTATGTTAATGAGAATAAACAATTTATTATTATCATTAATTACAGTTGGTCATTTACAACAATCTATGTTCTACGACTAAGCAACAGTTCATTAATTTAAAGAACATTTCCTTAAAATATCTTTGGATAATTTCATATTTGCAAAGTCGACTGCGTCATAATTTCACAATACAATGTGTATTCAGAGATCAACGTTGCTATACAATCTCGTTGACGTATGACTCGCACACGCACGAAACGTCAGTTCACGACTTACTACATTGGGTGTAAAAAGAAGATTATAAAGGAAAAACCCGCCAAGTGTAGGGTTCCGTAGAAAGAGGGGTTTTTATCTGGTTTACAGAATGAAATGAAACTTCATGAAAGTAATTTTGTGGATTTTGTACGAAGTTTTCCTTTGATAAGATGGTCGCCTATTACTCGTTAACCTTGTAAACCCTACTTAGCCGTGATAGTTTTCCTTTTTAAGTTCATTATATGTGCTACTGCCCTGAATTTTTTAACGTCTCTATAATCAACCGTTTCGCCGGCAGACGGGGGGGGGGACAAAAATTCAAATCTCTAGTAATTAAAAAAAAAGATTCAGAAATGTAAACTCTGTTGGAACTCACATCTTACCCATTTTAAAGTTGCAACCTAATAGTCTCCCCTTAATAAAAACGGGTTTTTGACCTGACACTCCGTAACACAGATTAATATTAATCTAGCAAGGGTGTCAGCTCGTCGTACTTAGGTACATTATTAGGTGTGTTTCTACATTTCTCTTTTTTGGATTAAATTATATTTGTTGTTTGATTATCGTCTCTCTGCTGAGCCAGAGAGACAGACGGACAGACGGACGGATATGGCGAAACTATAAGGGTTCCTTGTTAACTACGGAACCCTAAAAAGCTGTTAGCGGAAAATAACTAAATGACCTTTCTATCTATGATATCGTAAAATATACCACTTCCTCTGACTACAACTTTCCAATTGTAATGGAGAAAAATGTCATCTCCTACACCAGGGCTTCCCAAACTTATGTTACTCTGACGCCCTTGGAAGTTTCCTATATCTTTGCGACGCCCCAGGGCGATTGATGTGCTTCCTTTTCCACGCATAGCTTCTCAAAACAGGGATCAAGTGTGGAAATTGCCACTTTCATTTCATTCTCTACATTTATTTGCGATCTATACTTGTTCTTTACTTTTACTTGTAACGTTCATTAAGTCACAGTTCTGTGTAATTTGGATCGCTTAGCGACGCCACTGGGATATTACCACGACTGAAGACGGGGGGCGTCGCGTCGCGTCGCGTCGCACAGTTTGGGAAGCCCTGTGCTATATTATTCAGTAAATCGCACATCCGAATTTGTAAAAAAATATTTTGTTCTAATAGAGAAGTTGGTAATAAATAACGCAAGAATAAGCAGGAAATATAGATTGAATAGTATAGGTATACTATTACTGATAGAATGGCGATAATAAGTTTGTTAAAACTTTTAATAACATTGTTCATATAAGTTACATTGATACTGTTACAAACGACACATTTCTAGAGTTTTAATTTGCATTTAATTCGCAATTTTGATTTGATTTTTGTTATTGAAATGAAACACCATCGGCATTTCTAGGGTGACTACACTATAGTCAAAAGATCCATAATTATTTCTTTACAGGACTTCGGCATGTTCGCGTTCTTTCGAGGCCTAGTCGGCGTGGGCGAGGCATCCTACTCGACCATCGCACCGACCATCATCAGCGACCTCTTTGTGGGAAACGTGCGCTCTAAGATGCTTGCCTTCTTCTACTTCGCTATACCCGTGGGAAGGTATGTTTTTTTTATCTTCGACTTTAATGTTATGAGCTAGAGTCTGCTATTTAGCTTCAGGTATCTTATTGTGTTCTCCATCTAATTAAGCACTGTATGGTGTATTGCATAAATAGTAAGCTGTGTCTGTTTTGTAACTTGTATTTTTTTATTTTAACTTTTTTTTTTGGTTGTGATGTGTCGTGTGGTTAAAATATATTTTCATTTTTTAATATCCACGTATTGCCCATTCATTTTCAGCGGCCTGGGCTACATAGTGGGCTCAGTGGCGGGTGCCGCCGCCGGCGACTGGCGCTGGGGGCTCCGGGTGACCCCTCTGCTGGGAGCCGTGGCCGTAGGGCTCATCTGCTGGGTCATGGAGGACCCGCCTCGCGGTCGCGCCGAGGACAGCCAGATGAAGCCGACGTCCTACCGGGATGATCTGCGATCGCTTACCAAGAAGTGAGTACGTTTTGGATTTAGTTTATTAAGCGGTGGCGCTGGGGGCTGCGGGTTCCGTGACCGTTGGGCTTATCTGCTGGATTATGGAGAGCCCGCCTCGCTATTATGTCGAGGACAGCTAAATTGTGTGTATGATCGCTTACTAAGAAATGAGTTCAGAAATGATGTGTGTATCACTTTATTTCGGATAAAACATTCCATTATAACATTTAGGATTATTTGGAAGACAATGGTGTCTGGTATTTAATGTTAACAGGAACGATTGTATCTAGTATAGTGTAAAAGTTACACTACACTAGATACAATCTCTGTTAATTAAGCAAAAGTTTTGAAAAGAATAAATGTGGAGTTTCTTTGTTAGCTTCTTCTCCGGATAATCTATTAATTGTGAAACTAACAGCTTTGACGTTCATTAAGTAAACATTTTGTTTTTACAGTGAATAAAAATTTTTGACTTTGACTTTGACTTTGACATGGGTTGTTAGTAAAATTACATTAAATAAAAATAATGTTTTTTCAAAAATTTGTCGACACAAACTCGAATCTATTAGAGACATTAGTAGCCATCCAGAGCGGTGCGTGCGTGCCGCGGGTCGGCGGGTCATTGTTCTGTTAGATGGAAAGACGGTACTCAACTACTATACTCAAGATTTCTCAACTCGAAACAAGATTTCTCAACAACTTTTTTTTATTTACGTCTATACTTGAAAGTAATAGGTCTAAATAGATCCCATTTTTAATTACAAATTACGTAACTGCGGCTTTCAAACCACCCAGAAATGAGCGTGTATAGTTTGTACAGTTTCGAAAGAGTGTGGTCGACGAATTTTGTCTACTAAGACAAAGATCGTGTAAAGTGCCGTAAACATAAAAAGACTCAACAACGTGTTAAGGATGATGATTTTTTCACCTTCTCAATTACATGTCTGTTGGTAGAACTCGTGCCTCACGACTCGAGCCCTTCAGCCCTTCGAACAGCTTTAAACCCATGTTTTTATCTCTTCTAGTCCGTCGTTCATGCTGTCGTCCATAGCCTTTACATGCGTCGCCTTCGTGACGGGCGCCCTGGCATGGTGGGGACCGCAGTTCATCTTCCTCGGACTCACCATGCAGCCCGGTGTCAACGTTACCATTGAAAGGTGAGTTATGTAGCAGGGTCCAGTAGAGCTTGTCTAGGGGAACTTGAATTGAGCGCCGATTTCTCTTTATAATTATTTATTTTGTAGCCCATTTGTCTTTTTATACGGAATATATGCGAAAGGAGAATTTTAAAGCTTTTGTTGACATAAGTACAGACTAGTACAGTACTGCACGTTGAAAGTAATCTGTGACTCTATTGAGACTTCTGACTGACACTTAGGCAGTGAACGTCCACGTTGACTGGTCTTCTGAGGTGTATTAAAAAAGTAAAAGGTAACACTAGACAAGCTCTACTTTATCAATTCAAATAACTCATCCCAATCAATGTACAATGTCAACAACAACATAAAATCTCGAATAATTTACACATCTAAGAAGAAACACCCACTTACAAGCAAAAAGCTAATGTTAAATTCAAACACGAATATACAATAAAATGTGTCATATTCCTTTAGATTCTTGTCCTTGTAATATTTATGTTTTAACAAAGCACATAATAATTTGTTGCCTGCTTTACACCGGATCCTTGCGAATGAAACATTCAAAGTACGAGTAACTAGGTACACTTATCGCCTCTTCAAAATATGATTTACCTTATAGACAGCTTATCCTATCGTCCACTGAAGTGGCTTAGTTGCAGCCACGTTTGAATTCTCAAGTTTCCTACAAGCTATCGATCGTTAGATTAGCCTAGCAACAATGAATATCTGTTTTGACAAGGAATCAAATCAAAATCACTAATATGGTTTCAAACAAGAACACAGGGCTTTGGTAAACAGACGAGGACCCTAAAAACATGGAAAAATACTACAAAATACTCAGACTGGGCCGATTATAATGGTTAACTATAAATTTATATATTAGTAGGCTTAACTATGGACGGATTGACTTATCCCTAGTAGCATATATCGCTGGGAAATCGTTTATGTTTTGGCCTACAAATCTCTATAGATGGATCAACAGTAAAACAGTTGTAAATGTCACAACGTTTTAACCTACAATAAAATTGTTGGGTCAACGTTGGCCAATTCGTGAACTACTAACGAGGTCCAAATGTAACAGTCCAACCGTCAATGCTACTAGGGATGGGGCGCGGTAAATGATTCTTAATGTGGGCAGCGTGTCGTACAAGTTCGGTCTGGTGGGCATGGCCGCCGGCGCCCTGGGCGTGCCGGGCGGCTCGTGGCTGGCGCAGCGGCTGCGCCCGCGCTGCGCCGACTGCGACCCCACCATCTGCGGCCTCGCCCTGCTGGCCTCCGCGCCGCTAGTCTACCTCGCCCTCGTTACCGCCGAAGTCCACGAGACCTTGACCTACTTGCTGATATTTCTCGGCATGCTGACGCTGAACCTCACATGGTCGATCGTTGCCGATATGGTCTTGGTGAGCACAAAAGGATTTAAGGGCCGTTTCGCGGTGCGGTCTTTGCTCGTTTGTCTTTAGAACGTTCAGGTTCGCCAAGCTCGACGCTGGCTTATAACACGGGCAAGCTGTCTCGTGTGAAGAAAAACCATGTTTGCGTTCTCTCAGGGTCGGGTGCAAGAGAAGGCGGGGAATAATGGGTGCTATTGTTCCATCTGAATCAAGACTGAAGCTCTTTATTTCGATCAATTTAAGAACCATGAAAATCGTCATAAGGACATCTAGCTAGGGTTCACATCATAATTTCACACAAAAAAATCCCTTAAACTAAATACCTTAATCCAAAAAAATATCTCCATCCGCAGTTAAACGAAATCCTGGGTTCTCTTGAATAGGTATTATGAAAGAATAGTATTACTAGAGAGCAAAATTGGTTGATTTTCATGCGAGATAACGCACATGCTCAGTGTGATGAGTACGGCGAGCGTGCCTAAATGAACGTCGCAGTGAAGAATTTTGATTAGTGAAGACGCATCGTAAATTGTGCCTTAATGAATGTGCTCGCAATCGCATGTGCCTCAGCGGTTATTGTATGCCTTGTCTACCTTGTTTTATGCGACATGACACAACATAGGAATCGCGACTGCTAGTCGAAATAAAGCATTATGTCACGCATGATAGATTTATTGCGGGTTATCGTAATTATTTATCGAATAATATCATTTCATCAGAGTCATTAGCTCGGTTTACACTAATTTCGTGTATACTTTCTCTGTATCCCGTTGTCGCCAACAATTCTGATGTGAAAGGACTCGGTGCTGCGCGTCTAGTGTAAATAGAGCTGATTGTTTTACATTTGAAACTTATCTTAACACTACATTCATAATAATTTATTCATGTTTAATACCCATCTTTGGAGTAATCATCTATATTTTTATTTCTATTACTTACCTTTGTAATAGAAATAAAAAATCAAAATATCATCTTAAATGTCCTGTGTA
The DNA here is from genome assembly GCA_947308005.1 of Yponomeuta malinellus. Lineage (NCBI taxonomy): Eukaryota > Metazoa > Arthropoda > Insecta > Lepidoptera > Yponomeutidae > Yponomeuta > Yponomeuta malinellus. The sequence continues at coordinate 10,656,365 of OX371006.1, read as the reverse complement.
GAACGACATACAGTTGTACGCAGTTATGAGATAAAAAGTGATCGGAATAGGTAGTGTATAAATGCCTACAGGTGGCAAGGAGAGAACACGGAACTGTTAAAACCACCAAATAGGTGTCTTTATTAGTTTTGTTGAACCGGGCCCTAGAAGTGGCACATTTAAAAAGGGGGCTCAAATATTAAATACTATTTTGTTTGTAAAGAACAATGTCGATTTTACTAATAATACAATCCCAGCATGCTGGAACAAAATATATTTCTATATAATTAAATATAGAAATATAAAATATATTTTGTTCCAGCATGCTGGGATTGTAATAATAGTAAAATCGAAATTGTTCTTTACAAACAAAATAGTTTAAGGAGAGCTCATTTTAGGTCTTTAATGAGCTCTTGTTAGTCTGGTAACCAATTTCGGGGTCCGACGAAAATAAATTAATTTTATATATTTGGAAATCTATTTAGAGGCTAAAAATTTCACCCATGCCGGGGCTTGAACCCGCGACCTCTGGCTCACCGTGCCAGCGCTCTCCGGATGTCAATGGACAAGTGCAAGCATCAGACGCATACAGAGAAGTTGGTAAAGAGGCTCGAAATTTCATCGATGGTTGCACTTGCCCATTAGCTCAGTTGGGAGAGCGCTGGCACGGTGAGCCACAGGTCGCGGGTTCAAGCCCCGGCATGGGTGGAATTTTTAGCCTCTAAATAGGTTTTTAAAATTGTCCTCACCACGGGTTAGTGCAACAAAAAGAATATAATTAAATATTTGATTTTTACAGCTCCGCGTATATCCTCACCAACTGTAGGCCTATTCCGATTGCTGCTCATGACACAATAAAAAATTAAGTTACTTGTCGATGATGAACATCAAGACAACGTGGCTTCTATCGTCGATGCTTACTCCAACCTCCACCCAGCATCATAAGCAAGCAAGCAAGCGGTGATGCGCACGCATTTTAAGCATTATTCTGTATTACGCACGAAGGGTTTCCCTCATCTTCGGCGTGGTGACCATGCTGTCTGGCATCATCGGCGTGCCGCTGGGCTCTTGGCTGGGCACCGGTCTCGTGAAGAGATTCCCTCGTGCACATCCGGTGATCTGCGGCGCTGGCCTGCTGATATCCGCACCGGCGCTAACCCTCGCCATCGTGCTATCAGAGGGATACTTCTACTTGACATTCGCCCTCATATTCGTCGCCGAAGTCGCTTTGAATCTCAACTGGGCAATAGTGGCCGATATGTCGCTGGTAAGAATGGGTTGCGCGCGCGGGCGGTCGGTATTGTGTGTCTTGCCACAGGAATGTACGTGATTTCGGCGCGGTTCGGTGATGTTTCATTCAAGGCCGCGGCGGCTGGATGTAACAAGTTTCTGTGGCAATAACATTTATTAACGACCTGCCTACGAAGCTTTGGTTTTTTTGTATTTTGAGAGGGGTTTTCCGTCTCTCTGGCTCGCACATTATAACATTTTTAAATGATTGTAAAAGAATCAGTACTTATAATTTTAATAAAATAAAATGCCATTCTACATTTAAATATTTTAATTTTCGTATACTTTTTTGTTTTTGATGGCGCCAGAAATTCATTACTTTCCTTGCATATTTTCTTCCGGGTTTAGGATAACCAAAATATGTCTAAACTTTCCGTGATTTTATTTTTTGGTGGCGCCTCTGTCCACGTTTGTCGGACATACAATATACCTACACTGATTCTTTTACAAAATAAAATTTTAGAATGTGCGAACGAGAAGGATTGGTATCTCCTACGTCATTGTAGATATCGTATTTATTTAGCACACGGTTGAGGGTTTTTATTCCAATGGTTTTGCATGAATGTACTTATTGAAATTGATATCAGTCACTTATTAGCACGTTTCAAACATTAAACATTAGCTTTATACGGCCACTCTTGTCTAGTTGTGAATACACTAGTACCTATGTAGCGCGATACATATGTTTTGTCATGTTCGTTCTTCGTTATCCTTTATTCACATGCAAAGTGGACTGATTTCAATTGTTTTTAAAGTGGTGACATCTATTGACATACACGGGAAACAAATGACTCTCGATGTGAATGTCAGCGCAACGCATGTGATTGCGATCAAATTCTAGATATGCAATACAAGATGGCGTCTTAGTAGATGGCGCCAAAATTCAAATTCATAAGCCAAGAATTTCTTGTCATAAGCTTGTGAATGGCCCTTTTGTTCATGTCTAATCCAATAATATTTATTTTGATAAATAATTTTGGAATGAAGGATACCTGGCGCCACCAATGAAAAAAGTCATGAATAATCGGTTTTTGTAAAAAATTGGCACTTAGAAATCTCAATTTAGTTTGGCTGGTATTTCTAAAAATAGTGTTCTGGTATATTCTAAAAATTGCTATCACTTTTATTGATATTTGTGATATTCACGTCTTGCAAAAACTTACTTATTATAAAAGAAGGTAATATGATTTTTTTTCTATTGGTTGCGTTAGTTTAGCCCGCCTTGGGTTCCAATTTCTACAAGTTGTATGTATATAATTTTGCTGCGTCCAGCAGTGCGCTCTGATGAATATGTATCTTAACTTTCCTTTATATTTATTTTTGTTGTTTGAATGTATTGTCTTACTTATTATTTACTGTTTTCAGTATGTCGTGGTACCTCCAAGACGGTCTACTGCGGAAGCGTTCCAAATCCTAATATCTCACATGTTTGGTGATGCGGGTAGCCCTTACTTAGTTGGAGTGGTAAGTGTTAAAAGATCTACATAGGTATGTAGATCATATGTCCAGTATATACTGGACGTCATAATACTGAAGCCTTTTCGGAAACCGGCTTGTTTGGAGGGGTTGAAAGTCATCGAGCTTGCGTGCGAGACGATTCGTGCCCTCAAGTGGGAACATAACGTAATCAGTACCTACGCATGTAAAGATTTACATGCGTGACTGATTATGTTATGGATGACTTTGCAACTAAATTGTTATGGTTTATCTACATAGACTGCATAATATATATGTTATTATGTAAAGGTGATATGAGGCATAATCACCGGGCTTTCTACTCGCATCACGTAAATCAATTATATTACATTACAGGTTATGTTTTATGAAATGGTGACTGATAGAATCGAATTGATGATCGATATAAATTACATTTTGCAGCACTGAATGTCATCGTTTATAATCTGTGCCCTGTCACCTATCATTATAACCACAGAGAATATAATCACTACGTTTTAAACGGTTTTGCGATTGGTTTCTTCATGATCAGAATGTATATTCTACATCACCACAACTAACCTGCGGGGTTTTGTTAAATATTAAAAAAAATACAAAAAAAAACTTGCTATCTCCAAAACTCGACATTGGCAGAATCCTTAGGGTAGCCATAATTAAGAATTGAATTGAATATGTTTCTTTATTATCTATTTCGCATGAATTTTAGTATTTTTGTGAGACGGAGTCTTAGTAAAATAAATACCTGTAAATGAGTTAAGCTAGAGACTTCTTGTGTTTTGGTAAGTCTCCATACAATACTATTACATCCTCATCCGGAGAATTACTTTAATGTAACAACAGTAGGTATTTTAAAATTTTAAGCCAGTACTACAAATTAAGGTATTATTTCATTATGGCATAACTTTGTTGATAGCAATACTATCACTTGATGATTTACCCTTGACCCTTTAGTTTATTGTTACCTAGAACAATTTTTAAAAAATGTTAAAAGAGTGCGATTAATTCGCCAACAAACTGCCACGCAGTTTGGCGAATAATTTATAAAATTTAAAACTCTGCGATACAAACGTAAGTCAATAAATAAAAAAATTCAACGACGACGACAATGATGATGATATTTCGATCATTAAAGCATCATTTCTTGCGGTTCAAGAGTCTTCCTCTACCGTGGAGGAACTTCTTCAGCCAGGACCATCAAAAAGACGAAAAATATTTTTGTTTTACAGTTGTACTGTATATTTTTCAAATTTTTCAAAAAAAGTATTGCATCAAAACTTTTGTATCGCAACGAATAACAGAGTTTTTGTTTAAAAAAACAGTATTTAAAGAAGAAGAAAAAAGACATTTGTTATACCAACAAGACACATCACAGAAACAAAATAAACAGATAAGTAACACAATATGCACAACAACAGAAAGAAAACTAAATACACAACAGACAAAACAAATAAATTAAACAGGACCATAGATGTAGCCTGTGGTGTGTCTAAGTTGCCACAAAATGCCGCTGACTCGGCGTTGTGCTGAGGAAGTGATCCCTCAACGCTGATTTTCAGTCAGTACCTACGGCAACTCATAGAACTTAGGACTTTTTTCAAGATGGCGGAAAATGCACATAGGAATTCTTGGTCGACAATTTGAAGTTAAGCTTTTCTAGGCCTCCCCCACGAAATATCCAAAATTTAGCCTTCTCGGTTCACATGAAAGGTAAGAATGTGAAAAATAGGTTTAGATGAATATAACGCTCATGCAACCCGTGTCCTAGCTATATCATCATAGAAATAGAAACAGAAACAGAAATAGAAAATGTTTATTTGTCTTCAATATAGTAAGGCACAATTATCACTTATACTATAAAGCAATTATGACTAGGGGATAGGGGACTGGACAGCTATTTGCCTGTCGCTCATACAAAATTTCCGTCTAACCTGTGTGAGCGAGTAAATAGTTATTCAGTCCCTTCTTAAATTAACCGTGCTACAGCCGCGTAGTGAGCACAGAGGCACACAGAGGCGCGTGCAGACCACAAACCGAAAATTTGTATAGCTACCTATTTATATCTCAGTATTTTTGTACTGAACTTTGGATGGTGAATAAAAATTCAGGCTTTAAAGGAATTTTTTTTGTCCAATCCAATAGTGAAGGACACTGGCGAGATAGTAATTTATTACAACAACTTGTACCTATTCCAGATATCCGAGGCCCTGAAGAAATCTCTTCAGACGGTGCCGGCTGAGGGTCCCAGCTTGCTAGTGCAGTTCAAGTCACTGCAATATTCACTCTTCGTCACGTGCTTCGTAGAAGTCATCGGCGGAATCTTCTTCCTTCTAACGGCAATGTACATCGTTCGGGATAAGTTGAAGGTCGACCGCTCTATTGCTGGTGAGTGGCTAGTCTTGTTTGAGATAAGTTTTGTGTACTTATATGTTAACTAAGCAAATTGTATTAAGCTAACTCATTTAGGTCGACTTGCACCACTTCTTAAATGTCACTTAAGTCGCCGTTTAAATCGACTCTTGTATGAAGAATTTTAGTTAAAGTTCTCTCTCGAGTTTCTCTCTCTCTGAGAGAAGGCCTATGCCCTACAGTGGGACGTATATAGGCTGTTTATATGCTGTTTAAGCATATTAAAGAAAGTGGTGCAAGTCGGCCTTACTCTATTTAAGTAATTTTTCTTAATTCTGTTTTTCCTCCTTTATAAAATAAAATAAAAGACTGTTTGGTAGGTAGACCGTCTGATAAATCTAAATAATCATTTTGACACTGCGGCGCGACATAATATATAAGACATATAGAGTAAGGCCTGAGTGATCGCTAACCTGATGTAGTTAAAAGGAAAAGACTAGCGGTGAAAAACACTCATAAAATTATGTTATAATAGTATTTCCCAGCTAGTGTACAGTAGTACCCGAAACCGGCGTGCGTGCATGCAATGCCTAATGAATGTTGATGAAGCAAAAGAGACCTGTAAGGATCGTGGCAAGTGGCAGTCCCTGATTTCTCTCTAGCCATCTGGGATACAGGCGTGAGTTTATGTTATGTTTTTGTACCGAAGTCCTCTAAAGATCAGAGCGGTTTCATCACATTTCGCAATTCCAAGTAGCACTTATACGCCATTTTCACGTCCTCCGCCGTTATCGATCTAAAAATATGACAATGGAATACGCGTACGCAATGATTTTGTCACGGCTTATGTATGACATAGCTGAACTAACTAACTGAAGCTATCTTTGTCCTTTTTATAAGAAACCATTCTTATCGCATGACTCCCTCTCTATTTTAAAAGGTTTTAATAAATTAATCCATTATATTTTATTGGAACTTGATTCTCCAAATCAAGTCGGTCGTTAAGATCCGTCCTGGTTAGCGTTGGTGACATAATTTACTTTCGTCAATTAACTAGCAGGGAAAATTCGTCGACTTGTGACTTCTAACAAATTAATAATGATTGTTATTAATTTGTTACAATTTGATAATCGTATTAATTGAGAAACTGTAACTTTTGTTTAAGAATAATATCACTTTATGTTTTTTGTTTTAGAAAAAGTGGTTAGCTTAAGTAGTTTTTGCTTATTTATGCTACGTTTTTTGTGGGTCATATATAGAAGTAGGTACTGTTATCTCATGACTTCAGTGTGTAGATAGTTAAGAAAAAAAAATCCAACGCTACTATCAAATAAAAATATGAGCATTTTAGATGTATTTACTTAATTTCAGTTAAATTCATTCGGGAATGTGGGAAACTTTCCACATTCCCGAATGAATGTAGGTACTATCTACCATATTTCATGAGATCCTGTTATTAAAATACTTTTAAAAGTAGTTTTTTTTTTACTTTCTCATAACTAGAATTTTCTTCTCTAGTCTTTGTCTTGTTAATTTATTCATGTAGAACTATTGTTTGTTTTGTTGTTGTACCTCTTATTTCACATTGTTTCAGTTACTTCAAAAGTAGTTTAGTTTGAGCTTAGGTGAGTTGAGTAGGTAACTCATTTAATGTTGCTTAAAATTCTCTGCTAAGTTTCACACTAAGTACAATTTGAAGCTTAGGAGGGCCTACTTCGATCTAGACGTGACGAATCCTAGTCTTAAACCATCTGGTTGTATAATGGCAAAGCATCATAATTATATATTTTTACAAAGGAACCGCGTAGGTCTTGTTCTAGTTCTTTTATGCGAGAAGTATCGTATCGTATTTTAAATTTCTTATACCTAGATGACTGTGTGAAAAACTTAAATAATACTGCGGCGTTTTTGTTGTCATCGAAGCGTCTATCTCGCGATGGGCCCGCGGAACTAACCATATATTAGAAACGCTTTTACGTTTCTCAGGTGACAAATTGTAATACAAATTGTTTGTTTCCAGATGCTGAAGCCCAAAATGCAGAGCCCTCCCACAGTTCAGCTCAAGGAGAAAGCGCCATCGGTGACTAGGACACCTTAAGCGTGCTTTTGTGGAGTTGATAAAAGAGTCTAGCTCGACGCGTGTAAGAGGAGGCCCGTCGCACATACCTAACAATAAGAGACGTGCCCTAGTAAAATTGTACCAACCAAGTGGTAAGGCAATCAACTAGCCTTGGAAGATCTATGATTTGATTAGGATGTGTTCACGAAAGACTGATTTGTACAGACGTTAGATATTGACTAAGACGTGTTGTTTTTAGTTATAAAAACGATCGTGTGGGTTCCTTTATAGTTGTAATTTTGGGCTTAGGCGCATCAGATGTTGTTAGTTCAGCTAAGAAGCATATTTTGATGCGTGATTCTCTCGAAGCGGAGTACCTTAAATCTGATTTTGTGGAGGTTACGTACGTGCATACAATTTGTAAAAGCACTTTTGTTGTATTCTGATGCATTTAGTTACATATTATGACATTCGCCCGGTTAGATTCGTCTTTTGCGAAAATGCTTCGACTTCTATAGTAAAAAAATACTTGAACTGTTGTTCTGGCTTTAGAAAATACTTGCTGCTTTTAGAAAATAACAAAAAAAAAGCAAACCTATGCTAAGTACTACTAAGTACAACCTACTTACTTGTAAATCTTGCCTTTGTAAAGGTTAGGAATGGTTCGATCCTGTTGTCTAACAGTAAGTTTTCATTGATCAAGACTGAAATTGAATGTTTGATTTATGTTTTATTAGGTAAATAATATCTTATAATTGTAAATACAATCTTACGGATTTGAAAAATAAATAATTTATTTTTATACTTGGTTTTTGTGATATCCCGTTTTAAGAACCTATAAAAGATCGAGTCTTGCTAACAAAGAATAAAACTTTCGATTATAATCATATTCATGTATTTATTCATTAGTAACGACATAACAAACACAATAAGTTTCCTGAATAAGAATCACTACTTCTGTAACAGTTTGGGTAAGGATATCCTTCTCGTGACTGCAGCCGACGTTTGACTCTACTGGTAGCGCTGAACAAGTTCTGTCACTGACATGGTAGGTACGAAACGAGAATAATGCATAAACTCTCAGGAAGTCTGGCTGTGGTGATTCTCATACGGAAACGTAAGTGAAAACGATTACTTATTTGTTACTTACTTTTAACATGATATAAAATATGGCACAATAATTAAAACCAGGCGGAATTTGTAGTGGTTCGCTACAATAATAATTATGATAAAAATGGAAACAAGATACATATTTAATGTGGCTCATCTCAGTTCAACGTGGTGGTTAGGTAAATAGGTTCAAGTAATTATTTTGTACTAGTACCTAGTAATTTGTACCAACAAGTAGTTTAAATCCACGTAACATTGAATTGAAACGAACCACATCTGTGTAAGACTACAATGGAGCCCGTCTTTTTACACCAGGAAAACAAAATATCTATCAATATTTAGCTCTCTTATTATCCTAAGAGCCTAATCAAATGAGCAAACTTACTTCTAAAACAGTGGCAGTCAAATTACAACAATCAATAAATCAACATTTTAAATATTAAGCAGAATCAATGATAAAATCACAATAAAATTCCAATAATTTGTATAAAATACAAAAAGCAACATTTTCAAGGTTTGAAAAATTGCCAAAGCTTCTCTAAGTCATGGCAATGCTCAGTAATCATTGGAAAAACGTCACTTGAGTGACACAGTTTTGGGCGATATTTTTCACATTTGAGTGCCCAAATATCGACAGGTAACTCTTCATAATTATATAAGAGATTAAATAATCCTAACTAGCGCACTAATCACAAATGTCGATTCACTTTGCAGTTAAACCAGGTACGGGCTTTACAACTAAATTAAGTACAAGAGGTAGAACAGTTTCGTTCGAGGTATAACGTAAGATAAGCCCAGGTCGATGAACCAGTCATACGTGACTTACGGACTATGTGGTTGCTAAAGCTATTCTGTTACACAGCTGAGTCCAGAGCTGGTGTCGTCTTCTTCAGAAATCTTAATTTTCTTCGTGTCAGGCTCACAAATGGTCATGTTGGCGCTAAGGGCTCGTTTGTTAGCCTTCGCTACTACGACGATGGCAGAGGCGTTTTCGGAGCTGCACGCGGAGTCTGAGCTAATAGTGGTCGAGGAGACTATGTGTTGCAGCATGTTTTTCTGCTGCATGTTGAAATAAAGGAGTCTCTCAACCCTGGTGATCACATCATGGTCCTGGCGACAAACGATTAAAAAATTAATGTAAATGAAATAAAAATATACTTGTAATAAAAACAAAATGTACGAACATCAAAGTGGTCAGTTTTAGAAGAACAATCTATTATTCATACGTGACTTCCCTACGGACTTGATTCATCATCAACCCATTATGTCCCCACCGAGGGGCACGGGTCTCTTCCCTGAGGAAGGTATAGGCCATACTCCACCACGGGGGCCAAGTCCGGATTGGTGGAGGCTTGTAGACTAGTGGCTCGTCTACTGTCAGAAGTTTTCAAGCCGCCCTAAGGCCTCTGACTTGGCTTAACGACTGCCATCTATCGACGGCAGCCAGCACCAACAGCTTAACGTGCCTTGCGAAGCACGGAACCGCTCGGAAATATGCCACTAGCGTTTGGCACGGACTTGATTATGCGGAGAAAAAACTGACAAAGAAACTCCATATTTATTCTTTTGAAAATATGCATCACTCGCAGTCTAATTCTAATTCTTCTTGTCTAACAGTGCAATTCACAAATCAGTGAGTTGGTGTTTTCTTTCGACGTCAGTAGGAAACTGCGATCCACGTAGGAGGTAACTAAAAAAAATTCAGAACCATTGAAATTATACGATTGAAACCACGTCGCGGTCTTGGCTCGTTCTTTCAACTCTGTAGAGTGATATGGCGCGAGTCCGAAACAAAATTATTTAAATGAATTTAATGCAAAGGGAAGTGAAGTAGAAACAGTCTCTCAGTAATAGTAGTAGCCATCTTTAGTATCAGCAGTTTCCTGCAACTTGTCAGTATGGATGTTTTTTCATGTTTGTGTTGTGTTTGTCAGGGATACCCTGTGTAATGTTACAGTAACAACACGGTGTCCCAGTCTGGGACCAGGTAAATGGGTTGTGTGGAAATTATTATATCGTTCCTCTATAGGGTATATCTAGTTATTTGCGGGTCCTAAATTATTTATCTTATTTATTACACAAATACAAATTTACTTTTTTCTTGAATTAGATTAAACCGAATAAAAAAATGTTTAGTAGACTAGGGATAGAGTAAGTAAAGAGTAAACAGATAAAGCTACAAGTTCGATATAACGTGTAGTATATCCGGTCCGCCCTAACTGCACCACTTGTCCACGCGCACTGAGAGCATCCGCTTCGTGTGCTGCCGTCCCTGCGAGCTGATATCGCGTAAGTTTGTGGTCGAGACTCTGTAGCGTGCTGCCAGGATACGGAGCCGTAGTAAAAGACGACACTTCGTTTGTATTGCAACATCTGTTAAAATTGCCGAGGTTTCATTGTTCCCAGCTCGCCCAAAACGCGGGACACGCACGTTGCTAAGCTACTGCAGCGTCTGCCTGTTCCACGACCGAGATCGGGAGGTAGCCCACGAGGCTGGGGATCTACAAAGATATGAACTAAATACGCGTTCCGAAAGTCCTACCTGCATCCAGGGGTGCTGGAGGATCTCGTCGAGCGTGATCCGCTTCTCCACGCGCACCGTGAGCATCCGCTTCATGAGCTGCCGGCCCTGCGCGCTGACGCCGCGCCAGTGCGACGGTGACACGCGGTAGCGCCCCGTCAGGATCTGGCTCTGTAGCGACTGCTCCTTGTACTCCGCCGAGAATGGAAGGTACCCCACAAGGCTACAACATAAAAACCACATACAAGGGGCTAGGAAAACGCTAGTTAATAGCTTTCCGCACGGGATTCGGATACAACGTATCCTACGTAAATGTACAACCAAATATATATAAAGTATTTCTCAAGTATTTTATCCAAATCCGTCGACTTTTAAGCGTGATTTCGTTGCAAATTTCGGCATCGAATATTGTTATAAGCTTCATACATTATAAAGCGTTACAAGTTAACGAGTGATACCGACCAACTTATACTTTAAAATTACTTAAGGTGACAGGTATCTACTGACCTGCAGCGCTGCTTCGGAGCATTATGACGCCGCGCGCCGTAAACGCTTATTATCAACACACTACAAAACGCACAAGGTGGATTTCAGATCAAAAGTACATCCAAAATTCTCAACATCTTTCACCATGTGACGAAAAAAAAACCGGCCAAGTGCTTGTCGGAACACGCGCAGTGTAGGGCTCCGTAGAAGGAGGGGTTTCTTTTACCTATTTTCCAGAATTAACAACTTCATCAAAGTAATTTTCAATGGAATTTGTACGAAGTTTTCCTTGTATAAGTTGGTCGTTATCCCTCGTTAACTTGTAAAGTCTACTTAGCCGCGATAGTTCATTATTTGTGCTACTACCCAGATTTTTTTTCACGTCTCTACAATCAACCGTTTAGCCTGGAGAGGGCGGAGGGGACGCCCGCCTTACCAAAAATTTTACATAACAAAAATTTGCGCTTTAAAGCTTAATATTTCGCAAACGGATCCCTAAATTGAAAAAAAAATGTTTTCGTACACTCACTACTATTTTGTCGGCGTGATTTCTATGCCAAACTTCAGTTTTCTAGTACTAATCGTCTCTGAGCTAGGCCGCGGACAGACAGGCGGACGAACAGACAGACAGACAGACGGATGGACACGGCGAAACTATAAGGGTTCCTTGTCAACTACGGAACCCTGAAAACTTGCTCACCATACAAAAAATATGACGCCCAGACTCCAAACATCGACTTCAGGCCCGTAGCACAGCATCCCATTGGCCCGAAGGACCTCTGGAGCCAGGTAAAGTGGGGTGCCACACATCGTCTTCATGAACGTGTCCTCTCCCACAAACTTGCTGAGGCCAAAGTCTGTGATCTTGACGAGAGTCTCTTCTTGGGTACTATCCAGCAGTACGTTTTCAGGCTGAAATAAATATGAAGAGGTACAAATAAGGAGGTTACTAAGCCAGGTCTGAATCAGTTCAGTGTTCTTACCTCCACGAATTCTGTCTCGCTCGCACAATTTAATTTTCTTAAATATTGTAATAATATGAGTTTACTTTTTATAAATGTTGTCTGACGGTTTGATGCATAATTAAATTACGGACATTCAAAATATATTTTTGTTTTCCTACACGTAGTGTTTAATAAAGCAAAGTTGTACTTTCTTTTGTTACCTTTCCTGTACTCTATTCTTGTGTGTGCAATAAAGTATAATAATACGTAATACGTTGTTTCCAAAAACTTAGAACCGGATAAGAAAAATATGTAAAAACCTATTTAGACGCTAAAAATTCCACCAATGCCGGGACTTGAACCCGCGACCTCTGGCTAACCGTGCCCATCGAACCCTCTGACCATGTTCATCAAAAGGATACTCATTTTATTACGAGCGAGACAGCATGCTCCACGAAAGAACAGCCTTAAGAGCACATTTGAAATAAGTCCTTGTCAGGGTGTCGTGAATCGTTGAGGAGGAAATCACACAGCAACGTTTTTGCGAGAGGTTCTCAAAAATATCAACTATAATAATAGTGATTTACAACATTATTTTTTAAATTTTTTTAACTACTCCGTAGTCAACAAGGAAACCTTATAGGTTCGCCATGTCCGTCCGTCTGTCTGTCTGCGGCTTCACAGAAACGACAAGTACCAGAAAGCTGAAATTTGACATAGATATACATGGCGATTATGGCAGAGCCCCTCATGGTTATGAAAACTACGAAGGAGGCCTGTGTCCTGCAGTGGGCGTCAAATGGCTGATGATGATGATGATGATGATGATACATATTAATCACGCCGACAAAACGGTAGGATGGAAACGGTAGGTGCAGATATAATTTTTTTATATCTCTCTACACCTTTAATGAGGGGTTCCCTTTAAAGCGAAATTTTTTATTATATCATAAAAAAAATGTCTGAAGTTCGAGAAAAGCTCAAAAAAACTGCGAGACTCGATTCCTGAACTATACATGGCGATTATGGCAGAGCCCCTCATGGTTATGAAAACTACGAAGGAGGCCTGTGTCCTGCAGTGGGCGTCAAATGGCTGATGATGATGATACATATTAATCACGCCGACAAAACGGTAGGATGGAAACGGTAGGTGCAGATATTTTTTTTTATATCTCTCTACACCTTTAATGAGGGGTTCCCGTTAAACCGAAATTTTTAATTATATCATAAAAAAATTGTCTTTGAAGTTCGAGAAAAGCTCAAAAAAACCGCGAGACTCGATTCCTGAACTATACATGGCGATTATGGCAGAGCCCCTCATGGTTATGAAAACTACGAAGGAGGCCTGTGTCCTGCAGTGGGCGTCAAATGGCTGATGATGATGATGATACATATTAATCACGCCGACAAAACGGTAGGATGGAAACGGTAGGTGCAGATATATTTTTTTTATATCTCTCTACACCTTTAATGAGGGGTTCCCTTTAAAGCGAAATTTTTAATTATATCATAAAAAAATTGTCTATGAAGTCCGAGAAAACCTCAAAAAAACTGCGAGACTCGATTCCTGAACTATATGTAAGTATGTAACTAACGACAAATTTGTACGGAACCCTCGGTGGGCGAGTCCGACTCGCAATTGTCCGGTTTTTTTTATTGGTGGCGCTAGTGATACATGTGGAGTGCTTTAACATAGCGAAAGTTTCTTTCCATGCGAAGTATGTTTATCAAACCTAACATGGGTGGGACTCATGTGGTAAATAAATTAAAAACACAGGCCAAGTGCGTGTTGCGCCACGCGTAATGAAAGTATCGTAGAAAGAGGGGTTTTTTATCTGCTGTACAGAACCAACAACTTCATCGGAGTAATTTTCAATGGATTTTGTACGAAATTTTACTTTTATCAGTTGGTTTCCTATTACACGTTAACTAGTAAAGCCTACTTAGCCGTGATACTTTTCCTTTTAAGTTCATTATATGTGCTGCTACCCTGAATTATTTCACGCTTTTACAATCAACCGTTTAGCCAGGAGAGGAGGGGGGGGGGGACACGCCCTACTTGGACAATGCGCTTTAAAGCTTAATATTTCGCAAACGGAACCCTAAATCAAAAAATGGTCTCGGTCAATCTAACGATGCCGCACATGAGAAAAAAATTCATCCCCACTTTTCATGTTAGGGGAGGTACAGTAAAAAAAATGTTTTTTACCATTTTATTCCTTATTTTGTCGGCGTGATAATATATACATATATTATTGTATACACATACCAATTACATCTATCTAGTACCACCGGTCTTTGCGCTAGGCCGCGGACGGACAGGCAGCCGGACATGGCAAAACTATAAGGGTCCCTTGTCGGAACTCTTCTCTGCTTTCAACTGAAAGCTTTTTGATTTCAACTCACCTTTAGATCTCTATGGGTGATGCCTTCAGAGTGCAAGTACCGTACCGCAAGCACCATCTGCCTGAAGTAGAAGCGAGTGACTGCCTCAGACAGGCTCCCGTGCTGCAAGATGCGTTCGAACAGCTCGCCACCTTTCATCAGCTCCAGTATTATGTACACTGTGTCTGGAGTGTCAAAAACTTCCTCAACCGAAATAATGCAGGGCTGAAAGGTAAAAATGCAAGTTTACATCTCATTTTTTAAGCCGAATGCATTCATGAGTAAGTACTATGTGTTCACAGTTTCAGCAGAAGTGGTAAGATAGATTTTGTTTATTAATCTTTATTGATATTTTGAATACTTACGTTCAAAGATTTATGTCAACTTATTAGTGAATTTGGAGTCAGAATATTCTTACATAGTTTGGGTCCTACTTAACTTTGTGATCTGATATTTTAATTTTTAACCGTATTTTTAACAGTATATATGTAGTAAAAAAAGCATTCTTATTAATTGGTACTGGTAAGGTGGTTCAAATCGAGGTTTGATCGTACTTAGAATTGGAATCAAACTTATGAAAAAACAAACTATAGCCTTGCGAATAGTTTCTTTGCAATGTCTTATAAGGCTATATCTTTTTTAGGATTCCGTAGTCGACAAGGAATCCTTATAGTCTCGCCATGTCCGTCCGTCTGTCTGTCCGCGGCCTAGCTCAGAGACGATTGGTACTAGAAAACATGTATATACATATATATTAATCACGCCGACAAAACGGTAGGAAACATTTAAAAAAAAAAAAGATTCTTTAGGGTACCTCCCCTACACCCAAATTAGACATGCAATTTTTTTTCTCGCCTTCAGGCCTCCGTGTGGGGTATCGTTGGATTTCTCGTTTAAAAATATGGTGAGTGTAAAAAATAATTTTTCGATTTATGGAGCCGTTTGCGAATATAAAGCTTTAAAGAGCAAATTTTTTTAGGAGTAAAACCCCGGCTACACAATTGATTATAGAAACGTCAAAAATTTCAGGGCAGTAGCACATATAATGAACTTCAAAGGAAAACTATCACGGCTAAGTGGGCTTTACAAGATAACGAGTAAAATAGGCGACCAACTTATAAAAGGGAAAATTCCAATTACAAATTCCATTGAAAATTACTCCAATGAAGTTGTTAGTTCTGTAAAGCTGGTAAAAACACCTCCTTCTACAAAACCCCACACTGCGCGTAGCCCGACACGCATTTGGCCGGTTTTACTCTGTTATTCTCAGTTGCAAGCATGAGCAAACCTTGATTTGTTTCCTTTAAACATATTGGTAAAGTGTTATTGAAATAAAGCACGTTGTTTGTGAATTAAAACTGAACTATGTTTGTATGGGAATTGTTCCTTGAGGGGCCACCTGAAGTCCCACTATTACTTTGAACACAAGGTTGGGTACATACATGTCGTACAGCTTTCATTATGTTGATTTCGTTTTTAATTTTTTCAGGATTGTTCAAGTTGTTTGTTTGTCCATTGGTCAGTCTACTTGTTTTTATTATTTTCATCGCATACTTTGCACATTTCTCCTGTGAGCAAAAAAAAAATAACACAAAAAAGAACGAAATTAAAAGAAAAATATGAAAATCAAAGATGTAACTATTTTATGGTTGCAATGGCTTACTTTGTCAAACACAAGTTTGACCAGGCCACATGCTCCTTGGCCTAGAGTCCTTGAAATGTAATACTTCTGTGATATTTGCTTTGGTACTTTGTCTTGCTCATTCTTGAGCAAATCTTTGAACACAAAAACTGAAAAGAAAATAAAAAAGAATACAAAAAAAAGGTGTTGTACCTGTAGCAAATGAATAAAAATATTGTATTAATTAAGAGTAAGGCGCTATCACCTACAACAAGCAGGCCAATTCACCAAACATTCCTGTGGATATCTATGTAACTCCTATAACCAACCAAGAAGTGTTAGTTATCATAAGCTTTGTGATCAGCAACTTCTAGGACAGTTTGGTATAGTAGCAAAAATATATATAAATATTAATTAATTATAAGCATGTTATGAGACTTTTCTTACTTTTGATAAGTGGATGTGTGATGGCAATTTCATCATTGTCATCAAGCACTCTGCTGTTCCCTTTGGAAATTATTACTCCGTTGACAAAAGTCCCATTGTATGAGAGATCTGTGATCACCGCTGGGTTGAGCGGCTCCCTAGACAAAACAAGAGCTTTTTTTACACAATATTTTATCTCTATCAAACTAGAAAAATAGGAAAGTAGAAAACTGAATGGATTTGGATATTTCTGGGTATATTTCCATATTTGTGATGTCCTTGTCTGATTACCATAGCACAGGATATGCTAGTTTGGGACTAGGACAAGTGATTGTGTTGTGTGGAAGTTTAGTTTTTAAGTTGTTAATAGATACTTGTGTAGGATGTCCTGTGCTACATGTGCATGATGGTGTGAGTCGCGCATTTACACATTCAACATATTTACGATAACTAACAATACTATACTCGGTTTTCTATAAATAACAATACGGTAATCTATTGTAAGCAGCTGTCAGTTCTATTTTTCATGTGCTTTGGCCAACTGATAACTATTAACAGATTGTTAGTGCACAAGAAACAGTAAATTTAATACAATTAAAGAATGAATAAACCAATGCATGCTTCATTCTTTAATTGTATTCAATTTCCTGTTTCTTGTATTCGGTAAGTATTTCTGCATTCTTGTAAGGTCCTTATTAAATAGTTTTTGTTAAAGAATATTGGCTAAACACATTAACAACTTCATATGCCATGAAAACTTTTTTCATATTGTTTATCTTCCATAAGCAATCACATTGTGCTGTTACAAAATTTTATCACTTTGAATTTAACTTGGAAAGGTGATGTCCAGCAACCTTCATAGAATTTAGGTATGCCACATCATTATTGAAGTGCAGTAGCTTTTGCACAAAAGGGTATAGCTTTTTATTCAGGTTTTATAGTTGGGCAGTATTTCATCTTTAACAGTTGGTATTTCCAGTCGATGATCTTATAATTGCAAGTAAATTGTGCTGAGAACTTTGTTCTGAAACGTCTGCAATATCTCAATATTAGATGTATTGGTAGATCCCCAAAGTTCAATGGCACTGATCCATATAGGTTAACTAAGTATAGAAAAAATTCAACATATCTTAAAATTTTGAATTTCTACTAGCTTTTATGGTTAATTCAAAGGATTAAAGCCCCGCTGATTAAAGGCCTCCAAATGTACTGTACTGTTGTATTGTTCAAGTCTCAAATGTAATTCCTGGTGTACATACTATAATCTATAATGAATATTTTATCTATGTAGGCAGACATCATAGGCATATTAATAGGACCCCATTGGTACCTCTTTGGGTATGGAACCCTAAAAACCAGCTAAGTGTGAGTTGGATTCCTGATAAGGTCAGTGAATGTAAGAATGACACATTTTTGCCAAATAACAGAGACATAGTTTGTGGTAGTCTGGAACCCTTGGTGCGTGAGTCCGAGCCGCGGTTTTATCCGAATCCCACATGATTGAAGCGAAGTTGTAGACAGTTAGTAGATAAAGTATATTATAAAAACAATACTTACGAAGTATCTCTCCTCAGAACAAAATGTAACTTGCTAACATTTCTTATGACGTCTCCCTTGAATTGATCTTTCTTCACGACAAAGGAACAATTGAGCGCTCGTCCCAAGGTAAATTCGGGCTGTATGAGATCTACAAAATGACACAATGAACGTGCTAACTACCTTCAGACTTCTGTTAAAAACAATTGTGGGAGCATGAGAGAAGTGTTTTCTTACCAAAATACTCAGGCTGGGACGAGGTTTTGTGTGCATCTTTCCAGCAAAAGGCCTTGGTGGTGTATATTCTACCCCAAATATTGGGGATGTAAGTTGGAGTGTGCTGACTCCAGTCAAGTTGTGACTTCTGGGTTTGAGTTTGTGTTTGAGTGTTTTCGTCACTCATCATGAGATTCACATAAAATAATCCGAACAATAACAACGATTTTGCTCTAATTTTCACTAGGTAGAAATAAAACAAAAACACCGGCAGCAACGGCAATCAAAACCGCAGACCACAGCCACAGACTAAGCTTGGACTAAGCTAAGTAGAAAACTATAACGTAGTGATTACATACTCTTTGTAGAAAACTAGAAACTCAGTCCAGTGTAGCCAGTCGGGACTTGTCAAAAGTTACCGAGACAAAAAAAGGAAACTTTCGGTGTAAAAGTAACCTTACCTGTGAACCTTACTGATAAAAAGATACTAAAGTCAGTGGCGTAGCATAGGTCACTAGTACCCGGTGCGGATTCCAAATTTGCCGCCCTCTTATTTTTGTAATCCATGTACCGTATAATTTTTTTTTTTTTAAATCTTTTTATTCGCTAACTTTGTGAATATATCCAATGAAACGGTCATCGGTAATCGTTGAATCGTTATTTTCGGTAAGCAAAAAATGCTGTCGATTGCCTCCAAGGTGTAATTCGTGTTGCAACAATGTACGCGTATCGCGTATCTTCGCTGTTTTTTTACCAGTAGTTTTTAGCTCAAAAGGCCTTTTACCAACTATTATATTAATATATACTGCCTAAGTATTCATCAAAGGATTTATACTGCAAACTAGATACGCAGAATATCAATATACGTAGTTTCATACGAGAAGCCGCGAAATCGACAAATTGGGGCAACAATCCGCAAGCTTGTTTTTATATCTTGCTTTTTAATCAAAGTCATCAATGCCTTGTGAAACGACGGTCTGTCATTACCGTAATACGGTGAAGTACAAAGAATGCGTAAGGAGACATATTTATTTAAACTAACATTGAAACGAAATAAGTTTCCTAAATAATAGTTAGGTATTGAGAAACCTTGCGCTTGCATCACCCATGCATAGAACCTGCATAGGTACCTGGGTATTTTGTAACATAAAAAAGACGAAAAAAACACAAAAAGATTTTTTTTATTTTTATTTTTTTTTTCTAACTGCCACCTCCGCAGCGCCGCCCCCGGCAAAGTGCCGCCCGGTGCGGACCGCACCCTCCGCCCCCCCCCATGCTACGCCACTGACTAAAGTAGTCAAAATATAAGAAGCCCGTTTTGACAGCTACACAAAATTGCATTTTACTTTGGGTTTAATTGAACAAATACATAAAAAGACATACTCTGGCATATTATTTAACGCTTCAAAGAAAAAAGAGATTTTGTAGCCCGAAAAGTTACTCATAGTTTAGATTTTTAATATTAGTGATTATTTTCTCTGTGTTTAATATCTATGATCTCAAACTAGGTTAGATTCTATTGTTTTTGTAGCTGTCAAAACGGGCTTATTATATTTTGACGACTTTATTACTTAATAAATACACAAACATAATGCCTGTAATGAATTAGGTACAGAAAAATGCAGTTCTGTATTGTTTTCCGATGTAAGTTTTATTTTACACTCTTTTTATAATTATTGCTTGCTGACTTTTCTATACACATTAAAAGAAGGACATACAGGTACAGTTTTACTTTAAGTAAGCATGAATTTGTGCGGGAGAGAAAGACGTATTTTTGGAAGTTGCACTCACTACATATGAACGAAATTAAAACAATCCTAACTAATCTGTGCAATAAATAAATAAAAGAAAAGCACGGTCTGGCCAGGGTTGCCATCCGTACGAGGTTTCTCGTACAAATACGAGATTTAGAGGTGCCAGTACGAGGTACGAGCTCACATCCATCCTCATACGATATTGTAAGAGATTCATTGATACTAATTTTAACTTTAATGCCCGGATGCAGATCATATTTTGGAACGCACCTTAATCGGAAATGAGATACACTGGTGCTTTCACTGAAAGCAATAAGCAGCATTGTACTTCGTTTTCCAGCAATCGTTCGCTGCCACGTGGTGATTCCCCCGATGATAAACTTCGCAAATTTAAAGATTTAAGTTGCTACCAACGAGTCTGTGTGTATGCACCGTTAATTCTCATTCAAAGCAAGCTACTTTGTAATTGCTTTGCTGTTGGTTGGTTTGGTTTATTTACGATCAAAAGTTGTGAACAAAATGGAAACAAATGAGTGACAGTAGTGACGATAAATAGTGGTTAAAGTGGGTGGATGGACAGCGAAAAATTAGGTGATACCAAAAACTTTCATCGGGCACAGTCTTTCAGGGAAGCTTGGCTGAAAGATCCAATGTTCCACGTGTAATGGTGGGTGTCTACGAGGTTGTGTTGCCAAAGTACGAGATTTTCGACTATGTCTGTACGAGGGCAAGCTGTCGGCGTCTGGCAACCCTGGGTCCGGCCCACCATAATCACGCTGAAGTTTATTTCGGGTTGCAAGACCCATACTGACCATATAAAAACCATAGAGTAACTTAAAACCACAGATTTTGTTCTGTGATAAAAACAACACACAAAGAAAACATACAGTAGGTAGAAGCAATCGATTTGAAAGACTTTTCAAGATAAAATATAAAAAAACACATACACACATAAAAAAAAGTTTATATAACACCTGCTCGTCAATGGCATATTATGTGTCATGCAAACTCAACTTAAAGCAAGTCATTTGTGTCCTATCCTATGGTCTAGCCGGGTCATTATAAATGTACTGAATTTCATAATCCCCTAGGGAATTAGGTATGGCATTTGAATTTGGAATGCAATCAACATTGAATATACGAGCTCCTTGCAATCCATGACCAAACATCAAAATTAGAATATAAACTTTTCATAGAGCCCTACACCAAGAAGAATTTATTCAAAATTAGAATGAAAACTTTTCATAGAGCCCTAAATCAAGGAGAATGTATTCAAAATTAGAATGAAACTTTTCATAGAAACCTGCATGAAGAAGAATTTGCCACTACAAAAAAAAAACAAATAGAACGAAAAGGCGTTAAACTGCAAATCTTTGTGTTATTTTGTAACAAAATAGCGTATTTTAACATAAATCAAAGAGTATGTAATCACTACGTTATAATAAATGTCGTGTCAACTGACAGTGACGAAAGTGATTTGATACCGGAATGTTATTTTAATTTTAATTGTATTATGTTTTATTGCCTCGCAGTGTTTATATAAAGTAGAGTTTGCATTTTGGGGATAAAGCAGTGTATTTGTCTCGGGCGTTTTTGAACCCCTCGGCCTCGGGATTCTAGCTTTAACTCCCTCGCTTCGCTCGGGAGTTAACTCTGTAACTCCCTCGCTTCGCTCGTGAGTTAACCCTAGGATCCCTTGACCTTGGGGTTCAAAATATCGCCCGAGACATAATACACTGCTTTATCCCCTTAATGCATAATCTACTATTGTGATCATTGATAGCTTAAGCTCCTATAATTCTTTAAATTTAACTTTATCAAGCAAAAATCTATGTTGTATGCTTTCTTTAAATAGGAATACCCTGTTTGAAATTAAAATATAAAACTAGTTTTTATTATTTAAAAAAAATTGAGCCATTAATCATAATGTAATTGTGATAGAAATTTCATAGAAAGAAAAATACTGTTTAATTAAACTTAAACAACAATTTATTATTAAAAGGTTAAATTCAATATAAAATAACTCCTCCCCTGACTCGAACACATGCGGAGATCCTCCTGGGCATGCTGAGGATCAAGTTACCCAGTATTTCCTGGGGTAACCTATCCCATTCTTCAATAGCGGCTTCCCTGAGCTCTGGAACTGTCTGGAGACGTGGCTCACGGTTCCATACAGCTCGTTTAAGAGCATCCCACGCGTGCTCTATTGGGTTTAAGTCGGGCGAGCCGGCAGGCCAGTCTAAACGTGTGATATCGTATTCTTGAAGAGCAGCATTGACTCGTTGAGCTCGATGTGCGGGCGCATTATCATCGACCAGTACAAATTGGTGCCCATGGTTTACTCGGAATGGTCTGACGATATCATCAATAACAAACAACTGCTTTGTACATGTCTGCTGTCATGTAGCCCCGATACGGGATCAAAGGCGTTCTAGCTCCAATCATAATGCCACCCCAAAAGGACACCGATTTTCCGCCTTGCTGAACTGTTCCAGTGGCAGTTCTTTGTCTTTCACGGTCGCCTGGTCTTCTCCAGACACGGACACGTCGGTTATCTGGATGAGTGCTGATTCGGGATTCGTCAACGAAGAGACAGTTGTGCCAAATGTTTTCTTCCTCACCTTCTTCATTTTGCCGAAGTCTAGCCCACTGCAATCTTCGTTGTTGACGTTGCCGGGAATTGAGCGGAGCTCGCCAAGACCTCCGTGCTCGTAATCCAGCGTGGTGCAAGCAATTGGGAACGGTCTGCGTGCTAACTTCAAGCCCAGAGGCGGCCCTGACTTCTGCTTTTATTTTAGTGGCGTTGATTGTTGGATCACGGGCTGCCAGCAATCTAATATAGCGCTTTTGGGCAGCTGTCAAAACAGTTGGGCGACCGCTGCGGGGTCGGTCAGCTAAATTCCCCATTCCGTGGTACCTCTGCAACGTAGCCACGACACAGGATTGGGATATAGCAAGTCTGCGTGCTAGTACTCTCGTGGTGTATCCTTCTTCCCTCAAAGTTACTATTCTTGCTCGTAAAACCTCTTCCACAACTTTCCGCAAACTATATCTGGAATCGGTTATAATTGACTAAATCAGATTTCTGAATGAGCGTAAGCTAGGACTGAAAGCCTTTTAATATGAAAAAACAACTGGATGGTGTCATTGTTTTGTGTTCTAATTCTTTATTTTTAAATAAAGAATCTAAAAAGAAGAAAAAATCATAATATAATCTACAGTAACAAAAAAGATTTCAGTTTTTCAAAGTGATCTCAAACTTTTTTTGATGTGTGTACTTACTAAAAGACACATAAAATACAATTTTTTCCCTACAAAGAGGCACCATCTAAAGGTCTATTCACGTTACCACAGAGGAAGTTGAACCCAGTAAATTATACTTATCTATGAGTTGAACTGAGGGGGCTCCATGCAGTTACACTAGCGCCACCAATGGAAAAAATCATCTTTTTTAAACGTCTTTTTAGGGTTCCGTACCCGAAGGGTGCCAAACGGGACCCTATTAATAACACTTCACTGTCCGCCTGTCTGTCTGACTGTCACCAGGCTGTATCTCATGAACCGTGATAGCTAGGCAGTTGAAATTTTCACAGATGATGTATTTCTGTTGCCGCTAAATATTAATAACAACAATAGGTAGACGCTTGAAGTATTCATACGATACGTAGTTCTATATTCGCTTCCAAAATAAATAATGAAATTAAAATGGGATAAATATTTAAGTGTCAATAATAAAAATTCATTGGGTGCTTTCGTAATGATTAAATTCGAGGATGCTATAAGGACACATTTACATTAGGTAGGTAATCTTTTAGAGCCTTGATAAAATGATTACCCGAGAGAGAGATTACCGCCAATCAAACAACTTATTGGCTGCTACCAACCCCTTCTAAATACTTCTGGTATCTACCGTTGGCTGAACTCCAACACTGCAACACACGATCCCGATATCCGTCAGATAAACTAATAAGTTGCACTAATATTTTTGAAAAACTATTTCTTATCTTAAGGGGGGCTTTATTAAATTTATTCATAACACAACAAAAAGAAAACAAATTGAAATAAAAAACTGGACTTAACTGATACATAAATGATAATAATATATAAATGTCATCATAAATTCTATATTTACAAATAAAACACCTGCCCCAGGTCACTGTCCCGCGCCCGCTGCGCGTGGGCGCCGGCAACGTATACAACGTATTGAACGAATCCTTCTCCGCTTGGTGTGATACTACTGCCGTATGCCGGCGTCCCACAAGTGGCGTATTGTCTCCTCTTCTCTTTGCCATTTTGATCACTAGCATTTCCAAAAACCTTTCTTCCTACTACCACCTTTATGCAGATGATCTCCAATGGGGATTGGACCTTTTTGGCATATCCACCCGCCGTCATTTTGATTTTTTTTCAAAGTTTCCGCGTACGATGAAAGTGGTAAATATGGATAGAGGATACTTATAGAAACAAAAAACTTTTGGGTTTATGATACCTTAAAGTGTCACATTTCCGAGATATTTGGGAGGTACGGATCGTCATATGAGATCAATGACAATGATTAAGGCTGCTCTTACGTAGAGCATACTGTCTCGCTCGCACAATTTTACATTTTGTTATAATTTGTTTTATTTATTTGTTTTGTCTGTTGTGTATTTAGTTTTCTATCTGTTGTGCATATTATGTTGCTTATCTGCTTATTTTGTTTCTGTGATGTGTCTTACGGGTATAATAAATTTCTTTCTTCTTCTTCTATTGTTAGAAAATGAGTAGGTAAACTCTTGATAAATGTGGCCTGAGACTTTGATGTATAATTAAATTTAACATAGTGTTTAACAGATAAAAGTTGTTCCCAAAATTATTAACTTTGTAATCAAACTATCCCAATCAAAAACTTAGTACAGATTAAGAAAAATATGCCTTAAATATCCGCAAATTAGTTAAAACTCAAACTTTCATAAGCACTACACAGTATTAACTTTAGTCCGACTAGGAAAAAAACCAAGTAAGTTTATCTGGTATAAAGTTAATAATTTAATTATCCATCAAACCCTCAGACCACATTCATCAAAAGTATACTCATTTTATTACAATCACAAAAATGTTACATTGTGCGAAAGAAATAGCATGCTTCACGCAAGAACAGTCTTAAGAATGCAGTAATTACCGTTTCTTACCCGTAGCACAACCGCGCAACACTAACAGTAGTACCTCGGGGAACTGATATTCCCTTTAGCACTAAGATAGTGTTTAAATAGACATTGATAGTGGCTCTGCTGCAGAGCATACTCTCTAGCAGAGCCACAAAGTACAAGTACTCAGGAAAGATAAACGCCACTGTTTATGGATGAAAACTGATGTACGAGTAGTGTTTATTGCGTACGTGTTGAAAAATACCACTATAAGACAGTGGTTTTATTTTTATTAACTTTACTAAAATGCTTAGGAAGCGCCTGATTATTTTATGTCAGCAAAATATTCTGCAAATAAATATGATGACGGAAAATTTTCTTTTTATTTATTATATAATAATACTCTATTACTAGAGTAATTTACATTTTGAATATGCGTTTAAATAATCTTCAAAAAATTACGATACATAGTTAATTTGTATTAGACCGCTGCGAGGGTAGCTCTAGAAAAGATGTGAAGTTGTTCTTCTTTTTGTGTTCTGAGGATACGTTCATACCGTTGCAATATCATTAGGGACGTTTCTATGATCAGTGAGAAATTATGTTGTATTGTATCATCATCAGCCATTTGACGCCCACTGCAGGACATAGGCCTCCTTCATGGTTTTTAACCATGAAGGATTTTGTCATAATCGCCACGCTTGGCAGGCGGGTTGGCGATCGCAGAACGTTGACGTAGAGTCTTTCAAAGTAGACCATGATTTGTGGCACAACGTGAAGCCCACACTAGTAACTGGCAAAAGAAATTATATTAACAAACCTGGAATTACACATAAAAGAGGAATTATGCGGTCTAATACAAATTAACTATGTATCGTAATTTTAATGAAGATTGTTTAAACGTATATTCAAAACGTAAATTACTCTACTAGTAGGGTATTATTATATAATAAATAAAAAGAGCATTTTCCTGTATCGTTAGTACATTACTGCAGCGGCCAGCAAAAGAGGCATTGATGGACGAACGTGGAAATGTGGACCGAGGCGAAGCCGAGGCACACATACGTGAGTCCATCAATGCCTAGTTGTGGCCAAGGCTTGTATATGATTTTTCTCAAATAATGCGCGGAAATTAAAACTAAGTAGGTACCTAGTACTAAGACAGAACTTTTTATTTGAAAAATATTTTTCTTTCGATTTTGGCGGTAACAAGTTTTCTATTAAGGCTCTTGCCGTCTCTTAAATTTCAGGTGGCGTTAAAATAAGTTCATCGCAGTCATTTTCATCACGTGAACTCATTCTGTTAAATTCAATAAACTTTCAAAATCAGACGAACCACGAACGAACAACAATAATTTTTGCCGCGTTAGTGTTTTTTTTCAATAGATAGGTATATATCCAGTTCGAAATTTAATTAAAACCTCTGATAAGTTACCTCCTTGGTTGTCATTGTTCGGAGTAAAAGATCGTTCCATTTTTAAATAACACGACAGATATGAGTTTAGTAATAATTTATTTGGCCGCAAAACACGACAGTTACGAATTTTCATAGAACTTTTCCGGCCGCTGCATAATCGGATCGCAACAAGAAACCTAGACATAGGGGAAGGTCAATAAGTAGACTGAAAAGGAGACAGGAGAAGCGTAACACTTACCGCAGCAGATCGCGGCGGCGAAGGGCATCATCGTCTAGTTCAGATAGCAGTATAACCATTGAATTCTGCTTAAAATTCAATGGTATAACTTCTGAGAGCAGTGGGCTGGCACGTTATCGGACTAAACAATACCGGCCAAGTGCGTGTCGGGCCACGCGCAATGTAGGGTTCCGTAGAAAGAGGGTTGTTTTTTTTTTATCAGCTTTACAGAACAACTTCATCGAAGTCATTTTCAATGGATTTTGTACGATATTTTACTTTTATAAGTTGGTTGCCTATTACTCGTTAACTAGTAAAGCCTACTCACCCGTGATAATTTTCTTTTTAAGTGCTACTAGCCTGAATTTTTTCACGTTTCTACAATTAACTATTTAGCCGGCTGAGGGTGCGGACGCCCTACTGCAAAAAAATCTAAGTCGAAAATTTAATAAAAATCCTGAAAATCACTGTCAACGTGATTGTGAGATTGTACATAGGTACACTTTTTGCAAATTTGATCTGTAAAAAAAGACATGTTTTTTTTCCTCCGTGGCGCCAGTGTTACTCCCAGGACCCCATTAAAAAGCTTCGGAGTGGCGCCTTTCAACTGAACCGAAACCGAAAAAACCACGCCAAAGTCGATCAAAAGTCATACGATTGACTTTTTTTGACTGTTTTCCTTGACTAGCGCGGTCTAGTGCACTCGGAATTCTTACTGGAAGGTCAAACGGTAAATAAAGAATGTTATTTGTGCGTTATGTGGCGGTAGAAAAACTACAAAAATACCTATTAGACCTTGAAAGAGGTACGGTAATGTATAGCACGGTTAATTAAAGAAAGGGACTGAATAACTATTTGCCTCTCGTTCATACAATGTAAGCGACAATATCGTGCGAGCGGGAAACAATTAGATGCCCAGTCCCTTTCTTCAATTAAAAGTGTTTGTGATAATTGCTTTGTGCGTAGATACCTACTTGGGACCGCCACTGTGCTCTGCGATTAAAACAAACAACTTCATAAATTGTTGATTTATTCATTTTCCGCAAGCCTGATTTCATGTGTTTATTTTGCCAACAAGTATTCTGAATACTTCATTACAGTTATCTAATAAATTTTACGAATATAAATTATTTACTAACCATCTCTTACAATTAGATAGATAAAAAACACACCAGGTCTAGGTAGGTTGGTAGAACCTACCTACTTAGGCCAATAGATGCTAAAGCTACAAAAGTTGTAAAGGGCAATAAATTGAGAATAGACTTGGTCAAGAAGAATACATAACAATGATATCATATCATAACCTACACAGACTAAAATATACTTGTATTTTCGAAATTACACAAACAAATATCTAGATCATCAAATGTCCAACTCATATAACTCATATTATTACAATTTTAAAAAAACGTTAAATTGTGCGAGCGAGGCAGCATGCTCCACGTGAGGGCAGCCTCAACGCAATCGTCTGTGACGGCCATAAATCTAAGGTTCCAATGAAATTTATGTCAATTAAAAACTCTGTTATCAGAACAAAAGAAAAAACACCTGTTATTTATACAACAGAAATCTCTTTCACATGTTGCATCTACTCATGTAGACTCGAAAAACTAGCCAAAAGCGTCGAAATCACAAGAAAACACGGGAAACAACATTCGCGTAACCAAACAAAAACGGAATGCACAGAGAAAAATAATACGGAATGTTTGAAAATAAATTACGTCTTCATGAATGTGTCAAACCCAAACCCAAGATTATCTATCAACATCCAAATGTTGCCAGCACGTAAAAAACTAATAATCCCATTTTACTTCTAAATAAAAATGGTGTAAGCTAAACTTACGTAGCTCTTCGCTCACGTTTATTTTAATACTTTTGTTTTATTATAACCTAAATACCTTTGATGCAACAAGGACTTTGGTCACACGAGTCTACTTTTTTAAAGTAAAACAAAAATCTACCGAGTAGAACGATATATTTTATAATGGTAACACTGCCTCTTTTTTTGCATCGAATTAAAAAACAGACTTTAGTGATATTAACTTGACTCTCAGCTATCATATTTTTGTTTGACTGTTTACAGACAATAATGCATAAGTCGTCAAATCAATTATAATACTGTTTGAATTTCGAACACCATTGTGACATACGCTGACTTTGAGCGAAAATACTGCCAGTAGCTACCTACGGATCCACACTCTGTGGAAACCTTGTGCGGAGAGCATCGACGCGGCGTTACACAATAACATACATAGCGGTTAAATGAATACAACTGCGATGCATGCTATTGCGAGTGTATTCTCGCTCTTAAAATCGTGTGGTCCGTTTACTTGCGGAAGCATGAGATAGGGTTGAAGTAGCATTGTCGGAAGCGGACCTGGCGCTTGTCGGTTCGCCACTGCCTCGCGACACGGCCGTCCAGAGGTCGCAGCTGGCGCAGTCCGAGGCCGCGGGGCTCAGCTTGAGGCCACGAGCGCCCCATGCGGCTGCCGATGTTGAGCCTGAAAGGGATGCCACTTTAGCTTTGGAGAAAAACTTCGCTTAGGGTTATATGACAAGACTACAGGATGATATCGCAGTGGTAAAGCAACATTTTATGTGCGTTTGATTCGTAGATGGGGGGGTTTTGTTTCCATGATCCTAAGCCAGCGGCCACACGTTAAAAACCATGACCATGAGACATTTTTTTATGTAGTCATTTCAGTGTCCCACTGCTGGGCAAAGGCCTCCCCTTGGATACTCCACTCCTCCCTGTTCTCGGCCACCCTTTGCCAATCTGGCACGAAAGCTGTGAGGTCGTCCCTCCATCTTCGCCTTGGTCTGCCACGTTTGCGATGTCCGTCGCGTGGAACCCAGTCTGTGGCAATTTTGGCCCATCTGTCGGGGCCCATACGGCTTACGTGACCAGCCCAATTCCACTTGAGCTTTGTGGTCGCAGCTCCAACATCAGCGATTTTTGTTTTGGAACGCAGTATTGTGTTCCGGATTCTATCAATCCTCTTCACATTATTTTAAAACTATTTTTTTATTATGTTTCGTGCTGATATATTGTTCGTTATTTTTTGTAAAAAAATATATACTTATGGCATACCTAGTTAATTTTTACCTAGGTACCAACTTTTCCTTTACTTATTTATTGGTCATGGCCAGCAGCCAGACAGAAGGGACGACGGGTCCTTTCCGCGCCCCCGCCCCACGTGCCTCCTGTGTGGCTGCTGGCTAAGCCATGATCAATAAATAAGTAAAGGAAAGTTTGGTAAGTAAAAAATATTTATTTACGCCATTAGGATATTTTTTTACAAAAAATTACGTTATTTGATAAAAATCAAATCAATTCAATTTCATATTAAATGTGCTGAAGGGACGGGACGAAGTCCACACAGAAGAGACGGGGGAGGGCGGGATTTCTATGCAACGCGTCGCGTCTTTTCCACGCCCCCGCCCCATGTCCGTATGGCTGCTGGCTAAGCCATGACCAATAAATATATCGAACAATATCAGCACGAAACATAACAAAATAAAATGGTTTTAAAATAATATCTCATGGTCATGGTTTTTACCACAGAAGACTTTTTTTTGCTTAATCTGAGGTTTTTTAACCCGTGGAAAAAAAATCTGTCCAATCCGATTTTGTCTAAACGTAGGTAAAACAACTTTTGATAGAAATCATTAGGGCTGGGTTCTCCGACATCACCCCTAAATCTGGCGTTTTAAAATACATTTTAGTCTCTAATGGCTAGTATTTAAAATCTGAAAAAAATATATATTCCTTTTCAATGTCCTATCGACGGCCGTCGGTCATTATTTTTATGATTTATAAACTTTATAGCATCAATTAAATAAAAAAATATAACCGACTTCAAAACACTACGGCACTAAAAAGTTAGAAATAATTTAAAAGAATGCCTTTAAATTAGAAGTATGTATACACGTAGGTATTGTAGAAGTATAATTTGGAGCCGGTGCCCAAAATATATGTCGTGGTCATGAAACTGGGCACCGACTACAAATTGTACTTCTACAATACCTACATGTATACATACTTCTAATTTAAAGGTATTCTTTTAAATTATTTCTAACTTTTTAGTGCTGTAGTGTTTGGAAGTCGGTTTTTATTTTTTGTTTAAAAAATTTCATTTTTCGATAGTGGGGGAGTGGGAGAAAAATAAACAAGTTCCTTATAACCATAATTTACGTTGCTTTAAAATTTGAAGTTCTCAATTTCCATCTCCGAAAGTCTTCAACACAAAATGACGAAATTACCTTGGGACTACTTTTACGCGATTTTATGAAATATACGGACATTACATTCACAAAATAGCGACCCATTAGGATGGGCCCCATTAGGCCTTATTTACTGCTGTCCGTTGAAGAGTTCCGTTCTCCATCTCTGAAAGTCTTCATCAGATCTACACCAGATTAAAATGGAACCAATGGGAAAAGAATTTTAGAAATCGGTTAAGATTTGACGGAGTTATGCGAGAACATAGCAAAAAAAAAGAATATACGCCTCGAATTGATAACCTCCTCGTTTAGTTAAGTCGGTTAAAAAAAAATTATAGCTAGATATGGTTTAATTTCAGCTATCTTGAGTTTTGGTTAATAAAAAATATACCAAAATTACTATCACTGAATGTCTTAGAGATGGATATGTCGTCACAATTCTATTAATAGGTTTGCATTTCTGTAATTTCATAAATGCCTACTTTCCCCCCAACTATTCGCTCGCGCAGTGCAATAAGTCCCATACAAATCCGTGCGCTCGTAGTATCCGGCCTTAAAATATGACAAGACAAAACATGTACAATAGACATGTTTTTGTCATTCAGTCATCTCATTAATTCAACAAATATCAACCTCTCTTATCGATTGCTTGATTGTGATGTACTCGCACTTATCAATTACTTGAATGTGATATACCGATTTAAAAAAATATTTTAATTACACCCAGAGAAAAGTTGAATGAAATGAAATTAATGTAGATGGCAAAGTATGTAATCACTACGGTAGATGGCGTTGTTAGGTTTTACAAATAAAAATTAATGAAATTAGAGTACTAACTTCCATAGTATTTACTAAGGAGGTCAATGAGCCCAAAAAGGAGTTCTAAGGAGGCCCTAAAATCTTTAGTTCACTAACCTCCTTATCGACTAGTACTAAAACTACAGAGGTTAGTCCAGTTTAGTCCACCCTGAGAGTCAACCTAAGAATGTTTAAACGTCTTTATTTTGAACCTATACCTATCGGGTTCGTAGAATCTGATAACGCGATCCGTTGTTGTGGGTGGAAACTGATATCGCATTCTGGGTGTGTTCTGACCTCGATATGAGTTTCACCTAGAAAAAAAAGACAAAAAAGTAGAATCTGATCTCGTGATCCGATTCCACCGAAAAAAAAATATTGATAAAAATGTCGACTCTGATCACACACAGTTTACAGTGGTAGAAAGACAATAAATTTGATGAAATATATTGTTGGTTTTCAAATAATTTCTAACAGCATATTTGTAATTTGTTACTGTTTTGATTATCTCTACTTATATAAAAATCTCGAGTGTTTGTTACCGAACTCCTCCAAAACAGATTTTGGAGAGGAAAATTTTGGGCATTGTTTTGTTTTGCATATTGTTATGAGCAATAAAAACGATTGTAAAGCCTTCTAGCAGCCAGCACTGGCTTGGTATTGGCCTTGTATACACAGTTTTTCATGCCAAGCCAGCGTTGGCTGACAGCACTGGCGTGAATAGAGCGCCCGTCTATTTTTCCAACCCAGTGACCTCCGCCCGCTAACCCCTCAACACCCGCGCCAGCCATGTGCGTTTGCTTTTGTTTAGAATTTCTGCGACAAGATGCAGGCTGACTGGCTTCATCTACGCAACACGAGCAAAGCCTGCGGTGGCTTATCTGTGGAACTGGCGCCAGCTCACTGTTTTCGTATAAACTGTAAAAAAAACAAGCAAAAAACAAACTTCAAAACTATTTATTAATTTCTAGGTGATTATTACAAATTAGTAACTTATGTTTCATGAAGAACCCCCGAAGAACACGAGTACGAAACGCGGCTATGTGTATTATTACGACAATAATGATATAAACACGGGATGCAAGCAAAGGAAAACTTCCATAACGCCATGTCCACATGTCAAAGACACAACGCGATAAAAAGTTGCGCTGGACAAGACAGCTATAACTGCATGATTGTGGTGGAGACGGGTAAAACCTTGTGTTCATCAGGTAGATACAATTCTTGGGTAGATACACAGTAACGTGGTACCTACTTTACACAATTTATGCAGCAGACATTTAATCTATTTTAATCTTGTGCGGGCGGTACAAGACCGGGAAGCTTGGAAGACCATGATGGAGGCCTATGTCCTGCAGTGGGCGTCAAATGGCTGATGATGATGAATCTTCCAGCATAATCTGGCCATTTAAAGAGGAAACGTTAGCAGCATTCTGGGTAGTTTCATAAAACTAAAATTTGTCGTTCATTATGATAATTCGAGGTAGATTGCGTAGCAGTCTTCGCACTTGTTTATCTGTGGGTTAAATCGACTTTTAACTGAAACCACGAATTGTCTCGAGACGAGTTCTAAGTTTTTTTTAATTGTAAATAGGAAATAAGTACTTTAGGTATGATTTATAAAAGCACGATACCCTTAAAACAGTCCATAAACACAGTTTAAATGTTTATGGAGTATTTAAGGAATTGTGTCTATTTAAATAAGTCCGATTAGCATTAGTTTATAAATAATTAGTCGGTAATTTGCAAGCTTTTCGATGTCTCTTTTAGGTTTACCATGTGGGTATTATGTTTGTTTTACTTTTTGTGACTAATATTAGTTAATTTATTAAAACAGTATTTCTATTTTGGAATATTTATATTAAAAGTCACAACTTATCTTCGCAGGAGCTCGTAGCCGCTACGGCGAAGTGTCTAGTAGCTCGTAGCAATGTGTTTTGGACATTTCTAAAATATCGTATGATAGAGGTTTAACTCAAAAATATCTGAAACACATCAATTAGAGTTTGTAGCTTTTTTTCTGCGACTTTTGATTTTTCTGCTTTGAAGTGCCGCTATTTGATAGTTAATGCTTAAAATAATTATAATTATTTTTAATAATTATCAGTATTTACGCTTCCAGCTTAATATTTCGCAAACACAACCCTAAATAAAAAAAATGTTCTTCCTACACCCACAATATTTTTCAACGACCAATCCAACGATATCCCACACTATGGTGTAGGCGAGAAAAAAATTGCATCGCTAATTTAGGTGTAGGAATACCTTTTCGAAATATTTTTTCCGCGAAGTTTTATCCTACCGTTTAGTTGGCGTTATAAATATGTACATCTAAGCCAAATTCCAGCTTTCTAGTACTTACCGTCTCTGTACTAAGCCGCGGACGGACAGATAGACAGACAGACGGACGCACATGGTGAAACTATAAGGGTTCCTTGTCCACCACGGAACCCTAAAAAACTTAAAATAATTTAGGTGTAGGAATACCTTTTTTTATCGAATTCTAAAAGTTTTCTAATAAGGGCATAAAAACATTTTTCTCGTATGAGATAAATCAAATATTGATGAACGCTTCGAAAAATGTAAGGCGTTTGAACTTGTGACGTCATAGTAAGAGCCCGATTTGTATGGCGGGTTTTTGTACCATGTAACTAGAATGACTTTTTAATAGGTCATATCATAAAATTAATAATTTGCCCCTCCTAACCTCTACTGGACCCTCCTGCAAGACCCCGCGTATCACACATGACACACTACACAATTTCAAACTTACATCAAGCCCTTCTTGATGAAAACTCTCTCAGTAAGAAACAAGAAACGTTTCTCGAATTACAATTTGTTGCACCCTAAGGGCAAATAGCTGCGCTGCCGGGTGAAGTAATGTTACGTCGGAAACTGTGTTCATTACTTTCCGCTGCGTAGTCAAAAGGTTCCATTAATTTTATGCATCGTTAGTGCTTCTAGGAAATGCGGTGTATAATATTGAATACAAAATTATCGCACCGACGAGTTGGTACTGAAGTGAAGTTGACGTAACGACAGAAATGTTAACTACGTTTTTTATCTATTTTCATTTTTAACCGACTTCAAAAAAGGAGGAAGTTCAATTCGACGCGTGTGTTTTTTTTTGCTATTTTCTCGCATAATAACTTCGTCAAATCGTAACCGATTTCGACAATTCTTTTTTTGTCAACCAGTTACCGTTTTATCTCTTTCACATCGACGATCGTGTATGTTTAGTCGACGCAACTTTTACAGTCCACAAGGAACTCTTTTAGTTTAGCCATGTCTGCCCGTCTGTCTGTCTGTCCGCAGCTTGGCTCAGAGACGATTCGAATTCATTTGACTTTTGAGGGTACATTGAAGAAATTGCTATAAGCAATAAGGCCGCCAATTGTACTGCATTTTTGTAAACATTTCATGTCTGTGTTTTTCCTGGTACAATAAAGAATATTCTTATCTTATCTTATCTTACATTCTAACTATGATTTAGAAACATGGCGCTAGTTTTGAATAGATTGAATTTGGATTCACAGTTTCGGATTCGTTGAATTGGTCGTTCAAACATATTGTGGGTGTAGAAAAAATATTTTTCGATTTAGGGATCTGTTTGCGATATATTGGTCAATATTAAAGTGCAAATTTTTGTAGAGTAGGGCGTCCCCTCTCTCTGCTAAACGGTTGATTGTAAAAACGTAAAAAAACACAGAGTCGTAGCACATGTAATGAAGTTTAAAAACTATCACGGCTAAGTGGGCTCTACAACTTAACGCGATATAGTCGACCAACTCATAAATGAAAAACTTTGTACCAACTCCATTGAAAATGACTTTAATGAAATTGTTATTTATCTAAAGCAGATAGATAGTTAATGCAAGTAAAATGAAATCCTAATATCAAACCAAAACGCCTTCTTCTAAGGTCGTTAGGAAAATAAGTAAAATATACTCATTGTAATGCGAGTGAGTGGAACGTTTGAATAGTCTATATAAGAGATGCTGGCACAAATTTATCTTGTCTAAAGGAACTCCAAGATTAACTAACACTACAGTTACAAATACGTTCATACACAAATGAAACAAGTTGTATGCGGTTGAGCGGGGGCGAGCCGCTTAGAGGAAACTTGCGTCTGAACGTTCACTCGATACGTCGCGCTTCCGCTCCACTGCATACAACTTGTGTCATCTGTGTCTGAACGCAAGAAAATTATCGTTGACTTGATTGTCTTGCAGCCACATCATACTTACACAAACTACATAAGATACAATGCTGGACACTGACCTGTCCTCGTCAAATTGCATGAGCAGTTTGCGGAGCGCCGCGGCGTCGATGGCGTCCCAGCCCCCACCGAAGTCTCCATCCGCGTCCCCGTGCGGCCCTAGCAAGTTCTCTGTCTGCTCCTCATCGGTTTCCTGCTAGGAAAGTACGTACATGTCAAATGTCATTGAGAACTAATCCTTCAGGTGCAGAAAGACAAAATTTTGTGGTGTTCGCAATATTTAATTACCCAATACTGCCAAATTGAAGTTGTAAAACAAAACCAAATCAAATTTGGTCTTATGGGCAGTAGGAAATAAGGCCATTATAGTTTTCTTTCGTGTTTCTTATCATGTTGTTGCGTGTCTTTGTGCTTGCTGCGCAAGAGCAGGTACTCACTACGGGTGCAGCGGCGACGGTCATCAAAAACACTGTGAAGATACCGGCCAGAGCAAGAGCGCTGCTACTGCATAAGCTAGCCTTCATTGTGCTGAGTTTCTTCGTCTGTAACAAATACGCATGTCATTTATCCGACGGATAAATAAAGCGTACACGCTCTAGCGTTGAACATATCTCTTCCTTTAACCTTCTCAGTCCTAACCTTGAACATAATAGTAATGGTTTTTAATTGTTATTTTCCAGATCAAGACTGAGGCGGTTATTTGGAAAAGGTATCTCGGAATAATGGAAAATTTAAAAACTTTGCATATCCCGGGATACAGGCGTAAGTTTTCGTGTGTATGGTTTTAGTACATTTGTTTAAAATATGCGACCGGCGCTAGTCTTTTTGTGCGTATTGCGATAAATCGTAAATAGTTGAACTGGCCTATACTGGAAGAGACCCGTGCCCCTCGGTGGGGACATAATGGGTTGATGATGATGAATTAATTTTCATGCTTGTAACGGCCTCCTAATTAATTTTCATATTTGTAACGGCCTCGGTATCCTAGTTTGGAATCAGGTCAAGTGATTGTTTTCTGTGGAAGTTATTATTATTACGATAAATCCATTTTTAGTACAATTTACTGTTTACGTTTTGATAAAAA
The DNA here is from genome assembly GCA_947308005.1 of Yponomeuta malinellus. Lineage (NCBI taxonomy): Eukaryota > Metazoa > Arthropoda > Insecta > Lepidoptera > Yponomeutidae > Yponomeuta > Yponomeuta malinellus. Next base: position 10,619,152 of record OX371006.1, on the reverse strand, counting down.
AAAATCGTTCAACTATCAAAGACCACCGAAAATTTGCTCTGGGCGATTTAGGAAAAGATGATCTGTCAAAAAATGGTGCTATAATTAAAATTACTGGCTTATCCATTGTGAACCGAATCTTCCAATAACACGATTAATGTACTTTTGATGATATGTATTTTTTAAAAGAGATATGTTTGTTTGTTACACTTTACTGTACAATAAAAAAACATTAACATTAACATTAATAAAATTTAAATAACAGCATTTATTTTGGTAATTACTTCTAATACAATATATATATAAAAAAATTAATAATCTAATCTAAAAAAAAATCAAGAAATTAAATATTAGGGGTTAAAGTATGAAATTGCCGTTTTATTGCAATAGGTTCTTTGAATTGACATAGAATCTTCATGGTTTGAGGTTTTCGAATGAAACTTTTTTTAAATGGTTTCTATGATGTTCTTTTTTTAAAAAATGTGAAACATTTGAATATCGACTTTCAATTGTTTTTGTTATTCAATTTAGACAAGAAAGATGGATACTGCGAAAATTTGAGTGATTATGAGGCACCCATTTTTCGTATTTTTTTATTTTATTGATTTGACGCAAGTGAGTCAATATTGTGGGTAAGGTAACGTTAAACCATGACGCTAATTCCTGGGTAGTTTGACTAGGGTCGGCTTCCACTATCTCTCTTAATTCATCGTTATTCACCTGTCTGGGCGGTCTTCCTCGTGGCTCGTTCTTTAAGTCGAAATTTCCATCACGAAAGCGTTTAAACCAAAATGGCACGGTGCGTTCATTAGTAGACCCCTCTCCAAACGCAGCATTGATATTGTGGGCTGTTTCTGCCGCGTTAGTTCCGCGTCGGAACTCGTATTCAAAAATCACTCGAATTTTCGCAGTATCCATCTTTCTTGTCTAAATTGAATAACAAAAACAATTGAAAGTCGATATTCAAATGTTTCACATTTTTTAAAAAAAGAACATCATAGAAACCATTTGAAAAAAGTTTCATTCGAAAACCTCAAACCATGAAGATTCTATGTCAATTCAAAGAACCTATTGCAATAAAACGGCAATTTCATACTTTAACCCCTATTATTAAACACTGCGCCCAAATTATTGCTGCCTTTGGAAAGGGTTCCAAGTATGCTGGCTGCGTTAGCTCATTGGACGTCACATTATTTACGCAACAAAACCACGATAGAAAACGGAATTCAATCTGAGTAAATCAACTTAAATAACTAAGAAGCCCTTTAAATGCTAGGTTTGTATAAAGATTGACAATCTTGCCCTCCGCTAAACGCACAAAGTAATTGACTCCCTGCCTACTAATGACCCCTAAGACCTTTTCAAAGCCACAAAGCTGTCGTTGTCATTTCAATCCTAATGAAATAATCCTGACTAGACAAATTTGAAAATAAATAGGTAGCTTTTATAACGAAACTTCAGTGAGGATGCACGACCTCCTACAATTCTCGTTATTCTGAGTCTAATATTTGCACACCTTAACCGGTAGAGCATGCATTTTCTTTTCATTTACTTTACCAGCTACTTTACCAGCTACTTTAATGTATTTACCATGCTTTAGCAAGTAAAATGTTTTATGTTATCTTTATCTTATCCTATCTAACTAGTGACGATCTACGGGGAGAGCATATTATAATACATTAATTCACTAATTAATTCATTAGTATTGAAATAGAAATAGAAAATGTTTATTTGTCTTCAACATAGTAAGGCACAATATAATCACTTATACTATAAAGCAATAATGACAGTTTAGTGAGTAACTTATTTAACAGCATGTTAATTAGGTATGAAGACAAAAAGGTCTGTACCTTGGCTAGTAACTAATGTACACCAGTGTGCAATTAGTAGCCGATTTTCAGGCAAGGCCTTTCCTTAAACTAAGTTGTATCTACCTAGATATAATTATACTACTGCTATTATGACGACGACGGAGACACACGCGTGGGATGATGATAATTAAATAACAAAACTACTGGCCTTATTTATAAAAACACGATTCTTCTAAAACTCTGTTTATTTAAACTGTGGCTACATCTTTTCCTTGTAAAATCTCCGCCACAGACTATTTTAATCAGCGTTTTTGAAGTTTTTAAGGAATCGAGTTTTTATAAATAACAACGTTTTTAAAACAACGTTAGAGTTTATCTAAATACGTACATGTTTATATTCTTTTTGTTGCAGTAATCCGTGCTGAGGACAATTTTAAAAACCTACTCGAATTTAGAGGCTAAAAATTTCACCCATGTATGCCGGCAGGTTTTACAAAAAAATAGTAAACGAGCGAAGCGCGGTCTTCTAGGTACTAACACTTTAATCTGTATAATATATTTTATTAAAATTTTAGCACGTACTTTGGAAAGAGAAAATTGATAACCCTTCTTAAGCGCAACCCATTGCTTTTGTAAAATAACGCTTTAACCAAATAACATGTTGAAAGTTGGAGAAATAAGTTTTCGGCACGTGTTTTCCTTCAATTACCACAGTATTTTCTTTTAACTACCAACCCTTACTCGGCCTTCTAGAAATACGACAAGACGAAAAATGTATACAAATAGAAACTGCTTTAATCTCATTAACAAATATTGCTGAAGTTCTCACTTAGTAATATTTAATTAAAAGCTCAATCAATTGATCAAATATCGATATCATGGCCACCCACAAATTACCAAAAGTAAAAAGGTCGTTTCTTTCGGGCGTAGACCTTCACGAAATCCCAAAGGTGTTCCTTCATGCCCTTGTCACGGGCCTTGATAAATAACAGGGTGTCAGATTATTACATCCGTGTCGCGTAATCTATCAATCAATGTCTATAGAGAATCAACTATCGGGTCAGAATGAGGTCGCTTCAAGTCGTTTTATAGGTGACTTGTGCGACTTAATTAGTGTTGATTCGAATGGTTGCTAAAAAAAAGTCGGTGGTGGCGCAACGGTAGAACGCTGCCGCTGCACATTCGAGAGGCCGTGAGTTCGAATTCCGGAATGTATCTCGCCTTTATTTTTTAAATTTCGTTTTCAATTTCAGTCGTTAAGTTGCGTTTTTAATATCACAAATAGCAATACTACTCGTTAAAAGTGAAGGACAACGTCTTGAGAAAACCCCAACTGTGTGAGATGTTCACAAGCCTTAGCGGCGATCCGCGGCGGGGCGTATAGGCAGCTTGTGCTACAAAACGAACTGCAATGTAAATATCTCTCCCTCTCTTCAGCAATGTATCCTTATTAATTCTTTTTCAGTTTTATCTTAGCGCTTATAACCAACCTCCGAGTTTCTTGGAAAACTTTTAAAAAGGATCTTATTGCTCATAAAAAGCACTATACTTTTTTCAAGTCAGGAAATATGAAAAACTGTTAATAATAGAATCCCGAAGCCAATTTTAAGTAATATTCTTTTGTTGTTTTGGCGTCCGGTTTTAAAAAATAGTTTTGACATTGGTCTTTTCGTTCGCTCCAGTGTAGGCTCCGATTTCACGAAATTATGCGATCCCCTTATGTCTCGGAGAGTTGTGAAGATATAATATTAAAAAAAAAACTCGACACCTACGCGTATTCACGAGAGCTGTAAGGTGCACGAAGAATTATTCGAGAAAGTCAAAAACAAAAAAAGTTATGGCCGAAATAGTGGAAAAAAGTTCAATTTTTTCCGAATTTTGCATTTTGGCGCTCGATATTTTGGAAACGAAGAATGATATCAAAAATTTCAGCTACAATCTGAGCCTAAAACAAAGAACCTTTTTGAAAAAAGTCAAAAAGACAAAACGACATTTTTCACATGACATTTATGACTCGATTCATTTCCAATGTGCACGATAGTCGTGTGATGCACAAAATCTGCGATTTTTTTTATAATTTATTTATTTTATATTTACTTGCAAGCTTAAGGGATCCTTTAGCACAAACCATGTTTACCATGTTTTTGCAATCACCTTAAAATGGCTAATATATGGTGATGGAGAAGTGTCAATTCATGTAGCTCCTCAATTCTGCGAGAAGAAGAGTGGCGCAGCATGGTACTTATAACAAAAATGCTGAGATCCATGAATACCTGGAGATAGTTACCGTAAAGGAAGAAATAAAATTCAGTAAAAATTACAAGGAAAGTCTAAAAACTCACACCAATAAACTGGCAAGATACCGATCAAAAGTAGCCTCAAACATAGATCGCTTAAAACGACGGCACTGCCTTGATGAGAGGCGATGAGGCAATCAATAAAATAATAAGGAGATGGCGATCACGGATCGCAACCCAAAATAAAAATAAAAACTCTCAAGAACCCATCTGATAAAGACTACGAGTCGATGGCAGATATAAAATAAATAAAAAAAAACGGCCAAGTGCAAATCGGACTCGCGCACTAAGGGTTCCGTACCTTTATCTATACAACATTTGAATATTTCCAGCCTCTGTGCCGTTATCAATATCGAGTAAAAAAATCACGTTTTTTTGTATGGGAGCCCCCCTTAAAAATTAATTTTATTTTAATTATTTATTTTTAAAGTGAATATACAACTAAATATTCGGTGAATATTTCAAGCGTCTACCTGTTGCCGTTATTAATATCGAGCAAAAAACGGCAAAAAAATCACGTTTGTTGTATGGGAGCCCCACTTAAATGTTTATTTTATACTGTTTTTAGTATTGTTGTTATCATCATCATTCAGCCACAAGAAGTCCACTGCTGGACATAGGCCTCCTCCATGGATTTCCAAAAAGACCGGTTGGAAGCGGCTTGCATCCAGCGTCTTCCTGCCACTTGGATGAGGTCATCTGTCCATCTTGTGGCTGGTCATCCTACGCTGCGCTTGCCGATATGTGGTCTCCATTTGAGAACTTTTCGGCCCAATCGTCCATCAGTTCTGCGTGCTATGTGCCCCGCCCACTGCCACTTCAACTTACTAATCCGCTGGGCTATGTCGACGACTTTCGTTCGTCTACAAATCTCATCATTTCTGATTCGATCTCGTAAAGAAATTTCAAGCATAACCCTTCCCATAGCTCGTTGCGTGCCCTTGAGCTTTCTTGTTGTTATAGCGGCAACAAAAATACATCATTTGTGCAAATTTCAATTGTCTAGCTATCACGGTTCATGAGATACAGCCTGGTGACAGACAGACAGACAGTCGGACTGTGGAGTCTTAGTAATAGGGTCCCTTTGGGTACGAAACCCTATAAAGAATCATAATTCAGCAAGTTATAAAAAATACAAGTTCCGCGATATCTGGAATTTTGCGTCTAAGAGAGACAGTTTGGACGCCGGTATGAGTTTGAAGACTTCTGAGGATCAACTAAAATATGTATCTAGTTGGTTTTGTGCCCATACATAGACCCGTTTTACTGATTCTCCGATTCTCTAAGGTTTACTGGAAGAAACAAAGTTAAATTACGAGACAGAGGTAAGCTCGTCTTTGATAATATTATTTCTGACGTAATGTCCTGTTATATATTGCTTGTACAATAAAGTAAATTAAATAAATTGATCATAATTATGATCTTTACAACCCTTTCTATTAGCATCTACTTATCAAGTACCAACTGGTCAACATTACAACATTACATAAATTTATTGTATAATTTTTTTACTTATTTAGGGACATCTTCAGTGTCATGTTTTACTGCTTTGTTTAGGATGTACTTGAATAAGCAAAGCATAACGAAAACATAGTGAACGAGTAAAGTCATTAGGAGCATCGTCTTGGTGGCTACGACATGACATGTATTTAAAGCAGTCTTATCAATATTCAATGCCGATCAGGGTTGCAATCATGGAATAACGACGAGGCAAAAGCATCCCATTGAAAATGTATTTAGCTATTCTGCAAGGAATAGCGCAGTCTCTTCAGAGATCCTGAAGTTGACTCTAGAGCTCGGCATCTTGGTAAAAATTCAAACAGCTTCCGTTAATATACAAAGAAGCAGCTTTGACTGCTTCGTTGGTCTAGCGCTATCACGTCTGATTACCATGCCGGAGGTCGTGGGTTCGATTCCCACTGGGGGCCGCCGTACATGGCCTCAGTCTGGAAGTTGTTCCATGTTTGTGATGTCCTTGCCTGGTTACCGTAGCACGGGGTATCCTAGTTTGGAACCAGGACAAGTGATTGTGTTTTGTGCAAGTCATTACTATTACTTATTAGATTAGATTAATACTCTTTATTGCACACCATAAATTATAAAGAAATGTTAAATATCTAAGTATTACTTAGTAAGTAATTATTAATAGTTATTACTTATATAGATCTGTTTGGTACCAGTCGTCTCTCAGAGAGAGAGGTGGATGTAGAGGGAGAGAAAGGCTATGGGCCTATCATCCCAGCGATCGCCACAGTTTCCATTTTGTAGTCGTAATACATTTAAGGGGTGGGTGTTTGTGCAGGGCTATTCTACCGACTAAGCTACGCAAATCATTTTTTGTAAATCTTCATACCTAAACACAACGCTTGCGAATAAAGCAAATACCACAAAATGTAGGGGATTGCAGGTCCTCTAATGGATTTATTTTAAACCTGAAATCTAAAAATTCTACTGGGGTTTTTTGGGTACTAAGTACAACCTGTGGTACAACTAAGTAAACAAAAAGGCTCATTTGACTATTAATTGCCTCAACCTAACTATGGCCGAAAGAGATGGTCGACACTCCTTAAGGTAAATAACAATTCAAGTACAGTACAATATATATGCGTGAACTTTCAAAAAGCCTATTTTCTAACAATAGCTATATGAACAAGACGACCGTGAACCTTTGCGGCATCATTGCCCACGAGATAGCTTAAAAGGATTAATAACGAAATAATTAGAACCCAACACTCGTAAATAAATTACATCATTAATGATAAGCAATGGCTTATCTAAAACCCTTTAACGACTTTCAGGCGTGGCTAAAGCCATGCAAATCTTATTAAAAGGATATAAACTGTTGCGACTAAATAGGTTAATAACGGTGAGTGATGAAGTGCGCGTGACGCAATTTGCACATCATTGAGTATACATATTATCTCTTTCGATTTCAAGCAACTATGCGATACACAGTAGGTACGGTCGCACGTACACTCTAACATTTTTAATGTTTGTAAAAAAAATTATACACTTTTTTACTTCTCATGCTCGTAAAGTCCGACTTTAAGTCGTGCGTAGACGACATGAAATCGCTGTTTAAGCTCTAGTGCACAAAGTAAACTTTTCTTCTAACACTACGATAATGAGGTTCAACAGCCAGACAGAGTCAAAATATATTGCACAATTTAATTGGGTAGTAAAATTTCGTAGAATACTAAAACTTGTTTTTTATTTTATTCTTGCTATAATTATTTGAATTCCGTACATTTTCTATAATTAAATAAATAAAATCAGATAAAATAGGAGTTGATTAATGTTTTAAAATGCACCGAAATGTTTTTATGACTTAGCAGAAAACAAGTATCTAAGGGCCAGTTTCTGAATTGGGAATTTCGCTAAGTAAATAGTTAACTGTAGTGCTGTCTCTTCGAATTTCTCAGAAAAGAGCGTGATAGAACTTTACTTAAGTATTTGCTTAGTGAAATTCTCAATTCATAAACCGGCCCTTAGTCTAAATTCACATGGTAAAAATAAAAAAAAAAACATTACAAAGGCAGGAATTGGTTATTTTTTATGTTCTTACACTGTACCTCGCTGCGCTCGGAACAATAAATTGCCTCGGTTGAAAATGGATCGCTTTGAGCCATTGTTGTACAATTTACTATTTAACAAATCTATTCAAAAAGAGCTAGTTAGCCCTCGTAAACAGAGACCTAATACATCCCCTGTTTGGTTGAAATATGTCCGTCTGGGTCGTCCCTTACCGGCCCTTCCATCCACATTCGCTCGATATATTTGTTTTGTCAATCTTTCTTCCTTCATCCTCTCCACATGTCCAAACCAACGCAACATTCCTTTCTCAATTCTAGTCACTACATCCTCTTTCAGTCCACAACGTTCTCTAAACACTATTGCGTATCCTGTCATTCAAAGTAACACCAGACATACTTCTCAAGGACCTCATTTCTACTGCATTAATCCTACTTTCTTGCTTCTTTTGCCATACCCAAGTCTCGCTACCATACATAAGTGTTGGGACCAGCACTCCATTATGGATAGCCAATCTAGCTTTTTTGGAGATGTTTTGGCCACTCACAAAGGAATGCAATGCACCGTTTACACAATTTCCTGCTTTTACTCTTCTTTCTATATCACCTTCACACTTTCCATCCCTGGTAAAGAGGCTATTATTAGATATGCAATATTGCACTGTCCCACTATGCGATTACAGACTCATGTCTGTAGTTGCGGCGATAGGTTTGAAGGGAAGAGACGGGTGGCTGGTTAAAAAGTAGGCTTGTCTTTATACGACAATGACGGATGGGCTTGTAACCGGCGCAAACGAAACTGACGTGAACTCACAATTGAAACTCGATTGTAAAGTTTCGTTTGTGTCAAGATGTTCGATTCAACATATTTTACTAGCTGTGCCCGTGACTTAGTTCGTGCGGGATTTATTACCCCTTAATTTAGGTTAAAATTACTAAAACGCCTTAATTGACAGAAAAATACAAAAATCTGAAGAAAACACAAAACTTCAAGTTGGCGGAATTAGAAAGTTTAGTCAAATCTATCTGAGGGACCGGCACATAAAGTGACAGAGCTATTATTTAAATGCTTATAAAAAAATGAAAATAATATTTATGAAAAATACAAAACAAATAAATTTCACCACCTTGAATTAATTTTTAAGGTCGATGAGGAAAAACACAAAAACTAACGTATCTTCCCTAGTTGTAAGGTCAGCTAAGACGTTGCTCTGCACAGATTATCCAGTTACCCGGCGCCTAACGATTTTATTCCGAAGCTTGTGCTTCTGTGGCCGGTAAGCTAGTTAGCGCGGACACGCGCCGGATATTACTAAGTTACTGACGGCTTAAAGGCAACCGCCAATGATGTAGATGCCCAACTTATGCAATGTTCACACACAGACGCCTAACCACTGCGCCACGCGTCTACTCCGCCGGAAAACGATTTGCGTGTCGGGTATAGGTATAGGTGGACCAGCCCTTGTATCATGTGACTTTCCACTCTATCGGGTTAAGCATTTAAACGACTCCAAAGTGTCAAAATAAGTATGAATTTGACAGTCCGGAGCAGGCTAAATCAGACAACTCCATACAGCGGAGGACTTACGTGGTCATCTGTGGTTCTGGTTTTGTGCGTGACCGGTCTCTAGCTGTAGGTTGGCATTGAGTTCGTAAGCAAAATAGAAGTTAAATCTGGCCAACTTCTCGTCTCTAAAAAATACATTATATAAAGGAACTTGCCAAGTTCCTTGCCTTCACGGACATAGCAGTGTTTTCACAAATAAGAAATAATATTTTGTAACCTTCAAATTTATTTTGAATGAACCTTTAAAACTAACCTGTTAGTTGTAAGTAGTAGCAATAATAGATAATTTATGAAGGAAAACATCGTGAAGAAAGCTGAGTGTCTGAGGTGTTCACATTCCTCAGCGCGCTCAACTCAGCACCACGGTGAGCACGCGTGGTAAATAATTAAGCCCATACTCTTTCTCTGAGAGAAGGTCTGAGCCCTGCAGTGAGACGCACATAGTCTACGTAAAAAAAACTTCATTTAGAAAAGAAGGCAATAGTTAATTTTTATTTTTAATAATTGAGGAAGCTCTCCTAAGAAAGCTTTTCTTGATCTACAACGGATTAGGTAGATTTACGCTTAATACAACATCTCATATAAGGCCCGTTCACCCTTTTCAGATTATTCTCGTGGTCTATGAAGTCCCGAAAAGTGGGTCCACCACAGACTAAACAGCAGTAAAAGTAGTCGACTTTTATCGGGGGACATCCTCCAAAGAAAAGTGATGGTCAGTCTTTACGAACAGGGGTCAATTACGTCGATTTTTTGGAGAAATGCAACACAATGAAAAGCCCCGAATTTGTAGTCACGTTTGTTGTAAACTCTCTGCAAAAAAGCCTATAATCAAATTTTATTTAGAAGATAAATAATCCTTATATCTATTACTAGCTTTTACTATTATTATATTATTATTAATATTAATATTAATATTATAATTTATTTAATTTTAAAACCGTGTACTGACGACGTGATTGCACATTAATAACTATAGCACACATTTTATAGCTGACAAGAACTCAATCTGCAGGTTTGCTAAAGGTCATTCGAATGGTGGCGTGGTGGCCGGGTCACCTATCTCCCTCTAAAATGGTTGAGACTGGTGATGGCTGACCCCTGCGTTATGCTCGTGAACGGGTGCTGTTCGTGTGTCTGGCCGCAGCATTACTGTTTTTCCTACTTTTGTAAGAAGTGTTATTTTGGCTTTTAAAGTTATTAGTGGCTATCACGGAATCATATCATATAGGCTTTGATGTATAAGTTTAAGATGATTTGAGAAAAGATGGTCAGAGTGGAGTTTTTTTTCCCGCTGCCTTTTTCTCCACTACAAATACGGCCCGAAGGCAGCGGCTAACATAGTAACATAGTACATTGACATTCAGCAAACAGAATGTAAATTCTTTACGTTGAAATAAATTATTGATTTCTGATTTCTGATTGATTACCCGCGGCTTCGCCCGCGCGAGTTTACTTTGGAACTTCTTTAACCTTTTTTTTTTAATCTCTAGATAGTCGGGTTGGCTGCTAGTATTGTATAAAAAAAATTACATATTCATAATATTGCTTCATATACTATATTTTTAGTCATTTTATCAGAAGGTGCCTGTATTACTAGGCTACTGGGTGAGCTAACACGTGAGCATGCCACGAAAAATTGACCATGAGAGAAACAACGCCTTAAATCTACCCTGCGTGTTTAAGCGTTTGACCCTGTGACTTGTTTATCCCTTATTTCACCCCCTTAAGGGTTGAATTTTGAAAAATCCTTCCTCAGTGGATGCCTACGTCGTAAGAGAAATACGTGTGCGAAAGTTTAAGTTTCTAGCCTTAAGGGTTTGGCTGAAATTTGTAACTCATTATTTTTGCCGTACTTAATTCATACGATATTTCGTGCAAATATCCAAGGAATAAAAAGTTTCATACAAACTTTTATCCCCCATTTCACTCCTTTGGGGGTTGAATTTGGAAAAATCCTTCCTTAGTGGATGCTTTCGTCATATGAGGAATACGTGTACGAAACTTCAATTTTCTAGCCTTAAGCGTTTTGCCTGCGCGTTCATACATTAGTGAATCACTTTTGCCTTTTATATATATAGAATATGTCTGGTATTAAAATTACGTTAACGGGGACGATTGTGTAAATCGAAGATTTGAGTGAAGTGAAGATTTTTGATGACGCGACCCCCTTTCATCATCATCATCAGCCCCTTGACGCCCACTGTAGGATATAGGCCTCCCTCATGGTTTTCATAACCATAAGGGGTTTTGCCATAATCGCCACGCTTGGCAGGCGGGTTGGCGATCGCAGTATGCGGTTGGAATCTCAGGAAGACGCTGCTGCCCGTCTCCTGGTAATTTATTTCCTTAGTCGCCTTTTACGACATCCACGGGAGGAAATGGAGTGACGCTATTCTTAATCCGGCCCCACACGACGCCCTTTGCAAGTATAAAATTGTAGCGACTCACCAAGACCATATCAAAAGTGTCAGTAATTTCGTAAATGCAGTTAGAATAGAACCTACACCTAAGGGTTGCCACATTCTTTTCATTAAAAATCTGACCAGTCCCACTCAAGTCTTTTGGGGCTGCAACATAAAATTCCTCCAAGTTCAAACCAATTCGCGCGTCAGCGCAAAATTTATCGATGGCATTTTGATTTAGTTCCGTAAAATTCAAAGCATTCAAAATAAAACATTTGTATTGTAGACGCGCGTGAACGCTAAAAAAATTATTACAGTGGTTTAGTTCCACTTTTTAGTTTTTAGTTAGTTACTATTATGTCTTCAAAAACAAAAGATCTGTCTTGAAAGCTAGCCAGAGAATTTGTGTGGCTAAAAATTTACTGAGGCATTTTGACAAAAATTCAGCGCATCTTATTATAAAAGACTCGTCTTATAGGCGCCCCATAGCGACGCTGAAAATTTACTAAATTGATGGTGCCCATTTCATTCAGATCTATAAAACATATATTAAATTGACGGTGGAAATAAAAGATTTATCTTGAAAATTTAATAAATTGACGATGAGTTAACCCTAATGGGTTTCCCATTAACATTTATCTGTTTTTACGGAACTAATGTTCCGTGGTACCGAAAATTTAATAGACTGACATTTTGGCATTTTACACTGGATCGACATTTTCATTTTAATATCTTAAAAGTCAGCGCCCTCGAAAATCAGAGAATAAGAGATAAATTTTGAAGTCCCCCAAATCCCCACTGTTCCTGACCGTTTGTTTTATTCTACCACCGCCAAATTGGCGATTTTGCCAATTTTACTACTGGCAACACTAACTACAAACCTTGCATTTTACTTTTACCTGGCTGGCGAGCGCGACCCTCCGAACAAGACGTAAAAATAAATGTGGAGTTTCCTTGTTAGGTTCATCTCCACATAATTTATTAATTCTGAAACTCCTGTAAATTTCTGACGTTCACTAAGTAAAAATTTTTTTCATAGTGAATAAAGAGAATTGAATTTGAATTTAGGACACCAGATGTTTCACTTCTCACAAATGGCAGTGTAGCGGGTAAATGACAATAAAAAACTTAAACGTTTTTGAACAAAGGTGTATGTTGCGAGATAACTCAAATGTTAAAAAACGCTTCATATATTCTCCATTTCCTCCTGTAGATGTCGTAGAAGGCGACTATGGAAATAAATTACCAGGAGACGGGCAGCAGCGTCTTCCAGAGATTCCAACCGCATACTGCGATCGCCAACCCGCCTGCCAAGCGTGGCGATTATGGCAAAACCCCTCATGGTTATAAAAACCGAGGGAGGCCTATGTCCTGCAGTGGGCGTCAAGAGGCTGATGATGATGATGATATTCTAAGGGATTACGTGCAAGGTATGACGTCATAGTTAGAGCCCGTTTTGTACCACGTGAATAGAATGAGTTTTTATACCACGGAAAGTATTAGAAGTAGAGAAAAAAAATTACCACGTTTATGTATCTTTTAACATGGCTTCTTCGATTATATTAAAACATATTTTGGTGCAAGTTCTCCAATAGTAAACAAATTTACAGAAAAATTAAGAAAATTTGTAATATATTTCGGAAAACATCTGATCTTAGTAATACCCATAATACGTAGCACATTCACGCACGTGCCGTTTTTTGTATGGTTTCGTACACATGCCGTACATTTACTTTTTCTTCTTTTTTTCTTGGTAAATCAAAAGCGGATAATTTTAGATTTAGAACAAGTACTTATTAAACTTTTTTTATTAAATACCGCTTAAACTATGTTACCGTTGCAAAGTAAACATAAGATCGCGTCATGTGTTACATTCTAAAGGATAGATAGATAGATAGAGATAGAGATATTTATTGTACATAAAAAAGGAAATTACTACACTTAGTATTGACGGCGGCCTTATCACTAAAAGTAATCTAAAAGTGAAAAGTAAAGGAATATGTATTTTAAAGAGAAAGTCTATTTTAATCATTAATTGTCTGCTCGATTAACAAGGCAAGGACTTGTTAAACAATAAATGTTCGTTTACAGGATGCTTACCGATAGTACCGTAGGGTTTCCTGGTACTGGTACGTTTGTACCAGTTTTTTTATCGGGTACCTACTGCTGTACCTCAACGGTGGGTACCTTAATTAGTCCCTCTCGAGTTTTTAGTTGGCACGCCAAAAGCTCTGCTAAATCACATCGAAAACTTTGAACAACTTTGTAGGGCTTTTGTAATTTTTAACGAATCAATTACTACACTCTGATCCGATTTCGTTTTTTGCCTGCATTTGGCTTATTAAGCCAGTTACCCCCTTACCCCGTCACTTAGTTTGATGTACATTTCCATAGATTACATAACGGCGAAGCATCTTCTCTCTCCGGTCAATAGAGTTTTTAGAACAATAGAAAACATTAGATGGTGCCCATAGGCCATCGGACTCGGAAGATAAAAAACCGGATAAGTGCGAGTAGGAATCGTGCCCCGCTCCTTTACTCTTGATGTTATTATGATCCAAATTACCCCCCACAATAAATTAAACTTTAGAGCGAATCGGAAACAAATGGCGTATTCTAGCTAAATTATTAAATAAATACACTCAAGTTGGTTAAATTAGTGTCGAGAGAAAGGGAGATGCATAGGTGTAGCCAACTCTACTAAAACGTCTACCAAAATAAAAAAAAAAATTAAAATGTAGCACAGAAACTGAGACTTCATGAACGTGACAAGTTAAACTAGGTGTCCATTTCAAAATCTAGATTATTTTGAAGAAAAAATGGTCAAAAAACTCCAAACTTAGTCCTTAATTAACAGAGTTTATATAAATATTCTAAAACCTGGAACTCATGCATTGAACTGGCTTTAACTCTAGACATTATTGTGATCTAAATAAACCTTAATGTTATAGCTTTTGGCACAAAGTGTGCTTTACACATTTTTTGAACCGCGTTTCTGGCAAGCTTATCATATTCTCGGGGATCTTATTGTAGAAACGTATATAATGCCCCAAAAGGATGTCCCAGCCTAAATTTTGGGAACAAAAGTACCAGCTCATTATTTCTGAAATATTTCTACATTGAATTGTCATGCAATTTGCAAACCAATAACATCGAGAGTAGAGGGGCTGAGGGTCTCAAACAAAGGATAACAGACTTGACTTCGCTGTTGAAAAAATTGTACACCCAACTGTAAAGACAAGTTTGTTATCGTTTATCTATATGAAATAATTACAAATTAACTGTTTTCGATTTACATAGGCTTTATTTTTTAAACCGTGTCAAAGGTAACAAAGCTGTGTATCTTAAGAAATTAAAAAGACAAGTTTCTGAAAAATATACGACTTGCATTCGATAACAACATACATTAACAGGTAGATTGTCAAATAAATAAAAAAGATCAATAAAAACATTCATGATGATTGGATTAAGCTTCAAAGTACCTACAGAAATGGTAATGGCGCAGTAATCTGGGGGCACGGCAGTGCCCCCGCCAAGTCGAGCAAAAAAGCGGCACGATCATACCAACCTTTTCTCGAAGCAGTTCAGGCCATTTTCGATCGCCTATAACTGCGTTTTGGATAAAACTAGAAGCCTGAATTTTCATTAACCAAACAGGCATTGTATAAAGACGGTATATTTCAAATTTCATTCAATTTGAACCAGTAGTTGTCACTCACTCACTGACTGACTTGCTGACCGATCATCAAAACTCTAAGGCAGTTTAGAATACAATATTTTGCAACTTCGGTCCAGTGTTCTAGATACACTAACTGCATAAATAACGTTGTAATCCCATTTAAATATGTAAGATTACAGAGTTACATTTGCAGTGTATGAATCAGTGTACCTGTATGTATAATATAATGTAATAATAGGTGTAGATAGGTACTTAGATATAATTATGTTCAAAGATAACTTGTAAAATGGTCAAGGAAAAAAGTAGGATTATGTTTAAAAATAAATGAAGTGCCATTGAAAACATAACTTGTAAAAGAAATAAGTCTCGCAACTCAGTTCTTCTACCTAATGTTGGGCATAGGCCTTTTCTTGTTCACGCCAACCCATCCGGTCCCTTGCCAGTCTCAAGCCAAAATTCCACAAAACCTAAAGACAAAGGCCTTCAACCAATGTATACTACCCATTCTCACCTGCGGTGCTGAAACATGGACTCTCAAGAAAGCCAATATGGAGAATCATAAGGCTAAAATGGAGATGGGCGGGGCATTTAGTTAGAAGGGAAGACTGATTGATTGAAAATCCTTTATTGCCCAATAAAAAAAAATTGTACATAGGCGATACTCATAAGTATTTTCTTCCAGCTAACCTTTGGTAATGGAGTCGGTCGGTGGACAAAGATAGCCACTGTGTGATGGCCAAGAACGGGTCGACGGTCGGTGGACAGACCAACAGCCCGGTGGGCCGACGACATTGTGAAAGCGGCTGGGACGAGGGTCCTTCTGTCTTAAGTTATTACGTAATTAGCTTATCTAACAACATCTTATAGTGACCATATCAATATTAAAAATCATTCATGTTTTAAATAAATAGAATGACTTGGCAGTCGCACTAAACAACCTAATTAATATAATATATCTATATTACTGGCTTGTCAGACGTTAAACAATAGAGGTATTTATTTGTCACACATAGATTTTACAGCTAAGTAGGTAGGTTAAACTAAATAGTAAACTAAACTAATCAAATATACCACCCCGGGACACGCCCGATCCAAAAGTTCCCATGACGCTCCCTCCATGGCGTTCCCTCGCTGCACCGCCAGTTAAATCCTCTGCATCAGGTATGCCCCGGAACGATGGTCATACCCACGACTTCTCAGGCTCGGACCGATTTCCCTAACAGAAACCCTTCCTCTTTACTTGTGTTGTGAGATAATAGGGGTTAAAGTATGAAATTGCCGTTTTATTGCAATAGGTTCTTTGAATTGACATAGAATCTTCATGGTTTGAGGTTTTCGAATGAAACTTTTTTGAAATGGTTTCTATGATGTTCTTTTTTTAAAAAATGTTAAACATTTGAATATCGACTTTCAATTGTTTTTGTTATTCCATTTAGACAAGAAAGATGGATACTGCGAAAATTCGAGTGATTATTAGGCACCCATTTCTCGTATTTTTTTATTTTATTGATTTGACGCAAGTGAGTCAATATTGTGGGTAAGGTAACGTTAAACCATGCCGCTAATTCCTGGGTAGTTTGACTAGGGTCGGCTTCCTTTTATCTCTCTTAATTCATCGTTATTCACCTGTGTGGGCGGTCTTCCTCGTGGCTCGTTCTTTAAGTCGACCGAATAAATTAACCGACTTGGTACTACATGGATCCCACAACTTTTTTCAGTAGAAGAACTATGTTGCGAGACTTGGTTTTTTTACAAGTTATGTTTTAATGGCATTTAGTATGTTATGTGGAGGCATAGCACACGCTAACTGTAACGGAGAAGATCGTGAGGAAACCCGCGGCTTGTTTGGCTCCGCACGTATTGACTTGTCTTTACTTTGGGTTAGGCCTACTACGCTGTCAGGATGGTATAGGTGCTGGGCAAGCCTACTTCGCGTCCGAGTGGTCCCTTCACCCATCTAGTGTGAGTGAAGGTGCCACCGGACGGTGTATAAATCATATCATTACGTAGATGCGATTGCCAATGTTATGTGGAGTGTGATTGCGGCAAGAAAAATAACTGGCCGTTTTAGTCTACTTTATCATGGCGCGAATGCGTATTGTATTGATCTGAATTATGGAACAGGTAAAACAATAACTTCATCTTAAGATTCTTTTATTCGTAGTCTTTTTGACATCTTTATTCAAAAGTGGTTTTAGTAACAGTTACAGTACTATTGTGTTACCATTGCCACCTAGTGACGTGTGTTATCTATTAATTGGTTTAATGTGTCGTAAACATGTTAAAAAGTCTAGGAAATGCATTTTTTAACTGGTTCTTGGATGTGTATGTAATTCTGATGACAATGCAGTATTTTATGACAGTGTATAAATTATTTTCTACTTTTTTAGTTCATTACCGACAAAAGCGTGTTATTTTTTTTCCTTTTTAACTATAATGACTTATTTACCTAGAGCACAGTTCAGTAGTGTTTTCTAGGATGTGCTCAGATACAGAGACAAAGACGTCAAGCAAAACAAAATGCGCACGCATTTGTTGAAGGAAAAGTGACATAAAAGTTAGGCGACGCGGTACCGTATCGCGACGGCCGCACTCATTGTTCTGAGAAGTCGAGCTTTTTATATTTTGGTCTATGAATGAAGTCATAATGAGGGTGCCCTTTGAAGCCGCTAATGATATTCAACCATTTAGCAAACTCAGAAATGAGGGATTCATTCAATCTTCGGTTTTAGTACGGAACATTCTAGTAAAACGTGGGCCAGGCAATGAAGTGTGTCGCGGATTATTAATATTGAATATTGATACTAGGAATAAACATAAATTGTTATTTTCACGTTTTAGGCTAGCAAAAGTTAATACATACTTTATGGGTCACTGTATACGGTTCTACAATAAACTTCCACAAAATATAGAGATACCACCGACGCGGCTTAAAAACTGTTTTAAGTATACTCTGTGCAAAAAGCCTGTTATAACATTAAGGATTATTTGGAAGACAAATTTGTCTGAAATTTAAATAACGTTAATGGGGACAATTGTATCTGTAGTGTAACTTTAAATTGAAAACTCAGTTAATTAAACAAACCTGTTTTGAAAAGAATAAATGTCCTTCACATTAATTGTGAAACTAACATTTTTGATGTTTATTAAGTAAACATTTTGTTTTTATAGTGAATAAAATTTTTCACTTTGACTTTGACTTAGAGTTATGATAACAGTGTCGGGTTAGTCAAGATTGTTTTTTTCGCAAGAACCAGCGCACAGTGAAGGTAGCGTAATAATGTAATGCCACGAAAAATAACAAGTTAAGAATAAATTATGTCAATGTCAATATACAATTGAACGTCTAAAAATGAAAATCTCTGTAATGGCATTAACATATTGCTAAACTTAAAGGAAATTTAAAAGTAGAAGCTCTTCTGTAAAGAGGAAGGTGAAGCAAATAAATTAATTGGCGAGTAAGATATTTATACCTACTTTCTTTTAATGTTTAATCCCTACAGGAAACAAGTTAAGTAATTTCGGTTAAAAAAATTCTTGTATAAAACAATATTTAAAAACCTTACTTGCATTTTCTTTTGAATTTGATTTTGAAAGAACTTTTGAACGGATAGAAAAATTATTTACTTATTATTACTATTATATATTGCTTTTATAGAAGTAAATTGACATGAAACAAACATGTTCGAAGAGCTTTTAAGTAGAACGCACGGATAGAGACTTTATTTTATAAATCATGTGATATACAATTGTTTGTTGTTCGGTGTTTTAAAGATGGTCTCAACTACATATAAGGAGTATTTTAGAGGAATCGATTTTTATATAGACCTTTATGAGTGGTTTCAACACATGAATTTATTATCGTTCCTTTGTCACATACGGACAACTTAAAACGTTTATTTATGAAGATATTTAAAATTACAAATTCAAATTAGAAAACTGTGTTCATTATGAAATATAAATATTTACTCAATTAATGTTGTCTTGTCTGAATGAATTACAAGCTATTACTTTCAGAATTAATAGATTATGTGGAAAAAAGCAAACAAATAAATTCCACATTTTTACTCTTACATGTTATTTATTACTCTAGTAGAATCATGCACTATCATCTCTGTTAAGATGATTTTAATATCATACATCACAGTCATTTAAATAAGCCTTAATGTCATAGTAGCCTTTTTTGCACAGAGTGCGCTTAATACATTTTTTAAACCGTATCAGCGGTAACTCTAATATATCTTGAGGAATCTTGTTAAAGTGCCCCATAAAGGACTTTTGCAAGTTTAAATTATGAAAATGACTAGACCACAAAACTAATGAATAACCTAGAATATTAAATGATTAACCTCGCGAAAGAATTGTTATCAGTAAATGTTTATAATTTACGTTCTGTATTTATAATATATTATAAATTAATTTAAAAAAATGTATATTACTTCTAGGTTAAGACTTTTATGTATTAGAATTTTAATTAGAAAGCGAAGTTTCAAAGAGGCTAAGGCAAACCAATAAAAGCCACAATTAGCTTACCAATACGTCGGCCGAAAAAGCACTAACAACTTCACTTGTTCAGTGACTTAAACTCCTAGCTGGCAGGGTTTCCCGCGCACTGCTCGTGTGGAATGAAATGAGAATTCTCCGGCGGCTAGCACGCTTATATACGGCGGCCGCTGCTACGCAGATACAGGCTACGCGCTACGCGCTACTTGCTAAAAGCTACACCGTAGAGGGCCAGAATAGTTTCGTTGGTGGAGGTTCGGTAAATTATAAAATATTTCTTACATGCTATGGTAAAGGTTGGTTTTTATTTAGTTCGTACTTAGAATTCGTTAACAATCAACAAGAAATGTAAAGAAATGTTTCAGTTTCATTCCATTTTTAATCATTAACCAATCTTTTTGAAAGTTATAGTCATAAGGTTGATAGAAAATCTCGTTACTTACAAGACTAATATACAAGTTTTTTTTTTCCATTAAGTTCAATTAACGTAAATATATCGAAAAAACCTTCTAGGCTATTTAGGAAAAGTCGGATTGTTCCTACCGGGCTCTAGTCTGTGTATTGATGTTTATAGAAGCATTATTTTCCAAAAATCAGGACTACTTTACCAACCTTACGACATTATCGGTAGTGCTACAAAACAAAGTATTTTTTTAATAAAAGTAAATTGTTTTTTTTTCTACTACAGGAGACATTTTAACGAATAACGAGTTATAAAAGTAGCATAGCGTTATTTACAGTCGACAGCACATCAACATTTATATTTTGGCTGCAAAGTATTTTATTTTATGTGCTATTGACTCTCAATCAGGTTTGTTTAATTCTGGCAAGCATGTTTGGGATTAGTAAATACCACCTAATTATAAAGATTTATGTCTCCTCCGTTTGAAATCGCCAATCCTTAATATTTGGTATTTCACAGCGTAATAAAAGTCGTTTGTGTTGATATAGAATAAGCCACCTAAGTTTCACCAGCCTTTGCTGAAACGCCCAGTACAAGTTTTAACACAATCGTCGGTAAATTAGAATATTGCTTACATGCTGTGTAAAGGCTGGCTTATATTTCGTTCCTACTTAGGATTGGTTTGGATTGGATTAATTGAGAAATTGTTTCAGTTTATTTCCATTTTTTATCATTCACGAACTGGAAATAAACTGTAAATCTCTTTCTCTTCATGATAGCGAATTATCAAATTTACATAAATGGTATATCAGAGAGCATAAAATAAGTTGTTTGTATTAATGAGTAGGACCCCCTTAAGTTTCACCAAACCTTTCTGAAACGTCCAGTATAATTTTCAACACAGAATTATTATTTAGCGCTGAAATGATTGAATATTCAAAGCTTTGATTTGCGAGTGATTCTAGGTAACGTTGTTTTAATTTCAGTCCCATGTGTCATTGCATTATGGGTTAGTGGGTGGTCTTTTTTTATTGAAATTCAGGTATAACTTTCAATAATGAGAAGAAACTGGGTAACCTACCTAAGGTAGTAAAAATTCCCCGAGAAAATACCTTACTGATATACTGGCAAATCGTAAATGAAATAAAGTTGATACGGGTATAAAAGTAACTGCTGAAGTTTCGTTGCATTTTATTTTCCTTTCAAGGTGATTTCTGCATGTTATTTTATGTTATGAATAAGTCAGCTTTATTATTATTATTATTTCTTTTTATTGACAGACAACATGATCCAAGTTTTGTTAGTAGCAATAAATAAAGAATATAGCCTATTGTTAGTATTTAATGTCCAGCAGTGATTTGGTACATCTCATTAAGACCTAAATCAGTGGATTATCCAGCCGTGATGAAATCGCGCTCAGAATGCTATTGCCGCCACATGAAAATCAGTAAAACTCAGGATACTTCCCAAGTTCTTTATTCGTGCTTCTCAGTAGATCGCACAGTAATGAATACAGAATCACAATACACTGGCTTTTATACTCTAAGCCCCATCACGGAGGCAACGATCCGGATTTTGACATTGCTCATGATACAAAATAGATTACCATTAACATTTGTCATGATACAACCTCGCAGTGACACCAACTTAAAAGACGTAGTGAATATCCGGAAGACATTTTTGAGAGATATTTTTCTTGTTTTATTTTCAACGATACGAAGATACAAAATATGGTGCGGCGGGAGCGGCAACTGGGTGGACTGTATTGGCGAACAATGGACAACACCAGAAGGGTGCTCGTTGGTAAGCGTTGGGGTGGACGTACCTGGATTTCACACCCGCGGATGACGAAGGACGATCTGTAGTCATGACAAGTTCTATCATTCAATAATTTAGTGTTTTCGGTAGTGCAAAGTGTTTTTATTCAAGGAAGTGCAGTGTGTCGAGGATGTTTCAGGTAATTAATGCTTACAGCTTTTTACAAAACTGTGTAATAGGTAAATATATCCTTGGCTAGGCCTGTATCGTGGAAAGAAAACGAAAATGTAAATTTCTTATTGGAGAAAAATATAAGATTAGTGCTATACATGGATACCTGGAATCGTACTAGTAAGACAAGTCTCTGAAATGTGAAGTAACCAGTGTAATTGTCATGCTACCACCACTGTAACCTTGTCGATAATATTAACGGAAAATTGGATTCCTTGTATGATTAATTTTGTAGCCAAACCGATATTGCCGTATCTTTCAAAGCAATTGAGTTAATTACTTGGGGAGCGTCATTCGTAGCGTCTCAACACGGGAGGAGCAACGTATGCATATGGAGCCGATATAATAATAACTTCCACACAACAGAATCACTTGTTCTGGTCCCAAACTAGGATACCCCGTGATACGGTAATGCATATTATAAATAGATAACACATTGTACATAAAAATAGGTAATGTGGTTTGTCACTAACAATATCAGAAACTCTTATTATGAGAGGCACTCCACGATTGGGGTACATACCAAACTTTTGAGACATAGGTGTTTAGTTTTAATTGAGAAATTGGTGGTGACAGGCTTAAGAGCAAAACACGCAGGAGGCGTACTTATTCAATACATTGGACTACTTAAAATGCTAGAACAAATTCAAGCAATAAATATCCTTGACTTTATGCAAGGGGTCTGCACGGAGAGTGGCATACATTCACAAGAGCTGATGGGATGGGGCCACGATGGGGATCATTTGAAAATCAGTTAATAACATCGAATTATACTGGAGTGGCATTGTTAACTTGCATCCCCACCGAAAATTTTAGTTAGAATGTAGTGAAAAATTGCGTCATCAGATAGCATTCAACAAAGAAAAATTTTGCAGAGTCAAGGCGAGGTCCAAATGGCTTAGTTTACAAGGGCGCTGGCACGGTATCCTCGAAAAGCGGGTTCAAATCCCGCATCGCCCCGGATTTTTTCTATCTACGTGAAGTTTATTGGTCACTCGGCTTGAAAAAGAAAAAAGATAGTTAACATACGTACATACATCAGGGGCTGCTTGAATATACCTAGGTAGACATCATGTACTTCAAATAGGGCAACCGATAAAAGTGTCAATATGAGTGATGATATTGTTCGGCCAAATCTCCACTAAGCAATTACATGGAGTGCTCAATCTCTGACATAGAAATGACTGTAATAATGTATCTACGTACATTGTTGAAATGATACATACGATATTGGGAGTTTGATGAGGCTCCGATAAAACATCGCCATCGGCTTTGATAAATATAAGACCTATTTACTGTGATCTCAGCACGGGTTAGTGCAACAAAAAGATCAGAGATATATGAAAATATGGTGGCATCAAGTCGCACGGAACAAAGCGCAATAGAAACTACACGTTCTCCGGCTTTTAGGAAAATGTAAATCGCTGCCGCGAAAATTAATTGCATTTTTGCAGTATTGGAGATACTAATTAATGACGAACTTCTAAATAGTCTAAATAAATAAATAGCCTACGCGTGGTCCGTCTGTCTGGCTTAGCATCAATCACCATGAAAGCACTGTTCTGTGACAATTTTCTTCGCGGATCTCGTTTGGGTCACTTTCGCTAATTAAACAACATGGAAGAATTCGCCGCTTTTTCTCTAAGAAATACTGGTCAGCAAAATCAATCGTGGCATACAAGTTTAATAATTTTTTGCAGCGGAATTAAGAGAAAATGAAAAAAACCGGACAAGTGCGAGTCGGACTCGCGCACCGAGGGTTCCGTACAAATTTGTAGGTAGGTACTAGTTCAGGAATCGAGTCTCGCAGTTTTTTCAGAGCTTTTCCCGAACTTCAAAGACATTTTTTTTAGGATTTAATGACAAATACTCTACCTTTGTAATTATATGACTATCAGATTTTTTCCTGTATTTGTAATATCTATAAGACAATATTACCTGCCAAATTTCATAATTCTAGGTCAACGAAAAGTACTCTTAAATTTCGATTCCCTTGAGTGTCGAAGTATACGTTTTTTGCGGTATTGACGGCCGTATCTTTTTTTTATGTTAACATAGAAGTTTTATTTTTTCACAGCTCCAAGGGACTATAGACTTGAGTAGAGGAGAAGGTGTAAATGTGGCCCCTGCTTTTATATTGGCCCCCTTCAACATTTCTATGTTTCCAGACTGCCATCTATGATTTTAAGCATGCAACAGAAAGACCTAGTAGTAGAGGAAATTTAATAAGTATTAATGGTCACTAGGTGGCGTTTATCTTCTCGCGACTCGGCTCTGTCAAAACTTGCACCGACAAAACTTTTTACGACTCCGTGAAGAAAATTCATATTTAACCGAAATTAAGTGTTACAAGTGTTGTGTATTCGTCATCCAGTTAAAAACGAGTTGGTATACGTCATCGTAAAGATAAATACAAATAGTCTTTTAAAATATTTTCTTGTAAGATTTGTTGTACAAGACAAAAATGCCTCCGGACGGTTTGACACACGAAATACTAATAAGCAGAGATCACCCACCAATCCGTAGGTACTTTCTTCAGCACATCAGCCTCTACAGGCGTTCATTTAAATAGAATATTCTTATCTTATTCTTTATAAAATTTATTCGTACAGTTAACATTAATCTATCGAATAGATCTAGGCGACTTAAGACAAATCGGCAATGTTCCTATACCAGCCAGACTAATATAATTCAGTTAATCCTATTAAGTTAGTAGTGGCTGGCTAGTACGAATTTTTCATTACTTTGTTCTAAATGTAACAGCTAACTTTATACCAAGGTGATAAGGTTCGATTTAACGTGGTAATTATTGCATCCGTAGGACTCATTTGAAAAAAAAAAGCCTTTGTGGGAGCTTTATATTTGTGGCTTCTCCCAAAGTTAACTAAGGCGAAGACTTCATGCTGCTTGTCTTTTGGTATAAACTACTCAGTCGCTGTAAGCCTTTTCTTTGAGATATTATAATAAAAAGTTACTCAAAGGTGAAGTAGGTTCGAGAGACCGGCCCCAGGGACGTTAGCCTATATTTATGATATGAAGTTCGGAAAACCATTAAGGTTTGCATTATAAAATAACCGGCCAAGTGCGAGTTGGACTCGTGAACGAAGGGTTCCGTATCATTATCTATATAACATTAGACAAAGATCGAATTTGAGAACAGCGCCATCTATAGAAACCAACAAGAAGCGTTTAAAATGGACATTTAACGACATGACATCGGTGCTGTGAAGGTTACATAGATAGCAGCTAGATAGCGAGCGCGCTCTTTGGACAACGTTTGTTGTATGGGAGCCCCCCTTAAATATTTATTTTAGTCTGTTTTTAGTATTTGTTGTTATAGCGGCAACAGATATACATCATGTTTGAAACTTTCAACCGCCTAGCTATCACGGTTCATGAGATACTGCCTGGTGATAGACAGACAGACAGACAGACAGACAGACGGACAGACGGACGGACAGACGGACAGACGGACGGACGGACGGACGGACGGACAGACGGACGGACAGACGGACAGACGGACGGACGGACGGACGGACGGAAAGACGAACAGACGGACAGACGGACAGACGGACAGACGGACAGACGGACAGACGGACAGACGGACAGACGGACCGACGGACCGACGGACAGACGGACAGACGGACAGACGGACAGACGGACAGACGGACAGACGGACAGACGGACAGACGGACAGACGGACAGACGGACAGACGGACAGACGGACAGACGGACAGACGGACAGACGGACAGACGGACAGACGGACAGACGGACAGACGGACAGACGGACAGACGGACAGACGGACAGACGGACAGACGGACAGACGGACAGACGGACAGACGGACAGACGGACAGACGGACAGACGGACAGACGGACAGACGGACAGACGGACAGACGGACAGACGGACAGACGGACAGACGGACAGACGGACAGACGGACAGACGGACAGACGGACAGACGGACAGACGGACAGACGGACAGACGGACAGACGGACAGACGGACAGACGGACAGACGGACAGACGGACAGACGGACAGACGGACAGACGGACAGACGGACAGACGGACAGACGGACAGACGGACAGACGGACAGACGGACAGACGGACAGACGGACAGACGGACAGACGGACAGACGGACAGACGGACAGACGGACAGACGGACAGACGGACAGACGGACAGACGGACAGACGGACAGACGGACAGACGGAAAGACGGAAAGACGGAAAGACGGACAGACGGACAGACGGACAGACGGACAGTGAAGTCTTAGTAATAGTACGGAACCCTAATAAACGTGAGCTTAAAACCATTAAAGTGACAAATACTTTCCCCGATAACTCGAAACAAAATTGAAATCCGAATCAAAACATTTCCTACACGGGCTGTGACCGTGTAATATCTGAACCCGGAGATGAACAACCCCAAGTATTTACCAGCAAGTGTGTTTGTGCAATTAAAATTTAATCAAAATCGTGTTTAGAGACCTTAACGAGATTTCAAGGACTGTTTGATTTCATTCAAGAGTAAAAATAAATTATTTACAATTAACACCCGGGCAATAACTTCTAGATGCTAAAGAACTGAGCAAGAATTTCGTGTTATTCACTACGGTCCGTGTTAAAAAAAGCGTTCTTACCGCTAAGACCGCTCTTGAGTGCCCCTTTCAAGGTGTTTTTCGAAACAAAGCAGAAACTTAAAATCGCATTCAAGAGCTATCTCAGAGATAAGAGCGCTTTATTTTTTTTTCACGATTGTTAATTTTCCCCATAGTAAAAATTATTCATATTGATAGAACTTCCTATTTCCAGACGTATATCTGTCGTATGATGCCCGAGATTGATCTTGATGTATTGTTATCATCGCGACTCTAACGTTTTTCTGTTTTAATAAAAGTACATTACATTGAATAAACTCACGCCTGTATCGCGGAGGGGTAGGCAGAGACCAGGGGTTGCCACTGGCCACAATACTGAAATACCTCTTAATAGGCGTAATGTACACTAAAACTTTTTTTAAGTAAGTGTAGCGAAAAAGGTTTGTTATGATCGTGGCAAATGGCAAACCCTTGTCTCTGCTTACCCCTCCGGGATATAGGTGTGAGCTTAAATAAAATAAAATAAGTTTTATTTTTGTAAATAATTATTAAATTTAAATTATACTAGGAATTTTGTTGTATATCTATGACTCTAATATACAACAAAATTCCTAATGTAATTTAAGTATAATAATTATTTACAAAAATATAACTTATCTTATATATAATACGTGCGCTTTTCCTTATTGTAGCTGTGTTACATTTTTGTAAACATACTTTTATATTTGAAGTTACCTACTTCGTCTTCAAAACGAAAGATCCTTTATCTTATCTTTTATTTAATTCTTTATCTTGTCTTATATTTAATAGCAGACAAGAAAAAGTATTGTGCGTTATGTCCAAAGTAATAAAGCGCTCAAGCACATTTCCTTCCAGGCAAACAGGGAATTGACCTGTTTTACATTGGACGATAAATGTAATTGTAATTGCCAGTTCGCGGTGGGCATGCGTGGTGATTAAGCCCACTCTCTCTCTCTCTCTCTCTCTCTCTCTCTCTCTCTCTCTCTCTCTCTCTCTCTCTCTCTCTCTCTCTCTCTCTCTCTCTCTCTCTCTCTCTCTCTCTCTCAGAGAAAGCCTGTGCCCTGCAACGGGAGGTACTCGTATGTAGGCTACATTATATTTTTACGCGAACGAGAACGCGGCCACGGCTAATATCTTTATGGAAATAGTTTTCCCTGACAAATTTGACCTCAGTCTTTTTTCGGGAAAAGTAACAGTTACAAACATAATCGTATTACTAGTTTACGACATTATTTTTGGCGTATGATCCCTTTATATTCACTTCTGGCTTCCATATTTGAAAAGGTCATCTCGCCAATTTGAACTTTACATCTGAATGCATCTGATGATGCACGCTGAGTTATGTATGCTTCACGAGAATCACGCGTAGGCATAACACAGTGCCGTGAAGCTAGTAGGATAATAAAACATGCTATTAGAGCCAGAGCCGAGTGAGCCGCAATTATTTATAATGGTGGCTAAGTGCTTCGCGGGGACAGTTAAAAGCTGGTGTTTAACCCTGTCGTCACTAGTTAACTGAGATGGCTGACCACACGCGGCGCCCGCTGGCTCCCACCTACCTCATAGGGTCTAGTCTAGTCTATTTTGAAATACTGAGGTTTCACAGAGTATTCATATCTGTATGAAAGAAAACGTAAACTCTTGGTGTGGTGTTACACAATATTAACACATAAATGTCAATGGTCTCTGCCTACCCCTCTGGGATCAGGCGTGAGTTTATGTATGTATGTATGGCAATGAAGGAACTAGTGTATTCTTATATCACTTTCTGTTAAAATTATAAGACACCAATGGCCAGTAAGGAAGGCTTGTTCCTCGACTATCATAAAACTGTCAAAAAAAAATTGAGACAAGATAATCTATCAAATTACTCATATTATCATGATTGGCCTATTACAATTTATTAAAATAATGCACCTTATTATGTAGAGCATTATAAACTATTGCAAACAATTGCAAAAACAATAAAAATAAATTGAAAAAATAAGGGCTTCGCTGAAAATCAGCGTTTTTTAGGGTTCCGTACCCGAAGGGTGCCAAACAGGACCCTTCGGGTACGGGACTAAGACTTCACTGTCCGTCTGTCTGGCTGTCTGTCACCAGGCTGTATCTCATGAACCGTGATAGCTAGGCAGTTGATTTTTTTACAAATGATGTGCAATAAAGTGTTCTATTTCTGTTGCCGCTATAACAAAAATTACTAAAAATAGAATAACATACATATTTCAGGGGGACTCTCACACAAAAAACGTAACTTTTTTGCCGTTTTTTTTCTCGATATTAATAACGGCAAAAGGTAGACGCTTAAAATATTCACAGAATATTTAGTTCTATATTCGCTTCCAAAATAAATAATTAAAATAAAATAAATATTTAAGTGGGGCTCCCATACAACAAACGTGATTTTTCGCCGTTTTTTCTCGATCTTTGTGTCTAATGTTGTATAGATAATGATACGGAACCCTTCGTGCGCGAGTCCGACTCACACTTTTAAATATTTATTCTCAATAAAACACGAAAAACCAAACCTAATGCGGTTTATCGGCAATAATGTTGTTTTAAATAATAATATTCTGAGGCCTGGTAACTCTTGCCAGGACCGTTAATTTACTATATTTTAGGAGTGTGCCTAAGTTATATCTCTCTTAGCAGTACACATTAATTTTAAAAATGTGTGCTTCTTATAAATGGCGAGAGATCGCGAAAGATGGCGAAATGGGGAAAAGGCCTATGCCCAGCAGTGGGCAGAGGTGGGCTGATGATGATCATGATGCTTCTTATATATTATTATTATTATTATTTCAACAATCTCTTTTCACTTTTCTTTAACAATCCAAAGAAGTACGTACTTAGAAGTAGTACGAACACAAATTAATATTTCCATTCTTCCATACACATACTGCTACACATTTCGTGTATACACACTCTGCTGTTGTGTTGGCCAGCGCTCTGATTTACGCCATTACAATCCACTTCAATATTACGACTTGTTAAAGCGATGCTACGTAGTTCCGCCGACCACCTGGGGTTGGTTGCCCGTATGTTCCTCTTACACCCTTTTGCTTGTGTCATAGCACATCGTCCTTTATAAACGCAGTATTAGTAGCCATTTGGCCGACTCTACACTGAAATGCTTATTAGGGACTTTTCTATTGCGTACGATTGTAGGTCCACAACAGCCGCCTATGAAAGGCGCACTGTTTTTGCCCGACTGCGGGTAAAAAAGAAAGTAAATAGTTTGGCTCGTATGTATGATTCTAAGTACGACCTATTCCATATCCGTCGGAACTCCTTAGCCAATCGTCCGATTTTGACAAATAAAATCGCAATCTATATTAAATTAATCAGTATAAATCCGTCAAAAACAAAAACATCAAATTCCCTGTCTATTTTGCATTCAAACTATACCTAGGGCACTCTAAGAATTCCGATGAGAGCTTTAAAAAATCGTAAAACGTTAACTTCCCAAAACTTTTGTCACATTACATTGTTTGTCTATTTCACTTGTTCACTTCACATTTAAATTTTTCGCATTTAACTCGCAAATTTTGTTGAATTTTTGTAATTAAAATTAAACGTTAGCGGCATTCTTAGGGTCACTAGACTATAACAAACAGATGTCTGTAAAGCAGCATCTTTTTTTAGGGTTCAGTAAAGATAAGGGGCTGTATCTCATGAACCGTAATAGTTATACATTTGAAATTTTCACAGATGATGTATTTCTGTTGCCGCTATAATAAAAAATACATAAAATCAGAATAAAATAACCCGCGACTATGCCACATGGAGGGAAAGTACCTTGAATATTGTACATGGAACATTTTACTGAAAGAAGACCTTATTTTAATTTAAAAAACAATTCAAATAGATTTTTAAATAAATTACATGGTTGAACCGGGAATCGAACCCGCTACACGAGAAAAAAATTACCCTGTAGCTTTATCATACCGTTTCAATCGGCTTCATCATAAGGAATATTTTTTGCTAAATAACATAGTGTCAGAAATAAAAGGAAGACCATGAATTGTAACATTTTTAATTCAAAATTAATCAATTTAATTTATCAAATGCTCAAAATGGGTCCCATTCTGTTGAATACAAATCCGCACTCTTTTGATTATTTCGCTTCCTGTCGATTTTTAGATCATGTTGTGGAGGATATTTAGATTAATACGTCTAAGTTCTGCTTGTAGCTCGTCGACACTTTCATACTGGTTCTTGTAAACAAAATTTTTTATGCAACCCCATAAAAAAAATCTAATGGGTTTAGACCTGGGGATCTCAGCAGCCATCTTATTGGTCCATTTGTCCCGATCCAGGAAAGAAAGTGTTCATTAAGATAGTTCCTTGGAGCTGGAGCCCCATCTTGCTGAAAAGTAAGGTTTCGTCGTTCTTTCCGTATTCAGATGCCCTTCGTATAAATGTACTAAGAGGACCCGGTTTTTTACAATCCCACACCAACAGTTGAACGAAAAATGCACTTGATTATTAGTCTTGCGGATTCGTTAGGAGTTCTCCTTGGACCAAATGCGATTGTGGTCTCGTTTGTACAAATTAATCAAATAAAAAAAATATATTCAAAGTAGCACAGACACTGCGACTTAACCTCCTCAGTCCTGACCTTGAAAATAACAATGGTTTTCAATTGTTATTTTCAAGGTCAGGACTAAGGAGGATAATGAACATTATAAGTTAAACCAGGTATCCATTTCTAAATCTAGATCATTTTGGAGAATAATGGACAAAAAACTCCAAACTTAGTCTTTTCAAGTCCATAATTAACAGAGTTTATATAAATATTCTAAAACCTGGAACTCATGCATTGAACTGGCTTTAATTCCAGACATCATTGTCATCTAAATAATCTTTAATGTTATAGTAACCCTTTTGGCACAAAGTGTGCTTTAGAAATCTCATAACGTATCTCTATTGCCTAGCTTATATATGAATCTGATCGCTCTTTTCTGCAGGACGAAGATGGTCTCAATGTATGCCGCCCAACCCCACAGTAGTATACCATAGGACATAATACTACGGAAGTAACTAAAATAAACAAGCCTAGCAGTTGCGACATCAGTGAGTTCCCGGATTTTTTTAACTGCATATGCTGCAGAACTGAGCCTATTTGCCAATTTTTATATATGAGGACCCCATTGAAGCTTTGCATCAATTGTGATACCTAGAAATACAGTTTCTTCTACAAGGTCTAGTTTATCATTCCCCAATATAACATTGCTGTCAACCATTTTGGCATTTGGTAGTGTGAACTTTAAACATTTTGTTTTTTTTTTTATTTAATAATAAGTTGTTAGAAGTAATCCAATATAGTACTAAGGCACTATATTAAGGAGGATGACTTTGAGAATACAAATAATGCTTTCTCTAAGGAGAGAGCGTTATTGGTATGCTCAAGGGCATTTTCTAGTCTCATAATTTTAAAAATAAGTGACGTGTCATCTGCAAAAAATACTATCTCTGACAAGTTTTGAACCATGAACGGCAAATTATTTACACATGCGAGAAAAAGGAATGGCCCCAAAATCTCTGTGGCACTCCCATCTTAACCACCGAACCTGACGATTTAGTCCTATTTATGTCAGGTTTTTGAACCCTCCCTTCTAAATATGATGCCATAAGTTTTAAGTTTTTCCCATTCCACCATCATTATCATTCAGTCACAAGAAGTCCACTGCTAGACATAGGCATCCTCCACGGATTTCCAAAAAGACCGGTTGGAAGCGACTTGCATCCAGCTACTTCCTGCCACTTGGATGAGGTCATCTGTCCGTCTTGTGGCTGATCATCCTACGCTGCGCTTGCCGATATGTGGTCTCCATTCGAGAACTTTTCGGCCCCATCGGCCCTCTGTTCTGCGTGCTATGTGCCCCGCCCACTGCCACTTCAACTTACTAATCCGCTGGGCTATGTCGAAGACTTTCGTTCGTCTACGGATCTCATCAATTATGATTCGATCTCGTAAACAAATTCCGAACATAGCCCTTGAGCTTCCTTATGAGGCCCATAGTGAGACACCACGTTTTAGTGCCATAAGTCATCACTGGTAACACACACTGGTTGTATAATTTTGTCTTGAGCGCTTGAGGTATATTAGACGAAAAGACTTCTAAGTTTCCCGAATGCTGCCCAGCTGAGTTGGATTCGACCTCTTTCACGAAGTTGGACCGGCCTATTTGGACTGTTCGTCCTAAGTAGACGTATTCGTCTACAACTTCGAGAGTCGAGTTCCCCAATGTTATTGGGGTGGGCACAACACGGGTGTTCGACATGACCTTCGTTTTGTCCATGTTCACTTCAAGGCCTACATGTTGGGAAACTCGACTGCGGTCTTCGAACATTATGCCGACCGAAGTCTTCCATCGTTTCTGCCATGACAACTATATCGTCGGCAAATTGAAGGTGAGTGATGTACTCGCCATTGATATTGATGCCGCGTCCCTGCCATTCCAGAAGCTTAAAGCCATCTTCCAGTCCGTTCGTGAACAAATTCGGAGAGATAACGTCTCCCTGTCTCACGCCCCTTTTCAATGGAATTGCCTCCGAATTTTGCTCCTGTACTCGGACTGACATGGTGGCGTTGTTGTACAAGCACTTCAGCACCTCGATATACCGATAGTCAATACGGCAACACTGGGGAGACTCGAGCACTGTCCATGTCTTGATCGAATTGAAGGCTTTCTCATAGTCCACAAACGCTAAGCAGAATGGCAAATTATACTCCTCAGTCTTCTGTATAATTTGCCGCAGCGTGTGGATATGGTCTATGGTACTATAGCCCTTTCGGAAACCGGCTTGTTCGGGAGGCTGAAAGTCATCAAACCTGCGTTCAAGACGATTCGTGAGGACCCTCGGAAACAGTTTATAAACATGGCTCAGAAGCGAGATGGGTCGGTAGTTCTTCAATAGAGTGTTATCCCCTTTCTTGAAGAACAGCGTCACCACGCTTCTGTTCCATGCTTCTGGCGTTCTTCCTTCGAGCACGACGGAATTGAAGAACTTCTGAAGGACTTTAAGTACTGGTGCTACACCCGCTTTCAGGAGCTCTGATGTGATTCCGTAATCTCCTGGTGCCTTGTTATTCTTGAGCTGTTTCAAGGCCATCCTGATCTCGTATAGGCTGGTGTCCGGGAAATCTTCGGTTCCCATTCCATAGTGTTTCAATTTTAAGAACAAGTCACAGAAAATGCCTTTAGCATCCTTCCGATCCTCCCATGCACTAAATATATATTTAACTAATGTGACAACAGCATCCGTTGTAGCCGCCCTTGCGTGAAGCCGAATTGCTGACTATGGAAAAGTTTATAATTATTGAAGTGTGTAAGTACCTGACCTAAAATTATTTTCTCAAATATTTTTACATACCACTTACATACCATTATTGCTAAAGTTTTTCTCGTCTGACCAGATAATACTATTCAGAAAATACTGATCCTCTAGGGTGAGCCTCTCGATTTTATGGCAGAAAATAAGTCGTTTTTCAGCATCACCCGGCCGTAATTTTGGTACTAATCGCCCTTCAACGTAACTTTTGAATTTGTATTTTTTTACACGTTATAAATTGCTTTTCGAAATTTCGATTTCTTCTTCACCTTCCCTCACTGACCTTTTAGGATTTGCCTTATACTATATCAAAATGTCGAGTTCATCGTCAGTGTTAGTCTTTTGGTGCCGCGGTTGTGATAAGCGATGATCGAAACGTCCCAAATTTATCAGATTATCCATCAACAGTTTCATAATAAATCGAGATGGTGTATTTCTATCAGGTTATCTTTCGCGGTACCATTGTAACGCTAATGTTATGTTTTTGTGGTTCAAAAAGTATGCTTCCATTAAATCGAAATTACTTTGATATGCCATGGTGATGTAACAAATTCACAATATAATGCAAAAATCCTAAAATGAAAATCATAGAAACGAATGAACAAAAGTTTAAAAATGGAACACATTTTTGAATTATTTCTATATAATCAGCCAGGCGCATTGTGATGGACAAAATCATTTATGCGTCTTTCGGCAGATTCTGGACACTATGTTATTTAGAAAAAAAAATCGTTATGATGAAGGCTTTCGATCGGTATGATAAAGCTACAGGGTAATATTTTTTCTCGTGTAGCGGGTTCGATTCCCGGTTCAACCATGTAATTAATTAAAAATCTATGAATGCAGTTTAAATGGTTTTTTAATTAAAATAATGTCTTTTTTCAGTAAAATGTTCCATCTACAATATTCAAGATAGTTTCTCTCCATGTGGCATAGCCGTGGGACGCCCTGTATTTAAGGGGGGCTCCCATACAACAAACGTATTTTTTTGCTCGATATTAATAACAGCAACGGGTAGACGCTTGAAATATTCTAATGTGGTACGGAACCCTTCGTGCGCAAGTCCGACTCGCACTTGGTCGTTTTTTTTTTAACTGTAACGGGTGCATTACATTAAAATTAAACCAGGTCGTACAAACAAAATGAATTTGTTAAGAAATACCCCAGGGTAGCTCATAGGTTTTTATTGCAATGTTTTTACGATCTTGCTACGAGGTACTCCGCTAGTAATGATGCCGAGTGGTGATGGGCCCCCAGAGTCAGTGCTGCCGTCGAGGTGGTCATTGGCCACGCAGAGATGGAAGCGCGTCCAGAAAGTAGCGTCGATGGTCCGACTAGCTAGCGGAGTGGGTATGGAGTATGTAGGTTAGGTATACGGTTTTCACGTAGCATAGGCGTGGGCCCTATGGCGTGGGCAGTAGGTAGCCCAGGCGTTGGAGTAGCCCATGTGTAAGAACTTGAAATATCCAACGCAAACCATTAGGTTTAGTCCAAAACGTTCCGTGTGCCCACCCCAACATCACAGGTACTATGTGGCTAGCGTTGCCATGGCGAACACAATCAGAACGGAGTTTACAAGCTAGTTAAAGCGAGGAAGACATAAAATAACAAAGGAATTTTAAAATTAACGGTCAGTAACGGTAGTGAAGGATTCTTGATGTAAGATAAATAAAAATATATACGACTTTAAAGAACTGAACAAAAAAAAACAGAATAAAAGATAATTTGCAAAGTAAAAGTTGTCAGTGATAATGTCTTGTCAAAAGGTAAAGTAGCAATGAATAACCAAAAGAAATCTAGTGTGGGTGAGGCAATTTTAAATTTTGAATAAATGATAGACAGAATGAAAGAAATATCAAAAAACTGTGTAAAGAGGTTTATACCGTTACACGGTCACTCTGAAAATGGGATTTCGAGAAATTAATAATACATAATTTATAGATAATCAGATAATCACGTAGTGAACGTAAAATATGTTTGCAAACATTACAAGGCACAGTTTTATCGATAAGCTAACAAAAAGTTGCACAGCTGATGGCTAGGATACAAAGAAATTGGTACAAGCACAAAGATGAGCACAAACACCTAGTTTAAGTTGTAACGTTCATTAAGTCACATCATCATCATCAGCCATTTGACGCCCCACTGCAGGACATAGGCCTCCCTTATGGTTTTCCAAGTTTCCTGGTCTTGTGCCACCCGCATCCAGCGACACCCTACCACCGTAACCAGGTTGTCAGACCATCTGGTGGGGGCCCTATCCGCGCTGCGTCGTCCGGTCCGTGGTCGCCAGCGGGCGTAGCACGAGCGCCAATTTGTCTATTCTCAACTGTCATCTTAATCTCTCCAGAGTATTAAAATGAGACAGGCGGTTTCTCTACGCATGCGAACATGAAGACGCGCAAGCTCTCTCTACCCGCGCCTTTAAATTCAGTACATTTTTTCTCGGATTTGTCTCCGCCGCGAACACGACGGTATTTGTTCTCGCAAATCGCATAATATCTCTGCTAGTATCGAGGGTGCAGAAAAAGCTTTTGTAGGTATTTTTTTATTTCTGCGTGCTGCGTGACTTTTTTATCTGAATTCAAATTAAAGTATTACTAAGTTATTATGAAATTGATAATTATTTGTACCTATTCATTAAATTGTTTCTAATTTTTTTTTCTCGCAACCGCCCCCCCCCCCCCCCCTCACCTCGTCACAAAAAGATAGATAGATAGATAGAATATGTATTCTTTATTGTATGTACACCAGAAATATATGAGAATTTAAGAAGTGCTATTGTATTTTAATAAAACAATTAAGTCTAAAATTTGTTTTTCCGTTGCTATGTTAAAGTTTTCTTAAGTTTTTACCTTGTTTTCCCGGTACACTAGTACATGGAAATGGAATTGAATGTGTTTTTCGACGACTTCATTTTAACATATACTTAATGAGTTTTTATTTCATTCAAAACAAATGAAGCGACACTTATTTTCTTCTATCCTATACAGATCGTTCCTAAAGTTGTACTATTATGTAGTAATTAAAACTTGGAGAAACTGTTTTTTTTTTTCATAACTTTAGAATTTGAAAGTTAAGTTAAGAAAATGTCTCCTGTTAAGTTAAAAAATGTCGCTCCAAGGGTTTTTCCCTTCCACCGACGAATTATACAGGAGGCGGCGCCTTCAGTTAACCATTTTGGTTTAGGGTGCGTTAAGCGCAAATTTAATAAAAATATGTAATACTATGTTTAATTTAATTTGTTTTTAAGGATTTGCGTAACCTGATTTTCCAAAAATCTGAATCTGTCAAAAAAAGTCGCCGTAAAACGCAAACTCTAGATGGGGTGGTTCAGGAATTACGCATTTTGGTTTTAAACCCTGCATAAATAATAAAAATATTGTCATTATGCTGTACTTAAAAGTACATTAGCTGCTAGTTCTATGAGTTAGACAATTGTTTTAAGTCGAATAGCACTGGTATTACCAGACTTTAGTCCCAAATTCCGAAGTAACGAGGAGAAAGCTTGTTACGTTAGTAATTCGAAATCCGTATGTTGAGAATTTGTGTGGATGTAGGAAACAATGCACAAGGAGTCCAGTGACGGAGACAAAAGATGAAAAGGCCTTCTGTGGAATTATTAATTAAATAAATTTTAATATGTTTAATTAAAACATGCAACAAGATTTTATTGTGTGTGGTAGTGTAGTGTCGTGTGTTGTGGTTTAATACCATACAATACAATACAATAAAATATCATCATCATCAGCCATTTGACGCCTACTGCACGACATAGGCCTCCCTTATGGTTTTCATAGTACAATATAATATTGTAAAATATAATACAATATATTATAACAGCAACAGTGCATTCTCAGGATACAACCCTGAGAATATCCTCCGTTTGATCATAGGTCATTTTAAGCAACGCGTTATGTTTATTTTCTTTTGGCTGCAAAATAGTCACAGTTCCTGAAATCGCAAAACTTGTGGACCTTAAATGTAAATGAATGGGCGCAAGAATACACTGAATTTACTTGCAAATTTGCTGTTCACCTGCATGAAAGTGGCTCTGAAGACTCTTTTTTTTAAAGTTCATTATAGCTAGGTATTCAATTCAATTCAATTCAAATATTTTTATTCATTGTAAAAACAGAATGTTTACTTAATGAACGTCAAAGTTGTTAGTTTCACAATTAATGGATTATGTGGAGAAGAAACTAACAAAGAAACTCCACATTTATTCTTTTCAAAACACGTTTTAACTTAATTAACAGAGTTTTCAACTTAAAATATTAGTCATGAATGTGTTGAACACTAGTCACAATCGTCCTTTAAATAATATTAATCTACTGTTTAATGCCAAACATCTTTGTCTTCTAAGTAATCCTTGATGTTATAGTAAGCCTTTTTGCACAGAATGTGCTTAACACATTTTTTAAATCGCGTTGGAGGTAACTCTAATATATCTTGAGGAATTTTGTTGTAGAACCTTATACAGTGCCCCATAAAGGATGTGTTAACTTTTGCAAGTCTAAATAGTGGAAATGACAATTTATGTTTATTTCTAGTATTAAAATTATGGTGGCCACCAACATTTTCGAAGTCTTTGATATTTTTTCTAACGTACATAATATTTTCATAAATGTATTGACATGCAACTGTTAAGATGTTGGTTTCTTTGAAGAAATCTCTTAGCGAATCCCTACTACCTAACTTGTAAATAAATCGGATGGCTCTCTTCTGTAAGATGAAGATCGTCTCAATGTCTGCTGCCCGACCCCACAGTAGTATGCCGTAGGACATAATACTGTGGAAGTAACTAAAATAAACAAGCCTAGCAGTTGCAACGTCAGTGAGCTCTCTAATTCTTTTGACTGCATATGCTGCAGAACTAAGCCTGTGTGCTAGTTTTACAATATGAGGACCCCATTGCAATTTTGAATCGATTGTGATGCCTAGAAAAACGGTATCTTCTACAAATTCTAGTTTTTCTTTTCCGAGTACAATGTTGTTTTCAACTAATCTTACGTTTGGTAAGGTAAACTTTATACATTTTGTCTTTTTGGAATTTAGAAGCAGATTATTTGCCGTGAACCAATCCAACACACGCGAGAGAGCATCATTTGCATCGTCAAGATTATTTTCTTGTCTCTTAATTTTAAAAATAAGTGACGTGTCATCTGCAAATAATACTATCTCGGACATGTTTTGTACCATAAACGGCAAATCATTTACGTATACAAAGAAAAGGAACGGCCCCAAAATTGATCCCTGTGGTACTCCCATTTTTATTTGTGAACCTGTGGATTTTATACGATTTATGTCCGCTTTTTGAACCCTTCCTTTTAGATAAGATCTCATCAGTTCTAAACCTTTCCCCTTTACTCCGTAATGCTCTAGTTTTACCAAAAGTGTCTCGTGGTCCACGCAATCAAATGCCTTTGACAAGTCACAAAAAACACCTATAGCATCCCTACGATCCTCCCATGCACTATAAATATGTTTAACTAGCAAGACACCAGCGTCCGTCGTCGACCGTCCCTGCGTGAAGCCGAACTGCTGGTTATGGAGAAGTTGATAATTATTAAAGTGCGTAAGTAGTTGAACTAAAACAATCTTTTCGAATATTTTGCTCAATACGGGTAGGATCGAGACTGGTCTGAAATTTGTGGGATCATGCCTATCGCCACTTTTAAACAACGGAACGAGCCTACTGTATTTCATTAGGTCAGGGAATGAACCCTCACCTACACATTTGTTAAAAATTTTTGCTAAATGAGAAGCGAGGACATCTATTACTGAACTAACTATGATTACTGACATTCCCCACAAATCTTCCGTTTTTTTAAGATTTAATAGTTTAAACGCTTTAATTACGCTATGGGGATTAATGAAGTCGAACGAAAACTCGTAACCGCACGAGGGGACATTGTCTTTTAATAAACTTGCAGCAAGATCAGGAGACGAATCTAAAGGAGCCGTAGTTTCAATTGGAACATTTGTAAAGAATTGTTCAAAGGCCGCAGCAATGTCCTCATTTGATGTTATTACTTTATCATCTATCTTTAGAGAAAATTCGCGATCTCCTGATTTGGCTTTACCAGTTTCCCTATTTATAATAGTCCAGATTGTTTTAGATTTATTTGAAGACTGGAGGATTTGTTTCTTTATATGTTCGCATTTAGCTTTGTGGCAGACGGCCCTGAATAATTTAGAATATAGTTTAACATACTCTATAAAACTGTGGTCATATGTGTATGTTTTTTTCTCATCTCGGTAAGTTTTCTTTTGGCTGCAAAATAGTCACAGTTCCTGAAATCGCAAAACTTGTGGACCTTAAATGTAAATGAATGGGCGCAAGAATACACTGAATTTACTTGCAAATTTGCTGTTCACCTGCATGACAGTGGCTCTGAAGACTCATTTTTTTAAAGTTCATTATAGCTAGGTAAGTTTAGTAAGGTTTTATGGACCGCGAGGACCATATTTTCGATAAATAATCCACGAACTGTATTTCTTTTTAAACATTACCTTTATGACCGAACGCGGAGCCCTTTCGACTTCCAGAATAGCAGTTTTCTGCGGCGGGATACCAGGTCTTATGAAAATCTAAATATTTAGTTTTCTCTGCATTTAATGTCAAAAGATTTCTTTTTAGCCAAGCCGCAATCACCGACTCACCACTCTCGGCTGCCTTAAGTTTTTACCAGGATCCTACATGAAATATCACTGTAGTATCGTCTGTATAACAGTATAACTCACCCTCTTCTATTTTCAGAGATAATATGTCATTCAGATACATTCAAGAAGAGTGTTGGCCAGAAAAGTAGAAAAGCTGCGGCACGCCAAAAGTTAAATTCCTAGTGGTGATAACAGTGTTACCAATCTTGGTACATTATTTTCTGTTTCTCAGGTAGCTTCTGAACTATTCTAGGAATATACACCTTTGACCCTAAAAACTTCTAGCTTCTCTAACAGAATGGGGGACAAACACGGTGTCGAAGGCTTTTGCCAAATCTAAGAATATGCCTACACATGCCTGTCCCGTATCTAGAAGTGATGAAATTAACTTGACCATGTCTCTCTCCGCATGCTTCGTTGGCATACCACGCCTGAACCCATACTGTCTGCTATACAACAGATTTATTACTCTCCAAGAAATTAACTAACCGTCGGTTTACGATTTTCTCCAGGATCTTTGAAAAAGTATGGAGCAAAGATATGGGGCGGTAGTTAGAGGGGTTATTTTTGGGTCCGCTCTTATGAGTTGGTGAAACTGCTGCGATCTTCCAGACCTCGGGGAACACCCCGACGGGCATTACAAATGTGAGTTAGAGGTCTGATGATGTAATTGTTTAACTTTTTTATTAATCTATTATTTACATTATGTATATCAGGAGCACTGTGGGAAGTTGCTATATGATTGAGTTCAGTTCATGTTCTTCTGTCGGGTGGAGAAACAAGGTGAATCAACTGTAAGTTATACAAGGATTGTTACCAAGAGCTTGCCGATAAACTGCATTGGCAGTTTGGCAAACTAATGAAATTGTGGTTTTTCTTGTTTGATTGAGAATATAAATAATTAATTAACTAAGTTCTGAGGACGAGATTGGGATGCAAGTGTGGCTTCACATTCTCCTATATCCTCTAAGATTTGCTGTGCCAAATTGCTGCCTACTGAGGAATATAAGTCGTTACAGCTATCTAGAGATTCTTGAGATTATATTCTTTTTGTTGCACTAACCCGTGCTGATGACAATTTTAAAAACCTATTTAGAGGCTCAAAATTCCACCCATGCCGGGACTTGAACCCGCGACCTCTGGCTAATCGTGCTAACGCTCTCCCAACTGAGCTAATGGGCAAGTGCAGGCATCGGCAAAATTTCGAAGCAAATTGTGACAAAAAATACGATAGCGCAAATATTTGAATTGTATAATATCATTATTCGGGTATTTACGAGCCTTCGCATGCAGTTGGTCCTTATTTTCAATACACCTAATCATTCCAGGGGCTATCTACGGTTTAAAGTTAAATTTAGACCTAGGAATCTCTACCGTTTTTTGAGTGATAATCAATTAAAGTTGTAATAGTATAAATAAATAATTCTGCAGCTCTATCCACCGAACTTTCATGTATAACAAACGACTAGTCGATTTTTTTCACTTCCTCCAATACCGCCTCATCGTTAACTTTTAGCAAGGTGCATATTTTCGGTCCATCGGTTGACTATACGATCTACATAATGTATAGATGACCTGTTTAATTTATTGAGTCCACCACATTACAAGTCAAAGTACCTACTCAAGGAAAGTGTTGAAATGGCAAAAGAAAGAAAATTAAAAAAAGGCTGCAAAAATACTATCGATATAAATGTGACCTATCTGCGCAATAATAGTTCCTATTCGAAAAAGGTTGACCTGGGTACATAACAGCAATTTAGTCTACATCTTTTTCGCTCACCTGTAGGAAATTTTGTTTACTTCAAATCCCACAAGTCAAATTTGAACCACTACGATTTTGAAATTTTGCAAGCTTGTTCGGTTCTGATGACAACACACTGAAATAATAGAAATTACCTGAT
This sequence comes from Yponomeuta malinellus, assembly GCA_947308005.1. Classification (NCBI taxonomy): domain Eukaryota; kingdom Metazoa; phylum Arthropoda; class Insecta; order Lepidoptera; family Yponomeutidae; genus Yponomeuta; species Yponomeuta malinellus. The sequence continues at coordinate 10,576,466 of OX371006.1, read as the reverse complement.
GCTGCCAGGGTTATCTCCTCATCATCATCATCATCATCATCATCATCAGCCATTTGACGCCCACTGCAGGACATAGGCCTCCTTCGTGGTTTTCATAACCATGAGGAGTTTTGCCATAATCGCCACGCTTGGCAGACGGGTTGGCGATCGCAGTATGTGGTTGGAATCTCAGAAAGACGCGGGCAGCAGCGTCTCCTGGTAATTAATTTCCTTAGTCGGTTATCTCGTCACACCATCTCCTCCCGGTTACTTATTTTATAATGAACTGATGCTGTAGCCAGGTATTTGTTTTTATCATTCCTGAAAAGGAGTAATTCCTATAGTTTTTTAGATTTTTGTATAATATTTCAAACATAAAAAGACTTCACTTTCACTTTGCACCATAACCAAAACTTGCTCTAAAGTAAAAATATAAAATGAGCAGACAGATCAGAGACTAGCAAGTCTTAGCACATTTCCTAACAACGTCGATGTGGTAGCGGGTTGCTCTCGAACTAATTATTCTTGCTATGTTACAAGTGTTACAACTAATTGACATGCACATGATCATGAGTTTCATGTTGTACCATCAATAAAACATAAAGAACTCAATGTAACATACTACGCTAACTAGCGTTAGTCATGATAGCGTTAAATCAACCTGAGTTGTGATAATTTTGGAAATTTGCGTTCAATAATTTGTAATATCATATGAGTAAGTAAATCGAATACATGTTTAGTGATTTCCCCTTTATCTTAAAGTAAGTAGGGTGCATAAAAATACATAAAAAGAGCATATAACTTACCTGAGTTCTGAATTACAAAGCGCTTTTTAGCAAAGATACTATCTATATTTATTATTTATCGTTGTTTTTCTTATATGGTTACCTCTAAAATTCGCAATTCTTGAAACATATCAGTGAAATTTATAACTATTTTTAAAAAGTTGATTTTTTTGTATCTTTGCAGTTTTTGCTTAGTAGTGGTGCCGTTTGATAGATAATTCCTAAAAAATCACATGTTTTATTATGCTTTTACATAGTTAAAAGGTGTAAAATAGGAATAAAAGTTGAACACAGAGTGATGACGCAACAAGTAGCTCATATGTGGCAAAATATCTCTTGAGGATTGGTTGTAATTAACAAAATTTAGGTCGATATTTGATTAAAGTAAGTACATAACACAATTTGAATTTTCTGTAAGTTTATAATCGAGGATTCGAATTCCTACGGGGCACGACGGAAATTACCTCGAGCCAAATGTATCGGGTTGTTTCTTGTTTCACGGTAGGACGCGATCATAAATTAGTTTGCCCCTGCTGATCTAATTAGGTACCTATTGAATACGTTTGACGTAAGCATCAGGATCAATTTGAAATTTCTGCGTATAAATAAGTAAATGCTAGTCTTTTCCTTGAACAACATACCAACCAAGTAAAAATAAAGGTTTGATTCCGTTAAAACGCAACTAGTAACGCAAGTCTTTATCACAAATATTACAAATCTGATGAATTGGATATCAATCTCGTCGTACTCACGTCGTCCTCACGTCGTCGATGCACCTAATCGGACCACTGAGTTTATCGGAACGCGCACAGTTACCGTTGCCACGGCAACGGCCGTATAGCTAGTTAATCAGCTCGCTCGTCGGGATCGTGTGACCTTTCTCATCTCCACTGCAGCCAGCACCTTGTAATCGAAACCAACGTTTCAAGTGACCTCATTTGCTGCAGAGACACTTAATAGTCAGCCCTTATGCCTACGTAATATGTAATGATCGATTTTGATTATGATTGGAGTTCTCTAAAGAAAATAACATGATACGCCGACAAAAAAAAATATTTTGCGGTCATTCGAGAAAAATCTTCATCAGGATTTTTTATTGATGGCCTGTTAATTATTAAAAAATCTTGATGAAGATTTTTCTCTACGACTAATAAATTTCTTTATAAATATGAGCTGCCGAAAGGTAATTTAATGGGTTCGTAATTTAATGGACAATGCTAATCTAAGAAGATTTTTATTTTGGAACTAAATGTTCCGAAAAATTCAGTTAATAAAAAGATTTTTACTATTCGGGTAAGATGATGTTTTCATTAAGATCCACTAAAACCCCGATTTTTTTGTGCGTTTATTTAATTTATATCTGGGGGCACAAGACGGAGCCAAGCAAAGCGCAAGGGCACTACTACCTTTTCTCAAGGCGCTTCGGAGTTTTTTTGAACCCTCATGACTTGGGTTTGGATTATACCAGATAAACAAAATTTTCGGGATAAGATGTCAATAGTAGACTCATTTAAACATATAGTTTCAATTGCAAAGCTCTAATACTCTACCTTCTCTCGTCACCCATTGGTTGCCAACAATAAAATACTAATTAGTATTAAGCCCGCCTACTGTATTGTATTGTATTTTATTTACTTGGTGCAATAAATAATTTTAATAATAAAAATACCCCGATTTTGTCACTGACTCATTGATGATCATCAATATTCTTAGGATACTTCCTGAAGTCCTAGAAAGCTAAAGTAAAAAATGTTAAATAAATACATGAATTTACTTAAACCTTAATGTAGGTTTCAAGATTTTCACGGCATGAGTGAAAAAAAATCAACAAGATTAAATCTACAAATCACTACATGTAACTTGTATATCGAACCGGTGAACTCAAAGAACGGTCATCTTGTTTGTCAACCACTCTGTAATTTGCAGCCTGTTTTAGTATGGCGCAGTTCAGAGCACAGTCTGTTATTGTGGGCCAGCCAAAAGCAAATTAAAAGGTTAATACGGCGCTGCACTCGATAATTAGGTAGGTACCTAAGCGAATAAAGTAACAGGAGTGAAGTGTGCCTCGAACGGAACATGAGTAACATTGACAGAGTGCACGTTCGTTTTGTGATGGCCGTCACCGTTCGTCGCGGTAGAACTAGATAGATTGGAAACTAAACGGACCTCTTCCATTCAGTAATAAAATAACATGTGTAAATATTGTAAAAAGAAATTATTTTTTTACCTGATTTATAGGATTCCTAAGAATGCAAAGAAGTTTACTTTCGCTAATGAGGTGGGAGGTGTAACAAAGTGACATTCCACTTGAGGGAAAAGACAGGCAATTATTATTAAAAAGTAAAAATTTTTTATTTGTACAAAAGCGTTTTTATTTTTGTGCAATAAAGCGTAACAATGTATGCAATAAATAATTCATAAGTATTTTTTTTATGCAACCACCTTGGGCTGTAACTTGTAATTTAAAATCAGCATAGTAATGTATTTTCTACCAGTCTATACTTAAAACAAATTGCCAATAAAATTTGGCAAAATGTTGGCTTACCAAAATAAAATCCAGTTTGACAATCCCATAAAATTATATTATGGGAATAACACAGGACTATGTTGTGAATATAATGCCCAAAAATGACTGTAACAAAAATCCGCGAAGTGTTATGAGTTTGCCATGGACATGTAACAGCATTTTGTTTTCATTATTTATTTGTTAATTTAACTAAGGTCCATGCGAAGTAAAAGTCATTTGTTCAAGTTATTTGTCGGGCATTATAATACGTCTACAACTCGTACTCGAAGTATGTGAACACCTCAGACACTCAGGTTTCATCTCGTTGTTATCCCTCACCGTGAAAACGCCTCCGGAGCACAGAACAGAGAAAATTATGTTCTGTTCTCCGGAGTATATTGGACCAAGTGTCAAAAAGTCCAAGGGCACATAATGTCCAGATGCTAGAAGGACCACTAGTCACTGAATGCAAGTGTCAAAATATCCAAGGTGCCATAATGTCCAGATGCTAAAAAGACCACTAGTCAGTTAGCGCTAGTGTCAAAATGCCCACGGGGCCATAATGTCTAGATGCTAGAAAGACTACTACCTGTTACGGTTCAAAAGATACAGCGCTTTATATGTCGGACGGACAGACAGATGGACAGGCAGACAGACATACGGCGTAGGCATAGTATTTTGACATTCACCAAACAAATAGCAAATTCTTTACGTTGAAATAAATTTTTAATTTCTGATATATGTTTTACCCTTTTGAGATCAGCATATAAGAACCATTTATTTAGTACCATCTAAAATTTTTATTATGAATAAGTGCATGGTACTGTGAACTGTTAGTAATATATCATAAAATTTACATTTATTTAAATTAAATCTTATATTTAAACAGTAATTGCTAATGTGCAATTACCTAAGGCTGTACTATATAAAACTATGTTTATTGAAAACGAAACTGCTCTCACAGTCAAACCAAGCAATTGGTTTTGTGAGTTCTTATTGTAATAAGTGTGTAACATGTTATTTTATTAATAATTACAGATACAATCCTTATAGAAAACTGTGAAGCTCGTGGTATGTCCAGGCACACATTTACTAGTTAATAACACCTCATTATGTTCTGGTTCCCACAAAGTTGTGACACGTTTTACTTTTCAATTCATTGACATCCGTCCAATCAGCGACTATTCTTATCACGGAAAAGGTCGCTACGACTCGGATGTAGGGTTTCATAGTCAACAAGAAAATCCGTTCGCCTATCTCTCGGCGGCTTAGCTCGGAGACGCTAAGTACTAGCTGAGCGAATGTAATTAGTGCAATCTAATCATTGTTTTTAATTTTTGTTAGAGTAGAGCATCGGCCCATCTCCGGGCTAAACGGTTGTTTGTAGAAACGTGAAAAATTTCAGGGCACATATAACGAAGTTAAAACTGAGAGCTGTCACGGCTAAGTACTCGAAGGCTTTACAAGTTAACGAGTAATAGTCCACCAACTTACGAAAGGAAAACTTCGTACAAATTCAGTTGAAAATTACTTCGGCGAAGTGTAAGTAATTTTACTTTGACGAAGTTGTGTAGTCAATATTAGATTTTTTTATACTTTAGAACCCCTAACTACCTACATAGAAGTATCTGCTTTCCTTGTTTTCTAACCATTCAACTATCTATAGATAAACCTTTATCCGTTCTATCGTTCTATCTACCGGTAGTTGTTACCTTCAACTCTCTCTCTCAGTACCTATGACTTATCTGAACCATATTTTTGGGATTTTCTGGCAAGTTTAATTTAAAGCTTAAATTCTGCTCAACTGTTCTTTATTTACACCTAGATCTGATCAGCAATATTGGTAAAACATATAAATTGAAACATACAAACAATATCACATTAATTCAAACATACAAAGGTCCAACGAGACCGTCTAATCAAAAATCAAACTCATACTTGGCATCGTCATATGTACAGGAACTTTGCAAATCGACTCCCTTGACAATATTCATCTTATTTGTTCTGAGAAATCTTCGTAATTTGAGACTATTTCTATTCCTATTTGAACCGTTGTGGTTATCCGATTTGCGTGGAATGCAGCAGCAAAAGCAGATGAAAATAGCGTAGTAGGTAATTGTGAAGTACCACAAGATTTATTTCTTTAAAAAAAAAATAAGATAAGAATATTCTTTATTTCACACAAGAAAGTTACAATGAAAGAAGGATACATTGCAATGGGCTGCCTTATTGATAATAGCAATTTCTTCCAGACAACCTTGTGACGGGAAGGTTATTGATGGAGAAATAATAATAATGATGATAATGATAATATAATCATAATTCTAATTATATATAATGGTAACGATAATTAGTGCTTTACTTTTCGCCACTCGCACAAAAAATCTTCGAGTGGTATATAACTTAGTTATTTTTTACGAAATCACGATCACAAATCACCGTAACAAAATGTCACTCGTAATTTTTGAATAAGGATGCTATTTATGAACAAAGTAGGCAAGCTGAAGCGTTTCGAAAAAAATCACTTACTGTTCCATGACTAGCCTTGTTTCAATAATTGACCCATTTCATTCTTTATTTAAAAAATAGCGAAGTTTGAATCTCAAATCTCAAAAAAAAATCAAGACACGTTAATGTACTTTCCCGAAATATTTCATATTTTCGGTAAAAATTCACTGCCCCTTCGCATATAGCCAATATAGCTGCTTACAGGTATTCTAGGGTGATTTTCCAAGGGTGACTGGCCCTAAAAAGCGATAGCTTGCCATACTGAATCCTTAAGCGTATAAATACTGGGGTGGCCAAGACCATTCTGGGGTGGGCACGGCCTCCAGGGTCGCCTCGTATGAGCGGAATCGGAATGGTTCAACAAATTATAGTAAAACTACTTAATCTCAATGTAAACAGAAAAATAAACAAGATCGCGGTGCGGTGGTGACATTGTTTATACGTAAACAACAAGGATGTGCAGCCCGCGTTCTTTATAAATAAAAACAGAAGTGATTTACTGTCCTAAACGTTAGCATCGTCTAAGTTTGAAGTTATTATTGAGGTTGTTATTGAGCTATGACTTATGAGATTTATCAGGGTTCACACTTCAATTTAATAAACTTATACCTTGATTGGATTAAAAAAAGCGTCACTCCATTTCCTTCCTTGGATGTCGTAGAAGGCGACTAAGGAAATCAATCACCAGGAGACGGGCAGCAGCGTCTTCCTGAGATTCCAACAGCATATTGCGATCGCCAACCCGTTTGCCGAGCGTGGCGATTATGGCAAAATCCCTCATGGTTATGAAAACCACGAAGGAGGGAGGCCTGTGTCCTGCAGTGGGCGTCAAATGGCTGATGATAATGATACCTTGATTCCAGCCATTTTGATAATGGTAATGTACAACGTTTTACCAACATCACGAGTCATTAAAGATACTACGTTAATCAGGATTGGTTATTGATAACCACTTTTAACTTTGCTCTAAGGCCAAATTGCAAAATAATTATCGCAGGTAAATAATTACTCCTTTTTGGCGATGTTTTCGCATAACTCCGTCAAATCTTAACCGATTTCGACATTTTTTTTTTTTCAAATAGACATAACGTCCCATTGGTCCCATTTTAATTTGGTGAAGATCTGATGAAGACTTTCAGAGATAGAGAAATGAACTCTTCAATAGACAGCAGCAAATAAGCCATAATGGGGCCAATCCTTTATTAATATCCGTACGTATCGTAAAATAGCGTGAAAGTAGTCCCAAGGTAATTTGGTTATACTCTTTTGAAGACTTTCGGAGATGGAAATTGAGAACGTCAAATTTTAAAGCAACTAATTAAGTAGGGTTAATTATGGTTATAAGGGTCTTGTTTAGCTTTCTCCCGCTCCCCCACTAAAAACTGTATAAAAAATAAAAACCGACTTCGAAACACTACAGCACATATATTATGGGCACCGACTCCAAATTATACTTCTATAATACCTAGATGTATACATACTTCTAATTTGCAACTAAAACGTAAAGGTTGACGTGCTGGCGACTGTACAAGTACATGTCTAAACAATAACATTATAGTTACATCAACTTCTTATTCAATTATGTAGGACTGATTGTTTTTCTAATGTTCTTGTTATTATTATCAGCTTACCTAGCCTTTAGGTTTATACTAAACCAATAAGATAATGTTTCACCGTGTAAGTTTTGTTGTTCTGGTAAGCATAAGATGTACAACTTATATCGAAAATTAACAATCAGTAGGCTTATCTATCGACGTATTGGTTATAGGATCGGCCATTAGCATTACAAACAACGTCATTTGAACTAAATCGAAACAAACCCAGAACGTATATTGTAGAGGGGATATAACAAGGTCCTCTTATAAATCCGAAAATGGGGACGTATATTCAACAATACAACTTTTACTCTGGGGCAAAAGTTCGAAAAGGCGAGTAAAATATCAGCTTTTCCATATTAATGTAATGTATATGGAACAAATGGCATTTTTTTTTCGCAATTATGAAGTTTTTCCATAACTAAAGTTGTCCGTGTTGACGGTTAGAGCCCTCCGTTTTCCCTTTCGAATGCATACAGGGATTTTGTTATACCCTATATACCACCATGAATGCTCCACATTTTGGAGACTTTGAAACGTTCATATCGCAAAAAAATACCGTCGATATACGACCTACGTCGTTTGTTGTAACATAAGCAGCCTATATACGGCCCATTGTAGGGCACAGGCCTTCTCTCAGGGAGATACTTGTAGTATGGACATTGTACTGTGGTATGGGCTTAATCACCGCGGATTGGCGATTTCAAGCGCTGAGGTATGAAAATAGCTCAGACACTCAGGTTTCCTCATGATGTTTTCCTTCACGGTTAGCGAGTGGTATTGCTACTATAACTTCACAAATGTACATAACTTAGTAAACAAAGTCATAAGTATATGCCCGCACTTGGAATCGAATCTTAGTCTCTCTCTTCCAAGTCCAATGTTCTACCCACTAGGCTACGGTCACCACTGTCGTAATGTTGTAAAGCGGGTGGTTTTAAAGCTAGACGTGCTGTGGAATCGTAGTATATCCATAAACCTGCAGAGCAAAGATCTTCTGTCAGAGAGGGAATAAGGGGTTAATCACCGCGCGTGCCCACCGCGGTCCGCGGCTTGGCGAATTCAAGCCTTAAAGGATATTTTCCTTCACCGTTCGTTGTCGCCAGTATTTAAGTACCTAACTGTTTGTGTTTTAATAGTGTCTGGAAAGTGACTAAAATAAAACCAATTATAAACTTTTATCACTGAAATGTAATTGAAGGATAGAAGAGCTCCTTTTCCAGAACCGTCTTCTTCTTTGTACTTAACTTATAACAGCATGAACATTTTTAACAAACCAATTTACTAGGCAATGCGCAAGTAACAACATTGTAAAGTAAAACCTTAGCAAATCCCCGTACAGAGTTAGAAGCAAGTGATTGCGTTGAAGTAGCAGCGCAGGATCCGGCCCCTGACCGGTCCCGTTTGGCCCCGACGTTGCAATGTATTCTGGAACAAATTTACACAGTTTACTTCACGCTTTTGTCCTACTTTTATTACGACCATTGCGTCGCTTGGGAGGCCCTCGGCTTGCTGGACGGATAAAAACACTCTGAAGGAAGGATGGCATTCACAATACAGGTTTGAACTCGCACAAAAGATGTTTTAATCTCATTGGAGAAGCCATGTTAAAAAATAAATTATCGTGATGGTTTTTTCTCTCCGACAAATACTTTTCATAATAAAAGCTGCATAATAAAAGTAAACCTAATCACGTACTACAAAAACCGGCCAAGTGCGAGTCGGACTGGCGCACGAAGGGTTCCGTACCATTATCTATACAACATTAGACACAAAGATCGAGAAAAAATGGCAAAAAAATCTCGTTTGTTGTATGGGAGCGCCCCTTAAATATTTATCTTATTTCAATTTAAACATTTATTTTTGAAACGAATATAGAACTAAATATTCTGTGAACATTTCTACTTGTTGCCGTTATTGACATCGAGCAAAAAACCGCAAAAAATACGTTTATTGTATGGGAGCCCCGCTTAAATATTTATTTTATTCCGTTTAGTATATTAGGGGTTAAAGTATGAAATTGCCGTTTTATTGCAATAGGTTCTTTGAATTGACATAGAATCTGCATGGTTTGAGGTTTTCGAATGAAACTTTTTTCAAATGGTTTCTATGATGTTCTTTTTTTAAAAAAATGTGAAACATTTGAATATCGACTAATTTAGACAAGAAAGATGGATACTGCGAAAATTCGAGTGATTATGAGGCAGCCATTTTTCGTATTTTTTTATTTTATTGATTTGACGCAAGTGAGTCAATATTGTGGGTAAGGTAACGTTAAACCATGCCGCTAATTCCTGGGTAGTTTGACTGGGGTCGGCTTCCACTATCTCTCTTAATTCATCGTTATTCACCTGTGTGGGCGGTCTTCCTCGTGGCTCGTTCTTTAAGTCGAAATTTCTATCACGAAAGCGTTTAAACCAAAATCGCACGGTGCGTTCATTAGTAGACCCCTCTCCAAACGCAGCATTGATATTGCGGGCTGTTTCTGCCGCGTTAGTTCCGCGTCAGAACTCGTATTAAAAAATCACTCGAATTTTCGCAGTATCCATCTTTCTTGTCTAAATTGAATAACAAAAACAATAGAAAGTCGATATTCAAATGGAATCCGGACTTGGCCCCCGTGGTGGAGTATGGCCTATACCTTCCTCAGGGAAGAGAGAGACCCGTGCCCCTCGGTGGGGACATAATGGGTTGATGATGATTCAAATGTTTTACATTTTTTAAAAAAAGAACATCATAGAAACCATTTGAAAAAAGTTTCATTCGAAAACCTCAAACCATGAAGATTCTATGTCAATTCAAAGAACCTATTGCAATAAAACGGCAATTTCATACTTTAACCCCTATTATTTTATCATAGCAGCAACAGAAATACATCATATGTGAAAATTTCAACTGCCTAGCTATTACGGTTCATGAGATACAACCTGCTGACAGACAGACGGACACTAAAGTCTTAGTAATAGGGTCCCGTTTGGCACCCTTCACACGGTGCTCATAACGCCTTAATAATGTGTGAAGCATTTATGAATATTTGAATTATCATGCATAATAAAGTTCCCCATTAAAACATTGTATTACTCTAACTGTAAACCAAAGCTTGAAGGCATGGCGTGACTTACAGCCAAATTTTTCTCATGAGTATGGAATCCTTTGACGTACAAGTCGTGACGCCACAACATCAATCCACGGTTCTTGTGAAAGGGTAAACACACATCCCATTGAGGTCATTATGTGGGAAGACGTATGTAATGTCAGCGTTTGTCATCGACCTGGCCAAACACCTGGCCAAAGGCCATTTGGAATTATCGTGTAGGGGATACATTTTTGGAGTCACGCCATATGGCGCGACCGTGAATACTGTTATTTCACTAAGCTCACCAAAACCTAACAATTTAAATAAATTCTAGGTTTAAGAGCGTTGGTAGCCTAGTGGGTAGAACATCGGACTCGGAAGCGAGCGACCCAGGTCCGATCCCAAGTGCGGGCATGTACCTATGACTTGGTTTTCTAAGATATGTACATTGTGAAGTTATATTAGCAATACCACACGCTAACTGTGAAGGAAAACATCGTGAGGAAACCTGAGTGTCTGAGCTATTCACATACCTCAGTGCTTGAAATCGCCAATCCGCGGTGGGCACGCGTAGTGATTAAGCCCATACTCTCTCCTTGAGAGAAGGCCTGTGCCCTACAGTGGGACGCATATAGGCTGATTATGCTTATGTTTATGCTAGGTGTATGGCTTTCCTGCGAATTCTGCCAATGACGAGTTATGGAGATCTCAAGCACAGACTAAGTAACGCAAGTTTTTTTGTAGCTGTATTGCACCAATCCGGTATCAGGACATTATCTTTGAAAGACATTTTTATTTCATTGCCACAGTAAGCATGTGCATACAGAAAAAAACATTCTTACCTTTTTAGGCAGAGCTTTATATTGATTTGTTGCCCATGTGCTAAATAAGCAAGACTATCGAACAACATGTTTTCCTGGTACACGCATACACAAACATCAAGGGACCGTGTTTTTTCCTTCATCTGTGAAAATTAACAAGGTACTAGGTTCGAGACTTTCACTGTAAACGCGTCGTCAGTAAATTAGATAAATATAAAGCAAAATAATCGTCACTCTGCCTTGTGACAACATTTCGTAGCAAATGTCTAGCAAGTTTCGTTGTGTTTCGTAGCATTTTCGTAGCATTTCCGTAGCACAAACGATTTTTGCTGTGTCGAGCCAAGGAGTTGGTCGAGCCAGTCGAATTTTTTCATAGCGTTTCGTAGCACTTTCGTAGAACTATCTTGGTTCGAGCGGTGGCAGCTCCGTGGTTATCAGACTTTACTTGTGTGAGGTTCTAGGTTCAAAAATCTATGGTAGCAATACCTGTCACTGACCATTAAGGAAAACATCGAGAGAATAGTTAAGTATTTGAGGAGTTAATATTCTCAGCGCTAAAGCCGCTGATCAGCTGCGCTGTAGGTACGCTAGAGATAGAGATCTCTCTGAGCAAAAGCCTAGATAATGGACAGCATAACCACTTTATCAATAATATTTCAATTAACGTTTTTTTTAGTTTTGTTTAGGCGTGCAGAGTAAGTATAACTTAGTGATACTCTTGTTTGAGGTCCCGATGTTTTGAGTACATTGAACGTTGAAATTGAAAAAAACGATCTACCTACAACATGGATGGCATTATTGACTGCCTCGTACGTCTGGCGGTATCACGTCTAATTACCATGTCAGAGGTCGTGAGTTCGATTCCCACTGGAGGCCGTCGTACATTTGTTATTGTTATATTATTGTTTAATTATCTCATATACCAATGACCTCAGTCTGGGTGTATTTCCATGTATGTGATGTCCTTGCCTGGTTACCATAGCACAGAGAATCCTGCTTTGGGACAAGTGATTGTGTTGTGTGGATGTCACTATTATTGTTAAAGCGAGAAGCGAATAGATTTCCAGTCCCTTTCTTCAATTAACAGCGTTATACTGCTGTTGCGTAGTCTCCCTCAGACTATGGAGTAAGTATCTCTCTGTGTGTCCTTTGTGCCCGTTCACATCCACTCGAGAAGACTTGCTGGAGGCCACAGACGCTGGAGTGCGCGTAGCCGAGTTCTGGGCCAATAAAATCTAATTAGTTTTGTCACCGACACGATAAGAAGAAGACTGACGTAGGGCGGTGCGACACGCAGCGGTGCCACGCGGGGTCCCTCCACCTCGGGATCGAGGCGAGGCGGCGGCGGCGGCTCGCGCGCGCCTTCCTCCTGCAGAGCCTTCTGCAGCGCCACCAGCAGCCGGTCCAGCACTAGCGCCGCACGCTTCTCCGGCATCGGGGCCTGCAAGAGGGTGCGAGAGGAGCGAATAAAGATAAATCTGGTGCTTTAAAATACATTTTACTCTGTAATGTTTTTAAAATCTGAAAAATATGTATAACTTTTAAATGTCCTGCCTAGGGCTGTCGGTTATTATTGCTTTTTTTTTTATTTTATAGTATCAAAAATAGCGCGAACTTGAGTATAAATTATCACTAAATGTGGTTTTGTTTGAGCTGTACTGAGTTTTGGATAAGAAAAAATGACTACCATTGTATTTGTTAATGACCTTGGTCGTCAAAATTCTACTAATAGGATTTGTATTTCTGTAATTTCAGAAATGCCTACTTTTTTCCCAACTATTTACTCGCGCAGCGCAATAAGTCCCATATAGAACCCAGCCTCACTTGCGCATAAAAAAGAAACAAAAATTACAGAAAAAATATTTTTTTGTATACACGCTGAAATCTGGGTGGTTTGAAAGCTGCGATTATGTGACTAGTAATTAAAAATGCCATGTTTTGACTATTACTTTTAAGTCTAGACGAAAAATAAAAAAATATATAAGTTGAGAAATATTGCTTCGAGTTGAGAAATGGTGTTTAAAAAATCGCGATCAATTAGTACAGCCTGTAATTCTATCAGAACAATGACCCGCGGACCCGCGGGCACCACTCTGGCGGGCTACTATTGGTTCTCTTAGATTCGAGTTTGTGCTGAGATAATATTGGAAAGTGCCTTTTGAAAAAAAAAACTAACCAGCGTATTCGATAGCTATTATTACGGTACGTTCAATTTGCCACGCCTTTCAAAGCACCCAAAATTCATGGTGCATATACAAAACAAATATCAAGATACGGTGCATGCTAGACTTATACTAGTAGAGACCCCAGGGATCCCATACTAAGCTAGGCTTGTGACGAGGGAAACCAGTTGTAATTAAAAGCGAGAACCAATTTTAATTAAATTTCAGGTTTAACAATATTGAAAGTACCAGACAGAGGAAACAAAAATAATTTTATTGCGCTTTCCGAAATTTGCAAATGTTAAATAAAATCAAAAATTAAACTGCAAAATTTACATTAGTGCTGAACAAAAGACAGCTTATGTTGTAAGGCGTATCGTTATTTTTTTACGCTCGACACTTCTGACATACGACGAACTAAGATCTAAAGACAGGTGAGTTACGATCGTCGAAGTTACAAATGTAATTTTTTTATGACAGCAAGCAAGGAAAATTTATTTTATGCCATAATTAATTAAGAAAATGCCTCCCTTAATGCATTTACAAGTTTTCACATTAAACAACCATAAATGTTTTGTAGCCGTTGCATTCACTTCAACTCGAAACATTTCAAAGTTAATTTGATCCTTGCATTCGTTAAAAGTGACACGAGAAAGGGAGGTCCTAATATGCCTAAGCTTAAAATTCATCTTTGAAACTAAATTCACTTTATCAGTAACACTCTCATATTGGAACTTCGAATGACTATTCTCCAATAAGTGATGCAAATAAGAAAAAAGTGTGTGCAACGTTTGGTTCGAATTCAGAAATTGACGCTAATAGCACAGAGGAAAAAAGGAACTAATAGTAACGGGCAGTCAGAGCGATGAAGGTTTAATATGCGAAATACGTACTTTAAAACGAAGTAGATTCGTACTAGGAACAGCTGTGACAAAGTGACTCTGAAAAGAATTAAACGACTGCCTCGTTAAAAAAATTGTCTACCAAGGGAAATATAGTTTCAATAACGTAAACCAGTCGTCTTAGCATCTTTTGCGAGATTTTCTTCAAATTATTTGATGACTATACTATAGTTGAGGACAAATAACTTTATTACAAATTACTACAAGGTACTACAAGGTATGGGTCAGAATATCTGGTTGCTTCCGATGATGATTCCTACTCTGCCGCAACACAGTCTTTTGACTAGCGCGGAGGGTAGTAGTTGTTTTAGGCTGTTACCGTTTGCTGCATTCTCTAAATAAACACCTACCTTAACAACGAAACAACAATGTTTAGTATGTTTAAAAACTAAATATAATTATTGGTAATTAGGATGTAAGTAATAGTGTAACAGTGTGAACATTTTAACCTGGCAATAAACGATTTTGATTTGTTTTGATTTGATTTGATTTGATTTTCAAAACCGCACCCCTTTTTGCGAAAACTCGCGTTTTAGTCCTCATAAGTCGCAAAATATTATATGTTAAATATATTTATTTATTTTAAATTCATTGAATGAGCAATGATAATTAATTAGTCGAATATCTGCCACATGTGGACTCGAATAGCAATGCGATGAGAAAATCAGTAAAACAGTTTCTAAAAGGCCAAATTGCGGCAAGATGAAAATTAAATCATCTTTTCCGAAATGTCATTCAAATGAGAGTATTTCGATTCAAATTGCCTGATTAAATCAATCCGGATTTAATCATTTTATGTATTGATGTTCCTTTAAATCAAGCCTTCCTAATGTACTATAAATTATTTACGTCAGATTCATAAGCATACGAAGCTTGAGACACTTATTTATAAAGCTCGAGATTTGTGTTTTGGTGCCGCTGGTGGTGAGTTTTTTTTAAACCTATTGCTATCAATCTCTAAAAAATGCTTCTGAATAAAGTCACTCTGGAATCGTTGTGGAGAAAATAAACGAGTAATGATTTTATGCTAGCCTAGGCTACTAAGCTAGTCTAGGCTTTAGGGTAGCTTTGTATTTAATTGTATTGGAATTAGTAATTAGTCTATGTAGACACGACCAGGGACACCAGGGCTGGCTATTACCTCGGGCAGAGGATAAGTCTCGCTATCCAACGAGGTAACGTAGCCAGCATACTGGGTACCCTTCCCAGAAGCGGCGATCTGGGCGCAGTTTTCTATATTTAGTTATTTTTAATGATATGTTTGTAAATGTAAATAGTTATTGGTATAATTATAAGAACTTATAATATTTAAAATAAATAAAAGTCTATATAGTTTTGTTAATAATTTGCATGTACGAGTACCATATTATGTAAACTAAATAAATCTTCTTACATATAACAAATCTGTAAATTTTGACTCTGTCTAATATATTATGTCTGTCTCGCTCTATTTCTCTGTGCGCGCATCACGCAAAAAGTACTAAACAGAATGAAGTAAAACTCTCCAGAATTATAGCTTACATTCCCGTGTAACATATAGGCTACATAACATCACGTTTAAGTCAATGGTGGGGCTACGAAAATCACCATAAGCTGTGAGATCATTGGACAATGGTCTTACTACAAAGACGGATACATTTAACCAGGTTATGAACAACCAGTCAGTGTACGCACTATGCGTCCGAAATATCTTTATCTGTCACTGTGGGAATCGCCATATTTTGATATGCCTAAATAATTCCGCCGGGTTAATGGTGCGCAAAAATGTGTCTCTTTTTTATAAATATTCCCTTAATTGTTAGTAGAACAAGAATTTTAAAAATAAACTGGTAATGTAGGTAAAATTGGTACATTTAAAGGTGATAAAAGATCTAAATGAACTATTAAATTTATTATCGTACTAATATCATAAATGTGAAAGTTGGTGAAGATGTTTGGATCTTTGGATGCTTGGAGGTTTGGATGTTTGTTACTCAATTATGCAATAACGGCTGAACAGATTTACATGAAACTTAGCGTACAGATAGGTAAAGACCTGAATTGAGACATAGCAATGATATCCCGGTAATGCGTTCCGATGGGATTATTTTTATTTTATGTTTAAAGTAGATAGCGTTGTACGAGCGAACGTTGTGTTTTAAAAATAGATGGCGTTGTGCAAGAATCGTATAAACGGAATCTGTGGCGGTACGAAGTTCGCCGGGACGACAGCTAGTAATTAATTTGTTTGGGTGGCTCAGTCTAATCTAATCTATGGTTTTAGCCCGAATATTTAAGTTGGGCATAAGCCTCTTTCTGTACTCGGCCATGCTCATCCGGCCGCTACCAGCAATTTCGATCCTGTGAGGGCGTGATGGGCGCTCTATGCGGTGTTTGTCAATATTTCGCAAAGAGATTTAAATCACAAATCACTGTTTTACGTTGAGTATTCTATTCCACCTGCAATGAGTTTGAGCGAGCGCCAAGCTGCGCCGACATAATAGTAAAGGCGAATGGCAGGCTTCAGTGGAAGTCTAGTACACCTACAAAAAGTCGTGTTAAAACATACTTGTGGAGTTTATTTCGGTGGGATACGGAACAATAGACAAGCTTGAAAAAGAAACAAAACGTCAAGCAAAGAATCACAGATTAACATTTACAGAGTATATCTATGTAGAGTACATACAAAAATTTCAATCTAACAACTTGTTTTACCTTTGTAGTTGTTTATGTTACTTGTTATGCCTTTTTTTCTTATAATGTGTTAATTTGTCCATAAAATGTCTTTCTTTAGTTCTTTATAATATAACAGGTTTATTTATTTACTAGCTTACCCAGCCATATTCATTAGCCTACGACTTATTCTCAGACCTACTAAATATACATTAAAAAATTCATAAAAATCGGTGAAGCCGTTTCGGAGGAGTTCGAAAACAAGCACTGTGATTTCTATCTATCTTTAATTATACTGTAGCTATTAATTTTATTATATTATTATGGTCTACGTAATTTTTCGCAATAACTCTTTCCTGGTACTACACCTTCCACTATCCACATAACCAAAGGTTAGGTGGAAGAAAATACGCATTAGTAATAAGCTCGCCTTTGTACGAATAACCTTATTGTGCAATAAATAATTTTCTAATCTAATATTAAGTGCCATGGTCTATCTCCGTTCTAAATTTCCTCCCTTCAAACTTTTTCGCGGTTGTATTAAAAGAAAACGGTATCTGGTGTACCGCCAACCAATCCCAACTTTAGTATTTCGCAACTGGCTCTTTTTTCAGTTTTTCAAATATCTTTTAAAGTAGGGGGAAGAAAAAATAAGAAAATAATTAAATAAAACGCAATTAACAAACAGAAACAGAACGCCATTATTTAAATTATTTTGCAAGTTAACAAAAAAAAAAAAGAAAATTAATGCCGCAAATTGTTATACAATGGTCTATTAAATTTAAATATTTTTAAATCTTTTGTTTCCACTGCAATCTGAGGTCGATTCCCTCTCACAAGTCACATAAATACAACATAGGACAAAGCAAAGTCAGGTATTATCATGTAGTATTTATAATTATATTGGGGTATGAGATGAGATTAAGGTATATTATGGGCCTAGTCTGAAAAAAATCGTTAGTATGAATTACCACGGTTTTCTTTTGATAAAATACCCATTTATTGCAAATCAGTCCTAAAATAACAATGACAATAATTGCAATCCGTACATATAAAAGTCAGCATATTACCAACATTTCAAATTTTCACTTCCTCGATTCAGTAAATATCTCAATAAATCTAACAATTCCAATACATTATTAACTTAAGACACGGTAATAAATGGCTTTGTTAGCTAGCAATACCATCTAGCTAAAATCGGTTGGAAAGTATTATTAAATTCAATAATTAAATCTCTACTTTTCACATCAGCGATAAAAAGATCTTCCCCAACTTGGGGTAGGAGTAGGGGAGGTGCTACACCTAAGTTAGGGATGATCTTTTTTCTCCTCTACTCTATAGTGTGAGGTATAGTTGAATTGGTTGTTTAAAAATTTTGTAGGTGTTTGTATAACCACAAGTATTCCGTTTGCAAAATATTAAGCTTTAAAGCGCAATTTTTTGTTACCCATTGAAAATATTAGTCAAATTGTGAACTTAATAAATATATTGAAGAAGAAGAAGAAGAAAGACATTTATTATACCAACAAGATACATCACAGAAACAAAATAAGCACATAAGTAACATAATATGCACAACACAGAAGGAAAACTAAATACACAACAGACAAAACGAATAAATAAAACAGGACTATAGATGTAGCCTGTGGTGTATCTACATTGCCACAAAAGGCAGCTGACTCAGCGTTGTGCTGAGGAAGTGATCCCTCAGCGCTGATTTTCAGTCAGTGCCTACGGTAACCCATAATTGTACTACGGAGTGCGTGCCGTGGTGCAGTTAAAGAATTAAGTCAAATTCAATAACATACATACAATAAAGTAAAAAAAAAAAAAATATATATCGTCATATATTATTAGTTTTAAATTAATATGTATGAAATATAAAGGAACACCATAATAAATTAAATTCAATAAGTAAATATAAGTGAAAGAAATATAAGTGAAGGAGAAGAGAGGGGAGGATACACACCAAAATAAATAAAAAGTAAATACATGCCCGACATTACGCAATGGTGGCCTATGATTTAGTTGATGCGATTACATAGGAATAGGATATTCATGATAGGAATAAAAAATACCTCCTGCTAAGTTCGCATATTTTAACGGCTAACTACGGAACCCTACAAAAACAAAAAGTTCATTAAATAACGAAAGTTCAAAGTTAAACGAAGCTTACAAAGTCAGTATAGTCGTCGTAGAGCGGCGCGGTCGCAGCGAGCGCTATCGTCAGCGCCAGCAAGCACACGAACCGAGCGATCATCGTGTCCTGCTCATCACCCCCACCAGAATCACTGGAATGAGAGGAACAACCATTAAGTTAAACGTTACACACTTAAATTTCCGAAGGTATAGTCAACGACGACAACTCATTTTAATAAAGATTTTCGTTTTGATTTGTTCCTTTTTAGGGTTCCGAAGCCAACAAGGAACCCTTATAGTTGCGCCATATCCATCCATCTGTCTGTCTGTCCATCTGTCTGTCCGCGACTTAGCACGAAGACAATAAGTACTAGAAAGCTGAAATTAAATATTGCTGAAATTGGCATAGATATACATATTAATCACACCGGCATAATGGAAGGACAAAATCTTTAAAAACATTTTTTTAGAGTACCCCCTAATTAGGGATGCAGTTTTTTTTCTCGCCTTAGTACCGTAGTGTGGGGTATCGTTTCTCATTTTCGATTTTGGGATCTGTTCTCGAAATGTGAAGCTTTAAAGCGCAAATTTTTCAAGTAGGACGCCCCCTCTCTCTCCTGGCGAAACGGTTGATTGTAGAAACATGAAAAGATTCAGGGCAGTAGCACATATAATTAACTTAAAAAAAACTATCACGTCCAAGCAGGCTTAACGAGTAATAGGCGACCAACTAATAAAAAGAAAACTTCGTACAAATTCCATTGAAAATTACTTTCTTGAAGTTGTTACTTCTGTAAAGCAAGTAACAAACCCCAGCTTCTACGGAACTCTACGCAGCGCGTGGCCCTACACGCACTTGGCCGGTTATTTTAGTTTAAGCTAGAGAAGCATTCTAAAATAATACCTACCATAGAATCCTAACACTCAGTGTACCCAAATATACCTAGCACGAGAAATATAAAGAGATATTGATTTTAGTTCAAAACTGTGATATGTATTCGAAGTTTTTTTCGAAGCCCCCACAGGACAGGCTCGGCCTAGTGTGGGGACCACTGCTTACTCTTAGGTCTTTAAAATTAATAATAATAATAAAACTTAATTGCATTGTATGTTTTATATTTTAAGGATAGCTATAATATATTTTCGGAAGATAAATAAATTTAATTTCATTTCTTTCACAGTATTTTGTCGGGATGCGATATTTTTATCCTGACGTTCATCAAGTCAGTATAGCAACTGAATCCAGTTGAACCAAAGAGGTTGGTCAGGATCCTGGTCAGTGGCAAATTCTGGTCTCTGCCTACCCCTTCAGGAAACAGGCGTGAATTTAGTAAATATAACGAGGAAAACAAACAATACAAATCGAAAGCATCTAAATATACATATTAATACTAGCTGACTCGGGAAACGTTGTTTTCACAAAAAAAAAAATTCCTTCAAGTATTTTTTCATTTTCATTTTCAATTAGCCTACGACCTAATCTCAGACCTACCAAATATACACAAAAAAATCATAAAAATCAGTAAAGCCGTTTCGGAGGAGTTCGATAACAAACACTGGACACGAGATTTTTATGTATTAGAAGATTAGATTAACAAAAAAAAAAGTATCTACCTTAGCTTTATAGTTATTATTTTAACGGACTTCAAAAGAGTTTTATGAATTCGACGCGTTTTTTTTGCTGTGTTTTCGCATAACTCCGTCAAATCTTAACCGATTTCGACAATTATTTTTTTGTTTGAATAGATAACGTCTCATTGGTCTCATTTGAATTTGGTGAAGATCTGATGAAGACTTTCAGAAATGGAGTACGGAACTCTTCAATGGACAGCAGTAAATAAGGATGAATGGGCCCATCCTTTAGTGACATCCGTATGTTTCATAAAGTAGCATGAAAGTAGTCCCAAAGTAATTTGGTGATATTCTGGTGAAGATTTTCAGAGATGGAAATTGAGTACGTCAAATTTTAAAGCAACGAATCAAGTAGGTTAAATTATGGTTATAAGGGACCTCTTTATTTTTCTCCCGCTCCCCCACTAAAAAACGAAAAATATAAATTTGAAATAAAAAATAAAAACCGACTTCAAAACACTACAGCACTAAAAAGTTAGCAGTAATTTAAATAATTTGAAGTCGGTGCCCAGTTTCATGACCAGCACATATATTTTGGTCACCGATTCCAAATTACACTTCTACAATGCCTTCATATATGCATACTTCTAATTTAAAGGCATTCTTTTAAATTATTTCTAACTTTTTAGTGCTGTAGTGTTACGAAGACGGTTTTTATTTATTATTTAATTTTTTTTTTGCGTTTAAACTCAAAATTATTTGCACTTAAGGACACTATGTGGACACACATGTTGTAGTGACCAGTTAAGGGGTATCTTATAAACTAACCCCCTATACCAACAACCTGTTAAGCTACTGATAACATATGTCAGTTGGCCAAAGTGCATACAAAAAAAGCAACTGACGGCTGTTAACAATATATTTACAGACTGTTAGTATATGAAAAACCAACGGTAAGAATAGCCGAAACCCTAAAAGCTGCAAAAGGCTTTCTATTAACTGTTTGTCTCTTTTGTATCAAAAGACACAATGATCACCCGTCGCAAATATAAGCCGATATTGATAAGGGACTGTCCGGTTACTTTGCGGATAAACCTACTTATTGGAGTGGAGGTAATGCGCCATTATGTTTTCGCGTTTTGCCACTACTTTGCCATCCTATTTGGTAATGTAGGATCATCCTTCAGTCCGTACACAATATTTTTCCGTAGATACCATTTTCTAAGCGTATCTGGTATTTTTACTGCCTCGTTGGTACAGCGGCAATACCAATAATTTAACTACCACGATAGAGGTCGAAGGTTCGACTCCTGCTGGGGGTCAGCGTACATTTACGTAATCATATACAAATGAACTCAATCTGGCTGTTTTTTCACTTTTATGATCTCCTTATCTGGTGACCTAGTTTGGGACCAGAACAAATACATTGACATCGATATGAGTTACTATTATTTATGTAGCTATTTAATTCGTTCACTTTAGACCCGGTGCCTTTGCAAACCAACCTTAATTCAGAAAATTAGGCTTTGATTGGTCTCAGAATATCTAACATGATATTCTGAGAAAAAAAAACAATTATTGGTTCTGCTGCCATTGGGCATTGGTCCAACAAAAACAATTTTTGCTCACTCATGCAAAAATATACTGAATACGAATACGAAGGATATACTAAAGTGGCCACTTGCAACATGAAGATTTTTGAAACAAATAATATTTTTCCACGATTTCGAAGCTTTCGTAAAGTAAAGGTTGTTTGTACTGACGTGTAAACCCCCCTATTTTCTGCTGTATACGGAGATTTTGTTACACCCCGTTGAAACTAAAGTTGACAGACTCGTTGGTGGAGCCATTAAGGCGCTTTGCTACCAAAACAGAGGTCGTGGGTTCGATTCCCACTGACGACCTCCGTACATTTGTACAAATGACCTCTGTCTAGGTGTATTTTCATGTTTGTGACGTCTTTGCCTGGTTACCATAGCACAGCATATCCTAGTTTGGGACCAGGTCAAGTGATTGTATTATTATTAATTGACAAGCTTTTACACAAGCGTCGCCCCTATATGGAGTGTGATAAAAAAATCAGCCTCAGATTCAGTCCATGCCATATATTTTTTACGCCAATCTTTTGATTAAATATTCAAAGATTATCACTTTTTTTCAACATGTGCATATATCAAAAAGACGATGCATTGCATTAATATTTATTTATATAGGATATTACGTAATCTTTGAAAATACTTACAAGTTAAGTCCACGCCTGACTGCAGCAGCAATATATTTTCCGATACACTTTATGAATCCTAGTTGTAAAATTTCAAATTTTCACAAATAACTTTCTCTGGGCAGAATGTGCTTAAGCGCTCGTGAGGACGGGCGTGATAATAAGGCGGGCGCCCGCCCGCCCTAGCCTTTATACGCTGTCGATAACACTCGGCGAGATCAAACCTATAACCAACGGAACAATAATAGAGAGCTTATTACTTGACTCTCTGGGCAACACTCGAGGCTACTTAACGCTGATGTTATTACAATTTGTCGCAATAGGCACTTCCGATCCAATCCTCCAGCCCACATTCTAGCCCGGCCTTCCTCAAGGCGCCCCACTTCGATCTTCTCTCGGCCATCCTTGTACCGTCGCTATCTGAAATCTGCCTCAGATCATTGGTCCAGTGAACTGGACTTATTGCCTTGGAATGAAAAGAGGTCGTAGAAGAAAAGAGAACCCTCCGGTCGACTTTGTTCACTTCCTAACTTGACCACTTCCTAACGTTAACACTAAAAGCCCTTTGTTCATAAATACGGATTAACTTAGTTCAGCATAAGTTTTTGGAACTGGGATTAAGTTTACTATAGAAAATATTTATAAATTTTATTGAAAATTAGATTAAAATAAAATAGGTTATTGACGACTAACGTATACATAGGTAAAGCATAAACATAAACATTTACATACAGGCACATACATTGCTTCTGGCCCCACACTAGAATACCCTGTGTCGTGGGAACCAGAAACAACGTCATCACAAGGATCGTCTACTTATTTATTAAATAGCAAAGTTGACGTAATTTTCGAGGAGACACTAAAAACTTTAGAAATCATACATACATACATATACACAAACATATGGTTTTTAGACTAACTTAAACCATGTTATTCCAAAAAAGCATTATTTCGAAATTTAAATTTTTGTGTGTGTACGACTCTATGATTTTAAAAAAACCTATTTACAGGCTAAAAATTTCTCCCGTGCCGGGACTTGAACTCACGACCTCTGGCTAACCGTGCCAGCGCTCTCCCAACTGGGCAAGTGTAGGCATCGGCGAATTTTCCAGCCTCTTTACAAACTTCTTCTTTTCTTCTTTTTTAACCTCTAAATAGGTTTTTAAAATTGTCCTCAGCACGGATTAGTGCAATAAAAAGAAATTATTCTATGATTTGTAAAGTTTTTAGTGTCTTATTTATTTTCGTTATTTATTTAACAGAAATCCATAGCAATACAATAACAGTAAACAATAGGTTCTTAATTATTATTACATGCAGCCAATAATGGGTTTTACTATGTAGGTTAGAAAATTATATTGTACTTATTTTAACTAATTCTAAAAATGTATTCTTTTCTATTGAATCTAGGTAAGTACATAAAGATCATTCTCGGCCATCCAACGGCAGAAAAAAGTGACGTACCCTAGGTGAGGCCCATGCCCAGCAGTGAACGAATACGAGCTAATTGATTCCTTGAGGAGTAAACAATTTTTTTCCTGTGTAAGGTAGGTATTTCTAAATATAAGTGAAAAACAAAAATGCGAAAGAATTACTGCGAAGAGTGTCTCCTGTAAAATTTTATAAAAGTCACGTTCGCGGTTTTGGATGTCGAACGACGGGTGCTAAGATATCGTAGCAACGCTAAGAATGGCTACGACGGTGCTACGAAAATGTATACTACGCCGCGTAGCAAGAAGCGTATAAACGGATTATGTAGCGGTACGAAGTTCGCCGGGACAGCTAGTTTAACATAAAAGAGATTTTTTTTTTTCACTATAATTGAAGGGGTCCAAAAATTTATTATCCTTGGTTTGTTAACATAGTGATCATATTGACTTTAGTTTTCTTTCGGATAGAAGGGATGATATTGGAATGCATTACGGCATTTTTGTCAAGCTTCACCTCAAAAATACGCTTAGCCACCTACGCATTACTTTGCACACAAGGTGCTTGTGGTTCCTAAATGCTTAACCTCAGCACATTGCGTGGGGTTAGTTGGAACGTCATTAAAAATACATATTTTATCCGGTCGACAAGAGACTGACTATCAATTCTATTGAACGTCAACGAACGACAGATTTGGGTTGCCTACATTTAATAATATACACAACAAACTCTTGTGTAAGTATAGGGATTAATTTAAAGCTATAAAGCCCTGCTATCAACTTATATGAAGCGATTCAATGTAACCGTGGGAAAGACATGTTTGCAGGAGTACTACTTGTTGTGCTAGATTGTCGCAATCTAAGGATTATAGTATCGGTAATATTCCTATCAATTTTGCTTTGGAAACTAAACGATGAGAAAAAAAATATTCCATTGGCCAACAATTATTTTGGTCAGCAGAATAAACAAGTGAGCAGCAACACGTGGTCAGCTGTTAAATAAAATACGGTCAGCAAATAAATTTATTTTGGTCCGTGTAATATTTATTATTTTGGTCAGCAGAAAAAATTAGTTGAGCTAATAAATCAAATACGGTCAGCAAATAAATGGATTTTGGTCGGCAGGTCCGTCGGTTGGTGCTCCTGGCAGCTCAAAAATATTTTATAGCCGTCCAAAACGGTATTTTTTTGCTGATCGTTTAAAGTATAGGTACCCTACAACTTTCATACCGCATGAATATATAAATTTGAAGCCTTGGCGGTGCTCTTGCTTAATTCCTCTGAGATCGCTCGTGACTGCACTGCCAAGTTGTTTAGTTACGAACAACATCATGAAATAGGTAGGTACTCAAGAGCTATCTCAGAAGTAAGACCGCTTTAGCCGCTAGTTGTACAGGATGTAAAGGCAAACGGCAAGAACCTAACGTGACGAGCAGAACTTAAAGCTCTAGCTGTTCCAATACCGATTCCCCGATAAGCAGTCGTATATAAAAAAAGTACTCTGTGATAGCAGTGTCATTATAATCGCCACTATGAGGTCAAGAGGTCCAGTAGGCGGCGTGGGTAAGCTTGGCTGCTAATGTAGTACCCGTGTCCGCCCGCGGGGGGCTGATCGCAAATCATTTCGGCCACTTAACCGCCCTTGCAGACATAAACGCGCTGTTAAAAGCGTGACTGAGGGTACATTGCACCCGACCTAAAAGTTGTACTTACTGATATCAAATATTTTCGCGGATGCTGGCATGGTGGTAAGATACGGTCGAAGTAAAATAACATTTTTTTAATTTTTTTACAATTTTCTGTCAGTGGAGTAGATCACCTGTCCACACAATGATCACTAGCAAACTCGTGGCAAGGGAAGACCCAGACTGCGTTCTTACGACCGGAGGCGCCCATTAAACTTGGCCTTCTTACAACCAGGAGACACATACTTATTAAGGCTGTTGTTACGTCGAGCATGCATAACATTTTTAGTGATTATAATAAAATGAGTACACTTTTGATACATGTGGTCTGAGGGTTTGTTGGATAATAAAATTGCGGACATTCAAGACATATTTTATTATCTAGTTTTTGATTAAGAAAATTTGATTCCAAATTAATAATTTTGGAAACAAATTTTTTTTACTAAAAACTCCTGATAAGAAAACAAAAATGGGTTTAAAATGTACGTAATATAATTTATCTATCAAACCCTCAGACCACATTTATCAAAAGTAGGTAGGTACTCATTTTACAATCTACAATCACCGAAAATGTTATATCGTGCGAGCGAGACAGCGTGCTCGACGGAACAGCAGCCTTAATAAGGAAAGAATGCTGATTCATCATCATTGTGGACCTTACTACTAATCTCTTAATGTTTTGTTTCGTAATATTGTGGCAACACAGGGCGCGTGTAAGAAAACCATTTTCCGATTTAGGATTCGGTTTGAGAAATATGACGCAATTTTTGTTAGAGTAGGGCGTATCCCCTTCCATCTCCTAACTGAAGGGTTAATTGTAGAAACGTGAAAATTTTCAGGTCAGGAGCACATATAATTATTTGGCGCATTTTCTTCGAGTTTCTACTAACAACCGTTTACCCGGGAGAGAGAAGTACGCCCCACTCTAAAAGAAATCGCTTTAAATCTTAAAATTTCGCTATCTCCTAAATCGAAAAATGCTTATCCTTCACCACAATATTTTCAAACGACCGATTCAACGATACCCCGGGTTAGATGGTAAAAAAATATCCCTTACGTGGGATGTACACCAAAGACTTTTAGTTATGATTCTATTTAACCGTTCTGTCGGCGTGATTAGTATATAAATACATGTATGCCAATTCGCAGCTTCTAGTACTAATCTCCGAGCTTAGCCGTAGATAGACAATCAGACGGACGGATGGACTTGGCGAAACTATAGGGATTCCTTGTTATCTGCGGAACCCTAAAAAGAATAGAAATTTCACATAATTTCACAAATTTCACATTTTGCTAAAACTGTATTTATTGTCTGTATGTTTTGTACTGAGATGGCATAAAATATAAACTAAAAATAGAGAAGGGTCTTTCAATCAGAATTAGTACATACTGTTAGAAAAAGCATAATAAAAGGTTTCACTTCTAATTTCTACTTTGTTTTGCCAAGATTGTAGGTACCTACGTGGACGCAATTTTTGCGGCAAGAGCGCCGCGCTATCCTTTGTAATATGACCGCATGTAAACTAGTGCCATCGTGTAAAGGGAGCAATTCAGTTTTTTATTGTTGTCAACATTGTCAAGCTGCTGGCAATATCCTCGCGAATCACAACGCGGCGCGGCGCGAACGCGTTGTGATTCGCCCGCTCGGTCGCAGAGTTGCCACAATAAGTTACTCTATGGTTGCCACCTTAGTGGTTTTCCCACCAGAAGTGGTGCTTTTTCAAGGCTTCTGGTGATATATTTTTTATTATATAGCATTTTTGTTTTATTTAGTGGTATTTAGCGGTTTTTCAATTTGGAATCTGGAAAGGGAAATCCCTCTTCCGTTCCGGAATTTCATAATTACTCTTACTCTATGACCGGGGAACCCCCAGGCGCACTTATAGGTAAGTTGATTTTTTCTTTTTAGCTGACATTCTATGTCCCGCCTGACTTTGAACTGTTGTGTTGTTTGAACAGCTTAAAGTTTGATAGAGTTATTTTTGTAGCAGTAACACTGTTAGTGACTATCAAACTTACAGTCCTTTCACAACACAACACTCACAGTTCAATGTCAGGCGGGACGTAGAATGTCAGCTATAATTTACGTAATTGATTTACTTTGATAATACGTAACATCATATAACTAATAAGAACTACTACATACCACTGAGAAGAATCGCTCGTAGCCCCGGCTGCCTGAGTGATCTTAAACGATCACGAAGGTTAAGCAACACAGGGCGCGTTAAGTGCGGCAGTCCAAACAACATCCCCAAAGCACTAGGCAATAAAGCTGATAGCCGCTTTTGGAAGCATCATAATTATAAAGGTGCATTAGTCTAGTCATTTACTAAGTAGTTACGGATGTTTCATAGGAATAAAATAAATAAATATAAAAAAAATCTTGTATGAATAAACAATCAATAAGCGCATTAATTGAGTAGGTGCCTATATAAATCGATGTATACTTAAAATATTGAATCCCGCTTTTTTAGTTAAAAATTCGCGTTTTGCAAGCACTTGTACCGCATTTTCAACCTCCCCACCTGGCAACACTATACCGACCGGGCGTTTGTGTTTGTTTGTCAGTCATCAGTTCTGTGGAAAAAAAATGGCGGTTGCAAACTAAAAAAATAGTGGTGATTGAAGTATAATTCGTGTAATTTTCCAAGAAATACCTGAGTAATGTAAGAAAAAATATTCTGTATAAATTCATCATCAACACGTTGACACCCACGGCTTGGTAAAGGCGTCTTCATTTCATTCTCACGCCACTTCCTGTGACATACCTACTCAACCACTTTTTGTCGGCTACTTTGGGTATATCTTACTGGGCCCCGTTTCATAAAACGACAATTAGTAATAAATTTCAATGTTTTGTGTACAATAAAGTAGTAATATGTCTAAATAGTAAGTATTTCTCGCCCAGTCTGCGTTAAGGTTAGGTTGGGCGGAAGTTACTGACATTGTAAGTTTATCTACATTCTAATAATGTTGCTTTTTGAAACGTGATTTTCCGACTGATCGTTTCCCCTATCGAGCTGGCCATTCCGTGGTTGCCTTCGTCCACTTAATGCCCTGCCCACTTCCACAGTCATTGGCCTTTCCCAATGTTTGCCTTCTTTTTACAGCATTCGGTGCTTAGTTTACTTGCCTTATGCCCAGCATGGCACGCTCTGTAGTCTATAGCTCTCTTTGCAAGATCATGGAATAACTAACAAACACCAATCTGATAGACACACAAACTGAAACTCCAATTATTGCAGGGCACGCAACAAATCACCATCAGCTGTTTCGGCAGAAAAGGAGAAAAAGAAAGTCAAAGACAAGAAGAAGAAGGATGTGTCTAAGGGCAACTCTAGCAGCAGCTCCAGTGGCAGGTATGCTTGTTATGTAATTTATTTTGTTTACAACTGTTGAGGTTATGTACATAGAAGATTATTTGGATTGACGATTTATGTAGATAAATCATAATAATTATTTTGATGCTTGTAGGGCTCAGTTTAAAAAATCATTTTTACTCATTTTTTCAGTAACCATGACTTTATGAGATAGAGATAATTTGTTTACTTATAGCTTCCAGTGATAAAAATACTAACTCAATATACTTATAGACACAACTGTTGAGGCTATGTATGTGGCAGGTTATTTTGGTAAGTTTAGTTTTAGAGCTCATGTAGTAGTTTCTTCATACTCTATCCAATGTTTCATAAAGGTCTTAACATGCACTTTCTATAATAACATACTGTAATCAATTCACTACTACACAATTCACTCCATTAAAATATGTGTATATTACAGTTCTTCAGGCAGCAGTTCCTCTCGGTCATCATCACGGTCGTCCTCAAGCAGCTCCGGAAGCTCTTCTCGTTCGTCCTCCTCCTCGAGCTCCTCCTCCAGCAGCAGCAGCAATGACGAGCGCTCCAAGGCCAAGAAAAAGTAAGTTTAGTTTTTGTTGGGAAGTGGGCAATTTCTGGTTTCACCATTATAAGGTGTGTACTACCCTGCTGCACTCAGGAGGACCTAATGATTGCAAGTGATGACAACGCTGTCAGCGTTGCAGATTCCTGGGTCGCTACTGTTTAATAAAGACTTAATAAAATTTATTTGCTATTGACACATGAAGAAGAAAGTGTGTAAATTAAAAAGGCCAAAGCTTTTTAGTATCAGACAATGCATTTCTGAATTATGGGGCATGATAGTTTTCTTCTAAGAAGTACTACGGCCCAAATATATGGCTAAAGGCAGAATTGGCAGGTCTATTCTAACTATGATAGGGTCTTGTGTTCTACGTTAGGTCTAGGTTAAAGCTTATTTTGTTTATTGTTCAGATGAAAATAATTTCTTTTATAGAATAGTTTATTAATATGCTATCAGCTTAAGCTAATGCTTGTATGTAACTTTGTGCCTTGTAAACTGGTAACCAAGCCTGATTTTAAAAGAGTTCTCTGAGGGAGCACTAATTATTGTCTATCGTAGATATTCTTTGCAGTCACTACATACATATAGTGCTGAGAGTTCCTAACAAATTAATTATTGGCCTCTTTCAGAACTTCCCCAAACAAGAGTCCCTTAAAAGACCGTCGCGAACCCGACAGAGATCGCGAGAAGAACCGGGACAGATCTCCTCTCGACAAGAAAAAGCCATTGGCCCCAGCAGCCAATGAGAAAGCAAAGAGCCGGGAGAAACATGATAGGTAATTTTTTCTATTACTTACCAGCTGTCTCAGTCACTGAGGATCTATACTTAGTTAATCCTAAACCTGCATCTCAGTCTTATCCCATCCAGCGAAAGAAAAAGTGTCGAAAAATATTGTAAATATGGTAGTTTGAAGACTGCCTCCCAAGTTGATACTTTGAAATGTCTCGCGTATAGTTGAATAAAAATGTTTTAATTTTTTAAAACAAATTTTTTGGCCTATGCCAAAAGGCACGCCAAGTTGCGAGACATACTATGAATTAACCAAAACTTGTGCAAAACTTTGAATTGTGATTCTTGTAGCAATTTCGGAATAAAAGGGCTTATTATTATAATAAAAAAATCTCCCACGGCAGGTCTCCCGGCCGCAAGAAGCGCGAGCGCTCGCCGGCGCCGCGACCCACGCGCATCCACATCGGCCGCCTCACGCTCAACGTGACCCGCGACCACATCCAGGAGATCTTCGCCACCTACGGCACCGTGAAGACCGTGGAGTTTCCCACTGACCGGCTGCACCCGCACAATGGCAGGGGGTATGCCTATGTGGAGTTCAGCAACCCGGACGAGGCAGAGAACGCCATGAAGCATATGGATGGAGGTATGTGGAGTTGGTAGTTGATTCTACTTGAGCCCTGGGAAAGAAATGGTATTGGATATTGTTATTAGTTGCCTTACTTATAAGTGGAATCTATTGATGTGGTAAAAAAATCATATTAATTTCAGTTATTTGGATATTTCTCTGCAACACTTTTCGTAAAATAAAGGACCTGCACCAAATTAGAAACTGCTATAGATATTTCATACTCCAATGCTTATTAAACAAATAAACTCCTACAGTCTTAAAACACTCCTCAGAGGCAGATTAAATAGACTGTGGTCAATTAAAAGATGCACCCACAGATTATTTAAACTGCATTGGAGGAGTATTTTAGACAAATTGTGTTTATAATATAATAAATTTTACAGAACACAAATAAATAAGACCGCCAATCTGTCATCCAGCACACTTTCTGAAAATTAATGATCAGACTGTGTACAATGTGTAATGGAAATGACCCAAAACCTGGAAACTATTTCTTCAGTTCCATCTATAAGTTAAACCACTTCCAATAACATAATTTATGTATGTTGTGCTTGAAGCAGTTTAATTAAACAATAATGACATAACTATCTTAGGATTTACGTTATTTCAATATTTAGTTGTATAAAAGGTGCATTTCTGACTGTGCCTCTGTATTGCAGGTCAGATCGACGGGCAGGAGATCACGGCGGCGCCGGTGCTGATCCCGACTCGGCCGCGGCGGCCCTCCCCGCGCCCGCTCCCGCGCCACCCGCCGCCCCGACGCCACTCGCCGCCCAGGTGAGCCACTTTGCGTAACCAGCCTTAAGAGGCTCCATGCAGTGACACTAAGGACCGGACGGAAAAGAACGGACGAGTGCGAGTAGCCCACCGAGGGTTCTGTACAAATTTGTTGGTACTTACATATTATAGGCTCAGGAATGGAGTCTCACAGTATATCCGAGCTTTTCGGGAAAAGCAATTTTTTTATGATTTAATTATAAATGAATAGTTTTCAAATTTTTTCCCGTACTTGTAGTATAAGACGACATTACTTGCCAAATTTCATACTTCTAGGTCAACAGTAAGTACTCTATAAATTTTGATTCCTTCGAGTGTCGAAATATACGTTTTTTGCGGCATAAACGGCCATATCGTAAAGGTAACTTTTTTTACGTTAACTTAGATGTTTGATTTTTTTCATAGCTTCAGGAGACTGTAGACCTGAGTATGTATATGGTTTTAATTTCAACTCGATACCTGAGTTCCCGAGATAAAAGGTCTTGACAGACCGACGGACGGACAAAAAAGTGATTCTTCAGTTTGGGGTACGGAACCCAAAAAAAACATCTCTACCATACCAAGAACCTAGGCCACAGACCTGGGAATGGACCTTTTCATTGGTGGTGCTAGTGTTACTGCATGGATACCCTTAACCCCACTCTACTTATCTGAAGTAGAGATTTGGCCTTATCACAATGACAATGAAATTTTATTGGCATTCTTAAGATAACTGAGCTATATTATAAATGTGTATGTGTTGTCGCCGCAGGTACCGGCGCCGCAGCCCGCCGCGCCGCCGTTCGCCGCCGCCGGCACCGCCGCGCCGCCGCCGCTCGCGCTCGCGCTCCCCGCGCCCCGCGCGCCGCCGCCGCTCCAGGTCCTCCTCTTCCTCCTCCCGGTAGTCCTCCTATCCCCCTCTCTCCCGTCACCCCACACCGGCACTCTGCTAGCGAAGGCGACGTGCACATGAATTGATTTTACTTTACGACAACTAACCTAACCTAACATTGCCTTTCGCGATACGCACGGAAATTGATTTACACCTACTTGACTGTCCTTGGGATATCGTGACTAGAGCACAGAACATGCTGTGGTTGCATAGATAGATAAACATCAGCAGGCAAAGTATTTAATTGGAATATGAGTTGAGTGTGCAGTATTTTGTTAATTTTTCTAATTATACTCCTGCCTGCCTATTTTGAGGTGCTGATACAGTTGTATCTTAGTATAACGCCTGACAAATAACTTGACCACATGACTTTGACTGTGCATAGTCGTATTTCGGATCTCATTGGCGAAGACTGCAGGATGTGACAGGTCAAATTAATGAATAATGAAACTGGAAGTTTTTGTCAAGTTATGTGCCAAGTATTTTACTTTTGTTGTTTAGACATTTGGCTGATCCATTCTTTTGTTTAAGCTTCAAAAGTGGATATTACTGTAAGTACACATCATTTAAAATCTAGATGTGGGAGCTAAAAGCATTACCAATTCATGTGCACTGCCTATCTCCTATAACATGCTAATGCATTCCGCAGATGATTCCCAAAGGTAAGTAAAGATCCCTTATGAATTTTGTATAGCGGGAGTTGTGGTAAGTCAAGTGATCCCAGAATGAGCCACGGAAACAAACATTCTTCAAATCATAATACACCATTTTTCAAGTAAAGTCAGTAGCTTGGCAAGAGTGAGTGGAAGTGAATTTATGTGACTTAAGTGGAATTGTGGTGTTGTGGATGCCAATTTATTATGGATATTGTAAAATGTAAGAGACATTTGACTACTGTTAATAAATTTTGACTTACTAATTTTGTTTTCTTTGTTTCCCAGATCTCCTAAACCAACCCTTCCATCCCCCAAGAGACCTATACCAAGTAAACTTCAATGCTGATTAGGCTTAACCTTAAGTGCCAATATATTATGTAAAGTCTCAAATAAAATAAAACACTGATTTTGATTTTATATTCATTGTAACTAGAATCGCATTACATTAATGAAGATTAAGCTAATTGATAGCAGTGTTAATAATTTTACAATAAGATTGAAAATCAGAGACTAGAACTTTTCCTTTGTACAACAAATCTGGGTCTAGCAGAGGCAAGTCTGATATTGTTCTGAAAGAAAGAAAATGTATATGGTTTTAGTAAGCCTTGTAAACCACAAACATGAATGTAGCTAACGCGATTTGTATGAAACTACCTACTATGACGGAAAGTGGAGGGAAATATCCTCTTTTTTGGGTGCAAGGACCTTTGTTGTGGAGCAACAGTACATAGGTACCACACTAATTTGAGAACTCAAAACAGATCAAATTGGTGTTGGACTAAAATTTTATTTAAACTTTTCATGCTAGTAATACCGTAATTACAGGAATGGCTAAAAATCTGAATCTGCGATGGCAGCAGATTAGGAGATAATTGCAATTTCTATTATTCATTCAGTAGTAAAAATAACTTACGGGTAGTGAATATTCATGTTCTTGGGGCCCCGTACTGGGTTCCACGCTGAGACTGGGGCCCTGTTTGCCAGCATCAGTCCAGCGGTGGCGACGTAAAGGCCATATTCTTGACACAGACGCTCCTGAAGTATAGAAACAATTTCGTTCTCTAAAAAAATTTAATGTTGGAGATTTATCAGGCATAAATGAATTCGGATGAAGCCCTGCAGGTCAATTTGCTTATTGAATTTTATCGCATATTTTCTAGTAGGTCAAATAGGATACTGCTATGCTATGGTAACCAAACAAAGACATCACAAACATGGAAAAACACTCGGACGAGAGGCATCGTCTGACGGGAGCCAAATCCACGACCCATGCATTGCTGATCAATCCTGTTACCGCTAAACCAACGAGGAAGTATAATAATATCACAACTTACTCTCCACTCGGCGAGCATGAGATCAGCATCACTAAGCGCGCATGCAGCCATTTGCGCGTGATCGATGCACGAGAAGTGAGACAGGTAGTTTTCTTCAAGGAAGCTGACAAAGGAACTGGGCTGCGAGGTGAATTGCTCTATGACGTCGGTGGGGGTGTGACTCAGCTTCTCCTTGTCGCCTTCCATTATCACTGTAATGGGTAGGTGTATGGTGTAATCTGACAAAAATTGTTTGGCAGAAAATATATCTGTTTTCTGTAATAAATACATACATATTAATGCATGAACTCATAATGCATTTATTTGTGGATTATATTTATAATCCAATATGGCATATAAAGGTTTCTTGTAGAGTTTATTACTTGGTCAAGTATTTTTGATTTTTTAAATATTTGAGCTAACAATGTGGCTAATCGACATCCACTCCACGACTACCTCTTTTTGCATATGGCATAAGAGTGAATGCAAAAAGGGGTAGCCACTCACTTTGCAGTGATTCAGTTTAGTTTGTCAATGGATATTCCAGACAATCTTGCTAAATTATATTCTAATGGCTTACTTTTAGGATTCAAAACTCTTCCCACACCATGCAAAATGCTAACAGTCTGATCTTTTCCTATAGATGAGAATTTCGTTGACAAGTGCTTTTTTTTTTTTACGGTTTTACTTTTGCTCTTATCCTTTTCCATGAACTTGCTTGTTTCTAGTGTTTGATTTGAGCCTGAAAAAAACACAAAAAGTCAAGATGTTTAAAAGCTGTGTTGTGGTCAGCAATCTATTGTGGTAGTTTTCTGATAGGTTCCTTACCTTTCAAAGAAGCAAAATGTAAGTTCAAAACGGCTGATCGGACATCACCAGCAGAAGAATTTACTACACACTCTATGAGATCAGCAGATGGGGAATTGTAAGCTGAGCTGTATTTTTTACTCATTATTTCTGCTACTCTCTTGAGTGCTGCCTTTAAGCCTGTTGCTGTTACACTGTTAAATCTGTAATAAATTATTAAATCAAATTCGAAAAGTTTGCAGTATGATGGCATTATGTGCTAAACAGAAAGAATATATTAGAGTTATGGTGTCCTCACACTAGATTAAGACTGTGTTGTAGGCTATTAAAAAAAAAACAAAAATTTTATCTTGCTTTGCTATTATAACTATTATTATTCTCATATCATATCATGCATGCAACAACTAATTAATGTTGAGGAAGCGAAAGTGATCTGTCAGGATTGTGGCAAGTGGCAGTCCCTGGACTTTGCCTATCCCTCTGGGATACAGGCATGAGTATGCATGTGTGTATATGTCTCATATCTATTTTGAATTATAAAGAAAGTCACTTACGAAATATGTTGTATTTGGAATTGATCCTTCAAGTGTGGTGTGAACAGATTCATTGAAGTGTTTTTATTATCAGAGTGAGATTCTGAACAGATGAAAACTATTGGTGATTTGGCTCTTCTTTTATATTGGCTGCAAAAATACATACATTTGTTACAATACACCTTTAAACTTCTTTTATTAAAAAAGAGCAGTCATTTTTAATAAAATATTTATAATAATTTGTACTTACTCTAACACCTCTGTAAATTCTGATGGTGTCCTCATAAAAGTATGAGGGAAATCTTCAACTAGAACTATTTTCTTGCTATTACTGTCTAACAATGATGTGAAATTTGCTGCATTTATGATGAAATCTAAGAACTTGGTTGACTGTCTCTCTTTGAATTCATAGTCACCTGGAACAAAATGTTAACTCAATAATTTAAAATAGATATAGCATGTGAGTGAACTATCTTTACTTCGACATAAAAGCCAAAACTTTAAAGATACATAACTAAGCAAGTTTCACACCATATTCTGTAGGAATTTCAATGTCTACAGGAGTGACCCACTCCTGAAGCTTGAAATCATGTTTAGCTGCAAGAGTTTGAACAGTAATTGTTTTGCCACAACCCACTGGTCCAGTGAGTAACAAGATTTCGGCTCTGTTAGTTTCAGTCATTAGCCTCATCCAGTGTTCCACCTCTTGGACTTTTTTTGCGTTCACTGATAGTTCCTCAACAGTAACGGGATCAAAGTTTTTCATCCAATTTTTGTCAAAAACATCAACCTGAGGTTTGGAGCCCGATTTTTGTGGGCTGGATGGATCCTGAAACATTTTTGCAGCACAAGTTTAGTTTAATTGTATACCGATTATTACAGATTTGTCATTGTACCCACACTAGGCTAGACTTGTGTTGTGGGCAACAGTATGTATTAAGGTGGGCCCTCAAGGAGCAATTCCCATACCTAGTTTGTTTTAATTCACAAATGGCATGCCAGATCTCAATGAAACTATAACAATAAGGATGACATAGATTGAGGTCTGATCATGCTTATAATTGGAAATAAACTTATTGAGAAGTCTTATGAGGCCATAATTTCTTTCTTATTCTGTTATTCTCAGTTGTTATCTCATGATTATGAGATTACAACTGAGATTAACTCATGCAAACCTTGATTTGTGTCCTCAACATATTTTGTAGTATTTTTAGGTTTAGCTTTATGTACTTATTATATATCATCATCATCAGCCATTTGACGCCCACTGCAGGACATAGGCCTCCCATGAGGAGGTTTTGTCATAATCACCAGGCGAGTTGGCGATCGCAGTATGCGGTTGAAATATCAGGAAGACACTGCTGCCCGTTTCCTGGTACTTATTATGTATATGTAGGTTAATTCAATCTTTCCTTATAAGTATATTTATTGCTTTTATACTTTTTCCCCTTTTTATTTGCTAGCCCACCAATTTTTTTTCCACGGTAGAAAATGCTTATGGCATAAGTCCACTGTATTTTACACAAGTTTAAGTGCAATAATATAGTAATAATATTGGTGTCATTGAGATTGAGGTATGTTTGTGAATTAAAACCAAACTGCTTGTATGGGAATTGCTCCTTGAGAGGCTGCCTTAAATGTTAAATATCATCTTTGTATGCAAGTTGCATCATCGGTTTCCGGTAGTTCCCAGTTTATTCAGGTTAACAGCAAAAACAATGTCTGAGAGTATAAGATATCACAGCAGTTGTTGGTTACTTACTGTTTTTGTTGGGGTAGCTTTTCTTTCGCTACTTTTCTTTATAGGAGGGTCATTATCGAAATCTGAGAGCGGGTTGAACCACTGCTTTATCTGCGTATTGACAAAAACATGTCACAATAATGTTTACAATTTTTTCACTGGAATAAAGGAATAAGACGCACCTTTCCTGTCTTCATTTTTCGCCACACTTAGTTATAAATCCGAATAAACGAAGATACCTACATTAGTTTATCTTAGCTGGCAAGTGGCAACACAAGTTTGTACAGATGAAAGGCATTGGTATAAAGCAAGGATATAAAGTTTATCAAAATGTCACATTTTTTTTTAAAGGCTCTGGATAGGTACTGAGGCTCAAAATGTCACACAAGAAAGAGCACAGACTAAAGTCTGAGCGCACTTATGGCATAGTATTTTTTATACCTAGTCTGTGGTGATATGGTTTTCGAAGATCGATGTAAGGCAGACTTACTATACTCTATGGGCATAGGATATTAAGAAACAAAAACTTTCAGTGTTTTAAATTAAAAATTAGGTATATTCATTTTATTCACATTATTTAGTGTCTATAATCATTCAGGAAATAACAAACTAATGTATATTTATTCATATATTTGTTTTGGCTATGTTACCGTATTCACTTCTTGGTTGTATGGCATTACTTCCCAACGTGTTCCCAACATTCTTCATAAACTCTCTAGCTTATGTTACCCAAGTTACGTAAAATTTGGGAATTTTTTTATATTTTGATTTAGATATAAGCGCAATTCGTGTGGTTTTCCTCTGAATGCTATAATTATTCAGCAGGTATGTTAAACTTAAAATGCTCGACTACTAGACATCACTATCTCATCGTACGAGTTCACTAAACAAATTATTTTGTTTTTTACAGTAAACCATGCAGGCCATCAAAGCACTGGGCAATAAGACCCCATCGACCGTTCTTTCTCTTGTAAAGAAGGGAGCATTCACTCCTGCTGTCGATCAAATCCGTAATTTACCTCATTTGCCGGCGCCCAGCCCGACCGAAAAGCGTCCCTATTCACCATTTCAAGATGCTTCCAACATGGCAGAATATGCTGTGGCAAGGTTGGATGATCTGCTCAACTGGGGTAGAAAAGGCTCCATTTGGCCCATGACTTTTGGTTTGGCCTGCTGTGCTGTAGAGATGATGCACATTGCTGCTCCCCGTTATGATATGGACAGGTAAGATGCTATCACAAAACATTGAATAAAAAGCATAATGTACCTAAATATTTTTGTTTCATATTGCACTACTGACAATTTAAAATCAATCCTACATATTATGCAATATCTCTTTAATACCCAAACTATCAAGCAAAAAGACATTGCTGTTGAGTTAACATTATTACCAACATTATGAGCCAGGGACATGATAGCACAACAATACAATTTTAAAAACTCATTTAGAGGCTAAAAATTCACCCTGCAAGCACGGGGCAAAGACCAAATTAAAAAAAAGGCTAAAAATTCCACCCATGCCAGGACTTGAACCCACGACCTCTGGTTCACAGTGCCAGCGCTCTCCCAACTGAGCTAATGGGCAAGTGCAAGCATCGAGTGCAAAATAAAGAATATAACAACAATACAAACTAAATAATCCTTAACTTCTTGGCTCTGGTGGCACAATAAGTTTTTTTTCTATTTTAAAAACTTGGAAAGGTTAAATACCTATATAGGGTTAGAGACTATTGCTACAATACGAGTACAAAAAAATGCAGAGCCTCATCAGGTAATCTCTAACCTTGTAGGTTTAAGGATTATTTTAGGCTAAAATTTGAGCATTCGGGGACTACGAGAAATAGTTATTCCTCGTGGTCCCATTAATGGGTCAATAATTGGACCATAAGAAAACACAAGTCATTATGTCGAAAGTAATTTTATACACATATCTTTTCTTTTAGATACGGAGTGGTGTTCCGTGCATCTCCTCGTCAGTCCGATGTAATGATAGTTGCTGGAACCCTTACCAATAAGATGGCTCCTGCATTGCGGAAAGTTTACGATCAAATGCCCGATCCTCGATGGGTCATCTCCATGGGCAGCTGTGCTAATGGTGGTGGTTACTACCATTATTCATACTCCGTTGTCAGGTGAGTTGGAGTTTTATTATTGTAACTTGATAGTAGGTGAGGAATATCAGTTATCAAAACACAAAAATCTCTAGTTTCTTGAAATGTTAGTTAGAACTAGTGACTTGAAACTAATTATTCCGTTACGTGCCACATACCGCTAGTTATTAAATGGTTATGTGAAATAACACATAGCTGATCGAACAAGGTCTTTTTGTATGAAGAATATTCAGAGGTAAGATTTGGTGATTCTATTTTAAATGGCAACTGTTACTGCCTAATGTGTAACCGATGTCTAAGCTCACAATAAATATTCTTGATCCATGAGGGACTAGAACATGGGGCCGCTGAATTAAATCCTCAAATTAAGTCTGCCTAAATTACATTGTTGATGATGATTCCGAACCGAATAAATAAATATGACAAATACAGCTAACCAAATTAATTTTTTA
This sequence comes from Yponomeuta malinellus, assembly GCA_947308005.1. NCBI lineage: Eukaryota > Metazoa > Arthropoda > Insecta > Lepidoptera > Yponomeutidae > Yponomeuta > Yponomeuta malinellus. The sequence continues at coordinate 10,535,914 of OX371006.1, read as the reverse complement.
AATTGATTGAAAATTGTAAAAGTTCCTTTGCTGAGTAAGTTCACAAGCAACTTAACGCAACCTTTCTGGGGTGATGTATTTTTTTATGGCACAAGGCTTCACCCGCCGAGCCCCACTTGCAGGGGGCTGCAAGTGGACTCCTCTGTAGCCCAACTCCTAACCCCTGTTTGTTTCAGAACCATATTTTTATTTATAAATTTTTCTTTGAGAGTGGAAACCTTTTTTTATTTTCTCAGAGCAATACTGAGAAATAATTTAAGAATTTCCTTTGGAAAATTTTGTTCTTACTTTATCTTTATATGCGTGATAGCTGTATTTGTAGTTAATTTCCAGTCTCAATTCAGCGGTCCCATATTATTGTACATAATACCCAATTAAAATGTTGCTGTGTTAATGTTGTGGTCATCTCTGAGAATATGGGCTTGATAACCACATGTGGAGGATTTTTTTAATTTAACACCTGTGACCTTGGTAGTTCTGTATATATATATATCTAATCCGAAGCAGTATTTTATTAACGAAGCAATCATATCTTTCAGGGGTTGTGATCGCATTGTCCCTGTTGACATCTATGTCCCAGGATGCCCGCCAACCGCCGAAGCCCTTCTTTACGGAGTCCTGCAGCTACAAAAGAAAGTCAAGAGAATGAGAACAATTCAAGTATGGTACAGGAAGTAAACTTAGCTAAAAACTGAAATCACTACCTATGTAATTATTAAAATAGACGAGCAGGCTTCATTTTTGTTAATATAACTGTTAGAGAAGTGAGATGAATCAAATATATTATGTCTATCTTGGCATTACAGCTGTGTTTCTTGAAAAACCTTGATCAATGCCTCTATTGGACAGTGACACAACATTAAATTCTGTCCTGTTTTTACCATCTTTGAAGCCACATGCTTCTTAACCAATTTTCATTTCACATGCTTACCTTGTGATATTTAGATTCTCTGAGTCACCATCAGCCAGTTGGGGACAGTGGGCAGAATCGAGAAACCTTGTCCATTGTAGAAAGACTATACCAAAAAAATACACATCCATTAGCTTGATACTTGACAGAGGCTCTGAGAACTGACGGCCGTTGGGGCGAAAACGTTCTGACCTGGCGACCGCAGACCGGAAGACGCAGTGTGGGCAGGCCCTCCATGAGATGGTGTGACGACCTGGCTTGATGCGGGCGGCATAAGACCGGGAAGCTTGGAAAACGACGAGGGAGGCCTATGCCCTGCAGTGGGCGTCAAATGGCTGATGATGATTATAGAGACTCGGCTGCAAGTGATGAAAATTATGAGTACCTACTTCGCCATATTATGTCGCTGCCTGTATGTAATACAGAGAAGTTTGCGAAGAGCCTCGAAATTTCGCCGATGCCTGCACTTGCCCATTAACTCAATTGGGAGAGCGCTGGCACGGTTAGCCAGAGGTCGCGGGTTCAAGTCCCGGCATGTGTGGAATTTTTAGCCTCTAAATAGTTTTTAAAATTATAGACTGCCGTTAATCATCTCTTGAGCCGCGTTTCATCATTACAATTCATTATTTATTTATTCACGCTAAAGCGCTGAAGGAAAACATCGTTAGGAAACCCGTGGCTTGGTTGGCTCGGCATTACTGGCTTGCCTTTCATGTGGGCTAGGCTGACTAAGCTGTCAGGATGGTATAGGTGCTGGGCAAGCCCACTCCATCTAAAAAACAATGTCCCAGGCACTGCAGCCGAGTGGTCCCTTCACCCATGTGAGTGAAGGTGCCACAGGACGCTGTATAAATCATCTCATTACGTAGGTAGTAGATGCCCGTTTTTTTTATGACGAATCAATTTACATTGCATATGTACTTGATCTGTGTTATGACCGACTATGCTGTGTACATCGAATTCTCATAGTAAACCACAAATTGTGATTCTCCGAAATAGGGCACTGACATTACAATCTGTCAGTCTGCACTGACATTACATTTCCCTCCGTAATACGCGTAGAAATGGTTAGGGGGTATAAAAAAGATTGCTATTGGTATAAAAATCAAAAGTTTTAATGGTATTTTCTGAATCGCACCAAGCTTTCATTTACTCTTTAGTATACAGACTGATTTTGTATAACTATAATACAATTTTGAATTGCTCACCACAAGAGATCTTCGAAATCAATTTCCAGATTTATCATTTTATTAGCAGACTTCTTAGTCAAAAGGAATTTGTAATTTTGTCTGACTCAGTGTTCCAGTAAAATGTTTCAATGGCACATTATAGTTCAATCATGCATCAATTTATCAATTGGATTTCACAGCATCCATGTTCGATTTGTAAATTTTTATGTCCAAGAAATGGTTGAAATAAAGACAATTTCTTAATTAATGATTTATGAAACACTTAATTCTTTTTTTATACAATATGAACATTATGTATTGATTATAATTAGATCTATACCTGAGACAGACACTACTTTGAAGTCAGACAAAATGTTTTTCATACAATAATATCACATAATTTTAAATGCATTACATAAAAAGAATATTGAACTGCCATAACTGGGGTTAAGGAGATATTTTAGTTGTTTACTACATCTTAACATAATGAAAGGAGTCTAAATAAATAAATAAATCTACTCCACTGGTACAATCGAAACACCATTGAGATTTTAACGGAAGTGTTAACTCCCGATACAATAATAATTTATGGGATTTTTCCTTTGTATGTCGTTAAATAAACCAATTCTATATTTTAAACACTAATTTACACACTAATATTTACATTATATTTATAGGTATATATAAATATGTATATATCAATAGCGATTCCATAATCCTATCTCACGTATTCAGCGTTTGATGTATAATTAACTAATAATGGTCACAATAACAACTCGATAGATATTTATTATGTAAATAAACAAGCAGCTGCGAGCGCGCGTGGGGTGCACCGCGCCCGCCGCCCGGCCCGCCCGGCGCCCTCGAGTCGACACTCGCATACAATCATATATTGCACATTTCGAGACACGAACACCGTAACTTCCTACCCGCGAGATCGCGCGTCCGCGCGTCGCGGCGAGACGAGCCGCCCAAATGCAAGCGACATAATAAATAATTTCCTAGGTTTAGCGAAACGATAACTATGCACGTGATATCGGTGAGAGTCTCGGTCGCGGCGCAGCGGACACTGGAGGCGAGGCGCGCTATCATCGCGGCTCCTCCTTCTTGAGCAGGTCGAGCGGCTGCAGCGGCGGGTGCGGCAGCTGCAGCGGTGGCAGCGGCGCCGGGCCCAGCGCGCCCAGCGGCGCCAGTCCGCGGTGCAGCAGCCCGCTGCTCTTGAGCTGCTGGTGGTGCGCGTAGGCCGACAGCATCTTGGCGCGGTCTTCCTCGGCGCGGATGGCGGCCTCCACGAGCGGCGTGAAGCGCATGTGGTGCAGCGGGTCGAAGCGGTACGGGTCCCAGGGCGCGGGCGGCGGGGGGTAAGGCGGCAGCGCGGGCGGCGGCCGCGGGGCCTCCTTGCGTTCCTCCTTGGGCGGTTCCGGCGCGCCGTTGCGCAGCGGGGATCGCTGGCGGGCGCGCTCCATTTCCCTCTCGCGCTGCTTGCGTCTTTCTCTCTCCTCCCGCTCTCTGCGTTCTCTTTCGCGCTCGCGCTCTTCCCGTTCTCTGCGGGCGCGCTCTTCGTGCTCCCGGCGCGCATCGTTGGCGGCGGCGGCGGCAGCGGGCGGGGGCCGGCCGACCGGGCCCGCCGCTCCCGTCCGCCAAGCGTCGTGCAAGGCCATGAGGGAAGGCGGGTGGTGGACGCCGTGCATAGACGACGACAGAGCCAACTCCCTCGCGTATGGGGAGAGTCCGAACGGTGGTGGTGCGCCGGGGAAGCTGCTGGCACCGTACCGGGCGAATGGGGACACACCTGCAATAGTTGCATTGTTATAAATAGGAAAATCAAGAATATAAGAGTTTTCAGGAATGTTCAGGTTTGAATTGTTTCAAAGTATAGGCTCAAAGTTTTTATAACAGTTACCTAAATGCGGATGATGTGGTGGCAGATACGGCTGCGGCAGGTCGTAAGGCGAGCGGTAAGCGGCGGGGGGCGGGGCCGGGGGGGCCGCGGGCGCGGGCGGCGGTGGGAAGGCGCGGAACTTCTCCTTATCGGGCCCTCCGCCACCGGCCTTCTCCTTCTGCTGGTGGTTGTAGATCTCCCACGCGATGCGCACATGCATCGCGTTCCATTTGCCAGTTTTCTGTTGGGAAAGCGTAGCACTGTTACTGAGGCTCTGGGTTAGTTTAAATGCATTTATTTATTTCTCGTATGCATTGTGCGTCAAGGAGAAATCTTTTTTTAAGAAGAAGAATTGTTTTTATTAATAAAATAGGTTCTCCTCGTTCACATTGCATACTATGCAATGCATAGTCATGGTAAAAATTAAATTCATTTGTTATTTTTCTGGAATTAATTAATCTCGGTGGATATGTTGATTCTTGGTTTATTTCACTCTTCTTTCATTCTAGTAAAAATTAAATATGTCGAATAGACTGATCAAATAATGTTGGATCAATGGATCATTAGCTAATGAATTTATTCAGCATTTGACGGCCATTTTGTATTTAGACGTTTCATTCCGTGGAACACAAAAAACAACCATCCGATTTTGCCTTTACGCAATAGTTAGTACAGTATTTTCAGCTGTTTGTAGTTTTAGGTCTATTACACAAAAATACTGGAATACTGATATTTGTACTAAATTAATTTCACCATAGACATCTTATTAAAACACTTAAAATTTATTGTAAAAGGTAAATAAAGAAGTGTGCATGCATTATGGATGAAACTAAGGGCCAAGCCACACTGAGCTATCGTGGGGTACCATTATGTTTTAATTTGTTACGTGTCTCACATTACGCATCTGTACGATGCCTACAACGCAACCCAAGACGCGCTCAGTATGTTCTGACACTAAAGAATAGTGAAACAGCAGGAAACCTACCGCGACGGGGCGAGGTGGTTTATTGGCGGGATCGCTCGCGGCCGACACTACGGGCTGTTAAAATGTGCGAATGGAGGTTAATGATTACAATAGCAACGAAAAAATTAAAGCACCAAGCTGGCAACTGAAAGAATATTATCATGATCGTTGTGTAGAAGATAAAACATGTCGATTCGTAATTTACTCATTTCCGGCAAAGCGATTTATTTTCATTGTTTGACTGTGGACAAAGAAATGCTGAGAAAAAGATTGTTCTAAACAGTATCCAGATAGCTACGTCACGAATCGAAATGCTTAATTTGATGATGAAATGTGGGTCAGAAAGTATAGAGATCACGAGGTAAGAAATAGGTACCAAAAGTTCCCAAGAAATCTCTGATAATTAATTAACAAAATCTAGTAAGCATTATGTGGTACATACTAATATGTACAGGAAGATTAAATATTTTAACGTAAGTTGTACGTGAACTCCGAGGAATTCAGGTCTAGGCTGATAGATGCAGGAAAAAAGATGAAATATAATGTTTGCCCTAGAATCCACATTAAATACTCATTACATGTGTAACAAGTGTAAAATATGACAAAGATTTTTTTTTGTTAAGACTTCACAGTTTATTTTGCACTAGAACAGGGTTTTCAATGTCAGTGTAAAGATCGACTAGTTGTCGTGTCGTATGGTGTGAACGTTGCAGCGATGTGACGATGGGAACGGTAGCTTACTTTAGGCGTGTACGTAGAGAGGGGTGCTGGCTGCACGTAGGGCGACGGCGGATGCAGCAGACTCGACGAGTACGGGTACCCGAGTCCGAGCCCAGTGCGGTATAGGGACGGGATCTTGCCCACGTCCTTGAACTGTGGAGGGAGATGGCGTGTTAGGGGGCACCTGGAAACAGTTCGTAGGATGCTGTAAAGCCGTGACACACACTAGCTCCTTTTGGAGATTCTATCGTGTGATTTGTGGTTTGAAAAAAGTAAAGAAATTGGATCAAGAACCAAAAGTAAATAGGATCTTAATAATAAGAATGCGATCTTTTTGCTGTCCGATTGTACAGTTGATAGCAAAACAACCTTTACACGCGTGCACAGCTTAAACTGCGCGTCTACAACACGAACCGTGAAATTAATTAGTTTTCTTAAACATGCGCGGAAATATTGCCATTACTTTTGAATAAAGAACACGCGAAGTATCATATTTACGTAGACTGAAAAACCAAAATCACTTCCCGGCGCGTTCTTTGAATTTGGAACAAAGAGCGCGCCGGCAATGTTGTATGAAACGATGTGCTGTTTGAATTTAGAACTCTTTGCGTTCTCGTGGCTGTATAGCCACAGATGCGTTTACCTTTCGGCACAAACTGAAAAATAAAAATTGGCGGTAAAGCGGAGTTCGTTGTCATTTTGTAAATAAAATAATTAAAATGAATTCCGATGATTCTGAAAGTGAAAATTAAATGAACACTGACTGCACTCCACCAGATTTACGCCCGGTTTCTCGTACACTAACAAGCTGTTAATCTACTGTTAACAGCTGTCAGTGGTTTTTTTTGTATGCACTTTGTCAATTGACAGCTATTAACAGTAAATTAACAGCGTGTTAGTGTACGAGAAACTGGGGGTTAAGATCGGAAGCTAAATTAGCGATGGAAAACCTGCTTCCAGCTAAATCAAAAGAAAAATTTATTATGTAAAAGGCCGCTTTTTAATTCCTTGCATTTTTTTAAGAAAAGCACTATATATGCCTCGGCCGAAATGGCAATTGCCTGTCTCGTATCATTGAAGTCCTCGCCGCATTGTTTTTGAGGTACCTTTGAATACTTATATGACGCAAGATGCTCCTTCATCACTCCGTCCAACTCGGACACAAAATCTACAAGCTTTAATTGTCAGTTTAGATAACTCTTCTTGCTTTTTAACAGACTTCAAAAAAGGAGGAGGTTATCAATTCGACGCGTATATATATTTTTTTTATTTGGCTATGTTCCTCCATAACTCCGTCAAATCTTAACCGATTTCGACAATTCTTTTTTTGTTCGAACCGATATAACGTCCCATTGGTCCCATTTTACTTTGGTGAAGATCTGACGAAGACTTTCAGAGATGGAGAACGGAACTCTTCAATGGACAGCAGTAAATAAGCCCTAATGGCCCATCCTTTAGCAATATCCGTATGTTTTATAAAATAGCATAAAAGTAGTCCCAAGTTAATTCGGTGATGTTCTGGTGAAGACTTTCGGAGACGGAAATTTAAAACATCACATTTTAGAGCAACGAATTAAGTAGGGTAAATTATGGTTATAACGGACTTGCTTATTTGTCTCCCGCTCCCCCACTAAAAATTGAAAAATAATTTTTTTTAAATAAAAAATAAAAACCTACTTCAAAACACTACAGCACTAAAAAGTTAGAATAATTTAAACAATTAGAAGTATTTATATTGTAGAAGTATAATTTGTAGTCGGTGCCCTTCATAGACGTTGTATTAGCTCGCTCCGTGCGATCGCTCTAGCGCACGGAGCCGTTTTCGCTCAAGGAAAATTTAATTTAATTCCTTTGCAGTAGAAATCAAAATGGCTTGATTTTATTTAACTCGTAATAACAAAACTTAATTGTCGTAATTTGTGGTATTTCCGGGCAGTATGTATTGATAGATAGATAGAGAACACTTTATTGTACATAAAAATAGAAATTACACAGATATTTCGTAACCTAAGAGTACAGATGGCGGCCTTATCACGTATTGTTATGGGTCATTGTGAAAGGTGACGTAGGTATATTTATACGACATAAATGGTAGTGCGGCTCACGAGAGCAATTAAATTGCAGCCGCCACTGCCGGCAATCCTGCATAAGTCGGTCCGAATTTTCCGCATTAGTTAAGCATTCTGACTTCTGACACAGCCCATGTGACAAGAGTTGCCAGACTCACCAGCGGCGCGTATAAGTTGGTGCAGGTGGTACATCTCACCAGCAGTGCGTCCATCTGGTGTTAGAGGTACAACTCAGCAGCAGCGCGTACAATTCACCAGCGACGCGTGCTGCTTGTGCGGTGGGTACTCACCAGTGCCCGTGCAGCCAGTTCGGCCGGTACAACTCACCAGCGGCGCATGCAGCCAGTGGGGCCGGTACAACTCACCAGCGGCGCATGCAGCCAGTGCGGCCGGTACAACTCACCAGCGACGCGTGCAGCTGGTGAGATCGGTACAACTCACCAGCGACGCGTGCAGCTGGTGAGATCGGTACAACTCACTAGCGGCGCGTGCAGCTGGTGCGGTCGGTTCAACTGACAAGCGCCGCGGGCTATACACCTCACCAGCGGCGCGCGCAGCCGGTGCGGCCGGCACAACTGGGCAGCGCAGCGGGCTACACAACTCACCAGCGGCGCGTGCGGCGGCGGCGGCGCGTAGAGCTGGTGCGGGTGGTGCGGCGGCGGCGGCGCGGCGGGCGGCGGCGCGGCGTGCGGGTGCTGGTGCACGTGCGTGTGCTGGTGCTGGTGGTGGTGCATCTCGGTGCGCACGGAGAAGCCGCCCGCGGCCGCCAGGAACCGGCTGTCCAGCTCGCGCCGCAGCAGGTCCGCGCCCGGGCCTGCGAGCGCATCGTCAGTCATTGCTACCCCGCAGATAGACCCCTTAGTCCTAGTAACATAGCAGTTGTGGACTCGACTTTTGTTTCTGTCTACGCGTTATGTTTAAGTTTACGCTAATGCTTAACGTCCTCAGTGCTGACCTTGAAAATAACAATGATTTTAGATTGTTATTTTCAAGGTCAGGACTTTAAAACCCGTATTCCAAGATGTTCCTCAAAGTCTCCTCGACTCATGGAGTTTCCTTGAGGTAGTATATTATCAGTCAGTATTTCGAGTGTAGGTACTCGAGTGAGTGCAACCAATCAATGTTGTGTAACTCGAGTGTGAATTAGTTTTTTTTTATTTTGGCAATGGCGATGTGATCGGTATGATTTTAAAAAAGGCTCTTTAAAAATAACAGAAATCACTTTTAAAATAATTACTCCTGTGATTTTTTTTATTCTAAGGCAATTATTATTTATTTTAGAAAACACGCTATACTAAATACTAAATACAGACAAAATAATTTCCAACACTACATAAATTTTAAAAACCTATTTAGACGCTAAAAATTCCACCCATGCTGGGGCTTGAACCCGCGACCTCTGGCTCACCGTGCCAGTGCTCTCCCAACTAAGCGCTCCGTATCATTATACAACATTAGACACAAAAATTGAGAACAAAACGGCAAAAAAATCACGTTTTTAGTAAATACTTAAAAAAAAATCTGTGTAAATTTCAAGCAATATCGAGCAAAAAACGGCAAAAAAACACTTTTGTTGTATGGGAGCCCCCTTAAATATTAATTTAATTCTGTTTTTAGTATTTGTTGTTATAGCAGCAACAGAAATACATCATCTATGAAAATTTCAACTTTCTAACTATCATGGGTCATGACATACAGCGGTGACAGACGGATGGACGGCCAAAATCGCTCTCTATAGATCATGCTAGGTGGGGCTGCTTTTCGAGTAACAAGTACGTGATATGAACTTACTGGTCTGGAAGAGCGACTCCGCGGGGAAGGGGTTGGGGTTTGGCGGGCCTAGTGGAGCGCCAAACAGCGGCGCGGGGGGGAAGCCAGGTCGCTCCGGCGCTGGCGCCCTGCTGGAAGATATCCTAACCATCACATATACCGCCTATGCGTCCAACTTAGATTGGAGTGACATTGCTTGTATAGCAAGGAAATCATATAAAAACTTTTAAAAATGAAACGATAACTTTTTTTTCGTGGTTTTCTGGGTCACAAATGCGAAAAATAAAGTTACTCTAATAACAAAACCCTTATTAGATTTAGTTTTGTCATTGAATTCTGAACGTTTTCTTAAAAGGGCGTACATGCATAAAAACATTATTTTACGAGATAACTCAAATATTGATAAACGCTCTATACATTATAAGGCGTTACGTGCAAGTTGTGATGTCACAGTTTGAGCCCGATTTGTATGGAGCGTTTGTGTACCACGTGACTATATTCACTTTTCGACAGGTTATATTATGAAATGTGTTAGTAATAGAGAAAAAATGAGCACGTTTATTAATCTTTTAGCATGGTCTCTCCAATTATATAAATAAATTTGTAGTGCAAGTTTTCCATAAATTGTGACTCAGTAACCAAACTATATTCGGTATACCTCCCGATAAGAGAACATTCTTGTAGTCAAAATACGTCTCACTGTCGACAGCGTTTAGATGTTTTTTTGGAATTTTCAAAAAATTGACAAATTCTGTAATTTTGTCAGAAAACGGGTGACTGGCGCCATCGTGCAACATTTGCTGCACATTATCGTCAAATGAATGAAGATATAGTGACTAGAATTGAGAAAGTAATGTTGCGTTGGTTTGGACATGTGGAGAGGATGAAGGAAGAAAGATTGACGATACAAATATATCGAGCGAATGTGGGTGGAAGGGCCGGTAAGGGACGTCCCAGGCGGACACACTTAATAGGGGACGTATTAGCAAAGGGCAAAAAGTACCCGAAACGGGCGTGCGCGCATGCGCACATTATTCTCATATCTATCATATCATGCATGCAACGACTAATGAATGTTGAGGAAGCGAAAGTGATCTGTCAGGACCGTGGCAAGTGGCAGTCCCTGGTCTGGGATAGAGGCGTGAGTTTTAGTATGTAACTTTCGCCAAATGTCACATGTAACCTATAACCGTAAAGTTACTGAGTAGCCTGCACCCTTATAGATAAACATGATGTCGGCTGTTTTTGTGTCTCACAAAAATGAAGGAGCGTATGGGTACTAACGTGACGCCCCAATGCGCCGGCGGTTTGGCGCCCGAGCTGATGGATCCGACCGTGGGCACGGGCGCCAACGAGTGCGTCAAGTGGGTGGCAGCGGGCGCCGCCGGCGTCGGTGTTGGCGCGGCCAAGGGTGCTGCAAGGGGCGCGGTTAGGGGCGTCGCTAGCGGAGTCGCCAGCGGCGCTGCAAGCGGGGCTGCGAGCGGGGGAACCTGCGAATGAGCAACGTGGTGAGCTGGTAGATAGATTGAGGACAGGGAGTTTAGTTTGAGCCATGTCTAGTTGGTTTAATCAAATTTGTATAGAAATTAAGTAAATAATTGTGTTTTATCTATGTATTTCTTTCTTTGTGTACATATATTTTTGAGAACATTGTTTAGTTTTGCTCATTTTATTCTAAGGTCATATAGTTTTTAGAGAGCAATAATAAATTACTCGGTGGAAGCAAGAGTTGGGAGAATTAGTATCATAGACTGGATTGGGTGTTAGACCAATGTCTAACAATATGCCTTATTCCAACAATTTGGAATAAGGCATATTGAAATTTTGATAAATGAACACTATAGCATTTTCCGTGGTTTTCGTTGGCATATTAAGCATCACATGTCAAAGTACCCTTTTTGAAAATTAAAATTATATATCACTATTGGTGTCCAATAAAGTAGAGAACACATTATTGGACACTTCTACCTACATTAAGGATATTTTAAACTGTAACATGTAGTTTGGCCGGACGACGGCGTCTTCGGGCGCTGTCTACATACCAAGGGTGGAGCCAGCGAGACTGCCAGCGGGGGCGCCAACGCAGATGCCAGTGGCGGAGGCGCAATGGGCAATAAGCCGGCGGTCGGGGCCGGGGGTCCCGCCCCAGCCGGCCCTGCGGTGGACGATGACGACACTGGCGTGCTGCCACTGGCGCGCGATAGACTGCTAATGTTACTGCTGAAATAGGGGGAAAGTATGGATTAGTGCATGTCACGTTTCATCTTACATTGCGAGATGAATATGTGCAGTGTAAAGGCTCGAAGTATGCTTTGTCGCAGAGCAGGACTTCCCCATACACTAGAAGAGATTCCTTAGGAACCCCTTTTTGACGTGAAGTTAGTAGGCCAGTAACCCTACTTACTATTCGTTAATTTTTTCAGGATTAAGCCAGTTCAATCCACTGGCATTATTAAATATTATATGACCTAAGCACAAACCAAATCCCGACCAATTTAATTTTCATTTGTTAAATTTTGAGTACCTAGCATTTTAGAGGAATCATATAAATAAGAAAAAAAAAAAGAATGTTTGTAAGTGGTTTAACTATCGATACAGGACTTCAAGTAGTGCGTCATTTCATTAACACGCTGTCCACCAACTGCAGTTTATGGTACAATCTAAGTGCAATATAGAAGTATTAATAAATAAATCATATGAAATCGCAATCAATAAATCAATATTTACTTGACACACAGGCTTTCCTCTAGTTTTTCTGTTGTTGTTCGTATTATGTCACTTATCTGTTTATTTTGTTTCTGTGATGTGTCTTGTTGGTTTAATACATGTCTTTTCTTTCTTTCTTATTTGCAACTTAGTGTAACATGTTATTGTTGGTGTTAATTACAATTTAGCGTTTAGAACTTAGTTGCCTTCTACAGGCATTGATAGATAGATATAGAACACTTTATTGCACAACCATGTGAAAGAATTACGCATAGTTTTTTAAATCTCAGTAGTGGTATACAATTGGCGGTCTTTTCGCTCAGGGAGATCTCTTCCAGACAACCTTTGGATGGAGTGGATTGCAGGAAGAATATAGTCGGCAGATGGATGTACATAAATAAGAGAATCTGAAATATAATGGTATGTGAAGTAACAAACATATATAGCGAAAGATTACAAGAATATAAGTACATACAATTACATATTACGTAACGTACATGTACTTAAATAATAATATACTTACGTAAATACCTACAAAATACATACATAATCATACATTGCAACTTATAAATTACACAAAACATTCCGTTTTCTTTGCGCAAAACATTTTCGTTGCTAGGGGAGGCAAAATAAAAAGTTCATTTGGAGCATTGAAAACCGATTGTTTTGTGTAATGTTTCATGATAAACACGAGCAGGAGACCCGGCTTAAGATACACAAATAGGTGCACAAAACAACGTTCACCTGAAGCTCTCCCGCTCCCTGTTGGGGCTGTGTCCCCGCGGCGAGTAGGAGTGCGGCTGGTGCAGCGACTGGGCGCCCGCCGCGCCCGAGCCGGGCGTGTGCGGCCGCACCCCCTTCGGCGTCTTGGGCGCCACCAGCGGCGACGCCGACAGGTTCGTGCGCTGGAATGGGCCGGTCGTTCTGGTTAGCTTGTAGTTAAGGTGGAGAAAGCGTAGCTCACAAATTCTTTTTCGTTGGAAAATTATAAAAACTCCCTGAACCAGGACTCGCACAGGAAGTACGACGACGCTTACTTGTTGCGTGTAATCAATGTCAAAAGTGGCGACTTTCCAGTACATTAATTGTCAAATTGTGTAATTTTAGCCCTACAAAACGCGTGACTCGTGCCATACTACCATACTGCCATACTACCTACACACATCAAAAAAAGTTTGCGATCACTTTGAAAAACTGAAATCTTTTTTGTTACTGTAGATTATATTATGATTTTTACTTCTTTTTAGATTCTTTATTTAAAAATAAAGAATTAGAACACAAAACAATGACACCGTTCAGTTGTTTTTTCATATTAAAAGGCTTTCAGTCCTAGCTTACGCTCATTCAGAAATCTGATTTAGTCAATTATAACCGATTCAAGATATTTTTTGCGGAAAGTTGTGATTGAAAAAATGCCAAGAGGATTATCAGAGGTTTTACGAGCAAGAATAGTAACTTTGAGGGAAGAAGGATACACCGCGAGAGTACTAGCACGCAGACTTGCTATATCCCAATCCTGTGTCCTGGCTACGTTGCAGAGGTACCACGGAATGGGGAATTTAGCTGACCGATCCCGCAGCGGTCGCCCAACTGTTTTGACAGCTGCCCAAAAGCGCTATATTAAATTGCTGGCAGCCCGTGATCCAACAATCCGCCTCTGGGCTTGAAGTTAGCACGCAGACCGTTCGCAATTGCTTGCACCACGCTGGATTACGAGCACGGAGGTCTTGGCGAGCTCCGCTCAATTCCCGGCAACGTCAACAACGAAGATTGCAGTGGGCTAGACTTCCGCAAAATGAAGAAGGTGAGGAAGAAAACATTTGGCAAAACTGTCTCTTCGTTGACGAATCCCGAATCAGCACTCATCCAGATAACCGACGTGTCCGTGTCTGGAGAAGACCAGGCGACCGTGAAAGACAAAGAACTGCCACTGGAACAGTTCAGCAAGGCGGAAAATCGGTGTCCTTTTGGGGTGGCATTATGATTGGAGGTAGAACGCTTTTGATCCCGTATCGGGGCTACATGACAGCAGACATGTACAAAGCAGTTGTTATTGATGATATCGTCAGACCATTCCGAGTAAACCATGGGCACCAATTTGTACTGGTCGATGATAATGCGCCCGCACATCGAGCTCAACGAGTCAATGCTGCTCTTCAAGAATACGATATCACACGTTTAGACTGGCCTGCCGGCTCGCCCGACTTAAACCCAATAGAGCACGCGTGGGATGCTCTTAAACGAGCTGTATGGAACCGTGAGCCACGTCCCCAGACAGTTCCAGAGCTCAGGGAAGCCGCTATTGAAGAATGGGATAGGTTAACCCAGGAAATGCTGGATAACTTGATCCTCAGCATGCCCAGGAGGATCTCCGCATGTGTTCGAGCCAGGGGAGGAGTTATTTTATATTGAATTTAACCTTTTAATAATAAATTGTTGTTTAAGTTTAATTAAACAGTATTTTTCTTTCTATGAAATTTCTATCACAATTACATTATGATTAATGGCTCAATTTTTTTTAAATAAATAATAAAAAATAGTTTTATATTTTAATTTCAAACAGGGTATTCCTATTTAAAGAAAGCATACAACATAGATTTTTTCTTGATAAAGTTAAATTTAAAGAATTATAGGAGCTTATGCTATTGATCACAAACTTTTTTGATGTGTGTATGTTGGTCGGACAACATTACAAGTTTATCTGGAATTAAATTAATAATACTTATAGTACATTACTGCAGCGGTCAGCAAAAGAGGCATTGATGGACGAACGTGTAAAGTCAATGCATACGTAAGTCCATCAATGCCTAGTTGTGGCCAAGACTTGTATAGTTAAAATTCAAATTAAGTACCTAGGCAGAACTTTTTACTTTTCGAAATCAATGACCAACAATGAAAATAGTACATTACATAACTAGGGCCGTAAAATAAAGGGTCATAAATATGCGATAGAGGGCTTACTATTTTACCCTCCGGCATACAATGTCTTCATCCTATAATGTCCTCATTCAATATTGTCCTGATCCTAAAAAGCCTGCATCCTAAAAATGTCTCCTTCCTATATTGTCTCTATATTACAATGTCTTCATCCTATAATGTCCTCATTCAATATTGTCCTGATCCTAAAAAGCCTGCATCCTAAAAATTTCTCCTTCCTATATTGTCTCTATATTACAATGTCTTCATCCTAAACAGTCCTAATCCTACATTGTCAATAACTCAACTAACAAGATAAATAACTCAAATACTCCCATTTTCTTAACACATTTAATTTATTTTAAATGAGCAAACATAAAATTAGAAAAAACATTTTGTTGGCAGATGAAAAAAAACAGTGAATTATTCCTTACCGTAAAATAAAAAATACGTTAACTCTTAACAACTAATTAGGTAATAGGTATTTAGCGGAACATCTACAGCCCTAGTTATGTAATGTACTATTTTCATTTCTCATACTCGGAAAGTAGTGTTTGTTTGATCCGAGTAGCGAGTCGAAGACGTTGCTTCCCACCCTCGGTCGGGAAAGACTCATAGTAATTGCTTCCCTCTCTAGGGCGAGAATGAATTTTAAAAATAAATTAAATTTGGTTAGATAGGTAGTCGGCTACGAAATATTTTACATAAAAACAAATTTCGAAAAAAAAGCGGTCTTGTGAGTGTATAAACAGCCAGTGTGAATATTTAAAAAAAAACTAGTAAGCGGGACGGCCTAGGGCGGTGACGCGGTGTGTTCCATCTTCAAAATTTAAAAAAGAGTACATATAATTTGGCGGCATACTAACTCTGTAAGCTGTACAGAAATTCAAAATCTCGATTCTAAAGACTAATATTTGATTAAAAATGAGTTCAAGCGATTCTGAAATATTGACCCCAGATTCGGTTAAAGACGAGGCACATACAGTAATCGAAAATCTTTTGCCAGAAATTTCAAAGGAAAGTTACTTAAATACATACAATGACTTTATGAAGTGGCGAGCAAACAAGAAAGTAAAATCATTTTACTTTCCTTATATTCGAAATGAAAAGTAGTGTTTAACACAGGTGAAAGTCACCAATTCCCACTGGGACTATAGCCTAAATACCTCGTATGGGAAATGATTCCATTCCACCCTTGTATAACAATCTACTTTTCCCGCGTTAAAGTTTTCATTTGTTTTTTTTTTTTCAATTAACAACTTTCTATTTGCAAGCCAGTTCGAAATTTAAATAAAACCTCTGATAAAAGATAGATCGATTTTGAAATTACACGACAGATATGAGTTTACTGTGTAATTTATTTAGCCGCTAAAACACGACAGATATGGATTTTCAACTTTTGCCGGCCGCTGCTCGCATGTAAACACTCATCATAAGTCGCCACTGACTTGGATGACGTCATTATTTTGATACTGCGGTATTGATTTACGGTTGATGGAAGGATTAAGATGGGACCCAATACAGTGGTCATTTACATGTAATAAGAGGCGCTGTTTCAAAATTTGTTCTTTCGGAGATAAACTTTGAACTACCTATCTACATCAGATGGAAGAAGCATAACTCTTGTTCTAATAAAGTTGCTTCTATAATGTGCAATTATTATAAAAAGAAGTTTTCAGAAACGTGTTTCTCTAGGTACTAACCGTATCAGCGGAGTTTCTGGGCGAGGCCGCCGCGGGAGGCAGGTATGGGCTGTGTTGCAGTGTGGTCGCGTAAGGGGCGTAAAGGGGCGGGTAGGCAGCGCCCGCGTACGCGGCCGGCGGCGGGTAGCCGTTGGACGCGGAGACCGCCGGGCTGGCGATGCGCGAGGGCAGCTCCGCCGCTGACGTCACGGCCTGCGGGCTGGCCGACACCGCCGTCACCACGGCGGGCGAGGGCGCGGAGCTTGGCGGGTGCATGGGACTCGCCGCTATAGAGTTCGGATGAGGAGGCAGGCTTAGTCCCGGGAGCTTCACGCTCGGAGTGTACGTAGGCAACGCCGTCGTCGTCGACGGAATGCCCAGTGACGGCGCCACGTGGTTCGGAGCGGACGACGTCAATGGTGTCGGGTTGCTCGGCGGCAGGTGGTGGTTCATTGTGGAATGACTGTTGACGGGGTGACCCAAATGCGGCGCGATCGGCAGGCTCGCCGTAGAGGAGGGGTGGTGACTGGAGATGTGGTTCGCCACGCTGAACGGCGCTAGGTGAGGTGGTCGGTTCGCGTACACCGGCGGAACGGAATGTTTCTGTAAACTCGCTTGACTCTGATATGGTATCGCGTGATTGTGAATACTGGAACTTAAACTCGAGTTTATATGACTAGACCCGATCGAGGGCACCGGGTAGGAGCGGGAAGTCTGCGCGGCCGGTGAGAGCGGGCGGCCGGCGAGTGTTTGAGTGGGAAGACTGGCGGGGGCGGGGGCGGTAGCGGCGGCGGGCGGCGCCGAGCTGGCGGGCGGCGGCGGCCGCACGTCATGGCCGGGCAGCACAGGGTGCGGGTGCGAGTGCGCCGCGGCCGGGGCGCGCAGGTTGAGCGGCGCGGCAGGCGGCTCGGGCGCCGGCGGCTTGCCCGGTGCCCGCGTCTCGTGGTTCGTGTGCCGGTAGTCAGGCAGCGCGGCATGCGCTTGGTACGAGGGGTAGAGTGGCGAGGGTGCGGGCGGCGCGGGCGTGGGGCTGTCGGCGGCGGCGCGCGCGCCGGGCTGCAGCTTCGTGCCGGCGGGGCGCTCGGGCGCGGGAGTGTCGGCGGGCCGCGCCGCGACGTGCGTGGCGGCGTGGCCGTCGAGCGCAGGGATGTGCGCGCCGTTGGAGCGGTGCGGCGTGTCGGCGCGAAAGGGTGGCGGCGGCAGAGCGGGCGGGGGTAGCGCGGCGGGTGCGGGGGAGGGCGCGGGCTGCGGCAACGGCGCGGGCGCGGGGCTGGCGCTGCCGCCGACAGGCGCGCGGGATAGCGCCAGCGCGCCGCCACTGCCGCCGCGCGCCACCAACTCGCTTTTCACCCCCGCCACCGCGCCCGCCCCCGCCCCTGCTACCCGGAACAGAGAGCTTGCCTCCGACACCTGACAAACAAGTAGATATTTTAGAGCATGATCAAAACGACCAAATCTAGGTTGCTGCTGCTACAACTCAAGATGCGAAATAAGATATATTTTTGATATCTTACATCTTCCATAGACGCATCGTGGTACCGAGGTGACGGATTTCTGCTATTGTCTGCACTCGCCTGAAACAATTAAAAGTCTCGATTAATATTATAGGTAAGTCAAACTGAACATCTCAAGCTCAAGTTATCAGTAAATAAGTAATAAAACCACAAGTAATAAGTACGGATTCAATCAAGAGCTGACTTAAAACTTAATGGACTCTGTCAGAAATACGCCGATTAAACGTTTCGGCTGCGAGAACAGCGGATTCTGTCGGGCGGTAATTTATACGCGCGCGAGTTAAACCCAATATTGACATAACGGTTCAGCTTGTACGCGCGATATCAAGTGTTGCGAATCATGTCGAGTGGCGTGCGCGGGTAAACCGGTGTTGGCAAGCGAGCTTTCTAGCCCCACTCCACACCTTATTAGCATGCGACCGATGTCGATTGTTCTATTCTAGCACAATACAGGCTTACCGCCGTTTTTTATACCCACTACGCGGCCGTTTGAAGATGAAATCACGTCTGACACATAAAACATTGATAATGGGAATATTAAGCAGACGCAAAGCGGATAGGTACTGAATAACAAATACCGCGGCCATCACAAAAAGTACCGCGACTAGAGTTACTAAGTAGCACCGTGAACATTTTCCTTCACCTTCGCCTCGACCGGCCTCGGGACTATTAAAAAATCTCAATTAAAAATGTGAAGAATGGCAGCCGTGGTACAATAAAATTTTATTTCCTGTATTTTATGGGATAATCATACTTAACTTGAGTAATTACTGTAAAGAAAGGAATGCGCAAGACACCGTCGGTGTATAGGGAATGGAAAGTAATTACTTGGAGATATTTACGGGCGAGCGAGAAAATGGCTCAATAAAACTAGCTGGCCGACACAGGTTTACGAGAACTGCGGTGTAGTATTGTCCCCCACCGTCGATGCTCGACACCGGGATGACATTAATTTAAAAGCGCGCCGCAGTTCGATCTTAAAACAACGGAGATTGTAGAGTTAAGACCGAACAATATTATAATTGAAATAACAAATAATCATATCGTATAATTTAACATGACAGTAAATATGGGTCGGGGGACCCACGTCTAGGCGGGCAACATCACCCGACTCCTTGGGTTATTATATGTTGTGTAAAAGTTAAGAAGTCGTTATCGATCCCACGGAGGCGAAAGGAACAAATCGCCTAGGGAGGAGCGTTCCGGCAATTGAATGTTTAGCCTTATCCGGCGCGGGGAGGGTCGTCGCGCCGCAACAATGGAATAATAAATCAAGTATGGGCTGCGCGTGCCGGCTGCGGCGCGTCCGGTTCCACTGCCTCATACAAACAGCACAACGCGACCACGATCAAAGCCAACGCCGTGCCTGGCACTCGCGGGTTTGGCGTCTGCGCTCGTGCCCTGTCACCCGACGAGATATTAGCTCGATGACTGATGCCCAGTCAGAAATAATAGTTCAGTAGAGCCCACCGCCGTGCTCCGAACACGCGCGATTCTAAAATAACAACCAGCAATAAAAATAAACGGTCGCATTAGTCAACGATGTCAAAATAAACACTCAGAATGTTAACACGCATTGAAAATTTAAGTTTGACTCTGTGCGAGGTGATTTATGGAAATTAAATCTTTACATTGTCAAGGTATGCCCGCTGGCTGTGTTAAGTCTGATAGGTTTCGACAATGCGAAATATAGCCATACCATGATGTATTAAAGTCTAGCGGCAGTTAACGAGGCCGCTTTTAAAATTAATTAAGTTTCATGCTTGAAATTTCTGATTTAATTATATTCAAATTATGAATTCAAAACAGATAGCGGGCATAATCTCGCGATCCCAGCCTCGGGGATGTTTCGCCTCGTCCGCCCGCCTGCCTCCACTCGGGGTGCCAGCGCCGAGCGAAGGGAAAAATGGCGTGCCAGCTTCTCGCCCCTCATTCCAAATTCTAATACTTTCACAAACTTTTAATAGGATAGGACTTAAAATTCAAGAAGATCGCTCCGTAGCGAAGTTCAAACAGCGGTCGCTGATCATAGCCTGCGGTCTTTTTAAGGGCTTCAAGGCATTTATACAGCTTTTCTAAAGATTCCACCCATTTCGCCGGTTATTGAATTTTACAAACGACTTATCAATTTTATCTTTTACGGTTTCAGGATCGAAGTTAACGTCCCATAATTGAATAGTGTTCTGTGTCCACGGACTGCAAAATTCGGCAAAGCGCAACCTGTGAGGCGACATGTGTGTCAAAAAAATAAATGTCAATGACAATATGTAGTAAGTGGTCGAAAAGTCTATCTATAAATATTCAACATAGATGCTTGTTCATGACCTGAATTCTATGCAGCAGACATTCGTCCATTGTGGCAGGCTAATAGCCCGATATTTCATTCGCTAATACCATAGACCAAAAAAAATTTTTTTGGTCTATGCTAATACTATTAGCGATATCGGGCTCGAAGGGTGGAATTATGATGAAGGGAAGCCGGTCCAAAAAAAAGAGTGGATGCTAGCGCCAATTTTACGCCTTCTTGACGTCTTCTTCAGAAGATAAGGTAGTGGAACATGGGGCCGCTGAATTTTATCTTCAAATTAATATGACAAATACAGCTAACCAATTTTTATTTTTTTAATTGATTGAAGTTTGTAAAAGTTATTAATGTGGTGTTGCGCTCACTTCGCTCGCTAGGCTGCGTGAGTTCCCAAGCAACCCAACATAACCTATTTACAGGTTCTGGAGTAAAGTTTTTTTATATGGAGCGAGGCTTCTTCCCCCGAGCCCCACTTGCAGGGGGGCTGCAATTGGGGCTCCCCTGTAGCCCCCATCCACCCCCTCATTTGTTTTAGAACCAAATAAAAATCTTTTAATAAATTTTGAAAGCGATTTTTTTTTTCTATGAGACTGCGTTTTTCTCCGAGAAAATTTGTTCTTACTGGATATCATATCAAGAGCTGTATTTGTAGTAATAATTTTAAGCCTCAATTCAGCGGCTCTATATTATACATAATACCCCTGTTTTTGGCAAAAATAGTTAAATCATTAACATCTGGAAAATCCGAGCTGCTCCAAAAGATTCGGAAAATAATAAACAACGAAACCAAAACATTTTGTTCAATTTGCAACTTTAAAAACCTATTTAGAGGCTAAAAATTCCACCCATGCCGGGACTTGAACCCAAGACCTCTGGCTAACCGTGCCAGCACTCTGCCAACTGAGCCAATGGGCAAGTGGAATTTTTAGCCTCTAAATAGATTTTTAAAATGGTGTAACAAAAAAAGTCTTATTTGTCGTAATGTCGTAAAATATTTGTAGTAAAAAGATCTAGGTATGGAAATGTTTAAATATCCATCTTTCCTCTTGCAAGCAATGTTTTGATCAGCACGGCCTACCTGAATGACATGCATTTTCTTATCAAGATTAAGACTGGAAAACGAAGTTTGACCGAGCATATAGATAAGAGATAAGATAAGAATATTCCTTATTGTACCAGGAAAAACACAAACATGAAATGTTTACAAAAATGCAGTACAATTGGCGGCCTTATTGCTTATAGCAATTTCTTGCAGGCAACCGACGATGCATCGTCGCGATGGAGAGTTGTTGAAGGAAAAGTGAGACGGGTAGTAGGTGCAAATATGAATATTCATTTACATACTTATAGATAATAATAATATTCTTACTGATACCTTTACATAATATAGGTATAATAATTATAAACATACATAAAGTTACATAAGATACAATAAAGTTCTACCAGAGGACAAAAGAAAAGACATACCTACATTCAGAAAAACAATAATAATTGAACTATTTAATAAATTAGAGTGATAGATATAGATAGTGAACCCTGCTTTTAAAGATAGCTGGGGAAGAAAAGCGCCTTATTGAAACCGGCAGATCGTTCCACCTCGTCGAATGACTTGGAATCTTTAGCATCAGATTCTGGTCAGACCGAAGGGCCCGACTGTGGGAGTCACTGAGGTAGTTAAAGCGCTCTTTAATATAGTCAGTTGAACAGCACTCCATGTGAATTAATGTCATATTGACTAAGAAAACTCGCCGCAATGAACGAATATGAGGAAGAAACGCAGAGAAATAAAGAATAGGTATACAAGTGACAATATCAATTATCCACCAAAACAACGAAAACCACATAAAACCTCATTTTTTTACAAGCGTGCACGCAAACAACAATCACAGCAGGTACCTACTGTTTGTTTACTTTCGAATAGTTCCGAATTGATTTCCGACAAAACAATACACTTCTATAAAAAAACAGTAATTTGCGATTTCTTATCACAATGCTGAAATTGTATTTTGCATTCTTATAATGTCGGTCGCGCCCGAATGATAAAACCGATCGCGCCCGAATCGCTATCTCATACGGCAATAAAAAAGAAAGAAAAGGAAGCCAGGACAGCGCAGCCTACCTCGGCCACTTTCGACAGAGACAGAGCATGTTTTGTGGGAGTGCGAGCGACACAGGGCAAAGCAGCTAATACGGCCGAGGTAAGCCGTTAGCATTCTGGGTTGTTTCGAGAAAATGTATGAAGAACTCGGGAGTGCCTGACATAATGAGTGTAGCAAATTTGGTTTTGGCGGGGTCGGATTTCTAAACGAGAAGCCGGTGGGAATTGGCTTATATGGACCCTTCGCCACAGCGGGCATGCATAATAAAATACAAACGTTGAACATTAGAACGTGTTTGCCATACTTGGAATGGCGTACTCTCAACTTCTAAGAGGGCTTGCAATATTTTTTCTGTCTGAAACTGAGGAAATTCTTTGTATAAAAAATTAAGATTTTTTGTGGCTAAATTCCAAGGATTTTTCTTGACTAGCCTCTGTCTCCATAATCAGACCCTCGATCATAGTCATAACCCATCCCTGAAGCTCTCATCAAGAGCAATTAAATTAGCTCCAACACGCGGTAGCTGCTTTAAGCTGACTTCCCTAGACAGTCTTTCGACTCCATCATCAGTTCAAACATGTTTGGAACATCCAATTGCACGAGGTAGCTACCTCATAGCAACTGTCGACTCTTGAGGAGTGCTCGACTGTCTTCCGTCTCTAACATTCTCGAAACCCACGTATTCTCGGCATCATTAGGAAAAAAAAGCAAAGGATTCATGCCATAAAATCTACGACTTAACCTGTAGCCCCCTACAGGGAGTAACCAGTAGCGCCACAGAGGCAAAAAACCTAGGACTATTTTTTCCATGCTCTTCATGTAGTGTATCACTGCGCTGGCTTGTACCGAGAAACACCTTTTGATATGTGTGGGTGAACAAATGTAATCCTGGGCAAATCGGCTGTCCCAAAAATGAACACAGTAAGGGACATTTCTTTCAAAACTGAGAAATACTCGTAGTTGGTTCCAGTAACCAATAGTGGAACAATCTAGGTTTTAAAAAAATGTCCCTTACTGTGTTTATTTTTGGGACAGCCGAAATGACCTCCAGCTCGAGAATCCTGAGCTTCTAATTGGCACACGGAAATTAAATTAACCCTCCACAAGGCATTACCGTAATATATGCCACCAGGTAAAGGGCGTGCATCATAGGCTGTAAAGAGGAAGATGAGATCAAGCGCACTGGTAGATCATTTTTGGCATTAGCATACAGTTTACTTTTCGCTATGCGACAGGCAGGTTCTTAGTATTTAGGGCTTACCCCGTGACGATATTTTAGGAGCACACAATTTATTTGGCACAGAGCAAAATTACTAGTTTCCACGAATATAAAATGAATGTATTTTCTTCCATGTCAAGAGTTTTTTCTTCGTATCGTCAATTTTAGTTTATGTTTTCGATTGCTCCTATCTCGCGAAAGTATCACCTTTTCGAAAATGCTAGGTCCCTCTGTTGATGAGGAGCGCAACTAATCATCAATTCATCACAAACAAACCGCCATATTTATAAAAAACAAGATTCCTCTAAAGCACTCCTAAGAGGCAGTTTATTTAATCTGTGGTTACGACTTTTTCTTGTAGAATCGCCACCACAGACAATTTAATCGGCGTGAATCCTTGAATCGTGTTTTTTATAAATAATACCGTTAGGTTATATTAAAACTACTGTGCATTTGAGAGAGAATGCTCTTAAAACGTAATACAATAAGTCAAGCAGCGTTTAGTTTGATTTGCAAAGTGCCATGTTAAAACACAAAAATCCACTTAAGTCACATTATGTCACCTCATTTAAGTATTAATTAGATAATTAAGTCAAATTCGCGAAGTAACAAAATTTATATTAAAATCAGTGTACAATAAACATTAAGCTCGAATTGGACTAAATTGGAATTTATTAGAATAATGCCGCTATTATTATCCAATTATCATAATTAAATTTCAACATTTAAGTCCATGACGATTGAAATCTGTGAATTAATTGGGCATTAAAAAAGTAATAAATAAAAATATCTCACAAGTTGGTATGTGAAATTGATGAAATACTTAATTAAGATGTTTTAAAAGCGGTGCGGTCTGGTTCAAAGTCACAGAAGCCGCACGATAACGATCCAAGATAAAAAGTCGTATAATATGTTAGACAGACAGACGTTGTAGGCATATAAATAGGGTCCCGTTGACGCCCTTTGGGTACGGAACCCTAAAAACAACACAGCCAATGCTAACGATAGCCTTCAGCATGTGTCGTAATACCGGTAGCACACAAAACGAGACCTGTAACGAATGGCGCGCCCAGCAGATGTGGGCACAGGAAACAGTTTCAATTTGATCACATCGGTCATTATTCAGGCGAGAATATACTGTGCAGCGAGCACCGATGGTTATTTCACGCCTCGTAAAATACGCACGGGAAGGGGTCCGGTTTTAACAATTTTTTTTTAAGCTCAGGTGATTGGGGTTCCGACAGCGTGTACCTCTGAGAGGAAGGGTCAGTTACTGCTTTTAAAACCTAGAATTTCGATTTCATTGAAACGTTTAATGATTAATGCTGTGATATTGCTCGATAACTTAGCAGTGAGTAGATATTACAAGCAATTAAAATGTCCACAGGCGAACCGGTATAAAATGAGTGGACCAATTTACTTGTTATATTAAATATCTGTTCCTTGTTCAATAAAGATTTTCTAAGCACCAGCAGTATAGAAGCTAACGGGTAAAATACCAAACAGTGTCTCATAAATCGTGAGACTTGAGTGTGCGATTAGCGTGGGCTCATTAACCTATGGATATTAACAGTTGAACGCTGGAGGGTATAATTACGTCAGTGGCCCGAGCGGCTATAAACATGGGAATTGTAGTGTAACAGCAGTAGCTGTAAAAGCTACGCGTGTCGGTGTTGTCGTGACCGGACGCTGTTACGATTCTATTAGCTTTTCGATGGCAATGTATGTGAAAACGAAAACGGAATGCTTTGTTCGCGTTGTTTGCGCCTCGTTAAAATTAATCCCCAGCTCGGTGGCTCCAGCGAGCGCGGTAACAATATTATTATTACATCAACTGAACATTTGAACATGAACCTTTTCATGAGTTTCTTCGTTCAATACTTTTGGAGAGCGATAGTGGACATTTTATTCTTTGTTATCGAGTAGCCGCTTACATCAAGATAATCCTTGAAGTATGTAGTTATCGCATCGTTAGAAAGAGCACAGTCGTTTGTCAGACAATAGAAGATATTATTGTCTGGGCGAGACTGCCTGTAGGCGGTGGCACTGCCAAAACGTTGATCCGTCCAATTAATTGGTTCATGTCCATTCTAAATCTACAGACATTCTATTCTGTCAAAGCTGTTCTGAAGCTGTATATAATGAGTTAACCTACTGAATTCAATTATCATGAAAACCTAGTACCAACACGATACAATCCTTCAGAATCTCCCGCGTATTCTTTTTTATGTCGTAAGGTATAGTGAAGTTCACTGAAGAATATACTGTGTATTTTTCTGTCAAAGCAGGTTTTTGAGTAGATTTAAACAAACTCTGCAGAGCTCTGTACTAAAATCGCTACAGTATCAAAAACGAATTTGTAGTTCAGACAGTGTGGCAATTTGATAGCGCCGGTCTTTTATACCTGTTGCTCAGGTTGCTCTTTTTTCCGCGGCGACTTCTCCCGAGCTTCCTTGGCGTCCTTTACAGCTCTAGATACATGGTTCTTCTCAGCCCTGTTGGCCGTCAGCGCCCCGCCAGCCTCGGCCTTCTGTCGGCCGCTCTTCTTCTTGCTTTCTTTCTTGCCGCCTCCCTCAGCATTGCCCTTGTGCGAATCTTTGATTCTCACAATGGTAACTGTTGTTTGTTCACTGGTCTATTATGAAGCTTGGCTTCTCTTCCTCTTAGAGTTTAATAGAAGACTATCATATTACGTCCGATGGCACTTCACTAAACAGAAGTTCAACACTTGTAACTGTTACTTCAATCCAAATTCGTTCACTGCGATCCCGACTGTAACACTCAAAATCCAAGGTAGGAGTAGTCACTGCAATCCTGTGTCACTGTAATCCAGAGCGCGCCTTGTATGTTCACCTCGTTTACGTGTGTAGCTGTCAGATTGAGTCGCGAGGACAAAGGCAGCGGAGCAACAAGAGTCAGCGGGCGAGCGGCTCGGCGGCCGCGGCGGGAATGCGCGCCGCGTCAGCCGGCCGGTCGTCGGCCGCGCCCGCCCCGCGCCCCCCGCGTCTCGCGCACGCGCCGCCCGCCCGCCCAAATCGCTCTCGGCTTAGAGCGGGCGATTTTTCTTTGTTTTCTTTTTCAATCGGCGGTTTTTTATGTTTGTTATCAGAGAGCCTGCACCATTGACCAGCAGTATGAATATAATCTATTATTGGCGTAAAGGCTGTCTCATTAGTTGAATGCTATAGTCTGGCATACGCCAAGACAGGACTAGAAAATTTTGAAATTGCCCTAGCAGCAACTCTGAGCTTAATATAGATTTCAAATTTTTAAACACTTATAAATGTTAAATCGAAATAAATTCCTATAAGTCCCATGTTGTCACCGAGTCGACGCGAAGAAAGATTTGATATAGCTTTTTCTCTTATCATCTAAATTCGTATACCTACACCTAGTAAAAGACTAGACCAAAAAATTGTGTAAATTTTATTTTGAAAGAGTTATAAGAAATTTCCAATAGGACAAATATCTATGCTGTTAATCAGAGATTGTGTATTGCCTGTGTATCTTTACAAGAATATTTATCAAACAAAGAATTAAACGGCGGAATTATTTCCCAATACTTGGTCCTCAGATGCCCGCCTGCAGGACATAGGTAAGCGCCCGAGTGCTCGCCCAAAGAGGAGTGCAATGTCAGCAAAACGAAAATTGTTTGAGATAATCATTAGTTCTCCCTTGTTTGCCGGCCCCCTAGACAAAAACCTGACTATGCGTATGTTTTAATATGAAAAAAATCCAGCTATTCATGAATTTGTTTGAATCTGTCCCTCGTTCCTTTTACGTGATCCCTAGAATGCGCCGAAGTTAAAGTAGGTGAAAGGAATTTAGTGATGTCTGGTCGTTACTGCTTTTTATATGACGTCCAGGTTTAGGATCTACCCAATACACATCTTAGGACGCTCTAGATAGACACGCACAAGCGCTAACCCGACCAAATGGTTCTATCCGCCTACGTACATTGGATAGCACGTCACCCTTTATATACGTACACTCTGCCCAGGCACGTTACGGGTGACTTTGCAACAAAATTGTAAATGGTTGAGTTGCTGTAGACAGAAAGCCGGCCGCGCGATTTTCTTCCGAATAGGAAGTTTTAGTCACGCACGAGCGTAAATGCAAAAAAAAGCTGCATAAATCATCTGCCCTTTATGATGATGACTTTAGTGTTACCCTCTTTAACTTTTTCTATCCATAAGTGACGACTTACAAAGAACATTTAACAACTTACAAAATAAACGATCCTCGATGAGAAAACACGTGTTTCACATTGAAACTCGTCCGCGGCCGGTGAACAGCCCGCGGGGCTTCGCGGGGCTATTAAGACATTATTAATTAATTATAATGGACCGAGACCAGTTCATGCTGCAGTTATGTGCAATTATACCGGTTGTTTAAATTGATATTTTAAATCAGATTTTTTGCAGAGTGGATGATTAATTGGCAGACATAATATATCGACCAGATAGGGCACGTATGTAGCGAAGACCAAGATAAAGAGTACCCGAAACCAGCGGGCGTGCATGCAGCGAACCCGAATATCTACGTATCCCTCTGAGATACGGGCGTGATTTTATTTATGCATGTATGATTAGTGATTGAATGAATGTAGGTAAATATAAATAACTACAGAGTGGATATAACATAGAGCTGTAAAAACCACCATAATTCCTCTCTCATTTGTCGTTTGGTTAGCGCGAAATAAGTAATTCTACTAATACCGGATATGCAAAAAAAATTTTTAATAGCTCTATGCTAGGTCTCTTCGTCAACTGTAGGTATTTATATGCACCAAATCTGATCACTGATGGTGATAGAGTAGAACGTAATTTGTTTTTGCAAAATCATGTTTGATAGCTCGATTTTGTATTCGGTGGCCTCTTTATTCAAATTATTATCGAGAAGAAAGCCATTCCGTTTTGTTTCTTGTTGTATTGTAATTACATAAACAAAAAGAGATCACATAAGGAACGACATAAAAGACGATAAACGCTGTACGTTAGCGACATCGTTTCGATGCAGCGCGTTCGTTTCACAGCAATAACGTATTCTTGCGAGGCAGTAAAGTTGTCGTAAACCGATTTATTTATACTCGTTTTATAACTTATTGGTTTACGACAGCGATTAATGCGGTCGCTGCATGGAAACCATAACTGAGGAAAGGAGTGCCCATAAACCCACTTGTGCCGCGGAACGCTCGCTGTCAACGTCGATGCACACTGCCATTCGAAACAAGCCTTTTGTGTCAGAATTTACGGTTCACACTCCCCTAAACAACTTTGTTTACATTTGGCAGAAGTCTATTGAGAATCACACTCAATAGCTTAAACGATTTGTTACAAAAACGGCGAATAAAAGGAATAAACGGTTACCGGTATCCTAATATCTTCAGTTTCTTTGTGCAAATGAAAAACAGAAAAAAGTCGCCGTTGAATAAATCATTCTCATAAGAAATAAAGACGAAGAAGCACAAAAGGCCGTAATAAAAGCGCTCCCCATTGAAAATATTAATTTGAAATACTTTATTCGTGGAGGGGGAAAAAATAGGATAAAAGAAAATTTCAGCCCCTTCTTTCACAGGACGACACCGAGGCGGAGGGATAAGCGAGATAAATCTCGGCTGGCAACCTCCACAGACGACGGGCGTAGGCAGGTAGAGTACATCTATATCAATATACAACAACGATTTGTAACTTCTCCCTTCGGACGAGCAGCCGAGATTATTTTACTACAGGCTTATATCTCACGTAAAATATTAGCCAATAACTCCAAAGGGAAATTAAATGGATATCAATCTGACTGAACATACACTCGGCGGGAAAACATAATAATGGAAGGAGGTAGATCCATGTTCGCATTATCATTATTATTTGCATTATTCCTCCTCATCATATCTGCTTCGGATGGGCATCAAATATTGCAATACGCTTTGCAAAGCAGAATAGATTTCTACTTCACAACAGAACCCCACGTATTTTGTTAGCATACAGCGGTTAAACCGCTGCAGGGCAAAGAAAAGCTAATTTCCTCATAACATTTGGGCATCTGTCAGCTTCCATGCGGTAGGTACCTGCCTGCAGTTGTGGGTGAGCCTCCCCTCGCGACTGCTACATTTAAAAGCAATTTGCATAATTAAATTGGAAATGTAATGGAGATTCGGCAATCGATCCAGCAGAGTTGCATTTAAAATTGCATATCGCTAGTTCATTCACTTAGCATTTAAACATTTAAAGCGCGTTTTGTACTAAAAAAAACGGCCAAGTCCGTTTTACACTCGCGCAGCGAGGGTTTCGTACCACCATAAATGTATCATTACTTATTACGTATACTGTAGGTATAAATCATGCCAAGGTTGACACTTGTATTTGTTGCCGTTTTTCCGATTAAGCTTGTATGGGGACTCCCCTATTTAACTTTTTCAATTCGCAACAATAATGCCCAATTCTATTCAATTAATATGCTGTGAAAATGTCAACTCGGTACCTATCACGGTTTTAGGAGCAAAGCCCTTTTAAGGTCGGTCAAGCACCCGTCGGGTATGGAACCCTAAAAACATTACACAAAACAATCCGTTTTCCATGAGCAGAATGTTTTCTTTGCAAGGGAAAAAAAAGAAAAACTGTTTGGCGCATTGAAAACCGATTGTTTTGTGCAATGTTTTATGAAAAACACGAGCCACTCTTTAACAACCACTAAAAATTATAAAACGTGCAAACAAGAGGGTAGCCGAGGTGGTTCAAGGCCGAAGTACCTTGTCTACTAAACTGAGACATGATTTCGTGTCAACAATTGGGTATAATTGACAAAATATCAAATGAGTTACTTTTAAAACAAAATTTTGTATGAAAATATTGGCTTATGACGTCACATTTCAGAGCACTCTTTTTATGTTTAATCTATTTAAAATTGTAATAACTAGTAATTGACTAAAAGAGACACATTTTCCGAGATATTTTGTAATTTTTGTTTAAATAGAGCATATGAAATCATTTATTGTTGTTCGTGTCAAATACCGTATCCAATAGAATGCGTAATTTAGCTACCATGTGTAATAAATATTCCGATGATGTTACAAAAACAGGACAAGTGCGAGTCGGACTCACCCACCGAGTGTATAAAAATTGTTCAGGACTCGGGTCTCGCAGTTTTTTCCGAGCTTTTCCCGAACTTCAGACTAATTATTTTATGATTTTAATAAAAATGTATAGTTTTCAGATTGTTTCCTGTATTTGTAGCATAAGACGATATTACTTGCCAAATTTTATAGTTCTAGGTCAACGGAAAGTACAACGGAAGTAGAAAGTATAAATTTTGATTCCCTTGAGTGTCGAAATATTCGATTTTTGCGGCATAAACAGCCGCATAGTTTTTTTACGTTAACTTAAAAGTTTGATTTTTTCACAGCCTCAAGGGACTGTAGACTTGAGTATTATGGTTTTAATTTCAACTCGATAAAAAGTCTTGACAGACAGACGGACGGACGGACTGACAACAAAGTGATCCTATTAGGGTTCCATCTTTTTCCTTTTGAGGTAAGGAACCCTAAGAAAACGGTGTCTACATCGAAAAAGTTAAACACAGAAAAAAGTAAAACATAAATTAGCAATAGAAATTTGGTAACAAATCGTTATACTAAGGGAGACAAGTCCTATGTAGGTAGTACATAAAACATTTTCTCGTAGGTGCTTCAGTTTCGTTTCACGACGAATGAACGAAGGCAACGAATGGCGGACCAAAGAGGGAAGGAGCCTCAATAAAGTATCTGTTGACTCGGCTCTTCGCAATGAGCCTCTCGATTATTGTCTCTTTGTGAACACTATTCAATTACAGCACATCTCCGTTATACAAATTCAGTATTGGTTTTATTGTAACGCGTCGCAATAAAAATAAACGTTAGTATTATTTCACGTGACATCGAAGCGTAAATTTGCACACACTGAAAACATTTTGTCGAATGCCGTCTAAAAATGCAAAAATGTTGCGCATGGTCGCCGGGCGTCGGAAATTCGACGGCGAAAAAGCGCTCTTTATATTCTCATGCCGTTTTTAGGGTTCCGTACCCGAAGGGTGCCAAACGGGACCCTATTACTAAGACTTTACGATACGTCCATCCGTCCGTCCGTGTCTGTCCGTTCGTCCGTCCGTCCGTCCGTCCGTCCGTCTGTCTGTCTGTCTATCTGTTTGTCTTTCTGTCTGTCTGTCTGTCACCAGGCTGTATCTCATGAACCGTGATAGCTAGGGAGTTGAAATTTTCACAGATGATATATTTCTGTTGCCGCTATAATAGCAAATACTAAAAATAGAACAAAATTAATATTTAAAGGGGGCTCCCATACAACAAACGTAATTTTTTCCCGTTTTTACTCATATTAATAACGGCAAAAGGTAGACGCGTGAAATATTCACAAAATATTTAGTTCTATATTCGCTTCAGAAATAAATAATTAAAATAAAATAAATACTTAAGGGTGGCTCCCATACAACAAACTTGATTTTTTGTCGTTTTTTCTCGATCTTTGTGTCTAATGTTGTATAGATAATGGTACGGAACCCTTCGTGCGCGAGTCCGACTCGCACTTGGCCGGTTTTTCCACTTTCGAATAAAATGTTCATGTATTTGATTTCATGTGTGCCTGATTGTGAAAGGGAAGGCCTGTATAAAAAGGCAGTGTGTCCGCACAGTATTTATAACACTGATGACAGAGTTCAGCAAAATAGCTTTAACGGCCGACAATAAATACAAGCTGGTATGAAAAATAATTTGTGCGTCGCGTTTCAGGGCCGGCTCCCGGCGTTGATTGCGCAGATTGAAATCACTTCGCCCCTCGAACCGCGTTAATGATGCAATAAAAACGTCGCTTATCGATTTAGCCGCCGTTAAGAAGGCTCCAAGGCATAATAATTTATTATACAAACAGTGTTGCGTTAGCCGATGTAAATTACAGCGCTCGGCGGCGGAATTATGTAAGTACGAGATTTGTTAACCGCCCGCCGCCGGTGGAATGACAAAAGTAATTAACACTTACGATATAGTCGAGTGCTCGCGCCAGACCCCGGGGACCTGGCGCTGTAATGAGGGGGAGAGGTCCTGCCAGTCGATAACGATCATACTTCTATGGCGTTTAGCCTGCGGTATTATTATTTAAACACACGTTTGGAATCTAGTTCAATTACATAGTTTAGTTGGATTTGAACCAACGTAAAAATATACCATAGCGAAATTACAACCCTTTTGCACATTCATTGCATTCTGACATTTCAGTTTCACCAGTTAACAGTTACTTAGCAGCATGAGCAAGCAAAGTGTGTGTGTGTGTGTGTGTGTGTGTGTGTGTGTGTGTGTGTGTGTGTGTGTGTGTGTGTGATATATGTATGTTGTCTCGCATGAATCGATAGACAAATTGTCCAACTTTCACCTCAGCCGTAGAGATGTGAATTAATGAATAAAGAAAGATGTCTGGCATTGATAAACTGATCTGTGAGCACATCATTCATATTAAAACACATTTTATATTCATGGACATAAAATATGATATGAATCTGGTTATGTTTAATCAAATTATGAAATGAAAACAAGTTTAAGCCGGCGAACAATTGGAACACAGACCGAGCAGGTGGTGGTGTCGGTTTCGAATTGAGTATTCAGAGGTGGATTTATTTAGGGGATCGTTCAGTCTGCGGTCAATGTTTTTGCTGGCGAAACATTTTTGATTCATTTTTCGTAATAAATAATGCTTTCCATTGGTGCCGAATTTAAAAGAAGAAATAATTTACATAAAATAATATCTATGAGAGTTACAAAGGCAAAAAGGCATAAAAGCGATTATTGTTTAAATACCCACACTTGTTTCATACATCCGCGGCCACTCATGTGCCCTATGGTCTTTCTATTAATATCGGATGCTATATAGCATCCTCGGTCCGGAAACGTGCTAAGGCAAGTCGGAGGCATTTATTTTTACACAGCAACACAAAATAGCATAAAAAGAGAAAGCACGAGTAAAAAGTTCGAAAGCGCCTTCCGAGACCAGTCTCCATTTATTTAGAAGGCGACAGACACTACACATCACACATACTAATCAGCAAACAGCGACGAATGCCCCGCGTTTTGCATCACAATGACAATTTGCAACTGCCAACCCACCTTACATTTCGCCTCAAGATTTGAGGATTTTCACGAAGAAAAACTGATATACTTTGAAAGCCAATAGTGGTGCGGTTTACAAGCTATCGGAGATGTAGGTAGTTTTGTTCGCATACGGTACGGGAATCGGCACCGTGGCGGAGTTAAGAGGGGACCAAATAAGGTCGGCGCCACTAAGGGATGTCGGGATTCGACGGATTTCCTCGCAAAGCCGGCTGCAAAGTAATCTAGCTCGCGTCACACTAGACCGTGAAAACTTGCGATGTTATCAACGGATCACGACACCGTGTTGCATTGTCTTATCATAATAGTTGGTAAACTGCCGTTTCTTTACCAATGTGTCAATACATTTGGGAAGAGTTTATGTAGTGAGAGAAGATGCTAGGGGTAACTAAGGGAAAAGCTGAGAGAAAATAATCTGTTTTGAGACATAACGGGCGGTAGCCAAAACTGTAATCAAGACAAGCTTATAAACAAAATCGATATTCGAAACTGAATATTTCCACGTTTCACGATATTTAGTCACATAGTGCTACTAGGAATTATCGACTTGCATAAATGCTTGAAAATTGCAGATTAAATGAAATCAAGTTTTTATGTGATTGTACGTACGACTTTGTTCATATGAAAGGATAACATTTTCCCGGTTTTTAGCGACTAGCAAGGCTCTATAACTTTGACTGCGTGGTTTCTTTAACAAAAAATTTTACTCCAACAAAATAATTTTGACACTTCGGAGTGTAGGAGAATAGGAAGCAGGTTAGCGACTAGGGAAGATTCGGCGAGTCCTGGGGCACTTCTGGCTACGGCTTTGGGACAATACACGTCGCAATGGCTGCAAGCAGTGCAATATCAGGTCACACAAGTAGTTGTGCGGACGGGACGCGTGTAGCTGGCGCAATATCCCCCCTGGGGGAAGCCGCGAGGGGGTGTGGACACGGGGAAATTTCGCAGCGGAGATGCAGTGCGAAGCGACATAAAATTTTCAACGACTTCGCCGAGTATCCGCAGGCATTATCTAGCCGTTTGCGAGTGCTCCCCGTTCCTCTCATATGTTTTGAATAAAAATTCTCAAGTGTACAATTGTTTTCTTGTTGCTTTGCGTTGAAAGCTTGCATGCAGCAATAGTCGGTTTAATGTGTAGTTTAGATGATAACTTGCCGCTCTGCGCTTGTTGGTAGTTTCCAATACCTATGCACGAATCTATTCGGCAATTTGATTTGTGTTGGTTTTGTCGACGATTTATTCGAATTATATTTAAAAAAAAAACTACATTTGGGTATTCTCCGATTTGAATACGTATTTAGATTGTCCAATATCATAAATATTCGGTATTAAGTATTTGTCAACGACCACACATCAAGCATTCAACCGAGAATATGTAAATCATATAGGCGTTCGGCGGAACGGAACATATTCAGTGTAAGTAAATATGTATGAATAAGAATTTATGACAAAGATGTTAGCCATTGCAAAGTGCTTCTTTACGCAAACATCAACTTTCACATTCCACGAATTCTGTCCGAGAAAAGAAAATCTTGAAAATATTTTGTACAGATTTATCATCTCAATTCATCTCGTCTAATTGGAAAAGCTTGAGTTTTAAAAGAGAAGAACGTAGTAACCGTTGATAATATAAATACGTTGTTTTCGCTACTGGCTGGGGTGCCGTCGGTGATTTCAGTAGGGGGGAGACTTAAAAAGAAAACGTAATAGCTTTATAACTCTGGCACAAAAAGAGAATTAAGCCGGCAAAAAGAGCGGCTGAGAGTAAATACGGAGAGTCGGCGAGACACATAAGCGGTTGTAATGTAACAGGGGCGGGTCGGGCGGGGGGCTACTGACAATCTCGTTAAAGACGTGAATAAATAATGAGTGGGTATTAAGCTCACCAGGGAGCGACCGGGTGAGTTGCTTTTGTTTAAGTATTCAGGAGGTTCTGTAACTCACTCTGCTACTATTAAACTTCTTGCATTTCATAATGATGTATCACCATTACAGAAGAAAAAAGTTGTGGCTAAGTCGGCAGTAAGGCAGTGGTTGCATGAAAACGTAATTTTTATTTGAGATGCCTGGTTAGAATAAACTTAACGTGTCGTGAAGTGTGTTACTGTAGTATTTCCTACAGTAGAACATGGCTTTGTTGTCGGCAGTGCTTGCAGCGCGGAGGACGGGCGCCCGCAAGCCCAATTTATTCCGCTAATCGAGCCTCACCTCGCTCCGCGTAAATTAATTAACCCGGACTCAACCTCGCATTTAAAATTCACAAATGATCCCTTAACTCTGAACCAATGCGCTCTTACTTCGGATTAATGTTGACATAAAATTACTTTAGGAGAATGGAAAAGACAAAATACTATACCGGCTGTCATTGAGTGTAAACTAGTGTTTAAACGGCATTTTTATTGCACGATAAAACTAAGGAACCTGTAGAATATAAAGGGTTTTAAATGGCACTGTCTTTTTATTTTCCTTCATTTATAGTAGGTTTTTAATTACTTTTGCAACTCAGCGAATAAAAATAAAGGCCCGCCACTGAGAGAGAATACCTACTAAAAATCCGTTCTGTTATTGTAACGTAGATAAATGAAATGGACGTCAAAAGCAAATGGAAAATAAAAAGAGGAAGTATTCAGGTTTTAAAAATGTGTATGTAATAAACAATTCGCGGAATAAACAGAAACGTCCAGCCGCTATGTGGGTTAATTGCGTAGCAAAATGTTTCTTTTTTCAGCACGAAAATCAAGTGTGT
Source organism: Yponomeuta malinellus (assembly GCA_947308005.1). Taxonomy (NCBI): domain Eukaryota; kingdom Metazoa; phylum Arthropoda; class Insecta; order Lepidoptera; family Yponomeutidae; genus Yponomeuta; species Yponomeuta malinellus. The sequence goes on along the minus strand of OX371006.1, from coordinate 10,499,096 downwards.
GCGAGGTGCGGATTTCAAAGCGTGCGAAGGATGCGCCTGCGGCCGCCCACGGCCAGGTGGAGTCGCCCCGCGCCCGCGCACTCCCGCGGAATGTACCACACGCTGCCAACACATCGCTTCTCGCCTGGTCGCTCTGATCAAACTACTCACTGTCTCGCCAGCTATCTGTCACATGTCACTGCAACCGAACCAAAGGCAAATCGAATAGCATGCCGCGCGCACATCAATCAAATACAGTTTCCGATATTGGCTATTTCATTCAGCAACCTACCGGGCTGCACTTTGCATAACGGCGAACAAAAAAGAAGCAACAGTCGCATCGCCCTTTTTAAATTCGACTAGAGAGCCGTTAACTCGACGCGTAATCTAACAACAAAGCGCTGTTGCACAAGAGCGTTCGGCCAGGAAAGAGAATTTCGCTGGCGAGCTTTGTGTACCAAATTGAATCGAATGCCATAATGCATTCCACGCTTTCAAAGGGAGCATAATTGCGATCTGGCAGCACAATTTAAAGTGTATTCGTGCAAATCTGCGCTAAACGCGTCGACAGAGCGTGCGGACGAGACGCTTGTCGCGTATCTATAGCCTTACACTCCGAGATTCAACGCGCTGATCACACAAAATTAAGCCATAAGCAAAAAGCGATAAGCAAAAAGAAAGTGTGCAATCGTATCCTTTTAGGTTCAATCTTACAATCAGGGGCCTAATTATGCGCACCAAATTCCAATCGTCTAACTGTCAAATTCCATACTAATTTGAACGCGCTTAAGCGCTCAGCTTGGTTCAAACAAACCATGATCGAATCATTAAACCACAAACGCGTTTCTTTGTTTTCACAAACTCTCACAGTTAGGTCAGTCAGACATTTGACTGAATTAATGTTTGTGTGCAATGCTAAGTTATAGGTACCTACACAATAGGTGCAAGACGTATAATGCTCAACTTTGTTGTATTGACGAGCGTGTCGAGGTGCAAAAAGTCGCCGACTACACGAGAGCTTTCTGTCGCAAATCGCGCGTTGAATCCCATGTTAGCCGCGCGAGCCCCGCCACTTGGTCGCTTGCCAGCCGCTTTGTTTTATCGCTATCGCCAACTATTTGGCATCCGAACTATGTTTTGATCTAATGATACTGAAAAATCATACTAGATATTTCAATCTGTCGTCGCTAAACTGTTTTAATTTACAATGACATCGCTAGTCCTTATTTTGCCACATGAATAACTTGTCGGTCGTACCGAAATGCATTTTATTAGATCCTCACTAAATATTGCTACAGGCAAGCTAATTCTGCAGCGATTAAATAAATCACAGAAAGTTACGATTCCGGAGAAAAACAAAATGAAGCAAAAGGCGCAAAAGGTTAATTTAATCTAGCCACGTCACGCTTTAAATCAGACAGAGGTAAATAAACAAAATGGACGTCATATTAACAAGTCGCGCTAATTAATTGCAGCACGAACATAATTCCAATGGCCGACTCCGTGCCGCGCCGGTGCCTAGCCACGTAAGGCCTACGATCCTATAATATAACAAGAACCTACAACAAGACCAGTTTTCTAAAATATCCGATGTCTATAATAAATATAAAAAATATTATTATTTATCCGCAATATATTAATAGTACCTAACATGTTCTTCCTTTTTAATTGGCAATATATTTTTATTAATATAACAACAAAAGGTAGTATTCAATAGATTTTTAGGGTTTTTGGGTTGATATTTAAAGTTTTTAGATTGGCATCTAAATAGTAATGAAGATTTTGTTTTAAAATGCTTTCTCAATTAAATTTTAGATGAAGGTAATTCGGATTTTTTTACTATTTACAAGAAATAGCGTTTTTTAGTTCACCCCGAGTTGTGAGAACAAAGCTAAGAAGAGAGAGATGGAGAGATGAGATGCCAAATAGGTAAGCCTAATGAACATTATAATGCTAGATGCATTTGGAATGTAGACTGATGGAATAAGATAACATAAGAATATTCTTTGTAGTACACACCAAAAAACAATTACAGAGAGAACAGTTACAAAAGAAGAAGTACAACTGGCGGCCTTATTGTTGATAGCAAGTTCATCTAGGCAACCTTATATTGGAAAGATTGCCGAAGGTCAAATAGAAACGGATAGCCGGTGCTAATATGGGTATTATTGTACATAGTCTAGTCTAGTGGAGCCAAAATACGTCCCACTGTAGGGCACAGGCCTTCTCTCAGAGAGAGAGTACGGGCTTAATTACCACGCGTGCCCACCGCGGATTGGCAATTTCAAGCGCTAAGGTATGTGAACACTTTAGATACTCAGGTTTCCTCACGATTGTTTCCTTCACAGTTAGCGAGTATCCTTAATAAATACGAGTACTATTAGTATTCTAGTATGTACGTAACTGGTATAGTGCATCAATCAATACCAAATAAAGTAATATTAACGTATAAAATCGGATCAATCATTATTTATATTACACACGAAACTGGCACATGTTAAATTCGATATTAATATTGGTCGCAGGCAATTTGTGGTTAATCGACTGACAAATTAAACAAGGCTTGAACTGCTGTACAATATTTTCGAGTTTGAACAGCAGAAAACAAAACATGAGTTAAATTTTTCCATTTAATGTGCAACATAAATGAAATTTCATTAAAATCCTAACCTAACCTAAGCTTACAGCAAAATATATACAATAATTAATAGATAGAGACTCACTACAAATACACTACATACAAATTACCATATATTTAGTAGTTAGTTTGTTTTTTAACACTCATTAGTAGATATTAGGGGTTAAAGTATGAAATTGCCGTTTTATTGCAATAGGTTCTTTGAATTGACATAGAATCTTCATGGTTTGAGGTTTTCGAATGAAACTTTTTTCAAATGGTTTCTATGATGTTCTTTTTTGAAAAAATGTGAAACATTTGAATATCGACTTTCAATTCGGGCAGTATATTTTTTATTTTGATCTTATTTTATATTTTTTTCTTATAGCAGAAGTAATTTCTAGAGACTAATTTCATTTTTTCAGCGATTTGTTAAGTTTATTATTATAAATTATTTATTTAAAATATTTGAAAGCGTGACGTCATATTTTTCGAGTGCACACGCCGAAACGTCGCGCAAACTGTCACACTTTGTTTCTGTGATTTGCTGTCACAGACGTTTTTTTCACAGACAAGGAAATGATATGCATATGACAGTTATGACAGCAAGTCTTTTTTTTAAGTAACGTAGTGTTGCCATATGTTATGTTTATTTTAAAATGTGACGTCATCAGAAGGTCGAATGAAGGTTATTGTTTTTTGGCAAAAATAACGCTCATCTTCCTTAATATTTATCTTAAATATAGAAAATATGGTTACTTAGATGTTAATCTCGAAATGGTTTTTGATTCAGCCCTCAAGAAAAAAAATAGTCTTTGCGAATTGTTTTTGTTATTCAATTTAGAAAAGAAAGATGGATACTGCGAAAATTCGAGTGATTATGAGGCACCCATTTTTCGTATTTTTTTATTTTATTGATTTGACGCAAGTGAGTGAGTGGGTAAGGTAACGTAAAACCATGCCGCTAATTCCTGGGTAGTTTGACTAGGGTCGGCTTCCACTATCTCTCTTAATTCATCGTTATTCACCTGTGTGGGCGGTCTTCCTCGTGGCTCGTTCTTTAAGTCGAAATTTCCATCACGAAAGCGTTTAAACCAAAATCGCACGGTGCGTTCATTAGTAGACCCCTCTCCAAACGCAGAATTGATATTGCGGGCTGTTTCCGCCGCGTTAGTTCCGCGTCGGAACTCGTATTCAAAAATCACTCGAATTTTCGCAGTATCCATCTTTCTTGTCTAAATTAAATAACAAAAACAATTGAAAGTCGATATTCAAATGTTTCACATTTTTTAAAAAAAGAACATCATAGAAACCATTCGAAAAAAGTTTCATTCGAAAACCTCAAACCATGAAGATTCTATGTCAATTCAAAGAACCTATTGCAATAAAACGGCAATTTCATACTTTAACCCCTATCATTAAACACAAGCTCGGTTTTGTGTAAATTGTATTCTCTTGTGATAGAAACACGTTTCCAAATAAAACCATAGGTAGACAATTAGGCATAGTAATAAAAGTTTACACCAAGAATTACATTCTACTTTATTTGTTATCAAAATTCGTTATCATTAATTAAGAGCATATCAAATTAATTAAGTACCCACTAAGATAAAACATTTTATGATGCATTGAAATTGAACATTATCAAAATTGTTATTATGTAAAACGTATTGAATTCATACTATATCATGTATCAATAATCTTGTAGTCAATTGGCGAAACTATACAATAGGTGCCTTTTATGTGAAACATAATGAAATACATGTTATAAATGATCACGGACTACCGAGTTCGCACGCCATTATACCCGGGCCCGCTAATAAAATAATAACGTCGTAAAAAACGAAGCAAGAAACCGAAAGAGATAAAGTGAGGACGTAATAAAAACAGTGCAATTTTAGGGGTATTTTGTCGAGGTTATACCCATAAAGTGAGCGGAGCATGAGGGTGGGTGGCGCACCACCCCACCGCCCGCCCGCCGCGCGCCGGGAAGTAATGAATAAACTCACCCGGCGAAAATCTACCTCTTTTAATTTTACATCGAATACGATCGCGTCAACTCGACGACCAGTCCCCGCTGAATTCGTCGCCCAAAGAGACCGAAGTACAGTAACAACGTTGTAAATTATTAAATAAATCATAACAGAAAAATATCTGTCATCTCGTAATTAATTTAGGATTTATTAACATTTTGAAAGAGAAAAGCTAAAGAATAATTTGTCAGTGGCCGGGGGCGGGCGGGTGTTCTTTGGGCGGTCGTCGCTACGCTCTGCCATCTCGACTTTATTGAGTGTCATTTCCAGACCGTTTGCCCGCGGGTCCCTTTCCACTCTAAAGCCACGAGTGAGTGGACGAAAAAGGATGCAAATTGAGAATTATTTGCATTGGGAATGATTTCTTAACACACCAGATACTTTTAAATACCTACGCGGACGATTTCTTCCGAAGATAAATTGAAAGGAAATCTCTTGACTCACGAGCGAAGCGATTGCAGAAAGATTTTTTAAACATAAGCAACCTGCTTTTATGAGGACCGGGGTGGAATAGCACGGCACAAAGTAAACCCCACTGCAAAATATTTCCGCGCAACACGAGAGCTGTAAAGCGCTGGTAGAACAAAGATATTAAAGTGAATTTTCGAGCTCGCCAGGAATACAGGGAAAAGCGACGCAACGTCGGCGCCACTAACTCATTTTGTTTGCTCTCCGTATAAAAATGTAGTTTGTTTCTGGGCACCGAGGGGCGGCCGGCCCTGAATGGGGACCGTGTTATTACAACGCTCTCTCGGTTTACCGTCATCTGCTCGCTTGCCTGCTGTCGACTAATCACACCAAGTGTTCTGTTTAAGGGCTCACATTCCTAAACCCCGGATTAAACGACTTGGCTTTGCCATTCGAGCGGATTATGGCTTTCTTGATGTTTTTTCATCACTTTATCAAACCGAGCGAGATATGAAAGAGGAAATATGAAAATTGAGTCGCGTGAAAGGATTTTCGGGTCCCGGATCGCTGCTATGCTGGAGATTATGGATGTAAGCAGACGTCTCGATGGCTATATGTTTCCGATTGATCTTAAGCCACGAGGAATAAATAAAAAAATATGCTTACATACACTTAGTTAACGTATACAATGTACTACTTAAACGAGATTTGCGAGATATACGTGATAAAGAAAATACATGCATAATAACATAAGAATGAAGTGGTCGATCTGTAGGTACGTACGACGTACCCATCGTCTAGAAACTTCTTTGATACTTGAAGATAAACTTACGTAGTTACATGAGTCGAAAAGTGGGAGGAAACTAAGCGAAACGACGACGAAAAGCAATGAGGGTGAATAAGGCGAAGCATAAACTCGCTTCGAGAGACGAAGTATAAAACAACAAAGTGGTAGACGCATCTCGCCGGTATAAAGAGGGGAAATAATCCGACATGACGACGTTAAAGTGTCGTAGAATAGTACTCAGGGCATCATATAAAATAATAATCAGTCTTCACGAACAGTTTATTACGTGGCATAATAAGGTTGCTGACACATCACTTAGGCAATCTTTAGTCGTTATTGGATAACCATTTAACAACGTCATTCAAAAAAGCGCGATGGATCCCATAAAATTAAATCGGAAAGTAAACATCGCGTGAAATCGATGTTGCCTATCAACAAATTAATTTAAGTGACTGCGAGAACGAGGCTCAGCGCGGGCATCGAGCGTGGCGTGGGCGCAGCGCCTTGCTTGCCAGCCGTGGAGATGGGCGCGAGATAGTGCCGTGTCGGCGTCGATACCGACCGACGTTATTTATCGCCCTACGTGCCGTCTGCACCCGGCTCCCGGACTACGATTTAATTGTCGATCGCACAATTGATCTAAAAGGTCTCACAGCCCCCCGAGCTCTACTTAACAGCTCCAATTGTAGCTTTATTTCCGATACGATTTAACAATTCATTATAGCATTTACAGTTTCAACGCGGAGTTTCTTGGTTTATACGACCGCTGTCCTTTTATAGGATCGCATAAACGTGTACAGTAATAGACCTCGTCGCTTGTCGAGGAGCAGCGGCGTATTATCTCGAGCATTATTGCATTATTACGGCGCAGACTTGTGCCGCGGCAGGCGCAGTAGGCCCGAGATGCGATTATTATGCAAATGTGAAACAGTGTACATGTGCCGGCACACGAGTTACACCGGCCCTGGTTCAATAGCGGCGCGGTGTAATAAGATAAACACGAGCCGCGAGGACAAAAAACCCCTTGAATGAGAGCGCGAGAATGTTTAGGAACGATATTACACGCCCGCCACCTCGGGTTATATCACTCCAACCTTTTAGGAGCTTATTTATGGTCGTTTATGTTCTCATTACTAAGAAAAGCATAGATCTCTATAATTATGTAAATAGTTAATAATAAAATAATAATCATTCTTTATAATATAATAATAAAATTATTGTGACTAATTATAAAACCATTTCTTTCTGTTCTAATAATAAAATTAGGGCAGAAAGAAATGGTGCGCCATAGGAAGGCCTATGTCCAGCAGTGGACGTATACAAACTGATTGATTGATTATGAAGCATTAAGTAAAGATCGATTTGTGATTATTAATGGTAATCACAACACAGCCAGCAGTAGCAGCCACGTACTTACGCCTGTGCAGCTGTCTAGCTGATGCCGGAACAAATTATGGCCCATTTATTTATGTACACGAGTATGACAAGAGCGAACGCTGCAAGATGCGAGAGCGACGATAGCCAATTAGAGGCAACATGTGAAGTGCGTTGGCAGACAAGTGGCTGCCTGCCATGACACTTGGATGTGTTCTCCGTACGCTCAAACGTCTTTCCACTAATTTATTTAAGTATCCATTATTTGCCGAGCCGACTCAAGTTTCATGGTCATTAAACTCCTCATAAATTTAGTGTCCAAACATCTCCAAACCGCCGCGGGCACGCTTAAGTATTCACATTCCATTTCAAATGAGATAAAAACGTGAGGGAAACGACACGGAAACAACCCTTCGCGTATAAATCTTGTGATCTGTGTGTAAATTGATACGGGGCGGCGGTGGCGTTAGGGAAGTACACACTTCCGACGGAAATATCCTGACGTGGCCACAGTAAGTGAGTATACCCTTTTTTAGGGGACCGACGGACCGGCTATTCGGACACCCTCTTCCCGGTCGGGCTACGTTTGTGATGGCACGGTAACTGTTCTAATTGGCTGCCTGTAAGCGAGCAATTAATCAGGAAGTTGCGAAAGCCCCCGCAAGCGCACCCTCGAGAGTAGCTCCGATGTAATATGCCGTATCCCCAAAGCAGGAGACGGCAAGGCGGCGCGGGCGGGGTAGCGTTTGCTCGTGTTAAACAACTGTCAGCCAACTTCTCGCGCCCCTCACCGAGTCGCCCAACTTAGATTACTTTATAATAATCCTCTGAAAGTTCACTCCTGGTTGAATATTAAAATTGGCTGTTGTCGCGAAGACGGGGAATTATTAATGGGCGTAGAGAACAATTGGAGCCGGGAAACCGATTGGAGCTCTTTATCACGTCGTCGCCGTCGCGTGCTCGCTTTACTTGTTTTCTCATGCCACGAATGCTCTAACTTGAGTCTAGAGCAATTTACAACATAAATAACGACCGCTGAAACTTGAACCGTTAAAAGTCTTATCTTTTGCAAGCGGATGCTCGCTCCACTCGTGGCACTTTATTTAATATTTTACGGTCGTGAAATAGCGTGCGTGTAACAATTCGTGAGTATACCGAGGCTGAACAAAGCAGAGGAGAATTTTTGATTCGAAAATATAAGTTACTAAACATGCAAATGTGGTTTAATATAAATCTCTAATAGAAATCCTATCAAGAAGCATACATAATAGACACAAGCAAAGGACTCCGCGGGTCAAACAACGCAAACTCAAAGAAGAAAACTCATTCCTGTACGCAAACTGAAAGCTCTTAGGGAATAAAACCTCCCCGCTAATAGGGAAACATTCAATGGCACTCCATCCAATCAAAACTAGGAAAGAGGCAATCGGAATCGGGAGCCAAGAAGTAATCGGGAAGGGACGGCACGCTCACAACTTTATACTTAACACCTGTTCCGTGAGGGTGTGTGGGGGCGAGACAACTGCGGTCATGTCTATGTATAAATTATACGGTGTGTGTGCTCCTTTGTCGTGAGCTTGCTGTGTGTAGGGCAACCCGGTCGAACTTTGCGGTCGGTCGACTAATTATGGCCGAATGGCCGATCCCGCCCGTGACACGACACGACGTGCGAATAGCTGGGGCTTATCTGCCCCTATGTCTGCAAGACTATCGCTATGAGTGGGAGAGGACGAAGGTGCTGCGAACCAAGAACAATAGAGCCGATCGTGTTAGGATGCACTGTGGGACAGTACATTATTTGCACCATAAAACCTGTCATCGGGCACGCAGTCCCGCTAATTGTTTAGAGACACGTTAATATTCATGGCTGTAAATAAAGGCAACTATGTAATGTATAATTTTCATTCAAACCAAAACAATGTATCATAAGCAGCCTATACACGTCCCACTGTAGGGCACATACCTTCTCTCAGAGAGTTGTGGTGTTAAAACAATATAATATATAAATCTATCTAATATATAAAAATCTCGCCTCACGGTGTTTGTTTGTTTTTGTTTTTTTCCGAAACGGCTTCACTGATTTTTATGAATTTTTCATGTATATTTGGTAGGTCTGTGGTCGTAGGCTAATTGATATGGCAAAACAACGTTTGCCGAGTCAGCTAGTATAATTTAATCATAAGTAATACTTAAAAAATAAATAAACATACACTCATAGAGAGAATTACGTAATAAGCTCGCCATGTAAGTACACTTTTTAATTTTTCTGTAAATGTTGTGTTTTATTTATGTGTTTTTATGTGTGCAATACCAGACTCGGTGGAGCGATGATCTTCGCAGGGCGGCTGGCAAGAGCTGGATGAGAGTAGCCGAGGACCGTGCTCAGTGCCGTGCAATAGACCTATGTCCAGCAGTGGACAAGCATAGGCTGATGATCATGATGATGTGTGCAATATAGTATAAAGTACGTAATATATTATCCATACTGGAGAAGATGCTCCTCATAGACTCTTGATCTTGAAAAGTCGGGCTGACGGAGCCTGACGAATTTATTGGTTATACAGGGTGTTAAATAAAATACTGATGTCCAACGGTAAGCTATACACAGTCTGGACACTAAAGCAAACTACGGTTATAATAAAATTTTGCTGGAAAATTTGTTTTTTTGAAGAAACCTTTACTACGGGAATACTTGGATTCTGGAAAGAGCTGTAGTAAATTAACACACGGTAGAATAACATCGCGTTTATCTTCCAAAAATGTTATGAAATAAATAATTACCACTTATTCGCTCTGAATTGAGCGGCACACAGGTGTTGTTCGGTTGTTAATCCGGAATGGTCGGCATAGGCCGCGTGACATTCCCTCGGCTCAGCGTATTGCGGAGCTAAGTCTATAACAGTGGTGGTTAAATGCGCTCCGCGCTCAAAGCACGTTGACATGCGTTTATCAGAGCGAGAGCCGGCTACCGCGCAGCCGAGTGACACAAACGGAATCGCATAGCGCATCCCGAGAGGCGCTGATCCGCCCAGAGATACCCCGCTCTATCTCTCAGTCGAGTGCTGACACTCGCCCGCCTAGATAATTACGTCCCTTTGACGATCTACCTTTGTTACTAAAAAACTGAGTAATTCTTTTTCTTTGTCTGTGGCAGTGCACGGCGAAGGCTCGCTGATACAATTTTAATAAAAACCCTGCCGTACCCGCAGAGTTCTAATATCCTAAAACCAGACGAATACTTCCCCGGAGAATCATAGGATTAAATGAAACATTCCGATCGTTCGAGTTGTATAACATAAGGTATATCTACGCATAATAATAAAAAGCTCAGCGTTTCCAATTGCATTAAACAGCGGAATAGTTTAGTAGCGGGTCTGAGACAAAGACTGTCTTGCGAAGGCGCTTCCGAGTTGGTAGACTTGTAAGAGGTAATCTTTAAGGTCTGGTTTGCATCGCTCTCAGTCGCTAGTTAGGTCTTATCCCAGTTGAGCCCGGTCAAGAGGCGATCTCGGCGCAGTAATACTGCGAACGGAGAAGTTTGTGAAGCGAGCTGGCTGAGGGAGGTGGTTTCTGATTTGTTGCTTCCATTGATGTTGCAGACATGAAAATGATGTCGCTTGTTTTCACATAGTCTATGATTTTGCTGTCGTTCCCTCTTCAATTTTATTTTTGCGTTTGAATAGTACCTAATAACGATTTGGGCAAGCACGAGGAAATATGCTATGATTTTACGAACAACATTTGAATACTCGGCGGAATAAGAGGACATCGAAAACACATGCTCCCTCGGTATAAAAATAAAATCTGGTTCAGGGTTCGCGGACGTAGAATCAAAGTGGAATCCCCCTCCGGGAAGGGGGTGGCATGAGTCGTGTTATTACACCCTCTCACCTATGCAAGGAGCTGCTAGGCTGAGGCAGACACTGAACCCGCACTGTCGCGCAAGATTAAGACGGTTTCAGCCTTAGCTGTTAACGCGCCGCCTCACGTTCTACTTGGCTTGAATAGTCGAGTGCACCCTTCACAGTAGTGCAGAGTGGTAACTCGCTACATCCGACATATAGTATGACGTGCGATATGATGCTCTTTGTGCTAATTTATTACAGACTTGCATTGAGCCGATATTAGGCATTGCAAATGTAGGTACGTTGTACGTACCTATATAAATGAACAGCAGTGTGCGATAATTTCAGCAATAAACTGAATGAGCGCATAAAGGCGAATATCTGTAGCGCGATAATAAATAAACACGATCATTGTCAGAGCGAAGCAGATGTTAAGAGAGAAGCAGTCGCGGGAGAGCGTTTATATCATGTTGTTACGTGCCACCACTTCGGTTATAAATAAAAGTGCCGAAGAAAAGCCAGATAAGGCGAAAGAGAAATAAGTTTAACCGAACGAACGGGAGAAAGCATTATCATTGGCTGCGAGCGTAGAACAAAAGAAAATGGTGGAGAGCGAGCGTACGAGAGTACTTTATAGGCGCGTAAATATGTTTTATATCCCTCTACTGTCTGTTATACACTGGCGCGGCGCCCGGCCCTCCCCCGCCCCCAGCGCCGCCTCAGGCAACCCTCGCTCTCGGAAATGCCGAGCTTTAATAAAACATATATTTTTCTGGGCGAGGAAAATACTGGGGAAACTCGCAATTTGTTCTTTCACTTTATGCTCGTTTACAAGACAAAAGTGGAGCATTCTAGAAACATTATGTTAATCACGCAGTAAGGTAAGTTATTGTAATTACGTTGGTGGCATTATAAAAACACAGTCGACTAAAATGTAGTACCTACTATATGTAAATATTTTCAGTGATTTAGGTAAAGAAAGGCTGACAGGTTAATTTGTTCTTGCAAAGAACTAAATGGTTATTATTGTAACAATGTGAAATCGAGATGTTAATTTACCGCTGTACGTTTTTGTTTTGCTATATAGGCGGAGGCAGTATATAGGACACGGGTAAGGCAGAAATTTGAAACTCTTCATCACACATATGTTAGAAACATCATCATCATCAGCCATTTGACGCCCACTGCAGGACATAGGCCTCCATCATGGTTTTTAACCATGAAGGGTTTTGCCATAATCGCCACGCTTGACAGGCGGGTTGGCGATCGCAGTATGCGGTTGGAATATCAGGGCCTCGATTCTGTTAGTGTATTGTAGTATAATGACAGATACACTGTCGGGTCACGTGACGTGTTTTTTCATACCATTGACGCCTAGAAGGTTTGATACGCGTGCCCGCGTAGACTTAAAGCAGCCATGAAAATGAAATCGCCATGTTCATGCAGTTGTCATGATACTACAATGCATTAACAGAATCTAGGCCCTGGAAGACGCTGCTGCCCGTCTCCTGGTAATTTATTTCCTTAGTCGCCTTCTACGACATCCACGGAAGGCAATGGAGTTAGAAACATCTGAACGCCTAATAAATTTTCGGTTAACAGAGGTTTTTATTTGTGGTGCACAAATTGTAATGCAATTTCACAATCAATGTTAAGTATTTAGATTTGTAAAATGAGTTCTAATGCTGGCCTCGGCTCTTCATGAGATCATAATTTTTTGGGGCATAACCATGCCGAAACTTGATACATTCGTACAGCGATAGTTCAACTATTTCATAAAGTGGTATTTACGCTTTTGATGGGCGGAATTTGGAGGGTGACATTGTATTGCTTAATGGCGTTGCGGCGGCGACCCTTATCTTGCGTGCTACAGGAGGCGAAGTTGCCCATTGGCGTTAATTCTTGGTGATATAGCTAACCTACATCGTGCAAATTAAATTGGGCTGTAAAGAGTGAACGGTTATGTTGCTCGGCAGGCAGAGGGTCGGGGATTCAGTGTCGCTCACGTAGGCCGCTGACCCAAGCCCGCGGAACTCTGTTCACTGGCCTGCAACACGCTAATTGTTACATTGTGCTTGTCGCCTCGCACACATCTAATGGCGCACTTAATTCACTCACGCAGAAGGGAAACTTCGCGGGAAATTCTCTCTTAATTTCCTGAAAAGTCGTAACTCAGTTTTCCCCAACTGTTTTCATTAAGCGTATTATAAAATAATTTTATTCCACTTGAATTTTATGTTAATATGATAAAATAGAGACAGCGCGATTAAGATAATACCGAAAACAAATTTATATTCGGATTGTAAGAGGCCGATTAAATAATTTTCTTGTTTCTTTTGAGATGTGCCCGATGTAAAATGGTCGTAAGTGGCACTCACGGGAGAGCGAGCGAGGAGGCCCTCGAGGGCCAGGAGAGAGCAGGACAGGACACGGAGCTGGCGGGCTCCCACCGCGCTACGGACTACGCGCCATAAAATATTACGCCAAACGAAAGAAGCACTTTCAATTAACCGAGGCAGGTTTGCATAAGGTAAATCCTGCCAAGAGGCGCCCACCAATGCCGCCGCCGCCTCGCCTCGGAAAAATATTTTATTCCATCGCAATTTCACTCCCGAGATAAATTGCTGAGATTCCACTAGAGACAATTGAACGAAAAAGAAATGCTTTTGATCGCATTTTAGATAATGATACTGTTTAAATAATATAAATCAGCGTTTTATTATTTGGGAGCGTTAGCTTTCGGGTAAAAATAATTGAATGTTTTTTTCTAAATTAATGTGTCATTAAGAAGATCTTCTTAAAGATGCAAAAACATAATTTGATTTTGGCGAGCGTCTTTGTGCGGGGCGTAGGGGTTAAAGCGGGCTTGTAAGACGGGGTTCGATCAGTATTCATGAAGTTTTATTAATGCCCCGCGTCTTCCTCCTGCCCGTTCCACTTCCCCTCGGGGCACAGATTGCGACCGCACACCCTACTCTAATCGACCAGAAGTGATATGCCACCTGATGAATGATGATGAGCTCTTTCTTACGTCGTCACCCCTGTAGCTGAAGCGTTCAAGCACATCATGTTTTCTTTGCGTTAACATATTTTTAGGTTTTAGTAGACATTGATGAAAATCATAACTGTACATGTACCAGCTTAAGAATCCATAATTGGGGATTAAATCTGTAATTAATGAAAATTCCATTAACGAATGTAGTAACATTATTTGCTGAACGCGATCAATCGCTTCAATGTATCTGTAGTGCGGTTGAACCCCGAATCCGTTGATTAAATATGCGGAGAACAATTTCCATGTGTGGAAAGTGTACGTAAATTTCAAATAAACATTGTATTAGTAATGAACATAAAATGATAAAGTTATTCGGCTTGTGGTTCGTCCACATTGTTTGAAAAATAGAATCTAACATGCCACAAATGGGCAACCAAGTTAACATGTTCGGTGTAAAGTTTTATGTTGTCGGCATGATATTGCCCGTAGTTTTATCAGTGCTAACTTGTAGTAGTTGGTGAGAGGTAAGTTACGAGCTAACGTCCCTGGGGTCTGTGGTTAGGGGCGGTCCGGCCTTAACCCCAAATAGAGAAGGAACAGACGTTTCTTGGGCTTTTTATACGATCACTGGTCACCTAACACAGTGGTTAGGTGGATGCAGTGATTTGTTAATTTTTATTTCACTGTGGTTAGGAGCGGTCCGGCCTTAAGCTCAAATAGATAAGGAACAGACATGTCTTGGGCTTTTTGTACGATCACTGGTAACCTAACACAGTAGTTAGGGGGAGGCAGTGATTTGTAAATTTTTATTTTATATCGACCACATTCCAGTTGGAATTTTTACGTTGCGCTACGCTGAAATATGAGTTGGAAATGTTATTTCGGTTGCTACCAAATAGGTACCCCAATACTTATGTCGGTTTTAGGGACGTAAACATTGACTCATGGATAGACAATTTTGTGTGACCAATATTTTTAAGTCTAAACAACAAGCTTTTATTTAAGCTTCCGCTAGCATAAAATACTACCTCGAGTTAGCAACACAGCCCGTGTGGCAAGCAACTGTAGCACCGCAGTATTATGCGCACCGCCTGCATAATGCCAGTCGCTGACTCCCGGAACTGCTAAGCTAATAACAGAGTTATCCCGCCCGGGGAGCTTACACAGATTCGTGCTCGACCTATTATTCATAACCTACACTGTTTTCGGAGAACAACAGCTAGATTCAATTTGCAAATCGCAAGAGCCTTGCAGTACACGGTACAACATTTACATACTTGCAGCTATCCACGTCCTTGCAAAATGTAGCAACACAAATTTGATTAAAGCAGTAACGATAAAGTGTAACTAAAATCTGTCCGCGACCTGCTCATGATATATTAACTTACAAAAACATACACAATACATCACAACGACTTGATTACAAATTCAAAGATCAAGAGCAAAGGTAACCGCAGCCGATTCGATAGGGATACAGCGGAAGCGTCTCAATAATTAGCCGAGAGCGAGCCGATTTGCATATCAAAGTGGTGGTATAATTGAGCCCCTAGTGCGAATAGTCCAAGTGGAATCGGATTGAGTTAGTGGCTCTCTCTGGTTGAGTGTAGCTAGCACTATCTGCCGCCCCTCCCCACGCCTCACTCCTGCCCTCCCAGCGGCGGCTCCTCTCAAGCCGCGCCAGGATAATTTAATTAATCGACTACGGCACAACAGCGAAGCTGAGACTGATTTCCTCCTCAGATATCCATTTACCGGAATTATCGTGCCACTCAACTTCCAATTCGATTAAGTTCATCATAACAAACAGATGTACCCGACGTATGTAGGGCGTGCCTGCGTAATTTTAATGAATGCAATTACAAACGAGTTGCCACGCGCGGTTGTAATGTAAATTTTACAAAGCGATAGTTAATTGATAGCTTTATGAATACAGAATTAACGTCGGCGATTGATAATACAATATTATCCAAACGTTTATATTATCTCTATGTATCTCGTTTCAATTACTTAAACAAACTGGATGTCGGGGTTAACAGCTCAATTAAAAATGAGCCTCCGCCGTCAGTCAGTCGAGGCACACTCGCTGTTTAATCAAATGGTCAGCAACAAATCATCGGACACAATATTGGCCAGTTTCTGAATTAATAATTACGCTAAGTAAATAGTTAACTGTAGTGCTGTCCCTTCGAATTTGACAGAACGTTACTTAAGTATTTACGTAGTGAAATTCTCAATTCAAAAACCGACCCTATACAGATCTTGCGATCTACGAGCGCGCGTGGCCTTTATTTGTAGTTGTAATCGTAAATACACATTTTTGCTAGTGTGCGTACCCGACGGAGCGGTCAGTAGCGAGCGAGCCGTACGTACGGTCACTCTACACCTACATTGACGCGTATACAGATTGGTCACTCGCACAACTAAGGGCGCCGCGCGCTCGTAGATTGCAAGATCTGTTGTACCTCACAACGTATTATTCCTATACTATTAAATTTTAAATAGCGAAAGAAGTGTGTCGAAAGACGAAAGGAGTAGCAAACCATGGTTTCTGCCTACCCCTCCGGAATACATTCTTGAGATTATGTAGGTATGTATTCAATATTGGGTTACGTACTTACATAGTATAAGACAAAACGAAAAGAAAAACGAAGACAACATGATACCCAAAAAAGGTGTTGACATCTATCAGAAACAATATTGACACGTCGTGTTTGGCCATTAATTAACTGACAACACTGTTTATACAGCTACGGCTAAGTCAAGTTTGTCGATGTCGTGTGAACACAAATGAAATTATCTAGACATTAGGATCCACCATACTGCTAAAAGCATAACAAGCCATTAGGCGGGTCCACACAGCGAGCAGCCTCGCGAGGCATTTGCCGCGCTAAGCAGCTCGGTCATAACATAACTCCCGCACAACATCTCAGGGTGAAGGCAGTGGCTGAAAACCAGCGCTGCCCGGGTCTGACCCGGTTCAGCACCAGCTGAGCCACTACCTTTTGCCTTATTTTATGTCATCACTAGTTAAGCCTTACTTTGTTTTAAGTTTTTTTTTTTGATGAGGCAATAAGTACTTTTTTATCTTTATCTTATCTTATGTCTGTGTGGACGTGCATCGGCCGAGCCACCGAGTGTCGTCTTTTTGTTTTAATCAAAGGCGCCTCAGTCGTTTGTCGCGCGCACTCTAGACGCACACGCGTTTTGTTTCGTGCCTCGCTCGAAAATAAAGATCAGTGTTTGAAATGAATGTCTCTATGCTGCAAATACATATGGAACGCAAGTGATCCTTATTATACAAACAGAGGGCTTAGAGAATATGCCTGGTTAAATATTAGCCGCGACATGAATATGCCGGTTCCTGATTTGATCAAGATAATGGATTTTTTGTCTTCTCTTTTTTATAATCTTCTTTATAAGGATAAAAGCAACAGCTGCCACCGCAACACTTTTTTTATTTATTATTTATTTTAGTTCTTTATTGCACTAATTACATTGTAAGTGTACAAGGGCGTGCTTAATGCAAGAAGCATACTCTTCCTTTGGTATTGAAGAGACTGGCGACGCGTAGTGCAAGAAGAAGATTAAATACAATAATAAACGTACGTAAACCTAGGGAAATACATTAACTTAGACTTAGTGGAGGGGGGGGGGGGGGGAATTATTATAAACCTACATAAATGATAGTACATAAATAAATAAATAACAACAAAAATACGTACATACATATTGAAGATAATTACTAAACAAGATTACTTACATACCAATAAAATAACTGGTGATCGTTTACTGCCTATTTTGCAGATCAAGGAAATGATAAAAAACTTTCTTTTTCTCCATGGTTGAAGCCTGACGATCGTCCAGAGGCAGGCTGTTCCACAAGCGAATCACACAAACGTGTGGTGCCATGATGTCTTAACTCTGAACTGAACTGAACGAACGAACAAATGGCTCGGCCTTGCCGCGCGCAGCAGCCTCGCGATGATACCGAGGCTGCCGCGTTCGTTCGGGGACAGTTTTCTCGCGCGGCAAATACCTCGCGGTGCAGCTCGCTCTGTGTGGATCCCCCTAATTAGCGTGCAAACAAATACACGCAAGTAAACAAACAAGGTCACCTATAAATGTAATAGTACGTATTTTTCAACATTTGCATGAAACAAAGTCTAATAACGAGAAAATTCCTCGTCTAAGTTACTCCGTAGCGCGAGAACTTTGGCCAACGTGTATTAAGAATATCACGGAAACTTCGACTTGGTGGAGAGTTCATTTAAAATCCACACCCAAGAGTTGCGGAATGCTTAGAATACTTTCATATTTAACGCGAAGATAGGAAGAGAAGAAAGAAGAGGGAAGAGATAGGGGAGCGAGGAACGGAAAAAGAAAGAAAAAGGAAAAGGGGAGAAAAATAGAAGGGAGAGAGAGATAAGGGAGAGAGAAAAAAGGGAAAGAGAAAAAGGAAGAGAGCGAAAAAGGAGGATAGAGAGCGAGAAAGAGAATGATGGTAATTAGATTATGTGGTCGGAGTGCGAAAAGAGCCCCTCCTGGAAAAGGAGCATTAGACTAAGCTTATCGGATTTGCGCGGTTAGCGCCACGTATCGTATTTTTCATTCCCGTTTACATGGAAATCCTTTATCCGACAAAAGCTTCTGTGACATTGACAAACAAAGTTAGGCTGGAATTGTTTTAAGGGGTACTGAAACTGCCATTAACAAAGTCAAACAGACTATTAATTAGTTACGTCAATGGAAACTGGGTCGTTTCAGTGGTAAAGTAATAAAACTGTAGAGCAACGCTATGTACGATACGTATATAATTTATTTTATTGAGGAATCTTAACTTTCGTGTGAATTTTAAGGAATGTGTGCACTCGAATTAAAGCCAAATTTGAGATGTGAAACGCATCTACTAAGTTTATGATTCACCTCTTTTGGCTGATTCACGACTATTTTGTGGAAGTTATTATTATTAAAGCTCTATGTAAATGTGTTTTCTGTAATTCCTCTGCGTCGTTGGGGAAATATCGTTTTCATTCCACCGAAGTTCACAAAAGAATGTGACAAAGCCCGAAAGCTTTTATAATAATGGTGGTGGTAAGAGTAAATAGGTACGATATAAAGTATGTTTTTTCCGCTGCTGTTGCTTTTATGAAACGTATCCGGTCTACTTTGAATAATAAAACGAGGTTCGTTCGAGCTATTGTGCGGGGTAACGATTGGAATACAAAAGAGGAATCAACAAACTATTTTACAAGTGTGCGTTCATAATAATTTTTGTTCAGACAGTCGACATTTAAAACCAATAAATCGCGTACGTTCAAACGGCTAGTGAAACTAGAAGGTTGTAATGTAAAAATTTCAGCGTGTAAAATTGTTTAGCAGGTGTGGCCGTCATGCTGCATCGTCCCGGGAGATTAATTGCTAACCGAGAAGCCACTGCCTGAACACGCCGGCCGGCAAACGAGCAACTTCGCAACTTACATTACACGGACATTTTATTTCCGACGCTTTGTCTAACTTCCGCAAGACTCCCCTCTCAAAGAGCTCAGTCTCTGATAACTTTAATTCATTTATGTACCTACGTTGTCTCGTAAAAATGTCTGCACAATATAAAAGCACTCACCTTATCGTCGTCACCTTCACTATCACACTGCAAAACAGAAACAATTCTATGTTAAATTGATGCCTTCAGTGCTACTATTCAAGATTAAAATGTTCATGCTTTGGTGTCACGTAAAGTTAGTATACTTAATTCCCTATCGGAATATAAACTCTTATTTAACTACTGCCAGGCAACTAAGAATTTATGATGAGTAGACGCCATAGATAAATCATTCATAGGTTATATGTTACATAAATCGGTCGGATGGAATAAGTAACACAACTATTGAAATAAGACGAGCATTTGAGTGGTTACTTGTAGATTTAATAAATTTCAGATATTTTAAACGCAGAGCAATGTGAACATTACAAGGGCAAAGTAAGAAGGGGTTATCCTGTGTAAAAATGTCAGACGCTTCAAGTGGGTGTGAAACGTTGCGATGACTCTTAAACAGGCGTTTGCTTTTTTGTGTCCTTAACTCCAACACCCTCCTCTGGACACAAACCCATTGCCTTAGTAAAGGCCTGGTGCTTCGGTCGTTGTAGTCCCTTAGTGAGAACATCAGCCACCATGTCTTGAGTATTCTTGTAGCGGACAGTGACTTGATTGTTCGAGATCCTCTCTCTTATGAAGTGGTAACGGACATCAATGTGTTTGCTTCTTGCATGATAAATATCATTACCTGAAATACTAATTGCACTCTGATTATCACAATACATTAGCATGGGAGAACCTAACAGAGTAGGCCAAAAATCCTCTTCCAGTTGCTTTAACCAAATGGCTTCCTGTATGGCCGTAGCCAGTGACATATACTCCGCCTCAGTGCTTGACAAGGCTATTGTAGTTTGCCTTTTTGAACACCAACTAATGGCAGCGCCCTGAAAGATAAAGATGTATCCGGAGCATGATCGTCTATCTTCAATATCTGTGGCCCAGTTGGCATCACAATATCCGACAATATTGAGATTGTTTTTCTTGAAAACCATTTTTGAATTTATTGTAGCCTTTAGGTATCTCAGAACTCGTTTTGCTGCTGTCCAGTGTTGTGCAGTAGGCTTATTGTTAAATCGGCTAAGCTGATTCACTATGTATGCTATGTCAGGCCTGGTACCTTGTGACAAATACAACAAGCATCCGATTAATTCATGATATGGAATGTTTTTCTCAATTTCCTCTTCACATTTAGCTTTTATTAGTTGTAGATTTGGCTCACAGGGTGTATAGACAGGTTTGCAGTCGCTCATGTTGAAACGAGTAAGTATTTTTTCTATATATAGTGACTGATCCAATGAAATCTCATTCTTGCTTATATTTTGGTCAATCCTGAAACCAATACAACATTTTGCCTCACCTAAATCTTTCATGTGAAACATTTCATCCAATTTCTGCTTAATCATTGTAGCAGTAGCTTCATTATTGAAGAAACACAGTATGTCATCGACATAAACAGTTAGAATCAGTATGTCTTGTTCATTAGATATGCGGTAGTAAATGCATGGATCTACTTTTGATCGTGTCATACCAATTTCTAGCAATGATGCGTTCAGCTTTTTATTCCACTGCCTGCTTGCCTGTTTAAGGCCATAAATTGATTTGTTTAGTTTGCATACTTTGCTTCCTTCTTCAAAGTCAGGAGCCTGTGACATATAAATATCTTCATCAATGTCACCTTGTAAGAAAGCAGATACTGCGTCCAGTTGATGCATTTTCAGACTATATTTTGTTGCTAAACCAATAGCATATCTCAAAGAAGAGTAGCGTACTACTGGAGCATAGATTTCATTGTAATCAATACCCTTTTTTTGTTGAAAACCTTTTATTACAAGCCGTGCTTTATATCTTGTTATTTTGCCACTCTCATCTGTTTTTGTTCTGTAGACCCATTTGCAAGGGATTATTTTCTTATTATTTGGCGCATCTACCAGAGTCCATGTATTATTGAGAAGTAAGGAATTGTATTCCTCTTTCATTGCTTTGATCCATTCGTCTGCCTTATTGCTTTTAAGCGCTTCGGAAAGGCTTTGTGGATCTTTATCTAAAATACCCATGGTAAATTCAACATTCATGCAGGCAAAGGATGCATCAGTGATGTCACTGCATTTATTGTTGGGGGAGTCTACTATGTAGATTTCTTCTCTACGCTTTGATCGGAGATTATTGTCAGAATCTGGAATATTGTCATCAGGTAAGTATGATTCAGAACTTTCTTCCTCTGGTACATAAGTCTCATCATCAGGGTCTGTATACTGTGAAGTTGATGACATTGATAGGGAACTGTGATTGTGTGATGTTACATTCTCATTTGATTCTTCACTTTTGCCATCATGGTCTTCACTGGATCTGTCTTCTTCCTGATTTGGATTTGAGAAAGGTAAGCATACTTCTTTTTTATTATTTGTTTCCTTTTCTTCATTGTTTTTGTTTCTTATTATTTCTTTTTTAGGAATTTCTTTTTCATTATTTGTTTTATTTTCTGTTTTATTTCTTTCATTGTTTTTGTTACTTATTATTTCTTTTTTTTCTTTTGGAGCTGACTCATTTATTAAAACTTTTCTGGACACGGTGGCTTCAAGAAATACAACATCTCGACTGATAGTAGCTTGCTTACTCTTTGGGTCTATGAAACGGTAGCCTTTTGCAGTAGTACTATAACCAACAAAAATCAACTCACGTGATTTTGCATCTAACTTTTGACGTTTTTCCTTAGGTACATGCACCATTGCTCTGCATCCAAAAATTCTCATATGGCTCAAATCTGGCTTCTTCCCAGTCCATACTTCCTCAGGGGTGATGTAGGACAGAGCTCGGGTTGGCGAACGATTGATTATATGAGCTGCCGTGACCACTGCTTCCGCCCAGTAACAGTTCTGTAATTGAGCGTTAAACAACATGCATTTAGATTTTTCTATGAGTGTCCTATTCATGCGCTCACTTAATCCATTTTGTTCTGGCGTGTATGGGGTGGTGGTCTGGTGTATTATGCCATATTTCTTTAAATAACTGTCAAAATTTTTGTTAATGTATTCTTTGCCATTGTCAGATCGGAGTTTTTTTATTTTTTTATCTAGTTCAGTCTCAACTCTGTTTTTAAATTCTATGAATTTTTCTAGAACTTCAGCTTTGTTCATGATTGGATACACAAACACTTTACGTGAGAAATCATCTATGAAAGTGACAAAGTACCTGGCACTTCCAAGTGACGCAGTCTGCATCGGTCCACATACATCAGAGTGGATGACTTCTAGCAATTCGGTTGCTCGGGAGCCTTCACATGGAAATGGCTGTCTTGTCTGTTTTCCTTCTATGCAACTTATACATGTTGTATTTTCCTTTATAGGTGACAATTTCACACCGGTAGTGCAATTTGGAACTTTAAGTAAATCGGTAAAGTTAATGTGGGCCATTCTTTGATGCCACATATGTGTATCATTTTCAGTAACTACTTTCATAGCATGGGCTTCTCCAACAGTGACCTTTAGTCTGTACATATCATTAATAAGGTTGGCTTTAGCAACATTTTGTCTCTGCTGATTGAATATTGTACAGCCTTGCTCAGTAAATTCAATTTTGCACCCATTTTTTATCATTTGGCTCACTGATATCAGATTGGTTGATAAATCCGGTACATATAGAACATTTCTCACCTGTATTTTATTTTCTGATCCTTGTGCATTGGGTACTCTGATCGTAACATTACCATAACTCTCTACGTGGAGCACTTTGTTGTTCGCAATGCGGATATTTTTGACAGGTGGTGTACTTACATCTTCAAGCCATTCTTTGTGCATTGTCATGTGCATTGTAGCACCGGAGTCGATGTACCAATTCAGCGAGTCGTTGTGTGAGGTAGCTGAAAAAGCAGCAATAAAACCATTATCTTTATTGTTATTTTTGTTTTTTTTAAACCAACATTGTTTGCTATGATGTCCAAATTTGTTGCAATTGTAACATCTCGGTCCTTTGGATTGCCCTTGCTCACGCTTCTTTTGCCCTTGTGCTTGTGGTGGATTATATTTCTGATGATTTTTTGAGTTTGAGAAAAATGCACTGGTTTCGCTTGATTTTACTTCTTGTAGTAATTTTGTTTTTATTGAATCAGCACATATATTAACTCCGGAACTCTCTATGGCCATTATCATAGGCTTGTATACATCCGGCAAGCCAGCCAGCATCAGCGTCCCAAGCCACTCATCGTCTACTTTGAAACCTATGTTCCTTAATCGGTGTGCAGCTGTCATTATTTTACTTACATAGTCATCTACACAAGAACATGTTTCCAGTGTAGTATTTATCAAATCTTTTAGTAAACCAACTTTCCTGGTTAGCCCTGTATCATTAAACGCTCGTGACAAATTGTCCCAAACCTCTTTAGCTGTAGTAGCCTCTCTGATGTGCACATACAGAACTGGGTCTATTAATAAAATAAGTTTTGACTTAGCTTTGATGTCCTGTTTTGTATCTGCCGCGGTAACTGGGCACGTTTGTACGCATTGCCAAAGGTCCTCGAGAAGTAGATAAGCTTGTACTGCGAAGCTCCAAGTTGCATAGTTTTCTCTTCCTGTCAACTTTTCTATGCTGTGGTTGTGCATGGCCATTGTTATACGTATTTAAATGGCTGAAATGTAGCTGAAAAAATTGCAAAGAAATCGGACTTGTTGCGCGACCGCGTGTTTTGAGGTTAAAAAATTTCACTTTTTTCACTATTTTACTAAATTTCAACAAAACTTTTATACGCAGGTATGGGACGGCCCATAACCTATTGAAATAAGACGAGCATTTGAGTGGTTACTTGTAGATTTAATAAATTTCAGATATTTTAAACGCAGAGCAATGTGAACATTACAAGGGCAAAGTAAGAAGGGGTTATCCTGTGTAAAAATGTCAGACGCTTCAAGTGGGTGTGAAACGTTGCGATGACTCTTAAACAGGCGTTTGCTTTTTTGTGTCCTTAACTCCAACAACAACAAACACAAACCGAAAGAAGGAAAATATAAAAATTTCAATATAATATGGAAGAGGGAGATGTACCGTAGAATAGTCTCATAAACCGAGGAGCATGTTACGTGATATTTATGAGGTGAGTTCGCATGGAGGAAAACAACAAGGGACCGGGGGCCTGAGATATTACAATTTCAAATAAATAGAGAGCATGAAGTATTCAGGGCGAGCGCAGGTAATGTAACGTAGTGCGGAGCGGCGCCCGCCTCGACAAATCTCGTGATTTAGCCGCACCGCGCGCGGAATACCGAGGAGTCGGCTGCGTGATCCGCGTACGCTTTATAACACACCTCCGCCAAACATACTTATTACGACTCCAAGCATTTCAGAATTACTTTAAATAAATCAAATGCACATCAAGATAGACACCTTGTGAACAGCATGAAGAATTATTAAACATCGGAAAACAGATGCGGGCGGCATGCTATAATAAGGAGTCCACTTAGCGAAGCAAGCAAACTGTGCTGATGTGAAGATATGCGAAAGCAATTCCGGTCCCGAAAGATAGAAGACTACATGGAGTATACTCACGATATAGCCTTTTCCGGAACTACAGCGGCTACTGGCCTGTAGGCAGGAGAGAGAAAGCGAACATATGAGTGGATTGGAGCGAGTGAGGGGCGAAGCGTCCTGTCTCTCCGAATTGGCCGACGTCGTCGCGCCTCGCGCTATTTGTCGTCGGAAGCGAACCCTAATTCAATCTCACTTCTCCCGGCCACCCGTAAACTTTTAAAAGAGCCATCCGCTCGCCATTAATCTTGGAAATCTGCTCGTTACCGATCATCGTTATAAGGCTGAGAGACAGGAGCGGTTCGGTAGCGAAACAGATGCATCAAACATCAGTATTTTTTACAATCTAGAACAGTCAGTACAATCACAACAGGTAGATAAAATACGTGTAGAAGACATGCACCTGGTCTATTGCAGTGATCCGGGTCAAGACACAGCCGCTTTCCTCAGTATTAGTCGTGCCTACAGTCTGCGCGCGAGCTTCGGAGAACCTAACTTGTTGGTAAGCTTCTACACAGCTTGCGTGAAATGTCTAGGGTGCAAGAAAGTTATGAAATGGAAACTTACGTCACTAAGCCGATCCCTGGAGGAATCGGGATCCCGAGGTGCTACAGAGCTACCGGTGAGGCGCTCCGATGCCCGCCCGCTGTCGTCTGACGTGCCAGCGTCTTGAAGCAGCGTAATACCCTGTTGAAACAAGCATTTCAAGTTAAACGAAATCCTATTATTAGAAAAACAGACGAAATAATACTATCCAAACGCGGAGATCCTAAATATGTGTAGAAAATAATGTAAACGAATCATCAACTTTTTCCCCTTCGAAATATTCAATAATAATGCGATTGATGATAATATAAGTGAACGTATAGGCTGCTAAAATTGAGCGGTAACTAGGATATAAGAAAACCTGATAAGATGGGATGCGAGAGGGCTCGGGAGGGTAGGGGCCCGCCGATCCAACCGTGACGCAACGTGCCCGGGGCCCGACAATAAAAAGAGTTTTCCATTTATCACATTTCGCGTCTATTTTACGTCGGGGAGGGAGCAGTCTCGCGATGCTCAGTGCCGCTCACTCGCCGGGACGGATAAAAGAAAATAAAACGGGTAGTAACTTCTCTGTAAATGGATAACTCTCCGACCGCCCTCGCACAATGAACTTCGACGTTATTGTTACTTGAGAGAACTTCGCGTCCAATTTGATTTGCTATTCATTTTCATGGAAAATCGTAAAATACTGGAGGAGATTTCTCCTGACTGCTTTATGTATTAAAAGTTAAATTTACTGCCGAGAGGAGAAAATTGATGTTCGCATGATTATTATAGGTTTTCTGTTCATATAAAAGGCAAATGTTAAGGGTTAACGTTTACCACGTTTATAGCGCTTTCTGTTAACCCAACATGTAAGCAGTATTTTCGATTTATATTCAACAATATATTTTTTCTTAATCCAATTGTTACTTATTATTATAAATTGTTTACGGCACAGAAGAAAGTTAACTAAGTACTAGGAGACGTTGCAAAAATAGACGCAATTGTACATTGATATTTTTAAAACTTCGATCTAGGTAAATACAATTGGTCCTTCTATATAACTTGTTGCTTGGACTCTTAATCAATGATACAATATTATTTTTACTTCTCATGCTCTGAAAGTGCTTATTTGTGCAGGATATAGGCTGCACAAAATAGAATTTTGTGCACAAGTGCAGTAACGTATCTACTCATAAATGTATCTGTATTAAGGCAAAGAAAATGTGCCATACCGCCAAACACAATAAGAAGTTCATAGATAGAATTTGTTATTTTATAATATTTACTTTAATTTATTTGCCTTATGTGATTTTTAAGACAAAAGATATTAAAATTTAAATTCAAGTACGGTAGGTTATTTAATCAATTTATAAAATTATTATTACAGAATTAATTTGATAATAGGCTGTATAGGTAGGTCTGCAGCCCAAGCTTAATATCAATGTCGTAAGATTAAAAAAAAGTAAAGCGGCGGGAAACAGCTCTTGTTTCTTCAAATTTCTTCAATTTGCTAAATTATACTACTGTTTTATTTCTTGGCAATCGAAGTGAAAATCAGAGTTTATAACTCGTCCACAAAACCACTTCATCCTCGACATTACTATCAGCCCTCGCCTTCGGTCTCAGTCTCGGATAAAAATGGTTCGTTTTGTGCACTTGTTGTAAAATCTACTATTATTTTTACCATTTAATTCGTTTTTAAGGGGCTCCAGGGAGTAACACTAGAGCGCCACCGAGGGAAGAAATCATAGTTTTTTACAGATTGAATTTGCAAAAAGTGTCTGTACAATCTCTCAATCATGTCAATAATGTTTTGTAGGACCCACGACAAAGAATTTAGGATCACGAACCTGGGACTACATAGCATTTATGCCAAAGACGAAAAAAGTCACTTAAGTTGACCAAACTATGATCAATCGTAAAATTTCTTAAAATGTTTTTATTATATTATACATTGTATTTTCACTTGTTAAGATGATAGAAATCGCGATCAAAATCAAGTAACTCTTAAAATAAAATATCAATGATTTTAAACTAATACAATTTTTATAATATGTTGTGTTTTTTAGGGATCCGTAGTCAACAAGGCGCCCCTTAGGGCACTTGCAGTTGGCACACGACTAGCTTAGGTTATAGTTTCGCCATGTCCGTCCGTCTATCTGTCCGCGGCTTAGCACAGAGACGACACGTACTAGAAAGCCGAAATTTGGCATAGATTCATACTGAGATTTGGACATTGTATTGCCGGTTGTTGTCACCGCTGATTAATACGCGCCGATAGCACCCTAGATAAGATAAGATAAGAATATTCTTTATTGCACACAAGCGAGACATAAAATATGAAAGTTACAATGAAAAAGTACAATGGGCGGCCTTATTGCTAACAGCAATTTCTTCCAGACAACCTTGTGACGAAAAGGTGTCCGAAGGAGAAAGGGCGATATTTGCCATTGCATAATTTTTTTCTATATTTAATATGGTATATAAATAGCTTATATTTATTACATACATAAACTCACGCCTGTATCCCAGAGGGGTAGGCAGAGAGCAGGGACTGCCACTTGCCACGAGCCCGACAGATCACTTTAACTTCCTCAACATTCATTAGTCGTCACACGCACGCCGGTTTCGGGTACTTTTTATCTTGCCCTTTGCTAATACGTCCCCTTATATTTATTACATACAAAAATTGGGATCCTGTGCATTTAAAAGTTTTAGTAACAAGTGGGTTAAATTCATTCAGCTAACACTCCTTTGTCAACACACGAGTTGGCTAGTCCAAAATTCCAGTCGTATCTGTAAGCCCAATGCAGGGGCCATTACTCACGGCTGGTTTAGCTCGGTATAAATGGAGTCGGTTCCGGGAGTGGTCTTTGCCCGGAACAAAAACTCAAAGAGCGCCGAGCTCCCGCGCGCTATGCGAATTTATCAACCGACCATCTAGCCCCACCGCCTCACAAAACGAAAAAAATCGCGCTAACAATCGAGCTCTTTAAAATCTCCCTCACTAATCTGTTCGAGCAAAACAAACGGAACAATCCCTTTAGATATACAATAAAAGCGCCCGATGCTTAACATCTTGAGTGGCTCAAGTAGCTATACGCTGATGACACAATAAGTCCCGAATAGCTCTTTAACCCCATAACAGACAACAATAAGACATACGCGGGCGATTATGTCCCCAATTCTAATAAAAGGGATTGCTTTCCGACCCTTTACATAGATAAACGAGTCAAGCAGAGTTGCACATATCAATTTAATCCCGGAGAGCGTGGGCGCGAGCGATCCCTCTAATCCCGGCCGGATCGCGGGATCTAACGGCGGATGTTGCCACATAATTACTTGTACTCATTATGGTGCGCCCCAATTATAATGGACTTTAGCGCGCCTTCGAGCCCAAACTAGGATGCTTGCTAATGAGCATTAGTCGAGGCGTTCCTCGAGGGAAAGTCAACGGGCACCTACTTCTTCTTTTGTTGTTACTTGGGAGCTGTTTGCAGCGTTGTTCATCAAGCTAAATGTTGCGGTGGACGAGCGGAGTAGGGTAGGAGGACCATTAAATTTTATCGTGTAGTTTCTCTACTTCTTACTGTTTATTGCGGCCGTACGACTGATGTTGACAGTACGCTTTCGTTTTTCGCGCGTTACACAAGTTTTATCAAAGGAACGTTTGTAACGATAATAAGATCGACCGTAAAGTAAAAATAAAATAACACAGCTTTCAGTAAGTTCATTCTTGCGCAGATAAACGTCGAATGTGGCTGGTTCAAATATCTATTGAGCCGAATCGCTTCTTTATTACGGTCGTGGTGGGCACAATTTCGGTCGGCGTGTGGGCCGGGTGAGCGCAGTCGTGCCAGGCCAGCAACATAACCACTAATTGAAACAACGACCGCGGCCGAACATTACTTATTCATGAGAAGTCCATATGGCGGCGAAACGTGACCGACGAGATAAATCATTCAATTACATTTTTCATGAACGCTTGGTACTTCTGCGGGCGAACGCTGCGCGCCGAGATTTCACACGTAATAAAACAATTTAAGTTCCGCAATCTCAACTGGTTCTGGTTATCTAAAGTTTCAGCTGTAGCTGCAATATATTAATGACACGATAAGAGGCAAAGGCGTGGCTTTATCAGTTAGCGTATCGTTGCTAGTGCGGTGTGAACAGCGGCGAGCGAAGGCTGCTAGGTGGTAGTGGCAGCTTGCGGTGTCGTTAAGTGGAGCGTTGCATAATTTATGTATGTCTCGACACGTTACTCTGCTGTTGTGGACCTTGTCGGTGCTTCGTTGTAATTACCGAGCACGGACTTTTAAAGTGTCTTTACGACGCCCCGTTAATGTTTATTTACAATGTCTCTTGGCGCGAAAGAAAAACTTGTTTGTCATTGGTTTTAACATCATGGACTGTGAGAATCTTTAGTAATGGGGAACATGCGTCAAACTCAGATTGAACTAGCATTGCTTTTACCATAGAAGACATACAAAAACTAAAGAAAAATTTAAAAATAAAACCATAAAAATATTTTTTCAGTTTTTTCGGGGTCCTAAAAATTGCGAAAAATCAAGTTACTCTAATAATAAAAAAAAATCTTAGATTTCGTTTTTTCATTGAATTATAAACATGGTGTAGATGCATAAAAACTCGAGATAACTCGAATATTGATAAACGCTTCATACATAAGGTGTAACGTGCAAGTTGTGACGTCATAGCTTGAGTCCGATTTGTATGGGGCGTTTTTGTACGACGTACCCCTTGACTAGAATGACTTTTCGAAAGATCACATTAGATATAAAAAGTATTTAGTCCTACAGAAAAAAATTAACCACGTTTCGTAATCAGCCATTTGACGCCCACTGCAGGACATAGGCCTCCCTCATGGTTTTCTAACCATGAAGGGTTTTGCCATAATCGCCACGCTTGGCAGGCGGGTTGGCGATCGCAGTATGCGGTTGGAATCTCAGGAAGACGCTGCTGCCCGTCTTCTGGCAATTTATTTCCTTAGTCGCCTTCTACGACATCCACTGAATGAAATGGAGACGTTTAATAAAGGAAACGTTTATTTATCTCTTAACTTGGCCTCTCCGAATATATTTAAACATTTTTTGCGGATGGTCTTCATTATAGGCTGGATACAAAAATAAAGTAAAAACAAAAGAGTATTGATTTAAAAATCACAAGGAGATAAAAATATTGTGTTCACAACATAAAATAATGGTCACTCAATGATATTGAGATGGATAAAATTTACACTACAAAATAACATTTTAATTTAATTCGCCTGATATTGACAGTAGAGCCCAAATAAAGAGAAGGTGATAATATAATTACGAGTAGGTACTTATAACTGTCATATATAACAATCGAAATGATAAATTGAAAGGCTTATTTCTTTAAGCACATTTTCAAAATATACATTAAAGTTAACATTAAATATACATTAAGGGTTTTAACATCTCATCATCATCGTCAGCCGTTTGACACCCACTGCAGGACGCAGGCTTCCCTCGTGGTTTTCCTAACCATTTTAACATCTACAATGCACCAAAAACTTTTATTGATACTAAACATGAAATAATTTCTAGTTCTAGGCAAGAGTCAAAGCGCATGAAACTTACTATTTATAAGCCTCTTTATTGCAGGGAAGATCATAACGTAACATCGACATGCTAGTAACAATCGAACAGGATAGCGTTCAACATATCGTAGCCTACGTCACGTCCTTTAACAAGTACATAAGCAGCCTATATACGTCCCACTGTAGGGCACAGGCCTTCTCTCAGGGAGAGAGTGTGGGCTTAATCACCACGCGAGCCCACCGCGGATTGGCGATTTCAAGCGCTGAGGTATGTGAATAGCTCAAACACTCAGGTTTCCTCATGATGTTTTCCTTCACTGTTAGCGAGTGGTATTGCTACTATAACTTCACAAATGTACATAAGTTAGAAAACCAAGTCATAGGTATATGCCCGCACTGGGGATCGAACCTGGGTCTCTCGCTTCCGAGTCCGATGTTCTACCCACTAGGCTACCACCACTAGGCCTTTAACAAATGTCACAACATTATAAAGCCGTAGTCGCACATCGCATCACAGTGGATCAATCAAAGCTCATAGTCACGTCGATAGTGAATCGATGGCACTCACAAATAGAATTTCATCGCTGTGCTGCAAGAGATGAAACAGAAGCACTTTGTACAGCTCACAGCTGATCGATCTTTATATTTTCGTTGCAAAGTCACCTGTAACATGACTGGGTAGAGTAGGTATATAAAGGTCAACGTTTAGACGCGATAAATTTGTTCATCGATTCTTAAGTCACTTGCCGCATCACAATTTATTTTGTTGTATGATCCACTGTAGTAATACTGTGTCCGCAATCGATGAAGCAGCTGCGTAGTTAGACGACAGTTCTTTTGTTGTATAATATTTTGTTGTAAGTTGCACCCCAAATTAGCATGAAGCTCGACGAATGTGCTGTATGTACGTACACGCTATACAAGATCTGATAACATTGATGACTCCATAATGTAAACATATGAGGATGCACAGTGCTATGTTAGGCAGGTACTTATTTGCATGATGTAATACGTAGGACACAATGTACTATAATGTTCGTAAGATTAGAAACAGTCATGCAAGTACTTTACACGAATGTTTCTAATCGTAGGAAAATGTACAAACACGTAAGTACCTCTGTTATGAAAATAGCAGATTTTTATGGGTTTACTGCAGATTATTATTAGGTTCTCCAGAAAAACAGAACCATTGTGATTTAATTGTACACACATTTTGATTTTCCGGTAAACAATAAAAAATATTATACATGTACCTATCACTCAATTAGTTTTATGAATTGCTCCTAGAATTTACAGATTCGCCTATAATATAGGTATACGAAGGAATGAAAGTAAGACCATAGAAAGTACACGGAGTATGTAAGTGAACTATAGTTAAAATTAAAGATTTCGGTAAGGATTATTTCCAATTAGCTTTCGATCAACAGCGTTCACATTTCTGTGCAAACAATACAGGATTTTATGGTAATGGTAACTCCGCCGGCAGATCTGGACTTATTTGTTGATGTCGTGACTGAGTGAAGGGGAAGGTTGTGAGGAAAAGGTTTTATTTGCTTTGTAGAGTTTGAACCTCTGTGATACCAGTAACGCCATCTAGCGAACAATAGCAGAATTAAGTATGAACTTTATAACATCTGAATTAAACAATAATTATTTTGAAAAAAAAAATTGAGGCAACTTCTTCACAAAATGCCAGCAATGGGCAAAATAAATATACCAACTACAAAACTTAATAGATGTTGAAAATTCAATATAGACTGAGCCAATAATATTAAATTCTGGCCTCGCCATTGTATCGCAAAAGCACTGAACTGACAAATTGTGAATAAAATTTCAATTAAATCGTAATGGAGATATCATTTGCCAATAAATTCATTATTTACACTTTTCACCGAGCAAAGCAAATGAGAATTTCAGTGCCCGAGAGAAAATAAGTTTTCCGAGTAAATGAACACGGTCCCCGTACCCACACATTAAATTGAAACGTATGTAAAGTACAAACAAAGCATTGAGTACGGTGTTCACTAGTGACAATTAAGGGAGTGGTTTAAAATTTTAATAGAAACGTTCAATATAAAATGCGACTTATCAAAAAGGAAATATAAACAAGGAGCAACATAACAATAGGAGAGATACGCATGTACACGAGTCGTAAAGCATCAATGGCAGACAACACTGGAAGTGGGCGCATCGTTAATAATAATATTTCAATCATCTGATAGTATCGGCTGGCCGGTTCGGCTGGTCAGCGGAACGGGCTCTGGAACGTTTCCCGATGTCAAGATAAGGCTGTCTGTGCACTCGGTAAGCAAACGCAACGGCAATATCGGTGGGAGTCGGAGAATAAAAAGCGACATTTGGCAGTCGCAGCGCCCTTGGCGAGACGCCAGCCCTCAGTTTAGAGACAACACAATAAAGGCGTGTCGTGTCGATGTCGAAAGCAATCAACCCATTCTGACCGTGGTGACATGTGTTATGAACGTAACTGCTGAATAAAAACATAGGGAATCTTGTCTCAATCTGTTACCCCTGGTGTGTAATTTAACGGGGGAAAATTGAGTTGCAGTATGGTTTATGAATCGAGTAAAACGTTTTGAGAAAACATTTACCATATCTATATCAAAGTTTCTAGCGCATTGTTTAAAGGGAATCTGTAGGGCTGGTTAAACCGCAGCCGGGGGTGTAACTTAATGATCGCGTACGGCGCATCGGGAGGCTATCTATTCGACAGCAAATTGAATCTGCGAAGAGCTATTAGCCGACACCGCAAGGCAGCTCTCAGAGCGTGCCAAACGATCGTGCTCATTCGCCGCCCGAGAGCACCTCCTTGCAGAGATATTGTTATACCTAGACTGTAAACTTCTACTTATAGGTAGCAGAGACAACCCCAAGGGGCGACAGCAGACACCGATAAAAACTAAACGACGTTGCCACCCACAGTGTTCAGAGATCGACGTGAATGTATTCGCGTATTTATTAGACACATTTTCTATAGTTCTAAGCAAGGGGCAGCGCCAAACGCATGACACAACATATTAGACACTGATCGAATCTCGGTGTTTATTTATTAACACTCAAACGCGGGCCGTGTCAGTAAATGGCCAACGAAACGGCTTCCCACTTTGGTCAGCTAATATTGAAGTCAGCAAAATTTATTCTCTGGTCGACGCGCAGAACAAGATTTTCCGCTTTATTCGGGCAACAGAGCGGCTGGCGGGAGGCAAATTGGATGGGATTGTGACACATCTTGGCTGTCGCGGTAGCAGCCTGTCGAAATGTGCGGGGGATCAACAAGGGTAAACCACAATACAGTCCACGTACTGTTGCGACGTCAACTCCTACTGAATATTGTATCATCTGCACAAGTGAGCGACGAAATCACTTTTAATTTTGTTTTGTTCTTCACTTACTATTTTATGGAAATAGCAAAACAAACAGAATATGAAAGACAGAAAATGGTTTTCATTTTTTAAAGAAAAATCACAGAATGGCGGTGGAAATTACAATAAAGCGTTAGAGATCCCTCGCATAATTGCCGCTGGCGTGTTAACCAAATAAAGCTTTCATGACGTCCGACAGGCGGGCGGGCTCGAGCTCGCGCCGAATGAAATTGCTCGTTTAATTATTTCACGATATTCCGCCAACATATCACCATCGGCATCCCGAAATATTGCCAAATGCGTTTATTGCATTTATACGCGGCTATTTCGGGAGCAGTTGCGACAGTGACTGAGTCGATATTCGTCTGTCGAACCATTATGGAAGGAGTTTATTAGTTTAACTTCCAGTTTGTCGGAAATGCCAAAGCTATAGATGTATTGTTTTTTAAAACGGCCTCGGTTCCTCAGCTGTTAAACGTTATCTTTTTTATAACATTTTGGCGATTATTTCACAATCGTTCATTATTTAAGAACTGAAAGAAATAATCATTACGAGCGGCCGAAAATTTCGTAACGAACGGCAATGATGTACCAGGGTTGGTATAATTAATGGTGTTCGGTCTGCTGGTCTAATCGATCTATGACGCTAGACTGATCCCCAGTTTCTCGTACACTAACACGCTGTTAATCTACTGTTAACAGCTGTCAATTGACCAATGTGCATACAAAAAAAAACACTGACAGCTGTTAACAGTAGATTAACAGCTTGTTAGTGTACGAGAAACCGGGGGTGAAAGTGGGTATTATTGCAGTGCCGCTCTAAATCGGTGCAGTCAAGCCCACTTGCATTTTAATATCTCGTCGGGTGCACTCAGTACGCGGGCGTGCAATCCCCATCCGGCTTTCATCCTCGGTGAGATTCGCGCGGCATTGTGATGAACTTCCGCCTCTACTCCGCAATCACGGAGCCGCACAAAAACAACCGCCCCCGAGTGCGGTCCCGGCTAATGAAAGTGTTCGCCACTTGTTTTCAAGAACAAAGAAATTATAAACAACAATAAAAGAGGAAAAGAAAATAATCGCGGCCTTCTTCTTTGCTTTTATAATATAAAAGTTAAATTAGAGGAAAGTCGAGACGTACGCTTCGTTATTCGGTACGGATTACAGTGTAAATTAAATAAGTATAAAGTAAAACACCCAAAGCGAATAAAATGAGCGCGGAGAGGTTGCTTCTCGTTTGCTGTTGTCTTATTGTTGGTTGGCAAACCATTGGAGATAAGTAAACAGACGCTGTGCATTTAGCACGGGTTCAGCGTCACGGGACGAAGGGTGATGCGTTGGCACGTTGAGTGGCATTTTGCGTGCGATTTATGCATTTGACGAGAAAGTGCAGCCCGGAAGCGTGACAGCGACGGGCCAACAGATTTAGACGCGCTGCATTTAGACGAGTGAGATCACCCGACGCATTAACGTCACGGACCGACGACGACGGCGAAAAGCCCCGAGCAATGCTTTTGTTCAGAGTTCCTCGCTGAAAATTCCACGTCCACAAACGTTTTTGCAAGCATTGCGCGCGCTTTGTTGCATACCGCTCGCGGCATTGGCCGGCACAAATTCCACCGCAATAATGACGCTTAATCGTGAAGCGGGAGCGCTTATTTATGTTTATTGTCAAAGTTTAGTTACTTACGTGAGTGTTGACATTGTTTGGCGGGAGGTTGCGGGTGGCATCGCCCGTCAGCGTCGCCAGCGGCAGCCGCGGCTTGCTCGACAACGAGTTGGTGCGAGGCGAGGAGGCACATTTCACGGCGGCCTGCGAAACAAGAGATGATAAATTAACGTAACGAAAAGCACCTACCATTTAAATATCATTGGCCGCGAATAGTACCGGCTACGGGTTTAATTACAGAGAAACGCTAAGGCAAGTCGACGAGCGCTCTCTTCATTAACATCATAATTTAGCCTAGTGAGCTGTGAGCGGGCGCCGAGTCATTTATGCTCGCCGTGTAAAGTTAGTACCGCCGCATTCTCAGTCCGTGGAGGAAAGCGCGAATTTGTGTTCTCGACTTAGGGAGAAGTAGTTCCCATTAAATCATACTTAGCCTCCCCTGGCCTGCGCCGTTAGGCTGACTACGCTCGAGACGAACAAAATTTACA
This sequence comes from Yponomeuta malinellus, assembly GCA_947308005.1. NCBI lineage: Eukaryota > Metazoa > Arthropoda > Insecta > Lepidoptera > Yponomeutidae > Yponomeuta > Yponomeuta malinellus. The sequence goes on along the minus strand of OX371006.1, from coordinate 10,462,302 downwards.
GCTTAATTGCATGGCTGATACCATCTCACTTCCTAGGTAATAAAATTAAGTGCAATCTATTTACACAACTACCAGAACTAAATGGTCTGTCGTTTTGTTTCAGCAATCTAAGAGAGGAAACTTGAGTTTAAAGCTGATATTATTCAGTCGTTAAAATGAAGCCGTGCTTATGACATTTGCGTGAACGTAAAAACTGTCTTTTGAAGTCATAAGCCGGCGTCGTCTACGACTTAATAAGTGCTACTTTTCCCCTTGCATGAGAGTTGAAAAAAGTTAACAGCAACATTAAACTTCACACCGCTGTCGCTATAAAAAAACTGGAGAGAAGAATGCCACAAATTGCCTGAGCATCGCCGGCGTCGGTAGCTGTCATCAATCAGTGAGCTGACGGAGTGGGTCGCCATCGTCAGCCAACGCTGGCCCCACTCTAGTTGTAAGTCGACACGCATACCACTTGTACCGTAATGTAATTAATTCTTCCGCTCTCGAGTTTCATAAACGTCGCGCAGACTCGCGCGACACATAATAAGGAGCGATTTTACGTGACAACGACACAGACTAATTATGAAAGAAGAACGCGCGTTCTGTTTTAATAAGCCCTGTTAAACACAAACAATTGAAAAGTAAACTGGTGGCTGGCGTGTCGGACAGCGCGACAAATTAGGGTTTCTTAGCGTGGGGTTAGTAAAGTTGTAGGAGGGTAAGGGTCTCGATTGCGTGCTTCAAAACATTTGTAACAAACACTTAGCGGATGTTCGGCGAGCTTAGTTTGCTTATGCATGTTTTAGTTTAGAAACTCCATTCAAAAGCAAACAAACAATTTAATTTTATGGGACAAATCATCTGAATTTCTTTTTCTTAAATGAAGGGATGACAACATGTGATCATAGCGTGAGTATACAAACGAGGGTCCCCACCCCACTGACACATTTTGAATGAATTCACAAAAAAAAAAACTGGGATCTGTGTTGGGTCAGGCAGGCGAGCGGACGGGAAGGCAGCCTCGCCCGGGGGTTTGAGTGAGAGGGGCCATTACCATAACAATTAAATTATACGTCCCTGCCGCTGACACGACTACAGTCAACTAAACGACAGATGCCGCCGCTTGTAAGATCACCGACATAAATACTGATTTGAGACGCCACTTCTCATGTTCAGATTCTTTTTGCCCTTCGTTTCCTTGATAAAAAAGTGAAAAAAGCTCAAAAGAAAGAGGAACTATACAAACACCACTTATCGTCAAGATAATTAATCAGTACACTAGCTAGTTAATTTAGTTTGTTTGCATTACTTAAGTTAATTATTCTTTAAGCTATTAGCCGAGAGCTGATGGAGTAATTAAACCTTGGGGCATTTAATTTGTTAGGGGAGGAAAATCTTCCCAGCACCTGCCCCTGATAAACCGAGGCATATTTTGTGTACAATGGATGTGAAATCTCGCAACTAAGTGCACCGCCCGTAACTCTACACCCTCGGGTTTAAATAATAAAAGGGTGAGCGGCATAAATTAGCGAGGGACATATGAACGGGCACATGCTGCCGGATTTGCGGCAAAATAGCCTTTAGTGTTTGTCGTTAAAGATCAATAAAGTAAATTCGGATGGTGGGCAGAAGATATAGACGGCGGATGGAGACGAAATCTCGTGTGAAGTGGCGCGTGCCCGGCACGTGCCGAGTAGCCGACACCACTGCGGTGAAGACAGAGCAAATACTGAACTTACGGCGCTCGGTCACACGCTCCATTTCAGTTTCCATAATTGAATTACTCAACGTTTTATAGCAGAAGCTCGAAAATATAGCAATACACATTCATTGTAGGTACAAATAATAAACTCGTTAAATCAAAGTCAACAAAAACATCAAGACAAATAAACTCTAAACGGGGCAGAAAAGAAAACGTCGAGAGCAAACATCACTTCACAAGGAATAAATCTCTCAAGAATTGCGACGAACGCAAAATTCGCTCCAGAACTTTATGCGACTTCAACAAAAGAATTTATACAATTCATTTCGGTCTCATAAAAAGTTATCAAAGATTCGCAGAAATCGAATGAGCTATTTTTCTGCCGCCGCCGGCGACGAGGGTGCTCTCCGTGGGAAAGGCAGCTTAACTTCAAATGTTATCTTTATGACTGTGGATATGAACATCCATAGCCGTTTAAAAGGAACAGCTTTATTGAATATTATTGAACGAACAATTCTTTCATAAAGTACAATACATAAAAGGGAAAGTTACGTAGGTAGTCTTGACGAGTTAAGCGGAAGTTACACAAAGAGAGTTCTCGCACGCGAGCGGCGAATAATCGTATACGATTATCCCATGGCAAAACTCGCCATTCGATTCTTGCCTGCGGTCGTTTACATTTTGACAAAAACCGTATTAATCAAGCTATTCTCGAAGTACAAGTCTCTATTTACATTTTTTCGGTATACAATAAAGAATATTCTTTTCTTGTCTTATCTCTAATCACTCTGTACTGGTTTTGACACGAGACTTACTGTATTCGAGAGGCGAAGCTCGGGGCATTTGTTTACACTAGGCGACCATATTATTGCCTAGAAGAAATCGGTACTCGCGTGCGAGAAACTCTCCTTGTGTAACAGTCCCTTTATGGATAAAAGAGCGTTTCACAGACGACATAAAACAAAGGCGATAACAGGTGTTGCTATTAGCATCAGAAGTGCTATCGACTTACAAGATGCTGTCACAATAATTAGCATCGATCAATAACTCAGCTGGCCGCATGCTAATCGACTTCCTACGCATCCACAGCACAGCCGCGGCGCCGGGCGAACAACGGTCATTTGCTGTAATTGCTTCACCGACAACAAATTAATCACGCAACTGACCGATTTCATTATCGAACAATAAGAATTCATAATGGGTTAATAAATTCATCAGCAACGTTATAATGTTATATATTTATTTAACCGCTTGAATTGTAATTATCCTCGTGTCACGGTTGTTTCTGGCTATTGTTAGTTTGTTCCAGCATAAGATAAAACTAGCAATTGCGGGTTGTCTCATCTAGAAAGTCAATTCTTATTTAGAGAAAACATGAATGAAACACAATGCTTTGAAAAATGTTCGTCGGCCAAGAAAATTAGACGATAAAGAAGAAAATGTCTTTGAGTGGTGGACAAAAAGCGTTTCGGTTACGGACGTCAGGGGCGTGCCGGATTTCGGTGAGATCGACAGGTAGACGAGCGAGCGCTCTTGCATTCTATTGACAACCTAACATGAGTTATACACTCGACACTCATGACCACTACAGCCGACTGGACCGTGGGACAAACGGCTTTAACACCTTTGTGAAAGCTATTCACCGCTCAAGACATGTTCGAGACACTAATACTAGATCATTACGTTCGTATCTCAAGAAAGCGATCGGTTTCTAACACTTGGTTAGAAAATCATATGGAAATAGACAAGGTAAACGCTCAATTACTCATTGAACTTGTAACAATCGCCAATGACGCTTTTGTCGGTTTATCGCTAATAGCATTGTGTAACCGGACTCACGGCAAAAACTAATAGAGCACGGTTGAAGCATTAAATTTCTTTAAATAATTCAATAGCTCACGATGCACGCGCTTCTGCTGCCTTTATGAAGCATTTCATTGAACAGGGAAAGGACCACTAGAGGACTATTAAAATACCCAGAGCCTCGATTAAACCATGATAGGTGTGTCATTGTAATAAATTTAGTATCCGGAGTGTAGAGGTAAGCGCGGCGTTGCGAAATTGTGTTGCTAAATTGCATTATGTTTTTAATCTGGCGACAGGCGGGCACCGGCGCAAGCGTCGACTCCAATTTGTGAGAAGCTGTTTAATTACTGGCGACACGACGCAAGTCATTAATTAAGTCATCACGGCGAAGCCAGCGAGGTAATAGCGGCGGGATTAGATACTAAAATGCATACTGACGAGCGATCAGATGATCACAGCAAGTTAGAATAACATTGGTGCTAACAATTAAGTTATAATTACCAAAGCAACGTTTTAAATCACAATATTGATAAAATAGATGGACTGTTCAACGCCAAGCAACCGTCAAAGGAGTTATTTTGCAAAATGAATGTGTGACAATAATAGTCAAGGCGATAACTCAAGATCGCACAGCAATTTTGCCGAGACCAAGGGATTATGGAGACACCATTTCTTGCACGCTCTCATAGTGAAAGTTCAGGATAATCCCCTGTTTCATATGGCTTATAAGTATTACAACTACGAGCTTGCTACGGAGCCAACTCGGCGGGAAGTCGGGAAGTCGTCAAGCCGAGACTTGCGCATCGCAAGCACGCCTCAAATAACATGCCTACTTTATTTAAACTAATTAATGTGTTGAGAGGTGTTATAAATTTTAAATTAAGTTGAAACAAAAAGCGCGTCTTGCTCGCGGAAACTTTTTTACGGAGCTTTGTTTTGCTTATTTTATTTTTACTATAAGTACACGTTCCATGGGAGTTATGCAAGGTTTATACGAAGCCAGTGCGCTGGCGCCAGTTCTACGGCCAAGCCACCGCTGGCTTGGCTCGTGTTGTTTAGATTTAGATGAATGAAGCCAGTCAGCCTGCATTTTTTTTGTACTGTGCACATGTTTGACGTTAAAAAGTAATCAATTCGCGGAAAACCCGTCTGTTGAAAAAGAAATGTTTAAAGAACATCTTTGCACTATTATTAGAAGAGTTAGTTAATATTTTTATTTATATTTAGCGCATTTCTTTATTTTTGTATGCATCACAACGCTTATCCCACAAGCATTTGTGCTGCCTATAGAGTTGTACGAATTTTAAAGTATATTCTGTCGTAGAAATTCTAAAAAATAAAAGCACCTAATGTATCCTTCGGACATCCAGCCAGCGACTGGCGCGATGCGTCTCTACACGCTAGAAGGGCGCCAGCGCTGGCTGCCAACATTGGCTTGGCATGAAAAAATTATAAGGCCAATGGCTTCGTATATACAAGGTTTTACAGACGATTTTTTTATTTATTGTTCAGTCGGAGTACAATCGCCACCTATACGGTTGTAGTTTATTCCGTAAAATTCGTCCGATATTAAGTCACAATGTGAAGAGAAAAAAACGGCCAACTGCGAGTTATACTCGCGAACTTACGAGTTCCGTCCAGAACAAATTGAAACCTCACACAATTTTGTAGAATCCAACTCGCATTGGGTCTGTTTTTATTATTTGTGTTTTTACTATACTACACCAGTACAGTATAGTAAAATCACAAATAATACAATAAAACCTGGCCCAGTGCTTTTTTTAACAGTATTTTTTCCTTAATCTGTAAATGCAATACATAAAGACGCTATAACAACAAATACTACAAACAGAATAAAATAAATATTTAAGGGGAGCTCCCATACAAGAAACTTTGTCTAAAAAGACAGCGCTCACCATCTAGCGGCCATCTATGTAACCTTCACAGCGCCGATGTCATGTCGTTAAATGTCAATGGTAAACGCTTCTTGTTGGTTTCTACTATGGCGCTGTTCTCAAATTAGATCTATGTCTAATGTTGTATAGATAATGGTACGGAACCCTTCGTGCGCGAGTCTGACTCGCATTTGGCCGGTTTTTCACTATTTTGAAGGATTCTTCAGCAGTAACACAGAAATTATGAGAATATTAGCTTAGCAGCCGACCTATTACTGTGGTAGATAAATGCTTTTGGGAAATTAAGCTTATGATCAACAAACATGTTTCCAGAACAGAATCTGATTATCTTACGAGAGATTTCGATTAAGGTTACCTTTGATCTAAGTAATGACGCCCAGGTAGAGAAATCATGAATCATGATAGCCTGGCTTACCTATTGGGTTTTACTTTGTTAACACTGAAACCCTAAAAAGGACAAGATAGAAGAAGGAAAAAGTTCGGGGTAACAACACTTACAAAAAATAACAAGCAAAAAGTTGTAACAAAGGAACAGTTGGGGTCGGTTTTTGTGTTGTATATCGATAATAGATTCTTTGAAATTTGAAAGGGGCCGTACATTCAAGTAAAATAAAACAAACGATACAATTGAATTTAATGTCAAACATACCTAAGCCAGTGAATATTCCATGTTAAATTTCGAGCGACCTCGGACACAACGTCTTATATTAAGTAGAAATGCCTAGACAAAATATACACATGGATGAAAGACTTGCGTTACATTTATGCTAAGAAAAGGAGACTGTCCTGCAGTAAAATTCGGAGAAGATATAATATACTGCCCTGCAACAGAGAAGAGCGGTCAATTGCCTGGCGTTTCAGCTGAACCGCAGACGTGGAATACGTCACATCGATATCCTCAAGCGATTCTAATTGGTGTCTTAAAATCCGTATTAAATGCGGCGTAGTTCACAACAACAGAAGAAATGCACAATTACCTGCCTACACTTCTAAAAAATATTGTGCACAATTACCTGTCACATTTACCCTCTTAAAAATTACTAGAAGCTAAATAAGTGTTTTTAAGAATATGATGACGAGTTGTTTAAATAAATAACTTTGATAAGATAAAAATATTCTTTATTGTACACCAGAGCATATGAAATAAAAAACATGGAAAGATACAGAGTACAATTGGCGGCCTCGTTGCTAAAAGCAGTAGATATGATTGCCAAATGTTTATATCAGTTTCAGTTTCTAAAAGTAACTTTGTCATTTGAAAACCTATTTATTGTATGTCAGCAAAACATACAAACAAATCTTTCAAGCTTTTCAAGGCTGTCTGTAATATCTGTGCAATTCGTTGAAATTGTCGTAACTGGGTGCTCAACCATAAACATAGTAGATCTTGACCAAATTTATATGGACCACCTTTGAGGTAACTTTCTAACAAAAAAAACATGTTTCGATTTAATGTAGGTACCTATACAATACAAAAAAAAATCTTTATTATTATTACTTTACAAGAAATGTCAACATTAAACTAACATAGAAGTACAATTGAAAATGATATTGTAATTTTTAACCTGTCTCGACCTATAAATCATCAGCCCCATGTCGCTGAGCTAGTCGATGGCAGTTGTGATGTGAGTTATTAGTTTCTGTGTATGTTCGGTAAACTGGAAGCAATGCGTTTAGGAGAGTTATTTTATAAATAATATGATAATTATCATTACGAGTGAAAGTCTGTGTTAAAGTTTCCACAATAGAATCGAGACTCGAGAGTATTTCGAGGTATTTTGTCTAAATTTTAATTATAACCGCAATAATTAGGGCAGAGCGTAGACTAGAGTCACGGCAGTTATAAGACGGACTATTAGACGGACAAAAATTATGAAGACGCGCACACTTCAAACGAAACTTCTCATAGAAAAAGTTGTCTAATGCCTACAAGAACTGCACAGCGACAAGTCTGACTAACGCTTGTCGGCTTCTGTTCAATAAATATATGCGTGCGCGCACAGCAGCAGCAGTGACACAACTGTCTAGCGCTAGCGACGACGACGCATCGTGATGTGAACCGATTACAATATTTTCAGAACCGGTATTTTCCAATAACTTAAAAAAAAAAACGCTATTTTAGGTACATTTAGATTTTTTTCTTTTCATCAAAATAGTCTTATAATTTGTGAAAAGTCATGAAAACGCATTATTAAAAACAAAATAAAGTTTAATTATGTCTGTTTTGTAATAAAATCATAATTTTGGTTGAAAAACAAGTCAACGGCATAATATTATACTCTGCTTAACCTTAAAAATACCAATTACCAACTTAAAAGTCACCAAAACAAATACAATTAAATTAGCTTTTATACAATACATGTCTTAGTTGGAAAAGTACTGTGATAGATAAAAGTCCCTGTAGGACTAATTTAGGAAAGTACGCGCCTCTGCATCGTATGTTCAACCTCTATAACATCTCTTCAGCAAAAATACATACTCTGGATATTTTTAATGACACATTACTTAAATTGAAAAGAAAGCTATTTAAAATTCTTTAATTCAAGTTTATTTATCTATTTTATATATTAATCTATATATTTAACATCTTTACGTGTATTACAGTTTCATGAGGTCTCGACAGTGGTGTCTTTATTTACTATACAGTAAATAAAATAGTCCTTTTATCAGTCTTTCATTATATATGGGGTGCACCCAATATTTACGTCTGCGCCTTTTGCAATTGCACGTATCACTAGGATGCTTATAACAGCAGTTTCGGTGGTTCATTTTGATACTGAAGAATTGGTATGACAAACAAGGGTGAGCGTCATATTATAGACAAAACCGTTTCATCTTGTGGTGTCCGGCGCGTTGTAGACACAACCGTTTCTTTCTAAATTAAAGGCAGACATGTCTATGTGAGACAAGACTGTCTAAAACTGTCGTGAATCTAGGCTGCGCTCTGCCTTAATAATGATTACACTGGTCTGCAAATTTTTTTTTTCTTCTTTAAATTCTTATGCATGATTATTATACACTCAATAGTAATGAATTATATTTATAGAACTACTAGCTGAGTCGGCAAACGTCGTTTTGCCATATTAATTAGCCTACGATCTATTCTTAGACCTACCAAATATACACAAAACTTAATAAAAAGCGGTAAAGATAAGAAGATAAGATAAGAATATTCTTTATTGTAACTAGAGCACATGACATAAAAGCAGTTTCGGAGGAGTTCGATAACAAACACTGTGACACGAGATTTCTATACATGGTATTGTGTATCACAATTATAAATTACCTATATATTTTTTGTAATCGAATTTAGAAAAAAAAAAATCTTTTTAATTAAATTTTAATCGTAAATGACAATCAGTTCGATAACCGATACAAAAAATTAATCTTACAAAACATTCTCTTTATAATTTCTTCTTTTTCAGATTTTCTATTGAGGTTTGGTGACAAATTGACCAACAACATTTGCAAGCATTGCTTTTGGCCATTTCCCGTTGTAACGTCTCTCGATGTGCAAAATCTCTTGATGAAACCTGTCACCGTGTTCATCTAATACTGCTCCTAGAATGGTTGGAATGAAACCTGCTGAAAAGAAAGGTTGCCAATTGCATGCTTTTATGACATCGGCCGAGCCAACCTCCTAATGTTCTTGAGCAACTGTTAGAGCAAATTTTGATGAACCAATTTTCGTCTCTTTCGTCTACCGGAAACCCAAAGTGTTGCTGATAAGCACATTTAATGTTAACAAGACTAGACAATATATTTCGTTGTGTTTCAAGATAAATTGACCACAAACGTAGTTTACCTAAAACCTAGTTCAGGGGCCAGGGTACTAATATTTTCTAAATGTTTTATACTGAACTTGTTTTGTATTTCATGATTTTTTTTACTTGTATTGTTTTCTTTGATTTGATTAAACTCGATTTGCTTTTCCTATAGCAAAAAAAGCTTTTTTATTAACTTTGTTTTCAATATCTTTGGTAGTTTAGAAGTTAGCATGGCTTATGCTACAAATAAACCTGCATTCAATGCCTTTTACAAAAAAATGTACTACTTGTACTAAGTTAATTATCTAATAAGTTGGATTAAAATAAATAAAATAATTGCAGTATAAGCATACAAATACAGCATGGAAATAAAAAAAAAATGTCTTTTACGACAAACACTAGGTAGAATCAGCATTTTGTATAAAAAAAAACTATGAAGCCTGTCAAAAAATCAAGGTGGTATAAGCGATTTTTTGTTGCGAATTTGAGGAAACTAAATATACAGATTGAAAGAGCTTGAAAAACTGAGTAAGACGGGTGCGGACTCGCTGTCACACTATTTTGGCACACCAGTGTGACATACTGTATAAATACTTCTCTGGGAGATCTATCAATCCCGAGAAGACATATGGAATTAAATACGGATGACTTTATAATTAAAAATCAAATGCGTCTTATACACAATAAAATCACCATAGAAACTTTCCTAAATATGTTACGTTAAGACCTTAAACAAAATCCTCTGTTTTTACTTTGATTGTGTAGATAATAAATATAATGATTTGTTTGAAGTATTATTTGTTTATTACGAGTACATAGTATGACGCTTAGTCTTAACGATACTATTGGTTATTGCCAGTCACACCGGGTCACACCATATAGTATAACAAATAGTCTTAACGATACTTTTGGTTATTGTCAGTCACACTGGGTCACACCATATAGTGTGAATGTGAAGAAAAATATTATTCTGTGTCACACTGGTGTGACAAAATAGTGTGAAAACGAGTCCCCACCCAGTAAGACAGCATTCAAAGTCCATTTTCACAAAAAATGGCTTTTAAGACATTTCATCCCCAAAGGGTCGATAATGAACTTAAAAGGAAAACTATCACGGCTTATTAGGCTTTACACGTTTACGAGTAATAGACGACCAACTTATAAAAGGAAAACTTCGTACAAAATCCTTTGAAAATTACGTTGATGAAGTTGTTAGTTTTGTAAAGCATATAAACCCCCACCTTTCTACGGAACCCTACACTGCGCGTGGCCCGACACGCACTAGGTCGGTTTTTATTTTATACTGATTAAATCAGACTAGATGTGAGATTTTACTTCACGTGTTTTTAGAGCTCACGATAATACAATTAGTACATTGTAGATATTTTAGGTGTAATTTTATTAAGTAGTTTACGACCCGTGGCTATAGGGCAAGGTTCCAGCTATTAACCGATTTGGCCTTAAGAGCAAATTTATACGTTAATCTGTAACGTATTCGAATATACATCTTTAATCGTATACGAAGTCATTTAAATGTGTTTAGCGACAAGCGTATAAGCGTTTGTTGATAAAAAAAAACATAATGTAGGAACATATCTAGTACTAATGCATATTACAACAAAAAACTGTCCAAGTGCGTGTAGTACTCGCGCACCGAGGTTTCTGTAACACCACACAATATAAACATTACGTATTTACGATTGAAAGAAAAAGTGTTTACTTTCATAAAATCGGGGTCTTTACCAGGACTCAGATTTTTATTTGTTTTTTTTATCGTTTGCCCAGTATTGGTGACCAGGATAATGTCCATGTGCGCGACGCACAACCTTTTTGTATGTTTTTTTGCTTTTTATAGTTTTTTTATATTTAATTCCTTTTTTAGTTTTTGACATTTGTTTTTTAAGTCAGTGCTGTTCCATGTCTGCTCGTATAAACACCTAATTCATAGAACCAGTGATTTCAGTCTAAATACAGTCCTTAGCCCCACCAGTTACAGTCCAGCTTTAGGTAATGTTTCGATAAGGAAAATTTGTTTCCGAAGTTATAAATTTTAGTAGCTAAATTTCTCAATCAAAAACTTTAACCGATGAATCTTTCGGAGGAGTTCGATAACAAACACTGTGATACGAGATTTTTAATTAAATTTTAAGAGAATAATTATCTTATATCAGTCCCGGGAACGCTATTAAAACCACATTAATGACCACAAATATTAATAAGGTGTTACTACGGACTATAACCATAGCCCTATTTGCACCCTTCCAGTACGGAACCCTGAATATTAAATAATACTTAAAATAAGCAAACAAATTGATGTTTCATCAACAGCCTTTACCGACGTGATTACTGCAATACAAAATGAGAATTAGCCTTCGCGCCGCAAAACACCACAATGAATAATAATAGAATCCCGACAATAGTTGCCTGCCTACCTACTAATAATATTCTGAGAATAATCGTGATCAATAAACGCACAATCATAATTCGAATTGAAAGCTAGTTTGCTTGCAGCGGTCGTAAATGGGGCCGTTATTAACATTCCCGGGCACTAATTCCCTGGCGGGCGGGCCGTGCCCGGCATATTGATTGAATAAACTCGTGACTCTTACCAATAGCTAATTTGTACTTAAAAACCCGACACTTTACGATCGCCACTAAGCGGCCAATGGTTTCAGTTTCCTGTATGACTACGACTTTTTAAATACTTTAATCGGCACGACCAGAAATACGTGAAGAATTTACACTCTTGATTTTATTTTTCGGGGTTAACCTACTTAATTGCATATAATTTGGTTATAATTTAATAGGTAGTGTTGTGTTATTATAATATAAACTACCGTCGTAGCACTTTGATAGAATTATTAATCACCATGGAGTTATTATTTAAATACAACGGCGAAAAAAATAAAAACCTGCCGCGCCAACCTTTCTCTAGCTGCCAGCTCACATCAAAGGCGGCTTCTACTTAATAAATTTTAAGCGTAATGTAATACACTGTTTAGTTACAGTGTTAAGTTGATAATTATACGTTAGACGAGATTCTTATCAGAGAAAAATTAAAATACGCATTTATAGATGGTTGTTGTCTTTAAATTTAACCCGTCTTGAATACCTAATTTAATTTCTTGAGACTTATTAACGGATAATTACGATGGCCTTTATGCGTACGCCCTCTATAATTTAGATGCCTATGCATCGCAATAACTACAATTAACAGTAGGCCATCGGTTATTTCCGATTAAATGGCACCTTTTAAGATCACTTTATCGCCCACGACATGGCTTTTATTATGCTTCTCATTATCTGGAACGATAATAGCTGTGATTAAATATTAACATGTTTTTTCCCGACGCCTGCGGTGGAAATGTTTTCAAGTGTTTATTCGTTTAATAAATCGGTTAATTTTTATAGCAGGTATGGATGGTGTAATCAATCAATCAATCCGTGTCTGGGTACTATTTGTCTTGTCACTAGAGTCTGGCGACCCATGCGGCGGCGGCCGGCCTGCTCGTCCGAACTGCGGGCGTCGACTACTAACTTCTCGGTAAACATTTGCTCTGGCTTGACGTGTATGTTTAGCGATAATGGAGTAATGTGCTACGAACGTTTGTATTATGCCGTGCCAAGAGCGCTAATACACGCTAATACTCAGACATGGTAATATATTTTTTGTTTTGTAATCGAATATGGTAATTTAAGTACCCATGTGTAGAGTGTGTTGAGATACGAATTGATTGAATGCCGCGAGATTCTAGAACTCCTATGAGAACTACTTTATGGGCAGTTGACACAATAGTGGGTGTAAAGCCGCACGTAAATAGCCTATCAATTGCGTTGAGTGGACAATAATCGTCATACATAAGCGGGTAAGCATACAAACGAGAGGCAGCGTTTATTTGTGGAGGCTAATGAGTAGGTTAGCCAAGCGTTCACAACAACGCCGCTTTCCAAACAACAATGAAAGTAAGCCGATAGCGAGCCCGAGTGCCGGCTCGCATTTCTATACAGCCCCGTTTATTCAAATTATTTAACTTGGGTTGACTCATAAAATCTCCGACACAAATTGCTTTGAAAAAGAAACTTGCGCTTTTAATTAAGGTAAGTCGCGTAATCTGTAACAGATGATCGTTTCATTTCTCAATGCCCGATAACAAGTAAAGGCGTACCGATAGCTACGTCCGAGTTGATATCGGGAGTTACACATTTGCGAAGTTCTTCGCTCAATTAGATCGCGATCGGAATCAGTGAGCCACCGAAGTGCATTTATCTCGCCGATCGTCGAGATAGGCCGTGACGCCGTGAGCTACTCCGGCCATCGACAACTTCGGTGACATCGGGCCAACGGCGATCCGCGCCACTTGACACGACTATTCACGACTATGAAATAGTCGTGTGTCACATTAAGAATACACTTCGATTTTATTGCATAGTTGGTGTAATTCGCAAATAAAAAAATTAGTTCAATGAAAAAATACTTAAAGTTATCAAATTCACGCAATTCGAAGGTTGCTAAATGGACTTTATTTAAAATCCTCCGACTCAAACGATAAATCTGTGATTGTCAGGGGACCTATTAAATGAATCTTTACACTTTAAGGCCTTTTATTAAATTCAATATGATTTCTGAAACATAACAGTAAATCCTGCCGTTTGTCGGGCCCTCACCCGAGGGGTTTATAATCATTTTCACCCCATCTCTGACTCGCATACCGGATAACTTTGCGGGAAATTCACCGATAAGCAGCTCTCTGATTCTCACTCGAGAGTGATCCGGAAATACTTCCCCTCCCGGCAATAAATTATAAAGTGGCCACAATGTATGTAACATACTAAAATATAAAGTAGATGTTTTGTTAGGCCTGCATTGTGTAATAAACATCGTGCGTTATTTTATACACAGATAAGGGAACATACGTGCGCGCCCGGCGGTGGAAAGTAAACAACCGATTGCGGATAACTGACGATTACCAACATATTGCGTGAATTTATTTACGTTTCACGCAATAGGGCTTTTTTCGAATCAGGTTACCAATCAATGAGTCAACTTTTTGATTGATTTCGCTTTAAACGGTATAAACACGCGCATATTTTAACCCAGTTAAATTCCAGCGGTGAAATGCAGATTTATGTCACCAAGTAAGTTCGCGAGAGTACTATCAAAGAGATGCGCCGCTTGCGATAGCAGTTAAAATCTACCTCAAGTAAATATTACTGCCAGATGCACTGAAACTACTCTCGAAGCGCCGACGTGCATCCAAGAGGAGATGAGCACGGGCTTCGTTGCGGACATAGCGGAGAGAAATAAACAGCGAAAAGCCGGCTTTATAAAAATGTAAAAATCTTGCGAAATGTTGGCGGCTTTTTGCTTACTTGAATTTATTTTGGCTTCGTCTGTTACTAGGCAGTTAACTAATATTACAAAACTATCCAGGTTTTTTGTTGGCCACAATTTAAAAGTCAAAATACTAAGTCAGCTCCTGAGCTTGCACCGCAATAGTTTCAAGTGAATGTTCTAAAGTCGGTGCATTAGCATGTCTGCAGCAGTTTGAGGAACGGAGAACTTTACCCTCGTATGCGAGTAAATACACGTTTTATATTTCGATCAAATGGAAATGTATATTATTTATAATAACAAACTCACGGATCCTAACAGAAAATTTCAACCTATGAAATTATTGGTGTTGAAAGTTTTAAAGCTGTCAAGTGCTACCTGGATTATCGTTTGGCAGTATTGTGTAAAGATCCAACAGCGCGTAAACTGTTTTACCTACAAATACTGTTAATTTATAGAGTCGTAAAGTAGACGGAGAATAATGGCGCACATCGCGCTTTAACAGATACCAAGTAAACTAATAATACTGTCGTTATTCACCTCGACGTTATTACACAATGTAGGAAGAAGAGATAAAAACTGTGCAGTTTGGAACGAAAATACGAAATAAATTCCATGAACAAGCGGTGTGCATTTAGCGCCGATAAACGGTAAAAGTGGCTTAGTAAAAATTCAAGAGGCAACGCTGCGGGGCTAGTAGGCTAGACCGAGTTTAGCCAGGTAAGTATTTATGTCACGACGTGCTAACACGGAGCTCCTGGGAATGTTGGGTCTCGGGACAATGGGGTGGGTCACGGGGGGCGTACAGAAACGCTCGCTCGGAGCTACGCGGCTCTCCTTGCAAAGCGGCTCATATTGATTTTATATAAGCATACCCGAGCGCTCAAACCGAGTGCATCCGACACGTGTACTGCGTCTGATATTACCGCTCCTCGCGCAAGCAGATTATTATCTTATTTCACAAAATTTGTAAACGGTGGCTCTCGGGAGTATTTAACTGTTGGCATTTCGGCGACAAATGTGAATAAGTATGAGTTTTTTTATTGGGTTTTATTTACATTAATATTTGGAGGTCGGTTGGAGGTTTTCAGCTAACATTAGTCACCAACTTCTGTATATTCTTGAGGATACGCAAATTAGATAATTTTATGAAATATGCCCTTATTAAACTCTACTCATTTGACGTGATCACAAAATCTTCACAGTCTATAAGTAAGTAAATCTCTTACGGACAGAATTACGAAATCCACGTTCTCAACGAGATCAAGCCACCCCTAACGCGAAGGAAATGGATCGCGAGTCTCGCCTCGCCGAAATCCGATGTCTACAATATTTTACGCCCGTCTAACTTCTTTATGCCACGTCCAATCTTTCTCGACCGCTCATCAGGTAGACGGGGGCTTGTCAAACTTTTCAAATTAGTTTTGAACATGCTTTTTTTTAAAGGTTTTTAGCAGTCGTTTTTCTTCATTTTAATAACCTAACTCGGTTAACTTTTATCAAGGCATATCGTGCTTCAACCTGTGTGGCGCGTTGGCATACTCGTTGAGTCTTTTTTGTTGGGCTGTTATGAGTTGAGTAAACGGCGCTAATTGTGCTAATAACCTCGGGGAATGCCGTGCATTAGATGGCTGTGGTTCGCCTGAGTGAGGCGTGGACTGGCCGGTGTCCAGTGGCTAATGCTCGGTTGGCCGGCCACGGCAGTGCGTCCGGCGATTGCCGGCCGCGGAGGCGTGTCGTGGGAAAGCTGTCGACAACGATTTCTTGTTCACCGCTCCGCGGGCGTCAGATGAGCCGGTCACGCGCCACCGTCTTTATTTCTATCCTTTTTGTGACCATTGCAGTTCATTGTACTGTAAACTTCATTGGTCCTTACTATAAAGAAATAGATTCTATTCGATAGTCTTAGTTCCCACGGAATTAACAAGTGTTCGATGCAAGCGAAACGACATTCTTTTACATTTCAGCTGTAAACAGTTTTGCAACGGCCATTTCGCTGTTACAGAAGCACGAAACATTGTATGAAAGAGCAATTTAAACAGAGCCATGTGTCTGACGTTGTGAATAAAAACTCGGTTCACGTTGAAAATTAACTTGCAGTCATTGTGGGTAGAAATTGCATAAGCGTTGCACGCCGCATGTGGTGAATTAAATAGGAGCAAAGGAACCTGTTCGAGACCGATAATACACGCGCCCGCCGCCGCTTCCACGAGCCACAAACAGCGTTCCTGTCACCATAATTCTAAACGATAGCGCAGAATGTACCTGGTTTTATTGTGGGCATTAGAGACGTCAACATATTGCCATAGGAAGACGCGGACGGAGCGATAAATGAGCACAAACGAGCGAAAGCCACTTAGACCAAATTTACACTTTGTGGGAGACCACAGTTGCATCTCGCTCGCCAAGAAAGGCGAGGCCCCCTTTCGCCTCGCGCCCCCCCGCACGCATCTCCCGTCATCAGCTGCCATTCTAAACATTCAAGCTGTATAGGTAACATATGTCACTTACCAGGATATTGGTTCATTAACTAGTCCACTGCATCACTACAACTACAAGCTAGATGATTATCGAACATCTAATCCAAGGCGGTCACACTACGCGATGGGTTTATTCAATAGGTCAATGCACTTCCAGACAACGACAAACGATTACGATGTATTGTTTTCGTAATGAGGATACAAACGGCATAGGCCTGCAAGTTGTATGAAGTGCATGCAGTAGTTATTAGCTCGCAATGCCAGTAAATTACTAATTATTACAATCTACGTAAGTGCCATTTTACGACTGTAACTGTACCTACTATACACGAACACTTATCGTAAAGGAATACCTACGGCATTGGGTGAAGCAGCTACATCAATTAGACAAAATGTTGCAGATTTAACATTTTCTTTGATAAGAATGTAAACATTATACCAGCGTTTTCGAAAAAAATCATTTAAATGGGGGAGCGGAATTCCCTACACACAAACTGTGTGGCGCTGGCCATTGTTTTGTTTCTGTTATGATATATTATATGGAGAATTTAGAGGAATAGGCCGGTAAAGGAGTGCTGGTACGTACCTCTAGGTCTTCATAGGTGCGGAATGCCATTATGGCAAATCCGTCGATGATGTCCTCCTCACCCAGAGGCTCCCGCGACTTTTTCCTCCGGGCTGGAGGACGAGGCGGCTTCTCTCTCGCCGGAGACTCGTCCTCGCCACTGTCCCCATCCTTAACTTTACTCTCCCGCTGTGCTTGCATGCGCTGGGCCCGCTCCCTTCGCCTATTCCTTTGATTGCGCTGCTTCACTTCGATTTCCATCTTTTGCACATCATTCAAAACACACGACCACCGTGTGCCACTACACTAAGGTCCGCACTACACTTTGATCACACATTGCTAACAGTGGTTCCTATGCCGAGGAATTCGGCAAAATACAAATATTACACCCAGAGAAAGACACTGGCCGTCTCCAATGGCGGATCGTACACCGTTGCCGCATTGCAAGTAAAATGGCCGCGTAGCACTCGACGGGCTGTTCTCTTTCACTTTCACGTAAACGAGGACATCATTTCACTTAACTAAAACTTATTACACTATATTTTAACACAAACTAAGGTAATAACACGCCAAGTTAGGATTATACATTATTCTCTGTATTCAGAAGCAGTCAATAGTCAATACAATGAAAGGTGTCGCACGACGCCAACGCTGCGTGCGGCCGCGATAGAGAACTAAAGCAGGGCTGCCAACATGACAACGTCTACATTCCGCAATATCGGGCGTCATCGGCAATGTGGCTCTACGCGATCTCTCTCTGACGTATACATTTGTCCTTATCAGTGTCGTAAAATAATAAATTGCCTGATTTGCCTAAAAGTATAATATTTGTGACAACTTCGGTGAATGGTAAGACAAAATTTTGCAATATGATTGATCTAGAAATTGAATTTTGGTGTAGTAATTATATCATTCTTAAAAAGATTTATTAGCAACTAAGAAAATGTTAATTGATAATTTAATTCGTAGTGTTGGTATTAGACATTTTGGTGACTTTGAGTGAAGTGAAGTTGCCAGCAAACCAATTTTTTTTTGGCTCTTTTGACAGCTTGCTTACGCTGCGTTCAGGAGAAATAACTAGTTTTATTTTGCTGCGTTCCATGGATAAAGCCCAGCTGTATCAGTACGAACGATAAGTTGGGATAAGTAAGCGTTGGGTAGGTACCTACGCAAAGATATGGATCAACCTGTCACCACTCTTGCGGCAATTTATGATTAACTTAACTTTTACGGAAAATCTAAAAAATATAAAGTCATCGACCAATAAGGATCTCTGTAGCTTCTAATAATACTTAAGCTCGTCTTAAATGTTCTAATGTAATCTAATCTAATCTAATCTGATGTAATGTAATCTTAACGCAGAGTTCCAACTTTCCCCCAAAAAAAAATTTCCTCAAGAACTTCCATACGTGTCACGCTCGTGTGGTGAGACGTGTGCGTGTAACAAGTTAATGCACTTATTATTATTAATTTAATGTTGAATTATTATTAACTAGCTGTCCCGGCGAACTTAGGACCGCCACAGAATCCATTTATACGATTCTTGCACAACGCCATCTATTTTTAAAACACAACGTTTTAAACTTTAAATAAATATTATCCCACGGGAACGTATTACCGGGATATCAAGTATGCTATATGTCTCAATTCAGGTCTTTGTCTATTTGTACGCCAAGTTTCATGTAAATCCGTTCAGCCGTTATTACGTGATTGAGTAACAAACATCCAAATATCTTCACAAATTTTCACATTTATAATATTATTGAGGAGGACTTATTGTCAATTTATGCTTCATAATAAATTAATCAGATTTTAAAATTTTAATTGTAATGATTCGAATGAATGAACCTTTTGTTTTTTATTTAATTAATTCTAAGTTTTGATAACTTTTTTTAATAACTTTTTCATTCTAAATTAAAATATTTACTTATCTACACTTATTGAGTTGCTTGTGTTCTGTATGTGATCAATTTATGATTTATAATCTAGGGAGTAATTAATTAGCTTCTTGTGTTCTTTTTAGCATATTTTTTCTAAGGCTTCTGTGACACATAAGTATGTCTTAAAGTAAATGATAGGGGCGCGGGCCGAAAATCAGCGGTGCGACTACGCATGCAGTCACAGCAATAAAGCCGTTCGTTTTTACCGTAAACATGTGAAATATTTATTATTATTTGATGATGATATACATATATAAAGCAAATAAAATCAATTTCACTTTCACTTATAAACTATGAGTAGCTCCATCTTGCCATATGTACAGCGAGAGCGATATTGCACTACTTATATTGTTGTACCGAGCTCGTTAAATACCATACTGCATGTAGATAAATAACTCTACGATACCGCTCTTCCAGATTTTACTAGGGTTTGCAGATCAACATAAAACTCCTTGCCTATTTGTTCATTCGTCTGGTACTACCCGTAGATAGGCTCCATAGAGGTCAGTGCCATCTGGTCACCTTTGTGAAACGTCCCACAGTAGGTAAACCAGTGCACATGTAAAACTGTAGGTACCTGTAGTGGATGGACCTCGCCGCTCAGCTAGGGTAGGCTACTCTAATGTGCAGCTTATTCTCCCTAGTTATAGTTCATACTATCATACGATCACTGGGTAGAGTTGAGCGATGACTAATCTTTACATTTTTAAAATGCCTATTTTTAAATTCTGTCAGAATGTCATATTTTATATCAACATCTAACTAAGTCTAATCGACAGCACGTCAACCTTTACATACGTGCACTCTAATCCGTTATGTTAAGGGTGACTTTGCAACAAAAATGTAAATGTTGACCTGCTGTTCACTGTATCTACCTCCGCGTACGCATAAAATCTTCTAACTATACTTACATAAATAACAATATGCTAAGGTAATAAATAAATATTGATTCATTCGCCTACATCCTACATCGTAGCTGACAATATTCACTGATCCGGAAAATTTACGCAGGCGTTTTGTTTAAGTATACATTTTCCGTTGTTTCGCTAGAGTTGTAATGTACAGTAAGCGGTATCCGCGCATCTCCGCAAAACACTGGAGCCTGTTTCATAGAACTACAATTCATGGTTTACTGTAACAATTCGATGTACATTGCAAAGTCGATTAACCCACAGATTAACAAGTAGACGCTGCTACGCAATGTACCTCAAATTTTCGTAATAAACTACGATTGTAGTTTTATGAATCTCGGCCCTGGTCGTTCGATAACTGCTTGCCCGACCGTGATCAGGAGTGCTATTAAGTAAGTTCTGCACTATATGGGGTTGTTATTTTTATAAGCAACCTATATAAGTCCCACAGTAGGGCACAGGCCTTTTCTCAGAGAGAGAGTATGGGCTTAATCACCACGCGTGCCCACCGCGGATTGGCGATTTCAAGCGCTGAGTATGTGAATAGCTCAGACGCCCAGGTTTCCTCACGATGTTTTCCTTCACGGTTAGAGAGTGGTATTGCTACTATAACTTCACAAATGTACATAACTTAGAAAACAAAGTCATAGGTACATGCCCGCACTGGGAATCGAACCTGGGTCTCCCGCTTCCGAGTCCAATGTTCTACCCACTAGGCTACCACCGCATGGGGTTGTTAGTTTTAACCTACTCCGAACTGCCAAATCGTAAAATGGTTAACCCAATAGAGTAGACAGTCACGTAATAGGAGGGCAGGACGAGGCTGACACGTCAAGCCAAGGCCATCACTGTTGGCGCGCCAATGAAATTAAGTGTAGAATTGAAAAAAATATATATTTACTGAAATGCTACTAAATAATTACCTGACTAAAATGCTGCTGATTAAGTACCTCTCTTTGTTATGTTGAGTTGTTTCCCGTTGTTTAAAATATGTATGATTGCTAAATTATTGGTTATTTTGGGGAGCGATTTTTGCTTTTTTTCGAAGATTTTCGATGAAGTATACCTATGTATAAGGTATGCACAATTACGTGTTTAAGCTGTTTTCAGAAATGTTCTCAAGAATAAAATAATATTTTTTTCATTACTAGGTACATACTAACGAGATTTTGCTAAAAATCGTTTGATGCTCGCTCATTTAACTGTTATTATCAGATAATGTGTTGCTGCATGCGACCAGAACTTTTGTGCGAACCCATTACAGTCGACAGCAAATCGATCTCTGGATGCGTGCACTCTACCCAGTTCCGTTACGGGTGACTTTCCAACAGAGATTTAAAGGTTGATCGATTGTTGATTGTACCATTTATACTTATCTAGTATGCATTAATTATACATTTACCCTTCTCACGATCTCAGTTCGTTCCTTGTCTTCTTGGAGATAAGCTGCTATAGCAGTGATTAACCGCCTGGAGGTTCGACGCAAAATTTTGCAATATTGATTTGTATACCTACCTACTAATATTTCGATAACAAGAACTAAGTAAAACAAACGACTAAGTAGATATAATACCCGGCCGATAACTTGAACAAAAATCCGTGCAGTCGGTCGGTATAAGTTTAGGATGGATATGTAAGAGCGTTTTTTTAAATAATTTTAATTGACTTAAGTTCGAAGAATTCTAAATCCGCGTCCTCTGCCAAGATACGTCCGTGCGAAGTGAAAGTCATTTGGTCAAGTTATTTTGCGGGCATTATAACAGTTCGTGTGTAAGTAACTCCGTTCACGTCCTTTGGTTAATTAATAGAGAAGTAAATAGAAATCTGCAATGTAGAGTCGGTAATAAAACTAAAACGTGTTATAGACGCTTAGCCAACCATTACATTTCATAGAAGGAAGTCTTTCGTTGCTTAAATACATCGGTACACCGAATAAATAAATCTTTATCTTAATTATACCCGAACGACACCGGCGGCGTGCGTGCATTCATAAAGCGAACGAGATTTGTTAGAATCGTGGTAAGTGGGCAAATCCCGGTGTCGGCCTACCACTCCGGGATACAGGCGTGAGTTTATGTAATGTAATTATTAAAATATATTTAATAAAAAATATGCTCATGAAAATAGACATAAAAGTTTATAACAAAACATTTGTAAAAAAGTGAAACTCTTCTTGAAAAATATCGAAAATTTAACAAAAAAATTAAAATGTCATAGGTACAACATGTTGTTAATGAGAACTGGAATCAGCGTGTTTACCGAAAAACAATGTTGAAGAAAATGAAAAATAAGTTCTTCTTAGGGTTCCGTACCCGAAGGGTGCCAAACGGGACCCTATTACTAAGACTTCACTGTCCGTCTGTCTATCTGTCTGTCTGTCTGTCACCAGGCTGTATCTCATGAACCGTGATAGCTAGGCAGTTGAAATTTTCACAGATAATGTAATTCTGTTGCCGCTATAACAACAAATACTAAAAACAGAATAAAATAAATATTTAAGGGTGGATCCCATCCAACAAACCATGTAATTATGTAAACTTCACAGCGCCAATGTCATGTCGTTAAATGTCAATGTTAAACGCTTCTTGTTGGTTTTTATAGATGGCGCGGGTCTCAAATTCGATCTTTGTCTAATGTTGTATAGATAATGGTACGGAACCCTTCGTGCGCGAGTCCGACTCGTACTTGGCCGGTTTTTTTTAATTAACCATGGGTGCCCACCGCGGATTGGCAATTTGAAGCGCTAGAGGTAGGTATGTGAACACGTCAGATACTCAGGATTCCTCGCGATGTGCTTCACCATTTGCTTCACCGTTAGCAAGTTGTATATTGCTACTTCAGCTTCACAAATGTAACGTAACTTAGAAAACAAAGTCATAGGTGCATGCCGGGACTCGATCCCACGACCTCCCGAATGTGAGGCCTACCGCTACCGTGTTCTACAGCTGCGCCATTACCGCTTTTTATATTTTATTAAATAGAAAAAAAAACTTAAAAACGTCAGCTCCTACAGTAGGAGCCGTGCCCTTCTGTTATAATTATTTTATGCAAGCCGCTGGCTTTGTGTTTGTTTTCGTTTAATTTTTATAGCGAGCTCGTAACAGCAAGGCACGCTGGTGGCCTAACAAACTGAAGAGGATCTTAATAGAAAGGGGTGGTGGTTATTTTTGTTTGAACGAATTAATTTAATGGCAATTTGAAATGGAACAAAACAACCCCTTCAGCAAGCATTTTTTTAATAATCTAACCCCAATGGATTATTAATTGCTTTTAGATATGTAATCCCCGAGTTCTACAACTTAGTGTCTAGGTACTTTGTTAATCTGCTTAGATATCTATGGAAATGGGGAAGTTGAGTAATAACTATTAAAATAACGCAAAATTTTGAAACTTTTTCTTCATCATCATCAGCTCTCCGCTGCCCACTGCTGGGTATAAGAATTTTCCGCCAAATGTTTTATTTTACGGTCCCTTGCCATCCGCATCCACGGACCTTACGCCGACTCAACTATAACAGAAACCTGAAACCTTCCCTTCACTTACTTAGTTAGACAGGTTCCAATGAGCAAAAATTTAAAATTCTCAATTTTTATTTTATGTTTATACTAATTTACCGCGTCAAGATTCAAGATTGCATGAAAAAAAAAATCTTTTGTTTATTGGAGCCGGGTTAGTTATCGATACTGAAGAAACGGATTTCAGGTTTTGCGTTGGATCAATAACACGTTGTATAGCCCATTTGCTCAGCTCCTACCTAACACATAACTCCAATATCCTAGACCTAGCCCATACATTCAAACTATTGAGTGCCGGAAGTCAGAAGTTAGAGCTCCAACTAATTGCCGCTACTAGGTACTTAAGTATAATGGATCAACTGTAGAAAGTAGCGACGGCACATCATGTATCATGACGTTCACGAGCGCTACTAATGAAAATCAAAACACATAAAACAAAATCAAAACTAAGTATTACGTTTTTGCAAAAAACAAAAAAAAAAACATAAATTAATCTCAAGAAAGGTATGATATGAAAGGTATGATTTATAGGACCTGGTTTACTAATGTATTGCCAAAAATCGTTTCCCAAAGTATTACTTCCCAAACTATTTTCCGCAAATTATCACTTGGCAAAAAAACATTTCTCAAAACAACTTAAAGCAAATAAACAGTTAGCAAAAGTTATTATGGCAAGTTATTGTTTACCAAATAAATACTTGGTCAATATTTGCTTGGCTTGGAAATTAACCTACACTAATAATTTCGGTTAGTTTTCGGTCTTACATGTTCAACCTAACACGCTCTTACGCGCTCCGCTACGCTACGCGCTTCGTCGCACCTATATTTTTAGCATAATAAACGTTTGTCTTAATAAAACTTGACGCAGTAAAATTATGCGAAATGATAATTTGACCAAATGAATAAAATGCGAAATGAAAACTTGCTAAAGTTTCATTTGGGAAATGATACTGATGCCATAAGTTTATTGGGACGTAAAATTTGGCGAAAAATACTTTGGCTAAACGGCGGTATCCCATAGGACCTAGATAGAGCTTATAATTTAGATCCAAGAACTTAAATATACGAGATAGCTGAAATATAATGGATCAACTGTCCAACTCCATTTCCTTCCGTGGATGTCGTAGAAGGCGACTAAGGAAATAAATTACCAGAAGACGGGCAGCAGCGTCTTCGTGAGTTTCCAACTGCATACTGCGATCGCCAACCCGCCTGCCAAGCGTGGCGATTATGGCAAAAACCCCCATGGTCATGAAAACCACGAGGAAGGCCCGTGCCCTGCAGTGGGCGTCAAGTGGTTGATGATGATGATGATGAACTGTAGAAAATAGAGACGGTACATCATGTTTCATGGCGTTCACTACCGCTACTAATAAAATACAAAACGCATAAAAGAAAATAAAAAAAACATCATAAATTAATCTCAAGAAAAGTATGACATGAGCCATTTACAGGACCTAGATAGAGCTTATAATTTAGATGCAAGAACAAATATACTAGATAGCTGAATGCGTTCACTTTTTGCACGACGTAACGAATTATAAAAGAAAACACCAATTGCGTATCGGGCCTATTGAAATAAGACGAGCATTTGAGTGGTTACTTGTAGATTTAATAAATTTCAGATATTTTAAACGCAGAGCAATGTGAACATTACAAGGGCAAAGTAAGAAGGGGTTATCCTGTGTAAAAATGTCAGACGCTTCAAGTGGGTGTGAAACGTTGCGATGACTCTTAAACAGGCGTTTGCTTTTTTGTGTCCTTAACTCCAACACCCTCCTCTGGACACAAACCCATTGCCTTAGTAAAGGCCTGGTGCTTCGGTCGTTGTAGTCCCTTAGTGAGAACATCAGCCACCATGTCTTGAGTATTCTTGTAGCGGACAGTGACTTGATTGTTCGAGATCCTCTCTCTTATGAAGTGGTAACGGACATCAATGTGTTTGCTTCTTGCATGATAAATATCATTACCTGAAATACTAATTGCACTCTGATTATCACAATACATTAGCATGGGAGAACCTAACAGAGTAGGCCAAAAATCCTCTTCCAGTTGCTTTAACCAAATGGCTTCCTGTATGGCCGTAGCCAGTGACATATACTCCGCCTCAGTGCTTGACAAGGCTATTGTAGTTTGCCTTTTTGAACACCAACTAATGGCAGCGCCCTGAAAGATAAAGATGTATCCGGAGCATGATCGTCTATCTTCAATATCTGTGGCCCAGTTGGCATCACAATATCCGACAATATTGAGATTGTTTTTCTTGAAAACCATTTTTGATTTTATTGTAGCCTTTAGGTATCTCAGAACTCGTTTTGCTGCTGTCCAGTGTTGTGCAGTAGGCTTATTGTTAAATCGGCTAAGCTGATTCACTATGTATGCTATGTCAGGCCTGGTACCTTGTGACAAATACAACAAGCATCCGATTAATTCATGATATGGAATGTTTTTCTCAATTTCCTCTTCACATTTAGCTTTTATTAGTTGTAGATTTGGCTCACAGGGTGTATAGACAGGTTTGCAGTCGCTCATGTTGAAACGAGTAAGTATTTTTTCTATATATAGTGACTGATCCAATGAAATCTCATTCTTGCTTATATTTTGGTCAATCCTGAAACCAATACAACATTTTGCCTCACCTAAATCTTTCATGTGAAACATTTCATCCAATTTCTGCTTAATCATTGTAGCAGTAGCTTCATTATTGAAGAAACACAGTATGTCATCGACATAAACAGTTAGAATCAGTATGTCTTGTTCATTAGATATGCGGTAGTAAATGCATGGATCTACTTTTGATCGTGTCATACCAATTTCTAGCAATGATGCGTTCAGCTTTTTATTCCACTGCCTGCTTGCCTGTTTAAGGCCATAAATTGATTTGTTTAGTTTGCATACTTTGCTTCCTTCTTCAAAGTCAGGAGCCTGTGACATATAAATATCTTCATCAATGTCACCTTGTAAGAAAGCAGATACTGCGTCCAGTTGATGCATTTTCAGACTATATTTTGTTGCTAAACCAATAGCATATCTCAAAGAAGAGTAGCGTACTACTGGAGCATAGATTTCATTGTAATCAATACCCTTTTTTTGTTGAAAACCTTTTATTACAAGCCGTGCTTTATATCTTGTTATTTTGCCACTCTCATCTGTTTTTGTTCTGTAGACCCATTTGCAAGGGATTATTTTCTTATTATTTGGCGCATCTACCAGAGTCCATGTATTATTGAGAAGTAAGGAATTGTATTCCTCTTTCATTGCTTTGATCCATTCGTCTGCCTTATTGCTTTTAAGCGCTTCGGAAAGGCTTTGTGGATCTTTATCTAAAATACCCATGGTAAATTCAACATTCATGCAGGCAAAGGATGCATCAGTGATGTCACTGCATTTATTGTTGGGGGAGTCTACTATGTAGATTTCTTCTCTACGCTTTGATCGGAGATTATTGTCAGAATCTGGAATATTGTCATCAGGTAAGTATGATTCAGAACTTTCTTCCTCTGGTACATAAGTCTCATCATCAGGGTCTGTATACTGTGAAGTTGATGACATTGATAGGGAACTGTGATTGTGTGATGTTACATTCTCATTTGATTCTTCACTTTTGCCATCATGGTCTTCACTGGATCTGTCTTCTTCCTGATTTGGATTTGAGAAAGGTAAGCATACTTCTTTTTTATTATTTGTTTCCTTTTCTTCATTGTTTTTGTTTCTTATTATTTCTTTTTTAGGAATTTCTTTTTCATTATTTGTTTTATTTTCTGTTTTATTTCTTTCATTGTTTTTGTTACTTATTATTTCTTTTTTTTCTTTTGGAGCTGACTCATTTATTAAAACTTTTCTGGACACGGTGGCTTCAAGAAATACAACATCTCGACTGATAGTAGCTTGCTTACTCTTTGGGTCTATGAAACGGTAGCCTTTTGCAGTAGTACTATAACCAACAAAAATCAACTCACGTGATTTTGCATCTAACTTTTGACGTTTTTCCTTAGGTACATGCACCATTGCTCTGCATCCAAAAATTCTCATATGGCTCAAATCTGGCTTCTTCCCAGTCCATACTTCCTCAGGGGTGATGTAGGACAGAGCTCGGGTTGGCGAACGATTGATTATATGAGCTGCCGTGACCACTGCTTCCGCCCAGTAACAGTTCTGTAATTGAGCGTTAAACAACATGCATTTAGATTTTTCTATGAGTGTCCTATTCATGCGCTCACTTAATCCATTTTGTTCTGGCGTGTATGGGGTGGTGGTCTGGTGTATTATGCCATATTTCTTTAAATAACTGTCAAAATTTTTGTTAATGTATTCTTTGCCATTGTCAGATCGGAGTTTTTTTATTTTTTTATCTAGTTCAGTCTCAACTCTGTTTTTAAATTCTATGAATTTTTCTAGAACTTCAGCTTTGTTCATGATTGGATACACAAACACTTTACGTGAGAAATCATCTATGAAAGTGACAAAGTACCTGGCACTTCCAAGTGACGCAGTCTGCATCGGTCCACATACATCAGAGTGGATGACTTCTAGCAATTCGGTTGCTCGGGAGCCTTCACATGGAAATGGCTGTCTTGTCTGTTTTCCTTCTATGCAACTTATACATGTTGTATTTTCCTTTATAGGTGACAATTTCACACCGGTAGTGCAATTTGGAACTTTAAGTAAATCGGTAAAGTTAATGTGGGCCATTCTTTGATGCCACATATGTGTATCATTTTCAGTAACTACTTTCATAGCATGGGCTTCTCCAACAGTGACCTTTAGTCTGTACATATCATTAATAAGGTTGGCTTTAGCAACATTTTGTCTCTGCTGATTGAATATTGTACAGCCTTGCTCAGTAAATTCAATTTTGCACCCATTTTTTATCATTTGGCTCACTGATATCAGATTGGTTGATAAATCCGGTACATATAGAACATTTCTCACCTGTATTTTATTTTCTGATCCTTGTGCATTGGGTACTCTGATCGTAACATTACCATAACTCTCTACGTGGAGCACTTTGTTGTTCGCAATGCGGATATTTTTGACAGGTGGTGTACTTACATCTTCAAGCCATTCTTTGTGCATTGTCATGTGCATTGTAGCACCGGAGTCGATGTACCAATTCAGCGAGTCGTTGTGTGAGGTAGCTGAAAAAGCAGCAATAAAACCATTATCTTTATTGTTATTTTTGTTTTTTTTAAACCAACATTGTTTGCTATGATGTCCAAATTTGTTGCAATTGTAACATCTCGGTCCTTTGGATTGCCCTTGCTCACGCTTCTTTTGCCCTTGTGCTTGTGGTGGATTATATTTCTGATGATTTTTTGAGTTTGAGAAAAATGCACTGGTTTCGCTTGATTTTACTTCTTGTAGTAATTTTGTTTTTATTGAATCAGCACATATATTAACTCCGGAACTCTCTATGGCCATTATCATAGGCTTGTATACATCCGGCAAGCCAGCCAGCATCAGCGTCCCAAGCCACTCATCGTCTACTTTGAAACCTATGTTCCTTAATCGGTGTGCAGCTGTCATTATTTTACTTACATAGTCATCTACACAAGAACATGTTTCCAGTGTAGTATTTATCAAATCTTTTAGTAAACCAACTTTCCTGGTTAGCCCTGTATCATTAAACGCTCGTGACAAATTGTCCCAAACCTCTTTAGCTGTAGTAGCCTCTCTGATGTGCACATACAGAACTGGGTCTATTAATAAAATAAGTTTTGACTTAGCTTTGATGTCCTGTTTTGTATCTGCCGCGGTAACTGGGCACGTTTGTACGCATTGCCAAAGGTCCTCGAGAAGTAGATAAGCTTGTACTGCGAAGCTCCAAGTTGCATAGTTTTCTCTTCCTGTCAACTTTTCTATGCTGTGGTTGTGCATGGCCATTGTTATACGTATTTAAATGGCTGAAATGTAGTTGTAGAAAATTGCAAAGAAATCGGACTTGTTGCGCGACCGCGTGTTTTGAGGTTAAAAAATTTCACTTTTTTCACTATTTTACTAAATTTCAACAAAACTTTTATACGCAGGTATGGGACGGCCCATAACCTATTGAAATAAGACGAGCATTTGAGTGGTTACTTGTAGATTTAATAAATTTCAGATATTTTAAACGCAGAGCAATGTGAACATTACAAGGGCAAAGTAAGAAGGGGTTATCCTGTGTAAAAATGTCAGACGCTTCAAGTGGGTGTGAAACGTTGCGATGACTCTTAAACAGGCGTTTGCTTTTTTGTGTCCTTAACTCCAACAGGGCCACGCGCAGTGTAGGGTTCCGAAGAAAGACGGAGTTTTTTATCTGCTTTACAGAACTAGTAACTTCATCAAAGTAATTTTCAATGGATTTTATTTATTTATTTAGATTTGTAACTTACAGCTAATGCCAAATCGCTACAAACTCAGTAGTAAATAAAAGTTGAACATCGCAAGAAACAATATAAATAACATTGCATTAATCCTTATACTAAACTACTAAAAACAAAAACAGAATCATCCTTCTTCAAGCATTCCCTTGCATACTTCAATCATTCTCCCAATTCCTGTGGTAAACATATCACACTGCGGCGCCGCACTGAGCAGGGAGTTGAGAAGTACGAAGTTTTCCTTTTATGAGTTACTCGTTAACTTATAAAGCCTACTTAGCCGTGATAGTTTTCCTTTTAAGTTCATTATATATTACTAGCTGTCTCGGCGAACTTCGTACCGCCACAGAATCCGTTTATACGATTCTTCTACAACGCCATCTATTTTTAAAACACAACGTTCGCTCGCACAACGCCATCTATTTTAAACTTAAAATAAATATTATCACTCGGGAACGCATTACCAGGATTATTATCAAGTACTCATGTTTCATGTAAATCCGTTGAGCCGTTATTAGGTGATTGAGTAACAAACATCCAAACATCTTCACTAACTTTCACATTTATAATCACATTTATATTTATATATAGTCAGTCTTAATAGTTACTGAGTGTTTAATTGTATACTTGTATAGCTTTATGCACTAAAGCACCACATATCGCCACGATTGTTCCGCGGAGGGTACGCGTGTTGATTAAAGCCATACTACTCATACTCTATCTCTGAGAGAAGGCCTAAGTCCTGCAGACATGCCAAAGTTATTCATAGCATGAATCAATCGTAAAGCCTCTCTTAGGGTTTTCTTGATCTGCGGGCGTGTTTACTATACTGGCGTAGATATGAGCCGGGTAGGCCCCTTACCGTTACTGCTTAAATGTATTGGGATTCGGTGTAGCAGGCCACTTTTTTTCAAGGCCCATCGGCCCATCGATCCCTAGTAAAATAACCCTAGATGCGCTAAACATAAATCCGTTTGCTCCAGCAGAAAGCACCAGGCGACCATGAAAGTCAGGAGCTGCAACCGCGCCATAGTGGTGACGTCAGTGCTCGGCGTTCTCGTCTCCACGTATGCCCTCTATGTGGAAATGGCTGCAGAGGCGCGGCCTGGGTACAAGGCGCTTTGTGACTTGTCCGAGTGGGCTAGCTGCTCGCGAGTTCTCACGTCCGAGTAAGATTTCGTTGTTGTTGACAGAAATCATATAATGTTGACCCCTCTCAAAAATAAGGCTACACAATAATTGCGAAAATTTCCGCTTATCCACTAGGTGCTTATTCTCCATTCTATTATCTACTCTATTTCTCCAAATATCAGGGTTTAAGTACAAGCATAATTTTATTAACATGTTTAGAAGTAAATAAAATACGGGTTAGATATTTAGACATATAAGTATTAACATAGTTTTTAAACAACTGTTACTGACACCACTTGGACCTGAGTTGTCTGAATAAATAAAATTTATTATTATTATTAAATTCCCTCGATTGTTATCAAAATTATTACATGGTTTTTAATTATACATATTTTAAATCTCCATATTTTAAAATATGTAAATTAATCAAAAGTCGTACATCAAACAAAAGTTGCTGTACTCGTGCGCGTTTTAGAGGTCACCTTTATATCCCACCTGTATAGAGCCCGATCATATACTGCTTGTGTTCCGACGGTAATAATTTTAATTGCTTGAATTTTATACCGAGAACGATACAGTAATGAACCATTCTGTTTTCCTCTACCACACCTTTTCTTATATCTATCAATCACTGTATCGAAGTCCATATAAACTTTGTGAGATGAAAATGTTTTTCTTTCCAGATTTTCCAAAGGTTTTGGTATCTTGAGCAAGGGTTCGACGTTTGAAATACCAAATTGCATCTATGGTGTCGCCTTCTACTGCTTGATGATTATTTTAAGTAAGTGGCTAGGAACTCTGCAGCATGAATTTCCTCACTACTTTATGTTAGCTACCATTTCTCCGTGCAACCTCCTTGGTAGAAACAAGTATGTACTGGATGCCACTAAATAAAAATAAGATGAAAAAGTGCTCGTGAGCCTAACCGCATCGCGTTGCTTTGCGGCCAGCATCCTTCGTGGTTAGTTACGATGCGATCGTGACTGCACCGCTAAAGTAACATTGCGAAATTCCCACTTTACAGAGTTCTGCGAACAATACCGAATATGCAAATACTAGACGGTCTGGTTAGTCCGTCAATACGGCAGAACAACGATTGCGCAAAAACTAAGCGAATGTTACATAAAAATCGTAACATGAAAATCCTATGTTAACGTTAATTTAGCCAACTTGCGTTACAATTGAGCGCATTAGTATTTGATAATTTTGCCAAAAATATGCCCTGAGTTTCCTAAGCTTTCTAAAGTTTCAGTAAATCTAATGCTATTTCTTCTTTCTGACGTATTGCATTGAATTGTGGAGCTATTTTCAACACAATCACGTGGAGAATAAAGGGGCTGACTCGCAACGCAGGTTTCTAGAGAATCTGGTAAATAGAGTCACGGATATCGTCCTTGTTTGGGGTGTCACGAGTTGCAAATAACTATCGCAAACTGGCTAACATTTGGATTGTTGAGTGAGACTTAACTAGGGTAGAGCTACCCGGTGGGTCTTGCGGTCAGTTTTGGGTCGGTAAAGTCAGCTGCAGAGGCCAGGGCGGGGAGCTTTTATTCCACGCACATTAAGGGCGAGTTTAGAACTACAAATGTATCTGTGGACTCTTAACTGTAGGTACTAAACACAATTTGTAAGTTAGTCCCGAGGGTTTTATACGAATGCTAATGTTTCCACGTATTAAGCCTTGTGATTGAACGTGTGTTAATTAAATAGATGACGATGAAAATAATTTATTTGTGCAAAATACTTAAGATTTGATTGGTGATCATTGCTTTGAGGTGAGAAAATTTTGCCGCGCTAAGTTTTTGGATGGTTCGAAGGCATTCAGAACATTTCTTACACATTTATTCTTGACTGTGTTTCATTTTCGTATCTGGGGCAGGTATCTATGAAAAATAACATAAAGCATAAATATAATGGCTCTAGTGTAGACGGAGCAAATTAGAATTGTGTTTTCATAACAGTTTAGTTTCTGTAAATGGGTTCGTTTTAATGGATTTCATGACAAATGCTACCTACGTTCGCTTTAATGCTCAATAAATGCCCCCATTGGAATTGTTGGAGGGCAATAGTAGCGTTTATTGCTCCGCCAAGTCAGTGTTTTGACTGAAATGTCGTAGTCACGGTATAATTAGTTTAGCTAAAGTTTTTTTTAATATTTTTAGGCTTATTTTCAGCTTTAGGTTTGTCATTGTTAGCCATGGCCATCCATTACACAGTGCTGGTCCCAACACTGTATGATAGCGAGACGTGGAACGAATGCAGTAGAAGAATCAGGAAAGTAGGATTAATGCAGTCGAAATGTGTAGTGTCACTTTGAACGGCAGGATAAGCAATAGTCTGATTAGAAAACGTTGTGGACTGAAAGAGGATGTAGTGACTAGAATTGAGAACGGATTATTGCGGTGGTTTGGATATATGGAGAGTGAAGGAACAAAGATTTAAGAAAGAAATATATCGAGCAAATGTGGGTGGAAGGGCCGGTAAGGGACGCCCCCGGCTAAAACACTTCGAGTCCCCTTCCCCTAGATAAAAGGTACCCGAAACTGGCGTACGTGCATCAAGGTTGATCAAGCATGAGAGCTTAGTGGCCAGTTTATGAATTGAGAATTTCGCCAAGTAAATGGTTAACCTGTAGTGCTGTCCCTTCGAATTTCACAGAAAAGAGCGTCATAGAACGTTACTTAAGTATTTACTTAGTGAAATTCTCAATTCAGAAACCGGCCCTAGGTCTGTCAGGATCGAGACAAATGGCAAATCCTGGTCTCTGCATACCCTTCAGGGATACAGGCATAAGCCATTATTACATAAGCAGCCTATATATACGTCTCACTGTAGGGCACAGGCCTTCTCTCAGGGAGAGAGTATGGGTTTAATCACCACGCGTGCCCATCGCGAATTGCCGATTTCAAGCGCTGAGGTATGTGAATAGCTCAGACACTCAGGTTTCCTCACGACGTTTTCCTTCACAGTTAGCGAGTGGTATCGCTACTATAACTTCATAAATGTACATAACTTAGAAAACCAAGTCATAGGTACATGCCCGCACTGGGGATCGAACCTGGGTCTCTCGCTTCCGAGTCCGATGTTCTACCCACTAGGCTACCACCGCTACTATTGTTTAATATTATTAAATAATAAATATATAAAAAAAAATGTAGAGTCACATCGATCCTCAGATTCATTGGGGGACTTTTTATTTTATTTCTGGGACAGCAAACAACTAAATATTGAATATTAAAACTTAGACATGTAACTCTTTTAATGTATTTTGTTTTCTGGTGTGTACAATAAAGTGTTCTAATCTAAATATATAAGTTAGTATTTCTAAAAATAAACAGATTTTAAAATTAATAAACACGTAGTAGTCCGTGTAGCGCCGGATTAAGAATAGCGTCACTCCATTTCTTTCCGTGGATGTCGTAGAAGGCGACTAAGGAAATAAATTACCAGGAGACGGGCCGCAGCGTCTTCCAGATTTCAATAGCATACTGCGATCGCCAACCCGCCTGCCAAGCGTGGCGATTATGGCAAAACCCCTCATGGTTATGAAAAACATGAGGGAGGCCTATGACCTGCAGTGGGCGTTAAATGGCTGATAATGATGATGATGAAACATGTAGTCAACTACGCTATGCACAATTTATTTATAAATAAGTCGTGAGATAATTGTACCTCATAGCGATAGTCGTCGATGTAGGTAAAATTATTTTAGGGAGTGACGGGGAAAATTTGCTTCGTAGCTTCGTAGTTACTTATAATTTTATCGTTTTCTTTTTCCAGCAACTTCCGACGACTTAGCTATACTGCGAATACAAGAAATTCTAGCCTATGGCTCTGTAGGAACGAGTTTCTACCTAGCTTACCTGTTGGCTTTCGTTCTTCACGACTTCTGCGTCGTGTGCGTCTCTACATACTTCGTCAACGGCCTTACCATAATATTGGTGCACAAAAAGAAGCAGGCTTTGAAAAAAAATATTGAAAAGAACAAATAAATGAAAGTTACACGAAAGTTTACGGCATGCAACAATGTATTTTATCCGTAAGTACCTACCTACTCTGAAAAAGAAAACTATTTAATTGCCAGCGCCATCTATGTATACAATGAGGAACCAAACTTAGATCAGCGCTTATTACATTGAGTTAGTGATTTTTGCTACTCGACAACAGATGGCGCTAATGAAAAAAAATTAAAACTGCTGGCTCTACAAAAAGAGGTCAACTAGAAATTGTTTTTTTTATTCTGGGGCAATAATCTATGTACATGGTTTGGATTGTGCCTAATGATTTACCTTTTTTCCTTTTTTGTAGCCTCTATACGTCCCACTGCAGGGCAGAGGCCTTCTCTCAGAGAGAGAGTGTTTCACGATGTTTATCTTCACGGTCAGCGAGTGGTATTGCTACTATAACTCCACAATGTACGGAACTTAGAAAACAAAGTCATTGGTACATGCCGGGATTCGAACCCACGCCCTCCCAAATGAGAAGCCGACGTTCTACCGCTTCGCTACCACCGATTTTCCTTTGGAGAATTATTTTTTATTTATTACAAAATAGAGTTATAAGCACATAGATCATGGTAGTAAGGACAGTTAAGACTTAATCGCTATGTTGCCATAAAAAGCCTCAGTGCGTAGGTTAGCTGACGACTTGTCGCCAACACTGCCATATCTGCCAAGTGTTATCGCCGACGCAAATCATATGAACTTCCTTTGTTTGATCCGTCGTGGCGAATTGATACCTAGTTTCAGGAAAATCTGATGACGGCAGTCGGTAGAATAAACTAAACCAGTTAGTATTTAGTATTAGTAAAGACAAACAGTCATTCTGAGAACTTTATGACATGTTGGTATATACCTACCTAATCCTATGCAGACTATGGAAGAAGACTTTATTTTCTAGACTGATTGCTATATGTAATATGTTCTAGAGGACACGTTCAGCGTTATTTTATAAAAAGACGATTTCCCCAAAATACTCCTCAAATACAGTTCAAATAGACAGACTATTTAGGGAAACAACGATTTAAACTGCTTTTGAAGAGTTTGTTTTTATAAATAAAATTGTAAGACTTTTGCAGAACTTACCGCTGAAAACTAACTGTTGTCCATAACCACAAGTGAAAGATTTTCGGTTTCTTTAACTTTTTAGGGTTCCGTAGGTACCCGAAGGGTGCCAAACGAAACCCTATTACTCTGCCTCCGCTGTCTGTCTGTCTGTCCGACATTTATCTTTGGGACCATAATAGGTAGCCAGTTGAAATTTTACGGCGGATTACCTAACAAATAAAAAATAAAGTTAAAAATAATAAAAAACGGCCAAGCGCGTGTAAAGAATTCTCGGTGCACGAGTCCGACTGGGACTTAGCTGGTTTTTATTTTATAAATGGCACGGTTAGCCAGAGGTCGCGGGTTCAAATCCCGGCATGGGTGGAATTTTTAGCCTCTAAATAGGTTTTTAAAATGCCATAAGTCACCTGCTTTAATTACCTACGTTTTGGTTGCCACAATTACCGTGCTCATTGTGCGAGACTAAACATTACTGTTTGTAACAACAAATAGTTCATTACATAACAACGTTACAGCTCTATCATAACATTTTGCGGTTGTTAAATTCATTTATTCATACGGCGCTTGACCGCACTTTGTTAAAGAGATTATACACGGTTTTGGTTTTTATAGTCGATTGATTATCTCATTCAAATTACTTGATAGATGAACCGAGATAAGTACTTAAAGTACTAAGTTAGTAGGTATAACTATCACGTTTTAGCAGCGATGGATCAAACAAGGGATCGTGATGAAGGAAAGAAATTAATCGAGAGTTAAATTTACTTATGGATAGGCCGGCCATGTGCTTGTCGGGCCACGCGCAGCTTAGGATTCCGTTGAAGGAGGGGTTTTTTTATTGCTTTACACTACCAACAACTTCATCAAAGTAATTTCTTTGTAAAAACGTGAAAAGATTCTGGGAAGTAGCATACATCATGAAGTTAAAAGGAAAACTATCACGGCTTAGTAGGCGTTACAAATTAACGAGTAATAGTCGACCATCCAGCCAGGCAGAGCCTCTTGCGGCCACTACCGGGAAAGCGAAAGGGCGCCCCGCCCAAAAACCACCTGGCGCCGATCAGTTACGTCAGAGGCGAAAACACTTAGGTTTCCATGGGAAAACCTCGAAAACACCGCTCAAGACCACAGCAAGTGGAGATCTTTTATAAAGGCCCTATGTCCCTGGTGAGGGACAACAGGATATGAGAAGAAGAACTTATAAAATAAATAAATCTTAAAAATTCCATTGAAAATAATTTTGATAAAGTTAATATAAGAACTCCTACGGAACCCTACGCTGTGCGTGGCCCGACACGTTGTTGCGGGCGTGTTGGGCTACGCACAGTGTGACAACTCATCTCAATTAAGTAATTACTAATAAAAAATCTGCCATAATTATACGTATTTTGGATTTCAAATAGCTACCTATTACGGTTCAAGAGATATTGTACAGCTCCTTATAGTAAGTCAAAAAAGCATACAGACCCAGACTGGCAAAGGATGTAGGCATAGTAAAAGGGCGGGGCCCTTTAGTGAACTAGGCACTTATGATAATGGCAAGCATTTTCTTTCGAGGTAAGACTCTCAAGAATGCGGTTCCAACCTCACAGCTACTTGTTAAGGCTGCAGAAACATTGTTTTGTCAAAATTCGCACACAAGCTTCATCCTACACGGTAGTGCGAGGTTAGACGTGTTCGCCTACAAAGTTGTTTCGTTTACCCAGAAGATTCACTTGTAGAGAACTAGAGACAGTGAGGAATTAAAAGAAAAATACACTTTAGTAAGAATCATGTCAAGTTGTTTTACCATTATGCCTAACAGTTTTGTGAGGAACTAATCGCCAGAAAAAATCTTTGCTGTATCTACAAGGTGTTTCATGAAATGAATATTAGCCAACATTTTTTCGGTTGTGGTGCGTGGGCCTTTTCTGCGTATCAGATCAGTGGCGCCCGCCCACGAAAGTACGACTTTTTTCACAACCATCGCGACATTGACCTTTGCACAGTGTCCCATGTGAAGGCTTCGGACGAGGCATTCCGCCTGTTCTTTAATTGGACGGTAGGGCAATTTT
This sequence comes from Yponomeuta malinellus, assembly GCA_947308005.1. NCBI lineage: Eukaryota > Metazoa > Arthropoda > Insecta > Lepidoptera > Yponomeutidae > Yponomeuta > Yponomeuta malinellus. The sequence continues at coordinate 10,423,776 of OX371006.1, read as the reverse complement.
TTACCGACTTTTATAACTTTGCGAGACAAACCACCAAATTCGAGATGGTTAAAATAAACATCATGATGACGTCAGTGGAGAGGCAAGTTCCCCCGTCACTTACTTTTTTTGCTTTCGGTTACTTACTTATATAGTCAATACTTAGAATTGTTCTTTCACCATGCATGAAGATTAATAATTGCTTTGTTTAGTTTTTAAGTCTTTTGTTTTGTTATTAGTTTGTATATAGTTTTACTTCACAGTTATTATTTGTTTACTCCGTCATAGTACGCTATACAGGGTCAGTATTTCTGATAAAACTGTTGGCAAATACAGCATTTTCAATCGAGATTATTTACATGAGCATCGCGAGTTATTAAAAATACTATTGAGTTACTATTACTTTTTGATTTATCATCTTGTGGTAATAGCTAAATATTGTAAGGGAAGATAATTTCACACCTGTAACCGGAGGGGTAGGCAGAGACCCCAGAGTTTGCCACTTGGCACGACCAGGCTTGAGCTTTTTTTCAGATGGTCACAAATGTAAATTAAATCGTAATTAACGTAATTAGCAGGCGAAAATCACAACAGGTTTGTCTGCTGCTGCTATCACTCGGTTCGGGTACACCTTTTTTATTCGTGGATACATACATACATCTATTTATATGTAAGTATGTAAAGACACTTACATATAAATACATATATGGAAGATTAAATAAAACAGCATGAGGATTCGATATTTTATTATGCACACCAATAATAATAGTAAGTATGCAATGTAGATATTAAAAATAGTGTAGAACACCTGACAGTCTTTATACCTATCTACTTAAAGCAAAGATCTTCACCATTTAACGGTTGAGTACAATTTCCCTTCAAGTTTTGCTAAACGCACATTCATATACAGCCATTGCCAAACCTGCCCATTACTTTAAATTGCTTTTGTGTTAACTCTACAACTTCGATAGTCTCTCTCTACGACTGGTTTGTTTTGTGTCTATACGCAATGTTCGATTACCCAACGCGATGTTATCCGAGAGGTTGGTCGAAAATGCTTGTAGGCAGCAGTGGTATGTTCAACACACGGTCATTATAATGTTTTATCGCATTTATTATATCTAGACAGCGCTCATTGAATATGGGCATCGATATAGCGTTACATTTGTGAAACTGAACGCCTACAGCGGCACAACATTACACATTTGATTTTTTTATTCTTCATTAGGTTTTTTATTGGTATGGTTTTTTACATTTAAAGTATTGAGTATTAAGTATTAAGTTTTACTTTGTCACAATTTACGACACTGCCGCTTTGTCAGCAACTTTCAGGCGTCCACTTAACGTTACTTTTAACTTTATTCCAGCTAATATGGAGACTACCAGTAAGCAGTAACAAAGGCGCCACTATGTATAAGTCTACATAAATAGACAAAGGAATTACACCAATGCAACGGGGAATTGCACACTAACTTAGATTGCATTGACATTGCTTTTATACCATAGAAATCATATGAATTTAAAAATAAAACAATTTTTTTTTCCGGGTTTGCGGGGTAATAAAATATGCGAAAAATAAAGTTACTCTAATAACCTTAAACTTATTAGATTTCGTTTTTTTATTGAATTCTGAACGTTTTCTTATAAGGGTGTATATGCATAATAACACTTTTTACGAGACAACTCAAATATTGATAAACGCTTCATGCATATATGAGTATGTTACGTTAGGGAGTGACGTCATAGACTAAGGTCAATGTGTATGGCGCGTTTCAGTACCACGTGACTATATTGACTTTTCGACTGGTTTTATTACGAAAAGTAATAGTCGCAGAGAAAAAAATACCACGTTTACTTATCTTTTAACGTGTCCTCTCCTATTGTAATAAAACATTTTTAGTGCAACTTCTCCATTGGAGTACTAGTGCTTCAGAATCTCGATTCCGATGATACGATGTGGTAAGCGTAACATATGAATTGTTTAATATTACACATCGTGGTGTAAAAATTTAATGAAGCGTATAATTTGTAGCTGGCCATCGACGCAATTGCTCGTGGATAATGAAGATCTTTTGCCGCTTTTTTCAACAGTTCTACGACTTGTCGGCGTCGGAAATACTGGTTTCATGCTGAGGTAATAAAGTTGCATTATCGGCCTGTCAGTTTCATCAAAGCTTGTCAAACATTGTAAAAGCGGACTTATTATAATACCACAGTAATTTTTTGCTGCACTAAGCTGCATCGACGGACTTCATCTAAGGAGTCTCGGTGTCCCGACCAGGGTAAAAACGAAAAAAAATGGATGATAGAAGTCTTTCAGGAAACTGTAACGTCATGACGACTCAGACTCAGAAATCTTAAGAACACCTACTAAGGGGAAAGACAGATGACGTCGTTTGCAGAAGCCAAGATTCACTGTGCGGTGACAGTGTTAACATGCGTTACAAGGACGTCTTCAAACGGTACCTTACATACAGAGACTTCCCACAAGGGATCGAAGAGCGCTCTTCTATCCGCGACCGTGTAGCTATCTTTCAAAAGGTTCTTTTCGAATAACTAGACGCTAAACGTTAAATAAGAAAAACGTGCCCGAAACATTCCTACACCTACTTTTACAACTCTGGTCAGATGTATTGTGATCTGTTCAAGACAAAATTCTATTTCATATAAGAGCCTATTTAGGAAGATAGCCTTGTTCGCCTTAGTTGCATACGACGCGGAGGACATATTATTATAGCATTCACACCTTTAATATTTCGTGAATGAAGGCATGTAAAACTATGGGAAGCAACACACGTCCACATTTACGATACTTTCAAGACCAGGGTAGTTATGGTAAGTAGTGGGACGCATTCATAGGCAATGCAATCTACATGCAATTAGAGGAGGATAGGAAATTGGCTCTCAATCTAAGGTGAGTGTACACTTCGCACATCTATACGCGGGACTGCAAGAGAAATATTATAAACAATTTGTTTAGCGCCGTTCACTGAATGAACGAGCGGTCTCGCGGAGGAAAACCACCTTGTTGGGTCGAGTACATGGTACAGGCTTTGAGCGATTCGTGTCTAGTTTTTTTTTTTACGTAAGACAGGCTCGCACTTTGCTTCTGTCTGACTTTCGACGCCTTGGCTAAGTGAAGACGAGGCCTGCCTGTATGGTGTAGCGTCACCAAATAAGATAATAGTCTCTGATAATTTTATTTTATAGTTTATTTGACAGTGTTTATACAAATTCTGTTCTACATAAAAAATTGTTATTATTAGGCCACAGCCAATAGAATTCATGAAATAGTGGCTCAAATAACTTTAAAATTGTTATATTCTTTTTGTTGCACTAACCCGTGCTGGGGACAACTTTAAAAACCTATTAAGAGGGTCGTGGGTTCAAGTCCCGGCATGGGTGGAATTTTTAGCCTCTGAATAGGTTTTTAAAATTGTTACAAAACTTTCCGTAAATCATACAAAATTCAGGAAATTGGGAGAGCACAGTCCAATTCTATTTCATTAGGTAGTCCAGAAAGTCAAGGAATTATGCATTATACGTATCACTAAAGAACACCCACTTTATAAGTAGCCGCTGAACACCCACTTTAAGGCCAGTTATTACAATAGACGAGACATACTTCGCACTGTCAAAAAGTTATCAGGTGTCATGTAGAGCCAAGCTTTTAACTCTAAACGCTCTAACTCTACAAGCCCTAGCTTCAAAAACTCTTACTATTATAATAATGGATAAATATTTCACCTTACGCCCATGTGATGGTAGCGAAACGGCCAAGCCAAATATTTTGACTAAAGCGTAGAGTTTGTGGGCTTATATAGTTAGAAGCTTGGCTCTACACGAGGTATGATAACTTTTTGATAGTGCGAGGTATATGGGCTCGTCTTGGCAACATTTTACATGAAAATGTTTTTGGTGGGAATTCACTTCTTATTGTAAGTAGCTCAGGACAATATTTTTATATTGTCTGGATAATATAATTACTTGAATGATATTTTATTAATTAGAAAAAACGTCACACTTTACGACTGGACAAATATTACAGCCACAAATGTTTTGTCAAAAATTAAAACTATTAATTATACATCCGGAAAAACATCAAAATAAATCACACACGCACAATACAAACAATATAAAGTTAGTCAATCAAACGCTCCGGGACACATCCAACCCAAAGTTTCCCATAACGCTGGCAGCATTACCGCGCTGCACAGCAAGGGAGATCCTTTGCATCAAATATGCCCCAGAGCGGTGTTGCAAGCCACGGTTTCTCAGACGACGCCCTACCTCTTTAATAAATGCTTTCCCCTTGAAAATCCCAGACCCTAGTCGTTTCTAAAGCCAGAGTTACAAAAAATAGCTGTCCAGTAACTGGCTGTAATTTATACATTTGAGTCTAGCAGCCGCCTCTGCAGCAGCCTCAGGAGTTGTAACCAATAGCCCATATGTGATGGCGCAAATGTGCAGACGCAAGTGGCATCCCAGAGCAGGCATCGACCCCTCTCCCACGGAACCAAAGAGAGATCGTCTAGACGCTTCTCATCACTCCGATCTGTTCCCTGCAGTTCAAGAACCGAAGGGATATCAGCAGAAACAAGCGCTCTCCGAACGATGTCATCGATAGAATTGTGCCGCGAGATTCGGTAGAACCCTTGCCTCACACTCAGGAGGTCGTAGGTTCGAACCTCGGCATGTCTGCATGTACGTTACGTACATTTGTGAATTCGTAGTAGTAATACTAACTAACCGTGAAGGAAAACATCATGAGGAAACCTATATGTCTTAGATGTTCACATATCTAAACGCATGAAATAGCCAATCCGCGGTGGAAACGCGTGGTGATTAAGCCCATACTCTCTCTCTCTGAGTAGGCGTGAGCCCTACTGTGGGTGAGACTGCATTGTTGACGTATAAGCAATTCGCCATTCTCGCGACACTTGGACGCAACTCTCCAGCCAGCTATCGTTCGCGGTGGGAGGACCGGCTATCGAATGATCTTATTTATCGCGCGGCCCTAGATGCATGCCAATGAGGCGTGGGACGCACTTTTGCATAAACATTACATGCGATGTCATAATCCCGATCGCGCCAACGTGGGGACGATGGGTTAGACATTCTAGCTATGGGAATAAATTGTATATCTTAATATTTTTTTTGTGTAACTTACCCCCAGTTTCTCGTACACTGACTTTAACAGCTATCAGTTAGACAAAGTTCGTAAAAAACAATTGACAGCTGCTAACAGTAGATTGACAGATTGTTAGTGTACGAGAAACCGGGGGTTAGTATCATTGTCAGTTTATTCTGTCATTTCGTGAAAACAATTAATTATAATATCTGAGTAAATATTATATTTCGTACTGCACCACACCGCAGTCTGTGAAGCTTGCGGGGTAACTCTTGGAGTTGACTGAAAGGCTTACCCATCAGCATGCTGCTGAGTCAGTTGCCATTTATAATGACATCACCAACGTTTTATTTATTATTTTAAATACATTTTTTATGTAGTAAGTGTTTATTTTTCCGTAATATTTATTTTTGGCAGTGCGACATGTGCACTGTTTTTATAATAAATAAATATTTTTCTTCTTCTTGTTCTTCATGTCAAAATCAAAAGTAGCATTATATGCATTTTCCACGAATACACCTCCTGAATCGTCTCGTCTCTAATCGAAATTATAATATCTAAGTAAATATTATAGTTCGTACTGCACCACACCGCAGTCTGTGAAGCTTGCGGGGTAACTCTTGGAGTTGACTGAAAGGCTTACCCATCAGCATGCTGCTGAGTCAGTTGCCATTTATAATGACATCACCAACGTTTTATTTATTATTTTAAATACATTTTTTATGTAGTAAGTGTTTATTCTTCCGTAATATTTATTTTTGGCAGTGCGACATGTGTACTGTTTTTATAATAAATAAATATTTTTCTTCTTCTTATTCTTCATGTCAAAATCAAAAGTAGCATTATATGCATTTTCCACGAATACACCTCCTGAATCGTCTCGTCTCTAATCGAAATTTACCTATATCATCTGTTAAGAGCAAAATTATGCGAAGTAGAGCATATGACTTGTATTGTTTTTACCCAAAACCCACGCACCGTAGTCAAGTCCACAGCAGGATCCATTGCAACAAGAGAGGCGAGCAACAAGCAGAATTTAAAATAACAAAAACCATTCGCATAAGACGTTGTTACTCACATGAGTGTATCTGGTCTACAAGTTATAACAAAGGCCCGCTCATAGATCAGAACATAGATCTTCTAAATCTTCTAAAACCCTATTTTTACATCGGTTCACAAGGTTTCCACATTCTTTGCGGTTTTTAGAGGACAATTTATCTTCTGCAAAGCTGGCCATTTCATAGCTTGAGCGACGTACTGATGTAGATAAAAAGTCCCATCTTCACCCATAATGTTATTAAGGACAGTGTTCGTATAGGCGAGTCCATAAACATAGTGGCACGTACATGAGAAATGCGCAAATGGTTTTATTCGTCGAGGTCCTTTTGCGGGGGGCAAATGGACGTGACTCTTGATTATGCGCAACTGATCTGCGCTTGCGCGTCGCATTCTGAACTGTCATGTCATGATAGCCTTTCAATATCTATCTGGGGATATGAAACTAAAGCGTTAGATGTGTATTCAATATTCACTTCACATTAGATACTCGTTTTAATCTCTTTATACATATGTACGTACAGTGAGATCGTTTATTTGTTTCTAATGAGCTAGGAACTTAGATAGGTAAGTGGCTAGACCATCGTGGATCTAAGCTAGAGCTTCCACAAAAAAATAAGATACCTTATCATCATCATCAGCCATTTGACGCCTACTGCAGGACTTAGCCTCCTTCATGGTTTTCCTAACCATTTAAGGGTATTGCCATAATCGCCACGCTTGGCAGGCGGTTATTAATTTACATTGTAACCCCCCGCCGATATACCTACTACACTGATCAACCCTAAGTAAACCGCTTAATACTTGCTCCTGTCACTGATGACCGTTGGTTCCCGAAGAAGAAGTCTTCTGGAGTCCTCTGCAGCACTCCATCTTTGCCTCCGTTGAATGTCTAAGATATAGGTCTTCCATAGGAGATTACTAAGAAAAGTATGAGTATCTAGGCTTTTAGCTCAGTGTAAGTTAAACGTGTACTATTAAGGCATGCAGTACCGGTTTACCGGTTTTAATTTTTACCGGTAAACCGTCAATTTTGGCAGCCGGTAAATTACCGGTAATGAAACCAAAAACCGGTACATTACCGTTGAAATTGTTCAGCTTATTAGAGTTTATTTTTACTGTGTGCACCATTAGTCTGTGTAAGAAATGTCTAACAATTCAATTCAAATCTATTCAATATAGTTATTTCAGAATTTATCTAAATAAATCCATCTGATTTATACAAAAATAAAACAAAACTTCGCGCGGAAAAGTGCGCGCGACCGCGATATCGGTAACGTGCAGGCGGAGGGTGGGGTGTCCGATACATGCGCGCGCAGTGAGTTCGCTACTCGTTACATGGAGCGGGAGCGCCGGGCACTGGCCGTGCGCTGTAACATGATCGCACGAAGGTTTGCAAGGTGTACGGAGGACGTCAAAGTAACGCTATTCAAAGCTTACTGTCAAAGTTTTTATACTTGCCAGCTGTGGTTTAATTACACGAGAAGCGTGTACAGTACTCTGAGAGTGCAATATAATGACGCCTTCCGTATACTAATGCGTTTGCCTCGATTTTGTAGTGCATCGCAAATGTTCGCTTCGGCCAGGATTCCGGATTTCTTTGCCATTCTCCGTAACAGAGTTGCCTCATTTTGGAGCCGACTAAGGGCCTCCAAAAATGAGATTCTGTCGTGTCTGTGTGAGGATGTGGGCAGTTCACTGTACTAACATTGGCATTCCGTTCAGCGCGACAATAATCGAAAATGACTTGTGCTTATTTCGTTTATTTTATTGTATTTCTCTATTGTATTGTAAGTTATTTATTTATAATCTGGAACTGTGTATTCTGAAATAAAAGCATATTATTATTATAATTATTATTATTATTATTATTATTATTATTATTATTATTATTATTATTATTATTATTATTATTATTATTATTATTATTATTATTATTATTATTATTATTATTATTATTATTATTATTATTATTATTATTATTATTATTATTATTATTCTCTTTATTTATTTTCATGACTTAGAATAGGTTTATAAAAGTAAAAAAATATAAAAAAATACAAAATATATTTTATAAACCTATCCTAGTTGGCCACCGGTAACGGGGCTAGGCTCAAGCTACCGGTAGTTAGGGCCGCAGAGAGAGAAATTATTATTATTATTATTATTGTTACTCGCTTTTGTTAGTAATGAGGGTAGTTGTTGTCTATGGTTCTCTTATGACATTGTCCAAGGTGACAACTTAAAATTTTCGGCGGTTTATCATAATACGTTTTTTCACAATCTTGCTTCGAGTGCAACAAAATGGCGGACGCGAAAATGTTGACCTTACTGCCCCACGACAACGCGCCCATTCATTCAGCGTGTGTGGCCAAGGCTGCTATTCAGGAGTGTGGTTTCCAAGAAATTAATCATTCACTGTACAGCCCAGACCTGGCACCTAGCGACTATTTTTTGTTCCCTAACCTGAAAAAAGAGCTTCGTGGAAAGCGATTTTTGGACGATGAAGAGCTCAAAGCGGCCATAAATGATCATTTTTCACAGAAGGACGAAAATTATTTTTTGGGGGTTATGATAAAGATGATTTCGCAATCTAGTAAGTGTATTAAAATTGCAGGGGACTACACAGAAACATTAAATTATTTCAGGTTTTTCTATCTTTTCCTTTATATCTATACCGAGAATACTTTGAACGCCCCTCGTAACTATTCAGTTATACCTTGCAGCCTTTTAATGTATGCTAGGCAATAAAGTAAGACCTAAGGTTATGTTACAATTTTTTTATATTTTAATTAATAACTAAGAAGAAAGACTAACTTTGTTAAACTGATTAATTTAAAGAAATACGTAAAATGTTGTTATCCCATGTGATCGTGATTTGTAAATTTTGCTAAAGGTTAATAAAGAAAATATTTTTAAAAAAACTTTTGCTTAATTGATGTTTTAACGTCGTGCGTGTAAAGTTGGTTTTATTTCCGTAAAAATTAAAAGAACCAAAATTAGAACGATTTTGAAGCATCTTTACAAAAATTTGATTTTTACCGGTAATACCGGTTTACCGGTAAAAATATTTAGAGACCGGTAAACTTACCGGTAATCAAAATGGCCGGTAATTGCAACCCCTATGTACTATGTAAAAGAGCAATTTATGAGTACCTTAAATCACAAAATGTGATCGTCTAGCCTAACAAATAAGGATCCTTTGCTGTGAAATAGTAACCAGGATCTTTTCAGGGAGTCGAGATTTCCAAAGCAATTAAACAACTAGAAAGAGTTAAAAAATAATCTGTTAATTTATCAAGATTTGTAGAAATATTAAAATTTGAAATTTAAATCAGATTTTAGTGAACACAGTTTAGCACAGATTAGAATATTAACAGTAATGGTTACTCTTAGTTTAGTTTAAGTAAAAAAAAAACATAACATAAACTCACGCCTATATCCCAGAGGGGTAGGCAGAGACTAGGGACTGCCACTTGCTACGATCCTGACAAATCACTTTCGCTTCCTCAACATTCATTAGTCGTTGCATGCACGCACGCCAGTTTCGGGTACTTTTTATCTTGCCCTTTGCTAATACATCCCCTATTTGATCGTTTAAGTAAATGTTTGAGACAAATATGGTTTTAGTTTATTTTGGTACATAGTATTGTACATATGTAGATTTTACACTCAAAATTGTAGTTAGGCTCTGTGCCCGGTTATTGTTTTATTAGATACTCGTGGATTCAAGTTTTCATTAGTTTGGTTTATTATGGATTTATTTTTAATTGCATGTTTTAGACTCTACCTAACAATTTACTTTATTATGTAAATGACTTAAACTGCCTGCAAATACTTATGTGAAACTGTCTGTCTGCTGGTTTTCTACCACGCCAAACACCAGTTTCTAACAAATGTGCGTGCCACGTTCAAGACCTGACCCATAATGAGAAAAGAACATGGCAAAGAAACTCGCCGTTCGATCAGATATAGAACCTATTTCAACAAATTGATTAAATGTTTGGAATTGATGCAAGCCAGTTGATTTAACAATAACAAATACAAATTATATTCAACCTTGAAACACAAGAATGTAGGTGAAGCTTACTCGGAAGTACTGTTCTGTGTGGCGCCGGATTAAAAATAGCGTCACTCCATTTCCTTCCGTGGATGTCGTAGAAGGCGACTAAGGAAATCAAATTATCAGGAGACGGGCAGCAGCGTCTTCCTCAGAATCCAACCACATACTGCGATCGCCAACCCGCCTGCCAAGCGTGGCGATTATGGCAAAACCCTTCATGGTTATGAAAACCACAAAGGAGCCTATGTCCTGCAGTGCGCGTCAAATGGCTGATGATGACTCGGAAGTATGGTTCTGTAGACTATAGCAACTTTCCAAGATGCAAATCAGACTGTACCACATGAGAATGATCTAGAGGGCTACCTTGACTAAATCGACGTAGTCAGATCCAATCCACTGGTATGAATCGTACCACGATTTGCCCAAGCTCACCAAAACATTTTTCAAGCTATACCTCTTTCACAGCTGAACTATACAATATTCGCTGCTGTAGCCACATTACCGACACACTGTAGAATACTCAAGTTTGGTAATCAATTTGCTAACTCACAATCCCCAAGAAAAACCACCGCCTCATTCCCGCCAACTCCCAAGTTCAAGAGAGCGTCTCTTGGTCTTCTCACCGCGTTGCCATCTCCCCTCTTGGGTTCCCCTGTATTTTCAATCAAATCCTTTCAGGAATATTTTTCATAATTTTATTCTCTATTAGTAAAATAATTTCTTTAGTGAAAGTATATTTAATAGTTTTGCTAAATTAAGCCTTTCTAAAATATTCGTTGACTGTATCATTGGATTTTTAAAGGATAAGATTATCAGACTTCTACGGGCCCCTCCTTGTTCTATCTACAGATAGAAGATAGATAGATAGAGTCCCTTGACTGGAATTTCTTCTTTACTGTTTTCTTGCCGATACATTGGCATATACGACTTTGCTCGCAGTCAATTTTTATGAACGTTGTTGTGTTTATTTTAGAACCAATTGAGCAAACGTTGGAATCTAGTATTAAATTGTTGTCGAAAATTAAATCATTTCTGGTTTGAGAAGCCCACGTTCTATTTCTTATTTTTTTTTATCAATATTGTAAGTATCGGACATTATTTCCCGAAAAAATAAATATTTATCATTATTTATTGCAAAAAGGCGCCCTTTAGCGAATCTCTAATACTACAGCTAAACTATGTTTCGTTTTATTGATTATTGTGCAACGCAAAGGATTATTATGTCCCCCTACATTTGTGAATAAGTGGCGGTTGAATTCGCAAAGACTATTTTTTTTCTTGAGGGCTGAATCAAAAACCATTTCGAGATTAACATCTAAGTAACCATATTTTCTATATTTAAGATAAATATTAAGGAAGATGAGCGTTATTTTTGCCAAAAAAACAATAACCTTCATTTGACCTTCTGATGACGTCACATTTTAAAATAAACATAACATATGGCAACACTACGTTACTTAAAAAAAAGGACTTGCTGTCATAACTGTCATATGCATATCATTTCCTTGTCTGTGAAAAAAACGTCTGTGACAGCAAATCACAGAAACAAAGTGTGACAGTTTGCGCGACGTTTCGGCGTGTGCACTCGAAAAATATGACGTCACGCTTTCAAATATTTTAAATAAATAATTTTTAATAATAAACTTAACAAATCGCTGAAAAAATGAAATTAGTCTCTAGAAATTACTTCTGCTTTAAGAAAAAAATATAAAATAAGATCAAAATAAAAAATATACTGCCCGAATTGCAAAGGCAGTGCGGAACGTCACAACATGATACCCAATAACTATAAAACTCTTGCAATAAAAGGCAACATTCAAAGATACGTGCTGGTCATTATAAAATGCCAAAGTGTGAGATGAGGTAATGGCCCATTTCAACAACTTATTCGATAAGGAAAGTTGTAGCCCGTAATTATGCCCTTAGAATCAAAATAATGTCTTTAAAGAATGTTTCAAGCGAGCCAGTTGAATCCAAATTACTCGAGCGATGTAATCATAAGTTTTTTCTTCTGTGTCATAAGGTATTTTGTTGTTGCTTTTTTGATGAGAGGCGAGCTTTGCAGCTATGTGTGTAAACGTGAGTAGAAGAATCTCCTCGGGATGCTCGAAACAGTTACACTTTTGGTTTACTTATCTAGGTACGGGGGAAACTATGTAATTTTATTCGATTCTTCTTTAAGCACTTCACTTACTTGATTTGTCGCAAGAGTCCGACCAGCTTCGCAGAGCTTAATCATGGTGAGTAGAGGCGGAGCTCGCATTATCGTTTACTCGTCGCTGACTGAATATCCCATTTTTTATATGAGTTATAAATTTGAATTTGAGCGACATTTCGACCTTTAGTGTTGTCCTACGTAAGCACTCAATCGCCAAGCTTGCGTCTAAGCAAAGCGAATATGGCATTCCGCGTACTCACCAAAAGCTATCGCCCACAAGCCATATCACTTACTGGCAATTTTGTAGTCATCACACGAGTGTTTTTTACGAAGTTGAACCATACAGGAGTAAATTGGATATGAGATGTGATTTGTTTAGGTTAAGAGTGTAGTTGAGAGGTTTTTTGTTTTTTTTTTAATTACGACAGGTTGATACTTTTTATTATTTGTTTTATTTTATGACATAACATAATACAACTCGCCAAACCGTTACGTTTGATTGCAAGAGATCGCTCGTTTGTTACATTCGTATGTACCTACCTATTATAAATTTAATTTAAGTACATACTTAACACTACTAGCAAAACTAAAACTTTAAGATGCAAAAAAAAAGAAAAAAAAATCTAGACTTTGTCATTGGGGCTCTTATTGCCCTCTAGCAAAAAATCTCTTAGTTTTATCTTTAACACACTTTTACATAACTTTGGATTTTGCGTTAAGACTTCAATTGAATTAAATAATTTTGGAACTATAAATTTTGACATTCTTTCGCCGTAATAATTGCTCGCTCTTGGTTGCATTATACCTGCATAGACACTTCTTGTTTTGTGATTATTTTCTACTTTGTTTTTATGTTCGTCTGTATACCTAGTAGTGCTCTAACCCTAATTAATACTTTAGTTTACTGTCCACTGGTAGAATTTCACATAAAGGAAATAACTTATCATAATCTTCATTGCAAGTTGACTTTGTCTTTTTACTTACTAAAAGCTTTATAATTCTTAACTGTATCTTTTCAACTTCATTAATGTAACTTTTACAGGTACGACCATATACCAACAAACCGTAACTGATCAGTGAATCTGCAAGTGCATAAGTACACTACACGCAGTGTGTGCTTATTGAGTACTCTGGTTAGGTGATAAATTTTTTCCCATCACAGAACTTGACCCCAGTCACGCCTGATGGTAAACGAAGACGGGGTCTAAGATTTTACGTGTTTACCTGTTAAATCCCGGTTGACTCTAGTTGATTTTTCAGAATATTAATGTACGAAGAAGAAGATATGTACGAGTGTTTGATGTCTTGGTATTTTAAATGTCTAGGTAAATTGAGAATATTTTGTTGTGACTGTCAGTACTCTACACCTTAAATCTATGTCATCAGTTAACCCGTGGCCAAGGTTTCATGTACGATCGATCGGGAAAATATCAATGAATAAATACAGAGCTCGGTATTTTTTTGGGAATGTTGGGTGATAGTGATATTAAATCACTCTGTGTTTACTCAATAACATTTAGATACTAACAGATACTTAACAGATACTCATAAATCAGAGCTGTGCAGATATATTAATAATAGCTGGCGAGTAAAATATATTCAGCGCGAGAGCGATCCGCGATCGTAAGCATTGTCCACGCGCAAAAAGACAGGAATACTATTTACCCGCCAGCTCTCGCAAATCTATCTGTATTTTTTATCTGATAAGTATTATTCACGTTGCACTAATGCCTTGTAAATTGTAATTTGCACGTGACAAAATCACATTCTGAAGCCGAGTGCAATTATTCATTATGTATGATCGAGGAAAACCTGTGCTTCACATATTAATGTAGCCTTCGCCTCTTTACGGAGATGATATTGTTATTGATTACGATGAATTAAAATTGTTATTGTTAATGATGGTAGTTTCTTGTATTTTTTCCTAAAACATACATTCGGCACTGCTTCTAAAACCAGTCGGTCCACTTAGCTTCATAAACATTATCACTTTGTTATGTAGTAAATTTGAATACGGAATTTGGAATATTTTAAAAGTGGACGCCATCACAGTAGATAAGTTTTTTTTGGTTGTAAACCTCTTTGGCACTGAAAAATATAGCTTTTCAAATGCTTCTGGCATAGGAACATATATCGACGTCTGAAATTGCATAGGTCTACGGTGTAGACTTTACAACGGCTCCTTAAATCTGAGGGCACAACTACTGCGGAAATCTCAGCCTCAGGTCTAATAACTATGCACCTTATCGTTCAACCGTTTCGATGGAGTGGAAATAACATTAGGATCAATCTTGAAATCAGTAGTTCCACCATGAAAGAAGTGTCAACGAAGAGTAAAGTCGCCCGTAACGTAACTGAGTAGAGTGCACGGATGTAAAGGTTGACGTGCTGTTGACACATAGGTGCCGAAAGGCTTATGAGACTTAGTTAAAAGTTATTGCAAATGACTTTCTTATTTATAAGTTGTTTCAGGAATTGCCGTTTTTTAATTAATACTATTGCAAATTTTGTACGCACTTACGACCCGTCTATAGACAACGGTAGAGTCACTGAAACATGTAAATTCTTAACTCTTAGTTCATTCAAGGCTCGGCGCGTGAGTCAGCCGGCAGTTTTCCCAATTCGGTCCTCGCCCCACTCCGGCGCGCGCGGCGCTTCTCGCCACGGCTCAATGCGTATCGTCTGTCAGCCGGCGAGCGCGCACACCGTCAACATTTACCAACTTTTCTCCGTGAAAAGTCCGAACTAAGTGACCGGGTGAAGTGAATTCAGTCGTGCAAGCATTGGTTTTAGTGTTGTTTTGGCGTTTAAAACGTGCTTTCAGTGATCTGAGGTTTCGGTGGGAGATTGTAGTTTTCCCGCTTTTGGAAAACTTGGCCGCCATCGTTACCTGGCGAGTATTTCTTTCTATGAAGGTTTGTGAATTAAAATATGAATGGGAATTAATTAACAATATTAACACAGGACGTTAAATAAAATATCAGTAAAATATAGGGTAAGTCAAAGACTTCAGTGCTGACACTAAAATGTCTTACTTTAGATACGTTTTATCGATAAATAACATTCCTAATCTAAATATCACCAAAAAATGGTTCGAAATGTTATTCTAGTATAATTTGTGATACAAAATTACTAGTTAATTAAAAACGGATTATGTCAACGTTAACGATGTCAATCGCCTCAACACTTAATTGTCACACCTTTAGATCTTAAATCTATTCGAATTCAAAGAGACTAGTGACTACAATTACTCACTTACATTTCATTTGAAGACATGAAGCCTGTTACATGTTTGCTTTTTGGCTCGACAGATAATATCTTCTTAATAAGCAAAACGTATCGCACAAGGCAAAAATAGTTTTGCCAATGCGTACGGTAAACAATGACGTATGTGTCCAAGAACAGATGGGTATTGGCTTAACTTAAGTTGGCTATGACATAACACATCGAAAGAATGTGTTTAATTGCGTATTCCGAGCGTGGATATTTGCATACTGATGGATGGTAGGTATCTACTTTTGTTAATGACATAAGCTCAAGCATAGGGAAAATGTTGTATGCCTGAGATACATTGGAGCTCCTTGAGTTGACATCAAACTAGATGCTTTAGTATTAAATCAATACGTAACAAAATACGAAGAGTTGTAAAGGTTCCATTCCATCATCGATATATGAAATCCTGTATAGGGTTGAGGTACCCTTGAGGTCATTTGTTGAATCTTCTCACAAATGTCAAAAATATCGTCTTTTTCATAGTGCGTTGCGCCAATAAATGTTCAAACAAACGCGCACGGTGTTTGCTGGAGAAATTATTCATCATCATCAACCCATTATGTCCCCACCGAGGGGCACGGGTCTCTTCCCTGAGGAAGGTATAGGCCATACTCCACCACGGGGGCCAAGTCCGGATTGGTGGAGGCTTGTAGACTAGTGGCTCGTCTACTGTCAGAAGTTGTCAAGCCGCCCTAAGGCCTCTGACTTGGCTTAACGACTGCCATCTATCGACGGCAGCCGGCACCAACAGCTTAACGTGCCTTGCGAAGCACGGAACCGCTCGGAAAAATGCCACTAGCGTTAGGCATAGACGGCGACCCATCCATGCACTGAACGCGCCCTGTGTGAAATTATTGGCGCATCTCAAACATGCACACATGCAGATAGGCTTTTCCAATTCGTCCTTCCGCGGGCAATGCTTGTTACGGATATAGGAACCCAATTCCAGCTCTACATACCTATCCACCGCCGCGACCGCGTGCGCCTGCGCCATGGCTTATAATCGAATTCGTATTGACAGTGTAAAAGTTAATGTCCTGTTGATGATGTGCCATGAAAATATTTTCAAAATGCATATTCCTGATAAGAATAAAGTGTAAAATATTGGAAATTGCCCTCGGGAGATTCAGTAACAGCTTACAGCTATTATCTCTGCACAGTAGGATATACACAGAATGTACAGTTGACAGCAGCTCAATCGTTTAATTTTAATTGCGACTTCGTCGGTAACCCAAATAAATAAAATGCTCTTGTTTAAAGATCGACAACACAAGTACACACCAATCTGGCGACATTTCAGTTGAAAAGTCGCCTTAAAGGAAATGTTAATGTGCTTTTGACTGTACTGACGTACTATAAATTCTCATAAAGTTTGGCTTTTGAAGGATTGAATTTGTCTGTTGGCTACTTACGCCTTATGTTTGGTGGAAATCCGAGTTATGTAGACATACATGTTTTGGTTATTCAACAAATTATTCGTGATGAATTAATATTGCGTTGTACCTATTAGATGGGTGAATAGTTATAAAGTTTTATAATGCACAAATACAGCAAGTCTTATGCAGTTTCAGTGTATCAAAAACTGAATTAAAATGAGAAAGTACAGCAGAAACAAAATGTCACTGCAATGTAAAGATGACAATTAAACCGCAATACTTTGACAGGTTGTTTGTTACGCATTAGAATTATTTTTCTACTACACCCTCGTCGTCCGTAGAACTCTGCCGACACTTCTCATGAGTAGATAAGTGTAATTACTTTTAACAGCACGAGACAACAATACAGTTTATTATTACAAGAAGCAACAAAAAATTACAACAAAACGTTCGCGTGTAGAGGCGTTGTTATTGAAAATAACAATCTCAATAATAAATAACTTTGGTTAAATAATGACATGTAGTTACGTCGCCTACGCATGATTTTGACAGTCGCGTTCGAAATTCGAAATCATTGTGCGACGCTTGAGTATCTCCTTTGATAGAACGTTGACCTCGAACTTGGTTTAAACTGCCATTGGCCTTGACATTGCTGAATAAGATAAATTGTGAGGACTGGATTATAAAGCAGTGCTAGTGTCAGCAACTTTGTAAGACGGGGAGGTATCTAAAAGATTTCAGGGAAAATTTCAGGCACAGGCACAATACAACGTCTTTGTGGTATTTTTCAGCTATTAATAATTTTGTGATTAACTAGAAAATTTTATTCGTAGATAAAATTCCAAAGTAATTTCGATTATCTGTCTGATTAATACTTTTCTAGCGGGACAATCAATTTAATTCAAAATTAATTTAAAATTTTCTGTTCTTCAAAGTTGGCGTATCTAGTTAAGACTTCAGCCAATTATTGATAATAATTTGACGAATGGTTACTGTTTATTTAATACTTACGTTACCTACGCCCTTAGAGATCTATCAAGAATTTTTCCAAAACTCATAAACTAACGTTACCGGCCATGTCTTTTAAACGCACTCAGCGTCCAAATACGACGCACCTACGCAGCGACACAGTTGTCACCTAATTATAAAGCTTGATGTTATAATCCGATGATCGGAGCTTCCGTAAACATGACCATAACAAAACCAATTTATTATTTATTTTTACTAAATGCCTCGTTGGTCTAGCGGTATCATGTTTCATTACCATGCCAGAGGTCGTGGGTTCGATTCCCACTGGGGGCCGCCGTACATTTGTACAAACGGCCTCAGTCTGGGTGTATTTCCATGTTTGTAATGTCCTTGCCTGGTTACCATACCAAAGGGTATCCTAGTTTGGGACCAGCTTAAGTGATTGTGCCTGTAGAATTTATTATTATTGCTAATATGCAAGTTCTTAAACGTCCGTTACAAAAGGGTCTAATAAGCAGCAGAGGTAAAACAAGGCAAAGTCAAAGCCCAAAGCTTAGCAGACAACTCTTTGATAGTATTAAAAAATTTAAATAAAAAATAAAAACCGACTTCGAAACACTACAGCACTAAAAAGATAGAAATAATTTATTTAAATTATTTAATTAGAAGTATTTATACATGTAGGTATTGTAGAAGTATAATTTAAAGTCGGTGCCCAAAATATATGTGCTGGTCATGAAACTGGGCACCGACTACAAATTATACTTCTACAATGCCTACATGTATAAATACTTCTAATTATTTAACTTATTTCGTTAGTAGAGCATTGGTAGCCTAGTGGGTAGAACATCGGACTCGGAAGCGAGAGACCCAGGTTCGATCCCAAGTGCGGGCATGTACCTATAAGTTGGTTTTCTAAGTTATGTAGATTGTGAAGTTATAGTTGCAATACCACACGCTAACGGTGAAGGAAAACATCGTGAGGAAACCTTAGAGTCTGAGCTATTCACATACCTCAGCGCTTGAAATCGCCAATCCGCGGTGGGCACGCGTGGTGATTAAGCCCATACTCTCTCCTTGAGAGAAGGCCTGTGCCCTACAGTGGGACGCATATAGGCTTTTATAAATATGGACTCATTGTCTGAAATAAAATAAATTATTATTATATTATTATTTTTTATTTAAAAATTTTTATTTTTCTGTTTTTAGTGGAGGAGCGGGAGAAAAATAAAAAGTCCCTTATAACCATAATTTACCGTACATAATTCGTTCCTTTAAAATTTGATGTTCTAAATCTCCGAAAGTCTTCACCAGAACATCACCAAATTACCTTGGGGTAGTCCCAACGCTATTTTACGCTATTTTATGAAACATACGGATTTTACTAAAGAATGTGCCCCATTAGGCCTTATTTACTGCTGTCCATTGAAGAGTTCCGTTCTCCATCTCTGAAAGTCTTCATCAGATCTTCACCGAATTAAAGTGGGACCAATAGGATGTTATATCTTTTTTTTACGTAGCCTCGTTTGTGTCTCACTGCTGGGCAAAGGCCTCCCCAACTCAGACAAGATGTTTCTGTCTTGTGCCACCTCAGACCACTCCGTTTCTGTCAGTGTCGGTCGGACGCATAGCTGATGTGGGTGTCCATACTGCAAGGTTGAAGTGGAGCTGGGCAGGGCATATCAGTATAATGCACCCGGCGGTCGTCGCAGGAGAGGTAGGCCAAGAAAACGTTGGCGAGATATTACATCTGTTCGAACAAAAAAGAATTGTCGAAATCGGTTAACATTTGACGGAGTTGTGGAAGAACATAGCCAAATAAAAAAAAGATAAAAATACGCGTCGAATTGATAACCTCCTCCTTTTTTGAAGTCGGTTAAAAACCGACCAAACGCGAGTCAGACTCGCGCACGAAGGGTTCCATCTATAGAACATTAGATACAAAAATCGAGAAAAAACGGCAAAAAGTCACATTTGTTGTATGGGAGCCTTAAATATTTATTTAATTTATATTTAATTATTTATTTTTGAAGCGAATATAGAACTAAATATTCTGTGAATATTTCAAGCATCTACCGGTTGCCGTTATTATTTTATTCTGTTTTTAGTATTTGCTCTCATAGCGGCAATAGAAATACATCATCTGTGAAAATTTTTACTGCCTAGCTATCAAGGACAGACAGACAGACAGATAGACAGACAGACGGACAGTGAAGTCTTAGTAATACTGTCCCGTTTAGCACCCTTCGGGTACGGAACCATAAAAATCATAACATAAATTCACACTTGTAGCCAGGAGGGGTAGGCAGAGACCAGGGTTTGCCCCTTTCCACGATCCTGAGAGATCTCTTTCGCTTCGTCAACATTCATTAGTTGTTGCATACACGCACGCCGGTTTCGGGTACTTTTGATCTTGCACTTTGCTAATACATCCCTACTTGATTGAAGTATGCCACCTGGGGCGTGCCTTACCGGCCCTTCCACCCACATTCACTCGATATTTTTCTGTCGTCCATCTTTCTTCCTTCATCCTCTCCATATTATCAAAATCATAAATTAGTCGGATATTTGGAATGAAGCAGGCAAGCATATGGAGCGGTGGTAGCCTAGTGGGTAGAAGGCCGCGGTGGTAGCCTAGTGGGTAGAACATTGAACTCGGAAACAGTAGACCCAGGTTCGATCCCAGTGCGGGCACGTACCTATGACTTTGTTTTCTAAGTTATGTACATTTGTAAAGTTATAGTAGCAATACCACTCGCTAACGGTGAAGGAAAATATCGTGAGGAAACCTGGGTGTCTGAGCTATTCGCATACCTCAGCGCTTGAAATCGCCAATCCGCGGTGGGCACGCGTGGTGATTAAGCCCATACTCTCTCCCTGAGAGAAGGCCTGTGCCCTACAGTGGGACGTATATAGGCTGCTTATGAAGGCAAGCATCCTAGACCGGTTTATTTGTCAGGAAATTAAGTAAACATACTCGTAAGTACGGACTAAGTAGTCCGGTCAAACGAAAGTCTTATATGTCAACGTAAAAAAACTCTATCAAAAGGTACGAGACAGACAACGTTTTCTTAGAAAACTACATGCAGAACTTTTTGGATGACTCTCAGCTTATAAATACATACATGCCTAGTTTGTGGAATTGTTGATTCCATGAACTCTAGGTCTGCGGTTCACAGGAGTGTAATCCTGCCCTGCCCAGGACTGTAAGGAAGGATTAATATGCGCTGAGGAGCATACATACCCGAAGGAGAAAACTGTACAAACATACAAAGCTGCATGTACTCACTGTATTTTATTTTATTTATTTAACAGAAACAATAACAAAAAGATAGCGAACCTAAGACTTATAAGATTAAGCGCGCGGATTCCAAGTGACAATAAAATGAAAACGTCTGTCAAAAACACTGACACGATGCACAGTCTTGATGTCACTATGTACGATGTTTGAGACGAGAGCCCCCTGTTTAGAGGGCCGTACCCGGGAATTTTGGGAATAATTACAATTTTAAGTAAAGAATACCAACCTGACAACTTAGTCGGCCTAGCCCATAGAAAAAAAAGTCAAAAAGAGCCAACCAAGCCGCGGGTTTCCTCACGATGTTTTCCTGCACCGTTAGAGTGTGGTATTGCTACTGTAAATTCTTTGAAAATAAAAAAGTCATAAGTACATGCACGCACTGGAAATCGAACTTGGTTCTCTTGCTTCAGAGGCCTTTGTTCTACCCACTGGGATACCATCACTTTTTTGCAAGCCTACTCCATCTAAAAAACAATGACCCTTCATTCATTTACCCATCTATTGAAAGTGAAGGTGCCACAACGCTGTATAAATCTTCTCATTACGTATGTGCAGAGGCCAAAGTAAAGAATACTATCATGATTCATGATGGCTATTAGTATTGGTTTCGGTAACTCGACTGTCAATGAGCCTTTTTCGCGTAAAGAAGTGATAGCAGAAATACCATAATAAAATTTCTGCGAGTTGGGAACATTTCCAGTGGCACATTTTCCGTGCCCTATAATTCTACTGAACAACGATGCGCTTAGCAGATTCGTCCTTACAAACACTCGTATAACAAATGGTATAGTATAAGCGGATAGGCATCGCCTTGTTTGTTTGAACGTTTCCATTTATGATAATTACAGCATTTTGCGGTTCTTAGATTCACCGACAAAATTACCCGAGTGATTATAGACACGATGATATAGAAATAATTGGAAGAAACAGAAGTTCTACGCAATGTTTCTTCTTTTCGAAGAGCCTATATTGTATGCACTTGCACAGTTAGATTTGAAACGGCACGCTCTAAATACATACTACGTTTAACAATTTGATTCTTAATTGAATTTACCAAGTGATTTTATTGGTCGGTTTCCAACTTTTCACAAAACCTGTGCTGTCTGTGTCTTCCAATTTCAGTTTTTGCCGTGTTATTAAATGTAGATTTTAGACTGTCATGTCATGACTCATGCAATGTCTGTCTTCCGTCTCTGTAGATTATACATATAAAGATCCAAAATAAATGTATTTCTTCTTCTTCTTTTTATAACGTCCTTGATCCCATAGGATTAGGCAGAGATCAAGGTTTGCCACTTGCCACGATCCCGACAAGGCTCTTTCGCTTCAAACAACGACGAACAGTAACTTAGGAGGAATAACACTGTGAATGAAATCGAGAAATTGCTGGAAAACTTGACCTGTGAGATGTATACTGACAGACAGCTCATCAAACTTTACCTGCATGCGTTCACAGTAAAGATCTTTCATGTTCATCAAAGATTGTTCGAGATCTGGATATACCTCTACAAAGTATAATAATTAAGTACACTAATATTGGTCCTTTTATAAGGACCACGTATAGCACAAGCCAAGCATAAGCAGCCTATATACGTCCCATTGCAGGGCACCGGTCTTCTCCTAGAGAGTATGGGTTTACGCACCACGCGTGCCCCATGCTTATTGGTGATTCCATTATCCCACCTTGTAACCCGTGGACGAAGTTAATTGCTAATATTGCTCCATTTAGGAGGATAACTAGTGATCTACGCATGCAGTCATAGCAGGCAATAAAGCTGAGCCCGTTCCTTTTTCCACAACATGTGAATTGTTGTAAAATTTGTGGTAAATAAAATATTTTCACTTCACTAATATTATCGTGGTCGTGGAATGTCTAAGACCTTCGTAATTTGATCTGGGTGCAGACCACATGCTGACCTTGCGACTTTTTTGTCATCAGTCATCACACCAACAGCTTAATGACTCCGGTTTGAGTAACATTGGAGTATGGCAAGATAATAAATGCGAGATTCTAGATTCTACAAGTTACTATAAATGAAGTAATTTATCGTAACTTTTCCAGAAGCCAGCCAAGTACAACATGTCATTAAAAAAACTCAAAATCTGAAAATGGTTTCCTTAAAATTTATCAATTTAGGTACTTTATTGAGGCAAAAATTTAAAATTATCTTTTTTTTTTCAAGATATTACTTATGAAAACTAAATTAATTTGATAAGTTCAAACGTTTTTATTGTAACCGGTTTAAATATATTACATTACATAAGCTCACGCCTGTATCCAGGAGAGGTAGGCAGAGACAATCCATCCGTTGTTCATGAAGCTCGTGAAGAACACTTGAACTTGCTAATCCTTCACTTAAAAACCTTGTACGCTGCGCATACGCAAAAGGTTTGAATATCATTATTCCTGACACATGAGGCGACAAGATCACGCTTACAAGTCACATCCTTGATGTTGACGACTCGACACTGCCGATCATCAGAAGCGATGATCACGGCAGATAGTATCGTGGTATTCTACTCGCAGATTGACACGTATACATTGCTACTTTTTGTTAAAAGGACGGTGAACCACTGATATATTAATGTAATTAATTTGCCATTGCAGTACCTGTGATTTAGTTTCACAAACTTTCTCTCAGAGAGAGCGATATAGAGAGACCCAGTTTTTTCTCAAGTACTCTCGTTTTCCTTCGCTTTTAGAGTTGGTTGTGAGCTCGATAGCGGAAATTCATGAGTGACATCAACACAGTGACATGTTGTAGAGGGATCATAGAGGAAATATTAGCGAGGGGCGAGATAATAATTACCTAAAGCTGGTAAGTGTCCATGCAGTGACTAAATATTTTTGATGAAGCGAAACAATTTTGTCAGGATCGTGGGCCAATGGCCCTGGTCTGCCTACCTTTCTATGACGCAGGCGTGAGATCATGAATGTGTGAGAGAGTATTTAATTAATTATTTATTTATACTTTATTATACTTATTGATACTTCACTCTATTAAGAGTATCCAAGTGAAGTCTTAACGTTAAACAACGCAGTAGATAACACGGTTTACTTATACCGTGATGATGATGAGGTCAATAGAACTTGTGAAAACAAAGGCACAACGCAGCCATCGATTGTTTGCCGATGACGAGTGATGTGGTGTCGAATAACAAAGTGTTTGAAGGATATAATGGATTTTGGATGACGAGTTGACACGGTCATGCTGAGATGAAATTTCGTGCGAGTTGGAGAAAAGTTTGAAATATTTATTCTGCAAGATTTTCGTAATTCACTTGGCTACTTCTTCAGTAGAACGATGGATCAGTTATGGTCTTCATGTAGTGTACCGTCAACACATCGGTGAGGGGTGATGGTAGATGCATCATCTGGTAGGGCTTAGTACATCCATGACATCACCACGCGCGACCCGATGTCTCGCCATCTATGTCCGTTCGTCTTGCTTGTATCACCACAGTTAAAGGTAACTAACCATAAGAGAAAAGAGTTCCTTCCTTAATCTGTGCGTAATTAAGCTACCCATAAACATGTTTAAACCAATTAAAAGGAGAAAAACTAATTAAATTAGACTAATTAAAAGTTTAATATATAATAGGGGTTAAAGTATGAAATTGCCGTTTTATTGCAATAGGTTCTTTGAATTGACATAGAATCTTCAGGGTTTGAGGTTTTCGAATGAAACTTTTTTCAAATGGTTTCTATGATGTTCTTTTTTTAAAAAATGTGAAACATTTGAATATCGACTTTCAATTGTTTTTGTTATTCAATTTAGACAAGAAAGATGGATACTGCGAAAATTCGAGTGATTATGAGGCACCCATTTTTCGTATTTTTTTATTTTATTGATTTGACGCAAGTGAGTCAATATTGTGGGTAAGGTAACGTTAAACCATGCCGCTAATTCCAGGGTAGTTTGGGTAGGTAGAATCTTCATTCTATGTCAATTCAAAGAACCTATTGCAATAAAACGGCAATTTCATACTTTAACCCCTAATATTACATACTAGCTTTTGCCCGTGACTTTGTCCGCATGGAATGAGTAATTTCTGGGATGAAAAGTATCCTATGTCCTTCCCCGGGACTCAAACTATCTCCATACCAAATTTCATCTAAATCCGTTCGGCTGTTATTGCGTGACTGAGTAACAAACATCCAACTTCATAACCTTCCACATTTATAATATTAGTAGGATAACTCGACCAAGCAAAAACCCCTAAAAACGATTTTGTGTTTCTTTTGAAACTTACCTATAATAATATTTGGACGAAGATTTTTTGCAGTCGTGCGTGGGACCGAAAAGACGGCAAGGACTTGCGACTTTGTTTTCAATAAATGGTCACCATTGTATTGTCATCTACACATTTATAATATTAGTAGGATAACTCGACCAAGCAAAAACCCCTAAAAACGATTTTGTGTTTCTTTTGAAACTTACCTATAATAATATTTGGACGAAGATTTTTTGCAGTCGTGCGTGGGACCGAAAAGACGGCAAGGACTTGCGACTTTGTTTTCAATAAATGGTCACCATTGTATTGTCATCTAATCCGATTTGGACGGCAGAATGTTAAGTCGATACAATTTGTCACGGTTGCCTATTTATACCTGTCATGCGCGAGGTTGGGCAGCCTTCCTAATTTATCGGCTGTACATATTACTCGACGATTATAACGGCAGACATCTCAATCACTGAAAATAATAATAATTTATTTATATTTATTATTAAACTAATACCGGATAAACTTGTTTTTTTGTCGGAAGAGTCCTTATTTAGTTTTAACTTTTGCAGTAGTAACCAATATCACATGTCCTTTAAGTTTTTTGCGGTACTTTATGGTTTAATGATATTGAAATTGAGGTAATTTATTACCTACCTTCTTTTCATGTAGCCTCTTTCGTTTTCACTGCGAAGCAAAGGCCTCCACCGCAAATTTTTTTGGTTTTTCAAGCTACGTAATTTCAAGTGCCGAAGTAGAATGACTCATAAACGTATTTTGAAAATGCACGGTCGACTGCTTAGTTACAACCAGGCAAGAACCAAATATGCGAACCATAGCTTTAGTGTCAGCTAGCAGGATTACTAGCATCACTAGACTCTGAAAACTCTGTTAATTAAGTTAAAACGTGTTTTGAAAAGAATTAATGTATTGTTTCTTCGTTAGCTTCTTCTCCACATAATATATTAATTGTGAAAGTAACAACTTTGACGTTCATCAAGTAAACGTTCTGTTTTTATAATGAATAAAAATATTTGAATTGAATTGTAAAAAATACAAAAAAACGATGCTTTTTACTGTAGCGGCCTACAGGACATTACCGTTACGGCCTAGTAGATTTTTTTTATACAGAAGCCGTAAAGAGACGACACCATAACCTTTTGCAAGTAGGCGACAATGTAGATAGAACGTGCTCAAACAACTGACCTACATAAAGGTCTACAGCTCTACAATCTGAAACAAATCGGCGGACCACACTCGCCGAGCCAACTGCCAAACTTCAATTCCCACGATAACTTCAAAACCAGAAACCTATGATCTCTGTCTTTACCTTTAAGTCCTATTCACCTTCAAAAGATGTGGGTTAGAGCTCAGAGTTGCAGTTACACTGGCCACGTTAAGCTTGTGACATACTCGTATCGCAAATTGATGAGTATTTTTATGACAAAGTAGGGATGTCAAAACACTCATGTTTAAGCAGCATGACATCGGCTGTCAACTATTTATCAAACTAATGCTAATGATAGATAATTAATAGATTAGAAGTTGGTTATCTGCCTATGGGTTATGTAAAGATGTATGCAATGCTATAAAATATGAAGGTGCGTCTGTCTATGACATACTTAACTGCAATGTGTTCATAGTTTGGAGCTTAGTAGTCAAACGGGTAACTTTTTTTTGAGACATTTCGACATTTGACACTGTTTGGCACATTCACAAATGCTGTTTGGTTAAGTCAGAACCCAAATTTGTATTTATACTGGAAGTTAACACTTGGCTAGCTTCGTTTCTGTGTCAAAATCATCTACAGTTATGTAAAGTCAAAACTTTATCTGCCTCTATTATACTTTTATAAAAAATGCCTTGTTGGAGTCAAGAGAATTCCTATTCATAGGACTGTGCCAACAATAAGAGGGGTAATCGTTACGAGGACTATGTCAAAACTTGGTTTGTCATCTGTACCTTCTCCTGAAGGACTTAAAAACTTGATGGCATGGCGCAAGGTAGGATGATCAAGGCGGATGAGCTGGCCACGCGCGCGCGCCGCTCCCACACTTATGTAACAGACGCCAAATGTCAGAGGCCCTTCACCAATCACCTCCACAATAAGGGAATTAACCTGTTGCTGCACGACTCTTGAGGGTTCCAAGAATTGTGTTTCTTCATGTATCTCGCATACCAGAACCTTTGATCAGTGACTTCTTACAAGTTGGCCAATAAACGATATGAAGTTTAAACTCAGTGCACTGATTTGAATGTTACATGCGTTTGCACAGACATGAATTTTAAAATAAAATTTCTACCTACTTTAAAAAACAGTGGTACCATATGGGATCAATGTTAGCATCAGGTATATTGTAGAAAGTTTTGGTGTTTATTTATTTACGGTTATGGACATTTATGAAATTATAGTAGCAATACCACTAACTGTGAATGAAAACATTGTGAGGAAACCTGAGTATCTGAGCTATTTACATACCTCAGCGCTTGAAATCGCCAATCCGCGGTGGGCGCGCGTGGTGATTAAGCCCATACTCTCTCCCTGAGAGAAGTCCTGTGCTCTACAGTGGGACTTATATAGGCTGCTTATGTTGGTGAAGTTTAAGGGGGTTATTCCACTCATCAGTATATACAACTTTAATTATGAGACCAATTTATCCGTTCCATACTACGTTACTGATACATGCTCTGGCAATTGTCTGAAATAGCTGATATTTTTTCGCGATGTCAGCGTTGGTCTCACATTATAATTACAGTAGGTAGTTTGTATTGATGAATATAATAAGCCACTTAAGTTTCACTGGATATTACTGTAACATCCTGTCTGTGTTTCGTCTAATATCATAAACAGTGTAGCAACTAACTTTTAGCGATGAATTCAGCTTCACTTGTGTCTTCGTAGTCGCGACTTACAGTTTATACGGATTTTCCGACGATTACGACACATTGCAAGATTTACAAAATCAATGCTTAAAGATTCGACAGCAAACCGGCAGTGGATGGTTAATATTAGCCAAATTTATCGAGACATGAGTGGTCAAGTGAGGCTCCACAAAATGAGAAATAACATTTTTTTTCATAGTAAGAGCTTGCCTGCCACCCGCCAGTCCTCCCAAGCGGTGCGTCCATAAAAGCTTTTACTGTCCGATCGATGCCTCTCATGAATAATTCACCGATACTGAATTCGATATAGATGTGTTTGGCGAGATTTCGTACTCCGATTGTACACTTACAAATGAATGCTCGAGCCATATGCATAAATTATAGGATAGATCCGAAAAGTATCTTAATACAAAAGACATAAACGCGAGAGTCGTTCCAAAAAGTGTTTTAAGGCAGTACCAGACTCTATCTCTCTGGTGACCTACGCAATAAGCTTAAAGCGAATAAAGATGGATCACCACTTTAGGAAGTAGACAGTAGGGTGTGAACCGGCGACGATTTATTATCTTGAGATCCTCGACCGATAGCGCAGGGCGGTAATCTGAAGACTGTGACTGATAAATTTTAATTGAACCACCAATTTGTGGTTATTTTTAGCCGAATGCAAAGAACTTCCAGCCTTATACAGGTTAACTTGCCGCAAACAGCGTTTTCAAGTTACCGCTCGTCAAACAAAATGCCATCTCGGTCCCATTTCATACAACATGCTTTGCTATGATAATTCGATGTATATTGCATAGACCATTAACCCACAGATTAACAAGTAGGAAGACTAATTGTAAGTAATTGTCATAATAAACCTATGAATGAAAGTTTAATGAAATGCAGCCTAGGAAGATGATTTACTAAAATGAAATAAATACAGAACAAAAAGATTAATGCAGTTTATTTTCCGGAGTTCCTTTATTTACCGAATTGGTTATTGTAAGTGGTTATGGCACATAAATCTAAATCTAAAACGTATCCTACGTTCTAAATTTTGTATGTAACCTTTATACATCCCACTGCTGTGCAGGGCTAAAGCCTTTTTAATCTCAGATAGAGACTATGGCCTTATAAAGAGTACGGGCTTAAATACCCGCGTGCCCGCCGCCGATTGGCAATTTCAAACGCTGAGGTATGTGAACACCTCAGACAAAAAAACAAGTTAGAAAAATTAAAGTTTAAGATTTTGTTTTTTGACCAATCTTCAAATAAACCTGCTTAATTGTAATATTTACAAAGACTGTAATAATAGCCTAACTCGGTAGGTTGTGGTTCGACTCACCAAACGCTTTTTGTGAGACGGACAATTCTAAACAGCTGAATCGGTTCCAAATGAACACGCCGCTTAGCCTTCACGGTTAATTTGTTGGCAGAATCATACAATTAACACTCTTCATTATATTACTTTGAAGGATGCCGCGGTACCTACTCGACTCGAAAATGTCAACTTATTGGGGGCGGCACTGGTCACTTGTGATGGACTTGTATAGGAGAATTTTCAGTGCACCTATTTTCTTCATATATATATAAATCTCGTGTCACAGTGCCGAAACGGCCTCACTGATTTTTATGAAATTTTTGGTGTATATTTGGTAGGTCTGCGAATAGGTCGTAGGTTAATTAATATGATAAAACAACGTTTGCCCATTGAGCTAGTAAAATATACAAATGTACGATTTTTTTAAGTGCAATATAAGTATCAATAAATAAATAAATAAATAATTTCTTTAAATGCGCAATCCCCGAAACACGTCTCAAATAACTTTCACACAACACTATCACTTGTGTTGGTCCCAAGCTAGGATACCCTGTGCTATTATAACCAGGCAAGGACATCACAGGCAAGGACATCACAAACATGGACATACACTAAGACCTAAGACTGAGGTCATTTTTACAAATGTACGTCGGTCCTCAGTGGGAATTGAATCCACGACCTCAGTACGGTAATCAGACGTGATACCGTTAGACACACGAGGCAGTCAATTCTTCAACTAATTGAACTACAGCAGTTAAAAGTAGATTAACGGATTGTAAGTTTATGAGATCTTAAGAAGATGGGGAAGGTATCAGCATGGAAGAAAGGTGCAATGAACTGAGCGAAATTGAAGAAAAACGTTGAAGAGGTCAAGACCCACACCGGGTTGTAGCGCCATAGGAAGTAAGTAAGTAGTGTACGAGAAACAGGCGTTAATGGATTAAGTAGGTTGCTTTAAAAAACAGGTTGTATCATCGTTGGATGGTTGCATCGATCGGGTGATCATGAAAGCATGATTTTCATCCATTCAAGCATCCATTCCAGTTTGCATTCATTTCCAAAAAACTAGATTTTGTCATTAACGTTTCAAATATCCCCACGTTCACTGTTCAGAAAGAGCGCTATCCTAAGTAGAACCCAAACAGTGCCGAAGGAGTTTGCGCAACCGCCTCCTACGCAGATCTTAGTGAGGAGTGAGGACTGCGGGTAAAGGGATACACGGGTCATACTTGCAGCTATAACACCTGAACAGCTCTTACGAAATGGGGACACAGTTGTTGATAGGATTCAACGATTGTGAAAGTGGAGGTGTGTCTTCAATCCTGTAAGCGAACTGGCGCTAGTTCGATGAAAAAAATATATATCTTCTTTTACAGATCGTATTTGCAAAAAGTGTCTGTACAATCTCTCAATCATGTTAACAATGATTATTATTATTATTATTATTATTATTATTAAATCCTTTATTGCATTTAAAACAGGCAGTTTTGCACATAGGCGAGCTTAATGCTACTTAGCATTATCTACCAGCTAACCTAAGTTTTGAAGAGAAAATTAGCAGGTATTGCAACTTACTCGTAAAATATTAAATATACTTACTAATTACTTATTCAGACCTAGATATATAAAATATAATAGGGGGGAAATATTATACAAATACAACATAATAATAAATAAATACATAAACCTACAGATATACTTATAATATAATAAATTAAGACAAATGCTGGAGATTTAGGTGATTTTAGGAACCATGACAAAGAACCTAGGATTACGAATCTGGTACTAGATAGCATTTATGCAAAAAACGGCCGTTAATGCTATCTAGTCCCAGGGTTTTGCCTTCGGGTCACAGCCATAATGGGTCCCAAAAATAATTTTAACATGAATGAGAGACTGTACAGACACTTTTTTACAAATACGATCTGTAAAAAAAGATATAATTAATAATGATACAAGGATGTCTGGAAGAGATTATTTTTAGTAATAAGTCCTGTACTATCCTGTACTACAGGTTAAGAAATATTTGTGTAATTTATTTTTTTATGTACAATAAAGTGTTCTCTATCTATCTATTTTTTTCCTCGGTCGCGCTAGTGTTACTCCCTGGAGCCCCTTAAGCACCTTAAGGAGTTCCATGAGGTTGAAAGTGCGATTAGTAAAAAAAAACATCTTCTACATATCATTGGCTGAATTCCAGATTCACTTACTTGGTTTTTTTTTTCTTGCAACCGACGACGACGCGAGCTCCGTCTCTCTCACCACGATTAAGCTCTGCGAATCAGAGCGAAACCTGGGGGCGAGTCTCTAAAAGTTCAATATACATATAGAAACAGAAATTTAAATTGTGGTTATTAAATGTAACTAATATAGTCTCTTGTCTCCCTAATAAATTACCAGGAGACGGGCAGCAGCGTCTTCCTGAGATTCCAACCACATACTGCGATCGCCAACCCGCCTGCCAAGCGTGGCGATTATGGCAAAACCCCTCATGGTGGGGGGTCTGAGGGAGGGAGGACCATGAGGGAGGCCTGTGTCCTGCAGTGGGCGTCAAGTGGCTGATGATGATGATGATGAATATTAGTCTACGATACATAAACGATGTACACGGCCAAATATTCTAAATAGGCTGTTGCGTTTAAAGAATTTGTCAACGACTAAATAAAACAGAAACTGTGTGTAAAGTCCCCAAGATAAAGGCCTAGCCTAGTTTGGGGACTGCCGGTAAAAGCAAAACATTTTTTGTAATACCCTATTATGTCTATTTATCATCATCAGCCATTTGACGCCCACTGCAGGACATAGGCCATCTTCGTGGTTTTTATAACCATGAGGGGTTTTGCCATAATCGCCACGCTTGGCAGGCGGGTGGGCGATTGCAGTATGTGGTTGGAATCTCCGGAAGACGCTGCTGCCCGTCTCCTGGTAATTGATTTCCTTAGTCGCCTTCTACGACATCTACGGAAAGAAATGGAGTGACGCTATTCTTAATCCGGCGACACGGAGTCTACACACAATGTCTATTTATAAGCGGCCCTAATTTGTATTATCTTTTTGGAAATAAATAATTTACTTACTTACAATAGACTCATATTAGTACGGTAATCGTTGTTTCATTGACACTATTGGTAGACTAGTAACCAATCACGTTCCATTGCAACTTAACTCAGTGCCTCGCGCGATTCGACCTTCCTCGCGAGAGATGCCTATTTGATTTGCGCGGGTCATCAGACTCCCAAATAGAGTAAAATAACAACTATCGTCGTGCTCATTAAAACGATGTGTGTATGACACTAGGGTCTGGTCGGACTATTCCGACAAAAAATTTAGTAAGTGAATCCGGAATTAAGCTATAATGTGTAGTGCTTGCGAAAGTTTTACTTCCGCACATATCGTTTTTGCAAAAAAATGGCTTACAAATCTCTTAATCATGTAAGTAGTGATTTTTGGCTGACCTGGGACTAAATTACTTAAACTCATGCCTGCATCAAGTAGAGGTATTCGATGATGTATGCTGGTAAAAATATAACAATGTTCAGATTAAATAAGGACGTACATAACGTAAACACTACAAACAGAATTAAGCTAGCTTATTCTAAATTTTGTTTAGCAAAGAATACATACTGCGTTCATTTTTACCACGGAATTCCAGAACAAATGTTCTATTCTTATCTGAAAATAAGTTTAAAACATTCGGCAAAAAGTCTCTATGCAAAAAAGCCTTTATAGAATAAAAGAGTATATGAGCGATATAAGGTTTTAGTAGTAAACCAATTCCACTGCGATTTTACTGTTATTCAACTTTCTCTTTCTTTCTTTCTTAAAATGGTTGAGACTGGTGATGGCTGACCCCTGCGTTACGCTCGTGAACCGGCGCTGTTCGTGTGTCTGGCCGCAGCATTAAATGTTCTTCCTACTTTTGTAAGAAGTAATGTTTGCGCTTTTAAAGTTATTGATGACAATCACGAAATATTATCATATAGGCTCTGATGTATTAAGGTTAAGATGATTTGAGAAAAAGATGGTTAGAGTGGAGTTTTTTTTTCCGCTGCCTTTTTCTTACTACAAATACAGCTGAAAGGCAGCGGCTATCATAGTACGTCGATATTCAGCAATTTTTTTATTTTGACATAAATGATTGATTTCTGATTTCTGTGGCAGGTAAAGACTTAGTATTAGATAGAAATTACGCCAAAAACGGCCGTTTTGCTATCTATCTTAGGTTTGAGACCTTCGGTTCTCGGTTTATGGGTCCTATAAATCATAATTTACATAGTTGAGAGATTTGTAACTCACATTTTGTAAAAAAATAAATAAATGCCTTAATTTAAAAACGATTTATAAAAGAAGGTATGGTTTTTTTATTCGTGCGGCTAGACCGTCCAATATTTGTTTCGAATCAGTATTATCAAATGGAGCATGCAAAGATTACTTTATTTCTTTACATTGTGTTCAAGATTACACAAAAAAATATGGCACTCTATTTTTATGATGGGTTTGATTTGGGGTTAAATTTAAAATTGGTTGTGACCAACCAAATGTGTCAACCCTAGAACGTAGAACGTACGTACGATGGCCCCAATCCATCCCATCAGTAAGCTTATAATTTAGCAGTCAATAATAACAACAAACAAAACTCGAAAATATGGAAAATCTCTTGTCTGTAGCACGTTAACCTCGATCCAACCGAAAACATCATGCCAGACAAGTTTTTCGGTTTTTGTTTAAGGGATCCGTGGCCCACCATTGATGCTAATGAAGGTTGTCAAAGAAAGTGCGACAAGTTTCCTTTCGCGTCTCTCAGAGGCCGAATCTTGGTGAGTCACCCGCCCGCTGGCCAGGGTTCGCCTTGTCAGACCAATCATGGTAGTGGGCTGGGTTGTCTCTCAGATTTGTACTGTCCGAGGCAAAAGTATTCTACGTTGATATGACACTTTCTGAGACTTGTTTATGTCGGACATTTCACCGCGGTGTCTGTTCTGCAATAAATATAACGTTTATTATTTAGCAAATACATGTTTTCTTTGATTCAGGTCGGGGCCCTTAGCGGGAGTTCGAATCACACTTGGCCCGTTTTATTGCGTTATGTTATTTGTTATTATACCAAAATGCACTGCACTATAGTCACATCAAGTTGGAAATTTGTGTGTATTACGGTTTTTACGATAGAGCAAAAGTTAATAAAACCGCTCTTCTTTATGGGCACGTTAATTTTCAATTCTTTGTATTTTTTTTATTGTTGTTCTTAGGCCTGTCGTCATGTATTTTTATACAGTTTTACTTGAACGCGCAATTAATACTCCACTGTTATTTATTGCTTTTAAGCCGTTTTCGACATTTATAAATTTGAAAGCAACAGCCTAGCTGCAAGGTTTGAGGAAATTATATACTTACATAAACTTTTTTTTCCAACCGTGCAAAATATTTTTCAAAGCTCTCGTCTTCCACGACATGTTTAACTTTATTGCGAAGCATTTGAATTATAATTACCTAATATCTACTACGACTACCCCAAGATAGTTAATCCATGACAATGTCGCAACTCCGTCGAGAGATGGGGACCAAATAAGGAAGTGACCGGTCCTTACTACCAGTCGTCCGGTCAAAGGTGAGGTCTGCGCACATATCTCATTGTAATTTTTTTAATTTCAGTCAGCTATTCTCTAGCTGTAAACAAACTGTATAGAAATCGTCAAAATACGGGAGGCAATAATGTCTATCAAGTTGTATGCTCGTCGTAGGTCATTCATTAGTTCCATTAATTCAAGGGATATCACATCTTATCAATTTCTTGACTATGACAGTTTAAAAAAAATTGTTTCCACACAGGGAATAGCTGAATAGCTGTTTAATAAGCGACCAATAAACTTTATTTGTTTAATTTCTCAACCTTTTTCTTTTTTTGACCTTTATTCATTCGTTAAAGCTACACTTCACAATAGATTAAATTATATTTTCTATTTATGTGAATAAACGAAATTAGTCCAAAGTTTTACAGTTTTTTCTATTTTTAAGTCTGTCCGTTTGTTAAGGCCTTTTTTGGGTCCTTGCGCAAGGATTTAATTTAAAAATTCAGAATTTGTTACTTTTACGTGAAAATCTTTCTAAGTTTCTTTACATCACATTACCTATGATGTAACTACTTATTCCAATTACAATTTCATCGTCACTAAATGTGTTTGACCTTCGACTTTTGGCCTTAAACATCAAGTTATAAGGCGTGTTATTGTTTGTTAATTTTAGCACAAATGAAGGTAAATGGCACAAAATAAGGAGTCACAGAAAGTTTTCTCAGTACGGTATATTTTGCTAAATGAGTGTTGAATAGACATTATCATACTACATTTTAATTGGGTTCAGATTGGCGCTCGCTACAAACTCATAATTGTATGTCACTTAGAAAACAAATTAGTATATCATTAGGATTCGAACCCACGACCTCTAGAATAAAAGTGTATCCTACAGATTCCAGGCATTAGCCAGGTTGTAAACTGTGTGCAAAATTTAAATCTCAATCCGTTCAGCCGTTTTTGGGTAACAAATGGCCAAATATCAGGTCATACAAACTTTCACACCATTCTACATACTATATATATTAGATACACTATTTATAATTCAAGAGCGGCTGGACCGATTTTTACGATCTTTCATTTATTGGATTTGTCTCCACCCCGTTTTATATGACATGAGAAACATTCACGAATAAAAAAATATGTATTGAATCTGAGGCGGTACGAAGTTTCCCGGGCCAGCTTGTTTTTTAATATTACGTAAAACTTAGGATGTAAGTAATTGAGTTCACTGTCTCAAGAGGCAAATGTCAGCTGATCAGCATTTGGGCCGTTTCTAAGACGAAAAACGCACTTTCTGCACAACTACCTTTTAAGGTAACTGGTGTAAAGTCATATTAGTTATGGTGTCTTCGACAAATATGGTAATGTATGTTTACACAGACGCTTGGCTCCACCATGCCCAAGGCCACGCAGTTGCCTTAACTGAAACTATCTCATTGTTTACCTTACACTGCTACTTCAATTCGATGTGTCTATTGTTGCTGGGTACGTGACAAGCCATGGATAGCGAATGAAGCGATCATGAGGTGGTTAGTTGAATGAAATGCCACGGTCATCGTCGGTTTAACACGATTCATTACACTTGAAAACGGTTTCGGGTTATTTTAAAGAGCTGTTTTTCTTGCGACTAGTCGTTTTCTCGAAACGGTGCTTAGATTGTCTTTCGTTGTAGTAGGTATTTGTGTTGTGATTTCGCATTACCGTTCGTAGTAAATATTTTTCGAACGTATCGTACGATGGGTACGTCAATTTGTGAATAACTTTTACTACCGACGTTAAGACATTACGATGCCACGTGCCGTGGCACGGTTAGCCAGAGGTCGCGGGTTCAGGTCCCGGCATGGGTGGAATTTTTAGCCCCTAAATAGGCTTTTAAAATTGTCCTCAGCACGGGTTAGTGCAACAAAAACATAAACATTACGATGGGTTAAGAATACAATTTAATGTTTTTTTTTATTCACCTGCCCAAACGAAAAAGAAGTGTTATGTTTCAAGTTCATGTACATTGTACATAATATTCTCGTTGCTAAATGTATAGAATCTCCGAAAATCACGCATATAAACCTCTCAGGTTTTTGTGATTTTGGCTGTTAATAATTTTTATTTTACTTTGTGTCATGAATAAATAATTAAGAAAAAATGTTTGTATATTCAATTTTACTCAGCCTTTCCCTAAGTGTAAACAAACCCTTGATAGAAATTGTATAATTTTGGAAATCAATAACGTCTATAAAATTGTTTGCTCGTTATTCGCTGTCAGTTTCTTGACTTGGATAGCAATTCAAAAAAATGTTCCTTAATACCCCGGATATTTTAATACTAAACCTGAATGAAAGGAAATAAACCTAGGTATTTTTTCAGCTTTGTTAAAATAGTATCCTAGAAGGAACAATCATCATCATCTGGAAGCAGATAAAATTAGCAGGGGCTGCCTTGAAATTGTGTCATCATCACCTAGTCGTTTATTGTCGAAAAACTGAATAATTCGTGAAGGAATCTGAACAAAGCCTTATTGATGCCAGCACTCACTAAAAAACATTAGGATAACACTAGAAAACATTATCATACAAATCTTTGTATTCACAACCACAAATAAAAATCGATCTGTAGATGATAAGAATCCAAAAGCTGTCGGCGAAAGATCAGCCGTTGTTACAATTTTTCGTTCTGTTATGTTCGTTAAAATAATGGTGTTAGTAATAACCACTTTTATATCATGATGTGCCAGAAAACATGTTGAACAAGTTAAGACATAAGAAATATATAAATATCTATTAAATAAACACTATCTAAATAAGTCCTCTTCGTACCGAAGTATCGATTAGGTTCGCATAAGTTTTTAAATGTAAATTAAAAAAACAATAGACCAACAAACTGTATTGACTGTTTGGTAAGTATACAATAGTGAAAGATGTTTTATGAAGTGTGAAAAAATAAACTAAAAAAAAAATATATATATACTTACAGCTTTGGTATTTGGTGAACTTTTATCGTTAGAGAATGACCGCCTATATCTTTGTTTTGCACACACACACAAACACCCACACACACACACTCACACTCCTACATACACTCAATATCACATGCACATACGTACACACTGAGACATACCTAATCGTAGAGCTCTTTTGAACTATAGGCTATTTAAAAGATAAGACACCTATGTAAAACTATATTAAGAGTATTAGTACCACCACAAAGATTACGCCTAGTGTGGATGCTACTGTATTATACATTTCTTTATTTGTCTTCTGTTCAACAAACCGATTTATGATATTTATTTTTGTTTTTAGCTACGACAGTGATGCGCTGAGGATGCCGAGCACAGCCATCTCGCGCGATTCGCCGCCCGCATCCCCCCTGCAACCAGCCAGCTACGAGGAGGTTTTGGCTAATGTGAGTTATCCTAGGAATAAGTATATGTCAAAACTACAGGGTGACTTCAGATTCGATCGACAAATTTTAACGGGCTATTACAACCATGATTTAGAATAATATAGCGCTAGTTTTGAAAGAAAAAATGGCTCGTCTAAACAATTTTTTTTTGTTACCCAAAGTTACTTCCATTAAGCATGAACAAACAATATCAAGGCGTAAAATTATAAGAACATAACATAAACTCACGCCTGTATCCGGGTAGGCAGAGACCAGGGACTGCCACTTGTTACGATCCTGACAAGTAAGAATTGAAAAATAACTATGGGTCGAGCATTTTATGGTGGGCGCCGGCCAAATCCATTGTTCTTTAATTGTTTATCAATATCGGACGAAGGAATCTAAAGCATTCAACATATTGGAAAATATTTTTCAACGTTATGGTACTTCCTGCTACTTTAAATTTGAACGGTTTCGAGGCAAAGGTCGGAAATCAAGAAGATTTACAAATATGTTGCACCATTACTTATAAATTATTAATAATACAATTTTTCACAATGAAAAGAACATAACATCAAAATATTGCTAACGATTTCAAGGCTTGTAATTTGAAAAATAATTTCGAACGTCGCCGGAAAGCAGCTCGCATTGGTTATTTCTGTAATGCGCCATTCCTCAAAATTTTTGGTGAGAGTTTGTCATTTGCAACAACTTTTAATTTTCTGTTATATTTCTATGTATTTTTGCAGGGTTTCTGTTTTTTAGTAGCTCTCTCGGATAGATAATGCTTCAAACTGTAAGTGCAACATGGAATTGAAATTATTTCATGTAGGCTGATGGCTGAAGAATGCTGTGACATTGGCAGAGCGCGTAAAGTGTGAATTTAACAAAAAAATTGTAAAATCTAACATTTCGAAAAATACAAATCTAAGGAAAAGCCCATAGAACCAAAGTTGTAAAAAAGTTCATGAATTGTGTATTTAAAAAGTAACTCTGTACACTGCAAAAGTTGTTGCGAATGATTTTATTTTGACTTCGGTGTAATACCTATTACGAGAGCATCTCTACAATGATGCTGGTAATATACATCTTGTCTCCAAACAAACCTTGCATGTTGTCCTACCATAAACCGCTCCATACAAAGACTGCGTTTGGAGTAATTGAGATGTAAATTGAGTAATCAGAATCGCGATACGAGCGCAAATCTTTGGGTATTTCTTGCAGGAATGCAATTTCACGACATAATCCCCGACCACCATGCAAATGCGTTCGCAACGCGCAAAACAGTTGAACAGACACAATCTAACTCCACTTTACAGCGCAAGCGTATTCGATCGGGTGCCCTAAATACCTGGCGGATGGACCACCATACCCAGGTCCGTATTCAGGGTCTAATCAATCTTAGCAAAAGTAAAATAATATATTTTATTGCTCACGAAACATTACATAAGAAATAGCATGTACAAAGGCGAGCTTATTTCTGTAAGAGATTTCTTCCAGCAAACTTTGGAGAGTCAAAACAGCGGTAAAAAACGGGTCTAAATACGTGTACAAAAAAAAAGAAGATTTGGGTGAAAGACCCGCATATAGATTTGCTGTGGATTGAAACATGTAAGGATACTTTCTATACATATCCCACGCAAACAAATTCGCGGGCACAACTAGTATTTCAAATCCAACTGAAAGTCTTTCCGTTCCACAGTCACGGTCCTTTAAGTACCTTACTCAGAGGAATCGAGGCGTGGACCAGCGGGCGGGTCCCAAGGGTCCAAGAGGACTAACAGTCCCTCGTGCGGCCCTGGGAAGCTTCACAGATGCTGGCAACAGGTACTCGACCGTTCGGCGGCGGTATTCGCGAATTGTGTAATGTAACCGAACGACCGTCGACTGGCGCGGGAGCACAATGGGTGCCGCTGCTTTATTAGGTCGCTTCCCGTAAGACCCGAAAAGCCATAAGGAGAGTTTGTTACATTTGTAATTTCTTAGCTGACATTGAAGGTTTATTTGTAACTTTATTAGCAAAAAAATTCATTACAAGCCTCAAAGTGTCGTTGAGTTTACATTTTTTGAATTGTACAACAGAATTGGACAACAGGT
This sequence comes from Yponomeuta malinellus, assembly GCA_947308005.1. Classification (NCBI taxonomy): domain Eukaryota; kingdom Metazoa; phylum Arthropoda; class Insecta; order Lepidoptera; family Yponomeutidae; genus Yponomeuta; species Yponomeuta malinellus. The sequence continues at coordinate 10,383,015 of OX371006.1, read as the reverse complement.
TGACTCTTCTAAAAACTCTAATTTAAACGTCATTCGTTTTAAAACAGCAGCTGAGCTTAGCTCTTCCGAATCATGGTAAAAATACCGAGTTATTCTTATTTTTTAAATTAAGCATACTATTAAATCAATACGTCTTTGCACCTTCTGGCGAGGTAATGTAGATGTTATGTTATTTGTTGACCGTGATAAGGTTGCAAACGCGAACGGAGCAGGCCTCTGCTACCGACCTCGTTCCGTTAGCCCTAGCATTTACAAGCGCGTAGTACATGCAATCGGCGCTTGATGGACACACAGACTTCAATGTAGGCTGTCGATGCCGTATGCAAACAAAGGGGAAGACTATATAACTGGGTTTTGATTTTAAAATGAGTCAAATGGGAATGAGGGTAATTGTAATAGGAAGGTTTTCCTTTTAAAATCTCCACCACAGATATTTTAATCGGCGTTTTAAGAAATCGTATTTTTTTTAAATAAGACCGTTACTAGTATTTTTCATTATTTTTATTGTTATCAAAATACTCATCGTCTTTCTTGTTCTAATCTGTATAACATCATCATCATCATCATCATCAGTCATTTGAAGCCCACTGCAGGACATAAACAAGTTATGTATAACAGTTAAATATTAATAGTTTTCGCTCTTACCTGTAGTGGAGTGAAATGCCACAGAGAGTGACGGACGGAGTGCGATCTGAAATTAATTTAGTAACGTTCATAGAACGCATACTTAGACGTTATCCATAGCAAGACGTTTTGCGCTCTAACTGGCGTTATGAAAAAGACACATTTTTAACAGGTATTGGGGTCGATAACTGTCTGATAACGAAAACAGATCTACATAGTATCACTGTTTGCCTAGCATAAAAAAGGGTAACAAAAGTTCAAACAACTTACCAGATAGCTGATAAAATGTAAAAAAGGCCTGTCGTATATACATACATAAACTCACGCATGTATCCCGAAGGGGTAAGCAGAGATCAGGTTTTTTACTTGCCACGATCCCGACCAACCTCTTTCACTTCATCAGCATTTATTAGTTTTATTTTGACTTTCACTAATACGTCCCCGCATATTAAAATATTTTAAAGAGTAGATAGATAAAAGGATAAAAGTTAGTAGGTACGTAGATGCAAAGAAAAATAAACAGAAATTAGACGGAAATATGCAAGGTATTTTTAACTCTGCTAAATTATTGTATAGCCACATAATGAACATCACCGGCTTACTGACATCCATATTAACACACGTCATGATTTCATCCTGATCACATCAACTGCCTGTATAACATTACATTTCAGTCAGCTTTTCTCTGCATGTTAACAATCCGTTGAAAGAAATAGTTAAAATGCGGATAATAATTAATATCTACCAAGTTTTAAAAACCTATTTAGAAGCTAAAAATTCTACCCATGCCGGGACTTGAACCCGCGACCTCTGGCTAACCGGGAGGTCGCGGGTTCAAGTCCTGGTATGGGTGGAATTTTTAGCCACTAAATAGGTTTTTAAAATTGTTCGCAGCACGGGTTAGTGCAACAAAAAATATATAATCTACCAAGTTGTTTGTTCCTTCATTCATATAATTTAATTGAAGAAATATAAATGTATTTAATTTAATGATAGTACAAAAAAGTTTGTTTACATACAAGGAAAAGCTAAATGAAATGAATTATGACTATTTAAATGCAAATTTATTACAAACTTGAAAACACTTCAAGATAAACTTAGCAGTATTGATTTTATTTGCCCTTAATGTATGCAGTTCATCTAGGATAAACCACGTCTTTATGTGGGTTTTTGTACAAATATTGCTCTTTTTGTACTCTTATATAGGTACTCGTAATCTCAACGAGAGTTGACTGGACGGCGGATGATACAGTATCTGTGTGTAAGTAATAATTCTACGATTCTTTGACGCTTACATACTCTATGAGAAAAAAATCTTACTATTGTGTTTACGGGACTATTCCGTCAATGCCAATGTCGTAAAGTGACTTTTTGCGTAACTCTCGTTAACCGAGTTCACGACAGATAATACCTGTCAAGGTGTACGGTAACCTAACGCCAACGAATCGCAAAACGTATTGCTTCACTCTCGGTGTGTGAATAAAACTACTGTAGTATCACAAGGTGGGGATTCTTCTGGCCATATAATTTTCTACCCAAATGTTTGAAGCCAGAGGTCTCCATGTAATTCAGTCAATACTATTCCTACTATAATGAGGCAAATGGTCGGACAATCCGCCTGCATACAATGGCTTAGGTTTAGTGCAGTAACCAGCATCCGTTCGGACGGTGTTTTCTGACCAAACACGGTTAAAATCTCGCGCGAAATTACAAAAAATACAAAGTGAACATTTCTTATCCGTATCTAGGTTTTGAGAAATAATAGTGGAGTGATTTTCCTCAAATACAAGACTAGAGGTCGGATGATACTCGTACACTTTCATATTTCAGTGCTGAAATATTGCGGAGTGTTTGTGAAAAAGTGTTGCTTTTCGGATTGAAAGAACGTATACCTATATACGTTGGTTTGTGTTGTAGGTTACTGTGGAAAAGGCGCAATTTTCTTTAACAACACTTTAATAAGCGGTTTTTGTACTGAAACTTAATGCCAATTATTGACAACATACGAGTATACGAGTAAACTCACGCCTGTATCCTGGAGGAGTAGGCAGAGATCAGGGTCTGCCACTTGCCACGATCCTGACAGATATCTTTCGCTTCATCAGCATCCATTAGTCGTTCCACGCACGCCGGTTTCGGATGCTTTTTATCTTGCCTTTTGCTAATTCATCCAATTAATTCACATGTCTAATTAATAGTAGTGCATTACTTAGTTGAGGTTGAGTCATTTTCGCAAATCGGTAATTAAATATTCTACAAAGATATGGGTAGGTTTCACAAGCTATAACTGAAGGTTATAATTAAAATCAACGATTAAATAATTACAGTCACGGTAGGGTATTAATATTCATGTTCAAGTTAATTCTAACGGCCTAGCCCCTCCCTTGATAGTTAATTACGGTGGAAATGTACGTTTGGGGATTTTACAAATAGGGAACCTTTCTCCGAACAGAATCTACTTAAGGCTGTTTTTACATGGAGCATGCTGTCTCGCTCGCTCTAATTTTAGTGATTGTAATAAAATGAGTAGGTAATTGTGGTCTGAGGGTTTGATAGATTAATAAAATTGCGAACATTCAAGGCATATACACAATTAATAATTTCGGAACCACTTTTCTTTATTAAAAACTACATATAGGAAAAAAAAATTTTTTTTTTACCTATCTAACTTTGGATAGCCACAGATATCGGTATTTTAAAGATTTTTATCTGTGCTTTACTTACATTCACATAAATGCTAGTTGGGATTATTTTAATATCAGCTGTTCGACTAGACGTCGTTGGCGTGGAAATTTTGATGTGTATTCCACATTATTCTACATCCGTTCAGCAGTTCTGGCGTAATTGAGGAACAAACATCTATCGATCCAAACTTTCACTTCTTTATATTATTAAGACTAGCCGACTCGGCAAACCTTGTTTTGCCATATTAATTAGCCTCCGACCTATTCTCAGACCTACCAAATATACACAAAAAATTTCATAAAAATCGGTGAAGTCGTTTCACACCAATTAGAATTTCTGTTTTACAACCACTTTTTTCACTATTTCTGAATTACTTTTTGTTTAGTTTAGAATGTAAATGACAAACTTTAACTAGGAATTAAACATTTTAGAAATAACCTTGTATAGTTTCGACCTATAATCTTTTTATTTTGACTTGAGTTGACGCTGCAAGTACTTACTACACACATTGTTTGTGTACAAACGTCTCACGGAGCACTAATACAACAATTACGATATTTCCATCGACAGCAAGCCTTACGCAATAACACTTCCATTCACAGGTTGTTACCGAGTTCAGCAGGTAGGCCAAGCCGTTAAGCTCAAGTTTCGACCTTATTACGAGAGCATTAGGCTCCATGAGTACTCTCTATAGTATTTAAAGCGACAATGTATCGGTGCAGTGGTTTACCTTGCCTGGTAGGAGCAAGATGTTGGGAAAATGCCTAACAAACCTTATTTTCATAACATTTAAGTACATAAATGCGTGGATAGTTTCGTTGGACATCTAAATAAATGAGCGTTGTGTTTGTAGAGTTTAGTCAGATGCTCATTTTGTTTTTGTTCGAAGATAGCTGGAGAACGTTGATTCAATGTCAAGTTTTTTACACTTGATAAAGTTGATAATTTTCTTTACGAGATTGTTTACGAACTTAATTTTGTAGTTGGCATGTTGCTTTGTTGACTATCCAAATAGAAATATACAGTCTAATTTATTATATTCTTTTTTTGTTGCACTAACCCGTGCTGAGGACGATTTTTTAAAAACCTATTTTGAGGCTAAAAATTCCACCCATGCCGGGACTTGAACCAGCGACCTCTGGCTAACCGTGCCAGCGTTTTCCCAACTGAGCTAAGGGGTAAGTGCAAGCATCGGCGAAATTTCAAGCCTCTTTACATATTTCTCTGTATTACGTACAGGCAGCGACATCTGGCCGAAGCAATTTACATCACTTGCAGCTCCGAGTAACACACTTTGCAGTTAGTTGTTTCCATCGGAATGATATCGCTGTACCTACATGATTATTTTTTTTTTGTTGCACTAACCCGTGCTGAGGACAATTTTTTAACGAAGGTATCGTCACCGTCCATCTTTCCGTGTAACCAGATGGCCCACCCATCTCCACTTAAGTCTCGGGATTCATGTGCCTACGTCTTCCACCGTATTTTTTATTATATTAAGGCCGACACCACCATTTAAATGTCACTTAAGTCGCGACACATTAAAGAAAGTGGTGCAGGTAGGCCTAAGACTATGTTTGTTATTTAATATAAAAAGTTGTGCCATGATTGACGTGTAACTACAATATTGTATAACATTAGGCAGTGGAGTAACCTTGTAGTCGGGATCGCTTTGCCTGTGACTCACGCGCAACCAGCCTGACCGACACCCGTCTTTGGTTACAGACAGACAAACGTATAAACAGGCTGCGGTTAAAATGGTTTAGCAACACTGTTGTGGGCTAATCAATGTGTTCTGTTATTTGTCACATATATCTTAACACCTTAGAGACGGAGAGAAAGAGGGAAAGAGAGGGTTATAAAATGTAAAATAACATTCGCACAACACAATCATATGTCCTGGTCTCAAACTAGGATATGTTCTGTGAACGAGGACTTCACAAATACCCGGACCGTTTTTGTACAAATCAAGTACGACCCCTAGCGGGAATCGAACCCACGACCTCTAGCAGACGGATGCACCTTACTCTCTTACTGTACGGGCGATATGCAACCGTAAAGGTCTAGCTACTGTTGACTGCACCTAGCATAATAATATACTTTAATCCGAACCTCTCACATGCAAAGAAGCCCTAGTGAACAAAGCGCAATCAAACCGCTTCAGCTAACTAATTGCATTATTATCTGTCGCCCATTGTATCGGTCGGGAATCACCGCCGGTCGCCCGTCGGCCTTGCGCGGGCAAGGGTCAGCCGCCGGTCAGTGGGCCAGTTAAGGCTGCTGTTATATCTATCATGTTGTCTCGCTCGCACAATCTAAAATTTTTAGCGATTGTAGTAAAATTATTGTAGTTTTAATAAGTGTGGTCTGACCGTTTTGTAAGTAATACAAACATTATAGATATATTTTTGTTTTCTTATGTAACTAAGAGTTTTTTGATAAAGAGAAGTTGTTACCAAATCTACGTACTACATACCTAAGGCGATTATCACATTGCCACGCAACACGCAGCGTGGCGCGTGAATGCGTATTCTAACGTTGATTGTAAGTACCTCCATTTGTATAGAAACACGCGCAGTCCGACACACAGAAAATGCATCCACGTGCGTTCATGTAGGTGCGTCGAAACGCAACATGCAGCGTGGTGCGTGGCAATGTGATAATCGCCTTAAAAAAAAAAAACAAAATAGTGGATTCCGGATTTTTCCGAAACTGCTTTGCACGAATCAATTGATCAATGAAAACACTTTAATCGAATAAAGTGACCAATCTAAACATATTTATTAGCGACTAAGCTCTACTACTTTGCAACGGGCCCGGCCGGCAACGTGCGGGCGCATCTTAACCAACCAAAATAAACGTTAAGGCTGTTCTTACGTAGAGCATGCAGTCTCGCTCCCACAATTTATTTTTTTTTGTGATAAATGAGTGTACTTTTGGTAAATGTTGGCTAAAAGTTTTATGGGTAAAATTAAATGAAATTGCCGATATTTAAGGCATATTATTCTTATTACTAAGTTTTTGATTGACAATTTGATGCCATCAAAAACTTAGCTTGTAAAAAAACCAAGTCTCGCAACTCAGTTCTTCTACCGTAAAAAGTTGTGAGACCCATATAATACTAAGACTGGATTTTTTAATAGTCAGATAAAACTTAACTGGAGAATAAAACTGATGTTGTCACTGTTTTTTCGTATGATTTAGACAGTGATAGCATGCAATTTATTCTTCAGTTAAGTTTTATCTGACTATTGAAAAATTGGCTCTTAGTCGGTTAATTTATTCAGTCCCTACTTAAGGGTCCTTCTGTCTTAAGTTATTACGTAATTAGCTAACCTAACAATATCTTATTATAGTGACCATATCAATATCAAACATAATTTATGTTTTAAATAAATAGATTGACTTGGCAATTGCACTAAACAATCTATTTTAATATGCACTTGCGCTGGCCAAATATACCGTGTTTATACAATGCCTGCTTGGTTATTGAAAATTCAGGCTTCTAGTTTTATCCACAAGGAAGTTATAGGGGGTCGAAAATGGCCTGAGCTGCTTCGAGAAAAGGATCCATTGTAATGTGGATAGCCCTTTAGGTCACAGCCCGCTGAGTGGACAGGCTACTCTCAGTTTCTATTTTATTTTATTTTATTTGGTGTACAAAACACATCACAACCATTACACGATATAAAAGTAATCATATGTGAGACTTCTACAATGAGATTTATGTCTCTGGCTAGTATAAAGACTTCTTCCAGTACGTAATTACGATGAGTAAATATAAGTGCAAAAGGCGGTTTCAACGAAAAATTGCCCCAATCAAGCAGCACAATTTTATAATTGAATGAAATAACCAGCATTGACTTTTGAATCCAGTCAAGGCAATGGTAAAAATTAATTCGGCTGGGGCGCGCTTTTTTGATATTGCCAGATAAATTGTTTTTATTTGGTGCGACCTTTCGGAATAATGGCACTTGTTTTCTGGAGTTGCTACGAGCTTAACCTCCAGTTGTGAAGGAAAAAATTGTACGATTTGTAAGGAATCATGAGCGATAACGAATGCTAATTTTTTCGAATTTTTTTTGCATTTTTGTCTTCATTTGCCGTTCAATCAATCAATCATCCCATGTTCGTCCGTGTGGCGCCGGATTAAGAATAGCGTCACTCCATTTCCTTCCGTGGATGTCGTAGAGGCCACTGAGGAAATAAATTACCAGAAAACGGGCAGCAGCGTCATCCTGAGATTCCAACCGCATACTGCGATCGCCAATCCGCCTACCAAGCGTGGCGATTATGGAAAAACCCTTCATGGTTAGAAAACCATGAGGGAGGCCTATGTCCTGCAGTGGGCGTCAAATGGCTGATGATGCTCGTCCACTTCAGTATACAATTATTTACTGAAGTCTGCGACATTAATAGGGATCCAGTGGGCTAAATAGCGCCACCGATGAAAAACAAAAAAAAAACATATCACTCCTTTTACAGATCGTATTTGCAAAAAGTGTCTGTAAATCTCTCAATCAAGTTAACAGTGATTTTTAGGACCCACGACAAAGGACCTAGGATCACGAACCTGGTACATACTAGATAGCAATTGTGCCAAAATAGCCGTTTTCAGCGTTAATGCTATCTAGTTCTAGGTTTTTTGCCTTAGGTTCACGGCCACGGGTCCCAAAAATCACTATTAACATGATTGAGAGGTTGGACGGACACTTTTTTCAAATTGGATCTGCAAAAAAAAGATATGATTTTTTTTTCGGTGGCGCTAGTTTTAAGCCCTGGAGCCCCTTAAGCACGAATTCTAAAAAAATATTTAAGCCTTGACGTTCCGAAAACTATAAATCTAAGAAAAACTTGAAAGTGGTTGCAAAACACAAACTCTTCATAAGCAACCTATATACGTCCCACTGTAGGGCACAGGTCTTCTCTCAGAGGGAGAGTATGGGCTTAACTCCTGAACTGCCCTCGCGGAATGGAACGTATAGGTGGCCCATACTAAGTTGGACACAGATCTGTGTCGCGGCAGACGAGTGGTTAATCACCACGCGTGCCCACCGCGGATTGGCGATTTCAAGCGCTGAGGTATGTGAATAGGTCAGACACCCAGGTTTCCTCACGATGTTTTCCTTTACCGTTAGCGAGTGGTATTGCTACTATAATTTCACAAATGTACATAAGTTAGAAAACAACGTCATAGTTACATGCCCGCACTGGGGATCGAACCTTGGTCTCCCGCTTCCGAGTTCAATGTTCTACCCTCTAGGCTACCACCGTTTCAATTTCTGACATATTTTGTGATATATGAAACACAAACTAAAGGTATTTTAGAAATCGCGCAATTCTGAGGTAACCACGTATTTTTCCCCCTTCCTTTACTCTTGACTCTTGCAAGTCACGACTACCAACTTATTCATACGTCATTCATTCAAGGAATATCGGTCGCTACTTTATTTCATTGAAGTCGATCGTATTTCAAAGTAATCGTTTGTCACCGCCAACTTATACAACATACATATGTATAACTTCCCCTAACAAAGTAAATGAATTCTTCGTTCGCAAACAACAATTTCCAATTTATTCCAGCGCCGCCGATATGAAAGCATAAAAAGTCCGTAATATTAACAAATATTTTGTCAGTACACCTGACATATTTTGTGATATATTACATTGCTTCCATTATTCAAAGGCAATTCAGCAGACTTCTTCGTACCAGAACACCTGTAGCCCTTCCCAGTAAGGGTTATTTTCTTTTGTACAGCTGGTATAAGTTAACTTTGTTGGTGTAAGAGTATTCGGGACGCCAGATCGTGCCTGATACAGATCCATTGTGTACTTGACAGGCGCAAGGTGATATTGTCCATTAAAAGCTATTTGAATATTGTTCAATGTAGCCTGATAAATCTAGAGTTTACTAGCTACACTTACATAATTAACCTTAGGCGGTTGCTTCATCGCTAAATGCCTGGAACATATTCCTATTGTACCCCTATAAAAAATAAACATAACATAAACTCACACCTGTATTCTGGAGGGGTAGGCCACTTGCCACGATCCTGTCAGATCTCTTTCGCTTCATCAACATTCATTAGTCGTTGCACGAACGCACTCCGGTTTTGTTCGAAGTATGTCCGCATGGGACGTCCCTTACCGGCCCTTCCACCCACATTCGCTCACCCCTGTAGGTACCTAGCTGAAAATAAAAGCTTTGCTAGGCTTAACACCATTATTTAACAATTTATTGAATAGTAACAAAGCAGTGGGTGTGATCAAAAAGCTGGTATTGTAATAGCTTGACCCAAAAAATTTGCTTTGTTTCATCTCGAGCACCTGTTCAAAGTTGATGGACAAGATTGTCATTGAACTCACAGTCAGTTAAGCTGGTTAGCCTGAAGCTATGGGTTATAGATATAAGCCGACATATTTTGTGATAGTTTTTTGCGTCGAGGTTAGTAACTAGCTGTGCCAGTGACTGCGTTCGCAAGGGTCATCATCATCATCATCAGCCATTTCATGCCCACTACAGGACATAGGCCTCCCTCATGGTTTTTCCTAGCCGTGAAGGGTTTTGCCATAATCGCCACGCTTGGCAGGCGGGTTGGCGATTGCAGTATGCGGTTGGCATCTCAGGAAGACGCTGCTGCCCGTCTCCTGGTAATTTATTTCCTTAGTCGCCTTCTACGACATCCACGGAATAAAATGGAGTGACGCTATTCTTAATCCGGCAGCAATTAGCCCCAAATTGGGCTCGACGCTGCAGAAGATTGCAATTGAATGATTTGCTTGCAACGCTTTATTCAAAATCCAAATAATTACCCATTTTAGAAGGAAATAAGTCTATACTCTTATGCTCTTCTCTTACTTATATCTCGAGAATAATAAATTAATCATTCTCAGCAACAAAGAACCCTAGTTGAATATAATTCAAAGCATAATAAAGATTATTCATTTATGTAAAAGTAAATGGTTTTTATAACATATATTTAATATAATATATTTCTTCTTCTTAGGATGTAGATGGTTAAACCAATTTTATTAAATGTCTAATATCAGGGATTTCGTCAGTGACCCGTATTAATTGCTCTCGAGTGTAGCTACAAGTCTTGCTTGTAACAAGAGAGCACATCCAGGTCAATGATCATCGTGATCCGATAACAAACTCAATAAACTTAATCGGTGGAAAAAACCGGCCGCCACACGCTAGTACCACGGAAGTGATCCATAGCACAGATGGGAATGATTCACACTGTGACATGACGATGGACAATTAAACACAATGCATTGGCGTAGGATGGGTGATTGCTGACCTCCAATGCGCAAGCGCACCGCGCGATTCGCTGCACTTCGCAAGGGCGCGTGCTTGCAACCTCGCACTGTGTATGTATACGTAGTAGAGTATAAACAAGTTAGGTTCTTCTTTGTTACTTGCAGATTATAGGTAGCTGCTATTATTTTTGTTCTTGTAGTTAGTGCTTTGACAGACATTGTTGGAAATATTTACTATTTATTTATTTATGAGTCTGGCATTAGTGTGTAAGGGTTACCCGGTGCTAACTCACGCCGCCAATGGAAAAAATAATATCGTCTCTGTATGTTTTTGCAGAAAGTGAAGTTCACCAATCTCAATAATAGTGGTAGCTGATTTAAGAACCTACAGCATAGAAACAGGTCCAAGAAACTGAAAATTTAAAGCATTTTTGGCAAGGTTGCAATAGGCGCTAAGGATGGTTTACGATTTAAATTGAATGTAGCAGCAAGATAAGCAGATAAGCAGCCTGTGCAGGATGTAGCCAAATCCCCATAGACCTACGAAAAAGAACCCCACTTTATGGGTTAATGGGGATTCTAATCATAAGCAGCCTACATACGTCCCACGGTAGAGCACAGGCCTTCTCTCAGAGAGAGAGTAGAGAGAGAGAATGGGGATTCTAATGGGGAAACCTAAATCGCGAAAAAATATTAGTTGTTAAATTTTTGAAACTTGTGTGTCTGTGTAGTAAGTTCACATTTACGAGTAGAAACCCCCATTTTCGGATGTACGTGGGGATTATTTTACACCCTGTATACGTGCCTGTATTAGATTAGATTAGAACTCTTTATTGTACACACCAGAGAAAAAAAATAGTAAGTTCAGATTGAGGAGTAGTACCCCGTCTATCTGGGTGCTTATGGGGATTTTATTGCATCCTGTATACGTATGAGGGACGTAGAGACCTTCATCCTACCGCAAGTTGGCAATTCCAAGCGCCGAGGTATATGAACACCTCACAGTCTCGGGTTTTATCGCACTAAATATTGTGTAACCGATGATTTAATGTTTTGTTACATACATACACATACATAAAGTCACGCCTGTATCCCAGAGGAGTAGGCAGAGACCAGGGACTGCCACTTGCCACGATCCTGACAGATCTCTTTCGCTTCCTCAACAACAATACATCATGTATTGTTTTAATAATTATGTAGTATTCTCTTTTGAAACTTTTTGTTAATGGCAACAGGGAAGGGTTGGAAATCAGCAATGTGATGATGCATGCACTCACAACACTAAGCTGAGCCCTATACTTTTTTCCCTTTCATTTTCGATGTACCAACCACTTTGTTTTCTGTTTAAATTTTCGATATGTAGCGAAAGCAAAATGAACCGCACCTTTTACCGAAACACCCTCGTAATTTTAAGATCCATATCTTTAATCGTAACAAACGAAGGGGGATATTAAAATTAATGGATCAATTAATCGAGATCGTGTGAACTCGTTAACGGGCGGGGCTCGGAGCGTGTGCCATTGCTGGTAATAACCGGGTGTTTTCACGCCTATTACACCTCGGACCGAATTCGCTGTTCCGCAAGGCAAATTTACTCTTAGGACAGTGTTTTTAAGAGCTATTAAGTACCCGATGTTTTTTTTAAGTTAGAGGGTGCTCGCTCAGCGCATTGTTTACTTGTTGTTTTGGTCAGAGAATTGTAATCTGCTTTTCGAGTTATTAATTCGACGTAGAGTTACATTTAGGAAAAATAATTTCTTGAATATAAATTCTTCGACAAAATCTTTAGCGTAATGTCTAGAGGCTGACTGAGTTCTTTAAGATTAATAATAACTTCATTTTTAACTGTAAATTGAAACTACTTAAAGTCTTATGGCTCCGAATTCTGGATTAAGTCTTTTCTTAAATAATCATTATGAGAAATACAAATACGAATTACAAGCATGGTTTGCCTGTGAATATATAATTTACCTAGGTTTTTGATAAGCATTGACAAAATACTTACTTAAAAAGCTATTTAGAGGCTCAGCACGGATTAGTGCAACAAAAAGAATATAATACTTACTTAAGTCATGTGTCAAGCTGGAGCTAGTTAAGTTATAGTAGTAAATATTTACGAACTAATATTAATTTAAGATACATTAGGTAAGTATCTGTCAACTAGTTCAAGCTTGATCCACGACTTAGCTTGCCATCACAAAGGGCCTCCTTGTGCAATGCTCTACATCAGGGCATAGGTAATTCATATGCTCATCACACAGAGAGCCTACCATTTCCCCGTAAACTTTCTCTCCCTACGGGCTGAGTTCGCAACAGATGTGGAAGCGATGCAACCGTGTGTTATCTAACTAGTCAATCATTGTTTACTCACTAGCTCGCTAATCTAGTATTGCGTAAAGCTATGGGAGAGTCAATACCCCTGAGGTTTATGTGCTATCCTCAAAGTCTGCGCTTCTTTTGGAGACTAAATAATACTGAAATTTCAAACAATAATGACAGAAATAATGGAAATCACTATAAAAATGGCTCGTAAATAATGGTTCTTAAAACTATAAAAAAAGAAGTGAAAATATAAAATTGAGAAGTTTTGAACGTTTGACTATTTGGAAGTTGTTTAATTTATCGATACTGAAGTGAAAGTTTTCATGTTTTTAATTATTTAAATAATACCTTGTTAACCAAAATTAGTCTTCAGATAATCAGCTCCCAAATAAACTATTCCCATCCGCCTACAATAGCAAAAAATAAAGGAAATTTTTGCTAAAAACATCGCAACATGCCCCACTTAACTTAAATGAAAAAAATTAAGAGTAATTATTTGAATGTCTAGGCCTTGAAAGTGAAATTAGAAAGCCCTAAAGAAAAAGATCCTACAAGTAGGATACCCTCTGAATATGTTATAAGTGTTTTATGGCGAAGCGCAACGAAGTGGGTAGAAAAAAAGTGCGTCTCCTGCTAAAAAACATTACACAAAACCTTAAAACAATCCGTGTTTCATGCTGAAAACCTTCTCGTTTCTAAAGGAAGCGAAATAAAATAATATTTTGAGCATTGAAAACCAATTAGTTTGCGTAATGTTTCATGAAAAACACGAGCAGAGACGCGTCTTTAAATGTTAGGCATGCATAAAGCCAATATTCTATCTCTCTTTTAGCATGAAAGCGTTTTAGGTTCGATATTAGTTTTCGACTGCTTCGGAATGACTTTCCTCTTCTTCTGAACTAATAAGTATAACAGACTATTCCACCCAGTTGTTAACTTAGTTATGATCCAAGCTAAGTAGAAATAACCTCTTTCTGGCACAGTCGGGTAAAAACATTTTCGGATTGATGTACCTTACCTTAAATATAAAATGGCAAACATTGAGGGTACAAACATCAAAGTAAAAGCTACCGTAATCTTATAAGTTTCGCCGGCACGTCTCATACGCCGTCAAATTTACACAATAAACCAGAAGTTCGGGCTCCAATAAAAAAGAAAACCGACGAAGTGCGAGTTCAACTCGCGTGGAGAGAGTTCCGTACAATGCCAAACACAGAACATTTTCTCTGTTCTGTGATGCCAAAGTAAATAGTTTTTATTCAAGACGCGAGTTAACTACTACTAGCGCTATATAGTGGTGTTTTATTGAACTATTTTCCGTAAGTAAACGTATTATGTTGAGTTTACCACTTTATTTTCAATTCATAGAATTCTTATAGGTTTTCCTGTAATCTGCAAGCATTTAACTATGTATTGTATTTTTTTCAAAATTTTAGGCTCGGTTTCGACGATCAGGGGGGGGGGGGTGGTAAATTATCGTCTTCTTTCATGAATAAAATAAAAACTATTTATTCGAAAATAAATAGAGCAGGTTAAAGGAAGATTACCTAGTCATCACTACAGATACAAAAATACAAAGCAAAGGAGCAAGAACAACCAATCGAACAATACTTACTGTGGAGGCTCTCCACAGAAAGCTAAAATCATAGAACTTCAGAAAAGAATAATAAGCCCTTTCATTCGGTGTACGACACAGTAAGGTTTGCAAAAGTTTTTTTTAAATTTCCTAATTCGCCCCCGAAAATGACCCTTATTTTATAAAAACATTTATTAACTTTGCACATCTATGCTTGGGTCATAGGATTACACCATCCTACCAAATTTCACCTGATTTGTTCAAGTAGATTCGGAGCAAATTGGCTGTGACAGACTGACGAACAGACAGACGCACGAGTGATCCTATAAGGGTTCTGTTTTTTTGTATGGGGCACGAATACTCAACAATTACTATTTACGTGACTGAGAGGATACACTTGAAATAGGTACACTTTTTGAAAAAACCATCTGTAAAAAAGGCATGTATTTTTTTCATTGATGGCCCGTAACTCTATGAGTTAGAGGACTTTGGCCAATAATTATTGTTAAGGGGATCAAGTAGGCTAACTAGCACCACGAATGAAAAAAAAACATATACCTTCTTTTACACATGCAGATGTCTTTTACAGACAAAAGTGTCTGTACAATCTCCCAATCATGCTAGCAGTGATTTTTAGAACCCACGACAAAGAACCTAGGATCACAAACCTGGGACTAGATAGTATTTATGCCAAAAACGGCCGTTTTTAAAGTAAATGCTATCTAGTCCTAGGTTTTATTCCTTAGGTTTAGGTTTATGGGTCTTAAAAAGCACTTTTTAAAAGATTAAGAGATTGTAGAAACACTTTGCAAATTCGATCTGTAAAAAAGGATTTTATGATTATTTTCCTCAGTGGCGCTAGTGTTAGTCCCTTGAGCCCCTTAAAGCTGTTTACTCTTTATAATCTCGTGGGGATCCATAAACCGAATGTCCGCATACGATTGGACGGGCGGACCATCGGACGGACGGACGGCGGACGGCAGATAGGCGGATGGTCCGTAGAATTTAGAGTTTTAGGAATTGCACATTTTGAAATCTAATATATCAAAATCTCGTATTTGTTATCGAACTCCTCCGAATCGGATTCACCGATTTTTATAAATTTTTTTGTGTATACATATTTGGTAGGTTTGAGCATAGCATAAGCAGCCTATGCACGTCCCACCGTAGGCCACAGGCCTTCTCTCAGGGAGAGAGTATGGGTTTAATTATCACGCGTGCCCATCAAGCACTGAGGTATATAAACAGCTCAGACACTCAGGTTTCCTCACGATATTTTCCTTCACCGTCAGCGAGTGGTATTGCTCTGAGCATAGGTCGTAGGCTAATTAATATGGCAGAGCAGCGTTTGCCTAGTCAGCTAATAACTATATATTTATAAAATTGCGGATGCAGACGTAGTTATGTCAACTACGTATTTCGAAAATGCGCAATTCCTGAAACACCTCAAAAAGATTCAAAACACCTCAAAAGCCGTTGTAAGTTGTTTTAAAAACAGACTCTAACCGAGATGTTTCAGTTTTCTGCATTTTAGAAGTAACCCTGAATTTAAACATACTTATTGAAGGACAGAGAAGAAAACAAAACCTTTAGGCGATTTAGGCGAAAGTAAAAAAAAATTCTGTGCGGGCCTGTGCGAGGTACTTCGCTCGCTAGTTATTTCATTGTATCTCGCGCGGTGTGTCGCGTCGAAAATGGAAAAACTTCCCGCCTCATTCATCAGGGAGGGGGAAATAAATTATCTGCTCGGTTCTGCTGCCTTTTGTGAATTTGATTTATGTTCGCCGCCGTCAGGCACCTGTCAGATTATGCAGAGATTCATTTTTGTATTGTCCAAAATGATTTGGCTCATTGATTCTTTTTAACCGCAGACTATAAAATTTACTTGCCAAACCTACTACTTGCACATCCGTGCGTTAGACAGATTCCGTCTCAGGTCTCTCCGCAACATTCTGAACGTCAAATGGTCGGACCGTGTCAGAAACACAGACATACTGCGACGCTGAAATGTTTGTTGGATCGAGGTTTACCTGATGAGGCGTTAACTGCGCTGGTGTGGCCACGTGTGGCGAATGGCGAAACGTATGCTTTGTTGTAAACTCTTCAATGGGAAACGTAAGAACGTTGAAGGACGTGCAGAAACGCCACATGAAACGATGCGAAATTGACCAGTCGACATGGGAAGATAAGGCAGAAGACCGAGCCGTGTGGCGCCATATAATTGAAACTAACATATTTGATTTCGACGCCCAACGAAGAGCTTTGACGCCGGACGTGATGAAATCAGATATAGACCACCAGCTGCCATACAATACCACTACTCAAACGGGAAAACTTACTTGTAGTCGGCGCAACCGCACCCTTAAAGCCAAGATAGGCTACATCAGTCATATGAGAGCTCATGACCGACGCACTCCCGTCGTTGTGACTGAACTCGGTTGGAAAGAATCATCATCATAATATTTCCTCAGGACTTACTTAGTACCTATTCCTTTTTAAATCCCTGGTTAACTTGTGTAGATCGATAGAACGTTTTATTGCACAAACAAAAACTTAATTCGTAAGTTGTAGTATCTACTTACTTCCAAGTGTATACCATAAATTAAAAAAAAAACATAGGTACTGGATATGGATAGTGGATTATTGAGAGCCGCACGGGCCCCACCGGAAGCGGTCGGTCGGAAGTAGCAGACCGGGCCATACATATTGCATGCCGCACGGCAATCGATGCCAAAAGAAAATGTTAATCCATCCGCTAAGTACTTAATTAATTGAAGCAAACGCAGGGTTTTCATTCAGTTGCTTAACAAAGGGGTGTCGGTGAAAACGAAAAGTTACTGAGCGTTATAATTGTGTTGTTAAAGAAAATTTATCTATATTCTGTGGAAACCAAAAAGTAATATAGTTAATATCTTATCAAACAGCTTTTCCAAAGAAAGTGTCCGTTTTGGTACCTACCTAACCAAATATTTCTGAACAATAAAGTATAATTAATTATCTTTTTTAAAGTAATCAATCGATTAAACGAAAGGAAATAAATATCGAACCGTGTTTGAAGCTGCGTGAATACGAAATACGATCCGCAAAAAGTGTACTCTTGTGAAAAGCGCGCATGAGTTTTCATGGTGACAGTTTTCACAAGTAGCGACCATGGCGCCATCCGGCGGCGGCCTCGCGTACTACTGCGATTCATTTCGCGTTCTCCAGAGCCGAGCTCCGAGTTTCCACTAGCAGCAACCAGCTACTGCTACTCAGTAAGAGATGGCGCTGCACGTCAAAACCATTCCTTTCCTGTATTCTATTTTTGAAATGTTTTTCTTTTTCGTTGCAGGCCGAGCCAGGAGATACTATAGCTACGAGAAAAGAAGGTTTGTACATACATAATATAATAATATTATTATGTACCTATTCTTTGCTGTTTTTTTAATGATTAATTTTACAAGGGACGTGGGGCGAGGGCGTGGAAAAGACGCGTCGTTAATCCAATCCACTTTCATAAAAAATGTACTGGGTCGCGCTTTAAGAAAAATAAATGTTTATGTCTTAAGGGTGTTATTACGTGAAGCATGCTGTCACGCTCGCCCAATTTAACATACCAGTTTAACAATTTAATTATTGTAATAATTAAAAATGAGTAAAATTTTGATAGATGCGGTCTAAAGCTCTGATGCATAATTAAATTACGGACATTTTAAGTATATTTTGGTTTTCCCATAGGCAGATTTTTAATAAAGAAAAGTTGTTTTCAAAGTTATAAATCTTGGTTCTTAAAAATATCCCTTGAATATCTGAAATTTAATTATCGATGAAACCCTCAGACCACATCCATCAAAAGTATACTCATGTTATTACAATCACTAAAAATGTTAAATTGTGCAAGCGACACAGCATGCTCCACGTAAGAGCAGCCTTGATCTGTCATAACAATATCAAAAAATATGTCTAATTTATTCGGGATAATCTGCCAAACGAGACTAAAACTACTGGCTCAGATATAAGCAGACTTAATAATAAGAATTAATCAGAATTAATAATAAGATTCCAACCGCATACTGCGATCGCCAACCCGCCTGCCAAGCGTGGCGATTATGGCAAAACCCCTCGTGGTAATGAAAACCACGTCCAGCCCGGCCCATGTCCAGCAGAGGGCGTCAAATGGCTGATGATGATGATGAAATTAATAAGAGTTCTAATCTAATCTAATCTCTTCCTGCCCCATACAGAAGAATGGGTGACCCGCAAGAAGGCGGAAGTGACGACGACGCGGCAGATCGCAACGAGGGTCAAGCGCGAGCTGGTGCTGGAAGACGGCCGGATCCTAAAGGACTCTGGCCCCAAGATCTCCACCTCCGTGAATGAGGACACGCATACCACTAACTTTCAAAAGACTGAGGTGTGTTACGTGTTTTATTTGGGTGTAAGCAGTTGCATAATAATTAAGATAAGTGGATCGCTAGACTTGGCACTGTGCGGAGTCCTGCCTGTACGTGTGGAGCTGAAGTGGGAGATATCAATCACATATTATTTTTCTGTTCTGATTGTGATCATTCCTCCTTTTTTGCTTCCCTGACTCCTCTTGGTGTTCCTTTTCCTTCCTCTGCGTCCTGTCTCCAAAGTTTTTAAGTAAGAACGATATTAAAATTTAGTTTCCTTTGTATATCATAAGCAGCCTATATACGTCCCACTGTAGGGCACAGGCCTTCTCTCAGAGAGAGAGTATGGGCTTAATCACCACGCGTGCCCACCGCGGATTGGCGATTTCAAGCGCTGAGGTATGTGAATAGCTCAAACACCCAGGTTTCCTCACGATGTTTTCCTTCACATTTGCGAGTGGTATTGCTACTATAACTTCACAAATATACATAACTTAGGAATAAAAGTCATAGGTACATGCCCGCACTGGGAATCGAACCTGGGTCTCCCACTTCCGAGTCCAATGTTCTACCCACTAGGCTACCACCGCTCCTTTGTATATGTGCTTATGTAAATACCTTTATTTTATTTTATTTTCTCTATCTTCATATTATTTATTTCTTTATTTTCTTTCCCAATGTTATTAACAGCTGATTCCAATACCTTTTTCCAAATTCCGTTCCATTTTCATTTTGTAAAAAAGGTTCAGATTCCCTAACTTTATCCTGTCCTTCAAAAACTTGACACTGGCGTAGGCACAACCGTGCTGAGCCATAATAAAAAAAGATACCTAAGTAGAAAGAAAGAAATCTATTACGTTCGCTTGTGATTGGCTAGTCTTGTCTAACACGTGACATAGGCGAAGTTGTTCTGGATAATCAGTGCAGTGAGTCCATAAAGCAGAATAGAATTTATTTTATGTTGTGTTTTTCCTGTTACAATAAAGAATATTCTTATCTTATCTTGAATTCAAATCTATTACCAAAACACACAATAATTTAAATACAAGAGAGTAGACTCTGTCTGTCTCGTTGGTCTCTCGGTAACTGTCTTGATTGCCATGCCAGAGGTCGTGGGTTCGATTCCTATTTGAGGCCGTATTTTAATTTGTACCAAGGGCCTCAGTCTGGATGCTTCGTTATGTTTGCGATGTCTGGCGTATTTTGTCCTAGTTTGGTACTAGGGCAAGATATTCTGTGGTGTGGATTTTATGAATATATTTGTTATACCTACCACGTTTGCTATTGTAAAGGAAAACATCGTGAGGAAACCTGAACGTCTGAGGTGTTCACATGACTTAGCGCTTGAAGTCGCCAATCTTCGGTGGGTATGCGTGGTGATTATGCCCGTACTATCTCTCTGAGAAAAGGCTTATTGCCCTGCAGTGGGACGTAAGTAGGGTGCTGCCACTTAAATTATGAATATAAAGTTTTTATGTTTTGATTTCGTGTGAGATAGTGAAAACATAGGGTAAGGCTACTTTGAAATTAATTTCTATCGAAACAGTATTACTGAACCTCATTTTATATTTTGTCAAGATCTTGTTAATATATACCTACATTTATATTAATATTGATGTGCTAAAACCTTTAATTGTAAACATTGTACTTATAAAAAACGAATGAGACGTTTATACCTGTACGAAAATCCTTCTTCGCTCCGGTGCCTGAACTGACTGCTTTTCTCTTTAGCACCGAGTACCAGCAGATCAAAATGGCGGCGACGACCCATCGTTGGGCTATTCACTGGGTGGAGCGCTCGGAGCACCTGTGGATGGTTAGTAAAATATTTATGGTTAGTAAAGTATAGGCTCATTGAGGTCACCCAACGAGCTATGTTTGGAGTTTCACTCGAATCAGGAATGAGGAGATCCACAGAAGAACGCGAGTTATTGATATAGCTCCAAGAATTGCTCTGTTGAAGTGGCAGTGGGCGGGGCACATAACTCGGAGAACTGATGCAACGGCCGTTGGGGCCTGACGACCGCGGACGACGCAGCGTGGGAAGGCCCCCCACCAGATGGTCTGACGACCTGGTTACGGTGGCGAGGAGTCGCTGGATGCGGGCAGCACAAGAACGAGAAGCTTGGAAAACCATGAGGGAGCCATTGTCCTGCAGTGGGCGTCAAATGGCTGATGATGATGATGATGATGATGAAAGTATACACGTTGAAATCTGGGTGGTTTGTGAGCCGCGGTTATGTTATTAAAATTAACAATACCATCTATTTAGATTGAAGAATCGTCGTAAGATAAAAAAAAACAATATGTTTTGGTGCATCCTTGCTAATCCAAAGACTAGAACGTAGTAGCGGTACAGAGGAAAAAAAATCATATCTTTTTTTACAGATCGAATTTGATAAAAGTATCTGTTCAATCTCTCAATCATGTTAACAGTGATTTTTAGGACCCATGGCCGTGAACCTAAGGCAAAAAACCAAGTACTAGATAGGATTCAAGCCAAGAACGGCCGTTTTTAGCATAAATGCTATCTAGTCCCAGGTTCGTAATCCTAGGTTATTTATCGTGGGTCCCAAAAATTACTGTTAACATGATCAATCATGTTAACAGTGATTTTTGGGACAGACCAGACACATTTTTCAAATTCGATCTGTAAAAAATATATGAATTTATTTCCCGGTAGCCAAGAATGTTCGTTATTGCTGCTAGTGTTACTCCCTGGAGCCCCTTAAAACCTTTCCTCTAAGCTGTGATGTTTGTTCTGTCTATCTGACAAATGCATAAAGAGAACTTCTTTAAACTACTCAGCTTGTGGCCGTTTGGCTATTTTTGCTATACAGCCGCATGTTTAAATACTTTCAGGGCTTAGTAAAATAATTTTTAGGGTTCCGTACCTCTAAAACGAAAACCTCATAGGATCGCTTTGTCGTCTTTCCGTCATTCTGTCCGTCCGTCCGTCCGACTGTCTGTCAAGACCCTTTATCACGGGAACGCGTGGAGGTATCAAGTTAAAATTAAAACCATTTACTCAAGTCTACAGTTTTTTAAAGCAATGAAAAAATCAAACTTCTTGGTTAACGTAAAAAAAGTAACGGCCGTTTATGCCGCAAAAAACGTATATTTCAACACTCTCAAGGGAATCGAAATTTATAGGGTACCTTCCGTTAACCGTTAAACTATGAAAGTAATATCGTCCGTATACGTCTTGTCTTGGGAGTTCGGGAAAAGCTCGGAAAAACTAAGAGATTACAAATTTGTAAGGAAACCTCGGTGGCCGAGTCCGACTCGTACTTGTCCGGTTTTTAATAATAAAAACAAAAAAATATCTGTAGTTCTTTTCTAAAACAATGGTGATAACGACGACGATTATTTCTCAGAAGTGGATGGCCCCCACGCCGTACTGGGCGGCGAGGTGGCCCCGGCGGGCGGGCAGGTGGTGGTCTCCTCCCGGGTGGTGGCCAACCCCGACGGGAAGGTGCGCGAGAGCAGAGATCTCAAGGTGCTCACGAGGAACGTCACTGAACGCGTTAACGAAACCGAGGAGCGATTTCATCGCGGCGATACTACTCATGACGTGAGTACGCTTTTTGTTTCCCCAACTTGAGCCCTCTACAACAGGCCAGTTGAAACATCAATTGATTGATTGACATTGTGTTTCATCACAAATTATGTTATAGGAGCTTTTCAGATTGATTTTTTTATATTTTTGAAATATCAGGCATTTGGAGCCGGATTAAGAGCTCCGTGTGGCGCCGGATTAAGAATAGCGTCACTCCATTTCCTTCCGTGAATGCCGTAGAAGGCGACTAAGGAAATAAATTACCAGGAGACGGGCAGCAGCGTCTTCCTGTGATTCTAACCGCATAATGCGATCGCCAACCCGCCTGCCAAGCGTGGCGATTATGGCAAAACCCCTCATGGTTATGGAACCCACGAAGGAGGCCTATGTCCTGCAGTGGGCGTCAAATGGCTGATGATGATTAATTTCGCGGTTTACGGTCTCTATCAATGTCGCAACCTCCCGTAGATCATTGTCCTATGTAGAAGAGTGTACATTCTAATTAGCACATGTCGAACTCTAGACATCTCTATTTATTTACGCTTTTCATTGTCCGAGTTCATAGGTGGTCATCCTCTCCTATAACTACGCCTATAAGTAATCATGGTTAATTAATTGTCTCATTTCATTCCAATCTCATGTTTCCAATTGAATTTACGATCCTCTTAGCAATTTACCTACTAGCCATGTACGTGGTAAAACACCCATGAGCCAATAAATCCAGCCACCTACCTCAACCAATGCAATTTGGTGTATCACAGAAGGTCCACTTAATTAACTGTAGTTAATAACATCTTACACGGAGTCCTGTCCTATTTTTTTAGTTAGCGGGGTGTATGTCCTTACTGAGCAAATCCTCTAGCGTGATCTTCTACTCCTCTCTGTGTTGAGCCAACCTCTCCGATCCGGGCAAAAAGGTTAAGAGATCGTCGCGCCATCTCCGCCTTGGCCGCGTGGAACCCAATCAGTGTCCATTTTTGTCCATCGGTCCTTGATACAGCGGGCCAACGGGCGATGGAGCATGGCATCCTGGGTGTTTGTAGAAGGCGACTAAGGAAATAAGTTACCAGGAGACGGGCAGCAGCATCTTCCTGAGATTCCAACCGCATACTGCGATCGCCAACCCGCCTGCCAAGCGTGGCGATTATGGCAAAGCCCTTCGTGGTTAGGGATAACCATGAGGGAGGCCTATGTCCTCCAGTGGGCGTCAAATTGCTGATGATGATGATGATCCTGGGAGTAAGGAGGACTGACCGAATCCGGAACACCATGCTCCTCCCGGAACCAAAATCGCTGATTTTGGAGCTGTGATCGCAAAGCTGAAGTGGAACTGGGGATGGCTGTCCCACTAATAATATTAAATGCTGAATGTTTAGTAGCGGTAGTACATAGTCCTTCGGTGGAACGTTTGGCTCACATTCGAAAGATCTTGAGTTCGATTCCGGGATATACAAAGGAGTTTGTGTTCTAAGTTAAGAACATTTGAGAATTTGTATTAGCAATACTACTCGACGACGGTGGAGGAAAACATCGCGAGGAAAACTAGTGTCTGAGGTGTTCACATACCTCAGCGCTTTCTTGCACACCCGTGCTGAGGAGGCTATCTTAAATTCCTTAATTAACTTAATATTTCTATTTTTGGCTATTCTATGGTCCAGAAGTAAAGTCCCACTGACACAAGTATTGGTGTCGGTGGTGGCGTGTTTGTGTCTTGCTTCTGCTTAAAAAGTGGGAGGGAGAGCGGTGCATTAACTAACCGCATGGTGCTTGTGGGATTTTGGCGGTAATTTTCACATTTTAATGCTATTATGGATCTCCGCAAAGTAACGCCTGATCCCATACAAAGTCCCACTGAGTTGCCTGTTGATTTTCCGTCGTCGATCTAGTCTCCTGCGTTAACCCATCTCATTCCAGGGGTACGTTCACACCTCAACGTATAAAACGCTTGATTGCCATCGCTATTTACGATTGCATTTAGAGTTGGGTATGCAAAATTATCGAGCCCATAAGATGTGTGGGAGACATATTGACAGAGTGCTAGAGCGAGGGCCTGTTGCGAAACACAAGATTTACGAAACTATTCAACAACGACCCTTTGCAGACTAATAACGAATAGTTCTCTATCTATCTATTTAGGAGAAATTTATCTATTAATTAGCCACCGGATTAAAACAGAAGTTCGAATTTCGAGACAGTTCTTGTGTAAGAAGAAGAATTTTTTTTCTTGCCCTCTTTACTGGTTTGCATCAAATGTCTCACCCATCAAGACAAATTGATTCGCGATACGCCCTTAGCTCATTCAGACACGTATCGGTGTCCTTGATAGATGCTAATGGACCTACGGGAAGCACTAGTGTATGCTGGCTTTAAACTACAGGGATATGGCCCTTTGGGAGATAAAGTCTTCGGTTTTGATGTGTTGTAATTGCTGCAGTGTAACGATGTGGTAGTATAGCTTATGATAAAATGTGCCAGAGTTACAAGAGTTTAAGGGGCTGCCTGGTGCTAAATAGGGCCACCAACTGAAATAATAATATGTTCTTTTAATTTTTTTTATGTTTTTTAAATTCTATCTGGAGGATAGAAAGATGTGGCTTGGCTTGGGGAGGCCACCGGAGGCATAGGTACAAATACGGACTGATTTATTTGTATGATCTGTCAGGATCGTAGCAAGTGGCAGTCCCTGGTCTCTGCCTACCCCTCTGGGATACAGGCGTGAGTTTATGTTATGTTATTTGTTTGACGTTTTTGCAAACAGGTCACTTTTTACTTTTTAATCTTAAGTCGTAACATTAGTGATAGCTATTAATTGGGAACCTTATAAGTGTAAAACTATAATTGAGTAAGAGTGTTATATAAGAGAGCCGTTGGCTTACCTTTAAATACCTAAAATAAAATAAAACAAAAAAATTATAGAACTTAGTGCGAAGAACCTAGGACTTAAAGCATTTTTGCCAAAACCGGCCGTAATTAGCGAAAATCGTTTGAAGTTCGTTTATTCACCCTAGGTCCTAGGCTCTACGTTCTAAAACAACTATCACTAGCTAACACTTTTATTGATATTTATGATTTTCACTTCTTGCAAAAACATATTGTAAAACCAGATACTTATGTTTTTTTTTTCATTGATGGCTCTTGTTGGCACCGGATCACCCCTTGACAACAAAAAATGCCCCTGCTGTAATCTAAATAAAAGTTACGTAATTGAAGGGAAAAGCTTAAAAATCACGATCACATCTCTAAGGCCGCCAATTGTACTGTACTATGTATTATATAATTAATATGTAATTCCTGAAGTACCTACGTACAATAAACAATATTCTATCTATCTATCTCTTGCTATTGCTAGCCTTAAGTAGCTCTAACTGATTAACCTTCAGTTTTTCGTACACTAACATTGTTTCTGTTCAACTCCTTAATGGTGGTCTGTCAGTTTTTAGACAAGGAGCTACCTCCTTGTCTAAGAGCAGACAGACTACGTAGTTATTCCCGTGTTAGGGACCCTTCATATTGAGTTGTGTATAGAATTTTACTAGATGTAATAGAGATACCCCTGTTTTTCGTTGGCCTAAGTGCGTGCAGAAAAAACAACTGACAGCTGTTAACAGTAGATTAACATAGCGATAGTGTACGAGAATTAGGGGGTTAATAAGTTACATCATATACAGTTCAGTTGGTAAATGTAGAGGACATCGCCAAACGTCTCGTCTTGAAAATCTTACAGGTACACCTCAGCGATTTCATTATATACACGTCATTATATACAGGCTTGCTAATTAAATGCACATCGCCTTTTGAACTCGAGTTAGCCAGCGTCTGATTGCGCATTAAACCGATATTAATGTGGGTCATTTAGTGCGTGATAGAGCCTGCTTTATATAAAGAGAACGACGTGAGTTCCGCATCGTGAACGGAGGTCAGACGCTTTGAAGGCGAGCCTGTTGGCATTTCGGAACACCGTACCGCAGGATCATTCAAATTTTTCTCAAGAACACTTACCTACACAAGAGTAATTAAGTAGACTTAACTTCTTGGCAACTGCAACAGAGTTAATAAGGCAGATAATACCGTACGAATCGAATATCCGGTTCGTACTCGTAGACGTGACTGAGGGTGACTTGCGCCAAATGACTGGATAAGGAAGTAGATAAATATTTATCCAGGGATTGACAGGGTTGACAATAATACAATTTGTCCACGGATAGCTCTGCAAATGTCATGGTACAAGACGTTTTAGGACGGACGCATAGATAAACAGATACATAGTGCTGTTAGATAACGTTGGCGCTAGCTGACCTAAGTGAGGTTGAGTTGACAACACATTAACCTTTATCACGTGTCCTGTATAAGTTTAGAAGAACAATGTAAAGGTTGAACTGCTTACGACTGGACTATGATAGTTAATGAAAGACAAGATTTTCTGTTGGACGTAGATGGACCAATTTATTAAAGTTACTTTTAAGGCTAGGCTCATTTTAGCAGACACGTTAGTCGAGTTCAAAACTTAGTCTGTAACATGTTTACGATTTCAAACTACAACTTTGTTATGGAGACAGAAAAACGTCTTCAGCGTTTTCTTATTTGCTAACGTTTGTGTTCACATAACGATCAAGGAATGAACTAATGCATCGTGATGAATTATTGAAAATAAATAATTAAAAAGAGTCCGACAGCAACCTTGCACCATACACCTACAGGATTATTTCTAAAATACGCGATTTCTGAAACAGATAAAGTCTGACTGAAACAAACCGGACAAGTGCGAGTCAGACTCGCCCACTCGGTTCCGTACAAATTTATAGGTACATATTATAAATAGTTCAGGGATCGAGTCTCGCAGTTTTTCCGAGCGTCTCCCGAACTTCAGACTATTTTTTTTATGATACATTCTTAATGTATAGTTTTCAGATTTTTTTCCTTTACTTGTAGTATACGACGATATTAAGTGTCAAATTTTACAGTTCTAGGACAATGGAAAGTACCCTATAAATTTTGATTCCCTTGAGAGTTTCGAAATATACGTTTTTTGCGGCATAACAGCCGTAATTTTTTTTACGTTAACTTACATGTTTGTTTTTTTCACAGCTTCAAGGGACTGTAGGTTTGAGTATATGGTTTGAATTTCAACTCGATACTTCCACTCGTTCCCAAAAAGGGTCATGAAAACAGAGGGATGGACAGGCGGACGGACGGACGGAAGGACGGATAGACGGACAACAAGGTGATCCTTAAGGGTTCGGTTTTTCCTTTTGCGGTACGGAATCCTTAAAAGGTCGATTTGTTTTACAAAAACTTTAATTCCAGGAGCTTTTCTCAGATTTATGTTTATAGGGTTCCGAAGTCCGACAAGGAACCCTTATAGTCTCGCCATGTCCGTCTGTCTGTCTGTCCGTCCGGGGCCTAGCGCAAAGACCAGATTTTTAAGATTTTTTCTTACTGTACCTCCCAAGATGAAAAGTGGGGATGATTTGTTTTTCTCGGCTACTCCATCATGTGAGGCATCGTTAGATTGGTCATTGGTCGTTGAAAAGTATTGTGGGTGTAGGAAGACCTTTTTTTGATTTAGGGTTCGGTTTGCGAAATATTGGGCTTTAAAGCACACATTTTTGTCCGAGTAGGGCGTCCCCCCACCTTTTCCTGGCTAAACGGTTGATTCTAACGTGAAAAAATTCAGGGTAGTAGCACATAATGAACTTAAAAGGAAAAGTATCATGGCTAAGTAGGCTTTACTAGTTAACGAGTAATAGTCAACCAACTTATAAAAGTAAAATTTAGTACAAAATCCACTGAAAATGACTTCGGTAAAGCAGATAAAAAAAACCCTCTTTCTACGGAACCCTACATTGCGCGTGGCCCGACATACCCTTGGCCGGTTTTTTAAATATAATTTATGGAATCTCTTTTCACTGTCCCACGTAGAAGAAGATCCATTCTATGAAACACATATAGTTTTAGGCATTATCTATTAAACAACGCCACTTTATACCAACACTGTCTATTTATAAACTTTTTATCGTATTGCCTTTTTGGAAATAAATTTTCTTTCTCACGATTTTTCAACTAAAACTTTCTAATGCCGTTAAACGAGCAATTATTGTATATGTATATAATTATATAAATATATAATCTGAATCTCGGAAACGGCTTCAAACGATTTTTATGAAATTTAGTGTGCAGAGTGTTTCGGGGGCGATAAATCGATCTAGCTAAGTTTCATTTTCAAAAAACGTCGTTTTATCCCTATTTTCAGGCAATGAAAAACCTGCTGCAATATCATTAGAATACGAAGGTAAATTTCGACACCGGCTAACAGGTTGTAATAGCTCAGGTGGGAGAAGACCCCGGTTCGAGTCCAGACCAGATGTCTCCATGGACCTGGGTCCATAATATTTATTTTTTCATCGTATCTAAATAGAATTTCTAAAAAAACACGATTAACAAAGAAAGAAATAATGAGCAAAGCTCGATCATCCAGATACTTAATAAGTAAGGGATTCCGGAACAAAACAAATCAGAAGTCTTATAATTAAAGTTGTTGTAAATGACAAATTGTCATTGATATGCAATTGCACATCATTATTACTCAGGCATCCAAATAGGCCCACTGCACGATTTATTTATTATGTGCCCAACGCCTCTTTATGCATAGACAATTTGCACTAAAGTAGCGTTGAGTCCTCGGGTTAAAGGTGTTTTTAGTCCCACGCCGAGGCTTGAGTTTTTACCGATAACAAGCAAATGGAGCAGAGTTTTATGCAGATGAGCGTTCACATAAATCGATGGGGGATTTTGAAATTACAATTTGTTCGCGGAGATAGGTCGCCGCGGGCGCTGCGCCCACGCAACTCTTTGGTGTACACTCGCCTAATAAAGCCCTGTGGGCCTTTTGATTTTGTCAATAAAATAACAAATACACTTATCCAAACTAATGATGGTATAATATATAGGTAGGCAGAGGCATACATAGGTTGGAAAAATATAGTAGAAGCAATAAAATCGACGTAGACTGAAGATGGTAGGTAAATTCAAAAAGATTAAGAACTATGAACTTTTGGTCTCTGTCTTACAAAACATAACATAACATAAACTCACGCCTGTATCCCAGAGGGGTAGACAGAGACCAGGGACTGCCACTTGCTACGATCCTGACAGATCACTTTCGCTTCCTCAACATTCATTAGTCGTTGCATGCACGCACGCCGGTTTCGGGTACTTTTTATCTTGCTCTTTGCTAATACATCCCCTATTTGGTCGAAGAATGTCCGTCTGGGTCGTCCCTTACCGGCCATCCACATTCGCTCGATATATTTGTTTTGTCAATCTTTCTTACTTCATCCTCTCCACATGTCCAAACCAACGCAACATTCCTTTCTCAATTCTAGTCACTATATAAGACTTTTTCTCTGTCTTATAGACATAGAAAAAGTCTTATATATGGTGAACAAAGCTCATGCCTAGTCATAAAACCTGGTAAAAGCTGACTACGAGCTATTGAGGTAATATTATTAATATTATGTAATAAATCGCAAGCTTCTATCTCCGTGAGGATGATATACGAAGTTAAAAAATGAACCCTATTTGATATTTTAAAAAACCTATTTAGAGGCTAAAAATTCCACCCATACCGGGAATATTTACATGGAAAATTATTCTTCATTCCCCAATCTCAGAAAGAGCTTTTCGATATCTGAGTGCGAAAGCCGTTTTATCCGATAGAGGATAAAATAAATTGAATTTAGAACGTCGTGTGCACTAAGTTTGTAAATTCAAAACATCATTAGACCTATTTACTTCTACCTCTATGGTGCCGAATTTATCATACAACTTTTTAAATTTGTTTAAAACTCAGACTCCGAACTTCCTTTGTGTTTTTTTGCATTTAGTCATTTCCTCGCTGAGGTGGGATGAAAAGTTACGTGTTGCACTCGAGTGCAAAGACTTTTCACCTCGTGCTCTTTTGATTCCCTCGCTAACGCTGAGGATTCTAATATTTTTATCACTCGCATCACGTGTACGCGCGATGCACGAGCGCATCGTGATTCAACTTTGGAATCCTTCGCTTGCTCAGTCATCAAAATTGAGCAACTTTGCACTTAAAATGCGATTAAAAAGCAACTTTGCACTCTTGTATGACAAATAACTATAGTTCCTCTGCCAACGTGCTGTAGCTGTCTGCCTTTACCCGAAATTCTCTTTCACACGTGTCGCAGTTTCTTTACTTGCCGGTTGTACATTTCGAGCGGTTGCAGTGCTTTTTACCTGCGTTGATAGTTGCCCACACCCACTCGAATGTTTTGTACGTAACACAATAACGAGTATTGTCCGTCTGACTTTAAGATAACAGGAAAATCGGGTCACAGTTGAAATTTATTGTCAATTAAATTGGCGGTTACGTGTTGAGCTGCTGAAATATTCGTTACAGTTCTGAGCTATTGATTTTTATTTACCAGGAATGTAACTAATATTACATTTTTATTTCGATTCAACCAGTACCTTTCTTGGGAAAGTTGACTAACAACTTAGTAACAAGTGGTAGTTTCAAAAGTGAACTCGGGGAATAGCAAGCGTGAACTCTGGGTTAGAAGTTAGTCGCCTAAAGGTATAAGATAATAAGGGACCGTCATAAGGCTAAATATATGTTTATGCAAGATTGTATCATAATAAGGCTAATGTTACACCTCGCTCAGAGAAAGTACAGTTCGATGCAAAACAGAATTCGCGTCGCTTCATCATTTGGCAAAAACGTCGAAAGAGCAGAGCTTTCTCGCAAGAAAGGGAGAAGAGAGGGCGGCCAAGGATCACCTAGAAAAGATCTACAGCCCAAGAGGTCAAGTCGGTCGGTACTAGCTGGCCAGAATTGGAAGATGCCGCAATCAGCGTCAAATCTAATTGCCTCAAGCGCCAAAAAAGTGCTCAGATCGGCATGAAACCCGGCTCAAAAGACGTAGAAAAATTTGCTGATTCCGAATATATATATAACTCAATATCGCCCATGGTGTCGCTTAAAGCAATTAGCCTTTCACCCCTCGATATGAAGTATCAATCTGTGATTCAGGTCCTATGCTCGCCAAGGAGTTCAAAGGACCGAAGAAGAACAAGATGAAGCAGATGAAAGGGGGTGGAGGTCTGAAAAGGTGTTACTTTTTATATATAAGGGGTTAATATAAGGCTTATTTAGTGTAGGTAGAACGTAAAAACTAGGAGAGTTCAGAAAGCGGTTAAAGTTGTCTTACGCAATACAAAAACATCCCTTGAGAATAAGGTTAGCTTTATAACTATACAAACTATTGAAAGAAAACGTACGAGTATGTACGTTGAAATAATGGCATTATCAAAAATGTAAATAAAAGCTCTACACTAGTAGTAAACATCTATATGGCCATACGCCTGTGCTCCAGTGTTTTTAAATGACAGACGTAAAAACTAAATCACAAGTTATGTAATTGTTAACTGTTTTACGAGAAATTGGTATTGACTTACCTGATCATGGATTAAAAGTAGTCTGAAATTGTAATTAAATACGTTGAGAGCAATTGCAAATATAAGGAAAGTTCACAGGTTCTTTCGGTATTTTGCACATACATAACAATAACATTAAGCTAGGTTAAAGGTACATAGATCTACCTCGTCATTACCATTGTCTGTATCTTACGTCATAATCGGTGGCTAAGCTTAGTCTCATGAGGCTGGTGCCTCTGCTTGCCTTTTTGGGATTTAATAGCTAGGCATTTGCTCTTGATTTGATGATCTTAAGCATTAACTTAACGATAATAGGCTTTAAAGTTATATAAGTCAAATGGCCATTATCGTCCGCAGAGACTACGAAATAAATCGAACTTTCGAAGGCATTGCGCTTGCGACACAGAAAGTGATGCCCTAACGAAAGCGAGCGTTTATTTATGTTTGAACGCCCGATTGTTCTTTCCAATGTGGGTGGACGAAGGTCTTTACATTAAATAGCTTTGGCCTTAAATGCTTTGTTAAACCGCTAAGGTATCGATAAGTATTCAAACGGCACCAATTCCAATCCGAAATGCGAAAATTGGCTTCCAATTTAAACAACTTTAAAGAAATTAAAATTAGCATTTTATAACCCTGGCCATATAAGATAATCCGCCGTGGAACACATTCCCAATCAGGTAAGTTTCTTCTTTTTTCAAGCGCTATCTAAGCTTTCGAGTAAACGGCCAGTTACTTGGCCAGTAACTTGACCTCACCGTGCATTAGCGGAGTGGCTAACATGTCGGCGCTCTTTTAGCGCTTATACAAACATATCTACGTACCGACGCCGAATAGAAAGAGTTGAACACTTTGGATGTGACCTTGCGTAGAAAGAATTCCATTCGAGTTTCTAACGTTACGACTTGGAAGATGATAATCTCTTTGGAGATTTATTGGCTGAGATATGTTGTTACTTTTTTTTTATTAATTGCTCTATCTACTTTATGTGGATAGTAATTAAGCAAGTGTTTTATTATTCTACATAACTATCTTCCGAGGTAAATCTAAGGATTTATACGCACAATTTTCTGCCCTACACTGATAAACAACCATAACATAATTAACAAAGTAAAGCTTACCTTATCCACTTACCACGACATTTCAGCGCAGCGAAGGCACGTATAATAACCAGTAGATGAGACTTGGTGGTAGCTCCGCGCGGGACAATAATTTAAGATGTTTAGATAAAATCTACAAGAGCCGCGCGGTGTGCCCAAGAATTCATGTGATCACCCTGCAGATCCAATCTTAGATATACCCGCATCTAAGGTAGGTGATGTTGAGAAAAATTATCTCCTACGCGGGCCCTGTTCGGTGTCAAACGTTATGAATCCCCTAGCCCCGAGGTAGCGTGTTAAAGCCAAGCGAATTTGTCGATTAATATTTATAAGAGCATTTCCTTTTATTTAAGAGGATATTAGACGTGAATACGCTTTGTTTGGTTCTCCTACGGTTTATGGAACGATAGATTTTTAACGTGCTGTTCTAATGATGAAATTGGCTCGTAGGTGTTTAAAATTTGAACGATTTTATGTAGTTACACGTAACACCCACGACGACGTCTCGCCTTGAC
The DNA here is from genome assembly GCA_947308005.1 of Yponomeuta malinellus. NCBI lineage: Eukaryota > Metazoa > Arthropoda > Insecta > Lepidoptera > Yponomeutidae > Yponomeuta > Yponomeuta malinellus. Next base: position 10,349,539 of record OX371006.1, on the reverse strand, counting down.
TTGTATTTACTTTTGACAGATATTTTTTCACTTTCTGTTTGAAGTAATGCATGTGAACTATTGTACCCTGTGATTGTACTTATGACTATATGGCACCCAGTTTCCCGTTAACTTATTTCTAAACCGCAATTGAAGCGGTCTAAAAAAGGCAAAAAGCAATATCAATAACTTACCGAGTAAATTGTCACGATAATACATTTTCAATTACTCGCGAACACGTTTCCAGCATAATATCTTGCTATAACAACAACAACAAAATTACTCGTTATTTATTTCTTAGGCAGCAGCCTGACTGTAAAATTTGCGCCTCCGAATAGAAGGAAACGTATGCAAATTTGTAATTTCTCGTATATGATTTGAGTTTAAACAATACGACTTGCAACATTTGCAAAAGGTCGCGTCGCGTAAGAAGAAAACTCAGCATTACCGAAGAAAGCTTATATTATAAGCTGAGTCGTGAAAATACTGTCACTTCGAGTAATATTGCACCTATAAAGTAAAATTCCCTTAATTTTCTGTAGCCCCGATTGTGTCCCACTGCTGGGCAAAGGCCTCCCCTTCGGTTCTCCACTCCTCACTGTAAATGGCCATCTCCTGCCAACCCGGTAGAAAGGTCGTGAGGTCGTCCCACCATCTCCGCTTGGGTCGGCTATGTTTGCGATATCCGTCGCGTGGAACCCGTGGAAAATTTCTTAAAGTACGGAAAACAGTGGCTACATCGCGAGGAGTAGAGCAAGTGGCCGAATGTAAATGGGGCGCGAGATTTTCCTTTCCGATAACAGTGTACTATTTTCAGTATGGTGGTAATAAATCGAGTGCTATTATTGCGGTAGCCTTGACCTTTCAAGAACAAAAGATTATGTTTTACGGACGTTTATTGATATATCAAACCTACGGTGAATTGTTTCACAATGAGTCATTAAATTACAGTGTTCGATGCGTACGCAATGTTTCTTTTTTTAACTATCTGGAACCACGTTTCGTGTCTTACAGCATATAATTTATTCGTAACAATAATAATGCTGCCTATATACGTCCTACTGTAGGGCACAAGCCTTCTCTCAGAGAGAGAGAGTGTATGGGCGCGCTTACCCACCGCATATTGGCAATGGAGAACTTGCACTAAAAATGTTTATATATAATTTGAGAGGACATGTTAAGAGATAAATAAACGTGTTTTCTCTACGACTAATACTTTTCATAATATAACCTGTCGAAAAGTCAATATAATCACGTGGTACAAAAACGCGCCACACAAATCGTGTAATCGGTCTCAACTTCATAACACGTAACGCCTTAGAATGTATGAAGCGTTTATCAATAGTTGAGTAATCCCCTAAAGTAATGTTATTCATCTACACCTTTATAATAAAACGTTTAGAATTCAATGAAAAATTAAATGTAATAAGTTTTTTATTATTATAGTGACTTTATTTTTCACAGTTTTTGTAATCACGAAACATTTTTTATGGTTTTATTTTTTAATTTTTCTCAAGTTTCTATGGTGTAAAAGTAATGTCACTCCAATGTAAGTTAGACGCAAGTTCCCTATTTCAAGCGTTGAGGTGAACAACTCAGGCACTAAGGTATTCGGTGTAGCACATAATAAGTTATAAAACGTCGAAATGGTATTTAAACGTCTTTGTAAACTTATGGTTTTTACAACATACATAGGTACCTAGTATGCAAAATATTCAATTATACATATTACTCATAGACTGGCTTTAATCTAGCAAGTTTCATTAGGTGGATGACTAACATTTTGATCCTTGACTTTTGATTGTATGAGATAGTACTCTGTCTTTATCCATCGACTTCACACTTTGTATTTGTGTTGCAATGGCGTCTTTTAATTGATTACCAAACCACAAGAAGCAAATATAAAAAAAAAAATAGAACAAAGAACTGAAGAGATCATTGGACCTCTATAGCATAATTAATGATATTTCACGCATATCCATCGAATATACAATGATACTGACGTGGTATTGCAAATAAGTATCTTAATTCAGCAAATCGTGAAGTCATATGTGTAATATTGAATTTTATTTAAAAAGAAGTTTATCTAAAAGTAGTTTTCTTAAAAAAAATGCGTTCTCTCGTGAGGTCGAAACACGTTTCCTAAAGAAAAAAAAACGTTAAAGATTATATAGAAAAAAGTAGGTAATTACGTTTTTTTTCTTTTCAAATTGATCACATACCTAAGGTCTTTTTATAAAAACAGAATTCCTTAAAAACACTTGTCAGAGGCAGTTTTTATAGACCGTGGTAAATGGATATACGTAACCACAGATTATTTAAACTGCCTCTGAGGATTATCATACAGGAATCGTGTTTTTATAAATATGACTGTTATTTTTTTTAAATAGAGGAAGACGTTGTTTATTTATTTTGTTAATCCCTTTATGATAGAAAATCCTACAGTTTGATCGCCGATCATGTCCAAGACTTTGTAATATTTAACTTGTAATTGTAATCGCATTGAAGCCATATTGTTTTCGCTATGCAGGAAACTTTCTTTCCTTTTTTCGGTTGTCAAAGTCACTTTCACATCGCTCCAGGGCTCGTAAATAATCGACGTGAAGGCAAATCTCGAAAATAACTTACATAAGAACGTTTCACTAGTATCACTATATTTTATTGTCTATCTCTGTCTATAGTTATTTTACAACCTCATGTAAATGAGAGGAAATAATATTGTATTATGCTTTTATCTCATAGTACTGGCTAACTGTGAAGGAAAGCATCGTGAGGAAATCGGCGGGTTAGTTGGCTCTGCACATATAGACACTAGTCTTCCCCGATGATTAAATCGACTAAGTTAAGAGAATGGTATAAAACATTCCAGGTAATTGAGAAATTAGAATCAAAGCAGATAAAGACCTCAACATAGCAGTTCTTTTAATTTTTTACTTCTCTTTTACACAACACATTTCAAATATTTTGCACAGTTTCTTAAACATTCTTTCAGGTCTGAAACAGGTCATAAAACTTTAACTTTTAATTCCATAAATTTCCCTGAGAATCTTCCACCTGAATGTAAATTGCTGTGGGCCACCTGGAGATCCTTAAACCGGATGCGGACCCAAGTCGGCTGAAGCAATGCGGTCAGGCGGGGGTTCACCGATGGCAACTACCTAAACTGTCCGTGCGGTACCCCTCAAACGATGATCCACCTCTCATCGTGCCCTGCGTTTCCTAACACCTGCACTCGGGAAGAGTTATGACTGCAGTCAGCGCTTAAAAATACCCTGTATACTTTAATGACGTCAATACGCTAAGAGGCAGAAAAAATCAATTAGGTCAAGTTTTACTTCTGTACTTATTTCGACGATGATACTAGTCAAAATTTCGTTTTACGATAAATTCATTTCGTATTGACTGTTCACTTAAAATGACAGGAGACAGATCGGAGATGAAATCGCAGATATGGACACTGAAATGAGCTTTTGTTTAAGTTATTTTGATTCAAAATTAAAAAAAACATTTTCGTCTTCAATATAACTTTGCTTGGGTGTGTTGAGTCAGGCAATTTAATTTTTTTTTCTCGTAATAAGCACTTAATAAGTCCAAAGCATCGTTTATTACAGCTCTGCGGTTCATTTGGTAAACAAAAAAGTTAACAAATCGCAAAATTGCGAATTCGCGTGTAGCAATGTATCAATTATATTAGCGAATGCAAATGTAGCCAATGCTTGTAAGCTTACGTAGCTACAAAATTAATACGCTTGCCTAAATAATTGAAGCTTACCGTTTGAAGTATGTTCTAAGAGTGAGTTTAAATTCTAATAATAATTAGGTCTGGGATGAAGAAGCCTCATTAAAGAGTGAATAAATAAATTAAATTGACCGTCATATTACGTAATTTGGTTTTATAGTTAGTACGTGGAGGAGCAATAAATGGTTATTGGTTACTTGTTACCAATTACCACGAAGAAAAATTTTATTTAGACTTCTAATATTAAAGATAAAGTTATATTTTTCACATTTATTAACTGATTTCCAATTTAGAACGCCCATCCTATTTTATACATGGACACGGTAGAGTTACGCCTCTTTGCAGCAAACCTCTTCCCGTTTGCTGTAAATTTAAAAGAGTCTACAGCCGCAGCATTGCGAAAACATGTGGGCAATTAGAGTTAAGCACTGGCACAAAAGAAAAACAGTAGAAGGATCTTTTTGGATTGTACCTATTTAACCAAGGTTGCTATTATGCAATATTAGGCTAGGCACTTACCTTATAACTTAATTTTTATAATTTATAATGTATTAGTGTACTAGCTACTGGTTGTCCTAATTAAATAAAATAAAATAAATAAATAAATAAATAAATAAATAAAATAAATACAGTGTACCGTCTGGATTTTCCGATTTAGGCAAGCCACCGTGGAAGTCAGTTCTCTGGTCACATACAATACTAAGCCATGTGACTGATTAGAGTTAGCTGTTAAGCTATTAAACTTTAGGGCCAGAGATTATCAGCTGCCACAGAACATATGCGCCAGTCCCACTATTGGTACCTTTAAGAAGCGGTTGAAAGAGCATTATCTATCCCTGTAATAACATTGAGCTATATATATATATATATATATATATACATTGAGCTATATATTATATATTATTTATGTATATCTAAGTAGGTATGTATTTTTATTCTGATATCTAGTTTATGTAGTTTTTGTTTTCCTTTTTACTTTGTGTTATTTAGGCTTTTTGTAGTTTATTTTGTGCACATATATAGACCCGTTTTTCTACTGCTTCTCCTATACCCGAAGGTTTGCTGGAAGAAATCTCTTACAGAGATAAGCTCGCCTTTGTACATGTAATTTCTTATGTAATGTCCTGTTAAAAGTCTTGTGTGCAATAAAGTATAATAATAATAGTTGCAATTGACAATGACTACGTCCTTTCAACGTGATCACCTCGGATTCCTATTGATAATTATTGATGTATTGACAATGCTTTAATGAGGATTTCAAACAATCTCAACCTCACTTAGACCTGTAGAGTTGATGTAGATAGCCAATATCAATAGCAAAATTATGGTCTCTTTACTTCAAAATTACTTCAGAATATCAGTGAGCTTCTTCGTTAAATATTCAGATATTTGCGGGCGCGAGAAGAGCTACGGCGGGATATCTGGGACCACTAATGTCTGACGCAGTGTCTAACGCGTGTATGATCTGTAGAACTGTTCCTCTGAGATCTCTATTACGTGGCTCTAGGCTCAATTTCTCGTTGGGTTGCCAGGGGGCGGCCGGCACCGGGTGGTAATAGACGAGCCAGGCCCATCCGTACGTTATTATCCATTCAGGCCCGACAGATTGCGAGTTAAGATCTATTTAATAATATAGGCTCTAACCTTCAGGGGCAGTCCCGGATTGGGGCTGCTCTGGTGATTTCAGGGCCGCGTTTCATAAAACTGCAATTCATAGTTATAATAATTCGATGTACGTTGCGTAGCAGAGTCTTCCTACTTGTTAATCTGTAGGTTAATCGGCTATGCAATGTAAATCGAATTGTCATAGTAAACAGTGAATTGACGGTGAAGACGGCGGTGATACCGGAATAGTCTTCGGGGTTGTTTTTTAAGCTCTTGAGAAGTTTCCGTTAGCTTATCGGATTAAAAATTCTTAGGAAATTCTTAAGAAACAAATCTAATAAAAAAATTCATATTTAAATATAGGGCTGATAAAAAAGGCTTACCCAGACTGTTCCTGATAGTCACTGGGTACGAGAAATGTAATTTGAGTACAGGTAGCAAATACGGTATACATTGAATAATTTAGTACTTAGGTTTGAATTTTTATGTTATTCTTTTCAAGTTGTGCGAATTTTACGACCAGTAAACTCGCCTTTCTTCCCAAGTGCCAACCTGTGCTAGTTCTTAGGGCCACGCCTCATCGCTAAGCGTGTGCCGAGTATGCATTCCTTGGCAGCCTTTGTGTAGCCATTCCTTTGTGTAGCCACGCGGGTCAGCCTCTACGCATCTCTGGATGACCAATGAGCTTAGGCGGACAGGGAATCATATTATTTATATCTCCCGACTTTTTTGTAACGTCAGGTTTTATCCTCTTTTCGGGCAGTCAAAGTGCGCTTTATGGTCAGACATACCTTGGAGGATATAAATAGTATTCAACCTCTTTCGATAAATGGTATCACTTCTACAAAAATCCTAGGCGACTGTGATGCAAGGTGACAAGTTCTGCACCGTACGTAATATTACAAGAAAAAATGTCTGGTAAGTATAAAGTTATGGTTGATCTTAAATTCTCAACATAGGCCAAGACACGGCAGCATTAAGTGCGAGTTTGAAATAATAAGGATCTCTGTACTTTCGTCCAGGTTCACCAGACAAATATAGGTTGGCTTATATGTATATATCGACGGATTAATTATTATTGGCTACGACTAGCTGTGCCAGCGATTTCGTTCAAATAGGTTTTTTTATGAAAACAAAGGCTCATTTACTTCCTCAGGATGCAAACTGTCTGTCATTTTTTTCTAAATGTGTGGTTTGTAGGCAAATATAAAAAATACTTTCTTTCGCATTTATAACCATGCATGCATGGGTGGTATGATGACATGCATTTTGTGGCGCTAAAATGTCAGAATTTGACAGTTAATGTACTGGAAAGTCGTGTCTTTTGAAATTTAAAACGCGCGACTAGCGTCATCCTACTACCCCTGATGGTCATAGTCGACTTAAAATCGCTGCTGCGTTCATCGGGGACAGACATTTATCGAGTGTTCGTTGCGTAATTTATCAACAAAAAATATTGTTATCGGGTTAAAATAATTCCCTAGAAATAATATCGGATTTCCGCCCCTCTGTTGTGATATCGCTATCAGCTCACAGCATCGCGTGCGGTACGCGCATTACGCTTGTCCGACAACCGATTTAGATTTACTATAATGACATCGTCGAAGCGTTATAGTAAATATTACATTTATGTCAGCGTTTCGCTTTAGTGGTTTAGTTGTAACGTAACGGTGACGCAACGCATTTAGTTTCGTAGTGAACATTGAAAATAAATTATCCATAAATCTTAATATTGTAGAACTTATTCATGTTTTCATTATTTGACACTATAGTTTTTTTTTAGGAATCGTGATAAAGTTAGCCTAATAAATAATTGCTGTTGGACCCTTTAAATGTATAACTGTAGTTGAAACTATGTTTAAGTCTCCGATGTTGAGCAAAATTTCCGTTTCAAAGTACTTAGTTACTTAGTAAATTTTATACCACGAACTAAACCCTGAAGCTTTTCATAACCTTAGCATTAACTAGAGACACTAAAACATGTAGGAACTTGGACTATGCATATATGTAGATGCAGGTGGAATGGAACCGAATCATTATAGTGTTTGCGGATGCTAGGCGCCAGTCTTAGCAGCGAAGGAAGTATGGATTAAGGTGATTGTTTTATGTTATTGCGAAATCACGGATCTCGGAAGTACGGTCGTCTCAAATTAGTCGCCTGTTTTGAAATATACATATTGACTTTTTTATCATTATGAAGTGTTCTGCCAAGAATAATTTAGCTGTACCATATCGGGGTCATGTGAGACAATGTTAGGTCTTCGTCTTTCCAGCTTTGCCTTATTATATAATGCCACATTAGTTTAAAATTAAATGAATTAACGAGTGTTTTTGTCCATGAATTCAGATCTAAAACTTATTGGTGCATGATAGTTTTCCATTACTTTCCAAACATGAAATAGCCACGAATGAAGAAAGATAAAGAAAGGCATGTTACATCAAGCCGCTATTAAAAATCATCAAACGTCTGACGAGTAATTTATAACGGGCGGTCTGAGCCAACACAAAGGCGATATCGGTGGAAAGCGCGCGCGTCATAGTTTCCACGACGCATCGGGGTCGCTGGATGTCACTCGATTCAATTGTCTCTTAAGGTGATCCGAGCGCAGATAATTTTGTTCACTCTACGATACTATTGTGGAGAATCTGTCTCGAAATAAACGTCATACGCCATAGCGAATAAGGCTAGGTTTGTATTTAACATTCGGAGACGGTGGGCTTACAGAATTAATTTCAACACTACAAGTCATAGAGCAGCATAGTAAGCAGTTAAGTTTTGGGAATGTGATGTGCGAGAAAACGACAAAAGACACGATGTCGATAGAAAGTTCACGCGTACTTTTTAATAAGATTTTTATAGATTGTTCTACCTTGAGATCTGTAAAAGTGTAATAAAAGTACCTTCTAAAGTCACTAAGCCACTTTGTAAACAATTACTCTTCAAGAATCACTTAACTATGCAATGACATTTGGAGTGTGATTCAGCTCCGTTATTGGAGGGGCTACCACAAAACTTAAAAATACATTTCATGTCATAATTAAACAAGAAACGGGATTCTTAACATGTATATTAACTTATTCAAGTTATTGGAAATGTCAGGAACACAAATAAAAACATAATTGTGACAACAATCCTGTTTCTATTACAATTGTGTTCATGTCAAGTCGATGGAATATCAGCCTTTACGTTTTGGTTGCAAAGTCACTCGTAACGCAATTGAATAGAGTGCACACATATAAAGGTTGAGGTGCTGTCGTCTGTACAACCAAGATAGATTTAAAAACAATTATATACGTTTTAAGTGTCTCATACTAATTAGAAGAGAATAGAATAGAATAGAAATCATTACCGAAAGTTTTCAACAAAAATGGTTGTGTGAGGGAGTCAGCTAAAATGATTAGCGGAATTTCCACAGTCGACAGCACATCAACGTGCACTCTAATCAGTTTCCAACAAAAATATAAAGGTTGACCTGCTGTCGACTGTACCTGACATATTTTGGAATTTGTGCTAGCACCGCTGACGGCATAAAGAATAGATAATAATGTATTTTTAATAACTCCAGAGAAAGGTCAATGGCACTGTTTCGAGAACGCGAAGCGTTCAGACAAGTACTTTTAGACGAGCTTTTGGGCAGAATCACTGTTTAGATAAAACCGTTGTGATAGTATTTGATAGGAATGAAGGAAGTCAAATGATCTGGCTGCGTGTAGCGTATCCGTAGATAGAAGCATATTTTTTATGTCGAGAAAATCCATAGCTCCAGAATAAGGGGCAGTTTCACGACTGATGTTCCGTTGATTTTCATAAAACGATATAAACAGTTGACAGCACATCATCCGTATACTCTACTCAGTTATGTTACGGGCCATTTTGCAACAAAAATGGCTGGCTACCGGCTGCAGCTAGAATAATCTAGGTACACAGCACACAAACACATTCCTAGACTCCACACTGCTTTGTGCCTACTTTCTTATTGTTACTTGACGACGGCAGATTATACTGGCAAGTTCACAACTGCGCATCTTCCGTTTGATAACAATATGAGGCCGTGAGAGCTAGCTTTGTGGCTTAACCATTTTCATTATTAATTACTATAACCACCGGTATATCCGCTACGTAAAACGTGTAGTTTTGTGACCGGGTTTTTGTTAATTTTTATTTAAAAGTTAATTGGTGTGCCAAAAAACATAGAACACTTATAAATATTTCTTTTTCTTCTTATTTCAATAGTGCCTCTCCACTCTTGGAGGTTTGTTGTCAGCTATGCGTATTCCTTTTTATTTTCTTTGCCAAGCAAAATAGGTCTTCGAAGATGGCTGATCCAGTCTATTCTCTGATCAATGTTTAGTTTACCTAAAATATTTTTATATTGTATAAGATAAATCTTTACGTACAGCGGTTTACTTAGTAAGTGAAACAATCACTCAAAGATTGCATCTAGAAATATTAGGAACAGAATCATTTTACACTTGACAACACACCAATCTTTATGTAAGTGCCTTCTCCTCAGTTATTCTACAGGCAATATTGTAACAACAATGCTGAAGATTACACACGGTATGCCTTTAACCACAAGAAAATTATCTAATCTTGAAAATCCAGCCAGTGGTTCGAAAAACCTCATCTATGAATGAACTAAGCAATTACTAAGAAAAACACTTCAATTTACGATCAAATATTTTACCGACCGCCTCAGCAGAGATGCAGATATCAGCGTCGGATTTTTCTACAGCAAAATGCCTCCGCTGACCGCGATAAATGCACCGGCTTTAATAGGCGACATGACTAAAGTTTAATTTTACTTACATTGTTAAAGACTACCTTCTATATCTTATTTATAAAAACTGCAATTCTGTGGTGAAGAGAAAGACTTTACCACAGACTATTTAAAATGCATATGAGGAGTGTTCGAGAATAACAAATTAAGCTGTTTTAAGTATGAAGCAGAAAAAAAGTAATTCTCCAGCATAATTTTTCATTGCATCGAGTTTGATTCATCAGACATTGAGTCAAAAATATATAAACTTACTAGCTGACTCGGCAAATGTTGTTTTGCTATATTAGTCGGACTATGACCGCAGATGTACCAAAAATACACTAAAAAAATGGAAATCGGTGACGCCGTTTCAGAGGAGTTCGATAACAAACACTGTGACATAAGATTGTTATATATTAAATAAACTTTTCCGAGCCACAACATCACGAACCAAATTAACTAGTACCAATGAAAGCTAAACAGTACGAATGATAGCCGGCCCTAGATTGGAGTTGGCACCTGAAGCAAAACAAGAAGATAGTCAAATATAAAAAAAACATTCAAGTACTCTATTATAAATTGTCTCTCCCGAAAAAATAATAAAAATTAAGCGAAATACGTTGGCAAAATAGCGAGACGCTCAGGCTCGCACCTGCCAATGGCGCGTCTAGATAGGAAGGTTTATATTTAGAAACCACTTTATTTAACACACCGCCGCAGCCTTAAAGCTCCCGATAAAAAAGTTAACTCGCCGCGCATACGCTGTGTCGTTTATTAACATCCATTTACTGTTCGCCACGATTGTATCGATTGGCACTGTGGAGCAAAAAGGGGCTCGCCGAACAAATAGGAGAGGCTCATCTATTTTTTAACGTTATCTTTTTAAAGTTTATTATAAGGGCTGGATGAGGAGCGGGACTGCGTTATCAGGTGCACAGGCTGCGCGGGGAGGAGATAGCGGCCTCGAGCGCAGGTTCAGTGCTCGACGGCCGTACAGTGGAGGCGCACGCCCCCGTTGAACTCTTTTGTAGGCGGCGCTCTCTCGGTGAACTTGCGCTCAGAAAGCCTCCGCTTGGCGGCCGGAAAAAATACGTAAACAATTGAGAAACGCGTTTGACCTTTGTGTTCGACTTGATAATCATTTTGACAAGTGTGCTGAAGTGTATTCCATTGGTTTGCGGTTTTTTTCACAACTCGGCTGGCGTTTTGGTCAGCAACTATTATCCTACTGACAATATCCTTGTGGTGAAGTTGAGAAAACTACAAAGTATTGGTGAGTTAATATTTAATTTACTTCTTGTAGTAGACACTTTAAGTTATTGTTTTAGAGTGTTCCAATAGGCGCTTTAAAGTAGATAAGATTCCAACTGTGCAGACTGTGCACCTGATAAATTTGTGTCTATTAAATGTCTGTTAAAGTGAACGTGTCAGAAAATTATAAAAAAAGCATAGCTACTGCGTTTACGGCCATTTAAGCTATATTTGAGTTCAGTAGGAGAGTGGTTCACCCAAAGCTCGCTTTTTAGTATTTAGAGCTTACGGCACTAAAGTAATTTGTTTTGTTATTATCTTACATACTTATAAAGTTTATTCTTATGCTTATCTTACGTATCTGAGACCGAATCTGCTAATTGAAATAAAATCTTACACTAACACGACATAATCTAATCTATGGATTATCGCTAAGCGTTGGAATTTGTTCTAGATTAGATACTTGTATAATTATGAAAAAAATCGTCTACAGAATTAATTTTTTACGTTGCTATTATTACAGTTAATCAATTTTGTATTCCATCGAATATCATAAAAACTTTCGAAAACCGTTGATATAATAAAATTCATACATTATTACGAACATCGCGTGAGAAACGTAGACACCAAATTATTTTCTCGGACTGCAAAAAACCAAATGAATACTAAAAAATACCTTTTCCATCGCGTTCATTTGCTAATACTTAAATGTAATTTGCGGAAATTACGTCGCTTGCGCATCGCCGGATGCTGCGCAAATAGTTGCCCTGTTCTATGGAAAAAAACTAGGTATTTTCTTTAAAAACTGACACTTAGGTCACCTGTTTAAAAATCTCAGAGATAATTCACTTAGGGGTAGGTAGGAGAGGGGTATATAGGGAATGTATGTATGATAAAAAGTACCCGAAATTGCATGCAGTGACTAATGAATGTTGATGAAGCGAAAGAGGATTGTCAGGATCAAGGCGAGTGCCCAACACTGGTCTCTGCCTATCCCTTCGGGATACAGGCGTGAGTTTATATTGTTATGTAAAAGTCACTTGGACGTACCTCCATATCTTATGATATTGTTGTCCGCTTAGCTAATAAAGGTAATAAATTTTTTGTTCGTTTTTTTACGTAGCCTCATGGAATATCCCTTCGGGATACAGGCGTGACTTTATATACATAAAGTATCTAATATCTAATATTATCTAATATTATTGCTTATGGCATTAAGTCCGCCGCATTGTACGATTTTTTTTAAGTGCAATAAAAGTATCAAGAAATAAATAAATAAATAAATAATATTCGCTTTTGAAAAATTTTGTGGTGTTAATTGTAGTTATTAACGTGTTTGATATCGGTAAATTCAATCACTTCCAATAAATAAAAGTTAAAATTCTCATCTTTCATCAGAATTTTAACCTTTTTTTATTGGAAGTGATTGAATTTACCGATATCAAACACGTTAATAACTACAATTAACACCACAAAATTTTTCAAAAGCGAATATTATCAATAATATTAGATATTATTATTTTAATTAATACGATAATTTTAAAGTTATTTATCATTATAATTGTACCATCTCATGGTAAATTATTGTACAGTGTACCTTCTAAAGAGAATGTCTTCTTCCATCCTACAGGACTCTGTCTCATGTACTAAATTGGCCCTCTAGTTCTAGGAAGAGAGGGCAAAAACTGGACTGCTAATGTCCCTTTTGAGTTAGACCCTTATTTGCGACGATTTACGGACTTATTAGTGAATGAACTTAATATAGGGCTTTAGATTTGCTGTAAAGCTTTACAAGAAACATTTTTATCTTTGTTTGGTTTGTCGTTGTATCATTATTATATATACCTTAACGAAACTATGCGTTTTTATTACCTGATAGAGCTTGCCTATAATAATAACACTATTATTAATATAAATTTTTATTCATAAAAATAACTATATGCTTAATTGGCGAATGTTTGTAATGTGTAAGTAAAAGTGGTTACAAATATTAAAATGTAGTTGCTGTTGAAGAAACGTAAATACTTGACGTCAAAATATTATGTTTGATTACGTATAACATTATGCATGAGCTACTACATAAATAATCATACATATTTACTCAAAGTGTCTAATGATTATTCCTTATTTAAATATTGTTGCGAAATATTTGCCTACTGGGAAAACGAAAGAATGTAGCATACAAAATTTAACCCCCAGCTTTTATATACTTATACTAGCTGACTCGGAAAACGTTGTTTTGCCATATTAATTAGCTTACGACCTCTTCTTAGACCTACCATATATACACAAAAATAAATCAGTTACGGCGTTTCGGAGGAGTTCGATAACAATCACTGTGACACGAGATTTTTAAATATTAGATAATATATATAATAATAATGCGGCCTGTATACGTGCCACTGTAGGGCACAGGCCTTTTTTCACTTAAATAAACATGGAAAATTAAAAAATCATAAAAAAATAAAATTTGTTTTTATACAAAATTTGTTTTAAGTCTTCTGAAAATGTAAAAAACGTGGTACATTTACGCTAGCAAAGAGCTTGTTCATAATTTATGCTACTTTTGTAAAGCAAAATCACGGCTTTAAATAATGCCAAATAAATAGATTCAAGTCCTGAATACAGTATCTGCAACAGATGCTAAAGGATATAACAAAACACGTTGCTGTAAACCGGGTGAGCAGAGCCGAGCGGTTTCATTCTATTTCGAAAGCGTACCACAATTGCCACAGCATTCTTGCATCTCAACCTTGTCTGACCGGCCCAGGAGCGAAAGAAGGGCTGTAGTATAAAAACCACCGTAAGAAGACCTCCACACCCTCCTGGAATATACCGTCTGGTGGAATAACTCCACGGGAAGGGCATGGCGTCCTGCAGGTCACACTGTTTGGTCAATGACAGGTTTGGTTGCCATCTAGTCTTTTATTTGTACGGTCGAAATTTTAGTTTTTTGGTGATTAGGGTATAATATGGCGTTTTGTCTCACATAACGGAAGGTTGTTTAGCAATATTTATGATTTGGTCCAATGGTTGTATTATTAAAGCATTAGGCATTGGTGAGTAGTGCCATTGCCTTTGGCGGCAGTATCAGAACATACAACGGAGGTTTTCCTCTAGTTAAATTTAGACAGCTTATAGTCATGTTGACACGCGTCAGTCTATAGTACGCTTTCCGCATTTTGCCTTCTCTGTGGTCTCACGTACACCGATACAAAACCAATAATTGCTTTGTTTGTGTGTGAGCCTTATATATACATAAACACACACCTTTATTCTGTAGGGGTAAGCACACATCAAGGTTTGGTTTGATTTGATTGTTTAATAACCAAAAAACTATGAGCTAAATCAGAAAACTCCGTTTTTATGTCACCTTATTTTATAAAATTACTAGATTTATCTATATTCCACTAAAATAGGAATAAACCTTTTATTTTCCTAAGATAGCCAAGTCAAAATATATCTAAGATCAAGCGTGGCAATCATTTCCTCTGCAATGACCCCAGTTGGCACGAGTAATCTTGCACTTGACTGCGGCTAGTCACTCCGCGCTTGCGCAATCGGACCGGCAAAAACCGTCACCTGCGCTCGCGCTGTGCGTGGCGAATAGAGCGCCATGCTTCGTGCTTTGGGGGTCTACTCTGATCCCCTTCAATAATCTCCATTTTTAGCTCGATTCAGCGATCTGAGTTGCATCATCGGCGCAAAGTTAATTCTAAGCATATACAAACTGTTCTTCAACGATTCAATCATTTATCCCTGCTTTATCTCGCTCATATCTTTATTCAGGACAGAACCAATAAATCAGTAACTTAAGGCTCAAATAAAAATAAGGTGTTATAAAAGAAAAAGTAAGTGGCAATGCTCATCTGTGTTCAGATTTTAGCTAAATCTCGTGTTAAAGTCAAAGTAGTTTTTTGAAGTAAAAACTTGTATAGGCGCAGTATTGTCTGAACTGAGATTCAAACTGAACCGTCGCGCTCGGGTCGGTCACGTTGAATCGGATTTACTCGGCTACAGTTTTCACTTCCGCCGTGTGGTAATAAGCACACACCCTCTATTTTGTTCATTGTGGCACTGTAAGTCATTATTGAACTTGTAAGTTACCAATTAAACATCAGTGGCTCAAGATTTCGGTCGTAGTGGTGAAGAAATAGAGAAAGAAATTTTACATTTAGCTACATATTACGTATTTAGCTTTTTTGTATACAAAATGTAAGATGTACATGTAATCAAAAACAAACCCTTCCTATCTTGAGTAGCCACCCGGGATCTCATTCATTGCCACCTGACGAAAGTCAAACGATTAACTTGTAGCTTGTTCAACGTTTACACTTGTTTGTTACGATTTTGTAATCATTATCTAATCTGTAGTATTGTCAACCGTTTACAAAGTGTGCCATGATCCATTTTAAGGGCGACACGGTGCTAACTATCACCACCAATGGAAAAATTATATCTTACATGTATTTAACCGAGTCTAATCGCGATTTTTTATCAGGTAAACGTTACTTAGCTCGGATTCCCGACGTAAAGTTAGGATCCAAGGTAATTAAATTTAACCTGATAAATAATCGCGATTAGTCCTGTTTTTAATTTATAACTACGTGTGAGCATAGCAAGTCAATAAAAATAAAAATATATTATATCTTCTCTTATAATTCGGATTTACAAAAAGTTAACATCATGAATCTCAATAGTGGCGGTAGTTATTTTTAAAACCATTGATTGTGATTTTAAGCATTGAGCATAGGGTCAATAACCTAGGACTTTAATAGCTAAAACGGACGTCCTAGGTTCTAGGCTGTAGGGTCTAAATTCCTATATTATATGATTTCTGTGATTTCTTTTCCTTACTTATTAATTTTCTTTTCTTGTGATGTGTTTTATCGTGTTCTAATAAATGTATTTCTTTTTCTTAAATTTTTACCTAGCGTTGTAGGTTAGACCCTTAGGTACTATTCGCGTATTAAATATCTACCAATTTGCAATAAGTTGTTTATGAAGTCACAAATTGGCGTTATAAATCCCTGTGATGTATCTTTATCGCTAAAGCGCACGTCGTTTTTATGATGAATACGAAATTAAAAACGTGTTGTGAATACAACGGTAACTTTGCATGTTTTTTTTTATAAACATCACTTCGTTTAAATTTAAGCCAAGTGATAATTAATCACAAGGCGTTTATTTGTATTTGCGCTCGACATAAATATTATTTTCATAAATAACTAGCTGCCTGAATTTAAATTTCGAACTCCATAGACTATGAAAAAAAATCAGACTATCACCACAACAAAAGCTTTTCGTACCACCAACTTTTGCGGTTACATGGACGTCAAAATTCATCATTTAAAGGTAAACTGCTGGTTGGTTGTATGTATAATTGTCATGTCCAAGCCATTATAGTTTTGTCTAAACTTGCAGAGTGTGAACAGACGCTATAAATATATATTTTTGTAAATGACTTAACTGTGCAGATCTGATCTTAACTGTGTTGCTTTGCCGTGGAATTTACATTAATCTACGATCAGTCCATAGAACGATGACAAGTGATGATCAAAAGCACGTCATTGGTCGTCTTGAAACATATCCGTTGAGCCAAAGAATGTTGAAAATTTTATGCTCCGTTTAATCGTCTTTTGACCTTGAGTGGACCGCGGTCATCGCACGGGAAAAGTATCTAAGTACCTACATCTCAAGTTATTATGTAAACCGCATCGACTTTAGATACCAAATGACTGATGATTGCTGCCTGCTATTCTATTTAATCATCGCGCTAAAGTACTTTCGAATTCGCTTGTTTGACTAATGACATTTGCGTGAAGGTGTACGTTATGCAATATGTGATTATTTTAGAGAATGTTTGTAGGTCTTATATTTCATATTAATTTGGACGATGACTTTAGTCCGCACTGTAAAAAAAATGAGGTGATTATTTTTATACGCATAATTCACTTCCAATTCTAATATATCAGACATCAAAACACTTTCATAATTTGTTAACTAGGGGGTGAACCCCCTGCGCGCTTACGCGTGCCAACCCCCAGCCGCTCCGAGCTTCGCTCTCCGCAGTGCTCGGCCTAGGGCCTCGCTAGACACTTGTGGTAGGGATTTGATAAGTGGGATCATGTATGGTCTCGGCCTGAACGGAGCTCGGCCTTCAGCCTCGCCGCGGCGGTGTTCCTGGGGCCCGCTTCGCGGAGCTCGGCCTTCGGCCTCGCAAGTTTGTCCCATCTGGCTTTTGCGTTGTTACTTGTTCGCTGGAAAATGTATAGTCTCGGCCTTCGGCCTCGGCCTGAACGGAGCTCAGCCTTCAGCCTCGCCACGGCGGGATTCATTGTGTCCGCTTTGCGGAGCTCGGCCTTCGGCCTCGCCAGTTTGTCCCATCTGGCTTTTGCGTTGTTGCTTGTTCGCCGGAAAATGTATAGTCTCGGCCTTCGGCCTCGCCGTGGCGGGGTTCCTCGTGCCCGCTTTGCGGAGCTCGGCCTTCGGCCTCGCAAGTTTGTCCCATTTGGCTTTTGCGTTGTTGCTTGTTCGCCGGAAAATGTATAGTCTCGGCCTTCGGAATCGGCCTGAACGGAGTTCGGCCTTCGGCCTCACCGCGGCGGGGTTCCTCATGCCCTCTTCGACGTCGCAAATTTGTCCCATCTGACTTTTGTTTTAAAATTTGTACTAAAAGTCGATTTTCAGTACAAATTCTCCATACAAAATTTTCTCATTTTCAAACATCGATATCTCGGCCGCCATCTTGAAATGTCAAAATGTCCGATTTTTGTCATATACCTGGATCCTTTGACAACCCGATGCCGTTTAGGGCACGTCTCCAGCATGTGCCCAGTTGGCTGCCGACTTTTTTGCGCAGAGGTCGATTTTTTAGGCGGCCATATTCTCGCCCCTATTTTGAATTTCGAACGTTCAAAATTTTTTTTCACAATTAGATCACGAAACAAATACCCGTTCCAAATTTCATCCAAATCGCCCAGTAAACAAAAAAGTTAGCCCAAGTAGCCCATTTGTATGGGAGAAGGCGTTCGAAATTAAAAAATCGGCTTCATAGGATGGCTGTATATCATACATTTCCTACAACTTTCTCATACAAAATTTTCACGTAGCTCTTACCGTTTCCGAGGAAACCTATAGATGATCTGTCAGTCAGTCAGTCAGTCAGTCAGTGAGTATACCGGATTGTAGCTATATATATTAGTATTAAATAAAAGTATCGCTGTGTATAACAGTTCACTGTTTTATCCTACAAGCGATTCTGAAAATTAAAAAGAGCAATGTAGGTAAAAACACATTCCTTTAGGCAACAAGGAGGTAACAAGCAGCGTCCGCTCTATAAACTTTACAACGCAATTTCCCAATACCCCGGAGCGATAGAAGAAAAAAAGCTTAGAATCGATTTGAATCGAGATTTTTTTTCTTATTTTTAGTAGTCGATCATGCGGCCTGTACGTGTCTAATATAAGAGAACAATTGTAATAATCACGTCGGCGAGAAGCCAAAGCAAAAAGACCATTTCCAAACTTGATATCTATACTCTAAGAAATAAGACACATCCAGAGTTATAGACCAAAGTTATTCAGGAAAGATTGTTGTTACAAATTATATTACTATGATTATAACAACTTTTTTATCAGGCTTGAGATTGTAATGTTGCGTTTGCATATTCGTGCTGTCGATTTACAGATCTTGACTCGATGGAAATAAATTATCACGGTTTTTCCGCGGACAAAGCTCTCAATAGTCTGCCAAGCAAGCGAGCGTCAGCTTAAAGTTGCCCTGCCCAAGCAGCGTTATCGGTCTTTCTGCGCTGCCGCCACTGAGCTAAGGGCTTGAATATACGTGCGTATATTACACAATAATTGTTCAGTTTAGTTGCAGGCGACAGTATGCTAGATAGTATCGGGCTGATGTATCGGCTGCCCGGAGCTGCTCTTATATCGATGGCCACCGGCCGCCAACTAGCCCGCGATTACGCACCGGATAGATGATGCATTATCGCTATTCGTAATGTTGATTGTGCCGCGAATAAACTAACTAGGTAACATTCGCCCGCGTCCCATCTTCCGTGGGGTCGCGAGAACCATCTTTTGGTCGTTCCGTTTAACAATAAATACCCCATGGCCCGTTTTACGAAATCGTGTGCTCGTGTTTCTTTTTGCGGGAATTTTTGCATTGCGTCTTTCCTCCCACTGATATTGACGTTCACCGCGTATCAAATTAAAACATTCATATAACAATTTATCTCACCTTTACCTTTAATAATATACTTTATCTACCAGTAGTACAACAAATTACAGCAATCATTATTGTAGTTTCATCATAGTAGGAATATGTGAAAGTATTTAGATATAATGCCAGTGTGAACAAAGATAACTTAGATAACAAAGATACTCTTAATTTGATTGAACCCTACAATTTCATATTGTTATTAATATATCAGTATAATGAAATCACTTGTTACCATACTGACAGGTACTGATTGACCAACGCTTAAATTGACTACTTGTAGTTAATAATTAGAGCTGATTAGATCGCAGACCATGACTTATCGTATCAAGGAATTTGGTTTCAAAAAACCCTCTGTTAATTCTCTGAATTTTTTGCCGGTTCCTAATTGAAGGTGAAATGGAGTGTTGGGTTCCTTGGGCGGATGATATCATAGCTCATCAGCGAGGCAGCGATCAGAAACAATAGCCGCTCGCTCCACGGCACGCTTGATTGGCTCCCGAAGCTGAGGAGTTAAACAGAATGCTCCGCTTACAACCGGACTTAGATTTAACTTTAAAAAGGTTCCCACTTACAAAATGAACTTGAAACTTGTCATTGCAAAATGGTTAGCCATCTATAGGGGTACTCTTACAAAACCTTAGATATGGCAGTGTAGAATTATGAAAAAAAGTAATTAACTATTGACATAGAAAATGGCATTTTATATGAATTGAATTAATTTCACTTCAAGGCGCCACACATCCCCGAATTTCATTTTCCTCATTATTCGTGAGATTTTTGTTTAAGGTAGATATAATTTTTTTCTTGGGCAGCTCCGTATATGCAAGAGATTTCAGCATCTTCAGTCAGGGTTCCCCGTCTTAGCTGCTTAGTCCTGGGTGGAGGACCACCTCCGCGCAGACGGTTTACCGATCTCCGTAATACTTTACTGCTTGTATTTTCCGGATGGTAGAGATTTTGATGGCAAGATTTTGATATATTATGTTTGTCTGCTTCTTTCATCTACGTAGTCGTAGTCGATAACTAACTTAAAATGATTGCAAGTCTGGGGAAATTAAATACGTAAGGCTTTTGCTTTTGAAATCCTTCAAACCAACCTTCGTTATTTATCATAGGCGTAAAAATGCATATAAGAAGGTAGTCGTAGTCGATAACTAACTTAAAATGACTGAAAGTCTGGGGAAATTAAATACGTAAGGCTTTTGCTTTTGAAATCCTTCAAACCAACCTTCGTTATTTACCACAGGCGTAAAAAATGCATATAAGAAGGTAGTCGTAGTCGATAACTAAATTAAAATGACTGCAAGTCTGGGGAAATTAAATACGTAAGGCTTTTGCTTTGAAAATCCTTCAAACCAACCTTCGTTATTTATTATAGGCGTAAAAAAGCATAAAAGAAGGGCGGTCTAAACGGTCGTAGCTGGCACAAATCATACCCCGACACGAACAGCAGCCACAAGCGCAATAAAAGGAAAAAAAACGAGATTTGAACGAAAAAAATAAAGTATTCGCACACCGATTGCGATCCAGGCATAGAGATAGGCAATAGTTCGGAGCTAATAGATCTGTATAATAGATTCCCAGCCATTAACATCGAGTGGTTTTGCCACTTAAATAAGTCCAATGTTATTACGTTGTTATTTAGAAAATATTTTTTTTTGTTTTTATTGAGATTCCTCGCAACATCGATTGAAATACTTAATACTTCCCATGGGAACATGCTTATCGGATACGCACAAATATCGAAAAAGAGTCGATCAATCGAGCAAGTGCTCTTTCGTAATTTTATTCTTCAATTCATACGCAAAATCTATTTTCTATTCCTACGAAGTTTGAAATCATGCGGTATTCCGCTTCTTATTATAACAAAAAATGACTACAAGAATTGAAAAGGGCGAAAGGATATACTCAATCTGGAACTAGCACACGTAGTTGACTTAGAATTTGTGACAGTGGCAGTGAGTGAGGCAAGCATCAATAAATACCATTTCTCAACTTTGACACACCACAGGATGCACTCTGATGCTCTGACTTTGTCTTGTATTATGTTGTATTTATGTGACTTGTTTTTCCTTTGTACTTGTTTATGTTACTTGCTATGCCTTTTTTTCTTGTGATGTGTTAATTTATCCCAATAAAAGTCTTTCTTCTTCTTCTTCACTTTTGAAATCGCATGCCATGTTCGATTATTGTTCGATCAGTGGAATATTCCCTTCACGGAAAATTATATAGCAGTGAGGTGCGGTTTTCAATCGTTCTTAGATGGGGTGACTTTTTTCTTGATATTGAAATAGATGTGCAATTCAATATGGAAAGGGAAAGTCAGAACAATATTTCATTGTTTTAGGGCATGCCATTCAAGTACTTACTTAATTGTATTGTACTCTATTCATTGAGGGTAAAGTGGCAAGGCAGCAACGTCGCAATTTCTTATTCCTATAGGCAAAACCTCAGGCCTTTTAAAAAACAATGATTATTAACATAGGTACCTACTTACCATTTCTAAAGATTACCAAAAACCGTACAAACATGGCAATAATTACCCAAACAAAGCATAATTGTCTGTATATAGAAACACTAGTCTAGCCTCGTTACTTCGTATGACTAATCTTTCTATGTTGACTGAAATAGCTATCACAGCTTTAGATATTTTTTCGAGAAGAAAACTTTTGACATAAGTGGCAATCAAGTTGTTCGTTGGAAATTTTGATCGTTATATTAAACCATCACATAATAATTCGTACTTATTCAAATGTTTAATTCTTGTTAAGTTATGAAACGGAAAAGTTGTTTGTATTGATTAGTGAGTTACGTCCTACTCTTAATCTTTACTCCAGAGTTTTTCCGAAACTATTCGGCTTAGCCTTACTAAGGCCGATATTCAGAAACGATTTTGAGCGTGAGCTCAATGTGAGACTGGGTCTTCCAACTGTCAAAATGAAAGTCTCAGGGATATTTTGTATTCACAGTTGAGTTGGAGATAACAAAAATTGAGCGCAAGCTAAGCTGAGACAGAGTAGTGGATTTCGGCGACTTAGCTCAGACTCAAGGTGGCAATGACGAAGAAAGTAGCGACACCTGTAGGCAATTCAAGAAATCTAACTAACCTGTGGTGAAGTAACCTTTTTTATTCACAATTTGACATTTTGCATGCTCATTTTCCTTCAAAATGTTAAATTGTGTTTTTAGAGTAATGAGAAGTCAAAATAAAGTATAACCGCGCGTAAAAAGTTTCGACATTTGTTGCCATCTTATTCACTCCTGTGGATTATTGTATGCCTTTCATGTAGCGTTAACAGATAATATAAACCGGTAAAGTCCAAAACTGTACCACAGATTACACGCTCGAGTAAGTTTAGCTTGAGCTGTGGCTTAGCTGAGTTCGAGTCGAGATATTGACTGTGAATACAAAATTCTTGAGTCTTTGTTGAAATTGCTCAACCGATGCTCAGCTTAGTGCACGTTAAGTGTAGCTCAACGCTGTGTTTCTGAATATCGGCCTAAGACCGATGTCTCCGGTTTCAACTAGAAACAGAGTCAGTCCAGAACTCGAGTATCCTCCTTCCACCTTCCCTGTCACCGCACCCCGTAACCTCTACTCACTAGCCAATCACAGCTCCTCTAAGATCCACCAGACCTTTCTTCAGCACCCTGTGTGGTGATGCGTTACGCAGGTCTCTTTGTCTGTGGATCTACTTACAGCTTTTGGATTTCCCGAATTCTTTGACAACTTCGCGAGTTGCAAATAAAACTGACGTCACCCGGATGCGTAAAAAGCTCACTCCTTGACAAAAGACCTAAAATTAGCCAATAGTGTTCGAATGCTAATTGAAAAGTGAACTTGTGTATACTAACCGGCTTCCAGTGAAAGTGGTGTTATGTAAGATAGTCAGTAGGTAAGTTTAGATTTTGTTTATTCAAAAAGTTATTTATATTAAATAGAAAAAGCGTAGAAGTTAAATTTTATACAGAAATTTTATGTAGTAAAAAAACTCTAGAAAACCTATTTGTTTCAACATCTATCGGCCCGACTAATCAAAGCTCGCATAATTATAGCACGCGTTTTCAATAGCCTTTCACTTACTGCGATTCAAAACTCACGTTAGCTATATTTTATTTATATTCAGCTTTTTCTGGGAATTTTTTTTTAAATGCTCTCAGGCTACGAATTACTAATAAAAGGAATTGTTAATGAATTAATGACCTAGGACAAGCAAACAACTTGATAAACATTTATTGCTCTCCTAATCCTCTCCGGGGATCCAGTGGGCTAACTAGCGCCACCAATAAAAAAAAAATCACGTACCTGTCTTCTTTTACAAATAAAAGTGTCTGTACAAGCGGTATCACACGAAGCCAAAATTTGCAAACTGTTTAAGGATGCACGGTAGCTCAATTGTGTACAGCGCGTTGCAAAGTTCGACTGATGTGGGGTGATGTGGCCGCGTATTCCGCGTGGCGCCGGATTAAGAATAGCGTCACTCCATTACCTTCCGTGGATGTCGGAGAAGGCGACTTAGGAAATCAATTACCAGGAGACGGGCAGCAGCGTCTTTCTGAGATTCCAACCGCATACTGCGATCGCCAACCCGCCTGCCAAGCGTGGCGATTACGGCAAAACCCCTCATGGTTATGAAAACCATGAGGGAGGCGTATGTCCTGCAGTGGGCGCCATATGGCTGATGATGATGATGATGATGGGGTGATGTGGGTTCGAACCCTCACTCAGACATGTCTTTTGCTTCTATTATAAATTTATTTTAAAAATAGTACGCTAGCCACCCGCCGGTAGCAGCTCTATCTGATCCTCATAAAAAAATAAGAGGGAACCATGTATTTCAGTAATATAGATAGTAATCTATGCTCAATCATTTCAACAGTGATTTTTAGGATCTACTACAAATAACCTAGGTTCACTTAGTCTATAGAGCAGAATTGAATTGAAATTTTTGCTTAATGGAAGTGGTTTGATTGATTGATACTGAAGAAACGGTTTTCAGGTGTTGCGTTATTTTAAAAAACCTTTGCATCTACTTAATGAGATGACTTATACAACATCTAATGGCACCTTCACTCATAATAGATGGGTGAAGGGACCACTCGGATACATACTGCAGTGCCTGGGACATTGTTTTTTAGATGGAGTAGGCTTGCCCAGCACCAATACCATCCTGACAGCTTAGTCGGCCCAGCCTACAGGAAAGACAAGAGCCAACCAAGCCGCGGGTTTCCTCACGATGTTTTCCTTCACAGTTAGCGTAAGAACACGTTGTTATAATAGCGTACGTAATTATTTGAGTCTATGACAGATTTATAGAATTTCAGGAAAGCTGAGCTTTTCAACACGATTGTGATTCATGTTATTAGGTAACATGTATTTATCTTAATACGGTATTTGACACGATCAACAATAAATTATTTCATATGCTCGATTAAAACAAAAATTACAAAATATCTCGGAAAATAAAATTTTAGTCAATTACTAGTTATTACAATTTTAAAATAGATTAAACATAAAAAGAGTGCTCTGAAATGTGACGTCATAAGCAAGTATTTTCATACAAAATTCCGTTTTAAAAGTAACTCATTTGATATTTTGTCAAATAGCCAATTCCCGACGTTTCGGCAATGGTTCAGTTGCCGTAGTCACGTGGTCGCGTTTCACCCAGTTAATATATAAAACTATGCTGTTTTTGTTTTTTTTTTCGGCTACTTAAATCCGAAAAAAGAGAAACCTAGGATTGTGTTCGTAATCGAATCGCGAGGGGACAAGGAGGCTTCATTCAAAGGCTGGAAAGACAAGCGACGTCATCGTCTACACCGCGTCGTAATTAGATGAAGTCGATACGCTACAAGTTCGATAGCCGCTGACCACAGGCGCTACAAAAATGCCAATTTCATAGACTTATGGCCGGTTTCTGTATTGAGAATTTCACTAAGTAACTACTTAAGTAACGGTCTGTCACGCTCGTTTCTGAGAAATTCGAAGAGACAGCACTACAGTTAACCATTTACCTAGCGAAATTCTCAATTCAAAAACTGGCCAATAACAGCCGTGGCTACACTCACAGCTAATGGCGAGTGGTTTTAATAAAACCTTCGCGTTTCATCCAATCTTTATGGTTGTTACACAACTTCTGTAATATTAGGTATAAGTAGCTTCACCTGGGCCACCTGCTCGTATTTTTCATCAAACAACACGAACAATGCGTTTTAGTGCGCAAAACATTGTTTTTGTTTGACTTTTCCTAGTAACGAAAATAATTTACGCATGAAATGCGAATCTTTGTGTGTAATCTTTTCAGTAGGAGACGTGTTTAGTTATTGATTTATTTTAGTTTAGCCAAAGGGCATACGAGAAAATAGTAAGGGCCCTTCCCTTACTATTTTCTCGTATGTCATATACGTCTCGGAAATCTTAGGTTTGACGATCAGAGTAGGTAATCTGATGTCGGAGATAGATTTCATAGTTGCCTGCTCTACCCGTCTGGATCTGGATACAAGCATAAGTAATCACATTTACAGTAATTTAAATTTAATAACTATAAATAGTGAAAGTTACACCATCAGCCTACGAAAATATCACACCAAAATGGTTGTAACCCTTTATTACATCTAATACTCCTTTTCCGCATAAATTTATACGGCAATATAATAGACAATTTGTTGTAAAAACAATGGTGTTATGGTCATGTATGTGTTACGAAATATGCATGAGTTTTTGTTGAGTGAATGAAACAAAGGCTTGAAGTAAAGCTGTGAATAGTATTTGGAATTCGATTTTTTAAGCCGGTTAAGTAAGAGTCAGACTTGTGGACCGAGGATTCCGCGCACCACGTTAAGTTTTATTTGTGTGTACTTGATAGAGTAGAATAAACGTCGGCCCAAAAAACTAAATCTAATTTAGACCAATTTTTTTAGTAAAAACGTCAGCCGTCAGCCAGCCAGCGATTCACGCAAAAACTTTTCGCAGAAACATACGATAAAAAACCTATGAGTGTTCATGCCACCTGCGGTGTATCCAATATCAATCCGCTACTGTTATTACGGATCAATTGGCTCTTAACTGTGGCTTTAAAAAGCTAGTTTTTATGTATCCAGCGTGATATACTAAAGTTACAAGCACCGTTACTACGCTATTGACCTGTCTAACTGTAGTCTAATATTTAATATGTACCGACCGGCCGCCATGTTAGTTAACACATTGGAAACTGTGGCGACAGGAGGTCGGACCGTTTCGCTGATTTCACGATTCACGCTGTGACAACTACTTGGAAAATAATCTACTATGATATGGACATACGGTATGGTCCCGTCCCGGTACAATTTTTTTAAAGAGTATAGGATCATTCAATTTAGAGTTGACAATTAACATCGGAAGTTAAAATCGTTATCTATGTATGTTGTAGTTAGAGTAGCACTGGTGATTTCTACTTATATAGGTTGTATCAAAATCCTAGTATAATTACTTCCGAAAATGCGTGGTTCTATTTACGACAATACCAACAACTTCTGCTGCGGGGAAAACTTCGGAATTGCGAAAAAAATATCAGCTAGTTCATACTAAAGTAACCAACTGCGGCTTGTATGGAATAGCAGATATTTTTTTCGCAATTACAAAGTTTTCCACATACTTGAAATTGTTATTAGAACCCCTTATTTTCGTATATATTTGGGGATTCAGTTACATTTTTTATATACCATAGGATGTTTTGATAATGGGGATCTTCGTTAATATCCTAGGCGATTAACGAAGAGACTGATAAAAGGGAGCTACAGAATTATTTCTCTACCGTCTTAAGATCCTAGGAACTTACAGCAATCAAAGAGGCGCAAACCGATAAAAAATAATCCATAAACACTGCAATTAATAATTACGATACGCATAGTACGCAGCTTCCTCCAGATGGAACAAACATTAATCTTTATTACTTTCCCATTTCATAGAAGCCATTATGTTAGCTAGCAGCCCCGTGGGTTACGGACTAGACGTTTCAAGACGGCAGGCCAATGAGGAAGAAGCTTAGGCCTCCTACCCCCAGGCTGCCGGTCGGGCCTTACAATTATCTGCAGAAGTGGCATTATACTTCTGAGGTTTCCGCTAACGTGTTCATTGACTCCCCCTAGTACAATCCAAAAGGAAAGAAAATAACATCAAGGGGAATTAGCGTTTGCGTTTTTTAATTATTTGATCCACTGTGCATTAAAAATGTTATAATATTTAAAAAACATAACACAGACATACTTGTTATATTGTTTAAAAGAAATAGGATTTTGCCAAGATTATTAATTAAAAAGCATAACATATTTTCTGGGATAGGTGTTCGGTATTGGTATCTATTTCGTTAATAAATGCATTCTGATTTCTGAATGGAATTATCACAATCAATTTCATGTGTTTCCAAGCCATATAATCACAATTTTGGGTTTTTTTCGTTGTATATGTTTCATAATAAGTATGTAAAATAGCCTGTTAATAATTCCAGCTGAATCGGTATAAAGATATTTTATTCCGATTCAGCTGGAATTATTTCTAATCTTCCAACTCAACGGGTTGTCACAACTTTAAGTTGAATCTACTCGTATTACACTCCTTCTAGCTAGTTAAACGGGTCCCTTTCCAACTTGTTATTAAAAGCCATCAAAAGTAATTTGCTTACCAAGGCTACATAATAAAATTAGATCTTGCGAGATCGTGAATATAATGTTTAGTACTAAAAAATATACGCGTTTTGCAAATATGTTTTATTTAAACAAACTTAATTTTTTCAATAACTAAATCGGATTTTCAATACCTACGTGATTTCACTTTCATCACGATCTCTACGGGTTGAGTATTGAGTGAAAATGCTGTAAATATTTTACGTTCTATTCACTCGATCAATTGTTTGTTATTTAGTTTTCTCTTTCCATTTGTGCTGAATGGTAGTAGAATTTTGCCGCGTATTCTCATTACACTTGATCCTATGTATGCCTTTTTCGTATCTTGTGTTAGTTTCTCAATTTATTTATGTATTTGAATGTATTATGAATTAAAATATGTGGCTTCATGTCTTTCCGTTGTCGTCCATATTTTAGTATGCTGTCATCACTCGTTACAGGATGTGTACCTAACTAGATTAAAAGCCTTCACCGTGATAGTAAATCATAATAATATGTGTTATTGATGAGTAACATTACATGATTACATGTTGGGTAACGCAATAAATAAAGTAGAATAAAATAAAAAATATATAACAATATACTACGAGTTTCCGTTCCATTTCTTTCCGTGAATGTCGTAGAAGGCGACTAAGGAAATAAATTACCCGGAGACGGGCAGCAGCGTCTTCCTGAGATTCCAACCGCATACTGCGATCGCCAACCCGCCTGCCAAGAGTGGCGATTATGGCAGAGCCCTTCGTGGTTAGGGAAAACCATGAGGGAGGGGGGAGGGGAAGAGCCTATGTCCTGCTGTGGGCGTCAAATGGCTGATGATGATGATGATACTACGAAAGCTTTTGTTTGTAATTATTGATAAATTAGGTATAGCAAAAAAATTAAAAAGTGCTTTATAATACTAGTTTTTGTACATGTATGTGAGTCCCGGATGACTTTTGATGCATGTCATCAAGACATTGACTTTTCTTGTCTTTCTTTTTCTGCTTTTTCTTTTTATTTATTTATTTGTACCACCACTTAACTTAGGGCCGATTTTACCAACCTCAGATATAACTTATCCATCGAATAAAGTACTACACAACAAAAATAAAATGTCATCTAAAATGTCATCTGTCATACCAAACGAAAGGCAATGACATTTTTTTATTTTTGATGTGTAATACTTAATTCGATGGATAACTTTTATCTAAGGTTGGTAAAATCGGCCCTTAATATCATTATATCTTTTTAAATCTGCTAGTTGGGAGTAGTTACTGTGTAAGTAAATGTATAGTAAAAGTTGTTTGTATTAACGAGTAGAACCCCCATTTTTCGGATGGATTATGTGGATTTTGTTGCACCCTGTATATTTAATACGACGTCACTACATGAGATACGTTTCTACTTCCCCACCTTCCGTGGTTAGACAATAATTGCCACTTGAGCGTAAAGTTTGATGCTTGCGAACTTGTATTGTTTTTACGCAATTACCTCAGACTCGGGAGCTGGACCGTTCAATTCATCTACCTGACTAATTCGTGAACCAATTCTAACTTTTATTTAGAAAACCCAATGCTTAGAAACTTTGAAATAGTGGATTATTTTAATAAGTGGTGTATTAGCAAAGGGCAAGAGAAAATATTCCCGAAACCAGCGTGTGTGCATGAAAGAGATTTGTCAGGATCGTGGCAAGCGGCAAACCCTGGTCTCTTCCTACCCCTCCGGGACATAGGCGTGAGTTTATTTAATGTAGTGTGAAACTCATTTGGTCCTTCAGTAGAATGTTTAAAAACCTGTAATGGGTATCCAAATGATCGGTAAACACACTCCTACTTGTAATTTTTACGATAATGACATCTGTTCTCGACATGAGGTTTTATAGTATAGTTATTTGGACTAGGTGTTTACTTCCTATCCCGTTACTTAATAAACCTCTATACCTTTACTATGTACAGTCAGTAACACCCGGCGGTACCCCTGTTTGTTCAATACTAGTTTATATGACGCCCATTATAAGAGCTTCCGTGAAGTATCCACCAATGTTGGTGTCTGTACGCAGTAAGTAGTATGTAATTGTAGCTCGTTGAATGATGTAGTGAAGCTGGCTGGTTCTAAGCCTCCCCGAGCAGTATTTTGCAAGCCTCCTCGCATTCTTGTAGGCTGCCACGGATTACTATTGTATTACCTGCCTTTTACGCTTTTAGTTTTATGGCTGTGTAATATTTTAGTTTTCACTATTTATGACAGCTTGTGTAAGCTTGTGAAGGAGTTCTTTCACAAGCGATAAAGTTAAATTGTAATTTTGAAGTGTGAGTATTTTTGTGGCCGTTCTAAATAGAAGTTTATGTGTAATTTTAATAATAATGGTTACTTCCGCAGATGTCACAACACAATCATTCAATAATTTTATTTATTTAGGTAGTTGATTTATATACACTATTTTTAACTAAAACTTTATTTACACTATTTTTAACTAAAACTTTATTTACACTATTTTTAACTAACTCTAATATTCGTAAGCAGCTTCATTTATTGTTAATTCTTCTTGTTATCTATAGGTATATTTTAAGTCTTTTATCAATAATATAATTGATTGATTTTATTTATTTAGGGGTGCATAAATATTTCTTTTATTTATTTGTAGTAGTTAATACAACGGTACATAATATGCTGGAAAAACAGTCCAAATTCTGTAGTAGCCTAGTAGAGGCAAAATTACAAAACATATGGCACCGTCACGGAAGCTTGGCAAGGAGAGTGAAATGTGGCCACTCAATGGAAAAAGACTTACGTTTTAGACACAAGTAACAACCTTAATGTCGAGCAAACATAAATGTATACACATACGGTGCAGATAAAGTAACATAATTTTTGCAAAGAAAAAAATAATAATTACGTATTAAATTAGAATTCAATAGCGCGTTAAATAAATTAGCACACGCATTAATGACCGACGTATTCACAGAAAGAAAGCTAATTCTAAACAAAGAAATGGTATGCCCATCAGTCGCCTCAATAGAATCAGATCTGATCTAGCACTTGTTTAATTATGCGACGTCACTGCACAATGGAGGTGAATGACCTGGGTGCAGCCATACTTATCACAGGCTATAGCGCTTGAAGACATAGCTAGTGTCTTAAAGGCCATTGATTGCTGAAATAAAAGGCACTCACTCGAGTGCTAAATTAGTTTAGGTTAAAGGCAGAAGAGAGGGTACAACATTGGGCTCAGAAGCGGGAGACCCAGGTTTGATTCCAGGTGCGGGCATGTACCTATGACTTAGTTTTCTAAGTTATGTACATTTGTGAAGTTATAGTAGCAATACCACTCGCTAACATGAAGGAAAACATCGTGAGGAAACCTGAGTGTCTGAGCTATTCATATAGGTACCTCACCGCTTGAAATCGCCAATCCGCGGTGGGCACGCGTGATGATTAAGCCGATACTCTCTCCCTGAGAGAAGGCCTGTGCCGTACAGTGGGACGTATATAGGCTGCTTATGCTTATACAGAAGAGAGTATTCCAAGTTCATCGTCAACTGCTACAACCAAATAATATGTTGACGATGAGTTCATACAATTTAACATATTTTTAATATGTGTGTACAATGTTAACACACAACTTGAAATAACGCAAAACTTGAAAAGCCATTGTAATAATCCCAGTTTTATTATTTTACTAAACGTTATATGAAACAAATTGTCTGCGTCAAGTTCAAGTTTGTATAAAAAAATGTCAATTTTAAACTTTTGCTTATTGTAAGGAGTTTAATTAACAAAACTGAAGAAATGGTTTTCAGGGTTTGCATTATTTGAATAACCCGTAGATATTCACTCATCCAGTTCCCTATCATTTATTGTAGGTATTTTACTTTTCTCAACAAAATGTAACCAGAGTAAAATCATGGAACAGACGCTGAACTGCTACATTCCACGATCTTGTAGCAGTCGTAACACTATTGCATAGTATGGGAATGTAAGTGACGGAGAACATCTGTGACTGATTGACTTTTTGCGATACACCTGTCGTGTCGATTTTAAAATCACGGAACAGACGCTGCGATAGATCTTGTAGCAGTCGTAACACTATCGTATAATAAGTGGCGGCAAAGGTCTGTGACTAATTGACTTTTTGTGATACACCTGTCGATTTTAAAATCACGGAACAAACGCTGAATTGCTACATTCTACGATCTTGTAGCAGTCGTAATGCTATCGCATAGTATGGGAATGTAAGTGGCGGCGAAGCTCTGTGACTGATTGGCTTTTTGCGATGCACCTGTCGATTTAATGAACAGGGAATTGTTATTCAATGATACTTGTGCATTACGAGTACACTACTTTTTGCTATTTTTTAAAGATTGGAAATCGATACGGGTTCTTATTTTTCGTGTACTTCTTTAAAAAAACGTGTATCATACTTTAAAAAAAAAATTTGTTAACATAATATAAACTCACGCATGTATCCCGGGGGGTGTAGGCAGAGACCAGAGTCTGCTACTTGCCTACAATAAAGTGTTATCTATCTATCTTTCAACTTGTATTTAAAATTGTTATTGAATTCTAGGTCTTTCTCTATCATATATTGTAATTGTGTCAGAGACAGTCGATTTTCGAAGATGAAATCTCGAAACAGAGAATCTCGTTTCCTAATATGCGATGCAGGGTAATGGTTGATTCTTAATTATTCATAATACATAAAGTCACGCCTTTATCCTGGAAAGGTAGGCAGAGACCAAGGTTTGCCACTTGCCACGATCACGACAAACATATTTCGCTTCATAAACATTCGTTAGTCGCTGCGTGCACGTAAGCCGGTTTCGAGTACTTTTCATCTTGTTCTTCGCTAAAACATCCTCTAATTAAGTCAGTACCTATTGAATCAATGTCTACCGACATACATAAAGCATGGAACAAACTCCAGCATATCATACATGAATAGCATTATAAACATTATTGAATTTGCATCCATGCATCCATAACTGGCAGCTCCTCTTTTGTACAGTAGAGGTGTGAAATTATCACCTATTAACTTGCACTTGTGAGTCTTAGTACCCAAACAATAGAGACGATTTTGTAAGGTTAATACAAGAAAGCAGTTGTATATCTTTCTAGTAAAGGCAGTCAATTGAATACAAATGTTACGGTAAATATGCAAAATGGTGGCTTTGTAAACGGGAATTTTATCATATAATTACTGGCTTATATGGGGGCTACTGTTTAAGAGGAAGTTACTAAGGAAGACTATTCTACTGTTTGCACTCTGAGTTTGATTTAATGTTAAGGCTGGGTTCTCCGAGCCCACGGATTTGTATGGGACATATTGCGTTTTCATGTCATATAAAAAATTTCTATTTATTTTTCAGTGATAGTCATTTTGGTATATTTTTATTATCCAAAACTCAGTACCTACAGCTTAAATAAAACCATATCTAGTGATAATTTAGACTCACGTTCGTGATCTTTTTTTATGCTGTATATTAAAAAAAAAAACATAAAAATAATGACCGACGGCCCTATAGGACATTGAAAAGTAATATTTTTTTTAGATTTAAAATGCTTACCATTAGAGAGTAAAATGTATTTTAAAACACCTGATTTAGGGGTAATGACGGAGAACCCAGCTTAAAGGAAATCCAGAAAAAGAGATGGAAGTGGAAGGAAATACTATTTACCTACTTACTCTTTGTTTGTAGAAAAGGCAAAACATAAAAAGACACGAAAAGCCCTTTAGCAAATCTTTGTCTCATTGCACAATATTTGCACTAATGAAAAATCAATAGGGGCCTTTTCTATTATTTACTCGAGGCTTCTTAAAGGAGATATCTTTGCGGTGACCTATGACTTATTGTCTCAGTGTTTTAGCTTCGTTTACTCCCTAATTTTGATATTTTCGATGCAATTTAGTAGGAATTGTATTCGGTTTTTGCTTTGTTGCTATCTATCAATTCTGATTAAGGGAAATTTCCATACATTTAGCGACTGTCTTCACCTTAAGGTACAGTTAGACAGACACAGTATTGGCAGTAAGTTCACAGCATTTCCCTTTATTTACGTCCGTATTCATAATGTGACCTGTGAACAATATCCGTGTGAACCACGCTTTGCTACCGGTACAATTACGTGCGTAGGTGAAGACTGGGTGTTGAGTTTTTTGTCCATTATTATCCACATCTAGAACTTGCTTGCAATGGACACCTATGTTTAATTTGTTTACATGGAACTTACATCAAATAATGAATGACTTTCCCGTTCTCTAATTAGGTGTATTATAATGCTAGTCTAATTTATACAAGTTAAAAGTCTCCTTTGCAGCCATAACGGGCTCTCCATTGTACCAACTGGTAGGTGGTCGCATGTTCATATATTTTTTGTCATTTTCGTTCAGTGTGATATTTTTAGGTTGCGCTTACTGCAGGCTTTTTAGGGTTCCGTAGTCGACAAGGAACCCTTATAGTTTCACCATGTCCATCGGTCTGTCTGGCTGTCTGTCTGTCTGTCTGTCTAGCTCATAGACGATTAGTACGAGAAAGCTGAAATTTGGCATAGACTAAAAAAAATAGTTTAGGTTGCATTTTTTTAATATTGTGGTGTAAAGATATTTTTTTTATTTAGGGTTCCGTTTGCGAAATATTAAGCTCTAAGGCGCAAAGTAGGACGTCATTTTCAAAGCAGATAAAACCCCCTCTTTCTACGGAACCCTACAGTGCTGGTGGCCCGACACGCATTTGGCCGGTCTTTTTCTCTCAATATATAATTCTAATATTTTAATTATTGTATGACTATACTTTTGGTCAATGTAGATCAACATAGAATCATCATCATCATCATCATCAGCCTATGCTTGTCCACTGCTGGACAAAGGCCTCTTCTATTGCACGCCACTGAGCACGGTCCTGGGCCACTCTCATCCAGCTCTTGTCAGCCGCCCTGCGGAGATCATCGCTCCACCGAGTCTGAGGATGTCCTACAATACGTCGAATACGGCACTACAAAATAAAATTACAAGTACCTACATATTGAAATTTCGTACGCCACTTTCCTTTATCAAAAACTAAGCGATTTTTTTTAGTGCTTACACTTTTGTCAAAAGCATATTCATTCTTATACAATCATGAAAATTTAGAAGAAAAGTCCGTACATAAGCGCTCTAATACTCGGAGATGATCACAACTCAGCATATTTCTTTTGTTCTTCTATGCTCGTCCTTTCTATCCACATCATGTCCAAATGCAGTAAATTGGTGACTTATTATTAAAACAAAACATGCAACGAGGTATCCCGTCTGCCAACAATATCGTTATGGCAGTTTTTGCGTACACACTTTAAATTCTCGAAAACAAGACGTTGGTATGCGAGGACCTGCTATGAATACAAGTCAATACCTATAAATGCATAATTCTGTGGTATGACTTTTATATCAAGCGCAACAGGGACTATATTTCTGAGACTACCGGTTCGTCGGCAACAATTCGTGGAACGAACAGAAGTGAATGTACGTGATCGAAGGACATTATAGATCTTTTGCGGTGCTGTGAATGTTAATCAAAACTAAATTATTGCTATGCTGCGCCTATTTCACGGAATATAACTATTATATTGACTATGCCACCCGGCTAGCGGTAAATGTCCTTGTTGAAGTAGATGTTGAAGCACTTTTAACAAGTTTAGTTCTTATTGAGCGCTTTATAAAAGCGAGAATCGAATAAAGAGCGATAGTTTTCCTTACTCGTTTTCCCATACTTTTCATTGCCTAGACACTAAGTGCAAAAAGCTAATTGTCAATTGGTTGACATTACCGCAGTCGCGGCGCATCGGTATCGGTGCTTGCGCTTCCACTTACTGCTTCTTACCGCTTTTTATAGCATTTTCCCGCTTTTTTACGATTTCGACGTCTGTGGCCTTCCACTTGTGGGAAATATTGGCGTTTTTATTCCTGGGTTGTAGGCTCATAAAGAATTTAGAAGAGTTTCTGTTTAATTTTCGACGCGAAAGAAGTTAAATCTCTCTGTCTATTACGACAAAGTTCAACGAAAATATCTCTTGATCATGGAAATATATGGTGGTATTTAAAGATGGGGCAGCAAGGGTGGCTGCCTTTTTGGGTTGCTACAATGATTCTGGTGGCTTTCCTTACTGCCCCTTCGTACTTTTTATCCTGCCCTTAGCCATACATCGCCTATTTGGTCGAAATACGTCCCTTACCGGCCCTGCAAACTGTTTTTTATTTCGTATTATGATCATGAAATAAAGTGTCACAAATTTGGTCTCTCGTTTGGTTTCATCAACGATATAAATAGAAATCATATGAGCAATTATATCAAGAATCAAAGACCACAAAAAACCAACTACTTTCATTCACTAGATGACAGCGGCCACTCCAATGAATCCATTAGGTAAGTAAGTCGAACTTTTTACCCTCGCCATAAGGCTGCATGCAGACAGGACAGGAGCAACTTGTCGAGCTAATAACTTTCACGTGGCCAACGTCTGGTGGCCTATTACACGTTTGACGATACACGACGACGATACGAAATAGGATATTTCCTTAATAATTAACTTCCTCACTAAAACTAATTAAGACACCAATGCGGTTTACGGCACAGTTTTTGAGATGTCTCAGTCTATTTCTTACGAGTACTTTTGATACATAATATATATCTACTAACTGCAGCGTCTCTTTCCATTATACGGTAATCAAATTTAAGTTTTTATCAATAACCAAATGAAAACTGACCAAAAATTCCACTAGACTATTAAGAACAAGGTAGGTACAGATAGATAGAGATAGAGAACACTTTATTGTAGGTACATCGTAATGGAAATTAGCGTAATGGAAGGATGATAAAATTACTGAGCAGAGTTGCTCTATGTTGTGAAACTTGCATTTATAAATCAACTCATACTCATTCATAGCTGAAGCAGTAAAAGTAGGCCCCACCCCAAGACGTTTTAACTCCTTATCCATATACCCGGTCATCCTCAACCTTACCGTTGTCGGATATCTGCGTTACAACATAACTGCTACGTCTAAATTCAGTTTCACTCCTCTTCTTCAATCCCGATACTCCTCCGCGGAGTCTGGGTCTTCCACGTCTATGTTTCCATTGCAAGTGATACTGATATATTCGTATTTGCACCGACTACCCGTATCTATTTCTCCTTCGACAAACTCTCCAACATGAGATTGCCTGGAAGAAATTTCTATAAGAAAAGAGACCGCCAATTTGTAATACTGTTTCTGAAATTATGTTTCCGGTGTACAATAAGGAATATTATTATCTTATTTTCTAGCAGTTCTGTCTATGTCATATTCTTCTCTTTTGCCTTAGCGAGGGTGGACTTCTTCCAAATCTAGGGTGGTTTTATGGTCGTTATGAACCTCCATCTCATACCACTCGTTACTTACAAATTGCCGTATCGTCATCGCAAAGTCAAGTCGGCCATAGGCCCACCGCTCAGCTTGCTCACCTTGCGTCTGTCGATCGATCGGCCAATTTCACCGACAAATAACCCGACTGGGTTGTGGGACAAGTTTAGAAAATCCTCGTGAGTAGTCTACTGTGTTTTAGTTTAAACACAGTTTAAGTTATTTTTTCTATTTCGCTTTATAAGTAACGTTGAAGTTGTGGTAGCAATACCACTCGTTAACTATGAAGGAAAACCTCGTGAGGAAACTTGAGCGTCTGAGGTATTCACATACGTCTTGAAAGTGATAGAAATTGCCAATTCGCGGTGGG
The DNA here is from genome assembly GCA_947308005.1 of Yponomeuta malinellus. Taxonomy (NCBI): domain Eukaryota; kingdom Metazoa; phylum Arthropoda; class Insecta; order Lepidoptera; family Yponomeutidae; genus Yponomeuta; species Yponomeuta malinellus. The sequence continues at coordinate 10,311,590 of OX371006.1, read as the reverse complement.
CGCGCGTGGTGTGGTGACTCTTTCTCTGAGAGGAGGCCTGTGCCCTGCAGTGGGCGAATATAAAAGGCTACATGAAAATAAAGCTTTTTCAGACTGTACTGAAAAGAGAGGGTCGCGACTAAGTCTCGGAAATCTTCGGGAGTGGTGTAATGTCTAATTTAGACATAGTTTGAAGTTTTTCGTACCTTGCTTAAAAAGACAGGCTCGCGCGTAAGGTTTTCCGTAACCAAATCGGTTGGTATGAAAGAGAAAAGAGGCGTTAGCTTAACAGTAGGTTCTGTTTAATTATGGTTCTCTTGTAACTTTCAGTATTGGTGTTAAACTAACGTATTGGAAGCAGCTCACGCCCGTAGTCCGTACTCTCGTTATTTTACATGTCTCCAGACATGCATGACATACCGCCAGGGGCCTGTTTCATAGAACTACAATCCATGGTTTACTATTTGATGTAGATTGCAAAGTCGATTAACCCACAGATGAACAAGTAGGAAGACTGCTACGTAATGTACATCAAATAGTAAACTATGAGTGGTAGTTGCATGAAACGCGGTCCAGGTGTTCTGGCATGATGTGATATATTGTCTTATCATGCTTAATTGGCAAACACGTTACATATTAGACGTCTGACAGAGGCCAAGTACGGACTGCCATACGTAAAAATCCGATCTGAATTCAGCTAATATATTTCTGATAAAAACGCTCTATAGTTAAATGTAAAGAATGATAAGCTGTCGATTGCCCTGCAGCAAAATAATTTTACTTGAGTGACTCGACGGACCTCTATTAACTCTATTAATAAGTTAATTAATAGGTGCAGTGCTCAGCTATTGTATTTTGATTACCTATATGCAATAAACGTATTAATAATAGTAATAAATGAGATATATTTACATGAAATTTGGCAAAAACGTAAAATATAGTCAGAAATAGCAGATAAGCTTCTTTTTGTCCCGGAAAATGCATATATATATAGTATATTTCATTACGAGTGCGGAAAGCCTGTCATTGCAAAGAGTGACAGTCGGAACAAGTTGCAATGACGGTTCCGCACGTGTCTGAACAACTATTTTTAATAAACTTTCGTTCCCAAAATTTAGGCTGGCAAAGGTTAATACATCCTTTATGGGACATTGTATACATTTCTACAATAAGATCCCTGAGGATATAATAAGCTTGCCAGAAACGCGGTTCAAAAAATGTGTGAAGCACACTTTGTGCCAAAAAAGCTACTATAACATTACAGATTATTTAGATGACAATGATGTCTGGAATTAAAACCAGTTCAATGCATGAGTTTTAGAACATTTATATAAATCCTGTAAATTAAGGACTTGAAAAGACTAAGCTTGGAGTTTTTTTGTCCATTTTTCCTCCAAAATGATCTAGATTTTGAAATGGACACCTAGTTTAACTTGTAACGTTCATTAAGTCGCAGTTTCTGTGCTACTTTGAATAAAAAAAAAATATTTTGATTTTAATACAGTTGCGAAAAAATGAAGCAATTTAATAAAGAAAATTTTTGGAAAATGGCGCCAACCGTAAAAGAACATAAGCAGAGATTATTTTTTCTTCACCCATTCTAGGTAGGCCCTATGCCCATACAGCCAAGTCTTCAGTAGAATTTTTTTATTGATATGAAATGAAAATGAAATTTAATGTGATGAAATTAAATGAAACCTAACCTAACTCATTGAATCAAATCATTAAATCTGATATTGAAACAAATTAGTAGCTGCTTTTTAGAAATATTTGCATGAATCATAAAAACTTCTATGATTTTTTTTTAGTAAAAACTTCGTTGTTGATTTTTTTCTTTTTAATAGACATTATTTTGACAGTTGGGAAAGAGAACGCACGAGTTCGGAAAAGGTAAAGAAAAAGCTCGAGTATGTAATAGCCCACATCCCGAACGCTATACGTCCCTGCAATACGTCAACTGTATTAAAAATACTTTTTACTCGAAAGAAGTCAATGGCAAGAGCTGGTAATATATATGACGGAGTAGGCCCTCGATGATTTCAGATGCATTTTATTTTCTCTCGGCGGAAGTAGGTCATTGGTAATGAAAAGTTTCTATACAAGTCAAATTACAGTAGATCGGTGAAATGTTGCTGTTGGCTATAATAAGAAAATTAGATCATTATGGTCAGACTTTTATTTCATTTATGGTTTACGGAACACGAATTTAAAATAAATCCATAAAACAAATTGGTGCTCAGACCCGGTTTTTGATAGAACATCAGAAGCCAAGACTCAAGGTTTTTCAATGAGCGATACCCAGTAGTAGGACATAAATAGACTATAAAAAAAATTGGGCACAAAGTTTGTTACATTAGATTGGAGAGAAAATGAATAGTACATTGTGCACCGAGGGGAGAAAACGATATTTTTCTGTTCGAGAATATGTTTAAGCCCGAACGCGTTGGGATTAAACGAAATTCGAGAACAGAAATATAACTTTCTTCCAAGTGATACAGGTGTAGTATTAGTGCTTTATACTACACCTGCGAGGAAAATATAATTATAAAAAAAAATTAAAAGCGTAGTGTTAAATTATCAATTTATTAAAAAAGTAATTTAACAAAATAAAAGTAATTGCCGTGCTTGTCATTTTTTTGTAGTGCAGAAAAAGTTTGCCGTCCTCCTTTAAATGAAAATCGAGTAAAAAAAAAAGTTCTCACCTCTTTTTTATAGTTATTTGACATAAAACCTTTTTGAGATTTGTCGTTTGTATTTTTTTACGTTCGCTGCTAAAAAACAAAAGAACGCTAGCAGGGCAGGAATGGATTTTCATACAATATTCCTGCCCTGCTACGGAGGGCAGGAATGAATTTCCATATAACTTTTCCCGCCGCACATTTATAAGGGAGAAATGATAAACTTTGTAACCCATTTATGAATGAGCAATGAGATACTTTCTGAGTGGGTGTGGTATAAATGAAATAAATTAACTTGTTTGGACACGGTACTGACACCGGAGTTTAAAGATCAACATTTATGTAATGAAGTGTGATATAATTATTTTTGGTTTTGTTTTATAATTGTGGCGTGTGTACTGTTTTTATATTTCGGCAGCAAACTTTTGACTTTATTTTCAATTCAATTCTGCTTTATAGATTGAGACTATCTTTAATTGTCAGGTCTCCATTCAGATAGTATTTCTGTCAGTAACGGTTAGATAATCCCAGCGCACTGTCAACCTTGAGAATCAAACAAGACCAAAACCAAACCGATGTCTGAGCAACTGAATGGCGCTGCAGGGCGCAATAAACTAATCTCCGATCGGCGTTCCAGGACCCTCCAGGGTCACCTATACTTTAGATGACACTACAACTCCACAGTCCTGTTAGTAACAGGCCATAAATCCCGCCCCTGCCGATGTGGCGTCCAATAAATAATGCTAGCTGGTGATAAGCCCTACGGAGCACAAAGTTGAAAGGTGATAGGGGATCTTGAGAGACTGTACCGCCGTTTAATGAATGGAACAGAAATACGGAGTAGGATTGCAGGTTGTGGTTTGTATATTCGCCAACTGATGTACCACATTTTTGCATTTTTATGCTAAGTTACTAGTAGAGAAACCAGGAGATTATGCACTTAAAGGTCTACGTGCTGATTTTCTGTGTTTGGTCTAGTGGCAATAGGTTATCTATAAAATCTTAGCACCGTCACTCAATATTTGTTAATGATATCAAAAGTATTTAAAAGTAAAAATTGCATGTCACAGTGTTCGTTATCGAACTCCTCCGAAACGGCTTCACCGATTTTTATGAATTTTTTGTCTATATTTGGTAGATCTGAGAATAGGTCGTAGGCTAATTAATACAGCAAAATAACGTTTGAGGAGTCAGCTAGAAGTTATCGGATCGGACGGATCTTTTAATTTTAAGGTAATCACATTTTACCTAATACATAATAGCGATTAGCCCCGTTTAATATATAACTATGAATGACATCAAATGTCGTCGTTAGATTTAATATCTCCTTTCAAAATACAGAGTCATCAGACACATTCTGCAATTTTACTTTTGGGACAACTTGGTTATTTCCTATGTTCGTCAACAAAATAGGATATCGAATTTACAAATTGTTACAATAAATTTTACTTCCAAGCCCTGAAAAATTATACTAAACATTTAAAATGATTCTCACAATCTCGCATCACACCCTATTGTACCTTCTGGTTGAATTAGAACCTGTGGTAACGCAGCGGGCGAAATGTCGCAGGCTGGGAAGACAATGTGAGATGATATATAGAGATCAGCTGAAGACAAGAACACCGTTGGAATTCTCTCTTCAGATGGAATGGCCGAAATGTTTACTGAAAGATTTATGGCGGTGTTTGCACGTTGTCTCCAAGTAGGAACGCAAACAGTGTGTTAGAACACTCTCGATAATATTTTTATCGGCCAGTCCTGTTGTTAATTTCTCTACAATCATTACATTTCTTTATTTACCTCATATTTTTATCAAGACATAGTAGTAAATGAAACGGGATCCTTACTATGACATTTAACTATCAGTAACAAAAACCCTACAAGTATTGCGTCCTACAAATTCACGCTCAGATACGGGACCCATCTGCCCCTATATTACGCGCACCAAATCCTGAGTGATTCCAATCGTCTAACTGTCAAATTAGTATGGAATTTGACAGTTAAGCGATTGGAATCGCTCAGGATTTGGTGCGCGTAATTAGACCCCTGTTCAGTTAACAGACCCAACGATTAATCTTTACCAATGGAATGAGAGCAAAATGTACAGCAAAATAAATTACTCTGTGATTTCTTTAATCAGTGCGTTCCCAATATTGCAGGTGACGATAACGTTGTTTAGATCATATTGCAATGGTAGCGTGAGTGGTAGAAATCTCTTCAATTGGCTAGGCACTATTGGAAAGGCCCCAATGCCTTTAGTAGGTTCAGTAGCCCCGGCTGCCCGAGTGATCTTAAACGATCACGAAGGTTAAGCAACACTGGGCGCGTTCAGTGCATGTATGGGTCGCCGTCTATGCCTAACGCTAGTGGCATTTTTCCGAGCGGTTCCGTGCTTCGCAAGGCACGTTAAGCTGTTGGTGCCGGCTGCCGTCGATAGATGGCAGTCGTTAAGCCAAGTCAGAGGCCTTAGGGCGGCTTGACAACTTCTGACAGTAGACGAGCTACTAGTCTACAAGCCTCCACCAATCCGGACTTGGCCCCCGTGGTGGAGTATGGCCTATACCTTCCTCAGGGAAGAGACCCGTGCCCCTCGGTGGGGACATAATGGGTTGATGATGATATTGGAAAGGGGTCCGTTTTTGGCGCTATTTACACATCTATAGGGTTTTAATATTACTGATCATAGTTATACTGACAAGTTTCTGCCTAATGCCACTATTACAGCTATGCAATAGCATAGCCATTCTTTGTCACATTTAAAAACGTTCTCTCGAAATAGAGTTACTTGTAGGGGGCCTCCTACGATCGAGTATTGGAATCCGTATGTAGAGAAACAATCACACGACAAGTTCCCAAATTAGGGTAATCGTATCACTTTTTGCAGGTACTTTATTAACTAGGCAAGGTTAACACTTATATGGGGAGCACCAAGACGGGGGGGAAACGTAAATGTACCACCCCCTGTGAGAAATAAACGCACGGTCTCTGAGAAAATAACTTGCTTCTAGGCGACCAGCATGGCAAAAGTGAGAGAAGTGGACAAATTTACATTAACAGCTCAAACAGCCATGCAACTTGTTCAAACTTCAAATAAAATTTCAATTTCATACGAAACAAGTACGTTTTATAGATTTGTTGTGATTAAGAGGGCTTTGCGTCGTCATGAACTAATTTGGTAGAGCAGAGCAAGACATTTTCACTTTAAAGTCCTGTAAAGCCAACTTTCCAGGGGTTAAAAAGGCACATAAAAAAAAATGCATCTCCAAATATCACTCTTTAAATGTAAAAAATTACTGCCGCAGACCTACTGGCTTAACTTTACTGTACAATGAACTGGAGGGGAAGAACTATCGAATAGGGAAGACTATCAAAGAGGTATAATGTCTAATGTGTGTGAAAATGTTGCGCCCTTATCGACTGAACGATTGCGTTGTCTCATTTAAAATGAATGTTGCCGTAAAAAACATTTTTTAATCAGAATAGACGTTCAATATTTAAAACCTCTTTGCATTTACAAAAAAACTGGCCACAGAGTTAACAAGCTAAAGAAACATAATTTTATTCAACGTAAGAAAACTAACTGAAAAGCCCTCCGACCGAAATGGGAAGTACGACCAACGCGGATGCTCTTGCGCACAGATGGTCGAGGATTTATCACATCGACGCGGGCAATAAATATCGCGGCGCGCGCGGCGGCGGAAAGGTCAGGCGAACGGGACGAAGGCGGCGCAGGCGCTGTTGATGCGCTGAGCTTGGAAACCAGAGGAAATAAACTGGCAAAGTGGGTAGGTGGAAGTGCAAAAGATCTATAAATACCTACGAGTTAGCCGAAAGGGATTATCGAGAGCCAAGTAATTTTTGTAAATTACATTGGCAATTCTGTTCACAGGTACTTTTTTACAATTTAATATGTTGATAAAGTAGTACCTTCTCGATTAGATAATTTATCTACACAATTAATACAGTGGATAATAGCCAAATAAAAATTGTTCGCGTAATGTTTGCGTTGCGTTAGAGTTGAACTCATGAAGATTAAGTGGTAAAGATTTTTTTAAATATTATCAAAGTCAATGGGGGTTGAAATATCTTGAAATAATGGATAATCTATAAATACAAATAACTTGACATTATTAGTTTCCGAAGTTTAACGATTTCTATCAACGACAAAAGGTAAATTAAATTTCCCAAAATTAGTATAGGTACCTACCTCTTATCATTTTGCTTGGCGGTCCTCTCCACAATGGTGTTATCTTTATCCATCTGTTTTCATGTGTCCTAGCAATGCATCTTGCCCACTCCCACTTTAGTTTCAGTGCGTGTTCAATACTTCCATGGTTTTCGTTGTGTCCTTTTATATCAACAATAAACCAATAATCAATCAATTACTCGTCCTATACTCGTCCACTGCTGAACATAGGCCTCTCCCGAGGCACGCCACTTCCTTACGTCCTCGACCGGCTTATCCAGCCACTGCCAGCACTGCCTCAGATTGTTGGACCAGCGAGCTGTTGGGCCCTGCGCTGCGTTTGCCAGACAATACCAATAAACAATACCGGCTAGTAAACAAAGCTCGGCGTCGGAGCGGAGTACGGAGCCAAAACGGGCGCAGCGTAGCGGGCGCTTTCCCAAGGCCGATGCTGCGCCGATACCGGAGCGCCCGCGGCCTCGCTTGCGACTCCGTAGAATAAGCGCGGCAGAATAACCCACCCCCAGTTTCTCGAAAACTAGCGGTCTGTTAATCTATTGTCAACAGCTGTCAGCTGCCCAAAGTGAAGACACAACTGATAGCTGTTAACATTAGATTAACCTAATGTTACTGTACGAAAAACGGAAAAGTAAAATTCGGAAAATCATATTGTACATAACATAATGATGTGAATTTGTGATAAATATCAGTTTACCTGTCGCTTTGACTTTAAAGTCTTGATAAAGCCATGTATAAATTTACGATGTGGCAGTTTGTATTCGACCTTCGCACAAATTTATGGCGATTCTATCTTTGCTGCCGACGAAATTCAGGATTAACCAGATTTTTATAACTAGAAAAACATGATTTTATTCCCATTTATTGAGACCCTGTAAAATATTTAACTTTTTTGTTTTGTTGAATTTTTACGTGGGATTTTGTAGAATACAATTAAAATGGTACAAATACACAAGTTCGCATAAATCCACAAGAACTGGTTGCGGCTGGAGCGGGAATTTTCGTAAATATTTTAAAGTTCACGTTTGTGTCCAAGTTCGCAAACAAAAAGTAATTTTGTTGTTAGTAAACTAGCTACCTCGTCTCGACCAATTCGTATTTCTTAATTTCATTAAATTACATTTCCTACTTTTATTATCGCAAAATTGCGGCTTTATTAAAATTGGTTCTGACTTTGGCGTTAGTCAACAAATGTAGTTTCGACTATGGGGCCAAATCATTGCCATGATCAAGCCCTGAGTGTACTTCATTAAATCATGTTGTTGTAATAAGCGCAAATAGTTAGACAAAGAGCACATAGCGTAAGTAGGTTCCAGTGATATCAGAGCCACCCTTCTGATAATTCTACTTAGTTTGTCCCTACAAGTACAATGCTATGCGCTCTCTTTAAATACCAAACAGGTTGAAGTTGATTGCTTTAATAGAGAATTATTGTCGAGATCCGATCCGAAGCTTGAGCGAAAGTTATGCCTGTAAAAGGCTTTCGGGAGGGCCTTGCAAGGTCTTCTCTGAGAGACAGTTTCCCTACGTACTTTCACTAAAGGAAATCTCTGCCTTGCTGGTTACAAGAGTTGTAGCTGAACTATCAGTTTAGATTTTTTATAGGTTTTAAATGGCATGGACGAGACAAAGTTCTTAGGAACCGTAACTTGTGTGTATTTTTCATTTGTTGTTATTAGATGCCAGGTAGCAAACCTGGCATCTTATAAACGATAAAAGCTTGAAATATGTTTCTTAAGTACAGTTGCAATTTGGAAAAAAACTCTGGGTATTCCAGAAAGGTCCAGTAAAAGTTAAAGGAGTTTTAGTTATATCAATAAAAACAAGTAATTAATGTTTATATAACACAAGAGGTTTTTTAGGATCGTGTTGAGTGGCAAACCCTTGTCTCTGCCTGCCCCTTCGGGATAGAGCGTGAGTTAATATAATATATTGTGAATAAACCACATCTTAAAATGGGGCTAACTCTCAAATTGCGTAATAACTGTCAGCGTTTCATACAAGATGTATGATATATGAAAACATGATATATGAATATATGAAACAGATATTATATTTTTTAAGTTTCAGCGTTGGTCCCATTCTAAAAGTTGTTTATATTTTATAAGTATAATCCCCATTATTTCTATCGGACCGTTTCTTATTAAAATACTCCCATATAACGCAACTGACCTGGATCCAAACTAGGATACCCCGTACTATGGTAAACAGGCAAGGCCATCACAAACATGGAAATACATCCAGACTAAGGCCAACCGTACAAACCAAATACGACGGCCTCCAGTGGGATCGAAGCCACGACCTCTGTTTTGGTTAGCCGCTAGACCACCGAGGCAGTCAAATTGTTTGTAGTGATGAGCACGATTACCTTCTTAAGTTCTACTCGACCTTTTTACAACACCCCGTATAGGTCTTAAAAATCATAAAGAAAGTTATACAACGTACAATTAATTTTATCTACCTATCTATCTATAGTCTTTGTCTACTATCGATAGAAGTGAAAGTGGAACAATCAATACTAATAAAATTTCAGAACACTCGTTTGAGTCAATGTCTTATTTGCTGTGTAGTTTTTATTGCGCTGCTAATTATTTTAATTAGTGTGCTGATTAAAGTTCCTAATCGTAACCGATTAATTGGCTGTGAGCAATTTATTAGTACGTATGTACTTTGGGTTGACTAATTCAAGATGCGTTAATTTTGCTTAAGAGTTAAAATACAGGAGTGGAAGGACCTGTAAGGTACGTCCCAGGCGGACAAACGTCGACCAAATAGGGGATGTGTTAGCGACGGGTAAGATAAAGAATACCCTGAATGTTGAGGAAGCGAAATGAGGAAGCGAAATCGTGGAAAGTGGCAAAATCTGCTTACTCCTACGGAATACAGGCGTAAGTTTCATCATCATCAGCCGTTTGACGCCCACTGCAGGACATAGGCCTCCCTCATGGTTTTCATAACCATGAGGGGTTTTGCCATAATCGCCACGCTTGGCAGGCGGGTTGGCGATCGCAGTATGTAGTTGGAATCTCAGGAAGACGCTGCTGCCCTTCTCCTGGTAATTTAATTCCTTAGTCGCCTTCTACGACATGCTAGACTGCAAAAGCAAAGAGGGGTTAATTTATGCAGAAAACGCTGCATATATTTAAAGTTGAAGCTCTTTAAACAGTTTACCGCCGAAGAATAACTTTTAAAACCGAAAGAATTTCTCACTTGTTAAAATCGTTTCCCTTGTAGAATTTTATGTTTAAAACTGACTAAGTTAAGTTTGGAACCAGCGACATTTCAGCGAAGAAATTTGTTTATCAATTGATCAGAGGCCTGTCGGAAATACCTATCATCGTGCGGCGTGAAAGTACGATGTTGAAGCAAGATAAACTGTTGCTGGATAATTGCAAACATGCCTGCATATCGAAACAGCTGAATAGTTCGCCAAGTTCAATGTACATTTTATTGGCCATAAAGCTCTACCTTGCTAGTACATACGAACAACAAATATGAAGACTTTCAGAACTGTTGTAATAATTATATTCTTTTTGTTGCAATAACCCGTGCTGAGGACAATTTTAAAAACCTATTTAAAGGCTAAAAATAAAGAGGCTCGAAATTTCGCTGATGCCTGCACTAGCCCATTAGCTCAGTTGGGAGAGCGCTGGCACGGTTAGCCAGAGGTCGCGGGTTTAAGACCCGGCATGGGTGAAATTTTTAGCATCTAAATAGGTTTTTAAAACTGTTGTAATGGAGGCTACCTTAATTTACGTCGTAGGTATTTAATAATAGCAAAATGTCAGTCACAGAATATGAATTAAATGTTGAAGCAAGTACAACGTTTCAAGATAGATGCCATCGTGATAAATGCAGAATATTTTTCGATTTCTTAAGTCAGTCGCAGCGATTTGTTAAGATTCACGCCAACACAGTCTATTTGTTCAAAGGAATGAATTATCCAATTTGAAAAAGTTGTTGCAATTTATAATCTCTCTGCGGTCGTCGCGTGAACCGCTCCGAGCGTTTATTTTTGCCTAGAGATGTCCTGTGATAAAACAGTGTGAAAGACAAAAAGTCTTCGGCTCTATCTGAAGGGAAACATCCACGCTCCTCCACCGACTCAGCCAGTTATTTATTGCCGTACGTTTTTCCACTTAATTGCCATCGTCTCGGGATGTATCGCAACAAACAGTTGCGTGAGTCATAGCCTCCGTCTGTCGGACGGACCAGGAGCCCGCCTGTCTTCCACACCTATTTGATGCAATTTATAAATCACATCTAATTAAAGCATGCCTTTATTTTCGCGCTAATACAAAGTAGTGGCGTAGATAGCTGATAGTCGCGGGCGCAGTGGATCTTAATTCAAGGGGCTGTCGCGGAGAGGCGGCGACTAAGTGGAATGTCGTGTCGTCTCCCACTGTGCTGTGCATTTGCCGCTTCAATCATTGCTTTTATTTCGCAACGTGGATAAGTATAGCACGTTCAATTAAATCAACGTCGCGCGTAACCCGAGATAAGTGTTTGAATTGCAAATAAATCATAGCAGGCAACAAACTTGCTGGTTTCCCGTGACAGTAGAGAGCCTGTTCTGTCATCTGCGGCTGCGCAAACAGATATGAACTTTATACGACAGGCCCGTTAGACGAGCTCGCTGCCGCCGCGACGTGTCTAGTTGCACATTTCTAGGTATCTTCTCGAGACGCTTGTTAACCACAAGTATTTGCAAACCAACAATTCACCTAACTGAACCTCATTCCCGTATGCCTGAAGGTAAACAAATGCACCAACTTGTTCAATTGGATTAAAGTTTTGGTGCGTTTTATCTACACTACAATGACAAAACAAAACAATCTTAAAATTCATTATGTTAACGGCGTATATCTGAGCTCGATGGTGAATTAGACACCGGTAAAAATGAAGATGATGGCTCTAGCACCTTCACGTAGCCAAGCTAACTCATTTCATAAGCATGACTTAATGAATAGCAACTCATAAACCCATTCTGATTAAACTTCCCGTTTCTGAATCTTGCAATTTACATTTAGTCCTTTGCATTACGAATCTTTACGCCACGCGCCGTATAGAATACATCTATAATACACTTTGGTGTCCTAATGCAGAGAATATTCTGGAGAATAGGTTTATCCTTCTTATGGTGCCATCGCCAATGTTCTACCGGAGTTTGGCTATCATTGTGACCACTTTGACCAGTGATATTGCGGCGCGGGACAAGTATTTTAAGGTAGGTATAGGTTTAGCAACAAAAACTACTTTCAGCTTTCATAAAAACCAACAACACTGTGTTTGCCTGAGTGACGTTTACTCCTATGCACATCTATACTTCTCCGCGTATTCTAGTGGCAGCGGAAGTAATGTAAACTTGGCTATAGGTAGATGTAGATGGCCTTGCTAGTGCGGCTTGAAAGCACACTCATGACTACTCATGAGGTAAAGAGGTCGCGGTATAGTATGCCATCGTGTGTTGGTGGAATATGGCACTACGCATATCGTATGTACAGATGACGACGCTACTATAATATCTCAATATCAATACAATATGAGCGTGTATACATAAGCAGCCTCTATACTGTCCCACTGTAGGGCATAGGCCTTCTCTCAGGGAGAGAGTATGGGCTTAATCCCTACGCGTGCCCACCGCGGATTGTCGATTTCAAGCGCTGAGGTATGTGAATAGCTCAGACAACTCAGGTTTCCTCACGATGTTTTCCCCTCAACGTTAGCGAATGGTACCTACCTATTGCTACTATAACTTCACAAATGTACTTAACTTAGAAAAGATAGACAAAGTCATAGGTACATGCCCGCACTGGGAATCGAACCTGGCTCTCTCGCTTCCGGGTCCAATGTCCTACCCACCACCTACCACCGTTCTGCGTGTATATTAGTAAGTAACTATTTATAGCTTAATTTACCATAAATTATGCGTTAATTTTGGTAGGTAAAAGTAAAATACAAATAAGTGATGTAATGAGTAATTTGATTTTAGACTCTTTTTTTTTTTGTTGAGCTTAATTTGTCATTATGGAAATTACTTTTAGGCTGGCTTGAATTGAAATAAGTCCGCCTTTGTGCATCTGCACTTGCACCTTTAATTAAGTTTTCCTTTTAAAATGTTTGTGCAATAAAGCGTAACAAACAAATATCTACCTTACGTGATTGTATTTCAAAATCGGCACCGTTCTTGCTGCACAGATAAGGTCAGTCCTTGAATACCTACCATATAGGAATTTTGGAAAACATTCGTTGCAGTTAAAACTGGGACCGGTTTATTATGTTGCAGTCACAAAACGCCCTGGATAACGCGTGCCTCTTACTTTGCCCCCAAGCCTACCAACATACGTATAGGCGGTTAGTACGCAACCACCAAAGGTCAACAAAGAATTGAAATCCTTCTAGAGATCGACCTCTGGTTTTTGCTTGCACTTACGTTTACTGAAAAAACCAAGGCAGGTGATTTAGTTACAGATAGGTATGCGTGTGAAAGTAAAATCAAGGCGCACAGAGTGCGCCAGGCCAAGTTCTCGGCCGGCCCCCGCTGTGCATATATTTAAACGAAAAAATTCGAGCACTTTTCAACCCCCCTCTATCTTCGAAGCCAGTTAATGTCACAAGACTCGAAATTTTCACCGCGGTTAAGGTTACCAAATTAAAGCATGCATCCAGCTGATATAGTTTACAAGATGTGGGGGTCCAAATATTGCTATTTTCGGCACTCACTGACTCTCTCACTGATAGACCATTAAAAGTCTAGGGTACTTCTAATTGAGCTAGAGCTATTAAAATTTGAGACATAAAGAGTGCTTAGTGAGTAGGTAGCGGGAAAAAATATTAAAAATATACAGGATGACCGACTTATACAGGGTCGTGATGGGAAGGGGATCCGTAAGGGGAACTACTTAATCCAATCTAGGTAGAGAAAAAGTTTGTTAGAAAACCTCTCCTAAATATTAAAGTTATGTATATTTGCATTTAAAGATTTAAAAAAAACTTGTACTGTTAACAATAAAAAATCAAAATTTCACTCTACTTTCATAACGGTAATTGAATATTTATAAATTATTAGCACCTTATTAGACATATAGAAACCAAGACAAAAATCTAAAATAGTTGAAAATATACAGGGTGAGCCGGTTATACAAGGTAGATAATACAATCAAACTTGGCAAGTTTTAAAAAACTTGCAAAAGTAACGAAACGTCGGAAAATTGTAAAATGAAAATAAACAAGTAAATATCCATGCAAATTCAGTTTTTATTAAGTTTTAAAAAATATTCAACATCGTCTAACAACTTGCCAAGTACTTATGATGTGTAAATATAAAATTCACACGTTTTTCCCGTGTCTATCAAAACACTGCAGATTCCGTGAAGACAAGGAACTTGGCAAGTACTTACACATCATATATTTTTGGGACGAGAAGTTGGCCAGTTTTTTACATTTATGTGTTGCTGGGATTAACTTTTTTGCCAGACACCAGCCTGGCGCGAGCAGTTTGGTGATCTGGTTTCGCGCTTGACTTTTGGCTCATGGTGTCTTGTAACTTTGCCCGACTTACAACTTGTTCCAGATAAATTTTGATCATTAATTTTTTAACAAAATTACGTCAGTATCAGGTCTGTGAGTGTGTTAACCGTGATAAAATAAATTGCGCATTTTCGAACGTTTTGTTTTCTAAGTTATGTAAATTTGTAAAATTATAGTAGCAATACCACTCACTAAATGTGAAGGAAAACATCGTGAGGAAACCTGGGTGTCTAAGCTATTCACATACCTCAGCGCTTGAAATCGCCAATCCGCGGTGGGCACTCGTGGTGATTAAGCCCATACTCTCTCTCTGAGAGAAGGCCTATGCCCTCTAGGCACGCATATAGGCTGCTTATGAACGTTTAGTTTCCAAAGTAAACAGCGTTAAATTACGCTCAGAAATATGACAATTACAGTTTGTACTTTACAACAAATTTTCGTCTCCTTAGAGTTAATTCTCAGATTCATAATAATTTAAAATATCAGGGTTTACATAATTTCTTGAATTTGTCACTTATGTATGTCAAAATGTTGCAACCTTCAGTAAATTGTGGTTTCACATAGTATAATGCCCATTCTAACCCATCGAAACTACGGCTTTAAGCATTATCTATCAGATAGCGTCACTACAAAGGAATAAACTGTAAAAACACATAAAATAAAAACTAGAACTTGCCAAGTGCGTGTCGGGCCACACAGCGGGTAGGGTTCCGTAGAAGGAGGATTTTTTTTTTTATTGATATTAGGATTCTATTTTATTTGACTATCTGCTTTATATATCTAACAACCTCATAAAAGTAATTTTCAATGTTTTTACGAAGATTTCCTTTTATAATATGTAGACCTTTCTACATTTAAGTTAGGGATATTTTTTTTATTTTTCGCCGTAATTGATATGTATATATGCCAAGTTTCAGCTTTCTAGTATTAATAGTCTCCGAGCCAAGCCGCGGACAGACAGACTGAGAGACGGACAGTCATGGCCAAACTGTAAGAATTCCTTGCTGACTACGGAACCCTAAAAAAGGGAAAAAATAAATTTTGTCGACTTTAAGTCTCTTTTTAGTGTCTATTTTGATTCAATAATATTTTTGAGTCAAAACTTTGTACAGCTAATAATAAACGCATTCAGTTTAAAAGCCTTATACCAAAATTGTTGTGAATGACGTACTCAAACTGACTTGTTTAAAAAATTGTGCATTTTTAAATAACCCTGTGTAGCCTAAGTAAGAACCATAAAACTTTTTGTTGTCGTCTTTTCGTGCCTAATCTTAGTTTCGAAATGTTTCGAGAACAGTAGCTTTTTGAGACCAAAACTGGAATCCAGATCTTGTCGGAGGACAGGATTGTGCAAAACACGTCTCAATGTCGACGACCCCTGTATACTTGCGTCTTGTCATCATATAATTTCTGCGTGATGCTTATTATTTCAACAATTAAATCTTGCCAACTTTTTTGTCTGCCTCAAGTAAGTAGGTAGCTGGCATTCCATTCCAGACCACATTCCTTACTGGCTCGAGGTTTCTATCTCTTGGATAAAGATACACGCGCAGATCTAATTCAAGGAATCCTCATATTTTTTGTATAAAGATAATTTTTTCTGCGTTTGTTTGGATGATTTTTTAAGCAACCCTTAGGTTCAAAGTTACAAGCTGCCTAGTTAAGTATTCGGAACATAACATTTAGAACTTTTATTCCGATAATATTATAATATTAGGCCTATGTCCTGCAGTGGGCGTCGAATGGCTAATGATGATGATATTATAAAATGTGAAACTTTGTATAATTATAATTTTGTGTTTGTCTTGCGGTCACAAATAAGCAATTTGGCGTATTTTGGATTAGAATTAATATCGTCAAAGCCGACAAGACTTCTAGCTTCGGGGAGTGTTCGCAAGTGTTTCAACGAGCTGCCGTGATAAATGCAGTAAATTACCAACGTTATAACGGCGATTACAGTTTTAATATCTCCTCTCAGCTCATGAAACTATAATGGTAAATCAGCAGTAAGCGTCGGACTATGTTGAGAAGAATTTCCCGCACTCCCAAATTGTAGTATACCTAATTACCTCAGCTTTTGCACAAAAACCGGTCAAGAAAGATAGTCGTGACTCGTTCAAGCTAGCACAATGACTTTGAATATTATAATTTCGTCAAAATTCTTCCCAGGCTAATTCTATGATACAAAAACACGTCGGTGATGTTCTTTAGCACAGAGTCAAATTATAGCTCTATTTTGTGTAATCCGAAATGAAGCGTACTACGGCTAGAACAAAAACATCAATTTGTCGAAGATCTAACTGTAACCGTCAAATCGCGGGGCGAGGCGCGACGCTTCGGCAATATCGACGCAGGGCCTAATAACAGGGTCTACGGTGCGATATCTATCGCTAACTGTACCTTGGTGGAACATCTCTCGGCTACACCGCGGCTAATTATACCTCGAACACCATTATCCGAGCCGGTATTTTAATTCAATTGATCGCTGTGGATGCACTGATTGGTACTGCGGAAGTGCGCATCGAATAACTGCAGTAGCAAAATTGGGACAGAATAGAAGCAAATAATCTCCATAGGGTGCGATTGAGATAATAATAATAACTTCCACTCAATACAATCACTTGACCTGGTCCCAAACTAGGATATCCCCAGACTGAGGCCATTTGTACAAATGTACGGCGGCCCCCAGTGAGAATCGAACCCACGACTCCTTTTTGGTAGCTAAGCGCCTTAACGGCTAGACCAACGAGGCAGTCAATGTATCAGCTTACCAATCATGTAGTTTATTATGCCGAAAAGTAATGAAACACCTATCGAATTTCAACTGGACATTGTCTGTTACAATAAAAAAAATGCTTAGTCTTCATGCCAAACGAATTCCACAGAGCACAGTGTTATGTTGTGACGCAATAATTTCGTAATGCAGTAAGGGAAGGAGTGAATGCAATTGTGAACCGCGCCAGTCGCGCCGCGGCATGTCCGAGCATTTGATTTGTGAAATGACACCGTCACGACTCCGCCCCACGATCCGCTACTCCATCATCAGCGATACAGTCACATCCTGGGCTCGGCGGGAATCGGCTTCACGCGGAATCCACGGTGCAGCGACGTCGACTTCGGCACCAAAGCAAACATATATACGTCGTACAAATCATCAGGGAAATTTGTCTGATGACATTCCTTTATCACACTCAAGTCCGCTTTATCGAATATCAGCATCATAAGCTCGTAAGGGCGCGTCACTGAAGAGTCTTCCTCGTCAAACTCCAACTCCTTAGACGTCGTTATGTTCTCTTTGATGACGATCACGCCGGTCTCGGTGAGCGCGTCACTGCATCTCTTGAGAAAGTCGACCAAATCATAGTCTTTTAGGTGTCCTGTCACCCACTGGCACCAGATGAGGTCATATAAACGGGTCGGCACGAAGTTTTGCAGGCTATTCTGGTAAATCTTCCCAATTTTTGGATTGTCGTGTAAGAGCTGACGGGCTTTTGCGACGAACTTGGTATCTTGTTCTACAAGTTCGACTTTATCGAAGTATTTGACGAGAAGGTTCTTTGTGACGCGCCCGATGCCGGCCCCGCAGTCGAGCGCAAGTTTTGTGGCCGGTGCTTGGTTCATATTAAACAAACAGTTCAGGAATGCATTTGAGCCCTCAATGTCGAGGTCCGATATATTACCGAAGCCTCCCAAAATTCCGTCTACTGTCGCCGGCACTTTCGCCCAGTACTCTGCTGCTTCTTTATAGAATCTCGATGTGGTCTCAGCCATTTTTTTGCAATTTTCGCAGTTTTATTTTATATTACAGTTTTATACGACAATTTTTCAGTTTGACATTATTGATGACATTGACAATTTGTGTTGACAAAGAGTGACCCACGCACAGGAGAAAATGTTGAAAAGAGAACGAAATCTCAAATTAGAGATTTTTTGCTTTTTTTGTCTGTCTGTCATCACTAGCACCTGCCTCATTTAACTTAATTTGCATATTAGATAATCTCTGCATTGATCTTCTGAGACACTTCGAGAATTCCCACCACCGCATTACCGCAAACATAATAAATAATCTGCGTTCAAGTTGTTGGAGCCTTCTTCCGTTATGATAATGACTGAGTAGAGTAGCAACTAAGTCCTAGGTAGCTACAGTTTCCTCACATTGTTGTCAATGATGTAGACGTTCGGTATAGGTATGTGGGTAACGCAATCCGTCATTTGCGTAATTTTATATAGGGTGTTAAAATACTGACGCCCTACCCAAAAGCTACGAATACTGGACAACAAAACAAACTGCTTTATGCGTAAAACTTTCCTGGGGAAAAAAGCTTTTTTTATGGATAACTAAAATAAAAAAATATGGGCAAACAATGGTTAAATACTTCAACTTGGTCGTACTCAAAATGACATTGAAAATTTATTACTCATTTGTTTGGTAGATTGAAATCAAAATATTATCTAATGAAGAAAACCGGCCAACTGCGTGTCGGGCCACGTGTAATGTAGGGTTGCGTGAAAAGATTTTTGTCTGTTTTACTAAACTAACCACTTCATCAATGTAATTTTCAATGGACTTTGTATCTACGAAATTTTCCTTTTATTAGTTGGTCGCCTATTACTAGTTTACTTGTAAAGCCTACTTAGCCGTGATAGTTTTTATTTTAAATTCATTATAATGTTTGTGCTACTGCCCTGAATTTTTTTAAGTTTCTACAATAACCGTTTAGCCAGGCAAGAGGGGGGGCGACGCCCTACTCTGACAAAAATTTGCGCTTTAAAGCTTAATATTTCTACACTGTGATGCAGGCGAGAAAACGGCATGCCAAATTTAGGTGTACGGGAAGTCCCCTAAAAAAATTAATTCAACATTTTATTCTACCGTTTTGTCGGCGTAATAAATATGTATATCTATGCCAAGTTTAAGCTCTCTAGTACTTATTGTCTCTGTGCTAAGCCGCGGACAGACAGACGGACAGACGGACGGACAGACAGACGCGCGGACATGGCGAAACTATAAGGGTTCTTTGTTGACCACGGAATCCTAAAAACGAGCAATTTTTTTGGTATCCATTTAGACACAATTTTTTTTATTAAGAAGCTTGTTTCCCCATATTTAGCGAAAATCACACCGTGTTCAGATGTTGAGTAATTTTCAAAACGTATCAGTTAGTGGCATTTATGCTTCAACTTTTGCATATTCGTCGGTAATTTTATTATCTAGCAAAGCCTCAGACCACATTTATCAAAGGCACTTAATTTTTTGGGTTCCGTACCTAATGGGTAAGGGACCCTTTGTCTGTCTGTCTGACTGTCACCAGGCTGTGTCTAATAATCTGTGATAGCTAGGAAATTTTCACAGATGATGTATTTCTGTTGCCGCTGTAACAAATACTAAAAACAGAATAAAATTAATATTTAGGGAGGCTTCGCGCACGAAGGGTGCCGTACCATTATTTATACAACATTAGACGCAACGATCGAGAAAGTCATGTTTGTATTTAATTTTTATCGCCATTTTTTCTCGATATTAATAATGGCAACAGGTTGACGCTTGAAATATTTACAGAATATTTAGTTGTATGTTCACATCAAAATTAAACAATTAAATTATAATTAAATAAATTGACATATGTACAACAAACGTGATTTTTTTGCCCTTTTTCTCGATATTTGTGTCTAATGTTGTACAGATAAATGGTACGGAACCCTTTCGCATTTGGCCGATTTTACCATTATTCAAAATATTAGAATGTGCGAGCAAGAAGAATGCCAGACGTACCTAACGGCAGCCTCAACCAACCACTTTAACCCCTCCTCCCTTGTTACAGGCGCTAATAGCAGCAGTGAACGAGACCAGCGAGGATGACATCCGAGAGGCCCTGAGGACGCAGACGGAGCAGCAGCTGGCGCTGGTGCCGCGAGGGCCCAGGGTGGTCAAAGATACTGTCGCCTACAAGACGACTGTCGATAGGGACGATACGGTGAGTCGACGAAAAAACCCACCAACTTGGAGTCGAGAACCTCATAGCGCAAATGTAATTTAGATGGTCAATTTTTAATACACTTAACATTGAAAACACAAATCTTAAATGTTTTTATTATGAGGATTTCACAAAAAGCCAATGCATGCAAATTGAAAAAAAAAAAAACCATATAAGGAAAAGCCCTACCGATAAGCGACACAGGTTAACCTACCAAAACCCACCAAGCGCGAGTCGAGAACCTCACAGCACAAAGTTAATTTAATTTTAAATTTTTAATAGACTTAACTTAGGCCAATTACGAGCCTTTTTCTGCGGCTCACAAATAGAAATATTATGTATTTATTATGACTTTTATAAGAAAATCCAAAGCATGCAAATTGAAAAAAAGAGACCAAAACCATATAAGCAAAAGCATTAACCGACGCAGGCCTAGCCTAGTGTGGGGACACCATAACAATAATATATCCTCTCTGTTTAGTACATAATAAACGATTTTTTATTATAATCTCTTGAGTTCTGACCTTGAAAATAACAATGGATTTCAATTGAGGACATATATTTTGTTTCTTAAATATTTAACACGTATTTTTTTGTTCCAGAAAGAGCTACGCGCTCTCCAAGCCGATGGCACGATAGTCACCGAACGACGGCACACCAAGGAGCAGGAGCAGCTCGGGGACGAAGATCTGCCGCCCGACGAGGTGATTAACGCCGGGTTCTCCGAGTGCACGCATTTGTATGGGACATATTGCGCTGTGTGAGCGATTAGTTAGGGGAAAAGTAGGCATTTTTGAAATTACAGAAATATAAATGCTATTAATAGAATTTTGGCTGACGTCACTAACACATTCAGTGATAGTTATTTTAGTATATTTTTTATTATCCAAAACTCAGTACAGTTCAAATTAAACCGTATCTAGTGATAGTTTAGATTCATCTACGCGATTTATTTTGATGCTATAAAGCTTAAAAAAATCATAAAAAATATGATCGACAGCCTACACTAGACCTTGAAAAATAATATATATTTTTTCAAATTTTCAATACTAACCATTAGAGAGTAAAATGTCCTTTAAAACAGCCGATTCATGTTTGTTCTATGTTAACGATTTAAAGAATCCTGACTGTCATTCTTTAGGGAGTGTATATACAGAAACTAATCCAATATTTGCAATAGTATTTTTTAATAACTCGCGATGCTTATACATATTAATATATTAAACGGTTCTAACCGCGATTATTTCTTAGGTAACATTTTAATTACCTTTGCTTCCCTACGTTTCGGCAACGTTGCAGCTGCCGTGGTTACGGGTAGACTGAACCACAGTCAATTATTGTAGTGAGGGTAGATGGTCTATTGGTGGTAATATTTGCAAAACTAACGCGGCACATTTCCTTCTTTACCCTACGATAAAATTGTAAGAAAGGAATCTCTCATAGAGACAACTTAAAAATGTATGTCTCCAGGCTCGCTCGCTGGCCAGTGATAAGAGCGTGACGGAGAAGCGCGGCGGGCGCGAGCGGCGCGCGCGCGTCGAGCTCGAGCATTCCACCGACCTCATGGCGGGCGGCCGCCGCGTCGCCACGCACCTGCACTCCAGGACGCGCACTGAGGAAGGTAAACTCTATATATCTGTCTGTCTATCTCACTTGGCCCAGTTACTCCATGGGTGAAAGTAGTAGGTATGCCACATGACGTGCGCTCATCTATCATCTCGGTTGACCATTGAATTAAGCCACTTCAATCCACCCGTGAGGGCAGTAAATACCTCACTCCAGTACGCGCACTAAGGTAGGTAAGCATACGTCCCTATCTGTTTCGCTCGGCCCTTGAGTGAAGCCAAGCCAATCCACGGGCTAGAGCAGTAAATTCCTCATGGCGGGTAGCCGCCGCTGCGCCACGCACCTGCTCTCCAGAATGGGCACTAAGGTAGATGAACATCCGTCCATCCATCTCGCTCGGCCCTTGAATTAAGCCAAACTAATGCACGGGTGAAATCAGTGGATACCCTATGGCGGGTAGCCGCGGCGTCGCTACTCACCTGCACTCCAGGATGCGCACTGAGGAAGGTAAAGATCCGTCCATTTATCTCACTTAGCCCTTTAATAAAGTCAGGCTAATTCACGAGTAAGAGAAGTAGACCCCATAAAAGACGGTCGCCGCATCGTCACGCACATACACTTCAGGATGCGCACTGAGGTAAGAAAACATTTACGTCTACCTATCTCGCTTCGCCCTTGAATGAAGCCAAGCTAATCCAATGGTGAGAGCAGTAAATATCTACCCATGGCGTTCGGCCGCCGCATCGTCATGCACCTGTACTCCAGGACGCTTACTGAAGATTGTAATCAGTCACATCAGTTTTAGCATATTATATACCCAATACTTGAATGAACCCCTTGTTAGGCTAACTCTCGGGCGAGAGGAGTGCAATTGTACAGAACTTATGGAGGGCGGATGCTTAGATAATGTTGCCACGCATGTACTGGTGCACTCAAGGACACGCACTTAGATAGGTAAAGGGTAAATATCAGTCTATTGATTTACCCAGCATCTGAAAAGAAGGCTAGGCTAAACCCCAAGCGAAAATTGAATCTCAGACTTCTCGCTGGGTGGCTGCCACGTGAACTAACTGGCGCGAGTAGTAGGAATGCACACATCCTTATTGATTGAATAAATTGACCCTAGTGGTTACGAAACACTTGTTAGAGAGGTACACATAAGCCAAGTGACCAATTGAACTTGCACCTTCTAATTGGAATAGATGCTGTGGCGGTTCGAACGGGCACATGCACAGTGTAGTTAGCGATGTTCAGCATTTCTGGTGATCTTAGAGTCGCTCTACGCTCTACCAAAGGAAATATTGAACAAAGTAATAACCAAATTAACCCATATATCCCTCAGATACCCCTGAAACTAAGAAAAAGGAAAAAAAAACTGAGATACTGCTGGGCATTGACAGTGAAAGCTACGGGAAATCGATATTTTATAAGAGAATATGGGTAAATCTATCTGTCAACATACCTAATTGAGGAAAACATCGTGAGGAGACTCGCGGCTTGGTTGGCTCCGCACGAATTGACTTGTCTTTCCTGTGGGCTAGGCCGACTAAGCTGTCAGGATGGTGTAGGTGCTGGGCATATCTACTCCATCTAAAAACAATGTGCCAGGCACTGCAGCGTCCGAGTGGTCCCTTTACCCATTTACTGTGAGTGATGGTGCCACTGGACGCTGTATAAAGGCCAAAGTTAAACATGATTGGGAGATTGTACACCCACTGGATTAATTGTTTGTGTTTTTTTTTTTGTTGCAGCCGAGAGGGAAGGACAGCCGAATATGGACGAGGATTGGGACAGTTTATCCGTGAGAATGCGACGCCAGCGCCGCTTGCGCCAAGCCGGTAAGTTGTCTCAACAATAGTTCTACTATTCGACACTAGGTGGCGGTAAAAGCATTGTTTGTAGTCCGACAAAACCCATACCATACCTACAATATATTTAGTACCGAAGAAATAAAACAGATGGAGCTGTTATTAAAAGTTGGAAATGTATTTGGAAATTTCTTTTACTTTAAATACTTATAAATACTTTTTTATCTTATCTTATCTTATCTTATCTTAAAACCATGGATTGTAGTTCTCTGAAATGGGGTCCAAGAGGTACACCGCTGCAGCATTTTTAGGTTTTCAACACAGACTACGGACTATTTGAGAACGAGCAGCACATAGCTCGTCTGCAGCAATGCAAAAGACCTTTTTGAGGAATTCGTCGCTTATTGTTTAGCCTGTAAGAAAGATCATTATGCTATTGCTAAAACAACTACTGTGTGACCATTTCAGCGTCGACTGCGGCCTTGCTATATATACATCGGTGGTTCCGTGTCGACCCACAGTGCAGGCTGTCTATAATTTATTCAATTTCATTCAGCACGTACCTACTTTAAAGGCAGCTGGTTTCCTGATAATTATGCTAACGTGTATATTACAGGTGGCCCTCGTGGCTAAGCGCCGGATCCTCCTACTGGGCGCTTAACTGCCCAATAAAAATAATAGAATGTAAAAATCACAAATTTACAATAGCTTTTCAATGTAACACAACACAGCACTTTCTTAGAGTGCCTTATCTGAAGGACGCAAACGGGACCCTGTTAATATGCCTTCAACGTTGTGTCCGTCTGTCTGACCCACAAATGTCTGTATCTCTTGCACTATATTACGAGTACAAAGCCAGTTGATATTCTCACAAAATTATGGTGCGTAGTTAAAAAATACAAAATGTAAATGGTGGCACGGAGCCCTCGGTACGCGGGCTCTACTCGACTTGGCCGGATTTTTGTTTATTGATATTACAAGATTTTATTCCTATCTTAAAAACCTTGCTCCTAGGTTTCTAAAAAAATAATACATACATAAATTGGTTGATACTTCGGAAATATACATTTTTATGCATTTTTAAAATGAAATATGCACTAAACTTATTCATATCACAGATAATTACCTAAGTCAGTAAAATGCCACCTTACTGAAATAGCGATATCTCAGAAATTTTTAAATATAACTAATATAATTTAGGTTAGGTTTTTTTAATATAATTTATTTTAGATAAAAATTACAATGAAACCATAAATCATAAAATACATGAAAGACCCAAACTAGAAAAAACAAGAGCGATCTCAATTGGCAATAATGCAAAACTTGAAAAATCAAGTTATGTGTCAAGTTATTCAATATATTGGGGTCAGTTTGACATTTTTTATTAAGTATTTGTTAAATTGACTAAATTTAAGTCCCAATAATTTTATGTCATATGATATCGCGTCCTCCGTCAATGAGACCCGAAGTATGTCGTTGCGCAGTTTTTCATTTGTTCAAGTTATGTGCCGGTTATTACCTATGAGTCTGCCTCGTTGGTCTAGCGGTATCACGTCTAATTACCATGTCGGAGGTTGTCGTATCGATTTCCACTGGGGGCCGCGGTACATTTCTACAGATGGCCTCATTCATCATTCATCATCAACCCATTATGTCCCCACCAAGGGGCACGGGTCTCTTCCCTGAGGAAGGTATAGGCCATACTCCACCACGGGGGCCAAGTCCGGATTGGTGGAGGCTTGTAGACTAGTGGCTCGTCTACTGTCAGAAGTTGTCAAGCCGCCCTAAGGCCTCTGACTTGGCTTAACGACTGCCATCTATCGACGGCAGCCGGCACCAACAGCTTAACGTGCCTTGCGAAGCACGGAACCGCTCGGAAAAATGCCACTAGCGTTAGTCATAGACGGCGACCCATCCATGCACTGAACGCGCCTTGTGTTGCTTAACCTTCGTGATCGTTTAAGATCACTCAGGCAGCCGGGGCTACGAGCGATTCTCGCTCGGCCTCATGGCCTCAGATGGCCTCAGTCTGGGTGTATTTCCCTGTTCGTAATGTGCATGACTGGCTACCATAGCACAGGGTATCCTAGTTTGGGACCAGTACAAGTGATTGTGATGTGTGGAAGTAATTTATTTATTGTACTTATTGGCTTTAGCTTCTAGGCTGTAGGTTCTAATAATAGCTAATACCATTAGATATTGGGGTGGCAGTCCTTTTTCAGTGGGTCTAGTTAAGTCCTAACATAACAAATCACAAACTCACGCCTGTGTCCTGGAGGGGTAGCCAGAGAACATCGTCTGCCACTTGCCACGATCCTAACAGATCTCTTTCGCTTCATCAACATAGTTAGGTCTTATTAGCCCCTTAATAAAGGCATCGTGCGTACCATACGATCAGCAATCGTCCTTCCCATATACTTGAGGCTGGAAAAATCATATCAAAATCATAAAGTATGCGAATTTGTATTCACAAAGCATTAAGCTTAATAAACTAGTCAAACACTTACATGACTCTGTTTTACCGTGCGTAATCTAAAGTTTCTCTTAACCCACAAATCCAAAGAGGCAATCGTTTTTAGGGTTCCGTACCCAAAGGGGTAAGGGGTAAGAGTATTACTAAGACTCCACTGTCCGTCTGTCTGGCCGCCTGTCTGTCGGTCTGGCTGTCCGTTACTAGGATCTCATGAACCGTGATAGCTAGACAGTTGAATTTTTTACAGATGATGTATTTCTGTTGCCGCTATAATAAAAAATACTAGAAACAAAATAAAATATATATTTAAGGGGGGCTCCCATACAACAAACGTTGTCTAAAGACAGCGCTCGCCATCTACCGGCCATCTATGTAACCTTTACAGCGCCGATGTCATGTCGTTAAATGTCAATGTTAAACGGTTTCTATAGATGGCCTATAATGTATCTTGTCTCGATCTTTGTATAATGTTGTATAGATAATGGCACGGAACTCTTCGTGCGCGAGCCCGACTCGCACTTGGCCGGTTTTTTTAACACTTGTGTTGAAGGCTTTTGACAAACATAGAGTCAAACAGTAAACAGATAAGAGGGACTTGTGGAGAACGAAAAAATTCGCAAATTACGAAGTCGGTATCGGTGATACAATAGGTACTTTGGCTATAAAATTATTAAAATTTATACCCCAAATAGGTATACCCCATGATAGTTTTCATCCGTGTAGCAGGTAAGTCTAAGAACAGTCGACAGCACATCAAACCGTACATATTATGTGCACTCTAATCGTGAATTTGCAACAAAAATTTAAAGGTTGACCTGCTGTGGGCTGTACCGATGTACTGCACCTTAAACAGAAGTACCTTGCGCCTTTGAAGTACCATGTTTGCCAAGTTATTTACATGCCAGTAACTAATAATAACTGATAACCAGAGTTGAACCCAAAAATCTATACCTATCATAAGTGTAAAAATTATGGTCTCAAATTTATGTATTGCTTATACATTACCTAACTGGTTAGTACCATTCTATTTATGGTTCCACACAACACAAAATAGGATACCTTGTGCTATTACCATGGCAGGGCAGATTTGTTTTGGGTTACCACCAGGCAAGGACATCACATGCATGGAAATACACCCAGAGTGAGGCGTTTTTTGTTCAAACACTGCGGCCTCCAAGGAATCGAATCCTCAACTTCCCGTATAAATGGAGAACACTTTATTGTAGCTACATAAAAAAGGAAGGGCAAGATAATACCCCTCTGGGATACAGGCGTAATTTTATGTATGTATGTATAAAAAGGATATATGGCTCCCTTAACCATTTTTCCCGAAAGACAACAACAAGGAACAAGGGTGCTGATTATTATTACACGTTTTTGCGACTGTGGTTTAATTCGAGACTTAGTTGTCACTTCTGTCGGTATGTATTATGTGTTTTATGCGGATAAAGTGGGCACTTTGACCACTGCGGCCCATCTGCCGTCCTATTATGGAGAGTCATTGGGCCTACGCGCGACGTGAGGCGCGGAGGTTGCCCGACACACGGTGCCTCTGACAAGTTTATTCTTAGGCGGTTTACCTGAACCGGCACAAAAGTATCTCAGAATCCTGTTGGCTGGCCCACTACGCGACTTATTTATACATACACACATACACTCACGCCTGCAGTATTTAAGTCAGTATTTTCTGTCATATAATGGTTTGGCTCTACTTTCATCTCTCGTCACTCATTGGTTGACTAGAATACCTAAAATAGTTATGAGTTATAAAATATTTAGTAGTAATAGTAGTATTATATTATATAGTATCTGTTTGGTGCAGTAAATAATTCAATAATAATAATATCCTAGTGGGCAGGCAGAGACCAGGGTTTGCCACTTGTCACGATCCAGACAAACCTCTCTCGCTTAATTAACATTCAATAGTCGGTTTTGGGAACTTTTTATCTTGCCCTAAAGTAATATATGTTTATTTGGCCAACTTATGTGCACCTGGGACATTCCTTACCGGTCCGTTCAAACACATTCGCGCGATATATTTCTTTCGTAATTTTTTCTTCTTTCATGCTCTCCATATGCCTAACGCAACATTCCTTTTTCATTCTTTTTCCTTAGCTTTACGATATGTATTGATGTCTGATTTAACTCAAGCGATGTAAAGCGAAAATGTTGGGATGACCTCAATACATTTTTATATAGAAGCTTAGCAGCGGGATACGTCACAGACTTGATTTACAATAATTTAAACCTACCAATTTAACCTACAATGCAAAACCTATTAAAATTAGTAGCAAAAATTTTTGAAGCCAGCTACGGAATTTTGTTCGCACATCCAATGAATCAATGAAGCAACGCGTTAAAAGCTTTTTTTACGTTATTTCGGCTAGAAGACGGCCTTGTCTCGCTTCATTCAAGTTGTGAGGTAACACTTGTCGAACCTGTCACATGTCAACACAGAAATAGAAGGGTCAGAGGGACCACTAGGGCTTAAGTCATGATACTAAATAACATAAGCTGGCTTAACTCTAACATGCGCAAATTCTGAAATAAAATGTTTTTGTTCAGTTTTAAAAACAAAATTCTATGTGGTTAACGGGTTTTCTACTGCAGCACCGCTGTTTGATAGGTAGGGCATTTACTTATTTACGTGTTAACTATAATTTAAAGTTTTATAATGTAGGAAAACGACTTACAGGATGTTGCGACGTTGGTAGAGCGTATAGAATTTCATAAAATTATGTAATTTAAGAAATGATAAAACTGAAAAAAAAATCATAGAAAAGAAAGGTAATGTAAAACAGAAACTCTAATTGAAGTGTTTCAGGAATTGAGCAATTTTTGTAACAGCAAGGAATAGACATGATGACAAATTTTGAAAAAACTGTCCTATAATGTCCCAAAACGTACATTATTTACAATCTATTTCATATTTTTGGTCACAGTTAATGTTTAATCAGAAATCACAGAAACCCTCGCAAATGTCATGGCGTCGCTAGTGACATCACAGTTAAAAGTGTAAAATTAATCTGTGGTGTAAAACGTCGACACAGCAATTTCGTATACGCATAAAAATATAAAGTAAAGGGAGAGAGTTTGTTTACTACCTATTTCACAGATTAAAAAGTAATATGTCTAGAGTAGACCTATGTTTACTCGCGTGTTCTTAAAAGTGACGTCATTCGCTTTTCAACTTAATATGGCGGACATAGGAATTTTGTAGATTTTAATTATCGTGATATTAAAAAACCTATTTATTCCGTGCTGGGACTTGAACCCGCGACCACTGGCTAAACGTGCCAGAGGTCGCGGGTTATTGACACGGGTCAGTGCAACAAAAATAATTTTATCAAGATATTTATCAATCTCGCTCTTAATAAAAAAATAAATGCGTGTTTTGTATTGTACAATACGGCATTTGACACGATCAACAATAAATTATTTCATATGCTCGATTAAAACAAAAATTACAAAATATCTCGTAAAATGTATCTCTTTCAGTCAATTACTAGTTATTACAATTTTTAAATAGATTAAACATAAAAGGAGTGATATTTTCTTGATATTTTGTCAAATACCTAATTCAATTCTTATTAAATAAATACATAATTTTAGCGATTTTCAATTACTATCATCATGCCTATATGCATTGCATAACTCTGTACACTTTCCACTTAGTGTCCGGTTCCGTTATCGTTTAGAATAGTCATGATAAAATTTATTAATTTAAAGTGTTACAATGGCTGGGCAATCCGTCTATTCTCCTTAGGTATTTATCAAGACAAAAAATAAGTGCTTATTTCTGTTAATAGAAAAAAAACTAATCTTCTACTTGTTTTCAACGCTACAATCAATTGTCAACACAGTGCATATTCTGAGTGAATGGTTTTCCACTCTATATATACGTAAGTTATATATATTTAGTACATTAGTTATATACTGACGTTGCCTTCAGGTTTGCATCGGGTTATTTTTGTTTGTGTTGTGTGTTTTTTTACGTTTTCAGGTTATTTATCTATTTGAATTAAATACAGCTGACAACAGATTAACCTTTAAATTTTAGTAACAGAGTCACCCGTAACATAACTGCACATCAACCTTTACACGCGTGTACTCTACTGTGCATACAGTGTACAATCCACCCACTCACCAAAAAAGAAACTCGTCTCGTGTGGACCTTCTTAGTCTTTTTACGCAGCGCAGCTGACCGCGGTGCGCGCGCGCCGATCGATGCACTCTCGCCGTGTATAGGAGACTTTTACCGAGATGCAATCTCGCTTGACACTAAAAGCTGTGTGATTGATGACGTTGTTGTAACGGGATTTTTTATGCGACATTTTTATCGTAGCTAAAAAGTTCTTAGATTATAGTCTCCTGCATGCAGTTTTTGACTAATACTCAATTTAAAACCAAAACAAACTGTAATTTACTTACTAACATACCTACACAATGCATTTCGTTACAAACATCGCCGCCGCCATGTATTATCATTCGACCCACTTATCCGAAATTCAGTGAATAATTTGTCACTCTACCGTCAACACAAAAGACTTGTATCCGGGGGAAAGATGTAAAGACCATAGTATTTATTGTATCGCATTGACCTTCGGCGGTTTGGCAAACGTATTGACTGAGCGATTACGGCAGCGCATGCGTGGATGCGGCGCCGCACTCGGCCGAGCGACCGCCGCGCGCGCGCACAGCCCGCCGCCGCTCCGGCAAGTTTGTAACTCTCTTTATTTATTCACAGAACTCGATAAAGACTACAAGCGGCCTTCGGACTTTGATATAGAAGAGGAAACCCGCAAGAAAGAGACCTCCAAGTGGCTGGAAAGCCACTTCGGCAGCGACTCCCAGGACTCGCACGACTCCATCGCCGAGGAGATCGGCCGGCGACCGGATACCTACTACGTCAAGACAAAGACCCCCGAAGACGAAGGCTATTACGGAAAAAACACCTCAGCCCCTCCCCCACCAGTCTACGGCGACAGAGTGCTCAGAAAGACCAAGTCTTCCACACCCTCTGACGAAAGACCAGTTCCAGTGAACAGGACCGGCGGATATTTCAAGGGTGTCGCCGACTGGTCGCAGAGACGCGCTAGCAAGCCCAGAATGCCGGAGCCACGCAGTTCATCGCCTTCACCCCCCGCAGTCCGCTCGCCCTACAACAGTAATGACAGACTAAATGGCTCGTCTCCTCGGCACGTGTACGGGAAGCGCGACTCGCCGCAGGGAAGGTCATCGCCACTCGGCCGCCGGCACCCACCCTCGCGAGATGACTCCGCCTACGTCTCTTCGTCAACCATGCACAGTCCGCCACGCGGTTCGCCGTTCCGCCCGCTCGAAACCGACCGCTCCTTCCGCGAGCCATCCGTCGACGAGGATTACCGCCCGCCTATAGCTCCCGAACGAAAACGGCACTCCAAGCAGCGACTTTCCGAGGAACAACGCTATGATAGCGGCTACAGGAGCTCATCGAGAAATGAGAACTCTGGCCGCTCGCGGGACAGTCGCGACGAAGGTGCCGCGGAGCCGCCACCGGATTACTCCCCGCCTCGGGAGCGCCGCGGTAGTTCAGACAGAGACCGGACGCCGCCGCCGCGGCGTCGCGAAAGGGACGAGCGCAAGCAGCACCAGAAGACGCGCTTCGCGACGGAGAGTGCGCGCAGACCGTCGCCGGTGCGGAAGTCTGTGGGTTCGGCGATCGGAAATTCCATTAGGAAGTTAGTGGGGAAAATACGGTCGGCGTCGGCGGAGCGGCGAGCGCGCTGGCGCAGCTCCCGGTCCCCGTCGCCGGCGGAGCACTCGTCGCGCACCTACCGGCAGTACGGCGGGGAGCTGTCACCGCCCGCCGCCCCCACGCACCGGTACTACCTGGGCGAGGACCCGTTCGCCCCCAGCATCTACGGCCGCGAGCACAAGTACGAGGGCAGTGCTAGACGCGCCACCGCCAGCGACGCCCGCGACCCAGAACGGTAAGTCACTTCCTGCTCCATTGTTAAGTAGGCAGCTTGTTGTCAGTACGTCGCTGACTGTCTTTGGTTTAAATTTATTTACTAGTTATATTATCAGTGAAGAAATGTACGGGTAGCGGGTGTAGAATCTTTGGATGTCGTTCTGGGCTCGTATAAGACTACTTACTACCTGCCTCTTAGGTATTTCCCAGTCAATAAACAATAAGATAGATTCGCATCAAATCCTTAAGATATTTTCAGATAAAGATTAGCGTTTTAGGATAATAAAATGAAGCAAATCATTAGGAGTCTTAATAACTTAGGTACGCTGTAGCAAATTTTTGAGAGGTCTCTACCAATTAGAGACCTTAAAAAGAAACCTGTAGCTATATTGCGATCTCGCCCACATCAACGGAGCACTCATAAATTTAATTAATGCCTCTTGTTTAAAATATTAACATACGTTTACGGTGATGCCTTAGGGCCCGGTATCGGTTTTGCGAGACATATTTGTTATAGGTTTATTTCGATGGCATTAAGTCACAGGGACACATGATTAAATCCGTAAAAATTATGAACAGTCTGACATTAATATCTACAACGCGATATCTTGAGAGTTGGCATTGAAATATTGTCGTAGTAGTGGTGAAGGTGTGTAAAAGAGTTGTCTTAAGAGCTGATTGATAACTTAGCAACATAACACAACCGCCAATTTATTAACCTCAGTAATTAAACACATATAAAATAAGCCAAACAGACGGACATACAAGGCCAACTACAGGTTTCGCTAAGCCGTAAAAGCAAACAAATCTGTGTGTCTCATTTACATAACTTTCTACTACCAACACACAAACCATAAACTTTAATAAACCCAAAAAATTGTCAGACTTCAACAATGTGACATTGCTTGTCTTACATTTTATGTTATTGAGTTCTATGGCCTAATTACGCTCACCAAATCCTGAGCGATTCCAATCGTCTAACTGTCAAATTCCATACTAATTTGACAGTTAAACGATTGGAATCGCTCAGGATTTGGTGAGCGTAATATAGGGGCAGGTCACGGAGTTTCGTCGGTTTGAAACTGAAACAAAGAAATCTTCAATGGAACCGACGGACGTCACGACAAGACAGTCAATTCCAATGTGTTGGAATGTCACTCTAACAAGAGTAGGTAAATCTAAGCAATGCATTATACATGGATACAGTATCTTTGTCAGTATCTAGTATGTACTGTACTTAGTAATTACACAGCTAAGAGCATTCACACAGAAGACTCGCTAATACCAACGCTACATGTAATTTATAGATACATATTATTATGGCCCTTTACTGCACACATTAGTCATTTGGGTACCTATTTTCGAAACTATTGATACAGCGTCATTTAAAATTTTTATATATGACTAGCTGACCTGGGAAACTTTATTTTGCCTTGTTGATTAGCCGACCTACTCTCAGACCCACCAAATATACACAAAAACAATCACAAAAATCAGTGAAGCCGTTTCGGAGGAGTTCGATAACAAATCTTGTGACACGAGATTTTTATGTATTAGAAGTAACCGAAGAACATCACCTCAGTAATTAAGTATCGTAGCAGCTTCTTTACTCTCTACTTAAAAAGTATTTCTAATACACGTTACATTTTCGGCATATTTATTCCTAAGATAAACGCACTTGATAGTAACTCAATATACCTAGTATATGGATTGAGAGTGGAGTGTTGCACACGAAAACAGAATACAGGGAAAAGGCAAACTTAGTTCTGTAAGAGATTTCTTCGAGCAGCACTTTGAGAGATTAGAATAGATGTGTGAAACGAGTCTATGCAAATGCACAAGATATACACATAATATGCTCGTATTTTTACTGGTGTCTAGCAAAGAATATTTTTGTCTCATCTCACTATAGTGTTATTATGCCTGTAAAGCAGTTTCTTACTGTTGTGTGGTTCTTCTGGGCTTAATTGTCACCAATAATCTAGTGGTCGACAAATACGTCGCTCAAGTTAATTACCCACGCGAATCATAAACAGGAGATCCTTGGAACAGCCTTTGCTATAGGAAACAAAGAGTCTTACCTTGCGGTCAGTTTATGTTCTCTCGGTCAGTGCTAGTATCGATTACTTACTGTTTACTTAAAACAATAGAAACACGATGAATTTTATTCCAAGGATAATTTTTTTTAGCCACGGAAGGAAATATTTGGCGGAATTAAAAATGTAGGAGACCACATGATTCAACTCTATTCAGGCACATAAATTTTTAACACTTACTACATAGGTATACCTACATCTTTCAGAGTGACGCAAATATTATAGAAAAAGTTACCTGAAGTTGTAACTTTAGAATTTGTCTTTTACAGCAGCTTTTTTTTCATTTTTTTTTATTTTTGTATGGGTGATTTAATGGTTTTTTGCTTTGGACTAGCGCTGTCTCATAGAGGCGCGTACAAACATATGTGTTAAATAGAATACATTAAGTAATACACGAATACATAAATTGTCCTCAGCATGGATTAGTGCAACAAGAAGACTAGAATACATAAGGTTAAGTGCATTAAAAGTATTAAATAATAATAATAATAGATATTTATCTATGAAGGACAATAATTTAGTGGAGACTGCAACATTTGTGCAAGCGCAAATTTCATAATAATGCAGCCTATATCCCACTGCCGGTCTGCCGGCCTATCTCACTGTAGGGCACAGGCCTTCTCTCAGAGAGAGAGTATGGGCTCTATTTATAACCACGCGTGCTCACCGCGGATTGGCGATTTCAAGCGCTGAGGTATGTGAACACCTCAGACACACAGGTTTCCTCACGATGTATTCCTTCACTGTTAGTGAGTAGTATTGCTACTGTAACCTCACATAATGTGAAGTTAACTCAGAAGAAACAATTTATAAAAATATGTAGGTAACTCCTGAGATTTAGACAATATCAATCTAGGAAAAGTCAAGTTATTGTAGAAAACCAACCCTAAATTGACTTGAATATAACTTGAATTGGGTTTCACAAATTGAGAATTTCAAAGGTAACCCTGTATACTTTTGGAGAGAAAGATATAAGTAACTTTAGCAACAACACTTTATTTATTCTATATTAGCAGATGTGATATAATACACTTTAGTATCTAAGAAGGCTCTGCATCGTTTAAATGCCATATACGCAAAGCAAATACGGGTCAAGCCAACAACGACGTCCAAAATAGGAAATTCGCAAGCTTTCAGAATGGCGCCAGCTTTTGTTTTAATTACGAAACTAACCTGACGGATTCAGAAACTTTCGACGTTGGAGTTGGAGACACGATTCTGTTAGTAAACCGTTCTCTTCTAAGTTTTACGTGACGAGGCAGAGCAAGTACTGTCGATACTGTCAAGATACACTTTGGGACTGAATAGGACTTGACCAAGTTACATACTAATTACTTTACACAAGACCGCGTCTAACAGACAAATAACCGTAAACAGCGATCTCCATAATGAACAATTATGTTCAGGCAATATGGATTGAAAGTGCCGACTTTCGCTTTTAGGTCTTATGTTGTCACTGTGGGCAAATTTTACAGCTGTTGCGTTGTTACCATTTTATGGTCCTTTTGTATGTGATTATAGGACAGATAGGTCAACCATCCGTGTGGTGCCGGATTAAGAATAGCGTCAGTCCATTTTATCCCGCGGATGTCGTAGGAGGCGACTAAGGAAATAAATTACCAGGAGACGAGCAGCAGCGTCTTCCTGAGATTCTAACCGCATACTGCGATCGCCAACCCGCATGCCAAGCGTGGCGATTATGGCAAAACCCCTCATGGTTAGGGATCACCATGAGGGAGGCCTAAGACCTACAGTGAGCTTAAAATGGCTGAGGTCAACCATGTTTTTATTTTAGTAAAGATATTTTCACACAATGTACTTCCCAGGAAACTCTAATTTGTACCTTGCTACGTTTCAATTAATTAAAATAAGGATATCTATGTAGGAAGAGGTCAACCTGAGATTGCATATGCAACAATTTTATATGAACAATAGGTAATGGCGTGTCATCGGTGTCATAATAATATTCATACTCCTCTAAGACACCCGCGAGTTTATGTATGCGTCATAAGCTGCAGCTATATTCACTGCATCTACAAAACCCTGACTGTCCGTTGACATAATATTTTTCTTGTTTGCCATCAATCACCAGCCGCCTTTGGTAATGCGTTCCGGCATTGCGAATGCCTTATAAAAATCCACAGCTGACCGTGCCAGCCCTAATTAGGGCAAAAGTATTTTAAATCGAAAGAAACCCCTTTATATGTAGCGCGCAATTGTGAGTCAGCTGAAGCACATACTGTAAACGTAACAACTGCGTGGACTCGGTTGCAATCGTATAGCAAAATTTAGTGGGACTAACGAGTCATGAAACATCAAGAAATTACTTTCTACGATAGCTTCGTAAATGGTTTTTAATTCATCAAGCTTCTCTGCCGACTTTAACTTAGGACTGAATGTGGTTAGTGTGAATTAACCGGAAGACCAAAAATAATAAACGTTTTATATTTTAAGGGTATGACCAAACATAACTAGAATTTGGGCCTATCAATGCAGTGCTAAATGAGCAATTTTCTGCGCAAAGTTACGATGTCGACATGACATAATTACAAAGACCTTGATAAAATTTAAGCCAAATTTAAAGTTGTCTACCTATCCGAGAAAAACACTCCGGTTTTATTATTATGATAAATGATACGAATGTTTCTATTTAATTCACGCTCTACGTTTTTGTGTCTCACAAATCAATAAACGAATTATGTACTCAAAACATTACACATTTATTTTTCATGGCATTGAAGCTTAAGTAAGGTGATGAACTTCTGTTATAATCTTTCAAGCTTTACATGGTATGCACATGTAGGTATTTTCTTGTACGTAGAATCACGTTTGTCATACGAAACACGGATCATTACGACTTTGATGACTAATTATTTAGAGGAAATGGCCTGGTTAAAGGACACAGGTGTCACCACTAACTGGTGTGGGTCGAGAATTGCAAATTAGCGAATTACAATTTGTTCGCCAGATGATTTTATGGCTTTGTAGTGAATGTTACTAGTTTTTTATCGAATGTGCCATAATGTGCGTGCTAAAAGGTGGCGTGTGTGCGTTGCTACATCTAAGGCCCGGTTTATACAAAAAAGACGTGGCGAGAACGTGTGGCGGTCGCGGATAGTCAAAGTAACACAATATAAACCTTAATAGTAAGTAGCATAGCGTCGTTTTTGTCGCAAGGAGAATTGTGCCTGCCCCTCTAGGCGA
Source organism: Yponomeuta malinellus (assembly GCA_947308005.1). NCBI lineage: Eukaryota > Metazoa > Arthropoda > Insecta > Lepidoptera > Yponomeutidae > Yponomeuta > Yponomeuta malinellus. The sequence goes on along the minus strand of OX371006.1, from coordinate 10,274,124 downwards.
CGTCCCGCCACCGCCACCAAGTGGCGCGCCCCCGCCACAAAGTGGCACGCCGCCGCCATAAAGTGGCGCGCCCCCGTCGTCGCACAAGGAGCAATACAGGAGACACTAAAGAAATGCTTGACGATGCTGAATTTAATATACAGTTTTGTCAATTAGTAGAGCAATATCTTGCTCTATCAATATCCGCGCCTCTCTGCCACTTCAGTATAATTTATGCCGCGACGTGACAAATGTCCGCGCAACGTCACACGCCATACGACGCACGCCACACGCCACACGTCTCTTCTGTATAAACCAAGCCCAAGACCCTTAATAAAAATACCCGAAACCGGCGTGTGTGCACGTAGCGATGGTGGCAAGTGGCAAACCCTGGTCTCTGCCTACCTCTTCGGTATATATGCGTGAGCTTATGTATGTACACCTCTAATATAAGGTATGCTTACATAAGACATAATTAAGCAATCTTTACAAGGTTATGTTTAAAATGCGCAATTATTTATTTACTTATTTCAACTATTGCACTAATAAAATTGTAAATGAACATGGGCGTGCTTAGTGCATGAAGTATTCTCTTCCAGCAAACCTTTGGTATTGAAGAGGCTGGCAACGGGTAGTGCAAAGAAAAAAGGTGAAATACATAGATAAATACGAGTCCTTATACTAGGCTTGGTAAACGAATTTTATATAGAAAGAAAAATTGCAGACCGAAGCGGGACTCGAACCCGTGCCTCTGTTGATAAGAGAATAATAATTAGCACGGTATGTTAGAGCTTCTGCCCGGATGTTTTCTTTCTATGTGAAGTTTGTTTATTAAATGTTAATTAGAGTTTGACAACAACAACGTTTGTTTTACAACATTTAATTTTTTTGTTCTATTTTTTTCCATTTATTTTTATTTCGTTGTGACTTTACGGTTTTCCTGCTTTGAACTGGCGCTGTCATAGAAATGCTTAAAACTATAAGTACCTATGTGTTGGTCATTTTAGGACAATGATTTGTCCAAAGCTGTCACACTGGTAACGCGCTAATTTCATAAAATTATTTTGAATATGAAAAAACTCATAAAATTGATTAAAGTTGTTGTAAAACACCATCTCTAATAGGTGTGTTGCAGGAATTGCGCATTTTATAGGTGACTTAGGTTAAAATGACTAACCGTCGGTTTCTCGTACAGCAACAAGCTGTTAATCTACTGTAAACAGCTGTCAGTGGTTTTTTTGTATGCACTTTGGTCAATTGACAGCTGTTAACAGTAGATTAACAGCGTGTTAGTGTACGAGAAACTGGGGGTTAGACTGACTTGGCCTGTGCCAAGAACATTTTAACCTGATTTAGCAATAAAGAATATGAATATCACCTAAGCCTATATGTAGAAGAGATGACCAAGTTGATCTCTAATTGGGAGCCTAACGATCCTGTGATATCCGCCGTAAACAAAGCACATAGAAACACGTGGGCGGAGATTCCTCATTAAACGCAATTATGCGAACACGAGATAAGGTACCACTTTTTGTCACATAAAGGAGACTTAACAATAAAACTAACGTGGGCGCGATCCTATTATCTGAACGGCATCCGCACAACGCTCCTTAGCAGCAGAAAAACAGTGAATTTATTGACAGACGATAAACTCGTGTTTATTTCTTTTCAGGGGTCAATTCTCCAGCACTTTGGGTCGATTCAGTCACTCGACCAGCCGCCTGAATCCCAACAGTGAGCCCGAGGAGGAATACAGCAGGAGCGCGCAGACGCTGCCGCGGAAATTGCACGATCGAAAGAACGAGAAGAGCGTAGAGAAACCCAGCTCTAACAAGTACTGGCACCGGCTCACGCCCAGCAAGCGCTCCAGCAGCGCTGTCAACGTCTCGCACCACGTGGCCACAGAGGGCAAAAGCAACGGCTACCCGCCCGGGCCCGCCAAGCCGGCGCGGACCAACAAGGTGCTCAACCGCAGCAAGAGCTTTGCTATGGGCGCACCTGAGCCTGAGACACAACCCCGCTACGTGTCAGGCATGAGCCGCAACTACTCCACCATGTACAAGTCCAACCCCCACCTCAGTCGCCTAGATGAGACCCCAGAGCAACTAAAGAGCCCCGGTATAGTCTCCATCATTAACAGAAGCCAGCGCGATCTTGCCGACGCCGTCTCCAGAGAAACCGAACGAAGGAGAGACGGACTGTTCGGAGCTAGGTACGGCAAGACTACGCCGATATCTAACGGTCATACTAACGGCTACGGCAAATACGACGAAACCGACAAGAAGAAGATGTTCCTCAAAGGATTACGGGAGAGGGCGCCGGAGCTCTACCACACTCTCCACGCCGAGGACGAGTCGGACGGCAGCAGGCTGTCTTCGAGATACAACACGCCGTCGCCTGGCTACAAAGACAGAGCGTCGGAGGAAAGGAAAACTGTTTACAAAACAGAGTCTTTGAACAGAGATACTAGTCCTTTCGTGTCCCGCCTGGACACACGCCTGAAATCTCCCGCCATCCGCCGCGGAAGCAACAGCAGCGATAACTACTCGGAGACCTACCGATACACGACACGCTCCGGCGACCCCGAGCGTCCCAGTGTCACTGACACCGTAGAAACAGTAAGTAAGAAGGTCGTGCCGGGGAGAGATGGCCGGTCGAAGGAAATTATAGAGTCGCGTGAAGTAAACTCGGTGACGAAAAGCAGAGGCTTCAAGGAGCCTATCAGCCTGAAATACATTGAAAACGGAACACGCTCGTCGCCGCTTGGCTTCGAATCCCGAAATGGTTCGTCTCCTCTGTATTCGGAAAGGAGGAGTAGTAACTACAAAGTCCTGGAGAAAATTAGAGATTATTAAATGAATTTTATTGATAATTCACATCACACATTGCCATATTATTATTTTTCTTCTTTACGAATTGAATTGAACAGAGTCAAAAGCAGACTGAAACCCTCTAATGCTTTAGATAGAATTTTAATAAATATCTACGCAACTTACTTACTTAATAAGAATATAATTATTTAACAATTTCCTTTAATTGTAAATCGATATTAATTAACTATGAAAAAGTCATAGCTTTACTAATTTTAAATATTAGTAAATACGTGATTTAATTCCGTCCACTGTATCATTAATAAAGAAAATGAATGAAAATAAAAAAAATTTTTGAATAGACCATAATTCTATACAAGTTGTATTCATAATAAGAATAAAAATAATGTACTTAATCCGTAAGATTTTTTTATAATAAAACGTTATACCTTACTAAATAAAAGTATTTGTAATACGCACTACGGTATTGTTTTATTGTTTGAACAAATGCCGGCTGCCAGACCGTCGAAATGCATGATTCAATGTGTTTTTAACCTTGCAGTTTGAATCTTGAATTATTATTTGAAATACTAGTTACAGTTGAACGGGGCAGACGCAGGTAGGCTGTTGACTGTACTGGTAGTGACCGGTAGGTAATGTGTATACAATCGACAGCAGGTCAACCTTAACGTATTGCAAAGATGCCTGTAAAGTCACTGGATAGAGTGGACGCGTACAAAGGTTGACGTGCTGAGGACTGTAGAATACGAGAGTAGGTAGGTACATGGTTTCTACTAAAAAGGCACATAATAAAAATTGTAATCTTCTTTTATTATGTCATTGACATTATTCAATTGTTCTACCTAATTCGTTTTCTTGTTGAAATGGCAACCAGCCGATGTCGACAAATTCTGCCAGCCACGTGTTGATACGAAATGGTGAAACAATTTTGATACTCGCGATTTCTTCGTGAATACTAAGTTTACTAGTGTAAACTAAATTAATAACCTAACCTAACTACATACAGCAATTCTGATATAATGTAGAAACAACAATGATAATCAAATGATAGTAACTAGGTACATAAACTGAGGTAATTAATATACATTTAGAAGATACAAAGAAACAGATTTACTATTTTAGGACAAAATTCTTTGGTACGTAAGGACATGTAATTCTTTTATAATTTTTTTTAATATACCAGTTTTGCGTCTGAACTTGAAGTACGAGGCTGAATGCATCAAAAATACGCATCGCGCTACCTGCTGGCGAGTAGCAAAACTAAAGGTAACATGGACAGTAATAAAAACCGGTAAGTGTGCTGGTTTGTATGTAGCACATCACTAGTCTTCCATAGACAAACTAAAATATAGTCTGTTTTCTGCTTTTCAAATCTTGAAAACAATTGTAAATACAATGATTGGCCAGTCTTCAAACAAAAAAAAAAAAACATTATTTTGGCCAATCACAATAATTAATTTCGACAGATTGTTCGAATTACTCAACGAAAACGGACTAGAAATCTTTTTCTGCTATGGTCGTCGCTCGCTTGACGCATCGTGGGACGCTTTTATTCGCGCCGTGTTACTTATTTTTTTTATAATTTAGCATCGAAATATTGATCAAAAGTGAGTTATCCTTCGTTTTAGGCGTATATAACATGATTTCATAAAACAACTTACAATTTGGGCTTCACTATTTCAGAAACATGTCTGGTATAGCAAGTGCACGTTTGGCCGAAGAAAGAAAGGCTTGGCGGAAGGATCATCCATTCGTACGTATTCGTGGGCATAATTTACTGATTATTACTTTAAATAATTTTTTTAAACATATTTTGATTTGCGGCTTACAGGGATTCGTGGCACGGCCCATGAAAAATCCGGATGGCTCGCTGAATTTGATGACATGGGAGTGCGCTATTCCAGGAAAGAAAGGGGTTAGTATCAGTGACAATATTCTAGAACGTTTCTAAACTGCCACTGGAGATCTTCAGATACGATTTGTAGTAATCGATTCCTTTATTCACAAAGCAGCTCGCAACATCTTTTTATTTTCTCTACCATCTTGTACTTTTGACAATGGAATGGTAAACGGTTTATCGGCGACATTCAGAGAAGAAATGGTAATAAGTTACCAGCGCCCTGATTCTGCTTCTTTTGACAACTCTGTATGAGCTTTCACTGACGTAAATACATACATATTTTGGCACTTGATGTAATAGAAAATCCAACCAGTGGAAAGTCGCAGAAGAGGGGCTGCTTTGTACATTTCTTTGTATCCTATCTGTTTCCCTACCTCAGACTAAACACATACATATATATCCAAAATCTTGGCACTGGCGTAGTCTCAAATAGCAAAGTGCTATCATCATCAGCCCACCGCTGCCCACTGCTGGATATAGACCTTTCTCCCCAAATGTCATCTCATGGTCGTTGCCATCCACGGACCTTCCCCTGAATGAACTCGTCTGACCAACAGGCTGCCCACTGACCGTCAACCTGTTCTTGCCCACCATAATCTCAGAAAAATAAAATGGCCTGCTTTTTCTTCTCTAATTATTCTGTCTTGTATTTTGCAGACTCCCTGGGAGGGAGGCCTCTACAAGCTGCGCATGATCTTCAAAGATGATTACCCCTCCAGCCCCCCCAAATGCAAGTTTGAGCCCCCACTCTTCCACCCCAATGTCTACCCCTCTGGCACAGTGTGCCTCTCTCTCCTGGATGAAGAGAAGGACTGGCGTCCTGCAATCACCATCAAACAGATTCTGCTGGGCATCCAGGATCTACTGAACGAGCCTAATGTGAAGGACCCTGCACAAGCCGAGGCATATACAATTTACTGGTTAGTGGCCTATCTTCTATAAACAGTCCTTCATGGATTAGAGTTAATTCCCACAAGCATTTTGTTTTGTTTGACATTTCCATCCACAAAGTTTTTAGAACTATAGAAAAAAATTGATTTGACTATGCTGGTCTACAAGTAGTTGAAACAGCTGTTAGTATAGATAGTGCCAGGTCAGAAGACAAAATGTCAATTTACTTATGGTCAATCGGAAGCCAAAATTCTAGCAAAATGTTGTGAGTCAGATTACAAGAAAAAAGGAAGTATAAATATAATCAATCACCACTGCTTGCAAAATGTTCTATCGCATGCTAGAATGTTTTACAGGAGACCCAAACAAAGTAGGTTATATTGTTAATATGTATTTATAATTTAGTTATGTTACTAATTCAATGAAAATCAGTAACATTAAATTGAATTATAACTGATTTCGCAATAATTTGCAATAACCGGCATAGGTAGTAGGACGAAGTAAGTCGCGCGCAGTTTAATGCCGAAAGTCGGGATTTTCCAGTATTTTAATTGTCAAATAATTTAATTTTAGCGCCATAAACCGCGAGACTCGCGCCGTTGTATTACCTTGCATACATTTAATTAGCTTTATAGCCATTGAACTAATTATAACCATTTTCCTTCCAGCCAAAATCGGCTAGAATACGACAAGCGGGTGCGAGCGCAGGCGCGTGCTATGGCCGCCACGGAATGAGCAGTTCACATCAACACCAGGGGCGTTCCTAAGTATGCAAGAAGGAATACATCTCGTGTGATATCAGTATAACCCTGTGGAAAGACCGTTAGCTATGCAAAGTACCTCTTAATCCACAAAATAAAATCTCAGGCGGCAACACAATCACTCACATCAGTTGTACACTCCTACCAATCTCTGTTTAAAATAGGTGAGCAGGGACATCTGGAATGGGCTGGAATAATTTACATGATCCATAACGGAGGCCTGAGAGAAATTTTATCACCATGGAAACCTTCACCATGTTTTGGTGAAAACATTTTCTAGGCTTCTATTATGGGTCGTGTAAGGAGATAATGACTTCCCTGAAGCACTGCTTTGATGGCTATTCATTCTTTATTCACTATTCATTGTATGGTTGTTTGGATAAATAGAAAATGATGTTTAGATTATGGGATGGTTCTCTGCTTCGATAAAGGTCTTTTTACACTGTGTATAATGAGTAGATAATGCTAACTTTAACTTTTCTAAGTCAATTGTTGAGATATCTATACTGTTTCAAACTGACTTGTAAGCTATGGATCTGTTGAGGTCATGTTTTTTAGTTATTTTCTGAATTGATAGATGTGTGTTAAGGTGTTAAGTAGCAAGTCTGAGCATCATTCCAATGTATGCCTCTAGGATTTATACAAATTAAGGAACTTTATACTTTTATTTACCAAATAAAGTTTTGTGTGACTCATCAGTCTAAGAATAAGTATAAAATGTATAACTCAGCAGTAATGACATGTTCTCCTATTTGTTTCTTCTCGATATGTCTATTTAGCTTTCCCTCGCTGTGCGAGGGCTTTTGCTTTTGAGAAAACAGTAGATATTTCAACAATTTGGTAATTTAATAGTAATTTTAGGTAATAGAATAACCAAGACAGCATTGTATCAGTAAACATATTCCATCTAACTTGACATTTTTTTTGTGGGCACATAAGATCTATGTAATGTGTAAGATAATTTTTTTTGTTATTTATTGGTGGAAATTCAGCATTTCTTAGGACATTATTGGCAGTATTGACTTTGCGTCGTCAAAGAGCTTATTCCTAAAACATTTGTGTAAAAATTCATAAGTCAAATAGAACTTGAAACAAGAATCTGCATTATTATTTTCAAATATTTTTGTATCTTATGTCAGTAATTTTTAATCGATCAATAAATTTTTAAACTTAGTTCGGCCTTTGTAATTGTAACTCCGGCCTAAGGCTGGAAACAGTGCTCGACCGACGGTCAGCGCTGACCGTCGGTCGGCGTAGCTGTATCTATGCAAGTCTATGAACGCGCACACAGCTACGCTGACAGTACGCGCGTGATTTGGTACGTGATTTGGTCAGGACGTAGGGTCGGGAAGTACCGTCGGTCGAGCACTGTTTCCAGCCTAAGGGGAAATAATGCTTTAACTACAGTAAAATCTACAAAAAGACGATACCTCTAAAATATTCCTTGGAGGCAGTTTGAATAATCTGTGATTAAATCTTTTCCTTTACTACAGACCACTACTTAGATATAAGAAACTATTTGTAACATCTCTCACCTGGTTGTGCAATAAAGTGTTCTCTATCTATCTATCTACAGACTATTTAAACTGACTCTCAAGAATGTTTTAAGGAGTCATGTTTTTATATATAAGACCGTTAAAGCACAATACCTAATAGACTCGATTATGCTAATGTTAAGTAACTTAAGGGGCTCCAGGGAGTAACACTAGTTACTAGCGTCACCGAGGAAAAAAATCATATTTTTTTACAGATCGAATTTGCAGTGTCTGTACAATCTCTCAATCATGTCAATATTTATTTTTAGGACCTAAGGCAAAAAACCTAGGACTAGATCTTGTCCCAGGTTTTTGATTCTGGGTTCTTTATCGTGGGTCCTAAAAATCACTGTTAACATGATTGAGAGATTGTAGGTACAGACATTTTGCAAATAGGATCTGTAAAAGAAGATATGTTTTTTTTCGTTGGTGGTGCTTAGTTTTTTTTTCTTTTATTTTTTTAAAGTACAGTGACAAAGTAACACTATACAGACACTCTCAGTAAATAATAATCTGTTTAAATACAATTCTAAAGACGATTTTTTTTTTAAGTTCACCATGATGTTAATAATATGTAGGTAGTCTAATAATAAGTTGTACCGACGGCATTCCGGCTCGGATGCCCATGCAAGCGCCGTGCGAAAGCCCACTGGATCCCCTTAAGTTCTTGGATTACGCAAATCCATGTCGTGGTTTCCTCCCGTGGATGTCGGAGAAGGCGACTAAGGAAATAAATTACCAGGAGACGGGCAGCAGCGTCTTCCTGAGATTCCAACCGTATACCTACTGTGATCGCCAACCCGCCTGCCAAGCGTGGCGATTATGGCAAAACCTCTCATGGTTATGAAAATGACGAGGGAGCGCCCTGCAGTGGGCGTCAAATGGCTGATGATGATGATGATGATGATGTCGTGGTTAGCTATGAACTACAGAATGACTTGACAATACCTGATGTTGACTCAAATTAAGCTAATAATTTTAGTCAACAAAAATTAAGAAAATAAGCATAAATTTTCTTATTTTCTGTTTTCTGTAACTGCCTTCTACCAACATCGTAATTCGGTTGCTTACATAAGAGTTCCTGGGTTTTCAGGCTTAGCAATATTTGTGTTTCGGGGTAACTCGAAAATGCGCAATTCCCGGGCCACGTCAAAATGAACTTGTTGTTTACAACTTACTGGTCTTGTACAACGTCTTGATTTTTTAAATGAAGGGTTATGGTTATGCGGGTTTTCTGCTTTCTAGTTGCGCTGTTTTATAAATAATGGTTAAGACCATAAAATATGTGTTAGTCCAGTCAAAATAGACATTCAGTTTGCATTAATTCCCAACGAGCTGGATTTTTGTATAGGTCTTAAATACGACATTACAATGTCAAAATTTCCTATCCATTTTTGTTTTTTGCCTATATCTCTGAAACAGTGAGAGCTCCTTACAAAGCACCTTTATCACCCTTATCGCGATTTCAGACTAGGAATTTACAATTATATGTAGGTAAACATTTCCGCACCGCCTCTGACATAGTGCACTCGGCGCTTTTTCCGTAGTCAACAAGGCATCCTCATAGTTTCTAGCTCAGAGACTATTAGTACTAGAAAGCTGAATGTTGGCAGAACCTTGTACCTACAGGACGTTTGGCAGATGGTTTGCCATGATGGTGAGGTCATTTGGAAACTATTTACCCCTATATTACTCATTACCTACAAAAACAGTTTTCTGTATTATAAGTTTTCTTAAAATGTAGCAACTGGTCCAAATTAATTTTATTTTTATCTGCAATGAATTTCTGATCCAATTTAATCAAAATTTGGGCAACTGAAACGAATAATAAATAACTAGCTGTTAAAGGCCCGAAAGTAAGATTTCTCTTAATAGGTCAAATTTAGGGTAAATTCTCAAAAAAACGGTCAAACAGGCGGACTGGCACGACGACATTCTTAACCACTCGTCTGCCGCGACACAGATCTGTGTCCAACTTAGTATGGGCCACCTATACGTTGCGTTCCGCGAGGGCAGTATTATGACCTTGAAATGTACCTACAATTAAAAACCATTGTTGTGGCTCGGACGGGTCCTTTAGAATTCTACAGATTAAGTAGAATTTAACTAAAATTATTCATGTTATTTGACATTTAAGAAGCGTGCAAGTCGGCCTTAGTATAAATATAATAATAATAAATACATAAACTCACGCCTGTATCCCAGAGGCGGAGTCAGAGACCAGCGACTGTCACTTGCCACGATCCTGACCGATCACTTTTCGCTTCCTCAACATTCATTAGTCGTTGCATGCACGCACGCCGGTTTTGGGTAAGTACCTACTTTCTATAGTTATAAGTTACCTAATAAAAAACTGAAATAAAAAATAACCAACAACCTGACTGCTGAGCATCAGGTAACTACTAAGCAGGCGAAACCAACCTAAGGAGTTTTTGGTTGGTTCAACCTTTGCTAGACAAATGGTTCAGCAAACAAGACGAGAAGATGGCAACTATTGTCAATGACTTCGCAGAACTAAAACACTCAGTTATGTCTTTGAATAATTACCTACCAAATATGATGAGCCGCATAAGGATGTTACCGTCGTACATCGATCCATTACAATCCTAGAGAAAAAAATTGCCATCGTTGAGCAAAGGGACTCAAAAATTGATGACCTCGCGGCAAAGCTAGATGTCATGGAACAGCGGGCGCGTATTTGCAACATTGAAGTCGCAATCTATCAGAGGCGCGGGGAACCGCTTTGTGAAACTTTCCTTGGTATTGCAAAAGCTGCCAGGCACCCGATTACAGCCGCAGATATCATCTCAGCGCACAGAGTCCGCCATGCCAAGAGCGACAGCAAGCACCCAAGAAATGTCATTGTCAAACTGGCAAGTCAAAGTACCTATGCGTGATAACTTGTTGCCCTCGTATCGACTCCCTAAAGGAGTCGGCTCTGATGTCATCAACATAACTGCAGAACCAAAGAAGATCCAAAGAAGACATCTGACCCGAGAAAGTCGCTGTATCGTGATACACGCTTCCTGGCCAAAAACGTTAGATTCTAGTAGGTATGTGTGGATTAAACATGGATAAATCCTGGTACGAGAAAATGACACAACACCATCCTTCCCCATTCATTCAGTCAAGGATTTGGAGAGAATTAAAAAGCATTTAAGGATCAAAATTCCGCAGTGCAAACGGTATTCTGGTCTGTTATTTGCTTTTATCACATAGTAACAATTACCCAACCGACGAATCATCTCTATATCGAAACTGCGACTTCTGTTTTATTCATTACTCTATTGATACCCGAACAAACGTACAATTTGTTTCGTAGAAAAGCATAAACGGCTGATTGAGAGTTATCGCACTCCAAAGTCAAATTATAAAATTTTTGCATCACACAATAGCCTCATTACCTACACTGTATGTTTTGAGTAATATTTTTTGTGTATGTCCTGAATACCAACCGAATAGGTATGTGTTGTTTTGGTATATAGGTATGACATATATTTTTTATTTTTCAATACTGACGATACATTGTAATTTCTGCACATGTAATATAACAATAATAATAACAATTAATAGCCTCACTAGCATTGTAACGCCACCAATTATATACCTCGATAGCTTGTAGGTATCTATAACATTTTCCTTAACTATGGACTGGATCTTACTAAATTATTAAAATTAATGCATCTGGTTATTACTATTCACAATTGATGATCAAATCTCTGTATATTACCAAAATTGCCGTGGTGTGAGGTCTAAACTTACCTAATACTTTGGTTGACAACGTGGCTAATACCTAGTAGGTACCTATCCCTGACAATCTATTTATAGACATAAGGTACTGTGTGTACCTCTGTGACAGAGACCGAGATGCCACTGATAAGCGGGACGGAGTGGCGTGCTGGTGGTGGTGCGCCGTGGCCTGCGAGCCGCCCGCTGCCAGCTGCTGCAGCCGGAGGCCGTGGCGCTGGCGGCGCCCGCCGTGGAGGGCGGCGCCCCCGCCCCGCTGCCGCCCAACATTGACTTTGTGGCAATACAGTTAATGTCGGATGAGCATAAGAGTCATATTTTCTGCGCAATATACATACCTACCACTGAATCGAACCTGTAAGACCTATAAAACGTTTCTCAACAGCTTGCAAGGTACTTTCCTGTCCTCTGACGTAGATTTTGTGTTCATAATAGGCGACACGCGTGGTGATTAAGCCCATACTCTCTCCCTGAGAGAAGGCCTGTGCCCTACACTGGGACGTATATAGGCTGCTTATGTAATAATAGGCGACTTTAATGTACCGTCACTTAGCTGGAATTCTTGTGATGCGGGCCCTGTTTTGCTTCAACTCACTAATGACAGTGGACAGATACCTCGATAGATACTTAATAATTTTTTTCTCGGTATTAAATCTTGTAGAATTTTATTATTTAAAAAATGACAAAGACCGTATCTTGGACCTGTTCCTGTCTAATACAGTAGTACAAGTGAGCCCCTTATCTGTCCCCTCGTCCCTATTGATAGTTACCATCCGCCTTTTCATGCCGTAATTTCTCTTAAATTGGATAAGCTAATGGCAATTAACTCACCACGATATCGATTTATTGAGAACGATTTATACCGCAATAAACAATGATTAACGTATTATTAATTGGTCGGACACATTACCAGGAGGTGGGCAGCAGCGCCTTCTGCGGAAATGCGATATACTGCGTGGCGAGTATGGCAAATACCCTCATGGCAGTAAATCAGAAAACTAGGCCCCCAGTCCCCGGCAGCTCCGCTATTCCTGGCTACGGTAGCGGCGGAGCAAGGGGTGCTAAGAATCTCCGGCAGTGATCTGGCTACCACCTCCAAGAATGAAAACGACTGGCCCTGGTAACACACAACATTCGCACATTCAGGACAGACGAAAAGCTAATTGAGCTGGAAGAGGAAATGGGTAAGTTACACTGGGATATCCTAGCCCATCTGTATTCTTCTATTGGCCTCTTTCTCGAAGTTATTTTTACCCAACTGCATGGTTTGCCCGAGGTAAACATACTCCTTAATTAACAACTTCGAGAATACTGTAAAATGTATGCCATGTGCCTATTGTATACATACATATTATGTATGTAAACTGTAGGAAATGCTGCTGGTTGTACATATACGTATATACCCTTAATGTTATTGATGAGTTAGACTAATATCTTTTGTACAACTGTTTATTTTCACAAATAAAAAAAAATTACAAGTTAACGAATAATAGGCGACCAACTTATAAAAGGAAAACTTCGTCCAAAATCCATTAAAAATTACTTTAATGAAGTTGTTAGTTCTGTAAAGCAGATAAAACCCCTTCTTTTTACGGAACCCTACACTGCGCGTGGCCCGACACGCACTTGGCCGGTTTTTATCAACGGTCCGGGAAACGGTAACATTTAGGCAAGGAGAATTTATTTAGGGATAGTCTCTTCGAACAAAAGTTGCATAAAACCCAGGGCCAGTCCACGACGTTTAAATGTTTGTTTTTTTTTTTTGAAAATTGAGCCAGGTACGTCGAAGAGGTCAACGGAGGCTTTTAATCGTCTTTCTCCTTTCAGAAGACTGATAGCAATTTACGTAACAGTCACCTTTCTCGCTTCCGACCTTCGGCTTCGTTAACTAGCACTAATAAACTATAATAGAGACCCTTCTAAGCTAATTGTTTGGAATAACCATCGCTACTATTGTTGTGAGGGCACAGACACAATGGGAGCGATGGCACAAAGCCGTTATGAGGTATCAAAGGGTCAGCCGATTGGGCGGATAGTAAAATTGTTACTAGCTGAGACAACACCACCACAGGGGATTACACAAGAACCATTTTGTTATAATATCTACTTGCTTATTTTGTCGTAATATCTACTTGCTTATCATAGCTTATTATGACAAATCTATTACATTGCCTGGCCGAGTATTTCTACTTGTTAATCTGAAGGTAGGTTAGCTAGGATAGGTTTTTAAAAATTGTCCTCAGCACTGGTTAGTGCAACAAAAGAATACAAAATCATAGCAAGCAGGCGAAAAACCACTCATGGTATAAACGAGTCTACCCGGAACACATCGAATGATCACTTTAGTATTAAATAACTCGCTCTTTACGTCGCACGCTCACCGTCGTGCTACTTTTAATATTCTAATAATGTGTGATACGTAATTCGATTATAAGTCATTGTTATCTAGTGATTTTAAAAATGGCGAGTACTATCTGTCGATAATCCTATTAATTATTTTACTAGTTACTCTAGTTGCTGAATTTCTGAATGATAGGGTGTACCTGTATGCTGACAAGGTTCAGCCATTGACACATCGCTATTTGAATGGACTGAGGGGATACAAACATATTTATTTACCATAACTAACCGCATAATACTTATGCGTGTGGCACAGACGCTGCTATAAGCTTGACGATTAACTCTCGTTCAGTTGAACTCTCAGATATCTTACTACTTATAGTGCCCGCCGCCTAGAGTTGGGTATGTCACTGATGACAACTTTAAAAAAATCATAGAACGTAGCTTTCAAAAACTCAATCAATGTGTTTATCTTATTTATATTTATATTGATACAAAAAATTGATTTCTAGGTTTAACTTTGCATTTGACTAGCATTTTTTTATCGATTTTTTGTAATTGAAATGACAAACTTCACTAAAACACAACCCTCTTCAGTTGGGTAAAAATTGTCATAGATCCACTGCAGATTATCGACAACTAATAGATCTACGTTGGAAATTCGCCCGTAATCCAACAAAATAGAGTGCAGTGACTGTACGTACAGGTTACAGTCGATTGAGCTTTTCAGTATGAACATAATGTATAATATACGTATGTACATATTAGGTATGCTCTTTGTAAACTACGTTTGCGAAAGAGAGATTTAGATCACTTATTTTCATTCCATGAGAATTCAGAGGGATGTGTCGTATGTATTTAGAATCCGGTATATAAGAAAGTCTTATGTAATATCCAATTTCAGGTTCCACTACTATTGATGGTCATTTACCTAGTAGCATATTCCGGTGCAGCCAACATCTTATACGTGGTGCCTTTTACCTCCATGTCTCACAACATAATGCTGAGGCCCATAGGTCTGGAGTTAGCCCGACGGGGTCATAATGTAACCGTCATCACTGCCTATGAGGAGAAAAATCCGCCGAGGAACTTCCATCAGGTCGTCGCCGATAACACTACTATTTGGGAGGCTACTGGTAAGTTAAGGTCGCATAAAAAGTACTTAGCGGATCATTTCAGAGTAGCAGGTGCTTGCCTAATATTGGATAAGAAGAACGTTCCTAATTGCAGTAACTATTACAACTTCTGTAGGTGTATTTTGACTGAATCCTAGATTTCACTTTTGTAAGGATTTGTAGCATGAGAGGTCGTGAGTTCGTATCTCGGCATGTAAAAATGACTTTGTTTTCTATGTTAACATGTGATAAGAATGTTCTTTTTTGTATACTAAAGCACATGACATAAAAATAAGTACACTTGCGAATTTGAAGCAGCAAACCACTCGCTAACGGTGAAGGAAAAAATTTGAGGTAAGCCGAGGGTTTTAGATGTTCACATATCGCTTACCCGCGATAACAACGACGTAATTACATTTTTGAAAGGAGAATGGTCAATTTACTATAGAAGTTAGTCTATTTTTGCGCGTCTTCTTGCGCATTGATGAAACCAACGTTAATCTATAAGAAATTAGCTCTGGATTATGCAGCAAAAATATTATGAATATATTAGATGGGAGTTTCGAGAAATCTTAATTTTGAGCCCATGTTTTGAGGTTATGGCAACTTTGGTGGTTTGGTGTTATTTTGGGTTGGCATTGGCACCTAGTCAGTTTGAATTATAAACATACCTAGGTCATTATTAGGTAGGTATCGTTAGTTAGTGCTAAGTAATAATTCTGTATAAAATACAAAATATCCGTAGGTTTCATGCAATAAGTAATAGGGTTTGTCTGGTATTATGGCATATCTGTACGACAGTTTGCAATATTATATCTTTAAAAAAAGCCATAGGCATGTCTAAGAAGGAAAAAGGAAGCATAATTACGTACATGATCAGGTGCGATCCACGAACTCAACACATTAAGCATTGAGTTGGATAGTTCGTCCAAAGAATGCACTGGCAGTCGCTGGGGAACCTCATAGGAGCAGTTGATGCAACGTCGGCCAGGACTAACTTGTGTTCCACCAGAACCAGATGCCATTGTAAACAAAACAAACTTGTTTTGAACATAACCTATCCAAAAATATCTAAGAGTTTAATTCTCTCTTTCACAATCACAAGTTCAGTTCGTTCCTACGGAGGAAGTTTGTGCTTTATGCCACAGATTATTTATGCTTTTAGCCAATGACATGTTAGGCGTTTACATACTGCGACTTTTTACAGATAGCGCGTGTGTGTAACGGTGGACGATTTGCGAGTGTATTCATGCACTAGCAAATCGTCTAAATCGCGACTATATCGCTGCAAAAAGTCGCAGTGTTTAAGGAGCCTAATGGGGGACAACGAGATAATTTCTGATAAATAAGCAAAAACAGTCTTAGGTCCTGCGCATAATTGAGACAGGACTATCCTAAGCCCACAATGGCGTTTTATTTTAGTTATTTTTTTCACATATTGTTCATACATCATCATTATCATAATTTTAGCCATTGGACGTCCACTGCTGGACAATAGCCTCCCCCAACGATTTCCAGAAGGGCTGGTTGGATTGTTCATACACATGGTCATTTTAACAATAAACTACATTAATTAAACAGTATAAAATCCACTGGAATCAATTTGCAAAAATGAAAGCGTAATAAAACCGCTCGTTTGAATTTCCGTCAAAAACTCCCCGTTTGCAGTTTGCACTGTCGCATTTTATGTATGTACACGATTTGCGATTTTTGCAATAATTAATCTAATCTGTCTTTGTAATCTGTATTGACTGACTGAAGTTTTTTAGTTATACAATCAATACAGATATTTTTTAATTATTACTTTTAAACCCCTGATTCTTTTAATTTATCAAATAGAACTATGAAATCATTTTTCAAAAGAAACATTTTGAGGTATAAATGCTTAAAGCGCAACATAGACTGTTTTTGATCATTCTCCTTTAACAGTAGAAAATTTCGACGATGGCTTTATAGAAAATCAGTATATGTATACCTAATGCATAATGCGTCATTTGGCTAAAATTAATAGAAATCGACAATCCGCGGTCGCTACACGCTCTCTTTCTGCGAGAAGGCCTGTGCCCTGCAATGGGACTTATAGGCTGCTTATGTAAGGATTTGTAGAAATGAGAATAATAATAGAGTTTGTGCATGAGGGTCGTCCACTTTTGCAAGCGTAGTCGAGTTACGCTACGAGATAATTTGCAACGATTCAATTCAAGTATTTTACTTCATTATAAAAAACAAAATATTTACTTAATAAACGTCAAAGTTGTTAGTTTCAGTAGTGCAATTAATATATTATGTGAAGAAGAAGCTAACAAAGAAACTACATAATTTATTCTTTTCAAAACACGTTTAAACTTAATTAACAGAGTTTTTAACTTAAAAATTATTACTCATGAATGTCTTGAACACTAGACACAATCGAACGAAGATATTAAGGTTGAAGCTGTCGACTGTACTGCTGTTTTAGCGACAGTAGCTCAAACATTTACCGCGTGTTTGTCCACTAATGGACATAGGCCAAGGGTATAGGCCAAGGGTATAGGACATAGGCTTTCCCAAGAACGCTTCTTTTTGTCCTCTGCCAAAATCATTCAGTCGAAATCTCACAGTGTTAAATTATATATTTTTTAAACAGTAAGAGTAATAAGACGCCCACCTCCCAATGCCCACAGCAGTAAGTACCTACTGCAGTATTCGCCAACTCGGCACTTTGCTTTTACTTTAAATACCTATCAAGGTAAGATATGTAAAGTAAAGACAATTAATGCCTATGCATTTCTTAAGGATCAATTGCTTTCCTCATTCTTATTGATGCTGTAAGTCAGCCATTAACATTGAATTAACTCTAGATGTGATGGGCTAACGAGAAATATGTACCTATTGTGTTTATCTTTCCTCACACTTCATATTGGCTGGCAAGACTATCATCACATCAGTGTTGCGCTTGGGTAATGTACGTGACGAATAATAATCAACGTCTGAGAGTGTAGACCTAGAGCTCATTCTGTCATCGTTTTCTATATTACGTGCAGGAAATCTGGAACGATTTCAATCGTCTAACTGTCAATTTCCATACTAATTGCTTAGGCCTCATATCGGCATCGGCATCTTGCGAGGATAAATGAGACTGAACTATCTGCAGTCAGTATATTAAACAGGTCTAATCGTGATTATTTATTAGGTAAAGTTTAACACGTTCGCGGCGGCATGAGTTTTGGCTAACTTACAGGTAGTGCGTTACAAGTCCTAAACGTCTGGAGGTTGATTATCCGTAACGGCGATACAAGGCCTTAGAGACTGGTACGGAATTTTTTTTCAACGGCCTATATTTTCGTGAATTTTCTATGAATAACTAAAATGACGTATGCAACTCATTGTAGATTAGTCAATCTTGAGTTCTCTGGCGCAGGACTTAGATCGGATTTGTACTGTAGAAGATATGAGCATTTTATTTTACCAGACACATTTGTCTGGTAACGCACCGATTGAAAAGGACAATCTAGAGTTTCCAAGTTTGGAGTAGTGATGGGAAACAAAACTATCGATAAAATACGAGATACATAATAATGCATAGTGAGTATCTCAGAGCTATAGAGGATGTTACCGAAAGGTCCTGTCAGACTAAATAGACTAGTTCAAAGTTTGTTGATAACAACAGAGAACATTTGTTATGAGGCTAAATGCGAAATCTCAAAAAAGTCATTAGCTCCATAGCTGCTCCACCATCATGGTGCAGTAGGAATGGAATTAGTATGGAACAGCTGATATTTTTTCAAGGGTACCATTTGGCCCCATAGTGAAAGCTGCTTGACTGAATAGTTAACCACCCTTTATCATTGTATGACATGCCTTTTATGTAACACGTAATAAAAGGTGCCTGAATATTTTATCATTGACATCAAACAATATGGTGCAAATAAAATATTTTATTTAAAATTACCTTAAACTTTCAAACATTCAACCAATCTATGAGAAACTTTCTTCTTAATT
This sequence comes from Yponomeuta malinellus, assembly GCA_947308005.1. Lineage (NCBI taxonomy): Eukaryota > Metazoa > Arthropoda > Insecta > Lepidoptera > Yponomeutidae > Yponomeuta > Yponomeuta malinellus. Next base: position 10,255,044 of record OX371006.1, on the reverse strand, counting down.
AGAAATTTTAAACTCAATAATAATTAGTTTAATCTTCTTAAAATTCTGACAAACTTTAATAATCAAAATTTTTTAAACTCAATAATACTTTTTCAACTAAAAATCAGGAAACAAAACTTAAGTTACTCTAAATAAATTGGTAAATAAAAAAAAAAAACAACCGAATGTAGTATGTGTTTTGAAATCTTTGGTGCATTCACTATGGGATTATTACAGTGAGATCTTAATTAAATCACATTCGACTTTAAAAAACTTAAATAAAATTCTTCTTGAGATCAGAATAAAACATAAGTAAAATAATAAGTAGGGTATGTACCTACTGTAATATAACCTTCAATTATTGAAAATATAATTTTTTAACTTTGATTTATGTCATAAAGAAAAAAAAATCGACACGTTCTTAACAATTTGGCGCGAAATCCAGTAAACAGTGGCACGTTCGAACAATCAATCGCCAACACTAGACATTTATGCCCTCTACCCCGGTGCGATACCAGTCCTTGCCGTACCAGTCGTATAGGACTTGTATAGCACTAGAAGGATTTTGTTTTCGTCCAGGAGAAACCCGTCGAATTTGTCTGGTACTTATTTATTTCAATATTTAAGTGCCCCTTAAGATATCAAACCGAAATGTACAGTTATCTCTTTCACACTCCTTCAAACACTAAAGATATAGGCCGCGCCGCTGGGGGAAGTCTCATGTTTTTACCGCCGCACCGAATGGAAGTCCAGTACCAGACAAAAATGACTGGTGCCGCCGCGAACGTGTTAATTACCTTAATTCCCGACGTTAACATGTAACTATTATGAGCATCGCTAGTTATTAAAAAATACAATCTGCAGTGAATTGAATTATACTTGAATTTTACGTCAACGTTTTTCGTGTGAAGATGCAGTCGTTGCATAGCACGCTGGTTGACAAATAATATATATTTTTTGCTTTCATCAAGAGGCCATTTAAAAAATTAAACAGCTGGATATGAATTTTTTTCTATAACTATTTTTTTTATTCACGTGGTACGAATTCACAATTTTTTAGGGTTCCGTAGCCTACAAGGAATCTTTATAGTTCCGCCATGTCCTTCCATCTGTCTGTCTGTCTATCCACGGTCTTGCTCAGAGACGATTAGTACTAGAAAGCTGAAATTTAGCACAGACATACATAATTCTATTAATCCTCATCCAAGTGGCACGAAGACGCTGGATGAAAGCCGCTTCCAACCGGTCTTTTTGGAAATCCATGGAGGAGGCCTATGTTCAGCAGTGGACTTCTTGTGGCTGAATGATGATGATACATATTAATCACGGCGACAAAACGGTAGAATAAAGTCTTTAAAAACCCTCCTACCCCACCCCCTTCACCTAATCTAGGGATGCATTCCGAACATGAAACCCACCTAACAAACCTTTTTTTCGCCTTCAAAATAGTGTGGAATTCGTATCGTTGGATTGGTCGATTATTTTGACCATTTTTTAGAACATTTTTTGATTTCGGGTTCCGTAGCTTTAAAGCGCAAATTTTTGTCGGAGTAGCGCGTCCCCCCTCTCTTGGCTAAGCGGTTGATTGTAGAAATGTGAAAAAATTCATCGTAGTAGCACATATAATGAAATTAAAAGGCAAACTATCACGGCTAAGTAGGCTTTACAAGTTAACGCGTTATAAGGCGACCAACTTATAAAAGGAAAACTTCGTATAAAATCCATTAAAAATTACTTTGATGAAGTAGTTGGTTCTGAAAATAGATAAATCCCCCTCTTTCTACGAAACCCTACACTGCGCATGGCCCGACAGGCACTTGACCGGTTTTTTTTAATTTCCGTTAAAACTTTAAATCTTTTTGAAATAATTTATTTTGAAATCTAAATTTTGAGTCAACTACCGTTCTATAGTAGATGGTTTTTTTTATTCCAAATTTGGCAATGTGCTATAAAATGTTTCCTACGTCCACCGTAAAAGTTACTATGCTATAACAAAATGACTAAAGCAAAAAATACCAGAAAAACGGCTTGAACGGCAGAAATCGGCTTCACTGCAAACAGTCCTCGAAGAATAGATAGATAGATAGAATATTCTTTATTGTATGTACACCAGGAATTACATATGAGTATTTATCAATATTATAGTACAGTACAATTGGCGGCCTTATTACTAAAAGTAATTTCTTCCAGACAACCATTGACGGAAAAAAAAGAGAAGCTAAATGACGGGTAGTCGGTGCAACTAAACAATACTAAGAAAGATATTTATATATTTAATACACATACATAAACGGTACATAAATATAGAATAAACATACAGAAATAAAAATTATCATATGAAGGGAGGAGATGAACGAAAAATATACCTACATACTACTAGGAATAGATTTCACCAAAAAGACAAAATAAATAAATAAATAAAAAAAAACAAACTTAAACTGAGGCAAAGAAATATTTTTGAACCCTGCTTTTAAATATTGTTAGGGACGGTGAAAATCTTATGGCTAAAGGCAGATCATTCCACAGGCGGACAGCTGTGATAGTAAAGGAATTGCTGAAGAACTTTGTCGAATGACTCGGTGTCTTCAGCAATCGATTATGAGCAGATCGCAAAGTCCGGCCGTGCGTATCACTCAAAAACTCAAAGCGATTTTTGAGATACAGAGGTTTGGTTGGATTGAACAGCACCGAATAGAGAATTGAAAGAATGTGAGCATTCCTACGGAGGCGGATAGGGAGCCACTTGAGTTTGACGCGATATTCGGAGATATGGTCATATTTATTACACTTAGATTATTACACTCCTACTTGTATTTACTAGTTACTTATCAACTTTACTGTATGTAGAGCCGATGATCTAAAACTTTTTTGTAACACGTGATTTATTTCTTAGTCTAAAAATGCGTGATTTAGATAACAGCGTCGAAATGGATACGATATCGCTTGTTACTCCTATAATTTTATTCGTCGCTGCGATTAATTGCGTGCGATAGGTACATCTTGATGTTAAGTGCCTAAACAGTTCAATGCCATTGTTAAAATTTCAGGAACCGGCCGACCAAATGTCTTTTCAACGGTAGACATCAGCGTCGAAAAGTTCCACGATGTCATATTGTGGCGAGGGGGCCTGGCCTCCACCGAGATCACGCTGAAATCTCCCCAGGTCCAACACTTTCTTCGTCAGGACAACAAATTCGATCTTGTGATCAGCGAGCAATTCTTCCAAGAGGCGCTGTACACTTTAGCCCACAAATACGACGCGCCGTTAGCTCTCATAACAACGTTCGGGAACTGCATGCGACACAACTTAATCGTCGGCAATCCCTTACAACTTGCGACCGTTATACCGGAATTTATCGACGTGAAGCAGCCATTTAGTTTCTATGGCAGATTAAAGAGCTTATACTTTACTGCGTACGAGCATTTTTGGTGGAGATTCTGGTACTTGAATAAGCAGCAAGAACTTGTGGACAAGTACATACCGCTGCCGCAGCCGGTGCCGAGTTTGATTGAACTGCAGAGGAACTTTTCATTGATTTTACTGAACGGGCACTTCAGTTTTGATACCCCAATGGCGTATGCGCCTAATATAGTCGAAGTCGGTGGGTTGCATTTGAAGGAGACTCATCTAGAGTTACCTCTAGTAAGTAAATAGCTTTTAGGTTTATCTGACGTAAGTAAATAGCTTTTTAGTTTACATTGACTGCCTTGTTGGTCTGTCAATTAACATCAAAACAGAGGTCGTAGGTTAGATTTCCTCTGGAGGCCGCTATACTTGATGGCCTCATGGCCTCAGTCCGGTGTATTTCCATGTTTGTGACATCCTTGCCTGGTTATCATAACACAGGGTATACTGGTTTGTAACCAGGACGAGCAATTGTGTTGTGTGGACGTTATTATTATTATTTAATTTATGTACCGTTACTTTACATTAAAACTATTAACTCATAAATAAGTGTGCAAAGGCTACCGATAGCATAGGGAATCCTAGTTTGGGAGCCAGTAACCACTTTTTTAACCTTTTTCTAAATAAAGTTTTTTTTTCATTTTCAAAGGTAAAGAACGCAAGAAATGCTAATTACTTAATTATTAAGAAATAATTATGTTGGGGCTTACTTAAATGTCTTCATAACTTGTATTTGATTCAAGGCTACCTATCAAGGGTACCTTCGCACTACGAAGGGACCGGTCTACCATATCTCAGTGCGCCTAGGTAGCAAGATTCTTAATCTTTCTTCGAAGACTCTATTGTCCCCCAACAACATTTTCAGTTCTTTGTCCGATTTTAGCACTACAAAATGTACTGAGTTCTTTGTGTGATAATACTCGTAATATCCAAGGTAAGACACTAATCAGAGTATTACGGATGTCACCCGTAATGACATAATGATAGAGTCGACCGTCGCCGTCTATAGTAAATTGCTGACATCGGCCGGTTAAAATTACTGCTTAGAAATTGTTCAGAACGTACATTGTACAGCGTATAATGGACGTGAATATTTGTCTTAGTACTTGAAATCCGAGTTAGGATTCGAGTTGTAAGAGCCCTATCACACTAGCGCTTTGACAGCGATTTGAAAGCGATGCGATTGCGCACCGAGCTCGCCATGACTACGCGGCCATTTTGTACAATTGTGTTCGACAGTCGATGCTACTTTGTACAATCGCGTTCGAGCCTTAAACTAAAAACTAAACGCTAATTAATTAATTTAACATTGTTCGAATGGCCATTCACATTATTATTATCTACTGCATAAATTGTAGGTAATTGTTTTTTTTTGTTGTATCATGTAATCAACTAATACTTCCTATCGTCACGTCTCTGTTTCTGTTCAGTTACAAGTAGAGGCCATCCTGGTATCTGGGTCTTATTAATGTTTTAGTAATATTCTCTATTGTATCGTTTGCTTCCCAAATAAATAAAAATAAATAAAAATAAATAAAATAAAGTTTATGCACTTTTTTTTCTATTTACCTACGTCAAAAGTGGTTTTAGGTAGAAAGTGCGTACCTAGGTAGAAAGTGCGTAATGAAAACCTTTTTTTTCGATATGGCGCAGAAAATACGACTTAATTAAAGTTACAAATTAAACATAGGCTCTTTTCACAAATCAAAAAAGAGTTTAACAAACAGCGTATGTAACAAAACATTTTCTTTGCAGATCCTGAAGAAGATAATGGACGAAGCTAAGCACGGCGTGGTGTACATGAACTTCGGCTCCAATGTGAAAAGCTCGGAGCTTCCGCCGGAGAAGAGGGATGCTTTCCTCAAGGTGTTCGGGAAGCTCAAACAAGTGGTGCTTTGGAAATGGGAGGACACCGAAATGGACAATAAACCCAGTAACGTTATTATAAGGAACTGGCTGCCTCAGAAGGAGATTCTTGGTGAGCATTCTCTGGCTCTCTCTCTCTCTTTAGGCCGTAAACTGAGAACCTTGTGGTGGGGCAGGCACACAGGCTCATGCCTGATGTAAGTAAGACATTGTTGTTTTTCCACCAATTAGAATGAATCCCGATAAATACTCACACAGACTAATAAAGCGGAAGTTACACAAGGAGAGTAACTCGCACGCGAGTGGCGAATAATCGTATGAGATTATCCCAATGGCGGAACTCGCCATTTGATTCTCGCCTGCGGTTGTTTACATTTTGACACAAACTCGTTCTCAAGCGATTCTCGAATGCAAGTATCAGAGGCGAGACTCACTTATCTTAATATTTACACTACAGGCGAGTAATCGTAGATATATAGGAAAAATCCCGCTTACTTCCCATTGTGTCCTGAAAATTGTAGCCACAATCTATTTCATTATTTTATTACTCTCCTTAGCCTATATCACAAACAATGACCTATTTTACTATAACTAACCTTTTTCTATAGTAAAATAGGTCATTGTTTGTGATATACATTTATTAATGGCTTTTTAGGAAATCTAGGTAAAATCTCACGTAAGAAAGAAGAGAGGAGTCCAAGAAATCTTGTGTCCCTGAATGACATTAGGAGCTAAAGATTAATAATTGCGATAAAGATGTTTTTTTTTTATAAAAATACATTCTTTCAAACCTCCAACTCCAACTCCGAAAATAAATATTGATAAGTAGTGTTATTTACTTTATTTTTTAGTGAGTTTATCTATTTCATTTCGCATCACGTGCCCATCAAGTATTTTAACATTTTAATGCAGTTTCTCGGTCCCCAATCACCTTACAGAAAATCCAGCAATTAAGTAAATCCGGTTTTTCGGTTCCAGCCCACCCGAACGTCAAAGTGTTCATATCCCACGGCGGGCTGATAGGCATGCAAGAAGCTATTTACCATGGAGTCCCAGTGGTGGGAATCCCAATCTACGCTGACCAGTACAACAACTTGCTCCAAGCCCAAGAGAACGGATTCGGAAGAATACTTGAATACCACGATATCAACGAAAAGAACTTGGAGGCGATTCTCGGAGTCATTCTAAAGGATAACACTTTCAGGGATAAAGCAAAAGACATGTCGCGAAGATTCCAAGATAGGCCTCTAAGCGCTCTAGATACCGCCATGTTCTGGATTGAATATGTAGTGAGGAATAAAGGGGCTCCCTTTATGAAGAATCCTGCGAGTCATCTGAGCTGGGTGGCGTATAATATGTTGGATGTCTACGCGGTAGTGCTCGGGACTTTTTCTGTTATTGTTTTTGTTTTAGTCAAGATTTTTTGCGCGGTCCGATGTTTAATAGCAAAAAAGGAGACCAAACAAGTATCGAGGAGGAAAAAGACGAAATAAGTTTTCTTAGTTACCAAGTAGACAGACACTCGGTAACATTGACGAAATTAATTTCGTATCTTTGCTTATTATCTACGTAAATACAGTAATTTTATAAAATTATATGATACTTACTTATTTTAGGTATTTAATTAAAATAAAAACCATAGAAAAAATATCGGCCATTTGTGTTTAATAGTTAGTGTGAAGTTATAGTAGCAATACCACTCGCTAACTGTGAAGGAAAACATCGTGAGGAAACCTGAGTGTCTGAGCTATCACGTACCTCAGCGCTTGAAATCGGCAATCCGCGGTGGGCACGCGGGGTGATTAAGCCCATACTCTCTTTTGAGAGAAGGCCTGCGCCCTACAGTGGGACGTGTATATGCTGCTTATGTATATACCTATGTGTGTAATCTTGCTTATGAGTACCTTAAAAGGTAGGAGCGTAACCGCAATAGTAAAAATACTGCCCAAGTGCGAGTTGGACTTGTGCACCAAGGATTCCGTACGAACACAAAAATGTGTAAGTCTCGCCTATTTAGCAAAAATAAGTAAGCGGACCAGCCTAATTATTTATTTTTCTTTTTTAGGCAGTCGGATATAATCCACCGTTGTGACTCATTGGGTACGGAACCCTAAAAAGAGAGCGTAAATTTACAAATAAAAAAAAAACAAGCTTTTTTCGCACTCGGTCCTGTTTCTAACCGGCCAGCCTAGACTGCGTCCGTTTAAAAGCCCCTACCATGACACGCTTAATTCCGGCGAAGTGAAACAGTGTCTGCGCCGACAGGCCACCAGGTATAATTAGGCAAATATTTGAACGTAACATTGCTGTTTGCACAAGGCTGTGCGGGAGTGCTCCCAGCTTTTGTTCGACAGACTTACACCCTGCCGACTATGCTATACCTACCGAGGCATGGTGTACCTGAGTACAGACTTATGAATTCGAAATGCGGGACTTGAAAGTCGCACGGCTTTCTCCACCGCATAGGTAATATTATGACGGCGAAGTTGGTAAAGACAGGTGGGTGTGTGAGAGGGATTTCGCCCCGGATTGTGAATTTTAATTAAACACTGCATGGGCTATTTGGCATTGTTCGACGTGGGTAAAATTGTTTTCAATCTATTGTAATGCCATTTCTGTTGCATTTGTATTGAGCTTGGGGCACGGTGACTAACGTGCTTGTCTACATAATTTGAGTTGAAAAGTTCTTTACCGAATGTAATGTAATGTAATGTAATGTCTAAGTATTTTTACAAAAATTATTTTAACTCAGTTCTTGAATCGCTCGTTATCTTCCTTTAGGGGCTACAGGTTGCTGGAAGTCGTTTTTGAATCGCTTATAATTTCTTTAGGAAGTCGCAGACCTCTGAAATCTAATATATAAAAATCTCGTGTCACGGTGTTTGTGTTACCAAACTCCACCGACACAGCTTCACCGATTTTGATGATTTTGTGTTTATTTGGTAGTTCTGAGAATAGGTCACAGGCTAATTAATATGGCAAAACGACGTGTGCGGAGTTAGCTAGTTATATTATATATCGTTGACCTGCTCTCTCGACTGTACTATAGAATTTTCTAGAGCTTTACGAATTACGATGGAATTCCTAAATGTTACCTACATAACATAAGTAAAATAATCTTTGTACCTACAAGAATAACCAACATGTCTGGACAAATGGAGCCGTTGTTATCCCAATCTCGTAGTACCAACTGCTACGCGGTATGCTACGCCGTAGGCCTCGTAGCGGTCACCCCTTACATTGTTCTAGTGATTTTAATTTGCTAGTTTCGTCTTCGGTTGCTTGTTCGGGGTCCACTGCTAACTAAGTTATAAATCAATCGCCGATATTGAATTCTGTTGTAGCGGCAATAAAGGCAAAATTATATTAATTGAAACCTTTTAGTACTAGCTTACAAAATTGAAATTGTTTGACTTCGGTCGTTAGGTGAGTGCGAACTAAATCAATTATAGGAATTCTATTATTCTTGCTTCATAACGCAATGTTGAGGATAGGTTCAAAACTCGAACGTAGTTTCATTATTTCATTATCAAGTTCTTCCTCTTCTTCAACTACAGCCACCCAATGCTAAGTGTAGGTGTACGGGTTCTAATGCACGCCATTTATTTCGGTCTTGGGCTTTTCACATACAGTGTTTTCCTAGTCCATCTCGTTGGTTGCCTGTCCACACATCTGCGCCCATCCCTAAGTCTCCAGACTAGCTCTTTTACACCTCTCCAGACTAGAACATTTACACATAAAAGTAACACGAATTAATGTAGTTTTTAATTCTTTGCTAAGATTTTTGCAACACACCCGCTACTAAGCATGTGTACAGTCAACAGCACAGCAACCTTTACATTTTAGTTGAAAAGTAGCCCGTAACGTAAGTGAGCAGAATTCATGAGTGTAAAGGATAAAACACACCAACGCGGTGGATGGCGGTCCGTACAAAATACTACTGCCGTAAATGATTTATATATAGATAAGCATTTGAGAAGTGTTTTTAGGGTTCCATACCCGAAGGTTGCCAAACGGGACCCTATTACTAAGACTTCACTGTCCGTCTGTCTGTCTGTCTGTCACCAGGCTGTATCTCATGAACCGTGATAGCTAGGCAGTTGTAATTTTCACAAATGACGTATTTCTATTGCCGCTATAACAAAAAATACTAAAAATAGAATAAAATAAATATTTAAGGGGGGGCTCTCATACAACAAAGGTATTTTTTCCGTTTTTTGCTCGATATTAATAACGGCAACAGGTTGACGCTTAAAATATTCACAGAATATTTAGTTCTATATTCGCTTCAAATTAAAATAGTTAAATTAAAATAAAATAATTATATTTAAGGGGTGCTTCCATAAAACAAACGCGATTTTTTGCGATTTTTTTCTCGATCTTTGTGTCTAATGTTGTATAGATAATGGTACGGAACCCTTCGTGCGTGAGTCCAACTTGCACATGGCCGGTTTTTTATAAATAGTGCTCGTTTAGAATTTCGCAGCTTCGATGACTTTTTTCATTGAATTCGAAGTGAATTGTCAAAATAAGTGCTTGATATTGTCACGGCTTCTTAACAAGCAATTCCCATACGAACGTAGTTATTCGCAAACGACATACCGTATCCCAATTACACTACTTTACCAATATGTTTAGAGGACACAAATCAAGGTTCGCTCGTGCTTACAACTGAGGATAACAGGACAAAGTAATTATAGCCTATAAGACTTAGAAACTATTCACAAGGCTGTCTTTTTGATAAGGTTATTTCAAATTCTAAGAACGATTAAACCTCGTAAACGTATTGTAAAGTTTCATTGCGATTCGGAAGTCGTTTGCAGATAAAAATCAAACTACGTCTGTATGGAAATTGCTCCTTAAATCGCCTAGAGCAATTATTCGGTATCTTTATGATAGTTAAAGAGCAGAAGACATTTTTTTTAATTCCGCGGCGTGCGTAACTTTTTTAAGATGACACGAATGAAGGGCAAGTTATTGTATACAACTAGTACTAAACTTTCTGTTTTTTTGGATAGACAGGCATTTTATATGTACTTTATGAGTTTCAAATGGATTGGCTAAAAATTAACTGAGATTCTCAGAACTGCGAGTATGTTGCCTTTTTTAGTTGTTCGATTCATTGTCGTTTTGAAACTCAAAACGTGGATAGTCAATGCTTTTCTCTTCGCGATGCCATAAGTACAACTAGATTTAATAGTAGTTCAACGATTTGCGCCTGCCGCAAGAGTGAAAGCAACATTTTTATCTTCGTTACTACACATGTTGATTTAACGTTAGTCTATGGAAAATTATATATAGGCAATTCAGGACAAGTTGCCTTTGTTCCTGCAGCGGGCTTAGGTATAAGTGTCCAAGAAATCAGAAATCAAACATTCCTTTCAACGTAAAGAATCTACATTCTGTTTGTTAAATGTTACGTACCTAGTAAGATATTGTCCGCTGATTTCGGGTTGAGATGTAGTGAAGAAAAGGTCAGCGAAAAAAAAACTCAGGTGGTCACACCTGTCCTCATCATCATCATCATCATCATCATCATCATCAGCCATTCGACGCCCACTGCAGGACATAGGCCTCCTTCGTGGATTTCATAACCATGAGGGGTTTTGCCATAATCGCCACGCCTGGCAGGCGGGTTGGCGATCGCAGTATGCGGTTGGAATCTCAGGAAAACCCTGCTGCCTGTCTCTTGGATATTGATTTCCTTAGTCGCCTTCTACGACATCCACGGAAGGAAATGGAGTGACGCTATTCTTAATCCGGCGCCACCCGGAATGATTCTCAAATCATCCTAATTATATTTATAATACAACTAGCTGAGTCGGCAAACGTTGTTTTGCCATGTAATTGACGACCTCGTGGCGCAGCGGTAGTGCATCTGCATACCATGCGAGAGGTCCCGGGTTCGAATCCCGGCTAGGGACAAAAAAAAACCCCAGGTCTTGGATGTTTACATGTTTGTGATGTCGTTGTTTCTGGTTCCCACGACACAGGGTATCCTAGTGTGGGGCCAGAAGCAATGTATGTGCCTGTATGTAAATGTTTATGGTTTATGTTTATGTTTAATTAGCTTACGACCTTATCTCAGACCAACCAAATATACACAAAACAAAATTCACAATAATCGGTGAAGCCGTTTCGGAGTTCGATAACAAGCACTGTGACACGAGTTTTTTTTACATTAGATAGTTGATATGAGTTTTAACTAACAATATAATATGAAGATACACCTAACAAGTTGTTACCTAACAAGATGAAGAACGAAATCTAAGGGAACTTAAATTTTGTCAAAGTTGCAAAGTGTATGTTAGAGGTCGAGGTCAGTCTATTTTAAGTATATATGGTTTTCTATATTCCTTTGGTGACAACCTCCAAGACAAAGTTCCAGATTGTCGATCCCTAAATGTGAGGTCTCATTAAGAGTTTGCAATTTAAAGTTGACAATCGACCGATATTGCGATATTCAGTGGGAAATGAGAATCTGTCGCACTGGAGTACAGACTAACGAGATGTGGAAGTTTCTCTTAATTGCTCACAATTATTTATCATATATACCTTTAAAAAAAAAATCAGGCCCTACATGCAAACGTGCAAGAAACCATTACTGTGGTTTTAGTCAGATTCTGTAAAATTTTTAACGATGAGTCCCTAATCGTGGATCAGGACAAATACAAACAAAAAAATGTTTGTTAACATCCAAGATAGATGAAAGTTTACATCGCTTCACAGTAGCAAGTTTCAAGTGAAACTTCATGAGGTTTCGTACCCAAAGGGTAAGGGAGGGTCCCTTACCTTACTAAGACTCCACTGTCTGTCTGTCTGTCTGTCAGTCACCGGGCTGTATCTCATGAACCGTGACAGCTAGGCAGTTGAAATTTTCACAGATGATGTATTTCTGTTGCCGCTTTAACAATAAATACTAAAAAAAGCATATAATAAATATATAAGGGGGCTCATTTACAATAAACGTGATTCTTTTATATTTTTTGCTCGATATTATTAATAACGGCAACAGGTAGACGCTTAAAATATTCAAATATCATATAGACAATGGTTCAGAACCCTTCGTGCGCAAGTCCGACTCGCACTTGGCTGATTTTACTAGTAAAATGTACCTACTTCAAAGTTGACGTTTTGGAGGTATAAACAGAGCTAATTAGACGCACAATAATTACGCCGCAGGTATGGAATTATTAGAAAAGCTACTTATATAACACCTACTGTCTACTTCTAAGAGAGTTGGTAATGCCATGCTTGTGATTGTTACAGACTGAAAACTATATGGGTACTTGAAACCCGAGTCTACGCCTGTATTATTAGCACGGCAGACCTCTATACTAGATCTATCTATGTTCTACACACTCTATGTTCAAAGGTCTCCTCAAACCAAAGCGTCGTATAAATCCTGCTGAGTTACTGAGGGCCCGTTGGGTCGACTACATTAAGGAGGCGACAGGAGGACCATGAACGTGATTAGCAGGGGACCGGCGAGGTTAGCGTGACGGTAAAGAGGCCCAACAGTGGGCTTCTTTCATTGCCTGTACAAATAGACAGATAGATCTGATTGCCACCGCAGTCGCCACCGCCACCGCTATGGTTTGAAGAGGCCTTAAATTTCAGCGACATGCCACTGTTTACTGGTAAAAAGTGTCAGACCACTGAAATTAAACCACGAGAAACGATAGAAGATATCTCGAAAATTGTAGTAACCCGCGTCTTCTGCGGCATCGTGTTAGCCACTGCGGGTACAAAGTAATCATTCGCTTTGTGCAACTGCAGCTGGTGTTTGTATTGTGCAATGTGGGAGGGAAAAAAACACGACGAGCGAATGAACAAATGTCGCGCCGCTGTGTTTTATGGGTGGCTTTTGAATTTGGAACAAAAATGATAGGATTTTTTTTTTGTAATGGGCGCGTGACTGATGATTTTTATTTTAGGTTTAAAACAAATACAATCCCCTGCGACTATTCAGAAGCCTAGCTGTTGAGTATTGTTGCGCTTCTGACTGGTTCTAAAATCAATCGAAGAGGTGTGTTACACCCACACTTATTAACAACAACAGTTACGCCGACAACATGGCGCTGCTGAGTCCCCCGATCGACGCATTGAGGAACCTTGTTGCAAAATGTGAAAGGTATACAGAGGCCCTTGGACTCAGGTATAATGCTAAGAAGAGTGAGCTCTTAGTATTCCAACCACGGGAAAGGAAACTTACCACGGTACCGCGTGTAATACGCGGTGGTGTTACTTTCAATACAGTCACACAATTCAAATACCTGGGTCACTGGGTATTTGAAGACCTCATCACCAAAAGTTCATGGTTCAATTCAATAAGTTGTTTGCGGTGGGGTGGACGCACATAACGACGCGCGTCACCCTCGGTTTCCGACCAAACTTTGTGGTGCGCCGTTTACTGTACCGTCCACAGATTCTGCACTGACCGTAGTGCGGGGTTTATTTATGTTCCAGGAGAAAAACACGCCACACCTGGACATAGAGAGGGAACGCAGGGTGTTGGCAGTCCGATGCAACACGTTGGCTCGTAGATTTGCTCGTTGCACGAAGGAGATAAAAGTCACATTATTAAGGCATACTGCCCGTCTTTTTACACTTGCAACCTATGGATCAACTATACGCAAAGACTATCAACGCCCTGCGTGTTTGATATAATAATGGGCTGAGAATGTTGTTAGGGCTGCCAAGGTACTGCAGCGCTTCAGGGATGTTCGCAGAGGGGCGGATAAATGGTTTTCACGCGATCCTCACGAGCAGAACAGCCTCTCTGTTGCTCAGGTGCGTGACAGCTCCAACAGCGTTCTTCTTACGATATCGGACAAGGCTGACTGTCCTATCCTGAGGCATTCGATGAAAATACATGTCTCAATGTCCCAATAGAATTTTACGTCTTATTTATTTTATGTTTACTAACACATGTGAAGCTTATACTAACAACTTTACTATGGATTATCCATCTGAAATAAACTTATATTATTATTATGAGTTGTTTTATGTATCTACCTTCCTTCCTGCGTGCTTATTAGAAAATATAGAAAGCAAAACCGTGGTAGTACCTAGTACATACTAATAATTTTACTTCTATGTCCTAATGAAATACCTACTAGGTATATTCCTTTTGATAAGCCCGATTTCTCGATTTATTAAAGAAGTACACGTTATGCCGTTCTCTTAGAGTAGGTATAATTACATCGTTCAAACTAAACTTTTGACTAAAGACAGATGCCACCGTACTTGATTTGTACAAATGAACTCAGTCTATGTGTTTTTTCGTGTTGGTGATGTCCTGGCCTGGTTTGAATACCATAGAACAGGGTATCCTAGTACGAGGCCAGAATAAGTGATGGTGTATTATTAAAACTCAAGTGCGCCTCCCCCGAATGCATAAGCAGCGGCGCGGCACAAATATCAAACCGTCGACGTGAACGCTTACCAGATGTTTTTTCATGTCGGCGTGTAACGTGTGGCGTGTTTTTGTCCTGGAACATAAATAAACCCCGCACTACGGTCAGTGCAGAATCTGTGGACGGTACAGTAAACGGCGCACCACAAAGTTTGGTCGGAAACCGAGGGTGACGCGCGTCGTTATGTGCGTCCGCCCCACCGCAAACAACTTATTGAATTGAACCATGAATTTTTGGTGGTTTGCAAATTGAACGTGCCTAAACAATAGCTATCGATTACGCTAGTTTATTTGCTTAAAACTGGCGATTTCCAAAAATATCTCGAAGCAAACTCGAATCTGTGAGAACCATTAGTAACCAGCTAGAGCGGTGCGTGCGAGCGGCGGGCCCATGGGCAAAACCTGAGAAAAATCTGATAGACGGAGAGGTGGTACTAAATTGTTGGCGTATTTTTTTAACAAGATTTTTTCAATTCGAAACAATATTAATTTTCTTAACTCTTATTTTTTCTTAATTACGTCTTTACGTAAAAGTTTTTTAATTACATAGATAACGGCGGCTTGCAAACCACCCAGATTTCAGTGTGTATTTATTTATAGCTGCTGCTACGTCTGGCATGCGCATTATTTTTTTTATGATTGTAAAAAATAGTAACTATACTTTTGATGAATGTGGTCCTAGGTCCTAGTGGTGTGGCTTTGCTAGACAATAAATTTACTAGATATAAAAATAATCAATAGAAATGTTACATTGTCCGAGCGAGACAGCATGCTAGACGTAATCGTAGCCTTAAGCACACCAATAGATATCATACAAGTATTACATAATAGCTTAGTTTTAGTAAGGTCTAATCTAGTATGATTATTATATATGTGGGCCAATTACAGGCGACCACAAAATTATGTAGGATTTTTTCAAAAACTAGTTGATAATACATTGTATGGGTCGACAGTATGCTAAAACATCTGATGGTATGGTATTAGTAGTGTCTTTAGATTGTGTTTCTTATGAAAATAGAACACTTGTAGACCAAGAAACAACGTTTAAACTATTATTATAACTACTAACTTTTAATTAAAATACCCATTAACGTTATTTCACTGTTTAATACCAGACATCTTTATATTCTAGTAGACAAACTTGCCCTTTTTTAAGTTTGGACAATGACGCGTGAAATATGTAAGTGCCATCCAATTTACCGCAAAAAGAATAAAGCAGCCAAAAGATAATGCAAATCTGGTGCTGGATAAATAAATGCTATAAAAAAGTTATAACGCAAGGCGGCCTAGGTGATACCAGAGTGGTGATAGGTTAAGGTTGAACCGCACTGGAACGGCGCGGCGCGGCAATGCAATAGGTACTAGTTTTTGGGATTTCCGTTGGGGCACGTCACGGTATTTTGCACCTTAGTATCTTTTACACCGTGTTGCGTCGCTGCCACAACGCTTTAGTACTGTTTAAGCTATGTCAACCGCAGTTGAGCGTCATGTTAGGGCCTCGTGCGGCTCTTACTGTAGTGTGTCGGCGTCTATACCCTCGCTACACCGTTGCATACAACGGAGCAGCTTTTTGCTTTCATACCGCTGCGACACAACAAAAAGTTCTCTATTTATCACGCCCGGTTATGACGTGGAATTGAAATGTTTGTTGTTCCTTCGTTGCCATTATTGTTCGCCAAACACTCTTTCCGCGCGCCGCGACTTTTTCAACTGGTAGGATTGTACGAAAGTTTGAAAGAAACCTTACCAACGTATTTCACGCTGGCTGTAAATATCGAACTGAGGTACACAGAACATTCTCGGTTCGTTATTTAGAGGTATATAAAGATATATTATCTACCCATAATTGTTTTCGAAACTTTCCCTTCGAGAAACGCGACGTTGTTTAAGTTGTCCTGAAACGAAATTAAATTTGACATTAAATTATAAAGTTTAGTGGAACCCGCTTCGATTGAGATTTGTTTTACTTGAAAATTCAACGAATTTGTTTTAACTGTTTCACGGCGCGAGGATGGTATTTAATCACGTGATGAATTGGAACTAGAGTTGGGCGCTGACTTAAAAAGCTGTTTTTTCTCTTTTAAAGAATAAACCGCCTTAAAGACAGAAAACGGGAATCCAAAACATTCGAAAAGTCAATGCTCAAAATATTAAAATTACATAAGCGTAAAACTGTTCAAGCCGCACAGAGTGCGTCAAGCCTCTGCCGGCCTCGCACTGTGCATAATATTTACAAGAAGCCATTCGACTACTTTTCGAGCCCCGTCTATCTTCGAAGCCAGTTATGTCATGATTAAAAATTTTCGGAGGTTAAAATTGCAAATGTGGGGGTCCAAAAATTGCAATTTTCGGCACCTGCTGACTCACTAACTGTTGGATCATCAAAAGTCTAGGGTACTTCTAAATAAACTAGAAATTTGAAATTTGGAATTTTAACAGTGTTTATTGAGTAATAATCGAAAATCATGAAAAATATACAGAGTGACCGTGTTATACAGGGTCGTAATTTGAGGGGAACTACCTAATCCATTAAAGATAGAGAAAAAGCTTGTTAGAAGACCTATCCTTAGTAATATGCATATACAGATTTTGAAAAAATCTACTGTCAGCAAAAGTCAAAATAATACTTTCATAGCGACAATAGATCATATTTATAAACATTTCCTATACATGTATAAGCCATTCATTATACATGTGAAGACAAATAAAAAATAACGAAAATAATTTAACCTATTCAGGGTGACCAGATTATCATCATCATCAACCCATTATGTCCCCACCGAGGGGCACGGGTCTCTTCCCTGAGGAAGGTATAGGCCATACTCCACCACGGGGGCCAAGTCCGGATTGGTGGAGGCTTGTAGACTAGTGGCTCGTCTACTGTCAGAAGTTGTCAAGCCGCCCTAAGGCCTCTGACTTGGCTTAACGACTGCCATCTATCGACGGCAGCCGGCACCAACAGCTTAACGTGCCTTGCGAAGCACGGAACCGCTCGGAAAAATTCCACTAGCGTTAGGCATAAACGGCGACCCATCCATGCACTGAACGCGCCCTGTGTTGCTTAACCTTCGTGATCGTTTTAAGATCACTCAGGCAGCCGGGGCTACGAGCGATTCATTATAGGGGCTACGACCAGATTATACGGGGTCATAATTCGAGACGACGTTTTAAGTGTCTAATCCGCAATGATTAGAGAAAAAATTATAAGAAAACCCCTATTTATTAAAGTTATTGCAGGAATGCTCCTGCATTCATCAATAAAATATGTACTGTCGGCAGCAAAAAAGTAAAAACATAATTAAAATTTTGTCGCGAACAACTCATTAGAACCCAGACATATGAAGACCCTAACAAAAAACTAAAATGATAAAAGTTATATATATATTCGTAACTTGAGACGGTATTAGGTACTACCACGTATTCCGTTGTAGATAGAAAAAAACGAAACGATTATGAAATCCTACCAAAACCTAACGAAAAAAAAGTTTTGTCATTTTGAAACGATTTAAAATGTTCTAAAAACTTGCCAAGTTTGGTGTGTTAATTTGAAAGTACACAATTTTTCGTATAACAATGCTAATTGCCCGAAAATAAGGAACATGGCAAGTTCTTATGTATCAAATATTTTTTCGGGACGAGAAGTTGGCCAGTTTTTTTCACATTTGTGTTTTGGTGGGATTTAGATAATAGTTGTGTCGGCTAAAAGCCACGGTCCGGCTTAGATTTGGTTACTTATAACATTGTTTGTAATTACAAACGATACGACTTGGCACGATTCTAAATGATCTTTTTTTTTTATTAGATTTCTACATATATTTTTTGGTTGTAAATAATAAATAAAATGTACTAGTATTTATGTTATGATTATGGCATGACCCTTCATGGTTATGAAAACTACGAAGGAGGCCTATGTCCTGCAGTGGGCGTCAAATGGCAGATGATGATGATGATGATGATAATTTAATTGCTTATTTCGATTACTTTATTACAAAAGGTTTTCTTTATTTTTAATAAAATAATTATCTGAATGAACTATTTTTTTAATTATGCAAAAGTGTGAATTGGTCGAATGTCCACGGCCATATTTGGTTATAGTAATTTCGCCAAACAGTGCAAAGCGTGTTAGGCGAGTGAACCATTGCCAATTGTGTTAGATGGTGCAAACTCGCCTATTGGGCGAGTCTACACCTAAGCCTACGCACACACTAAGTAGTAGATATGTACGTGTCCACCAAACCAGGGCCTAGAGAGACCAGCACGTCAATAGTGTTTATTTGCCTCTAGTTGGTAGTCTACAAAGCAACAGCAGCATAATGTCATAACCCGCGCGAATTAAATAGGCATCTCTTGCGAAGAAGAACTAATCGCGCGAGATGCCGTGTTAAGTTGCTCGGGTTATATCATTGGAATGCGATTGGTTACTAGACTACCAATAAAGCCAATGTAACAACCTTTACCGTACTAATATTGAACAACTATACATTTTAGACTCGCCCCCCTGGTTACCCAAAACTAAAAAAAAACTGGCCAAGTGCAAGACGGACTTGCGCACGAAGGGTTCCGTACCATTACCTATACAACATTAGAAAAAGATCAAGACAAGACAGATTAGGTACATTGAGAACAGCGCCATCTGTAGAAACCAACAAGAAGCGTCTAACATTGAAATTTAACGACATGACATCGGCGCTGTGAAGGTTACTTAGAAGAGCAAATTAAATATTTATTTTATTCCGTTTTTAGTATTTGTTGTTATAGCGGCAACAAAAATACATCATCTGTGAAAATAGCTATCACGGTTCATGAGATACAGCCTGGTGACAGACAGCCAGACAGACAAACAGACAGACAGACGGACAGTGGAGTCTTAGTATTAGGGTCCCTTACCCCTTTGGGTAAGGAACCCTAAAAATAGTTGAAACGGTAACTAGGTACTGACAAACGTGACGTAGCGCCGACTTAACTTCAATGACTCCGTACCTGCGTCGTTGCAAAAACAGTTGCAACGTTAAGTGATTTTGTAACTAGTTGACGTTGAAAGTGCAGTGGTAGTCCAGTGGGTAGAACAATGGACTCGGAAGCGAGAGACCCAGGTTCGATTCCCAGTGCGGGCACTTTGTTTATTTTCAAAGTTAAGTACATCTGCGAATTTGTAGTAGCAAATGCCACATGCTAACTGTGAAGGAAACCATCGTGAGGAAACCCGCGGCTTGGTTGGTCCCGCACGTATAGACTTGTCTTTCTCGTGGGCCAGGCTGACTAAGCTGTCAGGATGGCAGCGCAAGCCTACTCCATCTGAAAAACCATGTCCCAGGCACTGCAGCGTCCGAGTGGTTCCTTCACCCATATAAATCATCTCATTACCTAGATGCAAAGGCCAAAGAGATGTTGGAAAAAAAGCTGTCTCGTTTCGTAGACGGGAAAATCCTGGACGACCCATCTCTAGTTGGGACTTTTTGTCCTTTTAACGCGATCTTACTATAGTCAGGTATACGTCATCTATCACTCTCGCTGATTAAATCCAGTCTAAGCTTTGTTTGTTAAAACTAGGCACACAGGGTACATAATTACAAGGTCAACAGCACATTTAATTAAACTACCAAGACTCAAAGAGAACTTTCAGGCATCTTCGAGCCAAAGTAAAATTTTAATAATACCTACTTTAATAATGACAGCATCAAACAAACGGTACCCAACTCCTAATAATCATCAAGAGATCAATTAGCCGAGTCTTAGCATTACTAAAACACGCATTAACGAATTAATGTACTCCGTAGATTTTGGTTGAACTATAACACACGTGAATCAACCTGATACATCTTCATTAGCTAACAGGCACTACAGCTACACAGTGATGCTAATCAACCAGTCACTCACTCCTACCAGTCTGCTTTCAATCACAAGACGTTCATTCGCTCACAGACCCAATATAGACTAATTAGACTAGATTATGTAAGCCCGGGCTGGGTAAAAGCTCTAATTTGGCAGGCTTGCGAGATAATCTCGCGTTTGGCCGAGGAGCACGACAATTCCATTTGTAATAGCGAAGGTACCTCAGCTAGATCACTTGCCTTGGCACTCCCGTAACTGGTGGGTTTTAATACCTTTAGAAAATTGAAGAGTCTCAGTAGCATGAAATCTCGCGGAAAGTGGTTCGGCTGACTTTTACAAACGAGGTGGCGCCGGTTCCGTTGGAAACTTTGCAAATATGATTGACGTGACGACAAATCGTTAAAGAAGTGGAGTACTCACTTTTTTTACAAAAGTTTGTTACATCCGTTATTATTTATTTCGTACTTGTTCGATATAGCACCCTTATATGAATCAGAATAGTGCGTGCAAGGCTTATTTACTTATATTAGGGACTTGTAATGAATTCCAAAAACGTTATTTTAATATTAACTGGTGGCAGAACGCCTTTCTCTGCAGAAGCGCTCATTACTATTTTACTGTCGCTGAAATCCTTATACGCTCCTAATTAAGAAGCCAGACACAAAGGACTGGCGTAACAAGCTTTAATAAGTCTATAAAATAAGACAAAAAAAATCGCTTTCAGCTAATACCCGCGTCCGCGCTTCTGCCGGTTAAAGTGGAAACTCCCGGAATAAAATGTATGCTAATCTGCCATTTGCATATGACTGGGAAAAATCACTGGGCCATTAAAGGCTACCCGCCCTAGAAGTAAAAAAGGCTGGAGTGGGTAAGGGACGAGTAAACAGGTTCGGAAGAGGTACCATTAAAGGTCTTAGACCTTCCGTGCTCGTCGTTTGTCATGTAAATAGAGAGTGAATAATTTATGGTGGCTTCATCCCCTGTATCACCGTGGCACAATGTCGACGGAATCGCGTGATAAGACCCGACCGATCCACTAGATGTCGCAGGGACAATGGGACAAGGGACATCCTCTCGAGTGCCCGCTCACTGTCCCCTTAAGATTTTAGGCCGTTTGCGCTCTTCATAATGTAGTGCTTTGATTAAAAAATAATGGACATCCGTGTACGTAACTATAACTAACTGTTAGTCTTATTTATAAAATGCAGTTTAAATAGATACCTTCACGCAAGACTATTTGAAGCATTTGAGGAGTATTTCGGAAAGGTGCGATGAAACTTAAAAAAGTTATTCTCTACAATCCAAATCACTTTTATTATGAGTACCATCTCTAAAATTTGGCAACCAGGAAAAGACCCTGGCCCAGAACCGGGACACGTCAAAAGGTTTTTTTAAACATAGTAACCCCCGGTTTCTCGTACACTAACAGGCTGTTAATCTACTGTTAACAGCTGTCGGTGGTTTTTTTTTGTATGCACTTTGGTCAATTGACAGCTGTTAACAGTAGATTAACAGCGTGTTAGTGTACGGGAAACTGGGAGTGCGTGTAATAAAAACAGTTGAAAATGTCGTAAATCACCTTTTTATTTATTTTCAGAACTTAAAATTAAATTTAGTCATGCCGGCACAGTGCGTGTGTTGCGGGTGGCCCAAAACTTTTACGGTGTTATTTATAAAAACCGGCCAAGTACGAGTCTGACTCGCACACGAAGAGTTCCGCACCATTATCTGTACAACATTAGACACAAAGATCGGGAAAAAACGGCAAAAAATCACGTTTGTTGTATGGGAGCCCCCCCCCTTACATAATTTTTTTTTAATTTAATTACTCACTAATTAATATTCTCTCGTTTGATTAGTATAGAACCACATACAAGAACCTTGAAAGAATTAACTGATAATATGTAAAACATAAGAACATAGATAGAATAAATAATACTAAAAATAAAAGAAATAACTGTAAAACATAGAATCATAGATAATTGGCACAATCCGTCTGGTGGCATAAATGGAAAATAAGATCATGGTCGAACACTGTCTCCTGAAATACAGATTTACGCCTAGCTTAGGAGACAGAGTCAAACTTTGTAATACCTCACAACCACCACGGTAATTGTACACTTCAGGATGTACCTACTTAATTGTAATTTCCGTAATATTAGCAATATATTATTTTACCTTCTAAATAAGTTTTAAAAATATATTAGTGTTAACTCTAATGTGGTGAGAAATAAACAAGAAAAAAAAAAGAAAAAAAAAATTGTTCATTTTTGAAGCGAATATAGAACTAAATATTCTGTGAATATTTAAAGCTTCTACCTGTTGCCCTTATTAATATCGAGCAAAAAACAGCAAAAAAATACGTTTGTTTTATGAGAGCCCCCCTTAAATATTTATTTTATTCTGTTTTTAGTATTTGTTGTTATAGCGGCAACTCTGGGGCTTATATTATTACAAATATTGTGCTTTTACCATGCAAATAGTCAAGATAACGGGACATCCTCCATTTTGAAATTTTGGTCAATTGCCCCCATTGTATAATTATGTTCATTAATCTGTGAATGAACTACCTTAATCCTAGTATTTGGCTGGCTAGGCACAACCGTGTAGAGCCATAATAAAAACAACCAATATTATTCCCGCTGAAGTTTGTAGTCTAACTTTCATAGCGACCGATTGATTTTCTTATTACTGATAGCTCAAAGTTCATCTACTCTCGATTTTTCTGTAGTGACGGTTACAATTTACCAGCTAAAGAAGATATTTATTGTAATTTTCTTACCTCGTATCGATTTTGGCGTGATGTTATGTAGCCTAAATGTTATACGGGAATCTAAGCTATGATCATGGTGAGTTTTACTTATTTTATTTTATTTATTAAGGGAGTAGATAAAACAGGTAAGAATCAGGAGAAAAAATAAAATTACAAGTTTATGGTGCAGAGCTTGACTGCCTCCCAAAACATACGCACACGTGCACATGCATACTTAGTTCCGATCAATGGTTTATGCGTGATGTTGACGTGGCTCACAAAGAAACAGAGTGAGACAGACATAATGTCAGACAGAGACAACATTTCAGATTTATCATATTATGTATTGATTTTTTTTCGAGAAATATGTATTAATATAAATACATTAATAATAAAAAAGACCTAGGCTACGTTTTTTAAAACAGGTTATAGTTCATTATAACAATTCGATGTACATTGCGTAGCCGAGTCTTCATACTTGTTAATTTGTGGTTTAATCGGCTTTGAAATGTACATCGAACTGTCATATTAAACCATGAATTTATTATAGCTCTATGAAATAGGGCCCTGGTCCCAAACAATCCCACCCCAACTTTTGTACGCTTGGGCAGCCGCCGGAAGACATTAAAATAAACTTTATCTATTTATTTATAAGAGAGAAAGTGGCTGTTACTTGGGCGTTCGACCCGCGGCCCTTTAGAGCCAAAGTCGTCTTGACTGGCTGAACATTTTTTCTTCTTAGTATCCAGCGTTTAGTTATACCTAGTTGGCGTAATTTCCAATTTCACCTTTTGTAGATGATTAAAATATCTTCTTAGTTCTTAAAATTTCGAAATCCTTCGCGACGTAAATAGAGCCGTAATATCGTCTGTCGAGGCTGCTGCACCCCAGCGGTAGCGCCAGGCTGTGTGCTTGGGACGATTTGGACTTGACCACTTTTGTTTTCATCGGTTTTTTGGTGCTTTTTAGGAACTGCGTTATAGGATATTATTTCTTTTGTAGGTATGTAGGTATATAAGCATGTCCGACTATATATTCCCACATAAGTCCTTAAACCAATCGCCCGATTTTGCGCAAATAAGACCTCAATAGATTTTTCGCAACTGCGCGGTTGGTGTAGGTTATATAGACACAGCATAAATCAGACAAAACAAAAAGTTCATAAAGTTCCCGATCTTTTGCAAGAAGTTCTCTACCATACCATTTGATTTGATTTAATTTGGCACTATTTTAATCTTACTACTATTTCTTCCTCTTCTAAGTAGGTACTGTTGTTTGTCAGTGGTCGGGTTGTTTGTTATATTTTTTTCAGTTTTGCTAATAAGGCCAGTTTTAAAGATTTTTTTTATTATTCTTTATTACACACCAAACCTTGAACATGATATTATCCTGTCTTCGCCTTCCGAGATTTATCTTTGACCATATTGTAGTAGCCTTGCTACGCGCTAACCATATCGCACAAGTTACCAAGAGAGAGAAAAAGTCTTGCCTTTCACTCTCTCCTCCCTAGTTGCCCCATAAAGCCTGTCCTCATTCTTTGTCTGTGCGCGCGCGGCTTCGCACAAGTGGTGAATGGAAAAACATTCAAATAAAAGAAATGCCGAAACGTGCACGTGAAGAAACCAAAGAAGAAAAGTGGGAAAGGAAAAAGAAAAAATACGAGCAAAAATTGAAGAAGCAGCCCAGTCGTCGACGAATAATTTACTCCGAGGATGAGGATGTGCAACCTGAAGGTGGATTTTTGTTTGTTTTATACTTTTCCTGCACTTCTTTTTTCCTATTGAATTCTTTGGGAAATACTTTTTTATCCGTTGCTTTCATTGGGCATAAGTCGTTGTTGCTAACATCGTTAA
Organism: Yponomeuta malinellus; assembly: GCA_947308005.1. Lineage (NCBI taxonomy): Eukaryota > Metazoa > Arthropoda > Insecta > Lepidoptera > Yponomeutidae > Yponomeuta > Yponomeuta malinellus. The sequence continues at coordinate 10,229,938 of OX371006.1, read as the reverse complement.
GCAATCCATTACGCAGTGGAATAATGTGAATACCGTTGGTTGATTTTATTCCATTTAAATCCTGTGTTCGATGTTTGTATACCGGGAAAAATAATACCTAGTTAATTTTCAACCGGAGTACGTGGAAAATTTTTAATCAGCCAGCATTCTCGGGCAAAGTACCCTACAATCTGAAACTAATTCTCAACAAGTTTTAATTCACTTGCATTATGTAATGAGATACTTAATCCCTTGGCATTTTTCGAATCAGAGTGTTGTTTAAAGTCTGTGTTTACTTTCTTTACCTTTTTTCATTTCTTTGCTTTTAAATATGGAATGACGCCTTTGCTAGGTTGAACCATGACTTGCAAAATTCGTACCTAGGTACCTCATCGTTACGACTCCGACATTTTGGTCGATTAAGAAATTTTAACTTTCACTCACTCTTTAATTATTATTTTTTTTTTTCTCTTTTCGTTTTTTCAGAACATCTCGAAACGGATACAAATCCAAGAATTGAGACCACGGTTTCCACAGAACACGACCATAACTACATTGAGGACGTTGCTGAATTGACTTTTCATCCTATACAGGAAACAGCTGATAACGAAGCTGCTGTCGAGGATATTTTCGATTCTGATTTGTTGCAAGAGCTTGGTGATGAAGAAACTGACAATATCGAGTATGGTGATGACCTCCAAGCTGACGTGGCTGCACGATTTGAAAAGATATTAAAAGATGGTCTTAAAAAGGAGACAAAAGAGGAACTCCATAAAAAATATCTGTTTCCCAAAAATGTACCGCTTTCAAAGGGCCCTACTCTAAACCTGGAAATTAGTGCTATGCTAGCAGACCCTCAGAAACAAAGAGACAAGCGGCTACTAGCAAAGCAGGATCAGTTAGGCCGAGCGCTTTCTGCCTTAGGGAAGGCTTTAACCAACCTTTTAAAAAAGAAACCCGAAATTCCGGAGATTATACGAACTTTGACTGACGCGGGAAAGCTCTTGGCAGATTCTCACTACGCCGAGACTGAGACGCGACAAACTGTGATTATACCACTGATTGATAAGTCGTTGTCAGACCCCTTCAAGAACAGGAAAAGAGACAGCCTCCTTTTTGGAGAAAAACTAGGCGATTTGGTAAAAGATTCCAGGGGCATAAAGAAAACTAGTCAGATGATGCAAGCATCAACCCCGTCGACATCTGGTTTAAACTCAAGAGGCCCATCGCTCCGAGGGCGCCAACAACGCGGCGGCCAACCATACCAACGTCGAGCCGGTGGGCCGAGACCGATAACGTCATATCAGTTCCAGAACCGCCGGCGAGCGATCGCGCCACCGCGGCCGCCACCCCGGCGCCAGCCCCCGCCCCCGCCCCCGCAAGCGCGCCGCGCCCCGCAGCCGCCGGCGCCGCCCGCAGCACAGGTGTTTGCGACTCACCGCTCAACTTAAGCCGGCTTACCCCGCAATCACAGGTACATGCCGGGCGTTTACGATATTTTCTCGAAAACTGGAGATTAATTACTAACGATAGTTTTATTCTGCAGACAATATCTGGCTATAAGATTCCATTCATTGAAGTACCTACACAAAGTGCAAGTAATTACCCAAAACGTTGTTTTGAGACTATCGAGTCCATTGCTATAAAAGAGGAATTACAACATTTGTTGCAAATAAATGCTGTAAGAAAATGTAGACCATCGCCAGGACAGTTTATTTCAGATATTTTCTTGATCCCTAAAAGTGACGGAAGCCATAGATTTATTTTAAACTTGAAAAAACTGAATGAATATGTCTTTTCAGAACATTTCAAAATGGAAGACCTTAGAACGGCTACCAAACTTATGACCAAAGGATGCTACATGATTAATATTGATTTAAAGGAAGCATATTTTTTATTACCAATACACGAAACTCACACCAAATTCTTAAGATTCTTTTTCGAGAACATCTTATATGAATTTGTTGCACTACCTTTTGGTCTATGTTCGGCGCCCTATATATTTACAAAAATATTACATCCGGTTATAACCCATCTAAGAACCCTTGATCTGCTGTCCGTCAGATATCTAGATGATATTCTTTGCATAGGAAATACCGAGAAAGATTGCCTAGAAAATGCAAATACTACTATTCAATGCTTGACACAATTAGGTTTTATTATTAATTACGAAAAAAGTAATTTGCAACCTAAAAAAATTTGCAAGTTTTTAGGATTGATTTTGAATTCCGAAACAATGACATTACATCTTACAGAAATTAAAAGACAAAAGATTTTTAATTCAATTTATAATATATTAAACAGGCGTACAATGCGAATTCGAGAATTTGCTCGTTTTCTAGGCCTTCTTACAGCGGCATGCCCAGCTGTTGCTTATGGTTGGTCACATACAAAATCTTTAGAAAGAACTAAATACTTAGCTCTACTGCGAAATAATGATAACTATGACGCCTTAATGACAATTCCAGATAGTTTACGTGACGATTTACTTTGGTGGAAAAACAACATTTTTGTGACGTTTAATCCAATTCGTGACCACAAGTATATACTAGAAATTTATACAGACGCCTCCACAACGGGTTGGGGCGCTGCTTGCGGTACGGAAAAAACAGGTGGTCATTGGACTTCGAAAGAACAAACCCATCACATAAATTATCTGGAATTGTTGGCAGCATATTTTGGTTTAAAAACTTATGCAATGAATAAAAATAACTGTGAAATCCTATTGCGTATCGATAATACTACCGCCATTTCGTACATTAATAGAATGGGTGGAGTGCAATACCCTCACCTAAATCATATAGCCAATCTGATATGGAGATGGTGTGAGGAAAGGAACATTTTTATTTTCGCCTCTTATATTCAGTCATCTTTAAACGTAGAAGCTGATAGTGAATCTAGGAAAATGAATGTCGACACAGAATGGGAGCTAGGACCTAGAGAGTTTGAAAAATTGATCAGAGTATTTGATAAACCTTCTATTGATCTATTTGCATCTCGAGTTAATGCTAAATGTTCTCAGTACATATCTTGGAAACGGGACCCCTTTGCCTATAGTATTGACGCCTTTACCGTCGATTGGTCTCAGTTTTACTTTTACGCATTCCCACCGTTTTCGTTAATTTTAAAAACTCTAAATAAAATCGTTTCTGACTGTGCAACAGGGATCGTAGTAGTTCCACAGTGGCCATCGCAACCGTGGTATCCCTTCTTCAAATCGCTTTGTGTGAGAGAAATCGTGATATTTCCAGCAAGTAAATATCTCCTCTCTTCTCCTTTCAGAGCTCTCCATCCGCTGCATCGGCACCTTTCCCTGGCAGCGAGTGTGTTATCAGGGAAAGCTTCCGTAGGCAGTTTGTACCAGAAACGGCTTTAGAAATTATGATATGTTCTTTGTCACAAAACACGATAGCTCAATACTCAAGTAGCCTTAAATTATGGTGGGAATTTTGTAATAGTAATAGTGTTGATTTTTATAATTTTAACATTTCCTCGCTATTAGAGTTCCTTTCTAGCTGTTTTCAGAAAGGATCATCTTATGGCACCCTTAATAGTCACAGATCGGCCATTTCATTAATAGCCTCAAATAGGATAAGTGACGATCTGAAGCTAAAACGTTTTTTTAAAGGCATCTTTAAGTTAAAGCCTATATTTCCAAGGTATAGTGTTACTTGGAACCCGTGTACTGTTCTAGACTATTTGAAAAATTTCAACAATGATGCTGTTAATCTGGAAGTTTTAAGTAAGAAATTAGTAATGCTACTAGCGCTAGCAACTGGACAAAGGACACAGACTCTCTCTCTGATGAAAATTTCTAATATGAAAACTCTTAATGATCGTATAATCATAAATATAACAAATTTGATAAAAACTTCTGCCATTGGTAGGACGCAACCAGTTTTGAATTTGCCTTTTTTTCGTCTACGTCCAGGTATTTGTCCGGCAATAGCGCTCCAAAAATATATATCAGTAACCTCTGTACTAAGAACAAATTCTGAAGATATAATCATTCTTACACATAAGAAACCGCATAGACCTGCTTCATCTCAGACCATAGGGCGCTGGATGAAGCAGACACTTTGCGAGAGTGGCATCGACACTTCCATTTTTGGTGCTCACAGTACGAGGCATGCCTCGACGTCTGCCGCAGCTCGAGCGGGATTGAGTGTCGATGTCATTAGGAAGACTGCCGGTTGGTCTGCTCAATCAGCAGTCTTCGCTAATTTTTATAATAGACCGATTGTTGATTCGAGGGCCAATTTGTTTGATTCCATTGCGATTCCATAGATTTTATGTAATACTTTCAGAATTATTTGTTAGTTATTCGGAGTTGTGAAGTTTTACGTTGTTTTATGGAATTTTTTTATTGTTGTCTATTGCAAAGGAAAAAGTAAATTACTTGTTTTTTGTGTGATCTTTTTATTTTTGTTGTTTATTTTACTCGCAACATTGAAAACGGTCTCTAAACATCTACAATATGGTCAAAGATAAATCTCGGAAGGCGAAGACAGGATAATTAATAGATCAAACGAACTTACCTGAAGTGAAGTTCGATCTTCATTATCCTGTCTTCGCCGAAGAGATTTAGGGTCCCTCCCTACCCTGAAATTTCGTCTCCCAATAGGTTTCAATATTGCTCCTTACTTAACTACTCTTAAAAGAATGAGGACAGGCTTTATGGGGCAACTAGGGAGGAGAGAGTGAAAGGCAAGACTTTTTCTCTCTCTTGGTAACTTGTGCGATATGGTTAGCGCGTAGCAAGGCTACTACAATATGGTCAAAGATAAATCTCTTCGGCGAAGACAGGATAATGAAGATCGAACTTCACTTCAGGTAAGTTCGTTTGATCTATTAATTATATATGAAAGAGCATGTACAAAAACGAGCTTATTTCTGTAAAAGATTTATTTCAGCAAACCTTGGAGAGTCGGAACAGCGCTACAAAAGTCTGTCTAAATACGTGTACAAAATAAACTACATGAACTACAAAAATCCTTAACAATAACCTATTTTAAGCCGAAAATAAATACACTACATGGACTAATTAGGTACCTGTAAAAATCAATAAAATACACAGTAAATAATGCAAAAATATATAGCTCAAAGTTATGGTACAGATATATAGTGGTATATTCTTTTTGTTGCACTAACCCGTGCTGAGGACAATTTTAAAAACCTATTTAGAGGCAAAAAATTCCACCCATGCCGGGGCTTGAACCCGCGACCTTTGGCTAACCGTACCAGCGCTCTCCGAACTGAGCTAATGGGCAAATGCAGGCTTCAGTGAAATTTTGAGCCTCCTTTACCAATTTTTTTTTATATAGTGCTATTTCAACTGCTTCAAAAGTATACTCCAAATGTTTGCACTAACTCTATTATTTAAAAAAATACTTTCTCGAACTAAAACTTAAGTAAGCACTACATATTCCGACAAAAAATCAAGTAAATAAGTGAATCCGGAATTAAGCTAATAAAAAATTGCTTGTAAACTCGTTATAACAGCGCCTGTGTAAAAAACGTTAGCTATTCAAACTCGCAGCTGGCACTCGACCTTTCGTCCTACAATACGTATACAGTAACAAACTTCATACTTTCAGTTACATTAAATTGAATAACTATCTTTGCGCAGTCCTTAATATTGTACTGTTGTGTCTATACGGTGAACAGACTCGAGGATTTAACCTCTGTTCTTCTTCTTAGCGTGTTTTACTCTATTTAGTGATACAACAATTTTCCTTGACTCTAGCAACACCTATATCGCGGATTTGTCTTTAAATTTCAGCATCTTCTTCTTAAAGTGTCTCTCCATAGTTAACTGGAGGTTGGCAGTCAGCGGTTTCTGTTCAGTGAAATTCTGAGCAGCTCTTCCGCGGTTTTAACACCGGTCCACTCTTCCATGTTGTACACATGTTGTACAACCAATTTTAGCTGTAGATGTGTAAATGACTACAAATTGAGATTTAAACTAAAATCGAATTGGTAACACTTATCTTATCGGAATAATAAAGCAGATGTTTCTTTTCGCTCACAAAATGGGCGTCCCTATCTTGGATATTTCTGACAGTGTTACGTCACGCGTCAAACGTAAAATAACTACCCTGTCCAACCTTGAAAAGTAATGCGTAACCCTACGTAACACTGGCTATTTTTGCTTGGACTATTTCTGCTGAATGAAGTTAGTAACAGTAATGAAGCGCTTGCGTTGCTTTGTTGTTTGCTAGGCCAGTGGCAGTCAGTGGCGAGGTCACAACCAAATGTCAAAGGTGTTGTGTAGTAAGATTTGACACTTTTATTTTCATTCTCAGATAAATAACCTTAAAGAAACCACTTATTACATAAAAGTAGCAATGTAAGAAACATATTACAGTACAGAACTTAATACAATATTGACTAAAGTATTAAACAGTGACATTCAAAGAAGTAAACAACTGATAACACATAATACTCAAGACTTTATCAAAACCAGTGTATGTTAACTCATGATGGCAGCGCCAGTGTGCAAAGTACAAAATTTAGTTGCGTATTTGTGCAAAAACACAGGAGTTCGGGCTTTATCAACAACATGTTCAAGGAATGCCAAAGTGGCCTTCAATTGGGAAGATCCGCTGAACCTAGAAAGTCAGCTAAACGATGACGAGAAATCCATGAGAGATGCCTTTAAAACATACTGCAATGATAAATTGATGCCGAGGATCATAGAAGCAAACCGGAACGAGGTCTTCAATAAAGAAATTTACAAAGAGGTCGGTGAGCTCGGGGTTCTAGGATGCACGATAAAGGGATACGGATGCGCCGGAGTCAATTATGTCACATACGGATTGCTGACGAAGGAGCTCGATGCCGTGGACTCGGCTTACAGGTCAGCTGTCAGTGTACAAAGCAGTCTTGCTATGGGAGCCATCTATAACTACGGGTCAGAGGAACAAAGGCAAAAGTATTTACCGCCCATGGCCAAAGGCGAACTTATCGGCTGCTTTGGCTTAACTGAGCCGAATCACGGCAGCGACGCAGGTGCACTTGTCACCAAAGCAAAATATGATGCCAACACCAAGACCTACAAATTATCCGGTTCCAAGACGTGGATTACCAATTCCCCGATCGCAGATATTTTAGTAATATGGGCGAAGGACGACGAGGGTAAAGTTCGAGGTTTTATCGTCGAGCGTTCCCAAGTAAAGAAAGGTCTGGACACGCCGAAAATCAATGGGAAGTTTTCATTGCGCGCCTCAGCAACGGGCATGATATTGCTCGACGAAGTTGTTATACCGGAGGAGAACTTATTGCCCAACGTAGTCGGCATGAGGGGTCCGTTTGGATGTCTCAATAACGCGCGCTACGGGATCGCTTGGGGCGCGCTCGGTGCGGCGGAGACATGTTTGCGGATCGCCCGCCAGTACACGCTAGATAGGAAACAATTCGGCCGCCCACTCGCCGCCAACCAGCTTATACAGAAGAAATTGGCCGACATGATGACTGAGATTGCGATTGGCCTGCAGGCATGCTTACAAGTGGGTCGGCTAAAGGACCAAGGGCTGGCAGCGCACGATATGACGTCTATTATAAAGAGGAACAGTTGCGGGAAGGCGCTGGAGATCGCTCGTGTGGCTCGCGATATGCTCGGCGGCAACGGAGTGTCCGACGAGTATCATGTGATAAGGCACGTAATGAACCTAGAGGCCGTAAACACTTATGAGGGCACCCACGATGTTCACGGACTAATCTTGGGCCGAGCTATCACTGGAATACAAGCTTTTTACTAAACTGTTATTATTTTATCACTTCCCGGAAAATTACTCTGCATTTATCCCTACAACAAAGTAGTTCGTAGTGTTGTGTTTTATTCGTGAGGATGTTTATCCATTACGTAGCTTTATTCAACATTTTCAGCCATTTATTTTTAGGTATGTGTGTCAATGGCTTAAAGCTTTTGAGTTCGTAACGTGGCGGACGAATAACCTTCTTGTATATGTATACTTGTTTGGAACCATTGTCTCGTTGCAGTCTTGTAAATATATACTTTTGTTACTTTATCAGAGTGTTCTCATTTTTCCTGGGTCTTGGGAGAAAGTGCTTTCAATTATGGAATTCAATTACCGTTGCGACGATCGCGTAAGCCTTTGCTTATTTTTATGCGGTCTTAAATAAGCAGAAAAAAAGCTCTTTGACTACACACGAGAGGGTTTTATGATATCGTTTTATGTAAAAGCGCTTGCGAGAACGGTTTCACATGTTTCAGTTTTTTACTTTTATTATTTTTGCTTGACGTAAATGGCTGTAGGTAAATAAACAAAAAACGTATTTTTTTTAAGGGCACTTTTTTCCAATTATGAACATTTTTGTTACAGAGGAGTTTTTTGCATTGAAATCTTTACATCGAGCGAGACACAATATCTCGGCAGAATATTAAGAGAATAGGGCGTATAGCAACGGAGGGTTGCTTCAGTTAAAGGGAAAGAAATGAGTGGATAATTTAGGTGCAAAAGATGTGGTTTGTAAAAAAAGGCAAGTACCTATATATATAAATTATATTGGAGTACTGTTTCTTTAGCATCCAATATTAGGTTTATTGGGTACACTTCCAATGAAATTACAATTTTATTTTTTTATTTTTAATGAAACTTAAGTTTACAATTCAGATTTTTGTATGAAGAAAAAAATCAGAATCGTAAACTTACGCTCATTGGAATTGGTTCAACTACCACTACTGGTTTGTGGCTAAACTACGGGTTTCAAATTTAACGTTCATTCAATAGAACGTTTAGTAAACTGTAATATGTATAATTATTCATTCAGTTATTGATCACAAGTGACTCAAAAGATATGAAATAACTAGTTACCAGGAGGCGTAAATTATCACATTAAAAACAACAAGTAGATACGGTTTTATCTAATCATAAAAAAAAAATATAATAATCATCACGATTATACCCGTAAAATGTAGAGCTAAAAATAAATATGTTGTTAGCATTCGATATTGAAATTTATTATATAATTAGTAATTAAATACTGGCCGATAGAACGACACCGAGCCTTATCAATTTTTCGTCATTCAAATGGAATGATTTCTTATCCTGCCAACTCTTTCTTACACATCTCAAAGATGAGACGAAAAGAAGAAAATAATAACTGTGAGCAACGTAAGCGGAGTGGCGTGATAATGGCCAGTATCGTCACAGAACACCTAGTAAAATATAACTTTTATGCGAGTGACGAACGCGCTCATTGTTTATTATGTGTATCACAGTAAAGTTCTGCACAGCTATTTACTTGGAGTTATTGTAAAAATATTTCATGCTTTATGATAAGTAAATACCTATACGTAAATAACTATATAAATATATAGTTCTTTTGCGGCGTCTGCATTGGAATAGAACTTTTCAAATGATGTTGGATGTTATGCTATAATTTTGTTATGGGAAAGAGTTAAATACTTAAATATGAACAAAGGAATGGAGCGGACATTTAACTTTATGTTAAAAGAAAGAAAATTGTTACTATTTTTACACCAAAAAGGAAAAAACCGGAACCCTTATTACCTACTTTGTTTTGTTTAGTTCCGATTGTCCGTCGTAAATTCCTCTGCATGTGTCATATTCCTACAAATCGTGAAAGCAAATCCCACGTACTATACTATTACTTCAAGTTTCCTATGTATTCCGGTTACGGAATTTCCTACCAACTGTGACCAAGATTGCGCTTGCGCAATCTCTGTTGCTACCTATCCTCGACTATGCTGATGCCAGCTATCTCGACTTGACTGAAGAGCAACTTAGTAAACTTGAGCGCCTTCAAAACTTTGCTATTAGGTTTATATTTGGCTTACGCAAATATGACCACATTTCCGAATACCGCGCTAAGCTCAAGTGGCTCCCCATCCGCCTCCGCAGGAATGCCCACATCCTTTCGCTGCTGTACTCAGTGCTGTTCAATCCATCCACTCCCCTTTATCTCAAAGAGCGCTTCAGTTTCCTCAGTGACTCCCACAGCCGGGCACTACGGTCCGACCAGAGTCTAGCGCTGAAGACACCAAGTCATACGACAAGGTTCTTCAGTAGCTCATTTACTGTAAAGGCCGCCCGGCTGTGGAATGATCTTCCGGTTTCGATAAGGCGCTCACCATCTCCCGCCATATTTAAAGCCAGAGTGAAAGAATTCTTTCTGTCTAATTAAGTAGTTTTGCTGTAAGTGTCTATTAACTTCTCTTCATATATCTGTAGGTATATCACCTTTTTGTTGTCCAGATCACACACTTGTTATAAGCCATTATTTATGTAAGTACGTGTAGTTATGTATAGTATTCAAGTATGATATATTATGTAAGTTTATTATTATTATTACGTATATGTATGTGTATTAATATTCGTCTTTGCACCGACTACCCGTGTCTATTTCTCCTTCGGCAAATCTCCAATATGAGGTTGCCTGGAAGAAATTGCTATCAGCAATAAGGCCGCCAATTGTATCTTTTCTTTTGTCATTGCTGTTTCTGTAACATTTTTTTCCGGTATACAATAAAGAATATTCTTATCTCTTATCTTATCTTATCTTATTCCTAACACAAGAAAGTAGAGGTGGTAGAGGCTTACTTGTTAACACCGCACACTTCCAATATAATCGGATAAAACACTTCTGAGTAACAGTCACGTTTACTAACAGTGTTTTTCTTTGAAAGTAATATAACTAACAGAAAAACACAAACACATTGCAAACTCAATAACACTTAGGTATCAGCGCTACACTTAATCCCCCTCACGAAGTGAAAACAATTTCATTTTCAGGCGACAAGAGGCATAAAACAGCTATCCATAGAAGGGCGGCACATTCTAAGCAAATAACCACTCTTCTCCTTAGCGTGTCGATGGCAATGCAAATTTTATTATAATCCTTATTAAGCAGTTGCGACCCAGAACTATGGTTATGAAAACCATGAGGGAGGCCTATGTCCTGCAGTGGACGTCGAATGGCTGATGATGATGATGAAGACCCAGAACTTTGCGACTTATTGCAATCATTATGTCTTCCTGAGTAGGGCACGCAGGCCACGATGAAAGATGTTCCACCGTCTGAGAACTAGGTACCGTACAGACAGTTCAAATTACAGTAGTAGTAACCACCACCTGGGCATGTTATTAGTGTTACATTGGTCCGCATAAGGTTCAGGCTCAGACAACCACTAACCAAATAACCACTATGCTAACGCAGCATCACTTGAAGTGCGTTTTGTAAAACTACAATTATGACAATTCAATGTAAATTAGAAAGTTCTGACCTGGCGACCGCGGACCGGACGATGCAGCGTGGGCAGGCCCCCCACAAGATGGTCTGACCACCATCAGTGGTAGCGGTTAGTAGCTGGATGCGGGCAGCACAAGACCGGGAAGCTTGGAAAACCATGAGGGAGGCCTATGTCCTACAGTGGGCGTCAAATGGTTGATGTTGATGATGATGAATGTAAATTGCGTAGCCGTTTGTATTAATTGTACTAATTAGCCTTCCTACTTGTTAATGTGAGTGTTAATCAGCTATGCAATATGACGACCTCGTGGCGCAGCGGTAGTGCATCTGCACACCATGCGAGAGGTCCCGGGTTCGAATCCCGGCTGGGAATAAAAAAAAAAACCCCAGGTCTTGGATGTTTACATGTTTGTGATGTCGTTGTTTCTGGTTCCCACGACACAGGGTATCCTAGTTTGGGGCCAGAAGCAATGTATGTGCCTGTATGTAAATGTTTATGTTTTATGTTTATATCGAATTGTCCTATTATACCATGAATTGTTGTTCTATGAAATGGGACTCTGATGGCAAGTTCATAGTATCTACTCTGAGGTAACAGATGCGGATTCCATGGGGGTGGCAATTGTCAAAAAATTTAAAATGAAATAGGTCCCGTTTTTATTGACTATTTGTATGGGAAAAGCACAATATTTGGAATTATACAAACCTCAGAGATATGTTAAGTGTCTTTTTTGAGAAAATCTGTGCCTATGCATTAACTACTCAGTTTACAATAGAAAAACTGTGGCTCCTAACCCATTCGGAAGAAGTAAATCGATTATCAAGAAGTTTATAGGTTATGATTCTTGTAAAGAAATACCAAAAAAATATTTCTATGCAGGTAAATACAAATAATACTAATGAAATACATTCAGAATCATAGTTAAAAGTTATGTTTTATCACTAAAAACGAGAAATGCACTAAGATATTCTCTTCACTAAGATATTCTATTAATAAGCCCCGATATCAATCCCCATTGCCGGATACAGTATTTGATAGGATGGCAATTTGTCCTATTTATGACAGAAAACCAACAATTTAATAATACAGACAAGCCAAGTTACAATTCTCTAAATAGCTATCATAAAATGTACCATAAGCAGAATATTACATTCATAAAATTTAAAGTATCGTTAGCTATGACCCAAGTGGCTAAGGCGAGCTAGAAAAAAATCTTATTAATAGGTATTAAGCTCGCCTTTGTTCAAATAACTTGGTTGTGCAATGAAGAATTTTTCAATTTAATTCAATATCACAGTCAGCACTAGTCAAGCGTTTTAGCGCGGTCAAATGTCGAAAGTCGCTACTCTCTAGTACCCATATTATACTAATTTCCAATACCTACATTTAAAGATTAATGTTGACATTTTATCGGCACGAAAGGCGCGACTCGCGCCGTCATGCTCCCTATGCGGGTGTAGCAAAGACTGCGCATATTACCATAGCTATGGCTGTACCTGATTTTAGTTTTCGGAGAAAATTGAAAATCTTTCTTCACCTAGTTTTGCTCTTTTTCTCTTAAGCGGTCATTCTGCGTAACTCTATTTCGTGTGACAAGAACATCCCGTTCCCTCGCCCCCGGATTATGTTTATTGTGTGTATAACGAAACGCAATCTCGCAGTGTGCCATTTAAAATATTTATTTTAATAACACGTTGACGTTATAGGGAATTTGCCCAAGTGGGGAAATAGCTCGTTTGTTGCAACAAGGATATCTATATAATCTATGTATTATAATATATATAATAAATACCTTTAAACGAGCAATTCTTGTCTTTATATGATTATATAATCTGAATCTCGGAAACGGCTCCAAGGATTTTCATGAAATTTGGTATGGAGAAGGTTTCGGGGACGATAAATCGATCTAGCTAGGTCTCATTTTTAGAAAACATCGTTTTATCCGTGTTTTTAGGCAATGAAAAACTGCTAAAATGTCGTTAGAATATGAAGGTAAATTTCACTACTATCTACGAGGTTGTAATAGCTCATGTGGGAAATCGAGCGGTCCCGAAACAAGAAGACACGAGCGAGCCTGTCTCCAGTCCGATTGTTTATTCTCTTTTTTCCCTTTTTTCCCCTTTTTTCCCTTTTTTCCCTTTTTCCCCTTTATTTTCATCGTATCTAAATACAATTTCCAAAAAACACGATTAACCAAAAACACCCGAGCAAAGCTCGGTCATACAGGTACTAAGATATGATAACAGATATTTATTGTGGCAATGTATTCTGTCATCTCTAAGTACTTAAGTATCTTCTTCTTAGTAGTCAATGCTCAAGAGTTGCGATGTTTGTTATTTGTGTTTATTTAACTGTTATGGGAAACGATTGTTCTACCGAGTATTACTATTTGCCTTATATATAACATACGTCTACGGCGCCCTAGTAGTACTATGATTACTAGGCTACATAATTACTAGTAGTACTACGAGTACTATGACTCCTTCTTAACTCTTCACTAAGATATTCTATTAATTTTATGGATAGTGCATTCCCTCAGGAATAAGTGTGTTTCTTGGCCTCCTGGTCTTCCTAGGCCTCCTGGGCCTTGAAAAGAATATGCTTCCGGCTGTATCTACAGATTCACCATTTTACTATTAGATTATAGATTTCATAATGTGCGAGGAGCAGCCTACATCAATTCCCGTTAACTTCACGAATCGCAGTCGGCGACGTGTATAAATACAATATAAGAAACAAATATTTCGCATGACACGTTGCATTCAGTGATAGTAACTAAGTACATTTTATCCGTAGGTTGAATTTTACCTAATTACTCGGCCAAAGCATCAGTGGCCTAATTACGCTCACCAAATCCTGAGCGATTCCAATCGTCTAACTGTCAAATTCCATACTAATTTGACAGTTAAACGATTGGAATCGCTCAGGATTTGGTGAGCGTAATATAGGGGCTGATGCCGTCAATGTTTTAAAATCAGCTTTTATGAGGAGTGATACTACGACCTTGTGCCTGGTGGATGCAAAATTGCAAATGTTAAATTGGTACGATGTTTTTGTTGTACCTACGCATTGCTCACGGCTAATTGGTTTTGTAATTAAAACTTTGTAATAGTCATTGAGTTGCTGATTGAAGTGTCATTGATTAAAAAGCTAAAAATATGTAGTTAAATTCTGTTTTGTTTTGTTGGTGTTTATACCAAGTCCTTAAAATCGATTTATAATTTTGTAGTATGACTGAGCGGGTGGAGTTAAATAATAATAGCTATAAATGAACATTTTATAGGGTCCATTACAATGATAGTTCCAATTATAGGGGCTAAAGTATAAATTACACTATCATAGAGAGAGCTAATGGCCTTATGTGAAAGTGCAAACATTAAAGTCTACAACGATGGAAATTTTCATATTGACAAGGAGTAGAGTCTAAAGTAGAGTTTATGCATGTAATGCCGGCGGGCCCTCATTTGGCTATTCGAGTTCACGTGTTTGACACATTTAGCAAAAAATAACCCATTGTGGAGAGTGACCATTATTTGTTTGAAAAGTATTCTCCTATTGCCTGCTATTTGACAAATGAACACAATTAGTAAACTTTTCGCTTTTTCTTGTAATTGGCATTATTGGCATTGGCAGGACGTCCACACCATAGTTTATTCTTATACATTTAATTTTGTTTGTTATTTGCATCTATGTGTGAGTAGTATTATGAATTGTGGTCTACTTCTTTGTCTTTGCTCCATCCCATTATTTGGAGTCGGCTCTCCTCGTTCTTTTGCTCCAGGAGTTCAGTTCTTTTCTGTCTCGGGGTCGTCAGCATAAAGGTTGATGCGCTGTAGGAGACTTTTTGTAAGTTCGGCATTTATTTAAAACATTTGGAATTTAAAACACATTGCAAAGCGGAGGCAAAGCTATTATTACTTCGCTACTGTTACTGGCTATCGATCGTTTTACATACAGAGCGCATTGAAACAACTACAATAGATAACATTAACTCGGGACATTGATTCAAACGCTCCTACATACCAGTTGGCTTACGACGCGATTGAAAGTTTTACAGGATATTGCAAAAAAAGTATAACAATGTGTATGTGACAAATTAATTTCACAAAAACAATCCAGTGCAAGGAAAAATAAAATAAGATAAAAAAGGTATAGGTTAAAAAAAAAAAAGTGCTTATATGTAAAATGTCCCTGATTTTACTTTCTAGCAACGCTTCAGACCGCGTTTGTCAAAAGTATACATACTTACTCATAATTTTTCAATAATGAAATAAATTAGAATGTACGAGCGATACTAATACCAGACGTACCACCAGGCTGAATTGCGATATGATCATGTGTTATAAATAACGTCCATGTCCATGTTCTATTTAAAGGAAACCAAGATTCACAGATTTCAGTTATCTGTAGACATATATCTAGTAGATGATAATATGTAACACTATTACAAACATTACTTTTTTACTGTTTTTCGAATTTTTCGGATTTTTCGAAGACAAATAACGCTTCAACGCATTATTGTAAATCTGCGATCGTAGTATTTTCGCGAAACTTTTCACATCCCGGTTGGAGAAGTGGGCCAGTTGGGAAGTTTAACGTAATTTGCATCTCTTTCGCACGGAACTGAATTACAATGAGCTAAGGGAAGCAATTAATACTTCAAGTAGCTGGATGCCAAGTTTTAAAAGTGCTCTTTTGAGTTCCGATTTGAATTAAGATGGCCGTCGCGGGTGAACTACTCGGCTCTGTAATTTATTGCTAAGTTTTTGAATTGCAATATTTTCAGCGAATCGTTTTTCGAATTCAACCTTCGTATGTTCATAAGACCTTTGCACTCTTTGTAATTATTTCAATTTATTATCACGTTGGTTCCCCATGCATAGTGCTTTGATTTAGCTCCTATGCTTACGTCGTGGGTAAAATTTTCTTGTTTATTTCATCATCAGCCATTTGACGCCCACTGCAGGACATAGACATCCTTCGTGGTTTTCATAACTATGATGGGTTTTGCCATAATCGCCACGCTCGGCAGGCTGCCGAGGCAGCATCGGTCTCAGGAAGATGCTGCTGCCCGTCTCCTGGTAATTGATTTCCTTAGTCGCCTTCTACGACATCCACGGAAGGAAATGGAGTGACGCTATTCTTAATCCGGCGCCACACGGAGCGTTTATTATTATTATTCATTAATTCAGAAGCAGCTTTAAGCTGATGCGTCTATATTACTTTTTTTATCAAAAGACGAATATTAGTCGGGTATGCGCCGTAAAGTCCATTAACATTAACAATGCAAATAACGATAAATCCAGATGTAATCAGCGCTTTGCATTAAAAGACAATTGCCCACTTCCACGTTACGGCGCGCGACCCTCCCTCAGTGTACACAAGGATATTGCCTGTATAATTTTGGCACTTACCATAATATTTTTTGTTATGTAAGTACATTATTACGAGGCAAGCATTACTGATGTTTTACGCACTTGAACAAAATGTCTATTGTTGGCAACACACCTGTCATCTTTTGATTGCTTCTGTTAAAAACAGCATAAAAAAAATTCCAGCGGTGCTCACATCCTAAGATCAACGAAAACGGGCAAAGGGCGACGCGCAGGGTTTCCGGGTACACGTTTAGTGTTCCGTAAAAGGAGGGGCAGTAGGGGAGGACAACTTCATCGAAGTAAATTTAAATGGATTTTTTACAAAGTTTTCCTTTTATAAGTTGGTCGCCTATTACTCGTTAATTTCTAAGCCTACTTAGCCATGATAGTTTTCCTTTTAAGTTCGTATAATAATATGTGCTACTGCCCTACTCTAACAAAAAAATCCACTTTAAGGCTAATTTAAAGCTAATATTATTAGATGACAAAAAAAATTGCATCCCTAATAGGTGTAGAGGAGTATTTTACCGCTCTGTCGACGTGATTAATATGTATATTAATGCCTAATTACAGATTTCTAGTACTTACCATCTCTGTGCTAAGCCGCGGATAGTCAGAAAGACAGATAGACAGACGGACGGACATGGCGAAACATACCCTTAGGTATGTTGAGTACGGAACCCTAAAAAGCTTTATGTTCAATGCATTCGTACCGCTATGTCAAAATCTATAACGTATTCTTGCAATATCGCAAAACTTTAATAACCTTTTCTTTCAACCTATCGAATTAAATTTTTCATACAATGTAGAATACAGAGATTGATATACCTAATATAAAATAAAATAAAAATAAACGCAGTTCGTATAAAAATACTATTGAGAATTCCCTAATATGGTTTTGTCATATTTCCGTAGCACGTTGTATGACAAGGTAAATTTCACATATAAAGCAAGTACAATGATGTAATTAATAGTTCCCTAACTAGACAAATTCTCCACTCCGCAGATAGTACTGAAAATGTTTCGGGAATATAGTACCGAATTACAAGCCATATTGTTACAAGAACATGGGAGCAGAAAGTACCTAGTGGAATAGTTGAAATTAGTCGTTGGCTCATCTCGCCCATTTTCATTTCATAGGGAAAACGAATTTGCCGTTTCTAGTCTTGCTGTCCGTCACATTAAACCGGTCAAGAATTTGAACCAGAACTTACGATACTACACTGCACAATGCTAATCTAATAAAATAAAATACCGACCGTTTCCAAAAAAGTGCGAGTCGGAATCGCGCACGATGGATTCCGTACCATTATCAGCTATACAACATTTGAATATTTCAAGCATCTACCTGTTGCCGTTATTAATATCGAGCGAAAAACGGCAAAAAAGCCACGTTCATTGTATGGGAGCCCCCTTAAATATAAATTTTATTCTGTTTTTAGTATTTGTTCTTACCTATAGCGGAAACAGAAATATATCATCTGTGAAAATTTCAACTGTCTAGCATGAGATACAGCCTGGTCACAGACAGCCAGACAGTGTCGCGCTTCGACAAGATGGGCAGGAAAATGTTAAGGAGAGACAAGTACAGTATTTACAAATATTTATTTACAGAGAAAAAAACTGAGGGAAAACAATGGGTTCGTGCCCTACACCGGTTCAATTGGTTCAGCCCGGAAATGTTGATGAACGGTACTCCCCTAGCCTGGATGGGATGACGCGCCGTGTTGCCTCAGTAGAGACGCTGAAGAAAGGCGCGATCCCTCCGGGAAGCCGTAGAATCTCGTACAAAAGGTGTTTCGTATGCGGTGAGACCGGAAGTTGTTGATCCGGTCTTAAGCTGGATACGGAAGTTCACAAGCTGGACTTCGAACCCTGGAATCGTTTTCCAGTATTAAAATAGGGACATCAAAACGCCCCTGTGCATCGCCACCCAAACCGGAAAGCACCAGAAGGGAGTTTGAAGGTGGCGGTACACTAAAATAGGCAGAACGGCGGAAAATTAGGTACCTAGATAGTAAAACATGCAAAGCCATTTAGCAATAGATATTTACACAGTCAATTACAGGAAATAGATACTTAGTGTAATAAACACAACCAGATAATTGTTCACACTCACCCAAAAGCGGGGGCAATCGTCGCAGACTAAAAAATATGAAAAAAATGGCCGCTAGGGCGGTTGGAGAGAGGCGGCGGAGCAGAGCGCACACCCAACTCTTTCCGTGGTCAAAATTTCAATGATTTGCGAGAGCCGAGATGAGTGAACGGAAGAATATTTGAATGAACGTATTGAATGAGCGATTGCCATAGGCAATCACTCATTCAAAGAGCGTCCAAAATAGAGGCCAAGCATGAGTTAATTTTAGGTGGGAAAATAAAATAAAACTATTAATTTCTTGAGAAAATAACTAAACTTTGAAATTATACAAAGATATACATTTTAGTAGCGTATTTTGACAGTAAAAGAAATAACGCTACAACAGACAGACGGACAGTAGAGTCTTAGTAATAGGTCCGTTACCCCTTTGGGTACAGAACCCTAAAAAAGTGTAATAAAGACACAAATATGCAATAATAAGTCTTTCTTACGCTTTTCATTTTATTAAGCTACCATCCCCCCAGCTGAGAATGAACGATTTAGTGACGTTAGTAACCCTTATTCATTGCTGGCGAGCGTAAAATAGAATGCACATAATCTGACATTAGGAAGATCACCTAACGGCAGTTTTTATCCAATGCAGCATAAGAGCAAGAAAATCCAAGCTAGCAGAAAGGTGTCGAGTTGGTTAAGCCCTTAACGCTTTCCGAGTCTGTGACAAATTGTTGCAGTAATGAGAGCCGCTTTCGTGCTGTTTGTATGTTTTTAGATATCTATTTATGTTTTATTAGTGTGCTATTATGTTATTAAAATTTATCGGTGAGGGTTTTCTAAATACATAACGTTCTTTAGGAAGGGAAAACGGTAAGTAATATGAAACGCTGTATTTCTATGGTGTAGAATTGAGGAGATTTTTTTCTTCATGTTAATTCCGTTAGGTTAGGATTATTGGTCACGGTTACGTAACACATTCATTTTGATAATAAGATGGTGACAGAGATGAGCGGTTAGTTGAAAACTTTTCTCCGAAAAGTTACATGGCTGAACCAACTTGATGACAGCCCCCTGCAAGCCAATATCCTCCTTATTTCTAGTAATTAAGGGGTACTGTCAGTGAAATATAAAGTTGGTTTTAAGCGGCGTATGACGGTAGTTCGGTAAAGTTTGGTCGCACAAAAACGATGCATTGGATGGTAGCCAGAAACACGTTGGGGGTAGTTTCGGGAAATACCAACATACAGTTCGGAAATAGAGATTCCACTTCGACGTAATTTAAAATTTTGACAACCTTTGAGCAAGGGTTAGAAAGTTTTGGGATCGTTTTACTCTTAGATGAGAATGTATATTGGGTTTGCGTGGTGAACACAAGTTTACGAGATTTCGCTGTATGTATACAACAAATACGTGTTAATTAAAATTGTTAAAATATGTGGAAAAATGTCTTAGCTGCCTATATCTCATTGATTCAAGCAAAACTAATCACTATTTTTTACTTCTTTCGAGCGTCTGGAATGGAATATTACGGGCTGTAATGCACTAGCAGTTACTTTGCGTGCGGTCAAATGTACGCGTTTAGAGAATATATGAATATGTAACTCGTATGTACTTACAGTTCGATTTTTCATTTCTTTCTCCTGAACTCACTTGAGGTTACGGGTAAGTGTCCAAAAATGCGTGCATTCCCTTAGATAAGATTATTTGTATGTATTTGGATTTTGCTTACCTAAATACTTCAAGAGTCTCTCTCTCAGAGAAGGACTGTGCTCTGCAGTAGGCCTTATATAGGCTACATAAAAAAACTCAAAGCAAGCTTCTGGATATGCCCTATGCACTATCCAGTTTATATATTACTTACTGTTTGAACAAAGTCTCTAAACTACTCTACATGCAAATAAAACTTTAATATCAGCGAAGGCTTTGTTTACACTGCGTCTCGCATTTTTATATTTTAGGGACCCGTGGAATCGAGGGCGTAATGAAACGATTCTCGCAGAGCAATTATCCGGTTTCATAACG
The DNA here is from genome assembly GCA_947308005.1 of Yponomeuta malinellus. NCBI lineage: Eukaryota > Metazoa > Arthropoda > Insecta > Lepidoptera > Yponomeutidae > Yponomeuta > Yponomeuta malinellus. The sequence goes on along the minus strand of OX371006.1, from coordinate 10,209,234 downwards.
GTCTTTTTGTTCGACCTTTAAACTCTTTCATGTCTCCGACGACGGTGAAGACATAGTTTTAATTGGAGTCGTTTCGTCGCACGTAAAGAGGTTTTTTAATTAAAATTTCAACTTTTAATATTTTTTTAATAGAGTACTTTGGTTAGGGATTCACTCGCTCGCACGTTGGGGATTCTTTCACGGTCTTATTAATAGAGTTGAGTGAAATACCTGACCAACAAAAATATTGGGTGGCGCAAGTAAGTGCGGTGAGGTGCGGTAAGTTTTGTTTGAATCTAACATTATACAAATAACATACCAGAGTTCTTGGGAATTAGAGAAGAATGGTTTTAAGTTCATTTTTCATCAAGCAATAAATATGTATATTTACTTTTTATTTTTTAAAACTACATTTACATAAACTCACGCTTGAAACTCAGAGGGGCAGAGAACAGGGATAATAAAAACATTTTTTCGATATTCACTTTAAAAACCTACCAAGTGCGAGTTGGATGTTCCGTACCATTATCTATACAAAGGTTCCGTACGTTATCTGCACAACATTAGACAAAGATCGAATTTGAGAACAGTGCTATCTATAGAAACCAACAAGAAGCGTTTAACATTGATATTTAACGACATGGCATCGGCGCTGTGAAGGTTTTTATAGATGGCCGCTAGATGGCGAGCGCTGTCTTTAGACAACGTTTGTTGTATGGGAGCCCCCTAAGTATTTATTTTATTCTGCTTTTAGTATTTGTTGTTATAGCGGCAACAGAAATACATCATCTGTGAAAATTTCAACTGCCTAGCTATCACGGTTCATGATATACAGCCTCTTGACAGACAGACAGACGGACAGACATACAGACGGACAGACAGACAGACAGACAGATAGACAGACGGACAGATAGACAGACAGACCTACGGACAGTGAAGTTTTAGCCCTATTAGGGTCCCATTTGGCACCCTTTGGGTGCGGAACCCTAAAAAGCACAAATCGTTTATACCGAGAAAGTGAGCTTAGTTCATACCAGTATTTTATTTTGCCCTTAACTTTTTATAAACCTTTTTATAGAACCCTAGCTAATTACTTATTTCTTTCTTGCAAAACAGGAAAAATAAATAAAGTTTTATGGAGAAGTTTTCAACAAGTTGGCAGGTATGTTGCGTAACCTCGCCTTTCCTACGCGAGTTACACTCCTTTAAAAAAAAGGTCATTTACACAGGGTAGGTATTTAAGTAGGCAGATTTGTAAAAAAAAACTAAAAATAATTTAACTCACGAGAGTGTAAGTTTACTTTTTAAGCTCACTTAAGCAAAAATAGAGTTATTCACGACACCTGCCATCACCACTGATTAGGTTAAAGTTACAGGAAAATACGGAGAAGTCTTCAAGTCTTAAGCTCAAAAAAAGCTCGAAGGAAATATTCACAGACATAAAGGGATATTCATTCGCTTTATCTGGCATTCAATGACGTTTACTATCACTGTTGGAAAATTGATTCTAGATGAATCGTACGGGATAATACGGGTCCTTTCCAACTCAATATATTTTCGACTCAGGTAGTTGCAGTGAAGATGTAGTGAACAGCACCTCGAATAATTATTTGTGTCTGATAGTGTTGAATAAACACTGTCAATGTAAAGTTCGGATTGTTGTGGTGTGTACCAGCACTTCTTTCACCACTAGGCCGCTTAGATTTTTATTTGTACTATGGCTTAGATATGAGAAGGAACTTTGAAAGGTGACATTTTAATATCTCTATCTTTCGGAAAGTACCCACGAGTGGGATCTAGTGCTAAATGTCACAAATTAACTTCGACGCGATACATCGATCTTCCTGCATTAAGCACGCCCTTGTACACTTACAATGTAATTAGTGCAATAAAGAATTAAAATAAATAAATAAGAGCTATAATGCTCATTGAGATTGCGTGTTAACTAGACACAAGCTTTAGTTGTTAGCGAAACAAACAAGTTAGCAAAACTTTGCATAAGACCATGTGCCCTGTTAATTTGTAAACATATTCGGTTAATTAATGCAGGGGCGGAGACTATGTGGGCGCCAGGAGCATGCACGCTAGCGCCTGGAAATCTCCGTCATTTTCAGTATTTCGGTACCTCGGTACCTCCTAATATGCTGCCAGGAATCACTCTACCTAATTGTGTAATACTGTCTTACTAGAGCTAGGCCCCACGATGCGTTGCCGTTGCGTCGCGACGCCTGGATGCGTCATTCTATATATAAATAAGAATGACATATACCTATACCTAGCGATTGACCATGTCCTATAGGATAACTAGCTGAGCTTTTCTGTTAAGTCCTAAATCACATCCCTGATAGTTCACGACAACGAGAGCCTCTCATGTAGTCCAAAGGCGTTCTTTTTATACGATACTTGGCTAATAGCTGGTAGTGATCGAAAAATCTACTGTAGTTAGTTTCTTTAATAAAATCTATAAATGGTCATCTTTGGACCTCAGTGATAATGCACGATGATGTGCCACGCAATCAATCGTAGAACATGTAGAAAGCAGACACTAGACTCTAATCAAAATAGACCGTAATTTATGGGGATATTGCTGAGTATAGGGTTGATTTTCATAGCATATTAGTTTAATTATGCGGGATGTTTCGAAAGTAAAATCCCGCTTTATTACTATAATATGCCACTTAATTACTGTAATATGATGAATTGTGTAGAAGTAGCATAGATCGAAAACCTAACATGCCAGTTTTGTAACGCAACTGTGTAACATTATAGGGGCCTTGAAAGATGAGGCGGGGGGGATGATGTGCGTGCGACGCCAGAGTGGCAACGCAACGCGCGCAGCTCAGTGCATTGTCATTGAAGAAAATTTGATTGGCGACACTTATATTGAGTTAGGTAGATAATGCATTAAGTAGCATTAAGCTCGCGCATGTGCAAAATTCTTTTAAAATGCAATAAATAGTTTAAATAAGAAACAAAACATGAGCGTAAACCATCGAAGAAAGAAGTGTGTGTGACATGTGTCGACACAATATAATCGTCCATGTTTATGTTTAAGACTGATATACTTTAAAGGCGCTCTGCGATGTCGAATTAGTTAGTATGGCCTCACTGTAAGATCTCAACATGTTGGTAAATATCAGCACACTTACATTCCGACTGATCCAATTATGAATAACAAGTTGCCTTATCCATATTATTAAATAAAATATCAAATTGTCCCCAATTTCAAAAAATCTGTATACCCATTTAATTAACTTGACGTACCTCATTCAATAACAAAGAAAACTTCTGTTAGCATATTGATATTATGCTAACAGAAGTAAAATTAAATTAATTAAAATTAAAATTATTATTCATTAAATTTTACGCAGCTGATTTAAATTAAATTAAATTCTTTCTTTAAGAGTTATTTGATATTCTTCGAAGATAAAAACTAGTTTGTTGAGTATACATGCTATGTTTAGGAAGTTGTCTTGGTACCTTTAAAAACAGGTAACTAGAAGCTAGAGTCGACAGCACATCAACCTTTACATAAGTACGTGCACTCTAATCAGTTAAGTTAAGGGCGACTTTACAACAAAAATCTAAAGGTTGACCTGCTGTTGACTGTACTTACGCTTTAGAGGATTGATGCTGCTGCCTAACTACTCTGGAACAAAGTGTAGGGTTGAAAGTAGCATCGAGGTAGATAGCTTTGATTCTTCGTGACCTATTTCTACTCCGATATCCTCTTTGTTTGTAGAGAATCTGGCGATGACAACATGAAACCTGCTTTGTCGTTTTGACGAGCCTTTCCGTGTTGAGTAAATAACAATCTAGCTTACAAGATTTCACCCTTATTGTGATAAAGTGGATCTTATTTTAAGTTAAATTTAAATAAAAGCTATTTTGTAGGTCTTTGTTACCTTATAATGTATAAGTCGTGATGTACATTTTCAACACGGCGCCCGTTCTATTTATAATTTCTAGAGCGGAGATAAATTATGTTTCTTTCTGTCGTAAATGAAAAAGGACGAAAGGTTTTTTGGACGTTCCGAAATAAAATAAAATATTCCTTAATCAACGTTGTCATTCAGCGCTAAATAGGCATCTAACTGTTTTAGCAGGCAGAAAAAAAATAAAACAAAAGTACCTAATTATATTGAGTTAGAGTTTTAGTACCTAGTACAGTCTGCAGCAAGTCATCAAGCTTGTAAAGGTTCCGTGCACTCTATTCAGTTACATTATGAATGACTTTGCAAATAAAATGTAAAATGTACTTCCTGGTGATAATAAAATAAATTTCTGTCGCAAAGCGGACGAAATTAATAATGCAACATCCGCACATAAAAGTAGAATTCTGTTTTTTGACAATGTCTTGACATTCCTGTAGCAACTTCGTCTCCTCTAAATATCTCAGCGTTTCTTCTAAATATAAATATTTTCACTTATGTTATTTCTTCATAAGACGTTTGCCGGAATCCGTCGGCGCGAGCTGCATAATACATGCAGTCGGGGACGGGTGACATGCTTCCTTTGTTCTTCAGCAAAATGGTTGATAAAGAGACGTGGAAAAATTTTGTTGATGGCCGGAAATATCTGGGGAGGAATCTGGAAATCAGACACGTAATAAAGCGTTACATAATTCCAACAGTGCGCTGACAGAGAAAATTGCACCCTAATCTCTCAATGGATACGCTATTTTTAACCGACTTCAAAAAAAGGAGGATTCGAAGCGTATGTTTTTTTTGCTATGTTCTCGCGTCATAATTATCATCATCAGCCATTTGACGCCCACTGCAGGACATAGGCCTGCCTCGTGGTTTTCCTAACCATGAAAGCTTTTGACGTAATCGCCACACTTGGAAGGTGGGTTGGCGATCGCAGTATGGAATCTCAGGAAGACGCTGCTGCCCGCCTCCTGGTAGTGAATTTCCTTAGTCGCCTTCTACGACATCCACGGAAGGAAATGGAGTGACGCTATTCTTAATTCGGCGCCACACGGAGGGCCCAGTGCCCAGTTTCATGACCAGGACATATATATTGGGCATCGACTACAAAATATACTTCTACAATACCTACATGTATGTATACATACTTCTAATTTAAAGGTTTTTTTTTAATTAGTTCTATCTTTTTAGTGCCGTAGTATTTTAAAGTCAGTTTTTATTTTTTATTTATGTAGTTCATAATTGCGTATTCGTTAACATACACTTTATTTTTTCGCTGTAAAGCTTGTTTAACTTTGTAGTGAACTGTCAAAATCACTGTTTTAGATTAGAAGCACTGAATAAATTTTGCGCACGGATCTTGCAGTTGCCATCTTTGTTTGTGAATTTTGTGGGGCCTAAATGCGCACCAAATCTTGTCGGAATACGGACTGTTGCAATAGTATCTAATTACTATGGAATTTAACGGTTAGATGATTGGAATCATTTTGGATTTGGTGTGCGTATAGGAGTTCATCAACCTCTACATTTACGTTGTAGTCACCTGTAATGTAATTGAGCAGAGTGCACGCATGTACAAGCCAACGTGTTGTCGACTGTGCTTCAGATCAAACGTAAAACTGGAAAATATTTTCAAAACAAAACGCCTCCGACCCAAGCTGTTCCCGGATGTGTTAGATCTCGGTGATTGCGTTTTAGTTTTGATGGCTAAGGACAAAGAAGGGCAGCCTTGTTTTATGGCCTCCTTATCTATTTGGGCCGTAACTTTTGCTGGGTGTATGAGGGTTTGCGTGTGTAAGCCTTATCTAAATATTAGCTGCAGAATTTATCTACGACCGTGTGTACATGTAACCATAAATGGCTCCCGATGAACAACACAGAAACATGTTGATGGAGAAACCTTCTTACGTTATTTAAACTTACTTGCACTAATAAACCTCTACATTTTAAACCTACAGCGGCATGCGTGAAGATTTATTGAATATCCATGCAATAGGTTCGATGTAATACTTAACAAGCAACTCTCTGGTCACCTAACGTTACTTTGAAAGAAAAAACTGTAGTTGGGACAGTTCGATAACTTTAAAAAGGTTTAGTTCTGCAAAATAGGCACCACAGTCGACCTTTATATTTTAGTTACAAAGTCGCTCGTAACACAACGGAGTAGAGTGCATGGATGTAAAGGATAATGTGCTGTCGACTGTATACTACAACGGGTGCGCCTTTATAGTACCTAGTTTGTAGACCTACATCGTTTCAACGTTATTTAAAACGTTACGTGTTTAACATGGCAATGCTTTCAGACGTAATGTAACTGTACAAAACGAATTAGGAGTAAATTGCCACTCTACCTCATGCCACCCGTTTCTCAATTGAGAATTTCACTCAGTAAATACTTCGGTGTCGTTCCGTCTTTTGAGGTTTCTCGGAAAAGAACGAGACAGAAAGATAATTATGTAACAACGCAGTGACATTTTTAATTAAGAAACTGGCAGTCTGTGCCCCAAGATTCCAGCTTCGAACGAGAAAATGACAAGCTTTCCAGGGAAACAATGCAGGTTAACGCTCAAGGGCCCAATTCGGTCGACCGGCGCGACTATTGGGTTATTCCGAGCATAGCTAAATTAACCAAGATGGCGGTCGGTATGCCCATCTCGGCTTATCCGAGGCTACATGGTCCGTCACGACGCGACGGGTCTAATCGGGGCCTACACGCTTATTCCATTTGCATTTCCACGGTTACAACCCACGCGCTAGAGCGATATTTCGGGACCTGCGAAAATCGGTGCGGATTTGTGACGGGTCCAAATCTTTTGCGGGCTGTTAGTCTGCGGCTTAGGAAGGGCGGTTGAACCAGAGTGCTACAATAACGGCTTTCATAATTAAAAGTACTTGTTAACAACACATAACAGCATATTCAATTCTGGGTGTATTTCCATGTTTGTGATGTCCTTGCCTGGTTACCATAGCACAGGATATCCTAGTTTGGGGCCAGATCATGTAATTGTATTGTGCGGAAGTTATTGTTATTATTATTATAACCATAATTGTGTATTTTTTATTTTAACGACTAAATCTTATCTTATTTAATTATAAATATACTGAAAATATCGCTAGAGGCAATGAGCTTATTCTTCAGTTAGTTCGTTCTTTGAACCTACTGTAGTATGAAATGTATCTTCTTGAAATAAAAAAATAAAGCGGAGTGAAATACGACATCCTTCCTTCGAAAGAAATAAAACACAAAGCGATCTTCAACAGCGGCGATATAAGTAATAAAAATACATTTAATATTAATGACGGCCAATTACACTGGTCCATCAAAAACTGGTTTAACCGCACTGTCTACTTTATGATACTTCCTTGCCTTCTTTTTCAAAGATAAGACAAAAATCTAATTTAGCTTTAAGTGTTCATAAAATGTTGAAGACCCGACCTTCCTCAGAGCACAGGTTCTCGTGTCTTGAGGATATTAAAAATTTCATCGCAGTGGCTCGTTGTAGATTTAGTGCCCGATTCAAGCTGTATTACTTTATTTGACTTACTGCCTTTTGATGCCAGCCGCTTGCCAGATTGAAGGTGCTATTTGCAACATTTTGAATCACTGCTCTTTTACAGCTGCAGTCTGAGCGTCTTCGATCGCCGGCATTTTATAGGTTCCTCGATCGGGCTTCTTCATTATACGATTTGCAGGAAATTACGACTTAAACTTAATTGACGCCTTTTTTGTTTCTTGAGACGGTATTTTCCTCTTTGTTCTGTTGGGGATGTAACAAAATCCGTGTTGGGAAAGTATAGGACTGTATTTCAAAATCATGAAGTTTTTCGGTTCGACCGAAAGATTCGTTGTCACATTCTTTGACAATGTTTTACGCTTAGTGTGAAAGTTGTCAACTTCTACAGAATAATAATAGTAATATTTTATTTATCTGCGGTAGGTATACAAAATCTCCCTGAGATAAGGCCTGTGCCCTGTAGTAGGACGTATATCGGCTACTTATTATGTTATACAAAATCCAGCATGACTTCTTATACTAATTAGTAATACTAATTCATCATAATTTTACATAGATTAACTCCTGAACTGCCCTTGCGGAACGCAAAGTACAGGTGGCCCATACTAAGTTGGACACAGATCTGTGTCGCGGCAGACGAGTGGTTAAGTATCATCAGAGTTGTTTTTATTGTCGATTAATTATGTATCCCATACTAGAGCAAATCCATATCATGGGATTGATGTTATTTATTTATTAACCAGGTGACACTTCTACGTATTGATAAAAAAACGAAATCCGTATATAGGGTGTTATAAGTCTGATGTCAGACTTAAAAGTTACACAAGACAAAAAAAAATTAAATGACAATTTAATTATCAGTCTGATAACATTCAGCGCTCTTATGGCACTGAGCATAAGTTAACCAGCGCTACGCTGCATTTAAATACCTACATTTATTTTCTAAAAGTTATACTTAAAAAGTCAATAAGGTTCCTTGGGAAGAGATGATGGATTTAGGGCGCTTTTGAACAAAGATATGCAAACAACAGGTCCAATTTTGAACCCCAACATTTCCTAAGCCATTTACTTCCTTTGTATGGAAAAATAAATAATCATAGAATTAAGAAAGGAATGTTGCGTTGGTTTGGAGACGAAGAAGGAAGAAAGATTGACGAAACAAATATATCGAGCAAATGTGGGTGGAAGGGCCGGTAAGGGACATCCCAGGCGGACATACTTCGACCAAATAGGGGACGTATTAGCAAATGGCAAGATAAAAAGTACCCGAAACCGGCGTGCGTGCATGCAACGACAAATGAATGTTGAGGAAGCGTAAGTGATCTGTCAGGATCGTGGTAAGTGGCAGTCCCTGGTCTCTGCCCACCCCTCTGGGATACAGGCGTGAGTTTATGTATGTATGTGTATGAATCTGAAATCATGCAGAGAGTATGTGGGTTTCGGGACAGGTGTTAGTCTGCAAACGCCTGATACAGGTACCTAGCTATAGAATAAAGTGTAGCCCGTACGCAAACAATGATCACACAGTAGACAGAAGCATCAACACTCAAAACACAATTCTCTGATTACCGATACATCATCATCATCATCATCATCGACCCATTATGTCCCCACCGAGGGGCACGGGTCTCGTCCCTGAGGAAGGTATAGGCCATACTCCACCACGGGGGCCAAGTCCGGATTGGTGGAGGCTTGTAGACTAGTGTCTCGTCTACTGTCAGAAGTTGTCAAGCCGCCCTAAGGCCTCTGACTTGGCTTAACGACTGCCGATACATGGGTCGGGGATATTTCAGGACGGCATGCATTTCCTATCTTACTAAGATAGGAGTTTAAAAATAATATAATAAGTACGTAATTTTCTTAGTGCTTTGTTGCTCCTTTGCAAAATTTTCAGTTAATTACCAAGCAATTATTGTTCCATTCTCTACATTAGTTAAGTAATATGGGTCAGTCTCATACGGCTTGAGACTTTTAAGGTTTTTCTCCCGTGCCATACGTCAGAAACAAAAGCGTTGTCATAACAAGCGCTTTCACCTCGAGACAAAAGGAACTCTTCGGCTAACGATGCGCCCGCACTTGTTTGTGTTGCCATGAGCGGGAATCACTTTTCGCCACTGCCTTTAGTAGTGTTAAAACTCTGTCATTACCGGAAATGGAAGTAACTTCATAAACGACGAATAAACTTAATATTTTATTTATTACAGGATGTCGACGATCTACCCTCTTTTAGACGTGATCTGTTTAATTTACTTGTTACGAAAAGCTATTATAAAATAACCGAATCTATGGATGAGCGTGCATTCTAGATCCGATAGATGTCGCACAGTTGTCAAACTTAAACATATTTTATTTTTTACTTTATTTGAGTTATGTTACTTAAACATATTTTCAGCGCGTGGGAGGATCGCAAGGATGTAGTAGGCATATTTTGTGATTTATCAAAAGCATTTGATTGTGTAGACCACGAAACGCTACTCCTAAAGTTAAAACACTACGGAATAAAGGGTGCAGGTTTAGATCTTTTAAGATCGTATTTAGAAGGAAGGGTCCAAAAAGCAGACGTAAATCGTATTAAATCCTCGGGTTCACTTGTAAAAATAGGAGTCCCGCAGGGATCTATCTTAGGGCCGCTCCTTTTCCTAGTCTATATAAATGATTTACCGTTAATGGTACAAAAAATGACTGAGATAGTGTTATTTGCTGATGACACGTCACTTATTTTTAAAATAAGGAGACAAGAAAATAATCTTGACGATGCAAATAATGCTCTCTCGCAAGTACTAGATTGGTTCACAGCAAATAATCTGCTGCTAAATTCTAAAAAGACAAAATGTATAAATTTTTCCTTACCTAACGTACGAGTAGTTGAGAACAACATAGTAATTGGACATGAAAAATTAGAATTTGTAGATGATACTGTATTTCTGGGTATCACAATCGATGCAAAACTACAATGGGGTCCACATATTGTAAAATTAGCACACAGACTTAGCTCTGCAGCATATGCAGTGAAAAGAATTAGGGAACTCACTGACGTTGCAACTGCTAGGCTTGTTTATTTTAGTTACTTCCATAGTATTATGTCCTACGGTATACTACTATGGGGCCGGGCAGCAGACATTGAGACTATCCTCATCTTGCAGAAGAGAGCCATCCGATTTATTTACAAGTTAGGTAGTAGGGATTCGCTAAGAGATTTCTTCAAAGAAACCAACATCTTAACAGTTGCATGTCAATACATTTATGAAAATATTATGTACGTTAGAAAAAATATCAAAGACTTCGAAAATGTTGGTGGCCACCATAATGTTAATACTAGAAATAAACATAAATTGTCATTTCCACTATTTAGACTTGCAAAAGTTAACACATCCTTTATGGGGCACTGTATAAGGTTCTACAACAAAATTCCTCAAGATATATTAGAGTTACCTCCAACGCGATTTAAAAAATGTGTTAAGCACATTCTGTGCAAAAAGGCTTACTATAACATCAAGGATTATTTAGAAGACAAAGATGTTTGGCATTAAACAGTAGATTAATATTATTTAAAGGACGATTGTGACTAGTGTTCAACACATTAATGACTAATATTTTAAGTTGAAAACTCTGTTAATTAAGTTAAAACGTGTTTTGAAAAGAATAAATGTGGAGTTTCTTTGTTAGTTTCTTCTCCACATAATCCATTAATTGTGAAACTAACAACTTTGACGTTCATTAAGTAAACATTCTGTTTTTACAATGAATAAAAATATTTGAATTGAATTGAATTGCGACTTAGGTTCAATTATAATCCCAATGCACATTTAATCTGATTTATAAAATGCATGATTTAAGTAGTTTATAATTTATGTTTCGATATTGACACACCATATTGGTAAAATTACACTGAAACTGACGTGTATATTTTAACAACCCTGCATATGTAATTTATGACAATAAATATATGATTGATTGATATTTCCAATTCTGTCGTAAGCAGACCACATCTCAGTGTTATCTCTTAAGTGGAACACATATAGAGAATGTTCTGTATTGAAACATACATACTTTTATTTGAATTCAAAGTGAAGAAAGTCGTGGGCATAGCCAGTTAAATATAAGCAAGGGATAAAATCTCAATTTTTTCGATTTGGGGATGTTTTTACTGTTCTTATGGTTCCGTATCTGGAGGGTGCAAAACGAGACCCTATTACTAAGACTTCACTGTTCGTATATCTGTCTGTCTGTCCGTCTGTCTGTCTGTATGTCACTGGGCTGTATCTCATGAACCGTGATAGTTAGTTAGGTAGTTGAAATTTTCACAGATGATATATTTCTGTTGCCGCTATAACAAAAAATACTAAAAACAGAATAAAATAAATATTTAAAGGGGGTCGCCGATACAAGAAACGTAATTTTTTGCCGTTTTCTGCTCGATATTAATAACAGCAACCGGTGGACACTGGAAATATTCACAGAATGTTTAGTTCTACATTTGCTTAAAAAAAAATGATAAAATTAAAATTAAGTAAATATTTAAGTCACAACAAACGTGATTTTTAGCCGTTTTTTCTTGATCTTCGTGTCTAATGTTGTATAGATAATGGTACGAAACCCTCGCCTCGCATTCCATTCCACTCGCATTTGGCTGGTTTTTATTATGTTGGTGTTAATTTTAGAACGATTTAGGTCATTTAGTATTTAAGGCCTTCTCTTAGAGAGAGAGAGAGATAGTGTATGGACATACTCTTACGCATGCCCACCGCCAATTGGCGATTTCAAGTGCTAAAGTATGTAAACGCCTCAAAGACTCGGGTTTCCTCACGATGTTTTCCTTCACAGTTAGGGAGTGTTATTGCTATTACAAAATCACAAATGAACGTAACTTAGAAAACGAACTCATTGGTATATGCCGGGAATAGAAGCCACGACCTCTCGAATAAGTGGCCGCTCGGCACACATTGCCCGCCGCCGCGAAGGTGTTGCCCTACTTTTGTTATACTCTGTATTACAAGGAGTACTAAGATTGATTTTTATCAAATAGCCATAACGTAATTAAACTACCAGGAAAACACAAAAACATAATTAAATACTGTCTAGAAGTCTCTAATTTATTTAAGTACTATTCAGAACTATCTACTGAAATAACACGACGCGACCTGCGACTTGTGCAAAAATGTGCGAAAAAACTGTTGTTATTTCGGTCGCAATACGCGTCGCTGGTATTCGTGGCCTATATAGCTATAAATCACTGTACTATTACCTATATCGCAATTAATGCTACTGGAGCAACCCACTAAATCACTCCACGGAGGCAGAAGTAGCCATAAAATCCGAACCAACTCCGTAATGAGTTTGTGATTTATTGTTCTAGTAAAACTGTAGTAAAACTACCGTTGTGTTGTGTCTAGTATTCCACAACCCCAAAAATCACCTAATTGGCAACTAAAAGTATGAGTTGGCTGGTAATGAGGAAGTTTCTGGGACTGAACGTATTTGCGGAAATTCATTCATGAGGTTGAGTGAAATAAAATATATATACAAGTGCGCGAGCTTTAGTACATTTTCGCACATTCTGTAAATGCATTTATTTCACCGTATGCTAAGTAATCACTAGTGCGATTCAGCCCTAAAAGTGACAGTTAAAAATAGTACAATTTATAGTTCAGCCACTATAAAAGTGACAAGTCATACAAATAATAAAAAAATTACTTCAAGATGGAATTCGCTTGCAAAGTAGCGTCTCAAAACAGTATTTCTTAAGGCACGGGCTATCATAATTAATTTTCTGACTGACCGTCGATTTGTGAATTAAATTCAATTCAAATTCAAATATTTTTATTCATTGTAAAAACAGAATGTTTACTTAATGAACGTCAAAGTTGTTAGTTTCACAATTAATGGATTATGTGGAGAAGAAACTAACAAAGAAACTCCACATTTATTCTTTTCAAAACACGTTTTAACTTAATTAACAGAGTTTTCAACTTAAAATATTAGTCATGAATGTGTTGAACACTAGTCACAATCGTCCTTTAAATAATATTAATCTACTGTTTAATGCCAAACATCTTTGTCTTCTAAGTAATCCTTGATGTTATAGTAAGCCTTTTTGCACAGAATGTGCTTAACACATTTTTTAAATCGCGTTGGAGGTAACTCTAATATATCTTGAGGAATTTTGTTGTAGAACCTTATACAGTGCCCCATAAAGGATGTGTTAACTTTTGCAAGTCTAAATAGTGGAAATGACAATTTATGTTTATTTCTAGTATTAAAATTATGGTGGCCACCAACATATTCGAAGTCTTTGATATTTTTTCTAACGTACATAATATTTTCATAAATGTATTGACATGCAACTGTTAAGATGTTGGTTTCTTTGAAGAAATCTCTTAGCGAATCCCTACTACCTAACTTGTAAATAAATCGGATGGCTCTCTTCTGTAAGATGAAGATCGTCTCAATGTCTGCTGCCCGACCCCACAGTAGTATGCCGTAGGACATAATACTGTGGAAGTAACTAAAATAAACAAGCCTAGCAGTTGCAACGTCAGTGAGCTCTCTAATTCTTTTGACTGCATATGCTGCAGAACTAAGCCTGTGTGCTAGTTTTACAATATGAGGACCCCATTGCAATTTTGAATCGATTGTGATGCCTAGAAAAACGGTATCTTCTACAAATTCTAGTTTTTCTTTTCCGAGTACAATGTTGTTTTCAACTAATCTTACGTTTGGTAAGGTAAACTTTATACATTAATGACATGACACAATGAATAATAAAGCTTTGTTTGTTACATTTTTTTAAATTACACTTCTTTACAGTTGTTACAACGCCATCTATTGAGTATTGTAGGAAGCTGCTGCAACTGACATTATAATATAGTCTCAGTAGAAGGGTTACCGGGGAACAGTTGACCTACCCGTATCTTACAAAAATAATGAGAGTGTTTAAAAGAAGTTATAGCTATAACACGGAAGATGATTTCTAGATGATGAAACAAAAAAAAAAATTAAAATCGTAACAAGACTCTCGGAATAGCTACCCTGGTAGAAGGTATTTAGTGCAGCAGTTACCCCGTCAGTGTTATCAGTCTAAGTTTGTTCCTTGGCTAACTTTGCATTGCTAACTTTGTGTACTTAGAGTGGGGTCATTACTGTTAGTACCTACTGTTTTCAGAAAGTTATTTGAAGATGTAACTCTACGCACGTTCATCAATTTATTAAAATAAGTAATAGGTGAAAATAATCACCAGTTATTCATACAAGATATTATTGAAATAACGCAAATCTTGAAAGCTTTCAATGAGCAAACGTTTCAAATTTTCGATTTTTATTTATATAGTCCTAAAACACGACGAAGCAAACTTTTACAAAAAGGAAAATGACAATTACGATTTTCCGCCTATAGGAAGTAGATAAATTGTCGGCGCTGAAAAATCAGTTTTAAAGTTTTGCGTTATTCCAGTGCGTTACGTTACACAAAATTATGATTATCGTTATACGTTATCATCATCAACCCATTATGTCCCCACCGAGGGGCACGGGTCTCTTCCCTGAGGAAGGTATAGGCCATACTCCACCACGGGGGCCAAGTCCGGATTGGTGGAGGCTTGTAGACTAGTGGCTCGTCTACTGTCAGAAGTTGTCAAGCCGCCCTAAGGCCTCTAAATTGGCTTAACGACTGCAATCTATCGACGGCAGCCGGCACCAACAGCTTAACGTGCCTTGTGAAGCACGGAACCGCTCGGAAAAATGCCACTAGCGTTAGGCATAGACGGCGACCCATCCATGCACTGAACGCGCCCTGTGTTGCTTAACCTTCGTGATCGTTTAAGATCACTCAGGCAGCCGGGGCTACGAGCGTTATACGTTATAGAAAGTAATAAAGTAAATCGCGATAGCAAAATGGATGTAACCCCGCAGAATGAACTATTCGCATCATTATTACCATAAATTCAGGGCTATTCCACTTAATCAAGACCGGCGCAATGGCGTAGCGTTTACAACGTCATTATTTGGATAGCTCCCTGAATCATTATACGTTGTGAAATAGGTGCTATCTAGGTTTTGATAGTAAATTTACGCTCGTGTAAATTACAAGTCAGCGATGTGAGGTGATATATTTATGCCTCGTTTATTACATAAGTAGCCTACATACGTCCCACTGTAGAGCACAGGCCTTCTCTCGGGGAGAGAGTAGGGGCTTAATCACCACGCGTCCCCACCGCGGATTGGCGATTTCAAACGCTGAGGTATATGAATAGCTCAGACACTCAGGTTTCCTCACGATGTTGTCTTTCACCGTTAGCGAATGGTATTGCTACTATAACAAATGTTCATGACATACGAGTAACTTAGAAAACCAAGTCATAGGTACATTCCCGCACTGTAAATCGAACCTGGGTCTCTCGATTTTAAGTCCAATGTTCTGTCTGCCCACTAGGCTACCACCACTCGTTTATTGCTAAGTTTTATTTTTATTCCTCATCACGGAGCCAAGCGAGAAAAATAAACGAAAAATAGCGGTTTCTAATCGTTATTATATTATTAAGCATTATCAGTGACAAAGGCGGATGATATTGCGCAGATAGCCAAGTGGTTACAATTGCCTTATCTAATAAATGAGCAGTACCTCACTAGAATCTAGCAGTTTTTAGAGTTTCGTACCCAAAGGGTAAGAGACCCTATTACTGAGACTCTGCTGTCCGTCCATCTGTCACCAGGCTGTGTCTCATGAACCGTGGTAGTTAGACAGTTGAAATTTTCACAGATGATGTATTTCTGTTGCCGCTATAATAAACAATACTAAAAACAGACTAAAATAAATATTTAAGGGGGGCTCTCATACAACAAACGCGACTTTTTTGCCGTTTTCTGCTCGATATTAATAACGGCAACAAGTTGACGCTTGAAATATTCAAATGTTGTATAGTTAATGGTACGGAACCTTTTGTGCGTGTGTGCGACTCGCACTTGGGCGGTTTTTTTGTTTTTCTCACTTTAAAGCACGCCCAAATGCCTTACCAAGGGCATAATTTAATTTATATCCCGTCGAGGGTGGAAGATGAGGTTGATTATAAATTTATGTACGGGCTGACGTTAGCCCAACCCTGCTTGGTATTCGCGGGGCGTGCGATTTATCGACACTCCGGCTCTGATGAGGAGGTTGACAGCGCTCCGACTGCGTATGTGTGTGTAGGGTACAGCGGCAAAAAATGTAGAAAGTTGACTCAATAATTTTTCTTTAGATAGAGAGATAGGTAGAGATAGAGAACACTTTATTTTATAAGCAGGTGAAAGAATTACACATATTTTTTTTATATCTAAGCAGTAGTATACAATTTTCTTTACCTTGCAATCCCTTAAAATGCTAATTGCTTGAAATATATCGAGCAAATGTAGGTGGATGGGTCGGTAAGGGACGTCCTAGGTGGACACACGTTGACCAACTAGGGGATGTATTGTTATTATTATTATATTTATTTCAGAATATATCCATATAAGTATTAGTGATACAAATACTTAGCCTGTATTAGTATATAAACCTAGGCAATGTAATAAGCTAGGTACTTAATTTAGATACTACGTGGGTCCGCAAATATGCGTGCAGTGACTCAAAGTGTGCCAGGGAGCTTTGTCTCTAATAAGCGATTAAAATATACGCATCGGATTGATAACCTCCTCCTATTTTGAAGTCGGTTAAAAAGTACCCGAAACCAGCGTGCGTGCAGTGACTAGTGATGATGAGAAAAAGGTTTATCAGTATTAGGGCAAGTAGCAAACCCTGGTCTCAACCGACACGGGATACTGGCGTAAGTTTAAGTATATATGTATACTCCGCACAGATCTTTTTGGCGGTAACGTGAACATAGTCACAGATCGTTAGCACGTGGCTGACTGTCTTTACAGTGTATGTGTGAGTAATTGACGTATTGTGATGCGTAGTAAATTACTATTAGTCAGTTACTCACACATAGACTATAAATACAGTAAGCGATCTGCAAACGATCTATGATCACGTTACCGCTAAAAAAAATGTGCGGACTATAGAGTGCTCTCGCACACCGATACCCAAATTATATATTTTTGGAGCTCCTTCGACAGAATTTAGACTAAACGCCAAAATCCATTAAAGTAAAGGACATAGACCCTTAAATTGGCAGTTGGTTAGTTACATCTACCGACGAACCGATGACTAACTGAAAGGGTTCCCTTGCGGAGACCACGAATGGAGTTTCAGTCGAGTTTGCGAGTGGGTGGCCCCCGCTGCGTTTACTCAGCTGAGACCAGTCACTTGCGGCTGGAACGACGATCTCAAACAGAGTAAGAGGAACCAAAGGCAGAAAGAAGTGACCTGCCTTGTGGAGGTCTTTATCTAGAGTGGATGATTGTAGGTTAATAGATTGATATTGATGCTTAAATTAAAAAGTTTTCTTGATGTTTTTAAATTTCGTTTGTATCATATCTATTGCTTTTATTTGATTATTTCAAGTGTATTTACACTTATTATAATGAAAAAAACTATCTTATATAGTTACAGACACAATGTAAGACAAATCTTATGACGTGTTTGCTTAGCTGCGAGCATAGGTCATTCAAATAATTACAGGTAGAGACCTACTGTATCTTTATAATTTTATTATAAGGAATTCTTGCAAGGGTGTGTGGCTATAATGGTCGTGGAAGTAGTACTAATAAATGTTTAGCTGTGAGCAACCAAAATAAGAAACAGTTGTATGTAAGTGGCGAAACAGTAGTATAGTTGAATAATTGTATAAAATCATGGAATCCAAATCGATGAGCAACTTTAATCATTGAAAGATTGTCTAAAAAATTCTCAATTTAAAGAAAGGTTAAAAATTAAAACTTATTCTTATTCGGACAGTGGAGATGTAGTTGATGTCATATAGCTGCTGAGATGTTGTTATACTGTAAATAATTATATCATTATTTAATTTTTATGTCATGTGCTCTGGTGTACAACAAAGAATATTGTTATCTTAAATATGTTTGACAAGTTGACAAGAATTTGCCACCCGTTGTAAAAATCTAACGAAAATATAAGACACAAAATTTTTCGTGATTTCAGTAAAAATTGTTCATATTGGTGACTAGGACCCCCTTTTAGAGGGTTCTAGTCACCAATATGAACCATTTTTACTGAAATTGAATTGTTCATATTGGTGACTAGACACTTTTACCTGAAGGACATTTAGCGATGTCTGCTTAAAACGTAAAACAATAAATAGCTCGCTGAGAAAACAAGCCACAGCCTCGTGGCTGTTGCAGTGGTCATGACGCTGCATCGTAGGTACTACGGCGTAGCCAACGTAGCGCATACTTCAACTGCTACGAGTTTACGTAGCCTTTACAGAAACATCGCAAAGTTGGGTGTTATGCATTCTGATTTTTTGTCGGGATCACGATAATTAGAGAAAATTTATTGAAACAAACTGACGGTTAACCTCATCGTCCGTGGTAATAAGCCCGCAATAACTTACGGACTACCCCTAGGCCACACAAACTTACGACTTGAGTGCGGACGCACGAAAATCACCTCTAACATAACCGCGTAAGAATCTTTTATTGCAATTTCAAAAGATAATTATGTTGGGCAGAAGCCCTGCGCTACGAAACTTTTTATCGTTTTAATATTCATAAATAAACGTCATATTTTGTCGGACTTTTCATTAGAACGGGCTCTTGGAGGCTATTTAAAAATGGTCAAAATATGATTATGTTATTGTTTATTCTGTTTGAAACTACTTATAAAATGAACTAAAACGTGGCTTTCAAAACCTTTTTACTATACTACCTGATCTCCGCAGCTCTATTGCATGGCGTTTGAAATTGTAGAAATAAGGAATTGTGAGCGACGAAGCAGTCAGTTATTATGTATAAAAATTCAATTAAACGGTTAGTATTAAAGATTCAAAGTACCTTCCCTCTACGTGGCATGGCCTTGGAACACCTTTTATAATCTCTCTCCCTCGTTTATTGCAAAAATGAAGGTGATTTTGAATGATATGAAATGTTGCTGGGTTCAGGATATCGAGGCTTTATTTTGTGCAGCACAAGTGTTTCATGTTATCTTTTTATTCCAAGTGAACAGGCAAAGAGGTTCAACATTCCGTAGAGATTACCGAATTCTTTAAAAATGTGTCATAAATTATATTTTGAAAATTCAGTTAAAAAAAAAGTAGAGTTACAGGTACTAAACAGTAAGATTTTGTTAAGATTTTTTGTCTTAGTATATTTTTTTCTTGTACTTACATGAGGTATAAAAATAAAAAGCTAAAGTGAGTAAGCTTAGTTAAAATAATTAGTTAGGTTCTACTTTCGATTTCTGCTCTTTGTTGGCAATGCACAAATTTTACCCAATACTACTTGTTCGCCATTACATCGACTTTAAGTTTTAAACAAGAACAAAATATTCCTCGATGTAATGTTTACTTGTAAAATCGATAATTATTTACTCAAATTAATTATTATTTCAAACGAAAAAAGTCATAAAAAAAACTTCACGTTTAATTTAGCATTTGAATTAAATAAAATGCGAACTTTAAAAGAAAAAAGGAAATAAGTTAAAAAAGGGAAGTTGTCATTACGTCAGCTTAGTGGCGGGTGTCCCCAAATGGCGTTTCGTTACGGAGACAAAAGAAGAAATCAAAGTGAAGGGTTGAGCCGGGCCTTTATGAATCAGACGTTTTAAATTGCGAAGCCTTCAAAACACGCTCCCTTCCTGTGACGAAATCTCACTGAAACCACTGAAAGCCTGATGCTTTGTGGATAGCTCCGGTTGCAATTTTATGACAAAAGGCTTCGGAGGGCTAGGTAATTACGCATCAAAATCTAGATACAAGTGACTTGTGAAATGGTTTCTGTAAAATGTCCCTGTTTCAAATTCATGTTTAATATTTCATTAATGGTCATTAAAAAATTAAAAAAATTAAAAAATTTGGCATTAAAAATTGTTCGGTAGTATGCCGAAATTAATGAGCGGTAAATTATTTTACATTACATTATTTTATTGTTATTGTAGCCTTTTTTATATATTATTAACTTTATAATGGATAAACTTACTTGGTTTTTTGTCAGAAGAGTCCTACCAGGTTTCGTTCTGATTCGCAGAGCTTTTTATGTAGCATATATACGTCCCACTGCAGGGCACAGGCCTTCTCTCAGATAAAGAGAGTACGAGCTCAATCACCACGCGTGCCCACCGCGGATTGGCAATTTTAAGAGCTGAGGTGTGTGAGCACGTCAGACACTCAGGTTTCCTCACGATGTTTTCCTTCACTGTTAGCTATTGCGACTATAACTTCACAAATTTATGTAATTTCATACAAGCGTGACTTTATTGAATGTAATGTAAGTAAAGTTTGTATGTTTGGTTATAGCAGTAGTCTCCGAAACTACTGATTCGATTTAGAAAAGTCAATCTTTTGCCAATAATTAGATAGGATTTTCAAGATGGAGGCTATACATATATTTATTAGCGCTGAATTCTATTAAGAATAGCGTCACTCCATTTCCTTTCGTGGATGTCGTAGAACGTGACTAAGGAAATCAATGACCAGGAAACGGGCAGCAGCGTCTTCCTGAGATTCCAACCGTATACTGCGATCGCCGACCCGCCTGCCAAGCGTGGCGATTATAGAAAAACCCTTCATGGTCATGGAAAACACGAAGGCGAAAATGCCAATATAGTTCATTTGTTTATTTGTTACACTTTATAAAAAAATTAACAAAAAAAAACTATTAATATTATTGGGATGTCAATAACAGACAAAGCCCTACTTCATCCAGTGTAAGAAAATAATCAAAGATATTATTATGTAAAGCGATCAAAAACAATGAGCGGCGGCGGGTACAGCGCTAACCCTTTTCGCCCAAAAATCTTCGGAAACCCAATACCTACTGGCAATCCAGTAAGTGCGCTCCGGGCTTACCATAAATAACATTTAGTGCACAGCGGAGAGGTGTTCAAATTGCTTCCACGTGATATATCCCTCGGCCCGAGTACGTTTAGCCATATTGAATTTTTAAGCAAAGTTACTCCGCGTTACGGGCGGGCGGCGCAAATGTGGGTCGCATTTTATGGGTACTGTAAAGCGAGCTGCTGTGCGATAGCTCGGGACTCTCACTGCCCAGGTGTTCGCCGCTGGGCGAAATATTGTCTTTTATAGTACCGTAACCTGCAAGAATCAGCTGGGAAGCAGTAGCTAGGACTCTTGCGGTGTAACTTACAATGTCTTCAGTTTACCGCATGGGCAATGGTACACATTTATATGCAAACACTCCAGATAGAAAATAAGATGACAAAGCAAAGCGTCTTCGAGGAAAAAGAAAATATTTACCGTGCGCTTCACAAAGCGGGAAACTTGCGCCGTTTATATTTATAGTACACATGTAACCACTAAAAAAAAAGAGTGTAAATCGTCGCAAACAAATGCTTGTTTCTGCGTCGGATGGCGGGGCCTCCCACGACTCGCGGCCGGGTGTAATTCCATTAATGTCGGGAATACATCACGTTGACGCGCCACCTCTGCTCTCTCTCGCAACGCTCCCAGATTTACCGCCGCCTAGATGAAAGGGCTAGGTCGCAGCCTAGCCTTGTTTATTAGCAACAATGCCGAGGTTTCTCGCTTCGTATTTTGTGGGAAAAATTTCGCCCGTAAAGGTTTTATTACCTTTCAAGTTGGCTAAACCTGGAGTGCTACTGTAAGAAAATGTATTTATTTACCTTGAAGGCATTCTAATTAGGATTGGATGGGAATAAAAGAAAAATAGGACTGCCAAAAATAAGTAGTAAGAGCAAACTGTAGCAAAGAAGAATATTCAAAGACAATATTGAGTCTCGACAGATTTCAACGTTTCAATTATAATTTTGCAACAGATTGAGCAAACAATATTGGAGTAAATATTTATCTTGAAAATGTAGATCGAGTCAACGAGAACTCATTAGATTCGGCACTTGAGCTTAGCTAAGCACTTCAAAATTCCAAAGTAAATATTGAAGCAAATGGCAACAAAATCAGGCGTTTTTTTTATTTTCGATGCTTGTGTCTAACCGATGAATACATTATTGTCGCTATGTCCGACGCTCGAAAGGCAATTTATAATACATATTTTGCAAGGAAAAAGACGTTACATCGAGCACGTAGCTTGAATAACGAGCGAGGGGCGAAACCCCCGTCATTGGAGTCCCCTTGCATAGGAATCAAATTATTTTTGACGTGCTCAAACGTCCTTATCTCGATATTGAAAATGCTTTTCTGTGCTTTATCTTATGGCACGAAATAAAGACAAATCAAAGCGATCACGTGATACAATATGTGAAAAGATCGTCGAAACATACTGAAATTTGTAAGATGACAACTCTTGTTATCGTTTATGTTACATACTTACGCCACTAAATAAAATATTTGATGAATTCTCAACAGCTGAGCAAACAAAATTCAATGTAATATTTCAAATTACTTACTCAAGTAATTGTATTTACTAAGCAATAGCAGTGAGAAAATAAATAAAAATCTATATATCTAATAAATAAAAATCTCGTGTCACACCGTTTGTTATGTATGTGCCTGTATGTAAATGTTTATGTTTTTGGTTTTTAAGTTATCGAACTCCTCCGAAACGGCTTCTTCGATTTTTATGATATTTTTTTGTGTATATTTGTTAGGTCAGAGAGTACGTCGTAGGCTTATTAATATGGCGAAACAACGTTTGCCTAGTCAGCTAGTATTTATATATCAGCCCACTACTATTTGATTAGTCCACTGCTGGCAACTAACTTATTGACGATCCATAAGTCGGTAGGCCTCCCATGCCGTTTTTGCTGTTTCTTAGTTTTCCTAAGAATTCCTCAGTTGACTGATAAGGTTTACCTCTACTATTTCACTATAGGCTTAGTTTTTTTATGTCATAAAAAGTACATAAAACAATCTTGTATACTTTACTGAGTCAACTTGAGTGACTTATTTTACTTTAAAAAAAACAATACACAGGCATCGTAAAGAACCCATACCTACTCTCTTTTTGAGAGAAGGTACACACCACACGCGCCTGTGAGAGGTATATAGGCTGAATAAAATGATATAATGCAAGTTAGCTTTTAGGGCTTATTGTTTAATTAAAATTTGTAATGCATACGTTCTATACAACCAACAAAAATAAGTACTATAGTATATATTAGGTCCTTAAATATGAAATTGGCGTTTCGTCGTACTAGCCACTTTGATCTGAAATGAAATATCTCCTCTTTGGTTAAGAATTCCAAATTCAAATTTATAAATATATTTAGCTGGTATATTTGAGTTTTGAAAACAATCATTCATTTGTTTTTTTGCTCATTTTTTTTTCTTTGGCGTCGCTCATATCGCGCACAATCGAGAACTTGAAATATCGCGTTATTTACGAGTACGAGTTCCACCGTGGCACCAGTGCTGCAGAAACGGCTCGAAGGCTTAATGATGTGTATGGCGGCAGTGTCGCAAAAGAAAACACAGTGCGTTTTTGGTTCCAACGCGAAAGAAAGTTCTGGAAATTTCAACCTGCAGAACAAGCCCCGTGGACGGCCGCAGACCAAAGTTGATAATGAAGAATTGAAGGCTATTGTGGAAGCGGATCCATCTCAAAACACGTCCGAGTTAGCTGCAGGCTTCGGTGTTAGTGATTAAACTGTTTTAATCCACTTGAAGCAAATTGGGAAGGTGAAAAAGCTTGAAAGGTGGGCACCTCACGAATTAAGTGAAGCAAATCGACAAACGCGCGTCGACTGCTGCGTTATATTAATTAACCGAAGGGATTTTAAATCGAATCTTTACTTGTGATGAAAAGTGGATCCTATACGATAATCGGAAGTGCTCATCGCAATGGCTGAACCCTAGCGAAGCAGCCAAATCATGCCCCAAGCGAAAATTGACTCAAAAAAGTTACTTGTGAGCGTTTGGTGGACCAGTGCCGGTGTCGTTCACTACAGCTTTCTTAAATCTGGCCAGACGATCTCGGCAGATGTCTATTGTCAGCAACGGCAAACCATTATGGGTGAGCTAGCTGCTAAACAACCGAGGCTAGCCAATCGCTCTAGGCCACTGCTGCTTCAGGACAACGCTAGACCACACACTGCACAACAGACGGCTACCAAATTAGAGGAGCTTCAATTGGAATGTCTAAGACATCCGCCGTACTCTTCTGACCTTGCTCCAACAGATTAATATTTTTTCAAAATTTGGATAACTTCTTGCAAGTGAAAAAATTCAACACCGATGGGGCAGTCCAAACCGCCTTCAAAAATTTTATTGATTCCCGTCCGAATGGTTTTTTCAGTAAAGAGATCAATGAACTACCTATGAAATGGCAAAAGTGCATAGATAGCAATGGTACATACTTTGATTAATAAAAATATTATATTTAAAAAAAAAAACGACTTTATTATACCTACCTAATCTTAACTTTTTTGCTCGTAGGCTCTTACAATCTTTAATTCTTCTGACTTTGAAGAAAGTTCGTCAGAAAATGCTTAAGAAGTTCAACTCCACGTTTCAAAGAGACTGTCTCAAAAGATTATAAATAAAAAAAATAATAAAAACTAATAAGGTATGGTCATACGCAGTTGCTTGTGCTAAGCAACAATAGAGGTAACAATAGCTTTTTATTTTTATTCACTCTGACGTTAAATTAAAGCTAGGTAAAGCTGTTTTGTTAGTTAGCCTACGACCTATTCTCAGACCTACAAAATAAAACATTTAATAAAAATCTGCGATGCCGTTTCGGAGGAGTTCTATAACAAACACTGTTACACCAGATTTTTATGTATTAGATTATTACTTAAATATTTATTTCTTTGGACACAATAAAGTAAGTTAAAGCACTGAAATTCATTAAAGATAGGTTTCACTCAACTATAGGATGCCTCTATTTTGGCTCTAATTCCAGTTTAATTTATTTTCATGCATACTCCCTTTGTATTATTATGCTAAGCTGGTAAAAACGCTGGCACAGTATGCCAGTTCAAATCCCGCTTGGGCTAAGTTCCGCTTACTAGTATATTGTGTTGTTAGTAAAAGTTGTAGTAAAAATTCTGCCAAACGGGCTACTGGTGAAGTAGCCGTGCGAACGACTGGCGTTGATACGCGTAATCGTACTGAAAAGTGGCAACTTCTTGTCTAGGATTCCAAGACCCACTTCTGGAGGAAGTAAAGGTGATACTCAGCTTGTTAATAGCATCCTAGTTAAGTAACCTACAAACACATAAGTTACTGTCGCTGTATATGTTTTACTTGTCAAAGTACTCGAAGTAATTGAGTTCTTGTCAAAGTAAGAAATAAGCAGCAGCGCTTATGTTTATTTATTGTGATTGCTATCTGTTCAAACCTCATCCTCACACCGTGTGAACTGGTCCTTAGGTATACGAAATCGTATAAACCATTTTATTTCTCTTTCTTCGTTAGACCAGTGTTGGTACTTTAATCTCCTTATCCTCCGTCTTTTGTTTTGAAGTATTTGCCCGGTCCGACCTCGGGAGAGGCTTTGCAAACCGTCGGCTAAGGGTTGATAATCTATATCAGTTTGTGTGGGCCCAAGGGGCCCTCTTCAAATGTACGTACGTAGCTAGATTACAGTTGGAGGATATACGTTTGGCCAGATGGTTTGTGTATTTGTTGTTAGTGTATATATCACGAACATAAATACCAAGTAATCTGAGTCTCGGACAAAAAGTATGCTTGTATAGCGTAGTCAGCAGCAATCATTGTATAGTTTTATGGTAGCTCTTGCAGCAAGTGGCAGACGTACGAGTTTCCAACGATAAGAATAATTTCTGGGAGTTGAATTAATGTTTTCTTACTTTTTAGGTAATAAAAATGTAACGGTTACTGGGGGATGTGAGCAGCTAAAGTGGTCCATTTTGTATTGCAGTATCTAACGATTTATTGTCATTCAACCCAAACTTACTTCCTAATGTAGTAGTTAAAGCTCTACACTGCTATATACGTGGCTATGTTTTGTTTCACAGATCGAAGGGTGTAAGAATAGCACAGAGTTTTTTGGGACATTTTCCGTCTTTCTGAGATGAAGTCCCCAAAAACAAAGGCAAGAAAATAAATAAATATTCTCGGGCCTTCAATCCCTTGAGGTGGAGGCGGAAGCAGCAATTTCGATGATTTGTGTTCAATCGTTTCTAAAGTAGAACAGATCCCCTCGTGGCAGCAAATAGGTCTCCAGCTCAGCATATTGTTGTTGTACGTACGTAACGCAGCACCAAAAACTCTGAAATGGCTGTTGATGATGATGATGGTGATGTTTTTAAAGTCAACGAAAATTTTATTTGTCTCGCTAAAAGTCATATAATTCTTCAAGCACTATTATTTTATTAGTTTTATATTTTCAAATAAATAAATCTAATGATAAACTTTCCGTTGTTTTTGTTTTTAGTATGCACTCACATTTGCCTTCAACTTCTTGCTTTTAACTTTCAACAGTGTGAACGCAACCTTATGTTCGTTTTTATTGCACTCTGTTATTATCAAACTAACAAAAAAAAATCGTACCCACTTTCTACTTATGTACTTTTAAGAATTATACGCGAATTGCCGCGGCGCGTTACCCTATATAATATCTATTAACATACATAATTATTGTTTCTCAAGTAAGTGAATCAATGTAGTCTTATTAAGAAATACATTTCTTAAATAACAAATCACAAATAAGTGAGACAAATAAAAGTTTCACAATTCCTTTAATATTTACCAACTAGTTTCCTAACTTGAGCAGTTCAATCCAAAATACTTTTTGAGAACTCATTAGTGCTCTCTAAGTACTTTTAATCTATAATTTAAAAGTTGATTAATTTAGAAGTTGAAAAATTGATTTTATGCACATATGTAAGTAGACGCTAACAATGATGAGAAGAACGAACGAGAAACTTTTAAATATACCTATATATTAGGGAACTTTTACAAAAAATGTTTTAATGTCATTGGTGAGGCCATCTTAAAAGATAAATAATCGTAATTGTTTTTTTTTCTCTACGTCTAATACTTTTCATAATGTAAGCTGGCGAAAAGTTATTCTAGTCAAGTGGTGCAAAAACGCGCCATACAAAGCGGGCTCAAAGTATGACGTCACAACTTGAACGTAACGTCTCTATTATGTATGATGCGTTTATGAATACTTGACTAACCTCATAAAAAAATGTTTTTATGCGTCTACGCCCTTATAAGAAAATGTTTAGAATTCAATGTAATAACTAAATCTGAGAAGTTTTTTATTACAAGGGTAGCTTGAATTTTTGTATTTTCGTAGAGCAGTAAAATTGTAATAAAAATATTGTTATGTTTTATTTAAATTTATTTTAATTTTTTCCAAGTATTGCTATGTTTTCTAGGGTATAAAAACAATGATGCAAGTTCCCCATTTATATATAATTGAAACCACTAAGGCCTAGTTTTTAAATTCAAAATTTCACTAAGTAGTTACTTAACATTTCACTAAGTAGGTAAGTACTTAGGCCAGTCTGCCTCGTTTTTTTAATAAAAATCTTCAAAGCTTGACTACTGAACAGAGAACTTTGGGACCAGTGGATTGGCCTCTCAGATTTGATTAGAAGAGCTAGAACGATAATGAAGTATTTACCTGGTAAACTTTATAATTAAAAAACTGGTTTATACGAAGGTTTACTCGACATCTTTCTCACTTTCTCCCATCATACTTTTTATCGTCATTATGTGTGAATATATTTTCCTATCAATTGTATTCTAAATAAATGATGCTGGTTTGAAAAAAAAACGTACAATAAAAGCTTCCTCTGCCTATTCACCATAAAATTGCCCGCAGTAAATTGACGTAGAAAAACATCTCACAAAAGTTTTTCAGATGTTTAATGATCCCATTTTGCGATGTCCCTCTAGAGACGGGGCTTGACTTTGAAGTAAATCCGCGATATACTTCGTAATGTCTCCCTTGGCATTGAGTGGAACTCACTGACCGTAAAATTGTAAAAAAAAACTACAATAAATCTTGTCCTTAAGTTATTTCTGGTTGTAAACGGATGACGATGAGTAAAAATGTTACCGACAAAAGTTGCTAGAACTAGATTTATTTCTAGTTTACCTAATCTGAGTCTAATTTACCGGATCTATTACGTTATGAAATTGTACGGCGATAGATACAGGGGGTTTACAAAATATTTTAGCACTTTATTTTTACGAAGCTTCCGTTGGTAACCCAGGATCGAGTGTCATAAAAAAGGTAAAAATAAAGGTCTCCCTCAAGAACCGCAAAAAAACACTAACGCGTCACATTGCCTTTTACCAGAAACAAATATAGAGAAAATTAAAATCCGCATTGGGCGTATAAATTTAATCCTTTGTTTATTGATAGCTTTTATGTCACGGTCTTCGTCTACGTTTATTCATTCTGTGAAAAATAATTGTACTTCTTTTTCCAAACGCTCTCTTATAGACACTGATATAAAATTGTATACCGTTATCGATTTCAAGTCCTAATCTTCTGTGAAAATCGATTGTTCCGCAAGATTAGGGATCAATCGTGCGTCTCTGCATGCAAGACCTACTTCACCCTAATTGATTGCTTTTACAATAAAGCTTAGCTCTAACCCTCTCGAGAAAAAACGTGGAATTAGTCCACTATGTCGTTGCACCTTAACGGAGTTTACGTGCCGTATCGCTACGTGCGCGAAATTAACCTTAATAGTACCCCGGTACAGGTAAGTACAAAAATGTACCAACAACAATGTTAAAGTTGGTGAAGTCAGCGTCGTTTTCTTGTACAACTATTCCGGCTCGAGTGCTCGCCGCTAACTTAATTACGCTTTTGAAGTTTGAACTTTTAAAAATAAGTAGTGAATTCTTTTATAACTTGGAAAAACGCAAACAAGTTTTCTCTTCATTAACGCAATATTTGTAGAAAGCAAAGTTATTAAAACGCTGTTGAAATTTATAAACGATTTATGCAAGTAAACAGAATAACTCGTAGGCAAATCAAAAAAAAACACCATCAAATTTGTGCTTACGACTTTGCCCTTGACTAAAAATGTACTTAATTGAAATATTTACATTGCAGACTCTGCAAATGGTCTGGGCTAAAAAATACAAGTTTTAATGAAAACAGGTTCGACCAAAAAATACTTCAAACCTCAACCACGCAAAGCTGCAGAACTACGAGACCGGAATAATGTCTGCGACAGAAAAAGTTTTACGCTTTGAACCCTGGCGAGGGTAAGTGTTTTGCATTCGGCCCACATACTCGGAATACCAATGAGTAAAAGGATTGATGTTTGCACAAACTTCCAGCAAAAAATGTTCAACCACCCACTTTCTAGTTGAGCCAAAAATTACGCAAAGGTGTAGGTGTACGTAACCATTTTCTGCGTTAAACACTGGCCCTGTGATAAGCGGAAAAACCATTTATCAAACGTAATGTTCAAAATGTATCGTCTAACGTGCCTTTATTTATTGATGTGTAGAAGATCGATTATATTTATTTTTATTCCCCTACTCAAGATGCGAAATCTTTGGTAATCTGATAAAAGCACTTATGGTTACGAAAAGAGTCTTTTCCATATCGGAAAAAAGTAAGTATTTAACTTTTCGAGTTTCCTCTTTTTTCCTGCGGAGATTTTGTTATCTTTCTTCAGAAACTTTGCTGTCGTTGCACGATAAAATGTTGCGAACGTGTGTAATCCTCAGAAGCCTCTTATAACAGATAACGAGAACTTTTGCAGATACAGTTGAGAACAGCTATTACTTTTTTCTGACGCATCTATACGTAGGGACATAATTGTCACCAACACGTCCATGCGTTGGCATTATTTTATGCAGCCATGCTAGGTTAGTGTTAGGAGTCTTATGACTAGGCACGGGCTATCCTCTTTTGTTCTACATCTCTCTAACTTGAGCCTTATATAGAATTCAAGGGAGTACCGGAGTTAGTTAGATCCGAAATTTCCGCGCTTTGATTCATATGGGCCATTATACGTATCAGGGCGTAACACTTCAGTCAGATTGTCTCTTTTCAGAAGGTCTGTAGTACTTTGTCATCACTGCTGGCCTCCTAGAGCTTCCCAATGATGGTGGTCGGTTGCTTTTCCATGCTTTTATGGTGTCGGTGATTTATGGGATTATTTTGTTTTCTATAACGTAAAAGTCCACTAAGGAAGGATTTTCGGAAAGTCGATGGTTATGATTAGGAATAAATTCACTAATGGGATGCCCCCTGGTCTATAATATAGGGCCCATGAAAGACGCCCACTGTTGGACATCGGCCGACATTGCCCTCCTACCGCCTTCTTAATGTCATCGACCCATCAGGCAGGTGGTCATCTACCGGACGACAGCCAGTTCTCGGCTATCACTCTGTGACTACCTTCGTCCATCATCGGTTTTCCACTAACTAGATGGCCACTAATATAGGTAATGAACGTCTAATTAAAGAAAGAAAGGGCGTTAGCTGAAGCTCGACAAACCCACAAATCTCGACCTACCTCGCAGTCATTTTTCTAAACTTTCACATACCTACCTATCTTTTTAAATTGACATTTTACAATAAACTTTTTACGATACATAAAGTAGCGCGCATCAAATCGTGTTTTCATAAGATCGGGGACATCTTTAAAACTGCTCTACGCTGAAAAGACAGCACTTTACATTGCGTTATAAAATATTACAGCGTCTTTGGGCCGGAAAAGGCCTGGGAAATAATTAAGGAAGTGTAAGTAAGGCCCTTCCATTTGCATAACAAATTTGCAAAGGTCTGCTGGATAAATATTGCTTGTAAATCTTTTGACAAATCAGGCGTTCCCGTCGCGTGTTTTCCTCATTATTTTTTAGTATTTTCAGTTTGCATTATTTTGTCTTTGAAAGTTTTTTGAAGCGGCTGCTTTTATTTTATTTCTTCTGCTACATCTATTGGAAATCTCACCACACGATTCTATTTGGGGGTTTACCCCAAGGACAGTATAGAACCTTCATCGCATTGCAAATTAATATTCTTAGAGCAATAGAGGAAAACGTAGGGTAGGCCTATGTTTTTCTCCTAATAATAAAATTCTGATCCTAAAATATACATAGTTATATAAGTACCCGGTTATTTAGGCATGTATCATCATCAACCCATTATGTCCCCACCAAGGGGCACGGGTCTCTTCCCTGAGGAAGGTATAGGCCATACTCCACCACGGGGGCCAAGTCCGGATTGGTGGAGGCTTGCAGACTAGTGGCTCGTCTACTGTCAGAAGTTGTCAAGCCGCCCTAAGGCCTCTGCCTTGGCTTAACGACTGCCATCTATCGAAGGCAGCCGGCACCAACAGCTTAACGTGCCTTGCGAAGCACGGAACCGCTCGGAAAAATGCCACTAGCGTTAGGCATAGACGGCGACCCATCCATGCGCTGAACGCGCCCTGTGTTGCTTAACCTTCGTGATCGTTTTTAAGATCACTCAGGCAGCCGGGGCTACGAGCGATTCGATTTAGGCATGTATGTATAATTCATATACCTCTGAAATTATAATTTTGTATGTTTGTACATCTACTTCCTTCTCCAATGTAGTAGTCCAGTCCGTCCAAAGGTTGTCTGGAAGAGATCACTTTTAGTGATAAGGCCGCCATCTGTACTCTTAGGTTAGGAAATATGTGTGTATTTTCCATTTTTATGTATGTACAATAAAATGTTCTGTATCTATCTATCTACCTATAAGCTAGGGTAATTTGAAAAGATTATTCCCCGGTTTCTGGAACACTAACAATCTTTTTGTCTATTGTTATCAGCCGTCAGTTGATTTTTTGTTATATGCACTGTGGCCAACTGACAACTATTAACGGTAGATTGATAGATTGTTAGAGTACAAGAAACGGAGATATCTTTATTATATAGTAAAACTCTGCACACAATGTATGCTTATGGCAATAAATCACTGAATCATTAAAAAATAATTCATTCAATATAAAGGGTCCCTAATACGGGAATAATCACTTATACTTACTACTTCCTTGTCTAAAAGCTAACCAAAGAAACCATTAAGGATTTTTCTACGTCGACTTTGTGTATCAGACAGTACGCTTAACGATACAATGCGAAGGTGTAACGCTGCAAGGCGAGTGGTGTCCGGCGCTCGAGTGGGTGGCTTGTGTGTGAAGTTGACAAATGCCGCGGGCACTGTAGGTGTTTGCCGACATTCGCCGACAATCATTGCCGTCTGCGACAACATACGTAAACGCTTCTAATGTGTGCCTTTTCGTGAGTTAGTGCTAGCTAACGCGTGTTGGATAGACATGTTTTGTTCCGTTTTTGGAAACTGTTTGCTGAGGACGATCCGAGAAGGCTTGAACTTAATTCTGGCCTAGTTGGAAACGTGTATTTTTGATTTGTCAACCATTTGGGATGATACGTGCGTTTTTACTTTTGTCCCTTCCCCTTTACGTTTAACGTGCCGCTATTGAAACGGAGGCTAAACTTAAGATTATGAAATACGAGTATAGACAGCTTATGCTACATTATTTGTTCGTGCCGCTGTGGAAACGATGGGAGCATGGGGAGACGAGGGAATAGTTTTAATTAAGGAAATTGGTCCGCGCCTGAGGAGTCATGGTTTGACTATCGTTCCGTGGTGTACCTAATGCAAAGGATTTCCCTGGCCGTGCAGCGGGGGAACGCTGCTAGCGCCATGAGATAGTTGGATTCGGGTGTGTGCCGGGGCGGTAGTTTTGATTAATTCAGTATTTTAGTTTTGTGTTCCTTGTCTGCTGTGCCACTTGTTGTGACGAAGCTTTTTGTGAATGTTCGGTTTTTGTGACGCACCTTTCTTTGCACTAATTATATGATTTTTACCACTAACCACTCGTCTGCCGCGACACAGATCTGTGTCCAACATAGTACTATACGTTCCATTCCGCGAGGGCAGTTCTGGGGTCAATAGTAGCGTTGCGTTATGTACCTGCAAGACAATAAAAAACTCGTTTTTTTCTGGAAAAGTAGCCCGATATGATAATGTACCATTAAGTGTAGGTATATAAACGAACGAGCAATGGAAAGAGCTAGGATTAGTTAGGACTTTCACTGCGTGATCGAATCAGGTATGAGGAGATCCGAAGAACCCGCTAGTTACTAATATAGCTCGAAGAATTGCTCAGTTGAAGTGGCAGTGGGCGGAGCACATAGCTCGGAGAACTGATGGCCGTTGGGGCGGAAATATTCTGATCTGGCGATGACAGACCGGACGACGCAGCGTGGATGGACCCCGCACTAGATGGTCTGACGACCTGGTTACGGTAGCGGGGGGGTCGCTTGATGCGGGCGGCACAAGACCGGGAAACTTGGAAAACCATGTGGGAGGCCTAGGTCCTGCAATGGGTGTCAAATGGCTGATGATGATGATGACGATATAAGCGAAAGTAATGCTTAATTTCAAACGAAAAGTAGTAAAAAAGGTTGGTTGGGATCAAAGGCAACACCCAGTAACATACATTACATACGTTTAACACGTACAAAGGAACAGTCAGTTCCAGGTTAGTTAATCCAATGAAGTAATGTCACTCGTAAACTCCACCACATAATTCCATAGCAGATCTATTGAGTGTAATGGCAAATACAGACCGACCGAACAAATGCAGTCCATCGAAAGAGGGCGAATCAGTGCGGATGATACGTCGAAAGCGAGCAAAGTTCATAGTTTCTGGGTGATAATTCTTTGGTTGATTTATTAAAAATAAAATAACAAAAATACTTATTTCGTTTCCAACTTCACGTTAATTTTACACTGTCGTGGGGCCTTTCTATTACGCCTGTGCCATGTAGCCCCGCTCTACCTTCACTAAATTGATGTTAATTAAGTTAGGTATATATTTGCAGTTTTTATTGCATGTACAAATTTTGAACTGTTAGTGAGTTAAAACAAAATATCTCTACAAAAAGCAGGCCTTTAAATAATTTAAAATTTCCAAGATACATCTCAATTTTGTAATTCGTCATATTTATCGAGTAATTTCGCAAATTTACTTTATTAGCTGTTATCATTGATTAATTCAACATTATTAAAATCATTAAAATTTTGTCTTTCTACAATCACTATAATATTACATTTTTTAAATTGAAACTTTCCTTTAAATATGAACCCTGTTTAGAACTGAACGAAAGACCTTCTTCGCTCCGACATTATACATCTTGCATTTTATGGACCCATATCATTATCCCATATGCGTCTCCGTAGCAATGCTCACATCCTTTCAGTTCTTTACTCAGTGCTGTTCAATTCAACCACACCCCGTTATCTCAAACAGCGCTTTGTTTTCCTAAGTTTCTCCACAGTCGGGCACTACGGTCTGATCAGATTATGACGCTGAAGATACCGACTCATACAAGGTTCTTCAGCTGCTCATTCACTGTAAGGGCTGTCCGGCTGTGGAATGATCTGCCGGTCTCAATAAGGCGTTCTCCGTCTCCAGTTATGTTCAAAAATAGGGTAAAAGAACTGTATCTTTCTCTCTTAATTAAGTTTTTTATCAATATATATTTACTTTTTCTTTTTATCTAGGTCATCATCAACCATTATGTCCCCACCGAGGGGCACGGGTCTCTTCTCTGAGGAAGGTATAGGCCATACTCCACCACTAATAATATCTAGGTATATTATATTAATTATATCCTTCTCTTACACATAGGTATTATACACAGTAGAACGAACGCAATGTCATTAGTCCACCATTCCTGTGTTAGGAATTCCACTGGTTTCAATGTGTTCTTAAACGCTGCGACCGCTGCGACGAGTGTAAATACTCTTCGGAGTGCGGGTGTTTTGAAAGTCATTCGGTACACATCAACCGAGCCCAGGACGCCTAACACAACAAAGAAAAGTGTCGTATTAAAAGTGAAGCGTATGTATTATTCGGATCCCGGAACGGTGACAAACTTCACCGGTGTGGTTTATGGGGGTTGTTAGTAAACATATGAAGTGAGATTGATGTTTATGTATTGGCTCAAACTACGTGTGAGTTGATAAAGTGAAAGTTCCAAGAAATGTGGGAACGCAACGACAAATGTAGTCAGAATTTTGTACGATATTACCTCTAAATTACACACTAAGCTCTTTAGTTACAGTTTGCCATTTACAACTACATTGTTCAACTTTTCGACAGAAGTGGAACAAAACAGGTATGACTTACTTCTTTTGTTTTACTTCTACTTTTTTTTGTGTAATGTTAACTTTTTAAAATTTTTATGTGGTTTCACGGGTGTTTTCGGGCATTTTAAAGGCAACCTTATATGAGGTATACTCATACTTTAAAATGACCGAACGCGCAGATAACTGCGCCTTTTGACAGGTAAGATAGAACTTTGTTGGGCTCGGATTGTAAGTTATTGAATACGAATATGACATATCTTCTTTCCGAGTAAAAAGCCTTCTAAGTGCAGATACCATCCATCAAATCGGTCCTACAACTGTTTTCTCGAATCGTTGACTACTTACAAGCAATCCGGGGCCTATACTCGTAAACGTTCAATTCCAATGCAAGTTTGGACAATATACCGAGCACAAATTATATTATAATCACAAGTGAACGAGGCATCTAAGGGCATGTGTCAGTCACAATAACTTTAACAAAATCCGCTGAACAAAAACGAGAAGAAAAGCTAATTCACGCAGATGTTTTCCTGTGAACTAAACCTCGGCCAAGTGCGCAATGATCTCATGTTGCTTAGATTCCGTAAGAAATGAAAATTAGATCTTATTGGTACCTATTTTTCAATACAAACGAACGTAGATACGAAGCCTTATCTTACAACCTGGCAAGTGAAAATAGATAACGTGCTAAAGAGCACTTTAATATAACTTTAAAAAAATATGAGCTTGGCATCGATAGTGACGAGCTTTTAGTCACATATAGTGACAGCGACAGTAATATTTTGATGAAAAATCATGGAGTTGTTACCTTTTCCTTATCTTGTCATAAAATAGAGAGGGTAAGAATAAAAGGAAAAGAACTGCGTATTGGTTACTTCCTTGGCGGTGGAACCCTAAAAATAAGGAAACGCTTTTTTCCTCCTCTTTCAGTGAAAATTTCGCTCAAGTTCCAAGTTTGACATTAGCCTGTGAATTATCGCGGTCTCCTCGGTGTCATTTGTGAAGTTAAAGCTGAAAGTTTCGGCCTTTGGAAGGGAATTCTTCGTTCGAAACTTCGGCCAGTCTCGCGGGCTGGGACAACACACTTGCCCAAATTACAACGATGCACTTTGGAAGATACGGTGACGGTAGCAGTTATTAGTTTTTTTATGAGCATATTCTTGTATTTTTCGTAGATTAAGCTGACTAAGCTATGTGGGTGGCAGTCTGCAATTAAATTCAATTCAATTCACTTCATTCATACGCACTTTATGTATAGACTAGCTTTTGCCCGCGACTTCATCCGCGTGGACTTTAGTTGATAAGAGCGGTTTTAAATAAGTTTAAGATGCTTTTAGCGCTTAAAAAAAAAGTGTAAATTAGAATGTAATTACGGCCTAGGTTTCGTCGAGTAAATTGTAACTTCCGAGAACTGGGACTGTAACTACGTTTTTTGTATTCACTAGTCTTTCTCAACCTCACTGTAGAGCAGGCAACATGATCAATTCTTGCTGTTGATCAGCAGGAAGCTGCAGGAATTGATCAATTACTATTCCTTTGACTTATTAATTATCATGGGAAGCGTGTAGTATTATTCTAATCCTAAGGAAACCAACTCGCTTGAAATAGAGAAAGGTAGGTAAATGAGACCACAAAATGTTTACTCCTGACATCTCTATTACGCTTGAAAAAACCCTCTTTCTACGGAACTCATTGCGCATGGTCCGACACGCACTTGGCCGGTTTTAGTAATACTTTTACGCTTCAATGGGTTAAAGTCTACAAAGTTTACAGAAGTACTTCTGTGAAGTTTTGAATAAAAATATTGATCTGATCTTTTTTCTCCATTCAAACCGTGAAATGTGTCATCAATTATGTTGACAAAGATGAAGTTTCAGTAAAATCCTACCACAAAATATTTTACTCCCCGTACGAAGCTTTGACACCAAATTTCACTCTCTTAGGAGTTGAATTTTGAAAAATTGAGAAATATGTGTTTTAGACATTTTTAGGAAGAAAATTTGTACTAAAGAATCAGACCTCAAATACTCTACTCCCTGTACAAACTTTGGCATTTATTTTTAACCATCTTAGGGGTGAATTTTGAAAAACTGAGAAATACGAGTTTCATAAATTTTATTGAAATTTCAATAAAATCCGACCACAAGTATTTTCTCCCCATACAAACTTTGGCACCCCTTTTCACCCTCTTAGGGGTTGAATTTTGCTGCTGGTAGAAAGCCTGAAATACGTGTTCTCTTATTTATTTACAGAAGTACTTCTGTGAAGTTTCGAATAAAAAAATCTTTCTTATCTTGTTTCTCCATACAAACTTTGCACCCTCGTTTCATCCCCTTAGGGGATGAATTTTGGAAAATTCTTTCCTAGCAAATGCCTACAGCATAATAATTATCTGATTGCCAATCTTCAGCGCAATCTGTTCAGTGGTTTGAGCTGTGTGTTGTAGATCAGACAGTAACGGTTACCTTGTATATATATATATACAAAAAGAAGTGCTTCTTATATGCAAGCCTATATATAAGAAGTACTTATGCGTCCGACTCTCTATTCACCTACGTCGTGGGTTTTATGAAAAAATTTATACCTTAAAGTCATTTTTTGAATCCTTGAATATTCGAAGTTATTCTTTTGTTATCGATCTTATTATTTTAGTAATAGTAAGCAAATGCAACCACTGTTTTAGTATAAGATAGACGTGGGGTTGTTATCAAGTAAGTTTTTAGGAGAAATATGACGCAATTCCTAATATCAGAACCGAAAAACTTATACTTATCAACAAGAACGCTTTGCGAACCTTTCACATAAGGCAATACGAAGGTAACTTGTAACGTATCTATACCCAATATGAAATCACTGATTAAAAATGTTTATTTTACTCGGATACAACAAAGTCCATGCGGCTGCGTTTTCCAAGAAGCTTTCGGAATCTGTGCACTACTGGAGACTTCTTAACAACTCTCCTTGTAACAGCACCGCGGAGTACGTTGTAAGAACCGCGGTAGTTATAATTTCAGGTATTTTCTTCCTAGTGTAATTCAAACCATATCGCTGATTTTTTATCTAGGAATGTCACTAAGGAACCACTTAAGTACAATATTTTTCAGAATTCTCAAGTATCTACGAAGTAAACATTAATTTAGTAAAATGTTCAATTTAGAAACCGGCGGCGGTCTGGAATTTGTTTCAGAAATCAGAAATCAATAATTTATTTCAACGTAAAGAATTTAGATTCTGTTTGCTGAATGTCAATGTACTATGTTACTATGTTAGCAGCTGCCTTTGGCCAATACGGCCTTTGTAGCGGAAAAAAGGCAGTGGAAAAAAAAAATCCATATTTCAACGTAGTAACACGTATTGTAGAAAGTCGACATTTTATTTAGTCAAGCCATTTTATAACTAGGTATCTGTTCTATAGTGGAAAATAAGATGGTAAAAATACTCCACTATAATCGTCTTTGGAGGATTTTAAGCAACGTCCAATAAGTTAATACTGTTTACCTACCCGAAGAATTTTCAACATTATTTTGATACCGACATTACATTTCACACTTCTTTTTTTGTCTTCTCACAGA
The DNA here is from genome assembly GCA_947308005.1 of Yponomeuta malinellus. NCBI lineage: Eukaryota > Metazoa > Arthropoda > Insecta > Lepidoptera > Yponomeutidae > Yponomeuta > Yponomeuta malinellus. The sequence goes on along the minus strand of OX371006.1, from coordinate 10,170,114 downwards.
GTATAGTGTCCGACAGATAACTTGAGTAAAAATCCGCGTAGTCAGCATGAGTTGTTTGCGGTAAGAGCGGTTTTTTTTTAATTTGTTGATTTAACTAAACTAAAGTCGGAATAATTCTAAGTCACACCCTGCGTCCTCCGCCAATGAGACCCGAAAGACTTAAATCGAAGCGAAGTCAAAGTCTTTTGCTCAAGTTATTTGTCGGGCAGAATACATAACCCAAAAATTAAGATTTCAATATCATCCTTTACAGTCCCTTGAAGTAACATCTAGATTTTAGATGCTACGAAATGCCGTCTAGAAGGTCTTTTCAGGCAAAATCAATCCGCAGTTTTTTTATGGAGTAACTTTGTACAATCTGTATACATAACCTCTGAGATAATTAGGTGTGATGTACACATTGCTCTGCAAACATTAGTTAGGGTGGAAATGGAGAGTAAAGTTTGAAGATTGTCTTAGTAAAGTTATGAAGTGTCAGATACCTGCTTGTTGATGAGAAGATCTCAATTGCTTAGTCCCTGGTAAGTACTGGAGTAGTACAAATTGAACTCTAGTATTGAAGTACTGTTCGCCCTCGAGGGAAGTCGAAGTTCTATGGAAGATATCTCGACTTTAATAGCGAGGATTTGTAACTGAAGATGTGTGTAGTTGGTACCTACTAGTTTGCAACAGACCAATGAAAATCTTTTGACAAGACTGATTGTCATAGATACATTCATGAATAAGTTTGTGTAGGAAAGAACTCGATTCCACGAAAGTATAGAAGCATTAGAAGGTATTCATCATCAACCCATTATGTCCCCACCGAGGGGCACGGGTCTCTTCCCTGAGAAAGGTATAGGCCATACTCCACCACGGGGGCCAAGACCGGACTGGTGGAGGCTTGTAGACTAGTGGCTCGTCTACTGTCAGAAGTTGTCAAGCCGCCCTAAGGCCTCTGACTTGGCTTAACGACTGCCATCTATTGACGGCAGCCGGCACCAATAGCTTAACGTGCACGGAACCGCTCTGAAAAATGCCACTAGCGTTAGGCATAGACGGCGACCCATCCATGCACTGAACGCGCCCTGTGTTGCTTAACCTTCGTGATCGTTTAAGATCACTCAGGCAGCCGGGGCTACGAGCGATTCAAAGGTATCGAGCTGATCAAATAAAATTATTGAAATGTATGGCGCCGCGGCGTCCTGGCTATTTTATTTACATTATTTTGTAAAATTCTTGGTGTTGGGTATAACTCGATATACATGTATGTTTTATTTTATTCATTTTCATTGCCAGCAAACGTGATTGGTGTGCTCAAATATGCGTCCAACATTGAAACGGTAATGAGGAAAAGTCGATTATAAGACCATCAACGATTCATATTTTGCGAAAGAAATCGAGAAGTGCAGTCTCTCATAAAATTGCTCTCCGATTTCATTCGATGTAATATTGGTGACACGCATAAAAGTTTCATAATGGTTTCAGAAGGGGATCAATAAAATAATCTTGAATCTTGATAAAATACGGACATGGAGCCGAATGGGCCAGTCGGGTCGTGAAATCGTTTTGTAGGTAGATGGAGAAATGAGGTCATTTTACGGGCTACAGCATAGAATGACGCGGCGTTTTCCACATCGGTTTTCCGGCGTTGTTTTTCGCCGTTGAAACAGCTGTTATTTTTTATTGAAATGGCTTTATGATTGCTGGTGATGGTCAGTAATTTTTTGATGTGCAGCTTTTGTTTTTAAGTAGCTACATGCATCGATAGTACGATGATTCGAGTCGCGCGTTTTAAATGTCAAAGTCATAAGTTTCTAGCACATTAACTGTCAAATTCAGACATTTTAGCGCTACGAAAGGCGCGACTCACACAGTCGTGCTACGTATGCAAATCACAAAAATAATTGTGCATGTCAAACTAACCACTATATGCTAATGTGACTTATAGTAGATACCTTACCAGATGGTCTGACGACCTGGTTACGGTGGCGGGGAATCGCTGGATGCGGGCGGCACAAGACTGGGAAGCTTGAAAAAATTCAAGGGAGGCCTATGTCCTGCAGTGGGCGTCAAATGGCTGATGATATTGATGAAGATATCTTAGCATTTTTCAAGGTTTTTGAAAGACATCTCCATTTAATATCCATAAATCCTTAAAGTTTCTGCAGCCTCTTTTTAATTAATTTGGATTTTTTATACCCTCTGGTGCGGTACATATTGTTTACTCACCCTTTCAAGTGCACATTGCTGATCTGCCTTTCGATCGTTTAACCACCCATGCAGCAGGAGTAGTATACTAGCATTATAATTGATTCCATCCTTAGGGAACCTCCTTCACACATGGCTTCACTTACGGCTGCTGAAAATATAATGTAACATTGTGACCCGGATTCCAGTTAATTAATCCTAATGGAAAAACAAGCCAAGAGTGTAACGCGAGACAAAACCACCGCTCTCATAGATTTACTCTCGATGCTCGAGTTCGGTCAAGTTTTGATTGAGTTTTTGTTACTTTACCTAACGGCTCACAAGTTTTGTGTGCGTGTATTTCAATGTGAATCAACGTAATATAAATGGGACGTAAATTTCAAAAACGGTGAGTGGATATTTTAAAGTTATGACGCATATACCTCCACAATTTGATGTACCTATCTGTCAAGTTAGTTTGACCATTACTTTTTTATTTTATGATGACCAAAGTTTTGATGAGTTAATTAATGAAAGTAAAAGTAAGTATGTTGAGAAAAAAAAATAAAACGCAGTCGATTACTGATCGACCTGGTTTATAGAGCGAATTAAAAGTTACATGTAATTTATATCGCGCTCCTCCGGGATCCCGATAGATGAACGATTTTTGAATAGCAAACAGACGGAGAGTTCTCTTTGCATAAATTTATAATCAACAAACCCCGCAGCCGTGGAATCGAATTACTGTCGTCCCGGAGAAAATTGCGAAAATATTCTCTTTATTATGTCTTTGGAAATGCGCAAGAACCTATTCAATCTGAGCCATAGTGATTCATATACATACATAGAGGAGACAGACATACATACCCGAAAATCATATCATATAGGCTTTGATGTATTAAGCTTAAGATAAGTTGAGAAAAGATGGTCAGAGTGGAGTTTTTTTTTCCGGTGCCTTTTTCTCCACTACAAATACGGCCCGAAGGTAGCGGCTAACATAGTAACATACCGGCTAACATAGAACATTGACATTAGCAAACAGAATGTAATTTCTTTACGTTGAAACAAATTATTGATTTGTGATTTCATGAGCATTTCAGGCAGGGAAAGGGATGAACAGAATACAAAATAAGTACGAAATATCGAAAAAATATCAGCTGTTCCTAGTACATTTTTAGGTTTCAGCAAATGCATGAAATACGTTTTTCGATATTTCGGAGTTGGTCTTTTAAAATAAGTTACTTGTGTTGAATAGCCGCTTAAAGTTTAACCGGACCTTTCTATTGCACCGTCTATTCACAACTTAAAACAATAAAACACTTCGAAAAAGTTTATATAATATAAGGATTGTTGCTAAAAGCAGTTGGGCAAACTGATTTTATTGTGGTTTTTCATGTTTTATTATGAATAAATATAAATCCATACTAATATAATGAATGCGAGGGTGTTTCAGTCTGTCTATCAGTTACCTCTTCACGCTTAAACCGCTGAATCGATTTAGATGAAATTTGGTATGGAGATAATTTGAGTCCCGGAGCCTTCCCCGGAATGTTTTTACATAGGATACTTTTCATCGCAAAAATAAAAAAAAAGAAGTTTGAGTCCAGGGGAAGGACAAAGCAGCCAAATTACTCATTCCATGCAGACGAAGTCGCGGGCAAAAGCTAGTATAGTATATGTTTTGAGCTCGAGATATATTTAAAAAAAAAACTTATACGTACTGTAACGATTCTCCTTTATAGAAGCTGGCTGGCAGAGCCTTCTCGTCTTATTTTGAATATTTTGAAGGGAATCGTTACGTTTTGTTTTAGATGTCAGTCGATCCCCAGCTAGGCTAGGGAATCGATAAAAAAGAGAATAAAATTATAATATTACTCGTAATCCGCGTTTTAAATAAGTAGAGTATTACAGTACAAAATGTGTGAGAAAATGTATGTTTTCGATAATTTTGTTTCGTTTAATTTTCCAATGTTTTCATGGTTATTCTGCTTTTCACGGCGGAGAGCAAACCAACAATGTTTGATTTGAAACCTTTTGATTTTTTTGAACTCTTTTTTGGATCATTAAGCTCAGTCGTTTTTGAGTTATAAATGACTAAACGAAACAAGAAGCCAAATTACTCATTCCATGCAGTCGAAGTCGCGGGCAAGAACTAGTTAATAAATAAAAGGAAAACACAGTAAAACACTTCATGCGAACAGTAAATGGGAAACGACAACCTGATGCGAAGGCAACTTGAAAGCGGTGGTTAATATTTCAAGGGGCCGAACGGGTTAGGCATAAAAGAGAAAGGGAGAGAGAAAGGTAGTCGCGGGATTGGGCTGTACCTAGACTGTGCATTTTTGATTGACCAAACCAAAGAAAAAGCGACCTCAGCCGGAAAGTTGATTTTCCATTACCTATGCCAATGATTCACAAAAACGTTTAACCCTTAAAAAGTGATGCTCTGGTGGGGTTTATTTTGTCTAACATTTTGAAAGTATAATAAAATATTTTTTCTTATTTAGTGCCAAAAAATATAAACACATGGAGCTTTAGGGTGACAGATTTTTTTTTTTAAATGTTTATTAACCCCTTGATGCGATGACAGATGTCAAGTGTAAATGTCTTTGATTCACCCCCCAATATGGCGACAAAGGTGAAAATTTGCCGATGGTCAAAGAAATTGCGATTACTCAACAATGACAGATTGAATTGGCTTGAAATAAAAAGTGAATGAATGAGCGATAATGCATCCTTTGTTTTATTACGACATTTGGAAGGATACATATTTTATCACATTGATATTGCTATCTAAAAGAAAAAAAGAAAATAAGAGTAAAATAATCGCATACTTTTTATGACAAAAGGTTACTTTGGAATAGAAAGTAATTGTAGTTATAATCTTGTGTATATACCCGATAACCCTACATAGTTAGTTTTTTAGGTTCCATATAAGATTTATTGAAAAACGTAATTCAAATATCATAGTAATTTTCTATCAGTTACCAAGCGAGTGCGAGTTTGTGGTCGGAATAAATATGCAATCATCGTATATTTTAGAATGAAAACTGGCTAACTATGGAAGAAATATACTTACCTTACCGTAATTTATAATCAATTACTGAAATACGCACGATGATGTGATAAAAATAAATAAATATAAAATATTGCCACATCGGGCCGAAGTATTGTTTTTCTCCTAATATAAATACTAAAGGGGTGAAATAAAAGAAGGTAAATAGTTCAGTAAGGGTTTATTATTTTACTCCCGATGCCATTTTCAATGCAAATCATATAATAATCTAAAGTAAAACACCATAAAAAACTTCGAATATTTTCATAGAACAAAGGTGCTCAACCTAGTGTTGTACCACTTTTTTTTATCGATTTTTTTTTTGTCGATAAATTACCATGTATGTTATTTTATACAGACATTTATTTAGTTTACATATAAATATAGCTAAACAACAAATTACTACCTAGGTGTATCCACCGTCACGATAGCTATAAAATTTACAAGGTAGTAATTTTGAGTTCTGGCAATAAGGAGAACTAGCTGAAACTATGAATTTATTGGAAAACTGTCTAACGGAGATTCCCTGTTTTCATTTATAGCATTATGCAACGATTATGTTTCTAATATCTCTCTCTCTCTCCGACAGGAGGTTTGCTGCAGTAGTACGTTTATTTGCTACATAAAAAAACTTATGAATAATTGTTTTTATGATACGATCACAACTTCATGCTAGAAAAAAAGTGTCAAACAAGGTGGTGGTGGTTCCGTTCCCGAAGGTTGTAAAGAGGACCGTCCGTCACTTATAATAAATCATAGCAAAAAACACTGCAGAAATACTGCATAGCAAAAAAACGCTATGACTAAACATAAGTCTTGCTGAATAGTTTAAAATAAACAACACATTATTAGATACTACCAGAGACCACATTGAAAAATGAATAATTCACAACAGTTGCAAACACAATACCACAACCGTAACATAGAGGTGATAAAACAAGCATCAAGGATGCCACAACCGTAACATAGAGGTGATAAAACAAGCATCAAGGGTTAGAAATACATACACCACAAAATAAAAACAGAGGTTATAAAATAAGCATTAAGGGTATGAAATACAGACACCATAAAATAAAAGACCACCCTTGAAATGAGGCTGGGGCTAAGGTAAGCTCTCATACAATAGGAAAAATACGACAGTCAAACCAGAGGTGATGAAACAAGCATCAAGGGTATGAAATACAGACACCACAAAATAAAAACAGTACGAGTATGAAATACAGACACCAAAAAATAAACAACACCCTTGGAACGAGGCTGGGGCCAAGGAAGGCTCTCTCTTCATCATGCGCCTGCTGCCAGTCTGCATCATCATCACTGGACCTATACATAATAATAAAGTGAATTATTTATCTGGTACCAATTATTACGCAAATCCTATTTTGACCCTTACGCCCGATTTCTGCATACATACATACATAAACTCACGCCTGTATCCCAAAGGGGTAGGCAGAGACCAGGGACTGCCACTTGCCACGATCCTGACAGATCACTTTCACTTCCTCAACATTCATGAGTCGTTGCATGCACGCCCGATTTATGATTTGAATAATTACAGTCGATTTAGGTGATATTATCAATACTCACGAAACGGTTCCAGCTTTGCCATGAACGTCAGATTCAGCTGGTGCAGGCGCTAACGTCCCGTCATCCTACAACAATAAACACTAGTGTTAAAAAACCGGCCAAGTGCGAGCTGCAGTCGCGCACGAAGAGTTCCTTGCCATTACCTATACAACATTTGAATATTTCAAGCGTCTACGTGTTGCCGTTATTAATATCGAGCAAAAAACGGCAAAAAATCACGTTTTTTGTATGGGAGCCCCCCTTAAATATTAATTTTATTTTTATTTCATTATTTATTTTTAAAGTCAATATATAACTAAGTATTCTGTAAATATTTCTAGCGTCTATTGCCAAAAAAATCGCGTTTCAAATATAATTAAAAATAAAATACCTCTACGAACAAGTCCTCCACATTTTCTCCCTCCCACAATCCTTCGTCTTCATCATCCACCTCCTCTACCTCATCATTGAGGAGCTCCTCAAAAAACTCAGGATATGCCTCCGACATCTGAAAAGTTTAAAATGTTAGTTAGTTCATACATATACTCAGAACCAAAAAAACAACGCCAAACAATCTGTCCCATAAAGAAAATATTTTCCTTACTAATGGAAGTACCTAAAATAACTACAATGTTTCACGCATATATTGTAATGTTTCATAAAAAACACAAGCATCTCAAATTATTACTAAAAGGCTAAGCTTGCGTTTCATTGCATTACATTATGAAAGTATTGATGCATCGAAAAATTTATCGACTCTTACCCCAGCATGTCACAAAAATGAATAACAATGGCCAAAGCAAAGACGGTTGCGATTTGAATTGAATTTGCATTTCTGGCATATTTTGCAAACATACGATGGCTATTACATAAATTTTATAATTATAAATGAAAATAAAACAATTTCCCAACAAATGCTAACAATCATAATCCATTTGTACAGTTTCCCAGCAAATTACGGAAGATTTCTAACTTCGAAAGACTGATCACTTTTGTTTTGGAGTTTCGAAATCACGATACTACTGAAGTTTTTATTATTTACATCACCTAATAGTAAACTATAATAAATATCGCACTCATTTACTTACCGTTTTCAAACAAATTCTCTTGAAATCCCAAAAAAAACGTCTTCTACGCAACAAATTTTCACCTCAAATTTCACTTCAGTTCAACTACTATATTTTTAATTTTTTTTCTTTGAAGGAGTAAAATGAGTCATAGAGAAAAGAAGGTGGTTTGTCTATGAATATTTGCCCCATCCACACTACACACGAAAGAATGAGCGTTTTTATACAATGGCCCGTTGTTTAGAGAGTTAGTTAGACGTACACATGTGTACGCTGCTGAACCAGCGGGGTTTGAAGGTCGCGCGTACACATGTGTACGCTGCTGAGTTGCGGAGTTAAGAATATTTTAGTATAACATACTTTAAACTGCTATAAGTTATCGATCGGCCATCACTGGATGCGAAGCCAGGAGCCTGAACATCAGCATTATTATATACTCTATGAGAAAGTGTTACTTTCTCACAGACTATTCTCTGGTCACCGTGCCTTATATCGAGCCGTGTCCGCACGGTTTACTGTTTAACATGTAGGTGGGGCGATGCGGTTATGGAGCTGATTGGTAATTGTTGCAGTATAGAGTTTTATACAAAGCATTCTGCACGGATCGAGTTAAGCTATTGATCCATTTACGCACCGATATGTGTGCTTGGAACCTAGAGAGATTAATTTGAACTTACTTGGTTATACCGGAATGTCACTTTACATTCCGGTATCAATTTCAAATTCATGTAGTAGGAATAATGTAGCCAAATCTGCAAAGTGTGTGATAGTTTCTGGTCAAAACAAGTTACACAAATACTCGCGTCGGACAATATGTACCACAGACATTATCTCCTGTGATAATTATTTATTGTTGCGACCGATCAATAAATAATTACAATAGATCAGGCCTTTAAATAATATTTGCGATTTACTCGCAGATGGAAGACCTATTTACGCAGCTAATTAATAGTTTCTGTGATTATCATACATTCATAGTGACGATTTATAAAATTAAGGATTTACAAGACTTCAAACATGCTTTGGGGTAAAATATACCCCACGTGAGTAATTAAGGGTTAATTTGAATATCCATCTCATTCTCAGAACATAAAAAGAAGGAGAAGTGCCATATGGGCGTGGCACTGTCGACCAACGTTAGCCCGGTTGGGCTAACCTCGGCTAAACGTTTAAATATGGCCGTCAATCGCCTCGCGCCTACTATCGCGGTAACATATGTGAAAAATGCCTGATTACCTACAGAAATCGCAGTGATACATGCTATTCAAATAACAGTGCAGTGTCTTTTCACCGGTAAGCCTATTTTACTCACTATATCCATCTTTAAACTACGAAAAATCATAATTATAATAATTTTCCTGTGCAATATGCATTCCAGTACTAAGAACATAAATGAGACGTATTTATATCGTCGGGTTTACTCCACTGCTGTTTTTATGTAGAATTTTCGTGGAGGTTTTCTAACATGGAAAAGCAAGCCCGCAATGGACCGTCTCGCGAAACTGACTATTGTTCTATGCGATGAATTGCGATGTTTCGTGGTACGGCCGCATGTATTTGCCGTGAACTGTCAAAGTCACCAGTAGGTGTCAGCGGGAGTCATAGTGATGGGGTAGTTGCTTTCTTTCCAGACTAATTAAGTATCGATACTTCGTCGCATTTACACTCGTTCGTCCAGACTTCCAAAATTACTAGAACCAATTATATTGTACGACTAGGTAGCTATTGTCCGCGACTCCGTCCACGTGGACCTCATTTGCTAAGGAAGCTTCTACTTTAGTGGCTGATTTTGTCGTAATATAAACAGGCTTACTTTTCACCACGTATTTCAAAAAGTTTTTAATAAAGATTTAATTTCAGGTTTCCCAAAGACCCTAATAGGAAAGATAAATGGATTGAAAATACAGGGAGATTGCTTAACTGGCTTCCTCTCAAATCAAATACCGGTTGCTCCATCCATTTTACGGAGAAATGTTTCCAGATGCTAAAGAGTGGAAAAAATATTAACGTGGGCAGGTCCTGCTTTGAAAGGAGTTCCATAAATGTTGAGGTACCAATATATCTAAAATTACGGCATAATTATATTTTACATGGTGTGGAATATTCGATTGTTACTTTATTCTGATTCTCTATTTCAGGTGACAATGGACGCAACGACGCATAACTCTGCAAAAGAAAGTGTTTCTAAAGAAACAAGTCAGGTGATGTGGTTATGGTGCTAAATAATATTCTTATAATTTTTTATGAGCCTAATCTTATAAATGAAATTCGATTAATTTAAAATAAAGTAAATGAAGTGTTTTCAATAATTTAATAATTTATTTACTATTTTAGATCCGTATTAGAAAGTTTCGGATATTGTTACTGTTGAAACATGCGTTCCTGAAGAAATAACAGGTGACCAGGTAATGTTTTTAATATTTTCATAATTTATTTAATATTTTAGATCCCCTTGGAAGTAAGGGATATTTTTTTGTCGAAAAATGCTGCGAATGTCAAAGCCGCCTGTAAATAAATGTCAGACATAGAGGAATGTCCATTCGATTGAACACATAATTTATCGGTCATATAGCGCCGCCACAGACTAGAAAATCGAAAAATCATATGAACAAAGTTGAAAATATAACATCGAGTTTTCAAAAGTCGTAAAACAAAGTTGTTGTAAATGACTTACTTTAATTGACGTGTTTCAGGAATTGTGTTAACTTAAAAATGGCCCTGTATAAATAAAAAAATATTAGATTTTTTACAAATGCGTACTTTTTGTATTTTAGATACAGCAACGAGTTGCCGAAGGCCCAGACACTGGTAGATTTATGTCGATTGAACAAAAAACCTGAAAAAAAAAATCACGCAAAACATTGAACAATGTCAACAAGTGCTAAATAAATATTTACCTTTTAAGGGAACAGTAAAATATTCTCTGCAGGATCTCAGTCGGATGATGATGTTATCTTTTTAATGTAAATGTGTTTCGAAAGTTTCTTTAAGTTTATGTTTCACAAGTTTCTTTTGGCCAGTTTCTGAATTGAGAATTTCGCTAAGTAAATGGTTAACTGTAGAGCTGTCTCTTCGATTTTTTCACAAAAGAGCGTGACAGAACGTTACTTATGTTTTTATTTAGTGAAATTCTCAATTCAGAAACCGGCCCTTTGAGTTCTTACTACCTAATGTATTTTTCACAAGTTAATAAAAATATTATTTATGTGATATTATTGAGAATGTTTTTTATGTACCCATCACAGTTGTCACCCATCAAGACAATGAAAATTTTAATCCAAGCTCAGAAACATCTACAGTCACTGCTAATTAATTCACGAGTTAAAATAAGTAGTTCTAGATTTTTTAAGGTGTGCGCTATACAAAAACGCGCATAAGGTGAAGGCAAGGCGCAGGCATCTTGCCGCTTCAAACAAAAATTACGCAGGCGATATGTTTTGAATTATATTCAAGCGGCGCGGCACAGCCAACGTCGTTTCGTCGCCTATGTAGGTTTTCATACCTACATTTTGTAGGTAAATCAGCAAATGTTCTCTAAACTTTGTCATTTAGAATATTTGTATGATTAGAATTTACGATGAAACGGAATTCACGAATTATACGATAGGTAGGTATGAACAAAACTGACATATTTAGGAATTAACACATTGGTAGGCAAAGCCTGTAAAAATAAAAGCTTAGGCAGCCTTTTGCAAAGGATTACTACAACGAAATAAAGTAGTTACAGACTACGCGACGTAGAGAAATAAATAGTTACTATTTAGGTATAGATGGCAAGAAAAACATCGACATAATGTACAAAAAAGTTTTTGTACGATGTACGATTTTTTTTAAGTATAATCGATAATGTACTTTTTTATCCCCATCACTAATGTTGTGCTGCTCTTCTCATTGGCTGTTTCATTTGTGTAAACAGCGAATAGTGAGCCGGTTGTTTATGTTGTAATCAAATAGAGATTATGAGGAAAATGTAGCTGTGTGAGTAAGTGGCGACATCGGTTTTCTAGCAAACGGGCCATTATAACACTTCTCCTTCTTTTTGTGTTCTGAGATCTCATTATACATTGCATTCAATTATTTATGTCAAGTACCTGCCAAGCATTAATTTAAAATGCAAAAATTCGATTAAAGAGGTCGCTGAGTAAGTCGGAAGCTCTCCAATTAAAGAGATGTCTTTCGTCGGAAACTGGTGAAAGGTAAAATGGGTAGATAGGAAAGCAGTGAAAAGCACTTAGAATAAAAATTAAGGTTTCCAAGGCCCAGAGTTTTGCTCTTTGGGAGCGGCCACGAGCACAGAAGCGCAAGCGGGGAACTTACCAACGTAATGAAGGACCTCATTTTATTTTAGGGACTCATTTTAATCGTGAACAAATCGTGAGGGCAATAAAATATGTGTTACTTTGATCTGTCTTCTCCGCTCGTTATGCGCACCAAATCCTGTTGAATTCCTGACGTTTGAGGTAGCAATTTGTCTGGAATTTTACGCACGATTGGAATCATTCAGGATCTAGTGCTCGTAATACAGTCCGAGCAGGTCACGGCCACTGCTCGCTGTATCTGTGACCACGGCCTTAATTTAAAACGAGAAAATGGCAGTTAAAAAAAATAATTTCGCGTCTCGCAGGCGTAATTTGATAAATTCTTCCTCATTAATGCTCCACTTTTAACCGTGTCGAGTATTCATCAATTAAGAGAAAATATTTCACCAAGAGGAATAACTTTGAAATTGAGAGTGAACTTGAGTAGCGGCCGGGTCGCAGTCTGTAAAAATAAATATCGGTCGCTTTATTTAATTTACAGGTCAACCTCAAACGTTTTCGAAATTCAAATGAACGACAATTGCCTAATAAATGTCTGTTATTTTGACGTTATCAGTTCTTCGAATGATATGGCCGGCCTACTGCCACTTCAGCATGCTAATTCGGTGGGCTATGTCGGTGACTTTGGTTCTCTGTCGGATCACCTCGTTCCGAATTCGATCTTTCAGAGAAACCCCGAGCATAGCCCTTTCCATAGCACGCTGAGCGACTTTAAATTTGTGGTCCAGCCCCACCGTGAGTGTCCACGTTTCGGCACCATATGTCATGACGGGTAGGACGCACTGATTGAAGACTTTCGTCTTGAGACTCTGTGGGATTGGCGATGTGAAAACTCGACGTAGTAGATGACGACGGGGTAGACGAGTTCTTGAGTGGAGACCGCGGATCGGTAAACGTAGTGTGGGACGTCCTCAGACTCGGTGGAGCGATGATCTTCGCTAGGCGGCTGGCAAGAGCTGGGTGAGAGTAGCCGAGGACCGTGCTCAGTGGCGTGCTATAGGAGTGGCCTATGTACAGCAGTGGACAATCATACGCTGATGATGATGATGATGATTTTATCGTTATTTCAGTAAGTACACGTTGGATATTACCCAAAACGGTTTTACCTCGTTGTGGCAGTGGTGTAAAGTTAGTAATGAGAACTTTCGCCAAAAAGGCATAAAAGTATGATGCGCTGTCGACTGGTCAAAGTACTCTTAACCTGCACTAACCAATTGCTACCTCCTTTTAATCAGCACCGTCTTGGGGCTTGTTTTTTTTCGTTCCACTTGGTACACACGAAAATGAGACTAAGTGCTTACTTGAATTCGTAAAGTGAAAATAAATCTCTTTTAGTGGGCGTGAGTCGGTGTTTCTAGGCCATAAACACGGGCAACGGCCGGCAAACAATGTGACTGGAACTCGTGTACTACCCGGGGAGCGGGGAGCCATTTGTTGTTAGCTGGAACTAAGGCCACCGAATATTCACAATCAGTCGTTCTGCTCTCGACGTCGATGTGGCCAAGTTGCTTATTGAAGAAGTTCAAAGTTAGAGATAATTCTGAAAGCTGTAGTATGTAGTAATAAAAATTAATAAATAAAAACAGTTTATTTACTTTACGAAGTGTTTACAGTAACATAATCGGGCAAGAACTTCCTTTTACATATTATCAGGAAGCTCCGCTCTTCCATACTTACACGTGATAATATTGGTCTTAAACAGAAATTATATGACATTATCTCTAAAGCATGTAATACTAGCCAAATTCGTTTTTTAGGTATATATTAGCCAATATGTGTATGATGATGTGTGTGTATGTGTGTGTGTGTCATGTGTGTGTGTGTGTCATGTGTGTGTGTGTGTGTGTGTGTGTGTCTGTGTGTGTGTGAGTGTATAAAAAGTAATATTTTTCTTAATTAAGGTATTAGTTTAGTAAATCAAGTACTCTCGGAAAAATAATGTCCACAAAATTGAAGCTGAAATACTATGAGAATAATGTCCGGTAGATAGCCTGAACAAAAATCCGTACAAAAATGAATTTACGATGGAGATTTTTTCGTCAGCCTACTCCGCCAATGAGACTCGAAATACGCCCATGCAAAGTCGAATTCATGTAAGCTACCTGTCGGGTATCACACCAATGTACAAAAATTAAGCAAACATTAAGCTAACTAAAAGTTCCAAGGAGTAAGTTACTCAACTATTGGATGTAAAAAATATAAGGTAGATGCCATAGTGTAACAACAACGTGATTTTAGTTTATTATATTTCGCTTATTTAATGTTTTAAGGATGTTTGATCTTTTATTGTATGCACCTGGCACGTATTATTTTGACATTGAAATTTGATCGATGTAGCAATTCTGAAAATAGATATCTTGAAAAGAGAAACTTTAAGGCGCCCCTTTTTAAATATTTGTATGGCCACAAGATTAAATATGCTGGCTGGCTTTACACTATTTCACATTGTACCACCTCTTAAAACTCATGTTGAAGAAATAAATGTATTTATCTTTAGGTTACAGTAAGACGTGATAAAGTTAAATAAACAGCCCACTTTGAAATACATTTCTTTCGATTCAATATTACTCAATTGCGCTTTCGTTTTTGTCACGTACTAAGTAAAATGTTCCTCAAATAATTTGCGGAAAATCCGTGAAGTCGGGATGAGTTTGCGGTGGACACGTAAGCATGTAAAACATGTCTGCTGTTTGTAATAGTTTATTAATTTGACTCAACTTAAGTGAAACTTTACGAAGAATTCTAATTCTTGGCCTGCGTCCCCACCGTGTTTTATTTATTATTGTAGAGTCATTTGGTTAAGTTGTTTGTAGGGCATTATAATATAATCAATATTGACACACTGAAACCTGATATTTATCAACATTGTATTATAGCACTGTTCATTCAATAAAGGGATTAGGGCCCTTTTTGTAGCGATGCAGTAGCGATGCTGTCGCGCGTTCGCATCGCTACCGTCGTGATGCGGGCGCTAGTTGTGTACCCTCACCCACCGTAAACCCGATTCAGTCGCGATGCAAACGCGATACCGTCGCGCTTCTGTCGCAATGCAAATGCGATTCAGTAACGGAACCAAAATGCCTGCGATCGCTACAGTTGCAAGATGGACTCCGTTGGACCGATGGACAACAGCACTCTCTATCTCTCTGTGTTGCACTACTCATGCGCCACCCTTCCTCCGTTCTCCTCCCGATGTCTTCCGATACGCTCGCGCGTTTGCATCGATACAGTCGCGATGCAGTAGCGCGTTAGTAGCGCGTTGGCATCGCTTCTGCAGTGAGTTGCAAATGCGACTAACGCGCGTTCGTAGCGATGCAGTTGCGCGTTTACGAAATGCGCGACAGCATCACTACAAAAAGTCGCCGTGGGCGAAGGGCCTTAGGCTGGGTTCTCCAACATTACCCCTAAATCTGGTGTTTCAAAATTACTCTCTAATGGTTCGTATTTACAATCTGAAAAAAAAAACTTCAATCTAGGGCCATCGGTCATTATTTTAATGACTTTTTAAACTTTATAATAGACTTTATAACTTTATATTTTTTTTAACTTAAGATTTTTTAAGCAAAAAATAAATTTATTTTATTTTATTTGGTGTACAAAACAGATCACAACCATTACACGATATAAAAATAATAAAATGACATGAGTACTAAGTTGTGGTCTAAAGCATGCACACACAACATTGCCACATGTGAATTTGAGTATCTGAATAAAGTAAATTTTATTTCGCCATCATGAGTCTAAATAATTATCACCAGAGTTTTATTTGAGCTGTACTGAGTTTTGGATAATAAAAAATATACCAAAATAAACAAAATTTATTTATTTCTGTTATTTCAAAAATCCTTTTTTTACCACCAACTATTCACTCGCGCAGTGGAATAAGCCCCATACCGATCCGTGCGCTCTGAGAACCCGGCCTTAAATACGTAATATTAGGTATCTGCTTATCCTCACACATTACAGACGGTGATATTGTATGAGCGAAAAGCAAATAGTAGTCCAGTTCCATTCTTTAATAAAAGAATGAGACTTGAATAGAACTAAACTAAACAAGCACGAAAGCCATCCTTAGCTCCGGTAGGGCGCCTTAAAAGATTGCTAATATTGCACGAGAAACCAGGGTTGCAGAAATGTTAATAAGCCTTTCCAGTGTAATCTTTTCAGTCCCTAAGGTGTTCAGTCATAGGGCGAGTTAGTGACAAAAATAAAATGTAATGTATGATAAATATGTCGTAAAGAAAAGGAACGTAAGGGAACCTTTTATCTACAATGCCCGAGTGAAAAGCTGATAATAAATAAATCCAATAATCTGCGAGTTGATAAGCTCACTTTGATGTGTTTTTCTTCGTATTTTCCCATTTGACTTTCCTGTTATTTCGTACCATAGTATTTTATTAGGTTTGGTGTCAGATTTTTCATTGGACTGAAAGAAAGGAAGAAAAGGCAGTGATGCACAACCGTATCATTTTCCGTTGTCATTAATTTCATTCTTTATGACGATTTTAATTATCTAAGATGTTCTATTGCAATAACGCAAAATCTAGGATCCATTTCTTGAGTATTTATTATAAAACCACTCCAACAAATTAGAAGTTAGAAATCCTCAACATTGTATTTTTCATACACTCTTGAAAAATAAAAATATTTATAAAAGTGATTCCTAAAAAAACAAGGTTACGCCTTAAAAGTAGGTAAGTACGATTTTTCTGGCAATAACTATGTCATTTATTTAACTTTATCGATAAGATTAAGGAAAATAACCCATTATAATGTACTTGGGCTTACTTTTGCCACTTTTTCATGTCTCTTAAGAGGCTCTACGAGGTTCACTAGCAAATAATCGTATCTTCTTGTAAAAATCGTTTTGCAAACAGATGCAAATTGTGATTTTTAGGACCCACGATCGAGAACGAAAGGCAAAAAACCGGGAGTTACTCAGCATTTCCGCTAAAACGGTCGTTTTTGGCATAAATCCTATCCGCCAGCATAGATAAGATAAGATAATTGTTTATTGATGCCAACAAACATAAAAGTAAAATAAAAAAATACACGCATGCATAATATAAAAAAAAAAATGTTGATAAACAAAGGGATGCAAGCTCAGCACGTGCTGCGCATGATGCTTGGAGGCGTAAGGCGCGGGCTCTAAAATTAGATTAGATTAATACTCTTTTTTGCACGCCATATCTTATAACGAAAGATACATGAAAAACCTTCAATATCTAAGTTACATAGTAAAAATATCTTTCTTTATGATTATCTGCAAAACATTTGACAAGAACACTCAAATTGTTGGACAGACAAGTTTATACACAATATTGTAAAATACAGAATATTGTTTTCGCAATAAATTTAATTAAATTAATTTATTGCGAAAACGATCTGTGAAATAACGTACGATTGTTTTAAAATGGGGCGGCTAGTGAAGCGCCCCCATTAAAAAACAAAACATAATTATCCACACTGACCAATGAGCAGCCATTTAAATGGAATTTTATGTGACGAATTTTAGTTTAATGCTACTTAAGTCATATTTAAGAAAGTGTACTCCAACTGAACTCATATTAAATTATTAATAAATTATTTCTTTTATATTGTAATAACGCAATAGACAAGTCAGATTTCTGGGAAAAGAATACTGCGGAGAGTAAAACAAAAGTAATAGAATGCAAAGACACATTTTTTGAGTATTTTTATATGTCTGTTTATCATTTTATAGAATTAAGCTAATAGTAGGTCTATTAGTTTCAGTTATTAGATCACCATACATTTGGTAGGTAGTTAACAAACTTTGTACAGTCAAGCTTTGTACAGCTTTGCACTTTGCACAGGAAATCGAGCCAAAAATCATACACGCGAACTAGAGCCATTGTAACGAGGTAATCGCCTCGTTGCTTCTTTTATCATTTTCGGCCATCTACTATTCCAAATTCAACTATTTTATGACATGTGCCGCAGTGTTCGGACGTATGTACAGATAGATATTCCTCAGCCTCCGAACTAAGTGGACGTAAACGAGATCCATCTTTATTATCAAATTTTATTACAACACGTCTATCACCTTATCCTGCGTATCCTGTATTTTTATCTACGAAATTAATAATATTTCAAAGGCACATTAATTTTATTGATGTGCCTTTCCTTTCCATTATATTGTAAATACACCGTACCCCTGGATACCTTCTTTCATTACAACGGATCGCACCCCACTAACCCGACTGCGACACCATATCTTAATTAGCATTCAATGCCTCGTGACACGTACTAATTGCAGTAAATTTAACAATGTGAATATTCGAGCGCGACCAAGCAACCACACGCCGACGAAATTATACATTTAAAAGTTACGCGGCATTCAGACAAAATATTCTTAAAGTCACCTAATAAGTGATATGGATGATAAAGATGGATTATGTAATATACGGCAACGCAGCGCACGTTAAGAATACAGGGTAAAGAATATTTATCAAATAAAAGAAAAGTTTCTTCTTATTTAATAAATATTTTTGTATGCATAAGCTCACGTCTGTATTCCGGACGAGTGAGCAGAGAGACCAATGATAGCATCTCTCACACCTCATTTGCTTCATTAACATGAATTATGTAAATCCATCATTAAATAATGTCTACCTTTCAAGTATTATTAGTTTTTGATAACTTCTTTCTTTGTTCGTCGTGTACTTCTAAATCCATGGCCAAATTATTCCTTCGATATTTAAATCTGGTGGCAAAAAAACGCGACGTAAAATTAAAGAGCTCTGCAGATAAAACTCCGAGGTAAAAGTTCGTTAAAGGACGGGGATAATTGAAAAACCTGATCTCTCATTAAAATCTCTCGGTTTCTTCCGTTTCAAAATTAAACACGGGCATATCGCAGTCACGTTGCTCCATACCTTGACCAAGTTTTTATGACTCCACTCTGGCTGGCTGCAATCACGTTTTAAATAGAAATTGCCTTCAACTACCCTTCCATCCAGGATAAATTGACCTTTCATGCATGGACAAAAGAACGAATAAGAGCTAAACAGCTTTAAAATCCCCGTTTCCTTTTTACTCAAAGGCGATAACACGTCCTATTTCGTGCTACGAAGGTAATAAGGTCGATAATAGAGTAAAAAAGTGTATGTTAAACGTTCCCGTAGACTAATTAGTGCTCATTAGCGATTCATGATCTGAATGCAGACGGATTTCATTCGATTTTATATGATCAAACATTACAGTGTCAATAAAATTTACAGTGTACATAAAAATAATATTGTTTGTCTTTTCACATGTTACATGCACGAGCTTACTGTTGTATTTATGAAGTTAAATTTCATCAACTTGTAATATTACGCATATAACAAAGTCTGCTATTACAGTGATATCACAAGGTATAACCAAAATAATCAACGCATCCAAATTTCAATAGAGATCCTGATTGGAGCATATCTACAGCATGAGAACCAGTGCTTAAGTGTATCAAACCCCCTTGCTAGATGTGTGACTTTATATAAATTTTTATTTCAATAACTAATAATCAATATTTTTGAGTTTATATAAAATAATTGTTTTGTAGATTGAATTTTAATTGTAATAACTAATAATCAGAATTTTTGAGTTTATATAAAATTATTGTTTGGTCAATTTTAATTTAAAAAATTTCCAAAATATTTTTGGAACGTATCTAAATAATTTTTTGCCCAGGGTAGTAAACTAACAGTTAATGCTTTCAAAAAGACGCTTGTCACCTCAGTCTACCGAGACCAAGGCACTTACAAAAGTACCGAAACGTCGGAAAATTATTGTAAAACGAAAAAGTAAACCAGTAAATATCCGTTCAAGTTCAGTTTTTATTTAGGTATAACTATCTAACTATTTTTTTTTTATTGCATAGGTTTATTATATCTATTTATTTTTATTTATTTTATTTTATGCAAAAAACCAACAGCGCTACAGAGTTTCATAACTTAAAGTAATGTCTAATAAGTTAGGCCAATCACAGGTTCAACTATTTAAACTGATAGTAAACTTATCGTAAGCTTAGCGCTAAACGTGAGTGAGCTTCGGGCTGACCCCACCAAACCCGTGGTCTACTATGGTCAGTAATTGATCTAATCAACTATTAATCAAACTCAACAGCTAAAATAAGTGGTTCATGAGTCGTTTCAGAATTTTCGTGTTCAATCACACATTACCTTCATTAGTGGCACAGAAAAAAAAAACTTCAGCGAAGAAGAAAGTACTTTCAACATGACGTGACATTAAAAAGGCTTGCTGATTTCACGCGATCCTGTCACGAGGTATAATGCTCTAGAAATGGTGGTGCAATAGACCGTGGCACTTACACCATACATACAGTGTCAATCTAGTGCTTCTGATGTCTAGTGTCTCTGGAATTATATTATTCAATGTCAATCTATTTACCCAATGCAATCAAATTATGCAATTCTGTTCTTTTGCCATATAATATAATTCCTATAAAGTTCTTTAACGGTATTTGCTGATAAAAAAATACCATAAGACCAATTTGAACGGAAATCGCAATTACCCTGAAAATAGAAGTAACTTGAAACGGCATACCTTAGCCTGTTTTGTCGGTTTAACATTTTGCGTTCAGTGTTATGTCAATCGATCGAGAAATTTGCAATAAGTTGCCACGCTATCATCGATACGCGCGATGTGGCGCCTCAGCATTACATTATGTCATCGATTTAATCTGTAAAATCGCTTTTATGGTGATTGGCGATGCACCGCCATATAAGAACTACGAAAGCGAGGTACCACCGCACCTCTGCAACGCCACAGTATTGATGCAGTTACGTGCTGTACATTTTACAGAAGCCATGCTGTGGCGTGTTCTTTGTCACCAAAAGTCGTCGTGGGCGAGGGCCGCATAAAAAAAGCGTTCTAACTTCCGGATTATCTGAGATTGCTCTTGTGTGCCCATTTCAAGACGCTGCTGTCAACAAAATAGGCTTTGAAACTTGACGGCTCTTAAGAATGATTTCAGGGATCCATCTATCAAATCAGTCCATAAACAGAGTCCACCGCTGGGCAGGCCTCTTCTCTTTTACGCCAATCCATCCGGTCCTGTTAGTCTCGTACAATGTTTCCCAGCCGTTTTAGAGGTAAAATTGTTTTATTAATCGGTCAGTATTCTATGTTCGTGCACCAATAAAAATACTTTTCGTAAAAGGGAAGAAGGCAATACCTTCTTCTGTTGTACCGTGTTCGAAACTTTAATGCCCCCCTAGCGTGTAAGGGAAAAGTTTAAAAAGTACGCCAACAGTTCGATGGAGAAATTCTTAGGCCGTCTGATTTGTGCGGCGCTTTCTGATGCGCTGAAAGAGGCGTTTATTCCAGACGCTGCGACGTAGAGTTGACAGCGCCTTCAACCTTCATATCTATGCAGTCTATTGCGGGTGAATTAGCAGCAAAAATGTGAATTAGCTGTTGTCTGCGACCACCTTCGCATTATCTGTGCAATTATCAGGGTACCACTGTATATAACTGATAAGTTCTTCTAATTAGGTTTCGAATAATAAGATTTTAAGTGACTATGCACGTGCGTGCCTGCGTGCGTGCGTGCGTGCGTGCGTGTGTGTGTGTGTGTGTGTGGATGTGTGTGTGTGTGTGTGTGTGTGTGGCTGGGTGTGTGTCTCTGACTTTCTGGCACTATGTTATTTAGCAAAAAATACTGGTCATGATAAAGCCTTTCGATCGGTATGATAAAGCTACAGTGTAATTTTTTTCTCGTGTAGCGGGTTCAATTCCCGGTTCAACCATGTAATTATCTAAAAATCTATGTATGCAGTTTAAATTATTTTTTAAATTAATATAATGTTTTCTTTCAGTAACATGTTCCATCTACAATATTCAAGGTACTTTCCCTCCATGTGGCATAGCCGTGGACGCCCTGTATAGTACTTCCTGGCGTAATAGCGAGCCAACTATAGCGAGGACTGTTTATCCAAAAAAAAATCTTTTATGGATATCCTTTAAAGTTGCCTTTGAAATAGGCTTTGCTTTTGCAATTTGCAATTGCTTCTGAAGCGGCTGTGGAAGATTGTTCCAACATTTAGTTGCCTGATATCGAAAACCACCCTCAAAAGCCCTTGTTTTATGGTACGGCATTGCTAAAATAGGTCGTTGTGCTCTACGCGAGTCGAAATAATTGTGTATCACCGAAGTTTATCACAGAGGTATTTTTATTTTCTTAATACTAACAGGGCACTTGGCTGGCCTTAAACTACACTGTGTATAAGGCCAGCCAAGTGCCCTGTTAGTATAAGAAAGGGACTGAATAACTATGTTCCTCTCTCTCACACAATTTAGACGGCAACATAGTGTGAACGAGAAGCACATAGTTAACATAATTATTTATTTAATGTCTAATTCTTACAATCTTGAATATATGTCACAAATAGTTGTCTAGTCACTTTCTTTAATAAAAATGTTTGGCTGGAATAAATGACTTTTAGCAATGAGGCCGCTAACTGCACTACAGTAAGTCACAAATGTAATTCCTGGTATAGTAAGAATAATGAATATTGTATCTATCTAAGAATATTAATTTTGCACTCGATGTTTCCGGCTTTCATATCCGGCCATCTAGACATCTATCTCGACCCTTACACGCGTTCATACCCAGTTACGATAAAGGTTAATTTGCAACAAAAATGTAATAGGTTGATCAGCTTTAACTGTTATTACTGGGCCAGCGGCTGGCTGCGCGGTGTATCCGAGGTTTAAACTTTAACAGACTCGCTCGCTTTACATTACCGGACAACATTCTGCGAGTTTTGTTTGATTTGAAAGCTCAACGGAGCCTTTGGCCTCCGGAAGCTGCTAAAATCAATAGGGGCTTTCTGAAAGTCTACTGGGTCTAATACGTCGAGTTGAAGGTTTTTGTGTGGAGTGTGTTTGGTCGAATAAGGGTCATGATTACTTCGGGTCTGTAAGAGGGCGTGTTTCGTGAATGTGGCATGGAAACCTTCGAATTTGGAATGGAATTACTTGATATTAGAATTTATACATATCTACATCGAGGTAAGTGGTTTGCCACTATTTGCCCTGGTCTCTGTCTACCCTGCCGGGATGCAGGCATGAATTTATTTATGTGTATGTATGTATACACTCGTATATAAGCTCACGCCTGTATCCCGGAGGGTAGGCAGTGATCAAAGTTTGACACATGCCACGATGCTAACGAACTTCTTTCGCTTCATCAGCATTCATTAGTCGGTGCATGCACGCACGCCGTTTTAGGGTTCTTTTTATCTTGCCCTTCGCTAATACATCCTCGGTTTGGTCGACGTATGTTGGCCTGGGACGTCAAAATGTTGTCAGCTACAATTTGAGTCTAAAACAAAGACGATCGGGTTAAGGGTTTGCCCTGTAGCCTAACCTTTTCGAAAAAAGTCGTTTTTCACATGGCATTTATGACTATTAATTTATTTCCAAAGTGCTCGATAGTCGTGTAAAGCACGAAAGCTTGAATTTTATACTTTTTACTTTTACTTATATAGTCGTAATAGTATAGCAGTGTTATTTACAAAATCACGATTCCCTTGAAACACTCGACAAGCGCACTATAAACGCAGTCTGTGGTAAATTATTTTCTTTATAAAGTCTACCACAGACTCATACGGCGTTTATTGACTGTTTTATGGAATCGTGTTTTTATAATTAACACCGTTAATGCTTAATTCTGTCCCGCACTGCGGGCTCTAAGCTCCCGTACAACCTCCAAGCCCACACCCCACTGTCTATAAGATATCTTTGTTAGATGATTTATACACCATCTATTAGCAACTCCTACCTGCAATAGATAGGTAAAGCGACCACTCAGACGCTGTAGTACCTGGAATATATTTTTTTGATGGAGTTGTCTCGCCCACGACGTTCACTAAGCTTAATTGGTGTTTTCCCACACCGTTAGGGTGTAGTAGGCGTAGTTACTTCAAAATAATTAATGCACGTAGCACGACCACCACTCACAACTCGCTAACTGTGAAGAAACCTGAGTGTCTGAGGTGTCCGCGCTTGAAATTGCTTATCCGCGGTGCGCACGCATGGTAATAGAACCCATACTACTCTGCCTCTGAAAGAAGGCCTGTGGCCTGCAATGGGAAGTATATAGGCAAATTAAGAAAAACTAACTACCCCTGGTTTCCCATGCCTACACTAACGATCTAACACTGATAATGTACAAAAAAAAACACCTGATGGCTGTTAACAACAGCAGGTGTGTGCACTTTGTCTAACTGAGTACTGTTAACAGTAGATTCAGACTGTGATAGTGTGACGTACCAGGGGGGGTTAGAAAATCGAAGTCGATATTTGAACCCGTAAACTGAGCAGCATACGTGAGCATGTGAGGCAGGGGACTCCCCTCACCCCTTCCGCGCTGCTTAGTGAAGTAAAGTTTATTTATTCAGTCAGTTCAATAACTTCAGTTGTTAACTAGCTACGTACGAGTTGAGTTTGAATTTCAACTTCTGCATTGCACTGTTTACGTAAAGAATGAATAAACCTCAGACTTATAAATATTGTATGGTGCCGAAATTTACAAATATATACAGTTCTGATAAAATATTCTTCGGTGTCCCACGTGACCTACGACGGTGCAAAAAAGGTGCACCGCAGCAGCGTGTGCCGTTTAACTATCAGCCCCAATTTTTGTTAAAGGTGATATAAAAAACCGGCCAAGTGCGAGTCGGACTCGCGCAAGAAGGGTTCAGTACCATTATCTATACAACATTAGGCACAAAGATAAAAAAACAGCAAAAAAATCACGCTTGTTGTATGGGAGCCCCCCTTAAATAATTATTTTATTTTGTTTTTAGTATTTGTTGTTATAGCGGCAACAGAAATACATAATTTGTGAAAATTTCAACTCTCTAGCTATCACGGTTCTTGAGATACAGCCTGGTGACAGACAGACGGACGGACGGACGGCCAGACAGACAGAAAACGAAATCTTAGTAATAGGGTCCCGTTTTTACCCTTTGGGTACGGAACCCTAAAAACCGCCCAAATGCGAGTCGGACTCGCGCACGAAGGGCTCCGTACCGGTATCTATACATCATTTGAATATTTCAAGTGTCCTGTTGCCGCTATAAATATCGAGCAAAAAATCACGTTTGGTGAATGGGGCCCCCCTTAAATATTTATTTTAAATTCTGTTTTTAGTATTTGTTGTTATAGCGGCAACAGAAATACATCATCTGTGGTGTCATCATCTGTATTCCTGGTGACAGACAGACAGACAGACAGACAGACAGACAGACAGACAGACAGACAGACAGACGGACAGACAGACAGACAGACAGACAGACAGACAGACAGACAGACAGACAGACAGACAGACAGATGGACAGACGGACAGACGGACGGACGGACGGACGGACGGACGCATGGACGGACGGACGGACGGACGGACGGACAGACGGACGGACGGACGGACGGACGGATGGATGGACGGACAGACAGACAGACAGACAGACTAAACTAGCTGTCCCGGCGAACTTCGTACCGCCACAGAATCCGTTTGTACGATTCTTGTACAATGCCATTCATTTTTAAAACACAACGTTCGCTTGCACAACGCCTTCTATTTTAAACTTAAAATAAATATTATCCTACGGGAACGCATTAGCGGTATATCAAGTATGCTATATCTCAACTGAGGTCTTTGTCCATCTGTACACCATGTTTCATGTAAATCTGTCCAGCCGTTATTGCGTGATTGAGTAATGAACATCTTCACAAACTTTCACATTTATAATATCTATTAGTAGGATAAGTAATAAGACATAACTACATAAAAACCAAGTAAGTGAATCCGGAATTAAGTGAATAAGACATAACTATGTTATTGCGGTGGTAGCGCAGTGGTAAAACGCCGGACTCACATTATATGCGTTTTTCTATATATTCGTGTCCGATTTATTTTCGGTCGACGTCGCTCTGCTTTCTAAAGCAACGATAAACTAGTCTCAGATATTGAATGATGAAAATTTATTCGTACTAACAAGGGACATTAAGTGGTTAATATCTTTACTTTTTACTGTTAACTAAGAACCACTAAGCCGTTTTGTGAACAGGCTCTTAGACTTATAACTGAAATTTCTTTTTCATTTGAGAACTGCCACTTGGGGAGGAGAAGAGCTAGAGTGTTGCCTGTTACTTACCGCAA
Organism: Yponomeuta malinellus; assembly: GCA_947308005.1. Classification (NCBI taxonomy): domain Eukaryota; kingdom Metazoa; phylum Arthropoda; class Insecta; order Lepidoptera; family Yponomeutidae; genus Yponomeuta; species Yponomeuta malinellus. The sequence goes on along the minus strand of OX371006.1, from coordinate 10,143,753 downwards.
AAGGACATGAAAAATGGTTGCAAGCGATAAGGCATGGACGGGATAAAGGTGCCTTTATCTGTTGGATGATTCAACGTGTTTGCCTGTCAGCCGAAAACGCTGAGCCCTTTCGTTTAACACAACTGTTTTCTTCAGTACTGAAATAAACGTTATTTGAAAACTCTTCATAAAAAAAATTCAACTCCAATTAGGCCCGTCAAATATGTAAATAACTATGTGTAAGTATAAAGAGTAATTAAAAGTTTCTGATAAATTATTGTACACGTTTCCTGTCCGCATACAAAGATTACGGAAGGCCTAGTTTATCCCAGTCAGGTTATAACGAATTTGTACTCTAAAATATTGTTGTATAGAATAGAGAACACTTTATTGTACATAAAAATGGACACTACCCAGATATTTCTTAACTTAAGAGTACAGACACGTACCTTATCAGTTATCACTAATATATTTAGAAAAAAGTAGGTACTTTTTGTTAAAAAGTATTTTTTTGGTAATCAATCGTGTTTTCCTACGTTTTTCAGCAGTTTTTCCTGTGAGCAAAATGTTGAGTCACAGACTTGTGAGAAACAAATAATGTGACCCAATTTCGGGTCACAGACTGATTAGCGACAACTTGTTATCCGATTTAGAGGGTAGATAAAAGAAAGTTCTATTGGCAAATTATCTCACATATCTTTATTCAGTTCTTACTGGTACCTGGTCAAACTTGTTTTTTTTTTCAAATAATGTCTAGTCTAGCAGGACTTTTTTAAACGTTGAAGACCTTCAGGAGCTCCCTCGGTAGTTTTTACTACAAATGTTTGGTAGGTTATAAAGACACTTTTTTTTCTACATTTCCTAATCGTATTTCTGTTATCTATATAATAATAGGGGTTAAAGTATGAAATTGCCGTTTTATTGCAATAGGTTCTTTGAATTGACATAGAATCTTCATGGTTTGAGGTTTTCGAATGAAACTTTTTTCAAATGGTTTCTATGATGTTCTTTTTTTAAAAAATGTGAAACATTTGAATATCGACTTTCAATTGTTTTTGTTATTCAATTTAGACAAGAAAGATGGATACTGCGAAAATTCGAGTGATTTTTGAATACGAGTTCCGACGCGGAACTAACGCGGCAGAAACAGCCCGCAATATCAATGCTGCGTTTGGAGAGGGGTCTACTAATGAACGCACCGTGCGATTTTGGTTTAAACGCTTTCGTGATGGAAATTTCAACTTAAAGAACGAGCCACGAGGAAGACCGCCCACACAGGTGAACAACGATGAATTAAGAGAAATAGTGGAAGCCGACCCTAGTCAAACTACCCAGGAATTGGCATGGCTTAACGTTACCTTACCCACAATATTGACTCACTTGCGTCAAATCAATAAAATAAAAAAATACGAAAAATGGGTGCCTCATGATTTGACTGATCTGCAGAAAGAAACGCGTGTTGAAACTTGTGTTGCCTTGTTGATATTCAATATTCGATATTCGAAACCATTTGAAAAAAGTTTCATTCGAAAACCTCAAACCATGAAGATTCTATGTCAATTCAAAGAACCTATTGCAATAAAACGGCAATTTCATACTTTAACCCCTAATACAAGCAATAAATACTTCACCAAATCTAAGGACTTCTGTGACCCTATGAGAAAACACAAAAAGCAAAAATTTGGGTAAATTTTTTTCGTTAGTATTTTTTTATTCTTTATATAAGTTCACGTACTGAACAAAATCATACTGACAGCTCTAAGCCTTTTGGCTTTTGACGAGAATTATATTTGAAGTTGTATGCACCACGTGACTCAAATGTTGGGTAACGAACTTGTCATTTAATTTGGTCGTGATCCAACAGTCGGGTCACAGGTATAAGGGAAGGCGTAAACAAAGAATACTCTTTTGTCGTTAGTTCAACTTAGAACTGAGATTTCCGCACATAGCCTCATAATTGGGCCATTGTACGTAGCAAGTGCATTGTATCTAAATACCTCAGACACTAGAGTTTCTTCACGATGTTTTTCTTCACAGTTAGCGAATGGTATTGCTACTACAACATCACATAGGTTACCTGGAAAACAAAGTCATTTGTTGCGACGTATATTTAATACGTCTTTTTTTGAAGGATGGGCTTGATAAAGTTAGATATTTTGGAGAGAAAATAAAACACAACCATCGCACTTTATCGGTTGACCACAGACCCCTTTTATTGTTTTTTTTTTAATCTAATAGTTTGACAAGATGCGTTCAAAACTAGCAATTTACAACATCCTCCAACACCAAAAAAGAACAATAATTTATCTTATTAGTTATTAGGTAACTATTCTTATCTTAAGACATAATCATAATTATCACAAAACAATAATCTTAGGTATATTGCTTAAATGCTAAACATAAAAATGTTTTCTTTCTCATACAATTATCAAACTTATCTAACTGTAGGTATCAGTTTTAATAGAATAGAATAAGCAAGAATAGTTTTAATAGAATCATGTATATCAAACAATCATGAATGAAACAATCAACAAACTTTCTTAATTAGTAGATACTGTTCACAAAACCATATATTATTATTAATCATATTACTACTCTGACAGTCAAGATAGGTACCAAACATAAATTTACCAGTTTATTATAATTATTATTGTTGAATTTAAACATAACACATAATCCCCAAAACCAGAAAGCTAAATATATAAATCATATTTACTAGGGAATCTTACCTTTCATCCTGTTCTGCTATAGTTGTCTCGAAATTAGTCATTATTTCGGTTGCTGTCTCCAGTTTTGTCTTGACCTCAACCGGATCTTGTATACCAAGTGTCTCCAACGCCCAGTAACCTGATAAATTATCACATTTACAATGGAGTAATGTTGTTAGATTGTTACTGGATTTTGTACATACCTGAGTTCCCTGCAGTGTCCAACCCAGTCTTGTATTTATTGCCACCAGTCCCTCTCGCAGCTGTATCATTGTACCTGTCAACAGAAATCCTAAAAAGTCTGCCCCAATCAACATCCCTATATCTGTGATACCCTGTCTGTCTGTCAGAGTAATGTTATGGTCACACAACAACTTATTCAGTTGAATATCACTTGGGTTCCTCTTAGGGACATTCCCGCAAATCTGTGATTGGCTGATGGCCATTACATTCATGTTAAATGAGCTCACTGTACTTTTGAGCTTGACATCATATACATTATACTCCTTTGGTCTTGTCTCAACTCCACCAAATAAGCTATGGGCTAGTACTTCCTTGCCGCATGGTGGGATCTTGAGATTATCCACCACCTCTTGTTTGATGTAGGTACGCTGAGATCCAGAGTCGAACAAAGCTCGTACAGGCAACTTCTTGTTGTTGCATTCAATCTCCACAATCACAGTCTGTAACAGTGTCTCTCCTCTAGGGTACATGGTTGATAGGGTTGCAGCCTTGCTTGTTTCTTCACTGTGCACTGTGTCTTCTTGGCATAATAATGTAGAGTGACGCTTTCCACATCTTAGGCACTTAACAGAGGCTCTACATACCTTAGGGTGATGGCCCTTTCTCAGGCAAATTGCACAGGCTTTCTTGTCTTTCAGGTACGCTCTTCGCTGCTCGATCGTCATCTTTAATCCTTTGTAGCATTCAAGGCTAGAATGTGTCTCCTTTTCGCACCATATACAGGTATTCAGTTTCTTTGGCTGTGTTTTCTGTGCATTACTAAGTAGGCATTCTGCTGTTGGGATATTGCTACTTCTCTTCATATCTGTTGTTTCAGTCTGAAAGGTTTCTCTGGTTATCTTGATTCGTTGCTCACCATCAACTTCCTTCTTCAGAAACTCTAAAAGGCATGCTAGTTCTTCTGCGACATCCTTGCTAATGCTTATTCTTGTCCTCTCCCATGTGCGAAGTAGTTCTTGAGACATTGCAGACTCTACCATCGGTAGAAGGAAGGCGGCATACTTGTCTTTCGTTACTCCTAGTGCATCTAAGGCTCTGAGGTTTGCATTAAGCTTGTCATACAGCTGGGTGAGAGTGGTCTCTTTCTTCATAAGTACCAGAGCCAATATCTCTCTCACATAAACCTGAATTAGCAGTTCTTCTCTAGCATATCTCGCTTTAATCTGGCTGATGCAGTCTTCATATGCCGTTGGCGGAAAACTCTCTACCAGTGACCTAACCTCAGTGTATTCTTTCATGGATTGAATCAGGTACTGGTGTTTATCAACATCATCCATCGTAGTGTCATTGTGTATCTTGCTGAATTGGCCCCAGAAGGCAAGCCAATTTTTCAGCTCTCCATCAAAGGTGGTAAGTTGCAATTTCGGCAGCTTGTAGTTTCGGTGTATATGAGACATTTTTAGCGTAGAATCTTTACTATTTTCAGTTCTCGCTTCTTCGGTTGAAATTTTCTCATTGTACAGCGCGTGTAGTCGAAACCATTTTGTTTGGTACCTCATGGCATCTTCCATTTCTTTTTCGAGTTCGTCCTCTTCAAAGTTCACGAGGATAGTCTCCTTAATCTTGGAGTCCAGACGTTTAAGGTTTATCCGCATTTCGTCCAGTTTCTGGTGCAAGATATGCCATTCTACGTCGGTCTTTTCATGTTGTAATATGGCCTCAAGTTCGTTGGCATACTTTGTGAATAATCTTCTCGCCACTGACCTTTCTTTCTTCGCTAGATCCATATTTGATAAAATCACGGTCGCCAGATGTTGCGACGTATATTTAATACGTCTTTTTTTGAAGGATGGGCTTGATAAAGTTAGATATTTTGGAGAGAAAATAAAACACAACCATCGCACTTTATCGGTTGACCACAGACCCCTTTTATTGTTTTTTTTTTTTAATCTAATAGTTTGACAAGATGCGTTAAAAACTAGCAATTTACAACATCATTAGTAGGTACATGCCAGGACCCGAACTCACGACCTCCCGAATAATAAGCCGGCGTTCTCCCGCTCCGCCACCACCGCTTTTGACGGTAATGCAAAAGAAAGTAGAAAATTAGCAACGTTCATTTGGCTAACCCATCATTGGTACAAATAAAGCTAATCAAAGCGTGCTAAAATTGAAAATTGTTGAAACTATTAAAATTAAAATTGAAACTATTAAAATGAAATAATTAAAATTTAAACACAAAACATTTGTAAGCAGAGATGTATTACATTATATAAACCATTACATCACTAGGTAGGTCTTTAATTTTCACTCTTTTTCGACGCCACTACAGCATTGGCACTGTGGTCTAAAATTCAAGCAAATTTTCATTACACATTCAGTCGTGTAGAAATTCAATCATAACATCCACTTTCCCCATTATAGCTAGGTCAAACTAATTGATTTAGTCGGATGTAACAGCTTACCTTCCTAGAAAGGCTGTTTGAACAACGATAACCTGACCCAATTAGGTTTCATCGATCAAATTTAACTTTCATTGAGGCATTAGGCATTAAACCATTAATCTTTACTTAAGTATTAGGACAGGCGTACGTTGAACCTTTGTCGGTTCTGGCGATTACAGTGCAGGCGGCTAATAATGACTTATAAAAATTGTGTAAAGTTAGTACATATAGTCGAAAGCATATATAGTCTGTTAGTATATTAAAGAGCACGGAACTGAGTCATTCATGGGAGACTTAAATATAAATGTCAATCTGTTGTAGGTTGTCCTTCACTTGTGATTGAGAAAAGTATCTTGAAAATTGTTCTAATCTTGGCTTTGCTCTACGGGTTCGCTATAATAAGCAGATCGAAATACTTATTCTTTCCTTCGGCTAAAAATTTGTGAAATATATCAAAATAATCACAATGTTAAATATATAGCGGTAGTCAACAGTGCAGTAGACACTGCAACATTGTATTTGTTAAATCGCATTTTATGAAAATCGTGAAATAATTTTAAAGCTAAACTAAGAGCAAGGGAAGTAATGTAATTGTTAGTTAAGTAACTACAAATTACTATCTTACCGTTAAATTGCTGCCCAAACTATTCGTTACAAAACCCTGTAAGTGACATTATCAGCCGGCAGCAGTACAATAAACTCGCGTGGTTACAACGACGGCGTAGCGTGTCACAATATTTAAGAGTCATTACAGAATTTTCCAATAATAAGCCCGCTGAAACATTAGCCCCGCGTCGGCAGCATGGAAACGAAATTATTAATGACCCAACTTTGAGGTTTGCCTCACCAGCTGCACTAAATTGTTTGGGGCATTTTTTTATTGTAAAATAACAAGATGTTAACGATCTGATCTGGCAAAGGAAGGCCATGGAGAGGCTTATTTGACCCAATTAAAGAGACGGCAATGTAACTCCGGACATCGTGACGTAACAGAAATTACATGGAGAAGTAACGCTGCACTAAATAAGTATAATAATAATAACAACTTTAATTTCCACACAACATGATCCCTTGACCTGGTCTCAAACTAGGATACCCTGTGATAACCAGGCAAGGACACCACAAACATGGAGATACACCCACACTGGAGCCATTTGTATTTGACCTCCATCCGTAACATGTGATAGAAGGTAGGGGGCATTGTGTTAGGTGTGGTTATACTAAATATGACGCCAGAAAAGAACAAGAAGAAAAACATTTATTGAACGCCACATAGACATACATAATTATGCAGGAAAAGTAAATACAGTAAATAAGGCAGATATAGGACAAAAGCAGAAGAAATGTGAAGCTAATAGTAAGAAAAAACAAAGACTAAGAGTACAGTGGATGTACTCTGTATGTCGATGTAGCGGAAAAAAGGCCTCATGCTTATTAGCTGGGGGTTTGCACCCACAGCACTGATTTTGAGCAAGGGCCTTCTGACTCACGGAGCATGAACACGGAACAAACACTTACTTAGCCATACTTACGCACACAAGCACTAAAGTAAATAACGGTGAATACATATTTGAAAACAACCTAACGCTTGGCGGTGTGTCTTTGTCTAGTGAGTGGGAGTACCTAGCCGCAGTCTAGGTCCCATTAGTAAGTGTAGTAAGACTAGGTACTAGTACTGCGCGACTATAAAGAGCTCACGTTTGAAAACCTAATGTTACTCCGTACAGTAAACAATATATCTTTTGTAAAAATGTGTGGTATGCTACGTTGAGATGAATTTTCACCAATGGATCCATATTACCTACTCCAGCCAGCTACGGGAGTAAAAAAGGTTGCTAATTAAAACTTCCCTTTTACCCTGGGGCCTTGAGTACACACGACAAAACTTCGAGTTTTATACGGGCGCGGTACGAATTGCACTAAAATGTCATACAACGATTTACTTAGACTTGCTTCCCTAGACTTCAACCGTTTCTTGTATTATTGTCATAATACAAGAAAAGCTTGAAGTTTGAACGTCTGTTGTTAGCAATCGTGCATGTGTGCCTTATTGATCAAGAGATAATTATCAATTTATATTTTTTTATTAATTCATCAATAGTCAAGCGATGGTAGCCTAGTGGGTAGAACATTAGACTCGGAAGCGAGAGACTCAGGTTCGATTCCTAGTGCGGGCATGTGCCCATGACTTTGTTTTATAAGTTATGTACATTTGTGAAGTTATAGTATACCACTCGCTAACGGTGAAAGAAAACATCGTGAGGAAACCTGAGTGTCTGAGCTATTCACGTACCTCAGCGCTTGAAATTGCCAATCCGCGGCGGGCACGCGTGGTGATCAAGCCCATACTCTCTCTCTGAGAGAAGGCCTGTGCCCTACAGTGGGACGTAAATAGGCTGCTTATGATGATATTAATTCATTTGTATGAAAGTTCTTAATTTTTAGGGTTCCGTGGTCAACCGTCCACAAGGAACCGTGGTCTGGGTTATAGTTGAATTAATCGCTTAAAAATGTACGTGTACAAAGATCATTTTTCGATTTAGGGTTCTGTTTGCGAAATATTAAGCTTTAAAGCGCAAATTTTTGTCCGAGTAGGGCGCAGATTCTGCTTACAGGGATTTCTTTTAAATAAGTTAACTTCCGATTCTGAGGTTATTTATTTATTTTTATTTAAGCATTCTCTATCTCTATGTATCCCCTTGCGGTATGTATTTACCGAACTTCGCCCAATAGCTCCCTATACCTTGTCCCCAGTAACGCCTAAAGAAGTCCCTTTATCCGATACTTTATCAAAGTGTCCATTAGCGAACCTGGTGTTCCGGGCTCGCTATGGGACTCATTCTTTAATTTATTGAAATACGTTAAAACCAGGCTCCGTAATGTTAAATGCGTCTGTTGGGAGTCAAAACCAGCTGTGATGTTGCTGTGTAAAAACACGAAATTCTTTAGAAAAATATCATGAAACAAACTCGAATTATCTTAGTTGCACCGTTCACTCCGACCAATGGGGTTTTAAGTTAAGTTATAGAGTTAAAATTTATGAAGTCAGGATTAAGACAAGTAGCGGTTCATGTCTGATCCATTTATCCTATTTAGGAGTACATGTTGTACAAACTGATTTCCACAGCTTCACTTGCGTGAATCATAAATAAGGAATTATAATTTATACCACACAGGCTGACCCTAAAACCCAAATTCCAAGGCGTTAATTTTTCGTTATAGTACAACCACGAGTCACGAGATGGCCCTGTTACTTTTAATTTATGCTCGGATCTTAATTTTATTTAACTACGCCAATTACGTGTAATGTATGTATGACATCAGTACGTGGGTATCATAGGCTTTATATAAATCAGCATTAAAAAATCACTAAAAAGAAAAACTAAAAAAAAACCCGACATACATTAGATTTAGGTATATATATTCTGTTATTTTTTATGTGTGTGCTTCTGTGGTAATGTAAATAGATGATTTCTTTCTTTCTTTCTTTCTCTCTTTCTTTGTTTCTCTCTTTCTTTATCTCTCTCTTTCTTTCTTTCTTAATAGTGGACCATGAATTGTACTGTTCTATTAAACAGGCCCCTGGTTTCCCTTCGTACGCAACCAACCTATTAATCCTTTGTTAACAGCTGTCAGTCGGCCAAATTGCGTATAAAAAAAAAAACCGGCCAAGTGCGAGTCGGACTCGCGCACCGAGGGTTCCGTACAAACCTGCAATGTCAACAACATTTTTTCACGGGTTAAAGGCAATTAGATCTAAGTATTTGATATGAATTTCAACTTGATAGCTCTACGCGTTCATGAGGAAAAAAGTAATAAGTTTATATTTATTAAAAAATATATATTTTGTAATGTAACTAAAAATTTAAGGTTTTCGGAATTTTTCCTTTATGTGTGCTATAAAACGTTGCTTCATGCCAAATTTCAAGATTCTAGGTCGACTGGAAGTACCCTTTAGGTTTTGATTCCCTTGCGAGTACTTGCGAGTTTCAAAATATGCAGCTTAAATTGCTGTTTCTTTTGATTGCGTTGACATAGAAGTTAGATTTTGTTACAGCTTAAAGGTATTATAGACCTGAGTATTTGGTATGAATTTCAATTTAATACCTCTACGCGTTTATGAGGAAATGGGTAGTAAGTTTAAAATTATAAAAAAAAAATATATTATGTGATGTAACTAAAAATTTATGGTTTTCGTAATTTTTCCTTTATCTATGCTATAAGACGTTGCTTCGTACCAAATTTCAAGATTCTGAGTTCACGGGAAGCACCCTGTAGGTTTTGATTCCCTTGCAAGTGTCGAAAATTTGCGGCATAAACGGCTGTATCTTTTGATTGCGTTGGCTTAGAAGTTTGATTTTTTCACAGCTTCAAGGGACAGTAGACTTGAGTAATTGATATAAATTTCAGCTTCATACCTCCACGCGTTCCTGAGAAAAAGGGTCTTGACAGACGGACGGACGGACGGACAGACGGACAACAAAGTGATCCTATAAGGGTTCCGTTTTTTTCCTTTTGAGGTACGGAACCCTAACAATGACAGTGCCTACCTAGAGTACAGATTGTTAGCGTACGAGAAACAGGGTGTATGTATATTGATTGATTGATTGAAGATTTTTATTCAGATAAATACAGAAAAATACATAAGTTGTATTTCTGCCAAACTTTATTTGTAACAATTTGTTGATATGGTTGAGCTGTACTGTACTTGCACAAAAATACCAAAATGACTATATCACTGAATGTGTTAGTGACGTCGACAGTCAAAATTCAATTAATAGGATATGAATTTCTGTAATTTTTAAAATTCCTACTACTAAAATGCGCAATAAGTCCCATACAAATCCGTGCGCTCGGAGAACTCGGCCATAATACAGTATAACGATGTTACGGCTAAGAAATCATGAATGAACACCATTTAATTTGTAGTAGTTCATGCTTATCCCACATAGACTGCTACAAATTAAATGGTGTTCATTCATAAAGACTGAATAGAATTAAAGCTCTTTAGAAAATCTAGAGTATTTATATAAAGATTTCTGTTGAATACTTGCCTTGTGGCTTATGCTTATAATATGAGTTGGTACTGTGGCGGTAGAATCCCGGCCTCACATTCGGGAGGTCGTGAGTTCGAATCTCGGCATGTACGAATGACTTTGTTTTCTAAGTTACATACAATTGTGAAGTTGTAGTAGCAATACCACACGCTAACTGTGAAGAAACACATCGTGAGGAAACCTGAGTGTCCGAAGTGTTCACATAACTCAGCGCTTGAAATTGCCAATCAGCGGTGGGCACGCGTGGTAATTAAGCCCATACTCTCTCTCTGATAGAAGGTCTGTGCCCTGCAATGGGACGTATATTGGCTACATAAAAAAAAACTTGCCCCTTAGATTATTATGAAACTGAGTAGAACAGTAATAATTTACAGCATAAACTACAATAAACGCACATGTATGCGTATAAATACTATTTATAGCTATAACAGATATAGATAATGAAGAGGCACGTGAATTCGGTTAACCTTCGAATGTACGACAGATATTAAACAAATTTTCAGACAGCAAGCAACGTAACGCAAACGTATCATTATTACACAACTCGACATTCCATATAAAAAGGTTTCACAAACCTTAAATCTTACAAAGTAATTCTTTTTTATAATGTCATTGGGCAACAGAACATTAGTTAACTTTTCATAACATAAATGCATTAAACCGATAAAGTTCTACTCATATGATTTAAGTTGTACAGTACACGCATGGCATGGGCAGTGCAGGGGGGCAAAGCCGCATTTAAAAAAGTATGCTCGCCCGGGACAGTAGGTTAGGATGGGTCTGGCTTTTAATTTCGCTCAGCGGAGCGAGCGAAACGAGCGGAGCTCTATTTGTAACCAATAAGTGCCTCTGACATAACAAAATTAGTTTCTTATAGGTTACTTTCAAAATCGAGTTCAATTGGTATTGCAAAATGCATTATTTGTTATCTGTCAATTGTTGATATGTAAGTTTGACTTTTAAACATACAATAAACGATGCATTTTTAAAATGTCTGCATATCAAATGAATCTTGGCATTTAGATGACATTGTTAAAACAATACTCGTAGTTTGTAAAATGAAACATTGACAAATGTTGCTTGTGAAGTGATATTTTTGTAATGAATTGTAGGTGAAACACCATAGACCCCGTGAATTCGTCTTGATTCGAAAAAAATACCTAAACAACCGAAAGGAAGATGTTTTTGGGGGTAGGTCAGTAACCAGATCGGCGTCCGATGCATACGTCGTCGTTGACATTGCTAAAGCCGAAGAAAATCGACTGAAGGAAGTGGCGTGCCTTGGGGGAGGCCTATGTCCAGCGGTGGACGAGTATGGACTGATTGATTGATTGCTAAAGCCACCGGTAAGCTATGTATGTGATTAACCGGAGACTGAAAGGGATGGCGCGAAAGGGAAGGCGCATATTCTTCACCCAGCACTGTGCTTTGAGCGTGGGTCAATTGTAATGATTGATAGACACAGAGACCCTTTCTTCAGTATTTATATTTGAACTGGTTCCAATTTTGGTTCCAAGTTCCAATCTAATTTTCCTGACACCTTCATTACAGATTCTCATCTACCACAGGGTCAGAGTCAAACAAGCATTGTAATTTTAATACAATTGTATCAACTAAGTACTTCATAATTAAAATACTTAGTTTATTACATACAATTATAACTTGGCATATAATTAGGAATAAATGAAAAATATATATTCGCAATAATATTTTCTATACATGTTTTTACTTTTCATAGGTACCAATTTACCAGCTTTAAAATGGTATGAAATCTAAAAATTACTACAATTTTACAAGATTTTTGTTGGAAGTAGTTTAAATATCAATATCGAGGAAGGGATTTTAATCTTTTGCGTTATTTCGGTAACACGTTGTATAAAGAGACTAACGTTAGTAAGATCTTTTGTGTGCCTACTTGTCTAAAAGGGAGATACAAAACTGTATAAGCCCCGGCTTTTCATACATTAACAATTTGTTAATCTATTGTTAACATCTGTCAGGTTTTTTTTTTATTTCCACTTTGTGCTACTGACAGCTGTCAGATCGGATCAGAAACAGATCGTTAGTATACGAGAAACTGCGGGTAAGGTTTCGTGTAAATTGCGCTTCAAGGAATAGAAACCCACCGGTCCGTTATGACTGCCATTTTATTTCACTAATTTCACGGCTTCGCGGTGGCACGCGATAAATTACTGCAGAGGAAATGAGCTCGGCACTCAGAAAAGAGGAAAAAATGCTAATAAAATTGTACGTTGCCCCGTTAATCTTAACCCCTCGTGACATGACCGTTTTTGTTCAGATTCAAACGCCCAATATAAGCTCAAGCGTCAGACTAGGTGAACAAGAATCTGCGAACTCAAACGCGGGCTATGGGCGAACGCGATGTACGAATTTACCGCATTTCGGTTTATTTAAGACGCTGATAACAGGCAATTGAGCCTTTTTACTCCAGTTTTTAGCAAAATCTGGTTAACGTACTGAAAAAACTTGCTTGCTATTGTTAGGGATATTTCAAAAAATATGCTTGTCTCCAAAACATGTTATAATTGAAATGTTGTCCTAGTAATTTTACGTATTAATGTCACTAAGGAAAGGTGCTGGTTTGCTTACTTGTTACAAACCAATTGTCAAAAATGATTGCATTTCATTTCACGTTTTCTGTCCGGTCCGTCGTTGTGAAATAATATTTACAACCCAACGCGATTTTGACATACGGACACCGAATCCAATTAAAAGGACACATACCTGTGAGGCTTTTGTGCCAAATTCTGTTAAATGCGTACTAACCCCGAGCGGGAGCTACATTGGACATTTTCGGACGGCGATGTGTTTTCCAAAGTAAAGTTGTTTAGTGACAAATTTTGACGAAAGGCAGCCGCACATTTCGGGCCTGAAATATTTTTGTCTCTTACTTTAATTAAGCTGAAATTACTTACCTTTTATGCAATAGGGATACGTTAAGCTTCTGGCCGTGTGGCGCCGGATTAAAAATAGCGTCACTCCATTTCCCCCCGTGGATGTCGTAGAAGGCGACTAAGGAAATAAATTACGAGGAGACGAGCAGCAGCGTCTTTCTGTCATTCCAACCGCATACTGCGATCGCCAACCTGCCTGCCAAGCGTGGAAATTATGGCAAAACCCATATGTTATGAAAACCAAGGCCTATGTCCTGCAGTGGGCGTCAAGGGGCTGATGATGAAGCTTCTGGTATTATTAGGGTTACTTGCCAAGTTCATAAATTACCTATCCATCCTACTACCCGTCTCACTTTTCCTTCAGCAACTCTCCATCGTCGGTTGTCTGGAAGAAATTGCTATAAGCAATAAGGCCGCCAATTGTACTGCATTTTTGTTAATATATCATGTTTGTGTTTTTCCTGGTACAATAACGAATATTCTTATCTTATCTTAAGCGTAGTTTGGTTTTAATTTTAAGGCGACCCGCTGGATTGCACCGCATGGAGCGGTGGTAGCCCAGTGGGTGGAGCATTGGACTCGGAGGCGAGAGACCCAGGCTTGATTTTCAGTGCGGGCATGTACCTATGACTTTGTTTTCTAAGTTATGTACATTTGTAAAGTTATAGTAGCAATACCACTCGCTAACTGTCAAGGAAAACATCGTGAGGAAACCTGAGTGTCTGAGCTATTCACATACCTCAGCGTTTGAAATCGCCAACCCGCGGTGGGCACGCGTGGTGGGCACACGCGCACTAAGCCCACACTCTCTCTTTGAGAGAAGGCCTGTGCCCTACAGTCGGACGTATATTGGCTGCTTATGATTATGATGACGCCGGATTGCAATAGAATTTTACATATTGCTAAACCTTTAATTTATTTTATTTGGCCGATAATTTAATTAGTTTCTATAGTACATTGTTCTGTCGTCAAATCGTTGTTCTGCTTTAAATAATAACCATTATTATTAAGAAACACCTTATTTAGGAATTATATTTCGAGATAAAGCGTCTGTTCTGTATTATTTATTAGGTACTCCTTTGACCTAGATCCTGAAAAATATTTTAATTGTAAGGGAAATCATTAAAATTTTCCCAGGCTTAAGATTCAAGACGTTCAACTAATGAATAGGAAATGAAGCGATAGTGCCGTTCAAAGGAGCATTATTGAGAATACCCCTAAGGATAGTCTTGAAACTTTACGACTCTATTTATAGACAGATATATTTTTAATGCGTCTTCGAGCAACGAACCTATTATTGAGTACTACTGAGCCCTCTGTGTGGCGCCGGATTAAGAATAGCGTCACTCCATTTCCTTCCGTGGATGTCGTAGAAGGCGACTAAGGAAATCGATTACCAGGAGACGGGCAGCAGCGTCTTCCTGAGATTTCAACCGCATACTGCGATCGCCAACCCGCCTGCCGAGCGTGGCGATTATGGCAAAACCCCTCATGGTTATGAAAACCACGAATGAGGCCTATGTCCTGCAGTGGGCGTCAAATGTCTGATGATGATGAGCCCTCGGCCCCTTTTCATAGATCTACAATTCATGGTTTACTATGGCAATTCGATGTACATTGCATAGCCGATTAACTCCCAGATTAACAAGTAGGAAGACTAATTGTACTAATCGGCTGCGAAATGTACATCGAATTGTCATAATAAACTATGTGTTGTAGTTTTATCAAACGCATCCTTACGTGTCTGGCAATCCATGGGCAACAATTAGGAAGCTCCTCAGGCTGATTGGCAAATACTTTCACTGCGGTGTTGAACCTCGGTTGCCAACAATATGCTAAGAAGCTATTATGACTGTATTTTCGAGATGTTCGGTGGAGGGAACGTCCACGTCAAGTTTCAAGATTGTATAAGAAACAATAAAGCGAAAGGCTTCGTTTTCAGGTCTTCTGTTATTTTATTAAAACTCTACACCGATATATTCAGAATCGCATTCTATTTTTTTTTTAAATTACGATTATTTTTAAGTTAAACAATATTCTTACCCTACATTATCTGGTTCTCATGATTATTCTTGATTCATGATTTTTGAATCACAGCACTGATTGTTCAGCATTTCGTTTAACAAAAATATCCATAAGTCCTTCCAAGGCACCCCTGAGAGTAACGTCTTTAAAAAAATCAATTTCATACTTCACGCCGTTTACAAATGCGGCCCTTAATCTCATTAGCAAAGCTAAACTAACATTTTTTAAGCGCGCTTAGCCGGTCTGCTTCGCGCTTTCCATTCGTGATTCTGAATTTTTAGTTTAATTAAACGGAAACAAGAAAATGGTGGGGCTCGCTCGTCACTCGGTTCCAATGGTTGGTTTTTCTACGCCTCTGCAGCTGCACAAAATATCCCGCTTCGGAGGATTATCGCAAGTTTTCAAAGCGTTTTCGTGCCCATTCCGACATGCCACTTAAGGTTTTTTTTGACACTGTTTGAAAATTGCAAGCAAAAAAATTACATCCATCGCAGACTGTTGTTATGCTCAAAGGTATATTAAATAAACGGGTCGCCCTTATCACTCGCAGTTTTAAATCTCTAAACAACAAACATCTGCACGTTGTTTTGGTAACTTTCTGATAATTTTTTCTATTCCATTAGTGGTATATAGATACTTAATTCAAAGTCAAAATGTTTTATTCAAAGTACCGCAGAAACTGAACATTAGAAGTTAAACAGTCCGTGTCCGGTTGCAGTTGGTGTCCATTTCAAGAAACTTGTAATTATTTTTGTGAAAAAATGGACATAAAAGCTCCATAATTAATAGTTTCAAAGTCAGTCCTCAAGAGTTTAATTCTAAATTAATTGGAATTAAAGCCAATTCGAAGCATAAGGTCTAGTATGCTTTGAACTGGGTTTAATTCTAGGCGTCTTTGTCATCTAAATAATGTTTAATGATATAGCAGCCCCTTTTCAACAAAGTGCATTTCTGGTTCGAATGAGACACTATTTCATTGTGTGACCAATCCGACGTCAGTTTCGCAACTTTTTTGTCTTTTTGATCGGTTTCTGTTCAGATACCTGTGTATGTTTAATTTTGACTAACTTTCACGGAGAGCACTTTTGACCAATAGTATACCAGTATTATGTTGGTATGCTGGTATCATCGACTTTTCGAAATATCAGTATGTATTTCGAAAAGTCAATGATAGCAAATGACGTCCTTTATTATCGATATTTACCTAAACAACATACGGTGAGCGAAAGTGAGCGAAAGATTAAAATTCGTAATTTAATTTTAAAATTTTTCATTATATTCTTACGATTTGCTTTTTTTGTTTGTTTGTTACACTTTATTGCACAATATTTTTTTTAACAAAAATAGTGCTGTGGCTAGTATTAATTTGCATAAAAAATAGGTATAAAGAAACAAATATAAGAGTTTTCAAGTTTTTCTTACTTCTGATTTAATTATTCATAACTACTGAATAAACCATTTAAGGTTTTTGTTTATTTCTACAACATTTAGTACAGTAGGAATAAGAAGAGTTACAAAATATTTAAAGTTGATCACACACTTTGATCATGGCCGTTGGGGCGGAAAAGTTCTGACCTGGCGACCGCGGACCGGACGACGCACCGGGGCAGGCCCCCACTAGATGGTCCGACGACCTGGTTACGGAGTCGCTGGATGCGGGCGACACAAAACCGGCAAGCTTGGAAAACCATGAGGGAGGCCTATGTCCTGCAGTGGGCGTCAAATAGCCGACGATGACACACAGCGGATCTTTTGTTCCATTCTACTACGAGGGCTCTATCTCGTTTTCGAATATATTAAAATGGATTTTCATTCGGGAGGTCGATTTATAGCTGACTTCCCTTCCGTTTTTTCCAAATCTATTACTGCGCGCTCGAATTGTACCAGCAGGTAGGTACAAAATGAAACTTTTTATACAGTAATATTCCTATCGTGTTTTTTTTAAATATTAAAAGCCGAATTGCGCGGCTGTGCGTTTATGGTTCATATTTAAGTGTGTTTAGAGAACGTTGTGGACTGAAAGAGGATGTAGTGACTAGAATTGAGAATGGAATGTAGGAATGTTGCGTTGGTTTGGACATGTGGAGAGGATGAAGGATGAAAGATTGACAAAAAAATATATCGAGCGAATGTGGGTGGAAGGGCCGGTAAGGGACGACCCAGGCGGACATACTTCGACCAAATAGGGGATGTATTAGGGGTTAAAGTATGAAATTGCCGTTTTATTGCAATAGGTTCTTTGAATTGACATAGAATCTTCATGGTTTGAGGTTTTTGAATGAAACTTTTTTCAAATAGTTTCTATGATGTTCTTTTTTTAAAAAATGTGAAACATTTGAATATCGACTTTAAATTGTTTTTGTTATTCAATTTAGACAAGAAAGATGGATACTGCGAAAATTCGAGTGATTTTTGAATACGAGTTCCGACGCGGAACTAACGCGGCAGAAACAGCCCGCAATATCAATGCTGCGTTTGGAGAGGGGTCTACTAATGAACGCACCGTGCGATTTTGGTTTAAACGCTTACGTGATGGAAATTTCGACTTAAAGAACGAGCCACGAGGAAGACCGCCCACACAGATGAATAACGATGAATTAAGAGAGATAGTGGAAGCCGACCCTAGTCAAACTACCCAGGAATTAGCGGCATGGTTTAACGTTACCTTACCCACAATATTGACTCACTTGCGTCAAATCAATAAAATAAAAAAATACGAAAAATGGGTGCCTCATAATCACTCGAATTTTCGCAGTATCCATCTTTCTTGTCTAAATTGAATAACAAAAACAATTGAAAGTCGATATTCAAATGTTTCACATTTTTTAAAAAAAGAACATCATAGAAACCATTTAAAAAAAGTTTCATTCGAAAACCTCAAACCATGAAGATTCTATGTCAATTCAAAGAACCTATTGCAATAAAACGGCAATTTCATACTTTAACCCCTATTATTAGCAAAGGGCAATATAAAAAGTACCCGAAACCGGTGTGCGTGCATGCAACAACTAATGAATAAGAAAGCAAAAGTGATCTGTCAGGATCGTAGCAAGTGACAGTCCCTGGTCTCTGCCTACCCCTCTGGGATACAGGCGTGAGTTTTAAGGGTAAGTAACTCAATTACTTTTTCGATTGATATTCAATTAATAAGCAATGAACGTTAACTAAAATAATTGAAATATTTTAGGTAGCATACAGAAAGGGTTCAATTTCATACGGGGTGGAAGTAAATAAAGTAAATCATTGTACAAAACAGTGTGAAAAAATTAAACTGTTTATTTAAAAAAAAAGAAAAATACGTTTTTAATCTAACTCTGGATCCTTAATCTTAAATATTGCAACCATCGCTACCGAATCAAACACAAACAAACAGAAACATAGGGTATAGATAAAAGTAGAGAACACTCTGCAGGTCGGCAGCCAGACGTTGCTACAGAGACGTTGCTACAGCATTTCGAGCAGAATCAAAATCTAGGAGCACGTCTAAAATAAACCCCAGTACAAATTGGTCCAGCTAGACACCGGGCAGACAATCACACATCCATTACTCGCCCCTAAGAGGAAAACGGCCGGTAAATCCAGTTCTCGGGTTAGGATGTCGAAGCGTCCTGGTGTCAATTAGCTAACAGGTTAGAGGCACGACAGCGGGTGTCAAGTGTTGGTAATTAACTACAAGAGACGTCCGCGTACACCGCTTTGTTTACGGGTTGGTACGTTTGCTCCAACCACAGGCCGACACGTGCGATGCAGTGCTAGTTTGTAAAGGACTGCGCCGATGTTTGACCACTGATGAACCTGAAAGAATACACATCGAACGGTTAGTTAAGGACTGAATATTTGCCTCTCACTTATACCATACTAGCAGTAGCAGTCGCGGCTACGTTCGCGTGGCAAACGGATTAGTCTATGTCCATACTATATATGAGCGAAAGGCTCCTTTCTTTAATGAATAGTGTTAATGAAGGTCAAGCTCATTTCTTTAATGAACAGTGTTATACTTACTGGGAGAGTGTTCTGAGTAGGCCTTATCTTGGTGCAACTTTTTTGGTTTTGTATGCAAAATATGGGTTCCCAAAAGAGGGTCGATTTCCATTGTTGACTTTTCCAGTATATTAAATTCAGTTGATTCCATAGATCCCTACTAGCAGCAGTATCAATTGGGCTTGTAAAAATAATTTTCCTGTTATTTTGCAATATTTATGTAAATAACATAAATAAATAAGTATGCGTGAAAGGGCGGTTTTCAAACTAAGTAAGATAAGATAATATATTCTTTATACTACACCTGCTTGGAAAGTACCTTGATACTTTATCAAATTTACGGTAGAAAGTACGTCATTGCATATCGAACAAATATGCGGGGAGAAAACGCATCTGAGCGGGAGAGAAAAGTGTATGAAAATCCATTTCTTACGTGGTTTTTCTTTTTTAATTTTGGGTAAGATTAAAAAAGAAAAACCACGTAAGACTATGCGCCGGTAACCTAAATATCAAAAGCCAAAAAGTTTTTACAGTGAGTTTTTATCTCCAAGTTCGCAAAATGACACTGGCCACTAGCTGTGTGTTGGATGGTGTCGGGCTGGCAGTGCGACCCTGCGGCGGCAGGATAAACAATTTGAAAAAAGAACATGTGAAAATTGCAGACGCCATTGGCGCCATTTCCAATTTGTGTGTTGTTTGAGGATTCAGTTTTCGTAGAAAGTAAAATAAAACTATCAGCAGGTGTAGTATAAAGCACAATGTATCACTCGAGAGAAACTGCGATTCCCGATCTCGGGTGTTTTAAAGCCCTCGCCTACGGCTCGGGCTTCAAACGACACCCTCGACGGTAATCGGTCACTTTCTCCTCTCGGTGAACAATGTACTATTAATGTACACCAGAGCACATGACATAAAACTTGTATGCATACAGAGTGTCATGACATGGGCTGCCTTGTATATTTTTTTTTCAAAATCTGTGATTGTGTTTTGCAATTCCGAAATCCCCGAATACATAGTTTGTTTGGCTGCACCATTTTACATTACCACTTAAAACTTGTAAGTCAGTTAAACAAATCTTAGTTATACGTTTCATTGTCTTGTACAGCTGTGTGTCGTGACTTTTAAATTACACATATTCAGCGTTGTGTGTGTGTGTGTGTGTGTGCGTGCGTGCGTGCGTGTGTGCGTGCGTGCGTACGTGCGTGCGTGCGTGCGTGCGTGCGTGCGTGCGTGCGTGCGTGCGTGCGTGTGTCCGTGCGTGCGTGCGTACGTGCGTGCGCGCGTGCCTTTTACGTTAAAATTTTTTTATTCATACAAAAGTTTTTAGTCTGTACTATTTAATCTGTAAAAAAATACAGCTTACTCAAGAAGGAGTATGAAAA
Organism: Yponomeuta malinellus; assembly: GCA_947308005.1. Taxonomy (NCBI): domain Eukaryota; kingdom Metazoa; phylum Arthropoda; class Insecta; order Lepidoptera; family Yponomeutidae; genus Yponomeuta; species Yponomeuta malinellus. The sequence continues at coordinate 10,123,079 of OX371006.1, read as the reverse complement.
AAATTGCGGTTAATCGTATCGGCTACGTACAGTTGGTTGGTCGTATCACGATGGCCATAATGGAGCGCGATACAGCTTAATTACACGGTGGAAAACATTACGATATATTTTGCTAATAATGTTATAATTTTGTTCGAGCACCAAAATGACGGGATACCTCATTTGGAAACATTGCAATAAGAATATAGTAAAAAGAAAACAAGCAAGTTATGCTGAGTTGGGGACTCAATACTTAAAACTTTCCGATATTTTATTATTATTGTTGGTTTTCGTGATTTTTATTTTTTTCTATCGTTTCCCACATTTCGGCTGATATTGTGTTTTCTGTTGACTGTTTTATTTTGTTGTGTGATTGTATGTTTTTGAGTATTGTGTCGTCAAATACTTTTTTTTTTACTTTCTTTCTTTCTTTACATTTTTGTATTTTCTTAAAATTTTGCGCGATTACCAAGCATGTGAATTTTTCGCGAAATTTAATTTTCAACTCGGGAGTAAACCATAAAAGCTTTTAACAAATCGTAAATTAAAACACAGTCATGGTTCATTAGACGAACATTGTAAGAAGTTTCCAAAGTGAGGGGGATGGGAGCTATATTTATCAAACAAAGGCAACCGCACAAAGTAATAACAGTGTTCTCTTGTAAGAAATGTTGTGAAATTTCACTTTCAGCATTATTCGTCCTGGCAATCTGTCTACAACCCTTGATTACGTTTAGAGAATGACAACAATGAGCCGACCTTAAATGGGCCCGGAGTCCCTACTACATTATATTTTTCTTTCTGTTTCTTTCCACCCCATTCTCCCTCGTAATCACAGCGTTCCTATGGCACGTCTGTGGAATTAAAGATAAAACTTGCGGCAATAAAAGGGGAAAGAATAAGAAAAAGATTCCTTGTTTATATTAAAATTTTCTTCTTAACATTTTTGGCAGGATCTTAAAGATTAGCTGGTATGCAACTGGGTGTGATATTATTTTTACCGCAATATCTGAGTTGTGATTTTTTTAATGAGTGAAGTTTTTTTTTTGTAATACATAAGGATATTAAACCTATGGCTAGTTACACTGTCTATACAGGGTGTAACAAAATCCCTATATATATCCAAAAATGGGGGATTCTAACCGTCAAATTTAAAATATTAGCATTTCCATTTCTAAAGTTAGCACCTGCAGCATTAAAATGTAGGAAAAAACTGATATTCTTTTCATAATTTCGAAGTTTTCCCTATAGTAAAAGTTGTTCGTGAACTGAATAATAAACAACTCCCATTTTAGGTATATAGGGTTTTCTTGAACCCTGCATCCATAGAAGAATAAGAAGAATAAGAATAAACTTTATTTGACAACATTACAAAGAATTACATACAGTAGGCACATAAGCCAATAGCTTTCTCGAGTTGTTTGATAAATTGATACGTATCTTATAGAACTACCGACGTACTACAGATAGGCTAGTTGGAGTACCCTCGCAGCCTTGATACGAACAATAGCCCACCCATAAGTATCTACTTAGAGCTATCCTGACTTTTGTGTAAGTTACAGCTTAGTATATAAATTTCAGATCTAACTAAGTACTAATTATACTGCAGTAAAAATACCGTCGATTAGTTAAATTGACATATACATACATAAACTCACGCCTGTATCCCAGAGGGGTAGGCAGAGATCAGGGACTGCCACTAGTCAGGATCTTGACAGATCACTTTCGCTTCCTCAACGTTCATTAATCGTTGCGTGTCGGTACTTTTTATCTTAGCCTATGCTAATACATCCCCTATTTGGTCGAAGTTTGCCCGCCTGAGACGTCCCTTACCGACTCTTCTACCCACATTGACAAGATTTGGAAAACCTGATTTGCAACTTAACTTTACATTCACCTACGTGTATAAGCATAAGCAGCCTATAAACTGTAAGGCACAGGCCTTCTCTCAGGGAGAGAGTATGGACTTAATCACCACGCGTGCCCACCGCGGATTGGCGATTTCAAGCACTGAGGTATATAAATAGCTCAGACACTCAGGTTTCCTCACGATGTTCTCCTTCACAGTTAGCGAGTGGTATTGCTACTATAACTTCACAAATGTACATAACTTAGAAAACAAAGTCATAGGTACACAACCCCACTGGGAATCGAACCTGGAACTCCCGCTTCCGAATCCAATGTTCTACCCACTAGGCTACCACCGCCTAAGTGTATACTGGCCTATAATGCAGACGGAGCAGGCATGAACCGTTACATTGTTCCCAACCCCTTTTTCATTAAGCGCAAGCAAAGAAGCAACCGTAAAAAGTTAAGTAAATGTACGAACATTCAATTTCAAAGTCAACAAAGTGTGTTTACATCAATTCATCTGGTCTGTTAAAAACCTCCACGTTTCTACTGGAAAAGCCAACGCGAGAGATGTTGTAGAGTAGCCGGGTGTCTGTGTTACAGAGCTACAAGCACCGACCGCCGTTAATCCGTAGCAAAATAGCTCCTACCACGTTTAGCGTGAAGTTCAAATTGAACGGCTTACAATGCAGCTGTGCTGGTAATGTAACAACCCAAGAGCTACTTTAGCTAATTAGGTGCAAGCTGGGGCAGATTGTAGAGCACGATTTGTAATGTTACAAAATATCTTGAGGCTGGGCAATAGGGTTTTGCTATAAGGTTGCTATTAAATTCATTATCATGATAAGCAGCCTATATATACGCCCCACTGTATCGCACAGGCCTTTTCTCATGGAGAGAGCATGGACTTAATCACCACGCGTGTCCACCGCGGATTGGCGATTTCAAGCGCTGAGGTATGTAAATAGCTCAGGTACTCAGATTTCCTCACGATGTTTTCCTTCATAGTTAGCGTGTGGTATTGCTATTATAACTTCACAAATGTACATAACTGATTAAACAAAGTCATAGGCACATGCCCGCACTGGGAATCGAACCTGGGTCTCTCGTTATTAAATTGCTGCGGGGTAACCTCCCACGATATCTATGTTAGACTATCGGTTTATCGGTAGTAGGTGATAGTGGATATTCAATGTTTTACTTAAACGTATCTCTACAGAGTCACCTATAAAGTCGCGTCACTTTAACTTTTTTTTTATCCGCCTTATCTGCTGCGGTCACGAAGTCAATCAAATACTTTTTTTTCTCCGATAATAATGACTAGGCATTTTAAAATCGGAAAAGACTAAAATCACAAGCCCTGCCCTTGTATCACGTAACTTTCCATTTTATCGGGTCAAGCATTTACACGACTCCAAAATGTCAAAATATGTATTTGACTGTTCGGAGTAGGCTAAATCAGCTAACTCCATTCAGTGGATTCCACCCCTGGCCCCAGGATTCCTTGTGCTATAGGAACCAGGCAAGGACATCATGGGGAGACAGTGAAATTCAGCATCACTCTTGTAGTTATTGCACCTCATCATCAATCCAATTTGTCCCCACCGAGGGGTACGGGTCTCTTCCCTGAGGAAGGTATAGGCCATACTCCACCACGAGGGCAGTATTGCACATGAAACATAAAAGTAAAACGAAGACAGTTTTTACGTGCAATGGTAGCTGGGGGTCCCCGCATAACTAACGATTTAAGAAAGTATAAGTAGTTCAATATTATAGCTTTTTTACAGAGCGTAAAAACTTATTCAAATAAAACAACATCGGTCGAGTTCAATCAAGTTTACTCAGCTATTCCATTTTATTACGGTAAATAACAATCTATCATTTATTCATGAAAAGTAAATAGCCACTTAGCGTTCCAGACAGATATTCTATCCCGTTTTTTTACGCTTTCCTTCAGTTAGCGACTCATATTTCTAAGACCCAATCACAAATGTACATAATTGTGGTAAAAAAGAGGACGTTCTCATTTCATCGGAATCTTTTAGAAAATAAAACTTAAATCTTTACTTCGTCACCACTCTGTGGTCACTACCAACAATTACTATGGCGAAAACTTAGAAATCGCAAAAGTACGCCTGTGTAAGTATGCGTGTGCGTGTGTATGTGTGAGTGAGAGAGAGAGAGAGAGAGAGAGTTGGTCATAATATTATTATTTCACTTAGCCTATTAATTTTTCCGTCTCGCTTAATGTGAAGGCAAACATCGTGAGGAAATCTGGTGCCTGAGCTGTTCACATATCTACCTCAGCACCGCCAATCTGCGGTAGGTACGTATGGTGATTAAGCCCATAGTATCTCTCACAGAGAAGGCTTGTGCCCTACAGTGTGATGTATATAGACTGCATTATTATCATTTATTCGTGCTTTTTTTAAGAGGATTCGCAATAAATAAATACCTAAATAATAACGTCAGTTCTTAAAATTTAATGCGCCTTAACAATAGCTATCGAATACGCTAATTTGTGTTTTAAAAGGTACAGTGCCTTTTCCAAAAAATATCTCGACATAAACTCGAATCTGTGAGAGCCATTAGTAGCCAGCCAGGGCAGTAAGTGCACCGCGAGTCCGCGGGTGATCGTTCTGATAGACAGAGAGGCAGTTCGCGATTTTTTTTATTTCCCACCAAGATTTTGTAGATTGAGTAGTTTATTTTGATGTTAAGTATGAGCAGCAGTCTACTCCAGCATTAGTATTTTAAAATCCTGCATTTGTGAGGTAAATTTGAATTTTGAGGCTCATGCCTCAATTTAGGCACGCTCTACTCTAACAAAAGTGTGCGCTTTGGAGATTAATATTTCGCAAACGGATCCCTGAATCAGATTATCCACAGTATTTTTAAATGACCAATCCAAAGATAACCCACACTATGAGATAAATACCGGCTCAGTGCGAGTCGGACTCGCGCATGAAGGGTCCCGTACCATTGTCTATACAATATTAGACACGAAGATCGAGCAAAAACGGCAAAAAATCAAGTTTGTATGGGAGGCCCCTTAAATATTTATTTTATTTTAATTTAATTATTTATTTTTTAATTGAATATGGAGTTAAATATTCTGTGAATATTTCAAGCGTCTACCTATTGCCGTAATTAATATCGAGCAAAAAATTATTATATTACTGCATTCTTAATGATTGTCATTGATCTCATATGACGATCTTTACCCCCAAATATCTCGGAAATGTGAAACTTTTGCATGGAGTGGATTGCAGGAGGAATATAGTCGGTAGAAGGATGTACATAAATAAGATAGTCTGAAGTAACAAAAATGTGTAGCAAAAGATTACAAGAATATAGGTACTTATAATTACATATCACATAACGTATTAAATAATAATTAATTAAATAATAGTATACTTACATGAATACTGACAAAATAAATACATGATGAAATACATATAAGCAACAGTTTACACTTTAAACAGTGAGGTAGTGAGATTTCACCAATGCCTTAAAACAGTACAAGGACTTCGCTTTTCTAGCCTCTATGGGCAGGTTATTCCACAAATGGACTGCCTGCACCGTGAAAGAGGTGCCATAGAATTTGGTACTATGGGATGGAGTTTTAAGGAGAAGGTTTTGGAATGAACGAAGAGTCAGGCTATGGGAAGAATGGAGAAACTCAAAACGCTCTTTGCGATAAGATGGGGTAGCTGGGTTGAACAGAATGCAATAGAGGAGAGAAAGAATATATTGTGTATTCCGGCGGAGTCGAATGGGGAGCTACTTGAGTTTAGTTCGATATTCAGAAATATGGTCATATTTGCGTTGACCAAATATGAACCGGATGCAGAAATTTTGGAGACGCTCAAGCTTATTTAGTTGCTCCTCAGTGAGGTCCAGGTAACAGATGTCAGCGTAGTCGAGAATCTGTTGAGAACCTGCTGATGCAAACATCTTCTGACTTACTATTTCCAAATGAGGAACCCAGGATAGGGTACTGTCAAACAAGACCCCTAGATTTTTGGAGTTTATTCTTTATTGAGTTCATTGAGACATCTATAGTTTTTTTTACCATTCATTACAATTTTAAAGTAATTCATAATGTTCGAATGGTTTTGTTTTCAAATGCTTTTACTTTCAGCATAGGTACTTGCTTCAATGTCTCGCTTTAATTTTTTTTATTATTTTCATTAACTAACGTCCTTTATGGTAGTTATAAATTCTAATTGCGGTTATTTATAAGCTAACATTTTCCTAATAATGTTACCTATGTTTTTTAATTTTTTGTTTTATTTTTGTATATATATTTTTTTGCGATCAGACCCGTTAAATATATCACTATGAACTACGAATAAAAAAACCATATAAATATTTCTCCCAACAAAACTCACACTTAAAAAGGCCCCATTCTTCTCAATGAGACTTCACCAATGAAATAAGCGCAAGATATCCTGTCACTCTTCGGAAATCACTCTTTGATTGGTTCATTCTGTGCGCCATGCGTGACGATGTGAAAGTTATTTGGGCGATAGTAAGTGATTGGGTTTATACAAAATCTTCAAACCATTGACTTCATTTATGTATAACCCGTTAAAATATCTAAGTGCCTCACAAGATGGCGGTCTGACGGTGGCAGGTGCATATATATTTTGTACGGTAATACTGAACTCGCTCCAATTGGAAACACAATTAACTAGCCCCGCCCGCCTTTCCACAATTGAAAGCGAGGTATTTTTTTAGCGCTAGTTAGATATCTATCTGTCCTTAACTATCACAGACTATATCGCGAGTCATTAAAAAGACTGTTCACGACGGTAATCAGAATACTATATTACCTACCTAGTGTAAATTGAGCCTTACTTGCAACATTTGCCTCCACTCCACTGTTCCAACAAACACTCGTAGTCGCGAGTATATCTGTTTGCCTGTTTGCACAGTCTAAAGCGTTTTCCTAGTTTAAATTGTTAATAAAGTTTTATCAAAATCAGTGTACGTTGCTTGTTTGAGAGAAATATAAACAATCCTTTCCGGTGCTAGTAAAAGTGGACATAGTTAGACATGAGACACTTAGCCTCATAGATGGGCCATTGTACGTAGCAAACGCTGAGGTATATGCCTCAGACACTCGGAATTCCTCACAATAATTTCCTTCACACTTAGCGAGTAGTATTTATACTGCATTACGTATTTCATAAAAATACTTAATTTAGAAAACAAAGTCACTGGTACATGCCTGGATTTGAACCCACGACCTCCCGACCTAAGGCCGGCGTTATACCTGCTCCAAAAGTACCGCTCTAAGCGTCGTATGAATTATCCTCAGCACGGGTTACTGCAACAAAAATAATATAATCATTTAGGTACAGCGATTAACTCACGGCTGCAAGTGATGTAAATTGCTTCAGCCAGATTTCACTGCCTGTACGTAATAAAGAGAAATTCGTAAAGAGGCTCGAAATTTTGCCGATGCTTGCACTTGCCCATTAGCTCAGTTGGGTGAGCGCTGGCACGGTTAGAGAGGTCGCGGGTTCAAGTCCCGGCATGGGTGGAATTTTTAGCCTCTAAATAGGTTTTTAAAATTGTCCTCAGCACTGGTTACTGCAACAAAAATAATATAAATTAAACCATTTTCAACAATCACACGTTCTCAGCAATTTTTTACTCGACTGCGGCGGAGCCCAAAAGGAGGGTAATGTGTTTAGCTCGTTATATTAAATGTATGTATGTAAGTATGTCCGATTCTATGTTCCCTCATAACTCCTGAACCAATGGTCAGATTTTGACAAATGAGGTCTCAATTGATTCATCACCCTGCCGGAGTATTATAGGCATTAATAACAAAGGCATAAAATAGGCATTAATAGCACAGAAAAGTCACATAAAATAAAATTCGCTATTAAGCTACGTTAAAGTACCACATTGAGTCACTAGATGGCACTGCTACATTTTAATTTATTCTATCCAGATCCTTAGAATAAATTAAATGAAGAATAAGTAACGTACAATCATCAGTAACTAGTAGGCGCTGTTATATTTAATTTATTATACTCGGATCTTAGATCTTCGGCCAATCACGTGTGATGTATGTAAAACATCAGTACGCGGGTGTCATATATATATAATTCAGCATTAAAATATCACTAAAGAGACAAAAATAGAAAACTGAAATAAAAAATAACTAAAAACCCGACTGCTGAACATTAACTGATAAGCAGACGGGACGGGACCCAAATTCAGCAAAGTAACTTGGTCTCGCCTGCTTAGTAGTTAATGCTCAGCAGTCGGGTTGTTGGTTATTTTTATTTCACTTTTTTTATTAATTTTTATACAATTGTATGGGAAATTAAAAGGAAACAAAAATTTACCGTTTTCTAGCAAAACATGGTCTATCTGTGCGCCAAATTCCATTTAAATCAGGCCAAAATACAGGATTATTTTTTATAGAATCAAATGGCTACGAAAATATGGGGACAACGTTTAACTTTTGTCTTAACTTAACATAAACTCACGCCTGGATCCCGGAGGGGTACGCAGAGACCAGGGTCTGCTATTTGCTACGATACTGACAGACCTTTTTCGCTTAGATATATTTCGTCTCACGCCGGATCTCACGAGGGGGCGGAAAGCGGACTTCGGACACCCGCATTATCTAAACTGACATACATACATACATACATACATAAACTCACGCCTGTATGCCAGACGGGTAGGCAGAGACCAGGGACTGCCACTTGTCACGATCCTGACAGATCACTTTCGCTTCCTCAACATTCATTAGTCGTTGCATGCACGCACGCCGGTTTCAGGTACTTTACATACTTTACATTCGTTTTACATTCATTAGTCGTTGCATGTACTCACGCCGGTTTCGGCTACTTTTTAGAATTAAATGAAGTAGCTCAACAAATAATTAAACGGCTCCATGCAGTTACACTAGCGCTGCCAATGGAAAAAAATTACATATAATATCACGCCGGTTTTGGATACTTTTTATCTTGCCCTTTGCTGATACATCCCCTATCTGCTCGAAGTATGTCCGCCCGGGACGTAACTTACCGGCCCTTCCACCCACATTCGCTCGATATATTCCTTCCTTTATCCTCTCCACCTGTCCAAACCAGCGCAACATTCCTTTCTCAATTCTAGTCACTACATCCTTTCAGTCCACAACGTTCTCTAATCAAACTATAGCGTATCCTGTCATTCAAAGTAACACGAGATATACTTCAGACATCTAAACTTATCACACATTAAACTAATTGTAACCGTATGTCACAAACATGCTGTTATCGGACCATCAAACAAGACTCAGTGCAGTATGCTGTGTCTGTGAGAACAGTGTTATGTGAGTTTGTAAGTGAATAATTTTAAGATATTGCTGTCAGGATTAAATAATACTCATTCAATTTGCCATTATTCAGTCAAAGTAAGTAACCATGAAATTATTATATTAAAATAATTAATCTAATATACAAAAATCTCGTGTCACAGTATTTGTTATCGAACTCCTAGGAAATGGATTCATCGATTCTTATGATTTTTTGTGTATGTTTGGTAGGTCTGAGAATACTCGTAGGTCGTAGGCTAATTAATATGGCTAAACAACGTTTGTAGAGTCAGCTAGTTATATATAAACACAAAAAAGATTATTCTGGTTAACATTGCATAGGGTATCTTAGTTTGGGACCAGGACAAAAGATTGTGCTGTGTGGCAGTTATTGCTTTTTAATTTTACTTTTTTTCTCTGTTATAATAATATATATAATCAGCCTATATGCGTCCCACTGTAGGGCACAGGCCTTCTCTCAAGGAGAGAGTATTTCTCTGTTACGCAAAAATTATAAATGTTAACGTCAGAAATTACTTTCGTATCGCAAGTTTGATTGTTCAATTCAATTATTTGAGCTCCCTCGTGTCTTTATGACTGTTATCTCAGAACTACTGTAATTAAAAGGTTTGCTTAACTTTGTTAGCGTTGTTACAGATGCTGCTGTTGCAAACATTACTACTAATTACTGTTGGTTCCACGATACCGATATGTGAATCAGCAAAAATACTCTATGTAATGCCGTTCACTGCGCCCTCCCATTATATATCGCAAAAAGATTTGGCTCTTGAATTGGCCAGGCGAGGACACGATGTTCATGTGATAACGGCTTTCAAGGAAGACGATCATCCCCCGACGTACCATCAGGTTATGGTAGACAAAAAAACTGTGTGGGAAGCTTTGTGTAAGTAGAGATTGCCGAGTCAAGTGTGTCGGACGGTCGGACGGACGGACAACGGTTTTTGCTTTTGAGGTACGGAACCCTAAAAAATATTATTTTTTGCAGATCCGTTTTTTGAAAAAGTGTCAGACCAATCTCTCAATCATGTTAATTGTGATTTTTAGGACCCACGACCTGGGACTAAAAAGCCTTCATGCCAAAAACGACCGTTTTTAGCGTAAATGATATCTAGTGGCAGTCCCTGGTCTCTGCCTACCCCTCTGGGATACAGGCGTGAGTTTATGTTATGTTATGTTATGATATCTAGTCCTGGGTTTTTTTCCTTAGGTTCATGGTCATGGGTTCCAAAAATCACTTCTAACATGATTGTCAGTATCACGTTAAAAGAGATATTTCCTTCTAATACGGTCTGACCCGTTTCGAAAAACGATCTGTAAAAAAATATATGATGTTTCTCCATTGGTGGTGCCAATGTATGGCTGTATAACGTCCCAAGAAAAATAAATCGGTAGACGTTAGCTATCACAAGTTTAGTAGAAAACCACTGAAAATATATTTTTTCATACCTTGCGTACATTACTTCAGATATATACATACATATATATATATAATAAAACAATTATTATAATTAAACATAACATAAACCTATGCCTGTGCACCGGATTGGTAGGCAGAGACCAGGGACTGCCACTTGCCACGGTCCTGATAGATCTCCTTCGCTTCATAAACATTCATCATTTTTTTATTATAAATTTTTATTTACAATCTCTTTCTTAATTTTCAGTCGACGAGAAACCAAACGTCTTCTCGACATTAGACATGTCATTTGCAGCCTTCCAAGACATGCTTTACAGATCGGGATACTTCATAACAGAGACAGTATTTAACTCATCCCACGTGCAAAGTTTTCTTAAGGAGGAACACACATTTGATTTAGTCATAAATGAGCTGTTCTTCCAAGAATCGCTCTACATGTTTGCTCATATGTATCAAGCGCCATTAGTTTTGGTTACAACTTTCGGGAATTCCATGAAGGGAAATTATTACACGAGGAATCCACTTCAACTAGCTACTGTCTACCACGAATACGGAAGCTCGCCGGATCCAACGAATTTTATCGGCAGGCTCAGAAATTTGTATTACAGCCTATACGATTTGTTTTTCGTGAAGTTTGTCTACCTACCTCGGATGGAGGAGTACGTTCGGACGTATTTCAAAGGCCTGCCACAGCCCGTTCCAAGTTTAGAAGAGTTGGCAGCGAACGCATCGCTTGTTCTTATGAATTCTCACTTTAGTATAGATACGCCCACGGCGTACTTGCCAAATGTCATCGAAGTGGCCGGCCTGAACCACAAAAAGTCCAACAAACCTCTGCCAAAGGTAATTGACTTTTATTAGGTACTATAAATGGTACTCTACTTATACTAGTACATCAGAGAGCAATAAATAATGGTCACTGACAAAATTCTCAACATCTAAGCAATGTAAAATGGTCACATCATAAAATAAACAACTCAGTAACGAACATTGTGACATGTTATAATGAAAGGTCTTTATTTTGCTCTTTATTTTATTAAGATAGTAACTTTCCTTGTTGAGAATGGACGATATTGTGAAGACCCTTTGGAGTTTATCTGGACCCGCTCTAGAATGTAGTTAATGATTAACCCACGGCTATATTGAAGATTTGCTCAGGGCATAAATTGATTGTTGTCAGTAATTATTTTTAAGGACTGAATAAGAAACGCATAACCACCGAAATAATAACTTCTTTTTTAGGACCTACAAGACATTCTCGACAGTGCAAAGCATGGCGTCGTATTCTTAAGTTTTGGGTCCAACGTTCAATCCAACGAGCTGAGCGAAGATAGACTGGCCGCTATCTTCAAAGTGTTTGGGGAACTAAAACAGACGGTGCTTATGATATGGGATGACTTTCATCAGCCCCATTTGCCACAGAATGTGGTAATCAGGAAATGGTTTCCGCAAAAAGATGTTATAGGTAAAAAAAACTCTTTTTTTTTGAACAATTAAATCTGATAATATCATATGACAAAGTCTGAGTGGTCACTTTGCATATCTAGTGCAGTTAGGAGTTGCCACTAGATGCTGTACTTATAAATATTGTAACATAAACAGAAATTAAATAAATAAATAAGTGAAAGAACGAGCAAAAGAACGAATTAATTAAACAAATAAATTAGCAAGTGTCAAAGGACCAAGGAATCGGGGCTAGTAAATTCTGAGGCGTTATAAGCAGCCTATATACGTCCCACTGTAGGGCACAGGCCTACTCTCAGGGAGAGAGTATGGGCTTAATTACCACGCGTGCCCACCGCGGATTGGCGATTTCAATAGCTCAGACACTCAGGTTTCCTCACTATGTTTTCCTTCACCGTTAGCGAGTGGTATTGGTACTATATCTTCACAAATGTACATAATTTAGAAAACCAAGTCATAGGTACATGCCCGCACCGGGGATCGAACCTGGGTCTCCCACTTCCGAGTCCGAGGTTCTACCCACTAGGCTACCACCGCCAGGCTGCCGAGGCGTTAAACCCTATAAAATACTAAAATTATTACAAATTGTACAGAAATAAACTTATATAAGCAGCCTACATACGTCACTGAAGGGCACAGGGCTTAATCACCGCGCGTGCTAACCGCGGATTAGCAATTTCAAACGCTGAGGTATGTGAATAGCTCAGACACTCAGGCTCCCTTCAGCATTAGCGAGTGGTATTGATACTATAACTTCACAAATGTACATAACTTAGAAAACAAAGTCATAGGTACATGCCCGCACTAGGAATCGAACCTGGGTTTCTGGCTTCCGAGTCCAATGTTGTACCCACTAGGCTACCACCGCTCTATCACATAAATAAACTTACGTAAAAGAATCACAGTTGTTACACTGCAATCTTCTAGAGCTTATTGAATTTTTATACAGGCTTTACGGTTTCTGTCCAAGCTAGAGATTTACTGAACTACTATACATTTTGTCTTTATTACAGAACACCCAAACATTAAAGTATTCATAGGTCACGGTGGACTACTAGGCCTCCAAGAGGCTGTAGCTGCTGGTGTTCCTATTCTTGGCATTCCAGTCTTCGGCGATCAGTACGTGAACATAGTGCAAACGGTACAAAACGGCTATGGCGAACTATTAGAGTACAAAGATATCAATGAAGAAAACCTCAGAACTGTTCTCAACAAAATGCTAACCGATGAAAGGTACTCGAAGAAAGCCAAAGAAGTTTCGATTAGGTTTAAAGATAGACCGATGAATGGGATAGACACGGCTGTTTGGTGGATAGAGTACGTCATACGACACAAAGGCGCAGGTTTTATGAAAAATCCGGCGTTGAAATTGCACCTCTTGGAATATCTAATGGTGGATGTTTATTTGTTTTTAATGGTGGTTACTGCTGTCGTATTGTGGTTAGTTTTCAAGTTGGCGCTTATTGTTAATATATTTTTAAATGCTAAACTGAAGAAAAAGCAGAAAAAACATTAACATGCTCTATGATATTCTGTTCTATTAATTAATAAGGCCTTACGAATATTTTACATGAAAATAAATCACAATAATGCCCTAATGTAGCAAATATCCTCTTTCGTAAATTTCGTGTATTAATCACTATTTTATTCTAATTATATAGTTAATTATATATAGGAGTTTTACTTGTTTTAGTCATTTAGTCTAAAGATATATTAGCCGCAGTTACTCAGCATTAACGGCCAGCTTCCAGCGGGTCCTAATTTCAACATCTCTTAACCCAGAGACAACTTCATCCCCAAACATGTAGCCCACAATAGTATTAAAAACTCATTACAAATTGCGGACAACTGGCAGTCTTCATTTGAACCGGCCCGCGCGGTGCCAACTCGCGGCTCATAATTTTAAATCCATATTCTCAACCAACTTTGGTAATTAACTACGGCTTAGTGATGTTGGGCCTGCAAGCTGGCAGGTTGGCGGGTGCAGAGTAGGTATATCGACGTAGAGATATGAAAAACAGAATAAAGATAGACACAGTCATACTGATTATTATTGTTATTTCGTTTATTTAATATGAGCCTCTAGATATTTATTTTATTCTGTTTTTAGTATTTTTTGTTATAACGGCAACAGAAATACATCATTTGTGAAAATTTCAACTGCCTAGCTATCACGGTTCATGAGATACAGCCTGGTGACAGATAGACAGACAGACAGATGGACAGTAAAGTCTTAGTAATAGGCACCCTTCGGGTACCGAACTCTAAAAATAACCAATCTGTTAACTTGTGAAGTCAATAATCCAAGTATTTATTTGTGGGTTAGTCAACGATCCCCCCGCCGCCAACCCGCCTGCCAAGCGTGGCGATTATGGCAAAACCGCTCCTGGTTAGGAAAACCATGAGGGAGGTCTATGTCCTGCAGTGGGCGTCAAATGGCTGATGATGAATCCAAATTAAGTTTCCGGTGTCTTATATAATTCTCAACCATAAATACGTGTGTATACTATGTAGAAACTGTTTGTTTAATTTACACATTATTTGCCGGTGCTAATTCCCAAGGCTCTATCGCGTGTTTGCTTAAAATATTTTGTTGCAGTTCTTGATGTTAATTAGTTGTTAGCGTGTGAAGGAAAATTTTGAGCCAGGGTTTAATTTTAACTGCACTCCTTAAAATGACGTGAGACTGACATTTCACGTAATTGCACGCTGTTACTGTATGTATGTATGTTATATCCACTACTGCGGTTACTAAGTTATTAGCATTACGAAGGTGGGTGTAGTCAAACTAACAAAATCACCCTATTTTACCGAGAAGGGGAGTTTTAATAATTGTCATTACGGACAACTTTTCTTATGAAGACAATTTTGAAATCACAAAAAAATATCAGTTCCTGATAAGACGACGCTAGGCGTGAGTTTTAAATGTCAAAAGTCGCGTCTTTCCATCACATCAACTGTAAAATTTTCACATTTTAGCACCACAAAACGCGTAACCCATGCATATTCTTATGCCGGATACAGAGCAACTCGACTTGACTGCCTCGTTGGCTTAGCAGTATCACGTCAGCCCCTATATTACGCGCACCAAATCCTGAGCGATTCCAATCGTCTAACTGTCAAATTAGTATGGAATTTGACAGTTAGACGATTGGAATTGCTCAGGATTTGGTGCGCGTAATTAGGCCACTGATTACCATGCCGTGGGTTCGATTTCCACTGGGGGCCGCCGTACGTTTGTTTGTACACATGGCCTCAGTCTGGGTTTATTTACATGTTTATGAGGTCCTTGCCTGGTTACCATAGTACAGGGTATCCTATTTTGGGACCCCGAACAAGTGATTGTGTTGTGTGGAAGTTACTATTATTAAGTAATTAACTGAATGAATGCGAACGATTGAAAGCGAACGTATTCATGTCGATGCCACGATAAAAGCGAGCGAGCACAAAAAGAAATTCTCAGATTCGAATAATAAATATACCTATTCTATTACTCCAGACGTGTTCAGTAATGATCGGAGGAGCTAATCGTTCGAATTCGTTCCCATTAGTTCACATCCATTTGTATGCAGCATAAGGTGGCAACTTTTGTATCAGGTGATCTTTTTTGCAATTTTGATGAAGTACCTATATAGTGGAAGTTGAGCATAATGAATGTAAAATACGAAAGTTGTCCAACAAGTGAGCCGTCCCCTTCATTCACTGGGAAGTGCAGTGAAAATTTGATTTAATGATTTAAAAGATTAAAATAGGTACACACATTAATTTCTCGTACAAATCAACCGTGTCAAGTTTGAAGATTGTGTGAAAAAAATAGAATTTGTTTATCATAAAAATCGTACATTGCGGCGGACTTAATGCCATAAGCATTTTCTACCAGTCAACTGCAGGAGGTAAAGGAAAGAGTTGGTAGGAGTGCAAAAAAAAATTAAGACTTACACAACATCACAGAACAAAAAAAGGGATTAATAATATAGACTTATACATATGTAGAGTATTAGTAGATTGTTTACCTAGGAAGCAAACTACTCGTATTTTTAAGGCGAGAGTGTTTCTTTGAATCCTTAGTCTTTTTATCACCTCTATGAAAAATAAGTAAGTGCAACTTATGAATAGGAATAGAACAGAACGTTCGTACCGCATTTTTAGCGCCCGATACAATGTTCTCTGGAGTTAATAGAATACTTTAATTCTCACTACTTGAAGACACACTCATTTTTCTGTAAAAACTTAGTAAAATCGGAATTGGAATACTTACGTAAACAATTACGAAGAAAAGCGAAGCGTAGTGATTACATATCTACTCTTTGAAGCGGAGGAATCCATTTCACGCATCTTTTATTTTTTCACAAACTTTCTTTTTAATTTGGCTCGCGCGCGGTTTTTTTTATCATACAGCCAGTTACTTGTTCATACAATGTTTGTGATTGATCTCTTTGGTGATTTGTACTTTTACTAGAAATATCTACATTCCAAATTCAAATCATCTCTAGGGATCAAAGAGCTATTTTAGACTCTGTTTAAGAGGACTAAACTACATTTTTTGAATAGATATGATACAAATAAATTTTGCGTCATTGAAATTGGAAGTGGCTTAAATATCGATACTGAAAAAAAAGTTTCGGGGTAATATATAATATTATATTATTATGCAGTCACTGCAAGTACATGCTTTCTCTCAGAGAGAGAAAGGGATATAAATAGTAATTAATAATTGAAATCTCTTATCCCAAAGTTCGTTGGTGTCGATTTTTTTAAAAGAATAAAACCTGCTTTTAAAAAGCATAAAACCATTGCTATCGACAAGTTTATTCTAATTCGTGTTACTCATAGAGTTGAGAATCTCCAAATTAAAGGTTCTCAGCTACATTAAATTAAATCAACAGACGCTTAGGCATAATTTACGCTATCGAAATAGTCAAAGCGCCGCAATTTCGGCGTCAATATAACGTGCACCGATGTGATTGCTAATCAATTAGAGATTATCGCTTGGAACAGTTATCTATCCAGCGATTAATGTGATGTTTCATTTGGCAATTTCAGGCAGAGTATCGACCGCAAAATTATGTGTTCCACGAATGATAATCACCTTTGTGGTAAGCTGATAGCTCGGGACTGACAACACTACTGACTTCGGTGAATAAATTGTACCTACTGTTCGTCTTAATGTTATAGATTTTTCAGAAATTGCAGTATTAAGCGCTATTCACGTCGTCAAAGAGTTTCCAATGAAAATATATTTGTTTTTTTTATGTAGCCTACATACGTCCCACTGCAGGGCACAGGCCTCTCAGAGAGAGAGTAAGGGCTTAATTACTACGTGTGCCCACCGCGGATTACCAATTTCAAGCACTGAGGTATGTGAACACCTCAGATACTGAGGTGGTGTTGCTACAACTTCACAAATTTACGTAACTTCGAAAACAAAGTCATTAGTGCCTACATGCCGAGATTCGAACTCAAGACCTCCCATTCGGGAGGCCTGCGTTCTACCACTGCACTACCACGGTATATGTTTGCTTTTAAATAGATATATACTTTATGTGATTGTGAATACTTGTCTTTGCGCATTCTATTGGCCATCAAAACGTCGGCACCATTTCCATACAATCTTGTCTACGAACACCTTAATAAAGCATCGTAAAACCTTCATGTAACAAACTAACGCTGAAAAGGCTTTGTTCAGCACAAAAGGGAGAGAAATAGCTTCAACAAATACCTGTCTACATTACACGCCTCGGATCGAAGCTAATTTGTTGAAACAACAGTACAAAAGATAACGAGCGGTACAGGAAGATCGGATCGCTGAACTGAAAGTAATTGATAATATAATTTAACAAGAAGGGATAATATCTCGCTGTCGCCTTGTCGCAATCGGGGGTGACGGGAACAAATATCGGTAGATACGTCTCCTAATCTAGCGCTATTGATCTCATAACAGTAGCATCGGATACCTTTTCCGTCATTATAATGTGGGACACTAAGTAACATTTTCCAGGCGGGACCGCGCTTAGTCAAAGTCGAGCTGACTAATTAGGTTGAAACCGCTAGCAAAAATTCTTAATTTCGTTTGTTATTACAAGCTTTTGAACCTTAATAACAAGTCAATTGTAATTTACAGAAAATACGTGTTAGAATAAAAACTCAACACAAAACACAACAAAAAAAAGAAGTTAATATATTAAAAATGTTTGTTTCCTGTGCCATTAAGTCCAATAAAAAAACATATAGAAAGAAAAATGTTCGCCGAATTTGTTTATCAAGCCTATTGGTCAATCAATTAGAAAAATACTATTTTATTCCACAAAAAATATTGTAAGGGATAGGATCCACTTTGTTATATATCCGTCAGTCTGTCAAGACAGTCTGCAATTTTTTTTTGTAGCGTTGTAGAATGTTTGAATTTTTTTTTTGTGATTCATTGGGTGTGAATCTTACTCGCATTTCTTTTTTATTAAGCGTCAGTGATGGACATATCACTAAATATAGACATCTTTTCCACTAATAACTGAGCTCAAACACGTTAGCAAATAGGTAAACAAATCTAATCATTTGGCTTTTAATTACATCCGGCTAAGCTTTGAAGCTACTCGTAACATGTGCAGGTTCGATTGAATTCACGTAAATCCATTGTTTACCATTTGGCATCAGCGTTCCCCTATTTCAATAATGTCTGCGTAATGCTTTACATAGCTTCACTTCTATCTAGGTATTCTATTAGTTAATTTATTAATCGAGACATAAATTATTATTATTATTATGTTATTTCTGTGTACAATAAAGAATATTCTATCTATATATCTATCGAGACATGTTAATTTGATGAAATGTGTCTTAAATAAATGATTAAATCGTTTTTTCTTATAAGTACATAATAGAATTTAGTCGCAAGTTAAACGTCATTTGAAGAAATTAACTCCCGGTTTCTCGTACACTAACAAGCTGTTAATCTACTTTTAACAGCTGTCAGTGGTTTTTTTTGTATGCACTTTGGTCAATTGACAGCTGTTAACAGTAGATTAACAGCGTGTTAGTGTACGAGAAACTAGGGGTTAGTCTACCACAAAGAGCATTGTTACTTTTAGATAATGCACCCGGACATCCAGACGCTGAGGATTTGACTACAGAAGATGGCAACTTTTCCGTACTGTACATGCCACCAAACTGCACACCCTTGATTCAGCCGATGGATCAAAACGTAATTCAAAGTGTCAAGATTAATTACAAGAAGAAACTTCTAATTCAAGTTTTCACGCAGCAAGAAGATGATGAAAGCTTAACACTACATGATGTTATTAAAAAAAAACACAATTAAAGACTCAAATTTTCCACTAGCTCAATGTTGGGTTCACGTGTCGTCGTCTCTCATCAATAAATCTTGGAAGCCTTTGTGGGCTGAACAATTCAATGAAACAGAAGAGACGATCTCCCACTCAGTCTTCTACGCAACCATGGATACACAGAAGAAACAATTTCCACTTTCTTGACAATCAGCGAAGAGAATTGCACAGAAGCCAAAACTGATGACGAAATCGCAGCCCAACTTACGAAAGAGACTGACGAGACTGGGAATGATGAGTCTTTTTTTCGACAATATTTCTGCTTTGAACGTCAAGAAAATTTCTCATTCACATGCTATATCAGCACTGAATACCTGTTTGGATTGGGCTGATGAAAACGACTTGTCCTTACCCGAAAAGATGATGCTGCGTCATTTGAGGGACAAAGCCTTTGTTTGGTCAATAAATAGAATCCGCCAAACTACAATTGATGACTTTATTAATAAGTAACTTGTGTAAAATGTCGAATACCCAATTACCTATATCCAATAATTGTAACATATTATAATCCTAGGTCTAGTTTTAAAGTAAACGATCTATTTGTTCTTGTCTGAATAAAGTTTTGTATTTCTATTTATTAATCAGAGATTAAGATAAAATAAAGTTTATTCGTCCAAATCATATTCGTATGTGTCACATTCCACGGTGAGAGGAATTTCTCGCTCACCAAGGCACTTCGAAACGGACAAAGTCGTGGAGACACATTAGATTTCATTACACATTTCGTATCAACTTCATGCATGTACCGAGTATCGCAAATAAACCATTAGCGTAGCTCTATAATCAACTGAATCGCTTGTCCGCGACCGCCACACGCCCGCGATAATTCCAACCCTATACGTGCAGGGACATTAAACATTAGCAAAACTTGCGCTAGCGCCCACATTTTGCGGCCTCGCTCTCGTGACGGCTGGCAAGCAAGACCGCACGCACGGCTAAGCCGGTCATTATTCTCCGCTAATGTACCAAGTGCCTTGTATTATACTGCCATTTTGTGTGGCCCGCCCGCTACGGGAATGTCTCTTTTGTCTTAAAAATTGGGGGCTAAGTGGAAAAGTTTATTTTAATCGACTAAGAGCGGACGGAAGCAGTGAAAACATACGTCTGCCGGATTTTTGCGCGTGTGTACATGGGGCATTAGGAGACATGACTTGGTTCACGCATATGTATGTGCCTCTGCTGATCACTCACTGTCTCTATTAGATAACTATAAAAGTTGCCAAATAAACGTCACTCTTTAATTTAATAACTTCACCACAAAGAGCCAGCCGACCTTACTATTACCGGGGTTAAGTTATATTATAAATTTAATTGACTTTCAGATTTGTTTACCTAAAAATAAGAAAAAAACCGGTCAAGTGCGTGTTGGGCCGCACGCTATGTAGGGTTCCGTAGCTGGGCTGTCAAAATATGTGGATATGTGGACCGCTAGTGCATTTAGCCCTTGTGTGGAGCTTTTTGCGGTCAAGATTCATACTAACAGCCTCTGGATTAAAAAGTTCTACGTTAATAATTACACGATCATTTAATTGCTGTTTACTATTAATAAGTTGCACTATTATATTTTGTATGCAGCTGTCTTTTTAGAGCTGTAAGTAAATACAAAAAAATGTGCGAAGTGACTGGTAGGGAGTAGCAAAATGTCGCAGTGACTCAACAAAGAAATTAATCATAATCACAACTATTCGTAGTACTACAATGTGTCAATTGACAACATCAAAGATCGACGATCAACAAGAAAGACACGGTAACCTTCTAAGCAAAGTTTTGTTGTCCATTATTAGCAGTCGCTGCTGTCGTTAGGAGGTGCCACTGTCGTGAACATAGCCAGCGTTTACATTCTCAGCATCGAGTTGTGCATAACTTGCTTAAAAGCGCAATGATTCATACAAACAATAGTTTGGTTTTAGATTTCTAAATACGAACCGGATTTGAATGTTACTTTACCAATATGGTTTTGAAATGACATAAAACAAAAGGTACTGCTCTAAGCCAAGGAAACTTCTCAATCGACACATTCTAATTCTGAGTTTTCTATAAGTTGCGGTCCCCGCTATCGCTAAGAGGTGCCACTGTCGTGCACATAGCCGTCTGTTTGCATTTATTTAGCGATAGGGTAGAAGCCAGTTTTGTTAACTTACTGACTTTTCGGCATGCGGGCTGCAAGGCTGCTTGTTTGGCAAACTTCGCTCGTGGTAACCGATCGTCGGGTTTACTACACCGTAAATAAACAAAACTGTCGTGTGTTAATAAAGGACGTGATTATAATGTTAGTTTGACCCTTTTGATATGAAGGGTTTCTTTCCTCTGAATGATTTCTGTACGTAGAGTTGTGTAGCGTTGTATAGTCACAATTCCATGCAAACATAATTTAGTTTTAGTTTTCAATAAACGCGCCGGATTTGAGTGAAACTTTACTAAAATGGTTTTAAAACTACATAAAACAAACGGTTTGTTATAGTGTTAAAAATACTTTGAAAATACAAAAAATTGTAGCAGTTCTAATTTCAATATCCTTTGTTATTTGCGAAATGCTCTCAATATTTTTTCTTTTTGCAATTGTCGATACTATTTTATCTTTTTGTAATATATTAACGAAGTTTCATTTCAAGCCGGCTCGTATTTTATTTTGGAAATGAAAACAAAATTATGATTGTGTGGTATTTTGAAAATACAGCTCTGCTTCGTTCGCAAATCAATTTGAACCTAGATTAATTTTGACCAGGCAAGTGACAAAATTAAATCAGTAGGTAGATAAATTAATCACAGTAGTAGACTGACAAGTGAAAACAGACGTGTTTTTCAGCTAAATTAGGTAACAAATTGATATTGTTAACCTTTACTCAGCTGTTTGATGTTAATCACAGACCAAACTTATGTTGGCACTTAATTGAAAAGCAGCTTTTACACTTCCGCTCCCATTTTTAAAAAGTAAACGTAATAAATCATTATACACCGGTCATGATACGGGAAAAATAATAAATATATATTTTCCTTTGCAACAACGGGGCGTCGGCGCGGAAACGGGGGCGTCGGAAATCGAGTGCTTGTGTGCGCTGCTTCTATTTATTTTAACGTCTTGTCTGTAACATCCGGGAAGCGGTCTTATCTTAGATAGATTTCTCACTGGAAATCTGTATGAATCTTACCGAAGAGTAAAATCGTAAACAAAGCAACAACCTATGGTGTTGTCTACTTGGAATTGATTCCACACCGGAATCTTTACAAATGATTTTAATAGGTAATTGATTTTAGTTGCATCTCATCTATCTTCTATGAAATGTCCTGACTGACTGACGGACTCATCAACGCCGAGCGGGAACTATCACAGCTAAACACTTGAAGCTAGTAGGATACTTTTATATCGGTAACATTCCTAAACAAAGATTTTTGGAAATTCTACCCCTGGGGTGAAATAGAGGATGAAAGTCTGTATAGAAATCTGTAATATTCTATGAATCTTCATGGAGCCCCTTAAAAGGAACTACCTATCTCCTAAAATACACTGAACAGATTAAATAGAAATAAATATTTATATTTCACTTATATTGTTATGGAAATCAGGCAACTTTATGCCTCGGGGCGTTTTAAGGCGTTTCGACGTTCGCAAACCATTATAATTGCATAAAATTTAATTTTCGCAAAGACCAAAACAAAATTCTTAGCAAGTCAACGACCTACTTCAATTAGATTTTAGAAATTGTTAGTGCAATGAAACATATGATAATATTCTTTATTGCGCACAAGAAATAAGAATTTTGCTGTTAGCAAAATATTTCAACAGATTTGTAGATGAGAGGGGTTTTCCGGACCTCGTGAAATATAGTACCTTTATTTAAAAGCGGTGATAAACAAGATCCAACAAATATTTAGACCCGTCTCAGTATGTACTACCGGTATTAAGTAAAATGTTTGAGAAGATTATCTTAACTCATTACTTACGCATTTCAATTATACCAACTCCTCCACAGTCAGCACTTAGGTTTTACTAAAGGGCGGAATACAACAGATGCCGGAGTCAAGTCCCACGCGCTGAAAATATGTTTAAGTAACAACTTAAGCATATTTTCAGCGCGTGGGAGGATAATATCCTTATCATCCAGCATCTTTGCTGTAGGCGTATTCTGTGATTTATCAAAGGCCTTCGATTGTGTAGACGACGAAACGCTACTCTTAAAGTTAAAACACAACGGAATAAAAGGTACAGGTCTTGTCAATGTGGGTGGAAGGGTCGGTAAGGGACGTCCCAGGCGGGCAAAATTCGACCAAATAGGGGATGTATTAGCATAGACCAAGATAAAAATTACCTGAAACCAGCGTGCGTGCACGCAACGATTAATGAATGTTGAGGAAGCGAAAATGATTTGTCAAAATCGTGACTAGTGGCAGTCCCTGATCTCTGCCTACCCCTCTGGCGTGAGTTTATGTATGTATAGATCAATTTAACTAATAGACGGTATTTTTACTTCAGTATAATTAGTAGTTAGTTAGATCTGAAATTTATATACTAAGCCTGTAACTTACACAAAGCTTAGGATAGCTCTAAGTAGGTACTTATGGGTGGGCTATTGTTCTGTCTGAGTGTCTGAGGTGTTGATATACGAGTACCTTTGCGCTTGAAATTGCTAATCCACATTGGGCACGCGTAGTAGTTAAGCTTGTGTACTGCAGTGGGACGTATATAGGCTACATAAAATAATCTTTTATGTATTATGTAAATTCACGTTGCAAATTCTGCCTTTAATAAACATTACGTACACATCACAAGTTCGAAAGTTTCGAGGCCGAAAAGTTCTCGAATGGAGACCACATACCGGCAAGCGCAGCGTGGGACAACCAGCCACAAGATGGACAGATGACCTCATCCAAGTGGCAGGAAGACGCTGGATGCAAGCCGCTTCCAACCGGTCTTTTTGAAAATTCATGGAGGAGGCCTATGTCCAGCAGTGGACTTCTTGTGGCTGAATGATGATGTTGAGGACACATTACATTACATAAACTCACGCGTGAATCCCGGTTTGGCAGGCTGAGACGAAGGTTGGTCACTTGCCACGGTTGACTCACCAACATACATTAGGCGCTGCATGGTCGTCGGTACTGGGTACATATTTTTACCTTGCGGGTCACCAAAATATATTGGTTTTATGTAGCCTCGATTGTGTTCCACTGCTGGGTAAAGGCCTCCCCTTTAGTTCTTTACTGGTCCCTATTCGTGGCCACCTTCTGCCAACCCGGTAGAAAGGTCGTGAAGTCGTCCCGCCATGCCGCTTGGGTCGGCCACGTTTGCGAAAAATAAAATGAAGGAAAAGTATCCATGCAAATGTGAATCGACGAACTTTCTTTTGTTAAGCTGTGTGTTGTAAGACTTATCACTCTTTGAAAGTTGGAAGTTAGGGTGTCGAGAATACTTCTTTTGTTACATTTCTTTGAAGCAAGGTTAATAGTCTGAATACAAAATCACGTGTCATATTTTAAATGTAAATGGCTGTATTTAATTTTAAAATCTAAATTATCGGTAATATTTTGAATCTTCTTGGAAAATATGGTGTAAATTATTAATTTTATTCATATTTTCATCATTTTCAACCAATTGTCACAAACTGTGAATAAATTATGATGCGTTATTTAAAAATTTTTGTTCTGCTACTTTTGAAGATTTTTTGCTCACTGTTCCATTTTTATCCAAAATATTCTTTTAAGTATTCTTGTCACATAGCTCGGAGAACTGATGGCCGTTGGGGCGAAAAAGTTCTGACCTGGTGACCGCGGACCGGACGACGCAGCGTGGGCAGGCCCCCACCGGATGGTTTGACGACCTGGTTGCGGTGGCGGGGAGTCGCTGGCGGCACAAGACCGGGAAGCTTGGAAAACCATGAGGGAGGTCTATGTTCTGCAGTGGGCGTCAAATGGCTGATGATGATGATGATGAATAAGTATTTTTACGGTTTTTTTCTGTTTTATCGTGACGCTGTTTGATAGATAATACCTACTTAAAACTATTATGTGTTACATAAATTAATCAAATATAGTCTCTAGGCGATTAGGTCAGTTAAGAAAATTCCCGTACTAGGTTAAGTTAAGCCATAACGTAATTGATGCAACAAAAAGCCATATTTTAAAATTCCGTCGCAAACAAAGAAACAAGCCACGGGGAAATTCATAATGAATCTGTTTAAAAATGGCAAACAGAGCGCGCCCGCCTTTCCCTTATTTACTTCAAGGCGACAAGTTTTCATAAACGTCCATTTACTCTCACTCGTTTCGCTTTTCATACTGTAGTCGCTTATTATACCTACTCTACACCGTGTTTTGAAGAAACACAAAACCTAAGACCTATTACTTCATTGTCTAATTTGTACCGCTTCAAATAAGCAATAGTTTCAAATTTCCGATTTTATTTTCATACCATCTTGAAACTTAATGCAGTCAATTTCTCTAAAAAAATAAAACTTTATTGAGAAATGTTTAAGTGTTATTAAAGAGTTATTTATTGAAAGTGGTTTAATATCAATGCTGAAGAAAAAGAATCGGTTATTGCGTTATTTCAATATAACACAGTCTTAGTTCGCGTATAATTCTAATAAAAGTCAAGTCATCGTTTGAGTCTCAAATCCGTTCAGCCGCACATATCTTCTATTTAAAATTATAAACATACAAACTATTTGGTGTGGCGTAATACTTATTACTCACTTACTCATAAGTTCTACTGCATGACCCACGTTTTATGTCGGAGACAAAGATTAGTTACGCCTAATGCGCGTCCTCACCGCGGATCGGCAAGTTAAAGGACTATCCACGTTATAACGAGCCGGCCGGGAATTACCCACGATTTCAAACCTAAATAATCCTTAACTACTCACAAAGTTGGAGAGTTCAATACAAGTGGAGAAAAGTCCCTTCCTGAGTCGTGCCCACCAGCCGTCCGTTGGCTGCACGTGGCTGGGCTTTTTTGCGCTAGTACCTATTAGAATTTATTACATTTTAAGGTTTATTTTGGAGTGAAATTGGGCCGCCCGCACGTTGCCGGCCCGGCCAGTATATTCCGAAATATTTTCTATAATATTTTTACTTTCTCCGGAACGGTTTAGTCTCTAAAACCTATCTAATCTGCGATAGTTGTAAAATAGGAACACTGCGGACCTCAATTTTGTAGCAATGGGCGCATTGTAAATGCGGCACAGCCTTTTGATACAGTTGCAGCTGCCGAGCAATGCAATTTTTACTTCTATAATTAATTTCCCAGGTGTACAGTAAACAACTTGCGGAAGAATAAACACAACCCGTTCTTGTTTAGTATTCTCTCTCTTTTCCTATTTTGTTGCTTCTCGAGATTTCTTCCTTATTAGGTACATCGATGGCGAATACACAATAAAAGCTTATTACGGACTTGCTTTTAAGATGAAGTCCCAGAAATTTAGACTGCATGGATGTCGAGTCGTTTCATTGAATCTCATTTGAAAGATGCAAAAACACGATTTATAACTGAGATTTAATATCGCGCAAACCACTTTTTATACCAAGTTTCTTAAAATTAATATTCAGACAAACGGAACCGATCCAACCTTTAAAAATTCCTACGTACATTAGACTAAACACAATCTTTCAGATTTACGTTGGTTTTTTGTAAATTTATTTATTGTATTTTTTATTTTAAACGCAAAAAACCATTTTGCCGCATACGACCTTCTTGTAATGAGCTACTTCACGAGCATCTTTGTATGCAAACAGTCCCCTCTCAGTCCGCTGCGGTCTCATGCCAGTGTCGGGTGTGTGTGATTTGAAAAGCCCCGCACCAACAATCACTGAGCTAAAATTAATGACATAAAAATTAGTTATGTGAAATAGGAAAGAAAATCTCCCAGTGAGGAATTTTCTCGCTAGGCATCTCTTGTCCCGGTGCAGTATGTGGCTCTATTCATCGCCATTTTCTATCAGGATTTCTAGATGGACAGGTATCTGAGTGGTACATCTCCAGAGGTCCTCATTTCGAATTGTTTGTGGCCAGAATATCCCTAGTACGTAATCACTGGCGTAATCTACAGTACCTACATAACTAAGTAGGTATCCCAGACATAAAAATCTTCCTGATCCGACCGGTAAAGTTACCAATATCGGGCTTTGAGGTTGCATCTACGGCTACGTCTAAGTACTTACCTATACAGTAAAGTCGACTGTATGACATACACAAATACATAGGGTCTGAAAATCGCTTCTTCAGTATCTATTAAAGCCAAGCCAATTTCAAGAAATGAAAGTTTCAATTTTTCCATTTTTTCAAAAGTTTTTATACAAATCGATTGCTTTATGCAAGTTGCTTTTAAAAGTAAAAAATAGATTAGTTTCACTTTTACTTATTGGAAGTGGTTTGATAATCGACAAAGAAGAAACAGTTTTTAAGTTTTGTGTTATTTCAAGACACTTTGTATACATTGCTATAATGTATTGAGAAACGGTGCTAAAAAATAAAAAATGGGAAAGACAACTCTAAGAAATTCTATGTTCTGGTACACGGCTAAACGCGACATGCGTCGTGTGTCCGACATCCCCGGTATGCACGGGTTGCGAGGTGCGGGCAGGTGCAAACGCTCTATTTTGGATTTATTGTTTAACGCTGCCTAACCTTAACCGTGAAGGCATTACTGTTATTTTAGTGATGTATGGTCTTAATTAGAACCTAACTAAGTTCATACTTATCCCGTGTTTCTCGTAAATTGACACTGCTAGCATCTGTCACTTGGCCAAAGTGCATGCTGAAAAAAATGGGACTGCTGTAGTTTTACCTCTGGTTAAGTCAATTATAATAGAGACTGAAAGTTACCAAGTACTTCCAAAGTACAGTAAAGAGCTGATCAACCTTTGAATTTTCATTGCATAGTTGCCCATAGCGCAACCGCGTAGAGTGAACGCATGTTGTTTGATTATGTGGTCGACTGTACCTATTTTGTGTCGCCCCACCAATAATGATTATATCAGGTACGTGAAATGGAAATTAAGGTAGGTATTTCTAATCAAACATTTTCTCAAAGCTTCCAGTTCTATCTAACACAACATTGCGAATGCATAAAGCTAAGTCCCAAATACCTACCCTTAGTAGAAAAAGTAGGTAGTGTGATTCACTGGAAGGACTAAATTGAAAATTAATTTGTATTTTAAAAGTGTGACATGAATGGAAAGCATGTCTGGACTACACAAGTGTTTCATTTAGCGGAACAGCAAAAAAGGATCAAGCCTTATATTACCAACAAATCCTAATATAAGCAGTTTATTAGAATCTCCGTTGTGAATTATAACAAGATTTCAGCCTCCAGTAATAAACGCAAAACGGTAGCTTTATTGAATAATGTTAACCGATCACAAGATTTCAAGCCAATTGAGATTATTTTATATGGAAAAGCGAAGGGGCCATGAAAACTCGAGCGTTATCAAACAGAGAGTGAGATGCTCATAAATTCGCTGAGGCCTTTTGGCTGTAATGCCTTTCATATTTCTTCTGGAGCACACTGCGGGAGCCGTTGAAATAAATTATAGCCATCAATAAAATTCCGGCGATGAGATTCCCAGACTTATTTAATTTATATTCCATCACGGCTGTATTTATCAAACGTTGGGAGCGCTTTCGAACGTTTCCGTGCAAAGGTCAAGACTGTAAAAGGGCCTCTTGTATCTGAAGCTGTCTTGCAGAATTTCTTGCTCCATGATGACTTTAAGTGCAAACGAGCCACTATTTACTTAAATAATAATATCCGGCTACTGAGAGCAGGTTAGGAACGTACCTACACCCGTTTGGCAATAGGGAACTTTAACGATCATCCCGCCAAAGTTGTTATCGGCGACTTCAAAAGCCACAACACAACTGTACCCCGGTACCCATACAGTCACACAGTATTCCGTAACCATTTTCGGTAATGATCCCAATATATATGACTTTAACAATGTTATAAAAAACAAAGTACGTGGAATTGAGATTTTTCTCTTTTTGTTGAAGTCGAAACATAAGTGCTAGCCTGAAATAAACTTGTGAATAAAATTTTAATTAAATAAAAATATCAGCGAGGTTATTTTTTTTAGGGTTCCGAACCCGAAGGTTGCCAAACGGGACCCTATTGCTAAGACTTCACTGTCCGTATGTCTGTCCGTCTGTCCGTCTGTCCGTCTGTCTGTCTGTCTGTCTGTCTGTCTGTCTGTCTGTCTGTCTGTCTGTCTGTCTGTCTGTCTGTCTATCTGTCTGTCCGTCTGTCTGTCTGTCACCAGGCTGTATCTCATGAACCATGATAGCTAGACATTTGAAATTTTCACAGATGATGTACATATTTCTGTGGCCACTATAACAACAAATACTAAAAACAGAATAAAATAAATATTAAGAGGAGCTCCCAAACGTATTTTTTTGCCGTTTTTTGCTAGATATTAATAACGGCAACGGGTAGACGCTTAAAATATTCACAGAATTTTAATTCAATTATCATTTTTTTATAATGAAATTAAAATAAAATAAATAAATATTTAAATATTAAATAAATATTTTAATATTTAAATATTAAATAAATATACAGCAAACGTGATTTTTGCCGTTTTTTTTTCTCGAATTTTGTGTCTGATGTTTTATAGAAAATGGCACGGAACCCTTCATGGGTGAGTCCAACTTGCAATTGGCCGGTTTTTATTTCTATCTTTTTAGTGATTTTTATTTTAGTTATAGCAGACCCATGAGTAGCAACATTTAAAACAGCGCCATCTAGTGAAAAAGTGGAGAATTTCGTGTAAAAAGTTGATCGGCAATTTTATAAAGTTTTTTTGATAAGCTTATTATAGCGACGACTCAAATCTGTCAAAATCTGACCATTGGTTAGGAAGTTATGAACGTGGAATCGGACAAACATATGAGCCAAACACATTACTCTTCTTTTGACCAGTCGGTTAAAAACTTATGAAGTGGTAGTTTTCTCACCATTATTAATAGATAAAAAATTCTACTGGGACTGTCCAGTGCGTTTTACTTCATCAAACACGCCATGCATGCATGTGTCGGCAAAGCTATCAGCTAATTGCAATAAGCAATAAGGCCGCCAATTGTACTGTATTTTTGTAAAATATATTCTATGTTTGTGTTTTTCCTGGTACAATAAAGAATCATCATCAGCCCACGCTTGTCCACTGCTGGACATAGGCCTCTCCTATTGCACGCCACTGAGCACGGTCCTCGGCAACTCTCATCCAGCTCTTGCCAGCCGCCCTGCGAAGATCATCGCTCCACCGAGTCTGAGGACGTCCTACACTACGTTTATCGATCCGCGGTCTCCACTCAAGAACACGTCTACCCCATCGGTTATCAGTTCTTCGGATGATATGGCCCGCCCACTGCCACTTCAGCATGCTAATTCGGTAGGCTATGTCGGTGACTTTGGTTCTCTGTTGGATCACCTCGTTTCGAATTCGATCCTTCAGAGAAGCCCCGAGCATAAAGAATATTCTTATCTTATCTAATTGGTAGCCCTCTTAAATCTAAGCCTTACTATGAATTAAACACAAAAGCTATGCGAAATGGGCTGTTTATTCTAATACGCGAAGTAAGTTTGTATTACTGTGGGCAAATTCTGTAACTCTACATGGCCGTATAGGTTAGACCAGGCTATAAGAGCGGTTCAAAAACTGCGGCGGTTATGGCACTGGGACAACGCTTGCCTCACAACCGGGAGATCCTGAGTTCGATTTCAGCACTCACTCGCTATGAACAAAATTCTGAACTCTCAAGACATGAAAGTGAAAATGAAAGTTAAGTACCTACATTTATTGCCAAAAATATACTTTATACATAAATATAGACTTCAGTGACTTCTTTAGCAACGAATTTCAAGATCTCTTTCTTTTGTTAATGTTTATAAACCGCGATTAGATATTGAAGGTTTATTTTATAGTGGAAAACATCTTT
Source organism: Yponomeuta malinellus (assembly GCA_947308005.1). NCBI lineage: Eukaryota > Metazoa > Arthropoda > Insecta > Lepidoptera > Yponomeutidae > Yponomeuta > Yponomeuta malinellus. The sequence goes on along the minus strand of OX371006.1, from coordinate 10,091,748 downwards.
TATAGAGCTATTTTGCAATCAAATGTACCTATTTTTATTACAGAAGTTTTATTAACAATTTTTTCACAGTGCGTAGTAGCATTATTCTTGTTCCAGCCATTGTAATTATCAATGTTAGTGATTTCCATTATTTTTAAAGAGCCTTGAAATGGGCAAAGAGCATTAAAATGTGAATTACAATGGTCATAACGCGTTTCGGCTATTTACCGAAACGCACCTAAAGCGGACAAATGCAAGCAATCAAGTCGTAGATGGTATTAAGTAGGTTTCCATTCACCATTCACTATTGTACTCACATGTCAGTGTTCAATATCTGCACTGCAATTAGCGTGATTCATCATCAATCCATCAGTTGCTTCTACGTATCAAAGCGGAGTTTAGCCGATTTAATCCACCGACACACTCTCCATGTGCTGTAACTGTACGGAACTGGGGTAGCCGACTGCTTTGTGTCCGATCTGAACCCTTGCCATGTTCATTATGCCATCCATCTCCATTAGGCATATTATATAGATTAGATTAGATTGAAACTCTTTATTGTGCACACTAAATTACCTGATATATAAAGAAAAACCACTTTGTACTGTTAGACTTTATTTTTAGGCATCTCTCAGAAAGCTGCTTTTATTCCGTAAAGGCATATTTAGACTATAAGTCATAAGGGTGTTTTCTAAATAGGCTGTGATGAATAAATAAATACATGTAACATTTTACTCTAAAGAATACCTAACTAGTTTATAAAAAATAAACTTTCATTCTAGCTTTAAGCAAACACATGTGAATACACCTGAAAAGGTAGAACCTGGTGACCTAAATTTGAGCAAGTTTAACTGCTAAATGTAACCCATGTTTTTACACAATAAATTCATTTCATTTTCATTTTACTAGAAAAAATATTAATACTTTATATACCTAATTACTAGCTGTCCCGGCGAACTTCGTACCGGCTGAGCACCAATAAATGTTCCGTTCGACATTCTCAAGATATCATCAAAAAAGTCTTCATATATAACATACCTACTCCGAACTGTCAATGCAAATACAAATTTTGATACTTCGGAAAAGTAAAAATTCGTAACCTAATACAGTGGACAGTTACAAAATGAGAACGCAGTTCTTTTGCGCGATACGATTCTGGTGGGCACGAGCCCGAACCAATAAGGCTCAGTAGAAGTTGGTATTGTGAAATTGGATGTTGATGAATTTGCTTTCATCTTTGTCTATTTACCGTTCGCTGGTCTAAATATTGCTTTGAGTGAAATTATTCTCGATTGGCAGCCTTTCGGTTAATCGATTAAATAATAGGGTGGTATTTATTTTCGTAAGGAATGAGTTTACATAATTTGACTAAAGCCAGCTTCCAATATCGCTATCTGACAGCACTAACTATGTGTTATTATCCAGTGGCAATATTTATCTGGTTATTAAGTCCAAAAAGACTTGTACCATGACATTTGCAGAGTTATCCATAGACATTTTTGTGCGACAACGCTGTCAATCTGCTGTTTATTCGTCTATTCCTGTGTACGTATTATCTACTTACTAAATTATCCAGTGACTTAGCGCATACTGCCCTAAATTGTAGAATGAGTGCAGTGATCTCTGTTCAGATCATCGAACCATTGTTTCATATCGAACAATTGAACAGATATCATCCCTTAGGAGTTAAAGGAGGTGTGTATAATGCCGCCGGCCTTATGCAGTACTGCGTAATTGTCATTTTACCATACTTCTTACTTAAATTATAGCAGTTTAAGTAAGAAGTGTGGGGCGGATGTCCCACTGCATCTTCTCTCAGACAGAGAGAAAAAGTTATAATACTTCTTAAATAAAATTAATCTCGTCTTTGCAAAATCAGATCCGGTGCTAAATAGAGCTACTAATGGAAAAAAATCCTCCTATACCGTTGAGTTTTTTGCAAAAAGTGAACATCACAATACTCAATAACTGTGATAGTAATTTTAGAACCGTCACCTTTTTGGCAAATGGTCTAGCCTTTCACCATTACTGAAATTTATGTCGTACACTTTTTGAAACAAATGTATTAAAAAAGATAAAATATATATATATTTCTTCCATCGATGGTGCTAGTTTAATTTTAAACCCGCAAAATACAGTTATGTTTCCCATTTACGCTTGCATTCTGTGCAGGAAGGAAGCTACTCCGGATCATTCCAGTTTAGATTTATCATACTTACGTCGCGTCGAAAGTTTTTCTGTAAATTCGTGCAAAAGGTAGCAAAATGGAAAATACTGGGTGTAACTGCTGAAATATTTGTATTTGTTGTGGATAGTTTAATGTTGCTGCAAAATTATAAGTTTTATCTTTCTAAGCAGAGAACAAAAAATAATTTCTGTGGTTCTATTCACAGTGATAGCTAGTGGTGGACTGTATGAAGACTTTGTGAATATTGATGGAAACACGGATTAGAAGATACTAATTTAATAAAAATAAAGCACAAGTGATATTCAGTACAGACAGATTTTAGCAACCATCAAAGAACTGACGTGACAACGTCAAGTACAAAAATATCAAAATACAAAAATATCTCAAGACATAAAAAAAGGTCGCACTGCAGCCAGTCGCCAACACACAGAACAGCTTTCCGTGGTGTTATCTCTGAGTTAAGCTATTGGATTAGACTGAAAATAAATATTTAAGTAGGGAGAAAAGAAAGTAATTTAAAAAGCCCAGTATTGAACTTCACTTCATTCATTCCATGCATTCATGAACAGGAAAAGGTTTATATAAGTTAAGTAGTTGAGCTAGTTAAATTACCATAATAATGATTATATGTTGCCTCCTAGAGCGACAGCAATTTTTTGCACAACGTGACATACCTACTCGTAGATAGGCACACAGAAGGCGTGGGACGACTAATGTGTAAATGGGGTTTCCGAACCAAAATGTATAGTTTATAGAAATTATATTATATATTATATAGAATATATGAAAGTCGTTGTATGAATAGAAATTTATTTTGGTGTTTTTATAATTTGAATTTTTATATTACTTTGAAGTCCCTAGATTGCAATTTCGCTAATCAATTTGATTAATGAATTCATTATTCGGTTCCAGTATTTTCACCAACGTTTGCAATTCAATTAGGTACATTTTAATTGTCTTTGCCTGATTTGAAATTTAACAAAAGAAAACAAATGTAAATAAAAAACTGGACTTAACTAATATGTGAGTTGAGTGAGTGAAATCGTTATTTTTTTATTTGAATTTTTTAATCTGTGGTATTTTAGCTTTGTTTTGGTCTAACCAGAATATTTTTAGGTGCCGTAGTTATTTTTTTATGATTTTTTTGTGAGCCGAGGCAGTTTTGGAAAAATTACACCTTACACACAGCGTACACTAGGTTTTGTGATCGAAACCTGTTTAAACACGAAACTTCAAACGCGATTTTCTCGAAATCAATTATTTTCCCTTGAGGTCAACCACTCACATATATAGATGATAATAATTTTTAATTATTAACATTTGTTTACTTTTGTGAAAATAAAGGCTCAATTTTATTAAAATTCAGCCTTTCCTATGTAGTGACGGAATTTTTTTTCTTAGCGTGATATAGGTAGAAACACAAAAGAGAGAGCTCAAGGCGAACTTTTAGGAAGAATGTCCCATTTCATTCCAAGAAGAGATTGCGGAACGTACTCCCAGCGGTGTCATTTGCTAAGTTTTTGCTTTGAGTAAAACTTCAAATTTCCAACTTTTTGCAAGATGGGAATAGACGGTCTGGATGAAGAAACCAATTATTGTGGTGTTATTTATGCGTACATAATTATCGTTGAAAGATGTTTCCGTTTGAGAATTTTTTTAATTTTTATTTATAAATTTGCATACAAATTTTATTATTTATTTCATATTAACTTCTTTTATTAATGTGAGTCACATTGTCTATGAATCTATACTATGTAACTTAGATATTTCGTATTTTTTATGTAGGTATCTTTATACTGAGCCCCTTGTATTTTTACGGTGGCACAGAGCTCTCGATCTGCCAACCCGACTCGCACTTGGCCGGCTTTTATCGATTCAATACTACACGGGCACGTCAGACAATTATGATTTGTAAATATTTACGGTATTTAAAAACAGTATTTCTACATAAGCCAATGTAATTTCCTACCACATCAGGTTCAGTTGACAGGCTCACTCTGAAAAAAATGTAACAAAAAAGAAGCTCGGATTATCGCTATAATAATGTAGATGAATAGAATTTGAGCTCGAACTTTAAGCCATGATTAAGCCTACTAAGTATACTTCGGGCAATATATTCCTTCAGCAACGACAAATTTGTGTATTCTAGAAGTGGAATGAAGAGTGAAATGCTAACTCTCGCGGAGTTTGGGACATAAATAAAGGATAATGGGCCATTTCTTGCAAAAATGCTGCTAGGGGACAGAGTTTCCTTATAAAAAACATAATCAGTATGTCGCCTACGTAAGTACTGAAAATTATAGAAAGAAAAAGTACCTGCTATACCGCACGTTTTATTTTATTTCTGACATTTAATTTTACTGTAAGTAGAAGTCCAACAAATAATTTAAGTACTTGCAAATATTTAATAATTGAGCTTACAATAGATGCTCATTAAAAATAATTCAAGACGCCTTAATTATTATAGTGCAAACGAATTAATATTAGAAATCTATTTAAAACAGTACATAATTAATATACACACGTAAATTAAAATAAAACTTCCAAACAATAAGTATAATATGGCCTTTTCTCTGAGAGAAACCGAGAGGTGAGAGTTAGTACACGCTGAATTGCTATACGTATGTATATATTTTTTACACAATAATGTATGAACGGTTCAGTAAATTTATAGAAATATTCTGGATAGTAACATAAAACTACTTTTATTCAAATTTCACGTGTTGCTCGCAGATAGATCAGATTCAATCACAGAGCGTTTACAAAAGTTTTGCTCGAAAACAAAAAAATCATCTCTCGGCCCCTACAAATGTAATCTAAATGGAACATGGCAGCGCAAACCGATAATATCCGTCTGAAAACTGCATCGATGGAACGCGGCCCTCATCAGATAAGTTCCCTGAGCGTGATGGAACGAGCGCTATAAAGAGCTTGAAGCGATTCCCGCTAATTAAGTGCAAACAGGGCAGAGCCCGCGGCGGCACGCGCCCTCACAATTTCTTAGCATTCTTACCCGACCGCGAAATCAAAGGAGAGGAGGGTAACGTTCTTGGCACGTACCCATGTATGTATGTTTTTTTATGATTGCCCAGAGGCATTTTTTGACAAATGTGGTGTCAAATGAAAGTTTTTGATAAGCGAGTGTCACTGGCATAGCCAGTCACATATGACGTCATGAAAAAACAAGATGGCAGACGTCAGCTATCATAAATTGTTAGTGAAAAATTACTGAAAAGTATGAATAAAAAGCACAAGAAAACTCGACTGCTAAAATTTCTTAGGCCGGATGAATGTGTTGAATTTCTAACCTAGCAGGCAGGTAACAAGACCACGATGGAAAAAAAAACTTACCTACAAGAATTCCAATAAGAGATTCCCCCTGAAGAAGTTCAAAATTCAACAGATTCATCTGAGCCTTGATTAATGCTTTTAAGCAGCCGGGTTTTCTGTTTTCATAATCTTTTTGTTTTGTTGAACATTAGAAAGTGGGACAATAGATTTAGAAATAATCACAACGTTCCGTCTTAGCCCTCTCGATCTCATTATTATTTCTCACAACCCTCTTTCTACGGAACCCTTCATTACGCGTGGCCCGACACGCACTTAGCTGGTTTTAATTTTTTTTTATGATTATTGTATGGTCCGTTGCAGCATCAGAAAATAAAATCACAAGTATTGGACTGGAGTGACGTTTCGTACATCGACTGCCTCGTTGGTCTAGCCGTTAAGGCACTTAGCTATCAAAATAGAGGTCGTAGGTTCGATTATCACTGGGGCCGCCGTACATTTGTAACGTCCTTGCCTGGTTACCATAGCACAGGGTATCCTAGTTTGGGACCAGGTCAAATGATTTTATTGTGTGGAAGATTATTTATTTCATATAACCATATAACGCACAAAAAATTTGTCAAGTTTTTTTGGTCTGAAAATGCGATAAATTAGGTGGCGTTTAAAATTTGTAGTGCAGTCGCACGAAGGGTTCCGCACCATTGTTTATACAACATTAGACACAAAGATCGAGAAAAAACGGCAACAAATCACGTTTGTTGTATGGGAGGCACCTTAAATATTTATTTTATTCTAATTCAATTATTTACTTTTAAAGCGAATATAGAACTAAATATTCTGCGATCATTTCAAGTGTCTACCTATTGCCTTTATTAACATCAAGCAAAAAGCGGTAAAAAAATTACGTTTGTTACAACAAACGGGGAGTCCCCTTAAATATTTATTTTATTTTGTTTTTAGTATTTGTTGTTAGCGGCAACAAAAATACATCATCTGTAAAAATTTCAACTGTCTAGCTGTCACGGTTCATGAGATACAGCCTGGTGACATACAGACAGACAGATGGACAGTGGAGTCTTAGTAATAGGGTCCCTTACCCCTTTGGGTACGGAACACTAAAAACTAACTTCATCATCATCATCATCATCATCGGCCTACGCTTGTCCACTGCTGGACATAGGCCTCTCCTATGGCACGTCACTGAGCACGGTCCTCGGCTACTCTCATCCAACTCTTGCCAGCCGCCCTGCGAAGACTGTGAGGACGTCCTACAACACTACGTTTACCGATCCGCGGTCTCCACTCAAGAACTCGTCTACCCCACCGGCTACAGCAAAAACTATTTTGCATATGGTGCTACAGTACCGCACTAGTGAGATAATGAGCACTTTACGTGCCTATGTCGAAACTTCAAAGGGCCATATGTACTATAAAACGTTGTACGATACACGTGCGAATAGGTAATTCGTAACTCGTGTCGATATAAAACACTCCCTTCGGTCGTGTTTTAATTTATCGCCACTCGTTGCGAATTTCCTACTTTTCGCACTAGTATCGTAATGTACTATTATTGCACACTAATAAGCCAGCCCCTACACTCTCTACTGTCAACGCTAATGTAGCCAAGTTATGATACAATTGAATGAATTTACTTATTTATTAATTTAGCCAAAATATGGTTCCAGTTTCCGATGCGCTCTGAAATTTCAATAAGTTTAATGCTATTTCTTAAAACTTTTACCTAACTGTTATTTCTCACTTATTGCATTTAATTGAGAAAGCATTAGTGTAGAGGGGCAGCCGGCAGGAGTAACAGAAAATATTTTTCTAGGTATTCTCGAGAATGAAAACACATTTTGTAATTATATTTCTAAGACGGAGCTGAAAAGAAAGACAGTGACTTTCACCGATTTGATTTTAAAAACGGAGCTTTTATTTCAGTTTGTACTAAGGAAAGTCAAAACCTCAAACTTAGATTGAAGTGGCATTAATGTTATATCATAGCAGACACAGAAAAACTCATTTTTTTTTTAAATAAAGCATAAAAATATATTTTTTGGTCTTTTCGAGGATATTAGATTTTGTTTTGTTATTGAATTCTAAACATTTTCTAAAAAGGGTGTAGATGCATACACTATTTTACGAGATAATTCAAATATTGATAAACGCTTCATACATTATATAAGGCGTCACGTTCAAGTCGTGACGTTATAGTTTGAGTCCGATTTGTATGGCACCTTTCTGTACCACGTGACCAGAATGATGGTCCGACAGGTCACATTCTGAAAAGTAGTAGTCGTAGAGAAAAAAAAATACCACGTTTATTTATCTGTTAACGTGGCCTCTCCGATTACGTTAAAACATTTTTTGTGCATTTTCTCTCAGACGCATTTTCATACCTCGAAGTACCCGCTTACCTACTTGCTTTGAAATAATCACATAATATATAAATAACATAAATAACATAGCGACAGTTACTTTTAAAAAACATTCACGCGATAAAGTCATTAATAATACATACTGAAATAGACCTTACTTATTACGTCAAATTTCGTTACGGCACAACACCCACGAGGCAGATTAGAATCGGTATCTTCATTAGAACTTTCTTAATTTTATTCGGGTTCCGCAGTAAATCAGGAACCCTTAGAGTTTCGCCATGTCCGTCCGTCTGTCTGTCTGTTGGTCTATCTCTCCGCGGCTTAGCGCAGAGACCACAAGTACTAGAAAGCTGAAACTAGGCATAGATATACATATTAATCACGCCGACATAACGGTACGATAAAATATTTAAAAAAAAATGTTTTTAAGGTACCTCTCCTGCACCTAAATTAGGGATGCAAGTTTTTTTTCTTCCCTACACCATATGGCGGAGTATCGCTGGATTGGTCGTTTAAAAATATTCTGTGTGTAGAAAACCATTTTTCGATTTAGGGATCCGTTTGCGAAATAGAAGCAAATTTTTGTTAGAGTAGGGCGACCCCCCCTCCCCCTCCCTCTCCCGGCTAAAAGTTTGGTTATAGAAACGTGAAAAAATCCAGCCCAGTAGCACAAAAAAGGAAAACTATCACGGTGAAGCAGGCTTTACAAGTTAACGAGTAACAGGCGACCAACTTAAAAAACGGAAATTTCGTACAAACTTCGAGGAAAATTACTTTGATGAAGTTGTTAGTACCGTAAAGCAGGTACAAAACCCCTTCTTCTACGGAACCCTACACTGCGCGTGGTCTGACATGCACTTAGTTTGGCAGGTGTTTTTTAATTTTATTCTTTGTGTACGTGTTATGTATATGTGAAAAGGTAAATAAACGGTTTATCTATCTATAAATGTAACTTGGGTTGGCAGCTTACGTACATTAACAACCTAATTTATAAAAACATGATTCCTTAATCGTTTTTTTTTTTGTTATTTTATGGCCTGGTTACACGACCTTTGAGCCATCCTTAATCTGTAGAATTCTAAGGCACCCAATGGTGGCCCCATTACATTACAATGGCTTTTTACTGTGCTTTTCAAGGTCATAATCTAACAGGTTAAAACTATTAGCAAAAGCAGTATAATTTGAGTTTTTCCTTTACTACAGACTATTTTAACTGGATTTGAGAAGAGTATTTTTTAAAGTAAAACCTATCTCAAAAGCTCTTTAAGTAAATACGCTGTTTTACATTCATGAGCGTTTTAACTTTATATGACTTTTAAAAGTTTTAGCGCAATCGCTGATAAATGCTTTCACACATTCAGTAACATTTGTGGTTGTGTCAAAATGTTATGTTGTTGCACGTACTACGAGACGGAAATGATTTTTGTCGCTTTATATTAATAAACAGCTCAAAACTAGTCGGTTTTCACTATATTACAAAGCGTTAATGTCTTATCGCACTTTGTAAACTTTAAACAAAAGAAAGTGGCCTCCAATGTTTTGCTTAATTTCACCGAAGTCTCATGTCTTGATAGCTCAGTGGTATTGTGCTAAGATCCTGATATGGAAGATCCTGGTTCAGACGCCAACTATTATTTTTAAAGTCAATAGAAGTTTTTCTAAAGTTAAAAGTAGCAATTTTAAAAATTACTTGTTTAATTTAGAGTAAGGTATTGGTAGAGCGATATTTAGAAAATATAAATCTGAGGAAAACCCGTAGAAAAAAAGTTGTTGTAAACACAAATTCTGTTTGAAGTGTTTCAGGAATTGTGCATTTTAAACGTAACCCTATATATAGCAGGACTTCAGTTGTCTCGAAACAGTTAAGGGGCCGTGATTTTTTTTAAACTTGATAGCTTAGATAGGCCTTAGAATGGTCTTGACTAGAAATATGGGCTGACAGACAACAAACTGGATCTATTTTTTCTCTCTCTAGGTACGGGACCCTAAGAATATACATCTAGCGATGGAGCAAACAAATTGATTTCATTCAAACAACTTTTTTTTTTACTTTACAGTTTTTTAATTTAAATTTTGAACGCCGCACCGCCGCATAGTCGTATCAGCTAGCGCGGCAAGACACTACCGCCATTCGCTGCAAACAGCACAGCGCGCCATCTGACGTTATCAGACGCGACAGCCCAATGGCGAATTTATTCCCGTATCTGGGTGCATTGTGCACATAAATAAGCGTTGCAAGAATAAAGTGGGTCTGCTTGTGTGACACGATAGCTGCGTCGCCCCTGATGGTTCCGGCCCGCGGCGCGGCGGGAGTATGCATTACTGGCTGGGAATTCTTTATTTTTCTCCGACTCTCGGCACGGTACACTGGCGGTTCTAATGCGCGGTTATGCTGGTACTTCACTTGGCTATTAGTACTTGCGTATTTGCCGACGTGGTTTCTTTTGTTCGATTTCTTAAAGAATTCGCCACAAAACCCGGCAATTGATGATTAATATTTGCCAAATGCGATTAGCCAAGTGAAGCGCCAGCATTAGGTAAGAAGTTTCGAGTTTTACGCTGCGTCCATGCGAAGGATCAGCAGACCAATAAATACTATTTAGAATTTCTTGATTATGTTCAACTAATTATCAGTATTACCAGGAGACGGGCAGCAGCGTCTTCCTGAGATTCCAACCGCATACTGCAATCGCCAACCCGCCTGCCAAGCATGGCGATTATGGCAAAAGCCCTTATGGTTATGAAAACTACGAAAGAGGCCTATGTCCTGCAGTGGGCGTCAAATGGCTGATGATGATGATGATGAATTATCAGTAGACGACTGAAAGCTTACAGACCTAAGGCCCATCTATCTTTCTGGATCACAAGCGAATCACGGTAATTTCACACATCCTCGGGCATGTAGCCAGGTCTCATCTAGTTTTGGTCATTTAGTGATCAATTACATCTCCCTCAAGATTTCGACCTTTTACGAAACTTTCGCCTTTAGCGGCTGAAAGCTAGTGTGTGAACTTTCTTTGAATAAATCATTGTCTTTGCAACAAGAAGATAGTGAGATGCGTGCTATGGCGTGTGTTCCTTTGCAGCGAAGTAATTTTAACATTGCCTGGCACAAAGAAGGCAATTCGGTGTAAAAAGTTGGCCATCTCTTGCAGTTTGTGACTGTTGAATAAACGTAGAGTTATTTGTTCACCTCAACAAAATAATTACTTAGCTATGACCTGAGCCTTGTTAACTTTACCGAGGAACGTGTAAACTAATAGCTTTTATGGTTTTTATGACGTACAGTATACAATGTTTTTGAATGTATTTTACAAGCTGTGTCCATGATATCATTCATGTGGAGCGTGATCATGACGAAATCCCAAAAATCTTATTTAAAAACAATTTAAACATCTAAAGATGGAATATTTCCAAATAATATATTTACATATGATTTTTGCACCACGCATGAAGTCAATGAAGATCCTTGACTTAGTTTTTAAAGTTTTTGCTACTGCTAATAGATATTACTTGCGTCAGTTAAGATGATGGACTGACATCATGTAAGGCGCGGAGCCCACTGATCTAGCACCTGGTGAGGACATGGCACGGAGATCATTCTATTTCATTTAAAAATAGTACCAAACACACTATAATAAGGTCATTATTTGAACACACTCAACGGCCCTTAGTCGGAAGTGTTATAGCACGCCATTTAGGTGCCCGCGCTCGATTGCAGTTAGTTACAGGTCATTTAGCAGTCGGCAGTATGTCTTCTGGGGAAGGAATTAAGAAAATTCGCTCCGCTCTACGCCTTTTATCGTCATGCCTGTAGCATGCCTGCACCACGTCCGCGCCAGTTCCGTGCCATGCCCGTGCCAGACGCCGGATCACTGGGCTCCGCGCCTTAGAGTTTTAATGCTCGGCATCTACCCACAAACCCGTAGCTGCTTTCAGAATTAAGGAATATTTGCATTACAATACAAATGGGCTGGCGACGGGCGGACGCAACGATACAAACTAAAATAAACCTTACATGCTTTTAAGGTTAGAGACTACAATACTAGCGCAACAAAAGCTCGGCCACGTGCGGCTGGCGGGCGACCGTCGGACACGTCACGTGAATTGGCCCGTGAATTATTGCACTTTTGTTGCAGTCTCGTAAGTATTTATACCCTTAGATTAAAATAGTGCCACCGACTCGTTGCCAACCCGTCGTGATATCATAAGCAGCCTATATACGTCCCACTGTAGGGCACAGACCTTCTCTCAGGGAGAGAGTATGGGCTTAATCACCACGCGTGCCCACCGCGGATTGGCGATTTCAAGCGCTGAGGTATGTGAATAGCTCAGACACCCAGGTTTCCTCACTATGTTTTCCTTCACCGTTAGCGAGTGGTATTGCTACTATAACTTTACAAATGTACATAATTTAGAAAAAAAAAAGTCATAGGGTACGTGCCCGCACTGGGATCGAACCTGGGTCTCCCGTTTCCGAGTCCAATGTTCTACCCACTAGGCTACCACCGCGTCGTGATATAAACATTCATATAAACTGTTGTAGATACTTTTTAGGGTTCCGTACCTCAAAAGGAAAAAACGGAACCCTTATAGGATCACTTTGTTGTCCGTCTGTCCTTCCGTCCGTCCGTCTGTCAAGACCCTTTTTCTCAGGAACGCGTGGAGGTATGAAGCTAAAATTTATATCAATTACTCAGGTCTACTGTCCCTTGAAGCTGTGAAAAAATCAAACTTCTAAGCCAACGCAATCAAAAGATACAGCCGTTTATGCCGCAAATTTTCGACACTTGCAAGGGAATCAAAACCTACAGGGTGCTTCCCGTGAACTCAGAATCTTGAAATTTGGTACGAAGCAACGTCTTATAGCATAGATAAAGGAAAAATTACGAAAACCATAAATTTTTAGTTACATCACATAATATATTTTTTTTTTATAATTTTAAACTTACTACCCATTTCCTCATAAACGCGTAGAGGTATTAAATTGAAATTCATACCAAATACTCAGGTCTATAATACCTTTAAGCTGTAACAAAATCTAACTTCTATGTCAACGCAATCAAAAGAAACAGCAATTTAAGCTGCATATTTTGAAACTCGCAAGTACTCGCAAGGGAATCAAAACCTAAAGGGTACTTCCAGTCGACCTATAATCTTGAAATTTGGCATGAAGCAACGTTTTATAGCACACATAAAGGGAAAATTCCGAAAACCTTAAATTTTTAGTTACATTACAAAATATATATTTTTTAATAAATATAAACTTATTACTTTTTTCCTCATGAACGCGTAGAGCTATCAAGTTGAAATTCATATCAAATACTTAGATCTAATTGCCTTTAACCCGTGAAAAAATGTTGTTGACATTGCAGGTTTGTACGGAACCCTCGGTGCGCGAGTCCGACTCGCACTTGGCCGGTTTTTGTGTTCACTTATCTCTTTTTATGTTTGAATTTGAAGGTTCGCTAGTTCTGTTTATTTTTAGATATTGTCACTCACAAAATATAATCTCAACAAGCAAGTCATATATTTTTATTTAAAATTTCCAACATACGTTATCAGCACGAAGTATAGATTTAAAATATATCCAGTAACTTGCGGATAAAAGTGTGATAAAACTGATAAATAATATATTATATTTTTTTGTGAAGTCATTTTTTTTTGAGATGTCTAGCGGTGATTCTGGTTCGACCAGATGGTCGTCCTCTTCATCTGTTCCATCGCTCATATTGTCTAACAGAGAAGGCTATCCCACATGGAAATTCAAAATGAGAAATTATCTTATTCATGAAGACTTATGGTGCACAATAGAAGGATATGATGCAGAAGATAAAACCGTTCAGGTAATTAGATCTCGAAACGATAAAAAGACACTTGCAAAAATATGTCTGACCGTGGACGGGTCCGCTATAACGCATATTAGAAGTGCCAAGACTGCTCTAGAGGCTTGGAAGGCTCTCCAAGATGCGTATGAAGATAAAGGTATGGGAGGAAAATTAGCCTTAGAAAGAAAGCTCTATAGACTGTCGTTAGATGTATTTCCAAATATTGAAATGTATATTAATGCTGTGTTGAGTACAGCGCAAGACTTGGCTGATATCGGAAAGGTAATCGAGGATACTTCTATTGCTGCAATATTGTTAGGAGGTCTCACTTCTAGATATGAGCCCCTCATAATGGCATTATAAAATAGCAATATAGAAGTTAGTACCGAGCTAGTCAAGAATAAACTACTAAATGAAATGTCAAAGAATGGAACTACAGGAAGTGATGCAGCATTTCAATCAAAAAATAGCTCAAATTACAATAAGAATAAATCCAAGAAGAAACCAATTGTCTGCTATAAATGCAACAAACCCGGACACAAACGGCCTGACTGTCCTCTACTTAACAAGAAAAGGAAAGATGTTTGTTTGTCGGAAAAGGAGACTTCATTTAGCGCTATTGGTTTAGCTTCATTATATTCGGAGAAATGGTGAGGCGATTTTACATGGTTCGGCTGATGGTGGACTGTACTCTCTTGATTGTACTACCATTTCCCCGATTTACCAGAATGTGGCGAATGATGCTGTGCACTCTGACTCGTTGAACAGGTACCAACTATGGCACAAACGGTTAGGTCACTTATGCCGCATTGGTATGAACCAATTAAAAAACTCTCATGTAGGTATCGATTATACTCAAGTTGATAAATCAAGTTGCGTTGCTTGTGTATAAGGCAAGCAAGCGAGAAAACCTTTTAAGACGATTACGTATAAGAAAGCTACCGCAATGCTGGAATTGATCCATTCAGATATATGTGGACCAATGTCTGAGACATCATTTTAAGGTAATAAGTATGTTTTATTTTTCATTGATGATTTTTCCCGGATGATTTATCCTTACTTCATTGCTTCTAAAGCAGAGGTCAAAGAAAAGTTTTGTGCTTTTCAAGCTTTAGTAGAAAGACAAACAGGCGTTCAAGTTAAAAGATTGAGAACTGACTGTGGTAAGGAGTACATCAACAAGGAGTTTGCCGACTATTTATCATCAAAAGGCGTACATGAGACTACAGTAGGTTATAGTCCTCAGTCGAATGGTATAGCAGAGCGGACGAATCGCTCTATTGTAGATAAAGTGCGATCCATGTTAGCTGGATGTTTACTGTCGAAAGCATATTGGGAAGATGCTGTCAAGGTAGCAGTTTATCTGAAAAATAGGTCGCCACATCGTGCTCTTGAAAGGAAAACACCATTTGAGAAATGGAACGGTCATAAAAGTAACCTGAGCCATTTACGTGTGTTTGGCTGTAGGGCACTTATACAAGTTCCCAATCTTCAACGGAAGAAGTGGGATGTGAAGACTAAAGAAGTAATATTTGTAGGATACTCAGAAGATCCAAATGGTTATTACTTTAGAGATGCTTCAAATCCAAGACGTATACAGAAGTCTAGAGATGTGACATTCTTTGAAGATTGTTATATACATCTGAAAGATTATGAGAAAGAATCCAAAGAATTCCTTGCAAATGGGTCTATAAGTTAAAGACAGATGCTAATGGAAATATTGTGAAGTATAAGGCTAGAATAGTAGCAAAAGGTTTCAAACAGGTAGAAGGCGTTGACTATAATGAAACGTTTGCCCCTGTGATTCGGCACTCTTCACTCCGTACATTGTTTGCTTTAGCGGCGGAGATGGACCTAAAGATGAGACATTTGGATGTTGACACCGCTTTCCTCTACGGAGACTTGGAAGAGTAAGTGTTTATGCAACAACCTCAAGGTTTCGTGAAGGAAGAACGGGAAGGTCAAGTCTGTTTATTGCAAAAATCATTGTATGGGCTCAAGCAAGCTCCGCGAGCATGGAATAAGATGTTAGATAAAACTCTTTTGAAATTAGGTTTTGCGAAAATTCCTTCGGAACCATGCGTGTATAAAAAACTTTTTGGTAGAAAAATAGTCATTATAGCAGTATATGTCGATGATCTTATTGTCTTTTATTGTACCTTATTTGTGGATGGAGAAATAAAGTTTATTTGTATTGTATTGTATTTTATCAGAATGATCTGACACTTGACAGCGTCAAACGAGATTTGCAAAATATTTTTTCCTTAAAAGATCTTGGAGATTTGCAATATTATCTTTATTTATTTATTTATTTATTTATATATTTTATTGACACAGCCAACAGGTATTAAGCACAAAAATACAGAGTTCTTATGCTATGTGGTTCTTGTCTAGCCTAATACCCAATAACAGGCGTGCAACAGCATTCAATACATTTTTGAATTATAACTTATTGTAAATAATTGACAGAGCAGATTATTAGACAAATTACAGTAAAGTGAACAGTTACAATTATTATTTTACTTATATTATATATTATAATTTTTATTTATTTATTATTGGCGGGACTTGGTTGCAGCATTTTTGTTTTCCACTGACCAATGCGATCAGCAAATATATCCAGTTCCATTGGCCTCTCGAGAGAATTGTAAAGAGTTTGAAGTCTATGAAGAGGTGCCGATTTACCTAGATTTGTGCGTACAGCGCTGGGTTGGAATGTGGAAGCCCTGGACAATCGGGTGTTGTGGCGTCTTGGTTTAAATATTCAAAAAGGCAAAGATGACATTAAGGTAAATCAGAAAACCTTTATTTTAAGTTTGCTGAAAATATTTAATATGGATTTATGTAAGACTGTTGAAACACCGTCAAGTCTAAAGAAGCTGAGTATTGAAACTGGTGAAGAAGATTATCCATTTCAAAGTCTTATAGGTTCTTTAATGTTCCTGGCTGTAAACACTCGTCCAGACATAGCATACATGACGAGCTATCTCAGCCAGTATAACACAAAATATGAGAAAGAACATTGGATAGCGGCAAAAAGAGTATTGCAGTATTTGAGAGGTACTATCGATTATGCTCTTACTTTCAGAAAGACTGGGGAGTTTCTGAAGGGATACACGGACGCAGATTGGGCTAATTGTACAATTGATAGAAAATCGTACACTGGGTACTATTTTGTTCTGGCAGGAGGCCCTGTAGCGTGGCAAGCTAAGAAGCAGCAGACAATAGCTTTGTCTTCTACTGAGGTGGAGTACATGGCGCTTACTGCTGCAGCTAAAGAGGCTTTATATTTAAGGCGTTTTATAATGGTGGTAAGTCTGATTGTGTTACGTTGTACAGTGACATTCAGAGTGCACAAAGTCTAGTGCATAACCCTGTTCACCATGAGCGAACCAAACACATAGACACGAAGTATCATTTTATTAGGGAAACTGTGTCTGATGGGATTATTGACATTAAATTCGTCAGATCGGAAGAAATGTTTGCTGACGTACTGACAAAGCCACTAGGCCGTAATTTACATAAAATATGTGTAGGCGGTTTAGGCTTAGCATGATTTTATGGTAATTTTAGGGTTCCGTACCTCAAAAGGAAAAAACGGAACCCTTATAGGATCACTTTGTTGTCCGTCTGTCCGTCCGTCCGTCCGTCTGTCAAGACCCTTTTTCTCAGGAACGCGTGGAGGTATGAAGCTAAAATTTATATCAATTACTCAGGTCTACTGTCCCTTGAAGCTGTGAAAAAATCAAACTTCTAAGCCAACGCAATCAAAAGATACAGCCGTTTATGCCGCAAATTTTCGACACTTGCAAGGGAATCAAAACCTACAGGGTGCTTCCCGTGAACTCAGAATCTTGAAATTTGGTACGAAGCAACGTCTTATAGCATAGATAAAGGAAAAATTACGAAAACCATAAATTTTTAGTTACATCACATAATATATTTTTTTTTATAATTTTAAACTTACTACCCATTTCCTCAAAAACGCGTAGAGGTATTAAATTGAAATTCATACCAAATACTCAGGTCTATAATACCTTTAAGCTGTAACAAAATCTAACTTCTATGTCAACGCAATCAAAAGAAACAGCAATTTAAGCTGCATATTTTGAAACTCGCAAGTACTCGCAAGGGAATCAAAACCTAAAGGGTACTTCCAGTCGACCTAGAATCTTGAAATTTGGCATGAAGCAACGTTTTATAGCACACATAAAGGGAAAATTCCGAAAACCTTAAATTTTTTGTTACATTACAAAATATATATTTTTTAATAAATATAAACTTATTACTTTTTTCCTCATGAACGCGTAGAGCTATCAAGTTGAAATTCATATCAAATACTTAGATCTAATTGCCTTTAACCCGTGAAAAAATGTTGTTGACATTGCAGGTTTGTACGGAACCCTCGGTGCGCGAGTCCGACTCGCACTTGGCCGGTTTTTTTTATTTAGTTTTTGTCTAGTTTTTTCTGTTTTCCTTATAATAATGTCTGGGTTTAAGAGAGTTTTAATTGAGGGTGGATGTTGTAGATACTTTTTTGTGTTCACTTAAATCTCTTTTTATGTTTGAATTTGAAGGATCGCTAGTTCTGTTTATTTTTAGATATTGTCACTCACAAAATATAATATCAACAAGCAAGTGATATATTTTTATTTAAAATTTCCAACATAAACAAACATTTGGTAATATAAACCTTAGCAGCTGTGAACGTCGATATTGCCAGACAGAAAAAGAGGCCTTAGCGTTAGTTTGGACAGTGGAACAGACTAATAAAAGGTCCTAAACTCTTGGAGGTTATATTCGGCCCAAAAGCAAAACCTTGTGCCCGCATTGAAAGGTGCGTATTAAGACTGAAAAACTGATATAAACTTTCCGCGAGAAAAACATTGCTCGGGTTAAATACCAGTTATTTTCAATCATAATTTTTACCCAAAGTGTAGGTAATTATGTTCCTCTGCTGTTTTTATTTTAAATGTCCTTGGATGGAAATAAACAGTTTTTATTAGGGTTCCATAACCGAAGGGTGCTAAACGGGACCCTATTACTAAGACTTCACTGACCGTCTGTCTGTCTGTCTGTGTGGCTCTCTGTATGTCTGGCTGTCTGTCACCAGGTTGTATCTCATGAACTATGATAGCTAGGCTGTTGAAATTTTCACAGATGATGTATATTTGTTGCCGCTATAACAGAAAATGAAATAAAATCAATATTTAAGAGGGGCTTCCATATAACTAATGTAATTTTTTTGCTCTTTTTTGCTGCATATTAATAACGGCAACAGGCAGACGCTTGAAATATTCATAGAGTGTTAAGGTAGATATATTCGCTTAAAAATAAATAATTAAATTAAAATAAATATTTAAGGGGGCTCCCATACAACAAACGTGATATTTTGCCAGTTTTTTCTACATTTGTGTCTAATGTTGTTTAGATAATGGTACAGAACCCTTCGTGCGTGAGTCCGACTCGCACTTGGTCGATTTTTTCTTTTCATCCTGTGAATATGAAAAATAATAAAGACGTTATTAATCAAATAATTTAAGACTCAAATATTGAACCTTACTGAAGACTATGATCAGAAAAAGAGTAAAACTTACTACATAAAAAAATGTAGGTACCTATCTCCGATTTTGACAAAGCAGCGTCTTGTGCAAGAAACATGCATGAGAAAATAAAAGAGAGTTACCTACCTAGTCCCAAGGTCTATTTCAGATTACAATCCTTGAAGAACCAACCGATTTTACCATCTGACTCATGGAAAGTGATGATAAACCTGCCATGTTTATATTCCATTTTCCAAATTCGATTTCCCAATGCATTTCGACGGCCGCGGCCGTCTGTATCAACATTAGTCTTGCGTTCTTGTGAAGGGTGACAATTTCATTGGATCGTCTAGGATAAACACAAAACGAAATTATTTTCAGCACTTAAATTTTTGGTATAATAGTACTTATAACGTTTGACTGCCTCGTTGGTCTAGCGATTACACGCTCGACTACCTATTAGAGAATGTGAGTTTGATTCTCGCTGGAGATAGCTTTGGTTTATTTGTGCAAATGGGCTCAGCCCGGGTGTTTTTCCACGTTTGTGGCATCGTTGCCTGATTAGCATAGCACAGTGTACCTATCGTTGCTAGGAAACAGAAAGTGTGATTGTGATGTGTGGAAGTTCTGATTATTATTAACGTCAACATAACTGTCATATCATGTGATATTACGCTCAAAAACAAAAGGTAAGCGCACTTAGCGTGATTCTATGCTCACTTCACAGTCGTAGTACCTCCCCATTAGTTGAACCTTCATCAAGTTTTGATGAGCCGTCGACAGCATAAATAGGGAGCTCTGTAGAAACTGGTGCGCGCAAACTTTGCCTGTAGCCCACTGTATTATGATCTCAGAGGATTTAAGTTACACGTTTGTCTTTGAAAGGTAAAATTTTGGAGACTGTTGTCGAAGTTTGGAATATTACGCAAAGTTTTCTATTTAGTTTTGCTGATACGTGGGTGTTGTGGATCATAATGTCGCTAAGAGTACTTTGTTGCCTTTTCATGGGTCGTTGAACCATTTAGAAATATAATCAGATATTTAAATAAATAAATAAATAACTTCCACATCACACAATCAATATATTTATATTTAGCAGTAATATTGTATAATTTGAATAAGTTTTGTGTAAAATCAGAATCGAATAATTTAGAAGTTTCTGAGTTTAAATCTGTTATTTTGCCTGGGAAATCAACTACCAGGAGACGGGCAGCAGCGTCTTCCTGAGATTCCAACCGCATACTGCGATCGCCAACCCGCCTGCCAAGCGTGGCGATTATGGCAAAACCCCTCATGGTTATGACAACCACGAAGGAGGCCTATGTCCTGCAGTGGGCGTCAAATGGCTGATGATGATGATGATTATGATCATGATGATTTTACCTGAATAAACTGAGTCAATCTATCTAGGTTTGAACTATGGATGCTGACTACCATCGATTCGCAGGAAATAATGTATATTCGACAGTACTGTACTCACTTACAATAGGGGTGCCTTACGACACTAGTCTAAGGGTCTAAAAGCTGTCAAGTTTACTTACCTAGTCAGTTCTATATCTTGTTAGGCCTGAGATTTCCGCAGTTAGTTTCCTAGTTTGGCCATTGTACGTAGCAAGCGCTGAGGTATGTAAACACCTGAAACTAGGGTTTCCTCAACATGTTTTCATTCATAGTTACTGGTGGTTATGTTATACTTTATTGTACACAGCACAGACCGCCAGGAAGACCGAGAAAACGTTGGTGTGATGACATCAAGGCTGTGGCTGGCAACATCTGGACGAGACTGGCACAAGACCGCGAAAAATGGCATGATTATGGAGTAGGCCTTTACCCAACACTGGGTACCCTAATGAACAATAATTATTTTGTGACAATTGGAATGTTAACTATTATCAATTTAATTCAATTTGTATTATTTATTCAAATTTTATTATTTGTACACAATTTTACATTGAATTTGATTTGATTTGCTTTTAATTTAATTTAATTTATTACCGATTGTCATTTGTTTCACTAGCATGCTAAATGGAAATGGAATTGTAATTAGGAAATAAAAGGCTATTATTATTATTGTACACAAGAAAGAAATATGTTACACATAAAAACAAAGCAATAAGAACGGGTACATAGGCGAGCTTATTTCTATTGAAATTTCTTCCAGCCAACCAGATCAGTTGTGAGACGATGATTTTAAAGAGGTAGGAAAATAATTGGTGGTATTGCTACTACAACTTCACAACTGTACGTAACTTAGAAAACAAAGTCATAGGTGCATGCCGCGATTCGAATCTACGATCTCCCGAATATGAGGCCGGCGTTCTACCACTGCTCTACCGCCGCTATTGAAATAACACAAACGTTTTTTTTTTTAAATATATTTTAGTACACAACTGAGCGTTGGTAGCCTAGTGAGTAGAACATCGGACTCGGAAGCGAGAGACCCAGGTTCGATCCCAAGTGCGGGCATGTACCTATGACTTGGTTTTCTAAGTTATGTACATTGTGAAGTTATAGTAGCAATACCACACGCTAACGGTGAAGGAAAACACCGTGAGGAAACCTGAGTGTCTGAGCTATTCACATACCTCAGCGCTTGAAATCGCCAATCCGCGGTGGGCACGCGTCGTGATTAAGCCCATACTCTCTCCTTGAGAGAAGGCCTGTGCCCTACAGTGAGACGCATAAAGGCTGATTATGCTACACAACTATGAAATAACACGAAACGTGAAAACCGTTTTTCAGAAACGATAACTGGACCATTTGCAATAAAGCAACAGAATAAATTCTCAATTAATTTTTCATGCTATCTTCAAATTTAACGCCGTTAATTTGTATGAAAAAGCCACAAGCTGATATTTTGAAACTTTTGTTCAATTCGATTCAGTTCATACATAGCATATTATTTGGTTTTAATGCATGTTTTCCATATAGGTGACGCTGTTTTACTTAAAGTTGTTCGTTGGGAGTGTCATATTTTGGACACCGAGTAAATAGTTTCATTTCGATAACACGTAGTGCAGCCGACAATACATCAACCTCCACATTTTATTTGCAAAGTCGGATGTAATGCAATAGTAGTAAGAAAGTTTGCATTGGTAGCCTAGTAGAGGGGTCTACTAGAGCGGCCTAGTGGGTAGGACATTGGACTCGGAAGCGAGAGACCCAGGTTCGATTTCCAGTGCGGGCGCATGTACCTGACTTTGTTTTCTAAGTTGTGTACATTTGTGAAGTTATAGAGGCAATACCACTAGCTAACGGTGAAGGAAAACATCGTGAGGAAACCTGAGTCTCTGAGCTATTCACATACTCAGCGCTTGAAATCGCCAATCTGCGGTGGGCACGCGTGGTGATTAAGCTCTCTCTCTGAGAGAAGGCCTGTGCCCTACAATGGGACGCATATGAGCTGCTTATGGAAGTTTACATTTCTTGTCGAGGGTTATTTAAATTTTGGCGACCCTCTCGATGAATTATGGGCGATCAAAATTCGCGTATTTTGAATTATGCATGATGTTTAGGGCCATGTGTTTACTTAGGATGATGTTTTAATACTATAACTTGCGGAGAGACCTTTGTCTTGATTAATCCTCAGGCTTGATTAATGAGAGGGGCTTGAGACTACCTAGTTACATTAATTATAGCGTTTGACTGCCTCGGTGGTCTAGCGGTAACCACGCCGAAGGTCGTGGGTTCGCTTCCCACTTGGGGCCGTCGTAAATTTGTACACATGGCCTTAGTATTAGTGTATTTCCATGTTTGTAATGTCCTTGCCTGGTTACCATAGCACAGGGTATCCTAGTTTGGGACCAGGTCAAGGTTTTGTGGAAGTTAGTCATTAGAAATATGTACCGTCGTATCAATAAAGCGCTCTTTCCTCTGAGATGGCTCTTGAGTTTCAATTTCGAGATGCAGTTCAAAACCAAAATGGTGTTTCTGGTTCCCACGACACAGGGTATTCTAGTGTGGGGCCAGAAGCAATGTATGTGCCTGTATGTAAATGTTATGTTATGTTATGTTTATTTTAGTAATTTTTGCAGCATTTTGTAATAATATTTATTTAATTAGTTTTCCGTTCTTCATTTCTTTTGTATTGTGCTACACCTCCTATTGAAAGTAAATACATAAATATCTACCTTTCTGTACTAAAATTCGTCCATGACAAAGGACAAAAGGAAAATCTGTCATAAAAAATATTTAATACCCGGCGGCTTTTAAAATATTGTTGTTGCAATACAATGGAACAAACAATGAATACGTTTCCTCGATAACAAATGACGATGCTTAGTCAAACGTCAGTTGAGATGGAATTAATTTGAACAGGTGATGAATCTGTAACAATATTTTGTAGCGATTTAATCATTGTTATCGCTGGTTTCTTACTCTGGAAATCCAAAGGTTGACGTTTGTCGGCTTTGTTTGATTAACATTTTTGGCTGTAATTCTGAATTTAGTAATCTAGCTAAGCACTGATTTATTTTTTTATTTTCTACGCCCTTTTTTTAATTTCATATGTTAAACAACAACTTTTCTTCTATTAGTTTTTTCTCACATAGTTTATTTCAATATTAGTTACATAATCATAAGTAATTTAGTGTACAAGTGTGAAACATCTTTGTTCTTGGTGGTAATTGGTTAATCATTTATTCATTCATTAATATAGTTTTAATTAATTCACGCTTTACGCTCTACTAATGTAAAGAAACATTGCAATTAAATGTTTTAATGCAGCGAATTATCTGTCATACAACGCCAAGAGAAAGCAGAAAACACGATTATAAGCATTAGCAAACACAAAGCCAAAACCCGGAAAGACCACATAAAACCATACATACATACATAAACTCACGCCTGTAACCCAGAGGAGTAGACAGTGAGAAGGGACTGCCACAAATATATCGCCAAATATATCAAGCGAATGTGGGTGGAAGGGCCGGCAAGGGACGTCCCAAATTGACATACTTCGACCAAATAGGGGATGTATTAGCAAAGGGCAAGATAAAAAGTACCCGATACTGGCGTGCGTGCATGCAACGACTAATGAATGTCGAGGAAGCGAAAGTGATCTGTCAGGATCGTGGCACATTAAAACAATTAATTAAAAATATATTTATATATGGAACGAAAACCTCGTCAGGAAACCTGAGTTTCTGAGTTCTTAATATACCTCAGCGCACGAAATTTCCAATCCACGGTGGTTTTTTTTTAGCCCTAAAAAGGGCACCCTCCGGAGGACACGGGGGAGGGAGGTGGTGAATGCTCATGCATAACAGCACGGGCCCGGCCGTGCTGCCAATGTGGGACTCACAGGAAGTGCGCCTACCCACTAAACACCACCTGGGGGCCCTGTTGGTCCTAAGGACCCCTAAACCGATGTTAACATGAACCGATGAAAACCTCGATGCCAAGGAGGGCGCGCATCCACGGTGGGCGCGCGTGGTCCTTAAGTCCATACTCTCTCTCTCTATCTCTCTCTCTCTCTCTCTCTGAGAGAAGGCCTGTGCCCTGCAGTGAACGTATGTAATCAACATAATATGTATTGAATAAAAACATTTCAAAAGCCATACAGCAAAAGTTGTTGTAAATTGTACTCAATTTATTTTTCGCGATTTCAAAGTTTTCCCCATAAGAGAACTCAAAGTTGTTCGTGTTAGGGAGTGGAACCCCCCCCATTTATATAAACAGGGTGTCACAAAATTCCCAAATATTCCCAAATATATAAAATATATGGGAATTTTGTGACACCCTGTATATCTTATAATAAATAGTTATTTTTGAGATGTCAAATAACCTTTGGATCAGGCTACGTGGTCAAAGAATTTTCCGCGAAACATAAAATCGAACTTCGAAAAAAAAAAGATTTTGGAATACTATCCCTGCGTATCCTCTTGGTCGATAGTCTTCAATAAAATTACAATATTTTCAATTATAAAGGGCACAGATTGAAGCCTGCATCGGATGTTTAAATTCTTTGGGCCTTTTATGAAAATTTTAATTTCCATGTCAATAATACACACACATTACAGATGCTATGAGCGGCAGACTGAATAAAATTGGATAGAATTTTCCAATATACTTTGCTTTGATTTAAATGCGTCAGTCAGGATTTCACTATTATTCCATATATTTCGCTTGACGTCGTCAGTCGACAGTCGACAGCAACCGTTATATTTTTGTTACAAAGTCGCCTATAACGTGACTGACTAGATTGCTCGCGTGTAAATGTTGATGTGCTGTCGAGTGTACTAGACTTACTAGATAATTAATTTGTATTGTTGGCTGCTTAGTTAATGGTAATTAATGGTAATTAATGGATTAAGCTCAGCTCTTAGTTAAAATCTAATATTTTTATGTATATCATTCTGTTTCACATGAAAAAGAAAAAGAAGTAAGTAGCTTTTCAAATCAACGATAAAATCAAAGGCTGAATTTTTTTCGTAAACCCGCGTAGTCTTTCGACGCAGTGCAATGAATTACAAACAGTGAGGTTTTAAATTAAAAAGACCTTCCAAACAGATCGTGTTCGTGAAACCGCAACATCCAGCCGAAATGTTTTTAACACCTGAATTCTCGAAGCGGGTCATCCGTGATCGGCTGAGTTCGTTGGGGTTTTAGTGAGCAATTCTGATACAGGAGATAGATTTTTTGTTTTTCAAGTTTGATTCAATAACGTTGGCTGGGAGCAGGATGCTAGGCTGGACTAGATTGATTGACGTTCAAATAAAAATTTCGTACAAACTTCAATGGTTGTGCTTCCAGCTTACTAGGATTTGTACTGGCAGTAAATAGCTCTATAGAAAAGTTTAAGGTACTGCAAAATGGGAACGCATTAAAGATAAATGCTTCATAAGCGTTACAATTGTTTACGTCCGATTTGTGAGGCGCGTTTTCACCCGACTGCGGCGGAGCCCAAAAGGAGGGTAATGTATTCGGCTTGTATGTATATATGTAAGTATGTCGGATTCTATGTTACCTCATAACTCCATTACCAATTGTCAGATTTTGACAAATAAGATCTCAATCAGTTCGTCATGTTTGCGCTGTACGAAATAAGCATAAATCACTAAAAAGACAAAAATAAATTAAACAATAACTAACAATCCGACTGCTAAGCATTAACAAGCAGGCGGGACCCAAATTCAACATGCTTTTGAAGTCGGTTTTTATTTGTTGTTTAAAAAATTTACAAGTTTAATCTTTTAAAGTATTAGGCGTAAAGAAAAACCTTCATCAGCATTACGTTTTAATATGGCCTCTCAAATGATATCAAAAGAAGATTAATAAAAAAAAATTTTTTCTTCTAATTTCACTAAAGTTATGCCAAGGTCTCTGCCTGTTTTTCGTAAGATTTTCATTGAACTCAATTTATTTATGGTAATGTCAATGTCAACTTATTTTACGCTTAGTAAAATACGATTACTTACCCTTCCGAAATCAAACTGCAGCCTGTACCTACATGAAGTTTGTTATACCCGGCTTAATTCCCAAGACTATAACTCTGATGCCAACACCTAGCAAACATCCTGCGGGAAGGCTTTACCGATGGCATTATGGCGCCTGAAAATGTGTCAGTCAGGTGAGCTAGAGAGTCCACCGGGCGACGTAAACAGGGCTAAGACTCGAACCCATCTGTGTATAGGGCCAATAAATATACCTAGGTACATTCACCTCTCTAGCGATACGTGTTCACTACAGAAGGTTAACTCAACGTAAATTCGCTTACTAGTGATATTTGTGAAATGACGGGTGTTGCCATGTTAGTCAAGCAACTGCTGTGTATGCGAATTGGTAGATTAGTCACCAGTCATATTTGCTGACCGTAATCATATGGTCTTATCGCTGAAAGTGATATCTTCCACACAACTTTAGGATGGACAAAATTGGCAGATTGGCAAGTTTTCACTAGTCTGCCTTATCCAATACAGATCAAATTATTTGTATTTCCGTATGGAGTGTGCAAGGCTGATATTAAGGCTCAATTAATCCTGTATAGAGACATTGGACTCCAAAATGTCTTTGTGTAAATACTTAACAGACTCTAGGGCTCACTGTCAGGGACTCTTGGCGTGTCCTTAAATGATGTCCAATATAGTAAATTGGCATGATGTCTCTATGTGGTTTTACTCTGTAATATTTTTCAAATTAGTTTCTACAAGTAACTGAAACGTAGCTCGGCAGTATTATATTATGCAACAAAATTCATTAGTGCACAACGACATAGTTTGTACCTATTGATATGCTTTCACACCCCTCTGAGTTCCTCAATAAATTAGCAGATATTATCCTCATTAGTTATCCTTCTGTAGTGCTCATTTAAAGACCCGAGTCCCACCGGGGCAATTTATCTAGCTTATTTATGAGCGAACTTGAACGAGAGATAAAATAAAAATGAGCTGTTTTTGCGTCTTCAAGTTGTGCCCAAGAATGAGTGGTAAAAATACAAGTTCGGGAAAAATATTGTTTGCGATTTTTTCGTACAAACCTATATTTTTAAATATTATTGATAACAGGTTGAAGAGTTAAGATTATCATTTGTTACAATTTGATTGATTAAGTAATACAATTACTTAATTAGTTTTATTTATTTAACAAAGTATTTCATAAGATATAAGTAATACCAACTTTAATTTTATAAAGCTACTCATACTAGGCTTAGCCTGAGTCTAAAAAAATCGTCTAGCATCTTGATCCCGAGCGCTTCATAAATAAAATGCTCTTATTGCTGAAATCAATCTCAAATGCGCTCTCGAGTTGCTGTTTTGTTGCAAGAACAGAATCTTGAACACAAACTCAAGACTGATCTTAGCTGTAAGAGAGCTTTATTATACGATCTTTAAAAGTACTGGCACACAATAATAAAAATAATATTGCACTACACGCAGCCTCCGAAAAAAGTAAAGAAAGAAAAAATACGTCAGTGAAAATTGTTTTCCCGAAGACGGCCGAATGTTTACGAAGATTACTTTCGCGCTGATCGTTGCCGGTCGCCAATTTCCTTGGTTTACGAGAGCGAGGCTGGCACTAGGTGCGAATTGTGCGCCACCGGGTAATTGAACGTGTTACCCGAGGGGTAAAGCCTGGTTACACAGGGAGGGAATCTTGTATACAAAAGGAGAGAAGAGTTTCGAAGTTCAACAAGGAACAAAAGTTGTACTAAGCCCAGTACGGAAACGTTTTTAACTTGACCTAAATTGCCTAAATGTTACCTGAACCTGAACATAGCACAGCAAACATTTCTCTTTTCTTTACCGTTCTGAGCCCGGCGCGATACTTTTCTGAGAATAATGCTATGAATCGCATATTATTGAATTGTAATTAAACCGGGAAAGAGAGAGGAATTTACGTTATAAGTTTATTGCGTTATAAGTTTCAAAAGGATTATAAATTGTCAGTTCTCTGTTATCGAATACTTTTGAAACCAAAAGCCATAAAAAAAATCTCTAGGTGATTTAAGACAAAATACTGTCAAACGATAGTAAACTGACTGATTTGCGCTCTCAATATCATATCATTAGATTGGAAAAATGTACTTCACGCTAGAAGATAGGTTTAATCAACCGGCTTTTCTTTGCAAACGTATAGGTTATCCTAATTTGAGGCAAACAAAATTAATTATTTTTGTGTCTTATATAGTAACCAAAAAGTGGTACATTTGCTGGTTAACATACCAATCGACAAACTCTCCTTCCCTGAGCTCCAATAAAGAACAACGTTGGTACATTTGCTGGTTAATATACCAATCGACAAACTCTCCGGAAGGAACTGAGCTCCAAAAAAGAACAACGCTGAGCCGCAAAATATTTAACTCGAAGCCGATAGGAAGAGAGCGAAACAAGTTTCTATGCGTTTTGTTATCTTTCCTTTGGCCTCTGTTATTTCTGGCATTTTTGTCTTGTCGTTATATTAATGCGAGTGTTTGACTATTTGTTTACTTTCCATTACCGGGTACTTTCATTATTATTACCTGTATATGACAAAATGTCAGTCTTGTTTCCTAATATGGACTCCGGCCTCTCACATAGGAATAAGTCATGATTTGACAAACTGTACCTACTAAGTCCATTCACCTGAGTTTCTCTCAGGACTCTCTCTCTCTAAGAGAAGGCCTGTACCCTGCAGTGAGTCGTATAATATTATATGCTACATAAAAAAGACCCTAATGGCTCTGTGATCTAGCCCAAACGTTCTCTCTTTTTCTCTTTCGCTCTCCTCTCTCTAGAAGGAGAGGCTGCTTTTGAGAGGAGAGAGTTTATATATGCTGCTTTTGCTATATTTATGTTAAGGTAGTACAACGACAGGCCCAATGCCTTTTTCTCGACTGGCACCGGAGCACAAAATGGGAATCCCGGAAAGGGGACCCACAGGACGGGGGAGCTGTTTATGCAAATATTGTACTGTACAAAGAAAAAGCGGTGTGCGAGTTCAACTTCCAATATGGGTTCCGCGTTTGTTACATATTTTGTTAGTGTTGAAATACGTCGTAAATTCCTAATTGTACGCTAAAGAAGACAAAAATAAAAACAATATCTTTGTTATACGATGTTGGAATAAACTATAATTAACTGAACGGTTTTTGTTTACATATTTGTGATGTCGTTGTTTCTGGTTCCCACGACACATGGTATCCTAGTGTGAGGCCAGAAGCAATGTATGTGCCTGTATGTAAATGTTTATGTTTATGTTTTTAGCTTACTCTGTCATTTTCACAGACCTAAGTTTCCGACCCGTGATCATTTGTGTTAAATTACAGTTTCGCGAAATTATTGACATTAGATGTGTTAAAATACAAATTTTGCTATAAGCATAATCGGCCTATATGCGTCTCACTGTAGGGCACAGGCCTTCTCTCAAGGAGAGAGTATGGACTTAATCACCACGCGTGCCCACCGCGGATTGGCGATTTCAAGCGCTGAGGTATGTGAATAGCTCAGACACTCAGGTTTCCTCACGATGTTTTCCTTCACCGTTAGCGGGTGGTATTGCTACTATAACTTCACAATGTACATAACTTAGAAAACATGTCCCGCACTTGGGATCGAACCTGGGTCTCTCGCTTCCGAGTTCGATGTTCTACCCACTAGGCTACCAATGCCCAAATTTTGCCATAGTTCTCGCTAAATAAGAATTATTTACCATATTTACCGATGTCATGCAGAGTTTGAGACAAAATGTAGGTACAGATAATGAGGCAACATACGACAGAAGAACTCATTCTGATCTCAGTAGAAACATTTGAGATTCAGGGTCGTCAACGTCACGCTTGAGTCCAACAATTCTCTTGAATCTAGCGAAAATTACGGTTCTTTTTTTTATTATTTCATTCACTGACAAGCAAATTTACTCGAATGTAGCGACAAATATCGTTCTTTTTTTGAATAGTTTTATATTTAATACAGTGACCATCTCGCTGCTTCTGATAATGTCGCATTTTTCAGAAGAAGGTCATGAAAAATGCGACATTATCAACAATTTTATGTTTACACACATAAATAAATGTTTTCTTTCTTTGTGAAACAGGTATTATCATATTAGTCCCTCACTAGTTAAGCCATGTAGTAGAAAAAAAAATCGTTGTTTTTTTTTCATGTCATCTAAAAAGATCTCAAAGTATTTTAAACACTACAAACTACAAACTGTAGACAGAGGAGAAACAGAGCACAGTACTAAAGTTAGTGAAATCAAATATCAAAGTACACAACCGAAGCTTCGTATTTCGTATAACACACAACCCTAAAACTAGAGGGGAACGTGAAAGTGAGATTGGAACCCGACCGCTTTTTCACGCTCTACGTGAAGCGTGCACACAATCGACACAATTTCGGGAATAAAAATTTACGGAGACTGCGCATTAAAAGGTCAGCCTTTGAGTGAGAAATGATTACTTCGACAAACAGTCCAGATGGAAACATTTATCTGATAATAATGAGAGATTTGCTTAGGTACAAATATTTTAGGAGGTGGAGTGTTTAGCAACCTTACCCTACTAGCGTGCCCTTTGACCTTAAAAGGGACTGCGATATGCGACCTTATTACAATGAGACCTTATTACAATGGCTATGATCATAGGATCAAATCATGCGTATATTCAAAGCTCAAAATGTTCACCTCTTTCAAAACGGTGACAAAAAAAGTTTTTAGAGATTGTAGGTACTTACGTATTATAAATATTTCAGGAATCGAGTCTCGCAGTTTTTTCCGAGCTTTTCCTGAACTTCAAAGACAATTTTTTTATGATTTAATCAGAAATGTATAATTTCCTGTACTTGAGGTATAAGATGATAAGACGACGTCAGATTTTTCCCTGTACTTGTAGTATAACACTATATTACTTGCCAAATTTCATAGTTCTAGGTCAACGAAAAGTACCCTATACATTTTGATTCCCTTGAGTGACGAAATATACGCTTTTTGCGGTATAAACGGCCGTATATTTATTTTTTTATATTAAGTTAGAATCATACATAACTAAGACATTCCCTTGAAACTGTGAAAAATCATACTTCTAAGTTAACCTGAGTAATGGTTTTAATTTCAACTCGATACCTCCACGCGTTTTCGAGACAAAGGTCTGAACCCTAAAGGTATTAAAAAAACAAGGTTTTAAAAGAATATCTACTTTTCATGTGCCCATACAATCTGAACGAATATTTTGAAAATTGCAAATAGTTTTTAATACTGATTATTGATCTAATGCTGAAATTTTACTGATTTATTATTTAATGAGCTATTAATTAATGTACCTAATGTTATTATTATTTTTTATATTCATTCTAAATTATGAAATTATCAAATTGCTATGCCACTATCGGTAAAATTACACTTGTACCACAATTTTTGTACACATCATTATCATACTGTATTGTAATTTATTGCAATAAAACGAATTGAATTGATTTGAATTGAAAATTTAATTGACTTGAAAACACTATAGCGCTAAAAACACAGAAATAATTTAAACGAATATGACCTTTAAATTTAAAGTAGGTACGTACATGAAGGTATTGAAGAAGCATAATTTGGAGATGTATAACATGTACGTACCGACTTCTTTAAGGTTCATATCTGTTTAAATAACCTATTTCTGTGATTTTATGTGCAGAAGAAAAAGAAAGAGAGAAAATATGGGTTTCATACTGCTGATTCACAATTTCAAGCACTAAGTTATGTAAACCATCCGGTCTGGATTCCATACGCTGTTTCAATTTCAGTTTCAATACCAATTAATTCCTACATTTATTTAAAATACTGCCTTCAAAATCACGCTTCAGTATAATCATAATTGTATGCATTGGTAGTTGGATACATCGATTCTCGTCCAATATACCAATAACCTGGCTATCCGAAGACCAAATAAATACCGTTCTCAAATAAACAGACCCTGAACTAATTTCCACGGACGCCTATAAGCAACAATAACGTTTACGAGCTACAGCGATGATATAGAGTGAAATGGCGTTCAGAGGCCTCAGGAGAACGATCTTCTCGTATTGGTATCATAGTCTATCCCTTGAGGCCTACCGGTACGCTAGATGCGCCAATAAGTTGCTATAGGTACAACAGACGGTATTGCAATAATGTAATAGGCTGTAAGTAAGCATCTATGCGTACGCACTTGCGTGGTTAAAAAAACGATTTAAAACAAGATGTTAAACAATGAGTCATCTTGTTCTTCGCGATATTAGAGCAAGACGACACTATGTTTGGCGGTTGGTTTCAGAGTGTTTCGTTAATGGCACAGGTTATACGTGGATACAGTAAGTACGATATTTTCGAACTGCAGCTTTCGTAAGCACAACAAATTTCGAGTATGAATGACAAGAATGTCAGAGACGAGATGCGGGCCCCGTCTTTATTCTCTATGATCATACTCACCGCTCTGCGGATCAAGAAAACCTGGTTTGACTCTTCCTACAAAATCTAAGTGTATATGGATATAGAATACTTTATTGTACATTAAAAAGGAAATTACACAGATATTTCTTGACTTAAGAGTACAGACGGTGGCCTTATCACTAAAAGTGATCTCTTCCAGACAACCTTTGGATGGACTGGACCAATACATTGGAGAAGGAAGTAAATGTACAAAAAAAGAAATTGACTGTAAAAACAAAGAAATGGATTAACATTCAGTACGAAATTATTTGAATGGTACTTATTTACGTGTTAAAGATTCTAGTTATGTACCTAATCCACAAAATTGTGCAAAAGATAATACACGACCATTAAACAACCTGACCTACATGCAACAGGGAGTTGAGAGTTTTATTATGTTTTGTCTGTAATAAGCTGACAGCGAGGGCTGACTCGCTGAGTCAAATCTCGAGTAGTGGATAAATGGATATGATAGCATCATAGTGGCTAGTTATTCGTGTAATTGCAATTACCTAGATTTATTAATTTACTCACTTTGAAGCAGTAACGAATGTGTGTAGGAATGAATATTACGTAACGCCCTTGAAAAGTTTTGGTCACATTTTGGTGCTAACAACGTTAAAACTATATTTAACCAGAATCCCATGATATAAAAAAGATAAAGTTACCCCTTAAAATAACCATAAAGCAACACATAATAAAATAAAAAAATAAAAATAAAATAATATCTAGTTATTTGTTTAAATTCATCGATAACATGAGGAAAAATACTCATCGTAATGTATACTTAAGAACATTGTCGCTTTATATTTTTAATTAATCTGTAATTATTTGAGTAAATCTATTTTTGATAACAGACTTTAAACAAAAAAGGAGGAGGTTCTCAATTCGTCGTTTTTTTTTTATCTAAGTTCCCCGATTATTCGAAGACGCCTGGACCGATTTTGAAAATGCTTTTTTTGTTCGAAAAGGTAGACTTCCCAGGTAACACGGTCATCAAAATAGAATCTCATGATGGGATCCTGGAGAAATCTAGGAAACTCTTCAAATTTTTTAGCCACACTTGAAGCGATTTGACTGTTTTTTTGTAGCAACTCGTGTATTTGGCGGAATCGCAGTGATAGACAGAAAAACGTGAAATATATGTTTTTTAAATTAAGACAGAATTCGAGACACTGCAGCACTAAAAACACAGAAATCATTTAAACGAATGTGACCCTTAAATTCGAAGTACATGTAGGTATTGTAGAAATATATTTTGGAATCGGTGCCCAAAATGTTTGTGCTGTTCATATATCTTGGATCCGGTTCCAAATTACACTTCTACTATACCTACATGTTTATAACTATTTCAAATTTGGAGGTCATATTCGTTTAAATTAGTATTTCTGTGTTTTTAGCGCTATAGTATTTTAAGTCGGTGTTTACTTGTTATTAAAAAAAATTACAAATATTCACTCACGTTCAGCAGCGAATTTTCTTTCTTCTCTTTCATTCATTCCGACACCGATAGGGATGGCTGAGGCTGTTGTGTTAACCTCTTAAACGAACGTTCCCCTACTTCACGAGTCCAATTTTGAGTCTCGCTGACGAGTTGGGAACTCACGTCACCGCAACTAGTTGGTCACAAGTTGGCGCCTGCCGTCAATGATAACAAAGGCTTCCGCCGAGGCACCAGGCCACATAGACCAACTTAACGCAATTCTGTCTCGTTACTGCGCGTTATAGAAATGGGCGGGTGCCTGGTAACGGGTTACTGTGAGCTGTGAGGTTGAACACAACTTGGGGCGCACGCAGTATAATCTGTGGCTTAGGTAATCGTTCTATTGACGCTTGCTTTCAGTAACAGTTTGAGCGGCTATTGCTGGCTACGTGAAACGAAATTGATACTGATCATACAGGCTGTGGTTTTGTAAAGTGACGCCACTCAGGGGAAACTGATGCAAAAAATAATATTGTTTGTACAAAATCTAAATAATGAATTTAAATCATTAGGTGTTTGGACGATCGGGGTCGCTGGCCGGCGCGCGCACTTCATGGGCCTTCTAATCCACACGCTGTGGTCATTTAGAACAAAAATTGAATCGGTCATTTGCGAATAAAAATTATGTGTAGGAAAAAGTGCGAGTCGGACTCGCGCACGAAAGGTTCCGAACCGTTATCTATACAACATTAGAC
The DNA here is from genome assembly GCA_947308005.1 of Yponomeuta malinellus. NCBI lineage: Eukaryota > Metazoa > Arthropoda > Insecta > Lepidoptera > Yponomeutidae > Yponomeuta > Yponomeuta malinellus. Next base: position 10,056,497 of record OX371006.1, on the reverse strand, counting down.
AAAGAGCGAGAAAAGATAGATTAGGTAGGTACATTGAAAACAGCTCCATCTATAGAAACCAACAAGAAGCGTCTAACATTGACATTTAATGACATGACGCTGTGAAGGTTACATAGATGGCCGCTAGATGGCGAGCGCTGTCTTTAGACAACGTTTGTTGTATGGGAGGCCCTTAAATATTTATTTTATTCTGTATTTAGTATTTTTTGTTATAGCGGCAACAGAAAGACATCATCTGTGAAAATTTTAACTCTCTAGCTATCACGGTTCATGAGATACAGCCTGGTGACAGACAGATGGACAGTCTTAGTAATAGGGTCCCTTACCCCTTTGGGTACGGAACCCTAAAAAGCACATTTTTTTGAATAAGCAATATTAAGACCATTCTATTCTTCATTTATTGTTCCATTTATCATGTAATATGAAGATATTTTTTACGCCTTTATTTACAATTATATGATACCAAATAGACAAAAAGATATTTTGCTTAAAACCAAAAAGGCACTTGGAATCGACCATTTGTAAATTGTATATTATTAAAACATCCTCATTGTATCACTAAATGGTATCGTGGACATTTTTTATCTAGCTTATGAATTCCAAAATAATTTGTTAACGATTAAATCAGAAATATAAAAAAAATATTTACATAACTCGATGACTCTGCAAACGTTTTTTGCCACTATTAATTAGCCTACGACCTATTCTCAGAACAACCAAATATACACAAAACAAATCGTAATAATCGTTGAAGCCGTTTCGGAGGAGTTCGATAACAAACACTTTGACACGATATTTTTATACGTTAGATTTTTTAAGTACAATGATACCTTTTTTACAAGTTTTCTAAATTATAAGTTACCTAATTACTAGCGAATCCCTTTGGAACTCATAAACAACAAAAATCAACATTTACATACAGATACATTGCTTCTGGCCCCACACTAGGATACCCTGTGTCGTGGGAACCAGAAACAGCGACATCACAAACATGTAAACATCCAAGACCTGGGGTTTTTTTTGTGCCCATATAAATGAAAAACAGTTTAAATACCTATCTCTTTTTGACCTACCGATAAAATATAATTAATTAATATGCGATTGGTATATCGCATTATTCACAAAGATCCACGCACCGGTCGCAAAACTGAATAAAAAAAAAATTGCGTTATGGTCACTTGACGTAAGCCTATCGAATATAACCTGTAGGCGATTTAGGTCAAGTCAAAGATGTTCATGAACCGGAAAATACTAACCACTCCACTTAAGGGGCTCCATGCAATAACACTAACGCCCACGAATGGAAAAAATAATATATTTTTTTACAGATCTTTTTTGAAAAGTGTCAGTATAATTTGGTTATCACGTTAATAGTGTTTCTTAGGACCTACGACCGAGAATCTAGGATCACGGACCGGAGACTAGATAGCATTTATGCAAAAAACGGTAATTTTTGGCGTTGATGCTATCTAGTGTTAGGTTTTTTTGCCTTAGGTTCACGGCCATGGGTGCTCAAAATCACTATTAACTTGATGCAGAGATTTTACTTACACTTAAATTGAATGGACGTCTGTAACGTAACTCAAAATACCTCATGGTAAGTACACTGATAACTTATTCAGTTTAGAAGCGGCAGCGGTGGTGGCGGGTGTCAGAGTATGCTTCAGCTTAGCTATAGGTACGTACGAGGTGTGCAGGGTGAAATTACAGCCAGTTTAATTGGAATACTATATGCAGATGGGGTTAAATTAGAGGGTTAATGGATGATGGATAAGGTGCAATTTCTATAAAGCTGTCGGAAACGTTGAGTTTAGGGTGCTCGGCGCGGGCGTTTCAATTTATAGGCAGATATAATTATAGAGATAGATAAATAATTTATTGGTACTTTTGAAACACACAAACACATATGTTGGTCCTGAGTGATAGTGATAATGACAATGGCAACCGCATCTTCTAAATGTTTATCGTCTTTCAAAAATCAACTTCGAAACTCGTTTAGGCTGATTATTAGCTCTTTAAGTTCACCATTTGAAAGCAAAACCATGCCTGCCTATAGCCGTATTAATGAACTCCAGCCAAACTTATTTATAGCAACATCAACTTAAAATGTTAGCACTCAGAAAGATGGTAGTAATAAGTTACAGTTTCAGCACAGAAAGTAGTAAAAAAGCAAATTTTAACAGCACAGTGGCCTTATTACGCTCACCAAATCCTGAGCAATTCTAATCGTCTAACTGTCAAACTCCATACTAATTTGACAGTTAAACGATTGGAATCGCTCAGGATTTGGTGAGCGTAATATAGGGGCAGGTCTTTTAATTATTCTAATATTAATAGCCAAGCCAGCCACAGAGTAATTTCGGGTGTAAAAAAAACTTTCGTAACACCAACAAGGTTCACGTTTATGAAGGACGATTAAAATTTGTACAGTCAAATGCAAAAGTGACCTCGCTTACGAAATATTAACTCAACCGTTGTTACCTACAATTTTCTACGTCATAGTTATGTGGGTAGTTTTTATTGGTAGGATGCGATATTAAGAGAAGAAGGAAAACTTTGAGACCAACAAGAACAGCCGAACAAAGTTTATGGTATTGTTGAAAAGCGTGACTGTAAAGATCGGCGTGCTTGTCTACATCGACAAAATTACAGTAGATTGTTTATTTTATCATCACACATACACAATCATACACTCACGCCTGTATTTCAAAGAATTCGCTTACCTAAGGCAGGGTTGACCAATTGCAACAATCCTGCCAAACCTCTTTTGCTTCACCGCCATTCTTCAGTTTCGGGTGCTTATACATTTTTCCTTGCTTATATGGGTACATTCCCACGCAACATTGAGTTGACATTATGTCCGCCAAAGGCGTCTTAATACATTTTTAATACATTTATTTCAGCACTCTTTCTTCTTTCATCATCTTTATGTCCAAACCAACGCTACTTAATTAATACATAATGTTCCATTCCTTTCTGCTTTCTTTTCTCAACTCAGATCAATACACCCTATTTCAATTTGCTTAAAGCTTACTATTAAATATTACGACCAGAGAAAGTTTCTCTAATATTAAATAATAATAATAATCGATATTAGGTAATTCAAAGTAACGTCAAACGTACTACTCAAGGACCCACACAGAATTCGGATTGAATTACACTTCACCGGATTAAAATTGCAAATGTAATGCTTCACAAAATATCTAACAGAAATCTCTCGAATAAACTTTTCACTTGACAGTACCTACATAAGGCGCACTCGGCGCTCGGAGTTATGAGAAAATTTAGCGAATTAACCCGTAAATCTTCCATAAAGTATCGTTTAATTAAATCCAACAGAGTCATTATCGAGCGCCAAAGCCCTGTTTTATAAACGGCATCTGTATTTATCGGAATATGTGTCGTACAGGCATAGGTGTGTAAACAACATAATATAACTTCAATGAACGAAAAATGTGCAAACCGTTTCATTCAGTATCGAAGTCATTCATATGAATCAGAAATTAGACGCGTCAAATTTCAAGGCTTTATAAAATGGGTTTCAGAGCTTATAAAAATCAGCTTATAAACTTTTTTTTTTCAAGTTGTGCGTCGCACTGCAATTTATAAAGTAGTTTCAAGTCAAACTACTTTATAAATTGTCGTGCAACAAGCAAAATGTTAGGTAGAAGTATCATGTAGGTTTTTAACTAGGTCATTTAGAATTAACAATGCCCGCTTTGTCTGTACAAATTATACTATGTTTATGAGTACAATGAACTCAAACCCTAGGTGCATAGTAGTTGATTCCATTAATTAATTATGGCTTGCTTTTTAATTGAGCTTAGTGATTGTTTTCTTTTTGTATAAACTGTAGCCTGTATTAAAGGAGATTGTTAGTGGACGAGAAATAAAGGATGAGTTTGGAATTTCTTTATCCTTTCCAGTACATGAATTTAACGTACTTAAAAGAGGCACCTACCTATGTTTAATTTGTAACGTTCAATAAGCCGCAGTTTCGGCGCTACATTGATAAAAACTGTGACGATGGTTGTAGCTGTAGTTATTCTACAAATTGCTGTAGATATTCGATGTCCATTGTAATGCAGTTGTTAAAGTGACACAAATGCTGAGCCGCTGAAGGGATGATGTGTTGTAGCCTAGAGCGACGTGTCACGTCTCTATTCGCCTCGGGGACCCAACGACGCTTGTAGAACGATTTCACGCAAAGTGGATTTGCTTTTGTGACGTTTTCGGCGCAATGATATTTAACATAGTTATTTCAGGTTTAAAGTATTCTACGTCACGTACATTGGTGAATTTTTAGTAGCAATACCACTCGATAACTGTGAAGGATAACATCGTGAGGAAACCGGAGTGTCTGAGGTATCGATATACCTCAGCGCTTGAAATTGTCAATCCGCGGTGGGCATGCATGGTGATTTAGTCCATATTCTCTCTCTCAGAGAAGGCCTGTGCCCTACAGCAGGACGCATATAGGCTGCATTATTTCAGTTTCAACAAAACATAGAGTTAGTAACAATATTTCCACCTAAAACATAAACACTAATACAAACATAGTATGTAAGTTTTAACTGTAATAATTGTGGTTTTTGTAAATGTCTAGTCTTGAAAGTCAAAGTTACAGCGCCAAGTATTCAGTCGCGTTATAGTACTCATATAACGTAATTTTATTATTGACTAAAGCTACCTTTATTGAGACTTACTTTTTGTGTGTGGTAGACTGTATTCATTTATTGTTCATTATAGTACGTACAACGTTTTACTGATGACGAACAGTGGTAGTAAAGTGTTTCCCATTTGACTACTTTGAAGGCAAAGTGAGTGTTTTTTATTTAAAGAAAATATAATAAAAGCGCAGGCTGTTATTAAATTTCCAGTAGGTACGACTCGCGCGTCATATTGAAAGAAAACAGTAAAGATGTCGCAATGAGATAGGAAATATTAAACGAGAGTGGAACAAAGGAAAATTATGTTGCACGTGTTTCAGAGAAGGCGAAATAACTCGTTGTTCTAGAAACGTCTCTTGTATCTGCGTCTCCCACAGGAGTTTAATTTTTTTTCCTTTATTATAAACGACGACAAAGGGAAGGTTTTCTCCCAACGCACCCCAAAAGTGACCTAAACCTAAAATCTTAAGTAAATATGATAATTTATATAATTATTTCGTTGCATTGAGTGAAAAATTGATGCATACATGTATACATACATACATGCATGAACTCACGCAGGCGTGGATACAGGTATCCCAGAGGGGTAGGCAGAAACCAGGGACTGCCACTTGCCTCGATCCTGACAGATCATTTTCGCTTCCTCAACATTCATTAGTCGTTCCATGCACGCACGCTGGTTTCGGGTACTTTTATCTTGCCCTTTGATAATACACCCCCTTTTTGGTCGAAGTATGTCCGCCTGCTTATGTATGTATGTCCGCCTAGTCCGCGTAGGGACCAGCATTCCATTATGGATAGCCAATCTAGCTCTTTTGGAGATATTTTGGCCACTCACTAAGGAGTGCAAGGTACCGTTTACACAATTTCCTGCTTTTACACTTCTTTCCAAATCACCTTCACACTTTTCATCCCTTGCAAAGAGACTCCCCAAATAGACAAATTCCTTCACTTGTTCCACCCTTTCACCTCTAATCCTTATCTTGCACTCAGTCATTTCATCATCTTTTTCGAACACCATTACTTTCGTCTTACTCACATAAATGTTCATTCCTTTCCTTTTAAATGCCTCATCCATTACTGGTACTTGTGTCTAGAAAAAATAGATATCGTGCAAAACGTAATAAAATTGTGAGGAAACTTGAGTATCTGACATATTCGGCGACTTGTGTATCTGTGATTGATATCGCTAATCCGCGAGGGCATTTGGCTGTCTACCTCAGAGATCAACTTTCACGAAAAAATCAGCTTTATTTCCTGGGTTCCTGAAACACCATTAGAGTTTGTGTTTTATTACAACTTTCTTCTCAGATTTATATTTTAGGAAATAAATTATTATGAAAAATGCGACATTATCGGAAGTAGCGAAATTGTCATCAATCCGTATCTCAAGATATGATATGAGGTCATTGGACTAACAAAGAGCCATGCATTTTTAGCGTTCATTACTCAGTGGCGGAAAATTTCGAAACTATTCAAAAAAAGAACCGTAGGAATTTGTCGCTGGATTGGGATTGTCGGGCTCAAGCGCGACGTTGACGACCTTTCCGAACATATCGCTGCTTCATAATAGGTCCCAGGGTTTGCACTTTACGCGCTCTACCAAATGCGCAGTCTTCAGTAAATATTTGCCATTTTATGTAATCTAAGCAATAAACGTCTCTACAAAGCAGAAAATTACAAATATATATTCCAAACTACTTTGTATTTCATAAAAACTACAAATTGTGTGGTTGGAAAACAAATCTCTGAAAGTAAAAAAAGGAATACACAATGGGATTTTTTGCGAATTGCCCAAAGCTGGATTTTTTTGTAAGCTTTCATCTGTTGGAAATGATAATGAATGGATGTTTTTCAACTGCCACTGCTTCCACTTTCTATCTGTCACTCCATTACAAATTCAATGACAGACGCATACCCAAAACCCATTGTAATTTTTTATCTCAATTTTTGGTTGAGTTATTGGTGGCGTCTGTGACTCGAGACGAATGATTTATGATGATTCTATCTTACTTACGTTTATTTGTGAATTTGTTGAGCCCACTGCAGTTCATAGTGACAAGTAGAGATAGTCCAAGTACTAGTACTAACACATACTTATTCGTCTTTTATTTTCATTAAGTCCATTTTTATATTACAAGATTTCTTTGTGATAAAAGTCAAATATGGCTAGAATAATAGGTACTAGTACTGGTACGGGGTACTGGGTACTGGTTGGAGCCTTTATATTTGAGGAATTTTTTTTTACCTAGCCTCCTAGGTGTCCCATTGTAATGCTTTCATTGACTTTTATATCATTCTTGAGCCGGTGCCCAGTTTGTTTTCACAAGGGTTCAAACTTATAATGGTTGTTTGACTCACTCTTGGCCATTTTCCCAGCGATAATTATGACGGCACAATGTTACTTTATCATTAGCCCGCATTTTGCACGACCTCTATTGACTTTCGGTTTCACTTGTCAGGCTATCACAGTATACGTAAAGTGTTGCAAGGGAAAACACAGTATTATTAAGCAGCTAACAAATTAAACTATTCTACCTGGACTTATTTCTTGGACTTCAAACAACAGATAATCACGTGCTGAATATAGGGAGGGATTTTTATTACTTTAGTTAATATCATAATAGTAGATAATAATTAAAATCTTCTTGACTAGAAATACGTACTTATCTGAGAGTAATACGTTTCTGTACATTTTGCATATACTGGTACGTAAGATAAGGTAGCGGGGTTCGGAGAAGTTTTATTTGTGTTAGAACTATGTGCCGTTACATACGTGTGATTGTATTAGCAGCATTAATCGGATTTGTTTATTCAAGTAAGTTTTGGATAATCGTGTCTGAGAAAAGTAATAAGAAGACAAAATAACTAACAATTTTTGTTTCCATGTTAATTTTGAAAATCTTTTGGGTAAAAAGTTATGGGCGGCGGCGGCGGAATATAAAGTAAAGCCGGGCTTTTGGGAAAAGTTGTCTCCTAAACGAAAATCGTGGTCACGACTGATTTATACTTAAACAGGTGTGGATGGATACGTCATGATTTCTGAATCATGAATCTACCTATCCTAATTCTAGAAAGTGGAGACTGGTCTAGTTATAACGTCATAAAGATGGCAGTTGAGCGATGTGGTTCCAATTTATTTCATTTTGTGTGAGGTATCATTGTAAAATTCATTAATTGCTCTTAGGGTAGATTATAAATATTTGTGGTTTTTTTTGTGCCGATCGATGGTAACAGCAGAAAACAACCGAGCCATCAGCACCTTATTTTATGTGATTGTTAAAAATAGCTGCAAAATTATTATATAATAAATATAATAATTTTGCAGCTATTTTTAGAAAGGCTTTAAAACTTTCCAGGGTTTTTATACTAAAATTTATTACGATAAAGTTTATAATGAAGAAATTTACTAACCTGGTAAAAATAGACTTTTTTGAAAATATTGTTTATGCCGTCATAACTAGAGCAGTTTTAATTTTTTAGAATTTGGATAGACTATTTCATGTTCCAGAAACCATGCCAAATACATCCATACCTATTTTTAGTATAAATCATTTTTTTGAAGGAGACGACATTTCCCGAAACCGCCGTTCCACAATATAATCCGTCGCTTGTAACTTATTACCTGGAATATTTATAAAAGAAGCATGTAGACAAAAACTGTTTATCTTCTTTATACTTGTCTTAGACACTTTTGTTTTGTTTTGTCAGTCGTTGGGGCATTGTTTTTAATAAATCAAATTTTGGCACTTTCAATTCGAAATGGCTGCTCGCGCCTTCCCCGCCTGTTGTCTACACAAAAATAATAAAGTATAAATAAAAGCTTGGAGTTGCCAGCCTTCTTGGAATCTTATCGACCGAAGGCAGAGATTTTGCCGCAATTTTCTATCTTAAAGTGCCGGTCAGACACCTCATTTAACCTCTTATATCTTGAAGGTCATTCTTTTAATGTCTTTTTATTTTTTTAAGGTGCGCTACGAAAAACGAAAGAGACGCGACATGGACGATTCTTCTTCGATTTACTAGGCTACCTCCATGGATTCAAAATAGGAAAAGACTCTGCATTGCAACTAGCACCAATACTTTTCCCAGCACCAATCATAATTGTACCATCCTATAATCAGCAACAGTCTGTATCTATACAGAAAGGCACATCGGAAGAAAACTACCAAGAAATGGGCAGTACTATACAAACTATAACAACGTCCGCTAAACTAATTGATACTACGATTGCACCAATAAATGATGATTCTAATACTATACGTCAGCCTCCTAAAAGGGAAGTAAGTGAGTCTGACAGCTTTGGACAGTTGAGACAGCAAACAGAAAATTCTAATACAACTCTGACAAACTCCTCTCTGTCTCTAAGTGGAACTTCTGGTATCTCTACAAATCCAGATAAAAATATTACTATTGCAACAACGGAGTCAATAACTTTACAAATTAATACGAGTGGAAAATATCCAGCAGCTGTAAACAGCAATATCACAGTTGAAAATTTGACAATAACTACTGAAGTCCCAAAAATGAATGCAACACCAAACTCTAATGTAACAATACAAGGAATAAATGCTACCGAATCTCTAAACCCGACAGCGGAGGAAATTAGTTGGAGTCGACCTCTAATATACCCTAGTTCACATCTGAATGGCATTTATGGAGTGCCATACCCGTATCCCGCAGCTACATATGACAATATGTTTGTTAACCAACTTTTGCTGACAACAGATGAGCCAACCAATACGGAGTCATTACCTCCAAAAGGCGATCAAAGATGGCAGATGTTTTCCGGAATAAAGAATAAATTGGATTCAGCGGTAGGATTTCGACCTTTGGCTGGATTGTATTACGATGGATTTTTGCATACTCCTCTGGTGAAGAAGACTGGATGGTCACCTAATTTTTAAGATGTTATGAAACGTATTTTTACATGAATTGATAATTTTATAGAATTTTGTTTTGATTAAGACGACTAGTGCCAATCCTTTTTAGTAACTTTATTGTGTATTCAAAAACCAAATAAAATCATTGAGAATTTGTAGAGCAAACAGTGCAGTATTGTGTATTCAAAAACCAAATAAAATCATTGAGAATTTGTAGAGAATTTGTAGAGCAAACATTCGACTCAATCATCCACAAGCTGGAGTTGTCTAAGGAATCGTAAAATCTACAACAATACTGTCGACTTCCAACTGCGGCTTGGTAACAATAAACCCTGTTCGGCTTTGTGCGCCTTTGAAACCCGTTAGGTACATTGTTACAAGGGATCGGTTGCATTTATAGCCGACGGTGCCGTGATGTCCAACCCAGAGTGAGTAGACACCATTTACATTATCCCACTGGCGATGATTTTAAAACTCGGTCACTGAATTTTTAAAGTAGGAACCCAAACGATATGTTAATGAAATACAGAAAATTTGCTTCCAGCAAATACGCATTTAACAATGGGTTGACTCCCTAGGCAATCTATTGCTATGAAAGATGATTCTATAGTTTTGCAAGTCCTATTGATGAATATAACTCTATTTGCCTGATGAATATAACCATAACTCTCTCTCACGTTCTCTCTCTTTCTATCCGTTTCCAGAGCATAGCGATTGATTGTGGTTTATTGTATGTATTTTTATAGGTATTAAATATTTGCAGTGTCTGACTGGGTGATTGATTTAAGTCGTTCCATTATGCGGATCTGTACATAGTCACTGATCTGCTATTAATTGGCTGAAATCCTCTTCAATTTGAGGCATTTTCAGAGAAAAATATTTAATACCAAATTTGTATTCTGCACTCACGACATCATGGGTTACCAAAGGCTGTTTGTAGAGTGCGTAAAGCGCAAATTTCATAGAATTTATAATGAACCTTGTTATTTCAAAAATATAACAGACTAATTGAGTCGTCTCCGGAATTTCTCGGGGAATACCGACTTTATAAACACTCTTAAAAGAACAAGCACTGCATGACTAAGTTAAAAAAATCCAATCATCTTGACAAAATTCCACTTTCGTGATATGTGGAATGCTTACATCAACATTAGTTATCATTGGGACAACATGATTGAGCTAAACAAACAGATCAGAATATACCTATTGATTGACTAAGCAGCCGCTGAGGCAGAGGATGAGCCACGGGTGGTGTCTGTTGGGCCTGCGGTTGGCTCGGCAAACCAACAAGCCTGCTTACACGGCCAGTGTGGACTCGTTATGTCAAAGCTCCAGTGAACATAAAACGGTGTAGAGTATTTGAGTAGGGATTTCTTCAGAAAATTGTTCAGAGTGCTTAGGGAGTTTTAAAGTCAAACTGACCATATTTTACGCCATACGCCAAATTTTAATTGGGCAACAACATTAATTCCGTGTCAGACTTGCTTGTATACCTCAGCACTTGAAATTACCTATCCGCGGTGGGTACGCTTGGTAATGAAGTTCATAGTCTCTCTCTTAGAAAAGGTCTGTGCCCTGAAATAGGACGTAGGTACTCGTATATAGGCTACATAAAAAAAAACTAAAAAAGTAATTACATAAAAACTAAACTAATAAACAAATAAACACAATTCGATATCAAATGAAAGTACAGTATAATGGAGGACAAGTATACTTTTTGTGTGCCAAGATTTCCGATAAGGAAGTATTTCTAGCAAGATAATCTTAGCACAGACTGGAAATTATTGAGGGGTATATATATACCCCACAAATATGTATACTCGTCTGTGATAGACTCATATTTTACAAATTAGTTCTCACTTTGACACTGAAATAAAGAACTTGGTAAGTCTTAACTCAACCTATTAGGGAGGTGAATAGAAAATATAAAGTAGCTCTTAAAACTCGTTCGTTAGGTACACACGTTAGGTTCATATTGGTAATATCCTAATCACAATCAGTGATTTGTTTGACACTTCGATGCCTTTTTCAGCGATCGCCTCAATTGTGCTTTATTCTCAAATCTTGCATAGGACCTACTCGCATTAGTATTCTGACGACAAGCAGGGATATTCGGGGCATTAAGTGTTCCGACAGGGGTCAATGAGTAAAAGTTTGGACGTCTAATCACTTATTCTACTCTGTGGTCTCGTGAAAGGATTCGTTGCGGGTCTGAAAATACCATCTTTGAATATTGATGGCTTGGACAGTGATGTCATTATTTGGCTATTCAAAAATTCAAAATTCAAAATTCATTTATTTCAGGTTGCAAGACCCATATTGACAAAATAAAAATAAAAACAACAAAGAGAGACAACACTTACAGTACATACAAAACACATTCAAATTCACACTTTTATGCATGTATATGCCTGTCGCAGCAGTGCCGGAAAATGTAACGGATGTTAAGTAAAATGCATTAATGCTTTAAATTACTCGTTTCATTCACTATATAAGAAATTATTCAAAAACAGCAATAGCCGAATAGGACTTGCATCCCGCGTAAAAGTACTGTACCTCTCTTCTGTCAGAGTCTTAATTATACATAGATAGATAGGGAACACTTTAAGGCATAACAACAAGAAAGAATCATAAATGGTTAGACCTGTCACTGACAGATGCTGTATCGCGTTTACGAATATTGCTTAAAATGTTCACATTCTTAGATCGTCATAACCGAAAAAATAGTGGTAAATGAAGAGATTATAAATAGACAAAACATATTTCTGAGAGTTTGCGTTTGCATTACATTTTACGAGCAAAGTTGCAATCCGAAACAAGTGCAAATTGCAGCCCACCTAACTCAAAATACACGTCCATCCGACTGACATAAAGCAGCAGGCTCTCATACCTAATGTTGTAAGGCAATTTTGAAGTTATTGGATTCACCTAGGAGAACTGCTATGCCAACAACAATGCTCTACCAGCACTCCACCTCACCTGAACACATTTTACACTTCCAGCTCGAATGGCGAGTGACTCCGCCGTTTGAATAATAAATGTTCAGGAACTCGCTCCTTTATTCTTGTACTGTCTCTAGCGTTCTAAACATAACTCGGCTTGGAGAAAATAGCTCGATTAAATTTTAGTTTGCATCCCTTGTCAACTAGCGGCAGTTTTCAAAAAGATCAATTGCATAAGAACAACTTCCTTGGGTTGATTAATGAATTAAAAACTAACAAAACGTAAACATTGATTGATTGCTAATATTTACGTGAGGTTCACTTTGCAACTGCCGTTTTGTAACTAATTATTTCTGCCTTTGTTCATCGTCAAGTTTATTCAACTGTACCGAGGCAAGTTGATTTGACGTTTTGTCAAAGGGATGAACCCTTGCGTCTATTTTGTGGGATCGGTTTTAGAATAATTTTTGGAATAGGTTTGATGAAAATCACGAAAATGTACTTTGTAAAGATGTGTCACAGGAACAAAATGGAGTGGAACTTTGTCGAACGGAATTCAATATTCGAATTTCGAGAGACATTAATCCACAAACAGATAATTTGCAGCGGAATAAAACACAACCAATAATGACGGCCAATATGCGTGACTAAAGATACTTATTATTGTCCATACGTAACAAGCGGTCAGCAAATACTGGCTGTACTGTTTTTATTAAAGAGTCTAGAGTAACTTTGTTCGGCCATAAAACCATAATGTACATACAATACAGTCGTTTTATGCCCGTACAAAGTCTCTCTTAATCTTTAATAAATCAAAGTCTTTAATAAATTAAATTATTTTCTCTCCTCGACCGCCAGGATTGGATTGGATTGGACGTCATCCGGTAAATAGTGACCGTCTACGTAGCCTGCCGCAGCACAGAGGTGGGCTGCAGCTCCAGGAGTGAAGACGCCCGATAGTTAGAATGGCCCGGTACTCAGACCCCAAAAGGAGGATAAAAAAACCCCTGGATTGGAGAAGTTATAATTTTACTGCAAATTAGAAATGTTGGAAACAAGCAACGCAATTCAATTGTTCAATATAGACCTTATAAAAATATGAGAACGGTAGAGGCGCGCACGTCCGTGGCTGAAAATGAATCGACGTCTCGTTGCAAGAGAAGTGGGGATCGTTCTCTAGGTTGGTTTTTGACAACACCCATACAACGCCTGTAATGACTAGTGATGTACACGCAGTCGCTAAATCTTGTTTATAGATAAGTCGATGACTGAATATCGATACTTAGTATTTTAATAGGTTTGTATTTTAAAAATTTGATTGCTCTTAAATTTAGATTTCAGTTAAAAGACACAAAGTATCTAGGCTCCTTTATTTATTTACTTTTAGGTATAGGAATGTAAACACTGAATATAAACACATTCGGCCTTTTTTTATGAAAACACGATTCCTCTAAAACCAATCACAGATTATTGTGGCTACATCTTTTCCTTGTAATATCTCCAGCACAGACTATTTTAATCGGCGTTTTTGAAGTATTTTAAGGAATCGAGTTTTTATAAATAAGACCGATTGTTTTTAACTTATTTTGTTAATTGTAAATTTTAGTATAATGTGTTTTAATTTTTTGTAAGTACGTGTTAAATAATAATATTCATGCAATCCAGTTAAGTTACACACACTCGATGTGTCGATGACATTAATAAAGTCGACGGAAAGCAATATACCTTCGTGATTGGCCAGTTTCACTTTGGACAATAACCGTTTGGACTGTAAGCGCCACTTGCAGCATCCCACTAACCCGGGGTTACCCCCTTATAACGGTGTAACGGGTTAACCCAGTGTCAAATTGTACTGGTAACTCCAGGCTTAATCGGTTAACCCCGGGTTAGTGGGATGGTGCAAGTGACGCTTAGTTACATACATTTACCAAGGGTGTTGTAGGAACGTTCTCTGAAGGTTGAGTGTAATTAGGCCAAAGATGTCATTCAGTTATTGCTATCGACCAATGTATAAGCCTTATTGAACATTCAACTATTATAAATAAAGTATTATTTGATTAGGGTGCTGTAACGTCTAGTATTCCGTATCGCTGGCATATTATATTTACATATATGTACTGATGTTCCGCAGTAATGCTAGGCGTCTGAACGATCTCACTTTGATAACGTGGGAGAGGGATCGGTGTCTGCTCTGGGATGCCATCTGTGTATGCACTTTCGCACCTTTACACGTGGCTTTTACGGTCGCTAGCCCTGGGTCAGCTGCTGAAACTGCAGCTAGACTAAAATTTGCGAAATATAGCCGGCTAATGAGCAGTTACCTATTTGTGCCATTCGCCTTGGAAACTACTGGAGCTTGAGGTACCCAGGGGAGTTTTTATTAAGAAGATAGGGCGTCGTCTCAGGAACCGCTTTGGCTTTAACTACAGCTCAGGGCCATTTTTTATGAAAGAATATCCCTTGCTGTTCAGCGCTGTAATGCTCTCAGTGGTACCTCAGGTACCTTTGGGTCAGAATGTGTGTGAATGTGTTACTGATAATTAAGAATTTTTATCGTGTGACGAAAAGCAAAAGAATTATTTAACTTTATTAACATTATTAACCTAATTCCGGAATCACTTACTTCAATTAATAAGTATTTTATTAATATTAATTAAGCTAATAAAGTATTAGTTCAAAAACAAGAACACTATTAAATTCCCGGTCAATTGTTTTGCAAGAAATTCCCCTTACAATACCTAGATATTACTATTTATAGCGCGTAAATTGTCAGCAGTCAGGTTTTTTGCATTCTTTTATTTCAGTTTTTATTTCTTTTTCTACTTTGATGAAGGTACTTACCTAAAGTTCCTCAAGCGTATTCGATAAGGGAATTCGAATTAATTAAGGACTCTAGAGCCACATTCGCTTATTTAAGGACGAGGGTCATCAGTACATGTTTAACTTTGTTTAATTGGACAGTGTAGTTTAATTAGTTGTAGGGAGGGATTTATTAAAGTCACTTAAGCTGTGTTCAGATTAGTTGAACAGGAAAACTTTTTTAATGTATTTTGAGTAAATTAGCGTTGTCATTGCGGCAGATAAGGTACACGGTAAAAGTGTGTGTAGAAAACGAAATAAACCAATTTAAATACAGCCCGGTACGGGAAATTTTCTCACTTGGCCTAAAAAGCCTAGATAGATAGATTAATGTCCACTGAACATAGTGAAGCAAAAACGTCTTTTTTCTTTCAGTCTTGCAACGGGCGCGAGTCTTTAAGTGAATACCTACGTTGATGAATTGAGTTATTATGAAATCTGGTTATGGTTATCACTACAAGAAACAAAAAACTGAGAATTGAGAAAAAATGTACATAGGTCAACAATGCAGTTTGTTACATTGTTTCATATTTCCTAAATAATCGTTAATGAATTCTTTTGATATTAATAACGTAGATAAAGAGTCCTCCCCTCTGCCATGCAGTAGATTGTAAAGGGGTTTGTGCATTTTTCTATGGAAGCTGGCATACCCACCCACCGCCACTTTGATTTTTTTTCTGCGTGCGATGAAAACAGTAGATATGAATAAATAATACTTATACAAACAAAAAACTTCTAGTCATATGGGTACCCTACGGTATCATGTTTCCGAGATATTCGGGGGTAAAGATCGCCATATGAGATCAATGACAATAATTAGGAATGCAGTAATTACGTGCGTGTACGCATTTCACTGCATTCAAATAAAAGTCTCTAGGTAGTTTTAACTATTTATTAGAAGGCAGCACAACTTAGTACCATAAAAAAACACTTTGCCTGCTAAATCACATCACATCGCATTCAACGTTATTTTGTCAAAGTAGCAAGTTCTAACCGCAATATTTGGCTTGTCTTCCGTCCCTTCGCCACCGCGGCGGGTTTAAAACGAAGAAAATGTGATGTAGGAAGTTATTTGTTGAAGATAATATTTGGAACTAAAAATCGCTGATACGTTTAACATGAGAAAAAATGCAATCATTGTTGATGAACTAAGTACATAAAACACTTTTTAGTAAATACTTGTTTAGTATCGGGGGTTAACCTCGATACCTAATAAGGCTCATTTTTCTTTCTTCCTTTTGAAACGCTAATGAGACAACTTTTGAATTGAACTTTTCTCGAAACGGTTTCCATGACTACGCGTTTTGTTTTGTCACTATACGGTCTTGCCAGTAATGATCAACGGAACTAAAATATGAACACTGATGGTAGGACAAGTTCACCGACTTAAAGTTGCTAAGCATTCTAAAGTTGTTGTCATAGTCACTAGCATTAGCAAGCTGACGTAACTGTGGGTTTGTCACATCTGCCGAAGAACCGATAACCAATTAAGTCAAAAGTTTTTACTGTCCAACATAGCATAAGATGCCCGCCACCTCGTCTGACCGACGATATCAGCAATACTGGTGACAGCTGGATAAAAATTATGCATCTCCTGGAATGTCCAAAAGGCCCTATGGTCCGATGTATTGCATGTGAACTGAAGTTTGCTTCCGAGACTTTCCTCAGATATCAAACTAAGTTGTACTTGGATACTGCAGTTGGCTGTCAAGAACTGTGTAAAATGGAAAAGCAAGTTTACACCTTTTTGCTTAAAAATCCGGTGTCTCCTAATAAATGATTTCGATAATTTTCCATTATATTTGAAAAATTCCTACGAAAATTAGCACGTTCATGATTTCGGTTCATTATTTTCCGATTTTGGTGCACTGTTTTCTGAATTTGGTGCTTGAAATATAAGGTTAACTTCTGGGAATCTAGTTGCCCAATTACTAAGACCTTAGTCTAACCGCAGTTCATTTCCCATACCACACAATAATAATCCCGTATAGCTAAAAAGATAATCGACCCCTGAAGTCAGACGCCCAATAGGAAAAATGCTCAGATCACTTTGGAGAAAAAAAGACAAAACTACTATACACAGTATTACAAAAAAAAACCCGTGAACAAGATAAGATAGGATAAGAATATTCTTTATTGTACCAGGAAAAACACAACATAAAATATTTATAAAGATACAGTACAATTGGCGGCCTTATTGCTAATAGCAATTATATAACTAATAACAATAATATAACTACGAGTAATACACAGGTACTTATTAGGCACACAGGCGCAAAGTTTGGTACCGATGAATTTCTAGGTATAACGCCTGGCACATAACATTACACCCATTACATAAACTCACGCCTGCACCCCAAAAGGGTCAGGATAGACCAGGGCCTGCCTCTTGCCACATTCTGACAGACCTCTTCCGCTTCATCAATATTCATTAGTCGTTGCACCTGGCACATAACTTGACCAAAAATCTGTGTAGTCGGAATAAGTTTGCAATGGACACTTAAATGTCCAAGAACATGTTGCTCTTGAGAGAAACTTTTTTTATTACTTGTAAATTTGACTAAAGTCTGAAAAGTCACACCGCGTCCTCGCCTATGAGATCCGAAATATGTCCATGCACAGTCAACATCATTTGGTCAAGTAATTTACCTTGCAAAACAAAAAGTCATTAAATAATTAAGTTTATTGTATTTGGTCTCCTTAACGAGACAGACAGATAGACGGACAGACAAACGGACGGATGGACGGACAGACGAACGGACGTACGGAATAGTAGCCACCAAATGAAGACATTCAATTAAAAAACCTTACGAAATTGAGTACCGATCAGAGTCAAAAAAACCTTCACTTAAAATAAGGAAAAAACCGGTATTTTTGCAAAAGCTAAAGAGAAGTCGAATTCACAATATATTCAAGTGAAGCTCTCTAACACATTTCGGGAAGGTAATGAAATCGGTGCTAGAATACGTCACAGAATTCACATCAAAGTATGTAGGAGTCACAATCATAGCAGTACAGTCAACCGCTCTTCAATTTACGCATTTCAGCTATGAAGCAGTAGTATTCTGCCGACTGCAGATATGATATAGAAAAAAGGTCGTGCCCTACGTCTGGCAAGATGCTTTTTCTCAGGAAGGGATAAAGCTATCAAGATGAGATTATGATCTAATATTAACGCTTACTGTAATTTAAAGCGTTAAAATATCGTCTAAGTTAGCACCATCAAAAGACATAACCGTCACTGTCTATAACAATCAACCTATCTATTAAAACGTATGAGCACTTCCCACTGACGTAGAATAATATTATAAAATGCAAGGTCTTACAGCCATGGTCTCGCAAGGTCCTATACAAATGGAGGAAAAAATGGGAAAATAAAAATATGGATTCTAATTATGTCACAAGATAAAGATTACAATCTTATTTTTACCCGGCTGCGCCAGAGGGAGGTCTATGTTTTTCGATTGTGTATATGGCCTCCGCGTTTTTTTTTTTGTGAACACTGTCAACCGGCATTCAATGTCAACTGTCATTCAAAACAAAAGTAATACTTAATTTTTTAACTTCTTTCTACCTTTTCAGTTCATTTATGTTAGCAGTATTTCTATAATTTTTAGTTTCATTTCGGTTGTATGACAGTGCCTACTTTTCCACTGAAAACTTAAATCTGCGGATGCCGAGGATTCCGAAAATCTTCAGAACGCGATTCCTCCTGAACTTTTCCGGATCTTTTAAAATAACTAAAACTGTGTTTTATTTTTGTCACTGAAACTCTCTTTTGTACCAAGATTACCAATTCTTGGTACAAAAAAGTAACAATCATATCATAATAATCTCTCTTACTCACTTCGTAAGTGAGTAAGAGGTGACAAATAAGATTAGATATACATGTTTCTTCCATGACTTGCCAGGACGATCTTGGTGTACACAAGAAAAAAAAAGAAATTAAAGTTACAATGAGAAAATTACATTCTTTAATTCTTTTACGTGTTTGTTTGTACCTTAATTTGTTTGTTCATTAGTTCGGTCGTTACGTCGTTCTTTAGTTCGTTCGTCCGTTCGTTCGTTTATTTGTTGCACTTTGTTACACAAAATACAAAATTTAGCACTTAAAATACAAGATAGTCTCAGATTAGGAGTAAAGGCAGACTTATTTCTAGAGAAACTTCTTCCAGCCAGCCTTGATGTTTAGAGTATTAAACGGACAGCGGAAAAAGGGTAAGTAAAGCACAAACAAAAAATATGTGTCTACGTCGCCATCGTGTACCTTCTCTAAATCCAGTCGCACCCTTGATGCCGCATTACGCATGATTTATTTCTTGGGTGTGTAACACTCAAGATGTTTCTTTTGATAACTCCTCCGCGGATTTGTGCCATCAAACGTTACTGTGGCCCGGCTTACTCTGTTGAAATTTGGTTGAAATGAACAAAATCTTAAATTAAAAATTTATAAAACCTCCAACACAAAAAACTAACTGTTAAAAAGCAAAACCGCATCAATGTCGCTAATTTCAGCCAAATCAAGGCAACAAAATTCTTTGCGGCCATTTGTTTTTTTATCATTCTTAAATTTGCCCAGGGTGTATGTTGTTTTAGTTAAAGCACCATCCCTATATCTCTTACCGTTTTGTCAGGCAGTTGACCATGCCCATAAACGGCTGAGTGGATTTCCATCAAACGTGGCTCCAGAACCATCTCGTTTAATCTAGCTTTCAATTAAAAAATCGCATCGAAATCGCTTGATCCGTTTAGGCGCTACGACGGAACGTACAGACACACAGACATAGACTTCAAACCTATAACACCCCTTTTTGCGTTGCGTCAGGGGTTAAAATACGTAATAAGTATGGGTATCGCTCATTTTCTTGCCCTATATCGTACTTAAGTATTCACGTCCAGCCGCGCCCGAATTTCATTATTCTGAAGCAAGTCGTATTAGGTTACCATCAATAATGATGCCATTTATTTCAGCCCAAGTATAGGAAACGTATTATATTTCAATTTACCACGTTGTTTTTCCAGCAAGGACGGAATCTTAATAGAATTCACGTCGATGCAATCAACGTAATACAAATTGAGAGGCTTCAATACCCATAAGTCTTATAATTACTTGTTGGAATCTTGTTCGGCCGCCGCCGTTGCTAAAATCAATTTACTTTGCGTCTAGATCGGGATTATTGCAACGTTCAAGGGAAAATAACTTGTGGGAATATGTTAGTTTGTACGTACGGTTAAACTTTTCACGACATTTTGTACCATATTTTCAATGCAATACGGTCTACGTACTTTACATTTTAAGTGGCCTTTTTGTTAAGTTTTGCAATTTGAAAACAAAATTATCTTATTGATGGTAGTTTTAAAGCTTGGCACTGATGGTTTACATACTAAGCCGGCCGGCGGTCGTGATTCGATTCCCACTGGAGGCTGCCGTACATTTGCACAAACAACCTGGATCTGGGTGTATTTCCATCTTTGTGATGTCCTTGCCTGGTTACCATGGCACAGTATATCCTAACTTAGGACCAGGACAAGTAATGAACCGTTTTCAGCACAAATTTACAAAGTCTTTCTAAGCGCCATCTATGAATTGCTTTGTGAATTTGTGCTGAAAACGGCTCATTGTGTTGTAACACACTTCGTGTTTTTTGAGTGGTTTTTTCACGTCGTTTAAGTGTAAAACACGGCCCAAGATTGGGCATACTACCAATAAGGCAGTTATTTTAGCACTGTTTGACAAATACCTGTATCTCGTCCTACGTCGACTAGAGCAGTTTTCTAGTGTTAGTAAAAAAGGCTAAAATGTTTTTTTTTTTTAACCAGATCCAGTGTGACTTTTGTACGACAACGCGAAAAATAGCAAGTTATTGTTTTAGCTGTTGCAGCCTTTTTACCCGCCTACGGCAGAGCCCAACGAAAGGTTTATGATTTTAGCTATATATCGCCAGCTCCGGAGAACAAAATGATAACCGCTACTATCATAGTTTTAATTTTATTGCAAATTCAAGATCCTGAGGTGCTAATACATCTTACCATTGTTTTTCAGACTTTTTTTATGTTTACTTAAAAAGTTAGAAATAAATATTCATCGATTTTTTTGGATCTAACAATATACCATAACATTGCTATAGCAAAATATTTTTGTTAATTATGCATAATGATCTACTATTATCTTAATATTCAAGTAAATAGTACCTACCGCGTCTATGACAAACGCACTATATCATTTTATTGTCTTTCAAAATTTTCTGAGCTCGTTTGCTAATGCGTTCTTAGCCAAACATATTGAATCATACTGAACAACGAAGGATGTTGCGGTCGTTTTCTGCCGTGTTTACCCAGAAAAAACGTAGAACTTACGCACGTTTTGTGAATAACAACAAGAATAAAATGATAATATTACATTATTGACATTGCTGGAGAGTTCGTAGATTGTAGAATATCATGACAGGACTATATTACAATATTAATATGAATGAAGTTTAAACCAGAAAAAAATGCTTATTGCGTGTTAGCAACACATGTTACTGTAAAATTTAGTATAATGTTTTATTTTCTAATAATCTCAAGTTCCGTGTAATCTTTTAAAATTTCAAGTAAGTTTAGAGATAACACTAAAAATTAGCTATCATTTAAGCTAACTCCCAAGTTCCTACCTAGGACCCAAAAGGAGTAGTCTCATTAAAGCGGTTTTTTAATTTTCCTGTAAAGTTGTGTTTTTACATTTATCATTTTACTCTCGGGAGCCGGCGATATGTATGATTGATTGAATGAATTAAGTAAAGTAAAGTATGTAAAAAGTATTCATTAAAAAAACACACTGGAGATAAAATATTGTGCGTGAATGAATGTAAGTTTGTTTGTATATACGGATGTTCCACAGCAGCGCCTAAACTACTGATCCGATTTTTACGAAAGAGGATAAATTCAAAAATATAAATGAAGTGCGATACCAAAATATTTCAAGCGACTGAAATCTCCTTTTACTATCTATGATTCCCATTAGCGCATCTAGAGAACTTTAGCAGTTCGGAATATCAATCTCGTAAAGAACATTTTGCCGTAGTCGGGTTTTGAGACTTGAGACTAGAACCACGCGTATCATGGTTCAAACCGTACATGATTGTAAATTATACCAGTTTACTTAGCATGCGCGTTTTGACTCTCTCTCGATGTCGAGTGAGAGACTTAGAAGTACTTGCCCTGTCGAAAGTGTGAGCGTGGTAGCCGAGACTCGAGATAGCCAATAGATTGCGGTGTTGTCTACCAAAAAGTATTTATTGCCATATTAAATAAAAATGTTGTATTTTTGTCTGGCAACCCCGTAAAAATTGTTACCGATTTTTACCGACAGCGGAATTTCACTAGAAAGTTACGAATTAAGTTTCGTTCCTGCGCAATTAACTAATCATACATCTTCATTTTTATTTGATTTTTTTTTTAATAAGCAAGCTTTACAATAGTAGTAACAAAACGCATTTCTGTCATTTTCTGTGGTTGTTTTGTTTTGTTTTTGCTTGGACTGGGTTATTTTTATAAGAAAAATAATTCTATGCACTAAGTATGGAAAAAATTAAGAAACAAACATCAAAAAGAAAGTATTAACATTAACAAAAACATTAACAAACTATGTATTTTCTGTTGAATTCTATGGTCTCGAAGCCTTGTCTTCACCTCCGTGGGTACCAGACATGTCTCGGTCGCATATGTCAAAATTAGTGTCTAACTCGGCCGAAATCATCTCGGAAATGCCGAATTTTACCGGTTATAGACAAGTCTTGCTCGTCTCCATTTCGGTCGAGACATCTCGGGCTCGACCTCAGAACACAAAAGTTCTGAGGGCTCGACAGATAAATTGTCAGTTTTGCATAGAGAAGGGCATTCCTCGAGCGTGGCATGCTAAGCGTACTGATTGTGCTGCCCCAACCCGACCTAACTTCATCCCTCGAACTAAATACAAACATTACTCGCCTACCGTGTCTCTAACCGATTTATACATTATTATTTATCTACCCGGGGACTAATCGCGTCCGTTTCGGGCTTCCGTACAAAAGTTCCGGACTAAGAATAATAAAATTTCGACCAGGTTTATCTGAGTCACGTACATGAGCGTAGTGTACTATTGTGTACAATATGATGGCAGTAAATGGAACACAAGAGGCGCGGCATATTTAATGTTAAATTTTTACAGTGTTTGTAAACAGGAATGTGGAAAAGTGGAACATTTAATTCTAATTATGTGCCCTTACTATAGGGTTATAAAGGCACAGACCTCTCTCTGAAAAAAAAAAACCTAGCACTGCGATATACAAGACTGCTTCCAAAATGCGTAAATCCTGAAACATGTCGGGTAGAGTTTATTATTTACAGTAACGGTTGTTCTGCGACTTTCGATTTGGTTGGTTTATCCATACGAAATTTTAACGACTTTTTACGATTTTTCTGCCTCGGGGTGATGCCATTTGATGGATAAGGCTTAACAGCCCTATCAAACTAGCGATTTGGGAGCGATTTGAGAGCGATGCGATTGCGCGGCGATCACGCCGCGACGACGTCGCGCGCTCGCGTCGTTCGATCCGCGTTTTGGATAATCAGTAACAAAATGGATTGATCTGACGAGGAAAGACTACTGCTGGCTTTGTTACTTCGAAGACGCAGGAAACAAAAACAGATAGGTACATGTCAACGATAACGAAGGGAGCATTTACTCGATAAATAAATTTTATTTATCGAGTAATTGACTGGGAGAGAGCGACTACTATTTATCCCGTATTCGTAATCGTCCCGTAACGGGAAGATGACAACCGACACACAACACTCACTACGTGCGCGGATGTAGTAGTTATGTAAGAGCACCGCGAATCATAAAAAAATACTGATCACAAAGTGTATTCGAAGATTGTGGAAAAAAACCATATCAGCAAGAAAAGTGCCATTTCTCAGCTAAACCGAGAACCAGTCTCGAAAGTCAAAAGAAATAGAAGTTATTAAATCGCAATTCCATGGCTCGGTATATCCGCAGTGAAAACTAGCCTCTGTGTTTTCAAAGGCGTTTTCTAGTTAGCCAACAAAGGCGATGCAGATACACGTGTACTGCTTTATGCTCTTGAGATGGCCTAGAACGGAATCTCGGAGTCTGCTTTAACATGGAGTAATGGAAGCGCTTAATTCGTTATACATAGCTGCCTTGAATTCTTGAAATTGAAATTTATTTCATCGCGCAATAGGTGTATGAATATGAAGCACTGGTTTATACTTATGCTCCCTGGCCTATGAACTCTTAAAGTTACGCATACGTTGCCTGATAACATTATAAAAAAAATACATTCGACCGTATGTTTAGTTTGTTTTGGTGTCAGTTTGCGTTTCGAATCCAGCGGTAGTTTTTTTAACACTTTTAAAGTTCTGATCGGAATTGATATCGGTAATAGTGATTTCGTTTCCATAATATATTATCTCGTAAGCTTGAGGGTACTATAGAAGTAATAGAATAAGAGAACTATTTAGTTATATATTTTATCTACTCTGATACTATAATACAAAGATTAATATAATATAAAACTTAAAACAAAACTCTTATGACAAACATTACGCATAGGCCAAAAATAAAAAATAAAGTTTTAATCATAACGATACACCTATACAACCTCCAGCTGGACCAAGAAGGTTGAACCTCTACTTTTAAATAAAAGGTTTCAATGAACGAGTCCGCGGCGACATTGGAGGTACTTGGAGAGGGTATGTTAATGTTGACCTCATTTCTGTTATTTTCAATACTGTTAACTAATTTATTTTACAAACAGAACCAAACTTTGTTTAAATATTGAAAAGTTCTTTTAAATGTAAAATGTTGGCGCCAAGGCGCAAACATCGATTACGCGACTTTTTTAATCCTAGGTCATTGCCAACCTCAGGCGTAAACACCTAAACTATACAATACATCGATGAATAACAATTTACTTCGTATTTGTCGATTGTAGTCTCCATTCTAATCTTCTACGTACAAACGATACTGAAACTCTCGTTTTGCTTTACTTGTTTAGTGACTCCGGCAGAGGGAGTCCGACATTTCCGGCACTGTCCGTCCTGTCGCTAACGAGAATTCCTTGAAGCAGTACAACGTGAAGTTGCTCGGCGTCTTAACTCCTCTCGTCTCGCATACAATAACGGTTTAATACGGTTCCTGCAAGGCTCGCTACAATTGCTTGAGTTAGACTAAAATGCTAATAACTTTCGGGTAGTGATTAACAGAGTCCTCGAATCACGGACATTGATACAGTCGGCATTAATCCATGATACATTTTTTTAATTTGAACCAATCATTAAAATGCGCTCCTGCTAGCCCTTATAATTAATTGTATAGAGATGAGAACGTCATTATTTTCTTTTTTTTTATGTAGCCTATATATGTCCCACTGCAGCACCCAGGCCTTCTTTAAAAGAGAGAGTATGGGCTTAATTACCACGCAAGCCCACCGCGGAATAACAATTTCAAGCGCTCAGGTATTCACACTAAGTATCTGTTCACACCTCAGACACTCAGGTTTCCTTACGATATTTTCCTTCCAGTTAGCGGGTTCTATTTTCTTATTTACGATATGATAAAGATTAGATATTGATCAAATCAAATCAAATATCTTTAATAATAAAACTGAATTTTAACGGATATTTACTCGTTTACTTTTCCATTTTACAATTTTCCGACGTTTCGGTACTTTTAACAAGTGCCGTGGTCTCGGTAGACTGAGGTGACAGGCGTCTTTTTGAAAGCATTAAGTGTTAGTTTACTACCCTCGGCAAAAAATATTAAGTTACGTTCCAAAAATATTTTGGCAAATTTTTAAATTGAAATTGACACTACAATAATTTTATATAAACTCAAAAATTACTGATTATTAATTATTGGAATTAAAATTCAATCTAAAAAACAATTATTATTTTATATAAACTCAAATATATTGATTATTATCTATTGAAATTAAAATTAAATCTCAATCTACAGTCACACTTCTATATAACAAGGGGGCCTTATGCACTTAAGCACTGGTTCCCATGCTGTAGCTATGTTCCAACCACGATCTCTATTGAAATATCATTCCAGGAAAGAAACGGTCCTCTCGGGCTAGAACTTGAACTTTATCAAAATGAATGAAGTGGTTGGTACCGCTGAGTGTATGTTCACTGACTGCAGATCTACCAGAGCGCTTATGCCATACGTCCGCGATATGTTCCTTCACCCGCTCAGCTATGGTACGCTTAGTTTGACCAATGTACGAGGAACCACATTCACAGTCAAGCTTGTATACTGCTGCCTCTTGTAAGGGAATCCTGTGCTTGACACTTCGCATGAATTGGTGTATCTTTCTTGGCAGCTTGTAGATGGTTTTGATTGAAGCGCGAAGTACTCGTTTGACATGCTGGAGTTACTTTATTTTAAAATTTATTTTATTCAAAGTAGCACAGAAATTACGACTTAATGAAATGATGACTTGTAATGACAAGTTAAACTAAGTGTCCATTTCAAAATCTAGATCATTTTTGAGAAAAATGGACAAAAAACTCCTCTACCAGCTTTTTCATCCCAGTAATTATAACCGTATTCAAATAGAAGAATAGACTCTTTCACTGGTTTTCAGTCAGCAAGAATACTCTCGCTGACTGCAAAACTTTATTTACCTAATTAAGTAGAAAAAACAGATTTTACAAACTTAGAAGATAAAAAATTGTAGAAAATACAAAATAGTACTCGTATATTGTTACTCTAGGGATGAAAGTAACTTATTTTGTCCCGTAACGAGGGCACCTATAGTTCTACGGACTAAATAAGTCTTTAACCCGAGGTAAGAAGCTGAAAAGTATTACTTTCAATCTGCTCCTCAGGCAACTTTAGACCTACATTCCGAGTATGAGTAATGAAAATTACATTTTGCCGATTTTATCTCATTATTTCTCATATAATTATAGGTAATCTTTAAAACATAAATAAGAGGCCTAGAATTTCTTATTGAGTAATTACATTTATTTCAAACAAAATACATCAATCGCAAAAATGGACAGTTTGTAATGTTTCTCTATTGAAAACTCATTAACTACGTCGAATCTACTCGATTTAGGCGGGATCCAACTCAAAATTGGTAATAAATTCACATTACAACTACGCCGGAGACTTTTGAATCCAGTTTTTAGTGATTTATAGCACAACAGTGGTGCAGTAATGGCTGTAGACTGAGCAGTGCTATATTTGTAGTTTTAGAATGAATTGAACGGAAATACAAAAGTATAAATGGAATTTCAATCTTTTTGTTTGCTGCATCGTGTCCCTATTATGGTTTTTTATCATATGTAATTTACATAAATATAATGCTGTACTACTATTGAAAATTATGTTCGGTCCAGTGAGCTGGCCAGTTCGTGCTCTCCACTCGAGCAGCTGAATGGGGTTGGCCAAAGACAGAAAGAAATGGCGTGCTTGGAAAAGGCTTATATCCGGCTGGGGACGAAAGCAAGGGGGCGATTGCAAAAGGGATAAAACATAATATGTATCAATCGATCAATCAGCCCGTTCTCGTCTACTACTGGATATACATAGGTCTCCTCGGCACGCCACTTCCTTCTGTCCATATTAAAGTATGCCTACTTAAATTCAGTATTATTATTTAGAATTAAGTGGGTCATGTGAAAACGTTATCTTGCGCGCGTATAGGAAGGAAGATTGCCCACATAACATGCCGGCAGGTGGCAACGCAACAATCAACAAGGAACATAAATATGGAAACAAATCGTTCAGAAATCACCGCGGCAATAACACAGACAACTTGGGCAACCTTGAAATTGATTGTTTGAAGCATTTTTCTTTTTCGGCAACGTCGAGGGGTGAAGAATAAATATTTATTGTACAGGTGGTATAAACCGCTCCAGGATATTGAAGGATAAATTGATTGTTCGGGGGTCGGTTTTCCATTTAGATATGGAAATTTCCGGGATTGTGTACGGAAATCTTCGATTTTACCGGGTTTTTTCGGCCCCGCAACAAATCACGCGGAGGGCGTTTCCAAAAAGCGGGTCTGTTGTTTTCTATTACGAATGTTTTAGTGTACTTTTGTGACTGAGTTACAGTTGTCGCTTATGAGATAATGAAAACGAAGATATATTTTTACCTCAGTGCTTGAAATTGGCAATCCGCGGTGGGCAGGCGTGGTGATTAAGCCCATACTCTGCAGTGCCCTGCAGTGGGACGAATATAGGCTACATAAAAAAATATGGCAAGTAGGTATGACTGTGATACATAGACATCAATCACTTTGAAGACAATGTCATAGTAATATACAATGGCGTTCTATCTATTTTGAAGTGTTGTTATTTTTTTAATTAATCTTTATGTAATTTTACGCTTTACTGCACAAAAATAAAAAATAAAACCTTAAATAACAGGTTCTTTTTTATTATCATTTTAATGAAGACCTTTATACTTTTTTTTACAAATTTCACCAAACTGCGGTGCAGTTTGTTGGCGTGTTCCTATAAGTTATGGGTCTTTCTATCAATGAATACATATTCCAAAATATTTTAGACAAAACAGTGAAAATCTTTATTTCCTCTTCCAAACAAACAAAGCAGACCTGGCAGTCCCAGTTGAAGAAAAAAATCAACTTCATAACGTTAAATAGGCCGTACATTTGCGACACGTTTTTGTAACAGCAATAAAAAATAATAACCCGTACTTGGCTTTCATACCCGGACCGATATCCACCTCCAGTACCGAAAAACAAAACTGGGCCTTCTCACCCATTTTATTATTAGATTGTCAATGAATGTAACGAATGAAGTTCGACAAACGTTTCACTTTATGCGACAAAAGGGCTCGCCCATGTGAAATTAATTTAATAAGATAGGTCAAGCGTGCCATTGCCTATTGAAGTCGCCAGATCGGACTCAGCTTCAAGATTGGGATCGTTTTCCTTTTATTAGTATTGCTTAGTCCTAAATAATATTATTATCCACTTTCTTTTTCTTTTCTGTAGTTTGGGACGGCCAGCAGCCGGGTTTGGTTTTTTAAAGGTTAATTGTTCAAACTTTATATGAAATTCTTTGAATATCTAAAATTACGACACATTA
The DNA here is from genome assembly GCA_947308005.1 of Yponomeuta malinellus. Classification (NCBI taxonomy): domain Eukaryota; kingdom Metazoa; phylum Arthropoda; class Insecta; order Lepidoptera; family Yponomeutidae; genus Yponomeuta; species Yponomeuta malinellus. The sequence continues at coordinate 10,027,031 of OX371006.1, read as the reverse complement.
CGATTACACGTATTTCTCTGCAGTACAATGAGACGCTGCCTGATAGGACCGAAAGCCGTTTTAGAACTTATTGTATTTCAGTACGTATATTTCAGCTAGAATTAATTTAAAGAGAGACCGTATGATGTAGGCCACGAAGGAATTTGAATATGTAATCCAATTAACTGACTCGCTTAATTTTATAAGTGATGAAAATTGAGAGACGGCACTCCACGAAGCGTATTAATTTTCAATAAGTTGCTGTTTACGCCAGCATTACCAAAAGTATTAATTAGAAATTGATATTATGCCAAGGTTCTGGAGCGGAGATCACGGACTTCAAGACGCAGCGTAGGACGCCTACCATCTCGTTAGACCGACGATCAGAGACAGTTCTTGGCAATGGCTGGATGAGGATGACTGAGGACAGAAGTAAGTAGCGTGTCTTTGAAGAAGCCTATGGCCACCTGCGGACGGACACGGGCTAGTGGATTGATTGAGTATTGATTGTAAACAAGATGACGATTACATTTTTTGATACAATTTCTCGTTGCTTTTTAATATAGGTACAAGATAAACACATCCGAGCACAGTTGTGTTTTCCTTTGAGAAAATTCTAAATGTGCACTGATGAAGAGCTGGGTATAAAAAAGGAATCACCTTTAATGTTTTCTTAAGACACGGACAATTATTTACTCAGGCATTATCTCTATGTAGCCTCATGTTTGGTTAATTTGAGAAAGATTCATTTAGGGCGTGTAAAGGTACGATTAAGGTAAGCCTTTAGTTGTAGTGTGATTGATTAATAAGAGCTACTAATATTATGCCTTTATTTCTTAGATAAATGTTATTGGGGACTAGTTTTTATTTCCATTTTTACCTCATTTTACTCCCAAAATCTGGATTAAATCTGAGAATAATGAGAATAGTGCCGACTACATTACGAAATTTAAGCCCTTTTTCGTTTCCATAATTTTGCTCTTAGATTATGCTGTCGATATTATTTTGGAAGAGACTTTACCGAGTTTGTATCACTTCAATATCGCTCTCAAGAGCTGTTTCAGGTCAGTTACACCCATTATAAAACCGGCATCTCAAGTTCAAAGACAATAAATAGACGGCTCTCGAGTGCGTATCACATGCTGTTAATTACAAAAAAAATGATTTGAAGAATAAAATATTTTGAAAAAAATTAAACTTTAAAGGCTCTCCCACATAGGCGGGTTATTATCGGTCGATAATACCGGATGCGTTATTGCGCCAATGCGTCCCGATTCCTTGCTCACAACTGCGTTTTTATCGTCCGATAATTCTATTTCGTATTCGTGTTTTGGCAGGTTTGTTGGCACTAATTATTGACATAGACAAAACCATCCAATGTGTTTATGTGTCTGCCAGCTATATGCACGCAATATTTTATGAAAGTAGTCTCGATACCCCTAACTTAATTTTATTTATAATCAATTATTTACCTTCGTTTTTGGCGCTTTCGTCGATCATTTTCCGTAGCTACTGTTAGTGATAAAAGTTCTTTGTCTGATGATGAATCAATATCCATATTGTAGTAGATTTTTAGAATATTCGTAACCGTCGTTAAAACCAAATTCCATCCTAGACGTACTAACGGTCTCGCAGCTATGTGTGAGATTGCATGCGTTCCAATACAAATGTTCTAAGAACTCATATCGGAATATCGCAGGACGAAGTAACGCAACCGTCCTACTTCTATTGCGTCGTCATTATCTCAGTAGTACGTAACTTCGTAGCCGTCTTAATACATAATGTACTAAAAACACATATCGCAACAACGCATCCGGTATTATCGATCGATAATAACGCGCCTATGTGGGAGAGCCTCAAATGAGTCATAGTTTTGTGATCGCGATATGCATTTTTTGTTTAATGAGGAACTAAGTAAAAACAGCATGTAAATATAAAATTAAGGACACAAAGGAGGAAAACCTAGTCAACGTAGTTTCGTGATGCCAAGACCAATTTTTTTGACAACTTCATGGCTTATAAAGGGTAATTCTATTGACTAATAAACGACATCTCAAGAGCTCTTTTGTGTGACGAGACACCCAACGCTCTCTAGTGTGGTTTATAATGAGAGCAGCATCTTGATAACGCTTTTATGATTAATCTTTATTAATTTATTAATATGGCCTATAGTATGCAAAGTGACAAATCTGTAACATCTTGAATACAAAAACTGTGAAATTCTAGACATTTATTCGCAAACATTTTTGTTTCAGAAAAAATATACTTGTTTAACATTATTCATCCTTTTTACTATGATTCTAACATTTGCTTAGTATTGCCTTAATTTGTTTCTCTGAATAGATGCCCCAGTTTCTTAAAGCTGCATTCTAACTAACAAATAACACAAGTTCAGACACAAGAGAATGCCCAAAGGGGAAATTGGAATAAATGGCCCAAAGTTAATTCCTAATTAGAAGATGGTGCGATCAGAAATAGGTAACATACAGAATGCCAAGTATTTTAAGAGAGTAATAATAATAATTACTTCCACACAATACTATCACACGTCCTGGTCCCAAACTAGGATACCCTGTGCTATGGTAACTAGACAAGACAATCACCAATATAGAAATACCCCCAGACTGAGGCCATTTGTACAAATGCAAGGTGGCCCCCAGTGGGACTCGAACCTATAACATCCGGCATGATACCAACAGACGTGATACCGCTAGAACAGCAAGGGAGTAAATAATTGCATATTAAGAAACCGATGGCCAATTTTTGTGTAATATTCTTAAAACCTTTAACGAGTTAGTCTGAATTGTCAGTTCACATAAATAGATGACGGAAAAAAAAGTAATAGGTAGATATTATTACCTACTTATTCCTCTTAACGCTGTGTATGCCCAATTCGATAACTTTCGTGTACTCGAATGGAGACCACATATCGGCAAGAGCAGCGTAGGACGACCAGCCACAAGATGGACAGATGACCTCATCCAAGTGGCAGGAAGACGCTGGATGCAAGCCGCTTCCAACCGGTCTTTTTGGAAATCCATGGAGGAGGCCTATGTTCAGCAGTGGACTTCTTGTGGCTGAATGATGATGATGATGACGATGACTTGCAGGGAACCGTCTAGATGTAAAAAGCCGAGCTCAGCAAGAGGACAAAACTAATAGAAGGGAAAATTTTCGCAGCCTGTCAAGAGCCTGACCTTCTGAACTTTCCCTCTTTGCAGCGACGCGCAAAGTTTATGCCAGTTTATACGTCTCCACAGAGTGTCGAAATGAGACTTAAGCTAAACTTGTTTACCTTCACGTCGAGCTGCTTATTTATACGGAAGTTCGCTCTGCAAGAAGGAGCTATACTTGAATAACAGAGAACGGGTATAATTTTAGCTGGTGATAAGCTGGTCTTGGATAAATTGTGATGTAGCTCATTTTGATTGCTTTTAAAGTTTCTTTCTTCATTCGTTTGACATTTATAACAATAATGAATAACACACAGACGTAATAGATAAAGTGATGAATACCCAAAGCATACACACTCACACTACTCGCGTAATTGACCGAAGTTAGGCGAGGCGCAACGTTCAATTTTCCTTTTGCAACCATCCGAAAACCGATGGTAAGAAATTTCAGTTTGCAAGTGAAAATTTATACCCGTTTTTGTGTACCTTATCCAATTTTGGTCTAATTCACGAGTTGTGTAATGAACGCTTAACGACTTGGTTACTATATGATGACGAGAAGTTTACTTTTTGCATATGCAATCGTGTAATTAATTCTAGATTAATTATTGATAGGTCAGAGGTAGGATGTAAGGAAGCGATAGAAATTTTTACTTTTATTTTTTTTATTACATGGCGCTGCAACAATATTTAACCAAAAATGTTTTAAAGTGCAAAAAATAACTGAAACTCCAAAAATAAAAATCAAAAAATGTATTGAAGGTAAGCTTCGAATGATTTATACAATATACGCCAATATTTAACTAATAATGTATTTCTGTTATTTTTGAAGTAAACTGTTTTTTTTTACTATCGAACTAAAATATGGCTTTTCGCATTTCACGTCAATACTTTGACTCAAGTGAGTCAAGTTGATAAACTACGTACGTTTACGCCTGGCTGTCTCATTTTTCAGATTTTTAAAAGGTTTTTCACTCCATTTGCTCGAAATAATGCATTTTGATGCCCAAATTTAGGACCCAAAACACGCTATTGTTGTTCAAGCTAAGATGCATCAAGGTAAATAGACTCAAAATTGCGTTTTTAATCTATTTACCTCTGGGTACCTTTAAGTAAATAGACTCAAAATCCAATTTTGAATTTATATACTAATGCACTCATTTACTAAGAAGTCGGACTTCTCTTTTACTCTTGAGGATTCGTCCTATATCTATTTCGCTCCAACCCAAGCAATAAGTTTTAAAACCGAGTTTACTGAACTACCAAACTCTTTGCTGCCAAACTTTTAAGTATCTAATAATTTGTCAAATATTTGAAATTGGAACGCAAGTTTTTTTTTCTATGCAAAAAATTAATAACATTGGCGCGCTTTTTTTTTTGTCTATTTTCACTTATTTTCTCGGAAAAATGTCGTCAAGCGATGATGATAGTGTCTTCTTAACACAAGAATATATATAAAAAAACAGGCAACACAAGCAATTCAAAACCTTCTGCCAGAAGTTACATTTGAGTGGTATGTAAGTGTTATCTTTTATTTCATTTCTCTCAAATGGTAGTGAAAAGCAGAGTGGTCTACACGGGCGCAAATTATTTTTGGTCTCGGTAGTGTTGAATCCCTCACTCCTTCAGCGATTCATAGTTAAAGGCTTTAATGCAAGAATCGCCTCAGTTCGCTCTGGATTCAATTTCACAACCTCGACGCAAAAATTTTGTTTGCGCCCTTGGTGAACAATCTACTATTATGCACAGAACAGAGAGAATAGATTAAAATTGCCTTAGCGCGTATTTTATACGGGAACCAGTGTAGCCACATTAACCCCCACCATTCTTTACTACTACTAATCTAAGCAATGCGCACGCAGGCTTATGCATGTTGCGTGACTCGAAGGCCGCGTAAGCAAGCGTTGCGATTGGCCAATGTAGTCACACCGACGCAACTTTTGATGGTGCGTGCGCCTGTAAAAAAGCCAAAGGGATAGACTAAATGATATCGATATTATTAACTTAAGTTTCACGGCTTTTTGCAAATGAATGTAATTTTATAATTTTGATATTTTGTAATTTTATAATTTTTTTTTTGTACCTACTCTTCTTTACTGCTTAATTCTATCAGATTAGGTTTCATTAACTGTAGTGTCGTAGTGCCTCAGCGCCAGTGAATAACAAAAAAAAATCAACAATATTTAAGAAAACAATGTAATTTTTTTTTTGACTAGTTAGTCGCGTGGCTTGGTGCGCATAAGATGTGAGACGACTATCTCTATTAAATGATAATAATATGCAAAAGATCACGTTGATCCTTTGCTCCGTTGCTGCGTGAGTAAATGACAAACCAACAAACCCACTTTATCATGCATAACAATATTATGAACAGGAAAGTGTATTCATTGTAAGAGTCAGCGAAGGTGTCTGGATATTGTGATAAGATAAGATAAGAATATTCTTTATTGCACACAAGGAACAAGACATAAAACATGAAAGTTACAATGAAAAAGTACAATGGGCGGCCTTATTGCTTATTGCATGTGATGTTTTAAAAAAAATAAAAACTGGGCAAGTGCGAGTTAGACTCGCCCATCGCGGGTTCCGTACAAATAAGTAGGTACTTACATATTATAAATAGTTCAGGATCGAGTCTCGCAGTTTTTCCCGAGCTTTTCCCGAACTTCAAAGACAATTTTTTTAATTATTATTATTATTATTAATCGTTTATTTCGGATCATAAAATCCATATAACTAATCTAATCTTTAAACATAGGTAAAAAATATTAAAAATTAACTAATTACTTAAAAACATAATCAATCAATCAACTGATCAATTAATTAATCAGTTGACCGACTAATATGCATCTTCTCAAAATGATGCCACATAGGGCAATCTGGCCTTGATTTAACTACAATTGTATATTTTAAAAAAATTTCTGTGCTTGCAGTTTAAGACGATGGTACTTGTACTTACCAAATTTCATAGTTCTAGGTCAAAGGAAAGCACCCCAAAAGATAAATGAATTTACGCGTTATTCAATCATCTTTGTATTTACCAGTCAGCGCTAAAGCACTCAATATTTTTCAGTGGTAAACCCACATTTCTCACATTTCACATTCCAATGCGATGGATTGGGATTGAAACTTTCCCTTTTCATTTGTTTCTTTTCAATCAACTTTAAGCAGCTTGAAATAAAGAGACTCCGTCTTTTATATCACAAAATAAATTATGCCCTATATAACATTTTATCGAGATGTCTGAGGAATTATTTCGTTACGAAGTTTCCTCATTCGACTGTCCGCCTTTGTTCCATCTTCAATAGATCAATTTAAAGAAAAACCTCTTCTTTGGAATTTTTTATGATGAGTTTGGCAATTGTTTTTTTTTTGTTTAAACCAATCAGATTTTGATATAACGTTTGGTTTATTGGTTTTTACTCAAAGCTTTGCTACGTTGTCGTAGCTTATGCAGCAACATTTCGTAGCAAAAAACGTGTTAGATGCGTGCTACGAAAAACTAGTTAGTGCGATCGCTAAGCGACCGGGAAGCTTGGAAAACATGAGGGAGGCCTATGTCCTGTAGTGGGCGTCAAACAGCTAATGATGATGATGACGATGACGATCGCTAGGTAAAATCCCAACGAAGAGGGTTATGGTTGTTAGTACATATCTATTGCATATTTTAAGCATTATAAATAAAACCACTGGTTCTACTTTGATAATAAAGATTTCTATAGCACTTAAGCCAATAATAAAAAGTTGCGAATAAGTCAAGAGACCCCAATACAAGCGGCACCACTAAAGGTTCGCCGAAGGAATAAGTTCACATTTCTCTTGGCAGTCTTTCTTTTTTCATTCGCCTTTCGAAGCCAGTCGCTTCACAGTCAATTTAATCTCGGTTATTTATTGCGTCTTTACTAGTGCACTTAAAAAGTGGTTTGCCTCTACTTTCACAGATATTTTACCTGTGGCTGTAATAAAAAGAAGTTTATTAGTCGACTTTTGATCGTAATGCCACAGGTAAAGCTGCAACATAGAAGGGGTCAATAAATAAATGTCAATACACTCGAGACCAATAAATGAAGATCACTGACGAAATCCTTGATATATCACAATTAATGAATTCTAATAAAATAAAAAGTGTAACAATAACATGTAGGTAATGCTAAGTGGATTTCGTGTGCTTTTTTAAGCGAGCATTCTTCCTGACAGAATGAACTATTTTGTCAGTGACCAATGAACTATTTTGTATTTAACGCTTTTTTCAACGCAACAACAGGACTTGTGATTTAATATCTCGCATGTCACTATTATTAAGCGCTCTGCCCCTATATTACGCTCACCAAATCCTGAGCGATTCCAATCGTTTAACTGTCAAATTAGTATGGAATTTGACAGTTAGACGATTGGAATAGCTCAGGATTTGGTGAGCGTAATTAGGCCACTGAACATTGGTACAGCTACAGTTTCTTAAAATGGTCACTTGCTTGAGTTGTCTAAGAGTCGCTTTATTAAAAAAGCCCTATGTATTTCTGTCTTTATATCTGGTTTATTATAATATCAAGATCGGGAAAGCTTTTGCTTTGTTTTTTTTTCGTTTCGACTTTAGAACTATTCCATTGTTCTTAAGTATGACAGGCTTCCACTTTTTCTCGTCTCATACTTACACACACTCAATGCTTTTGTAGGTATACAATGCAGTTTCACGGCCTTCTACTATGACTTAAGATTATTAAGAAAGTATAATCATTTGGGTCTGTAATTAACGCACTACGCACCGGTACATAGTTTGTTAGATGTGGCTACATATTGCATAAAATCAAATATTTTATTCATTACAAATACAAAATACCTAATTAATGAACGTCAAATTTGTTAGTTTCAAAATTAATAGATTATGCAGTGAAGAAGCTAACAAAGAAACTCCACATTTATACTTTTCAAAAAAGTTTTAACTTAATTAACACAGTTTTCAATCTGAAAATTATTAATCTTAACTGTGTTGAACACTAGTAGACAAAGTCGTCCTCTAAATATCCATAACATTATTCTACTTATATTTTCTCATGCGGCATACGCCTACCGACAGTAGAGTTTGTTGTTTGATGCCAACTGGTGGTTTAGTCTCAGGCATAAAGAGTAAACCCACGGTCGCAAGTAGCATTCATCTCATTGAGTAGGTACTAAGAAAGACTTCGTATATTCACCCTAAAATGTAAATGTTTACTTTGAAAGACAACAAAACTCCCTATTTACAACGTTAACAGTTTACGAGAGTAGATTTTAATATTCACCAGGGCCGTAGGCTGCTTAATACTTCTTGAAATTCCAATAGATTATTTGCGACAAAGTATTATTTATAATTTTTGCTTAGGTCATTCTAATACTAGATCAATCAAGATACGGTTTTCGTCAATTGAATAGCATTCAAACGAGATTTCAGTTCGACAACCTTACAAACTATAAATCTGCTCACTAGTGCGGTTGCATACAAATCGTAGCCAGAATTATGTTTTGTTCAGGCCGCAACCGCAGCCACCGCGTCCGTGCTAATGTGTAGCAGGCTTTATTCCTTCATAACCCTGAAACCAGCGGTCAAGCGGTAATAAAACTTGTTGTCTTACCGTTATTACTTTAATACTTCCTACCACAACCGCTGAGCTCGTATTGGACGAGGCACTACACGAGCAGAAACGGAACGTTCAACTCCGTGGGTTGACCCAGCTTTTCTGTATTATATTGCTAAATAGATTGCTTAGTAACCAAATTACAGCTATATGTCAAATTGGCCGGCTTCCCACATACGTCTATCTTTTGTACACTTTCTTCAGTTCAATAAAGAATTAATAATAATATAATACGTTCCGAAAACTAATTTTTTGACGATTACTTTCATCATTAGTTTCGTGACTAAATAATTTAGTGAATTCAAACGTCTCCGCTAATCAACTGGGCAGGTTCCCAGCATAATAGACAGATGTAATTTAGTGATTCATCATCAGCCATTCGACGCCCACTGCAGGACCTAGGTCTCCTTCGTGGTTTTCATAACCATGAGGGGTTTTGCCATTATCGCCACGCTTGGCAGGCTGGTTGGCGATCGCAGTATGCGGTTGGAATCTCAGGAAGACGCTGCTGCCCGTCTCCTGGTAATTGATTTCCTTAGTCACCTTCTACGACATCCATGGAAGGAAATGGAGTGACGCTATTCTTAATCCGGCGCCACACGGACAGTTTTTATTAGACTATTTAGTGATTGTGTCTTTTTAAATAATTATATCCTCTTCAGTCTTCTCCATGCACGTCCGAGCCCATCTAAGCATATTTTGAGAATTTTAAATGCCTTCTGTAGATTTACAACTGAACCCGTACATAGGCAGCAGTGTCGTTCACACGAGATGACTAGCTCAGAATTTAAGATTAAGCAGAAACTTTAACTTTCCCTTTTGTCTTTGAGAAAGCACTTGCCAAAATGTCATCATCATCATCATCACCATTGACGTCCACTGCAGGACATAGGCTTCCTTCGTGGTATTCATAACCATGAGGGGTTATGCCGTAATCGCAACGCTTGGCAGGCGGGTTGACGATTGCAGTATGCGGTTGGAATCTCAGGAAGACGCTGCTGCCCGTCTTCTGGTAATTTATTTCCTTAGTTGCCTTCTACGACATCCACGGAAGGAAATGGAGTGACGCTATTTTTAATTCGGGCGTCACACGGAACCAAAATGTAATGTGTAGTATTGCAAGACTACCCTCAGAAAAAAGCCGATATTTTGTTTCACCTAAATTCTATACGGTGACTTCTGTGCTTTTCAATATTGATCGAGCTTTCCCAATCATAATGCTATTAAACCCAAGGGGTTGGACAGTAGTTAACTATGACCCACTTTATCTATATTTCTCTGAGCCGTAGCCGTAGTCGGTCCCACGACGATTAGCTTGCTCCGGTTATTGGTTAGAGTGGACTCTAGTTTATTAGGTAGGTCGATTTCCACCGTGACCATCTTGACGAAATGTTATGTACAAGTATTATCTACGTTCTAGCTGTGTCTGAGATTTTGTTTGCTAGGGAAGTGGGAAATAATTAATAGGTATTTTCTTTGACAATTTAAACAGTACATAGCGGTAACTATCTACATGCACGCTCTACTGGCAACTCTGCTGGGTGATTTTGAAATAATTAGCTATGTTTTGAGGAAACGATCTTTTCATTGAGATAAACAGTATTATTGATGATTTAACTGTAAAGGTACAATATATTTGTTAGTTCAGTCGTTTAAGCACGAAGAAGCGACAAACACCCAACAACAAACATCAAGCCCCATTAGCAGCATTATGCCCGATTTCACCGACCTTAAAGGCTTACTTAACCCTTTTTAAAGCTACTTGACAGTTATTTCGGTTTTAACGACGTTGATCCGTCACTTATAACGCTAGGAAGATTGTTGCTAAAAACAGTCGTTTCTAGCGGAAATCAGTTTTCTACATGCTTGGTCTAAACTAAATTAAAATCAAACATAATACATACATATATACACACACATAAACTCACGCCTGTATCCCAGAGGGGCCAGGGACTGCCACTTGCCACGATCCTGACAGATCACTTTTGCTTCCTCAAAATTCTTCAGTCGTTGCACGCACGCCCGCCGGTTTCGGGTACATTTTATCTTACCCTTTGCCATACAGACATAATAAACTACCGATGCTAATAAATCACCCAGCTCTATAGATGCAGGGCACAGGCTTTCTCTCAGAGAGATAGAGTAGATCACCACACGAGCCTAGGATTGACCAATTCCAAATTTCCAACTGATCTATTGTAACGTTACCGATGGGGGCAAATTGGAACATTTCTGAAATATTGTTTGTTACGCACAGACTTATTAAGAATAGTGAGGGCAATTATTATGAAAAATGCGACATCATCGGAGAGGTTGTCAACGCTCTTGAGCCCGACAATTCACTTGAATCTAGCGACAAATACGGTTCTTTGAAAGTGAATTGTCGGACTCAAGCGCGACGTTCACGACCCTTCTGAACATATCGCTACTTCATACTAAGGGCCCTGATTATTTTTAAGAGGGTTAATCTACTCGTGAATACAAACTTTCTTTATGAGATCAATTCCTAGTTGAATAGTATTGAACTATGGAAACTAGTATTCAAAAAAAGAACCGTATTTGTCGCTAGATTCGAGTGAATTGTCGGGCTCAAGAGCTACGTTGACGACCCTTCCGAAGACATCGCTGCTTCATAAGAAGGGCCCTGGTTATTTTTAAGAGGGTTGAACTACTCGTGAATACAAACTTTCTTTATGAGATCAATTCCTAAACATCGAAAGAGATATTAGCTGCTTCATAGTCTTGATGTAGCAAATCCATAGTATGGAACAGCTGATATTTTTATCGATATTTCGGTGTTACAATTATAAAAGTTGTTTATTTAAGTTCTAACAAATAAAAAACAAATCAAATACTTTGTTATAAGAAAGAAAACACAAAACACAAAAAAATATGCAACAAAATTAACGGAAAACATATATAGAACAAAAAGAAATGAAAAGATACTTATTTACACCTATATAAATACAATTTAAGTATTTATTTTTTACTTTTTTGCCAATTTCTCTAATACTCAGTATGTGTCAACTAATCTACGCAGTTGAGCACCTTCGCCGGGATTTGGTAAGCCGTAAGCTGGTAGCACAAGATGGCTTAAGTATCTTTTACTATCAAGAGGTGAAAGATAACTTAGGAAAAAATCAATATTAGGTACTTCGCATTTCGTTATGACACCATTTTACCGTATACAACAGAGGTTTCTTATTAGTATGATCACCCATTTGAAGCCATGTCTGTTTTATTATAGAGTTATTAGCCGCAGAGATTACAATTGCAAATGATTAAGAACTTCACTAAGTATGCTGAGCTCCTGAGCTCACCCCCCAAGGGTAACGTTGCCAACAATATACGAACAGCCGTGCATGGTTGAACGCATCGTCTTGAGAAGTAACATGGAAATCAAATTATATCTCGATGTGACGTTAGCTAGATAGCAGAGATAGGACTCAATAACGATAGTGTTGTTGGGTAGAAATATTCAAATTTCCTTTGATATTGTAGTCTTGCCATTCGAGTAAATTAAATGTAATTCTTTTAATAATTCGTAATGAATAATTTTTACCTAATTAATCATCATCATCATCAGCCATTTGACGCCCACTGCAGGACATAGGCCTCCTTCGTGGTTTTCATAACCAGGAGGGGTTTTGCCATAATCGCCACGCTTCGCAGGCGGGTTGGCGATCGTAGTATGCGGTTGGACTTTCAGGAAGACGCTGCTGCCCGTCTCCTGGTAATTTATTTTCTTAGTCGCCTTCTACGACATCCATGGAAGGAAATAGAGTGACGCTATTCTTAATACGGCGCCACACGGAATTCACCTAAATTACCTTAAAATGTATTACCTTTTATTACCCATTACCTTTAAATTAATTTTACCATTCGTGAAAATCCAGGCAAATTAATGATTCATGAATTTGCACCTAGCAGAACATTTACAGCAGCAAATTATTCTCCGTAGTTAATTATCTACGTATGGCTGTACTTGTACCAAGCTTCTCAATGGAGCAAAATGTGACAAGGCCTGTTTATTAAGATCTGCGGTTACTACAATGGCACACAATATTATACTCAACTTCGAAGTTTCACGATGCCAGAATGGCAAATGCAAGGTAGGTAGATAGGTAGCTAAGAGTATGGAAAAAACAGAAGATTTGCTTCTTTCTTACGTTCTGTTAGATAAATAAAGCGCTCTTAACCCTGTGATCGCTCTTAACTGCGGTGTCAAGTTGATGTTATGTTTCGAACAGCATCTTAAAATGGGCATTCGAGCAATCATAGATGTAACAATGCTTTATTTATGTCAGTCTCAGACAAGAGATATAATATTCAGACAATTAACCAAAAGCCCTATGCAAAGTCAAACTTAAGTTAGGTATACGTTAGGGCGCTAATATTTCTCGAATTAATGAGTTGAATGAATGGCCTATTACGAGCAGTTTCCTCTGTCTTAACGATTTCTATCAACAGTTTGTTTACATGCAGACCGAAGCTGAATGAAAAGAAACATAAATATAGAGACATAATATTCTTTAGATAGATAAATATAAGAAAGATATGTGTATATATTAGACGGAGAGATAGATATATTATTACTTAGATAGATAGAATATTCTTTAGTACACCAGGAAATAGATTGAATCTTCTGCTTCTTTCTACTAAGTGCCTAAAGGGAGTCGCGAGTTCCTCATTCCAGCGACTCCTATTAGACTTTCAGACACACACCCAAGTTTCTATGACGTTTTGGCGACTAATGGAAACTTACATCGTTACGTCGAGTTACAAAGCAACGTAAATTAAGATGACTTGCGCGACGCTAGTGCCTGCCTCGAAGAATTAGTGACATACGAAAGTTCCGCTGTTAGACGGAAGACGGCTGATAATTTATGTCTACTCCGTCTCTTCGGTCTAAATTTTATTATCCATTGCCTCGATTATATCAATGACAGATGAATAAATGAATGAATTGACTCGTTGCCAGAAACAAACGTACTTACTTAGCAATAATGCTAACTGTACCTACAACAGACGAATGGTGAGTGTATGAATATACACCATTCCTTTGTTTTACCCCTCCCGGATACATTTATATTATGTTTTGTATAACAGAGAAGTGCGAGTGTGAATGATACTATTTCAGCGTTTGCTGTTGATATTTATTAATTGTTATTGAAATAAAGTAAAACTGAAAACCGTTTATTTAAAAGTAACACATTCAACTGCCAAATAATAGTAATAGTATTTCTACACTTGACATTTATTAGTAAAAAGGTTTCTTTCTCTACGCTTGTTGACTTCAACTGACAGGTACTTTAGTGATTCTTACCCAACTGCGGTGGAGCCCAAAAAGAGGCTAATGTGTTTGGCTCCAATGTATGACCTACATACATTGGAGCCAAACACATTAGCCTCTTTCGATTCTGTGTTTCCTCGTAATATTTTCTTAACCAATCGTTACTTTTTGACAAATAAGATTTCAATAGATTATTATCATTTCCATAATTGCTCGGGTTTATATCCTGCTACTATTTATTTTCGCTTGTTATCACTAGATGGCGTCGCCGTCACCGCAACCTAGAAAAAAAACACTTAAATGATAGAAATAAAACACAGAATGAATAATAACAAAAATCTGCTGCACATTGACTACTAAGCAGGTGGGACAGAAATTCAACATTTGGTTGGGCACTGTCCTAAAAAGCCGGCCAAGTGCGAGTCGGACTCGCGCACGAAGGGCTCCGTACCATTATCTATACAACATTACTGTAAATTTTAGCCGTTAACCCTCAGTTTCTCCTACACTAACACGCTGTTAATCTACTGTTAACAGCTGTCAATTGCCTAAAGTGCATATAAAAAAAACTACTGACAGCTGTTAACAGTAGATTAACAGCTTGTTAGTTTACGAGAAACCGGGGGTAAGATGCTTAAGATGGAGGTTATTTTTTAACCTAGTTCAAGCATACATATGTTATTTTTAAGATTTAAGATAAGAAATTTTTATTTTTTTGTATATTAGACACAAAGATCGAGAAAAAAACAGCAAAAAATTACGTTTGTTGTATGGGAGCCCCCCTTAAATATTTATTGTATTTTAATTATTTATTTTTGAATTGAATATAAAACTAAATATTCTGTGAATATTTCAAGCGTCTACTTGTTGCCGACATTAATATCGAGCAATAAACGCCAAAAAAGTCACGTTTGTAGTACGTGAGAGGGGGGCTCCCGTACAACAAACGTGACTTTTTTGGCGTATTAATAAATATTTATTTCATTCTGTTTTTAGTTGAAAATTTCAAACTGTCTAGCTATCAAGGTTCATGAGATATAGCCTGGTGACAGACAGACAGACAGACGGACAGTGGAGTCTTAGTAATAGGGTCCCTTACCCTTTGGGTACGAAACCCTAAAAAAATAAGTTCTGTTTTTATATTTTTTCGAGAAAATAGGTAGGTAATTTCGAGAGCCTGGGATGAATATTTCGATTTCGGATAATTTTATGAATATTTAAAGCGAAGTCTTCGAAACGGGAAGTAGGTACGTCATCAACTAAGAACCTACAACCTGTCAGTTTCTAGTGATACCTTGACTCGATGCAATAACTCTTTAAATAAAAAAAACTGAAAATACTCCTTATCTGTGCAAACATAAGAGATATGTTTGTGTTTTTACGAAATACCGAGATATCAATATCTTGGCGTTTTTTATTCAAAAATATTAAACCTACTTTCATTCACGTGTGAAACGAAATTCACAAAAATAAAAGAAATCAGTGAATATTATTATTTTATAATTGTAGCACTATATTTACTGACCTTATACCGTTAAAATTAAGTATCATTTGTGATTATTGTCATTATTTAGGACAACGCCCATTGTATGTACCTAGGTTGGTCCTGCCTGCTTAGTAGGTAATGCTCAGCAGTTGCATTCTTTAAATTTTTTACTTCCTCTATTGGTAATAATGGCACAGTTTACCATTATTCGATAGGCGACGGCGCATAAAAACGAAGAAGGCACAATACCTACCTTTATTTGCACATACAACGGGAAAAATATGTTAGTGGCCCAGTTGACAAAAAATCCAGCACACCACAAAAAGAAAAAAAAAACAAACAAGTGAATGCATTCACATGGTTCGCTGCTACCGGGAAGCATCGAATAAAGTTGGCTAGCTTCCGAGGCGTCTTCGACAGCACTTGTCTCCGTACACATGTCTTCGGGTACTACATGAGCGCATTGGTTACTGGCGGCACATATTTGCTACTACGGATTTCAACACCACTGTAGTCAACGTAATGGCTCAGCCTAAAGAATACCATGATCAAAGTAATATTAAATTTCTGTCCGACTCACACTTAGCCAGTTTTTGTTATTTATTATACAATAATAATGACGTCAAGCTTGGTGCTTGTTTGTTCATCGAGCCAGCTTATTTTTTTTCTTATTGTACTTTTATACACTTTTAATAACGTACACAAATTTCAATAAATACAGTCCTTTCACCTAACAACTGCCCTCGCTAATGGGATGTACAGGTGGTCTACAGAAACTTGGACACAGATCTGTGACACGGCAGATAAGCGGTAAGGTAAAACAAACAGATGGACAGAGAGCGTGGGATTTTAGTGAGGGTTTTAGTAGTAATAAGTTCCCATTATACTATTAAAGTAGCTTCTCCAAAAAAAAGACATCTCAAAAATGGTGAGACTTGATACTATGTATGTATGGTCAAATTGTTTCCGAATCACCTACCTGCATATTTTGGAATATTCCTATTGTGTTTTAGTAATTTGGACCTTAATTTAGGAACGCAATCTAGATGTGTGGAAGAAAATAATAGGGGTTAAAGTATGAAATTGCCGTTTTATTGCAATAGGTTCTTTGAATTGACATAGAATCTTCATGGTTTGAGGTTTTCGAATAAAACTTTTTTCAAATGGTTTCTATGATGTTCTTTTTTTAAAAAATGTGAAACATTTGAATATCGACTTTGAATTGTTTTTGTTATTCAATTTAGACAAGAAAGATGGATACTGCGAAAATTCGAGTGATTATGAGGCACCCATTTTTCGTATTTTTTTATTTTATTGATTTGACGCAAGTGAGTCAATATTGTGGGTAAGGTAACGTTAAACCATGCCGCTAATTCCTGGGTAGTTTGACTAGGGTCGGCTTCCACTATCTCTCTTAATTCATCGTTATTCACCTGTGTGGGCGGTCTTCCTCGTGGCTCGTTCTTTAAGTCGAAATTTCCACCACGAAAGCGTTTAAACCAAAATCGCACGGTGCGTTCATTAGTAGACCCCTCTCCAAACGCAGCATTGATATTGCGGGCTGTTTCTGCCGCGTTAGTTCCGCGTCGGAACTCGTATTAAAAAATCACTCGAATTTTCGCAGTACCTATCCATCTTTCTTGTCTAAATTGAATAACAAAAACAATTGAAAATCGATATTCAAATGTTTCACATTTTTTAAAAAAAGAACATCATAGAAACCATTTGAAAAAAGTTTCGTTCGAAAACCTCAAACCATGAAGATTCTATGTCAATTCAAAGAACCTATTGCAATAAAACGGCAATTTCATACTTTAACCCCTAATAATATATAGGTTACTATCGTAGCTTTTTATTTCGAAACATTCACATTGGAAAATCACGTCGATAGGAACAGAAGTGCCCACTTATATACGCAAAACAAATTCACGAGTAGCACAGGGAAGGCGAGCGCGACGATACATCTTCGATCTAAAGTCACTAGAGAGCCGAGTGGTAACACAACTGCATCCAATTCGTTATCCGATACGGCTCGAGTCGTCGCCGAGCGCCAACCCCTGAATGGACTAGTGTATTGAATGTTGTCGGCTCCGTGATATCTATCACGTAGGTACCTAGTTATTTCTAAGCGAGATGTTTCTCGGACATTTCAAGGTGAATAGTATCAAAAGGCTCATGAGAGAATATTTATAAATCATAACAATACATAACATGTTTCGCAATTGCTGCAGATTTTGTCTGCGCTTGCGTTACACATATTTCTTTTCTACTAGTTAACGTATTTTACTTGGCATTTATATATTGAAAAAAGTAATCGAAATCAACCCAGTGACTTTATGCGTGGTAGAATAGCTAAACACGTGAAAAAATCAGTTGGTGATTCAATTATCCCCAATTTTTTTAACCTTTGGGTTTATTTTACTTTTCAATTTTAAATTTTAACGCCATCTTAAACGTTTTTTTATACCCATCCACTTTTTATTTATCATATGGCGTACAACATTGGTCTTAATGAGTAGATATTATTACATGAAATTATTGTTATTTACGTCATATTTATTTATATAAGATAAATTTAAAATTTTCTATTCTTTAAATATGTAGCCGACTCGCTGGTGACGTTTTTGAAGTCTTCCTTTGGCCCGTTGTATCTAGGTAATAGGTAGTCGTAGACCACAATATGGTCGGTAGTTTGTTATGGGAGTCCACATTCGCAGGCGCAGATGTGACTCTGAGTAACACCATCCCCATTTATGCCACATGTAAGCACAGTTACACACTCCCTTTCAGAGGCGGTTAAGTAGGCACCAGACATTGCGCAGTGCTTTGAAGCCAGCCCCCCGGCTTACGAGTATTGAGTTCAAAAATGTCACTTGGAGGGCAGATTAATTTCTACTGATCAGACCATACGTCGCAGGCATTCCACGAAGAGTTGTAAGTGTGAAAACTCCTAACTGACCACGTGACTTGGACTACCACCGGGACGGCTGGGGGGACGTGCTCAACTTCGTCGTCTACAAGGGACTCCGGACGTCGTCACGCCAAAAGGTCTTCGCAGACCTCCCCTCGGACTACCGGCCGGTTCTTCTCGTCCTTAACGATCTGCAAACCAGGGTTGCACCGCCAGCGCTACGTCGACTCTTCAATTGGACCTCCTTTGCCTCTACCCTCGCAGAGGAAACTCCATCTCGCCCTGTCGCCACGCTGGAAAACGTTGAGTGCCTGACGTCTGAGCTGACTGCCTGCATCCGGAGCGCGCTGGACCCACCCTCGCTCAAAGTTCCGAGCGGAGGTAAATCCACTCCGCTACCTGCTCGAATCATGGACCTGATTCGCAAAAAGTGCTGTCTCCGGAAGCAATGGCAGCACTCCCGCTGCCCTCACCTCAAGACGCGCCTCAACGCTGTGACAACAAAAGTGTCGGCGGAGCCGGATGCCAACGCTGAAGAATCTTAGCAGCGCCACATAGAGTCCGTGGGTGATGACTTCCGTTAATGGCGTATGCGCCGGCATTGACATGGGAAGCTGTGGACTGAAACCCCGTCTGTTCGGCCGCTGCTGAGCAGCGATGGGCACCCAAGATTCAAACCGCAGGACCAAGTTGAAGTTTTCGCCGAGTGCCTCGAGGGAGCATTCATCCCGAAACCTACCGGCGACGTGGAGCATGTCGCAGCAATCGAGACTACTTCGCAGCGCCAATTACCCCGGCGGGGGACCGTCTGGCTTTCACGCCCGGCCACCGGCTGCTGGTGAGAACTTTGCGAAAATAAAAAATGCGACTAAAACTTAGGCCTTTGCATCTACGTAATTAGATGATTTATGCAACCAGTGGCACCTTTACACTAGATGGGTGAAGGAACCACTTGGACGCTGCAGTGCCTGGAACATTGTTTTTCAGATGGAGTAGGCCTGCCCAGCACCTATACTATCCTGACAGCTTAGTCGGCGCCAACCAAGCCGCGGGTTTCCTTGCGATGTTTCCTTCACAGTTAGCGTGTGGTATTACTACTACAAATTCGCAGATGTACTTAACTTTGAAAATAGACAAAGTCATAGGTATTATGCCCGCACTGGGAATCGAACCACTTCCGAGTCCATTATTCTACCCACTGGGCTACCACCGCACCAATGCGACTAAAACACCAGATAAATCGAGGTTTTTGAAAGCTGAAAACGACTTTTTTCACAAGGAAACAAAAACTTTATCAGGTCATAAATAACAAAAGCCTTGTAAGACGCCAGCTTTGTTACAGTGACCCAGATTTAAGATTAATTTTCGTGTAAATGCCACGTAAAATACGATTTTCTTGAAGGTGCCACAATGCGGGGGCCCTATTCAGTAAATAAGGACTTTTTAAGACACTTTCCGGCCTTATTTTCTTTTTAGGGCGGTTAATTTATTACTGTGCATCATGCCATAATATATCTAAGAGCATTTTTTTTCCTGTTTATTTTTGCGTTTGTTTCCTTATTTTGTTTTATTTCAATAAACCGTGACCTCTGTTTGTGTAACTGGCTTCGTTTGAGTAATTCATGTAAATTAACAAAATAATCATCCCCGTCGAAAATTCGTGATGGTATACATAATCAGCCTATATGCGTCCCACTGTAGGGCATAGGCCTTCTCTCAGGGAGAGAGTATGGGCTTAATCACCACGCGTGCCCACCGCGGATTGGCGATTTCAAGCGCTGAGGTATGTGAATACCTCAGACACTCAGGTTTCCTCACGATGTTTTCCTTCACAGTTAGCATGTGGTATTGCTACTATAACTTCACAAATGTACATAACTTAGAAAACCAAGTCATAGGTACATGCCCGCACTGGGGATCGAACCTGGGTCTCTCGCTTCCGAGTCCGATGTTCTACCCACTAGTCTACCAACGCGTGGTGGTATAATCAGGTCAGTATTATTACTAAGCCCGATGCTTGGGTGTATGCCGTGTAAGCATATGACATTGTAAAGTAACAAATCATCGTGTGCATAACATTGCCAAGTTTTATGTACTGGGAAATTGTATGCACACGACTCCGTGTTTTGGAAATAGATCAATCTCAATGATATTTTTTTTGTTGAAAATTACAAATACGGCATCGCTCTTAGCTAGATCTGCAGGAGACTGGTGCAGCCACTGCCAGGATTATCAGCTCAAATATTTTTAGCACCGTATCTGCACTGCACCCGTTTTCCTTAGATGTTTTGGAGTTTACCGGAACATTTCCTTGGTTGAGACATAACGTGGAGGATAAGCTTTTCGTATTCTGGATCTGCCCCCGTTCCGTCTTACCTACGCCGATTTTGTCTGGGCCTCCTTTTCTTTGCTTTTCATACAAAGCTACTACGTCAATTTTTTAGATTGTATGAATAAAATTCCACACTTTTTAGGCTATTTGGTGCAAATTCTTGTGACAAAACCTGGAACTAAAATTAATGCCGTATAAATAAAGTTGAATGTTGAAATAGCCCTTTTTGTACAGTACAAACTATTCTTTACACATTTTTTGACTTGCGTCTCTGATAAACTTAATAAACCTTCAGTTAATATCACGAGTATTGCAGAAGCGTAATTTACTCATTGGTACAAGAACAATGATTTTAAAAACCTATTTAGAGGCTAAAAATGATTTCAACATTGTTTTATAGGGAAGTTTGAAAGCCTATGTTCTACGCGAAGGTTACTGTATGGCCAAGTCTAGAGTTTCCCAGTGTGCATGCAATAATCGATCTTAGTGCCAACACGCCAGTTTACAAGTTGCTCGAAACTCGCTCGATTTGCGGCCGCGCACCGGCCAACTTTGTTGAAACTTTATTTTCAACTCACTGGCATATTAGCTCAGCTATATAAAGAAACATAATCGACCCTGGCTCTTTACGATTCCTTTTTTTCTACTTATATAAGTCACTTTACAACTCTTGGGCCCTCCTGAGTGTACAGGACTCTGGGAGAGACTTGATTGTGAATATGAAAGTCAGACCGTGTTCAAACTAAATGCTTCAGTTAAGCTTTGAAGGATACGGCATTTTGTATGGTGAGTGCTTAACTTGATAACCATTACATTTCATATATTTCACACGACATTTATTACTGCAAACCTACGATTTTCTAAAATTGAAATCCAATTTTAAGTATGATGCCGTAGATATAGCTGGAATTTTTTATCCGGGGATGATAAATAAAACATAAAAGTTTCTAACTGTAAATTAATTTTTTGCGGCTTTCTACGGTGCATCTATAAGACATGGTTTTGAAAATGTGTGAGTTATATTTTGTCAAGATAAGATTTGTAATGAAAATTAATAAATACTCGGGGCTTCACCGTTGAAGAGAAGAAACCCAGAGAAGTTATTTGAGAAATTCGAAGAACTCTTCACTAAATTTTTTACTGGCGTAAAAATGTTTAATTGTGTGAAAATTTTATTTAGCTTTAAATGGATCAATAAGATAAGATAAGATAAGAATATTCTTTATTGCACACAAGAAACGAGACATAAAATATGAAAGTTACAATGAAAAATTACAATGGGCGGCCTTATTGCTAACAGCTTAATACTACATTGCTTATAAAATTATCAAGTCAAGCGCCAGGGCGCCAGGCGCCAAATTATTACCTCGTTGTACCTTTTGTTAATTCATGTTATTTTATGTACATATTTTTAGTACCCAAAAGATAAGGGACCCTATTACTAAGACTCCGCTGTCCGTCCGTCCGTCCGTCCGTCTGTCACCAGGCTCTCATGAACCGTGATAGTTAGACAGTTAATGTATATCTGTTGCCGCTGTAACTAAAAAAATACTAAAACAGAATAAAATAAATATTTAAACGTGATTTTTTGCCGTTTTCTGCTCGTTATTGATAACGGCAAGAGATAGATGCTTGAAATATTCAAATGTTGTACAAACAATGGTACGGAACCCTTCGTGCGCGAGTCGAACTCGCACTTGGCCGATATTTTAAAATAATAGCAAATATGAGTTGTTGCAATTGACTACAGCTCTCGCTCTTTGATGCCACCAGATTTGGTTTTTTAATTGTAATTTTCAATTTCTAATCATTCAAAATAATCCATAAATTCCATCCTTTGAAGTCATTTCAAATTCAAAGTTTTGTCTCAGACAATGCCGGAAAAGGTATTATTATTCGGATTACAAATAGCGCAAAATTAATTGAGTTTACAATTTATTTCGAGCGAGACTCAATGGAAATGTCCAATATTTCTTGGTTGCTTTGTATTCAAATAATAATTTCTATCCTCTCGTTTGCTGTCCTTGGTAACGAAACGGTCGGAACAATGATGATAATATCGTGCGATTTCTATTTGTTGTTGTGAGTTCTCTCGTCGATTTTACAAGTTAAAAGATAACCAACCATATTATACAGTTTGGAAGAGGAATCAAAGTTAATAATCATATTTGCTACTAGCAGTTAATGATTAACGTTTAAACTAAGCATATTCTTAGAACTGTATCTTAACTTAAACGGCATTTTAGCGCTACCACCACTACTTAAAAGTGCCGCTTTCTTCAAAATCTTACAATACAATACAACAAACACAAAATTTTGGAAGCGAATTACCTACCCCATTTGTAAAACTTTCTTAAGGCGAAGCTCGGCAATTTGGGCGCGGGCGGCATGCTCTCAACAATCGTTTCGGTGTGTTAGTCGGCCCCTTAAATTTTTCATTCCCCTGTTGCTCGACAACTAAGCATTACCAAAATTGCGTCATATTTCTTTTCCCACTCACACGAGGGTGGGAACTAGTTACGTGGAGCGTCCATTATGTGGAATGCACCTCGCTTCTCTCTCGTCCACGATATCGTAAACTTGTTTTAACGAACTAAATTAGCGGACGAGAGTTATGGCTTGGGGTGGCTTTTACTTAATAAAAACGTAAAAACCAGACGTCTCCCATTAGCGAGGGCCATTAGTCTCGTGTAATAAGCAAACAGCTGACCTCCAGTTAACTTCCTTGTACAACCCTGATAGTTTCAACGCTTAGAAATAGTGTGGTCGGTTAGTAAAAAAGAGAATAATTAAAGTTTATTGACTGAGCTGTAGCTTGCAGCGTTTGCGGACATGTCTACTTTTAGGCCTGAGATGTTAAAAATGTTTCGTTCACTGATGTATTTTGTTGACCAATCACTTAGCCGCTGCCATAGCACATTGAAATGATATTCCTTTTATCGTCTTATACAATTTTAAGGTTTGAGAAATAAACATGTTGATTTGTTAAACTTCTTCTTCTTACGTTTCGAAAGCGTCGACCCCTCCTCGGAAACTAAACTATTAAACTGTTTTTGTACTATGGAGCTAAAACTATTAGTAGAATACGTCATGAGCAGAGCCACACCTTAAATCAATTAATCACACTTCATTTATTTACTTAACCTGGATTAAGTAATTGATTATGCACGTCTACATTGGATGCGCAGCACTAATAACCCAAGAATCAGGGCAGTAAGATAACTTGGGCCACTAAAATAAAATATATATTTTCATAATAGGAGTTTTGCGTAAGTACTAAACATCCGAACAAATATTAATATCGTTAGTGAAACTATATACTTAACTAGCCTATTAGGAAGTTATGAATATTATACATGATTATTAGTTGGACTTTTTGCAACCATTAATGAGTACTTAACGGTTTTATTTTCCAGCGCCGTTACCCACTAACTTAATAAAACAGTACAGGAAATATAAATATGACAATACGAAATTACATTTACAAAAGCGAGCTTATCTCTGTGAGAGATTTCTTCCAGCAACTCTTGGGGAGTCGGAGTAGAGGTGTAAAACGATAAAAATATAGACTTACACTCAAATGTAATACTTATGAAAAGTACCTAAAAACTAATCTAAACAAACTAATTATGTATAATTTCTAATCAAATATATACAAGCGAAATACTTGCCCCAGGTCAGTGTCCCACGGCAGGGAGCCCTCTTAGTAAAGTTACATATGGGAATATAATTCCAATCACGATATTTCAAAGTTAACACTTTTTGTTACACTAAACAACCACGATATTTTATGAAAACAAAATTTTACATAATCTGTCCAAGTGAATAAACCGTAATACAAGAATTCTGAAGCGGTTCCTACACAGCCAGCCTACTGCTCAACTCGTACGATACCTACGATAGGGACTAGGGACACTCACGAACAGTTCGACCTTCCCCTAGCGGCTCCTATAGTCAATAACATAAGTGCGACTATCAAACAAGTGTGTTTGTTAAGCAAAAAATCTGCTGACTGTACCCAGTGGTGTTTCATTCATATTCCAAGCCGGGTTGGCGCCCTTGCTAATAAATTACAGCCATCAATAAATACCGACTCCCCACAGCGCAGAGAACGACTCTCACTTTATTAATTTGTGCTCTCCGCGATGCCTGACTGCTCGTTTGATATTGACTTGGTTTCTAAGTGGGTCTGCGTAAGGAAAATTCTGTTTTTCGAGTTCCGTACGCGAAGTGTCAACGGCACCTTATTATTTTATCTGTAATAGGGTATCGACCCTATTAGGTACTATATTCATAATACGATACAAACCTTAGCCTCCGAAAATATAGTAATCAGAGGTGAACCAGTAGAAAGGGTTATGGAAGCAAAAATCTTGGGTTACTGATGAATGGTGAACTTCGTTTTGAAAATCATATCAGAAACGTAGTCAGTAACTGTTTCTACCGCATTAAGATTCTTTATAATATATGCGATTACCTAAGCACTGATTTGCGTGTCAGGCTCAGTGAATCGCTGATATTATCCAGACTGAACTACTGTAACGTCGTCTATGATGGCTGTACACTTAGTAGGACAAAAAAGTTGATCCAACGTGTGCAAAATGCATATGCACGTTTCTGTTTCAAAATCCCTTCTAGATCCCACGTCAGTCCATACTCGGACGCAGCAAAGCTTCTGAATATGGAGGCCTGTTGGCATCTACACCTTGCCCAACTACTCTTTGATGTGATACGGAAAAAACCCCATCCTATTTATTCGCAAAGCTTCAATGGTCCACCAGACAACGGTATGTGCACAAGGAATGGATCCTGACACCGGCACATGGTAGTTTCAGGTTTGCGGCGTCCAAGTGTTGGGACGACAATTCCCCTCCAATCCGTGAAGCGTCCAGTGGATGTGCTTTTGGGCTCAAGCTCAGGGCATATTTTCTGGAGCATGAGAGACCGCCACTCCCTTCTCTTCCAACCTCTCGGCGCAAAACAGACACGAGCCTGTATTTTTTTGTTTATTTATTTTTCTTTAATAAGTATACCTAAATATGTATATATATTTATATACTTACATATAAATTTAATTATATTAATAGTTTTTATAAACATAATTTAAGCTAGCTGTATACCTTTTGTGTATGATTTCATTTGTGTATATCGTAGTTTATTCAATCACTTAATGAAAACCATTTAAGTATAAAATATGTTTCATACTGTATCCATAATACGTATCCTATTGTATATACTAATTATAATTCTGTATAACATAGTATTCTACTCTATTCAGTATTTTTTACGGTTGTATCACACCGCGGTATGTGACGCTCGCGGGGTAGCTCCTAGCACTGTCTGAAAATCAGCGCTGAAGGCTTGACAATGGGTACACAGGGATAGCGAAGCGAGGGGAGGATATCGAGTCAACCACAGAACATTTTCTCTGTTCTGTGACGTCAACCGATCAGGCAATAGTGCCACGTAAACATTTAGTGCGTATCCACGTCGGTGTTGTTCAAAATGGCGTCGGAGTCACGCATCGCGCTTATGAAAGAACAATTTTATAGTGCTTTAGCGTCGTCAAGAATGTTAACAAGTGCTAAGAACATAGGTTATATTCAAGACGAACGTTACAACCGACCTTCGACCAAAAATAGGAAGACTTTTACTTTTACATTCTGATGTAAAATTACTTAAATGACAGACTGATAACTTATCAAATAAAAGTTTGAGCTTCAATAATGAATAGTTGATTTTTACGTTTAATTAGTAAAAGCCCTTTGAAGATTTTATATTTGACGTTATGATTGTTACTTGATTGTCTCAACAAGAGCCTTATTAAAAATTCCGATTCTCAGTTCAACAACGTCTTTCATTTATTGTATTCACACATAACTCTGATTCTCAGTTTACTAACGTTTTTTATTCGTTTTATTCACAAAAAGCATTAGTTTTAATCATTTCCTATTACAATATCGGAATTACATACAATTCCTAGGACATGCGGGTGTATTAAAAAAACACTATTTTATAGATTTCCTAAATAGCCTCGGAATTGTATACATTTCCTGGGAATTGTATACTATTCCTAGGTTTCATACATTTCCAGTTACATATACATAATATATAAAACATTTGTTAAATTTTGTTTTGTACATTTCTATAAAACAAATTTTACAAATATATTTTACAAGGTTTAGACCGCCTCTTAAGTGTCTAAACCTTGCTAGCACCTGTGCTAGGAGATCCGGCTCTTCTACAACTATACATATTTAGTTTTAGAAAGCATAGTTAGCATAGCAAGCGTGGCAAAGCATCGTTTACCGAGTCAGCTAGTATTAAAATAAATAAATTGTGAAAAGTGGCAAACCCAAATAATGATACACCACAGTAGAGTATATTTCAGAGAAACGCGAAATCTTTGTGAAGATCTTACATAACTTTTCTCAGCACATCCACCGCTCTCCGCAAACCTTCGTAATCAGAATCACAAAGACCCAAAAGCTGTAGGTATGTAGGTAGACGTCGAGTCTAAAGATTGGCCTCGTCACAGGATATGATTGCAGGCAAAAGGTACAGTCGACAGCTTGTTTTAGGGTTCCGTAACTCAAAAGGAAGAAACGGATCCTGGATAGCTGCTGCTGACTGCATCTTTGGTCAAGCGGTATCACATCTAATTGCCACGCTGGAGGTCGTGGGTTCGATTCCCACTCGGGGCCGCTGGATATTTGTGCTTCAATGATGGCTTCAGTCTGGTATATCCATGTTCGTGATGTCCTTGTCTGGTTACCATAGTACAGGGTGTCCTAGTTTGGGACCAGCGCAAGTGACTGTGTTGTGTGGAAGTTTTTTTTTATACCACGTTGTTACGTACGACAGGTTTGCCCTTGGCCTCCGTCTGATGGTAAGCGAAGACGAGGGTGTGGAAGACCTAGATTCTGTTAAAATATCTTAGCAATGACAACTGTATAAACGCGCCGACTTCATTTCATTTCCTACTGTGGATTTATTATGTGAACATCTATATAATTATGTACCTATATGTGTTTCACAGATTTTTATCTACCACAGGCTTCAGAGTCTACTCAAATAATGTAAATGCTCGATAACTACATGTATTAGTTATTTATTAAATATTTAAGTCAACTCATTCAACCGGCGTGCGTGCATGCAACGACTAATTTGAACTTTTATGATCGTGGCAAGTGGCAGTCCCTGGTCTCTGCCTACCCCTCTGGGGTATGGCGTGAGTTTATGTACGTTTGTATGTTTGGTAAGTCAACTGTAATTTATGTTATGATATGATCTGACTGTGAATTATTCTTATATCAATAAACCAATTTCAATTTCCATTGCCGCTTCAATTCTACCCACTCAAAACATGTGAATGTGATTGAAAGTGATTGTAGGTTTTTATAATAAATTTTTCTTCTTTCTTCTGATTGAGTTGTGTGGAATTTATTATTATTATTTTAGGCTTCAGTGGTACGTAAAAACGCATCATGTGACTCGTTCGTGTGTCTGTCGTTATACGATAATGCACTAACTGAATCAAGGCACTGGTAGTAAAATACAGCTTAAAACGTGGGACAGGATGATAGAGTAAATAAAGTAAAGTAACTTAAATAAAGTATGCCATAGGCTTAATACGTTATCACATTGTGTTGCGTATAGGGCTTGGACTTCGAATATTCGAAAGTTCGTTTTATTCGAATATTCGCCTGTTTTACTATTTACTAGTTTTTTAATATTTCGAATATTGAATAAATTTGTGTTTTCGAGTTATTGTCAATGCTTCCGCCAGAGGTATGGATAAAATTGAAGAGTATTGCCAACAAACTTGTTACTGATTACTTATTATCTGACACTTTTTTGTCAAATTAAAGTCCTATATTTCGTATGGCATCTTTGCAACGATTTGAGAACAGCCTATGTTACACCGGAGCTAAAGGATTTTGCTTCGTCAAAAAGTAGTACTAGCCACAACGGCGTTAGTTGAAAATTAAAAAGTGACAGTTGATTTTTTTTACTTTGACGAAGTAAACGTCTACTACTATGTTTAGTGAGGCCTTCCGAAAACTACAAAATTATGATTTTAGGAGAAAATAAAAATACTTTTCTTCATAAAATTGTTAATATTCGGATAGTAAAAATGAGCGAATATTACAAGCTCCAGTTGCATGCAATTAACTTTTGTGAAATACGGTTATTCATGTGCAGGTATCAAGCAGACATCTGTAACGTGGGACAAGCAAGCTATGCTTTAAGAACTGTAGGTTCTTTTTATGTTCTAGTATTACGTAATCAGGGGGTCTAATTATGCGCACAAAATCCTGTCAGAACTCCAACGTTTGCGACAGCAATTAGTATGGAATTTGACAGTTAGACGATTGGAATCGTTCAGAATTTGGTGTGCGTGGGCCGGGCCTACTTATACGCAATAAATCCTGTTAGAATACTGACGTTTGAGAATTTGACAGTTAGACGATTGGAACGTTCAATATAAGGGCTAGACTTATATTTTTTTGTTTACAATTCATTACCGTGTCACTTCCAGTGTTGTAATTTTACAAATTATTTCGGTGCAATAAGTAAACAGTACTTTTATAATACGATAAACGAAAGGTACTTGAATCATGAAGCGTTTTAATTCAACTAATTTTATGCTACACATTTTCATAGGGAAGTAAAATAAATATGCTCAGTTGGTATAGGCCTGTAGCACACAGGAGATAAAGCATTTTTCTTTTCATTTTAAATAAAATACACGCATAAGTAAATAAAATTCAAATGTAAAACGTGAAGTAACGGCAGAGGAGAAACTAATTAGTTTTTAATGGAAGCAGAATTTATAACACTTAATTCATTTATCAAAAGAATTCGTGTACCATTTTACATTTTTCCTAAATAAGTTAGAGTACTATACCGAACCTAGGTAGGATTTCTCTAAACAGGTATATTTACCATTACATGCCTCTTGTACAATGCTGTGAAATTATAGGTTTCGGTATGTCAATATTATTAGCTTAATTCCGGATACACTTGATTTTTTGTTGAAAGATTCGAAGAACTTAATCATGGTGAGTAGAGATCGACCTCTATGTCAATATTGTTCATATCACTTAGAAAAAGTCTGTATAAATTACGTAATTCTAAAATGGGGCTTACTCCATACAACTTCTCAATATTTAATTTTTTCTGGAAATTACAATACAAAATTATGTCAAACTGGAAAATTGTAATTTTTACGTAGTCGTTTCACCAATGCTACATTTTACACCGCAGCCTTTTTCGAAATCGACTGTATACAATACGCATATCTTAAATGCAACAAAGAGTCCATCTATCAATAAGCTAAGAAGCAGCTAAGGTCCAAATCTATATAGTTCAATTCCTTAAACGGGGAATATAATCTTATTTAAAGTAAATCAAAATGGAGCTTCTTTTTTGCTCATACCGTGCCTCGGTTTTAAAGGATAAGCTTCCAAATTTCGGGTAGCGGGAACGCATTTCATTGCTGCCAAAACGCGGAGGTAATTTCATGGAGCATTTGCTCTAGACCAGGCGTACTGGAGGTACCTAAGCTTCGAGGTAAACAGGCGTACTATAGGTATCCTTAAGCTTTGAGGTGAACACTGTATTATAATTAGCTTACTACTAGGTATATTTACGTTGCGTCCAGACTTATTGAGATTTTCCTTAGAAATAGTGGAATTCAGTTTGTCTACGACGAAACGTACTTTGGTTACATGTAATAATTTTATTGTTGAATGTTTGCGAATTGACGAACGAATTGTTTAAAATACTTGCATATATTTCGCATGTATGCTATTCATTTAACGCATTGGTTTTCACTGTTATGTAGTGCAATTTAAATAAATAATAATAATAATAATCATAATAAACAAGTTTGTTACTAAGATACTAAAAAAAAATCGGGGTAATGTTTAATGACTCGTGAATGTTAAGCATTATTTAATGACGGGATTAGATCCACAATGAGCACGAGTGGAGAGCTTATACTCTCTCTCTTTCTTTATCTCTCTTTGGCCTCTCTTTGTTTCTCTTTCTTTCATCCTTTTTTACATTCTCTACAAAACCTGAGCCGAGGCATGATGATAATAGTGTGATCACGTAAGATATGTTTTTTATATGGTTTTCAAAAACAGCCCGATTCAGCCGACCCACATATGTGGACCATATGGGCCTGGCACATTAGTCAGCTAGTTCCTAATTAGAAGATGATGAACGCTAAAAGTTTTCCGTGATAATTATTCAGCGCTCAGGCATCGAAAGGCACAACTTTAACACAGGTGGCAGTCGAAAGTCGTGTCGGTGGTGGGCGATTCCCGTTTTACCCTTAGGGAGTGAACAAGTTCCAATTTATCAGCATTGGATTCTTCAATTAATTTCCCTTCATTTAGGTAACGCGGGGTTATTTTTAAAATTCGGAGTTCCAAAAAGTTGCGAATAGTGTTGACTGGTATATTTATACAGAATTAAATGAAAAAAAAAAAATACTCAGGGGTTTCTCGAGGGCTTATACATTTAGAGCAATTTTACCTTACTCAGCAAAACAACACAACACTACATTTTATAAATTAAATACACTTACAACAAAAATTATAGAGTCTGAAAAATCTTACAATCCCGATCTTCAAAGGCTAAATAGGAATCAGTGTTACCAAGCTAACATTAATTATAAATCCATTATTGAACGTATATAAAACGGAGAGAGTTCGATTCTACCTCGTGCGTTAACTAATGTTCGTGTATCTTTTTACTGGTTAACTTTGTATTTTATTTGTTAAAACGTTGTATGAAAAAATATCAGTTTTATATGTTACTAAGCCAAAATATGATGGTCGGACGATGTGATCAAGTAGTCAAAGGTCCCGTGGATGCGCATAGCGAATAGAGACCGCGAAAGACGACGTAATGAGGAAAAACCCTACCCAGCAATGGGCAGAGATGAGCTGATGATGATGATAAAGCCAAACGATTACGAAATCCGAAGCAGATTGTTAAAATTGTTTATGGAAAAAATTAACCACCTTTATAGTAGGTGTAGGTAATCGTGGATACGAATGACATTTATTTTGTAGACGATTTCGAAATTTCAAAAGCTATCCGATGATTCGTAGTTACCAACTCAGTCACGTCAAGCAAAGGATTTAAAACGCCGATTAGAAAAAAAGTGTTTTTTTTTAAATGATTGATGATATTCATAACGGCTAGTGAATTGGCGTAGTAGTATTCATATTATAGTAAAATAGTTTTTTTGTCGTTTGGAAAATTAAATAGATATTGTACTGTATTGATTTTTAGTTACTCAGAATTTCTTCCTCGTTTATATGACCTCCCATTCGATGTAAAACAAAAAAAAATATGATAAGTTAAGAATATTCTTTATTGTACACCAGAAAAACCAGAACCACACGAAACGATGAAATATTACATAGGTACTATAATTTTACAAGTTAAATTTGATAATTTAAAACATGGTACCAATCCCAATAAGAATTGGAAGTAAACTACTTCCAATAAGTAACATTATTTTTTTACTATCGATACCTACTAAAGAAACAACTTTTTGATTAGACTTTATTACAATAACGCGTTGCATAACATAAGGAAACTGATAAATAAACACATCCTTATTTAATTATAGACAGATAAAGAACATATAGAATATAAGAACAAGAATATATCGAGCAAACGACCCAGGCGGACGATTTCGACCAAATAGGGTATGTATTAGCAAAATCCTTAGTAAAAAGTACCCAAAACCGGCGTGCGTGCATGCAACGACTAATGAATGTTGAGAAAGCGAAAGTGATCTATCAGGATCGTGGCAAGTGGCAGTTCCTGGTCTCAGCCTACCCCTCTGGGATACAGGCGTGAGTTTGTGTATGTAAGTATGTATGTAGATAAAGAACATTTTTATTTTGAAAAACCTATTTAGAGGCTTAATTTCCACCCATTGTCCTCAGCACGGGTTAGTGCAACAAAAAGAATATAAACATTTTTATTGTTCATCATGGAGATTACCGAGTCTAATCGGTCCTGGGAAAAAATTTCAAGTCCAGACTTAACAAGAAAGAAACTTAAAATAATCTTCATCCGAGGCTTTGTGCTCAGCGATTGCGAAGTGCACGTCCATTTGCTATTCGCCAACACAAACAACGTTTGAAAAGTGCATTCTATATTTGAAAAGGGAATCGATACGGGGCTCGTATTCCAGTGCACGTAGAACTAGTAGAATCAATTGGAGATCACCCCAGCCGAAGGCAAAGTAGCCAGACACAAAAGGTCCAGGGGCGCTACTACGTAACTTCTCCGCTGTATGGACTCCTCCGACCGAACTGTCAAATACATACATACTTTGACACTTCGGATACGTGAAAGTGGGTAACGCTATACTTGGAAAGTTACGTAAAAGGTTGGCAGGTGCCGGTTACGTTGAGCTAGTCGAGCCAGTGACAGCGACGGCGTAGGATTGGAATAAAAAGAATCAGTGTCAATTTAAATATGGTCTTTCAGTGCCAAAATATAAACAACCGCATATGGTTGCATGACTGCATGACAACATCTAAATATTTTATTAATTTAAGTCCGGACTTTGTTGGTAATTTTGGTGCAAGAGTCTAAACACCAGTCGGAGATGAGCTATTGGAGAGATGTATATGTAGAGACGAATTAGTGAGACGGGATGGAATTTACTAGCCGGCTTATTTATCAGTTTTTAATAATTATAAATAAATAAATATATATACAGTCATAAATAATAAAATTATATATATTATATATATATATATATATTAGCAGGTATTGCAACTTACTCGTAAAATATTAAATATACTTACTAATTACTTATTCAGACCTAGATATATAAAATATAATAAATGTAGGTTACTTAGAAAACAAAGTCCTTTTTACATACCGGGATTCTATCTCACGACCTCCCGAATGAGAAGCCGGCGATCTACCGCTCCGCTACCACAGCTACCCATAGTTATGATTATTAATGAACATAATTTTAAATTATGACTACATAGATTATAACAAAATTGCTATATATTCGAAGAGAGAGAGTTTCACTCGTCGGTACAAACAACTTCAAATTAGAGAATAGTTATTTGTTATGCAAGGCTGCAAAGTTAATTTTTGGCGCGAGTACCTTGTATTGAAACCTGAGCAAGCGAAGGATTCTAGGATTGAGCCACGAGCGAAGCGAGTAGATATAGAATCCTGAGCGTAGCGAGGGTTTCAAAGGTACGAGACGCTAAATAACTTTGCTGCCGAGCGCAACACACAACTTTTCACCTCACTAAAGCGAGGAAAATGTTAGGTGCAAGAAAAACAGTTTTAATAAATATTAAATTACTGTTTATTTATTTCAAAAATTAAAAGTAAAATTACTACAATTGGTAATATTGAAAGTTTTTTTTTTTTAATCAAATTTTCTTGCCGGCCAGTGCGATTCTTTAAATGAGGCTGGCGCATGACATGAAATAAGTATTTGCATTTCAATCATCAATGGACTGGCTGCAGAGAATATAAACTATTACGAAACCAATGAGGTCTATATATATGTAATTTATTGTACGAAACCTTTATTGAATAAAAATATTCGAATTTTAAAAACACTTTCCACGCTAGCGGATAAAGTGCGATTTTCCACGCAGATTTCGAATGATAAACAGAGCTTTTACGAGCAAGTGAGGTGAAAAAATAATTAGCTATCACGCAAGAACGTTGTTTCTACAGTAAAAGTTGTTCCTATTGACGAATAGACCTCTCCATTTTCGAATTAATATGGTGATTTCGTTGCACTCTGTATAACCACTCATTCCGTATCAACGTAAACCCAAAATGAATACGTCTGTACTCTTAGGTTAAGAAATATAGAATCTATGTAATTTCCTTTTTTATGTGCAATAAAGCGTTCTCTATCAATATTTTCACAGGAAATGTGCTTCTGTAAGTTATTTCGTTAGTCGGCTATTTATGAAGAATGCCACGATTACAAAGATTGCTTCCGTGCAGGAATATGTACGCTACTGCAAGCATTTGCGAGGTATCTTGTACTGGTTTAAACAAACATAATTGTATTGTATGTACATGAAAATGGAAGAACGTACCGAGTCAAACTACAATAATTTAGATCACAATCAATTTTATACCGCACCCACTCAGAAAGTATCTCATTGCTTGTTCATAATCGGGTTACAAAGTTCGTCATTTCTCCCTTATAAATAAATGTGCGGCGGGAAAAGTTATATGAAATTTCATTCCTGCCCTCCAAAGAGAATATAACCACTAAGTTTTATTATGTTGTATGAATATCCATTCCTGCCCTGCTAGCGTTTTTGTTTCTTAGCAGCGAACATAAAAAAATACAAACGTCAAATCTCAAAAATGTTTTATATCAAACAATTAGAAAAAAGCGGTGGTTATTTTTTTGTACTCGATTTTCAATGAAAGGAAGCTGGCAACCTTTTTCTGCTAATTAGAGGAAGGAGGTGGGATTTTTTTGTACTCGATTTTCAACGAAAGGAGGTTAGCAACCTTTTTCTGCACTACAAAAAAAAAACAAGTGTGGCAATTTGTTTTGTTTCATACGTGTAGTATAAAGCACTATGTATCACTCGGGAGAAAATTTCTCTGCTGCGCATCGGGCTTAAACATACTCTCGAACAGAAATAGATCGTTTTCTCCCCTCGGGGTACAATGTAAGTTCTAGAAGTTTTTTGCTCAAAACAGAAACGGAAACTGAACAAAGTAAAGAAAAAAAGTCTGTCAGTCTTGCGACGGGCGCTTGTCTTTTTGTGAATAATTCGATAAATCGTAAAACGTGGAATTGTAATTGAATCCAGTTATGTTATCATTAAAAAAGTGCCATTAACTGCCATAACTACATTTTGAGTTTCAATTTACAATTAAATGAAAATTTAGATTTATCCGGGATACAAGCCTAACTTTATGTGTGTATGCGTAATGAGTGTTTTCGAAAGATTGTGAAAAAGCAACATATTATTTCTTAAAAAAGTACTTAATTAATAATAACGAATCTCTCTAAATCTCATAAATCTTTAATCGACATGAATCTCTTTAAATCTCATAACTCAGGCAAAGTAGTACATACCTGTCTCTCCAAAATACAGTTAGTAAAAACAACTTATTGTATCATAACTAGCGATTTATTCGATAAAGATGTCTATATTATAGTCACCGAGCAGTTTCAAATGACGAACGTTAATTTTTTTAATGAAGTTTAATGTAATTTCTCAACCGTGTTGCTGAATATTTTTGATTTCGGCCCTCTATGTTTCTAAGGCTGGCTCGTGCCATTACTGTCTGACAGTAGTATCTATTCGGATACAGTAGGCGCCAAAAAAATTTTTTTGATCCAAAATTACTTCACTTAAGCATAAACAAACAATATCAGGACGAAATGTAATAAAAATCCAAAAAATACGTTTTGAGCGTCTTATGGTCGACGCCGGCCAACTCAATTATTTTTTTAATGGTTTACGCATATCGGACGTCAGACTCTTAAGCATTTAACATATTAGAAAAAAAATTTCAACGTTACCAAAGCTTGGAGCCAAAGGTCGGAAATCACGAATATTTACAAACATGTTTTACCATTACTGATAAATCATTAACGATACTGTTTTTCACAATGAAAAGAACATTCCCTCAAAATACAGTGAACGAATTCAAAATCACCCTGTATTTGTGATTGACAACCCTGCCAATCAGCAATTTATTCGTTTAGGTCTGGATAAGTATTTATCTACTTATCCAGTGACTTGGCGCAAGTCGCCGTAAGAAAAATGTGGTAACTGCAAAGTTTTTAATCCACTTTCTATTTTGTCAAAAGCAGAACCATAAATCAAACACTTCGCGTGAGGTACAATTTAACAAACGTAGTTGTGCCGCTGGTTCAAAGTGAACTAAATCTTCAGTCTTTGCATTAAGGGTCAGTGTTTCAAAGACATCGCTACCCGGAGATTTGCGGTCTATATCTAACATTCACCGATGCAACTTCCCCCATCCGATTTCAAGATAAGTGCTAAGTGTATTAGTTTTACGTCAGGGTAGACACGAATGTGACTTCTCTCCGATGCTCGC
This sequence comes from Yponomeuta malinellus, assembly GCA_947308005.1. NCBI lineage: Eukaryota > Metazoa > Arthropoda > Insecta > Lepidoptera > Yponomeutidae > Yponomeuta > Yponomeuta malinellus. The sequence continues at coordinate 9,990,120 of OX371006.1, read as the reverse complement.
CGCCGCTGTACGTGAAATTTTATATATTTCTGTTACTTTGTAGGGTGACAAAATGCATCGCTTCCAAAAGAATCATGCAAACAATATCTTTGACATTGACATTTGTGGCAAACAATATCTTTACGAACGCATCACAAAGTCATCGATAAAAAATTATCATATTTTGATTAATTTTGGTTAGGGATAAAATATCAATTCTTAATGCTTGCATGCTAATCTATTCTAGTATACTATTCTATTCTGCTCTACTCTATCTATAGACTTCGGACTAGGGCCGAAAAATGACGCTTGCGGCCGCTCGAGCTGGGGTGCGCGGGACTTACAAATCGAACTGATTTGTGTTTAGAACATTCCCTGTGCGGGCTTGTACCTATGACTTTTCTTTCTAAGTTATGTACATTTGCGAAGTTATAGCAGCAATACCAGCATCGTGAGGAAACCTGGGTGTCTGAGCTATTCACATAGCTCAGCGCTTGAAATCGCCAATCCGCGGTGGGCACGCGTGGTGATTAAGCCCATACTCTGTCTCTGAGAGAAGGCCTCTGCCCTACAGTGGGACGTATATAGGCTGCTTATGATGTGCAATAAAGAATATTCTTATCTGATCTTAGTAGACTTCGACGAGGGAAAATTTGTATTTTTTTTTCACAGTTAGTGATTTATGCTGCTACTATAAATTTACAAATATACCCATGTTGCTACAGAACTATTAATATAATAGTTTCAGGCTCACTTGCACCACTTCTTAAATGTCACTTAGGTCGCATTTACATCGACTTTCTTATGAAGAATTTTAGTTAAATGCTGTTTAAACCACATTTAAGAAAGTGGTGTAAGTTGGCCTTAAGCCGTGAAAATTCAATAGTTAAATAGTTTGACTATGGATTGTAAAAAAACTTTGAAACCAATTAATTTCCCGTCGTACTACTGACTCAGCATTAAACACTTACGGTCTTATTAAACAGGATTCCTTAAAACACTCGATAAACGCCGATTAAAATAGTCTATGGTGAAGATTCTACAAGGAGAAGACGTAACCACAAATTAATAAACTGCCTCTGAGGAGTGCTTTAGAGAAATTGTATTTTTATGAATAAGGCCGCTACTATTGCTTTACTTTTTGAATATAACACCCCCACTCCGCCACTCCAGCTGTCACTGTAATCTCGCCCAATCAACGTAAACATCATATCGCTCACACACGAAATGAATCAATAACAATATGGAGCATTCTGCTACATCTTGCCCTCGTTTTATTGAGAAAGACTAATCATCACTCAATAGACGGGCCCCGTTCCCGAGCATCAAATTGTAAGAAGTAATCTTTATATGGCTTTTTAATTCGTAGATTGTAGTACATTCTTATGTCTTACCAATACCAACGACCTGTATTTTTTTAGTAGAATAAAATACAGGCCACTAAAATCAAATCGGGAGTTTCACTAAAGTTAATTAATTATTAAAAAGTTTCTTAAATTGCGTTTCAAAAAAAATATCTATTACTAAAAAATAACAGCTATAAAAGGTATCCAACGTAATAATGTTCAGAAAGCGTAGGTAATTGGAAACTCGCCTTAACTTTGTCACATCTAATTAAGTTTTAGACTCAATTCAGCCAGCCAAAACCTTGCTATTTCCTACGGCGATTACATAAAACCTTAATACACGAGTTCTATCGAGTCCATTTGTCCAAGTGTACGAGCATTCGAACACAACCTCTCCTCGCAATGGATGGAGGCCGTGAGGGGAATCGGAAATGAGACCTGAATGTTGTGGTTATACGGAACGGCTCTGAAAGGGTTTTCCACCGATCACGGATCCTTCCTAAGACCGTATTTAAAGAGTCATAATAGTTTCTTGTATTTATGTAGTCACAATCAAGAATGAACAGTCATAACATACCCACGTACTTAGCAACTCGAGATCTATATCATTAGAAATATTTTTACTATACCAATAGAAATTCAACGGCAACTTTGTAACTTGCTGAAGAAAAACATCATTTGACATTAAAATGTGCCGAAATCCTTTGTGAATTTACCCCTCGTGCCACTGACGCAATAATGAAGTAATCGTACCGTCTTAACTCTAATTAATTCATTCATTCTTTGGTTCATTTTTGAGCGTTTCAAATATACCTCTTTTAAATGACAACTAGTCTATAATGCTACAAGGGTGCGTACGGGGTCCATACAAAATTACCTATTGTTCTTTTAGAGAAATGTAAACATTTGTGATTTTATGATGATTCATCGGTGATTGCGAACCAATGGCACGCGACATAATAATTCAGGCACGCCGATGGTTACGGAGCTTACGTAAACGTGTCAACATTTTATTGATTTTAATATGAATTCAAAATTCATCGAAATAAGGACATAAAATAGAAAAACTATAAATAAGCAAAATAGGTAAAAATGCCAGCACCAAAATTATAAAGACGTCGATTAGGTATTTCCGGTGACATTTGCAGTGAGAAGCTGCAAATTCTTCCCAAACTTCTTCAGACTAAAGGTACGTCATGACCACATACATATTTTTTTAATCAAAATTGGCTCGTACTACCACAAAGGTTCACCATCCCTGAGTAGCAATACTAATCGCTAACTACGAAGGAAAAGATCACGAGGAAACCTTGGTATTTGAGAGGGAACAGAATAACGACGATGCCAGTACATCTGCATGACACGTTTTCTTCATTTGGCGTGGAGGTGCTATTTGAAAACCAGCGCTGTTTCAAACAGAAATAGCAAACGCTGAAATAGTATCATTTTCACACGCACACTCCTTTATTTTTTTAATTATTGTATGTAAGCATATTTGTTTGTGGCAATAAATCATTCATTCATTCATTCATCTGCAGCTATGGCGGCCGAGCCTATGCAGCTGAATGTTGTAATCGCGATATTAACGCCGTAGTGTGTAAATATAAAGATTCCGTGCGATCGCCGACTATAAAGGTACACAAAAGCTAGTGCGTGGCCTCAGTAGCAGCTCGACTGCTATCCGCCTTAGAAAATAAATGTTACCCATTCTTCTTGGATGTCATGCTTGTGATGTCGTTGTTTCTGGTTCCCACGACACAGGGTAGGATAGTGTGGGGCCAGAAGCAATGTATGTGCCTGTATGAAAATGTTTATGTTTATGTTTATTACGTGCACGTGTGTACGCACGTAAAACACACACGGCTTTATTTATAAAACACGATTCCTCTAAAACCAACCCAAATAAAACTCTGTTTATTTAATCTGTGGCTACATCTTTTCCTTGTAAAATCTTCACCACAGACTTTTTCATCGGCGTTTTTGAAGTGTTTTCAGGAATGGAGTTTTTGTAAATAAGACCGTTCGTCTTCTCCGGGGCCCAGTCACACCTCAATTTTCCCCGATGCTTCCGAACCGAAAAGTCTTTGAAATTACCTCAAACTGTAAAAATTAACTTAATATTTTGACAGTTCATTTTTTATTGTGATTTAGTAAAATGACTGACTTTTGAAGATGAATATCGGCTAAAAGATGGAAAGAAAGAAAGACATTTATTAGGACAAATTAACACATCACAAGAAAAAAAGGCATAACAAGTAACATAAACAAGTAAAAGTCAAGTACAAATCACATAAATACAACATAATACAAAAGTCAGAGCGTGGCGTGAATATTGACAGATGATTTCTGAAGTCTCAAAAAAAAATAAGTTCAAGCTGTCCTAACCTCATGCTTATTTTGTGATTCAAATGGTTTAATCTATAATCTGTGGTCTATATCCGTTAAACTATGTGTTATGTTAGGAAATAGAAAGTTAACAACGTTGAGTGACATTTATTTCCAAATGTATCTTTTACCATTCTTGCCGAATCGGTGTGAATGGTCTTATTGGTCGCTCCCACCCAGTTTCCATGTTGATGGATTATTTAGATTAATGTTTGAACTCAGAACTTTTGCAAGTACTCAACTACTAAAGTTTTTAGAAAAAATCATCAATCTATCCTCCCTTGTTCTGAAAAAAAAACCGGACTTGTGCTGGTATGACTTAAGCTATTAGGGTCCGGAACAATTGTTATTTTTGGGATTTCGAAACTTCATTTCAAAGTCGCCGGCCACCGTTTTTTGGCTTTTGAGGCACGGAACCCTGAAAATGCACAGGCGTTAAATTTCATCTGCATTACCATCACGTTCTTCCAGGAGAAAAGTAAAGTGTGTCCGTTCGTGGTGTAAACTTCTTAGGGTACGCTGAAAAATTAGTAGTCGTCAAAAGTTCCTTGGGTGATCATAAATTTCCAGTGGGGGTCGACTGTAGGCACGCCTGTTGGGGTTCTTCCGAGCTGACCCAAAGGAAATAGGTCGAAATCTCCCTGTGGTCGGATAAAAAAAAATGTTTATAAACAATAAAATATTATAATTTTGCTTCATGAATTGACTTTATTTAATTTTAAGTCCCATTCGATCGTAAAAGTACAATGAAATAATAATAGAAATGGTTTCCAGCCAGAATTAAGACTAAACTACAGTGTCTGTCAAGCAAATTTACTTGTTACAATAATATGAAAGGGTTTTTTTTTAAAACGCTTAGTTATTCTTTTCTAAAACCTTAATAATAATGCATGTTTTTCGCCTAACTACAAATCAGTTTGTTAGCGAAGCGCTGTAACTCTATATATTACCTAGGTATGTTATACATAAACAACTTACTAGGTATATTCATAAAAAATAAACTCTGTCAATCTTTATCCATACATTTTTTTTCACGGCAGACTACTGAGTTATATATTGAGCTTGGAGATCAGTGACTAAGGTTATCATAAGAGGTAGTTACCCCTTTACCTAAACCGAAGTCTCGCGATGACTTTCTTTTACCTTGGTCAAAGGCAAAAGTTGTTCAACACGGCACGGGGAAGGTATTAGAACAGCGCTAGTTAGAAAACAGTCCAAAGTTCAAAATGTAAAGTTTGCTCAGCTGTCGAGTGTACAGTGAATCAGTTGGGAGAAACTAGTCTATCGTGATTCCGTCGCTCCCTTAAAACAAACAGGCGGGGAAATGCAATAAATTATGCCCATCAATAATATTGGGTCGCGGCTGTGTCGACAACACTCCGCAACACATAGCTAGAGAGAGCTGGCAATAGCAATGCTGGCGATAGCAGAGCAGTAGTACGTTAAATAGAGCTGGCATTTAGGAACTGCGAATGGAGAGTCGAACTTGCAGTCTGATGTCGAGCTACATTGTACTTAGTACGAGTACATTGTCAAAGTCAATGTCAAAAATTTTTATTCACTATAAAACAAAATGTTTACTTAATGAACATCAAAGTTATTTTCACAATTAATAGATTATGCGGAGAAGAAGCTAACAAAGAAACTCCACATTTATTCTTTTCAAAACAGGTTTGCTTAATTAACAGAGTTTTCAACTTAAAGTTACACTAAACTAGATACAATCGTTCCTTTTAACATTATTTAAATACCAGACATCTTTGTCTTCCAAATAATCGTTAATGTTATAATAGGCTTTTTTGCACAGAGTATGCTTAATACATTTTTTAAACCGCGTCAGTGGTAACTCTAATATATCTCGAGGAATCTTATTGTAGAACCGTACACAGTGCCCCATAAAGGATGTATTAACTTTTGCAAGTCTAAAACGTGGAAATGACAATTTATGTTTATTCCTAGCATCAATATTGTGATGGCTACCAACATTTTCGAAATTGCTGATGTTTTTTCTAACATACATTATATTTTCATAAATGTATTGACTTGCAACTGTTAAGATATTAGTTTCTTTAAAGAAATCCCTTAACGAGTCCCTACTACCTAGCTTGTAAATAAATCGGATCGCTCTCTTCTGTAAGATGAAGATCGTCTTAATGTCTGCTGCCCGACCCCACAGTAGTATGCCGTAGGACATAATACTATGGAAGTAACTAAAATAAGCAAGCCTAGCAGTTGCAACGTCAGTGAGCTCTCTAATTCTTCTGACTGCATATGTTGCAGAACTAAGCCTGTGTACTACTTTTACAATATGAGAACCCCATTGCAATTTTGAATCGATTGTGATGCCTAGAAAAACGGTATCTTCTACAAATTCTAGTTTTTCTTTTCCGACTTTAATTTTATTTTCAACTAATCTTATGTTTGGTAAACTACATTTTGTCTTCTTGGAATTTAGAAGCAGATTATTTGCCGTGAACCAATCCAATACACGCGAGAGAGCATCATTTGCATCGTCAAGATTATTTTCTTGCCTCTTAATTTTAAAAATAAGTGACGTGTCATCTGCAAATAATACTATCTCGGACATGTTTTGTACCATAAACGGCAAATCATTTACGTATACAAGGAAAAGGAACGGCCCCAAAATTGATCCTGTGGTACTCCCATTTTTATTTGTGAACCTGTGGATTTTATACGATTTATGTCCGCTTTTTGAACCCTTCCTTTTAGATAAGATCTCATCAGTTCTAAACCTTTCCCCTTTACTCCGTAATGCTCTAGTTTTAGCAAAAGTGTCTCGTGGTCCACGCAATCAAATGCCTTTGGCAAGTCACAAAAAACACCTATAGCATCCCTACGATCCTCCTATGCACTATAAATATGTTTAACTAGCGAGACACCACTAGTGCGATTGTACTAGTGCGATTAAAAAGGAAGGTTTACAATAGCGTTATGTGCAGCGATCTAAAGCAATGGTATGTGCAATGGTCTTCAGCGTGGAAAAAAAAATCATCGTCCGCTGCTAGAATACTGTATATTTACTATATGTTTTTTTAGGGTTCCGTATTAAAAAATGGCATAGTTTTGCCATGTCCATCCATCTGTCTGTCTGTATGTCTGTGTGTCTGACCGCGGCCTAGCTCGATTAGTACTGTTACTTATGTGCTTATTTTGTTTCTGTGATGTATCTTGTTGGTATAATAAATGTCTTTCTTCTTCTTCTTCTTCTTCTTCTAAAACTGAAATTTGGCACAGATATACCGTTTATTGTTTTGTAACAGTATAAGAAAATCTTGAAAAAACGATTTACTTTAATATAGCAATAAATTATTGAACTGAATTTATGTACCTACATTAGAGATGATTTTTTTCTTATCCCATAGTATGGTTTATCGTTGGATTGGTCGCTTAAAAATATTACTTGTAATAAAAAACCATTTTGCGATTCAGGGATCCGTTTGCGAAATGTTAAGAATTAAAGCGCATTTTTTTATTAAAGTTTAGTGTGAATGTTGAGGAAGCGAAAGTGATCTGTCAGGATCGTGGCAAGTGGCAGTCCCTGGTCTCTGTCTACCCCTTTGGGATACAGGCGTGAGTTTATGTATGTATGTAGTAAGGAGGGGACGCTCTCTCGGCTAAACGGCTGTTTGTGAAAACATGAATGTTTTCAGAGCAGTAGCACATATAAGACAGTTAAAAGGAAAACTATCACGGCTATGTAGACTTTACAAGTTACCGAGGAATGAGAATAAGTATATTAATTTGAATATTTATTTGCTAAAGCATGGTAATTACAAATGATGTCGTTGGTAACTTAAAATTATGGCACAAGCATGCTCTGCCATTGTTTAAAAAAAAACAATAGCCTACTTGTTAGCTAAATTAGTAGGTAGGTAAAAAAAAAATTACATAAATCATTGCATAGTAATAATAATGAAAGAAAAAAAATCCTTAAAATTAACTCAAGATCAATGGACCATTTAAGAAGTCCTTTACACTATAATACATTTTGTATATGAGAATTGTATATAATACTGTTTTTCACAAAACATTTCGGAGCTACCTCTCACCGAATTGTAAATTTGGTGGGAGGTAGCTCCGAAATGTTTTGTGGCAAATGATTGAATAATTTTATTGCCATGCAATATGAGTTACGTGAGTGTAAAGCTAATGATTGTGCTGGCACATGTAGTTTATTTGCATTCCTGCCTCTTCCGTTGTATATTTCGTTATACTTTTTAAAGATTTGTGGGTAGTTTTTTACAAATATACATATCTCATAAATGTAAAGACTAGGAAAGTGGTAATATATTAATAGTCGACCAAGTTTTTGAAAGAAATGTTCCTATAAATTCCATTGAAAATTACTTTGATGAAGTTGTTAGATGTGTAGTTACGGAACCATATACTACACGTGGCAGCGGTGTAGGCAGAGACTAGGGTTTGCCACTTGTCACGATCCCGACAGACCTTTTTTGCTTCATCAACACAAAAAAATCCTTAGTATATTTGAATGCAGAAATTGCCTAATTTGGGTTGTATCTTATTGATTTTGAGGTTGAATCTGCTTAAACATTCTGTAAATGTTGGTATACAAGTTGGAATACATCCTTAATAAATAAAATTAATTAAAAACACAGTACAGTACAATCCAGATAACCATCGATTGAAAGCGCGAGACAGCCATGATAATTTTGAAAAGGAAAAATCTATACGTAACACTATAATGCCAGTCGCATTACTTTTCCTTTCATTAATTTCGATATAAATACGCCTGGATATCTCCCCTATCTGCTGCCATCTGCGGCGCCCCTGACAAAACCAACAGACCTCTTCCGCGATTGTCACTTGCCAATCCTTTTTGTCTGCGACGGACCCGGAGTCCCAGAAACCAATTTTCTCGTTGACTAGACAAGTAGGTAAACACGTAATTTCATGCCGCATTAATTTCGACGCAGATTGGTGAGGTCTCTCTATACGTAAACGTACATTCGTAAAGCTGCCCGCCGGTTTTCTAATTTGGGAGTTTATATCGTATTTGTGTTATCACTCCAAAGGTCTTCCGGAAAAAGCTGCAGTTCTTTATTTTTGTTTTTTTATTCTGAGAAAAACGGTCGCGGTTCTACAAAGGGTAAAAATAAAATTATGTAAATTGACCACATTTCGTTCATAATCAAATGTGGAAACTGACACTGTTTTTCAAATCGTTCATCATTTCATTACTGAATACTAAATAGGCTATATTTTATTTCATACAGTTTTTCCTTATATGTTATATGTAACCAAACCCTTGATAGAAAATATTAAAATAGGTACTGATAATAATAGTGTCTATTAAGTTATTTGCTCGTTAGTACGAGGGGACCTAGAGGCCACTCAGTTAAGACCTGAGATTTCCGCACTTAGCCTCATAGTTGGGCCATGTACGTAGTAAGCACGACATTTTCCTTTACAGTTAGTGAGTGGTGTTGCCACTACAACTTCACAAATGTGCGTAACTTACAAAACAACGTCATTGGTACATGCCAGGATTCGAACCCCCGACCTCCCGAATGGGAAGCCGGCGTTCAGCTCTAGAGGCCACTCATTCACCTCTATTATATCAGAAAAAATAACCCCTATTATCAGATTGTTGACTTTGAAAGTATTTAAAAATAATGTTTACAAACAGAATAAAGTCGAATGAAAAGAACTAATAATAACTTCCACACAACCCAATCACCTGTATTGATCCCAAACTAGAATAATTTGCAAACAAAAGTAATCCATGCATGTTACATCACAAAGAAGTAACATGCATGGATTACTTTTGTTTGCAGTCTAAACATTCTTTAGCAAAATTTCAGTTTTTCATGCTTAAATTCTTAGTTATCAGAACTTGAAAGTCACAAATAATCCTGTAGGAAATACATTGCGACATGACGGAGCCCCTCCCACCTATTTGCCGCTGCGTCTCGGAACGCTAGGGGCCGATTGCCATCTGTAGCAAGCCCCCGGACGTGTGTCGTGGCTATGGATGCATACCAATGGCACAGTGAAGCAGTGACCCTAGAACAAAGTGACGTATTAAACTCCACACATCGGTACATCGCAGTGTTTCCCTCTCTAGGTAGTGCAACAGGGTGTAACAGTGCGCAATGTATCGTGATAACAAGCTCTATACGGATAGAGCTGCTAAAGAGAGATATTTAGCGAGAGGGAAGCTTGCAGCTCTTAAGGTTCCACCTACGTATAGTTTAGATCTAAGGAACGTTCTGATGTTTTACAAACAAAACGGATTAAATTTCTCGTCACCCATTGGTTGGCTAGAACAAAATACTAATTAGTATTAAGCCCACCTATTGTACAATATTTACTTGGTGCAATAAAGAATTTTAATAAATAAAAGAATAGTGTTAAAAACAAAACTAGGTGTTGTAAAATAAATACCCAGACTCCATTTCTTTGTTCAAATTGGTACCTTTATGAGTAGCTATGATTGTTTGAGTAACAAAGCGTGCAACTAAAATTAGGTATTCATATTTTATTGTAAAGTTGAACTGGACTAAAAAATTGTTAACGGTAAATAAACTAAACATAGTAATAAAGTGCTAAAGCGAAAATAATCGTAGAGCCAGTCAGAGCTGCAAAAGTTTTGGCTCCAACAATGTCAAGCTTCTACTCAGGGCACTGCACTATTACCAAAATACCGACACGTAACAGAAACTCGGAAATCGTCATTTTCCTCCGGCTAAGCCGAGATAAAGGTATGCGCTGGCATTTGAACCGACGACTCCCTGTACAGTCTCATCCACAAATCCATTACAAACCTTCAAGGTACGAGTAATCATTTTTAGCACAAGGTAATCTTAGTTTTACGGTACACCTTATCACAATTGGCCTGCGACCTATTTTATCAGAGCGCTTAAGTATTGTTAAAATTTAATACAGACGGGTTTTCTCGATGTTAGTACACTCGAACCGAGTGACCTATTTTAGCTTCTAAGATGCTAATCGTATCATGTATATCGGCAATTTTAGTACACTCTGGAAAACGGGAAGTTTAGTGCACTCGGACCGTACTCTACTCGTCTTAAGCAGGGTTTTGACAGTAGTAGTGCGCTCGGACCATGTACGTACACACGGTCCGAGCGTACCAAGACCGTTAAAACCTAGCTTTAGCAGACTAGATGAAATCGAAAATACAAACAAGGTACCAATAGTAGTTGAGAAACTGGTGTGAAAAATTGAAGTGGCGGTAAAGTGTTAATGTTTATGGAGTTTTATGAAGGTGTGGAAGGGTTGTGAAATGTTTGGTTTCTACTTCCGTCGCCAAAATATTCCTGTCAGTTTATGGCCCAGAAGGAAAGGATTAGACTGACAGACCGTGGCTGTGGGCTTGCAATGTTTTCTCTAACCAAAAAAATATGGTCTTCAACTCACTGGGTATTAAGCGGCTAAGCAGTTTCATTAGTGACTGTACGGAATTTCCGCGTTTCACTCCGAACTCCGCATTCTCACAAAAGCATCAACCCTTTGAGAATTCTCTCGATTTTCATTATTCACTCGACAATCTCGCCACATAGTTATTCAGTCGAAAGCAGTAAGGTTTGCTTTTACTAGAACCGCAAATATTTATTGCTACTTTATTCCACGAACGATGGTCTCTATTATTGTAGAACGTTTTAGAACTCTTCATATTTTTATTTGCGCAGCGACGGTTGAGATCAAAAACTTAACAAATGTCTTTTGAATTTATATTTTTATTAGCTTCATTCATGATATAACAAACCAACGGTGCACGGAATCAAGGCGAAACATAAATGAGCAGCTGCAAAAACTACTGGATCGGGCATTAATATTGCATGCAATCAAACTGAAACCCAGTTCAGCCATTTCGAAACCAATAAATTCGAACAAGCGCGCGCATTTAAAAAAAGTGCTAAGTGCAAGTCAGACTACCACACCGAGGGATCCGTACCAACCAACACATATTGGGATCCTTAGCGTAAGTGCAAGTGAAAGTTGGCCGCTATTATTGTTATTCTAGAGGGACTATGCGATAAAGAATAAGTTTGATACTTGATCAACCAATTACTGTTTTGAAGATTGAAAAAAATCTAAATTTATTATGTTATTTGTTATTCCTTTTCATTGCTTAACACTTTATTAATATCTGTAGACCGAGACCACGAGTGCATATCCGTTCAAATGCAGTTTTTACTATGTCTAGTGCTCGTGTTAACCTTAGAAAATACTAACACTATAATGTTTTAAAGTAAAAATTTAAGTTAGTAAAAATTTAGGTTCCTTGTATACAGACCCTACGAGATAACACAAACAGATGCGTAGAAAATTAATAGGGTGCCGTTGGAGCCCTCGGGTACGGGGTACGGAACCCTAAACACGAATGGTTTTTTTCCAGTGATTCGCAAACCGCAAAGACCTCCTTGACACGTATTACCCGTTTGTAGTTAAGCATACATATGGGCAGTATGAAATGAGCTCCCGGCCCTGGCAAAAAAAAATTTAGGGTTCCGTACCCAAAGGGTAAGAGACCCTATTACTAAGACTCCACTGTTCGTCTGTCTGTCACCAGGTTTTATCTCATGAACCGTGATAGCTAGATAGTTGAAATTTACACAGATGATGTTTTTCTGTTGCCACTATAAAAACAAAAACTAAACACAGAATAAAATAAATGTTTAAGTGGGACTCCCATACAACAAAAGTGATTGTTTTGTCGTTTTTTGCTCGATATGATAACGGCAACAGGTAAAAGCTTGAAATATTCAAATGTTGTATAGGCAACGGTACGGAACCCTTCGTGCACGAGTCCGACTCACACTTGGCCGGTTTTTATTGCTTTAGTAGGAGTGCATGCAAATAAAAAGCTGGCTCGCGTGCTTGCGAACCTCTACTCTCCAAAACTTTGATAAACGTACTGTAATAAGCGTCATGTTTAAAAAAAACGCTAAAAAGTCTTTTTCACCTCACTAGCTCGTAAAAGCTCTGTTTATCATTCGAAATCTGCGTGGAAAATCGCACTTTATCCGCTAGCGTGGAAAGTGTTTTTAAAATTCGAATATTTTTATTCAATAAAGGTTTCGTACAATAAATTACATATATATAGAACCTCATTGGTTTCGTAATAGTTTATATTCTCTGCAGCCAGTCCATTGATGATTGAAATGCAAATACTTATTTCATGTCATGCGCCAGCCTCATTTAAAGAATCGCACTGGCCGGCAAGAAAATTTGATTTAAAAAATTAATATTTATTAAAACTGTTTTTCTTGCACCTAACATTTTCCTCGCTTTAGTGAGGTGAAAAGTTGTGTGTTGCGCTCGGCAGCAAAGTTATTTAGCGTCTCGTACCTTTGAAACCCTCGCTACGCTCAGGATTCTATATTTGAACCACTCGCTTCGCTCGTGGCTCGGATGGTCATCCGTCTGTTTCGGCGTGATTTCCTTAAGTTTTATATTTTAAACTTGTTTTGATTTTAACTGGCTTATGTTTACTTTCCTCGTATTCGTAATGAAAATTAGAGTGTTTTACTCGGGTGATAGCACCCATTTCTGCCTCGAACTATTGGCGCTCTCACTTCGTTCGAGCGCCAAAACATCTCGTCAGGAATGGGTGCCTTTGAGCCCTCGGTTAACAATCTACTATATTGTGCCAAAAATACATGTGTTTGTAATTCTGATAATAAGATGATCTGATCATGGTCATAAAGTGGATAATGCTGCGCCGTCATCGTTATAAGGAAAAAGTAGTTTCTACCAAAAGATGAAAACTGAAAAAAATGTTTTGTGTTTTTAAAATAAAATCATTGGCTGTGCGCAAGAAAATAAACAAATTTTTGTTTTGTTTTCGCACAAATATGTGTTTTAGTTCCATCGGAATATTTTCCGACTTTAAATTTTAATAAAATCAATGTTTCATATTAAATTAACTCAATTTTCTTTTTATTCTTAGTAAAAAAATCGATTAAATATGAAATACTGCAATGAAAGCAAGTTTCTGGCTAGATATGACCTTTCAACTTTAGTAATTTATGACACATCTTTTTAACTCAGTGATACCTATATTGTATAAACAAGTTCAATTTACTTGAATGAAAAATTTGTATCTAGCCAGTTGCTGCTTTCTAACTTAGTAATTTATACCTGCCTGCGTATCGTTAAATCTGCAGATAAGCCCATGTTGAAAAGGTTTTGTCTCTAACTAACCTGAATATCTTTTTTAGTGACGAATACCTACGAGTGTCTGTGAAGCATGATATATTTTGCGTTTTCTGTTTTGCCCTTTTTTTGTAGAGATTTGGTTGCGTGTCTTCCTCGTCTGAGACTTCGGGTGAGTCAGGAATAGTAACGTTGATTGGCTGTGAGTTGGACATCGTAGAAGGATCTGAACCATCCGAAGACCGGTCTAAAGTTCACTGTGTGGGCTGTTATCAAGATTATAATCGTTGCAATAGTTATTTTCATTTATGGTACACGAAAGCAACACACACACATTATTATTTGACGTTGACGCCTGGGAAGAACTGGTATACATAGTGATCGACAACTTCGAGCTCAGAGCCGCCAAAGTCGACAGAAAAATTAGGTGTCTGAAAGCTATTAATTCTGTCTAAATTTCTTCAGCCAAAGTTGGCACGTCATGGCCACATATATTTTTTTTATTAAAAATTGGCACGTACTCTCACAAAAGTTCACCATCCATGATATAGGGCAATGACATGGACACTGCGACTGAGCCCCTGGCCGCACAGAAGGGACTTGGGGCAAGGGCGCGGAAAACACGCGTCGTCCAATTCACTTTCATACAAAATGTACTGAAGGGACGGCACGAAGCCCACACAGAAGAGATTTCTAGGCAACGCATCGCGTCTTTTCCGCGCCCTCGCCCCACGTCCCTTTCAGTGTGGCCAGGGGCTGAAATCTCAAAAACCGTCTTGATACTTACATATTATATTCTAAGTGTGGTTTATAAATGAGAAATCATGATAGCGCTATCAGGTGACAGCACTTGGTTTTTGCAACCCTTATATTTACTACGTGCGGAGCCAAACAAGTCGCAGGTTTCGTCACGATGGTATAGCTGTCAAGATGGTACAGGTGCTGGGCAAGCCTACTTGATCTAAAAACAATGTCCCAGGCACTGCAGCATCCAAGTGGCCCCTTCACCCATCTAGTGTGAGTGATGGTGCCACAACCATCTCATTACGTAGATGCAAAGGCGAAATTTTAGTTTATATTTACTAAGTTAACCTTCTGAAATTATATATTACGTGAAAACGTTTCCAGAAACGTTTGCGTATTTTCCATGGTGGCAAACATAATTTGATTTCCTCGAAGGGATGGTTGATTTCAAATTTAACTTTCTCTGTGAACTTTTTAACGCTCGAATCGTATTTTAATTTACTTCTTCTGCGTAAATCGTTTTTCAATGGCTTCGTTTTAGAAAAAAACTGGCATTTTACATGATTGGTGAGTCAGTGGTGGTTAAAAGTAGAAAATATACAAAATATTTAGGTCCATATTTCTTACTGTCCAGGTACATATTAATCATAGTAATATAATGACAATAATAATTACATTAATACAAAACAATCACTTGTCTTGGTCCCAAACTAGAATACCCCGTACTATGGTAACCAGACCTACCTGGACAGTAAGAAAAATGGACCTAAATATTTTGTATTCTATAATATAGAGAATTTATTAAGAATGCTACCAGGTGCAATTATGTGCTTAAATGCAGTATCTAATGCATGGTTTAATTAAATACTGCATTAGGAGCGTTAATACAGCAATTCTAAATGACAATACCCATTAGGAGATAATATGTTATATGCTTTCAATCTGCGCGCAAATGGCTTATAGTTTGAGCCGCATTATGCCCAAGACAATTTATGCTCAGTCATATGGAATATCACGGCTCGCTCTATTTCACTTTTGAGCTATTAACGTGTGATTATTACTATTGATTTGTGCTGCCAAAAGGAGTTACGGGCTTTGAAATAAAATGCTCCTGCTTCTTCTAAATTTATAGTGCGACATATATGCTAAAGGTTCAAGCATTTCAAATTATGTTTAGATTTTTCATTTACTCTATTTATAAAAAGTCTTAAACAAGGCCTGAAGGAGGATATTAAATTTTAAACCTCTGCAGACCTTTTGTTGCAATTATTGGGGTAAGTTTAGTCCCATCTGCTGAGGTTTTAAATTCTTTAATTTTTTAGGATTTTTTAAGTAACTGTCTTACAATGAGCATTTTTCCATTAGTATGACTAGCACTTGGTCGGTTTTTAAGACTATTTATTTTCAGGTGTCAACATTTTCTCACATTTACCTTCTTGCCAAGCATCACTTACGTTATTACACCCACATTATACTCAACAACTGCTCAGTTCCCACACTTCGCTTTCCTTAAGCAGCCTATTTGAGGTGCGTAAATAAAATAAAAGCCAGTAATGGCGTCCTTACATATTTATTAGAGAGGCTGTCGTTAATATGCGAAGACGGGTCTCCACTTATTGTGGGAAGGTGTGAGTCTCTGTTTTCGAATAAGCTGTCTTGTGGAAGGAGTTTTAAGTGTTTTATAATATTTTAAAAATATAAAGGACGAAGGAGGCCTATGTCCTGCAGTGGACGTCAAATGGCTGATGAATGATGATGATAAAGGAAGAAAATCCCATGTACTCGTATATCTGAAAACTGAAGAAGGTTCTTCTGTATACATTTATTATATTTTCTAGATATAAAAGTCGTATTTAAGTCCACCCCGAATGGATCACTGTGCCCCAAGATACAATTCAATTTAGTTTGGGGTTCTGAGTTATATATGTTAAGTTTTGTTCTGCGCAATAAACATTTTTCATTTGATTTGAAGTACATATATACCCTAAGTACTCGGAGAAATTGTAATTAACCTAAGCCCTACTGTTATTTTTTTAGCTTTTTTAGGGTTCCATACTTCAAAAGGAAAAACGGAACCCTTATAGGATCTCTTTCTGAGAGAAGGCCTGTGCCCCAGTGGGACGCATATAGGCTGCTTATGATAGGATCTCTTTGTGGTCCATCCGTCCGTCCATCCGAACGTCTGTCTGTCAAGGCCCTTTACCCAACTTCAACAATATAGGTAATTTATGTTGGTACCGAGGTTGGTGCCGCCCGCTTAGAAGTTAATGCTTAGCAGTCCGGATGATGCTTATTTTTTATTTCAGTTTGTTTCTTCAATAATCTTCGCGCTGCAGAATTAGTTTGTGCTTTATACAATCAGTCGATGTTACCGACAATGCATTTTTTCACTAAATACATAATTGAATTTTCATAAATCACAGCTTAAGCTTAAGCAGTCTACATACGTCCCACTGTAGGGCAGGCCTTCTATCAGAGAGACCGAGATGGGCTAAATCACCACGCCTACCCACCACGCATTGCCGATTTCGAGAGCTAGGGTAGATGCACACCTTCGTCACTAGGGGTTTTTCACGATGTTTTCCTACAGTGTTAGCGTTAAATAAAAAAAAAATTCATTAAGTTAGGTTAGGTTAGGTTAGTTAGTTAGCTAATACTTGTACTATTTTTTTTTTCAGAAATAAGAGAAGTGAAACTGAATAGTTATATTCAATCAATTATTTTCTTATGGGGGTAGGGCACCAGTGTCCTGTAGAGCAATAAATGGATCCGGTAAGGTTCTCTGTTCTTTCGACCATTCAAACAGTGCGCATTGTAGCGACACATTGCCGCCACACTGCGCTTGACGGAAAGATAACTCTTTTAAGCGTACCTAGTTAAAGAGTCAAAATTATAGAAGAAAAATAATAGACGTGGCATTATAACGATTATAATAGATTATTTGTTTCCTAGAAGAATTGCAATTGCACGTTATAATAATTATATTATAGCGCACCCTAATAAAAAAAGTAAACACATTTATTCTAACAAAACGACACGTCACAAAAACAAACTAAAATTAAACAAATAGGCAACATGACCTAAACAAACAACAGAAAGAAAATGCACTACAATTCAGCCAAAAATCTTAGAACCTCGGATTGCAGCGAAATATGGCCATTACAATCGACAATATAGGTCCGCTCTATAACGATGCGCTGTAAGTTAGGTTCGATATCGATTTGTACCCCCGGAACACTACGCTGGAGGGCACAGGAGCGGTTCCGACATGCTCATGACACCGGCGCGTACGTGTGAGGCATGCGAGCCGATATCTGCTGATGCTAATCGGTTCTACTCTTGACAGTTGGCCTGTCGTCCGCGCTGCCGACAGGGCGGCGACCGCGGCCTCTACTGGGATTCATTCCCAGGTAATATAAGTGTACAGTAAAGAATATTCTTACCTTATTCTTATCTTATCTTATAAGGACAGCATTTATAGAAGAGTAAAAACTAATCAAATACATTAGGGAATTAGTTATTAGGGAATTAGTATAGTATAAGGGAATTAGATAGTTAGACCTCAAATTTACACACTCAGCCTGTACACTGCAAACGCAAGGTATGTAAATACCTCAGACACTAGGGTTCCCTCACGATGTTTGGGGTATTGCTACTATCTGCGATCTTATGGCTAATAGCATTTTTTAGGGAAGCTGGAAGCTGGCACATCAACATTTACACGTGACAGAATATCGATCAAATCACTGATTTGTTTATGATTTCCAACTATAACACTTACTTTAATGTAAAATGTTTGCTTTATTCAATCGTGTTTATATTAATTACATTCGAGAGCCCACAATTTAGTTAATTAATGAATACCAACTGACTATCTACGTATTTCCGATATTAAAGAAAAAGTGTTATCCTTTGTGTTTTTTAGAGTTATTTAAGAAAATATTTATTCAGGCATATATTTATCGATAAAATAACATTAGATAATTAAGGTGAATAATAAGATTACTTGATAGTATTTTTAGAAAGACTTCTGATTGACAGAATATTGTTTGGGATTGGCCAAGATGCCATATTGTTTTGAGCTAGTTATGGGGCACAGGCAGGGTGAATAGGCAGATAACGTTTAGTAGCCCGGCCTTTTTTTTTGTTGTTTTCGCCCTTGGAGCCTGATCTAGAAAAATAGATAGAGAGAGAACACTTTATTGCACAACCAAGAGAAAAAATTACATATATATAGTTCCTTATATCTAAAAAGTGGTACACGATTGGCGGTCTTATCGCTTACAGCGATCTCTTCCAGACAACCTTTGGAGAAAGTAGATCTCAGAAAGAATATATTCGTTAGATGGATGTACATCATCATCATCATCATCATCAGCCTATGCTTGTTCACTGCTGTTTATACTCATCTCCTATTGAATGCCACTGAGCACGGTCCTCGGCTACTCTCATCCAGCTCTTGCCAGCCGCCCTGCGGAGATCATCGCTCCACCGCGTCTGAGGACGTCCTACACTACGTTTACCGAGTCTCAAGACGAAAGTTTTCTATCAGTGCGTCCTACCCGTCATGGCATACGGTGCCGAAACTCGGTCACTCACGGTGGGGCTGGTCCACAAATTTAAAGTCGCTCAGCGTGCTATGGAAAAGGCCATGCTCGGGGTGTCTCTGGAAGATCGAATTCGAAACGAGGTGATCCGACAGAGAACCAAAGTCATCGACATAGCCCACCGAATTAACATGCTGAAGTGGCAGTGGGCCGGCCATATCATCCGAAGAACTGATAACCGATGGGGTAGACGAGTTCTTGAGTGGAGATCGCGAATCAAATGTACATAAATAAGTGTAAATATAACGGTATGTGAAGTAACAAATCTGTGTAGCGAAAGATTACAAGAATATTATCATCATGATCATCATCAGCCAGCCGACGCCCACTGCAGGACACAGGCCTCCTTCGTGGTTTTCATAACCATGAGGGATTTTGCCATAATCGCCACCCTTGGTCGCAGTATGCGGTTGGAATCTCAGGAAGACGCTGCTGCCCGTCTCCCGGTAATTGATTGAAATATTTATTGGTTGTCTATGTTGATTAGATTAGATTTATACTCTTTATATTTCATTTCATTTCATTTATTCAATGCATTTCATGAACAATCTCGAAAAGATACAGAAGTTACTTAACTAGTTGAACATGAACCCTGTAAGGGTATAGCAGATTGACATGTGTGGCGTATACAATTGTGGAACATGCATGTACTTAAATAAATCAAAAACTGTTATTCAACTTTATTGCACACCATACATTATAAAGATACATGAAAAATCTTAAATATCTAAGTCACTTAGTATACAACTGGCGGTCTTATCGCTAAGAGCGATCTCTTCCAGACAACCTTAGGATGGATGGAACTGGTGATTTTTAGTCTATTTGGAAATGTTAGTACAATATGTTACAAAAACCAGCCAAGTGCGTGTCGGGCCACGCGCAGTGTAGAGTTCCGTAAAAGGAGGCTTTTTACCTGCTTTACAGAACTAACAACTACGTCAAGTAATTTTTTTGTTTTTACGATTTTACTCGACCGCATTGTCGGCATGGTAAATATGTATGTATATCTATGCCAAATTCCAGCTCTCTAGTACTAATTGCCTCTCAGCTAACCCACGTACAGACAGACGGACTAACGGACAGACAGACAGACAAACGGACATGGCGAAACTATATTCCTTGTTGACTACGGAACGCCAAAAATGTCACTAAACTAATGGGACCACCCATTAAAGACTTTGAATTACGTTAAAATACATTAATCAGCTCTCTTTCTCTCTATAAAGATCGTATAAAATGTTTTATAGTGTCTATTTATATATTAATAAAGCGCTCTTAGTTGTACCTCTTAGATTGCTCTTGAATCAAGATTCTAATTTAAAAAAAATTGAGGAACTCAAGAGTAACCTCAGAGGAAAAAACGCCACAGAATCGGTTTATACGATTCTTGTTACCATGGCAATGCAATAAATAAATATCTTAGAGTTTGGTTTGAAATAAGGTTACGGTAACAATAAAATATTATCCCACGGGAACGGATTACCGGAGCATCAAATCCTATGTCTCAATTCAGATCTTTGTCTATCTGTATGCCAAGTTTCATGTAACTTCATTCCGCCGTTATTGCATGATTGAGTCCAAAACATCCAAACATGCTCACAAACTTTCACATTTATAATCTTATATTATTAAGCAGAAAGGATTACGGCCCTTAGATATTATCTGTTGTCTGATTCCACAGTAAGCCCCCTTCGCAGCGATGACGTTTTGCTAACGCATCCTGAGCTTAAATTGCTGGCTTGGCTTGATGTTCAGTGCTTCATGGCAGACTGCGGAAGTTGCGAACGTGGATTTGAAACTAACCTTGCCCTTTCATACCACAGTTTCAAGAGTCATTCAGTTTTAAACCCATAATAAAATCTCACCTAAAATGAATTGACCAACGGTTCGCACATTTATTTTGCTGTTTCTAAGCGCTCGGGCTACCAATACTTACGCGTTGTTGCGTTTTTAACAAGAACGATCTTATACACTTCGCTGACTTACCTACAGAAGATTTAAAAAAAACCGGCTAATTGCGAGTCAGACTCGCGTACGAAGGTTTCCGTACTATTATCTATACAACATTAGACACAAAGATCGAGAAAAAACGGCAAAAACTGGTTTGTTGTATGGGAGCCCCCCTTAAATATTGATTTTATTTTAATATAATTATTTATTTTTTAATCAATATAAAACTAAATATTCTGTGAATATTTCAAGCGTCTACCTGTTGCCGTTATTAATATCGAGCAAAAAACTATGAAAAAATTACGTTTATTATATGGGAGCTCCTTTTAAATATTAATTTTATTCTGTTTTTACCGACTTCAAAAATGGAGGAGGTTATCAATTCGACACGTATTTTTTTTTATTTGGCTATGTTTTTTTGTTCGAACAGGTATAACGTCCCATTAATCCCATTTTAATTTGGTAAAGATCTGATGGAGACTTTCAGAGATGGAGAACGGAACTCTTCAATGGACAGCAGTAAATAAGCCCTATTGGGGCCCATCCTTTAGTAATATCCGTATGTTTCATAAAATAGCGTAAAAGTAGTCCCAAGTTAATTTGGTGATGTTCTGGTGAGGACTTTCGGAGATGGAAATTTATAACATAAAATTTTAAAACAACGGATTAAGTAGGGTAAATTATGGTTATAAGGGACTTATTTGTATTTCTCCCGCTCCCCCGCTAAAAATTGAAAAAAAAAATTAAATAAAAAATAAAAACCGACTTCGAAACACTACAGCACTAAAAAGTTAGAAATAATTGAAATAATTAGAAGTAGAAATATTTATACATGTAGGTATTGTAGAAGTATAATTTGTATTCGGTGCCCAGTTTCAAGACCAGCACATATATTTTGGGCACCGGCTCCAAATTATACTTCTACAATACCTACGTATAAATACTTCTACTTCTAATTATTTAAATTATTTCTAACTTTTTAGTGCTGTAGTGTTTCGAAGTAGGTTTTTATTAGTATTTGATGTTATAGCGGCAACAGAAATACATCATCTGTCAAAATTTCAACTGCCTAGCTATCTCAGTTCATGAGATACAGCCTGGTGACAGACAGACAGACAGACAGAGAAGTCTTAGTAATAGGGTCCCGTTGGCGCCTTTCGGGTACGGAACCCTAAAAGTAATAACTTTATTTATTGTAACATGGTTGAATTGATTGTAACATGGTTGAATTGACTATTACATTAACTTTCAACAATAAAAAAGACACATATATATATTCCGACGAATTGAGAACCTTCTTCTTTTCTAAAGTCGGTTAAAAAGAACATGATTGAAACTGGTAGGTGACTGTGGCAATGGATAGGCTACCATGTATTATATTACTACCTGTATTAATAGCAGCAGGTCTACGAGATAGTTTATATAAGAAATGGTGTGATTTATAAGAGACTTGAGGGAGGCCTATATCCAGCAGTGGGCGTCAAATGACTCACGATGATGATGATAAGAGACTTATCTTATTTATTTTGTCCTGTGGGAATCTATAATAATCCTGTTGACGTCACGTCATAGTTTAGTCTCATATGTACATACACTGAGAAAAATGTCATTTTGGGGTAATCTTAAAATATCGTGACGTTGGTCTAAAATAGATGCATTGTCCTAAAATATGGAGATAATAGGTCAATATTAATCTATAATTTAAATTAATAGGATGGAATCGAATTGTTTAGGTAAACAATACAATAATAAGATACTTATCATCGTAAAAATTGGTCACACAAAATAATAGTATCTTCTTCAAATAATAACACTATGTAATAGAAAATGGCCCACTGTCCTTTAAATTTGTATGATATTTTTAAATACGAGTATAATTCTGAAACACAATGACAGTGTCACCGTATTTATATTTATTTCATTTAATATATGAAGAAGTATCTCTGAAAATAAGATGAAGTTCCCTAAAATGTAGTATGATAAAATTATGTGCTATTTACTTTTATTTTTTGAGTTCACATCATTTTTTATATTACAGTCACATTATTTTGAGTGAATCGTACTAAAATACGATTACAGATACTTCATATTTTTAGAGTAAGCATCAAAGTTTAATATTAAAGTAATATTATTTTAAGTGAATCTTACTAAAATACGATTACAGAAACTCATTTATGAGTAGCATCCAATTTTGTGTGATTCCTACAAAAATATGATGACAGCACCTTGTAGGTGCGGTTCGTAATTCGCTAATCCATGCAGCATCCCTCGCTTCCCTCCCACTACCCTTTGAGTTTGAGACGGACCGCGCCACGGTACGGACGGTTGTTCGCGTTGTTTCGTTGTTTGATGTGATTTTGTGAGAGTGCTTCTACTTTACATAATTCTTATTTGTGAATTTTGTGAATCATCGGTCAGAGTGTGTCGATAAGGGGGCGCAAGAAAGGATGGATCAAGCTACGCGGGACCTACTAACTAAGTGGAGTTTGGCCCACTTTATAGAACGTTTTGAAGGTAAGTTGACTAACCTAGGTTATGTTTCATGTTAGCATGGTTTCGTTTCGGGTTGAGCAAAATGCTTTCGTAAGATTCACAGGATAACACATTCAGTCCCTCACTCTTTGGAAACTTACTGGAGGGCGAATTTTCGAGGAGTCTTCCATTGGAGTCCCTGACGACACCATGTGATGACATAATCATAAATCAAGACATAATCATAAATCAAGATGGTGAAGCCTCTACAAACCAGCCTGTACGTACTTAGATAAAATACAATTACACACCTTTTGTGTGATGAACTTAGATGTTTGTTCTGTCTGCTGGGTGTTATGCTATGCCCATCTGGTCTAGTGGCTTGTCGTGATAATTTACAATTATTGGTAGCAGTCCGTCAATACTTTACTGTCATTTCCATTCTAAAATCATTAAGTTGATTCGATAAAATCAAGTAAATTCCTCAAACAAAAATAATTCTAAAGTATAGTATAACACCCTGAACTACCTATATCTAAGCCTCAGTTGTCTGTATGTATTGTGTGTCCTACTCTGCTGTATCTCTTGAACCATAATTGGTAGCCATGGAATTTTCACAGAATATGCGTTATCACTTCAGGGTTGGCCTAAAAGCAAAAGTTGTTCATAATACATACTTAAACATACATTTATACCTTTTATCATTAATATACCTTATTATTTGTACATTTGTTATACTGTGTCAACCTCAAATTAAATACTTTTTTTGTTTTAGGCCGGTGATCTACTAATGTACTCGTACATACCACAAGACTCGTCAGTGGGTGAAATTGTGTCTGATGAGTCCACCGTGAACAATATAGTAAGTTATTGCCTATTTACTACTTATTTGTGGAGAAGTTTACATTACTATTGAATATTTTTGACCCCTTACATAAACAGATGGGTGTTATAAATTTAACTTGTTTATCTGCATTTAGTGTAAATGTGTAAATTTGTTATTTTACCTCTTACATATTTAGATGGTAATACTATAATTACTATTTTGTATGTCAGGCGTGTACCATATTGAAATCGTCGGTCGAAGGAAGGCAAATAATAGATATTGGTCAGAAAACAGGCGCCTTACCATCTGACGTCCGTGGGCGACTGTGCAAGTTGCTTATGGAAAAACTCATAACTGCTGAGAACCCGGTGCTGCAGACTGACTCCCAGCTGTGCGCTCTGTCATATGACATCGGCAGATTATTCAAAAAAGAATCACCACCGCTATACTACGCGCCGTACCTGCCAGCTGACGCTTACCAGGCTAAGCGCAACACCTCTGGCTGGTTGGTCACCGCCAGAAGGGCTCGACGGCAGCATTTGGTTTCATTGGGGCTTCTGGAAAAGCCCAAATCACGCTCCCGCTCCAAGTCGAGTACTACCAGTCTAGACAGCCCTTCACACCCCGGCATTGACCTAACTGGACTTACAGCAGGTAACTCCCTTTTTAGATAGTGAAATTAATATGCGAATTAGCTCAAGCTCTATTATTTTAAAATATCTGAATCTAAACCATAATTATTGTACGAATTATTATTCTCCGTTTAATTTTTCTGTGCAGGTGACGCGGAGGACGTAGCGTCGGCGTTGGAGCAGCTGTCGCATCCATCAGCTGGTCCGTGGCATGAGGTCAGCACCCTCTGGCGGGAAACAGTGCGAGCCCGCCTCCGTTACTTGTACTTCGAGGAAGGGACGTTACAGGAGTACTTTAATAAGTACCCTATTCTCAAGTCCAGTGACGGGTGGCGGCTCCTGACGTATGACTACGAAGCACTGTTTCCCGACAAATCCGGGGGCCTCGACGTCCTGGAAGCTTCAGCCGAGAAAATCCACAAAGCTGCTCGGCAGAAGCTAAGAACCACAAAGGATAAATTTCTTCGGCAAAAAATTGCGGACACGTTGGCGATTTGTGACGGTAAGAAAAATATGATTCTGGTTGTTTTCGCGGGGGAGAAGATATTTGCGCATCAGATAAAAATCAAAACAAATCCTTTTAATATATCTGGCGCTAACACTGGTCTTTGCCCATTTGACAAAAAAAAAGATTAAGCTATCGAAAACATCATGAATTTAACTTGTTTAACTCATAAATATCTAAAATGTTGTTTTGTTCCCTCTCCCTATTTACTCAGTAAAAATGATGAAGTGTGTCAAATATGGTTATTATTTTCTTTAGATGAAAAACCGGAGACAAAAACAATAGCAGCTATATTGCTCCTCGGGTGTCTTTTTAACATTCCACCTGCACGCCGGTCTAGAAAAGACTGGCAAGCGTCACGAGCAGAGGTACTAGACGGTTTCGTGACGATTGTGAACACTGAAGCAGACGTTCCGGTGGCAGTTGAGGAGCGTCGCCAAAAGCTTCTACAAATTGGTATAACCCTGCAACCATTCATAATTTGGTGCCGCGAGTCGGGTGTCTCCTTCACAGTTTGTGACAATACATTTTACAGGTTCACAACATTACCAGAAGCGGTTGATGTGACATTTAAAATATTTCATGCAACTGCGGCTAAATACTCCACCGAAAGCTTTAATATTTGGCTTATAATACAAATTGGTTTTTACGGAGTAAAAACAGCCTACGATCGAATGTCACAATCTGTGAAGGAGACATTAGTTACTCTCGGTGTCACAATTTAACTAATATGAAGTGTTACAATTGTAAACGGACTTTCCCCAAGTTTTCTTCCCTTATTACTCACATAAGGAAAGAATGTAAAAAAATTGATATTACTGGCGTTTTTAAATGTGGGGAAGTCGCATGCTACCGGTATTTCACGGACGTTAGACAGTTCAGAAAACATGTTAATTTAAAACATTTAAATATAATACATACTCCTCATTTGCCATCCACCTCAAGCGAGGCTTGCGTAGTCCCCGAGAATCTATCATCAACAATATCTATTGCTACGACTACCGACGTAGCAACAGAGCACATACAAATTGATTCTGATAGTGAACCTGAAGTCCTTGAAAATGCCGATAGTTTTATTCATAAAGAAGTTCTGAAATTTATGTCAACGCTATATACAAATCCCTCTGTATCTCGATCAGCTGTACAGGATATAGTCAGTAATTTGCAAACCTTACTTGACAATATCGCGCCGTCTTTGATGTCTGTATTCGGCTCTGTGCTAGTTGAAGAGGAAAGCATGCCTGGAAGCGAAATTAATGAACGACTTCATAAGTTGATGATAGCTTTGAAGGGCACCTTTTCCCCGTTCCGTTCAGAATATTTGAGATTCCAAGAATTTCATTCATTCGGGTCTTTAATACTACCGCACGAAGTAACCGTTGGTTACTGTCCTGACACTGCACAAAGTAGTAATACTTTAACAATACACACCAAGCCAAGTACAATGCAAGTAATTCCATTTCGCCATGTTTTGAAAAAGTTTTTTTCCATTGAGACTATTTGGAAAGATGTAATGGATTATTTGAACCATCTAAGGGGTAACTTACTAACTCGTGAAGAAAATCCGACGGGGCCAATGTGTCTAGAAAATGTAATGCAGGGATCTGTATGGCTTGCAATGTGTACACCGCAAACGTCACATATTATTATGCCTTTAATAGTATACTACGATGATTTTGAAATTGGAAATCCTTTAGGGAGCCACGCTGGGGTGCATAAGCTTGGTGGTGTTTATGTTTCGCTGCCAGCATTCCCAACACATTTGTTTTCATTGTTGAATAACATTTTGATGATAGCTATTTGTCATTCTGCTGACAAAGCTAAATATGGAAACAAAGCTATTTTTGACCCTGTTATTGAGGAATTGAATTACTTGCAAAACACTGGAATTTTTATAGAAGAAAATTTCTTTAAAGGAACCGTAAAATTTAAGGTGGTTGCCATAACTGGCGATAATTTAGGCCTGAATTCTATCCTCGGGTTTACTGAAAGTTTTTCAGCTAACAAGTGTTGCCGAATTTGTAACATTGACAAGAAAGGTTTACAATCTGCTCTATATGAAAACAGTGACTTGCTTAGAAATATGACTTCATACTATGCTCAGTTGCAAGACAACGAAATATCTTCCACGGGCATTAAAGAATCATGCTGTTGGCTTAAGTTAACTGGGTTTGATTTATTTCAAAATGTAGCAGTAGACCCCATGCATGACATATTGGAAGGTGTAGCTCGTTATGTAATGACTTTCGTCATAAACCACTTCCTTGCCGAAGGTCTTTTAAACATCTCAATATTGCAAAAAACAATAATTTCCTTTGATTACGGACCAGACAAGGATTCGAAACCATGTAATTGTTTAGTTGTCCAAGGTTCTAAGGTAAAATTAAGAACTTCAGCATCCGAAATGCTTACCCTTATTAGATACTTCAGCCTGATAGCCGGATATTACATTCCTTTAGAAAATAAAGTATGGAAATTATACATTCTGTTGCGGCAAATCACTGATAGGTTACTAAGCCATAGGGTCTTCAGTGACACCAATGTCCAACTCCGGCATTTAATAGCAGAATTCAATCAATTGTACATGGAGCTTACAAAATCACACCTGCAGCCAAAGTTTCATTTTCTGACTCATTACCCTACCATGCTAATGAAGTTCGGCCCCGCGCGTAACATGTGGTCTATGCGTTTTGAAGCCAAGCATAGGATATCTAAGTTAGTAGCTAGAGCATCTTTTAATCGAGTCAATGTTTGCAAGACTCTAGCAATGAAATGTCAACTTATGCTCAATGACTTCTTTGTGAAAAATACAATTCCTACAACAATAATACTAGGAAAAAAATCTGCTTTAAATCCAGAAGACACTGTCAGGTTTTCTCTCGGCACTGGGGCTGTGCTAAAATACTCAGTTACTTCCGCTACAATAGCTGGTGCTATATGGCAGCGGAACTCTATTGTTACTGTAGATATAGATGAGCAAGAATTCTTACCCACTTTTGGCAAAATTGATGCAATTTTGTTAACCAATACTGATGACGTTTTTTTCCGTTGCTGTATGTTTGAAACTATTGAATTCAATTCTCATTACAATGCTTATGAAGTTAAACGTGGCAATGATTATCAGTGTATTCCATGCCAAAATGCCGTTGCTCCGCTTCCGAACACGCTTACTTTTATGCGAGGTAACACATCATATATTACAAGTAGATGGTACCTTGACTAAAAATATTGATAATTCTGTAATTAGGCATATTAAGACGACCGCGTGTGCGCGAGCTTCCATACAAAAAGCGATAACATTTTCCTACCCTTTAACCGAGGAGGCCTTTGCCCAGCAGTGGAACATAGCAGGTTCGTAATAATAATAATAATTAACCTTTTCCGATTTTCACTATTTTTTTACATGGTACTTACAAAAACAAAACGTATACGAGCATAGTTTTCTATTGTATCTTAAGCCCTGAGGTGCTATTTTTGAATCACACTTTTAGCACACTTTTTGCCACTGGTGCATAATTATGCTTGAGCTCTATCTGTGTATTTACTTTACTTTTACTCAGATTATACGTTTAGTTTTAAGTTTCTAGTTTTAGGAAATGGTGTGAGCTGAAAACCAGCGTTACGTGCAGCTCACTGCTACACGTAACACATGCTGAGCTCAAACCATTTTGACATCTAAAAACCTCAACCCTGAACTGTACTGTGTTTTCTTTTTTTTCTGTATATCCTTGTGTTTATTTGTCAAATAAATATATTTCTATTTCTTCTATTTCTATTTCTACTAGCACAGATTAATAAATAGTTACGCACTAGCGACCGCTATCAGAACAGCTAAGTTGGTGGCATTGTATCGTTTCGTTTCGCTATCCTTAGCGATGTCACTTGTCTAGGCCCCCAGGACTTTAGATACTATAGAAAACGATGCTCGTACGTTTTGTGTTTTTTTAAATATTATGTATTACTTATATTTTTATATGTACTAGATAAAGTTCTTATATTTCCTAAAATATATATTATTTCAAGAAACATAAAATGTACAAGCATAGGTTCCATCGTATCTCAAACATGTAAAAAAAATGTGAAAATAGTTACCGCTTTTTGTATGGAAGCTCGCGCACACACGGTCGTCTTAATATGTTTTTTTTTTGGGTGTTAATTCCCCAAGCTTCTAACCTTATATTTTAACCATTGTATTAATGATGCTTTCTTTTTTCTATTGTACATGTAGCAAATAATTATTAATAATTGATTGTTCATACTGACATACAACGTGTAAATAAATTAACGCAAAATGTCGCTCTGATCAAATCGGTTTCTTAGTGGAAGTTGCTCGGAATGATGCCCTTAGCAAAGTAATTTCTTATTTTGCGTTAATTCATTTACACGTTGTTTAGATACTGTAATAGTTATGGTGCTATTCCGAAGTGATAGCTGAAGTGTTGACGTATACATTTCAACAAGATCTGAACAGCTCATGCATGAGCCATATTGCCCACCCTGTTTATTGTAAAAAGTAGTATTTATCGCCTAGCATTTAGAATAATAATTGTACCTTTAGACTGGATATACTAAATCAGAATGGGCGATGTAATAAACTTTATATTTCTAGGTACAGTCAGCCAAGCAGATAGCTGACCCACCGGACTCATTAATTCTATACCGACAGGGGGTCAGGTATATGCTTGCCTGACTGTGCTATCAATTGTTTACAATATATTTCATCAAGATCTGTACACCTCATGTGCCATCGTCACGTTCACTGATTTTGTTCGCCTTCGTTTCGGAATGTATTTGATAGAAATAGATAGGTACAAATCTTTAGTTTTGCATGTATGTCTATTTATGTTTCTAATCAAAACAGTCATCTTCTATTGTATAATTGTATAAATTATTAATTCATACTAAATAAATACCTACCAATAATTCGAATTGTTTTGTTTTTTTTTACATTGTCACATCCCGTTATCTCTGTTCGTCATATCTCTGGTTATATCCCATTACATTACGTGTTATTTATTAATGTACATTTATTACCTCGGGCAGGGATAGGATATAATATAGTCTATGGCCATATATAACAGAGCGCAGATCGAATGTTACTATCTAACACCAAGATCGCGCTTTGCTTAGAAAACTTATAAGTTGCCACAAAAATCCGTAAGCGTTGTAATCAACACTGAGTTATCATATCAGTGTCAATTACATCCCTTACGGATTTTTTTGGCAACTTATAAGTTTTCTAAGCAAAGCGCGATCTAGGTGTTAGATAGTAACATTCGATCTACGCTCTGCTATATATGGCCATAGACTATATTATATCCTATCCCTGCCCGAGGTAAGAGGATGTAATAATAAATATCATGTAAAGTAATAGGATATAACCAGTGATTTGAAGGGAAATGCAGGAAAAATTAAAGGACCTAACCCGAAATACTAGGAAAGTATATTATAATTGGTAGGACATAATTGGAGATATGAGAAAGTCATCAATAAATAGTAGGAAAAATATTAGGACCTAACCGAATATATGAGGAAGTCATCTATATATAGTAGGAAATATAATAGGTCGTAACTGGAGATATGAGGAAGTCATCGGTAAATAGTAGGAAAAGTAATAAGATATCACTGGTTATATAAGGATGTCATCGATAAATGGCAGGAAAAATATTAGGACGTAACTGGAGATATGAGGAAGTCATCGGTAAATAGTAGGAAAAGTAATAAGACATCACTGGTTATATAAGGATGTCATCGATAAATGGCAGGAAAAATATTAGGACGTAACTGGAGATATGAGGAAGTCATCGGTAAATAGTAGGAAAAATAATACGACATAACTGGTTATATAAGGATGTCATCGATAAATGGCAGGAAAAATAATAGGACGTCACAATGAGGTATGATGAAAGGAAATATAAATAGTAGAAAACATAATCATAGAATGTATGCTGGTAATACTAAAGCCATGGTGACACGTCATCTTAAACGCCGTTATCATCAGCAACAGTATTATCATCGTACTTTTCGGTGATGTCAGTATGCTCCGTACTTGAAGTGAATTCATCTTACTTTAAGCTGAATTCACGTCATTTATGATTGCCAGTTTTCTCAGTGTAGTCACATACATACCTTATCTCACTCATGCAATATAACTGTCCTATTAATTTTGTCTCAGTTGGATCAACATCATCATCATCATCAGCCATTTGACACCCACTTCAGGTCATAGGTGTTCCTCATGGTTTTCCAAGCTTCCCAGTCTTGTGCCGCCCGTATGCAGCGACGGATAACGAAGCAAAATACTTATTAATACAAGTATTGTAAGCAGTTTTGTGTGACTTTACCTAAGTAATCATAACTTTGTGAGTTATGATTACTTGAGATTGGTGCGATCGCATATTTTTAATTCAAGCATTGAAATCCCGAAGGTGGGGTCCGTTGGAAACAAGAAATAAATATAAATTGAAAGAGATCCCACGAGAGATTTTTTTATGGGGTCAGAACGAAATGACTCAGTTTTAGGTGGCGAAGTCAATGGAAGTAGAATGCGCTCTCTTTTTTAGGGTTCCGTACCCGAATGGTCCTAAACGGGACTATAAACTCTGCCTCCGCTGTCTGTCTGTCTGTCGGTCGGTCCGTCCGCACATCCGTCCGTCCAACCTCTATCTTTAGAACCGAATTATGAAGCCAGTAGAAATTTTCACAGAATATGTGTTATGACCGCAGATTACCTAAAAAATAAAATTATAAAAAATGAGGGGTGTTTCAAC
The DNA here is from genome assembly GCA_947308005.1 of Yponomeuta malinellus. Taxonomy (NCBI): domain Eukaryota; kingdom Metazoa; phylum Arthropoda; class Insecta; order Lepidoptera; family Yponomeutidae; genus Yponomeuta; species Yponomeuta malinellus. Next base: position 9,957,740 of record OX371006.1, on the reverse strand, counting down.
AACGGTAACAACGGTAATACATACAGGCATCTAAGTTGGCGTGATCGGGGGACTTATTTATATATTCTAACGAGAAAAAATACAAGACGGCCAAGAGCGAGTGCCAAACCCCCGGTGCGCGAGTCCGTCTCGCACTGAGCCGGGGTTTTTCTTCAGCTCCTCTAAGCGCACCTTAGTCTAAGTGCGAGAGTAAACATAGGTATTCCCGGGAGTCCCAAACTATGTGAATAATTTATTCTTTGAGACATCGCATACACAGTCGAACTCTAATATTTGGCAGAGCGCTCTGTCGACGTAGCATTTTTTCCCCGAACTATACGATTGTTTGTCCTGTTTCCTGAAGAGATATTTATTGCGTGCCATACCCGTGACCGCTGATACATACATTCGGAAGCAGCTCATAAATCGGAGTCAAATACTTGAATCTATGAAGAAAACGTTAGCTGCATAGCTTAGACGTACTAACGTTTCTCTCGATGTTTTCGGAAACACATTAAATAAGATCTCGTAAAAACAAAAGCGCTTTCCTGTCTCGATAAACAAAGGTGGCAAACGTACAGAGGAAACGAATAAAAAGAGTTTGACGGCGAGCGCGGAAGTTGACTACTTATTTTACCATTTCGCCGGAATGCTGGAAATCGAGTTGCTAGTGGCGAAGTCAGCAATATTGCTTCGGCCGCATTCCCTTGTATTATGAAGTTCCATTTTCTAGTGACAGTTTTGTTTCGCCTCCGCAAGATTGAATTTTTGAAATGTGTAAATTCGATAAAACAGAAACCGTTGAGGGTGATTTAGCTCAGATAGGTTTACGAGGTAAAGAGCCAATCTTCCTGGAGCGAACTTTGGATTACGACATTGGTGTTTCTCGTCTTCCTAGACGATTTTCTATAAATCTATTAGAGCGCTTAACATAAAAGACATAACGTGTTCGTAAAACTCTTTTCGAGTTCACTTCAACTTTCACGCTAGATTTCAAGAGAAAGCTTATGTAAGTAACACTTGTCAAAAAAATTAAATGAGGTGGATGCATGGGACAAGAACGGAAACAATTTATACATTTATTGGCTTTAAACGTTTACTGGGTAATTTAATTTACCTTAAGACCGCAAAGACTAATTACGACTGCAAAGCCCAAGAAGTCTTGAGTCCTGTCAGTTATGAATCAGCGAGCCGAAACGCGGACACAGGTAGTAGAATTGGTCCACCGATTCGAAATCGGTCAGCGGGATATGCTCGTAGTCGCTTTGATATATCAGACATCAGATCAGAAATACACATCAGAAATGAGAATAATCGTTATACGCTACCATTATTCTAACGGTAATTGACAATGCCTGCTGCCTAGCATAGGCTGTACGGAGCTCTAAACGCAATCTCTCAGAGCCCGAGCCAAACTCTGGCATAAACCGCGCCAACCGCATTGGACCAGCGTGGCAGGTCAAAGGTCTGCCTAAGCCAAAAATGACCGAAAATGTTGGTCTAAAAGGGGGTTGGTCTTTGCCCTGCAGTGGGATACCCAATACCCATATTATGGAGGCTACATAAAAAAGACGTACAAAATATTCATAAAAATCGGTGAAGCCTTTCCGGAGGAGCTCGATAAGAAACACTGTGACAGGAGATTTTTACATATTAGATATTTTAATTCAAGTCACCGACATAGCCAACCGAATTAGCATGCTGAAGTGGCAGTGGGCTGGCCATATCATCCGAAGAACTGATAACCGATGACGATTGAACTGATGACGAGTTCTTGAGTGGAGACCGCGGATCAGTAAACGTAGTCCGGACATAAACGGAGACGTCTTTAGACTCGGTGGAGCGATGATCTTCGCAAGGCGGCTGGCAAGAGCCGGATGAGAGTAGCCGAGGACAGTGCTCAGTGGCATTCAATGGGAGAGGCCTATGTCCAACAGTGGATAAGCAAAGGCCGATGATGATGATGATGATGACGATAATGATTATGAGATATTTTAATGTGATCAATCTGTCTATTGATCTAAGTTAATATTTTGTTATTTTTATCAGTGGGCTGGTCACATATAAGGAAGTAGCGTGCTTTAGGGGAAGCCTATATCCAGCAGTGGACAAGTGTGGATTAATTGACGATTTATTTTTTATTGTAAATACCTGTGCTGAGCATCAACACCGTACCGCAAGAGAAAACTTCTCAGGGCCTAGAGTCTATTCAACAGATAGTTGTTATATGTATACATAGAATAATATTAGCACGACGATAGCCGTTACTTCTCTCTTTTTCGTAGTCTACTAACCGTGCAAATGAAATAGGCATTTCTCGAGGAAGACGTAATCGCGCGCGGCGCTGAGTTAAGTTACACGGGTTATACCACTATTGGTATAATGAAACAAACATTTCCTCTATTAAAAAACTAGACTGGAAACTCGCCCTCCTGGAACACCATGCAACAATAGAATCCCTTCTACGCATAATCACTAACAGCAGCAACATGACCATAACCGTAAAAGCGGACTCACCGCTCTGAAACTGCGGTGCAGAGTGTAAAGTAAACAAACAGTGCCCACGAGCGTGAGCCGGGACGCGCCGTCATCAGCGGTAAATGCAACGAGGACATTCCGCGCAGGACACACGTGCTGCTGTCTTGTAGCGGCACACGGAGAGGTGTGGAGCTGCCAATAATTCTACTAACATTATAAATTAGCTTCTTCCGCAACATAGTTTAGTGAAATTCCCCATGGACACCCACAAAAGACGAGCCTTTACGTCTGGGACACCTTGGGCAACAATCATCAAGCTCTCGATACTGATTGAAAATTACTTTCACCAATCTTTTCACTAATGGCGAACCTTTTTTGCCATAGATTTGCTAGGAAAAGAGATTTAATCGAGTAAAAGTGTGTGATCTAACACGTGGTCTGGGTATAGCCAGACTTAACTTTTCAGCAATTTTTTTAGATAAATGTGTGTAAGCATCCGAACATCAAACGATCTAGATCCAAACTCGATTTGGAAGTTTTCTAAAACAATTGTGAGTTCCAAATACCGGTCCTCATTTTAGTTCGAGTAAACCTACAGAATACATCTTTGACTATAAATACATTTTGGCTATCAACGTCAAATACAGAACAATGTACCAGGACAAATCTTCTCACCAATTTGACACCTAAACAACATTGTAACAATATTAAACAACACAACTCCATGCCATTGCAGTCCTCAACAATGCACCGGTCGCAGGTAATATATTTGGAATTTTCCAGCGCTATGAAAACGTTACGTGATCTTCAGTGAGATTTTCGTTGGCAGGACTGGCCACAACATCATATTAACTGAATGGACGTCTTCCATTTTGTTACTCGGAATTGAAAGCGTTTTAAAACTAGACCGTTTATAATTTAACTTTGATTACTTTTAAAGTATTTAAGTCTGATGGGGCTCAATCTTAATTGAACATGGAAAATAGCGAATATTTGGAATCTCTAGCGAAGTTCTCTCAAACCGTTTCTAGTAATGAATTCAATTAGGCATTATACGATTTTGTACTAACCTCTGTAAATAACAATAACTTCCACACAACACAACCACATGTCGTGGTCCCAAACTAAGATACCGTGTGCTATGGTAACCAAGCAAGGACATCAAAAATTTAAATATACCCAGACTGAGGCCGTTTGTACAAATCAAGTACAGCAGCCTCGAGCGGGAGTCTTGCCCACGATCTTTGGTAGTCAAGCGTGTTACCGCTAGACCATCGAGGCACTGAAGTAAAGTATCATTATTTTATTCATACTTCAGAAAGTTATGCAGAGCAGCCCGATGGTATCTATCATTGAGTCGGCGGAAGGTCCGTGGATGTGGATGACAAGGGTCCGTGTAAGATAGCATTTGGGAGAAAAGGCCTGCACCCAGTTGTAGCAAGCGGTTGGCGAATGATGATGATGATGATGAAGTTATGAAGAATGACTTCATAACAGCCTCGTTTGTGTAACTGTATATAATGTTTAGTTACAAAGACTTTGTGGTGGGTTTTTCTGGTTACCAAAGCACAGGGTATCCAAGTTTGGGACCAGGCCTTCGCCTTTGCATCTACGTAGCGAGATGATTTTATACAGCATCCAGTGGCACTCACACTAGATGAGTGAAGGGACCACTCGGACGCTGCAGTGCCGGGGACATTGTTTTTTAGGTGGAGTAGGCTTGCCCAGCACCTACACCAACCTGACAGCTTAGTCGGCCTAGGCCACAAGAAAGACAAGTCAATACGTGCGGAGCCAACCAAGCACGGGTTTCCTCATGACGGTGGGTCCAGGTCAAAAGTGATTTTGTGTTGTGTGAATGTTATTTCCTTATAATTATAATACTATTTAGATAAAAGTACGCGGTATTCCTAAACAGCTTGGGCCGACAATCCGTAAATAAATCCGGATTCGCGACACAGACTTCATAATAAAATGGGTAACTTTTGTTTCGCAGTACTTATATCGTCCCAGATATATAACTTTATTAGGGTCTGGCTGTCGCACGTTCGGAATAAATTCCGTATAAAGTAAATCTTTTTATTTCAGTCATCCGGTGACCGTCGGCCGGTCGCGTGCGAAGCATGGAGAGAATAACAAATAGAACACAAATATACGGTTAGTCGAGAATAATAATTATGTTATTAAATTCTTGCGAAAAAGGGCCGAAGTTGTTTAGCAGAGACTGTTTTTATATTCTTCTTGTTGCACTAACCCGTGCTGAGGACAATTTTAAAAACCTATTTAGAGGCTAAAAATTCCACCCATGCTGGGACTTTTTCGGCACTCTCAGCCGTAGGTTGCGGGTTCAAGTCCCGGCATGGGTGGAATTTTTAGCCTCTAAATAGGCTTTTAGAGACTGTTTTGTTAGTAAAAGATTCTAGTCGTTTTATAATTCGGGGCCTCTAGTATTATCATGTATGTATGACTGGTTAATACATAAGCGGCAGTAGCGGAGCGGTAGAACGCCGCTCTTATCGCTCATACCGCCGGCCTTACGTTCGAGAGGTCATGGGCTCGAACCCTGGCGCTGTACCAATGACTTTGTTTTCTAAGTTACGTACATTTGTGAATTTGTAGTGGCAATACCTACCACTCGCTAACGGTGAAGGAAAATATCGTGAGGGATTTTGAGTGTCTGAGGTGTTTACATACTTCAGTGCTTGAAATTTCCAATCCGCGGTGGGCGCGCGTGGTAATTAAGCCCGTACTCTCTCTTTGACGGAAGGCCTGTGAACTGCAGTGGGAGGTATATAGGCCACATATTATTATAAATAAAAAATTGTGTAGTTAGTCGAGACTAATAATGATTTTATTAAATTCTTGCGAATAAGGGACAAGCGCGAAGGCGGCGGTAGCCTAGTGGGTAGAACATTGGACTCGCAAGCGAGAGACCCAGGTTCGTTTCCCAGTGCGGGCACGTACTGTGTTTTCTAAGTTATGTACATTTGTGAAGTTATAGTAGCAATACCACTCGCTAACGGTGAAGGAAAACATCGTGAGGAAACCTATGTGTCTGAGCTATTCACATACCTCAGCGCTTGAAATCGCCAATCCGCGGCGGAGACGAGTGGTGATTAAACCCATACTCTCTCCCTAAGAGAAGTGGGACGTATATAGGCTGCTTATGTGTTATGTAAGGGACAAAGATGTTTAGTAGAGCAGAGACCATTATGTAATTTACTCCTAAGCCTCTTTTTAGAAACTTACCAAAGATACTTGTCATATTATAATTCTGGGCTTCATGTATGTGTGAATAGTTAGTATAATATTATTAAGTATAAATTTGTATCGATATTCAAATTTCCATCGACTATCCGTCTCTTTACTGTATTAGGTTCTACAATATGACGCCTCAAATTATATTAAAGTTACCTCTGACACGGTTAAAAGAAAATTGCACACTTTGTGCAAAAAAGCATACATTAAGGATTATTTAGAAGCCAGAGATTTATTAAAATTATGTTAATGGGGACGATTGTGTCTAGAGTTTTACACATTCACTAGTAATAAGTTCAAGTTGAAGAACTCTGTTAATTAAGTTAAAATGTGTTTTGGAAAGAATAAACGTGGAGTTTCTTTGTTAGCTTTTTCTCCGTATAATCTATTTATTCTGAAACTAACAGTTTTGACGTTCATTACGTAAACATTTTGTTTTTAATAATGAAAAAAAAAAAGATATTTTAATTTATTCTTCTTTAGCATCTTTCCATTGTTGGGTAGTCAAGAAAGAAAGGGTAGGAAAGAAATATTACATTCTATTTATTAAGGGGCTAATAACAGCTAATTAAATCGTACTTAAATTAGTTTTAGCAAAATCCGTAGAAAAAAATGTTATTAATGAGAATGTTTCTGAAAACATTTCTTGTTGCCGAACCACCTTATAATTGAAATCTTTAGATAAATTCACAAGCGGCCTATACACGTCCCACTGTAGGGCACAGGCCTTCTCTCAGAGAGAGAGTATGGGCTTAATCACCACGCGTGCCCACCGCGGATTGGCGATTTCAAGCGCTGAGGCATGTAATAGCTCAGACACCCAGGTTCCCTCACGATGTTTTCCTTCACCGTTAGCGAGTGGTATTGCTACAATAACTTCACAAATGTACATAACACAGAAAACAAAGTCATAGGTACATGCCCGCACTGGGAATCGAACCTGGGTCTCCCGCTTCCGAGTCCAATGTTCTACCCACTAGGCTACCACCACATAGATAAATTATACCAAAGTAATTATTAACGTAAATATTAACAGACTTATTTATATAACACGATCGATTCGTCAAAACACTCCTCAGAGGCAGTTTAAATAATCGGTGGTAAAGGGAAAGACGTAACCACAGATTCTTTAAACTGTCTCTGAGGAGTGTTTCAGACGAATATCATATCTATATATTACTTTTTAAACTTTATTGCTGCGGTTATGGAATAAAACTCATCATAAATCATTATGTATTGTAGAAAATTACCCATTTACATTTTAAATTAATCAAGGTAGGTTTTTAATTCCATTCTTCACTTAATTTCATTTACGAGCACTGTAATTTTTACTTTTATTCGTACCCACGGCGATAGTGATGGCAGAGGCTTGTTTATCTCCTAAATTTTTAATTACAATTTTTTACAAAAAATAAATTTCCTTGTTTTTATATAATGTTGTCTCCTAAATTTTGAAATATAAGTTATATATATAAAACATTAATAGAGTCGATTTTATGTACGTTCATGGTATCCAATTGCCCTGTATTGTATATTGCTCAAATACAGGTATTAAGTGGACGTGCCTTAAGGTGATTACAGACTAACAATATCTCATTAACATAGAATTGCTTAGCAACGACGCAGCTGTATTGCTTCCAAAATAGAAGTCCAATATTAACGGCGATATCCTTTGAAGGTATTTGTCGTTGCCATGTAATCATGGAGACTTTCGGGTAAAGCTGGAGGTAATGATAATACGAACTGAGTTCATCGTTCCACGTTTTGAATTGAATCTATGAAACTGATTGAATCTGTAGGTAAGGTAGGTGATTGCTAATTGAAAACGTGTAGGTATTTTGTTTTCATTTTGTTTATTGACAAAACTCACAGCACAAGTTAATAACATTATAAACATAGTAAACAATAAATTTATCATAGGTCAAGTAAGGAATTACTTTATACTATGTCTTGCATGTATGTGTCTATTGCTAATTAAACATGTTCAAAACTCTTTACTTTTAATTATAATAAACAATTACCAGGAGACGGGCAGCAGCGTTTTCCTGAGATTCCAACCGCATACTGCGATCGCCAACCCGCCTGCCAAGCGTGGCGATTATGGCAAAACCCCTCATGGTTATGAAAACCACGAAGGAGGCCTGTGTCCTGCGGTGGGCGTCTAGTGGCTGGTGATGATGATAATAAACAAGTATTATTTTTTACATTAAAAGGATGCATTTGGTGTGTTCAACACACAGAACAGAGAAAATGTTCTGTGGTTCAACACTACCGACACAGTCATTAATACGTTTACTTTAGGATACAGTAGGTATCTATAATGTTTTATGATTTATCACCTTGATGGGACTGTTTATATTATAGATTGAAATAACGGATAAACAGATGGAATGTTTTTAAATGTGAAGCAGAATATTTTAAGAAAGCCCATCAGTGGTTTACGTAATTTTAGCGTCAGGTCGACTCAAATTTTTTTCATTATCATGATCATCCTACCTACACTAAAGCCTTTGTACAAAATTGTTTTTTTAGTGCAATAAAAAAAATATCAATAAAATTCAATTCTATACCTTCAGCCATTCGACGCCCACTGCAGGACATAGGCCTCCCTCATGGTTTTCCAAGTTTCCCGGTCTTGTGTTGCCCGCATCTAGCGACCGTAACTGGTTGGGGGCCTGGCCACGCTGCGTTATCCGATCCGCGGTCGACAGGTCAGAACCTTGTGGCCGCTCCAACGGCCATAAGTTTTCCGAGCTATGTGCCCCGCCCACTGCCACTTCCACTGAGCAACTCTTTGAGCTATATTAGTAACTCGCGTTCTTCAGCGGATCTCGTTATTCCTGATTCGATTACGCACTGAAACTCCTAACATAGCTCTCTCCATTGCTCGATAGGCACCCTTGACCCTATTATGAGGCCCATAGTCAGCGACCAGGTCTCACAGCCATAAGTCATCACTGGCAACACACATTGCTTATACACCTTTGTCTTGGGACACAGGTATTTTGGACGCGAAAATGTGTTTTAGTTTCCTGAATGCTGTCCATGCGAGTTGGATTCGACGAGTGACCTCTTTCTCGAAGGTATACATTGTGGTCGACAGCTTCGAGGTCAGAAACGCCAACGTTGATAGGAGTGGAAGCTACATGCTATATAAGACCCACTCTGATAGAAGCTCTGTTTAGGGCATGGAGTATTGAACTCGAATCTTCCAAGGTCTCAGACATAGTCACTATGTCATCGGCGACTCGAAGGTGAGTGATGTACACGCCATTTATCTTGATGCCAGATCCTTGCCAGTCTAGAAGTTTGAATACGTCTTTAATTGCAGCTGTAAACAATTTCGGAGATATTACATCTCCTTGTCTCACTCCGCTATTCTATCTTTTTGTACAAACACTTCAGCACTTCGATGTAGCGATAGTCAATTTGGCACTGCTGGAAAATTTGTTCATTTGAACTGAAATTTGAGGTTTATATTGAAGGCTTTTTCTCGATTCCTGTATTGTTAGGAAACTTAAAAAAATCGATTGTCAAGTCTTTCACTGCAATTTCAACATATTATTATGTTTTACATAGAACTTCCACAGAAATAAAAAATAAACAAAAACACATTTATTCTTATTAAAATCTGGGTATATTTATTTATTAGACTGGGTAAATATCCATGTGATGTCATTGCCTCGTTACCATAGCACAGGGTATCCTAGTTTGGGACCAGGTCAAGTGATTGTGTTGTGTAGAATTATTATTATAAAATTGATTTACGCTTTGATAAAAAAATACCCGATTTTGATGATAAAACTAATGGTAGCTTAAAACAGTACATAGCATACGTACATAAATACAGATATACATAAACTTACGCCTGTATCCCGGAAGTTTAGGAGTACTAAAACCTTGGTTTGCCAGCACTTAGCAAATTTGATATTATTTTGGATGTTAGTTTTTTTTCTTGTCTAGCAACACTCCGCGTAGCGCGTGTGACTCGCGCTTTTCTTTATCATCTCGAGTGACACGTGTCATGTTGGCTTAATTACCATTTGATAATTAAACCCATTCTCCCTCTTCGGTGACATTTGCCTTTTAGTAGACCGATTAAAGGCTATATGACTATAAATTCCATATTTTTTTAATGTAGCCTATGCACGTCCCACCGCAGGGCAGAGTGAGAGTATGGGCTTAATTACCACGCGTGCCCACCACCGATTGCCAATTTCAAGCGCTGGGGTATGTGAACACCTCAAACACTCAGGTTTCCTCACAATGTTTTCCTTCACGGTCAGCGAGTGGTATTGCTACTACAACATCACTAATGTACGTAACTGAGAAAACAAAAGTACATGCCGGGACTCCTCCAGAATGTGAGTCCGGCGTTCTACTCCTGCGCAATGTAAGCTGCCAATAAAAAACAAATTCCAATTTACTTTCCATTAAAAACTACTGACAATCGTTCGCGCCACCGATGTATCCGATACGACGACGTCACAAAAGAAGTAGCAAGCGGCGTTCCTTAAAGACGTGAAAGGATGGAATGTAGTTTGTGGCTCTCGTTTATCATGCAAATGAGCGGCAAACGAAGAGGAGTCACCTAACGGTGCCTTTTCTTGGAGCGTTGTACCGGATCCTCTACCGTTGACCTGCAAAATGCTGCAATGGCGACCCTCCTTCTACCGAGTGATAATTTACTAACCCTTCCCGAAACCCGCGCGTTCTTTGCATCATAACGGATATTTCTCGCAAAGGAACCACGCGTGAGAAATAAATGGCTTAGTAATATTGAGGTTCAATGTCGCCCTTTTTTGCAGAAATTTATCTATGTAGGTTCGTCCGAATTCGTTTTCTAAAAGAAATAAAAAAGATGAGATACCCATCTTTTTTATTTCTTTTAGAAAACAAGTTTGTAATTACAATGCGCAATGTATTCAAATCGGGATCTCCAATAAGTGAAGCGCTGGTACGTACGTTTCATGCCACAAGAATGTTGAAAGTTACACGTGCATTGGGTGCTGTCATTGTTAGAGACCAAAATATAATAATTAGTTTCTTAGCAAAAAATCACGGGTCAAGTGGTTGGTTTTGATGTCTAGTATTCGGGAAAGACGTCAGTAAAATACAGTGTGTTAAACTCTGTATTTTCCACTTATGGGAAACATTGGACGGGAAGAACCGGATGGGTCTTTTTATGAGCTGACTAGGTAGATAGATAGACGTATGTCCACTCGTCATACATAACGTTATACTCAAACTGAATATTGACACTAAATAGCAATTTTTTGGCGATTTTATTACAAAAAGTCACTACAAAAACCCAACGACGCGAACGGCGCGGCCGACAATGTGATTAAATCGCACTTCATTGTAATTTAGTAGTTTTGACTGACTAGTAGTTTTAGTAATTGTACCAAGGAGAGAGAACCTTTTTTATGTAAATGTTGACTTCCGTAAACAGTTAGCTGAGAGAGATCAACGAATATTTCATGTCATACTCGTATTACCATTTTTATTGGTCGAACCCAATTCTCAGTTAACATTACATTACAATCAATAAAAATGTTAGAATGTGTGAGCGAGATAGATGCCAGACGTAACAGAATGCAACCTTAATGAATTCATTTGAATCTCATAGCGTAGATAGAAAATAACTCCCTATGATTCAATAATAAAAATTTACCACAAATTTTCCCTCCGATTATTCTACATTTTCATAAGAACGGACGCTTATGAAAAAATAATCTTTTTATCTTGAGCTCCTAGAAACATAGCTCTCGGCGATTTTAGGCAAAATAATTTGTCAAACTATGCTAAATTAGTGACTTGTAATTAGTTCATCTACGTAATGAGATGATTTATGCAGCGTCCAGTGACACCACAGATATCTCAGTGACACCTTCACTCACGCTAGATGGGTGAAGGGACCACTCGGCGCTGCCGTGCCTGGGACATTGTTGTAGATGGAGTAGGCTTGCCCAGCACCTGTGCCATCCTGACAGGTTAGTCGGTGTAGCCCACAGGAAATACGATTCAATACGTGCGGAGCCAACCAAGCCACGGGTTTCCTCACAATGTTTTCCTTCACGGTTAGCGTGTGGTATTGCTACACAAATTCGCAGATGTGCATAACATAACGTAGATAGAAAACATCTCCCAATGATTCTATAATTAAAATTTACCACATTTTCTTCCTCCGATTATTCCACATTTTCATAAGAACGGGCGCTTTTGAAGAAGTAAAGCTTTTTATCTCGAGCTCTTAGAAAAATAGCTCTCGGCGATTTCAGGCAACATAATTTGTCGAACTATGCCAAATTAATTACTTATATTGCATAAATATCTATATAACTTTGGCTTTTGAATCTACGTAATGAGATGATTTATCCAGCGTCCAGTGGCACCATCACTCACACTAGATGGGTAAAGTTACCACTCGGACGCTGCAGTGTCTGGGACATTCTTTTTAGATGGAGTAGGAGTAGTCACCTATACCATCCAGACAGCTAAATAACTATCTAATAAGAGAAAAAGCATGAGGTTTCCTTTAGAGCTAATTCTGATAAAAGTGTCGGGGTCAAGTCAATACACATCCATGCACTCATAAATAAATGATTAGTTCGGATAGAGTGGTTACGTTAAGTAGAAGTAGCGCTGTTGTGTAGGTGTCATACATAATGAATTATTTTCATTACATTATGGATGCTTTCGGCTAAATTACATTTCCATACCGTCTGAGGGCATCACTGAAATGCGTATCTCTTTGTAATGAGAAAATGATGTTATTTGCCCTTTTTTGGGGGGAAAACGTATAACATGATTGTGGTTGCTGCCAGTTAACTGCCTCGATGGTCGAGCCGTTACGACGCTTAACTACCAAAACAGAGGTTGTGGGTTCGATTTCCAATGGGGGCCGCCATACATTTGTACAAATGACCTCAGGGTGGTGGTGTATTTTCATGTTTGTGACGTCCTTGCCTGGTTACCATAGCACAGGGTATCCAGCTTTGGGACCAGGACAAGTGATTTTATTATGTGGAAGTTATTATTATGGAAGTAATTTATTTTTTAATCAATCAAATTGACTTCTATTCTGTGAAAAAACATAAGTACCTATATAGACTTTTGACGATTTCTGGTATAGAGAATACTAAGAAGCTCGTAACTTGTGGCAGAGACAAGAAAAAAAAAATCAATCAAGGTTATTGTAAGAAAACCTGTATTTATTTTAAATTTAGGAAATGTGCCTAAATAAAAGACTTGTGACCTGTTATTACATTAAAACTCTTTCTTCCACTCACCAGTAAACAATATACGTTTATGAGAACTGCCCTTTGCTAATACATCCCCTATTTGATCGAAGTATGTCCGCCTTCCCTTACCGGCCCTTCCACCCCCATTCGCTCGATTTATTTGTTTCGTCAATCTTTCTTCCTTCATCGTCTCCACATGTCCAACCAACGCAACATTCCTTTCTCAATTCTAGGCTCTGCATCCTCTTTCAGTCCACAAAGTTCTCTAATCAAACTATAAAAAGTACCCGAAACTGGTATGCGTGTATGCAACGACTAATGAATGTTGAGGAAGCGAAAGTGATCTGTCAGGATGGTGGCAAGTGGCAGTCCCTGGTCTCTGCCTACCTCTCTGGGGTACAGGCGTGAGCTTATGTATGTATGTTATGGGAACTGACCATATAAAAATAAAATCTTGCATTCTTGGGACCAGCGCCAGTCTTTTTGTGAATGCGATGAATTGCAAATAGTACAATCATAATTAAGTCAAAGTGTAAATGAAAAAAGAAGCATTGACTGCCTATGTTTTGAGTTTCAAAAGGATTCATTGAATCCTTCAAGGAGTATTTAACACAATTGTTTATATTGCAACATGGTACTAAGAAAATACGTACCGGTGGCATATTTTCTACATTTTCTCAGTAACTCATGGTGAATTCTTGTGAATCTCATAACGTAGTTAATAAATACCTCTTGTTCTATGAAATGGTAAGTAGAAAGTACTTATGGTACAATAACATGCGATTTAGTGCATGACAGGCTATGTACAGCGTAGGGTTTCGTAGAAAGGGGTTTTTTAGCTGCTTTACAGAACTAACAACTTCATCAAAGTAATTTTCAATGGATTTTGTATGAAGTTTTCCTTGTATAAGTTAGTCGCCTATTACTCGTTAACTTGTAAAGTTACCTACTTAGCCGTGTTAGTTCTACATTTAAGTTCATTATATGTTCTACTGCATTGAAGTTTTTCAAGTTTCTATAATCAGCCGTTTAGCCTGGGGAGAGGGGGACGCCTTGACAAAAACCTGCGCTTTAAAGCTTAATATTTCGCAATCGGAACCCTAAATCGATACATGATTTTCGTACACCCACAATATTATTAAACGACCAATCCAACAATGTCTCACACTATGTTGTACACAAGAAAAATACGCTTCTGGAATATATGGGGACTAAACTAAATAAAAATATATTTTAATTTATGACCCCACACTGAGTTGTAGGCAATAAAAAAAAATCCCCTAATGTAGAAGTAGGAAGGTAAACAAAAAAAAAAAAAATTTTGATATTTTATTCTACCGTTTTGTCGGCGTAATACATTTGTATATTTATGCCAAATTTCAGCTCTATAGTACTTATAGTCTCTGCGCTATGCCACGGACAGACAGACGGACAGAAAGACAGACAGACGGACGGACATGGTGAAACTGTAAGGGTTCCTTGTTCACTACGGACCCCTAAAAAGTCTTTTATTTTTGTCTTTATAATTATACCATAAAGTCTCCGAAAAATTACTCTAGGCAACTTAGGACAAGGTATTCTGTCAATCTGTACTACAATGTACGTCAGTACTACTACAAAGACTGTCTTTATCGTATTATACTTTCATTTCACTGTCAGCAATTTTTGCTTTTTTCTCACGAAAACTCAAGAGGCTGTTCAATTTGTCATTTTTAAGCAACGCGCTAAAACTAAACGGTCATTATTACGCCAAATTAGCTTCAAGGCGCTGTTGTGCTGCTGTTTAATACGACGGGATGTGACATTTAAATTTAAATTGACCAATATATTACAGAAATAGCGAGCTTTAATGCCGCTTTATGGAGAGCCGTCATCGTTTTATGGTGGTTATTCAATTTTGCCCGAGCGCCTGGGGTGTTACTCGCTGGATCGTGTACTTTTTAAGACGTTATGCAATGATTTATACGTGTTACCTACCCGTAATCCACGATGATACTGGGATGTTACCATGATCTAAGTTTTCAAAAACTATCTACTGATTTACTATAAAAACTTGAAATCAAATAGCAAATTGTTGAAATATAAATGTTGCTGTTTTTTACTTGTGTTTTAAGATATTTTTTGAGATAAATACAATAAAATGCATGTTTTATTTCTGCCAAACTGCATAACACATTGTTGGCAGATGTCATTATGGTATTTGATTATATACTGCTGAGAAAATATATAAATCTGCACAAAGGCAAGCTTAATACTAAAAAGCACTTTATACCAGCTATTAGAGATATGGATAGAGAAAGGGGATGGTTAAGCTTGGGAATTTTGTGGGTATTTTCCTTGGTATTTCCCCAACCAAAACACTACTCTACACTAGTACGTATAACACTACAAACGTAAACACTACAATAAGACGTATTTTCCTAACCAAAACACTACTTGAACACGACAAAATCAAATTAAAAGCTGTAAACATCCATCAAATGTCTTCTTTGGTGCGCGCACATCGTGCTAATGAGACGAGTGCCTCCATTCTACTTCCAATCCGCTTTCATACTCCTATTATGCTTCTGTAGACTTGACACTGCACTAAGACCGGCTGACTATGAAACCCTACTCATATTTCTGTACAGTTTTTGCTAAACTTTAGCCGCCATCTCTCAAGAGCAACATAAAAAGAAACCGTCTCAAAGGTCACAACATTATACGGAAAATCGTAAAATAAAAGTGAGATTCGGAAAGTGCCCGGCCTGCGTGTATGCAACGAATAATGATCGATATTGTATGGAATCAGGCGTTACTTTCCGGAAATCCATAATAGCATTAAAATGTTAAAAACCTATTTTAGATTCTGAAAATTCCACCCATGCCGGGACTTGAACCCGCTACCTCTGGCTAACCGTGCCAGCGCTCTCCCAACTGAGCTAATAGGCAAGTGCAGGCATCAGTGAAATTTCGAGCCTCTTTACAAACTTCTCTGTATTACGTACAGGCAGCGACATCTGGCCGAAGCACGGGTTAGTGCAAAAAAAAAGAATATAAGCACTAAAATGTGAAAATTACTTTGCTACATTCCGCCAATATCCCACAAGCACAACGCGGTTTGTTAATGCACCGCCCTCCTTCCCACTTTTTTATGCTTGTGGGATTTTGGCGGAATTTAGTACCTAAAGTAATTTTCACATTTTAATGACTAATGACCGATTTTACAAACTCTTTCACTTCATCAACATGAAGCAAGAGTTTGTTAAATCGGTCAGCATCATGGCAAATGGCAAACCCGTTTCTGCCTACCCCTCCGGGATACAGGCGCGAGTCTATGTAATGTAATTTTTGTTACCTTTGGTGGTGCTGGCTAGCTCCGGTTCGCTTAGCTCCTTAAGGCTGCTGTTACGTGGAGCATGCTCGCTCGCACAGTTTAGCATTTTTTAATATTGTAATAATATGAGTAAACTTCTGATAAATGTGATCGGAGGGTTTGATGAATAATTAAATTGCGGGCAAGGCATGTTTTTCCTATCCCGTACTAAGTTTTTCATTGAGAAAATTTGATTCCAAAATTAACAATTTTGAAAAGAACTTTCTTTTATTTAAAACTACGTATCGGAACACGAAAATATACTAACTATGCAATTTAACGCAACTTAGCATTAAACCCTCAGATCACATTTGTCAAAAGTTTACTCATTTTATAACAACAAAATGTTAAATTGTGCCAACGAGACAGCATGCTCCACGTAAGAACAGTCTTAAGTTGGTGACCCGAATGGTGCCCCATTTTAAGGATTTTCGAAGGTGAGATGATTGTGAACTAGCGTGGCTATACTTGCACTTAGGCAGAAGGGGAAGGGGTGCAGCGAATACATCACAATGTTCCTGCTTCCATTGTCGAGCTTTTGTTGAAGAACTGACACAGTCTTTGTTATATTTTAAAGACGTGCTGTCAGCTGCATAAGGTGGTAGGGTTTAGTCTACTGCGATCCTATCACCAAGCGCCTATGCCTCCTATCTATGTACAAATCACGATTTGTAAAGTGTCTGAAAAGTGTGAAATGTAAATCCGCGTTTAAATTTCTGTCGCACTGCTGTCCAGGCAGTTCACATCACTTTTCACAGTAACAATGTGATCTATCTCATCAAGTCGCAAATCTTCCAAGGCAATTACGTATTACCACTTTTTGGACTTTTTTACGTTGTAAATATTGTATTTTCCTTTATTGCTATCTTTCAATCCACTGTCAATTATTTATTTTGTTACAACATATATAATGTATATAATTATATTTATTCTACGTCAAATTACTGTCACACTAATGAGGTCGATTAAGAAACTACAGGGCGATGGAGACTACTTATAGAAGACTATTTGCATTCCAAATAATAAATTATGAAATTAATTTGAAAAAGAGAAAGAAGTGTTCCAAATTATGAATTTAGAGTTAATTTAAAAAATGGAAAGAGGATTGGGAATTCTTTACACTACTTGAATTTTAAATTATATATTATATTTAAATTGAATCCAAAAATAGAAGAGGGAACTACATTTTTTATAAAGACTGATTCAGTCTCATTCCAGCTCTGAAACACTACCCAGAAAAATATTGAAGTGTTCTGTAGTAATGTAGTCTGAAAGTTCTGTTCAGCCTCAAGCCAGTTCTGAGAATTCCTGCATACATTTTAGTTAGTCCCGCGTTAGACGCGCGTTTTAAATGTCAAAAGTAACAAATTTCCAGTACATTACATGTAAAATTCTAACATTGCAGCGCCACAAAACCGCGTGACTCATGCCGTCGTACCACCCATGCTGAAAGTAACCAGGAAACTATTCCAAAATAGTCCGGAAACTCCTAGCGGCTTAATTCTGCTGTCTTACTGTCTTCTTGTCTCCACGACGAGACGATTCATTATGGCATGACTACCTTTTCTCCACGACGTGCCTACTTGTCTCCACGGTACGCCTGCCTGTCTCCGCACACGTCTCCTAGTTTTGCGCGCCTCCTTGGCACGTAGCTTTTAAGGTTACCTTTTTGTATTTTACCATTTGTTTTCCTTATTAGATTTAAGTTTAGCGTAGGTTTATTTATTTATTTAGTTTTAGGTTAGGTGTTTTGACAATAAATGAATGAATTTGTTGTGCTAATTGTATTATTCAAAATTTACTTCTTTATTTCTTCAGCTTCCGTTACGAGGGGTTATGCCTCCTCATAATCTGTCAGAGTTGTAGCAAGTGGCAGTCCCTGGTCTCTGCCTCTGGGATGCAGCCGTGAGTCTATGTATGTATGTAGTATGTATGTAGTGATAAGTTATTCTACGGGTATATCCTAAACGACGAGCAGAAATCATAACCTAGTATTTTTATGTGCAGCTTAGCTTACAATAATAATAATTTTATTTCCTTTTATTTCCCTCTTTCAGGTAAGCATACATTTTAGTTACATTTTGACTTACAATATGACTAGTTATTATTCAGTTTTAAATACTTTATATTTTGATTGGTAAATTTGACAGTAATTTTATTCATTTATTTATGCAGTTACTTAATAGTCCATAGGGATAGTAACTAATTCTGCTTCTTACTTAATTTATTAATTACTTCTTCTTACCTAAATTATACTTATTCTAAGTTAGTTACTAATTCTGCTAAGATTATTCATTACTACCTTTTCTTACAAACGATCAGTGCGCATAAATAATCTATAGAATGAACTTCTTTTAGCGTGCATGCAAAAAAATATATTCACAGTTAACATAATATAATTTAATAATTAACTTATTTCGCTATGTATTTCAATTAATTCTATTCGTAATTAATAAATTGATTAATTCATCGACGTAACATAATAATGATAATAATATTAATTAATAACGATTTACAATCATCATCATCAGCCATTTGACGCCTACTGCAGGACATAGGCTTCCTTCGTGGTTTTCATAACTATAAGGGGTTTTGCCATAATCGCTTGGCAGGCGGGTTGGCGATCGCAATATACTAGGAATATATAATAAACTATTTACAATATACTAGGGTTTTTAAGGGGTACTGATTTTTGGGTAAAGGCCTCCTCCATCCAGTGCCAGTATTTTCTATCCCTGGCTTGGCGAGTCCACGTGGCTTCGGCCACTGAAGCGATGTCGTCTCGCCAGCGCCCCCCCGCGGCCTCCCGCGCGGTCTCTTTGCTTCGTAGGGATGCCAGTGCAGGATATTTTCACTCCATCGACTTTCCGTTGTTCTCGCCGTGCGACCAGCTCATCTCCATTTCAACTTGCAAGCTAGCTCGACAGCATCTAAAATCTTAGTTTTGTCTCTAATGTCTTTATTCCTTTTTCGGTCTTTTAGCTTTTTTCCTAGCACGCTTCTCTCGGTCGCTCTTTTGTAAACATAGTACAAAAGGTGAATATTTTATAAAACATTCACCTTTTGTACTATGGCTTTGGTAAGGGTCCAAGCTTGACAGCCATACAATAATGTAGGAAGCACAACCGAATCCAAGGATCTTACAAGGATTTGTTTAAATGAAGGAAGTTTGAATTTCCTTGCCACTAAAAAGGACAGCAATTTGTTTCTCCGCCTTGTTGGTGATAGAATAGAGTTTGTTTTTTCGATGTTTTTTCTCAACATCATTCTGATTCTGATTCTGACAGAACAATAAATCACTGTTTCGTATGATCAAGGCGTCTACTTAAGATTAGATTATTATTTACTGTAAAACACAATTAATTAGCAAAGAAAAAATAATAGGATGACGATGATGTGCCCACCATGCACAGCTTTGTATTCACATGTAGATAAATTCACGCCTGTATCCCGGAGGGATACACAGAGAGAGGCTCTGCCACTAACCTTTGATATTTTCAGATAGTTTGTGATAGTACCGAAACGTCTGCAATTTATACGTACTTACCTAATAAAAACCGGCCAAGTGCCTTAGCAAAAATGAGATTTTGTTTTTTTTAGTGTATATTTATTTTTTTATGTTTGAGTTCTGATTTCGTTAGCGGGAGTCCAACTCATTTTTGGCCGCAATGAAAGTTTAAAATCTCATAAATATTACCGTTTATACGATAGAGCAAGACAAAAAATCCCTGAAAAAAAAACACGTTTCTTGTGTACGGACCCGGATTTGTTTTTTATTATTTGCTAGGCAATCCGCCAAAACGCATAACTCTGAACATTCTGTGGAAATTTCAACTAGCTCCTTATTACGGTTCAAGAATTTTTAGGGGTCGGATGTACAGACGGACAGACATAATATGACTTATAGGATCCTGTTCGACACTTTACGGCTACGGAACCATAAAAAAGGATACGAAGGAAGACAGTACGAGGCCAAGACCCATATCACTGGCGGGATGGCATCAAATAGCTATCATGCGGTATGTTTGGGATGCATGCTGAATACGGGATGCGTAGATCGGACCACATGGCGCCAAGCTACGCCTATACATCATGTTTTTATACGATTCACGACTTAATAATCTTGGAGGCTGCTTGAAACGTTTTTTGCGTTATACCTAGTCGGGTCATAAGTTCTGTCGTACAGTTCAAATTTCGAATTTAAAATGGTACCCAAAAAATATTAAGGCTGTTCTTACGTGGAGCGTGCTGTGTAGCTCGCACACTTCAACATTTTTTTATATTGTAATAATATGATAAAACTTTTGATAAATGTGATCTAAGGGCTTGATGCATAATTAAATTACGGTAATTTTAGATTTATTTTGGTTTTATTATACAAACTACGTTAATTTGGAAATCAAAAACTTAGTAAGTACAGGATAAGAAACATACCTTGCATGTTCGCAACTTTATCATCTATTTATCAAAGCCTCAAGTGTACTCATTTTATTACAATCACAATCATATACTTTCATATTTTATGTCTCGCTTCTTGTGTGCAATAAAGAATATTCTTATCTTATCTCATCTTACAATGTTTCTGTATGCTCAAGTATGTCTTAAAATGTTTCTGTAAGTGGAGACTTATAATTGGCCTTCTGTACGTCTAAAATTTTTGTTATTCATTGTTATGTCTTCCTAATAGGTATTAAATAAATAAATAAATTATTGAATGGTGCAAGTGAGACAGTATGCTTGACATAAGGACAGTCTTAATTTAACAGGTTTAATTTCGTCCAACAAGGTTAACTTTGTTGTTCGAAATTTGGATAAAAAAAGAAAATAAATATGCTGGATTCAGGAAATTTTCATACTTCAAATATGAAATGGACGGGAAAAGAAGATTAGAGTAAATAGGTTACTTAGAAGGCTAAGTTTTTTTAGAGTAAACATAACTAAATTATTACAAAAAGTAGCACATGTGTTATTGTGTCAGCGAAACATCATAAATTAACATTATTCAATTACTTGACTGGTTTACTAGTACTGAAATACATGGCGATCAAGATTAAACATGACGATTTAACAGTAAGATACTTTCGTGTGACGACGGCACTATGAAAAAGAAAGGCAGACGCCGCCGTCTTGGCTTGTCATTTTGGTAGGAAGGACGTGGTTGTAATTTTGTAGAGTAAATTACTCGAGTTAATTATTATAATGTTGGTATCATCAGCGAATTATTTACTGTATAAATACTAACTTATTGAAAATGTGACAAATTTAAATGTAAATGCGAACGTGACATTAAGTTTTTTTTTTCACTAGAGGCTTTTTCCTTAGTCAAATCAAGAAAAATACGGGCGTATTAAAATAGACAGTCGAATTTTGCACTCCACATGTATCTATTGGATTACCTCTATAATAGGTACCTTAGCCTTCCGCCTAACTGAATGTCAGAAGGAAGTTAGCACCACACATATATGTATTGTATAATCTCGATTTTAACTACGCATCTAACTGAATACCGGAGTTACAAACAAGGACTATGAGGATACGTACGAAAAAAAAACAGAAAATGTGAGCTTGCACGCTTTTCGAGACGTGAAACCGAGCTATATTCATGTCATAGACGCAAATAGAGATAGCAGTCTCAAGTTTCATTGTTTTCGGTCTGTCTACCACTTAACAACGTGGCATGGTAACAGCTGGCGCGGCGTCACTTTAGTGAATTGTTGTGTAAATATATACCCGTATTGTGTGGTCTTCCAACACCTGGAATTGAAACAAAACAAAGCGATAATAACGAAGTTAGACTGCATGGTAAGCTAAAATAACCTTTGTATGTTGTGTCATTAGGTGGAACGGAGACGTAAGTATTAATAGATAATTATATACAGGGTATTATTAACTTAACTCTTAGGAGTTACTTGAATTTTGTCTTGCGAGTCCGACCAGGTAATAATTTAATCACTGCAAGTGGAAACCGATACTTAAGAAACCGTTTGCAGGGTTTGCGTTATTTCAATAACACATTGTCTGCTTCTGAAAAGGCGGGGTTCAACTCGTCAATATAAATAATTTGACAACTTCAAAAGATTTTCTCGCAACCTAATCGATTGGTGATTGCGCGAGTGCCATAGACCAGCATAAATAAAACAAACAAAAAAATGAAAGTCACTGAAAAGACAAAACTAAATTTAAAAAAACCGGACAAGTGTGAGTCGGACTCGCTTACCGAGGATTTTGAGGGTATCGAGGGCTTAAGTTTGTAGGTACTTACATCAATATATTATAAACAGTTCAGGAATCGAGCCTCGCAGTTTTTACGAGCTTTGCCCGAACTTCAAAGACAATTTTTTTTTAATGATTTAATTACAAATGATTTACCAGTTTTCAGATTTTCTCCTGTAATTGTAGTATACGACGAATTTCACAGTTCTGGTTCAACAAGAGTACCCTATCAATTTTGATTCCCTTGACAGTGTCGAAATATACGTTTTTTGCGGCATAAACGGCCGTTATTTTGTTTACAAGTTTTTGTGTAAAAGTTTTACGGATCCCGAGATAAGGGGTATTTACAGACGGACAGACGGACGGACTGACGGATGGACGGACAACAAAGTGATTCTATAATGGTTCCGTTTTTTTCTTTCGAGATACGGAATCCTAAAAATAACCAACAACCCGACTGCTGAGCGTTAACTACTAGAGGGACCAACCTAGGTACTTAAAGCAGAACCAACTTAGGTACTTCGTAATGAGTTAAATTGGTGAGTTTGGGTCCCTCCTGCTTATTATGTAATGTTCAGCAGTCGGGATGTTGCTTATTTTTTATATCAGGTTTTTTACTCGCGCAAACACGAATAGAATGAGTTTTTTTTTTTTCAAATCTGACCATTTATTAAGGAGTTATGTAAGAACATAAAATCAGACATACTTAATACATACATACGAGCCAAAAACAGATTACCCTCCTTTAGAGTCCCGCCGCAGTCGGTTAAAAATTATCGGCTGTTCTAAACGCTTCCAAAAAGTACGGTCGACAGGATACCATGCATACCATGCGAGAGGTCCCGGGTTCGAATCCCGGCTGGGGACAAAAAAAAAACCCAGGTCTTGGATGTTTACATGTTTGTGATGTCGTTGTTTCTGGTTCCCACGACACAGGGTATCCTAGTGTGGGGCCAGAAGCAATGTATGTGCCTGTATGTAAATGTTTATGTTTATGTTAACAATTACATAAGTGCGCTCTACTCAGTGACGTTACAGACGATTTTGCAACGAAACCATAAAGGTTAATCAGATGCCATATAGACCCTAAATGGGACCATTGACGGAGTGTACCTACTGTGAGAGATCAGCGGGAGCCTCGATTGTTCTCCAACACTTGCGAGTCCCAACAAACAACTATTCATTAAGTCGCATTAAGGAGTAGTTTTATCGCTGTTTCCCTTCGACTGGCAATGAGTTTATATCTATTATAGTCTATATCGACTGTGTTAAGCGAAGTGGAATTGTGGAGTAAGTTTCACAGTTTGGAGAGTATTACTTTTCGTGCTCTTGAATGAGAGAACAGAGCAGATATTATGTGAAAAGTGTACACGTGTTTTTATTCGTGGATATTTTGAGAAACTGTTAAATTATCAATTGAGGTCAATTTTCGAAACCTGATTCGTTAAAAAGCACCTGTTACTATGAGTCAATTTATTTAATACAGATTTGCATCGCATTGGTCGTAAAGATGTAAAGATATTATGCATATGTCTTTACTTGTTATGGTGCTATATTACGACTCGACAGTAGCAAGACAAAAGGAAACCAATCAATAAAGAGGAAAGAGTTTAAAATGTGGGGTAGGTAAAAAAAAAATGCAAAATGCCTCCAGGCTGCTCTTAAAATGAACAGGGAAGGTCGTGACATTTCTCCAGAGAACATTCAAGGAGGTCAAAAAAGAAAAGAAAATAATGTCTCGCGTCTTGTTCGGCGTAACTTATCACAGAGGGGTTTTTATAGAAACATTTATTTGACTGAAATGAGGCCAAAAAATATAAGCATCAGAATCAGAAGGGAAGCCTCGGCCTTATTTAGAAAAATGGAAACACGTTGGTACGTCAGAAAATCAACTTTAGAACAAGCTCCGTTGGGATAGGTTGCAGAAAATCAAGTTAGTAAGCCACTATGATAAATATTTATTTTATCATTGCCACGATTTGCGCGGCAATTTTTGAGAAAACGCCATAAATTTGTTTAATTTGTAATAATTTGTAAGTTATCAATGTTAATGTTCAATGCAACGCTTGTTGCATCCCCCGCGACGACCAAGCTGCCAACGCTATTCGACGCGCATGATAAGTATGGTTCTAGATCAGACGCGTGAGGCGCATCAAATGCGACTAGAATGTCGATGCAAGAGTGTCTAGATATTCAAAATTGGAGAGAATACTACTCATTTATGTGGTTAGGCAGTATCATGTAATCTATATTATGAAATGGATTAAATAACTCAATCTAGCTCAATTGTTCTCAAACTCGCTCTCAAACAACATATTTTACAGAGGTTGTACAGAATACTAGTGCACCCCAAGAAGCGAAAACAGCGTTTGATGCCAAATACGCGTCACGTCGCGTAAGACGAGGGTCCACACAGAACTTCCGTCGTCGCATCGCGTCCATCACATAGGTAGGACAGTGTGGTTCTACCTTAAATCTTGTATTAAAATAAAAGTGACCGAATGAACTAACAACATTCATTCATTACCTTCATTGCTCAGGAAGTAAATATGGCAGGCAGTGATGCTGAAATTAAGTTGCTACAAAGTTGATCGCGAGGCTTCAACGTGATAAAGTTGATAAAGAAGTTTAACTCAGTCTAAGTAAACAACCTACTTCGGTCTTTCACTGCAGCTCTCCATACCTATCACCTAAACTTGAAAAACCAAAATAATTGTCTGCATCAACCGAGCTTGGGAACGACATAATTGTCATCAAGTAAGTAACCACGTCGATCATAGCCAGTATAACTATCCCAAACTGTATTTTTCGAGCCTAGTACAGAATAATTAGTGATAACCTATTCCAAAGATTCTAAAACCAACAAGGTATAAAGATTCAAAGATAAAGAGACGTCGTGGGATGTTGGTCCAACGGCGGCGGCGCGTTGGACAACGGGGTGGCCGATGGCAATGGGGCAGTGGATGAAGTTGGCTAGACAAGAGTGGCATATTTATTAAAGACTAGGTGACCCCGTGAACTTCGTATCACTTTTTTTTTTTGTTTGTTTCATTGAAACTTTCCCTGGACTTCCACAAATATAAGAAAAAACATTTTGCCAAATCGGTCCAGCTGTTTTAGTCTTAGCGAGATTAACAAACAACAACTCATTATTATATATTAGAAGAATATGATAAGAATAGTCTTTACAATACACCAGAGCACATGACGTAAAAAAATTGTAGGGATACTGAGTTAGGATATATTACATAAAGTTACGCCTGTATCCCGGAAGGATAGGCAGGGACCAGGACAAAATTTATTAATTAATTAATTTAAATTTGTTTAATCATTAAACTTATCAATTACAATAATTATATCGCAGTCCTGTGCTGAGTCTTGCATTACAAGTTTTCCCGCTCGTCCTAAGATTTTTCTTTAGTGAACGAAATTTACAAATTTAGTCACAAATATCATGCACATTTTTTTATGATAATGAAATACATGAAAGACTTAAACCAATATCACTAATCAAAAGAAGTAGAAATTCACGTTACAAAATAATAATGATTAAAAGAATGGAAGGGTGACTTATTAACGTAATCGCATCTGCTTTCGGGATGACTTGTACCTACCCAGCAGTATACCTATGTAGGCTGATGAATCAGATTGGATCAGTATTGATCAGAGCTTCTGCAGTGAATACTTTGCAACCTTACCGCTAGCGGGAAAAGTTCCTCGGTTTTCGCCGGCAATGTATCCTGATTTCACGATACATCTACAAATATTTATACCTAAGGCTTATCTGCTACTTTGTAGCAGTAATACTCTATTTGGCAGTTTGTGAACCACATAGCCCGCGCAAAGGCCAACTCCACTTTATCAAGATCGCCTAGCGATTCTATTTGGTAGATTAACGCAAACGTTTTGAGTTTCAAAAGCATCAATTAATTAACTGAGAATTTTGCAATATTGTAAATAGGCCAACAGTACTTAGATAACGTGACGTGGAATAGTACTTGGTATTTCTCAGATATGTCATAGGCAGCCTATATTATGTCCTCTCAGAGAGAGAGCATGGGCTTAATCACCACTCGCGCCCACCGCGGATTGGCGATTTCAAGCGCTAAGGTATGTGAATAGCTCAGACGATCAGGTTTCCTAACGATGCTTTCCGTCACCGTCAGCGAGTGGTATTGCTACTATAACTTCATAAATGTACATAACTTAGAAAACAAAGTCATAGGTACGTGCCCGCACTGGGAATCGAAGTCTCTAAGATTAACAATAGGTTAACAGGTCAATAGGTCAGGTTAACAATATAACGAATCCGTGCGATGTAGAAGTAATTTATATTCTTTTTGTTGCACTAACCCGTGCTGAGGACAATTTTAAAAGCCTATTTAGAGGCTACGTAATGCAGAAAAGTTTGTAAAGAAGCTCGAAATTTCATCAATGCTTGCACTTGCCCATTAGCTCAGTTGGGAGAACGCTGGAACGATGAGCCAGACGTCACGGGTTCAAGTTCCGGCATGGATGGAACTTTTAGCCTCTAAATAGGATTTAAAATTGTCTTCAGTACGGGTTAGTGCAACAAAAAGAGTATAATCATGTAGGTCAAGCGATATCATTCCGATGTAAAAACCTAACTGCAAAGTGGGTTGCTCGCTCGTAAATCGCTTCGGTCAGATGTCGCTGCCTGTACGTAATACAGAGAACTTTGTAAAGAGGCTCGAAATTTCATCGATGCTTGCACTTGCCCATTAGCTCAGTTGGGAGAGCGCTGGCACGGTGAGCCAGAGGTCACGGGTTCAAGTCCCGGCATGGGTGGAATTTTTAGCCTCTAAATAGGTTTTAGAAGTAATTTGTTCAAATTATTTGTAGGGCATTATACAAAAGTTTTTTTTTCAAACCACGAATAAATCGCAAGTTATTGTGCCATAAATATACTAAGTGCCTTCCCTCACCGGGACGCCATGGCCACGTCACCGGCTACGTAGCCATGGCTACCTTTAGCTACTTTCGGATGCCAAATGGAGTGGCCAAGCCCGTCAGTCAGTTCTCTCGGCTTGTAGAAAATGGACGCGTTAGGTTTGGTACGAACGTCTTGCTTGGCGGACCGTAGGCTAGCGAGTGAGTGAGACGCAACTTGCTTATATACATTTTGTTGGCGACGCCGCCAGGCTGCCAAGTATCCAGTCTCCACCCAAGTGATACGCCGTCGTGGCCACACTTCCAAATTGGCGACGTTGCCAAACCGTCGCCAAGTGAGTGCGGTGCCATACATGTCAATACTAATTGTTTGGACACGTAGCTGGCGACGTGGCCATGGCATCCCGGTGAGGGAGGGCACTAACGGTACCATAACTAGTAATTTATTTGCGGTTTGAAAAAAAAATCCTTAACTATAACAAAATTGCTGAGAAATTGTTACAGGCAATTAAAAGCAAAAATTTGTAAATTCACATGACAAGGAAAACATTATTTCAAGACTAGAATCGAGGCCCCGATTACACAGTAAATGATTATTCTTTCCCTCTTTCTTTGTTTCTTTCTTTCCTGTAACTAGATTGAAAGTTATATATTTCATTATTATAATCAAGCCTGGAATCGCTCGTAGCCCCGGCTGCCTGAGTGATCTAAAACGATCACGAAGGTTAAGCAACACAGGGCGCGTTCAGTGCATGGATGGGTCGCCGTCTATGCCTAACGCTAGTGGCATTTTTCCGAGCGGTTCCGTGCTTCGCAAGGCACGTTAAGCTGTTGGTGCCGGCTGCCGTCGATAGATGGCAGTCGTTAAGCCAAGTCAGAGGCCTTAGGGCGGCTTGACAACTTCTGACAGTAGACGAGCCACTAGTTTACAAGCCTCCACCAATCCGGACTTGGCCCCCGTGGTGGAGTATGGCCTATACCTTCCTCAGGGAAGAGACCCGTGCCCCTCGGTGGGGACATAATGGGTTGATGATGAATCAAGCCTCCTCGACAGTACGGAATGACGAAATAAAATTTTACAATAGATTTACAGTACAAAACATAGAGACACCCGAAATGTATTTTCTAATTGACTGACTCCAAAAAGCCCATAATTCCTCGAAGTTAACCCTGGCAACCCTAATATGAAGTTAGAAATTGCTTCTTAATATTAGTACCACATCAAGCACGGTTCACTTCTCTCAAAGGGCCATAGAATATTTATCTGCCACCTATTGCAATTTCCGAAGACACAGTAGTGAAAATTATCAGATTCAGGCCGTGTTTTGCAATTGCTTGATTTGCTTGATCTTGCTTTGTCAAAAAACACCTACAAATAATATTATTATTAAAATTCTTTATTGCACCAAGTAAATATTTTGCAATAGGTGGGCTTAATACTAATTAGTAGTTTATTCTAGCCAACCAATGGGTGACGAGAGAAGGTGGGTTGCCAAACCAAGAAATTAAGGAAATACAATTTTAAATAATGGAGGTAGAATACGCATTATGTTATTTTGTTCTTCTTCGGAACTGTCCATATAACGAGCCTACCCATTGCCTAAAAACAAGACAAGGACTTTGTAGCTGGAAGTATTAATAAACGCTAAGATATGGTAAAATTGTTTTTCTGTCGCTTGGTGTCCCAAAAAGTAGGTACATTAATGAACTTCCAGAGGAGTTAGTGCAATAGATGACACCGTGGGTTAAACAAAATCACCCTCATATATGTTCCGCGATTTTTCGTAATTTTATTTCAGTAATAATAAAAATAACTTACAAACAACACAATCACTTGTCCCGGACCTAAACTAGGATACCCTGTGCTATGGTTACCAGGCAAGGACGTCACAAATATGGAAATACATCCAGACTGAGGCCAAGTGTACAAAACGTACGGCGGCCCCCAGTGGGAATCAAACCCACGACCCCCGGCATGGTAATCAAACGTGACACCGCCCAACGAGGCAGTCAATTTTATTAGTTTATTAATCATCATCATCAGCCATGGGCGTCAACCCACTGCAGGACATAGGCCTCCCTCATGGTTTTACAAACCGTGAAGGGTTTTGCCAGTTTATTAATATTTTTTACCAATTTGGTGACTTTTAAGTCCACCTATACTTATATTTATGTGAAAGTTCTGGATTTCTTTTCTATATCCGCTGCGTAGTACCACAACAACAAAGACTATGCAGTAAAAATTAAAGCAAAAAAAAATTAGATTTCATATTTTTGCGAGATTTTCTTAGTACCTTTTAAAGCGAATGATAGATAACAATATTGTTACGTTATTCACAAAAAAGGTTGATACG
This sequence comes from Yponomeuta malinellus, assembly GCA_947308005.1. NCBI lineage: Eukaryota > Metazoa > Arthropoda > Insecta > Lepidoptera > Yponomeutidae > Yponomeuta > Yponomeuta malinellus. The sequence goes on along the minus strand of OX371006.1, from coordinate 9,927,948 downwards.
GTCGCATCACTGAAAAATAACAAAATACTGGCTTCACAATATTCAGTTAACATCAATTTATTGACTAGAATCTCCAGGCGATATAGGACAGGTGAAAAAAAAATTCCCCTAACGGGAAAGCTATTCTAGGCTATCTTACTTAATCTATGAGCACATATTAACATTTAGATAGTGGCGTGGTTTATTAGAGTGTGTTCGGCACAGATTATATTAATAACTTTATCTTTGTACTGTCAGAAATATCCCGAAGTTGCCCATTGTTGTTCAAAACTCGCATTTATGCCGTACGGCGTACAAGCGCTTTAGTGGCTACGCAGCTACGCTAAATCTCTTACAGATGTGGGGCTTCAGAAACCAGCTTTAGCGTAGGTATTAGATTTAAGCTATGCGGCGAGTTGCGATGAAAATTAATTGTTGATGACAACGTAATGTAATTAGAAATGTAATTAGATTTGTAAAGTAATTAATGTATGAAGTGAAACTAGAAACATATGAATGCTCTTACAATAATTCTAATTAATAATTTTCTGAGTGTTTCGCTACCAACAGACATTTTCGATCGTCTTATCTAGAAATTGTTTAGCGATGTATTAAGTCAGGTATTAATGTGGTTCCGTGTGGCGCCGGATTAAGAATAGCGTCACTCCATTTTCTTCCGTGGATGTCGTAGAAGGCGACTAAGGAAATCAATTACCAGGAGAAGGGCAGCAGCGCCTTCCTAAGATTCCAACCGCATACTGCGATCGCCAACCCGCCTGCCAAGCGTGGCGATTATGGCAAAACCCCCTCATGGTTATGAAAACCATGAGGAAGGCCTATGTCCTGCAGTGGGCGTCAAATGGCTGATGATGATTAATGTGGTATTTAGTCGAAATGTCCGGATATAAATACCTATCACCACTCTATTTATTGAAAAAGTGACAGGGTAACTTTATTATTGAGAACATTCAACGATACTGTTATTCTGGATAAATTTATTGGGAAACCATTTCGTATATTTTTGCAGGTTGAGTTAATCGCTACCGTCAACACATGTTCCACCAGTGGTACGAAATAAATAGCATTAGCGTACTAGTAGAAGAAGGTTCATCATCATCATTATCATAATCAGCCGGTGTCAGTCCACCGCTGGACCTCTGTCAAGACACGTCACGGAGCTCGATCTTCGGCTCTTTCTTTCCAGTCACTGCCTACCGCTTTGCGAATAATGTAGTCGTTGGGCGTCCTACGCTCTACGCTACGATTCAATCTAGAACCAGTCTACCCCAAAACGGCTATCGGTCCTGCGGCAGATATGACCAGCCCACTGCCACTTCAGTTTGTTAATCCATTGGGAGGTGGGTTATTCTAGACAAATATTAGTGATACTCGATAGAACCGTCTCGGCTGGGATACGCTGCACGCGTTTACGTTCGCTAGTTAAAACTGAGTTACTACTCAAATTACATGAGAATAAAATTAGAAAATTCTAAGCAGATCTTGGTCGGGCAGTAGCCGTAAAACGTACACTGGGATTCTTTCAAGAACTGACAATTTATTTATTTATCTCGTGGCTGGTCCTACGCTGCGCTTGCAAATATGTGGTCTCCATTCGAGAACTTTTCGGCCCCATCGGCCATCAGTTCTGCGTGCTATGTGCCCCGCCCACTGCCACTTCAACTTACCAAGCCGCTTCAATAAAGAGTAATTGATCATCTCTTTTAGTGGTCGAACCTGAAAGAATCGACCGCGCCGAACTCATTGGGAGCCATCCGAATATTCAAATTCAGAATTGCCAATTAGCGAATTAACGGGTTGGTGAGCGAGGTCTCATAGGTTTTCATACAAATGATTCTAAAATTTGTTTTGTTTAGCTTGCTTAGACATGCGTTCACTTTCATACTGCCCTGTTTTATTTTTTTCCAAGAGTGAAATGTTATTCCAGATAAACTTATTAGTATTTTTTTAGGAGAGTCCGATCACATTTCACTCTGGAGGGTCTTATCATTGAGACACTCGACAAAATTAAAACTAGGTTAGTGAATCCGGATATCAATCATAATGTGTAGTGCTTTCTTGAATGCGAATGTTTTTTTTTTTATTTAGCCTATATAGTGTATGTAGTCCCACTGCAGGACACAGGCCTTCTGTCAGAGAAAGAGAATATGGACTTAATTACCACGCATGCCCGCCGCGGATTGGTAACTTCAAGCGCTGAGATATGTAAACACCGCAGACACTAAGGTTTCCTCACAATGTTTTCCTCTGAAGCACTAATGTCTCAGGTTGAAAAAAAAATTATCCAGAGGTTATCTGCGCGTAAATAATTTTCTAAAATACTATCAAAGTCAAGAAATGTATCATAAGGGATGACATTTTTTGAAATAACAACATGAATGAATGACCTAGGATAAGCAAACCACTTTACAGACATTATTGCTCTCTATCTTAATCATTTCTATCAACAGTTTGTTTAAATTTAGACAAAAGCTGATTGAAATTAAATTAAGATTACATTTTCTCTAGAAAAATATATGTTGGGTCCACATTAGCAGTTACCCGAGCCGACGAAATATTTGTTACGTGTTTTTTTGAAAGCAGAGCAGAATGCTTTCAGTCCCTGAAATTTTAGGAAGTATGCATTGCATTACTAAAATTTTTACCCTTATGTTTGACCAAGGCATTTGTTTCAGCTAGACACCGTTCAACATAAACGTTTTCATATAAATAAAAAAACTATTTTTATTAAAGGGTTCCGTGAAGTTCACTAACGCAATGGAAAAAATATATAAATTTCTTTACAGGCAAATTAGTGTCAGATCAATCTCTCGACCATGTTAATAGTGATTTTTAGGACCCATGACAGAGAATCTAGAATCACGGTCCTGGGACGGAATACCTAGCGCTTATGCACAAAACAGCAATTTTTGACGTGAATGCTATCAGATTAAGTTCACGACTACCTGATTGAGAGATTGATTTGACACTTTTTGCAAAAACGATCTATAAGAGAAGATATGTTTTTTTCTTCCTAAATGTGATTTTTAGACCCATTAGCCTAGAACCAAGGACTTCAGAGCATTCTTGCCAAAAACCACCGTTTTTAGGCGACATCGATTAAAATCCTAGATTATTGGCCGTAGGTACCAGGTTGTAGGTTCTAAAAATAGCTATCACGGTTATTGAGATTTGTGATTACAAATATGTATCGTAAAGGAAGTTATGATTATTTTCCATCGGTGGCGCTAGTTAGTACCGCTTCGCCCCCTAACTGAGAAACTACTAAATACACAGGGCGGGTTTGGAAGGGAAACTTGGCTAATGAGTTTATAGCGTGATAAACTTATACCTACAGCTGTTAATGATCAGACTGCTAACAAAACGAACGTTCTCCCTCCATTCAACTTCGAAATACCATTTTGAGCTATGATACTTTACTGTAGGAAAATAATAACATACACACAGCACAATCACTTGATCTAAATGGTAACGACAAGGACATCACAAACATTACAAAAAGCTCCCAGACAGGCCATTTATACGAATCAATTTATAAAGTACGGTGAGGCCTTGCGGATATTGAACTCAGCCCGTGAATTAACTATGCTGTAGCCTGACCGACGAAGCAGTCCTAACAGTCGCACGTGAAGTTTAGATGTCTTTTTAGTTACTCTAAAATTAGCTGAACCATCTGGTTTTTATGGGGTGTTACACAACCCCTCATAGGGGGGGGGGGGGGGTGCTACCCAACAATGCGAACTAATTTTACTAAAAGTTAGAAAATGCAAAAAAAAACACCAATCCCATACTAAAAGTGTTAAAATGTATGGAAAAGCTGAAATTTTGCGCTTGGAAGAAATTTACTTAATGCCCTCATTTTAAAACCGGCCAAGTGCATTTCGGGCCACGCGCAATGTAGGGTTTCGTAGAAAGGGGAATCCACAGAACTAACAACTCCATCAACGTAATTTTCAATTGATTATGAACGAAGTTTTCCTTTTATAAGTTTGCGCCTACTACTCGTTAAATTGTAAAGCTTGCTTAGCCGCGATAGTTTTCCTTTAAGTTCATTATATATGAGAGGAGGTGATGCCCAACTCTGAAAAAATTGCTCTTTAAAGCTTAATATTTCACAAAAGGACCCCTACATCGAATAATAGTATTGCTACACCCACAATATTTTTAATGAGCAATCTAACGACACCCCCGCACTATGATGTAGGCGAGAAGAAAATTGCTTCCCTTATTTAGGAGAAGAGGGGGGGGGGGGGTTGGTTCAGTAAAACAAAAAATGTTAAGATTTTATTCTAGGGTTTTGTCGGTGTCATTAATATGTATGTATGAGCCAAATTTCAGCTTTCTCGTACTAATCGTCTCTGAGCTAGGCCGCGGACGGACCGATGGATAGACAGACAGACAGACGGACATGGCGAAACTATAAGGGTTCCTTTTCGACTACGGAACCCTGAAAAGGTGATGATCGGATTCTTCCAACCGAAATTCTAATATTAAATACGGACTTTAGTTAACAACATAATTTTTCAATTAGTTTTGTAGTGAGGACTTTTCTAAGAATTCTGCTTTTCTGTCAATGTCTGAGCTATAAAAAGTGGCACCTCCGATAACGACAGTTTCATCATGGATATGTAACATGATGACGATAGCGGATGGACGTCACTAGCCACCATATGCCGATTCAACAAACACTGTCAACTGAAATGTGCTGACTGGTAAGAATTGAACAAAAATAATCGCTGGAAGTGAGAAGTATAAGCCTGCCGCAAAATTTAAAAGAGATAAATTTGTCATCTAAGTGAAAGTTCGTATTATATTACCCTTGTTTAGAACAAAAATATGACCGAGGCAATCTTTATTAGCGCTGTAGAGTTACCTCGCTCCAAACTCGGCAAAAGGGGATGTCACACAAAAGTTCACCGTTTGAATTAAAACTTTTAAAGTGACGTAAATTGTAATTTTTAGGGAAATTGTTTAAGGGAAAAAGGAAATTTATCTTTCTCTTAATTACCAAAGTTAGAAGGGACGCCGGATTCAAGGTCGATAAATCAAGGTGTTGTTCTGCTTTAAAACGAGACTTCTGCTTTTTATACAAAGGTACTATCCAGATTTTACATAACCTAACATAACCTAAACTCACGCCTGTATCCCAAAGGGGTAGGCAGAGACCAGCGACTGCCACTTGCTACGGTCCTGACAGATCACTTTCGCTTCCGCAACATTCATTAATCGTTGCATGCACGCACGCCGGTTTCGGGTACTTTTTATCTTGCCCTTTGCTAATACATCCCCTATTTGGTCGAAGTATGTCCGTCTGGGCCGTCCCTTACCGGCCCTTCCACCCACATTCGCTCGATATATCTAGATTTTACTTCAACAATAATCGAATGGGTATACTCAGTTCACATAACTAGATCGAGTCATAGATAGATAGAATATTCTTTATTGTATGTATACCAGGAATTACATATGAGAATTAAACAATTGTGTGGTAATAATATAATAATGTAGTCATTTTCTCTCTCTCAGCCAAATGTTAACAAAGTTGATGAAAGGAACACTGCATATACTGCTGCACACTTTTACGGAATATCAGTGAAAGTTTATTTATCGCAATTATATTGCCACTAGCTGTCTAAGCCTGCTGTGACGCGCACCCCCTTTAACCTCTACTCCACTCTGCTCTCTGCTACTTACATTGCTTACACTGATCCCTAAGTCCCCTTTAATACTGCTCCTGCCACTGATGCCCGCTGGTTCCTGAAGAAGAAGTCCTCTGGAGTCCTCTGCAGCGCTCCATCTATGGCTCCATAGAATGTCTAAGAAATGGTTCTTCCACAGGAGATTACTAAGTAAAGTATGAGTACCTAGGCTTCCTACCTACTATTTTAGCTCAGTGTAAGTTAAGTGTGTACTATGTAAAAGAGCAAATTATGAGTACTTAAAATCACAGAAAATTTAAATCTTTGGCCAAAAGGTGATCGTCTAGATAGCCTAACAGGACCCTTTGTTGTGAAATAGTAACCAGGATCTTTTCAGGGAGTCAGGTTTTCCAAAGCAATTAAACAACTAGAAAGAGTTAAAAAATAATCTATTTATTTATCAAGATTTGTAGAAATATTAACATTTGAGATTTAAAACAGATTTTAGTGAGCACAGTTTAACACAGATTAGAATATTAACAGTCATTGTTAATCTTAGTTTGGTTTAGTCAATATTTGAGACAAATATGGTTTTAGTTTATTTTTGTACATAGTTTTGTATGTAGATTTTACACTCACAATTTTAGTTAGGCTCTGTGCCCGGTTATTGTTTTATTAGATAGATTCAAGGTTTCATTAGTTTGGTTTATTTTGGATTGTTTTTTAATTGGTTGTTTTAGACTCTACCTAACAATTTACTTTATTATGTAAATGACTTCAACTGCTTGCAAATACTACTGCTAAACTGTCTGTTTGCTGGTTTTCTACCACGCCAAACATCAGTTCCTAACAAATGTGCGTGCCATGTTCAAGACCTAACCCATAGTGAGAAAAGAACATGGCAAAGAAACTCACCGTTCGATCAGATATAGACCTATTCCATCAAATTGATTAAATGTTTGAAATTGCTGCAAGCAAGTTGATTTATCAAGAACAAATGCAAACACAAATTCTAATCAACCTTGAAACACAAGTATATAGGTGAAGCCTACTCCGAAGTATGGTTCTGTAGACTACAGCAACATTCCAAGATGCAAATCAGACTTTATCACATTTACTGCTGAGACCTGAGAATGATCTAGAGAGCTACCTTGACCAAATCGATGTAGTCAGATCCAATCCACTGGTATGAATCGTACCACGGCCTGCATTGCTTCAGCCATGATTTGTCCAAGCTATCTCACCAAAACGTTTCTCAAGCTATATCACTTTCACAGTTCAACTACTCAACATTTGCTGCTGTAGCCACATTACCGACACACTTTAGAATACTTTAGTTTGATAATCAGTTTGCTAACTCACCCTAATCCTAATTTAGACCGGCCGGTCAGCCCCGCAGAGAAAAGATTCCCAAGAAAACCACCGCCCAATTCCCGCCAAAGTCCCGAGTCCCAGTCCGCGTCTCTTCCTTTCCCCTCGCCCCCACACCCCGTTGCCATCCACCCCTCTTGGGTTCCCAGGTCTTTCAATGAAACCCTTTCAGGAATATTTTACATAATTTTAAATATTTTCTCTGTGTAAAATAAGCATTTTGAATTCTTTACTGAAACTGTATTTAATAGTTTTGCTAAATTATGCCTTTCCATAATATTCATTGACTGTATTATTAGGTTTTTGATGGATAACATTATCAGACTCCTACGGGCCCTTCCTTGTTCTATCTACAGATTGCCCTTGCCCTCACTTTCTTCTTTACTTTTTTTCCTGCCGATACATTGGCATAGACAACCTTGCATACAGCCAACTTTTATGAACGTGGTTTTGTTTGTTTTAGAACCAATTGAGCAAACGTTGTTAAATTGTTGTAAAAAAATTTAAATAGTTTATTGGTTGAGAAACCAACGTTTTATTTCTTTATTTTGTAATGTGAAAGTAATGGACATTATTGCCCGAAATAATAAATATTTATTATTATTTATTGCAAAAAGGCGCCATCTAGCGAATCTCTATTACTACAGCAAAATTTGTTTAATTTTATTGATTATTGTACAACGCAAAGGATTATTATGTTCCCCTACATTTGTGAATAAGTGGCGGTCGAATTGCAAAGGCAGTGCGGACCGTCACACTGCACCATGCTGAGCAACAAATAAGGATAAATCTGCCTGTAGTCTATGAGTTGTCAGTAACAGACTCTCTGGTCTGCGATATTAATTGCTCTACACATATTGTTTTCGATAGCGACATGCATCTTCTGTTTCTGTGTAACTTTAACTCGCCTTTACTATAAAGAGGCAGACAAAAGTTCCGTATGTATAATGAATGATATTCATGTACTGATTATCGTTTATCTAAACTTGCACAAAAAACAGGTCAAATGCGTGTTGGGCCACGCACAGTATAGGGTTCCGTAGAAAGAGCGTTTTCTACCTGCTTTACAGAACTAACAACTTCATCAAAGTAATCTTCAATTGATTTTGTACGAAGTTTTCTGTTTATAAGTTGGTCGCCTATTACTCGTTAACTTGTAAAGCCTGCTTAGCCGCGATAGTTTTCCTCTTAAGTTTATTAAATGTGCTCTGGCCCTGATTTTTTTCACGTTTCTACAATCAACCGTTTAGCCAGAAGAGGGCGAGCGCAATTTTTTTTTCAGAGTAAGGCTCTGACAAAAAATTAAAGCTAAATATTTCACAAACGGATTCCTACATCGAAAAATGACCTTCCTACACTCATAATATTTTTAAACGAGCAATGTATATGTTACAGCCAAAGTAATAAATCTGGATATTATATATATTGTCTAGTCATTATATATAATGTCTTTGTACTCAGTTTAGATAAAGTGATAATTAACACAAAATTAATCACATTTACTAGCAATTTTATATCAAAAATTAATTTTACCAAGCATTATTCAGTCAAAAGTATCGTTTGGCAAAAACGGCGGTATCCCACGTTTTGCCATATCATAATGTAGGGTACCTATGACTTTTCCATGCACCAACCTTGTTTATGTTTGACACAAAACTAAGTTTTTTAGTGAAATATTTTTTTTCGCTTTTATATAAAAAAAAAGAACTAACACCCGAAGTTTCAGGATGGAGCGTCGCTGCGCTTCGCTCCATCCTGGAACTTCAAACCTATTTTTGCTTATGTGTACTGACCTAACAAACAAAATGCGAATAATTTATTACTTTGTCTAGTGAATTTGGCTTTTATATATAATGACCAGTCATTATGTATAATAGCTATTTAATCACTATGACTGTAACATATATAACGATACCCCATACTATGATGTTAGCGAAAAAACAATAGCATCCCAAATTTAGGTGCAGGGCGAGGAACCCTAAAAAAATTATTTTTTCTCGATTTTATTCTGTGGTTTTGTCGGCGTAATAATTATGTATATCTACGCCAAATTTTATCTTTCTAGCACTTATCACGTCTGTGCAAGCCGTGGACAGACAAACAGACAGACTGATGGACATAGCGAAACTATAAAGCTTCCTAGTTGACTACGGAACGGAAGGATTAGTCCTTGAGCCTCATCAAATTCTTGGTCAACAAGAAGGGCCCAAAGATATCTATCTGGTAACACGTCTACAATAGCCCCCAGGGCTCATGTGCACGGCATTAACTAATTGGAAAGTGACCCTCTCCCTGAATGCAACTGGTTAGCGCTGTCAGAAGGGCAGGGGTTCTGATGCTTGAGTCTTTCTCCTTACACGTTTGACGATTCACAGGGGGATTGGAACTTTATTTATGGGCTTACGATAGTTTTCGTGAAGCGAATTGTGAGTGAAAGTTGTGTAATTGCATTGTACTCGCACTCTTAAATTCCCTGTGGTTACGACAAGCACTTTTGTATTTACAAATTGGAAATGTTTTGTGTAATTTTTCATTTCATTCAGCTTGTATTTAATTTATCTGGTTGTAAACGACAATTTTTTTTAAATACCATCAAATTTAAAAATATATTAAAGAGGCTGATATTTCGTGAATTAATGATGAAAAGGTAATTATGTAAAGCCAGTAAACGACTTGATAGATATTATTGCTTCAAGATTTTTATCAACCGTTTGTTCACATACGGACAAAAGTTGAATGAAATAGAATATAATTTGTTGGTACGTTACGTTAAATGTAAAGGTTAATATACCGTTTTATTCCTAAATATAGAATTTATGACATTTATATATTAATAGCATTAGCATTTATATACTATAAAACTATAAAAACAAAATGTTTACTTAATGAACGTCAAAGCTGTTAGTTTAACAATTAATAGATTATGCGGAGAAGAAGTTAAAAAAGAAACTCCACATTATTCTTTTGAAAACAGGTTTGCTTAATTAACAGAGTTTTCAACTTAAACTAAGAATCGCTGAGGGAGCGAGGGATTCAATACTACAGAGACCAAAAATGATTTGCGCCCGTGTATAACACTCTTCTTTTCACCATCATCTGAGACGAATGATGGAACTCAAATGCAACTTCTGGCAGGAGGTTTTGAATTGCTTGTGTTGCCGGTTTTTTTTATATATTCTGGTGTTAAGAAGACACTATCATCATCGCCTGACGACATTTTTCCGAGAAAATAAGTGAAAATAGACAAAAAAGCGAGCCAATGTTATTGATTTATTGCATAGAAAAAAAACTTGCGTTCCAATTTCAAATATTTGACAATTATTAGATACTTAAAAGTTTTGCAGCAAAGAGTTTGGTAGTTCAGTAAGTAGTTCCAAACTCGGTTTTAAAACTTATTTCTTGAGTTGAAGCGAAATAGATATAGGACGAATCCTCAAGAGTGAAAGAGAAGTCCGACTTCTTAGAATGAGTGCATTAGTATATAAATTCAAAATTGAATTTTGAGTCTATTTACTTAAAGGTGCCTTAAGGTAAATAGATTCAAAACCCAATTTTAAGTCTATCCATTGAACAACAATAGCGTGTTTTGGGTCCTAAATTTGGGCATCAAAATGCATCATTTCGAGCAGATGGAGTGAAAAATAACTTAACAGTTGAAGGCCTCAAACGAATGCTCGAGTAAAAGCGGCTTGCACTTAACAAAACATTTCACAGTGGAAGCTCTTAATCAAGTCCGAAGTAATGGTGCATTAGGTATTTCTTAGCTTATTTATTTCTTAAAAGAAGAAAATTGTATTGCGGAAGCGTTGCGAAAATTTCGCGCAAAAGCATCCCGGTTTAATTAAATCGTCAGTCGGAGTTTCCCAACATCCTGTATCAAACGGAGGAGGACATCACGAAAATTGAAAGTGAAAAGGATCGGCAAGAAGTAATTGGAGCGGAATTGATAATTATAATTCCCATTTGGGGTTTCGGCCCCTCCGAATAGAGCGTCCAATGTTAATAATTGAAACAGAAATACTTGGTGGAAAGACGCTAGGTAATCCCCCGATTATAGGCTATTAGTAGGACCGGAGAGGGTGATTTTTTGGTCTTTAGCAGGGGCGTTTGACACTGTTTTGCGCTTTGCTTACTCCGAATGACGCCCCAGCTAAACTAGAGGGCTGTGTTAGTTTAGTTCAGTGGATATCGGATCTTTAAAGTTTTCCAATAAAGCGGCCTGAGATGGATCGAAAACTGTTAGTGTTATTTCGAATTTTCTCTCTCACGTGGAAATAAATTATTCCGTTTAACGCTTCATTTGGTGTTTAATCAATCGTTGTTTTTGGAAGCTTGGGTAGGCTGACTTTATATGCCCTACGTTAAACCATTAACCTCAAAGGTTGATCCCTCAATCGCTCACTATTCAGCAATTTTGTTACTTCTTCACAATTTAATTTGAAAAAAGGGGGTGGTAAGTGGTAACGCATTGGTAGCGCTGTTTTCCTTTACCGTTAGCAAGTTTTGTTTTTAAATTCACCAATATATGTTACTTTAGAAGTCCATGCCGGGATTCAAACCCACGACCTTTCGCCTGTGTGGCACGGGTTCCCCTAATACTCGCTAGTGGTGAAGGGAAACAGCAGAGCTCTACAAATGCATTGGACACGCGTGATTGCCTAAGGGTATACAGAGACCGGTGGTAGCCTAGTGGGAAGAACATTGGACTCGGAAACGAGAGACCCAGGTTCGATTCCCAGTGCGGACATGTACCTATGACTTTGTTTTCTAAGTTATGTACATTTGTGTAGTTGACACTCAGGTTTCCTCGCGATGTTTTCTTTCACAGTTAGGGAGTGATATTGCTACTGTAGCAATACCACTCCCTAACGGTGAAAGAAAACATCGTGAGGAAACCTGAGTGTCTGAGCTATTCACATACCTCAGCACCTGAAATCGCCAATCCGCGGTGGGCACGCGTGGTGATTAAGCCCATACCTGAGAGAAGACCTGTGCCCTGCAGTGGGACGTAAATAGGTTACTTATGTATACAGAGAGTATGGCCTTAGGCAATCATGCGTTTCCTCTCTGAGCATCTTTCTCTGAGAGAATGCATTTCTCCTGCACTGGGACGTATATACACTGTTTATTATTTATTTATTCGCTGACCGTAGAGGAAACAATTGTGAGGAAACCCGAGCGTCTGAGTTGTTGAAGAGGTGTCGCTAGAAATTGCCAATCGCCAATGGACATTAACTAAGCCCATATTCTCTCTCTGAGAGAAGGCCTGTGCCATGCAGTGGGACGTATATAGGCGAACGTATATTTATTAAAACTATATTAATAGTTAATTTCATAGTTAGCATTCTTAATTTTTTATTTATTTGACTTACCTATAATCGTAACTAAGTTTCCATTTAAGTTTGAATTCAGTTTCTTTCAAAATAATCTATTTTAAAATTACTCACCTATTTCGTTATCCTTAAACTTCAGAAAAAGCTAAAGCATAGAAAGTTTCCTTCGCGTCATCAGATATTTATCTCCTATATTAGGCCGTGTTCGGTGCTGTTACATATTTGATAAGTTGACCCCATCCACGCACTCAAGAAGCTTGGGGGATTAGATAAACCTCCGAAATCGATAACACCCTCACTCAGTGCTTAGGGGTAAATCTTATTTTTCTCTCGGCTTTGTTTCGAAACCAGAATAATATTGTCAGGTTTTTTCCACACGAGGACACATTTATAATGCTTGCGTAAACTCTTGAAAAGGTTCAAGGGTGGTTTTGACGTTGATTTATGAAGCATATAATATACTACGATTATGTTTATCTGTCTATCTCGCTATTCTGAATTTATAAGTGGAGACTTGTAATTGGCCTTCTGTTTCCTATGTTGGTGTTATTCTGTTATATTGTGCTGTTAGTCTTCTTTAAAACAAAATAAATAAATAAATAAATAAATACTAAAAAATTTGTTCATTTATTTATTTTTAGTGGAAATGTATGTACTAACTTTTATATGGGTAAAGCCTGAAATAAACGATTTTATTATTATTATTATTATTATTATGTGTAAACAACAATTAGTGCTCTTAATCAAGGGGATATTAAGCTCTGGAAATCTATTCACTATTATTTAAGAACCGGTCAAAAGTGAGACTCGCATATTGGGTAGGTACTTAAACACCACCACACGACAGAACATAACTTGGGTATTCATTAAAACTGTATTTTATTTCATTCAGTTCGACAGAAGTCCTCTTTTTAACAGTAATTATGTTTTATAAAATCTGTTACACAGTTTCCGTAATAATTTCTATAAATTACCTATTAAGTTTCAAAAAACAGTATTTTGAACATAAGACAGACGTACGGACGTACGGACTGACAGGCAAAATAGGCCTATAGGGTCCAGTTGGCACCATTCGGGCATTGAACCCTAAAAATGGGCAGTTCTAATCGTACAGGCACAAAAGCTGACTTCAGATTGACAGTATGAAAAATCTGCGTTCTGTCAAGATATACCTGCATACTCCTACACAGCCATTGGTATGGAATGCAGGCCAGGCGTAATCCTTCCCAATAAATCTCCACCTAACTATAACCACATCAATTAAATATCTGCTCGCGTGCGTGAGATAACCCCCGGCCCATACTCTCTATCTGCGAAAACTGCTCAAGAAGAGCGAAAAGAGTAGTCGAGTTGCTACTCTGAGTATCTGAGTGTCTGAGGTGTTCACATACCTCAGCGCCTGAAGTGGCCAGTCCGCGTAGGCACGCGTGGTGATTAAGCCCTTACTCTTGATCTGAGACAAGGTGCCCTGCAGTGGGACATATATAGGCTACAAAAAAAAAGGTACAGAGTAGACCCTCAAACCACGGGAGCGTTTGAAAACTTCGACTTATCTCTCTCACGTAGACGGTCGTTACGGCGAAATTATGGCGATGGTAAAACACATGCTACATTTAGTCGAAAGTTCATGATTCCGAACGAATAAGTTCGTGTTCGGAATAGAGGCCAATGTAAAATAGGTTGGAGATTAAAGATAGGTTTGCCGGTAGAAAAACCAAATTGACCCTGAAGCTACGATTAACGACGAGTAACGTAGTTACGCATTAAAAGGGTCTAATCGCGATTATTTATTGGGTAAAATGTGATGTGTGAGCACCTCATACCCTCAGGTTTCCTCACGATGTTTTCCTTCACGGTTAGCGAGTGGTACTGCTATAACTTCACAAGTGTACATAACTTAGAAAAATAACTAATTGGTACATGCCGGGATTCGAAACCACACCTCAGCGCCAGAAATTGCCAATCCGCCTTGGGCACGCGTGGTGATTGAGGTCATACTCTCTCTGAGAGAAGGACTGTGCCCAGCAGTGGGACGTATATTGGCTAAATAAAAAAAAAATGTTATGTGGTAATGTGACGTGATGTGTGTGTGTGTGTGTGTGTGTGTGTGTGTGTGTGTGTGTGTGTGTGTGCGTGTGCGTGTGCGTGTGCCTGTGAGCGTGCGTGTGCGTGTGCTTGTGCGTGTGCGTGTGCGTGTGCGTGTGCGTGTGCGTGTGCGTGTGCGTGTGCGTGTGCGTGTGCGTGTGCGTGTGCGTGTGCGTGTGTAAATATGTGATACGTGACGTCGGGAATTAAGGTAATCACATTTTTTGTTGCCTAATATATAATCACGATTAAACCCGTTTTATGTAAATCTAAATATAAGCATCGCGAGTCATTAAAAAGATGAGTAACATTTTGTTTCATTCTGTGACGCAATCATCATCATCAGCCATTTGACGCCCACTGCAGGACAAAGGCCTCCCTCATGGTTTTCCAAGCTTCCCGGTCTTGTGCCGGCCGCATTCAGCGACTCCCGGCCACCGTAACCAGGTCGTCAGACCATCTGGTGAGGGCCTGCCCACGCTGCGTCCTCCGGTCCGCGGTTCGCCAGGTCAGAACTTTGCCCCGCCTGCTGCCACTGAGCAATTCTTCGAGCTATATCAGTAACTGGGGTTCTTCTGCAGCACTCTTCATTCCTGATTCGATCACGCACGATGTGACGCAATAGCATAGTAAAGTTATACTCGCAGACTAATCATTCTAGGGTCGGCGGACGTGCCCAAAAGTCCAAAACACAAACTTTTGAGGCAGTAAAACAACCTTTTATAAAATTATTCTATAACATTTTAATTATCTCTATCTACTCTGATACTATAATATAACTTTTTAATCATAACGATACACCTATACATACAACCTCCAGCTGGACCAAGAAGGTTGAACCTCTACTTTAAAAAAAAAAGGTTTCAATAAACGAGTCCGCGGCGACGCAACACGCATGCGCAATCGATGTTTGCGCCTTGGCGCCAACATTTTACATTTAAAAAAACTTTTCAATATTAAAACAAAGTTTGGTTCTGTTTGTAAAATAAATTAGTTAACAGTATTGAAAATAACAGAAACGAGGTCAACATTAACATACCCTCTCAGAATACCTCCAATAACGCTTCCTGTCCGGTTCAAATTCAATTTCATAATTCTAATATTCAGAACATCAACAATTAGGTATTACAAGTAAAAATAAATTTGTTGATATTCAGCGTTTTATTTGCAATATTATTTTATGTATTATAGTATGAGAGTAGATAAAGTAGTGTATGACACTGTACATAACTTGGTCTTATAACACTCCAGTGATACTATAAAAAAACTCGCCTACGGCTACTTTTAAAACACACTCGTGTTTAAGGAACCCTTATTATGCAACAATATCATATACTACTATTATTTCATTGACGGAGAGCTGCCATGAAACAATGAAGTGAACACACGTTTATACGTTTTCATACTTACACGTTTTCTCACAAAAAATAAGCACGCTACTAATTTGATATTTTAATTACTTGTTGTTGTAAAGAACAGTAATTTAACGACAATTTCACTTATGTGCTTTAGCCCGCCGACCCTAAAATTGTTGGTGACGTTACATCGCGTTAAACTGAAAAACTTAAATAATATTACTTAATCAAGGCTCACTGTTTGGGACTTCTGGCATCCACCGCGCTTGCACGTCCGAAAATGTTTAAACATTAATGATTGTAAAAGGAATTGTACACAATTGAAATATTTGGACTTTGCAGGTGCTAGAAAATTAAAATTAGTTGTTGATAGAAAAAGATGGCATCAGATGTTCATATTATTTTATGTATTATACCTAGTGTGAGAGTAGATAAAGTAGTATATGACACTACATAACTTGGCCTTATAACACTCATGTGATACTACACTTTTCTACTTTTTTCTAAGAATTTTTTGGTATCAAAAACTAAGGCCGCCTTACAACGCTGTTTACCTTTCATTTAATTAGGCATTTAAATAAAATTTCAAACGAATTTTTTTAGTAAAATGCTACTAAAGTCACATTTAAGACTAGTACTACGCGTAATATCACTTATAAAATTATTTATAAACTTAATTATATTTTGTCGGAACTTAACAGTCCTACCATGTAGTGGTGAGGTTCATTCATCAAAATTTTTAGGCTGGAGCCGTTTATGAGCGTGAATTTGTCGGAAGTAAATATTTCTAGTCTATTTATTTATAGCTTTAAAATTATGACAGCGCAGCCGAGTCTCATGATTACAATTCACAGTTTATTATGACAATTTTATGTACATTGCGTAGCAGAGTCTTCCTATTTCTTAATCTGATTGGTTAATCGACTTTGCAATGCGCATCGAGTTGTCATAGTGAACCATGAATTGAGTTCTATGAAACAGGCTTCAGCAGATAGGTTCCACATGTTCCATTTCAATAACAATTAATAAGGCCGCGTTGTCGGAATATTCATTAAACGACACTACAAAATAATGAGCTTTCCATCGAATATGCTTATTGTACTACCCTGAATGCATAATGAGAACATTTTAATATCACGTACGTGGATCGCATTGTTATCGGCAACAGTATGTAATACAAATAAAATGTTTATGCTGCCTGCCTTAATTTATGAAGAAATAAAATAGAGTAGTCGTATTGTTACGAATATATTTATTTTAGAATAGCTCCACATAAATGTACTTGAATAGAATGAAAGACTCCTTAGGTCTTGTTTATAGATAGATAGAGAACACTTTATTGCAAAACATGATTCCTTAAAAATCTCCTCAGAGGCGGTTCAAATAGTCTGTGGTACAGAGAAAGATGTTACTATAGATTATTTAAACTGCCTCTGAGGAGTATTTTAGCGGAATCGTGTTTTTATAAATAACACCGTTAGCCTATTTTAGTAACTAAACCTAGGCAAAAAAGAGGTGCAATTAAATTAAATTTAAGTATTTACAAGCGCACATGCGTCATGTGTCAAATCCAGTTCATGACAATGTGGCAGTCAACTTGATCTCCAATAATACTCAGGAACTGTTACTGCGGCCCCGCACTCTATGCAGTATTGAAGCTTGCACAAATTTTTTATATCAAAGAACATCTTATTGATATCAAAGAACCTGTTATTTTTAGGTTTACTCTGTAACTTACTTAATAAGAAGCAAATAAATTAATAAAGTATTATTATTATAGTTTCAGATTCGATTTATCAGGATTACATTTTGAATATGGGATAGGTATTCATAAAAAGCAGTCTTAGTAACATGGCATTGTAAAGTTTTCATGTTTAATTGAAATAACGCAAAGCCTGAATATCGTTTCGTCAGTATCGATTAATTAAACCACCTCCAATAACGGGTCTGCCAGCAATGGTTTAATAAAGCGTTAAGCGAATGGAATGTGTATTATAAGACATTATAAATAAATACATTAGTCGTGCATTCACAAAATGTTGATGAAGCGAAAGAGATCTGCCAGGATCGTGGCAAGTGGCATACCTTGGTCTCTGCCTACCCCCCCGGGGTACAGGCGTCAGTTTTTATAAATGAATGTATACAAACAAAATACAATTTGAAACTTTTGCTTATTGAATTATGTAAACTGGGGAAACGATTTTCAAGTGTTATTTTGTTTCAGTCATACGCTGACAATTATAAGCCAAACAAAATTAATCAAAACCAAACTTGATGGATACACAATTATGTCGTGAACAACTGTTTGTTGTCATTTATTGGAAAAGCGTTGGTTCTCCTTATCAAGACTAATGGGTCTAGATAAAGAACTATTATTCTCAATGAAAACGTTACCCAGACAATAGATTTTTATCACAAAAGACAGTCAATGTTTCTCGGTAATTTTTGAACATTGCCTTATGTGAGTAACGTAAGTCAACATTGTTTATTTACTTAATGACTAAAAGCACTTTCTTGATTACAACCACTGTTCGTTTATCATCTACCATGAACGACAGGTAATGACAAAATTGGTACAAATTGCGCGGGTAAACGTCCTGCCCCACGCGAGAAATAGACAAAAACTTTCACCATTCCTTTCAGCGGACGAGAGCGGGATAACGCGAGCCTTGGTACATTGTCGGGAATTTTATATCATGTAATTAAAAATCTATTTATTTTTTCTTTGTAATAATATTCACATGAAGGGTTTTGCCATAATCGCCACGCTTGGCAGGAGGGTTGGCGATCGCAGTATGCGGTTGAAATCTCAGGAAGACGCTGCAAAACCCTTCAATAATTTTATTGTAAAATGTCATAAATATTACATAGACCATTTGATTGAGTTTAATAAAGAGGCTGCATATCCTAAGCTATTTACATCAAAATAGTCGAGTCATTTCGAAGTGGATTAGAGTAGAAAAGTCAGTGGAATCAAATCCACTGGACGATTAGAGTGGAACAAAAAGTGAAAACAAATCCTGTAATGGATTTGCGCAGTGGATTAGAGTGCAAGAGAGCTTCATGGTTAGGAAAACCATGAAGGAGGCCTGTGTCCTGCAGTAGGCGTCGAGTGGCTGATGATGATGATGATGAATATTTACATACGTAATGTTGAGTATAAGTGCCTTTTTAGCCTACTGCGGTGGAGCCCAAAAGGAGGTTAATGTGTTTGGCTCGTATGTATGTAAGTATGTCCGATTCTATGATCCCCTTAAGTACTTAATCAATGGTCAGATTTTGACATATGAGATCTCAATCGATTCGTTGTATTTGTGCGAGGCTATATGAAATCAGCATAAATCTAAGAAACCTATAAAAAATCACTAAAAAGATAAAAATGAAAAACTGGTGTAAAAATAGCCAACAACCGGACTGCTGAGCATTAACTACTAAGCAGGTGGGACACAAATTCAATATGAGCTACCTGGGTTTGTCCCGCCTGCTTAATAGTTACGTGCTCAGTAGTCGGGTTTTGGTTATGTTATATTTCAGTTTTTTTTATGGTCTCAGAATTAACTAACTAGTAAAACGCTCTGCTTATATGCGCTCCACTTCAGAGCATTAGGCCTTCTTGATAGACTTTACATTTTTGTTGCAAAGTCGTATTTAACATAATTGATTAGAGTGAACACATGCAAAAGTTGATGTGCTGTCGACTGTACGCTAACAATCCGTTAATATACTGTTAGCAGCTGTCAGTTGGCCAAAGTGAAAAAAAAAACAAATGAAAACTGTCAACAGTAAATTAACATATCGCCAGCGTGAGAGAAAAAGGTCGTAAATGTCTGATTATTCTGTTCCAACCCAAATATTACACCAAACTACCTGCTATGTTTGGCCTTTGCATTTAAGTGTAGAGAGCGTATAAGGGACGTTCCGCTGGGCGTCGGCTGGTTGGACGAACCAAGTGTCGCTGGAAACACTTACTGAACAAGGACCTGCGTGATTTTCAGTTCGCTTATCGCTTTTGAGTCCTTGCTTGCCTTTATCGAGGCGTACATCTCCCCGATATAGGCATCCTATTCTTATCCAGTACATGGGGGAAGGATGGAACGAATAATTCAAAAATTCAAGAATACTTTATTGCGCAAAAGGGGTGTTTGTACAAAGGCGAGCTTAATACTGGTAAGTATTTTCTTCCAGCTAACCTTGGGTTATGTGGATAGTGCAAGGGGTAGTGCCAAGAAAGATTTATTGCAAGAACAAAGATAAAAAAATAATGTATGGATATAAAGTTTTTCTCGAGGAGGGCATGCTAAGAAAACTGGTGGACGATGAGGGATAGACAGGAAAGATCTCTTTTGGTTGCAGAGGCCAAGATCCAAATTGTGGCTCGCTGCGCTATCGAGACAGAATTAGTTAGGCTTGAGTTTTCTGCATTCGCTCAGTGGAGTATTTGGGTCATCGCATATAAAGTATGAATTATTGAAGTGTAGAATGAGTGAAACGGTACGTAACGCAGCCAAAGACCTGGGTCTCCGGCTCGTGTTTTAATAACACATTAGATAGAGCAATGCGTTTTCAATGTGCAAAACATTGTTTTTATTTTCTTTCTCTCAGCAGCAAAAACGTTTCGCACAGGTAAAACGGATTAGTGTCCTGTTGTTAAACAGAAAAGGGTACCATTATAATGACAATAAAATTGAAAAAATAATGAAATAATACAATGCACTGCGTTTTACTATCAAAAGTATCAATTTAAAATATGTTTAATCAGAGGCCTAATAAAAATAGTATTTAGAACAAAGTTTGGCGTTGCGTAAAAATACAATTCATAGTTTTTTATGTCAATCAAATGTACATTGTAGCCGATTAGGAAGATTAGACTTCCTACTTGTTGATCTGTGAATTAATCGGCTATCAATACACACTGAATTGCCATGGTAAACCTTGCATCGTAGTTCTATGAAATGGGGCCCTAAATTTTCTCTGGGGAGCCTGAAGTGAAAGCCCATCTTAATTGGCATGGTGAAAAAGTATTGACTTTTCTTGATTATTTTTTGCAATAACAGAATCCTGCTTAACAGAATGTAATAAGTACCAATCTAACTTCAGCGTGTCCTATGACATGTGATAGCGCTGAGGATAAAAGGGTGACATAAATGTCCCCCAACATATTCGTATCGAAATACATACAATTGAAAGTCAAGTCAACACATAAAAGCAAAAAAATATGTGAAGTGTTATTACTATATCCCAGTTCCACAGGTGCAAGTGTAAAGGGGGGACGTTGAAACAAAATTGATTGTAGTACACCCCTTACGTATTTTGCTGAGAAGTTAGCATTTTGGTGTTCATAGTACTTTCGCATCGTAGCTAGCTGGCCCCTATTTCATAAAACTACAATTCTTGCTTAACTATGATAGTTCTTTGTCGCAAAGTTTATCTGTTTAATTGATAATTTGCATTAACAAGGAAGACTTGGCTACGCAGTCATAATAACCTATTAATTCCATGGTCAGCGGACTAAAGAACATATTAAGTTAAATTGACATTAAATTATTGTTCTATCCTACATAACACTAATTAAAATAGCAGTTCCCTAAATTGCCGTAAAAACACATGTATGTACATGTCACTATTTTATGACAGGAGCTCTCCATTAATGTGACAAAGGTAGTAAAAAAGTTATAAAGTAAATTTATAATTTTAATTTTTGTGCAATTTCCTTTTTCATGTACAATAAAGTGTTCTCTACCTATCGACAATAAGTTTTTTCACGTCTTAAAAAATTTGTAGGTTTGGACTTATATGTTTTATTGTCCGTCGACCCTATAATTGTAGTTTGTGAAACGCGAATCAGGTAAGCCATATGTGAGCACTTGTTGACTCCTTAGACAGTTGGCCTGCTGTTTTGGTCTTTAGTGACTTATTAGACACGAGTGACCAACAACGCAGTCCCATTGTTAATTTGTACGATACGTCACAAAAATATCGGAGTATAAGTTATACCGCAAAAAGAAATTGAAAGCTCACCTTTAGGAAAGAATCCTATAGCACAGCCATACAAACGGTTTTCCATTTCGATATGGAAATTATTTGGGTGCGTGCGCGCGACACTAATGCCCGTTCTCCTCGCCCGCATTTCAGTGGTAATAACAGTTTTTTTTCTAACTACTACGATAGCTTAAATTATACAGGGTGTTCGGCAGACTAGGCTTCGCTGCATGATAATGTTGGATGGAAAATATTTTGCCCAATTTTTTATTTTTTTTAATCTATTTTATTTTGGGAACTTTTGTTACAAGGTGACGACGACAGTTCCATCGTACCCGTTATGAAATGATATCCTTATTAACTACGTACATAACAAAAACAACTTAAAAATTCATGGGTGCATGGGTGGAATTTTTAGCCTCTACATAGGTTTTAAAATTGTCCTCAACACGGTTTAGTGCAACAAAAAAGAACATAAAAACAACTTAACTTTAGATTAGGAACATTAGATCACAAACAAACACAAATTTACTCTCTTAGCCTAAAATAGAATAATAATTTGGCTAAGTCAGACAAAGGCTCAGCCAATATACTCTGAACAAGTCCCACGTGTAGCCTATTAAGACAGAACTTATCGACCAGTACTTGCCTTTTCTCTCCGTTCCGGACACATTCCATCAAAAAATGGTAACAGTCTTCTTCAGTACCACACATGTCATAGTTTGGCGAATTAGCTTTTCTCATCATGTATGCGAATTTATTCAATGGAATATGTCCGGAACGGAGTCTTAGTGGCATTACCATTTGTTGTCTTTGCAGTTTACTAGATATTTTGCCCAATGTTTTAATACTTTATTTATTTCATTTTTAGCATAGCCACAAATCACTTCTATAAGCTTAGTTTGAAACCCTTAAGCAATTTTATAAATTTGATAGAATCAACGTTCGCGAGGAGATTTCCTCTCCATGCCTGACCTAAATAAACTCAAACAAAATTTAAATTAAGGCAAAGGTAGGACTCACCTGACCGTTCTTTTCTTCAGGGTCGTCAGTAGGCAACTGATTAAAAACCTGGGAGACTTTTAAGTCTCGGGCGGACTATTAGCACAGGAGAGCCAGTTGATGCCTTTTAATTCAAGTTTATTCAACTTCTTTATGTAGGCAAAAGTAAGTTTTCCTTCTTATTTCCATTCGGCACCTTTATTATCACAGCAGTTTTCTGCTGGGATGTTTCATTCCCCGGTTATTTCCTTTACGTTTTATTTCAATAAAATTAAAAGTACAAAAATCTTTTAACTTCTTTAAGGTGGGACGATTCTCATACAAATGATTTTTTACAAATTTGTTAAAACAATTACATAATTACACACTGAAATTATATCTGCCTGCATAAATTAAGATTTTTATCTGCGCCAATTTACATTTCCTTGAGAAAAAACAGTAGTTTAATACTAAAATGAAATTGATATTGTTTGTATGGACTAAATTGTCGATCTCTAAATTGTCGAATAAACTACTATTTTTTTCAAGAACATATAAATTAGCGCAAACAAAAGTCTAAATTAATGCAGGTACAATACATAACTTCAGTGTAAAATTGTGTAAATTTTTTTACAAAATTGGAAAAAAACATTTGTATGGGAATCGTCCCACCTTAAGCCGCTTATGAAGGCATGTGTGGTATCCCAGTAAAATGTAAGCCGCACAAGCAGAGAATATGTTGAACAATTTTATATTTTAACGAAGGATCATACCATATTTTTCCGAACTCAATATTCATGATAAGTAGGTTTATATTATTTGCTCTCCGTACGCTTTCAAATCGCACGTTAATGTTACTGCAGTAATTACGTCACTCTTCATGATGCTCGTGATTCCACTCAGGGTCTGGGGTTACTGGAAAACCAAGTTTAGTACTGTTTTTACAGATAATACATGCTGAGTCTATAACTTTTCTGTATATTTTTTGCTATAGTTACTTAATAACGTTTTATTCCAATTCAACAATGTTGTTTTCTCTTGATGTTTTATGTTATAACCAATACAATTTATAATCGGCAAAAGCCTCTAGTTAAGTTAAGTATTTCGGAATGCGAATTTTCGGAATTTTGAATCCCGTCTTTTGCCTAGTAAGATTTATTTTATTTTATAATTTTTATCGCTAACGTTAGGATTCCGAAGAGATTTAGTGCGCATAACTAGGCCTTAAAGTATGAACTCAATACCATAATTATTTGACTCAATAAGTATCGTTGAAACTCAAAACTTTGGTAGGATCTTGAATAACTGGCACAGCAAAAGTAAACAACAATTTGGTATCAACAAAAAGCATCAAACTAAGTTTCCCAAAGTTGATAAAAAGAAACTAATTTCAATCCGGGTTAATCCGTATTCAACGTTGCGTTTCTGTCCATTCAAATAGCTACGAATAAATATGAATTTATAGAACATGAGTTAGGAGTAAAGTGGTACCAAATATTATTCAGAGAAGTTACAATATTTCTTAAAAGACAGAAGCACGCAATAATAACATCCTTACTTTTAGCCTAGTTTTCAGAGCAAGATGAAACCTTGCAAGCGAACAATTAAACGAATATAAGTCGAGTGAAAAATTCGTTAACCTCCTCAGTCCTGACCTTGAAAATAACAATGGTTTTCAATTTTTATTTTCAAGGTCAGGACTGAGGAGGTTAAAGCACAACGACATTGTCATGAATAAACTCCACCTTTAATTGATTTTTCTATCCTCGGTACAAAAAAACAATGACAAAATTACTTGCTTGAACCGGTTAGTGGTTAATAATAGTTCTTCTCAATATTACTCTTCTACATTTTCTGTAAGTGTCTCCACTTTTCTACATATTTTTCGAAACTGATACGTTACGATCATTCCAGGTGCTGTCCGTATGTCTGGCCGCAGCATTAGTTTTTTCCTACTTTTGTAAGAATAATAACCAATGCTTTATAATTGCAAATTGTTCATTGCACTCATGGGATCTTGTTAGATAGGTACTCGTACCAACTTATGTATCAGATTTGAGATGATTTGGGAAAAGATGCTTAGAGTGAAGATTTTTTTCGCGCTTCCTTATTCCCCTTACAAATTCGGCCCCAAGGCAGCGGCTAAAATTGTTCATCGACATTCAACAAACAGAACGTAAACGCTTTACGTTGAGATAAATTTCTGATTTCTTAACAATTTAGTAAACCAAGACTGACTAGTCTTACCACTTACTTAAATGTGGGTTAAGTAGCTTATAAAACTCTACGATTTAAATGGCCACTTAAACGACATTTAAGAAGTGAAGTTACTCTGCTTTATTTTCGGTCTCTTATTTCCAAGTTCATATCTTGGTACATACAGTGTGAAATTTCATTAGTATGTGCATTCTTCTTCTATGCCTTCGCAATCTAGGCACGGTTTGTTGTTACCAGTTCCTGTTTTCATCGGCCCCTAATTAGTTCATCGGATAATTTAGTTTGCGCGGAGCTCGTTATGCCGACGGAACTGGACAGGGTATGGCCATAAGAGATTTACTGCAGAAGATCAACTGGTACACTTAATAGCACTGTAATCTTTAGACACGTGCACATCACTCGGTAAAATAACAGATAAAAAAAGTTGTTGTGTTGTCAAATGTACTTGAAAAAATAAATGTACTTACTTATATGTCAATTTCAACGTTTCTTCTTCATTTATTATCAGGTGGCTGATTCCCGCCCATTGACATTGAAAGCGTACACGCAAAATATTCGAAGGATTAGACATAAAATCAGTTTCATCTATATTCTCATAGCTTCCTATGCGCAAATCTATTACATATAATAAATCTGTTAATTTTATCTCTGTCTGACACATATGTCTGTTTCATTCTAATTCTTTGTGCGCGCATCACGCAAAAACCACTGAACGGAATTTAATAAAACTTACCACGATAATAGCTCAGATTCCCGTTAGGCTATAAACATCACGAGAAAAACACTATAAATGTCTTAATAAACTGGTTAATAGTATCCGACACTATTAAAAACCAATACTCGATGACCTCTGAGCTGTCAGGGCCGAATTTCATAACACTGCAATTTGTAGTTTATTATGACAATTCGAGGTATATTGCATAGCAGGTTTGTTTTATTAATCTGCGTATCAATCGGCTTTACAATGTACATAAAACTTTCATAGTAAATATGAAGTTTAGTTTCATTAAGGTAGAACGTTTCCTATACAAATAATTATTTCCAAATATGTTAAAAAAAACATAATTATACATTGGTTTATTACAGTTTTATTCAAGGAAATATGTTGTATTGGCGCAAATAATAATCTTAATTAATGCAGACAGACATAATTCCAGTGCATAATTACGTTTTTTTTTTTAATTTGGTAATAACTATTTGTATGGGAAACGTTCCACCTTAAGCAGGCCCCAGGTAGTAGCAGAGTCTGTCGGTTGCTATGGCAACCTCTCACTGGTGAACGGGACGATATAGTTTCTTTTAAGTATATCTGTTAATTATCTTGATAACATGCGATACAAATAAATTTGTATCCACTTTTAAAATTAGTATAAAACATATTTAATAAGATAACAGAACTGAATGTACTATGAAATCAATTATTTAGAATAAAATCATCAGAAGTAAAAAGTCTATGTAAGCAACATAAAAACGCTATAAAAAAACCCGATGGGTGCGTTCCGAAATATAATAAGATTCTGTGACAAAAAACAATTATCTTTAGATAGGTATACTGTAACACCACAAATAATCACACATAGTTTATATTTGCATAAAATATGAAAAATGTTTGAATATTGTTTTTTATTTGTTAAAATACCTAGGTATATTATTTTTTTTATTTTTTTAGCACCAGACAAATGAGGTCAAATCTTTAGTTTCGGAACTAAGTGACCGGATGTTTGTATTTTCTTAGTATTGTTATATTGGCTATGTAATCTTTTTATTTCTGACAGTTAAAAGGTCGAATGAGGTGGTATGTTTCAAGACCTTTACAGAAAACAAATAAAATTGCGTTTGCAAGATGGCGAGCGAAAACAAAGATTTTATCGAATCATCGATCTTTGTCATAAAAATCACAAAACGTAAAAACGAAGGCTAATTAATATGGCAAAACAGCGTTTGCCGGGTCAGCTAGTTTGCTAATAATTTTCGCTCGCTTTGAGGTGTCATCTTGTCGCGTGGTATTTACCATGCAACTCATATGATGCAACTGGCAAAAGGCGTATGAAATTTGAACGCATTCATTGACAGTTGACGTTTCTTGATTGGAATGTCCAAAGAAGAAAGCGGTTAGGTTAGATTTGGAAACTTTGAGTGCGTTGGTACTAAAAGAGCGTTGGTAGCCTAGTGGGTAGAACATCGGACTCGGAAGCGAGAGACCCAGGTTCGATCCCAAGTGCGCGCATGTACCTATGACTTGGTTTTCTAAGTTATGTACATTGTGAAGTTATAGTAGCAATACCACTAGCTAACGGTGAAGGAAAACATCGTGAGGAAACCTGGGTGTCTGAGCTATTCACATAGCTCAGCGGGTTTACTAATGTATTGCCAAAAATCGTTTCCCAAAGTATTACTTCCCAAACTATTTTCCGCAAATTATCACTTGGCAAAAAAACATTTCTCAAAACAACTTAAAGCAAATAAACAGTTAGCAAAAGTTATTATGGCAAGTAATTGTTTACCAAATAAATACTTGGTCAAAATTCATTTTACCAAGCATTATTCAGTCAAAAGTATCGTTTGGCAAAAACGGCGGTATCCCACGTTATGCCATATCATAATGTAGGGTACCTATGACTTTTCCATGCACCAACCTTGTTTAAGTTTGACACAAAACTAAGTTTTTTAGTGAAATATTTTTTTTCGCTTTTATATAAAAAAAAAGAACTAACACCCGAAGTTTCAGGATGGAGCGTCGTTGCGCTCCGCTCCATCCTGGAACTTCGAACCTATTTTTGCTTATGTGTACTGACCTAACAAACAAAATGCGAAATATAAATTTAATCAAACAATTATTTTCTATATAACACTTGCCAAAATAAAACGTTAGCATAATAAACGTTTGTCTTAATAAAACTTGACGCAGTAAAATTATGCGAAATGATAATTTGACCAAATGAATAAAATGCGAAATGAAAACTTGCTAAAGTTTAATTTGGGAAATGAAACTGATGCCATAAGTTTATTGGGAAGTAAAATTTGGCGAAAAATACTTTGGCTAAACGGCGGTATCCCAGCTCAGCGCTTGAAATCGCCAATCCGCGGTGGGCACCTGTGCCCTACAGCGGGACGCATATAGGCTGATTATGCTACTAAAAATGGACGATTTTATAGCTGCTTTTGTTGGAGATATTTTGGGCGGAGCGGCAATAGCTGCAGTGACATCAAGGCGCCGTGCTACATGGAGGGTAGAGCCATTTGTTATGAGCGACGCTGGTTTTGAAAAGAACTTACGGTTCTTCTCGAAAGGCTTAGCGAGGCATCTCATAAGTATAGTAGAAAGTTTCTACTAGAAACTAAGGAAATTGATTTGAAAACCAAGGTGACTTTATTAAATAAACCGGTACTTACTTACCTAATTACTTAGTTTTTGCTGTAGGTAGGTACTTAGGTTACCTAGGATGCTTAACCTAACGATAACTTGACTGCCTTGTTTTTCAGTTTTCTTTTTTTACACGGAAAGTTTGTGATTTGTAAACAAACACTATACACAAGTCGTCGATTAGTTGACGTTTCTTTTCATGTGTAACATTTCATTTGAAAATTTTGAGAGTTAAGTGTATTAAACTTTAATATATTTTATACGTAGGTACCTATATAGTTTCTTTAAATTATAAATTAATAATACATAAAGTAAAATTTTGCCGCAAAACGTGTCAATTAAAAACTGAAATTGTAAATGTTATTAAATTCGATTAACTCTTAAATTTACAATCGAGAAAAGGGATCATAATATTCTTTTAGTCATTTATTTTTTCATCCGAATTCAATATAGCACATGGCGTTCAGAATACAGATTTTAGCTGTCGTTCGACCTTTTTTATGTAGAATTCAAGTCATACGCTTTATTGTCGTATCATCATCATCATCATCAGCCATTTGACGCCCACTGCAGGACATAGGCCTCCTTCGTGGTTTTCAAAACCATGAGGGGTTTTGCCATAATCGCCACGCTTGGCAGGCGGGTTGGCGATCGCAGTATCAGGAAGACGCTGCTGCCCGTCTCCTGGGAGTTGATTTCCTTAGTCGCCTTCTGCGACATCCACGGAAGGAAATGGAGTGAAGCTATTCTTAATCCGTCGCCACACGCAATTCCGGCGCCACACGGAATATTGTCGTATACGAATTATTTACTAATGAAGTGACAATCGGCTCCCTGGACAAATGACTTACTTCACTACCGGAAGCAATAACTAGTTACATGATAAAAGGAAATGCAAAGTATAATGAGTCCTGTTTCGCTGATCTTAGTATTGAAATAAAATTCAAATAATGTAAAATAAAAATAATGTTTTGAGAGTGCTTTCTAAGTTATCCTGGTTTCCGCCTTTTGCTTCGGGGTACCAGCGTGAGTTTATTTAATATAATGTTTCTAAATAACAAGCATGCTTAAATAGCTGCTCTCAGCGTTTAGACTAAGCTATTTTTATGCTTTATCTTCAAGGTAAGTAATGAGTCAACATTCTGAGATAAAACATTTGCTATAATGCATTCGGAGCCAGTTATCTAATTAAACGATGAGACAAATACAAATTGGAAGCTTTGTCTGCTGCCTGTGCAGAGTAAATAGAAATCTCTGAAATGGGGAAGGAAGTAATAGAAGAAAAAATGGCATATCAACACATACTGCACCAACTTTTCTACCGACTTAAAGAAAAAGGAGAACGTTCTCATCATCATCATCATCAGCCTATGCTTGTCCACTGCTGGACATAGGCATCTCCTATTGCACGCCACTAAGCACGGTCCTCGGCTACTCTCATCCAGCTCTTGCCAGCCGCCCTGCGGAGATCATCGCTCCACCGAGTCTGAGGACGTCCTACATTACGTTTACCGATCCGCGGTCTCCACTCAAGAACTCGTCTACCCCATCGGTTATCAGTTCTTCGGATGATATGGCCGGCCCAATGCCACTTCAGCATGCTAATTCGGTGGGCTATGTCGATGACTTTGGTTCTCTGTCGGATCACCTCGTTCCGAATTCGATCTTTCTGGGAGGTTCTCAACTCATCGAAATCTTTTTTTGGTTCATATAGAAAGAGCGTACCACGCACGCACAAAATAGATTAATCGGGGCGGAAAATGTTAATTAAACGGAACTAAACTTTTACCCACATTACAAAATCCATTGAAATTGTTGAAATCTTCTCTTAAACTAACATGGGAGAAATACGTAATGGGCTTCTAAAATAATTACACCAAAGCAGAAATATTATGAACACTGAGTCAGACCCTCGACTATTCTTGATAGATTAGTGTACACGGGGGATGAAACCTCTGTCATGTGACAAATAGTACCAAAGGACCGCTGTATTAAAAATAAGAGTAATAACTAAGTGGTACTTAACAAGTTTTCTTTATCTATGTATCTATAGCTTCCACAAAACATAATCACTTGTCCAGGGCCCTTATTATGAAGCTGCGAAGGGCCGGAAGGGTTGTCAACGTCTCGCTTGAGCCTGACAATTCACTCGAATCCAGCGACAAATACGGTTCTTTTTTTTAATACTTTCCATAGTTCAATAGTAATAGCTAGTCAAAAAGAGAACCGCATTTGTCGCTAGATTCGAGTGAATCGTCGGGCTCAAGCGCGACGTTTACGAACCTTCCGATAATGTCGCATTTTTCATAACAAGGGCCCTGGTGCCCGAAGTAGGGTACTCTGTGCTATGGTAATCAGGCAAGGACAACACAAACAGAAATATACCCAGACGGAAGCCATTTCAGCAAAACAAATGACACAAACCCCACAGTGAATCCGATGTGGCTTAGACCAGCATTCCGCAATTTTTGTATTTCGGAAATTTCATAGCTACACCACAAATTTTTTTTTCACCACAAATTAACAATTAATTAGGTAAGTATCTAATTAAAACACCCATTTAGTATATACTACAAAAGGAATTTAAGGGGCTAACTAGAAAACCAACTAGTAACCAACTAGCTGACTAGCTAACTAGTATCCAATGAAAAAAAAGTTTTTTAATATAATCAGTTTTTCTTAACAGCTACTTTTAGAAATTAGTACAAGATTGCAATTCCGTAAAAAACAACGAACAGTTTAAAACTTCCGTCGTTTTTCCAAGGCGCACGCAACTGATAACCACGGTACACCAGTGTGCTGCGGCACACACTTTATGCAACACTGGTTCTTACGCTAGTCAGCTGTTTGGCTCGTGATATAATCTATTTCTTAAACCATACAAACATAAACTCATGCCTGTATCCCAGAGGGGTAGGCTGAGACCAGTCACTGCCACTTCCCACGATCCTGACAGATCATTTTCGCTTCCTGAACATTTATTAGTAGTTGCATGCACGCACGCTGGCTTCTGGTACTGTTTATTTTGCCCTTTGCGAATACATCCCCTATTTGGTTGTCCCTTATCGGCTCTTTCACCCGCACTCGCTCGATATATTTGTTTCATCAATCTTTTTTCCTTCATCCTCTCCACATGTCCAAGCCAAAGCAACATTCCTTTCTCAATTCCTGTCTTAAACTAGTTATATCTTAAAGATTTATTAACAAAAAACTGACAAAAAACAAAGCGTGATCATTCCCGACCATTTTTGAAAGGGATTTAAAAAAAGTATGATAAACAAATAGTAGGTTTATAAGGGCAATAGGACATTTAATGTCATGCCGATAAGAGCTTCTGTAACACCTATTCATTACAAGCCTCAGTCTTTTGAGGACTTTAGGTGTAATCCATCAATGAAACATGTCAACTGAATTACTTTCTAAATGATAGTCCAACCCTAAGGGAGCAGATTATGATACGGTCATTTATCAAAATGCCTGGCTTTCGTTAATAATAAATTACTTAATATTAGGTATATTTTAATTCATAATATAACATTACATTATTATTTTTTGCGTTAAAATACTGGATGCTATGGGATAATCAAATGTTAAATAAAAAAATTGGGTTATTTTTAAAAATGACTTTATTTTCCCTTTACCCGGAAATAATTAGACTTTTAAAAATCTTATTTCCTATTAATTTATTTACAAGTGACAGTTACATTTACGGTTTTATTTTATTTTATACACAAGTCGAATCGTCATTTTGTTTATTTTAAATTCAGTTACACAGTTTATGAACGCTTAACTAGATTTGTTTTTACAACCTATATCACATTTTGATTTCATATCTAATATTTTTCACTGCGTGTTAAATACTGGTAGGTATTTATTTTACAAACTCACACTTTTAGTAATCATTATTGAATATGCCACATAGTTGCTTTCAGTAAGTTATGTTCCTTCTTTACAATTACATCAGAGCTTATTAGTATTGTCAAGCATTCTAGTTGTTTACTTTAAATATTTTGGTAGATATGTTATCAGCAAATTAATTTTGAACACCTGACTTGTAACAGAATTATTTATTTAATTGAGTCTCAATTATAATTATTTATCTAGTTTATGTACAGTCCCTTTTTAGGAAACTTTCAAGAGACGCATCTAAATGAACATGTGCAGGAAGGTAGTGAGGGATAGGTACACAAACCGTTTCACACAACAACGAGTCTAACTGTACAACAGACGTCCATGAACAAAGTTACCAGGAGAACTCCGCCTGATTCAGTCTTTATTCTAATTTTCACGGTTAATACACCAACATGAGGTCTACATTTGTGGGTCCAAAATTATTGCCGCGCATATTTACCGCTACACAGTTGTTTCCAAAAGGTCCGGAGATTGTCAACAGAAGCCGTCCTTGTGGTCTGTGTAGCCAAGATCGGGGAGAGGCCGCCTCGAACCGTTGCCTCGCGGGTTCTCTATCCGGACGCTGCGGCCCGCGCGGCCCAGGCTAGCGTACCTCGCGTCAGCAATCTTTTCCCTCCCCTGCGTCACTTCATCGTAATACCGCGCATCATTGAGACCAGCGCAGTACTTCTGACTTAAGCTGTACTTGTCTATAGTGGCATACTTTTGTACAGTTGCATATTGCTGCGCGGCTGTCTCCTGTACGCCGTTTGTCTTGGCTCTGTCGAAGGGTCTCTCCTCTGGTGGGAGGGCACCGTCTAGCCTTGCCTTGAACTCCTTGACTTTCCGTTTGCTTCTTCTACAGGCGCAGAGAATCACCGCTATAGCGCAGATCAGAAGTGCTGCTCCAGCCGCCGCAGCCAGGAACGGCGGCGGTAGGGATATCGTAAAGGAGCAGTTTGAGTCATCCTCATCATAGCCGGAAGGACAGTGCGCGCTGCCATCGCACCAGAGAGTCAGTGGGATGCAGGCGTTGAGCTCCGGACAGCTATAGAAAATACAAAAATATGTAAGGGTAAAGACTGAAATTTAATTTGGATAAAATTGATAGATAAACAGATTTTTACCTGTATTGACAATCCAAGGCGAGTGACGCTGGTAGTGGCGTTGATTCAGGGTCGTGGTCGTAAACCCGTTTTTTCATCACCTCAATCCATTTGATCAGGTAATCCGCTTGCTCGTGCTGCAGGAAATCGATCACAAAGCTCCTTGCATGTGGCTTCAGAGACGATTCCAAATGTGGTTCCGATGAATCCCATTCGGGTGAGAATAACTCCACAGCATTAGAGCCATCGGGGCATATTTCTTTGGGTCTAAAAGTATCGCGAGCTTCGAAAATGTAAATTCTGTTAGGAGTGGGGCAAAAAGCGGAGTCCGATGTTACTTCATAACCTGGGATCTTCATGTACAAGTAGCGTCCTTGGACAGGTGTGACAGAATCACCTCCTGGTTCTATTAACCATGGCCTGTGGACACAAGCTACTTCTGCTCTTACGCTCTCCGATATAACGTGTCTATCACCAACTATCTCTGGAATTGAAGTCGTCTGTCTCTTGTCATAGAGTCGAATTTCCCCGCTACTGCCTCGAAGTTTCCTTTCACCCCAACCGGTAGAACATACTGTTTCGTCACCTGGCCCACTTGGTACAAATTTGTATTCTCCTTCAAAAGCAAAATCGTCGTAATCTTCAGTTATATTCATCATGGTCACGGTGAAGTTTATTTCTACTACTGGTGCTGTCAATGTGTGAATAGTCAGAGGCTCAGATCGATTTGAACAAAGGCAATCTCTTTGTATAGGAACTCCTTTCCAGGGGTATTCAGTGATGATGATTTGTGCCATGCCTTCACCACCGATGGTCCTTTTGGCCGGTCTATCGCATTTCCATCGTCTAGTGCGGGAATCTTTGTGGGTACTGCAGTGTTTATTACCAAAGTATGTGCTTGTGAAAGTAAGCTGGACTCTCTCGCCTTGCTTAGCTTCAAACCTTTGAGAAAGAAACAATATTTTAATAGAATATCGGAAAACGCAGCTTTTTCTATACTTAGGAAATTATAGTGTCTTACCTCAATATACAAGTTAAGTTCTCTGCGCCACCTCGCCCGTAGTAAAATATGGCTCGAGGTGCTTGGAAGCGCCCGGAGTATGTGTGAGCAGACCTGAAGACTCGATCATAAGCTGAGTGCGACCCAGCCAAGGGTTGCCCTTGCTCGCTCACATCTACGAACTCATATCGTAGTAGAAATGAGACTGGATAGAGCGCCGATCCTTGACGTAGTTCCTACAGAAAAAGGAAATACATATTTGAAGTGAATTATACGCTCCAGAATCTACTACAGATGCCTTTTCCCCGCTGCGGAGGGAATTCAGCTTAACCATTTAGAGCAGACAGATTCCCAAGGTCGGTTTTGTCAAGACCGCGCGGGCTACGTGGCATAGTAAAACTTCAAATATTTAGTTAGGAACTAGGTACAGTCCTTCCCCCTGTTGAATTTAATATTGAATAATAAAGCAGTTCTCAACTTGTGACAACTTGCTTAAGACCGAGAATTTCTTGTATTAACTTTAGTGTCTTTCACAAATGGAACTGGCTTACAGCGTAACAATGGAGGAAACTGGAAGTTTTTGATGTTTGTTCAAAACATATGCAATGCACGTACTTAAGCTGCCGAGTATAATGTTACGCGCCACGATAAAACAATACTTTTACAGTCACCTGTATTAAGCCAACAAGGTTTCCAGAGAGCGAGCTTATCTCAACATATAAAAAAGTTGCGCCAATCACAATAAATTTTTTGGCAAGTTCCGGAATTAGTTCTGCTGCAGCCGTTACGTCGGGGTAATATCGCGACAGCACTAAAGCATTCCATCACGGCTTTAGAGCGGGAGTGGAGCTCGCAGCTCGCACGTGCCCCCTGCATTATTCAACCTGGCAAATGCAACGCTTTTCAGCGCTACTACGCTGCACTCGCTCGAGCGTATCTCGCTTCGCTTCAAATCTAGACCTGGTGGGGGCAGCGGAGCGCATAATATTTGTTGTAGCGCCAATTTGTTTCACCAACTAATTTAAAAATTCGTTGTTCATTCTCGTAGTAATCAAGCGTTGCTTTTGTTCGCCATTAGTTAACAAACAATGGTTACACAGCAGCACACACGTGACTTATCTATTCCATTCGCGATGAATGTTTTACAGCGCAGAAAAATTCAAACCTCTCTAGTATTACTGGCAGACATGGCGACGGCGCGCTTGTGCAGTGTTCTCTATGCATTTTAAAGCGACCTGCTCTCGGCAAATGGGAATAGACGCATGTGTTTGCTATCGTAATTAGCAAGTGCTTCGCTTTGTGTGGCCACAATCTGTTGCTAATGTGTATGTCGGGTGAAAACGAGTCCAGGGAAAAAGATAATGGAGATCGGAATTAATGATTAAACATTTTCCTGCACCTCGAGTTATTAATAATGGATTAGGAAAACTGTATTTTAAGTCACTTCATTTAAAGAGATTCCTAGGCCTTAAATCTGTTAATTTAAAAATGGTTAAATAGACGGACGGAATAGGTTATGCGCTAAAATAGTTAGATAGATAGAATATTCTTTATTGTATGTAAAATTCACAAAATTAGCAGACCCGTGTTTATGATAATATAATTATATTCAATGCACCTGCGTCCCATCTTCCCAGAGGCTTAATTTTCGATCCCAATATTATCTTTCTAATCCTAGAAAGGCTGAGAGGAAGGAGAATTAAGTGGTATCATACGTTTACTGTGGTCATATTTCTTCGCCCTCTTGTATCATTAAATATTCAATTTATTTATAAATATCATCATCAGTCATTCGACGCCCACTACAGGACATAGGCCTCTCTCATGGCTTTCATAACCATGAGGGGTTTTGCCATAATTGCCACGCTTGGCCGGCGGGTTGGCGATCGCAGTATGCGGTTGAAATCCCAGGAAGACGCTGCTGCCCGTCTCCTGGTAATTTATTTCCTTAGTCGCCTTCTACGACATCCACGGGAGGAAATGGAGTGACGCTATTCTTAATCCGGCACCACACGGTATAACTATACTTACATAAATATTTCATTTATTCTATAATACACCCTGTTATGAATAAGCAAATTTGAAACTTTTATTCTATTTATTTCTATTTTTTATATATATTTAGCAATGAAATATTTTCTCATTCAAAATAAATTAGTACTATTATTATATTACATCATCATACTATTATTATTTGAGTCCGACCGAAAAATAAAAGAAAATAAAAATTAATTACCCTCCGGCCGCGATGGCAACTGACTTTGGAAACCAGTTGCTAGGAAGTATTGGATATTCTTGTCACGCAACCAGAGAAATATTTTTTTCGCGATTCTTCAAGTCTCAAAAAACTTATGATAAGATAACATAAGATAAAAAAGTATTTATTACCTCAGAAAAAAAAATAGATTTAATTTTATCTTTGAAATCTAAACATCTTCCAATATGGATGTAGACACATAATAACATTATTTACAAGAGAACTATAATATTGGTAAATGCTTCATACAATATACGGTGTTACGAGCATCGTGTGACGTCATATTTGGAGCCCAAAAAACTACACGACAATAGCCTTATTGAAAGTACGTTCATTAAAATTCTTAAATAAAATCTAGGAGCTAGAAACTGTAAAATTATCCCTGAAGGTTTACAGGATCTGATGTCCATGGCCGCATTGGATAGAAGCGCCTGGTTGCATAATCTTGGTGACTCTTCGTGGCAGATTAACTCACCTGTAAGATAGTCAAGAAATCCCAGTAGCGATGTAGCTCTTTAACAGAACCTCGTAGTTGGATAACCTTGGCGACTCCTCGCGGCAGAATAACCTGAACAGATTTACTCACTTGTAAGATAGTCAAGAAATCCCAGTAGTGATGTAGCTCTTAAACAGAACCCCGTGGTTAGATAACCTTGGCGACTCCTCGCGGCAGAATAACCTAAACAGATTTACTCACCTGTAAGTTTGTCAAGAATGAACAGTAGTGAGGTAGTTCTCTGACAGAAGCTTGTGGTTATATAACTTTGGCGACTCCTCGTGGAAAAATATCCTGAACGGACTTACTCACCTGTAAATAGTCAACGCAGGTAAAGTAGTGATGTAGCTCTCTGAGAGAAGCTCGTGTCGTGGTTGCATAACCTTGGCAACTCCTCGTGACAGAATAACCTGGATAGATTTACTTACCTGTAAGATAGTCAGCGCAGGTACAGTAGCGGTGTAGTTCTCTGACAGAAACGCATGGTGGCATAACCTTGGGGACTCCTCGTGGCAGAATAACCTGAAGAGATTTACTCACCTGTAAGATAGTCAGCGCAGGTCCAGTAGTGATGTAGCTCTCTGAAGGCGCACAGGGTCTAGTCGCTCGAGTAGCGTTGGACAGAAGCGCGTGGTCGCACAACCTTGGGGACTCCTCGCGACAGAATGACCCGAGCAGACTCCCACTATCCCCGTCTTTCTTCTCCAACTGTTGATAAAACTTTGGGTTCAATATCACATAGCACGGTTAATTTAGGAAAGGGACCAAATAACTGTTTGCCCCTTGCTCACATAATATAGATGAGCAATGTTGTATGAGCAAGAGCATTTTAAAACCTGTGCGCGCAATCAACGGCTCAGTATGGTTGACAGCAATGTTATATTGGGGAATGACAAACTAGACTCTGTAGAAGAAACTATGTTTCTAGGTATCACAATTGATGCAACGCTTCAATGTGGTCCTCTTATAGAAAAAATGCAAATAGGCTTACTTCTGCAGCATATGCAGTCAAAATAATCCGGGAGCTAACTGATGTCGCAACTGCTAGGCTGGATTATTTTAGTTACTTCCATAGTATTATATCTTATGGTCGGGCAGTAGACAGAGATCATCTTTGTATTGCAGAAGAGAGCAATCAGATTCATATATGCTTATAAGCAGTAGAGATTTGTTAAGTGATTTCTTTAAAGAAACTAACATCCTACCGGTTGCTAGTCAGTATATCTATGAAAATATTCGGGAAAAATATTAGTAACTGTAAAACTGTAGGTAGCCAATACTAGTAATAGTAAATACTAGAAATGAACATAAACTTTCATTCTCAAAATTTAGGCTGGCAAAGGTTAATACATCCTTTATGGGTCATTGTATTCGTTTCTACAATAAGATCCCTGAAGATATAATAAGCTTTCCAGAAACACAGTTAAAAAAAAAATGTGTAAAGCACACTTTGTGCCAAAAGGGCTACCATAACATTAAAGATTATTTAGATGACAATGATGTCTGGAATTACAGCTAATTCAATACATGAGTTCTAGGTTTTAGAATAATTATGTAAGCTCTGTTAATTAAGGGCTTTGAAAAGACTAAGTTTCGAGTTTTTTTTTGTCCATTTTTTCTCCGAAATGACCTAGATTTTGAAATAGACACCTAGTTTAACTTGTAACTTTAATTAGGTCGCAGTATCTGTGCTACTTTGAACATAATGATTTTTTTGAACGAATATAATGTGAAAATTAGTTTTTACAAATCACAAAACAAGTTTTATGATCTAATTTATTCATAAAAAAGCTCAATCTGAGACTTATCTCAAAACATGTGGCAACAGAGAACTATACGAAAAAACGAGAACAGGACTGAAAAAAGGACACTTTCAAGTCATGAATTCTCTTGCGAACGCAGTATTACAGTGTATTATATTCCTTATTAGGCTGATGTAGGGACGTAACCGGGTTAAGGGCTAAGCTGGATTACTGGGAGATGATAAGTTTATTAAGGTGTTAGGAGTTTGATACCGTTTGTTGCGAAACACAATTTCACAGGAAATGTGAAGTTGAAAGTTGAATTAAGTGGCTTACTACCAGTTTGTTCGAGGCTGGTTAAACTGCTAATCGATAACGTGCTTAATTGAAATTTATTTTATCGCCACACAAATTTCATCAACAAAGGTTTCGCATAAGTGTAGCTTGACTGTTAGCTTGGGACTTTTGTAAGCGTGCATTTTATCATCAAAATTTATTGTGCGTGTTCCAACGACAAATCTCTCAACTTTCGAATTTATAACAGCGGGATGAGTAAAGTATAAAATTTTATACGAGAATGCGACGCATATCGTAATCGTCGCCGACCAAGGCGGATATGGTGGGACGATCTCACGATTTTTCTGCTGGGGTGGCAGGGAATGGCTGATGATAGAGAGGATTAAACAGCTAAAGGGGAGGCCTTTACCCAGTAGTGGGACACTAAGTCAGTCAATAAAAAAAAAGTAACTTGAAGACGCCACTATTTAACATAAAAAACCTGATAATTAAGAATTGGAATCGCGCCTTTAGGAACCCGAATAAGCTACTTCAAACTTGACTTTGGAGTCGCACATTAATGGTACCCCATACAATTCAACTGCAAAGTTAAGTCAGTAATCTTAAAAAGCCGTTTTTTATGTGCAAGTAATCATCATCATCATCATAATTTAGCCATAAGAAGTCCACTGCTGGACCGGTTGGAAGCGGCTTGCATCCCGCGTCTTCCTGCCACTTGGATGAGGTCATCTGTCCAGTAATAATTTTCAAATATTTTCCTTTATTTCTTCTGTAAGATCTTGCTTCTTGCCAAATCTCACAGTCAACAGGAAGAATTATATAGGTTTTTATACAAAGTACTTCCTCTTGACCCAGTTACTAAGATCTTAATAACGGAAAAATCTGAAAATTTTAATTTGTTATTATTATTATATATAAAAAGTCATCGACATAGCCCAGCGGATTAGTAAGTGCAGTGGGCGGGCCACATAGCAGGCAGTACTGATGGCCGATGGAGCCGAAAAGTTCTCGAATGGAGATCACATATCGGCAAGCGCAGCGTAAGAGGACACAAGATGGACAGATGACCTCATCCAAGTGGCAGGAAGACGCTGGATGCAAGCCGCTTCCAATCGGTCCTTTTTGGAAATCCATGGAGGAGGCTTATATCCAGCAGTGGACTTCTTGTGGCTGAAAGATGATGATGATGATGATAAAAAAAGTTTCCAAATATTTCACAATTCATTGCCCTGTCCTGGCGGTTTTTGCATACGGATATACAGACGAACGGACAACACTGTGATCTTATAACGATTCTGTTTTAATCCTTTATCCCGAAAAAATACTTTGGAAGAAAAAACGGAACCCTTAAGGTTCTCTGTTGTCCTTCCTTCCGTTTGTCTTACCAGACCTTTTTTCTCAGGAATGGGTAATTTTTTTAATCTATTTATCTATCAAGCTGCTGGGCCTGGGTATTTCCACGGCTACGCCAACCCTCCAAATCCTTTGCCAATCTTGTCCATGGCTTTTTGACAGCAGTCACAAATTGATAATGGCCGAGGTTCAGCGAGTCCCTAACGCTGATTGGCAAATCGTTTTACCACGATGACACTATGATGGCTAAGAAGATCGCTGATGTTAGATAAACGATTGGTAGGCAGACTGGCGATTGAATGGGTCAAAATTTTCATACAATCAAACCTATGTGGCACTTCCCGTTCACCAAAGTTTCAATTAATATGCTTTTTGTAACTTTCATGGTAGAAATAGAAATATGTTAAAGAAACGAGATTAAGAATCACCTTAAGGATTCGTTTTCTTTTACAATTATGATAACAAACTTATCTTCGCTATTGTAATGTAATGTCACCATAATTTGTTCTGAGTCATAAGGTTCTTTCAACGACTTTTTTTTCGGGGTGAGAATTCCGTTTCTTTACGTGCAATACGTAAACAGGTATTGTGACAACTGCTGTATTCCACAAGTAATAGGGCTCAAAAGCCGACCTGCTACCGTTGAACAAGTTAAGTGGGCCGACAACAAGCGATGGGAATTCCGAATGAACGGACCTAAATGAAACACTGCATTGCCGCATTCGCCTGGAGTGGGCAAAAGTGCTCAGACACATTAAAGAAAATTAATGTTTGGCTCTCGACATCAAGTGGGGAGGTAGTTGGCAAAGTGAAATGGCACGAAGGAGAGCGGTGGGAACTTCGCCCGAGCGTTTTTTAATCGCTGGAGTATTTGGTAATATCCTGTTTATGGTAATATTTTTGCACATCGAATCTACAATGCGATGAACAGTCAACAGTAGATCGACTTGATTGCTCGACTTATGCATTTACTTGCTAATTCACCCGTAACGTAACTGAGTTGAGAGCACGGACATTAATGCCGTTATCACAAACTTTAGGTGCGTGCAATTCATTCAGTTGTTTTGGGAAATGCATTGAACTACTATTACTAATATCGTAGGTCAATAGGTAGGTAAGTTGCTGTTATTAATATCGAGTAAAAAACGGAAAAAATCACGTTTGTTGTATGGGAGCCCCCCTTAAATATTTATTTTATTCTATTTTTAGTATTTGTTCTTATACCGGCATCAGAAATACATCATCTGTGAAAATTTCAACTGTCTAACTATCACGGTTCGTGAGATACAGCGTGGTGACAGACGGACGGACTCGAAAAGACCCAAAAAAATGTGATAACTTTGTATTGAATAAGCTCGTACAATTCTCATTGAAATATCTCATCTGCGAAGTATGTACACTCCTAGATTGTATGCACCCTTCCTAGCATCCATCATCCACCTTCACTTCAACTTTAAGAGGGCTGTCGATGGCACATCCACCTTAACATACGTGCATGCTACTCAACTGTTAGTACTATTGTTTAATGATTTGTGATGGTCATTCATGGATGTACATTTCACGTATGTAATTACGATCGTTTGTCAGGTAAACTTAATTTCCTGATTTCCACCGAATTAACTAATAATTCAACTCATACTGTAGTGTCACACAGATCACTATCGTAGAAACCACGATTGAATCTACAAACCATAATTAAATAGTAATACAGGTATTGTAGAAAGGTCCGAACTAACCTTATGAGGAGGTTAGTTCATGGGAAAAAACTAAGCTAAAAAATACTGCTTTTGACTGGCGCTATTAGCTTATGCTTGAAACCAAATGTCTTGAATGGAATGGACATTTTGTAGTGTAGAACACAGATTTACTAAAAATTGCGGCTTTAGTAGAGTGCATAAAGCGCGAACTTAATAAAACTATAAACCCTGATATTCCAAAAAATAAAAACCAAACGCAAAAGTTATTACCACCACACATAACTCTAATCTTATTCTTATAAGTCTGTATTCTTAAAGCCGCATACAATTTAGAGTTTTCTTCCTTCTAGTCTAAAGTTTGGCAACTCCATGTTAACCCTTTATGCTAAGTATACAATATAAAACTTTGTTTAGAAATTTATGTACAAATTTGTTTATTCGTCACGCGTAATTTAACGCATAAACAGCTTAACCGATTTGGTTCAAATTAGGCGCATGACCTGGATAAAAATACATGATGATAACCTTTCACGCGAATAAAGTCACAGATAGCACTTCAATGAAACTTTTTCTATTTCTAGTTACCTTTCCGTCGAGGTCAGCGTCCGGCGCGGCTCCGTCCCATATAGTCAGCTGAGACGAACAGTCCTTCTGCTGATCGAACCCAGCGGGCTCGGTCCCCGCCGAGTGGTATTTCACAAAGGACACCCACACTATCTCATTTGGACGACCCTGGA
Organism: Yponomeuta malinellus; assembly: GCA_947308005.1. NCBI lineage: Eukaryota > Metazoa > Arthropoda > Insecta > Lepidoptera > Yponomeutidae > Yponomeuta > Yponomeuta malinellus. Next base: position 9,885,051 of record OX371006.1, on the reverse strand, counting down.
ACATAAATCACGCTGCAAACTTGTACGGAAGAAGGGTTGACGAGAATTTAGTGCCTGTTTGAAAATTTCGTTCTTGGCCTGGATGAGGGCAAGCTATAATACAATTCGGCTGAAGTTTGAATAAGTTATAACTGCATTTATCTCTGCTCACTAAAACGGTGGTAGGGTATCGATTAGACGCTTGTCTCACTTTCCAGAGTTCCGCGGTCGATCCAGGCATGTATGAATGACTTTGTTTTCTAAGTAGCCACTTACCCACCCACAACACTATAACCACTAGCTGTAGAGGACACTTGAGTGTCATTGGTCGCCAATTAAACGTAATCAGCAAGCGTGCCCACCACGGATAGGCTATTTCAAGTGCTTGAGGTATGTGAATACAGCTGGGACGATGACTTTTAACTGCCGTATGGACATAGCCCGTGACCCTTTCTTATTGTTTTTATTTTGGTTTCTTATATCTTATATTTATATTTTCCCAGTCCCTCGTCTCTGCCTATCCCTCTGTGATACAGGCGTGCGTTTATATATGTATGTATGTAATGTATACAATGTCTAAGCGGCGATAAATTATTGTTTTTCGTTGTCAATACAAAAATGTACTATATTGACTCTTATATATTTTATCCTATAAGTTTTTCAATTCTGTTTTTTCTCCTTAAATAAATAATAATATAAAATAAAAATAAATACCTCAGACAAACAGGTTTTCTCGCGATGTTTTCTTTGCTCACTGGGGTATTGTCATCATAAGCAGCCTATATGCGTCCCACTGAAGGGCTCAGGCTTTCTCTCAGAGAGAGATTATAGGCTTAATCACCACGCGTGCCCACCGCGGATTGGCGATTTCAAGCACTGAGGTATGTGAATAGCTCAGACACTCAGGTTTACAGTTAGCGAGTGTTATTGCTACTATAACTTCACAAATGTACATAACTTAGAAAAAAAAATCATTGGTAGATGCCCGCACTGGGAATCGAACCTGGGTCTCTCGCTTCCGAGTCCAATGTTCTAGCCACTAGGCTAGCAACGCTCTTTGTTATTAGTTATTACATATTTACAAATAAATACTAAAAACCTATTTAGAGGCTAAAAATCTGCCTGTACGTAATACAGAGAAGTTTGTAAAGAGGCTCTAAATAGGTTTTTAAAATTTTCCTGCACGGGTAGTGCAAAAAAAAATAAGTATATAAATAAATACTAACTTGAAAATAGTAGACACACGATGTGTTTGGCGGCAGCGAGTGGCGCGGGTTCCGTAGCACGCCGCTTGTCTTGTCAGATGAGCGTAGCACGAAGCGACAGCGGCCGTCTGCACGGACGTACGAATGGGAGTCTTTGTCGACGTATAGCACCTGCAGAGTAGATGGGTCTGCTAGTTTATTTTGTTTATCACCAGCTGACCCCGCGAATTTCGTATTGCCTCGGAATCAATAAATGTAAAAATCGTGAATTTTCCCCATGTTGCAACAGTTATATTTTGGTTCAAAGATCAGAAAGATCAAGAAAAATGGTCTGGTCGTCTATTATAAAATTAAACTTGACTTATAAAACTAAATAGCGTTACTAACCCGACTTTATTTTATAGATATCGATAGATTAACAAATAATCGTACCACTATTATAAATGGAAAAGTTTGCATTGATGGATGTTTCTCAATCACGCCAGAACAGAAGAACAGATTTAGATGAAATTTGGCACATAGATAGATATTATAGTCTGAAACTGCACAAAGGCTACTTTTTGTACTGGAAAAATAATCATAAAAGACAGCAAAATAACACGGAAAAGAATAGTCATTAAAAATATATGATAATATTATCAGCAAAATATCTTTAGAACTTACTGGAGGCAGCCGAAACAATGTAAATACATGCTACAAAATTGGTTTATGTTTATTTAATAAACATACACTTTTGTACTTAAGGTTGAGGTAGGCAAAGGTTAATACATTTATGTATGGGACATTCTACATATATTAGGCTATTTGACAGTGTAAAAAATATCATTATCCTCCTCAGTCCTGACCTTGAAAATAACAATGGTTTTCCAATTGTTATTTTCAAGGTCAGGACTGAGGAGGTTAATTATATTATTCGCGATATTATGTGTTTTAAAACCGATTTAAGGCATTTTAGCTAAAAAGAAACATTTATCCAAAAGAACAGGATAAAACTTGATAATTTTATGTACCTATCTGTAGCCATTTTATCGAAAACGGCCTGGAGTGGCCGAATCTATGATGACACCACAGGTCAGTATCTGTCAGCATGCGTCAAGTTTAGAATCCCCAAAATTCTCAGATTTTTCAAGGAACCTGTAGTATACACCTATTTGTACACCTATTTGCTTTTCCGCGCCCTAACATTTAAAAATTCCCGCTTTGGGGGCACACACTAGATGGCGTTACAGTCAATTTTAGTACCCCTCTTATTTCTATGGAGTCGACGTTCTTCCTAGTAGGTAATATTGTTCTGTGGAGTTGCAGTTTGTTTCCTTACTGACCAGTGACGTCACTGATTCACTGATATTCATCAAGGTAGTGTTTTGGCGGCTTATTTAAAAAGTGAATTTTAACTTGCTTTTGTTAGAAGAAATACGCGAAAGAATTTAAAATTAACACTTTCTGAGCACTCAATGAACACCAACAAAAAATCTGAAATGGTTTTCAGAAACCTGTGAAACAGCCTATTATGATTCTAAAATAAGATCCCTTAAGATACAGAAAGCATTCCCGAAATACGGTTTAAAAATGATGTAAAGCACCCTTTGTGCAAATAGGCTAATCGCATCAAATATTATATAGAGGACAAAGATGTCTGGAATTAAAGCTGTAACGATGCATGAGTTCTATGTTTTAGAATAAGAATTTATTTAATCTGTGGATTTTATTTGTCCACTTTCTAGAGTTATGCCGAGGTCTGCACGTAGCTATTAAACAGTTCAAATAAACGTAAAATATTAAGCATGGAGCGGCAAATGATTCCCAGAATATTCGTGATAAACGGCGGTAGTTAAAATCGTAACGGTACAAAAATGCCGCGCAGCGAAATGTTAAAATGTCGAAATTAAAATTTTACGAAACAGTAGCACGCGACTGCTTAGCATCGTCTGCCTGAATATAACAATGTTTAAACCAATAGAATATAACAATGTTCAAACGAATCGAAAACCGTGTTCAACGTATGAAAAAACGGTGGATTAAAAGAGGAATAACCCACGGTAAAATAAATATTATAAGTCCGGGCTGTCACTTTCATGGTAACAGATCACGCGAAGCAAAACAGCCAATAATTAGGTTTCACAACCCATTGATGTGGCGGCTGTGTTTATGTTTTTGTATTTTAATGCCTAAGTCATTGCCAGTAATATTAATTGCTCGGTGTCATGAACACGTGATTTTAATAAAACATTTTGCTTAGCTACAAACTTAACGTTGAATGTTTTATTCATTAATACCAATATGCTATTAGCTTGGTATTAATGTTAAGGACATTAGCCCTTGATGAAAATTTTGCAATCAATGAAAGGTTGATCAAAGAGCTAGGAACTACGGCAGGAATTGTTTTAGATAGCTAAGTTATTTTGGAACGCGGACTGTCATCTTCCAAACTGAGTGAATGTTATTAAAATTTGACACAAAATTGTGGACTTTAGAGCTCTTATTACGTTCACAGAATATAAAACAGTGATGTGTTTTATAAGGTTATCTAAGGCTTTCTTAACTATATTGACAAGAGCTAAAAACCTTTTCGTAGAATCCAATAGAACAATTTTTTTGCAAATTATGAACAAAAGCCTTTATAACTCCCTCATGAGTCTAATGGTTAACTAGCTTTACTATAAAAACAGAGGTAAACATAACCTCAGTTTGTGTTTATTTCCATGTTTGTGATGTCCTTGCCTAGTTACCATAGCACAGTATTCTAGTTTGAGACCAGGACAGGCGATGTTGTGTGAAATTACGTAAATAATACTAGTATTATAGTAGCGCCTTCGTGAACTCAGCTTAAGTGTATTTATTCTTATATTTCTTTGTTTCAATAATAACTAATAGTAGATTGTTAACCAAGGGCTGTATGACATCAATTGCATACGAGGTTTTTGGCGCCCGAGCGCAACGAGGGCGCTAATTAGCCCGAGTATGCAATTGATGCTTACACCCGAGGTAAACACTCTGCTTTACATATCGATTGTGAGGTAAGAAAAAAAACAAGAAAGCAGGACTTTTGAGAAAGAACTCCAAAACACGAAAAACATTTAGCGCGTCAAATCGTGCTGGCCAGTTTGATTTTTAAATCGATTTCAATTAACATACGATGTGACTGCGAAACAAATAGTTCGATATTTAAAACACAATCTTCATAAATTCTAATATAAATTGTCTCGCTTCCGATTCGAATAAATAATCGATACCGAGAAAAAAAATATTAACTTTAAAAAAATATTCTTCTTGCAGTACATATGAGTATGACAGTTCTTTTTTCAAATTCCAAAACCTATGCTGTAATGTTAACATTACATGGTATGTTTTGAAACCTATGCTGTAATGATATACATACACCCCGGCATTCAGGGAAGTAAGTGACTACTTACAGAGCAAGAGATATGTAAAGATAATTATTACACCTACGAGGAAAATTATTTAGATTTTTCCGGCAACAGATTATCAACAACTTCTTGGGCCGTCTCTAATAGTTCTGGCGGTGTGTTAGGGATAACATCATCACTGTCGCTCGAAGTATCCATATTTTACAAAAAACACAAAGGTAAATGCTAAATCAATCGAAGTTTTTGCGAAAATGCGCGGGCTTTTCCTTTTTTTATTCGCCCGTTTCTGGAGTAGGCTAAGATCATAAGGTCATGCAGCCACTTCTTCCGTGATTCCGCGCGTTTTATATACAAAAATAATTTCGTTTTTAATTTTCTGTATGCACCAAGGAGGTTGGTAACTGGTAAAAAAAAACTGTATGTGGCCAGTAACAATTTACTTGAAATTTAATTAGTAGACAGTTAAAGTCTCTTTGCAGTATGACTGCTGACAAATTAAAAAAAAAACCGGGTATGTAATGGAATTTCATACATACCTACTTCCCACCCTTGGGTCGGAAGGATTTTCATACAAACTTCCATACCTTGGGATGAAAGGATTTGAAGGGCGGGATAAAGGCGTTTCTTCCCTCTAATTGGTATAATTAGTATGTATTTTCAGAGCAGGTGTGATAAAAAGATAATTATAGCACCATACATATTATAGGTACACAGCACCGTGTAATACAGGCAAAAATAATAATAAGTTAACAGATTACCCAATAAATAATGCGATTAGACCCGTAAAATGTGTAACCAAACAATGGTATAAAGTTAAAGCTTTGGCTTACCTGCACTTCAAGCTCGAAACCCGGCAAGTAGCTCAACGGAACCGGGTGGAAGGGATTGTCATACGGTGACGTATGGAACTCAAGAAGCATAATTGGCCCTCGGCTGATGATATCCGGGACCGCATCACCTCCACACAGACGTACAAGCACCGGAGAGTCCTTTGAGCCACCGTCCCAGACAGTCAAGTAATCTTGAACTACGTTGCACTGATCCCAGATCCTAAAATCGAATGGGAACCTTAGCGGAGTCCGGATTCGCAACTGAATTGTAAAGTTGCATCAGCGGACTTACTTCAAAACACGCTGGCTCCTATCATATTTCACTATTTGGTCTTTGATATGTATTTTATGGCTGTTTGTTTGTCGCACCGCTAACAAGACGTGCTTGTCTGCTGGTATCTGTAAGAAACGGATTTTTTTTACTTCTCTTTTACCAAGATTTCATATCTCAGTGATCATTAACAGCTTATGGATTATTGCAAGAGGTATTCCGTTTTTCACTAATAGGTGATACCAATAGTATTCACGGAATGGATAGCTCATCTAACATTTTCGTACAATAAATCCATTGCTGTTCCATCTTGTGTTCAACTTTGAGTTTCAGACAGTTTAGACACTGTAAGCTCAAAGTCAAATAAAACGTCGAACACCAATGGTTTTTGTAATTGATAATCCATTGCTTTTCGACGTTTTTTCGACTTTGAGTTTCAGACCCAGACCCCTAACACAAAGCGGCTTTCTTCCGAACCGCATCCAAAAAGTCACCGCGCACCACCCACCTTGGTGTGCTCAATCCGGTAGTTACAAGTCGCGTTCCGCGGGTAGACGCCGGGGAAGTTCGGCGACTGAATTCTGCAGGCTCTCAGGTCGCAGTCCGTAAGGGTGCGGTCGCAGTAGGTACCGGGGACCCGGCTCCCGCGCCACGCACCGATCGTCGTGTTCCCATAACGGAGCCTCGCCTCGCTCCGCTGCAGGAACTTGTACGCCAACTTGAAGTCGAAGTTGTACCCGACGCCCTGCGGGAGAGAGGGTGTCACTTGGCGTCGCAATTGAGTTAGGACTCGATGCGTGCGCGGTACAGTCATTGGCGAGGTGTATCTTAATTTGATGATGGATTGGGTAATCTTCTTGTTCCGGCAACAATGGCTTTAAATTGTTTTGTAAATTTATTGTTATGTGTCATGTATTCTATGTTCTCTTTTTATTAATAGATAGTATTGGTAATGTGATGGAAATTAAAGCCATGCCTTCAGAATGGTGATATTACAGCTACATGAATTTTGTGAGTAACTTTTAGACTCAATAAATCACACACGGTGGCGTACTTTATTTTACTAAGCTAACACGAGTTAATTTAATGAATTTTAAATGTTTCTGCTTAACTATTGAACTTCAAGCTCTTTTTTAGGGTAAGTAATGTAAGGGCATTTTTAGGGTTCCATACCACAAAAGGAAAAACAGGACCCTTATAGGATCACTTTGTTGTCCGTCCGTCTGTCTGTCAAGACCCTTTATCTCGGGAACGCGTAGACGTATCAAATAGAAACTAATATACTCAAGTTTATAGTCCCTTGAAGATGTGAAAAAATCTAAGTTCTAAGTAAACGTTATAAAAGTTACCGCAGATGCCGCAAAAAACGTATATTTCGAGACTCAAGGGAATCAATATTTATACGGAAGTACAGTATAGGGAAACAAAGTATAGGAAAAAATCTGAAAACTATACATTTCTAATTAAATCACAAAAAATAAGTCTTTATTTTGTTTATGCTCCATCGTACAAACGGTAATATTAGGGGTTAAAGTATGAAATTGCCGTTTTATTGCAATAGGTTCTTTGAATTGACATAGAATCTTCATGGTTTGAGGTTTTCGAATGAAACTTTTTTCAAATGGTTTCTATGATTTTCTTTTTTTAAAAAATGTGAAACATTTGAATATCGACTTTCAATTGTTTTTGTTATTCAATTTAGACAAGAAAGATGGATACTGCGAAAGTTCGAGTGATTATGAGGCACCCATTTTTCGTATTTTTTTATTTTATTGATTTGACGCAAGTGAGTCTATATTGTGGGTAAGGTAACGTTAAACCATGCCGCTAATTCCTGGGTAGTTTGACTAGGGTCGGCTTCCACTATCTCTCTTAATTCATCGTTATTCACCTGTGTGGGCGGTCTTCCTCGTGGCTTGTTCTTTAAGTCGAAATTTCCATCACGAAAGCGTTTAAACCAAAATCGCACGATGCGTTCATTAGTAGACCCCTCTCCAAACGCAGCATTGATATTGCGGGCTGATTCTGCCGCGTTAGTTCCGCGTCGGAACTCGTATTCAAAAATCACTCGAATTTTCGCAGTATCCATCTTTCTTGTCTAAATTGAATAACAAAAACAATTGAAAGTCGATATTCAAATCTTTCACATTTTTTAAAAAAAGAACATCATAGAAACCATTTGAAAAAAGTTTAATTCGAAAACCTCAAACCATGAAGATTCTATGTCAATTCAAAGAACCTATTGCAATAAAACGACAATTTCATACTTTAACCCCTATTACATACAGGTATCAAACAAGTGATTGTGGGACTTATTATATAACGACAAATAATAAAAAACGGCCAAGAGCGAGTACGGAACCCTCAGTGCGTGAGTCCAAGAGTAAGTGGGAATCGCACTTGGCTGGTTATTTTTCCAAAACATTTCCTTACTGTACAGATCTTGAAAAAGTGCTGTTAGGTCAGATAACAAGTCAGGTTCTGTTTTGGATCCTTTTTGGTGAAATCTCCAAAAAAAAACTGAAAAACTTTTGGACCCCCAGTTTATGGGCACAATTTGTTTCAAATTACCTCTACTGTCACCTCGTTCTTTTCACATCAGCCTATATAAGTTACTGCTAATGTCATTAGTGTATCTCATACTTCTTAGTTATTTTAGTTTTAAAAGCGATAATCTGGAACGGTGTGTCGCCGTTAAATGAAGGTCCTCGCAAAATAAACGAGGTATCAAATCTGGGGCTAAAGTAACGTCTGTAAGCGCAGGAAATGTTGCGTTAAAACCTTAATTTAGTCGTCGAAAAAAGATAATTTGGCTCAAAGCTCCGTGTGTCAATTTACAAGCATCTGAGCCAATTTGGCAGATTCAGAATCCCGACATAATCCTGGATATCCTTGACGTTTGCTTTGAGCAGGTAACGAAATTTCCTTTATTGGATTACGGGCGTATACTGGAATGACATTAATTATTGTAATCGGGAGATAGGGTTCAAGGTAAACAAGAAGGGATTTGAAATTATATAACCATAATAAATAAATATATCTGTATATATTAGTTGATCATTATTTTACATCATACAAAGACGTGGATAGTGCAAACTTTTTGAAATAGTGCTAGCAACTTACGGCAGTGTGACGGAGTTCTGCGGTTTATTTTTAGTTCATTTAATACTGGCTGGCCCAGCGAATTTGCACCGCCTCAGAATCAATAAATTTTCATATGAAAATTAATTCTCCTCCTAATTTTTTTTTTGTGAATTTGTCGTACTGATGATATTCGGGGTGGAGAAAAATCAAAGATCACCATTTGGTCCTACTGTTCTTGAGATATAAATTATATAACTAACGCAACTTTCCTTTTCTTGCCTATATATAGATAAGACAGTCACAGGATAATATAAAGTACAAATTATTCTACAATGAAAAATTTGTAGACATAATCTGAGTGTCTGAGGTGTTTACATATCAGCGCTTCAAATTGCCAATAGCGTGGTAATTAAAGCCATACTATCTCTCTGAGATTAGGCTTGTGGCCTGAAGTGGGTCATACTTATCCTCTTCAGTCCTGACCTCGAAAATAACAATGGTTTTCAATTGTTATTTTCAAGGTCAGGACGGAGGAGGATAGGCTACATAAAAAAAATTAAAAATATAATTTATCAAAGTTCTTAGTATCGTTCTGTTGTTATTTCATACAAAGTATGATTAACCCTTTACTCTTATATTATACTCAGTCCTTATTGAGCACGACCTGCTTGTCTGCAATGAGACCCTTTTGAGGGTTCCGTAGTCAACATGGAACCCTTATGGTTTCGCCATGTCCACCCGTCTGTCTGTCCGCGGCTTAGCACAGAGACCATAAGTACTAGAGAGCTGAAATTTATCATAGATATACATATTTATTACATTGACAAAACAGTAGAATAAAATCTCAATTTTTTTTTAAGTTACACCTCCCTTACACCTAAATGAAGGGTGCATTTTCCCTCCTCTCTCCCGGCTAAACGGTTGATTGTAGAAACGTGAAAAAATTCAGGGCATTAGCACATACATTAAACTTAAAAGGAAAACTATCACGGCTAAGTAGGCTTTACAAGTTAACGAATAATAGGCGACCAACTTATAAAACGGAAAACTTCGTACAAAATCCATTGAAAATTACTTTGATGAAGTTGTTAGTTCTGCAAAGCAAAATCAAAATTCGAAATCAAAATCATTTTTTTTATTCAAAGTAGCACAGAAACTGCGACTTAATGAACGTTACAAGTTAAACTAGGTGTCCATTTCAAAATCTAGATCATTAATTAGCTTAGCTACCTTAAGCAGATAGAATACCCCTCTTTCTACAGAACCCTACACTGCGCGTGACCCGACACGCACTTGGCAGGTTTTGTAAATAATACGTGATACTACTGGTGAATAATGCGGAAGTGAAAAATAGTAATAAATAAAATGTATTGTTTTATTCAAAGATATCCCTTTCCGCAATGAAAACTAATTTAGTCACCTTATTAAAACAAAATCGAGTAGTACTTGTATAACATATATTTTAGTACTAAATCCTATGACCCCAAAAGAGCCTGCGTGGTTCCGTATTCACTGTTTAATTAATTAATCGAAACTTCAGCCCCTGGAGCACATAATACGGCTGCTAACACTAGATAAAGGAACGCAGCGATCCGTTAAAAGCGGGGTGATGTGAAATATTACTCAAGTCACAGCGCATGTGGTAGCGAAGGTACAACACTTCGGGAACTAAATGAACTAATTATGTTGCTATACGTCACCCAGCAAATAGTGAGAGTAAACAAGTTCCTTTGATTTTTTTTATTTTTTTTTTGTTACTTATTATTGTGCGGTGGTAGCTTAGTGGGTAGAACATTGGACTCGGAAGCGAGAGACCCAGGTTCGATTCCCAGTGCGGGCATGTACCTATGACTTTGTTTTCTAAGTTATGTACATGTGTGAAGTTATAGTAGCAATACCACTCGCTAACTGTGAAGGAAAACATCGTGAGGAAACCCGAGTGCCTGAGCTATTCACATACCTCAGTGCTTGAAATCACCAATCCGCGGTGGGCACGCGTGGTGATTAAGCCCATGAGAGAAGGCCTGTGCCCTACAGTGGGATGTATATAGGCTGCTTATGTTATGTATTGTTTGTTTTGTAATAGGTTCATTGATCTATTATTTTTTTTTTTTTTTCGCCTGGCAACCCAAGCGACCAGTTGTCTTTTCAAACAGCTGATGTAATTTTATCAAAATAAATTAGTAAAACCCTGTAAAACTTAAGTAATAATAGTGTTAAATGTTAATTAAGTGACGAACGAGTGTTATTCAAGTGTTTACCTAAGTAGATAACTTGTTCAACGCAACAGCTGAGCGGCGACAAACAACCGTTACCGGTTGTAAACATTGGATATAAACGAACATTTTAAGGGGAGTATATTGTTTTTACGGGACATTTATTGAATATTTCAGTGTGTTTTTCGTCTCTTTATACCTAAATCGAACATAATAGAACTAGTAGAACAAATTTAAATACCCGCTAGTGGTTAAATTTGAAGATTAGGCACTAATCTTATTCAACCCTCTCTTTGGAAAAAACATCAAAGTTATAAATATTGAGTAAATTTAAAGTACCTATAACTAAAAGAATTTCACAAGTCAAATATTCCACAACTGTAGCATAGGCATTTGCTGTGTGTTTCTTTAGAAATACTGACGTTTTTCCCCGGTTACATTTCAGTAATCGCATTACAATGATGACGCGTAAGAACACCGCGCGCGATAGCGAGCAGCGCTTGAAGACAGCGCTACTGGAACTTCAAGCGTCCAAGCAGCAATGCCAGCAGCTGCTAGAGGAGCGAGAGGAGAGCGAATTGGAGGTTGAACGAATAGTGGAGAAAAACACACAGCTTAAGAATGATCTTGCGGAACTGGACATCATCTGCGAAGACTTACGAGGGCAGCGAGACGAACTACAAAGGATTGTTCACAAATACGACCAATGTCGGGACACCCACGAAGTAGCCCTTCAGCGCATAAAGCTACTGGAACACCAGCTTTCCGACGCGCACAAAGAACTTCAAGTGCTACGGCAACAAAATCTCGACAGAGAAAGTGAAAATATATTATCCATGTATAACGAACTGATAAGTGACAATTCCTCAAGTAATCTTCTTGTACCGGCCAAATCTTCTCAGTCTTTAGTGCCCATACAAGGAGCTAACAGAATAAAGCGCTATATTCGAGCAAAGAGGCACATTAAACGCATCAACAAAGCGTTGAAAAATAATACAGAGATTGTCAAGTACATGGGTGTGAAAAAAATTAATGTTAGCTTACAAAAAGACTTATTGAGCAGCGCAATGGAATATGCAGTATGCTCTAGTGACTATGAGGCAAAAATAAAAGACTTACACTCTCATATACACAGCCTAGAGCATTCACTACATGACTTGGGTAGGCAGTTCACCGAGGCACAAGAAGAAATGAATGAGTATGCAGCAGAATTAACGGCAATAGGAAATTATAATATGGACAGGTTTGAGTCGCTGACAAACAAAATGCCAGCAATGTGTACTTCGTGCAAGACACCACGTGATCATCAACCACCTGCGTCAGCATCACACATCACCCAACTGCTCAGTTCTACTGAGGAAGACACGCCACCTGCATCCTGCCCACCTGCGAGCATGCCTGAAGTGACCCACATCAACACCAGTCTGACCGATGTTTGCGCCCTCTCAAGGCCCAGCTGCACAGTAAAAAGAAAAACAATCATCTATTCAGATAAAATAGGTGTAGGCCTAGGTCCCTTGTTAAACGATAGGCTTACACAGAATGTCCTGAATGAATGTCATCCCCACACGAGTTTTACTGACATTGTGCAAGACTTATTCAAAAAACCGCTTGAAAGGGATACTACCTATATATTATTAGTAGGTAATAGCCGAGGCGTCAAAAAAACGGACATTAACAATGTATTCGACTTGTATGCTCAGGCTAAGGATGTCCAACCAGAGACGGGAAAGTTATTTTTTTGCGCTTTTCCTTATTCCCAATCACTTTCTGGAAAGGATAACAGCGACATACATAGCCTGAACATGCATATCCATCATCTGACATGTTGTCATAGTGACGTATTGTTTTTTGACATTAACAAGTTTGTTAAGAATTACTTCATGACGAGAGATACTGTGTACCTCTCTAAAAACAGTCGACGTAAGTTAGCCAGTCTATTGGCTTATAATATTTTTGACTCAGTTGTTATAGGAATTATAACACAAACCAACGAAAACGACAACCGTGTTACTAGTATTAGTAATAATTTAGGAGCGGGCTCAAACACAGAATCGATGGATTTAAACGGCCATCGCAGACAAAGGAAAACCCTAAGTTAGGTCTAAAATTAGTTGCACAAAACATACAGGGTTTTTCCGGCAAAGACAATTTAATTGAACTATTTTTAAAGGATTTTAATGTAGATATTTTGTGTTTAACAGAGCACTGGCTGAAACAACATGAAATGTCTTTCAATTTAAAAGACTATTTAGCAGTAAGTACTTTTAACCGACAGCACGCAATAAGAGGAGGTTCAATGATATTTGTAAAAAGTAGTTTAAAAATGAAAGAAAGAAAAGACATTGTCAGTCTATCTGTTGAACGCTTAATTGAGATCTCGTGTGTGGAATTGGATAGGTACATAGTTATGTGTGTTTATAGGCCGCCACAATCGAATTATAATGAATTTGAATTAGTTATGGAAGACGCCTTAAAACGCCTATTTACTAGCAATAAGAGCATAGTAGTATGTGGTGACTTCAATATAGATTTGTTAGTTGATAGTTCACTGAAAACTAAACTCACTAGTCTGTTCAGGTCATTTAATTTACATTATTTATTTACTGAACCCACTAGGACAACAGCTACTAGCGCCACTTGCATAGATAACGTTTTTTGTAATTGTCAATTTATAGAAAAAAAGGTCATACATAATTTACAGTCCGATCATAGCGGGTTATGGGCAGTTCTACCGTCAGTACTAGAAGAACCTTGTAATGAAATAATTTGTAGACCAATAACAGAAAAAAAAATTGAATTATTTAAAAGAAAATTAGGCACACAGTTAGATTCATTAAATTTTGATAGCACTGATCCGAATACATTATATGAAGTGCTGTTTTCGACCATATCAAAACAATTTGAACAGATATTTAACGTAAAAAAAATTACAGGGTTAAATCGCGGTTTTTCAGAATGGGCAACGCCAGGTCTACATAGAAGTAGGAAAAGGCTTTATGAATTGTATGAAGAGAAACAATTTAATCACGATCCGACGTTTAGAGAGTATGTTAAAAAATATTCAAAAACGTTTAGGCAAACTTGTTTAGCAGCCAAATCCATTAGCATAAGTAAACAAATTATGGCATCAACTAATAAAATCAAAACAGTCTGGCAAGTAATTAGCAAAGAGACAGGCAAAACGAGACCTAGGGACCAGATATTTGCTTTAAAGGTAGAAGGGAATTTAGTCAATTCAAGGGAAGACATAGCAGAAATATTTGAAAATTTCTTTAAAAACATACCCCTCAAAATAACGGCTAGCTTAAATTCTTCCCCTCAATCAGCCGAAACTTTACTTCTGGAAAGTATAAATACATGCAAAGCTGACTTCCAATTCACCCATATAAGTCCCTTTGCTATTGTCAAAATATTTAAAGAGTTAAACTTAAAAAAAACCGAAGATTTGTGGGGATTATCGGTTAAACTTATATTCACGGTTATCCATATTCTAGCACCTTACCTTGCTACAATTTTCAATAAATGCATTGACCAGGGAACCTTTCCTAATCTATTAAAGTTAAGTAAAATAGTACCCTTATTTAAATCTGGCGATAGTGAAGATCCCAATAATTTCAGACCAATAGCAATATTGCCGGTCCTAAGTAAAGTTTTTGAAAAAGTAATTTTGCATCAATTGCAGACTCATTTTAGTATAAATAAGCTATTTCATAAGAAACAGTTTGGATTTACGAAGGGCCGCTCAACGACGGACGCAGGCATAGCATTAATAAAGCACATCTTTGATGCGTGGGAGGAGGCGCAGGATGCCATCGGGGTGTTCTGTGACCTGTCCAAGGCGTTCGATTGCGTCGACCACGAAACGCTCCTTATAAAATTACACCGATATGGTTTAAGTAATAAATCGCTAGCTCTTCTTCGATCTTACTTAACAGACAGAACCCTAAAAGTAGATATCAATAGAGTTAAATCCTCAGGATCTAATGTAAAAGTAGGAGTTCCTCAAGGTTCTATACTAGGACCGTTCCTTTTTTTGGTTTACGTAAATGATTTGCCCTACCTAGTAGAAAAACTATCGCAGATAGTACTGTTTGCTGATGATACTTCCTTAATTTTTAAAGTAAAGAGAGGTGTAGGTAATGTTGACGATGTAAACAATGCTCTATCTACAGTTCTAAACTGGTTCACGGTGAACAATTTGATGTTAAATGCGAAAAAGACAAAATGCGTCAAGTTCTCCTTGCCCAATGTTAAAAATGTTGACACGTGTCTAAAAATATCTGGTGAGAAATTAGAGCTGGTAGAGTCCACACTATTTTTAGGCATAACAATAGACTCAAAACTGCAATGGGGCCCGCATATTGAAAAACTATCGGGTAGGTTGAGTTCAGCTGCATTTGCAGTTAGAAAAATTAGGCAACTTACAGACATATCGACTGCGAGGCTGGTCTATTTTAGTTATTTTCACAGTATTATGTCATATGGGCTGTTATTATGGGGACGGGCAGCAGATATAGAAACAATATTTATTTTGCAAAAAAGAGCAGTAAGAGCAATTTACAACTTAAGCAGTAGGGAATCGCTAAGGGAGCGTTTCAAAGAAATAGGAATTCTTACACTGGCTTGCCAATATATATTCGATAATATAATGTATGTTCGTAAAAATATAACCATGTTCAAATTAAATAGGGACGTCCATAACGTAAACACTAGAAATAGAAATAAGCTTGCTTATTCTAAATTTCGTTTAGCCAAGGTAAATACATCGTTCGTAGGCTATTGCGTTCGTTTTTACAACAGAATTCCAGAACATGTTCTATCCTTGTCTGAAAATAAATTTAAAACATTCATTAAAAAATCGCTATGTAAAAAAGCGTATTATAGAATAGACGAGTATATGAACGATATAAGCCCTTGGTAGTAAGCCAATTCCACTGCGATTTCATTGTTATTTAATTATTAATATTATAATTTATTTAATTTTAAAACCGTGTACTGACGACGTGATTGCACATTAATAACTATAGCACACATTTTATAGCTGACAAGAACTCAATCTGCAGGTTTGCTAAAGGTCATTCGAATGGTGGCGTGGTGGCCGGGTCACCTATCTCCCTCTAAAATGGTTGAGACTGGTGATGGCTGACCCCTGCGTTATGCTCGTGAACGGGTGCTGTTCGTGTGTCTGGCCGCAGCATTACTGTTTTTCCTACTTTTGTAAGAAGTGTTATTTTGGCTTTTAAAGTTATTAGTGGCTATCACGGAATCATATCATATAGGCTTTGATGTATAAGTTTAAGATGATTTGAGAAAAGATGGTCAGAGTGGAGTTTTTTTTCCCGCTGCCTTTTTCTCCACTACAAATACGGCCCGAAGGCAGCGGCTAACATAGTAACATAGTACATTGACATTCAGCAAACAGAATGTAAATTCTTTACGTTGAAATAAATTATTGATTTCTGATTTCTGATTTCTATATAAAAACGCCTTTAGTTATGTCCTACACAAAATCATCGGCTCAAATTTCTTTCACAGAAACGAAGAGTATTTAATTACCGCGCGGACCCACGGTGGCTTGATGAGAAGTGTAGTTTCCTCGTGTGATAGTTTCTTCGCCGAATTCAAAATTTTGAATTTCGAAAAAATAAAGTAATAGGGGTTAAAGTATGAAATTGCCGTTTTATTGCAATAGGTTCTTTGAATTGACATAGAATCTTCATGGTTTGAGGTTTTCGAATGAAACTTTTTTCAAATTGTTTCTATGATGTTCTTTTTTTAAAAAATGTGAAACATTTGAATATCGACTTTCAATTGTTTTTGTTATTCAATTTAGACAAGAAAGATGGATACTGCGAAAATTCGAGTGATTTTTGAATACGAGTTCCGACGCGGAACTAACGCGGCAGAAACAGCCCGCAATATCAATGCTGCGTTTGGAGAGGGGTCTACTAATGAACGCACCGTGCGATTTTGGTTTAAACGCTTTCGTGATGGAAATTTCGACTTAAAGAACGAGCCACGAGGAAGACCGCCCACACAGGTGAATAACGATGAATTAAGAGAGATAGTGGAAGCCGACCCTAGTCAAACTACCCAGGAATTAGCGGCATGGTTTAACGTTACCTTACCCACAATATTGACTCACTTGCGTCAAATCAATAAAATAAAAAAATACGAAAAATGGGTGCCTCATAATCACTCGAATTTTCGCAGTATCCATCTTTCTTGTCTAAATTGAATAACAAAAACAATTGAAAGTCGATATTCAAATGTTTCACATTTTTTAAAAAAAGAACATCATAGAAACAATTTGAAAAAAGTTTCATTCGAAAACCTCAAACCATGAAGATTCTATGTCAATTCAAAGAACCTATTGCAATAAAACGGCAATTTCATACTTTAACCCCTAATATTAAACATGTTTGAAAGGTGAAACTAGCTTTTGATAGTTATCAATTTAGTTGACGTGGCGCTGTATAATTTAAGAAGGCCGATTTTGTTTTTTTTCAACTCTCATTGCAGTGCCTACTGTGGCCCCGCTACATCACGTCGGAGGCTCAACACGCACATTGTTAGTTACGTCACGTCAGTAAAACACAAAGGGCTGCTTAGTGAGAGTCTCCTAATGAAGATAAATATCGCTGTTCATTAATAAGCATTAACTTTGTTGTGTGCAAAAAATTATCTCTTAATTAACATGTCTATCGTTACCGTCATTAGGGGCGGTTTTGTCGCGCTATAAAGGTGTTTTTGCGGTCGTCGGAGTGTTGTCGTGTTAGGGGCTGTCACGAAATAAACGATTATGTAAACATCTTTTATGAATGGTCTCAGTCAATGCAATATAATGGTTTTGTTATATGTTGAAAGAATAAAATTATGTGTTTTGACAGGAAACTTAGATATTACTTCTCTGTCAAACTCAAATTTGATTTGAAATTTTACTTATAGACTCAATTTTTTTTCTATTCTTACTTTTTCATATATTGAAAACGCTACTTATCCATCTTTTTGTATTTTTTATGTTCAGTAAGTTCATAATAACTTCACGCTGTATACGAATTTGTGTTGGGAAATTAAGGTAATTTCATTGATGGTGTTGGCTTATGTATGCTGTGGAAGCTAAGGAATTACTCTGAGCAATGTTTTCATTGTGAAATTAATAGGAGAGATGAAACGCTACACAAATTCATAAAAATTTTCTCTGACCGTGGATATAATATAAATATGAATTATACATAGGGCCCGCTACAGAGGCCCGTTATCTTGAGGTTGGCTCCACCTAGATGTAATCACCGCATATTCCATATCCTACAAACGATGAATTGAAAATTATTATTTATTTCTTTACGATGAACAGACACCTTTTACTTTTTTAAACTTCGATTTGATTTACATGATAGATATTTGACGTGCGTTTTAAAGATTCGTTAATCAATCTAGTTTCCGTTAGCGTCTACGCTAAATTGGGTATTTGACAAAATATCAAATGAGTTACTTTTAAAACGGAATTTTGTATGAAAATTATGAATTACTTGCTTATGACGTCACATTTTTATGTTTAATCTAATTAAAAATTGTAATAACTAGTAATTGACTAAAAGAGATACATTTTCCGAGATATTTTGTAATTTTTATTTTAATCGAGCATATGAAATAATTTGTTGTTGATCGTGTCAAATACCGTATTCAGTTAGTAAACACAATACAGAACATAAAGCGCGACGCTCCAACCATTACTTAATGGCGAACCGCGTGTAGTTTAAAAATTTAAAGGAAGAAAAAGCGATGGTAGCGCAGAGATAAAGTGCCGGCCTCACATGCTGGAGGTTGTAGGTTCGAATCCCGACATGAATCAATGACTTTGTTTTCTAAGTTACGTAGATCTGTGAAGTTGTAATAGCAATACCACTCGCTATTAGTGAAGGAAAACATTGTGAGGAAAACTGAGTGTCTGAGCTATTCGCATACCTCAGCGCTTCAAATCGCCAATTCACTTAACACTTTACACTAATTATAACAAAACAAACCCACCTGCTGACTAAGCCTGTCCAGTCTGAGCGTCATATTGATGGAATCGGACTCGCTGAAGTAGACGGTGTACCCCCACGCAGAACCGCACCATTGTCCAGTGGGCGGTGACGGACTCCGCTCCGTGATGGTCATGTGACCATCAGGACAGCCTTCCGAGGTGAATGATACGAATTTGCCCACAGTGAACGTGTCGAAGGTTAGCTGGAAGATTAATTCAGGGTTAGAAGACAAAATTTATGTTTAGCGACTGTTAACATAATCAATAATTATGATTATCTATTTGTGGATCTGTGAAGGTATTAGCAAAATGTACTTTAGTCACTCTACTATTTCTTATCATATAAAATATGATTGACAAGTCTGTTTTTTCCCCTTAATTAAATAAAAGTAATATGAAGGTAATATTACTTTTATTTATTAAAGATATTCAAACTAAACCAAAAATCTATAAGCGTGATGCATAAAAGTCCAGTGCCAGCGATTTATTTCACTCATCAATACGAGCTTTTAATAGGAGACCAGCTCTGAAATCGCAAAAAATATCATCTGTTCCATATTACGAAACTTTCATCCCAGCTCTACCAAATGTGTGAAACTGTTGATATTTTTTTGCAATTTCAGAGTTGGTTTTATAAGGGTAATAAAGTTGTTTGTTTGAGTACAATTAATCTATTTAAGGTGTTAAGTTTGAGCAACTCGCTGATTGTCTATTTAATGCCTATTTAGCGCTTTCTGCATATTTTAATTTCATTAAGAGGTTTCATGAGAAGTATGTCTGGTGTTACTTTGAATGACAGGATACGCAATAGTGTGATTAGAGAACGTTGTGGACTGAAAGAGGATGTAGTGACTAGAATTGAGAAAGGAATGTTGCGTTGGATTGGACATGTGGAGAGGATGAAGGAAGAAAGATTGACAAAACAAATATATCGAGCGAGGCCGATATATTTGTTGTGAATGGAAGGGCCGATAAGGAACGACCCAGACGGACATACTTCGACCAAATAGGGGATGTATTAGCAAAGGGTAAGATAAAAAGTACCCGAAACCGGCGTGCGTGCATGCAACGACTAATGAATGTTGAGGAAGCGAAAGTGATCTGTCAGGATCGTAGCAAGTGGCAGTCCCTGGTCTCTGCCTACCCCTCTGGAATACAGGCGTGAGCTTATGTTATGTAAGAGGTTAGACAGTTTTTATTTTCAAATTTCAAAAACCTTTTGCTCCCTATATATTTTTGTTTAACTTCTTTCAAATCACCTGTAGTGGAAGTTGAGTGCATTTGTCGAAAGTACGCAAATGTCCGAGGGGAGCTAACCTCTAGAGAACAGGCATAAGAAACCTCAAAAAGATTATCCTATTTTCGTTATCTCGAAGATTGGCCATATTAGGAGTAATCTTTTTATTTTACGCACGAAATATTACGCCAGTCATCGGGGACTAATAAAAGACTGCAAGAAAAGCCGGGATTGATCGCTGGATATTTATTTTCTCGAGCATTTCATAAGAATGTTTTTATGCCAAGTCTGCACGTATAAACTGACGTATAAACCGAATATTTTATGTAGTTATGTATCACTTTTGTGGACTAAGAAGCTCAGTGCTGCGTTAAAAGCCCCCGCTCGCACCCCAAGTCGACCTCAAAACTACATAACTTAGAAAACATAAAATTCCAACTGGGAATCCTCCCGACATTCCAAACCATACCCGTAGTAAGTCCCTAACCTCACACGCACCCACGCGTTGAAATAAACAAATAAATTCAAAACTTCCCGCGTTACATTGAGGGGGTCGAATAAATCTTTACGACGTCGTTTTACTCCACGTATCACGTTAAGTACCTGAATAATATCGCCGTAATTGCCCCCCAGAGCTGTGAAGTTGAGGTGGCAGATGAAAGGTAGATGCTCCTCGCGCGGTCTTCGCACCTCCAGCTCGTATGTGCGTCCGACGTCCCCCATGTATGTTCTATTGCACGCTGCAAACAAAATGTATGAGTTAAAACTTCAACGCAAGTGCATTAGGTTTTGTTTTTTTTATTCAATATTTTCCGATACTAAATAATCCACAGGGCCAATAATCGCCTTTGACATAAGTTTGGATAAACGGGAAATATATGTCCAGTTTGTGATCAAAGAATTGAAGTAACTAATATTTTTGTCCGATACAGCTTTCTAGACAAATCTAATCTAAAATCTAAATATCGCTTATCTTCAACATCTTAAATACGAAACTAGGAATCATGGAATGAAAAATAGCCGACGAGAGAATATATTAACCTACAACATGGCAGTTGTTGCTACGAAATATGTTTTCTTTTAAAATTAAGACCTTATAGATAATGTCAACACATGTTGGGATTGCGGAATTAGCAGCAGTGTTTTGCATTTGAAATTTAATAATATTATGAGAATTTATTCATTTCGCGGCGTCGAAAAAGATTACACAATTTTCGTCTACTCTAAAAAATTTACATAGCCAGGCAGGCGTACAGAAATTATGCATGTCATAATAAATAGCACGGCACCTGCATTGTTAATCCTTTCTCTACACAAAAATGAGGAAATGAGCGGGGAAGGACGGGAGCGAACTACAATGGGCAGCCATATTTTTACATTCTTAAAAAAAGCTTCTTTTGTCTGTCCTGACGGTGCATTACAGAACATAAGTGCTTGGAACATGACTGCGCTTTAATATTTACTATCGCTCGTCTTTTGTTTTCTATTCAAATCGAAAACAAAACTAATCCATTTTTAAGAATTGCCAAATGTTGCTTTAAAGTTGCTTCTTCGTCGGGCATGCTGTCTCGTTCACACAATCTAAATTTTTTGTGATTTTATTAAAATTAGTATACTTTTGATAAATGTGGTCTGAGGGTTCGATAGGCATTTTAAGATAGACGGACATTTTAAGTACATTTTTCTTTTCTTAAACTTAGTTTTTGATAAAGCAAACTTGTTTCCAAAATTATTTATCTTAGTTGTTGGACAATTTGATAAAAAAAAATAGTATCAAATTTTCTTAATCAAATACTAGGTACCGGATAAGAAAAATAAGTTTTGAACGTCTCTAATTTTATTATCTGTCAGACAATATTTATCAAAGGTATTTTTTTTACATTGTTAATTACAATGTAATACCACTTGCTGACTGTGAAGGAAAACATCGTGAGAAAAACTGAGTGACTGAGGTGTTCACATACCTCAGCGTTTGAAATTGCCAATCCGCGGTGGGCAAGCGTGGTGATAAAGCCCGAACTCTCTCTTTGAGAGAATTCCTGTACCCTACAGCGGGACGTATATAGGCTGCATTACTAGAATTACAATGTTAGATTGTGGAAGCGAGACAGCATGCTTCACGTATAAAGTGCGACGATAAAACCCTTCAAAAGTGGAAGTGAAACAATAATAAAATTTTCACGACGATTTAAAAGCGAGCTTCGCGCAGGACTAACAGCGTTTCGGCTGGCGTCAAATAGCTGTTAATGCACATGAAGATCGTATAAAAGGCATGTAAAAAGCCTACTGAAGATGTTTCTATTATTCTCGAGAGAGCAGTCCCGGTTGGACAGATATATGGATCCCCTCGTTCCCCCAAACATGCTTCCGTCGAACAAATGCTCCATTTCATTCGGGTAATGGCCGCCAAAGATGGTGTTCTCATCTTGAGGGACCATTGTATGTTTTTTTTCGCAGCCAGACGTAATTTTATTAGAAACAACTCAATGTAGAGTGAAATACTGAGCATAGGAAGGAGAAAAAAATTTGTTCAACGATTGCAATTAGCGTTGTAGCCTTGATGTATTTATACTATTGGAAATGTCAATAACTAATTGGTTTTTATTACGTTTGGTATTTTTTCTAAAATCGCCTTGCCTTCTTAATCTGCTCACCTTAATGAGTTAGTTAGATTTACACGGCATGACAATTACAGATATTTGTTAACCTTTTTAGGGTTGCGTAGTCAACCCTATAGTTTCAGTACGTCCGTCCGTCTTTCTGTCTGTATGTCTGTCTTTCCTCTGCTTAGCTCAAAATCTCAGAAAGTTGACATTTGGCATAGATTAACATTGTTAATGACACCGGCCAAATTGTAGAATAAAATGTAAAAATCAATTATTTTTAGCATAACATAACATAACATAACATAAACTCACGCCTGTATCCCAGAGGGGTAGGCAGAGACCAGGGACTGCCACTTGCTACGATCCTGACAGATCACTTTCGCTTCCTCAACACTCATTAGTCGTTGCATGCACGCACGCCGGTTTCGGGTACTTTTTATCTTGCCCTTTGTTAATACATCCTCTATTTGGTCAAAGTATGTCCGTCTGGGTCGTCCCTTACCGGCCCTTCCATCCACATTCGCTCGATATATTTGTTTTGTCAATCTTTCTTCCTTCATCCTCTCCACATGTCCAAACCAACGCAACATTCCTTTCTCAATTCTTGTCACTACATCCTCTTTCAGTCCACAACGTTCTCTAATCACACTATTGCGTATCCTGTCATTCAAAGTAACGCCAGACATACTTCTCAAGGACCTCATTTCTACTGCATTAATCCTACTTTCTTGCTTCTTTTGCCATACCCAAGTCTCGCTAGCATACATAAGTGTTGGGACTAGCACTCCATTATGGATAGCCAATCTAGCTCTTTTGGAGATGTTTTGGCCGCTCACAAAGGAGTGCAATTTTTAGCTCAGTACATATCTACTATATAAGTTAAAAGGCAAACTGTCACGGTTAAGTAGGCTTTACCAGTTAACGATACATAGTGGACTAACTATAGAAAGGAAAACGTCGATCAAACTTAATTGAAAATTACTTTGATAAAGTTTTCAGTTGTGTAAAGCAGGTTAAGGCAGGACTACGGAACCCTACAATGCGAGTGGTCTGACTGTAGAGACATATTTGCTTACGTTATATTATTATTTAATCTAAAATTGTAAAAAGTTGGTAACATTATAAACAGAATTTTTGGTCTATTATTTTACTTTCCCCTACGCGAATCATTATTCATGTATGTAATAGAAAATTTAATACTTAGTAACGGCGAGCCGAGAACGACCGAATGAGAAAACTGTCAAAATTTCTTGTAATATTGTACAAAATAGAGGCACTGAAGGCGAGAGCTTGTGACATATATTGATAGAAAGTAAAGGGAGTAACGTGAAAATATTTAAGTAGCTCTTATTATATGTATCATAAGTTTAAAAATCTAACAAAAAGAGGAAGTCTGCAGTGATAAATACGCTGACTTGGGTGCTACGATATAGCTACGATGGCAGCTACGCGACTTCGTAGACGTGCTACGTGCGCGTAGCATCGACCACAGGGCCCCGATTCTCAAAGTACATTGACAGATTCACGGTCAGATCACGTGGCATGTTTTTTCATCATATTGACACAGACGATTTGACGCGAGTCGCGCGAGTAGATTTAAAGCGGCACTGAAATAAAATCGACTCGTTCATGCAGTTGTCATTGTTCTACAATGCAATAACAGAATCTAGGCCCAGCCTAGAACGGAGAACTCGTCACTTCTCTTTACGAGTCGGTTGTTTAGTTGAACTGATTCCATACAAATATAAAAGGTTAATACAGCCAACGGTTTCAACAATTTCATGGGAAAAAATCACATCAAGACTCATAATTTATAGTATTATATTTTTAGAAAAGGAACTAACAAGTTGGTGTTTAGCTTAAAAATGTATGTGTTTTGGTCGTAATGTATGTTGGTTTTATCAGAAAAGTACTATCTAGTATTTTTCTTGTTCTTTAATTTCCTATGAATAACTCTTCAAGACAAGATGCTAACGTCAATGATCACAAAGACATCCTTAATATCTCAAGGAAAAATACAACGTTTTATTTCAGTCACATTCTCGAAAGATCTCTTAGTTTATCCTGCTTGATTCGAGTTACCTACAGCTCAAACCTCTATCACGATGAAGTAAACACAAACAACACTTCGGCTCTGCTCACGAGCGGTACGAGTATCGTCGTTGCACTAATTATGTGCAAACCTCACTAACTACGATTTCACAGAAGAAGTACCCCTTAAATGTGGCACTTTGAGAACCACAGTGTTGGGTTTTACTGGATTTCGTGAAGTATACTTCCGGTTGGTTCGTTCATTAACAATATGTTAATTTGCTGTTGACTGCTGTCAGTTTTTTCTATTGTATTTACTTTGGCCAACTGATAGTTGGTAACAATAGATAGACATATAATTAGTGTGCGAGAAACAGGGGGTTTTTATATGAAAATCAGTCAATCCTATTCTCGACTGCCTGCCTCGGTCTAGCGGTATCACGATTGATTACCATGCCGGAGGTCATGGGTTCGATTCCCACTGGGGGCTGCCGAACATTTGTACAAATGTTTGTGATGTCCTTGCCTGGTTACCATAGCACACGGTACCCTAGTTTAGGACCAGGATAAGTGATTGTGTTGTGCGAAAGTTATTTATTTACTTAAATTTCCATTAAATGAAAGCAAGTGCAAATTAGAACACGCACCTTAGTGAGGCGAACGCTTCGATCGAACCGAGAAAAGGAAGGAATTTTAGAATTCTTCGTGTGAAATCATATGGCTCCTCGCTGACCAACCCGCGTCGCATCGGGTGAATAGAGAATTTGAAAATTTGGATAGCTCCCAATAACTTCGGTGCGGTTGATTCGGTGCGGATGGGCGCGCTTTCTTCTCAATGTAGAAAAGACAAAAAATATAGCATCGAAGGTTTTTAAAAAGCTCCTAATAACTTCGGCTCGGCAGATTCGTTCGTTGCGCATAGGTGCGCTAATTCCTCAAAGAGGAAAAGATAAAAAAATACCGTCAACAAAGGTTTCATGTTGCACACCATAGAAGTCAATAAGACAGGGATACTTTGGCAAAAATTAAATGCAGTCTTTTTGCTATTTCGTATGATATAGCTTGCATACAAATCTGTTAAGATCACTCTGAGCTATTCAAGGAATGTTCTTCAAAACTACTTAATGAACATGCGTTTGGTGCTGAGCTTGCATCCCTTTGTGTGTCAACTTTTTTTGTTAATATCAAGCTTGTGTCCTTATTTATTCAAGCCTGTGTGTCGATTAACATTTATTTTATCTTCGCCTAACTATGTTACTGAGAGGTCCGGTAGATCTCGACTCTGAAACCGCTGAAAAAATTCAGTTCCAAATTATCTTCCTCAGTTTTGACCTAGAAAATAACAATTGAAAACCGTTGTTATTTTTAAGCTGACTGAGGAGGGACTGAGCAGGCTAAGGATGAAAGAATTTTAGTTGAAGAATTTTAGTGAAAGCTACTTGGCGTAGGGAATTTATAAAACATCTGATATAGAAACAGAGTTGATTTCAAAATAATGATTGTTTCTATTAATGAATGTAATACGCCCCTTCACTTCTACGCGATCTTTCTGCACTTTGAATGTTGAGAATGGCATTAAGTCCGCCGCATTGTACGTTGTTTTTTAAGTGTCGCTTAGTCTTTCCGCACTTGAGGTACATGTAGCCCTAAATCTCGTCTTATTTATAAAAAAAAAACCTAGAAGATAATTTTCATTTAGTATATTCAAGTAATTTCATATTGTTTTTTTTTTTTTTACAGAACTATTAAAGTGTCGATGGCAAGCCTATTATCGATAAGATATTTCGAGCCAATCATAACCCGTTTACTGACACCGTTTACTGACACTCACGTGATTAATGTTCTTTTAATTATTATTAGTTCAACGATTCATAATAATGTGTAAAAAAGTTAAATGAGGAGATAAACTTTATGACGAAGCGAAAATACCTTCGTCAGAATTTGGTAAAAACCCATGTTCCTACTATTCCTCCGGGTGCCGGCATGAGCAAAACCATCAAACATTACAAAGAGCTGGCGACGTGCGGGCACACCGATTACAAACTAAAATATACTTTATATACTTTCCAGGTTAGATACAACAATACTAGTGCAAAGGAAACCCGGCCGTGGATAGACAGAGACAGGCACAAAAAACGTGGATAGACTTTCGATGTGTGTCTATAAATGTATCACCAATGTGTTTTACAGAAGGGTTGGAGCTTCTGTTCGTGTATTTATTCAGTACAGACCTTCACTGGGGCACAACTCTCGAATTATTCACACATTTCATTTACATTGTTAATTGCACCACTTACTACAAGTAGAGAAACTTGCACTTTAAAATTTAGTTTTAAATAGAATGAAATAAAAGACTGATATAAAAAATAACCTACAACCCGACTGCCGAGCATTAACTGCTTAGCAGGGGGAACCAACCTAGGTACCTCGCAATGAGTCACAATGTTGAATTTTGGTCTCACCTGCTTAGTTTTTGCTTGGCAGTTGGGTCGTTGGTTGTTTTTAATTTTATTTTTTTTTGCGCTAGTATTGTACTTTCTGACCTTTTAACATTTTGTGATTTTTTTAATGGTTTTTGTGCTGATTTCATGTGGCCTATGACACTTGTGCAAATGCTATTAATCAATTGCGATTTTAATTGTCAAAATCTGATCAATGAATAGGGTCACATACTTACATACAAACTTACATGCGTACAAGCCAAACACACTGCTCTCCTTTTGGGCTCCGTCGCAGTCAGGTAAAAAGCCCAGCCACGCGCGGCTGACGGGCACGCCGCGGAAACGTGCTTTGCACTTGTATTTAACTTAGTAAGTATTTAAGGATTATTTTAGGTTGAATTCGTGCCTCCTCCATAAGTAACCGCGGCCCGTTGTAAGGAGGACCTTTCATATACCCCACACTACGTCGCGCGACCCAGTGGATCGAAATAAAGTAAATCCCTCGTCTTCGGCGGGAAAATACATACGTAGGCGGAAGATTTGCCCATATTCATTCCTAATGCTCGTACATGCTATAATTGGAAAACGTTCTTTGTATTCCTGGCTGTATCTTTAGGTACGTAAATTTATATCATGTTTTAATCAAGAGAATATAAGATAAGAATAAATACTCATTCAAGGCAGTATTTCTCAACATTCCAGAATTACACGTGAAGAAATTATTTCTAAAGAAACTGAATTCTTACTACGATTTATTAGGACAATGTGCAATGTTGTTATAAACTCTTGTAGTAGGTGAGCTGGCAAATGTTGTTTTACCATATTAATCAACCTATGACCTATTTTCAGACCTACCAAATATACACAAAAAAATTCATAACATTCAGTGAAGTCGTTTCGGAGGAGTTCGAAAACAAACACTGTGATTTTTATATATTGGGGTTAAAGTATGAAATTGCCGTTTTATTGCAATAGGTTCTTTGAATTGACATAGAATCTTCATGGTTTGAGGTTTTCGAATGAAACTTTTTTCAAATGGTTTCTATGATGTTCTTTTTTTAAAAAATGTGAAACATTTGAATATCGACTTTCAATTGTTTTTGTTATTCAATTTAGACAAGAAAGATGGATACTGCGAAAATTCGAGTGATTATGAGACACCCATTTTTCGTATTTTTTTATTTTATTGATTTGACGCAAGTGAGTCAATATTGTGGGTAAGGTAACATTAAACCATGCCGCTAATTCCTGGGTAGTTTAACTAGGGTCGGCTTCCACTATCTCTCTTAATTCATCGTTATTCACCTGTGTGGGCGGTCTTCCTCGTGGCTCATTCTTTAAGTCGAAATTTCCATCACGAAAGCGTTTAAACCAAAATCGCACGGTGCGTTCATTAGTAGACCCCTCTCCAAATGCAGCATTGATATTGTGGGCTGTTTCTGCCGCGTTAGTTCCGCGTCGGAACTCGTATTCAAAAATCACTTGAATTTTCGCAGTGTCCATCTTTCTTGTCTAAATTGAATAACAAAAACAATTGAAAGTCGATATTCAAATGTTTCACATTTTTTAAAAAAAGAACATCATAGAAACCATTTGAAAAAAGTTTCATTCGAAAACCTCAAACCATGAAGATTTTATGTCAATTCAAAGAACCTATTGCAATAAAACGGCAATTTCATACTTTAACCCCTATTATTAGATAGTGTGTATTCTAGGCATTTATGTTGATGTATTTGGTATGCTACGCTCGGAATTTCTCTACGAGATCGAATCAGAAATGATGAGATCCGTAGACGAACGAAAGTCGTCGACATAGCCCAGCGGATTAGTAAGTTGAAGTGGCAGTGGGCGGGGCACATAGCACGCAGAAGTGATGGCCGATGGGGCCGAAAAGTTCTCGAATGGAGACCACATATCGGCAAGCACAGCGTAGGACGACCAGCAACAAGATGGACAGATGACCTCATCCAAGTGGCAGGAAGGCGCTGGAGGCAGGCCGCTTCCCGCCGGTCTTTTTGGAAATCCATGGAGGAGGCCTATGTCCAGCAGTGGACCTCTTGTGGCTGAATGATGAATGATGATGATTTGATATATTGAGAATTATACTATAAATTTGAATTTTATTATATTACTAGCTGTGCCTGCGACTTCGTTCGCAATGGGTTACTTGAAGAACCTACCCAGGTCATGGTCTATCTCCGTTCTAAATTCCATCCCCTGAGACCATCCTATGAACGTGTTATATTAAATTCTGTATTATTTTAATTCACCAAGTCGTCTCCCGTCTGCACAATTTTGTTTCAGGTAGAAATAACACTCAATTTAATACAGCGATTTGTTGTTCGGATATGTTAGCGAAATATTCCCAAAAGCAACGTATCTTACGTTGTCCACCAGTTCACCGGACCTACAATCTATAGTGGATTGCTGGTAGAAGATGGATCAAAATGACTGATTACAAAAAAATGTGGTGTGCCTTGGGGAGCCTCCCCCACACAGTGATCTCAAACGCTGTGGCTGCACACAAGTCATTTACAGTTTAATGAACAGATAAATCAAATTGGTTTTCCCCTTCTTTTCAATGTTACTTGTTAAGATAATGCTGTGTTTTTGTGGTTAAAATAAACATTTTGTATTTGTATTTTTAAAATAACTTGATCGAGTTAAATCAACCCCAAGAGTTAGAGATTTTGCCTAACGTACCAAATCTTGAAAGATTCGTTACCTATCATTACGTTTTGGTACGTAGCGATCGGTAGTTTTTTATGATCATCATAATAGGCCTATTACGGACGATTTAAGCAGTGCCTAAGAGTTTGACACTCTCGAATGACTGACAAGATCAATTCGAGAGCGGCAGGCCCTAT
This sequence comes from Yponomeuta malinellus, assembly GCA_947308005.1. Lineage (NCBI taxonomy): Eukaryota > Metazoa > Arthropoda > Insecta > Lepidoptera > Yponomeutidae > Yponomeuta > Yponomeuta malinellus. The sequence goes on along the minus strand of OX371006.1, from coordinate 9,854,884 downwards.
TACATGCAGGACACATAAAGGAAGAGTCCGGAGTCGGGTCGGTAGGGATTTGGTGCCTCTTGGCTCTCTTTTCCACCAGTGCCGAGCACCATACTTCGTCGCAGGTCTTGCGGCCCTTCCAAACTCCTTCTCTCCAGGCGTCTTTGACTACAGCAAGTTTATCCCATTTCTCTTGGTCGATATCAAAAGCCGACATATCACGCTTGACGCAGTTCTTAAAGCTTATACGGATTGCAAAAAGAAGAAAAGTAAGAAGAAGAAAATTGAAAGTATTTTTTTCTCTGATAGTTTTAAATGTTTTTGAAGTAAAGTTTTTTTTATCTTTACTTTATCTTTATTTTTAGGGTTCCGTACCCGAAGGGTGCCAAACGGGACCCTATTACTAAGACTTCACTGTCCCACTCTCTGTCTGTCTGGCTGCCTGTCACCAGGCTGTATCTCATGAACCGTGATAGTTGGGCAGTTGAAATTTTCACAGACGATGTATATCTATTGCCGTTATAATAAAAAGTACTAAAAGTAGAATAAAATAAATATTTAAGGGGGGCTCCCATACAACATACCAAATTATTTGCCGTTTTTTGCTCGATATTAATAATGGCAACAGCTAAACTCTTGAAACATTTACAGAATATTTAGTTCTATATTCGCTTCAAAAATACATAATTAAATTGAAAAAAAGAAATATTTAAGGGGGGCTCCGATACAACAAACGTGATTTTATGCCGTTTTTTCTCGATCTTTGTGTCTAATGTTGTATAGATAATGGTACGGAACCCTTCGTGCGCCTTTATCGAACTAAAACTTTCGTAAGTTCTTTGACGGAAGAGTCTGACCAGGCTTTGCTATTATTTGAAGAATCTGGAAGGAAGAACCCGGTCGTGCTATTCTGATAAGAATTCAAGTAAGTGAATCCGGAATTCAGTTAATAATATAAATCAATATAATAAATCTAAATGCTACAAGATACAACACAACGATGTAATTTTCTATACAAATAATAAATCCGTAAATTTTGTCTCTGTGTCTAATATACGTCTCTCACTCAGTTTCTTTGTGCACGCATCACACAAAAACCACTGAAGGGAATTGAATAAAACTTGCCATGGTTACAGCTGAGATTCCCGTGTAACATATAGGCTATATAACATCACGCTTAAATTTACAGGGAGCGAAAAAATCACTTTAAATATCTTCATAACCTGGTTAATTGCATCCGACACTATAGAAAATCCAATTCTCTATGACCTCGGAGCGTTCAGGGCCGACTTTCATAACACTGCAATTTGTAGTTTATTATGACAATTCGAGGTATATTGCGTAGCAGATTCGTTTTGTTAATCTGTGCCTATCAATCGATTTGGCAATGTACATCAAACAGTCATATTAAACATTAATTTTGGTTCTATGAAAAAGCCCCAGGTAGGAACCGAGTCAATCGGTTGCTATGGGAACCTGTCACCATAAGCTGAAATTGATTAGCCAATCATCTTCTCGCAAAAGCTCAAAACGTCGATTAAATTTGACATAAAACGGCGTCATTAAACATTTGGGTACTGGTATTTAAAAGAGACTCAAAATGAGCCTTGTATGTCTCTCTATGACGTTGCCTAAGCACTGCCTAAGCATGAGCGAGACGAGGCGTGCCCGATAAAGCCTTCTTTAATTATTTCGCTGCCTGAAAACGAGCATTCGCTTTTATCGCCACCACGTAGGTGGTCGTTAACCCGAAATATAGCTGCGATTAACAAAAAACCCACGTTTGCTTTAATAGAGTGTTAAGTTCACCGTGCCGGTAGAGTTCTTCAAATGTAGTGCTATTAGTCACGGAATTTTACTTACTACGCATGTGTTTTGTAGTGGTCAGTTATAGTGGACAGCTTAGATGTTATTAAAATGGAAGTAAATACAACAAACTGATGATATTCGAAATAAGGTTATTAAAAAACCTGATTATTATGAAGCAAAATCGTTCACGATATCTTTGAGGTTCACTGAGGTTGCATAAAAAGATCCTATGCACCCAAGTGCGTGAAGCGTCCTGCCGTGAAGCAGAGACTTCCCTATCCTGAACAGACTTCGCGCCGCGCGCTACAATTGACTAAATGACCTTGACGTAACGATGTGACCGTATCTAGAACATCATTTCATTTCATTTTCATTTCATATTTTTTATACGTTTCGAAATAAAAAACCTTAATAATAGTAGATCTATTTCACCATGTTTTTGTTTTTCCCATAGTCTTTTTATTTGTACATACCTATATATTATTTAATGTGTGCAAATATTGACATCTCTGTTTACTTACATAAATCGACAAGTTGCTCTCAGGCGTGATCTATGTGGAAACATTGTGATGATTAAGAGAAATCCTTAAACACAACTTTTTTTTGTTCGGCCAGTCGTGCCAAAGGGACGAATGCAAAGATCTAATCGACCCACTTTTCCCTTCACGACTGTGATGCTGGGGGACCGAGTGTAATCTACTTCTTTCAATCTTCTTTGTGCGGCCATCTCCTCAGTCTTTTGTGCGGGACAATTATCACTCCGGACGTTATCGCTGTGAAAACCTATTTCACGGGGCAACCAATGATGAATTATCGTGGCTATGATTTTGGGAACAACATTTTCAGGAGCTAATTGTTCCCAATATAAACTTAGCTTGGATTTAATCCACAAATGAGATGCCGGATCTCAAGGAAATTTTACTAAGATGCTTAGAGGACACAAATCAAGGTCTGCTTGTGCTTCTGAGAATAACTGAGAATAACAGAATAAAAACCGGCCAAGTGTGAGTCGGACTCACGCACGATCGGTTCTGTACCATTATTTATTCAACATTAGACACAATGATCGAGAAAAAAGGGCAAAAAATCACGTTTGTTGTATGGGAGCCCTAAATATTTATTTTAATTTAATTATTTACTTTTAAAGCGAATATAAAACTAAATATTCTGTGAATATTTTAAGCGTCTACCTGTCGCCGTTATTAATATACAGCAAAAACCGGCAAAAAATAACGTTTGTTGTATGGGAGCCCCCTTTAAATACTTATTTTATTCTGTCAGAAGCACATCATCTGTGAAAATCTCGACTGCCTAGCTATCACGGTTCATGAGATACAGCCTGGTGACAGACAGACGGGCAGACAGACAGGCAGACGGACAGTGAAGACTTAGTAATAGGGTCCCGTTTGGTACCCTTTGGGTACGGAACCCTAAAAAAGAAGCTTATCGTTCTTAAGAAAAAACGGTCTTCACAGACAAACAGTTAAATAACAAAATTATCTTTTAAGGGTTCCGTTTTTTCTTTCGAGGTCCTGAACCTTTAATAAGTAAAAATACTTACGCGTGCATCCTTTCGGCTCGTCACTCTTGTCTCCGCAGTCGTCCTCTCCATTGCAGTACTTGTCCAGGGAAATGCACTGGCCCGTATCGCAGAGCAGTTCGCTTAGCCTACAAGGGAGCTCCACCCCACTTTCTCGCGGCGACTTGTTTCTTTTCTGCGCCATTATTTCGAACTCGGAGCTCGCGTTGGCTTCCTCGCTCACAAACTCCTCGGTAAAGTCTTGGGGTCTGCCCAGTTTGAAACTGGCCAGAGCTATGATTAAGAAGAGGGTGCGGTTGTTTAGAACATCTAGTAAACTCTTTATGATACACATTTTCGCCTGTACAGTTCGTGTTGTTTGGTGTGCCGCTTGCGTCACATTTTATTTGGTGTGGATTTCAGTCCGCATCTTCGCTGTTTCAGTGCCTGTGGACAAAGAGAAATATTTGTAATAATATTCTTTTGTGCAATAAAGAAGAGTGATGGTTGTAACGGCAGAACGCCGGCCTCATTTTTGGGAGGACGTGGTTTCGAATCCCGGCTTGTACCAATGACTTTGTTTTTAAAGTTACGTACATTCGTGAAGTTGTAGTAACAATACCACTCGCTAACGGTGAAAGAAAACATCGTGAGTAAAACTGAGTGTATGAGGTATTCACGTACATCAGAGCTAATCCGCGCTCACGCTCTCTTTTTGAGAGAAATCCTGTGCCCTGCAGTGGGGCATATATAGGCTACATAAAAGAAATAGCCAAGATGAAGATATTGTCTTATTTCAGTAAAATGTTCCATCTACAATATTCAAGGTACTTTCCCTCCATGTGGCACAGCTGTGGGACGCCCTGTATAATTTGGATACAGGTTTGATAGTTTGGATTATGAACCGGTGCAGAATTTCCTCTAGCAGCAGAAATTACTTAATCGAAAAAGTCTTCGCTCTTCGTCACTGCAGAAAATAACTTGATAATGTCAACAGCCCACGTCCTTACATATGTATAGTTGTGATGAAGACCGGTATATTGAGGCAGCTAGGAGCACGTAAACAGGAAACAGATCAATCTCCGCGGGGCACAAGCTAACCTGATTGTAATGATGGACGCTTAAATAACAGTCTTTGACAAGAAAATCGACGAGGAAATACAGACCAGTCGCAAGATACTGAATCGAGTCAAAGTATTTTTATTAAAAGCTGCAAAGAAACTACGACTTAGTAAACATTTCAAGTTAAACTATTAGGTTCATACTACGTAGTATGATGTAGAGACATAGATCGTTTCGAAGATCCCTGTGCTAAAGAGAAAAACATAGCACATTAGGTAAATAAATTGCCTGACGAGTGTTTTAGAGGAATCGCGTTTTTATAAATAAGACCGTTAGTCTTTTCAATTTGGTCCTTAAGCAACAGTAAAATTTGATTATTCTAAGACCTAGAACTTGCGATTTGAACTAGCTTTAATTCCAGACATCGTGATCATCTAAATAATCTTCAGTGTTGCAGTAGCCCCTTTCTCTTACACATTTTGTCAACTGCGTTACTGAAAAGCTTCTTATATCTTCAGGAATCTTATTGTAAAATCGTATAAAATGACTAATAAAGGATGTATTAACCTTTGCCAGCCTAAATCTTGGGAAAGAAACTTTATTTATTTCTAGTATCCATTTAAATTGTGTTGGCTACCTATAGTTTTCAAATTACTGTTTTTTTTCCTGACGTACCTACATCATATTCTCATAAATATACTGACTAGCAACTGTAAGGATGTTAATTTCTTTAAAGAAATCTCTTAACGAATCCCTATTGCCTGGCTTATGTATGAATCATATCACTCTCATAGATAAGCTGCAAAACACGAGTCAAACAATACGTCCGGCTTGTCAAAATGTTTTCACACAAAATGTTAATTAAGCCCCATTGTGTGGCAATGAGCTGATTGGACATGCTGAATAATACTCGTACTAAATTTTATAACACCAGCCATTTGTAAGCTAAACACGATCACACAAATCACAAAGGGAAATAATAAGCTTCTCCACCCCTTCAACTCACCATGAATGCCGTGCCTATACTCGAAGGTGCATCAGGTTATTTTTACTTAATGCAAGATAAGGCAGATTTCTTGCATAAGGGTCTGGTGACGACGGAGCTACTGCATTATTAAGTTGTATCCACATTGCCTTAGGTTGGAGACATGGTGAAGACGAGCTTGAGTACAGACTTGGCTGGTTGGATGCTTTCTATAGTAAACAGAAACAAAATGCAGACAAGCCAAGGAGGCTCGACTAACAATCGCGAAACGTCTTACACATAACCTGCTGGGGTGGATCTCGTCCTCATATGCGCGCACTCTTCTTACTTACATTACGGGAGAGGTACGTACGTACTCGTGCAGACCTTGACATAACTCGGCAATTTGATGACAACTGCTCTAATTTTGGTTCTCAAGCTCATGAGATTCACATACATTTTAATTGATACATAGGTTGTACGTAAACTTAAAACACAGATAAATTTTGAAGCAATGATTTATTTATTTTCTATTTGACAGAGTGGAAACTAAACACAAACGAAATTTATAAACAAAATTTAAAGTGACGTATTTGATCTTAGCTACAATCCATTGAAAGATGTTTTCGTTACCAGATAAAAGTTATTTACCAAATCTACCCAGCCTTCTTCTCACACCCAACAACAAGACCAATTCATAGTATTACGCACCAAGCATAAATCACGCTCGCACTCACATATACGTTATATTAAATTTCTTTATCTAAGCGCGATCTAGCCACTTCAGGTGTGCTGTTATTTATGCCCCGCACACATGGCAGGGGCTGAATGTATTGCCCTACTTAGTGGGGGTGCAAAATAAGGAAATCTCAGAAGGTCGAAGAGTATAGTGGGTAATATTTTGGAAAGAGCTTTGGCACTACGTTTTGTTACACAGCACAGGTGGTAAATATGGCTCATACAGTTGTGCTGGTTAAGTGAGACTTTTTTCGCAAACTCAATTTACGCTTTTACTCCAGTGTGTGGGTTTGAGTAGAAAGAGAATCCATTACAGAACTGAAAAGCACTAACTAAAGCAATGAGTATTCAGGAGCATCGTGTTGGTACCAATTACTATTGTTAGTACAGCATTAGAATGAGATAGGTTTAGCACCTTCAGGTTTATGGTAAGTAGAATTATGCATTTTCATATTCCTCTCTAACGGCATCTTTCGTTCACTTCCTCCGTAACCTCTTTACTTGTTCTTTATTTTTAAAATCACTGTTCTTACTATCTCAGTTCTATCAATTTGAATCCACTTCATTTTGAGTTTTGGAATCTACAACATCTTTATTGCATTGTTCTAAAATACCAATATCCACGAATGTTATCTATCCGCTGTTGCTCTACTACTAACTGTCTTTAGAACACCAATTAGTCCACACTCATCTACTTATATAAGGCACGCTACTTGTTTCTGTCCTCGGGCATTCTAATTCAGCTATCACCGACAATCCAAATTTAGATCGTTGGTCTATTCTGCTTTACGTACACGCCCAGGCTTTACGTATTGCACAACAGTAAGACCTATCCAATAAGTCAACTTCTTGTTCAAAATGAAAACATTTGGGTAATGCTTTACAGTTTGAGTTTTCATTAAACATGCGCAAATTGTCTCTTTGGTAAGATCGACTCACTCAGTTAATTCTATCTTTGTATCTTTAAATTACTTACCCCCGGTTTCTCGTACACCAATAAGCTGTTAATCTACTGTTAACAGCTGTCAGTGGTTTTTTTGTATGCGCTTTGGTCAATTGACAGCTGCTAACGGTAGATTAACAGCGTTGTTAGTCTACGAGAAACTGGGGATTATATTGTCAGGATTAGATCGAGGTTCTTTCTAGAGGCTTCAACTAACTATCTCCTCTCCCACCAAAATCGTAAAGTTCAGTAGCTTCGGGAGCGTGAAAGAGTGCCCGAGTTAGAATGGGAGAGAGCATTTCATCGCTTTGACTCCTCCGGTGCGTCGTATTCATGCGTCTCACTCAAATGCCGACATAGTACCATCGGCTTAAAAGCGTCTGAGAGAGAATACAGTGATGTAATACTTTGACTCTTAAGTTGAAGACACATCTAGTGCGTCGAGGTGATTTATCTCAAGTAGATCTATCTGATCAAGATCTTTTTTTATGTAGCCTATGTAGGTCCCACTGCAGGGCACAGACTTTCACTCAGAGAGAGAGAGAGTATTAGTCCAGTCAAAATAGATATTGAGTTTGCATTACTTCCCAACAAGCTGGATTTTGGGATAGGTCTTAAATACGTCGTTAAAAATCCCCAAAAAAGTCCCCATCGATCCCGCTTGTGCGTTGTATTTAATCCGAGTTCAAGGGTTTTTTATTTTTGTTTTTTGCGTTATATCTCTGAAACGGAGATTGTACCTAAAAATGGATGTACGAAATTTTGTAGGGTCATAAAATTCTCTACAAAGTATCCATTTTTAGGGTTCTGTACCCAAAGCGTGCCAAACGGGACCCTATTACTAAGACTTCACTGTCCATCTGTCCGTCTGTCCGTCTGTCTGTCTTTCTGTCTGTCACCAGGCTTTACCTCATGGACCGTGATAGCTAGGCAGTTTGAATGTTCACAGATGATGTATTTCTGTTGCCGCTATACCAACAAATACTAAAAGCAGAATAAAATAAATATTTAAGGCGTGCTTCCATAGAACAAACGTTGTCTAAAGACAGCGCTCGCCATCTAGCGGCCATCTATGTAACCTTCACTGCGCCGATGTCATGTCGTTAAATATCAATTTTAAACGCTTTATGTTGGTTTCTATAGATGGCCGTGTTCTCAAATTCGATCTTTGTCCAATGTTGTATAGAAAATAGTACGGAACCCTTCGTGCGCGAGTCCGACTCGCACTTGGCCGGTTTTTTCTCCTTATGAAGCACCGTTCTCGAGTTATTACGACTTCACACTGTAGGAAAGTCGTATTTACAACTGTATGTACACATTTATATTACATACACACATATAAAAACACACGCCTGCATCCTAGAGGCAACATCAGAATATTGTATATGCGAAGCTGTTCATAATTTTTGTGCAGATGTCTCAAAGTAAATAATCATAAAGGTAAGTCTGCAAAACAGGAGCATATTCTGCAGACAGGTATATATCACTGTTTAACACGATTTAATTGGTTTTCAAAATTACTAATAAATCCTTGCTCGACGAAAATTATCGCCGTGGGCAATCCAACAACATGGTACTTATCAAAATTCCCTTAAACCTCAAACGAAAACAGTAGGTATTGTGTTTACACCGGTACAAACACCTACGTCAATGTAACTAAGCAAATTCATTATTATCTCAGATCTACACGGGTGCTGTTCATGGTTAGTTATGGTTCACAAGCACGATACTCGCTTAGGCAACATGGTATATACCTACACTGCACCCGATATTGTCTAATAACAAATTTAGGCAGGGAGAACGAAGAATGGCATAAAATCAGCGCTGGCAAAAGGCAGCGGATTTTTTTATGACAGTAAAAGCTAACGTCGAGAATGAGAAGGCTGTTTTGTAGTTTAAAGTTAGGGGTAAGGTCCTCTTTAGTTTTATACTACAATCTATAATGCTTCTCATTGCTCCTAAATATGAGGACTACCGTAACTAGTTTTTTTATGTATTTTAATGTGCGTATATACTTTAGGTGCCAATCTAGCTTAAACGTATTAAGATTCTTACCTGTTTTATATGCCTAATAAACAAAATAACATATAATAAAATTAAGGTAATTAAATTTTGCCAAATAAATTGCCGTCTAAGATAGATGGCCCGTTTAATCTATAACTAAGTTAAAACTAAATTAACCCGGCGGTACTCGCTACCTATTTTCAAACTCAAACACTCGCTACCGGGTAAAAAATACCACAGTGTTAAGTTGCCCTTATTTGGGAAAATAAGAAACTATTTAAGTTTTTAACATTTTAGTGGTATTACTATAAGCATTTTTCATAAATAAAATGGTGAATGGAAGTTATAACATTTATTTATTTAAAATGAAAGCTTATCCTAAAACAATCAAGAAAATTAGAACTTTTTTCTCACAATATTCGAAAAATCAACAAAAATAGTATTTCTTCTTACTAATTACCCAAAATTGAGATCAATATCAAAAATAGACTTATTACCTAGCAAAATAATAACAAAATAAAGGCACCTTTATAATAAAAGAACTTTGGCATCAAAGTAACTACTTCACCCTGTTACACCCTGTATATTTGTGTGTATTTATCGTACGCCTGCATCAAACATGCAAGTCTTTTTCTCACAGCTAGAATGCCTACTATACAAACTAAGTATCAAAAACAAGAATAAAATCGTCTTAAGTGGAGATTTTAACATTGATACGTTACAAAATAACAAAGAAACAAATGAATTAAAATCTATGTTAACCAACCACAACATCAACCTACATATAGAAGAAGCTACTAGACAAAAAACGTGCATCGATAATATAGCTAGCAACATATCCCCCATCATATCAGCAAACACTGTACAAAGTGGGCTTTCCGACCACAACACGTGCCAAATAATGACATTTCCTATAGAAAAACAATTAGAAACAGAAAAAGATTACTACATAAAAAAAAGGGACTATAACAACGAAAATATAGAAATATTTAAGAAATGTTTACGTTCCTTATCTTGGTCGGAAGTGTTTGAAACGGAAGATGCGGACGTAGCTTTTAACAAGTTTAAAGAAACTTTTGATGTATTCTACAAGCTCTGTTTTCCGATAGTAAAAATCAAAATCAAAAGAACCCTAAAGGGGCTAAAATGGGTCACAACTGGTATAAAACTATCATGTAAAAAAAGTAGATACCTAAGATATAAATACTACTCAACCAAAGAACCTCAAGATAAAATTAAATTTCAAACTTATTCCAAGGCATTAAAGAAATGTATTAAAAACGCACAATCGAATGTAAATAAGCTATATATATCCAACGCAAAAAATAAATGCAGGGCTGCTTGGAAAGTTATACAAGAGAATAAAAATAATAGACAAAATAGAGATATTGACAAAATTATAGTGGAAAACAAGGAAATTACGGATCCAGTAGACATAGCGAATGAATTTAATAAAAAGTTCATAGATATTGAAGTGAAAGAAAAAAACACGCCACCTACAAAAAAAATTACACTAAAAGACAGAAACCCGGATTCCATCTACATTCAACCATGTGACATATTAGAAGTATCTAACATTATTAAATCTCTAAATGCCACAGACTCCGTAGGATACGATGGAGTTGCTACAAAAATTTTAAAAGCGTGTGTCAAAGAATTAGCTCACGTAATGTGCTGCTTAATCAATTTATCATTGACGACAGGTAAATTTCCCATTTTTCTAAAACCTTCGATTATTAAACCATTGTATAAAAAAGATAGCAAGATGAATATTGATAATTACAGGCCGATAGCACTAATTAGCATTTTCTCCAAGATTTATGAAAAGGTGATGCAAAAAAGGATTAAAAATTTTTTGGTCAAACATAAAATCATAAAAATTCAGCAAAACGCTTTTCAAGAAAACAAATCTACAAGCCTTGCAGGCTTTCAATTGACATCAGAAATTGTAGAAAACGTGGATAAAGGTAAACCAGTAGCGGTAATATTCTTTGACATGTCTAAAGCATTTGACTTTGTATCTCACGAAATCCTATTGGACAAATGTGAGAAATACGGTATAAGAGGTATTGCTTTGGAATGGCTTAGTAGCTATTTAAAAAACCGTCAACAAAGAGTAGAAATAACCACGCTGTTAAACAACGAAGTAGAAGTCTACCAGTCTACCTCAAAAGTAAACTCCTACGGGGTTCCTCAGAGCAGCATATTAGCGCCAATGCTCTTTCTATTGTATATAAATGACCTACCTGACATTACTAAAAATAAATGTGTTCTCTTTGCTGACGATATTTCGATGACAATTGTACGTAATGACGCTAAAAGCTTTGAAAATGACGTGAATGAAACTATTCTGAAGGTAACTGAATGGCTTAAATCAAATAACCTCCGAGTTAATGCCAATAAAACAAAATACATACAATTTAAGAACATTAGAATGGCACCACAAGAAATGAAGGTAGTATGCAATAAAACTAGTATAGAGCCGTCCTCGTCAACCACATTCCTAGGTATAGTTTTAGACGAACACTGCACTTGGTTACCACACGTAGAAAAAGTATGCAATAAGTTAAATAGGTTTGTTTATGCACTGCGTAAACTCAGAAATACATCTGACCTACAGACGGCACTTATGGCATACCACGGCTATGTTGTATCTGTACTCAGATACGGCCTCATACTCTGGGGAAATGCTAGAGAAATAAATAAAGCACTAATAACACAAAAAAGATGCATTAGGGCTATCTGCAATGCAGCCCCTATGGACTCCTGCAAACCACTATTTCAAAAGCTGAAAGTGCTATCCCTACCAAGTCTATACATCTTCGAAATAGCATGTTTTGCACACATCCATCAAAAATCAATATTTAAAAAATATGAAGAAGTTTATAATTTCAAGACCCGTTATCCAAGTAAGGTTGTAGCCCCCCCATGTAAAACTGAGTTATGTCAACGAAATTGCTACCACATGCTAATAAAGGTGTACAATAAACTTCCAGAAACACTGAAATGCATGCCATTGTATCCGTTCAAAAGGAAGCTGCACAAATGGCTACTTGAAAAATGTTTTTATACTGTAAATGAATTTCTTCACATGAAAAAAACTAACATTGACATTGTATAAAAATCTGACATTAATATTCAATTGACATCGCTTGTGACTGTCTTAAAAATAAAATTGTTTAATATATAACTTCATTTTTATCGTTAGTTGTAGAAAGAAATGCATTACTCAAATTCTTAATATTTGCATGCCTAGAATAGGTGAAATATGTTGGAAACACATCTTTAGTTATAACATCTGAAATGTACCATATTTGACGCAAATAAATATCTTGTATCTTGTATCTTGTATCTACAGCAATCACCACAAATTGGAATTGTATGCTCGCGGCATATCTTTTTGAGGCACAATTCGCACGACTATGAGATCCCAAGCATCTAAAATAGACGAACAAGATCGTCCTTCGCCATTCGGTCCCGGTACACATATAACGATGTCATGGGATCTTGTACGTACACGAAGCAATGGAGCACGAACTTGCCACTGAGTTACTCTTTGCCAGTAAACTTCCCTCGCCTAACATACTTCAATGGTACATCTTCTAAATACCCTCCTTCAATTGGCCGCAGCGGCTCTTCTTGATCTTCATGTGGTAACGCAGAATCTGCAGATCGAACGTAAATCATCATCATCATCATCACCATCATCACCCATTTGACGCCTACTGCAGGACATAGGCTTCCTTCGTGGTTTTCATAACCATGAGGGGTTTCGCCATAATCGCTACGCTTGGCAGGCGGGTTGGCGATCGCAGTATGCGGTTGGAATCTCAGGAAGACGCTGCTGCCCGTCTCCTGGTAATTGATTTCCTTAGTCGCCTTCTACGACATCCACGACGAACATAAATAATACTCTAAATCTGAGTCCACTTCTTGCTCAGTTTCACTTTCGTGTTCGCTGTGCACTTCATTATCGTCTACTTCCGACACATTTTCTTCTTCCTGAAGCAATTCTTTTATTATTGTATCCGCCAGTGGATGATTCATCTTATATCGATCTAAAACAAGAAAAAACAATAGCAAACATATCGAAAATAAGGTAACAAGAACCGTCGCTACCGGGTATTTTTCACCCATACTCACTTTACACGTCCGTTGACACCAATCGCCGCACACCAACTGAACTGTCACCTGTGCTAAGGGAGGGTATATTATCGCGTCGAAGCTACCTAGAATCATGTGGACCGGGGGCGCATAGAATAAAAGATGGAAACAAATTAAACTACTCTGTGGTATTTTTTACCCAGTAGCGAGTACCGCAGGGTTAAATCCTTTTGCCTAAAGTATATAAGATAAAAATATTCTTTGTATTTTGTTTAACTCCTTTTGACAATGTAGAACGTCCACAATTTTTTTTTATTACAAAGGTGAGGTCGTGTTGAAAGAAAATGATTGTGGTTGAGATCTTTCTTTACGGTCTATATTTTCATAATGTACCTAATTATTGAAAACTAATTCTAGTCACCTGGTACACAAAGGCTCCGTACAAATCCTGCGTAAATTGTGATGTCACTTGGTGACTATCGCATTATTATAAAACGAATACAATGAAACATTCTACTCAATCAAGTTCACGCCTTTGCAGTCAACAACCTTATTAGAAAACGTTTAAAATTCAATGGAAAATTTGATGACACAAGTAGCAGTAATGGATGAGGCGTTTAAAAGGAAAGGAATGAACATTAATGTGAGTAAGACAAATGTAATGGTGTTCGAAAAAGATGATGAAATGACTGAGTGCAAGATAAGGATTAGAGGTGAAAGAGTGGAACAAGTGAAAGAATTTGTCTATTTGGGGAGCCTCTTTACAAGGGATGGCAAGTGTGAAGGTGATATAGAAAGAAGAGTAAAAGCAGGAAATTGTGTAAACGGTGCATTGCACTCCTTTGTGAGCGGCCAAAACATCTCCAAAAGAGCTAGATTGGCTATCCATAATGGAGTGCTAGTCCCAACACTTATGTATGCTAGCGAGACTTGGGTATGGCAAAAGAAGCAAGAAAGTAGGATTAATGCAGTAGAAATGAGGTCCTTGAGAAGTATGTCTGGCGTTACTTTGAATGACAGGATACGCAATAGTGTGATTAGAGAACGTTGTGGACTGAAAGAGGATGTAGTGACAAGAATTGAGAAAGGAATGTTGCGTTGGTTTGGACATGTGGAGAGGTTGAAGGAAGAAAGATTGACAAAACAAATATATCGAGCGAATGTGGATGGAAGGGCCGGTAAGGGACTACCCAGACGGACATACTTTGACCAAATAGAGGATGTATTAACTTTGTATAAAAAGTACCCGAAACCGGCGTGCGTGCATGCAACGACTAATGAGTGTTGAGGAAGCGAAAGTGATCTGTCAGGATCGTAGCAAGTGGCAGTCCCTGGTCTCTGCCCACCCCTCTGGGATACAGGCGTGAGTTTATGTTATGTTAACTCTATTTTTGCATTTTTTGAGACTTGTCAAACCCGAATAAATATTTTCATGGTTTTTATTTTTAATTTGTTTTTGCAGTAAGTATTTGTATGTATTTAATGGTATACAAGCAACATTGTAAGTTTGAGGTGAGTTCCCCATTGTTACTTTTAAGGGCCTAACATTTCTGCACAACGCGGCTTGTCATTCGTTCGTTTAATTCGATGGCGGTGACAGCGTAAGGCAACCCAGCGACGCTCAAGTTGATCGCCCTACTTACCGTCGAGTGTACTTTTTCATTTACATAGTTACTTGGTTTACTTTAGCAGTAGCACTTCGCTCTTTGCAAACCGGTAAACTATACAGGCTGGTGTGTATGTTTTCATACGTCGGAGTTTTACAAACAGATTTCGTGTTTCAATATTGTACATAGATAGATAACACTTTATGGTACATAAAAAAGGAAATTACACATTTATTTCTCACATTGTGAGTACCGGACTAACCCCCGGTTTCTCGTACGTATCGTAACAGTTCTTTGTAGGCACGTTTGCCAACTGACAGTCGTTAGAATAACAGATTGTTACTGTACGAGAAACTGAGGATTACACAAAGATTGACCGCCTCATTGGTGTAGCGGTTAAGACGCTTGACTACCAAAACAGAGGTCTTGAGTTCGATTCCCACTGGAGGCCGCCGTACTTAATTTGTACAAATGGCCTCAGTCTGGGTGTATTTTTATGTGAATGATGCCCTTGCCTGGTCACCATAGCACAGGTATCCTAAGCAACACCTGGAGAAGTGATTGTGTTGGGTTGAAGTTATATTTACATGTAAACTGGTATTATATATTTAAATTTACCGGAAAGCCAGGGCCCTATCATTGAAATAACATCGGGGTTGCTCAAAATTCGGAAGTTTTTACGAGTCTCTATAGCAGATTATATCGAGGTAGGCGGCAAAGTGTTGGCGTTTTTGTTTGTTCTAATTTTATCAGTGAAGTTACCTTTGCATATACAGAATGCAAAATGGAGGCAAGTAGGCAAGCACAGCAATAGGTTGCATAGTTTTTAGCTCTGTTTATCCTCAGTCAAAGTTACACTAAGCATAGCATTTCCATGTTAGTGATGTCCTTGTTTAGTTAGTTACCATATAACAGGGTATCCTAGTTTAGCATCAGGACACGTGACTGTGTTATGTGAATATTATGTTATGTTACGTTAGGTCATGTTGTGTTATCTTGGCTATAATGTAACCCAAGTTGCTAATTAAATTAAATACAAGACAATTCCAGTCATTATTCGGATATATGTTCTTGCAGTTGTAAAACTCACCTCCTGACAAAAGATCTGTGTCGCCCAAACTGTGTTAGCCTTTACCTTCCCGGGACTTAATAACGGGAATACGAAATGCCCATGAACGCTTGTAATTCACCCCTCCCTCCGACATTCAGATGCAAATTCTGTAAATTTTCTCATCTCAATCCTTCCGTGAAATCAGGAATGGGAATCGGAATCCTAATTGCGAGGTACGATATCGTGTCAAATAACTGCCAAAAATTCTTGAGACTGTTTGCTACACAAATAGGCAGGAAAAATATACGTGCTTTTTCCTTAATTCATTCACATGTACTGTATTTTCAATACATTATTTAGGAACACAATCGCACTCCTAAAAAAACAGGGTATCATGTTAAATACTCTGTTCTTGAGCCGTAAAATAAGTTGCAACTTTTACCAACTCGCCAGCGATAAGTTCGTCTTTGTAGGTACATGTCACTTCTTATGTAATGTCCTTTCACATGTTTCGTGTGAAATAAAATACAACAAATAAAATTTTTTTTCAGAGCGTAACAAGTTTACGACATAGGACATTTTTTTTTTGTTTTTAGCCTAAGTAATACTCCTTTACGACTAAACACTTAAAGTTGACCAAATCATATTAATATGATCTCGCCTGCTCTATCAAGGATGTAAGTTAGAGTTGTTCCGTAATACAAATAATTAACAAATAATTAACTTTACACTTCATCATCATCAGCAATTCGACGCCCACCGCAGGACATAGGCCTCCCTCATGGTACCGCTCGTAGCCCCGGCTGCCTGAGTGATCTTTCAGTGCATGGATGGGTCGCCGTCTATGCCTAACGCTAGTGGCATTTTTCCGAGCGGTTCCGTGCTTCGCAAGGCACGTTAAGCTGTTGGTGCCGGCTGCCGTCGATAGATGGCAGTCGTTAAGCCAAGTCAGAGGCCTTAGGGCAGCTTGACAACTTCTGACAGTAGACGAGCCACTAGTCTACAAGCCTCCACCAATCCGGACTTGGCCCCCGTGGTGGAGTATGGCCTATACCTTCCTCAGGGAAGAGACCCGTGCCCCTCGGTGGGGACATAATGGGTTGATGATGATGGTTTTTAACCATGAAGGGTTGTGCCATAATCGCCACGCTTGGCAGGCGGGTTGGCGATCGCAGTAAGCGGTTGGAATCTCAGGAAGACGCTGCTGCCCGTCTCCTGGTAATTTATTTCCTTAGTCGCCTTTACATTTACTTTATTATTATTATTTATTCATTTCCTTCCGTGGATGTGGCAGAAGGCGACTAAGGAAATACATTACCAGGAGACCTGAGATTCCAACCGCATAATGCGATCGCCAATCCGCCTGCCAAGCGTGGCGATTATGGCAAAACCCTTCATGAATAGGAAAACCATGAGGGAGGCTTATGTCCTACAGTGGGCGTCAAATAGCTGATGATGATGATGATTATTTATTACACGATTTATTACCGGCAACTCCTTGAATCTATTATAAAGTTCCGGTGAAATGTAGGGGTTTGTTCTACTCATGTCCAAGGTACTGAAAAAAATATCATCTATATAGTCGACGAGAAGATAGGCTATAAAAATTTATTATAAATTTGCCCGTAATGCAACTGAGTAGAGTAATAGAGAACACTTAAGGCAAAAAGCTAAATCCTGATAAACAGCTTGAAAGCGATAGGAATTGTCATTACATTACGAAACAACGGTTTCCATTTCAATGTCTGCTTAGTTATTCAAAATTGCTGGTGCATATATTATTGCCGGCTATATACGTATAGGCAAAAGGTGCATAATGTGCAAAATTGCAATGCGACATTTCGGAAGTCGTTGCAACTGTGACACTGCAATATGCAAATGGGCGTAAAAGCGAATTTGTGTTTCCAAATGCGGAGCGAAGCGCTTACTGAGGGTTTAAATTTACAATTCTATTATAAAACCGTTGCGGGTAATACGTCCAAATGCAAAACTATCGGATAGTTTGACTGCGAGCCGATGTGCGATCTAGAGATAGATTTGCATATATTTTTCGCTTAACGCGTTCAATTTTACTTCTATTATATGACGTTTGCAATGTGTCTGAATACCAAACTACGGACAAGTGCGAGCAGAACTCATGCTTTTAGAGTTCCAAGCAAACGATTACTATCTTTGCAGTGGAAAAAAATGTCCTCCCATGCAATCTTCCTGCAAAGGTAACTTTGTAAAATAAATCTATTAAAACACAACTTGTAAAAAAAACAAGGTCTCGCAACTCAGTTCTTCTACCGTAAAAAGCTGTGAGATCCATGTAATACCAAGTCAGTTAATTTATTCAGTCCCTTCTTAAGGGTCCTTCTGTCTTAAGTTATTACGTGACTAGCTAACCTAACAACATCTTACATAAGCAGCCTATATACGTTCCACTGTAGGGCACAGGCCTTCTCTCAGAGAGAGAGTATGGGCTTAATCACCACGCGTGCCCACCGCGGATTGGCGATTTCAAGCGCTGAGGTACGTGAATAGCTCAAAAACATCTTATAGTGACCATAAAAATATTAAAAACCCTTTGTTTTTAATAAATAGATTGACTTGGCCTTCGCGTGAAAATACAGTGTATCTCACTAGTAATACATATTAAATTAAATTAGATTGTTAAGTCCGATTGCCAAGTCAATCTATTTGTTTAAAACATACAAGGTTTTTAGTAGATTATATTGTATTAGAACACTTTATTGTACACACCAGAAAAAAATAAATATGTAAAAGGGTTACATGTCTATGTTTTGCCGTATACAATTGGCGATATTGATATGGTCACCATAAGATGTTGTTAGGGTGGCTAATTACGTAATAACTTAAGAAAAAAGGACCGTTAAATAGGGACTGAATAAATTAACCGACTTGGTACTACATGAAACTCACAACTTTTTACGGTAGAAGAACTGAGTTGCGAGCTTGCGAGAATTGGTTTTTTTACAAGTTATGTTTTTTCCT
Organism: Yponomeuta malinellus; assembly: GCA_947308005.1. Taxonomy (NCBI): domain Eukaryota; kingdom Metazoa; phylum Arthropoda; class Insecta; order Lepidoptera; family Yponomeutidae; genus Yponomeuta; species Yponomeuta malinellus. Next base: position 9,836,107 of record OX371006.1, on the reverse strand, counting down.
ACTTCCTACTTTTTTCCTTGACCATTTTACAAGTTACCTTTGAACATAATTATATCTAGGTACCCATCTACACTTATTATTCTATTATATTATACACATACAGGTACATTGATTTATTCACTGCAAATATAACTTTGTGATCCTATATATTTATATGAGATTATAAAGTTATTTATGCAGTTGGTGTATCTAGAAAACTGGACCCAAATTGCAAAATTTTAAATTTTCCTTGATTTATACAGTAAACACTAATTGTATTCCAAATTTGAAGCGTCGTGTCTGCTAGAGGTGCCTTAGAGTTTTGATGATCGGTCAGTCAGTGAGTGAGTGAGTAACAAAAAAAGAAAGTTTGACTTGCAATTCTTAACCACTCGTCTGCCGCGACACAGATCTGTGTCCAACTTAGTATGGGCCACCTATACGTTGCGTTCCGCGAGGGCAGTTCAGTATTTGTTCAAATTGAATTAAATTTGAAATATACCGTATTTATACAATGCCTGCTTGGTTACTGAAGATTAAAGCTTCTAATTCTATCCACAATGAAGTTTTAGGGGGTCGAAAATGTCCTGAACTGCTTCGAGAAAAGGATGGTACGGCCCTGCCGCTTTTTTGCTCGACTTGGCGAGGGCACTGCTGCGCCCCCAGATCTCTACGTGATAGAACTACAAACGTGTTGTAATATCTTGCTTCTTGTCATCTTTACGAGTCTACGACAAAGTTTGTTTTGTTAGTTAAAATCAATTGGTTACACTTTTCTGAAATCGGTACGTTTTTTAATGGGATCATAAAGTCGTTCAAACGGCATATTTTTGGCAAATTTCACACAACACTTGGTCCACTTTCTTTGCTGTGCAAGACCATCTAGACTTGACTACCCTATTATATTAAGCCCGTGGCTCTGTAAATTCCTTTTTATATACCTGTAACCATCAGTGTCCGCGACTACGTTCGCATGGTTAACGGATTACCCCATAGCCTATGTCCTGTCCACTCTGAAGGTCCATTCCAAATACTGGTGAAATAATTTTTGAAATACTTTCGGAGATTACCCTTTCTATATAAATTACACACTTTTACTCTTTATAATATTGGTAAAGACTATCAGTGGCCGTGACTACGTTCGCTTATTAAACGGATAAGCCTATAACCTAAGCTTATTAAACGGATAAGCCTATAATCTAATCTAATTTATGTATAATCGGATAAATACCCTGACGATGTACTTATCCGATTTCAAAATTTTTTTCAGCAGTATTTTTTGAGGTTACCTCTTACATTCAAACTCACAAACTTTTCCTTTTTATAATTTTAGTATAGTGTCCTTTTATTTTAATTAGTATTTCAGCTTTTTTATTAAGACAAAGTGTGTTTTTTATCTATTTCTATTTAAAACTATTTATGGCAATATACTATTTTATTAAAATGACAGTTATAAGGGACTACATAGGCAGAGTCGATTCAAGGCTTAACTAACTAAACCATATAGGTAATCAACACTTCAGGAGTCAACGTTCTCTCTTATTACGCTCTCTCTTATATAGACTTGTTTATCTTACGACCACCCACCGGGGCTCAGCAGTGTGGAGTACTTTGATAAAATAAAGGTTTGTGCGACACTCAAACTTTTCGATATTTTCCCCTCCAAACATATCTACTCTTGAGATCTGTCTGGTCACAAGTAAACAGACCAGCGACCCTTTTCGCTAAGAAAATAAGCAGTAATGGTCTACGAAGAATATATAATAGTTTCTACTCGTTTACATGTAGGCACATAAGACCAACTTGGTTAGCCGTATGCTTCCTACTATTATAGTAGGACTATAATAATCGGTGTAAAAGTGTTAAAAACTGTTTTTTCATAATATCAATAAGCATTTCTAATTTTTTTTTATACAAATTGATTGCGAGATGTAGCCAGACTGAAAATAAAACAAATAAAATTTAGAAGTTTAAACTTTTGCTGTTAATTATAAAATGGTTATACTTTATTGCAAACGAAACATTGAACATGTATAAAGGTGAGCTTATCTCTGTGAGGGATTTCTTCCAGCAAACCTGGAAGGGTCGGAGCAGCGGTAAAAAAAACGGGTCTATTACGAGTACGTTTAATTTATAGATGCTGGAGAAACGATTTACAGATTTGCGCTGTTTTTTTGCACGTTTTTTTTTCAATTACACATAGATAGCGCTGTCCACAGAATTTCAGATAAGTACCTACTAACACAAAATGAGTAAGTGGCTTAGTGTTAAAAAAACCGGACAAGTGCGAGTCGGACTCGCCCACTGAAGTTTCCGTAATTTGTGGGTACCTAGCTTTTCCCTAAGTTCAAATAATTTTTTTCTGTGATTTAATTACAAATTTATAGTTTGTAGATTTTTTCCTGTTTTTGTAGAATAAGACGATATTAAAATTTCATAATTCTAGGTCAACGGAAAGTACCCTAAAAATGTTGATTCAATCAGAAATCAGAAATCAATAATTTATTTCAACGTAAAGAATTTACATTCTGTTTGCTGAATGTCAATGTACTATGTTACTATGTTAGCCGCTGCCTTCGGGCCGTATTTGTAGTGGTATGTGTAAGTTCCCTTGAGGGTGTCGAAATATACGTTTTTTGCAGCATAAATGGTATATTTCTGGCCGTATCTTAGACGTTTGATTTTTTACAGCTTCAAGGGACTACAGACTTGAGTAAATATACGGTTTTAATTTCAACTCGATAACTCCACGCATTCTCGAGATAAAGGGTCTTGACGTCTGGACGGACGGGCGGACAACAGTTTTCCCACAAGAGTTCCGTTTTTCCTTTTGAGGTACGGAACACTAAAAAAACTGGTCAAGTGTGAGTAGGACTCGCGCCCTAAACGCTTCGAACAAAATTTAATTTTCTTATGTTTGGTTTAGGTCCAAGCAAATATTTTTTGCATTCACAATTAAAACTAAGAAAATGTTATTTTGTCATAAGATGTATTATTTAATCGTTAAGTTTGTGTAGATTTAAATAAATTTTCTTAACGTTGGAGGAAAAAAAAAAGACTAATAAGGGATGCGATTACTGAATTAGTGAGAAGAATGGATGATCTAGAGAAAAGAACGTTTTGATCTTCCGTACTTTAACGATTCTCATCAACGATTTGTTTATATTCTGACAAAAGCTGAATGAAATGTAATATATAAAAATTTCGTCTCACAGTGTTTGTTATCGACCTCCTCCGAAACGGCTTCACTGATTTTTATGAATTTTTTTGTGTGTATTTGGTAGGTCTGACAAACGTCGAAGGTTAATTAATACGGCAAAACAACGCAACAACGTTTGCCGAGTCAGCCAGAATATACAAACTAAACTTGCAATGAAAAAGTATGTACTTTTATGCAAATCAATTACATATCTGTGAAGTATCAAGAGTATCAGTATGTATCAAAGTGTCTGTGTAAAAACCAAAAATTAACAGTATTCGAATTTTTCCTTTACTAGTGTCGGAAGAACTGGAGTTGCAGCCATATTCGACCCTTTGGAGAAGAAATGTAGTAAAAGCCATTTTACGAAATTACAGGAGAGCGAAAACAAAACCAAAATATAAAAAAAAACGCTTTGTCTTTTTCCTTTTAAATGCCAATTTAATGCAATGATTACAGCTGTACTAAAAATGTAACGAGTTTTACAAAGATTCATCTTTAAATTCAATATCTTTGGTAGTTTAAAAGTTAGCATTTAGCACGGCTTATACTACAAAAATGCATCCAATGGCTCTTAAAACAAAAAAATGTACCTACTAATGATACTAGTAAGTTGGATTCCAACCAATAAAATAATTGCAGTATAAACCTTAAGAAAATGTAGTACAGGCTACAAAAATTAAGTAGCATCAGTGTCGTTTACAGCATATTTTGTTAAAAAAACTGTGGAGTCTGTTAAAAAATCAAGGTAGTAAAAGCCATTTTTTGCGAATTAGAGGAAACGAAAAATACAGATTGAAAGAGCTTGAAAAATTGAATAAGACTGCATTCAAAGTCCAGCTTCACCAAAAATGGCTTTTACGATAATTCATCCTCAAAGGATCGATATGTTTAATCTACAGAGGACGTTGTATGGAAAAGATCACGACCTTTACAAGAGGGTCAGTATAATATAAGTAACTAGCTGCCCCGGCAAACTTTGTAACGTCACAGAATCCGTTTATAAGATTGTTGCAAAACGCCATCTATTTTTTAAAACACAGCGTTCGCTCGCACAACGCCATCTACTTTAAACTTAAAATAAATATTATCCTGCGGGAACACACTACCGGGATATCAAGTATGCTATGTCTCAATTCAGGTCTTTGTCTATCTATATGCCAAGTTTCATGTAAATCCGTTCAGCCAAAAAGTGCATGTAATCAATACTCAATACGAGATACAATTTAACTAATGAAAAACCTAGCAATGTGGAAAATTATCCTCAGAAGGATTTGTTCGCATGTAAAACCAAAAATGAACTCAAAATAACATTACAAAGAAAAGATATAACTAACTACGAAGAACGAAATTAATATATTTTTTCGTTTTGTGACAGAGATAAATGTGGTATAAAATTACAAATATTTGAGATATTTCGTAACATTTCTTTATCTACCTGAATAATCAGAAATCTAAAATTTATTTTAACGTAAAGAATTTACATTCTGTTTGCTGAAAGTCAATGAACAATGTTGGTCGCTGCCTTTGAGCCGTTTGTAATGGGGAAAAAGGCAGCGGGAATAACCTCCAACATCTTTTCTCAAATAATATAAAATTAACTAAATCTTATAAATAACGAATGTGGAATTCATGAAATAAATAATTTGTCATCTTCAACCATAGGTACCTATAATAACTACGACACATCACAATCACTTCTCCTGGTTCCAAACTAGGATACCCTGTGCCAGGGTAACCAGGCAAGAACGTCACATATTTGGAAATACACCCAGACTGAGGCCATTTGTACAAATCAGATACGGTGGCTTTCAATGGGAATCGAACCCACGACATTGGTTTTTGTAGTAAAGCGTGTCAACCGCTAGACCAACGACGTAGTCAGTTACGCGCGCTAGGAACCTAAGCTCTACATATTTTTTCCTTGAAGCGAACAACATTGGCTTCCCTTCGCCGGAACTCCCCTGAAGCAGAAACAAATTGACCCATCAAGACCATAAATAAAGTGAGATAATCAGCCTGATAGTGATTAATTAATGAGTAAATAAGCGTTGATAATGATCGCAGACAAAAAAGAAACGCTGGCCGCAAACAAGACTGAAACGAGAACGTTGACAAATGAACCATCGGGGAAAAAATATTGAGTCGTTTAAATGCTTTCCCTCGAAAGCCATACAAAGAGCTTTTTCTATTTCTGTTCAAGTGAAACACGCTGAATGAAACAAATAGGCGGTTAGGCAATAAGGAATACTTTAAGTATACCAGTGTCTACGATGTTTAACCTGAGATTTCCGCGCTTAGCCTGATAGTTGGGCCATTGTACGTAGCAAGCAATAAGGTATGTAAATGCCTCAGATACTAGGGTTTCCTCGCGATGTTTTCCTTCATAGTTAGTGAGTGGTATCGCTACTACAACTTCATAAATGTACTTAACTTAGAAAAGAAAGAAAGTAAAAGTTATTGGTACATGCCAGGATTCAAACCGACGCCTTCCCGAATGAGACGCCGGAATTCTACCGCTCCGCCACCACCGCGTCCACTTACGATGACAATGACTGTCTGCCTCGTTGGTCTAGCGATAGTACGTTTGATCACCGTGCTGCAGCTGGTGGGTTCGATTGTCACTGAAGGCCGCGATTTTTTGATTTGACCTAAGTCTAGGTCTTTTTCTCGTTTATAAAATTCTTGTCTAGTTACCATATTATAGAAGTATTTTAGTTTGAAACAGGTCTGGTGATTGTGTTGTGCAGATATTATATATTATGTAATGCTTTTTCCGCGTGATTGAAAAATGTTCGCAAGTGTGACCACAATTTTAAGCATCTGAAGGTGTCATTAAAATGCATAATATAAAACGCTTTCATTGACTATCGATATTATTGAATTAAGCGCACTTAAAACTAATTACGGAAAATTAACGCGGCAATGAAAAGAGTAGCGCTTGTTAAAACTGAAAGAGCGAGCGCCAGGCCGTTGAAGTTTTTCTATTTTACATTTAACGGCTATAGATAGTTTGAGTGGACATTATTCAAATGTTCCGGAGGGTTGCCAGCTATGAATTACTGATGTAGAGCCCCTGACTTGCGGTTGACAATGAAAAACGAAAAGTGTTCTGGCATGAATTCAAAAACCGCGCAATATGGATTTGAAACTTTTAATAAAATTGATGGGAAAATGAAAATTATGCGGCTCCGTCGAGTTATCGGTTGCCTCCCGTTTAGTAAATAGTATCAGTAGGTTAAAAGGTCAACGAGTCATATTATGTCTGTTATCACGTTTTTAAAATCACGTTACACAAGTCACAGAATAAAATAGCCTTACCTAGCATGGACATAGGTACTATCACTTAACAAAATTTGCTCAATAGTTTTCGCTGTTGATCATTTGGTCATACAAACACAGAACACTTCATAATGATAATAATATTATAATTACATGGCGTTGATTAAATAATCGAATGAAGAATATGATAGAATATAAAAATAATTACGCAAATAGGGGATGAATTAGCAAAGAGCAAGATAAAAAGTACCCGAAACCGGCGTGCGTGTATGCAACGACTAACGAATGTTGAGGAAGCGAAAGTGATCTGTCAGTATCGTGGCAAGTGGCAATCCCTGGTCTCTGCCTACCCCTCTGGGATACAGGCTTGAGTTTATGTATGTATCATAATAACCCTTCCCGCAATTTGATCTCTGGTGACATTTAGTACCTCGCGCTATTTGCGGAGTACCGCTTTTTTATTTGTACATTAAAATAAAACTTACTTATGAAGTAATTCCTATTTATCTTGAAATAATCAAATTTAGTAATTCCAAAACGCTTTCCTAATTATATTGAAATTAAAAATGTAAATATTATATATGCGCGTGGAGAACGAACCATTTTTTTCTGTCTGGACGCGGTTCGGTTATCGTCAATTTGTAGCAAACGTAAATTTTTATAATAATGCATTTCCCGGATGGTCACGTTTTGGTCGCCAGTCAAAATGTATTTATTTTGATATCAAAACAAATAGAATGATGATCGCGTTTCGCATACTTTAGAAAAACAATGGCACGGAAAGACACAGAGTTAGATACTTTTAAACATGGCCGGCTTTTTAACACTTACTATGCACATACTTAGGCGCACCATTGTATCTGCCTGGCAATGGCGCTTGTGTACCTACCATTATGAAAGATCTACCTAGCCTTACCCTTTCTTACGTTTACCAATACGTATAGTGAAAAGGTATTTTCTTCAATAACAAGTGTTTTATTATTCTATCTAGTTATATTGTTTTGCCAGCATGCAAGTAAAGTCAAGACTGTGGCAAGGTAGGTAAGATAAGTGCGAGTGAGACAGCGTGCTTGATTTAGTTGCAAGCAAAAATTTGCGTACGCATGTGGTGGTTCAATATGGATGACCCAATCCCCGGTTCAACTAGAAACAGTGACGTAACAAGTTGAACTAACAACGTAAAGAGGGTTTTGGTTTTAAAATGAACTTACGTTTTTCTCTCATTTAAGTAATAATAATAATAACTTTCTCGGAATAATAACTTTGTTGGATTTATTACTCGATTTCGCTCAAAACGAGTGTTAAATCCGATGAAAGTGTATTTTAATTATATTTTTGTAAGATGATATAAAATATTGTTTTTACTGATTTAGATTTTTTTTAGTTTGTGTTATTTATATTTAATACTTTCATAAAAATTTTAAAAGACATAAAATAATCGCTGTAATTATTTACAATAAGACATGATCAATGCAACTGTTGATTTTTTAGAACTCCTGTATTTTATTTGCATTTTTTTTGACAAGTGGGTTTAAAAAAACTATGTTATAGATTAAATCTACAGTAAACATATTTTAAGTGGGATATAATCGCAACACTACGTCATTATTTTTCACTAATCTGAGTTTGTTCATGACTCTAAGGTATTTTTGTCTTGGCATTTTAGGATTTGCTAAGATCCCAGGCCAAAGGCACATTTAGGATTATCACTTTGCTTCCACGCTATCTAGTAGATAGTATGGTACCAAGGCGTAACAAAACAAGCTAAGTCTTCTGAAGATGAAGGATTTACAGGACTTTACAATAAGTGAGTAATTTTGGCGATGTAACTAGGTAAGTGACTCGCACGTTTTAAGAGAATAATAAGTAAGTTTTCTTATAATTTGAAATAAGTACCAATCACGTATAAAAGGTCCTACTATGCCAAGTCTAATATAAAAGTTAATCTATGGGTTCACTGTAAAATAACAATTTAGGCCGAACCGCAAGTGTGAAAGATATTATATAATTTATACTTAAATAGGTATGTGGAGTGTCCGAAACGCGACCATGGAAATGCATTTTTATTACATTTTTAAAAACGGCCGAACAGCGACCAACTTACTTGTTAACTACAAATCGACTATGACCGAACCGCGTCCAGACCGTTTTTTCCCTATCCGATTATGGCGCAAGAACTCATTTTGAAACATCTGCGTTTAATGAATAGAATAGCGCTAACACTTGAATAGCAAAGCAATGGTATACTAACTCCTCTACACTGGTACCGGGAACAATATAAGGCATTAAATGAGTGCAATTAATGGTGCGCTATTACAAGAAACGCAGTTCCTCTCTACAGAATAGTACCTAAAAATAGAGTCTTACAGAAGACCCGTTTAAGTGCATTGGATTTGTTGCTCCACCAACAAAATACCGCTAATGGTGAAGATTCCTTACCATATTACGGCATTATTATTATTTTATTATTATCCCACTGAAATAACAACATACAAACAATAGCAGCCTATATTAGTGACTAATGAATGTTAATAAAGCGAAAGGTTTTAGAGCAACGTCGCAGGTATACTAAAATATATTTCTCTATAGTTCGTTTTTCAATCAATTACCAGGAGACGGGCAGCAGCATCTTCCTGAGATTCCAACCGCGTACTGCGATCGCCAACCCGCCTGCCAAGCGTGGCGATTATGGCAAACCCCCTCATGGTTATAAAAACCACGCAGGAGGCCTATGTCCTGCATTGGGCGTCAAATGGCTGATGATGATGATGATGATAGTTCGTTTTTGAGAAATCTAAAGTAACAGACCGTACTGAATTATTTACTCTGTGATATCACTTTGAATCTGAGTTAGTATCGTTCGCAATTTTTAATGGTCAGTGTCAACATAAGATCACCAAACTAAGAAACTACACTACAAAGGATACACAAACAAACTCTCGTATGCACTACACATGATTAACTGATTTCTTCAAACAAAATTGCAAGTGAATCCGTACTAGAGTCAATCTAAATCCATACTAGTCTTATCCTATTATACTGATACCAATAGCAACATACCTATCTGTAGTAATATTATAAAGAGGAAATTTTGTAAGTTTTTATACTTTCATTTAAACTGACCTTCTAGCTAGAGCGTCCTATTGAAGTGGTCGAACAAACTGAGTTCAGAGATTATAAATGTGGGGCATTATTCAGCGGGCGCCGCGGATGAGAGCTGCGCCGCGGAGGAACTAAAATGTATTCATCTCCGCAGAGTTCGGTTTCATCTTAATGAGTTTGCGTCGGCGTTTGTTTTTAAATGTCTGAGAAACTAGAGTATACCTTAGTACTTATACCTACTTGGACATAATGTGATATACGAGTATAATCGTAGTACGATTATGTTACGTAAGGTAGACGACGCATGTCGCGCGCTTTATCATAAGTTGCTACCTACTTTCCAGTACTATTGTCATATTCTGACATTTTTGCGTCACAAAAAGCGTGACTCGTACCGTCTACTGCCAAGGGTATAAGAAAAAAAAACCAGCATCTGACAACCCTGAAATGAGAACGGGATCAATGGGAAGTACCCTTGTTGGATACCTCCAGATCAGGATTCAACCCACTCCATTGTACAAGTGAAAGTTTGAAAAAAGTTGCAAACCACTAGCGCCGAAGTTAAATTGCAGTCTGTTTCGTAGTCAACAAGAAACAAGATTAATACGCACCATAAAAGATAATTAATTGTAGTAATTTTACTCCACAACTAATTATTTTCATGACAATAACTTGACGAAAAGTTATTCTAGGAATCACAATCGATTCAAAATTACAATGGGGTCCTCATATTGTAAAACTAGCACACAGGCTTAGCTCTGCAGCATATGCAGTCAATTGTCACTATTGTGGCAATTCTCACTATTGCAGACAATTGTTTACTTTTACATTGTAAAATGGGCGATGGGCACGCGTAGTTACCGCGAGTGCCCGACGCGCCCATACTCTCTCTAAAATAAAAAAAAATAAAAAAAATGTGTTGTTTGAACCGTTTTGGTGTCCTTACCCACATTTCAGTAACATGTAAGTGATAAATCTTTGTTTACGTATAAGAAGGGTATGGGGTGTTGGACCTAGTCACTCGCATTTTGAGTATTAATGGTGATGGGTTCAGCATTCCTTATGCGGACGAGGCCTTGAGTTTGTGGCGGGCTCGTTGTCCGAGCAGCGATTTACCGGAGCATCCTAAGCGGCAGCGGGCATGGGACGAGGAGTTGTGCAAGGTCTCTTTGGATTTGTTGGTGAGTGAGAGTACTGGTGCCGAGCGTACACATTTGCTGGCTGCAGCACAACCGGATGCAGGTATCTGGCTGCACGCATTACCATCTCCACAGTTGGGTACTTCTTTAGACGACAACTCTCTGCGAATTGCAGTAGCGCTACGTCTAGGTTGCGTGATCCGTGAGCCGCATCGTTGCTTTTGTGGCGCGGGAGTGGATTTGCTGGGGCGACATGGACTTCACCGCGTTCAAAGTGCGGGTAGACTCTATCAATGATATCGTCCGGAGGGCTCTTGTCTCTGCCGATATCCATGCGGTTCTGGAGCCGCCGGGGTTGAGTTAGAGTGATGGGAGGCGTCCGAACGGTCTTGCCTTGATACCGTGGGAGAGGGGTCGATGCCTTCTGTGGGACGCAACATTGTGTTTGCACTTTCGCGCCTTCACACATCAATTCAACGACTGTCACCCCCGGTGCCGCCGCTGAGCTGGCTGCTAGACAGAAATGTCTCAAGTACGGCCAGTTGATGAATAGCTACAACTTCGTGACGCTGGCTTTGGAGACAACTGGGGTCTGGGGTTCGCAGGGGAGGGCCCTTGTGAAAGAGATCGGTCGGCGCTTGAAGAACCGAGGTTTTGACAACCGCTCCGGGGCACATCTGATGCAGAGGATCTCTCTTGCTGTGCAGCGCTGGAACGCCGCCAGCATTATGGGGACCTTTGGGTCGGATGTGGCTCAGGGTGGTTTATTTAATTGACAGTAATTTTTTTTTATGTATTCGCAAGTGACTTTTGTTTTTAAAAAAAAATTGATTTTGTACAGCTTGCCTGAAGTGCGGTTCCAAAAATGTGTAAAGCGCACTTTATGCCAAAAGGGCTACTATAGCATTAAAGATTATTTAGATGACAAATATGTGTGGAATTAAAGCCAGTTCAGTGCATCCTAGTAGAAGGTTTACGTATTTTGGCACTCGCAAAGTAGACGTAATATTCCCCACAATATTAGTATTAGTAAACAATTTTTGGCAGATGTTTAAATTTGTGTTGTCTGTGTTAATTTTTTTATTTCATCTTTGAAGTACGTAGCCATCAAATAAATAAGAGCCAACGCGAAATTACATGGGAATAAAATAAAACTCTAGTAAACGTCGCTCAGCACGCCAGTTGAATACAAAAATTATTAGTTATCTCGGCACAACAAAGAGTCCAAATATTTGTTAGACTTGTTACGAACGAAATATTTATTTACTCGTATTCCGTGTAAGTTGGCCAAAAGAATAATGTTGCAAAGACGAGGTTCCTGAAAAGTTTTCCCCTGGCGGGCAAGTTGCCCGTAAATAATTCCCCGGAATTATGGATTGGCAACATCGCTTCATCAATGTCTGAAGAATGTATTGCCTCCCAGCTACACACACGTTCACGGTTTTTTCGCGTAGCAAACAAGTTCACCACATTAATTTAATAGTTGCTACAAAAGTAATCCCGTAGAGTAATTGGTGAAGTTAGTTTATTAATCATAGTTTCAGGATGAGCTTCACACATCTGGCATAGTTGTATCAATTTAGGAAAACTGTAGCTGTACTATAAGCTCCAAAAAAATATTATTCATTCGCATGACAAACAAGCTTAAAACGGAAAACCTACCTTTTATAAACACAGTTACCTAATACACTGCTATTACTTATTCAAACATGACAAAACGGAAAGTAGAAAGGAAAAACATCAAAACAACAATATTCGTAACAAACAGAATATGTTGGTCATGCTTCAGTGGTTTCTAGTACCATTGTATTTTGTCGACAGCTATCATTGTGTTTTCGAGTGTTCTGCTTCCTTACCAAGCGGCAGTTAGTTGGATTTATCGTGTGAACTTGTGGCTTTTTGGTAGATCGCTGCTAGTTGTGTAGAGCTATACGCTGCATTGAATCAACCCATAAATGTATCGATGAAACGACCAAAATGGCTTTCAGAGTTTCGGCAAATTGTTTTTAATAACATTGTTGGCAGTTGCCTCTGAATTCATAAACACCAAATACTGTATCCTCCCTCACCAGTGGGTCAATAGCCTGACATGTCCCTCGTGAAATGTCAACGGAATTGAACTAACAGAGTGCCAGAAAATCTTATTAACCGCGCTGCCCATCTTGTGACAAGGGCCTGAATTTATGCAAATGAGTGACGGGATTTGAAGGGACGTCTGTTCCTGGTGGATTATGGAGGACTCCAGATTTGTTTTTAGAACGCCAAATGGTGTCCCGCCTTTTATAAATAAAACAACTCGAAAGCAGAAGGGTGAACGTCCCCTGGGGTTTATACAGACATTATAATACAATACCCGTGCTTACGACACGTTCTTGTCACGCTAGCATATTATGTCAGTTTTCTTTTTTATGTCCCCGTGAATATTGGGTAGAGTTTAGCTTTACAGAATTAATGGTGAACGCGGGTTTGTTGTTTGGGACTATTTGACTTCGTGAACGGCATTTTAACGACCGACTTTGGGGTTGAAGTAACAGAAATGGGCCGGGCCAGAGTTGATAAAGTATTTCTGCCATTTGGAAAGTAAAAAATGGTTATAAAGAATATTATTTTATGAGTCGGTCGGAGTTCTATTTTCCGGAACGATTACATCGGGGAGCGACGAACTTACTTTGACAACGCGTGGTAATGGCTAGTTCATACGTGTTAATTGATTAAGTACGCAACTAAATTTTGAGTTAATCTTAAGTGGTCAGGTGTTTGCATGCTATTTTGCAATTTAGTTTAGTAGAAGAAATATACATGGACACGTACACCAGGGCACCAGCGAAGATCGGAAGGCGAGGCTACTAAATATTAAAATTTCACTCGTTCCCTTATTCACTAAATCACTAACTTGCCACTAAAGAGCTCTTCAGTGACTGCTTACACGTATATTTTAACGTCAAAATTACTGGCAAATTAGGACGCAAGTAGTCCACTAATGAGGTAAAGCTCGATTTCACACTGTTTTTAAAATTATTACACACGTAAAACTATTAAAGAAACGTGCGTATTCAAGCTGTTTCTTTGTCCTGTGCTTAAAGTTTAACTTATAAAATTGTGGCATTATTAACAGTTCTTTCTTATTATATTAAAAAAGCGTTATCTAAATAGGCTATTGCGAAAGGTGTATTTAGTTTCATAAAATATACAGTATATAAACTGCTGATATCTCCAAGAGATAGACCCTTATATTGCCTAGCGCTACCCATGTCTGAGGTATCTACGTCTCATCTCAATAATCTCCTTACGCTTTCACATTTTTGTTTTAGCAAACCTCCTTAGGGCTTTTCGTGAATTATTAGAGATGTGTCCCACGGTTTGACCCCATTTTATAAACTAACATTAATTTGGGGCTCACTGTTTATTGTTTAAAGCCTCCTATACTTATCTATAGGAGACCAATAGAAGAATACAGCTGGGCTGGGCAGCGTATGGGAAACTAGTCGAGTCTTCACATCGCCAATCCCACAGAGTCTCAAGACGAAAGTCTTCAATTAGTGCGTCCTACCCGTCATGACATATGGTGCCGAAAAGTGGACACTCACGGTGGGGCTGGTCCACAAATTTAGAGTCGCTCAGCGTGCTATGGAAAGGGCTATGCTCGGGGTTTCTCTGAAAGATCGAATTCGAAACGAGGTGATCTGACAGAGAACCAAAGTCACCGACATAGCCCACCGAATTAGCATGCTGAAGTGGCAGTGGGCCGGCCATATTATCAGAAGAACTGATAACCGATGGGGTAGACGAGTTCTCGAGTGGAGACCGCGGATCGGTAAACGTAGTGTGGGACGTCCTCAGACTCGCAGGGCGGCTAGCAAGAGCTGGATGAGAGTAGCCGAGGACCGTGCTCAGTGGCGTGCTTAGGAGAGGCCTATGTCCAGCAGTGGACAAGCATAGGCTGATGATGATGATGGTGATGCTTATCTGCAAAATTTAGAAAAAGGATCCTAATATTGTAAACGCTTTGAAAGGAAATATTGAAAGTCACCATAGATTAAATCTCGTTATTATATTGCTCAGAAATGATTAGCGTTACTGATAGTAGATCCAAGCCGCAGCTAGTAACTACTTACCGCAGAGAGACAGCTGCCAAACGATTCGTCACATTTCTTGGTAATCTGGTAATGCCACTCCTATAAGCGGGACCACCAACAGAAACCAAGTGCGAGTTTGTCATACGTAAAAAAATAGTGTTTAAAAACCGGATCGTCTCATGTGATTTTTTTTATTCTAATCACGTCTACAGCGGTGAATGTAAGTATATGTGTTAGGTAATAAAATAAATTGTATTATTGGATCAGATGGTTAGACCAGTCCAGAGTAACTCCGCTTGTCTTACCCACGCTTTTCTCAGGAGAATATTATCACTGTCAATACACAGAAATAGGAGGCGCATTTTAGGGACAAAAATTGGTTTATCGGCACTATAATATGGTAGCCTGGAAAAGTAGCTCAGGGACCTATCACGTAGGCGATATTGATTGTAAATGTAACCGCTCATAAAATATATATTTTTCTGTTGTAATTCTTTGACTATAAAATTTGTACTACTATACTTCCCAACCAGGAAGTGGTGGTAGTCCAGTGGGTAGAACAATGGACTCGGAAGCGGGAGATCCAGGTTCGATTCCCAGTGCGGGAATATACCTACGACTTTGTTTCACAGTATACATTATCAAGGCAGGTGGCTGTGATTTCGGGAATAGTAGTGGGCTCTAAGAAAATATTAACTAAATTAAAAGACTTGGAAATAAGTTTTAATTTAGTATTTAAAGGGGAATTTACCAGCAAGTTGATATTAAAATCTCCACAGACTATAACTTTCTTGCTACTACCTGAAGATATCTTTAAAATATCCTCTAGTACCGATTCAAATAATCTGTAGTCACTGGCGGTTCTACAATAAGTAATGTAAAGTAAGTAAAAGTAAAAATTATTTATTACCAAATGAATTATGTTATATGTTAATAGTTATTAATCTTCCCTAGCCTAGTGGGTAGAACTTCGGACTCGGAAGTGGGAGACCCAGGTTCGATCCCCGGTGCGGGCATGTATCTATGACTTTGTTTTCTAAGTTATGTACATTTGTGATAACTCGCCACTCGCTAACAGTGAAGGAAAACATCGTGAGGAAACCTGAGTGTCTGAGCTATTCACATACCTCAGCGCTTGAAATCGCCAATCCGCGGTGGGCACGCGTGGTGATTAAGCCCATACTCTCTCTCTGAGAGAAGGCCTGTGCCTTACAGTGGGACGTATATAGGCTGCTCATGTATGTTATGTATGTGGATTAATAATTATTAATCTTAATTTCAATTTAAAACAAAATTAACAATAATATTTAAATAACATTAGGTAGTGACAAGATGAAAAGATGACCTCATCCAAGTGGCAGGAAGACGCTGGATGCAGGCCGCTTCCAACCGGTCTTTTTGGAAATCCATGGAGGAGGCCTATGTCCAGCAGTGGACTTCTTGTGGCTGAATGATGATGATGATTAGGTAGTGGTGGCCGTGTCCCCGCACTAGGCTGAGCCTGTATCGTCTGTAAAGTATTTGTAGACATTCTGTTGTAAAAGTTCTACAACTTTTTCACCAGAAAGTCTGCAAATATCTTTCCGTTCTTTATATTTTAAACTTCTATTTACTATTATTAAGGATCCCCGTGCAATGCAGACTTTCTGTTGAAACAACTCTAGCTATTTCATAATTAGGTGCAGAAAAAATAATTTGGGACTCTAGTAGCCAGTGTTCAGTGACACAAAGTACATCCACTCTATATTGTTCTAAGAACAACTCTAGTAATTTACCAGAAAAGCTACCCTGTAAATTTGGTTAGCTACGATAAGTTTTTTAAGGGGGGCTTTTCTGTTATCTGCGCTGACAGTTTAAATCAGCAGTCAAGTTTAACCTATTTATGCTGGGTTTTTTACAGGCTTAGAATACAGAGGTTTGCAAGTAAAACATTTTCCAGAGTTGCTCTCTGTTTTGACGATGGCTCATGCTGAAAATCAGCGTCGACCGGTGTTGCATGCATCTCCGGGCGGCATATTGCTGAGCATGAGTCCATTTGCCAAAAACTTTAATAAGATAGCCTAAGAATATTACTTGTTGTACACACCAGAAAACAGCACCTTTATGTTGTATTTTTTTTATAAAAGAAGAAAGTTTTAATTATGTAAGCTTATGTCTATATTTAAGTGTTTTGGCAATAAATGTAGTTCACGTTCACTTTCACTTTTATTGTCTTAACAATAATGGGGTCATAGATATTGAATGCCAACAATTTGGCAATCTGTCGCTTTGAAGAAAGGGGTACATGCATTGTGTCCCTAGTCAATATAAAGTTTCGAATAAATTTATTCCAATTAAAAATACAATACTTTATCTCGATAGCCAAAGGTGATATTATACAATAGCCGGTTTATCTTATGTATCCGACTATTTTATGTGTCTGATAGAGTTTTAGAATAAGGGAAAGCGCAGATTACAATTTTCCTTGCTTGAAGAGCAACTATAGAATCATAATAATTTGTCATTATCTCGCTATATTCCTACGCTGTCCCCTATTAATAACATCTATCTATTAATATCTATTATCAATCTATCTTCCTACGCTGCAGTTTTGATTAAAGTTGCCTAATTTATTTCGTAAGATAAATCTAAAATCCTTACCTACTTGCTGCATTACCTACAACTTGGAAACTAATACCGTAACAAATGATTCTAAAACAGTTAATTCTAAAGAAAGTTCGATAACCGACCACGGCACTAATCCACATTACTCCAACTCTACAGCCCCAATATAACAAATGAGCGAAAACATGATCCCAGCACAGGCCCCGAATGTGGGGGCTACTCGCGAAGCCTCGGCTGTGGCCAAGCAATTATCTTGCTGAAATAGTGCCCTCGCTCGGCCGGATTAGACCGGATTACTCTAACTGTAAGTAGCCGTCTGCAGCTACTTGACTAAGTACCGGAGAAGTACCGCGAAATGCGCGCGCGAAATAGGTCGCGCATGGAAGTTAGCGACAGTCCGTGCAGTAAGGCATTCCGGTATAGCCCCCAGTCTTTCTTGCATTAATTGCCCATATTGAGCCAGTCATTTTATGCTGGAACAAAGCAGAGCTGTACTAAATCGTATTGAGGTTGTATTTGACAGATTTACGTTAATTGGTCATAGTAAAAAAAACTTTTAGTCTTGTGACGGTGCTGGTTTTTGTGAAAATTATAATTTTAAATAAAATCTACTACCTCTGAATCTGCTACCAATTCGCTGAGAAAATTAACCATAGTCATCTATGGTTAACGCCCGGTCTTGTGGATCAATACAAGCACTGGCTTATTTATCTACAAACTTCAATTGCCAGTTTCGATCAGATTATTTTTTTTTAAAGGTTCTGCTGCAACAGTCGACAGCAGATCAACCTTTGCATTTTTGTTGCAGTCACCCGTTATTTAACTGTAACGCAGCGTAACGTAGTCACCGCCGACTGTACCACCTAAAAAATAAAAACCGGCCAAGTGCGAGTTGGACTCGCACGCAAAGGGTTTCGTACCAGTAACTATACAAAATTTGAATATTTCAAGCGTATACCTGTTGCCGTTATTAACATCGAGCAAAAACGGAAAAAAACACGTTTGTTGTATAGGAGCCTCCCTTAAATAATTATTTTATTTTGTTTTTAGTATTTTTTGTTATAGCGGCAACAGAAATACATAATCTGTGAAAATTTCAACTCTCTAGCTATCACGGTTTTTGAGATACAGCCTGGTGACAGACAGACGAACGGACGGACGGACGGACAGACAGACAGCGAAGTCTTAGTAATAGGGTCCCGTTTTTACCCTTTGGGTACGGAATCCTAAAAATAAAGGTTCCGACTAATTGAAAACCTCCTCCTTTTTTGAAGTCGGTTAAAAATGTTGACGTAACAGAAACATAGGCGAGATAAAGGAATTTCCCGTGAGCTAAAGCGATATTTCTGTTCTCTTAAATGAGTGCCGAAACAAACTCGGAGAATAGTTTTGCAAACATCGCGGGAACGGAAGGGATCCTCTATTCAATTAATAATTCTGTAAGCCGTTACCGTAAATGGCAAAATCTCAATTTCCAACCTTACTCTTGTGGACTTTTGACTCGGCCTTTCACTGAAAATTACATTTTCAATATAATCACTTTGTCAATGGAGATTATTCTTAAGTACACATGATAAACGAAAATACTGGACAAGTGCGAGTCGGACTGTAGATAATTACATAATTATAAATATTTCAGGAATCGAGTATCGCATTTTTTTCGAGCTTTTCCCGAACTTCAAAGACTTTTTTTTATTTCATTACAAATGTATAGTTTTCAGATTTTTCCCTGTACTTGTAGTATGCGACAATATCTCTTGCCAAATTTCATAGTTCTAGTTCCACGGAAAGTACCCTATAAATTAACATTCTCTTGAGAGTGTTGAATTATGCGTTTTTGCCGCATAAACGGCCGTAACTTCTTTTTACGTTAACTTGCAAGTTTAGTTTTTTCACAGCTTCACGGGACTGCATAATTATGGTTTTAATTTCAATTCGGTACCTCCACGCGTTCCCGAGATAAAGGGCATTGACAGACGGACGGAAGGACAACAAAGTAATCCTATAATAATAATAGGGGTTAAAGTATGAAATTGCCGTTTTATTGCAATAGGTTCTTTGAATTGACATAGAATCTTCATGGTTTGAGGTTTTCGAATGAAACTTTTTTCAAATGGTTTCTATGACTCACTTGCGTCAAATCAATAAAATAAAAAAATACGAAAAATGGGTGCCTCATAATCACTCGAATTTTCGCAGTATCCATCTTTCTTGTCTAAATTGAATAACAAAAACAATTGAAAGTCGATATTCAAATGTTTCACATTTTTAAAAAAAAGAACATCATAGAAACCATTTGAAAAAAGTTTTATTCGAAAACCTCAAACCATGAAGATTCTATGTCAATTCAAAGAACCTATTGCAATAAAACGGCAATTTCATACTTTAACCCCTAATAATAGTCCTACAATAAAATAGTAATCCTATATCGTTAAGGGTATCGTTTTTTATTTTGACGTACGGAACCCTAAAAATATCTGATTACTTACTGTTCTTTCAATGAAAGAAGGTGTTATAAACATAAGCTACCAAACGGGTAGACAAAGACCAAGTTATATCTTGATTATTATTTTTTGCGTTAGAATTAATGGGGCGTATACTGACTGGTTTAGCGTCCCGGGTGTGAGATAAGGATGTGTCGCATCCCCGTGGTTGTTTAACTTATTCATGGACAAGTCCCTGACTGATTTGAAAGAGAATGACTTTGGGATAAGGATGAGTGAGCTACTGGTCAACTGGAGCTTGTGGTCTGCAGACACAAGTAACAGTAGTGGATGAGGCATTAAAAAGGAAAGAAATGAATATTAATGTGACTAAGACGAAAGTAATGGTGTTCGAAAAAGATCATGTAATGACTAAATGCAAGATGAGGATTAGAGGTGAAAGGGTGGAACAAGTGAAAGAATTTGTCTATTTGGGGAGACTATTCATCAGGGATGGAAAGAGTGAAGGTAAAAAGAAGATAGAAAGAAGATAAAAGGCGGGAAATTGTGTAAAAGGTGCCTTGCACTCCTTTGTGAGTGGCCAAAACATCTCCAAACGAGCTAGATTGACTATCCATAATGAAGTTCTGGTCCCAACACTTATGTAAAGCTAGACTTAGGTTTGGTAAAAGAAGCAAAAAAGTAGAATTAATGTTGTAGAGATGAAGCCCTTCAGAAGTATGCCTACGACAGGATACGCAATAGTTTGTTTATAGAACGCTGTGGACTGAAAGAGGATGTAGTGACTAGAGTTGAGAAAGGAATGTTGCGTTCGTTTGGACATGTGGAGAGGATGAAGGAAGAAAGATTGACGAAACAAATATATCGAGCAAATGTGGGTGGAAGGGCCGGTAAGGGACGACCCAGGTGGACATACTTCGACCAAATAGGGGATGTATTAGCAAAAATCAAGATAAAAAGTACCCAAAACCGGCGTGCGTGCATGCAACGACTAATGAATATTGAGGAAGCGAAAGTAATCTGTCAGGATCGTGGCTGCCTGCCCTGCCTAGCCCTCTGGGATACAGGCGTGAGTTTATGTATGTATGTAATATTCTTTGATTAGAGAACGTTGTGGACTGAAAGAGGATGCAGTGACTATAATTCAGGAAGGAATGTCATGTTGGTTTGGACATATGGAGAGGATGAAGGAAAAAAGATTGACGAAAGAAGTATATCGACCGCATGCGGATGGAAGGGCCGTTAACGGGCGTCTTAGGCGGACATATTTCGACTAAATAGGGAATTTATTAACCTTAAAATTACCCACAAGCACCATGCGGTTAGTTAATGCACCGCCCTCCCTCTCACTTTTTCAAGCAGAAGCAAGACACAAACACACCACCACCGACACCAATACTTGTGTGAAAAAATTAGTTGCGACGCGTTTCGCCTCTAACACGAGGCGTTCTCAGGCTCCGATGGTCGACTGACAAGAGCCTAGTAGGCAGTGCCTTCGGGATACAAGCGTGAGTTTATATGTTATGTGTATATCTTGATCATTCAATAGTAAGCGCCTCCCGCTTTTACACTACCTGCTTAAACTGTAAGTGAAAAATGTTCCATAGGGCAGATAAGTCCACACCCAATATTGTAAAGCATAAGATATTTATTATATGTCTTAGCACGACATAATGGAGTTATGGAAACCCAAGACAATTTAGATATAAGACTTTAATTCGGTCTTTTATTACTTATTTAACAAAATTAAGGCGCCTTCGGCGGTGGTCGATCGAAAAGTGGTTTTGTAGGTAGATTCCTATACAGCTATACAAAAGAATTAAATTAAAGCAACACTGCGGAACAGAAACTTCTTGCGCATGACATCATCACAGGCACTTGGGCCTGAACATTATGTGTGCCTGTATTTTCCCGGAATAAACAAATTAAATTAAATTTCGCAAATAACTGTCACTTTTGACACGTAACATATTATACCTTGTGCTTCTACGAGTCGAATGTGATACGAATCTGTTGTACTTTGGGGGTCCTGGATACCTTTAAATTTAGTTTAGGCTCGACTCCTTCAATAAATACTAAATTGTGTTGCAGTTTATAATTTATTATGTGTTTTTTGAATATTGGAATATAATTTTTGGACAGAAAATAAACAGATATAAAACACACATCTAAAAAAAATTTAAAATGAATCAGAAAATGTTTAAATGTTTATTTTATGTACCAAAAACATATGCCGATAGTGCAAGTGGCAATTATCTTGAACCTAAAACACCTAATAAAACTGAATTTTAACGGATATTTACTCGTTGACCTCAGTCTACCGAGACCACGGCACTTGAAAAAGTACCGAAAAGTCCGAAAATTGTAAAATGGAAAAATTAACGAGTAAATATCAGTTAAAATTCAGTTGTATTATGTCTAGTGCTCGTGTTAACCTCAGAAAATACTAAAACACCTATTTTGCCTATCGTTAAATAATTTTTAGCTTATCATAGAACGTTGTTTATGCTGAAGTTACGAAAGCCTGAGTAAATATTACCACAATGGAAAATGTCAATAACCCATAAAACTTTCTGAACCAAATAGACGTTCTCTTCGGCTAACAAAACATCAAAAGAGTAACCATTCCATCCATTCACTCCCAACCAACCCTCCATATCAATCTCCCGCGGCGTAATTAAAAAATCAATGGACGCCCCAGTGTCATTCTTTCCAATTCACGTTACACATTCATGCCTATTGAACGTATTTAAATTTTGAATAAACTTTTAATACTCATCCACTCCCCAATCCAGGCCGTTTCATTACTCTTTTGATTACAGAAGGGGATTCTATTTACATGCTAGTCCTTTCTCAACCGACCCTCTGGTTCTGTTTTTATTATTATTGAACTTTTAGATGTTAGTTATTTTTAATAGTTCAATAATTTACCTTATATTTTTTATGTTACTTCTTTTTTATTTCCTTTGCTGGTGATGAGAAAGACGTACTACAGTCAAAGTTTGAATGTTTTTATTCAAAGTAGCATAGGCGCTGCCAATTAATGAATGTTACAAGTTGAGCAAAGATCCATTTCGAAATTTAGATCATTTTGCAGACAAAAGGTACAAAAAAAACTACAAACTAAGTGCCGTAAAGGTGGTAGTGGGTAGAACATTGGGCTCAGGTTCGATTCCCAGTGCGGGCATGTACCTATGACTTTGTTTTCTAAGTTATGTACATTTGTGAAGTTATAGTAGCAATACTTCCGCTAACGGTGAAGGAAATCATCGTGAGGAAACCTGAGTGTGTGAGCTATTCATATACCTCAGCGCTTGAAATCGCCAATCCGCGGTGGGCTCGCGTGGTGATTAAGCCCATACTCTCTCCCTGAGAGAAGGCCTGTGCCCTACAGTGGGACCTATATAGGCTGCTTATTATGCAATGCCCACAGTGCGCCCACAGTGCAAAGGTCACAAAGCGAAACTCAGTACGGATGCATTTAGATACTATACCTAGGTCAATGAGGAACGCCCCGGTGGACTGTGGGGAGAACGCGGTCACTTGATCAATAATGTATTGGCCCCAGGCATATATCTTGCGACAAGTTTTGCATATTTTATTATGTTGGAGGACGCTTTATGGTACGGTTGTTTAGTTTTATTGTCTTGCTCAGTTCTCTGCGTGGAGAGCATGAATAATTTATAGATATTGATGGATTAAAATGCAACCCCTCTACTCTCAACGTTATTGTGGTCCAAATTGCGCTACAATTAAATGCAATATGCTAGAAATAATGACTTGGTGAATTATTATATTCATACAAAACATAGTTACATTTATTAAAACTTCTTAAAGTACACCTTTGGTAAAATTTTGTCACGACACACACTTCACAATGTACAATGTTACGCAAAAATAGTCCAACCCACTCTAGGTACATCTTGATCATTAAATAGTAACTTGCTATATCTTGATCATTCTTGCATAACTTGCGAAAAAAGATCGTTTTTATGCACTATATTGTTTTTATTTTCCAGTTTCTTATTCAGACGTGCTTATTTAATTATAGTGATAACAAATATAAACTGAATGAACAAAAACTTGGAACCAAACACTGTATAAATAAAAAAGAGCCGCAAATCCTCGTGAGTTGGAATGTTTCTGCGTAACACGGTCTAATTATGAGTTACGTAGGCACTTACTGAAAATCAGCGCTGAGAACTCACTCTCCCAGCACAATGCAATTTTGCGGCAATTCACAGACCAAAAACTACATCTACGTTCTTTGTCTGTTTTGTATTATGTTGTTTTTTACCCTTTCTTTTAATTTTTATTTTGTTTTTTGTGATGTGTTGTATTG
The DNA here is from genome assembly GCA_947308005.1 of Yponomeuta malinellus. Taxonomy (NCBI): domain Eukaryota; kingdom Metazoa; phylum Arthropoda; class Insecta; order Lepidoptera; family Yponomeutidae; genus Yponomeuta; species Yponomeuta malinellus. The sequence goes on along the minus strand of OX371006.1, from coordinate 9,811,940 downwards.
TAACGCAACGTCGTATTGTAACCAAATTAGCGTCGAAAGTATGGAGGTGCAGTCTACCTGCATTGTCATTAGATGGGTTTATAGGCTGACATACAGTACAGCAGAAATAAATGAATTTCTTTGTGTAGTGGTATTTTCGGGACTCTTTGGCTTATTCCGACAGTATAATGCACCTGATAAATCGTTAAACTTTTGTATTCTATTTTAAACGTGCTTTGCAATTGAGAATTTCAACTAACTACTCAGGATCTTTAAAATGAGTAATTTGCACCGTAATCTTACTGAATAATTTTAAGGAAGAGATAGTTGCATTATAACAAAATTAAAAGGCGTCACTCGCATCTTGTGATGTGTCAGTTTCAGGTTATATTATTTATCTAAGGTGGCCTCTCGATTCGGAGCAATATTATTTTTTTGGCAGCTAGCCTATTACAATTTTCTCTCACTGGAAGTAAATTGTAATTGCGGACACGTAAAAGCATTTTGCAGAAGTCATCAAAACACATATTAAAATTTTCCTCTCAGTCATATTTTTACTCTCGCATTTGTCGACCTTTCTCTGCATTAACCCAGTTGGTAGGCTAAAATAACACATCTGTATGCAAATCTCAATGGACACTCGACCGTTTTGTAGGTTTTAATTGGCAAACGAATGGGCTTTTCGCCCATAACATAATATCTGAGGGGAAATTGAGAATTAAATATTATCATTTCCGATACTTGTTGTCACCCCTACCGCGCGTGTTGACCCGCTTAATTACAAATTAATTTTAATTCTTGCTCTGGTCGTTCGCTTTATTTAAAAAAAATGTGTTAGACATACTGCCCGTTAGTCTAGGGGTATCATGTCTGATTAATATGCCGGAGGTCGTGGGTTCGATTCCCACAGGGGGCCGCCGTAAATTTGTACAAATAGCCTCCTCAATCTGGGTGTATTTACATGTTTGTAATGTTCTTGGCTGGTTACCATAGCACAGGGTATCCCAGTTGGGGACCAGGAGAAGTGATTGTGTTGAGTGGAATAAAAACATAAGATGACTGTTAGGATCGTGGCGAAAATATAGAGTACTACAGTAGTACTACACGGGTGAGCCGTGAAAACTTTGAAATTGAGAGAAAAATGACGAGTTACACAGTTCAACGGTAACTTCAGTAGGAAGCAGTTAATAATATATGTTTTTGCTATTTTGAAGTTGTTTGTATTGACGAGTGAACCCTCAAATTTCGGATTTGACCATTTGCCGAGGCTAAACTTACTCACTAAACTCACGCCTGTGTCCCGGAGGGGTAGATAGAGATCAGGGTCTACCACTTGCCACGATCCTGACAAATCTCTTTCGCTTCATCAACATTCATTCGTCGTTGCACGCACACACGCCTGTTTCGGGTACATACCTACTTTTTATTGTGCCCTTTGCTAATACATTCCCTATTTGGTCGAAGTACGTATTTATTTTTCTAAAGTTTTAGTTATGTAACATTTTTGAAATGAGAAAGGCAGTGTTGTACGGGTGTTTCGTACCGCTTTTGTGGATTGCATGTTTTGTTACACAATGGTCACTATTGAACATAAAATAAATGTTATAAACCAGAAAAAATAACAAATATATTTTTAGAGTCGGAATTATTATGATCATTTTCACCTCTAATAGGTTAGAATGACTTTTCAGAATCGATACCCTAACTTCAACTGACATTTACGTGATCGATTTTACTAAACACACATAAGCACCTAGGTCTAGCGTTTAGGTCTCTCGCCGCCTACCTAGTCTAGAAGCGTGAAGAAAAGTATAGGCACAATTTATCAGCTCCATGTGTAAATATCTATCTATAGTAATAAGGTAATAGGGGTTAAAGTATGAAATTGCCGTTTTATAGTAGGTGAATAACGATGAATTAAGAGAGATAGTGGAAGCTGACCCTAGTCAAACTATCCAGGAATTAGCGACATGGTTTAACGTTACTTTACCCACAATATTGACTCACTTGCGTCAAATCAATAAAATAAAAAAATACGAAAAATGGGTGCCTCATAATCACTCGAATTTTCGCAGTATCCATCTTTCTTGTCTAAATTGAATAACAAAAACAATTGAAAGTCGATATTCAAATGTTTCACATTTTTTAAAAAAAGAACATCATAGAAACCATTTGCAAAAAGTTTCATTCGAAAACCTCAAACCATGAAGATTCTATGTCAATTCAAAGAACCTATTGCAATAAAACGGCAATTTCATACTTTAACCCCTATATTAAAAAAACAACAAAATATAGGTATATAATTATTTAATAGTCTTAGTTTTTAAGGAACAGTGGTTCTCACTAAAATGTCGTCTAAAAAGGGAGCAGGTTGTGTCATACCTTCGTGACGTGCAAACCCCAAATACCACACGATGCTCATTACATGGGAGCAGCATCCTACTGTCCTGAGTCCGACAATGGCTCGACTCGGGGAAACAAACAATATACAAGCGTCTTTTCGCGTCATTCACTGGAGTCTTTTCGCATTCACAAACTACCATCTAAATACCGAGGAGCGTGGCTCGACTCAGGCAATTATGGACAAGATTGGAATCAAATGCAAGACCAAGACTTACAATTAAAAACAAATCAAACCTATGAAACTCAAACAAAATCAAACAATTCGATCGGTTGATTCTCTAGTGACTCACAGATTAAATAGACTGACTTTGACACTTAATGTTGCCAGTTTTATGAAAATCAACTAAAATAAAGTCGCACAAAACTCGAAAATATCATTTTGTTTAGATTTTACAGACTATGCTATGAACATCTTGTTCCAACGTACTTATAATATCGAATGATTCAAGATTGTTGCTTAGTTAGATGATTTTAGAATCGATTTATCGTATCTCGATCGTAACTCAACTTTTAGCCTGGCAGCCCCATATTGGTTTAAGAATGATTGCGTTTAGTCTCCCCATACTATTAGCGTTTCGTTTTTCATTTCGGTTTTTCTTTCCTCCAACTTAAAAAAATGTCTCAATACTGGATTTATACCGTCATGATGAACTTAATTAATTGTGTAAATATGAGCTCAAAACATTTTCTTAGTAGGCTGTACGCCAGCTGCCTTTCTCCTTTGTTTTACGACACCATTTTATGTATGGTTACAAAACTAACCCCCGGTTTCTCGTACACCAACACGCTGTTAATCTACTAATTAAAGCTGTCAGTTGACCAAAGTGCATACAAAAAAAACCCACTGCTGTTAACAGTAGATTAACAGCTTGTAAGTGTACGAGAAACTGGGGGTTAAAACGGTAAGCACTTATTTGTTTTAGTGGATGCGCTACCAACTGCTACAGAAAAGTCTCCGCGAACGTTCGGAATTCAAAAGAACAAAGGTATTTGGGATCGGACATCTGGCTACCGCTCAAAATGCTCGTGGCCCGCCGTCTGCTTTGTAGACTAGCATCAGAAGATAGCCGTTGTCTCCCCGAGAGACCGCCTTCCATTTCGCTGACAACTTTCTGTGTTGTCTGCGGAATAATATAACTCGTCGAGGAGCGTAAAAGTAAAGCTTGAGGACGAATCTTATTACGACATTCTATCTGTGGGCGTTATTTGAATGACAGTCCTAACGACTTTATCTTCCACTCGCGTATTCAAATGCAAGTACTTTTGGAACGACAAATATTTAATCAGTTTGTAAAGTCAATGTTCATGGTGTAAATATTTTGTTCGTTCGGTGCTTCACTTTTAAATTGATTTTTGTCTACTTCACATCATAGTGTTACTGTTTTTATTATAAGTAATAAATCAGTTCGCTAGAAAATATATGGCAAAAGCACTTCTTAAGTTTCATCCTGTAAAATGCGAATACATAAACAGCCTATATATGTCCCACTGTGAGGCACAGGCCTTCTCTCAGGCAGAGAGTATGGGCTTAATCACCACGCGTGCCGATCGCGGATTTGCGATTTCAAGGGCTGAGGTATGTGAATAGCTTAGACACTCAGGTTTCCTCACGATATTTTTCTTCAAAGTTAGCGAGTAGATTTTACTTCACTAAAAAACAAAGTCATAGGTACATGCCCGCACTGGGAATCGAACCTGGGTCTCCCTCCCGCTTTTGAGTCCAAAGTTCTACCCACTAGGCTACCACCGCTCTTGTAAAATCCGTAAATTTTATAGAAATCTATTTATCTACCTGTCCAGCGAGGCAAGGACTACTGCTGATCATATAACATGTCAATATCAAAATACGTCATAAAAAGTAATAAATAACTCGAAAAAAGAATATCCGCTGAGATTATTCAGAAAAATATTTCCAAAACGCATATTTACATATCCGTCTGCCAACTCTACGAGCATTCAGTGACACAATAACAAATCCTACTTTATTACAGCGCACATATTCGATTTTCGATTGAATTTTCCGGCTGGCTTTCCTGACATTCGCGGGCGACAAGAACCGGTACTTGAGTCACATAATATAGGTCTCGGCAGATTCAGTTTGTTCCTCGATCACTAAGTTTACCATGAGTAGGTAATTCAATCAAGACTACATAGCTCTAGGTATCTAGATGAAGTCAATAGTCAATGAAGATCACAATTACTGGTAAGTCTGCCTCCTTCTCTTTGCGGTTATTACGTAATGCATGGAAGCGTTTTGCGTTTTGATATGGGTCAGATATTAATAATAATAATAAATAATTTTATACCACACCCACTCAGAAAGTGTCTCATTGCTCGTTTATAAACTGGTTACAAAGTTCGTCATTTCTCCCTTATAAATGTGCGGCGGAAATTTATAATAACGCGGAACCAGATAATCTGATCTTTCGACAAATCGCTTCCAATAAGGAAAGGTCTAAAATTCCCAATTTATTTTTTTATTTTTGTTACTGTCTCGAAACTTGACGTAGTAGTTCATTTGTACGAAAAATTATATTGAGCATTTTTAACTTGTACGTATTCTAATATCTGTGTAATTTTGATTTTTATGTACAATAAAGTGTTCTCTATCTATCTAAGTGGCTAAATTATTGATTCGAAAGAAATGGTTTTTGGGTTCTTCTTTCAATAACACATTATACCTATTTACTATAATTATTCATAAGCTTTAATTTGACGGACACATTATGATTTCTCCCTATCACTTTTGTGATGAACAGAAAGCATCAATCTCGAAACCTTTGTAACATTAATATGGCTGTTTTGATGCCGCGTCGATCATTGCTATTTGGAATCGAAATCTCTTGAGTGTCAGCAGATGACGTATTCCTAAATTGTAGAGTGTGGGCAGACTGTTACTTAAATAAGCTTTAGAATTGTCAAACTAAAACTAAATCAAGGAATATATGTTTTAACGTGATTTGCACTCAAAGCAATCTAGAGAACATCGGTTGATTATGGAATACATCAAGGATTAGAGTGGCGCAATGCCGACCGTGGTATTAGGTGGATCGCTTGGGAAAATACGCTTCTTAGCAGTATTCGTATCTGCCATTATTATGCCGGTTTGAATCGAAGGCAACTTCCTGAGAGCTACATTTTGATACAAAGTTACTAATGATATGTTTTACTCACATTGTGGTCAGCCGATAAACAAAGATCTTTTCTCTGGTTTTGTAAAGCTCTGTATATTAAGTCTATGTACAATCCTGGCAGTAACTAGGTGTGGAGTTTTTTTACATCTAACTACTAAAATTATTCAAATGTTACAATGCTTGACCAAATAACTTGGATGCATGGATATTCCGGGAATGACGAAATACGTCCACGCGGCACGTGCCTCAGAATTTTGCGGGTTTTAGTTCAGTCAAATTACAACGAAAACATTTTTGCTTCTAAGTGTCCATCGCAAAGTCATTACCATCATGTGGATTTTTAAACAATTTATGAACCAGTCACTATCCCACTGTACCAACACTACAGTTAATAGATGGTACGTAGGTATTTACAAAAAAATGTACTTCCTACAAGTAATAGAATAGCATGTTTAGAATAGTAGAGTATAATAAGCTTATGATGGCTCGGGCAAAAAGAAAGCCTTCAGAATGATAAGCTTATTGACATTTCCGTCAACGCCAACTCTTAGGTACTTCCACTCGGACATGAATAGGAAATTCGAATAGGAATATAGATTGGCAGAGACGTGCTGCGGAATAGATGTTCCCGGGTGGAGAGCCAGACGAAAACTAGGAGGATGGAAGTGGTCAATAAATATAGCATCAGCCATTTGACGCCCACTGCAGGACATAGGCCTCCTTCGTGTTTTCATAACCACGAGGGGTTTTGCCATAATCGCCACGCTTGGCAGGCGGGTTGGCGATCGCAGTATGCGGTTGGAACCTTAGGAGGACGCTGCTGCCCGTCTCCTGGTAGTTGAAAATAATGTGGAATGCTTCACGGTTTTGCGTGTCATCCTTGCGCAGGGGGTATGCTAATCTTCTCTGTATCGTTCCAATTTTAGTATATGTACTGCCGAAGCAAGTACATAGATACATAGAGATAGAGAATAATTTATTGTACATAAAAATGGAAATTACACAGATATTTTTTGACCTAAGGGTACAGACGGCGGCCTCATCACTAAAAGTGGTCTCTTCGAGACAAACTTTGGATGGACTGGACTAATACGCTGAAGAAGGAAGCAGATGTACAAAAAACAACAAAATGATGATTTCAGAGGCATATAAATTATATGTGCCTAAACAACCGAGTAATTATATATTAAATTATCAACCGATACATGAAAAAAGAAGATTCCAGGAAGAAGGAGACCTGGGAGACCAGAGATATCATGGCTCCACAAGTTACGGCAGTGGTTTCAACAGAGTACCAGTTCTTTGTTTGTATTGGCAGCCTCGAAAAGCAAGATAGCCGAATTGGTGGCCAATCTCCGATAGGAGACGGCACTTAAAGAAGAAGAAAAACAGATACATACAAATAAATCATGCAAGTAAAAGTAAAATGAATATTATATATAAATACATTAATTAATAAGTTAAACCTACTTAACAAAATTTAGGTACATATTGACAGGACATAAATAAAACACAAATAACAATAGAAAAGTATTAAAAATAATAGCAATAGTATTACAGTATACTAGCGAGATAGTACTCCTTTCATCATCATCATCATCATCAGCCATTTCACGCCCACTGCAGGACATAGGCCTCCTTCATGGTTTTCATAACCATGAGAGGTTTTGCCATAATTGCCACGCTTGGCAGGCGGGTTGGCGAGTACTCGTTTACCATAGCCTTAGAAATGGGCAGGGACTTGGCTTTCCGCACCTCCACCGCAATATACTAAGTGATGTAAAGGCATATACAGGCTAAAAATTAGGCCACAAACAGGGTGTGGCCAAAAGCTACAAATAGAGAGAGAGAGAAAGAGAGAACAGTAGTTAGTGCGACAGCTTCGCCTTACTCATTGTAGGTAGTACCAGGACGCGAATCGCGCGTTTTGTGGCGCTAAATGACAGAAATGGACAATGAATGCACGGGAAAATCGCGGCTTCTAACGTTAAATAGCGCGACTCGCATCCGTCGTGCTACCAATGCATGGCTACATTTTCATTCGTGTCAGGCATCATGAGCGAATGGCAGGTTTTCTTTTAGACTATAAAAAAAAAATAGTTCCCAAGAATGCTGTACATGGCGCTAAACTAACGAGGTCACTAGCCGTGCGTTCTGACCTGCGACTGAGAGCGATCATGGGCAAATCAGAACGTGCTACAGATTTACGTTTCGTTTTATGATCTCAAAATTACATTCCGTTCCTTGCAGTAACTTACCAAGTTCGGCGCCATCTATCCAGCGACGAGTAAAAGGAAGGATAGAATAAAAAAAATAATAATTAAATCCTCATTGGTAACTAAAGTAGCTTATAGCACGAATATATGTCGAATCGCGTTAATGTAACCCCAGGGTTATTGTTGCAATTTTTCAGAACAAGTTATCAATAAGCTTTACGACCTCCTCGACTTTTAACGACCTGGAACAAGGTGCGTGCAGAATCCCCTTCCTCATTTTTGGCCGCAGCGTAAGTGTAAATACGCCTTTATGTCTTTTACGATCTTCAAATGAGCTCGTAAAATGTTTGTAGCACTTTTAAAGTATCATAATTTCGGGTCATTTGGCTAGTTACGATGTCTCTAGACAAGATGTTGTCTTCAGTTTATACCGTCAGTGGATTGATTATGCGTTTGGGATTGAAATTCAGCTCTAGTCGCCTATCACTATTTCATCAGCAAAAAAAAGTGACAGGCCGCTGGAAATTAAATAGCATAGAAATAGAAATACACTCGAGAGCAATAAGTAAAGGATATTGACGTGCTCGTTGCTAAAAAAAGATTTTGAAAAAAGGGATTTATTAAATTAACAACGTGTAAATTTAGTATCTTAGACTAAAAAAAAAGATGAAAATAAGAGCGTTAGCAAGATCAGAGAGAAATTAATGTAAACTGACATTTTCGTCACGTAATTGGCAAGCTGGCAACCAATAAACAATAAGCAACATTCAAATATTAGTCGTTACATGCACGCACGCCTGTTTCGGGTACTTTTTATCTTGCCCTTTGCTAAAACATGAACTATGTATTTAATCATTATTATTAATGATAATATTTGTCTATCTTGTCGACCTTTCACATTTTAAACAATCCGCAAGTCTTACTTATTAACCTAATTACCCAAAAATAACCAAAAAATTAAAAAATTAAAATAAAGTAGGAAGAGTGGCTAAACAAAATACAATAATTTATTTTTAAATACTTTATTGAAAAAAATGTACCGTATAAAAGTGACAAACTTGGTGTCATTATTATGCGGACTCTATAGTATAACAATAAAAAATACTTTTTTTTAATCTTTGTTTTATTTAGAGGCTTTGATCACCATGTTATCATGTCTCAGCCCCATCAGACCAAATCACCGACTATCATAATGTCCGACTTACACTTGGCCGGTTATCCAAGTGTAAATCGGACTCCTAGCAGGAGTACCGTATCTAGAACTGAAAGATTGAAAACACATTTATAGCAATACATTTTTCTGTATTACTTGTTACTTACATGGTGAGTGAGTCAGACTCGGTGCCGGATTTAACGTGATTTAAAGTAACCAACTTATCAAAGAATTGCTGAGAATGAATGATTTCGTCAGTAACCTTTATTCATTGCTCTGAAGTGTAAAGACTTCATGTAGATGCGCGTTATTATACAGCGTATGCAACATTGGAAAATTCTAATTAGAGTTTTACCTTGCAATTAACTGTTTGAAGATGTTTTTTATTTTAATATTTAAATTTATAGTGATCAATTAATTAGTCATTTAAATGGGTGAATTCATTGACGAATTGTTGAATTGGTTCGCTCTCTTTCTTTTTTTTTTACAAAGTCATCTGGTCAAATTTCTACAAATCTCATTCACTGTGAATGAGTATTTTTTTTACCAAGAACATTTTTTATTTTAATTTTACAAAGTAACTGGACCCGATAATCTGGATCACGATTATAATAATATATGTATAACACTGTCAATTAAAGAAAGGGACTGGATAACTATTTACTTCTCGCTTTCACAATAAAGCCGTACATATTGTGCGAAAGAGAGGCATGCCTCTTAAATTAAAAAAATCGTTTACCTAATAAATAATCGCGATCAGACCCTTTAAATGTATCACTAAATTATTGCCCAGTCCCTTTTCCATACTAACAGTGCTATACTGTCTGGTAAAAGTTCATTTCATTTTGGACCTACGAGTAAATTTATTAGGCTCTACAATTTTTTTCAGTAAATTTTTTGCGCGCCTAGTCGATTTCATGCTCTCGAAAATCCCGGTCAATTGTTGCCAGGCACTTTGTCAATAGGCCACTCTTTCAATAGCCATTTTGTTCAGAAAAAAAATTGTATCAGTTACCAGGAAAAAAGGCTTGACACAAAAACTGTATTTGTATCATGACCAATTTTTCATTAAATCAATTAGGTAATGGATTGAAGCTTTATATTGATTCTATCAAGTGAACCAGATTATAAAACAAATACTCATTTGCATGCAATTTTTGAGCAACTCAACTGAAGCAACTAAACTTGTTAGTTGTGTATTTTTTACAATTGACAAAGAAAATTGTGTAAGCGTACCACCGCTTGTAGAACCTCATATTTAGGAGGTCGTGGGTTTGAATCTCGGAATGTACCAATAGCTTTGTTTTTTAAATACCACTCGCTGTGAAGAAAAATAACGCGACGAAACCGTTTTCGAACTAAAACTAGACGAACACGAAGTAATAAAGTTAATCCAGAATTAAGATAATAATTTTAAGAAACCTGTGCTCGAAATTACCAATCCGCGGTGGAAACACGTGGTAATTAAACAAATTCTCTCTGCCTGAGAGAAGGCCTGTGATCTACAGTGGTATATTTAGGGTACATAAAAAGGAACATTCTCAATACACGACTTTCACTAACGTTGTAAAAAACAATCGACTGTCAAGAACAGGCCATCAAAGAGAAATTTCAAATATGGAACAAGCATACGTCATACGTGCTCAGTTCCGTTTCAGTGTGGTAGGGTACAGTCTGCATTGGATGTGAGTGATCGCCTCTTACACATCACATTCCCTTTAATTTGATCGAAAAAGCTTCTTCTCCACCCTTATTTCTTTTTATGAGATATTTGTTACATAACTACTGTGAAGAAGCAATGAGCCCACCAGTTTTTCTCTTTTACATTCGATCGTTCTTAACATTTACTTTGCATAAGTGAGAGCAGTAACCCTCTCCAAAATTTGCTTTTTTATTTCGCTATTGTTTACGATATTTGACAAAAAAAAATTGTAGAGGCTATGTTAAAGACGAATAATCCTGATAAATATTTTTCTATGCAACTAATGTCTTTCCCAATATAACCTGTCAAAAAAATATTCTAATCTCGTACCAAACAGCTCCATACAAATTAGGAGCAAACTGTGGCGTCACAAGCGTAGTCGTCATGTTTTGAAAAGGATAAATGTGGAGTTTCTTTCTTAGCTTCTTCTCCAGATAATCCATTAATTGTGAAACTAACTTTGACATTCATTAAGTAAACATTCTGTTTTTATAATGAATAAAAATATTTAAATTTAATTGAATTGAATCGTAGCGAGCATGTGGTTTGGTTAGTCATAAGTAGACATATAATTACTCACACAAATCTTGCAGTGCTTTAATAAGAACATAAATTCAAAAGTCAATTAAAATCAAAATATTTCATTCGCAGTAACTTTGATTTAATGAACCTTACTAATTAAATAAAGGCGGAAGGCTAATGGCATCTGAATAAATATTTAGTTTTATAGCAGTCCTTTTTGCACAAAATGGTTGGTTTACAAATTTTGCAGCGTTTTGAAGCGTATACGATGCAAATTAAAATATTTGATGACGCAATAGAGTTCAATATAGTCGAAAGAAGAATCGAAAAATCACAAGAAAAGTATCTATCATAATACTTGCAGCAAGACCAGTAGAGTCGTTACGATTGGAACGACTGCTTCTATAGACTCTTATTTTGTGACTTATTAAATTAATGATCAAACTTGACAAGTTTTCACGGATTGTGAATAGTTCTAAAATGAAAAATTGCCGAGAACGATCTGTAAAACTATAATTCATCCAATACCCTTCCGTGCTTGCTTCGTGACCGTTTAAGTATTGTACGATGCACGTGTTGTGACAACCGCAAAATTTACTTCCTACACCGACTGTACCTTTGCAGAGTAGTGGCGTATGACATACGCTCCACAATAGCCGGGGAGGCTCCCGAACAATGAGGCCAGTCAATCGCTGCATCGGTGCAGGTGTAAACAACGGTTTTGTTCATTTACAAACAGATGAACGCCGAGAACCGATAATGTGACGCGCTGAATATTGGACGCGGCGGCGGTTTTGTCATAGGTGACGAACATGTTTCGCTTTTCGGAATTACTTTTTGATTAAAATCAATTTTACAGCCTTTGATCAGAAGCTTGATGGATAATTGACTAAAATTCAGAAAGGAATATTTAGTTGGTTTGGACATATGGAGAGGATGACGGAAGAAAGATTGACAAAAAAAATATATCGAGCGAATGTAAGTGGAAGGACAGGTAAGGAACGTCTCGGGCGGACAAAATTCGACGGCAGAGATAAACTGTACCCGAAACCGGCGTGCGCGCATGCACCGACTAATCAGTGTTGATTAAGTGAAATTAGTCTCACAAGAAATTTTGCCCGCAGAAAAAGCGGCGCCGTATCAATTCCTTTTCAGATAAGTATTAAGAGGTAGCTTATATACGTCCCACTGTAGGGCACAGGCCTTCTCTCAGCGAGAGAGTATGAGCTTATTCCACACGCGTGCCCACCGTGGATTGGCAATTTAAAGCGCTGCGGTATATGAACACCTCATGCACTCAGGTTTCCTCACGATGGTTTCCTTTACCGTTAGCGAGTAAAAAATAACAATTACCAAGCCACTGAAACTGAAACGGCATACAAAATACGATCTGTCTAGATTGAGTTCCTGTAATAGCTCATTATTATACGCGTCTCGTAAACGCAACAAAGAATGTTACTTAACATACGTCCGTATTTTTTTCCGGTTAACATAATATAGAAAGTCATTAAAACCAGACCAAACCATATGTTAAATAGAATGAACATAATTTAACGTAGAATAGTGATTTATTGAAGGCTGCAACATTGGTAGAGCGCGTAAAGCGCAAATTCGATAAATATAAACCCTGATATTTTTGAGAAATAAAAATATTCTGGAACAATAATTGTTGCCAATCTCAAACTCTAAATGGGATATCTCATAAATTGCAAATTTTAGAAATTAAGCCTGCTTCTATATTGCCGTTAAAAAAAACGAATGACATGTGTCTTATCAATAAAATCGGCATGCTATTAACTGAGTACCAATGAAATACACGTGGTAATCTTTGGATTATAATGTAGAGTATCAACTCGAGTTTGATTTTCCTCTTTTGTCATACATTCATGGTAACTAAGAAACCGAGAACTTCGACTAGCGGACATAAAAAATGTTATGTATTTCATGTAGCCTATATACGTTCCACCGCAGGGCATAGGCGTTCTCTCGGAGAGAGAGCATGGGCTTAATCACTCCGCGTGCCCACCGCGGTTTGGCAATTTCAAGCGCTGAGGTGTGTGAACACCTCAGACACAGGTTTAGTCACGATGTTTTCCTTCACTGTTAGCTAGTGGTATTTCTACTATAGCTTCACAAATGTACGCAACTTAGAACAACGTACCTCGGCCAGAGGATAAGCCTGGCCATCCAAAGAGGTAACGTCGCCAACGTCCTGGGCTCATTACCGCGGGACAGTGACCTGCGGCAGGTTTTTTCTTTGTAAATATATAATTTATGTTATTTGTATATTTTTATCATTTATATATTAGTTAAGTCCAATTTCTTATTTCAATTAGTTTTCTTTTTGTTATGTTATAAATAAACTTAGAAAACAATTTCTACAATAAAAAATTTAAATACCATTTTCTCCATAGGTGCCAATTTGTAACTCACGTGTGACTCACGGTGATGAACCGAGTTTAGTGAAATGAACAGTGAAATTAAGAGGTACCTATTCGTCAAAAGAAAAAGAACACATTCTCGAAGCCAACAATTCGTACTTTGAACTCTGGGAGCAAAATTTGCGCGCCGCCACCGCGCTCCGTGGGAATCGGGCAGAATTGTGCCAACTCGCACTAGGCCAGTCCGTAAATTGCCCAAAACCCGTACAGCCGTGGCTGGTTTGCCCAACAATTGCACAATTTATTGCTCGGCTAACTGTGTGTATATTGCAACAGCATTCTTTGAATTATTGCCAGTACAATTACAATTTGCGGTCGCGCTGATGAAAAGTGCATGTGTTGATTGTAGATTGACTGCTGATAAAATGGAGTAAATGGTTTTATTTTCCGAAATAAAATGCAGCGTTATATAGGTACATAATGAGGTTGGCTATGAGGTGTTTAATGTTACTGCTTATTTAAGCTAAAACAGAAATCATTCCCAGCAACTGTCATTAATCTTCAATGACATACTGATAAGAAACTATACATAATTTAAACAATATACATAACGAGCTATAAAATTGTGTGAGTTACGATATCTATATACAAGTATGTAGCTACTTATCAAAGTAATGTTTTAAACTTACCTCAATGGAGAAACCTCAAATGCAGACATTCCATAACAACACTCCCGAATGTAATTGTCAAAGTAATTAATTAATTTCACACACTATAATGTCACACGTTTCGTCGAATGTGTCCAATATCTCTTGCGTACCTTTATGTTACATAAATAGCTCGTTCGACTCCTTGATTGCAGTGATGAACTCAAAGTTCTAGTCTTTATAGTATCACGAATTAAGTAAATCAAAAAAGCACACTGAAACTGCCGAGTACTTCCACAATAATTATCCTTACACAGCGAATTTGTTTTAAAGAACAACGAATTTTGTCTCTTAGCGCTTAGGCATTTTCTTTTCCAACCTTAGCCCTCACAAAGAAATGGTTTTTTTGTTCACCAAATCTAACAAAAGGTCGCGAGTTCTATTGTCCATTATCGTAGGCTGTAATTCACCCCTGCTACGCGCTACGCCGTAGGCACGTCGTAGAGCGGCTACGGTTTGCCCAACACTAACGGGGGCTACGCCGGCCCGGATCGCGCACGCACACACCGGCGACTTTAGAGCTCGAACCCCTAACCGTACACACCACGTAAACGCACACACCCACGCTACTTACACAAGACCCGCGAGGCAGAACGAGACGGCGGCATTTTTGGTCCCGTAAATTGTGTATCACACCAATACTGATTTACTCACACACCCGCGCGTCTGCCGTCGCTCAAGTCTGTCCATACACATAAAAGCGATTTCAAGTTGTAATCCCTAACGATGATTTAAGTTTAAGGGATTTCATCTATTTCAGTACACAAGGGTGCAGGAAGTGAACATTTGGTTTAATGCAAGGAATGTTTTGCAAACATAGATTTTTCAAATTAAGGGATGTTCTTAAACACGACTAACATGCTGACCTCCCTCCATCAGCAATATTTAGTAGAAGTATTTGTATTAGTGGACGTAGCAAGTGGCAAGCCCTGGTCTCTACCTAACTCTTCGGGTTTCAGGCGTGAGTTTATGTACGAATGTGTATGTTAAGTAAATGAAAAAAACTGTAAATAAGCTCGAGGTTAATTAATTTGTCCTCCACCTCCGACGTTCTATGTAACATAAATTACGCAAGACTTTCCACCTTTATTGATTTAAGTAAATTAAGACGAACATCGGCCTACTTCCAAGTAACCAATTATTATTTTCGAAACCTTATTAAGCTGGTTACAGCTAATTTACGCGAAAACTCGCTGAAAGATTTACTTACACGCCAAGTTGGCCACCCCTTTAGCCGTTTTAAGGACAATGCGATGTCAAAGTTTGCGTCGAGAAAATTTCTGATATAAAAGTTGAGTGAGAACTTTTCAATGGAGATGTCGCAATTAATTTTCGATAAATTTTAGCTCGTTAACGTCGGAAAATTACAGTCTTTGAGGGGACTCTAATTGAAATGTATAAAAGTTTTTTCATTAGGCGTCCAACGCCTGGTAGGTAGGTACGTAAACCTTCGCGCAGCACTGTTGTTGTTCAAATAATAGCTCTAACTTTGTTAGCCGTAAACGCAAGTAAATAAACAGGAACAAAATATTAACCATTGAAAAAGCGGTGTCGTTGTCGCTGCACAACTTTTTGAATGGTCGGAATTTTCATCAAGAGTTTTCGCCGTAACTTGTTGGCCTGTTTTTAACCGTTGATCGTTGACTGCAGTGCTACACTAATTATGTGACGGCAAGTGATCTGTTCCGGTCTTTTTGGAAATCCATGGAGGAGGCCCAGGTCCAGCAGTGGACTTCTTGTGGCCGAATTATGATGATGATGATGATGAAGTGATCTGTTATAATAAATGTACCTTCGTAATCATTATGAATACACTATTAATCAGAACAATGTTGTGTTTTTTTAACTAAGTGTAGTTGTTTTCGGCGCGTTTTTCTCCAAACGATTTAGACTTTGAAATGGACACCTAGTTCAACTTGTCACTAACGTTCATTATTTTATCTTCCGGACTGGGAGATAAAATATTTAGGTTATTTACAAAGTTTCTTATTTGAATTAAGGCAATTTAGCGTAATGTCTTTTGGTAGGCTACATGGGAGGTTATTAACTTTATGGGTAACGTTACACATTTTCTTGTCTTAAGAACCCGTGGTACTTCGAATTAAATAAATTGACGTTTGGCTGAACCAAGCTTTTCCTGTAATCTTTACCTGGATTTTCGTATAACATTAAATCAATTCTAGGTAAATCTACCAATAACTTTAATACGCTTAACAGGTTTGGATATATGGAGAATATGAAGGAACACAGAGTGATGAAAGTAATATACCGGGCGAATGTGGGTGCAAGGGTCAGTGTGGCACGCTTCAGGTGGATATTTTGTGTCGACTAAATTGCGAATGTATTAATTATCGAAAGGTGAGATAAACAATATTTGAAACCGGTCGAAGCACGCTGCGACTCATGAATGTTGACAAAGCGAAATAAATTTGTCAGGATCGTGACAAGTGGCAAATCCTGGTCTTTACTAATCCTTTTGGGATACAGGCGTAAGCTAATGTTAGGTTATATTATTATGTGTAAAATGTAAGAAACGACATTTGTAAGCATTTTTTGTTAAGTCTTTCATTTTTTTTAAATCCTTTTTAAGTCATGTTTGTTTTAAAAAGTGCTGACAATGCCTATGTAGGATGAAATCATAGTCACTGTATTATGTTTATGTAGTAAAAGAAATAAAAATTACCGCTTTTACATTACAAATTAAGAATTTTTAAACAATGATCGTACTCGGCTTTGGTCAGCCAATATCACTAAATTGCGGTCGAGCGGTCGCAGCGCAGTGGTAGCCGGCCTCAGATTTGGGACGTCGTGGGTTCGAATCCCGGCATGTACCAAAGACTTTGTTTTCGAAGTTACGTGCAATTTTTTAGTTTAGCAATACGACCTAACTGTGAAGGAAAACATCATGAGGAAACCGTAGTGTCTGAAGTATTTACACACCTCAGCGCTTGCTACGTACAATAGCCCAGCTATGAGGCTAACCCCCAGTTTCTCATACAATAACACGCTGTTAATCTACTGTTAACAGCTGTCAATTGACCAAAGTGCATACAAAAAAAACCACTGACAGCTGTTAACAGTAGATTAACAGCTTGTTAGCGTACGAGACACCGGGGGTAAGTGCGGAAATGTCAGGTCTCACTAGAACTAGAACACTACCAAACTGCCATACGATTGGGAAATTTACTATTTCAAATCCAGTATAAAGGGGCCATTTTTCTTTCAGCGGCGCACTAACTACGAGTACTGCCGAGGCTATCCGATCGAAAACCACCAGGAAAAGAAAGAGGAAAGTGTGTAAAGGTCGTCACATTCTGTTTCCGGCATCGATAAGTTTTGGACTACACAGTTTCTATCACATTCAACTGGCTTGCACGACGTTCGGATAATCTTCCATCTGAATATGCTCGTTACTTATTTTTTATTTATTTAGGTATTCTAATTTATATAAGTAGGTCAACTTGTAGGTACAGGGTAAGTGGATCCGGACCTCCTGAAACCATAACTTGTCTTGAGGTCCGTCTAAATTTCTTGATCGGTTCCTTTTAACTTATTTGTTCTAAATAGATCCTAATCTAATCTTAATTGTCTAGGAATAAAAAAATTAAATTATTCCTCAATAGTCTTTACATATATTGCAGATGATTTATGCAGCGTTTTTTGAGCATTTACGCTCGTGATAGGTACCTAAATGTTTCCTCCCTCCTTCCCTTTCCTTCCGTGGATGTCGTAGAAGGCGACTAAAGAAATAAATTACCAGGAGACGGGCAGCAGTGTGTTCCTGAGATTCCAACCGCATACTGCGATCGCCAACCCGCCTGCCAAGAGTGGCGATTATGGCAAAACCCTTCATGGTTAAAAATCATGATGGAGGCCTATGTCCTGCAGTGGGCGTCAAATGGCTGATGATGATGATGATGACGCTCGTGGCTAAAATCTCCTATTTAGTAGAGGATCCGTCCGTATACTCGGCATATGTAGGCAGCGGGCCCCGTGCATTATTCTTTGCGCGTTTGTCAGTCAGATGCAGGAACCAGGCTGATGAGATTATCTAGTCTAAATAGAGTTCTAATCTAACGTAAATTGTCTAGGAATAATAAAAAAGGAAACAATTTCTAATATTTTTATTAATATTAAAAAAATACGTTTGTCTAAAAATATATATTTATTTTATTTTTGTTTTTTTAGTGACGGACTATTTTATCATTTCCATTCTTTTGTTGTGCCGTGTCCATTTTAAGGGTCTGTCACATTTTAGAGCAAGATGAGCTAATCTAGTCTAAATAGACTTCTAATCTAACGCAAATTGTCTAGGAATAAAAAAAAAGAAAACTATTTCTACCTTTTCTCTTAATAATTAAGAAATACTTTTGTCTGGGAATATAAACTTATTTTATGAAATAGCAGTGACGGCTCAATTCCATTCTTTTGTTGTGCCGTGTCAATTCTAAGGGCCTGTTACATTTTAGAGCAAGTCACCTTGCGCGTAATTTGATTTCGTATATAATTTAATCTAATATAGTTTTCAGATTGAATGCGTCATGAATACAGTCTCATAACAATGAATAAGGGTCACTATTAAATCCTTAACAATATAAAATGTTAATGGCACTATTCTATGTAGGTGTATGAAACAAAGGGGGGCTAGTTATACCATTTAGGATCTTTGATTTTTTGGATTTTTCTCTGTTCCAAATTGCAGAATAACTATTGAGACATGGGAAAATTAAAGAAATCAATTGATTCTGGGTGGAACGAAGCTTTCAAGGCAATTTAGTTCCAAATCTACTCGTAATATATAAAAAACTCCTCCGAAGCGGCATCACCGATTTCTATGATTTTTTTGTGTATATATTTAGTAGGTCTGAGAATAAATCGTAGGCTTATTAATTAACAAAACATCGTTTGCCTGGTCAGCTAGAAAAATATTAAATTATAATAAAGACAATTTCTGTACCACATAAGTTACAGAAATTCGTAAACTAAATTTACAAATTTTTTAATAAACTTGCGTCAACTCTATTGCAAAATTAAACATCATCATCATCAGCCATTTGACGCCCGCTGCAGGACATGAGGGGCTCATGGTGTTCCAAGCTAAATTGAACATAGTGTTTACAAATATGTTGTTATTATAAAGTCATGTTTAATTAAACCATGAAAGACTTAGAAGGCACAGGAAGTATCATCCTGAAACCCAGGAAAGTAAGACTACTGAAAAAAAGAGGAACACTCATTTGAAGTAAAAATCGTTTTGACTAGAACTTATTTAATGGGACACAAGGAATTAGGGCTCGTTGAAGACGGCACTTTGAATACCCATAATTACGGGCAATGCCGGTCAACCTAAGGCTAGTATGATATTTCATTACCTTGAAGACATGAATCAGTCGCCTAGAGTGGCTAATACATAACCCTGATCAATTGATTACTTTCTAGGAAGTATTCCCAGGACGAGCTTGATCAATAAGTGAAGAGACGAAACTCAGCTCGAACTACACTTTT
Organism: Yponomeuta malinellus; assembly: GCA_947308005.1. Taxonomy (NCBI): domain Eukaryota; kingdom Metazoa; phylum Arthropoda; class Insecta; order Lepidoptera; family Yponomeutidae; genus Yponomeuta; species Yponomeuta malinellus. Next base: position 9,792,238 of record OX371006.1, on the reverse strand, counting down.
TGAACTGATCAATTATGTTAATAGAAAAATGGGGAAAAATTAACCAGCGCCATCTGAGAAACAGACAATTTGTCAATTAGACAAAGTGGCTCATAATGATGTATTGAAATCACACAAAGACAATTCGATTTATTAACTCCTGAACTGCCCTCGCGGAACGCAACGTATAGGTGGCCCATACTAAGTTGGACACAGATCTGTGTCGCGGCAGACGAGTGGTTAAAACATGATAAAATATTTTTTTTAACAAAAGATGCTTTGATGTTTATTTTGCGACAGAACCGACACAATATATTTTGTGTGCATGATTTTAATAAATTCAAACGATATTCATTATTAGCATCAGTTTGTTGTGTTATTTAAATCTAATGATAAATGATCAAAGGATTGTTACTTCAGAAATCTTTTATAATGATACGAAAGATTTTGTCAGTCACCCTCATTCATAGCTCGCGGGGATAAAACATTTAATAGGTCGTTGATAACATATTTCACGTAACTGTGGCGTAATTAAGAACACAAATTCGGCAAGATTAAGGGGTGGATCTTCAATAACTTAAATAGTGCTCGTGCAAAATATTACAAAATACAAATTCATGCGCAACGAACGAGTTTTCGTTTTCACTGTCGAGCTGCTCAGCGGTAGGTAGCATTGTACCTGCACCTTAAGACTTGCCTGTGAGAGGCAGAGCTCCGGACCTTTATGTGGACCGCGTCCGCTTAAGATATTGCGGTCCATGGACCGAGCCCTTTGAGATATCCTACTTGAGGAAATTTTATTTAATCGTATTACTATTTACCTATCTTGGTCTATCCGGTTAGCTATCTGGTCTGGTCTGGTTAGTCCCAACATTAATGTGGATTAGTCTTGTCTATTGATTCGCTTAGGATATTGGATTTGCTTAGTAATTCGACGTTAGAATCGCTAATTCGTGATGGGCATGTGCGGAGATGAAGCCCAAACTCTCTCTATGCAAGAAGGCCAGTGCCTTGCAGTACCCGCAACAGTGTAAAGTTTATTTAATTCAAGAGCTTTTTTATATCTTTTTAGAGACTCAATACTAACTTTTACTGTTGCATTTTGGTATCCTTTGAAACACATTTTCTTAAGATCTACGCTTGAAGTTTAAGTTTAAGTTCTTGGTCACGCCTCGTCGCCATAGCTCCTTCAAAGGTAGTCAAAGGCACTATGCAATTATCGTAAAAGGAAACTCCCTGGAAAATGAACTTCGACTATTATTAAACGTATTTTCACTACTCTGTTGCCTTTTATACGCAGTGTGATCTGAGACACTATTTTCCTTATCATATGCTTTAGGAACACAAATTAATTTTTCAACTACCGTGACAAATTTCGACCAAAGAATAATTTTTTTCGGGAAGAAAAAAGTCCGATTTTCTAGTACTCGTATGTTCTTAATTGAACTCTGATGTTCTCGTTTACTACGTTTAAATGATTTAAAAAAGGTTTTCGGTTTAAGCAATAAAAAGAGACACGTTCGAAAATCGGGTCTACAAACACACTGTGGCGCAATAGGAGGCGGTATTTTTCATTTGTGAGTAGTTCTTGATCGCTTTGCATAATCATTAAGTTAATGTGTTTCTTTAATCGTCAATTAATTAATACCCAACGTAACACTTACCACAAATAAACTCAGGTCTGTGCTTTGCCACTTGCCAGGATTATATTGGAGCACTAACAGCAGTATCAAACATCTCTTCAAGTTTGTCGATCTTTATTTACCTTTGGTTTTTTAATTGAGAATTTCAAATACACACTATATCAGTCTGTTTCTTCAGATTTCTCAACTTTTTTAAAAATATAATATAAAAACCGGCCAAGTGCGTGTCGGGCCAGCGTGTTGGTCGCCTATTACTCGTTAACTTGTAAAGCCTTTAAAAAAAATGTTTTATGATATTTTGTGAAGTCCCTGAGACTACTTTTACCTATAAATAATCGCGGTTAGACCTGTTTAATATATTACTATGTGTTAACTTAGTTCTCTCGCAATTCATAATTCAGGTTCTGGTAGTAATTTGCTTCGTGCGAATCCACCAGATATCGAACTTTTACTATTTAATCGAGTGGAAGTACAACTAGTGACAGATTATGTTTTTTTTTATTGGTAAAGAATCAGAAAGTTAAATAAATAAGACACAAGTAACTAAGAAGAAATTCATAGAACAAATTATGATATGAAAAGAGACGGGACTGGTCCCTTTAACGTTATTTATTAGCAGAGACCACCCTGTTATCCTCTTATGCTGACTTTGAGAGACACAAAGACAGCAAATTCTGCATTGAATATAATATATATCATAGAAATTTAATCATTTATTACGCAGTATAACAGATAACAGTTTCCATTCAACTCCCAACTTCCAAAGTACCCAGACGAGACAACGAACAAGACAGATTAAAATATCTTAAATAGCAACTAGTTGAAAATACCAACTAGCTGGGAAGTTATCGTTTAAGCAACTTCAAACACTCACTTGTTTACTGTTTCTTGCGGAGTGCCATAAATCTTTCTTACCAGCGAACTTAATCACCAAGTAGGGAGAATCAGAAGGCTCTATGAGGGCGGGGTAAAGTTGCTACATTCTAGGCATGTGAATGTCATTTTGCGGCTGCCGAAGCATGAACAGATTTTCTTAAAAAAGATTTCCCATGGTTCGATATTTTTTCAATATATAAATATAGATGAAAGGATAAACAGCTTAATTACGTTCCAGTGCGGGGCATAGGCTTTCACTCAGAGAGGTCCTGATGGTTTTTATTAATGTAATGAAATCTAAATACATAATAAATGTAAATATATGATATATACCTATATTTTTGTACTTCTATTTGTTTCCTTGGTTATATCCTGGCATGAAACCCAAATATACCATACAACATATAACTATGCACGAACCCCAAAATTTCCTTCTCAGTAATTCCTCGAAGATTAGTAGAAGTATTAAAGGGATTTATTTTATTTTATTCTATTCTATTCTAATCTATTCTGTTCTGCTCTGCTCTGTTCCGCTACGCTCTGCTCTATTTATTCTATTCTATTCTGTTCCGTTCCATTCCATTCCGCTCCGTTCCCTTCCGTTCCGTTCCGTTCCGTTTCGTTCCGTTCCGTTCCGTTCCACTCCATTCCATTCCATTCCATTCCATTCCATTCAATTAAATTAAATTAAATTCCATTCCATTTTATTCTATTCCATTCCATTCAATTCCATTCCATTCCATTCTATTATATTCTATTTTATTGTCTACAAAGGAGAATACAGTCCATTGTATTACAAAATAAATTTAGACATTAAATTTTTGTGCTCTGGACGTAGCCCAAGGTATGTAAACACAGAGGTTTAACACAATGGAAAAGGGATAATGCAGTTTTTAATCTAAAATATAAAGTAGGCAATTTAGAACTAAAGGAGCAGTAATTAAATATTTAATTAAGGGGCAAAGCGTTGGAAAAAGACAGGTTAGATATTATAAAACTAATAATTTTGATTTAATCCAAGGTCAACCTGAGTAGACTTTCTGTGATACCAAACATTGTCGGCTTAATCCTGACAAATTGTTAAATGTCGCATGACTCTTAATTGAAATACGCAAGGGGCAATTTGCATTGCACCGAGTGTCTAATTAATGTGGCTGACAGGACTGTAATTTTAAATCAGCTTACGCCAATGGGACGCCACGTAGACACTACATACATGCAAAATAATTACTTGCAGAAGAATAAACATCTCACCACTTAGTCGATGATTGGTACTATTTAACTTCTCCAACGCTCGTCCGTGGATTAAGGCAGTAAGATTTTATATAGATACTTGTTACCCGAGCCTGGCGGAGCCCAAAAAAAGGGTAATGTATTTGGCTCGTATGTAAGTATGTATGTAGGTATGTATGAATGTAAGTATGTCCGATTCTATGTTCCCTCATAACTCCTTAAGACTGATCTTACATGAAGCATACTGTAAAGTTATTAATTTTGGGCTCAAATTTTCTCACTGAAAATGATGAGAAAAAATACCTTGAATAGCCGCCAATTGTACTGCAATTTATTGAATTTCTGTTAATGTAATCTTTGTGTACAATAAAAAATATTTTATCTATCTATCTATCAAACCGATTAGTAAGTTGAAGTGGCAGTGGGCGGGGCACATAGCACGCAGAACTGATGGCCGATGGGGCCGAAAAGTTCTCGAATGGAGACCACATATCGGCAAGCGCAGCGTAAGACGACCAGCCACAAGATGGACAGATGACCTCATCCAAGTGGCAGGAAGACGCTGGATGCAGGCCGCTTCCAACCGGTCTTTTTGGAAATCCATGGAGGAGGCCTATGTCCAGCAGTGGACTTCTTGTGGCTGAATGACCTTGTTTAATTGATACAATCATTTTTTATTAATGTAATTCTTTTTATTTAATTACTACGAGAGATCACATAAAAATGAAAACTTTTTGGTAATTCTTTATCTTACATTATACAAACAAAAAAAAGCTATTAGTTTGTTAGTCTTAAGCTAAGATATATATGTTTTCTTATTTCTGATACAATAAACTTTGGAAATAAAAAGAAATAACCAACGTTTTAAAAAAAATCAACAGTAATATAATCCTGAGGACTTAGGAACATTATAGATGAACTAAGTTCAATCTTGACAATTAGTACATAGTGTTTTTGCGCTGAATCCGCATTCAATATCTCTTCTATAACCTGATCACTTATTGGTCTCGCCATTCTTGACAAAATAACTGTAAAATATACGAATATATGAAATAATATATTTACTAAAATCTTACGTAACTGGTATTGTGGGGGCAGTGCGGACCCCATAACGCACGTACCTCCGCTCTGGTAAAAGCTGCAATGCCCGCCGCGAGTCGCGACGTCATTAGATTACACAAAATGGCGCCCACGCACGGTGCAAAGTTTTAAAGGAATTCAAAAAAATATCACGCGTGGGGGCCGCGCCACCCCCACGAAACCAGTAAAAGGTTAATAAAAGGGTATTTTGGTCATAAAACCTTTATTGAAAAATGTCCCATGCAAGCCAGATAATAACTTAGACAAAATATATCTACAACACTATCGTCATAACAATTTTTCTGATGTATTGTCTTTTTATATAAAGACATCTTAATATAAAATAACATGAGTAATAAAGTTAATCGTAATATTTACATAATATTTACATGAATATAAGCTATCTATAAAAGATTGTCTCTAGACCGCTGCCGTTGGGGAGAGTTCCCAAAATACTGGCAGAATTACCCCTATGAATGGCCAGGCTGATGCGCCGACCGAGGTAGCTACTAGCCCTAGGGTCGCCTGACGAGTTGATGAGGTAAAAATAGAAGTAAAAGTAGTCAAGCGTGTTAACCGCTAGACCAACGTTTTGACATTAGAAATGTCTTTTCGTTCGCCCCAGTGCAGGCTCCGATTTCACGAATAAGTGCGATCCGCTTATATCTCGGAGAGTTATGAAGATATAATAATAAAAAGACGCGTATAAAGTGCAAAAAGAATTATTCGAAATATGTAGTCAAAACGAAAAAAGTTATGGCCGAAATAGTGAAAAAACTATATATTTTTCCGAATTGATTTTGGCGCTCGATATTTTGGAAACGATGAATGATATCAAAAAATTGAGAAAACCTCCTCTGAACAATTTAGTTGGCTACAATTTGAGCCTACGATCGGGTCAAGGGTTTGCCCTGTAGCTTAACCTTTTTGAAAAAAGTCAAACAGTTAGAACGACATTTTTCACATGATATTTATGGCTCGATTAATTTCTAATGTGCTCGATAGTCGTGTGAGGCACGAAATCTGTGATTTTTTTACTATGTAAAACCTACTGTTTGGGTGTTCAATGTTTGTAATGTTCGTTCGTTGTGTTAGGACAATTTGAGTTTGAAATTAATGGAGAACTTGCAATGAAAAATACTTCGATCTCTTTTCGATCTTTCCTTGAAAGATCGTCGGAAAGAATCATTCAAAAAGTTAACCAGTCAAAAAGTTATTCTTATTACGTGGTACAAAAAAAAATGTTTCACACATATTGCCGCAAACTGTGACGTCCCAGGTTGCTAGTACCTGGGACGTCATATAATTCTACGAAACATTTATAATGTACGAAATTTATGATGTATAATGAACGCCTTATAATGTACGAAACATTAATTATCACAATTTAAGTTACCACATAAAATCATGTTTTTATTAAATGTGTCTACACTCTTCTAAGAAAACGTTTCCCATTCAATGAAAAAACCAAACCTAGTAGTTTATTATTAGAGTAGGTACTTAACTTAACTTTCCGAAATTCTTAAGATCTGTAAAATCCGAAATAAAATATTTTTAAGGATTTGCTATTTTTGTGTGACTTTTTCGATTCCCTTTATGGTTTAAATACAATGTCATTAAAATATAATTTTAAGCCATGTTACCCATTTTGCTGAGGTAACGCCTATTCTTTGTTGAAAATTACCCAATTTCATTTAATCAAGAATACAAAACTGCTTCTCTCACCCGGGAATCCTTGAAAAATGCCGGAAAAAAAGTTTTTGTGCCATTAAGCGGAGTCATCATTGAAAAACGAAAAGCGAAGGCAAAACTTAAGCATTGCAGAAGTTTAACTAGGACTTAACAAAGTGAAGTCTACAAAGTACCAGGCGTAAGTACTAATTGGTAAAATTAATATATTTTTACCTACATTTTTCACATAAAATAGCTCTCTCCCAGTTTAATATCAGGCTCTGGAGAAGTCTACTTGGACCACTTTAGGTACCCAAAAAAGGCCTTAAAAGCACTCATAACTGGTACAGCAATATCCGTCCATATTCAGAGATTTTGAAAATAATAATCATTAACACTGTAAAAGGTAATGATCAAAAGATTTTCTAAAGTTACAACCCAGGATCGGATAAAACTATGAAGTTGATACTTAACATATAATGCATGTGGTCCCGTAAGAGCCTCAACCTTGTAAATTATTACAATGAAAAGATAACACCACTTTATAAATTATGTCATAATTGTTTTCATAAAATAAAACTTAATATCAACGAATAAACACATCACCGTGTCACATGATGTCTATTGGTTTTCTCATAAATAAAATTTAAAAGAACTGTAAAGGTGCTTATCGGTCGAGTTTTTCTAGCAAAGCTTCTGTGAAGAATATTTAGTGAGCTAGTCCAACGTTGCCCTTTCCATTAACGGGCGGGGCGCCGCGGGCTGCGCCGTCGGGACTCCCAATAAATCAATCTGCAAAACTCGACACAGTGAAACTACGACCAGTCTAGCAGTGCCGAGTTAACCCTACCCTACAGTGCAAGCTATGACAGGTTCACTCGACTACTTGCACAAGGATACAAGGGTTCGTTTCCCACAGGTGTATTTCCATGTTTGTGATGTCCTTTCCTGGTTGCCATAGCACAGAGTATCCTAGTTTGGGCCATGGACAAGTGATTTCATTGTGTGGAAGTTATTTATTATTTAATTAAGGTTTCCGTACCGACGCGGCCGAGGACTAAATAGTCAAATGACAATAAAGACACACACACAATAAGCTCTTATCCTAGTTTGGAATCCCAGGAATTTGTAATACAAATATGGTTGCCCAATTGGCGTCATCCAAAGTAAATGGATGGAAGGAGCCGTCGCGATGGCGCAAACACGCTTGATGTACGAATCATCTCCGACCGGTATAAGTCACGTATATTTCAAACAAGCTGTTATTGTAGCCTCGTCTGATTGATTATTATCTTTTCCTAAACAGCCTAGAGCAATTTTCCGATGGCTTTAATAGTTAAAGACAAAAATAAAAAAGTGTATACTATCCAAAAACCACGACGGCGGCGAGTAATTTTACGGAAGAGCGAATAAATCGCAAGTTAGTATAAAAGAGTAAAATTATGATTAAAGAGTCGCAATACTGAAAGATCTTTTATGCACTAAATATGTTCAGATTACGAAAAGGTATCCAATAGATAAAATTGGAGAATATTCTCGCTAGGCTAAAGTTAGTTTCTTGTCTACTATAAATACTTGTTCAGTTATTGTATCATATATTATTGCGATCGGTGCGAGTAATTCTAATACTTGCCTCACATTCAGGAGGTCGTGGTTTCGGGCTCTGGGCATGTACCAATGACGTTTTTATCTAAGTTACATACATTTGTGAATTTGTAGTAGCAATACCACTCGCTAACGGTGAAGGAAACTATTCTAGGAAACCTGAGTATCTGAGGTGTTCACATGCTTCAGCACTTGAAATTGCCACTTCGCGGAGGGATCGTGAAGTGATTAAGCCCATACTCGCTCTCTGAGAGAAGTATTGTGCCCTACAGGGGTACGTTTATAGGCTATATTATTATATATCTCGTATTTGTAAGCTGCCCTAACCCATCTGACTGCATGCCGTCGCGCTAAGATTGGGGCCCCGCTCACGTCGCAGGACACTTGCAGCTCCAATTTCACCAATCGACGGCCGCGTGTGGATTGGGAATAAGTTAAACTGCAAATACACACCGCTTCCGGATTTACTGCCACGTTTTTACAGCCATTCCGGTAGAGCTATAACACGATGAATGTAATAATGTAGCTTTGCTCGCTTAAGTTTGTCAGAACTGTGTTCGCTGATGAATGTTTGTTTGTCTACCCGAACTGGTGCAACTCAGTGTTGTACGTTAGAATTCAGATAAACGGCGGAAATTGAATAACATGCTTCGGCAATCTTAGGAAACAACGAAGTTTTACGTATTAGGTCACTAATATTTGTCGCTGAGAGAAAAACCTTGCCGTATAGTTAGGTGTATTTAAATTAATTATGTAAGCGATCCTCATGATGTTTAACAAGAGTCTGTGATGTTCACATTTCCCAGCGCTTGAGTTGATCAACCCACTAGATGCATGTTTCTCCCTCAGAGAGAGCATGTGCCATGCATTGGGATGTTAAGGAGTAGAGCACCACTAGAGCACCACCAATGGAAAAAAATAGACAGACACAGTTTTTGCAATGTTTCAAAAACCAATTTGTCCATCATGTTAATAGTGATTTTTAGTGACTTATGGCCGAGAAACTTTGCAATGCGTGAATGTTGAGAATGCATACAATAGTTGGGCATATAATAGCATAATACCTACTTGTAATAGATTAAGAAATAACTGTACGATGCAATTTGTATTCCTTAAAAAATAAAAAACTTGTAACATAGAGTAACGTGTTCTGACTAAGCTATTAACGCAGAATTAGACCCGAAAACGATACTGACTTTTTGTAAGACCTTTATGCAGTTAGAATTATGGCTAGGAAAAGGTAAATGAAGTGGCTAAGCCAGTGAGAAATAGTGCCAACTATGATAGTCAGATAAAGGCAGTAAGTATCGGGTCACAGCTACATAGGTTTAACAAAATTTTATTGTTTTATTGACACAAAAACTCCCGTAGTTACATACTGTTGTTTAGAATAACTTCCACACGACACAATCACTTGTCCTGATCCCAAACTAGGAAACCCTGTACTTTGGTAACCAGGCAAAGACGTCACAAACATGATAATACTCCCAGACAGAGGTCAATTGTACAAATCAAGACTAATAAACAACCAAGAAATTACTTCTTGGTTTTTTAAATTTTCATGATGACAATTTTATAGTGTGCTCATCGGTTTGAAAAAACTGTTCTACTGAATAAGCGGTATTCTAATAATAAAATACTGGCACGAACGCTTTAAACAAATACACTGTATCGACGTGTTTTCACACATCATGAAATATGATGCAAAGTCAATGAATAAGGAATGGTCTTTGTCTCCGTTGAGACTGAGTAAGGAGTAAGCAAACCTTACCATGACGTTAGGAATAGGATTTATATGAAAACATTGTCGTCAATCGCTTTAGTTAACAACTGTATAATTTTATATCTTTTACCTAGCTCCAAGGTATTGGTGGAAATAAATATCCAGTACATTTGCAATAAATGTGATATAACAATTTGTTAGACAAAAAAATTACGAATATTTTAAATTCTTAGTTTCTGATAAAGTAAAGTTTGTACTAAAATGATTACTTTTAGTAGAAAATTTTCTTGATCAAAAACTATGTATGCGATGACAAAAATGTATCTAAAATGTATTAAGGAAGTTATTATCTAGCAAAGCCTCAGACTATATTTATCAAAGGTTTACTAATGTTTTTACAATAATTAAAAATATTAGAATGTGCGAGCGAGACGGAATGCTATACGTAACAGCATAGAAAGAAAATTTTGAATCGAAGCGGGTTTCGAACGCGCGTCTTTAGCATATTGTGCCAAACACTCTGATAAACTAAGCTATTCACACCTCGGTCCCTCCGAATCATGATCATCATCGTGATTCATGATTATCTTCGAATCATCAAGCCTAACATGAGCTCCATATTAAAAAATAATTTAAAACATTTACTGGAGTAACATCGTAAACCTGCATCCCAATTGTAAAATTATGTCAACAGATAGCACTACTAAAGCGTCGTGTGGAAAGAGAAATTTCGCAGAGTCTGTCGAGGTCCGAACGGCCTAGTTGGTAAGAACTTTGGCATGTTAGAGACGCGGGTTTAGAGATCCAGATCCAGCCAGAAAATTTTCTTTCTACGAGTATGTTAATTTTGTTTACCAAGCCTACTTTTTTGTTCATAAAGTAAAACAACTCATAGTGGAGCTCACAAGTGGATCATAAGCATAGCGCAACGGAATGTCGTTTTCCAACTTTAATATATGAACACGGACGCCCTCAGGAAACATTACTTTTTAAGTGTCAGAAAAATCGCGCCGAGGAAAAAGAGAGAAACGCCCAAACAGATGTGAACAAAGATGAAAAAAGTTTGCAGAAATTGGGAATGGAAGATGATTACAGTACATAGAATGGAGTTGAGGCGGTTTTTATGAAGTCCTCTTTTGTGGAGATTCCGAATGTTTCACTTGGAAAGTTTCCCGGGAAAAGTTTATTGCGTACCCTCGGAAAATAATGTACAAAAGTAAAGTGAAATATCCAACGTTTTTAAGGTCCATTGGGCGTTGTGTTTTATTACGCTGCCGGTTGTGGGAAAACGGTTTGGATCACAGTCTGATTATGTTCGTCGTGTAAACTGTGTTTTTTTTGAGTAGTCTATATACGTTTCACTGCAGGGCACACGCCTCTCAGAGATCGAGTACGAGAGGTGTTCAATAAGTAGTAAGAATGAGGTATAAATACCCTGGATAGAGAAAAAGAAAATACTGTCGGGCATAACCCACTTATTTGTCGACATAATGTAATAAAAAAAGTTTGATGCTCTTTTGTTTTTTCATTCATAGAAGGTTCTTGTGTTCTGTCGGAACAAGCAATCGAAAATGGAGAAAATTTAAGATCGCGCGGTAATTCAATATCTATGTTTGAAAAATTTTACTTCGGAACAAGCAAATCGTAAATCAAGACTTGCAAGACACGTTAGGGGTTCATGCTCCTCCTTATTCTATGGTTGCGCGTTGGTGTGATGAGCTTAAGAGGGGAAGAACATCCACTAATGTCGACGCGCGCTCAGGGCGTCCTACGACTGCAATAACTGGAGAAATGATAAAAAAGGTTGAAATAATGGATTTGCGGATCGTTGTACTACTGTTAGTTTTATAGCTGAAGAACTAAATATTTTAATAGGGAGCGTTCGTAATATAATACATGACCATTTGGGAATTAAACAATCTCAACGTGTTGGTTGCCTAGAATGCTAACGGCCAAACAAAAACGAACCAGGCTAAGAATTTCACAAAGCTGTTTCGAGATGTTACAGCAAGATCCTGACCGGTTTTCAAGTGCTATGGTATGTAAGCACTTCCGACAAATACAACTTCACAAATGTACGTAACTTAGAAAACAAAGTCATTGGTACATGCCGGAATTCGAACCTCCCGAGTGAAATTATTTTGTGAAAAATATATTGCTAAATAGGTATTTACTTTATTATTGAAACATAAAATTCTTCCATTTAATCAATCTATCTATATATCATACAACCTATAACGCCCACTGTTGGGCATAGGCTTCTTCATCCTAACACCAATCTCATTTAATAAAATTGCTTCGGTTAATTTGTCATAATTATGTATGTCTTCATAATAGTTATGTATGACTATGTTCACTATGTTTACTATAATATTTCTTAAGTACTACTTTAAAGGATACTCGTGCACTCTTTTTCACTAAAACTTCTTCTGCCTATCCGTGCCATCTCATATCGGAGGTTGGTAACCAATTCAGCTAACTGGCTTGCTTTTAGAGGCTGACAATACCAAAAAGAAACTGGTACTCTGTTCAGACCACGTATCAGCCATCTGCAGATATATTTGGTCTCAGTCAAACTACGCGGCATTTATTATTACCAGTTCTATATTCCAAGACGTTGCACTAGCAAACAGACTTACTGATGTCACTAGTAAATATTTGATACTGAGCTTGCAAACTATAAAGCTTGCTGCCCCAACAAGTCTGACTGTTATATATAAATTAGATCTACGTAATGCTTTACAATGGCGGTCGTACCGCCTAGAGCGATCTCTTTCAAATAACCTTCTGATAACCTTCGGATTGCAGGAAAAATATAGTGGGTAGGTGGATGTAAATAAGAAAATCTAAAATATATTTCTATGTGAATAACAAGTAGTGAATGATTGCAAGCATATAAATACTTATAATATAATTTCATATTATGTAACGTCCATAAACTTAAATAATAAGTTACATAAATACCTACAAAATAAATAATTAAAAACATACGAACAACAGTTTACAGTTCAAGCAGTGAGGTAGTAGGATATCACCAATTCCTTATCAATGGTGATGATTAACGATAAATACAACCTTACATCTACTTGGCATGTATTACGCTTTTTTATATAAGGGGCTATATTTCTTCATCGTTCTGTGGTCTAATAGCCAAGAAAGTAGAGGCCCACTCTCGTTGGCGTAAAAAGTCGTAAATTTCACTGCTTCTTAATGGAAAAACGGCGTATTTCAATATTTCCCGACAGTTTTTATTCATTTAAAGCGGGCGTCATAATTACCTCTATTAATTTGCCACTGAGGTAGGGCCCGATAAAGCCAGCTTAATAATATTGTTATCGTGGACGTGCGAGGGGCGGCGAGGGGGTTTGGGAGGTGGAAGGGGCGCTGTCAAATTTCATGCGCTATAAGCCTCAGCGTTCTTCCACGGACACAGTTGGATCGGTATGCTCGTCGAGAAAAGGTTGTTCGAAATTTGTATCCGAGATACATTTTGGTTATTCGTTGTATAAGCATTGCATAGTTCTTTTGTTGCTAAGATATCAAACCTAAGCAGTGTTCACATACACTCCTTGAAATTGCCGTGCAGTGAGTCAGCAGGTAAAAAAATATGTAGTCAGCAATTAAAATCTTTTTGCGCAGCGTAATAATTGTATGGTCAGCAAAATCGTATTGCAAAATTACTTTTAACATAACATAACATCCACGCAACACAATCACTTATTCTGGTCCCGAACTAGAGCAACAACCAGTCAACAAGAAACCATTATAGTTTTACCACTTCCGTCCGTTTGTCCGTCTGTCTATCACCTTGTAACTATAAGAAAAGGGTGTCAAAAATATAGAAAAACATTCAAACCGAGGTCATTTGTACAAATCATATTACGTCACCCACCAGTGGGAATCGAACCCAGTCGTATAGGTAGGTAGTACAATTGGGAAGTGTTATTAATTTCATTAGCGATATTTTGCTACTTCTCTTTTTATGAAAAGACAAAATAAAGTAAAAATTGGATAAACATGAGAACCGTCTTAGTAGCCAACCAAAAACAAATAACAATAAAAAAAATTATGTAAATCACAATTTCTTCAGTTTAAATCATTACCGGAATATCTCCAAAATTACGTATATTGAGTGAAGTATGCAGAACTATCAAGAATTTAAGATTTTTTCCTAATCACTAAATGGTACAAGTCAAACGTTAATTATAACTATTTTAAAACGACTTTGACCAGTAAATAAACAATGAATTCACTATAAATTTAAAATTTAACAAATTTTTAAACATCGATTACTCAAAACAGTATATTTTGAAATATTTCAACAATGAGTTACACCGACGATTTGCTGATTAATCAATTTGGCATTATAAGCTGCTGCTTCTACCAACTATTTCTGTTCAAGCAACAGCTGGATTATTTAATCGAAGTCGAAGTAAAAAATTTCATCCAGTATAAAAACAAATGTTTAGTATTTTCTAAGGTTAACACGAGCATTAGACATAATTGAAACTGAATTTGCAAGGATATTTACTCGTTTATTTTTCATTTTACAATTTTCCGACGTTTCAGTACTTTTGCAAGTTCCGTAGTTTCGGTAGACTGAGGTGACAGGGGTCTTTTGGAAAACATTAACTGTTAGTTTACTACCCTCGGCAAAAATTACAAAAAGTTATATTCTTTTTGTTGCACTAACCCGTCCTGAGGACAGCATCTAGATAGGATTTTTTTTCCAAAAGGTTATTGAGTTACGTACCAAAAATATTTTGGAAAATTTTTAATTTGGAAAAAAACTATTTATATAACTCAAAAATATTTATTATTAGTTATTGAAATTAAAATTAAATCTCAATTTAATATCAAGGGTTCCCATGATGTAGCTATGTTCTAACCACGATCTCTATTGAAATTTGGATCTTTATTGCCTCACGTATCAATAAAGAAGCTAATAAAACATTTATTCTTTTCAAAACAGGTTGGCTTAATTAACAGAGTTTTCAACTTAAAATTACACTGATACAATCGTCCCTGTTAACATTTTTGACATAAAGCTAAGAAAGTAATATATTTTATACCCGAAAATTATCAATACCTATTTTTGTTAGACCTTATATAATTTTCTTCGAAACACTTCTCTACGTGGCTGTACTAGACGCACTGCGCTCGTAGAGGAGCCATCGGTGGTCAGCTTTATCTTTGCCAAACAGTACCTGATAAGAAGCTTAGCATTCCACCGCCAAAATGTTCCATCTCCACTAACAAACATCCTCAAATTGTAACGGTGACACTTTCGGAATACGGTAGAATTTTCCGTGGCAAAGGCGTGATGAGTGGACTTTATGCATAACGTTACCCGAAGCTTTTTGTGGGTATCACATTCACAATGGAGGTGTAACAATAGGACGTGAGCTATCTAGTCTCGCTGCAGGGAGGCGAAAACGGGAGCACTCGGGGAATAAAACGTTGTTTGGCTTTCGTGATAGTGTACATCAACGCATATTCTTACCCCCCCTTAACCTACTAAGGGCAACTTCCCAAATATGTTTATCTCTCAGAGTTATTGCTTTGTAAAGTTATCATGCGCTTTGCACGACAGTTTTTAATTGCTATTTATTTATATAAGCCTCATTCGGCTGAACGGTTGATTGACCGTTTCTCAGAGAAAAGGGAGAGAGCACAGGCCAAACTAGCTTATAGGATTATAAAATAATCCATTTTCAAAGTTTAACTTTAATTGTCAAACCTACGAAATACTTTACTATAGCAAAATACAAAGTAATTACAAATCTACAAAACAATTTTTCCAAGAAAAATAATGCTTACCCTTCTTTAAATAATATTTTTTATAAAAGGTTGTTATTTCGAAACTTACATTTCACTAAACCTTTAGTGAAAGCTACATTCAATTGTTACCACGGAAAATTATAAGCATTATTTTCTTCCTTCCGATTGCATTCTATAATCACGATATTTTCCTTCACAGTTAGCGTAATTTCATACTCTCTATAAAACTTTTCTAAAGTAGGTACCCTGTACTGATAAGACAGGAAAACCGATATTTTTATCACGGGCTCTATCCATCTAAATTCCATCCAGCGAAGCAGACTCTACAAAAAAGACATCGAAAAAACCCCGTCGCCCAATTAGCGGAATCTATTTAAATCACGTACGAAACGTCCAGAGTATAAATTGTTATCGGGATTAGGTGAAAAACAAGCGCTTCGAACATTACAGCAAAATATTCAGAAGGCACATTTAGTGGTAAGTGGCGCTGACATCATCATCATCATCATCATCAGCCATTTAACCCCCCCTGCAGGACATAGGCCTCCCTCATAGTCTTCCTAACCATGAAGGGTTTTGCCATAATCGCCACGCTTGGCAGGCGGGTTGGCGATCGCAGGCGCAAATCAAATCTGAGGTAATAATAATCTCCCTTACTGACGACATCAGTGCTTTCTGACTACCGCAACTTTTCGGGAAAAACAAATATTGCTGTTTCATAGTCTTATTTTGATTTTATATTAGAGACTGACGCATAATATTATTCTAGAGCCTTTATGCAGCCAAATTGGCGAATTTGTCTCGGCAGAATGAAACAGATTATTTTACTTTTACAAAATTATTTAAACTACCAAAGCATGTCATAAGGAGACAAGAAAATAATCTTGACGATGCAAATAATGCTCTCTCGTAAGTACTAGATTGGTTCACAGCAAATAATCTGCTGCTAAATTCTAAAAAGACAAAATGTATAAAGTTTTCCTTACCTAACGTACGAGTAGTTGAGAACAACATAGTAATTGGACATGAAAAATTAGAATTTGTAGATGATACATACAGTGGGCATCACAATCGATGCAAAACTACAATGGGGTCCACATATTGTAAAATTAGCACACAGACTTGCAGCATATGCAGTGAAAAGAATTAGGGAACTCACTGACGTTGCAACTGCTAGGCTTGTTTATTTTAGTTACTTCCATAGTATTATGTCCTACGGTATACTACTATGGGGCCGGGCAGCAGACATTGAGACTATCTTCATCTTGCAGAAGAGAGCCATCCGATTTATTTACAAGTTAGGTAGTAGGGATTCGCTAAGAGATTTCTTCAAAGAAACCAACATCTTAACAGTTGCATGTCAATACATTTATGAAAATATGTACGTTAGAAAAAATATCAAAGACTTTGAAAATGTTGGTGGCCACCATAATGTTAATACTAGAAATAAACATAAATTGTCATTTCTACTATTTAGACTTGCAAAAGTTAACACATCCTTTATGGGGCACTGTATAAGGTTCTACAACAAAATTCCTCAAGATATATTAGAGTTACCTCCAACGCGATTTAAAAAATGTGTTAAGCACATTCTGTGCAAAAAGGCTTACTATAACATCAAGGATTATTTAGAAGACAAAGATGTTTGGCATTAAACAATAGATTAATATTATTTAAAGGACGATTGTGACTAGTGTTCAACACATTCATGACTAATATTTTAAGTTGAAAACTCTGTTAATTAAGTTAAAACGTGTTTTGAAAAGAATAAATGTGGAGTTTCTTTGTTAGTTTCTTCTCCACATAATCCATTAATTGTGAAACTAACAACTTTGAGGTTCATTAAGTAAACATTCTGTTTTTATAATGAATAAAAATATTTGAATTGAATTGAATTGAATTGTCCTGCGACTGTTTTGACTGCATCCACCGTTTTGCTTGTCATGTAATGACTTTTTTACACTACGTTTCATTCAGTTTTGGTCTGGGTGTAAACAAATATGTTTTCAAATACATTCAATGTCAAGAAATTGCCATTAGATGTTGATATTTTTTTAATTAATAAGATTTATTGTAAAATTTGTAGGTCGACACAATATTAACAATAATATAGCGTAATTGTTTTCGGTGTAACAAAATATGCAGTATTATGTTCTAAGAACAATGTGCCTCTGGACATCCCCGATTTTCGCTGCGAACTTTCGATCTAGCTTAACCAGCTCTAAGTGGCAAATGAGGCCATTAGCAGCGACGGACGGTCTTCGCTGAACCGACGTACGCGGGACGTTTGAATGCCTTTAACAGTCAATAGGAGCGAGCGATTTCCGAGGATATCTGTGGGATTTACCTTTTTTTACTGAGTTCTCGGACTTCTCTTCAATATTTGAGTATTAACATCATCATCATCATCATCATCACTTCTGCCCACTGCGCCGGGGTAAAGTACTTTTCCTTATCATGCCAACTTTCGCGGTTTCTCGCCGTTCGCATCCAGAGTCCCTCTGCCGACTTGACCACATTGGGCTGTTGGTCTTTGAAGTATATTTATTTTTATCTACACTAATGTTGTAACATTCTACTTATGTTTTCAATACTTGACTTATAATTACTACTGTTATAGCGCAGACAACAAAACACTCAATTTAAGCAATTTCACATGATGGTATAATATTCACATCGATATCGTAAAATCTCATTATAACATCAATAAAACGCGACCAACTTGATTGCAGGGCCAATCAGGTTGGTCGCGTTTTATTGAAGCGCGCAGCTGCGCTCTCATTGGTTAAATTTGAATGGCGGCAAAATCACTGTGATTATACACGTACGCGTGAATTTAATTTAATAAATTAAAAGTTAAAAATGGATAGCGACGATGATATTTGTACGCCTCCGGATATTCTAGAAGTGGCAACAAAATTAACTCACAATCTTTTGCCAGAAAAATCTAGAAAATTATATGAAAAAGAATATAATAACTTTTTGACATGGAAGATCGAAAAGAAAACTACATCATTTTCTGAAAATGTCATTCTTGCGTATCTCAAAAACCTCTCCGACAAATTCATTAGTGAAGATAAAGTAGTGTATGCAACTGCATATAACACGGGTATTAAAACACTCGTTACTATTATGAAACTCGCTGCGCTCGTTTCATAAACTCACACTCGTGTTTTAATACCCTTCATTATATGACAGTTGCACAAACTACTATTATATTAGAAGAAGGATATAGTAAGTATGAAATAAAAGTAATTAAATCTATATGTACATATAATATAACTGTCAATTTTGTCTCTCTGATTATGTCTGTCTCACTCTATTTATTTGAGCGCGTATCACGCAAAAACCACTGAACGAAATTGAATAAAAATTACCATGAGTATAGTTCAGATTCCCGTGTAACATATAGGCTGTATAACATGACGCTTAAGACCATGGGGGTAAGAAAATCAACATAAGCAGCGAGGTCATTGAATAATGGTTTTTGACGGATACAATTAACCAGGTTATGATGAACCAACCAGTGTACACGCTACCCGTCGGAAATATCAATGTCTAATTGCGATACCGTCGGGTCACAAAGGACGCTGTATGAAATAGTTTCTCTTTTTGTATGTCTGTTAATTGACTTAAGGTAAGTTTTTTCTTACTTGAGTATTACGGTAAACGTCAATAGGGTTGAGACTAACTGAATGAACTAGTTGTGATTAGCTATTTTAAGATTGAATGAATGAATTGGGTGTAAGAAAAGTACTTTAGAAATACTCATGAATGTGGTGATTGTTACTAGGAGACGTGCGATTGATATGATAAAAGGCAATTGTCCATAGAGTGACCCCACCAACATAATTTATTAACAGTTTCAAGTCAACAAGTTATTAAATTAAGGGGCACTAGTCTTAATTAACAAAGTTTCGAACGAACTAAAGAAGCAAGGGTTCACTAGCGACGTCAGTGAAAATAAAAAAGCGGTTTCTTAATCTCTGAATCATATCGATAGCGATGAGGGCACATGATCGAAAAAATAAGTAAAAACTGATTTGGTGTTATTTTTCAGCGTGAGCATAATTACTCACCAGTAAATCAATTAATCAATCGTAGTCGTGAAACAAGATTTTCATTCAGTTTTCAAATCGTTCTTTCGTTCACTTACGCCCATCCGAATATCAAAATGTCAAAACTAATCTGTGAGTTATGTTAACCTGTGTCCTGATAATTATAAATAATTACTATTTTAGATAAATATATCACCTTTAAGGACAATTATGAGCAGTTTTGTAAATAATTCAGTTCGTTAGTACTTAAGGTAATGTTCAAAAGTGAATGTGGTTCTTTACGATTTGTGATTCCTTCGGTATGTGGCGGTTTGTGCTCGATTAATGTTTGTTTACCGTAATACTCAAGTAAGAAAAAATTTACCTTACATTCATTTAAAAAATAAACTGCAATTAAAAATTTGCAAACGATTTATTAAGGGGTTATAAATAAATTGACTTAACAGTTAAATTATTGATTTCAATTCTGTTTTACGGATTCATTACACTGATTATCCAGTACAATTTGGCCAAATTCACGTGTTAGACCAGACTATTAGCCAATCACAATCGAATGAGGCTCGGTCTGAATTTTGAAGCAATCAGTTCTGTTCTGATTTTAGATGAGAATAAGGCTTAAATTTTGCAGGCAATTAGCTTCAACAGACCAAGCCTGTTCTGATTTGAATTAACTTCTTATGTAATATTCTTTTAAACGTCATTTTTTTATCTCATAATGACTGGAGAAGGTCTTTGACCAGTTGATAGTTACGTTTTTTTTTGTTCAAGACTTGGAACTACTAAAAAAGCTAACTGCCGAAATCTCTCGAGTCTCTTTTCTGTTAATTGTTTTGCTTACAAGAATTAGAAAAATAAACTGCGAATGCATTCTGAGTAAAATTAGTATAGCACATAATAGTGGCCTATGTCCAGCAGTGGATTTCTTGTGGCTGAATGATGGTGATGATGATGATGATGATGACATAAATATTTAAAGTTGATAAAAGAACTACGAAATAAAATCTACCTATAGTTGTGTTCTAAAACGTGATAAGATCTCTAGACTAAAATTACTCTCTACAGCATCTCTTTAAACTTTAACACCACGAACTACAGTTTAAATTTGCGTAAAAGATAAAATCAAAATTCTTATCAGCATAAGCGGCCTATATACATCCCACTGTAGGGCACAGGCCTTCTCTCAGGGAGAGAGTATGGGCTTAATCACCACGCGTGCCCACTGCGGATTGGCGATTTCAAGCGCTGAGGTATATGAATAGCTCAGACACTCAGGTTTCCTCACGATGTTTTCCTTCACCATTAGCGAGTGGTATTGCTACTATAACTTCACAAATGTACATAACTTAGAAAACAAAGTCATAGGTACATGCCTGCACTGGGAATCGAACCTGGGTCTCACGCTTTCGAGTCCAATGTGCTACCCACTAGGCTACCACCGCATATTCTTGTTATTTTACATTTATTAGAATACATTGCATTTTAAAATATTTTTTTTAACGTCTTCATCATCACCAAAACCTTTACGTTTTGGAGCGTAGTATAGTCCGCACAAATCTTTTTGGCGGTAACGTGAACATCGTCACAGCTCGTTTGCACGTCGCTTACTGTCTTTACAGTGTATGTGTGGGTAATTGACTACTTTAGTAATTGGCTAATAGTAATTTACTACGCATCACACTGCGTCAATTACTCACACATACACTGTACAATACACACATACAATATTTTTTAAACGTCATTTATTTATCTCATAATGAGTGGCAAAGACATTAAGCGATGTGCAAACGATCTGTGACTATGTTCACGTTACCGCCAAAAAGATCTGTCTAGTATTGTTATGTTGGTATATTCCATTTTTATTTCTGATGTATTTCTGACACAAAGATTTTTATCGAATCATCGTCTTTGTCATAAAAAAGCACAAATCCTTCTGTAAAGTGCGCACCAAATCCTGTCAAATTCCTTACTTTTGACTGTTAGAATACCACAATCTTGCGACGATGGCGCGCCGGGCGCGATGTCACATGAAAAGTATGTGAAAAGTGATATTTCGTTTGAAGAACCCCATATCTTCCTGGGTCTCAGCCATCCTCATTGGATTCTTTTTGTAATACCGCCAATGTCCACCAATCAATCTATCAATCACTCGTCCACTGCTAGACATAGGGCCCCCCCAAGGCACGCCACTTTCTTTTGTCCTCGGCAAACGTCAACCCCGTACGTACTAAAAAAAAATGCATTTGCGAAGTCACAGACGAAAATCCTAATTGGGTATTTGACAAAATATCAAATGAGTTACTTTTAAAACGGAATTTTGTATGAAAATACTGGCTTATGACGTCACATTTCAGAGCACTCTTTTTATGTAATTGACTAAAAGAGATACATTGTCCGAGATATTTTGTAATTTTTGTTTTAATCGAGCATATGAAATAATTTATTGTTGATCGTGTCAAATACCGTATTTGACCTCGGTGCGGAAAGTCACGGGGAAACGTCATAAAATTAAATAACAAAGTTGGTGCTTTAATATCGCAATAGTACCTTTTATTCAATCTAACTTTTGCAAACGGAACGGGGCCGGTAATTCGGTAGGTATTATTTCCTCATTAGTTCGACTTGGGAACGCCAAGGGTCGGATTAAAAACCCCCACGAGGCCGTTAGCCTAGTAGAAATGTTAGAACGCCTACTTTCATTTGCTTAAAAGGACCTCTGGTTGACTGGTAGAAAATGCTTATAGCATTAAGTCCACCACATTGCCATTGTATTTTTTACTTATGTGCAATAATAGTTATAATAATAATCCACATCACAATGGGCCGGCGAGCAACCTTAACAACTTCGTCAGACGGATTGCATTTCAACTGCATTCCGACTGCAAAATTGTTAAACATAATATAAAAAAACTTCCACACAAACTTGCATCCCTTATTTTAACCTCCCTAGGTGATACATTTTCAAACGCGTTGTACAGGGTTTTCTATCTTACGTTGAACAGGGTTATTTTCAAAATACGAAATCCTGAAACATGTCTGTTAGAATTTGTCACTTACTACAACGTTTGTTCTACTTTTCAAATATTTCATCCAATTTTACAGTTTTATTTCGTTCAGTTGTTTTGCTTTGTATTGTCGCTGCTTTATAAATATTGCTTAAAAAATATGTATCAATAAAATGGTTATCTATCTAGGTCGGTCAACGATTTCCTCAAAGATGCAACACAGGTAAAGCGCGTAAAGCGGGAATTCATTACAAATATGTAAGCCCTGATGCGTAAAATATCAATCTCAGAAACAAAAGTAAAGTTGCGGAGTAACACAGATTCTAACCAACGTGTTTCAATAATTGCGCATTTTAGACGTAACTCTATACAATAGCATTGTTGTTTAAGACCAAACAAACTTTGCATGGAAAGAAACCAAGAATATGGAGGTCAATTAAATCTATCATGGGTCTCATATTTCGGGTTGAGCTTCTGTAAATTCTCCGTGTATGTTTTTGCCCTCCGAATTGGGAAACCTTAGAATTCGCCCCTGTCCCTTAATGCTAATTGAGATGTATCTGTCTATTGATGGCCACAAATGTCCCGAGTTTGGGCGTCTCAGCTCTAGTTAGAGGGACATTTTGCCTACATTATAGTAAAGTGCTTTGCAAGTTTCTGCTCACACCATTTTGCTCATGAATGCTGTCTCTCCTGATAAACATTTTCGATAATTTTCCATTATATTTCAAAAATTCCTTAATGCTAATTGAGATGTATCTGTCTAGTGATCGCCACAAATGTCCCTACGTCGAGTTTGGGCGTCTCAGCTCTAGTTAGAGGGACATTTTGGCTACATTATAGTAAAGTGCTTTGCAAGTTTCTGCTCACACCATTTTGCTTATGAATCCTGTCTCTCCTGATAATAAAGTGCTTTTAGATAAGCTATCAGTAAACACAGAGTTGGGAGTTAAGTCACGTTAGATTGGGCTAGGGAGTTAGAAACATACACATACGTCACGCCTGTATCCCAGAGGGCTAGGCAGAGACCATGGACTGCCACTTGCCACGGTCTTCACGGTCATCACTTTCGCTTCCTCAACGCCGGTTTCGGGTACTTTTATCTTGCCCTTTGCTAATACATCCCCTATTTGGTGGAAGTATGTCCGACTGGGACGTCCCTTACCTTACCTTCCACCCACATTCGCTCGATATATTTGTTTGGAGATAGGAAGTTAATTTTATGATATTATTATAGACGTTTTTAAAATTATAAAGAAACTGTAACACCAAAGCCGCCAAAGATGGAAGCATGTACACTTGGCAATCGAATCCTAAGTTCACCACGATACAGGTTCGCCTAGGGTAGGATCGCAGACCGACTGGCGCAAAAGGAAACGCGCTTTAAAATGTAACCTTTGTAAAACTCCTGATTATACAGTTTTCTCTGTACTGTTTTTGGTAAATAATGTTACGATGGTGGAAATGAGATAAAACTTTGAACTCGTTTTTCCCTGCCTTGGAGGCGTTTTCAGCTGGCTGAAATACCGTTTCGGACCGTTTCAGAGGGCGCTCTGTCACATACTAGTTTATCAAAATTTCACCCAAGTTACCGTTATTTTTATTGTAAAATAACTGTGGTGGCCTATATTATAAGCCTACTAGCAGAGTGTGGCTGATAGTAAAATGCTAGAGATGTTGCTCGGTTGATATTATATTTACTGCAAGCGTCACACATCAAAACAGACAAACATTGGTAACCTAGCGATATTTAAATCGGTGTCAGACATGTATCGGGGTAGTCAGTTGTATTTTGGAAGCGGAAGCGAAACGAAATACATCGAAGAAAGAAGTACCTACTACGAGAATTATCGGATTAGTGCAGTGTTATTAAGAGTGTGTTGTGTATTAGATAAAAGTGTTGTGAAGTTAAGAAATAGTGTGCAAATAAATCCTACTCTTGCCTATTCATCGGTTTACAAAGTGCTTTTTCATTCACGAACCCCCTAGAACGTAACAATAAGTAATTTTGTATTTGTTCTGCAAATAATTTTATAGTTCGAAATAGAAACATCATCCAAATATTATGTTCTTTGTTGTACTAATCCGTGCTGAGAACAATATTAACGCACGGTTCGCCACAGGCCGCTGGTTCAAGTCCCACCATGGGTGGAATTTTTAGCCTCTTAATAGGTTTTTTAAAATCATCCAAATAATTTCAGCATTTTTTTACTGATTATTTAAGAAACATCCAACAATCTCAGCGTAGCATAAACTGTGCTTGTGGGATGAGATTTTTATTTCTGGCAAGCAAGCCATGAAGCGCGCGCGTGTAGGTAGTCGTAATTCGACAGAGGACCAAAGTGGAATACGTACAGACGTAGTGGCCATACGAACCATGAAACTAAAGTGAAAATGAGCGGGAAATCTGGTTAGACGAGAGTATGAATAGTGAGCTGAGACAATTCGCTAAAGAACTAAGGTGACTGGCACAGCCTATAAGATTAGCAAACTAAAGTAGCAATGGGCGGGTCACATAAGCCGAAGAACCGATGGTCGATGGGATACAAGTATCTCGAGTGTAAACCACAAACTAACAAGCGCAGCGTAGAACGCCCACCAGCTCGCTGGACCGACGATCTGAGGCAGATCGATGGCAGCGGCTGGATGAGGATCGCTGAAGACAGGAGGAAGTGGCGTGCCTTGGAGGAAGCCTATGTCCAGCAGTGGATGAGTATGGACTGATTCATCATCAGCCCTTTGACGCCCACAGCAGCACATAGGCCTCCCTCTTGGTTTTCATAACCATGAGGGGTTTTGCCATAATCGCCACGCTTGGCAGGCGGGTTGGCGATCGCAGTATGCGCTTAATAATACAAATATTAAGCGCATTAGGATACCCTGAGCTATGGTAACCAGACAAGGACATCACAAACATGGAAATACACTCAGACTGAGGCCATTTGTACAAATGTACGGCGGCCCCCAGTGGGAATCGAACCCACGACCTCTGTCTTGGTAGTTAAGCGCCTTAACGGCTAGTCCCACCAGGCAGTCACAACAATGTTACTACTAAGGATTATAAATACTAGAGTTTTTTTTTTCAAGATTCGACCTCTCGAACGTCAGGCCAGCTTTCTAACGGTGCGCCTTGTATTTCGCAAATTGAAATCACTACGTTTGTATGGAAATTCAGCCGTCTAGTGCTTAGTGCAAGTAGGAGCTTAATACGAGGCCACGTGCGTGACCAGGTTGCGGCGACAAATAAGAACAATCCCAGAATGAAAGAATGCACACAAACAGCAGCCTCGTTGTTTATTATAAGCCGTGAGGCTATTGTGTGTTACCATTGTGATGTTGAGCTGGAAAAATGTTCGCTTATTAGGCTCGCATTTTTAATAGACCAAGATTTTAGTAACTTAGTTTGGTTTGCCTATGAACAGTGACAGTATTGTGAAGTTGTATTCGCAATAGGGTCTCTCGCTTCCGAGTCCATTGTTCTACCCACTGGGCTACCACAGCTTCAATTCCCGGTCCGATTCCCGCTGCGGACACACCTATGACTTTGTTTACTTTCAAAGTTACGTACATCTCCAGATTTGTAGTAGCAACACCACACGCTAACTGTGAAGGAAATCCTAATGAGGAAACCCGCGGCTTGGTTGGCTCCGCACGTATTGAGTTGTTTTTCCTGTGGGGTAGGCCGACTAAGCTGTCAGGATGGTATAGGCTGGGCACGTCTACTGTATCTAAAAAACAATGTCCCAGGCACTCCGGTGTCTGAGTGGTCCCTTCATCAATGTAGTGTGAGTGAAGGTGCCACTGGAGACTGCATAAATCATTTCATTTCGTAAATGTAAAGGCTAAAGTTTACTCGGAATAATTTCCAATATTAGTTAAGCAGGATCGTGGCAAGTGGCAGTCTCTGGTCTCTGCCTACCCCTCTGGGATACACACGTGAGATTATATATGTATGTGTGTAGTTAAGCAGGCAAGGCTTATGCTAATAAGAAAGCTAGTTTTAATAACTCTCGGTGTAGTTACTATAAAACAGATTTTGAAAGCAAGCCCTTGAAGAGCTTTCATTGACTGCTATTATTTCAATGAAGTAAACTTACATTCCCAAGGATATAAAATTTACGGAAAAGCTACTCTGCACAATACGTTAAAATTCAATGCTAATTCTACTTTCATTTTATTAATTTGATCTTGAAGAATTGTTATGAAATGTTATTTTGCCGTGCAGTCGCTGTTGAAAAGAACTTGAATAAATAAAAATTCACAACCTATGATATAAGGTTTCAAA
Organism: Yponomeuta malinellus; assembly: GCA_947308005.1. Classification (NCBI taxonomy): domain Eukaryota; kingdom Metazoa; phylum Arthropoda; class Insecta; order Lepidoptera; family Yponomeutidae; genus Yponomeuta; species Yponomeuta malinellus. The sequence goes on along the minus strand of OX371006.1, from coordinate 9,765,302 downwards.
CAACGATACTTTAGTTCAATACTTTACACTGCCATATTACGCCACAATCATTTCATTATTTACAGATCTTGTTGAATCAAAAATAGTTATTTACAATTTCAGTTGGATCAAAAGTGCAGTGCAAAGTATATTTTACAAATCTTAATCACAGGGCGGTTAATGTAAAAACACAAAAATAGGTAGATGTTATCGTGTATGTCCTCATAAACAACCTAAAAGTAAATAAATCCAACAAAACTATGCTAAAATTATTAATTGATTTTTTACAAAGGCGCTGCTAAATTGCTTATGAGTTTTTTCATCGATATTTTATATTACGAAGATAAAACACTTTTTGATGGCAATCGCAAACGGGGGCGGCCGTAAAGACGATGGCGGGATGATCTCGACACGTTCTTGCCGGATTAATCAGAGGTGGCAAATGATCTAAAATGGGGAGGCTTTTGCTCTGCATTGGGATACCCATGCTATGGAGGGAGGCTACATAACAATAGCCACTCCTGAAGAGTCACTGTATAATTCTATTACGATACGTACGCCCGTACATCAAAGTTTTCTAGGCAGCAAAAATAATAAATAAGAGAAATATTATTGGAGTGTTTTCCGTTGTTTGAACGAATGAAAAGCTAACTTAAGGTCTATCCACGTTACAACGGGCCGGTGACGTGCGGATGACACGATTTCAATCTAAAACAATCCTTAAATACTGTCAAAGTAAGAGACTAAAATACAAGTGCGAAAATCACGTTTCCGTCCACCCGTGCCCGTGCTCGTTGGTCGCATATGGCCGGGCTTTTTTAGGGTTTCGTACATAAGGGTAAGTCCGTTGTCCGTCTGTCTGTCACCAGGCTGTATATCATGAACAGTGATAACTAGACAGTTGAAATTTTCACACATGATGTATATTTTTTGCCGTTATAACAACAAATACTAAAAACAGAATTAAATAAATGTATTTTAGTGGGGCTACCATATAACAATTGTGATTTTTTGTCGTTTTTTGCTCGATATTAATAACGGCAACCGGTAAACGCTTGAAGTATTCCAATGTTGTATGGATAATGGTACGGAACCCTTCATGCGCGAGTCCGTCTCGCACTTGGCCGGTTTTCTTGCAAAATTAAAATTAACATAATCATATCATCATATCATAAGCAGCCTATATACGTCCCACTGTAGGGCACAGGCCTTCTCTCAGAGAGAGAGTATGGGCTTAAGCCCACGCGTGCCCACCGCGGATTGGCGATTTCAAGCGCTGAGGTACCTATGTGAATAGCTCAGACACCCAGGTTTCCTCACGATGTTTTCCTTCACCGTTAGCGAGTGGTATTGCTAACTATAACTTCACAAATGTACATAACTTAGAAAGAAAAGTCATAGGTACATGCCCACACTGGGAATCGAACCTGGGTCTCCCGCTTGCGAGTCCAATGTTCTACCCACTAGGCTACCACAGCTATTCTACAAAATTTTAATTTTATTGTGTATACGCCGGCCTGTAGTAATGTAGATAGTCCTTTAGGCCAGCAATGCGAGATCGTGGCACGTACCCCATGGTGGCACGTACGACTCGGATTGGTTCGTCGATCTAACAAGCAGGTAACTTTCACAATTAATAGCAAACGAACAAATGGTTCAGTCTGTTCCTGCCTCGAACACAATGCCTAAAAGCTGTTCAGGAAACGTCAGTGATTTATCTAACGTCGTGTTTCAAAAGTCTTACCTATTTATATATTAATTCAAATTTTTGGGTCATTTGCTAGGTTTAGTTTAGAAACGTATAAAGTACAAAAATATTCATCATCATCATTCAGCCACAAGAAGTCCACTGCTGGACATAGGCCTCCTCCATGAATTTCCAAAAAGACCGGTTGGAAGCGGCCTGCATCCAGCGCCTTCCTGCCACTTGTATGAGATCATCTGTCCATCTTGTGGCAATATTATTATATTTTCCAATAAAGAAGATGAAGCGTGCTACTACAGATAATTTAACACTTTTCAAATAAATTCTTCTCATTCAAAGTTACCGAAGGACCGTCCTATGGTTAAGCAATAGAGACAATTCATGCGTCATATAGTCGTACAGAACTGCAATTATTTCAGTTTATAATACAATATATCGCTCATTTGCGACAAGAACGTGTTAACGCAAATATGTATCGTTATGGAATAATGATACAGTAGAATCCAGCGTATCGCGCTCTACTTGCTGCTAAAACGCGATATTTCTAGCGCCGAAAATGACCGAGTAATGAGGGAAAAGGTCGGCGACTACCGGTTTAGCGCCATCTCTTTCCGCCCCTAAGTTTAATGCAAGATCGGTTCACGTCAGTTGTCGCCGCTCGCTTGAGGAGGAAAGTGCTGCCCGATTGCGGCAAAAACGTAACAGCTCATGGTGTCACGGTTTTAATGAAAAGGTAAATACAGATTTTTGTTTTTTTAGTGATTTTTTTTGCAGCTATAACGGGACATCTGTATGTGGGTCATTATTGTAGCAAAAATAGTAATTGCATACTATGGTTTACATAGGATTGTACCGGTTTTGCTGAAATAAACAATGTTTTTTGTTGGTTAATTTAAGATGTTCCGTTACAGTTGATAATAAAAGTACAAAATGTTTGGTCTTAATGTTGGTTATCTCAAGTTAACACATTTTTGATAAAAAATGATAAATTTTTACAACGAATATTTTACAATGTTGCATTATAAATGATAAAAACCTTGTCTAATTACAATTTATTTTTCAGATGGAATCACGGTTTAGGAAGATTGTAAATCTTGTCCGAGAAATTAATGAACATTCACGTAAGTTAGAAAAATGAAAAGATACAAATGAATTAAATAATCAATTTTTTTTTTAGCATATGAATCAGCACCGGAAGAACAACAACTGCAATGTAACCGGCCTCGTTGCGACTCGTCTAGTTCTTTGAGCAGCAGCACTTCTTCATCATCAATACCATCAATTATTGAAGGTATGTTCACTTATAATAACAATATAGCAGCATTTTTATTCACAGTGCACACAAATATGTTTCATTTAATAAATCACGAAGTATAGTATTTTTATTCAAAGAGTAGGTTTGTGGGAATCACAATGAGCAACAATATTATTATTTACTAGGAATGCATCAAAACAATAGGAAACTTATGAAATTTAAGAACGTTTATGATGTATGATGATTTCCTGGTGTATACAATAAAGTGTTCTCTCTCTCTCTCTCTCTATGATGATAATGTTAGTTTCTGTATTTTAATGATAGCGCTATGCTATGCCCCAGTATTGTAATAATAAAAATTTAAAATAAACTTTTGCTGCAGACTCTGACGACTCAGTGAAGAATCCTGACTGCGAATTAGTTCAATATCAACGAAGAATTGAGAGTTCTAGTGAAGTTGAAGATGAAGATATGTACTATATCTATATATAGTATACGTACTATACAGACTGACGACAAACAAAAAAATGAGAACACAACCAATATAATGCAAAATACGATTTTAAATGAAGAAATAGATAACACAGCTAAACAAATGAAATTAGTTCACTTAACAATAATAAATAAAATTTTATTTATTATTGTTAAGTGAACTGGGAATTCAGAAATGCCTTGAAACTTTGTGCCATTAAAAAGGAATAATAATAATGTTTTGAATGTTATCCATTGAAGAGGATAATATTTGTTTACTTAATTTATGTGAGACTTAATTAAGATTAGTTTCCTAATATTACTGAGATAAGCAGAGGCTTGTGATGTTTATGCTAATATGGCATTCCTAAATATTTAATAACGTTATAATTGCTTACGGTTGTGAGTAAAAGTAAAACTACGGATATTAGTGTGTGGTTATAATTATAATATTTTTTTTAATGTGATTATTACTTGTATTTCAGCGAAAGTTATACAATAACTTCGCTAAAATATCTTTCATTTTGTAAAACAAAATACAAAAATAAAGAGATTTCTACGACAGTAACGTGTCTTAATTAAAGTGTTCCATACATTTAGATTACAGATTATCAATAAAAACGTAACAATACGACATAACATGTAAAGGTTTAGATTTTTATTCAAATTTTTTTCAAGAAAAACGGTACATATCTGTTTGTTTTGCAATACTGCAAGTTTTTTACAAGAATAACTGTGATGTATGCACACCGCCGCTAAGCGGTACTTTCGATCAGACAGTAATAAACTATCTACCGACGATAACGCGCGTTTCATTTCGTAGCACCATACACCTCAGTGACGACGAGGCTGGTGAATTTTAGACATGTCTACATATCTCGGCAATTTAACATGTTTCGACTACAAAGTGCATGCGTGGGATATCTTCCGGGACCGTTTGAATAACTTTATCAAAGTAAACAAAATCACGGAAAATAAGAATAGCATTTTACTAACTTATTTGTCGGAAGATGCCTACCGTCTAGCAAAAAACCTCGTACACCCGCGCAACATTGAAAACTTAACCTTCGAGGAGCTGGTTACCACCTTGGACACGCATTTTTCTCCCAAGAGGTCCACTTTTGCTGATCGAGCCATGTTCTATGCGGCCACAAAAGGAGTGAGCGAAACTATGGAGGAATGGCTGGTGCGACTGAGAGGCCTAGCCGTCTTCTGTGACTTCGGGGTTGCCCTGGATACGGTACTCCGCGACCGTTTCATCTTGGGGCTACCAGACGGACCGGAGCGGAACAAACTGTTCGAACAAAATGAAAAAACCCTGACAGTGGCGAGAGCTTTAGAAGTGGCGCAGCAATCGGCATGCGTGAGGATGGCCAGATCAGCTGCAGCAGTTGGAGAAGGAATACACGTCAAGGAGGAACCCGTTTTTCGCATGAGTGGCAGTAGGGGCGGCCGGGCGCGACCGGGACCTTCGCAGTCCTCAACAGCACGCGATGGCTCGCGAAATGGCTGCGAAATATGTGGCTTGAAGAGTCACGAGGCAGTTTCCTGTCGCTATAAGAACTACAAGTGTCAGTGTTGTGGAAAAAAAGGTCATCTTAAAAAGGTGTGCAGTGCAAAGAAGTGTAAATCGCGGATAAATAATATTACTCCGGTCGAGGCTGATCAGAATGATTCTGGTTCTGGTAGCGATTGTGACGAATGCAAGATGTTTAACATGAGGTACGTTGAAAATAATCCATGTAAAATCAATGTTTTAATCAATGACCAAGCCATAACTATGGAAATTGATTCGGCTTCAGGGATTTCAGTCTGTTCTGAGCAATTATGGTTACAGCTTTTTTCTAAATGTAAGTTATCACAATGTAGTTTAAAGTTATGTTTTTACACCGGACATAAAATCAAGCCAATCGGGTATTTTACAGCTACCGTCAAATACGAAAACAAGACGAGCGACTTGAGAATCTATGTTGTGAAGAATGGTGGCCCACCTTTATTGGGGCGAGATTTTATGTCTGCGTTCCATGTAGCATTCACCTCACTAAATAATATACACAGTTCAGATAACGACATAGGTGACTTGTTACGACGTTTTGCTGACTTATGGAAGGACGAACTGGGCCGATTTAATAAGTTTAAGATCCACTTAAAGGTTAAAGCAGGAGCTCAACCAAAATTTTATAAACCGAGACCTGTACCTTTTGCTCTTCAAGACAAAGTCGAGAGTGAACTAGAGCGTTTAGTGAAATTAGGGGTCATAGTACCCACCACATATTCTGAGTACGGTACACCTATTGTACCCGCGTTGAAGGCCGACGGAAACATAAGAATATGCGGAGACTACGCCTTGACAGTCAATAAAAATATTGAAATAGAACGTTACCCCATGCCGCGTATCGAAGAGGTGTTCGCTAAACTCAGGGGCGGGGAACATTACTCTAAGATTGATCTTTCGATGGCATACAATCAGCTGGAGCTTAGTGAAGAAGATGGGTCGCAAGATCTTACTACAATTAGCACTAGTAAAGGGTTATTTAAATATACGAGACTGGTCTTCGGCCTGGCTAACGCCCCAGCTATTTTCCAGCGTGCTATAGAAACACTACTTGTAGGTATAGAAGGTTGTGTCGTGTGGTTGGACGATATTTGTGTCACAGGTCCAACGAAAGCTATCCACTTAGAAAGATTAGAATGTGTCTTGCAAAGATTGCAAGAGGCGGGTCTCCGACTACAAAAGAAAAAATGTGAATTTTTTCGCGATAGCGTCACCTATTTAGGGTACGTTATCGATAAAAAAGGCTTAAGAACCTGTTCGAAAAAGGTTGAAGCTATATGCAAATCGCCGCGGCCCACAAATGTAAAGGAAGTGAAACGTTTTTTGGGCATGGTGAACTATTATCGGAAGTTCATTCCCAATGCATCCACAATTTTGAACCCATTAAACGAATTGCTACGAGATGACGCTGACTGGGAGTGGGACGCTCGACAGCAATCAGCATTCGATGAGATTACGAGGGAACTAGCCTCAGATCGTGTGCTCGCACACTTTGACCCCGAGGCGCGCCTCGTGCTGAGCGTGGACGCTGGCCCCGGCGGGCTCGGGGCGACGTTGGAACAGGGCCCCGAAGGACAAGAACGCCCACTGGCATTTGCCTCTAGGTCCCTCTCAAAGAGCGAGAAGAACTATAGCCAGATACAAAAGGAAGCATTGGCTATAGTTTTTGGGGTGAAATATTTCCATCAATATTTGTTTGGAAGAGATGTCCCGTTTGTTTTAAAAACAGACCATAAGCCCTTATTAGCTATATTTGGTAAGAAAAACGGCATCTCAGTGATGGCAGCGTCGCGTCTACAGCGGTATGCTATTTACCTTTCGGCGTATAATTATACTATACAGTACACCCCCTCCGAGAAAAACGTCATAGCTGACTACTTTTCTCGAGCACCATTGCCGCTATGTCACATGGAGCCGGAAAACGATGACGAAGATGTCGTTTTTGCTCACTTTCTCAACGACACCACGTTACCCATAACAGTCGAAGACGTTAGGGCGGCTACTTTAACTGATCGTACGCTGCAAACAGTTAGAAAGTACATGCACAACGGCTGGCCGAGGAAAGTAACTTGTGCCTCCATACAACCGTATTTCCGATGCAAATCCGACTTAGAAATAGAACAAGGTTGCTTAATGCGGGGTCACAGGGTAGTCATACCGAAGTCCCTCCAAGAACGTCTTTTATTAGAATTACACAAGGGGCATTTCGGCATCGTCAAAACAAAGGCAACAGCGCGAAGCAGAATGTGGTGGCCCGGGATAGACGCAGACGTCGAACGGTGTGTAGGGGCGTGCACCACGTGCAGTGCACTCCGGCCTGCGCCGCCGCGCGCGCCGCCAGCGCCCTGGCCACGCCCACCTGAGCCATGGTGGCGGATTCATATTGACTATATGACAATAGGCAATAGAGTATATTTGGTCGTCATAGATGCTTTCAGTAAGTGGCTCGAGTGCTTCCATATGAGCGGCGGAACGTCTACACAGGCACTGATTACCAAGTTAAAATACCTATTTTCCAGATACGGTTTAGTTAAGGTAATTTGTTCAGATAATGACACAAAAATTAAAACATCGGAGTTTAACCAGTTTTGCGTTTCTAATGGAATTGAACACGTCACATCACCCATATATCATCCAGCCAGCAACGGCCAGGCTGAGAACTCAGTCAGGACTTGCAAGAAGATGCTGAAATGCATTCTTAGCCAGGCCATGCCACAAAATGTCGATGAGTCACTTTTGAGTTACCTATTTCATTACCGAAACAGTATACACTGCTCCACAGGCACAACACCGGCAAAACTGATGTATGGGCGTGACTTGCGATGTAGACTAGATTTAGCCATTCCATCCTTTAAAAACGAAACAATAACAAAACATAGTAAAAAAACAAAAACTCGGTCATTTAACATTGGTGACAAAGTATGGCTAAGGTGGTTTGTTGCTAGAAAACCGGTCTGGACCGCAGGAGTTGTAACTAAATTAATAGGACAAAGACTATATTTGGTTTATGCAGAAAAATACAATGCCTATGTAAACAGGCACATAGATCAGTTAATGGTATTTGTTGGAGCACGGACGCAGTGTACTCAGTCCCGAGCTCGACAAGATGCGAGCGCGCCGCCGCCGCCGCTGGCCGCTGCCGCGCGCGCGCACCTAGTGCCCCTCGTCCCGCCCCCCTCACCAAACCTGTCTTCGTGTGACGCGCCCGGCGCTGGGATCGCACCGCTTAGCAGTGACTCATTGTCGCAGCAAGGAGTGAACGAAGTGGTGCAGGGTGTAAGCGATAACACCGCCGATGACGAATCGCAGGAGCCGTTTCTGGACGCTCGGGATGGTCGGGAGGGAGGTGATGAGTTAGGGTGCGAGGGTGAACGGGATGGACCGGGACCTTCGCAGTCCAGCACAAATCCATTGTCCACTCTCGCAGTCACTCGTTATAACTTAAGGCCTCGTAAACATGTAAACTATAAAGAATAGGTTCATGTAGTTAGGTACTTTAGTTAGTCATAGTTAGCGTATAGTTAGTACATTTAGTGTCTATAATAAGTAAGCTTAATTGTGTCCTTTGATTCTAAATTATCAAGGATTATGTTTTCCCCCAGGTTTCCAAATTAGGGCGGAAGGAGTGTGATGTATGCACACCGCCGCTAAGCGGTACTTTCGATCAGACAGTAATAAACTATCTACCGACGATAACGCGCGTTTCATTTCGTAGCACCATACACCTCAATAACGCAACAAGGAGGACCCTTTTTTAAATTAATAATCATAATAAATTTAATAACTGACTTAAAGGTCTGAATCCAATTTGATCCAAAAACACGAAAACCTTGAAATTATGTTGTATTGAGCTGAATAGTCTAAACATAATAATTAAAAAGTTACAGGAATTTTAAACTTTCAAATGCGTTTTATCAAAAATTGAGATTTTTACTTTGTCACGTTCTTGTCGCAAATGAGCGATATTTTTTTATAAAAAATAAAACTAACTTCAGAATACGCTAATAACTTGGAGTCAATGCCCAAGGCCCAATTTATATGCAGGTCATGCACCTCGTCACCAACTCCAAATCGTTATTGTATTCGGAAGTTCTTTTCAGTTTTTTTTTAAATATCATCATCAGCCATTTTACGCCGACTGCAAGACATAGGCCTCCCTCATGGTCTTCCAACCCTCCAGGTTTTGTGCCGCCCGCATCCAGCGACTCCCCGCCACCATAACCAGCCTAGGTAGTTCGACGATGCCTGACGACGATGATTAAATTACATTAATATAATTTGGCAGTTAATGTACGCGTTCCAGTACATTAACTGTCACATTATGGCATCTTAGCGCCACAAGAGTCGTGCCATCTTACTGCCCTTGCTGGTCGTCAGACCATCTGGTGGACGGCCCACTATTTCTGATTTGATTCTGATGATATTTTAGTTATTCGTTTTGTCTGTTGTGTATTTAGTTTTCTTTCTGTTGTTGTGCATATTATGTTACTTATCTACTTATTTGGTTTCTGTGATGTATCTCGTTGGTATAATAAATGTCTTTCTTCTTCTTCATATTTTTTTAAATATATTTCACAATTTTTTCTGAAGATTCTGGGATTACCATGGTGACATATTTTATAAAACATATTTTATAAAGAATTACTAAAGGATTTTTCCCGTCAGGCTTAATTTTGTACTGTCCATTAAAGACTTACATTCTTCATCTCAGAAAGTCTTCATCCGATCATCGCCAAATTAAAATGGGATAAATCGGACATTTCCCCCTTTTCAAACAAAATAAGATTTGTCTAAATTGGTTAAGATCTGACAAAGTAATGAGAAAACATAGTCAAAAATAAAACAGTGGCGTTTAATTAAAAAATTCTTTCTATTTTGAAGTCGTTTCAATATGTGACTAGTCGGACGGCCTCGCGCAGTGTAGGGTTCAGTAGAAAGAGTCAGTTTTATCTGCTTTACAAAACTACGTAACAACTTCATCAAAGTAATTTTCAATTTTTGTACGGATTTTGTACGTATAAGTTAGTCGCCTATTACTCGTTAACTACTTAGCCGTGATAGTTTTTCTTTTAAGTTAATTGTATTATTATGTGCTACTGCCCTGAATTTTTTCACGTTTCTACAATGAACCGTTTAGCCCGGAGAGGGGGAAGGGGACGGAACGCCCTACTCGAACAGAAATTTGCGATTTAATGCTTAATATTTCGCAAACGGAACCCTAAATCAAAAAGTGGTCTTCCTACACACAAAATATTTTTAAGCGATCAATCCAACGATATCCCACACTATGGGGTAAGCGAGAAAAAAAAATTGCATCCCTAATTTAGGTGTAGGTACCTACGGAAAGGAATCGATTTTTTTTTTAAGATTTTGTTCTACCGTTTTGTAGGCAAGATTAACTTCAAGCCGAGTTTCAGCTTTCTACTACTAATTTTCTCTGAGCTAGGCCGCGGACAGACAACCAGACAGACAGACGGATGGACATGGTGAAACTATAAGGGTTCCTTGTCAACTACGGAACCTTAAAAACGCGTAGAATGTTCTCATACTTTTTTGAAGAGAGTAAAAAAAAATCTGTGGCTCCCAGTGTACCTTGTAATATTACAAATTATAGAACGAAGCTAAAAATTTCCAAACAGAGATATATAATATCCTCATAATATCAGATGTGGTAAATGGAAGCATTTCAGTGTTTTCGGAAAGTCCCTTCTGGGAATAAAGCTGATACGCGAAATGTACGCAGTTTCCCAAAACATCGAGGGACTGATGGTATTTATTTTGCAACTTTATGGCTTGTCCTAATATAACGCGATTCCAGCGAGCTATACCAGTGAGCGCCGAGATGATATCGCAATAAAGTTATTTTACAATTTATTTTACTATCTACTTTATACTAAAAGAAAGTGATTCAATCATCACACCACAAACAAGGTTACTTTAATAATGTGCAGTTCTGAAACAAGCCAATTACAATTTATCATTTACAATTAGAGATTCTTCTACGACTTTCCTGTTTTCCATTTTGGTTTCATTGTTTTACAGTTTTGCGGCTTTGTAGTGGCACCTTTTGATATATAATGCTTGACACCATTATTAACTTTACTTTATTGGTAAAACAGGTAAAAAACCGGACAAGTGCAAGTAGGACTCGCGCACGAAGGGTTCCCGTGACCACAACAGCTGCAACGTTGCCTAAACCTCGGGAATCAAAGGCTATTTAAATTTTACCTAATAGGTAATCACGGTTAGACCCGACCCAACCCCACACCAGATGGTCTGACGACCTGGTTACGGTGGCGGTGAGTCGCTGGATGCGGGCGGCACAAGACTGGGAAGCTTAGAAAACCATGAAGGAGGCCTATGTCCTGCAGTGGGCGTCCGTACTATTATCTATACCACATTTGAATACCTGTTGCCGTTATTAATATCGAGCAAAAAACGACAAACAAATCACGTTTGTTGTATGGGAGCTCTCCTTAAATATTTATTTTATTCTGTTTTTAGTATTTGTTGTTATAACAGCAATAGAAACATCATCTGTGAAAATTTCAACTGTCTGACTATCACGGTTTACGAGATACCTGGTGACAGACAGGCGGACGGGCAGTGGAGTCTTAGCAATAGGGTCCCTTACCCTTTAGGTACGAAACCCTAAAAATAATCAATAACATGTAGAATAGGCTTGACAGTGTAGATCTAGAATGTCACCCAAAACCATACACGTAAGATCACTAAACTAAACTAGTCTAATATTTTAACAAATTTATAATCTAAAAAATATATATAAAGAAAAACTTACACACATTATATTAAATTGCATAAACTCACGTCTGTATACCGGAGGGGTAGGCAGAGACCAGAGTGAGACCGTGCGTGCAAGCATAACCTAATGAATATTGATGAAGCGAAATAGGTTTGTCAGGGTCGTGGCAAGTAGCAAACCCTGGTCCCTGCCTACCCCACTCTGGGATATATACTGGATATAACAATAATATCAGTCAGACCGTTTCCGATGTTGTTTACGTAGGACGCTTTGTTATACGCTCCCAAGTCGTTACATAAAATCAGCAGGAAATAACGATCAGTTCGAACAAAAGTGTGGTTTGAGAAGTTGCCCGCGAGCTTGTGAAGCGACTGATAAATAAAGAACATAAAATCACAAAGATTTCAAACAAATTAATGAATCTAACCAAAGACAATAGAAGTGGCCACAAATAACAAGTTGCGTTCTATAATCAATACAAGTTACGTTTTTTTAGTGCAAGATTGACCCCTCACACAAGCTGTCACTTAAGCCGGAACTGTCACTTCTTTCGTCAAAAATTGCTGAACAACTAAACAAACAACTTAATGTGCAAACAAGAACACTAACAGAGAGCATTACGGAAGCCGTACTACAAAAAGTAGAAGAACAGATTGAAGCAATTATAAAACAAAACGAGGAATTTAAAATGGAGGTCGAAAATTTGAGCAGGAAACTAGGATACCTCGAATCAAAGGAAAAGAGAAACAACATAGAAGTTTGTAAAGAGACCCGAAATTTCGCTGATGCCTGCATTTGCCCTTTCGCTCAGTTGGGAGAGCGCTGGCACGATTAGCCAGAGGTCGCGGGTTCAAGTCCCGGCGTGGGTGGAATTTTTAGCCTCTAAATAAGTTTATAAACCTTATTGGTAGAACATTTTTTTTTGTTAAAATAAGCGTATTTCTTTCTGATGTTTCTATTTTCTATTATTAACTTAAAAAAAAAAACACTTGACTGGATTCACTTCCATGAATCCGGAATTAAGTTAATAATGTATAGTGCTTACAAAAGTTTTAGTTCCGTTTTTAGGGTTCCGTACCCAAAGGGTAATGGACCCTATTACTAAGACTCCGCTGTCCGTCTGTCCGTCCGTCCGTCCCTCCGTCTGTCACCAGTCCGTATCTCATGAATCATGATACTTAGACAGTTGAAATTTTCACAGATGATTTATTTCTGTTGCTGCTATAACAACAAATGCTAAAAACAATAAAATAAGTATTTAAGGGGGCTCCCATACAACTAACGTGATTTTTTTGCCGTTTTATGCTCGATATTAATAACGGCAACATGTGGAAGCTTGACATATTCAAATGTTGTATAGATAATAAATAGTACGAAACCCTTCGCGTACGAGTCTGACGCGCACTTGGCCGGTTTTTTATTCTTTATAAATGTGCGATAAAGTTGCGACAACAGTTGCAAAGTGATGTAGGCGTAGTAAAAACAATGCTGATGGTGATGTTGATGATGATCCTTTCCGACCGCATTTTGTCAGAGTGACTGTTACGACTGGGGAGACCGGTCGTAACTGCCTATTTTGGCTTAAAAACTGCAGTTGCGGCAATACGCAGTCTACGCTGCTAAACTACATCCAAAATTCCTGCTGGTTTTATTTTGCGAAACTTTAGAGAAAATAATCCGTATTAATTGTGCAAATGAAAAATAAAAAACCTTTTAATAATGTAAGTGTGTTAATAAGTAAGCTATCAAACTAGTGTAGGTGACAGTTTTTGAGTAAGCATAAAGATTTTTCATTACTCATACTCGGAAAGTAGGTCTGAAGTAGCCTAAAGAGCGGGTTTAAAGTAATACTTTTCAGCCCTAGGGAGAATCGTTTTCAGCTGATAGTTGTCAAATTATTTTTAAAAAGCTAGCTCTATTTTCACATTTGTACTGAACCATGTTCCAACTTTTTATACAGCCACTCAACTATAGCGCGATGTAAAATTGAAATAACGTAAAGTTAAGTAAAAATTAAAGAATTAATTTTTTAAATAGCTTTATTATAATTTACTTTCAACTATTTCATATATTTGCATTTTTCAAATATAAAAAGGGAAAACTAATGGCTAAATAGTTGGCCGGCCACAGAAAAAAAATAGGCGGCTAAGCGGCAATCCAGTCTTCATTTGTTTTTTCAAGTTCTTCTTCCTTGGTTTAAAGACTTATTAAGTCCCTCGAACTATATAAACATCGGGACTGAATAAGTTACTTGCACCCCTTAGGTAGTAATGTACTATTATTTTGCTTCCCCAAGCAAAAGGTTCTGCGCACGGAAAACCCTATGTTTTGTACAATGTTTTTTTGTTAGGGACGCGTGTTTACTTCTAAGCCCACGAAATAATCAAGCCGGTAAAGCTGTCACAAAATGTAACTGCGCATATCCATCAAAATCTATTACGGAACTATTTCAGTTTTAACATAGGATTAACCCTTCGGGAATTGCCCCTAAAAAGCGAAGTTCGAGCGGAGTTTGCACACTAGAGGATTAGCGGTGACCGTAGCCTCCGGGCAGGTGTACGGATTGAACTACATATAACGTGTTATTCAGGTAACGCAAAAATTGAAAACCGTTTATTAAGAAACGATAAATTAAACCACTTCCTTATTGGACACCAAAGCATTTTTATTTTCTTAGAGCTTAATGCGGTAATTTTGTATAAAAATACTAAAGTCACCACCTGTGGCATTAAAATGTATGGAACGGCTGATATTTTTTTGCGATTTCAAAGTTTTCTCCACAGTAAAAGATATTCGTATTGACAATTTAGAACCTAACATTTACGAATATTATTGGAATTTTATTACACCTTGTTTAATTTTTTATTTTAATAGCACCAAAATACCTGCCTGATACCTGATTTATAATAAAAAGCCCAGTTTGGTATACATGCTGAAATCTGGGTGCTTTGTTATTAAAAATGAGAGCTATTTAGACTTTTACTTTTAAGTATACTTAGACGTAAATAAAAAAAGTGTGTAGAAATCTTGCATAAAAAATGCGCAAGTACCTGCGTCTCCGTCTATGAGACCCGCGGCGCGCACGCACCGCTCTGGCTGGTTACTAATCGTTCTAATAGATTCGAGTTTGTGTCGAGAACATTTTTGTGTCGTTAGCTATTGTTAAGGCACCTTCATTTCGCTGTGGCTTTCAAACCAACCACAATTCATGATGTATGAATTTTATTCTTGGTGCCTAAAAGGTCACGAACGAGGAAAGCTAGTTCAAAACGACGCATCGCAAAATGATTGCGTCAAAATACGTTCCTAAAAAACCATTGATATTTGTAGAAACAATGCAGAACGTATCTATTATTTATTAGAATACATGAACAGTATATAGTGCTACAATCATAAATTAATAATAATATTAATAATGTTCCGTAGGGTATTACTAAGACTTCACTGTCCGTCTGTCTGTCTGCCACCAGGCTGTATCTCATGAACCGTGATAGCCAGGCAGTTAAAATTTTCACAGATAATGTATTTCTGTTGCCGCTATAACGAAAAATGCTAAAAACAGAATAAAATAAATATTTAATGGGGCTACCTCACAAAAAACTTATTTTTTGCCGTTTTTTACTCGATATCAATAACGGCAACAGTAGATACTTAAAATATTCACAGAATATTTAGTTCTATATTCGCTTCAAAAATAATTAATTAAATTAAAATTAAATAATTTTTTAAGGGGGCTCCCATACAAACATGATTTTCTGCCGTTTTTTCTAGATCTTTGTGTCTAATATTGTTTAGATAATGGTACGGAACTCTTCGTGCGCGAGTCCGGCTCGCAGTTGGCCGGTTTTTTTAACCTATAATTACATAAAAATACATAAAGTCACGCCTGTATCCTAGAGAGGTAGGCAGAGACCAGGGATTGCCACTTGCCACGATCCTGAGAGATCACTTTCGCTTCCTCAACATTCATTAGTCGTTGCATGCACGCACGCCGGTTTCGGGTACCTACTTTTATACATCCCCTATTTGGTCAATGTCCTCCTGGGAGGTCGCCACTGGCCCTACCATTCGATATATTTGTTTCGTCAATCATTCTTCCTTCATCCTCTCCACAGGTCCAAACCAACATAACATTCCTTTCTCAATTCTAGTCACTACATCCTCTTTCAGTCCACAACGTTATCTAATGAAACTATTTCGTATCCTGTCATTCAAAGACATACTTCTCAAGGACCTCATTTCTACTACATTAATCCTACTTTCTTGCTTCAATTAGATATAAGTAACTAAGTAGGTATAGAAAATTGTGCCCAGATCGTAACCTCTGGGAAGGGTCCCCAGTGTGCTGGCTATGTTGCCTCGCTGGATGGCGAGACTTATGCTTTGCCCGAGGTAATAGCCAGCCCTGGGGTCCCTGGTCGTGCCGATGAGGCGCGACGATAGTTCTTTGAAGAACAGTCGCGCCTCGGGCCCCCACTGTCCGAGTGTCTCGACACCAAACGGCACAAATACGTGACTCTGTGCTAGAGCTCCGTATTTGCGCCGCTTGATACCATCTGCACTTGATGCCGAAACAATTCGCGAACTTATTCACTTGAACATATTATTAAAATACGGGCAACGTTGCTTAGCCGCTGATTTTGTGCAAACAAAGTTTTCAACACAACCCCACACTTTCATGTTATTTTAGGGCCTCTACGTGTAAATGTCGGTAAAAGCACAATCCATATGGATAACAAGTGGGATATGAACGGGTGGAAAATTCTGTTAATTGTGTTTAAAAGAGTTTGAAATGAAAAAATCGGAACCCATATGAGTTCCGATTCCAAAAATAGTTAAAGGATTCGAAACTATTAAGGACCACTTTGCGAAAGAAGGATCAAGTGAAGGGCATAAAAAATAAAACCGCTAATTAGTAATTATTTGACATAAAAAAAGACTGTTACTATCAAATATTTTTGGTAATATTTGCGGTTGGTTTGTATAAGAGTGCATACTTTGGAACTGCGAAGTTACGTTTGTAATTGTTTGTTGGCAACCCTAAGAGCGCGATTTGTACTGGCATGTGTCCGCTTTTTTTAGTAAGCTTGTTCAACCCATTGATGAAATTCATCATCTTTTATCAAGTTCGGACCCTTGAAAGAGGAGAGACCTGTGAACCATATTTGTGCGCGTAATAAAATCTCCAGTAGACAACCAACAAGAGAGAAAACGTTTGACGAGACCCACGTCTACTGCACAAAAGGTGTTCTAACTTACTTTTGCGTGAAAACGTTTACACAACTGGCTGGTTATATTAAATACTTTCGAGAAACTATGATATTAAATCTATTAAAAATGTCAAGATGCAAAACTCCTTGCTGCGATTTTTAAATAGAATTATAGATGCGATTTATAAACATTTGATTTTAATCATCAACATCATCAGCCATTTGACGCCCACTGCAGGACATAGGCCTCCTTCGTGGTTTTCATAACCATGAGGGGTTTTGCCATAATCGCCACGCGGGCGACCAACTTGCCAGGCGGGTTGGCGATCGCAGTATTCGGTTGGAGTCTCAGGAAGACGCTGCTGCCCGTCTCCTGGTAATTGATTTCCTTAGTGGCCATCTACGAAATCCACGGAAGGGAAGGGAGTGACGCTGTTCTTAATCCGGCGCCACACGGAATTGATTTTAATAGCAGTTTCATATTTTTTTCGGTTTTTGGGGTTCCGTATCTAAAAGAAAAAACGAAACCCCCATAGGATCATTTCATTGTCCATCAGCCTATCAAAGTTTCAAATTTAAAGATTTTATTCTCTATCTAAACCAAATGTCAAATGGACGTCGAAGTTGTTAGTTCCAGAAATAGTAGATTATATGAAGAAGAACCTAACAAAGAAACTCTACCACAGGGTCTTGAGACTTGAAAACCTAAGTTTTAAGTCCATTTTTCGTGAACCGGTAGAGCTAAGAATTATAATATAATTAAGTTAGGTCTACGGTCCCAAACCTGAATTAGATAATATTAAAAATAATTAATCGCGATTAGACCCATTCAATATATAATTAAGTCAATGTATAAACCTATTAAAACCTGTTGCACTAACCCGTCCTCAGCAAGGGTTAGCGCAAAAAAAAAGTCAATGTAATAAAAATTAATTCAAAATCAAATATCTCAAACTCAGAATTAAGTAAGAATGACAGTATTGATTTCCTATAAAATATGTCTATCAAGCTTCCAACTTCGGGCAATTACACACGTAATGTTAGGGGAGGTACTTTATCGCATTTAGATTGAGCGACCGTAGAGCCTTATCTATTCCCTAGCCATCATGAGGTGCTTTGGGGTAAACTGCAACAAGTCATCGACTTATTTTACATTTGTACACGCTCTACCAAGAACGTTTTACCCTAAAACATTCTAGCGTTTCATTTATTGCTTCAAGCTCACAAGTTATTATTCTTCGTATTCCCAATGAACGGTTCTTTAATTTCGCGGTGAGTAAAGTCTGGGTCAGATTTGCTTTTTAGCATGTTTTGTTATTCCACATTCGGGCAAAAAAGTCCGCATTCAGCAAGGGCGAACGTGCTATCCTTTTTAGCTTGTTAAAAAACCAAGTAATCGTCAGATTTACTTGTATGATCGTGCTTTGCACTAAAAAAGTAAAAACTGGAAAACTTACTTGTAGATTACAGGGAACCGGAGTGCCTTCGCTTTTATATAAACAAAATATTGAGAGAAAACAGTGAACATATTAAAACTTAAATAAGAAATAAGCAAACGTAAACTAAAATAACATAATGTACTCTATTTTTGCGTCTTAGATAAAAATAAAGACTGCTATGAAGCATAGCAATAGAGCAAATATAAACCGCAATTTACATGCGCGATATGTTGCTTTTCAGTCAATTAATTTTAATTTCTTTAATTAATTTCCAGCCTATTTTAATTGTTGTCGTTATTTTCATTGGTACATAGTTCGAACGGAATTGAACCTAGAACTAATCAAATGTGAGGCAAGAGTATGAAAAATTATTTAAAAGAATTGAGAATTTATTGAGCGGTGGTTGCGGAGGAGCGGTTGGTGTATATACCAATACCACTCGCTGACCGTGAAGGAAAACATCGTGAGGAAACCTAAGTGTCCTCAGCGCTTGACATTGCCAATCCGCGGTGGCAAATAATTTGGAAAATAATTTAATGGTGCTACAAGTTTACTCGGTAGTGGGCAGCGATCGAAAGAACTTCTGATCTGCTAGAAATATTGAGGAGCTCTATTGGAAGTCTTACTGTTCCAAATTTCCGCGTTTGTCCATCTACACACACCTGTTATTTAGGATTTTATTTAATGTTTTGCTATGGTGCATCCATATCGATTTTTGTGCAGCAACATTTGACAACATAAGGCAGCATAAAACATACTAGGTATAGAAGTTATTGATACAAAGATATAGTCGTCGTGTTGTAAAACATTGCCAAGTAAATAAATTTCGTGTTGATGCACCATTACGAGCTAAAAATGGCATTGGAACGACTTGGTACACCGTCGTGTACATTTATTTGGGTCCTAACATAGTATCACAAAAGGTAAACAGCCGCCCGCATCTTAACGCAACATTAGGGACAGATTGCGTGCACGGAATACCGGCTGTTTGCCTAATGTCGCTGAGGAAAAGCGATTTGTTCTGCAACAAGATGGGGTAGATAGTTTTCGAGACAGATAGGCCTGAAAGTTGCATAGTTTGACTAATAGAATGATGATGACGAGCGTGATGTAGTTGTTATAGTATGATGTCGGTGATCAGTGAGGAATTTCCTCTGTCAAATGTTTTGGTAAATCAAACCCTTATCTGAGGATGTCTGAAAAAGCGACCAATTCCGGCTGCTCGAGAGCCAGATACCGTACACGTTTTCAAAAGATTCAGTTGTATTTACTCCTACCCTGTCCACAAAAATAAAATTTATTATTTAGTTGATATCATTACAGTCAATCATGACAATAATTCTAACCAATGATACAATTCATATAAGATTATAGGCATGATTATATACGAGTAGGAGGATTCAGAAATTTTTGATGAAACTTAAAAACATCAACGCAAACAATTTTTACATAATAGAAAATCACATGAGCTGTGTCATACGTTCGCTAGAGTGAATAAACTATTGTATGGAACGGCTGATATTTTTTTCAATATTTCGCAGTTTGTCTCATAATAGAAGTGGTTTGCATTGATGAGTAGAATAACTCCCTCATGTTTCACCGGATCCTTCCGAAACACCACTTCCACTTTGCCACTTCCGACACAAAAGTGGTCTGGGACGCTTCTGCTGAACGTGCTAGGCTGTATTTGATTTGTGTAATCCTATCAGCCGCTGTTCTACGGAGGCGGTGGCGCGCACAAAATAAAAGACGTCAGTTTTATAAAAATTGAATCGCAGTCGCAAATTTCCGTGCGGAGGTGCATAAACGGCGTTGCATGGGGTAATTCCATCAAGAATCGTGCCCGCAAGATGCCTGCAGTCACGTGCCGTATTATCTTAACGGGTCCAATAGACGTTGCGGAATTTGGTCCCTGTTTTCCGACGGGGGTAGTGTATAGTTGTTTCACGTTCACGAGGCTTGGAGTTTCAATTGAAAAGTGTTGAAGTAAAAACTTTTTTTAACCTCCTATTTATGGTTTCGGACTAACGGGACATCGGGTTACGACCACCTATGACATCGGCCTGTTTATCCAATCTATAAAGAACGTTGTTTTGTGAACCGCAATACGTGGATGGCTAAAATTTTCAAAGAATAAGTGTTACGGATTGACAAACAATAAAAAATAAAAAAGTAAGAACGAGTAAAAAGCTTTATCGTAAACACGGTGATGCAAACTTGATGTGAGTACAGTATAGTCCCTAAAGTAAAACAAAAAGGCTCGCTAAAAGTCCCGAAAGAAAAAAAAAATCTTTTACATATTTCATACCATATTTATGATTGTACGGAACCTTCCGTGTAAGAGTCCGACGTGCAGTTGGCCGGTTGCCACACAAACTTTAATTATAATCACTAATAACAAGACCAACTTCCACACAACACAATCACTGGTCTTAAACTAGCATACCCTGTGCCTATACATCAACGATTTCATATTCTAAACCTATACTCGTACCATTTGCGATACTCTATGTTGTGCATGCAGCTCGTGAACCGGGCCTGCGAACAATTTTTCGACTACTACCGTTTGGGGAGCTTAAACGTCTCACATTTTACTCTTTATCGTCTGCTCAGAGGGTTGTTGAAATGCTGGTAATTCAGTCGTAAAAATAGTTCAATTTTATCTTAGGGGGCGTGTAAAGTTTATTAGCTTATAAACCGTTACCTTTTCCAATACCGTCCTCCAGGCGAATGCCTACTACTAGTATTGTTGTTGAAGAAAAACCGTTTCAGGAGTAGGTCGTTTGACTCTTTTGTGTCATGTCATAAAGTTTACGAGCTAGGCTCTCGAGCGGAGAGGTTGGCGAAAAAAAAATGGCGCAGTCCGTTCACTACAGTAAACACGAACTGACGAAGTCTTAAATTACTGGAGAACCTTTGGGAGAGGTGGGCAGAATTTTTTTTCGGTCCGCTCCGTCAACTCTGAAGTATCCGCACTGTACGTGGTTGCACTATGATGCGTCAAGCTTAGTGTTATAGGTGGTGACAAGTCGAACAAGATTTACTACATCCTGCTGAAGTATATGTCTAGCTGAATTTTTAAGGGTTCAGTTTAGCATTCTACGGAAATTGGCGGGTAACGGCCGACGCCTGACGTTTATTGCTGTTCCTTGTTGTTTTATGGCGAATTTTGTAAAAACTAGGTCGCCATTGTATCGGTGCTCCCAGTCGCATACGAATATTAAACGAAACTTCGAAACATTAGGTATTTGCGATGCGATTTACAAGTCAAGGTAGAATTGACTTAAAAGTGCAAGTATGCACCATGAAATCGTTATATTTTTATCATACTAGACTTTTTAGGTGTTGAAAATTGCTTATTATTGATCGATATACATACTTATCTACACCTACCTACCTATATATAGTTGACTAAAGTACGTAAGTAGTACTTACGTTTACTATTCTGGAGACACTGGATGTGTCGTGGTGTCACTAATATATGGCGTCATAGTTCCTGATTTATAGTATTGGCTAGACAATCTGATTAGTCCTAATTTCGGCCCTAGCCTGTGTATTAAGATATTGCTCCACAAAATCGACAAATCCTTAATCTAGTAGGTACTATATCTCAGACACAACGCTCCCAATTCCCATCAATAAGGTCAAAGCACCAGGCCCTCAAGATCCCAAGGCGCCTCGCTAACAGTATATAGTTTGTTCTCCTCTCACACGTAGACACTCGACGTGCGATCTCTTTCAATTAACTCGAGCACCCTCGAGTATGCGAGCGAACTCCTCGATTCTCAAGAGACACCGCAAGAGGTGCAGCCCCTTGTGCAAAAGGCACGAGAAAAAAGTGAAATTAACAAAAATAATGCAATATTGTTGCCGTGAAATCTTATAAAAACTTTATGAATTTAGTCCGTTACAATTTTGTCATTATAACTCACTGTAATTAGACGGCAAAATTTTAAGTAAATGAAGTGACGTTCTCCTTGTTTGAACTCAGTTTAGACGGCAAAATATGTGAGACTACGCTCTCTATCGCTTAGATTTTAGCAGAATACGACGTTGATTTTTGTAGTTTCAATATTAACAGTATTTTCGTAAAATTTCGACATTTATTCGAGGCATACCCGGAAAACATAAGCTACCAACTCATTTAATCAAGTTCATATACTTATTAGCATTTTATCCTATCATTGCGAGTGACGAACCTGTTACCGACGATTAAACTACTGTGATGTTGTTTATTATATCGAGGGGTGAAAGGCTAATTGCTTTAAGCGACACCATGGGCGATATTGAGTTATATATATATTCGGAATCAGCAAATTTTTCTACGTCTTTTGAGCCGGGTTTCATGCCGATCTGAGCACTTTTTTGGCGCTTGAGGCAATTAGATTTGACGCTGAATTTTACACCACTACTGACTCAACTGACACAAAAAGTGCCTTTTTTTAAAACATGGTTGACTTGAGCTATGTTAAGATACTGTAGGTAGTTGGTTAACTCATTTTGCCTTTCTCGTATTTAAACTCAAATGGTTGTTAACGCTTTTTTGCTGTTTCTATACTAAAAGAAGATAGTAGGTTGAATCATTTAGCTTGCCCCAGAATACACAAACCCTTGTTATTTAAAGCAATTAGCCCGCCACAAAAAAAATATAAGCTTGTCGCTTGAGGCAATTAGCTCTCCACAAAAACATATGGGAAATGTCGTTTGAATCAAATAGCCCTCCCCAAAAATAAATAAAGTATGGCCTTTGAATCAATTAGATTTGCTCTATTTTATGTTAAGAGCAGTCATTTAAAGTATTTACCCTCTTCGAAAATTCAAGAGAGCAGGTCGTTTGAGATAATTATGGCCTAAATTTTTTACAATAAACAGTCGCTTAATTCAAAAATTATTAATAGTGTTTGTACTTGAATCAATTATCCTGTTTTACAATTAGTAACGAACGTCTGTTCAGCAAATTCATTTTTCTATGACACTAGTTGAACGATGTCCTTTAAGACGTAGGTATAATCTTTGCGTTGCGCTTAGAACTTCTCGGGAATAAAGGGGCGCACGCGCGGGGGGCGCTTCAGTCATCGCCGAACCGTGACGGAGGCCGGACGCGCGCGTTGTTTTTGAGTCACGCGCAAGAAGATTATTGGTAAGTAAGGTTTTAAACCTGTGTAACTCATGTATTTCGGTTTAATTAAGTATCCTCAATTAAGATGTTAAATTTTTGAGGCTGACTTTATGAACATTAAGCATAATTTATTGTTAAACGATATTTGTGCAAAGCATTTGTCGACCTGATAGTTTTCTGTGATTTCTTATTAAGAACATAACTGACTGATTGTTACAGTATTAGTAGGTTATAATTATTAAAAATAATAGTAGTGAGTGATAACTCCAATTAGAAATGGTTAAGAAATTTCTTTAACTTCAATGTTTATCTAATTTTGATGATTTAATAAATAAACACTTTGTTCCTTTAACTTTTTGTTTTATTCTCGCCAAACATCAACGAAAACTCATAAATCTCATAATGAATGCTGCTCCAATTTTGATGCGGTTACATTTTGGTTATGGATTCAACCGCCAAATTCAACCAAAGTTCAAAATTATGATGATTTAAGTCAACGAGATTAGAATAGTGATCATTGCTTAAGTCATTTTTCCTGTTTCTAAATAAGAATGGAACTGGTATTTCAACTAATTAGATGTAATCTATTTCACCTATAGCTAGGTAGTTCAATCAATTAGCTCTACTCGAAAACCACGACTACGAGCTCCTTGACTTATTTAGTCCTCCACTAATCATGATAGTTGTTGTATCTTAAAGCATTTGGTCTAACTCCAAAAACAAGGGCAACCGACGCTTAAGTCTTTTTGCCTTACCCTAAAAAAAAGAGCATACGAGCATTTTGGACTCAAGCGACATTTATTTCTGTAACCCGTTGATCTATTTGATTGAAAACTACAATATCTGATGAAAAATTTAATTTCCAAAAGAACTGTATACTTAGAATCTAAATTAAACAAAAACCTGATTTACTACGATTTTTTTTTCTTTTTTCAAAACTTTAAAACGCTCTCCTCTAAAGTTCACAAAATGTCGCTTAAAGCAATTAGCCTTTCACCCCTCGATATGGTGCTTGTATACTTGGTCGGACGAGGAGATTAATACAACGAGTGCAAAACGCATGTGCTCGGTTTTGTTTGAAAGTCCCACCCAGATCCCATATCACTCCGTTCTTGAACGCTGCAAAGCTCCTGAATATGGAAGCCCGACGACGACTACACCTTGCCACCTTACCGTTTGGTGTTAAACACTGTAATTTGAAAACAGGCATTTTCCTGAAAACGCCAAAAACATTTTGTTACGAAAATTACGCATAAATACGTCAAATATAAACAGACTACTTTGAAATTTTTATATGTTTTTAATAATAGTACACATAATTATGCCGTGACAAGAAATAAAAAAAGTATGTTATTTATTTAATTTACAGAATAAAACGTGTTATGTTACGACGTAAAGGCCCACATAAGCAGAATAATTGATTTCACAAAACACTGCAACTACATATGATGCAGTGTTTTGTGCAAAGAGTTGGTAAAGAAAGAGGTAGGCTGCACGTTGTAAGATTGTTATGACAAAACACCGCATCTACACTTACCTGACATAAAAAAACACTGAGCTTGTTATGGCAAAACACTGTATCTATAGAAGCAGTATTTTGTCAAAACCGGTCTCTATAAAATTAGGAATACATTCTTAATTAGTATGGCTAATTTCCGTATTATTAAGACTTTTTCAATATTTTTTGATGGCATACCATGTACCAAGGGTGAAGAATCGAATTATTCATGTTACCGTAAAATACTGTTTTGTCATACCACGGCAGGTAGGTAGTTCGCACTAAAACTCCTGCTTACCTACACAAAAACCTTGAGTGGTCGCCCCGTCGGCGCTATGTTCACAAGGATAGAATTCTGGTCCCCCGCGCATCGTACGATGGCTTTCCGTGGCAGTTTCAGGTATGCGGCGTCCAAGCGCTGGAATGATATTCCTCCTCCAGTCGGCGACGCGCCTAGTAGATGTGCCTTTGGGCGCAAGCTTAGGGCATGTTTGCTTGAGCAGCAGAGAATTTCCTATACTATCCATACTTCTCGCTGCAACTAACTTCGCATGCTATAGGATTCTTACTCTCTGACTCTTGATCGCATCAAACAAATCTCTCTCTCTCTCTGTTAATCTCTTAATAGTTTATTATCTCGTTTCCATTTTATTGTATATATAGTGTATGTGCGTATGTATTGTACCTATGTATTATGCCAACATTACTTACATTATATCCATAATATTTTATATTATTGTATGTATAATGTGTGTGTATGTAATGTATTTTATATTTCCACTGACAACTGAAGCATGCAGTGCGGCGCGCTGAAGCGCTTGCTTGACAGCTGGGGCTAACTGAAAACCAGCGCTAAGGGCTTAGACCCTTAGCACACCGCTGAGTTAGCTGCTTTTT
This sequence comes from Yponomeuta malinellus, assembly GCA_947308005.1. Taxonomy (NCBI): domain Eukaryota; kingdom Metazoa; phylum Arthropoda; class Insecta; order Lepidoptera; family Yponomeutidae; genus Yponomeuta; species Yponomeuta malinellus. The sequence goes on along the minus strand of OX371006.1, from coordinate 9,739,411 downwards.
GCAGCAGCAGACACACCGCGAACACTTTGTTTTCTATTTAGTTTGAAATTAATTAATTTTTCACCTCACTAGCTCGTAAAAGCTCTGTTTATCATTCGAAATCTGCGTGGAAAATCGCACTTTATCCGCTAGCGTGGAAAGTGTTTTTAAAATTCGAATATTTTTATTCAATAAAGGTTTCGTACAATAAATTACATATATATAGAACCTCATTGGTTTCGTAATAGTTTATATTCTCTGCAGCCAGTCCATTGATGATTGAAATGCAAATACTTATTTCATGTCATGCGCCAGCCTCATTTAAAGAATCGCACTGGCCGGCAAGAAAATTTTATTTAAAAAAAAAAAATTAACTTTCAATATTACCAATTGTAGTAATTTTACTTTTAATTTTTGAAATAAATAAACAGTAATTTAATATTTATTAAAACTGTTTTTCTTGCACCTAACATTTTCCTCGCTTTAGTGAGGTGAAAAGTTGTGTGTTGCGCTCGGCAGCAAAGTTATTTAGCGTCTCGTACCTTTGAAACCCTCGCTACGCTCAGGATTCTATATTTGAACCACTCGCTTCGCTCGTGGCTCAATCCTAGAATCCTTCGCTTGCTCAGGTTTCAATACAAGGTACTCGCGCCAAAAATTAACTTTGCAGCCTTGCATAACAAATAACTATTGTATTAGTGTCTTTATATTTTTAATTTCGTGTACCTATTACTGTCTGCCTAATTTCTTTTCTTTTTTTTGTTGTTTATTTCTTTGTGCCGTTGTGTTTGTGTCTGTTGTTGCAAATAAATGTATTTCATTTATTTCTACTTCCAATTAAAGCGCTGATAATAGCCAATTGAGCTATTTGAGACCACAAAAAATCTGGTTAGTATATCGTAGTAAAAAAAATATATGCTATTCTGGAAAACACCATTGTCCACGAAATCCCTCGATAAAAAATGTCAAAATAACCACTTAGCAAACCTATTTAAGTTATTTATAACGATAAGTATCGTCGTAATATACTTAAGAACACTGCTGTTTAATAAAGATAGAAGATAGATAGATAGAGATATTCAATAAATGAATACATAATACTGTATATTCAATTCATCTACTAGTTACTTACTATATTCTCTTGTCACTCATCGGAGACATAGAACATTTATAAAAGATTCCCACTTGCTGCGGTCTGAAGTGCAACATCGAGGTCTTCCCATACCACCCCTAGTGTTTTCGCCTCTAACGTCACTTACTGTAATCTGCTAGCTTTTTAGTGAAACTTTTTTTTGTCCAAATTTTTTTCTTTCTTTCATTTGTACCCACACCGACAGGGATGCCTGAGACAATCGTGTCAGCCTCTTAATAAGTTTGGGTCTTAAGAATACATTTTCCGGCATCGAATGAACGTTAAATTAGACTTTTACATTCGCTTGGTTAGCCTCGCTTCTATTTTGTAGAGCATAACGTGGCTATTCGTGCGTGCCGCTCGCCAGACGAACCACGTACGAAATTCTAGTTACACAACGAAAACAGTGCACCTCGGCAATTTTCGTATTTCCTTCCAAACTGGTGCACCGCCTGAGTCTGGACTCCTCCTTTAAGTGTCCTACTTGCAGTACGGCCTGCCGCTCTGGAATCGGACTTTTTGTTCATTCGAAAAAGTGACAAACGTTGCATAAATTATCTGTAACGGACGCAAAGGCCTATGATGATCATGGTGCACCGTTGACAGCTGATCGTGAGCCAGTCATTTTAACCTGTCTGGCAGATTATCTTGAATAACTCGCCTACAGCACTTTTCTAATGGCTTCATGATAGGTGAAGACAAAAAGGTATTTTTGTTTTATTATTAATAGCACGTTATTGTATGAATTTACTTTATGAAAGAAAAACACTTATCAGTATGATACTTGTGAGTTTCAAAAGGATTGGTGAACAATGGAGAACTTGCACTAAAAATGTTTTAATATAATCGGAGAGACCACATTAAAAGATAAATAAACGTGCTCATTTTTGCTCTCTACTAATACTTTTCGTAATATAACCTGTCGAAAAGTCAATATAATAGTCACATGGTACACAAACGCTCCATACAAATCGGGCTCAAAGTATGACGTTACAACTTGCACGTAACGCCTTATAATCTATGAAGCGTTTATCAGTATTTGAGTTATCTCGTAAAATAATGTTTTTATGCATGTCCACCGTTATAAGAACACGTTCAGAATTCAATAAAAAAAACTAAATCTAATAAGGTTTTTGTTATTAGAAAAACTTTATTTTTCGTATTTTTCTTGACCCCAAAAACCCCAAAAAAATATTTATATTGTTTTAATTTTTGCTAAGATTTTATAATATGATATCTATGGTATGAAAGCAATGTCACTCCAATATCCAAGTTAGACAAGTTCATAATTTATAAATCGCATGTTATTGTATCAGGGTGTAATTCACTTACTGTATCATGGAGAGAGAGATACATTTTATCATCTACGATATGAGTTTCTATTCACCAAAAATGTCAAAAGAAAATTATAAATAATTTTCTTATTATAGCAATAATAATAACTTTCAAACATAACAACTACTTATCTAGGGTTCGAGCATAGCTGACCACTAGGGCAACATTGAGAAAGCGGCTAGGAAATATTGGATAAGACTGGCAAGGGATCGGGTGGGTTGGCGTGAAAGAGGCCTATGCCCAATAGTGGGCTCTGTTTATGGGCTGATTAAATAGATAGAAGTACAGGCGGCTTCCAGTAGGAATCAAGGCCAAGTCTGTTAATCGCTATGAGGTAATCAGTCAAGTCCAGTTGCCCTTTTTCGGGTTTCGTAGTTCTACAAGGAACCCTTATAGTTTCGCCATGTCCGTCTGTCTGTCTGTCTGTCTGTCTGTCTGTCTGTCCGCGGCCTAGCGCAAAGACCGGTGTTACGAGAAAGCTGTAATGTGGTGTGTGTATACATATTTATCAAGCCGACAAAGTTACACAATAAAATGTTGGATTTTTTTTTACTGTACCTCCCCTAACATGAAAGGTGGGGATGATTTTTTTTTCTCGTCTACCCCATCATGTGGAGTATCGTTGAATTATTCGTTAAAAAATATTGTGGGTGTAGAAAGACCATTTTTCGATTTAGGGTTCCGTTTGCCAAATATTAGGCTTTAAAGCGCAAATTTTTGTCCGAGTAGGTCCCCCCCCTCTCCTGGCTAAAGGGTTGATGGTAGAAACGTGAAAAAATTCGGGGTAGTAGCACTTACAATTAACTTGAAAGGAAAAGTATCACGGCTAAGTTAGCTTTACTAGTTAACGAGCAACCAACTTATAAAAGTAAAATTTCGTACAAAATCCATTGAAAATGACTTCGATGAAATTGTTAGTTCTGTAAAGCAGAAAAAAATACCCTCTTTCTACGGAACCCTACATTTTGCGTGGCCCGACACGCACTTGACCGGTTTAATTTTTAATTTTTGCTAAAGCCTCAGTTGTTAAATAAAATCGCAGCTTTATTGGTCGTTTTTTTATTTTAGCTTTTTATTTATTGCACAGTAAAATGCTCGTAAGACTGATAACTTGTCTTTCACAAAATTACTATGCGATCATTGAGTTGCTTAATTTTTTCTGTGGATTATTTACAAAAAAAATGTTTTTGCAGTCGTCTGAACTTTGAACTGATAAGTTGTCAGCCAATATCCAAGACAACGTTTCGAACTTCCAGTTTCGTAACAAGAAGTTTTTTCCTCAGTATTCTACACATAGCCCAATTTCAACTGCAGCTTGACGTATATCACGTTTATTTCTTTGTTAAAAGACAAGACTCAGCTTAACAACTATGGCAATGTACGTATATCTTTCTTAGAAGTTTTCTCTGTATTGTTACAAGATCCGCCCTCGGCGGTCAAAGCTGTTATCTCCCTTTCTGTCCACTGTGTGTCGTAAAACCGACTAAGTGCATGTCGGGCCACGTGTATTATAGGGTTCAATAGAAGGAAGGATTTACAACTAAACTTCATGAAAGTAAGTTTCAATGGAATTTGGACGAAGTTTTCCTGAATAAGTTGGTCGGCTATTACTCGTTAACTTATAAAGCCCTTTGCTTTAGATAGATAGATAGAGAACACTTTATTGCACAACCAGGTAAAAGGTAGCTGTGATAGTTTTCCGTTTAACATCATAATTATGTGCTATTGCCTTGATTTTTAGGGCTCTGTACTTCAAAAGAAAAAAAACGTAACCCTTATAGTATCACTTTGTTGTCCGTCCGTTCGTCCGTCCGTCCGTCTGTCTGTCAAGACCTTTTATCACGGAACCGGGTGGAGGTATCTAATTGAACCATAATAATAACCATGATAATAAAACCATATAGACCTGAGTCTACAGTCCCTTAAAATTGGGAAAAAATCAAACTTCTAACCTAACGTAAAAAACAGACATAGAATGTGTCCACGGCAACTTTTTTTGCAGCCCGTGGAGCATTGCAAAAAAAGTTGCAGATACTATTAATGTGCAATCACTATGGTGAGCGCACTTTACCTTATCTCATCCCACTTTTATATTTTTTTAAGGATTTTTTTAAGGGGACCTATTGAGACAAGTTAAGACAAATGAAATGTTTAAAAATTTATTAATGAAACACTAGTTTAATAAGGATAGTCATGTTCGTACGGAATTATATTAAATTAGCATAAGGCTTTAAATGTACATTAAGAGAGCAATGTACCAACAAACTGTATTCACAGTTTGGTACTATTAAATATTAAAGTTTTTGTTTATAATGTGTGAATAAATAAACTGAAAAAAAAGATACGGTCGTTTATACCGCAAAAAACGTATATTTCGACACTCAAGGGAATCAACATTTATAGGGTACTTTTCGTTGACCTAGAACTTTGAAATTTGGCAAGTACATATTTTGTTTGTTAGTTTTTATATGGTAAATTGCGAGTAACTTTGTGAACTGATAGAATGTTCTTTGGTTTCTAAATAATACTCGTATCTATGTACATTATTAACTTTTTACAATGTTAATGACTTAATTATAATAGACCTGGTAGAGACCAGGGACTGCCACTTGCCACAATCCTGACAGATCACTTTCGCTTCCTCAACATTCATCAGTCGTTGCATGCACGCGCGCTGGTTTTGGGTATTTTTACCTTGATTGGTAAGTAATATCGTCTTTTACTACAAGTACAGGAAAAAATCTGAAAAGTATATGCATTTTTAATTAAATCCTTAAAAAAATATTCTTTGAATTTCGGGAAAACTGCAAGACTCGATTCCTGAACTATTTATAATATATAAATATTTCAATACCTACAAATGCCTACAAATTTATAACATGTAAGTACCCCGCACCGTGGGCAGGCGCCCCCACCAAATGGTCTGACGACCTGGTTACGGTGGTGGGGAGTCGCCAGTTGCGGGCGGCACAAGATCGGGAAGCTTTGTCCTTCAGTGCTGTCCAACAAATTTGTACGGAACCCTCGATGGGCGAGTCCGACTCGCACTTGTCGGGTTTTTTCACGTTTCTATAAACAGCCTTTTAGGGGGGGAGGGCTCTACACTAACAAGAACTTAATATTTCGCAAACAGATCCCTAAATCAAAAACCAACCAAGTCAACTATATCCTAATCAACTATGAGGTAGACGAGAAAAAAAATCGTCGTTAGGTGCAGGGGAGGAACGTTTGACTACGGAACCCTAAAAATTAAAGTAGTGCAGTATTTTCACTCTCGATAGAGCTTGATTTGCAGAATGTGCTTTTGCTCATGTGACAGACGAAACAAAAAGAAATACGCAAAACTGGAGTGGTACTCGCCAACGGTTCCGTCTGAGTGAGAAATCAATTTATTCCATCACTAACTCTTTGCCCCTGGTGCGGTTGTTTTGCGATGGCATATTGTAAGTTAACTTGTTAAAATTGTCAAGATATTTTTTTATCTAGCCTGTTAGATTATGACGTTGAAAAGAATAATTAAAAACCATTGTTATGGTGGCCCGTCATTTAGAATTCTACAGATTAAGTTAATTCTTATTATTATTATTAAAATTACTTATTGCATGACATTGTACATTGACATTTAACAAACAGAATGTAAATTCTTTACGTTTTTATTTTTTTATTTTTGATTGGTATGTAGCACTTTATGTATTTATTGTAAGCAAGAATGCTCACACAATTAAACTAAACCATTGGTTTTGTGGGCCTTATTATAAAAAGTGTAACATGTTCTTTTTATTAATAAATACAATACTCAAACAACTTTTAATCATTACTGTGCATTTGACACGAAAAGATTCGAGGTTTTTTTGACCCCCTGTATTTTGTCATGCATTGTATTTTATTAAGTTACCACAAAGAAACATTGCTCCATAATGCATGCATCTAGTATACGTAGTTTCCAATTTATTGTGGTCAAAGAATCGCAACGCATGTCACTCACTCTAGGAAGGTGCTTCTAATTGAACTAGAGCTTAAAACTGTTGGGGGTTCGAACCCTAACATGTAAAAATGACTTTGTTTTCTAAGTTACGTACGTCTGCGAATTTGTAGCAGCAATACTGCTTGCAAAACGTGAGAAAACCTGAGTGCCTGAGGTGTTAACATATGTCAGCGCTTCGAATTGTCGCGTGGCACGCGTGGTGATTAAGCCCATACTCTCTCTCTCTCTGAGAGAAGGCCTGTGCCATACAGTGGGACATATAGGCTGTACTATTTATACGCTTCCGATGCGCAAGCGCTTATTAAGGCGCTCAGCAGCAGCAATAAACAAATGTTTACTTACTCAATCCTATACAAACAAACGGAAATGGCAAACTCTGTCCCCTAGACAAACGCAACGATTTTCATTTATGCAACTCAAGTGTTTCCATTCATTCGATGGCAAATTGAATAGGATCTGACGGGGCTGACGGCCGGCTTAGCAGCGTCGTATCGACTTAAGATAGGGACGTCGCGGGCGCTTTTTCATGCTCATTTGCATTTTTCCCCAAAGCTGATAGGTTAATTTTTTGATTTGAGTTTTGGGACTTAACATAATATTTGCCATAACAAAGCGTGATATTTCTCAATAATATAGTCAAATTAACTATAGCAGAAAATAGTAACTTCCCACTAATTTCAGCCTTTTACATAGCTTTTATGCAAGAAAAATTTACTTGGCACACTAAACGGCTTTTGTCAACTTCCAACAGCAATAAGTCTCTTATGTTATCCTAAATCACGAAAATATTTTTGATAGTGGTTGGCTTAAGTATGTACGATGTTACACTATGTACATTTCTTTAAAACATCTCACTGACAAATTAATATAGTCGAGGTTTAGGTGTAGGCTACACCTTAACTTTTACTATGTTATGCATTATAGCACAATGACAATTGCATGATCGCGACTTAGACACAATCTATGTGCGCATACTTGAATGCGTCAAAGGAATGAAAGAACATAAAACCTTCTCCTGATTACCACCGCACAGATTTACGTCTGGTGTGGTAGCCAATCAATGCAAACCATGCTGTAACGTTTTCTTTATAATAAAACATACATAAGCAGCCTACATAATATGCCCCACTGTAGGGCACAGGCCTTCTCTCAAGGAGAGAGTATGGGCTTAATCACCACCCGTGGCCACCGCATATTGACGACTTCAAGCGCTGAGGTATGTGAATAGCTCAGACACCCAGGTTTCCTCACGATGTTTTGTGGTATTGCTACTATAACTTCACAAACGTACATAACTTAGAAAACAAATGTCATAGGTACATGCCCGCACTGGGAATCGTACCCTTAACATTTTGTATTTATTGTATTTGTATTGTATGTCACTTGCTTGACCCGACCGTGATATACATTTTACTGTAATGCACTTACTAACTAAATCGCGATGCGCAGGTGTAGCCGTAAGGGCCGTTGACCTGTGGAATTGAGCGTGCAATTGAAAAAAAGTGCTTTTGGGTTTCCACCCTTCAAACTACAGCAGTGTTTCGAACACATTTTGAATAGAGGGGAAATGAGAAATACGCAACTTCTCCTAGCGTACGTATTCCACCTGTAATGCAATTTGCATGCATTGTGATCCGTCATCTTCTCCAACCCCAAGGGGTACGATTGAATTTGTGTTTCAATTCGATAAGATGAAAACGATTCTTTTGAAAACGGTATGTTTTCCATGTTGGAAAGCTGCGAACGTATAAAACAATGTGGTTATAACTTACATGTTATTTGTTTATTCTTATACAGAGATGCCTCAAAAATCCGCTTTTCCTGAAACACCCCAATTGGAGTTTAATAAGATCGTCTTTACATGGTATGCAAATGTTGCAGCCTCTGGTAAGTAATTTTCCTACATAGAAGAAACTCTATTTAACGCACAATACCATTGTAAGCATTCTCTATCAAATAAGGGAGCAAAATAATATTTTTACAGCGAGGGCGCTTTTTTGAATCCAGAGTGAAGTGAGGGATTCTAGAGTAGAATCCTGAACGTAGCGAGAGATTCAAAGTACGTCGCCAGAGCCGAAAATGTGGCCGAGTGCTACACTATACTTTTCATGACCCACTATGAGAAAATAAAAGGCGCCTCTTGCATTTCTTCATTCAATAAAATTACCATAGGCTTTTACATAATTCTCCCAGGATTTTGCTGGTAATAGATTATCCATTACATTTCTTGCGTTAGTTCTACTACTTTCAGGAGTTAATTCTATACTTTCACTGTCACTTGAAGAACTCATTTTTCAAACCAAAACCATGAATTTCTAACAATCCGTGAAAACTGACGAAAACGCGGGCTGTAGTTTGCGCGTTTTTAATTTATTTTCTTTTTTTTTTATTCAGCCGGCAGCGCGACTATGGGCCGTCGTACCAGCCAGTCTTTATTTAAACAATATTTGCGTTCAATTTCTTTGGCGCTAAACATTAAGCGCCACTTGCACCATCCCACTAACCCGTGGTTCACCGGTTAAACCTGGAGTTACCATGGTTACCAGTATAATTTGACACTGGGTTAAACCGTTATAACGGGTTAACCCCGGGTTAGTGGGATGGTGCAAGTGGCGCTAAGATGTTCCAAATTCAAAAAGTGCGCGGCAAAGATAATTGCGGCGCACTTATAAAGAGGATTAAAATCTCATTACTGCCCGCTAAAAGTTTCTTATAGAAAACACCTTTGGGTGCACTTAAAGGCGAACCAAGTCAACATTTTCGAATAGATGGGATGAAAAAAATGTTTCAACGTAATAGGAGAGACCATGTTGAAAGATAAATGAACGTAGAATTTTTTTTCCTGTACGACTAATACTTTTCATAACATAGCCTGTCGAAAAGTCAATAAAGTCACGTGGTACAAAAACGCGCCATACAAATCACAACTTGCAGGTAACGCCTTATTAATAATTATGAAGCCCACTCTTATAAAAAAACGTTCAGAATTCAATGAAAAAATTAAATCTAATAAGCTTTTTGTCATTAGAGTTACTTTATTTTTCGCATTTTTTTGGTACCTACCCCGAAATGCCGAAAAAAATAAATTATTTTGTATTTTTAAATTTTTGCTTAGTTTTTTTTTTAAATTTATATGGTATAAGAGCAATATCTCTCCAATCTAAGTTAGACGCAAGTTCCCCATTGACATGAATTGGGAATTGCTCATTTTTAACCCTGATACATACTTAAATCTCCGTTTGGTGCCGGATTAAGAATAGCGTCACTCCATTTCCTTCCGTGGATGTCGTAGAAGGCGACTAAGGAAATCAATTACCTACCAGGAGACGGGCAGCAGCATTTTCCTGAGATTCCATTCGCATACTACTGCGATCGCCAACCCGCCTGCCGAGCGTGGCGATTATGGCAAAACCTAAGGGGTTCGGTTCAAACTTCAAAAGACTTCAAAAACACATTTTTTTGTGAATAATTCACAGAAAAAATTAAACAACTCAATGATTACGAAAATCACGAAGGAGGCCCGTGTCCTACAGTGGGCGTCAAATGGCTGACGATGATGATGATGATGACATACCTAAATGTATCTGCAGCGGTATGACAATTACAAGGTGTCTTTTCTGCTGTTGCATAATCAGTCTATATGCGTCCCACTGTAGGGCACAGGCCTTCTCTCAAGGAGAGAGTATGGGCTTAATCACCACGCGCGGATTGGTGATTTCAAGCGCTGAGGTATGTGAGTAGCTCAGACACTCAGGTTTCCTCACGATGTTTTCCTTCACCGTTAGCGTGTGGTATTGCTACTATAACTTCACAATGTACATAACTTAGAAAACCAAGTCATAGGTACATGCCCGCACTTGGAATCGAACCTGGGTCTCTCGCTTCCGAGTCCGATGTTCTACCAACTAGGCTACCAACGCTCTCAACGCTCTTCTGCTGTTGATTACAAGCCAACTGTTTACCCTTTGCGCCATCACTGCGCCACTCAGTACTCTCACAGGTACTGTTCTCCGCTTACGATATCTGTATAGCCTTATCGACGTACATACCTGGTACAAACATCTATACTTTTTTCATCTACTATACAGCTCTAATAAAGCCAATGGCAGCGAGCAGCTAATCGAAAACTGTAATGATTCAAAGGCTGCGTAGTGCAGACAGCTTTTGCAGATCAACTCTTTTATTTTACGTTTGTGCCGCTCTCGTTAGCCTGACATGTTGGGCTACGATAGTTGTTCAACTCGATTAAAACTCTTCTTAAATCTATATCTATGTTACAGCCAAAGTAATAAATCTGGATATTATACATAATGACTGGTCATTATATATAATGTCTACTCAGTTTAGATAAAGTGATAATTAACACAAAATTAATCACATTTACTAGCAATTTTATTTAATATCATATTAATATCATAATGTAGGGTACCTATAACTTTTCCATGCACCAACCTTGTTTAAGTTTGACACAAAACTAAGTTTTTTAGTGAAATATTTTTTTTCGCTTTTATATAAAAAAAAAGAACTAACACTTCGAACCTATTTTTGCTTATGTGTACTGACCTAACAAACAAAATGCGAAATATAAATTTAATCAAACAATTATTTGCTATATAACACTTGCCAAAATAAAACGTTAGCATAATAATTTATTACTTTGTCTAGTGAATTTGGCTATTATATATAATGACCAGTTATTATGTATAATAGCTATTTAATCACTTTGGCTGTAACATCTACACAAATATTATAAAGTTTGTAAGTTTATATGTTTGTAATTTTGTACGTAGGGCGTAATTCACCAGTTTTTAGAATGGACCTTCAGGGTGGACATAGGCTAGATAATTAACCACGCCAACATAGTCGCGAACACTGCTAGTACAAAATAAATAGCATGCCGCGTGAAAAAATTCTGAAATTATACCAAAAGTATAAGGCCGCCCACTGCACTTTTTCATTCATTTATGACACTTTGTTTCTTTTATGCAATAAAGAGTATTCTTATCTTAACTAGGAACCTAGGACTTAATCGGTGTTAGGTACTAAACAATAAATCAAAATTTAAATTTAGAGTTCCTAAAAACTATCCCCGCAAACGACTCACCCTTTTCACTCCCCCTCTACGTAAGACAGTACTTGGTGCGAATTCTACTATTCCCAGAATATGTAAGCTCTTAAACTACTACAGTGACGCCATTGATATATTTTCGGACAGTATCGATAAAATAAAAAAGTTAGTACAGACCTGTATAATTTTGCATGCAGTGATCACTTTTAAGTTGCTTGTATACTTATTTTTAAGTTGATTTTACCTAAGCATTCTGTAAACGTGTTGGTATACAAGTTGTTAGCAATCCTAAATAAATAAATAAAAAGGGTCTGTCGCCAACACTACGTTTAATCATACAATTAAGATTTGTTGACATTCTCAAGGTCAGAGGTTTCATTCTTGACAAGGAGGGACTTTAATGAAATAAAATCACAATAAAGACCATTTATTATTATTTATATCGCTTGTTCAATTTTAAATGGTATTTTTAGGGTTCCGTGCCTCAAAAGGAAAAACCCTTTGTTGTCCGTCTGTCCGTCCGTCCGTCTGTCTGTCAAGACTCTTTATCTCGGGAAGGCGTGTAGGTATCGAGTTGAAATTAAAATTGTATAGGTACTCAAGTTTACAGTCCCTTGAAGCTGTGAAAAAATAAAACTTGTTAATTAACGTAAAAAAAAATTACGCCTGCATATGCCAAAAAAACCTATATTTCGACACTCCCAAGGGAATCAAAATTTATAGGGTACTTTCCGTAGATCTGCAATTATGACATTTGGCAAGTAATATTGTCGTATACCTACTACAAATGGGAAAATGAGAAAACTATGCATTTGTAATTAAATCATTAAAAAAATTTGAATTTCGGGAAAAGCTCGGAAAAACTGAGAGACTACAAATTTGTACAGAACCCTCGGTGGGCGACTCCGACTCGCACTTGTCCGGTTTTTTAATACTTCTCGCTTAATTCAATATAGGTAGTTGGCATTATTTCTTGCTAAGTTGTCAAGGATTTCGTCTCAAGTGTAGTTAACTCTTTAAAACCTCTGCCATTGAATGTCGGTTTACATAAATTATTAGTGAGGATATTCATATTTAGGACTAAAACAATTGGACATTGAATAATCCTAGTATTATTCTCAAATCTTCACACAACCCTGAAACCATCAAAACAAGTGATATTGAAATACAACTATTCGACAAAGAACTTCGCAACCAATCCCATGCTACAAATATGTTCGAACCTCCAGGCTAAGAGACATCGCTCGTGTACACCACCATTATTGAATTTCTAGCGCTTGATCCCGAAACATAAAAGTAAAGAAACGCCAATGAGGTAGGTAAACCATGTAATTAAAGCATTATATCTCCTCATGGAGTAAAATTAGTTTGTGCAAGTTTTTGCAAGATTAAATCACTCTGACACCTAAATTTCTAAAAAGCGCTGAAATCAACCGGAGGTAATCAAAACACAAGATTGAGTACCAGCGCTCTCGTCTACAGCGCACCGCAGTTGTTCCGCTGAATTGAAAATAATCTTGTTATTTCAATTTAGCCTTCTTCGAAACATCTATTCTCCTTTTATTTTTTGCTCTCGGTACGTGGTGCATTGTACGTGCGTACGTACAGTCGAGCACATCGAACTTAACATTTTTGTTGCAAAGTCGCCCGTTACAAGACTGTGTAGAGTGCGTATGCTGTCAACTATACGTGGAAAGAACTTTCTATAAATGTCTAGGCTTTGACAACTTTGTGACAATCCTTTTTGTTTGGGCCTCGTAGCATAATTCTTTAATATTTTAATAAATCTTTGTGAAAAACAGAACTTCTTCTGTTTTTTAGTTACGCTTCTTCGTACCTGATAATATATTTTATCTAGTTACATAGACAAATATTGCACCGCACAGACTAGACTTCTGCGCGCCTTGCGTCAAGTTATTGTCTAAGTAAATAGATAAATGCGTATCCAAGAATAAAGGAACAAATAGCTGATTGATAGGGATGTCAGACATAAAAACGAGTGGGGCCGTGAAACGTCTATGAGTAAGCGTTAATTTTTAACTCAAACTGCGGAATGTGTCGCACGACACTGGCACCAATAGCGGCACGAATCGAGAGGATCTGAGTAACGGTTTTTTTTTTGTTTTCGACGGTATAGGTAAAAATGAATTGCACACGTCACGTAGTTGCAGAGTTGGAGCCCTCGACGAGGCGACATGTTTTCGTTGCTTGCGGTTTTAGCAAGTGTCTCCCCTACTACCGAACTGAAAGACGTTTTACGTTAAAATTTATCTATGGATAGCTCTGCTTTCCGCTGGATAAACAGATAGGTAGTTGATGTGCGTAACATTTTTGTGTGCAATTAAATATTTCCCATTTACAATCCTCAGCTCAGCTCGAAAAACGTCTGTCGTCAAGCGCACCCAACGTATTTCTCCATCAGTCATCTGCTAAGCCCGCAGCGGTGGGTGCAAAAAGCGGTCGACGTACGGCCCTTTGTGCGACGACACCCGTCCTACTGCGCCCGCACCACCGACAGCCAACTCACAACCACTCCAATTTCTATGTAGATAAATGGGAAGACGTCTCCACGGACCTATTCTCTTTAGAACGGCTTTTGATTTGAATTGTTTGGCGTTATTACGTCAGAGCGTTTACAATGCGGACTTTCGTGCGGCACTTTCCGCGGTGGGCACGAAGGCCTGTGCCCTACAGTGGGACTTATATATGCTGCTTATGATGATCGACGATAATTTAATATATTGACTATTATACTACAATATTTCATTGAAATAATATTGCAAACAACAAATTTCCCTACAATCTTTTTAAAGGACTATGTTGCACCACTAGTCACATTTTAATGCAAACAGTATGCATAGTTCACCAGCGTGGATAGCAATTAGCGTGGATAGAACTTCTAATGCAATTTCCCTGAATCGCCAAGACTGCCCATCTCATAAAATTTTCCCAATTTTTTACGAGCTCTTGGTCCTTATATTGTGGTATCTAATATTACATGTTACGGTCACTGAAAAACCATTCTAATTTGTTTCGTTCCACACTCCAATCAGAAAGAATACGATCCAGAATAAGGCCGCGGAATCGATTCACCACTTTACCTCGTAAAGGGCATACGAATTGCGAGATTCTGGATAAGAGAATTAAAAGAGGTCTTCTTACTGCGCTTTTCAGTACGATTTGTACAATTTTTCTTTTCCACTTTAATCTTCCACTTGCTGTATCAATCATCTTAATACATTAATATGATCATAGAATCCAGTGAATGTAGTAACCAATATTCGGGTAAAGAATGAATAACCTTAAAACCGTCAATAATTTGACCACAAAAGTTTGAAACCTTGCTTGTTAGAAGGTAAATATTAGTTTACTTATTGTACAAATTTTATGTTACAATAAAGGACAATCTTGTTCCTTTTTTACCGACTTCAAAAAGGAGATTTGAGCTCCGTCAAATCTTAATCGATTTCGACAATTCTTTTTTTGTTCGAATAAATAATTATAACGTCTCGTTGGCCCCATTTTAATTTGGTGAAGATCTGATGAATACTTTCAGAGATGGAGAACGGAACTCTTCAATGGACAGCGGTAAATAAGGCCTAATTGGGCCCACCTTTTAGTAATATCGGTATGTTTCATAAAATAGCGTAAAAGTAGTCCCAAGGTAATTTATTGATATTCTGGTGAAGACATTCGGAGTTAGCAATTAAAATTTTAAACCAACGAATTAAGTAAGGTAAATTATGGGTATAAGAGACTTGCATATTTTTCTCCCGCTCCCCCACAAAAAAAAATTAATAAAATAAAAAATAATTTAAAAGCGATTTCAAAACACTACTGCACTTATAAGCCTAGTTTCATGAGCAGGAGATAATATATTTTGGGCACCGACTACAAATTATACTTCTACAATACCTACATGGATACATACTTCTGATTTAAAGGTATTCTTTTAAATTTATTTCTATCTTTTTAGTGCTGCAGTGTGTTGAAGTCGGTTATTATTATTATTATTTTTTTTTTTTTTTTTTTGTTAAACACCTAACTGACAGATTGTTAACACTCGATAATATGAACGATCAGCTAAGCAATTTTTTCTCAATTTTTTGGCTTAAAATTACCATAAGTTCAGCTTGCCTCATTCTTTATCAAACAGTATTTTAGATCCAAATGGTCCGGATTAAAGCGAGCACGTCAAGCCTATTTCCTTCGAGTTAAAAACAGACGCCTGAAGTTTTTAGACCTCTCCCCCCTCTCGCTTTTTGTGGGCCCTTGTGTGACACCTCATTTATAATTCTGCTTAATCTGAGTGAGTGAGTTCTTACGAAGTGAATTTGTAATGCAAAGATTAATGGCATACACCGCATAACACTTCCAACGCCTTTCAAACGTAGATTTCTTTTTTGTGAAACTCCCCGTTCACGAATGAACAGAGGACAAAGACAAGCACGGAAAAATTAAGCAATCCTATCGCTTATTGAAATTTCACGTTGAGACTTCAAAGTTTGCGAATTTAATTGTCGAAGTTGTTATTGGAAAAGTTGGCGGGGCGCGGCATAATTCGCCAAATCGGGGTTCCGTGTCGGGTGGAATTATTAGATGTATGTTTGTTTTGTGCAATTTGGTTAATGTAGCCGCGTCTCCTTTCCCACTTTATGAGCGAATTTCGTGGTAAATATTTAGAGACGAGGCGTAGGTGGAAAAGTTTACCCTTACCTTTGGAAACGAGCACTTTGCAAAGTAACTGAGTTTGTAAGACCTATTCGATTAAGCTTATACACGGGAGACGGTTTGGTGATGTTTTATTTATTTAATTGCCTTTCTGGGCAATGTACCTAAGGTAAGATGATGAATTTTCAGTAGAGCCAAGTTTTCATCAGCTTTTGTGATTGAAAAGCACGAATGTGGTAACTCCTTACAAGAGTATCGACATCAAGGTTCATTCGAAAGTTCATAACCCTCCCAGGGTTCCTTTATAGGGTTCCGTACCCGAAGCGTGCCAAACGGGACCCTATTACTAAGACTTCACTGTCCATCTGTCTTGTCTGTCTGTGTGTCTGTCTGTCACCAGGCTGTATCTCATGAACCGTGATAGCTAGGCAGTTGAAATTTTCACAGATGATGTATTTCTTTTGCCGCTATAACAAAATATACTAAAAACAGAACAAAATAAATATTTAAGAAGGGCTCCCATACAATAAACGTAATTTTTGTGTCGTTTTTTGGCTCGATATTAATAACGGCAACAGGTAGATGCTTAAAACATTCACAGAATATTTAGTTCTATATTCGCTTCAAAATAATTAAATTAAAATAAAATAAGTATTTAAGGGGGGCTCCCATACAACAAACGTGATTTTTGGCCGTTTTTTCTCGATCTTTGTATCTAATGTTGTATAGATAATGGTACGGAACCCTTAGTGCGCGAGTCCGACTTGCACTTGGCCTTTTTTATACGTTGCTACACTGAGATGGACATGGAAATACCTCAATCGCATAGAGGATGTATTAATAAATGGCAAGATCACTAGTATCCGAAACCGGCAAGCGTTCATGGCACGACTTATGAATGTTCAAGCGAAAGAGGCATCGGAATATCAGTATCGTGGCAAATCTGGTCTCTACCTACCCCTCCGGGAAACAAGTGTGAGTTTACTTATGTGTAGTTTTAGCCATTTATGCCTGATTTTGTAACAAATATTGATGCGTCCGGTGACCCGAGAGCTGATGCCTATTTCAGGCAGCGGCTGAGCTTCGCGGCGCTATTCAGCGGGGCTACCTTATTAGCCTTCTAGGCACCTTACCGGCCGACGGCAGCGATTTGACTTCAATTTTGTACTTAAATTTATAGGTTTATTTACTATTTAATCTAGTATTAAATTGCAACATTGTTTAAAAAAATAAATCCAGATTTTCGGGTGATTATAGTTTCAATGACGTGTGATGTGAGTGCGACGAGCGAGATACAGTTATAATTTACTGCGCTGTTTTCAAACTCACGTACCTATTTTCAATATAGTTTCGAACATTTTTTCTAAAGAAACCATATTTAGGAAACCACCGTTTTCACCTGTTACATTATGACCTTGAAAAGAACAATTAAAAACCATTGTTATGGTGGCCCTATCGGGTCCTTTGGAATTCTACAGATTAAAAACCATTGTTATGGTTGCCTGGTCATTTTTAATTCTACAGATTACGAGATACTGAGGTTCAAAGTAGGTACCATTTTATTTTTGCATATTTTTACAAAAATATTTTAGGAAACTAATTTAAATATCTTCGCAAAATTTTACCTTAGTTATATTCCTAGTTTTATTCAGTACCTACTTTGTTTATATGAATTACATATTTTTAAATTTTTATTTCTTTTTAAACAATTTGAATAAATTAATTATTTACAATTTTACGATAACGCCATCCAAAGAACCATGTTCGAACTAATTTTGCATGTATACGCACCGTTTCTTAAGAATTACGTGCTAGATTAATTGATTAAATAATGTAATTGAGTTTCTTGCAACATTTTATGGATAGTTTGTTTTGGTGTCTACTAACGTAGCTTTCGCGTCGAGACTCAGATTTTTCACATCTTGTATACCTAGTACCGCCAAAGCTCTTAACGAAACATTCGGAGATTCGTTATCGCAGGCTGCAAGTTACTGTCCCGGAAGCTCCATTGTAATACTGTCGTAAAAGGATCTTTTTCTTTGATGATTTATTAATAGAAGTTGAAGTAATACCCCACGCTTCGCCTTTAGCGAGCGTTAAATTTCAATGAAGTTAGAAAAGATTTATTGTGCATGGAAGCAAAGCGTCCCACAGAACTTTCGCCCTCGCGGAAAGAAATCGGTGAGCTTACTATCAATCAATAGTCAAAAGTCGTTTTTTGTGGCTCGCAAAAGGAAATCCAGCCAATAGAGCCGGAAATATAGCACATTGAGCGCTTGGCACTTGCTGTGTATTGGGCAGCAAATTTACTGAAGTTTTCATGCAACTAGAGAGCTCTCGTGGACCCATTATCAAGAAAAAATTAACGAGATCACGAGAACGACCCCAAAAGTCTAACAGAGTAGAAAACCCGGGCAAGCGCGCGTCGGGCCACGCGCAGTGAAGGGTTCCGTAGAAAGAGGTGTCTTATCTGCTTCACAGAACTCAAAACTTCATCAAGTAATTTTCAATGGATTTAGTATTTTGAAACCTAAATCGAAAAATAGTCTTCCTACACCCACAATATTTTTTTACGATTAATCCAACGACGTACACTATAGCACACACGATACCGTTTCCTTGGCATAATAAATATATATTATATGTATACCTATCTATGCCAGATTTTAGCTCTCTAGTACTTATCGTCTCTGTGCTAAGCCGCGGACAGATAGACAGACGGACAGACGGACGTAACCCTAAAAACTGGCTAAGCTCAAATTAGTTGATATTATACCTGTACTCTCTAACACTAGTGTATACAGGCACTCCGTTTAAGCTCCAGAAGCGTGTTAAAAAACCGCCGTATTTAAACAATACGGACTTTGCACGGCTCCCGTATAGAGGGTGTCCATTTAGCGAACAATCCAGCCGCGGCGGAATTTAATCCGTTTAACTGTATAACGCTCGGGAAGTTATCTCTTCGCAAATATGTGTGTAAAATCAGACCGAGCCTTAATGAGTCCCAAATAACGAAACACTGCAAGCGGTCTGCTTGTTTGAAATGGCTCGCGGCATTTTAAATGTGTACATTTTATTTATGTGTTATTTTAATTTCCATTTGCCGGTAAATATTTATTCGATTTTTCGTTTAATTAAAGGGTCCAATCGAGCCATATAGACACGATTTCCGAATCCGCCTAAAAAGGAATTACCGTCAGATTTCAGTCACACTGTTGTCCTACAGAATTATTCAAGTCAAGGCTTTCTGAAAAGCACTTACGCTTTGTTTTCAAACATTTTCTCTTCGAAAGTAACACTGTGTATAGGTAACTCATGAAATTTTGCGTCTCGGACTCAGGTTTTATTTTATAGAGCGACCAATGAACAGTAATGCGCCGAGGATAATTTTCTCATAGAATGTTCTAGCATAACAAGAACTTATAATTGGGGGAAAAACGTGATTTATCTTCATTGAAATTATTTACAGTAGAATCAATAGTTGTGGGTTAGGGTTGAAAACTGAGCAGGATTAGTTGAAAGAATTTATTAAATTAAAACGAGAATGTTCATTTTATTTAATAATAATACAAATACATAATTATCATTACACGCTTAGCCTAATTCGATATATAAGCTACTGATAAGTGACAGTGATATCTTAATTCTAATATACTACTCACACAACAACTATGAAACTAATCTATATACTTTAACATAATATAAACATTTATCACTAATTACTAACTTAATTACGGATTCACAAGTAAGTGAATCCAGACTCAAGTTAATAATTAAATGAGCATTTTTACAACGAGTGCTCCATATAGCACAACACAAACAGAGCAGCTCTCTTGAACTCACCAAGAGCAACATATAATAGATCCGTTTGGCCCGAGATAACATTTGGAGTGCGCGCGTCAGTGGCGCTGCGCCAGCAGGTTAGTGCGCGCGCGCGGCTCCCGCAGTAGCACAGTGCCCCTCGTCAGTGTATTCACTTCATTGTAGTGTACCACGGGTTAGATAATTACTATGGTCATTTAACTACAGGTTTTATAGGTTGCCTTGTTAAAAATCACTTTCTAAATCACTACAAACGTATTTAAGGATCGTATTAATGCAACAAAGCTAATCATTCCGTCTTAGATCGATTAAGAGGAAGTTCGACACGCGTTAAGTGTGTCTGCGGAAAAGAAAAAAATATTTATGTATATTTTTGCCCACTGATATAATTCACTAGTTCCGGCTTAGTTCCGGCTATGCTTCCAGGTCTCTTTAGTACAGTCGACAGCAGCGTCATCCTCCACAGTCTACACATGTACACTCAGTTACGTTTCTGGCAACTTTTTAGCGAAAATGTAAAGGTTGATATTCGCGATACCGTCTTCTTTCAGAAAGATTTTATTCAAGCACAGTTCTTATTAGTTGTAGGTACATCAAATTGTTATATGAATTGTAGTTCTATGAAATAGGACCCAGGAGAGGGTCTGACATATACAAATAACCATTGGAACGAGTAGTGATGTTTACATGACTCGTTCTGGAACTACCCAAGTCTCGATCCGGCTCTTCTACATAAAATTGCATCTTGATACATGATTTCTTTTACCCGGTGGAGCTTAAAAGGAGGGTAATTTGTTTGGGTCGTAGGATTGTATGTATGCAAGTAAGTCGGATTCTACGTTCCCTAATGACTCCTTAAACAATGGTCAGATATTGATAAATGAGATCAATCGATTCGTCGTATTTGCGCGAATGTCATAGGCGATATGAAACCGGCAAAAATCCTAGAAAATAATTTAAAAAATCACTGAAGAAATAAACAACTGAAATACAGAAATCAAACTGACTGCTAAGCATTAGATGCTAAGCAGGCGGAACCCCGAATTCAACAATGTAACTCAATGCATGGTACCTAGTTGGTCCCGCTTAGTGGTTAATGCTCAGAAATCGGGTTGTTGGTTATTTTTTATTTCAGTTTATTTTTATGGTACCTACCGTAACTCAAAAGTAAAAAACCGGCCAAGTGCGAGTCGGACTCGCGCACGAAGGGTTCCGTACCATTATCTATACAACATTAAACACAAAGATAAAAAAAACAGCAAAAAAAATCATGTTTGTTGTATGGGAGCCCGCCTTAAATATTTTTTTTTTTAGTGTTTGTTCTTATAGCGGCCACAGAAATAAATAATCTGTGAAAATTTCAACTCTCTAGCTATCACGGTTTTTGAGATACAGCCTGGTGACAGACAGACGGACGGACAGACAGACAGCGAAGTCTTAATAATAGGGTCCCGTTTTTACCCGTTGGGTACGGAACCCTAAAAAGAACCCTTATCTCACATTGATCACTTTGTTATCCGTCCGTCCGTCTCTTTGTCAAGACCTTTTATCGCGGCAACGCGTTAAGGTATCGAGCTACAATTTTATTATAATCATATACTCAGGTCTACAGGCCACTTATGCCACAAAAAACGTATATATCAACACTCAAGGAAACCAAAATTTATAAGGTACTTTCCGTTGAACTAGAACTACGAAATTTGGCAAGTAATATCGTCTTAAATTACAGGGAAAAATCTTAAACCTACGATTGTAAATATATCGTAAAAAATAGTCTTTGAAGTTCGGGAAAAGCTCGGAAAAAATTGTGGCACTCGATTCCTGAACTATTTTTTATTTTAGTAATGGCTGGATTAATCAAATTATTGTAATCTCATGTTCCTGCACTATCGAATTAATGGTAGTGTTATGTAAATAAATAAATATAACTTATTATATGTATGTACGTACAAATTTGTACGGAATCCTCCGTATGCCAGTCCGAATCACACTTGCCCAGTTATTTTTTTAGAACACCTGCATCTCTTATTTTAATACGGACTAGACCTAAGATAACCCGCCGACAACGGTCGACATCCCACAGTTTGCTCAACAGCGCGGAAAGCACAACAGGCTAATGGGATTTCGTTCTAACAAAGTGGCTTCAAGCATTCACATTGCCAGCACTCAATTTGATACTGCTCTAGTTTTCTGTTTCATAATGGATGCACCTAGGTACGTACAGATATGGTTAGTGATCCTACTAATATTATAAATATGAAAGTTTGTGAAGATATTTGGATGTTTGGATGTTTGTTACTCAATCACGCAACGGCTGAACGGATTTACGTAAAACTTAGAGTACTATAGACACAGACCTGGCTTGAGACATGGCATACTTGATATCCCGGTAACGCGTTCCCGTGGGATAATATTTATTTTAAGTTTAAAATAGATGGCGTTATGCGAACGAACGTTGTTTTTTAAAAGTAGATGGCGTTGTGCAAGGATCGTATAAACGGATTCTGTGGCGGTACGAAGTTCGCCGGGACAGCTAGTATTGTTGTAACTAATCTCATAACTGGCCCGCTTGTGATAAGGGTGTAAATACTTTCGTCTTCTGTAGAAAGCCTGAAAGCTTATTTTTATTTTATTTTATTCATTAAGGAGCACCGACAGCATACAGCATATACAGCTTTTACGATTATGATTTTGAAGTATATAATATGAAAGGCGCCTACAACATTTGCCTTCTTATTAATCTTGACTTAAGTGACATCTTATCAAAACTTCTAGCTATAACTTATACCATTAACAACTAAGCGCATCGGTGGAACGCTGGCCTTACATTGGAGTGATCGTGGGTTCGAGTCCCGGCATGTATCAATGAATTACTTTTCTAAGGTATTTCTATTTGTGAATTTGTAGAAGCACTGTCACTGGTGAAAATATCGT
Organism: Yponomeuta malinellus; assembly: GCA_947308005.1. Taxonomy (NCBI): domain Eukaryota; kingdom Metazoa; phylum Arthropoda; class Insecta; order Lepidoptera; family Yponomeutidae; genus Yponomeuta; species Yponomeuta malinellus. The sequence goes on along the minus strand of OX371006.1, from coordinate 9,716,485 downwards.
CAGGAAACCCGAATCTCTGAAGTTTTCACATACCAAATCGCGTTGATTAAGCGCCATAATCTCCCCTGTGGCCACGTGGTACGACAACGTTGTCCGTTGTCACCGTTGATTCCTTGCTGTCCGACATGTCGAACTATCAGGATTTTTGTATTCCAATTAGTTCGACCATCGGACCAAGAGGATACTTAAAATTCCACTTGTTTCGATCCGCGAGCCACGAGGATTTTTAAAATTCCACTTGGTTCACCCCTTGAACAACGAGGATCATCAAATTCTACTCGGTTTGACCCGCGAAACTATACTTTATTTAAACATTAACCCTTTCCAGGACATAATGAGGTTAAGATTAACTAAAGTCTGATTTTTAAATAAATGTTCTCTGGTCGCAGGTTCGTGATCCTAGGTTCTTTGTCATGGGTCCTAAAAATCACTGTTAACATGATTGAGAGATTGTACAGAATTTTTTTGCAATTTCGATCTGTAAAAAAATATATGAGTTTTTTTGTCATCGGTGATGCCATTTAGCCCAATGGATTCTCTTATAAACTCACATACCTACACAAAGGCAGCATACGAGCGTTTATAAGAATGAAAGAGGTACTTTACAATGGTTTTTTCGAATGACGTCGAATTAGTAGAGTAGTTTTAGTATGTTCGATTTTTTTATACAGCCTATATACGTCCCACTGCAGGACACTCAGAGGGAGAGAGTATGGGCTTAATCACCACGCGTGCCCACCGCGGATTGGCAATTTCAAGCGCTGAGGTGTGTGAACACCTCAGACACTCTGATTTCGTCACGATGTTTTCCTTCACGGTTAGCGAGTGGTATTGCTTCTATAACGTCACAAATATACTTAAATTAAAAAACAAAATCATTGGTACATGCCGGGATTCGAGCCACGACCTCCCGAATTTGAAGCCGGCGTACTACCGCTCCGCTACCACCGCATTTTTAATTGCTACCATACTAAGGACAAAATAAATATCTTACTAAAGTATCACTTAAATTCTGTGTCATACGTTTATAAAACACATGATTAAATTTCAGTTAGGTAAATAGTAACATCTCGGTTAGACTGAATTTAATTATTTTTAACAAAACACATAAGAATTATGCATGCAAAATTAATAAAGATAAGAGGAAAAAAACAATTAGATGTTACTTTTTGTTGCGATGCTTTCACAATAATGATCACGAATAACGAGTTAAAAGTAGGATGGTAAAAAATTACTGAATACTTTTCGGTAAATATGTTAAGCATTCGTCTGGAAAACCTCGCCTTGTTTTACAGGAACACCACAAAGGCAACCAGTATTAATAATTAATTTTAAATTGAGAGCATTTATAATTTATCCAATATAGAATGGAAACAGATTCAAGAGCCGGTCCAGTATCACGATTCAGGAGGCCTCTACTCATTTACAACCTGCGTTCAAGTCAAACACTGTATAACTACAGGTCTGTAAGTAGTAATTGATTTGAACGAAGGCCATAATACGGTCAAAAATATCTGACAAAGGCTAATACGCAGAAATTTTATCACGATGAAAACTCGGAAATCGTAAAAAAACTGGTAGCTTTAGTATAGAATAGCTGATATTGTTTTGATTTTTTAAAGTTGTTACTATACCTTAAAAGTGTTTCGTATTGGCGAGTTAGTCCATATTTTTATGTACAATGGAGATTTCGTTACGCCTTTCAAACTAAAATATCCATGAATAAGTTGGTTAGTTTGCAGTTAACAATATAATTCGGTCAAGGGTGAGTAGGGCTCACGTTAAAGATCCCGACCTAAGTCATAGAAGATACAATGTTCTTTTTGTATATACATGACAAAATACGAAGCCCTCTGTGCATGAGTCCGGTTCACACTTGGCCTGCTTTTCAGTACGTTTATGATTTGTATGTGAACCATCAATTGCTCTACGATCTTAAGTAGACCCTTAGGATTCGACGTTCACGTACAAATTTCAATTTCCTATCAGCAGAGGACGTTCTGAATGCCGTCGTATGCTTAATATACGGGCGTCGTAACTTGTACCTACTTATTTTATATGGTATAATACGGGTAAGGGCTGGCATAAAAATTTGATATTAAGCTTCTTCTCCGTCTTCTCCACATAATCTATTGATTGTGAAACTAACAGCTTTGACGTTTATTAAGTAAACATTATGTTTTTATATTGAATAAAATTTTTGAATTTCGTTGTTCAGTGTTCATTCGTCCAGAATGAAGCAGGAGTTCAGATAGCGTCACGCTATCTAGATACAATAAATAAATAAGTCTAAAATAATAGTAATATCACCACACATAACAATGACTTGTTCAGGACCCAAACTAGGACACCCTTTGCTACGCTAACCAGGCAAGGACATCACAAACATGGAAATACACCCAGACTGAAGCCATGTATACAAATCAAGTACGGGGGCCTCCAGTGGTAATCGAACCCACGACCTCTGCCTCGATTGATTAGACATACGCGTTTCAGAAAAAGAACATTTTAAAAGTTACCCTGTATACAGCTCATGAAGCACGGAAGGTGGGGAACAGGTTAGATTTGTTAAGCAGAGTAGCGGAGCGAAGCGGGGAGGCCATTAAAACTTACGCCGGTTTCTCTGCCTGCACCGTTCAAGGAGATTACATGTAACTTCGAAATGAGTTCGAGTACTCGAAAAACAATAAAATTCTTGTGATGATTTTAATACTGTCTTTTTTTATGTATCCTATATACGTTCCACTGCAGGGCACAAACCTTCTCTCAGATGCTCTCTATGTGCTTAATTACCACGCGTGTCCACCGCGGACGACGCGGAACACTTAAATAGTTCTTTTTTTAATAAAAATAATATAATAAAAACACACATTTGTTGGTAATAATTTTCTGTTATTTAATACCTACCTACTCCAAGATAGGTTAACATTTAAACATTTCAAAAAAAAAATAATGCGTCCCTAAACAAAGAATGTAGGTATCGTAAATTACATTGAATAATCAAAATGCTGACGTAATTAAAGTTACCAGGAATTATTTAGAGCAAAGAAAAAGGAATTACAAAATTCAATTCAATTCACTAAAAGCTTCGTCATAAAAAGTAGCACAACAAACAAGCTATGGAAAAGGCTGCGGAAAACAACGTTTTACTTTTAGAAAAAACTTTTAGAAACTTTTTATTAGTATATTTTAAAATATTGAAGGTATACGTCCATCTTCTGACATCGTTTTTGATAGTGATTGTTGCCAATGGGGTACATAATTTTTTGCATGTAAAAGGAAGTTCGTATTTCAACACAAACAACATAAAACTAACTAAGATATTAAATTAATCAAAAATACCGCGAAAGTTAAAGTTTGTGTATTCATGAACCTCATGCCAACGGATTTCTTTTACAATTTTGACATTATCACAAGTAGCCGTCCTTACTCAATAGCACAGTGAAACGTCACGCCGTCGTCATTCAAAACTAGAATAATTGCTTTTCAACATAGTACTCTAAATTGAACATCTGACTATTGATTTAGCTGATCAAACTCTCTATGAACTGAGAAAACTTGAGCAAATAATAATCTTCTTGAGCTCGATAAACTGAAAATAAAATTATTAAAGTTTATGCAACTCAGTCGTTGATCAGCATCGACCGCCGTATCATGTCTGACTACTTTACTCTTACCCAACAAGCGCTTAGTGGACACCATTTAGCCGTAAAGATTATAACGCCTAGGGCGATTACCGGACACCGTGTGTCCGTAAGCAAAGTAGTCTGATTGGTTGACGATTGTCACCGTTCCGATTTGAGCTAATTACTGTATCACTGTTATGTTTGTGGCGAGCACATGACATTCCTGGATCGCGCAAGCAAAATTTTCCACATGACATACCATAAATATAACGTCCGACGAACATTAGTCGGACCGGCCGTCCCCAGGCATACAATCTGCCTGGCGGGAAATTTCCCTTTATAGTGGAAGAGCACGATCACCCGCTCTTCCCTATAGTGGTGACCCTCGACAGAACAATGTCAACCTTCCTTCGCTCTCGCAGCACCTCACATACAATCAGTCTCAAAGCAAGGCCCGAATCCTCTTTCCTCTCACCTCATCAGTTCCACTACAGTCAACGCACCGACTACTGGTACTGATGGTGATCTCCCCCAACCCCTCTGCACGGCAGCCATACAGCGACAGCGCACATTGCCAGTGGTACAGCAGCCTTCACCGGTTCCTACTACATGCGCGGTCCCCATGGTACTGTCGCCGGTGAAGTGACTGTTAGCCGCCGAACACCCTCAACCGCTAATCGACTCACTAACTTCGCGCCTCCTGGCACTTGCAGGCTTTAGAGCACAGACTTCGATTCCTTTCAAACCTAGCTAAGCGTAGCTACGGTCTTGAAGGGGAGTGATGTGGCAAGCACATGTGAACTCTGCACGCGCACTATAAACTCCGACATTCCTGCAATGCGCAAGCAAAATGTTCCACATGACATACCATAAATACGAGTATAACGTCCGACGAACATTAGTCGGACCGGCCGTCCCCAGGCATACGATCTGCCTGGCGGGAAATTTCCCTTTATAGTGGAAGAGCACGATCCGCTCTTCCCTATATGTTTAACATCCAGTACTGCTTTGGTGCGCTTTTTTTATGACTTTATGAAACTGGAACGCGTCATGCAGAATTACAACATAACGTGCGCCCGCCCGCGATTTGTAGTTATCGCAATTTTTCGCTATCGCACATTATTTCGACGTTTTTGAATAGTGCTAAGGGTAAATACAATAAGTGAAATGAAACTCTTCAGTGTAAAAGAAACGAACTGGTATTTATGAAGTGTAAGTGGATTAAACGTGGAAGTGAAATATGACCCAAAAAAAGGAGAACAAAAGAAATATCACATGTTTTGAATAAAATGTATTTTCGATGTCTTATTTTTGGGATAACATAGGCGTAGGAAATTTAATCTAGTTTACAACGACATATAATTTATGCTACGATGGATAATTTTTGACTGCCGTATTACGGTTTTTCTTCGAGTGGGTCCGAAGAAAATCGTTTCCTGATTTCTGTTGAGAGCTGGGGATCTAAGGCGCGGTTATCGAGCTATCGTTCGTTGTACGGGTTAAAACAATCATCCATTTTCGGTCCATTGCATCTTCTTCCATCATCTTTCATGCTGATACCTTCCCCATGCAGACAAGCCAACTCTTTTGTTGTGGAACCCATTTGGACACTACTTTCGCCGCTCTGTTATCCGGCGTGCGATTTAGGCGGCCTGCCCATTTTAGCCGTTGAGACTTATAGTATCTCACTATTGTCTCCTTATGTATCAGTTTATCCAGCTCATGGTACATCCATATACGATAAGAGCCGTCGCTTTTCCTTATTGAACCGAAATTTTTCGTTCAAATAGTGCTAACTTCTGATTTTCTTTTTGGGTCATCGACCAAATTTTGCATGCATAAGCAACAACCGGCCTCATTAGCACTTACATATTACATCGGCTAAATAAATCATCAATACGAGGGGTACAATATCTTCTCGATATAATAACTACCGGTGCATTCGCACTGATGTGCTGAAAAAAAAGCGCTAATGCTCTCACACGCAGCATCAAGCCGAGAATATCCTTTATACTGTCTTAATTTTTTTAAAGTTAGTTTTGTATTTTTTTTGCGATTTTCCAATTTCATTTGTCAACTGAAACTTTGCAACAAAAAATTTAAGGTCGAGCTGCTGCCGACTGTACATCGTGTCTTTGTAACTTCGCCATCAATCAGCCCGTATTCGTTCACAGCTAGATATGGGTTTCAGGACACGCCACTATCTGTCCTCGGCCATCCTCATCCGAAACTTTCGGAACTTCACTTTTACAAAGCTCAAACCTAAACACCGAGCACGTGCGCATTCTACCGATCAGATGTATCGAACGCTAATGGGCCGATCAAAAGCCTAATCTAGTTGTCGCGCATCGGGGACGGGGCACTTTTTCTTCTTAATCCCTTCATTAGCGAGTGTCTACTTGCCTTAAGCTCCTCCGCTTAGTTTGTTGCCGAGCTATTTCCACCTCTAAAGGCATCGTCTGTAGAACGTAGTGCGATTTGATGGACTCAGTTATACACGCTGGTACAAATATAAAATACAAAAATACTTCATCAGTCCGTTAATGATACAGCATGTGGTGCAAAAGCCCCTTCCCGGTCTTAAGAAACTGAGCTAGTCGAATTTCGAATTACTTTTGACAATTCGTTGGAAGAGCTCATGCTCGTAGGATTTTTCCGTGTATCATTGAAGCGACCAGTAAAAATAAATGCGGTTTAGTCAGCAATAAAATATTTTTTGTCAGCAGTAAAATCTTTTAAGCAGCAACTTGTCTTCTGAAAATTCAAAATGAACATCAAAATACCGTTCTGTTTGTCTGTCTGTTCGAACGCGCGTTACGCAAAAACCGCGAGAGTCAACTTAGTTAAACAAATGGATCAGCGAAAAATTCCAAATTATTGTATTAAAATTTAATTAATTAATTTGCTGAGCGAATTGGATTTATTTTCTGACGACGTCTTGCTATTTAATGTGTTGGCCAAAATGATTGTTGGCTTATTTGTACTAATCCTAGCTGCCTTGATATGCACTAGATTGGCCGTGCCACTTCAAACTCCGATGGTTCCGAAAATCAATTCCGCGAAAATGAATTTCCATTACCCCGGTCAGAGCTAATTCCGGCAATCAAATCTAGTATCGAAAGCGCTCCACTGTCCGGCATTCGTGCGACAGTAATATTTTATAGATATTGAACGGCATTCTCTGTCATTATAGTAAAAGGAGCGTCAGCAGGAAAACTATTCCCCCTCTATTACTTTCATAATACTTAAGTGGATCGGATAGTTGCAAAGGAAATTGAATCATTTATTGTAACGGTATTATACTGCTTTATCAGATAGGTTTCGGATAGACACACATACGGGGCGGACCGCGAGTTGTTTGCCGCAAAAGATTTAGAGATAAATTTATTTATGATACAATATTGTATACCTAGATCCCTTCGGGTTTTTTTATGGCGATTTGTTTCCACGTTGTGAAGGTGTTCCTTTATTGAAAATTGATGCTTTGTAATAAAACTAAAACAAATGGCGAATGATACTAGCTGACTCGGCAAACAAATCAATATTTTGTTACAGTCAAATTGAAATACCGTCGCAACATAAAAAACCCATAAACCAAATTGGAGGCCTTCAATTTATTCAGTCTACAAATAACCGGGAAAACTGTGCAAAAATATTATACAGTGTGTGTAAAAAAAGTCTCATTTAAACTGTGGAAACTTTCCAGTTATAAACTTTAGGAGACAAATTCGCTGCTGCATTTGTAAGGATTTGCTAGTCTGGTGTGGGACACAGATTCTCCTGGACTCCGGTGCATCTGAAAGTTTCTTTATATAAGTAACGGTTGTATACTATTGACCATGTCTGAGAGAGAATATAGGTTAAGGGAGCTGATGACAACCAATTACTTAATTATTGTAAGCTCATAACTTAAATATTTTTACAAAATCTTGTTAGCACATCGTAATGAAAAATTTGTTTGAGTAAAACAAAAAAAAAGTGAAAAAGTATAAATATTGTTCTTGAGAATATTTCTGAAAACATAATTGACCTCCGGATGTCAACCTTAATTTGTGTCCTTCAAACGTATTGGTAAAGTTTGATTGTGATCGTGTCGTCCGTAAATAAAAACCAAACTACGTTTGTATGAGAATCGGTGCATGAGGTACCCTCTTAACCACCCCGCGTACCAGCTGGGGGTTGGCGTTCGGGTTTTCTCACCGTGTTTTCCTTCAACGGTACCGAGTGGTATTCTACTACAAATTCTCAAATGCACCTAACTTAGAAAACGAAGTCAGGCATATGCCGGGATTGAACCCGGGATTGAATTTTCTTAAAGAAAACTCAGTACAGGATAGTAGAAAACGATGCCTTGAATATCTGTAATTTAATTAGCCATCAAACCCTCAGACCAAATTTACCAAAAATTTACTCATACTGTATTCAGCCTATATACGTCCTACTGTAGGGGACAGAATTTCTCCTAGAGAGAGAAAATCACCACGCGTGCCCACCGCGGATTGGCAATTTCAAGCGCCGAGGTATGTGAACATCTCAGGCACTCAGGTTTCCTCACGATATTTTCCTTCACAGTAAGCAAATGACGATACTCATTACAATATTTAAAAATCTTAAATTGTGCGAGCGAGACAACATGCTCCACTTAAGAGCAGCTTTAAGACTGGTTTCCTTTGTCGTGTAGTGTCTTTATTGGAACGTATGCTTTTTAATCAAACTTAATCTACTCCTTACAATTCAATTCAATTCAATTCAATCGTTTATTGCTTCATGTGGTACATATGTGGTCTTAAAATAAATAGTATAATCCTCAACATGAGCCCTGTAAGGGCACTGCAACATAGTAAGAACTAAATGTCTTACGTTTTTATAATAAAAGTAATATTAGACGCATCTAATATGAGTAGGTAGGCAGTTGCCTAAAACTCAAACCGAAAAAAAAATAAATTAACTTAATCTAACTTAGCCCTAATACTGTTAAATACAATAACTCTAATGGTTTTCTTCTATAAAGTCTTTTACACTATAATAGCATTTTTTTATAAGACACTGGGTAGGCACTCTAGAAAAAAATATCAGTCTTTTTAATCTGGCATCCACTCGATCCAAAGGTTGTCTGAAAGAGATGGCTCTAAGTGATAAGACCGACAATTGCATACTATTTGCTAATATGCATACTTAAATAAATCATTTGTATTTTTTCTTTGTGCAATAGTGTTTACTATCTATCTATAGTTCTATACCTACCCACAAGTTACAGAACATTGCCGGGTGTTCTGTTTCATATTGTCTTTATGTTTCTTTTTTCTTATAATGAACGCTTAACACGCGGTGGTAGTCTAGCGGGTAGAACATTGGACTCTGAAGCAGGAGACCCAGGTTCGATTCCCAGTGCGGGCATGTACCTATGACTTTTCTTTCTGAGTTATGTACATTTGTGAAGTCATAGTAGTAATACCACTCGCTAACGGTGAAGGAAAACATTTTGAGAAAACCTGGGTGTCCACATTTCACATACCTATTCACATACCTCAGCGCTTGAAGTCACCAATCCGCGGTGGGCACGCATGGTGATTAAGCCCATACTCTCTCCTTCAGAGAAGGCCTGTGCCCTACAGTGGGACGTATATAGGCTGCTTATGAACGCTTTATTTCTTTTTCGTGATTAAATATTTACTTACTTAATATCTTCTGGAATATAGCCAAGGGTGCAGGACAGGATTACATTTAGTTTCTAATTAGACTGTAAGTTAAGTGTAAAACGTGTTTGTTCTTGGCAATAAATAGTTATTCATTCATTCATAGACTGATTTCACTTACAAAAGAGGAATAAAGCGTTCATGTTCATGCCAAAGACTTTCCCATCCTGTCCCAACTTCTCGCCGCAAGTGACTGATAATGTGATCGCATCATAATCATTAACCCTGTAAGTCATTCACTTTATTTGTATTTTATGTAATTTTCTTCATTTACTTATTTATTTAATCATCTATTCATTCATTTATTTAACTATGTTATTATTGTTATGCACTGCACCGCAACCTAGTAGTATATTTGTAAGACGGACAGGCACTGGCTGAAAATCAGCGCTTTGGGTGAATACCCTCAGCACAATGCTGAGCCAGCTGCCTTTTCCAGCAACAGGGACAGAGCGCAACTTATGTTAATATAAAGTGTTTTATTGTTTTTTTTTACCTTTTGTATTGTAATTTAATATTTTATGTTGTAACTTGTTAATGTATGTGTGTGTTTCTGTTGTTGAAATAAATGTTCTTCTTCGTCTTCCAAGAAAAAAAACTCACATAATCTATGGTTCTATAACTGATAATGGAATAGGCCCCTTAATATGATAGTTACCTACTGTTGTGGAAGCAGTTGATTGCTTTGTGCGTGAGAGGAGTCTGCATCCATTATTCACGTGTCAATCACACGTTCCTCTGTAATTTATGACTTTATTTGCTGTAAAATGGATTCTATACAATCAAGCTTAATATGTTAGTTGTGTGAATTTGGAATTTCGAATATTGTACCTGATTTTAGAATTCAGTTAATCTGCGTTTTTTATTGCCAAGCATTTCTTTAAAAAATATGTACCATCAGTTTGCGTATAGAGAAAGTAGTTTCGTAAGCTGGGAAAGCCTTAGCTATAGGGAATTGGGTAGAAATAAAAAAAAAATCTTTTCTTAGCATACAAGACTATGAAATATATTTGTATGGTATAATTAATTACACAGAATTATTTCTAAAATGTGTATTTCCCTACAATAAATTTCGTTCTTTTAGTTTTGAGATCCCAGGGGAAATACAAATAATCTCTTTTCCAAATTTCAGATAATATAATATAAGAATATTCTTTATTGGACACAAGAAACAAAATACAAATCTTATTCGCACTTTTACAATCTTTAAAAAGGTGCCAAATTTTTCCAGCCGTTCTCAAGTGATGCGTTTACCAACAAATAGCTTTTTATCTATGCATATAATAAATATGTAAATTTTGTCTCTGTCTGTTATGTCTGTGTCACTCTGTTTCTTTGTGCGTTCGTCACGCAAAAACAACACCACTGATGGGAATCGAATAAATCTTACCATGATTAGGTACCTATAGCTTAGATTCCCGTGTAACATTTAAGTTATATAACATCACGCTTGAGTCCACAGGGGGTAAGAAAAAGACTATTTCTCAGACATGCTTGGAAATTTGAGCATTTCGACAACCTTCTTCGAGATAAATCGAAATTGCTGTACTGTGATACTGTGAACTACACGCGAGCAGCGGCCGGAAAAAGTTCTATGAAAATTCATAACTGTCGTGTTTTGCGGCCAAATAAATTACATACTAAACTCATATCTGTCGTGTTATCTAGATAGATAAATAATTTATTCACATAAGACCCACACACGTATATAAAGCAAAGTAATGCAAATCCATTTAAAAGTCACAATACAAAGAAAGAATATAACAAAACAATAACATACAGAAAAAAGCAAAAACACACTGGAAATTAGCCAGACACGGTACGGCAGGAGTACAAGAGTGACCAACGTAGGTGTGGCAAATGTGAATGGGCTCCGACTCAGCATGTGCTGAAAGTCCAGGAAGAACTTCAGCGCTGATATTCAGCCGGTACCCGGTAGGAGCGGCATGCAGGCAGCGCCAGGAGAGCTGAGGTGGTCGAATTGTTATCAGACCGGATTAAATAATGTAATGTCATGTTGCAAATATTACAATAAATTGAATTTTTATATAAGTATATTACAAGAAATAGTTTGTATATATTCGTGTAAAATGTCCATATAAAGTGTAAATCCGTGTAGAGTCATAGATATTAACTAATTTTATAAATATTAATGATTGAACAAATAAATTTTAAATGTCAACATCTTATTATTTTAATAATATAAAAATGGAACGATCGTTTACTCCAAAAAATGACAACCAAGGAGGTAACTTAACAGAGGTTTCATCTAAATTTCGAACTGGCTTGCGATAGAAAGATAGATATACCTACCTTTTGAAAAAAATAACACTAACGTGGCAATAGTTATTTGTTATGCAAGGCTGCAAAGTTAATTTTTGGCGCGAGTACCTTGTATTGAAACCTGAGCGTAGCGAGGGTTTCAAAGGTACGAGACGCTAAATAACTTTGCTGCCGAGCGCAACACACAACTTTTCACCTCACTAAAGCGAGGAAAATGTTTGGTGCAAGAAAAACAGTTTTAATAAATATTAATTTTTTAAATCAAATTTTCTTGCCGGCCAGTGCGATTCTTTAAATGAGGCTGGCGCATGACATGAAATAAGTATTTGCATTTCAATCATCAATGGACTGGCTGCAGAGAATATAAAATATTACGAAACCAATGAGGTTCTATATATATGTAATTTATTGTACGAAACCTTTATTGAATAAAAATATTCGAATTTTAAAAACACTTTCCACGCTAGCGGATAAAGTGCGATTTTCCACGCAGATTTCGAATGACAAACAGAGCTTTTACGAGCTAGTGAGATGAAAAAATTATTGTCGTTCGTCTGATTTTGAAAGTTTATTGAATTTTTCAAATAAAAAGTTCTGCCTTAGTACTACTTAGTTTTAATTTCCGCGCATTATTTGAGAAAAATCATATACTTGGCCTTGGCCACAACTAGGTATTGATGGACTCACGTATGTGTGCCGCGGCTTCGCCTCGGCCCACATTTCCACGTTCGTTCATCAATGCCTCTTTTGCTGGCCGCTGCAGTAATGTACTATACCTAAATATTTTCATAAACTGGATAAATGTATCCGACAATATTATAAACCAATACTCGATGACCTCTGAGCTTTCTGGGCCGAGTTTCATAACACAGCAATTTGTAGTTTATAGACAATCCGAGGTATATTGCAAAGCAGATTCGTTTTGTTAATCTGTGTATATCTATCGACTTGGTAATACCGAATAGTTTGCTGTCACTTTGACGCCTGCTGTCTATAGTTTCCTCTTGTCATCGTCGGCAAAGTAATTGAAGATAATCTGTACGTGATTATTAAACATCCACACATACCTGCTGACATTCTCCTATCCTAGTTTGGGACTAGTTCAAGTGATTGTGTTGTGTGGAAGTTATTATTATTATTCCAGTCATTGGATGGACGACTTCACATAAGATGACACATCATGGGTCTTGTAATTTGATACATTTACTAAAACTATTTCATGTAAAAATTATATGAATGCTAGTGTAACAACGTCACGTAAAAATGCATTGCAGCACGTCTGCATCGCTTCTTGGAATTATCACAAAATGCGCTTAGGGGCGCATGCAAAAGGCTTCGTAGGCGATGGCTCTTAGAATCTTACCTTTGCTATTGGATCGCATAGGAGAATTGTTTTCCGCTGCAAAGACATGGTTTTTTTGTTTGTTTTGGAACCGTAACGTTGACAGTTCTACACTACATAGTACTACATGGATTTATTTTTATACTTTGTGCTAGGAAAGCAGACAGTTTAACAAGGATATTAGCATAATATGGAGGCCGAATGAAGACGAACGAAAAATATATTCAGCGGTATTTCGTCACTCGCAAATGGAAAGTTGTATAGAACAATTTTCATTTTTTAATGTCGATCCGTTCTACCTCCGCATATGTTTTGCGTTGGAGAGGATAAGGAATTTGTTTAATTATTAATGAATACTATTAATACTGTTATTTACAAATTACTTGTATCATCTGTGTCTAATTGCCCGCGAATCTTTTATTCGTTTCTTTGTTTGTTGTTTTTGTACCAATAAGATGCAAGCAAGAAACTTCCTTGCATCTTATATTAACAAGACTGATAATTTGTTTCCAGAGTGCCGCACGAGAAAGTATTTAAAGAGAACTAACTGGTAGAAATGCCATTAGCATTAAGTCCGCGTTTGGTACATCGCGTTTTGTATCTTTATGCAATAAAGAATTAGTAATATTACTGTGCTTTTAGTCACCAACTTGAGAAATGATCGTCTAAGGTCCCACTCTTTATTAGCGAAAGCAAAGTGCCTCGTGAGAATTTCCTATTTCGCTCTGAAAGCTTATCATTCAAGTGGACCTAAAACTTCGCTTCCTCTCGTAGGTATCTCTTCAAACTTGCACAGTTTTGCTCAAATAATGTGTACTTTACTCGAGGCCCGTTCGAATAGCGCGAGTGAGATGCATCACTATCGTCTCTTCCATTTGCGCCAGTAATCCTATATATTATATGAAACATTCAGTTCGAATAAGCATAGGTTTTCAGCGACTGTGGCTGGGTCTCTTAATTCTGGTGGAAACTTGTGATGGCTGTCGGTGCTATTCGTGTAATAGGCCGCAGCACTAAAGTTTTCCAAACTATTGCAAGAAAAATAACTAGTTAAACTAAATTAAATAGTTTTGGCGCTTAAACTCTATTGATAGTACTCATGGTATATTATCGACTCGTCCAAAGATTCAATGAATTCTGCCCCTATATTACGCTCACCAAATCCTGAGCAATTCCAATCGCCTAACTGACAGTTAGACGATTGGAATCGCCCAGGATTTGTGTGCGCAGAATTAGGCCCCTAGTCCGTAGAGCAGGCCGCGTATCGAAAAGGCTACAGCACCACAAACATATACTGCGGTAGATGACACAAAAGACCGAGCAGTATGTCTGCCGTTTTGGACTATAAAAAGCCTTCGACTCTGGGCTGTTTTGGAATCGCTGCAGTGATGCCGTATCGGTTGGCGGTACGTGGATAAAGGATCTGTTTAATGACGCAACAATGACCGTCCAAGTCCAGGACCAGCAATGAGGTGCGAGACAGGGAGATGTCATATTTCCGAAACTGTTCACCTATATCTTGGAAGATGTCTTCAAAACAACTAGACTGGACGAGGCATTAATATTAATGGCAAATACATCTCGCACTTGCGCTTTACTGACATAGTTATAATGGCAGAATCCATGTAGGAACTCAGCGGGATGCTCGCTGACCTCACTGCCTCAAAGCCAGTTCAATGCATGAGTTTTAGAACATTTATATAAATCCTGTAAATTAAGGAATTGAAAAGACTAAGTTTGGAGTTTTTTGTCCATTTTTTCTCCAAAATGATTTAGATTTTGAAATGGACACCTAGTTTAACTTGTAACGTTCATTAAGTCGCAGTTTCTGTGCTACTTTGAATAAAAAAAAATGATTTTGATTTTTTTGATTTCAATGTATGGGCCTCGGAATAAATCTGAACAAGACTAAGATCATGTTCAACGATAGCATTGTCCTCGTCGGAGAGGTGGCCCTCGAAGCTGTTCAGGAACATATCTTTCAAGTTGGCAGAGGCAACTTCGAACTGCCAGGTGAAACTGTTTCTGAGTTTTACGTTATTTAAATGACACGTTGTTTAGTGTTTGGTAGTACGGAATCCTCTGTGCACGAGTCGAGCTCGCACTTAGTCTGTTTTTTTTTTTTATTTCGATTGACTAGTGTTCGAGTTTTTGCTTCAAGTTACCACAGCTGGCAGCATTGTTGTAATTCCGATGCACTCTAAGAAACTTTACAACGAAAGCCAAATGAGCTGACAAAGTTGGCGTTCATCGGCTTCCAGAATAACTGCAACATTGTGACTTGTACGTTACCTTGGAAAATAATGAGCACCTGCGCCGGTTCGAAAATGAAACAACGGCTTTTTTAGGGTTCCGTACCCAAAGGGTACTTTCACTGTCCGCTCCACACTCCACTGTCCGTCTGTCTGTCACCAGGTTGTATCTCATGAACCGTAATAGCTAGGCAGTTGAAATTATCACAAATTATGTATTTCTGTTGCCGCTATAACAACAAATAAATACTACTAACAGAATAAAATAAATATTTAAGGGGGGCTCCCATACAGCAAACATGATATTTTGGTGTTTTTTGGTCTATATTAATAACGGCAACAGGTAGAGGCTTGAAATATTCAAATGTTGTATAAAAAAATGGTACGGAACCCTTCGTGTGCGAGTCCAACTCGCACTTGACCGGTTTTTTTTTTTGGTTTTTTTTTGCAAGGCTATTCTCGTGTTAGGGCGCTTTGCTAACAAAGAGTTCCTTAAGGAAACGCTGTTCAAAGGTAAATATAGAGATTCATAAAAAAAAAATAGTAGATAAAGTATATAAATTCCATAATTATTATCTACATACATATATAGTTACAAAATAGAGTCACTTCGTGTGGCGTCGGATTAGGAATAGCTTCACTCCATTTCCTTTCGTGGATGTCGTAGAAGGAGACTAAGGAAATCAATTACCAGGAGACGGGCAGCAGCGTCTTCCTGAGATTCCAACCGCATACTGCGATCGCCAACCCGCCTGCCAAGCGTGGCGATTATGGCAAAACCCCTCATGGTTATGAAAACCACGAAGGAGGCCTATGTCCTGCAGTGAGCGTCAAATGTTTGTGTTTCTGTGACAATTTAAATAAATATCCTCTTTCTTTCTTTCTTTCTTTCTTTCTTTCAAATGGCTGATGATGATGATATATAGAGTTTATATTACCGATAAAAAGTGATTGGATTTGACACACTGTATCAACCCGTACACCCGTTTTTTTATTAATAATACGTACATATTACAAGGATTTACTACCAGTCAATCGTCAAGCACTTTCTTTTAGCAATATAGTACCTCAAAGGCATTATAATTTTCCGCCCGAAGTTTTTTGGCGCCCTTCAAAAACACAATCTTTGCAAGTCCTATTTCGGTCGTTATCTCTCCTTCTTTGTTTCTTTTACGTGAGGTTTGTTAAAGAACCTTAATATTTCTCGTACAAAGGGCTCCGTGCGACCGAATAATGAGGTTCTCACGAGCGCTGGAGGACTCTTCCCTTTATTTCGAACTTGACGTTGTCGTCGCCTTACATGCTGAGATGCTAGGCGAAAAATAAAACCGGCCATTCTGCCGATGTGACTAGAAGTTCAAATAAGCCCGCAAATTAAGGTACTATATATCAGGTTACACATTACGTACCTAGTTAGAACTTAGTTTTATTGGAGACCCTTTTAAAGGTACTTTAAAAATAACGCCTCTAAGTCAAATAAAATTAACGCCTGCAATAAAATTAACACATCCAACTACAGAATAATTGAATGACAGGCATTAATCCGACAAAATAACTAAACCTTCATAAAATTCTCGATTTATTTTGCAAGAAGTTCTCCACATAATCGCTAGGTGCTATGTAAAAATTTTCTACAGTTCAATCTCATTACTTTTCACTAGATGGCGCTGCTGTTGCTCAAACAAAGTAAGGAATACTAATAATTAAAAATACTACACGGAAACAAAAAAAACAAAATAGATAACCCGACTACTGAGCATCAACTACCTACTAAGTAAGCGGGACCCAAATTCACTGGGTCTTTCACATAACAATTCACATTGTGAGTCATTGTGAGGCGTCGAGGTTGGTCCTGCCTACTTATTAGTTGCTTCGGTTTTGTGTAGACTTATTATAGCCATATCTCGATATTTTTGCACTTCTTGCACTGCGCTCACCAATCGTCTTAATATTTTAAGGATAGTGAATAAAAACCGGGCTGTATATCCGATTTGTGTTTCTTTTTTAGTGTTCCGTACTCAACAAGGAACCCTTATAGTTTCACCATGACCATCCGTCTGTCTGTCTGTCCACGGCTTAGCACTGAGACGACAAGTACTAGAAATCTGATATTTGGCACAGATATATCTACATATTAATCACGCCGATAAAATGGTAGCATAAAATTGTAAAAATATTTTTTTAGTTTACCTCGCCTACACCTGAATGAGGAATGCATTTTTTGTTTCTCGCCTACACCATAGTGTGTACACCATATTGTGAGCGTAGAAGAACCATTTTTCGATCTAGGGATCCGTTAGCAAAACAATTTTTGTTAGAGTAGGGCGAAGAATAAAGAAAAATTTCAGGACATTAGTACATAATAATGAACTTAAAAGGAAAACTATCACGGCTAAGTAGGCGTTACAAGTTAGCAAGCAATATTCGACTAATTTTTAATAGGAAAACTTCGTACAAATTCTATTGGAAATTACTTTGATGAAGTTGTTACTCCTCCTTCTACGGAACCCTGGACTGCGCGTGGCCAGACACGCACTTGGCCGGCTCTTTTTTTAGGTAGCCTATATACGCCCCACAGGGTACGGGCCTTCTCTCAGAAAGAGACGCGTGCCCACCGCGAATTGGCAATTACTTACTAGCGCTGAACTATGTGAACACCTCAGACACTCACTTTTCCTCACGATATTTTCCGTCACAGTTAGCGAGTGGTATTGCTACTACAACTTCACAAAAAATACGTGACTTAATATATGACTTAGAAAATAAAGTCATTGGTACGTAGGATTTGAACCCACGACCTCCCGTATGTGTGCGTTCTACCGCTCTGCTACCACCGCGATCGATTTTATTTGTTCAAATTCAATAGCTAGGACGAATCGCACCACCATTGTACGCGGCGAGTTATCAGATCAATCGTCGGGAAGCCGGTACATATCGTGCCCTCGTCTCTCCGTCGTTAATCTTCATCTCAGCGTTATGCCGGTCACGGCCGCTTGGCTTTGCTTTCCTATGGGAGTATAGACGGCGGTATTAATTGGCTGATATGAAACACGCTGTCGGATTTAATCCTAGCAGTAGGTTTAGACCTACATGTCGTATCCTGTAAACAGTGTTTGGCTTTCTACTTGCCACGTCACACCGCAACTTGTAGATCCGCATTGCAATAAATTATACTTATTACTCAAAAGCGGGTTCGAAAGCAATGACTTTGTTTTCTATGTTACGTACGTTTGGGAATTCGTTGTAGCAATACCACTCGCTAACAGTAAAGGAAAGAAATGATCATGAGGAAACCTGAGAGCCTGAGGTACAGACCGGCAATTCGCGGTGAGCATGCGTGGTGATCAAGTCCATGCTCTCTCTCTGAGAGAAGACCTGTGCTCCGATAAGATTTGGTGCGCATAATTACGCCTTAGGTCAACTACATTTCGGATTGAGATGTAAAATATTAAGTTGAATTTAGATTGACAGTACCTATCAACATGATGTGTAGCTTGAACAAATTGACTTAAGGCTGTGTGCTCCAACCATACAGCAGGTCGAACATAGATTTTTCTCTCTAATGGTTAGTAATATATTTAATATCTGAAAAGTACTATAATTACTTTTGAATATCCTATCTAGGGCCATCGGTCATTATTTTTACGTTTTTTTTTATACTTGTACTGTATAAAAAAAAACGAGAACGTGGGTCTAAATAATAAGTAAATATAGTTTCATGTGAGCTGTACCGAGTTTTGGACAATAAAAAATACACCAAAATTCGACGTCACTACGTCGTTTGTCAAAATTGTATTAATTACATGCGCATAACTATCTGTCATTTCAAAAATGCCTACTTTTCCCCCAAATACCTACATACACACGAGCTAAACACATTACCCTCCTTTTAGGCTCCGCCGAAGTTGGGTAAAAAGTAAGTGAATCCGGAATTAAGTTAATAATAACAAAAAATCTTTAAATGTGCGAGTGAAAGGGATGCCCTATACAAATGCAGACTTAAGAGTAAGTTTTTTTTTAATATCTTCCACGCATGTGGTATTGCTACTACAACTTTACAAAATGTACGTGACTTAGAAATCATAAGCAGCCTGTTTACATCCCCCTTGTAGGGCACAGGCCTTCTCTCAGAGGGAGGTTATGGGCTTAATTACCACGTGTTCCCACCGTGTACTGGCAATTTCAAGCGTTGAGCGCTCAGATACTGTCTCTGACTTCGACACGATGTTCTCCTTCGAAAAATATAACTCAACAAAAACCAAAACACCAAAACTCCAATGGGAGTGTTTCAGGAATTGCACATTAGGTATTCATTTTAAGAACTGTTAAAATTAATTCAAAAACAGCGGCCAAGTGCGAGTCGGACTCGCGCACGAAAAGTTCCGTACCATTATCTATACAAAATTTGAATATTTCAAGCGTTTACCTATTGCCGTTGTTAATATCGAGCCCATCTCATGAATGTTGGTTGGTTGAACTTGGTTGTTTGTTACTGTTACCACAGCTGTCACTCAGTTTTTGCAAACGGTGAACGGGATTCGATTTGGAACAAAGATTTATAAAAATACTGTAAATTGTATTTTATTCAATGAAACGAGGACGAAAACAAGGATGCGGTGAAAGCTACATAAGCAGCCTATATACGTCCCACTGTAGGGCACGGGCCTTCACTCAGAGAGAGAGTATGGGCTTTATCACCACGCGTGCCCACCGCGGATTGGCCATTTCAAGCGCTGAGGTATGAGAATAGCTCAGACACTCAGGCTTCCTCACGATTATTTTCCTTCACCGTTAGCAAGTGGTATTGCTACTATAACTTCACAAATGTACATAACTTAGAAAACAAAGTCATAGGTACATGACCGCACTGCCAATCGAACCTGGGTCTCTCGCTTCCGAGTCCAATGTTCTACCCACTAGGCTACCACCGAACACGTGACTTAGAAATAATAATGTAATAATGGCTTCCACACAACACAATCCCTTGTGCTGGTCCCAAAGAAGGTTACCCTGTGTTATGGTAATTAGGCAGGACATCATAAACGTGGAAATACACCCATACTGTCGTCATTTATACAAATCAAGTACAGCAGCCTCTGGCTAGAATCGAATCCCAACCTCTGTTTTAATTTAGTTGTCAATCGTGTTAACACTAGACCAAAGAACCTGCGAAGTATATATATTTCAGACCCTGATCGAAGCCAGAAATTCCTTCAGTTTCCGGCGTCGAAGGCAGCGCCTTTTGGAGTGTCTAACGCTCTATCACTAAGTTATCACCGCGTCTTGGCACGAGGCCGCTAGTGGGAACAACTTCTGTTTTACGACTTTTAGAAAATTTCTAACATAAAATTTCCACCTTCACAAATGAAATGACGTGGACGCCCGTGGCACATAGAGCACTTTTATTAGAAATTGAGGTTTATGATCTGGTGCTCTGCAGAGCTGCTCCGAGGGTGTTCCGAGTTTATAGGGATTTAAAGTTCTATGTAATGACTACATACATTCTTAATGTTTGAAGCAGTACTGTCGTTATTGACTGAAAATAATGCCGTGCTACTGAAACTAGCAATAAGTGATTTATTTTTATAAATAAATTTAAATCTTTTTTTAATGCTTCGACCAAATAGAGGATTTATTAGCAAAAGGCAAGATAAAAAGTACCCGAAACCCGAGTGCGTGCATGCAACGATTAATGAATGTTAAGAAAGCGAAAATGATATGTCAGGATCGTGGCAAGTGGCAGTCCCTGGCCTCTGCCTACCCCTCTGGGATACAGGCGTGAGTTTATCTATGTATATAAATTTAAATTTTTATTTAACATTTATTTTTCAAAACATATTGTATTTATATCTACTTCTGTTTTCAACAGCACGACAGAATAATAATATGAATAAGCACTGGGAGGATTTTATATGTGAGCGAGTCATAGGTTAAAGGCGGTGTTCAGGATAGCACAGGAAAACGACCTCATAGTTAGTTTATCTTCGTTTTTTTAACTGCACTGCTTTGGAAGCATACTCTCCGAGAAGAAGAAGCGGCAATAAAACTCCTTGCGGACTTTTCTTTCTTTTGATCTTTCAAAAATTTATACAGAGAGTTCATAAGCACTACAGATCTTACCAAATAGTCTCAATGTTAGTTACACTCAGTAATTATACTCTAGTTAGGCACTTGGAAACGTGGCAAGTTTGACACTGAACTGGTTACCTTTCTTTTTCGTACTGGCACAATCAGAATGAGACTGAGAATGAGAATACCATTCGTTTTAATCATGGCTTCCCTCGTAAGCTATGGAGAAAACGTTACAAAGTTAAAATCACTATGGTTGGTCCACTCAAACAGCCTTGCCAACCTAACAAAGATAAAGTCATCGTGAACGGTCAATTTATACAGGCTTGCTAACCTTACAAAGTTAAATCAGACAGGCTAGCCAACCTATTCACTCCACAAACTAAAAGTGTTGCCAGCACTATGAAAACCATACCCCAAGCGTACTGCTTGACGTTTCCAAAACATAGTCTAAAAGAGGACTGACTATGTGCGCTCAATTGTGCACGACTATCCACTTTGGACGTTTCATAGACGGTCCATAGACCAAACTCGAATATAGCAAAGACTAAATCATAGAAATAGAAAATATTTATTTGTCTTCAACATAGTAAGGCACAATAATCACTTATGCTATAAAACAATAATGACAATTTAGTGAGTAGTCATAGCTGTCAAAGTGACATTTCAAAATTAACATTATTCAAAACTACCTTTACTAACTCAACTGAAAATGAAACATGAGTTTTATTACGCATTACCCCCTCTCAGGGCTAAACGGTTTATTGTAAAACGTGAAAAAAATTAGGTCAAGTAATTGAATTTACTAGTTAACGGTAACCAACTTATAAAAGCAAAATTTCGTACAAAATCCATTGAAAATGACTTCGATGAAGTTGTTAGTTCTGTAAAGCAGATAAAAAAAAACCCTCTTTGGGGAACCCTACGGAACCCTACATTGCGCGTGGCCCGACACGCACTTGGCCAGGTTTTTTAGTATAAAAGGGTAACTTCGAGGAAAACAGTAGGTTAGCCAGAGGATTCTAATATCTAAAACGTCAAGAACTGGCACAGGAAATTTAAGACTGATTGGAGTTTTTTATAATCCGGGTTTTAATATTGCTAGGTTAGTATACATGAATAGCTTTGTCTCTCTCGCAGAAAAAATGTGACGACTTCTCAATAGGATCAATAATTGTTTACTAATAAAAACGTGTTCCTTGCGCAAATATTTTCACTAGAAGAAAAAACTAAAGGCGAATTTAGATTATTACAAAAAAAGAATAAGTTACAGGGGGTTACAGACTTTTTGGTTAGCGCAAACTGTATATGTGCTTTTTTTTTGTAAGCAGCATTTATTCCACTGCAGGGCCAAGGCCTTCTTTCAGAGAGACTTACATCCGTATTCCAAAGTCTTCCTAGACTCCACTGTTCCTGTGGTTCCTCGCCTCAGGATAACGCAAACATTCGCAGAACCCCGCTAATGTTGCCCTAGGGTAAGTAAACAGCTGTAAGTTGCACCAATTCAATACAACTGTTTCGTCTAACATAGGACCTTCTACAAAATTTTGTGAGAGTACGAATGTACGCACACTTAACTGAATTATAGCAGTAGTAGCCTAGTGGGTAGAACACTGGGCGTGTACCTATGACTTAGTTTTATGTACATTTGTTACAATTTACGTGTATCATCAGCCATTTAATGCCCACTGCAGGACATAGGCCTCCCTCATGGTTTTCATAACCATGAGGGGTTTTGCCATAATCGCCACGCTTGGCAGGCGGGTTGGCGATCGCAGTATGCGGTTGGAATCTCAGGAAGACGCTGCTGCCCGTCTCCTGGTAATTGATTTCCGTAGTCGCCTTCTACGACATCCACGGAAGGAAATGGAGTGACGCTATTCTTAATCCGGCGCCACACAGAACACACACCACTAGCTAACGGTGAAGGAAAACATCTTGAGGAAACCTGAGTGTCTGAGCTATTCACATACCTCAGCGCTTGAAATCACCAATCAAAACGTTTTCAAAACCACCTCCGGCTCCACAATACGCCAGAAGATTTATAAATCCAATCTGAAATTTTTGCATCGTCTGTTGCTCCTGCAACAATATATTACGCTCACTCCAGCATTAGTAACGTTTCTAATTTTAACGTGAAGGCAAATTTTATGGCACGTGCATGTGCTGCCAGTGTACAGACAACAGCAAATCGATCTTTAAATTTTGGTGCAAAATGGCCCATAATGTAACCGAGTAGATTACATGAATGTTAAGGTGGATGTGTTGACTGCTTTATTAACTAATATTGTACCTCCTGTTTCACAAAACTATATTCGCAAGACGAAATAATATACGCAAAACAAGAGTATGATACATACTATATTAGTAGCAGTACCACTCGCTAACTGTGAAGGAAAATATCGTGAGGAAACCCTAGTGTCTGAGATATTTACTTGCTACATACAATGGCCCAACCATGAAGCTAAGTGCGGAAATCTTCAGTCTATCCAGAGGTGAGAGTATAAGTAAATGAGGCAAGAAATAAAAATTGGTGGAGATGGAAGACTGCTGGTGAAGATTTATTAAATATGTAGGTTAGCGTAATAGATTCCAAAAATTGTATTCCAGGACCTCTGTACTGACCATGGTCTCAGCCTACCTCAGCAATTCGGGCTGTGCTCACAACTTCGTTCGCATCGCGTGAGATCTGATTAGTAAATTATTATAGTTAAATTAAAAAACCAGCCAAGTGCGGCCAAGGACTCGTGTACCGAGGGTTTCATGGCGTGTTTTCTTTTAGAGTATAATCTACTTCGGTGCCAATGTTTATCCAGATTCGGTTAATTAATTAATCATACTTTATTGCACACGAAAAATTTAATAATATATTACATAAGAAATGACATGCATAAAGGCGAGCTTATCTCTGTAAGTGATTTCTTCCAGCAAACCTTGGAGAGTCGGAGAAGTAATAAAAACCAGTTCAACCGTTTCTGACGTCCGTGATTGAGTCGCAATCATATATCCATCCAAACTTTTGCATTTACAAATAATAAAGAGAGTAAATTTACCGCCTTGCCACCTTCTAAGTATTATTACAAAAGATATCTATAGCATGGGAAGGATGAGGGAAGAAAGAATGACCAAAGAAATAATATCGAGCGAATGTAGGTGGAAGGGCCGTTATGGAACGTAACAGGTGAACATACTTCTACAAAATAGGGGACGTATTAGCAAAGGGTAAGATAAATAGAATAGCGTCACTCCATTTCCTTCCGTGGATGTCGTAGAAGGCGACTAAGGAAATAAATTACCAGGAAACGGGCAGCAGCGTCTTCCTTAGATTCCAACCTCATACTGCGATCGCCAACCCGATATTATTATTTTTGGATCTACACCAGTGGGGATCAAAGTGGCATTGAAAAATATTATTATTTTTGGATCCACTCCTTTGTGGATTTAAGCGGAAAAAAAGTATCCCCGGCTCCACATGTGGAGCGCCACTGTGGATTAAAGTGGAAGGACGGCGCCTGCCAAGCGTGGCGATTATGGCAAAACATTTGATGGTTAGAAAACCACGAGGGATCTGCAGTGGGCATCAAATGGCTGATGTTGATGATGATGATGAAGATAAAAAGTACCCGAAACCGGCGTGCGTGCATGCAACGACTAATGAATATTGATGAAGCGAAAGAGATCTTGTGGCAGGTGGCAGACCTTGCCTACCCCTTAGGGATACAGGCGTGAGTTTGTTTTGTTATATTTTGTTGAAAAAAAAAATTTTTTTGGGTCGGCGGACTAAACCACTAAGTCCAAAATAATAAATTTTTGAGGCAGGGCAAAAATCTATTATAAAATGACTCTATAACCTTTATTACAGTGATGAAGGACTGTCATAAAACAATGATTTGAACATTACATGTTTCTGACAAGAAATTAGGAAGTTGCCATTTTAATTAATTTTACTGCAAAGAACAAAAAAATTATGACAATTTGACTTATGTGGTTTAGTCCGCCGACCCTAAAATTATTGTAAGTACTGTATTAAAAAACCCGGCCAAGTGCGAGTCCGACTCCCTAAGGGTTCCGTACCACTATCTATACAACATTAGACAAAGATAGATAGAAAGACAAGAAGCGTTTTACATTGACATTTAACGACATGACATCGGCGCTGTAAAGAAGAAGAAGAAAGACATTTATTATACCAAAAAGATACATCACAGAAACAAAATAAGCACATAAGTAACATAGATGGCCGCTAGATGATGGCTAGATGGCAAAAGCTGTCTTTTAGACAACGTTTGCTGTATGGCAGCCCCCCTGAAATATTTATTTTATTCTATTGGTGTAGCGGCAACAGAAATACATCATCTATGAAAATTTCAACTGCCTAGCTATCACGGTTCATGAGATATAGCCTGGTGACAGACAGACAGACAGACAGACAGACAGACAGACAGACAGACAGACAGACAGACAGACAGACAGACAGACAGACAGACAGACATACGGACAGACGGACAGACAGACAGACAGACGGACAGTGAAGTCCTAGTATTAGGGTCCCTAAAACCGATCTGACATACAGTGAACAGCACATCAATCAATCATTCAGCCCATACTCGTCCACTTCTGAACACCCCCAAGGCACGCCACTTCTTTCTTTCCTTGGCCACCCTCATCTAGCCACTGCCAGCAATCTGCTCATCATCATCAGTCATTTTCACGTTTTAGACTTGCATAATTTAATACATCCTTTATGGAGCAGTATATACGGTTCTACAATAAAAAAATCTCAAGATGTTTTAGAGTTACCACCGACGCTTTTAACAAATGTGTTAAGCATACTCTGTGAAAAAAAGCCTACTATAACATTAAGGATTATTTGGAAGACCAAGATGTCTGGTATTTAAATAATGTTAACCGGTACGATTGTATCTAGTGTAGTGTAAAGTTGAAAACTCTGTTAATTAATAAATGTGCAGATTTTTTGTTAGCTTCTTCTCCGCATAATCTATTAAATTGTGAAACTAACAGCTTTGACGTTAATTAAGAAAATACTTACGGTCTTAGTTATAAAAACTCGATTCCTAAAAACACTTCAAAAACGCCTATTAAAATTAACTGTGGTGGAGATTTTACAAGGAAAAGTTGTAGCCATAGATTAAATAAACATAGTTTTAGATGGTGTCAGAGGAATAGTGTTTTTATAAATAAGGCCGTTTGTTTTTTAAGTGAGTAAATTTTTTGACTTTGACTTGGCAATATTCATGACTTATTCGCAAAAGCGGCGAGCGCAAAATTGATCGATGAATGTGTACAAATAATGCATCGCTTCGCAACAACAGCAAAAGGGAAAATGTTATCCATAATTTCCCAAAACACCACGCGTCTGCGACAGGTGTGCGCCATTAACATTTGAGCAGCACTAGCGGAATTTATTGCCACGCCACCGTGTTGCTGGATCGCCACAATAGTAAAATACGGGACCAAATTGGTAATTTTAAATTCATTAGTCCACTGCCATTCGCTGCGCACGCCGAGCTACCATGATGTGAACCTGGAATGAGGTCGGTGTTTGTTTGTCTGTTACAATTATTCTCACCTAAATCAGCATATGGAACACTGAAATGGATGTGAGATTATCAGACCAGCTAGCCCAGTAATTTTAACACCGTTTGATAAAGTACGTTGTATTAAGGTTCAGGGTTCACTAGCGAGCATCACCAATGAAAACAAATATCTTCTCTTTTAAAACGTTTTTGCAAAAAGTGCCTCAGAAAAATCTCAGTTATGCTGATAGGAATTTTTAAGTCTTGAGACGTAGAACCTAAGGTCGAAAACTTAGGACAAGATATCATTTCCGCTAAAATCTAGTCCTAGGCCTTTAACCCTGAGTGCTTTACGTCCACCACCCATAAAAAAAAATATTCAGATCTGACCCCGCTTCACAGGGTGAAGGTTACAGATGCTAATTAAACTTAGTGCGTTCCATTAATCTAGAAAAAAGAAATGTTTACCTTGTCGTGTTTACCTTGTGTTTCTGTAACAATTTAAATAAATGTCCTCTTTCTTTTTATTCTGCTAAAAGCCCTATCACACTAGCGATGTGTGAGCGACGCCACGACGCACGACGCTGCGCAATCGCGGCAATGTCGCCGCGATTATCACCGTCGACGCCATTTTGTACAATTGCGTTCGATAGTCCGACCCGCCACACTCGAGTCATATAAAAATACGTGTGTAAGCGGACGTAGCATCGTTTAGAGGTACAATCGTCGTTGATACACTGGATACAAAGTTATTTATAACTAAAATTCAAAATCGTCCCGTTACATGGGATAAATAGTAGTCGCTCTCTCCCAGTAGATTACTCGATAATGAATCAGCAATTAAAAAACCAGATTCGACGTTGACTTGTATCTGCTTTCGTTTTCTGCGTCTTCGAAGTAAAAATCAGCAATACTGTTTCTTCGTCAGATCAATCCAATTTGGTGCTGAGTGTACAAAGCGATGCCGCAAGCTCGCTGCGACGGCGCAGCGTCGTCGCTGCATGCTCGCGCGCAATCAGTCGCGCTGAGCTCGCTGTGCAATCGCATCGCTTTCAAATCGCTCTGAAATCGCTAGTGTGATAGGTAGGGCTGTAACTACATGTCAACCTGAGAATGTCGGCTTCCAATTCTAGGGTCAGTGAACTAAAGCGCATAAGTCCAAAACACATGTGGCAGTGAAAAAAAAGTTGCTTTCGCAAATAATGTCATGAAACATGAATTTTACTTTAATTAAACAGACTGATGTTTTAATTACTTATGATAAGATAAGGGTATACTGTATGGTATACCGGTATGGTATACAGAAACAGCAATGACAAAAGAAAAGATACAATTATTGGCGGCCTTATTGCTAATAACAATTACTTATGTTATTGGATATAACATAAGTAATTGCATAAAAACATCTCGTGTCACAGTGTTTATTATCGAACTACTCTGAAACGGCTTAACAGATTTTGTTGTATATGTTACAGCCAAAGTGATTAAATAGCTATTATACATAATGACTGGTCATTATATATAATAGCCAAATTCACTAGACAAAGTAATAAATTATTATGCTAACGTTTTATTTTGGCAAGTGTTATATAGCAAATAATTGTTTGGTTAAATTTATATTTCGCATTTTGTTTGTTAGGTCAGTACACATAAGCAAAAATAGGTTCGTTCTGTTAGTTCTTTTTTTTATATAAAAGCGAAAAAAAATATTTCACTAAAAAACTTAGTTTTGTGTCAAACTTAAACAAGGTTGGTGCATGGAAAAGTCACAGGTACCCTACATTATGATATTAATATGATATTAAATAAAATTGCTAGTAAATGTGATTAATTTTGTGTTAATTATCACTTTATCTAAACTGAGTAGACATTATATATAATGACCAGTCATTATGTATATATGTTCCAGATTTATTACTTTGGCTGTAACATATATATTAATTTTGGTTGGTCTGAGAAATAGTTCGTAGGCTAATAATTAATATGGAAAAACAACGTTTGCCGAGTCAGCTAGTAGAACAATACAACTTAGAGACAATTCAGCCTATGTGCTGTAGTCCGCCAACCGGCGACCCTAGAATTATTATCCGGATCGAAGCTATAAGTGTTCAAAAAATACGACGAAAAGGTCTTTGTATTAGCGGGGGCACTAACCAAGCCCGTAAGTTCCTATTTCATAGAACCTCAATCGGTGTGCTGAGGAAGCGAAAGCGACCTGTCAGGATTGTGGCAAGTGGCAGTCGCTGGTATCTGCCTACCTCTCTGGGATACAGGCGTGCGTTTATGTATGTATGTATACAATTTTGAAAATTCGATGCACATTAAATAACTGACTAACCCTCAATAAACTATAAATTGTAGTTTTATGAAACGTAACCCCGGTTTCGGGCATTCAGAAGCAATAATGGTACATAAGCGAAGCAGCGGGTAAAAGCTAGTATCTTCAATATTTTATAATCAAACGCCAAAGTGACTCTCGCTACGGAACGCAAATAGACTGTACCTTAATTAATTTGTTATTTTGTCCATTTTATAGCGTTTCCAATCGATCCTGAACGTAAGGCCGGGATATTTAACGTATTTCGTGTTATATGCTTATTTCATGGATTCAGGCGGGTTAACAGGTTTTGGAGTTCTTTACCTGAAGGGTACCAACGCGATAACGTTCTAACATCATCATCATCATCATCAGCCATTTGACGCCCACTGCAGGACATAGGCCACCCTCGTGGTTTTTCAAGCTTCCTAGTCTTGTGCCGCCCACATCCAGCATCCAGGTCGTCAGACCATCTAGTATCCTTAATGCGTCACAAAATTTTTTTTTGCTATTATAAGAATGCAAATCTTTCTGACGCCTGTTAGAGGGTTTTATACATAAAAACCGGACAAGTGCGTGTCGGGTCATATGCAGCGCAGTGTTCCGTAGAAAGACAGGTTTTATTTGCTTTACGGAACTAATAACTTCATTTGAGTAAATTTTAATGGATTTTGTACGAAAGTTTATAAAAACTACTTAGCCGTGATAGTTTTTCTTTCAAGTTAATTGTATGTGCTACTACCCTGAAATTTTTCACGTTTCTTAAATCAACTGTTTAGCCAGGAGGGGGAGACGCTCTACTCGGACAAACATTTGCGCTTTAAAGCTTAGGTAATATTTCGCTAACGGAACCCTTAGAAAAAATGATCTTTCACACCCACAATATTTTTGAACGACCACGATACCCCGCGCTATGGTGTAGGCGAAAAAAAATGCATCCCTAATTTATGACTAGGGGGTACCCTAAAAAAATTGTTAAATGTTTAATTCCACCGTCGTGATTAATACTGTTACGTTCTAGGGGTGGGTTCGTGATCGGAATAGCACTTTATACACCGATGAATAAGAGTAGGATTTATTTACGCACTATTTCTTAACGTCACAACACTTTAACAACAAACACTTAATCACACTGCACTGATCCGATAATACTCGTAGTAGGTACTTCTTCCTTCGCTTGTACTTCGTTTCGCTTCCGCTTCCAAAGTAAAACTGACTCGCGGCACGCGTCGTCCCCGCTTATATACCGTTTAAGATGTTCTCGAAAACTCCATCAAGTCGTGGAAGGTTCTGCCGTCTCGCTCGATCGTGATGTCTCTGTCACACCTTTCCGGAATGTTCGGACTATAGCTATCCCTTTCTAACAGTGCTATCTCTTTCACTCCTATTGAAAATTTCGTCATATACTGAACTGTAATTCAAGGGCCCATAAGGGGTCCTGAAAATGCCTGAAAACGGGTTTTCAGGTTATCGCGTCATCGGATAGAGGGTGGCCTGAAACGGACTGAAAACATGTTTCAGGCGCCTGAAAACCATGGTAACTTGGATGAAATTTTGATAAACTAGTATGTGACAGACCACCCTCTGAAACGGCCTGAAACGGTATTTCAGCCTGCTGAAAACGCCTCCAAGGCACGGAAAAACGTGTTCAAAGTTTTACCTCCTATCCACCGTCGTAACAATACGTATGTCTGTGCTAAATTTCAGCTTTCTTGTACTTATCGTCTCTGAGCTAGGCCGTGGACGGACAGACAGACAGACAAACGGATGGACGGACGGATATGGCGAAACTTGTCGACTACGGAACCCTACAAAAAGGTGCTTCATCATACATTTAATTATAAGGCGTCGTAACAAGGCGTATAACATTGTGACGCCGATCGCCAAATTGGCCGTAACACGTTATCGGTTATTTTTCGGCTGGTTATGTTATTAGTAAAGTATTTTATTACGTAGCCTCTATCTTTGTGTCCCAATGCTGGGCAAAGGCCTCCCCCAATTCAGTAAAGTATTTGTTGTAGAAAAATCTTTATCATGATTTACATAGCCTTATCTATTCACATAGCCTCTGTAATGAGTTTTATATTATTTTGCGCTTTGAAAAGGACATCGTCAAGGAAGGACTGGGGTAGTATGGCTTTCAATAAGCTGACGCTCCAAGAATAGCTCTCTTAAGCGCTGTTAATTCAATTCTTTGAATCGAAGACGGCTGGGATATTAGATTTGTAGTTTGCAGTCTTCACTTGAAAGAAAAAATCCATCCGCTCCCTTGTAGTGCTTGACGTGAATGTCGTCGTCGGAATGTCGAACAAACTTTTCTAGCTCGAGCTTATTCCCCTTTGATAACTCAAGAAAGGTCTCAGTCTCCATTTTCCTTTGTTTTTGAATGAACATAGCTGCCACATATTTCTAGAAAGTTGACCTGTGGCCTTCGGGATATAGTACCTACCTGTTTCAGTGAAAATGCATCGGTCGCACTATCAACACCTTTTTTGGTTCGTTTCTCGCAAGTGCGTGAATAAGTATTCTAAGCTGTGACTACGGCATACATATTGTTTTACCAATCTTTTGATTAACAGAACCCATTCAAATAAGGCATTAATAAACTTATTCTAGAGCTGTGGTAGCGGAGCGGTAGAACGCCGGCTTCTCATCCCGTGGGTCGTGGGTTCGAATCCCGGCATGTACCAATGACTTTGTTTTCTAAGTTACGTACATTTGTGAAGTTATAGTAGCAATACCACTCGCTAACTGTGAAGGAAAATATCGTGAGGAAACCATAGTGTCTGAGGTATTTACATACCTCAGCACTTGCTACGTACAATGGCCCAACTATGACGCTAAGTGTGGAAATCTCCAGTCGAACTAGAACACACACACACACTAAACTTATTCTGCGGCTCCTAATTACGTTTTTTTAGTAAGCCAGGTTTGTCTCCCACTGTTGGACAAAGGCCTCTCCCGTGATCTTCCACTTTTCTCTGTCCTGAACCACCCTCTCCCATCCGGGCAAAAAAGTCGAGAGATCGTCTCGCCATCTCCGCCTTGGCTGACCAGGTAAAAGTCCAATTAATTTGTAGAGGTCAAATTGTCAACTTATTATAAAATGTCTAAAGCTACTGCATAAATATATAGATTTATCCTTACAAATGTTAACTATTGTTATCATGACTCATTAATAAACAAAATTATTCTGTGGCTACAAATTAAGTGAGAGCTCATTATATTTTTTTTTTATGATGTCAAGGAGTAGGTATAAGCCTCAAGGTGGATTTCCATCAAGCACTCGGAAGCTGTCGGATAGCTAGGAGAGACATTTGTCACTAGCAGGCGCTTTTGTTTTGTGCGCAATACTGCCGTTCAATTAATGACGCCAATATTTTCACGTCACCGATCTTATCTGACTCCGCCACCTGAATTTTGGATAATAATTTCCAAGCGGAATAATTGTTTTGTGAATTTATTTTGCTAAACGGTCCCGTTTTACGTCATTCGAGCTC
The DNA here is from genome assembly GCA_947308005.1 of Yponomeuta malinellus. NCBI lineage: Eukaryota > Metazoa > Arthropoda > Insecta > Lepidoptera > Yponomeutidae > Yponomeuta > Yponomeuta malinellus. The sequence goes on along the minus strand of OX371006.1, from coordinate 9,683,863 downwards.
CCCAGAAACGTAAAATATTGGTTTTGGAACTGACAACCTTGAACTGATCAAGGACGAGTTTTAAATTATTAGTTCAAAGTGGTCCTAAAGTATTTATAGAACATAAAACTTGAAAGAAAACAAAAATTAAATACAAAATAATTTGAAATGCGAAATTTTACGTAGTAAATTCTGCAAAAGGGAATAGATATTTTCACGAAATTTACAAGTCTAGTTTTTCCTTGATACAGTATTTTACTGCTCCCTTTAATTATTTTTTATTCCAGCCTGTGTTCACAGTATAGATAGATAGAGAATACTCCATTTTACATGAAAAAATAAAGAATTTGACCCATAATATACTCATTTAGGATGTATAAATTGATTCAATGGGACACTTTATTGATGTTTAATCATTGTAATGCGAGTCAGTCACTCGCTGCACCACAGGACGTAATATAATTAGCTCTCCGTTGGGACACTGGGAACAGTGTGACGTGGCTGGCTCTTAAATGGACTGAATAATATATTTTGTTCAATCAGATCTCTATGTTTGTCAGACAGTAATTTTAATTGTGACTGCAACGACTCACCACCACCTCATGGAAAGTCTTGGCTCAATCATATGGATTTTTGGCCTGGCTTTAGCATTATCTGCCGGCAAATTCGCGTGCCCAGGCAAAGATTCTGGCAAAGGCCAGGCAAAGACCAAAGACCAGGTAAAGGTAGAAGCGAAAAATTTTTTAAGCTGTCTGTTTGGTACCTATTACAAAACATAGCTGAGGCGCAGAATTTGCAGTTTATCCTCTTTGCTGTTTGCATAAAACACGTCAAGCGTGCTGTCTACACAAGTTACGCGACAGGCAACTTCGCGAAGAAACTTGCAAGTCTATTGTTAAATAAAGCCAAGACAATCATATGGTAGACAATTCATTGTTAAACTTGCATGCTAATCCGAAAAATGTGCAATGTAATTTACCGCAAGTTTGCCGGCAATGTTTTTTAGCAATTTGATTGGTCCAACCCACTTGCGTTAATTGAAAATTTTAAATTTGATTTGGTACAAATTAATACCTCAAAAGACCCCCGAGACAGTTAAATCAATAGAGGCCTCGAGTAATTAATGCAATTTAAATTACACAGGAAACAAATAACTCACTCGTATAAAAAAAGGCGTTCGAGATGGTACAGCCGATATTACCAACATGACATACAATACGCTAAGCCGAATGGCCCATGGAATACATTCAATGCGATTTGACGCATTTTGGCTCTACTTGACTTCTTGTGGACGTCGATTAAAACTGACAATCTAAAAGTGCTTATGACGAGAACGGTTCAAAAAAGGTAATCGTTATAATTTATAAGTAGGTAGGTATTACACGGTGATATTAAAACCGGAAGCAAACATTTTTAACATAAATTTTAATTTTAATAGATTCCTGTGCAATTGTTGCGGACACCTATTACCAGAAATTTGGATATAAACTGTATTTTTAAACATCAATTGATATGTAGCGTGCCAGCATTGCTCAATAAATAAATAAAAATGCATTCTGCCCATAATCTAGAAACATATTTAAAAAAAGGATGGCGACAATAATATTGTTTCAATTTTTTTTCATTTAGTATCTTTAATAAATCGTGACGCTCATAAATAGTTATTCATTAAAATAAGCAACCGCGATTAGTTTTTTCACTCGTTTACGCATATCGAAAAAATCTTGCATTTTTGCACTTGCATTACCATACATTTATGAAAATATTATGAAAAAAGTGTGTTCGAAAATATATAAGAAATTTCAAAAATATTGGTAGACATCGAAATGTTTCGCCATCAAATTTCAACTTTACGATACTACCGACCACTTCAAATTAAGATTCACAGTGGAAATCACGTATATTTACATAAATGTTAACCTAGCCACATTAGGTCATTGTAGTGATTGTAGTGTGTGGAAGTTATTATTATTATTACTTTCAAAATCACTCAATATTATAATTAATCATAATGAAAATATTATTGCTTTCAAAGATTGCGAATCGTTTTTAAATTAACCCTGTACTAAACTCGTTAGCGAAAAGTTACTAGAGTATAGAAATCTTTCTAGCTACATCACTATGATAATGCAGCCTATATACGTATGTGAACGCCTAAGACACTCAGGTTTCCTCACGATATTTCCATTTACAATTGGCGAGTGTTATTGCTACCACATATGCACAAATTTACATCAAAGTACTTAGAAAACAAAGTCGTCGGCACATGACGGGATAAGAACCCACGACCTCTCAAAAGCCTTCCACCGACCGCGCTACCACTGCTTCTACAATACTGACATAAAAATAACTGATTGGAAATACTCTGAGTTTTAGATTAGATTAGACTGGAACTTTTTATTGTACATACCAGAAAACAAAATACGTTAAAAAGCTTACATATCTAAGTTTTGCCGTATACAATTGGCGGTATTATCGCTAAAAGCGATCTCTTCCAGACAACCGTAGGATGGATAGAACTGAAAGATTAAGAGAGTAGGTAGGTAGGTGTACATCAAATACATTGGAAGAATATGTACATAAAAACTAACTGACTTACAACTAATATTCATACATATCTAATAAAATACTAACCATAAAATACAAATATATACCATACAAACATACATATAATTATAATATACTATAGTTATAATTATAATACATTCATTTTACATAATATAAACATTCAACAGACAAAACTTACTATGGTTAGGTTAGTTTTGAAGTGTAGGTATGCAGATAGCACAATCTTTTAATCAAATTCTGAGCTAATCAAATTTAAAATTATACATAGGTGCTTCAAAAAGACTACACAATGTAATTTAAATGGGTCCGTAGATCTTTTACTGCCTTTGTTCAGAAAGAAGTTTTGGAGTTCAGGAGAAAGTTTTGCTTTAAATATATTTTTGCGGTAACCACTGAGCGTGGAACCGCAGCGGGCCCGTTTTGAAAATAAAGCGGTTTTTACTTTGCTACCAAGGCACCTTAAGAACAACAACATTTCACTGTAAGGAAGAAAATTAAAAGTTCTCACTCAAAACCGAGCTTGTTTCAGCTGGATTGCTGGGAAAGTTAAGGCCATTAAAAATTGTACTAGCAATACGTAGCATACCTACTGTATTTTATAGACGTTTTTGTTCAAAGCGAGTATGCTCGAGGAATATTAAAGAACATCTCATCTTGTTGCATAAAACTGGAGACGCGTCGAAAAAAAAATTTTCCTTCTGCTCCCAACCACTTCGTATTTGCGCTCGGAACGCGCCTGATCGACCGTTTTTGGGTTCCACGTTCCGTGTCCGAAGGTTGCCAACGGGACCCTTAACCCTATTAATCGTTTTTCTACGTTTTTTTTTTCCTAGCTTAAAAACGGTAAAATATACAAGTGTCATACTTAGTGTGATTGTAGTGCAGGCACTTTTGTATAAGAATAAACCCTGAAAAACGGCCAAGTGTGAGCTAAAGTTTCCAAACTAAATGAACTAATAGTACATTATGGTACAAGTGCGTAATGTTGGTGATTACCGCTGAGGCGCCATTGACACCCGAGCCGTTAAGGGAGCGTCTTAAGAGAGCCGAGAACGGTAATCATCAATACACACACGTGTGTATAATACACTATCATACGACGTTTTTCAACACACTTGAAAATAATACAAAAACTAACTATAATTTCAACAGTGAAAAAACTTTTTGCAATGGCGGGAAAAATTAATCAGTTAATCAGCGCGGAGAGCGCGCATTTAACAATGGCGATCGGCCATGGACTAAAAGAGGTTTACTAATGTATTGCCAAAAATCGTTTCCCAAAGTATTACTTCCCAAACTATTTTCCGCAAATTATCACTTGGCAAAAAAACATTTCTCAAAACAACTTAAAGCAAATAAACAGTTAGCAAAAGTTATTATGGCAAGTTATTGTTTACCAAATAAATACTTGGTCAAAATTTTCTTACTTAACCTACTTTCGGTTTTTGTCGCAGTTCGTTTTTGTGGGGTCGCAGTTCTAATCTAACTTAACCCACTTTTCTGGTAACAGTTGGTGTCTGTGGGGGGTCACAGTTCTAACCTAACCTAACCCACTTTTCTGGTAACAGTTCGTGTCTGTGGGGGTCGCAGTTCTAACCTAACCTAACCCACTTTTCTGGTAACAGTTGGTGTCTGTGGGGGGTCACAGTTCTAACCTAACCTAACCCACTTTTATGTCTTAATAAAACTTGACGCAGTAAAATTATGCGAAATGATAATTTGACCAAATGAATAAAATGCGAAATGAAAACTTGCTAAAGTTTCATTTGGGAAATGAAACTGATGCCATAAGTTTATTGGGAAGTAAAATTTGGCGAAAAATAATTTGGCTAAACGGCGGTATCCCACTAAAAGAAGAAGGTTTCCTTTTTTTGGCTTTTCGCGGATAGCGTTTTGACCACGTACAAAATGGGGAATTCAAAGTTTTCTTTATTACAGAGAAAACAAAAGTTATATTTGAGTAAAAGTTTTTTTTTATTAAAAACGTACACGTTGAAATTATACTATATTTAAATATGAAGTTTCATGAAATGAGTAAGCAAAGGAACATTAATTTATTTGTACTATTGAATACTTTTTTGTATCGAAACTTTTTAAGAACAAAGCGAATCAACCAATAAAAAAAACCCATATAACTCACTTGTGAATAATAGCAATGAAAAAGTCACAGTTTGATTACAGGTGTAATTATGCGGTGAAATTAGAGCCATTTGATGAGCATGTGTGTTGAAATAGTTATTAACACAACTAGGGCCGTGAAATAAAGAAAGGCCGATATCGCAGAAGTTAAAGGCCCGAGCCACAGGCGAGGGTCATAAATATGCGATAGAGGGGTTTCTATTTTACAGTCCGTGTTGTGTACACAGTTTTACGTCGTCACTTGGCCTCAAAGTGGGTTTTCCCGTACGCGTAGCGTGCGGAAAACCCCGCTTTTTGGCCAGGTGTGGCGTAAAATACATTAATATTAAATTACATATGCTCTGAAGGACCTGGTTTCGATTTTACCCACTAAGCTAACACATTTTTCCAAAATGAATAAATCGAATATGAAATTGAAATACTTTATTTTATCAGTATCACATTACATAAAAAATATAAAAACATTAAAAAGTGGTGGTAGCCTAGTGGGTAGAACATCGGACTCGGAAGCGGGAGACCCAGGTTCGATTCCCAGTGCGGGCATGTACCTATGACTTTGTTTTCTAAGCTATGTAGGTGAAGGAAAACATCTTGAGGAAATCTGGGTGTCTGAGCTATTCACATACCTGAGCGCTTGAAATCGCCAATCCGCGGTGGGCACGCGTGGTGATTAAGCCGATACTTTCTCTCTGAGAGAAGGCCTGTGCCCTACAGTGGGACTTACATAGGCTGCTTATGCACACCAACGCCACCAAAATAGGAGTTGAAGTAGTCGCCGTGACCGAAATCGGTCGGGACCGTCGTCTCACTACGGAACGCTCGGCGCGTGAGTTCGTCTCGCGCTTAGCCGGGTTTTCTTTATTCCTCGATGTATTAGGAAAATGTTATGTGGACTTATAAATCGATGGTCGAATTGGCCGCGGGCCAGACCTCGCTTACCAATACAGAACATTACAAAAATCTGTTGTAGCACCATTTGGCAACCCCATCGGGCAAGAGAGAGGCACGTACACACTTTATTTAAAAAAAAAGGAAGGTTTACAACCTTAAATATATTGGACGTGGAAGAGCGGCTTAAGGAAAGAACAGGAAATAAGCTCAAGTGAAATTTGTTAAGTGCGAGTGTCTGAGACTCCGTTTTGTACGCAACACGCTAGCACTTCCTCGACTATGATGTGGTACCTACTGTTTTCTTTGAAATAAGTAAGAATATCATAGGATGAGAATATTCTTAATTGCACCCAAGGAAAAGAAAATATAGAATATAGATGCAGTAGGAGTTCGTGGGTTGGATCGCCACTGGGAGCCGCCGTGCGTTTGTACAAATGGGCACAGTAAAGGTTTTTTCAAGTGACAAGTGATGGTATTGTGAGGAAGTTATTATTTATTTAAAAATGAGAGTAATAATAAAGTTAAAGGAATTTTTCATTTCATCCGGACAGTCTTGAGATGGATCGGCTGCTTAAGGAGAAACAGACGGGTAGTTGATGCATACACAAATAAAACATATACTCGAAAAAAAATATATTTTTAATACACGTTTTCCTTCCGTGGATGTCGTAGAAATCCGTGTGGCGCCGGATTAAGAATAGAGTCACTCCATTTCCTTCCCTGAATGTCGTAGAAGGTGACTAAGAAAATCAATTACCAGGAGACGGGCAGCAGCGTCTTCCTCAGATTCCAACCGCATACTGCGATCCCCAACCCGCTTGCCAAGCGTGTCGTTTATGGCAAAACCCCTCATGGTTATGAAAACCACGAAGGAGGCCTATATCCTACAGTGGGCGTCAAATGGCTGATGATGATGATGATGACACGTTAAATATGGTTTCCAGGGTATTACCAATTTTCAAGAATTTAATAAAGTAAGGTACATACCTTTCTGTATTATTATTAAATTACCTTTATATTCAGTACATATTTATGGTGATTGGGTGTTGATGAACGATCACTTAACCAACTAGGCACACAAATCAATTATATCGCTTTCATGGTTAACATAAATCAATAACATCACTTTCATGTTAACAATACAGACTAAACGTAAACATGACAGCTACTTTCAAGTTCTAAGTTGCCTACACAACACAAAGACTAATTTCACAAAACACATGTCTCAAAAACTTCAGCGCTTAGCTGTCAGAAAGTTTCGACAAGCGCTCAGACAGAAATTGTGATATTTCTCGCCTCACACCTCACCGAGGATACCGTAGAATTTAAATTAAATTAAAGTGACTTTACAGTAGCGAAGGCGTTGCCTGCGAAAAAAAACATTGCGAAGAGACCTGATCGGCTGAGATCATATGTCAATATGATCAAGGATCATACAATATGAGAGCGGTGGTAGCCTAGTGGGAGAACATTGGACTCGGAAGCAAGAGACCCAGGTTCGATTCCCAGTGCGGGCGTCTACATATGACTTTGTTTTCTAAGTTATGTACATTATGAAGTTATAGTAGCAATACCACTCGCTAACCGTGAAGAAAAACATCGTGAGGAAACCTGAGTGTCTGAGCTATTCACATAACTCAGCGCTTGAAATCGCCAATCCGCGGTGGGCACGCATGGTGATTAAGCCCAAACTCTCTCTCTGAGAGAAGGCCTGTGCCCTACTGTGGGACTTATATAGGCTACTTATATTATATTATTATTCATTGTATTTTCGCAGGTGTCATATGTTATTATATGAAGTCAGCATAAATCCAACAAAAACTATACAAAAATCGGTCAATTTTGCAAGAAGTTGTCATTGTCATTATGTAAATGGCGTTATTTTTACGAACTTCACTTTTTTTATTTTAGTAACAAGGCTACCAATTTTTCTATAATCTATTATTTTTTAAGCTTTTGCTATTGTAATTTCTTATGTGCAATAAAGAATATTCTATCTATCAACTTCCTTCGAAAAGTTGTGTATAAATCCGTTGCAGATGATGCAGTGTACGTTGAGTACTAAATTGCCTGTCTGAGGCCCGAAGCTAATGGTGCGTCAGAAAATTGCATAACTTATAGCAATTTTCCCCTACTTTACCCCTACTGGGTAACGCGTCATTTGCCCGGGCCCGTCTCGCCACCACCGTTCCTATTTTGAATTACGAAATTGGCCAGTCATAGCGTTTTTTTTCTTCCTGTTAAAGTAATTAGGAGACTATGTACATCACCTTTATACATCACCTTTTGCTGAAAAAATAGAAAGTTTTTCAGCAATAGGTGTACAGATAGTCTTAAAAGCGACGATAACTGCCTCGTTGGTCTGGCGGTCATGCTTGATCACCAAAACAGACGTCGTTCGTACAGATGGGCACAGGCTGTGTGTTTTTCCATATTTGTGATGTGCCTGCCTGGATACCATAGCACAGGGCTTATTAGTTTGGGACCAGGACACCTGATTGCGTTGTGTTGAATTTATTATTATTTGATTCGGAGTCTGGATTTGGAGATTTTTTGTCAATTTTTTCTCCCAATGATCTAGATTTTGAAACGGACCCCTAGTTTTACAAGTAACGTTCAATAAGTCACAGTTTCTGTGTGACTTTGAAAAAAAAAATTAAATTGTTTTTTTTTTTTTAATTCTTACAAGAGTTTTAACAATTAGGGACGTGTGAGCCTTCCTTATTATTAAAACTTTACAAAAAGATAAGAACGTAACAAACAGCATGTTATTGAATCGGAAGACCGTTTCTTTACTACTTATCGATAAATAAAACCACTTTTAGCAAAGTATAGAGAATAGTTTAAAATGTTTGTAGAGTATTTTTAGAGAAATGTTTAAAATTCTCAATCCATTTAGTATTTATTTATTTAATACTTTCATTGCACTTAACCTAATGTACAATACGGCGGACTTAATGACAAGCATTTTCTACCAGTCAACCGCAGGAGGTGGAAGAATCTATTTAGATTTTTGTAGATTTTAATCTTTGACGTACCCGGAGTGGTTTAGTTGTTTACTTACTTACTTTTCTTGTCCTTCCTGTGGGCTAGGTCGACTAAGCTGCCTAAGCAGGACGTTACTAAGCTGTAAGGATGGTGTAGGTGCAGGGCAAGCCTAGTCCATCTAAAAAACAATGTCCCAGGCACTGCAGCGTCCGAGGGGCCTCTTCATCCATATAGTGTGAGTAAAGGTGCCAGTGGACGCTGTATAAAACATCTCATTACGTAGATGCAAAGGCCAAAGTTTTTTTTTACTTACCTACTTTATACTGTATTGCACACATAAAACACAAAGTGTACATGGCGAGCTTTTCTCAGAAGAAATCTCTTCCAGGCAACCCTTGATGTAGTGATACCAACATTATAAATGAGGGGGAAGTGTACATTGTACAATAATAAGTAATAAAAAGGAAAAGATTACAAGCCTTACGCGCGGGGGCGCAGCGCTTTCGTAAAAATGGTAGCAAAACATATGCTATGCTGCAGTGTGTTTCCGTTGTTACTCAAAAATGTCACAAAATGCGCTTATAAACGCGTACAAAAGTCGTTGTGGGTCTTGCAAAAGGCTTTCAGTTCTGCCACAATCATATATATATTTTTTAAATTAATTAACACAGTATGTACTAATTTTTGCTAAAGATGTAGCCCTCCAATTTACAGGGTGGTGCAATAAGGTTGAGGTTGAGGTGGGTATTTGATTTATCAATTCAAACAAGTTTTATAATATAACCGACTCTGAAATCGCGACAAAAATATTTTCTTCTATTTCGAAACAGCCTCGCAAATCTAATTTTTATCCTTTAATTTTATTCATTACCTATTTTTTTATTTATTTAAAGGGGCATTCTTTCCTGCAAGGAAGGGAGGAAAACAGCAAATAAACGTCCCTAATACCTCCCCAAAGCGTAGGTAAAAGGAAGGTAATGCCTCTCTAATCTATCCCGTAGCCATTACCGTCGCCTTTGCACCGATCGCGTCACTCGCCTCGCACGTAATGAAATTCGAAAACGATGTCGTAAACTCGGGAAACAATTTTCGTTTTTTTTCACGGGGCGAAAAGACGTCAGGTGTCCGGGCCCTGAATAATTAAGCCGGTCGCTGTCTTTCTCGTGCTTTGGCTACACCTACGGTGTTCCAGGATTTTTTGTCGCCAAATATGGACTCTTATTGTATGGCGCGGTACTTACGGGGCTTCAAATCATGGTTAATATCGCCGCTGTGCGGTTGATTGCCAAAAATCTGATCATGAAAGTGCTATGAACATAGTCCAATTCATCTTTATTCCGGAATTACCTACTTACCTGATTTTTTGTTGGACCAACCATGTCCGTCCACACAAGTGAGTAATTCCGGAGTTAAGTTAATAATGCTTACGAAACTTTTAATTCGACTACTCCTACTACTCCTGTAGTAACTAGAATATTATTATTATTTATTTATTTTTACATTTGGAGATCTTACAGCTTACATTAGTAAAATACAGTAAGTAAAATAAAGACACAAAAAATTAAAATAAACAAACTTTCATTGCATTAAATGCAACTTTTCAAATTTTGAAAAAACATTTTTTTTAGATTTCATCGAAATATGTTGTTTTAACTCATGGTATATTTTAATAATAATAACATAACATAAATTCACGCCACTGTCTACGATCCTGACAGATCACTTTCGCTTCCTCAACATTCATTAGTCGTTGCATGCACGCACGGCGGTTTCGGGTACTTTTTATCTTGCCCTTTGCTAATACATGCCTTATTTGGTCGAAGTATGTCCGTCTGGTCCATATGTCCGTATTAATAATAATAAATTCCACACAACACAATCACTTGACCTGGTCCCAAACTAGGATACCCTGTGCTGTGGTAACCAGGCAAGGGCATCACAAACATGAAAATTATTTTGATTCGGAAGATCGCCGCTTTGCGGTTGTATTAATGCAGCATTACGTTCAACTGTAGGGCACAGACCTTCTCTCGGAGAGAGAGTATTGGCTTAATACCCACGCGTGCCCACCGCGGATTCGCTATTTCAAGCTCTGAGGTATGTGAACACCTCAGACAGTCAGGTTTACTCGCGATGTTTTCCTTCACAGTTAGCGAGTGTGCTACCATAACTTCACAAATGTATGTAACTTAGTCATTAGTACACGCCGGGATTTGAACGCTAGGCCTCCCGAATGAGAAGCCGGCGTTCAACCGCTCCTGTACTGCCCTGCTAACACCGATCCCGTGCAGTTCATCGCTAAAGTTCAAATCATAAAAAGATATCTACATCATCATCATCATCAACCCATTATGTCCCCACCGAGGGGCACGGGTCTCTTCCCTGAGTAAGGTATAGGCCATACTCCACCACGGGGGCCAAGTCCGGATTGGTGGAGGCTTGTAGACTAGTGGCTCGTCTACTGTCAGAAGTTGTCAAGCCGCCCTAAGGCCTCTGACTTGGCTTAACGACTGCCATCTATCGACGACAGCCGGCACCAACAGCTTAACGTGCCTTGCGAAGCACGGAACCGCTCGGAAAAATGCCACTAGCGTTAGGCATAGACGGCGACCCATCCATGCACTGAACGCGCCCAGTGTTGCTTAACCTTCGTGATCGTTTAAGATCACTCAGGCAGCCGGGGCTACGAGCGATATCTACATAATCCAATTTATAAGAATGAACAAGAGAGACGTAAAAACGAACAGTCCAAACGCCACTCATCTAGCAACAGCATCGGGTAAACCCTGTGAGCACAAATGGACGCTATCTAGAGCAAAATGGAAACAGTTTTTTAAGTAAAGTTGTAGCTTGTTAACAACTTTTGTTTATGTGTGTGTTATAAGGTCGCTATACCTACGTGACGTCAATGAAGACTCGTGGACATAGTGGCGCAAAACCACCGGTGCCCTCAATTGGAAAAAACACAGGATATGCATTTTTTCAAGCGCGGACTTTCGATACTCGCGCTCCTAGCATCGGACGCATTCCAAATTTAAATATTAATAATTTTAAGTATTTCTTATATGTAAAAATCACATTATAGTAAAACTGCACGACCCTTTGACTTTCTTTCATCTCCACGGTAGCCACCCACTATAATTTGTGGCTAGCCATCGACTTGTTGCGAAATATGGATACTTTATAAGTAGTTGTAGTTGAAATTATAGAAGTAGAATTTACCCAAAAGACTGGTATACATAAGCAGCTTATATACGTCCCACTGTAGGGCACGGGCCTTCTCTCAGGGAGAGAGTATGGTCTTAATCAACACGCGTGCCCACCGCGGATTGGCGATGTACCCGCGGATTGGCAGGGTACCCAAAAGACTGGTATACAATAGTTCAATAGTACAAAAGTTCGGCTCACCGGTCTTTATGCATCCAGTTTGAATCTTTGCGAGAAGAACTATAGTAAAAAAGTTAAGGTTGATCACGAGTACCTACCAAAATATACCAAACCATAAACATTTCATCGAAAAAAAGGTATATTCTGGAAATTTCTAAAATGCAGTTAATCAGCTATAAATAAAGCTTAGGCCGCTGGTACAATATTTGCGCTGGCGCTAGTTGGAGATCGGCCCCGGAGTATTAATCCTATGATCTATCGTGGCCAGCACACACAGCGCCGCGCTTATCCCACGTCAGTGCTGCAGCCAGCCTATTCACGGTATTTACAGCGGTTTCACTGCAATTGTGTAGCAATTTACATGAAAACATCACATCTCTCTGTTGCTTACCTAAGCACTTTTGGAATGAGACAAACAAAAGACGAACATTGTTGCGGGATTTCGTAAAAAGAACGCGAAGACCTACGTTTAACTAAATAACGAAAGTAAATATTTTTTGTCTGTTGCCTGCCACCAGCAGCTAACCTTAAAATGGGTTTCCGTACCAGCCAGTATGCAAAAGTCACCTTTGTTATCCTTTGTACATATATTTGCTTACACGACACCCGGTTCTAGTCGGGTGGGTTACTCAGCCTAACATAATAGAGCCGGTGGTCCCACTCTTGGATAATCCACATCACCCTTGTATAGTCTGCCGTTACAATAACAACTTGTTTCAAATAATAGAGGGTTAGATAGCCCACCGGATGATTTTATGCAACCGCCCTATTGTCGCGGTGGAGATGTATAGGTATTGGCGTTGTGGGAAAACGGCCTGGTTCCGGTGTTTTGACAACGAATTTATTACTGCGACACTGTATTCTAGGGGGGTTCGTAAGAAACGGTAATTACTTGTTTTAATGCTGGACACAATGTCCATAGAAAGTTCATGAATGTACGTTCTGCCGAAAGTGTGGCTAGATTCACACTTAAAGGATCTTGACCTTTAGCAGTATCGCTAAAATCTAAATAGTGTCACCAGTTTTCAGTGTCCATAATTCATGTTTTCAATTATAAAAAAATGGGGTTTTCTTATAAAACCATGACTTCTCCGTAATTCTAAATTAATAAAGTTATACAATAATTAATGCTTCCGGTTTAACGACCGCTGTCATCTTGATACAAATCTATTGATCCATTCACAGACCTGTTTAAATCTCAATCTGTGCATTCAATAATGTAGTGTTGCCATTAGACCGACCGCTACTTTTCAAATCGAATGAATCGATACAGAGAAAAAATAGGTATATTTATCTGAAAAAAAAAATAGCATAACATAACTTTTGTTATTTCGTTTGATAATACCTACTTCATTTGCATATTTCTTTATCCAACTGTTCATTTAGATTATTTGCGGTTTACTTTATATATTAGGTACTAACACTAGATAACAGATTCAACAGTGTGGACCTTCATCATCATCATCATCAGCAATTTAACGCCCACTGCAGGACATAGGCCTCCTTCGTGGTTTTCATAACCATGAGGGGTTTTGCCATAATCGCCACGCTTGGCAGGCGGGTTGGCGATCGCAGTATGCGGTTGAAATCTCAAGAAAACGCTGCTGCCCATCTCCTGGTAATTTATTTCCTTAGTCGCCTTCTACGACATCTACGAAAGGAAATGGAGTGACGCTATTCTTAATCCAGTGCCACACGGATCTGTGGATCTTGTGGACCTTAATTTGACCGAATCGCTCGGATGCTGATCTTTAAATAAACCTTTAAATTAACTAGGAAAGCGGTGGTTATGTATTAACAGAACGCTTGCATCACATTCCAAGGTGTTGGGTACGAATCGGACATTGTATGTGATTTTTTTATAGCAGTACGACTGTCTAACGTTTACGGAAAACATCGAGAGGAAACATGTGTATGAGGTACACCCCATGCCCCCATACCTCACCTCACTCCAAAAAAGCTAAGCATAGTGGCAGATTACACTCCTCAGTCTTTTGTACATTCTGCCGCAGCGTAAGTGTGTGGTCCAACGTATGTAAAGCCTTATCGGAAACCGGCTTGTTCGGCGGGCTGAAAGTCATCGAGCTTGCGTGCGAGACGATTCGTGCTCTAAAGTGGGAACATAACGTAATCAGTACCTACGCATGTAAAGATTTACATGCCTGACTGATTATGTTATGGATGACTTTGCAACTAAAATGTTATGGTTTATCTACATAGACTGCATATTATATATTATTATGTAAAGGTGATATGAGGCATAATCACCGGGCTTTCTACTCGCATCACGTAAATCAATTATATTACATTTCAGTTATATTTTATGAAATGGTGATTGATAGAATCGAATTGATGATCGATATAAATTACATTTTGCAGCACTGAATGTGATCATTCCCAATCTGTGCTACGTCATGTCACCTATCATTATAACCACAGAGAATATAATCATATGTGTTCTGTGATATAATCACCACGTTTTCAACGGTTTTGCGATGGTTTTCTTCATGATCAGAATGTATATTTCTTTATTAACTATTTCGCATGAAGCCAGAATGTATATATTTCTTTATTAACTATTTCGCATGAATTCTGTGAGACAGAGTCTCAGTAAAAAAAATGCCTGTAAATGAGTTAAGCTAGAGACTTCTTGTGTATTGGTAAGTCTCCATGCAATACTATTACATCCTCGTCCGGAGAATTACTTTAATCCTAACAATAGTATTTTAAAATTTTAAGCCAGTACTACAAATTAAGGTATTATTTCATTGTGGCATAACTTTGTTGCTAGCGATTCTAAGTGTCTTAATCACTTGATCTTTTTCCTTTAAGTTCAGTTGGCTGTTCTAGCTTCGATCGAGTAGATAAGTATTTATTTTCCCGAAGTTAGTGCAAAAACGGTTTCACGTAATAATCAGCGTATTATTACCGCGAATTATTTCTTTACGAGTGCAAGCGCCAATTTATTTTGTAAAACAATGTGAATACAAATGAACTGGCAAACGCAACGTAGAACGCCTACCTGGCAGCGGCTGGATGAGGATGGTCGAGGACGGAAAAAAAAAAGTTCCGTGCGAATGGAAGAATGACTAATACGGGCTGATTTATCGAGTGTTGTGAACGCGAGTATCAAAATTTGTGTGATTATAGTACGGGCTCTACAGTATAATAATAACCGGTCAAGTTTGAGTCGGATTTCTGTTAAGGCTACCGAAGTTAAAGAAAACACATTATTGCTTAATGCGTCACTCAAACATGTGATAGTATTGAACCCTCGGTACGCGAGTCCAATTCACTCTAGACAGGTTTTTTATTCAATTATCCAGAAACATGCCCACTGCTTACATAGCAGATTGATTCTTTCCTCATTTCATTACGTCAATGAGTTTTAAAATTGATTCGATCGTTCCATATTTAAATCCATGTCAATTTTATTCGTTTTAATTTCCAGCGGCGATGCATTACGTACGGGCTTCCCTTGATTTTTCTTCCTGGCTGGCGGGCGGGCGCTCACGTCATATTTTTTGCTACAAAAAGCAAGAGATTAATGTTGATGACGTCTTTTTTGGTTCTACATCTAAATTTTCGGCTAAAAAGTGTGGCAAAATAAATGCTTTGGGGCTTGTAACGTGGACATTTCGGTAGACAATGTTTTTGTAAATAAAACAGCTACGATTGTCCCTTTTGCTGCCAAATGTTTCAGTGACAAGAGCATAGCCATTTTTATAACAGGTACCTGTGTGAATACTTGAACAGTTTACTAGAGTGTAATGTTTACTAGATTTTTCGAACTAAAACGTTCGTAAGCACTACACATTATTAGCATTATTCCGGATTCACTTACTTGATTTTTTGGCCTAAGAGTCCGGCCAGGCTACTGGAGTTTTTTAGAGTTAAGTAGGGTTTACTACATACAAATACTATACTCCACGCCAGATATTCTTTCCCTGCTTGTAAGAACTATTTATTTATAACGTGTAATTGAATAACGCAAAATCTGTAGACAATTTCTTAAATTAATTAAACGACTTTCAATAAGATAATAATCTCAATTTTATTTATTCTTCAAGTACCTACTTATTTAAGTATAAAAAATAAAAAATTCGGAACCCTTAAAAGTGTACCAGGCAAGTAGTATAAGTAAGAATTTGATCCGGGCTTATATTAGGTCAAATAAACATTCATCCTTTACGACACATGTAAATGAATAAACGCAAAACCGCTTCTACTGCGTCGATAAATACCTTTATACAATTTAAAAATTTTGATACAGCGATACAGTGTTTGCTATCGAACTACTCCGAAACGGCTTCACCGATTTTTATGAAATTTTTGTGTATATTTGGCAGGTCTGAGAATAGGGTCGTAGGCTAAATTAATAGGGCAAAATAACGTTTGCCGAGTCAGCCAGTAAAATATAGAATTTAAATCTTACAGCGCTGTATGATTCAAATTTTAAATCTTCTCGATATTAAAGAAACCTATATACAGGCAGGTTTGTTCAATTACCAACACGTTGTATATTTTATTGGGCAGTGTATTTGATCGAGAGATTAAACTCTCAACTGTTTTTCTTTTTATTTAAATGGGTAAATTTGTTTAGGGGATGCTAGATATTCAATGAGGAGTTTAACATCACCCGTGTAGCCTATCAAAATTCAGGACCCTTCACCGAGCCGCGCCCGGCCCAAGCCACCGCGTGTAAAGAAAATTCATTATTAAAAGCTACATCGGTAGCAACACGCGTAACCCGACCAAACAGCGCTGGACTTTCAATAAAGAGTGCCCAGAAATTTAATCAGCTTTGTACCTTATAAATAAACAAGTTACCTAGGTATGCTTTGAACATCTCCAGCCAACCGACAAGTGGAAAGTTACAGAAGATTCACCGAACAGACGAATCTTCTGTAACTTTTGGCTTGGCGTCTTTTGTAGATAAAGGTAAAAATATGTAAGTTCTTTCTTTCTTCAAACTGCCAAGCAGTTTAAACATAAACATTTACATACAGGCATACCTATACATTGCTTCTGGCCCCACACTAGGATACCCTGTGTCGTGGGAACCAGAAACAATGACATCACAAACATGTAAACATCCAAGACCTGGGGTTTTTTTTTGTCCCCAGCCGGGATTCGAACCCGGGACCTCTCGCATGGTATGCAGATGCACTAGATACCGCTGCGCCACGAGGTCGTCATGTATATTAACTCTTTATAAATAAATTAAATTGTAATAAATTTCATGTGTTTTATTTCAAACAGACTCAAGCAGGGGTTTCCAAACTGATCGTTTCACGGCGCACTCAGAGATTTACGGTCTTATTTATAAAAAGACGATTCCTCTATGACTCTCCTCTAAGACAGTTTAAGTAATCTGTGGTTACGTTTTTCACTTTACCATAATCTACATAAACTGCATCTGAGAAGGGTTCTAAGGAATCATGTTTTGATAAATAAAACCGGTAGTAGGTATTTTGTCATTCATAGAGCGCTCGAGTCGAATTGTGTTTTACTAATTTCACCTTTCGTTTCAAATGATTGAATGAATTAACGATTCTTGAATGATTGATATGAAAGGTGGACTAAACCTTGAAGCCGACAATATTTTTACGGCGAGGGCGCTTTTTTGAATCCAGAGCGAAGTGAGGGAATCCAGAGTAGAATCCTGAACGTAACGAGGGATTCAAAGTACGTCGCCCAAGCCAAAAATATATTTTGCGGCCGAGTGATACACTCCTTTCATCACCCACTATGAGAAAATAAAAGGCGCCTCTTGAATTTCTCCATTCAATAAAATTACCATAGGCTTTCACATATTTCTCCCGGGCTTTTACAGGTAATAGATTATCTATCACATTTCTTGCGGCAGTTCTAATACTGTCAGGAGTTAATTCTATACTTTCACTGTGACTTGAAGAACTCATTTTTCAAAAAAACCATGAAAGTAAATAAATAAAAAGTAAATACAGGCCCGACATAACGCAATGGTGGCCTATGATTTAGTTGATGCGATTAAATAGTCGGTCATTTTACTAAATAGTACTGCCCGCTAAAAGTTTCTTATAGAAAACACCACCTTTGGGTGCACTAAAGGCGAACCAAGGCGCCCTTTTCGAATAAATAGGATGAAAAAATATTATTACTTAGTTATAATGCAGCTTAAATACGTCCCACTGTAGGGCACATGCTTTCTCTCAGAGAGAGAGTATGGGCTCACCACGCGTCCCCGCCGCGGATTGGTGGTTTCAAGCGCTAAGGTATATGAACACCTCAGGCACTCTGATTTCCTCACGATGCTTCTGTCTACCTACTACAAATTCACTTCGAAACTCAGAAAACAAATTCATTGGTATATGCACTGGGGTTCGAACTCGTGACCTTCGGAATGTGAAGCAAGCGTTCTACCGACCGCGCTACCACCGCACACAATTGGTACCCCAAAAAATAAGCATACTTCTTTGAGCACGGCATTTAAGTGATCCTTAACATTGGCCGTTACACCATCCAAAATTTTATATTTCCATACCTTCAAATTTTAAAACGTCTGGGCACCTTTTCACATAACTACAATTTATGCTTTACTATCACAATTCGATGTAATATATTGCAATTATTACAAGATATTCTGTTTTACTAACATTATGGACTTGTTCCGAAATAAAAACAATGAATTGAATTGCTTACCCAATTAACCCACAGGATTAATAAGTAGGAAGACCGATTGTACTAGTCTGGGTGTATTTTCATGTTCGTGACGTCCTTGCCTGGTTACCATAGCACAGAGTATCCTATTTTGGACCAGATCAAGTGAATCTATTGCGTGGAAGTTATTATTATTATTGTATTATCGGCAACGCAATGTACATCGAATGGTCATAATAAACTATGAATTGTAGCTTTATGAAACGCAGCCCTGGAGTGAAACTTCCGGTCTTCCTTCCGTATCGCAGCAGCGTGGCATTTAATTTAGCCTTATCGTTTAATCTTACTTGCCTGACTGCCTGTCTACATATTTCTGCTTTCCTAGCCTTTGTAAAGGTGTGAAATTATATATCTACTGTAACGCAGTCTGTTCGGAGTCTTTGCGTTCTTTTTGTGTTTGAAAACAGCGAAGACTTCATATTATCCTCCTCAGTCCTGACCTTCAAGGTCAGGACTGAGGAGGTTATAGTATCTACTGTAATTTTCAAATCAAGGTTTTTCTCTGGGCACGCCAAAGTGCCTTGAGGTGCCTAGCGATGAAATATAATTCCACAAGAAAGTTTTTGATATCAAAACAGATATTGCACTACACAATGCAATGGCTTCCCGGGCTACATGAATGAAGCTTATCAGTATTCAGTATTAAATTCCAAAGCCTCAGAGAGTGCGTGAACAATTCCCATTCACGCTCAAGCTATAGTTGGAACACATCGGAGTCTCCATTAGAGACTATTGACGCATATCCAATATTGGCGAATTACATAGAATCCGTGGAACTATTTGGCAAGTAATCAATCCGAAGTTTGATGGGCGGATTCGGCGAAAGCACGTAGCGTTCGGGTTCGTTATCTCGTTCAGACGCGATGCACCCCCGCCCCCTGCCCCGTCCCTCCTCCGCGCACGCCATCGCCTGAATATCGAATGGACGTATTCTATACTGCACCTGCTCTCGCCCACTCCGGCACGAGTTTGCCTAAAGTATTACAAAATTTGGTGCTGGCGCGTCCCCTAACTTATGGACGCTATATTTGTCAACCTGATGATATAGATAGTTGTAGATCTCAGTTGGCTTCAGTCGCAATCGTGGTATAGCCAGAAAAGTAATTTAACTGTGTGTGGGACTCACGAGTCACGCAACTTCACGAAATTTCATCGAGTCGACACAAATTAATATCAAGTTATGGGAAAAGTTTCTGGATTCAAAATTGAGAATTTCACCAAGTACTTAAGATACTTAAGATAAGTATCTGTCTGTATAGTTCTGACTTGCGAAATCTGAAGAGACAGAAAGATAAGTTAATAAATTTTTATCTTTTCAGATTTCTCAAATGAAAATATAATAGAAGAATTTCACTAAGTAAATAATTGTTGACCACTAATTATTCACTTGTAATTCTTTTTTTTTTGTCGTGCAATAAAGTGTTTAGAAACAGGCTACTACTTATAACACACTTCCTGTGATGATGATAATTGGACAAAATAGTCTCTAAATAATACTTTACATTTGGTTTGAGTTTACGTTTTTGCAATTTCCGTTTTGGATCTTTCTGCATTGAAGTTACAAAACGTAATCATCGTCGTGTAGACATAATGCTCTACATCCGTGATATTTTTACTATGATACGAATTC
This sequence comes from Yponomeuta malinellus, assembly GCA_947308005.1. Lineage (NCBI taxonomy): Eukaryota > Metazoa > Arthropoda > Insecta > Lepidoptera > Yponomeutidae > Yponomeuta > Yponomeuta malinellus. Next base: position 9,663,579 of record OX371006.1, on the reverse strand, counting down.
ATCTCAAAAATATTCCACCAATCTCCAGCAGCGTACAAAAGAAATTGCGAGAGGAATCCAAAGTTAGTCTAACTCTGCCCTCCTAGAGAACTTGCGCAGAGCAGTTACTTTTGAAAATATCGGATAGTGTTTCACAAAGACTCTTTCAATAACTTGCCGGGGCTCAGAAAAGTTGTATCTCAATTTTCAGACGATTCTAGAGTGTGCTACTTTGTTTCTTTATCTACAGTTCCCCAATTATTATCGTAGGTAACAACTTAAAACGTTTATTAAAAATAAGTCAGATGAGATGTTGCCAGTCAAAGGAAAAAACTGTGGAAGCTGACGACCACTACTGGAATAAGGGGTACAAATATGTAGATAGATAAAACCAAGTAAGTACAGTCGAAAGCATCTCGATTAGGGATTGCAATTGCTGGATCCAGCATACAGCAATCCAGCTGGATCCAGCGCCTTTTTAAACATGCTGGATCCAGCATACATCTTGATCCAGCGATGCGGATCCGCAAACGTATCAATTTCTATTGTTTAGTTTTGAGTTGCCGCCATTTTCCAATCGGCGCGGCAACGTTGCCGTTCTGTCACCATAGCACGTGCCGCATGAAAGGCAACGCCGCCCGCCCCCTTTCCCCCTTACCAACTGTACCGCTTATGTTTGTTTATTTTATAAATCAAAGACAGTTGATGAGTTGAATAACTGCTCTCGTCTCGATAGAAAGTGTCTTTGTGTCACTAAAGTGCATATGAAGTGCGTGTTGGCTGTTGTTTGAGAGACTGAATGGTAAGTAAAGTAAAATGTATATTTTTAGTATTAATGTTGATTTGATTCATGTCTCTTACTTTCTCGAAGAAGGAAAAGGAAGACACGTTTGGTGAGGTTCGTCAACACATCGCGAAATCATTTTGTTTTTGTTTTCTTATTTAAACCGATCTTATTTTATTACCTACCTTTAATTGCAGGAAGTAGGTACATATCCTACAGTGGACTATTTAGTTATTTAGAACTTTGTGTGTGTGTGTGTGTATGTGTCTGAGTATTGTTGCTATTAAACAAGATTATGCGCAATTTTGATTGGAAAAAAGCTGTGCCATGTGTATAAAGATAGGTTTTTATAGGTTTTTCCAGTTTAAAAACGCGTTCAAACTATTAGTCCTCCCGTAACCACGGTGCGGTGCTTGCAATAGCGCCAAAATATCGGAAATAAACAAAAGGAAGTTTGAACGCAATTTGAAACCCGAAATACCTACAAAATGTGTAATAGTAATCGCGACAGTTTAAATAAAATATTACCTTATTGGTTTTGTTAAGTTATTGCATCGCGATAGCTGTATTTATTTATCTTTAGGCATACTTATACTTATCTTATACTTCACCGATCTTTTCTTCATTACAGATTTAACGCTGTTTTTCGGACAGTTTAAAATGTCGACCAAGAATTCTAGCGACGGTAAAAAAAGTTTGTGGGACTTTTTCGTAAAGATGGATAGTCGAAGTGCCAAGTGCTCGCTATGCCTAAAAACATTGCTTATAAGCAACCGCTCCACTACAGGGTTAAAAGGGCATTTACAAAAAGTACACTGTATCAGTGTCATAAGTAATGTCAGTGGCAACAAAGCTAGTTCACACAACAAAGATTTGGATAATGCAGATTCACAAGCTTCCACTGATGCTATAGCAACTACTTCCAAAAATGAAGATTATCAGGAAGTAGTTCCGAGCAAGAAGACCAAGAAGACTATTGATTTCTACTTTGAAAAGGAAAATTCTATGGAGAGTTTGGTCACTAGGATGGTGTGTAAAGATGGCTTTAGTCTAAGTACATTTTGTACATCATCCGACTTGAGATTATTATTCGCAAAATCAGGATTTCAATTGCCGACTTCTCCAAATACCATCAGAGCGATCATTTACAGATATGCAGAGAATATTCAAGCTTATTTCATTAAAGAATTCACTAATTTAAAGCAAAAAGGACAAAGATTCTCATTGAGTTTTGACGAGTGGACCTCCCAAAAAAATCATAGATACATAAATCTCAACTTGCACCATGATGATAAACATTTCAATTTAGGGTTGATAAGAATTCATGGCTCCTGCACTGCCGAACACTGCATTGAATTAGTGTCGGAAAGGCTGAATATTTTCGGCTTAGTGATGGAAACCGATATCATTGGTATCACTACGGATGGCGCCTCCGTAATGGTAAAAGTTGGAAAACTTTTGCCTTGTTATCAACAATTATGCTACGCTCATGGTATCCAGTTGGCTGTGGTGGACGTGCTATACAAGAAGAAACCTCATAAGGAAGTAGAACAAGCCGCAACAGATGAAAGTGATGCATGCGAAGACGATGAAGACTTAGAGACAGAGGTGAACGATGGCTTGGCAGTTACAGTAGAACGAACATTAGTGGACTCTGGTGAATTAATTCCACGATACAGCGCACTGCTCATGAAAGTACGCAAAGTTGTAAAAATTTTCAAAAAATCACCCACCAAAGATGATTTATTTTTGCAAAAATATGTTAAGGAAGATAAAGGTAAAGAACTAAGTCTGATTCTTGATTGCCGCACGAGATGGAACAGTTTGCTCAGTATGCTGGAACGTTTCTACAACCTAAAAGTTTGCATCGATAAAGCATTGATAGACGTCGGTTCTGAAATAAAATTTTCCGGCGATGAATGGTCAATAATCAATGAGTTGATTGTCAGTCTACAACCGTTGAAACTGGCTGTAGAAGCTCTTTGCAGAAGAGAGTCCACATTGATAACTGCCGACACAACCCTGAAATTTGTCTTAGACAAGCTAAATAACCAGGGCACTTCCCTAAGCGCCGAGCTAGCTGAAGCACTACGCAACAGAATCGCAGAACGACGCCTCTCCGAAGTTACTGGTACTTTAGTGTACTTGAAAAATCCAAAAAAGTATGAAGAAGCAGTAAAAAAACCTGGCTATTTTCCATTGCCAAAAAAGAATGCGATGCGGCAGGAGATAAAAACATTGTTAAAACGAGTAAATAAACAATATATTGTAGAGCCAGTGCAAGAAGATACCATGGAGATAGAAGAAGATCGTGTAGATGATGACGCAGAACCCGTTAAAATGACTTTAGAGCTAGAGCTTGAGATAGAACTTAAAAGAGAGAAGGAGAACTTTAATAAACAAAAGCCAAGTGGTCAATTAGATTACGAAAAGATCCTGAAAAAAGAAATGAGCGTTTATGAGAGCGAAGGAGTGCGAGGTGAACATTTATTAATGGTTTATGAGTATTTAATGACCTTAAAACCGACCAGTGTAGAGGCCGAAAGGGCATTCTCAGCAGCCGGCTACATATGCAATTCTGTGCGAAGCAGGTTGGGAGATAAGACTATAGATAAAATTTGTTTTCTAAGGTCTTACTTTCAGAGAATTCAAAAAGAGAAGTAGTCTCTTATCGTCAGACTTTAAACTGCTTAAGTATTAAGGATTAACGAGCGGAGAGAAGATTATTTCAAAGCTTTTTTTGTTTGATACAAAAATACTATTGAAAATTAAAATAGTGTTATTGTTACGGTCCTTTTTAAAAGAATGTTAATTAAGTTAATTTTAAAAGAATTTGTGAGACTGATTGCTACTGATTAGCCGTCCTATCATTAAACATAAGCGTAATTAATAAGATAGTGCTTACTTAGAAACATTATCTTAAATGTTATATGAATATAAGGTTATATGTTTGTTATTTAATTTTATGTTGATTATTTTGATCATCGCTCGCTCGAGCGATTTTTGATCATCATCGAGAATCGCTCGTAGCCCCGGCTGCCTGAGTGATCTAAAACGATCACGAAGGTTAAGCAACACAGGGCGCGTTCAGTGCATTGATGGGTCGCCGTCTATGCCTAACGCTAAGTGGCATTTTTCCGAGCGGTTCCGTGCTTCGCAAGGCACGTTAAGCTGTTGGTGCCGGCTGCCGTCGATAGATGGCAGTCGTTAAGCCAAGTCAGAGGCCTTAGGGCGGCTTGACAACTTCTGACAGTAGACGAGCCACTAGTCTACAAGCCTCCACCAATCCGGACTTGGCCCCCGTGGTGGAGTATGGCCTATACCTTCCTCAGGGAAGAGACCCGTGCCCCTCGGTGGGGACATAATGGGTTGATGATGATGATTTTGATCTCAAATTATTAAAAAACCAAAGCAAATTAATATAAGATATCACCAAATGAGTGGAAGATTTCAAAGATTATCGTAAGAAGTACAAATTAATAAAAAAAATCTTAAAAATGTCGTCTTTTTATTTTCGTTCCACGTTCTGCTGGATCCGCGCTGGATCCAGCTGGATTCAGGTCAATCCAGCAAAAATTCCGCTGGATTGAAAACGCCGCTGGATTGCAATCCCTAATCTCGATATATTTTTGTTGCAAAGTCGCCCGTAACGTAATTGAAAAGAATGCACTGATGTAGGTCAACGTGCTGTCGACTCTACATGCCGAGCAGATCAATAATTCTGTTCACTGCATTATAATCTGCGTCCAATTTAAAATAACAAGTTGCGTATGACTATACCTACGTGCGGATGCAAGCGATACTGTACGTCATGTAACATCCACTTTATCTTCGATTTTCAACTTTATATTTACTACGATAAAGGTTATATGAACAGAGTTTAGTTTATAACAGAGTTTGCCTGCGTGCCATACTATGTTGGAAGCTAATAGGGACGGCTGATTGCATGTGCACAATTCGACTTTTTTATAACGATGTAGGCAAAGGACTGATCCGTCCAGCCAGATGAAAGAATAATGCTTTTTCGCATCGCAACTCGTTACGCAGAAATCTCGATTCAGAAATGGCCGATCGCAATGCAAATGTAGTAAGATTATATTGCGAATCTTTTTAATCAAGCACCCTATGTCGGAGCAAAAGCGTTCATAATGAAAATGTGGTTTTCGAAGAACGCCTCCACTTTTCTCTCTTGTCGTCCTTTATATTATGCAAATTAAAGATAAGTGTGGCGGAGAAATCAAAATTTTGCCTTCAAGTAAATGAGGGAATAATTTCGGCGCGCTGATGTTTTATTCATTCCATGTTGGCCGGACAAACGAATTTTGTGAAAGAATCACATAACAAGGGACTTAACGGGATCAAGCAAATTGCATCGTTTTGTGTTTTAATGATTTTCTTCGTGAAATTGACGGCACTGTAATCAAACAACATTTTGTAATCTAAATACGGTCTAAATAGCGTGAACATCGTGCAGGCCACGTTTTGCAAAATACCCTTTTCGGAATGAAGTATAACCTAATAGAATAGAATAGAGTAGAGCGAAGATATACACAAAGCAGAATTCTATTCTGTGCTCATTTAGAGTCCATACTACACAGTGATGCTCTGTAGAATATCGATGTTAGCAAAATGTTAACCGAGTTTTTCGACAATTATTTAGAAAAATATGGCGCGAGTTTAAAAATAAAGTCATTAAAATTTATTCATTTCATAAACAAACCATATCAGTAAGTGTGCAAATAAAAAAAATATTCAAACTTCTTATCTTTGGCACCGGTCAGCTTAATAATGAATTATTATACATATTACCTGAATGATTGGCTTTTAAATGTTTAACGTAAAAGAAAACATTTTTCAATGCCACGATACGTCGAACCGCCATGATTTCTCAATACATTTTCAAACCTAACGTTCGAAATCGCGATCGCATATAAAAATTATTACTTTAAACTGTTTGATTATGACCTTGAAAATAACAATTAAAAACCGTTGTTACGTTGGCCCGATCGGGTTATTTAGAATTTTACAGATTAAATCAATTATAGTCTATTCATCCTTACTTGTCCAATTTAGTAAACAAGATTCTACCCGCAAAGTATGACTTTTTAGTCGAAAACTGCCATATTCCCATAAATTAAGTAACCTGGGACACCATTTGGATAACACGCTGCTATGTTTATAAACAAAGTGCACGAACTTGCAAGAAAATATCTAGTTTCGGCATCAAATGTCAATTTTGAGGTTAGAATATTGTTTACTAAGTTGGACAAGTAAGGATGAACAGACTGTACATACTTTTATGGCAAATTTGTAAATTTGAATTGGCAAAACAATGATTTTATATAAACCTAAAAATATTAATTATTAGTTATTGAAATTAAAATTCAATGTACAAAACATTTTTTTTTATATAAACTCATAAATATTGATTACCTATTAGTTATTGAAATTAAAATGAAATCGATAGTCACACTTCTAGCAAGGGGGTCTCATGCACTTAAGCACTGGTTCCCACGCTGTAGCTATGTTCCAATCACGATCTCTCTATTGAAATTTGGATGCCGGCGGATCTCTATTGCCTCTCGTATCATTCTAGGAAAGAAACGGTCCTCTCGGGCTAGAACTTGAACTTTATCAAAACGAATGAAGACTTTTCCGGACTACCTAGAGGTAGTCCAGAAAAGTCTGATTTGTCTTGTACCCTTTCAGATAACGGCTGGCCAGGCGCTCGGTCACTGCCAATATGTGAAAGGCGTGTGTAGCGCAAAATCGCCAAAGATAAAAATAAGGTTTAAAAAATAAATGGCTCGCCGCGACCGTCAACGGCCGTCAATAAATCATGGCGCGAGGGTCGTTACCACCCTCGGCCTCGCAAGGAGTCTGTCTGACACAGCGCACACACTGCGGGGCACTCGCGTGTTTGTTTACTTTCTACGCGCTGGAAAATAGGCGATTTCAAAGCCGCGGTTATGCAGGTATATAGCAATAAAAATGGCATCAATTTAGACTATAATTATTACTTTTAAATAAAAAAAATTAGTCCTGCAATCTTGTTTAAAAAAATACAATACAAATACAAACAATTAGTACCTACCTACCCTTCTCCATATATCAGAACAATGACCCTCGGATCCGCGGCACGCACGCACCACTTTGGCTAGTTTGTGCCGAGATATTTTTGGGAATGCCCTCAGAACACAAAAAGAAGGAGAAGTGCCATATGGGCGTGGCACTGTCGACCAACGTTAGCCCGGTTGGGCTAACCTCGGCGAAACTTTTAAATATGGCCGTCAATCGCCTCGCGCCCGCTATCGCCGTAACATATGTGAAAAATGCCTGATTACCTACAGAAATCGCAGTGACACATGCTATTCAAATAACAGTGCAGTGTCTTTTCACCGGTAAGCCTATTTTACTCACTATATCCATCTTTAAACTACGAAAAATCATAATTATAATAATTTTCCTGTGCAATATGCATTCCAGTACTAAGAACATAAATGAGACGTATTTATATCGTCGGGTTTACTCCACTGCTGTTTTTATATAGAATTTTCGTGGAGGTTTTCTAACATGGAAAAGCAAGCCCGCAATGGACCGTCTCGCGAAACTGACTATTGTTCTATGCGATGAATTGCGATGTTTCGTGGTACGGCCGCATGTATTTGCCGTGAACTGTCAAAGTCACCAGTAGGTGTCAGCGGGAGTCATAGTGATGGGGTAGTTGCTTTCTTTCCAGACTGATTAAGTATCGATACTTCGTCGCATTTACACTCGTTCGTCCAGACTTCCAAAATTACTAGAACCAATTATATTGTACGACTAGGTAGCTATTGTCCGCGACTCCGTCCACGTGGACCTCAGTTGCTAAGGAAGCTTCTACTTTAGTGGCAGATTTTGTCGTAATATAAACAGGCTTACTTTTCACCACGTATTTCAAAAAGTTTTTAATAAAGATTTAATTTCAGGTTTCCCAAAGACCCTAATAGGAAAGATAAATGAATTGAAACTACAGGGAGATTGCTTAACTGGCTTCCTCTCAAATCAAATACCGGTTGCTCCATCCATTTTACGGAGAAATGTTTCCAGATGGTACAGAGTGGAAAAAATATTAACGTGGGCAGGTCCTGCTTTGAAAATACCAGTAATAAGGAGTTCCATAAATGTTGAGGTACCAATATATCTAAAATTACGGCATAATTATATTTTACATGGTGTGGAATATTCGATTGTTACTTTATTCTGATTCTCTATTTCAGGTGACAATGGACGCAACGACGCATAACTCTGCAAAAGAAAGTACTTCTAAAGAAACAAGTCAAGTGATGTGGTTATGGTGCTAAATAATATTCTTATAATTTTTTATGAGCCTAATCTTATAAATGAAATTCGATTAATTTAAAATAAAGTAAATGAAGTGTTTTCAATAATTTAATAATTTATTTACTATTTTAGATCCGTATTAGAAAGTTTCGGATATTGTTACTGTTGAAACATGCGTTCCTGAAGAAATAACAGGTGACCAGGTAATGTTTTTAATATTTTCATAATTTATTTAATATTTTAGATCCCCTTGGAAGTAAGGGATATTTTTTTGTCGAAAAATGCTGCGAATGTCAAAGCCCCCTGTAAATAATTGTCAGACATAGAGGAATGTCCATTCGATTGAACACATAATTTATCGGTCATATAGCGCCGCCACAGACTAAAAAATCGAAAAATCATATGAACAAAGTTGAAAATATAACATCGAGTTTTCAAAAGTCGTAAAGCAAAGTTGTTGTAAATGACTTACTTTAATTATTGACGTGTTTCAGGAATTGTGTTAACTTAAAAATGGCCCTGAATTAATAAAAAAATATTAGATTTTTTACAAACGCATACTTTTTGTATTTTAGATACAGCAACGAGTTGCCGAAGGCCCAGAAACTGGTAGATTTATGTCGATTGAACAAAAAACCTCGAAAAAAAAAATCACGCAAAACATTGAACAATGTCAACAATAAATATTTACCTTTTAAGGGAACAGTAAAATATTCTCTGCAGGATCTCAGTCGGATGATGATGTTATCTTTTTAATGTAAATGTGTTTCGAAAGTTTCTTTAAGTTTATGTTTCACAAGTTTCTTTTGGCCAGTTTCTGAATTGAGAATTTTGCTAAGTAAATGGTTAACTGTAGTGCTGTCTCTTCGATTTTTTCACAAAAGAGCGTGACAGAACGTTACTTATGTTTTTACTTAGTGAAATTCTCAATTCAGAAACCGGCCCTTTGAGTTCTTACTACCTAATGTATTTTTCACAAGTTAATAAAAATATTATTTATGTGATATTATTGAGAATGTTTTTTATGTACCCATCACAGTTGTCACCCACCAAGGCAATGAAAATTTTAATCCAAGCTCAGAAACATCTACAGTCACTGCTAATTAATTCACGAGTTAAAATAAGTAGTTCTAGATTTTTTAAGGTGTGCGCTATACAAAAACGCGCATAAGGTGAAGGCAAGGCGCAGGCATCTTGCCGCTTCAAACAAAAATTACGCAGGCGATATGTTTTGAATTATATTCAAGCGGCGCGGCACAGCCAACGTCGTTTCGTCGCCTATGTAGGTTTTCATACCTACATTTTGTAGGTAAATCAGCAAATTTTCTCTAAACTTTGTCATTTACAATATTTGTATGATTAGAATTTACGATGAAACGGAATTCACGAATTATACGATAGGTAGGTATGAACAAAACTGACATATTTAGGAATTAACACATTGGTAGGCAAAGCCTGTAAAAATAAAAGCTTAGGCAGCCTTTTGCAAAGGATTACTACAACGAAATAAAGAAGTTACAGACTACGCGACGTAGAGAAATAATTAGTTACTATTTAGGTATAGATGGCAAGAAAAAAATCGACATAATGTACAAAAAAGTTTTTGTACGATGTACGATTTTTTTTAAGTATAATCGATAATGTACTTTTTTGTCCCCATCACTAATGTTGTGCTGCTCTTCTCATTGGCTGTTTCATTTGTGTAAACAGCGAATAGTGAGCCGGTTGTTTATGTTGTAATCAAATAGAGATTATGAGGACAATGTAGCTGTGTGAGTAAGTGGCGACATCGGTTTTCTAGCAAACGGGCCATTATAACACTTCTCCTTCTTTTTGTGTTCTGAGGGAATGCCTTTAAAAAAAGTATTCGATAGCTATTTTGTGGCACGTTCATTTTGCTAAGGCTTTCACAACCACCCAGAGTTCATGGTGTATAGAAAGATAGATGTTGGAATATTGTAACAAACCAAATCTTCACGAACGCTACCAATGAAAATAAGTCATATATTTTTTAGGATTTACAGAATCCGGATTTACAAGGAACCCATAATAGTTTTGTCCGCGGCTTAGCACAGAGATGACAAGTACTAGAAACGGCGGAGATATGCATATTTAATCACGCCCACAAAACCGTAGAATAGAATCCTAAAAATTTTTTTTTAGGGTACCCTTCCTTATACCTAAATTAGTGATGCAATTTAGTGTAGGAAACGCATTTTTAGACTTAGGGTTCCGTTTGTGAAATATTAAGCTTTAAAGAGCAATTTTTTGTTAGAATAGGGCGCTCGCTAGATGATGAGGAAAACATCGTGGGGAAACCGTGGGGTGTTTACTAACCTCACCGCTAGCTACGTACAGTGAACGAATCACGAATCGGAAGTGGCATTGGGCAGGACACCTGGCGAGGCGGGAAGATGGTAGGTGGACCAGGGCAGTAACTGATTGACAGCCAAGAACCGGACGGCGGCCCCAACTATGAGGCTAAATGCGGAAAACTCTGCTCTAACTAAAACTATTCGCAGGTATCATATGTTATTTTACAAGGGAGCCGCAAAGAATTAGAACACGTAAAGGAAGTTGCAGTATAAAAGATATACCAATTGTGATAGTTTTTGGATACAGTTCGTAAAGAGTCGAAGAAAAAAAGTCGTCGAAATGCGTAAAATTAAAATTGGAAGAAGCCAAACCTCTCAAATGATTGAAGAAAATTTACCATTTGAATCTGAACGCCGTTTTGTCACTATGCCGAGTTTAAAACATACGAGATCAGAGTTATCCTTCAATCAACACTGCAAACAATACTTTTTAGGGTTCCGTACCCGAAGGGCGCAAAACGGGACCCTATTACTAACACTTCACTGTCCGTCTGTCCGTCTGTCTGCCTGTCTGTATGTCACCAGGCTGTATCTCATGAACCGTGATAGCTAGGCAGAAGTTTTCACAGATGATGTATTTCTGTTGCCGCTATAAGAACAAGTACTAAAAACAGAATAAAATAAATATTTACGAGGGGCTCCCATACAACAAACGTGATTTTTTGCGGTTTTTACTCGATCTTCATGTCTAATGTTGTATAGACAATGCTACGGAACCCTTCGTGCGCGAGTCCGATTCGCACTTGGCCGGTTTTTTTTTACTCTATCACACGGCGAGTGACTGTGACTGAATAACTGTAAATTTGATGCAGCGCGGCTTGACTACATCAGTCACACACACCGCAAGACTTTGACGGAGGATATTACTTTCTCTCCAACAGCGAACATTACTCAGTGTTAGTGTCACGTTTCACGGCCATTATGTAGCTGTCCTTTACTAACCTACGCCTAAGCCACCCGCGAGAATACGCAAAAACAGCCAGTCCTGTCAGGCCCACCCTTGTAATCGCTAGATAATGGGTGCGGATTGAAAAATCATCCCGCTATGTGTGAGAACGGAGTAGTAATCACTAAAGAAAGTTTACGAAGTACTTACGCACGGCATGGAAAATGGCTCTCGCCATAGCTTGGCAAGAAATTACCTATCTTTCTAGCCATCTCTTGGCCTAGACCTAGTGTGTAACGGGAATTTAACGAACCTCTGGGGAGAGTAACTTTACTAGTTTTTACATTTAATTTGGATTCGACATTTCAAATTTTTATGTGTTTGGATTATTGGTCTTACTAAATTTAGTTCGAAGACATTGTCCATACCAGGAACAAAGGCATTATCAAAGGTTTATTCTTAAATCCTTACATAAACAGAACAGACAAAAAAGAAACCGGCTAAGTGTGAGTCGGACTCACGCACGAAGGGTTCCGTACCATTATCTATACAACATTTCAATATTTCAAGCGTCTACTTGTTGGCGTAATTTATATCGAGCAAAAAACGGCAAAAAGATCACGTTTGTTGTATGAGAGCCCCCCTTAAATATTTATTGTATTCTGTTTTTAGTATTTTTTGTTAAAGCGGCAAGAGAAATACATCATCTGTGAAAATTTTAACTGTCTGTTACGATTCATGAGATACAGCCTTGTTTTTTTTTATTTGTTCAAAAAAATAAAAAACCTTAATATAACACACAATTTCGCCAAACTGCGTAGCAGTTTGTTGGCGGTGCGCTCTATCTCTATATATTATTTACTTATAGTATACCTATATTATTCTTATAGATAAACAACGTATATTTAAATTCATTCGGCTTCCGTCCATACGCAAAAAACCGTTGACAGAAATCGCGAATATACCAACGCAACACCGTCGATGAAATTGCTCAATTGCTTACATTGACAGAGGATGGATGGATGGATAGCGGAGTCTTAGTAATATGGTCCCTTACTCTATGGGTACGGAACCCAAAACCTACCAAATCAATAGTATTTAAACTACATAGTATTTAAAGTTTCAAATCGTTACAACAGTAAGTTAACGTACTGAAGTCCTTATGAGAAGCTAATAAATGTGTATCACTTAAGTTAACCTTCTGATAGAAAAATGTTTTCTGGGTGTTAGGGTACGCAGACCTTACGGATATAATTTGTCAAAGCTTCAAACGGGGTTGAGCGGTTAGACCCAACGGGTTATTAGTATTTTGTACTCTCACGCTTTCAATTACTGGAAGGGGTAGGCAGGCATCAATCTTTAATTTCTTTTATATTCTTTCGGTTGCACTAACCCGTGCTGAGAACAATTTTAAAAACCTATTTTAACAATAATACGGTAACCACTTGAACCCGCGACCTCTGGCTACCGTGCCAGCGCTCTCCCAACTGAGCTAAAAGGCATGTGCAGGCATCGGCGAAATTTCGAGCCTCTTTACAAACTTCTCTGTATTACGTACAGGCAGCGACATCTGGCCGAAGCAATTTACGTCACTTGCAGCGCCGAGTAACGCAATACATCGTAATACATATATGCCGGGGCATGGGTGGAATTTTTAGCCTCTAAATAAATAATTTGTATGTTGAAGAATTAGAATTAGGTATTTTATACGATGTATAGCTAAAGAGTATTAGTCTAATCTAATCTAATAAACTACGCAAAAGTTAATAATAGGGGTTAAAGTATGAAATTGCCGTTTTATTTGAGGTTTTCGAATGAAACTTTTTTCAAATGGTTTCTATGATGTTCTTTTTTAAAAAAATGTGAAACATTTGAATATCGACTTTCAATTGTTTTTGTTATTCAATTTAGACAAGAAAGATGGATACTGCGAAAATTCGAGTGATTTTTGAATACTGTTGTGGCATTTGACCTGGGGTCAGCCATTGCATTTTTCTTTTCCGGTTATCATAAAGAATCCACTTTTCATCACATGTTACAATTCGATCCAATATTCCTTCATTTCTGTACCGGTTCAACAAGGCAACACAAGTTTCAACACGCGTTTCTTTCTGCAGATCAGTCAAATCATGAGGCACCCATCTTTCGTATTTTTTTATTTTATTGATTTAACGCAAGTGAGTCAATATTGTGGGTAAGGTAACGTTAAACCATGCCGCTAATTCCTGGGTAGTTTGACTAGGGTCGGCTTCCACTATCTCTCTTAATTCATCGTTATTCACCTGTGTGGGCGGTCTTCCTCGTGGCTCGTTCTTTAAGTCGAAATTTCCATCACGAAAGCGTTTAAACCAAAATCGCACGGTGCGTTCATTAGTAGACCCCTCTCCAAACGCAGCATTGATATTGCGGGCTGTTTCTGCCGCGTTAGTTCCGCGTCGGAACTCGTATACAAAAATCACTCGAATTTTCGCAGTATCCATCTTTCTTGTCTAAATTGAATAACAAAAACAATTGAAAGTCGATATTCAAATGTTCCACATTTTTTTAAAAAACAACATCATAGAAACCATTTGAAAAAAGTTTCATTCGAAAACCTCAAACCATGAAGATTCTATGTCAATTCAAAGAACCTATTGCAATAAAACGGCAATTTCATACTTTAACCCCTAATATAATCCCGATTCACTAACGAAATTTATACTATAGTGGTCTATGCGAAACCCGATCTTATGTCGCAGCACAAATTTTCGTGGAAAACATTTCTAGCACTATGTCCTAGTAGGTGATGAATTGGACTTAAGAACGGCTTGTAAGAAAGTCGTGCTACTGGTTCTAATCTTTCTGTTTAAGCATAATAAGAGCTGATATCGTCCACTAGCGGGACCAGTGCACTGTGCACAGTAAACCTCACTACTAGCTATACCTTCTTGTTTGTTAAATCAATACTCGCTCTTATGCCGTGCGTCATAGATGCTACCATTAGTTAGCACAGCAGCATCTTAAGTAGAGCAGATCAAACTCTAACTAAGACGATTGAAAGTATATTAGTAAGTACTCAATTAAGCAACGTCGTGTGATTCTAGACAAAAGAAAAGCTTAAAACCGTCCCGTTTATTATAATTATACCGTCATGTTTTATGATATAACGTGCCTACAAACAGGGTGTTAGGAAACTTTCTATATTTTCGAATAAAAGTGTTTTATAAAGCAGCTAACAGAACCTGGTCGGACTTTTCCGACAAAAAACCAAGTAAGTTTATCCGGTAGTAAGTTAATAATGTGTAGTGCAGTGCTTACGAATGTTCGAATTTATTATATTATAAGTATTTCACAATATCTTTCCTAAATCTGTAGGTTTATGTATTTATTTATTGTATCTAGTATTTATTTATTATTATGTTGTATTTGTGTAATATTTCCCCCCTGTTATATTTTAAATATCTAGGTCTGAATAATAATTAGTATGTATATTTAATATTAAGTAAGTAACAATACCTGATAATGTTCTCATCAAAACTTAGGTTAGCTGGTAGATAATGCTAAGTAGCATTAAGCTCGCCTATGTGCAAAACTTTCTGTTTTATATGCAATAAAAGATTTAATAATAATAATAATAATGTTTTAACCTCCTCAGTCCTGACCTCGAAAATAACAATTGAAAACCATTGTTTCTGAAAACCAGTCCTGACTGAGAACGTTAATAGAAATCGTGAAAACTTTCTATAAGCAGCCTATATACGTCCCACTGTAGGGCACAGGCCTTCTCTCAGAGAGATAGTATGGGCTTAATCACCACGCGTGCCCACCGCGGATTGGAGATTTCAAGCGCTGAGGTATGTGAATAGCTCAGACACCCAGGTTTCCTCTGAATGATGAAAACTTTAAGTATGGCATAATAGTAATACAGTACCGGGATACGGAATAAAAGGGACCTGACGTAAAGGGTCAACCGACCCTAGGAGAGGACTGCGCCTATTAGGCATTTTAGAAGCCTAGAAGATAAGAAAAGAATATTTTTTATTGTACGCCAGAGCACATGAAATAAAAACTTAAGAACTTTGAAACGGCTCGGCTCGAAGACCTTCAAGTCAAATTCCAACATTGAAAGATCCACTCCAACCTCACGCACACAAAGGTACCATTTCAACGGGCAACTAACTGTACTGTGAAACCGAGTCTCCAAGATTAAACTCTACTTCACCAGTCATATCGCCGTCAACGGATACGTCGTAGAGGACATAATTATTCGTCCACTACTGAAGCGGCGATAGCGCCGTGGTAGATCGCTGGCTTCAGATTCGGGGAGTCATATGTTCGAATCCTAGCATGTACCAATGGCTTTGTTTTCTAAGTTAAGTACATTTGTGAATTCGATGTAGGAACATCTCGCTAACTGTGAAGCAAAACATCGTGAGGTGTTCACATACCTCAGCGCTTACTACTTAGTATGGCTCGACTATGAGGCTAAGTACCGAAATCTCAGGTCTAACTAGAACTAGAACTCGTCCGCTACTGGACATCGGCCTCCCCAAGGCAGGTCACTTCTCGACCTAATACCCAAGAAAAGCAAAGCCAGCGAGTGATATAGCAACGGTTCCTTAACACCCTTTACGTTATTTGCTCTCAGATGTTGCGGATATTACTCAGCTTCCTTCATTTGAACTCGATTACTGCCTTGGGCGCTTTCAGAAATTAGGTAGCGTGGGTTTGATATACTGTAGTGTAGGTACACTTAACTATTCCCAGAAACTTTAAATATTAATGGAGCTTAACAGTACGTACTTCACAAAATACTGTGCTTAGATGTTTAGAATTTATTTCCAGAACAAGTCAGATATAAAAATTAGATTAAATAATAATACTCGTAATTACTAATACTGTAAGCCCGAAATACTTCCCGTTAACTTTCTTTGTGTGTCCAAATTTGTGTCCTACTGCTAGGCAATCGTCTCTATAATAATCGTCCCTTTAGCTTTCCATTTCTCTATCGTACTCTTTGCCCTGAAATTTTACATGTTTGATTGTACAATCGAAAAAATAACTACTACTTATATAATTTGTTCAAATTTATAATTCTGAAATGAATATCGGTGATAACTACCAATAACATGCTAAGCTTTGAAATTTAAATTAATTAGAGTAATGCAAGTTCTATTATTTCAAAATAGTCTCTTTAATTGAAATAGGTACACTATCTAAGTATTTATATGACAAAACATCATTTCTGTTGCAAAAGCAGCATTAATAGAAAACTGAATAACTATTCCATGTTGCAGTGTTTCATGAAATTCTACTGTCTCTTTCCGTGACTAATTACTTAGCCATTTGGACATAGGTATAAGCTTACCATATTTCCGGCACATTATTAATCGTGCAGGCAAGGCGCTTAGTAAAATCGCAAGCTAAGCCTCCAATCGGGCGCTCCAGCCATTCAGCAGACCTTAACATTGGCTCCGCAAAGCCCAGACATTTCCATACGTGCCCCGTCAGCTAACCGCTGCATTATCATGCTGCAATAAGCTTGAAATCCTCAATTTGATCGCTTGTCTGCGTGGAGCCTGACAGATGATACCGGCGGCGGCCACGTCGACCGATGCTACGGATCTAGAACAAAACCAGTGTAACGGGACCTTTCAGCTTCACTCACTTTACTAAGATAAGGGACAACACTTTCAGCTCAATCAAACCTGGCCGTTGCCATGAGGGCAATATCAAAACCATCGTAAATTAACCTCCAATGCTACCTATCCTGTTAAGAGGAAAGTGTTGTTGTAGAGTCCAGATAAAGCTGGACGTTTTAGAACGTCAGGCACCCGTGCTTGGGAAAGATACATCGATGTTATGATACGCAGTGACGTGAGGTGTATGGGCGAGGTGAATACTGAAAACACAGGTCGTTATTGATCGGTCGATATTATGGAGGTGACGGGCGATATCGATATCAAGCTGGTTTTGTTTTGGACCGCAGTTTAGTGAATTAAATTAAATTAAAATTTAAGTGAATTAGTTAATAAGTTAAGATAACCATAGTCTATTAATTAATCAATGAGTAACGCGTTGGACAACAACAATAACATATTATAAAGTTAACTGTTTTTATTAGCTTAAATCAAGACAAAATTATACAACCAGTGTGTGTTACCAGTGATGACTTATGGCACCGAAACGTGGTCTCTCACTATGGGCCTCATAAGAACCTCATCCAAGTGGCAGGAAGGCGCTGGAGGCAGGCCGCTTCCAACCGGTCTTTTTGGAAATCCATGGAGGAGGCCTATGTCCAGCAGTGGACTTCTTGTGGCTGAATGATGATGATGATGATTAGCTTAAATACCTATTAGATTACATTCTTTTTGTTGCACTAACCCGTGCTGAGGAAATAGGTTTTTAAAATACCTATTAGATTTCAAGGCTATTTGGAAAATAGTTTATTCTATAAATGCAACGTCCTTCAGATTAGGCTCTAAAATTATTTTATTCTTGTACAGTCGATAACATATGAATATTAACATCTGTACACGTTGTGGACTGAAAAAGGATGTAGTGACTAGAATTCAGAAAGGAATGTTATGTTGGTTCGGTTATATGGAAGAAAGAAAGATTGACGAAAAAAATATGTGAGCGAATGTGGGTGGAAAGGCCCGTAAGGGACGTCTCAGAGCAAATAGGAGATGTATTAGCAAAGGGCAAGATAAAAAGTACCCGAAACCGGCATGCGTGCCTGCAACGACTCATAAATCTTGACGAAGCGAAAGTGATCCTGGTCTCTTTCCTCCCCTCCAGGATACGGGCGTGAGTTTATGTTATGCTACATCCATACACTCTACTCTGCGACTTTGAACCTAACTAAAATGTAAATCAGCATCATCTTTGACTGAGACTAACTAAGGAGGAATCTATTTTAAAATGTAGAATTTTGTGGAGTTTGAGGTGAAGTATTTTTCTGTGACATCCCAATGAAACTAAATTAAATTTGTTTAGATGTTGTTCTCATGTTGCTATAGAAGATACCCGCTTAAATGGAGAGTAGAAAGTCTATTTTATGTTTTCTGGAATCTATAATTCTACTTTCTTCTACTCTGATAAAACCAGTTTTTCATGATCCCCCTGGTCTCTGCCTACCCCTTTGAAATACAAGCATGAGTTCATTATCGGTTGCCAGTAGGTGTAGGTGAAGTTCACGTAAATATACACGGTAAACACGGGTGGTTTTAAAGTCCCGGTTATGTAATTAGTTATTAAAACTGCCATCTAGTTAGACTATTACTTTTAAGTATAGACGTAAAATAAAAAAATAATGTGTTGAGAAAAATTGTTCTGCGTTGAGAAATCTTGTTTCAAAAAATTCACGAAAAATTAATACAGCCTCTCCGTCTCCCAGAAAAGTGACCCGTGGATCCGCAGCGCGTACGTTCCGCTCTCTCTGGCTGCTAATCGTTCTCATACACAGAGATATTATTGAAAATTTCCTTTTTTTAAAAAACAATCTACCGTATTCGATAGCTATTATTATCATAAGCAGCCTATATACGTGCCACTGTAGGGCACAGGCCTTCTCTCAGAGAAAGAGTTGGGCTAAATCACCACGCGTACCCACCGCGGACCGCGGATTGGCGATTTCAAGCACTGAGGTATGTGAATAGCTCGGGCACTCAGGTTTCCTCATGATGTTTTCCTTCACAGGTATTGCTACTATACCATAAGCAGCCTATATATTATGTCCCACTGTAGGGCACAGGCCTTCTCACAGGGAGAGAGTATGGGCTACTATAACTTCATTATTGTTATTATTCAGCTATTATTAGGGCACGTTCATTTTACTATGGCTTTCAAACCACCTATAATTCATGGTGTGTAAGCCAAAATCCAATGAAATACCTAATTGCACAGCTGACGTTCCGGAGTGAGCCTATTTAATTTCACGCTCACACGCGACCAGAAGGCACTTGACTGAAGGATTATTCCGGGACAATGACGGGTCAAAGCGGACGAACCGTGTCGGTACACCCTATTTACGTTAGGCATAAGGATGAATTTGCATAAATAGTCAAATAACTACGGGCACGAATAATTAGAGACGCTGAAGGTAACCAGAGACGTAAAATCTCTTATGGTCTTAAGCAAGCTCGACGCGCGAAACAGAGTAGGTACAACAATTTTTTTACCAAACAAAAATTCTACTACAAATCGGTTACCAGGGGCCTTTTTCATAGAGCTACCATTCATGGTCTACTATAATTTGATGTACATTGCAAAGTCGACCAAAGAAGAATTTGAAGTCCGTTGAAAACCAAGATGTTGACATCTCGATAAAAAAATAAACTCGTTTGCGTTAGAACATAATAGAATTACACTATGTTATTCATTAATCTGAGGTTTTGTTGGTTTCGATGACGTAAGTACTTCCATGTAATGACGTACTTCCGGTTAGATTTGTTTTATTCGCTTTGACAACGTCAAAATGTGTTTCAGTAGAAACTCGGGCACCGCCCCACATGTGACCTGAATTAATATTTAACCGTTGTGTTTGTGCGTTTGAGTTGCACCTTATTTGGGCAGGACTTCCCTGTTCTGCTCTATGGACTTCAATTTTGCAAATTAGTCGTGTACTCCCTCATCCCTCTGGAATAATTAATTGCGCGAGCGTGCTGAAGCGAAAATGTGGAGTGAAGCGGTGACGCGGTCGCTTCTAGCAAGTTTTTTTTTTTATTCTGATGCCTATACATTATTTTCTTATTCTTGGCTAGTCGTAGAGACCATCGTATCGATGGGGGTTAAAATAATGACTCTCGAACCAAAAGTCACCCATACTCGAGCGATACACACAACGAGATAATAAATAAAAAACCGGACAAGTGCGACTTCCGTCAAAATCAGTAGGTATACTTACATATTCACAAATAGTC
The DNA here is from genome assembly GCA_947308005.1 of Yponomeuta malinellus. Lineage (NCBI taxonomy): Eukaryota > Metazoa > Arthropoda > Insecta > Lepidoptera > Yponomeutidae > Yponomeuta > Yponomeuta malinellus. Next base: position 9,643,329 of record OX371006.1, on the reverse strand, counting down.
CAGATATCAAGTCTGGTACTTTTTTCCGAGCTTTTCCCGAACTTTAAAAACAATTTTTGTATGATTTCATTCATCATCATCATCATAATTTGCCACTCGACGTCCTTTGCAGGACACGGGCCTCCTTCGTGGTTTTCATAACCATGAGGGGTTTTGCCATAATCGCTACGCTTGGCAGGCGGGTTGGCGATCGCAGTATGCGGTTGGAATCTCAGAAAGACGCTCCTGCCCGTCTCCTGGTAATTGATTTCCTTAGTCGCCTTCTACGACATCCACGGAAGGAAGTGGAGTGACGCTATTCTTAATCAGGCGCCACACGGATCATGATTTCATTACAAATGCATATTTTTCACATTTTTTTTCTGTATAATAATTCTGTATAAAACAGTATTACTTGCCAAATTTCATAGTCGTAGGTCAACGGAATGTACTCTATAAATTTTGACTCCCTTGAGTATCGAAATATACGTTTCTTGCGGCATAAATAACCATAAAGTAAACATAAAATTATATATATATAAAATAAATATAACATACTTACGCAATTTACTGCTAAACTGTAAAAAGGTAAGTAGGTACTTGTTTCTTATAAAATGTTAAATTAACTTAAGTAGCGTGAATCAAATATCACACGAATTAGACCTTGACCTATTCAATTGCAGTATAGTAGCTGTTAGGCGACACATTAATAGTATTTTCTTAAATGCAGACCTCTGCATTGTACCTACAATAAAAGACATAAGAAACAATTGTTATTAAATTGAATTTAATGCTAATAATAACTAAAAGTGACCCATTATTATTGCATACCTGTGTAAGCATCTTTTTTCTAAATTGTGTGCTATAAGTGTGAACCTGTAATTGGCTTTATGTTTCCCTATGTCAGATTCTATGTTATTATAGTAGCTGTTGGTTCACCATAGATATCTAAATAAATAAATAAATTAATTAACACTGAAAACACTTTTCAATGACAGATTAGTTAATTGCAACATAATCAACAACTATTCAACTCGCAATAAAAAAAAACGGTGCGAGTCCGACTAGCGCACCGAGCGGCTATTTTTTATTATTTGTTGTTAGAACTAAAAAGAAGCGTTTCAACAAGAGTTAATGGCAAATATCTACTACATTCTCTACGGTACCAGCTGTGACCACCTGAGATTCTACAGATTCTACTCGTATTAATGCATTGTAGTAATGACCACTGAGTTAACGTGGCGAATTCATTTCGTTGCTGCGTTAATTTTACGCGCGTAGATGCATCAAACCTACGAATTAAAAAAAACATAGAAGGAATTAAGTTAATAAGCTTAGACCAAGTTTGTCCTATATACCTACAGGACATTTGAATTTTACACCTTTAAGGGGATATTCTTACCATGATTTAGAAACATATGCTCATAATAATTTTTTTGCTACTCGAAATTCCTTCACTTAAGCACAAACAACAATATCAGAAGAAAAGTAACAAAAAAAAATGGTTCGAGCGTCTTATGGTCGGCACAGGCCAACTTAATGTGATTTACTTACGCATATCGGACGATAGACTCGTAAACATTTAACATAATAAATAAAAAAAATTAATGATAAGAAACTTCCTACAATTTTGAATTTGACCAAAGGTCAAAAATCACGAATAATTACAAATAAGTTTTATCATTACTGTTAAATCAGGCTGACATGCACCACTTTCCAAAATATTGCTTAAAAAGGATTTAACTAAAATTCTTCATACAAAAGTCAATTTAACGGCGACTTAAGTGACAGTTAAGAAGTGGTGCAAGTCGGCCTAAAAGTATTAATAAGTAATTGAAAAATAACTCTGTTTAACATAATGAAAAAAACATTCCCGCAAAAAATTTCTAACGATTTCAAAATCACGCTGTAGTCCAATTTAATACCGTCCTTAACTAGCACTCACACAGTAATCCGTACCTATACCAGTATTGACAATTTCGTTAAAGCCTTGGCCTGGGCCAATGAAAAAATGCAAGGTTACGGTGCTAACTTTCATCCGTGTTAGCAAGACCTAAGTTACTTACCCTAGCTTCTAAACATAGCTAAGTGTCACTGTTATTAACAGTTATGATTTTAAATTTTCGGCAAAAATGTAGTATAGAAGAAGATAATATTTTTAATCCTACTATAATAATATTATGAATTTGAAAGTTTGTGAAGATGTTTGGATGTATGAGATTTGGCATACAGATAGACAAAGATCTGGATTGAGACATAGGATACTTGATATCCCTTAATATTTTATGTTTGCCTTAACCTTTTTTCAAGCCAAACTCCAAAATATTTATTTATTGTGTTGCCACGATAACAAGAATCGTATAAACGGATTCCGTGGTGGTACAAAGTTCGCCGGGACCGCTAGTACACAATATGACATGTGCACATATTTTATGTGAGCCTAATACTAACAAGTATTTTCTTCCAGCTAAATTTTTGTGGCTCTAGTTAAAGCGAGTTAGCTCTAGCACTGGGTCGCCCCTTAATAAACTGCTGTCGGCAAATTACTCCCAGCACATATTATTTTAATTTTATTGTGCAGAAATGTTAATTACCCAACTGCGAAAACGACAGAGGGTTATTTCACAAAGAGTTGATAAACCTCGTTACCTAAATCAGTTCGTTTCGCCGCTCTTGCAAGCAACCCTATTTCGGGCCGGGGTAACGAATGGGCGATAACTTTATGTTCCACATCACGTCCCCTGTCACTAAGGTGTGCGCCCGCCCTCACACCTTGCCAAAATGTCTTACGATGCAAAGTGTAGTCTGTTCAGTTTAACGAGGTAAAGCGTTAACTTTTAAAAACCGTACCTACTATAAAATATTAGATATAATTTCCCGGAAATGGCTCACAGTGGATTTCTTTTCAGGTACATATTCGGAACGCTGTATAGAAAAACAAGAGTAAACTATTTTTAGAATAACGTAAGATTTATGGCTTTAATAACTTGGAGAATTTTGTAGAAAAAATGTGTTGTTAAAAATAAATAAATGAACGTGTTTTCTATCTATCTAGGTATCTATCTATAAATAACAAGTTAGTTAAATAAATCACCAGTTACGCTGAGTTAACTTTCAATCATTACCTATTTTGGTTTTTTCATTCATGTTCAATCCACACCAACCACAGAGCTATATGGCATAGCTATAGCTACAAAGTTATACCAGCAGACAACCCTATAAAAAAGCAAGATTAGCGTGTAGGGTTGTGAAACACGCGACGAGACATAAAATAAAGTTTTTTCCTCACGCAGTACATCGCCTGAGAAAAGTGTAGCTAACTGGGACACAAAACAACTACAACAGAGGGATTAGAAAAGACAAATGTAGTTTATTAAAGAAACAAGCAATTTGGAATACCTAACTTTCTTGTCATATCACTTAAGTGAGATTAAATAGTCCAGTCATTACATGACCGTGAACTACGAACCATAGACGAAAAATGTAAAGGACATTAATTGTAGATCCTAAAAAAAGCCTTCGTATCTCAACAGAGCACCGAGTTATTGTGGAAAAACTGAATTGAACCCTTTTTTTCAAGATGGCGGAACATCCACATAGGAAATCTTGGTCGACAATTTAAAGTTAAGCTTTTCTAGATCCCCCCACGTATTATGCAAAATTTTGCCTTCTCGTTTCACATGCTCTTCTAACCCGTTTTTTCCGAAGAAATGACTGGGCTAAAAGGCATTACACTGAGCTAAACATAAAATATTAAGGTCTGTCTCGTTGGAAAGTGCTCTAATGTAAATACAGAAATTACTCAATTCCAGAGACACCCCATTTTTTTTTTAAGTAGCCTATATACGCCCCACTGCATGACACAGGCCTTCTCTCAGGGAGAGAGAGTATGGGCTTAAATACCACGTGTGCCCACCGTGGATTGGCAATTTCGAGCGCTGAGTCGCTGAGGTATGTGAACAAATCAGGCACTCAGGTTTCCTCACGATGTTTTCATTTACCGTTAGCGAGTGGTATTGCTAACTTCACGAATGTACGTAACTTAGAAAACAAAGTGCATGCCGAGGGATTAGAAAAGATAAATATAGTTAATTAATGAAGCTCGTAGCCCCGGCTGCCTGAGTGATCTTAAACGATCACGAAGGTTAAGCAACACAGGGCGCGTTCAGTGCATGGATGGGTCGCCGTCTATGCCTAACGTTAGTGGCAATTTTCCGAGCGGTTCCGTGCTTCGCAAGGCACGTTAAGCTGTTGGTGCCGGCTGCCGTCGATAGATGGCAGTTCGTAAGCCAAGTCAGATGCCTTAGGGCGGCTTGACAACTTCTGACAGTAGTCTGAGCCACTAGTCTACAAGCCTCCACCAATCCGGACTTGGCCCCCGTGGTGGAGTATGGCCTATACTATACCTTCCTCAGGGAAGAGACCCGTGCCCCTCGGTGGGGACATAATGGGTTGATGATGAATGAAGTATAGATCATCACACTACACCAATAAAACTATACCAAAAAGGACACTATCAGTATATAAGAGATCGTGTTTACACTAAACAAGTTCCGGTAAACTCGTTTAGTTTTAGTTTCAGATAATTATTATAATCTCGGTAGATATTATATACTTTATTGCACACGAAACATTAAACATGACATTACATAAGAAATAGATATTGCGTATGAAAGACCTCACTTTGTTCTCTTATGTCTTGTACTTAGATTAAAGGCGTTAGACTTTCTAAAATGTCCGAAAATCAATTAGACTTATCCGACAATAAGATGGTGAAGTCTATCTCGTAGGAAAGTGCGCTCATGTAACCAGAGGATTACGTCTACAATGTGCAATTCCCCAATCAGAGTCAGTAGGTATTTTATAGAACAACTTTAGTTTTTGTCAGATTTATATTTTTATTATGTGCGCCTTGCGCAACGTCGCAACCACCCGTAAAGCATTGTCCTATATAGAAGAATATAATAAAAACGGAGTTAGCACGGATTATTACAAATTTATTTTTTTACTTTTCAATTTGAAAAAATAAACGAATAAATATCGGTGCAAATTTAGTTTTTATTACGTCTAGTGCTCGTGCTAACCATAGAAAATACTAGAAGAATATACATTCTATGTTATAGTACATAATATGGTTTTAAGAATCATCTAACAAAAAACGCTACTGCAAATTTACGGATGAGACGTGACTAAGGTTAAAAAAAAAAAGTTGAACAGAAAATTTTCAAAAGTCATAGAACAAAAGTTATTGTTAATGACATACTTTAATTGAAATGTTTTAAGAATTCATTCATTTCAAGACAATATTACGGTTTCTCTCTTGCATAGGGCATTGCTAACATTTCTGTTCTAAATTTCTTACTATCTTTAACAACCTACAGAAAAATGTGTAAAAACCGTTTTGCGAATGGAACGTGGTATAGAAGAAACACTAAACACAACTAAACATTATCGTTTTCACGATCTCAGTACTCTTGGACAGAGTGTCCCATCTTAGTAACTAAAAAGTGTAGTCCACCAGGACGAGGGTGTACACACATTCTAGTGAATTTCGATTTTTTCTTCAGTTTATAGGCGTTTCGTTGCAAACGGTGTCGCTGTCTGCTATAAAATGACCAAAATTTACTGCTACCATGAATAGAAGCGGTATCAAATATTATGTTTATCGCTGAAATTAAACAATAGAAGTAGAAAAAGAAACAAAAAGAATAAAGAAGGGAAGAGTTTGGTCGCGGTAATGAAAAACATACATTTCACAACACTTCCACAGCTTCATAAAACTCCATAAAGATAAATTTCACTGCCACGTCACTTTTTGTAACGAGACGTAGGCGTTTCTACTGTTTTTGCGATTTCTTCTTGTCAGCTTAGACTAATAGAACTTAGTCCGAGTGCCCGTATTCATTAGAGTGTAAGTACTAAAAGTGTACGATACGAGTAGCATCTTAGTAGATAAAATAGGCCACTCGGTCCGAGTGTACTAAGATCATGAAAGCCCGGCTTAAGCCTTATCTTCTACAGTTTTTCATTCTGCCTTGGCAAGGGGCAGCAAGCACTCAGGTCGGCATTAAATATTTAATTTTAGACAAGTTTTTATTGCAGTCGGAGAACGTGCCCGCGATAAACGGATGGGACGTGACTAGAGAGCTTAGATCGACGTATATTGGCCTGGTAGCTGCCACTGAAGGTAGTCTGAACTTCAGACCAAGTAGTTGAGTATACATGGTGTACAACTCGTTAAGCATGGTTCACGTACAGTTTTATTTTAACACCATCTTGCTTGACAAAGCATGAGAGCTCGACTTGTGCCAAGTCACTGGATAAGTACGTAAATAAATAAATACTTATCCATAGATAAACGACTAAGTGGCTGATTGACAAATTCATCAGTCATAAAATTTATCCATTGATAGTTTTGAAAATTTCATGGTGCAAGACGTTTTTGTACTTATTCACTAGATAGGTGTACCCAAGGATAAACATATAGATAGTACAGTCAGATAGCGTTAGCACAAGCTAGCCTAAAACGGCTTATTAAACATTTAAATAACTCAACTAACATATACAGTGTGTATCTAAACATAAACATAAACATAAACATAAACATTTACATACAGGCACATACATTGCTTCTGGCCCCACACTAGGAACGATATTTCATTTTATTTTGGTGACAATTTTTAACATTGAGAAGCTGTAATAATAATCACATTATATTTATAATTTCTGCTCCAGTTCCTAAATGAAAGCAGACCCACGCTGTATAAGGCTGACTAGCTTCCTGCCCACTGAAGACTATGGGTAAGTCTTCTGAATTTCATCCCATATAGTTGGGTAAAGGCAGTTTTTGAATATTCGATTGAACTTTTCCAATGCGGTGTATTAGAAGCTATTTTGTTTTGATGTTATAATCACTTTATTTTAATGGAGTACCTAATGAGGCTTAACATAAGTATCCCATACATGATAAATTTTGGGTGGTTTGCAAACCATAGCAAAATGAACGTGTCTTAACAAAAACTATCAATATTACGCTAGTTTGTTTTTTAAAACCGGCCAAGTGCGTGTCGAGCCACGCGCAGTGTAGGGGTCCGTATAAGGACGGGTAATTTTTAAAGGAATTTTTATTATGAAGATTTCCTTTTATAAGTTGGTCGCCTACTACTCGTTAACTTGTAAAGCCTTCTTAACCGTGATAGTTTTACTTTTAAGTTAATTATATTTGTTACCATCCTGAATTCCCTAATTTAGGTAGGTATAGGGGAGAAACCTATACTATATTTTTTTTAAGATTTTATCCTCCCGGTTTGTCAGCGTAATTAATATGTAAATCTGTGCCAAATTTCAGCTTTGTAGTACTTGTCGTCCCAGCGCTAACCCGCGGACAGACAGACAGTCAGACGGACGTAAAGGTGAAACAATAAGGGTTCCTTGTTGACTACGGAAGCCTAAAAAGGCACTTTCCAAATATAGCTCGACACAATCTCAAATCTATTTGAACCATTCGTAGCCAGCCAGAACGATGTGTGCGTGCCACGGGTCTACATGTCATTCCTTTGATAGAAGAGCTAGGCGGTACTAATTTTTTGCGAACTTTTTTAAAGAAGATTTCTTTATCCAATATTTTATATTAAAAAAAATTTTAAACCATAATTTTATGACAGCTTTCAAAAAATGCGAAATATCGCGTTACTCTAATAGTAAAAATACCAGTAAGATTTATGAAACTACGGTCCGAAGTAGTCGTAGAAATATTTCTATGGTAGTATACGCACTAGATCCGACTTCCATCATCCGATGTCTCTCCGTCATCCGTGAAACTCCATTTCGGATAAGATTATTGACGGACTGAAGTAGCCATAGTATTTTTTGTATGAACGCTCGCGCACTGCCTCCGAACCGAATCCGAGCTGCATACGAGCAGAGAGGCAGCGGGGCGGTGGGGTATGTGGCAGGGGCGGGGGCGCGCCGCATCCAGTTTAGTACGTACAATATCGATGCCAGAAGTCGACGCCGATTGAAAGTTTTTATTGTTCTGTGGAAAGGACTCATGATCAACGATGTGAACGCGCGAATCTACTGTATGTGGCCATATGCGTAGCCACGTGGCCCCTGAACTGCTTGGATTTAGATCAGAGATCGGACTAGTGCGTAAGCAATATCCGAATTCGGTCCGAGATTTCTAGATCCGTATTTTCACGGATTCAGATCGGACGAAGTGCGATTTTAAGATGCTAATGAGATAAAAACATTTTTTGTGCAAGTTATCCATCAGTAGCAAACTACTACATCATTCACTAATCGTGAAAGAAAATATCTAAATCTGAGTGATGTTTAGCACTGACGTACGCGCTTGAAATCACATTCCCCACTCTTTGAAAGAAGGCCTGTGCCCATCAGTGGGGCTCACATAGGCGTATTTAGATCTAAAATTTTATTTGCATGTAAGGTTAGAGAAATAGTTGTAAAATAAAATTACGCTGAAAGTTTATATTTCGCCAATAATTAAAACAAGGGGCTTAACCTGCATAATCTTCTTCGTTAATTATTTTCAAATCCGGTTATTTTGCTAACGGAATCAGGCAGTTTAATTAAAAAATAATTAAAATGGTAATTCGTTTTTAATTATCATGATAATTTTACATTAGCGGCTGCTACTAATTGGTTTAGCGATAATTTCGGCAGCCTTTTTGATATCGTGAGCGGAGAATTGATTACGTTCAGATTTTCGTAATTTCATAGCGATTACAGATAATTGAAAACCAATATTTATGTTGCGGAGCGATATTGCAGCATTTTTTTCGATTTATGTACTGCGGCTGGATGAAGATGGCCAAGCACATAAAAAGATGGCATGGGGTAGGCTTAGGCGTATGATTATGACCACCAGTGGACGAATGTAGACTATTGAATTCGATTGAAAGTGTTGGTATTTTTGGATGATTATTTGCTATTCGAGACCCAGGTTCGATTCCCAGTGCGGGCATGTACCTATGACTTTGTTTTCTAAGTTATGTACATTTGTGAAGTTATAGTAGCAATACCACTCGCTAACGGTGAAGGAAAACATCGTGAGGAAACCTGGGTGTCTGAGCTATTCACATACGTCAGCGCTTGAAATCGTCAATCCGCGGTGGGCACGCGTGGTGATTAAGCCCATACTCTCTCTCTCTGAGAGAAGGCCTGTGCCCTACAGTGGGACGTATATAGGCTGCTTAACTGCTTATGATATTGATTTGCTATTTGCTAGATGTTACTTACTCGCAAAATCTTAAGGAAAACATCGTGTGAAATCCTTAGTGTCACCAGGGCCGCGTCTCATAAAACTACAATTCGTAGTTTATTATTGCTGTAACGTTAATCCCATATGATCCCATCCTCGTCGCCAATGTTGTCACGTAAACTCAATGAAAGACATTCGATTCGAGACTGACATTTATTACTGCAAAGAGAGTATGATACAAAAAAACAATTAACAAACTTAATGAACCCTCATCATCATCATCAGCAGCCATTAGACGCCCACTGCAGAACATAGGCCTCCCCTGGTTTTCCAAGATTCTCGGTCTTGTGCCGCCCGCCTCCAGCGACTCCCCGCCACCGTAACCAGGTCGTCAGACCATCTGGCGGGGGGCCTTCCCACGCTGCCTCGTCCGGCCCGTGAATGAGGAGATCCGCAGAAGAACCCGAGTTACTGATATAGCTCGAAGAGTTGCTCAGTTAAAGTGGCAGTGGGCGTGGCACATAGCTCGGAGAACTGATTTGAAAATGAATCGTTAGATACACAACAATTATGTCAATCCCATTTACATTGCGTAACCGAGTCTTACTACTTTTTAATCTGCGGGTTCATCGACTTTACAGTGTACGATGAATTGTCATAGTAAACCATGAATTGTAGTTTTATGAAACAGGGCCCAATTCGCGGTTGGCGGTGCTGGCGTGTATGCAGAATGGCCCATACTAAGTATGTCTGCAGAGAAAGCCTTTCTCTCTGAAAGAATGCCAATACCCTGCAGCGGTGTTTATAGACTTTTCATACTAAGTTGATCAATCCACAGATTAACAAGTAGGAATACTCAGCTACGTAACGCAAAAAGAATTGTCACAATAAACTATGAACTGCAGTTCATAGAAATTATCCTTACAAGACCTACATTTCTCGGAGTTTACGCAAAACGGCCGAAACTTTTATCCAGGTATATATTATTGTAGTCACTAGGCTGCAGAATATTTCCAAACTTCAACCGCGGGTCCCTGAGTTTACTTTTACAACTTAATATCCGATAGGAAGTGAGTAAACACACACCATTCCGCCGCAATAAAGTATATCGTCAGTATTTCCCCAGTTTCCTACTGACTTAGGAGGCGAATACTCTGCTACCGTCACCATCTAACACACCCATGTTTCGGGGTCTTGAAACATTGGTGGGTGACGATGATGGTACAGCGTAAAAATAAAAAAAAAATCGTTAAATTTTTAAGCTTTATTTTAGCCTTATTACGGTTATTCTGCTTTGTAGTGGCAGTGTTAGTGGCAGGTATATGAAACTTTATTTGTTAAATTGTATGGACATTCTTTCGTGCAGGACAATGGAGAACTTGCACTAAAAATGTTTTAATAGACAGGAGAGGACAGGTTAAAGTTAAATAAACGTAGGTATTGTTTTTTCTCTGCGACTAATACTTTTTGTAATTAATCAGTCGAAAAGTCAATATAGTCACGTGGTACTAAAACGCGCCATACAAATCGACCTTAGACTATGACGTCACTCCCTAACGTAACGCCTATATGTATGAAGCGTTGCCTCATAAGATACTGTTTTTATGCATGTACACCCTTATAAGAAAACGTTCAGAATTCAATGAAAAAACGTAATCTAAAAAGTTTTATGTTATTAGAGTAACTTTATTTTTCGCATATTTTGTGACCCCGAAAACCGCGAAAAAAATATTTTGGTTGTTTTATTTTTCCTAGGTTTTTGTATGATTTCTATGTATGAAAGCGATGTCACTCCAATCTAAGTTAGACGCAAGTTCCTCATTATTTACATACTTTGACATTGCTGGAGCGTGTAAAGTGCAAATTTAGTATATAAATAAATAAACTATAACTGACATATTTTCGTTTTCTTATACAGGAATAATAAGAATCTCAAAATCGCTCCAACGATTTCGATGAAATTTAGTATGTACCGGGTTTCGGCGACGATACATGGATCACTCCATTTCCTTCCGTGGATGTCGTAGAAGGCGACTAAGGAAATCAATTACCAGGAGACGGACAGCAGCGTCTTCCTGAGATTCCAACCGCATAATGCGATCACCAACCTGCCTGCCAAGCGTGGCGATTATGCCAAACCCCTCATGGTTATGAAAACCAAGAAGGAGGCCTATGTCCTGCAGTGGGCGTCAAATGGCTGATGATGATGATGATGATGACGATTTTATGTCTTCGTTGTCCGGTACAACAGCAACAGCAGACGGCGTTACACGACCAGGTTCTACTCATTATTAGACTGAAAATACATGAACAGAAAATCAACCTTTAATTCACATTTCACAAGTTTCGACACCACACAACTCTAATTAACTGCCAACTGCAATATATTGACAGCTCGACCAAAGACAACTAGTTGTGACATATTATTATAGGCGTTATGATTATGAATTTGAGGTAACAATATTTTTGATATTTATTCAAACACACACACACATTGCGCGGCGCATGTACTTTGTTTTCTAAATTACGTACATTTGTGAATTCGTACTAGCAATACCACTTGCGAAAACATCGTGAGGAAACCTGGGTGCCTGAGGTGTTTACATATTTCGGCACTTGAAATTGCCAATCCGCGGTGGGCACGCGTGGTAATTAAGACCACTCCTTCCACTAGGATCACCGTACTCTCTTTCTAAGAGAAGGCCTGTGCCCTGCAGTGGGACGTATTATAGGCTACATAAAAAAACAGGACGCAGTGTAAACATCATGTTATATAACAAAAGACATTTACAGCCGTCACCTCAATGCTGGCTCCCATTGCGGGCATAAACCGGCAACTTTTGCGTTCTAATTCCGCAGTAGCAATTTTGTACGCGACAGTACACAAATTTGCCTCAAGTAAGTGGCTCGCGTCGCGTTTATCGAAAATTCTCTGGGCATGGTTGCACCATGCTATAGTGAGTGAGGCATAGGTCTCTATATGGTTTTCGTTATTTGCCTCTGCATGTTTACATCTATTTTCTGGGAGGTGAACGACAATCTAACGGTCTGCCTGGGCCGCATTTCATAAAACTACAATTCATAATTTACTATTGTAATTCGATGTACATTGCGTAGCCGAGTTTTCCCACTTATTAATCTGTGGGTTGATCGACTTAGCAATGTACAGTAAACCATGATTTGTAGTTTTATGAATCAGGTCGCTGCTGTCGGCTGTATAAGGCACTTCACTAAAGTCTTGACTTTAACTACTCACAAACGTATTTCGAGTGATATTGGTAGGATGCGGGATGTGACTTAGAATCATTCGGACTAAAGTTTACATAGTCAATTTAAAAAAAAAAAACGAACACAAAATATTTGCAAAGGTACATAGTACAAGGTACAATTGGTGGCCTTCCTGTTTAAAGCAATTTCTTCCAGGCAATCCTACATTTTTTTATTATTTTTTCTCTTAAGCATCCATTAGAAAATTATCCCGACTATGAAGAATATTTATCAAGTTACGTGCCGGACATTTTACTTGTATAAATACCTAGGATTCAGACATCCAAACTTAGCAAATCTAGAGCAATTGTAGCATTTGCTAGCAGTTCTATGTAAGTGATAGTCCACCGATTGTTCACATTTCCATTCGAGCCATCAGCCTTGCGTAGGGAAATCTGATCGGTTTTCATCTATAAAGGGTTTACAGTGTACTGGGCTTTCAAAGGATTTCCCGCCGACATCACTTGGTAAATGTTTGTCCCTCAATTTGTGCGCTGTTTTCAAAGCTATGGACCACTCTACTTTGAGTAAAGTAAAGCAAAATATATATATGGATACTAAGCTTATACCAGGCTGAATTTGCAAGATATAATAGTTAGAGGAACCTCACTCTGTGTGAGATAAAGTTCAGTACAATTTCATTCATTACAATTTAATTTTACAATATGTCTTTGTCCTGCGGGTCAGTCAGGATTGTGGCGCTTTTATCCCTGGCCTCTCCGGAATATAGCGTGAATTTATGTATTTTTTTATTACGCATTAGAAATCAATATATTCGGCTAAAATAGGCTTAGCAAAGGACATAAACCGGGATAGAGGTTTCGTCGTCATATTTAAGAGTTAGACTCGAGTCAGTGCAGCATCCTGGCTTTTACAGGCCATTTAGATACCTGACAGGCTGGTAGATACGTCACGGCATCCACCTTCTCTTTAATTTTGTCAATACACGCTGAAACCTGGGTGGTTTGAAAGCTGCGGTTCTGTAATTGGGTATTTGACAAAATATCAAATGAGTTACTTCTATGAAAATACTGGCTTATGACGTCACATTTCAGAGCACTCTTTTTATGTTTAATCTATTTAAAAATTTTAATACCTAGTAATTGACTAAAAGAGATACATTTTCCGAGATATTTTGTAATTTTTGTTTTAATCGAGCATATCAAATAATTTATTGTTGATCGTGTCAAATACCGTATTATGTAACTTTTATGTTTAGACGTAAATAATAAAAAAAATATTGTTGAGAGATCTTGTTTCGAGTTGAGAAATCTTGTTTCGAAAAATTCGCCAACAATTACTGCTGCCTCTTTATCTATCAGAACGATGACCCGCAGACCTGCGGCCGGCGCGCTGACACCGCTCCATCTGGATACTGATGGTCCTCAGCAGTGTTCTCAGATTCGAGTTTGTCTCAAGATATTGTTGAAAGTTCCTTAAAAAAAAAACAAATAGCGTATTCGATAACTATTGTTTGGGCATGTTAATTTTGCTGTGGTTTTCAAACCACCTAAAATTCCCTCCATGTGATCTCTATGAAATCTCTAAGTAATGATTACAATGGTTTTGAAAAGGCCTTCACAACAAAAATAAAAATCTAGCGTAGAGACCAAGGACTACAAGAGGTACTTAATTCAATCATTTATTTGTCATTAGCAAAGGGCAAGTAAAAAAACCTGAAATCGGTGTGCATCGTGAATTGTGGCATGTGGCAGACCGTGTTCTCAGGCGTGAGTTTGTTTTGTGTTGTTGTTAACGTTAAGTTACGATACGTTACGTCATGTCACGTTACGTTAATAATTTTATCTTATCTTGAAAGGTTTTAAATGTGCCCACTTCCTGCTTAGAAACACGTACAACACCGTTCAACACGTACTTATTCATATACCCTAATTATATTTTCGCTTCGAACTCCAAATATCTTCCGCGTCGTTAGATCAAAATTATAGTTACTTTGTGAAGCGAAACTTCAGGCATTTTCCTTATTAAAATATTACTTGAGGAGCCACGATATATACCTTGTTTCACAACCGGCTGCACCGAGAGACCTATTAAACTCGATAGTGTTGTGTTAAGAGAACTTGCAAATTTCCATGTTAAAAATTTAATAATACTCGTCATATGGAATTTTCTATAAAAATAATATGAACTTTTTATAATAAATGATAATACAAATTTGTATAAACGGCATCGTACAAACTCAATTTTAGTTACGTGGTACAGAAAGGCTCCATGCAACGATGGGGCGTAAACTGGCTAATGACGCCTTATTTTTATTACGATTTGAATATATTATTTTTTTGCGTCTAGATTTATCGCATTTTTTGAGACCTATAAAATGTAAAAAAAAGTATTTAAGTAATTAAATTTTACTATATTCTTTGTGTTGCACTAACCCGTGTTGAGGACATTTTTTTAAAAACCTATTTCGAGGCTAAAAAATACACCCATGTCGGGACTTGAACCCGCGACCTCTGGCTATCCGTGCCAGTGCTTTCCCAGCGTAGCTAATGAGCAAGTGCAGGCATCGGCGAAATTTGGCTCCTCTTTACAAACTTCTCTGTGTTACAAAAAAGTAAATAAAATAAAATAGTTTCGATAGGACTGTGTGGCGCCGGATTAAGAATAGCGTCACTTCATTTCCTTCCGTGGGTGTCGTAGAAGGCGACTCATCATCAACCCATTATGTCCCCACCGAGGGGCACGGGTCTCTTCCCTGAGGAAGGTATAGGCCATACTCCACCACGGGGGCCAAGTCCGGATTGGTGGAGGCTTGTAGACTAGTGGCTCGTCTACTGTCAGAAGTTGTCAAGCCGCCCTAAGGAGGGAACTAAAGAAAAGAGAAGGCGACTAAAGAAATAAATTACCAGGAGACGGACAGCAGCGTCTTCCTGAGATTCCAATCGCATGCTGCGATCGCCAACCCGCCTGCCAAGCGTGGCGAGTATGGAAAAACCCCTCAAAGTTATGTAAACCATGAGGGAGGCCTATGTCCTGCAGTGGGCGTCAAATGGCTGATGATGATGATAAATAGGTTTTTAATTAAATTTGTTTATAATACGCCCCTTCCCATAACGCATGTTCTTCAATGTAATCTATCCTGCCTTGGATGGTTTAGCATACGCCGAAAGAGAGCAATGTATTCCTAATGTCGAACTTGATACGAAGATAAATAATATCGTCGTACTAGAGTTCTCAAGAGGCCACTGTAGCTCAGGGGATTTTGCAACTTATAAGAGAGTTGGGAGGCTCGTTCACTAACATCCAGATGGCAAACAATATGTAAACACTAATATGGTCACAAGTCGATGTTGTAGAAACTCGCTTACAGTATGAAAAACTGGCCACGAAGGGTTCCGTAACATTATCTATACAACATTTGAATATTTAAAGCGTCTACCTATTGCCGTTATTAATATCGAGCAAAAAACTGCACAAAAATCACGTTTGTTGTTTGGGAGCCCCCCTTAAATATTTATTTTATTCTGTTTTTAGAGTTTGTTGTTATAGTGGCAACAAAACTGTGAAAATTTCAACTGTCTAGTCATCACGGTTCATGAGGACGGACGGACAGCGGAGTCTTAGTAATAGGGTAAGGACCCTTTGGGTACGGAATCCTAAAAACACAAATATTACTTTATAATCTTGGTTCAACGTAAGTTAGCGTACATGTATTCTAAATATCATTCCACGTGTTCCGCCATTCCACATCACAAGGGTGTTTCATTGAATAGTACCTATGTGGCCATTTCATTCGCTGGCTTTTGTCCGCTCTCTTTCAATTAGTGCTTTCCCTGTAAAACATCCACCCGGGCACGGGTAGAATTGAATGATCGAATCGGATCGAATGGGTCTACCTACGCCTTTAAGGGAAAGCGTCAGTTCATCGTGATTTCCCCCTCTCTCGTAAACCACGTTTATGTTTTCCCGAGCGCTGGTATAAAAAAAGGTTTTAGCCCTGGATCACGCTGTTATTACACACATTAGGTAGCCTGGAGTATGGTAACTTACGCGATAAGTTAACGCATTATTGCGTTCTCCCTTTCCCTTTTGGCGTTACGTCACAAATCTATTTCTCAATGTTTCCTTCGTTTCCCTCTTTTGGTAGAACAAAAAATATCCACGAATCCGAGCAAATCTTTTTCGCCTTCTAAACATATTATTATCAACAAATTTCACGTTCACGAGTCCAAGCATAAGGTACCTACTGTGCATGTTGTTTATATATTTTTCGACGCATTTAAAACAAGGGTACCGTGAAATGGTCTGATTAGAAACCGAAATAAAAATGTAGAAAATTTAAATGGAAACAAAAAGTGCAAAACGGTTTTTTTGTCACCGCTATAGTTGTAAGTTCAGTTTAGCGATATTTCTCAGTATATTATCGACATATATCTGTTAATAGACGTTCAGTAGAAAATCAGTGACAAAAAACCTTTTTCCACATTTTGTTTCTATTGCTACTCCAGTTTCTAATTACCTCGTAATACCGCACCTACTTACTTATAACCATGGAAGTCTAGGAGCGTAATCAAGAAAGTAAAAAAACAAGGAATTACTCCCATAATATTATAGTTGAGAAGTATCTCAACTGCAGTATTAGAAGAGTAATTCATAAATATATTACTGTGAAATAGCAACGAAAATAATATCAAACCTTTTGGCGCAGCACAAAATACCGACCGATCCTTCGTGAAACAAGAGCATCCGCGGAGGTCTCATTTGAGGCCCAGCCTACAATAGCCGAAATCCTCCTTTGTCTGGGGTCGGAAAATCAAGGAAGCCCGCGAATAAAGGCCCGTGCCCTTTCAAGTCGGACAAATAACCACCTGACCCAGCGGCGGATGAGGGCAATTATAGATGCCTAAGTACCACTCTGTTTTGAGGTAGGAAAATTGAAATCGACGTTTCGTACGTGGCTTTGTTTTCCGCTAGAGAAACGTGGCTTAATAACACTCCTTAACTATCATTGCTGATGTTAGGATACCGTTAAATTTTAATTTTCGAGAATACGAGTACATACTTAAAAGTACACTGTTAGAAATAATCTTCCAAAATTAGAAGGAAAATCCTACCCTTTTGACTCAGAAGGAAAAATTCCTTCCAATTTAAGTGGATATTTTAAGAATTTATTTCCTTCCAAAATTACCTTCCAAATATTTTCCTTCCAATTTTACCCTCCATTTCGGTAGGTATTATGTATTCGAATTTACCTTCCAGTCTTCCAATTTCCTACCAAAATATTTCCTTCCACATTTTCCTTCTGAGTCAAAAAGGAAGGAAAATTCGGAAGGTAACTTAACCTTTTATTTTTCCTTCTGATTTGGTAGGATGATTTTTACCTTCCAAAATTTCCTTCTGCGTCAAAAAGGAAGGAAAAATTGTTACCCTCCAATTTAATATTCTGATTTGGAAGATAATTCCTTCTAGTACATCATTTTCCTTCTGACATTTCCTACCGTAAAAGTAGGAATAATCTTCCATTTCAGTTTTTTCCTTCCTATTTAGAAGTTAGGTACCTACCAAATATTAGAAGGTTATTCATTTTCCTTCTGACATTTCCTATATTTTCCTTCCAATTTAGAAGTTGGTACCTACCGAATATCAGAAGGTTATTCATTTTCCTTCTGACGTTTCCTACCGTAACAGAAGATCCAAATAGTAGGAATAACCTTCCATTTCGGTATTTTCCTTCTAAATTAGAAGTTACCTACCAAATATCAGAAGTTAATTCCACCCAAATTTAGAAGGCAATTCCATCCGAACAGGTAGGTAATTCGGCCTGGAAAGGATTTCCTTCCGAATTTACCTTCTGTTGCAGGTGGTATTTCCCTTCGAATTACCAATTATTCCCTCGCAATAGAAAGGAAAAAGCGGATGGTAATATTTTTCAGAAGATAATTCCACCCAAATTTAGAAGGAAATTCCTTCCAAACAGGTAGGTAATTCGGCCTGGAAAAGATTTCCTTCCGAATTTACCTTCTATTGCAGGTGGTATTTCCCTTTGAATTACCAATTATTCCCTCGCAATAGAAAGGAAAAATCGGATGGTAATAATTTTTCAGAAGATAATTCCACCTAAATTTAGAAGGCAATTCCTTCCAAACAGGTAGGTAATTCGGCCTGGAAAGGATTTCCTTCCGAATTTACCTTCTGTTGCAGGTGGTATTTCCCTTCGAATTACCAATTATTCCCTCGCAATAGAAAGGAAAAAGCGGATGGTAATATTTTTCAGAAGATAATTCCACCTAAATTTAGAAGGCAATTCCTTCCAAACAGGTAGGTAATTCAGCCTGGAAAGGATTTCCTTCCGAATTTACCTTCTGTTGCAGGTGGTATTTCCCTTCGAATTACCAATTATTCCCTCGCAATAGAAAGGAAAAAGCGGATGGTAATATTTTTCAGAAGATAATTCCACCCAAATTTAGAAGGAAATTCCTTCAAAACAGGTAGGTAATTCGGCCTGGAAAAGATTTCCTTCCGAATTTACCTTCTATTGCAGGTGGTATTTCCCTTTGAATTACCAATTATTCCCTCGCAATAGAAAGGAAAAATCGGATGGTAATAATTTTTCAGAAGATAATTCCACCTAAATTTAGAAGGCAATTCCTTCCAAACAGGTAGGTAATTCGGCCTGGAAAAGATTTCCTTCCGAATTTACCTTCTGTTGCAGGTGGTATTTCCCTTCGAATTACCAATTATTCCCTCGCAATAGAAAGGAAAAAGCGGATGGTAATAATTTTTCCTACCGTAATTACCTGTTATTAAGGGTGGTAATTCCAACTTCTAATTTTCCATCTGAAACAGAGAGAAAACCCAGTAGGTGCTCCTACCTTAATTATTCCTTCTTTTGTAGGTGATAATCCTAAATATTTTAAAGGTTGGTCCACGTGAACATCAGAATTAATACCCAGAAAAACCAGAAAGTAAACTACAGCAAGAGATGGTATTCCTTCAGTGTGTACCGTAAGGTCGCAACTGAATAAAGGACGACGTTCGAATTGACAAACCTTTCAAATAGTATAATGCAGAATCACCATCTCGACAGAAAGTGTAATTACAGTAGGATAACCTACCGGTTTGGCTCTTTGATGCAAATGAATGTTCCAAAGTTGATATTACCCCCTAAAAATGAAGTAATTACAGCAGAAAATGTATTACCAAGCATCTCATTCTTCTGTCACAAGAGGATAATTTAGGTATACCCTGGGAAATGCCCTGCTTGAATCGCCTTCCTGTGAATAAAAAACAAAATGTAAAAAAAAATATTTTCTATTACCTTCACCTAATATGAGCCTACCTATATAGCTTCGGAGTTAAGAATGTCAAGTAAATGATACTAGTTAAAAATATTTATCATCATTAAATTTATTTCAGGTAAGCAAGCATATAGACAAGATAATGATAGTTTCAATTACAAATTACAAAGGCAATAATACGTAATAATAATTGGGTTCGGCCGGATCACCACCATTTCGGATCGCCACCAAGTTATAAAAAGTTGTTTGGCCACCGACCAAGTGGTCACTTTTCTGAACAATAAGGAAAACAATAGCTACTTACAACAACACTATGTAAGATTCAAAACTACCCTTGCAACTCAAACTATCACATATGTGTCTAATTACTTAATCCCGACTTATCACTGCTATAGTTAAATGCCTAATAGGCCTTGGCTAAGTACATAGACAACATATTGATAGTTTTAATTACACAGGGAATAATACAAATCAATGAGTGACGCTATCCCGGAAAAGGGGCCACCGACCAAGTGGTCACTTTTCTGAACAATAAGAAAAACAATAGCTACTTACAACAACACTATGTAAGATTCAAAACTACCCTTGCAACTCAAACTATCACATATGTGTCTAATTACTTAATCCCGACTTATCACTGCTATAGTTAAATGCATAAGAGGCCTTGGGTAAGTACATAGACAACATATTGATAGTTTTAATTACACAGGAAATAATACAAATCAAGGAGTGACGCTATCCCGGAAAAGGGGCCACCGACCAAGTGGTCACTTTTCTGAACAATAAGAAAAATAATAGCTACTTACAACAACACTATGTAAGATTCAAAACTACCCTTGCAACTCAAACTATCACATATGTGTCTAATTATGCCTAAGAGGCCTTGGGTAAGTACATAGACAACATATTGATAGTTTTAATTACACAGGGAATAATACAAATCAATGAAAGACGCTATCCCGGAAAAGGGGCCACCGACCAAGTGGTCACTTTTCTGAACAATAAGAAAAACGATAGCTACTTACAACAACACTATGTAAGATTCAAAACTACCCTTGCAACTCAAACTATCACATATGTGTCTAATTACTTAATCCCGACTTATCACTGCTATAGTTAAATGCCTAAGAGGCCTTGGGTAAGTACATAGACAACATATTGATAGTTTTAATTACACAGGGAATAATACAAATCAATGAGTGACGCTATCCCGGAAAAGGGGCCACCGACCAAGTGGTCACTTTTCTGAACAATAAGAAAAACAATAGCTACTTACAACAACACTATGTAAGATTCAAAACTACCCTTGCAACTCAAACTATCACATATGTGTCTAATTACTTAATCCCGACTTATCACTGCTATAGTTAAATGCATAAGAGGCCTTGGGTAAGTACATAGACAACATATTGATAGTTTTAATTACACAGGAAATAATACAAATCAAGGAGTGACGCTATCCCGGAAAAGGGGCCACCGACCAAGTGGTCACTTTTCTGAACAATAAGAAAAATAATAGCTACTTACAACAACACTATGTAAGATTCAAAACTACCCTTGCAACTCAAACTATCACATATGTGTCTAATTACTTAATCCCGACTTATCACTGCTATAGTTAAATGCCTAAGAGGCCTTGGGTAAGTACATAGACAACATATTGATAGTTTTAATTACACAGGGAATAATACAAATCAATGAGTGACGCTATCCCGGAAAAGGGGCCACAGACCAAGTGGTCACTTTTCTGAACAATAAGAAAAACAATAGCTACTTACAACAACACTATGTAAGATTCAAAACTACCCTTGTAACTCAAACTATCACATATGTGTCTAATTACTTCATCCCGACTTATCACTGCTATAGTTAAATGCCTAAGAGGCCTTGGGTAAGTACATAGACAACATATTGATAGTTTTAATTACACAGGGAATAATACAAATCAATGAGTGACGCTATCCCGGAAAAGGGGCCACCGACCAAGTGGTCACTTTTCTGAACAATAAGAAAAACAATAGCTACTTACAACAACACTATGTAAGAATCAAAACTACCCTTGCAACTCAAACTATCACATATGTGTCTAATTACTTCATCCCGACTTATCACTGCTATAGTTAAATGCCTAAGAGGCCTTGGGTAAGTACATAGACAACATATTGATCAAGCTATACAAAGGACTATCAAATCCTGCTATTGGGCCAATTCTAGTAAGTATTTATTACATTTTGCGTGATCTGAATTGTATTACTATCGCTTGACATCGCTTATTTCCATACATATCCTGTATATATTTAGCTGCATTTGACTCCACCTACGAAACTGGAAGACGTCACACCGTAACGGGATCTATTCCAGCCAACCTGTGTTTAATCGGAGTAGTGGAGACAGCTCAATATGCATAAGATGATTGAATACTATTACATGAACTATCTTTATGCTCTTTGCGGAATCCGTCGTACAAATAATTTGGGATATTTCAATATGATTGATGTTTCTACCTTTGTATTACAGATAAAAAAGGATTTCGAGACATTGATTGGTGCTTCAAATACTAACAGTAAACTACAAGATTTTTTGCTTCTGAAAAAAGCCAATATTATTGATGTAGCGAAAGGCGTATTGTCAAAATTGGCGGCAGAATTACAAAAAGAT
Organism: Yponomeuta malinellus; assembly: GCA_947308005.1. Classification (NCBI taxonomy): domain Eukaryota; kingdom Metazoa; phylum Arthropoda; class Insecta; order Lepidoptera; family Yponomeutidae; genus Yponomeuta; species Yponomeuta malinellus. The sequence continues at coordinate 9,620,943 of OX371006.1, read as the reverse complement.
TTGATATCATCTTTTCTTCAGCTTACAGAAGGTATACTTAATGTTATTCTAAATCGCTAGTCGTTTGCCCGCGGCTTCACCCACGTTGACCCGTTTTATGTGTTCCCGTATATATATAGGATAAAAAGTATTCCCGTATGTATAAGGGAATACTTTTTATCCTATATATATACGGGAACACATAAAACGGGTCAACGTGGGTGAAGCCGCGGGCAAACGACTAGCGATTTAGAATAACATTAAGTATACCTTCTGTAAGCTGAAGAAAAGATGATATCAAATCTTTTTGTAATTCTGCCGCCAATTTTGACAATACGCCTTTCGCTACATCAATAATATTGGCTTTTTTCAGAAGCAAAAAATCTTGTAGTTTACTGTTAGTATTTAAAGCACCAATCAATGTCTCGAAATCCTTTTTTATCTGTAATACAAAGGTAGAAACATCAATCATATTGAATCATCCCAAATTATTTGTACGACGGATTCCGCAAAGAGCATAAAGTTAGTTCATGTAATAGTATTCAATCATCTTATGCATATTGAGCTGACTCCACTACTCCGATTAAACACAGGTTGGCTGGAATAGATCCCGTTACGGTGTGACGTCTTCCAGTTTCGTAGGTGGAGTCAAATGCAGCTAAATATATACAGGATATGTATGGAAATAAGCGATGTCAAGCGATAGTAATACAATTCAGATCACGCAAAATGTAATAAATACTTACTAGAATTGGCCCAATAGCAGGATTTGATAGTCCTTTGTATAGCTTGATGTAATCCCAGACTGAACCCTGTGTCTCCTTAAGCTCAGTCATGCGATATGCGTGGGTATCATTCCAAGACTCGAGTAAGTCTGCAGATGCATGTGATGGTACTTCCACCCTTAACATACTTAACTTTAAATCTATTGTTTCGTCATCAGGTCCTGAAAAGAAAACCAAGATTATTACAACATTAACTTAAATTATTACCTACTAGCGTTCGCCCGCGGTTTCCCGTGGGATAAAAAGTAGCCTATGTCCGGTTCCTACCCGTACACCAAATTTCACGCAAATCGGTCCATTAGTTTTTGAGTTATGAAGAAACAAACAGACAGACAAACTTTCACATTTTATAATATTAGTAGGATTAATTTCATGTACCTGAATTCATTCATCATACTCATATTATCAAGTTCAGATTTAAAAATACATTATGCGACAGTGATTTTGTTTGTTTAATATAAATCACAAGTACAGTGCTGTTGGGTGTTTGTATGCCTTCACTGTTAAACCAATCATGAAACTTTGCATACATATAGCCTGTATCATAAGGCTACGGCTAGAAAACATGTATCACAAAAAGCTATAGTAAATATAATATACCTGGTGGAGAATACTCTTTGTCATCTTCTTTTACATCAGAATCGGTTAAATATCTATGGGATTGTCGTGTAATTTTTTGTGGGGTCACTGGTTCAGGTACCGAATCTTTGTCTTTGTTGCTACTGCTAATTCGTATTTTAGCTGCATCATTCTTGATCAGTAATTTTTTTCTCAACAGACATAATTGTGTGTATAAAGCACCTGTGGGGCGTGACTTCGTCGATTTTTTTCCACTTTTATTGGTATAAACTTCACGTTTTATAAAATAAAACCTATGCACGCCGGTATTAGGGAATAGCGGTTGAAAATATTGTGTCGCCCAGTGATTGCAAGTGTAAGGTGTTACTTGACGTTTAGGCGTCGATGCTTCTGAAAATAGATATTCACCTACGATCTGCGCGATTTCTTTGATTTCTGAAGTATTCAGAATAGTTTCTTCAGGCAAGTGTGCAATCCTTTTTGACTCTAAAGTTCCTTTCTTCAATAGAACCCAAATCGGATTTTTTTGGCGATCAATCGAACTAGCATCGGACTTTTCTAGGTCTCCTGCCTTGGCAAGATCTTGTTCCTTTCGAAGTTGCAGGTCAAAGTCATCCACACCACCGTCAAAGTTTGAAACGTCTATTTGATCCTCATCGGTTGTTTCGCTGATAGTTCCTGATTTACTTATTGATGAACTTGTAGGCTTGTCGCGACCGACACTTTGAATGGAATCTGAGTAGTCTGAAGTACTTCCACCGTCAGAATTTTTCACAGAGCTGATCGAGTAGGTTTCATTTCCTGGAATGACGCTGGTTGTGGTTTGCGAAGGATGAATACCCCTGGTTGTGGTTTGCGAAGGATGAATACCCGCAAACTAAAAAAAAAAAAATTAATTTTATGACAACACCAAAAAACTTTTTGTTAATAAACATAGTCTCTATTACAAATACATTACTTGTATGGGAACAATATTGGTCCAGGGGCGTTGCGAATTGCGATGCACGCGGGCACCAGCTAGTTAAGTATGTAGGAATGGTCTTTTTACACCAGGTATGTTTGTGTATACCTACGTATGGGGCCTGATAATGGTTTAATAATAAATAAATACAAGTAATACTTTGAAGTGAGGCCAAAGCTAAAAGTAAAACATAATTACCAGTGCAATTTCCTCATCGATTTTTTGGTTATGTACAATAAGCCATGGAATCCATTTTTGAGAGATTTTTTTTCTAATCAATACTTGTGGAATTACAGCTTTTAATTCATAGCCAGTGATGCTTTTCAGGTCATTAACCTCAGAATAACCATTTGCTGAAATAATTTAGGAAAGCATGTTATATTAATAAGATCGACCGGGGTTATTGCGACTATAAAATGCTAACTCACAACTTCATCGCTTCATAACTCTTGATCTATAAGTACAATTTATCTTCTCAAATATACTATCTAAAGAAAATTTATCGCAGATTTGTAAGCGTAATAAATGAATGATAGTTGTAAAGAAACAAGCGAAAAATTCATGAAGTTTTTAAAAAGGCAGAAATAGTCGCAATAATCCCGGTCGACCTTAATTAAATATAAAATAAAGTCACACCATTACAACACACATAATAATTATAAGTTAGTCACACCATTACAAGACACAACAATTATTTCCGTTTCACTACTTTACAAACTGTACATTCAGTACTTATAAGTAGTAGTAAGGAGGGCGTTCCATACAAAGTTCGTTCCAACCTTGCAAATTGGTATTATTTCATGAAATTGGACACGAAGGTGTAATATTGTCCTAAGATCACGGGATTGCGTGCCCCTATGGTATACATACTACAGACCTTTGTATGGGAAGGGCGTCAAAGGGGGGGTTTGGTGAAAGTCTTTATTTCATTTGACATTTCATTTCAGAAGTCTTCATTTGACATCCTGGCACCCTAATTTGACAGCGAAAGTCTGATTCTGCAACTATTAAAATTTTTGATAATATGCACATATTGCCAAGATATATATTAAAACAACATTTTTTTAATAAAAATGGAGGGGGAGGGGATGTGGGAAGTGTAGCCGCTGGAATCCCCTCTTGCCGTGATCTTAGAACAATGTTACACCTTCGTGACTAATTTCATGAAATAATACCAATTTGCAAGGTTGGAACGCTAACCCTGCCCACTTTAGGTGAAAAGCTGTTGCAAGATTTGAAGCAAATCCACCCAGCTAGCCAGCTAGAGGTCAAGCTAAATAAAACCATTTAAAAATAAAACAAAAATGCAGCGTAATAAGGACTATGGAAATTATATCGCAACTTTCGTCAATACATGATAGGTTTGTACTCTGTATCTTTTCAAACTTCGGAGAAAATCCGTTGTGACAGACGGATAGACAGACAGACATTGGAGTCTCAGTAATAGGGTCCCGTTTTTTACCTTTGGTACGGAACCCCACAAAATCTAAGTTCTTAGAAAAAAATTCTTCATCTTCGTTTCTTCATCATCATTTTCGAGGCTAGAAGCGTGAAACTTAATTTTTGTGCTTTTGAACAGAAATAATTAAACATGTATTTAAGTGTTTTTAAAAATACCTACCATGCAAAAAAGCTAATAAAATTACTTAAATAAACATTACAGCCCCGCACTGGCATTCCCTGTGGCGCTGGTGGCATGGGCGCATACAAAATTAAAGCTTGTCCCGGCTAGGATTTGAATTCAATGAATTAGTAATAAATACTTTCTTTGTAGTCATGACTGTGTAACAATAATTAAGTATCCGTATGTTAGTTTCCATTAAACAACAAGCACTGTTAACAAAATACTCACATAAGAAAGTACTATTTATTTAGCACTGAAGTCGTCATAAAATGACTATTGGTGGTGTTGTTGTGTTGATGTTGATGATACAGGACACCATAACTCACAATCCGTCCATACATTCCGAATGTCTATCTCTTACAACGGCTCCGCAAAAGCCTTGTGACAGACGACGGACAGCGAAGCGACAGCAATAGGGTTCCGTTTGGACCCTTCGGGTAAGGAACCCTAAAAATCATCAAAATCGGAGCAGTCTATCAACTCGTTTTAGGTGAGCGAGCATACAAACAAATAAATAAACAGACGAATTGAGAACCTCCTCCTTTTAGTATGGGACCTGTGATGGGTTCCATATATTTCTTTTATTTTTTTTTTTATTTATTCTTTAAAATAAATAATTGAAAATGTTTTCTGCCTATTTGTACTACTGGGCATTATCATTTAATCTGTGTGAATATGAAGACTAGAGGTCCAGCGGCTTAGAAGATACAGCTTCTACGGACAGACGGACAGACGGACAGACGGACAGACGGACGGACGGACAGACGGACGGACAGACAGACGGACGGACAGACAGACGGCCGGACAGACAGACGGACTGAGAGCAATAGGGCTCCGTTTGGCCTTTTGGTACGGAACCCTAAAAAGGTTTTTGTAAGTAGTTTGTAGATAATAATAAAATGGTAATGGCTGGTGCGGAGTGTGGAATTTGTAAGACTTACCAATGAAAGAGTCCACAACATCTGCAGAGGCTCCCAGGTTTTGCAAAGTATTCTTCAGACACGTGTCATCCATGTTGAACGTGATCCAAACTGAAATAACAATTAAAAGTATGTATTAAAAATGCTACTTAATATGTTGAGGACAGTGGACTCATGCGGGTGGAAGGAAAACGAGGATGGGAAAGTTACAGATTTTAATTGGCCAAGACAACTTATAGCACACTTTAATTACACACACAAGCACTTTGCTTCTTCAAGATTCATACAATAAGTAGGTTTTCTACTAACACTTACGAATACGACTGGACCACTGGTCGCGACGACGTCTGCAGCGAGAAGAGAGAAAACGGGGGGCGGAAGAGAAGTTTTTATAGAATGTGTCGCCACTACTAGGCGAAAGCGCTAACGTAGGTTCTAGAATATTCCACAGTGGAAGATTCCATATCCTATACCGCCATCTATCGAAGATGGGAGGAGACATACCAATAAATCTATGAAGATCAAACCGCGACACCTATCGCTAAGCGGTGAAACTAGGCATAGAAATAGACGTCACGACCTTATCATCCACACTCGCGGTTCGCGGCTTTCGCGGGCTTTCACGGCGTGAATGTGGAGCCCGCAGTACATTCTATTACATATACACAATTATGTAGGTACCAGACATTAGACTTACCTATATTAAATTTCACTTCTTCTGTTCTACAGAAATCCACGGAACACTTATTCGCCAGCAGCGGAAACCAAGCCCAATTCACTCACTTGCACGGATTTGCACATACACATCACGGAACACTATAATCCTTTATAATCACTTAATGCACTTGTATTGTCGTGTATTACTAACTACTATTCAAAACAAAAATCTCTGCGCAATAGCAGATAAACCGACCGATCGATCGGATGAACGCCGGCGCATTCTGCGACTGCGGTCTGTCGCGGCCGACATTTTGAGTGTTGCCATAAGGTGATTTATAATCCCCAAATCGGTCAGGGATTGAAAACTGAGATAAGGCGGTACAACCCGGCACTTAAGAAATTTTGATGGGACCTTCTCCTTTGGAGTGTAGTTAAGGGGGAACAATGATTTAATTTTTTTTATAGGAGGCGTATTTCACACAGCTCCCATACAAATGGGACCGTAAGTACCAGGTGTAGGTAAAGGGTAGAGATGTATAGGTGCAGGTTGGCCTTACATCCTGGATGTAAGTCCTGGGAAAAAATCAAGGATGTAAGGCCGGATCGGAAAATGATACGGGTTCAGGTCCAGGTCCGACTTAGGCTGTATTTATATATTTTTTTAGATTACACAGTATTAAAATTATCAGAAAATTATACACGTTCAGGCCCATGTCGGACTTAGGCTACATTTTTATAAATTTTTCGATGATTTCAAGTCAATTATGCACATACAAGTTAGGGTCGGTGCCGATCTAGGAACTACCTTCAAAAGCCATTGCGAAAAATTTTAATGTCGAAAGTACTAATGACCGAAGTTTTGAATACCGAATTACGGAAGGCCGAACTATACCGAATTACTGAATCCCGAATTACTGAATATCGAATTAGCATCATTTTCTGAAATAAATTTACGTGTCCGTCACAGCCATTGGGTGTTTGTTTTAAGAGTTTATTTCGGAAGACTCCTGGGCCTGATGATGACCAGGTCTATGGGTACTGGTTCTCAGTGATGGCAATAGCCAGGAACTTCGAACTTTGACTTATTTGTATGGTAAGAGTGTGGACCTTCAGCAGATGGTAACTCCTGGGCCTGATGATGACCAGGTTCAAGGCGACTGCTTCTCAGTGTTGGCAATAGCCAGGAACTTCTAACTTTAACTTATTTGTATGGTAAGAGGGTGGACCTTCAGCAGATGGTAACTATTGGGTCTGATTATGACGAGGTCTATGGGTACTGGTTCTTAGTGTTGGCAATAGCCAGGAACTTCTAACGTTAACTTATTTGTATGGTAAGAGGGTGGACCTTCAGCAGATGGTAACTCCTGGGTCTGATGATGACCAGATTCCAGGTGACTGCTTCTCAGCGATGGCAGTAGCCAGGAACTTTGAACTTCAACTTATTGGTATATTAAGAGGGTGGAGCTTCCGCAGACGGTAACTCCTGGGCATGATGATGACCAGGTTCGAGCCGACTACTTCTAAGTGATGGCAGTAGCCAGTAACTTCGAACTTCAACTTATTTTGTATTTGTACCTCGTCATCATCAGACCCAGGAGTTACCATCTTCAGAAGCTCCACCCTCTTACCATACAAATAAGTTAAAGCTCAAAGTTCCTGTCCTGGCTATTGCCGTTACTGAGAAGCAGTACTCCAACTCATAAGACCCGTAGAGGCCCCATGCCATAACCTGGACCTGGATCCGGAACGTGATGAAGGTCCGGAGACCCGGATGTGTGAAATACGCCTCCTACGACAAAAGTAGTTACTAATGATGTCCTCTACTGATTCCCATCAAAAACATCCCGAATTCTTGGTGCCTCTTTACCTACACTACATCTGGTACCTACGGTCCCATTTGTATGGGGGAGCTATTGAAATAGGCCTCTTACAAGAAATTGTCGCGGATCAAAGTTGTTTATTTTGGAGCCTTCTATTGATCACAACCAAAAAAAATTCAAAAAGTTTTCATCTTCCTTGTGACCCCTTAAGTACACAGTGATTTTATATAGGTAGGTATTTTTATATAGGTACCTATAACCGAAATAAAACCCTTATTTTAATTTCGGTACTGAAATCGAGGCGTTCGGGGTTGACAAACAAACAAACAAACATACTCACAACAAATTACCCGACGTGCCTTAAATTACCCGCAAATCGGTGAATTATCCAAATGCTGGCAACTTCGAATAAATTGACCACCTATAAGACAACTTTTAGACGGAAATTTACCTTACAAATCAGTAGGAAAAGACAAATTTTCCGTCTAAATAGATAGGTATGGGGTGTTGCGCCGGTGAGCGTGGTGAGCCAACCTTTTCAAAATGTATTTCACGGTGCCGGCTCGTCCGGTGCCGGGGCAGGGGGCTGCCGCCGGCGCATCCAAGAAGGTGGCCTCCGCCTCGGCCTCGGCTGGGCCGACACTATTGATATCGGCTCAGAGACCTGATGGCGTGCGTGACTATGATGCCGTGGGGCAAGGGGAAATGCCTGATGTGGGATGCCACGTGCGTGAGCACATTTGCGGCCTGCCACTTGACCCACAGCATCAAGGCAGTCAGGTCTGCCTCCGAGACTGCTGCCCGTCTCAAGCACGCGAAAAATTAAGAAGGAAAGTATTTACTTCCTTTTTCAGTGGGAAAATTGCACTGGAATTGTTTCCTTCTGAGTATAATCCTTCTGAATATTTTCCTTTCATTACTTTCTTCCGATTAAGTCGGATAGTATAAATAACCTTCCAAATTTGGTAGGAATTTTGCATTTTTCCGAATCGGATGGTAATTGAGAAAGGTAAATACCACCTTTTTAAAAGGAATTTTTACTACAAAAAAATTCCTGCTGTTTTGAAAGGTAAAAATTAAGAAGGAAAAGTATTTCCTTCCTTTTTTAGCAGGAAAACTGCGCTGGAAGGTGTTTCCTTCTTATTATATTCCTTCTGAATATTTTCCTTTCGATATTTTCTTCCGAATAAGATGGATGGTATAAATAACCTTCCAAATTTGGTAGGAATTTTGCAGTTTTCCGAATCGGATGGTAATTGAGGAAGGAAAATACCACCTTTTTAAAAGGAATTTTTACTACAAAAAATTTCCTGCTGTTTTGAAAGGTAAAAATTAGGAAGGAAAAGTATTTCCTTCCTTTTTTAGTAGGAAAATTGCGCTGGAAGGTGTTTCCTTCTTATTATATTCCTTCTGAATATTTTCCTTTCGATATTTTCTTCCGAATAAGATGGATGGTATAAATAACCTTCCAAATTTGGAAGGAATTTTGCAGTTTTCCGAATCGGATGGTAATTGAGGAAGGAAAATACCACCTTTTCAAAAGGAATTTTTACTACAAAAAATTTCCTGCTGTTTTGAAAGGTAAAAATTAGGAAGGAAAAGTATTTCCTTCCTTTTTTAGTAGGAAAATTGCGCTGGAAGGTGTTTCCTTCTTATTATATTCCTTCTGAATATTTTCCTTTCGATATTTTCTTCCGAATAAGATGGATGGTATAAATAACCTTCCAAATTTGGTAGGAATTTTGCAGTTTTCCGAATCGGATGGTAATTGAGGAAGGAAAATACCACCTTTTCAAAAGGAATTTTTACTACAAAAAATTTCCTGCTGTTTTGAAAGGTAAAAATTAGGAAGGAAAAGTATTTCCTTCCTTTTTTAGTAGGAAAATTGCGCTGGAAGGTGTTTCCTTCTCAGTATAATCCTTCTGAATATTTTCCTTTCGTTAGTTTCTTCCGATTCAGACGGATAGTATAAATAACCTTCCAAATTTGGTAGGAATTTTGCAGTTTTCCGAATCGGATGGTAATTGAGGAAGGAAAATACCACCTTTTTAAAAGGAATTTTTACTACAAAAAATTTCCTGCTGTTTTGAAAGGTAAAAATTAGGAAGGAAAAGTATTTCCTTCCTTTTTTAGTAGGAAAATTGCGCTGGAAGGTGTTTCCTTCTCAGTATAATCCTTCTGAATATTTTCCTTTCGTTAGTTTCTTCCGATTCAGACGGATAGTATAAATAACCTTCCAAATTTGGTAGGAATTTTTACTACAAAAAATTTCCTGCTATTTTGTAAGGTAAAAATTAGGAAGGAAAAGTATTTCCTTCGTTTTTTTAGTAGGAAAATTGCGCTGGAAGGTGTTTCCTTCTAAATGTTCAGAAGGATTATCCTTCTGAATATTTTCCTTCCGATATTTTCTTCCGAATTAGAAGGAAAGTATAAATAACCTTCCAAATTTAGAAGGAATTTTGCAGTTTTCCGATTCGGAAGGTAATTGAGGAAGGAAAGTCCCACCTTTTTAAAAGGAAATGCTTTTGGAAGGACAAACTCAGAAGGAAAGTCAGGATATTTTTCTCAGTGTAAAGTTTCTTTCATCATAATCATCATTCAGCCACAAGAAGTCCACTGCTGGACATAGTTTCTTTGTGATCATCTAATTCCTAGTGATACATTTGCGATGAAAGTGGATGAAAATGGCTGACAGTAAAAAGCCAGTCAAGTGCGAGTAGGATTCGTAAGCTAAGAGTTGGGGCGGTTGGTGTGTTGGCGACACGACTTCCGATGAAGGCTGCGCGCTTGACATGCTCGGTAGCAGAAGCATGTGACGTGCGATGGACAAACCAGTGAGAGGAGTGGGGCAGCCAATCAGCGGTCACCACGAAGCACAAGGCCAGGCGTGGCGCTCGAGTTGCAAAGTCATTATCGATGTGACCGCCGTTCGAGTCGTTTGCGTTAGTTAACCCAAAATGCTGGTGATGCTACTCGAATTTGGTTGACAGGTCAATCAAAAGGCCCGCACTCGGCTATTGCTGAACAAAGGCCTCCCCCAAGGCACACCACTTCCTTCTCTCCTCGGCCATCCTCATACAGCCACTGCAGCAGCAATCTGCTTCAGATCGTCAGTCGAGCCAGCCGGTGGGCGTCCTACGTTGCGTTTGCCAGTTCATGGTCTGCTGCTCAAATTTCGTCAGACATTATTTACAAAATTATTGATCAGAGTTAAAATGTATCAACGTAACATAACATTAAAACCGGTTCGTGTAATATTAGAGAGCTGTGAGTATCAATTACAGTGTCAACTAAATAATAAACGTATTAATACTACCTTTGGTTTTCAGTTTATTCTCTCGTGGCTTATAAAGGTTTCTGGATCACGTTACGAAGACGCCCCTTTACTTTCAACAGGCTTGCTTAATTTGAATCATATCACGAGAGCTATTGAAGGCTCTTCACAAAAGCACCCCTCGAAGATCTGTTTCCACGTGCCTTTTCGTCCAAAAATCAATACGTTAAACGCTGCATCAGATTCCAATTCCTTGCGTGTAAGCAATTCAATTCTAAATAATTCATCTCTTGAAACATAAAAAGACTAAATATGAGTATTTTCTGAATTCATGATCGAGAAAAACGAAGGGTCATGGCTTCTTGGATAGTAGGTTGATAAATAATCACTGGTTCCGAATTGAGAATTTCACTGATACTCCATTCCACGAAACGAGCTCCCAAAGAAAATCCATGTGCGCCCATTGGCCAATGCGCGTGACCTTCAATTGTTTCGCTTATCTCTAGCCGCGCGCATTGACCAATGAGATGCGAGTACTTATTTGTTTCCCTAGGAGTTTGACTCGTGGAATGGAGTTTAAAGTATTGTCCCGTTATTCCTCAAAAAAAGAACGGGGCATACGGACAGACAGTCTTTCTCTTCTGATTTGACGAGACGGGCTGTTTCTTAAATACCTACTTACCTACTTAGTCGAATTCTCATTTTTAGTTATTTGCCGGCCAATACAATATGTTATTAAAATAAAATAATTGAGTATCGATAGTATGGATAGTTAAAACGTTTTCTATAAGCAAAAGATGACTATTTCAATAATATTTTTATTTTTCATACCAATTCACCGCGTCGAGTAATTATAAAATTAAAAATCTATCTATCAATCAGGCGGGATTAATTTATAGACGAACAAGCTAAATTTGATTTTTTCATTCGCAGTCAGAACGCGTCCATACACTACAGCAGTGAATGATGCCAAATACTACTGCAGTTAATGACCACCACCGACGTCGCCACCGTGACTGCTTTGGTTTGTGAGTTAACACAAACTTTCTACACCCTTACACCCGTGATACTTTTTAAGAAGAAACTGTGGATGGTTTTGCAATAAATGAAACTAAAATTGAAACTCTAATTTGCGTCAAATTGACAGTTCATCTCAATTCAATTTCTTGATTCAGACGAGAATGCTCAATTCTCAAAATTGGTGTGAAGCAGTGAATTAATTAAGTAACCATAAATTCGAAAAATAATTACATAACATTGTTACGAAGGTGAAATGTAATAGCAACCACGAAAACTGAAATGCTTTGAAATTTTCTTAGATATGAAGCTTCCAAACTTACTCAACTATTCTTTCAGACTAAACCCCATGGAGTAAGCCGGGTACCCTGCCGAAACAGGCGATAAAAGTAAATCTCAGCCCACAAACCTTGCCAACGGCCAGTTAGTGACCGACGCCAAACTCCACGGCAAGGCTTCTCCTTCAAAAATCCTACAAAAGCACTGAGTGAAACCCTTGTGTCTCTGCCAACCTAAGGACTATGTATGACGTCTTGGTGTGAACTGATTGGCTGGAAGAAAACACGGTTATTGTCGCATATTATTAGGTAATGCCGATGAGGTCATATCTTAATAATAGTCATTAAATAGTAAACATAAAGATCACTTACCCTATTAAAGCTGATCATCTCCTTAAAGAGCCTTTCATCAGAGATTGGCATCTCAGCATAATTTTCTGCAATTCTGAATAAATTTTCCGTAATTTTTAACACTGGTCCACTTTTTGATTTGGCACGAGACCTAGGTGTTAATGTGCCAATAAAGCAATTTTTTTTATAAAAACTTACTTTTTTGAGGATATGTTTCTCAAAATATTGGTATAATGTCCAACAAATAACTTAAACAAAAATCTGCGCAGTTGGGATGAGTTTGCGATGGACACGTAAGGGTAAAATTTACTAAACTAGAGTTCGTTAGAGAAGAATTTTAGGTCACAGGCAAAGTCATTTGTTCAAGTTATTTTGCGGTCATTATACACGCTGAAATCTGGGCGGGTTGAAAGCCGCGGTTATGTTATTAGTAATTAAAAATGCCGTCTATTTAGACTTTTAAGTATAAAAAAATTTAATGTTAAGAAATCTTCGAAATTTTCGTAAACTTTGCGACCAATTGGCATTAGAACAATGATCCGCGGACCCGGGGCGTATACGCACCGCTCTGGCTGTTTACTAATTATAGTTCTCATACATTCGAATTTGTGTCGAGATCTGCTTAAATGTAAAAAAAACAAACTAGCGTTTTTGATAGCAATTGGTAATGCAAGTTCATTATACGACGGCTCTCAAATCACCCAAAATTAATGGTGCATCTCTAGACCTTGCTTTATTTATTGTTTGAACTAGAGAAACAATCTCAGAAGATAGTCAAATCGGCCTTTCGAATCTTCTCACCTCGTGCGCTCCGCCGACTATCCGAAATGATCGCCAAATTGCTAGGAGAGGCTTCCGTCATTTCAGCCGCGTCATTTCCTCCGCTATACATTCACGATGCCCTGCGCCCGGGCGGGGACACACCCCGTCTGACTAAGGGACCTGACCCTTTGGAGGAAAAATCTACCAGATAGCACAAACCTAGTTTGGGGCCAGGAAAGAAGTGATTATGTTGTGTGGAAATTGTTTAAAAACTTTTTGTGCACGGCATTTTTCCGCAATTGAATATATTATTATACTCGAGAGCTATTAGCAAGTCTTTGATGGATAGTTTTTGAGCGAGATAAATCTGTGTTACTTTTACAATAATAAATAGTCTATACATTTTACTTTTTATTTCATTAAGCAGCATTCTTTATTGTTGAGGTTTCAAGGAATTTATAACTTGTAACGACTACGGGTTCCTTCCTCTCGAGTGTATTTGAGATTGATACTGCGGGTTCCTTGACTCTAAAAAAAGGTTTCCTAACCCCTAATACAAGATTGGAGAGTCCAAAACTCTGAGTTTAGTTGGACCAAAGCGCACCACAAGACTACTATCAAATGATTCCCTTTCGCGCTTTGATCGGAGTTGCGATGAGGAATAGAGGGTGTGAACGATTTGCGTTGCTTTAAATTTTAGACTCCATGGTTTAGATCCGTCTTCAATTAACGGGTACACTAGAAATCAGAAATCAAAAATTTCTTTCAGGGTAAAGAATTTACATTCTGTTTGCTGAATGTTATTGTACTATGCTAGCCGCTGCCTTCGGGCCGTTTTTGTATTGGAGAAAGTCTTGAAGTTTTTTTGTAGACAGACTGCCTTACCGCTAACAAGATGTAAGATAAGATAAGATAATTTATTTCACAAAAACTTTGCACAAAATATGACCTTAGTGATGATGATAATTGGATTACAATAGTAATCTATGACTAACAAATATTTTACTCGCTCAGGCCCGAATGTGTAACTCATCCTGCACGCACTTTGTTAGTCTTACGGGAAACGCCGTTTTATTGTATTGTTTTCTACGTTGTTAGGTCAGAGAAGTCACTACTAGAGACCACTAAATACTGTTAGTATATAGAGCTCCAGATACCTGTTCTCTGTGGCATAAAGATGCTCTTTGCTTTAAATCGGCGCATTTTTTAAACGTTATTCTCATGGTTACGGTGTATACTTGTATTTATAAAAGTAGGACTGCATAGATGCTCTAATAACTTTTTCTAACATCGATACAAAAGCTTGCTAAGCGTATTTTCCACTCAAATAAATAGCCTTATTAGCAACCTTCATACGTCCCACTACAAGAAATAGGCCTTCTCTCAGAGAGATGACTAGGATACCCTTTGTTAGGATACCATCTACCAGGCAAGTACAGTATAAATATTGAAATACACCCAGACTGAGACCATTTGTACAATTCAAGTATGGATAAAAATAAGAAGTAAGATATAAATCGAATCCACGTCGTCGTAACCGCAAGACCAACGACGCAGTCAAAGTGTTGTTTATAATAAATAAAATACCGTGTAAAACATTTTATAATGGTGTAAAATTTAATCTACTCCGTCGGTAGAAGCAGGGTTTCATAAAGCACGCGAATGAAATTTCAGACATTCCCTCGTTCACCCGCTGCCTATTCATTTTATTTTTTAATTTAATATGTAGCTGAAGCATTTACCAAATTCCATACAGTCAAGTATACAATTGAATAATACCATTGAAATTGTGGAATTTGTCAATTCAATATTTATAAAACCTCGCCTGATAAAAATAAACGAATTCTCATATGTTTCCCAAAATAGAACCCCCTATTCGTCAATAAGAACTTTTAGTGTATAATAAATATAAAAAAAATATAAAAGTTCATACACTTTTAATCTATAGAAATGTAATTTTTAATTGTTCTTTTCAAGGTCATAATCTAAAATGTTAAACTTTTACAATGGGAACGATTTCGAAACTCTGAAAAAATATAGATTTCCTACACATAAGTTTCCATTGGCGATAATGAAAAGGAAGAAACCGTTATTGTTCCTGTGACACTAAGATGCGTGGAACAGTTACTGTTGCAGGAACAGAAACTGTTCCATCCGTTTTGGTTGTCACAGATTGAAATTTAACTATGGAACAGTAATATATTTTTTCATAATTTCAATTGTTTTCCCGTTGTAAATCTTGCTAGTTGCTAGTAGTAATAAGTAGAACCCCCTACTTTCGGATGTTACGTACTATGGTACCTCACATGACTAACTCAAATGACTTACATACAAAAGACACAAAAGGCTACGGTTGCAGGGCCAGTCACGCAGGTCAAAATTTTACTATGGATTAGCTTTTTTTTACTTTCAAAGTTTATCCCATTGTAAAAGTTGATAGTAGTGACAGTAGAGCCTCCTATTTCGGGTGTGATAGAGTTATACAGTATGGTACCCCACATGACAAAATCAAATGTTTTACATACAAAATGACACAAAATTTGTTAGGAGAGAAACCATACCCCCTGCATACACAGGTACTTATAATTTTGAGATGCAGAATATTGCCAACCTTGTATTCATAAAACCAAAATTCATAGTTTATTACGACGATTCGATTCACATTATGTAGGCGAGACTTTCTACATGGTAATTTGTAGGTTAATCGGCTATGCAATGTACATCCAATTGTCATAGTAAACCATGAATTGTAGCTGGATGAAATAGGGCCCAGAAAGTATTTCATCATCACGGTTCATGGCGCAAGACTACAGCGCATGGCTGTAAATAAGCAGGCTTTCCACTAAGTTAAAAACCCGCGACGCCCGCCATCGTACCACCTACGCAGGTGTCGCTGACTCTATCTATCACACAACTCCAAAATAGCAACGACACGTTAACCTGTTAAAAACCTATAGACGCAAACTTGGGTGGCGTGCATCCGCCCACCCCACAGCCTCTACTCTCTAATCATACACAGTAGGGATAATAATATTAACTTCAACACAACAATCACTCAGCCTTATCCCAGCCTGTACTATGGTAACCAGGCCAGGACCTCGCAAACATGGAAAAATACACTGACTGAGGTCATTTGTACAAATCAAATTCCACGGTCTCCAGCGGGAATTGAATCCACGATTTATTTTGGTAGTCTAGCTGGCTTTGACAGCCTCGCTGTTCTAGCTCAGCGAGGCAATCAAAAACCTCCGAGTGTGCGACACTCTCGCTCTGCCGCTCAGTAAAGAGACGTTTATATTTCTACATGAATATTTCTACCACATTGATGGCAGTGTTGTACTGGTGACGTGATGAGCGAGCCACCAAACCTTACAATTTAGTAGCCACGTGAACTGAACGTTGCTTAGATCAATGTCGGCAATAAATCGACTTACTTAAGGGGCTTTACTTCTGGGGTAGTGCCAGAAGATATTTATGTGGGGCCATGATGTACTTGTAGTGACACCTTCTACTCCATTTAGAATAGCCACAATCCTTATGTGCAGAGTCGAATATTATACATGACATCAAGCTGTACGCACGCGTCTCATTAAATACCACCAACCAATAGCCTCCTTACATACTTTTGTAACTCGTACAGTAAAATTAGGAGGATCCGTAGCGATCCAGAGTAGCCGTGCACCCAGGGCGAGCGAGGTGGTGGCGTCCGGCGGTTGATCCGATCGCGGCGCACGCGGCTGATTGATGACACCCGATTAGTGATGCCCGGACCGCCCGTGAATAATTGTCGACGGTTTTTGCTTTATAAAGCCACCGAGGTTTTTTTCAGTCTGCGAGAGGTCGATGTTTTCGCTCAGAGTTTTCCGGAATATTTTTTTTTTGCTGCAAATTAGCGCTTGTTAGATTCTCGTCCGGTGCATAATTTGTCTTTAGCTGAAGCTTGAGTAAGTGAAAGTTGTGGAGTACGAACCAAAGAAGTGCCAATTCCTGAAGGTATGTTTTGTTACTAAAATAAATAATCTTACAAAGTACACTCAGTGTCGTTACGAGCTACTGTAGAACAAAATTAACATAAGGTGTACAATCGACTCTACAATATTTTAGAGAGCACAGAATAGAGGTTTGATTGTGTTTACAATTGGAAAAGACAAGTTTGTAGCTTTCTTTGTCCATTTTTTCTCCAAAACAATCTTGATTATTAAATGGACGCCTAGTTAACCAGTAACGTTAATTAAGTCGCAGTTTATGTGTAACTTTGAATAAAATATTTTGAATTTGAATTAGAGCCTTGCGAGAAATTGTGGGAAGGCTTATAATAAGGTTCTAATTTATTTTTACTCAATTATATTCTGGCTCAATTAAAACGGGCTGAGGTGCTCTCGAGTTTAAATAAATATTCAGGTGACTGATTAAAAGAAAAACCAACATGTTAATAAAATGATGATCACAATAATATAACTGAAGTAAATGGTTTAATCACAGTCCAGTGGCAGCTAAATACCTGCATGCGTAGTCACAGTGGGTATTTATAGTACCATAATTACTTTTTGGTCCCAAACTAGGATACCCTGTGCTATGGTAACCAGGCAATGACACCACTAACATGCAAATACACCGAGACTAAGACCATTTGTACACATGTACGGCTGCCCCCATTGGAGATCGAACCGACGACCTCTGGCTTGGTAATCATACATGATACCGCGAGTCTAGCGGCACTAGACCAACGAGGCAGTCATGTATCACTCTATCATTCTAGATATTAGATTTTATATATTATAATTATATCATCATCATCAGCCCTTTCACGCCCACTGCAAGACATAGGCCTCCCTTATGGTTTTAATAACCATGAGGGGTTTTGCCATAATCGCCACGCTTGGCAGGCGGGTTGGCGATCGCAGTAAGCGGTTGGAATCTCAGGAAGACGCTGCTGCCCGTCTCCTGGTAACTTATTTCCTTAGTCGTCTTCTACGACATCCACGGGAGAAAATGAAGTGACGCTATTCTTAATCCGGCGCCACACGGAATATGATTCTATGCCCATACAAATTGCGAAATTATACCCCTGAAAACCGTGCATTGTACTTAAATAATTGGGCTACAATATTTTATCGTAATTATTTAATGTTATTAAATCTAGTTTTAATAGAGTTCAGAATTGAAGGATAATTACAATTGCACACACTACCTGTCGTATAATCCATGCCGAAAATGTATTGTAAAAGCTATAACCCAGGGATGGCTGAGTCTAGGATTAGCTTCTTCCGAGATTCGAATCTTTAACGAGCAAGTCGAGTTATGACAGAGATGTCATAATCTATGCACTGCATCACCGTGACTTGTCATAATGCGTGACTTACTGCTTGTCTACGCATCTACGCATCTACACCGGAGCTAAAAAAAAAGGAGAGAAGAGTTGTCTATGGTCGATTCGTGGCACGACTTGACACACGCTAATTACCTACTTATGTAACGCCTTTTGTTAACGCCAATTAAATTCTACAACTAATGTTATTGTAACAAGCGCGTTTCAATAAATCCCTGGACGAGGCAGCTATACGCAGCACTGTGGCAGAAAGCTCACCGTGATCTAGACCGAGTCTAGACACATTGGACCTTACGCAGCCGGATTACTACGAAGGCATCTACCAGTGCAGAGCAACGCAGTTTGGTGAGCTAAGCCAACCAGTCCATCCTACCTCAGTTCCTACTCAGTGTTTAATACCGTGCTTATTCTGCAAATTCCAGCGTCCATCTTGGCCTAACAGTGATATCTGCTTCCCCACGTCGCAGCCTACGCTAGCTGCCGTCGGGAAGTTCAGTGCATCTAGAAGTTAAATTGTGAGTACTCCGCTTTCCCGTATACCACCAAAATGAGCAAGGATAATGCCAGTATCCCTATTGGCGAAACTCTAACTATTCGAGATCTTATAAGAAAGAGAGGCAATATAAAAACTAGGCTGACTAATTATACGAAATATGTAGATCAGTTTGAGGGTCATAAGCTGCTTTCTGACAAGCGTATTCAGTTTCAGCTGCGTTTAGAAGCAGCCGAATCTATCTATAGTGACTTTGTGCAAGTTCAGACAGCCCTAGAAGATTCTGTCAGTGATTCCGATATTGAAGAGTACATGTCAGACAGGGAATCTTTCGAGAGTAGTTATTTTAGTATCGTGGCTATAGCTAAAGGTATGCTGGAGGAGGAACAACTCGCTAATCCTACCTTCAAAAAATCCGATGGCAATCCGCATCAATCAATTAAGTTGCCCACTATTACTATACCGACCTTCGACGGTTCCTATGAGCGCTGGCTTGAGTTCAGGGACACTTACCTCTCATTGGTCCATAATTGTACTGAAATCAGTCACATCCAGAAGTTTCACTACCTCAAATCTTCGCTAACGGGAAGCGCGGCACTAGTTATCGATTCCCTCGAGTTTTCAGCCGCGAACTATATAGTAGCTTGGGAATTAATCACAAACAGGTACAACAATACCAGGCTTCTAGTTCACAATCACGTCAAGGCACTATTTTCGATCCAACCGCTGACTAAAGAGTCGCCTCTGCTTTTAAGGAAGCTTATCGATTGTATTTTAAAAAACATTCGCGCACTCAAAATGCTCGGTGAGCCCACCGACTCATGGGACACACTAATTATTTACATTGTTGTCTCAAAACTCGATAACATTACTGAACGCGAGTGGGAACAACATAAAAGCTCTTTATTACGCGGCGATTCGAAATCTAGTCTTAAATTAAGCGATTTGCTAGGTTTTCTAAAGGATAGGGCCGATATGTTGGAAACTTTGATAGTTACGCACTCCAAGGGTAACGACAATAGAAAACAAAGCGCTGCTGTCGTTCCGAAGGTACACTGTCACATTTCCACTACTAAACCGAGCACTAAACAACGATCAGTTAAAAAACTATGCCTTATGTGCAATGCTAATCATCCACTGTATTCTTGCCAAAAGTTTCTCGATTTGTCGTATAATGAGAAGTTGCAATTCGTTGCTGACAAGAAACTGTGCGAGAACTGCATGCGTACGGGGCATGTACTTGTAGATTGTCGTTTTGGGCCTTGCAGAAAATGTAACGTAAAACATAATACGCTATTACACCGTGACGAATCAGCAGAGAATGCAGTTATCAATCGCGCAGTTACTCTTCTCTCTGTAGGTGTCGATAAACAAAGCGAGTCGACCGGTTCTGTCACGTCTCCTACCCAATTTGCACACATGCAAAATGCGCCTATACACTCCCATGTTGCACACGAAGACATTAATAATGCGCTTCAGTCTTCTTTGCAACCGGTATTGTTATCGACCGCACTCGTCGAAATATTCGATAAATCAAATAACAAACATACTGTCCGCGTTCTACTTGACAGCGGCAGCCAAAGATGTTTTATATCTAAATCACTATGCGAATTAATAAAAGCGCCACTGGTACAGTCCACACAACAAATAACCGGAGTCGGTAATTCGGTTACTCAATGCACGCAAACATGTAACATTACGCTCATGTCAACTACCGGCAACTATAAAACGCACGTACAATGTTTAGTTTTGCCCGAAATAACTTCTACAATACCATCTGTAGGTATTAAGTTGACGGAATTCCGTATACCCGACCATATTCAGTTGGCCGATCCCAAGTTCCACGAAGCTCAATCAATTGAGCTTTTGATAGGCGCGGATTTGTTTTGGGACCTGCTTGATGAAGGGAGAATGCGCCTTTCTAACGGCCCTTACCTTCAGAATACAAGGTTGGGTTGGATAATTTCTGGGCCTATATTATCTAAAACCACACAAACCAATCGCACGCAATGCTTTTTTTTGCACTCGGTTGACTTAGACTCGCAACTTCGCCGGTTCTGGGAGCTCGAAGAGTTGTGGCCGACAACCGACGCGCTCACTGATGAGGAGCGGGCATGCGAGAATCATTTTATTCAGTCCACTAAGCGTGAAGCTGACGGAAGGTTCTGTGTTCGAATCCCGTTCAAAGAGTCGCCTGAAAAGTTAGGAGAAACGCGAGACAAGGCCGAACGTCGTTTTGTGGCCTTAGAAAAAAGATTAGACCGCTCACCTGAATACAAGAAAATGTACAGGGACTTTATTATGGAGTATATTAGTCTGGGTCACATGATCCGTGTCGATATCTATAGCGCGCCCCATTTTTTTATGCCGCATCACGGTGTATTTCGCGAGCACAGCACGACGACGAAGCTGCGTGTGGTGTTCGACGCCAGTGCTAAGTCAACCACGGGCAAATCACTGAATGACCTACAAATGGTAGGCCCAGCTATACAAGGTGACCTTATGTCCATATTATTGCGCTTCCGACAATATGCTTACGTCGCCTGCGCTGACGTACAAAAAATGTACCGCCAGTGCATGGTGGATAAGAACCAGAGAGATCTACAGCTAATCCTCTGGCGCGATCATCCCTCCGACCCATTCGATGTTTATCAATTAAATACCGTTACATACGGCACTGCGTCCGCGCCCTTTCTAGCAGTTAGGTGTTTAAAGCAGTTGGCATTCGAATGCTCGGATCCAGATGTCGCTAGAACAATAAACGAGGATTTTTACGTAGACGATTTATGCACAGGTGCTGATTCACTTGAAAAAATCACGTTCATTTGCCGTGAAACTGAAAAACAGCTCAGTCTGGGTTGCCTCCCATTGCGTAAGTGGGTATTTAATTACGACTGCGAGCTACAGACAGACACAACTTGCGCTTCACGTGAGCTGTCACTAGGCGAGCAAGCTCAGTCTAAAACGCTGGGCTTGGGATGGTACAACTTAACCGACGAGTTGCATTTTCACACTGAGTTAAAACCTCATTTAGGTCCACTCACTAAACGCGTTATATTGTCTCAATTGTCACAAATATTTGACCCGTTAGGTTTACTCAGCCCTACAATAATTATCGCAAAAATTCTGTTACAGAAATTATGGCTATTGAAATTAACTTGGGACGAACCGGTTCCCTGTGACGTCACGCGCAGCTGGCAGTTGTTTTTGTCTAATCTCTCGGAGTTACATAGCCTACGGGTGCCGCGTCATGTCAAGGCCAATGCACCGTTATCAATCGAACTGCATTTGTTTACCGATGCGTCGCAAAATGCCTACGGCGCCTGCGCATATGTTCGTACATTTTGCAAAGACGGAACCTTGTGTGTTCGATTGCTATGTTCAAAAGGAAAGGTTGCACCCTTGAAACCTGTTAGCATTCCCCGATTGGAGCTGTGCGGGGCATTACTGGGAGCTAAGCTTTATGCAAAAATAAGCAAGTCGCTTTATGTTCAGTTCGATAAAGTGATTTTTTGGACTGATTCAACTATAGTCCTTGGCTGGCTACGTATGGCGCCTAGGTTACTAAAAACCTTTGTACAAACCCGCACATCTTTAATTCAAGAATTGACAAGGGAACACTCATGGCAGCACGTTCGCGGTAAAGACAATCCCGCTGATCTTGTGTCGCGAGGCCTTCACTTAGACGAACTAAAGTCTTCACAGTTTTGGTGGGAAGGTCCTGAGTTCCTTCACGATCCTAGCTTCGATTCTACGAGGTTAAATACCGCTCCAGAGATAGACCCACAAAATTTACCCGAGGTAAACAATAAGTGGTTAGGTTTCTCCTGCCAAGACGTAACAGACACATGTATACTCATTCCATTCAGCCGTTATTCCCAATTCAGTCGCTTAGCGCGAGCTTGTGCGTATGTCTTGCGTTTTATTTGTAACGCGCGCAATAAACGCGACCGCCGTACGGGAAATCTAAGTGCGACTGAATTGGAACAGTCTAGGTACACTTTAGCACGATTTTCCCAGATGGAATCGTTTTCCATTGAGTATCAATGCCTATTGGAACATAAACCGATAAATAAATCACGCCAATTATCTGGTTTAAATTTATTCTTGGACGAAAGTGGTGTCATGCGCGTAGGTGGTCGACTACAAAACTCAGATGACTTTAGCTTCGACAAAAAACACCCAATTTTAATTTCAGCAAATCACCGCTTGGCTCTTCTACTGTTCCGAAGCCAGCACGTATCACTCCTCCATGCAGGACCTCAGCTTCTTCTGTATACGATCAGAGAGCTGTGGTGGCCTATAGGTGGCAGAAATCTCGCGAAAAGGGTTGTCCATGATTGTGTTAAATGCGCGCGATTAAAGGCCAAGGCTCTAAAACCGATCATGGGCAATCTACCTAAAGAACGACTGATGCCGGGCTTCCCCTTTATGCGCTGTGGAGTCGATTACGCCGGGCCAGTGTCAGTATTGAACCGTAAAGGCCGAGGTGCTAAAACGGAAAAATCGTATATTTGTCTCTTTGTGTGCTTCGCAACACGCGCGATACATCTAGAATTGGTTGGTGACTTGTCATCGGATGCATATCTACTTGCGCTCAAAAGATTCATTTCACGTCGAGGGAAACCCGTCGAAATATTTTCCGATAACGGGAAGAATTTTGTAGGCCTAAAAAACAACTTTTCCCAATTTTTAAATAGTTGTTCGCGTGAGATTTTAGAATACGCGTTAAGTCAGGACATTAAATTTTCGTTCATTCCGCCTTATTCGCCTCATTTTGGTGGTCTGTGGGAGGCAGGAGTTAAGTCTTGCAAACACCACCTCCGCCGGGTTGTAGGGAACGCAAATTTAACATATGAAGAGCTTGGCACGGTACTAACACAGATTGAGGCCATACTTAACTCTCGCCCGCTAACTCCTATGTCCTCAGAACCCAACGAGTTCCTTCCTCTTAGCCCAGCTCATTTCCTGGTTGGCCGCCCACTCACTGCTCCTGCCTGCGCTGACCTGGACACCGTGCCGATGAATCGCCTGTCACGCTATGAGAGATTGGAGCAAATGCGGCAACATTTTTGGATCCGATGGTCAAAGGAATATGTTTCCGAACTGCAAACGAGGAGCAAGTGGAAGGAAGACAACGCCGGGCTAGCCAAAGACACCTTGGTTATCATCAAAGATGACAACCTGCCACCGCTCAAATGGCTCCTTGGACGGATCATCAATACGGTTCCTGGAAAGGATGGAGTTTCAAGAGTTGCCGATATCCAAACTGCAACGGGCGTAATAAGAAGGGCATTTTCTAAAATATGTCCTCTTCTTAAACACGATGACCAGCAAACTTAATATTGGAATAACCGAGTGATTCCAAGGCCGGGAGTATGTCTACGCATCTACGCATCTACACCGGAGCTAAAAAAAAAGGAGAGAAGAGTTGTCTATGGTCGATTCGTGGCACGACTTGACACACGCTAATTACCTACTTATGTAACGCCTTTTGTTAACGCCAATTAAATTCTACAACTAATGTTATTGTAACAAGCGCGTTTCAATAAATCCCTGGACGAGGCAGCTATACGCAGCACTGTGGCAGAAAGCTCACCGTGATCTAGACCGAGTCTAGACACTGCTTTATGTATTTAGTTCCAGGAAATAAAATTTAAAACACAATACAAACAAAAACAAATCCAACACAAAATACACCGCAGGTTTTGTCAACCTCATATACAAAAAGTTCAATTAAAAAGATAATAATAATAACAGAATGTCAAAACGTCATTAAAAAAATAATTGGAAAGAAAAAAAGAACGAAAGAAAGAAGACATTTATTTAAATTAAACATTAACATTAACAAATCGCTCCGAGTCACATCCGACCCAAAAGTTCAGTCCAGTCCTCATAACAAAGCTAACCGCTTTAGGTCTTAGCTCAGATATGCCCTAGAGCGAACGTCCAAGTCACTCACGCCGACAATACGGTAGGATAAAATCTTTCATTTTATTGGTGATACCGCTAGACCAACAAGTGAAGGTAATAAAAGCGTTTTGCGTGCATGTTGTATTCGACGCTTTTGAAATTCAGTACACCCACTCTTCAACAATCAACCATTCTTCAATCGTCTAAGTTTGGAGGCAAATTCCAACATATTTTTCACGCTTTATTTACATTCCATAATAGGGAGTGACTCGGCAAAACCTTCCTTTGTGAACGAACAAAAACCAGTTTTATGCTGAAACGATTTATAAAACTATTCATAACGATTATACGTCAAAAAACGGCTGAGTATCCCTCCGGGTCTCTCTGTGGGGTTTCCACTCAAACACCAATCATTATAACATGTTTTTGTATCATTTTCCCCTCTTTCCTACAACAAAAAATGCATATTAATAATACATATTCAGGCACAATTTTTATAAAAGCGAATCGTCATCCACTGCTGTGCTCACACACCTTACGATGTAGCGGGAAACTGGAAGGAATTAATTAACTACGGCGTGATTTTGAAATCGTTAGGCATATTTATAGAGAATATCCTTTTCATTACGATAAACCGGATTTTCAACAATTAATCAGTAATGGTATAGTATATTTGTAAATATTCGTGATTTCTGGCCTTGGTTCGAAACTGTGATGAATACACACACAAAGGAAGTACCGTAGCGTTGAAAAATTATTTCTATTATGTTAAATATTTTAAAGTCTGTCGTAAGCGAATGAACATTTGACTTGTCCAGCGGTGTCTATAAGTCGATTTTTTTATTATAGGTTTCTTCGATTTCTATGGTTCCGTGTGAGTTCACTGTCCGTGTCTGTCTTTCTATCTGTATGTCACCAGGCTGTGTCTCATGAACCGTGACAGCTAGACAGTTGAAATTTTCACAGCTGATGTATTTCTGTTGTTGCTATAACAACAAATACTAAAAACAGAATAAAATAAATATTTAAGGGGGGCTCCCACACAACAAAAGTATTTTTTTGCCTCTTTTTGCTCGATATTAATAACGGCAACCGGTTGACTCAAGCGTCTATTCATATTCACAAAATATTTATTTCTATATTCTCTTCAAATTAAATAATTAAATTAAAATAAAATAAATATTTAAGGGGGGCTCCCATACAACAAACGTGATTTTTTACCGTTTTTTCTCGATCTTTGTGTCTAATGTTGTATATTTCCTCAGTGGTAATGGTAGGGAACTCTTCGTTCGTGAGTCCGACTCGCACTTGGCCGATTTTATTATTTTTCGTCCCGATTGTTCATTTTGAAATAAATATGGGTAGCAAAAAAAAATTTTGACGCGCCCTTTTTTTCAAAACAATCGCCATATTGTTAGGTTTCCAAATCACGGTTAGAATGCCCCCTTAAAACAGTGAACGATTTCTAAGTCACCCTGTAGAATATTCAGCCGCTGCAAGCGTTTTACAATCTGATTTCAGATTTATTGGGGCTCCATGAGGTAAACCGGAGCCAACAATGAAAAAAACATCTTTTACAGAGTTATAAATTCGTAGTAGCAATACGACTCGCTAACGAAGACATCTTGAAGAAACCTGAGTGTCCGAAGTTTTCACATACCTCAGCTCTTGAAATCACCAACCCTCGCCTGGCACTCGTGGTGATTAAGCCCATATTTCTCTGTGAGAAAAGGCCAGGCCCTGGAATAGTACGCATGTTGGCTGTTTTTTTTTTAAATACGGACGTTCAAGGCTGCTTATTTATATTGTTAAGTATCTTTTTAACTAGTTCTTATTTGGAAAATCCGAACACACAGAAAGATAGGCATTTAGGTATTTACTCAGTGAACTTCTCAATTCAGAAACCGGTAAGTGTTTCATAAGTACGTTACACTCGGTCGGAAACTTAAATTTTTAATTTCTCACTAACAACAAGTAGTAATAATGGTCCCTCGGCCATTTGCAGATAAGTAAGTACCTATGTACAGACGATAACATCGATAAATCGCGAGCCAAGTTGCGCCGGATGTAGGTGGATGGACCGACCATCAAAGACTATTCACCCGCCCAGAGTCAATGAAGACTAGAAATTCTATTTCTATTAATTGCGATCTTCTTGTCTTATTGTATTTGTAGTACAGTAATGGTAAAACTCAACGTGTAAGATCGTGGGTTCGAATCCCGGCAAGTGCGTACCTTACGTCTGATCCTAACTATGAGTCCTAATTATGCGCACCAAAATCTGAGGGAATCCTGACTATTGCAATAGGAATAAGTATGATATTTGGCAGTTAGACGATTAGAATCGCTCAGGATTTGGTGCACGTCATATAGGAGTAGAGCCATAGATAGGAGGGGATTCGGATGGGCCGTGCCTATCCTAAAGTGTCTAGTGCCCACCCCAGGATATCCAGTTACTGCATACATGCTTTGATATTAATTTGATGTCGTAGACCAGCCCCTGTACTCTCTACGCTGTACTCGCTATGCTATTGCGTACTAATTAAATGAATTCGTCAGAAATAACGACTTAGTAAATATTTTAGTTGTAAGAAATAGCATTAAACTTATATTAAAACTTCAGAGCTCAATGGAAACGCTAAATTAATAATTGCAATCAAGAGTACCACCTCTTTCCGGCGGGCGGCGTGGACCTACAGCAACGTTGCCTTTTAGCATCGAGATGAGCGGATGTTTTGTAATTTTTTGTTCAAATACAATTCATTAGTTGAAACATAGGTAACACGTCGAGTCTGTACCGCTGTCGTTATTCAGTCCGCGGGGAAAAGCGCGCGCGCCGGGCTCACTCGCCACCGGAACCGGACGTGACGCGTCTTCGCGCGCACCACCTCCTTCCGGCGGCGTGGAACAAGAGCAACGTTGCCTTTTAGCATCGAGGTGAACGGATGTTTTGTTTTTTTTTTTGTTCGATGTTTTGTGTGCATTTGCGAGGTGTGCAAATGCGGGAGGGTGGCGATGTGTATTATGTGTATAAAGGGAAATCATAGTTGTAATTTTTTTTCGGTTTGTGCAATAAAGTTTTCTCTATCTATCTACAATTTCATCTGCCTACCTAGCACGTAGGCTCTTAATAGTAGGGAAAAGAGCGACATTATGTATGAAATTGACAGACAGAGTTTGTTAATCAGAAAAATAAAACTTAATGCCACAGATAAGACAGGAATATTATTTTCACTTCTCATACTCGTAAAATTCGACTTTAAGTCATGCGTAGATGACATAAAATCGCTTTTTAAGCTCTAGGGAATAAAGTAATTTTTTCTTCTAAAACTATGATTATGTCTATGTTAAATTCTCATATGTAATTCTGTACATACAATAAATAATATTCTATCTATCTATCCATCTATCTATGATAGTGAGGCTCAACAGCCAAACAGAGTCAAAATATATTGCACAATTTAATTGAGCAGTAAAATTTCGTAGAATACTAAAACTTGTTGTTTTATTTTATTCTTGCTATAATTATTTGAATTCCGTAGGGTTTCTATAATTAAACTAATGAAATCAGATAAAATAGGAGTTGATAATTGTTTAAAAATGCGCCGAAATGTTTTTATGACTTGGCAGAAAACTAGTATCTAAGTCTAAATTCACAAGGTAAAAATAAAAATAAAACATTAAAAACTTAATTGCCGGGAATCGGTTATTTTTTATGTTCTTTCACTGTACGACGATTTTGTTGTCCGAAATTTTCCTCGCAATCGAAGTGAAAAGCAGAGGTGTAACTGAGACCTAAATGTCCATTTTTGTCCTCGACTATTGCTTTGGATAAAAATGGATCACTTTAAGCCCGTGTTGCACAGTCTACTATTATTGAACTCTAAAGCTCATAACATAAAAGATTTGCAAATATACAGAATACAATTGGCGGTCTTACAAATTATATGAAAGGAGCAAAAGAAACTCGCCCATGCAATCTACAAACAATGTACACATCCTTAAAATGTGATAACAGGTGCTAAAATGTAAACAACCTTCAACATTGTTTCTAAATACATAGATTTAATTGATTTTGCTTATAAATTGCTGTACTAAATATGCATTTCTTGCGGAAGTCATTCCTTTAAGAGGGTCGGGAGCTACAGATTAAGGAAAAGCCTTTTTGATCTGATATCCATAAACTGACCCTTAATAATACTAGTACAGTCGACAGCACATTCACCTTTAACCGTGTGCACTCTACTCTGTTACGTTAGGGGCGACTTTGCAGCAAAACGTAAAGCTTGACCTGCTTTCCAGTGTACCATGGAAGTCAGTGCATTTGTATCATGTGAATTTACCTTTATGGAAATAACGAACTTTATTTTTAATGCGTTATCTTAGGGTTTATACCTGTTCCCAAATCACATGTACCGTACGTAATCACAAAACAAAAGACCACAAAGGGCGAATAATGAGCTTACGCCCCGCGACTGTAACTTACCTATTGTTTTTCTCATTTTCCGTTTAGGTAGGCGCTAATGAAATTTTCCCATTCACAAAATGTTTATTTTGTTCGTGAATATGAGGCGGTAAATGTACATTTATTTGGGCTGAAATATGGCCCAACATACGTTCGGGCTGGCACCACGCGTAATTGACTTCGCCTTAATGAAACGTCATTCACTTAGAGAAGACGGCTTACTCCATATACACCCAAAATGTTGACTTCTTTTTAATACTATACTGTACAGAAAGTGAGTAACATTCGGGACAAGACTCAATTAGTTTTGGTTTAAAAAGTAAAATACACGCTTTTGCTGGTAATACACGCCTGGTGCCACAGGACATTATGAAACTAGATAAGTTATTTTCTACTATTTAGCTTTTTACACTGTTGTTCACAAACAATAGTGTGAAAAGCTAAATAATCCATGTTCATGAAAACGGGCAAATAAACATACATAAACATAATAACATAGCCAAGTGGTATTGCTACTACAAATTCGCAATAGTATGTACGTAACTTGGAAAACAAAGTCATTGGTAAATGGCCGGGGTTCGAACCCAAGACCTCTTGAATGTGACTTCAATGTTCCACCGACCCGACCGCACTACCACCACTCTTTTACAGAAACGTATAAATAATTTGTTGACACTCTTCAGAGGCAATTTAAATAATCTGTGGTTACGTTTTTCCATTTACCACAGACCATTTAAAAAACTGCCCCTGAGGAGTGTTTTAAGCAAACGTTGTTTTAACTAAATTCCGGATTCACCTACCTGCTTTTTTGTCGGAAGAGTCCGACAAGGTTCTTGTTTCGTGTTTTTGTAAATAAGACCTTAAAGTACTTCTAGGCAAAAACAGGGTCTAACTGCTAATTTCTAAATGGATAATTTCACTAAGTAAACTTTTAAGTCACGGTTTCTTTTAAAACCTGAAAAGACAGACATAGCGCCTGTTTCTGAATTGATAATTTCGCTAAGTAAATAGTTAGTCAGAAAAGAGCGTGACAGAACGTTACTTAAGTATTTACTTAGTGTAATTCTCAATTCAGAAACCGGCCCTGTTACTAGTATTTACTAAAGGATGACACACACCAACGCGGTGGCGGTGGTGGTGGCGGTCCATACATACATCATTTACGGCAGTAGTATATTGTATGGAACATTTCTCTAAATCGATTGAAAGAGGCAAAGACCGAGACGGAGTAGAGATAGCATTTGAGGCAATTCGCTCCGTTTCTTTTATCTTTTACGGGAAGGGTGATTCTTACATCCAAATGTCAATAAAGTATGTCAACGACAGTGCCCTAATTGGTATCTTAGTAAATAAAACATCTTACTAGTATATCCCCATCAAATATTATACAATACTGGAAGTTGCAGAAACGTTCGGTGAAATTTAAGGGTCCAACTGCCTAGAACTAAGGCCCAGAACCTAGGACTTAATAATTTCTTTGGCAATAACGACGAATCGATCAAAGTCCAGGTTATATAGAGTGTAGGTTCTAAAATAATTACCACAGTTTTATAATGTTGACGTTTTGCTAAAACGTCAACATTATAAAAGAAGGTTTTTTTATTCCGTTGGTGGCGCTAGTTAACACTGGGTCGCCCCCTAAGAGGGTTATTATATACATCAAGACAGACAACTCTTATGAAATTCCGCAATCACATAGGTAATTGAATTTTTGTATGAAGATTTCGACCAGGTGTCGCTCTTATTCAAACAGCTCAATCATGGCGAATAGTGACGGAGCTCGCGTCGTCGGCTGCTCGTCTCTGTAACCTGGTCGGACTCTTCCGACAAAAATGCAAGTAAGTGATTCCGGAATTGAAATGAAACGAAACTTTTTAGATGGATAGATGAATCATTTATTTACACTTGCACACACACACACACAAAAGCGGAACAGTATAAAAAGAGTACAACGGCGGAGAGACACAACAAAGAGACAAACAAAGAAATCAAACATAACACAACGTGCAATGTAGGTACTGTATGTAACTACACCAAATAGGTACGACCATATTGATACCTTCCCGGTCTTGTGCCGTCCACGTCGAGCGACTCCCCACCACCGTAACCAGGTCGCCAGGCCATCTGGTGGGGGGCCCGCGCTGCCCATCTGCCCAGGCTGCGTCGTCTGGTCCGCGGTCACCAGAACTTTATCGCCCCAACGGCCATCAGTCATCATCTATCTACATTCAATAGAGCAAATATCAAAATAAAATATGGAGTAGCTGATGTTTTTTTCAACATTCTGGAGTTGCTCCCATAATTAAAGTTGTCAGTATTGATGAGTACGGATGACCTTCTTAAGTTGTATCGGAATTTTCTGAAACACCTTGTAGAACAAAAGTCAGTAACAAAGAAAAATTCAGTCATACTAATGGAATCAGTACTGAAACGGGTTTTGTTGAGTTGTACTGAATTAGATATTTATTTGTTGTCCACGCATGCAGTACAATACAAATATACTGATTTAAAATGTCTAAATAAATATAATAATAACTTCCACACAACACAATCAGTTGACCTGGTCCTAAACTCGGTAATCTTGTGCAATGGAAATACGCTCAGACTGAGGCCATTTGTACATACGCTCATCTGGAATAACAACGACGGAATGACACTTGAAAAAGGGGTTCCTAATACAAGTATATTGTGTTATACATTCAGTGAAAAGAGTATCGGGAACGAATAATTTGTTTATGGTTCCAAATTCAATTTTTGTTTTTTTGTTGTTAGATTGGCACAGTTCTTTATTTTGGCGCGGAGTTAGAGTTGCATCAGTTATTCAGATTAAATACAGTGCCGTTTTAGTTCTATCATCTAGTGTGTATTGCGAATTTCATAGTGGATAAAAACATCGAAAAAAGAGTTTGTCTTGAATTTGGCATCGCCAATGGAATTTCGTGTCCGGAGTCATTGAAAATGTTACAGAAGGCTTACGGTGAATCGACTTTATCACAAACACATGCTTATGAGTGTTACAAAGCATTCAAAACGATCGACATATGATGGAAGATTTGCCTCGCTCTAGCAGGCGTCTGAAACTGAAGTTGACATCGCAAAAGTGAAGGAAATAATGACTGGAAAACCTCATTCAAATTTGAGAGAGAAAGCCGCCGAACTTTCTGTGTCTCACAATTCGATCCATATCATTTTAACTAATCACTTAGGTATGACATGTTGCCGCTCTGCTAGTCCCAAAAGACCTTAAAAACTCAATCGCATAAGAGTCGCTGAGGACATACTAGAACGAGCTAATTCCTACCCAACATTCATGGAACGCATTATTACTGGTGACAAGACGTATTTTATGAGTTTGACATGCAAACTAGTTAACAAGCTTTGGAGTCCAATTGAACTGCAACCGAAAAAAACACGCCAAAGTCTATCAAAAGTCAAAGTCATGTTGACTGTTTTCTTTGACTATCTCGGAATTCTTGCCGGAAGGTCAAACGTTAAATAAAAATTTACTACATATTTGTGCATTATGTTTAAGAAAGCAATTTCGACGAAAAAGGCCATATTTGCGAAAAGAAAATTCTTGGATTTTGCACCACGATAATGAGCCTTCGCACAAGTTCATCATTGTGAAAGAATTGTTGAACAAAAACTCAACAAATGCCATCGAGCAACAAGTTTATTCACCGGATGGGGCTCCAGCCGAATTCTTTGTTTTTCCTAAACTCAAATTACCACTTCGTCACAATACAAATAAAGACTTCGTGGCACCCGTTTTCATTCGGTAGAAGACATATAGGTAGGGAAATTGGCGACGAAAACTCAACTGAATTCTGAAAAAAACTATTAAAAAATGTTTTCATGATTGGATTATTTGTTGGTGTAAGTGTATGGTTTCTGAAGGTGGATACTTGAAAGCGATAAAATAAATTTGGATAAAAACAGTTTGTGTATTATTGATCTTTTCCCGGTACTTTCTTGACAGAGTAGTATATTATACCTACTCTTAAAGGGAAGTTAAAGGATAAAGAAATTTATTATGTATACGAACATATTACATGCTTCAGAAACGTATAAGGTAATTATTACAGGCAGGTAATGTGTGACAATGACGAGTTAAACACGAGCTAACATCAATACAATTGAATTTCCATTAATTTCAGTCAAATGACGCGTTATGTTCTTTCATAACTTTATTGCACATGGTCGCAAGTTGTTGAGATATTAAAATACTGTAAGTAAATAATGCAGGTAATTAAACTTAAAATTGTATAATAGTTGAATATTAGTACGCCTCAGTGCCAAAACACGCTGGAACAATTGATTAATATTTTATAACACCTAATACTAATGTACACGTATGTTTTACAAATAAATAAATCTTATCTTATATTATCTTATCTGTAAGACCAGCGTCGAAATGTTCTCCTATGACATACCGGATGAGCGAATTGTGTATCAGAATTATCTGCCAGTTAGAATAAACCGGCCCAGTGCGAGTCGGACTCGCGCACCGACGACGGTTCCATACTTTGTATTTTCTAAATTTTATATTTTTTTAGGAAATCCGCCGCATTAACAAATATTCTGTGAAAATTTCAACTGGCTACCTATTACGGTTCCAAAGATAGAGACCTTTAAAGACCGGACGGACGGACAGACAGACAGACAGTGGAGGCAGAGCAATAGGGTCCCGTTTGGCACCCTTCGGGTACGGAACTCTAAAAACTGATCGATAATACCAAGGTATAATCACTAAGATCGAGTTAAGAGAGTGTTTCCATCCCGTATCCTTCTAGCTCGCATATTCTAATTATAAATTATTGTAAAAGTATATGCATTCTTTTGACCAATGTGATCGGTTGCAGCACTAGAAAATTTTTTAGTTTGTGTTAGAGAAATAAGGCTTAAGAAAATCATGTTTATTCTTGCCAATTTATTATTAATATTAAACATATTATATATATATATATAACAATAATATATACAAAATATTTTTATATTCTGGTGCCACTTTATTTTTCAGTAGGTAAAAATGTTACTATTTGCGAGCGAGAGGCATGCCAAGGAGTAAACGCTCTCGAGTGAGCGTCACACAGGATAGCATATACATACTGAATATGTATTTTTATATAATAAAAGGTCGCTGGCGAATTCACAAAGGAAAATACACGACTGTCCGACGTCTAAAGCTCCTAACAATAGAATTCGTGTCTTTCGGAAAATCTGTCCTAACAAACACACATTAAAATGCAGCACACACTCGGAACTTTGTCTCAAGTTCCGCACACAAAAGTAAATGATAATATGATTTACTTTAAGCTGTTATGCCTTGATTAGGCTGTACCAATGACATCATCACTTGTCCACAAGAGTGGCAGTGCAAAGTGCACTCATGTGAACAAATGACTCAATCACAGCTTCAACGACATCTTCGCACCAGCCAAAAAGAAGAAATAAAACTTGATAATCAGACCAAACCTCTGCGGAAGACGAGAGCGACATTTGACATATTTGACTATATGATGTTTCATATAGTCAAATATAAAAGAAAAAGCAATACAAATAATGACCACATAAGTCATCACAAAGAATTACTCCACTTAATAGAAAGCCAACAGTTAGTATAATTCGAACTTCTATATAGAATTTTGAGGAACAAATACCTACTACTATTTAAATTATATTATGACATTTGATTCACTTTATTGTCCTTCGTATCACGATAAAGGATTGATAATCGTACAGCAGAAGGAAGAGAGAAGCATAGCGAGCTGAGTCTAAACGGGGAGTATATTAAAGAGGAAGAAAGGCGATGAAACAACAAACTCTAAAGGCTGACTGGAAACTTGTTCATATTTCTGAATCCCCGTTTAGATTCACCTGTTTGTGCTTCTCTTTACTCTCTCCTCCGCTACTTCTAATACCATATATTACAAAATGACATATGGTACACACAGCACATAAACTTAAATTTTAGTTGCAAAGTTGCCCGTGACGTAACTGAGTAGAATTTTTTATGCATTTAACGCTCTGAAATGAGTCCTTACGATGTTTTCCTGCACCGTTAGCGAGTGGCATAGCTACTACAAATTCGCAGTTTATGAAATAGTAGTAGTAGCTAATGCACGTAATTTAGTTAACAAAATCATTGGTACATGCACCGGGGTTCGAACCCACGACCTCCTGAATGTGAGGCAAGCGTTCTACCGATCGCGCTACCATCGCTTATGTAGTAGCTAATGTACTGAGTAGAGTGCAGAGATGTAATTTTTTGTAATATCCACTGTACCTCTAAATTAATAATAATAATAAAATCAGTACATAGATGCCGTATGGAAAAAACTGCAGAAAATATTGAGCACGAGGTTTTTTTTCCGCTAGGGAGACTTTATTTTTTTCTGCATGCATGCAGACTTTTTTATAAAAACAAAATTCCTTAACACTCTCACACTTATGCAGTTTAAATTGATATTTCTATTACCATTTAAACTATTACGGCGATAATACTAAGTAAACTTGAGAGGAATTTATTTTAGAGGAATCGTGTTTTAATAAATAACACCGTTGGTGCATCCCATCTGTGGTGCATCCTGACGATTTGTTATTCTGTTACAGTTTGCGTATTTAAGCGACGTTATTATATAATCTTTTTTTGGGGAAGCAGTCCCCGCAAGTAACCTGTTTAAACGACCGCACCTGACTCGGGCACGGTCTAAACTCGGCACAAACTTGACACAAAGTGCATTATAACTTTTACCTACCTGACGTGTTACCCTGTATGAGTGATTGCTGTTTCATTATTACCTACTATGTATACATGAATAAAGGCGCATAATGAGGCTAATAAATTAGTCATAGATTAAACCAAGAGGTAGCAGATACGTTACTCAATTACTGCTTTATATTATCAACCTACATAAGAAGGCTATGTTGTGTACGTGTAAGAAGTCAAGATATTGGACATTTAATTAAAATATTAAATGGATCACAATTCACAGTGTAGGTCGTGCACAGTATGAAACAAACTGTTACTCATTTAGGTAACATAGGATTTTAATATGATATATTCTTTTTTATTGGAAGGAATGGTACGAGGAAAGAGGGGTAGAAGATAGAAGGTGTACCTGGGCCCAGCCACAGAACTACAATTTCATGGTTTACTATGACAATTATTATTCGACGTACATTGCAAAATCAGACATTTATTTCAACATAAAGAATTGACATTCTGTTATTGCATGTCAATTTACAATGTTATCGTCAAAGTAGAGTAACCCACAGATTAATTAGTAGACTCTGCTACGCAATGTACCTACTACGAATAAACTACGAATTGTAGTTTTATGAAACTCAGCCCAGTATGTCAAAGAACTGTCAGCATAAATGAGCGGCGCGTTTTATAAAACTACAATTCATAGTTTATTACGACAATTAGATGCACTTATACTGTATAGCTGAGTCTTCCTAATTATTAATCTGTGGGTTAATCTACTTGCAGTATACGTCGAATTCACAGTAATCCAAGAATTGTAGTTTTATGAAATAGGTCCCTGTGGCCTGTTTCACATAACTACAATTCATGGTTCACTATAATTCGATGTACATTGTAAAGTCAATCGACCCATAGATTGACAAGTAGGACGACTTGGCTGCGCAATGTACATCGAATTGTCATAATAAACTATGAATTGTAGTTTTATGAAGCAGGCCACTGGAAGCCTGCAATGATTGCGGTTGGTGGTGCGGATGGATAAAATAGTGCCTTATCTTCTGAAGAAGACGTCAAGAATTCGCGTAAAGTTGGCGCTTGCATCTACTAGGTGAGGTTGTTTATGGACCGGCTACCCTTCATCATAATTCCACCTTTCGCCACTGCCGCAATCCCTTCCAAAGTAGATTCTGCGGTCGCACAAAATCGTCAAGGGTACAGCCGCAATTAAAAAAACGGCCTCGTAAAAAAGTAGGGCATCGTCTATTGCGGAGATAATATTTCGCACTCAATGGGCCGATACGGATGGACCGGGCATTACACACGGTCGTGCCGTTGACAAATATCGGGGGCGCTGTCATCGATCAGCGGTGGCAGGGGCCCTACTTGGTGTCAGCTATGAAATGTCTATCGTTCTACGCTCGAATTGAGCAGCAGAAAATACCAAATTGATCAGCAGGAAATTGCAAATGGGTGAACAGAAAATTCTAAATTGATCAGCAGAAAAGTACGAATTAATCAGCAAAAAATATTTAATTGATCAGTTGAAAGTTGCAAATTGATCAGTAGAAATTTACAAATTCCTCAGAAGAAGATTCCAAATCGGTCAGCACTAAATTCCAAATAGATCTGCTGAAAGTTTCAAATTGAAAGTCAATCAAAATCAAAGTGTATAAGTGTATACTTTGATTTAAAATAACACAGAAACTGAACTTAATGAACGTTACAAAATAAACCAGGTATCCTTTGCAAAATCTACATCCTTTTGGTCAAAAAGTGGACAAAAGAAGTCCAAATTGAGTTAAGAGCTAATATCTCATGTTGTATTGATCTGGCTTTAACTCAAGGCATCTTTGTCATCTAAATAATCTTTAAGGTCCCGATAGCCCTTTTGGCACATTTTATATGTTCTTGCGCCATAAAGGATGTTTTAACCTATGCCAGCCTAAATCATGAGAACGAAAGCTTAATATTTATAACTAGTGTTTAAGTTGTGTTGGCTACCTACAGTTTTGAAGATCGTACTCCTCTTGATAATTAGTTGATAATTGGTTGCATTACACATTTAACAAAACGGGCACTTATAAGAACGAAAATGGTGACTACATTGGTTCCAGATTCATCCTAAGTAGAGAAACTTTGCCCGTTGAAACGGAACGGTTAAATTGATGAAGCATTTTTCCCGTATCCCCCCAACCTTAACGCGGATTCGCGTATAACATGTATGAAGATATGTGTGTGTGCAAAATCTCGTATAACATTACATTACAGGCTGTCCGATCATGATGAAGGTGTTGGGAATAGTGAGCTATATCAATAAAGATGTTTTATGTATTTACTGTAGTGGCGTAGATTTATAGGGCCTCGATTCTTCAATTCTTGCGAGTCTACTATGTAAAAATGTAATCTGTGTAAAACGCCAGTCAGTATGTCCTAAATCCAGGTGATTTCACACATATCGCATTTTAGAAGACGAGAAGAAGAAGAAGAAGAAAACCATTTTATTCCAGCAACAGAAACACACACATATATTAACAAAGTTAATCATCATTCAGCCACAAGAAGTCCACTGCTGGACATAGGCCTCCTCCATAGATTTCCAAAAAGACCGGTTGGAAGCGGCTTGCATCTAGCGTCAGGAAAGGGTTATGCTCGGAATTTCTCTACGAGATCGAATCAGAAATGATGAGATTCGTAGACGAACGACAGTCGTCGACATAGCCCATCGGATTAGTAAGTTGAAGTGGCAGTGGGTGGGGCACATATCAAGCAGAACTGATGGTCGAAGGGGTCGACAAGTTAACAACGTTACAACATAAATTAATATTAAATCATAATACAAAAGTTAAAAAAGAAAAAAAGCAATAAAACAGTTGGTATTAACATAAGTTGCGGTGGGTCCCTGTTGCTGGAAAAGGCAGCTGGCTCAGGATTGCGCTGAGTGTATTCGCCCAAAGCGCTTTTCAGCCAGTGCCTGTCCGTCTCACAAATACACTAGGGTGCGGTGCAGTGCATACCAATTAATACACTGTTAAATAAATGAATAAAGAGATGAAATTGAAAATGAAAAAAAAATATATATTTATCAAATAAAGTTTTAAAAATCATAATAATATAAATAATTCTAATATTGGGATATTGATAAAAAGGGGTTTGCTCAGCATAAATGTTGCGTTAGGTACAACGCTGATTTTCAGCAAGTCCCTGTTAAATGTTTGATATAGTAAGAATTAAATAAT
Source organism: Yponomeuta malinellus (assembly GCA_947308005.1). Lineage (NCBI taxonomy): Eukaryota > Metazoa > Arthropoda > Insecta > Lepidoptera > Yponomeutidae > Yponomeuta > Yponomeuta malinellus. Next base: position 9,581,788 of record OX371006.1, on the reverse strand, counting down.
AACAATTACCATTACAATTACAATTACCATTAGAGTTGGACTCTTGATTACATAAATAAGCAAATGAATAAAATTACATAAAACACAAATAAAGTTAATGACGTATTATGTTAATGATTAAGATGCGATCACATTTTAAAATATAAAAATAGGGGGAATCACCTTTCTAGGGTAAAAATCAGAAATCTATTTCAACGTGTGGCGCGGAATTTTCGAACATGGTAGTGAGCGGGGCTGACAAATCAGTTTCTCAAGGCTCTTGACACTTCTCTTCCTCTTAGCGATTTTGCTCTATCGTAAAAACGGTAAAACATACAAGTGTCAAACTTGGTGTGATTAGGTATAGTGAAATAACTATGGTAGGTAGGTATTACAACAAATAACAATAAACAAACCAAGTATGCAGTGGACTCTTGGTAAGGTCCGTAACTAAATGAAAGAAACACATTATACTGCGTATACCTATCTTATTATCGGTCTATTATAGGTGGGTCCAAGTTACCACCGATTAGGTTTCGTAAAATGGATACAGACGTCGCGGCAGACCTAGGCGAAGATGGCGGGACGACCTAAATGCATTAATTCAGGCACTATGCGAGGTGGCTGCAGACAGGTAGGAGGGAGGGGAGGTTTTTGCCCAGCAGTGGGACACAAAAGTGGCAAAGTAAAAAGCAACCGGCCAAGTGCGAGTCGGACTCGCGCACGAAGGTTTCCGTACCATTATCTTTACAATATTTGAATATTTCAAGCGTCTACCTGTTGCCGTTACTAATATCGAGCAAAAAACTGCACAAAAATCACGTTTGTTGTTTGGGAGCCCCCCTTAAATATTTATTTTATTCTGTTTTTAGTATTTGTTGTTATAGCGGCAACAGAAATACATGATTTATGAAAATTTCAACTGTCTAACTATCGCGGTTCACGAGATATAGCCGGGTACCAGACGGACGGACGGGCAGCGGACTCTTCGTAATAGCGTCCTTTACCCTTTGGGTACGGAACCCTAAAAACAGACTATTATTACAACCGTCCAATTACCGACATCATAATAATATGCAAAATTGTATTTGAATTACTATCACTAGTAGTAAAAAGTAAAAGCTAAAATCTGTTTCTTCAGTTTCTATTCAAAAAGGTTTCTATTTAAAATTCTCAATTTTATTTTTTGTCAGGATTGTGGCAAATCGCAAACCCCACCCCTCCGAGATTCAGGCGTGATTGATTTTCTGTATGTTTGTAAAATATGAATTCAAAAACCGTTGCGACGGCAAAAGTTACCAAGAAAATCAGCCCTACCAAAGAGATTCCTATATTTCCGTCGCAAAAAATCCTAGTCCCTGGGCACAAACGATTGTCCGGTAAACACATAAGTCCGCCTGCGCCCTGATAGCCGACCGTCCGCACTGGTTTAGCTCCTAAGTATGTCTTACCGCAGCCCGGTCACTGATAACCTCGCCCGAGCTAGAAAAGGCGATGCACACGAGCTCGACCTTTCTGCCAAGCGAGATACCGGTCGGAGAGGTCTTAAGAGCACCCGAATAGTTGAGATCCCTTACTAACGTTTGGTAGGTAAATAACTTCCATATAACACACAACAAGATGACTTGTCCTGTTCCCAAATTAGGATACCCTGTGCTATGGTAACCAGGCAAGGACATCAGAAACATGAAAATACACCCAGACTGAGGCTATTTGTACAAATGTACGGTGGGCTCCAGTGGGAATCGAATGCACGATCTCCGGCATGCTAATCAGACGTGATACCGCTAGATCAACGAGGCAGTCAAACAACATTTGTAATTTCTTGTTATTTTTCGCATGGTGCATGATATCATCACTTAACCAAAGCAAAATAATCTAGCTTCTTTATTATCGGTACCCACACTTAGGAATTAATTTATTATAGAGCTTTCATTAATTTGTCTCGCATGGAACAAAATGTTTTTTTAAATTTCCAGGACAAAATACGCTGGTGTATTGTTGAATGATGGTACTACGGTATAATATTTTTATATTGCTAGATGTGGTATTTATGCTTACGTTGCAAGAGTAGATGGTCTAGTCAAAACTTCCTTTCCTTTCTTTTCGAAGCGCTCATGCATCTCATTACTAGAACAAGATTTATCTGGAACTAAACTTCTGCAGTGAATAATACTGTGTTGTTTTTACTGTGCTCTCTTTTTGTCTCTGGCGCTAAAACGGTTTTTTGTCCACTGAAAGGAAGTGGACAAAACAATGGCAGTTTATTTATATTTGCAGAGCTAAGTCGCTGCGTAAAAGCTCATTAAGAGAGCAAAGCCGTTCTGTTCCTTGGCCTCCACCTGGCCCTTTGTTATTATTAGGGACCTGTGGAGGTTTTCTTTTTAAATATAACTAGCTTCTTACTTTGTTAATTATCTAGTTAAGTTGCGATTCAGTCACTGAGCAAACGTTGAAAAAAGGAATACTTACAAACAAAATCCTAATTATATTAAAGTTACGGTATAGGAAGAAGTAGCCGCTACACGACATATACATTATTTAGCGTGTGTTTAAAGGGCTAAGATTTTACGTCTGATATTTCCAACTTATTGGAAATTCTGAAAATTTAAACTTGCAAGAACTTGCGTAGGCTCTCAGTCACGTTGATTTTCGATACACCGCTTGAATGTAGGATGTGTTACGTGTTCCCTCGCGCCGCTTTGTGTTCCACAGACGTTAATTAAAGGAGGCTGCCAGCTCAAGAAGGCGCTGCTAGACCAGACAAGCCTGATGCACATGACCAGAGACGGAGAGCCCCCACACTCCCCAAAAGCTTATGCAACTAGGAGCGTAACGGGGCAACATACTGACATGTCACAGGCCAAGATATAATAGACGGGCGTTATACGCTCGCGTCCGATAGTTTGGATTAGTTTAATTATTGTAACACGCTCCGAATAAATGAAGCAACATCCCGTACGATGTTTTGTAATCATAAATTAAAATTTCGGTAAATTTACCGGAGATAGCAAAATTATGTAAGCCGCAGCCTGCTCTATGGAATATTGGAATATTTTGTGAGATTCTAACGACACTTTAAAAACACAATTTTGCAGTAATGTAGGCCGACCTTTTAAAATGTCACTTAAGTAACGATTCTTACAAATGTCACTTAAGTAACTAGTATTTTGATGAAAAAGTTTGATAAATGCTACTAAAGCCACATCAAGAACGTGATGCAAGTCGATTTCAGTCTATAAAAGTAAGATTTTTTTCCCCGATAATTGGCCCTGATCGAGCCTCAATAATCGCGTCGTGCTCCCATTGTTCAGTGCGGGACACAAAGGTGGAATGTAAACCTTTTCTCTGCCGGCGAGTTGAGCAAATTCTTTCTTTGGTTGCGCGCTCGGTCGCGAAATGCCAGCGAGTTACTTTCCAAACTGTCTACCTACACGCTACATTTTTCAATGTTGCGGATTGCTGTATGTACTCTAGTTTTTCCCAAAACTAACAAATTTTTAGCATTAACTCTTGAACTGCCCTCGTGGAACGCAACGTATAGGTGGCCCATACTAAGTTGGACACAGATCTGTGTCGCGGCAGACGAGTGGTTAAGGCTGTTCTTGCCTGGAGCGTACTGTATGGCTCGCACAATTAAATTTTTAGTGATTGTAATAAAATGAGTATAATTTTGACAAATCTGAGAAAAATCTAATTTTGAAATTTGGTCTGAGGGTTTGATAGATAATAAAATTGTGAACATTCAAGGCATTATGTTTTTTATCTTGTACTAAATTTTTTAATTGAGAAAATTATTTCCAAAGTAATTTGGAAACAATTCTTCTCTATTAAAAACTACGAACTCAAAAATATATTTAATATGTCCGTAATTTAATTATGAATCAAATCATTTATCACAATTATCAAAAGTTTACTCATATTACTGCAATATAAAAAAAATTGTAGGTCTACCAGAATCTCATGGCAAAGTAAAAATTGTTGCTTGCAATACTGGGGAAATTGGATTAATCGATCTTGATAACATTTAATTTTTATGTATGTCTTTAGTGTTAATGAACATACAGTATATTAGTTATGTGTATGAAGAATGTTGTTATACATCGGGTCCTTAACATACGAAAATATTTCATGAAAAATAAATCAATTGTCAATTACTTTATGTACTAAATTTCAATCATACAAATAAGTTAACACCTCATTCAGAACTAGAAAACGATTCCAAGAACTCCACTTGCATTTCTTATTGTTCATCAGATGATGAAGATAGAGATGTATTTATTATAAATCGCTCTTCCAGCATTTTAATTATTCTATCATGCTTGATGAAATCGTTTTCAATTTTTTTTACATGTTCACAAGAATTTCGCCAATCCTCTGCACCAATTTTGTGTCACATGCAGGCTTATTTACATTTTTATTAGCAACTTTTTGCTACATTATACTTACCCCAAATAATTTCTATGGGATTCAATGTGTAATGATGAGATGGAAGCCTTAATACTTCATCTATCTCATATAAGGGCGCTGACATGTTATGTTACTACTTCAAGTACCTAGTTGACATTTACGCCAAAGATGATAATGTAAATCATTTGCACGGAGCCATTCTTTTATATCAGCGATGCGACTAGCTTGTGTGGGCGGTTTGTACATACGTACGGAATGATAACTAGCATTATTCATAACAATTAGTGCACTTCTTGTCGGATTTGGAATTAGCTTCTCTGTCACCCATTTTGTAAAATTGCCATTATTCATATCGTAGTGGTAGTCAGCAGATAAAGTCTGTAAAAGATAATAACATTTAGGTATCATGTTACTCAAACGACAGTTTAGTCATTCATCATCATCATCATCAGTCTATATACGTCCCACTGCAGAGCACAGGTTTCCTCTTAAGAGTGAGAGTAAGAGGCATTATTTTATTACTTAATATTTTTCTTGCCTCAGAGATTCTCTCCCTCTGTTGAAATAAATATATTGTCGAAGAATTTGTAACAGTTTCGTTACTGTTGGAATTTTCTTCCGAATTGTATGGAATTCGTTTACTTTATTTCTAATCAACTGTAAATCGAAACTGTCCAAGTTGATTTTCTTCTTCCCCTTCTCCTCTTTTTACCAGGTGTGGAAACCACACCGTCATTCGATGTGTCCTCAGCCGTGATTCGCCGTATAGTATTACTGGAAACCTATAAAGAAGTCACAATTAAGTACACGAGCACTAGACATAATAAAAACCGAGACCACGGGACTTGCTGAAGTACCGAAATGTCGGAAAATTGTAAAATGAAAAAATAAACGAGTAAATAAATATCCGTGCAAATTTAGTTTTCATTAAACTAAAAGTATCAAATCAACTAAATCCAAGTTACGATTTTGAGTTAAAGATTGAGTTTGATTTACACCTTCGTCTTCCTTTATTTTACGATAAACAGTGAAAACAATATTTCTCGCTTGAGATCGAAGTGGCGTCTTCGACATTTTCACAAAAACAACAAATTTCAAGAAGATAATCACAAAATCTCAGCAGCGGTTGACAGATCTCGAACTTTGATTTGACGGGTGACAGTTGACATTGCCATATGAAAATCTATTTTTTTTTTGTTTTCTTATGTCAGATTCTAGTAGACCTATAAATTGTGCAAGTGTATAAATAACCTTTTTTTGAGAATCGCGTTTTGACTGGCCAGTACCGTATTCTGAAAATAAAAAGTAAAAACTTATATATTTTTCAGTCAATTTGCTCAACCAGCCAGTAGTCCACAGTGTTGTTAGGAATATTATAGCTTACTAAACTCAAATCAGAACCTCTATGGTCGTGCCATTTAAAAATAATAGCTAGTCTCATTCCCCAGCGCTGCAATTTCCATTAGCACAGAAAGAGGCACAATGCTAAGCAAGCTGTTAGCGCATAATGAAGGCATTGTACAGCCCCCAGTCACTGTGAAGCTGCGGTGCTGTCACAGAGTGGAAAGACAGAAGGGTTGCTCAGATTTAGCTTGCGTGATATTTCGGGTGGGATTCGGATAGATTTCGGATCGAAATCTGGTATTCCTTACTGTGATAGAAAAACAAATATCAAAACATGTTAACATAATATGGTTACATACCTACTGGGATGAATAACCTGTTACTAATAGGAGCATAGACAATATTTGTCTATGATTTGAGATAGAAAAGGATGGAGAGTGTTTTGAAAAAACAACGAATATCTCTTTTTTTAACAACAAAAGTAGGTAAATGTGACAATGGTTGTTTTTACAAGTAATTTTTTAAAAACCAATTTTTTTATTTTTATTTCAGCACGGGTTAGTGCAACAAAAAGAATATAGGTAATTTTTTATCAAAGACGTTGTAATGTGAAAATTTATTCATCATAGTTCTTCGGGTTAACCCGGGCGGGGAGCGGCGAGGTGATCGTATAGGACGAATATGATAAGATCGGCGTGTCCTGGGCCCACTTCATTAAAAACCCGCCTGAAAACAAATAAATAAATAACTTCCACACTACATAATCACTTGTCCTAGTCCCAAACTAGGATACCCTGTGCTGTGGTAACCAGGCAAGGACATCACAAACATGGAAATATACCCAGTCTGAGGCCATTTGTACAAATCTACGTCGGCCCCTAGTGGGAATTGAACCCACGATATCAGACGTGATACCGCTAAACCAACGAGGCAGTCAATATAGAGAAAGCTCTAATACGTAGCGAATGTGGTTTTCTTTGCGAAAACCATATTTTTTATTCGAGAATAATATTAAAATATTATAATACTAATAATAAAAGGATTTTGCTGTAAGGGGTCAATAGAAAAGTGACTTTGCCGAAATTTCCGGGCCTGGCTGTTTTATAAGCTACTTTACTCTATCTGTAAGCAAGGTAGTACCGTCTTCTGTATTCATCTATGTGGTGGGGCTATTATCTGACGCTCTCCCGCGAACTCAGCCGTCTGGCGACTCATTGATAGTGATATATCGCCCGCCCTTAAGCCGATTTATTGGCATCCACATGGACATCAGATTGCATAATGCTTATTTGGGACTAAAATACGCTGGCCATTTTGGGGAATTTGGTGAAAGCGCTGCTGACCCATATTTTTATTTTCACCTAGTAGAGGGATATTGTGCTGGAGCGGACGCACCACCCATCCGCGTGGGAGCGGTTGGCTCGATTATTTATTTTGGTGACCAAAAGTTATGCTGAGCAAAACTGGTTTATTTGCTGACCATCATTGGTTGCTGCTTATTGATTTCTTCTGCTGACCAAAATAATGGGGAACTTGCATCTAGCTTAGAAGACATACAAAAACTAGCAAAAATAAAAAAATAAAACCACAAAACATTTTTTTCGTTGTTTTCGTAATGACAAAAAATGCAAAAAATAGAGTTGTTCTAAATATAAAAAAACTTTAGTTTTTTTCATTAAATTATAAACGTTTTCTTATAGGGTATTAGAAATGCAAAACATTTTTAGCAGGTTGCATTTAAGTAAGGACATAATAATAAAAAAAAAGTTGTTTCATTCTTGCGTCCAGCGCGAGCCTTTTAGTGACTTATAACGCAGAAAATAACGCACAGCAGCACCTGCAACATTTTTATTCATACCTTAATTAATTTCTGTTAAATGAATAAAGATATAATAAAATAAAATAGAGTAAAACGCAAATGTGTGTCAAGAAAGATTGACAAAACAAATATATCAAGCGAAAGTGGATGGAAGGGCCGGTAAGAGACGACCCAGACGGCTTCGACCAAATAGGGGATGTATTAACAAAGGGCAAGATAAAAAGTACCCGAAACCGGCGTGCGTGCGTGCATGCAACGACTAATGAATGTTGATGAAGCGAAAGTGATCTGTCAGGATCGTAGCACGTGGCAGTCCTTGGTCTCTGCCTACCCCTGTGGCATACAGGCGTGAGTTTATGTTATATTACGTTATGTATGTTTTCGAAAAAACGGTTGCGCCGGCCATGGCTTAAAAAATAAAATCTTTTTGATTTCAGCTATCATAGCCACGCGATATAGGGCTCTATAAAATGCGTCGCGTCTTTTACCCGCCCTCGCCCCACGACCCTTCCGTGTAGCCAGGGCCTTAGGGATGTGGGACGAAAACGGCGGGGCGCGAAGACACGACGCGTTGCATAGATTTCGCGTCCTCGCCTCATCTTATCTGTGTTGGCTATGTCTATGGCATATATAGGACCTATGCCATTTTTCAATACGCAGTGTTGCGACAATTTAAGAAATTTATTTTTGAAAAACACGTCTTTAAAATATAGGGTGTTATTTTAATTATGGTTTATAAATATGTAATGAGTCAAGAATCTAAGGATAGACAGCCGAAAATGTCAAATTTGGTAGAATCGATTACTTCATCGTTTCAGAAGTTTGTGGTTTGATCATTTGTTTCATCGAAGAAAGTCGTACCTAAACAAAAATTTACTTTGAAGTAGGTACTATCAAAGTGACGAAAGGTAAAGTAAGTATAAGGTCGACCTGCACCACTTATTAAATGTATTTAAAATTATTTTGTACGATAATTTTAGTTAAAGCCTTAAATAAATGAGATTAGTGTATAGCCTAGGTAGAGCAGTTAGACAATACGGATTATACTTAGTCATCTGTGATCGACAATTCCATTAATCCCTCTTGTCTTGATAAACGGGCATCCGCTTTATTAAAAACTAGTAAAATACTTGTTTGTACCTAGGAAGCATTCATATAGTACGGAGTATACACTGCCCTTTTACCTGAGGTTAATAGTCGACTGAGTTTCCGCGCCAACGGAGTTCCATGCAAACCTGGTAGGTTATTAATAATTTCTATTACTTTCGCCGTGTCGCAGCAAGTACTTGGAAGCCAAGTCGACTCCAACCAGGGGGTAAAATTATTATATTTTTTTTTATCTTTATTTACTTTAGGGACTTTTGTATACATAGTAACGATGGCAGTACGATCGTGCCCATCTTAATTCGGGGGGCAAATGTCGTTAAGACAAAAGTTTATATAACTATTTGTAGTCACTTCGTCAGATGTTTTGATGGACACAATGCCTTCATGGCCTAGTTTGTGGGGGTTTTCGCTCAGCAATCGGTGGAAATGAAATGGTTTTGATGTAGGCTGACGACTTTTTCCAAAACCGCCGCTCCACTACATGTTCCGTCGCTGTAACTTTTTACTTGGAAGATTTAAAAAATAAACATGTAGACAAAAAATCTTAGTTATCCTACTATAATATTATAAATGTGAAAGTTTGTGAAGCTGTTTAGAATTATGGATGTTTGGAGGTTTGGATGTTGGAATGTTTGTTACTCAATCACGCAATAACGGCTAAACGGATTTACATGAAACTTGGCGTGCTGATAGACAAAGACCTGAATTGATTAAAATAGATGGCATTGTGCGAGCGAACAATGTGTTTTGTGCGAGAATCGTTTCATTATTCTTTTAGACTTTTTAGTCATAGAGTAATTCGTTGAGGAATTATTAAAAAAACATCAAATTTGGCACCTTCAGTTCAAGAGGTCGGCTTGCACCTAAGGTCGAAACCTTGGATTTTATTGCGACCTCATACCTGAACAATGTTTATCAAACCCATCTATTCCAAAGCAAAGGCCTTTTTATTTCCCCACAGATTGGACTACTATGCAAGCAAACTTAAAAAGACAGTGCAATATTGTACTAAACATCTGTCAAAAACAGTAGCTTTACAAAGATTTTCACACTTTTGCATTATGGTGCTAAGAGGGTGATAAGATTTTTATACTTTTGCATTATAGAGCTAAACTAGCGTCACTAATGAAAATAAATGTCTTTAATCATCAAAATCTTATTCATTATTACGGTACGTGCCATCATCATATTTTATTTTTAATATATTTATTTTCGAATATAATATATACTTTTATTATGTATGTACATATTGTCTTATTTCCATTCGTTTGGCACCACCATATAATATACGCGTCAATTACCGCAGGCACTGACTGAAAACCAGCGCTGAGGGCTCACACCCTCAGCACAATGCTGAGTCTTTCTCTGACTTTGCCTTGTATTATGTTGTATTTATGTGACTTGTTTTTTCTTTGTACTTGTTAATGTTACTTGTTATGGCTTTTTTTCTTGTGATGTGTCCCAATAAATGTCTTTCTTTCTTTCTTCTTTCTTTCTTTCTAATATTTTTTTATCTCAATTTCTTTATAAGTAATCCGTTTTTTAGTGGTTAATCAGGTGCCTAGCCAATATGGGCGAGTGGTAGTTAGCGCCTTAACAGATTCTAGAGCCTAGGAAGCCAGGGGCACTTGCAACGTTTGCGTTGGAATTCATGTCAAATGAGTCGTTGGAATATTTTCCTATTCTTAATGCTTATTTTCTACGAAATTATCGTTGATTTAATGACAGTAAAGTTGTTTTCCGAATCCATCGAGTTCGAATTAGGATTTGACCCGGAAAAAAATTTAAGTAGCAATTTTCCTTCGGAATTTTTTGGGGCCCCCCTGTCACTGGTGGCGGTCCAAATTTTGTTTTGCGTGGTGCTCGATCCGTTGCGTCATCGCTTATTGAATAACTCGTTTATTTTTTAAGTCGTAATTAGAAATTTGTTCAAAATAAATTTTTCTACAAATTTGGTTCTTATATTTTTTTTGGTTTGATCGATATTTCAATTAAGACCTGAACCGAAGGAGTTCCGAAGTAAAATTGTTACTTAATTTTTTTCCGGGTTTTCCCCTTTTTTAAGCCAATTCGACTGGGCTATTGGGCTTCTTTACCACAAATAAAATGTTTCATCATTCCAAACCAAACCATGTATCGTTGTGTGTATAGTTTCAATGTTCAGTAAAATTATATGAATAACAAACCATGCGATTGCGAATGATATGAATAACAAACCATGATTGCTTTAAAAATAAAATTGAAATAAATTGGTAACTGGAAACTAGGAGAGTCAAACGACACCATGATTGGACGAGAAACAAGAACAAAGGGAAACTAATAACACGCGCTTAGAAGGCTCCATAAAGTTCACTAGCGCTGCCAATCGACAAAAATGGTATCTTTTTTGCAAAAAGTGTCTTGAGTGTTCTCTCAATCTCATTATCAGCGATCTTTAATTCAATTCAATTCAATTCGATTCAATTAAATTCAATTCAATTCAATTCAAATATTTTTATTCATTGTAAAAACAGAATGCTTACTTAATGAACGTCAAAGTTGTTAGTTTCACAATTAATGGATTATGTGGAGAAGAAGCTAACAAAGAAACTCATTTATTCTTTTCAAAACACGTTTTAACTTAATTAACAGAGTTTTCAACTTAAAATATTAGTCATGAATGTGTTGAACACTAGTCACAATCGTCCTTTAAATAATATTAATCTACTGTTTAATGCCAAACATCTTTGTCTTTGTCTTTAAGACCCACGGACGAGAACCTAGGGTCGCAGACCTTGGATTAGATGGCATTTAGGCCAAAAACGGCCGCTTTCGGCGTGAATGCTATCTAGTTCTAAGTTCTTGTCTTAGGCACGTGGGTCCTAAAAATCACTATTAAACTCCTCAGTCCTGACCTTGAAAATAACAATTGAAAACCATTGTTATTTTCAAGGTCAGGACTGAGGAGGTTAACATGATTAAGAGAATGACTTTTTGTATCAAAAAACGATCTATGAAATAAGATACGATTTTTTTCATTGGTGGCACTAGTCAACCTCAAGAATCCCCAGAACCCAGATCGTTTGATAGATTATCTTGGCTCGATAGCTTAGAGCTTTTTCGTTGGCCTTAAACGAGTAAACGTAAAACTATTTAGTAAATCCTATGCCTGCTATATAAAACATGTCGACTTTATTCGCATTCTGTACTATACTAATGAAAATATCAGTATTAATTGAAAAAACATAACTCATTTTAACAGTAATTTTCGAGGTTTTTCATAATAGCATACGGTATTTGACACGATTAACAATAAATTATTTCATATGCTCGATTAAACAAAAATTACAAAATATCTACGAAAATGTCTCTGTTTTAGTCAATTACTAGTTATTACAATTTTTAAATAGATTAAACACAAAAAGAGTGCTCTGAAATGTGACGTCATAAGCCAGTATTTTCATACAAAATTCCATTTTAAAAGAAACTCATTTGTATTTTGTCAAATACCCAATTGTTTACCCACTCTTTGGTTCAGGAGCACTCCGACTGGGCGCTCTCCTACTTTTAGGATGATTAGATTAGGACTCTTCATTGTACACACCAGAAAACAAAATACATTAAAACCTTGGGTAGGATAAACTGAAAGATAGTAATATAGAGAGTAAAGAGATGGTTTAACCATGGTTTTGGCTTACCTACATCCTGCTAGACAGGCAGACTTCGGCCATTCTCATCCAGCCGTGGAACACAATCTGCTTTAGATCGTCGGTACAGCGAGCTGGCGGGCATTATTACTCAGCGCACTCAATTAAAACCATTTATGTGAATATCATCATCATCATCATCAGCTATTTGACGCCCACTGCAGGACATAGGCCTCCTTCGTGGTTTTCATAACCATGAGGGGTTTAGCCATAACCGCCACGCTTGGCAGGCGGGTTGGCGATTATAACCTTATTTAACTTTAAACATTATATACATACTAGCTGTTGCCCGCGACTTCGTTTGCGTGGCAATTTTGATGTATATTTTTTCGGGATAAAAAATAGCCTGTGTGCTAATCCAGACTATAATCTATCTCTGTGCAAAATGTCATCCGGATCCGTTCAGCCGTTTTTGCGTGAAAGAGTAACAAACGTCCATCCATACAAACTTTCGCGTTTATAATATTAATAAGGATTACATATTACTCACGCCTGTATCCCAGAGGTGTAGGCAGAGACCAGCCGGATTAAGATGAAATTCGAAGATTCGGCTTTTGTCTACAGTGTTGTGTGTCTTTCTTAAGCATTACCACCTCGTTGAGAAGCACATAGAAGCTTTAATTATTCAAGACAAAATAGGTGAACTATAGTGGGAGTGACCCGTTGGTTGTCAACCGGGAAAGCGCGGTCGTAGATAAATCACTTCTCTCAGAATTTATTGGCACACAAGACATAGATTCAATTATAGCGCCGAGTTTAATAAATGTCTCAGCACATTATTCACGGTTCCATTTGTGAGTTGTCTTCGGAGGTAGTCGCTCGGCGGAATTATTGAGTTAAATCGAGAGGTAAGGTTCTCCTATTTCCACCCTACTGGCTCTGTGTAACAGGAGCAAGTTGCAACCTACCAGCCAATATCCGCGATGCAAAGGGCTTCTGAAAGAAAAACCGACTAAGTGCACCCACTGGACTGGTGCACTGAAGCCACCCTGCATACGTAGACTGACTGCGGCACGAACCTGTCGCTAAACATGATCTTAGTTTTGTCCAGAACCATGCCGAGGCCCACACGTCGGGAAGCAGTTTTAAGGTCGCAAAGCATCCTACTGAGTTACTACCCCTAAATACGTGTATATCGTCGGCAAAGAACATTTATATGATTCTCCGTTAATATTAAGGCCTCGTCCAGTCACTTCACTGATTCGAAGATGCATGTCAATGGATTGGTGATCATTTAATGAAATATGTTAATTAATTTCGGGAACGTCTACAACAATTTCGATGAAATTTAGTATGCAGTGGTTAGGTTTAATTTTTAGTGAACCTTATTTAAGAAGTCAGTTCGAATCCTGATGATTTATTTTTGTTCGATTTTTTACGTTCCTTTTTTATCATTTGCTTTGTTATTCTTTCATTTGGTTATTTAAATACAAAAATTACCTATTTAATTTTTTCGTAGTCCGAAAGTTCTCCAACAGATGGCGCTACACGGTATTATTGGGTAAAACGTTCTGGCACTATTAATAGCGGCTTTTGCATTCGTCTGTACCTATAATTTAGTTATATAAAGTTTATCTACATACATAGGTGTATTACAAAAAAAGTAAATGATCGAAGCTCGGTCGCCTAGGTACTAATAAAGATAAGACGGGCTTCTTGAGTTAAAGAGCCTAAAATAAAAACGAAAACAGCAAAGTAAATAATTCTCTATTGTTTTATCAATATTTGGCTTCCTTATACAAAAGTATCATAATGTACAAATTACATGTTTCATTAAGCGACCATAATATTCCAATTAAACACACAACGCTTTGAGGTATACAGTCAAATTTAACCCAAAACAAGGAGCTTTAAGTCCGCCTAAGGTGCACAATCACAATCAACACCGATTGCTCATCAGCGAGAAAGGTATTGCGTACCGAGTAGCTTAACTACTAAAAAGCAAGACCTAAATGGGCCAAATGGTATGTGTGTCTCAGAGCTTAGAGTCCAAAATGGCTTGTCAGCTGAAATGGCCCGTATTTGGCCTTATTTGCTTGAGTGCCTCGCGAAGTCAGCGAGTGGAAGCTACGCTGCGATTCATCACGGGCCGGATCCAGGCCGATTTATTAGCCCACTCGTATATCTTCACTTAATTGGGTTAATCTATTGCATGTCGTTTCACCTTGCAGCCAAACCACCTATCTTCGCTGATAACAACTCTGTTACAACTGTAATACAGACAATCTAAGAGGAGAAACATCTTGATTAAGAAAAAATTAGGTAAGGTTGAGCCACCACATTTTATATACTTTAACTTCAGCTTAAATATTCTGTTTTTTTTTTATACGGGACGTATACTAGGAAAAGTACTAAAGCCTTAACGTATTGAACTTGAGACAGCTAAAGATCAAGTCAATCGGGGGGACCCACTAAGGCTCTGAGGACAAAACCAAATACATCCACCAGTTCGTATAAGCCCATTTAGCTCAAGGCCGAAGGCACCTACCGCAATCGTCAATATAGGCTCTCTATAAAGTACTGACACGTGAACACGGTGTCAACTTTTAGGTTATTTGTTCGAACGAGGTTCGAACCATCTTCAATAAACGCATGAGACAACAAAATGGAGCAGAGATACAGATGCGTCACGGACTGCCTTCGTCAGATAAAATCCGTAGCGAGAGGTAGAGTCCTTTGACTGTCCACAATAAATTCTTTCCCAATCGCATCGGCAGCTCGGAAACGGAAATGAGTCGACCCAAATGACGGAAACAAGTTGAGCTTATTTGTGCTTCACAGCGGATCCTCCTTACACGCTTCCGCATGGCGCGGCGCCACTCAAATTTTATTCCTGGGTTCTCCGATAAATTGCCCAATACTTGTGAAGTCCCCTTCCTTAGGTCAATTGATATTTTATCTTTCGGTGCAAATAAAATTAATGAAGAACGGTAAAGTTTCTGCTGTTTACCAGAACCTAATACAGGACTTACAAGGACCAGCTGTCAGAAACGCTAAAGGCAAAATTTCTTCCAAAACTTTTTAAAATCCTCAACTAAGGCTAGTAAAGAAAGAATCGTTGAGTTTTTTCATGATAATGCTGTAAATCTGCTTTAGTTTCTCTATGTCTTTGTTAACTCGTTTAAGAGCCTCGATGTTTGCTTTGAATTTGTCTGTGGCTGTCATATGCTGGTCTCCTTCGCCTTCGATAAACTTCCTATAAATCTGCAGTGGTTTCACATTTTTCCTGATACGGCTCTCTTCCAGCTCGTCCCTAATTATCTTGATTTTTTGAGACAAGGTGAGCTTCGGCAAGTTTGGTATGGTGTAATAATTACCGTCCACGTGTTCTATTAGAAGATCGTGCTCGCTTTCTTCCAAGTTTACCTTCATGAACATTACTTTCAGTGATTTCGTGTCCTCCTCCGATTTGTGGTTTTGTGGCGCGGGTACTGGCGTGTTTGTGGGCATTTTGGTAAGTCGTTGACGACGTTTCCTTTGCTCGGTATTTGACGAGGAGGATGGCGGGTAAAGCTAGGGGCATAGCTAGCGGGTTAGATATTCATTGGGATGTTCTGCTTCCTATATTGGTAAAACTAGTCGTTGAGCTTCCATGGCGATTTTGTTTTGAAAAGTGACACCTCTGTGAGTGACACATAAGTGGTGCTGACGGCACATAATACGTCAAAATTGACATGACATCACTGTAGCTTCTCTGTGGTTTACCATTTAAAACGTATGATGACATTTGTTCTCCTTGCAGCGCCATCTAGTTTTTTTTAATGAAACTTAACTAACAGCTGTCATTGAAAGGCCCTCATTGCCAAACAGCTTTAGTAGTAGGTAGTAGTTAATAGATGGCCGATCAAAAGTTACTGTATTTAATTTAACAGACTAATATGGCAGTTCAGCCCTTGTATCACGTAACTTTCCACTCTATCGGGTTAAGCATTTAGACAACTCCAAAGTGTCAAAATATGTATATAGTAGACAGTTTGGAGTAGACTATCTGACAACACCATACAGTGGAAGACTTACGTGTTTACACCCCAGCGTATTTCCTCTGTGGTGCCGACGCTTCATTTAATGCCATCTGTACTTTACAACTCACACCACTAAAGTAGGTACCTCTTGAGAACTGTCTGTTTTCCAAGAGCCATTCCGGTGTTTTCGAAAGCAGTAGCACCAAACACATGCTAGCTTTGAAGTTCCTCCGTTCTACAACAGATGGCGCTGTGGCGCCTTTTTATATCAGACTCCCGAAGCAGGTTTCGTAAGGCGTGGTAAGGCTCAAGGCAATGTACCAAGGTGTTAATTTGAGTTCAAATATGTCCAAAGACTTGAAACATCTCAAACAACCCACGAGGGCGACCGCTGCGCCCGCAGTTGGGTTTGCGACGTAAAATAATAAAACATATTAAATAAACACAAAATTGATGTTTGCAGTCGAAGCTACATTCTTCATGTCACTAAAAGGAAAAAAAAAACATTCAAAAAACGAAAACGGGTGACTTAATACTAATTCATGTAGTAACGATATTTTTGCGATATATTCATTACCTAACACTAGTCACACGGATTTGTCCTCCAGTCTGAATCACGCGACAAATTCAGACTGTGCTATCCGCACAGGCTTAGTAATAGGGTCTCATTTGGAATGCAGAACACAAACCAGTAATAAGCTACAATATTATGTATGTTTTTAATATTATGATTTAAAAGATATTACGCGCTCCCTTACAACTCCGCCCACTGTCTACGCGCGCTACGACCACTACGGGCTACGTAGTATTCAGTGTTGTTAGATACAAGAGATACATATTTTAGGATTAATTTTATGGATCCCTTATAGTTTCGCCATGTCATTCCGTCTGTCTGTCTGTTCGCGGCTTGGCACAGAGATGACAAGTATCGGAGAGCTGAAATGTAGCATAGATATAAATATTTATTAAGCCGACAAAACGGTAGGATAAGATCTTAAACAAAAACCAGCCAAGTGCGAGACGGACGTACGCACGAAGGATTCCGTACCATTATCTCGGAAGCGAGAGACCCAGATTCGATTCCCAATGCGGGCAGGTACCTATGACTTTTTTTCTAAGTTATGTTCATTTGTGAAGTTATAGTAGCAATACCACTCGCTAACGGTGAAGGAAAACATCGTGAGGATACCTGAGCGTCGGAGCTATGCACATACCTCAGGGCTTGAAATCGCCAATCCGCTTTGGGCACGCGTGGTGATTAAGCCCATGCTCTCTCTCTCTGAGAGAAGACCTGTGCCTTGCAGTGGACGTAATGGGTAAGTGCAGGCATCGGCGAAGAGAAGTTTGTAAAGAGGCTCGAAATTTCAGTTGGGTTGAAATTTCAGCTCAGTTGGGAGATCGCTGGCACGGTTAGCCAGAGGTCACGGGTTCAAGTCCCGGCATGGGTGGAATTTTTAGCCTCTAAATTGGTTTTTAAAATTGTCCTCAGCACGGGTTATTGCAACAAAAATAATATAATAACTGTTCTGTGTGGAGACTAAGGTATTTTATGTGGTCTACCTTCGAACAGCTTTTTTTATATAAATTTTCTTTACATCGCATCGCTGCATTCTGTTGCTGTCCTTCTTACCTATCCTTCATCATCATCAACCCATTATGTCCCCACCGAGGGGCACGGGTCTCTTCCCTGAGGAAGGTATAGGCTATCCTTCATACCCCTTAACATAATATCCGTTGGTACTATTTTAAAAATAAATTACCTTATACACCTTATCATAATAATTATTATTTATTTATTTCAGAGAACATTGATCCATTTTATTAGTAATCACAATATATTTACACTCAGTTCGTTTAGTAGACGTGAAAATAAAATTAAATAATTTATAAATTAGTGGCGCAATTTAACATTTTAAGAAGTCACTTAAGATAAGGGTTTCTTAGTTACGGGGACGTGAAGGTTTGGTTGGTGAAAATTGAATTATAACTCCGAGTGCAACTATATATTTTGTAAAACCGAGACTATGTCACCAATAAAGATAAAGATAAGACAGAAAATTTAACAAAAAAACGTATCACCACAACGCAAATGCAGCCAAAATGTTACTCAGACTTTTCGCTCTATAGGAACGATTTGTACGCAACACAAGCGTTGCCTACGGAAACATGCAGAAGCGTCAAACTTTATGATTGCACATTTTGCTTATACCCACAAAGTCGACCTAATTCACTCTACGAAAAGGTTCAGTCATGCACGACACAGCGCCTTCTCTATTCAGCAAAAGCAAAGTGCTTACGTCAAACAACTCCACACTCCACAACACCGGAGTTAGTGCCATGCTCTTTATTAGTTTAACGCAGGGTTTCTCAAAGTGGGCTACGCGAACCCCTAGGGGTTCGCCATTCGACGGTAGGGGGTTCGCGACGAGATATACATAATGTAATGTACGGACTTTTCCCTCTTTTAAATCTTCCCATTCCTACCCATTTTTATAGTTCATCTACTACTTTTCTAAAACTGGAGTTGGCAACACTGGTTTGCTCAGCATTTATTTTTTTTATTTATTATTACCATAAGTTTGAGAAACCCTGGTTTACACATTGCGCTAAAAACCTAGAAGCTTCTCCCTACCTATTGGCTTTGCACGTGTTGTACGCTGTTTCGAAATCGCTTGACACAATAGCATAGAATTCAAGTGCAAAAATGCATTTCGGTGGTGCTGGTGGTATTACTAATTACTTACTAATACCTAACTTTATATGGCAATCTGGCTTTATGTGCTACCATACAAATGTGTTACCATACAACATAGTCCTATTGCATAAAAATCACTATGAGAAGTCGACAATCTAAATGAATTGCTGTTCGTTAGTCTCACTAAAACTCGAGATCGGCTGAACGGATTTATCTTATCTTAAGTCTTGAAATGTTCGTGGAGGTCTAGGGAAGGTTTAAAAGGCGAGAAAAAATCGAATAATTTCCGGGAAAACCCTAAAAACAAGTCCTATTGCATAAAAATCACTATGAGAAGTCGACAATCTAAATGAATTGCTGTTCGTTAGTCTCACTAAAACTCGAGATCGGCTGAACGGATTTATCTTATCTTAAGTCTTGAAATGTTCGTGGAGGTCTAGGGAAGGTTTAAAAGGCGAGAAAAAATCGAATGATTTCCGGGAAAACCCTAAAAACAGCCCTTTTCTATTTCCCATACAAACGTTTTCTGTGGCGTTACGAAGTTCGCCGGGACAGCTAGTTTCGTTATAAATTATGTGTGACCGACTTTCTTAAGATGACGAAATCTCTGTCTATACTTCTAAAATATCTAATATATAAACATCTCGTGTCACAGTGTTTTTTATCGAACTTCTCCGAAACGGCTACACCGATTCCTATGATTTTTTGTGTATATTTGGTAGATCTGAGAACAGCTACCTACATGTATAAATACTTCTAATTATTTAAATTATTTCTAACTTTTTAGTGCTGTAGTGGTTCGAAGTCGGTTTTTATTTTTTATTTAAGAATTTTTATTTTTCAATTTTTAGTGGGGGAGCGGGAGAAAAATAAATAAGTCACTTATAACCATAGATAGATAGATAGATAGATAGAATATTATTTATTGTATGTACCCCAGGAATTACATATGAGAATAATTTACCATAATTTACCCTACTTAATTCGTTGCTTTAAAATTTGATGTTCTAAATTTCCATCTCCGAAAGTCTTCACCAGAACATCACCAAATTAACTTGGGACTACGTTTACGCTATTTTATGCAACATAGGGATATTACTAAAGGATGGGCCCCATTAGCGCTTATTTACTTCTGTCCATTGAAGAGTTGTTCTCCATCTCTGAAATTCTCCATCAGATCTTCGCCAAATTAAAATGGGACCAATGGGACGTTATAACTGTTCGAACAAAGAGTTGTCGAAATCGGTTAAGATTTGACGGAGTTATGGAGGAACATAGCCAAAAAAAAAATACGCGTCGAATTGATAACCTCCTACATTTTTGAAGTCGGTTAAAAATAATAAATACATACCCAAATAATTCTGCAGTTTTCCATTATTCGTCTCTTCGTTAATTTCCTATGATATAAGATAAGTTAAGACCCGCATTATCAAAAGAACCTACGATATCTGCAACAACTGTCAAGGAACACGGCAAACAAACGTACACGTCGAATTTAGAACCTCCTACTGTTTTGAAGGCGGGTGATGGTTAAAATCTCCTTAGAATCGAAGATACCTACTGCCAGCCCTTCCGTTGCAGAATTCCGAATGTTAATATTCATTTAAAAGGAGAAGAGTTTTATACCTTTTTCTTTTACCATTGTGCGGGTGACACTTCGTTTGGCGTCACTAGAACGTACCTAACAAGGCTGTAAGGCGCAAAATAAAATAAACTATTTTTTTCTGCCATACTTTTTACTCCGAGGCCAACTTCTCTCTCTAAGGGGAACCCTTTATCCTGGAGCTCTATTTTTGAATCACTCGTATGAAATTGTATCGTCGAATGCGACTTAAGTCACACTCGTCTTCTAAGTCGCATGATGTCGTTTTTCCGTATTTTTGAATCGTTTTTTTTTTTTTTTTTTTAATATCATTTATTCGCCGGAAGCAAGTCCATTGGCATTTTAACAGATACATTTGTACATGTACAATAAAAATAAACTATTAATTTAATTAATATAAAAATAAACATAACATTAACTTAAATTAAATTAAATTAAATTAACTTAAATCTAAACAAAAAATAACATTAAATTTGTCCAACGGTACTTGTGATGAACTGAAATACACACTTAAGCAGTTTTGGATTTGATAAAATATCTTGAACGCGGCGGGGTACAACATTCCGAGGTTGACAGGTATCAGCTGTCACTGTCACTGCAGGCACTGACGTCAAGTTTGATGTATTTGAATTATCCGTTTGGACCGTTTCCTCCTCCTCCTCTGCTTCAGAATCTATCAAATGAGCCACAAGTGTAAGTCGCTGCATATTGAATTTGGGACAACATTGAATAATGTGAATTATGTCTGCATCTTCAGCTTCACAGTAAGTACATTTGCTATTGTCTATTATCTTCATTCGATGTAAATGGGCAGGTGTTTGGCAGTGTCCAAATCTCAGGCGATTTATAATTGTAATGTATCTTCGCTCATTGGCATCCTTATGGTTATGATACCATGGTTTAGTAGGTAATTCTTTTTGTATCTCTGCATACCATCTTCCTTTGGTTTCTGAAATATCCTTGTAATATTCATGCCATAGTTGTCTTTTCTTTTCTTTTAAAAACATAAATAAATCCGTGAATGGTATCTTGCATGTTTCACTGTGGTCCTCATTGTGCTGAGAATTGACTGTTTTGTCTACTACTTCATTACCTTTGATCCCTCTATGAGACGGTACCCATTTAAAACTCACTTGCTTATTGAGATTACATACAATGTTTCTGATCTTATACACTAAATAATTAGTGTTATAATTAAAATTAAAATTTTGTAAAGACATTAACACACTTTTAGAATCAGAGACAATTATAATTTCGCTATATCCATCAATATTATTTAAGTTTTGTACATAGAGCAAAGTTTGATAAATTGCATAAGCTTCTGCTGTATAAATACTACAATTTCTATCTAGTTTAAAACATTTTGTTTTCTTATTTTGAGGATCATAATAACCAGACTGTACAGAATTTATTGACTTAGATCCATCTGTGTACAAATAAAAGCAATTACTTTTTTTGGAACAATATTCTTTAAAATCAGTCTCATCTAAAATAAAACTCGTATCTACATTTAGTTTTCTTATTAATGCTTCATATTTACATTCATATACAGGCCATAACTGACCTTTGTACATATTTTCAGACAAATCAGTGACAAAACTCATAATGCGAGTAATTAATGGATATTGATTATTAAGAAGATCTGAAGCTGATAGATAAGAAGTTGACTGTAGAGAAGAATGAAGAACCTCAGGTAAGCAAATTCTTTTACTTACTATTTCATTATTTACTGCTAACACTTTTAAGCAAAATTTTTCCGTAGCAAATATGCGCCTAATGCATAAAGGTTGTATACAGGTCTCTGCTTCCATAGAATTAATAGGGGTTGTACGCATTGCACCACTAATAATCCTTAGTGCCATATTTTGTATCACATCAATTTTTTTTAATAAAACAGGACTGATGTTCATATATACAAGAGAACTATAGTCAAAATGGCTACGAACCAAGCTCTTGTATAACATACTCAAAATTTTAGGATCTGAACCCCAGAAGGTACCAGCTAATGATCTCATAACATTTATACCTCTCATTGCATTTCTACAAATGTAATTTATATGCTTATCAAATTTTAATTTTGTGTCAAAGATTACACCTAGAAACTTTTTTTCCTCTGTTTGTGGTAATAGTGCATTATTGTACTTAATATTTACAGAACTATTGCTACCAAATACTAAGACTGAGCTTTTACTTGAGTTAATATTTAGTTTCAAAATGTTTGAATAATAACTATTGAGTTCATTCAAAGCTAAATTAATCTTTCTTTCAGCAATCTGTACATTACTATCTACACAATATATTAAAATATCATCAGCAAACTGTAATATTTTAACATCTTCAGTTATATGTTTAAGAATTTGAGAAGTATATAAATTGTATAATATTGGGGACAAGGAGGCACCTTGCATTAGGCCTTTATAGGCATTTTTTGGGCCATGTAAAATATTATTATATTTAACAAATAGAGTGCGACCAAAGGAAAAATTAAAGAGCCACTTAATTAATTTTCCAGGAAGTTTCAACGAGTGGAGAACCTTTGCCATTTGATGGAGATCCACATTATCATATGCTCCCTGGACATCAAGAAACACACATACTGCTGCTGACTTGGATAGCAAACAGTTCTTCATATCTATCAGGTATGTAGTAAAGCTTTCTACTGCACTTTTCCCCTTCCTAAACCCAAACTGACATAAAGGAATTATATTCTCATTTTCAACAAAGTAGTCTAATCTTATTTTTATCATTTGTTCACATACCTTTCCTATACAAGATGCTAAAGAGATAGGTCTATATGAATTAGGATCATCATCAGGTTTTTCTGGTTTCAGTATAGGTATAACACACTGAGTTTTCCATGACTCTGGAATCAATTGTTGAGACCAGAGTGAGTTCAGAATTTGCAGTAAAATATTTTTAGCTGATAAATGTAACTTTTGTAACATGATGTAAGGGAAACTATCTAATCCTGGAGTAGTATTTTTTCTTAAAGTTAGAGCTATTTCAAATTCCTCGTGTGTAAAAGGTTTTAGTAAAAAAATATTTGATTCATCATTACTATTTGTATTAAAGATATTCTCTAAACCTATATTGTCAACATTATTTGCTGGCTGTGCCAATTTGTCCATAAAAGTACCTATCCACTCGTCATTCTTAGAGGTGTTTCTATTTGTGTTTATTCTTTTAAATCTTCGTATATAATTCCACACTCTAGAAATTGGGGTATATCTATTAAAAGATGAGCATAAATTTTTCCAACTAGAGTTTTTAGCTTCTTTAATAATAAGTTTTTTCCTAGCATCTATTCTCTTGTACACAATATAATTTTCAATTGTCATATTACACCTATACTTTTCTAATGCTTCTCTTGATTTATTTACAGCCTCAGCACAGTCGTCACTCCACCACGGAGCCGGGGCACTACAGGTTTTACCAGCGTGACATTTAAACACAGGTACACACTTGTTCCTTAAAGTACTTAGTATTTTGCACATCTCATCATATTTTGCTAAGGAATCATCTATAGTAAAATTGAAATCATTAAATAGAACCTCTGATAAATTTTCATAGCTTTCCCAGTCTGTTTTATTAAATAGAAATTTCTCAATATTATCATTTACTTTATAGTTTGTAGTGGTTATAATAATGTCAATAAAGGTCTGTAGGTGATAGCTGCCCATAGCATCATCACCTACGTGCCACTCACATAGTGGAGCTAGGTCTGGGCTGACACAAGTCACATCTATAGCTGATGCATTACAGCCAGGTCTGCCGACGGTGGTCGGCGCACCAGTATTCAATATGCATAAATCACATTCATCAAATAAGTCTAACAATTCCCTACCTCTAGGATTTGTAATGTCACATCCGAAGGCAACATTATGTGCATTAAAGTCACCAGATACAATGCAAGGTTTTGGTAATTGGTTTATTATATTTCTCAGTTTATTTGCCCTAATAAGACTATTGGTGTTTTTTGTTTTAGGTGGGCAGTATACACAGAGGACAGACAGAGGGCCGTTAACGGTTGATAATGATATTGCTATACATTGAATATCTTGATAGAAACTAGTTTTTAAACATTTATATTTAATTGAGTTGCGAATTAAAATACCTACACCACCATGTTCATTTTTAGCATTTTTTCCTACAAAATTGTAGCCAGCGATTGATAAAAAGGGAGTTGAATCTTTTAACCATGTTTCATTAAGAAGACACACATCTACGTTATTTTTAAGCAATGAAGATTTAAGTAAAGCCTTTTTATTATTGACACTCTGAATATTATGTTGCATTATTTTTAAGATATCCATTATTTAGAAAGATTTTGCATTAAAATGTCTTTAATGTGTGCAGTTGTGTTAATTTTATTTGAATTTCCTAGCATAACTAAGGTTTTTATAATTTTCTGTAAGAATAGCTCGTCATTTACAAGGTGATCATACATGGTAGGGATCGGTGTAGCTTGAGCTGTCGCTTTATTTGTTGATTCATGTGGGCATTCCTGAATATTTTCAGTCTTCTTAGTTTGTGTCTTAGTCATAGATTTTGTTTTGGAAGAAAATGTCACTGGTTTGTCCTGTATTTTGGGTAGAGCAGGGAAATCTTTTGATGAGAGAACTGTGGAGTACATTCTGCTTATGTAATTTGATTCATGCCGTTTAATTTGTTCAAGTTTGATTGGGCAAAACTTTGAGATAGCTAAATGATCTCCACCACAATTACTACATTTCAGAATGTCAGATGTACATTCCTTGTAGCAATGTCCACCTGAGCATTTTGAACATACCTGCTCGTTCCTGCATATTTTTGCATTATGCCTAAACCTCATACATTTGAAGCATTGCATCAAAGGGGGTACATAGGTATACACTCGGTACCTCCAGCTATCCAAAAATACAAATTGGGGGAGGGAAGTCCCTACAAATGTCAGACTAACAGTGGTGAGGGGTACAATCTCACCATTTACTTTTTTGGTAAACCTTCGGACACCTACAATTTCCGAGTCTGCCATCAGTTTTTCGTACAATTCGACATTGCTGGTCTCCTTTGCGATAAATCGTATGGTCCCAATCCTTTCTACCGATGATACTGGTATGTAAGCACGCATGTTATGTTCCTTAAGACAACTATGGCTTAAGAAGTCATTCGCCGCTACCGCCTGCTTGAATACTACCATAATTTTACTGGCATTTATTCGTCGTTTTTCTTTGATGCCTTTCACATTTTTGAAAATTTTCGACAAGTGTAAGGGGTTCTTGTTTCCAATTTTTTCATTAACTCCTTCAACATAAATCGGAAATTCCTCCTTATTACTGTTGTCAGGGTATGACCTTTTATACTCCGGTTTTATAAATGGTTTATACTTATCTTCATCGACCGGGGCTGGGGATGAAGATTGCTGCTCCCTTAATTTTCTTTTTTCCCCGCTTGTCCGTGGTGTCGACACAATCTCGTCGTCATCACCGTCGCTTTCCGCATCCATTTTTCCTCAACAGGCCAAGGATCACTTGGATTTACCAATAAAACAGAAATTATTAAAATTTTGTTTTAAAAAAGGCGCCCTTCCTCTTTCCCGCCAAAAAAGGAAGTCCCCTTTTGAATCGTTCGCCTGAAGTGTTGCCAGTACAATTTGAAGTATTGTATTTTATCCATTCCACGCAGAAATTAAAAAAACCGGAAACTACCGTAACAGAAACGGAACGTAAAACATTGTTTTATTGGCTGTTTAAATAAAAAATCTTTGTCTTTTGATACAAACAAAACACTACTACTGTCATTTTGGTTTGTGTTCTAACGAAATGTCGAAATCGTTTTTTGACAATTAATCTACCGATCGCCATGCGAGACGAGTGGTAAGGACCATTCGTTGCAGTTCGAGTGATTAAAAAATACGGAATTTCAGATGTCGAACGAAAATCAGTAGAAATCGAGCGCTCGACGCGATACGAGTGATTCAAAAATAGAGCTCCTGCAGTCGGACGGATATAAACTACTTTGTTGTTTAAAGAGCATGGTGAATCACGTTCTGTGTCTGTGTGTGGGTGTGTTCTAGTTTTGTTGTTGTTGTCATGCCGGCGCCTCACTTGACCGCTCGTATTTTGCAAATATTAACCATCCACTGCGGTGATTTCTGACGAATCTTCAGCACTGATTTTGTAGAGCCTTCAATGTATTTATTATAAATCGTCGGTGAATACGCGAATGCGAATAGCCAAGTGTGGCCAAGCTGTGACTATCAAAATCATTCAATTGTCTCGAAATCGGTGGCGAATCGTTTCAACATTTATTACAAGCAGCGTTTTTATTTTAAGATTCTGTACCCGAATGGTACATCTAGTCATCTGGACGCCTCGGGATCCTCTTACAATGGCTATCACGTCTGTCTGTCCATGTTTAGAGGGCTTTTTCTCTTGATCCGTGTTAGGTAGCCAGTTGGAATTTTCACTGATCTCTTCTGGAAAATTGCGCAACCAATCACAAAATAATACAGTTTGTATTGTATTTGTAAAAAAATTATACGTATGCCCGTTCAGGAAACCTATTTATTTTGCTCTGCTGTGAAAACGCTACTACAAACGTCATCCTTGGTGTGATTAAAGAAGAGTCCCTATAGTATAAAAAACAGAAAACTAGGTACCTAGTGAATTAAAGAAAATATATTATTTTTCTAAATACGTAAAAAATACGGTAGTAAGGAATCGTCAACGCAAGTCCGACTCGCACTTTGCTAGTTTTTTTATGCATTGCCAGTTGCCACGCATAACTAACTAGTCACAGACTAGACCAATGATTCTTTCTGTTATGTTATCTTTCTTTCTGAATAGGGTCCTCGTAGTTGGTCCAGTGTCTCCCCCTAGGAAGCAAATTAGGTGATGATGGATTATACAACCAATGAATTTTCACCTGTTAACCGATTGTACCACAAAATTTAATTCTTCAGCGTAATCTCCAAAATGCTAGACATTGTGTAAGTGTGGACTAAATAGGACCTGTGAAAAACCGGCATTAATACCTAGCGGGCGTCCCTAAGCGTATGTTCTGGCTACCAGCTTCAAGATACCACGACAAATATTCTTGCCGCCCAATCGCGTATTGCTTTGAGTGGTAAAATTAGAGAGCTGGGCCCTATTCTACAATTCAAGGTTTACTATGACCTTTCGATGTACATTGTATTGCCGATTAACCCACAAATTAATAAGTATGAAGAGTGCTACGCAATGTACAACGAATGTCATGTTTTATGAAAACCACTGTCAGTAGAGTTGGTATCGTGCCGCAAGGGCTGAAAAGCAACTTTTACATTTATTTACTTTTGACATGAGTGTTGTTGTGTTGTAAAACTTAAGTAGCGTACTTTGTCTACAGATTTCTCAAAAGAAATGATACCTTATAACGGTATCCAATAAAATTTTGTTATCGTTCTGTAGCATAACAGTCTTATTTATAAAAATGCGATTCCTCTGAAACACTCCTCAGAGTGTACACCTAGTTCAAGTAATCTGTGGTTACATCTTTCCCTTTACCACAGACTATTAAATTCCTCTAATAAGACTAAGTGATTACTATGTTTGAAGACAAATAGACATTTTCTATCTCAATTTCAAATAATTCATTTAGTGATTTTCTCAATTCATAAAACAGCGATCAGTACTAGAAACGTTAAGTTCATCTAATGTCATTATTCTCATTTCTCACTTATCGTTTCTTCTGTATCTCTCCATTTCAATGATCAAACTATATCGTACGCGAAGCACACACGTCGTACGCTTAAAAACGAAAAATAAATGCGGATGTGCATTTCATTTTCGATTGTTATTTCAAATAGTATTTTTTGCACTTATGTAATTGTGACTACAGTGCACATAACAGTGTAGTAAGTACTTCTTAGACAGGAAAATTATAATCTTAAGGATTTTATTTAAAGTTCCTGAAAACATGATGAAGAGTTTGTGTGACATGTGTGATATAATTATGCCAATATTAAAATCGTTAATGCGTCGCATCTACGTGTTCCAGGTGACAGCATCAACCTTTTTGGCTACGTTGCGCCACAGAGGAAGGTTGCGCATCTGCAGTATATACTCTGATGTACAATCACCCAACGTCGTCATCCAACGCTGAAAGAAGATCGAAGAAAGAGTCCAGTAAACCAGGGTAGGTTGACAAACGCGATTTGGGCGCCTTACCGTTAAAAATCGCCACTTTCCAGTACATTCTGACATTTTAGCGCCACAAAACGCGTGACTTGAGGCATCGTACCACCTAAAGTCGAAGTCAAAGTCAAAAAAATTATTTACTATAAAAACAAGATGTTTGCTTAATCAACGTCAAAGCTGTTAGTTCCACAATTACTATATTATGCGGAGAAAAAGCTAACAAAGAAACTCCAAACAAGTTAAAGTTACACTACACTACCATCGTCCCACGATACGTTTTCGTTGCTTGCGGATGCGGTTGTAGCCAGTAGCTCAACCGAACTGCAGGACGTTTCACATCGAAAAAATCTTACATCATAGGAGAAAAGTCATTGCAAACGACATGTTTCATTTTATTTTAGAAACAACCCTGTATGCGTGCGCGGCGCATGTTGACTTGAAGTGATGCAATGATATTAGATGGACGCGTTCCTGCAATCCCAGGACGATGGTCAGTGGGCAAACCAGCAACCCGTTGGTCGGATGATTATCATGACTACAGTCATCACGTGATAGTCATCTATCACACACACTACGTTTGCGTATAGCAGGATTAGCCAAAAAAAGGGACTGAATGACTATTTGCCTCTCGCTCACACAGTAAAGACGGCAATATTGTATGAGCGAGAGGTACATAGTTGCCCTTTCTTCAATTCGATGCGAAATTCCGTAAATACATCACACATACGTTTATTTCAGTTCGGAATGACAAGGTTCAGTTGAGAGACAGTAGTAATTAAGTTTGAACCTTATTAGCGAATTTTTTTGGTTACGATTGCAGTGTTGGTATAACTTGCTAAGAGGAAGAAAATACGTCGCCATTATTAGGTGCAGGTGGAATTCCGAATCGGAGAAAATTTCTAACGGAAAACTACTGTATGTATGTGGTACGTCTATAGGTTTATATGGATTTACTGCGTTCGGAATCCTAAGTCGATATTTCGAATCGAAATTCCGAAACGGAATTCCGGCTCTATGTGGCCATACATTTCCAGGTGCGTGCAAGCGCGCCTTAGCGAGCTTTTGGAGTTTCGATTCGATTCAATTCGGAATGACTTCGGCATGGTCGATTCTTTCGGTACGGTAGGTATGAACGCTAATACCACGGAAACCAGGAAATTTAATACGGCGCGAAGTATTGACGTGCTTCGAGCTACTGGTGAATTTGTAGGTAGGTAGGCGATGGAAAATCCAACTAGTCATTGAAGGAGTTATTTGAACAGCTAGGTAAGTTACAACAATCAATGCACTAATAACTGAGGGTCCAGAATAATCGATTGAGGAGGAGTTATTAGATTTGTCATAAGAAATCCGATTTCGTACAAAACATAGGTAACTTAACAAGACCAAATAGAAAAAAAATCACTTCTCTTGGCATCCTCATAGCAAGAGCTAGTGAGAGACTGTGCTATAAAATAGAATAAAAACTAGCCAAGTGCGAGTCGGACCCGCGCACGAAGGATTCCGTACCATTATCTATACAAAATTTTCACATTCCAAGCGTCTTCCTGTTGCCGTTATTAATATTGAGCAAAAAACGGCAAAAAATCTCGTTTGTTGTATGGGAGCCTCTCTTAACTATTTATTTTATTCTGTTTTTTGTTGTTATTTCAACCGTCTAACTGTCATGGTTCAGGAGCTGGTAACACACCCTTACTCTTTGGGTACGGAACCCTAAAAAAAATAAAGAAGATAAATAAGTTTTTAGAAACGCGTCAAAATTCTTGGCAGTAGCACATATTATACAAAAGTTAAAAAGAAAACTGTCACAGAGTTAGCGTACTTAGGTAGGGTATATAAATTAACGAGTAAATTAACCAACTTGTAAAAGGAAAAAATGGTAGATACATTCAAATTCTATGAACTCAATTAGTATGTTCATAATATCAATGAAAAATTCCCTCCACCATATTTTGACGGTTGACTACGGAACCCTACACACTTGGCCGCTTTTTCTATATGCTATTTAAAAATGTAAAATGTCTGTTGCAAAAGTGGATGTTCCAAATTAGCCGTAGGTACTATCCCTTACACCTTTTAAGGAAAAGCTTAAATCTCCTATCACTCTGTAGTAGGTAGCTAATACTGTTTCATTAATGTATAGCGCCCGTGGAACGTTCAGATATTATTAGTAAATTGTTTTACAGGTGAACGGAAAAACTAATGCCCCTAGGCATTGAATTTAGAAATATAAAGAAAAGGGAAGAAAAAGTCCAAAGGAAACTAGTTAAATGACCCGCAAAATTTCAAAACAATGAAAGAAATATGATAAGACATTTATTACAACAATAACACACATCACAGAAACAAAATAAATTTATGTATTAGTATATGTACTACAACTGTATGAATGTTTGTATAGTACATATTTATATTCTATGGTTAGTTTAAGTATTTTATTAAATATGTATGACTATTAGTTGTAAGTCAGTTAGTATATGTACATTTTCTTCTCATATATTTCATGTACACCTACCTACCTACTCTCTTTATCTTTCAGTTCTATCCATCCTGAGGTTGTCTGGGAGAGATCGCTTTTAGCGATAAGACCGCCAATTGTATGCGGCAAAACATAGACATGTAAGCCTTTTAATGTATTTTGTTTTCTGGTGTATACAATAAAGTGTTCTAATGTAATCTAATCTAAAATAAACAGATAAGTGACATACTACATTATATAGATGACTATATATTTGACTATATATCATGTGCTCTGTGTACAATAATTATTTTACACAGAGCACTATTTACTTTTACTTTCACTAATTATTTATTCACTAATTATTTACTTTCTATACGAGGCGAATTTAATTTTGGTTACAAATAAATCCATTTCATTTCATTTCATTTCATTCTTATCAACATTATAGAAAACTTAATATACTACAAATATTTTAGCCATTAGAATAAATAAAAGAGCAAAAACACGTGGTCAGCATTTCTTATTTCTCAACTCATTTCGAAGTTTGAAAACATTTCAAAACCATTACTTACTTAATAAAGGAGCGGTGACAGCGCAGCGGTGTTCTAACGCCAGCTTCACCAGGGAGGTCGTGGGTTCGAATCTACCTATGACCTTATTTTCTAGGTTACGTGACATTTGTGAAGTTGTAGTAGCAATACCAGTCGCTAACGGTGAAAGAAAATAACGTAAGGAAATCCTAGTGTCTGCGGTACTTTACATACCTCAGCGGTTGTTACGTACAATCATTAAAAAAATTCAATGTTACAATGGCCCAACTGGAGTGTGGAAATCTCAGGTCAAACTAAAATACTTACAAACAAAAAAAACGAACTCAAAAAAAAATTATTATAAAAACAAAACGTTTACATACGTCAACGCTGTTAGTTTCAGATTTAATAGATTTGAAGTTAAAAAGGGTATTTCAGTTAAAGTTATTCACATTCACATTCGACACATTCGTGTTGAACACTAGACACAATCGTCCCCATTAATTAACATTATTTTAATACCAGACATATTTGCCTTCTAAATAATCCTTAATGAAAACTTCGCTTTTTTGTAGTAATTTTATAGCAAGCCTTTTTATACGGAGTGTGCTTAGTACATTTTAAACTTTTTCAAGTTAATAAATGTCTATTCATGACAGAGGTTGGCGATCGCAGTATGTGGTTGAAATCTCAGGAAGACGCTGCTGCCCGTCTCCTGGTAATTTATTTCCTTAGTCGCCTTCTACGACATCCACGGGAGGAAATGGAGTGACGCTATTCTTAATCCGGCACAACACGAGTTTGTTGTATGCGCCCCCTTAAATTTTTATTTTATTCTGTTTTTTAGTATTTTTTGTTATAGCGGCAACAGAAATACATCATCTGTAAAAATTTCAACTGTATAACTATCGCGGTTCATGAGATACAGCCTGGTGACAGACGGACAGACAGACAGACAGACAGGCATACAGACAGACGGACGGACAGCGTAATCTTGGTAATAGAGTCGCGTTCTACCCTTTGGTACGGAGCCCTAAAAAATATTATCATTCACTTGCTCTCCGTTAAAAGCGATTAATTAGCTACACGCATACTCCTTTATTTTTTAATTATTGTATGTAAGCATGTTTGTGGCAATAAATCATTCATTCATTCATTCATACTATTTTGCCGTTCCATAACTTTTCCTAGCACCGTATTTCCATCGTTTATTTGCAGGTCTGCTACAGATCTGGGCCTCGATTCTGTTAGTGCATTGTAGTATAATGACAGGTACACTGTCGGGTCACGTGACGTGTTTTTTCGTACCATTGACGCCTAGAAGGTTTGATGGGTGTGCCCGCGTAGACTTAAAGCAGCCATGAAATGAAAACCGCCATGTTCACTTCCATGCAGTTGTCATGTTACTACAATGCATTAACAGAATCTAGGCCCAGATGTACACTTTACAGTATGATATATGTAGGTTTACTATATTGTATATTATTATTATTAATACGTTTATTGAACATAAGTAAAAAATACAATGGCAATGTGGCGTACTTAATGCTATAAGCATTTTCTACCAGTCAACCACTGGTATTACTGACAAGTGTTCTCTACTCTACGTGTATTGTATAATATTTTTTACCAGACAAACATGTTTCTCTTTCACCTGATTGTTGATAAAATTTCCATGAAAAATAAAGACATAAAAATACTGATCTGTTTTAATTACACTATCGTGTGTAAAATAGAACTCATTACTCATAGAACTTATTGTCCCATTCTATTATATTGCCATCATTTCCAAGCTCGAATTTCCATTTTATTTTAGCGAAAACAATTATTTTTTTCTTGATGAGATGAAACAAACCGGCGTCTTTGAAGATGTAATTGCTTCTAAATTATGTTTTAATTTGATATTTGGCTGATCAATATTTCAAATAGGCAATGTAATATTATCTACACCTACATTTTCCTACTCACAAAAATATCCATAGCGTGCTTGAAGTTTCGCCGTTTTGTTTCGTACTCGCGACACAACTTTTTTAGGCTTGAGAGTATTTTTTTTAAATTCGCAATTCCTGAAACTAGAATTGTTGTTTTAAAAAAAAACTTTTATTCTAGACCTTTTTCTCAACTTGATACAAAATTATCACTACCTACCAAATTATTCACAGAGAGTAAAAACTGTAGCCTAATGAACAAAAATTCTGATTCTAAAACCTAGTCCTCCTCGTGCATTGAACTATGTAGTTTAATGCCAGACACTTTGTCATCTAAATAATCTTTAATACCCTTTTTGCACAAAGTGTGCTTACACATCTTTCGAAGCACGTCTCTGGTAAGTTCAATATATCTTCACCTCAGGGATCATACTATGGAAGCCTATTAATACAATGCCCCATAAAACGATAAACTTTGACAGCCTACATCTTGAGAACGAATGTTTATGTTTATTCTAGTATTTACATTGTGTCAGCTATCTAATTTCGTAAAAGTAATTTCAATTCTGATATTACGAAATAATACATTATTAGGTACTAATAATAATACATTACATGCTCCAAATTATACTTCTACAATACCTACATGTATAAATACTTCTAATCGTTTAAATTATTTCTAACTTTTTAGTGCTGCAGTGTTTCGAAGTCGGTTTTTATTTTTTATTTAATTTTTTTTTACATTTGTGTATGTCAAGGGAAATTTTAAATGATGAAAACAAAAAAAAAAGATACATGTAGGTGACGAAGTTATGTAGTGCTTAATAAATATGTGTTAAATATCGCTAATTTGTACCGGAGGCCATTGGTGTTGCCTTCTACCAATTATATTATTGCTTATATTGTTGCTTGCATTGATATTTTATTGATTGCATTGATATTTTATTTTGACATTTTTTATAGTTTGTCTGTCTGAGCGTGATAAACTAAAAACGTGAAAACCGAACGGGTTTTTATATTAATGTGGTTACTTATAATATTTAAACCTAATTTCTTATAATATATAGAACTTTATAAAAAGACAGGTTTATATTTTTAGACAAAATCTGCTTGAGTAGTCTTCGCTACATAGTCTACTCGTTATAATACTGTCGCATTAATATTGTGAAAAAAAGGTATCCATAAAGTGTTGCATTTTTCGCCAATGGTTTCCTGTCAAATTAATAAGGAACTTCATGGGTCTGCAACAGTCAAAAGTTAAATAAACGGTTGGACCGATTATAGAGCATTTTCTCGATTCCTGATCTCCCTATTTCTAGTACACTAACAGTTTGCTAATCTACTGTCAACAGTGCTGTCAGCTGTTTTTTTAAGGTACATTGGCTAAGTGTCAGCTATTATCTTGTCCGACAGATAACTTGAACCAAAATCCGTGCAGTCGGGATGACTTTGCAATGGACACGTAAGACCAATTATTTTTTAATTTCACTAAGCTAAAAGTCGAAGAATTTTAAGTTGGGTACTGCCCCCGTCCCCAGTCAATGAGACCCTAAATACGATCATGCAAAGTGAAAGTCATTTGGTGAAGTTATTCGTCGGGTATTAACAGTAGATTAATAAATTTTTGGTGTTCGAGAAACAGGGCGTTAATCTACTCGTACTTGGTGGCTGATTTTTTTGGTAAAATGAATTCTTTAAAACCAAATCAGGTAGTAAGTTAAGATGGAAACAATCTTCCCCGTCCCTTGTATGTACAGGGTGTCCACAAAAGTACGGTCAGAGGCAGCGAACTGAAGGCGAAAGGTCAAAGGTAGACAACCCCAGGGCTATCCAAATCAGCCCCACGTATATGATAAGAATGTTCTTTATTGTACACTGAGAACAATAATAACAGAAACAGCAGTTAGAAATGAAAAAGTACATTATTATAAAGGCGGCCTTGTTGCTAAAATCAATTACCACGTATTTTCACGACCCGTATGATACGTATGCTGTTATAACGTATTTTTTACGCATTTAATAACCTTCCAGGCTTATTATCCAAGTCTTACAGCTATAAGATAAAATAAAAATTACTTAATACTGAAAAAATCACTCCTAGTTTTTTTTCCTAAATGAGCTGGGTAGTAAGCTCTTTCACTTGAATAGCTTGCCTCTAGACATCCGACAGGCCCCATCGCTTGAAATATTCAAAACCAAAGATTACCGTCACTACCTAAATCTCCAGCATGTGTCTTAATTTATTATAAGTATAGTATTCACACATATATCACAATATCTTTCGTAAATCTGTAGGTTTATTTATTTATTTATCATTATGTTTCCCCTCTATTTTTTTTTTATATAAACATAACATAACATAAACTCATGCCTGTATCCCAGAGGGATAGGCAGAGACCAGGGACTGCCACTTGCTACGATCCTGACAGATCACTTTCGCTTCCTCAACTTTCTTTAGTCGTTGCATGTACGCACGCCGGTTTCGGGTACTTTTTATCTTGCCCTTTGCTAATACATCCCCTATTTGGTCGAATAATGTCCGTCTGGGTCGTCCCTTACCAGCCCTTCCACTCACATTCGCTCGATATATTTGCTTTGTCAATCTTTCTTCCTTCATCCTCTCCACATGTCCAAACCAACGCAACGTTGTATGTAGTTTTTATATGTAGGTCTAAATAAGTAATTAGCAAGTATATTTAATATTCTACGATTGCAATATCATCTGTTAATGTTGTTCTCATTAGCTGGTAGATAATTCTAAGTAGCATTAAGCTCGCATCTGTGCAATACTGTGTGTTTAAATGCAATAAAGGATTTTAATAAATATAATAATAAGCCGACGCGAAAACCGGAGCTACCTCCGTAGATCCTCTACTTTTGCTTGACTGTACTTTTTGTGACACCCTGTATATTCTTGAAACAAGATTCAAACTGAATTTACTACATTTACGCTACGATTTGTTCTTAAATCTAGTTTAGATTAAGTTTCATGCCTGATCCAACGAATTAAGCTACGATTTGTTCAGTTTTTTCTGAGAGTCCCTAGGCAGTAGGTTCACGGGAGTATAGAGGACAACCATGGTAGTTGCCCAGTGGTTTTAAAACTGTGCCAGTCATAAAGGAATCTGCCAATGATGAGGACGATCAGGGAGGCCAGGATCAGGTTCACGATGTTGATGGCACTAATTGGCATTTTCACCGTGCTGTTGCTGCAGACGAGGCTAAGTTGCATCGTGCTTATCTGCAAAGCAAAAAAGTTGCTAAAATATTTTTCTATAAGAAACATTTTTCAATGACAATAAAGGACAATGGACGAAATTGGCAGGGACCGGCGAGGCTGGCGTGACGGTAAGGAGACGTATGTGCAACAGTGGGCGTCCTTCATGGGCTCTGCAGATAGATATATAGAAACATTTTCAACAACATTACATACATACGAGTACATACATAAAGTCACGCCTGTATCCCAGAGCGGTAGGCAGCGACTAGGGACTGCCACTTGCCACACTTGCATGCAACGACTCAAGAATGTTGAGAAAGCGAAAGTGATCCGCCCTTCCTCACAGATCACTTTCGCTTTCTCAACATTCATGAGTCGTTGCATGCACTAAAATATAAAATATAATAGATATTGTTTGTGAGTAAGACGTAAAACAAGCCTTAGCAACCTGACTAACTTATAATAATAATAACTTTCACACAACACAATCACTTGTTCTAGTCCCAATCTAGGATATCCTGTGCTATGGTAACCAGGCAAGGACATCACAAACATTGAAATACACCCAGACTGGAGCCATTTGTACAAATTTACGGCGGCCCCCAGTGGGAATCGAATGGCAGTAAGACGTGATACCACTAGACCAACGAGGCAGTCTTCGATTCACCATAAGTATTATTTAGGTTTCGGTAAGCAAAATAGTAGGCATCTACTTCCTTCGGTATCCAAGTTCAACCATTATTTATTTATTTTAATTCTTTATAGCCCTAATTACATTGTAAGTGTTTAAGGGCGTGCTTAATGCAAGAAGCATTCTCTTCCAGCAAACCTTTGGTATTGAAGAGACTGGCGACGGGTAATGAAAGAAGATTAAATACAATAATAAACTTACGTAAACCTAGGGAAATACATTAACTTAGACTTAGTGGAGAGGGGGGGGGGATAATAGAATAACCATAAACTCGCTTTAGATCCAATTTTTCAATAGTCAGATAAAACTTAACTGGAGAATAAATTTCATGCTATCACTATCTAAATCATACGACAAGATAGTGACAACATCAGTTTTGTTCTCTAGTTAAGTTTTATCTGACTATTGAAAAATCCGGTCTTAGGAAACAAAAATACATAAATGTAAACTTTTCTCGCAATCTAACTAGGTATGTAACATTATATTTTACTTAACATTATATTATAGGTATAATAGCTGACCTGTCCAACGTTGTTTACCTACTACCAAATATACACAAAAAAAACTTACTTCGGCCAGATGTCGCTGCCTGTACGCAATACAGAGAAGTTTGTAAAGAGGTTCGAAATTTCGCCGACGCCGATCGAATTTGGACATGTTCGAAGTATGTCCGCCTGGGACGTCCCTTAGCGGCGCCTCCAGACACATTCGCTCGATATATTTGTTTCGTCAATCTTTCTTCCTTCATCTTATCTACACAAACAAACCAACGAATGCGAGCGAATGTGGGTGGAAAGCACAGTAAGGGACGTCCCAGCGGACATACTTGAACCAAATAGGGAATGTATTAGCAGAAGGCAAAACCGGCGTGCGTGCATCCAACCACTAATTAATATTGATGAAGCGAAAAAGATCTGTCAGGATTGTGGCAAGTGGCAGACCCTGGCTTACACCTCTGGGATACAGGCGTGTGTTTATGTTATGTTATGTTATTTTCTTACTATAGAGGTTGCTAAGTGCACCGTTTGCCAATTTAGGCTAAAGCCCCAGTACTTTAGGTTATCCGAATCATAATAACACATCGCCTTTAAAAAAAATAAGTGGCTACCTATAACGGTATAAGAGATAACAGATATTGTCTTTATAGGTCAGAAAGACTGACATCGTAGGCATAGGTCCCATAATTGAGACCCTTCGGGTAAGGATCCTTGAAGGTATGGGACAATTTTAATCTCTAGAATAATGGGACGTACCGATCCTCGTTTGGGACCAGGTCAAGTGATTGTATTGTGTGGAAGTTATTATTATCATTATTATTAATACGTTTATTGCAAATAAGTAAAATAATACAATGGCAACGTGTTATTTATTTATTTTACGTGTGGAATGTTCTTTACATTCGACACGTCCCATAAATTAACAAATTTATCGCCACTCGCCATCCTCGCACTCTTGAGATGACACTTGAACAATGTGTGATTGTGTGAATGATGGTTTGGGTGCTTTTTACCATAAATATTTTTGTGCACATAGAGTTTATATTGTTTTTCATGGCTGTATTTGTATGTCATGTCTAATTATGGAGCAATTTTTTATACCAGCAAAAAGTTTAAGAGGCAATCGGCCTGTCTTTTTATACCAGCAAAAAGTTTAAGAGGCAATCGGCTTTGTCTTTTTAAATTTGGTTCTTAATTAGGTACCTGACTTTAAATTCTTATTCTTACAACCAAAACTTATGCATTGAACTTGTTTTAATGCCACATATGTATGCCATCTAAATCCTACTTAATATTATAAGTGTGAAAGTTTGTGAAGATGTTTGGATGTTTATTACTCAATCGAGCAATAACGGCTGAACGGACTTACACGAAACTTGGCACACATATAGACAAAGATCTGAATTGAGACATAGGATACTTGTTATACCAATAATGCGTTCCCGTGAGATAATTTTTTATTGTTACCGTAACATCACAAGTGCAAATCTGTGGTTAAAGCCCTATGTTCCCCTAGGAGTTAAAGGACCGAACAAGATAGT
The DNA here is from genome assembly GCA_947308005.1 of Yponomeuta malinellus. Lineage (NCBI taxonomy): Eukaryota > Metazoa > Arthropoda > Insecta > Lepidoptera > Yponomeutidae > Yponomeuta > Yponomeuta malinellus. The sequence goes on along the minus strand of OX371006.1, from coordinate 9,542,156 downwards.
AAGTAATAAGAAAATTACGCAGAACATATCCGCCAAAAAAAATATTTATGACATTATAATAAGGATGTCAACCTTATTAACGTGGTGACCGGTAGTTTTTTTAGGGTTTCGTACCCAAAGGGTAAGGGACCCTATTACTGAGACTCCGCTGTCTGTCTGTCTGTCTCATGAACTGTGATAGCTAGACAGTTGAAATTTTCGCAGATGATGTAATTCTGTTGCCGCTGTAACAACAACTAAAACCGGCCAAGTGCATGTCGGGCCACGCGCAATGTAGGGTTCCGAAGAAAGAGGGATTTTTTTTTATCTGCTTTACAGAGCTAGCAACTTCATCGAAGTCATTTTCAATGGATTTTGTATAAAATTTTACTTTTATAATTTGGTTGCCCATTACTCATTAACGAGTAGCCTACTTAGCCGTGATACTTTTCTTTTAAGTTCAATATATTATGTGCTACTACTGAGCCCTACTCGGACAAAAATTTGCGCTTTAAAGCGTAATATTTCGCAATCGGAACCCGAAATCAAAAAATAGCCTTTTACAAACACAATATTTTTAAGAATATTTTTGGTTAAGCCAAAAATCTAACGATGCCCCACATGGTGGGGCATAAATAGATAAAAAATCATCACCACATGTTAAAGGAGGGACAGTAAAAAAAAATCTAACATTTTATTCTTTTACTTTGTCGGCGTGATAAATATGTATACACGTACCAAATTACAGCTTTCTAGTACCACCGGTCTTTGCGTTAGGCCGCGGACGGACAGACAGACAGACATGGCGAAATTATAAGGGTTTCTTGTCGGGCTACGGAACTAAAATAAATATTTAAGTGGCGCTCTTATACAACAAACGTGGTGTTTGCCGTTTTTAGCTCGATATTAATAACGGCAACAGGTAGACGCTTGAAATATTCACAGAATATTTAGTTGTGTATTCACTTTAAAAATAAATAAATAATTAAATTAAAATAGAATAACTATTTAAGGTCGAAAAAGCAAAGTTGAGGTCGATGGGCAGGAGATACACTATGTCGACGAGTACATCTACTTGGGCCAGAGAGTAACAGGCAGGGCAAGGAAATCAACCGCTGCATCGAAAACGCCTGGAAGTGCTACTGGTCCATGAAGGATTTGTTGAAAGGAAGCCTTCCGCTTTCCTTGAAACGGAGACTCGTCGACATGTGCATTGTGCATCCTTCCCGTCCTCACTTACGGCTCCCAGGCTTGGTCATTGGCCGAAGAACAGAAGTCCAGGCTCAAGGTTTGCCAGCGAGCTATGGAGCGTAGCATGTTGAGCATCAGAAGGATTGACCATATCCGCAACACTACGTTACGCTCAAAAACACGCATAGCTGATGTGGGTGTCCAGACTGCAAGGTTGAAGTGAAGCTGGGCAGGGCATATCAGTAGAATGCACCCGGATAGGTGGGCGAGACTTGCCACTAAGTGGGTGCCACAAGGCGGTCGTCGCAGGAGAGGTAGGCCAAGAAGACGTTGGCGAGACGACCTCGACCGAAACATGCCGAAGTGGTCTGAGGTGGCACAAGACAGAAACATCTGGTCTGAGTTGGGAGAGGCCTTTACCCAGCAGTGGGACACAAACGAGGCTACGTAAAAAAAAAACTATTTAAGGGGGACTCCTATACAACAAAGTGATTTTTTGCCGTTTTTGGCTCGATATTAATAACGGCAACAGGTAGAAATATTCAACTGTTGTATAGATTGCCAGTCCGACTCGCACTTGGCCGGGTTATTTTACTTTTATATTATGAGTATTGTTATTTTGGCCTAAGCCGCCTATCAGTCAGTGTTATGACTTATGTTTCATGCAGAAAAAGGCTATGTATAGCCGGTTGAAATATTCACGGATGATTTCTTAACAAGTCATATGATACAAAAAACTTGTATAAAATTTTCGACATTTTTGTATATTTGCTCTATCGTAAACACTGTAATTACATACAAACATTAAATTCAGTGTGATATAGTGTTAACTCGACAGGGTTTTTCAGCACCGGTGAGAGTTAAGGCTATTTCTACACATCTAAATAAAATGGAAAAAACTTGGACAAGTCCGATTAGGACTCGCATCCTTAAGGTTGCGATTCCGCACATATAATTACAAAGAAAATTTTGCAATTGTAAAGTATGTAGACCCATGAAAAATAGCTGCAAAGATAACTTCGTAATTACTTACTCGTATTAACTTTTTTCGGGATTTTTCCTTTACTTGTGCCATTCTTGGCAAATTTCGATTAAACTGCCGTATCTTTTGATTGCAAGAAGTTTGATTTTTTTATAGATTCAAGGGATTGCAAAGAGCTGAGTTTTTTATATTATTTCAATTTATTGCCTCCACACGTCCACACGTCATAAGGGTTTAGATTTTTCCTTTTGAGCTACGGAATCCTAAAAATGTTAGCTTTTTCGTGCATTCACTGGAGCAGGTCAAATGATACATCTGCATCATGCATCACTGTGCTTGTTTTCTAAAAATTTGTTTCAATCTGTCGGACATTCGAAGGAAAATAAACCCCAGGGTGGTTTATTTTATAGAGTTTTTATGAGTGTTTTGCCAGTCATGTCACTTTTTATAGTTTTTCTATTTCTGTTTAAGGTTTTTTTTCCGACGAAACTTGCGTGACTGCTAATTTACCCGCCGCCAACTGTACTATGAACTTTTGAAAATATTTCACACTAGCTGTCCCGGCGAACTTTGTACCGCCACAGAATTATACGATTCTTGCACAACGCCATCTATTTTTAAAACACAACGTTTGCTCGCACAACGCCATCTATTTTAGACTTAAAATATATATATTATCCCACGGGAACGCATCACCGGGATATCAAGTATGCTATGTCTCAAGGTCTCAGGTCTTTGTCTATCTGTACGCCAAGATTAATGTAAATTCATTTAGCCGTTATTGCGTGATTGAGTAACAAACATCTTCACAGACTTTCACATATATAATATTAGTAGGATTAGTTTTTTTCTCGTGTACAATAAATAGTATTATTGTCTTATGCCATCTCGCCTCATCGTATCCCATCTCATTCCATCATCTCATCTAATCTTATGGTAGCTTATCTTATCATACCTGCACTAGCGAGGTCTCCTTATCATCGGACCTGGAGCAGCGTATGTCCGTCAGATCCCGTATAACCCTCCTGTACTTGAGCAGCAAGGCCTGGAACCGCGGCGTGAAGTGGCAATCGCAGCGCCACGGATTGTGTCCCAGGAATACGTGCATTATGTCGTTATTCGCCTGGAACGCCTTGTCGAAAGCGAACACAGGAATCTGGCGGGAGAAAATCGTTGTTTCATACATAATAATAATAATAACTTTTACACAACACAATCACTTGTCCTGGTCCCAAACGAATACCCTGAGCTATAAACCAGGCAAAACATACACAATACACCCAGACTGAGGCCATTTGTACAAAATGTAATCGGACTCACGACCTCCGGCATGGTATTCAGACGTGGTATCGCTAGACCAACGATGCAGTCGACACATAGACATACATACTTACATTAACTCACGCCTGTATCCCGGAAGGGCAGGCAGATACAAGTGTTTGCCACTTGCCACGATCCTGACTAACGTTTTTCGCTTCATCAACATTAGTTAGTCCTTGTGTTACACAATTTTATAACTATGAATTTAGAATGTGATAATATCCAGCAATATTCGTAAACGCGATACGACATCTGTCAGAGTGACAGGACTTATGTTAATGTCACTCTGACAGAAGGGAGTTGAAAAACGCGCGGGGCCCGGGATGATGCAAGTCCTTCCGGCGATAGATTGTTTTGTAAAGAAACTTGTGATTGTTTGAATAAATCATGTAATTCAAAAGTATTGAGAACCTTTTTATTTGCGATGCGTCACATCTCAGAAGTGGGATCAACACACAGAAAGTGTAAGTAAAACAACATGTAGTCAAGACGTGACTTAGCAGAATTTGTCGACATCGGCTAGGTGCCATTTCAACAAGAAATAGAATAGAACAATACAGATAATATCAGTATTCTTCTTTGAAAATCTAGCCCCTAAGTGAAAATGCAAACAAAATTTGCTTGGCAACTGATAGATAAAGTTAAAATAGCAAGTATGTTAAAATTGGTCTTTTTATTTCACTATGTACGAGGGCTGAAAATGGAAAACAAACAAGCGAAGTGTGGACCACCGCGCCGCGTGAGCAGTGCAGCGTGAGCAGTGAAGCCCGCGCCACTGTGGGCTTTGCAGTGTAAGGCGTGGAGGCCGCTTAGAGCAGTGAGTAGCAGCGAAGGGTTCATGGTGTGGACAGTGCGCACAGGATAGCTTTGTGTAGTTTGATTGGTGAGTAAAGTTAAAGATACAGTTTCAACATAGGTCTAAATAGTTCTTCTCAGTTAACAATCCCTGAGATCAGATTTGAAATAATTGAATATTGGATTATCTGAAAGCTGATTGAGTGACCAATGTATTGTCTTGAACTTATTGAAGTGGATTGACAGAGTAATGTTACATTAAACATAACAGACCAATATTGGGCAATAGAGATGGGTAGATCTCGATCAGAGCAATGTAGATGATACAAATCACCCTGAAGATCTCCAATTAACTAGTCAAAATCATTCACATTTCATCTTCTCTTTTAGAATCTCTCAAGTAGTAGATGCATGGTGTAATCTACCAGAGACAGTAATTAGTGTTACTCCAGTGAACTCATTTAAGACAGACTTGATAAACATTTTACAAATGCAAGAAAGTGATAAATCGGATTAATGCTGCTTAGTGGATTAATAAATAATGATAAGTCTGAATTTCTTATACCAGAGTGTGACCAAAATGCATAATATGAAATACCATAATGATTTATAGTGATAATTTGATTGTGAATAGTCTGATTCTGACTCGGGCCTGCTTTCTCAGAATACTGAGCTGACGAAGAAATTATCAAAATTTAAAAACTACCCATTTACCTCCTTATTTGTTTTTACCTCTTATAGTAACTGCTAGAACAAACAAATAAGAAAAAAAAACAAAATTATAGATGAAGCCACAGAAACATCAATTGCACTTTTTGTGTACCACTATTTAGCAGCAGCAAGAATCCACAAAATCCATCATTTATTAAATTCTTTTATCATTTATGCATTGGCTGAACAAGATTGAGTGTTTGACGGGATGAGTTATTTTGTTAAAGAGATAAGATTATTATAGTACCAGCAGCAACAAAAGAAAAGGTACAATTGGAAAGAAGAAAGAAAGAAGACATTTATTTAAATTGTCACAGAAACACAAAGTAAACATGAATTGGTAGCCTTTTTGTTAATAGATAATTTCTTTATAAATGATAAAAATAAAATATTAATTTTATCACGAAATTTCCCAATTCATGAAAGGTACTAGGTAAAAACCTATATTACGGAAAGTCCGTTCTTCGAGGTAACCTCATATTGGAGAGTTTTCTGGAGGAGAAATAGATATGAGTAGTCAGTGTAGATAGATAAGGAGATCAAGTGTGTGAAGTAGACAACATAAATGTGATACTTATACCTACTTATATTCTTTTTGTTGCACTAATCCGTGCTGAGGACACTTGGCATGGGTGGAATTTTTAGCCTCTAAATAGGTTTTTACTTATACCTACGCTTAAGGAAAAATGAAGGTGAATAAATACTTATAGCAAAGTGACTTATTTAGAGAGAAGGAATACTTTTACTCTGGTTCTGATTAGCAAGAGAGGGAGAACGACTTGTAAGAACTAGAAGGACATTCAACAGAGAGTTATATTTCAAACAAGATTTTATATGAATATTTCGAAGACAGCTCAGACGCATTCTTTTTATGTTGCATTTGTGCTGTCGAATACTGTATCAAAGTCCATGTGCACAGGATAGTAATTAAAGATTTTAGAATGTTATAACTGAAAAAAAATATATATTCTTGAACTATATTAATTGATCACTCTGGTGAACCCTTATTATGCCCAAGTATACAGGGCTGCGCCGCGAGAGACAGCGCGTGCCGCAACTGCAGCGTGCAATTCAGCACGCGCTGCAGACACGAGGGGCATAGCAGCGCGCAAGGGAGTGCGCAGGATAGCGCGCCGCAGCTAAGGCGCGAGAGACAGCGCGTGCCGCAACTGCAGCGTGCTAGTTAGCACGCGCTACAGACATGGGGAGTACGAGAGCGCGCGAGGTAGAGCGAAGCAAAGCGTACCACCAGCGCGCAGGATAAGAGAAAGATAAGATAAAATTTATTCATGGAGAACACTGGCTTCTCTGAGTTAATGTATGAAATCATAGATATAATAGTATACATTGTGTAACAATTAAATTTAACATAAAACAAGAGTAAAAGTTCAGCCTAACTAGGAATAAACCTGCAAACTATGGTCCCCGCCTAGTTATCCGGGATGTAGGATGATGTAGATGTGTATAAATAAATTACTTGAAGACATACATTAACAGTGATTATGGAAAATGTATGAACCGATGAAATTGGTATAGTACTTTAGTACCTTAGAATTAAACTTCGTAGACTTCTTAAAAGTACTTAACTTACAACATTCAGAAGGATCTCTGACTCATAATATGTTTGCATGAAATACAGTGTCAGTGAGTTTAATGGGACCATAGACTATGTCTTGATCTCATTGGAAAAGGCAATCTCAATGTTATAGAATAGATAATGGTGATAAAGAGTTTAATAAAGATTCGGTCGGAAAAGAGATTCAAACCACATGGTACAAATCTGTTTCGAATTCTGTTTTCGTGTACTCTGAGCGAATTCACAAAGGTCACAATAGGTATCCTTTGTGACCTTAAGTAGCATTAAAATTAGCTATGGTCTCGGGGTTTATGAATGTATGGTAGGTCCTACTCTGTCGTATTAGGGGCAGCCTGAAAAGATAGATGTAAGTGAATAAATAAATAAATAAACTATAACGTCACATTGCGACCGATGCATTTATTCATTTTTATGGTGTCTACACCTATCAGAAAATGCTTGGAAGTCTATAAGAAAAACGAATTCTAATAAGTTTTTGTTATTGAAGTAACTGATTCTTTTCGCATCATTGACGCCATAAAAATGTATGGAAAGATATTTCTATAGTTCTATTTTTGTTTTGTGAGTTTATCTATGTCTTTTATGATATTATCAACTTAATTCCGGAATCACTTTTATAAAATAAGCAATAAAGAAAAGGGACTGAGAATAGAGAAAACAAAATCGCTTGAAGATTTCTTAACCAACGAAAACCTACAGGGGGGATATTGTGATGCTTGCTTCCATAAAGTGTCCCTAGATGTCGCTAGGCGTTTTGTAATTGGGGTTTAACACTCAGGTACGTTAGATTTTTGTATTGGATTCGACCGGGGTAGGAGAAAAAAAAGAGTGGTGTAAGAAAGGAAAAAAAGATGAGCTGGTAATGAAATGAGCTTGGTAAAGTTCATTTAAAAATAAAGCTTGTGAGAGACATATTATTATAGTGTTACCTGCAGCCATAATAATACTAACGTTTCAATTACGAGCAAGTCATAGTTGCCTCGAATTTAGTTTGGTGCTTGTCTGTGCAAGGATTTCCGAGACACGGGCTAATGGAAACGCCCTGGCCATACTGGTTAATAATACTGTGTGCAGCAACACATTCCATTCCTCGACGTCACAGAGCTGGCGAGGCAGTGTGGTATTTTCGCCATCATTCGCGTGTCGTCAGTGGCTTAGCGGGAGCGTTGCAGACTTTTAACCCGCCGGTAGCCGCTTCGAATCCCAAGTCAGAAAATTCATTCTTTTTGTTTGTTTACCTTATTAAGTTTCAGTTTTGCTCTTGTATGTACTCCGAGCCTCGGCTTAGTTACGTTAGATACAGACGGTGCAGTTTTTAAATCATCAGAGAATTGATGGTGGCGTCGTCACACAATATATAATACTTGTGCGAAGTTTACGTCGTTTCAATACACCTTAGCGACCCCCCCCCCTCATTACAAGCTGAATTCTTACGTCTTTTGTTAGTATAGTCAGTGCAGAAGTTAATTCTTGAGTGCTGTGGCAGATTATGAATGTGTGATGATGAAGTATGGACTTTGCAGGATGACGCGCCGCAACCAGGCGCTAGAGAAAGAGCGCGCCGCAGCCATGGCGTGCACGGGAGCACCCGCAGTAGTAGAGCGCAGGAGCGCTCGCCGTAGCAGAGCGCACGACTGAGCGCTTGACGCAGCGGCAGCACAGCGCAGCGCGCCGCCGTTGAGCAACGATATGGTAGCGGATCATTGGTTGGATCATAGCTGATAGGCAAGGCAGGGTAGACTATGAGATAAGCAGAGCAATATTTAGTACTCGCGGTATGTTAGTACAGAATGGGTGCGAGGCACTCACTATTCAACCTAACGTTTGACGTCATGTCTCATGGCGACTCTTGGTTCGATCTCTGGAGATAATTAACACTGAGGATGACTGTATTTCTGTGTATTGAAGTTGTGAAGGACATAAAGAAGTGAGAAAGCGTTGACAAAGCTTTCAGCATTCGCGAAAACTATAGAAAAAGTGGGAGGGCGCTGACAAAGCTTTCAATTTGCCAAAATGATAAAAGAATTGTGAAAGCGATGACAAAGCTTTCAGCATTTGCCAAAATGGTAGAAGACGTGAGAAAATCGTTGACAGAAGAACCTTGTAGCATTTATCCAAATTTGTTACTAGGTGCGTTTCAAAGTTAAGACGTGATGGCTGTGCCAGCGACCTCCACCAGCGCAGAATCACCAGATTATGGTCTATCTGTCTACTACAATAAGTTTAGGACTTACTAAAGAGTTGAAATTTCTATGCGAAAAACCTAGAAGTTATATGGGTTTTCATTACAAACTTCTTTGCCATCTAAATGGTTATAGTAGCCCTTTTCTACATGCGATACAGCTTAGATTAACCATAAAGAGTAGGTACATTGTGTTGTACAAAAGTGACGTCCGTGTCATGGAGCGCTACTATGATTAAAGTGAAACTGAATTGTGATAGTTAACTGATGATTCATGTGGTATGTTGACATAATCTTAGCTCTTGGTTTTTAACTTAAAAATGTGATTTTAAGTGGTACGTAAGTGTAATAACCCATTTTTTACGAACCTTGAGTTATTACAGAAAACGATAGGTAACATAATATGAAATTATCAAACGTAGTAACACTGGATTCAGTTCAAATGTTTTTAAACCATTCGATTGAATTGTTAAGGATAGATATGAGAAGGGTAGGAGTCACTCTTATAGTGAAGTAAGTAGCTGGCATACTTGCCGCGGCAATAACCCTGACTACACTAGAATAAGAAGAGTGAGGGCCGGTACGGGAGGCTGGAGCCTGACGTACGGCGAAGGAAGTAGCCGGCAATGATAGCCCGACCCTCACGCACGACTCTGTATTGCCGCAGGGACTGGTATACTTGCCGCGGCAATAACCCTGACTACACTAGAATAAGGCGAGTGAGGGCCGGTACGGGAGGCTGGAGCCTGACGTACGGTGAAGGAAGTAGCCGGCAATGATAGCCCGACCCTCACGCACGACTCTGTATTGCCGCAGGGACTGGTATACTTGCCGCGGCAATAACCCTGACTACACTAGAATAAGGCGAGTGAGAGCCGGTACGGGAGGCTGGAGCCTGACGTACGGTGAAGGAAGTAGCCGGCAATGATAGCCCGACCCTCACGCACGACTCTGTATTGCCGTAGAGACTGGCATAGGACAACTTGCCGCGGCAATACCCCTGACTAAACTAGAATAAGACGAGTGAGGGCCGGTACGGGAGGCTGGAGCCTGACGTACGGCGAAGGAAGTAGCCGGCAATGATAGCCCGACCCTCACACATGGCTCGGTGATGCGCTAGGCTGGCATACGATAACTTGCCGAGGCCTTACCTAGAAATACGACTACGATATTGCATAATAGCTAAGATTACTTACATAGGTACTATACGCGAATTTAAAGTTTAGTGCAAAGTTCTTGTTTTTTGTAAGGCATTTTGAATGTCGACTTCTGTAGCATAATTCTCTGTGATTCGGTTTCCGTACATATTATAAAGTGTGTTGCTGTTGAAAAACCTTCTAAATAAATAAATAGGTACACCTACCTAAGTGCAATAAGAATGATTGATTTTAGAATAATTATTATATAGTTAATTGAGAATGTATCCACCTCGATTTATTTAATTATAACGATAACAGATAAATAACAAAATAATACGTATGTATAAGGTTCTAAACAATATTAAGTTAAAATTAGATTTGAAAGTTATCCTTCATACTAGCAAGTTCGTCTTTGTACATGTTGCTTCTTATGTAAGGTAATTTTATTTAGTTTGCAATAACAGAATATAACACTTATCCAGTGTAAATGAGTAAAATAATTATATTTAAAGTCTACTTTGGATTGTTTTGCTTAGTTCACCGATGGGACTCGTTGACAAACGGATGGCCGAGCTGTTACACAATTTTATAACTATGCATTTAGAATGTGATAATATCCAGCATTAAACAACTGTACCGCTATTCGAAGCCTCTTAATATGAGAGTGGCATCCTTGCTTCTCTCTGATTGGTCGTTCAATATATCTGTCCCTGTCTAACATCCTCCTCTCCGTCCCTCCAACTGGCAGCCCACTTTTTAGGTTGGGGGCACAGAACAATAAAAACAGTAGAAGTGTAAAGTAGGCGTGTCGCGTGTGCCACTATTACGCGGAGTTCCGCGCAACCTAGCCCAGTTCGCCGCAGAGTGTTGTTTAAGCTGGTTGTGTCAACCATAACGGAAAAAAAAAGGATTGCGCTGTAAATATGCCTTATTGCTCCATTTTGGAGTGCAAAAACGATAGCCGCACCAAAAACATCACCCATGGTGGCATTTCGTATCATCGGTAAGTAGTATTTCATTTAATTTTGATAAGTTTCTCAATTTTCAATTCCGTTAGGCATTTTACAGCAATGCAAAATACAAAAATGAACTCTGTGTGAATGCAATAAGGTCTATTTCTGTCTTTGTCATTAAATGGAGCGATTCTAGAATGTTCGCTACTCGATCGTACATTGAACTCTCGAAAATAGTGAGATGGTGTTGTCGATAAAGTTATCGATATTCGTTTCGTGCAGAGTTTGAGTGGTTTTACTATACTGTTTCCTAGTTATCGAGTTAAAAATTAAAATGAATGTAATAATAATTTTAAATTAATTCTAGGCTGACTTATGATATTATTTCCACGTACCTACATGTAATAGTACGCGTAACTTCTTGTAAAAAGTGTACGTCTTATGATCATTTCCGAATCTTCGAATAAAAGACTGAAATATATTCCCACTGCTTTTCAGATTTCCTAAAATCCTTTTCAGAAGAAAAAATGGATCGATGCGACAGGGAGACAAAATTGGATGCCAGGAAAGACAAGTACAGTAAAGGACAGTAAAGATATATTTTAAGCTTTGTATATTTTTCGTTGTTTGTTACTAATTGATTATATAAAAAACTGGTTGGTTGGTTCCTTTTTTTTCTTAGTAAAGTTGATCCTTTAACTGTTGCATTTGTAATATTAGTATGGATAGATATATACTAGTTTTTGCCCGCGATTCACCCCCCCATTTCACCTCCTTAGGGAATGATATCCGGGTTAAAACTATCCTATGTGCTTCCCGGGGACGATTTATATATATATATCCATACTAATATTACAAATGCGATAATGTGTCTGTATGTCTGTTACCTCTTCAAGCTTAAACCGCTGAATTGATTGCGATGAAATTTGGTATGGAGATAGTTTGAGTGGTCTCGGGAAGGACATAGGATAGTTTTTATCCCAGAAATCATCCTATCCCCCATCTAAATCGGTACAGAAACACAGACACACTTGCATTTACAGTATGTATATGGATTAGTATGGATATATGAACAAAGGAGATTACTGTACAAGCTAGTAAAATAATCTCCTTTGTGTAAATAATACTAAATTCTTAGATAAGGATAAAAACAATGAAAATCCTATACTATTAATGTCTTACTTTCGCTTAAATTCATAATCACAGATATTATGATAGTAAAAGTTATTATCGATATCATAAGCTACGCACTACGCACATCACTAGTGCAATCGATGGACATCTGTTGCCGGGCGGCCGAACTACATGTTTTGTTGATGCGTCGTAGTTCGGCTACTTGTCACTAGATGACAGCACTTTCTATGCAATTTTTGGATTTTGTTTTCAGACATCGTAAGTAACAGACAAATACAACGTAATTTCGACAGCGTGGCCCTGTCATAAGGTTTAAAATATGTCAACTTGCCGGGGTTTATAATTTCATCTTAAGTAAAACGCCACGGCCAATAATGTTCAAGATTTCTTTGTAGTTAACCATGTGATAGTGTGAGTACTGGCGACAGCGGTTCCGATTGTAATTCAAGCGTATGCCACTTCCACTGTTTTTTTCTGTTCCGTGGTTGGGGGCATCCGGCTAACTCATTTGGCGTCTTGATTCTCGCACTGAGCGGTCGTTCGCAGGAGCTTCATCAACCAAGTGAGTGCTCGAATCTTTTTTTTTTTCTATTTTATTTCTGTAAAACATTTTCATAAAATCTTTGAAATAATTCCTAACGGTTTTGGCCGTTCGAGATTAAGAATTAAATTACGATATTTTCTGTCCTAGTGTCTAAATAATTCGTTAAATTATTTAACAATTTAAATAATTACATGAAAGTCTATTAAACGTGTGCCTGTGAGTAATACCAATATTTTGCTCTGTCGGGTAGGTGACAGCATGTCGTTGTCGTCGCCACCTGAACTAGAACAAGATGCGCCGGCAACATCGCGGTCTGCATCACCACATGATCGCCCTCGCGGTGCTAAAAAGCGAAAATCATCCTCTTCTAGGAGTGACGAAAAAAATAGACGAATAGAAGAGATTTTAAGTACCCTAACGTCACAAGTAAGTGGTATTCAACATTTTTTATCGCAAAGATACCCGGCACAAAACAATGTTGACGAATCCAATAACGAACCCGATAACGACAACGAAAGTATTATTTCTCTAAACGTCAGTGATGATTTGTACAATGATATGGGAGGGCAGCTTCCAGACCCGACGCCTGCGCTCCCAGCGGCGCGGCCACCAACAGAATTTTCTCTGTCCGTCAATACCGTTCTAAAAGAACCCGCTGTTCCCAAATCGGATCCCGACCGGGTAGACCGCCTAAAAAAGATACAGCATTTCGAGACTAACCACTGGTCGGACGTAAGGTATTCAGACGCACAGAAAAAATATTGTTCCACCCCCGGGTTTACGGACTTAGAATGTAATGACGAACTAAAACCTTACGACAAATCCCCTAACCTCTCATTGACTGAAAAGGGATTTGCTGCAATTACTCAGGGATTGCTTAAGCAACAAGAATCTTTTGAAAAAGGCTTTCTTGACCTAATTACCTATCTAAAAACTGAACAATCTCTAACGATCGAAAGTATTGAGGGTAAAGTAAACGAAATTTTCGCTCGCGGAGAGTATCTGACAATTTCCAATGACCTTTTGCAAATGTCATGCGGACATCGCGCCGACATGATCCAACAGCGCAGAGATGCTATTTTGCGATCTGTAAAAGACAAATACGTAAAAGCTAGTCTAAGAAAGATACCACCATCCTGTGACGATTTATTTAAGGCCGATGACCTTACGTCAGTCTTAGAGAAAAATGGCGGCATATCGAAGGTATTTTGGCCCACAAAGCCGCAACCTTCCACGTCTAAAGCCCCTGTGGCTCCGCAAGCCAATCTAAAACATACTCGAATGCCTGCGCAAGGCACGTTCAACCCACAATCGGGCTATACCAATAACTTTAATATACCGCCAGCGCATGGCGCTGTTTTCCATCCATACGCTTTCCCTCCTGCGCAAGGAGTGGTTCACTTCAATCAACCAAGAATGCCCGCGCAGGGCCAACCTTTTCGTCCCAGAGGCCCCAGAGCCCCTGAAAATCCAAATATCAGACTTCAAAAGCCAGGGCCGAGCCGCAGAGGCCAACCCAGGCGTAAGTACTGACTCACATTTCCAAGCGGGCCGTCTCCAGAACTTCCTCCACGCCTGGAGAAAGTTATCAGCGCCTCCTATGCTGCTAAAGATAATTTCCGATGGATACCGAATCCCGTTCTACAACAAGGCCCCGCTCCACATGCCAGGAACTGGCAAAGATATTCATACTCCTTACTCAAAGGATATGGCAGATCAAATCCAGGCAATGAAAAAGATGGGCGTGCTAGAACAGGCACCTCTCTCACCCAGCTTCCTATCGAACATTTTCCTAAACGAAAAAGAGGACGGTTCATACCGACCCATATTCAATTTGCGCCGGCTCAACCTTCACGTACGCTTGACAAAATTCAGGCTTATCAACCAGCAGAGAGTGCCCAGCTTCTTGCAACCGAACGATTGGCTAGCAAAGATAGACCTTTCCAATGCATATTTTCATCTAAGCATAGCCCCAAGTCACAGGCGATACCTCAGACTCATTTTCCAAGGCCAACTCCTCCAGATGACTTGTCTACCTTTCGGCCTGGCGTCAGCACCAAAGATATTCGCCTCCCTGACCAATTGGGTCGCTCAAGTCCTACGAGATCGAGGAATACGAACCTTGGTATATCTAGACGATTTCTTACTTGCACATCAGTGCAGGAAGATCTTAATGTCACAGATAGAACACACCGTAAAGTTACTAGAACACCTTGGCTGGCAAATAAACTACAAGAAATGTGTCTTGATGCCTCGGAAGGATATTCAGTACCTAGGGGTAATTTGGGACCCACATCGCAATCACAGACAACTTCCTTTACAAAAACAACAAACTATAAGAGAAAAAATATTGCGTTTGCTGAACAAACGGAAAGCAAACCTCAGAGAAACCCAGAGTCTGATAGGTTCATTAAATTTCGCAAGCTTGGTAGTCCCTTACGGCCGACTCAATTTTCGCAAGCTCCTAGAACATTCCAATCTTCTTCTCAAAGAGGACCCGCTGAAACATTTTCCTCTCCCCGAGATAGTGATCTCAGAACTTCTGTGGTGGCTAAAAAACTACCAGAAAGGCTCTCCTATCCACCAGCCGATGGTGTCCCATTATATATCGACCGATGCATCTGGAAGCGGTTGGGGAGCTCAACTAGACAACATCAAGCTCAATGGCTCCTGGAACCCCCAAGAGCAAGAGTTGCATTCAAACCACAAAGAGATGCTAGCGATTTTAAAAGTGCTGCAAAGTCACAATCGTCTATTAACGGGGAGTTACATTTCGATACAGTCAGACAACAAAACCGTCTTATCTTATCTGCGAAACGAAGGGGGGACCAAGTCCCGATCCCTTATGAACCTTACTTATCGAGTGTTTCGGCTCCTGCAAATACACCAGATTCAAATCTGCCTACACCATCTACCTGGGAGATACAACATAGAAGCAGACCATCTGTCGCGCGGCTCCCATCACCCAGAGTGGCATCTACTTCCAGCTCTAACGAAAGTAGTATTCTCAAAGTGGGGCCTTCCCCAGATAGACCTGTTCGCATCTCACAGAGCTCACGTAGTCCCCATTTATGCTTCCCTAGATGCAACGGACAGTCGTGCCCGCTTCGTAGATGCGTTCTCACGGACGTGGCAGTTCAAGTTAGCCTGGGTGTTTCCGCCCCCATTCCTAATACCAAGAGTCCTGACTCACCTAAACACAGCGGTCGGCACGTATCTAATAGTGGCTCCCCGGTGGGAGAAAGCTTTTTGGCGCCCCGATCTAAAGAGACGGGCCACAGCAGCGCCATTCACGGTAACAAACCTACCAGAAGTGATGATAGATACAGTGACTGACACAGCTCCTG
Source organism: Yponomeuta malinellus (assembly GCA_947308005.1). Lineage (NCBI taxonomy): Eukaryota > Metazoa > Arthropoda > Insecta > Lepidoptera > Yponomeutidae > Yponomeuta > Yponomeuta malinellus. The sequence continues at coordinate 9,526,282 of OX371006.1, read as the reverse complement.
CCAAAATCAACGAACTGACCATAGAAATTTGGAGGTGTGGGGGTGGGAATTAGCTCTCGCAGACTGGTCCCAAGAACAAATACAACTTTTAAGAAGTAGCTGGAGAGACAGCACTAAAAGATCATATACCTCGGCCTGGAGACGTTGGTGCTCATGGGCTAAAACTAATAATATCCCATACCGATCGCCCTCGGGCTCGGACATTGCTCGTTTCTTATCTGACCTTTGTCAAAAACACAATTTTACTTATAATACAATTTTGCTACATAGGTCGGTAGTATCAACATTATGTGACCCTAATAGGGTAGATCACCTTAGCTCGCATCCCCTAGTTACTCGCATCCTAAAAGCTATAGCTCTCCAAACACCTAAGCAGCAAAAACCTCCCATTTGGGACATAGATAGACTGTATTCCTGGTTAGCGAATAATAACACCTCTAATTCTAGCCTATATGAGTGTTCTAGAAACACGGCTTGTATGCTACTACTGTCCTCTGGACGCAGAGTCCATGACCTTACGCTCTTGGCCATAGATCCCAAACATTTCACGATCACAGATGATCATGTTACCTTCTGGCCTTTGTTCGGGTCCAAAACAGATAATGCCGACTACAGACAATCTGGGTGGCGGCTCATGATTAACACAGAGTCAAATGCTCTCAACCCCTTATTCTGGATTAAATCTTTGATAAAATTATCAAAACCCCGACGAGACTCTTGTAGAGTGAGCAGCCTATTCCTGACAGTATGCGGACAACCACGCGCTGCATCGCGCACAGTGATTGCCAACTGGGTAAAGTCTGCCCTAGAAGAAGCGGGCGTGCAAGCCTCGGCCGGCAGCGTGCGCTCCGCAGTCGCCTCCAAGAACTGGCTCCTGAACTTCCCGCTGGACGAGATCCTTGCCAGGGGAAACTGGCGCTCGCCGAACACCTTTGCCAGGTTCTACAGACGCGAGGTTAAGTCGCACACAGATGTGCCATTAGTGTCAAGATTATTTCAACCCATCCAATAAACATTCGTTTTAATTTAGCACATATTAACGGTTTAATAAATAATAATTATGTAAATTGTCCACCCCCCTACGGGTTGAAAGTATCAGATTATTGGATTGTTACCGGTTTATCTTTATTTCAAAATAAGGGAAAATATTGGTTTAATAAAGCTTATATTTATATAATATATAAGCACTAATTAGATAAGTACTATTTTATGTTGCAGTAAAGTACCTACTTTTGATTTTATTTTCATGTCATGGCATAAGAATAAAAATAAGTGATTGAATGTTGATCTAGCATTTTATTCCTTAAAAGTTCCCTTCCTCATATCAAGGTTAATAATTATTTAATACAAGCTTTACAGTAAAATTTGGAGGTACCTTATTCCCTATTGCACGCTTAACTATTTACACAATACTTACATAACAATTCAAGTTGGTAGAAACCATACTTACACATGCTTTATCATTCATCACATTGGCGTCCCTCCACCAGGCGATAACAGACACGTCTCATATTAAGAGGCTTCGAATAGCGGTACAGTTGTTTAATGACGGCGTTTTACCTACAATTAAAACGCTAATTAAATAACTTACCCTATTCGAAGCCTCACTTTTCATGCCTGCCTGGTGGCAATATGAGACTCAATGAGTTAGCCGGATGCCCCCAACCTAAAAAGTGGGCTGCCAGTTGGAGGGACGGAGAGGAGGATGTTAGACAGGGACAGATATATTGAACGACCAATCAGAGAGAAGCAAGGATGCCACTCTCATATTAAGAGGCTTCGAATAGGGTAAGTTATTTAATTAGCGTTTTAATTGTAGGTAAAACGCCGTCAATATTCGTAAACGCGATACGACATCTGTCAGAGTGACAGGACTTATGTTAATGTCACTCTGACAGAAGGGAGTTGAAAAACGCGCGGGGCCCGGGATGATGCAAGTCCTTCCGGCGATAGATTGTTTTGTAAAGAAACTTGTGATTGTTTGAATAAATCATGTAATTCAAAAGTATTGAGAACCTTTTTATTTGCGATGCGTCACACTTGCATGCAAGCACTTCGATTTTGGATACTTTTTGCGGTAGCCTAGTAGGTAGAACATTAGACTCGGAAGCGAGAGACCCAGGTTCGATTGCGGTGCGGGCACGTACCTATGATTTTGTTTTCTAAGTTATGTACATTTGTGAAGTTATAGTAGCAATATCACTCGCACGATGAAGGAGATCATCGTGAGGAAAACTGAGAGTCTGAGCTAACCACAACAGATAATAGTTCTTTGTTATACAAGAGTGCAAAGTTGCTTTTTAACCGCGTGCTCAATTTTGATGACCGAGCAAGCGGAAGATTCTAAAATTGAATCACGAGCGCAGCGAGTTATTAAAACATTAGAATCCTGAGCGACAGCGAGGGAATCAAAAGAGCACGAGGTGAAAAATCTTTGCACTCGAGTGCAACACGTAACTTTTCATCCCACCTCAGCGAAGAAATGACTAAATGCAAAAAAAACCCAAAGGAGGTTCAGAGTCTGAGTTTTTAACAAAGTAAAAAAAGTTGTATGATAAATTCGGCACCATGGAGGTAGAAGGAAATAGGTTTCACGATGTTTCCAATTAACGAACTTAGTGTTCACGATGTTCTAAATTCAATTTACTTTATCCTCTAGCAGATAAAAACGGTTTATACTACACCTGCTTGGAAAGTACCTTGATACTTTATCAAATTTACGGTAGAAAGTACGTCATTGCATATCGAACAAATATGCGGGGAGAAAACGCATCTGAGCGGGAGAGAAAAGTGTATGAAAATCCATTTCTTACGTGGTTTTTCTTTTTTAATTTTGGGTAAGACTATGCGCCGGTAACCTAAATATCAAAAGCCAAAAAGTTTTTACAGTGAGTTTTTATCTCCAAGTTCGCAAAATGACACTGGCCACTAGCTGTGTGTTGGATGGTGTCGGGCTGGCAGTGCGACCCTGAGGCGGCAGGATAAACAATTTGAAAAAAGAACATGTGAAAATTGCATACGCCATTGGCGCCATTTCCAATTTGTGTATTGTTTGAGGATTCAGTTTTCGTAGAAAGTAAAATAAAACTATCAAAATGATAAGTAGTGATAGCAGGTGTAGTATAAAGCACTATGTATCACTCGAGAGAAACTGCGATTCCCGATCTCGGGTGTTTTAAAGCCCTCGCCTACGGCTCGGGCTTCAAACGACACCCTCGACGGTAATCGGTCACTTTCTCCTCTCGGTGAACAATGTACTATTTTGCACTCAGATATCGAAGAGCAAAAATATTCTTTCCGAGATGGGGGGCTGAAAAAACTTTTTTCACGCACGCACTCACTGCTTGATCTAAAGTACGCACCTGCTTCAGCGAGTTACCCCGGAGACTGAGCACTCGGAAGGTAGAGAACCACTCAGCCCCCTCGAGCTCCCTAACCGTGGGAAGGCTGTTGTTGTCCAGGTAGAGGTCAGCCAGCTTGGTGTACTGCGGGTTCTGGATGATGCCGTGGATCGAATTGATCTGTTGACAATTTGGGGCGTTAAAGTGTCGTATCCGTACGTGCCCGCTACATCGAACAACTACCTCACACTGTTTCACTTAATAAACATTTTTTTTTATAATATCAGACCGCCCATCGAGAAACATCAAAATCCAGCCAAGTGCGTGTGGGGCCACGCGCAGTGTAGGGTTCCGCAGAAAGAGAGGTATTTTTGTTGATATTTTATTTTACTTATATTAACTACCTGCTTTATACAATAAACAATTTAATGAAAGTAATTTTCAAATTTAATGTGTAGAGAGAGATATAGAAACTTTATTTTTAAGTACTACAAATACACGTTGGTCCACTATTACTCTTTAATTTATAGATCCTATTTAGCTGTGATAGTTTTCCTTTAAACTTCATTATAATGTGCTATTGCGCTGATTTTTTTCACGTTTCGACAAACAACCGTTTATAGTCGGATGAGAGGGGGCGCTCTATTCTAACAAAAAAAATGCGCATTAAAGCTTAATATTTCGCATACAGAGATCGTATCGGATAATCGTTTTCCCACAACCACAATATTTTTAAACGACCAATTCAACGATAACGCATGCTATATTTCATTACATTACATTACTTCGTTTTTTTGTGCGATTAATACATATATGCAAAACAGCTTTTTAGTACTACATATCTCACTTGTAATTAGTGTTATTAGTATTATCTCAGCCTGAGATCTCAGCGTAGGCAGGCCCCCCACCAGATGCTCTGAGGGTGGTAACGGGGGCGCGGAGTCGCTGGATTCGGGTGGCACAAGACCGGGAAGCTTGGAAAACCATGAGGGAGATCTATGTCCTGCAGTGGGCGTCAAATAGCTGATGATGACGATAATCTCAGTTGTAACCCATTCTACCTATGTTAAAAAATACAAATTTACCTCAAATTTTTCGATTCATCAAGTTTTTTAATAAGTAAATGATTCTTGATTCAAAAATGTAACCAAAAAAGCGAGCCACGAGTGGTGGATCTTAAAATTTTTTATAGGTTAGAAAAATAATTAAATTTTACGTAAAAGCGCTTTCGCAATGGTTCTACGGAAACGCTGGTTTTACTTCTAGTATCTTTCTCGTTTTCGTAGATTAGGAATTTTCTGGCTCCGTACAATCTCAAACGTTGAATTTTGGAGACTGACAAGGCAGAGTTTCCATTAATACAGAAATCCTGGCTAGAAAGTGGGGGTGGCTCGGCCACACCTTCCGTAGGTCAAACCAACATCCAACCAGGCAGAGCCTCTTGTGGGTACCTCCGGGAAGGAGAAAAAGAGGGCGTTCAAAAACCACCTGGCGCCCGATCAGTTACGCCAGAGGCAAAAACACTCGGTTGGGATAGGAAGACCACGAAGTCACGGCCAGTGGAAATACAAACGTTTTAATTATGTAAGCTTATGTCTATATTTATTCATAAAGTGTGTTTTTGGCAATAAATGTAGTTCACTTTTACTAATTATTTAATTTTTATTTATTTATTTTATAATAAATAGGCATACATGATAAGGTACTAAATATTATTAAAATAGTGGTTCAGTTTACATGATCTTTTTTACTTACGATGACGACTGTACTAGTTCTTTATAAGAACTGTATTTCACTTTCATAAAGGCCCTGTTTCCCTGATGAGGGACGACAGGATATAAGTAATTACGTGTAATCTCCTCCCTCTCGTTTGCAAGAAACTTTTTTAATGAACGGCGGTAAATCATCAGCAGAACTGTTAAAAATACAACTGGATTTTTTCGTATATAACCAGCCAAAATTGATAGAATTATCTAATGGAAATAACTTGTCCGGTGTATTTTTGTTGTTTTATAAACTTTCCCGCGAACCTAATTCAAAACCAAGAATTTGCACTTAGTTAGGCACTAAATAACTTCTGTAGTAATTAACCTAAAGTCTTAAACTTTTCAATAACCCTCTGTTAACGTAACGTTTCTATTATCCAGTTAGAATAATTCTCATAGCAGCTACCAATGAACAGAGTATATCGTCTAGGTATAGGTACAGCTAACAAACGGCCCTTGTTTCTAAGAATTTTAATAACGGGATTCAACAGTTTTGTAAACAAAAGAGACTGTATAGGTAAATCGACTGGAAGGCATTGGACTTTCAAAGTGTTTCATTGAAATTAAAATTTCAGGCCCTTTTTACAATTTTCATGGACTGGAAGAAAGAAATACGCATTTTCATCATCACACGTGCATGCTAAGTAGCAAGTTTAGTAATACCTAAGTTCAGTTAATCTTTAGTAAGCATCAGTAATAAGCTTCGTGGCAGTGCAAATATCTTCTATTTTTTTTAAATGTACTGGATGCATAAAATTATTATTTTTTATTGTTCCGTACCCCAAAATAAAAAACGGAACCCTTATAGGACTTCACTTTGTTGTCTGTCCGTGCGTTCGCCTGTCCATCTTGACAGACTTAAGACCTTTTATCTCGGGAACGCGTATAGGCATCTAAGTCAAAATTAAAACTTCTAAGTCAAAATAAAGTTATGGCAGTTTACACCGCAAAAAACGTATATTTCGAAACCCTCAAGGGAATCAAAATGTATATGGTCCTTTCCGTTGACCCAGAGTTATGAAATTTGCCAAGTAATATTTTCATATAATACAAATACAGGGAAAAATCTGAAACTATACATTTGTAATTAAATAAAAAAAATAGTCTTCGAAGTTCGGGCAAAGCTCGGAAAAACTGCGAGACTAAAAATTTGTACCCTCAGTGGGCGAGGCCGACTCGCACTTGTCCGGTTTTTCAGATTTAAAATAAAACGATCTTTCAAAGAAATCCCGTAATTCATTGGTTACATTACAATTACACTACACATTAAGTAACTACTTACACTACATATTTTAACGGCGCCTAAATTACACAATTTTAAAATTGTAGCCTCTAAGTTATCAATTAAATGTTTTGTAAATTTACTATTACAAGATTATATTCTTTTTGTTGCACTAAACCGTGCTGAGTACCGTACCAGCGCTAACCTACATACTTCTCTGTACGTACCTAATACAGAGAAGTTTGTAAAGACGCTCGAAATTTCGTTGATGCCTGCACTTGAACATTAGCTCAGTTATTAGCGCTGGCACGGTTAGCCAGAGGTCGCGGGTTCAAGTCCCGGCATGGGTGGAATTTTTAGCCTCTGAATAGGTTTTTACTATTACAAGGTTTTCTGTTCAAGTAGAGAGTTCAGTAACACCCGGCAAAACATCTATGCACCTGCCACCGTCAGATCTTGCGAAGTACTTAGATATTTCGACGGGTTATCAATGAAGTCAACAGTTTGACGTGTTTGTATAAAACCAATCATCAGTTACTCTGTCACTTACCTACTATCGCCCAATCAACGTTTACGTCGTCACGCATGGCGCACAGAATGAGCCAATCACAGAGTGAATTACTCTACAACACATCTTGCGCTCATTTAATTGGTACAGACTAATCGAGAGGCTGGGGCCGCTTTTGAGTGTGAATTTTGTGGGACGAAATACTTCTTTGGTTTTTTTTAATCGTAGCTTGGACCGATCGAAAAATCAATTAATAAGTCAACGCGATCTGAGGATACGGCCGTTTATGCTGAATATTTGACACATTAAAATATATCTTTTAGATAGCCTCATAGTTCCCCCGCTATCCACTGCATCGTAAGTCAGTGGACCTGACAATGATAGACATAATACTAGCTTCCACACTACACAATCACTTGCCCAACTAGGATACCATGTGCTATAGCAAAGACATCACAAACATAGAAATACACCCAGACCGAGGCCATGCAATGACACCCATAAGCATAATTTTTCTTCACCACTTAGATTTATCATATCTAGGGCACTGTAACGTCAGCTTTGCACTTCTAGGTCCTCGCATGCCTAACTGGCACGTGTATCAGAGATTGCTTAATTTCTAGCAATCAGAACATCGCAGACGTAGGCAGGCAGGACTCTGTTCACATGTTAGGTCAGCAATTTTATGGTACTAAATTGCGGGCGGTAGGTGGATGTTGCATCATATTTCAGAAGTGCAAAAGCGCACATGCCTTTGTAGCGACGACGTAGTTAGGTTCGGTATACTAAATATTATTGAAGGGATAATTTAATGCCATTGAGTAGAGTAAGACAAAGCGAATGCTCGCTATTTGCCGTTTCCTACTTGTAAATTAATGATTTTCTCCGTAATATGTCTCCGACATCGACTTTTCAGACTTGACAGTTGTTGCAGATATCGTAGGAGCAATGATAATGCGGGTCTTAACTTATCTTATATCATAGGTAATGGACGAAGAGACGAATAATAGAAAACTGCAGAATTATTTGGGTACCTATGTATTTATTATTTTTATGTAAACATATCGGTAGGCGAGTTCGATTCGTAATTCGCCGGTGGTTTTATTTGTACTTGAACATCTTAGGAATTTACGGCCTTATATATTAAAACACTCGCTACACGCCGATTAAAATAGTCTGTAGTAATGAAAATACGATTAAATAAATTCCCTCTGAGGAGTGTTTTAGAGGAATCGTGTTTTATAAAATAAGGTATCGGTTTCTAATAAGTATTTAAGTGTAAGTATAAAATATCTTCGTGCTTGGCAATAAATGGTTCATCATCATCATCAGCCCATAGCAATCCACTGCAGGACATGGGTCTCTCCCTGTATGGGAGGTTTTGCCATAATCTCCACGCTTGGCAGGCGGATTGGAGATCGCAGTGTTTGGTGGTCTGGTGTCACAGGTCGACGCTGCTGCCCGTTCCCTGGTTTCCGTTTTTTAGTCGCCTCTTACGACACCTACGGGAAGAAATGGGGTGGCTCATTCTAGGCCGGAGCCACACGGCTGGTAAATGGTTATTCATTCATTTAATCATTAATTAATTCATTTATTTTTATATTAATTCAACGTGTAAGTAACGTAGTTCGGTTGGTCTAAATGCACTTTCCAAACAACTTATAGCAACGTGGACATGGGTCACCTTACAATATGATAAGCAAACAACCGTACTTACAAGGAACCCTTGTCAGCAGGATCAAGTAACGGTTTTCAAAGAACTCAATTACCTACGTAGGTTAAATTGCTTACATAGAAGTACGTGTTAGGGAACTCACAAATCAATGCTATCGCGTTTGCGGGGCGGTGGTGGTCATTTACTGCAATAGTATTTTTTTGGACGCGTTTACTGACCGCTAAGAAAATTATTGCTGGGTTCAGTAAATGCTGCAAAATACTAGTTACCGCGACCGTAACTGCTCTGGTTTGTGAGTTCCTTTATGTTTCTTTTAGAGATGAATGAAACCACTAGTGGTTACTTAGCATGCCCGCACGAGTTCGTTCAGTGATCAGTCACTTAGGTTGTCATTGTCATAAATGACTGACTCATTTACAAAAACTTTTGTTCTATGACTTTGGAGTTTTTTTTTGTTGAATTTTCAATCTATAGTACTTATCCATAATCAACGTGTGTCTGAGCCAGAGATCTGTTGCATTATGTCACTTATAATATGGATAAAACATGATCTTACACTTATCTGTAGTATTTCAATTATTTTAAATGAAACCACTTTTTTATAAATTTTCTTTTATTAACACGCAAAACTATATAGAAATGGTTACAAATAATAACTAAACCTTAAAATTATACTCTTAATAGTAGTTTATGTGACTGTCACATAATGAGGGTTATTAAAACACGAGCGAGATTTTAAAAAACGAGCCTTGGCGAGTTTTTTAATAGCATTCGCGAGTGTTTTAATACCAAGTTATGTGCAGTCTCATACACTACTTTATCTACACTCATGTCTTAATCTTCAAAGTAAGGAATCAAAGGAAAACACGTTTGACAAGCTTTGTACTATACATAAATCTACGGTTATTAACTAAACTCATATCGAAATGAAACAAAATTTTCAATTATAAATTTATTTTTAGTTGCACTTTTGGTACCACTAAAATGAAATTAGGTTTTTTATAGAGTCAACTTTTGACATTAAAAAAAAACTTAAGTTTTGTTCCGTGATCACAGCAACACTTTAAAAAAAATAACTGTAACATAAAGTGAAAAATCTGACCTTTAATGTAACTTTATATTACACTTCTTTTTTTAATTTTCTTTAAAGTTATGTATTATTTAAAGCCTGTCAATATGTGTTTACCTTTGAATTATTAATTTGAAGATTATGATATGAGTGTAGATAAAACAATTTTAAATTACTAATTCGTTTCCCAAACACCATTTTCTTAAGCACACAACCTTTTTTAACGCGCAATAGTCGTTGTGAGTGAGACAATTGTACTTACCACATTTATTTGTACGATAATAACTAATTAAGTTTTTTAAATTGGGGATTTTCCTTTCACCTATATCTTTCACAGTGCAACTAGGACACAGATTTTCCACCCATTTTAACTTTTCAAGGGTTTTTACAATCAGTGTTTTGTTTACCAAATGTGATTGGATGAACCGTATAAAATATTTATAGGCAATTAATCCCTCACTCCAGTAAATTCCTCGATTTTTTCCAATCCACAGCACTTGCTTTTTTTCTTCGTCTCTTAACACTCTAAACGAAAATGGTGGCTTTATCAAAAAACAACTTGTGTACATTCAGCAGTTGCCAAAGCGAACTCTTTAACAATAAAGTTATTTTTATAATCTTTAAAACTTTTACAAGGTATTTATCTTTATCTACAAAAATACTTTCTGAATACTTGTTATTTCTTTCGATTCTACAATACAGAACGTGTGTCTGAGTCAGAGATCTGTTGCATTGTATTAGGTAAAAGATAGATAAAACCTTATCTTAGAAAGCTTTACCGCATGCGTCAACAGTGCGTCATTCGCAGATTTTAACAACGATGACATATCATTGGAATGCTTTTTACAATGCAATTATCTATCTGGTTTTAATAAATGACAACTATCTCCCGTCGTTTCAACTTGTTAATGGGAAAATGAAGTATAAAAGGTCTATATTGGTGACGAAACAAATTTATTAAGCGAATGTGGCTGGAGGCGCCGGTAAGGGACGTCCCAGGCGGACATACTTCGACCAAATGGAGGTATAAAAAGTACCCGAAACCGGCGTGCGTGCATGCAACGGCTAATTAATGTTGATGAAGCGAAAGTGATATATCAGGATTGTGGCAAGTGGCAATCCCTGGTCTCTGCCTAACCCTCTGGGATACAGGCGTGAGTTTATGTATGTAAAAATTTTGGGAACGCTGGGAATATTCCTCCAATTCCCGGAATCAGCAAATCAACGAGAGGCCGTGACATTTATTAAGGTAACGGGGACTTACCTTATTTCCCTCGGCGGAAGAGTGGACAGCGGCGGTGAAATTTAATTATGGTATTAGTCATCGTGAATGTATAAAACTTTGATGATACCTTTTTTGCTTCAAATCAGTGCTCCGATAATAATAGATTACAGTACAATTGGCGGCCGGCGGCGACAAAATAATGTCTTCCAAACAACAATTGACGGAAACGCCTGTTATGTCTTCATTCAATTACTTAATTCAGTTAATTGCAGAGACGAGGGTTTGCCACCTGCCACGACCCAAGCGAAACCTCTTTCGCTTCATCAAAATTCGTTAGCCAATTCGTTTGCATGCGCGCGCCGGTTTCGGATACTGTATCTGTACTGTAGCTATTTCAATAAGTTCGCAATTTACACTTTTTAGGGTTCCGCAGTGGACAAGGAACCCTTGTAGTTTCGCCACGTCGTCCGACCGTCTGTCTGTCCTTCCGCGGCTTAGCACAGAGACGGTACTAGAGAGCTGAAATTTGTCTCAAATGTACATATTTATAACGCCCCCCCCCCCCTCTCTCCTGGCTAAACGGTTGATTGTAGAAACGTGAAAAAATTCAGGATATTGAACTTAAAAGGAAAACTATCACGGCCAAGTAGGCTTTACTAGTTAAGGAGTAATAGGCAACCAACTTATAAAAGTAACATTTCGTACAAAATCCATTTAAAATGACTTCGATGAAGTTGTTAGTTCTATAATGGAGATAAAAAAATCCTCTTTCTACGGAACTCTACATTGCGCGTGGCCCGACACGCACTTGGCCGATTTTTTCCAATTTTAACACTCCGAGAACACTCTCCCCTATCACCAGTCACGCATGGCCAATCTACACCCTTAATAGAGAATTTAGTTTTTATCACATCTATTCGAAAAGACCTAGTTCGTTTCCCGGGAACAGGGACTAATACGCGTTTTTATTCCCTGAGGGAATAAAAGTGATTTGAATTTGGAACGCGCATGTTGCTATTGTTGCTAAGTTCACGAAGACTTTTCCCAAAAACAATCACATCATCTAAATATAAGAAACATGCATCATAAGTCAATCCTGATAAAGCTACTGCCATTAGCTTTGAAAACGCACTGGGACTAGTTTTGAGTCCCATGGGCAATCTCTTCAACTGGTACTGCTTATCCGCTGTAAACGCTGTAAACTTCCTACTCTCTGGAGATAAACTCAACTGATAATAACCAGAACTCAGATCCAAATGCGAGAAATAGATACTACCCGACAAAGAATCCAGTATTTCCTGTATATTAGGCAAGGGGAATTTTTCATCTATTATTTTCTTATTTAGAAGCCTATAATCGATAACAATGCGCTATTTTTTTTCGCCACTACTATCGCCTTTTTTGGGCAAAAGCAATAGAGGTGAAGACCACTCACTAGTACACTCTTCAACTACACCTTCTTTCACAAACTTATCGATCTGCTTCGTCAATTCCTGTTTCTGCGAAAATGGTATCCTGTACGGCTTCACGTAAACTGGAGAAACATTTTCCTGCAACTTAATCTGGTAGTCGAATAAATTCGAAACAGGCAGTTCATCACCTGGCATATGAAAAATATCTGCGTACTTAGCACAAATGCTTTCGATGTTACGACTTCCTTCATCATCGAGATATGATCTTAATTTCAACAACCTCAAAAGCTGCTTAACTCTGTCTACAGACTTTGCTCCCTGAGATTCAAAAGAACAAACAAAATAATCTGTTAACTTATGAATCTTCGGACAAAAATTACTAAGCTCCACATCACTATCACGCGTATTCAGAAAACGCACAGGAATCTTCCCATCAACCGATAACGCGATTGCTCCCGCTACAAATACACCTGAGGAAACCTCGTGTGGAACTACAACACACTCTCCTTGCAAATTTGTTGGGACAAGCTTAACTGTCTCACATCTACCAGGAATAACTGCTGAATTCCTCGCTCCAAAACCCAACTTCAGAGTCAACTTATTCCCTGATGCAAGCTGAACACTCAATACCCCCAATTCATAATCTATACTACACTTATACCTATGGAAGAAATCTTCTCCTAAAATACCATCACCCTTACAACGTAGTCCTTCAAACACATAAAACTTGTGAACAGCAATCTGCTCCTTTATACAAAGCTGTAAATCGACATAGCCCAGAGATTGCAATTCCCCGCAAACGCCTCGAATACTTAACCTATCCGGAACTATATGTAATCCTAATTTACTAATCAATCCATACTTTACAATCGACACATTAGCACCCGTATCTACTAACAGCGACAAATCGTTACGTAAACATGAAAACACTACGTGATTACTATTGTTATATGACAAAATATCTACATAATCTTTGTCACGGACGAAAAAATTCTAATTCGATTGTGAATCACGTTCGGTAGCGTCCGACTCTATATGATTCACGGAGCGCTGACCGCCTGACCTAGAAAAACCATACCTAGGCAAATTGTTATACGCCCGATTATCTGAGTTATGAAGTGAGCGCCCGCGACCTTGCTGACTTGCTGATTGATGCCCAGCGGTGCGCGTAGCATTACCTCTAAAACGGTTCCCTTGCGGTGGCCTACTCTGCTGAAACTGTTGTTGTCGCGGACCCATATTACGACCGTTGTTGTTAAAGAACCGATTACCCTGCCTACCGTTCGGTTTTGCGATATGAAAACAACTACTCGAAGGTTTCGGAAGAGAGTCTCCTTCCTCGGCAGCGATCGTGATCGCCTCCCGCATGGAGTTGACGGCTCGCGACGCGACAATAGTACTCAGCCTATCGCTAATCAGCCCATCCGAAAACCGCTTAATAGCTATCTTTTCGTTTATCGGCTTCAGAATAGCGTGCGATGCTGAATTACCATCCGCTTGCGCTAAAGTCAAATCCGTTAATAATTGTTCTATCTCTTCCCCAAACTCGCTTACACTCCTATTACCTTGTCGACAACTTTGTAGCCGGGACAGAATAGCTGTGTATGACTTTTTCGGCAACAAATACCTACGAATATCTTGAATTAAATCTGAGACGGATGAGTAAGCATTCTTGAGTTTTAATTTAGCCTTATTAGAAAGACGAGTTTTAATTACAAAGTTTGCTAGTACGGACTGATCCTCCTTCTTTAGGGTACTGCTATAAAAATCCAGACCGTCAATCAATTGATTAATTTGTTTCTCATCCGCATCTACTAACGGCAGCAAAGAGAGAGCAATCTTTAAGTCAAAGTCGGCCATTTTTGTTTCGTTAATACTTGCGCTTACCATTTCTTGATTTCGTTAAAACATTGGTCGAACTGCCGCGAAACACGATTGGCAAGGTCCAAATCCGCAGCTTCAACGTCTTTTTTACTAACCTCATCTAACAATGAGTCAAAACGTGCCTTAATACTCCGCGCTGCTAATAACTTATTGCTACCTTGCGACCACACACGTTTAATTTTACTTAGTTTAATAATATCGCTACGAATAACCCGCAATTCTTCTAATATACTGGTGAGACTCGCCATCAACGTAAATGTTCACAATTAATAAAAATATATAAAAACAAAACATTACACTCACAAAAAAAAATTGAAACTGCACGCGAATCAAGCAGTCTCGCCACGGATCGCACGGCGAGCAGCCCGCTGCTCCCAGCTGGCATATAGGTATTCCTTGAACTTCTTATATAGCCGGGACAGAGCATAGGCCGAGAGGAATCCAACTACGGCCATGAGCAGTATTTCCGACAGTTCCAGAGCCGTAGATGGAGTTGATGATAAAACCGGCACCGTATTGCTGCTAGGGGCGGACACAATAATATTATCCTTGCTTTCCTGGCCGCCCATTGTCACTGGAAATCGGGGACCTGTTCCCAACACAAACAATAGCACCTGCATAAGCCAAAAACTCACGCCCTCCGCTGACGCCCCGGTGTCACGCTGTCACGGTCGCCATGAAGTATGCCCAGTGGGGGGGAGTGGTTGCAGGACGGCGGCGCAGCAGAGAAACAACAGAAAAGGTTGATCACACTTTAATTAGTACATAGTTACGTCCGTTCAAAGACTCCAGTCTCCTGACCCACTTATTCTAGTCTTACACTAGCTAATATATAATAATCCTACGTGCCTTGGGAGGAGTTGTCTATCTTTCAGAGGGTACTTTATGTTGATCTACTATATACGTGAAGGCATGTGGCGTGATGGTGCTATTTGCCTATCACAGCAACATTGTTCACGAACACGAACAATGTTGCACAAATTGTTGCTGTTTAAAAGAAAACCGCGTGCGAGCAAAAAAAAACTGAAACGGGCGCCTAATGCATTTCGTCTTTTCGTTTCTCTAATTGTCATTGTTATTTTTACTAGAGTAAAAATGAGTGCGTCTTCAAGCAGTGATAACGAAATATTAACTCCGGTATCGTATCAGACTCAATGTGATACAAAATAAATAACACTATTCATACGAGTAATATGGTTGCGTTCACTTATTTTCTCATAGAGGGTGATAAAAAGTAGAGTGTCCACCTCTGGAGTAAAACTATTTTTAAGCTCGAGCGTAGCGAGGAAACACTAACAAAGAAACACTCTCGCCTCAAAAATAGTATTTTACTCCCTCGGTAAACAATCTACTATTTTCTGTGTGTTCTTTGGTATAAAAACTATGTCACTCCAATCTCGGCAAGAACCCCATTCGCAATTTACACTTTTCTTCCAATTTTCAGTTCTCATCAAGCGAGAACCTTCTCTGAAAACAGGGCGCCTCCAGACCCAAGCCGGTGGAGTCCACCGTGATGAGCGGGATGCCATGCCGGCGCTGTTTGATACCACATTTGTCATGGCCGGCCCAATCAGCCGGATAGAGAGTTTGTTCTTCGAGAATGCCATACTAATCGACCTCAAACTATGGCATCACATGGTGCCTTGTAATGTATGAATCATTTGTCATATTAATATTTGAGTTATCTAGTAAGATAATGTTTTTATGAGTCTTCTCTTATTAGAAAACGTTGCCAATTCAGTCTCACTCCTATCTAAACTTGAGGCAAGTTCCCCCCAAACATGATTTATACTTTTTAAGTACTCATCAAGCGGGAACCTTCACTGAGAAAATTCCCCCAGCCCATCACCTTACCCTATTTCCCTCGAGGCGCAGGGTGGTGGAGCCCGGCGGCAGCGTGGCCGGCGGCGCCTCCAGCCCCAAGCCGGCGCAGTCCACCGTGATGAGCGGGATCACTGCGCCGGCGCTGTCTGACACCACGTGCGTCATGGCGCAATCGCAGGGTGACGGGCACGTCTGCTGGACCATCTGGTGGAAATTGAAATATTTAGTGTCATTGGCTTTGGCTTTTCCGTTAAGCCGCGTTTTCACGATCTTATTTCTTTCGGACTGAGTAACTATTTTAGCTACTAAGATGCTTGTAGTACCCATATCGTGTACACCGGTGATCTTAGTAAAAAAAAGCTACTCTGATCAAAACGGTCACTTTTGTTTGTGATGTCGTTATTTCTGGTTCCCACGACACAGGGTATCCTAGTGTGGGGCCAGAAGCAATGTGTGTGCGTGTATGTAAATGTTTATGTTCACTCGGACCGTGTTCTACCTACTCGTTTTAGCTGACTTAATTGAAATCGCAAAAAAAATATTGCCCATAGTTGGAACTCCTGCGATTCGAAAGAAAAGGTGAAGTGGTACTAATGTTTTCATGTTTGTGGAGTTTTATGAAGTAGTGGAAGTGTTATGAAATGTATAGTTTCCATTTCCCTTACCTAACTATTATTTGTCTCTTCTTTTTATACTTTTATTATTGAAGTTCGATATCATCATCATCATCATCATCGTCAGCCGTTTGACGTCCACTGCAGGACATAGGCCATAGGTCATAATAGGTCATAGGTTCGATATATTTAAACTATATTTGATTCCACTTATATCCATCGTAGCAGTAAGTTTTTGACTGTGTTTCATTTATAACGTCGAGATCTATCTATCGAGATCCTACTAATAATATAAATGTGAAAGTTGGCAAAGATGTTTGGATGTTTGTTACTCAATCACGCAATAACGGCTGAACGGATTTAAATTAAACTTGGCGTACAGATAGACAAAGACCTGCATTGAGACATAGCATACTTGATATCCCGGTAATGCGTTCCCGTGGGATAATATTCATTTTAAGTTTAAAATAGATGGCGTTTTGCGAGCGAACGTTGTGTTTTAAAAACAGATGACGTTGTGCAAGAATCGTGTAAACGAATTCTGTGGCGGTACGAAGTTCGCCGGGACAGCTAGTACATAATATACATTCACACATAGATAGAGAAATCGGATCGAGATAGGCTTTTTGTAAGAAGGGCTTCTTAGGGTGCCTGTACACGGGCGGCACGTTGCGAACGACAGTGCCAACGTGATGCCAACTGCAGCCGGCGACACACGTCGACGGCAGTCGCCGACATGTCAGCGTCGAATATCCCCGGTGCGTTGACGCCTGCAGTTGGCACACGTGCCGTCTGTGTATAAGCGCTCTTAATGCACGCGATAGAAATAACATTGTAAATTATTCCACAACAGAAAGCTGAATAAATGGTTGGCCATTTGTTTTTATGTAAAAACCAACCACCAGTAATTGACATGTAGTGTAGAGCATTAGCACGTAGTGGGTAAACTGAAATAAAAGAGAAAGATTGCACGTTTGCAGTAAATCCCAGGTACCAGGTAGCTCAGCGCAGGCTAGAGTCATCCGGAATACAGACGTGAGTTTATATGTAATGTATGTTGGTTAAATCAAGGAAATCTTAATCCTACGCCATACGGTCGGACCTATATTAAAACTATATTATTATGAGAATTACGAGACAAACTACTGTTTTATTTCTGTGCGTTACTGATAACTGCTGCTGCTGGTTATCTGGGAAAAAAATAACATCTCCACCTTATGTGGTTAATTCAGCTGGCAATCTGATACTTATCCGACATCTCAGATTACACTATGTTGAGAGTATCTCAGTAGCTTATGTGAGGACATTTATTTCAAGTAATGTTGTATATTCTTTTTGTTGCAATAAACCGTGCTGAGGACAATTTTAAAAACCTATTTAGAGGCTAAAAATTCCACCTATGCCGGGAATTGAACCCGCGACCTCTGGCTGACCGTGCCATCGCTCTCCCAGATGTCACTGCCTGTATGTAATACAGAGAAGTTTGTAAAGAGGCTCGAAATTTCGCCGATGCCTGCACTTGCCCTGTAATTTAATTCAGGACTTCGAAAAAATCATCTGTCACACGGTCCTAAAATTACTGGCCTAGTATTCAGTGAGTAGCAAAGAAACTCCTCTCAGATCAGACTAACTAATCTTGATAAAGCTCGGGGACATAATGACTGAACTGTTGGTAAGCACCAATATTGGCGGTGACAATATTTATATGAGCTCTTATCGACCCCGGGCATTCATTTCCAACAAATGAGACAGTTCTCAGAATTACAAACAGGAAGAAGTCATTAATCGAGATTGTATTATTGACGTTGGAGAAGGCAAGCGATACTCGTTTCAAAACTAGGTAACTAACCAGACTCTCCCACGCAAGTCACAAATGTGAATGTATCATTTACTCGCACGCAAAACATTACATAAACTCACGCGTGTATCCCAGAAGGGCAGGCGGAGACCAGGGTTACTCACTTGCCAGGATCCTGATAAAGCACTTTCGTTTATTTCCACGTCCATAGCGTCTATTCGCATGAGATACATCGTACTTGGCCAGTTAATAAATAAAACCGTTAATAAAATATTCTTTGTCCACAGATTTTCGTCTACTTTAGGAGATAGCTGGATAAGATTATTGTACAATAAATTTAGCACCAAACGATTATTGTAACTTTTACGTGTGCTTTTTGGTTTCAAAATAAACAAGCTTATTTTATTATTATTTATTTGTTTCTAAAATAGTCTAATGACCACTTCACAGCATTTTAAGGCTCGTAATAGCGCTATGGAATTTTGTTTGTAGTTACACAGGCTGCAGTGCGTGGGCGCATAAAATTAGGTGCATCCATCAATGGATTTATTTTTTTATTTATTGATACTTTTATTGCACCAAAAAAAATCGTACAATGCGGCGGACTTACTGCCATAAGCCATATCTGACTTGTCTATCAGAAAATAAGTAGTATCAACTATCAACTCATAACAATTAATTCATATACCGCTGAAATGATTATTTTTTATGTTTTACGTCTAATTACTTATCCAATGTATCAGTCGAGTCCATCCAAAGGTTGTCTCGAAGAGAACACTTTTAATGATAAGGCCGCCATATTTACATATGGTCGTAGGTCAAGAAATATCTGTGTAATTTCCTTATTTTAAAGTGTTCTCTTACCTCGTACCAGTTAATCACTTTTATTTCCGCGAATATGTCCCACGTTTTAATAATTATAATTCTGCTATTCGGGGCGGACACAAATCCAATGAATCAATACAGATCGTAAAAATCTGTCCAGCCGTTCTTGAGTTATAAATGGTGTAACTAACCCGACTTTGATAAACCATATCAAACCAAAACGACCTTTAAGAGCTCTCACTTAGCTTTTTTTTTGTTATTTAGTCCGGTAGGGAAAGATGCCCTAATGGCTCATCTAGAGCTACTATTGGATAGCTTTGCGTTAATTATAAGAAAAAAACGTTCTTTTAATCAATCTTGAGACCGGCGCTCTTTGCGGATGAGTGGAAATTAACTTTACTACACCTAAAAAAAACACCTACACCTACCTATACCTACTTAACCATCGTAAAGAGAGACTCATTTCCCATCAAACGTTATTAATTTTAAAAGTATCAATATCAAATTAACTGAAAAATAAAGTCATATCCAAAATTATTAGTAACAACATAAAGAAAAATGTGAAATAGTCGTTGGCATATAATAAGTGTATCCAATCAACGCGGACTTAAGGGAGTATCAAGCAGGCTAATTGGATCGGCTGTCACAGAGTTATTTCTATAAGCCAATCAGCGCTCGCTGTTTGTAATATGAGAACGATTTTGTTCAAATCTTCCTACTGAAAGAATGGATTTTCGCGAATATCCTAGGATACTAGAGAACCATGAATGAAGGAAGAAAGATTGACGAATCAAATATATCGAGCGAATGTGGGTGGAAGGGCCGGTAAGTACGTCCCAGGTGGACATACTCCGACCAAATAGGGGATTTATTAGCAAAGGGCAAGATAAAAAGTGTCCGATACCGGCGTGCGTGCATGCAACGACGAATGAATGTTGAGGAAGCGAAAGTGTTCTGTCAGGATCGTGGCAAATAGCCCTGGTCTCTGCCTACCCCTCTGGGATACAGGCGTGAGTTTATGTATGTATGTAATAGAGGACCAATTATCAATTACCCTTGTCTTCACGAATATCCGCTTTATATATGTATCCTACGACATATCTAACAACTTCCGCCCCGTGATTGCCATTAGGCAGTGATCAAAATGGTTCTTAGAAAATGTAACACGATTCAATATTTAGATTTCATTACTTACACATTTTCTATGCTTTCTTTTTTCGTTAATAGCATAAAAACATCCAGCAAGTTCAGATATTATTGCGGGGAATATGTACGCAGAACAAATCAAAAGGTTGCGTGATGAAATACGCAAAAAACGGCGTGGCAAACTCGCTAAAGTTGTTTTGTTTCATCAAGATAACGCCCCGGCGCGCGGTGCACATGTCCAAAGTTGCGATGGCTGCCATCAATGATGCTGGCTTCGAATTGGTAGAACATCCTTCATATTCTCCAGACCTTGCTCCTAGTGACTTTTATCTATTTCCGAGATTGGCTTCTTAGATTCCGAGATATCTAAGAGGCCAGAAATTCGACGACGATGACGCAGTGATCGCCGCAGTACATGGTTTTTTAGAGAATCAAATTGAAGATTTTTTTAAGAAAATAATTTTAGGTTTAGAAAAAAGATATGCTAAGTGTACTATGTTAAAATAAAATAAAATTTGATAAAATTTAATTGCATCTTATTCATTCTCACTACTTATTGAACCCCCCCTAGTATAACATTAAAGATTATTTAGATCATAAAGATGTCTGGAATTAAAGCCAGTTCAATGCATTAGTATACTAGGTTTTAAAATAATATGTAAACTCTGTTAATTATGGAACATATTTGAAAAGACTAAGTTTGGAGTTTTTTGTCCATGTTTTCTCCAAAATGTTTTAGATTTTGAAATGGACACCTTGACATTGAATTTTCAGTGGTAACCAGTGCATACTGCCTTCGATCTAACTTAACAAAGTCGTTCAACTGATGTGGAAAATTAATTTCAATCATAATGAAATTAAATATAAGCAAAAAATAAACTTGTTTTGAATTTTTGTATTTATAGATTTTCTTCTTCTTCTTTATGTGCCAACCGCCTCCTATCGGAGGTTGGCAACTAATACGGCAATCTCTCCGAAGGCTGCCAATACAAACAAGGAACTGGTACTCTGTTGAAACCACTGTCTTAAGTAGTGTTGCCATGATATCTTTGGTCTCCCAGATCTCCTTCTTCCTGGAATCTTGCCTTGGAAGATACGTTAAAGGAGACTGTATTTGGTGTTACGCATTATCTGTCTGAAATACTCTAGTTTCCGTTTTTATGTGGTGTTAAGTACCTCTGTCTTTTTCTTCTTCATTCTATACATAACGGAGGAGTTGCGGACCTTTTGAACCTAAGAAAAGAAATAGGTCGTAGGCTATTTACTGAGTGAAAAACCCCATGATATTGACATCTCGGTATTCCGTAAAAATACAAGTTAAACATAACTTTTACGTCTTATTATATTATATAACTAAGTTAGATAACGAAGGATGAACCCACCTACCCACCCCGGTGCCGGCCTATACTTGATACCTAGGTAACTTACCGTGCAGCAATAAGCGGCCATGCGCCACCGCCGACATGCCACCTTGTGGAGCCCCTGGCATCCGCGCGCTCGCTCGCTGAGCGACAGCCCCTGCCATTTTAGCTAGTCTAGGCCATTATGCTTCGCGCGGGCCTGAAGATTACTTACTATCTTTATTTGTACTGTGATCCGGCGGTACACCCCCATTTTATTACAGAAAAATAAAGATTTGTTACAGAAAAAACTTACAAATGGTCGACAAAGTTTCCAAACTGCGCAGCAGTTTATCGGCAGTTATTTGCTAGTGTTTGATATTGTAAACAATATTTAAAAACCTATTTAGAGGCAAAAAATTCCAGCCATGCCGGGACTTGAACCCGCGGCCTCTGGCTAATCATGCCAGCGAACTCCCAACTGAGCTAATGGGCAAGTGCAGTCATCGGCGAAATTTCGAGCCTCTTAACAAACTTCTCTGTATTGTGACGGACCAAGCTCCGTACAAGTGCTCACGATCGTTAATATCATGTTGAATTGTGTTCTGCACGAGAAGATTAAGGATAGAAGCTAAAAGAAACCGAGAAATGATAATCGTATACTTATATAGGGATTGTAAAACATTTAAAGAGCGTATTATAGAATCGGAAAAAGCGCTAAAACGTATTTGGTTCCCCAACATAAAATAAAGCTAGGTATATTTTGTTTGTATCATTTGTAAACATTTAAGCAGTTCTTGTGAAATATTGCGTTGTCTTTTCTAGATTAATTTTTTACGATAATTGAGATTAATTACAATGACATCTCTCTTGCAAAATAGCATAACTAAGTAATTTCGGATTGAAGAAAGCTGTTACTAAACCTATTACAATACATGGCAGTTCATCACTTTGTTCATAGATGACGCTTTTTTAATTCATTCTCTAAAACAAAACAAAAAAATTGCATCCGAAAAGCTCGGTCGTCCAGGTACTAAATAAATAGGGAACTTAAATCATATAAAACGTTAACAAAACAACATAGACTCACGCCTGTGTCCCGGAGGGGTGGACGGAGGTCGGGGGCTGCCACTTGTTGCGATCTTGACGGATCGCTGTCGTTTCCTCAAAACTCACCCGCGTGTGTGGGCCGCGTCGGCTTCCTTTGTTTCTTTTGTAAAAAGCCGTAGCGTGTTAAGGCAGTAAATAGCAATAAGGAATAAAATTCTTCAGTTGGCGGTGTTTCGTTATTGATTTAGCGAGAGGGCGAATTTCTTTTGTGAAAAGCCGCGGCATGCTAAGGCGGTGAATATCAAAGAAACACTATGACAGCGAACGTAATTTATGAGTTAGACGAACAAAAATAAATTACTTATGTTGAAGTCCTTAAACTAATAGCAATAAGGAATAAAGTTCTTCAGTTGGCGGTATTTCGTTATTGGTTTAGCGAGAGGGTGAAGTGGCACCATATTAGGAGTAGGTATAAAAGCGGGGTTCGGGAACTACTCAGGGCTTGTTCCGAACAGAAAATTGAGAAGTAAATACGTCTGTTGCGCTTGTAGGCAAATTCGCCATTTTTGCGAATTTATTACTATCAGGGAGTTTCGTTTGCATTTAAATTCGAAAGTAGGAGAGTGGATTCGGATTTGTAACCTAACATCACCTGTGGGCACTGCGTCCCAGACTTTCAACTCTGGTGTGAAGTTTCAGGTTCTGAATTACTTTCTTAGCTAGGGAATGAGATTTGAAAGTGAAAGTGTAATGTTAGAATCGGTCTTCGATTCCTAAACAGTTTGTATACTTAGCTAGAAGTTTTCCGCGTAAAATAGGGTTTTCAGCCTTAGTAATTAGGGTAGCTTTCGGGAAATAAAAGTTCACTAATCCTTTGCCTCCACAGTACTACGTTTATGCGGAAATAAATTTGTGCAAAAGAAAACTCACGGTGACAAAGGTATGTACTTATGCTATGGATAATCCGTGTGTCTAGCCTTGTCAAATAACCAAGGCTCGACGGAGGCGCTAATGTAAACCTGCAAAACTCTGTTTGACTAAAAGATTGTGTTCGTTATTTAATTGTGCGAGTCTTAAATTAGTAGCTGCTAAACTTACTGCTTATCTATGTCTCTGGTCCTTACCTTAAAACTAGGCGTAAAGGTTGGTGCGCTTCATTCACACGGTGATCATTTCAAACTAAGGAATAGGTAAAACGTAACGAAAGTATTAGCTTCATAGGTACCTTTCTTTTGATCTTCGGGCGGGAAATTTCACTATTGCAAAGAGGCAGGGACAAGTTATGTAGGTGCGTATATACTTCTTCTGCCGACCGTAGTTTCTTTAGTATTATTGCATTTTAGGCGCAATATAGGGTGAATAATATATGGGGTGGTCAAAACACGGATTATTGTTAGGAATTGAGAGACGTTATGGGACGTTAGGGAGTTGTTAAGAGCCACTATAGGCTTTGTAGTAGTATACTCATTTCAAGTATATTGTCTTAATACTCTGCTTAATGTACTTTGTGCATTTGGTTATTAGGTACCTCTCTCACTGCTGAACATCCCTTTGCCGTTTCTTGCGTTAATTGTGTGAAGTGACTTGAGTTTTAATATGTCTATGCCTGCTCAAAGCTTTTATTGCTTTACTATATTTATTTGTATGACTTATGTCTTTGGGAGACATTTCATGGTTGCGTGGGTTTGGCCGGACTGTTTCAGTGTTGGTAAGCTCCGATGAAGTCTTATTCAAACGTACTTTGTGCATTTGGTTATTTACCTCTCTCACTCTCGTCTGCCAATGCATTGTACAGCTGAGCGTCTCTTTGCCAATTCTTGCGTTAATTATGTATGTCTTCTTAAGGCATAGACTCGGAATAATGAATCATTGTATTCTTATTTGAAAGTGAAAATGAAAGGGAAAATATTTATTTACCATAAAATCAATTTTACATCATAAAAATCTGTGAGTATTTTTATTTTTATGGCAAAAGGGAAGGGGCTCAGCTTATTGCTATGACTGCATGCATAGTCAGTAGCGCTGGTTTTCAGGCCGTCCCCTTTATTCGCCTTTTTTTAAAAAATCTTTAAAAAAAAATAATAATTTAACAATGCTGAATACAGTCCAATGCACCATCATCATCATCATTCAGCCACAAGAAGTCCACTGCTGGACATAGGCCTCCTCCATGGATTTCCAAAAAGACCGGTTGGAAGCGGCCTGCATCCAGCGTCTTCCTGCCACT
This sequence comes from Yponomeuta malinellus, assembly GCA_947308005.1. Lineage (NCBI taxonomy): Eukaryota > Metazoa > Arthropoda > Insecta > Lepidoptera > Yponomeutidae > Yponomeuta > Yponomeuta malinellus. The sequence goes on along the minus strand of OX371006.1, from coordinate 9,501,356 downwards.
TGGATGAGGTCATCTGTCCATCTTGTGGCTGGTCGTCCTACGCTGCGCTTGCCGATATGCGGTCTCCATTCGAGAACCCTTCGGCCCCATCGGCCATCAGTTCTGCGTGCTATGTGCCCCGCCCACTGCCACTTCAACTTACTAATCCGCTGGGCTATGTCGACGACCTTCGTTCGTCTACGAATCTCATCATTTCTGATTCGATCTCGTAGAGAAATTCCGAGCATAGCCCTTTCCATAGCTCGTTGCGTGACCTTGAGCTTTCTTATGAGGCCCATAGTTAGAGACCACGTTTCAGTGCCATAAGTCATCACTGGTAACACACACTGGTTGTATAATTTTGTCTTGAGCGATTGAGGTATGTTAGACGAAAAGACTTTTCTAAGTTTCCCGAATGCTGCCCAGCCGAGTTGGATTCGACGATTGACCTCTTTCACGAAGTTGGACCGGCCTAGTTGGACTGTTTGTCCTAAGTAGACGTATTCGTCTACAACTTCGAGAGTCGTGTTCCCCAATGTTATTGGGGTGGGCACAACACGGGCGTTCGACATGACCTTCGTTTTGTCCATGTTCATTTTAAGGCCCACACGTTGGGAAACTCGACTGAGGTCTTCGAGCATTATGCCGAGGTCTTCCATCGTTTCTGCCATGACTACTATATCGTCGGAAAATCGAAGGTGCGTGATGTACTCGCCATTGATATTGATGCCGCGTCCCTGCCATTCCAGAAGCTTGAAGGCATCTTCCAGTGCGTTCGTGAACAGTTTCGGAGAGATAACGTCTCCCTGTCTCACGCCTCTTCTCAATGGAATTGCGTCCGAATTCTGCTCCTGTACTCGGACCGACATGGTGGCGCTGTTGTACAAGCACTTCAGCACCTCGATATACCGATAGTCAATCCGGCAACGCTGGAGAGACTCGAGCACTGCCCATGTCTCGATCGAATCGAAGGCTTTCTCATAGTCCACAAACGCTAAGCAGAATGGCAAATTATACTCCTCAGTCTTCTGTATAATTTGCCGCAGCGTATGGATGTGGTCTATGGTACTAAAGCCCTTTCGGAAACCGGCTTGTTCGGGAGGCTGGAAGTCATCAAACCTGCGTTCGAGACGATTCGTGAGGACCCTCGAAAACAGCTTATAAACATGGCTCAGAAGCGAGATGGGTCGGTAGTTCTTCAATAGAGAGTTATCCCCTTTCTTGAAGAACAGCGTCACCACGCTTCTGTTCCATGCTTCTGGCGTTTTTCCTTCGACCACGACGGAATTGAAGAGCTTCTGAAGGACTTTAAGTACTGGTGTTCCACCCGCTTTCAGGAGCTCTGATGTGATTCCGTCCTCTCCTGGTGCCTTGTTATTCTTGAGCTGTTTCAGGGCCATCCTAATCTCGTACAGGCTGATGTCCGGGATGTCTTCGGTATAATGTCGGGTCAGTTTGGCTCTCGGATCTTTGTTCAAACTGCTAACAGGTTTTGCGACTGAGGTGTATAGCTGTCCGTAGAAACTCTCAATCTCCCTCAGCACCTCTGACCTGGTCGACGCTTTACTACCGTCCTCTCTCTTCAGCTTCGTCAGCTGGCTTTGCCCAATAGACAAGTCTTTTGCGAACACTTTGGAGCCCTTGTTCCGCTCTATAGTCTCTTTAATACGTTCGGTATTAAAGGACCGAATATCGTGCCGCATAGACTTTGAGATATGTCTATTGAGCTGCCTATATGACTTAGCATCCTCGGAGGACTGCAGTTGCAACGCGCGACGTTTAGCCATGAGGTCGAGAGTATAGTTTGAGAGCTTTTGTGGTCTACTCGTACGGTTGGGTCTATAGAACCTCGAGCCCACTGAACGGACAGTTTCTACAAACCTGTTATTGATCTCGTCCACCGATGCGGCGCTCTCCAGGCACTCAAAGCGATTTGACAATTCGAGTTGAAAGTTCTCGGGGTTCTGGATATGGGCACGAGTAGGTCGGAGCGTGGACTTCATGAGACGAGACCTCTCAAGTTTGACATTAATATTCAATGTGCCTCTTACTATTCGGTGATCGCTTCCGGTTTTCACCATGCACCAACCATTTTATAAAAATTATGACATGATTTACAACATACAAACTTGTAATGTATAAATTTATTAAGATAATTTTTAAAAGAGCAATATTAATGAAATTTGATTGGAACTAAAAGAAATTTAAATTGATTAAATTATTATTATGTAAATTATATAAATTAAATTGTACTTAATTAAATAAAGTTGGAAAGAAAGGAGATGCATCGTGGCCTACGTACAACGACTGCTATGAAATTTATGTCATTCGAAAGCTTATTTAATATGTAACTTCATACAATAATTTATAATTTTTAGAATATCGCGCAAAAATTCTAAATAGAGTGGATTTTTTTTAATTTTTTTTTGCTGTTCATGACCACCCAGAGGATTAAAAAACTCAAATGTCAATGTCATTGTCATAAATAAAAAAAAATATAACCTTTGTGAAAAGAAGTCTTACATATGGCCGGTTTGTGAATTGAGAATTTCACTAAGTAAATACTTAAGTAACGTTCTGTCACGCTCTATTCTGAGAAATTCGAAGAGTTAACTATTTACTTAGCGAAATTCTCAATTCAGAAACTGGCCTTACTGAAATGTTTTTGAATGTGGAATGAATCAGGTTTACAGCTATTGAAGTGGTTTACTCCTGGCTGGTACAGATACGAAAAAGTGTAGTATAAGCTTACGGGGCTCCCAGTTTCTCGTACAGTAATTGTCACGCAACGAGCTATGGAAAGGGCTATGCTCGGAATTTCTCTACGAGATCGAATCAGAAATGATGAGATCCGTAGACGAACGAAAGTCGTCGGCATAGCCCAGCGGATTAGTAAGTTGAAGTGGCAGTGGGCGGGGCACATAGCACGCAGAACTGATGGCCAATATGATCTGTGCTGATGGCCGATGGGGCCGAAAAGTTCTCGAATGGAGACCACATATCGGCAAGCGCAGCGTAGGACGACCAGCCACAAGATGGACAGATAACCTCATCCAAGTAGCAGGAAGGCGCTGGATGCAGGCCGCTTCCAACCGGTCTTTTTGGAAATCCATGGATCCAGTCCTCAGCAATCTGCCTCAGATCGTTGGTTCGTGAACATCGTAAAATTCGTAAATGACGCTAATGGTGGTAGCCAATTTTAAAACCCACAGCCTAGAACAGCTCAATATAACCTAGGAATTTAATTAATTTTGAGAACATCAGAACATCATGCGAGACCTCGAAGTCCCGTATTAGTATTCTAAAAAAGGAAAAAATGTAATCACAGACTAACGAAAAATATCTGAGTGGTGTATCGTACATTGGGCAACCCTATATTATTTTTTTAATTGACAGCTCAAAATGTATGTTGCAAGCTCAATAATTTATGTCCCACTTTATTATATTTTATAAATTATAGGGTCATAGTTAAAAATCTGATTATACATCTCATAATTGAGCAAGATTATTGTCTCTACGGTGGTGAAAACTTGGTTCGAGTCGTACTCCTGGAACCAGCTCTCATACATTTTTTGATCTCCTTTTAATTGATATTGAGATTTAATACAAATTTATCAAAATTCAGCATTAGAATCGAAAATTATACTAAAAATTTCTAGTCAGTCATAGTTTTATTATTTATAAGTATATATATTAACAGTATAACGTAGTGGTGGCCAATCCCCATCCACGGTAGATATAATTAGCACTATCGGCTAGTAGATAATTGAGTATTGCACTCACTTCTTATCCAATATTATCTACTTAGCTGGCTAATAATGTCTGCCTTAACCGGCCTTTGGTAGGGGACGTTATACTAAAACACTCACATGTGTAGTAGTATGACAAATAGTTATTTATTTCAAATATTTTGCTACTATAATCTTCTTCTAAACTCAACTTCTTTATTTAAATTTTCTTCTTTTATCTCAATTTTGTCTCGCTTCTGCTTATTTAATATTGCTATTTTAGTTTCCTCGAATCTTCCCAAAATTTACCTTTTCTAATAAACATTTGGTTTGTATTGAATGTTCTTAGTTCCACTTTTATTATTTTAACGGATCTTTTACATACACTCATTACTCAATCTCGTATCCTAAAAGTTCTTGGGTTATTCATACGTTCACAACGAAGGGTTCTCACTAGACTAGTCGATCACAGTTGGCCATTGGAGTGTTTTGCATCATAGTACCTTTTCTCTTTGCTATAGGGGGTTCATACTTTTAATATTACGGGGTGGGTGTTACAGTATTACGTACAGACAGCGACATCTGGCCGAAGCAATGTACATCACTTGCAGTCCCGAGCGAGCCTATTTAGCCTCTAAATACGTTTTTAAAAATTGTCCTCTGCACGGGTTAGTGCAACAAAAAGAATATAATTGTAAACAATAATTTCTAAGAAATATGTTGATGGATACCAAATATATTCTTCTTCTTTATGTGCCGTCTCCTATCGGAGGTTGGCAACCAATTTGGCTATCTTTAAAAATAATAGCTTTTACTAATTTGGCTCACGAAATAATAAAGCTGTTCCATTGTAAACTTAAAAAAATACCATGAAATTAACTTTAATGACTCACCTTTACTTCAATTACTCGCCTATCCGCGATGGGCTCTCTCTCTCTCTCTCTCTCTCTCTGTCTCTCTCTCTCTCTCTCTGTCTCTGACAGAAGGCTTGTGCCCTACAGCGAGTCGTATATAAATTGAATTTTCACTCACCCTTATAATATCCATAACTTTATGTAACGGCTTCCCCCTGTACAGTTGTTGGTGGCATACGAGAGCGAGATAGTCCACTATCCGACGCTTCACCGTCCCATTGTCCCGTTCCATAGCGAGCCAGTCCAGTCCACCGTCGCTGCAGTCCCATTTGTTGCCTAAAGCAGACATTCGCACGAATTAAAAACATTTGTGAAGAAATTAAAACTGACTTGTAGTTGTAGTACAAAGCGGTCGAGGGAACGATCCGCACAGTATGAATCATGAGTGCTATATCGCGACATCGCTCTATGTCTACACAGAATTACTACTCTTACTCCCCTGGGATGTCATAATACCTACGGGATACCATATTTGAAACAAACCGTATATGCGTGGAAGTTCCGTGCTTCGCAAGGCACGTTAAGCTGTTGGTGCCGGCTGCCGTCGATAGATGGCAGTCGTTAAGCCAAGTCAGAGGCCTTAGGGCGGCTTGACAACTTCTGACAGTAGACGAGCCACTAGTCTACAAGCCTCCACCAATCCGGACTTGGCCCCCGTGGTGGAGTATGGCCTATACCTTCCTCAGGGAAGAGACCCGTGCCCCTTGGTGGGGACATAATGGGTTGATGATGATGATGCGTGGAAGAAAAACACTGCACTACCAATAATGAAACAAAAAGATGTGAAAAAATAATCGATTTTTAACAAAATCGATAAATTTTTCAGATACATCGATTTTCTTTGGACGACTTTTTTATGAAAAAAAAAAATTATTTAAAAATCGATTTGTATAGGTATAGTAATATATATAAAAATTGCTTTACCTACAATTATAATATCTTTGTTTTTAGTTAAGTCATCCTAAGAATGCCGTTGACGTTTCATCTTAATTACAAAACTCAATAAAAAATGTGAGGAAATTATAGTTGCAGACTACTTATATAAGTATACACGTAGAATAGACCAATAATGTGATCAGAAGGTTTTGTAAATAGCGATCTATTAGATGATTTTTTTAAAGCTGACATCGAAATTCTTGGAAACAGTCTTGAAGTACCTACGATTTATTTAAATCGATTTTTATAAGAACAGAATAAATCGATTATTAAAAAATCGATTTTTTATGTCCAATATCACATCCCTACCCTCATCATCGATCGTCAGCATCACACACACAACTAATATCGAAATTAATACAGCACACAAAACAAATTATGAACTTGCCGGCTGCCGCACAGGTAGAAGACTAAAGATCTTACAAGTGCTATACATAGGTGATTGATAAAGTGCAGTGACGTGCCTATTTGAAAGTTGTAGAAATGGAAAAGCTTTAATCTAATTAATTGTATTAAAGTATTCTTTTCCTTTCCTTATTGCAAAACTTAAAAACCACCAAAATATATGCCATTGGAACCGCCAACATTAGACAAGTATAAAACGCCTTGACATTGTATAGAGTCAGTTTTATCGCGCAACTCGTTTCAGCAAGTTGTCAATTCAATTCAAATATATTTATTCATTTTAGAACCAAAATGTTTTCTTAATGAACGGCAAAGTTGTTAGTTTCACAATTATTAGATTATGTGGAGAAGAAGCCAACAAAGAAACATTTATTCTTTTCAAAACACGTTTTAACTTAGTTAACAGACTTTTCAACTCGAAAATTAGTACTCATGAATGTGTTGAACACTAGACACAATCGTCCTACAAATACCCTTTAATATTAATATACTGATAAATGACAAACATCTTTGATGTTATAGTATGCTTTTTTGCACAGAGTGTGCTTAACACATTTTTTTAAACCGCGTCGTCGAGTGCCCCATAAAGGATGTATTAACTTTTGCAAGTCTAAATCATGGAAATAATAATTTACGTTTATTTCTAGTATTAACATTATAATGACTACAACATTTTCTAAGTCTTTGATATTTTTTCTAACGTACATAATGTTTCTTAATAAATATTAGGGGTTAAAGTATGAAATTGCCGTTTTATTGCAATAGGTTCTTTGAATTGACATAGAATCTTCATGGTTTGAGGTTTTCGAATGAAACTTTTTTCAAATGGTTTCTATGATGTTCTTTTTTTAAAAAATGTGAAACATTTGAATATCCACTTTCAATTGTTTTTGTTATTCAATTTAGACAAGAAAGATGGATACTGCGAAAATTCGAGTGATTATGAGGCACCCATTTTTCGTATTTTTTTATTTTATTGATTTGACGCAAGTGAGTCAATATTGTGGGTAAGGTAACGTTAAACCATGCCGCTAATTCCTGGGTAGTTTGACTAGGGTCGGCTTCCACTACCTCTCTTAATTCATCGTTATTCACCTGTGTGGGCGATCTTCCTCGTGGCTCGTTCTTTAAGTCGAAATTTCCATCACGAAAGCGTTTAAACCAAAATCGCACGGTGCGTTCATTAGTAGACCCCTCTCCAAACGCAGCATTGATATTGCGGGCTGTTTCTGCCGCGTTAGTTCCGCGTCGGAACTCGTATTCAAAAATCACTCGTTTTTTCGCAGTATCCATCTTTCTTGTCTAAATTGAATAACAAAAACAATTGAAAGTCGATATTCAAATGTTTCACATTTTTTAAAAAAAGGAACATCATAGAAACCATTTGAAAAAAGTTTCATTAGAAAACCTCAAACCATGAAGATTCTATGCCAATTCAAAGAACCTATTGCAATAAAACGGCAATTTCATACTTTAACCCCTATTATTTTTATTTTTCTTACATCCGGATCGCGGATACATACTTATCTACTCGTTATTTGTTTATTCGTGGTAAATAAAGCTCCTGGGTGCTAAACCAGACTGACAAACTTTAATGTTATGATTAGCACAGAGGATGATTAGTTATCCTTGATTGAGACATTTTCTTAGTAGGTAGGTAAATAGAAACAGTGACTCAAGAAAATGATGAAATCAGTTAAAAAATAATGTTCCTAAAATAAGTAAAGCTACTTCGCTCTGTAAAAAATTGTAACGCCTGTAATAAAATAAACCAAATAATAATAAAAAATTATCCAACTACCTAACATTTTCCGCTATTAATGAATAAACTAAACTAAAAAATATGCGTGACTACATGAGATTACGTGAGCAATAAATGCTGTGAGCAATAAATTTTCCGATAAAGCAGAAATTGTAAACCCAACTCACATTCCAGGAAACCTTCCACTTATTTTCAGGTCCATTTCCGTCAAGTAATATAAAGACATCATCAGCATAAGTAACCTAATACGACGACGCGAGTCGCGCGTTTTAAATGTTAAAAGTCCCGTCTTTTGTCAAATTCTGACATTCTAGCGTCACAAAACACATGACTCGTACATTCAAAACTGTCAACAACATAATATCCATGATGTTTAGGTACCACAAAAGCAGCTATTTAGAGAATAAACGTCTGTTACGTAGTGCTGAACTCAAGCCTACTGAACTCAGTGTTGCCCCCTTAGTATTAGTAATAATATCGGTAATATTAGTAATAATCGGGCTATATAGAGCACAAAATATCAAGAAAAGACTTGCTGTAAAAAAGACTAAAAAAACACTTACTAATGATTTCAATTACGTATTTATTTTTTAGTTTGAATCACAATAACATTTTTCAAAATTTAACTGAATTTGAAGGAAACTTTAACCAATTTCATGGGTTCAAAAATTGAAAATATTATTTAGTTATTTAACAAACTAAACTTAAACATATTTAACCGGTTCTTACACATAGGCGGTCGGTTTAATACATCTTTAATTACCTAGTCGGTTCATAAAAAGTAAACGCTCTGGGTATTCCCCGCCGCCACCGTAGACTACGGGGAATACCCAGACAGGCGCGGCGTAGAGCTTCGGTATGTTGCCATAATCGAACAAACCACACCACAAAAATATTAATAAACCAATATCTATGACACAAATCGCGAAGTTCGATGTTACAGCGATGTTGACAAGGCGCTGATTTTGGCGCAATATTTATAATATTATTAAGAAAATGAAAAGGGCTAGATAGCCCTTTCCGGGCTAAATAATTCAACAACGAACACCTACCTACTGTAAAAAGTGCTAGATCTAGCCCCAAAAGGGCTAAGGTGTCAACACTGACTGAACTCACCCAGGTGGCTCTGTTGAGACATAGAGAGAGCCATTACGCACTGTCGACTGGTCGAGGCGACTCAGTCGACGGCGACTGTGAATTTCTATAGTTTATTTAGGTATATCCGCACTTGGTCGCTGGTCGCCTGGGCGACTCGGCAACTCGCCTCACAGTGGCAACAACAAGCGACTGCTGGTCGCCGGCGACCACTAGGAGCAAAGCTTCAATTGGAAGCGGAAGCGTTCACACTGCGAGCAACTGTCGAGACGAAGGGACGTCGCGTACAAAAATGGCTCATTTTATCATTTTACCTAAATAAATAAAGTATGATTTCTAAAAAGTACGATTTTAAAATAACGAAGTCGGGACTTACCGCAGTCATATAAATAGTTTTTCTTCGGCAGAAATACAGGGTCGCATATTAGTATCTATGCCAGATATAATATTATGTGGTTTCAGAAGACACAATAGCTTATCAAAGGAGCGCACAGACATTCTTGCGTACTTAAAAAAAATACGAGGGTACTTTCCTTGTATTCCTTTTAATCTCCGTTCTTGCTACAAAGCATGTGCTTGGCATTGCAAATGATACTCTCTTGCATTTCTTTTCTATTTAAAATTAGTAACGCTACTATTGCAGCTTCTTCGACGTCCATTCTGCACGAATGTACAAAAAACACTACATTCGGCTTGCTCTCCTGGCCATAGTTGCCTATGTTTTGATCGCCGCGAGACCGAGTCGCCGGCGACCAGTCGACAGTGCGTAAGAGCTCATAATATTATTATTTTTCCTGGCCACTGGTCGAGGCGTATGGCAAATGGCAGATTTATAATTGCAATGTTTGTTCTTAGGAGGCCACCAACCTAAGGGAATATTTTTCGTATACAGAATGTAATAAAATCCCCATAGCTATGCGAAAAGATCCCCATGTATATCCCTTCTCTTCCCATCTACGAACAACCAGTGACGTAACGTAGTGGGGTGTGGGGGTGCGGTCCGCCCCGGGTGGCACTTTTAGGAGTCGGCATTTCACAATAAATAATAAAAATATTTTGTACATTTTTGAACCATTTCATATTTTTGTCCCTTATGGGGGGTGCTGAATTCAAATTTGAAATTAATAACACAAACACAAGTTTAGAATAGGTTTCACTTTCATACTAGGTATTTCCAACATCTTTTTAGATTTGTTTCTGCAATAACTGTCAGAGTGGTTTTTAATACAATTTACTTTTCATTCATTTACTCTCAAAAAAAAAACTTGACAAAGAAACCGAAAAATGGCTATAGTTCTGAAACAAACAGGGGTGCAGGGGGCGCCATAAAAAAACATCAACCCAAAACCTGTAGTTAGGTTATGTTAGGTTTTCCTTTGAACTCATGTAGCGGAGCGAGCACCATAATAAATTATTTTATATACTTCTGTCGAAATCAATTTGGTCAGAGGTAGGTTACTTAAATTAAGACACTAAAAATTATTGGAACAGAAACGCCTGTGCCTTTCAGCACACAAAAAAAAACAACACTATGAAAACTCTGTACCTGCACAACCAAACCTCATTGCTCCGTTGCTTTTTTTTTTGGTAGAGAAAATCCTCTTTGTTTTGTTCTGTAATGGAAAATGGAAGTATGTACTACCTAGATTTTAGTTATTTTATCTATAATTAGTAATTTCCTCCAGGAATTTTTACGCTTTTTCGTTATAGTTTCGTTAGCTATATTTGCTATATTAATTAGGGGCTTTAATTCGGCGTCCCCATATAGTACAGTCAATCCCATTGACATCTTGCTAATTTTATAATAAAATTGTAAATACGTCTTTCCTGCGGCCTGCAATCGTGACAACTCGAGAACGGTGTTTCGGGAGGTAAAAAGTATTAATACCCTTTTTGTAGAATATTCTATGAGCTACATTGTATTATAGACACTGCAGCGTCCGAGTGGTCCCTTCACTCATCTAGTGTGAGTGGAGGTGCCACTGGACGCTGCATAAATCATCTCATTTTGTAGATGCGAAGGCCTAAGTTTAAAAAACGAAAAAAAATATGCCTTTGACCTTGAATAAAAAACGTATTTAAGACCTTCACAAAAATCCAGCTAGATGGGAATTAATGCAAACTGGAATGTCTAATTTGTCTGGCTGAACTAAGTAATAAGAGGGCGGCAAATTTTTCTTCCGCCTCGGGCGGCTGACGCCCACACTACGCCACTGCGAATAGCGTTTAGTACATAATAATATAAGTAAAAATTCATAAATGAAAAAAAGTAATAATATGCATTTAATAACTACGTTTTTATTTTTTATTTTACTCATCATAAAATTCTCTAATAATAATAATAATAATACCCATCATCATCATTATGTGTGATATTAGGAAGGAATATGTGGCGTACGTATTTGTGTAAATATAATAAAATATTAGAATGTAGGTACAAACAGACACGCTATGCTCAAACATTATTATTAGTATATATCTAGACGCCACAGAATACTTAGAGCTGTTAAGTTACTATCTCTCGGATACCTACTCTGTGACATGACTTGTTAGATCAATAATTTAATTCGATATTTTGGTTTTGTGTTTATTTAATTTCTTTTGGCTTTTGTGAACCGTAAATATAATCTATTTGGCCATTGACCTTCGATGCTTTATTAATTTGGTAAGAAGCTGAAAGCACCCTACTTTCCACACTTCCATAAATATTTATAAAAAAAAAAACTAGCTGGCACGACAAACATTTACCTCCTCAATCAATAATAAATTAAATCGTGATTTTGTCCGCGTTTATTAAATTCGTTATTCTGTTACTCGAGGCTTGTTGGATTGGCCAACAAATCACAGATCATAAAAATCGGTGTAGCCATTCTTGAGATAGAAATGGTGTGACTAACCCGATTTTGTTTTAATATACCTATATATATAACAACGATTACAAGAAATTACGTGAAACTTAAAATCAAATTATTTTTTGATTGATTAGTAAGACCCACACATATTGTGTTCGTCAAATACAGTGAGCCTCTCAGATTAGTTAATTAATCTGAGGTAAGGTTCGCCTCAGATTAATTATCTTTTTTCCTTTAATGTTACGTTCTAGTAACGTCAAACGAAGTGTCACCGGCACCTTCTGTAGAAAGGCTGGCGAGGTCTTAAGAAATAGAGAGCCTCTCTTGGCCGTTTTATGCCAAAACGAACTTTGGAAATTTTCCCCGAACGGAAAATATACCTGAAAAAATTATAAAAATATAACTTTTACTTGAAACTAAATAACATTCCAGCGATCGTTGGGCCGGGCTAAAACAACTCGGGAGATTGTCGAGTTTGGAAATGCAAACCTTCGTCGATTTTTTTTAAGAAATAATCAAAAGACGACCTTAATTATTAAGGGGCTCCAGCCATTTAATAATTAGGGCCACCCGAGAAAAAACATCGTATTATCTTTTTTTTACAGACCAAATTTGCAAAAAGTGTCTGTACAATCTCTCAATCATTTTATAGTGTCTAAAATCATAAACAAAAACATTTACACACAAAATAGCACAGCTTTGTTCATTTATAAATGAAAGTGCTATTAAACAGTTATTACGTATCGTGTACCCCGCAAGAAACAGATAAGCTGGAGATCTCTCAATATAAAACTTGTTAAGCACATAATGCTTTATTGAGTTTACTGAATTCGTGTAATTTATATAATGTTATCTATCTACATATAAAATACGTATAGTCCGCGCTTATCTTTTTGGCGGTAACGTGAACATAGTCACAGATCGCTTGCACATAGCTTACTGTCTTTACAGTGTATGTGTGAGTAATTGACTACTTTAGTAATTGACTAATAGTAATTTACTACGCATCGCACTACGTCAATTACTCACACATACACTGTAAAGAAGGTAAGCGATGTGCAAACGATCTGTGACTGTGGTCACGTTACCGCCAAAAAGATCTGTGCGGACTATACGTAAAAATTTACACCTTAACGAATGGATAACATGCTTTCTGCTGAATATACATTTTATACAAGGAAATGTCTCCAGTAGTGTTGTCTATTTTTGTAATTCATGTATCGTTTGATCAATTTGATTGGAATGCCGTTATTTTTCTATCCGATTGGTTTTGTTTATTTTTTCTTTGACTCAGATTTGCTACTACAAGTTCACATACGTATGTTACTTACACCTTATTGCACGTTAAAAACTTGTGATAAAAAATACGTGCAAACCTATTGACTTATTTCATTAGAAATTTCTTCCGAAGTAAGTTCCAATGCTACACATGTAAGTGTAAGTGCATCGCGATTTGAGATTGTTTGGGAACCCGTTTCTTAAAAATACTCACCACTCAAGTGGACTCGCTCGAGTCGCGGCGGCACCCTTAGCAACTTGGCCTTCATGTGTCTCAGCACGTTCCACCGCAGATCCATCTCTCTGAGCTGAGGCATTTGAGCGATAACCTCGCCAGGCAACTCCCATAGTGACGAGAGACCGCTCAGTACTAGTTTCTGGGGACAAACGTGAGAATTTAAGATTGAAGAAGAAACAAATAGACTGCACGTTAAAAGAAACTTAGGCCAAATTAATTCCAGCTCCCAATTTTTATAAACTTTTTTGTCCGTTTGTCTGTCAGTCTGTGAAGATCATTTTTTTCAGGAACGCGTGTAGGTACCAAGATAATTTTAATGTCAAATAATTGTGGAGAAATCAAACTTCAGGTCAAAAAAATTCAAAATATAATCGCAAGGAATTCGAAGCATATAGAAAGTCCAGAAGCCAGGTATTATGGAACAACTAGAGGAAACAAGTCTAAAAAAATAGTAATTTTACTTAAAAAAAAATACTGCTTCATTGTCATCATCATCTTTGTATCGGAGTACATACTTTTTAACTGAAAAGTTAAGCCTGTAATTGTCTGTCCGCAACCCTAACTAAAGGCGCGAGTTCTACTCGCACTTGTCCCGATTTTTTCTTATCGTGTGAATGGTGTTGTGACAATACACTAACGGCCTTTTTTATAAAAACACGATTCCTCTAAAGCACTCTTAAGAGGCAGTTTGTAAAATCTGTGGTTACTACTTTTCCTTGTAAAATCTCCACCACAGACTATTTTAAACGGCGCTTTAAGGAATCGTGTTTTTTACAAATAAGACCGTAAATATAAGCACTTAGTGATTTGTATTACTGGATTACCCGGAATTACCCCTGGGATCATTTGATGCATAAAACATAAAGACAAACTCCACATTAAGTGCAGAAAACAACCTAAATACGAAACGGCAAAAGTAATTTTCAAAAGGTATCGCAACTTTTACAGACTCAAACAATAAAAACCCGAAGAAGCTATGGGATGCAATTAAAAATATCTGCGAATTAAATTCTTCTAAACCCAATGCCCGATGTCATTGCTAGAGCAAATCTACTCCAACTGACTCCATCCAAGAATGCAACAATTACTACGCCTCAGTAGGTGAAAAGCTGGCAAAAGAGATTCTCACTAATGTAAATCAAACCGAACGTTTTCTCGCCTCTGAGACCAAAACGCACACACCACTATCGACCCCTTCTTAATGCACCCTACAAAGGAATAAACACATATTAATTTACATTACTATTAAAAAACGAAAGTGCCCCTGGCTCGCTATTAAGATTAGCTTTCAGTTAGCTACCATACCACCCGACCCTGGAAGAAATAAACAGCTATCAAGAACCACTGGAAGTTTTCATCACCTATAACAGTCCACCATACCCATGTCACAGGCTCTGCCTAGTGTGGGGGTCGGCTTATTTGCAAAATGTATCGTTTTATGCAATAAATACTTCTTATCTTTTTTTTACTTTTCATTTGGTTTGTTAAACGTGCAAGTTTCCAATAGTAAAATTATTATGTTGTGTAATGGGTAGAAAGGTAGGTTGCAAACAAAGGACCATGCTAGCTCGCTAATGATATCCTAAGCTCACCTCGATCTTGCTGGTGTTTGTAAAGTGGCCCTTAAATCCGGTAAGCAGAGTGCAGTTTCGGAACTCCAGTTGTCTCAGCTCGGGGAAGTGCTCCTGCAGCCGAGCTACGTTAAAACAGACGCCGGGCCAGTCCCAAACCGTCAGATGGGTGACATGCTCCCTGCAGAGGAAACAGAGCAATATAAATACATCAACCTAAAAAAGACTGTCTTTTGCAAAAATGCTTTGATACACACTGCTATGGTGGGTACAGCCCGAAATGAACGAACGAACAGTTCAGTATACCAATCAGGGCACACTTAACAGGACCATCGACCAAACCTGATTGGCACACGAACTGTTCCCTGTGCCAACCAGGGTACACAGAACAGGGCCATCGACCTATCCTGATTGGCACACCAACGATTCACAGCGCTAATTGGGGCACACAGAACTAAGTCATCGACCAATCCTTATGAGCCATTGACCAATCCGTATGCCAAATCCTTATTGAACTGTAACGAATATATGAACTGACATACGAACTGTTCACTGTGCCAACCAGGCCATACAAAACTAGTTCGTCAACCAATTCTGATTGGTATAGAGATAGTTTATAGTGCCATTCAGGGTATACCCTTCGGTCTGTTCCACATCTGTGCGTACTCACTCTGGTAATTGATTAGCGCAGTCACCATTAGAATAGTCATCTGCTCTAACGCTTCAATAGACTCGATCTTGCTGGTGTTTGGGAAATGGGAGGCGGCTGTACCGGACGGTGGTGAGCGTACAACTATGGACGGACAAACTGACATTTATCGCTAAGTTATAAGTATATATCACGTTTAAAATTGTTCTACACTTCGTAGATAGCTAATGCAAGACAACGAGTAAAGGTAATAGGTGATAGATACCTGTGGTTACTAAATTATTCCTTTACGTGACTCACGGACTTAAAATATGCAATAAAAATAAAGTCCACACTACACAATCACTGTTCTGGTCCCGAACCATACCCTGTGCTATGTTAACCAGGCAAGGACAACATAACCCAGCGGGAACCGGCAAATCTACAATCTACCTACTTTGGGTTAGTGTATGTCGCAGCCTCAGATTATAGAAAGGTCGCAGCACACTGGTGAACCACGGTCATTCATTTTTGTGCCCCGAAAAAAAACGAGTCTAATAACGTGGCAGTTTTTGCCAAAACTGTCCTATATTTACAAGATTTCCACACCTGTAGCTTATTGGCTCTGGATCCTGAAACAAGAACCTAGTAAAGATTGCCTTTCAATGACCTAGTACATGATTGTACTAGGATATTAGCCCTAGACCCGATAGTTAAGATTGCATTTGTTTTGCTATACCTCTACGTTCTAAAAAATAGTTATTCCTATTATTGGGTTTTCTGGGTGACACTTTTGTGCAAAAACGGTTTACCAATAACAGAAGCAAAAAGCCTCTTAATGACGTTTCGTACTTTACTAAATACATACAAAATGTAATATATACAAAAATGATTCATTCTTTTTTTTTTTGTTCCTCTGAAATTTCCTGATTTCGTAGTTGCGCACCTTGTACACAAAAAGATTGGGTAACACTGCTTTAGGTGATTATAGGACGCTATATTATATAACTACATAAGGAACAGTTTTGAATCTGTAGAATACTCCTCCCTTCACTGAAAAATGTTATGTATTCACACTTTCTGGAAGGTTCGGACAACTGTAGGTACATTCTATAATTCTAGGTGATTCGCTCATAGCTGCACGGCCTTTGCGAATAGTAGCCTTAATGGGTATACGACACATGCGGTGACTGGTTGTAGCATACGGGTTGTAGAGCCCAATTTACCTCTCCGTGCCTGTAGACGAGTTTACATTCCAATTAGCGAAATTGGGGGTTAAGTTTTAATGGTATTATTAGGACCAACGAAACGCAATTCCTCGCCCACTACAAAATATTGTTCCAAAACATTCACACTCCAATTGGGCCTCTACCAGGCGGGTCTGTCTGCATTTGGTTTTCAAGTTAGAAAGAAAAAAGTTGAATTATAAAGAAGTATGACATAAATCTGAAGTGGATCTATCGTTTCAAAGAACCGAGAACACTTGAACCGATCGTATCTCGATCGTGTTACGTCAGCCAGCCATTCTGAGCT
The DNA here is from genome assembly GCA_947308005.1 of Yponomeuta malinellus. NCBI lineage: Eukaryota > Metazoa > Arthropoda > Insecta > Lepidoptera > Yponomeutidae > Yponomeuta > Yponomeuta malinellus. The sequence goes on along the minus strand of OX371006.1, from coordinate 9,484,437 downwards.
GAGTAAGAGGCACTTGAAGTCTTATTTATTTTTATTTATTCTCAGTAAAACAAGAAGAACCACAAATTCATTGTCTTAACAGCTTTTGAGAAAAAATATGAATTACTTGATACCAAATGGCATTTTTAAAACTTATTTGGAGCCTAAAAATTCCACCCATGCCGGGCCTTCAACCCGTGACCTCTGGCTAACCGTGCCAGCGCTCTCCCAACTGAGCTAATGGGCAAGTGCAGGCGTCGGCGAAATTTCAAGCCTCTTTACAAACTTATCTGTATTACGTACAGGCAGCGACATCTGGCCGAAGCTCAGTTGGGAGAGCGCTGGCACGGTTAGCCAGAGGTCGCGGGTTCAATTCCCGGCATGGGTGGAATTTTTAGCCCCTAAATAGGTTTTTAAAAATTGTCTTCAGCACGGGTTAGTGCAACAAGAAGAATATAACCAAATGGCATGTCCGTAAAGTCATCGACTCGATAGATTGGACAAAGGAAATGACGGAGTGATGTTATTGCGCTATCCAAGTAGGTATTATAGTTGACAACAGATCGACATTCAAAGTTTTGTTGCAAGTAGTAATAAAATACTAATTAGATAGCACGCTTGTCATCTGGACCATCACTAGCAAGTCAACGAGCCTGGATTTTGTTAGTGTATTCTAATTAGTGCGTAACATTACGATGACATGTGATTGTTTTAAAATGCCTTTACAGAATCTAGGCCTGGGTGCAGCGACATTCTTGTCCATTTAATAAATAGATATATTACCGAGCTTAATCGTCTGTACAGAAGTACTGCCCATTACCTCTTTTGTTAGACACTGGCACCTGAGTTATCATGTTTGGCAGTGAGGCTCACTGTACAGGAAAGAACATAATCACCTTTACATATTTTTTTTATGTAGCCTATATATGCCGCACTGCAGGGCACAGGCTTCTCTCAGCGAAAGAGTATGGACTTAATGGAAAACTTGCACTAAAATATGTATTAATATAATCGAAAAGGCCATGTTAAAAGATAAATAAACGTGGTTAATTTTTTTTCTCTGTGGCTAATACTTTTCATAATATGACCTGTCGGAAAGTCAATAATTATGGTCACGTGCTACAAAAGCGCGCCCTACATGACTCAAGCTATGACGTCACAACTTGCACGTCACGCCTTGCAAAGTTTGAAGCGTTTATGAATATTTTAGTTCTTTCGTAAAATAATGTTTTTATACCTCTATACCCTATGTCTATTAGAAAAAATTTAGAATTCAATGAAAAGACAAAATCTATTTACACTTAAATAATGGATGCCTGATATTAAAATTCAATGCTGATATCTAAACTACGCAGGACCTGATGTGTAGAGCATTAGCTGTGACATCGGTGTTCTTCCATAGTTATGTAATATTATAAAATATCATAATAATGCTTCCTTTCGTGCCAATGCCTATTGCATTGGCACGAAAGGAAGCATTATAATACTGTCGGGTTAGGATTTTTTGAGTCTTGTATTGTACTTAATTCTCAAACAGCCAAACACCCAACCTAAACAAAAGATGAGCAATCCCCGTTTTCTTCTACCATCGCCAAGGGAAACTGTAATTGCATGGACAGAAGGGGTCAAAATAAAAAGATGAGCGACTTTAAACTTGTGGTTTATTTCACACTGCTTACTTAATACAATAATATCGAATAACTTAGGGAGAGACCGAATGTCGAGGAACTGAGCTATGAACTGCTATCGAGGAACTAAGGAACTAACTCAAAAATGTAAGTATTTATACCAAGTTATTAATCAACTAACTAATGATGTTATTTTGTAGTTTGAACTTATTTACTTTACAATTTCTTAATGAATTTGTTTTTCTCATCAGTAATGTTGTTCTAGACGGTTCCGTAATTAAGTTATCTAATTATATTCAAATAGATCAACTAATAGTGTTTGAACATACAATCATCTGCAAACAAATCATCAACTTGAGAATTTTAAGATAAGTCTATGTGGTACATTACAATATAGAGACGATATAACTTAGCTTAAATTAAATTGCTAAATTGCTAAAAGCTTTACAGATATTTTTCCAATGTTTGACAATGACATATGTCGTGTGAATACTTTTTAAATACCTAATACGACAGCATGTAAGGTCGGGACTCCACTCCAGGACTCCAAATTTGGAGAAAAAGCCCCCCATCTGGCAACACTGTAACCGAGGTGACGTATGTGGTACATTACAGTTTCCTCCCCCCTTAGAATAAAGACAATCCATTGTCTTTACATAAATCTAAGTTCTTACCTAAAATATACACTTATATTATAATCTTATTTTATAATCTTATCTTAGCTCATATATTTTAATTTTACATTACAATTAATAATTCGCTTTTTAATTATCTTTTAACTGTGCTATCCTATTTCTCTTAGGTGAGGTTGCAATAGTACAATCATCACTATGGCTTGCAATATTTTCCAACTCAATATCACTATTATGTTCTCTATTATTTCTTCTATTGTCATCCTTTACTGTTAAAGTTATACAATTCGTAATTCGTGCACAACATGTTCTTGAATCTTCTAAAGCTAATAATCTACTTTGACGTGTACAAAAGAATTTTCTAATAATCATTATATTTTACAAATCGGTACAATAAATAGCATGTTAAAATTTTCACTATAGACAAAAAGATGTAGACAAAATAAACATTATTAACAAAATTATCATAAACGTTTGAATTTTGTTCTATGTTATTTAACATTTCTTCTACCTGTTTGACTTTATGAGATGCTAAGTTTAAACTTTCCAAGTCTAATCTTTCATGAATCTTAAGAGAAATGAAATTGATTTTAGTTTAAAATTTTTCTTTTATCTTTTTACAACAATCGTCTTGAATTATCTCTATTGAAGGTAAAAATTAATGAAACTCACTTTCAAGACCTTTAATTTCTGTTTGCAAAATTACGTTTACAATGTATAATTTACAATTACTGGATAATGACAAAATTCCGGTATCATACAAATCAAAATCTATAGGATCTTTGTTTCTACAGGTAAGGGTTGCCTTCGTTTTCCTAGGCATAACATATAACCAGTTGTTTTTAATATACATTTTATACCATTGTTCGTGGTTGATATAGGCAAGTCTAGTGTCACATTCACCAGGAATTTTTGATTTTCCGAACATTAATTCAGTTTCGCAAGTTGGATTACCATGGACCAATAATAATGGAGTGTCTAATTTACAAATATAATTAAATTTTCTTGATAGCTTTTTACAAACATTAAAATTATCGATATATGTATAATGAATCTTATTAGTAGAGATCATAAAATATTTTTCCTTGGGCATAATAAAAATGTATGTATCATCTTTATTCTTAATAGGTACGGGTACAACATTATATAATTCATAATCTGTTTGAGTAATTAATGGAGTTCTAATGACAAATACAAGTTTATCATTCATTACATAAGAAACTAAGTCTATTAAAGAAAGTAATTCTGGAGCATCATTAATAGTTAAACTTAATGGATATTTAGTTTGAAGAGGCAAATGTGAAACAGTTTTACGTAATTCAAAAATATATTGTTCTGGAGTGATGATGACGGGATGTAAAGCGTTATTCTTGGAGAATTGCATTTATTATCATTGAAATTTCGTTATTAACTTCAGATGTTACTAATGTAAGAAAAGACAAATATCCGTCAAAATCTTACTTCAAATCCAAATTAAATAACATTCCATCTACGTGTTTAGTATAGTTGGAAAGAATTTCTAGGTTTCTATTAAATTCTTGTTCATTAGAGTTTAAATTAGTAATGGTATTGTTGAAATTTGCAATGGTAGTTTTGATAACATTAGTTTGTGATTTTAATAAATTAAAGATTTCATGTTCATTACTGTCTAAATTTTCGATTGCTTGGTCATAGCGTTGAGCATCTTCAGTGTCCAATGTACCAAATAAAACCTTTAATAATTTACCAACACCATCTATGTAAGATCGTTTCGACCTGTGAGAAATAGTTCTGCCTGTAAGTTCTCTCAAAACATTTTTTTGGACGTATAACTGAGGAATAACTTGATCTAAAACTATGAATGATGTTTCACATAAAGAAAAGTTACTAAACTTTTCATGACTACAGATTTCCTTAGTCTTAGCATAAGTGTTATCTACCAAGTCGATATTCTTATGGATTTCTGAAATATCCAAGTAAGAAACAAGAGTCCATGCGCTATCAAAATGATTAACTTTACCTATGTGTTCGAAATAAATTCCGGCTTTATCCATTCTAGTTATGTTATAAGATTTTTCAATATCCGACTGAAGAGTCTTGCTTGCTTGAATGAGCAGAAGTCCCAGGAAAAGATGTATTATCATCCTGAAACAAACGCGTGTTTCAATCTATTTGTATGTACACGCAATTTTTTCTTATTTGTTTGAATTGTGACATTGACCGGAGAATTTACTTCAACAATTTTATAAGGCCCTAACCAATATGGCCATAATTTCTTAGATTTGCCTAACTTAACCTGTCAGTCACCAAGTTCAAAATTAATATCTTTATCATAAATTTGTTTATTAACTTCCTTTGAGTGTATTAATTTTTCTCTAGCTAATTGTCTTGATTTCCTAAGTTTAAATACGAGTTCATCTAGATAATTGTTATAATAATATTTAAATTCAGGGTCCTTTAGAATCGAACTAGGTAATCTAGCTTTGAAACCAAACAAGAGTTCAAATGGAGTGAAATTTGTAGAAGTGTGAACGTTAGTGTTGTAAGAGAACATTGCGAAATCTATCCAATGGTCCCAATTTGTTTGATCTTCATTGACGTAGTGCTTCAGATAGTCTGCTAACGTGGAGTGACTTCGTTCTAATGCTCCATTTGATTGCGAGTGATAAGCAGTCGTAGTTAATTTCTTAATTTTCAACAGCTTTGCGATTTCCTTTATTAATTGAGAATTAAAGTCTGCTCCTTGGTCCGTGAGTACAGCTTGAGGTATACCAAATTTACAGATAAAGTTACGTAATTAGTTATGCGTAAGCTTGTGAAAACTTTCAGTTTACCATTTTCAGATAAGGGCAAAGGACCAACAATATCCAGAGATATTTTTTCAAATGCTTCAGTTGCAGTAGAAGTTATTTCCATAGGTTTTCGATTTTTCTTTCTAGATATTTTCTTTTCTTGACACGATTTACAATTTTTGATGAATTCTTTGATGTCTTGTTTCATTGATTCCCAATTATATTTAGATTTTATTTTCTTGTAGGTTTTGTGAAATCCTGTGTGTCCGGAAATTGGATTTGAATGATTTACTTCTAAAATTGAAGGAATGTCTTCCTTTTTTGGAGTCCTGATTTTTGAATGGTACACGTGAATTACTATGTCTGAATCTTTAAATAAATAACGAATGATTGTACGAATTTTGTGCCACTTTAGATGAAAGTATGAAATATTTTCAAATGTTATTTGTTTTATATTTTCTTGCGTAAGTTTATGCTGTAGGTTCTTCAGGCATTCAAATAGATGTTCATAAGTATCATCTTCCCAGTTATTTGTTTTTGTAAATGCGAAAAATAAATTGTTTCCCGACTCATCCTTTAGTTTTAAGATATCTAACTGTTTAGGTTGTTTAGCTTTCAATACGTCGATGTATTCTTTAAATGTTTCAGTCAGTGTTTCTAAGTCACATGATGTAAAAATAACTCGATCCGTATTCTTTGGTGGCTTTTCGTTGAATTCTTCTAACTTGTTATATAAAATAGGTCTTCGTTGTAATTCTTTTAAAAATGATGAGTATGTTTCAGCATTTCTCGTAGTCAATTGAATTTTCCTTTCACGTTCTTCTTCGTTACAAAATTGTTCTTTTGTCTCTTGCATTTCGTTTTCTTCGGATTTCATTCTGCTCAATGCATCCGTTATGATTTATTTTACCTGCCTTATAAAAGATGTCATATTCGTATTCTTCGAGTTTCAGGCGCCATCTCAGCAGTCTCGAACCTGGATCCTTCACGTTGAATAGCCAGATAAGTGGCTTATGGTCTGTGTAGATGTTGAACTTCCTTCCATACAGATATGGACGGAAATGTTTCACTGACCAGACGATTGCAAGAAGTTCTTTTTCTGTAGTTGAATAGTTGACTTCAGCTTTATTCAGGGTTCTGCTGGCATAGGCTATAGGTAGATCTTCAGGTGGAGATCCCTGTGATAGAACACTTCCTATCGCGTAGTTGCTGGCATCAGTGGTTAAATTAAATGGTTCGGAAAAGTTTGGGTACTGTAAAATAGGTTGTTTGCAAAGTTTTTCTTTCAAAATTTCAAATTATTCTTGTTGTAAGCTAGTCCAATTAAAAGGTTCGTCTTTCTTTAGCAGTTTCGTCAAAGGTTTCGTTAATGAGCTGAAATTTTCTATAAATCTTCTATAATATCCTGCCAAACCGAGAAAACTCTTAATATCTTTTGGTGACTTCGGTACAGGAAATTTCATAACGGCGTCTATTTTCTTTGGATCAGGCTTTACTCCATCTTGTGTGATTAAATGTCCTAAATACATAACTTCTCTTTTTAAAAATTCACATTTGTCAGTTTGTAGTTTTAAATTGTGTTGAGAGAGACGATCAAATACTTCCTTCAATTTATTATTGTGGTCTTCCAATGAACTGCCATAAATAACGATATCATCTAAGTAAACGAAACATTTTATTCCCTGTATTCCAGTTAATACTGAATTCATTAATCTTTAAAACATCGACGGTGCATTTTTGAGTCCAAAGGGCATCCTGGTATATTCGTAATGACCTAACGGAACACTGAAAGCTGTTTTAGGCTGATCTTCTGGATCCATTTTAATTTGATGGAACCCTGACGCTAAATCTAAAGTAGTAAAATATTTACTATGGCCCAATTGATCCAATATATCGTTTATTTGTGGTAGCGGATAAACATCTCCAATGCTTATTTCATTGAGTTTTCGGTAATCGATGACCAATCTCCATTTTCGTTTTCCAGATGCGTCCAGCTTCTTGGGCACGATCCATACGGGAGAGTTCCAAGGGCTCTTCGACGGTTTTATTATTCCTTCTTTTAATAGTTTATTTATTTGATCATTTACTTCTCCTTTTAATGCTTCAGGATATCGATACGATTTCGTATTAATTGGCTGTTGTGATGTTGTTGGTATTTTATGCGCAATGGTACTCGTCGCTGTTAATGTATCTCCTTCTAGATGAAAAATTTGATTGTATTCTTTGCATAATTCTACTAAGCTTCTTTTCTCTTCATGATTTAAGTGATCTGTTCTTAGTGTTTGTTTTAACAATTTCAATCGTTTTTTGTCGTCTGAAGTGTTCATTTTATTTATTCTGATATTAAACTCATTTTTTACCTCTTCTGGTAACGGTTCCAACTTTACTCTTATTGAATTTAACTTAATTGTTTTTTCCGTAGTATTAAGTACCGATGTGGTTATTCTTGAATTATTCACTGTAACGATGCTCGGACATACGTAGATTCCTTTTTCTAACTCAATGACGTCTGGAATTAAACCTTCTGTCATATTTTGTGTCTTCAACCTTCAATGAAACTATTTTTTCACAACGAGGTTCGATCATAAAGTATTCTTCATTGTTTCCTGTTTTCTCAGTTTTCTTCATTTCTTTATTCCTGCTTCCGTGTATTTTAGACGTTTCTGAGCAAGTACCCATTTTATCTTCGTTCTTCATTTTTTCGCAAAAGTTTTCTTCATAAGTTTCTTCTTTTATCTTCGATTTTTCCGATTCTCTGCTATTTACATTAACATTCTTCATTCTTTCGCATAATACTTCTTCATTTAACACATGGGGAAATACTTTGCAATTTTATTTTATAAAAGAGTATTTCTCATCATCTTCATTGTCAATATTGTGACGGACCAAGCTCCGTACAAGTGCTCACGATCGTTAATATCATGTTGAATTGTGTTCTGCACGAGAAGATTAAGGATAGAAGCTAAAAGAAACCGAGAAATGATAATCGTATACTTATATAGGGATTGTAAAACATTTAAAGAGCGTATTATAGAATCGGATAAAGCGCTAAAACGTATTTGGTTCCCCAACATAAAATAAAGCTAGGTATATTTTGTTTGTATCATTTGTAAACATTTAAGCAGTTCTTGTGAAATATTGCGTTGTCTTTTCTAGATTAATATTTTACGATAATTGAGATTAATTACAATGACATCTCTCTTGCAAAATAGCACAACTAATAAATTTCGGATTGAAGAAAGCTGTTACTAAACCTATTACAATATGACACTTTCTTAATTCATTCTCTAAAACAAAACAAAAAAAATTGCATCCGAAAAGCTCGGTCATCCAAGTACTAAATAAATAGGGAACTTAAATCATATAAAACTCTAACAAAACAACATAGACTCATGCCTGTGTCCCGGAGTGGTGGACGGAGGTCGGGCGATGCCACTTGTTGCGATCTTGACGGATCACTGTCGTTTCCTCAAAATTCACCCGCGTGTGTGGGCCGCGTCGGCTTCCTTTGTTTCTTTATAAAAAGCCGCGGCGTGTTAAGGTTGTAAATTTTAAAGGGATATTATGACAGCTAATGGGATTTACGAGTTAGACAAATAAAAATAAATTACTTATGTTAAAGTCCTTAAACTAATAGCAATAAGGAATAAAATTCTTCAGTTGGCGGTGTTTCGTTATTGATTTAGCGAGAGGGCAAATTTCTTTTGAAAAAAGCCGCGGCATGCTAAGGCGGTGACATCAAAGAAACACTAGGACAAAGAACGTAATTTATGAGTTAGACAAATAAAAATAAATTACTTATGTTGAAGCCCTTAAACTAATAGCAATAAGGAATAAAATTCTTCAGTTGGCGGTGTTTCGTTATTGATTTAGCGAGAGGGCAAATTTCTTTTGAAAAAAGCCGCGGCATGCTAAGGCGGTGACATCAAAGAAACACTAGGACAAAGAACGTAATTTATGAGTTAGACAAATAAAAATAAATTACTTATGTTGAAGCCCTTAAACTAATAGCAATAAGGAATAAAGTTCTTCAGTTGGCGGTATTTCATTATTGGATTAGCGAGAGGGTGAAGTGGCACCATATTAGAAGGGGGCCGCGAGGGTATAAAAGCGGGGATCGGGAACTATTCAGTGGTGGTTCCGAACAGAACATTGAAAAGTAGATACGTCTGTTGCGCTTTACTACGTTTATGCGGAAGTGAATTTGTGCAGGGGAGGACTCGCGGTGACAAGGGTATGTACTTATGCTATAATTTACTTACTTACTTACTTACTTACTATGGATAATCCGTGTGTCTAGCCTTTGTCAAATAACCAAGGCTCGACGGAGGCGCTAATGTAAACCTGCAAAACTCTGTTTGACTAAAAGGTTGTGTTCGTTATTTAATTGTGCGAGTCTTGAATTAGTAGCTGCTAAACTTACTGTTTATCTATGTCTCTGGTCCTTACCTTAAAACTAGGCGTAAAGGTTGGTGCGCTTCATTCACACGGTAATCATTTCAAACTAAGGAATAGGTAAAACGTAACGAAAGTATTAGCTTCATAGGTACCTACCTTTCTTTTGATCTTCGGACGGGACATTCCACTATTGCAAAGAGGTAGGGACAATTTATGTAGGTGCGTATATACCTTTTCTGCCGACCGTAGTTTCTTTAGTATTATTGCATTTTAGACGCAATATAGGGTGAATAATATATAGGGTGGCCAAAACACGAATTATTGTTAGGAATTGAAAGACGTTATGGGACGTTAGGGAGTAGTTAAGAGCCACTATAGGCTTTGTAGTAGTATACTCATTTCAAGTATATTGGCTTAATACTCTGCTTAATCTCATAGTTGCGTGAGCGCGGCTGGATTGTTTCAGTGTTGGTAAGCTTTCGATGAAGTCTTATTCCAACGTACCTAGTGCATTTGCTTATTACCTCTCACACACTCTCGTCAGCCAATGCATTGTACTGCTGAACATCCCTTTGCCGTTTCTTGCGTTAATTGTGTGAAGCGTCTTGAGTCTTAAGACCTCTATACCTGCTTAAAGCTTTTATTATGTTTGACTTGTCCTTGAGTGACATCTCATAGTTGCGTGAGCGCGGCTGGATTGTTTCAGTGTTGGTAAGCTTCGATGAAGTCTTATTTCAACGTTCTTTGTGCATTTGGTTATTACCTCTCTCACACTCTCGTCTGCCAATGCATTGTACTGCTGAACATCCCTTTGCCGTTTCTTGCGTTAATTGTGTGAAGTGACTTGAGTCTTAATATATCTATGCCTGCTCAAAGCTTTTATTGCTTCTATTATATTTATTTGTATGACTTATGTCTTTGGGTGACATTTCATGGTGGCGTGGGTTTGGCCGGACTGTTTCAGTGTTGGTAAGCTTCGATGAAGTCTTATTCCAACGTACTTTGTGCATTTGGTTATTACCTCTCTCACACTCTCGTCTGCCAATGCATTGTACTGCTGAACGTCTCTTTGCCAATTCTTGCGTTAATCATGTATGTTTTCTTAAGGCATAGACTCGGAATAATGAATCATTGTATTCTTATTTCTAGTCAGTCATAGTTTATTATTTATAAGTATATATTAACGGTATAACGTAGTGGCGGCCAATCCCCATCCACGGTAGATATAATTAGCACTATTGGCTAGTAGATAATTGAGTATTGCACTCTCTTCTTCTTATCCAATATTATCTACTTAGCTGGCTAATAATGTCTGCCTTAGCCGGCCTTTGGTAGGGGACGTTATACTAAAACACTCACATGTGTAGTAGTATGACAAGTAGTTACTTATTTCAAATATTTTGCTACCATAATCTTATTTAGATGGAATTTATTTTATTTAACCTTTAATTTATTGTCTTCTAAACTTAACTTCTTTATTTAAATTTTCTTCTTTTATCCCAATCTTGTCTCGCTTTTGCTTATTTAATGTTGCTTTATTGCTATTTTAGTTTCTTCGAATCTTCCCAAAATTTACCTTTTCTATAAACATTTGGTTTGAACTGAATGTTCTTAGTTCCACTTTTATTATTTTAACGGATCTCTTACATACACTCCTTACTCAATCTCATATCCTAAAAGTTCTTGGGTTATTATTACGTTCACAATGAAGGGTCCTCACTAGACTAGACGATCACAGTTGGCCATTAGAGTGTTTTGCATCATAGTACCTTTTCTCATTTACTTTCGGGGGTTCATACGTTTAATATTACGGGGAGAGTATTACAATATGGTGTGCCGTGACCATGATATTTTAATACGAGTTTGAGTAGGTTGTTTGTATGTTTTATGATGCAGAATGTTCTTATTTTTAATTATTATCGTTGGCTTTATGCCACAATATATCTGATTTTTAGAGTTTCTCTTAAGAAATGAATAATGTTTTCCTCATAACTTATGACAGCTTTTACTGCTTTAAGAAAATCTCCTCCCACAACACCTTGATTCTCAATTGGAAAGTGGTCAGGTACCACATGAAGTGTGTGACTCACTCTTTTTCCTCCAATCATAAAAGTCATTTGGGTGTGACCGATTGTTTTGGTTGAATCATTATCTATTCCTTTTAAATTTAATATTATATCATCATATACTAAAGCATCGTCTTTCAGCGCTTCTAACTTTATTAAACTTACTTCCGCTCCGGTGTCTATTAAAAATTCATTTTTATTTTGTAACAATTGGTCCGCTTCTAATTGAACATATATTGATATTCCTGTGTTTATGTACGGATAGTCCTTGGATTGGCCGTCATCCTTGGACTTTTCGAGTTTAAATTTGCTTGCTCCGTGTTGTTATGGTTGCTTTGGTTATTGTTCTGAACGGTATTACGGCTAGGTGGTCCATTCCTAGAGGTTGAGAAACGGTTTTGACTGCGTGGTGATCCACTATAGTGACCACTAGGCCCTGGCCTGCTGAAACTAGGACTAGGCTTGTTGGTTCTATTGTTCCAACAATCTCTAGCTATATGTCCTTTCTTCTGGCAGTTGAAACACTGTAAGGGTTGGTTATTATGCTGTGGCTGGAAAAGTCTTATTGATGGCTGTAACCGACATTGATAAGCTAAGTGACCTATTTTATTACAATTAGAGCATCGCTTTGGCGTGGCAATGCCATGGCGCTGACTCATCTCCTGCCTAGACTTTATTTCCTGTTCTTCAGATATGGCTACAGAAACCGCTTCTTCGAATGTCGAAGGTTTTTGAGATTTTAAAAGAATAAGTAGCTGTGGAATAAGTCCACTAATAAAGATGTTTAGTGCCTGATTTTTTAGAAGCTCTATATTAGCATTTCGCACATCGATACTAAGTTTTGGGTCTAATGATTTTATGAGTTTAATATAACAATTCTCTACTCTAGATGAATATTTCAACACTGGCTCGTTATGTCCCTGTCTGCATGAATTTAGCTCTAGCTGCCATTGAGCAAACGTTCTTTTTTCTGAATAATTCTCTATAGATCTTCCCATGACTCAAAAGTTCTGTTTAGTAAGGCGGACCTAATATTACCTTCTATCTCGGAAAGTACTACAGAAACAAATGCAACCTAGTAAATGGGGTTTAGAAGAAAATAAGCATTGTTACAGTTATCTATAAAAACGTGCAAATTAGATTTATCCCCGTCATATTTCGTCATCATCCACTCCGCTAATGAAATGTCAATGAATCCTCCAGAATTTTTTACTTGTTCTTCGGTTTTCATCATTTTTTTTTTTAGAAATATAGGACCTTTATGATACAAAACTATTAACCTTTTACTATAAAATAATCTAACTTAACACAACGCCACTCACTTGAAGTTTTTACGTTGCGGAGTCCCTCTGTTGAGTCCCTTGACGAAATGTCGCTTCTGCTTGGCCTTCTTCTTTTGTCTTGAGCGTTACTGGTACGTAGTACTTCGCCGAAGCTAAGCGCTTGAAGAAATAAACTTGAAGAAAGTCTTAAATCACGTAGTTATTGTCGCAACGAACAGTCGATTTTGCGATCCGTCGATTTCACGATACGTCGATTTCGCGATCCGTCGATTTCGCGATCCCACTTCTGACACCAATTGTAATTTCGTGGACAGAAGGGGCCAAAATAAAAAGATGAGCGACCTTAAACTTGTGGTTTATTTCACACTGCTTACAATAACACTGCTTACTTAATACAATAATATCGAATAACTTAGGGAGGGACCGAATGTCGAGGAACTGAGCTATGAACTGCTATCGAGGAACTAAGGAACTAACTCAAAAATGTAAGTATTTATACCAAGTTATTAATCAACTAACTAATGATGTTATTTTGTAGTTTGAACTTATTTACTTTACAATTTCTTAATGAATTTGTCTTTCACATCAGTAATGTTGTTCTAGACGGTTCCGTAATTAAGTTATCTAATTATATTCAAATAGATCAACTAATAGTGTTTGAACATACAGTCATCTGCAAACAAATCATCAACTTGAGAATTTTAAGATAAGTCTATGTGGTACATTACAAAACATGTTTCACACAGATGTGTGCCAAAAATAATAGATTGCTCAAAGTAACTATTTATGGCCCTTTCTTTTAAGGGCGGCTTCGACCCCGAATAAAAAGAGGTATTTATTTTATTAATATGCCCCGCATCTGGTTAAACTTGCCTAAGATATTCCTAGAAATATCTTCGACCATTTGACGAATGAGGAAAGGCCGTGCGACACATGCCGGTATCATGATTTAATAATTGTATTGCACTTAACCTAATGTACAATACGGCGGCTTAATACCATAAGCATTTTCTACCACTCAACCGTAGGAGGTGGAAGAAATATTGGAAGGCGTGCAAAAAAAAGAAGAAGGGGAAAAAGTTGAAATGCAATTTAAAATATACCAACGGACCAACGGCGGTGGCACAGGCAAAACACAATAATATGCTTCTGATGCTTCCGTTAACAGTACGAGTATTTACAATTAAATAAGGAAGATGCCGGATGCGCGGCGTAACGACGTTGCTTGCCCCATTTCGTGACGCCTCAATTCATTCCCTTGTCTCTGTTTGTCGAAAACAAACATTACCACCCACCAGTAGCAGTGCTGGCGGCACTCCGTATACTCCGGCTACGCTTTCCCTAGTAGTCCTGGGTTTATCAATACGATCTAGAAATAAAGCACCAGGCGACGGTTGGGTGTTTCAGAAATCAGAAATCAATAATTTATTTCAACGTAAAGAATTTACATTCTGTTTGCTGCATGTCAATGTACTATGTTACTATGTTAGCCGCTGACTTCGGGCCGTATTTGTAGACTCCACTCTGACCATCTTTTCTCAAATCATCTTAAACTTATACATCAAAGCCTATATGATATGATTCCGTGGTAGCCACCAATAACTTTAAAAGCCAAAATAACACTTAGCCGAAAAACATTAATGCTGTGGCCAGACACACGAACAGCACCCGTTCACGAGCATAAAGCAGGGGTCAGCCATCACCAGTCTCAACCATTTTAGAGGGAGATAGGTGACCCGGCCACCTCTTGGGTCACTCTCCTTACAGCCCTGACCGGGTGCTAACCGTGTGACTTTTATTTATTCTCGAAAATAAAAAATCAAAGACCTCAAAAGATTATAATTTTCGTCACCGGAATATGCACTGTCAGCGTTCGAGCAGGCTGTAAACGAGGTGTCTGCGGCGGATTGGAGAAATTGTTTCAAAAACTGGTTCAGACTCATGAAACTTTGTGTAGAGGCTGATGCAGTGTACTTAGAAAATACTTAATAAAAATATATTCACATATAGCACAACTTTTTGGTGTCAAAAGTCGGGACGGGTTTCTTCTAAATAGCGATCGGTTATGACCAGCATAAGAACTCCTAGATGTAAGAGTATATTGCAACTAAAAACTTAGAATTTGGGTGACAAAACTCAGTTTTATTGTTGTTTTCTACATCTGAAGTTGAAGTCTTCAGAGCCTGATCATGACCGGCTCAAAAACACCTTGATTTCCGACACTGATGCCACTAGAAATCTTGGATTTGAGTAAAAATACTCAATCTCGTTATTCTTTTTTTACATTCATTAGGCTCAGGCCTCATGAATTGAATTGATCAGCTGAATAACACCTAGAAATGAACAGCTCTTAAGTTTTGTTGCATTTATTATACTTTATTTGTTTCACGTCTGCCTAGTTCTAATCTAAACTATTTAGTTTATACAGCGGTCCCCGAATTTGTAACTATATTTTTTTAAACTTTGAAAGGATTGAGGGATCCTATTTTTTTAATTAACTTTTTGGTTTGCAACTGACCGCTTTAACCGCTAAAGTCAATGTATTCCCTTACGTCGCGGAGCTGTGTTTCATTTTGATGGTAGTGAGTGATGAGCATCAGTCGATTACTACAAATGAAAGCTTTGCTCACCGTTTGCATCAATCCTAGAGGCGTTAAATGAATTTACATTGGCAACTCAAAGCGACTCTCGCTCGTCGCTTGTGAAACTCACACCCGAATCTCACTTTTAATTAACTTTAATTAACACAATGAAAGTGTAAATTTTCACTAAAAACTTCTACCCACCGACTAATAACTTGACCAAATGACTTTGACTTCGCATGGACGATTTATCAATCTCATTGGCGGAGGACGTAGGATGTGCAATGAAAATAAAGTAGGGTTTAACGAATGAGCCACTGCAGGCATCCGAAAGAGTAGGGACACACTGTATGCATTGTATGAGAAAAAACATACACATATGACCACAGTTTTATAGAGTACGTTAAACTATATTCTAAATTATTCAGGGCCGTCTGCCACGAAGCTAAATGCGAACATATAAAGAAACAAATCCTCTAGTCTTCAAATAAATCCAAAACAATCTGGACTATTATAAATAGGGACACTGGTAAAGCCAAATCAGAAGATCGCGAATTTTCTCTAAAGATAGATGATAAAGTAATAACATCAAATGAAGACATTGCTGCGGCCTTTGAGCAATTCTTTTCAATTGTTCCAATTGAAACTACGACACCTTTAGACTCGTCTCATAGCGTAATTAAAGCGTTTAAACTATTAAATCTTAAAAAAACGGAAGATCTGTGGGGAATTTCAGTAATAATAGTTAGTTCAATAATATACATATGTTCTCGCTTCTCATTTAGCGAAAATTTTTAACAAATGTGTACGTGAGGGTACATTCCCTGACCTAATGAAATATAGTAGGCACGTTCCGTTATTTAAAAGCGGCGATAGGCATGATCTCACAAATTTCAAACCAGTCTCGATTCTACCCGTATTGAGCAAAATATTCGAAAAGTTTGTTTTAGGTCAACTACTTATGCACTTTAATAATTATCAACTTCTCCATAACCAGCAGTTTGGCTTCATGCAAGGGCGGTTGACGACGGATGCTGGTGTCATGCTAGTTAAACATATTTATAGTGCATGGGAGGATCGTAGGGATGCTATAGGTGTTTTTGTGACCTATCAAAGGATTTTATTGCGTGGACCACGAGACACTTTTATTAAAACTAGGACATTACGGAGTAAAGGATGGAAACTGATAAGATCTTATCAGTTTTAGGGTTCAAAAAGCGGACATTAATCGTATAAAATCCACAGGTTCAAAAATAAAAATGGGAGTACCACTCAATTTTGGGGCCATTCCTTTTCCTTGTATATATAAATGATTTGCCATTTATGGTACAAAACATGTCCAAGATAGTATTATTTGCAGATGACACGTCACTTATTTTTTAAATTAAGAGACAAGAAAATACTCCCCTAACGGTGCAAATAATGCTCTCTCGCATGTATTGGATTGGTTCACGGCAAATAATCTGCTTCTAAAGTCCAAGAAGACAAAATGTATAAAGTTTACCTTACCAAACGTAAGATTAGTGGAAAACAACATTGTACTCGGAAAAGAAAAAAGTAGAATTTGTAGAAGATACCGTTTTTCTAGGCATAAAACTAGCACAGAGGCTTAGTTCTGCAGCATATGCAGTCAAAAGAATTAGAGAGCTCACTGACGTTGCATCTGCTAGGCTTGTTTATTTTAGTTACTTCCATAGTATTATGTCCTACGGCATACTACTGTGGGGTCGGGCAGCAGACATTGACAAGATCTTCATCTTACAGAAGAGAGCGATCCAATTTTTTTACAAGCTCGGTAGTAGGGACTTCTTTAAAGAAACTAACATCTTAATAGTTGCAAGTCAATACATTTATGAAAATATAATTTATGTTAGAAAAACCATCAGCAATTTGGAAAATATTGGTAGCCATCACAATATTGATACTAGGAATAAACATAAATTTGTCATTTCCACGTTTTAGACTTGCAAAAATTAATACATCCTTTATGGGGCACTGTGTACGGTTCTACAATAAGATTCCTCAAGATATATTAGAGTTACCACTGATGCGGTTTAAAAAATGTATTAAGCATACTCTGTGCAAAAAAGCCTATTATAACATTAAGGATTAATCGGAAGACAAGGATGTCTGGTATTTAAATAATGTTAACAGGAACAATTGTGTCTAGTGTAGTGTAACTTTAAGTTGAAAACTGTTAATTAAGCAAAACTGTTTTGAAAAGAATAAATGTGGAGTTTCTTTCTCCGCATAATCTATTAATTGTGAAACTAACAGCTTTGACGTTTTTAAGTAAACATTTTGTTTTTACGTATAGTGAATAAAAATTTTTACTTTGACTTTTTGACTTAGAATTCTTCGGACTTTAGTTCAATCCACGTCGGCGAGGTAGCCCTTGAAACTGTTCAAAAAAATGTCAAACTAGGGCAAAATATTCAACTGGTCAGAGGTGACTGGCCGCGAGAAGGATCCAACTGAGTTGGGCTGCATTCGGAAAACTCCGCCAGATCTTCTCCTCAGTTACTCTTCAAAACCCAAAGAAAAGAGTCTTCAACCTGTACACCCTACTGTCAGTTATTATAATTACCTAATAAGCCGAAACGTGGACACTGACGGTTGGAATAGTTTACCGATTCAAAGCTCAGCGTGCTATAAAACGCGGGGTGGCACTTGGGGGTCTAGAACAAAATATGTCAACGTTTTCTTTTGCTTGAATTTCAACTTTTCAGCAATTAATGTTTTTGGCTTATAACCAACAGAAATTATAATGAAACCAACAGAAAGTGTAATTTCTCGTGGATAACAAAAATCCATGTAGTTGGGGTGAGTTTTAGATGGACACTTAAGAGCATTTTTTTTATATTTATTAATTTGACTAAACTACCAATCGATCAATCAATCCGTATTCGTCCACTGTTTCTCTGTTCTTGGCCATTCTCATCCAGCCACTGCTGACAATCTGTCTCAGATCGTCAGTCCAGCGAGCTGGCGGGCTTTCTTATCTGTATTAGCTAGTTCATCGTTGATGGTCTCCACTCGAGAACCTTTGTACCCCATCGACCATCGGGTCTTCGGCATATGTGACAATCCCACTTTAGCTTGCTAATCTTATAGGCTATGTCACCTTAGTTCTTTCGTGGATTGTCTCAATTCTGATGTGATCCATCAAATAGACTCCGAGCATAGCCCGTCCTAAGGCACGCTGAGCGACAGTGAATCGATGGATTAGTCCTGCCGTCAGTGTCCACGTTTCAGCTCCGTAGATCATACTTACACTCATTACCTGAGTAAATTAGGTATTAAATGTATACTTACTGGTATCCCTTAATCCATTCGGCCTCGATGCCGCGCGTGCAGTGAAGGTGGTTCTGCGTCTGCCAGCAGCGAGCAGTGTGCACGAACTCCATGAGCGTGCAGGGCCGGCTGGACTCGCTCTCGTTGCGTCTGCGCTGCTGGACTCCAGGGAAGACGAGGCCACACAGCGAGCTTAGGAGAAGCGTCCGCCACAGTGGCTCTGGAGAACAGGGTTACTGTTGTCAAAGGTGCTGGGGACGGGACAAGGCGGTGGGAGCGCACCAATTTTTCTTTTTGTATTTAATTCACTTAAGTCGAAAAGAGAGCGATACATCTGCCAGTCTGTGTGGTCCCACCGTATCTCATACATTCTCTGACTTGGCCTTCACTGGCAAAGTTCCTCTGTCAGAGGACAGTGTAAACGTATCTGACTTGGCCTTCACCGGCAAGGTTCCTCTGACAGTCTGCGCTGTCCTACTGTATTAGACACAGTTGCCAGTTGTGTCTCATACGGTAGTATAGCACAGACTGACAGAGGACAGTGTAAACGTGTCTGACTTGGCCTTCACTGACAAGGTTCCTCTGTCAATCTGCGCTGTCCTACTGGTCTTGGACTTATAGTGAGATGTTGGATTTGACGCTGAACTGCGCCTCATAGTTTTGTCTTGAGTTATTGAAATCTGAGTGTTCGATATGAAGATATTCCCGTAAATAAGTTCATGAATTTTATTGCCAAAAACACACTTTATACATTAATATAAACATAAGCTTACATAAATAAAACGTTATTTTTAATACCTATTTTGTAAAAAATACAACATAAAGATGCTGTTTTCTGGTATGTACAACCAGGAATATTCTTAGGCTATTTTCTTATCTTAAAGTTTTTGGCAAATAGTCTCATGCTCAGCAAAATGCCGGAGATGCGTGCAACACCGGTCGGCGCTGATTTTCGGTATGAGCTATTAAGACAAAATATAGGTTGGCAAAAACTAAATCGTGTGATTTAGTTATTTTTATGTGTAATATTAAGTGTTATTTCTTTTTGTTCAAGTTTACTTATTTTATCTAACTCTATCGCATTAGGTACTACACCTGTAATGATAGATGTTAAGTGGTGATACAAATAAATAAAATAAAAATAAAATAATTTTAACCACCCATATCTCAATTCTTTTGCAATAAGTGATACAAAAAAACCGAGTCTCGTTATTTTCACAAACGATTCGAATCTGAAAATTTGGCTGCTGATTAAAAACAGGTAGAGTTGATTAATCACTTATTGACGATTGATTAATAATTAACCCCACCCGATACATAATTTATATAGTCAATAATATATATCTTTTAAAATCGATGTACCTAATGCATAGACGGACTAAGTCGTAGGTATATGTAAATGATTTGCCTTTCATAGTTCAAAACATGTCAGAGATAACTTATTCTAATAACTTCTTAAATTCAGTAAAATTTTTAAATAAAAAATAAAAACCGACTTCGAAACACTACAGTACTAAAAAGTTAAAAATAATTTAAATAATTAGAAGTATGTATACATGTAGGTTAAATATTGTAGAAGTATAATTTGGAGTCGGTGCCTAAAATATATGTGCTGGTCATGAAACTGTGCACTGGCATGGCCATCGCTTGATTTACTGGTGTCCATTGAAGAGTTTCGTTCTCCATCTCTGAAAGTCTTCATCAGATCTTCACCAAATTAAAATGGGACCAATGGGACGTTATATCTATTCGAAGAAAACAAGAATTGTCGAAATCGGTTAAAATTTGACGGAGTTATGCGAAAACATAGCCAAAAAATGTATATACGCGGTGATTTGATAACCTCCTCCTTTTTTGAAGTCGGTTAAAAAGTATAAAGATCACTCTACCAAATGTCACAATGGTTGACAGTAACCTTATATTGGGAATGACAAACTAGATCTTGTAGAAGAAACTGTATTTCTAGGTATCACAATTGATGCAATGATTGATTTAATTCAATTTATTTTCTTTCTGTTGTGGTGCATATGTTACTTATCTGCTTATTTTGTTTCTGTGATGTGTCTTGTTGGTATGACAATTGTAAATAAAAATTAAAAAAAAAAATTTTTATTATAAAATTATTGTAGTGCCAATTCAGATTCGCCAAAATATTTCTGGAACGTAACTCTGACGTTTTTGCCGAGGATAGTAAACTAACAGTTAATGCTTTCAAAAAGAAGCCTGTCACCTCAGCCTACAGAGACCACGCCACTTGCAAAAATGGAAAAGTAAACGAGTAAATATCCGTTTAAATTCAGTTTTATTATAATAAATGTCTTTCTTCTTCTTCTTCTTCAATGCTTTAATTTTAATGCAATCCTCATATAGAAAAATTGGCAAATAGTTTTAGTTCTGCAGGATATACAATCAAAAGAATCCGGAAATTAACTGACGTCGCAACTGCTACACTTATTTTACTTACTTCCATAGTACTTATTATGTCCTATGGCATACTACCGTGGGGTCGGGTAGCAGACATTAACACCATCTTCGTCTTGCTTCTGCAATCAGATTCATTTATTAACTAGGCAGTAGGGATTCGTTGGTAGCCCAGTGGGTAGAACAGAGGACTTGGAAGCGGGAGACCCAGGTTCGATTCCCAATGCGGGCATGTACCTATAACTTTGTTTATTTTCAAAGTTACGTATATCTGCGAATTTTTAGTAGCAATACCACAACCTGTTGCCGTTATTAATATCGAGCAAAAAACGGCAAAAAATTAGTTTGTTGCATGGGAGCCCCCTTAAATATTCTATTTTTAGTAGTTTTTGTTATAGCGGCTACAGAAATACATAATCTGTGAAAATTTCAACTGCCTAGCTACCACGGTTCATGAGATACAGGTTGGTGACAGGCAGACAGACAGGCAGACAGACAGACAGACAGATAGACAGACAGACGGACAGTGAAGTCTTAGTAATAGGGTCCCGTTTTGACCCCCCCCCCCTGGGTACGGAACCCTAAAAACTGAGAAATACAAAAAACATTTTTATGTTACTTTCTTAGTATGTTGTTTCTATTGCCCTATTTATAACTTTACTAAGTGCTCAGTTTTAAAACTCATCATAACATAGATTCAATAATAGTAAATGACTCTCTTCATAATACAATTCATCAACAAATCAGCCCGTACTCGTCCACTGCTGCCCTGCTTAATTCTTAATTCATATTCGATAGAAATTCAATATTCTGTAATTTTTAGGATTAATCAAAAAAGCGAGTCTTTTTGGTCGCCGGTCGTAAGATTGAAAGATTTTTTTTTACTATATTCAGTTGAATAAAATCAAATCAATCAGCGTGTTTTTATTCAACATAATGCAGAAACTGCGACTTAATGAACGTTGAGATTTAAAATACATATTTTAAATCTCAACCATTTCAAAATCTAGATAATTTTGAAGAAAAAATGGACAAATAGCTGCAAACTCAGTCTTACCAAATTTGGTGCTTAATTAACAGAGTTTACATAACTATTCTAAAACCTAGAACTCATACATCAAACTGGCTTTAATTCTAGACATCTTTGTCATTTTAATAATACAGATGGATACAATGCCCCAAAAAGGATATATTAACCTTTGCCAGCCTAAATGCTGGGAACGAAAGTTTCTAGTATCTACATTGTGTTGGCTATCTACAGTTTTTAAGTTACTGATGTTTTTCCTGGCTTCATAATATTTTCATAGAAGATAATACTGACTAGCAAATGTCAAGATGTTAGTTTCTTTAAAGAAATCTCTTAAGGAATCCCTTAAAACTTATGCCTTTGCATCCACGTAATGAGTAGTGGGGATTGTGCAGTTCCAGACCACCCCTCCTCCGTCCCTCGCAAGGGTCCCCCTCATATTTATAGGTACAAGATTTGCTGGAAGAAAATGCTTTTTGCATTAAGCACGCCCTTGTACATTTACAATTTAATCAGTGCAATAAAGAATTAAAATAATAATAATGTTTGTGTCTTCCTTTTTTGTGTACACTAAAGTGTTCTCATTATTTACACTTTTTGAGACTCCTAAACTATATAAACAATTAAAAATTCATGTAAATATTTTTTTTGTAATATGTTATACCTTATATCCGTTGATAAGACCCCTTATCCCACTTGAAACCATCTCACTTATTACTATCCTGTTTCTTATGTTCTTGAATATAACAATATTCTATCATATTGTATCCTAGATCATAATGTTAAGTTAAATATTTCAAGAACCTTCAATGTTACAGAATGAGCTAATGCCTCGTATCATCGCAAAGTATTGCCTACATACACAAATCATTATATTTTCACGATCCACTATTAGTTTTCAGTTGTAAAGATAACCGATGAAAATTATGTGCCTCGGCGAACTACAGATACAGAAGAATAGGTCTCTTCAAAATAGGTTGGTTACATTGACCTAAAGTGATTTTACAGCTTTGGAACTAGACTATCTTCTTCTTCTTAGCGTGTCGATGGCAAAACGATTTTCATTAAAGTCTTTATCAAACAGTTGCGGCCCAGAACTTTGCGACGCTGACTGCGTTATCACTTGCAATCATTAGGTCCTCCTGAGTGCAGATGTTAGGGCACACAGGGCACGGTGAAAGATTGTCCATCGTTTGGGAAGTACCGCACAAACCGTTCAAATTATCACTGCCGTGGTCCGCGAACCCCCACCTGGACATGCTATTATTACTTCGGCCGATACGGGGCCGCAGCTGGTTCAGGGATTTCCATATTTCCCAGGGCAATTTATGTTCAGGCGGGAGGCTCTCCGACAGCGGCGCGAACGGGGTAGGCAAAGAAACCGCCTGGGCCCAGAGGTTGCACATAGCTTGCACCGCCTCGTGGTGAATGGTTTGATGCATTCTAGAAAGCTACTTCGGCTTGGTAGCCTTTATCGTACTGGGTCGTAGCCGTGCATGGGGTGTCGTGCATCAGTGTCCATTTTGGATTATTGCATGGAGCTCGCCACAGCCCTGCGGATGTGCGGGGGGGGCAATGCTGGCCAGTGGATACAGCGGTGATACCGGGGTGAGTTTAAGGCATCAGTAATAAGCCGGCATGTTTCATTTAAGGCTGTATCCACTATCTTTGCATGGGCAAATCGGCTCCATACTGGGTACGCGTATTCTCCAGTGGAGAACGCGAGCGCCAGCCCGGTAGTCCGCATGACCCAGAGGGAAGCTCCTCATCTGGTGGTGGTGAGGCGCTGAAGCAGGTTATTGTGGGAGTGCACCTTCTTTTTAATATTGTCACAGTTCTTCCTAAAGGTGAGTGACCTGTCCAGCGGAACACCCAGATATTTTGGGTAATCGTTATGAGCTATAGAAACTCCTTGCCACTTGATGTTAAGTATGCGCCCCGCCTCTTTGCTGCGCAGATAGAAAACGCATGATTCCATTTTCGAAGTGTTCGGCTTGAGCGAATTCTCCTCGTAGTTACGGCCCAAGGCGCCAAGAGCTGAATTAAGATAAGCCTCAACTTTATCAAAGCTAGTAGCCTGGGAAGTTAACGCGAGATCATCTGCGTATAAGAAGCGGGACGTGTTTGGACTAGATGGTTGGTCGTTGGTATATATGTTAAATAAGAGCGGGGCTAGGACACTGCTTGCGTTCGCCAATGACTTTAGTCTGGGAGAAGTTGCACCTGGAAACGGCGTTGTGAAGAAGTTTACGGAGTACAGCGGCAAACGCGTGGTCGGCTGTCACAGTTTCCACTTTCCATAACAGCCGGATAAGGTTCACTGTGTCATAGGCCGCTGAAAGGTCGACTAGTAAAGTGCCAGTCACCTTCTCTAGCCCAAAACCATCTTCTATGTCCTGCGTGAGTTTTATAGTTTGGTTGCACCATGACTTTACTGGTTGGAACCCGGCTTGTTCTGGGATTAGCATTGGATCTATGAGGTCTGTCAGACGTGTCAACAGCAATCTTTCGATCAACTTATATGTGTGGCATAAAAGTGATATTGGCCGTAAGTGTTTGGGATTGTCTGTTGACTTTCCTGGCTTTGGTATTGCTATGACCTTTGACTTTCTTCACAGACTGGGTACTGAAGCGGATTCCATTCT
Source organism: Yponomeuta malinellus (assembly GCA_947308005.1). Classification (NCBI taxonomy): domain Eukaryota; kingdom Metazoa; phylum Arthropoda; class Insecta; order Lepidoptera; family Yponomeutidae; genus Yponomeuta; species Yponomeuta malinellus. The sequence goes on along the minus strand of OX371006.1, from coordinate 9,459,711 downwards.
GTTATTGAAGAGTCGGATCAACCAAAACACAGCAGCTGGACCAAAGTGTTTAATTTGTTCTACAGAGATGTTGTAAACACCCGAGGCCTTACCGAATTTTAGGTGACTCATCGACATGACAATATTAGTCAGAGAGCTTACATATCTGGTCACATAACCCAGCAGTGCTGTTCAGTTTAGGAACCTTGGCAAGACGGCCAGATGGGCTTCTTGGACGCACGTAACGTCGCAGTGTGTTGAGCGGTGAAGTTCAGATAAACTTTGTGACTTATTCTGCGAGAAACTTTCGATATTAACAGAGACTAAACAAAGCGCCGGCTTCAATGCTGGACTTAAGTTTGCCATCGTAGTTAAATAATTTGCCAATCAGCGTTAGGGATTTACTAATTGTTGCCCAGGGTGCGCCTGCTTCCATGCTTTCGTGTGACTATAAAGATGCCGTAGATAATAGGGGCTAACAAATATTTAACATTGACTTACTCTATTATTTTATAAAAAAAACAATTAGGCATTTTGTCTTTTTTCATCATTTTGCTATATTGCACATTCATAAACACGAAGAAATTCGAAGTGCATTATTTTCATCGTTTATCAGTCCTGCCTATTTCGTGACAGCACCATTTACTACCCATCATTTGAACGACCTTTGTCGTACCAGCGTAATTGTTTAGCTTTGTAGCACTAACTGATATGTAGATATTAAAAGACAAAGACTTGTTGTGAATACCAAACATCCTGACGACTTCACTTTTCCTAGCATGGACATTACTTTACCAAAATAACATGTTGTTTGTTAGGTCAATGATTGAATAGGTTACCTATTGATCTACAATAAGCTGGCAAACGGATGCAAAGTTGAATATAATGTATTCCAGTTAGAGATCTAAGTTCATATTAAATTTATTGATTGAGTAAGCCCATTTGAAAATTAATTGAATGAACAATGTAAGCAATGCACTTAAATAATAATTAATCCTAATTAGTTAATTAAGTTGACGTAATGGATTCCATTGTGAAGAAATTTTTGATTTAATACCTCCCATTACAGAATGACTATATAAGCATTCTGCGCGATAAAGAAAGCATTTGTCTGCCTACCGACTACCACAGAGAAAGTTTACTCCTTACCAAAGGAACATGACATATAGTACTAAAATTGAGTCAAAGAAAATAGAATAAGAAGATAGATTACAAGAAGGGCGAAAAACGTTGGAACACCTTTGAAAAAATGGTTAACAGAGGTACTGAAGTTATTAGTGCATTCTTCTCCTCTACGCCTTCAAGAGATACCAGTGACAGATGCAAAATGCTCAACCCTCAGGCCTTGACTACGGAAAATACGGACATTATAGAAGTGACAAGCGCCTTCTTTGACCCAAAAGAAAACAAACATGAGAACCGTGGTCTAAAAATTAAGAGTGCCTTGGAACTGTTCACCGAAAGCAGGAAGAAGCCAAGTCTTTCTGCAGAAGTAAAAAGTGCGAACAAAGTAGGCGCAGTAGAGAGGAATAGGTAAGTAAAGTATTTTTTTAAGTTCCGTACCCGAAGGGCCAAACGGGGCCCTTTTACTCTGCCTCCGCAGTCTGTCTGTCCGTGTGTCTGTCTGTCCGTCCGTCGGACTTTTAAAGTCGTCGAATCTTTTTGCACGCGATTATAGGATGGGTACATATTCTCTTTAAGCCTTCTCGGAAATCTCAGATTGCCGACTCTCTCAATGTATATTACACACTGCCACTTTGATAGTTGAAGTGACAACAATAGACCAAGTGCCATCTGGGGTGTAAATATAGTGTCTTGTTTTGGTGGTTTTTTTATAAGATCTTGAAATTTCAACAACTTCTGGGTGATTCAGCAAATGTATCACTGAAGCTACGTTTTCTTGACCATTATCCTTAATTTTCGACACAGGTGCATGTAAAAGTTCACTCGATTCACAATTCACATCAGAACTGTTCCTCTTTTTCTGTTTAGTACTTAAATCTTCAAAAGGTACTCCTGAGTTATATATCCTTTTAATATTTGTTCCAACTGTTGCTGGTGTTGATGGCTTCGAAATAACGACATCGACAGCAGAAGCCTGTTCTATCGATGATGCTAATGGAACATTTTCTTTGATAAAACTTGGCCAGTCCACATCAGTTTTAAGCCAACTGCCATAATTGCTTCTGAAAAGTTCCACTTTTCGGGAGGCTGATTTCCAACGTTTTTGCACTGTGTTTGTAAATCTTTGACAAAATTCTCTTAAATTTATTTGATCTTCTTTAGGTAAAATGTAACTTAGCTGACATAATATCATCATCATCAGCCATTTGACGCCCACTGCAGGACATAGGCCTCCCTCATGGTTTTCTAACCAAGAAGGGGTTTGCCATAATTGCCACGCTTGGCAGGCGGGTTGGCGATCGCAGTATGCGGTTGGAATCTTAGGAAGACGCTGCTGCACATCTCCTAGTAATTTATTTCCTTAGTCGCCTCCTACGACATCCACGGAAGGAAATGGAGTGACGCTATTCTTAATCCGGCGCCACACTCAATGTATTCACAAAATGTTCTTGAAGTTTGCAAAATAACAAACATGTTCAAATTAGTGGTGATACTTTTCATGTCTGAATATTAACAGCGTTGTCTTTCGGTTCGATGCGTAAAAACCATATGTAGGCAAAAAACGACGCATAAAGAATTAATTAAATTGTCTATGAAAGCTCAAATTCAGCCCACTGTGCGGCGTCGGTGGATAACGTAATACTATGTTTCCTTTCTTTTTTTCATTAAATGAAAATTATACTGAGCGATTATTGGTGGAAACTGAGTAATTATTGTGGATGCTGCTTTGACTACCTGTTGAGGTTCAGAATAAATGGTAAGTAATATGAGCGATATCACAGAATACATAGTAGGTATCTAAAAACAAGCTGAAACAAATTTATCACCGCTTCCGCACTGTTTCTGTATGATTTAAGCTTTCGATCTTTGCTTTATACACTCGAGAGCAATGATGAAGAGCCACTGACGACATCTTTGAAATCTCAGCAAAAAACCGTCTTCAAAACACTACAGCACTAAAAAGTCAGAAATAATTTAAAAGAATACCTTTAAATTAGAAGTATGGATACATGTAGGTATTTTCGGTGCCCAAAATATATGTCCTGGTCCTGAAACTGGGCACCGACTACAAATTATGCTTATACAATACCTACATGTATACATACTTCTCCGTGTCTATCCGTGTGGCGCCGGATTAAGAATAGCGTCACTCCATTTTCTTCCGTGGATGTCGTAGAAGGCGACTAAGGAAATTAATTACCAGGAGACGGGCAGCAGCGTCTTCCTGAGATTCCAACCGCATACTGCGATCGCCAACCCGCCTGCCAAGCGTGGCGATTATGGCAAAACCCCTCATGGTTAGGAAAACCGTGAGGGAGGCCTATGTCCAGCAGGCGTCAAATGGCTGATGATGACGATACATACTTCTAATTTAAAGTGTTTTTTTTAATTATTTCTGACTTTTTAGTGCTGCTTTGAGGTCTGTTTTTATATTTTATTTTTAAAAAAAAAACAATTTTTAGTGGGGGAGTGGGAGAAAAATAAACAAGTCCCTTATGACCATAATTTACCCTACTTAATTCGTTGCTTTAAAATTTGAAGTTCTACATTTCCATCTCTGAAATTCTTTCACAGAATATCACCAAGTTATCTTGGAACTAGTTTTACGCAATTTTATGAAACATACGGATATTACTAAAGGATGGGCATCATTAGGCTTCATTTACTGCTGTCCATTGAAGAGTTCCGTTCTCCATCTCTGAAAGTCTTCATTAGATTTTCACCAAATTAAAATGGGACCAATAGGACGTTATATCTACAAAAAAATCATTGTCGAAATTGGCTACGATTTGACGGAGTTATGCGAGAACAAAGCAAAAAAAATAATAAACCTGTCGAATTGATAACCCCTCCTTTTTTGAAGTCGGTTAAAAATAATGCTGACCTATGACTAAGGACTGTTGACCGACTAAGGTTTTTTTATCTCATTTTGCTAGCATCTTTCCTTGCTGAGAATGAACAAGTTTGTCAGTGACCCTTTTTCATTGCTCTCGAGTGTACCTGACTGATATGCAGTGGCTATTATACAGTTCACACAGACGTATCTTGGATGAGTCAGTAACACTTACCGATCATTATTGCTGTTTATCCTACAAATTGGCTTCCCGATCCCAATATTTTGTCTAAATATTAATGTTCTCCTATCACAGTCACACTTTTCAACCAAATTTTGATTCTAATCAATATAATAACATCTAAAATTGTAGATATACATTTTATAGAGTCCGCCTCAAATTCCAGTGTTACTGCGTTTATAAGAGCGAAAAAATCAATGTAAAAAAATTTCATTATCACGCATTGTCGGCATTTAGTAGAAATCATGCACACCACATTAAAAATACTAAACAGCCCCTCCAGTTACGAACCCAGTAAATCTAAACACGACACTTGTGTCCTAAGTCATTTTCCCCCTTTCACTATCGACTTCGCATATAGGAAAAAAATGACTAGTCGAAGTTGCCAAAGTTCTTCCCGCGAAAACTTAAAGATTTTCCCGTCATCAGGAAAGCGTGCGGCCCGCGCCGCGGTACTGCGAGCACTGCCTTCCAAATACAGCCTGTTATGAAACTGAAAATAAGTAACGTAAACATTGGAAAATCTGATTTTCTTTACAAATACGGATCGCCTAAGATGGTCACATAGAGTAAAACGGAAGGCCGATAAACGGGATTCGAATAAAAAGAACTCTATCTAGATGTATGGCAGCAGGTGTCCACTATCCAATTTCCGCCTCGCACCCTTTGGTTTCGGCAAAACTGGCGTGCGTGCATGTTTTCTTAGGTTCGTGGCAAGTGTCAAACACAGATCTACCTATCCGTCCGAGATACAGATGCGAGTTTATGATAATATTATACAGGTTTATTCTGTACTATATCAATAAACGGAACTATTAAAATTAATACCTAAATAAAAAACTGAAATAAAAAAATAACCAACAACTCGACTGCTGAGCATTAACTACTAAGCAGACGGGACCCAAATTCAGCAATGTAACTCCTTAGCTTGGTCCCACCTGCTTAGTAGTTAATGCTCAGCAGTCGGGTTGTTGGTTATTTTTTATTTCAGTTTTTTATTTTTGTCTTTTTAGTGATTTTTTAATGCTGATTTATATATAGCCTATGACACCCGCGTACTGGTGTTTTACATACATCACACGGGATTGGCCGAGGATCTAACATCCGAGTATAATAAATTAAATATAACAGCGCCATCGAGTTACTGATGGTTGAGCTATAACGCTAAGGATCTGAATAAAATTAAATGTAGCAGCGCCATCTAGTGAGTCAATGTGGTACTTTAACGTAGCTTAATAGCAAATTTTAATTTTTGTGACTTTTCTGTTGTATTATTACCGATTTTATATAGCCTATGACACTCCCACAGGGATGACGTATCGATTGAGACATCATTTGTCAAAATCTGACCATTGTTTAAGGAGTTATGAGGGAACATCGAATCGGACATACTTACATACATACATACGACCTAAACACATTACCCTCCGTTTGGGTTCCGCCGCAGTCGGGTAATAAACAATGATCGGCTACAAAACTCAACAAAAAAGTCATTCGATCGGCCAACTTGTATTTTGGTCTGCAGAATATTTATATACAACCTAGCTGACTGGACAAACGTTGTTTTGCCATATTAATTAGCCTATGACCTATTCTCAGACCTGCCAAATATAAACAAAAAAAAATATATAAAAATTTGTGAAGCCGTTCCGAAGAGGTTCGATAAAAAACACTGTGACACGAGATTTTTATACGAGTATTTTATACTACTCGTAGTTAGAGTAGATGACCTCGTATCACCTACATCTATCTTTTTAGAGTTCCGTAGGTAGCTAGACAGTTGAAATTTTCACTGATGATGTATTTCTGTTGCCGCTATAACAACAAATACTTAGTAAAAACAGAATAAAATAGAGATTTAAGGGGGCTCCCATACAACAAACTTTGTCTAAAGACAGCGCTCGCCATCTAGCTGCTATCTATGTAACCTTCACAGAGCCGATGTCATATCGTTAAATGTCAATGTTAAACGCTTCTTGTTGGATTCTATAGATGCCCTGTTCTCAATGTACCTAATCTATCTTGTCTCGATCTTTGTCTAATGTAATATAGATAATGGTACTCTTCGTACGCGAGTCCAACTCGCACTTGCCCGTTTTTTTTTTATTTGTTCTCACCATTTAAACACCCTGAACTTCCATAAATATAAAAAAATAAAAATTACCAAATTCGTCAAGCCGTTTTCGAGTTTTAGCGAGCCTAAAGCAATCAATTTAGTAAATTTTCGGGCGCTCTAACGCGCAAACTTATAGGCATAAAACAAATCTTTTATAATAATTGACGGCCCTTTTTTATTCTAGAAATCGAAAATATAGACTACTATAAGAAACTGATTTAAATATTTTCTTAATTTAGACATAGACATAATTTATTGGTAATATTCATAAAATGTCAAATTGAGAGATAATAATTACATTAAAGCTATAAAAATAATATTAATTCAATTGAATACAGAAAAATGTCAATGATATAAAATGTCAAGAATAATATCAAATTTTACATAATTGTAACAATATAAATTTTTAAAATGAAAGAAAGTAATATCGATGGTCTACATTCTGTAGACTGTTTAAAGGCCAGGAACTCACCGTAGCTGTAGAAGCACCTCTCGACAAGCCATTTTTTTAATTTTATTTTAAAAGTGGACTCACTGCATGCGCTTACAATATCTTCCGGAAGTTTGTTATATACTTCCGGACCCATGACGTGGACAGACTTACTTGTCTTGGTCAAGGGCGACTGCGGCCAGTCTCTGCGCTCCCCGCGTGGCGTAGGCGTGCCGGTCCCCGCGGCGCGGGTACTGCTGCAGGTGCTCGCGCGCGTACAGCGCCACCTGCAGCATCAGCAGCCCGGGCAGCGTGATAATGCGCTGCTCCACAAAGTGTGGCCGCGCCGACGTGTCCCGTGACACTTGCGCTATGATGGGCACGTCTCGCTTCTGCATCCTGAACACGCGCTCCCAGTCGGCGGCGCAAGCCCATAGGTCCACGCCGTACTGCAGTAGTGAGTGCACGGTAGCGAAATAGCACGTGCGCACTGAATCTGCTAGTACAGTCGATGTGAGTCGGCGCAGCGCGAAGCATGCCCTGCCCAGGCGAGCGCACAAGCTCTCAATATGTGCCCCCCATGTCAACGCCCTATCCAGCTGAAACCCGAGAAACGGTGCTGTGTCAACCTGCCTGATCTGGACTCCTTCATCATCGACTGCTAATAAAGGCTTGATGCGCACTGAAAGGTCGAACTCAATATATTGAGTTTTAGACAGGTTGAGCATCAGTCTGTTCCAGCGGAACCATGCTCACAGGCGACCTACGACTGCATTTAACCGCTTCTCTAATGCTGCTGCATTAGGGGCAGTTACAACGGCTGCAACGTCATCTGCGAAGATAAATATTTCGCCCTCCGGCACCGCGTTTGGCAGATCGTTCAAAAGCAACGAGAAAGCTATATTTGATAGAGAAGAGCCTTGCGGTACGCCCATGTGCGTCGTCAAGCCGTCCGATCGAAGGCCGCCTCCGTCGCCCACCACGAATTGGGTCCTTCCGCGCATAAACTCGGTCAACATGTTCAAAGGAGGACCATCGATACCATAATGCCGCAATTTGGTGTGTAAAACACTATGGTCTGCGACATCGAAGGCCTTCGATAGGTCACAAAAAAGCACGGCGACGGCCTGTCGGCAATCGCGGGCGTCTAGCAAACTGCGTGGTGGAGCGCCCCGCTCGGTACGCGAACTGGCGGTCGGACAGCGCTGAAGTGTCACTGAGGTACTGCGTGAGCCGGACGCTAAGACCGTTTTCGAAGACCTTTGCGATCGCGGGTATAATTGATATTGGACGATAGTTGTTTAAGTCCTCCTTTTTTCCTTTACCTTTGTACAACGGGCTGACTTTCACCTGTTTTAATGCCAGCGGATAGGATCCCGGTTTCAGGCAAAGGTTGTAAAGAACACTAAGAGGGGTTGCAATATTTATAGCGCTCTAATTGAGATGTTGTATAGAAACATCGTAAATATCAAGCGTCGGTTTGTTTTCTATCCTTTTCCGAATTATGTGTACAATCTCAGCCGGTGTGAAGGGCACAAACCTGAGTGACACAATGGACGGTTCGCGAGCTGTCATAAGCATAGAAGATACCTTATTGTGTCGGCGTTTGGAGCTCCACACAATGAGGGATTTTTCTGACAGCTATTAAAAAAAAAGATAGTTCTAAAAGCTACGATGAGATGGCGCTTGATCGCAAGGGTTTACCTTTTTTTCTTATTGCTTGCCACAGGTAAAAACTTTATTGCTGTACTGTGATTTCATCGACTGGAAGGAATCTGTGATCAACTGTAGACTTGCGCAAAGTGTGTCCTTAGAGGGAGTTGTTATATCCCATATCTTTGCTCACCGGGACACACTATATCTGTATCATATCTGGCTCACCACTTGTATCCTAGCTCATACGACATACAATCGAGTGAGTGTGTTTGGATACAAGAGCCGTAAGACACAAGTGGTGAGTGAGTCTAGTTTATCTGTTTCCTACTTTATCCAGCTGACGCGCTCTTTTTTATACTATCAGTCTATTCCCATAAGAGGAGTTCAAACCAGAATCAAAATGTATATGTATTAATTAACTTTTGACACTTTATATAGGTTTTCTCATTAATTAAGTGAACTGTAAGTTCTTTATGAGAAATAAATATCTTTGAACCCAATTAAAACGTGACAAGCATTTATGATTATCGTCTTTACCGTTCATCTTTTTAGTATGAGTACTGCGACCAAATGCCCGATGTTGACCGAACAAGCCATCCGTACCAATAGCGATCAAAAAGATCACCAAGTCAGTACATTTGTAGGAGTCTGGTGACCCCTTTCTCGTCTCTCGTTTATTACGAGAGATGCGGCCGAACGCATCCGATTTCAGCCGATCTCGGTCTCGCTCTCGCGCACTGTGTGTGAGCTGGATAAAGTAGCAGGAGCTAGATGTCTACCGTACTGAGTTGAGAGTATGTGTGAAGGAGCCAGATATAGTTGACATCTCTGGGATATGACTGGGACACACTTGATGGCGAGGGAGATGTGTGTCCTATCATATCTGGCTCCTGAGTTACCCAAGGCTAATCAACTGATTAACGTCATTCGGTTTCTCCTGTGGTTACGCGAATGTTCTGTTCTCCTGTTCTCCTCTGTTTTGTTATTATTCCGACGACCCTGGCTTTTTTTTTTGGACTGTTCTGGCTTCTTAACTCGATTGACCTTCGCGTGCACCCTGGACGTTTGCTTGCCCTTACGATTGACCCCTGCCTGTTTATTGGACTTCGATCTCATTGATGACGATCTGCTTTCCTATGGTCAAACCAGGCTTTACTTGTTGGACTGCTTGAAGCCACTGTAGTCTTCGATGTTCATTGGTAGGGAAATGGTGTGTACCAATTTTTTTACATGTTTTAACAACACAAGGATGATGAAACGTTTTTTCCATGATTTTAGCACCCAAAGTTGGCCAAGTTGGCCAAAGTCCAATCACAATTATAAATGCAAGATCCAAAAGAAAAGAGGAAAGACCACAGAATAAACTGGGGCAAGTCCCATTAAAAAAACAAAAACCCTTACTTGAAAATGCCATCTACTGACTAATTTGGAACTACTTTTCTTAGCTGTCAGAAAAATCCCTCATGTTCATGCAGTCCACTAGATTCTGTTTAAAGTGAAGAAGACGATTATTTATTAATTAATATATTATATTTTCATATCAACATGAACTAGACACATATCGCAAGACAGCTTTTTTAGACAGAATCAAACCATAGCTAAAGTGTAAGCGGCCAATATAAATCTACAAAGGTTTACAACCTCAACACGCCTCCTCAGATTTATATTTTAATATGGCTTAAGAGGAGTATCTTCATTAATCGTCGAATTGTTGACAACGCAAGTGTGAAAACTCTTTTTATAATATTCCGTACCTATTATAGTAATTTCCTCTCCCTCTGTTGGGTCCGAAATTATGGTGACTACGTCCACGACCACGACTTCGAGCATAATGTCCACGGCCACGACCTCTGTGTCCGTGCCAACAGTCTCTTTGTATATGCCCAACTTTTCCGCAGGTAAAACATGTTTGTTTGTTCTCAGATTCTACTTTAAAAGCGTTCGAGGTATCCGGCATTTCTTCGTCTACACTTTGGATTTTCTTCATTCTAATTTTACTTTTTAAATATTCTACGGTTCTATCTTTTTCTGGCAAAACATCTATTAAATCGCCAATATAACTGTAATTTCCGGGCAATGCCTTTAACATATAATTTAATTTTTCACTTTCCGACATCATGGCGCCGGCTTTTTTCAAATCGTTGACACATCGTTCGAATTCGTCGAAGAAAATGTTAGTATCGGAATATTTCACTAGCTTTATATTCTCTAAATTGTTTCTGCATACAATTTGCAATGCTGTAGATTGCTTTAAATACATCTCGTCGAATTTTAATATAATTTTGTATGCTGACTCTAGCTCGCTAATGTATTCCAACTGTTGGTTGGTAATCGCACTGTATATGTAATTTGTAGCTTGAATATCCATCTCATCCCACTTAGTAGCATCATTTTTTTCAGTTTTTATTCTAATAGCTACTTCCTTACATTTTTTAAATTCAAAAAAATTTCAATAGCCGAATTTTCCAATTGGCATAATCCGTTCCGTCGAAAATTGGTATAACTATATTATTACTCATCTTTACTATGACTTACTTGTTTTTACTTCTTTTACACACTTAACGCTCTGCTACCATGTTTAAAGTGAAGAAGACGATTATTTATTAATTAATATATTCTATTTTCATATCAACATGAACTAGACACATATCGCAAGACAGCTTTTTTAGACAGAATCAAACCATAGCTAAAGTGTAAGCGGCCAATATAAATCTACAAAGGTTTACAACCTCAACAGATCCTTTTTGGAGTCGAAGCTGCTACCATCTGTTTGCTTTACAATGTGCGTATAGTTCGAACGATTTGCGGTTTCTTTATTAGTTTCTGAGTTAACTATGCGCCACATGGCCTTCGTGGTGTTATCGCTATTGTCTATAATGTTTTTAAAATACTTTATCCTGTGGGAAAGTAGGAGAGCGTTGTATTCATTAGATAGATTACAGAAAATTGAATGTGTCGTTTCGTCGACACTGGGAGTTCTCTGAATATATTGATATAAATCAAATAATAGCGATTTTTTACCGAGAATCTCATTAGTCACCCATGTGTTTTCCCTGTTACATACAGGTTTATTTTTGAGTGGGAAACATATAATGGATTTATTACCTATAATAGTAGTGTAATATAATGAGGAGAATGGAGGGTGGTCGACGGGCAGAGCCCCGGATTATTATATTAAAACCACAAGTTCTGTCCGCGGTGCACGTAATAAAGAGGTCTTTATTTGGATAACACATTATTTTTATACATTCATTCCTGGGTAGCCAAGTCAGCATACGTACTTATGATGTAGTAATGAGTAATGTTACAGTAAAGTAATACAATTAGTTATTTGCTTCAGTTACCATACTACACCTCCCCCTTAAACTCCCTTCACCCTCGGGGTGGTGGAAAAAATATTTTTACATAACATTAAAATATTTTGAAATTGGTAGTGAAGTAAGAATTGAACAAAACAAAGAAAAACTAATTACACTTAAAACAAGTAACTCTCCTTTTGTTGCTATAGGTTAAAATTAGTTTCAAGTTTTTACAAAAATTAATTGTACATTGATCAACAATTACACGAAGAATTTGCAAGATAGAGTTATTTGGTACTATTGAACTCGAACTGTTGACAATGCATGGTTCATGCATGTTACAAGACAGAGTGGCTTGAAGACAGTTTTTGAATGAATTTGTGGCCTAGATGACAATTAAAATGCAGTCACTAGATATACAGGGTTGATTAAATCGATTTCAAATTAAAAATAAAATTACATTAAAAGAGAAGATATTGAACTGAGAATAGTAGGCTAATCATTTTTATTTGAGAAATGTTCATAACACACAGTTTAACAAAAAACACAAGTACATGAAAATAGAGTGAATTGCTGAAATGTTAATCTAATAAGGAAAATAAACAATTATACAATGCAATAAAATTAGGGTCGCCATGTATTTTTATCAAAAATGCAAAAGAAAATAAATTAAGTCAAAAAATGCCTCATAAAGTGTCGCAATGTATTTCCAATAATAATATAAAAATTAAACATGTTACATTGAAGTGAGAATAAAACGTTAGTATTGTGGTATCGGTACATTTCCTAAAAAAAGCAAGCACTATAACAAAACATTCGATATTAAAATACACTTTGGTTTTTTTAACCCATAATGAGCATCCTGTAGTTTTCAGGTAGTCAGTTTGTCCGCTATAAAACTACTCTGAGGAGAGAGTCTTTCCCTAACTCTCGGGTGAATAGTCCGTTTGTTAGTTAGAACTCCTCAACCTTGGTGTCCGTACTCTTTTATTCCCATTCATACGAAATACTATAATATCCTAATGCCGTGCTACGCTATGGAGTCATCTGCTCCAAGCTACAAAACAGTTGCCTTTCACGAAGGACGCGGTAGTTCACACTATGATCAAGGACATTGATTGATGATGATGATGCTTCCTAAACTATGTTAAATTAAGGGCCACTTAAGACCAACTTTTAAGTTATGGGCATGTAAAGTCAAGTAGTCCAAAAAGTGATAAAATAACATTTGACAACAAATGTGTTTTTTTTTTGTTTTAGGCTCTTCTGGCATACGAAGAATAACTCGAAGAGAAATATTTGACGTCGTGAAGACTCAAAGAGACTTGGATATTAACGGGAATTTGGAATATGCCGAAAATTATTTGATTTCTTTGGATTCATAATATAGTGAGGATGAAATAAAGGAAATAAAACGTAAGTTTGCAATTGTCAAGTCAGAAATTAAGCGAAGATGGCTAGCGATAAAATCGACAATAGAATTATTCGAAAAAAAGAATGAAAACTGGTTGAATGGAGCATTTGACATTCCCAAAAAACATTTAAATGCCGGACGGCCACAAAAATCCTTTGAAGATGCTAGCGAAAGAAGTAAAACTGAGGAACTTTGAAAATCTGACAGTCCAAATAAAATTATTTATGCAGCTCAAATGGAATTAAAGCCTGCCAAATCAGATTCAGACAAATTACTCATACAGGAAAACAAAGAACGTATTCAACATGAATTTAAAAGGAAGTTGGGACTTAGGGTTGACTTTCCTGAAAGCGGCTTTTGCAACTCCAATAATGGAAATTCTATCCGCAGATTCTTCGATGATCCTGAATTGGCAGCGGAAATAACCGGAATTGATGTAACACTCATAAAAAGATTTAAAATCATTCTTGAATGCATATCGAGCGGTTTCAAAATCCACGAAGAGAGATTTGATATTTATACGAAAGACACGGCAGAACTATACATTAAATTATATAACAGGCATCCCATGACTCTAACTACTTTTTTATTTTATATAACCATAATTCAATGAAGTTGAGTGAATGCGATCGATTTTAAGCGGTTAGCAATTTTGGCCAGCTAGATCGATCAAATACCTGTGTGTGCGACGTTCGAAAAGTAGCGATATTATCATTCCATAGATAGCATTGATTATTCGTAAATAAGTACCCACTTCATAAAATACTTTATGGCATAGTTTTCCTTATTATAAGTGGAAGTGTAGATAAAATGATAAAATTTAGTATTTCAATACGTCCTTGGTAAGCTAGACACAAGCCAAATTTAAAACAAAAATAATGTTCTTGTTAAATTTGAAAATGTAACAATTTATGAGAGCGTTTGTTTGAATGCATGCTTTTTAAGATATTTTAAAAAGAAGACAAATTTTTAAATGTTGTTCTTAAATTTGAAAATGGAACAGTCTATGCAATTGTTTGCTTGTTGTTCTTAAATTTGAAAATGGAACAGTCTGTGCAAGAATTTGCTTTTCCGATATTTATCTGTTTAGTTTTAAATCACTTACACACGTGTTATTGTGTTAATTTATTGCGGACATGGCATATCAAGTAAGTTTTGATCTAATGGAAGCATATTTTTTGAACGATAAAGATATCTCTCGAAGTTTGCGCTGGTATAGCGTAAAATATCCTGACAGACAAACACCGTCTCGTAAGGTTTTGAAAAGGCTTGTGAATAATTTGAAAACTCTGGGACGTTTCGATAAACGCTCAAGAGAACCACAGCAAGAAAACTATACGATCAACGACGAAGAACTTGATATTTTAATTTACTTTTCGGCTTTTCCGAAAACATCGGTGAGAGAAGGAGAAAATGAAATTAGAGTTTCAAAAAGTAAAATACATCGTGTATTAAAAAAACACGGTTTCAAGAGTTATGTTGAAGGACGATTGGTTCAAAAATTACTTCCAGGCGATACAGAAAGGAGAAAAATTTCTGTTTTGATATCCAGGCACGCTTGCTCGAAAATCCAAATTTTTTGGATAATATTATTTGGACAGACGAATCTAACTTTAGCAATAAAGGTATGTATAACCGCCACAATAATCGTATTTGGTCTAAAGAAAATCCCCTACGAATCACTGAAACGAATAACCAAGTGCGTTTTTCATTCAACTGTTGGTGCGGACTTTTAAAAAACCGGGTTTTCTTAATCAATTTTTACCATGGAACCTTGAACACAGAAAAGTATTTAGAAATACTTCAAATTGTAAGAGATGAGATAAGAAATCTTTCCGCTGCGGTGCAAGAAAACTTCATTTTCCAACAAGATGGAGCTCCGGCTCATATTAGTCGGAGAGCAGCAGATTTTCTAAATTAATGTTTTCCTACTTGGATTGGTACGAATGGACCGATTAGATGGCCGGCCAGATTCCCGGACCTTACACCATTAGATTTCTTCTTTTGGGGATACGTGAAAGATATGCTATACAAAAAGCGATATGAGAACGTGGGCGAGTTACAAACAGGATTGTGCCATATCATATCGAGTATTCACCATAAAAGGATAAGAAAATCAACAGGCAGCGGACTCATTAAAAGATTGGCGATTTGCGTAAGACAACAGGGATCACATTTTGAGCATTTAATTAATTAATTTACAAAAAAATACCCACTTAATTGACTACGGCAGTTTCATGTATGTTTTTAATTTGATTAAAATGATTAATTTCACGCTGTTCATTTCTTTTAAAATACTATGTTATTTAAGAAGAGTTATTATTTTTTGGCCATTCTTTCGATTGGCATCATAAAATTAGGGGTGTTTTTTTTTTACATTTAAGTCGGCTCGATTCCCAGACAAGGCAAGTAATTTTTAGAAAATCTTTGAATGCGGAATTACTAACTTTTAAAAATAACATAAAGTCTTCTTTCAGCAAAATACCCTATCTACGATATTTAAGGTACTTTCCCTTCATGGCCCATAACTTTGGGACGCCTGTATATGAGATAAAAAAAATAATTGTACATGTAATCTATGTGATCTACGTACGGCCTAACATTACTTATCTTGTATATGTTCTCTTGTTGCATGCTGTGGTGGTTCATCGGATTCGAACAGGCTCCCAGCTGCTCGTCATTGTTTGTCCCGTACTTTATGCTTCCGGCTGGATACTGTCCGTCGTCAAGGCTTGAATGTTACTCCCGGCACCCGGCTCCTCCTCTTCTTCATGATTTTACTGCATTGTGCGTCTCCACGTACCCCGGCCCCTCGTGGGTCGTGGCCTGGCCTGGTACCGTTGCTTCTCTTCCTGCCGCTGGTGATGAGGGCGTCGGTCGTCCGCTGCACATGTTCCCGGCGTCGCTGGCTGTGGCGTTGTACCCGGCCATGGTGGTGTGTCCGGTACTGCGAGCTCTATAGTTAGGTGAACGGTTTCCTGAACCGTCCTCTGCTCTCAGGCCGCTGTTATCCGGAGTCCCCTTCGTACCCCTACGGTCAGTATCAAGTTTCCTGAGGCCATTTTCAGATAATTTCTTCAAAAGGTCCTTGGTCTTGGTCCGCTGGCGTGGTCGTCTCAGAAGATCCCTTTTGATTTGGTTGGCAGGGTCGCCATGTAATATAATGAGGAGAATGGAGGGTGGTCGACGGGCAGAGCCCCGGATTATTATATTAAAACCACAAGTTAGCTGTCCACGGTGCACGTAATAAAGAGGTCTTTATTTGGATAACACATTATTTTTATACATTCATTCGTGGGTAGCCAAGTCAGCATCATACGTACTTATGTTGTAGTAATGAGTAATGTTACAGTAAAGTAATACAATTAGTTATTTGCTTCAGTTACCATACTACAGTAGTAATTGATTGCGCCAAGTCGTTCACGCACATTGTTTTAGTGCATTGGTGCCAAAGAGCGGTTGTCTCTTGCATTCGCTCGTTGAGCGCGCGTGCTTATTGGTGCTGGCGCTAGTGGTGTTGTCGTCGAAGTGCGGCCGGTTGATACCTCGGGGGTTTTCGCCGTAGCTCTGACTGCTTTTTCGGCAACCTTCGTTGACGGTTGGGCAACAATGTCCGCTTGTTGTTTTGACACCAAATCACTTTGAAGCTGATCTATTTTAGTTTCCAAGCTTTTCACTTTACTTATTAAGGGCCGATTCGACCAAACATGGAGTTACACCGGTGTAACTATTCCGAGAATAAGTTTACTCCTTGGATTTACTCCTGGATAACTTCGTTTACGTTTTTCCAACTTACTCGAGGAATAAATTATCCTCGGTATTGTTAATCTGTGGTTTAAAAGAGAATGATGAACGAGTGAATAAACCGACAAAAAATTATGCAACATTGTTCCTTCTAGCTTGTATTGAATGTCGATACAATTTAATTTTATAGTATGACATGACATGTGTATTTGACAATTGACAGGAAAAACTTGAATTGTTT
This sequence comes from Yponomeuta malinellus, assembly GCA_947308005.1. NCBI lineage: Eukaryota > Metazoa > Arthropoda > Insecta > Lepidoptera > Yponomeutidae > Yponomeuta > Yponomeuta malinellus. Next base: position 9,442,633 of record OX371006.1, on the reverse strand, counting down.
ATTGTTTACCTATTTATTTTCGTTCTCTGTTATTAAAATAATTATGAATGCGGGAAAACGAAAACGAAGCCCCAATTGGCTTCCTTCGCAAAGTCGTGGTCATCATAGTAATTGACTCTCTACTTGAACCATCTTGGACGTTTTGGTCTTGGTACATAATCGTCATCACTGTCGGAATCTTCCAACATATTTCTCAGTCGTTCCATCGTGGCGCGTAGGTAATATTTCTCTTCAAAGCAGATTTCAAAACAAACAAATATGCTTAAAATAATGCAGTGACAGACAACTGATTATTGACATTTGACAATTTAATCTGGGTATAGTGTTTTACTCCGCCGAAATTGGCCGTATAAGTATTTACTCTCGAGTAGCTTCCTTAATCTTAGATTAGCGGTTGGTAAAATGCAAAATCTGCTTACTCTAGAGTAAATAGTGATTTACTCTCGAGTAAAAAGTTACTCGCGTTTGGTCGAATCGGCCCTAAGTCCGATATTTTTCTTTCACTGGCTTCTAAACCCTTTTTCACAACTTTTTCTATAGTTTCAGAGCTTAAATTGGCCATAATAACGTTTAAAAATAATTTATAAATGGGAGCTTCTAATAACCGACCTCCACCTTCGGGAGCAACCGTGACACTTTTCGATGCCATTATTTTTTTATTATTTGTAATAGCTTAGTAAGTATGACGTCAGGACTGGCATAATTATGTAGGTTCCCTTGCCTTTTATCGTGCTTTTTAAAAATAAAAATACGTTGACGTTTGACAATGACAAACAAAATATCAGTCAGTGTCAACTACTTACCAATATTTTCTTTTCTAATCATATAGCCAATAACCAAAAATTGAATTGAATTGCTCTTTTCATTTACTCACTGTATCTAAGAACATGACACCTTTGACGGTTGTCGAACCAACGAATGTATTTATTTTTATATTTGAAGGCAATGGAGCTACCGCATTAGAGTCAACGATGACGTAATTGAGGGACAAATGAAGGTTATAGATTTTTTGCGATAAATATTAATAATCCGTCTTTATTTCACTTATTCAAACCCCTACAAGTAATCACTATCCCTATTCCTCGAAATGGTTTCCACTTTACGACCATCGGTGCGTCCCTGAACAATGCCCAGTCAATTTAATAAATTCCCTGGCTAGCTTACAATACAGATCTTTGAATAAAATAGCCACAAGCAAAGCTCACGTGCGTCTATAAGACAGATCTTTTATTTTCGAAACGTTCACGACTCTAAATCAAAATGTCATCGATAAATTGCCTTGAATGCTTATCGTGAGTGAGCTTTGCGCATCTTATGTTGCAGCCCCGAAAGCCTTAAAATGTGACTGGTCCCACTTTTCTTCATTGTAGTCCCAACATTTGGTAAAAAGTATGTGGCAACATTTAGTTGCAGGTTCTATCTACACCATCTTTGGAATTACTGCCACATACTTTTATTATTACCATAATAATAATATACTCTTCCGGCATTGAATTTTAAGCTTCCGGATAGGTTGCCAGAATTTTTTACTTGTAAAAGGGTCACACGTCTTCAAAAATATTGAAAAGTACTGCCCTAGGTGATTTAGTTGTGGTAGAAAATGTTCCCGTACCGGGCTAGTGGGTCGCGGAACAATTCCGATCGTGAGATTCTGGGGGAAATGGGTTTTTCAGTTGGTCTGGCGGTCGGTCGGTCGATCGGTCGGTCATTTGGTCGGTCGATCGGTCGGTCATTTGGTCGGTCAGTCGGTCGTTTGGTCAGTAGGTCGGTCGGTCGTTTGGTCAGTCGGTCGGTCGGTCTATCAATCAATGTAAATGACTAATATTCGGTCGGGGGTCGGTCACTCAGTCGATCGTTTGATCAGTCGGTCGGTCGGTCTATCAATCAATGCCCTTATTGATTAATATTTTTATGCTAGTGTGTACTGGGGGTGTTGAGAATATCCGCATCCGCATCCGCAAATGCGGAACATCCGCATCAAATTTGACATCCGCATCCGCATCCGCATCAGCACAAAATCGATGCGGAGCTGATGCGGATGCGGATGTGAAACACGTTGGTACAGGAACGCATTAGCGGCGGCGCGCGTGCCGACTGTTTTCGCCACTAGCCAATAGGGATTTCGCGCCATTATTGTAGTTCGTCACTCGACCGCTTGTCACCTACGGCCAGTGTTCCCAGTGAACAATTGTTTAGCGGCGCAGGGCTCATATATAGCCCTTTGCGCAACAGGCTTGAGCCTGAAAAAGCCAGTAAATTGCTTTTTATAAAATATAACTCCCCTATTTATAATTTTCAATACTAATTTAACACTTTGAGCACCGGCGACCCGACTGGCGGGTTCTGCGCTCGTAGCACCGTAGCCGATTACATGCATTTCCCGGTATGTAGCGAAAATGTCGTTAACTTCATTCATAATACATATATTATAATAAACTTATATTTGATGTTTTCACTTTTTAAGTATTTTCCTGATAAAAAATGCAAATATCCGCATCCGCATCCGCGATTGCGGAACATCCGCATCAAATTTGACATCCGCATCCGCATCCGCATCCGCGGATGTGAGCGTTGAAAAATCCGCATCAACATCCACATCCGCGGATGTCCAAAAATCTACATCCGCAACATCCCTGGTGTGTACGACGACAGTCTTATCTTTTAATTAATGCTTATCAGTAGAGACTTTTAACAGTATGAGTCATAGACGTTATTATTAGTAACTGTTCGGCTTCTAAAAAACGGCCAAGTGCAAGTTTGACTTGCGCACCCAAGGTTCCGTACATAATATTAATTAGCAAAAATGTGTTTTTTTCCATTCAGGTCTGGACCTTTAGCGGGCGTCCAAGTCACAATCGGCCAGTTTTTTATATACTATAAGGAATGCACTATAATCACACAAACTCACACTTGTATTGTCCGTTTTAACGATAGAGCAAAAACATACACACTAAACAGAAACTATAGCTCGCTAATTTTATCACTAGGTCGCGCTGACAGTATTAATTATATGCTTGAATCCATGATACCGTGAAGGAGGCGCATGGGACCACCTTATTTATAGTTATTTGTCAGACCAAATTAATAGATACTTTTTCGTTCAGTAGATTCGGAGAATAGGCTTTGTGACAGACGTGTAGATACACACGCGAGTCATCCAGGATTCCGTTTTGTCATCGGGTGCGCGAAACCCTAAAATCGCTCAGAGGTGTCGGGGGCTGACGAGGCGCGGAGGCGCTTGTCATCGAACTGAGTCAGTTCCATCGCGTCAGTTCAACTTACCTGAGTACCCGACCGATTCGATTCGATACTAACTAGTGAGTGAGGTTGTAGTAGCAACGGGGTCTTGACTTGTGGCGGGCGCGCACACTGTGTCTAACACATTAGATAAAGATCGAAAACGAAGTTCCTTCAGTTACCTTAATAATTATTGTGAAGTGAATTTGTAGGATAATAATAAAAATCGGTGATATTGAGTGTGGTTAGGTACTGAAAACAATTGTCCATGCTGTGCGCTGAGATTTCAATTTCAAGACGAATTCGGACAATTTATTCAATCGCAGTTGAAGGTGGGTTACTAAAAAGACAGTTGGTCTATGATGTGCGTTGAAATTTCTTTCAGTATTCAGACAATTTATTTATTCACAGCTGAAGGTGGGTGTGCATCAAAGTTTACAGTGGCACTTATAGAAAACGTGTGCTCATAGCCCTTGAAAGTAGGTAGGTGCCAATCACATACCACATGGAAATTATTGTATTATTGCTACTTATATAATCATTAATTATTTGATAACACTGGAGCCCTCCTCATTTTTTCTTTAAGAATCTTAAATTATTATTCAGAATCCTTCAGACTACCCAGCAATTTGGCGGGCGGAATTCTCCAATCAAAATTCTATAAAATGCATATTTAGGTTGTAAACAAAATACATAATTGTGGAAACCCGATTTTTTTTGTACCCTGTTTCAAATTGACACGGACAGTTTGCATGGAAATTTATTAAGCATTTAATTAAGCATTTGCATGGAAATTAATTAGGCTGGGGTGAGTAAAGGTCGGAGATTCTAACTTTTGCTTGTTTGAACATGAAGTGGTTCAATTTATCGTTAATTCAGTATTCCAGGCATGGAAGTTTGTATTGCCTAAGTTTTAGGTTTTATTAAGGTTATAAAGTTCATTATTAACGTTACCATAAATCTTTGTAGGTACCGTTGCTAGTACTCGTACATTTTTTTACTAGAGATCTACACCTACTTTGTAGATTTACGTATTCAAGACCTTGTGACGGACCAAGCTCCGTACAAGTGCTCACGATCGTTAATATCATGTTGAATTGGGTTCTGCACGAGAAGATTAAGGATGGAAGCCAAAAGAAACCGAGAAATGATAATCGTATACTTATATAGGGATTGTAAAACATTTAAAGAGCGTATTATAGAATCGGATAAAGCGCCAAAACGTATTTGGTTCCCCAACATAAAATAAAGCTAGGTATATTTTGTTTGTATCATTTGTAAACATTTAAGCAGTTCTTGTGAAATATTGCGTTGTCTTTTCTAGATTAAATTTTTACGTTAATTGAGATTAATTACAGCGGCATCTATTTTGCGAGATGGCACAACTAATAAATTATGGATTGAAGAAAGTTTTTCACCTAAAACCTGTTACAATACATGACAGTTCATCGCTTTGTTCATAGGTGACGCTACCGGTCTAAACGCGTGGGTCTGAATTCATTCTCTAAAACAAAAACAAAAAAAAAATTCATCCGAAAAGCTTTTGTTTTGTAGCATTTGTAAACATTTAAACAGTTCTTGTGGTCTTGCGTTGTCTTTTGTAGATTAAATTATGCAACTTGTTTTAGGGATGGTTTACGATAATTGAGATTAATTACAATGACATCTCTCTTGCGAAATAGCACAACTAATAAATTTTGGATAGAACAAATCTGTCACCTAAACCTATTAGAGTACATGGCAGTTCATCACTTTGTTCTTAAATGACGCTTTCTTAATTCATTCTCTAAAACAAAACAAAAAACTGCATCGCGGATCGCTGTCGTTTCCTCAAAATTCACCCGCGTGTGTGGGCCGCGTCGGCTTCCTTTGTTTCTTTTGTTAAAAGCCGCGGCGTGTTAAGGCAGTAAATATCAAAGGGATATTATGACAGCTAATGGAATTTACGAGTTAGACGAACAAAAATAAATTACCTATGTAAGAAGTCCTTAAACTAATAGCAATAAGGAATAAAATTCTTCAGTTGGCGGTGTTTCGTTATTGATTTAGCGAGAGGGCGAATTTCTTTTGTAAGAAGCCGCGGCATGCTAAGGCGGTGAATATCAAAGAAACACTATGACAGCAAACGTAAGTAATTTATGAGTTTTAGACGAACTAAAATAAATTACTTATGTTGAAGTCCTTAAACTAATAGCAATAAGGAATAAAGTTCTTCAGTTGGCGGTATTTCGTTATTGGTTTAGCGAGAGGGTGAAGTGGCACCATATTAGGAGGGGGCCGCGAGGGTATAAAAGCGGGGTTTAAGATTTCAGAAAAAAAAGACATGTCCGATTTTTTGGCGAAAAATTATACTGTGCAGCGGCCCGAAACTTGCATCCTGGTGACGTAATAGCAATGCCTTTCTTGCCCACGAACCTGTTCTTATGCTTTTTATATTGTACCTACCCAAGTCCATTCGGCATCTTTTTCTGGTGATTTCCAAGCGCCCGGCTTACGCGCAATATCTGCGAAAGATCGCTGAGGTAACAGGAGCAAGAACCTTCATCCACCAAATAGCTCTTATCAACACGGGCGCTGGGTGGAATTTCCCTTGGCAACGACACCGGGGTCGAGATATTGGCGGTTCCGCATGACGTCATCACTACAGCTGGGTCCTCCTTGCCTATTGGCATATTTTTAATTACGGGTTTCTCAGTCGCAATAGTACGTCGGGTAGCCAGCCTCCATGCTTACGGACGGTGGTGGTGCAAGCGGGACCGTATTGGTACTGCCTGTGTACGAAGGAGACGGGCTTAGTTTTGTCGGCTCTGTGTCTGCACTTTTTGATTTTGTCGTTTCGTTTTCTACCACGAGTGACGGTGGCACAATATTCGTATCATATGTTAACAACCCCATATCGGACCACTGATTGCGTCGTCGAAGCTGTCCCGCAGGCAAAAACCGCCTCTCCTCGTGTTAACATAAGGTGCATCATTACGGGACGCACTCTTTAGCTCGTTTAATTCAAGCTGTAACCGCCGCATCTCTTCCTTTGTTGCGTAATTATCTTCACCTAAACATTTTTCCTGAGTATCCCTCAATTCTCGTTGGATGATAAGAATATCCTTCAGTAAACGTGTGACATCCACATGATTGAAAGTCACGGGAGGCAGTCTGTGAAGTTGTCTCGCAACGAAGATAGGAACTTTCTCCGGATCTGTTTCTTTTATCAGCGTAATAATATCATTAAAGTTCTTCCTCGTCTTGTGTTCTCCCTTTCTTGCGACCTTTCTCTATGACAGGGACTCGAAAAGAAGGCTCTTTGCCTCCTCAACCTCGGCTTTCGAAAAACGACTCGTACACACAGATATTAAGTGCACTTCTGTCATCACATCTATTTTGTTCTGCACAAAAAAAAGCAAGCACTTCATTTATAACGATATTACAGTTGTTACATTTCACTATGGTAGAAGCCATATTTCCACGATTTCGCGTTCTCTCACAGCGCTTCGACAAAATGACTTCGACTTATTGCTTCTATTATATTTATTTGTATGACTTATGTCTTTGGGTGGCATTTCATGGTTGCGTGGGTTTGGCCGGACTGTTTCAGTGTTGGTAAGCTTCGATGAAGTCTTATTCCAACGTACTTTGTGCATTTGGTTATTTACCTCTCTCACTCTCTTCTGCCAATGCATTGTACTGCTGAACGTATCTTTGCCAATTCTTGCGTTAATTATGTATGTTTTCTTAAGGCATAGACTCGGAATAATGAATCATTGTATTCTTATTTCTAGTCAGTCATAGTTTTATTATTTATAAGTATATATTAACAGTATAACGTAGTGGTGGCCAATCCTCATCCTCGGTAGATATAATTAGCACTATCGGCTAGTAGATAATTGAGTATTGCACTCACTTATGAGGCCTACCAAAGGCCGGTTAAGGCAGACATTATTAGCCAACTAAGTAGATAATATTGGAAAAGAAGAAGTGAGTGCAATACTCAATTATCTACTAGCCGATAGTGCTAATTATATCTACCGAGGATGAGGATTGGCCACCACTAAGTTATATAATCGGATGCATATTTACCTAAAGTTGAGGTGTTGGCTGTTATGGAATGCACTTTTGTATCGAAAAAATCCCGGGATTCCGGAATCGACGAATACAGTGTTTTGGTTATAGAATTAAGTCGGGTGAATACAGATACTTGCGTTCAGGTATTCAGGTGTTTAAAGGTGGTACTTAATTTAAATAATATATTATTAATAATTATGTATATTTTAATTATTTTAACATCTATTTTTTTTATCCTGTAAATGTACAATAAAGTATTATTTTATAGTAATGTTTTTTTTTAACTAACACACTACTTTTCCTGTTACACCCTACATACACACACATACATACTTGCATCGGAGGCTAAAATAAACTTTAAACAAAGACACATATAAATAATTATGTAATACCAGAGTCCCGGGTTTTTTAAATTCATAATACTACACGCTAAATAAGTCGTCTCCATGCTACGTATGCGATTAGTTTTGCATTCCCGAATTTTCTGAAATCCCGGGATTTATATTTAAAAAATATGTTTTAAGAAGCCGCTTCCATAATTTCTGAGCCAAAAAATAACTTTAGGTAAATATGCATCCGATTATTCGATCACTGACTATAACGCTCACATGTGTAGTCGTATGACAAATAGTTATTTATTTCAAATATTTTGCTACCATAATCTTATTTTATTTAGATGGAATTTATTTTATTTAACCTTTAATTTATTGTCTTCAAAACTTAACTTCTTTATTTAAATTTTCCTCTTTTATCCCAATCTTGTCTCGCTTCTGCTTATTTAATGTTGCTTTATTGCTATTTTAGTTTCTTCGAATCTTCCCAAAATTTATCTTTTCTAATAAACATTTGGTTTGAACTGAATGTTCTTAGTTCCACTTTTATTATTTTAACGGATTTCTTACATACACTCATTACTCAATCTCATATCCTAAAAGTTCTTGGGTTATTATTACGTTCACAATAAAGGGTCCTCACTAGACTAGACGATCACAGTTGGCCATTAGAGTGTTTTGCATCATAGTACCTTTTCTTCTTTACTATCGGGGGTTCATTCTTTTAATATTCCGGGGTGGGTGTTACAAACTTACTTCTCATTTCTTTCGGTCAGTGCTTTCCTCTCTCGAAGTTTCCTCTTCTTCACTCCACTATTGAGTGCACCAAAAATAGGTGGGTCAGACATTCCTGAAAATCCAAAACTTTCCAATCCAAACACCTAAAATCAAATTTTTCGAAGCGCCCAGTCAGTCACGCAACTATACACTCTTATCTATGCATGCAACTTATTTTCTCTGTGGCAACTCGCAGTAAACGTCTCTGCACAATTTGACATTGACGGGAAGTAGTCAACTGACAGATTTTTTAAGGCTTGGACACCCGAGGATTTGAGCCAATGTAGCAATAAGTTCTTTTTACATGGAATTATCCTGTTTTGTGCCAATTTCTATCGGTGTACTTGAAATGTATGGAATTTATCATGTTTTGTTTTGGCTTTGTTTATTGATTTTTATAAAGATGGAAATATCATGATCTGCACCAAACCTCCAACTTTAAAGGCAATTTACTACAGGAATAAACATGATTTGAACCATACCAAACCTTCAGGGCGATGGAATTTATAGTATTCTGTCGAGTGTCATATTCAAGTTTTTTTTTTATAAAAGTGGAATTATCATTTTTTGTTCCGTCACCTGAGGAACTTTCACTTACCTATCTCTCCCAATCTATTCCGGGCTAAAAACAAGTTTGAAGTAATTTTCAGAATTAGAGAAGCTTTATACAGATGCCATTCTCAGAACCTCGAGATTGTGCTGGCTTGGATCCCCCGCCATTGTGGCATTAAAGGGAATGAAGTAGGCGATTCTTATGCCAAGGAGGCTACTGAAGTTGGTACTGTGTCACATAAATTGTACCCACAAGACATATGCGCTACTGCTAAACCTAGATTGCAGGGTACTTGGGGCGAGTTATGGAATACTTCTCGAAAAATTAAGGGCAAACATTATGGAGATATCCAACCCTCTATTCCCGTTAGACCTTGTTTTTTTAAATTTCGCCTGACTGACAAAAGAACCACATCTACGATATGCCGCCTCCGCCTTAATCACATTTGCTCTCCGGTGTTCTTAGCCAAGATTCGAGTCAGGGACAGCTCTCTATGCGAGTGCGGTCTCGATGAGGGAACCCCAGATCACCTATTTTTCAACTGCCCGAAGTTATCGTGTTCTCTTTATGACCTGTTGCCTCCTTTTGTCCAAAGACCTACTGACTTTAAATCCGTTCTAAAATATGTTAGTACTCCCTTTGTTAAAACTTTGGCTTCATTTATTTGGTCTAACAATATTAAACTGTAAAAGTCTGCTATTAGACATTAATATTCTAATAATTGGTGGTGTTGGTATATGTTTGTGTTTTTTCTTTGGTTTTGGATTCCCCACCGGCCTGCGGCTACAGTTCAAATAACCGGTCAACAGTAATTGTGTCACTCCCATGACTGACTCGTCATTGGCAGAAGTAGTCGTCCAAGACAGGACCGATTCGAGTTGCCATTAAAAAAACTGTACAGAAAATAAGCTTTAAAACCTTGCGCTTGCATCGACAACCGCAGGGAAACATATTTATATTATAGTATAGCTCCCGTGTGTGGTCGCTTGCTATACTATAATATAAATCTCGGCATATTACTAAATATTATAGCTACGTCTGTGACGGGCTTTAAAATAGGTGTCCATTTCGAAATCTATATCATTTGGGAGAAAATTATCTAGATCGTAAATCCATCAAAAAAGATCAAGTGATTCTTAATAATGTTCTGTGGAAGTTATCATTATTAATAAAAGTCTTGTTTTTTTTTCAGCTTGGCGGAAACAATGGCGAATATTAATAAAAATAACATTATAGGACAAACGAATGTACAAACAGGTGAGAAACATAAAAATTATTACTTGAAAAACCTTTTTTTGTCGTCTCCGCCTGGTCGGAAAGGTCCGAATATCATTCCATCCGTCTTGGCCATAACATAGCGAAATCAAGTCGTATATTTTCCTAATTAATTGTAAAATAAGAAAAATTATGATACAAATATACATAGTTGTCTAAGTAGATTTTCATGTAAATGGAATCAAAAGTCTATATGTCACATACGAAATGCTATCTACGGAAATAAATTTTTTTTAGCAAAAAATTAAAACTGAGTTTAGCGCAATAAAACACCAAAATAATGTAGATTCTCATATTAATATAAATGAAAAAAGATATTTTGCATTTTCGTTTATTTTTTAATCCGGTGGCAATACGAATGAATTTATTTCTGTGTTTTACGTATTTCTGTTTTATTTATGTTTTAATTAACACGCTTTTTGCAGAAAGTGTACATCTTATGATCTTAATCAATAATAGTAACAGAGCGTAAAAATTGTCATTTTTTCAACTATCACTGGATAACAGCTACTCTTGACCAATGACAAAGTTGCCTCTTACAAATGTAAGAGGCTATTGCTAGATTGCAATCACATCTATATGAGTGTCACAACTGGTCCTTTCTTTCGGTCTAGATTACCAATAGTGATTTGAGGAAGACCATGGGAGCGGCCGCAACACCGCGCACATGGCCGAGGTCCGTATACCTACCACTTCTGCTTCTTCTCACGTTCTAACATTTTGTCGCTCGCACTTTTTATGATTGTTAACATTATGAGACCTATGATGTTCACTTATGCATAAACGTAACAGATACTATAGAAAGAAAATTAAATCATAGTGTTTTTTTTCGTTACTGGTGCTAGTTTTCTACACGTAATCCCTTAAAAGTTACTGTTAGTATAAATTTTAGTATAAATACTTTATAATTTAAATACCTTCTGACAAGTTAAGTGATTTGAACAACTAATTTTAAAACTGCCTATTCTAAAATTTCCTCTCCTTAATTTTTGTGAAACCTTAGTTATGTACATCCATCGGCAAAATCAGGAAACGTTTTTGCATAAAGTTACACTTTTCACCTTTCAGATACGATATTAGAAGATATGATATCATTTAAACTCGAGCAAGAAGTAACTGTAAATAAAATAATATTTGAAGACAGTGATGAAGAATTCCCAATAAATGACGTAGAAGAAGTATATCCATCACCCAACGAAACAGATCTAAAACCGCCTTTTATCAATAATGTTATAATTTTGGGCACAAAAAAGGTTATAAGAGAAAAACAAACAGATGAAATTGAAAATGAAAAATCTATAACAGAGACTGAAACAGGAAAAGAAGTGGTTTCAATTAAAAGTGAAGATGACATTCAAACTGAAAAAGATAATGAATTCAACATTGATACTGGCACATCCACAAAAACTAATATCAACAGTGAGCAACAAAACACAATTGAGACCGATGTTATAGAAGAAGAAGTGACAAAGAGATTGGGTCCAAATGAATTTGTATCTATCTCTATGGAGAATATAAAAGAATTAAGACTAGAAGATGAAAATATGGATCCCTTGATTATTTCAGAACCATCTGTACAAAATCACAACATTGAACCCAAAAAATGCACAAGAGATTTCCCACATATTAAAGTGGTATCAATACAAGACATCAATAAACTTCCTAGCGAACCGGACACTGCGAGAAGGCATACAGACGATTCAAATACTTCACAGTCTTATAAGTCTTCGCTGCCATCTTTTACAACAAATATTTCCCAAAATGTTGAATCCAACAATACTAAAGATTCTACAAATAAGAATAATCCAAATGCAACCTTTAATGATCCTTTCGTTATACCAATGCTAACTACGGTTGCAGAAAATTTGCTAGTGATTTTTCCTAGACTTTATTCCTACATAACAGCAAGAAGAACTATACCATCTAAAAGAGATGAAACGTACAAATCAATTAAATCTGAATTTGAAACATTGAAAACCCACTGCTTTTGTTTGTCTTATACAACAACTCTGTCTATAATTGTGCCAAATAAAAATAATAGCACATTCATGAAGGAGTTTTACAAATTAACAGAAAAAATAGCAATGGAACGGGGGACATTACAGTTTTCAATGTCAAATCTCGAGATACTTTGCCGTGAAATGATAGAGTTTACTGAGGAGAAAAAGAAGAAAATGGCAGATTTGTTCACAAATCCAAGAGACAGCAAACAAACAAATTCATTTTGTCAGAATAAACAGCAAAATTTAGAATTAATAAAAATGCTGCAGGCTTCTGAAAAAACTGTACCCAAGGTTTCCGATACACCCAACAAAGACGTCAGTACTTCAGGATCACCTAGAAGTTATCCAGCATCGGTTATCAAAAATTACCAACTCAAAACCGGACCTCCAGGAAGGGAAATAGAAATCACGTACAACGCACATCAACAGCCGCAGGTAAACCTGCAAAACGTTATAAACAATTACCAAGCCGATAATTCCACTTTTACCTCCATGCCTGACATCTCACAATCATACAACCCAATCAACCAGCCAAATAGCAATAATCAGGATAAGAACAGACATACGATTCCGGCTGTTGCCTCCAACGCCCTGAATAATCTGGCAAACAAACCCGCGAATATTGACAGTCGAATCTATCTGAATAATGATACCAACAATACACCAAATATTTCAAGACCAAATAACTTAACGAATCAGAAGCCGAACAGTAACAACCAAACCTACCAAAGTGGACATTGGACTACAGCTGACATGTCAACTGTCTGGAGGCCAAACATGGCCATCAACAACGATATGCCAAATACTGTTCGAAATCAAACATTAAATTACATGGATACTTTTAATGCTTACCTTGGAACACTGGGAAAAGATTCAGGCAGAGAAAAACAAACTAGCAACACATCTAATGTTACAAACACACCTAAGAGTGTCAAAAGGCGTCGTCTGAGTGTAAAGGATAGAAAATCCTCTCTTGGTGCGAGCATCGCATCGCTTCCTCCATGGATGGCGAATCAAAATAAACAACTGCAAGTTGGAGGAAATACGGTAAATTCACCAAGCGCTGCCTGCCAACCTTACTCAATACCGCCACCGCCTTACTACAACCATCAGAGCCAACAATACTACCAATTATACAACAATAATCAAATGCCTCAGACACATCACGGATACCAGAATATCCAGAAAGTGTCGCCAGCGCAACAGTATAGCAGTATGATCAATACATCAGCCCCACCTGTTCAAGAACGGTCATCGGTCTCAAGAGACAGCGGTTTCATGAGTCCTTTGGATGAGAGCAACCTTCTAGATCAACTGGTGAGAACATAGTTATTCGAATTAGCTTCCCTTCCGTTCCTCTGCAATGAAATGGGGGCCTTTTAATATTATGTCAATGTATCATCAACTCTACTCGAATGATTGTAAACAGACGCTGAAAGGCAGAATTTCTCAAACTTGGCTAAAGGAATCGACACTCTGAAACGCCATTTTGTTTGTATAACTTTTTTCAAGCTGTAAACGTCCGGACCATTTTTAAGACGACAGAAAACATTAATGTATTTGTTGGTATTCGTTCACTTTCATCACATTGCCAACAAATGTAGACTTCGTCGTCATTCAGCTGTGAAACCGCCATCTTATTTCGACCTGTATTTTACCTGCCTATTTAGTCCCAAGATTCTGACCGCTCGCTATTTTGTTCTAGGACTTGATGGTTAGTGCTGCCGCGCACACACATAACGCCAACGTCGGTCAAGCTCAGCAGATGAGCGTCACCCCAGTCATTACCCACGTGACGTCACTAGACCCGACCGCCCCTCTCGCTCCCTACGGAAACTGCTTCGTGTGTAAACGAACCACGAAGTTCAGATGCTTAGGATGCAACCTATCATATTATTGCCGATACGAGTGTCAGGTACATTGTATAACAATTCTAACTTCTAAATAGATTCACTTTTAACCTCCGTCTTTGATAGAGGAAGGATGCCCAGATGTTTATGGCATTATATCTCCCTGTATTTTTAATTGAAAGATGGTTTATTCAGAGTGGTTCTTAGCAGTCATGTGGACTTTATGCTGTATTTTTAAAGATCCTCAGCTCACACCGGGATATCGTGATGTTTATCATCAACTGGTAATATATTTGCAGTTTTATTATCATTTTATCCACCTGAAGACTAGGACTTCAGGTGGATAAAGTCACGATAAAACTGCAAGTATATTACCAGCGCAAACGCCTAAAAACTAAACTATAACATAAAATTACTCAGTTTCATTGTTATTTTCTACATCCGAGTACCTAAACTAAATAAGTACCTACCCAATATAATGTTCGGTACTTAGCAATATATTTGTGTGAGTTTGATCTAGATGTTTTGCACTGTTTTGTTCTTATTTTCCTCATTTTTACTCCATATTGTGACTACTTAGCGGTTCCCATACTTAGATTTTTACCTAACCATTATTCTTAACGGACCTCTCGAAAATACCTGCTTAATTTACGTTTACTATTTATTTTAATATGCCATCAAAATACTATAACAGCAAGTCCCTACTTTTATGCCTCGTCTCCACGTGGGTCAACTCGATAGCTATCAGGCAGTGTGTCCTTGTCAATCAGCCCCTACCTGACGGACACACTCATCGAGTTGGCCCATTTTGGCCCACGTGAGGCCAAACTGGCCCAAACCTAAACTAGGTACCTTAACAAAGATTCTTTCTTTCTTTTCAGCAATATGACTGGCCTCGTCATAGCATATTCTGCAAAGGCAAGCAAGCAACCAACTGAAAGTTTTTCGATTGCCGCTCTTTTGTTTAGAACTTCGCTGCATTTTTTTTTTTGTTATTTTCACTGTGGCAAAAATATTATTAAATGGTTTATAAATGTTTTATTTTTGTTTTATTTAATGAAGTAATGTCTTCAGAACGACGGTAAATTTAAATATACGGACTACATCAAGGACGAATTACAGTCGACAGGATATCCCCCTTAGAAAATGCTTTTGCAATGAAAACATAGATATGAAAAAACCGGCAAAGTGTGTGTCGGGCCACGCGCAGTGTAGAGTTCCGTAGAAGGGTTTTTTATCTGATTTACAGAACTAACAACTTCATCAAAGTAATCTTCAATGGATTATGTACGAAGTTTTCCTTTTATAAATTGGTCGCCTATTACTCGTTAACTTGTAAAGCCTTCTTATCCGTGATAGACTTCCTTTGAAGTTCACAATGTGTGCTATTGCCCTGAATTTTTACACGTTTCTACAATCAACCGTTAAGCCGGGAGAGGGGGGGGGGAGTAGTAGCGGATTTACCAGTAGGCTGGAGCCTAGGGCGGCAGATTTTAGGGGGCGGCAAATTCGGCCCATTTTTTTTTTCTTACAGAAATTAAAAAAACCTTATTATATACACAAAGAAACGAGTGACAAAATTTTTAATATTCTAGTAATGCACAGTATACTGAAAACTCTTACGTCCGTAATCCGCATAATAAAATAAAAGATTGTTAACGCACTGTTAAATATAGGTACTTATTTTCAACTTAGTTTCAATATTAATTACAACTTAAATTTCGTAACTTTTATCCACTTTTTCAATTAAATGGGACTACCCATTTAAACTATAAAAATGATATTTAACGTGTAACGTGTTTCAACATTTAGATATTTATTTTCTACTAGATACCTACGTATGTATTTGCGTAGTCGTTTTTGGGTTGCGGCGCGGAAACGAATGACATGACCGTTCGCTAAGTGTCTGGGGCTCGTTTTCGAGACGCTATTCTGAAGACTGTTGGCTTGTTTGCATGTCGTACTCATAAACCCATGTCTCGTCGCCAGTTATTATACGTTTCATAAAGGTCGGATCCGTAGAAGCTCGGGAACCATGTCTTCAGCGACATGCTTTCGCTGCGCTTTTGGAACTAGTCGAGCGGCGACGCGTTTCATGCCTAAAATGTCAATGAGAATGTTGTGGACGGACTTAAAAGATATGTTAACCTCACTAGCCAACTCTCTCAGACTCATACGTCGATTTTCGAGCACTAGCTTCTTGATTCTGTCGATGTTTTCTTTGGTCATAGCGGTTGAAGGTCTACCAGAACGAGGCAAGTCTACTACTACTTCTCGGCCTTCTTTAAAAGCCTTATACCATTCATAACCCCTTGTTTTCGATATACACGATTCGCCGTAGGTATTTCGCAACATTTTTAGTGATTCACCACATGAAATATCATTTGAAACACATTATTTTCCATTGTAAAAATCGCCGAGGACTCAAAACTATGACCAACAAAAAGTGTAGTTTAAAACAAATTAAATGACAGACCCCGCCCAAATTTTGCGCGCTAAATCAGTACAGTGCTACCAACATGCAGTAAAAAAATAAAAACGACTTCTTTTACGCGGGTCTTTTTATTGACATATTCCCGATACTTTTTACACAGAGTAGTATACTACGAACCTTTGCGTGACTGAGTAGTGTAGTGATTTTGAAGAAACTACTGGTTATAGAGCGTGGCGCTTAGCTTCGGCGAAGTACTACGTACCAGTAACGCTCAAGACAAAAGAAGAAGGCCAAGCAGAAGCGACATTTCATCAAGGGACTCAACAGAGGGACTCCGCAACGTAAAAACTTCAAGTGAGTGGCGTTGTGTTAAGTTAGATTATTTTATAGTAAAAGGTTAATAGTTTTGTATCATAAAGGTCCTATATTTCCAAAAAAAAAAAATTATGAAAACCGAAGAACAAGTTAAAAATTCTGGAGGATTCATTGACATTTCATTAGCAGAGCGGATGATGACGAAATATGACGGGGATAAATCTAATTTACACGTTTTTATAGATAACTGTAACAATACTTATTCTCTTCTAAACCCCATTTACAAGGTTGCATTTGTTTCTGTAGTACTTTCCAAGATAGAAGGTAATATTAGGTCCACCTTACTAAACAGAACTTTTGAGTCATGGGAAGATCTAAAAACACATTTATTAGAGAATTGTTCAGAAAAAAGAACGTTTGCTAAATGGCAGCTAGAGCTAAATTCATGCAGACAGGGACATAACGAGCCAGTATCATCCAGCCAGTGTTGAAATATTCATCTAGAGTAGAGAGTTGTTATATTAAACTCATAAAATCATTAGACCCAAAACTGAGTATCGATGCGCGAAATGCTAATATAGAGCTTCTAAAAAATCAGGCACTAAACATCTTTATTAGTGGACTTATTCCACAGCTACATATTCTTTTAAAATCTCAAAAACCTTCGATATTCGAAGAAGCGGTTTCTGTAGCCATATCTGAAGAACAAGAAATTAAGTCTAGGCAGGAGATGAGTCAGCGCCATGGCATTGCCACGCCAAAGCGATGCTCTAATTGTAATAAAATAGGTCACTTTGCTTATCAATGTCGGTTACAGCCATCAATAAGACTTTTCCAGCCACAGCATAATAACCAACCCTTACAGTGTTTCAACTGCCAGAAGAAAGGACATATAGCTAGAGATTGTTGGAACAATAGAACCAACAAGCCTAGTCCTAGTTTCAGCAGGCCAGGGCCTAGTGGTCACTATAGTGGATCACCGCGCAGTCAAAACCGTTTCTCAACCTCTAGGAATGGACCACCTAGCCGTAATACCGTTCAGAACAATAACCAAAGCAACCATAACAACACGGAGCAAGCAAATTTAAACTCGAAAAGTCCAAGGATGACGGCCAATCCAAGGACTATCCATTCGATTCGGGCCGAATGATGTACATAAATACAGGAATATCAATATACGTTCAATTAGAAGCGGACCAATTGTTATAAAATAAAAATGAATTTTTAATAGACACCGGAGCGGAAGTAAGTTTAATAAAGTTAGAAGCGCTGAAAGACGATGTTTTAGTATATGATGATATAATATTAAATTTAAAAGGAATAGATTATGATTTAAAACCAACCAAAACAATCGGTCACACCCAAATGACTTTTATGATTGGAGGAAAAAGAGTGAGTCACACACTTCATGTGGTACCTGACCACTTTCCAATTGAGAGTCAAGGTGTTGTGGGAGGAGATTTTCTTAAAGCAGTAAAAGCTGTCATAAGTTATGAGGAAAACATTATTCATTTCTTAAGAGAAACTCTAATAATCAGATATATTGACAATGAAGATGATGAGAAATACTCTTTTATAAAATAAAATTGCAAAGTATTTCCCCATGTGTTAAATGAAGAAGTATTATGCGAAAGAATGAAGAATGTTAATGTAAATAGCAGAGAATCGGAAAAATTGAAGATAAAAGAAGAAACTTATGAAGAAAACTTTTGCGAAAAAATTGAGAACGAAGATAAAATGGGTACTTACTCAGAAACGTCTGAAATACACGGAAGCAGGAATAAAGAAATGAAGAAAACTGAGAAAACAGGAAACAATGAAGAATACTTTATGATCGAGCCTCGTTGTGAAAAAATAGTTTCATTGAAGGTTGTAGACACAAATATGACAGAAGATTTAATTCCAGACGTCATTGAGTTAGAAAAAGGAATCTACGTATGTCCGAGCATCGTTACAGTGAATAATTCAAGAATAACCACATCGGTACTTAATACTACGGAAAAAACAATTAAGTTAAATTCAATAAGAGTAAAGTTGGAACCGTTACCAGAAGAGGTAAAAAATGAGTTTAATATCAGAATAAATAAAATGAACTCTTCAGATGACAGAAATCGATTGAAATTGTTAGAACAAACACTAAGAACAGATCACTTAAATCATGAAGAGAAAAGAAGCTTAGTAGAATTATGCAAAGAATATAATCAAATTTTTCATCTAGAAGGAGATACATTAACAGCGACGAGTACCATTGCGCATAAAATACCAACAACATCACAACAGCCAATTAATACGAAATCGTATCGATATCCTGAAGCATTAAAAGGAGAAGTAAATGATCAAATAAATAAAATAAGAAGGAATAATAAAACCGTCGAAGAGCCCTTGGAACTCTCCCGTATGGATCGTGCCCAAGAAGCTGGACGCATCTGGAAAACGAAAATGGAGATTGGTCATCGATTACCGAAAACTCAATGAAATAAGCATTGGAGATGTTTATCCGTTACGACAAATAAACGATATATTGGATCAATTGGGCCATAGTAAATATTTTACTACTTTAGATTTAGCGTCAGGGTTCCATCAAATTAAAATGGATCCAGAAGATCAGCCTAAAACAGCTTTCAGTGTTCCGTTAGGTCATTACGAATATACCAGGATGCCCTTTGGACTCAAAAATGCACCATCGACGTTTCAAAGATTAATAAATTCAGTATTAACTGGAATACAGGGAATAAAATGTTTCGTTTACTTAGATGATATCGTTATTTATGGCAGTTCATTAGAAGACCACAATAATAAATTGAAGGAAGTATTTGATCGTCTCTCTCAACACAATTTAAAACTACAACCTGACAAATGTGAATTTTTAAAAAGAGAAGTTATGTATTTAGGACATTTAATCACACAACATGGAGTAAAGCCTGATCCAAAGAAAATAGACGCCGTTATGAAATTTCCTGTACCAAAGTCACCAAAAGATATTAAGAGTTTTCTCGGT
This sequence comes from Yponomeuta malinellus, assembly GCA_947308005.1. Taxonomy (NCBI): domain Eukaryota; kingdom Metazoa; phylum Arthropoda; class Insecta; order Lepidoptera; family Yponomeutidae; genus Yponomeuta; species Yponomeuta malinellus. The sequence continues at coordinate 9,422,800 of OX371006.1, read as the reverse complement.
TTGGCAGGATATTATAGAAGATAAATCAGCTCATTAACGAAACCTTTGACGAAACTGCTAAAGAAAGACGAACCTTTTAATTGGACTAGCTTACAACAAGAATAATTTGAAATTTTGAAAGAAAAACTTTGCAAACAACCTATTTTACAGTACCCAAACTTTTCCGAACCATTTAATTTAACCACTGATGCCAGCAACTACGCGATAGGAAGTGTTCTATCACAGGGATCTCCACCTGAAGATCTACCTATAGCCTATGCCAGCAGAACCCTGAATAAAGCTGAAGTCAACTATTCAACTACAGAAAAAGAACTTCTTGCAATCGTCTGGTCAGTGAAACATTTCCGTCCATATCTGTATGGAAGGAAGTTCAACATCTACACAGACCATAAGCCACTTATCTGGCTATTCAACGTGAAGGATCCAGGTTCGAGACTGCTGAGATGGCGCCTGAAACTCGAAGAATACGAATATGACATCTTTTATAAGGCAGGTAAAATAAATCATAACGGATGCATTGAGCAGAATGAAATCCGAAGAAAACGAAATGCAAGAGACAAAAGAACAATTTTGAACGTGAAAGGAAAATTCAATTGACTACGAGAAATGCTGAAACATACTCATCATTTTTAAAAGAATTACAACGAAGACCTATTTTATATAACAAGTTAGAAGAATTCAACGAAAAGCCACCAAAGAATACGGATCGAGTTATTTTTACATCATGTGACTTAGAAACACTGACTGAACCATTTAAAGAATACATCGACGTATTGAAAGCTAAACAACCTAAACAGTTAGATATCTTAAAACTAAAGGATGAGTCGGGAAACAATTTATTTTTCGCATTTACAAAAACAAATAACTGGGAAGATGATACTTATGAACATCTATTTGAATGCCTGAAGAACCTACAGCATAAACTTACGCAAGAAAATATAAAACAAATAACATTTGAAAATATTTCATACTTTCATCTAAAGTGGCACAAAATTCGTACAATCATTCGTTATTTATTTAAAGATTCAGACATAGTAATTCACGTGTACCATTCAAAAATCAGGACTCCAAAAAAGGAAGACATTCCTTCAATTTTAGAAGTAAATCATTCAAATCCAATTTCCGAACACACAGGATTTCACAAAACCTACAAGAAAATAAAATCTAAATATAATTGGGAATCAATGAAACAAGACATCAAAGAATTCATCAAAAATTGTAAATCGTGTCAAGAAAATAAAATATCTAGAAAGAAAAATCGAAAACCTATGGAAATAACTTCTACTGCAACTGAAGCATTTGAAAAAATATCTCTGGATATTGTTGGTCCTTTGCCCTTATCTGAAAATGGTAACAGGTACATACTTACCTTACAGGATGATTTGACGAAGTTTTCACAAGCTTACGCATAACTAATTACGTAACTTTATCTGTAAATTTGGTATACCTCAAGCTGTACTCACGGACCAAGGAGCAGACGTTAATTCTCAATTAATAAAGGAAATCGCAAAGCTGCTGTTGAAAATGAAGAAATTAACTACGACTGCTTATCACCTGCAATCAAATGGAGCATTAGAACGAAGTCACTCCACGTTAGCAGACTATCTGAAGCACTACGTCAATGAAGATCAAACAAATTGGGACCATTGGATAGATTTCGCAATGTTCTCTTACAACACTAACGTTCACACTTCTACAAATTTCACTCCATTTGAACTCTTGTTTGGTTTCAAAGCTAGATTACCTAGTTCGATTCTAAAGGAACCTGAATTTAAATATTATTATAACAATTATCTAGATGAACTCGTATTTAAACTTAGGAAATCAAGACAATTAGCTAGAGAAAAATTAATACACTCAAAGGAAGTTAATAAACAAATTTATGATAAAAAGAGTAAAGATATTAATTTTGAACTTGGTGACTGACAGGTTAAGTTAGGCAAATCTAAGAAATTATGGCCATATTGGTTAGGGCCTTATAAAATTGTTGAAGTAAATTCTCCGGTCAATGTCACAATTCAAACAAATAAGAAAAAATTGCGTGTACATACAAATAGATTGAAACACGCGTTTGTTTCAGGACGATAATACATCTTTTCCTGGGACTTCTGCTCATTCAAGCAAGCAAGACTCTTCAGTCGGATATTGAAAAATCTTATAACATAACTAGAATGGATAAAGCCGGAATTTATTTCGAACACATAGGTAAAGTTAATCATTTTGATAGCGCATGGACTCTTGTTTCTTACTTGGATATTTCAGAAATCCATAAGAATATCGACTTGGTAGATAACACTTATGCTAAGACTAAGGAAATCTGTAGTCATGAAAAGTTTAGTAACTTTTCTTTATGTGAAACATCATTCATAGTTTTAGATCAAGTTATTCCTCAGTTATACGTCCAAGAAAATGTTTTGAGAGAACTTACAGGCAGAACTATTTCTCACAGATCGAAACGATCTTACATAGACGGTGTTGGTAAATTATTAAAGGTTTTATTTGGTACATTGGACACTGAAAATGCTCAACGCTATGACCAAGCAATCGAAAATTTAGACAGTAATGAACATGAAATCTTTAATTTATTAAAATCACAAACTAATGTTATCAAAACTACCATTGCAAATTTCAACAATACCATTACTAATTTAAACTCTAATGAACAAGTATTTAATAGAAACCTAGAAATTCTTTCCATCTATACTAAACACGTAGATGGAATGTTATTTAATTTGGATTTGAAGCAAGATTTTGACGGACACTTGTCTTTTCTTACATTAGTAACATCTGAAGTTAATAACGAAATTTCAATGATAATAAATGCAATTTTGTTCTCTAACAATAACGCTTTACATCCCGTCATCATCACTCCAGAACAATATATTTTTGAATTACGTAAAACTGATTCACATTTGCCTCTTCAAACTAAATATCCATTAAGTTTAACTATTAATGATGCTCCAGAATTACTTTCTTTAATAGATTTAGTTTCTTATGTATTTAAAGATAAACTTGTATTTGTTATTAGAACTCCATTAATTACTCAAACAGATTATGAATTATATAATGTTGTACCCGTACCTTTAAGAATAAAGATGATACATACATTTTTATTATGCCCAAGGAAAAATATTTTATGATCTCTACTAATAAGATTCATTATACATATATCGATAATTTTAATGTTTGTAAAAAGCTATCAAGAAAATTTAATTATATTTGTAAATTAGACACTCCATTATATTCTGTCCATGGTAATCCAACTTGCGAAACTGAATTAATGTTCGGAAAATCAACAATTCCTGGTGAATGTGACACTAGACTTGCCTATATCAACCACGAACAATGGTATAAAATGTATATTAAAAACGACTGGTTATATGTTATGCCTAGGAAAACGATTGCAACCCTTACCTGTAGAAACAAAGATCCTATAGATTTTGATTTGTATGATACCGGAATTTTGTCATTATCCAGTAATTGTAAATTATACACTGTAAACGTAATTTTGCAAACAGAAATTAAAGGTCTTGAAAGTGAGTTTCATAAATTTTTACCTTCAATAGACATAATTCAAGACGATTGTTGTAAAAAGATAAAAGATAAAAATGTTACTAAAATCAATTTCATTCCTCTTAAGATTCATGAAAGATTAGACTTGGAAAGTTTAAACTTAGCATCTCATAAAGTCAAATAGGTAGAAGAAATGTTAAATAACATAGAACAAAATTCAAACGTTTATGATAATTTTGTTAATAATGTTTATTTGGTCTACATCTTTTTGTCTATTGTGAAAATTTTAACATGCTATTTATTGTACCGATTTTTAAAATATATGATTATTAGAAAATTCTTTTGTACACGTCAAAGTAGATTATTAGCTTTAGAAGATTCAAGAACATGTTGTGCACGAATTACGAATTGTATAACTTTAAGAGTAAATGATGACAATAGAAGAAATAATAGAGAACATAATAGTGATATTGAGTTGGAAAATATTGCAAGCCATAGTGATGATTGTACTATTGTAACCTCACCTAAGAGAAATAGGATAGCACAGTTAAAAGATAATTAAAAAGCGAATTATTAATTGTAATGTAAAATTAAAATATATGAGCTAAGATTAAAAAATAAGATTATAATATAAGTGTATATTTTAGGTAAGAACTTAGATTTATGTAAAGACAATGGATTGTCTTTATTCTAAGGGGGGAGGAAACTGTAATGTACCACATACACTTATCTTAAAATTCTCAAGTTGATGATTTGTTTGCAGATGATTGTATGTTCAAACACTATTAGTTGATCTATTTGAATATAATTAGATAACTTAATTACGGAACCGTCTAGAACAACATTACTGATGAGAAAGACAAATTCATTAAGAAATTGTAAAGTAAATAAGTTCAAACTACAAAATAGCATCATTAGTTAGTTGATTAATAACTTGGTATAAATACTTACATTTTTGAGTTAGTTCCTCAGTTCCTCGATAGCAGTTCATAGCTCAGTTCCTCGACATTCGGTCTCTCCCTAAGTTATTCGATATTATTGTATTAAGTAAGCAGTGTTATTGTAAGCAGTGTGAAATAAACCACAAGTTTAAAGTCGCTAATCTTTTTATTTTGGCCCCTTCTGTCCACGCAATTACAATATTGGTTTATCTTATTACAATTTTAATTGCTAAAAAGTAGGATGGACGAAAAGAAAACAGTTTCAATGTCTAGATATCTGAGGCCTGACCGATTTGACACAGAACCAAGCACGGTCAGCGCCTATCTCAAATGGTTGCACTGGATTAATACCTTCGACAACTTCCTATCCGAAGAAATGGCTACAGATAAAGGTATGAAACTGAAACTCCTGGTGAACCACCTGTCTTCCACGGTATACGCCATAATAGTTGGAGGTGGTGGATTTCGCAGAAGCAGAAGCTTTGTATTACTCAAATCAACTTTATTAAAACACAATACAATAATAAAACATTCACAAAATATAAGACACGTATTTTCTTTTCGTTGTCTTGACAGAATCAACAAGCCATAGTCTTCTGTTGCTAGGTAACAACTTCAATATCTCCTCTCAACAAAGACCTATGAGCTCTGTGATCTTTCTGATCCTCGGTCTTACAAGTGGCTTAGTGAAAATATCTGCCAGCTGGTCTTCACTGGCTACCTTATCTACATTTAGCTCACCGCTAGTCACCAACTCTCTCACAAAGAAATGCCGTACCCGAATATGTTTAGTCCGTCGATGGAACTCGGGATTTTCAGCTAGCCTTATTGCAGCTTCATTGTCCACTCTTAAGCACGGAATCTTCTTGAGAGTAACAAGGTCACTTAAAAGCCGTGACAGCCATACAGTTTCCCTGGCTGCTTCACTTGCGGCTACAATTTCAGCCTCCGTAGTTGAAATTGCGGCACTTGCCTGTCTTTGGCTTAACCACGAGATCGCTCCTCCTGCATACATGCACAGCACTCCGCTGGTGGATCTTCCAGTGCTAATATCTCCGGCATGATCAGCATCACTGTAGCATTCCAAAATGCCTTCCTTATAATGCTTCTTGTACATGATACCTAGGTCTGGCGTATATTGCAAATATCGCATTATGCGCTTCAGTCGGACGCAGTCTGCTTCTTCTGGTGTCTCCAGACTTCGCGAGACTATACTAACAGCATATGCAATATCAGGTCTAGTGCATACCATCAAGTAAGCTAAAGCGCCGACGATTTGCCTGTAGTTACTTTTCATGTATGTCATATCCACCTTCTCGCTATATGTACTCTCTTTTACAATCGGTGTCGAGACCGGTTTACATCCATCCATTCCGAATCTCCGCAGGATTTTCTGTACATAAGACGTTTGGAATATTTTAGATAAGATAAGATAAGATAAGATAAGATAATCATTTATTAAATTGCCACAACATACAAAGATTTTAATACCGTCTCCTCTGTTTTCTATCTCTATCCCAAGGAAATAGGACGCAGGTCTTGTGGTTATCTTGAACCGGCCATTGAGCTCCTTTATAAACTCGTCTATCAGCTGCTGACTGGAGCCAGCGACCAGGCCGTCATCCACATATAAAGCCACTATGACTTTTCCACATTCTTTCTCTCTTATCAAAAGACAAGGATCCGCCTCACTTGTTTTGAAGCCAATCTCTTTGAAGAAGTCTAAAATGCATCGGTTCCAGCATCGAGGTGCTTGCTTTAACCCATAAAGACTCTTCCGTAAAAGACAAACTCGACCAGAGCCATCGTCGTAACCTTCCGGTTGTCTCATGAAAATTGTCGCAGTAGGGTTAGTGGGGTGCGATCCGTTGTAATGAAAGAAGGTATCCAGGGGTACGGTGTATTTACAATATAATGGAAAGGAAAGGCACATCAATAAAATTAATGTGCCTTTGAAATATTATTAATTTCGTAGATAAAAATACAGGATACGCAGGATAAGGTGATAGACGTGTTGTAATAAAATTTGATAATAAAGATGGATCTCGTTTACGTCCACTTAGTTCGGAGGCTGAGGAATATCTATCTGTACATACGTCCGAACACTGCGGCACATGTCATAAAATAGTTGAATTTGGAATAGTAGACCGCGTTTATGTTTAATTTCAAAGTTATATGTTGATAAACGGATACTCCATCGGGCTAGTCGTCCACTTGGATTGTCTAGATGGAGGAACCATTGTAATGCTGAATGATCGGTATAAATGGTGAACTTTTGACCGTTGTCTAAATAGCAACGCCAATATTCTAAGGACAGAATAACGCTTAGTAACTCTCTTTCAGTTATAGAGTAATTCTTTTGAGGACCTGTAAGGGCTTTACTCATATAGGCTATGGGTTTTTCAATACCATTGAATTCTTGGGTAAGCATAGCACCAATGGCAAAACTAGAAGAATCGCAATGAACTGCAAATGGTTTGGTGAAGTCTGGGCAAGCGAGAATGGGAGTGGAGATGAGAGCTTCTTTTATGTTTTTGAAAGCTTTATCTGCATCGGCAGTCCATTTAAATGGTGGGGCTTTCTTTGAAGTTGATGTAAGTTTAGTGAGAGGTGCAACTTTAGTGCTGAAATCTGGGATAAAACGTCTATACCAGCTAGCTGTCCCTAAAAACTTTTTTACTTCTCGTCGAGTAGTGGGAGCGGGAATATCGAGAATAGCTTTAACTTTATCTGGGTCGGTTTGAAGGCCATGCTCGTTAATAATATAACCTAAATATTTAAGTTCCTTTCTAAAGAATGAGCATTTTGAAAAATTTACAGTTATGTTAGCTTGAGCAAGTCTTTGTTGGACTTTATTTAGTAAATCAATGTGTTCTTCGAACGTCTTGCTAATAATTACTATGTCATCTAAGTAGGTGAAAACTGAATTATCTAGATTTTCTGATGGTAATAGTGTATCCATAAAGCGTTGTTGTGTGGCTGGGGCATTTGTTAGACCAAAAGGCATTACAAGGAACATATACATTCCGCGACCTGGTACATAGAAAGCAGTCTTGGGTCGGTCTGAAGGACGTAATGGTATTTCCCAAAAGGCTTTGGCTATGTCAATGGAAGATAAAAATTTAGCGTCTTTAAGGTTGTCTAAGATATCAGAGATAAAAGGAAGTTTATAAGCATCTTTACGGGTAATGGAATTTAATTTACGGCTATCCACACAAAAACGCCATGTGCCGTCCTTCTTAGGCGTGATTATGACAGGATTTAACCACGGGCTTTCGCAAGGTTCGATGACATTCAATTTAAGCATTTCATCTACTTCTTTGCATAGGGCTTTCTGTTTTTCAGGTGAAAGTCTATAGCAACGCTGTCGTATAGGAAGATGATCTCCTGTGTCTATGTGGTGTTCTATGAGGTGTGTTTTACCTAATGGTTGGGATTCTGTTGAAATATTTTGAAACTGTCGGATAATAGTATCAGCAATCAGACGCTGTGTGTCTGTAAGAGTGTCGTAGTGAGCAACATGTTGAGAAGTTGTATCAACAACTAATGTATCGATACGTTTGTTAGAAAAAGAAGTTAAAGTTTGGAGAATGTCTGGGGCTAGGTTGAACATCTTCCAGAAGTCAATGCCCAGGATTAAAGGTTGGTTTACTGAGGGTATGACATGAGCAGTAATAATTGCTATTTTTTCTTTAAAAATAAGAGGTAGTTGAATAGTACCAATGGAGTGTATTGATTGTCCATTAGCTACTGTGCCTGTAATCTTGTGATTCTTATCGAGTATGTAGCCATAGGCTAAGAGAATTTCATGGGAATTATTCCCTAAAATTGTGATAGCGCTTCCACTATCTAAAAGACCGCATAGAGTTATGTTGTTTGACTTAACATTTATGTAAGGCCTTTCGTCATTATTTTTCTTAGTAAATAGTGTTGTAGATGTATTATACGAAGTCATAAATAATTTAAGTGTATTGAGCCAAAGGTTCCATTCTGCAGTGGTTGTTTTTGGTATCTTACTTTTCTCCTTTATTATTTTTTTTGAATGTTTATGACAGTCTGTACACTTTGGATAAGTGACGTTTAGTTTGCCGCAACGAAAGCAAACTATATCTTTACTAGTACAATTATTTAACTCGTGATTATTTGTTCTACAACGTGGGCAAGAGAAACGTAATGTAGGTTTAGACTGAGGTGTAACCGTATGGACTGTGCTTTGAGGTGTGAATGGAAAAGGTGGTATATGAGGACTTTGAAAAGTATCAGAAGTTTGTATGGGTGTTTGCATAATATTGCAACTCTCATACCATTTGCAAGATTTAAATAATTGATCTAGGGTTACAATGTCGGTAGGTAACAGTCTAGAGCTATATATAGGACTCAAATTTCTACGTAGGATATCTATTTTCGATTTTTCAGATAATGGTTCGTGTAATTTGGAAAAAAGTGCTTCCATTGCCGAGAAGTATATGATTATTCGCTCGTTTGGTTTTTGTTTACGTGAGTGAATAGTTTGTGTAAGTTTGAAATCATGATCGTAAATTTCAAAATCTTCAATTAATTTTTGTTTAAATGTTTGCCAATTTGTAATTGTGGATTTCTTGGCTCTGTACCAGTCTAGAGCAGGGCCCGATAAACAATCATATAGATAATTATGTAATCTTTTGTGGTCGATGTTACGCGCCACTGCGACACTGGCGCCCAACGTGATCTAAGAAGAAAGAAGAAAACGCCTTCTTTCGAGCACCGAACCCACGATTCCCGAACCAAACCAAGCAAGCCACCCGGTTCCCAAGATTATATTAGTTTTGATTAGAGATTGGGTGGGTATGGATGAAGATATGGTATAGGGTATAAAGTAAATAAGTATTAAAAGTTAAAGTCTCTAGGCCGAAAGAAGATCTAAAATGGTGACGGTGATGTTAAAATCTTTTTGAATTTGGAAAAGGTTTAAGGTAAGCTAGACAAAATTAATAAAGAATAAAATAAAAATATTAATTAAAATCTTGGGAACCGGGTGGCTTGCTTGGTTTGGTTCGGGAATCGTGGGTTCGGTGCTCGAAAGAAGGCGTTTTCTTCTTTCTTCTTAGATCACGTTGGGCGCCAGTGTCGCAGTAGGGTTAGTGGGGTGCGATCCGTTGTAATGAAAGAAGGTATCCAGGGGTACGGTGTATTTACAATATAATGGAAAGGAAAGGCACATCAATAAAATTAATGTGCCTTTGAAATATTATTAATTTCGTAGATAAAAATACAGGATACGCAGGATAAGGTGATAGACGTGTTGTAATAAAATTTGATAATAAAGATGGATCTCGTTTACGTCCACTTAGTTCGGAGGCTGAGGAATATCTATCTGTACATACGTCCGAACACTGCGGCACATGTCATAAAATAGTTGAATTTGGAATAGTAGATGGCCGAAAATTATAAAAGAAGCAACGAGGCGATTACCTCGTTACAAAATCTCTTCATTCAGAGAGCCATATAAAAAGGCAGTCGAGACATCAAACTGCAGCATCGCCATTCCTTCGCTAGCTGCTACACTAAGCACAGAGCGAACGGTCCCCATTCTGGTAACCGGGCTAAATGTCTGCTCATAGTCTACACCTTTTTTCTGATAAAAACCTTTAATGACTAGTCTTGCCTTGTATTTATCAATAGAGCCATCAGCGTTCATCTTTACTCGAAATACCCACTTGCATGGTAAAGCTTTTCTTCCCTTTGGCAGACTTACGAGCTTCCACGTGTCATTTTCGTTTAAAGATGTAATCTCATTATCCATGGCTTTTTCCCATAGATCTTTCTCTGGGCTTCTAATCGCATCCTTATGCGAAGTTGGCTCGTTGTATCCCATGATAACATTCAGAACAAAGTCTTTGAATCGATCTGGAGGGCGTAGCGTAGAACGGTCACGAAGTATCATACGTTCCAGGAACTCATCTTCATGGTCATCTTGTAGACCATCCACAACGTTCTCGTCTTCGTGATCATCTTGTTCGTGTCCATGTTCCACATGATTGTCTACACCATCAACAACATTCCCCCCCGATTCAACAGATTGTTCAGGTAAAATGTTGTGAGCATCGTGGAACTCTTCACCGACACTTACATGTTCTTCATCCACTCCAATATCACGAACATCAGTTTCTTCGAATCTTTCCCTGTTGGACACACCTGGAACATCTTCTTCATTATTAGTCAAACTACTTCTAACAGGAACTACTTCAATCTCATTTTCCTGATCGCAGACTGGCTTAGAGTCTCGTTCATGAATTGAAGTCTCTAGCACCTTTTCATTAAAGACTACATCTCTGGACCTCACCAGCGAATTCTGCTCTTGATTCCAGAGTCTGTACCCGTCATCATTGTCGTAGCCAATTAAAATACAACGTGTAGCCTTCTTATGTAGTTTCTTTCTCCTCTGCTTCGGAACATGCGCATAGCAATTGGAGCCAATTATCCTCAAGTGCTTTATTTGAGGCTTCCTGTTTAGCCACAGCTCATAAGGCGACTTGTGTTCTACCAAAGTTGGTCCTGTCCTGTTTAATATGTACACAGCAGTGTTAACCATCTCTGCCCACAGATTTTGAGGAATTGCTTCATGCGCGTGCATCATTGCTCTAGCAGATTCGACAAGAGTTCGGTTCTCTCTTTCACTACAGCCATTTTGTTCCGGGGTGTACGGCATTATGAGTCTCTGCTTTGTTCCGGACTGTTCAAGTAGATCTCGAACTCTTTTATTGTCGTACTCACCCCCATTGTCACTTAAAAGCTCCTTTACACTGTGCCCCGCATTCTTAGCCTCAGACAGCATCAGTTTTAGCTTTTGATAGACGTCGGATTTATTTTTCAGAAAATACACATACCTGTACCGTGTATACTCATCTTTAAATAATACGAAGTAGCGATATCCCGAGATACTTGCAGGGAAGGGACCACAGACGTCAGAGTGTATGCGCTCACCAGGCACCGTAGCTTTTTCGCGAACACCAAATGGTTGCCTGTGCGCTTTCCCAAAGATACAGCCTTCGCATAGTTCTCCACTGTTTGACGTCTTTACTCCTAGCTCCTTCTCTATCAATCGTTTGACATGTTTCTTGTCTTGGTGTCCCAATCGCTCATGGTATAGTTGGAGCGTATCTCCATGGTTAATTGAGTTTACTGTAACAGCAGGGCGTACGGCTTTGCACTCTATTTTGTACAAACCTCCATATCTTTGCCTTGTTCCTGTTACAACAATCCTACCATTCATCTTCATGGAACAATTTGTAACCCGCGACTCAAATACGCTCGTAGGGTTTTTATCCTGTGAACTAAGCACAGAGAAGAGGTTCTTGCTAATCTGGGGAACATACCAAACATCTCTTAAAAAGAGGTTCTCAATCCGTCCTTTAACATTGGCTTCTACATGCACTGTGCCTTTCCCAACAGCCTTAATCATGTTTCCATCCGCCGTAGTTACTGTGTGAACTTCACCAAAGTGTTCAAAATCTTGGAACAGATCTCCTCGCATTGTGACATGGTGAGTGGCCCCGTTGTCTACATACCAATCATCACGATCATTGCCAGAATCCGTCGAATTCACCATTAGTAACATCATGTTAGAACTATGAGCTTTATTTTCCTTCTCCTTGATCCCAGTTTTTGGGCAATCCTTTTTAAGATGACCAGGCTCCTTGCAAATAAAGCATTTGTACTTTTTCTTTGTCCCTTGGTCTCTTTGGTCATATCCCTTAGCAACCTTTTTATTTGTCTTCACATAAAGCGCTGTCTCACTTGATTCAGCATCAGCCATCTTAGCATTAAGCGCTTTTTCATGTGCACACAACTGGCTCGTAATGATATCTACTGTCCTATCCTTCTTTGACATTAACAGCCAACTCGACTTGAACGAGAAATAAGTTTCAGGCAACGTATCAAGGATCTTACAAATCAAGAGGACTTCAGGTAACTCTACCTTTTCTTCTTTTTGTAACTCTTCCTTCAAACTATGCCACAAGTTCTTTAATTTCGATACATGAGTCGACATGTCATCTGACGGATCCCTCTTAAGCTTGAAGAAGTCCAAACATATATCATAGAGACGGCCCTCGTTAGGTCCCTCATATAATCTATGGAGTTCATTCCAAACTTCTTTCGGAGTGGACAATCTAATTACTTTGCCAAGCGTCTCGTCTGTCACATTGTTAGTTATCAAGAGCAGGGCTGTACTCTCTAACTTCACAAATTCACGTAGACTTCTTTTGTACTGTTCTATTGCAGCGTCTCCGCTTCCCTCTTCAGGTCTAGCTGGACTTTGTGTTTTACCTTCCACAATATCCATGAGTCCGTCCATACCTCTCAGCAAGGCTACCATCCGGTACTTCCATGATATCCAATTGTGGCCGTCAAGTTTTACAATTTGAATTTTTGAAAGCTCCATTTCTCTTAAACTTCTGGGTCTGGGCCCATAACCAGTTGGAGGTGGTGGATTTCGCAGAAGCAGAAGCTTTGTATTACTCAAATCAACTTTATTAAAACACAATACAATAATAAAACATTCACAAAATATAAGACACGTATTTTCTTTTCGTTGTCTTGACAGAATCAACAAGCCATAGTCTTCTGTTGCTAGGTAACAACTTCAATAATAATTAGGTCAAGATTACGATTCGGCCATTGAGCTTCTCAGGAAGACTTATGTTAAGCCCAAAAATGTCATTCACGCTCGACACTTGATGATGAATCGGATGCAACCACCTGGAGAATCCATAGACGACTACATTCGGATCCTGAAGGGTCTTTCCCTGGATTGCGATTTCACTAGCATGACAGCTGAGAACATTAAAAACGATTATGTGAGAGACGCTTCCATATCTGGGATAACATCAAATAAAATCCGTCAAAGACTGCTTGAAAATGTTTCCCTTACTCTTGACGAGGCACACAACCAGACAAGCTCATTAGAAATGTCAGAGAAGAATTGCCAAAGTTACGTTACAACGTCAAACTCCCCTCTTGTCTTAAATACCCTTGATAGCAAAGAGGATCAGAGCGCTGCCGCCGCGGAAAGCACAACATGCGCGACCCGACCTTTGCAAAATCAGAAAAGGTTTTTCTTTTGCGGAAGTAATACACTGCACAAACGCTTTAGATGTCCGGCGTTTAACGCTATTTGTTAACTTTGCTCGAGAAAAGGGCACTTCGCGAGTGTATGCAGAAACCCGAGTTCGCCTGCTACAAACGATGTAAAAGAGAAAGCGTCAGCCAACACACTTGTGTCAGCGGCTGCTCCTCCGAGTCTAAATAAAGCTACAATCAGCATCCTTGTAAACGACTTCCGAGCCGATGCTCTGATAGATACAGGGAGCTCTGTGAGTTTTATTAACAACGAGCTAGCTCGCACGTTGCGTCTCAAAAGGGAACCAAGTCACCAAACAATTACAATGACTTCCACAAACTATGTTTCTTCTGTCGACGGGCTCTGCGTAGCCACACTCAAGATCCAGGAACATACGTATAGACGCCAGCCACTGCTCGTCATACAAAATCTTTGTGCGGATGTCATCTTGGGGCATGACATTCTGAAGAATCACTGGTCATTTGAATTGGAACTTGGGGCCGTTAAAAATATGCAATGTCATGGCTGCCTCGGTGCCACCTCGAGAAAATACAGTAACGAAGACCAGCAGTTTATTGAAGAAGAAATCACCAAGCTGCTCGAAGATAAAGTCATCGAACCTGGCGAGCACAAGTCCTGGTAACAGGAGGCGGCATGCATAAGAAACGTCTAGTGATCGACTACTCACTGACTGTTAACAAATTTACCGAACTCGATGCGTTTCCATTGCCCAGTATCGAGTCAATCGTGTCGAAAGTGGCGACATACAACCACTTCAGCCAATGACCTAAAAAGCGCTTACCATCAGGTACCAATATTACAAAAAGAGAAGAAATACACCGCCTTCGAGGCTTGTGGAAGTCAGTATCAGTTTACGAGAATACCTTTTGGCGTCACAAACGGCGTGGCTGCCTTCCAAAGAACACTGCATTATATTATACAGACCGAAGGATTGAAAGCTACGTACGCCTATCTCGATGATGTAACTGTCTGCGGCAAAGACAAAGCTGACCATGATAGGAACCTAAAGAACTTCATGGACGCGGTAGAGAATTCACTCTGAATAGACCAATTCACTCTGAATAAAAATAAATGCACTTTTGGCGCTGATCGCATAAGCCTACTTGGATACACTGTAGATAGTGATCTACAACAACGAGATCAAACCCGATGAGGCTAGGCTGAAGCCTTTAACCGAACTGCCTGTCCCGACTGACACCGCGGCGCTACGAAGGGCACTCAGAATGTTTGCACACTATGCAAAATGGATTAAAAACTTTTCTGCAAAAATTAATCCATTATTAAATAAAAAGGATTTCCTTCTTAATGAAGACGATGTCAAATGTTTCCAAGACTTGAAAACAGGTATAGCCACGTCATGTCTAACGGCCGTTGATGAAAAGGAAACATTTACGGTAGAAACCGATGCGTCAGAGCACTCCTTGGCAGCTACTCCAAGACAAAAGGGTCGACCGGTGACGTTCTTTTCAAGATCCTTGAATGATTCTGAACGCCGCCAAAGCTCCATACTCCATAGCTCCAATAGTGGAATCAATACGAAAATGGAGGCATTACTTGTCCGGGAAGCAATTCATCCTAATCACTGATCAACAATCGGTTGCTTTCATGTTTCATAGAAATCACACAAGTAAGATTAAAAATGAAAAATTTGAAAGGTGGCGACTAGAGCTCTCTTGCTACAGGTACGACGTTATCTACCGCGCAGGCAAAGAAAATATTGTCGCAGAAGCGCTATCCAGAGTTTGTGTGAGCATTAATTCAGACAAGTTGGCTGAAACTCACAACATTCTGTGTCACCCTGGGATCACAAGAATGTTGCACTGGATGAAATCGAAAAACTTACCCTATTCCCTTGAAGACGTACGGACTATGACCGCCAGATGTCGCACTTGTGCTCAAATAAAACCAAGATTTACGCGAAAGCAAGGTGAGCTTATAAAAGCAACGTCACCATTTGAAAGACTTAATATCGATTTCAAAGGGCCGTTACCGACGAATAAATAAATATATTTTAACTATCATTGACGAATATTCAACCTTTTACCTATCCTTGCAAGGACTTATCTGCAAGTACTGGATCTCATCTTCACTTTCGGAACTCCAGCATACATACATTCGGGCAGAGGGTCTACATTTATGTCGGCTGAGCTTAAACAATTCTTATTATCGCTCGGCATTGCCTGCAGTCGTACCACGCCGTATAATCCGCAAGGGAACGGTCAGATAGAGCGGCTGAATAGTACGCTATGGCGAACTGTGCAGCTTTCATTAAATTCTCAGGGCATTGCGACTGAGCATTGGCAACAAGTCCTTCCTGCAGCGCTCCACGCAATCCGTTCGCTGCTCTGCACGGCTACCAACGCTACGCCACACGAAAGACTCTTCTGCCACACACGAAGGTCACCAAACGGAGAGTCCCTCCCCACGTGGCTACTGTCCCCGGGGCCTGTCCTTAGAAGTTGAACTTGTGGAGGCCAACCCATCATACTCCTATGTTCAATTACCAGATGGTCGGGAGGCCACGGTCTCAAACAGACAGTTGGCGCCACTGCCTGCAGGACGAAGATGAGCCCGCCCCGCGCCGCTCAAGCAGGGAAAGGCGACCTCCAGCCTACCTCAACGACTATGAGACGTAGAGCGACTCCTATGAATAAAAGGGGGGGTGAATGTCATATTATTTAAAAAGTATTCACACGACAGATGTCATTGTCAAACATTGGAAAAATATCTGTAAAGCTTTTAGCAATTAAAAGCCAAGTTATATCGTCTCTATATTGGTTTATCTTATTACACATGCTGCTGTTTTAGGTCAACAGTATACTCTTCACTAAAACGTGGGTTGCAAAAATAATCTAGAAACTGACACAACTTATCCCCTAGTTCACAATCATACTAATAACGGGAAAAAGCTGACGTAAAGAGGACTTTAGAACACAAATCATAAAGTTGCAATTTCAGAATAAATATGATTGTGAACTAAACTAGCGTAGCGTAGGTATTTAATTTCAAAGGTCAGTAGGGGCGACAAAAATTGAATAGCCTACTATTAAATCCGCCACTGGGGGGGGCACCATATTCTGTCAAAAATTTGAGCTTTAAAGCTTAATATTTCCCAAAAGGATTCCTAAATCAAAAAATGGTCTTATACCTACAATATTTTTAAACGAAACTATTTTTAATTACCCCACACTGTTGTTAAAGGTTTCTCTTACATTAAATCATCACATACCTAGGCTTGTAATTATACTAACAGTATAACCCATTGTATTATAAATTCATCACATTGAATGAGTACCTACCTACTCACTCTAAAAGCGCTAGGTGAGCATCTATGTGTACCTAGCTGTTTTTAAGGTAGCGAAGTTCAGAAGCACTTGGGCTTGCAGCCCTCATACTGTTTTGGCTCGGCTCGCGCTAACAACCAGACGCCCACAAATAATTACTGTAACGTATGAGAAGGTCTAAGTAAAGCCCTGTAAAGCTACCTACCTGCATCGTTTTATTGACCACCCGCTCTACTATGGCGGAGGCGAGAAAAAAATGTATCCCTAATTTAGTACCCTAAAAAATTTTTTTTGTATATTTTATTCTACCGTTTTATCGGCTTATTATAATTTCCGTCACTAAAAATTAATAAACAGAAATAAGAAAATATAAACAAACCAACACTTCAAGCATTAACTGTCAGTGAACAAACAAATGTCTGAGTTGCTTGCAAGAACGTTTTACCCAAACATCCTTGGTTGCTTGTTATGAGTCTACTGAATTTGGGGACCCCACAGCCTGTTTATTAATACATAATTATGTTATTTTTTATTTCAGTCGGTTGAACGAATCACTTGAGTGATCGTTCATTTTTCTTTCATTCCTCAGCCACACGACATGGTCAAAATTAAATACTTTTGAATAAATGGCGTGCTCTATAATTTTACAGAAATTAACTATAAAATATAAAATGTCTTCATAAGGACCACGACCGCTCTGTCAAAGCTCTGTATACCGATCAAAAGGAAGAACTGTAAACAAGTCGTACTTAGAATTTCCTCAGTGGATACTGCTCTATTATTTCCGCGAGAATTCACTATTGTAATTAAATAAATATCACTGGCTCGCCCGCGCACACTTCGTCCTTGTTACCGCCGCCATGCAACAACCACAGAGTAACTTATCACCGACTACTCAATAACTTCCACACAACACACTTGTCCTGGTTCCAAACTAGGTACATTTAATACTATAATATAATAGCGATTGCTACATTAAATAAAAAAATCTTCGGTTTCACTTTATAATTAATTATTGGGGTTGGAGACTAAATCCGGATCCTATGTATCAGAATTCTGACACAATACCACTGAGCTGAGTTGAAGACATGAGACTTTGGTGTATTTTCAACGTGATTAGTCATTGAATGTTTATTTTATAGTGGAAACCATCTATTTTAGAGCTGTTTATTAATTTATAGAGACAGAAATTATTTCACAGTACTAAGTAAGTAGCATGATTTATGTTAGAGCCATTATTTTTGTACTTAGGTTCATTATTTTTATAGAGCCTTTAAATGGTTCCTTTATTTTTTATAACATTCTCAAATAAAAAAAGGTTTTGAATAACTATTTTGTCTTTGACTCACATGATTGTATTGCCGTATGCCGTTCATATCCTTTGAACAAGAGGCAAATAGTTGCTCAAACAATTTGATCATTAAAATTGACCTTGATGGGAGCAAAATTGAATGACGTAAATTCATTTTGAGTTTTCACTCATTTTCACTTCTAGAAAAAAAAGATACCAAATGAAGCAATCCAATATTATTGGATCAAATTAATTCACTCGGCATTCATTCCAAATGAAAAATACCGAATGAAAGACAAAATTTAAAATTAACGAAAAGTGAACCGTTTGATTTCTCTGAAAAAGTAACGTTATTACGCGGCACGTTTGCCTGCGCTTAATTGTGTGTGTGAGCACACCTACGAACTCGAACTCTGACTGAGCCTACGAATGGCTCAACCCTCCTCCTAAACGTTTTTAAAAAATGAAAAATCTGACGGATATCATTATTCAACGTTGTGAGATTAGGAGACAAATTAATCGCACGCTGTAGAAACGTTGTCTTTTTCTCCGAGTGACAGTAAGTCTGATTTGACAATTTGTGAGGACTTGTGACTTGAGGAGAATTTGTTGCGAATAGCCGAAGGAATTTTCATTTATTTTTATAACGACTAGGTATGCTGTTCGGCGTTTTAAGAACATTTTCTGCATCTTGACCTGGTAATCAGTCGTGTATATTATCTTTATAGGTCAGAGGAACCTTAAACGCGTTAAGATGTGGTACGCTGCTGTAATCCGTTTCATTCGAAGACGATTAGTTCTAGGAATTATCTTCGTATCGTCACTAACTTATTGCATAGTTAGCTTTTGGAAAGAGGTTAGTGTGTACATTATCAGTCTTGATTTGTTCGAAGTACTAATATCAGGAAATTTGTAAGCTAACCTAACTGATTATATCGACACTACATTTCTTACAGGGCAGCGCGAGAAGCTCCAGCTACCAAGACATCTCAATAGAGCACAAGCCGTTTGTCTGGCGAACTTTGCAAGAAACTAATGACACTATTGATAGGATTGTTTGCAGAAATTATCTTCAAGGAAAAGACTTCATTGTTGATGACAGAGGTAAGTCCCCTAACATTACTGCTTCATACGGTTCCATACTCGAAGGGTACAAATGCAACTATTACTGTCTACGACATCTGTCTGCCTGCCTGACCTGTAAAGTGCTTTATCTCTTGATACCTAATGGGTATCCATATGACATATGATGACACTGTGTTATTAGATAGATTACTAAATAAATAAATACCTACATTTTTTTAAATTATAATCACAATCTTACAAAAGCACAATCTCTCAAAACACACTGCAAATTTAAATAGCCTAGTAACGAGAAAGACATAGTTTGAAAGATAATTGTGTGTGAGTTTGTAGGAGGTAATTAGCATTAAAGTCATCTTTAATTAAAGTTTGTTTACATCTTGCAGGATATATTTGCCCAAGGGTAGATATTATGAGAAATGGTTGCTGCGATCCTGATGCAGAGACATCTAAGAGGTATCAATGTGATACATGCAAGAGAAACAACTGCTGTGTGGTCTATGAGTACTGTGTCTCTTGCTGCCTGGATCCTGGGAAGGTGTGTAAACTCTAAGAAAGAAAGCAAATATGGGGATGCCCAAAATGCAAAATATTTTGCTTTAACCACTCGTCTGCCGCGACACAGATCTGTGTCCAACTTAGTATGGGCCACCTATACGTTCCATTCCGCGAGGGCAGTTCAGGAGTTAAGGAGCAATTTTTTTGTCAGAGTAGGGTGTCCTGCCCCCCCCTCTACTGGCTAAACGGTTTATTGTAGAAACGTGAAAAATTCAGGGCAGTTGCACATATATTAATGAACTTAAAAGGAAATCTATCACAGCTAAGTAGGCTTAAAAAGTCAATGAGTAACAGTAACAGGGGACCAACTTATAAAATTATAACTATGTACCAAATCCATTGAAAATTACTTTCATGAAGTTGTTAGTAGCTTGTAAAACAGATATAAACCCCTCTTTCTATGGAACCCTACACTGCATGTGGCCCCACACGCACTTTGCCGGTTTTTTTTTCATATTCATCTACAACCAGTTATAGCTTTCTTACTATTATATCTAATGCCTGTAGTTTTATTACATAGGCAGCCTGTATACGTCCCACTGTAGGGCACAGGCCTTCTCTCAGGGAGATAGTATGGGCTTAATCACCATACGTGTCCACGATGGTGATTAAGGCGATTTCAAGCACTGAGGTATGTCAATAGCTCAGACACTCAGGTTTCCTCACGAGGTTTTTGTTCTCCGTTAGTGAGTGATATAGCTACTATAACTTCACAAATGCATTGGTAGCCTAGTGGATAGAACATTAGAGTCAGAAGCGAGAGACCCAGGTTTGATTCGCAGTGTGGGCATGTACCTATGACTTTGTTTTCTAAGTTATGTACTTTGTGAAGTAGTTTAGCACATTATTTTGTATTTGAAAAACTGAGGTGTTTGCACACTTAAAATAGTGTGATGATTGTTACTCTCTCTGATGGTCCTGCAATGGGATGTAAGGCTGCTTATATCTTATGTGATAACAGAGGGACCAAACATCATATTTTCTTTTGAGTCATCTTCATGTGTAATTCAACCATCATGTGGGAGTAACAGCGGATATTTTTTTAACACACTTATTAGCTTCACTTCTATGTAGTTGACAAAATGTTAAAATAAATAAATAAATCATCATCATCAGCCATTTGACGCCCACAGCAGGCCATAGGCCTCCTTCATAGCTTTCCAAGCTTCCTGGTCTTGTGCCGCCTGCATCCAGCGACTCCCTGCCACCGTAAAATCTGGTGGGGGGGCGTCCCACACCCCAAATAAATAAAATAAAATAATTTTATATCATAAAACTAATCTGATGATGGAGCCAGGGGTTAAGTGGAATTCTTCAACTCTCTCACTCCACTGCGCTATTTATTCCTATTCTGTCAATTTCTGTAAACTTCGACAACAGCAAGAATATTATAGTTAAGGGATTGTAGGCGCTAGATGGTTAGATCTATTTTGTTTATGACAAAGTACAAAATAAAATTATACTTTAAAAAATGTAATGCACTACAATATACAAACAAGAAGTGTTCAGTAGCTACGCCAAAAAGCGTTGTCTATATTCATTAATAGCAAGCAGAACCACAAAATTAAATTAACTATACCAATAAGTTCCGGTACGGTTTTTCATTGCCACTGAATATTATTTATTTTGTACCTTTTTTTTATTTTTTTCCAAATAGGGGATGTATTAGCAAAGAGCAAGATAAAAAGTACCCGAAACCGGCGTGCGTGCATCTAATGAGTGCGACTAATGAATGTTGAGGAAGCGAAAGTGATCTGTCAGGATCGTATCAAGTGGCAGTCCCTGGTCTCTGCCTACCCCTCTGGGATACAGGCGTGAGTTTATGTTATGTTTGTTTTGTACCTTTTAGTGCATTACCAACAAAAGTCTGGTGTTTTTCAAACAATTTTTTTATCATAACATTTTTTACAGAGAGACATGCTGGAGTTAGTCCTGTCCAAGCTATCTGCAGAGGAGAATGTGCTGTTCCGTACGTTGACAGATGATTATGAACTGTGCCTGGCCAAGTGCCGCACAAGCTCTCACAGTGTCCTACACGAGAACTCCTACAGAGATCCTGATCACAAACACTGCTTCGGCGAGGAACCGCCCGGGACCAGATCACCTGATTAGATAAGATACAAACTAAGAGTTATGAAACTTTAGTACGTATGAAAAAGTGCATTAATAACTATTGAAACGTGTTTTATGGTAAGGATGCATTTTTTTCCATTATGTGTGACCACAACAGGCTATTGCAGTTGAAACCTAGAGAAACTGTGTATACATAGTATCCACTGAAAGAACTACTGAAGAGATTGTCACTATAAGAAATGAAATACTTCTTAGCTGGCATACATACAATGAGAGTAACCTCTGAAGCATCTTATGAATGTGGCCTGTAAAGTTGATTGTTCTTTCTGTTGTTTATGCGTAATGGGAACTGTTCTGGTTTCTAAACTTGGTTAAAACATGATGGGGGTGCTCAGCTTACTTTATTAATGTTATGTCTCAGGCAGTACAGCCTCCAGGGCTGGTAACGCGGTTGGTAGAACGCTTGTCTCACATTGGAGAGATTAAAGGTTTGAATCGAAGCTTGTACCAATGACTTTGTTTTCTAAGTTACGTAAATTCGCTTTGATATTTAGCTTGAAATTGCCCATCGGAGGTGGGCATGCATGACCAGGGCCTCGATTCTGTTAGTGCATTGTAGTATAATGACAGGTACACTGTCTGGTCACGTGACTTGTTTTTTCATACCATTGTCGCCTAGAAGGTTTGGTACGTGTGGCCGCGTAGACTTAGAGCAGCCATTAAATGAAATCGCCATGTTCATGCAGTTGTCATGTTACTACAATGCATTAACAGAATCTAGGGCCAGGTGCACTACATTGGAACATCATTATATAGGTTGCATTATACTACAGTCTCATGGTCGCACTTTACCAATCTTGTAGTAAAACATGCCTCACGATATTCCATAATTGATTTCTTGAGTGCACCAAGTTAAAATAAACAAATTGTGTACAGTTACTAAAATGAAGCTGATGAAATATTTTTTTTTGTAAAAAACGGGGCCTTGTTTAAACTATTCGCTATTTGAAATACGAAGTTATTAACGGCAGAGCGTGTCAAGCGAATTTTTATGTTAGTGATGTCCTTGCCTGGTTACCATAGCACAGGGCATCCTAGTTTAGGACCAGCGGGCGTAGCACGAGGGCCAATTTGTCTATTTTCAACTGTCATCTTAAACACTATTACGATACGGGCGGTTCTTTACTTCCTTTTATGCCTACCTCTCCCCCAACTTTTCGTTCGCGTAGCGCAATAAGTCCCATAACCTCTAAAATCGTATTTGTACAAAAAGATAAAAAAATCGGCATTTTACAGGTCTCAAAAATTACGAACAATGAAAAATTTTCTCACAAAACACATGAAATAATAAAAATGTATTATTAAGCTTTCCCACTGAATTCTAAACTAAGCGATGAGCCCAACAAACTTTCTGTAAAAACATTTCAAGAAAGTCCTTTTTATAATTTATCCTTTTAGGTTTGTCGTGGTCAACAAGAAACCCTTATAGTTTGGCCATGTCGTCCGTCCGTCGGTATGTCTGCCTGTCCGCGACTTAGCTGAAAAATGATTATACTAGAAAGCTGAAATTTGGCATAAATATACCTACTTAACGGTATAATAAACTGTTTAAAAAAATCATTTGGCGTATGTATCTCCCCTACACCTAAATTAGGGATTTCTTTTCTCGTTTACCAAGTAGTAGTGGTATCTTTGCGTTGGTGGTGTAGAAATATTGCGGGTGTAGGAAAAGCATTTTTCGATAAAGGGATCCGTTAGCGAAATATTAAGCTTTGAAACGGCAATTTTTGTTAGTGTTGTGGGTTGTGTCCGTTCTCCCCTCTCTCGGCTGAATGGTTGATTATAGAAACATGAAAAAATTCAGGGCTGTAGCACATATTATTATATTGAAGTTAAACTATCACGGCTAACTGAAAACCGTCACGGCTAATAATTATGCTTGACAAGTTAACGAGAAATAGTCGACCAACTTAAAAATGGACAACTTCATAAGAATTCCATTGAACATTACGTGGATGAAGTTGTGTAAAGTAGGTAGTTCCACGGAACCCTACAATGCGCGTGGTCTGACACGCACTTGGCCGGTTTTCTTGTTTGAAGTGGTTTAATGATCTGAATCACCTGAAAATGGTTTTGTATTGTACATATCAGTAAACTATATTCAGGTTTTGCGCCATTTCAATAATACGTTGCATAGATATAACATACATATAACAGGTCTAATGCCGATTATTTATTTCGTAGATAGATAGACAAATAATGAGACACTCAAAACTAAATTTCCGACGTTTTGGCAACGTTGCCGCTACCGTGGTCACGGGTACGCCTTCGAGATTCAGGGTTGAGTTTATTCATGTAAGGATGGTTCACTTTTCTTTGACAAGATCCCGTAACAAAAAACCGAACACTGTTAATCGTCATAATATTTCTCCTCCTCACTATTGGGAAAGCCCCCTTGTGTCACAGCTTGTGTTAACAATTTTGAACAGCTATTACTGTGATTAATGCTGTTTTTAGGGTTCCGTACTTTGCCAAAGGGTAAATGACCTTAATACTAAGACTCCACTGCCCGTCTGTCTGGTTGTATGTCACCAGGCTGTATCTCACGAACCGTGATAGCCAGACAGCTAAAATTTTCACAGATGATCTATTTCTGTTGCCGCTATAACAACAAATACTTAAAAGAGAATAAAATAAATATTTAAGGGCGGCTCCCATACAACAAACGTGATATTATGCCGTTTTTTGCTCGATATTAATAACGGCAACAGGTAAAGGCTTCAAATATTGAAGTGTTGAATAAATAATGGTACGGAACCCTTCGTACGCGAGTCCGACTCGCACTTGGCCGGTTTTTTTCATACTTGATCGATGACTAGATGTAATAATAATGCAGTCAATCAATGCACATGAGAATACCAAATATTTTATACACTAATGTAAGTTTATTAAGTAATTTAAGATTAGTCTCTAAGGTCAACTTACACCACTTCTTAAATGTGATAGATTTAAATTGACTTTTATGTAATTTTTTTGTTAAATGCTACTAAGCCCCATTTAAGGAAGAGGTACAAGTTGGCTTTAGGGTTAGAATGTTAATAATTGAGTATTTCAGCATTGCGGATAAAAAAACTATATGACTGTTTTTAATGAAATAAGATTTTATTAGTGCAGAGGGCGATAGTAGTAGTGTTAATTACATTGAGCGACACCTGGAATCATCCGTTTAATACTCGCACGTATTTCGCTAGCGATAAGAACCATGGGACCAGCCTTGACTGGTTGAAGAAAGTCAGTGTTTTTTTCAAAGGTGTTTGGCAGAGTTCGTCATACGGTGCCGGTGGAAGGTGCAGACATTTAAAAACTACTAAGCCATAAGACCAAGGCTCACTTTTGAGATATAACGGTTTGAGTAAAAGTATAAAACAAATCAATGGACCGTAGAAACTGGTACTTAATGAACGTTACAAATTGAACGTAGTCACCATTTCAAGCAAGATCTACATCGTTGTGGACAAAAAACTCCAAAGTCAGTATTTTAAATTTGGTCCATTAACAGAGTTCTGAAAATCTAGAACTCGTACATTGAATTGAACTAGTTCATCCAAACATCTTTGTCATCAGCGTATTGGACTCGTATGAATAATATGAAAGAGGCATTCTTGCGCCGATATTTCAGTTCAAGTGAAGCTTACGAACTTCTCGTAATGCAATGCTCGTAATGTATTACGATATCTATTGCAACATTAACGGTACTGTAATACCGACTCGGCCGGGCTTTAAATTTTTTGTTTTATCATCTGCATTTTGTTGGTTACCAATGCAATGTTAATGGTTAAATTGGTTATTAACATAAAGAAATTCTAATTACCTATCGCAATATTTATATACCCACCAGGGTTCAATAAATATTCAATCGAAAATATGTAACTAAGTAAATAAATTATTTTTTTAAACGGAACACTTGTTTTTTAGTTGTTTAATTTTCTTCAGTAGTACCCATTAGCCTTTTCAATTTCAATTTGGATTCGACTCGTTTTTGACACAGTGCACGGGCCAAAATAGAAAGATGATACCACGTTGCCATGAAAAAAGTATTTATAAAAGTAGGTACTTAAACTGATTCTTTGGATTGTGTCTATACTCATCTCTCCACAATCGTTTATGACTTAATCCGGTCTTCAGATACGGTTCAGAAATTTGTCACACTGTATTGCATAACAGAAACGCAAATAAAACTTGAATAAGAGGCTAGGTGACGAAAATTACGTGAAAAGGCCCCGACTTACAGACATTTTTTTCCAGTCTGCCTAGAATGATCCTTCATTGTCACCACAGGTTATTATCGACATCCGCAGATGTCCGAGCATATCGCTCATTAGTAACAACAACGACGGAATTACACTTTTGCAAAAAGGGTTTAAATACAACATCAAAACAATTGAATTTCTATTAATTTCTGCCAAGCGTCAACTCCCCAGAACAATAGAGATAGATAGAGTTTTCTTTATTGTACCCAGAGATTACATTAACAATACTACTAGGAAGAATGTCGACTCCATAAAACGGTCAGGGGCCTAATATGCGCTCGGTAATTCCATACTAATTTGACAGTTATACGATTGGAATCGCTCAGGATTTGGTGCGCGTAATATAGGGGCTGGCCGTTTTCGATGAAATGGTAAATGGCTACAGATACAAAATTATCAATTTTTTCCAGTTTTTTTTTTATAAATGATCCATTTATTTTTTAAATCATCATCATCAGCTCCTTGACGCCCACTGCAGGACATAGGCCTCCCTCATGGTTTTCATAACCGTGAGGGGTTTCGCCATAATCGCCACGCTTGGCAGGCGGGTTGGCGATCGCAGTATGCGGTGGGAATGTTAGGAAGACGCTGCTGCCCGTCTCCTGGTAATTTATTTCCTTAGTCGCCTTCTACGACATCCACGGGAGGAAATGGAGTGACGCTATTCTTAATCCGGCGCCACACGGCAATTTTTTTAAATTACCTTACCTAAACTTAAATCGGTTTTAAAACTCATAATTTATACAAATATATACAAATTAGACTTTTTTCATACTGTCAAATAGCCTATAGAATTATATACTAATTCATTGTAGTTTTTGTACAAACATCGACAATAAAATCATGTTATACCGATACCGCACGAATGATGTGTTGTGGAGGCCTAGGCACTTAGTATTATAACGTTTCGTCTCAATTACCAACCACGATTCTATGTCCCTACAAGAAATTTGCATGAGTCGCGCATTTTCTGGCGCTAAAATTTCATACGTCGCGACTGTCAAGTTCTGTCAGCAGCGCCACAAAACGCGAGACTCGCGCCGTCGTGCTACCTGTTTCATACGTAGGTCGCGACCATCGAAAGCAATTTTATCGTCACGTCACGCCCAGTGTGAGGACGCGGCGCCATACAGAAGCCGACACTTTGCGCAAGCGAAGACACACCTGACTCACCTGCGCCAGCCATCATCGCCAGTGCGCGGGTGTCGGCGCGTAAAACACACGTCTGTTAATATGTTCAGGTGAGTCCATGCACACGTTTATTCCAAACGCAATCTTACTCGAATAATCTTAATCTTATCATCACGCATACCTGTTTTCCAAATCGATTACACGCTGTTATTATATTTTTTAGAAAAATATGATTATAGGCAGATTAGAGGATATTCACGGTACTGTTTGTGCGACTTTTCATAGACACTTAGGAAAAAATGCTGCGTTGCAGAAATTTTTATTTTTTATTTTGTGGTTAGCAAAACGAGCGTTAGGTACATAAGCGAGACACATAAAATATGCAATAGTGTTAGATACAATGTACCTATCTTTATATTATAAGTACCTAGGTACCTACCGATTTGCCTATGTGAATGGCATGTCATTAAACGTGAATGAGCTAGGAAATGCCGCGATTGTTACCTTGTTACGTGAAAAATGTTCGTTGAGAGGTTTGTTCATTGCAAGCTAGGGCATGCCTTTTTTAAAAACCGGCCAAGTGCGAGCCGGACTCGCGCACGAAGGGTTTCGTGCCATTATCTATACAACATTAGACTTAAAGGTCAAGAAAAAACGCCAAAAAAATCACGTTTCTTGTATGGGAGCCCCCCTTAAATGTAATTTTAAATTAATTATATATAGAACTGAATATTTCAAGCGTCTACCTGTTACCGTTATTACTATCGAGCAAAAAACGGGAGACCCAAGGAGAAAGAGAGACGGGTAGTGATCTGGAGGGTCGTGGCAAGTGGCAGTCCCTGATCTCTGCCTACACCTCTAGGATACAGGCGTGAGTTTATGTATGCATCTATTTATTAATCTTGTAAAGATGGGCCGATCAGAACGTTGAATCCGAAAACGTAAAATTAGAATTTTAAGAGAAATCGTTATTAGTACCCGAAGGGTGCCAAACGGGACCCATTACTAAGACTTCACTATCCGTCTGTCTGTCACCAGGTGTAACAACAAATACTTAAAACAGAATAAAATAAATATTTAAGAGGGGCTCCCATACAACAAATGTGATTTTTTTGCTCGATTTTAATAACGCCAACCGGTAAACGCTTGAAATATCCACGGAATATTTAGTTGTATATTTACTTAAAAAATTAATAGTTAAATTTAAAATAAAATAAATATTTAATGGGGTTCAAACGTGATTTTTTGCCGTTTTTGTATAGATAATGGTACGGAACCCTTCGGGCGCGAGTGCGACTCCCACATGGCCGGTTTTTTTTTTCTTCCCCTCTATGTACCCTCGACGCTATTGCGTTCAAATTGCGTCACAACTAAATGTAATTAGTAAATTAATTAAACTTAGTAAACGTTTTAGTTGTAAGAAATAGATAAATAAATTAAACTTATTGAAAATTCAGAGCGCATCGGAAACTCAAAGTATATTTTGGCTAAGTTAATAAATAAATGCACTCAATTGCAAACAAGTTGGCTAAATTGGCGTTGAGAATAGAGGGGCTGTCCAAATTTATACAACGGAAGAGTAGTCATCTTTACTAACATCTCACTATTGTTTAATTAATATAGATAATCATTCTATGTAATCTTGATCCTACATAAGTAAATTACCTTGCTGGTGTAATTCAATTAACAAAAGGTAAATAAAGAAATACCTATTATGAGTGCTTTTGCACTTGTGGCGCAGTTGAGTTATTGTGAGACTGCCAGGGCCTGTTTCATAGAACTAGAATTCATGGTTTACTATGACGCAATTCGTCAATCCATTTCCTTCCGTGGATGTCGTAGAAGGCGACTAAGGAAATCAACCAGGAGACGGGCAGCAGCGTCTTCTTGAGATTCCAACCGCATACTGCGATCGCCAAACCGCCTGCCAAGCGTGGCGATCATGGCAAAACCCCTCATGGTTATAAAAACTGCAGAGGAGGCCTATATCCTGCAGTGGGCGTCGAGTGGCTGATGATGATGATGATGACAATTCGATGTACTTACATTGCAAAGCCGATTAATCCACAGATTAAAAGTAGAAAGTGTCGGCAACGCAATGTGCATCGAAGTGTCATCATAATAAACTACGATTTGCAGTTTTATGAAACTCGGCCCGGTGTCCTGTCATTTGACAAAAAACAATCACATCATCTGACAATATTTGTCAAATGAGTTATTTAGGTATTTAGAAACAATACTTTGTATAAAGATCAATTTGAGAAGCATAATTTTGTCAATCGTACGATTGACTCATTTGACAAACAATTATCAAACAAATTATTATTTTATAAAACATCATTTGACATACAAATCATTTATTATACACGTGAATCGTGAATTGGTAAAACAACGCATGGTTTATACAACTTTTGACAGAATGCATTTTGCGGAAATCCTTCCTACACAGTTGAACATCTCCAAGGCGAGTAGACAAATATAGGTGCGACGACGAGCACACCGAGGAAAAGTGTTAGGTTCCATTATGATAAAAAACCCAAACCCGAGCGAAGCGGAGCGGAGCGAGGCGTCCCGGAATGTTAAACTACACAAATGTACACAAACAAAGTTCGTCATTATGTAAAACATAGTTGAAACATCCAATATCTTAACAATTCGTAAAATCGCGAATTTGACAAACGAAATATGTGGTCAGATAAAAATTAACAAATTATAGTTTTAACAGCCAACTCATTTGCAGAGTAAAACATTTGCGAAATGTGTATTTATAAAATCATGCGTTTGGGAAATTAGATATTTGCCGAGTGACAATTTTTTAAAACGTTATTTGTAAAATTGATCATTCGTCATACGTTTTTTGTCAAACATTAGTGAACCACTCGGCCCAGACACTGGCCAGTTAGTCAAGCTCTGCGGTCGATTTGCCACAGAGTCGTACATACCGAAAAGAGTGGTATCGTTCACTGTCTCTTGAAATTTATTTTAGTGCTGAATAGGAAACAAAATTAAATGTCACATAACCTTGGACCACTGGGATAGTTCATGTATCATCAATATTGGGTATAATTGTTTTAGGAATCAGGATATTTGTCAGAGTATAAATTTTGAGAGAAAAAACGTTTTTGTTTTTTAGCTTTACAAGTTATCAATTATCATACCAAATTTTCTTAGTAGTAGGTACAGTAATCAAGAAATATCCTTCAAAACAAAAACCACCTAGGTTTCACAGAGCGGCTAGATAGATAGAGAAATGTAAATTAAGTACCTACTTATTTTGAAAAATGAAAATCTGGAAATCCCACAAATATTACAAACATCTGGTATGTAGCGGTATTTGATTATAATCAAAGAGTTATGTTTGATTTATTGCAAGTTGCAATATACTTACTCGTTTTTAAGGTTCAAAACCCAAATGTCCGCCATGTCTGTCTGTCTGTCTGGCTGTGGCTTAGCACAGAGATGATTAGTCATAGAAAGCTAAAATTTGGCATATATATAAAAGTAAGGTAAAAAAAATGTTTAGTAGTGACACTCTGTAGCCATATTCTTCGGATTTTAGAGGTCCTTTGTAAATAAGACTCCGCATATAGACTTTAGAGTATGTAATGTAATTTTGGGTCGGACAACTAGTCTCGATCAACAGGTAATTTTGAAAAAAGGAGCAGATAGAGGTACTTATGGTACCCTCAAAAAGAACATAATAAAATTATAAATAAACTAACTTAAGCTAAAGCACCAATGCACAAATGAAGAAATCATTGCTTTCGCTAACTGGTAGGCGTTAGGCCTAAACATCTTCCCCGCCGTTGAAAGGCTCGACTTTCAAGCCTCAGAGGTCTTCACTCTTCGGCAAGGGACAAAGCCGGACCAAAGGACGTCGCACGCAGCCTCGAACGGTTTGAATGTCTGCCACTCGGGATATTCCGTCACGGCCTGGAAACAGGCATGAAACCCTTCCGAGACGCCAGGACAGTGGAGGCACATTGTCTTCTTGAAGCAACACCAAATCATTCAGCTGAAGACTGCCAGTGCTGCTCTTCCATTTGATGCGCTGTTGTAATTCGGCTATATATTCGGCCTGCCATCGCTGCCAGAAATGCTGACGAATCTGTTCCAGGCGCTCATACCGACGCAAGGAAGACTCCTTATAGTGCTCCAAAGCAGGGGTTGGGAGAGCGGTCAATGGTCTCCCGATGATAAAGTGCCCAGGAGTGAGGGTGAGGAAGTCATTTGGGGAGGAAGACATAGGGCATAAAGGCCTGCTGTTTAAAATTGATTCCACCTGAGCGAAAAGAGTGGAGAGCTCTTCAAATGTCACATGGGTGTTACCCATGACGCGCCTAATGTGGTGTTTGGCAGACTTTATGCCGGCCTCCCAGATGCCGCCAAAGTGAGGAGCGTAAGTAGGAGAAAATACGAATTTAATACCCTCTTGGCAAGCAAACTCAGATATAGGCTCGTCATTAGACTTTAGAAAAGCGCAGTCGCGGCAGCTACAAAGTTGCGACCATTGTCGCAGATCCGCAAGCTTTCCACGACGAGCAATAAATCTACGCAGAGTTATTAAAAATGCGTCTTTCGTCATATCACTCACCGCTTCTAGATAAATGCATTTATATCGCAAGCAAACAAATAAGCAAAGATATGATTTTTGTAATTTAGCACCGCGTCCTTTGCGATTTAGCACCAAGAATGGACCCGCAAAGTTATTCCTACGGTTATAAAAGGAAAATCCGCTGTTATACGCTGGGATGGAAGATTTCTCATTTTTGGGCTCAGCGTTTTGCCTTGTAAGCATCTACATGTTACGCAATTATGCACCGTACGACGCGCTAAGTGCCTACCATTGATTGGCCAAACCCTTTTCCTAATTGTAGCCAATAAAAGCAGCGGCCCCGCGTGCAAATTGTATTTATGTTCCCTTTTAACATAAGTTTTGTAAAATGGTGAGAAGAATCGAGCAAACTTGGATGACGTTTTTCAAATGAATAATTTTTTGCCTCATCGATTCTACCACCCACCCTCATTACCTACTTCATTTTCGTCAATAAATGGCGACAATGCCAAAATATTGGACTTAGGTTTTAGTGGTTCACCTTTAGACAGTGCCCTGTATTCCATTGGAAACGATTCCCTTTGAGACATAAGGCTCAAAATAGTAAATGAATTTCGTAACTCCTTTAATTTCAATCTACCTACGGTTTTAGAACCGGGGTTTTTCGAGTTGAAAATAAATCTTGTAACATACGCAAATGTTCTTTGGAGCCGATCAAAATTTGAAAATCTATGAAAATCGATTATTGGTGTAAAAATTGTTGCTGAATGGACCTTAATTTCAGGTAAGTTTTCAATTTTATTTTGCTTAAGAATTGGCCATTCAGATTCATGTTTCATTAGGTAAACAGGACCTGACCACCATACCTCTAAATCACCCATGTGACTGGCATTAATGCCACGAGAAATTAGGTCAGCTGGATTTTCAGAGGTAGGCACATAGCGCCGGGCTGAAATCTGTGTAGTCTCGATTATTTCGCCGATCCGATTCGCAACAAATGTTTTCAGTTTACTTGTCTCGCCATTTAGCCACCCCAAGACGATACTGGAATCGCTCCAGTGTACGACTCGACTGAAATTATACCTTAATGACTCGGTAACTGCCTTAGAGAGTCGGGCAGCCAGCAGTGCTGCGCAGAGCTCCAGACGAGGAATCGTCGTAGGTTTCAAAGGGGATACCTTTGACTTCGCACATAGTAAACGCACGGTAATGCGATTGTGCTCATCAATGGACCTAAGGTAAATACAGGCACCGTAAGCAGTCTGCGAGGCATCATTGAATGAATGCATTTCAACGGCAGCTGGGCAATCACAAAGTACTGGCCTAGAAATTCGAAGATTTGAAAGAACAGGCAATCCAAGAAATTTGAATATTTTGGGGAACAAGTTGGTCCCATTCGATTTTTTTATGTACACAGCCTTTGTAGCAACATTTTAGGCACTATAATAGCGGGACTCAAGAGGCCCAGTGGGTCAAATATTTTAAACGAAATTGATAAGATTGATCTTTTGGCTATTGTATTACATGCAGCTGGAATACTTATAGGGAAATGTAGTCTGTCATCTACAGGATTCCAGCCGAGCCCAAGAGTATTTGACGATTCACTGAACGTGAGCGTTTGTTTATCATCAACGCTACTGTTTTTAAAAATAGATGGAGCATTACTTTTAAACTTTCGCAGCTTAAAACAACCAGCCTCGTAATACCTTTACAACTGCGGTCTGAATGTAGCAAAGTTCTTCTTCAGTATCGGCGCCTGTAATCATCTACATAGAAATCATTTTGTATAATTTCCTTTATTTGATCGTCTCCACACTCCTCTCCGGTTTGCCACAGACATCTTGTGCTTAGATAACTGGCACTTGCGGTACCATAAGTGATAGTATCCATTTGCAACAGTTTAATTGGTTCAGACTCGTCTTCTCTCCATAAGATGCACTGCAAATGAGGATCGAGACAACGCACTTGGAGATACATTTTTTCAATATCGCCAGTCAAAATGTATTTATGCTGGCGTGCTCTTACCAATATGGAGAAAAGTGAGTTCTGCACATTCGGACCAACCATCAGGATGTCGTTCAGAGAGTAGCCGGAGGAACTGGCAGCCGAGCCATCAAACACCACTCGAAGCTTTGTAGATTCGCTATTTTCTTTGAAAACAGCATGGTGGCATAGAACATAGCCTGAATTTAGAACGTCTAGTGAAGCTTCAGACAAATGCTGTAATTCAGCATTTTCCCGCATGAAAGCCACGGACTCAGCCTTCAACTTAGGATTTTTTCGAAATCTTTTTTCTAAATTCAGAAATCGTCTTTTTGCCTGTCTATAGGAGTCACCTAAACATTCAGGTGAGTCACGAAGGGGTAGTCTAACTCCAATCCTACCCGTGTTTAGTCGTATTGAATTAGAAGAAAAGTAAGCTTCACACAATTTTTCTCCTTAGCTTAAAATTCTTTTTTGTGGGACTTCTTCAAGCTCCCAGAATGTTTTAAGCATTTCGTCAATTTTTAGTTCATTTTTTGCGAATGAACTGGAAGAACTGGCATCCACAACAGCATGATTGCATAGTACCTTCTTTGATGGATTTTGTGAACTAATCGGTCCTTCTATCAACCAACCAAGTCTGGAGCTTCTTAAATAGGGATTGCCTTCGCCCAATGAGAGTTGTTCACTCCCCAGAACATCCCAAAAGATATCGGCACCAAATAAAATATGAACTGGCGCTGGTTGGTCGAAAGCAGGGTCTGCTAATTGTAGCCCTTTAGGTATATGTAGCTGAGACGTATTTAAGGGAGACTTTGGCAGTTCGCCTGTTAAGTCGTTCAGAACAAAAAGTGACAGTTGTTTTGTATGCATTATCTGCGGATTTTAGTTGGGCTGTACAACTCGCAGTCACATGGTTTGACGAATTGTTGCCGATCCACCACCTTTAAAGCAGGGACGGAATTAAAATTAAGCGATAACCTTTTTGCTAAGTCATTGCTAATAAAGCTTGATTGGCTACCGCTATCTAACAAAGCGCGCCTTTCTGTTTCGTTTGTAACAGGATTTAACACCTGTATCATAGCGGTAAGCAATATGATTTCCTTGTAGCCTTGTTTACAAAAGGCAACAGCTACAGAGTCGGACTGTGTGACGGCGGAATTGCTGCCAGTTAACGCTGGGGTGTGCTCATGAAGTAGACTGTTGTGTCTTTTATTGCACTCTCGACACGGACCCATGCGACATCCACCAACATTGTGACCCTGTCGTAAGCAATTGACGCATAACTTGTACTTTGTTATTGTTGTCATTCGCTCCGCCAACGTTTGTGACTTAAACATAGGGCAATCGTAAATCCGATGATTGCCGTCGCAAGCAATGCATTGCAGAGAGGACGTGTTATTTGAATTGTTTTGGCTTATGCTAGCAAACGCTTTAGTATTATTGAAACGCTGAGTCCGCTCCTGCCTAACGGCCAATTGTGCATTTCGTTGGCCTTGAAAATGCAGCGGCTGTTTGTTATATGTACTGACGC
This sequence comes from Yponomeuta malinellus, assembly GCA_947308005.1. Classification (NCBI taxonomy): domain Eukaryota; kingdom Metazoa; phylum Arthropoda; class Insecta; order Lepidoptera; family Yponomeutidae; genus Yponomeuta; species Yponomeuta malinellus. Next base: position 9,387,423 of record OX371006.1, on the reverse strand, counting down.
TTGGACTAGAAAACTTGTTTTGACTGAGTGATTCTAATACGTCAGCTCGATCCGTCAGAAATTTATTGAATTGTCCCACAGCGTAGGCACGTCTTCGAAAGTGTTGCGTAATTCCTCCCATTTGATGAGAGAACGATTGTCCAATTTGGAGGACAACATGAAAATATGCAATATGTCCCAGTGCTCTGTAGGTTGACCTAAGCTAGACAAGGCACGTAAATTCTTGGTGACGTGATCGACTAGAAAACGCAGTGATTTTTCGGATTCCTTTGTGATTGGCTGAACATTTAAAAGTGAACTCAAGTGGTGATTTATTAAAAGTCTTTTGTTGTCATATCGCTTGCATAGCAGCATCCATGCTTCATCGTAATTTGACGAAGACACTTCTAAATTAGCAATTAAGCGTGCCGCGTCGCCTTCTAAATAGGAAATCAAGTAATGAAACTTGTGTATTTTTGTAATTCGCTCGTTTTCGTGAACTAATGTCGAAAATGTGTCGTAGAATTCTAGCCACCGGAAATAAGACCCATCGAATTTTGATATTTGAATTTGTGGTAGTTTGAAACCGACTTCAGGATGACTGGCATGACATTGAGCTTGACTAATAGATTCTCGCCTTGTTTGGTTCAAAGCGTCATTATGCTGATCAAGTAGGCTTTTAGCCGTGGCAATGCAAATTATTATGTTCTAAACTTTCGGAGTTAAGAACCTCAATCTGAGTTTGCAAGTCCTCAAATCTTGTTGATACCCTTTCAAACTTACCAAGCTTAAGAGTCGACTCTACCATTTCGATATTTGACAAATTAGGCATCACGGAAACATTGTCCAGGTAATTCTTAAACTCGGTGATCTGACCTTTTATGGATCTTCGTTTAAGGATCAATTCTTTTAATTGTTGGGAAGTCTCTGCAGCGGAGCTTTCACCTTTAGAATTTGTCATTTTGTAGTATGACTAAGCTCAAATTTAGTTAATCTAGCTTGTAAATACTCGTAGTTTAGTTTAAGCTTGTATTGTATTTTAAGTAGGTAAATTCAATGTAAGTTTGAGAGAAATTATTATATTTCGTTTTAGCAAATAAATTCTCTAATTATTTCTGAAACCCAAATGCAGTCCAGATAAACAAGTAAACTTTAGCTCACGCTCCTCAATCCGGTAACACCCAGCAGGCCGGTGGACTACAGGCTCGAGGTAACAGCCAGTAGGTAGCTTGAAGTGGCGTTTCACTAGGTTCACTGGAATTGTTTTAGAGAATATAGGTGAGAATTTGGATAGCTTACTATTCAGAGAGAGACTGGAAGTATGAGAAAAATACCGACTAACTATTTAACAAATTCTTAGATTTTTTGATGAAGTACTTGCTTAGAAACTTGTGGGCCTTTGTTTCAATTTAGAATCTCATTTTTATTTTACAATATTTAGTTAGTTTTTGTTTATTTAGATTTAGAACTGATTGATTTATGAAAAATTGCTGCCTGAAAGCTAGAAAAAGCTTGATTTAGAACTTTAAGTTTAAAGACGATCTTTGTACTTACAATTGGAACTGCGATAATTTTGTTTTATTGCTAATCTGTTTGAAGGAACTGATTAGTTTGTGAATTGATTTTGTGCTTTAGGGAACTGAAATAGGGAGGTCAAAGGAGGGGCACTTAGCTTGGAGTTCACGTAGCTCTGCGGTGCGAAGATTTAGTCTCTTCGCTGATCCGGGCTGGTAGTGGCACTCGGCGTCTTAGATGATGCTCCAGGTGATCCAGTGAGGGCTCCGAGGGCTGCTGTGAGGTCTTCTCAGAGAAGTGCAACGTGGTCAGTCCTCCAATACCAATGCCCGTATTTCTTAGTGATACGGTCCTGTCACGGTCGCCAACAATGTCTAGTAGTGACACTCTGTAGCCTTATTCTTCGGATTTTAGAGGTCCTTTGTAAATAAGACTCCGCATATAGACTTTAGAGTATGTAATGAAATTTTGGGTCGGACAACTAGTCTCGATCAACAGGTAATTTTGAAAAAAGGAGCAGATAGAGGTACTTATGGTACCCTCAAAAAGAACATAATAAAATTATAAATAAACTAACTTAAGCTAAAGCACCAATGCACAAATGAAGGAATCATTGCTTTCGCTAACTGGTAGGCGTTAGGCCTAAACCATGATGTAATTTTTTATATATTTTTTTACTTTGATAAATATTCATCTTGGTGGAATTTACCAGTCCGCCTTAAAATACGTCACGAAACCATCCAGTATCGCAGCTAGACACATTGTATTGTAAATTTATTAAAGGATACGGTCGCTGTTACGTTATGCTGTTGGTGCCGGCTGCCGTCGATAGATGGCAGTCGTTAAGCCAAGTCAGAGGCCTTAGGGCGTCTTGACAACTTCTGACAGTAGACGAGCCACTAGTCTACAAGCCTCCACCAATCCGGACTTGGCCCCCGTGGTGGAGTATGGCCTATACCTTCCTCAGGGAAGAGACCCGTGCCCCTCGGTGGGGACATAATGGGTTGATGATGATGATACGGTCGCGACCGCGACCGCGTTGAGTATTTAGTTACAGTAACAACATTATACAATAACAGCATTATAGTAACAGCATTTTTTTTTTAAAGTTTATTGGCTATTGGATACAGAGTCCTTAAGCCTAGCTTAATTAGGTAAGTAACAGCATTATGTCGTAGGTAAGCGATGGTAGCCTAGTGGGTAGAACATTGGACTCGGAAGCGGGAGACCCTGGTTCGATTCTCAGTGCGGGCATGTACCTATGACTTTGTTTTCTAAGTTATGTACATTTGTGAAGTTATAGTAGCAATACCACTCGCTAACTGTGAAGGAAAACATCGTGAGGAAATCTGGGTGTCTGAGCTATTCACATGCCTCAGCGCTTGAAATCGCCAATCCGCGGTGGGCACGCGTGGTGATTAAGCCCATACTCTCTCTGAGAGAAGGCCTGTGCCCTACAGTGGGACGTATATAGGCTGCTTATGAATAGCATTATGTTTAAAGTGATAACGTTGTAATAGTCCAAAAATTTGCATTGTCATGAAATTACATCATAAGCAGCCTATATACGTCCCACTGTAGGGCACAGGCCTTCTCTCAGGGCGAGAGAATTACATTTTGAGTGCTAAATATACAAACCACAATGCCTCATACATAAGGAGCCATAAAGTTTCATTTATGGAGTGCTTTACCTATATCATATGTAATAATCTGTGTATGCAGTCTTTGTCCTTATTAACGCACAGCATTGACGGCTTTAGCCATTATGATGAAAGAACTGTCTTGAGTGTCTTAGGTGCTTGCTAAGTTACTCTTTTTAGGGTTCCGTAGTCAGCAAGGAACCCTATAGTTTCGTCATGTCCGTCCGTCCGTTTGTCTGTCTGTCTGTGTGTCCGCAGCGCAGAGACGAGAAGTACGAGAAAGCTGAAATTTGGCATAGATGTAGGTACATATTAATTACGCCAAAAAATACGGTAGGATAAAATCTTAAGAAAAAATTCGCAGAATTTTAGTTAAATGCCGTTTAAGCCACATTTAAGAAAATGGTGCAAGTCGGCCTAAATCTGTTAAAATCTACACTACCCTTTTTTTAAAGTCTTTTAAAAAAGAGGCAGAATATATTCACGGTGTTATTTATAAGAACACTATTCTGTCTGTGGTAAAGGGAAAGACGTAACTACGATTATTTGAACCGCCTCTGGGGAGAGTTTTAAGGAATCGTGTTTTTATAAATAAGACTTAACACGTTCACTGCCAGCCTTCTAGGCACCTTACCAACAGTTGCAAAGTGAACAACGCGAAATTAGGATCGCAAACGTATTGCCTCTAAACAAAATTTTTCAAACGAAAACATCCTATAAATTCCACTAAAAATTACTTTGTTAAAATTAAATTGTTGGCTGTGTAAATCAGTTAGTTAATCAAACCCCTCCTAAGTCCGCATATTCTGTCGCCAACTACGGAACCCTACACTGCGCGTGGCCCGTCACGCACCTGGCCGGTTTTTTCACGCTAATATTAATCTGAAGTTTTGATTTACGATTTTTATTTTTAACCAAGATGTTTTGCCATTGGTTCATGCTTTACCCCTGGTTCGCATCATCCGTAGTTCATCAGGTAGGTAATTTTTTTTTCGTTCTCCATAGATTTAGGAATCCAAATGAAGCGCACCATGCCTAGGGAACTCTCATAGCCACCAACAACATACCCATACAAAAAAACACTTCTTTTCAATGTAGAAATGAAGTTAGAACTATGTGAGTATACCTTTTATATCTTTCCGGCTTGTTCCATTGCTACGGGTGAATGCTCACGCGCATCCACGGCCTTGTGCCGAATTCGACGCAGTGAGCGAAACTTGTTCTGTTCGTACCTGACTTACGAAGCAATTTATCTATTGTGATGACAATTGATTGATGAGATTATACTATATCAATCAATTAAAAAAACGCTCAGAATACAAGTTCAGAATTTGAATAAAGTAACGACCAGAAACTCATGCACGTATTCTCTGCATAATTACTCGATTTTTTTCTGAAGAAACAAATTATATGTCAATATTATTTATACGAATACGTGATACTGACAGTGTGAAGAAGATATTGTGAATCACAAATCACTATTTGTGATTCACAATAATACACGGACAAGCCCATTCATCAACGTCTAATTCCCGGACGATTCGTTTATCTCTACTATCGGTAAAATTATAGAGCAAATAATTTATATAGATCGTACTTTAAAGATTACAAATTGATTATGTTCTCTTCAGAAGCAGCCTATAAACGTCCCACTGTAGGACATAGGCCTTTTCTCTTGGAGAGAGTGTTATCTACCCTTCGGCCGTTAAGGTAACCGGAGTTTGGATACCAGTTTCCTAAAAGGATTTTTTAATCCTTCTATCTAAATTAATACTTTATTCATTTGCTTCTTACTAAGTTACAGAGTGAGCCTAAAAATAACAGGTGATTTAAAAGGATGTTCTTTAATTAAAAAAAAAAATATTAGTGGCCTACTGAGTTCGACCCGTAACGTGCGTAAGTGTAAGTGTAACTCTGGTCTCCTCGCTAGGTTACCCTGTGTGGAGGAAACCAGTGAAACGGACTTAATAATTTTGGTTGAGAATTTAGAGTTCCGAGGAAATTACCTCTGAACATTTCACACAAAAGCAAGGATTCAAATTCAATGCCTCCGTGGTAGCATGGAGGTCCTTGCCAGTGTCGAAAAGTCAAATAACGCAAAAAATAACATTATTGCAAAACGTCAGCTGCCAATTGATTTACAATTTTGACACCTTTTGGCTAACAATATAAATAAATTCCCATTCGTAAACAAATTTTAAATGACCTATCTCGAAGCGTCAATGATCCTATTTCGAGACAACACCAGTTCTTAATCAAACAACTTTAACTTTACACGAAAAAGGTACGTGAAGTTGACGTGAAGTCTCTTAACTTGCCGGTCAGACCCTAGATAGATTTTCAATTCTGCGGTCACCGCAGCCTACAGCCTGTAAGGACTCCCTGCGCTGATTATCCAGTACAATTTTGCCAATGTCCGTGTTAGACAAGAAAGAGTAAATTATCTATAAGAACGTTTATCCAAATATCAGAAATTAAAATATGTTCAAAATATTTTTACAAAAATAATTTCTCTAGATAGATTTAATATTCATCTTTTGGACATTACAAAGCTTTTCTTGTTGGAATTAAGCCGTAATTTTTGCAACCGGTGCCGCGTCGTCGGTTTAACCCTACTCAACTCCACTGCTCAACCCGGAGAACTTGACCCATCTCACAGGACAGCCTTCGCAATCAAATTGCGCAGCTCAGTATCTAAGCGCAGCGTAGGTATCGTCCCTGATTGTGCCTTTGCAGATTAACCCCCGCATGGAGTGGTTTTGACATGAAACGTCTTTCAGTTCGCTAAAACGGCATGCAACGAAAAGAAAACATATCGCCTCGGCGAGGGTTGTAACGTCGTGTTGTGTGCAATTCATTTATGTATCGTTGAGTAGAGCAAAGTAGACATTACTCAGATCCTCTTGACTCGTGTTGCTAGATGGCGCCAGTGCCGCGTAATACATTGCGCAGTTTTACATAAAAATTAACGCTTACGTTATAGACGTTTCACATAAAACCAACCAACGGCCATGTAACCTGACACAGTTATACCCGCTTTTTAAACCATCACTTCTTAAATATACGAAAGAATTTTACTTCAATGCTACTTACACCCGTATTCCAAAACGTTCCTCAGAGTAGGCTCAGAGTATCCTCGACTCAATATTCGAGGGAGGTGGAGTAGAGGAGAAGGTCCCTATTATTTTATTTATATATTATGATTCAGTATTTCGAGTGCACTCGAGTGAGTCCAGCCAATGAAAGTTATGTAACTCGAGTGACAATTTTTTTTGGTTTATGTTTGCAATAGCGATGTGATCGATGTGATTTTAAAAGGGTTCCATTTAGAGGCTCTTTAAAAATAATAGAAATCACTATTAAAAGCCTGCCAAGTGCGAGTCGGACTCACGCATGAAGGGTTCCGTACCATTATCTATACAACATTAGACACAAAGATCGAGAAAAAACGGCAAAAAATCACGTTTGTTGTATGGGAGCTCCCTTAATTATATTTTAATTTAATTTTTTTTTTGAGCGAATATAGAAATAAATATTCTGTGAATATTTCAAGCGTCTAACTGAACGCTACCGGCGGACGGATAGACAGACAGACAGACAGACGGACAATGAAGTCATAGTAATAGGGTCCTGTTTGGCACCCTTCGGGTACGGAACCCTATAAAATGACCCGTGTGAAAAAAATATTCTAAGGCTAATTTAATAGTAGGTTACCTATTAAAATTTACTTGGCCATCATAACATAACATAAACTCACGCCTGTATCCCAGAGGGGAAGGTAGAGACCAGGGACTGCCACTTGCTACGATCCTGACAGATCACTTTCAATAAACGTTAAGGTATGAAACCTTTTTGTGAATAAAAAAGAAAGGATGGCGCGCCACCATATTGGCTTGTCGTTTTGGTGGGAAGGTCGTGTATATTTGTGGTCGTGTGGTTGTAGAGTATATTACTCGAGCAATGATTTTGGTACCTTCTGCAAATACAAGAAACTGTATAAATCCTATGTATAACTGACAATGTGACAAGGTTAAATATAAATGTAACATTAAATAATTATTAGTAAATATTTTATTCCAAATAGGGACTTCTGCCATTTCCATAGTTAAACATAGGATAAATACGGCTGTATTTCTAACACGGAGATATTACGGAAACATGCCACTTATTCTTTAGGTAGGTACTAAGCACGCTTCCAAAAATGTATCGCACTAATACATACTCTTAAGGGTCAGCAGGACAAAACTCACCCGTGTTCCGTGGTCGTTAGCGCGTGCGCGTGTGCCTCGCGGCGGGTGTGTCTCGCGGCCGCCGTGCTCTCGGCGGTGCTGGCGGGCGCGCTGGTGGCGGTCCTGGTGCTGCAGCCGTGGACTAGCCAGCACCGGCACCAGCGGTTCCCGCGTGCGGCCGTCGCCTCCAATGGAGTGGAGTGCGCCTCTATCGGACGGTAATACCTCTTTGTCAATATTACGCGCACCAAATCCTGAACTGTTCCTATCGTCTGCTGGCGGGGGGGGCTGGTGGCGGTCCTGGTGCTTCAGCCACCTGGACTGGCCAGCACCGGCACCGGCATCAGCGGTACCCGCGCGCGGCCGTCGCCTCCAATGGAGTGGAGTGCGCCTCTATTGGACGGTAATCTGCGACATCTTTCTATCTCTAATGCCTCTAATCATTGTCGTCGTCATAATAATATACTGCCTCGTTGGTCTAGACCAAATCGTGTTAATCACTAAACAGTGGTCATGGATTCGAGTCCCGCGATTCGAGGCCGTGATTTGAACCACAGAGTAGGTACATATTTGTAGAAACGGCCTCAGTTTGGGTGTATTTTGTTTTACAGTAGGTATGCTTTATGCCCCGTCAAATCTTGGACGTTAAGAAACGCGATAACGTTCTTGCACGCGTATCCTCGAGTTCGAGGGTATTCGCTATAATTCCTGAGAGGATTCCTGTCATAGTAGTACAGATCTGAAACGTATGTGGTAATTGTGGTAGCCACCATTACAAAGAAAAATAAACAGTTATGACCTGACCATAAGCAATTGACATGACCTATCAACGGCAATCCTCGCCAGCTTATGAATCTCAAACTTTAAACCAGTCTAGTATCAGATCCAACATGACCATTCCTCTCTAATCCTAGGGGAATACTGGAGAGGAACGGCTCCGCGGCAGACGCGGCGATCTCCACGCTTCTTTGCGAGGGCATCGCGTGCGCGCAATGTATGGGGCTCGGGGGCGGTTTTCTCGCGACTATATACGACGCGGGTGCCGGGCAGGTGAGCGTGTTGAACGCGCGGGAACGCGCGCCCGCCGCCACCACTGCGAATATGTACGCGAACGCCTCCTCCACCGTGGGCGGGCTGGCCATAGCCGTTCCAGGTACGAACAGAGACCTGGGTCCTAATTATACGCACCAAATCCTGAGCGATTCCAATCGTCTAATGTCTAATTCCATACTAATTTGACAGTTATTAGAATTGAATTGTTCCACATTTGAATTGATTGGAAGACATTGGAATTGTTCAGGATTTGGTGCGCGTAATATAGTAGCAGATTAGGTACACCAAATCCTGAAGGACTTCGAGAGTCTAGCTGCCATTTCATACTAATTGCTATCGCAAACGTCGAGATTTCGTCAGGACTTGGTGCGCCTAATATAGGGGCTAAATATAGAGCCAAGGACAAGGAGGAATGGAAGTTTATAGGGAAGGCCTTTGCCCAGCAGTGGGACACCATCATGGCCATATAAAAAATAAATACACTCGTCATTACGTTAGCAGTGGCAGTCGGTAGAACGCTTGCCTCACATACAAGAGGTCGCGAACCCCGGCAAGTACTTACCGATGGCTCTGTTTTCTAAACATATTTTGTGAGTTTATAGTTATACCATTCGCTAAGCACTTTGTAGGTAACATCTTGCGGAAACCTGAGTGCCCAAGGCTCTGCGGTGGGACCTAAAAGACAGAAACCTAACTTCAATGATTTTTGCGCTTATTACCACCGAGAACGTTACCGTTTCCTGCTGCCTTTCTTGCAGCTCTGAGAGATTCTCAGAGTAGATAAAATAACCAGAGGGTATTTTCGGACACTCATCGCCTTAGCTATTGCACCGGGTATATGGGTCAGGTATCTAAGAGCAGGTGTGATCTCCAGGAGAGTTGCGAGGTTACGGCGATCTACATCGCGTATACGGTCGCTTGCCCTGGGCCGAGCTGGTACGGCCCGTGGCAGACCTCTGCCGCAACGGCTTCCGGATCACCGAGTATATGGGTCGCGTGCTCCAACCCTACAGCGAGAGAATCAAGAACGAGCCCTCTATGAGGTGAGCTTTATTTTTATAGCTTCTAAAGCAAAGGAAACAGAACGGCTAGTGCCGGACTTTGCTTCCTAGGGAAGGCCTACGTTCAGCAGTAAGCGAATGTAGGTTCTCAGGCTAGAAACGTCCAATCGTCTGTGGTTCAGTATAACTTCAATAAGTGATTGGAAGCGCGTCTCTAATCTCTTTATCCGAAGAAAACTGCAACCGAGTAGGTACAATACATCATCTTAACTTTAATGATATTTTCTTTGCGTCTGCGTCGTCATGCAATCTTCTGGGGACTAGAAGTTTCGACTTCACGCTCCTATATCGCTGCTTCCCAGTTACTCAAACGTGGCAGTTCCCGAGCCATAATATATGTGAACGCGGTGATTGGCGAGGTGTGGATTTATGTTATTTTCCGTCGTGCAAACCTCTGGAACTAAATCGTTTAATTCCGGGCGCTTGTAGTACCAGACCGGTGCTTCCCAGCCAATCAGATGCGCCACTTTCCGAGGCCTTTATACGTGAAAACGACGGTGGGCGAGTAGTGGATTCATGGCGTTATCCGTGGTAAAATCCCCCTGGAACTAAAACGTTCGATTCTGGGCGCTTGTAGTCCTAGACCGCTTCCCAGCAACAGAGAGGTGGCACTTTCCAGAGCCATGTACGTGAACCCAGCGACGGGCGAGGTGTGGAACGAGGGCGACCTGGTGACGGACCTGACGTTCGCGCAGACACTAGACGTCATCGCCGCGGAGGGGCCGGAGGCGATTCACAACGGCACTCTGACCTCGAGGCTCGTGGCCGACATATCGAGCTTCGGCGGTATTATTACCGAGGAGGATCTCCGCCATTTCCGGTAAGTTACGGATGTGCTTTTGAATAGATACTTCATAGAGTACGGATAAGTAAAGTCTGGTTTACTATTTACAGATCTTGCAATCTACGAGCGCGCGGCGCTCTTAGTTGTGCGAGTGACCAATCTGTATACGCGTCAATGTAGGTGTAGAGTGACCGTACGTACGGCTCGCTCGCTACCTCAGAACACAACGAGCTCGCTACTGACCGCTCCGTCGGGTACGCACACTAACAAAAATGTGTATTTACGATTACAACTACAAATAAAGGCCACGCGCGCTCGTAGATTGCAAGATCTGTACCTATCAAAACGAGAAGTGACAAGGCACAGGTCTCTTCATATTATATACTTGAAAAAATTAACATGAAGACCTCCATTTCAATGAGGTTGACGAAGAGCTACGTAATATCTCATTGTACTTCATCGTCATCATCATTCAGCCACAAGAAGTCCACTGCTGGACATAGGCCTCCTCCATGGATTTCCAAAAAGACCGGTTGGAAGCGGCTTGCATCCATCGTCTTCCTGCCACTTGGATGAGGTCATCTGTCCATCTTGTGGCTGGTCGTCCTACGCTGAGCTCGCCGATATGTGGTCTCCATTCGAGAACTTTTCGGTCCGATCAGCCGTCAGTTCTGCGTGCTCCGCCCACTGCCACTTCAACTTACTAATCCGCTGGGCTATGTCGACGACTTTCGTACATTGTACTTACTACTTCCACATTATACTATATAGCTTGCTTGTATTTAGGTATGCATGCATGCATGACGTTTGTATTGAGTTCAATACCGATACCGCATTATCTCGCCAAGATTTGCGCTCGTCGAACAGATCGAGCTCGACTTTACACTTTAATTCTATCCACTGCTACTAACTAAACAATCTTGACTTCCCATAGCGGAATATGGCTTATCGAGCTCGATTTTCAACTTTACCCATAAGCACCACTACTAACCAACCCAAGTTCCCCATAGCACGGAATGGCAGGACCCCATCGCCGTGAATCTATCGGACGAGTACACGCTCTACTCGGTGCCGCTGCCCGGCTCCGGGTCAGTCCTGGCCTTCATCGTGAACATGCTGCGCGGCTGGGTGGGCGCCGGCAGCGGCGTCCCCGCAGGCACCAACCTCTACTGGCAGCGCGTCGTCGAGACCTTCAAATACGCCTACGCCAAACGCACCGGCTTGGGTGACCTTATGCGCGACCATTCGGATCTCCACTACAGCATGGCCGAGGTAACTCAGTTCTTTGAAGGTTATGATGTTTGGGTGTAACCTCTTGCAGTAATTTCTGTCTCTTTGGAGTCAACGCGGTCGCTTCAGTCGGACAGCGTCATTTTCCTCTTTCTATCTGAAGGTTCATAACTACCCCAGACTGCGGTCATATTTAAATCCAGAATCTGCCATCATACACTGGCCCCGGATCTATAGTTATAGTCTCCCAAGCTGGAAGTCAGTTCTTGCTTTCATCGTGAACATGCTGCGTGTCTGGGTGGGCGCCGGCAGCGACTCTACTGGTGCCGGCGCCCACCTCTCTGCCGGTACTCTACTGGCAGCGCGCGTTGTCGAGACCTTCATATCATATACGCCTACGCCAAGCGCACCGGGTTGGGTGACGGGTCGGGCAGTCGGGTCTCCAATACAGCATAGCCGAGGTAACTTAGTTATTTCGAGGATGTGATGTTTGGGTGTAGCCACTTGCAGTAAGTTCTGTCTCTTAGGCGTCTAGCGTTGTTTTTCTTTTCTTTGCATTATCTGGAGGTTCATCAATACTTCAGACTCTGCAGGCTTATTTTGATCCAGAATCAGCTGTCATACTCTAGCCCCGGTTCTACAGTTATAGTCTCCTTAGCTGGGAGTCATTTGTAGCCTTTGTCGTAAATATGCTGCGTGGGCGCCGTCTGCGCTGGCAGTGACCTCTACTGGCAGCTTCCAGTCTTACTTACATCGGCATTGCGGCGGCAACTGCTGCTTCTTTTTCTCTTAATTATTTCAAATGGATGAAGCTAACTAAAGTCTAGCCTCTTGCAGCATTACTTTCTATCTTTAGTGCCCATAGATCACTACAGCTAGACAGCCTGCACAATCTTTCTCGTAACACCTAGAGGTTGATCATTGAACCAGTCTGCAGTCATACTCTGATCTTGAATGTGGAGTTCTTATCTCTCCAGCACTAAGTCAGACTTTGACTTCATCGTGAAAATACTGCGTACTTGTAGGCCGGTTCTTTCTCTTTATTCTGCAGTCTATTATAGGTTCCTAACCTTAAAAGGAAAAATCGGAACCCTTATAGGATCTTTGATCCCTTTCTTGTCCGTCGGTCCTTCCATCTGTCTTGACTCTTTTTCGCAGGGACGGGTTAAGCGATCAAGTTGAAATTAATATCAAATACTTACTTACTAATCCGAGATCTATTAATTTGCCATGATTTCACATGAAAAAATATAAGAATTATTAGCTTTCAATTGGGTTGTAAGTAGGTAGGTACTCTGTTGGGAGTTTGTAATCCTTTGTGCGGAACCCTCAACGCGGCAGTACTTGCACTTTTTCGGTTTTTTTATTTCTTTGTATGTCTGTATAAGTGAAGGTAAACCGGAATATGTACTACTTAGAATAAGTACTGTAAGCTGCCAAATAAATAGTGTAGTGTTTGAACTACAGAACTCCACTTTAAATTTATTGTGTTTGATTTACCTATCTGTGGCAAACAATTTGACAAGATAAGAATATTCTTTATGGTACACCAGAGCATATGGCATAAAACCGGCTAAGTGCCTGACGGGCCAGTCTAGGGTTCCGTAGAAAGAGGATCTTTACCTGATTTGCAGAACTAATAACTCATATGTCAGTAGACAGACTAATATGTCTGTAGTTTTCCCTTGTGAAAATAATAATGACTTCAAAAGTAGTTTGGATAATATCCTCTCTAGTATAATCAGCTGGCTAAATGATCATAATTTGGAACTTCAAAAAGACCAAACTCAGCCAGTATAAACCTTACCAAAAGCGAGAACTAAATACTGATTACGTTTAAAATAATACCTATATTAGAAAGCGTAGATGTTTTTTCCGTTACTGGGCCTAAATGTATATACAAAAATTGACTGGAAAGTCTATTGACTGGAATATCGAGTAAACTCTCCCGTTTCACTAATGCTCTAACTAAACGAACTAAAGAGATCCACAAACATAAAAACCGCACTCTCAGCTTATTATGCTTATGCACATGCATGGCTAAGCCATGGGATACTACTGTGGGGAAATAGTACTGATGCACCTAGCTTAGAATAATAAATAATGTAGACAAAATGGAAAGCTATAGAGAACATTTCATTAAACTTAAAATCCCTACAGTTGCCTCATTACATATACTTGAAATTTATAAATTTGTTAGAAAAAACCAGCAACCAGCATCGCTTGCTAAGGACCAATACACGAAACCACTGAATTTAAGAAACCAAAACAAATTAGCCATACCTACCTCAACACTAAAACTTCATAGTTCAGGTCCACATGTATTGGCAACTAAATTATATAATAAATGATCAAGATATATTCTACAAGAAAGGGTAGGTATTAAACAGATTTGTAAATTAATTAAAAGATTATCTTATACAAAAAATGCTATAATAGTGTAAAAGACATTAAATTTGTATTAGTAAAAAAGAGGGTATAGTCGATGTATATAACAGTGTTAGTGCTAAGTTAGATTAAGTTAGTTTTAAGCTGTTTTAAGCAACTACCTACTCATAAAAATATTAGATGCTTCCAATATTTTTATTATGGAAACGTAATACATTAGTTCCTACTAACTGTGTTGCAGTGCCCTTACAGGGCTCATGTTGAGGGCTATATTATTTATATTATTACTGCTGTTACGTGGAGCATGCTGTCTCGCTCGCACAATTTAACTTTTTTTATATTGTAATAATATTAATGTGGTCTGAGGGTTTGATGCATAATTAAATTGCGGATATTCAAGGGACGTTTTTGTCACGTTTTTGCAATCAACCGTTTAGCCGGAAAAGGGGAACGCCCTATTCTAACAAAAATTTGCGCTTAATATTTCGCAAACGGATCCTTAGATCGGAAAGTGGTTGTCCACACTCACAATATTTTTAAACGACCAATCCAACGATACCCCACACTGTGTAGGCAAAAAAAATCATCCCTAATTTAGGTGTAGGGAACCTTCCCTACCTACCAACCTATCGTAATTATTTTTTTACATTTTATCCTGCCGTTTTGTCGGCGGTATTAATATGTATATGCCAAATATCAGCTTTCTAGTACTGGTCGTCTCTAGGCTAAGCCGCGGACAGACAAACAGACGGACGGCCATGGCCTTGTTGACTACGGAAACCAAAAAAATACATGACAAGGGTATTTGGGAGGCGACCTCGGGTAATGAATTGTGCAATATTATGATAAAGTGATTTACGCTTGTTAGTTATTAGCACAATATAGTCGGATAGCTTCCCACTTCCGTTATTGCGAAAATTGCGAAATTGGAATCAATTGCGGTGTAATGCATAGGATTACCCCATAGTTAGGTCCATAAGGTCGATAGGAATTGCGCTATGTGCATAATATTTTTTAAATGCACAGTGATTGGAGACTTCACAGCCCGAGCTTCATTCATGACCTTGAGTAAAGTTCTGTGCTGTCGGCAACTCTCCATCAATGTTCGCAATAAGATCCTGCACTGTTACATATGGCCTGTCGTTCTTTACGGATGGACCATAAAGGAAGAGTCCGAAAAATACATGCGCCTTTCGAGATGTGATGTTACCAAGAACGTTGGCTGAAACATCCTTGGATGTAACCGATGAATGCTCCGGATCAGCTGGACTGAAAAAGTGACCAACGTCGAAGTCCTTAGACAAATGCACATGAAGGTGGAACTTGTTTGAACCATCAAGGAGCGAAAAGTGGCCACTTAGGCCAAGCTACGAAGAAAGAGATACAGTTGCTGTAGACCATTATGATGGGCAAGGTATAAGGAATAAGAAGGCCGGGAAGGAGAAGGATGTCGTGGTTGTGCAACATCAAAGCATGGACCGGTGGTAAAACCGCGGAGGAGCTGTTCAGAACTGCACTGAACAGTAAGAGCTGACTGCCAGCCGCCATTGATTAGAGGCACTTTAACAAGAAGTGCAGACTAAATTCCACGTCCATCCGGAAGAGCCCTTTTGATTTTTCCTACAAATAGCATATGTAATTCAAGAATAAACTAAACGAAGCATTCCTACTGACCTCGTGGTCCTGAGTCTGGGGTTCCCGCTAGATAGAACCACGCACCTGAACTATCCTCAGCCTCACATTATTACAATCGTCTCTTGAACTCCACATATCTTAGCCGAGTTTACCGAGCTTCTGATCTACCCATTCGGTCCAATCCACCACTTGTCACTTTGCTCCTACCATATCTGGACCATAACACAGTGTATCCTAATTTGAGAACTGGACAAGTGATTGTATTGTGTTTATTTTATGTTTAACATACAGGAATGGTCCTGGTCCCTAAAATACAATCACTTGTTCTAGTCCCTAACTAGATACCTTGTCCAAATGGTGACCAGACAACGACTTCACCAACATAGAAATACACGTAGAAGTAAAGGCAAGACGATCCTAAGTATTGCCGTCTTTTACCCACCAGTTAGAGAGAAACCTGAGCGACGCAGCATGGGCGGAGAGCTTTCGGCCGCTGGTGACCGACGACCGCACCTTCCAGGACTGGCGGCACTACGGCGCCCTGTTTGATGGCGCCGACGACCACGGCACGGCCCACGTAGTCGTCGCCGCGCCAGACGGCAGCGTCGTCTCCATCACCAGCACCGTCAACTACATGTAAGTTGGGAATTAGGTATACTGCCACTATCGATCAATTATCCCCTACTCGTCCACTGCTGAACACAGGCCACGCTGAGCGACCATACACGATGCAATCTCTCTTTCAATGGCCCGACGATTACGGCGAGTGGTCGTCGCACTCTATCTCATCTCGTGGTGGCTGTGGGTGGTCGATGGTGCTTCTAAACTCTGGCTAACCGGCAGGTTGGAAGTAGGTAGATACCTGGAGACGATATAATGTGTTAACATGTGGTTACAATGTATTAGCCCCAGGTGATTCAAGTGATTTAAGCCTACGTGTCCTGTAAGACTAATTTAGCGTCTACTGACTTGGTCTTCTGTAAATCTAATTTTAACAGCTGTCAGTTTTTTTACTGTATGCATTTTGGCCAACTGACATAACAGATTATTAGTGTACCCCCAGTAGGGTATATGAAAATTAACCTTGAAAAAAACAATGGTTTTCAATTGTTATTTTCAAGGTCAGGACTGAGGAGGTTAAGTTATGTCTAAAATATCCGTATTTTTACGTCTACCACATATATCAAAAGTATGTAAGGGTAAATGCGAAGGTCCCAGGTCCAAATAACGGGGCAGTTACTCACTCCCTCTTTCACAGCTGGGGATCCCAGCGGCGCTCCTCGCTGGGCTTCATCCTCAACAATGAGATGGATGACTTCGCCATCCCCGACCGCACCTCCGCCTACGGCATGCCGCCGTCCCCGGCCAACATGCTGGCGCCAGGTAAGCCATCTCTTCTGCTCCTATATGCGACAGGCATATTTATATGTGCATGGGTTATTGAAAGAATACTGAAAGTAATTTTCCAAAACATTTAATCAAGTTCTTTATCTATTTGGTATGTATGTTTGCATTTAATTGCCATTTTTATTGGATTTTTGTAATTGAAATGGAAGGTCATCGGTATTCTTGAGGTGACTGAATTACTTATGTAGATTACCTGTGTGTTTTGTTTATACTGTATGCATTGTCTTTATTTGTAGTTTTTATATTGTTTACAGGGGTCTTGCAACCTCAAATAAATGCGTTTTATATTATTTTGCATATTCGTGTAACTGTCGGTAATAATCAATCAGTCCGTGCTCGTCCACTGATACCATTCTTGACTGATAAGGCAGCGAAGAAACTCCTCTGTCCATCTATTCAGATAATCTTAAGCTTAATGGGTTCTTAATTAAGATCTAAGCCTGGTAATAGTAGATTGTTCACCAAGGGCGCAAACAAAATATTTGCGTCGAGGTTGTGAAATTGAATCCAGAGCGAACTGAGACGATTCTCTAAGAATCGCTGAAGGAGCGACGGATTCAACACTACCGGGACCAAAAATGATTTGCGCCCGTGTAGAACACTCTGCTTCAAACTACCATCTGAGAGGAATGAAATAAAAGATAACACTTACATACCTACCACTCAAATGTAACTTCTGGCAGGAGGTTTTGAATTGCTTGTGTTGCCTGTTTTTCAACGGACTTCAAAAAAAGAGGAGGTTATCAATTCGACGCGTATATATATTTTTTTGTTTATATAATATTCTGGTGTTAAGAGGACACTTTCATCATCGCTTGACGACATTTTTCCGAGAAAATAAGTGAAAATAGACAAAAAAAAAAGCGCGCCAATGTTATTGATTTTTTGCATAGAAAAAAAAACTTGCGTTCCAATTTCAAATATTTGACAATTAGGTAGGTAGGTACTTGTTTTGCAGCAAAGAGCTTGGTAGTTCCAGTAAGTAGTTTCAAACTCGGTTTTAAAACTTAGGTATTGCTTGGGTTGGACCGAAATAGATAGGTATAGGACGAATCCTCAAGAGTGAAAGAGAAGTCCGACTTCTTAGTAAATGAGTGCATTAGTATATAAATTTAAAATTGGATTTTGAGTCTATTTACTTCAATGCATCTTAGCTTGAACAACAATAGCGTGTTTAGGGTCCTAAATGCATCAAAATGCATAATTTCGAGCAGATGGAGTGAAAAATATGTTTTAAATAGCACAGACATTCTTCTACATAGGTCAAGGCTAATATATTGGTAGAGCGAGTAAATCGTAACTTTTATCAAATTATGTATATGAACCTTCATATCCCGCAAAGTAAAAATCTGAAAAAATTGTCTCGTTGGGGTGTCTTAGGCCCGTATTACAGAAGCGTACTCAAGCGCCGATCTCAGTTTAAGACTAGATTTGAGTATGGTTTTCATTTTAGAACGTTACTTGAGTTGACACTTACCAATCACAACTCGACTGAGTAATAGCTAATTCGAGAACGATACTTGGGTTGCAATCTCTACTTAAGTCATGTTCAAATCTGTATTTACTCAAGTGTGGTCGGAACCACGCTTGAGAGTCGATTTTCCTTGTGAATTGTTTCGTAATTATTGTAAAATGAATATATTTGAAGATATTGATCCTTATGACGATATAGAGGGTTATTTTTAAAGTCACTGGATGCAGGCGGCACAAGACCGGGAAGCTTGGAAAACCATGAGGGGGGGGGGTCTATGTCCTGGAGTGGGCGTCAAATGGCTGATGATGATGATAAAATGCGTCGTAATCATCATAAGCAGCCTATATACGTCCCACTGCAGGGCACAGGCCTTCTCTCAGAGAGAGTATGGGCTTAATCACCACGCGTGCCCACCGCGGATTGGCGATTTCAAGCCATCGATAAAAAAAAACGATTTTTTTTATCGATGTTTCAAGCGCTTAAAATGCTGTCTGGCAACAACTTTTCATCATCATCAGCCCACCTCTGCCCACTGCTGGTATAGGCCTTTTCTCCATTACGCCATCTTTCCCGGTCTATTTCCATTCGCATCCATAGGCCCTTTGACGACTTGGTCACATCGTCCGACGATCGACAACTTTTGTTCTATGTGTTTTTCTCAGGTTTTTATTTTTGATATCAGACTTTATATAATTTTATAATTAAAGTTGTTGTCCCTTGTCTACGCAGAGGTCTAGGTACAATTGATCAGTGTCGAACGTAATTGTTGCATGCGCTGTGCTTTCACAAGTGATGCGACACCAGCAGAGGATGAACAGCATAAGCATTCCTCTTCACTGTAGTGAAGTTCATTTTCCTCATTTTTTCACTCATATTGTTTCAAGACAGCGCCTCTTATAAACAAACTAAACAAATTAATTAGATAGACGTCAGAAGAAATTTTATCGCTGACATTTGTTACGTTCCGTTCTTTAAACAAAACAAACACATAAGAGGCGTGCACGTTGTGCTTATTTATTTATTTTATTTTATTCAAATAACTAAATAATGAAAATTTAAACATCTAATTGACGAATAAATAAAAAAATATTTTATTTTCTTCTGTATATTTCACATAAGTAAACTAATTCTTATCAATATTTTATTACATCATGCGTAGAACGAAATAAAAGTTTATACTTGATTTTTCTTGTCATAGAAAACAAACATTGGTCATAGACAATCTGATTGCAGTTCAGAATCTCTACTTAAGCAGCGATTGGCTGAGGAACCCTTAAGTACTATTTAAAAATAAAGGGTGTGCTTGAGCATCGATTCAGCGCTCAAGTTATGATTGGGCGATCCGAGATCAATCTGCGCTTGAGGATCGTTCTGTAATACGGGCCTTAGGTACTATGACTGTGAATTTACCCTATAAAAGTAGGGACACACTTTATTCACCATATGAGGCAAAAAACATACGCATATGACCCTACTTTTATATACGGTATGTTTATTGATTTATTTTATTTTATCTATTTGGAAAAAACAAGAAACAGGCTACAGTTTTATGTTAGTATATTCAAAATTATTCAGGGTCGTCTGCCACAAAGCAAAATGCGGGCATATAAAATCCAAAATCCTTAGATCTTGTAATACCTAAATCTGAATCGATTTGGACTATTATAAATAAGGAAACAGTAATTTCACATAAAATTAATGATAAATTAATAACTTCAAAATTAAATGAAGACATTCGCTGCGGCTTTTGAACAGTAAAGTTCTTTACAAATGTTTCAATTGTAACGAGTAAGTAACTACGGCTCTTTTAGAATCTTCTCCTGCTCTTGCTGAAAGTATTTTGAAAGACAATGTCCCCCCATGCGATCACGATATTTCGTTCGACTACATTACAGCCCATACCGTGATTAAAACGTTTAAAAATTTTATTTTTCAATTTTTTGTGAGGGAGCGGGAGAAAAAAAATCAAGTCACTTACACCCAAAATTTATCCTACTTAATTCTTGGCTTTAAAATTTGAAATCCTCAATTTCCATCTCCGAAAATCTTCACCAGAACATCACCAAATTACCTTGGGACTATTTTTATGCTATATTTTTTTTAATATATGCATATTACTAAAGTATGGGTCCCATTGGGCCTTATTTACTGCTGTCTATTGAAGAGTTCCGTTATCCATCTCTGAAAGTCTTCATTAAATCTTCACCAAATTAAAATGGGACCAATGGGTCTTTGGTCTATTTGAACAAAAAAAAGTTGTCGAAATCTATCAAGATTTGACAGAGTTATGCGAGAACATAGCCAAAAAAAAACAAAAAGGAATATACGCGTCGAATTGAGATCCGCCTTTTTTTTCAATTCGGTTAAAAAGCTAAATCTTAAATAAACTGAAAATTTGTGGGGTATGTCAGTAACAGTAGTTACCTAGCTCAGCAATCGATGTCCTAGCTCCCCATTTAGCCAGAATCTTTAACAAATGTTAAGATGAGGCTACATTCCCAGACCCAAGGAAATACAGTAGGCTCGTTCCTTTATTTAAAAGTGGTGATAAGCGAGATCCCACAAATTTTAGACCAGTCTCGGTTCTACCCGTCCGGCAATCCGGCTTCACGCAAGGGCGCTCTTCGGCAGACGCTGGCGTCATGTTAGTTAAACATATATTTAGTACATGGGAGGATCGCAAGGATGCTATAGGCGTATTCTGTGATTTGTCGAAAGCATTTGATTGCGTAGACCATGAAACACTACGTAATAAATGGGAACAGCCTAACACTCATGAGATCATATTTAGAAGGGGGGGTTCAAAAAGCATGAAATATAAATAGAACATAAATAGAACTATCATGAAGGTCAGAGGTCAGATGAGTGCCACAGCGATCTATATTGGGGCCGTTCCTTTTCCTCGTATTATATGTAAATGATTTGCCGTTCATGGTTCAAAACATGTCAGAAATAGTACTATTTGCCGACGACACGTCACTTATTTCTAAAATTAGGAGACAAGAAAATGACATCGAGGATACAAATAATGCTCTCTCTCAGGTACTAAACTGGTTCACTTCTAATAACTTATTGTTAAATTCAAAAGAGACAAAATTTATAAAGTTTAATCTACCAAATGTCAAAATGTTATACTTACAAACTAGACCTTGTAGAAGAAACTGTATTTCTGGGTATCACAATTGATGCAAAGCTTCAATGGGATCCTTATATTATAGACAAATTGGCAAATAGGCCTAGTTCTGCAGTAATGAAAAAAATGCACATCAACGTAGGTTAGCTCGAAGTAAATACTACCTAGTATTAAGCTCGCCTTTGTACAATATTGGGTTTTTAGTGCAATGAAGAATTTTTTAATTAATCGATTATATGCAGTCAAAAGAATCCGGGAATGGAGAACTTGCACAAAAAATGTTTTAATAGAAGGACACGTTAAAAGATAAATAAACGTGGTATTTTTTTTCTCTGCGACTAATACTTTTGATAATATAACCAGTCGAAAACTCAATATTGTCACGTGGTACTAAAACGCGCCATACAAATCGACCTTAGTCTATGACGTCACTCCCTAACGTTATGCCTATGATGTATGAAGCGTTTATCAATATTTGAGTTATGTCGTAATATAATATTTTTATGCATGTACACCCTTATAAGAAAACTTTCAGAATTTAATGACAAAGCGAAATCTAATAAGTTTTATATTATTAGAACTTTACTTTTCGCATATTTTAGACGCAGGTTCCCATTAACTGACGTCGCAACTACTAGGCTTGTTTATTTTAGTTACTTCCATATTATTATGTCCTATGGCATACTACTGTGCGGTCGGGCAGCAGACAATGAGATCATCTTCGTCTTGCAGAAGAGAGCGATCAGATTCATTTATAAGCTAGGCAGTAGGAATTCTTTAGGAGATTTCCTTAAAGAAATTAACATCCTCACAGTTGCTAGACAATATATCTTCTAGGGAAAATATTATGTAAGTCAGGAGAAATATAAGTAACTTTAAAAATGTAGGTTGTAGCTAACACAATGTAAATACAAAAAATAAACATAAACTTTCGTTCCCAAGATTTAGGCTGGCAAAGACTGTTTTAATCGGCGTTTTTCGAAATCGTGTGTTTTATAAATTAGATCGTAAGTTTGGAGTTTTTTTTGTCCATTATTTCTGCAGTGATCTAGATTTTGAAATGGACGCCTGGTTTTACTTGTAACGTTACGCCAGTTTTTGTGTTCAAGCATAAGCAGCCTATATTCGTCCCACTGTAGGACACAGGCCTTCTCTCAGAGAGAGAGTATATTAATCATCACGCGTGCCCACCGCGGATTGGCGATTTCAAGCGCTGAGGTATGTAAATAGCTCAGACACTCAGGTTTCCTCACGATGTTTCTTCTTCACCGTTAGCGAGTGGTATTGCTACCATAACTTCACAAATGTACATAAGTTAGAAAACAAAGTCATAGGTAAGTACATGTCCGCACTGGGAATCGAACCTGGTCTCCCGCTTCCGAGTCCAATGTTCTAGCCACTAGGCTACCACCGCTTACCACCAGTTTTTGTGTAACTTTGAATTAAAAAAATTGCATTTTAGAAATAGCCCTGTATACAGGTATTAACCAAGTATTACGGCAGGTCTGCAGCCACTAAGCTCCATGGTGCCTACTGTGGTGCTATCGAACAACGGTCAGGCGGAGCTGATCCTCGGCGCTGCCGGTGGCACTAAGATCACTACACAGGTCGCTTTGGTCAGTACTTTTGAATGGGTAACTGCGTGCTTAAAAGTGGCTTCATTATATCGTTACGGTCTTATTATTAAAAAAACACGATTGCTTAAAAAACTCGATAAACGACTATTAAAATAGTCTGTGGTGGGGATTTTACAAGGAAAAGTAACCATTAAATAAACTGCTTCTAAGGATTGCTTTAGAAGAATCGTGTTTTTATAAATAAGGCTAACGG
Organism: Yponomeuta malinellus; assembly: GCA_947308005.1. Classification (NCBI taxonomy): domain Eukaryota; kingdom Metazoa; phylum Arthropoda; class Insecta; order Lepidoptera; family Yponomeutidae; genus Yponomeuta; species Yponomeuta malinellus. The sequence continues at coordinate 9,364,065 of OX371006.1, read as the reverse complement.
CCTGTTAGAGAAATAAACGTAGCGCAAGGAAGTCGGACCATTCAGGTACATAGCTCTCTCCAAATCTTCGTTCTTGTGAATTGCAAAAATGCCGGTCAAAATGTTGGCTTGCATAAATCATCATCATCATCAGCCATTTGACGCCCACTGAAGGACACAGGCCTCCCTCATGGTTTCCATAACCATGAGTGGTTTTGCCATAATCGCCACGCTTGGCAGGCGGGTTGGCGATCGCAGTATGCGGTTGGAATCTCAGGAACACGCTGCTGCCCGTCTCCTAGTAATTTATTTCCTTAGTCGCCTTCTACGACATCCACGGAAGGAAATGGAGTGACGCTATTCTTAATCCGGCGCCACACTTGCATAAATAAATATTACAAATAAAATAAAATATTGTAAGGCCGAATTGCACAACTTCTTAAATTAATGTTGCTTAGGGAGCCATTTCAATTATTTGCTTTCATCGCAATCTCGTCGCATCGGCGCGGATTTTCGTTCAAGTTATCTCCCGAGCATTAGAAGTTAGCTTTTCTAACTCTACTGCCTGCCCCCACAGACGGCGCTGAATGTAATCCTGGAGCGCGAAGACATCGGCGAGTCGATCCAGCAGCCACGCCTGCACCACCAGCTCATACCCATGGAGGTCGAAGTCGAGGAGGCCTTCAGTCCCGTATGTATTTCAAGGTTCTACCACCACTAACATGGTAATGCTACCTGGGGGGCGAGTCTCTGTTCATTAGTGACCATAGCTGGGCTTAACAAAACATTTACAAACAATGGTCACGGTGTGGCTCTGCTACGGCAATAGGCTGCTGATTCAACATACTGCTGAAGGTGTCAATCTACTGCTCAAAACAACTTAGGGTAATAAGATTTCAAAGTAGAGTAAAACTTTTTGCTTGGGTTTTTAATTATAACTGGCCACTAAATATTAAAGTGGCATCCTTTACGAAGAACATCAGCGATCAGCGTTTTTGTTAGTAGTTCTTAATATGGTGGCCAATGGTCTATGTAGTACACCTAAAAACAGATTGACGCCATTTTTTCTTAACTTTTTAATTACAGAAAAACTCACTTTAAGCGTCCGTTCAAGTTTTCTTTATTGAATGAGTATTTTTGCTCAGGGGGATAAGTAGGTACTGAGTAGAGATCCCATCTCCAGTTCCTACATACCTATGTTCGACCCTCTTGAAGCAGAGTGACAGCTTGTGACATCAGACAGCTCGTGACAAAGTGACATGCTTCTATTAGATTTCTAAACCAAATTAACACTCACTTCAATCAATAACACACACAATGGCTCTTGGCCACCATACTAAGAACTGCTAAGAAAAACGCTGATGTGCTTTTGTTTTTTTTTTTCATTCATAATATCACTTTAATATGGTGGGCAGTTAAAAAAAACCAAAGAACTTTTTTTTTGTTTCACTTTGAAATCTTAATCCCCAAATTTGTTTGAGCAGCTTACGTTGGAAAAGAAAGTAGTGTTACAAATATAATAGAAAAAATTGTATTTAATATCGTCTAAAATATGTTTTACGGCAACTAGTCCATTCTAAGGAAAGAGACGCAGATTAGCATAACAATAATAATATGGTATTGAAAGTTCCATTGTACCATTCAGTAATGTGGCGTAGGTATAGCATAGAAATAGATCCTTTATGCTCTAAGGCGTATAGTTACGTACGTGGCATCCATACGACCACAGTCTAGTTACAGCTATTGTGCATGCCTATTATATTGTACACTATTACAATACACCTATTATTTTCGACTTACATTGACATTCCCAATGCAAATGACCTCGGCTATGTTATATAATCCTCGGCAGATAACTTGACCAAAAATCCGTTACATTCCGCGTGGCCAGCTAGACCCGAAATACTCGTACGTCCATGCGAAGTCAAAGTCAATTGGTCAAGTTATTGGTCAGACATTATACAGAGTGTAACACAATCCCAAAGGGTCTACATACTGTCAATACGTACACTTTTGGGAAACTTCAAATTCCGATTTAGTTGTTCCACATTTTTGACGCCGCAACTGGTAACTTTAGTATGGAATAACCTTTTTTTTTCGTCGAATCGATATCTCTAAAAATATCAGCTGCTCTATAAATTTGAATACCGTGCCGCATATATGTGGCAATAACTTTAGTATACTTACAATAGCTGAAATTTTTTTCGCGTTTTCGAAGTTTTGGCTGAGTAAGAGTACTTCGTATTGAAGAGTGAAACGTTCGTTTTCGGATGTAAGTATACGGGGATTTTTTTACATTCTGTATAATCAATCATCATCATCATCATCATCATAAGCCATTTGACGCCCACTGCAGGACATAGGCCTCCTTCGTGGTTTTCATAACCATGAGGGGTTTTGCCATAATCGCCACGCTTGGCAGGCGGGTTGGCGATCGCAGTATCTATGCGGTTGGATTCTCAGGAAGACGCTGCTGCCCGTCTCCTGGTAATTGATTTTCTTAGTCGCCATCTACGAAATCCACGGAAGGAAATGGATTGACACTATTCTTAATCCGGCGCCACACGGATGTATAATCAATATCTATAGGTATTGTTTGCCTCGGTGGTCTGGCGGTTAACACGCTTGAATATCAAAACAGATTCCATTCCCACCGGAGGCCGCCCTGTGGGTGTATTTACTTGTTTGTGATGTCCTTGCCTGGTTACCATATCTCAGGGTATCCTAGTTTTGGACCAGGACAAGTTGTGTGGAAGTTATTATAAAAATATTTCGTTTCAGTCTAAGTCTAGGTCTATGTGTAAACAGTTTTTTTAAATAAGTGTCAAATTTAAGGGGTTGTCAATAGAGGTTGACATTTCTTCATGAATAAACGAGCAAACAAATTGATAGACATTAACGCTTCCCTTATTTTGACGATTTCTGTCAACAGTTTGTTTACATATAGGTAGATCAGCCCTATATTACACTCACCAATCCTGAGCGATTCTACGATTTGGTGCGCATAATTAGGCCACAGAGCTGAATGAAACCAAATAAATATAATTGGTCTTTTTCTGCAGAATATCATTGAGTTTCTGAAGCACTTGAATGAAACCAAATAAATATAATTTTGTCTTTTTCTACAGAATATCGTTGAGTTTCTGAAGCACTTGGGTCACAACATCACATTGCAGCCCCGAACTACCGGATTTGCTGCTTTAGTAGCAGCCAGTAGGGACAACTTGGGCCACTGGATACCAATGACTGACCCCCGAAGGAAAGGCAGCACCGACGGCTTCTAATATTTTTTTAAGTGTAAGAACGACTCTCACTTTTCAAAATTTGGTCGTCTCCATAACTAGAGTCCCTGGAATATGTTAAATATTAATTAAGTAATTCAGTCTGTAAATAGAGGAAAATACCTTATCTGTATTGTTAAACATTTGTGATTTATCTTTATATTGTAGAACCAAATTAGAATCGAGTTTAAGTTATAAATACTAGATTAAATCTTCCTGTATGTACTGTTAAGGGGCTCCGTAGTGTAACACTAGCGCCACTAAAGGAAATAAAACATAATAACTTTTTAAACAGATCGTATTTGCAGACAGTCTCTGTACAATCTCTCAATCTTGTTATATTGGTATTTGGTAATAGTGATATTTATGACCCACAATTGAGGACCTAGGATCAATGACCTGCGACTAGATAGCATTCATGCCAAAAACGGCCGTTTTTGGCGTTGGGGCTATCTAAGTCCTAGTTTTTTAGGGTTCCGTAGTTGACAAGTAACCCTTATAGATTCGCCATGTCCGTCCGTCTGTCTGTCCGGAGCCTAGCTCAGAGACGATTAGTACAAGAAAACTGAAATTTGGAATAAAAAATATTGTGGGTGACGACCATTTTTTTATTTAGGGTTTTGTTTGCGAAATATTAGATATGATTTAAGGCGCAAATTTTTGTCCGAATAGGGCGTCCCGCCGCCGCCGCGGGACTAAAATTCGGGGTTCTAATCTTGAACTTACTTAATTTTTTTGTTTGCTCGATTCGCAGAGCTTAGTCATGTTGAGTAGAGACTGAGCTCGCGTCGTCGGTGTTGTATAAACAACTTTTACTACGGGAAAACTTGGAAGTACCGTTTCAGACACAATCAGGGAAGAAAGGGGGAGTTCTAGATTCCAACTTCAAATAGCAAATCTACAACTCCCCCTTTCTTCCCTGATTTTGTTAAAAGCCTTAGTTAGAATTTTGTTAAGACCATTATTTAGAATGAGATACCTACATACTTCAATAGGCATCTTTGAACGTTGCCCACCAAAAATATTTTTATGAAGTTGTTTTTAATATTGTTTTTTTTTGTAGCGCGATTTAAAGGAATGGACCATAGAGTAGGTACCCAGTTTCACATCGGACGATAACGACTGAACGACATCGTTGGACAAGTAGGTATTTGTATTTGTAGGTAGGTATACAATGTTCAACGTTCGCACAACCACCTTAGTAACTGTATGAAACTACCAGAAAGTATGATGTCGAAATCTTGTAATTACCTTACTGTTATCATCCAATGTGAAATCGACCAGCATGGTCTCAAACTGACTTCAAGGTAGGTGTAGGTGCCATGAGAAGTAGTCAAGTCTTTACAATTATGTACTTTTCACATTTTTTTAGGTTTCCTTACCAAGAGTTAAAAATACGTAACTCAATTAATTTCATATTTTCGGTATGTACCGACCTATACAACGGGTAACTGGGTTGTACATGGTTGTACCTATGTCAGTAACACGGACAGTACTCAAGTGTTCCTATATTATCCCCCGTACTCAACGCTAATGTGGCGTTACAATTGAGTGCGTCTATTTAGTGATTTAGCCAAAATATGACTTTAGTTTCCGATGCCCTTTAGTCAGTTTTAATAAGAATTATATTTGTTATGTTTAAAACATATTCTAATTCGCTATTTTGGACATAATGCGTGTAATTGCGGCACAATTTGAAACATAATAACGCCGAAAGTAGAGGGGCAGGGCGCTATCTTTGTCTATTTAATTTATTATGAGAAACGTAGATATCTCGTATTATTATTATTTATTATTATGTAGATATAAATTATATTGAAAAGATAAAGATTGGCGAAGATGTTATAAATAAAGTGCTGTGATGTTTTTATTCTGTATTTTATTTTATTTAAATATATTTTTATCATGAATCAAAAATAATATTTTATTTAGGTACCTTACACTTGCATGCACACGCTATTGCTTTTCAAATAATTCAGGCGTTAGAGTCTGACAAACGACATCGTAACCTGAGAAATTGGCGGGAAATCAAAAAATATAACTGTGGTGTCATAGGACAAAAAATAATTGATACTGGTTTGTCTTTATATTTTGAATTGTAATAGTAGTTTATGCAACTGTCATATAATGAAGGGTATTAAAATACGAGTGTGAGTTTATGAAACGAGCGCAGCGAGTTTCATAATAGTAACGAGTGTTTTAATACCCGTGTTATATGCAATTGCATACACTACTTTATCTTCACTAATGCAATTAATCAAACAACAAATTTATTAAATTAAATTCACGCGTACGTGTATCATTACAGTGATTTTGCCGCCATTAAAATTTAACCAATGAGAGCGCAGCTTCAATAAAACGCGACCAACCTGATTGGCCCTGCAATCTAGTTTGTCGCGTTTTATTGATGTTATAATGAGATTTTACGATATCGATGTGAATATTATAACATCATGTGAAATTGCTTAAATTGAGTTTTTTGTTGTCTGCGCTATAACAGTAGTAATTCAAGTATTGAAAACATAAGTAGAATGTTACAACATTAGTGTAGATAAAATTCTTTATTGCACTAAGAAGACAATTTTGTACAAGGGCGAGCTTAATACTAGGTAGTATATTTTAAGCTGCGTTAAAAATAAAAAAATAATTTGTTACTACTTAGGCATATTAAAGCCTTATCTACATACATACATACATAAACTCACGCCTGTATCCCAGAGGGGTAGGCAGAGACCAGTCACTGCCATCTGCCACTGGCCTTACCTAAGACCATAAAATATCTCATGTTGATAAACTGACAGTATGTATTATTATAAGATATTGTCTATGCAATTTATTACAAAAATATCTCATTAAGTATATCGTCTGTTACACTCTTTAATACAGTAAAAAATTATCTATTTACTCATTAATTACGAACATTCAGCCAACAAGTATCAAAATTATAAAGTCACAATGGTAACAGTAGTGCGGCAGTCATCAAACTAAAGTATCTTGTGTAACGATGCTGACATTACTGAAAGGTCAGTATTATGAAATTTTTGGACATACATTTTAGTTTTCATCTTGTTATTTTAATTGATCGAAAACAAAAAGCTCTGGCATTCTTCCATAACGCCACGATTTGCTAGAAATATCAAGTCCATACCTACTGGCGCGCAAGGGGGTTGTAAAATAAAATCCTGTTCGTTGCCTTTCTTAGGTTGTGTAGCATTTCTTTGGCACATTTTTCTTTCAAATCTCGTCTCCACTTCACCAGCTTTTTTTTTATGAACAGCCTCCTCAGGCCCAGTCGCCTCGCCCGCCTAGCTCAGTCAATAGGTTCAATCAAGAAGTTATCTTGAACGCGGCCATGAGAAGGAAAAAAAGCGCGCGAGTTAACTGTCATTTTGACACATTCATTGTTGTTTCAGCAAAACGAACGGCAAAATCTGTTTGTGAATGATGGGTAAATGGTGATTAATTTCGAGATAACGCAATAAATTACAAAAGAACGGAGGACTAATCCATTTTAAAGTGAATTTAGTGTATCTGCACCATATCAACATGGCACACAATCTTTCAGAAGGGTCTCTCGAGGTTATTAGCCGTAATTCATGTTGGATCTCTGTTCTCTATCTTTTCGAATGCTTAGGGTATTTATTTATTTCATGTTTTCAGGTGATCATGAACGGTGGTCACTATGACAACCCTGTAATGCAAGTCTTAGGCAGCAAAAAGATCCAGGGTAGCGGCGCGAACGAGCGATTTCGTCTGCTAGTATCGGATGGAAAACACTCCCACAGTTTCGCGATGCTTGCAACACAACTCAACGAAAAACTGATCACCGGAGAGCTCTCCGACTACTCCGTGGTGCGAATAGACCGTTTTGTCACCTCCCTGCTGAAAAACACTGGTAAAGGAGAAAAGTGAGTTATTGTTTTGATTTTATTATGTTCCATTTCCTATTGGCTTTCTGCCGAAGTGTGTTAAGGTTATACAGCAATGAGAATTAGTAATTAGGCTGGCCTAATGCAATTTATACTGTGAATGAACAATAAGGTGATGTGATAATTTTAAACTATTGATTGGAACCTCCACTCTGTGTTCTATACAGGAGGGTGATGATAATCCTTGACCTCACCATTCTCACTCCTGGCACGCAAGTTGGCAAGAAACTGGGCAATCCACAGACCTGGTCAGAGGACGCAGCAGCAGCCACCCCAGCCGCTCCAGCCATGCAGCCTGTACCCCGCCCAGCACCGGCCCCTATGGCACAAATGTCTCGCCCCTCACCTGCTGCGGGTCTGGATAACAGTATCATATCTTCCCAGATGACTCACCCCATTGCTAGTCTCAGCCCATATCAAAATAAGTAAGTATAGCCAGTGCTCTGCTCCTTACCTAGCTTGCACCTGTATGGGTAGTATGATCACCATAGTCTCGCATTTTAAATAAAAGTTGTGACTTTCCAGTACATTGTCAAATTCTGACATTAGTGCCACAAAACGTGTGACGTTTGCTATTGTACACCCCATGCTGTATCCCTTGTTTTGAGCTATGGAAAACTAAAGACTACGAGTCAATGGCAGCAATAATAAAAAAAAAATATCTTATTGAGTTTCCGGTGACTATTATTTTTATAGCAATTATTGCTGTATATTAGTATATTAAGTATATTATTATTATGTATAAGTATGTAAATGAATATTCATATTTGCACCTACTACCCGTCTCACTTTTCCTTCAACAACTCTCCATCGTGGGTTGCCTGGAAGAAATTGCTATAAGCAATAAGGCCGCCAATTGTACTGCATTTTTGTAAACATTTCATTTTTGTGTTTTTCCTCGCACAATAAAGAATATTCTTATCTTATCTTATCTTATTGCTAGACAGTATGAAGTTTTAAACTGCTTGCACATGACGTCATACATATAAACAGAATGTCTAATATGCCATGCAATAGGTACAATTTCATATTGTATTGTTTTGGATTAAGTTTGTAGATATTTTATTTTTCGTTGTTTTAAATTGAACATCGGTATGGATTTTGTATCTATCTAGTACCTACCTAATATTGGAGGAAATTGTGCCTTGTGAGGTATTAAAAATTTTGACCAGTGAGGTAAAGAAAACTATGCTATAAAAATATGCTTGATATTGTAACATAAAAGCATAGTAAATTACCTAAAAGCATAGCAGAATAGACTATCAACCAAATGAATTGAGAGCTATTTGCATTCCAATAATTTGTTCTGTTGATAGTTTTTTTTTCTTCAAAATTTACAACTATGAAGTAGTCACTGACAGATCTGTTACAACCTTGCCATGCGCCCAACCAGGGGCTAAGTATAAGAATTCAAGTACAACAATGTCAGCAGATAGAATCTAAGTTGTGATGTAACTTTTGCCAAAATTACAATAATCACTATCCGGTTACAGAGTTTCTTTCTTTTGGACCAAACCAAGTGATTGTGTTGTGTGGATGTTATTTAATTTATCGTCTCAATTCTTCACCAGGTGGGTGATCAAGGCACGGGTAATGAACAAGGGCCCGATCAGGACATGGAGCAATGCCAAAGGCGAGGGCAAGCTCTTCAGCATGGATATCTGTGACGAGAGTGGCGAAATCAGAGTCACCGCCTTCCGGGATGCTGTTGACAAGTTCTATGATATGATACAGGTCAGCTGAAGATTTTATGTTGATGGTTGTTCTTAATGTCACTATGATTTGTTCTTTTGGTTTAACAAACAGCTTTTACATTACATTTGTAATGTAGTAGTATTGAGATTAGATTAAAACTCCATATTGCAACACCACAATAGCTAGAGATCAGGGCCGAGTTTCATAAAACTACAATTCGTAGCTTATTGAGTAGAGACTACTTGTTTGTGGGTTAATAGACTTTCCAATGTACATTTAATTGTTATATATAGTAAACAATTAATTGTAGTTCTATGAAACAGGCCCCAGATATGTGTGATATGTGGTCTTATGAGTTTTTTTACAATTTCAACATTGGCAATAAACAATTTTGAAGTACTGAGCGCGACGCCTTTGCGCGTTCGGTAAAACGTAAGTATGAATTCGACATTCCAAAAAATTACTATTGATATTAAGCAAAGGCACCATTTGTTTTTGTTTCATGGTTATGATTGATTTAAAGCCCTTTGGAGTTATTTATAAAAACATGCTTCTTCTAAAACACTCAGTTTAAATAATCTGTCGTTACGTCTTTCCCTTTACAACAGACTATAAACTGTCATAGAGGAGTGTTTTAAGGAATCGTGTTTTTATTAATAACCCGATAAATCTTTGAAGTGTGATATCCACCTAGAAGCATTATCTTTAGAAGTCAATCTGGGCATAATTCTTTAATTGAAGCTGTACAACTCTAAACTTTGTTTCCAGGTGGACAAAGTCTATTACATAAGCCGATGCCAGCTCAAGACAGCCAACAAGCAATACACAAGCATAAAGAATGACTATGAGATGACATTCACCAATGATACTGTAGTTGCAGAGTGTATGGATGAGGCATCCTCTGTTCCAACCATCAAGTACGAATTTGTGCCTATAAGCGAACTTGCTGATAAGAATGTGGATACTTTGCTTGGTAAGTATATAATTAGAATAAACTACCTCTTAATTTTTAATTAATTAGTTTTGCTTTACAGCTTATGTGACTTGGCTTTGTACAGGTCGACTTTATTTAACAAAAACATACTTGAATAAATTAGATGATTATTTATTCACTGTGATCGATGAACATTATTCACTCTACTCAATATTATTTCAATAGCGTTTATTTAATTAGAATTTTGATTCAATTAATTTTCAAAGCGCTCCACACTTTATGGCTAAGTCAAAAAGGATGTCCCATCACTTTCAGCATTCATATGGCACAGAGCGTAAACATAAACACGCGCTACGCTTGAAATAGCGCCTTGAAATATCAAGTTCGTTTTCTAAAAGAAAGGTTCAAAACGGTTCCTTGGGATTGAATTTTCGCTACACGACACTACAATTAACTGGATGCGGGTGGCACAACATCTACAGTGGGCATCAAATAGCTGATGATGATGATGACACTACAATAACAAAAGCAGTTCTGCAAAATATACAAATAAATAAGTGTGACTTGGTGCATTTATTTAACATTGATCAAGTTCATTGTGGTACCGATTTTGCCCCCAGACGTGATCGGCGTATGCACAGAAGCCAGCGACGTGCAAGAGCTGACGGCCAAGAGCACTGGCCGCCTGCTTAAGAAGAGAGAAGTTACACTCGTCGATTCTACTGGCGCTGTGAGTACATTCAACTGTTATCTAAAGTGTCCACAATGCTACTCAGTGTTCCATTTGCTCTTGAAAACTCTTAAAAATCGTCTGTAAAATCGATAATACGCTGACGCTGATTGAGAGACCGTTTCACCACGATGTCGACACGCTAAGAAGAAGAATTGAACACTGCAAGATGTCTGAGGAGGAGTCGACACGAAACAAGAAGAATTGCAATATATAAAATCTCGTGTCAGTGTTTGTTATCGAACTCGTCCGAAACGGCTTCACCGATTCTTATGACAATTTTTGTGTATATTTGGTAGGTCTGAGAATAGGTCGTAGGCTAATGAATATGGTAAAACAACGTTTGCCGGGTCAGCTATTTATTCTATAATTTGCTGCAGGTAACCCTCACACTCTGGGGCAACGAGGCGGAGGCCTTCGACGCTTCCACTAACCCCGTGGTCGCCGCGAAGGGCTGCCGGCTGTCAGAGTTCATGGGCAGCAAGTCGCTGGGCTGCCTCGCTAGCAGCATGCTGCGGCTGAACCCGGACCTTCCCGAAGCTCACAAACTGCGCGGCTGGCATGACAACGGCGGTGCCAGCGCGCCCCTGGTCAACATATCCGCCAAGTGAGTCCGCCACTTAACATATCCCCGTCTGCAGCATGCTGCGGCTGAATACCCCGACCTTCCCGAAGGTCACAAACTGCAAGGCTGGCACGATAATGGCTATGCCAGCCCGCCACTGCCTATCCGGCAAGTGAGTTCGCCACTTAACATAATAATATCCCGGCCTGCAGCGTGCTGTGGCTGAACCAGAAATTTCCTGATGCACGAACTGCCTGGCTGGTAAGTTGTGAGTTGAAGTAAGGTGACCAAAGGCTCAAAACGGACAGGCTGTGTTCCGACTGCAAAGTAGCAGTTTCTCAATGGACGATAATCGTAAAGACACATCATTGGACTGGTAAGTTCATACATTTACTAAGGCCATTGTGCAAACGTTGTATGAATACTAGTCCAACGATGTCGTGCAGTTACTGTTATCGTCCAATGTGAAACTGGCCTATGGCTGGTAAAGGAGGAGTGGGCACTAGGGTAGAACTGAATAATGTTTAAGAGTTTAAATTTATGAACTAATGCATATAATATTCATTTTATTCTTTTAGATCGGGCAACTACACTGGTGGTAGTAACGAATGGATCACATTCGCCGACGTAGAGGCCAAGCAGATAGGATATGGGGAGAAAGGTATACAAAAATCACCCTTCATTAATTTATGGCAGCAAACTAATATAGTTTCCATTACCATTAGCGAGTAGTATTGCTGCCGCCAATGCAAATTCGGAAATGTTTTATTCAAAATAGCACAGAAACTGTGACTTAATGAACGTTACAAGTTAAACTAGGTGTCCATTTCAAAATCGACATCATTATGGAGAATAAATGGTCAAAAAAAAACTCCAAACTTAGTTTTTTATCTATTTTACTTTTAAAAAACTAAAAAACACGATTCCTTAAAACGCCGATTAAAACAGTGGGGGAGATTATTTTACAAGGAAAAGTCATAACCACAGATGAAATAAATTGCCTCTTAGGAGTGTTTTGGGGCCGTTCAAGTATTACGTAGGCAGATTTATTACAATTATTCACCGCCCCCCTTCCCCCTCGTCAGCAAGTAGCAAAGCTCTTAGAATGAATGAAGAATATTGGCCTTATTTTTAGTAATTAGTTAATAAGTAATTATAATCAGATTACGCTGTTGCGGTTCCTAACAAAGTAAAATAAAAGAAATAAATAAATAAATGTGCGAGCGAGATGACATGCCAGACGTAACAGCAGCCTTAACCACCTAAGTCCTGACCTTGAAAGGTTTTCGATTGTCATTTTCAAGGTCAAAACTTAGGAGGTCAATCAAAATGTAACAAGCCAAAAATGCATTCACCTCCAGGTGACTACTTCAGCCTGCTCGGCGTCCTGACGTTTACATTTGCCGACAACGCGTTGTACAAGGCGTGCCCGCAGGACAAGTGCAACCGCAAGATGGCCGACCAGGAAAACGGCCTATTCCGCTGTGAGAAATGCAACCGGGAGTACCCCAACTACAAGTATCGGCTTCTGCTCGGGGTGAGGTTCTGCTTAACATTACACTACTTATAGCTATATATCTGCGGTGGGCACGCGTGGTGATTAAGCCTATATTCTCTCTCTGAGAGAAGGCCTGTGCCCTGCAGTGGGACATATGTACGTACAGGCTGCTCACGAAACTAGTTAGACCATGCCCCAAAGGACGACTCGCAAAAACATTATTACAAAAACGTAAACCGGAACCTATGTTACCTGGGATGACATGAGGATTCCAACAACCCCACACACTTAAATCGGTTCAAGTATTTAAATGTTATGGTGGAATAAAGAAGCGGTCTAACACACTTACATAAACCCTCAAAACATTACAATATTTTTCTAGTAATGGAAAGTGAAAGCGAAAATATTTATTTACCATAAAATCAATTTTTACATCATACAAATCAATAAATATGTATTATTTTTATGGTAAAAGGCTTATTGCTATGACTGCATGCGTGGTCAGTAGCGCTGGTTTTCAGGGGTCCGGCTCATGGAGGCTTTATGTCGAAATACCTCATTTTCCTAATATCTAAAAGTCAAAATGACTGAGTACCCAAAATGCCTGAAATTCAAAATCCCGTAATGAACTTACGCCATAAAAAGAAAATGACAATCGATGTACAGTTGCAAACAAAATTTATTAGAAATTAAAAACTTAACTTTTGTAGCTTCTTAAAATAACTCATAAGCGCCTACATCATCTTAACTAATCAATTACCTACGTGTAACGTCGTTTCAATAAAATGACGTTTTCCAAAAATGAAAATGGAGAAATACTCTGCTCTCTCAGCTCCCGCAGTTGTTTTTTGTATGCGAAGTCAAAACTTCTTTCGTTCCGATTTCGACGCGCCCCTGAAAATAATGCATTTTTTATGCGGGTGTCCTGGAACTTTGCTTCTTTTTTTAAAATAAAAATGAACCGGATAAGTGTTGGTTTATGGGGCATTCTTACATTTAGCCGCCTATTCATTATTATTCGTTAATATTTTAAATAAACATATCTATTGCCATTACCTAATGATTTCAGGACTGACATATCTAATCAATGTCAAGTATACTTCATAATATTGAATTTCAAGTGGCCAGTGATTTTCATACCACAACCAAGAAGTACGAGTACCTACAAAGGTATTTCGACATAAAGCCTCCATGAGCCGGACGCCCTAGGAAAGAATTGACCCGAAATTTGATTGGGTACTTAATCAACTAATTGTTTAAAAAGTTTTTCCTTTAACTGTACCAAACCTCAATGGCATTTTGTAAATCAGTTATTATTGGATGTGGACAAATCGAATTTCAGGCATTTTGGGTACTCAGTCATTTTGACTTTTAGATATTAGGAAAATGAGGTATTTCGACATAAAGCCTCCATGAGCCGGACGCGCACCAACCATTTTAAAAAATTATGACATGTATTACAAAATACAAAGTTGTGGACAGTTTTGTCGATTTGTATTTTCAAACTAATGCAACTGTGCACAAAACCACCTGCTGGTTGGAGTGAGGAAGCAGAAAACCACTAGCTGCTTCGACTAGAGACAATTCTTCTTTTGGTGGTAACTGCAATTTAGTAGCTCATAACAGTCATTTGCGGACACATGCCTCAACCCAAGACACATATTTTTTTCTGTCCTCGACTATCTTCATCCAGCCAGTGCCTGCCAGCAATCTGCCTCAAATCGTCTGTCCATCATATGTAGATAAACAGTATTCTAGGAACACGACTTATTAAAACACCTAAAATGCAGTAACAATGGTCTTAACAATTGCTAGGAGTCATCAATTAACCCCCAATAATCCTCGCCCATTCTCATCCAGCGGCTGCCAGCAATCTGCCTCAGATTGATCATTTGATTGAACTGATGTGCGTCCTACGCTGCGATTGCTAATTCTTGGTCTCCACTTGAGAAACTTTTTACCAGCCATCACCAACATTAGTAGCGATTTTTAAAAGTGGGTTCCACGGAACTCAAGGCTTCCGTAAAGTCACTGAGGTTCCACGAATCACATCATTTGCCACTGAGTCGTTGGAATATTTTGACTTTTATAATTCTTCCTAAAATAATCCCTCGGCTACAAATATTAGTTTGGATAAGTGTAATGGGACAATGGGGGTACTTTGAAGCTTGAAGCAGTTTGAAGTAAAGTCACATATTTTTATATGGCGATCCATAAAATTACAGAAGTTTGTTCGTGTTCTGTATCCTTAAAAGCTTAGGAACCGCTGCTGTAGGCAACTGTTTTCTTTTCCTTATTTTAGATTAACTTGTAACGCCTCTACCCTAGGCTAACGTGTCGGACCCGACGGGCGACCAGCGCGTGACGGCGTTCAACGAGGCGGCGGAGGCGATGCTGGGCAGAACCGCCGATGACCTCGGCAAGATGAACGAATACGACAAGAAAGCCTACACCGACGTCTTCGAGGACGTCAAGTTCAAGACGTTCGTCTTCAAGTTCAGGAACAAGATGGATACTTACAATGTGAGTACACTTCTGCTTTTATGATGAAAGAAAAAACTAACTGGTTAATATTATTATGTTATTTGTGTAAATATGTTACATACATTGTGGCCACAACTTTATCCGGTCCCCGCGATACAGGCTTGGCTACTGTGGGGATATCGGTTTCACATGTACCCGTTCAATTTGAAACTGTTGTTAATTTTAGTCTGTAGTCGTAATGTGTTCGTATAATAAAGCGTATAAATTCTTGTTCGCAGGATGAAGCCCGCATGAAGACCACGATAATGTCCGCGGTCCCCGTCGATTACAAGGACGCAAACGCGCGACTGGTCAAGAGCATCAAAGCGGCCACCGGCATCGAAGTATAATTACATACCCAGATAATTAAATTAAAATAGTTTAGTCACCGTACCGATCACCAGGGGTTTGACCCTCTTAAGTGCATATTTGTTCAATAGAGCGATGTTAGTGTGTTAAATAGTTGGTAGTCTACTAATCATGCAACTTAACTCGGCGCCTCGCGCTATTCAATCTTCTTACCCTGGCAGAGATGCTTATTTAATTTGCGCATGTTATCATTTGAAAGGCATTAAGATAAATAAGATAAATGGCTATTTTCATTAAAAGAACTTAACATATTTTACAGTAAGGAAAATTGTACTACTCTGAACAATAAACAAATTTTATTATTATAGTTCGTTTAAAATTAATTAGGCTAGCATATGACAAGTGTTGCCTAAACTAGGTGTATTCTGTATCTTAGGCGTATTTACAATTTTTTTATAGAGGCAGAATTTTTAAAGTTACTGTTCGCAAAATCAAATAATATTTGTTGATATTGTAATGCTATTCCTTAGTAGACTACGAAACAGCGTCAAATAAAAGCCAATGTCGTGCTATATCACTGTTGAACAACGATGCGTTTATTAGAATAGGCCCAGGCAGCGATAAGATAGGAAATATAATACCTACAAGTTTTGTATCGAGCATAGAATAAGACTTACAGGTGATACGCGTCCTGGTGACGCGACTTCAATGTTCCACCATTCCTTGTGATAAATAATTAGGTCTGTATTATGTAAGATATTTTGGGAATAGACGATTAAGGTTGTTTCGTATTCCCAACGTTAAAATTGCGACGAAATTATGTTATCCTCAAATAAATTGTACCACGAGTGTTTTTGCCTGAATAAAAATAAATTGTTTTTGTACCAAATCTGTGGTTTGTTTAATCATTCTCTTCCAGTCTACATACATAGATAAACTCACACCTGTATCCCAAAGGGGGTAGGCAGAGACCAAGGACTGCCTCTTGCCACGATCCTGACAAATTACTTTCGCTTCTTCAACATTCATTAGTCCCAGTATAGTCCTTCCATTCTATAAATTGAAAGCATGCAAATAAAAGAAGCATTGTTCACTAGGTACTTTATTAAATCTTGATTGATATGACTCATAATTTGGCTAAGAAAATGGGCAATCGTAAAGCACACTGGCTCGGATAGTTTTGAATAGTTTTTATAAGTTCCACGTACCTAAAGGTACCTAAACCTCTAATCTGAAAACTAGTTTACCGTGCAACAGCCAACAAAACTATCCGGGCGAGTGTGTGTGACAATAAGTAGGTTCACATGAGCAAAGGTTTACCAAGGTGATTCGTAACGCTACTTTTACTATTGCAATGAGTGCCGGATTAAAAGCCTTCTTAATGCCCTAAGCCATCCACGTTTATGGTGCCTATCCACTAGTAAACCAGTTTTTAATTTAAAAAAAACCGAAGTATTCGTACATCATTACGTACCTCTTTGGGACCCGAAGTTTCAGTGCCCCCTGTGACGTAATGCTCTAAGAAAATACTTAATTTGTTAACAGGCTAATCCAGTACTGATTGCAAGTTACTGATCAGGATACATGTGGATAACATAGAAAGGTTCTGACATCAAAAGGTAATTTCTAAGTCATAAAACGAGCAGTTCTAGAAAGAGAACTCTTGTATCTTGCCTTCAAATCGCCAAAAAAAATGTGAAGATGTAGTTAAAAAAAAAAAACATTTTTCTTGGCTTTTGGATTGGCACAAAGTGATTTTTATTCGATTATAGAGATGGATCCAGACAAAACCTTTCCATAATATCCTGAGGACAAGAACAAATAAGTATCTTATAAAATTATGATAATTAATGGACAACCTTTGCGGTTCCTTACGGACTGAATGGAACTACAAACACCTTTCAAATGTAAAAGCAGCTTAATTGTACACTTATAGGAAATATAATAAGTTATGTTATTTAATGTTTAATAATGACTTTCGTTACAACTTAAAATTAATTTGTTAGCTACAAAATGGCAGTGAGATTTACACTCCGTGATAAATGAAATTATAATATTACTGACTTCTATAGTTACATTGGAAATAATGAAGAGTAAACGATTGTTCTTAAAGATTATACAGTGGAAGGTTCGATCCAGAACACAAAGGATATGCGTCAGAACACCTACCGCGTCACGACTTTCCGCTAAAACATGTTCTGGGCGCAGGTTTTCTTTAAATAGACGTATTGGGAATTCCATAGTCCCTGTATAGTGAATCGAATATCCGTCATGAAAATGTTAAAATACAGTCTTAAAGCCCAAACCAAATGGCAATAGAGTAGAGATACAAGTAAACGGAGTTACTTATCGGGAACGATTCTTTACACAATGCTCTAATAAATTCATCGCATCAGATTAACTGAATACATCCAACTATTCAATAACATTCTAACTATATCCCTTACCGATTATATTTTTATCGTTACGATAATTGTAAAAGTTAAGATTATATTCTATACAGTAAAGTATAATAACATTTCTCAATATGATAATTGTTCCAGTAAACGTTATCTCTTACATAAATATTAAAAAAATATCTCGCTCATTCGCCTTTTAAACTTACATAATTTTTTTTCTTCAATTCCAGATAAATAAAACATTCATTATTGAACTGTCAATGTATAAGAAAGGAATGAGATTTAAATATTATCACTTATAAAACACAAATGGCATTATCATACCAAATTAATAAAAAGTACACTACACATTCCACCTAGATAAGTATAAAGGATGTAGGGGGTTAAATGTCTACACTTCTTAATTCTACCACTAAATTGTGCACTATCACTAGAATACAGAGTCCGTAGAAAACTTAGGGTTTTTTTCATAGATACGTTTGAGCGAGCGTCAGTATCTTTGTGGTCGCCTGCCCAATTGGCGCCTGCTCCCCGCGCGCCCTCGCCCCGCCATCTCGCCGCCCACACACGCACGCTGCCCGCGTACACACTCACACACACTAACACACACACTCGTCTAGACGGAAGGGCTGTGACTCGTAAACTAGAAGCCTGTACACACTCATTTTTGGCGTCTTCATTTAAAGCTACCACTACCAAAACGAGAGCGTACGGACAGATGTAAAATATGTCAGGGCAAAACAGCAGCAGCTTTCTTGTGCACATTAGTGTCCAGTCATAAAGTTACTTTGACCAGATACTAAGTGTAATACAAAAGGTTTGAATTCAAAATAGCTGCCTCGTTAACTACTCCCGTTTACTTAGCAAGTCTCACCAACTTCGCGACTCGACGAGGTCCATTCACACGCGTCAGGGACAACATAAAGCTCAAACTAACAGGGAGAAAACAACGCTAAAACATAATTATAGTACATATTATGTATCATTGTGCATAATTATTGTACTTAAGTGAAAAATAAGTTAAAAGCGAATAAATAAATCAAAAGCGACGCTCTTTGGATTATGGATTACATTGAGAGGTACAGCCATGTGTTCGAACGCTTTCTGAACATCGTGGTCTGCTAACATTTTGAACTTTTTCGGTGCTAGTGCTGGTCAAAAGTCCGTCACACACGTGAAATCTTTACCTGACTTGAACATGTGATTGAAACCGTATGACTAATATTCAACGATTCCGAAAGTTTTTTGCCTGATTCCTATCCTTTTTTAATCATTAAGAACTACTTTTTTAGAGTTTCAAGATTTCCTCAATTTTGGTCCGCAATAAGCTTAGAAAAGAAGTTTCCTTAACAAAATAACAAACCAAACATGTACTATTAACTTAAACCTAGGACACAATAAAAAAATATGTAAAAACAAATCAATAAAAATATGGCCCCAATATGTAAAGGCGAGCTGAGATTAAGTAAATCACAATCCTAGTTTCGTAGCAACAAATTTTGCTGCCAATAAAATATAAATCAGATCTTATGCGAATCTCGACTGTCTTTATCTCCAGTACAAAAATAACTTCAAAAATGGCCATAATAAACAAAACAGGTGGAATATTGACGCGATACCTTATGCAACAGTAAATCAATGTGGAAAGTCTCGCTAAGAACAACTGCACAAATAATGTCCCTTTCTTGCGTAGCGAAACTTTACATTTATTTCAATCACATGGGAAATACACCGGCTGACCGTTTCAAGATTAAAATACCTTTTTGTTACAATACAAGTCAGATCTAAAGTTTGTTTACGATCAGAAAGATCATTGACTACAACTCGAACAGCTGATATAGTTTCAGTTAAAAAGTTTTTATCCCTACAATTTATACAAACTTGACTACTTCACATTGATTAACCGTATTTTGTGTATGTTCAAAAGGTCAGCAGGGTACTGCCGCTAGGTGGCGCTAACACACCGCGGTACTTTGCTTCCGTTTGTATTTACCACGGATGGCACCACACCACCAGCTGCGTTTACACGCTTTATCTTACTTGCACCGTTGTTTTGGCTAGCATAAACTCGATACAGCAGTCTAGGTCGCGCCTATAAAGCTTGATAAGACTTATATGAAATGACGACGATATTATTTTTCGACCCAACATTTTGCAAGTAATACGCAGCGTGTAGACACATCTAGTTCTTGAACTCGATACGGAGTTACGAGTCTTTGATCCCAAATCTGTCATGTCCCATCAGTCACACAATAATTATCAAGTTGTTCCAACAAGGAACAGTGTATAAGCCGCCCCTGTGCATAAAACAAGATGACGCCCGCTGTGTTTTTTTTTTAAATGTTTTTCGTCACTTTTGAGATATCTTAACTTAGTTTTGCAACCAGGCCAAAGACGTACCTTTTTCTTAACGTTTCAAGTATGAAAAATAAAAAATGTAACCTTGCCAAAAGTATAGCATGACTGGGCGCCCCTCGTATCGGCGTATCGAGTCCAGCTCCCATGTAACATGTGAGGTTCGGAAATGATTTTGAGCAGTCGAAAACCTTCTCAGAAGGGGCTTAAGGGTCGGTTTACCTTACAAGCGACCAACGGGTGGTGCCAAAATATCGTTACTGGTTTTATGCCTGGACCATGGCTAGTAACCGCTAACAAACCAATCAAAATTCGTCTGGTGACGTCACAGCTAAAAGGGCGAGCTCGTAACATGTTAAGCCTCTTCTGAGACACCTCGAGACAAAGTGCGGGCCTTTTCAACATAAAAAATCTTTTCTGAACCTTAACTAACGGACGTTAACAAATAAACGTGCCATAAAGGTATGATTCTTATTACAATATAGAACCAACTTTGTTGTGTGTCGTTACGTACCTTTTCTATGTCTATATGAACAAAAGAAATCAGAATGTTTGTTCGTGTTCGTGATTTTTTTTTCAAAATACGGGGAGTGATAACGTCTACCAAGTTGTTTGCTAGTCACTAATTCACGAAACTATTTATCAATTTCTTGAGTTAGACAGGATTTAAAAAAAAAATGTTTACACACAGACCAAAACTCAATGAAATGTTCTTACGTCGTATTTAAGTTTGAAATAAGAACGTTGTGGGAGTATGTACGGAGTTCTTATTTCAAACTTAAACCACAATACGTCACGTTTATTTGCAAGATCGTTACGTAGCAGTCACTTTGTGAAACTCCACCGTTTACAAACGGCGTCAATTCACAAACGCTCCTCGGCGTTTGTAAACTACGCCAATTGTAAACAGACGAATTTGACTAACTGCCCGCGACAGTTACATGGACGGTCAGAGGCCTTATTACGCGCACCAAATCCTATCGGAATCCTGACCATTGCGATAGCAATCAGGGGCCTGTTTCATAGAACTACAATTCATGGTTTACTACGACAATTCGATATACATTGCAAAGTCCTCTAAGCCCAGCTTAACAATTAAACTTCTGGCGGGGTTCGGTGTATATGAAGGATTCTCGATGTAAATGATAAGAAGAACTTCAATAACTGTGGCTTTATTTCGGAAAACTGTAGATAAGTGTTGGTAAACAGAAAACTTCGATCAAAACAAAATACAAATAGAAAAATAAGCAAGTAGATAATTGTCAGAGATAATCTGTAAACAAAGGGTGAAGGAGCAATGAAAATCCGAAAGAAATCTAGAATGGGTGACGTAATTTTAAATTTTGAGTTTAAGATGATAGACGGAATGAAAAAAAAATAACAGAAATTATGTAAGATGATTTGCACCGCTATAAACTCTGCTACGCAATGTACAACGAATTGTATTTTTATGAAACTGGGCCCCTTACAAGTCCAGCCGTCAAGGACGAGGATTTGTCGCGCGCAACTTAGCTGCAGGACGGAAGCAAGTTACCGTATCGGACGTCAGGTGGCGCGGTCACACCCAGCGGCCCCGTGGAGCGGGCACGGACGCACTCAGCGCGCTAGATCCAGCGGGCGGCGGGCGGCGGCGCGGGCGCGGGCGCGCTAGCGAGCGCGGCGCGGCGCTCACGGCACCAGGTCGGGCAGGCGGCCGCGGCCCTAGGGGCGCCCGCCCTCGCCCGTCACCACCTGCGCGCGGGACACCACCTGATTTACTTAGCTGGCCCTCGGCCGGGACGCGCGTGCACTGAGGCCGAGTTACGACACTTCCATAAGACTGTCCTTACGTGGAGCATGCTGTCTCGCTCGCTCAACATTTTTAATTATTGTAATAAAATGAGTAAACTTTTCATAAATGTGGCGTGAGAGTTTGATGCATATTTAAATAACGGACATTTTGAATATATTTTTGTTTTCTGATACGTAGTTTTTAATAAAGAAAAGTAGTTTCCAAAATTATTAATTAACCGACTTCAAAAAAGGAGGAGAATATGAATTCGACGCGAAAAATTTTTTTTTTTTTTTTTGAACAGACCTCTTACCCGGCTAATTACCAGGAAGTGGTCTGTGCCGACATTAGTTCCTCGGTAGACTCTTGTGTCTACAACTTTACTGCTTAGTCTTTCATCCACTACCACAAGATCAATCATAGACCTGTCATTCTGTCTCTACCATGTATACATGTGGATCTTCTTGTGACTAAACACAGTGTTAGTCACTTGAAGATTCCACTCCAAGCATATATCTAGCAAACTTACCCCATTTTCATTCACTCTTCTGTCACCAAATCGCCCTAATACCCTTTCATATCCATCACGCTTTACCCCTACCCATCCATTAAAATCTCCTAATAATACCACGCTTTCATTTCCTTCACACTTGAGCAGAGAATCCCTTACGTTCTGCCAGAACTCCTCTCGGTCGCTTTGAGGTGACGAAAATATTCGGGCGTATATCTGGGGCATATACGCCCGAATATTTTTGTCAATCCAACTTTAAAACGAGCCCAGAGGAGTCTGGAACTTACCCATTCATGCTCAATCAAGTATTCGGCCATTCGCCCGGAAAGGATAAGCCCTACTTCTTGACAGCCTCGTTGGACTTCTGGTACACCTGACCACAAAGCTGTCAATCCACCATAAGTGGTCGTACCACTTCCTTTCCGCTTTGTCTCATTCACACATAACACATCTAAACATTTGTCATGAATCATATCGAACACTTCATCCAATTTCTGCTCCATTCCTCTTTTTCTGTGGCGGGTAGTCAAACGATTAAGTCAACTCATTATTAACAAAACTTTAATTAATTAATTACACTTGATTTACAGTAAATAGCCACATGATAAGTGAGTAAACTGTGACATAAATACCTGCCAGCTGTGACACACTGAATTCAACACTAAATTCTACACTTCAGTGAAATTTTTTACTGTGCAATATGGATGACATCACACAATCTATCACCGAGCTGTCAACCTTGTTTTCTGCTAAGATGGCATCATTTCAAGA
The DNA here is from genome assembly GCA_947308005.1 of Yponomeuta malinellus. Taxonomy (NCBI): domain Eukaryota; kingdom Metazoa; phylum Arthropoda; class Insecta; order Lepidoptera; family Yponomeutidae; genus Yponomeuta; species Yponomeuta malinellus. The sequence continues at coordinate 9,340,815 of OX371006.1, read as the reverse complement.
CGCCCTGGATAAGGGTGCTGGCGCTGAGATCCCGTCTTCAAGCTCCAGCATACAGTCTGAGTTTAGCTCATTCCGCACGTTTGTGGTCTTAGCACTCACTACACTCCAACGGCAAGTTGATATGCTAGCTCGTGACTTAGATAGCATGGAGATGAGAAGTCGTAGGAAAATGTTGCTCGTACACGGACTCCCAGAGGCCGAGAAGGGGGATACATCGGCTGCAGTGGTGGAGGCACTCGCAAAACACTCTGTTAGAATCAATTCAAATGACATCAGGCGGTGCCAAAGGATGGGGCGCCCCGGCGCAAGCAGAGCCAGACCAATCCTGTTAAAATTCTGTGCTACGGAAGCACGGGACGAAGCCTGGTTCTCAAAGACGAAGCTTAAGGGCTCCGGTGTCACTTTGTCGGAGTTCCTCACGAAGACACGGCACGAAGCATTTAAAGAGGCGAGGCAGCGTTTTGGTGTAACGAAGTGCTGGACCAGAGAGGGCACCATCCATGTACTGGCGCCAGACGGAGTGCGGCATAAAGTGCGCACACTGGCGGAGGTTCAGAGGCTCGCTGTGACGGACAGCAAGACTCCAGCGACAGCTCCCGCAAAACAACAACCTGCCAAGGCGAGCGTCAGCCGGCCCAAACGGAAAGTTGTTGCTTCAAAATAGAATTTTTGCTGTGTTCTTCATAAGTCCTTGTTTAACTTGCTTTGTGTATGTAACCGATCTGATTCGATCTCTGCTTGAGCTTTTACCCACATTTTTTCTTAATTCTAAGACGAAGTTTGTTTTGTATGGGTGACAGACAGATGATGACACTGACACTTGACAGTGACATTTTTTATTTTTTTTCTTTTCTTTCTTAGAAGTTCCGACTACGTTCCGCTTTACGCAGCTAATGTTGCCAGAGTGGGTAAAATGTATATTTTGATGTCTTAAATTTTTATTATTTTTTTCTTTTTTCCTCCTGGAAAACATGTGATACATAGCTCCTGTGTATTATAATTTCGGTACATGCCCATTTATATATTGATTATACTTGTTTTGCAAGCTATGTGTGTACAGCTGGCGGGTGGTCGGGTGTTGTATTTTTCTAGTCGTACATATTAATATTATTTATTTATTTAACTATATTAGTATATATTTTACCTACACTGTATTTTACTGCCTATGTCTGATAATGACTGCAGTAATTATTTATCCTTGTCGTCCTCTTCGGATGGATTGAACGGTAGTGGCTGCAGCTTTCACAGTATTCCCTCTCTCTCGGATAGTCTTGATTCCCAATTCTCTGATTCCCCTAAAAACTTCAATGTTATTCACATTAACGCACAAAGCATTCCTGCGCATTTCCCAGATATGCTGGCCTCCTTTGATGTAAAAAATTTACATGCCATTCTTATTTCAGAATCCTGGCTTAAGCCCTGTCTTCCTTCTACTTCTTACTCTCTCCCAGGATTTCATTTGATCCGTAATGACCGCACTGGTAGTGGCGGAGGTGGTGTGGCCATTTATCTTAGAGCTCACATTCCTTTTTCCATTGTTAGCGCATCAGCGCAGCCCCCACCTCCAAATGCGGGAGAACATCTTTTTTTAGAGGTGCTCCTGTCACATACGAAGGTCTTGCTAGGTGTCTACTATTGTCCGTCCTTACGTATTAACTTCTTTCCTTCCTTTGAAACTCTTGTAGAAAATCTGACTCCCTCATACAATCACACCATCATAATGGGTGATTTTAATACGTGCCTACTCAAAAATGATCACCGTTCTTCATCTTTTATATCCTTACTTCAAGCCTGTAACTTGATTTCCTTGCCTCTTGATGCCACTCATCACTTTCCAAACAGCACCCCCTCTCTTCTAGATCTAGTAATAGTTTCCTCTTCCCAACATGTTGCCGCACACGGCCAACTTGCTGCTGATGCGTTTTCATATCACGATTTGATTTTTCTCACTTACAAAATTCGTCCCCCTAAAGCTAAGCCGAGGATACTTCTTCAGCGGAATTTTGGTGGAATGGACCTGGACCAGCTCAGAGAAGATGCGCTGAGTACCGACTGGTCTGTGGTGGCTAGGGCGGATACCGTCGATGAGCAGATCTCCATTTTTAACACCCTTCTCACTGGTCTCTACGATATTCATGCGCCAGTCCGGTCTGTAAAAGTACGTCATCTGCCGGCACCTTGGCTTACAGATGACATCCGGTTAGCTATGCGCCGCAAATCGATAGCCAAATACAATTATAAGATTAAGCCAACAGATTACAACCGGGACCGCTTTTTGAATTTGCGAAATCACTGTAATAGGGTGTGTAGGGATGCGCAGCGACGCCATATTCATAATTCTGTAGAAAACGGTGACCCAGCTAAAGTCTGGAAATTTCTTAAGTCTCTTGGAGTTGGAAAACCACGTCCAGACAAAATTCCTAACGACCTCGATGTCAACTCTCTTAATAGTCATTTCTCCTCTGCTTCCTATTTCAATGAAGCTACAAAAGCCAACACACTGAGTACACTTTCAGCTCTCCCAACTCCAGACTTTCCGTCCTTTTGTCTTAATCAATTTTCCGATTGTGATGTTGAGAAGAGCATAGTTTCCATCACTTCCAGCGCTGTTGGTACCGATGGTATTAGTAGAAAAATGATAATTCCTATTTTAGACGTTCTTGTTCCGGTCATCACAGGAATCCTCAACAAGTCGGTCACAACTAGTGTTTTCCCGACAGCTTGGAAAGAAGCGCAAATTACTCCACTGCCCAAAAAATCTAACCCTTCGTCTTTTTCCGACTATCGTCCCATATCCATTCTTCCGTTCCTCTCCAAAGTCCTCGAACGCCTCATCCATCACCAACTTAGCATTTTCCTTAACAAAAACAGTCTCCTCAATCCTTTTCAGTCCGGCTTTCGTCCTGGACACAGCACGGTTACTGCTCTCGTCAAAATTACTGACGATATTAGATTGGGCATGGAAAAAGGTGAAGTCACCGTGCTCGCGTTACTGGACTTCAGCAATGCGTTCAACATGGTGGACTTCGACGTCTTGTTGGGGATACTCTGCTCTCTCAACATATCTCCGACGGTAATTGACTGGTTTCGTAGTTACTTGCGTGGGCGCCGGCAACGTATACGTATCGACGAATCCTTTTCTGCCTGGAGTGATACTACAGCCGGTGTCCCGCAAGGTGGCGTGCTGTCTCCTCTTCTCTTCGCTATCTTCATCAACAGTATTTCTAAAGACCTTACTTCTTCCTACCACCTTTATGCAGATGATCTTCAAATTTACGCACGGTCTCCCGTAGAGAGTCTGCCCTTGGCTATTGCTAATTCTAACGCCGATCTTAAACGCATTCTAGATTGGAGCAGATCATACGGCTTAAAAGTTAATCCTACTAAGACACAGGTTATTGCGATTGGCAGCCCAAGAATGTTGTCTAGAGTCGATTGGGAGCAGCTACCTCAAATTGAATTTGATTGTGTACTAATACCATACAGTGAGAGGGTGAAAAACTTGGGGATTATCATGGACAGGTACATGTCCTGGGCACCGCAGCTAGCGGAAGTGAGCCGGAAAATATTCGCTTCGGCGGCTTCTCTGAGAAGGTTACGGAATTTCCTACCAACTGTGACCAAGATTGCGCTTGCGCAATCTCTGTTGCTACCTATCCTCGACTATGCTGATGCCAGCTATCTCGACTTGACTGAAGAGCAACTTAGTAAACTTGAGCGCCTTCAAAACTTTGCTATTAGGTTTATATTTGGCTTACGCAAATATGACCACATTTCCGAATACCGCGCTAAGCTCAAGTGGCTCCCCATCCGCCTCCGCAGGAATGCCCACATCCTTTCGCTGCTGTACTCAGTGCTGTTCAATCCATCCACTCCCCTTTATCTCAAAGAGCGCTTCAGTTTCCTCAGTGACTCCCACAGCCGGGCACTACGGTCCGACCAGAGTCTAGCGCTGAAGACACCAAGTCATACGACAAGGTTCTACAGTAGCTCATTTACTGTAAAGGCCGCCCGGCTGTGGAATGATCTTCCGGTTGCGATAAGGCGCTCACCATCTCCCGCCATATTTAAAGCCAGAGTGAAAGAATTCTTTCTGTCTAATTAAGTAGTTTTGCTGTAAGTGTCTATTAACTTCTCTTCATATATCTGTAGGTATATCACCTTTTTGTTGTCCAGATCACACACTTGTTATAAGCCATTATTTATGTAAGTACGTGTAGTTATGTATAGTATTGAAGTATGATATATTATGTAAGTTTATTATTATTATTACGTATATGTATGTGTATTAATATTCGTCTTTGCACCGACTACCCGTGTCTATTTCTCCTTCGGCAAATCTCCAATATGAGGTTGCCTGGAAGAAATTGCTATTAGCAATAAGGCCGCCAATTGTATCTTTTCTTTTGTCATTGCTGTTTCTGTAACATTTTTTTCCGGTATACAATAAAGAAGATTCTTATCTTATCTTATCTTATCCTCCACACACATTTATCGTAGCAAAGCGGGTGTCCAAAGTCCGCTGATGAATCAAACACTGATGAGGTACACTGATGAGCAAGAACGTTTTACCCAATGGACACGACACAGTTGACGTTTTCCTAGTTTCCCCGCGTGCCACTTACCGTGTAAAAATTAACACGGTCCTGATTTTGTCTTATCAGTATGACATGAGAAATTATAGAGAAAACATCAGAAGAAAAGTGCAAAAAAATATACGAAATGCGCCCTATTATTCTGTAAAAATGAAAGCAACAAAACAGTTAATGCTTCTTATAACTCGTAACTTTGATTTTATGCATCTGTAAGCGGTATTTCTTTGGTAAATTAATAAAACGTGCATCGTAAACAACATATAATACGCCGAAATAAAAATGGTTCCTGCTTAAGACTATTTATGCCACTTTCACATTAGCTGTATTTAGTGGTGTAATATTGTTCATTCAGACCTCATTCTGTTCTTTTTGGTTTTTTTTTCCCTTGCGATAGGGTTTGACACAGTCGATAAAATCTTTCGATGTTTTAATTGACTTCTAAAGATGACGTAGAAATCATTATTATCTTACTTAAATATCCATAAAATATTCGTTCGGTGTTTTATTTAAAACGTTTTATAGATTACCATCAAGAAAAGTAAAAAAATAGTTGGTATCAGTTCATAAGGAACATTAATTTCAAACCGAATATTTACAAAACGCAAAAATCTGTGCAGGCCATACGGAGTTTCCTCTAAAATGTATAGTGGGAAATGCGTTTTAACGGAAATTTGTGTTTGTGTTTTACAACAACTTTTGTATGATTTTAATTGTACAAAATGTCAGGGTTAACATAATTTCACTTATTAAATTTGCGCTTATAGGATCGTACTAATGTCGCAGCTTCCGGTAAATCATTGTTTTAAACAGAAGTATGTATATCCACTCTATTTATCATATCTCTATGTATAAAAATTAATTGCCGTTCGTTAGTCGCGCTAAAACTTGAGAACGGCTGGACGGATGTAGCAATTTTTTTTATTGGTGAAAGTCAAGATGAGAACAAAAAAAGTGATACGCGTCAACTAGTGTGTCATAAAAAAAAGTAGGTACAAAAAATCAAGCCGTAAGGCAAATGTTTTTATTTAAATGACAAACTATTATTGACGTATATCGGGTATTCATTTTATTGACAATAACTCTTCTTTTCCAATACAGCATTTGCTGCATTCGAATTTAATGTATTGTTATGGACCCCTGGAAGTACACGGACCAAGGATACCAAAATAAGACTATCATATTTTAATCGTTCTGTCGCATTGCATAAGTGGCATTGAATTCAAATTACAAAGGAAGAGACAGACATTATGTGGTGTGTAAAAAAATCTTCAAAATCAGTTCATTAGTTTCGTCAGATACAGCCTGTGACAAAAATTGGAAACCTGAAAATTATTTCTTCAGTAGGTATCGGTAATAAACCATACATTCCTACAATCTTTAGGTGAGAACGGTCATTTTTTAAGCTTTTGCTTATTTGAAGTAGTTCAATTATTTATACCAAAGAAACGTTTTTATTTATTTAGGTTATCCATACAATTTTCCAGTTTTCAGTAAAAAAATAACTTCAGGGATTCCATGAGATTTACTAAGTTCTCGGTGGTCAGTTTTAAAAACCACTAATAAAATTATTGCGAGAATAAGAAGAAACGTTTTGCAAAAAATATCTGTAAAAAAATAATATTTTTTCGTAACATTTCCTTGCACCTCCTCAGTCCTAACATTGAAAATAACAATTAAAAACCATTGATTATTGTTATTTGAAAATTACTGACAAATGGCCCGCAAAGACTAATAAAATAAAATGGAAATAATGGAAAGCAAACTGTTTTAGAGAAATAAATACATATATAAATACCTACTTATTTGATATTTGTTATTGACTACAAATTACTTATTACTTAAAATTTATTAAATAAAATTATTAAATTTGTTTCCCTCATTCATTCATTTCGTTCAATCATCACTTATCGATAATATTTTTATCGACTTTTCCAAGCTCTTATGTCATAATTTGACATTGACAGCTACCTCCCGCCCCCCAAAAAGTGGTCGTCTGTGTTTTCCTACAAAGTTTCGGTCATGTCATATCCTTTGGCTAAAACATCCTTGCTGATGAGTCGTGTTTTTTTTATAAATAGTACCGTCATTCTTTAACAATAATTGAATAAGTTAGAATGTGCGAACGAGACGGATGTCAGAAGGAATGCAAGAGTTCTCTAGCGCACCACTGAAAAAAAATCACGACGTTTTTATACGATTTTTTTTAAGTACAATTACAATTACCTACAGAACTTTTTATTAAATTCAGTAAGGTTAAGAGCATATGCTACAGGAACCCACCAATTAGCATTAAACCTGTTTTTCGTTGGTCTTGCTCTTTCATCAGGTGTTAAGACACCTTAACCAGGTGAGACAAAGAAGAAAAAGTAGTTGACACAAATCTCAACTGTGGTAAGTAATTTTTAAGACTTACAACCAAAGATCTAGGACTCGATAGCGTTTTTGCCAAAAACTGCCGTTTGTAGCGGAAATGCTATCTAGACTTAGGTTCTTTTAGGCTTTAGATTCTCGGCCCTACGTCCTAAAGACACTATTCGTCATCATCATCAATTCCTGCTATCCCTCATCAGGGACATAGGGCTCTCAAAACGCATTTTGCGTATTAAATTCAAGCTCGTCCATATTTGTTAAAAACAAAATAGTGTTTATTTAAAAACACTATTACCATGATTAAAGATTTTTGAAAAAAGTTTTACAAATAAAAATATTTTTTTCTGCTTGTTTTATGAAAGACTTTATGATATTTTTCTCATTGGTGGCGCTAGCGAGCCTTATGGAGCTCCTTAAACTTGCTCCGAGGTTCAACGTTCCAATTCCCGATATTTTTGTAGGGTTCTGACGTTTGCGGTTGAGAGCGGAGGAGGCACGCGAAGGCACATCAAAGAAACCGCAGCAGCTGCGCCTGAACGCAAAAATTATATTGGAAACTGGAACTTCTCGGAGACACTTGTTTCAGGCGACAACCAAGAAAGGGATACTAAAACATGGCAGCTTATAAAGGACTTCGTACATCCAACGAACGCCCTCTACACTCTTGGATTGACACAGTATGCTGTGTACAGAGTGATACAAACCATGTTTGACCAGAGGCCTATTTAATAAAACTACCTACAATTCATGGTTTACTATGACAATTCGATGCACATTGCAAAGTCGATTAGACAAGTACAAGGAGCCGGCTACACAACGCACATCGAATTGTCACCAGACAGACTGTGTCAATCGAAGCCGTGGTATCATCCGAAAAACGTATGAAAGAATGCATTCGCACTCACTTTCCGCTCCTTGTAGTAGAGCTCCTCGCTCTCCTTATCGCATAGCAACAGCACGACGGCGCCGAACAGGAAGATGGCGGCGCCCCAGCCCACGCCGTATGCCCAGCCGAACTCCCACACGGACCGGTTGCCTGCACCACATGAAAACGGACCGTCAAGGCACGGATATAGATTAAAAGAAACCTTCACATTTTGGGTTCTCATTCATTCATCCATACACTCATTTATTTATTTACTCTCGCTTGCTCTACGACCCCGACGTAACCAGAGGCCTAATTGTACAAATCCTGGAGGAATCCTGACGGAATTAGTACAGTATTTGACAGTTGAGACGATATGAACCGTTCATGATTGTAGGAGCCGTGCGCGTAATGTAGGAGCAAATCAGCTCCGCAATCTGCGCTACTTTCCACCGATCTTCCAGTTGGAGCTCGCACATATTTCTCTCCATCAGTCTTATTGCAAAGGCATAGAGTTGATTACAGATTACGAGAAACCTTCACATTTTGGCATTTCATTTATTCTACATCGCAGGCTTAGCGACCCGAAGTACCTAGATCCTGGCCACTTGTCCTGATCCCAAACTACGATACCCTATATTATGATGTATAAGTAGAAACAAGCCGAGGTACAAACCTTTTTGTCTTCATGCATGAATGTCTAATTTAAATGCTGTTAGATAAACGTCTCATTCAAATTACGTTATTGTTCTGTAGTACAAGTGATTATTGTGTCTTACTATGTTTAAAGACAAATAAACATTTCTCTATTCTATTCTATGGTAACCAGGCAAGGAGATCACAAACATGCAGACAGATTGAGGCCATTTGTACAAATCAAATCTGGATGCCCCCAGCGGGAATAAACACATTTTGGTAGCAGCTAGAACAATCATTATTAGATATTAATATATCTGTCAGACAATTTCCTACAAAGAATTTCCGTAACTTTCCCCCGTAACCTATTATTACCGTAACACACTTTCCATTGTAACACAATGACAAACAAAAACAATCACACATCCTCTCATCAATAACTCGCAGAGCATATTGTCAGTAGGAACTAGCAATAGTGTGTAACCGCCTTGGGAAATATATGGCGAGACAATAGACTCACCTAGATTCAGCTCGGCGGCAAAACATACGGGGTATATCACCAGCGCTATTAGAATGCACATCACTGGAACAGAAAATAAGGGTAGGTGAAGTATAAGCGATTTCAGTTAATTAAAAATCGGCCAAGGTTCCGTATAAAGAGGGGATTTTATGTGCTTGACAGAACTAACCACTTCATCAACGTTTTCAATGGATTCTGTACAAAATTTTCCTTTTATAAGTTGGTCGCCTATTACTCGTTAACTTGTGAAGCCTACTTGGCCGTGCTAGTTTTCCTTTTTAGTTCATTATATGTGCTACTACGCTGAATTTTTTCACGTTCCTACGATCAACCGTTTAGCCACGAAAGGAAGGGGGGGGGGGCGTCCTACTCGGACAAAAAATTCGCACTTTAAAGCTTAATATTTCGCAGAAAATAAAATTATCTTCCTACACTCACAATTGTTTTAAACTGACTAATCTAACACACTAATCACACACTGGTGTAAGCGAGAAAAAAAATTGCATCCCTAATTTTAGGTGTGGCGTTTCCTTAAAAAAAATTAAGATGTTATTCTACTGTTTTGCCGGCGTTTTGCCTATGCCAAATTTCAGCTTTCTCGTACTAAACGTCTCTGAGCTAGGCCGCGTAACGACAGACGGACAGACGGACAGACGGACGGACATGGCGAAACTATAAGGGTTCCTTGTCGACTACGGAACCCTTGTCTGGTTGTGCAATAAAGTGCTCTCTACCTATCTATCTTAGTAGTGTATAATTGGGGCTTCTGGATCACTCGCTCTCGCTGCGCTCGAGCGAGTGCATCCAGAATGCCCCAATTCACCCTACATGAGCTGTCCTTTCGCCTGCATGATCAGTTGCGAATTGAACTGAACCGATCTAACAAAAACTACACAGTTTCATCAATACAAGAGCTATCCTTTCGCTTCAACCCAACTCGCAACTGTCACAACGGTTCGACTCATAATTGCTAGAGCTGCTGACCTTTCGGGCGCAAGGTCTGTTACGATTCAACCCAATCCTTATGATAGATCCTACCTCAGATCATAGAAGTAACTACTATGATCTGAGTAACTACTATGATACTTACTTCTATGATCTGAGGATCCTACCTACGTTTTGCGTTATAATTCGCATGTTGGGTTTTTTGCTAAACAAACTTCACACGGAAAAAAATTGGCGATGCGTGTGAGGCATATGGAGAACCCTTTTCTTTCTATGTGAAGATTTGTATTTGTCAGGTATTGTAAGGATGTTTTAAATAGGTATGATTTAAATACTCAGTTATTTTTCATAAAACTTTATTATTTAATTTACACCATTTTCTCAAACAAGTTACATTTTTTAAAGCACATATTGTGGGGTGATAAATACAACTATAAATATCAGAATTTGTGTCATATAAATTGTACAGAGTTAATAAATTTGGGCAACCATAATCTTCTAAATTAAAAACATTTGTATTATTCAGGATTTGTTTCAACCATGTCATTTTTTCTAATCCTTTACAATAAATATTTTTATGTCTTAAAAAGTGTTTCAAATAAGGTGTGTAAAAATCATACGAAACTATTCCTTCGCTCCACAACATTTTTCGATTTCGCTCTATCCAGCCTACCTGTTTTTTTTCCTCATTCGTCAGCTCATTATAATGAAAAGGAGGTTTTATTAGTAATACTTGAATTTGGTCGTTGCATACTAAAGCAAATTCTTTCGGTATAAATTCATTTTGATAGGTTTTAAACCCTTGTACGTCTACAATAACATTCATGATAACTTGCGCACAATGTTACTTAGCGGCTTATATTCAATAAGTCGATCGTTGATTATCAAACAGTAAGCACAGGTGTTACTGGGAATATCTCTCGAGGTTTCAATTTCTAATCGCACATCAACCGGACCAGATTTTAAATTTTCGTTTTGTCTCGAACAGTCGATAACAAAAAGAGGAGCTTTTTCCTTAAACGTTTGAATGTCAAGCAGCGGATCTTGTGGAAGGTTATAGAACGACTGGCGAAATTTAGTATACATGTCATATAATATACTAATCTTATTCTCATCAAACTTAAGGTTTAATGCATCATAAGGATAGTAATGAGAATTCAAAAATAATGTAACATTAGTCAAAGCACAATGATCAAAGATTGAACCGTCTTCAGTTTTATTATTTTTTCTATTAGTTTGCAAGCCGAATATTACATAGCGCGGTTTCTCTAACTGAGATGCTGTTTTTATAGCCCATGAATGTTTTGTAGTTTTTGGTAATAAGGGATACTCATACAAATCCCAGTTTCTAAATGCTATATGTATAGGATTGTCTTTTTCTAAATGTTTTAACAAAATTAATCTTTGCTGATCAGAAACTTTAATGTGGGGCATACGCCATTGAATCCTTTGAATATTAAAATTTACAATATCGTCAGCTCCAGAAACTAAACTATTCAGGTTTGTACTAGATCTATTTAAAATAAGTTCATGTTTGCAATTTAAAATAATTTTGTTGTAGTCTTCAGCAAACCCTAATAATTTATTGAGAGGTAAAAGAATGCTGAACTCGCCGCTTGAATTTTTTAATCCTTGAATTTTCCAGCCCCAAGCTTCAGCTGCCTTACTTTCTCCATTGTTTAACGAAATATATGATTTCATTGTTGTAGTTATACCAACATTTCTTATGCGATCAATTTCAATACCATTTATTTCATATCTAATATCTTGGAAAAGGAATGATATTGCATTGTTAGTAAAATTTACATTTTTTTTAACAATTTTTCCACTCGCATCTTTGTTACACACTGAAGCAATCCCTTCTATGTAAATAGAACTAGCTGCTGGTAATACATAGATGTCTTGTTGATGAATAGGTATACGTATTTCATCATTTTCGTTAAAACTGTTATTATAGGGGTTATAAGAATGAACTTCATAACTCTCTATGGAGTTATCAAACTGAGTAGAGTTATTTATCTGAAGAATCACTTTTCAAGTGCGGTTCGCAGCGAGTGGACGCACGCTCGAAGTTACAACTCTGATTTCGTTTAGTATAGCTATTATGATCGTATTTTACGATTGCGTTTACGTAATTAACAATGAGTGATACGGACTCGGTAGTGTTGTTGGTGCTTGCAAGTGAGAGTGATGGAAATGGAATGGGCAAGGAAGAGATGAATTGCGACGAATGCTTTTCAAAGGGATCGGAGTGTGACCAAGTTGAGGGTAGTTTACCCGTGAGTACCGGCAAAGTGGCGGAAAAAAGGATGAGAAGCGATAGCGATGAGCAACATAGTCCAGATGATGACGGTTTTACAACAGTAATGAGAAAACCTAAAAAAGTACCTCGTAGGATACCTACCGGCCATGGACCTGAAAACCAGAAAGACTCAATGCCAACGAATGAAGTTTGTGTAATTTCGAAAGATATTTTACCGAAGCAGATGGCTTTCGCAAAGTTATTGCGTGCGGAAAATATAAAAGACATACTTAGAATTAAATACAAGGGGCCCTACAAAGTGCTGGTACAGTTCGAGAGAAAGGAAGAGGCCGATAAATTGGTGAAAAATGAAAAGCTACAGTCTATGGGTCTTAGATGCCAAATAACAAGCGAACTTAGTGTATCATACGGAGTTGTGAAAGGAGTAGATTTGGAGATCACAGAAAGCGAAATATTGAAGGAATTCACCTGTTCCGGGTTTGAGATAAGAGCGGCAAAAAGACTCAGGAGGCTGACGGACGAAGGAGAATGGAAGGAGAGTGAAGCGGTCCGACTTTGTATCAATGGCTCTGGTTTGCCCCCGTATATATACGGATACGGGTGTCGGCTCAAACTAGAGCCGTACGAGTTTCCAGTAACTCAGTGCGCGAAATGCTGGAAGTTCGGCCACTTTTCCAGATTTTGTCCGAGCAAGAAAGTTGTGTGCCCGAAGTGCACGGAGAATCACGAAAATTGTGAAACAGTTCATTATACTTGCGCTAACTGTAAGGGTGACCATATGGCTCTAAACAAAGGAAGTTGCCCAACATTTCATAAGGAAAAGGAAATACGCAATATTATGTGCAAAGAAAATTGCAACTATCGAAACGCACTTCGAATATACATGACCCAACAAAAACAAGACCAAAAGGCTTATGAACCCGAGTTACCTAATAGCAACGTACGTAGTTTGACAGCTAATAGTGAAATTATTATGACAAAGGCTCAAATACACGCAATAGCTCAGGAAGATGAAGGAAGTGAGGGAGAAAATATGGAAATACAAGGACGAGTACAAACAAAAGACACAAGGTATGAAGATAAAAATATAAATAAGACCTATCAACGGCAAGATATGACAAGGAAATCCAAAAAAAGAATAAGACAAGAAGAAATTATTGTGGAAGAAACTAGACAAAACGACAGAGAGAAGGTCAAAACTATACAAAGTGAGGATCAACACGTTACTAAAAAACTATCGTCCTCTAGCGACAAGAAAGGTGACTATGGATTTAAGGTATTTTTAAAAAAAATGAAGGATATAATTACAATGGAGGTAGGATTTGAAGAAAAAATATCTAGTGTGTGCAGGTTAGTGATAACAGAAGTGAAAGACATACTACTGCGGGCGTTTACAAATTGTGAATGGGTCAATGTATTTTTAAAATTATTTGTAAATAATGGCTAATAATTACTCAAAGAATAGTGTGTTGAACATACATCAATGGAACTCTCAAAGTTTAAGGCCCAAGTTTATAGATTTCGATAGTCACTTAAATCGGGAAAAAGTTCACATTGCGATTGTTACTGAGTCATGGCTAGAACCAGAGTCCCACATAGCTTTTCGCAATTACAATGTATTTAGAAACGACAGGTGTGATTCATATGGGGGCGTGGCAATACTAGTACATCGGTCTATTAAGGCTTTTGTTTGCCCTTTGGTATCCAATAACCTAGAAATTGAACTATTACATGTGAAGCTACTAAACTGTAACGATTTGGAGAATGTAATTGGGGTCTATTGCAACTCAACTACGGCTAGAACTACACAGGCAGACTGGGATGTTATTTTTAGTAACTTTCAGGTAAAAACATTGATAGCAGGGGATTTCAACGGTCACCACAGAAATTGGTCCTACAAGAACAATACAAGAGGCATGCAGTTGTACGATTCTTCTCTGGATAATGGGTACATGGCACTAAACAACGGTAAAATAACTAGAATTAAACTAGTGAATGGAATATTGCAAAAATCGTCTCCTGACATTACCTTCGTTTCTAGTGATATTGTAATTAACTTCTCTTGGGATGTGTTAAATGAAAATTTAGGCAGTGACCACCTGATAATAAAAATTAAATATAACTTTAAATCATCTAAAACATTTACTTCAAAAAGAAACTATAAAAAAGCTGACTGGGTCTTGTACAAGCAAATTCTTTCAGAACGTTTCTTCAATCTACCAATGTTAAGTCAGGTGCAGGAAAAATATAATTTTTTTGTTAGTCAAATAGAGTATGCCGCTGATAAAAGCATTCCTATGCTCAAAATATGTAATGACCCTACAAGTAATTTTAAACCTAAACCCTACTGGACCCCCGAATTATCAAAATCAGTAGCTAAACGTAGACTTGCACTTAGTAGTTTTAGGAAGAACCCCACACCTTTGAATCTGGAATTATTACAGAAAGAAATTAAATCTTGTCAAACATTATTAAGACAGGCTAAATCAGACAATTGGCAAAATTTTTGTAGTGGTATTAACGCTATCACATCAGTTTCAGACATGTGGCGCCACATGCGATGGGTCAAAGGGTGCTCCACAGCTAGTTTAACAGTATCTGATGAAAAGCGAATAGAACTATTGCAGAGCCTGACGCCGGACACGGTGACAACCCGTAGCCCACAATTGAAGACATGTCATAATATCATTGAAGATACATTTGGGATAGCAGAGTTAAAACGATGTGTTAAGAAAAAGGATACAGCCCCAGGCAGTGATATGATAACTTATTCTATGATTCACAATCTCCCTGACAATGCTCTATCATACCTATTAAATGTGTACAACGAAATCTTTATTACAAGTTATGTCCCAAACCAATGGAAAGAAATTCAAGTCATCCCTATACCTAAAGGCAACACGGAAATTAATAGTACTGAACCTAAAATTAGACCGATTTCGCTTATTTCTTGTGTGTGCAAAATATTCCACCACATGCTTAATAAGAGACTTGAGTGGTTTGTAGAAAAGAAACAAATCTTATCTAAAAATACAACTGGGTTTCGGAGATGTCACTCTTGTCTGGATGCTTTGGCTCGCCTAGTATGTAAAATACAAATAGGATTCTCTAAAAACCAATCTACATTAGCGTGTTTTTTAGATATTGATAATGCCTATAATAACATATTGGTGGAAAAAGTAATAGGTACGTTAAGTGATCTTGATATTGGCGAACGGTTTTGTCGATATCTTTGGACCTTCCTGAGTGAAAGACACTTGACAATTTTGGGAAACACAACTAATGCACGATTCACCAGATGGACCAACAGAGGTATTGCACAGGGTGATCCGATCTCGCCTCTATTGTTCAACATTGTTACATATAAAATTTGTCAGACAATCACAAACACAATGATAGCCCAATATGCTGATGATTTTGTGATATATGTTAGTGGTACCAACCTGGCAGACAGTGTATTAAACATTCAAAATGCCCTTGATACAATGGTTATAATTTTGAACAATTTAGGTTTGGAGTTGTCGTGTACGAAGACGAAAGTTTGTAACTTCACTCGTGGTCGTAAAAAACATTTAATAAATATAAATGTAAACGGGAGGGTTTTGGAACAAATAGACAATATCAAATATTTGGGAATATGGTTGGATAAAGGTTTGAGGTGGGGCAAACATATTAATGAAATTTGGGATAAGGTTCAGAGGTTTTTGAGTTTATTAAAAGTTTTAGCCGGGTCAAATTGGGGAGTACATCCAAAGCATATACGGAGGCTCTATGTAGCATTATTAAGAAGCCGAATGGAGTATGCCTGCTTCTTATACGACAATTCCACGAAGACTCATCTTAGCAAACTAGATAAGGTGCAAAACCAAGCCTTAAGGATCATAGGAGGATTTATTAGAAGCACACCCATTCATGTAATGGAAAGCGAGTTGTGTTTGCCACCTTTATTCGTTCGTAGGAAATACCTAGCTTATAAATTTTATCTGAAGTCAAAATCATGGGGTAATAACATAACTATAACTTTATTGCAAGAGCTGAATGCCCTTTGTTCTAATGCATACTGGCGTGACAAAAAACTCCCTTTGTTAGTCACAATTTTTTCAGACGTAGAACCGCTTGTTGTCGCTTCGAGTGATCCTCTAGAAATGTTTGCATTAAACATTTGGCTTTCCGCTATCCCCGTTGAAAATATCATCCGAACTAGCCTCGATTGTGTGACAAATTCAAAAGATCAATACAACGCAATATTATTGAAATATGAAGTTCTTCGCGAAATAGATTTAGTATATACGAATTGGCATAAAATATATACAGATGGGTCCAAAAATAGTAATGGAATTGGAGCTGCCTTTTATGATCCACTTAATACCGGTAACAGTATGTGTTTTAGGATTACGACACCAATATGCATAATGACTGCAGAACTAACTGCAATTTATGAGGCCCTTAGGTACTGTAATCGTTTAAATTGCTCTAATATAGTTATACTTACAGATAGTAAGAGTGGGTTACAACACCTCAATCGTTGTGTGTATGGTGTCAGAGGGGTCCCAAAAGCCTATGCAATATTTAGAGAAATACTCGAGCTACAAAGTAAGGGCATATTTGTCAAATTACAATGGATTCCTTCGCACATAGGTTTATCGGGCAACGAGGAGGCTGACCGCCTGGCTAAACTCGCTGCTGAGCAAGGTGCAAGTTTAAATGTGGTGCCAGCTTTTTTTGAAAAATTGACTCCTTATAGATCTAAAGTGCAAGATGCTTGGAAAGTTTACTTTGACCAAAGATCTACAGAAAAAGGTATTTGGTACAAAACGATCCAGAGTGAGCCTCCTCGAGTGCCTTGGTTTGTACAGCGCGAGATAGATAGACAAATTGTAGTAATGGCACATCGGTTGCGTTCTGGTCATATGCCTCTTAACAAATTTGCATTCTTAATGAAAAAGACGGAGAGTCCAAATTGTGCTTGTTGTGATACCATTGAAGACGTTCAACACTTGTTAACCGAATGCAATCGCAATCGGTCCGAGAGGGAGCTGTTATTATCTTACCTTAAAATAAATCTGCTTGACATCGGTAGTTTTCAATCTATTTTAGCAAATCCTTTATCAGAAGAGTCCTTTTTAGTTTACAAATTCGTTTACCATTCTTTGCGTCAAAGAAGAGAAGAACAGCTCTCTCAGACCCCTAGATAAGATACTTAAGTAGTTTTTGTTTTTTCTTTTGTTTTCCAATGTAGTTATGTGTGAAATGTTGTCATTATAAGTTACGATGGGGCTGACATGGTCACTCGGTGACAAAAGTCCCTTATTAATAAAAAGATTACAAAAAAAAAATCTGAAGAATATTCATGTTCTGAATCCAAGTGCTTCGAGGAATTTTTTATTATTTTTTTTAACTTTCTTCAATTTGCGAATACGTCTAGTTGATTTAAAAGCAGACTTGGTATTAATTTTCTTACTTACTGTGCTATAGTTTTTATTAGTCATGTTGTTTTTGTTATCGTTGAATATAATCATTTTACTTTTCTCAAATGGAGACACAGCTGAATATTTTCTGCCCTGAAGTTAATGTGTTGCCCATCCAAATCTAATATTTTTATAGTAATTGAAGAAATGATATTATGTTTGATTGGAAAATAAATTACATTCCTAGGAATTTCCACAAACCTATGGCTTGGAGGAACGTTTGGTATAAATTCGTGAATAATGTGTGTAGGTTCTCCGTTTGTGTAGGATCCCTGTACAAGATCACATTCGATCCTTATAACGGACACTGGTAGAATGTTCACAGGACTCGTGGACTCATGCCATTTATTTGCTTCTAATTTGATATTAGGGAAACCAAGTATTGGTGCAATACTATTTTCTTTATCAAAATGTATAGATTCATTACAATATATAGAACATGTCATAGTGTTATTATTAGGTCTTATATAAATCTGACAGTTACCAATTCTTTCTTGAATATACTCATTCAAATCTTGTAAATCGTAAATACCTGTCGGAAACTTGATCTTATTTTCTTTTTCCCCATAGACAAACAAATTGTGATTTTCAGTTATGTTTGGTATGCAATTAAAAGCTGAAAAATATACTAAGCCGCATTCATATTTACCATCTAATATTAAAGGTGGGACATAATTTGATTCCAGTATCGATTTTCTCCCAGTTATTGTAAACGTGTGAGACATAACGGCGGACAGAATCTAAATGACTTTAAGTTTTTTGAGGAGAGCTTTATATTTCACTATAACGACTTTTGCCAAAAATTTTTAAGAAATTTCAAGCAATAATGACCACATTTAAACGTGTTGTCTTGTTGATAATTGTCGTAGTTGTATTTTATATTTCGACCGATATATTTAACTAACTCTAGAGGTGGTTTCAGATCACCATAACTGTCAAAGTATTCCACGTATTCATTTAACTTTGCATAGGCTACCCAATGAGTACCAGGGTTTTGAGAGCTATCCAAATTTAGAACACCACATTCCATTTTTTGAGGATGTTTAGGTAATTCATCTCTCATAAAGACTCCTCGAAAAAAAGGAATTTTTTTTGCATGGTGCAAAATATCAATATTAGTTAGCGCTCGATTGGGCAGCCGATTATTCAGTTTTTTTCCTTCTTCGTAGTATATATTCCTAAGCCATCAGCATGCGGTTTGACATGCAATCCTCTTCCAATACATAATGCTTCCATTCTCTCATTGTGTCGTTTTAATTCCTGAAAGCGTCGTTTTGCATTCTTTACATTATTAAACGCTTTCGCTATACCAGCAGCTCCACCAGCTAGACTACCGGCCGCTGATAGTCCAGCAAATATTGGAATAAGTGGTAAAAAACCTCCGGTTTTTGGTAAAGGTATTATTCGAGGCAAGCTAATGGCATTTTGCGGTAGGTCTGAGGCAATTTCTTTTGCGGCCGCTATTGCCAATTCTATGGCAGCTTTTTTACATTTGGGTTTTAAATTTCTTATGTGTTTCTTTGTACGAGAAACAATGTTTTTGAAGGTGCTCTCTAAAGCATTTCTTTTTTTAACGCGAGATGACTTCTGTCTAGTAGTCGATATTTTATTCATAGTTAAAATTCAAAATGGTCTGTTCCTGCTTACGACCAAACGACGACTAAAAGCATTATTTGTGGAATGGTAACTATAAACGGTTTGACTTATGTATCCAACTGTTTTCATTTTTAGGTAAACCTAGCCATTTCACATATAACTGATCTCCTTTTTTCTTTAAAATTTTTTCAACTAGATAGATATTAGGATGCCGAGTTTTTTGCAATTCCTCAACATAAAATGCTCCTAATATAGGTCGATGTCTTGCATCTTGCAAAATATATGTGAGTGGATGTGTATATTGTATCTTTATTATTTTAAATACCTCTGTTGACCAATTAGGAGTGAATCCTTTCTCAAATGTACCTTTATACTTGCTTATTCGAACATAATCCCCAACTTTTAATTTATAACATTTTCGCTGAGGTGTGTGTGATTGCAATAATTGATATTTTTTCAATATTATTTTTTTATTGCTATGGTTAACTTTTTCTGGAGCGAGACCAATTGTTCTATGATATGTAGAGTTATATTCCTGTACGATATTTTTTAATGAGCCGTTGATCCATTTATAGTTTCCTTGTAAACTGAATTTTTTGTATAATTTACTTCTCAATGTTCTGATAACTCTTTCCACTATAGAAGCCTTTTTAGTAGAAAATGTTGAATAATGGTTAATTTTGTGTTGTTTTATCAATTTACTAAAATCTGAATTATAAAACTCTTTTCCTAAATCTGTTTGTAAGTTTTTAGGCGTGCGACCTTTTTTTAGTAATGACTCAAAAGCTTTAGACACGGTTTCTTTATTTTTTGATGTAAGAGGAAATGCCCAGACATATTTCGAAAACGTGTCGATGACTATTAATATATATTTATTTTGAGAATTTTCGTTTGCCAGCGATTGTATATCAATAAGATCAGCTTGCCATAAATCATCAATATCTTTCATTATAACATGTCTACGAGGAAAATTTTTTCTCACATTTTTATGAATTTCATTTACAACACTCTCTTTACTCATTTTTTCTTAATTTTATCACTTAGGGTGTCAATTTTTCTGTCAGCTCCTTTTATTTCATGATTTAATTGTAATACAGCATCATCAATCTTTTTTAGTTGTTTTGCCAGTTTATCTATTTGTTTGTCTACGTATTCTTTATTAGCACAATCATTAGGGTCAATAGGCACTCCAATATGTTGTAATATATTGTACTGAGCATCGTTTCCAACACATTCTGTAGTTACATTATTAATTTTAAGTTTTTTGTGTACATGGAGACCGAATTTATCAACATTCATATTCAATAGCTCAGAAAACACTGAGCAGAACTAACTAATATAGTTTCTTTTATTCACCCTTTTATTACATTAGCCTCTTTTAACTCTTCAATTATTGATATTATTTCATTATCATGAGCAGTGTTACCCGCATCTTTAGAAGCTATCAAAATTTTCAATCGTTCAATTAATTCATTCGGATCATCCCAGTAAATGAAATCTGTATTTTTTTTGTATTTCTTCAATTTGGGCAAAGCACCGCCATGTTTGATATCATCAGATTCAATTTCAAAGAAAAGTGGTTTTATAAAATTGCAGTACTTCATTCCTTTATCACCTCTGATTTGATTCTCCGGATTAAAATTTCTCCTATGCGCGCTTGTTTGACATAAAATATCTTTATAAACTATTTTATCTTTTTCTGTCACTTTTCCGCTATCCGGTTTACTTTGAAATAATAACTCACTTAAACCAGGAGTAATGTCATAACTCTTGTCTCCTATTTTAGCTTGTGAAATTTGAGCATAATCGTTATCATATATATTATCTGAAAATAGTACATTGCTATTGCCTATCATTATTTTTTCATTTTCACTGCGCACTCCAAAAGGTATATTAAGGTTTTTATATTCAAATACTTTTTCCTGAACAGGAGTGCTACAATTTTTTAATTCTGTATTACATATGTTAGGTGTTAAAGGACTTGCTGATAAATGAGACATTTTATTTTCACTCCTTTTATTTCCAGAGATAAGGGGTGAAAAATAAAATTGTGATTCATCATCTTCATCATTATCATCATTCTTGCTGTTCTCGTTTGGTACATATGTTTTTACATGATTTTCAGTATTTTTATTTGATATTATGGATTCCAAAGGATCTGTGATTGGCTTAAAAAAAATGCGTTGTTTATACTTTAAGACGTCTTCTTCTTTTCGCAGTTGTTTAGCTTTATTTTTTATAGTTTTTATAGATTTTATTATTTTTTTCTTTATATCGTCACCCATTATTGTATTTATTTCGATGTTCGGTGTGTCAGTGTTTGAATTTAACTAAAAAAAATTCCGTACGATGCTTATTATAATAACTTTTATCACATTATGAATCAAGTCTTATAAACATATCAAATTATTTTCTATATCTACCCTTTCCAAGACTACAATCTTTATTGATTAACATAAACATGTATGGGTCTTTCCAGATTTTTGAGCATAGTTCTTTGAACGTTAGCCAATTCATATCAGAACCAACATGTTCATCATAAATGTGTTTTAAATTTACATCGTCTTGCTTAAATAGAATCAGAAAGTTGACATTGTCGCGGATTAATTGTTTAGGTATTTTAGAATATGTTTGAGAAAGATAAAAGCAGTCAATTTGCTTGTGTCTGCCCATGGAAAAAAAATTCCGAATATTTACTTGGCTTTCACATGTAACGTCATCAAAAATAAAAATAGAATTTCTCATCGCATCATTCGGAGAAATAACATCTTCACCATTTTCAAATACAAACATATTAACCTCTGGAATTGCACTAAAAATATTTTTCAAGAAACAATACTTAGGCTGGAATGCCGTTTTTGAATAAAGATAAATGTTATGGAATTTGAGTCCATTTTGATGCATCAATAAATTAAGCACAATATTTGTTTTACCACAATTTGAGGGCCCGCATATTATGGATCGTATAGTATTTGGTAAAAGAATGCTATGTTTGACTGAGGTTCTGGCTTGTTCCAAATCTATGTTGCTGACTTCCAGCGATACGGGTTGTTTAATCAACTTCATATTTTTTCTTATAGAATACCTTTCCAATTTAACTTGTTTTCTGCTAGGCGCCTAAATTTCAAATGGTTTTTTTTTTAGAAAATATGCATATTATGTACCTACTTGATAGTATAATATCTTGGCGATGGTGGAATGGAATGCAATTTTATTTAGGTGGTCCTGCTTTATATAGGCAGAACTATATCCACACATTGTGAGCATATACAGGCAACATACCCTTATAATATGAGATCTATTTTATTTTTCAAGTAAGCAAAGTAAGGGTTAAAATATAGTCTGAAGTCAAATGTTATATTTATTTAACAGTATTGAATGAGGGACAGACAGACAGACAATTAGATTTTGGTCTATTAGTAGAGTGCTCATCAAAAAAGGTTTTGAGTGTCGTAAGCATAAATATCATATGTCTTACTATATTTAGGAGGAAATTAAAAAAAATATGCTTAATACTTGTGCTTAGTTTCTCTAAAGGTCTCGAAGAGAGTGCAAGTCGACGTTTGCTGTTTAAAGTTTGCAGAATAAATGGTTAGTATTCTTTTACATTTTTATATATTTTATTGTTAGAGATAGTAATTGTATCTAACTCTTTTTTCGTTGTTTACAGAGCATGGCGAATGAGAATGATCCTTTCTACTACTCACAAGACATAGGAAGCTATTTACGGTACCAAGACAAATATTTGAATAAAGTTGAAGATGTTGCGGTTGAAGCTCCAGCTGAAGACTCCAAACATGAGAAAGAAGCAAAAAAACTGAAGAGAAAGTACGAATTTAAGAAAAATCAAACGACTACGTCTACAGTTTCTCTCACGTCCCACATTATAAAAAAAGTTAAAAAAGGAAGACGTCTTATAAAAATTTCTATTGAAAATTTAGAAGGAAACACCCAATCTGACGAAACTGATGTGCAGTACATTGTGAGTGAAGACTATGATAATATATTGGAGGAAGCTGAACACTTGATAGAAAAGATTGCGAAAAAAATTGGCTGCTGACTGAGTGAATATTATTGTGTAGTGTCTAAAAAATAGTGTCTCAACTTATTAAAATGCAACTGTTTTGTAACAGAAATATTGATAATTATGTGTCTTACAAATCATATTCTATGGTTTGGCAAATGTTTTAGTCCTCATTAAAATTATTTTTTAATGAACTGCTGTTTCTTTTATAACAAATATAGGTCATCATTCGTAGAAGAATAAAACGCTGCTATTAGAGTATATGTTATGTTTTATTAGAATATAATCTTTAATAACAATACATTGAAAATAAAAGTAGAATATAAAATATTTTAATTGAGTCACACACGTTAGCAACTTCTGCTTTATTCATGAGTTAATATACATTTTTATTTCCCTTAAAATATAGTTTTACAATGTCCCCAAGGTAGGGTTTCATAACTATTCTTTATAGACTGTCTTTTGTCATCATCTCTAGACAGCACTAACTTATTAATACGTTGAGTAAACAATTTATGATTTTTAGACTTAATTATACACATTTTGTCTCTCAAAGTTTCATTAAAATTCAAAGCCCTTTTATATTTGTCAATCGTCAATTTCCTAGTAACCGATTTCTTTATGCCCTTAGCTTTTTTTATAGAAGAACTGACACAATCTATACAGTAAAGTTTAGCTCGTAAACCAACATACTCAGATATAAGTTGACCACCCATTTCATCTTTAAAGTAACCAGGTATTTTGCTGTTCACTATGAGCATTCTATGACTATTAGTTTTTTCAAAATTACTAGTGTCAAAATACTTCAAATTGTATCTCAGGTCGTTGTAAAAATCTTCAGTATAAATCAAATACAACAGGCTATCCGTATCTGTATAACAAAGTTTTATTTTATTATTATCATACATTTGCTTCATAACAGAATAATGGAATCGATACAAATGGCATTTAGAAAGCTCTAGTATTGAAAACCCTATATAAATTGGTCTGTCTAAAACGATTTTCGATTGTTGCATTTGTATCGCCACCAATGATTCCGAAAAAATTGTCATATTCTTGAAGTTTGGCGCGCTAACATATTGTTCTGCACCACGAAACTTATTTGTCTTGTTAGAGATATCTTTCCACACGTTTACTAGCTTTACATCTACTTGCTTTCTTTTGTTTTCAATAGTTTTACCAAATATAGAATTATTTTGCTTTTTGAAAAAGTCTCTTTCAAAATCAGAGGTGGCATTTTGTCTTAGACTGGTGTTGAGTTTTATGTATGGTTTTAAAAAAGATTCTTGTTTGAAAGTCAACAATCTATGAATTTTCAATAATTTGAGCCCATTTTTCAAACATTCTTGTAAGTGAACATAATGTATTACATATTTGTATTTATCGTATAGGTTAGCTATCAACTTTGAATTTCTACTGCCTTCTGGAATAAACTTTTCGGCTGCGAATGGCAGATCAGAGTGGTCATCATGAAGTTCTGGAGGATAATGTAAATCTACTTCAAGAATATAACCCACATCACTATCCTTAGCAGTCTTATTGATATCAAAAAGTTTAATTTCATCATCATTAAAAAATCTGAAGTTGCTTGTAGGAAGCTTTTGCATCATAGCATACCCGTATAAATTTACACAGTCAAGATAAATTAGAAAACTTTCAGCATCATCATGATCATAATCAGAAAGATACTTGTTATTTGCTTTGGCATATTTTTGAGAACATTGGGCTAGACCTCCCCTGATTCCACTTTCCAACATTTGATACATTTCCACATCTGAAATAAGATCTAATTCGACTTTCGTATGTAACAACATAGCGTCCCAACTTAAAGAAGGCGATGAAACATAGTAGCACGGATCGAGACCATAATGTTCTAAGCTCATACATCGAAATTTTTCAAAAACATCGCACAGCAATAACACATCACACTTGAGATATAAATCAGTATATTCTCCTAAGTTAGAAATATTAAATGTCTTCCAAACTTTCAATGCATGGTTATAGTCTTCATCTGAAACAGTTTGCGATGAAAGTTGGCTATAAAACTTGGAGGGGCTGGGTAAGTGTTTTTCATCATAGCGTTCCCAAGAATCAACATAATCATAGCAGTATACTCCCTTTCTGCGGACTAAATCAAATAAATGTTGATCTTTGAAAAAGGATCGCAAATTTTTCAGATCTTCTGGTTTCATCGTTTTCACTAAATTGTCCAAGCTTGAACTCAGGAAATTGAAAGAATCTATAAATTTGAGCTGGGCAACATTCTGACTGTCTATAGGAATAAACTTTGTAAAAGAAATATATTTTTCTTTATTTTTCGGTATTAGATTAATTCGACCACACACAGCAGCAAGTTGTTCAATAAATAAATGGGAGTCGTAACCGGAAAGGTTGTGAAATATGATAGGTATAAACGAGCATGCTTTTGCGTTCAAATTACATACATTATGAGCAGGACCTCTATAATTTCCAGTAAAATGGTCATGATCCGCAACAATAGAATCATTGTCATCGAAATTTTCTTTACATATGTGACACATTGTAGCGGTGTTGAATGCTATTAATTCTTTCTCACTTAGAGGGCTCATAGGTTTTTTCACAGATAGTATGTTGTGTAATCTTTTCACGTCTTTACAAATAGAATCGACAAATTTTTCCGAAGCATTAAGACCTCTGTAAGATACTAATTCATTTAACTCTGGGTCTGCTTCACAGTGAATGTAATAAGCGAAACAGGTAGCTTTATGAACTTGTATATTTTCCACGTACGCAGACTTATTTTTATCTGAGTATTCATGTAATAAACTCTCAAAGTCACCATAAATTACTATGGGAACTTTTTGCGTTCTTTCATAATTTGCAAAGCTTATCTTTGTGTTATCTGGAGGAAGTTCAGTTCGAATTCTAGAACAGTTATGATTTAGTAATTTATCGATGGAATCATAATAAACAAAACATTCATCACACAAGTGAATTTTTGACTTATGTTTTGTTAATTGCTTGTGAACAAGTTTTTGAAAATTTTTAATCAGACAGAAGTGTCTTTTACCATTTTTGTTTATAAATAACAAATTCACATGTTCCGGTTTGCGTTTTAAAGTCTTATAAAGTGGACCTGTGACATTATTATTTTTATCTAAGCCGTAAATGTTTACACTGATGTTCGGATTATCATTTTCAAACATTTTTATGTCATCCAAACTCGGTGGAAAAGTCATATTTTCTATGTTCAGCAAATTTGAGTAATGAGGGTATGATGTTACTCTGCTCGCATTAGTGTTTGCTGGATACATGTGGGCTATAATACTCCATAAAAAACAATGTTTATCACTGTTTTGTATGTTAACACATGACTTTGTATTTTGAATCTTTTTCGGCAAAGGCAAATATGAACCAGCTCTCAGAGGATTATAACTGGCTATATTTACTTCTAAATGTTGTATAGATTCAATCGTCCATCCAGATTCAGAAAGCTCAAATTCTGAACATTTGGTAGTTAGTTCTTCCACAAATGTATTGTACATATCGAGTAAGTTTGTACTTTGCACTACAACTTTATACTTTGTATTGAAGGACTTTATAGAAGATTCGTCATTTTTCGGCAAGATATAAGAAACAAAGAGTTCAAAGTTCACTTTAACTGAAATATATTTCTTCATCGACCTTTTAATTAGATAGCAGGCTTCTTCTGAGACTTGCGAAAGAAATAATTCTGGCGAAATATTATTTTCTGAGGGACAAATCTTGTAACTAGCGATTCTATTTTTAAAAGCATTCGCTCTTAGGTATACATTATCGAATTTAGTTTGCAACAAGCAGTTGGACTTATGAATATTGCTCTTTTTATGATTAGAATGTTTATGATAGTCAACATTACAGACTCGACAGTGAAACATGGTGGAAAATATTATATAAGTACTCAGGTAACTTTATAGATTTCTGATAAAAATTGTCAATTGTTTAGGATAGTCAACATTACAGACTCGACAGTTGGAAAAAAATATTAAATAAGTAGGTACTCAGGTAATTTTATATATTTGTTCTTAAATTTTTATATTTAGTTTTTTTATTATTGATCTACCGAAGTAGATTCTGGAATAAAATACACAAATTAGCTTAGCTTTAGTATATATTTTATAAGTAAATTCTAAAATGAGATTAACCACATATTATAGGGTTTAGATTTCTTAATTTCAATTTCAGTTTTTATTTTTGTATATTTATCTACCGAAGTAGATTCTGGAAGAAAATACACAAATTAGCATAGCTTTAATATATATATTTTATAAGTAAATTCTAAAGGAGATTAACCACAATTATAGGGTCTAGATTTCTTAATTTCAATTTCAGTTTTTATTTTTGTATATTTATCTACCGAAGTAGATTCTGGAAGAAAATACACAAACGAAGAAAATAAAAAAAAAAGCAAAGCTTTATTATAAGTAAATTCCAAAAGTAGATAACCACATACAGGTTCTAGATTTCTTAATTTCAATTTTGGTTTTTATTTTTAATTATTTATCTACCGAAGTAGATTCTGAAATTAATACAATAAGATAAAATCAATAATAAAATCAATACAGAACATAAGAGTTAAAAGTTCTTAGCGTTCTTACGGGAATAAAGTATAGGCTGTATTCCCTTAAAGTCTTCCTTGGCGGCTACCACTAACTGTGAGGTTGCTCGCCATAGCGGGCTGTTTTCTTTCACAGCCGCCTTTAATGAAATTATAGAGTGTTTATAAAGGTCTTCAGTTAACCCTTCTAGCTCCCGACAGTTGGACACGCGAAGCTCCACATAGTAGTCCCCACGCCGAGTAGGATCCCACTGCTGTGTGTACCCGGTACCCGATCTTCTATACAGGTAGCTCTTCAAAGCAGCAGCTCGCACGGGTTTGTTCGTAGAATCCTCATCCTGATAACAAAAAAATTACAGTCAGCATTTGTCAAATCTTCTTCATATGTGGTATACCTACATATCACATAAAAGGACTGATATATTTAGCCCGCGAAGACTTGAGGTAAAAAAACATGTTTCACATCTAAACGGGATTGGTAGATTTTTACAAATTTGAACACAGGTGCGGAGAAACTACTCAATTAACACGATTAGATCCGTTACATGCATAATAACTAGGTATGTGAAAAAGTACTGAGTTATTTAATTATTATCGGAGTGAAATAAAAAAACCCCATCTCATTAAAAAAACTAATAGTGAATAGAGCGGGAAATATGATAAAGGATAAACAAATAAAATTGAACGGCTGACTTGGAACTGTCTTTGTCTAAGAATAAAAAAAAAGCTAACCTCAGAGTCGGGGAACGTGTAAGCCCGCTTCCTCTTCAGCTGCGATGTCGATGGCAGCAGCTCGCCGTCGGACTCAGAGTCACTGCCAAATAGCTGGCGCTGACGACGGCTCGCACTGGCAGCGGCTACTGCTTTCTTGCACTGCTTCTTCACCGGTTTGATAATTTTTTTTTTAGCCGAAACGGGAGCCGCGACACTCTCAGCATCGGAGTCGAAAGGATTAGTAGACCTGAAATTTTTTTTAAAGCATTAGTTTTCACGACTATGAATTGCTCCGTATTGCCCTTATGATGAAGATTTTGTAGCACAGTCAAAGTTCTAACTCGTGTAGGAAACACTAGTTAAAAAAGAAACACTGAAAAAATCTGTGAAAACAGTACACTCGATGCTATCTCTTATAAGAGAAGACGCGTAAAAAGGACTTAGGAAAAAATAATAGTAAAAAACAACACACAATGCTATCTCTTATAAGAAAAGACGCTTGAAAAGGACTTAGAAAAAATAAGAGTAGGCGCGAAAAAAGGTACATACATACTCACTCCGGATCCGGATTACTGGAATTACTGCAAACTGGAACTGCACCGAGGCACTAATTAAAATAATTGTGTGACGAAAATTACCAGCGGATGCTTTTATACCCTCATAATATTAGGACGTGTTTATAATAACCAAATGCAATTAAAAATATACTGTCGAGTGATATAATTCAATCACAACCGCCTTATTTACACTAGTACATAAAGCTGTTTTTAGTTTGCTTCAGGATACACCATTGTGATCACGCCCTTAGCTCCCTTATATGATACAGGCGACGTCTTGTCGCGGAAATCTGATGCGGAATTCTAAAAAGGAAACAGTACATACGGGATCGTAGCGCTCTAACAATATGTCATGGGTCAGGTTATTATGGCCTTCCATAATGCTTATATGAATAACCAACAGTGTGAACAGGGCTACAGTGTGCTGGAACTGGCTAGCAAACGTTTTTGAATCGCTTGTGACATCCTCTAGGAACACGGCAGACCGTTGAAATTAATATATGATATAATTTAACTCCTTGATTCCCTATTGGATGTTTGACAACTGTCATAACCTTACGCCTTCTATGAGTAAATATATTCCGTAAGAATGCTTAAAAAAAAGCTAAGAATTTATATACCATTTTAAATGCGCAGTGGATTACGTTTAAGCTTATACAGTCTTACGGGCAATATCAAAATCTTGTATGTTAATGTTTAAAACTAACAGGAACAATAGTTACTCATTCAGAAAAAACGTTTTCATCAATTTATCACATTACGCCTTACGAGGAACGCCCAGCCTACTCGTTGCCTGTTGTCTGAAACCAGGCGCTCTTCGCATTTCCATTAATTTCATTGTAACTTTTCATAAGCGATTTATCAATCATAAATCAACCTTCCAAAGTTCACCTCGAGCGCCATATAGTGAAATTAATTCAAAGTAGCAATTCTCATACAAAATTACCGATTGTAGGCCAAGGACGTGGGGCGAGGGACCGAAAAAGACGCCGCATCTTTCCAATTCACTTTCGTACAAAATGTACTGGGTCAAGTTTCATAAAACTATAATTTCGTAGTTTATTATGACAATTCGAAGTACACTGCGCAGCAGAGTCTATTTGTTAATCTGTGGGTTAATCGGCTTTGCAATGTACATCGAATTGTCATAGTCACAATGAATTGTAGTTCTATGAAACAGGCTCCTGAAGGGATGGGTCTTTTCCGCGCCCTCGCCCCACGTCCCATGTCCGAACAAAACAAAAAAATATTATATAGCTATTAGTCCAATCGGTGGAGACATTTTCGAGTGTTTGCAAGACCAACGCACGGCAACTGATTTTTGTAGTAGTGATCGAGCTTCAATCGTTAGAAAAACATACAATATAAAATCCCAATTCTTGTATTTTTTTATTTAAGTAAATAACTAAAAAAGAAAAGTAAAAAGGAAACCGATCATTTACTAGTATTCGAACCAAGAGCTCTCTGCCGTTCAAGGGACGCCTCTTCCCATCCGAGCTATTGTAACATTACCAATCTAAGCGAAACATCGTTTTACTATTTGTGCCTAAATCACGGTACCTATGTATTATAATCCATTTATTGTCGCGATTAGGTCGGCCGCACGCGGCCAGACTTGTTGCTCGAGCCTTGTAGTCTCTAATTACTAGCATTTAAGGTTCATTTTAGTTTGATTTAGTTTTGTTTCACTCCTTGCGCTCGCACTTCGCCTCCTCGTTAGATTGTAAATAATGTGTTGGTAAATAATAATTTCGATTGGGGCGTTACGAATAATACTTGATTCATAACCTTTGAGTGAACCAAGCCGAATTACAGTACTTAGTATTTCCGCACCGCTCACTTCCGTAGCGACAGAAGAAGATAGCGCTATCGAACTCGGCTCGGTCGTTCCCATCCGGATATATAGAAAAATATTTTACATAGTTATATGAATTGTGTCAATAATGTTGTTTAGAACCTTTTCTAAACATACAAAACGAATCTGTGTAGATTTCGTCTCTGAATTTTTTTTCTATCTGCCTGACATGTTTTTCTGTTTTAAATAAAATAAAACGCTGTATATTTTTATCACGCATTTTATTGTACATGCGGAAGTATTGTTAGAAGAATCAATGGCGTAATGCTAAAAATTTTGTAGGAATTATAATTTATATACGTGTGTAGGTACTTGTTTTTAGTTTTTTTATTTTCTCGAAATTCCGCTGTATTGGGATAAGTTATCTACACTGCAATAATTATGCTCTTTACCTTCCCTACATGTAATATAAATCACACTTCCATGACATGTATAAGTTGATCCTATTCAATTGTTTTTGCTAGGGTTGGCACAAAATCCGGGTTTTTTTTATTCAAGATTTATTCGGTGCTCATTTTTAGGTACAACGTAATTTAAATATATAATTTAACGCGCATAATATTTTTTGGGTTCCGTAATTATAATGACAACAAAAGAAAGTAGGTAATTTTTTGTACACGTAACAAAAAAAAAACAACTGAAACCTTAACAAAAAGGAAAAGTGTAACAAAAAGTAACCAAATAGAAATAGAAGTACTGTATCACACAGTAGATTAAACAAAAATCTGCGTTCCTGGTTTACCGATATTACATATTTTTATTTAAGTGTCACAATGAATAGTGTAATGTATCTTGAAAATATTCGTCGGTGGGGAGTTCCAAAATTATAATAATAATAACGTCCACACAACGCAATCAAACTAGAATTCCCTGCACTATAGTATAGATAGTTTTTAACTATCAGCTTTAACGCCAAAAATCACTTAAATGCTGTATGTTTCCTGTGCTATTGGAATGAAATAATAGAAATGGTATGAATTACACTATTAATACGATTATCAACAGATTAATCTGTTATAATATACCAATATAAGTCAAGACGAGGAGGCACTGTTGATTAATAATTATATTTATCAGTCTTTGTGCTGACTCTGTGCCCCTCGGTCGGGACATAATGGGTTGATGATGATGATGATGATGTGCTGAAACAAGGATGCAGGCCAAATAAGCACTCAAATCCATTTGTAGCTCTTTTACCAACATTCTTAGCAACGAAGTCTTTTTCCATTTTCATAATTTTTGTTTTATTTCTTTGGTCAATATCCATTTTGAAATGTTTTTTTTTCTTCTGTAAAAAATTAATTATTTTGCTTTTGTTCTTAAAATTTTTATAATTTTGTTTGTGTTATACCATAGAAAAAAAATTATCGAGTCAGATTTGCTCAATGGACTATTGGCCACACAGGCACGATGACACATATTCACCCTTTTGAAACCGCTTTAGTGAATGCGCGTAGTGTAAAATAAAATAAAAAAATGCGTAAAGTCGATGATTTAAATTCAAAGATTTTGAGCCAAAATCTTAATCCAAGCTTCAAATTTATCAAAATTTCCACTATTTTAAAATGTTTATAAAAAGCTCTGTATTTTTACACTATATTTTAAGTTTTCAGCAGCTTTTGTAAAGAAACCTCTCGAGTCATGGAAACACAAGAAGTCCACTGCTGGATATAGGCCTCCTCCATGCATTTCCAAAAAGACCAGTTGGAAGCGGATTTCATCCAGCGTCTTCCTGGCACTTGGATGAGGTCATCTGTCGGCTGGTCGTCCTACGCAGCGCTTGCCGATATGTGGTCTCCATTCGAGAACTTTTCGGCCCCATCGGCCATTAGTTCTGCTTGCTATGTGCCCCGCCCACTGTCACTTCAACTTAGTAATCCGCTGGGCTAAGGTGACTTTCGTTCCTCTACGAATCTCATCATTTCTGATTCGATATCGTAGAGAAAGCATAGGCCTTTCCATAGCTATTTGCGTGACCTTGAGCTTTCTTAGGAGGCCCATAGTGAGAGGCCACGTTTCAGTGCCTTAAGTCATCACTGGTTGTATAATTTTGTCTTGAGTGATTGATGTATATTAGACGAAAGGACTTTTCTAAGTTTCCCGAATGCTGCCCAGCCAAGTTGGATTCGACCTCTTTCACAAAGTTGGACCGGCCTAGTTGGACTGTTTGTCCTGAGTAGACGTATTCGTCTACAACTTCGAGAGTCGAGTTCCCCAATGTTATTGGGGTGGGCACAAAACGAGCATTCGATATGACCTTCGTTTTGTCCATGTTCATTTCAAGGCCCACCCGTTGGGAAACTCGACTGAGGTCTTCGAGCATTATGCCGAGGTCTTCCATCGTTTCTGCCATGACTACTATATCGTCGGCAAATCGAAGGTGAGTGATGTACTCGCCATTGATATTGATGCCGCGTCCCTGACATTCCAGAAGCTTGAAGGTATCTTCCAGTCCGTTTGTGAACATTTTTGGAGAGATAACGTCTCCCTGTCTTACGCCCTTTTTCAATGGAATTGCGTCCGAATTCTGTTCCTGTACTCGGACCGAAATAGTGGTTCTGTGGTCATAGTGGACTTTTGTACAAGCATTTCAGCACCTCGATATACCGATAGTCAATACGGCAACGCTGGAGAGACTCGAGCACTGTCCATAACTCGATCGAATCGAAGGCTTTCTCAAAGTCCACAAACGCAAAGCCTAATGGCAAATTATACTCCTCAGTCTTCTGTATAATTTGCCGCAACGTGTGGATGTGGTCTAATGGTACTAAAGCCCTTTCGGAAACCGGCTTGTTCGGGAGGCTGGAAGTCATCAAACCTGCGTTCAATACATGGCGCAGAGTAGTCATCAGCGACCACAAAAACCTCCAATACTAATTTTCATAGAAAAACGGAGCCAGAGATAAAAATCAGAATTTTTAATTTTTTAGGAGCCAGCTTGAAATTTGACTTACGCCATTTTGTAAAAAGTAAGTTAACGTTGTCATCCAACCCAAGGTCTTATTCAACATTTGTTCGACAAGACTACCCCGTAATGTTACCGTTTTCTCAGGCTTTGACAAAAAAGCTGTAGAGACCGGATTTTCCAAGTCAGATTTTTCTTATCGGTTTGAGGGATCACCCTGTAAGGATGGAAAATTCCAAGTTTACACCATATGTGGAACTTGGAAATCTTTTAGCACCTGATAAGACCGAAATTAGAACAACCAAAAATTCAAGAATTTTCACACGTCTAGTTATTTTAGCATTCAAACGCTGTGTGACTATAAAGTTGATACCATATTAGTCCAGCCGCTAGACCAGCGGGGCCCGGTGGCAAAACCTGCATTAGGTGTTGGTTGAAAATTTAAGCAATTTTACTTTTCAATCGGCACTATTAAATTTGCCATAAAAATTAATTTACGTCACCGTCCTATCTAGGATTTATGCAACGAGTTTATGTTGTTTTAAAAGACCACACCTAAGTGTTACCATTATCCCAAGCCGTTGAAAAAAAAGAAACTCATGGAGACCAGCTTCTCCAAGTTTTCGATTTTCTCCGTCGGTTTTAGCAAAAAAACTAATCGTATAGAAAATTTCAAGTTAGTAATATCAAAATGGGACAACAATTTTATCTAGGTGTTTTTCGCTGATCAACTTTATGTACCTATATACATTCTTCACGTCACACCGTGTACATAAAGTTGTTATATGCGATGTATATCATGTTAATATTTTAATTAATATCAATAATAACGGCACCAGGTATTTACATATTTTTTTCAAAATCAAATCAGATCCGGATTATAAATTACTATCTGAGAGCGTGACAACCCTAACGACGTAAAATCCGGATAACAATTAAAATGGTCGTAATTTCTACTTTCCATGGAATTGGCATTAGAAATATATTTTTTATTTCATATGGGGAAGTCGCTTCCTACGTTCCAATTCTGCCACTGAGTCCCGAAATACATCCATGTGAAATCAAAGTCAAATTCACTTTATTGAAAAAAGATAAGATGATTTTTTTTCACTTTTTGACATAAAAACCTGTTGTTGTGCAAAAACATGTACTATTTCATAAGTAGGTAGGTAAATAAATACGCACTTACTAAACATGTGATTTTTGTTTGAAAGCTATTCTTTCTACAAAGCATAGATAAGTTTTGAAGAGATGTACCTACCTTTATCTTTTTTGTTTGTAATGACGCATGCTATACAAGAAGGCATTAGATTGAAGTCTATTCAATCTACGCGTACGCGGGCGGGCTGGCGAGCCGGCTAGAAAAGTAGAAATTCGGCTATATATGTGTGCGTTTGGCGGCGTGTGCTTACGCGAAGGGAATGAGACTGTGTGTGTGCGGCAGCGCGAGCGTCTTTCTATGGAGATTACTACTAGGAATTAATTCAGTCGTGTCATCTAGCGGCGAAATGTTGAAGTGCTGCACACCTGTGTCAAACGCTCAAGGTCATCGGCACAGGGAAAAATCTTAAATTAACCTTCATCAATGAGATGGATGCTTCTGCTTACCCCTATAATGTGTCTTACACTCTCTTGTTTTTTAGAATAGTTTGATTGGTGAAATATGAAAAGAACATAGTGCATAGGTACATTACGGACTCAAATACCCCTATATAAAGATTGTTGCCTCAGCTTACCCTTAAAATAGACATCCTGGTGGTACGAAATTATCAAGAGATCACCATAAAAAATATTGAATATCTATTGCTGTTTCTGCTTACCCTTTTAAAATATTAGTTTGATGTGGGTACAGTCGGCGTTAGCTAGATCTTAGAACATATTACTTGTTTGCAATTAAAATGTAAAGAGTGATCTGCTGTCTAATGTATTTATGTTCTTCACACTTTTATTGACCATGGTATAGAACTTTTATAAAAGTGGGCCACCCATCTTGTAAGTATTTCAAGCAAAGCTATAAAATCGATATTATTGTGTGGTGATTACCTCTTACGGTAATAGAGTTATAGATTAGATATTTGTTGCACATTGATGTTATAGCAACATTTATTTATTGGTTACAACAGTCTCTGACTACCCCTCTGGGATGTAAGCACAACTATAGATATTTATATAAGTTTGCGCTATGTTTTAAAGTTATTTATAAATGAGAACAAATAGGTTCAAAATTCCCCCAAATTAATGTTTGGAACGAAAAACCTTTCAGACAGAGGCCTCTCGGCTTGACAACTATTTAAGACAAAAAAACAAGGTATCATCGATCCAATTTTATCGACATATTTAATGGAACAGTTTTCATAAAATATTTTAAACTTTAAACCTCTTACGACAGCGTCTTTCATCTTGAATACTTACCCAATTGAAAAAAATATATACTGTACTTAGTAATAATTATGAAGGTTCAGTTCAAACAGGGATGTTTAGAAAAAAAAATGTTAAGAAGAGAATAACATCGTTGAAATACTGTCTTTTTTTACTTTGCAAAATGTCTATTCGTCTCATACTATAAAATATTGAATGCTTTTTTTTTTTTTGACTGACTTTTTCGGTGACGCAGTCCGTGGATGGTTTTGGACTGATAAAACTGAGCAGTTGCCTCAGTCCAATCATAGCTGTTAATGCATGCAATGTAAGCTCTTGGATTGGAGCATTCATTCGCTCGAAAGCGGCTAGCTATTGTATAACCATCAAGAGCGGGCGGACATAGTCTACCGCATATCTACACACACAACATGCTTGCGCTCTATGAGCCTGGTTCACAGCCGCGCGGTGCGGATAGCAGTCTCCGACCGAATATGCCGCGCGCCGCTATTCTCATACTTCGATGTGTGCAGCTTTAGTTGACTCATTTAATTTCGCCGTGCAGCGGGTCGGTTATCAGCAACTTTAGGACTAGATTAACCGATACTTTTTGAGCCACTGTTACATGTTGAGAGTTAGGTTGATGAAACTGTGTAGTTTTTGTTAGATCGGTTCAGTTCAATTCGTAACTGATCATGCAGGCGAAAGGACAGCTCATGTAGGGTGAATTGGGGCATTCTGGATGCACTCGCTCGAGCGCAGCGAGAGCGAGTGATCCAGAAGCCCCAATTATACACTACTTATCTTCACTGCTATTGTTACATGCGAGGGCCAGGATGAGAACAGCGAACCGGTGATAGCGGAACTGTCACGTCGCTACTGTGCTCTACTATATTGGTATAATGACGTCCGAGCGCCATGGCGAGGACGGCGAACCGGTGATAGCGGAACCGTCACGTCGCCACTGTGCTGTATTGTATTGGTAGGTATACTGACGTGCAAGCGCCATGACGAGGACGATGAACCGGTAATAGCGGAACCGTCACGTCACCACTGTGCTGTACTATATTGGTATACTGACGTGCGAGCGCCATGACGAGAACGGCGAACCGGTGATAGCGGAACCGTCACGTCGCTACTGTGCTGTACTATATTGGTATACTGACGTGCCAGCGCCATGGCGAAGACGGCGAACCGGTGATAGCAGAACCGTCACGTCGCCACTGTGCTGTACTATATTGGTATACTGACGTGCGAGCGCCATGGCGAGGACGATGAACCGGTAATAGCGCAACCGTCATGTCGCTACTGTGCTGTGCTATATTGATTTACTGACGTGCGAGCGCCTCCGAGGAGGGCGAACCGTTGATAGCGGAACCGTCACGTCGCCACTGTGCTATACTATATTGGTTTACTGACGTGCGAGCGCCTCCGAGGACGGCGAACCAGTGATAGCGGAACCGTCACGTCGCCACTTTGCTGCACTATATTAGTATACTGACGTGCGAGCGCCATGGCGAGGACGGCGAACCGGTGATAGCGGAACCGTCACGTCGCTACTGTGCTGTACTATATTGGTATACTGACGTGCGAGCGCCATGGCGAGGACGGCGAACCGGTAGTAGCGGAACTTGGTGCGGTGGTCGGCGGCGCGCAGACCCAGCCCCGTCAACAGCGCGCCGCACACGTCCGCAAAGAGAGTCGCCACGCAGAGCCCCGCTGCCGCCCTGCGAAGGAAATTACAATTAATTTGTTAGTTGAATCCAAGGAATGGCACAGGCACAGAAAAAAAACGCGCGCTAGTAAAGAAACTATTTCATCCAGTATGACATAAGGACTTTAACAACACCACAAAATTTTCCCCTTTTAAATTCAAGAAAACAGAGGCTAGTCATGGCCTCTTAGCGAGAACCTGCGACACGCTGCGGGCTAACTAGTATTTTCTGAAATCGGCGCTTGAGAAACGTTCTGTGATACCAGTCCTACATTTGGCCTTTTAAATTCAAGAAAAGAGAGGCTAATGCGTGGTCTCTTAACGTGAAAGGCGCTCCGGGCAAACTAGTATTTTTTTTAATTAGAGCTTGAGGATCGTTCTTAAGATACCAGGCGTAGGCTATAGTTTGGTGTAGATTATGTTTACTTATAAATTTACCTTATTGCCTTGTAAATGCCTGGAAGCTTGACAATCAGTGTCTAAGCATTGTTCTATAGTACCAGTACAGATGTAGTGACTCGCCACGGAAGGGGAGCCTTAGAGGGATCGCAGGTGAGGTAGGCCAAAAAGGCGGTGGCGTCATGATCTCGACTGAGGTGAAGTGGTCTGCCGTGGCCCAGAACAGGAACAGATGGTCCCAGTTAGGAGAAGCCTTTTCCCGGAAGTGAGACAAAAAGAGGCGACATAAAAAATTCGCATTTGGTCACATAAACGATTCGTACGTTAACGAACGATTTGTGCGGTTAAATTTCAATTAACGGCTCGAAATCGTTGCGTTGTTCCAACTCAAACACCAATTTCAATAATCCGAATGCACTACCCATACCCAATGCACGTACTAAATACATTCGTATTATTTTAATCTGTCTGACAGATTTCCAACCAGAAGGTCCAACACTATCCAATACTCTATCCTCTATAGTGCCATTAAAAGGCCTCGATACTATTAGTGCATTTTAGCACAATGACTGATACACGGTCAGGACACGTGACGTGAATTCATTAACAGAATCTATGATATCTTTGTAAGTGATTCTAACCAACATCACCCTTAACAATTTGGAACAAAAGTTTGCGAAGTATCCGTGGCTAAAGCTTCTGTATTTTTACATGATTGAGAAGCCGGACGTATCGTAAATAACAATTAACGCATCGCTGTTGGACATAAAGACAGGTAATGTGGGCCGTAATGACTGCAGCTGTTAAACAGAGAAGTTTTTTTTTATCACAAAATTTAAATCACTCTATTAATCGGTGATGAGGGTGACTACTGGTAATGTTTCGTGCACAACATGTATAAACAGTCCAGAGCTTTTAAATCAATTTTATCAGTAAGTTAACACATTACATAAAGGTATCCTTCCCGTCCCTTACCCAAAACACCCTACACCCTCATCACATTGTTCTTTCCAAGGATGTCCCGTCCCTAAACTGAAAACACTTTTATTTTAGTTACCGTAAAGTTAGTCGCCGATCCGTTTAGTTGGACCCTCCCCTCAGTCCCTTGGGATGGAGCTGCCAAAATCAGCAGGCGTATCGTAATTATTTTTCTATCTCACTTATTTCTCCGAGGGTAGTAGTTTAGTGAATTCTTAAATAAATTTTATGTAATT
This sequence comes from Yponomeuta malinellus, assembly GCA_947308005.1. NCBI lineage: Eukaryota > Metazoa > Arthropoda > Insecta > Lepidoptera > Yponomeutidae > Yponomeuta > Yponomeuta malinellus. Next base: position 9,301,241 of record OX371006.1, on the reverse strand, counting down.
TTTTGCAGCAATAGTGGCAAATCTAGGATAAAATTCCAAAAGAGCCCTGGCCCTGAAAAGCGATGACCTGCGACACCGAATCCCAGTGCATGTATGCAGAATCCCACCATCCCAACCAACATTCGGGAGTGGGCAATAGACATTCTCGGGTGGGTACGGCCCACCCACATATATCTGTAGGCCCACCCGACTTCTCCCCATTTACGCCAACGAATAAAATTCGCTAAATGTAAAGGAAATCACCGCGACGTAACCTGTGTGTTAGAAGCAGGTATTTTCAGCGCTTGAAATAGCTAATGCGCTGTGGGCATGCTGGTAAAAGCCAATAATTTACCCTGTTTCTGTGCCTTGCAGTGGGACGAAGTTGCATAGGCCAACTGCAATTAAGTGACTTGCTATTTCTATCAAAATCGAGCCCTGAACTTAGAAGCAACTTAAGTTACTGTTAGCAGGAGAATATTACAAAACCATCAATCAAGGTAGTGATTCCTCCGGGACAATGTTAATCGTTTGGAATATTAACTGCCTAGGTGACTTTTTCTTGGCTCGAATTGTTTATTCTTGAGGAGCGTTACTTCACATCTTAATGCGCTAAATAAATGGAGTAGCCGTCCATTAGGATCAATGTAAATTTATAAAGAGCGCTAGCGCGCGTCGTTTTGTTCTATTATCATACAATGACTAGGATGCAATACAAACATAATGCATTTATGTTATTTTACCTATTCAATAAAACAAACATTCGCGATTCCAGAGTTAGTATTAAATGGTTTTTGCACCCTTTAATTACCAACTCCAGCACCACGAAGCCCGTTACGCTTCTGGTCTTGAACACCGAGTGATATATGTTTACCAAGTGCAAGCGAAGTTGCTTCTTCGGGCGTAAGAGAATAGAAGCTTAGGCAATCAGATTCGTAGGCGACTAGGATTGCTTATGAACAGGGTGCATCAGCAGTGGGAAGTGTCTCCACTTGACTAGACCGAACTACAATTATTTATAAGTCATGTGTGTTAACTATTCGTGTGCCTTATTAATGAATGCCCTCTGAGAGAAGGAATGTGCACTGCAGTGGCACACGTATGAGACACGTACGGAGCTTGGGCTAGGAACATCAACTCACTTGATATAGGGCGCGGGGCGGGCGGCGTAGCAGCCGGGCTGCGCGGTGATATCGAAAGGCAGCGGCGTGGGCGCTTCAGGGTCGATGCAGTGCACGAACAGCCCCTGCCGCCAGCCCGCCGCCATCAGCCAGTCGGCCGAGGCCAGCCCCAGCACCATCAGGATCACCACCAGCAGCCCACAGATCAGGGCTATCACCTGCCGACGGGGAAAACTGTCAGGCCCTGTTCAACGATCTAATAGTTGGTTGGCAGTCACAGTGTACCATAACTATAATTTAAGATAGTAAAAAGGAAAATTCGATTACTAAGATAAGTCTCAATTTTATTATTTCATTCGCTTTAATTTTGTACAAAAAACCGGCCAAGTGCGTGTCGGGCCACACGCAGTGTAGGGTTCCGTAGAAACAGGGTTTTTTGACCTGCTTTACAGCACTAATAACTTCATCAAAGTATTTTTTAGGGTTCCGTACGCGAAGGGCGCCTAACGGGACCCTATTACTAAGACTTCACTGTCAGTCTGTCTGTCTATCACCAGGCTGTATCTCACGAACCGTGATAGCTAGACAGTTGAAATTTTCACAGATTATGTATTTTTGTTGCCGCTAAAACAAACTGAATAAAATATTTTTTTGCCGTTTTTTGCTCGATATTAATTCACAGAATTACTTCTATATTCGCTTCAAACGTAAATAATGAAATTGAAATAAAATAAATATGTTCCGTGTGGCGCCGGATTAAGAATAGCGTCACTCCATTTCCTTCCGTGGATGTCGTAGAAGGCGACTAAGGAAATACATTAGCAGGAGACGGGCAGCAGCGTCTACCTGAGATTCCAACCGCGTACTGCAATCGCCAATCCGCCTGTCAAGCGTGGCGATTATGGCAAAACTCCTCATGGTTATGAAAACCACGGAGGAGGCCTGTGTCCTGCAGTGGGCCTCAAATGGCTGATATCCTTCCTATGCTTCCTTCCTATCCTTCCTTATGGGATCCCCCCCCCCATGGAACAAACGTGATTCTTTTCCCCGTTTTTTCTCGATCTTTGCGTCTACTGCCATTCACGGTTCTACAATCAACCGTTTAGCCGGGAGGGGGGGGGTTCGCAATTTCTTGTGTTAATAACTTTTTAATAATAATGTAACTTAATAATAATGTTTGTGAAATGATAATTTTTTTAACCATTTTCATTTACCAAAATATCGCCACTAATCCAAAAATTATTCACACCATTATTTTTCTGATGGACGAGGCGTTATGGTTTTATTGAACTTCTTAACTCCTGGAGGTAAGATTACTCTGAATCTTCTGAAACTACTTAGATATTCAAGAAAACATTTTGTCAAAACAAAAATTTGAAATGATATTAGACTTAGACGTTTTCAAGATAGGGTGTGAATTAAGAAAGTTAAAGGTTTATGTCCTACGTATAGGACGCCAGGACTCAGGAGGTTTAATGAAATTATGCCACGAGCAAAAGGTGAGTAATTAAATGGCTGAATTATTTTATATTTGTATAATCACGTATTTAAATTAAACGGTCATGAATAATTGCAATACGTGTTGTGGGATTCGATATGTATCATGTTTTATACAACGTAGTATAAAAAAGTGATTAGGATAAACAAATAACACTGTTCGAATAAAATTGTTTACGTTTCTATTAATTACTAAAACATTCTCTTCGACAAAGGATTTCAGTTATGTTCGATACATTTGTTTACTTTTGAATAGGGTTATGGTTCTGTAAATATACTTTGTTTTTCACTGCATTTTCAATTTACCGTATACCGTAATTTAAATGCAAAGAGAAAGAAAGCTTAACTGAGAGCTCCATATAAGTTCAAACGTAACACCTGTTCAATAGAAGTTTCTCGTAAAGCAAACTAAACTTTTGTTTAATTAGGAATAGAGCTGAACGGAGCGAGAATCCGCTTTACTGCAGTAACTACGACTACACGCTTGAAATACTCTAAGCCGCACCATTCCTGAGCACTCATTTTGAACGCTTTGTATATGTGGTTTTAAAAGGGACTTCATTATGTTGAGTAGTTCTCGGAGCAAAAATGCCCAGCGCTTTCATAAATCACGCCAGTCGAGACTCAAAGAATAACGCACGATAATATACTACGAGTACCTTGTTTTTCTCGCGTGCCATCAAAGACAAAGAGCAGTGTTTCCACGACTTTGCGTATAAAGCTTGCCCATCCATCAAGCGTTGCGCGCAAATTATAAGCGAATGTATAGAGGCATCAAAACAATACGAGACCGGGCGGCGAAGGAAAGAAAAGCGAGAAAGTGTGCGGGGGTGAGGTGGCGCGCGTGGCGCGGGGAGGCGATCGATCGCGCCCCGCCCGCCATCAGCTGTTAGCAACCGGCTTTAAGACTCTCGGACCCTCCGAGCGCTCCTCCAGACGAGATCAAGTAGAGGATCTCCCGCGACACCGCTCCTAACTGCCACTGTTCCCGACAATCGCCGCCGAGACGACAAACTTTTAAAATTATACGACAAAACATTTCCTTCCGTCTATCCCAGCTAGACCGCTTAGTTATGGGAGCGTTTTGTTTTAACCCTTCCAGACATCGTCGCAAGTTTAATCTTTATAACTAAACTACGTTGTGCAGACTACTTTAACACCTGGCAATAGGCATTGGTGGAGGTTGGAGAACACTGAATGAAAAATACTTAGAGCTCGTGATTCGAATGAAAGCGTAATCGCAACGGAGCTATTAAAGGGGACAATCAATTAGTTCGAATCGACCGGATACGGCTGTCATCAAGAGGGATTCCATTCATTATTTTACAATGCTTTTAAAAGAGTTAAGCTGGCACGTTTGGACTTCCGTTCACAAACGTAGGGCATTAAATGGCATGTAATTTCAAAGCTTCCAATCAATTTCAATTTGACTGACGAACTATTGGATACCCAAGCAATTTCCCCCGATATTACGAAGTCGTTTGTATGGCTTTCTACGTGTAACAGCCAGTAGAGAAACATAAAAGGCATTTCCCCCAACTAGCGATACCAAATAAACGTGCCAAAAAACGTTCAATGGCTATAAAATAAGCAAAGCAAAGCCGCCGAGCAATCCAATTTCCGCTTTCATATAATAGAAGAGCAATCTGCCCATTGCAAATACAAGTTTTAATTTCAATTTTCTTCTGGACGTCCAATTTGAGCGTAGATATTAGTTATAGTTAGTACCTTATTCTGCAATAAGGTTACAATCCTTCGGTTGGAATTAAGAAACATTTCTACAACTCCGGCTATAGGATTTTAACTTTACACTGAGTAAGCGTCAAACGTGTGCTCAGATAGAGTATAGCTCTTGTTGAAATTGCTGATAGGGAAGCTTGCTGCTTTTCAACAAAAACTTTGAAACAACTAATGAGAGAAGTTTAGACTTGGTGACAACAAAGGACTGCAAGACGTTATAGTAATAATACAGTAACTGGTTGGTTTTATCTTTTGTTACAAGTTGGACGCATGAGCTGCTTTACAACTCTGCATTGCCTTTGCTATTAATTTATGTAAATACACAAAATAAATAAAATATAATAGATATAATTTAAATGCTCACCAAAATTGTGTTTTCGACCCTACTCTAAACCAAAACACAAAAAGCCCTCGCAAAATAAAAAAAATCTGAGCAAAATAGATCCTTCCTAATATAAACGTTTCCAAAATGAACAAAAAGACTTTACAAAATGCTCACGAAAATCGATAAATCCTTCCCAAAAGAAATGTTTCCCAAAACGGATAAATAAATGCCCACCAAATTTTATGTATGGAGTTTTTTGATTTTAAAACGCAATTTAGTAAGAACTTAAAAAAATAGTATTATAATTTTTGGTTGGCTTATAAATAGGTACAAGTCTATTAATTTAATTATAGACACAAGCTGATGTACCTACCCTTTAAAGGTTGCTTGAATTTTAAGCGTGAGGTACTCGGAATTCAAAGTGAAATGCAAAGTCCGTTAATATTTGATACCGTGACACTGACGCAGTACCTACCTCGTTGAATATTTAGGTCGATACTGAACCAGTATTTTTAGGAAGTTTATATGTAGACCTGCAGGATTAGAAGATGTCCGCATTTATTATTAATGAAAAAACCCCTCTGTCAACCGGCAGACGAAAATAACAAGAAAATAGTAAAAAAATAAGGTATGTTGGATGTCTTAGCGAAGGGCTTGATAAGAATTACCCGAAACCGGCGTGCGTGAAATGAATGTTGATGAGGCGAAGATTATTCAGGATCGTGGCAAGTGGCAAGTCCTGATCTCTGCCTACCTCTACGGGATACAAGCGTGAGTTTATGTATGTATTTATTATCATGTATATACTAACCTCCGATTTGTGAATCTACTGTTAACAGCCGTTAATAGTTTTTTTTTTTGCATATTGCCCAACTGACACCTGCTAACAATAGATCATAAGATTGTTAGTGTACGAGAAACAGGGCTAAGTATCACCATAAATACATTAACTTACTACCTACACGGGCCTTACCAAATTACAATAAAACTTTTGTTGCTATTTGGTCACAAAATATACAGTACCCATAGGATATAACCAACATTCTAACCCGTGACGTCGGAGATAGAGCGCTTTCACATAAAGGCGCTTTTGTCGCGCTTCTAAGTCGCACTGTAGTAGCGCGACCCGTAATCCATACATATGTGCTGCAGCGCGGCAGCCGCACTGTGGTCGCGTGTCAGAAGCACGACTGCAGCGCTCCAAGATTGCGGTGGCATGTACGACGCGTAGTCGCGTGCGATCAGTCGGCGTTAGATCAGTGTTGCGAGCGCATGTGTATTGTATGGTAGCAAGTTGCAAATTTTGGACATTCGGAGATAGTTAAAGAATTTTCGTTTATTGTTTCTTTATCACTTTGAACACTGTAGTATAATCACCATTTACACATCGAGTTTTAAGTAATGGATCTATCCAGTACTGCCTTTTTCATATTTGTATTCGACGACGATGGCGTCGGAGAAGTAAAAAAAGAGCAGCAGTAAAAATATGTCTCCGCTGTGAAGCGCGGCTGTCGCTAGCGACGGCGCGTCGTTCGCCTGTTCAGTCGCTCATAAGGCGTCTCCTGTACAAGATAGAGGAGTCGCCCAGAAGTTTCTTGAAAGCTCTAACAAATAACCAAACTGTAACTGGAACAAATAAACAACACTTAAGAAATCACGACCTAGGTTGTGTATCCGGCTTTGGTGTAGACTGGAACATTGCCATTCATTGGCGCCCGGCACAGGCGCATTAAATCTCCTGTAACTCGGTGTCGCCTAGCGCATCTAGACTATAAATTGTAACCCAATGACGTCCTACCGCTGACGTCAGAGATAAAGCGTGCTGGAAGATTATTGTAAGCTGGCGCCCAACGAGGAGCACAATATTGTTTATTGGCGCCCAACATAGGGCTTTAAATCCCCTCTGACACCGTGTCACCTAGACACCTAGCTAGACTATACCCGATGACGTCCAATCTGTGACGTCGGAGATAAAGCGTCTCCCGTAGAAGGTTGAGTTGATTGCACGATTTTGATCGTGCTGTAAGATGAGTGGAGGCTTATTTTTATATTAAGTAAGTACGTGTTTTTTTATGTATTGCAGTATCATTGTTAGCATCAATAAAATATTATACTATTATCTTATCATGTACTATCTGTGCCCGCGACTTCATTCGCTTATGATAAAAAGTGGCTTAGGTAGTTCCTCAGGATGCAACCACCTTTACATGAAAACTTATGAAAATTTGTCCACTGGTTGAGACACGAAAGCGTAACTTTTGTAATTTTGGATTATCTAACATAGTAAAGGTAAACGTGAAATGTTACTAGGTAAATAAATGTCTTTTCTGTTTTCCCGGTGTACAATAACGAATATTCGTCTCTATCGAAGCATCGAAACTGAAACTAGCGTATCCTGTGCACCTGTGCAATCTGGTTGGCGGGCATCTCGTCCTGCTCGGCGAACTGCGGCGGCGGCGGCAGCACCGGCGGAGGGAGGGCGCGCGGGTGTGAGTGCCCCCCCAGCGCCGCCAGCCCGGCAGGCCCCGCGCGCCCCTGCATACGCCTCCAACGCCCGACCGACCGCGCGACACTGCAGCCTCAGCGCATCACAACACTTTCAACACTGCTAATGTCTCCGCCTTAGTCGCAACTCTTAGTACACAGCGCCGTCTTATTGAGCCTGTTGGGGTCTTCGCGATTGGGGTTTACTGGTAGTTAGGCCTTTCTGAGTTTGCGTGAAGATTTTAGCTGTTAAAAGTTGATCGTGTCGAGTCCAAAAAGCATAATTCTTGTTACGGTTAAACAAGAAATATTGTTACGGTTTTCTTTTGAAATTTCAGGCACACACACCTGTTTCCCTACCTAGAGGCCGGCTGGTACTATCCTCAAAATAGGTGGTACATTTACAATTAAATGATTTGTTTTTAAATCATCATGTATTATTAGTTTTTGTTAGTTATTTCTTACAAGTAACTCTCCGTAACCAAATATTTTTGTACTGAAACATTCATCGGTATCCTCACGATTTTTATACTGAAACCTAATTCATGATCAAAGTCCCGACCGTGATTGAAACACGTACCCAAGGTAAATAAATTTGTGCCTTATCTACATAATACATATACGTACAACATACCTACATTCAAATTAGTATCTGGCCGATGGACATAAAAGGTGAAAAAAACCCAAAGCTGCACCGCAATTCGAAGTCGTCCGTGAGTCCCTAACCAAAGCAATTGAAAGGGCAACAATTCATCACTGTCAATAGGGTCGCAGACACAACACTGAGAAAAATCCGCCCGACCATCGGTAAGTGAGTGGCCCGTGATTGAAAGGTGATTGATTGCGTCAGCGGTGAAAATATACCGAAGAAGCCCGCAAGTCAGCTGAATGTAGATACATAGGGAAATTCGCTCATTTCTTTTACAAGGTGTTACAAGGTGGTAAAACTTAAGGGGTTATTCATCCTATTTGTATACCTATAGTTTAGTGCTTTTACAAGCTTCCTACGGGTAATGCAAATTCTAGCAAGTGTTATAAATGTGGATGAACACATCTATGACGAAGTTTACATATAACCTACATCCAAACTAATCCATTACCCCGCCGAAGGGCATAACATAGTCAACGCAGCTGCATACCACTGACAGTAAACAGGAAGCGTCGCTGATCCGATAAAACACGAGGTTCGTCAAGGAATTTAGCCGGGCGACCCTAATTAGGTGACATCATTAGTTGACATTAGGAGTAGCCGTCAAACGGGGTAGGTGAAAGGTTGATTGATGGTATGTAGCTCGTGTAGCTATGACTACCCCTTTCGTATGACGGAGGACGAATGTAGGTCAGTCAGGGTCGGTGGTCGAGGCACGTGTGCCGGGGGGCGGGTCCAAGCCCGAATGGGAACAAGAAACGGTTGGCGTCACGCCACCGTTTGCTCTCTCCGGACTAAAATTGTATGCCGCCTCTATTTTGTGTTGGAAAAAAGAAAAACTGCCACCAAAGTAGGTTGAGGTCGCATGTGGTAAAATAGGGGCTTGGATTGGAAAATACAATACCGAAAAGAACTGCACGATATTTCAAACGTTGTAAAACGTTGTACGAATTGCGAAGGTTCGGATAAATAGAGGATGATTGGTGTGTGATTGGCTATAGTCTAGTCTGACACGAACTTGTATCTAAAACAGTGCAGTGCGCCCACAAAGAGAAATTAAATTAAGGATGGATGAGTTGAGGATCCGTGTGGCGCCGGATTAAGAATAGCGTCACTCCATTTCCTCCCGTGGATGTCGTAGAAGGCGACTAAGGAAATCAATTACCAGGAGACGGGCAGCAGCGTCTTCCTGAGATTCCAACCCGCCTGCCAAGCGTGGCGATTATGGCAAAACCCCCTCATGGTTATGAAAACTATGAGGGAGGCCTATGTCCTGCAGTGGGCGTCAAATGGCTAATGATGATGATGAGTTGAGGATCGACATTAATATAGAGAATCAACATTAATATACCTACCGACTCTCTGAGCGAATATGCTTATGGAAGGGTTGGCACGGAAAAGCATCTCCTTTTTCCATGTCAGCGTGTGGTGTCCTTTGTAGGTCTTTGTTAGAGAAATACCGAATAAAAAGTTCATGACGTCCGAAACCGGGTGTCACCCTGACGATGTGAATGAGGTGTCTCAATATCAGGGCTATGCAAACCATAACCCCAGTATATGAAACATGCCGGAATCATACCAGAGACTACAGTGAGCCAACCGTTAATGAATCAACCCAATGCAATGTGACTCTACCATGGAAACAATATGCAGTCGCAACTTCGTAAAATCGCGCTTTTAGTTGGTCAAACAACGTATGTCGCAACAAGCCATGACGATGTCGCAGACATTTTTCGCGACAAGATGGGTCGCTTGTAGGTTTGCCAACCCTACTATATAATATAGTAGCCTACTATATTAGGGGCTCAAATACTATATTTGTAAAAAAAATATATAGTAGACGAAACTACTATATTTTGCGTAAAGCGGAACCCAGCCTTAATCTTTTTCTAAAGCTCGCTCTTCAAGTCTAAGTCCGTGAATCGCGCGGCACGACTGCCGCTATTTTTTACTATTTTTTTACCATTATTTTGCCATCTACAATATTTTTAGAGGTAATAGCTTCTAAAATACTATATTTGTTATAAAAAAAGTTGGCAACCCTAGTCGCTTGTCCGAATGTAAGGAGTAAGAATAATCCCGTTGTCCCAAAAATAAACACAGTAAGGGTCATTTTTTTCAAAACCGAGATATTTCCACTTATGGTTACTGGAACCAACTAGTAACCAATTCTTTCTCAGTTTTGAAAAAAAATGTCCTTTACTGTGTTTAGTTTTGGGACATCCGAATCATGTATAAGCTATTTTCGGCCATATTCGGTGAGTTATCCAAAACTAACACCGAAAACGGACATCCATTGTATAGCAATAGCAAACAAAAGTAACATTCTTTGTTTCTCTACAGAACCATGTTTGTGTTACAATTTAGGATGCGCTCTATTTCCGGTATGTACCAGCAGCCGTGTTGTCTTTGCTTTCTTTTGAAGAGTACGAGCGAAAAATATATTTCCTGCATCTATAAGCAATGCTTTCTTCTTGGTTCATGAACTACGTATTGTTTTTAAAAGGCGATTATTTCAATTATAGAACGATTATAGAACTTTTGTTCTATGACTCTTCAATTTTTTTTGTTCTCCATTTAAAAATATTATATTATATTAAAGGTAGTAATGACCTGGCAAACGTTGTTATTATTATGAATGAAATCATTTATTTCGACCATTTATGCCATATCAATTAGCTTACGACCTAATCTCAGACCTATCAAACATACACAAAAAAAGTCATAAAAATCGGTGAAGCCGTTTCGGAGGAGTTCGATAACAACACTGTGACAAGAGATTTTTATATATTAGATTTATAAAATGCGCAATTCCTTAAAAATTCCGCTTAGAGTTTATCATACAACTTTTGTGTTTTTTTTTTGTTAAATTTTTTAAAAAGATGCAGTTTTAAATTAATTAAAAATTCTTCTATTCTTCTTCGCCATTTGTTTGTCCATTGTTGGACCTATGCCTCTTCATGAGTCCTCCATCGCGATCGGTCCGCGGCTATTGTAGTCCAGGTCGACCCTGTAGTAGCCCTAATATCACCAGAATTATGATTTTTTACGGGTTTCCTACTTTGGACTGGCGCTGTGTGATAGCTGTTGCTTAAAACCATGCGTTAAATAGAATGGACATTCTATGCGTTTTACTAAAAGCGAGCGCGTAAAAGGGAGAATTATTATACACCCTTATATTTGAAAAAAAATCATCTGAGAAAAAACTCACATAACAATATTTTTTTCCAAAAACAAACTCTAATTGGGGTCTTTCAGGAATTACACATTTTAGCAATAACCCTGTATAATAGGTGGCTTTATGTTTAAATATCGGCTTTGTGGTCGCACTGTTCAACACAATGCTTAAAACCATACGTGTTAAATATAATGGACATTATTCTACGTAAAGCAATGATTTACCGGAGGCTCGGACATTGGCAAACCACGAATTTATTCAAATTATGTATTACGAAAAACGCGAATTTATTCAAATTATGTATTTCGAAAAATATCAATCTGAGAAAAAACTCATAGAACAAAAGTTTTTATAAGCCAAACTCTAATTGAGGTGTTGCGGGCATTGCTTTTATACCTATTTCTCTTTCAACACGACCTCTCCGATTATATTAAAACATTTTTGTGCAAGTTCTCCATGGCGCATTATAGTGCATCGCTGTATATTTAATTATTTTATTTGCAGAATTCAAGTATCACTACTCTCTCTGATTTTACAGCTTAGACTAACGATTGAACGGATAAGAACATTCTTGAGAACGATAAACGTGAGAATGACGCATTACGCGGTCCATTATGTTTAAAAATAAAATAATGGAGAGAAAACTGGATCTCAAGAGCGGTGACGACAAGAACCCGAAAGTGAAAGCATTGTTTAAAATACACGTAGTGAAATTCGCAAGTGATAATTAAGGCACTCTCGTCTTCTGTTTCTGTTTTGTGTTCGTAATCACTGTTTTCGTTTCTAGGGTTCCGTACCCGAAGGGTGCCAAACGGTACCCTATTACTAAGACTTCACTGTCCGTCTGTCTGTCCGTCCGTCCGTCCGTCCGTCCGTCCGTCCGTCCGTCTGTCTGTCTGTCTGTCTGTCTGTCTGTCTGTTTGTCTGTCTGTCAACAGGCTGTGTAGAACATGAACCGTGATAGCTAGGCAGTTGAAGTTTTCAAAGATGATGTATTTCTGTTGCCGCTATAACAACAAATACTAAAAACAGAATAAAATAGATATGTAAGGGGGGCTCCCATACAACAAACGTAATTTTTTTGCCGTTTTTTGCTCGATATTATTCATGGCAACAGGTAGACGCTTGAAATGTTCACAGAATATGTCGTTCTATATTCGCTTAAAAAATAAATAAATAAAATAAATATTTAAGGGGGCTCTCATATGACAAACGTGATTTTTTGCGGTTTTGTTCTCGATCGTTGTGTCTAATGTTGTACGGAACCCTTCGTGCGCGAGTCCGAATCGCACTTTGCCGGTTTTTATTTCTAATTGTATTTTTTATTTTGGCTCTCTTTTTTGGTTTAGTATCGTTCATATTACTTTACCTCTTTTTGGTTCAGTTTTATTACATATATTGCTTTACTTTTGCTTGTGATTTTTACTTGTATTGTTACAATGTCTTTGTTTCTTTATTTTATCTTTCTAGATAAAAAAAATGCCATGCGTCAATATTTAACAACCAGGCTACAAGTGAATTTAATTACTTCAGGAAAGATCAAACATTCCTTATTGTTACCCCCAGTTTCTCGCAAACAATCTGTTAATCTACTGTTAGCAGAGCTATCATTTGGAAAAAGTACATAAAAAAAAAACAACTGACAGCGGTTAACAGTAGGTTTAACAACTTGTTTACGAGAAGCGGGGGGTAACAGTGAGAAATATGTCACCTTTTCTGAAGTAATTGCTGTAGTTTGCAGATTCTGTTTGCCAAAACTCTTAACTGTACTTCAGGATAATATGCGTTGAATTAATCTTTATCAAGGTTAATATTTTTTGCAAGCGCTTAAACTAAAACCAAGCGAGTGAGCATACAGCGACTAATCAATGTTGATTGAGCGAAAGATATTCGTCAGGATCGTGACAAGTGGCGAACGCTGGTCCAGGCTCGAGTAAATAAATGTGTGAAAATTTTAACAAACCATTGTTCAAACATCAAGATATTCAAATAGTTTCAAAAGTTGGTTTTGGAGTGTCTTAGGTACCTGCCCCATCTCTTTATCACCGTGTATTTTGAGTTTTTAACTGGAACCCTATACAGTGGAACAAAAAAAGGTAACGATATTTTCGGGGGACAAATAGGTAACGATAACAAAAATAGTATGTCAAATAGTAATGTGATTAGGATCGCATCCATAAAATGTCACAAAAATCGAACATTATTTTAGTTTTGTCATATTAACGCTACTTTTCTTACCAGAATTGATAAAGCAGCATTGTCGATAACACGTCAGAGCCGTTTTTCATTCATTTTAGTAACAAAAGTAAAGAATTGTAATAACTTAATATATTTTTCATTACTCATACTCGGAAAGTAGGTCTGAAGTTGCTTGAGGAGCGGGTTGAAAGAAATACTTTACAGCCCTAGGGAGAATCGTTTTCAACTGACAGCTGTCAAATTATTAAAAATAAAAATAGTTTTATTTTTATTTACTTAGTGTTTCTGTGACAATTTAAATAAATATCCTCTTTCTTTGTTTCATTCTATTTTCACATTTCTGTTAAACCATGTTCCAACTTTCTATACAGCCACTCAATTACAGCGCGATATAAAATTTAAATAACTTAAAAGTTCTAAATAACTTACAGAATATATTTTCTTAAATGACTTTATTATAATTTTCTTTCTTTAAAAAAGAACATAGTTTTGGGCAAAATATTTACCATTTTTTCTATAATAAAAATAATGGCTAAATAGCTGTCCTGCCACGGAGAAAAAAATAGGTGGGAAAGCGGCAATCCGAATCTAAATTTAAATTTACTCAATTTTTCTTTAGCTAAATCAAAAATCTAATAAGTACAAAATCAAAAAATCAAAATCAATTTTTTTTATTCAATGTAGCACAGAAACTGCGGCTTAACGAACGTTACAAGTTAAACTAGTTTTTCAATCCTCCAATCATTTTGGAGAAAAAATGGACAAAAAACTACAAAGAGATCAATCACGAACATTGTATAAACAAGTAAGAAAGAAAAAAATGTGAAAAAATAAGAGATGCGCGAAATAGATTCCTCTGCCTTTGTCCGTAATTGTTTACATGGGTACTGAAATTTGGATTTTTTTCTAAATAATGAGTGTGTATTCAAGTAGTGAGAATGAAAGTATTCTATTAACTCCAGAGAACATTGTATCGGACGCTAAAAATGTGGTACAAACGTTCTATTCTATTCTTATTCATGAGTTGCAGTTACTTATTTTTTCATAGAGGGTAATAAAAAGTAGAGTGTCCACCTCGGGAGCTCAAGTGGTGTACTTTGAATCCCTCGCTGCGCTCAGGAATCTAATTCAGACGAGATACTAGCTATAGCTACTCGCTACGCTTCACTCCGCTCTGGATTCAAAGAAACACTCTCGCCTTAAAAATTGTTGTTTGCTCCCTGGGTAAACAATCTACTATTTTTGATGTTGTTCGATTTCCGTAACATTTTATGAATAAGATCTTTATAACATACTAATTGACCACCGAAAATATAGTTACCTATTTTTGTTAGACCCTATATACACTTTAAAAGTTTATTTTAGTCAAAGTAATTGTTACTTTACGTTAATCCATGCCGCCTACTCGTCCTTACTTTTTTTTATTCTGAATAATTGATTGTTTGAACAACACTGGGCAAAACAGTGGACGCCATAACATAAATAATGCAGAAATTGTACTTGGGGGCGACTTGGCGAAGATAATGTGATTTTGGAGTCGTTGTGGGAATATCATTCGATATTGCTAAGAGGATGCCATCGAACATTATGATCGAATAGTGGCGATAACGTTCTGTCGGCTTTGTCAGAGATATTAAAAATACCTACTTTGCAGAAAATTATGTCTAAGGCATAGATTGGGGTTACAGAGAGAACTGCATTAAGTACAAAACTTTTTTAAATTAATTTGGTTTCGTTGTGGAGAAACTACTTTCACCCAAATAAATAAGTTCCATACTTTTATTCTGCTTAATTAATTAATATATTAAACTCTACAGTTTCTCGTGTGGTCAATATAGATCTAGAGGCGGGCAACAATAATAGAAAAACATAAATTATTGTCATATTGGAGATAATAATAAATAATAAATTGGCTTTTGCAACTACGTAAAGAGATACAGCGTCCAGTGGCCCCTACACTCACACTAGATGGGTGAAGGGACCACTCGGGCACTGCAGTCGGCCTCACACCACTACAGCTTAGTCGGCCCAGCCCCTAATATCTATTGGAGATAATATTCAGAATATAACTTATAGCAACAATAATTTTCTTCATAATCGTCTTCGGCTCATTTTTGTGATTTGCGCATCCAGTTGCGCCGGTTCCGTGATTACACAGCAAAATCACCACTAAAGTACTCCAGAATATACCAGTATTTAACGCAGATGTGGAGTAACAACTAGAGAAGCAGGTACAATAATCGGGAGCTACAAGGTAATATTTCTGTGAGAACGAGTGAATAAAAAGTGTCTTTGGAGCGTTTACGCGGGGACAGGCGTTGAGGCTAGGGCGGGTGGACCGAGCGGCGCGGCGCTTGACGCGGGACTGCCGCCCAGTGCCGCCCGCCCTCGCGCCGCGCCCGCCCGGCCAACAAAACACAGATTACGGAGACACATTTATTAGCCAAAAACGCTACTTAACTTCTATCGCTCTACAAGGCAAACAGGAACATTGTCGCTTAGCGTTTCTAAATTGATTCAGATATTACAATGTTAAGTTAAGATTATCGTAACCTAATTCACTCATAGCGTACTTAGCTAACTGATACACCCACATCAACAATCCTTCTATTGTCAATCTAAGTACAATCACTCGTAAAACAGTCCCAGATCTTCTACAGCGTCCTCCGGGCGCATCTTTAGACCTGTGTGATTTGCAACCTCGGGGGTTGCGGGTCCCGTCGCGGGGGTCGCCTGGGCCGCTGCAGGCAGGCGCCGGCGGCGCGCCACCGCCGCGTGAGACCGGCGCGCGACGGCAGCCGGCACCAGCGTTTCGACTCCCGCGCGCCAAACGTCGTCACCATCCTATCCCCGGGCTTCGGAATATCATAAACAATTTTAGGACTGTCTACAGGCTCGTTGTTCGGCGCTACTCGGTATTTCGCGCCAGTGATGGCTTTCTTTATCGTGCTAATAGCTCTGCGAGCCGGATTTTCGATCACGTCGTCGTCGACGTTCGTCTCCCGCGGGACTGCGGTTAGACGGCCCGGCGGCGGGTGTCCTACGGGTGTGTCGTCGCGTTGTCTACGCACTAGAGTTCTCAGGCGATTGAATATCGTAGGCGGCGGGTCGGTGTTAGTACCGACGGTGCAGAGGTGCGGCCGTGGCCGATGCTGTACTGGCGTGTGGGCGTACTGCTGTGGTGGAAGGGTTGCGGCGCGACGTTGTGGCTCGTCGTGCAAGTAGGCGACGTGGAGGGTGCTGATGCTGAGAGGCTGGGGCGGCGGCGGCCAGAGGTCCCTGGTGGGCGGCACCGGGGAGGGCCGCTCGCCCAGCATGCGGCGCGCCAGCTCCCCCGGCTGCCAGAGGTAGCTGGCGGTCAAGTTGCCGTGTGTCTGCATCACCCCGCGGCGCGCCACTAACGGCAGCTACGCTCTACTAATTTAATACAGGGCTCCGGGCACTCGTACGGCTTGCGAACGTTGTGAACGCGATGCCGCGCCAAATTGGATCAAGGGGAATGTCCGCAAATAGTCTAATTAACCCTTTTGAAATAATCCGTATGTTTTGTAGGCTTCTAAGCCAAGTTATTATGCATTCCTAATGAAGGCCACGTTACTGCGTAACGAAATAAAATAGTGCTGTTTACATACTTTGAATGTGTAAAGGTTAATAGAAATGTTGGTAACTTACCTTTAGAGGTCTTGTGATGGTCACTGTCTCAATCATTGTGGTTGATGCCATTTCTTCTGTCTTATCTGTGTGATCTGCAAATATAAAAAAAGGAAATTCACTTCTTACTGAAAAAGTAAATGTTAATGAATGATTTTCATTTACATTAAATTAAAAAATTGTATTAAATAGAATATGGGCTTGCTTTCTCTCTGTACTGCCTCTGTACTGGGACTTAATTCTTCTTCTTAATAAAAAATATATCTACTTTATTTAGGTCTTGTGTCCAGTTCAAGAAATGAGTAAAGCAAACTTTGTGCCAAAAGGGCTACTACAACATTAAAGACTTTTTAGATGACAATGATGTCTGGAATGAAAGCCAGTTCAATACATGAGCCCTAGGTTTTAGAAAAATTATGCAAACCCTAATAAAAACTGAATTTGCACGGACTTGTTTATTTTTTCATTTTACAAGTTTCGATGTTTCAGTAATTTTACAAGTGACAGGCGTCTTTTTGAAAGCATTAACTGTTAGTTTACTACCCTCGGCAAAAAAATTTTAAGTTACGTTCCAAAAATATTAAGGCAATTTTTTTAATTTATATTGGAAAAATAATGATACTGATTATTAGTTATTGAAATTAGGATTAAATCTACAAAACAATAATTTTATATAAACTCAAAAATATTGATTATTATTTATTGAAATTAAAATTAAATATAAAAATTAAACAGTCACACTTCTAGCAAGCTTCAGCTGTTAATAGTAGATTAACGGCGTGTTGGTGTACGAGAAACTGGAGGTAAGTTTGGAATTTTTAGGGTTCCATACCCAAAGGGCAAGGGACTGTTGTCCATTTTTGCTCCAAAATGATCTAGATTTTGAAATGGACACCTAGTTTAACTTGTAACATTCATTGAGTCACAGTTTCTGTGCTACTTTGACACATTTTGAATTTTTATTTCAAAATTTTATCCTAAGATACAGGTTTCTGAAGATGCAGTCCTGAACGTGGATAGAACGGAGATAGAGATATATGATTTTTAACTGTTAAGTGAACACTTGTAACAACAAATACTTTTACTTTCTGCTGATTATATCTATCATGCTGTGTCACTCGAACAATGTAACATTTTTTGTGATTGTACAATAATTTGTATAGTTTTCATTAATTAATATGGTCAGAGGGTTTGCTATATAATAAATTTACAAACATTTCAAAGAAATATTTGTTTTTCTACACTTAGTTTTTGATAAAGAATTATCATAAGCAGCCTATATATATATACGTCCTACTACAGGGCACTGGCCTTCTCTCAGAGAGTATGGGCTTAATCACCATACATGTCCACTGTGGATTGGCGATTTCAAGCACCAAGATATGTGAATAGCTCAGACACTCAGGTTTCCTCATGATGTTTTCCTTCACAATTAGCGACTGGTATTGCTACTATAACTTCACAAAAGCACATAACTTAGAAAACAAAGGCATAGGTACATGCCCACACTGGGAATCAAACCTGGGTCTCTCACTTCAGAGTCCAATGTTCTACCCAATAGGCTACCACCGATCTCACTAGCCTGCTACTGCTCTAAGTGAAAAATAATATTGTTTCCAAAATTATTGATGCTTGGTATAGCATAACAAAAACATAACATAACATTTACATACGGGCACATACATTGCTTGTGGCCCCACACTAGGATACCCTGTGTCGTGGGAACCAGAAACAACGACATCACAAACATGTAAACATCCAAGACCTGGGTTTTTTTTTGTCCGTACACGGGATTTGAATGCGGGATCTCTCGCATGTCTTAAATGTCTGTAATTTTATTATCTAGCAAAACCTCAGACCACATTTTGTTAGAATGTGCGAGTGGCATGCCAGACATAACAGTGGCCTCAAGGACTAGGTCAAACAATAAGACCTGTGTGAAAATTTTTTGGACAAATAAATTTTATTTTATGTTAGACTACACATTGGCTAGTGGCAACTCCTACCTTAGATTGCCCAGACACTGTAGTGCCTAGGGCATATTTTTAAATGGAGTAGACTATCCCAACGCCTACACCATCCGCCTAGGTGAGGTCTTGAGCATGTACATAAGACTTGGATTTTCTAACTTACACTTTTTCTAGTGGATGGAAGTGATATACATGCAACAGTTTAAAGCTGATGTGTATTAATGAATAATAATAATACAATTGTTGATTTGAAGTAAAAACACCACTTACTGTGAAGGAAATCACTGTGAGGAAACCTGTGGCCTAGTTGGCTCTGCATGGTCCTTGCCTTTTGGAATAGAACCCTACAACATACTAATGTGAGAGATCCTGTGGACACTGAATATGTGTTCTAGACTAAGAGCGCCCCAAACTTTACTCGCCAACCAGAATAACAATATAACATTAGCAATTAGAGTACATAGGGTAACCATACTATACAGATTTAAACAGATATGAAATATCCATGCAGTAGTAAATAAATGACCGTGTAGTAAGTACACAAATGTAGTAGGTACTTAGCAGTGAATCACTTTGCACTTTGATGTAAAGGCCTTGAGGCATAGGCACTTTGATACATGATAGGTAAGGACTGGCCTGATGTACAGATATTTGTTGTTCCCATCTCATTTAACAATGTACGTGCTTTTAATTACCATGAAAGAATTTAAATTTAAGTAGGTAGGTACATGAACCACAAGAAACGTATTGATATTGCATGCACTTAGTGCTCAATCATACCTCAGCTAGACAAGTCACTGCAGCGCACCTTGATGAATGTAATCGTATTCACTTAGTACATGACGTTAAGGATAATAAAATAAAGTAATTACGCTATGTACGGCTAAGAATTATTTTTTGTTATTTTGACAGTCTTTTTTTTGTTGTCTTTTACAAACGCCACAAATCACAGAGAAAATAATCACAAATCTCGGGCGCAGCGCAGCGAGACTGTTGTGTTGTTGTGTTTGTTTAGTGATGTGAACTGGTTTTAAGAATACCGGTTTTTGAAAAAACCGATGATTGTCGGTTATTTAAATTTTAATAATTTGTACATTGCGACCGGTAGCGAAGAGAAATTTAGATAGATTTTTGAGACGAAACCCTTATTTTCAAAGTAAGACGAGTATTAAAGATAAATAATTAAATCCAGCTTGTAATTTGAAAACCTGTGTCAACAAGAATCGATATTTTCAGCTATAGCAGGCTGTTAGATGATGTTATTGACCTATTTCTGCACCAAATTGATGATTTCATTATCAAATACATACAGGACATAATCTCATTCATTTATTCCCTTCGGATGTCCGACAAGGCGGGGGGCATTATAAAAAAAACACGCTCACCCGGTAACAGTAGGTTAGGTTGAGTTAGACTCCTTATTTGTTACCAATAAGTGCTTCTTTGAAATTAGTAAAATTAGTTAGAAACTAATAGGTTAAGGAACGTACCCATAGTACGTCACCCTGTGTTACCAGCCGGTTCTTGCCAAAAGTTACAAAAAAGCAGTGTTGCCAGCCGGTTCTTGTCAAAAGTTCGCAAAAAGAGACAAAAAAGTAACCTTTTGGTGTATAAGGTTACCTTACCAATAAAAAGGTGCTATAACTTATGTATAGAAAAGTCAGCGAGAAATTTAAAGAAAGAGTCTAAAATAAAACTTATATTGGAAAACACTACAGAACTTTTTAGGCTGGTTGGAAGAAATTTCTACCGAAATAAGTCCGCCTTTGCACGTATTTTATAACACAATGTTATTTAATTTTGCGCAATAAAGTGTTACAAACAAACGAACCACATTTTTCTGTAACTTATTAAGTTATGATACCTTGTAGGGTTTAGCTTACGCGTCTAGCGCGATTCTATTGCCTAGCACCCTACTCTTTCTATCAATGCAAAAAGACTTACGTTCTGTCCAAGTCCACTACTGAAATCCAATTTCACAACACTTTCATATTATCACGAACGAAAGCATAATGTTGGTTCACTTAATAGTGAGTTAATAAATAATTTTAAATGCTAATACGTATTTCTAATTATTTTTCCACTTTTCACATTGTAAATATTGTATTTTGCTTTACTGTCAACGATTAAACTATTAGTCAGATATTTCATTTATTTGAATATTGTTCTTTATTTTTCTAAATTATGTCAAATAACCGTCATACTAAGAAGGTCGAATAAGGAAACTTCTGGCCTATGGAGTCTTCTAGAAGACTATTCGCATTCCAAATGGAAATTATGAATTTAATGCTAGAAAGAGAAAGAAGATCTGGAATTCGAAATTATGGATTTGGAACAGGATCCGGAAACTTCCAGAAGAATTCTGACGCAGATTCAGATCAAATTTGAATATTAGAATCGAACTACTTTTGGGATATAAACGCCGCCCAAGAAAGCTTTCGAGTCTGTCTTACCTGAGTCCTATTTGCGAGTCTTACCTGAGTCCTACTTGAGAGTCTTTCCTGAGTCCTACTTGAGAGTCTTACCTGAGTTTTACTTGTGAATCCTACCTGAGCTCTTGCTTGAGAGACTTACCTGAGTTCCTGCCTACCTCTCCACGGCCTGCCCTCGCAACTTACCTGTCCGTCTCCACGGCCTGACTCCACGACTTGCCTGCCCGTCTCCACGGCCTGCCTCCGCAACTTGCCTGTCCGTCTCCACGACCGGACTCCACGACTCGCCTGCCCGTCTCCACGATCTGCTTACCTTTTTGGGACCTAAGGTTTCTTTTTGTATATATTTTTGATGTTTTTATTAGTATTAAGTTTTAGTTTAATTGTAGGTTGGGGGTTTTGATGATTATATTTTTACATCTCTAAATCTTTCTTTTTATTTCTTTAGCTTCCGTTACCAAGGGTTGTGCCTTCACACAACCCACGGTAACGTGACAACCTTTTTATTGGTTAGTTTACTTTTATATCGAAAGGTTACTTTTTTGTCTCTTTTTGGGAACTTTTGACAAGACCTTGCTGGCAACACTGCTTTTTGGTAACTTTTGGCAAAACCCGGCTGGCAACACTGGGTCACATAGTATGGGTATATGGGTATATGTGTTCTGTGGTATGGGTATGTTCCCTTACTTTAAAAAGCGAATAAAATCGGTACTGCAAAATGCATTATATTTTATCTGTCAAAAATGTTGAACTGGAAGTTTGTCTTTTAAACATTAATAAATAAGTAATGCATTTTTAAAATGACTGTATACCAAATTAATCTTTGTATTTAGATGCCATTGTTAAGCCAATACTTTGTAAAATGAGACATTGACAAATATTGCTTGTGAAGTGATACTTTTATAATGAATTGAAAGTAAAACATCACGGGGGGTCTCCTTCATTTTAACATTCCGTGTTTACTACCTAAACTAAGATTTCAAGAGAAGAAATCTTTTTTTTTAATAACACAAAAAAACCTAACAGTACCCAAAAAGATCGGTTTTTTTTTAAGTATTTGGAAGATTCAGGTGTTAAAAGTTGTAATCGGTACATCACTAGTCGTGTTGGTGGTCTGTGTGCAACGCCGCGATGATAAGACGACGCGCATAACACAGAGTACGTAAAAAAACATTGATGGTGCAACTTCTACACTCTCAAATACATTGGGGCGTCCATTTAAACATGTTTTTCTTTAAATAGACCACTTTAAGTATCGCTACCTATGTGAAGAGAAAAGTTTTGTAGTGGTTTAAACATGTGACGTCACGACATTAGGTTGAATAAGCGTAATTTTCACCATTTAACTATCTACAAAATGCAGACAAACCAGAGAGGTTCTACCTTAAAAATCTCGAAACGTCTTATACGTGGCCTGCTGCATCCGAAGTAAGATGATTTGAGTAGTTCTGACAGGCCGCTACTCACTGAATAGACATTTCCACTCCATAATTATACCTCAAAGAAGAGGAAACACCCCAAGCGGCATTCACTATGAAAGCGTGAAAAAGCAATCGGTCGTACACATGGTCCAACAATTTTTTTTCGTGGGGATACCTAAAAAGCGAAGTCTACAAAAGGAATCATAACAGTGTTCAGGAGTTGAAAGAAGCATTAACGAGGATTTTTAATAATATCCATCCAAGAAAATTATCGGCTGCTACTAGCTCAGTACAAAAACGAGTAAACTTATGTATTCGCGAAAACGGCGGTCATTTTGAGCAGTTTACTTCGTAGATCACCTATTTTTAAGTTTGTGTTTAATAATACATGATGTCAGTGTTACTGTGACCTACCGTAGTTTTTGTATTTAAATTTCAGTTGGACTTAAAGAATCTTTTGATCTCAATAAGAAATGTGATTGCCCAAAATAAAGAATAATTTCGAGTTGATTTTCGTTTTTCAGTACAAAATGTATGAAAATTTTTTTTGGCGATTTCTGTCATTTCTAGTACTCAAACCTTAAATGGTCTCATAGAGTCTTTTGATCCCCACACGAAATAGGATCGATTGGCAAAAAATAATTATTTTTGTATTTCAGCATTTTTTTCGCTGACTGTACATTTTCTCCAAAATCTGTGAATGCAGTTCATAATATCTTAAAAAGTTGGGGTATCCTAAGAACGTTTTCCTGTTACTATAACGATTAAGGTACCTGCTCTTCCTGACCCGTCTCAAAAATAAATAAATTATTTCACCAAATTGTATAGATTAGCAGCGATTTTCCTGAGCAATTTTTTAATGTCCAGCATGCTATTCTTATAAATTAATTTGAACTAGAATTTATTTTTGCGGAATGTTGTTTCAGCATTTGGTCGCTGCATATCTGCATACAACTCAATTGTTTTTAGCGGTAGAAATGAAATTTTCCGTGGTGGTACTTTCGGTACCTATCTGTTACTTTACTTTATGAGAAGCGCCATTAGCATTAAGTCCACCTTTTGTACATTGTCTTTGTGCAATAAAGAATTAATAATAATAATAAGCGCGGCACATCGAGTAAACAAACATATTTGGTGATGTGTACCGTATTGTGACGAAATCTATATGATCTTATTCGTTTAATTTCCATATTTCCAGTTTTTCACGAGAATGTAGATGTATCATCGATCACAGAATAAGGTGTCGGGTGACGGATATTTACTATGTATTGACTTTATTACATAGAGGTAGTAGGTATATATTATAACAATATCGTCTGTGGCTGTCCAGTGTTGCCAAACCTACGGTAATTACCGTTATTCATTAATCTGAGGTAATTACCATGTTTCGACCGTGTATCGACACGAAATTATCGGACTGGTAGTTTTATACATTTAACAAAGCCGTTGTGCGAACTAGTTCAACGATGTCGTACAGTTATCGTTCGCATACATATTGGACGATAATCTGTCTGACTCAACATTATCGGACTAGTAGTTTCATAGACTGATACCGTTGGGCGAACTTTGTATTAGAGCATGGAACAACGGACCCTTTTTCTAAAACCGGTATTCCTACGGTATCAATATTTTAAATACCGGAATACCGGAATTCCGGTATCTCAGTATTTTTTCACTTATTCATGATTTTTTTGTTAAAATTACTTTAAATCGTTGTAAAGCTCCACTTTAATTTCGCGATCTGGACGTCTACGTCAATTATGCAGGTTTTTTGGCATAGTGTGGTGTTTCAGACACGGTATCCTGACAACCAAAATACTACGCTTCATTGCTCTCTGATAAACCCTTAACTTCTGCTGTTCCGCAAAAGATGTGGAATGAATTCAGATACATATTTTTTGTCTGAAGTAAATAAAATATCTAGTGATAGACATTGAATTTTTTTCAACAGTTTTAATTAACTCAATATTTTATATACGTTCATTAAATGTTGTATTCATTCAAATAGTCGAAGCAAAATTTTTTGACACAAAAACTCATCGAAACAATTACAGTTCATGTGTGGGATGATTTGCTGTGTAACTAACTTAGCAAATATTGTTTTCGGTATTTCAACACTTATTTGGTTCACAAATAATTTTAAGCTGCGTATCGACTTCGCGCGGCCGGCGTGCGAGCATTGTTCGACCGTGGCAAACCTATGTTTTGGCTCGCGAGCCATTTTTAGCGCACAAGTCGCTGGTAGCGAGGCTGCTGCGCGCGGCAGTCGATCCATCAACCGGGAGTTTTTAGTGCGTGGTAAATATGGACGTTGTACGTCGGCAACGTACAGCTACTGCTTTTATCATTATATTTATCGTCTTACTCTCAAGAGACCGAAGCGAAAAGTCCGTTGGTGGATAAGAAAAATATATATGAATAGAATGTAATTAATTAAAGTACGACACTTGTCGTTTTCCATGTTTTTGCCGCGCGCATCAACTAAAAATACAGAGATCCGTCCCGACTTCGCGCGCTTAACGCACTGACCCTCCTTTGCCGCGCCGTCAAAAACCGACATGAACTGGTTCGTCGCGAAATCGATACGCGCAGGTTAATTTATAACCTTGCCAAAAAAAAACTTCCAATATTTTGTAAAGGCATAAAAAAATGATTATTATTTTACTCATTTAAACTCTTAACAAACTTAAATTGTATTACTAAGTATTAAGCGTAGTTAATATGTATTTCAATAAACGCAGCTTGATTTTCTGAACGATAACATAATTACATACCTGAATGTTTCAAGTTTATCGGAAATCATACGTTAATGGCTTGTAATCTCCAACATAAAGAGGACCAACACACTATACATGTTTTTATTTTTTAGTTTAGTTAAGTGTTTTGTATTTTTCTCTTACAAAAGTAATATCGGAATGTGTTTCAAATATTTACTTACTTGATAAACTATAAAGGCATAACCTAATTTGATTGCGCCATTCCTACCAGAGGGGTAGGCACTGTATGCTGAAACACAGGCTCTGCCTAGTTCAGCAACAGAAGCTCGCCACTTATTTTAAAAATGTCATCTTTAGGTTGGTCTTTTTCGGCTAAGTTTTACAATAAGTGGAGATGTGAACCAGAAATTGTTTTATGAAATAAACTATTTGTATTTTTTGTATTTGTATTTAACATAAAAAGTAGCCTATATACGTCCCACTGTGGGGCTTGGAAATGCATATGAAAAATTAAAAATAATAAAACAAAATACGCTTTACAAGTTTGATTCTAGACATTTTTCCGATACCTTTCACAAGAAGAAAGAAAATAGCTAAAAACAAATTTCACGATCTAAATTTATGGTTTTCAATAAATCGATCGATATCTCAATAACAATGAACTATAAGTGCAAAATGTAAAGGACCTTGTAGATCGTAAAAAAAGCAACAAAGAGGTATTGCATCAAAATTTTAATATCTTAACGGAGAACCAAATTATAGTAAAAAGTCGGACTTTAACCCTTTTTTCAAGATGGCGGAAAATTAACATACGCTTTTCTAGGCCCCCCAAACATAATATCCAAAATTTAGCCTTCTCGGTTCACATGGATCGGGAAGAAGTGATAAGGTCGCGGACTCAGAACACAAAAAGAAGGTTAAGTGCCATGTGGGCGTGGCACTGTCGCTCAACGTTAGCCCGGTTAGGCTAACCTCAGCGAAACTTTTAAATATGGCCGTCAATCGCCTCGCGCCCGCTATCGCCGTAACATAATGTCATCCCTAATGTTGTGCTGCTCTTCTCATTGGCTGTTTCATTTGTGTTAACAGCGAATCGTGAGCCGGTTGTTTATGTTGTAATCAAATAGAGATTATGAGGAAAATGTACCTGTGTGAGTAAGTGGCGACATCGGTTTTCTAGCAAACGGGCCATTATAACACTTCTCCTTCTTTTTGTGTTCTGTGCCTGGCCGCATCATTACCTACAGAGCCACGATGACGTAGAGGACACCGTTATCAAATATTTAACTTCGTTAATCGCTAATCAGTTACTAAAATAGTTGTCTTCGTAAAACGTTAAACCGTTACATTTTAGAAGACTGAACACAAGTTAACGTTAATCGTTAATCCTTTTAGTGACTTACTTACAAAAACTGCTGCTGTTTAAATTCTGGATTAATTAGAAATAAAAAAAGACGTTGATAATTTGTGTGAGTAATTTAGTCATCTGGCGTAATGCAAATAGTAGGTACCTACTGGATTAAAAATTAATGGACTTGGAAAATTTTATGGAAGTTAACGAGTCCGTTAATTTTTGTTAAAGGTAACTTAAAAGTTAATCCGTTGGTCAAAATGATAACTTCGTTAATTGAATAAATCTAAATAAAAAATCAAAATCAAAATTTTTTATTCAAAGTAGCACAGAAACTGCGACTTAATGAACGTTACAAGTTAAACTAGGTGTCCATTTCAAAATCTAGATCATTTCGGAAAAAAAATGGACAAAAAAACTCCAAACTTAGTCTTTTCAAGTCCTTAATTTACAGGATTTATATAAATGTTCTAAAACTCATGCATTGAACTGGCTTAAATTCCAGACATCATTGTCATCTAAATGATCTTTAATGTTATACTTAGTAGCTTTTTTGGCACAAAGTGTGCTTCACACATTTTTTGAACCGCGTTTCTGGCAAGCTTATTATATCCTCAGGGATCTTATTGTAGAAACGTATACAATGGCCCATAAAGGATGTATTAAACTTTGCCAGCCTAAATTTTAGGGAACGAAAGTTTATGTCTATTCCTAGTATTTACATTGTGTTGGCTACCTACAGTTTTAAAGTCACTGTGGCGAGCACATGTCAATTCTGCGCGCGCACTATAAACTCCATCATTTCTGCATCGCGCAAGCAAAATGTTTCACATGACATACCATAAATATAACGTCCGACGAACATTAGTCGGACCAGCCGTTTCCCTTTATAGTGGAAGAGCACGATCACCCGCTCTTCCCTATAGTGGTGACTCTCGACAGAACAATGTCAACCTTCCTTTGCTCTCGCAGCACCCCACATACAATCAGTCAGCGAGGCCAGCATCCTCTTCCCTCTCACCTCATCAGTTCCACTACAGTCAACGCACCGACTACTGGTACTGATGGTGATCTCCCCCAACCCCTCGGCACGGCAGCCACACAGCAACAGCGCACGTTGCCAGTGGTACAGCAGCCTTCACCGGTTCCTACCACATGCGCGGTCCCCATGGTACTGTCGCCGGTGAAGTGACTGTTAGCCGCCGAACACCCTCAACCGCTAGTCTACTCACTGACTCAGCGCCTCCTGGCACTTGCAGGCTTTAGAGCACAGACTTCGATTCCTATCAGACCTAGCTATGCGTAGCTACGGTCTTGAAGGGGAGTGATGTGGCGAGCACATGTCAACTCTGCACGCGCACTATAAACTCCAACATTCCTGCATCGCGCAAGCAAAATGTTTCACATGACATACCATAAATATAACGTCCGACGAACATCAGTCGGACCGGCCGTCCCCAGGCATACGATCTGCCTGGCGGGAAATTTCCCTTTATAGTGGAAGAGCACAATCACCCGCTCTTCCCTGTAGTCACTGATATTTTTCCTAACGTACATAATATTTTCATAGATGTACTGACCAGCAACTGTTAGGATGTTAGTTTCTTTAAAGAAATCTCTTAACGAATCTCTATTGCCTAGCTTATATATTGATCTGATCGCTCTCTTCTGCAGGACGAAGATGGTCTCAATGTCTGCTGCCCGACCCCCTTTTCCTATATGAGGACCCCTTTGAAGCTTTGCATCAATTGTGATACCCAGAAATACAGTTTCTTCTACAAGGTCTAATTTATTATTCCCCAATATAACATTGCTGTCAACCATTTTGACATTTGGTAGTGTAAATTTTATACATTTTGTCTTTTTTGAATTTAATAATAAGTTATTAGAAGTAAACCAATATAGTACCTTAGAGAGAGCATTATTTGTATCCGCAAGGTCATTTTCTTGTCTTTTAATCTTAAAAATAAGTGACGTGTCATCTGCAAACAATACTATCTCTGACATGTTTTGAACCATGAACGGCAAATCATTTACATAAACGAGGAAAAGGAACGGCCCCAAAATAGATCTCTGTAGCACTCCCATCTTAACCTCCGACCCTGATGATTTAGTCCTATTTATGTCAGCTTTTTGAACCCTCCCTTCTAAGTATGATCTTATAAGTTTTAAGGTTTTCCCATTTATTCGGTAGTGTTTTAATTCTAAGAGAAGTGTTTTATGTTCTACGCAGTAAAATGCCTTCAGCAAGTCACAGAAAACACCTATAGCATCCTTCCGATCCAATTAACGGTTTATCAAGATTAACGGATTAACGAGTTAATGCCCAGCTATGGTGACTCGGTTGTTGTTTGACAGTTTTTCCAGCTCTTAGTGGCACTCTAGTATTAAAATGTTGTTTGTGAGCTTAATTTAGAGTGCTTTTAAGACTGAGCCGCTGTCCGAGATTATGCGTATCGCATATTCTTTCACATTTCTCATCGGCTGCGCTTATCATGCCGATGTATTCTGCTTAAAAGAAGGTTTTCAAAGCATTAGTAGTACTTTCAAAGTAAGTAAGGTAGTAGACATATTTTGTTTTAGTTCATTGGAGAAAGCTGCTGCGCCCGTTCCTGTTTCGGTTTTGGAGCCGTCCGCATAGGCTCTGACTTCATGTTTGCCTGAGTAGTCAGCTAGCTTATTATATTTCTTGTCAAAAGTGTAAGTGTGAAGTACCTAACCTGTCGCCTATTGCGTCCAGCATACAAGGCTGGTCTGACACCGCGGCTAATATGATTTGTGTCTGTGCATAGTTGCTATTTTGTTTCCACATTTCGGCTTTTTGTAGCCAGGGCAGCAGTGACTGCTTCTTGCTGGACATGTAGGTGTAGGGGTCTGAGGCTTAGCAGGGCTTCTAGGGCAGCGGTCGGTGTTGTTCTCATGCATCCTGATATCGCAAGACGTGCCAGTCGCTGCAGCCTCAGTAGTTGCAGTACTGGTGTTTCTATATATTTCTAAGCTTTAGAGAATCAACTAATAATTATGGATTTTTCATCTAGCGTAGACGGTTGCTTAAGAATTACGTTGGCAACACTGGCTGACATAAAAAAAAAATTATTGGCGTCAAACTCGCGTCGTTTCGTTTGCGGCTTTTGTCGATTTGGTTGGCGCGAATTGATCTACATTTTCCAATAATACTTCAAAAAAGAAGCTGCTTCATCCATGGCAGGAATAAGATCCCTCGGTGTGAGAGGTATTCGAAGTTTTGGTCCAGAAGACAACGATGAACAGCGTATATCCTTCGAGAGACCGCTGACGCTGATACTGGGACAAAATGGTTGCGGTAAAACAACGATTATCGAAAGTTTGCGCTATGCGATCACCGGACAAATGCCGCCCGGTAGCCGCAACGAGTGTTTCGTTCATGATACAAAAATTAATAGATCGACAGAGGTGCTGGCTCAAGTTAAGCTAAAGGTACTAATAATTAATTCATATAATTATTTTAGGTTATAGTTAGGGCCCTTTGTATAAAAAGTATGGATTTTAATTGTTGTTTACACTTTTAATCAGTATCTACGTATACTCTTCACCTTTTGACATTCACTGTCTAAATAAGTTAAAGTGTTGACCAGTTGAGTGCTAACTGAAAAGGCATCCTCCATAATTTCTTTGCTGTGAGTGAGTCTGCTGACTCACTGCTTAAAGATCTCACGATTTCCAACAGATCGTGAATGCTAACGACAAACAACTGGAAGTGGCTCGGTCTATGAAGGTGACGGCTCTCCCTAACAAGAAGTCCAAGTTCCAAACTCTAGACTCATTCCTATCCATCCTTGACGAATCTGGGAAGCCGAAGGATATCTCATCAAGATGTGCCGACTTGGACTCCATGATTCAAGCAGAACTTGGTAAGATTACAAATATGTAATTTTTTTTTGGCCTGTTACAAATATTGTGTTGCTCTCGAGCGACCGAGCTATGGAGCAAATGCTCAAGTTATGAAAATTGTTAGCATTTCCTTGGTTCCAGTAAGGTTATGCATAGAAAAAATTTATTTTATTCTGAACAACTCTTAAACTCAATTTTTTAGAGAGCAATCATATTTTGATTCAAGTGGAATAGTATGATCCTGTTTCATCACTAAAAGGCTGTTTTATCATTAGGTATATGAGTCACACTCAATAGCCTCTAAGTTATACAATGGCAGAATACAATTTTTTTTTTCATACTTTAGGAAAAGATTACAAGTAGGTGACTAGATAATTTTCAAATTAAAATGTTTCAGGATTTTATAATGATTTGCCACTTAGCTCCTTGATTCTCACCAGGTGTTTCCAAAGCCATCATCAACTCTGTGGTTTTGTGCCACCAAGAGGACTCTGCATGGCCTCTCGACGAGGGCAAGAAGGTGAAGGAGCGATTTGATGAGATATTTGATGCTGACAAGTACAGTGACTGCTTCGACAAGCTGAGGAAGGTTCGCAAGGAGTACACCATCACTATCAAGATGCTTTGTAAGTCACAGAGCTGTTTATATTTTGTGTGATGGACTAGTTCTAGTTATACCTGAGATTTCCGCACTTAGCCTCATAGTTGGACCATTGTATGTAGCAAGTGCTAGCGTATGTAAATACCTCAGACACTAGAGTTTCCTCACTATGTTTTCCTTCACTGTGAGCGAGTGTTGTTACTAAAACTTAGAAAACAAAGTCATTGCCACATGCCAGGATTCAAACCCATGACCTCCCGAATGAGAAGCTGGTGTTCTAATGCTCCACTACCACTGTGCTTTGATGGACTATTCAGCAGGCTACAAGACTTATCACAAGCTGCGTCAGTAAAAATACTAATGTTGGGACTTTGGGAGTATCCTTATTATAGGTGAACTACAAGATGACTCCATACAAGAAGTTAGTGTGTAGCTGTGGAACTTTTCCTTATTATATTTATCTATTTATGCCTGTATCCCAGAGGGTAGGCAGAGACCAGGGACTGCCACTTGCCACGATCCTGACAGATCACTTTCGCTGCCTCAACATTTCTCAATATCCCTCTGGGATACAGGCATGCATTTATGTATGTATGTTATTTATGCCTATGACAAAGACAAGTTTTAGATGGGACCTAAAACTTTTCTTTGTCAGTGGCATGACGGCACTGAATAATTGTTTCACCCTCCTATTGCCTTATTTGTGGTATATGATATGCTTTATTATTCAAACAAATGCTTCACAGGTGCTTCTCGTTATTGAGTTCTGTCAATGATTTGTTTCTATATAAAAATTACAGTAAATATTCAATATTACTTTATGGTGTCTTGACTGCAATGAAGGCAGTTAAGGCTACGATGTTAAAAGCTACAGTCAATATATCTAATAAAAGTAATTAAAGCTATCGCTGATAGTAGATAAAAATGAAAATAAAAGGAGTCTTGACAGCAAATGTATGGATTCAGACAGTTTTGAACTAACTAGCTTTTAGGAAGTCAGTCCACTACCAGCCTGTTGCTCTTAAATGATTCTGTTGCGACGCCAAGGGCGGATTTTCCTTAAGGCCATCTGGGCCCAGGCCTAGGCCGGCTCGCGAGGGGTTATTGAAAATTATATAAGAACGAAAAACAATAAGATGGTCCAGATAACATAATGTACAGAAAATTGATAAAATGTCATACCTATGTAGCTCAGAAAATAAAGAACAGTCCGTGGGGCGGCCAATAATACTAGTCTGCCTGTGTGCGATGTGGTTGCTGGTAACTTAGATACACACTTCATTTATTTGAAATGTAGCAAAATTTGAAACAAGCAACAGCGAGGCCTACATCTCACTATGACTTTCCAGCACAAGAAGTGGAGCATCTAACAGAAAAGAAAGAGGAGTTGGATAAGAAGAAACTCGAAATGGTGAACACAGAGACCCGCATTTCTGAGGAGGAGCTTAAGTTGGCTGAGCTGACAAACGAGCTCACGCCCATCTCCGAGAAGATTCGTGCCATTGTCACGCTGCAGAAGAATCTCGTCGCTTACGAGACCAAGAAGGAGAAGATGAAGACCAGGTAGGGGTTTCGCTTACCTTCTCCAAAGTACTTTTTTTACTTTTTGTTTTTTTTTTTGTAGTTTAATTTTTGTAGTAAGGGTGCCAAACGGGACCATATTACTCTGCCTTCGCCGTCCGTCTGTCCGCAGCCTAGCTCAGAGACGATTAGTACGATAAAGCTGAAATGTAGCATAGACATACATATTGATTACCTTCCTCAGGGAATAGACCCGTGCCCCTCGGTGGGGACATAATGGGTTGATGATGATGATACATATTGATCACGCCGACAAAACGGTAGAATAAAATCTTAAAAATAGTGGTAGGGTATCGTTGGATTGGTCGTTTAAAAATATTGTAGGTTTAGGAAGATTATTTAGGTTTGCGTTTGCGAAATATTAAGCTTTAAGGGGCTACAGTGTGCTGGAACTGGCTAGCAAACGTTTTTGAATCGCTTGTGACATCCTCTAGGAATATGGCAGACCATTGAAATTAATATATGATATAATTTAACTCCTTGATTCCCTATTGGATGTTTGACAACTGTCATAACCTTACGCCTTCTATGAGTAAATATATTCCGTAAGAATGCTTAAAAAAAAGCTAAGAATTTATATACCATTTTAAATGCGCAGTGGATTACGTTTAAGCTTATACAGTCTTACGGGCAATATAAAAATCTTGTATGTTAATGTTTAAAACTAACAGGAACAATAGTTACTCATTCAGAAAAAACGTTTTCACCAATTTATCACATTACGCCTTACGAGGAACGCCCAGCCTACTCGTTGCCTGTTGTCTGCGACCAGGCGCTCTTCGCATCACCATTGATTTCATTGTAACTTTTCATAAGCGATTTATCAATCATAAATCAACCTTCCAAAGTTCACCTCGAGCGCCATATAGTGAAATTAATTCAAAGTAGCAATTCTCATACAAAATTACCGATTGTAGGCCAAGGACGTGGGGCGAGGGACCGAAAAAGACGCCGCATCTTTCCAATTCACTTTCGTACAAAATGTACTGGGTCAAGTTTCATAAAACTATAATTTCGTAGTTTATTATGACAATTCGAAGTACACTGCGCAGCAGAGTCTATTTGTTAATCTGTGGGTTAATCGGCTTTGCAATGTACATCGAATTGTCATAGTCACAATGAATTGTAGTTCTATGAAACAGGCTCCTGAAGGGATGGGTCTTTTCCGCGCCCTCGCCCCACGTCCCATGTCCGAACAAAACAAAAAAATATTATATAGCTATTAGTCCAATCGGTGGAGACATTTTCGAGTGTTTGCAAGACCAACGCACGGCAACTGATTTTTGTAGTAGTGATCGAGCTTCAATCGTTAGAAAAACATACAATATAAAATCCCAATTCTTGTATTTTTTTATTTAAGTAAATAACTAAAAAAGAAAAGTAAAAAGGAAACCGATCATTTACTAGTATTCGAACCAAGAGCTCTCTGCCGTTCAAGGGACGCCTCTTCCCATCCGAGCTATTGTAACATTACCAATCTAAGCGAAACATCGTTTTACTATTTGTGCCTAAATCACGGTACCTATGTATTATAATCCATTTATTGTCGCGATTAGGTCGGCCGCACGCGGCCAGACTTGTTGCTCGAGCCTTGTAGTCTCTAATTACTAGCATTTAAGGTTCATTTTAGTTTGATTGAGTTTTGTTTCACTCCTTGCGCTCGCACTTCGCCTCCTCGTTAGATTGTAGGGTACATAGGCGGTAAATAATGTGTTGGTAAATAATAATTTCGATTGGGGCGTTACGAATAATACTTGATTCATAACCTTTGAGTGAACCAAGCCGAATTACAGTACTTAGTATTTCCGCACCGCTCACTTCCGTAGCGACAGAAGAAGATAGCGCTATCGAACTCGGCTCGGTCGTTCCCATCCGGATATATAGAAAAATATTTTACATAGTTATATGAATTGTGTCAATAATGTTGTTTAGAACCTTTTCTAAACATACAAAACGAATCTGTGTAGATTTCGTCTCTGAATTTTTTTTCTATCTGCCTGACATGTTTTTCTGTTTTAAATAAAATAAAACGCTGTATATTTTTATCACGCATTTTATTGTACATGCGGAAGTATTGTTAGAAGAATCAATGGCGTAATGCTAAAAATTTTGTAGGAATTATATTTTATATACGTGTGTAGGTACTTGTTTTTAGTTTTTTTATTTTCTCGAAATTCCGCTGTATTGGGATAAGTTATCTACACTGCAATAATTATGCTCTTTACCTTCCCTACATGTAATATAAATCACACTTCCATGACATGTATAAGTTGATCCTATTCAATTGTTTTTGCTAGGGTTGGCACAAAATCCGGGTTTTTTTTATTCAAGATTTATTCGGTGCTCATTTTTAGGTACAACGTAATTTAAATATATAATTTAACGCGCATAATATTTTTTGGGTTCCGTAATTATAATGACAACAAAAGAAAGTAGGTAATTTTTTGTACACGTAACAAAAAAAAAACAACTGAAACCTTAACAAAAAGGAAAAGTGTAACAAAAAGTAACCAAATAGAAATATCACACAGTAGATTAAACAAAAATCTGCGTTCCTGGTTTACCGATATTACATATTTTTATTTAAGTGTCACAATGAATAGTGTAATGTATCTTGAAAATATTCGTCGGTGGGGAGTTCCAAAATTATAATAATAATAACGTCCACACAACGCAATCAAACTAGAATTCCCTGCACTATAGTATAGATAGTTTTTAACTATCAGCTTTAACGCCAAAAATCACTTAAATGCTGTATGTTTCCTGTGCTATTGAAATGAAATAATAGAAATGGTATGAATTACACTATTAATACGATTATCAACAGATTAATCTGTTATAATATACCAATATAAGTTAAGACGAGGAGGCACTGTTGATTAATAATTATATTTATCAGTCTTTGTGCTGAAACAAGGATGCAGGCCAAATAAGCACTCAAATCCATTTGTAGCTCTTTTACCAACATCCTTAGCAACGAAGTCTTTTTCCATTTTCATAATTTTTGTTTTATTTCTTTGGTCAATATCCATTTTGAAATGTTTTTTTTTCTTCTGTAAAAAATTAATTATTTTGCTTTTGTTCTTAAAATTTTTATAATTTTGTTTGTGTTATACCATAGAAAAAAAATTATCGAGTCAGATTTGCTCAATGGACTATTGGCCACACAGGCACGATAGCGATGACACATATTCACCCTTTTGAAACCGCTTTAGTGAATGCGCGTAGTGTAAAATAAAATAAAAAAATGCGTAAAGTCGATGATTTAAATTCAAAGATTTTGAGCCAAAATCTTAATCCAAGCTTCACATTTATCAAAATTTCCACTATTTTAAAATGTTTATAAAAACCTCTGTATTTTTACACTATATTTTAAGTTTTCAGCAGCTTTTGTAAAGAAACCTCTCGAGTCATGGAAACACAAGAAGTCCACTGCTGGATATAGGCCTCCTCCATGCATTTCCAAAAAGACCAGTTGGAAGCGGATTTCATCCAGCGTCTTCCTGGCACTTGGATGAGGTCATCTGTCGGCTGGTCGTCCTACGCAGCGCTTGCCGATATGTGGTCTCCATTCGAGAACTTTTCGGCCCCATCGGCCATTAGTTCTGCTTGCTATGTGCCCCGCCCACTGTCACTTCAACTTAGTAATCCGCTGGGCTAAGGTGACTTTCGTTCCTCTACGAATCTCATCATTTCTGATTCAATATCGTAGAGAAAGCATAGGCCTTTCCATAGCTATTTGCGTGACCTTGAGCTTTCTTAGGAGGCCCATAGTGAGAGGCCACGTTTCAGTGCCTTAAGTCATCACTGGTTGTATAATTTTGTCTTGAGTGATTGATGTATATTAGACGAAAGGACTTTTCTAAGTTTCCCGAATGCTGCCCAGCCAAGTTGGATTCGACCTCTTTCACAAAGTTGGACCGGCCTAGTTGGACTGTTTGTCCTGAGTAGACGTATTCGTCTACAACTTCGAGAGTCGAGTTCCCCAATGTTATTGGGGTGGGCACAAAACGAGCATTCGATATGACCTTCGTTTTGTCCATGTTCATTTCAAGGCCCACCCGTTGGGAAACTCGACTGAGGTCTTTGAGCATTATGCCGAGGTCTTCCATCGTTTCTGCCATGACTACTATATCGTCGGCAAATCGAAGGTGAGTGATGTACTCGCCATTGATATTGATGCCGCGTCCCTGACATTCCAGAAGCTTGAAGGTATCTTCCAGTCCGTTTGTGAACATTTTTGGAGATATAACGTCTCCCTGTCTTACGCCCTTTTTTAATGGAATTGCGTCCGAATTCTGTTCCTGTACTCGGACCGACATAGTGGTTCTGTGGTCATAGTGGACTGTTGTACAAGCATTTCAGCACCTCGATATACCGATAGTCAATACGGCAACGCTGGAGAGACTCGAGCACTGTCCATAACTCGATCGAATCGAAGGCTTTCTCAAAGTCCACAAACGCAAAGCATAATGGCAAATTATACTCCTCAGTCTTCTGTATAATTTGCCGCAACGTGTGGATGTGGTCTAATGGTACTAAAGCCCTTTCGGAAACCGGCTTGTTCGGGAGGCTGGAAGTCATCAAACCTGCGTTCAATACATGGCGCAGAGTAGTCATCAGCGACCACAAAAACCTCCAATACTAATTTTCATAGAAAAACGGAGCCAGAGATTTTTGAGAAATTTTTAGGAGCCAGCTTGAAATTTGACTTACGCCATTTTGTAAAAAGTAAGTTAACGTTGTCATCCAACCCAAGGTCTTATTCAACATTTGTTCGACAAGACTACCCCGTAATGTTACCGTTTTCTCAGGCTTTGACAAAAAAGCTGTAGAGACCGGATTTTCCAAGTCAGATTTTTCTTATCGGTTTGAGGGATCACCCTGTAAGGATGGAAAATTCCAAGTTTACACCATATGTGGAACTTGGAAATCTTTTAGCACCTGATAAGACCGAAATTAGAACAACCAAAAATTCAAGAATTTTCACACGTCTAGTTATTTTAGCATTCAAACGCTGTGTGACTATAAAGTTGATACCATATTAGTCCAGCCGCTAGACCAGCGGGGCCCGGTGGCAAAACCTGCATTAGGTGTTGGTTGAAAATTTAAGCAATTTTACTTTTCAATCGGCACTATTAAATTTGCCATAAAAATTAATTTACGTCACCGTCCTATCTAGGGTTTATGCACCGAGTTTATGTTGTTTTAAAAGACCACCCCTAAGTGTTACCATTATCCCAAGCCGTTGAAAAAAAAGAAACTCATGGAGACCAGCTTCTCCAAGTTTTCGATTTTCTCCGTCGGTTTTAGCAAAAAAACTAATCGTATAGAAAATTTCAAGTTAGTAATATCAAAATGGGACAACAATTTTATCTAGGTGTTTTTCGCTGATCAACTTTATGTACCTATATACATTCTTCACGTCACACCGTGTACATAAAGTTGTTATATGCGATGTATATCATGTTACTATTTTAATTAATATCAATAATAACGGCACCAGGTATTTACATATTTTTTTCAAAATCAAATCAGCCCCTATATTACGCTCACCAAATCTTGAGCGATTCCAATCGTTTAACTGTCAAATTAGTATGGAATTTGACAGTTAGACGATTGGAATCGCTCAGGATTTTGTGAGCGTAATTAGGCCACTGATCCGGATTATAAATTACTATCTGAGAGCGTGACAACCCTAACGACGTAAAATCCGGATAACAATTAAAATGGTCGTAATTTCTACTTTCCATGGAATTGGCATTAGAAATATATTTTTTATTTCATATGGGGAAGTCGCTTCCTACGTTCCAATTCTGCCACTGAGTCCCGAAATACATCCATGTGAAATCAAAGTCAAATTCACTTTATTGAAAAAAGATAAGATGATTTTTTTTCACTTTTTGACATAAAAAACTGTTGTTGTGCAAAAACATGTACTATTTCATAAGTAGGTAGGTAAATAAATACGCACTTACTAAACATGTGATTTTTGTTTGAAAGCTATTCTTTCTACAAAGCATAGATAAGTTTTGAAGAGATGTACCTACCTTTATCTTTTTTGTTTGTAATGACGCATGCTATACAAGAAGGCATTAGATTGAAGTCTATTCAATCTACGCGTACGCGGGCGGGCTGGCGAGCCGGCTAGAAAAGTAGAAACCGCTGGGCTCGCTCGACGCGTTCGAAATTCGGCTATATATGTGTGCGTTTGGCGGCGTGTGCTTACGCGAAGGGAATGAGACTGTGTGTGTGCGGCAGCGCGAGCGTCTTTCTATGGAGATTACTACTAGGAATTAATTCAGTCGTGTCATCTAGCGGCGAAATGTTGAAGTGCTGCACACCTGTGTCAAACGCTCAAGGTCATCGGCACAGGGAAAAATCTTAAAGCGCAGTTTTTTGTCCGAGTAGGGCGTCTCATGTCCTCTCCTGGCTAAACGGTTGATTGTAAAACGTGAAAAATTCAGGGTAGTAGCACAGATACTGAACTCATAAGGAAACCTATCACGGCTAACTAGGCTTTACAAGTTAAAGAGTAATAGGCGACCAACTTATAAAAGGAAAATTTCGAACAAAATCCATTGAAAATTACGTGGATGAAGTTGTTAGTTCTGTAAAGCAGATAGAAACTCCTCTTTCTACGGAACCCTCACTACGCGTAGCCCGACACGCTCTTGACCGTTTTTTATTTGTGCTCCATCGTAAAAACGGTAATACATACAATCAAACTTTGCGTAATTGTGGGACTTATCTGGGGGCATGGCAGTGCTCCCGCCAAGTCAAGCAAAAAAGCGGCACGGCCTTACCATCCTTTTCTCGAAGCAGTTCAGGCTATTTTCGACCCCTATAACTTCGTTGTGGATAAGACTAGAAGCCTGAATTTTCAGTACCCAAGCAGGCATTGTATAAACGCGGTATATTTCAAATTTCATTTAACTTGAAGCTGTAGTTTATGAATTATAACTAGTCAAAATTTCTTAATTTTGTCACTCACCCACTGACTGACTGACTGACTGACCGATCATTAAACCTCTAAGGCACTTCTAGCAACATAGAACCTTCAAATTTAGAATACAATTGAAACGATTATTTTGAAAAGGGCTTTAGTCCACTTGATCCAATTTTTCAGGAGACACAAAAAACTGTCTAATACATATTTTTGTATGGGGGGCATTAATATCTAACATGCAATTTAATAGTCACCTACAATAGCTATTAATTTGATTCATAAATGACAGCCAGTTATCAGCGATAATGGAAATATACCCGATTTAGCACTCTGGACTTAAGCCCTTTCCAAAATATACATATATGTATTACAATAAAATATTTTTTTTTTACTTATAATGTAATATATTTCCAAGAAAAACTAATACAATCATTCAACATCTTCCTCGAGAGTCTCAGAAGTCTTGGTAGGCCATTTTGTTACAATTTCTTTATAGAAATTCTGATAATTCGCAAAGACTATTTTTTTTCTTGAGGGCTGAATCAAAAACCATTTCGAGATTAACATCTAAGTAACCATATTTTCTATGTTTAAGATAAATATTAAGGAAGATGAGCGTTATTTTTGCCAAAAATCAATAACCTTCATTTGACCTTCTGATGACGTCACATTTTAAAATAAACATAACATATGGCAACACTACGTTACTTAAAAAAAAGACTTGCTGTCATAACTGTCATATGCATATCATTTCCTTGTCTGTGAAAAAAACGTCTGTGACAGCAAATCACAGAAACAAAGTGTGACAGTTTGCGCGACGTTTCGGCGTGTGCACTCGAAAAATATGACGTCACGCTTTCAAATATTTTAAATAAATAATTTATAATAATAAACTTAACAAATCGCTGAAAAAATGAAATTAGTCTCTAGAAATTACTTCTGCTTTAAGAAAAAAATATAAAATAAGATCGAAATAAAAAATATACTGCCCGAATTAGGTGGTATATCATCATCAACCCATTATGTCCCCACCGAGGGGCACGGGTCTCTTCCCTGAGGAAGGTATAGGCCATACTCCACCACGGGGGCCAAGTCCGGATTGGTGGAGGCTTGTAGACTAGTGGCTCGTCTATTGTCAGAAGTTGTCGGTTGAAGGTGGTATATGCTTCATGACTTTTCTTATATCCTCATTTTTTTATATTCATGGGTACTTTACCTCTATAGGCTAGATCTGTTGGTACTGAAGTATTTTCCCGTCCAAATGATAGTTTCAAATCGTACTTTACTAATCCATCCACTGGTTTGCACAGTACCAGGGATAGAACTATCTTAAACACTTATATGCAATAATACCAAGTTTTTTAATGTTGACATGCTCACTATAAGATGTTGTTAGGTTAGCTAATTACGTAATAACTTAAGACAGAAGCATCCTTCAGAAGGGACTGAATAAATTGACCGACTTGGTATTTCATGGATCTCACAACTTTTTACGGTAGAAGAACTGAGTTGCGAGACTTGGTTGATTTTACAAGTTATATTTTTGATATGGGTTTTATATATTTTTGGTTTATTCACAGTTTATGCTATGTGGTCGTTTTACTAGAAAGTCATTACGAGATAAAGGCTTTTTGCAGATATGGTCGTTTTGCGATCAAGTCCTTATGTGGTTCTGGTCGTTTTGAGAATCCAGTCGTTTTGATACCGACACAAAAAACGACCAAGCGCGTGGTTCCATCCCTCGGTGCGCGAGTCCGACCCGCACTTGGCCGTTTTTTAAATTATTTTCGTGATGGCAAACGAAGATGAGACCTAAAATTTAATAAAATTATTTAAAGATTTTTAATTTGGCACTTTCTAATTAACGAAAAATAGACATGAACATGTCACATACAGTCCATATATACCTATATAAAAAATATAGGCCAAGTGCGAGTCGGACTCGCGCATGAAGGGTTCTACCATTATCTATTTTTTAGTTTTTTATTTCTAATTCTATTTTTTATTTTGGCATTATATTGCGTTACTTCTTTTTTGGTTCAGTATTAAGCATCAATATTTAACAAAATCATGTTTGTTGTATGGGAGCCCACCTTAAATATTTATTTTATTTTAATTTCATTATTTATTGTTGAAGCGAATATAGAACGAAATAATCTGTGAATATTTCAAGCGTCTTAAGTGTTGCCGTCATTAATGACGAGCACAGAACGAAAAAAAAATACGTTTGTTGTATGGGAGCCCCCCTTAAATATTTATTTTAATCTGTTTTTAGTATATGTTATTATAACGGCAAATTTCAACTGCCTAGCTATCACGATTCATGATATGCAGCCTGGTGACAGACAGACACATAGACAGAAGACAGACAGACAGACAGTGAAGTCTTAGTAATAGGGTCCCGTATGTCACCCTTCGGATACGGAACCCTAAAAATTGAATCTCCAAAATAGGGAAGAAGCTGAAATTCTCCATATCTTTGCTTCAGACTGGAACATTGCAAGACCCAAGAGGAAGAGCTCACGAAGGCTATCAAGACGCTCTACGAGGGGGAAACTGAAGCTCTGCAGAGCGAGATCAACAACTACGGCGCCACGGCCAAGACCAAGAAGAAGGAGCTAGATGACTCGCTCAAGAAGATCACCAAGTTCAACAAGGAAGAAGAGAACATGGCCAATGAGATGTCCTCCAACGAAGCCAAGTTCAACAAGCTGCAGTTGCTTGAGAGCCAGAACCAGGAGCGCGTGGACAAGAGGAACCAAATGA
Source organism: Yponomeuta malinellus (assembly GCA_947308005.1). Classification (NCBI taxonomy): domain Eukaryota; kingdom Metazoa; phylum Arthropoda; class Insecta; order Lepidoptera; family Yponomeutidae; genus Yponomeuta; species Yponomeuta malinellus. The sequence continues at coordinate 9,258,760 of OX371006.1, read as the reverse complement.
TCGTCGAGACTGCTAAACTCGCTGGTAAGTTCTTAAATAATAGCTTAGGGAAGAATATTTTTAAAAGTTTAAGACTGACGAGTTTTATTGTAGCAACAATTTCTTATACATAATATGTTGCCTGTTGAATCTTGTGGTAAAGCTGAAAAGTGTTTCAGGCCTTCTGAAAAAAGTTGTTTATTAATAGAAGCAATGTGAAACTGCTGATTTTAATAGCCTTGAAGATTAGACAGGCTTTAGGATAACCAATTTTTTTGTGAATCAACACATGGATTCTGTGTTTCTTATTGTAGTACTGTGAATCTCTGTCCGAAATTAGTGATTTAAATTTCAAAGACAAATTGACCTGCAAATATTTGTATGAATGTCAGGTCAATAGCGTGAGATTGAGATGGGCCGGGTAGCTGTCGCAGTCGTACAGGTTGGAATGTGGCGTTGTGTTCGCCAATGCTTTATAACCTTTGCGTCAACGTCCTAATTGTCGCGCTAATCATATTGGATGTCATATCGACTGAATAAATGTTAACAATATAAGCTACGCCGATGATATTGTGTTGGTGAGTGCGTCGATTGACAGCTTGTAGCGTTCTGTGAAGCATATGCAAAACGCCACGGTCTGCCGTATAATGTCTAAAAATGCGAAGTCGTGGCCTTTGGGGTTAGGAGAAAAGATGTGACCGATTAAACGTAATGGTTCGCCGATGCAGAGGGTGTTAAAATTGAAATATCTTGGTCATGTCCTAACATCTGACCTCAATGACGATGAGGACATCGAAACGGAGCGGAGAGCGTTGTCGGTGACAGCGCACATGATGGCTCGCGGGTTTGCGCACTGTTTCAGGTTAGTGAAGATCACGCTCTTCAGAGCGTTCTGTATAGGTGCCTTCCATAGGTGCAGCCTGTGGGCTGAATATACTCAAAAGTCGTACAGCGCTTTCCAAGTCCAGTACAACAATGCTTCTAGGGCTTAGATCTGGGGCTAGGGGCTGTCATGCTTCTGCACACTTATAATAATAATAGCATGATGATATGTTTTGTGAATATCCTCATAATAATTAAGGAGTTAGGTTGGGCCTATGTTTGCCAGGACATTTTTTCGAAATTTCGTCACAAGACAAACATTATTATATTTTGTTGAAGGACCTATTACATTTTGTTAGGGATCGAGATTTCCCAGTTATCTCAGGGCCGAACTCAGGTGATGCTTTGTTGTAAATTACAGTATAAAATAACTTATAAACTAGTTGTCTATAATAGGTAAAGAAAGGTACTGGGTTAACTAATTGCTGCATACCATTATAATAAAATTGCTCTTTGCAATTTTACATGGCTATCAACGAGAATGTTGTTGCTGTCTCATCAGGCTGGTGGTGGCTAGGTGAGTGAAGCTCTTATGCACAAATAGTTTGTATTCAGTGGTGGCGCAGTGGGGACAACATTAATTTCTCACAAGAAGCTCTCATTCTGTCATGTCTATAGACATGTCAAGGCATATCTGCGACTTTAAATGTCCCACTGCTGAGCAAACAAGACAATAAAGATAAATAAAGTTTATCAATAAACAATCGCAATTACCTGCAACCGTAAAATGTATACTGAAAGGCACGAGGCAAAGACATAAGTCTAATTTAATGAACTTTAATATGTTTTCTTTGGATGTTATTTCCCTTGTCACCTGAGTGACCTGACGACCTCTGTGGCACAGCGGTAGCGCATCTGCCTGCCATGCGAGAGGTCCCGGGTTCGAATCCCGGCTGGGGAAATAAAACCCAGGTCTTGGATGTTTACATGTTTGTGCTGTCGCTGTTTCTGGTTCCCACGACACAGGGTATCCTAGTGTGGGGCCAGAAGCAATGTATGTGCCTGTATGTAAATGTTTATGTTTATGAGTTTGTTAGGCCTGCGGAAATTCTGATTCGTTCCAAAATCTGGGCCCTGTTTCATAGAACTACAATTAGTGGTTTACTAACAATGTACATCGAATTGTCATAAGAAACATAAATTGTAGTTTTATGAAACGCGGCCTTGGTGTCGACTACAGCAGAGTCGATCTGTAACGCGCTGTATCGCATCTGCTCCGCGGCGGATTCGACACTTTGTGTGTCGCTACTTCACAGTCGATGTCTTTAGCGATAAAGTTTGTATAGGTCACTGTCCGTGAACAAGTTAACTTTCTCAGACTATTTCGATGGTCTAGCGGTAATCTTCGTGTTTAGCTTCCCAAAATTATTTACATTAGCTTTTACTTTTATACCTCCATTGTAATATCCAAAGCATGACACCACATAAATTCTATGTCTCAGCATGTACCTCGCCAGAGGCACGGGCCTGCTCGCCATAAACACAGGCTACATGTGAGCCTAGCTATGGCAGCAGACACTTACCAATGTACATTTTATGTTATGTTTTTTCTATTGAATAACTTAATGTAGATGTATTACTATGTAACCATAACTTTTTTCAATAAACAATTTATTATTATTATAATAGGTCCGATTATTACGACTCTGCTTTGTTCTACGCTTACAGTCTTAATTATCTATCTACCTTATGACTCCTTCTAGCCTACCGAACTTTAGCTTTATTGTCTCTTTTAGAAGTACGATATTGCTAGGGCAGCGAACCTAACGTGGCGGGGCGTTTTGACTGCGCTTGGGACAGATACGTCCCTGTTTCGCATGGAGTTGCCGTAGGAAGGCTAGACAAAAACCGAGTCTACGTCTAACATATTACTTTCTAGCCTACGGAACTTTAGTTTTACCGTCTCTTTTAGAAGTACAATAGCGGTGGCCGACCTAGCGTGGCAGGCGTTCTGTCTGCGCTTGGCACATAGGTATCACTTGTTTCGTATAGAGTTTTGTATAGAGTTCTCGTATGATAATCCAGGCAAAAGCTGACTATACGCCTACCATATTACTAGGGCAGAACACATCATTGTGTTGTGTGGATGGTGAAGGCTGCTTTTACTTCTGGCGCTTCTCTAGCTCTACTTCTGACGAATGTGGTGAGGTGAGTGCGGCACTAGATAATTAAATCATGGACATCTTAGACATATTTAATTTTCATAATTATACTACGTTTTTGATGTAGAAACATGGCTTAAGAAGTCCTTAATTTTAGTGGACAATTTTCTTTTGGAAGAGCAGCCTCAAATAATTATGTTCAACTTGGCAGAGATCGAGATGGCGACCATAGAGACGAAGGAGGCGGCCGTGGAAGGCGTGAAGACGCTCATGGACAAGATTAAAGCGCTGCAGGTGGAGCTGAGGGAGCAGCGCTCGGCTGCTGACGCGGAGGAGCGGCAGCTGCAGGTCGCCGTCGACGAGTGCCGGGAGGCTTTGGTAAGATTACCTACTTACATACAGATCTTCGGCGAAAGAATTTAGGTAGATACTTCATCATCATCATGCATAAATGTGATAAGACTATACATACTTAGAGACGTTCGGCAAAAGAAGTTAGGCTGATACTTCATCATCGTAATGCATAATTTTGGTAATACTATACATACTTACAGACGTTCGGCAAAAGATACACATACAGATATTTATTCATAATTTACATTACGTATTCTGACAAGTTTTCCTTAACATAATAATATAGTGACCTGAAAAATTAGCACGCAGGGAAGAGTCATTATATTGAGGGTCACGAAGTGATCTCGAGCAGACTCATCACTAGCGACTCGTGCAATCGTCCGCACCGCTCTCTTCTGCATCCTGAAAACGCGCTCCCAGTCTACGGCCTACGCCGTAATGGAGCATTCAGTGCACGGTGGCGAAGTAGCAAACTCTGACAGCCTCCGTGGGCAAAGTTGAGCTTAGTCGGGTCAAGGTAAAGCAAGCTCCTCCAAGCCTGCAGCACAACATGTCTCTGTGAAGTTCCAAAGTGAGACATTGATCCAAACGGAAACTGAGAAACGACAAAACCGACACCTGCTCGATGACCACACCATCGACCATTACACCTAATGGACGACGCTGGCGCCCCTACAAGTCGAACTGCATAAATTGGGTCTTCGTTAAGTTCAGGATTAAACCGTTGTGCCGGAACCAAGTGACGCGCTGGCGTGCAACGGACTTAAGCTTTCTTTCAAGTTCGTCGAGAGATGCAGCTACCACCACTAAGGCCACATCATCAGCGTACATATAGACGTCTGCCTCTGATACAGCAGAGGGTAAGTCATAAAGCAGCAGAGAAAAAGCTAGGTTAGAGAGAGATGACCCTTGTGGAACGCCTTTCTCGCTGGACATACCATCTGATCGCACATGACCACCTTTTGCTGTAGTATATTGACCTCTTGCGCTCAATAAATTCGGTCAACACTGACAGAGAAGGTCCATTGACGCCGTAATGGCAGAGCTTGACAGCCAAAGCACTATAGTCGGCGACGTCAAACGCCTTTGAAAGGTCGCAACACAGCCAAGCTAGGTATGACCTTGCGCGCCAGCATGCTCGTAGAGTGGCCTGCGCGGTAAGCACACTGCCTGTCAGACCAAGCCAAGAAAGACCGTAAGACGCGCCGATATACCATTTTCAAAAACTTTTGCTGCACCTGGGATTATTGAAATCGGCCGGTAACTATTTGGATCTCCCTTTTTACCTAGTGGACATACTTTTACCTTTTTAAGATTGTGGATATGCACAATTTTTAATGCATACATTGAACAACCTCGTGAGTGGTGTCGAGATCGGCACAGCTAAGTCGTACAGCGTTTCAATTGATATGCCGAATATATCGCGCGTTGGCTTTTTTGCGACCCTTTTAGTGATTTTTGTGTGTACCTCTTAAGGAGTAAAAGGTGTCAAACGCAGGGAGCGGTGTGCTGGGGCGCGCACCACCGCCAGCGCAGTTGTTACTCTAGCGATTAACAACTGCGCCATCATAATCTCCATCGTAATCATGCTTTTTTTTCTCCATTTGCATCCGCCATCACTCGCCAGACTAATCAGATTTGTTCATAAAAGATTGTGGAGCGCTTGGGAGGTGGGCGGCTCCCACTTGTGTCTTCTTTTGAAGCTGGATGTGTCCAGTAAGTTAGAAGCCAGAATTTTAGGGTAAATGATTAGCCTGTATTTGTCCTTGTACGACGCTATTTCGTTGTAAGTACCGTTGGTACTTCGTCTCCATTAGACCATCATACAGGTCATGTATAAATGGAGACGATATTCGAAATTTTGCATCTGACAATGGCTGGACAAGGGCGCTCCAGGTTGAGCTGAGGAGCAGCGCTCGATGCCTGATGAAAGAAGGGATTTGTTTTTTTACGCTATTTGTGATTCTAAGAAGAGGCAATTGCGAATGTAGGGACTTTGGTTAATTTGTTTTTAGATCTAAAGGCTACCATAGAGTCCACTGTTCATCATTCTATTTCACCTGACTAGACCCTGAATTTTTATGTCCTCATTAATGATTTCGTAGCTTCAAAACGATAATTAGTTCAGTGACAACTAATTACTTCAGTGGCAAGTCGAACCTGTCGGCTTAGGTCTATGATAATTCAGGACAGACGTAATAAAAGGCAGTTCTCTGATTGCTACAATGTGCAAGTCGACCAAATCCTGACAGTTTCCCATCACGGTAGTTAGCCCGAGTAGGCTTGTCATTCTCTCTGCTTAGGCCCATAATTGGCAATCCGCAGATTGGTGACTCGTAAATAAAATAATCGTGTGTTGTGTATTATCTTAGAAATCATTAAAGTGTATTACTTTAGTTACTTGATTTTCTAATAATAGGCTTCGAGCATATTGGTTATTTGATTATTTCTTTTTTCAGTCAAGACACAAGCAAATGATCATCAGCAAAGAGTCTGATATAGTGAAAGTGAAGAAGGAAATATCAAAAAAGAATAAGGAAATTGATGACGCCAACGAATCCAAGATCAAACTGGAAGCTCTGGAGACGAAGCTTAATGCTGCTGAAGAGTAAGTTTGAGTTACAGCTTGGCAAAAAAGTGTAGAAATCGGACATAGAACCTCGGTAAATAGTTCACCTAACATTCAGTTCATTAATTACCCTAATTAAAAGAAAATAAACTGTATTAATGCGTTGTGCATTAGTAAAGTGTTAAATGACTTAAGCTTTTTGTTTACAACAACTCATGTAAGGATAAATAAATAACAGACATTATAGAAATATGTACCTATTAGCAAATTCTTAATCTGTAGTATCTGAAGTTTTTTGCATTTTATTAGTAACACAGACAATTTGATTCAGATATCTTTAAAGAAAGAGAATCACTATAGAATGTTTGACCACTGCCAGTTTGTTTGTCTCTTCCTTGTTGACTTTTCTAGAAGTAAAACACTGGCATGGAAAAAAATTAACTTACGTTAATTACGCAGGGAATATCAAACTGTCGCCGCAGAGTTGAACCCCGAGGAAGCCCAGAAAGAGATCAACGATGATGAGAAGGAGTTGGAGAAACATGAGGAGGACCTCAAGGCCCTTGATTCCAAGGTACCAAATTTTCTCATCCCTATCACTTATAGCTCATCTACGTAATGTGGTGGTTCTATGATACTTCGTTCTAATTGCAACGCGCAAATTCCTACTTCATTCCTACTTCTACTTGCTAAAATTAAGGGCATCACACGGCGTCTTTTTGCGGTGTTTCGTAAATGTAGCGAGGGCAACGTTACACCACGTTTGAGACTATTCGATGCAAACGCGCGCTTATATCGCTTCTGTAACGCTTTTCGGTCGGTCCTTAAAGTTGCCGTCTACGAGGGCTCTTATAGCATGACGCACAAAAACTCCAAGGGAACTCTAACTAACTAAAGTCCATTTTTACAGATCACGAAGCTGCAGAAGCAAAGCACCAAAATAAAGGAGCGGGACATGATCCAGGAGCAATTTAACAACAAGGAGAAACAGCTCACTGTCCTGCAGAACAAACACAGGTCGGCGCTGGTTGAGTTGCTCGGTCAAATGCCAGAGAAAAGCTATGCCATATCTGTCAAGAAGGTCGAGGTGGAGACGCACTCACAGGTTGAGTCTATAAAGAAGACGCGGAAGGAGAAACAACTTGAGGTAAGAAAGGATAGACTTATTTATTTACGATGACGAATGCGAGAAAAACAGAATTGAATTTGTGTTAAACACCTGCTGAACAAATACGAAATTGAATGTTTTGGTGCATTAAAGACAAGAGAAATTAAAACCCGATGCGCTTGACTTGAAGGTTTAATTTGGGAGTGATTTTGACAGCTGTCACATGACAGATCGTAGACAATGTACGTTTGTAAAGCAAAAATAAAACTTAATGTTTCATTGATTTAAACACCTGCTAGCTAGTTTGAGTTTGTCCAATGATTAAAACAGCTCCTAAGTGACTGTTATTTTCACTTATAATTTATTAATGTATGTACTGTATTGAACTCAGTACTGATATCGTAATCTAGCGCCATCTTACTTGACGTAACAGATTGTGTCGAGCTGGCTAGCTGGAATTCAAAAATTCAAGAGAGGTATCGCAGTGGTTTGACTCGTTGCTTCATATGAGATCCTGCATTTAAATCTTTGTATTATTTGTGTTTTCTAAGCTACGTATTTGTGAACCTGTAACACTCCCTAACGAAGGTAAATATCGCGAGAAATCCTATGTGTCTGACGTGTTCACATATTCTGCATTTGACAATCCGCCGTAGGCACGCGTCGTGACTCGCTCTCTGATAAAAAACCAGCACGGGTAGCACGGCGACGCGAGACACCCCTTTAAACGTCAAAAGTAGCGACTTTCCCGGTATATTCCTTGTCAAATTCTGACATTTTAGCGCCACAAACCGCGTGACTCGCGCCTTCGTGCTACCTAGGCTGTATACAAAATAATAACCCAACGTGCGAAAACCGTTTCTTCAGTAAATAAACCATTTCCAATAAGCGTAAGTATAAAATTCTGAATTTTAATTTATTACCTTTTTTATTAATCGTCCACGTCAAGCGTGAAATGAAATTGATGATTTTTAACGTTTTTTTTTACTGATACTTAAGAAATGTTTTTCATATTTCAATAGGGTGTCGTGTAGGCTGCTTATGGTATAAAATGAAAATGTCGAAAGCGCACTTTGTGCAAAAAAGGCTCGAACATTAAAGAATACTTAGATGACAAAGATGTCTGACATAAAAACCAGCTCCATACACGAGGTTTTAAAATAAAAATTTAAACTATGTTAATTAAGGACCAACATTGAAAACACTTGAGTTTAATTATTTTTTGTTTCACCAAAACGAACTAGATTTTTAAACGGACTCCAGTTTAACTTATAACGTTCAGTCGCAGTTTCCGGGCCACTTTGTTCTCATAAGTTAATTAAATTTCCCGCGCAGGCGACCCGCGCCGAGGCGAACCGCAAGAACTTCTACGAGCAGTTGACGGAGAAGCGCGCGGAGTTGACAACGGCTGAAGCCCGCATGTACAAGGCGTGCGGCACTCAGAGCTACGAGGCCACTCTCGCCAAGCTCAACGCTACCGTTGAGAAGCTACAGGTATGTGAGACTGATAGATCCACGACGTGTAGCGCGTGTGAATTAAACCCACACTGTTCCTTTATTGGAACACGGTCAAGCGCGGTGGTAAGATGCAGGTAACATTATTAGCTATGCCTGCGTACATAACTGTGACCAAGCACTTTTTAACGCTCGGACCCTTTGCGACCGTGGCAAGAGGCAAACCAAGGAGTTAATCTGTTAAGAAAAAAGTTTACAAAACCAGTGAAAACCTACTTACTGGCAGGGCGGAGTTTCATAAAACTACCGTTCGCAGTTTATTATGACAATTAGAGGTACATTGCGTAGCAGAGTCTACATGTTAATCGACTTAGCAATGGACATCGAATTGTCATAGTAAACCATGAACTGTAATTCTATGAAACAGTCCCAGATGTTGTTAATAGATTAACGCCGCAGAGACTAAACGGGCTCGTGTGAGTGAACTTGTAGCGGCGATGCAATAAAATTTGTTGAGTGGAATCGTTTGCGGCTAACTGTCGGCCCCCGCGCGACAACTTAAAGATAAGATCGTTTGCGGCTAACTGTCGGCCCCCGCGCGACAACTTAAAGATAAGATCGTTTGCGGCTAACTGTCGGCCCCCGCGCGACAACTTAAAGATAAGATCGTTTGCGGCTAACTGTCGGCCCCCGCGCGACAACTTAAAGATAAGATCGTTTGCGGCTAACTGTCGGCCCCCGCGCGACAACTTAAAGATAAGATCGTTTGCGGCGGACGCTCGGTGCGTCGCTCAAACCTTTGTTTTCTTTCTGAACGAGCTAAATGTGGTTTCTTTATTATTGACACTGATGTTTTTTTTTTTATTTTTTTGTGAGGCATTGATAATAATTTATGATATTCTAATTTGTCAAGCATTACATGAATGTGTCGCAGGTGTACCAACTACTCGTTGGTAATGCGTCTGGAGTTTATGCCGATTAGTCCTCAAGTTGATCGATTGTTCGTTAGCCGCGAGCACCTCGATTTGATAGCCGCAGTGCTTATGTTAAAATGATACAGGCAGTTAAACTAAAAATGGCTGCCTCGTTGGTCTAGCGGTTGACACGCTTGACTGCTAAAACAGAGGTCGTGGGTTCGATTGCTACTGGAGGCCGCCTTACTTTATTAATATTTGTACAAAGAGCCTGCCTGGGTGTATTTCCACGCTTGCGAGTTCTTTGTCTGGTTACCACTTCACAGGGTATCCTAGTTTGGGGCCAGGGGTGCGACCACGTTAGTCCTCCACTGTATGGAGTTGTCAGGTTTAGCCCACTTCGAACTGTCAAATACAATACATATTTTGACACTTTGAAGTCGTTTAATTAAATGCTTAAACGTTCTTGGCTTAACCCGATCGAGTGCTAAGTTACGTGATACAAGGGCTGAACAATTGAGTGATTGTGTTGTGTGAAAGTTATTTATATTTAAATTCAACAGTTCCCCATTCAGTGGCGTAACTATACCATCTGAGGCCCTTTGCAAATTCATTGGATGTGGCCCTCCCAGGAAAAATAAAAAAAATATATGTTCTTTAGTTGTAGTACATATGCCCCAACTTTAATTGATTTGAAGTACTCATATATAAACATTATAATTGTAGCAAATTTTTGTTAAAAATGTTTATTACTTCTGAGCTCGCGGCTTCATGGTTCGGGGGCCCGTGGCATATTGCCAGCCCTGCCACCCTATAGTTACGCCACTGTCCCCATGGCAACTCCTAATCTAGTTCCAATATTTCAGGAAGAGCACAGTCTTCTGCAGTCGACGGTATACGTCGCTAACAAGTACAAGGAGCAGCTAAAGGAGAACAATAATTGCCCGCTGTGCAGTCGTGGGTTTGAGGCGCAAAATGAGGTTTGTCCTTTACTAAACAAAAGGTTAGCAGCTTCACTTTGAACATTATTTATTTAGAGATCTATGGTAAACCAACAGCTATTTAACAGCAAACATAGGATTTGACATAAAGCCAATGGGGAACTTGCACAGAAAAATGTTTTAATGTAATCAGAGAGACCATGTTAAAAGATAAATAAACATGGTACATATTTTTTTTTCTCTACTACTAATACTTTGGTAAGACGTTTTTAGAAAACGTTTCAAAATTCAATTAAAAAACGAAATCTATTTCCTTAGTCGCCTTCTACGACATCCACGGAAGGAGATGGAGTGACGCTATTCTTAATCCGGCGCCACACGAAGGTCCCTATGATCATGCAACCTCTAATACCATCCAAATCTCCAGGTGACAGACCTGATCCAAGAGCTGGAGACCAAGGTGATGAACATCCCGGCCAAGCTCGAGAAGACTTCTGAGGAGCTGCAGAGGACCTCGGCTAAGAAGGACGACCTGCTCGGCCTGAAGACATTGAACGAAAAGATCACACAGCTCAAAGAGAAAGACATTCCGCAGCTCGAGACCAGGATGAGTGACGCCGACAAGGTTCGTAGCGTTTTACACGCCTTTTGCAATGTCAAATGTGAAAGGAATGTTGCGTTGGTTTGGACATGTGGAGAGGATGAAGGAAGAAAGATTGACGAAACAAATATATCAAGAGAATGTGGGTGGAAGGACCGGTAAGGGATGTCCCAGGCTGACATACTTCGACCAAATAGGTATTAGCAAAGGGCAAGATAAAAAGTACCCGCTACCGGCGTGCGTGCATGCGACGGCTAATGAATGTTAAGGAAGCGAAAGTGATCTGTCAGGATCGTGGCAAGTGGCAGTACCTGGTCTCTGCCTACCCCTCTAGGATACAGGCGTGAGTTTATGTATGTAAATATGAAAGGCCTCATCCCCTGGGACTTATAAAGGGAGGGATGGGCAGCCATATTTTCTTTTTGGGTGATTTTGGGTTCCAGAACAGAGTCCTAATTACGTGAAAATCGTAAATCCTGTCGAAATCCTGAGTTTTACGATAGCAATTAGTATGGAACGTGACTCTAGACTATTAAATGCGTTCAGGATTTCAAGATCAGGACCCAATTGTATATAGCACGGTTAATTTCACAAAGGGACTGAATGACCATTTGCCCCTCACTCACACAATAAAGCTGGCAATATAGTATGAGCAAAAGGCAAGTAGTTGTCCAGACCATTTCTCTATTTAACGGTGTTATAGGTGTATTTATTTATTTATTTATTTATTAGACACAACCAACAGATGTTAGATACATCACTTAAAATAACATTGTGTAGATAATTATGTTCTAGTCTAACATCCAATTACAGGTGTGCAACAACTCTCTTGACTTAAAGTAAATAATTTCTGAAATAACATAAATAACAATCTTTTTTTTAAATTAAACTTTTTCAAATGCTTTTTAAACTTATTTAAACACTTTATCTTAAAACTAAGTAACTAAGTTGAGTTGAAATGAGATCAAAGCATATTATAAACACAGAACTTGACGATTATAGTAAGATAGGCCGCAGCATTTTCAACTTCCAATCACTATCTATCACTATGAATATCCAGGTTAAGTGACCGTTCAAGTTTGTTGTAGAGAGCTTGTAGTCTATTAATGGGAGCAGTTTTTCCTAAGTTGGTACGGGAGTAGCTTATGCTGAATGTTTTTATTTTGGATTGGCGTGCATTGGGGCGAGGTACGTGGAAGTTAATCATGCCAAGGAGATGTGGTTCGGAGACTTTGTTATTTAAAAGCTTCTGCAGGAAAGATAGATCAAGATATTCTCTACGCTGTGCCAAAGTATTCATTTCATTATTGGTCCTTGTCGTGGCCGTAGCCCTGCATCCGCTACAGCTACTTTGTGACATCAGAGCACTGCTGGCTTTCTGGAAAGAGACAGACTGGCTGGAGTAAACTCACCGCTTTGCCTACGTACAATGGCCCAACCACGAGGCTAAGTGCGGAAATCTCAGGTCTAACTATGTGTATTTTATTTCCTTGTTACCGCCCTGCATCCGCTCCAACTAGTTTGTTTCCCAACATCTTACTCGGCCATTTTCGCAGAAAATCGCCGAGCTGACCCAAGCCCTTGAAGAGAGCAACGCGGCGATAGTGGAGCCGGAGAAGCGACTCCAGACCGCCAAACAGATCCACGGCGAGTGCAAACTGCTCGACGTCTACACTCACGAGATGGCAACCATCTCTAAGAATGTGAGTGTGTGATTCTATGTTTGTAATGCCAAGCACAGGGTCTCCTAGTTAGGGACAACTATTTCTATTATTTAAGTCTCCACTGGGTTGGGTGAAGTCAATTATAACTTTTTTTTAAGCCACTGGTTATTTTGACACTTAACAAACATTAAAATTGATAATGATGGGAAAAAGAAAATTTGTTGCCCAATTACTTAAACTACAAAATTACCAAAAAAATCCCAAACTTAAACATAAACAATGATAACATAGCAAGACTTCAGTCCCAGATCACGCATACCCACCGCGGAATGAAATTTAAGAACTTTAATAGAATACAAATGTAACGAACCTACCCCTATAATCCCGTTTCCATCCTACCGGTTGGTAGGATAACGAGCCTCCACTCTAACATATTAATTAACTCGTGCTGTGGGTCTTATCATCAAACAAAATAAAATAATTGATGACAAATATAACAAACCCACCTCTAAAATCTCATTTCCTATCTACCAATTTAACATAACAAAACAAACCTCGTCTCTTTTCACATCACGTTAACACACGCTTAATTCTTCAGCTTGACAAAGTCAAGGAGCAATGCTCCGGCTTCGAGTCCGACATGACCCTTGACGAGGCAACTACGCAGCAAGCCGAGCTGCGCTCTAGGGTGTCCACACTGCGCGCTAAGGTCAAGGCGGCGCAGACCAAGCTCAACATACACAACAAGAAACTGCAGAAGATGGGCGACGCCAAGAACAAGTTGAAGGAGCAAATGCTCAATATGCAGAAGAAGGTAGGTGTCCTTGTGTTCTCCGCGTACTGGAATAGGATTGAAAAAAAGAATGACATTATGTTAGGGGTTAAAGTATGAAATTGCCGTTTTATTGCAATAGGTTCTTTGAATTGACATAGAATCTTCATGGTTTGAGGTTTTCGAATGAAACTTTTTTCAAATGGTTTCTATGATGTTCTTTTTTTAAAAAATGTGAAACATTTGAATATCGACTTTCAATTGTTTTTGTTATTCAATTTAGACAAGAAAGATGGATACTGCGAAAATTCGAGTGAGTTTTGAATACGAGTTCCGACGCGGAACTAACGCGGCAGAAACAGCCCGCAATATCAATGCTGCGTTTGGAGAGGGGTCTACTAACATGTTACATGTTACAATTCGATCCAATATTCCTTCATTTCTGTACCGGTTCAACAAGGCAACACAAGTTTCAACACGCGTTTCTTTCTGCAGATCAGTCAAATCATGAGGCACCCATTTTTCGTATTTTTTTATTTTATTGATTTGACGCAAGTGAGTCAATATTGTTATACTTTAACCCCTATTACTAACAAGACACATCACCGAAACAAAATAAACAGATAAGTAACAAGATAATATGCACAACAACAGGAAGGAAACTAAATATGGGATGGTACTTTTAAATCTAAGTTCATAAGTATTGAACGGTCCCAACGATGTATCCTAAAAGTAATGCTGCGTAAGAAAAGGCTATATAGTACAACAAAACTCTACAGATCGGGCAATTCAATATTTTGCAGTGTGCATTAAAGATTCATAAAAATAAGGAAGTGGACCAAAACATTATCAAAAAAACGTAATTCTTATACCATTGTGAAAACAAATAAAACGAGTTCAGTCTTTGCGTCAAATCAAATTTTCGCACAATCTTTGAGACTATTATAAAAATTATTATTATTATCTATTAACAGACAAATCAACATATATCCAATGATATATCACGAATGTAAAAAAAGCGAAAGCTCTGTCAACTTGGCTGAAAACTCTGACAGAAGAATTATTTAACTAAAGTAAAATGTTTGCATGTTAATTACTAGTTTTACATAATAATTCCTTATTAGTGTCCAAACCTAAAACTAAATCCGAGATGTATTAAATTATCATTAACTTCTTTAAATTATCTACTTACACCTTTAATGTAACACAGGTATGAATTTAAGTTCGTTAAAAAAGCGGACCTCTCCTAAGTCAGTTTTTTTTAACTTAACAGGAGAGTCCCAACCCCGGTCAAATGCATCCTGTCCATAAAATAAACAAATTTTGTATTTGTATAGTTATAGGAATAAGTCGCAGAAAATAGGCGACGCCAAGATCAAACGCCAACGACAGATCTATAAAACGACATTGTTTCTTCCGCAATTTTTCATTTTCTGAGTTTGTTTCCGGTGTATCGACTCTGTCGGGAGTTATTATAAAAAACTGATCTGTTCCACACACAATATAAAAATAAACACTGAAAATACTAAAACTTTCCAAAATAGATCGTAAGACTTTATAGTACCGGCATAAAAGCGTCTAAGACTCGTGTACTAACGAGTCCTATTCAAACAACTCTCTTGTCTCAGGTGCAAGAGCTGTGCAACCTGCAAGATGCCCTCAAGCAGTTCGAAGAGAACCTGGTGACGTACGAGGCCGAGCTGGTGGAGTTGAAGGCGGGACTGGAACCATTAGACGTGCAGCTCAAAGAGAAGCAGCAGATCAAGGCGGACGCCGTCACCAAGAACAGGTGAGTCTTAAACGAACTAGAGTGCATTCACACAAATGTTTATTTGACCGCTCCACCCTAAACAACGTCCATAACCAGCCTATAACTTGTGCTCTGGGTTTTGTCAATAAAAAAATGGTCTAGCCGTTAAGGCGCTTAGCTACCAAAATAGAGGTCGTGGGTTCGATTCCCACTGAGGTGCGTCGTACATTTGTACAAATGGCCTCAGTCTGGGTGTACTTTAATGTTTGTAACGTCCTTGTCTGGTTACCATAGCACAGGGTATCCTAGTTTGGGACGAGGTCAAGTGATTGTATTGTGTGGAAGTAGTTATCTTCTTCTTATATATAAAAATGAATTGCTGTTCGTTAGTCTCGCTAAAACTCGAGAACGGCTGGACCGATTGGGCTAACGCTTGGAATCGCCAATCCGCGGTGAGCACGCATGGTGATTAAGCCCCCACTCTCTCCCTGAGAAATGGCCTGTGTCCTACAGTGGGACGCATTTAGGCTGCTTATGTATGTAAATATTATGTATGTATATCCCTCTGCAAGCAAAAAAGTCAGAATGATAAGTGTTTGTAGGATGTAGAGCCCCAGCTTAATTAATCTCATTGAATCAAGAAATACCAATCTCTGATTACTATTTCTTGACTTAAATTGTGTTTCGAAGAATATTTTTTGTACAACCATTGATTGAAAGCATAGTTATATGGAATGGAATATTCGCATTGTAATAGTCGCGGCGACGCAGAGATTTGCGCCAGTTTACTTCGATTGAACCTCTGCGGCTTTGCTTATTAAAGTGTCCCTCCCCCAGAGCCGCGCTAGACGTGACGCGCGCTCACATCACCAAGATCGAGTCCTCCTTCGACAAAGTGAAGACCATCATCAAGGAGATACGGCAGCACGAGGAGCGCAACGTCCCGCGAGAGATGGAGAAGATACAAGAGGCCAACCAGAAGATCATGGACAAGAAAATACAGAACATGAAGGATAGGGACGAAGTCACCAAGCGGATCGAGGCACTGAAGGACGAGTTGGCTAAGCAGGAGGTGAGATATTCGTCATCAGCTATTCATTATCGGTCTACCGCTCCGCGCGACCGCCTCATTAAACGCGACGTCTTAAAAAATCAAGCGTCAAATGGTCAAATTGGTGTGATTACAGTTTCGTCTGTATTTTTAACAACAAATAATAAAAATTGGCCAAGTCTTAGTCAGACTAGCCAGACCGCTAGGCTCACGAATTGAATAACACCTTTTTTGTTGTAATATGTTTGTGGTAGCGCTCGTTATTAATGTGATAGTCGATGATAAAAATCGTTCAAAACGCAATGTCTATCAAGTTGTTTGTTCGTCATACATACATACATACGCAAACTCACGCCTGTACCCCAGAGGCGTAGGCAGAGACCAGAGACTGCCACAATCCTTGCAGATCGCTTTCGCTTCCTCAACATTCATTAGTCGTTGCATGCACCCACGCCGGTTTCGGGTACTTTTTTTCGCTTGTCCTAGGCCATTAATTAATTGCATTAAGTAATTCAAGAAATACCAACCCCTATTTTCAATTCCTTGACTTTGATAGAAGTAAAAAAAAAACGTTTACACGAATGAAACGAAATATAGAGGGTTCCCCTTCGTTAATGATCTGTTTCACCTCCTTGTCAACCCTATACAGATCTACAAGCGTGACCTCGACGACAACCTCAAACTGCGCAAGGCAAAGACGGAGGCGGAGAGCCTGGTGAAGGAAATGGCTGAGGTCGAGGAGAAGATGAGCGGCGTCGACACCGAAATGATAAGCGAAAAGGAACCTCTCATGGAGAAGGAGCACCAGCTGTTTAAGGAGAAGATGACCACTGAAGGGCGGCTCAGTGAACTTAAGGTAATAATAATACTTTACTCACATGCTTAGATAAGCTGAAGGAACGAAGGCAAAGTAGTTGCGGTGATTACTTAAACGCTTTGGTGCCTGGTACATAGTTCGAGCTGGACTTAATTCTGGCTGTGGCCTCCTGAACGATCTCACATCTAATGACGGTCAGTTTAATGTGGAGAACATTAAACTGACCGTCATCGCTGCTAAAACAGCGAATTATCACATAGGAAAATGATTCCTCTTGAGGCTTTTCAAGAAGGACAGCCACGCTCAGTGAATTCGATGATTATTCTGTATTCTAGTAAGTTAGTAACAAACCAAAACCCTTTTGCTTTGCAAAGGTCATGCAACATTTTTTGTTTTGATAATGTACCAAATTCATGCTGACACTTCTTACACAGGAACGACTGAAGTACAGCAAGATAGAACTAAATAGGTCTCAAAACAAAAATATCGAGCAAAAATATAGAGAGAAATTCTACGAACTCTTCATCACGAAGGCGATGGATAAGGATCTGAAGGACTACGCGGTCGCCCTGGAGAAATGCGTGATGGAGTTCCACAGAGAGAAAATGGAGAATATCAATCTTATCATAAGGTAAGAAGACTTTATTTTACATGTATTTTTATTTGATTAACTAGCTGACTCGACTTTGACCTGCTCTGTGAAATCCCATAGAAAAAAAGCACTCTCAGTTTTCACGAATTTTCCAATTTTTCTTTATGTAAAAATTATACGTCTATCACGAAAAAAACACTTTCCAATCAGTCATTCTCAAGTGATGAACAGAATTTAATTTTTATTTATTAAATACGCCTTACATTACTGAAATAATAAAACAATATGAAATGTGAAGGTGATAAACATGATTGTGATTATTGTTTTAGGGAAATGTGGAGAAAGATTTATAGAGGCAATGATATCGATTACATTGAGATCAAAACTGAAAGCACTATGACTGCAGACTCGGATCGGCGGAAATACGATTACAGGTACGTCTAAACACCAAATCCCTTCAACTAAAACATCATAAAACAGTATTCGGACAACTTAAAAGTAGTCTACTAAACTTATTTATTAGACGGTGACTGTTTACCGTGTTATTACGTTTCAGAGTCGTCCAGTGCAAAAACGGCGTCGAAATCGATATGAGAGGAAGGTGCAGTGCTGGTCAGAAAGTCTTAGCTTGTCTCATTATTCGATTGGCGCTCGCCGAAACCTTTAGCTCAAGGTGAAAAAATCTTTCTATTCATGAATTAACATATACTTCTCAGTGAAGCCTTTCTCTTAGCGAGATATTACATTGCTTTCCATTGCCATTGGGAAGGGATGAGTTGTTCAGCAGGGCGACATAAAAGAAAACTTAATGTAAAATTGAATCAGATGATGACCTGTGTTCCTGTTACAGATTCGGAATCCTGGCATTAGACGAACCAACGACGAACTTAGATCAAGAAAACATCACTAGTCTCTGTTCCGCGCTGGGCGAAATAGTTCAGGAGAGAATGAGACAAAAGAACTTCATGTTTATCATTATTACCCACGATAAGGAGTTCATCGAGTCACTAGGAAGTATCGACAAAGTAACCCACTACTACGAGGTGTCGAGAAATGATGATGGAAAGTCCAGGATCAAGAAAATCCGTTTTACATAGGGTACTCAATATCATTCCTGATAAACTAATCTCAGGCGGCTTGTATAGAATGTATGGGGAGTCTGGCACCATCTAACTATGCGAGGCAAAACAACTTTACATACATACATAAACTCACGCCTGTATCCCAGAGGGGTAGGCAGAGACCAGGGACTGCCACTCGCCACGATCAACTTTACATAACAGAAGTGAAATAAGTACTGCACACTACAGATGTGTGAAGTTTGTCACTAATGATTGCTGTAGTTGAATATTCATTTAGTTATTAGTACAAAGACTTCACAAAGAAATCGCGAGTATCAAAATTGTTTTTCCATTTCGTGTCGAGACGTGTCTGGCAGAATCTGTCCACATAGACTGGTTGCCATTTCAACAAAAAATGGAATAGAAATACTGCGCACTACAGATTCACTGAAGTTGTGAAGAAAAGTGGATTGTATGTAATAGTGTCTTGATATTACTATTCTTAGTTGGGTCTCATAGTAATTAATAACCTGTGTATCTGCAATCTAACCGCGACAGCTATACAAAGAATACAAGGAGAATTCACATATGGCCTGGCCCCACATCGAGCGGTCTAGTGTTTTATGTTCTGCGTTTTTCTGTGACCTATGCGGCGCCTTCGAAACTTTACAGCCACCGCGACCGTAAAAGAACGCACGTTCGAACGTGGTTCTCAAAAAAGTTATTAAGAAAATAACAGTGAATTTTTCTCCATCGTCTTTTCACGATAAATTACTTTGTTAACATTAGATAGTGAAATTTCCCCTTCTTCCAATCTTTACTTGACCAGTAAATAAAGATTGCAGAACCCTAGACCACTCGCTGTGCGGACAGTTAAACAACGCGCAGATCGCGCGACGTGGCGCCGGCGTCCAATCATAATAAGCCATCCTTCATCATCAACCCATTATGTCCCCACCGAGGGGCACGGGTCTCTTCCCTGAGGAAGGTATAGGCCATACTCCACCACGGGGGCCAGGTCCGGATTGGTGAAGGCTTGTAGACTAGTGGCTCGTCTACTGTCAGAAGTTGTCAAGCCGCCCTAAGGCCTCTGACTTGGCTTAACGACTGCCATCTATCGACGGCAGCCGGCACCAACAGCTTACGTGCCTTGCGAGGCACGGAACCGCTCGGAAAAATGCCACTGGCGTTAGGCATAGACGGCGACCCATCCATGCACTGAACGCGCCCAGTGTTGCTTAACCTTCGTGATCGTTTTAAGATCACTCAGGCAGCCGGGGCTACGAGCGATTCTCGTAGCCATCCTTACATACAGTTATACAGTCGCGACTGACCTTCATGATTTCAAAGGTGGAGATCAGTGATTCCATACATTGTAAGGTGAAGGCAGACCTGGCCGCACCGCAGTCGCCACAGTCATCGCTTTTGTGAATGGTCTCGGACACCTGTGCGCCGCAGTCACCGCAGTCGTTTCCGTCTCCGCACGCATCGCACTGGATCAACTAGCGCCGATCGCAGCGTCCGACGCGGGCGGGCCAGCGCGAATGACGTCAGCTGTGGCTTGGGGAGTTCAGCCGCTTCAGCTACTGCGGCGCGGATGGGTGTGCGGGGTTGGACAGAACTTCATATTAAGAATTAAAATGCGGTGACTGCGGCGCGTGCGGTGCGACCAGGTCTGCGTTTACCTCTAGAATCATCTTGGTATGTCTGTATTTTCGTTGCAAAATAAGCGGTTAGTATTTGTGGTGCGACAATTGGTTGCCAACGAGGTCAGCTGGTTTTTGTACAAGTTTGTACATTATCTGTCATCGCGTGCGACCAAAGGAGTGTTACAACATACTTTGATGCTGCTAAGGCAATATAGAAGACAGTTGAAAGTAGTTAAGTCAGAAATAGGGGTTGGCAATGCAAGAAGCGCACAACTGCATACGGCGTCAGTTTCCTTTAGGCCAGCATTGGTATGTACATTTACATGTATATAGACTATTCTTTCCCGTAATGTTAACTCCTCAATGTGCACCTTGGCTAGGCTTGGCTAGTATTAAGTACATAAATAATTAAGCCTGCTGAATATTTTTCATTAGAAATTTCCATAGACACATTGAAAGTATATGTTTTGTAAACGCTGATGGCGCCTGCCCTTTTCACTTTGTCAATCCCATTGTGTCGTGTAGGTACTAATTAGGCAGTATCTTTAACTGAATTGTGTATGTGTATCCTCCAGTGATAAATTACATTGATTTTCTATTTTAAGATTTTAAGAATCCAGTAGATTTTAAGTTATGTCCTTTTCGTATTTTTGTTATGTGTCATTAAAAAGTATAATATTCCGTATACAAAACGTATTTTATTAACAGTTAAAACAATATCAAATATTTCATAAAATCTATTTAATATTACTTATAATAATAATAATAATATTTAATAAATAATAATATGAAATTAATTAATATTTACACCTGTAATACTAAGCAAAGGTTCACAGATTTTAACTTGATCTACGTGAAGAATTTTACTATCCTGCAGCACCGTCAAAGTAACGCCCAAACATTCTGCAATTTGAGTCGCAGGGAAAGATAAGGCAAGACACTTGGAAATGTATGGGACAAAGTCTTCACTAAAGCAAACACAGAAAGCCACAAAGTTCTGGCGTTCCACATCAGAAAATGCTTGCTGCTCTCTATGGTAGAAAGCTACCAACACTTGCACAGCTTTGTCTATAGACTTCCTAAAGGACTCATAGACTTCTTTTACAATATTCAAAGGCGCAGTAACTCGTAACGAGTTTAGAACTGTTAATAAACCATTGCAATACTCAGCCAATGGGTAGTAGTCCAACAGTTGTTCTGGGGGACCAGACAACATGTTTTCATTTGTAGGGCGTGCCATATTTTTGATGGTGGGCACATTGTAAACTTTCATTTGGCTCTCGAACTGACCGTCAGCTTTGTCTAAGCCATTGTGAAATTGCTCCAGAAGATTGTTTCTGAATAGTGGAGTCAAAACGCATCTCATGTCTGCGCCAACCCTCCCGAACGATAGACTGAGGTACATACTTTGGTTGAAGAGCGACTCAAAGCTGGATTCATCCTCTTTCTGCAAGTTTTGATCTAAAATTTGGGCAAGTATTTCCACCTGAAAAATATTATAGTTTTAAGTCTGTCCAAGAGAACTCTGGCAGTGAAAAAAAATGAAAACCTGTCAAGTGCGTGTCGGGCCACGCGCAGTGTAGGGTTCCATAGAAAGAGGGGTTTTTTTTATCTACTTTACGGAACTAACAACATCATTAAAGTTATTTTCAATGTACGAAGTTTTCCTTTCATAAGTTTGTCGCCTATTACTCGTTAACTTGCAAAGCCCATCTTAGCCGTGATAGTTTTCTTTTTAAGTTCATTTATGTGCTACTGCCCTTTCACGTTTCTACAATCTACCGTTTAGCCGAGGAGCAGGGGGGGAGGTAGGGACGCCCTCTCTGACAAAAAATTGCGCTCTAAATTGTTTCGCAACCAGAACAGTAAACCGAATATTCTTCCTACCCACACTATTTTTAAACAACCAATCCAACGATAACTCACACTATGGCGTAGGCAGAAAAAAAAATTGCATCCTTAATTTAGGTGCAGGGAGGCACCCCAAAAATTTTTTTTTCGTGATTTTATACTACCATTTTGTCGGTGTAATAAATATATATACCTATGCCAAATTTCAGTTCTTTAGTACCATAGTCTCTGTGCTAAGCTGAGGACAGACAGACGGACGGACATGGCGAAACTATAAGGGTTCCTTATTGACTACAGAACGGGCATAAAATGTACCTTTTGTTTTAGCCAGCATGATAGGGCACTGTTGCCATTCAACTCATCATCTTTGACCTGCGTATCTTGAATGTCTGACAAGAATATAGACTTGTGCTGTGTCAGTACATTGAATAAATGTATCCTGTGTAACTCTACTAATCTTCTTAAGAGCCTTTCAGATGCTGTAAAATGGAGACTAAAATTCATAATATGAAGACCAGGGCTGGGCTGTCTTTCTCGTATTGGAGGCTCTAATCAGGATTATAGGGCCACAATGACTATGAAATGACAAGGGGCCAGTAGAACAGACAGAGTTACCAGAGTTTGTTAGACTCCTTGTTCGAGAGAATACCAAAGAAGCTGATGAGTATGTATTGATATGTAGCCACTCCGAGCAGGTGTCCGGGGCCCTAACCAAAGGACACTTACCAAGAGTGGCAAATGGAAAATGGGGGCCAGAATAAATCCTTACATTCAGTATTTTTAGCATCCTCCAAAGCATTTTCGAACCAGGCATTTCTGGCTTTCAAAAAGTGTAGATGCAAGCCATCACTGGTAGAAGTTTTATTTCCTGTATACTGGAGTTCAGTTTGTTCGTCATCAGTAGATTTATACACAGTGTTAGCTCTTCTCAAATACCCTAAAATCTGAAAAAGGAGAAATCAATAAGTATTTTGTTGCATGAAAAAGATTTACTTCAGTTTTCTAAACTTCTTTTTGCAAACCTGTAAACATTGGGGCAGAGGCAAATCATATCTCAGCTGGTTGAATAGATGGTATAATGTTTCAAACCAAAGAGTCATAATTTCAGAAGTTGTGTTCTGGATGATGGGTATTTCGGAATATCTCTTAGAGAGATTCCTGATGAATGTAAATATATCTAGGGCACTCTCATAGTCTTCTGCATTCAAGGCTTCTCTCATGAGTGAAGGCAGCTCCAACAGTTCTAGGAGCTTATCGCTTTGATTACGGATTGATGTGTAGCGACTGAAATATATTTAAAATGTGTTATTATTATGTTAAAAGTATGTGAGGGTTCATTTTGAAACAATAGAATTATTAGCACCTTTTCTCCTTCACAATATTACCCGCCATTTGCGAGAAATTCTCACATTCCTCAACAAAACCCGGCATTGTGTCCAAAAACATAGCTAAGCTCTCCTTTGACCTTCCTAGGTCTTTCATGATAGCTCTAGATACGTCTGCGCTCTCTACAAAGGTCTTATAGTTGGTGAATGCGAGATCTTGAGTCTGCTCAGTCAGATGTTTCATCTCTTCTGAAAGCCTGTCTGGCTCCTTCTGAATATGCTCCCAGTTCTGAGAACCGAGCTTCTTTATATAGTCCGTGATTTCAGCGAAGTATTCGTGGTTTGCTGTATGGGAGATGATAAAGTTAAATACGTAGGCATGTGTGTGTGTGTTTGAAATTGAATAGCAAGATTACGCTTACCAGTTGTATTGTCTGGAAACAGTAACTGACACAGTTCTTTCAGTTCTTGAGCCATGGTCGTTTATAAAGGCGTCTGATAGAAGAATTTACTGTAACTCTCTAACAAAAAAACACAAGATAAAGTGAATCCGATTACATGCGGCCACGACTTGAAAATTATTATTGAACTTTATTTACATTTTTTAATGTCAGATAATTTTAATTCTCTGTTTGGAGTTATTTTCCGTCCTTATTCTTCGTCTAATTAGAGAGAGAAGAAGCTGTGTTCGACTTTCGTCGATTTCGACAGCACTTGACTTGAGAGTCGAGAGCAGTGTTGCCAGATGCTGGCCGGCCATTGTCGCCAGAAAAACTGTCCAAAAATCACCTAAGTTCGTGTAAACCCAAATCAAACCGCTTCAATTTTCAGGCTTGTAGCCCAAAATCGCCTCAATAAAATAACTCTTCAGGGTTCCGTTGTGGGTTTGACTCTACACCACATTCACAGACGGCAGTCCGGCGCGCGCAGTGTCGGTCCACATTGTTCGAACCTGCGAACGCCAAGCGTAGCTGGCAGGCTATACATGGTGGAGTAGCCGGGAAGAAAAAAGTTTAGATTTAGAAAATAGTTTTTCCTGTCTGTCTGGAAAATTGGTGGTTTTGATAGGTTCTGTTTCGGTTTCGTTTAAAATGTTATTTTTCAAGCAGATGCTGTAGTTTTTAATTTGATAAAGTTATTTCGGTTAGTCAGTACTAACTCCTTCTGTACATTATAAATTCCACCGTGCCAGTGAATATTTATTCAGTGTAAATAAAACTTGTACATATATGAACCGTTTTTCTGCTCTTGGCACCGAGTTTTAAACCGTATTTGACAAGGAACCCTTATAGTTTCGCCATGTTCGTCCGTCTGTTTATCTGTCCTAGCTCAGAGACGACTAGTACGAGAAAGCTGAAATTTGGCATAGAAATACAATATGTATTTCTATTTCACGCCAAAAAAAACAGTAGAATAAAATCATAAAAAAAAAATTAACGGTATTCCCTATACACCTAAATTAAGGATGCTTTTTTTTCTCAACTACACCATAGTAAAGGGTCTGGCTCGTTGGATTGGTCGTTTAAAAATATTGTGGGTGCAGGGAGATCATTTGATTTAGGGTTCCATTTTCGTAATATGAAGCTTTAAAGTACAATTTTTTGTCCAACACCCTAAGCCTAAGCGGATGATTGCAGAAACGTGTAAAAGTTCAGGGTATTAGCATAGGAAAACTATAACGGCTAAGTAGGCTTTACAAGTTAATGAATAATAGGCGAACTACTTATAAAAGAAAAACTTCGTACAAAATCCATTGAAAATTACGTTGACGAAGCCGTTAAAGTCAAAGTGAAAAAAAAATTGTTCACTGTAAATACAAAATGCTGTTTCACAATTAATAGATTATGTGAAGAAGCTAACAAAGAAACTCCACATTTAATCTTTTCAAATCAGGTTTTGAATTAATTAACAGAGTTTTCCACTTATAGTTAAAGTTACAGTACACTGGACACAATCTTTCCCGTTAACATTATTTAAATACCAGACATCTTTGTCTTCCAAATCATACTTAATGTTATAATAGACTTTTTTGCACAGTATGTTAAACACTTTTTTTTTTTTGTCGCGTCCGTGGTAACTCTAACAGAGTTAAGGAATCTGGTTGTAGAACCGTGTACAGGGCCCCATAAAAGATGTATTAACTTTTGCAAGTCTTAATCATGGAAATGACAATTTATATTTATTCCTAGTATCAACATTATGATGGCTTTTCGTTAGTTCTGTAAAGCATATAAAATTCCCTCTTTCTACGGAACCCTACCTATTTTACGCGTGGCCCGACACGCACTTCGTCGGTTTTCTTGAAACGATGCACTAAAAATTACTTTAGTGAAGTTGTTAGTTCTGTAAAGCAGATTAATAAACCCTCTTTCTGCGGAATCCTACACCGCGCTTGGCCCGACTTGCACTTGACCGGTTTTTTAAATATAATTACAGGTCCATCTCCGCTTTTAATTGAACCCTTACAACGCCAAAACAAATCCAAATAAATAGGGGGGCTAGACGCCGATTACTATTTTTGCTCGCCAATTCACCTTGCGAGATACCCTAATGGCGATAAATCGCCGCATCTGGCAACTGGCAACCGTATTTGAAAGGAGAGAAAAGAACACAGACTATACAGAGATAAATATTTTTATCATAGAGTCATCAAAGTAAGTTTTTATAAAAATAGATGTCATTAAGGTCTATCCACACTGTGCAAAGCGCCAGCGACGTTCGACGTACGTGCACAACAATGCCAGAGTGTTAATTTTTGTCGAGGGTAGTAAACTAACAGTTAATGCTTTCAAAAAGACGCCTGTCACCTCAGTCTACCGAGACCACGGCACTTGCAAAAGTACCGAAACGTCGGAAAATTGTAAAATGGAAAAGTAAACGAGTAAACATCTGTTAAAATTCAGTTTTATTATGTCTAGTGCTCCTGTTAACCTAAGTAAACTTCATTAAAGTATTTTTTAATGGATTTTGTACGAAATTTTCCTTTTATAAGTTAGTTGCCTATTACAAACGGCAAAATTACAAGGATTCCTTGTTGACTACGGAACCCTAAAAAGGTATTTTCACATTTTTAAGATTAATTGAGAGAATTTTAGAAAACAGCTGCGCACAAACTATACGCGCCATCATTTTAAAAAAAAACCGACCAAGTGCGTGTCGGGCCACGAGTAATATAGGGTTTCGTAGAAAGAGGGGATTTTATCTGCTTTGAAGAACTAACGAAAATATTGGTAGCCATCATAATGTTGATACCAGGAATAAACATAAATTGTCATTCCCATGACTCAGACTTGCAAAAGTTAATACATCTTTAAGTAAAATCTTTCTGGCTGATGGAGCCATCGACAGTCCAACCAGGAGTTCGTCATGGAGATACAATTTCTCCTTATCAACAGCCTCACAATTGACGATATGTTTTGATTTATTCATTTGGCAAGATTGAAACTGCTTCTTGAATGTCATAATATAACAACCTGAATCTTTTGTCTATACGAGATAAGCTGAAACAATTATGTGTCTTGCAGTTGAGACACATTTAATGCGAGGATAATAAAGGAAGAAGAGAGTCACAGAATACATATACTTCATCCAAACAATGAATTAGTCGACGTGTCCAGCTTGAATGAATTTTATTCAAAAAGTTTTTCGATGGGTGCCGTCTATGACACATCGATGCATGGAAATAGGACTTTCACCGTGTTAAACGTTTACTAATTTCAGATAACCTGTGAAAGAGTCGCCACTGTGAAGTGAAGATGAACATAGGGTGGAAGATAAATTTATTACAGTGGCAACCTAAACGAAATTAAATTAAATTAACATAGGACTAATTGTAGGCACAGATAAACGTATATCGACCATCATCCACGCTATCCAGGCCGTGGCATGATGACATCAACGAGGCGACCTGTAGTTGTAGCAGGCCTACGCTTATCCACTGCTGGATATAGGCCTCTGCTACTGCACGCCACTGAGGGAAAACTGGCTCGATATTGTGATAAGATTTTTTCTTAGGTCTTTTGGGTTCAGTGTAAGTTTGGTTTTAAACCTTATCTTTAAAATAATAAGAAGAAAAATGTGTGTTTCGTTCACGATGACATGTTTAATAGTAAAGAGAAATATATAAACAACAGTTGCTAGGAAACTAAACAAAGTCTTTGCTCATGTTCTCGACCTTCTTCTTAACATCCCGTCTCCTCTGAAGCGACTGTTAGTTTATGAAACACCTGCAAATTCCATACGTCAGTGTACCCTTGACATAACGTAAGATTCTCTTCACCCTCGCTACGTCTTCAGGCGTTGGACTGTCGAGTTTGCGTGAAACTATTCCAACAGCGTACGAAATGTCAGGTCTGGTGCCGACCATTAAGTATGAGAGCGCACCAACAGCTTGACGATATGGGAAGTTCTGAACTTCAGCATCTTTCGTCGAAAGCACGGTATCCTTGGCTATCGGAGTCACAGCTGCTTTACAGTCCTGCATTCCGAATCGTTCTAACAATCGTTTTGCGTAGCCTTTCTGGCAAATTTTGATCGTCCCATCAGCCTTCCGTTCTATTTCAATGCCGAGAAAGTAGGAACCACATTTCGTTGTTATTTTGAAACGCTGCCGCATTTCATTTAAAAACTGCTCGGTTCCAGCGGAGCTTGCAGAAGCAATAAGTCCATCATCAACGTATAAAGCTATTAACAGCTTATGGTTCCCCTCTCCTCTTTTAAACAAGCAGGGATCGCTGTCACTCTGTTCGAAACCAAGTTCCTTGATGTACTCTGTTATCGTAGAGTTCCAGCAGCGAGGAGCTTGTTTAAGGCCGTAAAGGCTTCGTTTCAGCTTGCAAACTTTTCCGTCATTGTTCGAGTATCCCTCTGGCGGTTTTATATAGATCTCCACTTTCAGTTTTCCATAAAGAAAAACCGTCGATACGTCGAACTGACTGAGCGAAATCTTTTCTTGTGCAGCAATACTTAGTAAAGCTCGTATCGTGTTTGTCTTCGCAACTGGGCTAAACGTTTGGTCGTAGTCTAAGCCTTTCTTCTGCAAAAATCCTCGTATCACAAGACGGGCCTTGTATTTATCCACAGAACCATCTGGGTTCATCTTGATTTTGAAAAGCCACTTACTGGAGATAGCTATTCTTCCTTTGGGTAAGTGTACCATTTCCCACGTCTCATTTTCTTTGAGAGAATTGATCTCATTGTCCATCGCTTTTCGCCATTCATTAGAATCCTTGCATGCCGTTGCTTCTTGAAACGAGCTTGGTTCTGTCCGAGGTTCATCACTTATTGAGTTAACGTTAAAGCAAACGTTGCAGATGTAGTCCTTGTATCTGTTTGGTGGCTTAAGATTTGAGCGCCCTCGTAGCGCCATCCTGCCTTCCTTCTCGATTTCCGATGCAGTCAGTGACGAATCGTTTCGACTTTCTGTCTCTGTTTCATTAGCATCATCGACTTCATAATCTGCTTCGATCATCTCGCTGACCTCTTCTTCAGGCTCTTCAATGGATTGTTCCGCCTCGAAATATGTATCAGCCTCAGGCATTTGTACTTCAATCTCAGGCTCATATACTGCACATGATGGCCCAGCTACATCGTCTTCAGCATCTTGTTGACGTGGTAATGCATTAGCTGTATCTTCATCATGATTAATCAATGGCTGCTGATTGTCGCTATTGTCGTGCAGGCTTTCATTTCCGGGGACAACGAAGTCAAATAGGCTATTAGGCTTAGCATCGCGTCTGCTCTGTTGGGTATCAGCTTCTTTAGTTTCTTCGAGATAACCCAGCAAGGGATTTTCATCGAAGGTAACGTCTCTTGACCGTATCAAATTAAACGAGTCTCTATCCCATATGCGGTAGCCGTCGTCACAGTCATAGCCGACAAGTATTCCCTTTTGTGCCTTTTTGTCCAATTTTCTTCTACGTTGCTTAGGAACATGTGAATAACATTGAGATCCAATTATTCTTAGGTGACTCAGTCTGGGTTTCTTATGATGCCATAGCTCATACGGTGATTTCCCATCGATGCAGGTAGGGCCTGTTCTATTCAAGATGTACACCGCTGCTTGTACCATTTCAGCCCACAGTCCCGTTGGAATCTTGGCGTGAGCATACATGAGACTTCGTGCCATTTCCACAACAGTTCTGTTGTCTCTCTCTGTTGGGTTCTGT
Organism: Yponomeuta malinellus; assembly: GCA_947308005.1. Lineage (NCBI taxonomy): Eukaryota > Metazoa > Arthropoda > Insecta > Lepidoptera > Yponomeutidae > Yponomeuta > Yponomeuta malinellus. The sequence goes on along the minus strand of OX371006.1, from coordinate 9,229,156 downwards.
TGAGGAGTATAGGGCATTGTTAATCTCTGTTTTATGCCTTCTTTGTTGAGAGTAGCTTCTACTTTAGTATTGACGAATTCGCCACCATTATCGCTTAGAAATTCTTTTATGACAACTCCAGCCACTTTCACTTCAGCCAGCATGAGTAATAGCTTCGCGTGTACTTCAGCTTTTTCTCTCATAAAGTATACAAATCTGTATCTTGTATAATCATCTTTGAAGAGGACAAAGTATCTTCGCTTCGAAATTGAGTACGGAAAAGGTCCACAGACATCAGCGTATACCAGTTCACCAGGTCGTATAGCTTTCTGTCTTGTCCCAAACTTCAGCCTGTGGGATTTGCCATAGATACATCCTTCACAGACTTCCTCGGTGGCTTCCGCCTTAATGTCAAACTCTCTTTCTATTAATTTCTTCACATGGCTTTTATTTTGATGTCCAAATCTTTCATGATACAGCTGTAACAGATTTGAGGTTGTGGACAGCTGGTTTACTCGTACAGTTGGCTTGAGGCATCTGAGCTTTAATTTAAATAAGCCGCCGAACTTGCTGCGAGTACCAATGACTTTGATCTGTTCATCCATTTTTAGAGTACATTTTAGAGTAGTGGACTCAAAAACACTAGTATCCGATTTATCATGGGTAGCGAGCACTGAAAATAAATTTCTGCTGATACTGGGCACATACAAGACATCTTTCAGCAGTATCGGCTCTTGTTTGCCATTTACATCAGCTTCTGCTAGAATATTTCCAATGCCCAGGGCATCAATACATTGGCCATTCGCGCCGGTCACTGTGTGCTAGCTTTTGAAGTATGAAAAGCTTTGAAACAGATCTCCTCTATTGGTGACATGACTGGTTGCTCCATTGTCCACGTACCAATTTTCTCCATCTTTTGTTTCAACGAATGCTTTTTCCGAATGTATTGTCATTACTGTCAGATTCATGTTTACAGTTTTGGATTCTTTGGGCGGTCTTCCGTCATGGATCCACTTCTTGCAACTTCTAACTCTGTGGCCCTTTTCTTTGCAATAGTTGCATTTAAGCTCCTTGGAAAATGTTTTCTTTTTACCCTTACTCGTTCTTGCAATCAAGGCGTCTGGAGCGGTCTCGTCTTCTGTGACTTGAGTGTCATACTGACTGACGTAAAACCCTTTCGTGTGCGCATAACTGACTCGTCAGATTTTCGACTGAGCGTTCCTTTTTCAAAATTAACAGCCAACTAGACTTGAATCCTAAATATTCTGGAGCTAGGGTGTCTAGGATTTTGCACATGAGGAGAACTTCTGGTAATTTCGCCTCACTCTGCAACTCTGTACACAAATCGCACCAGATATTCTTTAAAATTGACACATGTGTAATGTGTGATGATGGTCATGATCTTTGTCTTTTTTGTAACTGAAGAATTTCAGGCAAAAGTCGTAATATGTTTTATCCACATAGGTGCCCCCATAGATGCGCTCTAGCTCGTCCCATATGTCTTTAGCACAATCAAATCGAACGACTTTTTGCAAGACGTCATCGGACATGTTTGTCGTGAACAAAATTAAAATTGCGCTGTTCATAGTTTCAAAACTTTGAAGATCCTTTTCAAACTTAGCCGTTTCTTCGGCAGTTGCTGTTGGCGCCAAGGCTGGTTTGGTCTTCCTCCCTTCGAGAATATCCATACTTCCCGGCATTGCCTTGAGCACTATTTGAATTTTATATCTCCATGTTTTATAGTTATTCGGGTCTAGGTTCCCAATTTGAACTTTACAGGCATTTATCACACATAAAACCACGCTCTGCTACCACTTTAAAATAATAAGAGGAAAAATGTGTGTTTCGTTCACGATGACATGTTTAATAGTAGAGAGACATATATAAACAACAGTTGCTAGGAAACTAAACAATGAATCTTTGCTCATGTTCTCGACCTTCTTCTTAACACTTATGTGGTCGCTCCCCTAGTCAGCCCACAGGCTCAGCCTATCGCGCGTGACTGAGTGCTCTGTTCTCGTCCGTTATAGCCCAAGCCCGCCACGTCCCGGGCCTTTTATAATTTGGATAGACCTTAATTTGTTGGCAACGTAAAACCATGAAAATGTTTTTTTATCAGGTTCCTTGCAGATATTTACATATATCAGGTCTTTTGAAACACTGAAAAATTAATTGAAAAGTAGATATTCTCCAGAATAACTGTTTTTTTATACTTGATTGCTTTGATTTGATTGATAGCACAGACTCATTGTATTGCATTGCACAGAAAGAATTGATAGTGTGTATCGGCCTGTACAAGATAGCCTTTTGTTCATTATCCAAACAATACACTTTTTATGTGCTTTTCTCTTTAGTTTTCCATGAAATTATGTGATCTCGGCCTAAATTCAATGAATCTGGTAAATAACCGTAATATTCTAAACATTTCATTGGTTATATTTATGTTTTCATCCGATATTGATAAGTACTTTGATTGCGTCATGTAAACCTACAAAGTTAAGGCGTAGGCTCGATCATTGTAAAAATAATTACATTTCCTTTTTGAGAAATCAAATGTCTTTGAAATCGTGTACTTCATTACTTCAGTTTTAACAGCTATTGTAAGTTTCTAAATTCTAACCTTTCATTTGTCAAGGATAACCTACAGCGTTTTTGCTCGACACCATTTTTGTTTCACGTTTACGTGTGCAATATTAGCACGCTATTGATCTAAATGCTTATTTAATTTCAATATTTCTTGCCCCGGTTCAGTTTGTTTACGATATGAGAAAGATGTAAAATAAGGTTATGTTGATGTTTTGGTTTTTATAAGCTATGGGGGGGTATAGATTTTTTCGATGGCGGAGGCGTAATGTGGCCGTTCCATACGGTCGCAAACATTCAATGTACCAAACAAATTTTATTCTTTACATACGTTTTTGTTTATACTAAAGTGATATTTAGTGAAATTTCTGGCTGATTCTTGGGTTTCTCACATTCCCTAGTACTCTTAGCCAGTCCAAAAGCCTTGTTCCTTGTGTTCCAGGCATGAATAATCAGCAGCTTTAGCCAGGATGGATGCTGAAACATTTAGCCTCCGCTGGGAGGAGGAGGAGAGGGTAAGCAAAATCTGCACAAATGTATCTTGTTACGGGGAGTCATCTGTTTTACTGCTTTTAATCTTAGTTCAATGGTTCATGGACAAAAGAGCAAGAGCCTTATCTCATGATACTTTTGTGATTCCGCAGTTAGGTATGTACAGTCACATTCATGCTCTGTAATGTATAACTTTGCATTTATATGTACAGCCACCTCTATGTACCTGTTTACTACCAATAAGCTAATTGCTTATTGGCAGTTAACAGGTACATAGAGGTGGCTGTACATCTAACTGCAATGATAATTTCAGGCACGGACTCCTGGTGTGGCAGCATGCGAGGAAGTCATTTACAATACGCAGTCTACTTCCTATTCTAACATAGTATGTAATCCACTTACTTACTATTACTTATATTATCTCACAAAATGCACTATTCATTGGAGCAGTTTCAAGCTTATTACAGCCATTGCATACATTTGCTCATCTTATTTTACTTATACTTATTTAATTTCAGTATTATAAAGTACTCAGTTAAAAATGTAAATTTTTTCTGCTTGTCGGTTTTGAATTATCTTATATTAAGATTGCTTCCATTAATGCACAAGTGCAAGAACGCTGATTTTACATGTTTCGTTTCATGGAGTTTCAAGTTTGCACGCCCTAACACATCAAGGCTTTTATCTTAACAGAATAAGCCCCCTGACTTCATGTACCAAAGCTAAGTATATAAAATAAACATAAGCAGCCATATGTCCTATTGGCGGTTACAGGCCTTCTCTTAGAGATATTTGAACACCTCAAACACTGGTTTCTCCACACTGTTAGTGAGTGGTATTCCAACTACAAATTCAGAAATGCATGTAACTTCGGTAATGAAGTCTTTGGTACATGTCAGAACTGATCCCAGGACCTCTCAAATGTGAGGCAAGAGTTTTATCGATGCGTTACCCCTGCTTAAGTATAGTAACATTTAACATTCAAATAAACTTTTCAGGAGGGCGAAACAATAATACCAGATACAGACCAGATGGCAGCTGAAAATCTGATGTACCTGGCCCAGGACATCAGCTACACGGAGGTGGCCGAGCTCGTGGATGACCAGGGAGTTGAATGTGTCACCGAGGAAGTCATCACGGATGACTGGGTGGTGCCAGGAGGCCAGGAGAGGTGAGGGCAAGAAAAGGCTTGCAGATGTAATATTTAGATTTTATTCTGCAGTTTTCTTCTGGTGGAATTAAAATAATATTTTGGATTGGAAATATAGTTAATAAAATAGGAAAATTAATGTCCTTGAACATAAGGACAATAATTTACCTTTAAAGTAAATTATATAGTCGTCGTTAGTATAGATGCCGGCTTACATCATGAGCAAAATGCTGAGTAAAAGTCCGAGATAAAGTGAAGTGCATAGCCAAAATAATACTCTCCGAAAAATGTACTTAAATGTACTAAAAACAATAATAACCATTTGCTTGTTTCAGGGTGGAAGTACCATTGGAACAACTAACACAGCCCGTACCCGACATGAAGGATGACAATGATATTGATGTCCCATTGCCAACAGATCAAGTAAGTCCTCGCTCATATCATGCTCCAAAACATGACAGACAGACCTGAAATCAATAGGAATATTTTCTTATCTTTTCCTAGGGAACCTGGGAAATCAACTACTTGCGAGATGTTGAGGTTCAGAGACATGTTTTTATTGAATTGAACGTCAGTAATGAGCATAAAAATAAAAATTGTTTTCTTGCTTAATTTTGTACAGTTGTACACTCAGTCTTAGGAGGAATCATCGTTTCTTGGGAAGCAATATTCCCAAGAAACGATGAAGTATTTTCAATCTTTTGTAAAACATATTTAAACTTTCAACATAATTACGTAATGCAATATATTCAAAACGTCGTCGGCACCTCAAACAAACTTTGGAAATATTTTATTGTGATTACCCAAAAAAGTTAATTGACTTGCCAGCCAGTTTGCATAACTTTCGGGTCAGGCGTCAGTTATTTAACACCTTATATTTACCAGTTTTTGTATTCAGGATAGACTGAGTGCAAGTTTCTTTCAGTTTCTTAGCAGTCTAAGAAGTCTGTTACTTTATGCAATCTATAGTCTCCTTTAAAAAGCTTAATTTAGGTTCAAAATGTTTTAATACTTTTTTTCACATAATCTCAAATGTGTCTCCTTAATAAAAAAAACAGCGGTAAGAAAAGTCAGTGACTATAATAATAATAATGACATTCTTTATTTATTACTAGGGTACTCGGCACACGTTGTTTTGACATGTTAATTAGCCTACGAAATATTCTTCCGGTGCCCCTTGAGCCACTGTGTCTCAGTGGCGAAGGGTGGCATTACGATGGAGGGAAGCCGGTCGAAAAAAAAAACTCACCGTGTGTATGCAAGCGCCAATTCCACGAATTCTTCTCATACATATTCACAAGAAAAGGTTCCTACCTTCGCCATACAAAAAAAAGCATTCATCGAGAATTTGAAATAACATTATGGACAAAACGTCGGCATTTCGACTACCACTTACATCATAAAAGCCCAGAAAACGCTCTTCTATTCCACTGCTGGACAAATACCGTACTATGGCGCTTAACTGTTCCCTATAATGACTGACATCCGGCGTTTCGTAGATCATAGCTGTCACGAATTTCGCTATAATAATTTCGGATTTAATCTCGTCGCGCATAGCAGAAGCGATGCAATGAGTTAAATCATTTTGTATGTGAATTGTTGAAACTTAAAAGTTCAGAAAAGACTGGATATTGGGAGGAGGAACACTGCCCCAAATGTGAATCAAGAATACTATCATAGTTGCACAAAACTTTAACGTTTCAACATAATTTTCGCGACTGTCCGATTCTGGTCTTTCATCGTGACCACGAAATGGTAATTCTTGCTTTCCCAAAAGAATGACTGTATCGATGAAACGATTAACTCGCGATTACGGTCAACTTTAAATTTCAAAATAATGTCTCGATTCTGCTATTCCCGAACTCGTGGAATACGAACAAGCAGCTGCGAATGTGCTTTTCAGTCTGAATGTGTTTTTTGGCTGTATTTAGTCAAATTATTCATCATCACCATTATCAGCCATTTGACGCCCACTGCAGGACATAGGCCTCCCTCATGGTTTTCCTAACCATGAAGGGTTTTGCCATAATCAAATTATTAACATCGGTAAACCCCGAGCTGCTCCAAACTGAGTTAGAGTAAAAATAATAAGCACGGAAACCAAACATTTTATTCACTTTGCAACGGCCCGTCATCTATGTATAATTGTCGTAAAAAGATGTATGGAAATGATTAAAAAAATCCATCTTTCCTCTTGCGATCAATAGTCATGTTTGGAACAGCACGGCCTGACTGAGTGATATGCTTTTTGTTTTCAAAAGCTTAGATTGGAAACTCGCTTGCACTCCTACAAATATAATTTGTGCGAATACGAGCGGGACAGATTATAACTGTATAAAGCGGCTACTATGGCCGAGATAAGCCGTAAGCATTCTGGGTTGTTTCGATAAAACGTATGGAAAACTCGGAGTGCCTGATATTATAAGTGTCGCAAATTTTGTTTTTGTAGGCTTCGAGTGAAACCCCTTCAATTTCTAAAAGGGAAGCCGGTAGGAATCGGCTTATAGAGACCCTTCGCCGCTGCTTTGTCCCTTGATCCTCTGCAAAGTGAGGTTGCTCTTTTACCTACCTTCGTCAGGGATTCATGACATTCCAGTATTAGGCTAGAGTTGAAGCTGTGTCTTTTGAAAGCGAGTAGCACAGCCGCACTGTCAGACAGTATGCAGATGTTGTATTTTTCTACTTCCCTTTTTGTGATTGCCCGTATGAAGCCCACGCATTCGGCTGGAAAGACTCTGTTGTGAGCGCCTAGGGATGTTTTGATGTTTAAGTCCTCTGAGAAAGCTCCCGACCTTGGTTCGTTTTGGAGCCGTCCGTGAAGACCATTAGGTCTTTGTGGCTGTTATCTCCAGCTGGCTCGTCCAGTTGTATCTTGTACTATTTGTCAAAGTTGAATACCTTGGGTAGCCTGTTGTTGACCGCTAGCATGAGTGGTTCCTCCTCAATGGGTTAGTCTAGGATCCTGGTGTGCGGGATTCCGCTGTCACTCCACAGCCTCTGCGTACGCAATTGCGCATGCGTGTCGCTGAGATAGCAGCCTCCTGCTGGAGGTGTAAGTGGAGCGGCGACAGGTTTAGCATGATTTCCAGAGCCGCACTTGGGGTTGTACTCATGCAGCCCGTCATTGCCAGGCAGGGCATTCTTTGAAGCCGTTGCAGTTTATTTACCGCCGTGACTTGTGTTGTTTTTGGCCACCACACCTGGGCCTCGATTCTGTTAGTGCATTGTAGTATAATGACAGGTACACTGTCGGGTCACGTGACGTGTTTTTTCGTACCATTGACGCCTAGAAGGTTTGATGGGTGTGCCCGCGTAGACTTAAAGCAGCCATGAAATGAAAACCGCCATGTTCATGCAGTTGTCATGTTACTACAATGCACTAACAGAATCTAGGCCCAGGTTAGCGTAGCTAATGATAGGTCTTACCATTGCTGCATACAGCCACAGGGTGATCTTAGGATTTAGTCCCCAAGTCTTACCTATCATTCTGTGACATTGTGCAAATCGACAGTAAGCTGAACTGGAACAAACGCATCGACTCAAAACTTAATAAAGCCTGTACTACGGCTTGTTTCAGTTTGGAGTCGATGTCCGCTGCATTCGCTGCAGCTCCGGACCCCACCAGGTTCGGCCGTCCTTAGGTTTAGAGGGTAGGCTGGTCAGGGGGCAGGAATCATGGTAACATTGCTTAATTGCCAATGTGTGTTACCTTTTGATGACCCAAAGGGACCCTGTAAGGAACCCTAATAAAAAGTGGCGAAACTCCCTGTCACCCAGGACGAGTACACGGCGATGCGTCCCTACCCGTGCGACTTTTGCTCGCGTCGCTTCCGCAAGAAGAACTCCCTCGTGAACCACATGGTGGCGCACCAGAGCGACCGCCCGCACGTCTGCAACCTCTGCGGCGTCCGCTACGTGCGCAAGGCTGACCTCATGAACCATCTGAAGGTGCACGCTTTCGTCCCGGAGCACCCCGACGAGATGGAGTATGGTGAGTCTTCGGCGACCTACGCTACGATTGCCAGTTCCTGGTCTCCCCTCGAGCTCCTCACGCTGTTTGGCATACTTTCACTACAAACCGTGCTGTTTTTCCTACGAACCTTGTTTACCAGCGCTAAGGAGCTATTAAAGATTATTTTCCTTTTCAGACGATGTACTAGAAAATCATCTCGTCGTCAAATCCAAAAAGAAACGGGGCCGACGAAAAAAGCCAATTCCAAAGCCGCCAAAGGAGGTACCAACATTCTTGACCGTATAATCATGCTGTCTTTAACACAATTGCCTCTGTTCTCCTCGTGATGAAGTCCGCTGGTCTTATTTATAAAAACACGATTTCCCCCCGCCGCTGCGCACTTTAACGAGTAGACGCTTTTCTGTCACTCTGATTTAAAAATTTGATATCCTGTTCAAAACTGCTTCTTCAAGTTTTAGAGTGTTGTTAATGTGTCGCGTGAACAGTGAGAAACTTGAAACTCATCATAAAAGCCACATTTATGTGGTTTAAAGTGAAAGACTTGGTAAAAATACAGTGATTGTTTTGGTACTAATGTTCATCGCGTAGTGGGTATACAAATATTCTTTCCGATTGTTTACCGACCCGCTGTGTTGCTGCGCCTGGCAAAATCATCGGAGCAATCTTGATACTCTTTTTACAAGCACAGGCGCACAGGCGCCATGTCCTTCCCAAATGTGGCTCTGCTAAAATGTGGTGGCTGCCTTAGAAAAATTACAAACGACGAGTTCGTCTACTGCTCATTTGAGAACTGCAGGCTGCCCTTCCATACCGACCTTTGTATAGGTGGGCCTATTCCGGAGGAGAAACAGAAAGAAAACTGGATTTGCCCTAAATGCAGGTCTGCTACAAAAAAGGTAGGACGAAATTGCTCTACGCCGGTGAGTGGCCTCCACTCTACAGATCATCTGAATGTAACCGTTCGTCGCAAGACTAACAACCCTATTAAAGAAACGGAATCTGTCCCCCAAGATTGCATCACCCTCGACAGATTCTCAACTCTACTGGATGCTAAGCTTGAGGCTATTAGATATTCACTGGCCTCGGACTTCGAATCCGCTATTTCAAAGTTGCAGAAAGAGGTAAAAGATGAAATCACAAGCTTAAACACTAGAATAATGAAGGTGGAGGCCGAAAACGTTCAGCTAAAAACTGCTCTTCTACGCTGTGAACAACAACGTATTACGAACGACACCCCATCCAACAACATTGAGCTACAGGAAACAATAAGCCTACTAAAATTAGAGTTGAACGAGAGAGACCAAATGGCTCTAGAGAACGTGGTGGAGATTACAGGCATCCCTGAAACGAGCGGAGAAACCCCAATGCATTTGGCGATTGCGGCTGCAACAAAGCTGGGCGTTCGGTTAGTCGAACATGACGTCACCAACGTGATGCGAGCTGGCCCTCGTCGCCTGCAAGCCACCAATGCCAATGGACCGTCTATTCGCCCTCGGCCTATTGTGCTCCACCTGGCTCGACGGACACTCAAGGATGAGCTGATAAAAAACTCCCGCACTCGCCGCGGTGCCACTACAGCCGATATAGGACTTCCTCCGCATGAGCCCCGGTCCTTTTTTGTCAACGAGAGGCTTACAAAGGAAAACCGGAGTCTATTCGGCAAAGCGAAAGAGATGGGCCGAAGGCATGGCTGGCGTTTTATATGGACCAAGGAGGGACGTATTTTGGTCAAACGTGAAGAAAATACTCCGTACTATAAAATTCGCTCCGAGAAAGACCTCGTCCGTGTTTTTGGAGACGACTCGGAAACTAGCTCTAAGAAATAACAAACCATTTTTTGCTTTTCTACACGCTTTACTGACCCTACTCACGCTCATAATTAAATGCAGTTTATTCTTAATTACACTTATATTAGCAACAAAGATACACACAAGACAATTACACTTTATACCTGATGAATTGCGTTGTATTCGTTTGATAGTTTTTAGCGCCCTACTCTACAATCTCTTGTGCCTTTCTATGAGCTCTATAACACATGAATCTTCGATAGTCTAAATATAATAAAATCGATTGAAAATTTTAACGTTGCTATACCGATTGCATGCGATCCTGAAAATTGTAAAAACTACTTTAAAAATCCTAGCTCACATCTAAAAATCGCACATCAGAATATACGCAGTATCAATTGCAACTATGACAGTCTCTATATTATGCTGGCTAAGCTAGAGTTCGAATGCGACGTGATTGTATTATCAGAGTGCTGGCTGTCTCTTACTACACAACTACCGTCAATTAAAGGATATAACATGCATAAATCCAACAACACGTTCAACCAAAACGATGGTGTAGTGGTATATTTCAAAGATTACATAAACTGTGTAGTGGATGAACCGAAATTTATGGATGCTAATTGCCTAACAATCAAAATTGCTGAAGATACCGTTATAATAGCTTTGTATAGACCCCCTAGCTTCTCAAATCTGGACAATTTTCTTAAATCATTGGATAACCTGTTGATGACCCTCTCGTCTACTAAGAACATAATAATAACAGGTGATATTAATATAAACCTAACGGATATCGGCGCAAATACAGCTGCATATCTTGACACTTTGTCTTTTCACGGTCTTCTGCCTGCAAGCTACCTTCCCACAAGAGCAAACAACTGTCTCGATCATGTTATCATAAAAACAAAATTGATGGCTTACAGTTTTACATTAAACACCTCTGTTACTGACCACCTTACTACTCTCCTATGTTTGTATACGGGAAAGAAAGATAATTTAAGAAAAACAAAGTATATTAACAAAATCAACTATGAATCGCTACAATCACAATGTTCGAAGATAGACTTTAAGATAGTTTTTGAAGAAAATTGTTTGGAAAAAGCTACAAACTTATTTATTGAACTAATGAACAAATTATTGATTAACAATTCAATTACTCTAAGATTGCCAAGAAGTAAAATCACTTTAAAACCTTGGGTTACAGTTGGTCTATTACGTTGCATAAAAAACAGAGACAGAATGCATAAACGATCAAGAATCGAAACAACAAATGAAATCCTAAAAATAACATATACAAGATACCGCAACTACTGCAACAATCTCCTAAGAAAGTTAAAAAGGCTATACGAAAGGGATCAAATACTCAATGCAAAAAATAACTCCAAAAAGCTCTGGGATACAATAAAATCCATAACAAATACAAGCAGAAAGCAATCAATTCCGCAAGAACTCCTGACCTGTAATGAAAATTTGGGAATAAATAAAGTAAATAAGTTCTTTGCAAGTATAGGGCAATCCTTGGCTGAAAAAATTAATAATGACTTACCCCCTTTGAGCAAATCATTATCTGACCTCAAACCTCCTTCTGGTTCTTTTGTGCTCCTACCTACTAATTGTGATGAAGTAAAGAAACTCATTATGAATCTAAAAAGAGACTGTGATCCTGGGTGGGACATGATTTCGGCCAAAGTATTTGTTGCCACATGTAGTACTGTAGCTCCAGTTCTTAGTGACCTCCTAAACAGATGCATGCAGAACGGTACTTTTCCACAAGCTCTTAAAAAATCAATAGTCCACCCAATCCACAAGGCGGGGGACAGATTATGTGTTAATAACTATCGTCCTATTGCAATTCTGACCACTCTCTCAAAGCTATATGAGCGCGTAATAAACACTAGGCTAACGCAGTATCTCGAGGAACTCCATCTTTTGTCTAAAACGCAATTTGGCTTCCGAAAAGGAATCTCTACCGATGATGCTGTTCATATGATGGTTGATTCTGTGGTGAAAAAACTTGACAGAGGAGCTAAATGCCTAACTATCTTTCTCGATCTTGCAAAGGCGTTTGACACGGTCTCTGTCCCCCGCCTTCTGGAAAAGTTGGAGAGAATGGGAGTTAGGGGTGTCCCTCTTAACCTGTTTCAAAGTTACCTTTCGGGTAGGACTCAACGGGTAAAAATCGGCGATGCTATCAGCGAAGAGCTACCGATAATCTATGGTGTACCGCAAGGCAGCATTTTAGGACCAACACTCTTCCTATGTTATTTAAACGAATTGTGTCAATTAAACTTAACAAACTGCAAAATAATAGCGTATGCAGATGACACCGCCTTAACTTTCTGGGCCGATACATTTGAGGAACTTTTTGATGTTTCGCAGGTAGGTTTCAGCAACGTCTGTCACTGGCTGGCTTTGAACTCTCTGACCTTGAATGACGATAAAACAAAATTTGTAATTTACCAAATTAAAAATAATCCGCACGTACCTCTCCCATCTATCCAAGCTCATAGGTGTCGCTTTAACCCCGCCATATCTTGTGATTGTCCTTTCATTCAAGAAACAGATAAAATAAAATACCTAGGTGTGATCATTGATAAAAACCTTTCTTTCAAAGAACATATACACACGCTTTCTCAAAAAACCCGAAAATTGAGCTATCTGTTTAAAAGTCTTCGTCATGTTGCAGATTCAGAGGTTATTAAAATGGTGTATTTCGCTTTGGCCCAATCTATCCAAACATACTGCATAAGAACATGGGGTGGAGCTCCCAAGACAACGTTGATCGAGCTTGAGAGAGCCCAGAGAATGTTACTTAAGGTCATATATTTCAAACCCAGACTTTATAGCACCACTAGCTTGTATGCTGACGCTAAGGTCTTAACGATCAGACAACTGTATATCCTAAATACTATCCTTCACAAGCATTCTGCCGTCTCTAATTTTGCTAATAGTGATGATGCAAGTAGCCGCAGAAGACTCTACAACGTTTGCGAAGCGGTATTTGTAAGAACCTCTTTTGCGCAGCGTTTTTACCATTATAGATCAGGCAAACTTTACAACTTTTTCAATAAAATACTTAGCATTCATGATGTTACAAAATATAAGCTAAAACAGAAATTATCTTCATATCTAAGTGAACTAGATTATACTAGAACTGAAAGCTTAATTGAAATTAAAACCTAACGTCTATTCACTCATTTTAACTTACCATCATAAACAAACACACGCACTCACGCACGCACGTACGCACGCACTCACAAACATACACACACACACACACACACACACACACACACACACACACACACACACACACATACACTCAGTGGCTGAAACCCGACCCCAAGACGTAGTCGTGGGGCTGAGTTATGAGTACCCCTATTTGATTTTGTGTGTTTGTATATTTTCTTTTGTTTGTATATTTTTCTCTTGTTTGTATATTTTCTCTTATTTGATTCCTCCGTTGATTTTTGACTTGGACTGACTTGTGTCTACAGTATGTTTCATACTATGCTGTCCTGGTTTTTGGGAGGCCTGGCATCCTAAGATACAGATCTCTGATCTAGTTTAGGACCCAGTCTTTCCACAAATTGCTTCAGATTGTGCCATATTGTACCACCTCTTTTGTACCTTATTTGTGGATGGAGAAATAAAGTTTATTTGTATTGTATTTGTATTTGTATTGTACGATTTCTCTTAAACACCCCTCAGAGGCAGTTTAAGTAATCTGTGGTTACGTCTTTCCTTTTACCACAGACTATTTAAATTGCTTCTGAGAAGCGTTTTAAGGAATCGTGTTTATAAACAAGACAGTGGCAGTCTATCCCACACACAATTACAATTTACAATCATGTGATTTATTTTTGTTTCTAAGACTAACAGTTATTACAAGGTTGCAATACATAGAAAAATTAAGACAGGCCAAGTAGATGTCTTCAACGTAATTGTGAACCTTCTAATACTGATTAGTATTACGCTCGTTTTTGTACAAATATGCTTATTGTGCAATAAAAAAAAATCTAATCTAATCTAACCTAATAGTAAATTAAGTAGAACGCAACCAGTTCACAGGTGAAGATGCCTTAATCATAATGACGATGTTACTGATGATGTATCATTGATGTATCATCAATTAATTCTTTGAAAGCTGCCATCGGCATTCTTATAATAACTCAGACATAACTAACGCTCTTCTCGTCGAAATCAACCGTCTAACTTTGCACAGAACGGCGAGATGTGGGAGAACATGACGTCGGCGCGCACGCAGCAGTGGTCGCGCAAACGCACGGCGGCCGAGCCTCGCGCCTCGCTCCCGCCGCCCTCGCCGCCCTCCCCGCCCTCCTCGCCCTCGCCCGCCGAGCCGCCCTCCCCGCCCCCGCCGCCCGCTGACCCGCGCCGCCCTTTTACGTGCAAACACTGCGGCATCGGCTTCGCGCGCGAGAAGGCGCTGCAGTCGCATTCTAGGGTGAGTTTGGAAGGAGACAGAAGGAAAACAGTAGCCTTTTGTGTGGGAATATGGTAAATTTAAGGGCATAAACTACATGCCTTTAAATAGAAAGCAAGTTCTCTCGTATCTTTTGCCTACCCCTCCGCGATACAGGCGTGCGTTTATGTTATGATATGTCTATCTCGTACATATCGTGATTTGGGGTCACCAGTTTTCTTTCACTATTAGCTAGTGCTATTACTGCCTCGTTGGTCGTAACGCACTTGACTGCCATGACTGAATACCCAGGGTTCGATTTCCGTCGAGGCCGCCGGAAATCCGCATTCCGCGCATTATTTGAGAAAAATCATATACAAGCCTTAGCCACAACTAGGCATTGATGGACTCACGTATGTGTGCCTCGGCTTCGCCTCGGCAACCATTTCCACGTTCGTCCATCAATGCCTCTTTTGCTGGCGGCTGCAGTAATGTAGGTACTGTTACTACTTTTGTATGGGAATCGCTCCTCGAGTGGCCGCCACAATGGGCGTCCGCTAAAGGCGCTTATACACGGGCGGCGGGTTTATGTTGTTTTACCTACAATTCATTATAAAAATATCGCTTCACAAGCAACATTTGTCAATGTTTCATTTTACAAACTATTGTTTTGACAATGACATCTAAATACAAAGGTTCGTTTGATATGCAGTAATTTTCAAAATGCATTATTTATTATATGTTTAAAAGACAAACATACATGTGAACATTTTACAGATAACAAATAATCCATTTTGCAATAACAATTTAATTCGATTTTTAAAGTAACCTATAACAAACTAATTTTGTTTCGTCAGAAGAATTTATTAGTAACAAATAGAGAGCTCCGCTCGCTTTGCTAGCTTCGGGTAGCGAGATTACAAGCCTAATCCAACCTAACCCGACTGGTCCCGGGCGAGCACGATTTTTTTAATGCATCCCTCCGCACCCCTCGTGGCCTCTTTTTGACTTGCGTGAACTGTATATCTTAAATCATATTAGCGGAACTTTGTCGATTTAATGCACTTGTGTTAAGAAAACTTAGCTAATGTTCTGTTGCCAAATGACATTTATAAGAAAGAATTACTTTATGAGATGTAAGTTTTTTGAAACATCTTTATATGGACTGTCGAGTTGTGAAATGATACATTTGCATTACGTTGCTTGTTATCTGAAAATCTGTTTAATAACTGTCGGACATTCGAAGGGGACCCACGGGCGACACGTTGCGAACGACAGTGCCAACTGCAGCCGGCAGTCGCCGACACGTCATCAGCGTCAGTCGCTGACATGTCAAGCGTCGAATATCTGACGCGACGACGCCTTCCATCGATAAGGGTCGACGGCTGCACTTGGCTCTATTGTTTGCAACGTGCCGCCCGTGTATTTGTGCACTAATGCGGCGCTGTGCGCAGGTGCACGGGGGGGAGTCCCCGCTGGAGTGCGGCGCGTGCGGCGAGCTGTGCTGGTCGCGGGAGGCGCTGGCCTCTCACCAGCGGCGCCGCCATCCGAACATGCCCGCGCCCGCGCCGTCCGCGCCCGACTACCGCGCCCCTGACTCCGGTGAGCCACTCGCCTTATTCGGTACCTTGAGGCTGCTGTTACGTCGGGCATGTCTCGCTCGTACATTGTAACATTTTTAGTGGTTGTAATAAAAGGAGTATACATTTGATAAATGTGGTCTGTGGGTTTGATAGATTATGGATATAGATAATTATGGACGTTTTAATCACATTTCAAATTTTCTATAATTAGATTTTAATAAAGAAAAGTTGTTTCCAAAATTATCAAGTACACAAATTTTATTTAAAATCATCAATAATGTTAGATTGTGCGCGCGAGACAGCAGACAGCATAACAGACGCAATAGCAACCTTAAGAACTTGTGCAGAAAGGGCAAATTCGCCGCGAATCGTTTGGCGTGAATTCATGCACGCTTTGGCGAGCTACAAAACGCTATTGCATCGCGTCCGCAAGCATCGCGCAAATTCAAAATACCTACGTGCGTTAAACGCGTGTAGTTTGCCGGCCTGCACGCATTATACGCACGGAACGATACGCGGCGCCGAAACTTTTACGACAGCCTTCGGTAACTCTCCCTTTCCATCATCAGAAGACGAAGATGACGACGACATCGATTACCGTCTCTCCCCATCCGCGGAAAGCGGCGGGGCGGGCGGCGGCGGCGAGCGGCCGATATATGACACGGTGCGAGGGCCGGAGTTGTTCTGCCAACACTGCGGCGTGGCTTTCCAACGGGCAGACCTACTGAGGCGCCACGTAGCAGCCGCTCACAGGTAATAAAATGCATTCAATTCAGGTTGCAAGGCCCATATCAGCAGCGGAAACGACATACAAAGACGACACACACAGCGGCAATAAAAACACATAATATACAAAATTGAGTCATCCCAAGAATGCCGATGTCGTTTCAAAAATCTAACAATAATTCGAATAAAATGCAAAAGTGAAGTGAATTATGTTTCTTTTGTATCAGCATAAATATCAAATATCATCTTCATCATCACGATGATGAGCATAAATATCAAATATACTTTTGTCCTATTTTTAATATACTATTTACATACAAGTGTCAAACTTGGTGTGATTACAGTTCACTCTCTATAGAACAATAAATAATAAGAACCGGCCAAGTGGACACCTGCTAAGGATTCCCAACTGAATCATAGAAAACTCATATTTGCTAAGGAAATGCGTAATATTATATCTATAGTGGTACGGTCCTCGTGTACGTTTCGGACTTGGTCGGTTTTCTTTGGCCTAATTTGTCAAGCGTATCCTAACGGAATCTTGACGTAATCCTGACGTTTGCGATAGCAATAAGGATGGAATTCGACAGTTCGACGATTGCAATCGTTTAGGATTGGGTGTGCGTAATATGGGAGCAGAACAGGAGCTCTATTTTTGAATCACTCGTATCGCGTCGAGCGCTCGATTTCTACTGATTTTCGTTCGACATCTGAAATTCCGTATTTTTTAATCACTCGAACTGCAACGAATGGTCCTTACCACTCGTCTCGCATGGCGATCGGTAGATTAATTGTCAAAAAACGATTTCGACATTTCGTTAGAACACAAACCAAAATGACAGTAGTAGTTAGTAGTGTTGTTTGTATCAAAAGACAAAGATTTTTTATTTAAACAGCCAATAAAACAGTGTTTTACGTTCCGTTTCTGTTACGGTAGTTTCCGGTTTTTTTAATTTCTGCGTGGAATGGATAAAATACAATACTTCAAATTGTACTGGCAACACTTCAGGCGAACGATTCAAAAATACGGAAAAACGACATCATGCGACTTAGAAGACGAGTGTGACTTAAGTCGCATTCGACGATACAATTTCATACGAGTGATTCAAAAATAGAGCTCCAGATTACTACGGAACGAAGTACAGTAAGCGCCCAACGGGCGCGCTCGCTACGTCGACTCCCCGGTAAGGGTGTGGTATGACGTTGCAGCTACAAGCGGCACGACAGCGCGGGCTCGTCGGGCTGCGAGCACACGTGCGGCGTGTGCGGCGAGACCTGCGCCGACGCGCTGCAGCTGCTGGCGCACGCCGAGCGACACGCCGCGCCCGACCACAGGTCTGCACACACCCTAACGGCTCTCACACATAAACACGATAACACGTCGCGTCGCGCTACGACGCGTTCATTTGCTTTTAATTTGGCTCAAATTTGTATGACGTAATCGCAAATATCCAGTCAACTCATAACTAATCGTGACTTATTCAACTCAGAGCTCAATATTGGTTCAAAATTCCGCTCAAATTAAAGCCAAATTAGGGCGTCGTAGCACGACGCGCGTCATATCGTGTTTATGTGTGAGAGCCCTAACACACACGATTCCCCTAAAACGGAGTGGTCATATGCAGTTTGAATAGACTGTTGAAGGGAATGCCTTTGCCCAGACTATAGAAGCTGCATTTGAGGAGGGTTTTTAGGGAATTCTGTTTCAAAGTCAAATTTCGACTTGAGCAGTGTTGGTGTTCTACGTTTGCACAGATTAGGATTCTTTTTAGTTGTTTGTTTCCATGAGCTAAGTTTACTCACTAACCAAGATTTATGTTAATGACTTACATTACAATGACTCAGATTTTTGTTATTAATGCAACTTAAATGGAAATATTAGCCTAGGCTTTCAAAATTAACTAGTTTGTCAGAAAAATAATAATATTAAAATATAACTTTTTTTTTCATAAGACAATGCCTATTGTTTTACCTATTTTTAGAAGACCCTTGTAAATAACTCCTAGTCACCACTGTGTCTGAACGGTCACTTCACCTATCTATGTAGGATGAGAGAAATGACCTTTATTTCGCTGACTCTATGCTTGCCTACCGTAGATGTAATAACGTTCCTGCCTACCCTAGACCTAGACTTAATAACCTGCAACATAAATTGGAAAATTCGAAATTATGCAGTGGGGCATTTTGTTACAGAGTAAAAAGCAGAAGTAAGAGTCGGATCAACACAACGTTAAGCAATTCAAGACAGTTCCCCTGTAGAGAATGCGGTAAGTCTATGATCACTACAAGTTAACGTTTGAACACGCGGCTGAGGCTGACCTCCGAATTAAGCAACACAGCATTGCATTTCTTTTTATTCCTCTTCTATCTGCCATCAGACAGTAATCTATGATCAGATGCGTGCTTGGTTCTTTGACAAATATGGAAATACAGCCAGACTGAGGCTAATTGTACAATTCAGGTACAGTGGCATGCAGTCAGGCGTGTTGCCGCTAGACTGATGAGACAGTAATACATCTCGCTGACAGTGAGGCAAAACTGAGTGTGTTTAAGGCATGCCTGCTACCTTGTTAAAAATCCTAAAACTAAATCCTGTAAGAGGGATTTTGAGTTTCATAGAGTAACACTAACTTTGTCTACCACGCTTCCTTCTTGTACACAGGAGACATTCAATCCTAACTAATATTTTAAATGCCTAAAAGTTTGTTTGTATGGATGGGTGTTTGTTACTCTTTCACGCAAAAACGTCTGAACGGATTCGGATGAAATTTTGCACAGAGATAGATTATAGTCTGGATTAGCACATGAAGTACACATCAAAATAACCACGCGAACGAAGTCGCGGGCAACAGCTAGTAGTTAATAATAGGGGTTAAAGTATGAAATTGCCGTTTTATTGCAATAGGTTCTTTGAATTGACATAGAATCTTCATGGTTTGAGGTTTTCGAATGAAACTTTTTTCAAATGGTTTCTATGATGTTCTTTTTTTAAAAAATGTGAAACATTTGAATATCGACTTTCAATTGTTTTTGTTATTCAATTTAGACAAGAAAGATGGATACTGCGAAAATTCGAGTGATTTTTTAATACTAGTTCCGACGCGGAACTAACGCGGCAGAAACAGCCCGCAATATCAATGCTGCGTTTGGAGAGGAGTCTACTAATGAACGCACCGTGCGATTTTGGTTTAAACGCTTTCGTGATGGAAATTTCGACTTAAAGAACGAGCCACGAGGAAGACCGCCCACACAGGTGAATAACGATGAATTAAGAGAGATAGTGGAAGCCGACCCTAGTCAAACTACCCAGGAACTAGCGGCATGGTTTAACGTTACCTTACCCACAATATTGACTCACTTGCGTCAAATCAATAAAATAAAAAAATACGAAAAATGGGTGCCTCATAATCACTCGAATTTTTGCAGTATCCATCTTTCTTGTCTAAATTGAATAACAAAAACAATTGAAAGTCGATATTCAAATGTTTCACATTTTTTAAAAAAAGAACATCATAGAAACCATTTGAAAAAAGATTCATTCGAAAACCTCAAACCATGAAGATTCTATGTCAATTCAAAGAACCTATTGCAATAAAACGGCAATTTCATACTTTAACCCCTAATAATACTCCCCTAAAACAAGTGTCAATTAACTAAAAGATGGTGAAAGAGATTACAGTTAAAATTAAAACAAATAACAGTAAAATTATTTCGTCCCTAGGCAAGGTGTTTGGCTCGCGGTCGTCACAACAGATTCACGTGCGGATCCACACGGGCGAGCGGCCCTACGCGTGTCGGTTCTGCTGGAAGGCGTTCGCGGACGGCGGCACGCTTAGGAAACATGAGCGAATACACACTGGTAAGTCGCAAAGATAGTTGTATTCCAAATTAAGCATAAGATTTGTTGCACTGGAATGATAGATAAATAATTTATTTGCGTAGGACAAACACGTGTACAAGTAACAATAATAAAAAATATATATTTTTTTAAATTACCGTTTTTCGTGATATTTTATAAATGAGATCCTAATCTATATTATGAACCCTGTTTCCTATTGGAAATTATTGTAACCTATTTTTTTTTAGTTCCTTTAAAACAGTGTTTCGCAACGTGTGTTCCGTGGCACACTGCTGTCTCATTAGTGGGTGTGCCTCAAAAAAAATATAATTTTTTGCCAAAATTGCCATTTTTAGCGGATATACAATAGTGGTTATTGGCCCTAGAATCTTCAGCCTATTATAGGCTGTAAGTTTTAAAACTAGCTATTAATATTAAAATGAGATTTTTAGGTAATACCCGGACACCCTGACCCGGTCCCAAACTAGGACACCCTGTGCCACGGCAACCAGGCAAGGACACCACAAACACGGAAACACACCCAGACTGAGGCCATTTGTACAAATGTACGGCGGCCCCCAGTGGGAATCGAACCCACGACCTCTGTCTTGGTGGTTAAACGCCTCAATAGTTTTTTGCAAAATAGTATTATGTACCTTTTGAACTTTATACTAAATGTCTACAATAATTTAAAATATTGATTATTAATTTGTGGTGCACCTTTAAAACTTTTTGATTTCGTAGGTATACCTTGAACACTAAACGTTTGCGGAACACTGCTTTATAACACTAACACACGGTTTCTCGTATACCAACAATCTTTTAATCTACTGTTAATAGCTGCCGTCAGTAGTTTATTTTTTGTATGCGCAAGCCCTTATATTACGCGCACCAAATCCTGTCTGAATCCCGACGTTTGCGATGGCAATGAGCGTGGAGTTTGACAGATATGCGTTAGGAACACTTCAGGACTTTGTGCACATAAATAGGCCACGGTCAAGTAAGTGATTCCGGAATTAAGTTAATAATGTGTAGTGCTTACGAAAGTTTTACAGTGACGCTTACCGTCCGCGCGAGTTGTACGCGCGGCCTGTATTTAACGATCCAAGACACTCGAGGCTCGTGGCCCGCGACGCTTACCAGCCGCGCAGGCGAAAGTAAAACCACACTTAACGGTAGATTACCAGATTGTTAATATCCGAGGGACCGGGGGCTTGATTGTCTATCTTTCGAACCTATCGCGATCTGTTTCAAAGGTATTTGGTTACGATCGCGATAGCGACTTGTCTAAGTTTGAGAGTCGTAATACGGTTCATCTTCCCGAATGAAATCGGCGCTCGTCGTTCACTTTAAAACGTTATGTTATTCCTAAGTTTTTATTTTATCGATTCATCGTTTTAACTTAGAAATTTAAATATTTCAAAAATAAACACAATTATTTTAACAAAACCGAAGCCGATATAAGTGTAATATTGTTATAAGTCAAAAAAAGTATTTAATTTTGATATAAGTTTTAAGTGCAATGTGCCTATTGTGCAACGCATTAACAAAACGCAGTCGAAACGTCGAATTTGCGATTTAGGTCATTCAATACCCCTAGAAAACGTGTCGCATTCCCTATCCCTATCACTTTCAATGATAGCTCGTGTCAAATAAATGCAGTCTGAAGTCCGTCAGCACCTTTCACACATCAAATCGAAAGGGATCGCGATACATTTAAAAGATAGACAATTACGCTCACCCGAGTGTCGTTTGTGGCAGGCGAGAAGCCGTACGCGTGCGCGGTGTGCCCGCGCGCGTTCAACCAGCGAGTGGTGCTGCGCGAGCACGTGCGCTCGCACCACTCCGCGCCCGACCGCCGCGCCAACGGTACTCTTGCTTTATTATTTTTAGGGTTGTTATAGGGATTATTTTTAGGGTTTCGTACACCGTACAAAAAAAACGGAACCCTTCAAGGATCACTCGTGCGTCTGTCCGTCCGTCTGTCGCAGCCAATTTGCTCCGATTCTACTGGACCAAATCAGGTGAAATTCGGTAGGATGGTGTAATCCTATGACCAAAACACAGACGTGCAAACTAAATAAATAGATTTTTTTTTAAATAAGGGTCATTTTCGGGGGACAAATTAGGAAATTAAAAAAAAAGTTTTGCTAACCTTACTGTGTCATATATCAAATGAAAGGGCTCGTTATAAGGATTTCAAATATATTTTGTTATTATTGTAAATAAAATAGTTTTGATTTCATTCATGAAAGAAGATGAAAATTGACCATTCCACCCCTTTGATCTCCGGAACTACCGACACTAAAATTTTGAAAAAAATATAAGTATATTTAATTGCTTGTAGATTACAGGAAAACCTATAAGGAAATTCTATGAATTGAAAATAAGGTGGTAAACTCAATATAATACGTCCACTTACGGAAACTAGTTCACTAAAATACCACTAGTTAGCGCTAGTAGTAAAAACGAAATGTTTACTTAATGAACGTCGAAGCTGTTAGTTTCAGAACTAATAGATTTTGGGGAGAAGAAAGTCCACATTTATTCTTTGGAAATATATGTGAGTTTTGATTTCATTAACAGAGTTTTCAACTTAAAGTTATTATAACTCATGAATATGTTAAGCCAAGTCAGAGGCCTTAGGGCGGCTTGACAACTTCTGACAGTAGACGAGCTACTAGTCTACAAGCCTCCACCAATCCGGACTTGGCCCCCGTGGTGGAGTATGGCCTATACCTTCCCCAGGGAAGAGACCCGTGCCCCTCGGTGGGGACATAATGGGTTGATGATGATGATGATGAATATGTTGAACACTAGACACACTCGTCCCCGTTAACATTATTTTAATTCCAGACATCTTTGTCTTCTAAGTATATCCTTAGTAGGCTTTTGTGCACAGTGTGCTTAATAAATTTTTGTAATCGCGTCGGAGGTAACTCTATAATATAGCTATCTTGTGGAAACTTGTTGTAGAACCTTATGCAGTGTCCCATAAAGGATATACAAACCTTTGCAAGTCTAAATCGCGCAAATGATCAATGGAAACATCTTTAAATCCTATCTGCCGATGGTGACCGACTATTTCTAGTGTGGGTCTTACACTAGATAATATTTATGAGTTTCAATTGAGTGATACCAGAGCAAAGGCTGTTATTTGACACTACTTTGTCTATAACATTGAATCTTAATGCATGTTTGCAGTATCACTACATCCAGTAATACATGTGTCAAGCCTAGCACAGATACAGAAGATATTGTAATAAGTTTATTCATACACTAGTTTTATTTAGATTGTATCACCACTGTAAAGTTTTCTCGAAATAATTTATTATCTTAGTTTACCTGGGTTGGGCTACAGTTAGTCGTGGAATAGTCAGCTATTCTAATTATTTTAAGATGATGGTTCCCGGTGTAAAACTGTTACTTGTACAATAGGAGGCCCGTCATACTGCTGTGTGGTGTGCGGGCGGACGCTGCACTCGAGTTCGGAGCTGGTCCAGCATCTCATACAGCACTGCGACGCAAATACGGCGCTGCGTCGGCAGCCGCAGGTATGACTTGGCTCGATACACTCTATGTCCGTAGCGGGCTCAGTCACGAGCCATCCACCACTGCAACGCCACGTTGGTGCTGCGTCGCCAGCCGCAGGTATGACTAGGCTCGGTTCGCTTTGATGTCTGTAGCGGGCTCAGTCACGAGCCACCCACCACTGCGACACCACGTTGGTGGTCCAGGCAGTAAAACTAGCGCCACCGAGGAAAAAATATCATATCTGTTTTTACAGATCTAATTTGCAAAAAGTATCTCTACTTCTGACAGTAGACGAGCCACTAGTCTACAAGCCTCCACCAATCCGGACTTGGCCCCCGTGGTGGAGTATGGCCTATACCTTCCTCAGGGAAGAGACCCGTGCCCCTCGGTGGGGACATAATGGGTTGATGATGATCTCTACAATCTCTCAATCATTTTAATAGTGATTTTTGGGACTCAAGGCCGTGAAACTAAGGCAAAAAACCTAGGACTAGATAGCATTAACGCCAAATCTGCCGATTTTAATAAATGCTCTCTAGTCCCATGTTTGCGATTCTAGTTTCTTTGTAGTGGGTCCTAAAAATCATTGTTAACATGATTGTACAGACACTTTGCAAATTCGATCATAAAACAATTTATTTTTTTCATGGGTGGCGTCAGTGTTACTCTTTGGAGCCGCTTAATTTGGTTTGTCTGCGGTAAAACTTAGTGTAAAGTGTGTCAATCTAAAAATACAAACACGAAATAAGTATGTCTTGTGCGAAACGATTGATGACACCTTTCGAGAGACATCACGCATTTAAATTCCACCCCTGCTATCGCGATTGACTGTCATGTTTCTAGTATTTTTTTTCTGTAGACTTTTGTCTGAACGTTTTGCTGAAAGTTTTAAGCGTTCAAACGCAACGTCCCATTTTTATTATTCAAACTGTGTAACTCACTTCTGTTAAACACAAAAACATGTAGTAGAGAGAGTGTTATAGCAATAGGGACCACACAGACCGAACAGCTTCATATTTGCACCGACTACCCGTTTTCCTTCAGAGAATTTACATCATAAGGTTGTCTGGAAGAAATAGCTTCTAGCAATTAGGCCGCCAATCGGTATGTGCTCCGGTATACAGTAAAGAATATTCTTATCTTATCTCCGCGTGTCAAACGCCTCGCTAGGGCTCGCTCTGTGCGGTCCCAGTGACCAGTCCGACCGCTCCGGTCTGTGTGGTCGCGCCCAGTGACCAGTCTGACTTCCGCAGTCGGGCCCGCGCAAGTACAAGCGGCGAAAAAAGCAGAAGCCGGAGCTCTCGCCGTCGTCGGAGAAGCCTGAGTGGTCCCCCCCGCCGTCCCCGCCGCCCGCGCCCCCCCCGCCGCGCACGCGCCGCCGCCGCGCCGCCTCGCCGCCGCCGCGCCCGCGCATGATACACACCGCCGAGGACACTAGGCCCAGGACCAAGCAGGTGAGCGGGGGGACTTCACTGATAAGATAAACATTAAAAACCAATCTAAAACTGCTTATTTAATCTGTGGCTACATCTTTTTCTTGCAAAATCTCCACCACAGACTATTTTAATCGGCGTCTTTCAAGTGTTTTAAGGTATCGAGTTTTTATAAATAAGACTGTTTAATTTATAATTTGCTAAACATGCGTTTAATAAAAAGGTGGTACAATGTGAGAATGTGAATCCTGCACGTTTTCAGTATCACAACATCCCGAGGTGGGCTTAAACTATTCTAAGATTAAGGTTCTGGCTGCTGTTACGTCTGTCATCAGGTCTCAACCTCTAATCTAACATTTTTTGCGCGAGCGGGACGGGATGCCAGACGTAACAGCAGTCTTAACCTCCTTAGTCCGGCCTTGAAAATAACAATTGAAAACCATTTTTATTTTCAAGGTCAGGACTGAGGAGGTTAAAGTGATTGATGATTTTCAAATTCTTTATTGTGTTACATAATATATACGTATATATTTTTACAATATTTACAGCTCTTATCGTGCTCTATTATGCCCTTCTAAATGTATATTTTTATTATTATTATCATTCTATTAATATTCTATCTATCTATCTAGCTAAATATTATATCAATTTACATGTAGGTAAATTAATTGATCTGTCTTATGTAGACCTACCTACCCACTCTCGTCTTCTTTCAGTCCTGTCCATCCTAAGGTTGCCTGAAAGAGATCGCTTTTAGCGATGAGACCGCCAATTGTATACTATTAGGAACTAGATATTAAGTACCTTGTATCTCTGTAAATTACTGGTGTGCAATATCTTGTTATCTGTCTATCGTGTTATCTGTCTATCTCTTACAAAACAGTGTGTTTGTTGTATTAGACTGTACTCGTCTATAAACGTTAAATAGAATGTGGAACAAGATACTTACTATTTGTAGCTTAAAGAACGGAATCAATAACAAACGTGATTTATTTTTTATAATGATTACTTAAGTGGCTCATTTGAGGGCCCCTCACGAGGCGATTCTTATACGAATGTAGTTAGTTTTGATTTACAAACGCTAAGAGCCGTTTCATAGAAACTTTTCACAAGGCTCAAATTATGATTGCTTGCTTTATGCTTTATGATTGGTTTATTTGCAACTCTAGGCTCGACCAAACCTCGACTTGAGTCCTCTACCATTTTAGTAAAGTTTCATTGCGGTCCGACATGTCGTTTGTAGCCCCGGCTGCCTGAGTGATCTTAAACGATCACGAAGGTTAAGCAACACAGGGCGCGTTCAGTGCATGGATGGGTCGCCGTCTATGCCTAACGCTAGTGGCATTTTTCCGAGCGGTTCCGTGCTTCGCAAGGCACGTTAAGCTGTTGGTGCCGGCTGCCGTCGATAGATGGCGGTCGTTAAGCCAAGTCAGAGGCCTTAGGGCGGCTTGACAACTTCTGACAGTAGACGAGCCACTAGTCTACAAGCCTCCACCAATCGGGACTTGGCCCCCGTGGTGGAGTATGGCCTATACCTTCCTCAGGGAAGAGACCCGTGCCCCTCGGTGGGGACATAATGGGTTGATGATGATGTCGTTTGTAAATAAAAATCAAACTACGTATGGGATTCTCTGTCTGAGGCACCCTCTTGAAGTGACGATGGCCTTGAGCCTCGACGTAACATCAGCCTTAAAGTACGGACGGTCTAGGTTCGCAACCGGCGGCCGCCGCGGCACCCCGCGGACGACCTGCGGGCCATCCGGCCGCACCTGCCGCAGTCCCCCCCGCCGCCGCCCCGCGCCGAAGCCGCCCTCGCCCCCACCCCCACCCCCGCCCCAGTTAAGAAGGAGATCGTCCCCAAGAAGGAGACCATTATGCCTAAGAGCGAGCCAAGCGACGAAGAGGTATCTATAATTCTCTATCCATTTCGGTTAGGATCTTTACACCGTGAATTTTGGATGGTTTGAAAGCCATAGCAAGATGAACGTGCCTTACAATAGCTATCAAAAGCATTTAAACCGTTTGTTTGTAATATTTTCTCCTGGTTGTGCAATAAAGTGCTATCTATGTATCTATATACCGAATACGCTAGTTTGTTTTTTTTTTAAAAGGACACTCCGAAAATATATCTGTACAAACTCGAATCTATTAAACATTTTGAGAAACAGGATTTCGCAACTCAGTTTTTTTTTACTTCTGTACTTAAAAGTTATAGTCTAAATAGATGCCATCCTTAGAGTTCCGTACCCGAGCCAAACGGGACACTATTACTAAGACTTCACTGTCCGTCTGTCTATGTGATAGCTAGGCCGTTGAAATTTTCACAGATGGTATATTTCTGTTGCCGCTGTAACAACAAATATTAAAAACGGAAGAAAATTAATATTTCAGGGAGCTCCCATACAAAAACCGTAATTTTTTTGCTGTTTTTTGCAAGATAACGGCAATAGGTAGACGCTTTAAATATTCACAGTATATTTGGTTCTAGATACGCTTCAAAAATAAATAATAAAAAAACCATACAACAAACGTGATCTTTTGCCCTTTTTTTCTCGATCTCTGTGTCTAATGTTGTATAGATAACGGTACGGAACCCTTCGTGCGCGAGTCCGACTCGCACTTGGTCGGTTTTTTTTATTACTTACTAATTACATAACCGTGGCCTTCAAATCACCCAGATTTCAGCGTGTATGTTATTTCTACTTCGATCACGAGTGGAGAACACGAATTGGCAAACGCAGCGCAGGAGGCCAGCCAGCTCGCTGGACCGACGATCTGAGGCAGATTGCTGGCAGCGGCTGTATGAAGATAGGCCGGGGACAGAAATAAGTGATGTCCCTGGGGGAGGCCTATCTCCGGAAGTGGATAGTACAGCTTGATTGATTGATTCGTGGGTTCGATTCCCACTGGGGGCCGCTGTACGTTTGCACAAATGGCCTCAGTCTGGGTGTATTTTCATGTTTGTGACGTCCTTGCCTGGTTACCGTAGCACAGGGTATCCTAGTTTGGGACCAGGTCAAGCGATTGTATTGTGTGGAAGTTGTTATTATTATTGACATCTAGACCAAAGCAGAATGAAATAAATACACATATTAATCCTCGTTTTAAGAGGGCGCCTTACGGTTGCGTAGCTTTGTTTTAATTCACAAACAAAAACAAATGTAGCTTTGTTTTATTTTACAACGAGTGATAGGCGAGTCAGTTTTCATTGGAAGTACCTAACTCGCCCGGCAATGATTATTATAAATAATGAATGGGATAAAACAGTGAAAACCGTTGTCCACTTGTTATATGTGATGCTCTGTATGTGTGTGTCTCAATAAATCAGTTATCTGCCTCATTGGACTAGCGGTATCAGGTCTGATTACCATGCCGGTGGTCGGGGGTTCGATTACCACCGGGGGGCGCCGTACAATTGTACCAATGGTCTCAGTCTGGGTGTATTTCCATGTTTATTGTGTCCTTGCCTGGTTACCATAGAACAGAGTATCTTAGTTTGGGACCAGGCGTCTAATGATGCGTACCAAATCCCGAGCGATTCCAATCGACAATTGGCATATATATTGTATTTTTGGGTAGGTATTTATATTAATAATCATCATCATCATCAGCCATTTGACGCCCACTGCAGGACATAGGCCTCCCACATGGTTTTCCCTAACCATGAAGGGTTTTGCCATATTCGCCACGCTTGGCAGGCGGGTTGGCGATCGCAGTTTGCGGTTGAAATCTCAGGAAGACGCTGCTGCCCGTCTCCTGGTAATTTATTTCTTTAGTCGCCTTCTACGACATCAACCGAAGGAAATTTATGTTAATATTAGTTCGTTATTTGTGTAAATATGTATGTAGAATATCATGTGCACGTGCGAAGACCCGTTTCACACCTCCGCTCCGACTCTCCAAGGTTTGCTGGAAGAAATCTCTTATAGAGATAAGCTCGCCATTGTACATGTATTTTCTTTTGTTACCTTTCCTGTACTGTGTTCTTGTGTGTGCAATAAAGTATAATAATAATCGATTAACTATCAAATTCCATACAAACGTTATTGTTACACGATTGGAATCGTTCATGATTTGGTGCGCGTAATATTCCTATATTGTGATTGTGATTCCTATATAGCTGGACAAAGTGGTTGTGTTGTGTGGAAATTATTAATATTAAGTCTGCCTTTTGTACACTATCTTTTGTGCGACAAAGAATTAATAATACATAAGCAGCCTATTATATACGTCCCACTGTAGGGCACAGGCCTACTCTCAGGGAGAGAGTATGGGCTTAATCACCACGCGTGCCCACCGCGGATTGGCGATTTCAAGCGCTGAGGGATGTGAATAGCTCAGACACTCGGGTTTCCTCACGATGTTTTCCTTCACCGTTAGCGAGTGGTATTGCTACTATAACTTCACAAATGTACATAAATTAGAAAACCAAGTCATAGGTACAATCCCGCATCGGGGATCGAACCTGGGTCTCCCACTTCCGAGTCCGAGGTTCTACCCACTAGGCTACCACCGCCCTATTTAATAATAATGATTATTATCTATCCACGGCGGCGAAGCGGTGGTAGCGGAGCGGTAGAACGCCGGCGTCTCATTCGGGAGGTCGTGGGTTCGAATCCCGGCACGTACCAATGACTTTGTTTTCTAAGTTACGTACATTTGTGAAGTTATAGTAGCAATACCACTTGCCAACGGCGAAGGAAAACATCTTGAGGAAACCTGAGCGTCTGAGGTGTTCACACACCTCAGCGCTTGAAACTGCCAATCCGAGGTGGGCACGCGTGGTGATTAAGCCCGTACTCTCTCTGAGAGAAGGCCTGTGCTCTGCAGTGGGACGTATAAAGGCTACTGTACCTGGATGACCGACCTTTGCTCGTTTTTTTTTTGTTAATCGTGTTTTTTGCAAAATATATTTAGATACGATGAAAAAAAGGGAAAAATAATCGATCTGGACTCGCACCGGGGTCTTCTGGTTTCGTGACAGCCCGATTTCCCAACTGAGCCATTATAAGCTTGCAGGTGGTGGCGAATTTTACCTTCGTATTTTAATGATATTGTAGCAGATTTTGTCTGAAAAGACGGATACAACGACGTTTTCTAAAAATGAAACCTAGCTATATCGATTTATCGCCCCCGAAACCCCTGCATACCAAATTGCATGAAAATCGTTGGAGCCGTTTCTGAGATTCAGATTATATATAAAATCTTTAATATAGAGCAACCTCTGGAAGCACTGGAGCTCTATTTTTGAATCACTCGTATCGCATCGAGCGCTCGATTTCTACTGATTTTCGTTCGACATCTGAAATTCCGTATTTTTGAATCACTCGACTGCAACGAATGGTCCTTACCACTCGTCTCGCATGGCGATCGGCAGATTAATTGTCAAAAAACGATTTCGACATTTCGTTAGAACAAACACAAACCAAAATGACAGTAGTGTTTTGTTTGTAACAAAAGACAAAGATTTTTTATTTAAACAGCCAATAAAACAAAGTATTACGTTCCGTTTCTGTTACGGTAGTTTCCGTTTTTTTTTTATTTCTGCGTGGAATGGATAAAATACAATACTTCAAATTGTACTGGCAACACTTCAGGCGAACGATTCAAAAATACGGAAAAACGACATCATGCGACTTAGAAGACGAGTGTGACTTAAGTCGCATTCGACGATACAATTTCATACGAGTGATTCAAAAATAGGTCTCCTGGAAGCAATAT
Organism: Yponomeuta malinellus; assembly: GCA_947308005.1. Taxonomy (NCBI): domain Eukaryota; kingdom Metazoa; phylum Arthropoda; class Insecta; order Lepidoptera; family Yponomeutidae; genus Yponomeuta; species Yponomeuta malinellus. The sequence goes on along the minus strand of OX371006.1, from coordinate 9,197,934 downwards.
ACTACTCGTAGACTTGCTCGTTTAAAGGTATAAAATAGGTAGATAATATAATAATCTATCCACAGGAGCCCGAACGCAGCATGACGCCGTTCCGCTGCGAGATGTGCGACCTTCGCTTCGACAAGCGCGATGACCTCTTGATGCACGTGCCCGTGCACATATGAGAAGCTCGCTCGCGCGCCTCCGGAAGCCCAAGTGAACGGATGACCAGCGGCCGAGTCTCTTAACCGTTTGACTCATTGACAGCTGCCAAGTCATGCGACTCGCGTAGTCATGGATACGCTGCTGTGTATAACCTCCTACAGCCCAAGTATCTTTTTCTTGTCTTACAAGTAAAGCCCTCTGTCGACCGTAAATAATAATAGCCGACCTGAGCGTTAGCGCCCGAGGTTTAATTTGTAGTTATTGTTTTTTTTTAAATTTGTTTTAATTTTTTTAATTTATAGCTATGGATTTTTTAAACAATTTTTCCACTAATATAGTATTGTGATAGGACATGTTTTAAACAAAAATATATGCAAAATATTAATTTCTTTAAAAAGCACACTGGGCGTTTGTTACATTTATTATAACAATTTATTTGCCCATCTCAAGCGAAATAGGGACTTTATTAAATACATGAATTAGTAGGAATCTAATAAACTTTATTTCAAATTTCTTAGACTGAAAGGCAATTAGCGTTATTTATTTATTATTTTGCGTATGGTAGGTATGCAGCGTGTTAAAATACGAAAGGGAGGCTATCAATCCACGCGGTCACTTCCTCGTCACCTTCGTGAATAATCACGTAATTACGAGATCTATAGTCGTTATAAACATAGTTGAGCTTAAAAGTTTTACAATTTAGTCGCAATTTCTCAGAAAATAAAATAAATGTTCCCTTGAAATAGACAGCAGTTTCTTCTCGAAGTCTAATTAAATAGTTCTAAATAGTGGTGGTCGGTCCTACTGGAGACCACCGTGCTTGATTAGTACAAATGGTCTCAGTTTGGGTGTTTTTGCGTGTTTGTGATTTTCTTGCCTGGTTACCATCACATATCACAGCCTAGTTTGGGACCCAGGACAAGTGATTGTGTCGTGTGGAATTTATTATTATTAATGTCCTCATCGCTGGGAGTGAAATCTTCAAAATCTGACTGAAATGTCGCAAAACTGAAAAACGTTACGTCATACCGGCGGCTCATTGTCACATACGAGATTCAAATAAACTAGAGCAAGAAAGAGTCTTTAACTCCTAACGTCCTTTTTGTGGTACTAATAGGTCTAAAATAAAAAATAAAACCGAATTTGAAACCCTACAGCACTAAAAAGTTTGAAATAATTTAAATAATTAGAAGTATGTATACATTTAGGTATTGTAGAAGTATAATTTGGAGTCGATATATATGCTGGTCATGAAACTGGGCACCGACTACAAATTGTACTTCTACTATACCTACATGGATCCATACTTCTAATTATTTAAATTATTTCTAACTTGTTAGTGCTGTAGGGTTTCGAAGTCGGTTTTTATTTTTTATTTAATTTTTTTTATTTTTCAATTTTTAGTGGGGGCGGCAGAAAAATAAATAAGGCCATTTTAACCATAATTTACCTTACTTAATTCGTTGCTTTAAAATTTCACGTTCTCAATTTCCATCTCCGAAAGTCTTTACCAAAACATCACCAAATTACCTTGGGACTACATTTACGCTATTTTATGAAACATACGGATATTACTAAAGCATGTGCCCCATGAGGCCTTATTTACTGCTATCCATTGAAGAGTTTCGTTCTCCATCTCTAAAGGTCTTCATCAGATCTTCACCAAATTAAAATGGGACCACAATGGGACGTTATATCTGTTCGAACAAAAAAGGAATTGTCGAAATCGGTTAACATTTGACGGAATTATGCGAAAACATAGACAAAAAAAATGTAGGAGTCGAATTGATAACCTCCTCCTTTTTTGAAGTGTGTTAAAAATAAGTTAAAACTAAAAAAAAATTATGGTATAACTTCACTATAATAAAATTGTAACAATAAGGTTAACGATTGTAAAGGTTGCTATCTTTCATTATTTTTCACCATAATATGACAAAAATCCTTACCTGTGATTGGTTATTGAATGTTTTTCAAAACGACCAATAGTAGTTGTGTAACATAAATGTGGGAAATTCAAATTTAAAAGTTTTCGTCTTTTGTGTTGGACGGTGGGCGTTTATTCTTGAATTTTGTTTCTAGCGCTGGGCGTTACGGAAAGCACTATGTAGTACTTTGGGCTGCAGGAGGTTAAGGCTTGAATAAGGGCTAACTAGCGCTTCGTTTAGGTCAATTTTTCCAGAAAAGTGAATAACAGAGTTTTTTGTATTAGTAATAGCTATTTTTAGAACCTGCAACTTAGAACCTAGGGTCAAGAACCTAGTCCACAATTTCATTTACGCCAAAAACGGTCGTTTTCGCCAAAAACGAAATTGTAGCCTAGATTCTTGAACCTAATTTCTTAGGTGTACACAGTCATTTTTGTCGTTCACTTTTTTGCAAAAACCGGCGGCGCTAGTTAGCCCATATTAAAGCCTTAAGGGTTAAGGTCACTCTTGCACCTGACATGAGGTCTCGCACATTGTAACATTTTAATTATTGTAATGAAATGATTACACTTTCGATAAATGTGGTCTGAGGGTTTGATAGATAAAAGAATTACGAATATACTCAAAAGTACACCAATTTTATTAAAAATCACAAAAAATGTTAGATTGTGCGAGCGAGACAGCAAGAGATATAGAAAATATTCATGAACATAGGTAAAATACAAAAGGTCTTAAGTTGTATATTAGTTCATTACATGTTCGGCCCTTTAAGAGCGAATGAATATACGATATGAATACGGTAATGGTTGTTTCATTGACACTATTGGTAGTCTCCTAACCAGTCGCATTCCAATGGTATAACCCGTGCAACTTAACTCTGCGCTTCACGTGATTCGATTTTCTTCGCGAGAGTTGTCTATTTAATTTGCGCAGGTTATTAGAATGACATTGTAATGGTACTGATTAGTAGACTAAGAAATTGCGTCTAATAACAGCCATTGTCGTGCTAATATCACTCTATTGAAAGACGATGCGTTTATTAGAATCTAGGCCCATTCTGTGACAATCGACGGCCATTTTGGATTCCAGATCAAGTGGAAACAAAATGGCGCGCTCAGCCAATGGATTCATTCTCGCTTTCTATTTTCGAAATACGGTTGGGCGAATAGACGAGGTGAGGACTCACCGCGAGGCCATCTATGATAACAATAACATGTTACTTAATGGCATGGCTTAAGGCGTAGTGCAATGTGTCAGTGAAGTAGCCAGGATTGTATTGTGTTTGTGAACTAAATTATCTTCCAATTTCGTCTGTGGTTATGATGCGCATGTACATAGTGGAGTGTTTTGTTTCGATGTCGCCAGTAGCAAACCAAAGGTAATATAGAATGGTGTCAATGAATAATTTTGCCAATAGAGGACTTGTTGTTGTGTAACATAACAAATACTTATTATTATGTGCTGTAGAAGTTCACTTCTCGTCCTTTAGCACGAACGCAAAAGTTTCTATTTTTTTAATCTGGCGACAATATTTTCTTTACATATTCTCAATAATTTTATTTCACTCTTGTCTTATGACGTATTTAAAGGCTCCTGACATTAATTGAAGCCAATTATTGGGTAACTATAAATCCGAAAAGACTTGAAAAGTAGTTGCTAAAGGTATCTTGTACAGTAAAGTAGAAATGTCTTAGGTATAGTAGGATTTCGTTAGTTGGAATGATTGAGATGTACGAGCATGTAATTAATTATTTATAGTTCATTATAAATTATAAATAATGACTGTTGGCTGTCTTGTATATGTGAATCGTTGAACGTGTACAGTCAACATCAAAAGTATGTTGCCGTCGCTTTCCACATGTAATGGTGAGTACACGCTTTTGTTATGCACCTACTTATTATTTTCTGTGTGATCGAACTTCATAGGCGCCATATTTGTGAGGCCTTTATATTGTCAAAGAGAGTGATGCAGTCATCTGAACTTCTCATAGATAAATGAAAGAGCCTGATTAGCTTTAGGAGCACAACCAGTCCTTATGTACATATACCATAGCATAATATTACTTTGCATATTATTATTAATGCATAGAAAACTTATCACAAGTGTATGTTTCTGTTTAAATTGCATGAGTTAATTTAAATTCAAAGTTATTATTAATATCTTTTAGTATTTTATTGTTTTTGACATATATTTGATTGTATGTACCTTTCTTTAATACATAGTTGATGATTATGTTTGTATGAGTCTGTTGGGGATGATTGATTTGTTATATTTTAAAATACACCAGATTATACAGGCGATTATTTAAGATGGGTATGTAAGTAGCTACTAGAACCACTAGCAGCAGCTAAGGATCCTACTGAATAAATCATGCTAATTTAATTTATTTTTTCATAATCGTTGAATATTTCCATGTTTTCCGGTCCATAAAATTTTGCCTTTCTATGTGAAGTTTGTTGAACATTAGTTGCATGTTCATTACTGATAAAGATGGAAATGGCCAGTTAAATGTTTTGCAATGGCTAGAACGATACTGGTATTGACCTCCTCCGCTGCCCCATCTCTAATGTAGACCTAGGCGCTGTTTCATAAAACTACAATTCATGGTTTATTATGCCAATTCGATGTAAATTGCAAAGTCGATTAACCTACACATTTAACAAAACGACTCTGCTACGCAATGTACCTCGAATTGTAATAATAAACTACGAATTGTAGTTTTATGAAACTGCGCTGTAGATCAATACAAGTCCAAGTAAAAACATCGACATCTTAGTACTACACACAGAACAATTATTTCAGCGCGTGATAATAGTAGTAACATAATACAGCTATATGATTAGCGCCAACATCCTATCCTTGAGCTTAGTGGAACAAGATAACTTACACCCGTTCCAAAAACCAAGCATTAGATATCTGCGTCACAAAGAATATTTTTTCGTTTCGAGAGATGGAGACATTTTGCATTTTTGTTTTTGTAGAGAAGCACCAAGGGCCTCTTTCATAGAAGTGCAATTCGTGGTTTACTATGATAATTCGATGTACATTGTAAAGTCAACCAGCACACAGATAACAAGTACGAAGACTGCTACGGAATGTGTGTCGAATTGTAATAAACTGTGAATTTTAGTTTTTTGAACGGGTCCTTGGTGTCTTAAACGGAAAATTTCTTGCACGTGAACATATCAAAATTGTTAGCTTTTATAAAACAACAACTTTCAATGCGAAATGTTACGCTGCTGGTTTATACTTATGCGCCGTGCCACAAAAAAGTTGATTTTCCAGCAAAATTTGGATCAAATTCGGGCGTCAGTAATTTAATACGCTATAAACAGTGATTAGCTCGAGTCTCGATACTGAGCTAATGCTGAAAGTCTATCCACGTCACAACGGGCCGCCGACGTGTGGCGGAATGATTTCAATATTTAAATAATCTTTAAATACTTACTCATTCAACCAGTGTGTGTTACCAGTGATGACTTATGGCACTGAAACGTGGTCTCTCACTATGGGCCTCATAAGAAGGCTCAAGGTCGCTATGGAAAGCACGAGCTATGGAAAGGGCTATACTCCGAATTTCTCTGCGAGATCGAATCCGAAATGATGAGATCCGTAGACGAACGAAAGTCGTCGACATAGCCCAGCGGATTAGTAAGTGGCAGTGGGCGGGGCACATAGCACGCAGAACTGATGGCCGATGGGGCCGAAAAGTTCTCGAATGGAGACCACATATCGGCAAGCGCAGCGTAGGACGACCAGCCACAAGATGGACAGATGACCTCCTCCAAGTGGCAGGAAGGCGCTGAATGCAGGCCGCTTCCAACCGGTCTTTTTGGAAATCCATGGAGGAGGCCTATGTCCAGCAGTGGACTTCTTGTGGCTGAATGATGATGATGAAATACTTACGAAGTTAGAGACAACAATACTAGTACAAAAAACCCGTTCCCGTGTCGTGCTCGTCGGCCGCATGTGGCCGGGCTTTTTTGCGTTCGTATTGCAGTCTTTACCTTTAAAGTAGGTATTTAAGGTTCATTTTAGTTTGTATCGTTGCGCCCGCACGTCGCCGCCCGCCCGGTCCGTTGCAATGTGGATAGTCCTTAAGCCTGCTGATGGCGATTTGTTTATTTACGAGTGTATGGATTTTAAATCTGGTGCACTTGACTGATTTACGGATTAGTTTGGTGAAGTGGCATTACATTGGTTATTAATTGTTTGTGTAAATATTGTAAGTTTGTATGGTACAAGTATGTAAATATCTTTTGGGGTTTTGTAACAATTTATGTCATATGCTTTGATGTGATATTACCTATTTTATTGTAACAAGGCTTATAGCGGGTGTTTTAGTAAACGTGCTACATATTCACAAATAAGCTTATTTGGAAAGTAAATTACATGGTGTTCAAATATTTTATTAAAATCATCAGTAGGTTAGGTCGTTTATGAAAACGACTGACTGTGCCATGCTTAGTAATGGCTTAAGTTTTGTATGGATCTTATTTATGTTAAGTAAGTATCCACTTCACGCACACAAAAACGTTTGTCTAATGGAAAAGTATACCTTACGCGGGTGCGTTACCTAGGTAGGTTTATCTGACTTCGTTCTATGTGCCAATAAACAATTTCGGAACTACTAATTATGTCAAGCTACATTCCTAAACATTTATTGAGAAATCTAAGTACCGGTTTCTGAATTAAGAATTTCTTTAGTATCAATTGCTCTCAGCAGATTTCTCAAAAAAGAATGTGGCAGAACAGAACGATTCATAAGAATTTACGATACATAATTATTACGATTTATTTAGTGAACTCATCTTCAAGACGTAGGTAACTCAAAATTATGCAATTATGTGAGAAAATAGAACTCATCAAATTGTTTCTGGGAATCACTTAAAATATTGATTGTAACTAAAATCTTTGTAATATAACAATACTTAAATAAAAAAAACAAACATTTTCTGTTGTTGTTCTTTCCCAAAATATTCAAGGTATGGTATATGTACCTACTGGAATTTTTATCTGGGTCTGGAATTTATTCTGACTGGATAACAGGTCGAACGAATAAAAAAATTCATTTTATAGTCACTGAATGTTGGACACTGAACTCGTCAAGTGACTATTCGTAACACCCATATCACATCATCCAGTGACAAATGGGGCGTATGTCGCAAAGAAATTTCTGTCGTCCGTAAGACGTCCGCGTCACCGACCTCCATAAGTAACACAGTCGATATCACATAATATCACACATGCACTCTACCTGGCTTACGTTACGTTGCAACTAATAAAAGGTAAAGGTTGATGTGCTGTCGACTGTTCCACATTGTACCTATTTCCTCTCTCTCTCTCTCTCTCTCTCTCTCTATCTCTCTCTCTCTCTCTCTCTCTCTCTCTCTCTCTCTCTCTCTCTCTCTCTCTCTCTCTCTCTCTCTCTCTCTCTCTCTCTCTCTCTCTCTCTCTCTCTCTCTCTCTCTCTCTCCCCCTCTCAAAACAAGTTCAAAATAAAATAAAACATGTACAGTACATACCTAGGTACGATTAAAATCAGTTAACGAATCGGCCAACGTCGGTAATTGTCGTAAATCCCTCATCTCTCACATAGAGTTATCAATTTACAGATATGACCTTCTAATTATATTTCTCGTTGTCTTATTGAATACAATACAAGAACGATATGAGCAACAAAACCTCCTTTGTAGCTCAAAACTAACACAAAATTTATATTGAAATAAGAAAAATAATTGACTATTTTGACAGTATGACTTCTTAGTGTCAATAAAAACAGTTTGACATATACCTATGATACATTTATGTTTATGCACGCTAATTTCATTCGTGAAAATATTCGATTCTATCAAATTTTATCAAAATTAACTTACAATAGATATGTATCATGGCTTCAACAAATTTAAAGCGTGGTAAAAAAATTGTTGCTCAATCTCGCGAAATTGTAAATGATGTATATAACTATTTTAGAAAAGAAGCTAATTTATTTAAAAAAGAAGAAAGCAATTATCATAAAAAAAATTTGGACAGGGTTTGTGAAGCAACCGGAGTTTCGAAAAGCAGCGTGTAAAAATTTTTGAAGGAAAACGACAAGCTCTCAGATCAGTCACCTAAAGATCAACAACCAAAGAAGTGCCCGGCAAAAAATATCGTTAAAAATGGATGTTTTTGATTATTGCGTGATACGGCGAATGATATATTACTTTCATGAAAGATTTTAAGAGCTTCCTATGCTGCGATCACTTCTGCATAATATACTTAGGTCTACTGGTTAATAATGTCATCTTGGCAGGTGCTATATAGGTATTGCGTTTATGATACTTCAAATTGAATGCTACCTAAAATAAATCGCGGTAATGTATTTCGTGTCATTTCCGTCTCGGGATTTAGGCGATGATATCCGAGAAAAGCCGAATCGTTAACTGATTTTATCTACACTCATATCATAATCTTCAAATTAAGAATTCAAAGGTAAACACATATTGACAGGCTTTAAACAATACATAACTTTAAAGAAAATTAAAAAAAAAGTGTAATATAAAGTTACATTAAAGGTCAGATTTTTCACTTTATGTTACAGTTATTTTTTTTAAAGTGTTGCTGTGATCACGGAACAAAACTTAAGTTTTTTTTTAATGTCAAAAGTTGACTCTATAAAAAACCTAATTTCATTTTCGTGGTACCAAAAGTGCAACTAAAATAAATTTATAATTGAAAATTTTGTTTCATTTCGATATGAGTTTAGTTAATAACCGTAGATTTATGTATAGTACAAAGCTTGACAAACGTGTTTTCCTTTGATTCCTTACTTTGAAGATTAAGACACGAGTGTAGATAAAGTAGTGTATGAGACTGCACATAACTTGGTATTAAAACACTCGCCAATGCTATTAAAAACTCGCCAAGGCTCGTTTTTTAAAATCTGGCTCGTGTTTTAATAACCCTCATTATGTGACGGTCACATAAACTACTATTACAATATATCTCTTGCTCTGTAAGTAGTCACTTACTTCCCTGAATGCCGCGCCGGGGTGTATGGATATCATTACAGCATAGGTTTCAAAACATACCATGTAATGTTAACATTACAGCATAGGTTTTGGAATTTGAAAAAAGAACTGTCATACTCATACTGCAAGAAGAATGTTTTTTAAAAGTTAATTTTTTTTTCTCGGTAGCGATTATTTACTCGAATCGGAATCGAGACAATTTATATTAGAATTTATGAAGATTTTATTTTAAATATCGAACTATTTGTTTCGCAGTCACATCGTATGTTAATTGAAATCGATTTAAAGATCAAACTGGCCAGCACGATTTGACGCGCTTGCGTGCCATAAAATCGTGAAGAGTAAAAAAGTCAGTCGACTAGCTAGGCGCGAAAGTAAATTTTTTTCGTGTTTTGGAGTTCTTTCTCAAAAGTCCTGCTTTCTTGTTTTTTTACTTACCTCACAATCGATATGTAAAGCAGAGAGTTTACCTCGGGTGTAAGCATCAATTGCATACTCGGGCTAATTAGCGCCCTCGCTGCGCTCGGGCGCCAAAAACCTCGTATGCAATTGATGTCATACAGCCCTTGGTTAACAATCTACTATTAATCGTTTTGTATGCACCTATGAATACCTACAGGCTCACTGAATGAACGCACCTATATATTTTGAAACGTATATGAGAGTCAGTAACAGCTAGTTTTGAAACGTGGGCGCATGTCATTGTTTCGGAGGGAAAATGTTTCGCTCTCGCTTCATCATGCTATTCTATCTGATTAATCTGTGATAAAATATCAACGAAAACCAGCCAAGAACGAGTTCAGCATAAACATGGTGGGGTTTCATAAAGTAATGATGTACTTTTAAAAATATAAAATATTTTCTGCACACAATTTTTTACCGTCTAACTTGATCTTGTCATCGTGAATGATCGAGTATATAAAAAAAGGTACTAAAAGAGTTGTATTAATAGTGGTACACCGAACAAAATCCAGAAAACTTATGTGTTTCAACATTCTTAAATGATTTTTTTGTCGAGGCCAATGTTGACTAACATTTTCGCACCATTTTTTGCGAGTTCGATAGATGGTTCTCGCTATTACTTCCAGCAAATAGTCATTAAATTAGACTATAAATACATTGCTGATCAAGCAAAAACTAATTTGACCAGTGGACAAAGTCATTAAAGTTAAAACTTAGAATTTGGGTAATTAAAAAAAAGATAAGAAGCAAATACTTAAACTTAATAATAAAAAAGGCATATTATTATTATATCAAAAGACGATATTATAGAGGTACCTACAAACATTCATCTAGCTAAATAATTTTCTATTGACCTTACATATACACCACATCATAATTATGACAGTCCATTTGTAAAAAGCCCTTTTGAATTAAAATTAGAATGTACAATTACTAGTAGGTCAAGTTTTACATAATTATTGTAAAGTCCTTATTGTAACTGAGGAAAGGGTATAATACCCTTAGGAAAATGTCAATGTGGCCAATATCAACCAATTGTGTGCAGTCGACACAGGCGACAGCAGGTCAACCACATTTTTATTGAAAAATTGGCTTAACGTATTGTTTTTCACAAATAATTTGGGCTATCGGTTTTGTAAGCAAGTACAGGACAACCTGACAACAACCCATGCAGATCAAATTCATCGAGAGTTTTCATTCTTGACTTGAAAATAGAGATTTTCATAACTTTATTTTGTTATTTTCTTGTCGGCAATTACCTAAATAAGATACAATTATGCATACAAATTAAAAACTATTTTAAAGCTATTTTGCTATTAAAAATAGTATTGCACTTAAAATGTATTAAGACTTTTTATCTTAAAAAGTATTTATTACCTCATCAAAATACAAATTAAGATATAGGTAAATTGACTCTAATCAGAGAGTACTTTATAATATTGAGTTATTGAGTCTAATTTTTGTCAAATAATATAGGTTACCTACTTGTACTTTGTTTCCTCGCTCGCCGCTATGAGAGTGGTATTGGTAACGGAACCCTAAAATGTATAGTTGTCACAGACAGAGCACAGAATCGAACCAATTTGAGTGATGCAGTGTTGTTAAAACACAACAATTTGCCTGTAAATTTCTTGGTTTCCGAAGTCATTTGTGTTTTACTTTACAAACTAGAACAGTGTGCGGTACGATTCACTCAAGCATAAATCAATTAGGAGACGAAATGAGCTCTCAAGATTTGCAGGTTAGCTTGGTGTTTTGTTTGCCGTCGACGTCTATACCTACTTTTCTATCTTCAGGTACTTATTCATGATTGTTGCTTGTAACTACATATTTGTGTTGCTAGGAAACCATGAAGGGATCGAGAAAATCGCTAATGACCATACAGCAAACATCTTTGGATAGAGAAAATTTAGTGGGTAGAGTGAAAAACCTCAAGCATCAGCTCACCCAAGACTCTACTGTGTAAGTACTAACATCATCTATAAATAAAAACCGTTACTGTTTCAATTAGGTACATTAAGAATTAATGCACAATTACTTGTTTCTAGAGATGTAGAAATCAAACGCAAGATAGTTGTGTCAAGCAAAGAGACCCAGGCTAATCTTGACACGAAGATAACTGCAGATGACCTTACGAATACTGAAGGTGCTTCAGAAAAATACTGGGAAGTTCTAGCTGGAAAGCGCCAGTAAGTTTTGCTTCAATTCCTAGCTTACAAATTGCTGGTCTACTGAATCGCAGCAATAATGGCCTCTTCTAGCCCCCTCTGAGCCTACCATATAAGAGTAAAAGTTCCTCTGCTGGTATGACCTACTTTGTTTTATGGTGAATAGTAATAAAACTGGCAAAGTGCGAGTCGAGACTCATGCACGGAGGGTTCCGTACCATTATCTAGACAACATTTGAATATTTCAAGCCTCTACCTGTTATTAATATTGAGCAAAAAACAGCAAACAATTCACGGGCTCCCGTCTTAAATATTTATTTTATTCTGTTTTTAGCATTTGTTTTAGCAATAGAAATACATCATCTCTGAAAATTTCAACTGTCTAACTATTACAGTTCATGAGATACAGACGGACGGACTGACAGACAGCCGGATGGACAGACAGCGGAGTCTTGGTAAGAGGGTCCCTTAACCTTTGGGTACGGAACCCTAAAAATGGGAGTTCGATCAGTCTAATGATTTGTTTATTTGCAGGGTAGCCCTACAGGACGCTTTAGAAGAGAATGAGAGGCTCCGCAAGATCATTGAAGATCTGAAGGAAGAGAACACCCAGTACAAGCAGATGTTAGAAGAGGCTAACAGTTTTGTTGAAGTTATCAAGGTATTTGTTGAATTTCTATATTATGGTGCAAACAGGGTGCAAATCACTTGACTGATTGAACTTAATGAGCTATGAACTTGAAATTAAACTAATGGGCTGAAGACTAGCTAATTTGGATTGTGTTATGCAGAAACATTCCAATCCACAAAAAGGAACTTTCGGGAAAAACACTGTTTTGCTTTACATTGTTTTGTTACATTTTATATTTGTAATCACTATGATATTAAAAACGTCTGACCAAAAACATGTAAAGAAACTATGTTAAATTTAAAAATGTGATTTTCTTAGTTTTCATTTTTGTGGATTGAATTGGAATGTTTCTGCACAGTTTGTATAAGTTTATATAAACATTGTCATTACTTTTGAATAAAGAACACGCGAAGTATCATATTTACGTAGACTGAAAAACCAAAATCACTTCCCGGCGCGTTCTTTGAATTTGGAACGAAGACCGCGCCGGCACTGTTGTATGAAACGGTGTGCTGTTTGAATTTAGAACTCTTTTATCTATCGTACACATTGCGTTCTCGTGGCTGTATAGCCACAGATGCGTTTACCTTTAAACTGTAAAATAAAAATAAAAATTGGGGGTAAAGCGGAGTTCGTTGTTATTTTGTTAATAAAATAATTAAAATTAGTTCCGATGATTCTGAAAGTGAAAATGAAATGAACATTGACTGCACTCTACCAGATTTAAGATCGGAAGCTAAATTAGCGATGGAAAACCTGCTTCCAGCAAAATCAAAAGAAAAATTTATTATGTAAAAGGCCCCTTTTTAATTCCTTGCATTTTTTTTTTAAGAAAAGCACTATATATGCTTCGGCCGAAATGGCAATTGCCTGTCTCGTATCATTGAAGTCCTCGCCTGCGGCTCGGCCTTCAAACTCATACTCGACCTGCAATTGCCTATTTCGCTGCCTTTGCAATCATCATCATCATCATCATTCAGCCACAACAAGTCCACTTATGCAATAATGTACTATTATTACATTAATTGAGAGCTGGCATGAAAAAATAACACAGCTGCTATTTTAATAACATATGTAAAATAATAACATAATGACAATTTTGACTTTTGTGCTTTAGTTTGCCTATACTAGATTCAAAAGTTCCAATTTACCTTGTACATACATTGATGGTAAAGTTTCTGTTGGCATTCAATCACAATAGCAATAATAGCAAAGCAATACTTTTTTTTGTTTCAGGAGGAACTGGCTAGCGCCAGTAACGATGACACTGGCATTGATGTGAATGATGTCAGTGCGGCTGATGAGACCCTCTATGAAACAGCTGAGGATGAATCCGCAGACAATGAGCCGAAGGCTAAAGCCAGCAAAACTGAATAAATTTAGCGCTAGTATACAACCAAATATCTGTGAATCTAACTTTAATTTTCCTGCGAATGTTATCTTAAGTCTTGTTTCCTAAGTATTACTTCCTTAATTCTTAAATTAATTAGTTTTTAGTTATGAAGTGAAGCACATTTTCCTCTTGATTTCAGTAAAATTTGGGTTTCTGAAGGTTCAAGAATTATTTAGATATAAGTTTCACATATTTTTCAGATTTGGCTACATTTGGTGACTGAGATACAGTTATGTAAATTACAAAATCTAAAGTGAATAAAGGTAAAGAAATAACATTGACTTGTCATTATTTTTTTATAAAACTATATATTTGATTTAAACAGTCTGCCCAACACAAAGGACAAACTAATAATTAGTCAGTCAGCCTGTAAACTATTACCTATGGAAGACAGTAAATACTTAATTAAAAGGCAAGTTAAATTCCACACACCATAAGCAATCCTAATCTAATGTTTACATGTTATTACTGTTCTGCCACTATAACTTCAACTTTATATGAATGTAAAGAAATTATGGTCTATCCCTCTTCAGAAAACATTTGAACTGTTCATCGAAGGACAGCTCATGTGTCCACGGCATCAAGTCAGGGTACATGGATATGTTCATCACAACACTAACATCAGCATCGTTTGGTAACACACTTCTCACTTTTATATTCAGGCAGCCTGTCACATGCATGTAGTGGTTGACAATCAAATTGTAGATGAAGTTGGCGTATTTGCAGTCCAAATTGTCTGTTGTGCTGGGCATGACTGGTCTGCAGGATTTGATTTCTTCTAGGTATCCTGGTGTTATAATGGGCACTATGTAGTGGGCCTGAAATGGAAGAGAAGCTACCAGTAAAGCATCTGATATTATGATACAAAGACAGGTTTTTAATGACCTGAAACCAGCGAGTGCATTTCGCATGCGCGGGACTGATGATCAAGCAAGAGGTTTGTAAGGATTTTGGCAAGTGGCAAATCTTGGTGTCTTAAGGTTACAGCTTTGAGTTTACGTGCCTGTATATTCACAACACAACACAGTCTTAGGCAACACCTGAAAACAGTTACTTCAATAACAACTTTCGACTATATCTTAGAAGAGTGAATGAAAAATAAAAGCAAGAATTTCACACTTTTGCATACATATTGGATGAGGATTAAATATTAATATTGAAGAAATTTGTTAGACACTGTATATTTTTCAATGAACATCTGTGAGTTTGGAAAAACTCCAATGCTGCCCTTGTACAGCAGCTTAAAACCAGTGCTGCACCAAACTACAATTGGATGAAATGGATGGATGGATGGACTGGATGAATGAACCTTACCTTTTTGAAATATTCTCTAATGAACTTCTCAGGGTTTTGTAGGACATCTTCCTTCCTGTCATTTAATGTTATAGCTACCGCTTTGAGATCATCAGACCAATTGTTTACTTTATCCTGAATATTAAGAGCAGTTTCCAAACCATCTTCAGTGTATGTAAGTAAGAGGATTGGTATATCATTTGTTACTTCCTTAACTTTTCTCACTGCTGGTCGCTGCTGTAGGTGTGAAGGTTGTTTTGGCTCCTCTTCCTTTAGTATAATACTTCTATTTAGAGCCAGTGGCAAGTCAACTGTCACATTCTTTGGAAGACTAACAATTTCCCTCTCACTGCATTCTTTGCTATTGCTGTGGTATCCTGTATCAGATTTGTTATCTTCCTTTTTGAAACATGTTGCTAAGTCTGTTAGAGGCTGGTCTACTTTCTTCAGTATGTCATACCTTTTCATTTTAACTAAGGCATCAAGTATTTTGTCTAATGTCGCTTTATCATCATCTTGCATGAACAGTTTTAGTACAACATCTGTTGGGTCCTCTTTTACTGAATGTCTGATGTACTGCAAAAAAGGTGATGTTGAATTAAATTGAAAGTTAATAGATATTGTTTTCATAAATTTTATGATTTTTTTTGACAAACTTACATCCAAGTCATTTTGTGCTAGCCCCAGATGGCGACCAAGATCGCTCCAGCCGTTGGGAGTTCCACCCACAGTGGTAACCAAGCTTCGCCATGCCTCGTAACACACAGAGCCCACTTTAGATTTATTGTTACGATAATAGAGCAAACTTGTATGAAGGTAGCACACTTTCTTGCTCAATTGGTTTAGTTCAGATATTTCTGTAATTCTTTCCTTCTGTATGCCTTCTTCTAAGGCTAAAGTATCGATACTGAGGATGTCCGCATTATTATCAAATATCGTTCCTTCCCTGAAACAAGACACTTGTGAGTAACTTATGTGTCGTTTGTCTTAATTTTATTCAATCGTGGGATTTTCTAACGGTAGTGAAATATACGTACATTTTGTTGTTGAAACGATTGTTGTTGATAATAGTACTATTCAGAATTATTAAACTGCAACCTAATTATTTACAGAAATGAGGAAAAACTCAGCGAAAACTGTCGGACAACAAACGAAACACAGAGAAAATCGAAACGTCAATTTTTTAAATTGAAGAAACTAGCGCATTAATATACAGAGCGTGTAGTGGTAGCTGCACCCATATCACAGACAACTAAAGATAAAAAAAATGTCTATGTTTCGCACGGCCTTGGCGGGAATATTGATAAATTCTTGCAGTTTCGCCAAAAGTTTAGAAAATTAAAATGACTCACGATAGCAAAAACCTGACTTTGTAAGTACACACCTCGGGGTAGTTAGTGTCATTGGCAGTATATTTTCAACTTTGCAGCATTCCCTTACCCAGCGCTTTCCTTTCAAGGTCCAGTTTTACTGATGTTTTTGCCGACGAATTAGTTGACTCTCAACCAATCTCACTGTCTTCGACAGAATCACAGTCGAAAACTATAAATATAGAGACGAGCAATGCTGCTACAAACCCTCGACCACAAAAACATACAGGACAGTACGGAAATTTCAGATCTGTGGATGAAATAAGTGAGTTCGGCTGCGGCTTGTATAATTGTTATAGCGGAAATTTATGATTTAATATGTACTACGTACTATTTGAGGATCATTATTTATGTTAAGACCATTTTTTTACCCCAAGAAGTAATTAACGAACTTTAACGATATTTCCACCAATAGGGGTTTAAAATTGTCTTGCGTTTAAAGTTCTATGAAATATTAACGGCTTACATGGATCTGGTTTAAAAAAAATTACCTATACGAAAAAACTGTTTTCAGGTTTTGGGTTATTTCAAGAACGCGTTGCAAGGTTGCTAGATTTATGTTAATGGTACTGCTCCACCTGCGTTAACGTTACGTGGTACTACACGTTAATTAATGGACAAAATAACCTGCGGCTACATTAGGGGAACTGCGCCGTTAAAGGCTATTTTTGCAGAGATAACTCGTAACTGTTCATACTGCCGTCCACAAAGTAAAACGCCGTGGTATCCAAAAATCAACTTTCGAGTTATGCGCAAAAAACCAGGGAAATAATAAAAAAATATGCTACTTGGTAATTTGACTACACTTCAGGTATCAAAAGACAGATCTTTTTGAGTTGATACTTTAAAATAGCATTTTACCTTATTAGTAAAAAATATATTTTTGGCGTTATTACACACAATTATTACTTAATTATTTAATAATTAAACTAACATAACGGCATTTTTCAGTTTTTTATCTCTGGAAGTAGGTACTTATAAAAGATAGTAAAAGTGGGTTATGATTGGGTTGGATAAAGAAAGATGTCATCAAAAAGTCAAAATCGACTGGATGGTCGATAACGGCATTTTAGGTTGTGAACGGCAGCATAGCACTCCGGACTCCGGACGAGCGTACGAATACGATGAAGGTTGAAGCAGCTGCATTGGTGGCAGCAATGAGCGTGCTAAACTATAATAATATGCATTTATACAATGTAGTTTTGGATCTCATAGGCACGGTTCTGTTCGAAATAATTTCAAAAACTCTAACACTTTCTCATTCGACCACTCCATTATTTATAGACAACAATGCAGTTCCCGCCAAAAACGATCACATGTCGTTACTCCGCGCGTGCGCCGCCCTAGAATGAGAGGCCGTTAACATGTAGCCAACAACGACGAATCGACTGAAATCGACGCGTTACAAACCCTTTGATGTTACGTACGAAAAAACCACTACCTGAGCTATCGCCCAACGTCTAACGTCATTAATAATGCACCCTTTTAGGGCACTTAACTGTTGGCCACATTGTGTAATGTCATGGTTATCGCCTTTATTAACGTGTTGCGGTACGACGCAGGTGGACGCACTGACCGTTAAGTTATTACTTGCATAAACAGTATTTTTACATGCGACAGACAACGTTGTGAACTCAACGACGACTAACTTAAACCATGTTAGTCTAAAAACCATTATTTCGAAATTTTTGTATATGTACGACTGTATGATTTTGTAAAGTTTTTAGTGTCTCATGTAAAATTTTATAAAAGTCGGATGCCGAACGACGATATCACTCATATTGCGTTTACAGTCGACAGCCACATCAACTTTTACATCCGTGCACTCTACTCAGTTACGTCACGGGTGACTGCAACGATCATGTAATGGTCAACCTTACTTTTAATAATTTGTTTCAGTTGCAAAATATAGGAGTGTCTTCACCTACCCATTCTTCAATCTGGTTCAATCAAATGTTATTGAAGATGCTCTCTATTCAGGTAGGTTCAACAAAACCTAAAAATATTCTAATATATTTAAAATATAACTTTAACTTAATAAACGTTCACCTTGACTAACGTAGTACATTCTTATTTTGATTCCAGATAAGTCAATGGTGGTATGTGCGCCTACTGGCTCTGGAAAAACCGTTGTGTTCGAAATGGCCATAGTTCAGCTACTAATGGAGTTGGAAGACAATCACTATACAGACGACTTCAAGATTATCTACAGTAAAATACCTGATGGAAATATATTAAAATACCTATATAGTATTATTGGGTACTTGGGGCGCTGCAATGTAGTGTTTTGTACAGTCGACGGTACATTAAACATGCTTGGGTCATGATTGACTGTAGCGTTCAATCCCCCGAAATTAATTTTCTCTAGTAGGTATTTTAATTTCCAATGCATGGACAACTTCGTAAGGGAAATACTTATACATAAAGCTTGATCAGCTGTCGACTATACATTACGCTTCCGCGTAAAGATATTATGCATGGGGGCTATTGCATTTCGCTAAGCCAGTGAATGGACGATAACTTTCATCATCAACCCATTATGTCCCCACCGAGGGGCACGGGTCTCTTCCCTGAGGAAGGTATAGGCCATACTCCACCACGGAGGCCAAGTCCGGATTGGTCAATAACTTTAACGGCACGATATTTTTCCATACAACGGCCGGCTAAGGCCGAAATGTATGAAAATTCGTTACGGTTTTCGTCCAATATTCAAAAACCTCCCAATGTCAAAAAACTCGAAAGGCAAAGCTCACTTGGCAAAGTTCTAAAGGTACCTTAAAATATAATACGGATATTCTTACGCCTATTTTGTATTAATTTGCTTTTTACAGTGGCGCCAGTCAAGGCGATATGCACTGAAAGGCTGACGGAATGGTATTCAAAGTTCACCAAGTTAGGCCTACTATGCATCGAAGTTACCGGGGACACTAATGTTGATTTCTCACAGCTGAAGCCTTACAGGTAGGTAAATGATTATTTCACTGAGAAATTTTTAACAATATTTTTTACCCTTTACCTTTTTTATCTAACGTTCAAGACACGGCTCAGTAATACACGATCTCCGTCTTGCATTTCCGCGCTTGACTCTTGCCTACCTACTGATGACTGAATTGAAAGGGCGTTAATATCCCCTAACGTTAACGTTGTAGCTAATGGTGGTAACCCGCTAAGCACAATCTCTGAAGGGGTTGATATTCACTGTCAATACCATAATTTCACTACAGTTGGTCATTTTATTAATAGGTCGGAGAGGTTGGGCGTCTAACTATAATAACTATTTATTGCGTCTTTTACCTTTATCTAAGCTAAAAGGTAAAGTGGCTCTCAGCAGAGGCCTTTATACAGCTTAGTGACAGAGGCGAAAACAACTGCCACAATCCCACAGGATAATAATAACAACGCCAGAGAAGTGGGACATCCTGACGCGCCGCTGGACGGACTACCGCGGGCTGGTGGGAGTCATCAAGCTGTTCCTTATCGACGAGGTGCATATACTCAATGACGAGACGAGAGGGCCGGTTCTCGAGACCGTCGTCAGCCGCATGAAGGCCATCGAGGTGATCATTTAAGCTACGGCGCGTCTATTCTTTGTCTTTGTCTTCGCGATGCTCATACATAAATAATCGCGATTAGACCCATATTAAATGGGTCTAATAGCGATTATTTATTAAGTATACCCTACGAATAATGTTTTTAACTATCACTGAGCGGGTATACCCTCACTACGATAATTGTCTGTACTGGCCATTTCCTTGAAGGGGCAAAAAATATGAAACTCGTAGATATTTCTCTGAGAACACGATTTTCAGTGAGTTAGCAGTTGAATTGTCATGACAAGCCAATTCCCTACTACGACGGTCTATTTCATGGTATCAATTTACCGTAAACTATAGAAATAAGCCATGTAATACGCTAAAAAAATGGTTCCAAGCAAAGTTGTTTAAAATTCAATTTTCTACAATTTTGGTTCTTATACATTTTTCCGTCAGATCGATATTTTTCGATTTTTATCCGAAAAGAGGTGGGTAAAATATTATCATTGCATTCACGTTTTTTTTCAATCGAAACATTGTTACAACCTCTACAACCAAAGTTTTATGAAATTAAATTTCCTGCAATTTTGGTCGTCCTAAGATAAGAACCGAAATAGTAGAAAATTTAATGTTTTAACAATTTAGTTTATTACAATTTTTCATGCAAAATAAAAATAAACGAGTTGTTAATCAAACAAAACTTCACCCCTCTTTTGGGGTATAAATCGGAAATATCGATCCTAGGAAAAAAAAGATGACAAAAAAATTTTTCGTGTGAAATTGAAAATAAATATTCAATAACCCTTAAAATCAAGATGGCTGATGACGCAACGGATCGAGTACCCCTCCCCCCTCTCCAACGAATTCCAAAGAAAAATTGCAACTTAAAATTTTTTCCCGGTCAAATCCTAATTCGACTGGGCTGTCAAAATTTTAGGTTTTACAATAACGATTACAAAATCTTATTCTCATCTTATTTTATTCTACTATAATTATTTATTACATTATTATAAATTAAATTTTTCGTTTCTTTTCAGAAAATCTTTATCGTAAGCCCTGTCCCAAAGCGACAATAAAATTCTTTATTAAAAACTTATGTTACCTTTAGAAAATTTGTAATCACTACCGCAATAATTTTGTCATTATACCTACCGCTTTAAATTTCCTTACATATCTCCTAAAATATTAGTATCACATAAGGTTACACCTGAAAGCAAGCCGCTTCCAACCGGTCTTTTTGGAAATCCATGGAGGAGGCCTATGTCCAGCAGTGGACTTCTTGTGGATGAATGATGATGATGATGATGAAGGTTACACCTAATTGAAGTTGTTTGGCATGACCGTAGGAATCCATTTTAGGCAGGAGTAAACAAATACCAGAGCTTTTTTTTCGTTCTTCAAAATTAATTGATTTCGAAGAACTAACCAGTTTACCCGTGACCGGCAGCTGCAACGTTGTCGGAAAGTCGGGAATTTAAGTTAATGAAATTTTGGCTAATAAAATAATCGCCATTAGACCCGTTTAATATATATAACGTTTCTTCGTCTACCTTTAAAATAGAAAACACTTGAAATCGGATGAGATGTTTCGGTGTCTATCTTCTATCTAAAATTGTGCACTTTATAAGTAATATTAGTGCAGACAAGAAAGTCAGTTAAACCAAGTGCTTAAACCATCATAGATTAACTCGCCTGTCATTATGAATCTTGAAGAAGCATTCTCCCTTCACACCGATGTAGGTACCTAATTAAGATAGATAGAATATTATTAGATTAATTCCGGATTTCGCCTACGAAGTTTTTAAGCAAAATATTCAAAACAGAATATTCTTTATTGTACCTACACAAGTACAATCCAACTATTTCGCTCTCTCTAGCTACGTGAAGCAACACTTCTCTGTATCTCTGTAACTCTACCACAGCTTGGTAGAGTAGGTCAGTTGCTATCGCGGTTTATTCATGTCGATATCACCAAAAAGATGCGAGGAAGTCGTTACAAAAAAAAACTTCCACACAACTCAATCATGTTAAATAAGAATAAGAATATTTATTTGCTAAATCATGGTAATTAGGGTCATCATCAACCCATTATGTCCCCACCGAGGGGCACGGGTCGCTCGTAGCCCCGGCTGCCTGAGTGATCTTAAACGATCACGAAGGTTAAGCAACACAGGGCGCGTTCAGTGCATGGATGGGTCGCCGTCTATGCCTAACGCTAGTGGCATTTTTCCGAGCGGTTCCGTGCTTCGCAAGGCACGTTAAGCTGTTGGTAATTAGGGTGCGCAAATATTATTTTTGTGCGCATTTATTATTTTTGGCCAACCAACCTAGGATACCCTGCGCTAAGGTAGGTAACCAGACATCACAAACATGGAAATACACCCGGACTGAGGGCATTTCTACGAATCAAGTACGGCATACGTACAATTCCTACAAGAGAGACCTAACTCTTCCCACCAGTCGTCATCACAATCCGCCTTTCGCATCGAGCAACTCCAGAGGCAGTACCGAGGCGAGCAGGCCGACCCGAGGGCGGCTCCCCCGCGTATTCGGTTCGTGGCGGTTTCGGCCACTGTCAGTAACCCCGAAGACGTCGCCGCTTGGCTCTCTAGCAGCGAGAAGCCTGCCGTTTATCACAAGTGAGGCATAACAATTTCAATCGTTTATTGCTTCATGTGGCACATAACATAACATAAGCAGCCTATATACGTCCCACTGCTGGGTACAGGCCTTCTCTTATGGAAGGGATGTGGTACATATTTGGTCTTAATATAAATAATATATAGTCCTCAACATGAGCCCTGTAAGGGCGCTGCAACACAGTCTTATGTTTTTATAATAAAAATAATATAAGAAGTATCTGGTACGAGTAAGTATTTGCCTAATAAACCAAACAACTAACTTAGCACTAATAACACTAATAAATGGAATTTTTGGGAAAATTCTAGGGATATTGCGAAAACATGGATAATCTGACAATGATGATGATGTTTCTCAATCTTACTGAAAAAAGTTATTGTTTTAGTTGAGAGCGGTCTCAACTCCATTAAATATATTATAAACAAAAGCTGCTGACTTGCTTACAAAAACACAATCACAAACAAAACAACGTGCAAGAATGGATTGACTTTCAATATGCCAATTCGTCAACCAATCAGAGAAGATGCTGTTTTGGGCGCTCCGACCGGCCAATCGTATTCTTATTTCATAATAGCCAACCATTATTTTCGCAATCGTACTAAGCCTTTTTGTAAAAACCCAAACTCTATCTTTTTTCAGTAAGATAGAGAAATATCTTCACCATTATGTAATTATCCGTGTTTCCGCAATATCCCTAGAATTTTCGCAAAAATTCGATTTATGAAATCAGCCTACGAAATATAAATCGACTATACCCTCTAAAACCAGACGATAACTAGTAACAAATTAAAACCAGAGGCAGACCAATATTGCCCTAGGCCGCGTAGTACAGTTGACAGCATATCACCTTTACTCGGTTGCACTCTACTCAGTTACATTACTGGCGACATTGCGACAAAAATGTAAAGGTTGACCTTCTGTCAACTGTACTAGCTGCCCCTTTTCTTCCGTTATTTACTGAGTTACATATGATTTTCTGTGAATTTTCTGTATATTATCCCTTTACCCGATCATCTTTTGTTTTTCGTTCTTATACGAGTATAATTTAGAATTTTAGATTATCCCTCGCGGGTCAGTGTTTTTTCCGCGATTGGCCAACCAGGCCGCCTGCCTGTGCCTGGAAAGTCCGCGTCTGGGGCGCTACTATGTAAGTCCTCCACTGTATGGAGTTGTCTGATTCAGCCTGCTCCGAACTGTGAAATACAAACATGTTTTAACACTGGAGTCTTTAAAGTGGTTAATCCGATAGAGTGGACAGTCACGTGATAGAAGGGCTGGGCGTGCCCTAACCTAACGGCAACGTGCCATAGGCGAAACAGAACGTACCGTCATCATCAGTGGAGATGAAAGGTCCTTTGATATCAGAATGATTCTTCTTGCTATCGCACCTTTGAATCTTCTAACAGAAGAATTGAAAGTGAAGGCATTCGTAGGATATAGGCACAGTAACTTAGAACATTGAGGTCCGATTACCAAGTCTTCACAGTTTCAACCATTTCTGCCGGACACAAGTTGATGTTGCCATGCGCAAAAAGCCCATTCTAAGCATTGGGGGCATCCCACAAACTTTCCAGTAGACGATTATTTAATTTGTCACTTTGCTGGTTAATTTCATTGTATCCTTGCTGAAAACCCTATTAGGTTTGGAGACGAGTGCCGACCAGTGAAGATAAAGCGCATAGTGGAAGGTTACCCATGCGGAGAAGGCACAAGCATATTCAAATTCGATATTATACTCAACTACAAGCTCTGGCCTATCATACAGAAATACTACGATGGCAAACCTACGCTGGTAAGTAACTAGTAGTAGGTAGCCAAGCCCTCTACTCACAGAAATGAATTAAATCACAGTTCTGGGTCATTAGTCATTACCAGTTCGTTGTCCCTTAAGCTGCATTCACCGTAGGTTCCAGGGCTCTATTTCATAAAACTACAATTCATGGTTTGCTATAACAATTCGATGTACATTGCAAAGTTGATTAAACCACAGATTACCAAGTAGACTCTGCTACGATTGTAATAATAAACAAAGAATTGCAGTTTTATGAAACGCGGCCCGGTCGCTATAGGTATCTTGTTCATGCAAAAGTGCAACAAATCATTGTCAAGGGGATGTTTTTAGGGGGTGATTCAAGGGGATCTTCCATATTTTTGTTCATACGTTTTATATTTGTTTAATCACTGTAATATTAAAAACGTTTGAACAAAAACCTGGAACAAAACATTAAACTTAAAAAGTGTTTATCTCAAAAGTTACTTTTTTGGATTAGAATGTTTGTGCGTAACACGGTCCATAGGTATATTATAAGCACCACTAATGGAACCAAAATCGTCATAAAAAATCAATACGTTTTTGCCAAAAAAATATTCACAGCAATTTTTAGAACCTAACGGTCTTATTTAAAAAAACAAGATTCCTTAAAATACTTTATAAACGCCGATTAAAGTAGTCTGTGGTGGAGATTTTACAAGGAAAATACGTAACTGTTGGTATGAATTGGTAATTTGGAGTCGGTGCCCAAATCACTGGGCACCGACAAAACATTTTACTTCTACAATACCTACATGCATGTATAACACACTTCTAATTATTTAAATTATTTCCAATTTTTAGTGCTGAATTGTTTCGAAGCAGGTTTCTATTTTTTATTTAAAAATGTTCTTTTTCAATTTTTTTGTGGGGGAGCGGTAGAAAAATAAACAAGACCCTTATAGCCATAATTTTTCATACTTAATTCGTTGTCTTAAAATTTGACGTTCCCAATTTCCATCTCTGAAAGTCTTCACCAGAACATCACCAAATGAACTTGTGACTACTTTTACGCTATTTTATGAAACATACGGATATTACTAAAGTCCTTATTTACTGCTGTCCATTGGAGAGTTCCATTCTCCATCTTTGAAAGTCTTCATCAGATCTTCACCAAACTAAAATGGAACCAAAGGAACGTTATATCTATTCGACCAAAAAAAAAAATTGTCTAAATCGGTTAAGATTTGACGGAGTTATGGAGGAACATAGCAAAAAAAAATATTATATATAAGCCCCCTGCAAGTTACCGGCCCCCCACGCCTGCTGCATTAAAAAAAACAATGATCAAAGGCGATATTTAAAAAAACACGATTCCCTTAAACAAGCACGTACCCAGAATTTTTTGTCGGGGGGGGTCCAGGTCCAGGCAAATGATTAAGGTATCGCGTAAATGGATACTTAAAATTAAAAGAAAATTGTTTTCACAAATTATTTAATGCATATCTCGGTAATATAAGACAGTATTATAACGTTAAATTTAAACGTCTTGGTCTTAAGGACATTTGGTGTAAAACGTCGTCTACTGAAAGAATCTGAGTTGAATGGGCTGACATCAATACCAAACCAGTTAGACGATCATTGCCCATTTTATTGCGTAAATAGGTTTTAACCCTTTTTAAAGTTGAAAACGATCTTTCGACGCTTGCAGTAGATACAGGGAGAGACACTAACAGTTTTAATAGTGTGTGTATATGTGGATAAAATACAGCATCACACTTAGCCAACACTTCTATTGCTTCTCTCTTGATTGAAGTTTGATCAGCATTTTTCCACTTTTCAGCCCATAGGTGATATTCGCTCTCCAATGTGACCGCAGACACATCGTCATCTAAGTAAGAAAGTAGATTTGACAAGTTCTGTGCATTGTTGACACATATCTTATGTGGTAATAACATTTCTAGCGTTGTCAAAATTTGTACATTGCTCCCTTCAAATCGACTTTTCAGACTTCCAAGAAGGTCATCCAGACACGGAATGAAAATACTTCTTTTGAAATATTCCAATGGTGAATCTGCTGGATAATTTTCTCTATGTACTTGTCTGCCAGTTATTCGTGGCATTGTGATAGATTCGATGCCAAAGAGAGTGCAAGAGAGATTTACAACTCTTGTGAATATCTTTTTAAATTCTTCGTCTAGTGTATTACTTCTTAAGTTCTGAATCTGTTGTATTACATCCTTTGCAAAAGTCAATGCAGAACTTAAATCATGTTCAGGACTTTGCAAATACTGAGACAACGCCAGTGTATAACTTAGCAACTTCTCACAAACTAAAACAGATATTAAGAATGCTGGACTTTTCATTGCTGAAACCAATTGTTCCGCTTTAGCTGCAATGTCTCTTCCTGTTGCAGAAACATCAAAGAGGCTAATGACAATGGGTTCAATTAGCTCAACAAATACGATGATGGCGTTATGACGTTCCACAAATCGCGTTTCACAAACACCTATTAACCGTGTCCTTTTTGTCTCTGGTACTAATGCCTGAATGTGACTTTTCAGTATATGACCATTTAATGAATTATTTCGAAATAAATTGCAAATGTCCTTAATGGTTTGTAGACAGTTTTTGACACACGGTGTTGTCATACCTGCACTAAGTGCAAGATTCAAACGATGATTGGCACAATGGACATACATGGCTTTAGGATATAATTCTCTGATTCGTGCTTGTACGCCTTTGAACTCACCACTGAAAGATCCAGCTCCATCATAACCTTGCCCAGCTAGTTTTTCCAAATTCAAGCCAAGTTCTCCGCATTTTTTTATTATCAAGTTTGAAATCGCGACACCAGTCATTTCCGTCAGTGGTATAAAACACAAAAAATCATCTTTGAGAACCATATTTTTGAGAT
Source organism: Yponomeuta malinellus (assembly GCA_947308005.1). Taxonomy (NCBI): domain Eukaryota; kingdom Metazoa; phylum Arthropoda; class Insecta; order Lepidoptera; family Yponomeutidae; genus Yponomeuta; species Yponomeuta malinellus. The sequence continues at coordinate 9,170,694 of OX371006.1, read as the reverse complement.
CGACATATCGCACACATAGAGAAAACTGTTCAATTCCTGATACATCCAAAGTTTCATCTGCAAGGATACTGAAAAACCCTGATTCATTTGCATCTTTTACGATTTTAGTTTGAATTAATTTACCACAGATATCAATAATTTCGTTTACGATTTTAGGACTTGTATACATTGCATTTTTTTTTGCATTTTCTAAATGTTCTTTGAGTGTATTGTCACCCGCTTCCACTCTGAACCTTAATAGGGCTCTAAATTTTCCATCTCGAGAATCTCGGGCATCTAGTGTTTTGGAAAGATCAGAACTCTCGTCATCACCGCGAAGTGCAATTTCATTTTGTCCGCAAAATATAACTGTTTTTATTATGGGTCTAATAGCGTCTCTGTTCTCTAAGATTTGCTTCCTTCGGTTAGAATCGAGTTGACTAATAACTGAAAGTGTTGAATCAGCTTGTTGCATGAGGAAATTTTCCGCTAAAGTCGTTGATTCCTTGTGATAAGCAGTTTTCTCGTGATCGCGAAACTTCTCCACTGCGTGTTTCCATTTAACGAATGGATTATCAACTAAAACACCTATTTTTTGATGTTTACCCTTTCCAACGCAATCTTTGGAGAATGCCACACAATATTTACAAAATGCACCATCAAAGTGTTTTGAATATATCAACCATTTCCATTTGTTAATCCAGTTCCTTTGAAACTTCAACATCTTTCCACCCACATTTTTTGCTGGGAATTGAAAGTCATTATCTGGATTGGTCAGTGAAAGAATAATTGTTCTCACCGCGTCTGGTACAGTTGTGTTAGAAAATTCCTTTGATTTTAAAATATGATGTCCAATATCGTGCTCGTTTGGGACTTCCAGAGCAGTATCTGTTTCCTTTAAACATATATTAGATAAGTGAGAAGTTGATGATCCACTTGGTCTAGGTTCATGCTGTGGTGCACCGAAATCATCAGCAACAGGTAGAGTCGTACTGTCTAGATTGACGATTTTTGATAATGTTGATGGTCCACTCGTTCCGGGTTGATTCTGTGGTAAAGTTAAATCATCAGCAGCAGCTAGAGACGTTTTGTCTAGGTTGGCAATTTTCGATAACGATTTATCAGATCTTTTAAAATTTCCTTTGTCCATATCTTCCTCGCTATGTTTGGCTATTTTAGGCCGGAAAAAGTCGCTTATTTTAGAATTACGCTTCATTGTCGTGGTGATAAGCAGGACTTCGCTTCATCACATAAGTCAAATTGTAGATAGTCTCAGTCCTTTTTTTTGTCGTTTTTCGTTGATTGAATGACTCGTTCAGCCCTGTAAACGTACAATAAAAATGTAGTAACTACTCAATGAAGAACTAGCGGTGCCCGCGACTTCATCCGCGTGGACTAACAGTTTTAAGTGAACAACAGCGCCATCAGTTGCCTTTTCAATAAACTACACCATTCCTAGATTTTAAATTATATTATTATATTATATTATTATATCTTCTCTTCCGGTGAACCGATTTGGATGAAATAAAGCCTACACTTTTTTTTATACGGGCTCACTCTTGGCTTCGGGGGCGAAGGTGAAGCCTAAGATGGAAGCGAGTTTGCCCGGAAGCCCACAAGAGGGCACTGGTTACCCCGCGCCCGCACACTGACGGAACGCAGCATTTGCTACTTGGCGCCAGACTTCGACGGGAGGGTGGTAGCTAGCCATTAATTACAAATTCCTCGGTACCTACAAAACAGTAGCTGACTGACTGACTTACTGACATACAACACGCAAAGCGTAAACTGCTAGGTACTACATTTATATTTATTTTTTGTGATTTTAAATTATTCTTGTCATATTTGTCTTTTTGATATCTTTTTTGTATAGATAAACGTTGCCGAATTGGAATATGAATAAAAAATTATCATAGAGTATATAACGAAACCGGCAAAACCCAGTCCAGATAGTTACCAAAGTACAAAATTGAATTCCCAACGGCCCGTTTACGAAATGACAATTACTTTTTATGTACAATTATCTAGCCCAGGTAAAACAAACAAATATAACAATATTTTAGTTTATTCTTTTTTCACTCACCTGTAGCTTGATTGAACTAAATCTACTACACAACCGAGCGTCGGCGCGTGGTGGATTAACAAATGCAATCATAAAGCGTGCGCACGAACAGAATCCGTCGAGCGAACTGAACCGACCGATTCGGTGTCTGCGGGGGCGGTGAGGTGGGGCGGCCCGGTCACCGTGGCCGGCCGAGGCGGAAGTTATTAATACTTGCTCCAATGACCGTTGAGGTGCCCCGCCACCACCCGCCCGCCCCGCAGATCAAAACTGAGAGTCATATTTGGCACTGTACTTACTACTGAGGGATTTATTTTATGGGTTGCATCTATTTTCGGGAGGGGTCCGGACCCCTTGGACCCCCCCCCTGGGTACGTCCTTGCCCTTAAAGTTAGTCTGCGGCAGACACTATATAAGCGAAAGACAATTTAAACTGTATTTGAGGAAGTGTTTAAAGGAAACGTGTTGTTTATAAATAGGACTGTAAACATTTTCAGTCTTGTTTATAAAATGTAGATTCCACTTTTAAGATGGAGTTAAAGCTGGTTTACGAGAGGAATTCCAGTTATAAACGGGCTTTAACTCCGTCTTAAGAGTGTTTTTGTGGTGTCCACTTTTTATAAATATTTCTTGTGTGTTTTTCTTTTAGATCTTCTGTAACACCCGGAAGAGTGTAGGCATGACAGCCGAGACTCTCGCCCGAGAGCTGACGATCAACTTCAATGCCGAACAGAAGGCCAAGCTGACTACGCTGGCTTCCACGATCAAGAACAAGAAACTACAGGTAGACTATTACTTTTCTTGCGGTAGAAGCTAAGAATAAAAGAACCGTCTCATACATATTATATTACTATCATTGGGTAAAAGCCTTAAAAGGCTAATTTCATTTAGTTGACCAAGTTTTGGTGCTAAAATGCCAGAATTTTAGAATTTATCGGAATTCTGTCAGATTTATCGTAACAAAGAATAAAAAAATGTTCTTACGTATCCACCGCAAACTCATCCCGACTGCGCGGATTTTTGTTTAAGTTATCTGCCGGGCATTATCTACAGGTACTTTGAAATATTTCTTATTGTGCCAGGCCCTAGTCCTCAGTGGTGTAGGATGCCATCACGCCGGATTGCTCTTCGAAGAAAGAGTAAACATCGAACGAGCGTTTAGACAAAGAGACTTGCCCATACTCATAACCACCACCACTTTGGGTAAGCTTTACTTGAACATTCAGTTTTAGTATGTAAGGAAAGGTAGATATTTATTAGTTAATATGCAAAATTAATGCGGTGGTAGCGGAGCGGTGTAGAACGCCGGCTTCTCGTTCGGGAGGTCGTGGGTTCGAATCCCGGCATGTACCAATGACTTTTCTAAGTTACGTACGTTTGTGAAGTTACAGGAGCAAAACCACACGCTAACTGTGAAGAAAAACACCGTGAGGAAACCTGAGTGTCTGAGGTGTTCACACACCTCAGCGCTTGAAATTGCCAATCCGCGGTGGGCACGCGTGGTGATTAGGCCTATACTCTCTCTCTCTCTGTGAGAAGGCCTGTGCCCTGCAGTGGGATGTAGGTATATAGGCTACATAAAAAAAGCAAAATTTAGACCGGATTTTTCAATAGTCCGATAAAACTTAACTGGAGAATAAAACTGATGTCGTCACTGTCTTGTCGTATGATTTAGACAGTGATAGCATGCAATTTATTCTCCAGTTAAGTTTTATCTGACTATTGAAAAAATTGCCCTAAAGCGAATAAATACGAGACGTAAAGCCATACAAATTGAGACAATAAAGCCAACATTGAAGATAGCTGAACGTTATGTATGTTATACACGTTTTATAAGGAATGCTTATCCCTAAAATTTAATTATTTATTAAGATACTCAAATTTACATGTGGCAATGTTGTGGGTGCATACTTTAGACCACAACTTAGTACTCATGTCATAGGTACTATTACCTACTTTTATATCGTGTAATGGTTGTGATCTGGTCTGTACACCAAATAAAATAAAAATAAAATATCAAGCAGTTTACCTAATTACATAAAAATATTAACTCTAGTATACTGCATTTGAAACAAACCTAAATAAGTTTTTACTGTAAAAATATTATGGAGTAATAAGAAAAATATTATTATGGAGGTTGAAGAATTTTTAAATGATGTTAATTGGAGGTAAAAAACTGGACATTTCATAATTATTCCGCCCATATATTTTTGACATTTTATTATTTGCAGTGTCACTAACTTGACTAACGTATTAATTATAGGTAATAATAAGTTGTAATATAATTTGACATTTTGATATTTTTATTTGCTGACATTGACATGTTCGAAATTGTATTATTTCTGTATTTTATTATTTATTGTTAGTTTTTAGGGTTCCGTACACCGTATAAAAAAAACGGAAAACTTATACTTTACTGTGTCATATATCAGATGAAAGAGCTCGTTATGAGGATCTCAAATATATTTTTGTTATTATTGTAAAATAAATAGATAATAATTATTCATGAAAGAAGACGAAAATTGACCATTCCCCCCTGATCTTCGGAACTACTTAGCCTAAAATTTTGAAAAAAATACAAAATATAGCTTATTGCTTGTAGATTACAGGAAAACCTATAAAAAATCTATCAATTGAAAATAAAGTGGTTAACGCAATATAATACTTTCACTTACGGAAAATAGTTCACTAAAACACCACTAGATAGCGCTAGTATTAGTAAACTCGCGTTTTCCTGTGAGGATTTCAAATGTGATACCACAATTGAATAAAAACATTTGAGTTTGGCATTGTACGGAACCCTCTTTACGCGATTTCAACTCGCACTTGGCCGTTTTTTAAAGATTTTATACACAATGCGTACGTGCACTCTAATCAGTTACGTGATTACGTCAAGGGCGACTTTAAAAAAAAACGGCCATTTGCGCTTTAAAGCTTAGTAGGTACCTATTTCGCAAACGGAACCCTAAATAAAAAAAATGGTCTTCCTACACCCACAATATTTTTCAACGACAAGTCCAACGATATTGCATACTATGGTGTAGGTGAGAAAAAAAAATTGCAGGGAAGGTACCCTAGAATTTTTTTTTCGAATATTTATTCTACCGTTTTGTCGGCGTTAATATGTACATCTAAGCCAAATTTCAGCTCTCTAGTACTTACTGTCTCTGGGCTAAGCAGCGGACGGACAGACAGACGGACGGACAAGGTGAAACTACAAGGGTTCCTTGTCCACTACGCAACCCTAAAAAGCGCGTGGGGCTGTTGCGGGTTACGCGGTCGTTGACTTAACGTTAAACGTCTATAAGTAAGCGTTAACTTTTAGCTCAAACTGCGCAATGTGTTATGCTTCACTGGCGCCGTCTAGCAGCACGAGTAAAGAGGATCTGATACGATATAGAATCAACGATATAGAAATAAATTTCACACGATACGTAGTTACAGCTTATTAAATAAATGACATCCATACATACATAATAAACTCACGCCTGAATCCCAGAGGGGTAAGGCAGAGACCAGGAACTGCCACTTGCTACGATCCTGACCGATCACTTTCGCTTCCTCAACGTTCATAGTCGTTGCATATAAATGAATTATTAATTATTTGCCTAGAATATTTAACGATAATTTGTTGTGTATTCCAGCAATGGGTGTCAATTTACCAGCACATCTGGTTATCATCAAGAATACTCAGCAATATGTAAGCGGCGCCTTTCAGGTAAAGCGCTTGGTTATAATTTTTAAGAACCAGCCTATTTGTATAAAACAATAAATCACTGCCTAAATGTCTGGTGACATCTTCCGAAGAACCATATAAGCAATATTAGTACATAAGTGGAAGTTTTGACTGCCTCGTTGGTCTAGCGGTATCACATCTGATTATTATGCCGGAGGAAGTGGGTTCGACTCCCACTGGGAGCCGCCGTACAAATGGCCTCTGTCTGGGTGTATTTCCATGTTTGTGACGTCCTTGCCTGGTTACCATAACACAGAGTCACCTTGTTTGGGAGCAGGACAAGTGATTATGTTATAGTTATAAATATTACAATCAATAACCTATGGGGTAAAAAAGTTCTGCAGTGGAGACCACGAACAGGGACCTAATTATTTCATAAAACTGCAATTCATAGCATGATTTCGACGTACATTACTATTGTTAAGTACTACAACTTCACAAAAAAAAAAAACAATACAATGAGGACTATTTTCCAGTGATAGTTAAAAACACAGATGTCTAATTATGGTAAGGCGGGTGGGGCTTGTCAATTGTGTTATCAATCGGAGCGAATTCAGTATTACCCGACAAAATATCTTTGCACCTGCCACGGTCAGTGGCCTAATTACGGGCACCAAATCCTAAGCGATTCCAATCGTCTAACTGTCAAATTCCATACTAATTTGACAGTTAGACGATTGGAATCGCTCAGGATTTGGTGAGCGTAATATAGGGGCAGAGCGCCATCTTATCTAGGTACCTTCCACCTAGATATTTCGACGAGTCATATATCATGAAGTCAATGGTTTGACGTTTTTGTATGAAACCAATCCAACCAACTCTCTCATTTACTATCGCCCAATTAACGTTCGCGTCGTCACGCATGGCGCACAGAATGAACCAATCACAGAGTGATTTACTCTACAGCACATCTTGCGCTCATTTCATTGGTAAAGGCTAATCGAGAGGACAGGGATCGTTTTTGAGAGTGAAGTTTGTAGTAAGACATACTTCTACGGTTTTTTTATTCGTAGGAGTACAGCATAAGCACAGTACTACAGATGGTGGGTCGTGCTGGGAGGCCGCAGTTTGACACTGAGGCAACTGCCGTCATTATGACGAGGCTGCAGGATAAGGTAGGTCCAGACTTCACCTTGTAACGGTGTAAACCTTTTTACAACATTTTTAGGGTTCCGTACCCGAAGGGTGCCAAACAAGACCCTATTACTAAGACTTCATTGTCCGTCTGTCCGTATGTCTGTCTGTCTGTCTGTCTGTCAGTCACCAGGCTGTATCTCATGAACCATGATAGCTAGGCAGTTGAAATTTTCACAGATGATGAATTTCTGTTGCCACTATAACAAAAAATATTAAAATCAGAATAAAATATATATTTAAGGGGGGGCTCCCGTGCAACAAACGTAATTTGCCGTTTTTTGCTCGATATTAATAACGGCAACAGGTAGATGCTTGAAATATTTACAGATATTTAGTTCTGTATTCGCTTCAAAAATAAATAATTAAATTGAAATAGCCAGCGAGCCAGACCACAGAGAGCTTGCGATACTAGAACATTGCAAGTCCCAGTCTGCAACGCTGAGTTCCATTTCAACTTGTTCTCTGTGTGCGCTGCTCGCCAGTAGAACTCTCTACCAAACCAAAGACAGTTAGGAATAGCTCGTCAGTGTCACTATTCCGTACGAATCTAAAAGAGCACTTCCTTTCTAAACTATAATATTATTATTTTATGTAACTATATTTTTAGTAGTATAAATACCTACTATATTAAATATATATAAATTTTATTATTAATATTATATATAAATTGGTTTGATATTTATTTTCCTTATTTTATTAATGATCTATGTACTTAGACATTGGTTTATATTGTATTTTAGATATTATTTTTCATATTCACAAATAATGTAGCAATTAAGTAGTAATTATTTTTTTGTTTGTGCTTACATGCCCTTTTTCCTCTGTCTCTTTAATACTCTAAACATAAAGGCTGTCTGGAAGAAATTTCTCTTGAAATAAGTCCGCCCTTGCTCATAGTCTAAGACAATCATGTTTTTTAAGTGCTAAATTTTGTATTTTGTGCAATAAAGTGTAACAAACAAACAAACACATAAAATAAATATTTAAGGGGGGCTCCCATACAACAAACGTGATTTTTTGCCGTTTTTCTCGATCTTTGTGTCTAATGTCCTATAGATAATGGTACGGAACCCTTCGTGAGCGAGTCCGACTCGCACTTGGTCGGTTTTTTGTATTTCCTTCATTCTGTCCTATCATATTAAACACAAAATTTAAAATTACGTCACCCATTTTTAGATTTTTTTTCGATTTTCATTGCTAAAAGGTAACTTTTGACTCACAACTATCGACTTGCAAATTATCTATTTTCCCTTTTTGTGTTTTTCTATTTATTTAAGTTCTCCGCCACAGTTAAAATAAACACAGTATTTCTGAAAGTCGTATATATTTTTAATTATCTTCATCAAAAACCCTGCATCAATCTGTTACGAAGCACGTTAGAATAGAACCTGAAGGCCGGTTTCACATGGGACGATAACCGGAACGACACGAGATCGTTTGACTGGGCCCTATTCATAGAACTTCAATTCATGGTTTAGGTACTATGACGATTCGATGTACATTGCAAAGTCGATTAACTCCTAGTTTACCAAGTAGGAAAACTAATAGTCGAATTGTCATTACATAATATGTTAATAATAAACAAGATTCCTCTAAAACACACCTCAGAGGCAGTCTAAATAATCTGTGGTTACGTTTTTCCTTTTACCACAGACTCTTTATACTGCCGCTGAGGAGTGTTTTAAGGAATCGTGTTTTTATAAATAAGACTGTTATCTACATAATGTCTTCCTGAAATAAATAAAATTGTTTGTCGGACAAATGGAAACAAACAATTACTTCGTGCGCCTTTATAGCTACGCCAAAATCCAATGTTTATTGAACTGCGTACAATTATAAATACTTAACTTACGTTAATTTTCATAATTTATTTATTGTTGTTACATTTTTTGTGAGACAAATTCATTTTGCCTATGATTGGTTACTAATCTTCAGAATCTTCAAGTTCTTTGTAGGTATGCATCTCCTTTATCACTATATTTTTAATGAACTTGCTCTTAACGTAAGCATTGGTGTTATTCATGATCGATATTCTTGGTATAAAACCGCCCATTTCCGAAACAACGTATTCGACTAAGATGAGACGGTGATCAGGGAGCCGTATCCGGTACCCGCCGGCCACCTTGCCTGGTCTGTCAATGGATGGGTTCAGGCGATGGTAACGGATCCTACCCGAATATCCGATATCTTCCTGTTGAGAGAATCGAAAAATTAGTGAAATTAGTAGAGAAAACGTTATAAAATTAACATACCTACCATCACTAAAGATGATTTCAGATTTGGTGTCATAAAGTAGGGAGACTAGGGTTCAAAGTGATACAATATACGAACGTAAGTAACACGATACAATTGCTTTATGTTACTTTTCGGTTAGATAAAATATTATAATATTAGATAGATAGATAGATATAATATTCTTCATTGATAAAATCAATAAGTTGGTAAAGTCAAAGAAAATCACGTTGCCTATTTTCTCCACTGACTTATAATTTTTATGTGTCCCCATAACACATCTGTCTAAGAAAAGACATCAACGACGATTTTGTAACTTTATCGGAACAGTGACTTTGATGATTTATTTTCTGTTCTTCTCGATAGGTCACGATTCAAGTACCTAAGTAACAAGACTTAGCGAAAAGTGATCAAGGATACTGTGGCACTTGAGGGAAGTCGAAATATTAAAAAACTTACGAAGTTGTCATATCCGTAATCGTAATCATCATCCACGACATCCCCATAATCATCCGCCTCTAAAGAGCTGAGGAAGAGTATCGCCGTGGCATAAATGAGTGTTATCCTTGGCAGTGACATCTGGGAATACCGTGTAAATTCACAAAAAAACGTAACACACTGCTAAAGTTTCAATGCTGCGCAGAGTGTGGGGTATTTTACATACTTAGTTTGGTCTTAATTTACAAATGACATGCAGGATCGTAATGAAACTTAGCCAATAAGTCAAAATTACACAAACAGAGATTTTGCGGTTTGTAAATTAAAAGCTAACTATGTTTGTGTGGGAATCCCACGCTGGGCTCTCTTAAAGTTGCTGAACTGATAAAATCTATTAACTCGTGTATGAGTGCGTCCAAGGGAACTGTTTGTATGCCCTGTCTTGGCCGTCTCTATATAGCCGTCTACCCTTTGACATTGGCTTGCGGAAACGATGCCAAAACAATAAAAATTCTTTATTGAAACAATACATAATGGAAACTCTCAACTTGAAATGATCGACCACATCATTCTGTGAGATATAGCGGCTAAATAATCTTCATATTTAACGTCTCGATGCCTATTGTTTTACTTATAAATAACTTGACTTGAATACGAAAAAGTGTGTGATTGTGTTGTTCGCCTGCAAAATTGTCTATAAACCTATAAACCAGCAAAGTGAAGAGTCCATCCGTGATCTACCCAATCCATGAGTCGAAATCACTTTTTGGCATTCACATTAGGTCCATAGTCCAGAAGTCTGACAAAGCTTTGGGTTTAATCGTTTGGATCTTATTTAAATAAGGTTTATATAGGTAGGGTCGCATTTTGAATTATTAAACTGTTTGTTGGTTGGTTATTTGGAGTCTTGTAGTAGGCATCACATTCTACCTCTCCAAAAGCGTCGCAAAATAGCTGATGTAATGTAACCCTACAACATCGTACATCTGGGCCGCGTTTCACATAAAAATTCGTAGTTTATTGTGGAAATTCGATGTATATTGCGTAGCCAAGACTTTCTATATGTATGTGGAGACTTATAATTGGCTGTGTTATGTGCTGTTACTCTTTCTAATATAGGATATTTTTAATAATAATTCAACCCCAGTTAAAAGTGTCCCATAATTATACTCAATTTAATTATCTTGATAAACTTGCTAAATAAAAACACAATGTCGTGACAGGTAATTACCCAGCTCACGGTATACCGCTGAGTGATGGTACGCCTAGTTGTTTCTTTGCGGCTTTGTATTTACGCAGATCCAATCCTCCATCAACAGCGTTAGGCACAATTCTTTCAATTTTAGTTGTAACAGTAACCAGTTCGTCATTGCAGTAGCATCGCTCTTCGACTATCTTTTGCAACATTTGGTCTTCCCAGCAAGTGCATCGTGTAGGTGTCAAGTTATTTTTGTTCTCGGAGAACATTTGAATTTTAGCAACAATGTCTTCATTTTCTTGCTGCAAAAGTATTTTCTCTCTTGCCAATGCCCGTCTTGCCAGTTCTGCTTTGGCTATACGATGCCACAGTCTTGTAAGGCCAGTTGTAGTAGAAATCGCGTTAGTTACTAGAGCGTCTTCAGGTTGATTACGGCGTGACATGTTCTTTATGTCCGTTGGGGATTGTGGTATATCGGTTCCAAATGGCAATACTTTTTCACGCAGAGTTTCAAACCGGCGGCACATGGCTGCCATTCGCAGAATCTTCTCGCATTTCATATACGCCTTCTCCAGCCACTCCGCAGCATCGTCGGAGATTTTTACTAAAAGGGTCAGTTGTTTCTCATCCGTGTTGACACCGTTTAGTAAATCTTGCTTGAGCTTATGGCAAGCCGCTCTATGCCGGTCGCGTCTGTCCCGAAATACAGCTTGTTTAGTACCAGACTCGTATTGTTGCAATTCGCTACGCAGTTTCTTCAGCAACTCATCGTTAGTGGCTAACCTTTTACCCTGCGATGCTATAATATCAGCCATAATATTTTCTTTGCGACGCAGTTTCCGCACTTGCTTCTGATTGTCGGCTGTGTTCACAACATAGTTTTTGAGCACAGCCTTGTATTCGTCCCACATGGCGTTGTAAACGTATTCCAGGAAAGATCGTAGATCTTCTCTGATGTTCAAGTACTTGATGCGTTCCTCGTCTTCCTTGACTAAGTTTTCGCCGCGGGTCGTCCACGCCAGGGCATCAGCAGTCGTGTGTGCGTGGTACAGCATGAGTTGAAGGTGAGTCTCCTGAGCGTCGTGATCCACCATCAAAGAGTCTCTTTCATCTTGACATTGCTTTAAAATTTCTCCCATCCGCATCTGATTTTGGTCGGACATCTCCTCAAGTTCGCCCAAGAACTTATTGATCATGGTATCAATGGTATCGCAGAAGCTGGCGAAAGTTCTCTGGTATTGGTCATCGGCTGTCTTCATCAGTTTCATGGTGTGGTTGATGAGATGGTCTTTCTTGTCGTAGGCCCTCTCGAAGGTGTGCCACATGACTTCGACGTCTTTTTTGAAGATAGGCTCTTTTATCTTAAGCATCATTTCGCGCCAGCTGCGGTCTAGCTCACCGCGCCTGAGCGCCTGCGCCGTCATCTCGCGCTGCAGTTCTAGCCGCTTCTGGACCTTCCGGGCCTCGATCTGAGCCTTCAGCTTCTCCAGCTTCTTAGCTTCCTTGCGGGCTCTCTTCTCTTCCTTCGTTAACTTCACCATCTTCGCGGTTTTCTATTATACTTTAAAACAGAGAAAATAAATTATGAATGTACGTTACCTTATTGTATTCCAACGATATTCTGTAAAATTATACCTATCAAACGTCAATTTTGGCCGGACAACTTCAATGTCAACTCTGAGACAAAAAAGTTTCTAAACTGAGATGTCGACAGTACCTACGGTGTGTTGCAGAATGGTCCGGTGGAACAACTAGTTTCAAACTAAATTTTGATTCTTGTTTCAGTGAATGCAAGAAACGGCTGATATTTATTTTCGCAATTTCAGAGTTGCTTGCATAATTCAGTAACTTTTATTCAGTAAAATAAAGACAAAACATTACACTATAATAGAAGTCGTTTGTATTAATATGTAGAATAAGTTCTACGTAGAACTTAGACATCGAATCGAAGTTGTTCGAACTCCTTATTGTGACCTCTACAGCATCGCTACCAAGCCCTCGTCGGTGGCAGTGAGCCGCTGCAGAGCTACCTCCACAAGCGTCTCCCGGAGAACCTGAACAGTGAAGCAGCGCTGCGAACCGTGTCCGACGTGGCTCAATGCGTCGAGTGGCTTCGTTCCACTTTCCTCTACATAAGGGCTGCTAAGGACCCCAGGAGGTACCTCGGCTTACCTCCAGCGGCTGCACCGCATCAGATTTCCAAGAAGATTGAAGGTAAAATTTTAATCCTTCTATCATCTGTAGGAGCCAATGCACTCCTTTCCCGTGGTACACCTGCGTAGTCCACCCGTGTGGACCACGGGGTTATTTTTTTGCCCGTGGTCCACCTATTTGTTATGAGTGCATGAATCTCTTTTCACTCCATCTGCTCGAAATGATGCATTTTTTGATTTTGATGCCCAAATTTAGGACCCAAAACACGCTATTGTTGTTCAAGCTAAAATGCATCAAAGTAAATAGACTCAAAATTGGGTTTTGAATCTATTTAACTTTAAGTACCTTTAAGTAAATAGACTCAAAATCCAATTTTGAATTTATATACTAATACACTCATTTACTATGAAGTCGGACTTCTCTTTCACTCTTGAGGATTCGTCCTATATATATTTCGCTCCAACGTAAGCAATAAGTTTTAAAACCGAGTTTGGAACTACCTAGGTACTTACTGAACTACCAAACTCTTTGCTGCAAAACTTTTAAGTACCAAATATTTGAAATTGGAACGCAAGTTTTTTTTTCTATGCAAGAAATCGATAACATTGGCGCGTTCTTTTTTTTTGTCTGTTTTCACTTATTTTCTCGGGAAAAAGTCGTCAAGCGATGATGATAGTCTTTTCTTAACACCAGAATATATAAAAAAACAAGCAACACAAGCAATTCAAAACCTCCTGCCAGAAGTTACATTTGAGTGGTATGTAAGTGTTACCTTTTATTTCATTCCTCTCAGATGGTAGTGAAAAGCAGAGTAAAAAGTAGAGAATAATTTTTGGTCTCGGTAGTGTTGAATCCCTCGCTCCTTCAGCGATTCTTAGTTAAAGCCCTCGCTTCGTTCGGGCTTTAGTGCAAGAATCGCCTCAGTTCGCTCTGGATTCAATTTCACAACCTCGACGCAAAAATTTTGTTTGCGCCCTTGGTGCAATATCTGCTTGTTTATTAATAAATGTTGACAACGTCAAGGGTGACATGACATTGCAGTAGTATTATATTATTGCACTTAGGTTATTATATTGTCATATAAGATCATAATACAATTACCAGGTGGACTATGGGCAATACATTATTCAAAAATTATTTAAATCATATTAAAGATGGACCACGGGCAAAAAAAATAACCCCGTGGGTCCACCCGGGTGGACTAATCAGGTGTACCACGGGAAAGGAGGGAGCCAATGGCCATTTTGCACGCCTACCACATCAAGTATTTTGTCATTGGCCCTACCAAGAGTTTACATCCTGCGGTTGACTGGTATAAAATGCTTACGGCATTAAGTCCGCCGCATTGTACGATTTTTTTAAGTGCAATAAAAGTATCAATAAATAAATAAATACATTATAGGTAATTGTATTTAAGCGCCTATCAAGAATTTAGAAGTTTGTAAAGAGGCTCGAAATTTCACTGATGCCTTCATTTGCCCTTTAGCTCAGTTGGGAGAGCGCTGGCACAGTTAGCCAGAGGTCGCGGGTTCAAATCCCGGCATGGGTGGAATTTTTAGCCTCTAAATAGGTTTTTATAATTGTCCTTAGCACGGGTTAGTGCAACAAAAAGAATATAATCATGTAGGTACAGCGATATCATTCCGATGTAAAAACCTAACTGCAAAGTGGGTTGCTCGGGGCTGCAAGTGATGTAAATCGCTTCGGCCAGATGTCGCTGCCTGTACGTAATACAGGTAGAGAAGTTTGTAAAGAGGCTCGAAATTTCACTGATGCCTTCACTTGCCCATTAGCTCAGTTGGGAGAGCGCTGGCACGGTTAGCCAGAGGTCGCGGGTTCAAGTCCCGGCATGGGTTGAATTTTTAGCCTCTAAATAGGTTTTTAAAATTGTCCTCAGCACGGGTTAGTGCAATAAAAAGAATATAAAAATTTACCTGTTATACCTACCTACTATCAAAAAAATCCAAACTAAGGCGTGGGGCACATAGGAAGGAAGTGGAACGCGGGCACGGAAACGGCGTCCTTTCAATTCACTTTCATACAAAACGTACTGAAGCAATGGGACATAGGTAGCTCCTTTTTGTGTTCTGTGGACATAGCCCACGCAGATAAGATGAGGCGAGGACGCGAACTCTATTCTGCGTCTACGTCCCACGTATTTCCTGGGTGCCACAGACTTTAGTATTTCTTTTCCTAAGACTAGCAAAGGACCGGATGGGTTGGCGTGAGAGAGAAGAGGCCTGTGCCCAACAGTGGGCTCTGTTTATGAGCTGATTAGATAGATTTGTATCCTTAACCTGTGCCAAATAGGTAATCCTCACCAAAATCAGATAAGGGAGACGTTCGAACAACTACATACCTACCTACTCAAAAAGAAAAACAGTGGATCCCTGGTCAATTAACATACACACACGTGTTAAAGAATGCCATTTAATTTTGTAACAATGGATGCTTTCATAATGTCTAACCTTTTCAGAGCTATGCGTGAAGGCGATGAACGGGCTCGCTACCTCGGGCCTTATTACGATGGACGAAGCCAGTTGCATTGAGTCTACCGAGGCCGGAAGGCTGATGTCAGTCTATTACTTGGACTTTGAAACTATGAAGCGTATTATGAAGGTACCCAGCTTCACGTTAATTCGGGAACTGATGTGTATTATTTGCGTGTAATGTAACATGTTACAAAGGGACCATTAAAGTAGTCTGTACAAGGTTTTAATTCGGAGATGGGGATTTGACGAAAGCAAGTCACTTGCCTCACAGGTCACTCGAGTGTGCACAGGGGCTGTAAAACGTTTTTGGCGAGGTACATGAACTTATCCCTCCGTCTTCTTTCTTCCATTGAAAAACCAGACGTCATAGGCACAATTACGAGCGTATTTGTCATGAAAACTTCCCCAATTCGCACAAAACTATTCGCGAGTTTGTTTGTGATGAGAACGGTAGCGGCGGTTTTGCTTGAGACACAACCTGGGTGCGACTGGATGCGGATGACCGTGGGTCATGTGCGACTCCACCGTTGTGGGCGCGATGAACCCTAATAGAAGTGCACCGAAGAGAATGAGTTTTGAAGTTGTAAAAAATCATCAAAATCGGTTCATTAGTTAGTCTAATGAAATATTGTGAAACAAATACATACACATTTACTTTTGTAATTTTCGTGAGCAAAATCAAAATTTTCAGGTTTATTAATTTACTTGTTTGCCCCACGGCTTTGCCCACGTGGAAAGATAAACTGTACAAAATCTTGGTCAGGGTGTCATATAAGTATTTTGTAAGCATCTCCTTTGTATGAATGCACTATATCGATCATGAGCGTGTTTATACTCCGACTCGCACTTCGCCGATTTTTGGGAAGCTGTATAGTGCTCTGTGGCTGTGACCACTACCTTTTTTGAGGGTTGGATCCGCGCCTGACCTGGGTTGGAATCTTTAAAACAAGAGTTACTCCGTAGCCGTACCTACCTATCATCTTACACACCTGCTTCGTTTACCATCGGGCTAGACTGGAGTCAAGTGCTAAAAAACGGATTACATAGGTCGGAAATTATATCACGAGGATATGACAATTTGTTAAGGTTAAGGCAACGATTATTACCTAAGTTGAAAGTTAATAATATTCTGACAACTGCTATGAAATTAAGTTTTTAAAACAAATTCTGCACCTGTTCAAAGTTCACCGGGTCAGCTAGTTTATGAAATAGAATCCAATTTCCAGATACGAGGCACGGAGACCCTGGAGCAATTACTCTGGGTGGTCTGCGAGAGCCACGAGCTGGGCGAGATGCACCTGCGAGTGGACGAGCGCCGCTGCCTGAATGCTCTGAACCGCAGCAGCGCCACCACCATCAGGTTCCCTATGAAGGGAAAAGTCACCACGCGGCAGATGAAGCTCAACTGGTAAGGGCCGAAGAACGAAAAAAAAAAATGATACCTACTTAACGTCCTCAGCCCTCACCTTGAAAATAACAATAAAAGATCGCCCAAGTGCGAGTCGGACTCGCGCACGAAGGGTTCCGTACGATTATCTATACAACATTAGACAAAGATCGAGACAAGATCGATTAGGTAGGTACATTGAGAACTGCGCCATCTATAGAAAAATAAACAAGAAGCGTTTAACATTGCTTAACGACATGACATCGTCGCTGTGAAGATTACATAGATGGCCGCTTGATGGCGAGCGCTGTCATTAGACGTTTGTTGTATGGGAGCCCCCCTTAAATATTTATTTTATTCTTTTTTTTAGTATTTATTGTTATAGCGGCAACAGATATACATCATCTGTGAAAATTTCAACTGCCTAGCTATCACGGTTCATGAGATACAGCCTGGTGACAGACAGCCAGACAGACGGACAGTGGAGTCTTAGTAATAGGGTCCCTTACCCATTTGGGTACGGAACCCTAAAAACCACTGTTATTTTCAAGGCCAGGATGTTAAGTAATTATAGTTACAGTGTTCAGGCATTGCGGGAAGGCAGCCCATCCTAAGTGGATACCTACGTCTAGCGATCTCCCTCTCCTGAAACTACAGGCCAATGACAAAATATGGCCAAGGTCTATTCGCATCTATTACCTACAGAGTAATTAAGGTTTATGCTCGGCGTCTGTTCTTCAGTGGGGCGCTTCCTTATGATTTGTGTCTTAGACATATTCATCTTTAGGCCCACTATCAGAGATATACTTCGTGCAGTTTTGCGAGCATAATCTGGAGATCGCGAAAAAATTTTCATGCCGTTTGAACGTTTCTATGTGTCATGGCTCATGACTTTTTGTTTCAGTGTGATCCAAGCTATCTTGGGATGCCTCCCCATACCAGATCCATCATTGAACCAAGAGTCTCTAAAGATAATGCGCGTTGCTCAGAGAGTCTGCAAGTGTAAGTTATGCTTAAGCATCCGGAGCTCAAGCTTATTTGTTCTTTTTGCGGCTTTTGACAATTTGAGCGCTTCTTCAAGTCAAATTTTGGTCAAATCGACATAAGCGGAAATGGCGGGACAACCTTTCTACCGGGTTGGCAGGAGGTGGCCATGCTCAGCACAGGGTGGAGTGGAGAGCTAAAGGGGAAGTCTTTGCCCAGCAGTGGCGCTGGGACATAATCGTGGCTTATTAGATATAATGGTTTTTACTTAAACGAGATAATTCTTCAACGCCTTGTCTTCTAACGAAGACTTCATTCCTTTCCTTCGTTGTGTAATATGGAGCTTTCCTGATATATTACAGGCTTATTGACTTACACGACAAGATCCGAACTCATAGCCACCCAACCGCAGTTCTACTCAGCTGTCCTCAACTCCATACTGCTGGCCAAATGCATAGCTGCCCATTTGTGGGAAGCCTCGCCCTTCGTGAGCAAACAGCTCAAGGGCATAGGGCCGACCATCAGCAACCTACTGGCAACGGCTGGGAAGGTCACCTTTATGCTGCTGGAGGAAGCGCATCCGAGGGATTTAGAAAGAGTGAGTTAGCTGCTAACTGCTGCTGTTGTCAGCGTCGTAGAACTAAAACTTATGTTTTTTTTAGTTTAGTTCAGCTGTAAAATAATACAGAGAGCGAATCGAAACATACGCTATTAATTCTGAAACTAACAACTTTGAATTTCATTAAGTAAACATTATCGGCCTTATTTATAAAAACACGATTCCTATAAAGCACTCCTAAGAGGCAGATTATTTAATCTTCGGTTACGACTTTTCCTTGTAAAATCTCCACCACAGACTATTTCAATCGGCGTTTTAAGGAATCGAGTTTTTTTTTATGAGTAAGACCGTTTGTTTTTATAGTGATTATAGTTTAATATATATATTTTATAGTTTAATTAATACCTAAGTACCTACTCTAGAACTTTCTCACTTTTATAAAGCTAAAAACTTTCAAGTACTTGCCCCTGACTGGAAAAACGAACAACACAGTACGAGTCGTAGGAATAGGTACTTACTGCACAACACATGGTGCTGATAAGAACAAATCTTGACGATGACCGTTCGTTTTTGACGTAGCGAAGAAAGTTCGTTCGACGTAAAATGCGTGCATTTGTTACTGCTTAATTCCGATTCTAGATCATGAACAAAGGCCCGCCAGCTGGAAACATCCTCCGGAAGCAAGTCAGCCTCCTTCCGAAGTACAAGCTCACCATGAGCCCGGTCGACGAGAGAACGGTCTCAATCGAGCTGTCCCTGCTGAATCAAAGCCACTTGGCGGAGAATATGGACGCACTGACGGCCGGCGACGGGCACCAGAGCTACATAGTTGTTGGAGACTCTGAGAGCCACATCTTGCTTTTGGTTTCTTTCAAGTTAGTGTTAGAACCCACAAACACTTTCTTTTTCAGCCAGCCCTCCTCTTATGTAATTTTCCACTGTAGGTCGCTGGTTTACTAACATGTATTAAAAATGTAAGTATTTGGAAAAAAAGCGGTGGTAGGCTAATTGGTAGAACCTTGGACTCTGAAGCGAGACACCCAGCTTGATTCCCAGTGCGGGCATGTACCTATGAATTTGTTTTCGAAGTTATATAAATTTGTGAATATAGTAGCAATACCACAATATCACTCGCTAGCCGTGAAGGAAAACATCGTGAGGAAACCTGAGTGTCTGAGCTGGAAACCGGATTAGTATTTCTTGAATCAATGAACGGCTTGATGTAATGTAAGTTATTTTTTCATGTTTTAACAATTCTCGGTTTATTTACAAGTACGGATGGTTAATGCATCAAGGGACAGCATGTAAGGAATGGAATATGGCTTTGCCGAAAGTTGACCAGCTACAATGGACCGCGGCCTACTCAAAACAGTGTCGTTTGCTTTCAGAGACAATAATCTTATCACTGTGTTCGATGGCACGATTACCCACACTGTTACAAGAAAGCACAGATATGAACATAAAGTCTTCGCACACTGTATCAGTTCCACATTCGGTAAGTTCCAGTCATGGAAGTATTGGT
The DNA here is from genome assembly GCA_947308005.1 of Yponomeuta malinellus. NCBI lineage: Eukaryota > Metazoa > Arthropoda > Insecta > Lepidoptera > Yponomeutidae > Yponomeuta > Yponomeuta malinellus. Next base: position 9,150,814 of record OX371006.1, on the reverse strand, counting down.
ACATGGAAGCGGTGGTAGCCTAGTGGGTAGAACATTGGACTCGGAAGCGGGAGCCCAGGTTCGATTCCCGGTGCGGGCATGTACCTATGACTTTGTTTTCTAAGTTATGTACATTTGTGAAAGTAGCAATACAACTCGCTAACGGTGAAGGAAAACATCGTGAGGAAACCTGAGTGTCTTGAGCTATTCACATGCCTGAGCGCTTGAAATCGCCAATCCGCGGTGGGCACGCGTGGTGATTAAGCCCATACTCTCTCTCTGAGAGAAGGCCTGTGCCCTACAGTGGGACGTATATAGGCTGCTTATGATGATGAAGTATTAAGCTCTAAATCCATGGTTCCAATACAGGGCTTTCGTAACCGGAACCGGCGCCCGATCGTTGTTTTCTTATATTTGAAAATTATTTTCACCATCAAATACTCTCACTGCTACCCGCCAAAAATATCTTGAGACCTCGCTTCCCTGCCTAGCACCCACCTCCAAAGTTCCGAAATAAAATACAAGGCTCACATGAAATCTAGATACCTATACATTATGTCTCGATGACATTTTAAGTACCATCTTTGAAGGTGTTTTAGACTCATTCCGGTAATGCCATTTTCCCACATATTTACGGTCGGTACATCTGCGATTTCATGCGAGCCTAGAATTTCGTCTCGAAAAAATTTATTTTGTTAAATTTCTTGCTTCGTGCATCGAATTAGGAAGACGAATTCCTAGATTCATGCATCTATCTATTTCATAAGTTTGTAGGTTTGATAGAAATTCTTCCATGCTTCGGTTTCCTTGTTATCATCATGCTTTCGATTTGTTTCAGTTGGTATCGACGTCCAAGCAGAATACATTTTCAAAGACTTGGATCCTAAGTTAATTGAAATTAATGAAGTGAACGCTGAGCCAATTGAAGAAACTCCGCGAAGAACGGCGACGAAGCAAACAAATATAACAGACAGTTTCAAAGAGCGCAAGAGGAGAAATACAGAATTAGATATCTGTCAGTCGAAAGAGAAAAAAAAGCGAAGCAATGCTCTGATAGATAAGCTCAAAACATTGAAAGAGTCATTCGGCAGAACTAACAAGGAACTCCAAGATGATTTGAAGAAATCAGAAGAAATATCGAACGCATTATTGAATAAGATTGGTCACAAAGAGCAAACAGCTACATCGAGTAATGACATAGACGTCACAGGTTTCGAGTTCGATGAAGACATTGAAAGTCATTTCCTAAAAAACTATAGTGTGGAAGCAACTAATGCGAACCAGTCATCAAGGGCCCACGTAGAACCTAATATGGACGACAGTCGCATAAACAGCTTGCTTAATGATATTGAAAACGAAATTTCAAACACAGTGCAACCTAAAACATGTAGTACTTATTTTGAGCAGAAAGACGTAGATGTGCGTCAACCTGTTTATTCGAAGCTCAATTCGTTGAATGATAAAATAAAATCTCGATTTGCGAAACCTGCGAAGAAAACAGATAACTTCAGTTTCATCGATTTACTCGAGAAAAACGTTGATTTTAGTGACGACGAAGTTCTTGATGAACAGCCAAAACAGACTGGATTTTCTGAGGCCATCAAATGTCATGTTCAGCAGTACTTACAGAAGGCAAGAGAGACGACGACTAAACAAACTAATTGGTTTCAAAATCAAGATTTGTTTCTAGGTATCCATCAACCAGCAAAATGTAGAATAACTGTAAATCTAGAAACAGATCCGATTACCACACATGAAGAAGTGGATACCCATGAAGCTACGACGATACAAGATGCAGATTTACTGGAATGTAAATTACAAAATAATCAAGCACTAATACATAATATTTTAGAAGATCAAAAAGAAAGCAGAATTGATAATATTGAAGACGAAATTCTTGACGAGGATGTAGAGAAAAACAAAGACTACGAATATGACCAACAATTACATAATAAGGACGGTAAAAACAACATTGATTATCTTATTAGGAAACACGTCCAAATAAATACCAAATCAAAGAATACTGATGGCCTAGACACAAGACAAAAAGATATATCAGAAGTCCGTGCTCTATTTCGCAATATGTCAACTGCAAGTGGTAATTTATGTACAGTCGCCAGAGACTATACACTGAATTATAATCCTGAAGGTGCTGAAAATAGTATAAAAGAAAAAGCCATGGGTCTGGTTTCAAATGCTGAGACTGAATCGAATAAGGTAAGTGAGAAGCAAAACAGCTATCAAGATGATCGAAACGAAGAGGTTGCTGTTACGGAGAACTGGGGTATATTACCACTTAACTTCAGTGATCAATCAATGCTAGCAGTTGGGTCTGAAATTACAGACGTGTTTAACGCATCCAGTAGTGTGATGTCATTTGAAGCCGAAGTCAGCCGAAATCTGGTGCCATATAATGACAGAGGGTTAACTCCTGCTAAATCAGATTCGCAAACTAGGTCAAGAAACGTCGACAATTATGTACCTAATTATAGCGAAGATAAAACTCGGACTCCGTTTTTGACAGCGCTCAAACCTGTAATGAGTTCAGACAGTCGGAAATTAGTACAATTTGGTGACAATCATAGAATGAACACCTTGGAAAGTAAGATAGGCACGGAAACACGTTCCTTTAATAATCATGAAGTACTGGAAAACAAACCAGCTACAACAGCTGCAACAAGAAAACCAATTTTCGAACGGCAGTTACAACGGAGTCGGTTTCCTCCAACAGAGCACTTTCAACAATATGGTTCATATAATACAACTAGCAGCATCAATCATAGTATAGAATCACCAAAAAGAAATCGGCAAAATGTTCACCACATGAAAAAATACACTTACATTGCGACTGAAATAGGCGTCTGGACAAAACAGAACGAGAGTAGAACTTTACAAGTAATAAACAAGTTGACAGTGGATTTGGACATAACAGAAATAGAATCTGAAAAAAAAATCTATAGAAGAGGCGATGGACACTATGGGACAGTAAACCACAACGATAAGTCATCAAGTCCTTTGACCCCGAGAGTTGCGCAACTTACCGAAACATCAAAAAGGCACAACAATGTTCATTTTACAAATGATTACATACCACAAGTCAAAGAACTAAAACGATCGTTTGTAACTAAAACAAGTAAGAACCTTACAAGTCAAGATAGCTCACACACAGAGAAGTGCATTGAGCCTGATCCTATTGACTGGATAGCAAAAGGTGTTGTCGAAGTAGCTGAGCAGAGAACGGATATTAATCAAAGAGATGTTGAAAAACCTCTTGAAGACGTTGGACGATCAGCAGTTGAAAGCATTTTACAGAAATACATTAATGTTCTCAGGTAACTGTTATGAAATGTAGAGTCGGGTACCACTAACTTTGCTGTGGCCTAATCATAGTACTTAAATTTAAAAAAAATAGTTGAATATGAACAATCAAGCTTTAAGCTGCCAGTACCTATATCAAATAATAATATCGCAAGTGTTATTATGTGCCAAAAATTAGTGATAAAGACCCACTTAATTGTACAGCGTAACTGACTCCCGGTTTCTCGTACACTAACAATTTGTTACCTAATCTACCGTCATTAATTTTTCCGTTTCGTTAATCGATATTGAAAAGCAAATTACAAGATTTTGCAGTGGTCATATACCTACATTTGGCGCGCGCTTGCAATATTCAATTATTGCTCGGAATCGGACATTTCGGAGCATTGTGGAGTGTGATGACTTGACTTCACTCCAATCTACCTTCTTGTGACATTCTAGGTACAAACAATAATTTTACTGTCTTGTTTTTTTAGGAAAACGACTGAGTCTTCCCAAATGATTCTCAATTCCCAACCAATATCATCCCAACCAATATCACAGAAGACAAAACTCAAGAGACCATTCAAGATAAGCGATATACACAGAGTGGAAGCATCATTACCTGAGAGTATTATCATTGCAAGCAGTCCTGGTACTCCTTCATTACTTACTACAACACCTTCCAATAATTATAACAGTTTAACAGAACATAATGAAGATTTGCAAAATACTCAGAGATCTGAGAGACCTGCAACACAATTAAAAGAAGAGAGGATCACATTCTCAGCACAATTCGACTCCGCTCAATTAAACAGTGTTGTAATAGAAGAGGTAGAAATGCCTGATACTGATGCGCTGGACAACGAATTCAACATAGACTATCATTCAATGTTTGATCCAAAGATGTTGTTGCAATGTTACATGAATAAACCACAGGAAGGACTACCAGTAATTCCTCCACCACCCCAGTTTTGCGATACAAACATAAAAATTGGGAATGGTGTTTATGAACCAAGCAGTACAGTAGAGTCTGTAATAGAGAAAAATAATTTGGAATACGAAAATGAAGGATTGGGTATGACGCCCGGCAAAGAAATTGAAGCATGGACTTTCGATGAAGAGGACCAGGAGCCTGCCAAATCTTTGATCGCGTGCGAAATATTGAAGAATCCTCCCTTTTTAAATTATAATGGTGGGTATAACATAAGTAGTAAAGCTAGATTAGGACAGTTCAAGTTTACCGCTAAGCCTAAGTTTAGTGTGCGTAGAAAATAGGTATTTCACTACGCTTGAGTTGATAACATACCGGGTGTCCCAGAAGTTGACGTCAAGCTGAAACCGGGTGATAGGCCAAGTTGTAACGGTTATCAGAGAATTTTTGGCTTGACGTCGTCGACTTGAAAAGTTACTTTTACTATGGGGAGAACTATTTAATAGGAATTCATGGTTAACTATGTATGGCAATTCGATGTAAATTGCAAAGCCGATTAACCCACATATTAACAAGTAGGAAGACTCAGCTACCCAATGTACATCGAATTGTATTACTACAATTCGATGTACATTGGGTAGCCGAGTCTTCCTACTTGTTAACTATGATTGCAATTTTATGAATCGCGGCCGTTATTTCATGCAATTTCATGCTGTGGTAACGTTATTAAGTAACAGCTGATGTATTTAGTAAGTTTTGAAGTTGATTTGACGAATAGAACCTCACCTTTCCGAATAGATACGGGAATTTCGTTGTGTGGTAGGTTTATAGGTTTTCGCGGACCCTCTGACATGGGCCTAATTATGCGCACCCAATCCTGAGCGATTCCAATCGTCTAACTGTCAAATTCCATACTAATTTGACAGTTATACGATTGGAATCGCTCAGGATTTGGTGCGCGTAATATAGGGGCAGTTATGCAAATGTTGGTAGCAATAAAATGCCAAGATTACACAAGCAACACGAAAGATTTATTAAATCGTAAAATTTGAAATTGATTTTTAAAGTAGAAACATATTTGTGAATATTGAGAAATTCATACCTAATTTTCAGTTACCAAGAGAAGTATATTAATAGGTATGATACCTATACAACACAGATTTTATAATTAAATGCTGTAATATAATATTCTTGAGATAAAAATTCACAAGAATAAGTAAAACCAAGACTCACTAAACACAAAAGTTAATTCTTCAATGCCTTGGCATGATGGCACGCGGCATTTAGTTGGTCTTGGTTGAACAGAACTCCAATCCTTTACTCCGAATAGTCTTTTCTAACTTGAACAGTGCGATGTCTCTTAGGGCAGGTTGAACTCACACCCTTCAATTTAAAAGAAACTTTGTGTGTGCAGTATCCTCCTCATAGTCTTAGCAGCTGAGGAAACGATGACGACGATACTCCACCGGTAGAAATTGTTACAACCTCTATACTTTGCATTAAAATAATGCCCATTTTCACAGGCAAGGGATCCGAACATCGCAATCACTATACCAGTGAAATTTTCACTCTTAACATCTAGTTCTCAGCTTCCCCGCAAAGTTTCCCATTCATTGTGACCAAAAAATCATCGTTTAGTTATAAATTTGGAAGGAAATCACTGCAATCCTGCCTCTCAGTGTTCACACAATATTGGCTAGGACCAATCCTTGCACTTTGTAATATGATTACCTTAGGAGTTCAAGTAAGTTGACCACGCTCTATGAGTTTGTTACAAAGCAAAGGTCGGCTAGTTCGTCAACAAGACAGTACTCTAAGCTGAGAATATCATTTTCCGTTTAATGCTCAGCATGAATATTCTTTGAAACAATCTACAACCGTGTCTACAAACTACAGACATTATGATGCATTCAATAGGTAGGTACATTACTATAAATCAAGCAGAACTCATATGATTTCGCCATACTTAATTACTTTGACGACTTCCTTAACATTATTTCAAATATTTAAATAGGTATACATGAATGCAAATAAACATGCTTCCTAATGCTGAATATTAAACTGGAAATACATAGGTTCACACATTTTTTTTTTATTTTGTTTTTTTTTTTTCTTTTTTTGTATTTTTTGTTTATATATTGTAAGTAATTTCCACACTGGGAAAATTACACTAATTCTATGCAAAGTATAGCTTGTATGTTTTGTTATATGACCACTCCATACTTTGTTAATGTTTACGGGCTATGCCATTTACCCTCGCACATTGGCAGTATTGTACAAGTGAGAATCTTATTCACTTGCTGTTACAATGAAGATAAAAAACTGATAATCACGTAAAGTAGACAGAAAAATAAATAAAAAATAAGCACCTTAAATTGTAGGTATGTAGGTACTTATATCATTGGGAGGAAAAGAATCACAAGTAATGTACTGCAAATATGCCAGTTATAAAGCATAGCCCGAAGCCATGTCATCAATGGCAGATGCCGCTCAAATGGGAAGTGGTGGTACAGGTAAGTGCAGACTCAAGACCTAGCGACACCAATGACTCAAGAACCCTATGTCCACTGAGTTTCAACACCAACGCCAGTGTGATGCCCGCTCAATATAACTTATGATATTGCCAAATCTATTCAGTAACAATGTGAAGCTACTTTGCTTTGAACTCGGCAACAGGCGTGACGCATTGATGTCGCGAGATGGTGAGACTCTCACTTCTTGGTCATTATCTTGAGATACTCAAGTGCGTTCTGAGCAGCAGAAGCCTGAGCGTCCTTGCTGGTCAGTCCTGACCCATAGCAAACTGCCACTGGAAGAGTGGACAGCTGAACCAAGCACTGGGAGCGTCCAGTCATCGACTTTTCCTCAATGTCCACATATGTTACCTCAAATGACTGTTCAGAAGCAATTTCTTGCAGGAACTGAACAAAATTGAAATCCTTGTTGTTCAGTGGAGTTACCTATAGTGAAAAAATATATATTTTAGAATACCAAGGAAGTAGTGAAGTTACTAATGAATCAAACATGCATTATTTTAACTTGGGTAGGTACATTGTGGATTTATCAAAAACATGCGGAGAAAAAATTTATACTTGCATACCTGCAACTTGGCCAGGTTGGGGCCGACAGATTGTTTCAGGTGTTTGTGGAACTGCGACACTTTGTGGCTGTGACTGGTTGTCAATGTGGAGATTTTACTATCTTTCAGATCGGCATAACGGGCGCCGACGCCACCCTAAAAACATAACACGCATGATAAAGTCGACGAAAAGAACAAAAGGGACACTTCTGCTTCATTCAAGATGCTGAGGGCCGATCTAAAGATAGTAAAACACCTGGCCAAGTGCGAGCAACTCTTTCATGAATGTCACAAAAGAGCCACTCTTATCTTCTTAGTTCATAGCTGCTGTTATTTACTGAGGATAATTAAAAGATTATATAATCAATACATGTAGTTAAATCTGATGTCATAGAAGGTAAAAGAAAAATGAGTAAGTTCTTGTTATGTATTACAACAAATGGTTGAGACATACCTCTTCTTCGGGCTGGAAAGATTCTGGAGGGTTGTCTTGCAGAGCTTGCCACATCTTGTAGGCAGCCTGACGCTTGGCCAGCTTCTTGGACTTGCCAGTACCGACTTCTCGCCGTTTCAGCAGAGTGCAGATGATAGTAAATTGGCGCTCATGAGGAAGACCTGAAATACAATATTATAAACACACTTTACAGTGTATGTACAATTTAATTGGTACGGTTCAGTGCAAGCTCAATTTTGGGAATGGTTCGAAGTTTCTATTTGCACATGAAAAGGAGGTATGCATGTAAGTGCTTTACGAACACAAATCAATATGCCAACATTGCCAACTTAGAAGCTATTATTTTTCCAAGGAATATTTTTCTGTTGAACGGGAGGAAAAAAGTCAGATTTTACAGTAATTATAGATGGACAACACTAATATATTATCTTCTTAACTAAACAATATATTTAGCACTCGGGTGTTTTCGTCTAGTATTTGAAATTATGAGCATTTCGATTTCCGCAGTAAAATCGGGTGTCCGACGATGAACATTTCTTTTCCGCCGTATGCAACTCGATTTTTTTTTTCGCGCACACTGCACACTTACATTCGTGCGCACGCATCCAATCACCCGAGATGCTATGTATACGCGGGAACTAAGCGCGCGGTTCATCGGAACCTGTGGCGTGTCAAGCGTATTTTTACCAGACTGTGGCGGAGCCCAATAGGAGAGGGTAATGTGTTCAGCTCGTTTGTATATATATATATATATATATGCATGTAAGTATGTCCGATTCTACGTTCCCTCATAACTCCTTCACTAATGGTCCGGTTTTGACGAATAAGGTCTCAATCGATTCGTCATCCCTGCGCGAGTGTTATAGGCTATATTAAATTAGCATTAATGGAGCAGAAAAGTAACAAAAAACAACAATAGCTATTAAGTAACGTTGTAGTACAAGTATGAGTAACTAGATGGCGTTGTTATATTTAATTTATTATACTCAGATCTTACTTTTATTTAACTACCCTAATGACGTGTATTATCCGGTTCAAATGCTGTTAGGATACGACCTCTTGGAATGGAGCGGCATATGACGTCAACTGACGCCTGTCAGTACCGGTAGCAACGCTATCGGGAAAGCGCGTGACAGAGTGACAAATGAATGCTTTTAGTCGCCTTGATACTTGCAAAAATAGTAGATTGTTAACCGAGGGCTGAAAGGCACCCATTCCTGACGAGATGTTTTGGCGCTCGAACGAAGTGAGAGCGCCAATAGTTCGAGGCAGAAATGGGTGCTATATCACCCGAGTAAAACACTCTACTTTTCATTACGAATACGAAGAAAGTAAACACAAGCCAGTTAAAATCAAAAACAAGTTTAAAATATAAAACTTAAGGAAATCACGCCGAAACAGACGGATGGTCTAGCTCGCGCACCAACTTGTGCTAGCCGTACATCACAATTCGCAAGATGGCGCGCAACCGCGAAAGACGGCCATTTTCAATTTGCGTATTTGGTGGTTTTATCTGTGTCTTAAACAATATTTTAATTTATTTCGCAAATCAAATCTCGCCTTGAAAGTGACTAATAAATAGATAAAGTACATTATATTAATTATAAACATCAAAAAGAATTTTAATGTCAACAAAACTAATAAATGAAGAATTAGTAATCGTTTTATGGCTGTATAGGTTACTACCATTGCGTTGTTCAATATAAACCACGATTCATATATATATTTTTTTACAATTTTCTGCTTTAGAGCAGGCATGTACCACTTTCAGCACGGTGCCTGGATGAACAATGACCCCCTTTCAGAGTATGAGTAATGAAAAATAATTTAACTGATTAATGTCTGTCATACGCTGACGACCTTAAACTATTTAATTCAATATCTACAGTAACTGGCTGCCACAATATCCAAACTGACCTCCGTTCCCTCATTACATGCTGTGAGCTCAACAAGATGCATCTAAACATGGCAAATGCTTTGTTATGAAATTTTCTACCCCACAAAAAGATGTTAACGACTTCGAATATAGCATTAACAATGAAACTCTCGAAATTGTTGATTCTGTCACAGACATTGGGGTGAAAAAAGAATTAACATTTAGACCACATTACGATTATTTAAGTTCTTCTTGTAATAAATTGCTAGGGTTTTTGTCAAGAATTAGCAAGGACTTCCGCAACCCTCTTTCTCTTCTCTAGCTTTTTAAGTCTTATTCGAAGTAAGCTAGAATACTGTCCAGTGATTTGGAGTCCTTATTACAAGGTACACATTAGTGCAATTGAAAGATTTCAAGCTAAGAGCACTTAAAATTGTAACATTTCGATCCAGACTTAGATATGAGCATCGATCGTATGAAACAGCGTGAAAAATTTAAAGTGTACTCTAGAAAAGCGTAGACTTAAAATTGCACTAACTACATTACACAACATACTTCATGGGACCCTGACACGTTTTTGTTAGCCCAAATTAGGATCAATGTGCCGATATAAAAAAGCCCCCATAATTTTAAATCAATAAGCTTGCATGTTAGCATTTATGCATTTTGGTATATATAAATTTTTTTTTTGTTTGTTCAGCGTTTAAGTTTGGCTTTCTGCTTTTATTTATTGCATAAATGTGAGTATATCTGTTGTAGGCTCTATTTATTGTATTTTAGTATTAGCACTATTATTAATTAAGCTCGCTGTTGATACCCCTAAGATATAAAAATAAAATAAAAAATAAGAAAAGTGCTCCTAGAAAGGCCAAGACTCACCTGACACTTAGATTACCTCTGTGTAAAACTGTAAACACACCACGAACCTTTAGTAAACATGTGTCGGTCATTCAACGAAATATCAAATAAAAACTTCGATGCTTTTGACATCTTTGTAAACCTGAATCGTTTTTTTATTATTTAAGCTCCAAATTTAGATTAGATTGTTAATTTTTGATTAAACTTCAATTAAGTATCTATTTGCGTAAGAACTATTGGATCAGTCTGTAGAAGCGGATCAGGCCATAATTGTGTCGAGTGCGACCGTTCGGTGCAGTGTCTACGATATTTTACGCTAGGTGGTCGTATTTGGTTGTATTATGTGGCTTGATGTGTTTTGGTTCTCGTCCATATTCTAGAACGCTGTCATCACACGTTAAAGGATATGCAACTAGGTCATAAGCTATCACCATGATATTATAACATGCAATGTTACTTATCTGTTGTGTAATGTAATAAATAAAATAATATTATTCATCAGACTGTTTTTCTGACCCTACAAGTCATCAACACAATTCCAAAAGTTCGTATAATAAATTCATAACAGCATTTGAACCGGATAATAATGTATGTAAAACATCAGTACGCGGTCGCGGGTTAAAAAATAAAAAGACAAAAATAAAATACTGAAATCAAAATAACCAACAACCTTACTGCTGAGCATTAACCACTAAGCAGACGGGACCCGAATTCATGAATGTAACTCCTTCTTATGTTGGCCCCGCCTGTTTAGTGGTTAATGCTCAGCTGTCGGGTTGTTGGTTATTTTTTATTTTGGTTTTTTATTCGAGTCTGTGCACCAAAAACGCTGTAACTTCGTCATTTCTTATCCGATATCGACCTTTCGGCCGATTTGGCAACTGAGTTTCGCAACCAGTTGTAAACGAAGAATTCCTTTCGGCCGCTTTGGTAACTAGGTTCGCAACCAGTTGTGAAAGAGGACTGTTTATTCTTTTTTGGCAACTACCTACGAGTGGTCCATGTTTTTTTTTATCACGCGATCGTTTTTTAGCCAGAAATAGTTATTTCGTACCAGAGTTTCGCAACCAACTGATAATAAAGAGTTTTTGTTCTTTGTACGCAATCTTCGTCGATATGATAAAGTTCTATTTTAAATAATATGTTGTGAAAAGTTACATAATTATGTCATTGAGGAGAAAAGCAGTGTCGAAAAATAGCCATATTTCTTTTTTCAGCAGTAAGCAGCAATAATCGTTATAATTATAATCTGAGTAAATTACAGTGTAAGGAAAGTAGTTCTTACAGTTTAATCGCTCAGGAAATCGATTTAGTAGTAAGAGAACTCTAAGAAAATAACATTTCAGTAGGTCAAAATAACACTGTTTGGAAATTATTAGCCCATTCGCAATAACGTTTTTAAAAATATATATATCGAATGTTACAAATTACCATGAAAGTCGTAAATTTGTGTATTGTTTTAGTTTTTGTTGCAAACAAGTTTGTTATTTATTTTAATTTTGCATTAACACATCACAGAGTATTTATTGGTGTACTTTATTTCGGTTTAACCCATGAATTGCCGCTTATTCGTCTCCAGCTTCTAGTTTAAACTTGTAAACAAACACTAGTCAAATATCGTCCTATGGTTGGTTGCGTATCAAGAAAAGTTAAAACTTATCGCAACCGGCATTTTTGAACAATTCTTCTTGCACAACCAGGTTGCGTAACGAGAAAAAATAATCTTCTATCGCAACTAGTTGCCAAGGAAGTGGAAGGGTTCCTGTTTCACAACTGGTTGCGAAACTTGGTTGCCAAAGCGGCCGAAAGCGATTTCGATATCTTTTTCACAGAATATATTGTTCATGATGTCTCTATAAGACTGCATACTTGGTTTAAAACGTGTATTCATTTAAAAAGCGACTTTTTAACTGAATCTGATGGGAGTCTTTATCTATCGCAACTAGTTGCCAAGGAAGTGGAAGGGTTCCTGTTTCACAACTGGTTGCGAAACTTGGTTGCCAAAGCGGCCGAAAGCGATTTCGATATCTTTTTCACAGAATATATTGTTCATGATGTCTCTATAAGACTGCATACTTGGTTTAAAACGTGTATTCATTTAAAAAGCGACTTTTTAACTGAATCTGATGGGAGTCTTTATCCCACCAGATAGAGGAGTGTTTTAAGGCATTTCTGCATACTTAACTCATTTTACAATTTTTTGTAAGTTGTGCCCTTGTACTACCGAAGGTGCGTAGTGTTCAAAGTTTTAGTTTGAAAAATTTTACACTTGTGGGACATTTTGCTCTAAAGAATATAAATATCTGTCAACTGATTGAAGGTTCCTATATCGGCGGTCGGAATCATTACTGGAACATCTCCAAAATCACGTGTTTTGAGTTATTGCAGGGAGTAACACCAGCGCCACCGAGGAAAAAAATCAATCTTTTTTTACAGATCGAATTTGGGTACAATGTCCAATGTACAATGTACAGACACTTTTTTGCAAATTCGATCTTGTACAGTGTACAATCTCACAATCATGTTAATAACGATTTTTAGGACCCAAGGCAGTTTTTGGCATAAATGCTTTCTAGTCCCAGATTCGTGACCCTAGGTTCTTTGTCCTGGGTCCCAAAAATCACTGGTAACATGATTGAGAGATTGTATAGACACTTATTGCCAATACAATCTGTAAAAGATATGATTCTTTTTATTGGTGGTACTAGTTAGTGGATCCCCTTAAAATGAAGTACCATTTGTAACTATATTCAATATTTACGACAATGCCCATCATTAAGAATTTTTCCTAATCAATAATGGTACAAGTGAAACCTTAATTGTAACTATTATAACACAACTTCGACCAGTAAAGAAACAATGATTATACTGTAAAATAAAAAATTTACAGATTTTTAAACATCAATTACTCAAAACAGTAAGTATATCCATTCTTCAAATATTCCAAAAACGATTTCGACCAAAGATTTGATCTATCTATCATCCTATTTGTTATACTTACGCCTATTGACATTGTCATCATTCTCAGCATGGTAAGAAGGAGGAGGCCAGAAGCGAGACATGCACAGCTCTTGGAGCCAACCAACTGGGTTGCCCATCAGTTTGTCCTCAAAAGAGGTCACTACAGCATTACTGTAAAAAGAAACATGTTTTATATAGGTATTGTCAGTGAATGTCAGTTACAGTCCAGCATAGCCTAGTAGATGATAACAAAACTATTAAACTGTTTTTTAATGTACTTACGCTTCTGGCACATTGCCATTTGCAGGCTGGTCAGCCGGAGCAGCCCCGGTCAATTTATCCAGCAGAGCCTTGGCTGCAGAGTGCTTAGCTTCCTTCTTGGAGCGTCCAGTTCCCATGGCTGAAACAACAATGTTTTACCCAACTGTGATAGTAAAGGTAGCTTATGTTTACCTCGTGTACACATGATTCTCAAAGACCACACAGAAGCGACTGACTACATGAACCTCTAAACACTCTCTGATTGGTAATTAACTCAATGAATCATCAACTTCACTTGATGTAAGATCTCACCTTTGTTGAAATATCTAGACAAGCAAAAAGCTACTCACCTACTAAATCAGCAACAGTGACCCTGTAGCGGAATGTGGGCTCATGGATCATGCCCTCAATCTGTACCAGCTCATACTTGGGAACAGTGCCACGGCGAGCTAGCAGCTCCTGCAACACTGACACTGGAGTCTTCATTGGCAGAGACTCCATTTCCTGGTGAAAATCCAATCAAATTTATAAATCAGGGAATGCTACATGTAAATAATAATTAAACCTATAACTTTACTAGTTAAGGCGACTGGCATTAAACCTATAACTTTACTAGTTAAGGCGACTGGCAGATTCAGTTATTAGATTAATCTTATTAGGTTTGGACTGCACTAGTACTGAACCAAATATTCCTCATGTTATAAAATTGTGCAGTTCCACTATCGCATAGATCAGATGTTCTACCTCATTCAAATAATTCTTCGCGTCGTGGCGCGTAATTCCACTGGCGTGTATTTACGCCTAGTGCGGTCAACGTTTAGAGTACCACCTACCCTCTTAGCGGCTTCATCGAGAGGTAGCCGCTCGAGATTATTTGGTGGCTTTGGACGGTTCTGGTAGCGGCGCCGGGGGCCGTGGGGTGCGTGTTCCCCGTCCGGTCCCGCTCCGTGCACCGGCATCCCATGGACGACACCCGGCGGCACGCCGACGCCTCCGTGGACCACTCCCGGGTGAGGATGAACTATGCCCCCGTCCATCTGCGAGAACATACTCATTTTGTTCAATTACACTGCAAGTACTACCGCTAGAGACACTAATAGCACTAAGGAGCAACCAAGACGAATATCTGCTTTGCTTCACATGTGATTTGACATGGCGGCGGCCATTGCACAAGACCAAAATCAAGATGGCCTCGATCCTTTACCGCATGCTGGGAGCCGGTGCGCGACCTCGTTATCGATAATTATGGCGAAATAGCCGTAGGGAAATAGATTTTCTGATATATAACTAATTATGATCGTAATTGTAACTGTTACAACTTACCGTGGAGATAAGATTGTGCAGCTAAGTCCACAAATTGCGACGTCAATTATTTTGAAGCTGCAACAAGGCATAGTTAAAGATATTACATTTTTGAGAAGCGACATGATAATTTGTTCTATGCTAAAATAATTCGCTTTCCTTACCTCAGCCCCTATATGACGCTCACCAAATCGTCCTTTTGACTTATTATTTCATTTCACAGATCATTCATTTACTGACCACAGACTAAATATAGGGATGATGATACAGATTAGAACTAAATTATGAGGTGTTGCCCACAGCCTAGGAAATATTAAGGAAAGGCGCTAGGCGGTGCCCCCGCTGACAGATCGTGCAATATAAGCCGGATTCAGCCCTAGTCAAGACAGTGTATTTTTCATAACCGAAAATCTAGACTATCATAATAAATTATGAAGAGATTTAGTAGGAACAATGAGTACCAATTGTACACTACTACTTAGATTTTATGAAACTATTTGTAATAATTTCTCCCGGTTATGCAATACAGTGTTCTCTCAATCTATTATTAAAGACCCGTTCCGCGGCCTGCCGTCTTCAAATGTAGGTTTTTATGCGCACGCACACAGCGACCGACGCGCGGTGGCGCGCTCTCGCACACATGGAATCATGCACAGTGTTCTATCGACACAAGTAATAAGGGCCAAATATTGTCTATTTACGAAACAATTTTCTGTCACTATGTGTAGGTATGGTTTTAGTGTTTGAGAACGGCATAGTTATTACTTATTATTTACTGCACTTCGTCGTCAATATGACTTTTCTGTCGTCGGCAACATTACAGAGTTGGTTGAATGAGTGGGATTTGAAATGTATCATTGTAGCAATCTTTAAAATAGACAAGTTTCACATTATTCGCACAGAGACAAATTTTCAAATCTGTAAGTAATCGGTAACATTGCAGGCGGTTTTGTGACAAAAACGTAAAGGTGGATCTGTTCTCAACTCTACCAACAAAATACTGAATGGAATATATCGTTTTCGTTATTCAAAGTCAAAGTCCAAGTAAAAAAAATTATTCAAAGTAGGTAACACAGAAACTGTGACTTATTGAACTTTACAAGAAAAACTAGGTGTCCGTTTCAAAATCTAGATCATTTCGAGAAAAAACGGACAAAAATCTCCAAACTTAGTCTTTTCAAACATATTTATTTATTTATTTATTTACGAATACCTACATGGAAAACCCACAGCTTTAAACTTTCTTAGTAACTTCTAAATAATAACTGCAAGCTAATTACAGGTTTTCACTTATATAGGTACCACTGATTAATACCAGTTTTGAAAAATCTTACGTTACCCACCACCAAAAATTTAACAGGTTTAACTAAATAACATTTTAATTCTTATTACTTAATTAACAGAGTTTACATGTCATATCTTCTAAAAAGCTAGTACTAGGATGCATTGAACTGGCTTTAATTCCACACATCTTTGTCATCTAAATAATCCGTAATGCTATAGTAGCCCTTTTGGCATAAAGTGCGCTTTACACATTTTTTGAACCGCACTTCAGGCAAGCTTATTATATCTTCAGGGATCTTACTGTAAAAACGTATACAATGCCCCATAAAGGTTGTATTAACCTTTGCCAGCCTAAATCTTGGGAAAGAAAGTTTATGTTTACTTCTAGTATTTACATCGTGTTGGCTACCTACGGTTTTAAAATTACTTATATTTTTCCTGACGTACTATAATATTCTCATAGATATACTGACTGACTTCAAGTTAACTAGTGTCTGTAAATAAATAAATGAAATACTCAAGTAAGGTATACCTACTTTTTAAGATACTACTTTTTCGATATTACCTATAAAGTTTTTACTACCTATCTAAGTGCCAATGTAATCTTTGTTACTAACGAGATCACTTTGTAAAATGGTGAAACTAGCGCGGCAGCCATCTTGGATTGCAAAAATTACCTCAAATTTGTTCTCACCAACCCCAAAAACCTTAATAATGATTATTTTTGATTTTGTTGTCTGTTGTGAATGTATTGGTGTGTATCTTGTTGGTGGTCCTAATTAAATAAAAAAAATAAAAAATAAAAAAATCATCATCAGCCATTTCACGCCCACTGCAGGACATAGGCCTCCTTCGTGGTTTTCATAACCATGAAGGGTTTTGCCATAATCGCTACGCTTGGCAGGCGGGTTGGCGCTCGCAGTATGTGGTTGGATTCTCAGGAAGACGCTGCTGTCCGTCTCCTGGTATTTGATTTCCTTAGTCACCTTCTACGACATCCACGGAAGGAAATGGAGTGACGCTATTCTTAATCCAGCGCCACACGGAATATACCCACGTTGTAAGATGGTTTAAATAGCGTGACAGCCATCTTGGATTTCAAAAATTACCTCAAATTCGTATTCACTTACCTCATAAACCATAAAAACGACACCCATACCTAATTGACCAACCCCAAAAACCTTAAAAATGATACCCATGTTGTAAAGTCGTGAAACTAAGGTGGCAGCCATCTTGGATTGCAAAAATTACCTCAAATTCGTTTTCACCAACCCCCAAAAACCTTAAAAATGATACCCATATTACCCATGTTGTAAGGTGGTGTAAATAGCGCGACAGCCATCTTGGATTTCAAAAATTACCTCAAATTCGTATTCACCAACCCCAAATACCTTAAAAATGATACCCATGTTGTAAAATGGTGAAACTAACGCCTCAGCCATCTTGGATTGCCAAAAATATCTCAAATTCGTTTTCAACAACCCCAAAAACCTTAAAAATTATACATATGTTATAAGATGGTGTAAATAGCGGGACAGCCATCTTGGATTTCAAAAGTTACCTCATATTCGTATTCACCAAACCCAAAAACCTTAAAAACGATCATCATAATCATCAGCCATTTGACGCCCACTGCAGGACATAGGCCTCCTTCGTGGTTTTCATAACCATGAGCGGTTAAAACGTAAAAACGATGCCCAAGTTGTAAAATGGTGTAGATAGCGCGGCAGCCATCTTGGATTTCAAAAACTAACTCAAATTCGTATTCACTTACCCCATAAACCATAAAAACGACACCCATACCTAGTTGATAGGATCTACCATATCTAGGCAAAAAACTTTACAAACGACACCCATATTATACGAGGTAATAGAAATTTTAGGACAAAAGCGGCGGACAATGACCCGGCGGCGGCGCAGCAACTCCACGCGCCCCCTGTCCCCCGCGGTCATTCTTTTGTCTCACCTGCCTTTTCTCCTTTGCTTCCAATGAAAGCGCTTACGAACGCGTGCGTTATATTATACTGACTGCCCTTTTAGTTGTCCCATTGTAAGTTCCTAAAAAACGAAACCAACAATGGTTAGGAAATAGGACGTCTAATATACAGGAAAGACTCATAGACCGCGGAGACCACACAGATACATTCATACCGCGGGTTTCTTCACGATGTTTTATTTTCAGCTAGCGATATCGCCAATGAAGATTATTTAATAAATTAAAAATGTAATAAGTCACCGGGTATTCGAACCTGGGACCTCTTGCTTGAGAGTCAACCGTACTACCATCTTCCGTGCAAATTATCTTAGAAAATGTCCTTATTCTACATAACAAAAAAACCCCAGGTCTTGGATGTTTACATGTTTGTGATGTCGCTGTTTCTGGTTCCCACGACACAGGGTATCCTAGTATGGGGCCAGAAGAAATGTATGTGCCTGTATGTAAATGTTTAATAATTATTTTTTTGTTATCAAATCCAAGCCAACATTCGTCTTCTGCTGGACTACAAACTTTATACTCGTAGATAATAAGTAACACGATGCAAAAAAAAAATTTTTGTATCTTAATGTTAACATTTTATGTCATCACTTAGAATTGCAGTAAACTATGTTTAGGTGCCACAGACCCTTAATTGAAATAAATTTTGTTACGGAAATTCGTCATCACCACTGCGGCATCGTCAATGTTATATTCGAATCTTTTTACTAGTTTCCACATTCGAGATGCCATGTATCCCTTCCGGCCTACATTACGAAGCGGAGCGTAAGGCACAACAACAATTTATCCATTTCGAAGTATATTTTTTTTGCATAGGTTGGTGATAGATCACCATTATCAGTAAAAAATTGGTATGTAGCAATACTAGATCATTTTTATTTTCCAGGCGTAGATATGTCTCCTATTCACAATACCACTTAAATGGCCGGTGGTTCCCTTAATGCCTTGGCTACATTAACGGGAAATGGCATTAATTATAGCGTTGTTGGGCGTTGAACGTTAGTGTGGCCTGCTTGACGCCATAATTTTATAAACGCCGTTGTTAATGACGTTAAACGTTTGGCGATAGCTAGGGCGGGCGGCGGTCTCTTTCGACACATCAAAGGAATTATCGCGTTTCTTGCTGCGTTAATGTGGCTACACTGGGGTTTGTCATCTGTCATTCGAGAAATAGTAGAGTTGATTTGATTTGATTTTTTATGTGTGGTGCGGAGGTTGTTTGTTGGTTTTGTTTAGTGGGGTCTGGGGTGCGTCCACGGTGCGTCGGTCAAAAATTAGTTTTGTTTATTTTAATGGATTTATGTCTAAAAGTTTGTTTAGCACTATGGATTGCTCAAATAATATCTCTTTCCTTCTACATTGGTTTCTTGTATATATAAAGTCAAAATCCCTGTGCACCCGAAAGCACGGGATAAGACCAAATAAAAAAAAAAACAAAAAAATAATGAAAAAAAAACTTTATTTTCACAGAACTCACAGATCAGGATTTTTTAAAATTTAACGCCATAATTATTGCCATTCAACATTGAACACCAGTGTAGCCATCAGAATTATTGTGTTTTCTCATGCGCTAATTTTTCGCCTTTATTCACGAGTTTATGGCCATTGGCTACATTAACCGGAAATGACATTAATTATCGCGTTTTTGGACGTTGAACGTTAGTGTACACCAGTAAAGTATGCTGAGTTGGAGCCCCTTTTTTGTTGGCACGGAAGCACCTGAGGCGTTTGGAGTCCGGGGTGGCTGGGTGAAATACATTACTGTATGGTACCCGGCTGCCTTCGACTCGATATGTCTCAAATGTTCTCTTCACGACTATTTTGTTTTTATTTATGTTTTTTTGACGTTCGTGTATTTTGTTTGTATACCTTCGTGTTAACTTCGTGTTTCTGTGACAATTTAAATAAATGTCTTCTTTCGTTCTTTCTTCTTTCATTGCAAATTAGTACTTTGAGTTCTCTAATCTAATCAACTATCCATTTCAGATAGGAATTGTTGGTAATAGTATAACATTTACGAGAGCTTCTGCTAAAAAATGGATTACAAAGTAAAAGAAACATGTTTCTTAAGTTCTTACGAAACACATTTTTAATTTTTTTTCCATCGACATTCCTATCGATATCGATTAAATTTTGTATTTGCTGTCGGCACAACCCCGTGAGACGGAATCGGGAAGGGAGACAATAACGCACGTCCCAATAACGCACACCCCGATAACGCACACCCCGATAATGTAAAGCCAATAATCCGTGCACATGTACATGGATTATTGGCTGTACACTATCGATGAAAAAGAGTAATAAAAAGATATGTGTCCCTTAAATCTGTATTTTAATAAGTAGAGCGTTACATATTGGTGGAGGCGCCTAAAGTCCCCATTAAAAAATTTAGTTCGCGCCCAAAGTGTGCACGAGTTGGTGCCTCGCGTTCGAATAGGGAAGAAGATAGGTACCAGAGTTTTCTTGCAGCCAGGCGAGTCGCCCAAAGAGGAGTCACCTACAAAGGACTATTGAAGTGCGTGGAGCACCATCAGGATAGTGCTCACCCAGTGTGTAGAGCACTAAGGCGTAATTTTGTACGCGCAAAAGGCGAAAGTTTGCGTGGACCACGCCACCCCGGGCTACCAGGCCACCAAGCTAAGTGGTCTACTGTTTGTTTTGTATTGTGAAGATACGATAAGAAGAAGATTTCATTAGATGCTGTGTATGTGTAATGGCCACCACGTTTGATGGCTTAACAACTGATGTCTATGAGTTTGTCCGTCCGACGGATAAGGAGAAACAGATTATTATTTCCGTATACCTGTCGGGACGAGCGCTATATTTTTACAGGGAAATTTCTGAAGATGGGTTGACCTATGATGAGATAATCGATAAACTAAAGGCCGAGTTCGGTTATATATTTCATTCTCCGCCTACGCAGAAGGATGTTGCTTTCTATGAACCTCCGGTGGAGCACGGCTACAAACTTGGCAACCAGTTTCAGGGTCAGCAGCCAAGTTCGAAGGAAGTCGATGTCCGGCCTGAGAAGGAAATCACTATTCAGAGCCACGCAGTATCGGCATTGAGTCACGCAGCGCCCGCATCGAATCAGACAGCGCAGGCGACAACGGATGAATCTGGTGTGTTAAGTCCGTTTATTTTGTGTGAAAGTCCCAGTGGACAAGATTGGTTAGCCTTAGTAGACACGGGTGCTTGGATTTCATGTATTTCAAAATGTGTTGCCGACGCAGACTCGAGACACCCGAAATCAGAGTGAAGACAGCCTGCGGAACACTTCTAAAGGCGATAGGAAAAGTAATGATGAAATTGAAAAGTCATTATGTCATAGTCAAGTGAAGAAGGAGGAATGTTCAACTTTTACGACCTTTGTGGAAAAAGAGGAGGATAAGTTTCACCCCGTAGAGGTTGAGCAAGAAAAAGGTGGAGTTAAAGAGTTGAACGATTTTCAAGAAAAAGCTTTGACAGAACTGTTGGGGAAGCATAGTGGACAATTTCTATTTCATAAGAAGGACTTAGGTAAAGGTAATGTAGAAGAAGGGAAGATAAAGTTTTTTGATGACATTCCGATCCACGAGTCTCCTTATGCAGACTCGGGAACTCATAGGAAAATCGTGGAAAACCAGGTCCAGGTCATAGGTGAGAGACCTCAAGCAACGGCGCAAGCAACAAGTAAGTGTTGGCGTCATTTGTCCATATATGGGGTGGAGAGCCACTGTTTCAAAATGATGGTAAATTGAAGGCTGGTATTAGGTTCTTACGCGTTGATGCTCAAAATAAAGGAAAGCCATTTAAAGTGATAACGCGCAGAGCCACGGGAAAAATTATCAGGGCACGAAAGAGAAAAAAAAGGCTATTGATAATGATGTTTTATCCTAGGAGACGGACAAGAAGAAGAAGAAGTAATGTAGGATGTATAAAGGTCCATATAGGATTATTAGAAGCACTTCCCAGTAAATTATATGATTGCAGTGATTAGGTAATAGCCAGATAGAGAGGGTAGTACATGTAACCCGTATGAAATGATGAAATTAAAATAATGAAATTCTTTAGTAGGATATTAGTGTAGTTGTGACTGTAAAAATTGTAAATATTATGACCTAATGTTATGTTTGGTTTTCATGTTGTACGAGAGAATGGGCTTAAAGCGGTGAGGAGCTATAGAGATGGCAAAGCAGCTGCAGAGAGAGGCAGCGAAGCCGGACCATTTGTATAAACGTTCCAGAACCCAATGGTTACAAGACCGTAAAAAAAAAATAACAAGAAAGTAAAGAATATTCAAGATGCAAGTCTATAAGTTGACTCTCCCTTCACATAACAAGCATAGCTTGGTGAGGAAGCTTTGTTGGCTTTTGGCGAGTTCAATATGGGCTTGGATCATTGTTCAACAGGAAGTCGAGACAGGTTTTGATATGCGATTATTTGTCGACTGCTGGTAGTCCAGAATATAGAAGAGAGTGATGCATTGTGCATTTGATTAGAGATATTGGTCTTGCTTATTTGATGCGGGTTCTTGAAAAGGAAGTCCGGACCACAGAAGCTTTGCCATTTCACTATTTCAAAGGTGGAATCCTCACAACTTTAACAGGAGTAGGCAGGTAGAGTGTCGTTCGGTTAAAGTGAAGTGCGATAGTTTATTTAAGTGTATAAGATTGTACACTTTGTCTAGCTAGTTTATCTAAGTTCATGGGGTAGGTAGAACTTATAATTGTGAAACTTGAAGCGGCGTTCGATGGTGTCTTCTCGGTTTTTTGTTGGGTTTTGCCGAGAGGGGGTTCAGTCCGTTCAGTCATAGACCAATTTTCTTTTACGTTTTAATTTTAAATAACTTGGAGTGTTTATGGATGTTGACTAGATTGTCTTGGTGGTCTTTGAATTGTTCTGGCACACTGACCGAATTAGTAACGGAGCGTCATGCGTTCGCCGGGATTGTACAATTTCCCCGACACTGTAGGACAGATGACTGACGTTAGGTTACCGAAGTGTGTTAGCTAGGGTAAATTTTAATTGTAATTGTAATTAAAATTTTATAATAACCAGGGGGGAAATGTAACGATTCCTCCTTATAGTAGCTGGCTGGCAGAGCCTTCTCGTCTTATTTTGAATATTTTGAAGGGAATCGTTACGTTTTGTTTTAGATGTCAGTCGATCCCCAGCTAGGCTAGGGAATCGATGAAAAAGAGGAATAAAAAGATATATTGCCCGTAATCCGCGTATTAATAAAATAGCGTATTTATTTATTGATTTATTATTTAATATTTTGTGAGTCATCCTTTTCGAAGTTCAGAAATTACATTCGGTTTTTTTAATTGAATGAATGAATGTCAAAAACAACCTGGATTATGGAATAAACTTCTAAACGAATCCTAAGCGCAACAGCTGATTTCATGTCAAGTAAAATGTGCTAAGCATATGTGAACGGGGCACCGATATGGACGCCATTTATTGGTCCTACAAAATGGTGCGTGCGTTATCGGTCCGTACCGATATTGCGCGACCCGATAACGTACGGGCAATAATGCACACCCTAATAATTGGTGTCCCTTGGGCACGAATTATCGGGTGTGCATTATTGAATGTAGGTTATCGGGTCGTACAATATAATGACCCATCGGGAACACAGATAAAGAAAAAATAACATAATTGACAGGTAGGATTGTAACAAGTAACAAGCCGGAAATTGGCGTACTGACAGCATAACTTTGTCTCTTTTTCTCATATGGTCCTTATACGGAAGATTCGTGTGCGGGAATAGGACCACATTAGAGTCGTAGGTTCTTGCTAAGTTAGATTTAATCTATTTCAACGTCAACGTCAGTGTTGTGTTGTGTTGTGGAATGAATCCTTCAAAAACTTCAAATCCAATTTCAATATAAGTATAGCAGTACCTACGCAGTACCACTTAGGTAAATGTGAGAGAGAATTCTTCAAGATTGTGCAATTTTAATTTGTTTCTACTTGATGGATGGGATACAGGGGGTCCATAAAGCAGGATAGAATTAAAATACTCAGACATGGAAATGGTTAATTCATGTTCAATTGATTTAATATTGCTTGTAGCCTTTAGCTTACTTCTGTTAAATCAATACCGCTACAGCTCGGACTCAGGGATCATGGAGAAAAACCCTCAATTTACCTTGTTGGAGCCTTCAAATGTTATTATCACTCCTGTGAGAGATGATTACAGCCAGCTAGTAGATATAAAAAAATTCACTTTCCTGATTAACCCCTCAGTGTGCAAAAACTATACTGAAGGCATTCTTCTCCTCATTATTGTTTCGTCGAACCCTAGGAATCACAAAAATCGAGAACTAATAAGAAAGACATGGGGAAAAGAGACAGATTCAACTAAAATTGTGTTTCTGATGGGCATACCTCCAGACAATGTTACCTTGGAAGACAACACCACCACACTGGGTGACCAAATTCTCAAGGAAAGTCATCTCCATGGTGACATTGTTCAAGGGAATTTCTTAGATGCTTATCGGAACATGACTTATAAGCAGATTATGGGACTGAAATGGGCAGCGCATCACTGTCCCAGAGCTAAATATGTTTTGAAAACAGATGATGATGTGGTTGTCTATTCAGAAGCTTTGGCAAATTTCCTGATTAGAGACTTGTCACCTTGGGGTGCAAGAAAGATGATCATTTGTGATGTAATTGGATCCTATCCAGCACTCAGGAACAATTCAAAATGGACTGTTACTAATGAAGAGTTTGTGGATGAATACTATCCTACATATTGTGGAGGTAAAAAAAAATAATAGTTATCACTATGTATATTATTTATAGTGAATAAATGCTTAAGGCCTTATTTATAAAAACATGGTTCGTCTAAAGCACTCTTCAGAGGCAGTTTATTTAATGTGTGGTTCCATCTTTTCCTTTTAAAATCTCCACCATGGACTTTTAATCGGAGTTTTTCGAGGGTTTTAAGGAATCGTGTTAATCTAAAGGACCCGATCGGGCCCCCTTTGTCCACAAAACCACCTTAACCATGGTTTTTAATTGTCCTTTTCAAGGTCATAGTCTAACAGGTTAATTGAAAACCTTTCAGGCAGAGGCACCGACTGATTGAAATTATATAAGTAGTCTCTCGCAACCTTATTGACAATGGAGCAAATTTTGATTTATTTTGTAAAACGAAGGGAGTTTATAAGAATAATCAACTTGTATAAGTACTATCACTGAGTTTATCATCCCATGTCTTCAATTCCAGGCTATGTCATTCTCTACTCTCAAGATGTGGTCCGTCAACTACTAGAAGCATCGAGAAATGCTACCTATTTCTGGATTGATGATGTGATGGTGACCGGAATTCTCGCACAGTCAATCAACATATATAGAACTTCTTTTCATACCCTGTTCTTATCCAGGAAAAGGTCTTATGCTTTGAAGACCATGGGACCAAAGTATGCCGGTCGCTTTCTTTTTGGATCAAGCAACTTGAATTTAAAAAACATGCTAGAAATATGGGAGGCTAGGGGTGTTTGACAAATTTGTTGCACACAAGTTAATAAGTACTTGTGTTAATACTCCATTAGTCATGTTAAAATATTTCTATGTATAGGTCCTTAACATCTAGGAGAATATCACCCGAACATCTGTGGCTACTTTGCATATAGTTTTATCTTAAAATAAATAAGAAATACAAAATATATATTATGTATAATAGATAAAAAGGAATGGGCTGAGTTGGGTTGGAGAAAGTTTAAGGTTTGCTTTGATATTTTTACAGACCATTAAATATATCAAAGCAAACCTTAAACTTTAATCGAGAAATAGCATGTTTAATTAATTTGTAAGTATATTTAATATTTATAGTACTATGCAATACAATAATTATTTTTATCCTTTACCTATGCCCCTAAAAAATTTAATTCGTGTTTTATTTACAAATGTCCAGCGCACAGGTCCTGCGTTTTTGATAATGCCTATAGCTTTCTTTCTACCGATATTAATATTTACATATTTTAAACAATATTCAGTTAAAGTTAGTACTGACATAAATTATAATTTTAAGCTCTTGGTACATTTTATGGTTCCGTAGTCGACAAAGAACATAGTTTCGCAATGTGTGCCCGTCTGTCTGTCTGTGGGGTATCGTTGAATTGGTCGTTTAAAAATATTGTGGGTGTAGGCAGATCACTTTTTGATTTAGGGTTCCGTTTGCGAAATATTAAGCTTTCAAGTCGTGTCGTGTTTGCCGTCATGTTTGCCGTGGGGTGCCGGCTTTAGAATAGTACCTCCCCATCTCTTCCCGTGGGTGCCGTAAAAACCGGCTAAGGGACACATTACCGGGAGGTGGGCAGCAGCGCCTTCTGCGGAACTGCGCTCGCCAACCCGCATGCCAAGCGTGGCGAGTATGGCAAATACCTTCATGGCAGTAAACCAGGAAACCAGTCCCCCAGTCCCCGGCAGCTAGCTCCGCTATTCCTGGCTACGGTAGCGGCTACGGTAACCGCGGAGCAAGGGGTGCTAAGAATCTCCAGCAGAGATCCGGCTACCACCCCCAACAACAAAAACGACTGGCCCTGCTATCACACAAAATTCGCACATTGAGAATAGACGAAAAGCTAATTGAGCTGGAAGAGGAAATGAGTAGGTTACACTGGGATATCCTAGGGTTATCTGAAGTCCGTCGAGAGGGCGAGGACACGATAACCCTGAAATCCGGTAACCTGCTCTACTACCGGGAGGGCGAGCAACAGTCCCAGGGCGGTGTCGGGTTTCTCGTCCACAAGTCCCTCGTAAATAACATTTTGGCCATCAACAGTGTGTCGAGCAGGGTGGTGTACCTAATCAGAATATCCAAGAGATATTCGCTGAAGGTCATTCATGTATACGCACCGATCTCGTCACACTGATGAAGAGGTAGAGGCGATGTATGAAGACATTAGTAGGGCCATACAAACCTCGGAGACCTATTTTAATGTGGTTATGGGGGACTTCAATGCGAAACTGGGCACAAGAAGCGAAGGTGAGATGAGAGTGGGGCAATTTGGTCATGGGCAACGGAACCCGAGAGGACAAAGGTTGGCAGACTTCCTGGAGAAAGAGGGACTCTTTATGATGAACTCTTTCTTTCAGAAGCCACCTCACAGGAAATGGACCTGGTTGAGTCCCGATGGTTCCACGAGAAACGAGATAGACTTCACCCTGACCTCCAAGAGACAAATATTCAATGACGTCTCTGTGATCAACATGGTGAAAACCGGAAGCGATCATCGAATAGTAAGAGGCACATTGAATATCAATGTCAAACTTGAGAGGTCTCGTCTCATGAAGTCTACGCTCCGACCTACTCGTGCCCATATCCAGAATCCCGAGAACTTTCAATTCGAATTGTCAAATCGCTTTGAGTGCCTGGAGAGCGCCGCATCGGTGGACGAGATCCTTAACAAGTTTGTAGAAACTGTTCGTACAGTGGGCTCGAGGTTCTATAGACCCAACCGTACGAGTAGACCACAAAAGCTCTCAAACTATACTCTCGACCTCATGGCTAAACGTCGCGCGTTGCAACTGCAGTCCTCCGAGGATGCTGAGTCATATAGGCAACTCAATAGACACATCTCAAAGTCTATGCGGCACGATATTCGGTCCTTTAATACCGAACGTATAAAAGAGACTATAGAGCGGAACAAGGGCTCCAAAGTGTTCGCAAAAGACTTGTCTATTGGGCAAAGCCATCTGACGAAGCTGAAGAGAGAGGACGGCATTATAGCGTCGACGCTCTTCAGCTTGGTCGACCAAATCAGGGGTGCTGAGGAAGATTGAGAGCTTCTACGGACAGCTATACACCTCAGTCGCAAAACCTGTTAGCAGTTTGAACAAAGATCCGAGAGCCAAACTGACCCGACATTATACCGAAGATATCCCGGACATCAGCCTGTATGAGATTAGGATGGCCCTGAAACAGCTCAAGAATAACAAGGTACCAGGAGAGGACGGAATCACATCAGAGCTCCTGAAAGTGGGTGGAACACCAGTACTTAAGGTCCTTCAGAAGCTTTTCAATTCCGTCGTGTACGAAGGAAAAACGCCAGAAGCATGGAACAGAGGCGTGGTGACGCTGTTCTTCAAGAAAGGGGATAACTCTCTACCGACTCATCTCGCTTCTGAGCCATGTTTATAAGCTGTTTTCGAGGGTCCTCACGAATCATCTCGAACGCAGGTTTGATGACTTCCAGCCTCCCGAACAAGCCGGTTTCCGAAAGGGCTTTAGTACCATAGTCCACATCCACACGCTGCGGCAAATTATACAGAAGACTGAGGAGTATAATTTGCCATTCTGCTTAGCGTTTGTGGACTATGAGAATGCCTTCGATTCGAATGGAAGGGACGCGGCATCAATATCAATGGCGAGTACATCACGCACCTTCGATTTGCCGACAATATAGTAGTCATGGCAGAAACGATGGAAGACCTTGGCATAATGCGCGAAGACCTCAGTCGAGTTTCCCAACGTGTGGGCCTTAAAATGAACATGGACAAAACGAAGGTCATGTCAAACGCCCGTGTTGTGCCCACCCCAATAACATTGGGGAACTCGACTCTCGAAGTTGTAGACGAATACGTCTACTTAGGACAAACAGTCCAACTAGGCCGGTCCAACTTCGTGAAAGAAGTCAATCGTCGAATCCAACTCGGCTGGGCAGCATTCGGAAAACTTAGAAAAGTCTTTTCGTCTAATATACCTACCTCAATCGCTCAAGAAAAATTTTTACAACCAGTGTGTGTTACCTACCAGTGATGACTTATGGCACTGAAACGTGGTCTCTCACTATGGGCCTCATAAGAAGGCTCAAGGTCACGCAACGAGCTATGGAAAGGGCTATGCTCGGAATTTCTCTACGAGATCGAATCAAAAATGATGAGATCCGTAGACGAACGAAAGTCGTCGACATAGCCCAGCGGATTAGTAAGTTGAAGTGGCAGTGGGCGGGGCACATAGCACGCAGAACTGATGGTCGATGGGGCCGAAAAGTTCTCGAATGGAGACCACATATCGGCAAGCGCAGCGTAGGACGACCAGCCACAAGATGGACAGATGACCTCATCCAAGTGGCAGGAAGGCGCTGGATGCAGGCCGCTTCCAACCGGTCTTTTTGGAAATCCATGGAGGAGGCCTATGTCCAGCAGTGGACCTCGTGTGGCTGAATGATGATGATGATGAAGCTTTAAAGTGCAAATCTTTGTCCGAGTAGGGCGCCCCTCCCCTCTCCTAGCTAAACTGTTGATTGTAGAAACGTGAAAAAGTGAACTAAAAGTAAAACTGTCACGGCTAACTAGGCTTCACAACTTCACGAGTAATATGCGACTCATAAAAGGAAACTTCTTACAAAATCCATTGAAAGTTGCGCGCGCGTGCGTGCGTGCGTGCGTGCGTGCGTGTGGGCGGGCAGGTGGGCTCGGGCGTGCGTGCGTGTGTTCGTG
The DNA here is from genome assembly GCA_947308005.1 of Yponomeuta malinellus. NCBI lineage: Eukaryota > Metazoa > Arthropoda > Insecta > Lepidoptera > Yponomeutidae > Yponomeuta > Yponomeuta malinellus. Next base: position 9,121,094 of record OX371006.1, on the reverse strand, counting down.
ACATCTGAGAAAGCTGCTGCACACTGATCATCCCAGTGGAATGGTCGTTTCTCTTCCGTCAGCCGGTGCAAAGGTTTGGCTATATCCGAAAAATTCTTAACAAATCGTCGATAGTACGAGCAAAGCCCCAAAAAGGCACGCACTTCTGTCTTATCTTTTGGTGTTGCCCATTCCTTAACTGCCCTTATCTTCTCAAGGTCTGTCTGGACGCCATCTAATGAAATCACATGTCCCAAGTAGTTAACGTTACGTTTGAAAAATTTGCATTTCTTCGGGCTATGTTTCAGGTTCGCATCACGCATCTTGGACAAAACTTGCTCCAGTTTCCTGATGTGGTCATTGAAATCTTTACCAACAATAATGATGTCATCCAAATAGACCAGTCAGGTTTCTCCCAGTAGACCAGCCAGTATTTGCTCCATTGATCTCTCTCTTCGTTGCACAACCCAAACGGCATAACATTAACTGCCAAAGTCCTTTACCGGTTGAGAAAGATAAGAAAGCCGTCTTCTCCTTATCTTTGTCGTTGATTTCCACTTGCCAGTAGCCACTCTTTAGACGTCGTTACAACCTTGCGAGCTGGCATCCACGGTTTACTACTATCTTTTCTATCTATCTTTTCTACTAATGCGCGGCGATGAGTTCCACGTCTCGTACCATATGGTAATTTCACCGGAACTAGGGCTTGCGATCTCGGTTGGAGTATCGTCTTTCTAGCACAAAAGACATGTCCACTCACTCCACCTTCCATAGGAACTTCATAAGCCCCGATTTCCAGCACGCCGCCATTAAAATCGATGTTATATCCATACTTTCTCATAAGTCCAGACCAACAATGCAGTCCTTTTCCGTGCGGTCCGCGTCTCGTCGTCTCCAATTTCTTTTCGGGCAGCCGGATTGAATGTGCCTTCGTTCGCCACAGTAGTAGCATCGAGGCTCATTTTCACGAGGCGGAGCAATCGGATCCCTAGCTGCAACTTCGCACATTCTGAAGGATCGCGTCTGATCCTGGCGTGCAGCTTCTACCTCAAGGGCATGGGCAAGTGCATTTTTCAGGCTCCCATAGTGACCCAGATGTACACCAGCCCTCACTTCAAGGTCCCTAATTCCATCTATGAATGTGTGGCGTAACTATACTCGAAACCAAACGCTCCGCTCATGTGTGTTTCCGCTCCGCTTATCACGCACCGCTACCCGAAGGCTCGCCACTATCGGTGAGAACAATAGCGTGCGCCCGCGCCGCCCCGCACTTCGAGTCTCTCCACTTCGGACGCCCTGCGAGCCGGCCCGCGGCATCGATGCGGCCGCCTCACGGCACTCCGCTGGCTTATTGCTTCCGAACTGCACGCGCGTCGCTTAGCTTTTACTTACCTAGTTAAGTCGTTATTCATTTCATTTGTATATAATTGTCTCATCAGTAAATCGCCCTTTCAAATCGCTAAATAACACGCTTCATTCTTCGTCTCAACCTATCACTCTTTCATGCTTCATTTCTGCCTTCTAAAAAAAACCAAACTAAATCTAAACTTATCGGGCTTGATTCCCGACCTTCGGTAGTGGGTAACACAACCACACTGGTGACCTGAAGAAAAGCCGAATACCACGGTGGATTGATCAACGCACTACGTGAGTAAGAAGAACGTTGAAGGAGAATACCGAATACCTACCCACTAGAGTGAAGAAAAAGTTCGGGTGTGACCATAGTGCAAAAACGGTAAGCAATTTTAAAATCCATACTATGACGGACACCAACGATGTTCCGGAGCAAGCGCCAACCCCTGCAGAGGTCTTAAGAATGGGCGTACGTGTACCTCAGTTTCTTGTAGAAGAGCCGTCTTTATGGTTCTCCCAGATAGAAGGCCAATTTATCCTGTCCAGAATCACGAGCGATGACACCAAATTCTATTTTGTAGCCGCACAGCTAGAACCGCAGTATGCTAGAGAGGTAAAAGATATTATTAGTAACCCTCCTACGAAAGATAAGTACCTTCGGTTGAAAACTGAGCTCATAAGACGCCTTTCAGCGTCACAAGAAAAGCGGATCAAGCAGCTGTTGAATGACGAAGAGCTAGGTGACAGAAAGCCTTCGCAATTCCTTCGTCACTTACAAAATTTGGCAGGAGCATCAGGAGCTTCGGATTTTGTAAAAACTGTATGGACCAACCGTTTGCCTCTGAATATACAAACTGTTGTGGCGAGCACATGTCAACTCTGCGCGCATTATAAACTCCAACATTCCTACATCGCGCAAGCAAAATGTTTCACATGACATACCATAAATATAACGTCCGACAAACATCAGTTGGACCGGCCGTCCCCAGGCATACGATCTGCCTGGCGGGAAATTTCCCTTTATAGTGGAAGAGCACGATCACCCGCTCTTCCCTATAGTGGTGACCCTCGACAGAACATTGTCAACCTTCCTTCGCTCTCGCAGCACCCCACATACAATCAGTCTCAAAGCAAGGCCAGCATCCTCTTCCCTCTCACCTCATCAGTTCCACTACAGTCAACGCACCGACTACTGGTACTGATGGTGATCTCCCCCAACCCCTCGGCACGGCAGCCACACAGCAACAGCGCACGTTGCCAGTGGTACAGCAGCCTTCACCGGTTCCTACCACATGCGCGGTCCCCATGGTACTGTCGCCGGTGAAGTGACTGTTAGCCGCCGAACACCCTCAACCGCTAGTCGACTCACTGACTCAGCGCCTCCTGGCACTTGCAGGCTTTAGAGCACAGACTTCGATTCCTATCAGACCTAGCTATGCGTAGCTACGGTCTTGAAGGGGAGTGATGTGGCGAGCACATGTCAACTCTGCGCGCATTATAAACTCCAACATTCCTACATCGCGCAAGCAAAATGTTTCACATGACATACCATAAATATAACGTCCGACAAACATCAGTTGGACCGGCCGTCCCCAGGCATACGATCTGCCTGGCGGGAAATTTCCCTTTATAGTGGAAGAGCACGATCACCCGCTCTTCCCTATACTGTAATTGCTTCCCAGATTACCGAGCTACCAGTTGAGACACTTGCTGAACTTGCAGACAAGGTGCATGACATCGCACCAATGACTCCCCAAGTAGCCAGCACCTCAGCAACTACGCCGGCAAACCACGACATGGTTAAGCAGATAAGCGAGCTCACAAGGCAAGTAGCACTTCTTACTAGCCAGATGAACCAAAGAGGCCGTACACACTCACTCACGCTCAAAGTCCAGATCTCGCTCGAGAAGCTACAGACCCAGACAGCCACCTGCAGACCACCCGCACTGCTTCTACCATTACACATTCGGTGAGAAAGCCAACAAGTGTAAACAACCCTGCACATTTAAGTCGGAAAACTTTCCGGGCGGTCGCAAGTAGCGGCTAACGACTGCCCAACGTCAACAAGCCGTCTGTTCATCAGCGATCGGACAACAAAAATGCAGTTCCTAGTGGACACTGGTTCCGACTTGTGTGTTTTTCCCCGATCAGCTATCAAGACGCCTTGTACTAAGTCTAGGTATGACCTCATAGCTGCAAACAATACAGTTATACATACTTACGAACCAGTCCTGCTACACCTTAATCTAGGATTGAGAAGGAACTACACCTGGAACTTCACAATAGCAGATGTAACACGACCAATCATAGGAGTTGATTTCCTCAGCTACTACAACTTACTCGTTGATTGCAGAAGTCAGCGCTTAATCGACAATGTCACCACACTGTCTGTCAATGCTGTGAGTTTCATGCCATCAGAGGACATCGCATCTGTAAAATCAGTGACGGGAGCATCGGAGTTCCATGAAATACTGCGCGAGTTTCCTGAGATAACACGACCTCCAGGTATGCACTCACCTTACAAACACAGCACACTGCACTACATCAGGACAACTCCAGGCCCCCCAGTGGCCAGCAAACCCCGTCGACTCGACCCAATGCGCATGCAGGCCGCTAAGAAAGAGTTTGAAGACATGCTCACTAGTGGCACTGCTAGACGGTCAGAGAGTGCTTGGTCTTCACCTCTTCATATGGTAAAGAAGAAAGACGATGGATGGAGACCATGTGGAGACTACCGAGCTCTAAACTACAGAACTGTACCTGACAGATACCCCATTCGACACATCCACGATTTTTCGTACCAGCTCACAGGATGCTCCATCTTCTCCACTATTGACCTAGTCAAGGCATATAACCAGATCGCCGTAAATCCTGCTGACATAGACAAAACTGCCATAACTACACCTTTTGGTCTATATGAGTTCCCCTTCATGACGTTTGGGTTGAGAAACGCAGCCCAAACCTTCCAACGGTTCATTGATGAAGTTTTGCTAGGACTCGAGTTCTGCTACGGATATATAGATGACATCCTGGTATTTTCATCATCTATTCAGGAACACAAGAAGCATCTGCGTATTCTTTTTGAGCGACTCAAAAAGTACGGCATCGTGGTAAACACAGCTAAGTGTGTACTAGGCGAACCAGAAGTCACGTTCCTGGGATACCGCGTGTCAGCTGCAGGTACAAAACCCTTAGAAACTAAAGTCGAAGCCATCCAGGAGTATCCAATTCCCAAAACAGTCAAAGAACTGCGTCGTTTTTTGGGCATGCTGAACTTCTACCGACGCTTTATTCCCAACGCTGCTCAACTTCAAGCGCCGCTCAACGACGTCTTCAGCGCGACTAAAATAAAAGGATCTCAACCGGTAAATATGACTCCACACCTACTTCAAGCCTTCGAAGACTGTAAGGAGTCACTGTCAAGAGCAACCTTGCTCGCTCACCCAGATCCTACTGCCGAGCTAACAATAGTGACGGATGCCTCAGACACGGCTATCGGCGCCGTTCTCCAGCAACGAAAAGGTGAATTTTGGGAGCCACTAGCGTTCTACTCTCACAAACTCAATGACGTACAAAAGAAGTACAGCCCCTATGACCGGGAGTTGCTAGCTGTCTACGAGGCAATAAAGTATTTCCGCCACATGGTGGAGGCAAGAACTTTTTCAGTGCAGACAGATCATAAACCCCTCACCTTTGCATTCTCAACGAGCAAAGATAAGTGTACTCCAAGGCAGTTTAGGCACCTTGATTACATAGCTCAATTCACCACGGACGTGAGATACTTACCCGGAAAGGAAAACGTAGTCGCTGACGCTCTGTCACGCGTCGAAGAGATAACTGCAGCTGTTGACAATGACGATCTTGCACGAGCTCAGGACACAGATCCAGAACTGCAAGATCTGCTTCTTCACGGCTCCACCCTGAAACTAAAAAGAATACAAAACATTAATGGCAACTTACCTTTGTACTGCGATACTTCAGTGCAGCCACCTCGTCCGTATGTTACTCCACAGTTCAGGAAACAAGTCTTCGATGCGCTGCACAATCTTCATCATCCTGGAGTTTCAGCTACTGTGCGACTGGTCTCACAAAGATTCGTATGGCCAGGGATACGCAAAGATTGTAGAGAGTGGTCTAGGCAATGCCTGGCATGCCAAAAGAGCAAAGTAACCCGCCATACCGTTTCCCCCCTTTCTACCTTCCTTACTCCTTCTTCGAGGTTCTCCCACATACACCTCGACATCGTAGGGCCCCTAACTCTGTCTTCTGGTTATAGGTACTGTCTTACTGTCATCGACCGCTTCACACGGTGGCCTGAGGCATACCCCATGATGGACATCACGGCGGAGACCTGTGCAGCTACACTGGTGTCTGGCTGGATAGCCCGGTTCGGCTGTCCTGCACGGGTGACCACAGACCGTGGTCGCCAGTTCGAGAGCCACCTCTTCGCAGCCCTCACCAAGTTGGTTGGTGCTCGTCACTTCCGCACCACCGCCTATCACCCAGCTGCGAATGGTATCGTTGAGCGACTTCATCGACAACTCAAGTCGGCGATCATGTGCCACACCTCATCCCAGTGGACCGAAGTTCTTCCACTGGTACTCTTAGGCATGCGCAACTCCTGGAAAGAGGACTTACAAGCTACCCCTGCCGAGCTGGTCTACGGGCAAACCCTAAGCCTACCAGGTCAGTTCCTGTCTCCCTGTGACGATCACACTACAGCGGACATCACCGAGTACGCCACACGCTTGCGATCCTGCATGGCTAAACTTACCCCAAGACCGACTTCCTGGCACACCAGCTCAACAACACCCTTCTACATACCACGAGATCTCCATGACACCTCTCATGTCTTCATACGCCGAGACCATGTTCGAAGTTCACTAGAACCACCCTATGATGGACCCTTCAAAGTGCTCGAAAGACAGCCGAAGTTCTTCACCATAGACGTGCGAGGAAAGAAAAACAACGTCTCTGTTGACAGGCTCAAACCAGCATACATGATAAAAGAGAACAAACTTCCGGAATCTAGAGTCCCAGAATCCGTTCCGGAACCCAGAGTTCAAGAAACCACGCCACCGACTCCAGCAAGCAGAGAGAGAATAACGCGCAGCGGAAGGAGAGTCCATTTTCCCAACTACTATCGACCGTAGTTACGGTCTGGCCAGGGGGAATATGTGGCGTAACTATACTCGAAACCAAACGCTCCGCTCATGTGTGTTTCCGCTCCGCTTATCACGCACCGCTACCCGAAGGCTCGCCACTATCGGTGAGAACAATAGCGTGCGCCCGCGCCGCCCCGCACTTCGAGTCTCTCCACTTCGGACGCCCTGCGAGCCGGCCCGCGGCATCGATGCGGCCGCCTCACGGCACTCCGCTGGCTTATTGCTTCCGAACTGCACGCGCGTCGCTTAGCTTTTACTTACCTAGTTAAGTCGTTATTAATTTCATTTGTACATAATTGTCTCATCAGTAAATCGCCCTTTCAAATCGCTAAATAACACGCTTCATTCTTCGTCTCAACCTATCACTCTTTCATGCTTCATTTCTGCCTTCTAAAAAAAACCAAACTAAATCTAAACTTATCGGGTTTGATTCCCGACCTTCGGTAGTGGGTAACACTACCACAAATGCTTATACTAGCATTCCATCCACAAATGTGGCTGACGAATCCTGGTACGCCTTCCGGACCAGTTTCTCTATTCCTAGGGCCCACTTTTGTAATTACTCATTAAGACCTGAGTTCTGTCCTTCAGTTAAGCTCTGAACACGTGCTCCAGGTGACTGTCACCGTAACGTGCCTCTAGAGCTTCCAGGAGACGGTCTTATCCTTGCCCTGAACACGTGCTCTAGGTGACAGTCACCGTAACGTGCCTCTAGAGCTACCAGGAGACGGTCTTATCCTTGCCCAACGCTTCCAATACCGTGAGAGCTTCGTCTCGTAGCGCCAAACTTAATGCCGTTTTAGCGTAGTTCTTCCTCCAACCATTCGCTGCGGCAACCACTTCAAATTGAAGTTTGTACGCGGCCCACGAAGAGGTACCATTAAAGGGAGGTACTTTGAATTTCTCACCTCCTGAGGCTGCCGGCTGGTGTACCCGGCAAGCTGGTGGTGCCGCTGGCCACTTTTGTCTCTAACTTCTGGAGGCGATTCCCGTGGCCCTCTACTTTTTCATTTAACTCACGGAGGCGCTCCTCGTGGTCCTCAACCTGGACGTTCCCCTCCATAAGTTCATCCTGAACCACAGCCATCTCCGTCCTCCACTCTACAGTGGATTTGTGTACCTTAAGCAGAAGTCTGGCTTGTTCCCGTTGAGCTTCCTTCTGTCCTCTTAGCTCTTCCCTCTGTACTCGTAGCTCTTCCTGCAGAGTTCTGGCTTGTTCCTCTTGAGCTTCCCCCTGTCCTCGTAGCTCTTCCTGCTTGTTCCTTCAAGAGGACCGCCAGTTTGGGCTTATTTGATTGATTTTATAAGAAAAATATGAAGACAAGGGCATGATAATGGGACGAGAGGTGAAAACGGGATCTCTTGAATGTATAACAGCCGTTCCCACGAGTTTGGACTTATTTAATCAGTTTTCATCAATACTTTTGCATCCACCGGCAATGGCCGGGATTTGATCAATGACAATCTTCATTTTGACATAAACATTTGCGCTTTCGTCTTTGTCCTTAAACAAAATTGTTGCGTCAGAGGAGCGTCATTTCTCTGATATTTATTATAGTAATCGGAGTCATTGATTTTTTCCACAAATAAGGGCTTTACCTGTACATTCAATAAATGCCGAAAATCTCTTGACGTTGACATACCTACTTAACGATAGCATCAATGGCATTGATAAAATAATATGTTCGGTTGGCAGGTTGGACGGCAAGCGGCGTGGCGTACGTCTAGCGTTTTTCACACTGACGCTCAATCCAGGATCCATTTGGAATGGCGTAATGGATTTACATCCAAATGGAAATCCATTCCTGGACGCCATCTTAAAAATGGACGGCGTTGTACGGCTGGACCTATGTTTCTGAACTTTATTGGTTGGATTTGTCTCCACCTTAATTAGCAGAGTAACTAATAAAACATGGTAAATACGGACGAAAAAAAATATAATTATGAAAATTTATCTTCTCATACATTTTGTACAGAAAGGCGGGTTATTAAATTTCATATTTATGTGTCTCGCAAAGAAAATGGAGCAGAAGGGAAGGTGAAGGACTCGTGCACATACCTCAAGTTCTCAGCCCGCGGCGATAGCCTGAAGCGGGCAGCGAAGGTCCTGCGGTTTAGCGGTCCAGTTGGTGAAATCCGAATTTGGCACTTGATCGCAAGGATCCCTGCGGCAGTATCTTTGAAGGTGCACACGCGATAGCTTGATGCCAACCACCTGAAATTAGCGGGGGAAAAAAATGCAAGGACGTGCGTCCAGCAGCGGTGCGGCGAAAAAAAAAAAAGACTAGAAAAATTCGACGTCTTCGTTTTACTCCGTCGTCGTTCGTGTGTGCGAGCGAAAAGGTGACACTCTGTTCGGCTTTCTTGCCTCTTGCTCGTGGCTATAATAAAATGTGCACGAAGGAAAGGGATGGGAGATGGGAACTGCGAGAAAATATTGTCAAAAATTTTAATTTCGGCGGTTGCCGATAGATGGCTTTACCTTTTCAAAAAAGTTGGCGTCACCAGCATTTTTTGATGATATCTCGAGAACGAAACATTTATTGATTTTGAGGCGGTACGAAGTTCACCGGGATAGCTAGTTAGTTATAAATTAGCAGTTAACTTTACGAGGTGTGACTATCTCATACATACATACATTAACTCACGCCTGTATCCCAGAGGGGTAGACAGAGACCTGGGACTGCTACTTGCCACGATCCTGATTCGCTTCCTCAACATTCATTAGTCGTGGCATGCACGCACGCCGGTTTCGGGTACTTTTTATCTTGCCCTTTGCTAATACACCCCCTAATTGGTCGAAGTATGTCCGCCTGGGACGTCCCTTACCGGCCTTAATCTATGTAGGTATCTGTTTGTTATTAATTACCTTTTTAGGACTAATTAATTACTAGCGATAGCGTGTTCGCGACTCCTAGGATTCGGACAAAAAAGTATCCTATGTTATTTTGCTAATTGGATACCAAACGTCATTCAACGTAATTACAAAAATCTAATGTAGGTATTTAAATAATTTTAGTAGTGCATATAATCCAAACATAAATTACATTTATAGTATTTTAGAGAGGTAAATACTTTACGACATTCGATGTACATTGCAAAGTCGATTAACCAACATATTAACAAGTAGGAAGACTGCTACGCAATGTACATCGAATTGTCATAATAAACTAAGAATTGTAGTTTTACGAAACTCGGCCCTATTTGTGCGGTCGATTATCGGTATGAAACTATGAACTCGTTTATGCGTAGCCGTAGCTGATGCTACGCCGTAGGGCGTGTAGCATCCACTACGCCTTGTAGCGTCGTAGCACACGAATGTGTTCCTTTATTTTAATCATTATTTTTATCTCCAGAATTGAACTGTGCCAAAATAGTGAGATACAACATAGCTGCTGCGACATTCTGAAAGAAAAGAGTTTTATTTCTGTATTGTCAGTGTTATCTGTGATCAATATAGGTAAGGCATCGTAGGTTTACCTATATTGAACCGGTTCGTTAGTTTAGCTGAAGCGTAGTATGATATTTAAGTACCTAAGTCCGTACATAACACAACATAGGCATCCTATATAAGTCGAACTACAAGACAAATGCCTCCTCTCAGAAAGAGAGTCGCAGATTAGCAATATAAAGGCTGATGTAGGCTCATAAACTTCTTTCCTTACTTTAATGTGGTATTGCTACTACAAGTATTAAAGCTAATTTTTAAACATAAAAGTTTACTTTTGCAAGTATGACGATAATTAGTTTTAACTTTAACGATTTCTTAGTCGTAGAGCTTACGTTGTATAGAAATGTAGCGTCGAGAGAGAAATACCCAAAAACAGACAATTGGATTTTTTGGTGTTTTATCTTAGATGAGAAGTGTTGTATCTGAAAAAAAAAGTAAGTTGACGTTTTGTTTAGACTTTCTTCCTTTTTGTATTTCCTTACCTCCATGAGAGTAGTTAAATCTTGCCCTTCTGTTGGAATGTCGAGTAATGTCTGTCCAATTCTTTGAGCCTGCCCGAATACACAAAAGGTTAAAAAAGTTGATTTGTTATGGGGCCAAAAGATCAGCAACAGTTGCCCGTATAGAGTCTAATTTCAAATTTTAAGCTTTACGAATTTTAATTAACGAAATGCCATCGATTTTATCAATGTACTATAATCCTACCTCATTTTTTAGTAACTGCCCTGTATGAGCCAAAACGTAAACTTTCATAACTTGAAAGAGTATCCACGCTGAACAGTTAATAATTTCATGCGTTGTCATTGAAAGTCCAACAGCCAGTCCATGATAGATTACGTAACCTTCGCTCAGCATAGAATGAAAGCACTGTATTGCAAACAGCAGTATTATTCCTTGAAAACAGTGGTTAATCTTCTTCGTCATCTGAAAAACTTTTGCGTAAATACGTTCCATTTCCCGTAGAGACGCTTTTATTGAGTTTGGTTCGATTCTCCAAACAGTTTGACTTGACTGCTTGATCTCACTAAGTGTCTGCATTCGTTCTCTTACGTTTTCCAGGGTCGCCGCCGCTAGCAGAACTAACACGCGTATAAATCCAATTATTACGTAATGAATGGTCTCAGTTAAGACAAATGTGACTAGAACCAGGAGAATCTTTATGAAACCATCGTCTCTAGTTGCGTGTATAACAAGATGTACCAAAATAATTATATAAAACCCACCAACCATAACAAACTTAGTGTGAGACCGCAAATTATTTAATATCATACTGTCTCGGTGAAATGGAAATTCCTTCCAAATTTCAGCAATATTATTTAAAATATCCACATAACAGTGGCGATCGACGAAAGCTTTCACAAATGATACAATGCATATTAAAAGAAACAACACCAGTTCCAATATATAGTTGAGTGAAGTCAGGAAAACGGCCTGGAAAGAGTTCGTGTCACTTGAAGCGTATAGTTCTTGAACGTGCCAGACGAGAAACGTACTGCAGAATAAACTGACACAAACTGTGGTCACCATATTGTAGTACAATGAATTTTGCACTATCTTGTAATTTCTTTTTGCTTTGTTAAACTTAATACCATAAGGAAGTAGCCCAAATAAAATGAGCATTTTATAAAAGGGCTGAAAAAGCAAGTCTAAATCGACGACCTTATCTTTTGGCCCGCACCATGCGGTGAAAAGTTTCCTTAACGTCCAACTCATGGTGACTCTAAAGGTTACTGAAATAACGACACATAGAACACAGGACAGTCATATTGTATTTTTAAGATAAAAACCACCGATAAAATGTGAAATGTGAGTGGTTTGTGCATTTTGTTCATTAGCTTATTGTTATTACTTATCACGGCTAAACGACTTGGCTTTGTGTTTTTATCTACCAATCGCAAATTATTTATTCATACTGACCGCAACCAATTGTCCTATGCAGGTAATGGGGATGGCAACACAAAAATTATTACAGATGACGCCACTCAGATTTGTCCCGACAATGTTTGTTTTGTTTTATACGTGTTGCTTATTTTCGGATATTTTCATGGAAATTCAACATAAAAACGTTTGAAATGCTTTTCACTAAAAAGGGAAAGCTATAGTTTATACCAAAACTGAAAAAGCAAAGTTTTGTACACCCGCGAAAGGAATACAGACTGTAATACAAAGGTGACCTGAAAAATATTTTTTTAACATTTCTTGCAGAAATAATCGTATGTATACCTTTGATTAAATACCTCTTCTACTGGCTGATTTATTGATTATAAAGTGTAAAATACTAAATTTACTTAAGAAAGTTACTCAGAAACATCGAAAATTATCCACACTATGTACCATATAAACTTACTCACACAAACATACTATTTCTACATGAATTTTATTCCAGCTTTGGAGACGAAGTAGCTTTGTGAGCATCAAATGATGCTGCGGACTTAAAGGTTCTTATCACCAACAACTAAATTGTCTTATCAGAAGTAGGTACCTATTGATATCTATTCACATCTGCCCAGTTCAATGCTGTGGGCTGGCTCTGGGTAATGAAGAATGTTAACTAATTTTGATTATTAACACTCCATATTCTCTGTCAAAAATAATAAATACTATTGAAAGAATTACTTCGAAACGTCGATTAGTTTCCGATTTAGAAGTAAAACAAGTTGTAACCGTACGACGCGGGCCGCCGGTTACGGTGTGACGTCATCGCACAACACGCTCAGTCTGACTCACTCAGTCCGCTCGCAGTCGCACGCCCGTGCCGTCGAAATTATACCTAAATACTTTTAAAAATGTCCAATCCAAATACTAGGAAATCATGTGTTATGCCTAAATAGAAGATCCACAAAGTTTTGGAAATAATTATCAGTGTTTAGAAATATAAAAAAAGTAAGGAAGTGCAAGTAAATCTGAAAGCTAAAGAACGCTAAAGGTGTCCATAAATCAACCATGACTGTAAACAAATGTTTAAAAAAGAAAGAGGAAAATAATATTTTCACCAGATGCAGTATCTTTTGGTAGTATGAACGACACATCTTCAAATGCCTCTTCACATGAAATGTTTAACCTTGATCAAGAATCAAAGAACCCTAATGAAGATTCAGATTCGGAACCGGAATGCGTAACACTTTTTTTTTAGAAAACATATGCAAAAGGCTGCTCCTTTATCCATATCTAGAGAACCACAACTGTTGTTAGGTTTAGAATGCTGTTTTTGTACTAATATGTTAGCTGAAACAACAAAATGTACTCCGCGAAATATAATGATAACTGTAAAAAAATACGCTTGTATCAACCTAATACTATTATGGCCTTGGATTTTGGTTTGTCGACTAGTTATGTTACTAAAATCATAAGGGTTACTTCGGCAGCAATGAAATCACTATTTGTTGATAAATAATGCGCAACCATTAATCCATCTATTTTAGGTAGATTATCCGATTGACCTTTTTCGAACCATTCATACATTTTATTAATCGAATAATATTTACTATTATTAGACTATTAACTTAATACGCGGACGAAAACACAACAAAATACTGCGCAAGCTATTATACCTACTACTATAACCGCTGGCGACTTGATACTAAGCAAAATATACTTATCTATGATACTAAGCGCGCTGCGGCCCGCGCGGTGCGTTGTGACATGACGTCACAAGCGGTCACGTGACTGTTAGCGGGACTCTATATTTTTCGAAACTTTGAATGCCTATAAAATCAAAACTACTAGGTATTTTTGACTACAACAAAAACTAGTGCATTTGTATACATACAGGCTTTACTGAGACAACATTTCAAGCGATTTGGCATACCTAGTAACATTCTTTATTAAGTGCTGCTGCTTACCTATTTTGAGATACGGGCTTAGGGCTTAATACAGGCCCAAAGAAATGCGTGTCACAATGTATGATTATGATTTTATTGAATAAAACCGATGTTTACAAGTATCCAGGAACATTGTTTTATTTTACTTACAAGTGCATCAATCATAGCTGGCTTTTATTTGCTAAATGGGTTGAATCATTGATATAATAGCTTGTATTTCTCGTTTTTAGTTAGTTTTAGGTTTAACAGTCTAGGTACCTAAACATTGCCTCCGTTTTTAACGAGTGTGAAAGATGCGGACCTGAAAACAAAGAAGAATGATAAAACATAACTGTTAACTATGATTCTGAATGTATTTCATTAGTATTTCTGTATTTACCTGCATAGAAATATTTTTTTGGTATTTGTTTACTACAGTGATAACCAATAAACTTCTTGATAATGGATTTACTTCCTCCAAATGGTTTAGGAGCCAGAGTTTTTCTATTCCAAACTGAGGAGTAAATGCGAAGGCACTGATTTTTCCGAAAAAGATTAGACATATTTCTGTGGTTTATATAATTACAAATATTGTGCTTTCCCATACAAATAGTTAAGAAAACGGGACATCCTCCATCTTGAATTTTTTGACAGTTGCCACCCCCATTAAATAACTTTTGAAATGTTTGATTTAAGCATTACTCGCAGTGTTAAAAAATTTAAGTAGTGCTTATCAAGTATTGTTATTATTATTGATCGAACTGTACAAATATTGTGAGATACATCATTGCAGCTGCAACTATCTGAAAATTGAGATAATTAGGTAAGCACCTATTTGTGTTTTAAAGACAATTGCTTCATTGATAGCTTAAAAAAGCCCAAAGTGCGTATCGAGCCACGCGCAGTTTGAAGTTCCGTAGAAGGACGGATTTCTTTATTGCTTTACACACAACTTAACAACTTCATCAAAGTAATTTTGAATGGAATTTGTACGAAGTTTTCCTTTTATAGTTTGGTCGACAATTACTTGTTAATTTGTAAAGCCTACTTAGGACAGACAGACAGACGGACGGACATGGCAAAAGTTATAAGGGTTCCTTGTCGACTACGAAACCTTAAAAAGAATTTACTTACATTGTACAAGAGTGTGGCGTCAACTGGAAAATATCCGTAAACTGTCAATGATATTTCTTCAAATCGCATTTTAGTTGAAAAATGTTGAATCTGGAATAAATTAATGAACTAAGTAAGTTACTAAACAGGTAAAAGGTGAGGTATAGGTAGGTGTACCTGCCTCTAAAAGTAGAGCGAAGTCTTCCGTTTTCTTAGGGATGTGATGGAGGGCGATCCCAATGTTGTTAGCCTGAAAACAAATAACGTCAATCTGCATCGCGATAACTTGCTTATCATTTAAGGTAATATGAAATAGAATAAACTTTTAATACGATAGTCAAATGGGATCCGGAATTTTCACAAACCTCTTGCTCTACCAGACTTCCAGTATGAGCCAAAATATAGAGTTTCAACACCTGCCAGAAGATCCAGATACACCCATTCAGAATCTCAAACGAGGCGTCGTTTTGTTTTACTACCACTTCATGATAGATGATGTTAGCTAGCGTCACCATTCCGTGGAAACATTGTATGGTTATCATCAGCACAGGTCCTTGAAAAGCCTGGTTAATTGACGATATTATATCGTATGCTTTCGCATAAGCGATTTCTAGTTGACTTATTGTTGGAGGTATAAATTTCTTCTGATCTTTCCAGAAATTCCCAGTTGTAACTTCTTTCACCTCGATATAATGTTGAGCATTCTCTCTTATATTCTGCAGTATAGAATTGACCATCAGGAGCATGACGTAAATGTGGGCAATTTCGACAAACTGAATCAATTGCATAAGAGTGTATGTGAAAAAATACAGAATATTATCCCAAAGATCTTGTGGCTTCGTGAAGTTCACGGCTAAATGAACTACAGTGATGACAAGAAGACCGGTCATGACTACGAAGTTTACTTCAAGCTTAAATCTTCCGGGAATCTGGCTGGTGTGGCAAAAAGGCATCTCATTCCAAACGGACGCTACCATATTCAACATATCCACATGTTTCTTCCTGTTGATGACTGCACTGGCATACGCGAAGAAGCTGAAGGACAGCAGCAGAACCAGCTGCAGGAAGTAGTTGCTTGAGGAGAAGTCCAAAACGCGTAGCTCGAGCCATTTGCGCATTTCGAAAACGAAGGACGATGTGATCACGCATATTATACAGGCAGCCGGAATCAAATTGATGAATAGAAAGTCTTGTGACAATACGTAAAGCTTCTTTGCCTTATTGAAGTGAATGTTGTAAGGGAATAATCCGAATATAGACAATAAAACGTACAAGGGCTGAAATATTTCGCCTAAAGTAGCCCCATGGTTTCTTTTTACGTAAGAGGATATCATATTTTCGTAAGTACCTATAGTAGGTAAAAAAATGAAATATGAAAAAAATTGCTTAAGCGTGAAAAAGAGCCAAAAATCCTGCCTCTAATCATTTAAATAACGTATGATATCTGTCGACGAAATGTAGTTGATTGCCGAGTTGCTTACACAAAACGTACATACTTTGCAGGTTTAATAATCAAGAGTTTTATCCACGCTAAATGCTATCTAACGCGTTATTAGACCGCCTTCAAACAGTATTCGTTGCGGGTTTTGATGTTTCGTAATCATACACTTTTTGTTCACCAAATGGCCGTTAAAGTGTATAAATATATGATTTGTATATGCACCAATGCCATACTATCCTACTATTCTGCTTTGCCATATTAGAAGCTTTATCTAATACCTCTACGGAGTTTTTTTTATCAATGTATACCTAATAAAGAGGTCTTATCAGACGACGTTTAAAAATGTACCGTATTTGCAATGGCTTTGTAATGGTGTGACTCGTATAATGAGTGACTTATGTAATTACGGAGTCATATAATATCTGTTTGCGTCTGCATCTCAGATATTTCTTCTGAGGTCCGAATGGCTGTGAAACGAAATCAATCAGTCATCAGTCAATCCCGAAACTCTTCGGGAATGACTGATGTTTACTCATACTTACATAAAAAATCTATTAATCGAATCTTAACAACCGTCAGTTGTTTGTTTTGTATGCTCTTTTTCCAACTGACAGCTGTTAACAGTAGATTAACAGCTCGTTCGATCGCAAAAAAATACGCCACGTTCAATTGTGTAAAAACGGGCAGGGTTTGACAATTGTTTTACCTATGTTTAGTATTACCATTGAATTATGGTTTTACCCGGCAAAATATCCATGCAAATGCCATCGTCAGACCGCCATCTTGCGAGGTACCTAGATATTGAGACGGGTTATAGATCATGAAGTCAATGGTTTGACGTTTTTGTATAAAACTAATCATAAGTTAAGCTGTCATTTAGGTACTATCGCCTAATCAACGTTCACGTCGTCACGCATGGCGCACAGAATGAACCAATCACAGAGTGATTTACTCTACAGCACATCTTGCGCTCATTTCATTGGTACAGACTAATCGAGAGGACAGGGGCCGTTTTTGAGAGTGAATTTTGTAGGAAGAAATTCTTCTATGGTTTTTTTATTCGTAGTCGTTAGTACACAGGAAACCAATGGTCAGTGTTCCTTAACTTCGTGAACCTCCGCTGTTCCTGTTTGGAGCGCGCTTCATAATTATTAAGATATCGTCAATTTTTAAATAAAGCATATTCAACATTTATGAACATTCAGTTCATAAGCAAACTTTACATAAAAAAATCAGGCCGTAGCGAGATTCTGCATCCCAACTGTAGGCACGTATTGTAAAATTATGTCAAGCAGATGGTACTCCCCAGTTAAAGTGTTGTGATAAGCATAAAATGAGATTGATTAGGTCTTATGCTTAAGCCTAATGCAATTTTGATTATACCTTGCGTATCAGTGTGACATGGAAGGTTTATGAATAAGTAATCAGGTTGCTACTAATACTTGAGCCACTTATGGGAACTAAATAAAATGAGTATTTGCTTACTTCATAAACGCTATTCGGACGTGAATTATGTTTTCTCAAAATAATAAAGTTGCAGTACTGAAAAAAAAAGTTGGGATTAATTTAGGGGCTATCTTTAAGCCGATACAAATCATAAACATGATTTTCGGTTTATACCCATTCCATATAAAATTTGATCAGAAAAAGAATTCATTTTCTATAGTTCCAAGGTCATTGCGGATAAGTTTATTCATTGCATTTGTCCACAATGCCGTAGTCTTATTTATTTCTGTTTGGCACGTTCATGTGGTGCTTTACATTAACAAAGCCAGGGATTTTACTACCAATAACTACATTGTGCAGTTCATGATCATGTTTCTTTTTTGTGAGAGTACCTATATCAGCGTGTATACACAGCGCTACAAGTTGGTTCATATGTTGAACGTGGTAGCTTCAGCCTGGCACGTGATGCCTTTCGATCGTCGTGGCAAATTATTGAAAAATCTGCGAAATCGAGTTAGATTCATTATAGTCGTTCTTCTAATTCTACTGGGTATCCATTTATTTATGAATTTCTTCAGGCCGCGACCAAACTGGCAGATTCTAGTGGTATCTCTAGCTTTAGTCCAGATTGCTTTTTACCAGTACGTGGTGGTAGCCCATATTTTTACAATAATGTTGATGGTGATAACAACTTTGAGGAATATCACGGAAAAACTGCTGATGTTTTCTAAGCCTTACGACAGTACTTTAACTGTCATCAACGAGAATAGAGCTTTGTCTTCGGCTGCGTTAAAACAGATGGCAGTGACTTACAATAAATGCTATAACGTTATAAAGAAATTGAATAAGTCCTTTCAAGTTTCGTTGCTTTTGCTCAGCATACAGTGTTTCCACAGCTTAGTGACCTTAGGGCATACTGTCTACCACGTTGTTGTGATTACAAAGGAAGCCACTTTTTATCAATTGCTTAACTACGGTATTTGGATATCGCTATCGTTCCTAAAGTTGTATGTAGTGGCGTACATGGGGGGCTTAATAAAATCGGAGGTTTGTACCACTTTAACACCGCATTGTAAATATAGATAAATTCTGTGTGGCGTAGGCTTGCCCAGCACTTGTACTGTCCTAATACTATCTAAATTAAAAACATGAGATCACTAGGGGAATGTGGTCGAGGGTGGCATAGTGTCAATAATAATTAATCAGCAGAAAGAACTAAGACAACGATCGAAATCAAAGATCGAAACAACGATCGGTTGAAGAACCACTGCATCTAACGTACCGTTGTTGGTGCTAGATATAACTTGATATCATATGAGCTAACGTATTTAGTTTGTTTTATTTGAAAATCATTTATTCGCGAACATAGGTAACATTTGAGAGTCTATACCTACAATCATAGTAATTGCTGGATATGTGATACGGTAACGGAGAAAGAAATACACCTAGAATTATTTATTCTTTTTCTAAAAATAAAACGACATAAGTGATAGGTACATAAGTGAAAAAAGATTATTGGATGCATTTAAGTCCCAGGACTCGCGCACGAAGGGTTCCGTACCATTATCTATACTACAACATTAGACAAAGATCGAATTTGAGAAGGGCGCTATGTATAGAAACCAACAAGAAGCGTTTTACATTGACATTTAACGACACGAAGGTTACATAGATGGCCGCTAGATGGCGAGCGCTGTCTTTAGACAACGTTTGTTGTATAGGAGCCCCCTTAAATATTTATTTATATTTTGCAAAAATCTCTAAATGAAAAAATAGTTTTGCTACATTTTTTTTAAGATTTTACGCTATCCTTTTGTGGGCGTGATTAATATTAATAATGATTAATAATCTATGCCAATTTCATCTTTTTATTACTTGTCGTGCAAAGCACAAGACAGACGGACAGGCAGACAGACGGACGGACATGGCGAATCTATAAGTGTTCCTTGTTGGACCAATTATAAGTTAAAAACAGATTTGTGACGTTGATTTTTTTGAAAACAATATTTACTTGCGATTAAAATGTATCCAATAAATCTTTATGTATGCAAAATTTCGTTTTATTCATACATAAAGAACACATAATTTATTAATTAAAAACTGTGCTGAAACATATGCATACAAAAAGACTAAAAAAATTGTGTATTTTTTACTTATGTGCCATAAACGTCCCATATAGCCATTTTTGGTAACTTGTCGTAACCGTTACGAAACTTAGGGTCGACTCTGACTTATTCCCGACACATAATCTCGTCGCCGTTATGTAATTGTGCAGTTGCCGCAACCAGAAACGGGGAACAGTCGACACAGGAACATTTGGTCACAAATTTACGTCGCCGTGTCGTAGCATGTTACCATATTTTAACCAGAGTTCGCATTCATTCATTCATTCATTCGCTCATTTCATTTGACTTGTGTCACTTGTGTAAGAAGCTACGAGCACTTTAAAAAAAAATAAGATAACGCCATCTTAATCGAGGTAAGTAGAAATAGTTTTCAGGTTTTAATGCTTTTTTTAGTTTAATAATGCTCAAATCGTAATGGGAAAGAAATAGACTGTGTAATTTTGTCAAATAGGTTGAAATTGCGCAACGCGCCACATTATTATCACAATTTTAATATGTTGGTGAAATGTAAACATTAATTATTTGTAAATACCCAGTGCTCAAATGCATTTAATTGTTTATTATGGTTAATATCTGTACTAATAATAATCTATATTTGCAATATTAAACAACATAATTGATAGATTTCGAAAGAAAAATATGTTGTTTGGTACTTAAAAATATTCTCGTCACAACTAGTCACAAAGTTACGATAATGCGTCGACATGTTGCTTAAAGTCGTCACAAAGTTACTGAATTTATAAAATGGTTTCTTAATTGTTTTGCTTCCAGCGTTTCCCAAAGTATTGACAAGCAAAATGCCATACTGCATTGTCTTGACTAAAGAAGGCTTGTTCCAAGCACATGGATAAAAGAAAACGTCCTTTTTTGGCCAAGATTTAAGAAAACTTGTGAGTTGGAGCTAATAAGACGAAACGAAAATAGTGTACCGGACGAAAATTGGCAAAATTACCATGTAAAGTCAAAGCCAGTGGAATCGACACATTTACGGATGGCCTTAAAATGGAAAAGCTCATTTCCAACATGATTCACACAGACTATTGCATCTACGTAGTGAGATATTTTATACAGCGTCCAGTGGCACCTTCACTCACGCAAGATGGGTCTTCACTCGGACGCCGCAGTGCCTGGGACATTGTTTTTTAGATGGAGTAGGCTTACCCAGCACCTATACCATCCTGACAGCTTAGTCGGCCTAGTTTACTGGAAAGACAAGTCAACACGGGTTTCCTCATGATGTTTTCCATCACGGTTAGCCTGCGGTATTGCTACTATAAATTGACAGATGTACGTAACTTCAGAGCCTGAGTGTGTTGATTAAATAACAAAATTTATGTTAATTCATATTTTTTCAGAAGGCCATACTCCAAACACAAAAAGGAGTTCTATGATATCTTCGAAATCAGTGACTGTACTCTCTGATGTGAAAATACACGATTTAAAAAATGAGTGCAAAAGAGCAAACATGAGTAGTGACAACTTACTTAATTCTCATTTTTTCAAAAATAAAAGAAAAATATTTTTTGTGAAGCAAAATTTCAAATTGAAAGGACGACTGTAATGACAATTATGTTGATTATTGATTGATGATAATTATAAAAGTGTTATCAATATGTTATCAATTGAAATAAATATCTTACTTGTACTTGAGCAATTTTGGTTTGTTATTTTGTTAACTCTCCTTTAAAAAGTAGAAGTCAGTCGAAATTTACGTGTGTTTTTTGGTTCTTTACTAAATTTTTTTTATTTTAATTCAAGAAAACAACGTTCACCAAACAAAGGAAATGTTTGAGACTGACTGGTTTTAGTGACGTTTATTTGTGCTAGTTAGGTTATCTAGTGTTCCGAAACATTGACGTAACGGTAACGACATAAGTTACCATCCTGTTACGACACATTGTTACCACTTTTGTACACTAGTTGCAAACTAAACGCAAAGTGTATACAATGTGTGGACACAGATTATTGTGCATTATGTCGACACAGGGACCACACACGGTTACTGAAACTAAGTTCGGTAACATTGTTACTGCACTGTTACAACACCTTTTAACCAAAACCCGACACAGTCGCAATGGGTCGTAACAGTTACGGAACTGCTGCGACTTGTTACGTCTATTAAAAAACTGCGACCAAAAATGGCTATATGGGGTATTAACTAATTCATAATTTTGAAACTCATACAACATCGATACTCGAAGGTTGGACATTTTGCTAATTGTATCTTTTGAAAATTGGACATTTTGTGACTTGGTCGTTATGAGAGTTGGACCATATGTGAATTGGACGTTTTGAGTACGTTGGACATTTTGTGAATTGGACCTTTTGCGCATGAAGGGGTTTCTCGTCATGGTTTTTGGGGTCAAAAGGGGTTTTTGCATGCATTTTGGAAATTGATAGCTGATAATAGTTGATTAAAAGGCTGTCTATAAGCAAGGAGAATTAACTATGAGCCACAGCTAGCACCATCTGGTGATAGCAATTCATAATAGCTAATTGGTGGGGCAAATAAGCGGACCTGCGGTTTAGGACGGTTTTTTAAAACTTAAAGTTAATTATTCATTGAAATCTCCATTAAAACTTGCAAAGCATTAAGCCCTGACCTCTGGGGCTAATAATACCTAACCCTTTTTCATAGTTTTTATTTTATTTTACAGCAGAAGCTTTGAGAGTTTTAAGCCTGGTCTCCTGCTAATGTTTTTCATGAACAATTACACAGATCGGTCCGTTTTCCTCTAGCAACAACAGTGTTTTGCGTAAGGAAACTGGAAATGTTTTTTAAACCTATTACCTATTGATTCTTAGCAGGACGCGCCTTTATAATTAACTAACTGAAGAATACCTTTACTAATTATCGAAGTCGAGTCCAGCCGAGTTGAGTGGAGTCGAGTCGAGACAAGAGTAGAAGAGTTGTCTAAGGTACCGTTGCAGCTAGAAACAGTAAGCTGAGTTGAAGTACTCAGTTTTATAGTCAACTCAAATTACAGATTTGTAGCTTCCATGCTGCCTTACCTACATCTAGGTCAGCCACTAAGCCAACTAGACTACTTTCTCCTAGATATGTAGCCAAGAAATGGTCAAGACAACTCTTACACCCGGTCCTGATACTCTTTAGGCACAACAGCTATGCCACAATTTGAAATAAGTAAAATGTTTGAGAAATGTTTTTTTTTTTTATATGAGGCGGGTTTTCTACATTTTAGTGTAAAAATCAATAAACCAGCCACAGCACACAACACAATGTGCGACAATTAGTGGTTCATTCTCTTATTATAAAAAAAATATATTGAAATTTCAGGGTTGTAAATAACAGTCTCCTTGAGTTGTTTCAGGAATCGCGCTTTTTTTAAGGTAACCCTGTATATACTTATATATTATATTTTTCAGTCTAATGAAATTGGAGTGGCTCTGTATAATATTCCTGTCGATAGAAATGATCTGTATTTGTTTCTCGAGGTAAGTTGAGTCAATTATTCGTAATAGTTTGTTCTTCTTTGGCAGATTAATAAATTGAACTTAAATTTGTTTTTAGATAGAAAATTTTGCTGCACAAATGCGTAATGAAGAAATAGTTCTAACGGTTTACAAGTACTTTTCGCTCGAGCCTGAATTGGTATATAACGTAAGTAACAATGGTGGCTTTCATTCACCACATTTAAATTATATTTGGTCCTCATTGTCAATATCACCTCAAGCCTGAAATGGGACCGTCATATAATTGAAATTACAAAGAAAACTACCTCCATTCTCTACATTCAAGGCATTCTCACATGCATTTCAAGGCATTTTCATACATAAATAAAGAAATTTTCCTGAAATTAGAATATGCATTTCTGACTTGGAACCCCTACTTAAAGAAAGACATTGATTTACTTGAGAGATTACAACGAAGAGCTAAAAAATTGTACCCAGTCTTAAAAACCATCCCTATGAGAGTAGAGAACGAGGTAACCTAATAGAGACTTCTTGAACACTTACTATAATGTACCGGACCTTGCTAAAATGCAATACAAAATGAATATGAACAAATCTTCATGAGGGCATTCACTGAAATTGGCCAAGCAACCATGGACAAGCCATCCCAGAAAACACTTCTTGCCGAACCGTGTAGAGAATACGTGGAATAATCTACCAGAGACAGCAATTAGTGCCCCTTCTGTGAACTCATTTAAAAATATACTTGATAAACATTTTACAAGCGCACGAATGTTATATACACACATCAGCTTAAAGCTGCTTGTGTGTTAATGAATAATAATAACGATAATTGTACTGTCGAGAGCAAAGGTTGAGAGAGTAAAGGTTGACGCTTTACCTCCATGCACTTTTATCAGTTACGTTACGGACGGTTTTGCAACTAAATAGTAAGGTTTGATTTGCTGTCAAACTATAGTCGACAGCACATCAACCTTTAAATGAACATTGGCCATTTGCATCTACGTAATGAGATGATTTATATAGCGTCCAGTGGCACCTTCACTCACACTAGATGGGTGAAGGGACCACTCGGATGCTGCAGTGCCTGGGACATTGTTTTTTAGATGGAGTAGACTTGCCCAGCACCTATACCATCCTGACAGCTTAGTTGGCCTAGCCGACCGGAAAGACAAGTAAATACGTGCGGAGCCAACCAGGCCGCGGGTTTCCTCACCATGTTTTCCTTCGCAGTTAGCGTGTGGTACTGCTACTACAAAATCGCAAAGATGTACATAATTTTGAAAATAAACAAAGTCATAGGGTACATGCCCGCACTGGGAATCGAACCTGGGTCTCCCGCTTCCGAGTCCATTGTTCTACCCACGTAACATTTACATACGTGCACTCTAATCAGTTACGTGAAGAACGACTTTGGAACGAAAATGTAAAGGTTGAGCTGCTGTCCACTGTACAGCAGCAGTCGCTTGACGGTGGTTTTCGCTCTGGTGTAAAATAGCGTGACTTATTTCTGGATTAATATAGTGCCTGTTATTAAACACAAAACCTGAAAACTATCTTTAGTATCTATAATGGGGAATTTGCCTCAAACTTAGATTGGAGTGACATTATTTTATGTCATTATGACCTAGAGACACTCAGAATAAAATTAGGAATACAACCATTGTGACATTTTTTTCGGGGTTTACAGGTCTCCAAAATCCAAAAAGATTAAGTTACTCTAATAACAACAATCTTTTAAGGTTTAGTTTTCTATTGAATTGTAAACGTTTTCTCAATATTATTTTATGGGATAAATAAATGCTTCATACCTACTTTGCAAGGTGTTACCTGGACCATGTGACGTTGGTCGTAGCTTGAGCCCGATTTGTATGGCGCGTTTTTATACCAAGTCTCTAGAACTACTTTTCGACAGGTTATGTAACGAAAACAACATTATAGAAGTTGTAGAGAAAAGAAAACACGATTTGTTATCCTTTAACATAAGATTAAAACATTATTTTACGAGATCTCCATTAATTAATTGGCTTTATTTTTGCGAATTAGTAAGAGAATTTATAGTATTTTCTAAGGTTAATACGAGCACTAGACATAATAAAAACTGAATTTGCACGGATATTTACTCGTTTATTTTTTTTATTTTACCATTTTCCGACATTTCGGTACTTTTGTATGTGCCGTAGTCTCGGTAGACTGAGGTGTATTTTTGGAAGCAGTAACAAGTAAATGTTAGTTTACTATCCTCAGCAAAAAATTATTAAGTTACGTTCCAAAAATATTTTGGCAAATTTTTTAATTTAAATTGGCAAAACAATAATAAAAACCTATTTAGAGGCTAAAAATTCCACCCATGCCGGGACTTGAACCCGCGCCCTCTGGCTAACCGTGCCAGCGCTCTCCCAACTGAGCTAATGGCAAGTGAAGGCATCAGTGAAATTTCGAGCCTCTTTACAAACATCTTTCTATTACGTACAGGCAGCGAAATCTGGCCGAAGCGATTTACATCACTTGCAGCCCCGAGCAACCCACTTTAAAACAATAGTAATTATTGGAAGTATTTTGAAACGCGCTTCAATCACAACCATCTACAAGCCGCCAAGAAAAATACACCAATTCATGCGAAGTGTTAAGCACAAGATTCCCTTACAAGAGGCAATAGTATACAAGCTTGACTGTGAATGTGGTTCCTCGTACATTGGTCAAACTAAGCGTACCATAGTTGAACGGGTGAAGGATCATATCGCGCACGTGAAACATAAGCGCTCTGGTAGATCTGCAGTCAGTGCACATACTCGTATACTCAGCGTACCAACCACTTCATTCATTTTGATAAAGTTTAAGTTCTAGCCAGAGAGGACCGTTTCTTTACACGAGGCAATAGAGATCCGCCGGCATCCAAATTTCAATAGAGATCGTGGTTGGAACATAGCTACAGCATGGGAACCAGTGCTTAAGTGCATGAGACCCCCTTGCTAGAAGTGTGACTGTAGATTTAATTTTAATTTCAATAAGTAATAATAAATATTTTTGAGTTTATATAACATTATTGTTTTGTAGATGGAATTTTAATTTCAAAAACTAACAATCAATATTTTTGAGTTTATATAATTATTGTTTTGCCAATTTAAATTAAAGAAATTGCCAAAATGTTTTTGCCGAGGATAGTAAACTAACAGCAAAAAGACGCCTGTCACCTCAGTCTACCGAGACCACGGCACATGCAAAAGTACCGAAACGTCGGAAAATGTTATTATAAAATGAATAAATAAACGAGTAAATATCCGTGCAAATTCAGTTCTTATTAAGAGAATTCATTTTTAACCGACTTCAAAAAAGGAGGAGGTTTAAATTCGACGCGTATATATATATATAATTTTTTTCATCTATCTATCTATCTAATAGTAGGGTTAAAAATGCCATCTTCCTACTTCTGGTAATAAGGAATATAACGGTGAACATCGAATGTACAGTCGCAGTCGAGAGCACATCAATCCGTAAGGTGTGTAAACACGTGCACTTTAATAATTACGTAAAGGGCGACTTGGAAACAAAAAAGGTTAAAATGTTGATCTACTGGCACCGCTGCAGCACGCTGTCACAGTACAGGCGACAGCAGGTTAACCTTTACATTTTTGTTGCAAAGTCACCCGTAACGTAACCGAGCAGATTTCACGCCTGTAAAGGTTGATGAGCTGTCGGTTGTATCTATTACATCTAATTAGCTGCACAGAATGCATATTTTTTCTAACTATATTTTTTTTGCTTCCAGATTGTTGCTGCTGCAATGACTTATTTTATTATTTATGTGCAATTCGATCAATAAATGTTGTGATCCTACAAAACGAAGAATTTTACTACTTATAAAATACCTAAGCATTCTAAGTAGTGGATAACGAAATGAAGAATTTTGTATAATACCTGATATATTTTTCGGAAATTCGAAGTCCTGCAATAATGTTGTTCATACTGATTGACGGGTGGCAATGATAGCACTGCGGGTAGGTACTGTAACGATTCCTCTTTATAGTAGCTGGCCGGCATAGGCTTTTAGTCAGATTTTTAATATTTGGAAGGGAATCGTTACGTTTGGTATTAGGATGTCAGTCGATTTCTAGCTAGGCTAGGCAATCGATGAAAATGAAATTACAAAAAGTAATATTTGCCCTAAATCAGGGTTTTAATAAGTCGTTAAATTTGGCGGAGGCGAAAATGTAACGATTCCTCTTTATAGTAGCTGGCCTGCGCAGCCATCTAGCTAGATTTTTAATTATTTAAAGGGCTAGGCTACACGAAAAGTTATAAATATAAATGAAATAATATTTACGAATATCTTCCTTTTAATCAATTAAGAGCATTACAATTCAATTCAATTCAATTCAAATATTTTTATTCATTGTAAAAACAGAATGTTTACTTAATGAACGTCAAAGTTGTTAGTTTCACAATTAATGGATTATGTGGAGAAGAAACTAACAAAGAAACTCCACATTTATTCTTTTCAAAACACGTTTTAACTTAATTAACAGAGTTTTCAACTTAAAATATTAGTCATGAATGTGTTGAACACTAGTCACAATCGTCCTTTAAATACTACTGTTTAATGCCAAACATCTTTGTCTTCTAAATAATCCTTGATGTTATAGTAAGCCTTTTTGCACAGAATGTGCTTAACACATTTTTTAAATCGCGTTGGAGGTAACTCTAATATATCTTGAGGAATTTTGTTGTAGAACCTTATACAGTGCCCCATAAAGGATGTGTTAACTTTTGCAAGTCTAAATAGTGGAAATGACAATTTATGTTTATTTCTAGTATTAACATTATGGTGGCCACCAACATTTTCGAAGTCTTTGATATTTTTTCTAACGTACATAATATTTTCATAAATGTATTGACATGCAACTGTTAAGATGTTGGTTTCTTTGAAGAAATCTCTCAGCGAATCCCTACTACCTAACTTGTAAATAAATCGGATGGCTCTCTTCTGCAAGATGAAGATAGTCTCAATGTCTGCTACAGTAAGTACCTTTACTATCCTCTTTTCGGGAAGATAACGGAATTTTGATACAATAATGTAATATGGTACCTTTAAGATACCTTAACATGCCACCTGTTTCTCATATACTAACAAACTGCTGACAACTGTTTTTATGATTTCAGATTGTCGCTGCTTCAATGAATTATTTCATAATTTATGTACAATTCGATAAATAAAGTAATTCGAAGTAGTTTCAAACATATACTTAGTATACCCTTTCTGCGTTTCCTAAATGTTGTCTCCACAATTAATTATAATGTAAACGTTTCACAAATAAATGATTAATAAATGGAACTACCCATATCAACACTCGACTTTTTTTTCTACGCCTATTGCTGAAGGGCTTGCTTGGAATTGTTAGGAATTGTTAAACATAAAAGTGACATGATTCATGGAGTAAAAAAAAACAAAACAAAAGACCATCAGGGTTTTTGTAGGCTGTTCTTAATATGGTGGCCAAGAGTATGTAGGTACACCTAAACATAAAGTGACGTCATTGAATTAAGTTCTCTCATTTTATGTGGCCTTTCAACTCTTCTGAGTATACTGAATAACAACTATTGATTGACGTGAGTGTTAATTTGGCATGATGCCAGATCTGACTGAAATCCAAGTATTCACAGCTGTCATTCTGCTTCAAGAGGGTCGAACTATGACATTTATGAACTAGAGATAGTATTTCTACTCAGTACTTATCCGGGACACTGAGGTATTTTGGACGCGAAAATATGTTTTAGCTTCCCGAACGCTGCCTATCCGAGTTGGATTCGACGAGTGACCTCTTTCTCAAAGTTGGTCTGACTGTTTGTCCCAGGTATATATAGTGGTCAACAACTTTGAGGTCAGACCCGCCAACGTTGATAGGAGTGGGTGCTACTTGGAATGACATTATCTTAGTCTTATTAATGTTAATTTTAAGACCCACTCTGTTAGAGAAGCTCTGTTCAGATCATTGAGCATGGAACTTTAATCTTCCAGGTTGTCAGCTATAGTCACTATGTGATCGGCGAATCGAAGGTGAGTGATGTACTCGCCATTTATGTTGGTGCCAGATCCCTCCCAGTCCAGAAGTTTGAATACGTCTTCAAGTGCAGTTTGTTTGCAAACTTCTGGTTCTGTGGTAGTTTTGCGCTCCACTGTATTCGGTTATCTATTTTCACGTTTCCGAAGTGTCAAAATATTAATTTGACAGTTCGGAGTAGGTTAAATCTGACGAGACCTTGCAGTGGAGAAGTTACGTAGTAGCGCCCCAGGTGTCCCTCACGCCCACCATGATTTTCCAGTTGATCTACTGACCTCCATGATATCTAATATGTGCCTGGATGTAAATGTTCATGTTCATAAACATAAATATTTACATACAGGCACATACATTGCTTCTGGCCCTACACTAGGATACGCTGTGTCGTGGGAACCAGAAACAGCGACATCACAAACATGTAAACATCCAAGACCTGGGGTTTTTTTTCCAGCACTTTTTTTTTAAGTTTTTCTTTACCGATTTGTCGGCGTGATTAACATAGGAGGTATAGACGCCTACAAAACGTTATAGGCATAGGCCAACTTTAGACTGCGTTTTCGCTTGTCCATCCGAGCGCCCGCTTGTGATCAATACACGTCAATACCCAAAAGGAGATTTTAAAGGAGATCTTATTTCGTGTCAACAAAAAAGAACATTAAATTCTATCATGTACATAGATTAAAAAGACAAAATCATTTAGTAAACTTCAAAACTTAATAAACAAATGGAAAATCCCACAAATTAGATTTTTTCAATGGAAAATCGATGAAATCCTGCATAAAAATAAATTCATTAAGTAATATTTTCTATACGATGTGTGTTTTTTAAAACATTAAAAGCATTGTCGTAAAAATTGAATAAAAAATGCAGCACTCCAAGTTGTTAAGAGGAATAATACGCACTCTACATCACGAGGTGGTTGGAACGTGTAAATTAAGCGAAAATGTTAAAAATATGGGATACCCATTCAAACCAACGCTTACACGCAGCTACGCCTCAACTAAAGGGATGAAAGTCACCATTTGTGGATCTGGAGGCCAAACAGGTGCTTTAATAACATAAGATAAGATAAGATATTCGGTTTTGTACGCCAGAGAACAATAATGACAAAGATGCTTTCCTAGAAAAAAAAAAAATTGTTGATACCAGTTTGGTTTTCGGAAAAAATGTTCGACAACAAACAAAATGATATAACTGCGTACAAGAAATAATAAAATACATTAAAAATAAAAATTACGCTGTCGGACTTCTTCTTGACATGACTAAAGCCTTATGATAAAGTGTCACACGAAGTCTTCCTCTGTAAGCTTCATGGATGCATTAGAGGAAATGTACTAGAGTGGCTAAAATCTTACCTTTGTAATAGAAAACAGTAGTACTAGATAATCAATCAAATGAATTAAAAAACAAAATTTCCCTACTAGAAACAATAAATTGGTCTATACCTCAAGTAGCGTAATAGGGTGTGTTCTCTTTATCATATACTAGATGACCCCGTGAACTTCGTATCACCGACGTCAACCGTTTTTTTTCTTCTCACCGTTTAAACCTTCCCTGGACTTCCACAAATATATAAAAACAACAATTAGCCAAATCGGCCCAGCCGTTCTCGAGTTTTAGTGAGACTAACGAACAGCAATTAATTTTTATATATAAAGATATCAACGACTTACCAACTATATGTAACACGTTATCTATCTTAGTCGCAGATGATATCTCATTGCTATTTAAATGCCCTAAAAGTAATGACCAGGAAAATGATTAAATAATAATAGAAACTTTTAGTAAAATAAAACTTTGGCTCGCCCAACACAGCCTGGAAATAAACAATAGAAAAACAAAAATATTACACTCCAAACCATACCAAAAACAAGAAATTTACTTAAAATCAATTACGATTTCCCTAAATATTGAAGAAGTAAATGAATTTACTTTGCAGGGATTAGATACTCATTTAAACTGGAAACATATCGAGAAAACTAAACCAAAACTAGCCCAGTTTACATTCGCGCTTAGGGTATTAAAATTTAACACTAAAAAAGAGTGCGCCTTATCTGCATATTATGCCTATGCATATTACCTTACCATCAATATTAGAAGCCGCTCTATTTGTACACAAAAATATGATTCTCTTCGATCAAAATAAAAATGAACGTCATATTAATAAATTGGTTCTTCCCCCACCCAAACTAGATTTTTTTTAATAGCCCACAATATAGAAATGTACTTATTTACAACAAACTACCGGACAATCTTAAAAATAAAAAAAAATACACAAGATTTAACACTCAACTCAAAACTCTATTAATGAAAAAGTGCTGCTACTCCATATATGGGTAATAAAGAATTATAAAAAAAAACAGCTTAAATGCTTTACAATTGTATACGCCACACATGTCAATCTGCTATACCCTCAACAGGGTTCATGTTCAATTAGTTTAGTATAATTTTGTGTCTTTTCAAAATTGTTCATGAATGCATTGAATAAATAAAATGAAATGAACAATACTGATGGGTTTAATAATAATAATGGGTTTCTCCCACCACGTGCTGTAACATTAACATTAACATTTTGTGTTTTGTAATAGATACCTCTTTACATAATATGTTAGACCAAGTTCCACATCGTCGCCTCTGCTACAGGGCAACCGCTAGCGTTGCTGCTGAAGCAGTCGCCTCTCATAGACGAACTGGCACTGTACGATATCTGCTCAACGTGTGGCTGCGGCATGGAACTGAGCCACGTGGATACCAAGTGCCGCGTCTGCGCGTACAGCGGCCGCGCCTCGCTGCTCGATGCTCTCCAGGTGAAGTTATGGTCGTAATACACATGCCACTAGGTGGTACGGCACGAGCTAGTAAGCAAGCATTCCAAGTACCTAGTGGCGTCGTAGTGATACACATGCTGTAGGGGTTTTCTACGGTTATATGTTATACGGTAAGTTGAATGAAAATGCGGAGTATTATTGAGAAAAAACGACCGCTCACATTGAATACGTTTATTCAATGCTTACGCTACAGAATTACAAAATTACCTTTGTGCAGTGTTCGACTGCACACATACTGTACCTGTCATGCCAGTTGACGGTCAAAAAATTGATAATGTTTATGAAGACAGTGTTTTAACTTTACCATTCACGAAGCGTTTAATTTGGAAAAGCATATGTTTATATCTTTGGTGGAACGTGGTGTCACCCTCGTTACCAAGTTATACCAAACATCTCATGATGGCACTGCACTGATAACAGTAGACCGTTCGAGTTTGTGCTTATTTGATTAGTATTAATAAGATTTTTGGTGAAACTTCGTGAAAAGGGACTGATTTTGGGATCGGATTTCCTCAACGGATGACAATAGCCTGTCGAGTTTTGGCTGGCTTATTTGATCGGTAAGAACAAGATCTTTGATGGAACTTGGTGACCAGGGCCTGACAGTGGAAAGTAAGTACGGGATGTCCACAACATAAACACAACGTAACATAATAATAATAAAATTTTACCACTGGTTAAGGAGTTATGAGGGAATATAGAATCGTTCGTACTTACTTATATAAATACGATTTAAATAGATTACCATACTTTTGGGCTCCACCGCAGTCGGATAAAAAGATTGAACATTCTTATATGAAGGCAGTGACAATGGTAGAGCCGTAGCGAGCGTAAAGCGCAAATTTTATAAATCTCAGCCTCATATTGGTGAGTCCTTTATGAGGAGTCCTTCATCAAGACCTCCGCCCCGTTTCATATATCTACAATCATGGCACAGTACAAATAAAGAATCATGGTATCTTAACTGCGTAGCCGCTCCTACTCCTACAGGCTTGACCTAGCGTGGCGACCATAGTAAACTGTCTGTTGTATGTATATAACCAATTTTAGGGTTCCATACCCGAAGGGTGCTAAACGGGACCCTATTACTAAGACTTCACTGTCCGTCTGCCTGTCTGTCTGTCACCAGGCTGTATCTCATGAACCGTGATAGTTAGGCAGTTGAAAATTTCACAGAATATAAGTATATTGCTGTTGCCACTATAACAACAAATACTAAAAACAAAATAAAATAAATATTTAAGGGGGCTCCCATACAAAAAACGTACTTTTTGTTGCTCGATATTAATAACGTCAACAGGTAGACGCTTGAAATATTCACAGCATATTTAGTTTTATATCTTCAAAAACTAATAATTAAAATAAATAAATATTTAACTTAATTTATACAACAAATGTGATTTTTTCCTGTTTTTTCTCGATCTTTGTATCTAATGTTGTATAGATAATAGTAAGGAACCCTTCGTGCGCGAGTCCAACTCGCACTTACATAAGCAGCCTATATACGTCCCACTGTAGGGCACAGGCCTTCTCTCAGGGAGAGAGTATGGGCTTAATCACCACGCGTGCCCGATTGGCGATTTCAAGCGCTGAGGTATGTGAATAGCTCAGACACTCAGGTTTCCTCACGATGTTTTCCTTTACCGTTAGCGAGTGGTATTGCTACTATATCTTCACAAATGTACATAACTTAGAAAACCAAGTCATAGGTACATGCCCGCACCGGGGATCGAACCTGGGTCTCCCACTTCCGAGTCCGAGGTTCTACGCACTAGGCTACCACCGCCTCACTAGGCTACCACCTTGCCACCACCAACTCGCACTTGGCCGGTTTTTATTAATAAAGAACTTTTTACTTTTACTTGCTTACTTTACTTGTTAACAAGTGGCTTAAGCTATGCAATGTATATCAAATAGTCATAGTCAACAGTTAATTGTAGTTCTATAAAACGGAGTCATGGTGTTTGTGTCTCACAGGACGCAAACGTGGTGATCATAGTGGCTCGCAACGTGTGCGACTCGTTCGAGAACAGCGCGCCGGTCGTGTGCGAGCTCGCGCTGCAGCAGTGTAATGTGTGTCCCGATGTGAGTACTCTACTACAGTGTTATTCAATGTTTTGGAAGACGCGACCGCCTTTACAAATAAAAATTCTAGCGACTCCCAGGCCCTCAAGACCATGTTAAAAATGTCAGTAATTTAAAAAATGATGGAGTTAAAACCTATAACTAAGTGTTACCATATCCTGTTTACTAATCGCCGTAAAAAATAATTATCGATGGCATTTTGATGTAGTTCCGTGAAAATTTTTCGAAAATAAAATATGTCTTGAAATTTGACGGTGGAACGGTGCCGAAAATTTTAGACTGCATTTTGGCATTTGACATTAGATTGATATTTTCACTTCGATATATCAAAACTATGCGCCCTCGAAAATAAAATAATAAAAAATCTATTTTAAAGTCCCTGTTTAGGAATTAAGGGGGTTTATGCTGCTAAAACGTTTAAAGGGGGAACAAATTAAAGGGGGGATACTGTATACTCATATTATACAAATGTACACATATTACAATAAACTATTAAGTATAACGATTAAACAATCCCTCAAATCCCGACCGTTTCTGACCTTTTGTTTTATTCCACCACCGCTCGTTAATTTTGCCACTGGCAACACTAACTACAAATATCTTGCATTTTACTTTTACCTGGCTGGCGACCGTGCCCCCCGAGCAAGTAGTCGCGACGTCCATGGGGGTCGCGACCCACATATGAGAAACACTGATCTACTACAAGGAGTAACAAAGTCCCAATATCTGTCCGTAAATAGGATACAATTTAAAACGGTAGAGGTTTCAATTTCAGTAGCTTGAAACTTTCAACTTTAAATTGGCATTGAATTTAAATTGAGTGAATATAGTACTTGCCATGAGATAGTACGAGGTGAAAGAAGTTCTCCACGTCTATTCAAAAATGGGGGATTCTACATAGTTCTTTTTATCTCTAATTAATTATACATGAAACTTCGAAACAGCGAAACAAATATCAGTTGTTCCATACATTTTAATTCGATAGGTGGTAGGTAACTTTAGTATGGAACAACTGGTGTTTTTTTGTTACTTTGAAGTTGTCACCACGAAGTTGTACCAGTGAGATTACATTCCAGGCGTTCACTATCGTGGCGACGGAGCCCGTGGAGAGCATGGTGGCTCTGGCGGCCGAGATCCAGCGCTTGCGCTGCGTTTACAACCCGCGCAAGCTGCTCGGCTGTGTCGAGCTGCACAGCGTGCGGGCTAACACGGTGCGCAATTCTCCCTACGCGACATATAAATTGGACTCTAGAGGGTGTCATTCAATTCCTAAATCTGTCTGATAATGGGGATCCTACTCGTCTATACAAATATGGATCTATAGCCAGGCCCTGCAAGTGCCTAGTGCCCCACGATCCACGGTGCCTCTTTGTTCAACAGCCATTTACTGGTGTGCAATAAAGAGTTTCTATCTACCACCAAATTTTTGTATATAATTACTTTCCGAAAATCAAACTAGAATTAGTTAGCTATAGTAAGCAACCTTTCCTTTTGTATGTTATTAATAAAATAGTCATCTCTCATATCGTCGTCCATTCTCCTTAAATGCCCATGGCTCCCCGTACGTTAAAGATAGCTTTGGGCATAGCGAGCCGACGATCGCATTGTTATCAGGTGCTGGCGGACTTCCTGGGCGTGCAGCCCGAGGGCATCCGCGTGCCGGTGATCGGTGGCGCCACGCCCGAGACCATGGTGCCAGTGCTCTCCTCCGCCGTGCATCCCGGCAACATGACGCAGGAACAGGTAAATCATTCAGTTTTCGTCAGGTGAAAGTAAACAGGTAAACACAACAGATCCCTTTTGGTCGAAGGAGATTAATTTAGTTTAGGAGGGAGGGGTAGGCAAAGGCCAGGGTTCCATAACCAATATTAGTTCAGCGCTAGCTTCTGCTGCTACTAACTTGAATGCTAGATATTATTCACCCAAGGCCTACC
Source organism: Yponomeuta malinellus (assembly GCA_947308005.1). Taxonomy (NCBI): domain Eukaryota; kingdom Metazoa; phylum Arthropoda; class Insecta; order Lepidoptera; family Yponomeutidae; genus Yponomeuta; species Yponomeuta malinellus. Next base: position 9,084,879 of record OX371006.1, on the reverse strand, counting down.
ATAAGAATTTTTGTATGGAATCAGGCGTTACTTTGCGGAAATCCATAATAGCATTAAAATGTGTTTGTGTTCGTTTCTTGCTTCTGCTTGAAAAAGTGGGAGGGAGGGCGGTGCATTAAATAACCGCATGGTGCTTGTGGGATTTTGGCGGAATTTAGCAAAGTAATTTTCACATTTTAATGCCATAAAACTTTTTTACACCCTTTCCTGATCGACCAACTCCTATATTACAAGAATCAAATCCAGAACGATTCTAATCGTCTAACCGTAAAATTCCATGCTAATTGCTATCGCAAAGGTCAGGATTCCGATAGGATTTGGTGCGCATCATCATCATCATTAGCCATTTGACGTCCACTGCAGGATACAGGCCTGTAATTCATTTCCTTAGTCGCCTTCTACGACATCCACGGAAGGAAATGGAGTGACGCTATTCTTAATCCGGCGCTGCACGGAACATTTGGTGCGCATACTAGATCTATATTACTCACCCAAGGCAGTTTGTGTATTTTAACAGACTTCAAAAATGGAGGAGGTTCTCAATTCGTCAGAATATTTTTTTAAACTTTTTACTCTTATATTTTATGTATATTCCCCAATTACTCGAAAACGCCTGGAACGATTTGGAAAATTCTTTTTTTTGTGGGTAGACTTCACAGGTGGTCCCATGGTCAACAAGTCAGGATCTGATGATGGGATCCTGGAGAAATCGAGGGAACACTTCAAATTTTACAGGTGCATTTGAAGCGATTAGTGTTTTATTTACAGTGATTCGTGGATTTGCTCTCGGAAACCACAATTTCGTGGAGTCAAATTGATTTTGACAAAACATTCGGATTTTTTTTTAATAAAAGTTAAAAACCGACTTCAAAACACTACAGCACTAAAACACAGACATAATTTAAACGAATATGACCCTTAAATTTGAGACATGTTATACTTCTACAAAACCTTCACGTACGTACCGATTTTGAATTTAAAGGTCATATTCGCTTAAATTATTTCTGTGTTTTTAGTGCTGTGCTGTTTTGAAGTCGTTTTTTAATTTATATTTGAATAATTTATTTCACAGAGTTTTACACCTTCCAGATCGAGTGCATATGCTCGAGCATAATGGGTGGCAACACGGCGATATGCGCGGCGAAGGGCTGTGCTACGGCCACGCCATGTCTCGCCGGCGCCTATGCCGTCGCAAGGACCACCATCAACGTCATCAAGGGCATCCAGGGAAGGAAGGACGTCGTGCAACTAGCTTACGTTGACAATTTGAGGACCTGCTGCCCCGATTGCCAGTTCTTCACCAGCGAGGTTAGTTGGTTCAGGCCCGATGTACCGTAAACCTTTACTTTAGCAGACAATTTTAGGATCTGCTGCCCCGACTGCCAGTTATACACCAGCGAGGTTAGTTGGTTCAGGCACGAAGTACCGTAGGCCTTGACAGTTGTAGCTTACGTAGACAAATTGAGGATCTGCTGCCCGATTATCAGTTCTTCACCAGCTAGATTAGCTGGTTCGGAACGATGTACCGTACGTTTTATGACGTTAGTTACAGCTTGAAGACGCTATATTTTAAATATTACTTGCATTTCGGGTAATTAACATCTCTCGCTGGTGGAAATTGATAAATGAACCAGTAGATCGACGAAAATAAAAACAATCAGCCGTTTTACTTGGATGTTTTTCTTCTTTTATTTCGCGCAAAAGTTTTTATCCAAATAGCAGAAATTGAAAACAGAAAATAGAAGAAATTGCCGAGAAAACGGCTTCATAATTAGGTTTGGGCTTTACGCTCGAATTCACGTTAAATACGTTAAAGGGTTTTTTCGGCAACACTGAAATTATTACTGTGTTTAAAGAAGTTAAAAAATATTTTGTATTATAAATACGTTCCCAGGTAGTACTAGGCCCATCGGGAGTGGAGAAGAATCTCGGCATCCCGGAGCTGACCAAGTTCGAGAACTGTCTGCTGTGCCACGTCTTACCATACGTACGGAACGAGCAAGCCCGGGCCTTTTGGCTGGTGAGCCAATCGCACACATTTATCTCAAAGAGGAAAAAATAAATGTACATTTACGAAACGACCACGCCGTCAGGTGTTGTTTGGTCTATTCATTTTGGCATTTTTTTGGCAACACCACTACCTAAACTATAATTTTTAAACTTAAAATCGTGTCAAACGATTTTTGTTAGTGATGTAATTTGGCACACTGTACTATTTCTATGACATTGTATATCAATGTATAATTTTCTGAATTGGTACATTGGTAAAGTCGGTGACGATTTGAAATACTAATGGCCTGTTATAATATGCGGACAATCTATTAATCTACTGTTAACAGCTGTTAGTTGGCAAAGGTACATACAAAAACAAGAACACTGGATTTACAGCTTGTTAGTGTACGAAAAACCGTTTTACACGCACTTGGCCGGTTTTACTTTTATAACCATCACAGCTAGCAAAAAATATTCGCATTCCAGGTGTATTCGATCTGCATGCAGCAGTCGATGAACACATACTGTTCGTGTTCGACGCCACAGAGTTGCTACAAGACTTACCAGCCTCAACCCTGCGGCACTTACGGGCCCTGTGGCGCTTGTGGCCCTTATGGCCCCTGCTGTTGTGATGACTGTACCTGCTATCGGGACCCATGCGTTGACGAGTACTTGGCATCGGTAAGTCAGCTTATATTTGTGCCTGACACCGCAAAGTTGCTACAAAGCTTGCCGACGGAATTCTTTTAGCACGTCACCCTTCTGGCTCCTGCTGCTCGGTGACTATGCTGTCGGGATCTCTGTGTTGTCCAGCAATTGACATGTAAGTCAGCAAATATTATTAGTGCTCGAAACCGTAGAGTTGCAACAAAACTTGCTGTTGTAGGTACGTGTGGCCCTTTCATGTTTGTGTTTTTCCTGGTACAATAAAGAATATTCTTAACTTATCTTTCAGTACATGATGCTGCTATCAGGACACCTATGTTCAGAAGTTTTTGACGTCTGTATGTCAGCTACTACTGTGATGGACGCATCAGACTTGCTACAAAACTTGTCGGCCCTTCCTTCTCCCTTATGTCACTTATCTGTTTGTTTTTTTCTGTGATAACATCTAGTTGTTATAATTTTTGTTCTGTGGTTATAAAACACCTTCTTTTTTTTTCTTTCCACTAAAGATAGACATATCTGTTTTTCACAAGGAATCTATATAAACTAGCCCACCCATTTCAGATATGCCGTGACATGACGTGCCGCTGCGGCTCGACTTGTCTGTGTTGGCGGCCGCGCGAATGCGAGGGCGACCCAGAGCGTGCCGGCAAGACCAAGCACCAGATGATCCTCAAGTGCGCCGCCTGCGATGACAGGAAGCTGCCCAGGAGCCTGCGGCTGGCCGAGGCCATGAAAGAGCGCGCTTACCAGCCTTGCAGAGGCGCCGGGACGTAGATCACTTGAGAGGTTAATTAATCGTCAGATGTTGGCGAACGCTAATGCCCCTGATCGTATGCTTGTGACCTGTTGAAGCTTATAGGTATGTGTCAAGACGGCAAACGCACAAAAATATAAGATGTCGACGTTCTTAACCTTTGCATCAATGTTTAACTCCTGTCCGAGGTACTGAAACGAGTTAATTACTTACCAAGGAATGAAGCTGCCACGCTCTATGAGGCGAAACTTTACGAGGTTGTTGTACCTACTTCGAAAAATCTTAGAGTACCAACTCTGCATTGAAATAAACGTAACTTGGTAACTAAAATGTTGAGAGTATCATAGTAAAGTGATTGTCATAAAAGTGGCAATTATTATTGTGTTATACCTATCATTTGTCAGTTTAGTTTTACATAAAATTTAAAATTTGTAATGCGTTTCTATATTACAATAAAAATATTTATGTAATAATTACTTAGAAAATTTTATTTGCAACAAAAACAGAAACAACAAAAATAAATTATTAGGTAAAAATAAACAATTTATATTATTATATAACATTTTTAAATTCCTCTGACTTCTACCAAACCAAAGTAGTTTTGAATCTGCACCACATACGATCGCACTTGTCTCTGAGCGATCTGAATCCGTTGGAGTTCTCGTTATTCGTCACAGCATCGAGCTGCCAACCAAAGGCGTTCAGCTTTATGTATACGCGTATGAAGAGAAATACACTACTGTAACTTTTAACGTCTTAATGGTCTTAATGAAATATCGCAAAACCTGAGAAAATGTACTTCAGTATCGATAATTCAACAACTTACCTACAATAAGGACACGTTTACTATTCTAAATATTATTTTTTAGTTTTCTTACAATGTCAAAAAAAAAAATTGGCTCTTTAGGCACAATATTGAAACTGAAAAATCGGTTTCCAGGAAACAATAATAATAGGGGTTAAAGTATGAAATTGCCGTTTTATTGCAATAGGTATGACATCCGGCTAAATAATGTGAACTCTTAGTTTTAAATATATGTATTTCTTTGGTTGTTACTATGTGTTTAAAACTCTTTTGTGTGTAAATAAACGGGTTCTATTCTATTCAATGGGGATTTATGGACAAAAAATCCACAAATCTGACTGGTGGGATTATATCGCCGTGTAAAGAACAAGTACCTATCAAGTAAAATGGATAACCAGCAAAGATGAATTTCACATAATCTCGGATTCTACAAGGTAGTTCGTGGTACCTACATCAATGTTCTACTGACATACCTGGCTGCGATCGCTTATTTCCAAGTTCCATTTACGTGATATTTTTTCGGCTTTCCCTTTGTCTCCCTGGCCTCTCGTCTGCGACTTAGCAGCTAGTTGTTTCTGCAATATAGTCCGTTTTACGTAATACACGGTTATACTTAGCTACGTATGTCATTGAATATAGGGAACGGTGAAACTTTCATGTGTAGTGCGACTTTCTTCAAGAGTTTTTGGGTGAAATATATGACCTCGGCAGTGCTGTAGAAGGATGAACAGGTCTCGCTACATACCTACAATAACCCAAATGTCTACCCACCCAACCAAAGGTGAACACAATGAGGAAAAGTGCAGGGTGTAACAAAAGTTGTGAGTTGGATACGGCAATAACTTTCGCGATATCTCATTATTGCTGTGTGCCGTAGACCACGATTCATAATATTATTACATCAAGCTCGATACAAGTTCATGTTCATCATCATCATCATCAGCCGTTTGACGCCCACTGCAGGACACAGGCCTCCCTCATGGTTTTCATAACCATGAGGGGTTTTGCCATAATCGCCACGCTTGGCAGGCGGGTTGGCGATCGCAGTTTGCGATGAGAATCTCAGGAAGACGCTGCTGCCCGTCTCCTGGTAATTTATTTCCTTAGTCATCTTCTACAACATCCACGAAAGGAAATGGAGTGACGCTATTCTTAATCCGGCGCCACACGGAACCACAAGTTATACATAGTAGGTTATACTGTGTCTACTTCTTTATCTGTATTTGCATTTACTTACTATTAATAAGTTGCAGTTTTTTGTGTAAATATTTTTTTTTCTCTAGTAAAAACAATGTAGTGTGCATATAAAGTCGGTGTACTAGTTATGAAATATTTGTTACGAACGTGGACGAAGGGGATAATGGGGACTACGTCGATACCTTTAGAACACGTTACGGTCAGGTATTAGCAGGTAAGTCCGCAAATATAAGATTATAGTAGACAGATTTATAAGTATGTCACGGTCGTATCAAGTGACAAACCCTAGTCAATACCCATCCACTCTATCAAGGAGTTTGAGTCAGTGACCCAGGGCTATAATTAGTGATACCACCAGGGGTAAACCAGTCGTGGTATAGGGTAATATGGGCGTTAGAATACCGGATTTTGTTCGTGTGAATTGAGTAATAGGGAAATAATGCAACCTTTGATACAGTTATACTAATGCCCGAGGTCTGCCAAGAGTCGAAGAGATTTCGCGTGGATTTCTGGAATAATATAAAAAGAATCTGTAAGTAACTCTTATAGACAAGAAATACAATTTTCTACTTATAAAGATCATGAAAATTTTATTTTGTTCAATAAATAAAAAGTTTGTGTAGGTAACAAACAAAATTCTTATTCACAAAAGGTACAAGCAATACTTACTCTAATGCCCATATCCCCGTAAGGGTTGTAGTTAAGTTAATAAAGGCACCAGTAGATAAGTACTAGTAAGGAAATTATGTGAGCGTTAAAATACCAAATAGTTTGCCCTGTTTGTAATTTCAAAAAGTGACAGACAGAACAATAGTTACCTTAACTGGCAAGCAAATGGTTATGCCTGAAGGTACTTGAATGGGCATACCGGGTTTCGCGTTCATCATCGAAGCTTTAGGTACTAGGATCCACCCCTGGTTTTTAGCCATCAAGTCCTGAAAAAGTAACTCTAAGTATATTATGTACTAAGGTGCTTACTAAATTCACTACCCAATGAGTAATAGGTATTATGTGAGTTTAGTAGTCTTTCAATCAGGTAGAGTCAAGGAAAGTGAAGCCTTGCAGTTACTAACCGGTAAATTAAGTTTGTTTACGTAAGCATTACTATCCCCAAGGATTACTTTTTTCTTTTCCGACATGCGCGAGCAACTCTGCAAAATAAGGTTCCTAAATGAAAAAGTACAACAATTTTTCATCTTGATAGACAACAAATGCCTCAAGGCCATTTGAGGCATTTGTTGGCCAGTAAAGATTTTGCACTGCATAGTTAAATTTAGCTATGGAAAGAGTGGAAGTGGAATTGATTTGGTAGATCGAAACGTCCATCCAAACAAGGACTCTCGTGTGGGGATGGGAAAGGGAGAATATTCTCAGAGAATTTTCTTACAGGACGAGAATTTAAAATTTAAAAAAGTGGGAATTTTCTGTATTGAAACATAATTTACAGCAGAATTAGTTTATTTGTGTATAACAGTGAATCTAATCGGAATAAATTGAATGAAGCTATTTTTGATTCAATTTATAAGGTCTGGCCTTGCGAGAATTACGTGGTTGAATAATAGCGGCGCCCTCAGAGTTAGGACCATGAGGTCAATAGGAATGGTTACTCAATGTCAAGGCTCCATGTCCCTCATTAGTTTAATGTTGAGCTCGTTTGTGCCTTTTTAAATACACACCAAATGGAGAAAATGGAGCTGGCTAAGCATTCCTATTAACCTCGTGGCCCTCACTCTGGGGGTCCCGCTAAGTGGAATCACGTGCAATAACTTTCTCCAAGAACGTTCTCCCCGGCCTCATTTTTACACTCGTGATAACCAACCTCCTCCGTAAAAGATGTTGTCCAAAATCACTTGTCAAGTTTAGTGACGCTAATGGCGGCAACATTAAGTCTGAGATGAAAACAGCCTCGAAGTCGCCGGTTAAGATTGGAATGGACATTTTTTTATAAAGGCTCTATGTCCCTGACCACAGTGTCCCTGACTTATACCCATGCTTATAGTAATAAGTGGGCGGCGGTGCAGTAATGACGATGATCTCCCTAACCTCTCGATGAGAGACTATAGGATATGAGTTATTTACTAGTGTTGAAAGAAAGTGTTGAATGCACATACCATTTCCTCATCCCCACTAGACAAATTTTCAATCCTTTGAATTTCCACAGTGTCACTCAGGATGTCTGTGTTAGTGTTTTTAGCGCTTAGTCTTATCTCTTCAAAGTTATTTATTCCATTTGGTTCGATCACCTGAAACCTCTAAAAATGTCAGTCTCTACAAAACTACGAGAGTGCAAAAAATCTCACCTGGTTTTAAATTGAATTCACTTTTTATTTTCAATTATCGTAGGTACTTATTTCAGTTACATCTGTTTTTGTAATTTGTGTTCAATTCCTATCTTTATACATTTTATAAAAGAAAATTCGTCGATGAGTTTCAATCTATTTTGGTTAAATATCTAAATAATTAATGAATCTTTGCTATTAAATATCAATACTGTTAACAAATATACTGTCAGTATAGAAAAAGGACTGAATAACTATATAGAGTAACTATTTTGCCTCTCTTACACAGAGTATGGACGGCAGTATTGTAAGACCGAGAAGTAAGTAGTTATCTAGTCCCTTTCTTTAAATAACAGGTGTTATAATATATCCCTGCTAAAATAACGGCTTTCCGTTCAATATAATACGTTAAATTCTAAGAGCTACTAATTATACATGGTGCTGCATTTTTATAATCAGGATCACTAGATAACCTTTAAATAGATTAATAATATTTTGCAGAGTCATACGGCGTTAGCATACACTCGAATTAAATAACGATTTCATTTATAAGGACCCAGCTTATTTGAAGCCAACTTTAACTTCAAAAAATTCAACATTGTGAGCCGAAGCGCATCCTTTTCCCACGGTCGTCACTTCACTTGCACTTTACGCTTTTTACACTTTGCGAATTCTCGACGGTCGTTTGTTCGCTTGCCCTTTTATCTACACGGTTGGTACAAGATACGTTTGGTGCGGCTCGGCTAGATGCCAACGTCGTCAGTGCGCGGTGACTCGTCGAGCTCGTGCTTGACCGTACAGGGCTTGGTTTCAAAGTCGTCACTGTCATCGGAGCCGAGGCACAGCAGCTTGCGGAAGGCGCGCGCCATCCGCGAGCCGTGCGCGTCACGCGGCAGCCCGCCGGCCTCCTCGTCGTCCGACTACAACAGGGGGCGAGCCTCGTAAATGCATAGTAGTTCAATAGAGAGATATTAGTACAGTAATGATTGATTAATTGACACTATTGGTAGTCCAACTAATCGTATTCCAACCGTGCAACCCGTGCAACTTAACTTAGCGCCTCGCGCGATCTCCTTCGCGAGAAAAATGTCATGATCTTGCTTAGTAGAATACGAAATAGCGTCAAATAACAGCCGTTGTCAAGCTAATATCACTCTATTCAACAACGATGAGTTTATTCGACTCCAGGCCTAGATAACGCGACGCGTCACAACAGCGTTCCCTCTTACGCTGCCGTTGCACTCTTTTTGCAGGCGTCATAATGGCGACAGAAAAATAACCAGCTTTTACTTTGAAAGTTCTGTTACTTTTCAACTCACACACTTGAGAGCTGAGAAGAGTGTCATACGCGGATTTTCCTTCGTATTCGAGGCAGCTGTGCGACCGGCGGGTGCAGTGACGCACGCTACATTACTGCTCGGTGCAGTCGATGGATTGACAAAGGAGTAGTTTCATAGTTTACTAGTCATAGTTTTCACCAAAATAACAGTTCTGATTTACAATGATATGAAGTAAAGTGGAAGCTCAGTTGCTAATAGACTAAAGTGTCTAATTAAATAAGGACGTTGATTAACTGGAATATTGGATCTCCACCGGTGACCGGCGGTAATTGGCGACTACCAATCTAACGCAGCGCCAAAGTTTCCTCAGTTGCCTGCCCCAATACTGATAACTCTACCGAATCCCGTTGCTGACTATATAATATTATAGTTCCCTTACATATTATTCGCGGTGGAGGAAATCAATAACTGTTGCATCTGTCATATTACTGAAATAATCCCTTCTGTCTGCCTAACAACTTGGAGCGATGCCACACGGACGTTGCGGCCACGTTGCGTCGTCGCAACGCAATGATTTCAACGAGCGTCGACGCTGCGTCAACGCACCTATGTCCGACGTCACAGCGTTGGTGTAGGATGTCTCAGTCTTTGAACGACAATGGAACATGTTCTGTTGCTGGTATTATTACGCCACCACCGAAACAAACGTAAATAAATAAAACGTAGTAGAAAAATCTGGATATGTTCCTAAATCGTGTTGAGGAATGGTAATAGATTTTCTTTTTCTCAAAGCAATGAAGAGTTCTTTAGAATGACTATAGATACGAGTGTTTGTTAAAATCCCTAGAACCTTATTTCCTCCTCCTCCTCTCCTTGCGCGTTGTGTCGCCGTCCGTCATTTCAACGCATCGTGTGGCCTGTCGTTCAGATGTATATGTAGGACGACGGAGCGTCACTGCTCAGTCGACGTAGCACTAACGCAACGCACAGACAACGCCCGTGTGGCATGTCTCTAAAGGGCACTATTAAAAAGTACATAAGTGATTATCGTGCCTTGCTATGTGTGATGAAGACAAATAAATATTTTAATTTCTCTTTATGACGTCATTTGAAAGAGTTAACAATCATATCAATGCATTCTGAAGTGCAATTTAAAACGTGTTTAAGGTTCGGAAACAAGGAGCGAGCGAATGTAGCGTGCGGGCTGCCGCGTCTTAACACGAGTACTATAGGGGTCAAAATAGTTCCCCATTCAATCCAACTGGATATTGGATTTATCATCTAGTCATTATAATTTTATGTTCAAAATAGATATTGTGTAGCATGTTGCTCGTCACAGAATGGAAGCTAGCTTTCATTTTATGACGAGTCAAATGTAAAATACACTATGGCTATATCAAACTCTAGATATCTCGAGTTTGATACAGTTTATATCTTCGATACAAGATTGTACGGAGATTTCTGGATATTTTATGGTCATTTCATTGATAAAGAACCCTACTGACAGAGTTTCTTAGATCATCCACATAACTTAGGTACCTGAACTACGATTTACTTAGGGCTAGGGCCAACGTAATAAACTTGATGGTAAGAATTTCCTGAAAAATCTATCGTGCAAGCTGTACTAATTGTAACCGTATTGTTTCGTGAGGTTATTTCCTTTTTAATTATTTTTACTAGCTGTTGCCCGCGACTTCGTTCGCGTGGTAATTTTGATGTGTATTTTTCCGGGATAAAAAATAGCCTATGTGCTAATCCAGACTATAATCTATCTCTGTGCAAAATTTCATCCGGATCCGTTCAGCCGTTTTTGCGTGAAAGAGTAACAACCATCCATCCATACATACAATCTTTCGCGTTTATAATATTAGTAAGGATAAGCGGAATTGTCCTGAAAATATTGGAAAATTGCTTTGGTTTTTCCTAGATGGATACTTTCTTCTAAATAAAACTAAATAATTTTTTTGCGAAACTATCTACTGCATTGGAATTAAGAAAGATACTCCAAGTTTTATAGAAATCAGACAGAAACTGCAGTTTTTCTTTTTTTTAAAACAAAAATATTATGTCCGTCTGGGTCGTCCCTTACCGGCCCTTCCATCCACATTCGCTCGATATATTTGTTTTGTCAATCTTTCTTCCTTCATCCTCTCCGCATGCAACGACTAATGAGTGTTGAGGAAGCGAAAGTGATCTGTCAGGATCGTAGCAAGTGGCAGTCCCTGGTCTCTGCCTACCCCTCTGGGATACAGGCGTGAGTTTATGTTATGTTATGTGTTTAAAAATATTATTATTAATATTTTCCAATACTGATTTTTGATGGACTTATTATATGAAAATTAGTTTAAAGAAGAAGATTTTTGAATTTTGAAGATCGGTTAAATACTCATGGATATCTGGAAATAGGTTGATCTTGGAAATAAGTTTGTAGGTATGGCTGAACTCGCGAAATGATTCTATTTATCGGTAGGTTTAAGACGGAGTTTGGCTACATATCAGTCTACAAGATAAGCCTACCGACAGTAGGTAGATTGTTGCCATAAGTTGCATGGAGGAACTGTCAAATTTAACTGTCAGTAGCCATGGATTGTAGGAAACGGACCAACGGAAAGCCACAATAAAAAAAAAACATTATTAGAACATTAGTGAACAAATATTACGCACCCACACGCCCTGCGTTTCGACGGCGGCCACCTCAGGCTGCTGATCTGGCAGCACGCTGTATGTGCTGGTGGACTCCAGCCTGTCCTTGTCAGCGCCCTGCTCTACCGATGGGGTCGCCTTGGCGTCCGCGACCGTAGGGATCGGTTGCGCCAGTGATACCTGGAATCAAAATGAAAAAGCAATCTTTTTTTTATAAGCAACCTATATACGTCCTACAGTAGGGCTCAGGCCTTCTCTCAGAGAGAGAGTATGGGCTTAATCACCACGCGTGCCCACCGCGGATTGGCGATTTCAAGCGCTCAGGCATGTGAATAGCTCAGACACCCAGGTTTCCTCACGATGTTTTCCTTCACCGTTAGCGAGTTCGCTCGCTTATTTTAAAATTTTTGATAATTCTAAAACAATGGGGATTATGTGATGCGTTCGGTACTAGCTGCCATGTGTTGCAGGTACCTAGGTAGGCTGCCTGCTTGATAGGCTGATGACATTAAGAGGGCGGCAGGAGGGCAAAGGACGCGATTAGCTAGAGACCGAGGAGGATATCGTGACGGTCAGGAGGCCTATGGCCTACAGTGGGCGTCTTTCATGGGCAATTAGGAATATTGGGTATCTTTACCTTGTGCTTTGTAGAGTTGAGAGCTTCCGTAGCGAACTTCTGCGGCGACTGCCCTCGGGGCTTGCTGTGCGAAGCCGCGTCTCGGTGCTTTAATTTGTCTATTTTCACTGAAATAGAAACAGGGTAAGAATGCTACTTACTTTAATTCTATTACATTAACGATTAATTTCCCCTTGATCCTAACGAGACAAACTAGCAATGGTTAAACGAATGACAAAATGTATGAAAAAAAAACTATATCCTTTGCATCTACGTAATGAGATGATTTATACAATGTCCAGCGGCACTCTCACTCAAACTATGATGAGTGAAGGGACCACTCAGACGCTGCAGTACCTGGGACATTTTTTTTAGATGGAGTAGGCTTGCCCAGCACTTAGCCTGGCAGCTTAATCGGCCTATATATAGCCCACAGAAAAGACAAGTCGATCCGTGCGAAGCCCACCAAACCGCGGATTTCCTCACGATGTTTTCTACTACTACTTAGAAAATAAACCAAGTCATAGGTACATGCCCGCACTGGGAATCGAACCTGGGTATCTCGCTTCCGAGTCCATTGTTCCACCCACTGGGCTACCACCGTACTGCAAATGTATTAAGTATGTATTTATAAAACATTTTTTTATGTAGCCTATGTACGTCCCACTGCAGGGCACAGGCTTTCTCTCACAGAGAGTATGGGCTTAACTAACACGCGTGCCCAGCACGCTTGTAATTGCGTTGAGGTATGTGAACACTGAACACCTCAGACACTCAGGTTTCCTCATGATGTTTTCCTTCACGTTAGCAAGTGGTATTTCTACTGTTTATAAGGTTATAAATAAATAAACAACTTACCAGTCTTCAAATCTTTTTTCTCGTCATCGTCTAGGACAGCAGCCTCTTCGATGTTTTTCAATTCCTCTGCAACCGCTTGATAAAGTCAAAATTGTTACTGTACATTGTGAAAAGGAAGTATAATAGGTATGTTATTTTCGATCTAAAACTTTCGTAAGCTCCGCGGCTGGTGTGCGAGTCCCCCGCAGCAGTTGCCGGCGCCCGCAACACACCTCTGCAGGTGTTAATTCTCGTAATAAGCGCTTCCCAAAATCTACTTATTTTCTGCATCATTATAAACATATTTTTCTATAGAACTATGCCTAGGAACTCAATGTATTAGGAAACATTTCTTTCCAAGGCGCCTTAGGTTTTTTAGAAAACGTACTTGAAATTTCAATGCGCAAACAAGCGTAGCGTTGGTTTACACTTACGCTCTGTCAGCAAAGGAGATTTGCCGGGAAATTTACTTACGTGATTGTGCACGTTTCTTTCGATTGAATATTTAATGGTCAGTCAAAACATACTCATCATCATCATCAGCCATTTGGCATCCACTGCAGGACTAAGGTCTCTCTCATGGTTTTCCTAACCATGAAGGGTTTTGCCATAATCGCCACGCTTGGCAGGCGGGTGGGCGATCGCATTATGCGATTGGAATCTCAGGAAGACGCTGCTGCCCGTCTCCTGGTAATGTATTTCCTTAGTCGCCTTCTACGACATCCGCGGAAGGCAATGGAGAGACGCTACTCTTAATCTGGCGCCACACGGAAACATACTAATCTCGGCCAATGTTTCCCAGCCGCTTTCATAAAATCGTCGGTCCACCGGGCTGGTGGCCTGCCTACTGACCGTCGACCCGTTTTTGTGCACCATTCTGTGGCTGCTGTTTTTCCGCCTAACCAAATGCCCCGCCCACCTCCATTTCGTCTGTATGATTCGTGTGCCTACGTCTTCGCCTATAGTTTTTTGCTTGATATCGACGCAAAGCTAAGCAAACGACCGCAAAACGAACGCTAGCCAAGGACGGAATAGGTGGGCGTGAAACAAAAGAGTTGAAAGTGGGCTCTGTTTATGGGCTGATTAGATAGAGATAGTGATTATCTTTTTTGCACTAATCCGTGCTGAGGACAATTTTTAAAACCATTTTTTTAGAGATAGTGAGACAAGCAGGGTGGTGCTGTTTAGCTGGTGCGTGGAATTTGGCACTGCGTAATACTTACGAGGCACTGCAGGAGCTTTAGAGAGCCGCTGGTGTTGTTCAGAATAGGATTCATCCGGCGGGTCCTGTCTGTAGTTCTTGTGTTTGACAGATGATGTCTCCACCACGATGGCGGTACGCCGGCTAGGCAGACTGAGTTTGTCACTCTCCGACATCCTTACACGCTTGCATCCATACGTACTAATACTAAAGAAACGAGGAGAAAAAGTGTTTTTGTTGAATAACGATAGAAATGTTACGCTTCATAAATTTTGACATGAGCTGGATTGATTTTTCGATTAGTTTTCCATTTTTGAAATGGTTTGTGAGAAGCACAGATTATGGTGAGAAGGAACATGGTTTCTCTCGATTCTGTTGAACTAGTCGGTTGTCCGCGAATTCAATAATTAGGTAATTCTTATTGAATATTTACTATTCATTCGTACTAACAATATGAGTAGGTTTCATCAAAATTATTGACAATGGTCTCCACACTGCGAAACGCTGTGCGTCTGCTACCTACAGACCTCCATGTTGCTTACTTACCCGTAGCCATTGAGATCAGTGCAACGTGGTGCTACCTTTTGACGTTTAAACAGTTGAACAGATCTTTATAAAATTTGGCAAGAATCGATTGGAAAGAATGATTGCATGTATTATGTCTAGAAGACATAAGGCGCAAACAAAGCCGCGTGAATCAGCTACAATTATTATTTTGCTGAGTAAAATATTTAAAAAAAACTTAAGAAAACATAAACTCACGCCTGCAGAGACTGGTCTCTGCCCTGACCCTGGGGTCTGCCACTTGCCACGATCCTGACAGATCTCTTTAGCTTCATCAACATTCATTAGTCGTTGCATGCACGCACACCGATCTCGGGTACTTATTATCTTGCCCTTTGCTAATACATCGCCCGATTTGGTCGAATTATGTCCGCCTGGGACGTCCTTTATCGGCCCGTCCACTCACATTCGCTCGATATATTATATTATTTGACTATAATTGCGACAAAAAATCTCAATAGGGGTTTAATCCATATTCTTCTTGTAATTTTATGCAGGCTTACTTCGAAAAAGCGCAATTATTATTATTTTTTTTTTAAACAAACATTTTACATATAGGCACATACATTGCTTCTGGCCCCACACTAGGGTACCCTGTGTCGTGGTGTATGTCGTGGTGCAAGCATGTAAACATCCAAGACCTGGGGTTTTTTTTTTCGTCCCCAGCCGGGATTCGAACCCGGGACCTCTCGCATGGTATGCAGATGCACTACCGCTGCGCCACAAGGTCGTCTAATTACTGGAACACTCAATTTAGAATTTATGTCTTACAGTAACCTAGTCCTAAAACTTCTCGGATTTATATTTTGAAACAGGGATGTTTGATGTTTCCTATATCATTTTATTAAATGCGTTCTTTATGCGCTCTAAAATGTTTTAAGAAAACATAATATGCTTTTAAGCATTAACGGTCCAACAACACATTTAAAAAGTAGACGAAACGAGACAACACTTTTTTAAAAGAGGAAATTGAACAAGAAATTTTCTAAACAGATAGAAGTAGTCATTGCAAATGACAGACTCAAACTGATATGTTTTTAGGAATGGGCATTGCCCTAAATATTGACAATACGATTGTATAAAAAATAAACACGGTAAGGGACATTTTTGTCAAAACCGAGATTTTTCTGTTTCTGTTCCTGTTTAGTTTTAGGACGGCCGAATAGTTATTATTGTACTTAATTTTAAAGGTACGTAATGCTACAATTATAAATTAATAATATTCACTGATGTCTTGCATTTTTGTGAATAAGCGCGTGACTAATTGGACCTTCTAACGTTCGTTTCCCATGTGAATGAAAGTAGGTACCTTTAATATTTTTGAATGAAAAACGCCAAGATATTGATTTTGATGAAGGAGGCCTGTATCCTGCAGTGCGCGTCAAATGGCTGATGATGATGATTGACATCTCAGTATTCCGTAAAAAAACAAATATAATATATCTTTTACGTTTGCACAAATTAGGAGTCTTTTTGGTTTCGTTTGTCTAATAATTCTTGTATCGAGCCTTAGTATCACTAGAAACTGACAGCTCATAGGATCTCAGTTGATGACGTACTTCCATGCATGACGTACTTCCAGTTTCATAGACTCTTGATTCTTTGTTTTTCGCTTTAAAAATTAATCAAAGCAGCCCAAATCTAAATATTCAGCCCAGGCTCGCAAAATTACCTATTTTGTCGAAAAAAATATAAAAACAGAACATAATTTTTGGGCCAATGCCCATTGCACATTTTCGAAATAACCTTGAATATACTCTGAGGACACAGAAACCTCACGTATTTAATCTTTAAAACTTTTTTCGCCAACCTGAGTATTTCATCCTTCTGAAGTTTTTGACAACTTCTCTGTCACAATGATAGCAGAAGAAATCCAAAAAAAGAAACATGTAATTTTACTCCTGAATACGGTCTTTATCGATCTAAATTTTCGTTCCAGACTTTCACATTCGTTAACTCGGTGATTAACTTCATAACTATGCCGGGAAGGAAGAAAATAAAATGTGATGGAAGATAAAAAGTCTTTCTGCAAAAAGACTTTGATGTCCATCGAAGAAGGCAAACTGCCCCGTCAGGCTACGTGTGATTTTCGCGTGGGCGATACCCCACGTCTCACGCGAAAGGCCCTGCAGTTAGGTGAATCCTAGAAACATAAACTAAGCCATACTCTCACAAATAGCATCCCAGAATAATTGCATTTTTATCCAGATCTCGAAATACACCGACAAAACCTAAGTCAACGCAGTGAATCGAAGAAAGTTTCAGTTTTTATTAAACCACGTCGGTGTCCGTCGATCCATACTATATTTGTGGCTACCAGAAACTGTTTAAATAGAAAGGTGACATTTTCTTACACATAGGTATTAAATTATATAGGTATAACATAAAAATCTCGCGTCACAGTATTTGTTATCGAACTCTTTCGATACGGCTTCACCGATTTTTATGATTTTTTTTTGTTATTTGCAACGTCTGAGAATAGGTCGTAGGCTAAATTAATATGGTAAGATATCGTTTGCCGGGTCAGCTAGTTTAGGTATAACATTATTCAGAAGTGACTGATTGGGATTGCCCTGATTGATTTCAGGACTACCAGAAAGTCTGTTCCCAAGAAGCTTTTGGCGAACACATTTCTATTAAAACTTGTGAGTTTTCTGACATCAAAATTTCTATTTTTGTTAATAATTTTAATATAATCTACTAATGCAGGTTTTCAGGTTACAGTGTTGATGACTCCATTGTTGTACGTTCCTCAAGATTACCAGATCAGTGTAAGATAGAAAAATCAAAGTGCCCAAAAAATAAATGTGAGGCTGCACTCTCGCCGAATTTGAAATGGATTAAGAATACTGACCTGGAAAATTCAAATAATGATATTAAAAAACATAACAAAAAAATCAATTTGGATGCAACATCGAAGACAAATAAAGATCTGCCTAAGTTTTATTCAAAAGCTGAGAAACGTATAGTACCTAAACTAATCGTTAAAACAGCGTTAGAGCGTTCTCAAGGCCTTAAAACAGCAGCAGTGCCAAAACCAGACTTCTCGATCAATCATCTACGAAAAAGATTAGGTAACTTTTCGGGGAAGAAAATACTAAAAGAGATGGTTTTCCGTTCTTTGGATGGAAACGGGTCGGCGACGTCATCAGATGAAGAAACTAACGAAAGACCATCGAAGAGCGCACTGAACGAGCGTGCGGGATGCAGCTACATCGAGCAGTACAGCCACGTACCCGAGACCTCAGCCTTCCAGCGCCAAGCACTGCCACTACCACCGTTGTCACCACCACGTGGCGTCGCCATCGAAAAGGAGCATAACTCGGAGCAGTACGGCCGCGACTTCACCACCTACGATGGCATAACAGCGCGCAGCCGTCGCCAGTCCGCCTCCGTACCTTGTAAGCGCGACGATACGTCCAAACAGGCTGCGGAGCGCGTGCACAAGATTCGGCACAAGCTTAACCCCGTACGCGACTACCGTCTCATGGACACCGTGCACTACCTAGCACAAGGTGAATTCGCACCCCGTGATGACGGGATCAAGCTGACACCGTCGAGGGAAGCCGTGCTTAGCGACATCATTTGGGAAGACGTGTGCAGGACACACTGGCCAAACGCGCGGCTGAACAGACGCATCGCCGCACATCCGGAGCGGAGCTGCAGTAGTAGACGCGGCAGCAGCGAGCTACAAAGACTCATAGACAACTTACTACGTGAGCGCGTCGCTCACGTGGAGCGCAGGCGGCGACGACACTACCGCATCGTCAAGCTAAACAACCGTCACGAGAATGGCAAGCCTGTTGGCAAAACCGGTGACATCATTGTGGCGAGCCACAAGAAAAAGGACCGCGACTTGGCATCCAGTGACCATCGTGCCACCTCTGTGATATCAGAGAGACACTGGGCAGAGCGTAGGCCGATGAGGCGCAGCCACAAGAGCCACGACCGACTTGTGAGCGATCGGCAGCGGCGCACGATCCAGTCGGATGAATGTGCCCCAGGACCGAGTTACGCGGTGAACAGAGTCACGGAGACCCGAGAGGTGAGACCTGGCTACAGCACGTGTAAAGCCAAGCGATCAGGCAACGTCGCCCACCAACCTTTCAAAGTCGTATGTTGCTCGAGCGCACGCGAAGCCACAAGCAGTAGCGCCTCCAACTCTTCTAATAAGCACTCCAAATCCGCGCGTCTCGTGATAAGGAAAGATGTTGCTCGACGAAAACACCAGCGGGAAGAGCCTAACCTTGAGCACTATATCTTGCTGCCGACACTAGTAGTGCGCACGCCGTCAAATATGCGACGGCAAAAGAAATTCAACGAATTGTATCATCGCATACTCCACGTGCATTATCAGAATAGGTGTGATGGTGAGTTTGTCAAAACTTTATCTTAATCTAAAATTTGTTACTTAGCTAGTTCTTATAAAAAATATATATATTTCAGGTGAAGCGTGTGCGCTAGGTAGGGAGGCTGCCATGCGTAATCAAGTACAAAATCATGAAAAAAAGGACGTTGGTTTCAATATTAACATCACCCTAAGTGACAGTGAAGAACATTTAAAAAAATCTTGAGACTATGTAAACATTCCGATGATACAATTCAACATAAACTTCAATTATTATCATTCAGTTCTATTACGAGTTAATTAATACTTTTTAATTTAATTTCGGTGCATGTTATTAGCACGAATGTGGAGAAAATTAGCAATCCACAAATGGTTTAATTAATACAAAGAACTTCAATAAAACTCTGTTGTTTACTTTCGTAAAGAGTATGCTTATTGTCAGTGCTTTATTAGTGGCAAGGTGAAGCTTGGGAATGAGTTCGAGTGATCCAGCTGCGGTCTACCAAGTCTTGTGTTGCGACGTTGATTGTCCTAGCCGGCAATGGTATTGACTATTAATAATTGATTTTATTCAATATTACACTCAAGAAGCGATATTAAATGACAATGTTAATAATTGTTATTTAATATCGCTTCCTAAGTGTATATTAAAGCAATTCTAGGTGGATTCTACAATCACTATAGGTTTCTGTAGGTTTATAAAAATGAGTTTGCTTTCATTCAGTTCACCAATTTTTACTGTTGACCGATTTTTATTATAACCATGTTGTTATACAATTTTATTAGGTACTGCACTATAATTTTATTACTCAAAGTGTGACACTTGTATGTAGGTATTACCATTTTTACCTCAGAGAAAAAACGTACAAAGTTGGGTTTCTGATCCATACTCAGAGGGTAAGGGACCCTATTACTAAGATTCCTCTGTACGTCCGTCCGTCTATCACTAGGCTGTATGTATCTCATGAATCGTGATAGTTAGATAGTTGACATTTTCGCAGACGAGGTGTTTTTGTTGCCGCTATAACAACAAATACTAAAAACAGAATAAAATAAATATTTAAGGGGGCTCCCATACAACAAAGGTGATATTTTTGCTCGGTATTAACGGAAACCGGTAGAAGCTTAAAATATTGTATAGATAATGGTACGGAAACCTTCGTACGTCAGTCCGACTCGCAATTGGCCGTATTTCTTTTTTGTTTTTTCTATCTGCCATAACACATTCTGTGAAAAATTTTACTGGCACGGTTAACAACTTTTCGGTTTCAAAAATTTATTTCTTTATAAGTCAGACAAATAGACAGACATATGTCGTAGGTATATTAAGGATAGGTAGGTAGGTAATTAATAAGACAGGTGCTTAAGTTAAGTACATTAACTTACTGAAATTCTCAATTCAGAAACCTGCGGTTGTCTTGTTGAACTATTCCAAGATAGCCACTTGCTGCAACTAGGTAGGAACTTGACTTTAAGATACTTTTGGACTTGATTTCTTCCACATTTACGAGGTCAAACGTTTTAGCTAATTGTGACCCAAAAAGAATCGAATCTGCGGCCAAGCTTGGAAAAAGGAGCAAACAACAAAGGAACACCGCGAATCATCATTAATTCGCTGTCCATAGAACCTTTATGCCGATACAGGCATCTGTTTTTCAAATTGTTGCTGAATCAGTTGTACACTTTAGACCAAAGTTACAAACTTATAAAAATACACGGCACTCAGAAAAACATCTCAATTTCTACCTAAGTGATTCCATAAATATTTTTTCAAATGATTTTTCATAAATATTTGAGTTATTTATGAAAGAGTATATACGAAACAAGTAACCTGTAGGTATTTACCTAGGTATTTGCAAAGGAAATTTTGATCGATTTACGTTTTGAACATTGAAAATGGATACGCCAACGACCCTAAAGAGGTCAACAGCCTCTTGATAAGTAGGAAGCTAGTGAATGCAGGCCGACAGGAAGTTTTGGTCGCGATTGTACCATTGTCGCACTATCTACCTTTGCTAGAAAGACGCTACGCCGCCTTGTGAACAGCAGGTGGCCTCAGTCGAAGACATCCTGCTTGTCTGTGAAGTCAAGTGTTTACTGATAAATACTTAGCTGTAGGTAAAAACAGGCTACCTGTCTGATCACAGTGAAAGTGCTTACGTGTCTAACTAGTTCGGTTGAAGTTCTGTAGTTTCCACAGTGCCTCCCTGAGTTTCATGATCGTTGTACTAAGCTTTTATTTAATAATAGGGGTTAAAGTATGAAATTGCCGTTTTATTGCAATAGGTTCTTTGAATTGACATAGAATCTTCATGGTTTGAGGTTTTCGAATGAAACTTGTTTGAAATGGTTTCTATGATGTTCTTTTTTTAAAAAATGTGAAACATTTGAATATCGACTTTCAATTGTTTTTTTTATTCAATTTATACAAGAAAGATGGATACTGCGAAAATTCGAGTGATTTTTGAATACGAGTTCCGACGCGGAACTAACGCGGCAGAAACAGCCCGCAATATCAATGCTGCGTTTGGAGAGGGGTCTACTAATGAACGCACCGTGTGATGATGGTTTAAACGCTTTCGTGATGGAAATTTCGACTTAAAGAACGAGCCACGA
This sequence comes from Yponomeuta malinellus, assembly GCA_947308005.1. Classification (NCBI taxonomy): domain Eukaryota; kingdom Metazoa; phylum Arthropoda; class Insecta; order Lepidoptera; family Yponomeutidae; genus Yponomeuta; species Yponomeuta malinellus. Next base: position 9,063,078 of record OX371006.1, on the reverse strand, counting down.
GGAAGACCGCCCACACACGTGAATAACGATGAATTAAGAGAGATAGTGGAAGCCGACCCTAGTCAAACTACCCAGGAATTAGCGGCATGGTTTAACGTTACCTTACCCACAATATTGACTCACTTGCGTCAAATCAATAAAATAAAAAATACGAAAAATGGGTGCCTCATAATCACTCGAATTTTCGCAGTATCCATCTTTCTTGTCTAAATTGAATAACAAAAACAATTGAAAGTCGATATTCAAATGTTTCACATTTTTTTAAAAAAAGGACATCATAGAAACCATTTGAAAAAAGTTTCATTCGAAAACCTCAAACCATGAAGATTCTATGTCAATTCAAAGAACCTATTGCAATAAAACGGCAATTTCATACTTTAACCCCTAATGTTTCACTTAAGGGGATCCAGTGGGCTAACTAGCGCCACCAATGAAAAAAAAAAATCATATCGTCTTTTACAGATCGTATTTGCAAAGTGTCTGTATAATCTCTCAATCACGTTAACATTGATTTTTAGGACCCACGACCAAGAACCTAGAATCACGAACCTGGGACTAGATAGCATTTCTGCCAAAAACGGCCGTTTTTGGCGTTAATGCTATCTAGTCTCAGGTTTTTTCACGTCCTGCTTTCCTTGCCAGTGAGACCCGAAATACGTCCTTGCGCAGTCAAAGGTCTCTCAAGTCAAGTCACTTGGTCAAGTTATTTGTCAGGGATTATTTATAACTCTCTATTACAATCCTAATTACTAATTCGTAGAGTAAGTACGCACAAGTATCATCTAATTGGTCGTACTTACTCTGGTGTTCCAATCGATGAATCACGGTAAAGTCTCTAGAATGTAGGTTGGGTTAGCTGTTAGAAGCGACCCCGGACAGTAGCTTACATTAATATTTGATTACCTACAATTTGGAACGAACCCAATCGATATTCTATCGATACTCCACAACTCCAATGTGGTTTAGATCTTTTATGTAAAATGCATTTTGTTACATACATTGCAATATTTTAGCAAGATACTATACAAAGCCTTTAAAAATGTCACGAAGATTATTACGATTATTTTCGTACCCTATACTTTTTCTACAACTTCTTTAAGCACACTTAATTTAAGAAAGGGACTGAATAACTATTTTCCTTTTTCTCTCTTTCATTAGACGGCAAAATAGTATCAGCGGGAGGCAAATAGTTGTCCAGTCCCTTTCTTTAATGAACAGTGTAATAAGTACGTTCCTGGAAAGCTAAGCCAGCGGCCACACAGAACTGTGGTGGGGCGAGGGCGAAAAGACCCGTTCGTTGATCGAATTTCATACAACATGTACCTACTGAAGGGACGGGACGAAGCCCACACGGATGAGACGGGGCGAGGGCGCGATTTCTATACAACGCGTTGCGCCTTTCCCGCGCCCCCGCATGACGGCCCTTCTGTGTGGCCGCTGGCTAAAGCTTTTGAAAATCCTAGACGGACGAGCCAAGGAGGCACAAAAAGTTTAAGTATCGAGGCAGTGCAAACAAAACGTTTGTGATGAGTTGTAATCAAGGAGACCGCTACATCTTCCCCCGTTGGTTATGGAGAGTGTGAAGAAGTGGCTAACAGTTCGGAAAGAGACCAAAAATGGACTCTACGTCCACTACAGTCCACCTAAACGTAAGTACTTGTGAAACTTGTGTATCGCCAACATGTCACTATACTGTACTGTGTGTTAAGCAAGTATCCGCTGCTGCGAATGAAGCGGTAACAGCTTTCAAAAAAATCATAGAACGTAAGTTTCCAAAACTTGTAATCACATTGTTTAACTATAAAGCATTTGTCCTGATACAACCAACACATTCCTAGTTTTGTTGTGTGACCAGTGAATGAAAACTCCATTGTCATAAGAACTGGAAGATTTATTTTATGGTAACACTCAAGTTAAGTACCTAACATTTACTGTTATAGTAGTAGGATAGGTATTACCTAGTATATACCTTAGAGCGGACTGCGTGGCTATTGCACCCTGATGTTCTCCTAGCTTGCTAACACCTGAAGACTGCGGGGCTATCGACGTAGCGACCTAAATTTGAGCAGACTGCGGAGCTATCGTACTCATTGCCAGCTGGCTGTCGCACAGATTAAAAAGAAAAAAAGACAAGTGGCTGTGGAATGAATTTCTGCGGGCGTGCGCCCGTTTATATACGCTCCTCGCGTGCAGCTACTTGCGGGCTGCCGTGGATATCAATGTGTTAGTTGCGTTCCATTCTTTCAATTTTTATTGGATTTTAGTAATTGAAATGAAACGTCATTGACATTATTAAGATCTGAATAACTTGGCTATCTCAGAAGAAAGGCATTCATCAGGTTGGTTGTTCTGCAACTAAAGTGACCGTATTATTTCGTAGTCGTTTCTTACCCGTAACTGTGCATGCCAATACGAAACCCGTATAAGGGTAAACCTAGACAAAAATGTTAACGTTTTTTTTAAATATTTTGTAAAGGAAGTACTTTCTTTAATGAATAAATTACTTTCTCACAAAATATTACTTATTCTGGGCCCAAACAAGGATAGGTATTCTGTGTTATAGTAACCAGGCGAGGAAATCACAAACACGGAATAACACTAGGACTGAGCCTATTTGTACAAATCAAGCACGGCGGCCTCCAGTGGGAATCGAACCCCCGACCTCTATTTTGGTATCAAGCGTGTTAATAGACGTTTTAGGAATCGGGCCTAAGTAAATTCTCAAGGGAAATCGAAAATACAGAACCTTCTCCACATGACTCCCACTAGTCCATTATTTTTAACACTTTTTGTTTAAGAACGACTGCTTTTTTTATTGGAAAGTATTCACTTATTTGTGCTGGACCCTTGCATGACTCCTGATGCGCCTTCCAGGTTCGGGAGCGCTGTCAAGTGCGACGGGCATCAGGTAAACAGGCAAGATAGTTTGAAATGTTTACTCGACCAACAGTTTTACCTTTCGTATAACTCTTCAGGTGTTCGGGAATAGCGTGATTAGGGCATTACTCTAATTTCAACATAAGCAATTGCAAAATTTGCTTGTTTTCTATATTTCCACGGTGAAATATACTAAGATGGTTTCATAGTTTGAAAATAATGTATTGAAATTCAGAAAAATGCACGATACCGTTAACTTAAGAGGTGTAGCAGAATATCAAAACCTACCAAAACTAAAAACAGCGTTACTTCTAGCTTAAATATTTACACACAATATAGAGTATGTTGTTAGGGTATGTTACCGGTTTTCAAGCTAGTTCCAAGTCAGTAAAAGTGTCCTGATTGTGTCAATAAGTTACGATTGTGTCGTCACCATTATTTATAAAACGGTAAACTTAATTTTATTAAAAAGCCCAAAAAAGAGGATATATGCTCACTTATCATGTGGTCACATGATAAAAGTGAAACCTAAATGTCTGGCCACTGCATGAACGTTTTTCCTACTTTTGTAAGAAAATTAACTTATGTTTTGGCATTTAAAGTTGTTGATGGCAATAGTGGACTCTTATCAAATAGGTAGCAACTGATGTATTAGGTTTAAGATGATTTGAGGAAAGATGGTCATTGTGAAGTTGGTTTTTCAGCTGCGGCAGCGGCTTAGATTGTACATCGACATTCCGCAAATAGAATGTAGATTCATAACGTTGAAATAAATTTTTGATTTTCATCATCATCATCAGCCTATGCTTGTCCACTGCTGGACATAGGCCTCTCCTATAGCACGCCACTGAGGACCGATTACCGATCCGCGGTCTCCACTCAAGAACTCGTCTACCCCATCGGTTATTCTCAGCACAGCATGCTAGTTCGCTTTGGTTTTCTGTCGGATCACCTCGTTTCGAATTCGATCTTTCAGAGAAACCCCGAGCAGCCCTTTCCATAGCACGATGAGCGACTTTAAATTTGTGGACCAGCCCCACCGTGAGTGTCCACGTTTCGGCACCGTATGTCATTTTTTTTATTTAAGATTTTCTAAATTTAGATGATGGAGCCAAGTATAACCCGGTCGACCGGTCGTATACCGGGGTTTCAAGACTTCAAACGTTGAGCTGATCTTCTGCATCTCTTAAAGTCTATATTTGTGGCTACAATGAATAACCACAGGAAATGTCCTAAAGCCGTTCTGTTATCGTAACGCAATGGGACGCGAGAGTGTGACCTTAGCGTGTGCCAGGAGCACGAAAGGAAATTAACAGCATAACGTAACATAAATAACTGAGGAAGATTGCCATCTTTACCAGATATTGGTGTAGAAATTATTGAGTGGTCGGAAATTGTACTTTCATCTGGAGGTCTGCTTTGAAAAGGCCATTTATAGCTGAGTGGAGACGAACAGAAATAACTTAAAATGCCAGACTGCTTGTGAACATGCGATAGAAACAAATGATTGGATTAGGCTTACATTTGATATTTTTTCAGTTTTTCCCTACAGTTGTTAAAAAAATAAAAGCCAGCTCCATTACCCTATCTAGCTGTGAGGCCATACATGGAATCTATTCCATACATTAGCCACATGCTCAATATTCAGACCAGTTTATTGGACGCAGTTCACTCGCCTGATAAAATATTTAACACAGAAGTTAAGCTCGCAGCATCTTTCTTTTTTCTTTCTAAATTATTTTTCTTTATTACCAAAGTAAACAAGGATCTTCTAACCTAAAAGTGCAATATAATTGCATTTGCGCAAATACACACGAACTGTCACTTATACCTACTTTTTATCTTTTTATGAATCCTATGTGAACAAAATACACAGCCGTACACATAATTTTTGTCAATGAGCTGTGCTTCTGTAAAAATGTTGTGTCTGGCCAGCGGCCTACAAAGCCGCAATTAGCCCTACGTGTCACATGATACTTCGATAAGGGGTTATAGCCTCATATTTCTAATATCAAAGTTTGGGCTAGATTGATGTGTTTTTATTGAGCGTTGAAATTATTTGTAATTTTTCACAGAAATAAGCTGCAAAAAAGGATATCAAAAATAGGCATCTCTTCGAACCTGAAAATATTCTTAATTCTAAGCTTAACAAAAATATTTGTAGCAGCTAAACATATTACTGGTAGCTGAAAATCAAATAAATACATGTAAATCAAATTTATAATTATATAAAATACCTACTCTTACATTATCCATGTCTGATTTTACGAAGAAAACTTTTTCTTTTAAAATTGTGTGGTTTCTGTTCAACTATCTGCTTATTTACTAAATGAAAACAGCATTAGGCATCAGATATGTATGTCAAAGTATGTTGCAAGAAAATAAAATAATTCCTAAATCAGTCATCATTTGTATTAAAAAGTCTTCTAGAATATGCAATAAAACAAAAGAAAAGTGTTTGAGACACTGCTTACTTAGAGTAGGTAAGTATACATTGTTAGATCAAGCAAAACACAAACCGGCAAGCTTGTAGACTGCAATTTTGCAATCAATTAAATAAGTGACCAGCGAATACTTAAGTGCAACCTATTCGTGCCAAGTGTAAGGTCAGCTTGGTCTTGGCATCTGGTGACCTGTATATTTCAAGTATATGTTCTGAGAAGAGGTTAGCCTTAATGCAAACCCAGCTACTTATAAATTCCGTTATCTAACCTGTCGCCTACACGCGGCAGTGCCGTCCACATGCAAAGTTATAGGGTGTTGTAAAATATGATGTTTAAATTATATACGATACTTTCCTGTAATATCGGTAGTACTGAGATGTATTTTGCTATGAAGCTGGCTACGCCGTAGTTTGCTACGGGGCGGAGCTTCACAACCTGCGGCGTAGTAGTATAATTTATTTGTGGACAAGGCAGGTCATATCTATTATTTTATAGGGTTAACACAAATCAAATCGAAATATAGTAATGGGAGCCAAGCGGAAGCGGAAGCTTCAACTATGTGTTTATTTCTACTCACAAAAGCAATATTATTAAACTTAACTTTCTCGGAGCCAACTTAGCGTAGACAACGACTTATGCCAATAGATTATGACATGAAATAATGAAGACTTATAAATGTTTATCCGGATTCATTTATTGATAGTAGTTTCCGATGGGTGTTACCAGGTGTTACTGTGATCAGCAGAGCTTAATCAACATATTTTATGATGTGCCAGTCCAGTTCTTGCAGCTCTTATCTAATTCATGATACCATACAATTTCATATTTTTCCTTATAATTTCATAGCATCAGCATGTTATACGCATACAAGTGACCTTAAAGCACAATTTGCTAGGTATGTATATAAAAATACACTTACAGTTTTACCATGAAATCTGTAAAGGATACGGAGCCAATTGATCTGACAGCCTCATTGGTCTAGCGGTTATCATGCTTGACTTTCAAAAGTGACGTTGAAGGTTCAATCCCCACTGAAGGCCACCGTCCTAGTTTGTGTCCAGGACTAATGATTGTGTTGAGTTGGAGTTGTTATTGTCGGAGTTATTATTATTATTGTTATTAAGCAATCCCAGGGACCCTGTCGTTCTAACTGTGAGGCCACGTCTAGATAAAAACACATTATACAACACCCTTTATAAGATAAGGCAATCGACTGTAAAATTGATGGTGACGATAGCAGCGACGTAGTTTACAGCTGCAGATAACAATCGGCAAGTTTACTTTTCAAGTAGCCACAGTGTCGCGTTACACTCTCTGGTAAAACATACTTGGATTGCGAATAGTGAAACTAAACCTATTCTGTGAGTTCTTAAATTCAGATCTATATTAGGTAAATTTGTGCGTTTTATCCAGATTCTTTCAGATCCCTTTACATGTTTTCTTTATCGTAAAAAAACAAGAATACTCAGGTTTTCTTACTTACTAAAGTGTTTAAATACTGCATTACTTGACATCCTTAATTTGCGGTAGACAAACGCAGTAATAAAGCCTTAAGCTCTCTCTTTGAATAAAAGTCCAAAACCTGTGTTTGGTCGCAGATATGCTACTGCTTTAACATTTATGGAAATCTTTTTTCCAATTTTTTCTCTTTGGCAGTGAAAATTACTGAGGAAAGGTCGCTAATTCCCCTAATATGTTGTTAAGTAGCCAGCCAGAGCAGTGCATGCGCCCGCGATCCGCAAGTCATTATTCTGATAGATGGTGAGGCGGTACTAATTGTACGCGAATTTTTCGGAACAATATTCATCAACTCAAAACACTATTTTGACCACGCCAGCAGTTGTACTAACGCTTCCGCGCCCGATAATAGCGTCAATATAGCTGCCACCTACTGGATGAGGTCTGTACCGAGGCACCTACTGGCGTGGTCAGTAGGATGCTAGGGGAATTAACGATCCTTCCTCAGTCAGTTTATCTTGGATAGTGCTTGGCGTGGTGGCATCAGCACAGCTGCGGCAGTGGCTGCGTGAGGGCGCGGGCCACAGGCTGGAGCGCGCGGTGCTGGCGGGCCAGGGCCGCCGGCTGCTGGGCGAGGCCGAGGCTAAGCCGCTGGCGAGGCACCTGCCGGCGCTCGTAGCAAAGTGCGAGGGCCTACACGCCGCCGTCGAGAGGGGATCGCTGTTGGAGCTGCAAGTGAGAATCTAAACTCTCTATTCTCTTCGGCGAGAATTCTTTACTTTACTGTTTAACATTTGCTGTGTTCAGTGTAGAAATCAGATAAATGTATCCTATGTTTTTGAAGGAAATGTAGGCAGGTTAAAAATAAATAAAATAGAGTTGGAGTTTTGGGTCGCAGATGTTAAAATAAGGGCGATAAAATCCAGAGCATCCTGATGATTGAAATAATTGTCAATCATTTGACACTCGTCACAGTCAATCGTCAATTGAACAATCCATCTGGCACCAACAAGTTATAACTTGTAGTCACCCAAAAAACACCTGCTGCACCTGCCACCCGCTAGATGTTCTAGGGGGTGTGGCCGCGGTTAAAGAAAATAATCTAAAGTAAAGTAGTAACTATAACTACCAGGGGTTTGGTAGTTATAGTTTGTAGACACTTGCTACTCAATTGCATTTTCATCAAACGTAATTCCGATTTCTGAACACGCTGTTTTTCACCTTCATTAACTACCCACGCACACAAATGTTAAGGTCATTTCTCAATAAATAACCAAAGAATCACCCACGCCTATTAATGTAACAATAGTTACAATTTTCGCAGAACTCTTTGAATACTACTAGGGTAGCAACCTTGAAACCTTCGCTTTTTAATTTCGAAATTAGAATTAAAAGCTTAGTAGAATGGTATTAAGGTTGGTTTTCAAACGACGGACTAGTGCATCGTCATAGCATACTGAATGGTGTATTATACCGAGCTGAGCACTATATTTGAACATTGGTACTTTAACATCTAATAAATGTGGCCACTTTAGCAATTTTCGATTTTATATATTAATGAATCAGAAGAGAAACATTAATGGTTTGTTCCCACTATACGCTCAAAGCTAAACTACTTTACGTTCAAGTATTATGTCAATTTATTTGTAGATTATTTTGTGGAAGTGAGAACTTAAGGTTTGTTTACTGACATGACCATATTGGCGTCCGCGCATCCAGCCCTCGACTACTGTGACTAAGAAAGTGTATTTAAGAAAAGAAACATTTAAGTATTATACGTTAAGTAAACGAATTTAGATAACTCATAAAATTATATTTTAAGTACAAACTAGACGCATAGTCTACCTGCCCTACACATAGCGCTGTCTTGGTTTACGTAGTGAAATAAATGGAGATGATGCTATAGTCCATAGGAGGATGAAAATGTTTATCGCGATAACGCGCACCGAGGCTGTTCTACTAGGTGAACCACTCAATAAACAAGTATTAAACTACAAAGCAGCCACAGCAAGCCACAAGATAAAGTTTTCATTTTACCACTAAAATATAGACAAAAGCTACGACGTAGCAGACCTACGGCGTAGCAAGACTACGTGATAGCAGATAGTCTGTACTCCGTAGCATATTGGCGGGCCAAATAAAAACATCTTGTTCATTTGCAAGAAGAAAAGGATTCGTACTTTTTGTTATGTTTAGCAAAAATTACTAATACAAACAACGGGCATTAAGTATTTTACTAATAGGGAGGTAAAATCTTCCCGCGCCTTTTATACGACTATTTTTCAACGTAGACTTAACCACATTTCACCATCAATATTGAGTTCAGTTCTTCACCAGGCTGTGTTCAAGTTCTAAACTCCTTAGTAACAAGCGACGTTTTATTTAAATCTTGTTTCCTAGGAGCTACTCAGCACAGAGTTCAATAAGAAGAAATTTGTATCCTGCCTGGACGAGGCTGGCGTGGGGCTACTGCACAAAGCTGTTTACTACGACTTTGCAGATATCACTGCTTGGCTTGTGCAGAACTTTCCTCATCTCGTCAACCAGCGAGACTCGGTGAGTGATGAAGAAAACTATCTGCCAGTTTACAAAACCTTCTTCTTCTTCATCATCTTCTACAGTTAGAAAACATTACTGTGGTTGGCTGATTGACTAATACAACCTTAGCCTCTTGACACAGGGTTTTCAAATTCAGCGGGTTTCTCCTTTCTTTCTTCCTATCCTCGAAACGTTGACGAGTTTGGAAACGAGAACGGATTGATCAACAAATATCGTACAGGTGCAATAAGGACGGATTTTTCAAATTACATCCACAAAACAGTAAATAGTGGCGGTAAAGTTTGTATGAAGAAATCAAGTTTCGGAAAAAGCTATAAAATTGAATAGAGAAGGCAGGGTAAGGTGGGTTAGGACCTAGTCAGGGCAAGACTGATCAGACGGTGTAGGTATATGTGATCTATCTAAAACATTGCATTACATAAACCACGACTGTTTCCCGGAGGGGTAAGCAGAGACCAGGATAAATGAGACTTGCCACGACCCTGACATACCTCTTTAGCTTGGTTTAAAATTATTAGTCGCTGTACACATGGTTGTGAAATCAACTGGCATAGGATGTAAAAGGCCTATATTTTATAATGTACCACTATTAGTATAAGATAGGGACTGAAAAACTATTTAGTTACACATTTAACATAAATAGGTTTTTAAAAATTGTCCTCAGCACGGGTTAGTGCAACAAAAACAATATAATCATGTAGGTACAGCGATACCATTCCGATGTAAAAGCCTAACTGCAAAGTGGGTTGCTCGAGGCTGCAGGTCATGTAAATTACTTCGACTAGATGTCGCTGCCTGTACGTAATACAGAGAAGTTTGTAAAGAAGCTTGAAATTTCGCCGATGCCTGCACTTACCCATTGGCTCAGTTGGGAGAGCGCTGGACGGTTAGCCACAGGTCGCGAGTTCAGGTCCCGGCATAGGTTGAGTTTTTAGCCTCTAAATAGGTTTTTAAAAATCGTCCTTAGCACGGGTTAGTGTAACAAAAAGAGTATAATATCTAATCGTGATTATTTATTAGGTAAACTATCAAATTATTATTATTATCGTTATTATGGCACGGCAATATTATAAGACCGATAAGCAAATAGTCGTCCAGTCCCTTTCTTTCATTAACAGTGTAACATTCGGCAGGCTGGTCGCACCCCGCTGCATTACGTCGGTATGTGCCGTGACGAGGCAGCGACGGCGGCGTTGCTGGAGGGTGCGGGCGCGGCGCGGGGTGCGCGGGACGGGGCCGGCCGCACGCCCGGCCACTACCGCGGCCGCACTCGCCCCCTGCTGCCCGCCACGGCTGGAGACATGACGGACAAGCGCAACCCGCCGGGTGAGTGGTCTGCTTAATTTTTTGTTGTGGCCTTTTTGGAGGAAGATGCTGGCTAGAGGGTCCGCTTAGTTTTTTTTTTATTTGGAAAATTCAGATCGAAGACAGGTTTTTTTTATTACTGCCTCTTTGGAGGAAGTCGCTGGCTGGAGGGTGACTTTTAGTTTTTTTTCTGAAAAATTTGTAAAGAGAAAACTTTTTTTAACCAACTTGAAAAAATAGGAGGTTCTCAATTATATATATTTTTTGTATGTTCAACGATGGTTCTTTACCATGTTCGATTTATTCATGCGATTTTTTCTGTTCAAACCGGGGTACTCGTTCTCGAGAAATTCTCGAGAAAGTTATCGGACTCTTCGTTTTAATGCGAGTTTTTCTTGATACAACGTCGTTTTTAACCGACTTCAAAAAAAGGAGGAGGTTCTTAGTTCGTCGGGTTTTTTTTAAATATATTTTCCCCGATTACTCTAAGATGCGTGAACCTATTTGGATTTTTTTTGTCTTGAGAGAGTAGCCTTCACAGGTGGTCCCATAGTCACCAAGTCAGGATCTGATGATGGGGTCCTGGATAAATCGAGGGACCTCTTCAAATTTCAAAGGCATGCTTAAAGCGATTTGGGTTTTTTTTTATAGTGACTCGTGCATTTGCTTTTGGAAAACATAATTTGGCGGAGTCGTAGTGATATTCACAAAAATCGTTAAATATTTGTTTTTATTAAAATAGAAACTTGATTTTAGAAATAATGACTGTCGAAGTCAAGTCAGTGTTTGTTTAATTTTTTTTTTACTCGAATAATTTAAAATTGTCGTTGTAGTTTATTTCTAGACGATTGTATTATTTTGCGATATAGTTTTTGCTGGAGGGCGTGATAGTTTATTCGTAGATATAAGGTATTTAGTTATCATATTTGTCAGCTTAGACGACAGTGTTGGTAGTAAAGTTAAAAATACTGAAAACTTTCTGAAAGTTAAGCAAAATATTATATCCTACCTTGAGTGTACCTATGGCTATTGATAGGTAGATACATAGAAAACTTTCATTTATATACATCTAAGTAGTTTACAATATTCAAATACTTATCGCAAAATTGCAGATAGCGATCGTATCACTAAAAGTGATCTCTTTCGCACTTAATTTTGTAAGTGATCATTTAGTGACGGTTGATCAAGTTTTCGATTATTGATGATTTAGCTAAATATATAGATTTCATCGAAACCTTGTTCAATCCCCATCACTTATGACTCTGCGTCCACTGCTGAAGTTTTACATAGAGCTAGACACAAATAACTTAATTTTGTATCTACCTACTTATTATAATAACGTACGTTGTTATAGCTAAGTTAACGCATTTGATTTCAAATAATTACATAAAAAATCCTTCTATACCATATTGAAGAGCTAACTCCATGGTTCCAACTGTCGACTCATTATTTATGCATTGCCCATGCCCATATGGCTTAGTGAAGTATAAGTAAGTAGGTCAGTTCAAAAACGACACGAGCATGTCGAGGGAAACCAAAACCTTATACAACGTGTAAATCTGCAATGTAGACGAAATTCTTGGAGATAACTGCCGGATCTGAATAAAAATATACGCCATATATATTATATATACTCCATGAATATTGGGTGGTTTGAAAGACATAGCAAAATGAGAATTCCTTAATAATAGCTATCAAATACGCTAGTTTGTTTTTTTTAAAAAGCACTTTCCAAAAAAAACTCGACACAAACTCGAATCTACTCGTGCCGCGAGTCTGTGGGTCATTGTTCTGATAGACGGAGAGGGGGTACTAATTGTTCGCAAATTAAAAAAAAAGATTTCTCAACAAAATTTTTTTTAGTTGAGAAATTAATAATAATTAAGTTAATTTATTAATTTTACGTCTCTACTTAAAAGTGGCAGTAGGCAGGGCACATAGCACGCAGAACTGATGGCCGATGGGGCCGAAAAGTTCTCGAATGGAGACCACATATCGGCAAGCGCAGAGTAGGACGCTTAGCCATAAGATGGACAGAAGACCTCATCCAAGTGGCAGAAAGACGCTGGATGCAAGCCGCTTCCAACCGGTCTTTTTGAAAATCCATAGAGAAGGCCTATGTCCAGTAGGGGACTTCTTATGGCTGAATGATGATGATGATGACTTAAAAGTAATATTACAAATCTATCAGATTTCAACGTGTATATCAAGAACAGCTGGACCACTTTTTGTGATCTTTCATTTGTTTGATTTGTCTCCGAAACGAATTGCAGAATTAAAACATAAGAAAAAATCACAAAAAAAACGAACGGATTTACTTGAGTAACGATTTGATTCTAAGGCGAAATGAAGTTCGCCGGGCTAAGTGGTCAATAATACAAAGATGAAGAAAAACCCTTTTGAAAATGGTATTTTTATCGGACCTAAACCTCTAAAAGTAGGAAGGTAAATCTTGGAAATCATCTATTTTTGTTGTTTGTGCTGTTCCATTCCCAGTCAGGTAAACTTAGGTTTATCCATTGCGCGCGAAGTCAATGTATCCCAACCACAAAACAAAGTTTACAGACTTAAAAAAGCGGAAGGTTATCAATATTTTTTATGTGGATCAGTGTCAAGTCAAAATCAAGAGTTTGTTCGGAAACAATAACTTTTACTAAAGCACACATTTTCATGAGGACACTTTACAGATCAAGCTTGTCCGACACATTTCATACATGTCTTTATGTTTTCTTAATTAGAATATATTTTTATGTATGTTCAGCGATATTTTTTTACCACGTTTTTCCGATTTCATAATTCCCTTTATTATTTTTTGTTAGAAAGGCTACACCTCAAAGGTGGTCCCATATCATTTGGTCGAGATCTGTTGATAAGATCGATGAGAAAATTATCGAACTCTTCTTTTTAGTGCGTGTTTTCCTTGAAGTCAGTTTTTTTCAAAATAAAAATCTTATAATTAGAAAGTTACAATAGACTATCTTATACTGAAACAAATTCTTTCGTTGCTATTTTCGGACGGACGTACTTCGGGTAGTCCTATTATTTATTCATAGGCCACATGGTCGGTATCTCTAAATTAGCCCAATTTAGTTTATTGCGGCACCATTTTATTAAAAGCGTGCTGATAAAGGCTTTGCGGGTGTTCCGAAGGTGCGGCGGTTTTTGTTTAGTTGCCATTGCGTGGCCGTAAAAATAATATTTTCTCAAACATGCTTGGAAATTTGAGCATTATTTTAACAACCTTCTTTGAGATAAATCAAAATTGCTGTGCTGGTCAAATGAATGCCAGCAGCGCCAGGCGAAAGTTGCATGATAATCCATATCTGTCGTGTTTTAGCGGCCAAATAAATTACATAGTAAACTTACGTAGTATCTGTCATGTAATTTAAAAATGCAACGATCTTTTACTCAGAAACATGGCAACCAAGGAGGTAACTTAAAAAAAGTTTTATTTAAATTTCGAAATGGCTTACAAAAATAGTTGTTCGTTGTTCGTCATCTCAGAACACAAAAGTTCGTCATTGATTTAAAAGTAAAAAGTTCTGCCTAGGTACTACTTCGTTTAATTTCGGCGTGTTATTTGAGAAAAATACTATACAAGCCTTGGCCACAACTAGGCATTGATGGACTTACGTATGTGTGCTTCGGCTTCGCCTCGGCCCACATTTACACATTCTTCCACCCGCTTTTTACTGGTGCAATTGATGCTGCCGTTTAAAATTTTATTTCATCAGTCCGTAAGAAGTCACAACCTCCACGCGAAATACAGATTTAATTTCTTCTTTAAACATAAACTAAGATAAGTAATGTATCTGTGTAGGTACCTGCCTTGTGATAGCGCATAGCCCTACCGTGGCCCTACCCAGCAATTGCGTTCTGGTTTTACACCCCGTTTGACTGCTGTTTTTTTCACCCTCCACATTTTTATAGGCCTATTCGAGGTGTAGGCATTTCAAGGTCACATTCAATTAATATGCATAATAAGCAACATTCCGTGATTTCTAACCGTTTGTGATGTTTTGAATTGACTCATTTTTTTTAGAGAAACATAGCCGGTCTACTGAAGTAAATAGTACTTGTAACGGATGGACTGCCTTTCAGCAATAAAAGCATCAGACGAGGTTTTCATGTGACAGGCAGACGACGGTGCGGCGATGGATTTTGCACAATAAAAAATATAAAATTAATTAGCTGGAACAAAACTGAAAAAAAAAATATGGCCGCGGAGAGCGTCGCAGATTTCACTTTTTATATAATCGATAATACGCATGTGCAAAGGTCCTGCTGCACCGACGTGCGTGAGGTCAGGCTTTATTAAGCTTAAACAATTGGCCAACAGATGGCGTTACACGTATGAAAGATTTAAACTAAGTAGTAATTAAAAATATGAATTACACAAAACAATACTTTATCGTCTACAGTACTATTAGAAACAGCTCGCACTTTATATACTTCGATTTAAGGTTTATGTATGTACCGTACATAATTAAAAAGCTCTGATCCTCAGGCCATATGAAATACCTCCGATTGTTTTCTGCCTATAAACGTCCCCCTGTAGGGCACAGACCTTCTCTCAGAATCACCACGCGTGCCCACCGCGGATTGGCAATTTCACGCCGAGGTATGTGAAGACTTCAGACACTCAGGTTTCCTCACGATGTTTTTCTTCACCGTTAGCGAGTGGTATTGCGACAATAAATTCACAAATGTACGTAACTTAGAAAACAAAGTCATTGGTACTGCCGGGATTCGAACCCAAACCTCCCGAATGAGAAGCCGGTGATTTCTACCGCTCCACCCCACCCCACATTACTGGAAAACAATTAAGTATTGGAAAACTCTTTAAGAGTGATAAAATGAAGTAATTTTAAGATAAGGTAATTTTTAGACGAGGTATTTTTAAGATTGAAACATGTTGAGATAAAGACAATTATTGAAATGGGGATATTTTGAGATGCGGTTCATGTAGTAATTTTGACGAGTTTTATAAGTACATACGTAGTACCTAATTTTCCAAGTTTGTGATGTCCTTATCTGGTTACCATAGCAATGGGTATCCTAGTTTGGAACCAGGACAAGTGATTGTGTTGTGTGGATGTTGTTAGTATTAATGTTACTTTTTTATAAGATAGAGAATAGATATTGAGTGCTATAAGCTTGAGATTTATCTAATGTTGACTTTAGTTAGGTAAAGTTTTTAGAAGGGGAAAATGCTAAGAAACCATGAAGATGGTGAAGAAATAATTTCTTTGTAGGTACATACATAGGTACTTATACTGTGTAACTCTTATGAAATCTATTACTAGTAACGATTTTCTTTACCAGGCGGTCCCTCAATGCTGAGGATTGTGGCCGCTATGACGAGGATAGGTGTAGAGTGCTCTCCATCTGGAACTGTCGTTCGCTGTGTCATTATGTGTTGGTATTGCGGGTATTCGATAATAAAATCAGTCAATCATGCCGTCGTTTGAATAAGCCACACCCATACTTTTACATGGCGCAGCCGGTAGGATACGAACCTACGCTCCCAAAGGGAATCTGATCAGTCTCAATCATGCCGTCGTTTGAATTAGCCACACCCATACTTTTACACGCTGTGTGGACTGCCTGGTGAAACTTGAGTTTTGTTTCCTTTGTGATCTGGTCACTCCATTTAGCGGGTGGTCTGCCTCGAGCTCTAGTTTCCTCCACTTTGCTTTTAAAAATAGTAGCTTAAATATAAAAAAACATGTTATAGCTCAATCTAAAGTTGTTCTCGCGCTTTTATCGGATTCCGTATTGGTGATAAAATACCCCTGGTAAGTGCCTACGCCTTGGTTTTTAATCTGTAGAATTCTAAAGGAGCCGATCGGTCCACCGTAACAATGGTTTTTCATTTTTCTTTTCAAGATGTAACAGGTTAAATTGAGATAAATTTTAAAGCTAGCTTGATTTCAATAAATCTGAAAATAACAGTAAAAATGCCCGCAAATAAATAATTGGATTTTTAATGTCATACTGTAATGTCAATGTAAAAGCTGCTAATATGTTTATATCTCAGAGAGGCAGAAAGAGCCGTACTTGTATAATGAAGCGTATAGGCTTTACCAGGGATATTTTATTAGAGTTCCGTACCCAAAGGGTAAGGGACCCTATTACTAAGACTCCGCTGTCCGTCCGTCCGTCCGTTTGTCACTAGGCTGTATCTCATGAGCCGTGATAGTTATATAGTTTTTTGCTCGATATTAATAACGGCAATAAGTAGACGCTTGAAATATTCAAAAGTTGTATAGACAATGGTACGGAACCCTTCGTGCACGAGTCCGATTCGTGCTTGGCTGGTTTTTTTAGAATACTTCTAAATAAGCGGAAAGTTTTGCGGAATATTTCGAGAGACAGAAAGTATGCATTTTACGTCACCCATTCGTACACTAAGTACTACTGCTGAAGCAAACTACAAAAGCCACTAATGGCATAATTTCGTGAAGATCGTTATCGCCGTGTGAGGGAATTCCGTTTTCGGTGTTGGTATTGTTTAGCTATTCCATTTATGCTAATCTCAAAATCGAACACACGCGAACTTGTTGCTCACAATTTTGTACACCAAGCATAAAATATTAAAGCAACAGAATTACCTCTCATATAAAAAGAAAAAAATTGTAAATTCTCAGTTCTCATGGAATAAACGTTAGGTTTCCGGAGAAATATCATTCTCATCTTGACTTTATGATGAACGGCTAGGCTATCGCCGACTAAATAACTTACTTTTTCTATCATTCTTAATATTAGGTACATTGCCGGGGTCGAAAAGCCTTTTGGAATCATCTTAATTTCTATCCCTAAAATGTTGTATGTGCACGCAACACAACATTACTGTACCACAACTTAGTACTTATATAATGGTTTTACTAAATATCGTGTAATGGTTGTAATCTGTTTTATACACCATATAAATAAAATAAAATGGTTGGTATTGCTAGGCCCAGTATATATGGGAGCAGTTAAATCCTGATTATATAGTCTTTAATAATATTCAAAAGTTTGGCTCTTTGTCCTACTCAATCATTCTTCGTGAAATAATTAAATAATAATATCTAATAATAACTTCCAAACAATACAATCACTTGACCTGATCCCAGACTAGGATACCTTATGCTATGGTAACCAGGCAAGGACGTAACAAACATGAAAATACACCCAGACTGAGGCCATTTGTACAAATGTACAGCACTGGGCAGCATTCGGGAAACTTAGAAAAGTCTTTTCGTCTGATATACCTCAATCGCTCAAGACAAAATTATATAACCAGTGTGTGTTACCAGTGATGACTTACGGCACTGAAACGTGGTCTCTCACTATGGGCCTCATAAGAAAGCTCAAGGTCACGCAACGAGCTATGGAAAGGGCTATGCTCGGAATTTCTCTACGAGATCTAATCAGAAATGATGAGATCCATAGACGAACGAAAGTAGTCGATATAGCCCAGCGGATTAGTAAGTTGAAGTGGTAGTGGGCGGGGCACATAGCACGCAGAACTGATGGCCGATGGGGCCGAAAAGTTCTCGAATGGAGACCATATATCGGCAAGCGCAGCGTAGGACGACCAGCCACAAGATGAACAGATGACCTCATCCAAGTGGCAGGAAGACGTTGGATGCAAGCCTCTTCCAACCGGTCTTTTTGGAAATCCATGGAGGAGGCCTTTATACTTTACCATACTTTATACTTTATTGCACACATAAAAACACATAAATAAAACACAACATTTACAGAATAATTAAAGTGTACATGGCGAGCTTATTTCAGCAGAAATATCTTCCAGCCAACCCTTGATGTGGTGATACGAACATTATAAACAAGGGGGGAAAGTGTACAATATTAGTAGGTCAGTAGGTAGGTTTAAAAAAAACCAAGTGACTCAAATCACCAAACCGGCATCGTTATGGCACGTACGGCCATCGATCGGGCGCAGCCATTAAACATTCAAGCGCTGTCTGTCTGGCTATGAAGGAGCTTGAATGACGCTGAATAATACATATTAGACCTTGACACTTCTTTGATGAGCACTATTTGGAACCTTTCGACAACGAAGCGGTTTTGTCGGTAGAACGCTTGCCTTACATTCAGGAGGTCGTGGATTCGAACGCCGGCGCGTACGTATGTAACAATGCCTTTCTTTTCTAAATTACAAACAGTTGTGAATTTTTAGTAGCAATACCATTCACTAACGGTGAAGGAAAACATCGTGAGGAATCAGCGTCTGAAGTCGCCAAGCCGCTGTGGGCATGGGTTTTAAGCCCATGCTCTCCGTCTGAGAGAAGGTCTGTGCCCTACAGTGGGACTTATAAAGGTAGGTTTATTATGTGGAATATTCCAGGGTTCCGTTATTTCCGTTCATCATCATCATCAGCCATTTGACGCCCACTGCAGGACACGGGCCTCCTCCGTGGTTTTCATAACCATGAAGAGTTTTGCCATAATCGCCACGATTGGCAGGCGGGTTGGCGATCGCAGTACGCGGTTGGAATGCCAGGTAGACATCCACGGAAGGAAATGGAGCTATTCGCTATTAACCGCTATTCGGATTAACCGGCGCCACACGGAACAATTTCCGTTACATAAGAGAATTTTGGTTAGTAATGTTCATTCGTTAAACTTCTTGCCAAAGCGATTTCTACACAACCTAGGAAACAGACTTTGCATGTACATACAAAATTCCCTCAAATCTCCTCTTTTTTCAGATTCGTGGTCCTCCTCTCGAAATATCCTCTATGGATCTAAGTGAGATTTAAGTGAGGTATTGGCTTTTTTATAACTTAAATGAATAGGTACGGAACTGGATCCCAGTACTTAATCTGACAAAAAAAATATTTTGATAACATAAAAAAGTATATAAAATAATAATAAAAAAATAAGTCTAACAATTAGTAGATTATTTTTGCGAAGTTACTACAATAAATTAGTACAGAATGCAACTGCAACAAGTAGTGTCATGTGGCTGAAATGAATAGAAATTTGGTTGCCTCGATATTTTTCCGAGCTATACTTTGAAAGCTTTTTTTTTAAAATGCGATTCCTCTAAAACCAATCTAAAACTCTGTGTGTTTAATCTGTGGCTACATCTTCTTCTTCTTGTAAAATCTCCACCACAGACTATTTTAATCGGCGTTTTTGAAGTGTTTTAAGGAATGGAGTTATGATAAATAAGAGCATTAGAGTTAATACTCTAATGCTCTTATTTATCATAACTCCATTCCTTAAAACACTACTAGCTGTTGCCCGCGACTTCGTTCGCGTGGTAATTTTGATGTGTATTTTTCCGAGACAAAAAATTGCCTATGTGCTAATCCAGACTATAATCTACCTCTGTGCAAAATTTCATCCGGACGTTTTTGCGTGAAAGAGTAACAAACATCCATCCATACATACAAACTTTCGCGTTTATAATATGATTACGTAAGGACTTAACTCATTTTGCAATAGCTTAATACCGTCGCTGTTGTTTCTGATGAGATATGTATCTATCCAAGCCGCTGTCAAGACAACAATGACCTTCTAGTGCCAAGGGTATTGAAAATCATGTTTTTCATCAAACTATTATACCTAGTAGAGGTATATAAACTACGAAGGATCTACCTATGACCACAGCTGTGACGTACATTCGATGTTTGTGTGAAAATTATGACTCATAAAGTAGTGACTCTAGGTATGGAGGGAGATCCCTATCTATTGTACTTAATTTATTGTAACGGAATACGGTATTCAGAATTATTTGTTCCCACAATGGGTTTCATTTACGTCTATCGATTGATTGACAACGTGAGGTATGTTGGTATGTTGAAGTAGAATATTGACACATTCGCGATTATGATATTTCGGTAATTACCGCAGTGGCCGCGTAGCGGTAGAACGCCGGCCTCACATTCGGGAGGCCGTGGGTTCGAATCCCGAATGTACCAATGACTTTGTTTTCTAAGTTACGTACATTTGTGAGGTTATAGGTAGTAGGAATAGTACTTGCTAACGGTGAAGAAAAACATCGCAACGAAACCTGAGTGTCTGAGTTGTTCATCAAGCAATAGTGTAAAATTCTCAATTTTATTTCTTATTTTTGTTACAAATATCTACGCCAAGTTTTTTTGATATTAGAAGTAATTTAACTATCGATACTGAAGTAATGGTTCTCAGGTTTTGCGTTATTTCAATAGCGCGTTGAAAAGACAAGTAACTTACTTTATACTTCAACAATTCCAATGGCGAATTCAATCAACCAAGGAGACCTACAACCAATTTCTTCGAGAACCTTGAACGCCCAAAGTAATTTCTCTTAATGGAGACAGTTGACTGAGTGGTGGTGATACCTGTGGGTGCACACATACAATACATTTGTATCACGTCTATTGTAATTTTTAGGGTTCTGTGTCTCAAACGGAAAATAACGGAACATTTTCTTGTCCAAGAGTTAAAAAAGAGTTAAGTTCCTTTTTTCCCTTTACCTTTTTCTTAGGAACGGATAGATCTATTAAATTCAAATTATTGTCAGAGCTATCAATTTGAAACGCCCACGTCCCATTGAAGACGATAAAAATAATTCAGTGATGACTTAATATGTCACACAATACTTCTGAGGCACTTTCCGTTGACTTATAATCATGAAATTGGCAAGGGGCAGCTTATTAGTCATAGTAAATTAGTAAAGATTAGAAAAACTGTTAAGTACTTACAATTAAAAATATGTTTTTCGATTGTAAATATATTATTTCCACTGAAAAGTCAATGTTTTCCTACCTACATTTGGATGTATGAGACTTCTAAATAAAAGTCTAGGTACACCAATAGTATACTATCTATCTAATAAGCCCATAAACAGAGCCCACTGTTGGGCATAGGCCTCTTCTCCCTCACAACCTATCCGGTCCCAATATCGCCGGCCCACCGGGCTGGTGGTCAGCCCACCGACCGTCTTCCCGTCTAACCAAATGCCCCGCCCATCTTCATTTTAGCCTTAGTATTAGACCCCTATAAATTGTTTTAGGAACCAATTTATAGACACCCGAAAAATAATGGCTATAACATAAATAATGCTACTGTGCGCTCTAAAAATATAAACCACCTTTAATAAAAATAGGTACATGAGAGAAAATAATTTTTATAGCTATACATTAATAAACTAAATAAAAATTTTCAAAATAGCTTCGAAATAGACAGATATTTTTGAATACGAAATTAAACTTTAATATCGAAGATGCTTTGAAAATTTAAACTAAGGAAAGAAAATAAGTTAATTTAATTTAAGAAAAGAGTTAATTTCACCGAAGACTTAACATGTCATCATAGCCGAACAGTATTGTGTCAAGATTCTGATACGGAAAATGCGGGTTCAGTTCCCAACTACATTCATTTTGAAGTTAGTAGAAGAAAATTCATAAGCATACAAAATCATTTATGTCTCTCTGAATTAATAAACAACTTTAAAATATATTGTTTTCATACACGTACATACATAAACACACGCTTGAGTCCCTGAGGGGTTGACAGAGACCAGAGACTGCCACTTGCCGCGATCCTAACAGATTACTTTCGCTACCTCAACATTCATTAGTCGTTGCATGCAGCTTCTTCTGCCATACCCAAGTCTCGCTACCATACATATGTGTTGGGACAAGCACTCCGTTATGGATAGCCAATCTAGCTCTTTTGGATATTATTTCCTCTAAAAAATAAAGCTTCAACGTCTAATCGCGCTTTGTAAATTTAAACAAGAGAAAGACTCTTGTCTTGACGGAGGATTCGGGTTCGGTCCCTATATAACTATTAATTTCAAAGTTAATCAAAGTTAATAGAAGAATATTTTATGTTTTTTAATTCACGTCAAGTTGAAGAAAATCAAAGTGGAAACAAATCCTGTAATGGATTTGCGCAGTGGATTAGAGTGGAAGAGAGCGTCAACTTGAAAGACAACTTGATTATTGTTACTACTAATAAAATTATAGAGCAATCCATGTAGTTTAAAGATAATAAGTTATAGTTGGAAACCTCTACCTTAAAAGTCCATTTAGACGCCTTATAAATTTTATTTCACAACCCTACTTGTGACTTTGTGAGTCACCTTCAATTCGATCGAAACCGACACACATAGAAAGGGGTGACTAGTTACACGTCAATATAAACACCTTAACAGGCTTGAAAACTTTTCATTCAATCTAAGTAGGTAAGTGCATGTGTGTTTTCCTTGCTTATTTATATATTTTTATTTTTATGTAGCCTATATACGTCTCACGGTAGGGCACCGGCCCTCTCTCAGAGAGCGAGTAAGGGCTTAATTACCACCCGTGCCTACCGCGGATTTGCAATTCCAAGCGCTGAGATTATGTGAAGACTTCAGATACTCGGCTTTCTTCACTGCGATGTTATTGCGATGGTATTGCTACTACAAATTCACAAATGTACCTACGTAACTTAGAAAACGAAGTCATACTAATTTATTGATAGCCTCGTTGGTCTAGCGGTTAATATGCTTGACCACCAAAACGGAGATCGAGGGTTCGATTCCCATTGGAGGCCGCCGTACTTATTAGATAGTTCGACCCACAGAACAGGTTCGACCTTACTAAATAAATAACTTCCACACGATACAATTACTTGACCTGGTCCCAAACTAGGATAATCTGTACTACGGTAACCAGGCAAGGACATCACAAACACGGAAATACAACCTGACTGAGCCATTTGTACTGACTCCGATCTCCGGATTTAGTGAAAGTAAAATCCCGAGCCAATTTTATTATATACTAAGTACTCGATACTTATAAAATCAATAAAAAGTTATTTTTTCTCAACAACCCGTTCGCCTTGCATTGTATCATTGCATTACCTTGAACTCACCCCATCGATTGTAGTTCTATTAACATCAAACGGAGCCCAAGGAAATACACACAGGCTATGATTTATTGAGTTTCCCTCTGGTTCTTCTCCACATATTTTTAACCCAAACTAAATATTAAATGAGTTTAGCGTCATTAAGCTCATTTAGTAAGTACTTAAGCATATTAAACTTTAAGTTTGAATAGAGCTTTGTGAAAAAGATGAGCTATCTCTCCTCTAACATAACTGGCCAAGTGCGTGTCAGGCCACGCGCAATATAGGGTTCCGTAGAAAGAGGGGTTTTTTATCTTCATCAAAGTAATTTTCAATGAATTTTGTACGAAGTTTTCCTTTTATGAGTTGGTCGCCTATTACTCGTTAACTTTCAAAGCGTACTTAGCCGTGATAGTTCTCTTTTAAGTTCATTATATGTTGTACAGCCCTGACATTTTTGACGTTTTTGCAATCAACCGTTTAGCCTGGGGGCTCAATTTCAGCTCTCTAACACTTGTCGTGTCTGTGCAAAGCCGTGGACAGACAGACAAAAGGACAGACATACGGACGGACATTGCGAAACTATGAAAAAATACTGTTTGTACAGTTTGTTTTTTCTCATATTTGTATTTTTAGAAATAACAGTGCGTCGCTTGTTACGTGTGTGCGACATCCAAGCAACTCATTACAAAATAAAATAACTGAAAGAACGGAAAGTTGATGAAAAACTTTTCAAAGGCCGTATTACAAAAATTTATTTGAATAACTCGGACATAACTGCAAAATTCTCACTACGCCACGAAGGCTGTAAGTGCTAATAAAAACTTTGTGCTTACAGGGTTGGTGATAAAGCGGCACAACATACGCATCTGGTGCCATGACTGCGACATGGCAAAGCTGCAGCGTGTCGTGTGGGAGGGACACGGCACGCGGTTGCTTAGCGAGGTCTGCAACCAGCCAGTTGTCAAGAAGTTTTTGGAGGCCGTGCCTTATATCATGGTACGTCTGGTGTGGTCTGGTGTCTTTATCACCAAACTATAAATAAAGGAGGTCAGTGTAATGACAGACCTCCATAGTGCCTGCCTACCTACCATGGAGGTCAGTGGACACTACTCCAAAACCTAACACCTATTAAAAAGTATAACCTCTTTTTGTAAATATATGTTTTTTTTTTAACACCAGCCCCCCCCATCCCCCTAAATGTTCGCCCATTTGGTGCCTGGCTGGTTAACATAACACGAAACACGAAAACAAATTGCCCTTGAATCGAAAAGAAACAAATGGCCGTTGTTTGAGTTTGCAAGAAATAATTTTTATTTTTCTTTTCACAGAACACAATCCGCGAAATTCACACGGCAGTCGTGCACAACCGGCTCGAAGACCTGATGAAGTACGCTGGTGATCCTGTACCGCCTGTGGCACTGTCCAGCCGAGATACTAATAACTTGACCGTCATGCATAAGGTAAGTACATTTTGTGATTCTACAGGAAAAAATAAATATTCTTGAATAGTTATATATTCGTTCCTTATTAATTCGGCATTAAGTGAATTAGGTTTTTCACTTAATGCCAAATTAATAAAGAATGAATGTTACAGTTGCACTTTGCGCTCTTTCTGAACTGCGAACGAAACCGAACTGTCACGCTGCGTTTGGTGGCGCTGATTCGTGAATACTCGGCTCCAGTCGGTCGATGACTCTGTACCGCGTAACAGCTGAAGGGATCTGGATGAATTTTGGCACAGAGATTTATTATAGTCTGAGACAGTAAATAGGTTACTATCCCGGAAAAATACAAATTAATAAATAAACAAGTAGTAAATATTTATATACACCTACCTTCAATAAAAAAAAAAAATATATTATTATTATTTACTCCTCAATCAATCAATTAGCTTGTATTCGTTCACTGCTGGGCATGCGCCTCCCCCAGGGCACGTCACTCTTTTCTGTCATTGGATGGCCGAGAATGATCTTGATGTGCCTAGATTTAATAGAATAGAATAGGTTTTTAGAATTAATTAAAGTAAGTACAATATAATTTTCTAACCTATATAGTAAAATCCATAATTCCATGTATAAATTATTAAGAATCTAATGTTTATTGTAATTCTAGGGCTGTGGATTTCTGTTAACATATTCTTTACATACATAAATAAATATATATATATATACATAAATAAATATATATATTATATGGATGAGGTCATCTGTCCATCTTGTGGCTGGTCGTCCTACGCTGCGCTTGCCGATATGTGGTCTCCATTCGAGAATTTTGGATGCGCTGGATGCAGGCCGCTTCCAACCGGTCTTTTTGTAAATCCATGGAGGAGGCCTATATCCAGCAGTGGACTTCTTGTGGCTGAATGATGATGATATATTATATGTATATAAGGTGTAACAAAATCCCCATATACATTTGAAAATAGGAGGTTCTAGTGGTCAATACTATTCGAACAACTTTTATTAAGGAGCAATTCCCATTCATATTTATATTCATTTATTGATCTGTGAGTCACAAGTACATAACATGGTATATATTTAATATCCTATTGCGATATTAAATAAATAAAGAAATAGAAAAAGTACAGTTACATGTGCTCTACCTTAATAGGCATACAAATCATGTCCAAAGTAATTAAAATTCAATTGCGAACATAAAATTAAACTACATAAAATAACATAAACTCACGCCTGTATCAGAGGGGTAGGCAGAGACCAGGGACTGCCACTTGCTACGATCCTGACAGATCACTTTCGCTTCCTCAACATTCATTAGTCGTTGCATGCACGCACGCCGGTTTCGGGTACTTTTTATCTTGCCCTTTGCTAATACATCCCCTATGTGGTCGAAGTATGTCCGTCTGGGTCGTCCCTTACCGGCCCTTCCACCCACATTCGCTCGATATATTTGTTTTGTCAATCTTTCTTCCTTCATCCTCTCCACATGTCCAAACCAACGCAACATTCCTTTCTCAATTCTAGTCACCACATCCTCTTTCAGTCCACAACGTTCTCTAATCACACTATTGCGTATCCTGTCCTTCAAAGTAATACCAGACATACTTCTCAAGGACCTCATTTCTACTGCATTAATCCTACTTTCTTGCTTCTTTTGCCATATCCAAGTCTCGCTAGCATACATAAGTGTTGGGACCAGCACTCCATTATGGATAGCGAATCTAGCTCTTTTGGAGATGTTTTGGCCACTTACAAAGGAGTGCAATGCACCGTTTATACAATTTCCTGCTTTTGCTCTATATTGTATGGGGTGGACAGCGTCTTGCTGCGAGCTCTGAAGTCTCTCTATGAAGACTCCAGTGCTTGCGTTAGAATTAATGGGGCGTATACTGACTGGTTTAGCATCCGCAGGGGTGTGAGACAAGGATGTGTCGCCTCCCCCTGGTTGTTTAACTTATTCATGGACTGTTGCCTGACTGATTTGAAAGAGAATGACTTTGGGATAAGGATGGGTGAGCGACTGGTCAAATGCTTGTTATACGCCGATGATCAGGTTTTGTTCGCATCGTCGATTGAAGACCTGCAGACACAAGTAGCAGTAATGGATGAGGCATTTAAAAGGAAAGAAATGAACACTAATGTGAGTAAAACAAAAGTTAATTTATCGTTAACTTTCGATAGGTGCCCCCCATCACTATTTTTAAATTGCAATAAACAGGCAACCCAGGTAATGTCACTTTAATATCCGAGAAAAATAAATAGACTATAGTAGCATTTGTTTATTAGAATGTCATACAGTTTTCTTTTGAATTGTATTGTACCTATTGAGTGTTAACTTATTATAAATTTTCGGTGCCATAATCACAATGCTTTTTTGTTTAAGAGTAGTTTTACTGGGTTCGATAGACAGTTTGTGTGGATTACGTATCGTCCTGTATCGGTTTTCATGGGCTTTTGGGAATAGCGACTCATTAGTTTTGAGAAAGGTAGCAATCTCATAGATGTATAAGCAAGTTAGTGTGAGGATCTTATGCTTTTTGAAGTAGGGCTTACAGCTTTCAGTAGATTTTAATTGGCACGTGGATCTGAGTTAAATTCTCTAAATTAAAATAAAATAAATATTTAAGGGGAGCTCCTATACAACAAACGTGATTCTTTTCCGTTTTTTCTCGATTTTTGTGTCTAATGTTGTATAGATGGTACGGAACCCTTTGTACGCGAGTTCAACTCGCACCTGGCCGGTTTTTATTTAATACTTTTCTTATGAGTATATTATTCAATAATTATGTCTTTGATGCAATAAGGTTTTTGGTCACACGAGACTGCTTTTTTACTGTAAAAAAATATCTACCGCGTATAACGATATATTTTAAAATGATAACACTGCTTGTTTATTTTTTTACGTCGAATAAAAAAACAGACTTTTGGCCATTGAGTTAAGTAGGTACTTTAACTCAATGCTTTTGGCGGCATGTTCTGTGGTAAGCCTGGGGCTTGGTGGCATCCTGATCTGCATCACGGTGTGCTACCCGTAACGCAGATATAAGCGAAAATGGCGTTATTGAGGCCAGTAAGACCAAATCTATCCAGCCCTAGGCTGCAGAGTTGAGCCATGGTGGCATCCTCGAATACATCACGGAGCGCTACCCGCAACGCAAATTATAAACGAAAATGGCGTTCTTGAACCTATTAAGCACATTTCTATCCACCGCCAGGCTGCAGGGCTGGGGCACGGTGGCATCCTCAAGTACATCACGGACCGCTACCCGCAAGGCATCAACGATGCCGACAACGATGGCCGTACGCCTCTACACTATGCTGCCGCAGTGCGGGATGAACAGCATCTCTTCAATACCCTTGTTGGCCTCGGGGCGGATGAGAGCGTGGTGGATAATGTGAGTCTCTCGTAGTTGATAAGTAGACTAAAAACCCTTTGTTGTTATTTTATAAAAATACGATTGCCCTGGTTCACTCCTCAAGAGCAGTTTAAATTGTCTTGCATAAAGGGAAAGACCATTTTAAACTGCATTTGTGAAGTGTTTTAAGGAATCGTGTTTTTGTAAATAAGACAGTTCGTCTGTAGACGGCAAACAGCTACCAATATACCTACGCCTACTTCATAGATTTGACTTTCTATCCCTTTCAGCGCTAATATGTAGACTTATAACAATCAATTCAAATATTTAGTTTTTTTAAATCAATTCTGTGTTTCTGAGCGAAAAGATATGCTCAGAAAGAAGACTTATTACCTTTTAGTCCAGTCAAAAGGAGCGTGTGAGAGAGCTTGTAGAGAGCGTGAGCTGAGACCCGAACGAGCATTCCTTCAGAAACTTGTTTTGTTTGTTATACTTTGTTGCACAAGAAAAACATTAACATAAAGAAAACTTAAAGAATAAGCTTGTGATAAAAATCACGAACAGGGTGCTTAGGGAGTGAACATACTAGAAATCCTGTCATTTAGGAGTTGAACCGTAGTGGTGGGTGAGCATGAACAAAAATCCAAAATTGCTGTTTTATTGACTGACTGTCTCGTTGGTCTAGCCGTTAAGGAGCTTAGCTGCCAAAACAGAGATCGTGGGTTCGATTCCCACTGGGGGCCGCCGTGAATTTGTACAAATGGCCTCAATCTGGGTGTATTTTCATGTTTGTGACGTCCTTGCCTGGTTACCATAGCACAGGGTATGCTAGTTTGGGACCAGGTCAAGTGCTTGTATTGTGTGGAAGTTATTATTATTACATGCATATGAAATAATCTTTCCTAACATTTATTTTTAAAATATGTTATGTTACTTTTACGCACTAAAATATTGTTTTTCCGACGATGGACTGTTTTTGAGATATAGAGTGCAGACCCCGAAAGTGGGTCCTTTTACGGGCCCGCGTGACGGCCCTTTTACTAAGTTCACTCCCTAAACACCCTGAAAAAGTTTCTATAGGAATCGCGTAGGACCACGCACTCACGCCTTTTAGGCCACTAGTTGACTGGACTTTTTTTGAATGTGCCTTTTTTCGTCAGCATATATATTATATAGAATAATAATAATTAAAAGTAAGCAAATTTTGATACGTTAAAGTTATTACACTAGCCCTAATTTTAAAACAATACTTAAAGTACATTTTAAAACAAAAAATATTCTGTTCTAGAAAAATAAAACACCAGGCTACTACTTGAATAGACAGCAGGAGATCGATAAGAACATATTGAAAACGATACCTGATGCCCCGCGCACTCCCTCCAGCGCCTATCCTCCCGCCTGGGATTGGAAACTTCTTGAGACAGAAGCTGTAGTACAAGAATTAAACAAAAAATCTAGGAGGCGTGTCAAAGCATCTAACGAAAACATTTCATCTAACAACACTAACACAGTATCCGAATGCACTAAAGAATATCGCACTGGCGGAATGAAAGCAAGCAGTACGCATGAATTCATTAAAGATTTACCAGACTTAAATGATCTAAAAAAATCACAAGACGACTTACATCAGGTAAAGTGAACTGCATGTTGTTTAATCATGGAATGGAGTTCGTTTGATTTTGCATTGGCTTCTTTAAAAAACATTTGCATGATCATTCCCTTTGTGCATTTTAGGAATCTCAAGTAGTTGAAGAGAGCCATGAACCTGACAGTAAAGAAGTAGAGCCCGCACCTGAGAATGACCTTACCGAAGTACAAGCTAATGGTTCTCCAGAACCAAAAACAATTGACGAACATAATACTCAAGATATAGAACAAGAAAATAACGCAAATGAAGATGATCGGAAAGAATATACCCATGGAAATGAAGGAGAGGAAGAAGACAACAATAAAGGTAAGGATGAAGAAGTTGATAGTAATATATCAGATAATGAAGAAAGCCAAAAACATCGAAATGAGATAAATGAAGAAGAACTTGAGCTTAAAGCAGAAGATAAAACTGAGCACCAAGAATACACTAATGATGCTGAACATGGCAAAGAAGAAGAAGAAGTAGATCAAAACGGTGACGCGAAGGATAAGACTGAACAAGAAGACGAAAAACGTAATGAAAAAATTGAAGAAAAAAATAATAATCAAACTATTCCCCACACAGAAGAGCAAAGTAAAGATGAAAGTCACGCTGTTGAAGAAACGGAAGATTCTAATAACAAAGAGGAAGGACAAGATGGCCATGATACAACAGAGTCTGAAGGTAATAACAACGAAGACGACGAAGACGTACAGACACAAGGGGAGACTCCATCCGAGTATAGCAACTTCAATCTCACAAGTACTGCCGAAGCGTCAGATACAGCCAGTGCCAAGAGAGGTAACACTGTGATCCTTTCTGGCACTAAACGCGAAGCGATTAAATCGTAAACTAATTTCTAACTAGTAGATTATTTGGGGGTCCCTGACAAGCTCAATATTTTTGATTATTTTGCTAATTAAGGATACCAGACCGGAGGACGAAATACGCAAGAGAGTCTGATAGAAGGTCTTGTAAGTGGGGAGGCCGAGATGGATTCACAAGATGCTAGCCTCAATCACGAAGATAATTCTGTTCAGGCTGACGTGCTAGTCGTTGTAAGTATTTCTAGCGATCAAGATTATTTTACGAACAACTAAAGAAGGTAATATAGCAAAGTAAACTACCTATCTAGTTGATTGTGGTGTTTCTTAGAATAGCAGCATCATTGTAGCACTGTGTACTTTCACAGACACCTCGTAACACCCTGTCATAATTGATTTGCTAGCTTCCTAGTTTACCTATATGTAACAATCATCATGATTAGACCGCGCTAGCATTCACGTGTAAATATCTTATTCGCCTAAGCCGAAATTGGTTAGTTTAATAAAACATACAACATTTTACAGGATAATGAAATTGACCCTGAAGTAACAGAACTAATAAACAATGCAAATATGGAAATGTTGGCTGCTTTAGTATTGAATGGTGAAGGTGCTAGATTAGTTGGGAGGCAGTCGAGAAATACTGAACTGCAAGCGTTTCTAGAGAACGTTCCTACTTACATGGTTGGTATCAATTCTAATTTGTACATATATATTGATAGGTTACTCAGTTAATAGAAATAAATTTGACTTGTTTACCTCGCAGAAAAAGATCCACAAAGTTCATATTGCAGCAAGGGAAGGTAACATAAGAGATTTGCAAACCGCATTAGACCGCCGAAAATTCGCTATAGCACGTGATGCTGTTTCGCCGAATGGAGCCACGCCATTGCATGTTGCTACCGTGTTTGGCAAAACAAATATCATCAAGTATTTAGGAGGAAGGTAGTTTGTTATTTTCAAGAATCGTAATTATTCCAAGTACATTTTATTATCAATATTATTTATGTATGACTTGTTAATTTCTTCAGGTTTCCTGAAACTTTATCAGCTGTAGATTTCGAAGGAAGGACAGCGTTGCACTATGCAGCAGTATTGCCAGATAATGGACATTACTATAATCTATTGCAGCAGCTTGGTGCTAATTCCAAGGATTTAGACGATGTAAGTACCAAGTAACTTTACATTTTTATTCCGTTATTAATTCATTAATAATAATAACGTTACCACATATTTTGACAGAATGGAAGATCCGCAGAAGACTACAGTAAAAATTCAGCCTTGTTGCCTTTTGATCAAATTCTCACTGATTTCGGAATAAGTGATGACGCGTTACAAGACATGCTCTCAGATAAAGGTTTGTTATCTTTTAAATGCAAATTGTTTCCATTATACTGTGTTTTAATTTGCTCTTGTTTAAGAAGTGCCTGAAGATCGAGTATCGTCGCGCCGGTCATTGGATGTTCCTGAAGCATTGGATACCTTAGAACGTTGCTACACACTTTTAGCTTCGGCCCGATCATCAAGAACTCCGTTATCAGCCTCATCAAACAGAGCAACACCACCTATTTTCTTGGGCCGATTCCTGAAAAGACCAGTCTTTGATACTATCAAATTTAGAGTCACCAAGCTTGATCACGATTTGTTTGACGTGATCTGGCCTGCAGTCAAAAAATTACCTGAAAATAGGAACATTCTACAAACAGTTGAAGAAGATTTTCCTGGCGGGATAACTGCACCGGATTATTATGTCTTTGATGTGTTTCATGAGTTTATGATACCGCTCATAAAAGACCTGCATAATATGCATGTTCACTCAGAGTTATGTCTACATCCTGAATCAGACTTTTCAACTCATAAACCGATAACAATAAAGAGCTCTCTGGACCCTTTGATCGAACTCAATATAGATCCTAATGATCAATTCGTCATCTCGGGCACAATAGAATGTATGAGAAACTTAAACGGCTACGAACTGCCTCTCAACCTAACAATCGGGCAACTTGAAGATATTGAACATATTATAACATCAGCATTGATGCGAGACGAGTTCGCTAAATTTATAGAACATTCAAACCCAGAATCTGAACAAAAGGGAGGGACGTATTACACTCTGAGTGAAGTGTTAGAAAAGCCTTCAGAAATCTGTGCTACACTTGCAGCTTCTGGTTTGCTAATCTCAATATGCAATAAAGACGAGATAGACGATTCTATGCGACTCCATGGCAAGTTCTGGCCTTATGGTCGAGGAGTTTACGTCACCGATGACAATACTGTAGCAGTATGGATCAACGTTCATGACCATCTTAGAGTCATAACGACGACGCCAGTAGATGCGGCTGGAGAAATCGGACTTACTTTTAGTAGACTATCATACATCATGGCGTATCTTCATGAATGTTTGAATTTCGTATTCGACCCTTATTTAGGCCATCTTTCCAATAGACCAAACTACCTTGGTTGTGGATTACATTTGAGTTTGATAATCAACTTCCCTGGATTGTCAAAGGACCAGGACAATATGAAACATCTATGCGCTATGAGAGGGCTTCAGTACAGAGAGACGCTAAGCCCAAACATCGCAAGAGTGTGCAATTATCAGTGTTTGAGTGTCACTGAGACCAACTGCTTCAATGATTTTGCAACAGCTGTCTCGAATTTACTCCATCTTGAGAAAGACTTGTCACTTGCATCAAATTCAACTCACATAGCTACTATGCTGACAAATATATTCAAGAGGAAACGAAGCAGTTTGGCCGATCTTGATGATCCTGAAAAACAATAATGAAAAAATTGTTATACTGTACCATTTTAAAAATATTTACGTAGAATGTGTAGTTACCTATAATGGTATATTTATTAGAGTAGATTTTCATGTTCTATTTATTTATATTAAACGTTATTGAATGTTGGAAAGATATAGTAGGTGCTGAAACATATTATCACGCTATGGACGAACGTGATTATCCAAGGCGGACAACTGAAAACCTTTAGGTTAGTATCGATACAAATTGTACTCTAACTCGTGTGAGTCTGCGTGATTTTGTGTGGTGTGACAACGTTTCGACACATCACGCTTTTATTCACCACGTATGAAGCTTCCGCATTTCAGCACACTCGCTTTTAGCCTATCTTTCCAACATTAGAATAGCGTGTTCTTTTAATTTATCAATCGATTTGTTCAATGTCGTGCGTATAAATATGTAGGTACCTACTTATAGCCTGCTAATTAAGGTGGGTAACATGTGATAGCCGGTATGATAAATCATGCAAGGCACCGTCAAGACTCGTGGCGTATTAACGAATGCCCGGAAAATCTATAACAGCGGTGCGATCGATGAAGCAGGTCGTATCAATTATGAGGCAGCGTGTGCTAATGGTGCCGTACAGGTCATGATTTCAGACGTCCACGCCAACATGTGTCTCGCTCACATGTGAACAATTACGTGAACAAACATATGCGTCCCCCGCCCCGCCCGCAAGGCCTCGCTGAATAATTGATCGGTTTCAGGTGGAAGCGATGCCAGCAATGGACAAATGGACATTCCCATCTTCAAAACCGATGAGGGTAGATACCTCGCCAAGTGTAAGGGCTAAAAAAGTTTGTTTTTTGTTTAAATGGCGGCTAAAAAGGGGTGTGATTACATGGACGATGTGTTTGCAGCTCTCGGCGATCCTTTGATCAAAGGTCTGACCGAAGTGGCGAACGTAAAGCCGAAAGACCCGGTCGCGTTCCTCGCGAGTTTCCTCCAGAACTTTCCCGAGCACGAGAAGACGAGATTAGGTACGCAGGTGAGCTACAGCCTCATAATAGATTTTTTTCATTATTATAAAGTTCTTGCAAAGGTGTTCAACTAAATTTTGTTTCCAAGTTTCCTTTCAATTTAGTCATTAAAAATATCTAACCTTTATACGTTATAATATATTATACGTGAAACGTTCTCTCAATCAATTTCTAAGTGCAATTGTCTATGTATTTAATTTAAACCGGCCTTTGTCTGTGTGTAAACAAACAATTGTTTGAAATACTATCAAAGTTAAGAATTTTACAATAGGGGTTGATATTTCTTGAATTTTTTAGATCAATTAATTACCTAGAACGAGCGAACAACTTGGTAGATATTATTACTAGCCGTATTTTTAACCATTTCTATCAACAGTTTGTTTACATGTACTAAATATCTCGTTAACACTAAAATCGAGCAGTCAGAGTTTTACTTCCCTAAATATAGTGATAGCCACACAATTTTTTAGTGCGAAAGAGAATTTGAGGAAGGCATATTTTAGTATAACCTACATGCGATATTATGTATTTATGCATGTATTTTAAGACGCTACATGCGGTTGTTGATTTCGTGTTAATTGTACTCAGGAGACGAACATGCTGGTGATGAGTGAGACTCCTGAGGTGGAGAACGAGGCCCACCCGCGCGTCGCTCCGGAAGCCACCGCTGCGCCCCCCATGCCCATTGACGTCATCACCGTGGAGCGACAGCCGGAGATCAACCCTGACACCCCGGAGGTCGCCTTCAGCAGTACCAGTAGAGTGAGTACACAAACACGGGGCGCCCGACCGCCACCAAGCGTCTGTAATTTTTTTTAATCTACAGCGCTATTTTGAAACACGATTCCACTAAAGCTTTCCTCAGAAGCAGTTTATTTAATCCGTGGTTAGGTCTTTTCCTTGTAACATCTCCACCACAGACTATTTCAATGGGCGTTTATCGAGTGTCTCAAGGAATCGTATTTTTATAAATAAAACGGAAGGACTTTAAGAGATAACGCGCAATTTGTAGAGAGCTTCTCTAATAGCTAGAGATTATCACTTGGGACTTTGTAGGGTTCTCAGAGGTGAGATCTTGGCATCTCTGAACTATTTTACTACATATGAGAAGATGACTCAACATCCGCGGCGTAGCTCAGAGACTATTAGTACTAGAAAGCTTAAATTTGGCAAAAATATACATATTAATCACGCCAACAAACCAATAAAACAAAATTAAAAAAAAAAATTACGTACCTCCCATCCCCTATATTCGGATGATTTTTTCCTCGTGGAGACTATTAGTACTAGAAAGATTAAATTTGGCAAAAATATACATATTAATCACGCCAACAAAACGGTAAAACAAAATAAAAAAAAAATTACGTACCTCCCATCCCCTATATTCGGGTGATTTTTTTTCTCGTGTATCACACCCATAGTGTGGCGTATAGTTGGATTGGTTGTTTAAAAATACTGTAGGTGAAGGAAAACCATTTTTGATTCAGGAATCCGTTTGCGATATTGCGAGCTTCAAAGGGCAAAAAGTTAGAGTAGAAGTCACGATTAATCGAGAACAGTGCTTCATAGGGAAACAAGTATTGAAACCTTTTCAGTAGAAAATTTTACGATGTACAACTTTGTTCATCTATTTTTCCGGTAGCTCTCTCCATTTTAGATATACGCAAAAAAAACGAAAAGTTGTGACCTTTGACCCCGGATAAAAAACAAGGCACAAGCGGGAACGACGTGGACTTTTGACACAGCATTTGTAATAATTACAAACGCTATGTCAAAACTCCACCTCGTTCCCGCTTGTGGATTTTTGTATAGGTAATTATTATGTATTTAAGACCTATACAAAAATCAAGCTTGACGCGAATTAATGCAAACTCAGCGCCTTTTTTCGTCTATTTAGACTGGACTCTATTGCAACGGGTAAAGGCCCACACAAATGAGTGTACGGTATTCAAAATAGAATTTCAGTGAATGTGAGTGACAGGGCCAGCAAGGGACCCAGGTGGACATAATTCGACCAAATCGACCGAATAAAGGATGTATAACAAATAGTTAAACCGTGAATGATAAGTTAGTCCCCCTAACGATTAATGTTAATTTAAGCGAAAACGACAAACCTTAGTCTTTGTCTACCTCTCTGGGATACAGGCATGTGTTAGGGTATGTTGTAAGTTAATTCATGCGTGTTCCACCGATTTCAGGACGAGCATGGCCAGTCCATGTTGCACTTCGCAGTCGCGCGTACGCACACTCACAATGCTCTATTCGAGCTTCTGCAGGAGTCGGACATAAACTTGGCGTACCGTGACGAGCTGTACCGGACAGCGAGGGACGTCTCCATACAAGCCAACCTGCTCGAGAACACTGCGGAGATTGACAGATGGGTGGTGCATCTGGCTGCTAGAGGTGAGGGCCCAGGTTCCTTTAAGTGTTGAGATACAAAGGGGGTACGAGTTGATAGTCTTGAAATACAAACGTGGCTTGTAACAAGTTTATGGTCGTTGCCACTACCATGTACGTGAATCTCGTCTCCACCTTATTTTGAGAAACAATTCAATTATTATGGCATCATCTATGGTTTCTTTAGCCTGATCTTAACCCATTATTACATTCATTCAAGCTAATATTAAATATCACAAACGAATATCTATTGATAGTTTTTGGAAAAATAATGGTAATCACCCGACCTTGAAAAGAGGTGAAGTTATGTGTTGATTAGGTAACCTAGAGCATTATGCATTAAGTTTTAAAATAACCGATGAACACCAACCGATAATTTCTATATATTTATCCTATCTTGAATATTTTCAGGGAACACCGAGAAGATAATGGAACTTCTGCTGGAGGGCTATGATCACATCCTGAACGTAGTTGACGAGGAAGGCGTGTCCATCACCGAGGTCGTCTCACAGCGGAACAACGCCACCATGAGTAGTCTGCTCGCCTCCATACCGACCTTCGAGGTGAGAAGATGAGATGAGGAATCCCAAGCCAGGCAGACTGATCGATACAGAGAAATTTGTCACTTGCTTAGGATCTCTGAAACATTTCCAATTATCTCCTATGGAAGACATGTCGTTGTGACCAGAGGCGGCTCGTCTTACAGAGCGTGCAGTGCACTCCCACAAAAATAAGTAACTAAGTACATTACTTAATAAAAAAAATCAAAATTTTATCTCCTACCTACCACCTATAAATTTTTAAACCTATGCACACAAAGACCTACACACATTATAGTAGTTTACTAGAAATAATTAACTACGTACGAAGTTAAAATGTTTTCAAGCATAAGATTTGGTGTCAAGTTGTTACCGAGTGGAGCGCCAGCGATTGCGCTCCTATGAAACGAAATTCAGTACAATGCCTAGTACTAAATTCAATGAGTGCGAAAGAGAAACATTGGAACGGCCTGGTACGTGAAACAAAAGATTTCATATGAGAAATGAGCCTAATCTGGAGCGCCGCTCATGCGCTACGTTGCCAAATGGGGCGAGGTGACAATGCGGTGCACGCACAGTGCAGCTAATTTTGAGCTGTTGCCGATCTTAGTAAACAAACAAACGCGTCCACCAATCTAATCAAGTAATCACATCAAGTCAGTCGATCACTTTTCGCGCGAATATCTACGTCAGTTTTGTGTTATTCCGCTATTTAAATTAGTTTCTGTGCGTTAGTTGTGCTGAAAATGGAACAATACAATGTATGTTATATTAAAAACTGTGAAAAGACTTTAGAAAAGCGTCTTGACCTAAAATCAAAGGGGCCACCACGGCCTGAACTCGCCCTGACACAAAAATGTGCTTCAAAAACTAAAACTTTTACGCGTGTGTTTAAACCCGAACAAGTT
Organism: Yponomeuta malinellus; assembly: GCA_947308005.1. Lineage (NCBI taxonomy): Eukaryota > Metazoa > Arthropoda > Insecta > Lepidoptera > Yponomeutidae > Yponomeuta > Yponomeuta malinellus. The sequence goes on along the minus strand of OX371006.1, from coordinate 9,024,700 downwards.
GCCCAACTAGCAAGACTTTTCAATCTTTTTGTGAACACCCATAAAATAAAGTCACGAGCCGCCTCTGGTTGTGACAAAAAGCAGTTGGTAAGCCTTCATAATATTTTTTTTATTTTGAACTCTCTCGGCCCCCAATGAAGTCATATTTTGAAACAATCTTGCGTCAATTAAAATCTATCGGCACGCTTACTGCTCGTTGAACTAAGGCTAAGCCTGAGAGACGTGATGGGTACAATTCATGAAGTAAAACAATCCGTTTTCCACGCGCAAAACATTTCGTTCCTCGCGGTAGTAAAATAATAATATATTATGCAATTAGTGAATAAAGGAAGGATTTAATGCTATAGGGAAGAACGGGTGATCGTGCTCTTCCACTATAAAGGGAAATTTCCCGCCAGGCTGATCGTATGCCTGGGGACGGCCGGTCCCACTGATGTTCGTCGGACGTTATATTTATGGTATGTCATGTGAAACATTTTGCTTGCGCGATGCAGGAATGTCGGAGTTTATAGTGCGCGCGCAGAGTAGACATGTGCTCGCCACAAGGCGAGGGCTATAGATAAATCACGAGCAAGTGAAGGATTCTAACGACTCAGTCACGACCGTAGGGAGTGATTCAAGTGTTAGAATCCTTCACTTGCGAGTGATTTACGGACCTCGATATAAATCCGTTTTATTCAATAAGTTGCATACTATACTTTATACCATGACTACGAAAGAAAGATTTAAGCGAAAATAGAAATTTAATGAAGAAAAAAGGTAGGTTAATAGTAGATTGTTAACCAAGGGCTTTTTTTGGCGCCCGAGCACAGCGAGGGCGCTAATTAGCCCGAGTATGCAATTGATGCTTACACCCGAGGTAAACACTCTGCTTTACATATCGATTGTGAGGTAAGTAAAAAAACAAGAAAGCAGGACTTTTGAGAAAGAACTCCAAAACACGAAAAAAATTTACTTTCGCGCCTAGCTAGTCGACTGACTTTTTTTACTCTTCACGATTTTATGGCACGCAAGCGCGTCAAATCGTGCTGGCCAGTTCGATTTTTAAATCGATTTCAATTAACATACGATGTGACTGCGAAACAAGTAGTTCGATATTTAAAATAAAATCTTCATAAATTCTAATATAAATTGTCTCGATTTCGATTCGAGTAAATAATCGATACCGAGAAAAAAAATATTAACTTTTAAAAAATATTCTTTTTGCAGTATGAGTATGACAGTTCTTTTTTCACTTCTCATGCTCTAAAAGTTCGTCTTTATGTCGTGCGTAGGCGACATAAAGTCGCTTTTTATGCTCTAGAGCATAAAGTAAAATCTTCGTCGAAGACCAAGGCAATCGCTGCAACAGCCACACGAACATCTTTAACTTCATACAACAACCTCTTTATTTTATTTCGTTTCGTATAAAACGCGACCAACTAGATTGCAGGGCCAATCAGGTTGGTCGCGCTTTATTGAAGCTGCGCTCTCATTGGTTCAATTTTAATGGCGGCAAAACCACTGTGATTATACACGTACGCGTGAATTTAATTTAATAAATTTGTTGTTTGATTAATTGCATTAGTGAAGATAAAGATGTTGCTGTTTCATTTCCTCGCAATCGAAGTGAAAAGTAGAGTGTACAACTCGTCCATAAAACCCATTTTACACTCGACTTTATATCTATCCTCGCTCGCAAGCTCGCTCGGATGGATAAACGTCTCGAGTAAAATGGTGCGTTTTATGCACTTGTTGTACAATCTACTATTTCAAATTCCAAAACCTATGCTGTAATGTTAACATTACATGGTATGTTTTGAAACCTATGCTGTAATGATATCTATACACCCCGGCATTCAGGGAAGTAAGTGACTACTTACAGAGCAAGAGATATGTAAATTAATGAAAATGCATATTAAAATTGGAACAGTTACTAAAATTAGGAGTTATTTTCTTATTATTATTAGGATGGTTAACAACAAAGAACACAAAACAGTTTTTTCACACCACCTGCTCGACAATGCCAAATTAGATATCATGCAAACCTTACGTATGTAAAGCAAGTCATTAAAGCCCTTGGCTTTAGCCGGGGTGTAATGTTGGACTGAATCTCATTACAACCCGCTGGGTTGTAATATTTTCACTTTTATTGCAATTTGCCTTAAAGTCTAATTTCGTAATAATAGATCAACTAATTAATACTCGAAGGCCGGGGCCGGCGCCGCGTCTAAATTATTTGAAAATCGAACTTTTTCTAAAATCGAGCTGGCCACGGCAAGCTGAATGGAACACATTTGAAATTAAACAAAAGCCGCGAGTATTGTAAGACGCTGCAATAATATACGTAATAACTACAAAGACTTTATAAAAATATATCAAAATAGAAGAAAAGTTCTGTTAAAATGTCGAATGACCAAAGCGATTTAACTCCGGAGTCCATTAAATTGGATGCCTTATGCATTGTGCCAACGCTGTTTTCAGTAGCCTTGCTTTTTTATTGTCTCGCAAAAGGTGAGAAAAGTAGAGTACACTCCTAGGAAATAAAGCTGTTTTTGTCTTGGGCGCGCTTGAACCCCTCACTGCGCGCAGGACTCGTCTTAATTTGATCACGGAGTTAAGTGTAGCGACAGACCAGCGTAACGTACGGCGTTAAACGTTTAGTTGAATACGCTCGCAGTGTTTTTCAAATCCCCTATGACACAGACGAAATTACGTCGCGTTCGGCGTAGCGCCGAACCTACCTTTGGGCGATTATGTCCGCTAATACGCAGTCAATGTATTTTGCATAGCAAGCGACACATCATGCGACGCGTTACGCGACCGAATGTTCGGCGCGCGTAGTTGAACGTTCGGCATGCTTCTCGCCGCGCGGCGGCAAGCGAAGAGCATGTACCTAAACCCGACGACACCACGTAACGTTCCGTCGCGTAGCGCACTGAACAAGACGCAGCGTTCTGAGCGTTTGGTTTGTCATACCAACGGAACGTTACGACTGCAAGTTCAGCCGCCGGACGTTCGGCGCGGTACGTTCCGCAGGTGTGTCGCTACACTTAATCTGGAATCCTTATTTACGTTCAGAATTCAACACGCGCCCGTGACATAAAACAATGCTTTATCCCCTCGGTGTATCTACTATTATTCTAATGCTAAACTTCTTTTCGGAAATGTCGACCAATCAAATCTCGAGGAGTTATCTGCACAAAGAGTTTGTATGTCGAGTATTCTTCACACAAGGAGTTTGTATCGAGTCTTTTTCGCGCAAGAAGGTTATATAGCATTGAGATGGAGGCCGAATGTATTGGTGTGTTCACTTGGCTTGGCCGGTTTTTAGTCACTGTTTTCAGTGAATAAAATAAGCTTTTTAGAGGGGGAATGGTATAATAGTAGATTGTTTACCGAGGGAGTAAAATACTATTTTTAAGGCGAGAGTGTTTCTTTGTTATCCCGAGTGCACGAAGGATTATAGAGTAGAATCCTGAGTGCACGAGGGATGAAAAGTACACCACTCGAGCTTAAAATAGTTTTACTCCAGAGGTGGACACTCTACTTTTTATCACCCTCTATGAGAAAATAAGTGAACGCAATCATATTATGAATAGTGTTATTTATTTTGTATCACATTGTAATCGTCTGATACGATACACTCCGGAGTTAATATTTCGTTATCACTGCTTGAAGACGCACTCATTTTTACTCTAGTAAAAATAACAATGACAATTAGACAAACGAAAAGACGTAATGCATTAGGCGCCTTTTTTCAGTTTTTTTTTTGCTCGCGCGCAGTTTTCTTTTGAACAGCCAGCAATTTGTGCAACATTGTTCGTGTTCGTGAACAATGTTGCGCTGTGAACTTGGCAACAATAGCAACATGCGTGTTACAAATTCAAAACACTTTTATTCCCTCGGGGAATAAAAATGCGTTTTAGTCCCTGTTCCCGAGGAACGAACTAGGTATTTTCGAATAAATGTGATAAAAAAGATTTTTTTGCGCATCTAAGTCTTCTTACGTAAACTTGTACGAATTCGTTCTTCGTGAAAGTTTGTTAGTCAGTGGACATTCCCTCCAAACTGAACTAAAACCAATGATACCGAAACCTCGTGAATAAATAGACAAAAGTTATCCGGAGGGCTATCGTTTTTACCAGCTGAGCACTATGGTGGTAGGTACCTATGCTTGGGACCCACCAAGCCACCACTATGGTCAAGGTCTTACCATAGCACCAGCAATTTATGCAACATTGTTGGTGTTCGTAAACAATGTTGCGCTGTGAACTTGGCAACGATAGCAACATGCGTGTTCCAAATTCAAATCACTTTTCATTACTCATACTCTGAAAGGGGGTCATTGTTCATCCAGGCACCGTGCTGAAAGTGGTACATGCCTGCTCTAAAGCAGAAAAGTATTAAAAAAAAATATATGAATCGTAGTTTATATTGAACAATGCAATGGTAGTAACCTATACAGCCATAAAACGATTAATTCTTCATTTATTAGTTTTGGTGACATTTAAATTCTTTTTGATGTTTATAATTAATATAATCTACTTTATGTATTTATTAGTCACTTTCAAGGCGAGATGTGACTTGCGAAATAAATTAAAATATTGTTTAAGACACAGATAAAACCACCAAATACGCAAATTCAAAATGGCCGTCTTTTGCGGTCGCGCGCCATCTTGCGAATTGTGATGTACGGCTAGCACAAGTTGGCGCGCGAGCTATCTCGCCGCGAGCTAGACCATCCGTCTGTTTCGGCGTGATTTCCTTAAGTTTTATATTTTAAACTTGTTTTTATGTTTTGATTTCAAGTTACTTTGTTTTTTAATAAAATAATTTTGATTTTAACTGGCTTCTCTAATCTTCTTCTCTTCTTCTCACTTCGTTCGAGCGCCAAAACATCTCGTCAGGAATGGGTGCCTTTCAGCCCTCGGTTAACAATCTATTACTTATTCCCTCGGGGAATAAAAATGCGTTTTAGTCCCTGTTCCCGGGGAACGAACCAGAGTAAGGCCAATGGTCTCACTATACCACGAGGGTCGCGTTTCTAACTAACATTTATCCTACTAATATTATAAATGTAAAGATTTGTGAAGATGTTTGGAGTTAATCTACTGTTAACAGCTGTCAATTGACCAAAGTGCATGCAAAAAAAACCACTGCCAGCTGTTAACAGTAGATTAAGAGATTGTTAGTGTACGAGAAACCGGGGGGTTCCCATGGGATAATACTTATTTTAAATAAGTTTAAAAAAAATAGCGTTGTGCGAGCGAATGTTGTGTTTTAAAAATAGATGGCGTTGTACAAGAATCGTATAAACTGATTCTGGTGGCGGTACGAAGTTCGCCAGTACAGCTGCTAGTTTATAATTATAATTCGATGCACATAACGTACCCGATTAGTACTATTAATCTTCCTACTTGTTAATCTGCGAGTTAATCGACTATACAATGTACGTCGAATTGTCATAGTAAACCATTGTAGTTTCATGCGTAAAGCCAGCCACTAGGTAGGTCGCAGAGAATCAATCGAGACCACCAATTCCAGGAGTCCCGGGAGAACCTACACGGCGCAATCCGGCGCGGCGACCTGCAGATGGTGCAGCAGAGCTGCGAGACCGAGGGAGGCCGGACTCTGGCGCGGGGCAAGAATTCCTTCGGCCGGACTGCCCTGCACGTGGCCGTGTTAGCACAGCGTGAAGAGATCGTCAGCTATCTCGCGCAGACGTTTCCGGAACTGCTGCGCATCGGAGACAATGTGAGTACCAACTACCAAGGCCTAGATTAATACAAGCTACTTAGTATCCTAGCCACATCAGACACTTACTTGTTTCATTCATGATTGCCTTTATTTAACATAGTTGAAAGTAAATGTAAATTTAAACATGCTACAATCAACAGTTTTTATTATTAGATTATGGTATTGCATTATAGTACAACCAGCAGTGTCCTCGACTTCGTTCCATTCTGCTCCTGTCCTGTCCATTCTAAATACTGGTGAAAGTTTTTGAAATCGAACTAGCAATTTGGGTGATTATCACCTACGTACAAACTTTTCCCTTTACATAATATTAAGTATAAATAATAATTGACAACATTTCAAAATTGTATGGAGCTCTAATTCGAAAACTATTTCGAGATTTGGCTTTGTAAAGCACGTAAAATTTTTTTTCAGTTTTTTCTGTGGTTGCATTTCCGAGAAAATGGTAAAAACACAAAAATACGCTGATGACGTCACACCATGGCTCTCAGTGAACATGCCTGTGCCACGATTAAAAAAAAAACCTAGCAAGCCACACAACATAAGTATCAGGGTTACCATACTTACCATTATAAATAACCTTGAAAAAGTAGCTACAAAAGTAACAAACTGGCAGCAAAAACACTCCGAACGCAGATAAAGGCTTTGCCAACACAAAGTGCATTTAAAAAAAAGGAACAACTACATAAATAAGGGACGATGAATTGAACTAAGCTGATTTAATTGTATAAAAGAAAAACATATTTGCAGATGTTAAAAAAATACAGAAACTGTTTTTTAACATGGCCCTGGCAATACTAAAATGACATTTTTAACTATGTTTTTTTAGGATGTTAGGCAAAAGAAAACATATTGTGAGCCTCGTTGTTTCGTCACTTCCGGTAAAAATATTTTAAACTTTAAAATTAAAAAAATATAAGAAAACGTGCGTGTTTCGGAAAATAAAAAAATATGGGTTGTTTTATTTTGTATCTAGTTTCCTTTAAGACAATAAAATACGTATGCTAAAAAAATGAAATGTTGTCAATTGCGCGTCAATATAATTCCATCGCCGCCTCAAATCAACGCGCGCTCACGTATCAAATCTTCTAGGCGTCAATGCAATAAAAAAACTTGTCACGTGATCCGACCGTGAATCTGTCATTGTAATATAATGCACTAACCGAACCTAAGCCCTGGTATCACCTAGTGCTGAGTAGCATATTTGTACATTTTGAATGATTGTAAAAAAAATATTGATTGCTTATGAAAAATAAATGTAGACCGAGACTTTGCTAGATAACCCTTGTAAGTTCAGGAACAAGATCTAACAAGGGTTATCTAACAAAGCCCTTGATTGATCGATGAGACTACATTCATCGAAAATTTACAATAATTCTAAATGTACGAAAGAGCGGACGAGAGGCAAGCCAGACATAACAGCAGTCTTAAACATATTTCTCCTCCTTCATTAGCTGGAAAGAAGTCCGCTGCACTACGCGATGGGTATGGACAATATGGAGTCGTTAAGCAGAGTGCTCATCCGCGCGGGCGCCAAGCGCGTCCTCAAAGACCTAAAGGGCCGGCAGCCCTCCTACTACTTCATGAACAAGTCCGACATACTGAGGCTCAAAGAAGAAGAAGAGGTCTATTAGATAGCGTAGTTTAGATACAAAATGGAAAGGCTGAAGGCACCACACAGCATTAGAGGCGAAGGTTTGGATTAGCGTCGGGAATCTGTACGAAATCGCGTCTGAAGGAGAAAAGTATTGAGCGATGGATTCGAAGATCGAAGTGATTGCAGATTCCCACCGAACGCTTATGTCATGGCTTATGTTACCGGCTTACAGCCTTTCTATCACGTAACTGTCCACTCTATCGGGTTAACCTATTTAACAATTCCAAAGTGTAACAATATGTATGTCTTGATGGCGGAGTAGGTTAAATCGGCCAATTCTATATAGTGGAGGACTTACGTAGTAGCGCCCAAGCGACAAGTTGATATATTTCAGATTAGTTGATCGAGAAAGATGTCTCACATTGTAAATTAATTCGCTCGTGGTAAAGTGCAACCCGTGTTTCGTAAAAGGAAGATTTTGTTGAACGGTGATTTGGCAAACTGCAATTTCGAATATGTTCTGTAAAAGGCTCAGTTCGATGGATTGGTTTGATTAGTAAGTTTCTTTGCTTCTTGTGCACGTCTTTTTCACTAAAAAAATTGCAGTACTTTATAATTACAATCTCAATGTTTAGGATATCGCGAATACGTAGAATGTGTGCCGAACGAACTAGAGATAAATTAGTATACAAGTAACGTATTTCTAGTATTTTTGTAACATTACTTACACTATTTATACTTGAAGGGACCCTGTTTGTAAAATAACTAAGATTTAAAGTCTATCTTAAATAATAAACACTTTATTGTCTGTACAAACAATTTAGTTTCATTTCGGTTCAACGACACCCACAAGATTATAAAATACGTCAATACATAAAAATTAATCTAAAAAGTAGGATACAGTTTCCAAGTACCAAGTTGATACCTAATATTTTAAACTATATCGTACTCATACACACGTATCTAATAAAAGAAAACTACTAAGTAATGTAAATTATAAAACATATTAATAAGTAAATTCTAGACGTAAACTCACGTTGATCTCCTTCATATTGTAGACTGCCATGGGACAGGGTTAACGTACATTTGGGACACCGAGCCGCGCATGCCTGGAAAAAACGCTTACCTTCAATGACAGTGCTACAGAGAGAGATATCTAGCGGTGTTTGTCACTTGCTACGTCGTAGCGCCTACGCTTTGGCTACGAATGTCGAGTGCTACGTCGTAGTATGTAGCTAACCGCGAAGTTAGTAATTCAATGTGAGCGTCTCACACCCTTGGGTTACTGTAACTTTATGATACAGTTAAGGTTGGTATAGTTTTTAAACATTGAGGCCTCCTTGTCCTCATCAATCGCTGCAAAAGCTTCCCTACCCTACTTCTCTTCCCTACACTGTACATATTAACACCAACTGAATGAATAAATTTGGGAAAAAAAACATGTAAATAACACTACCAATAACAACAAAAAACTAACAAACGATAACTGTACATAATAATATTTTTAAAAAAGGGTTAGTAGTAAGTTAGTGTAAATTGCGTGTGTAGTACAAGAACATCTGTACCAAATTATCATGGATTATAGCCTGAGTTAAATGAATGTGGAATAAAGGAGAATTTCAGGGAAAATAAAATCCAACTCGGAAAAAAATGGCACGGACCCCGCGTCTGTGGAAAAGAGATGTACTATTTAAAAAAATATATTTTATTAACAATATATTTAATAAAACAACATTTATTTAGTTTTATTAATTTTTATTTTCTAAAATGTTATTGTTTTATTAAATATAATTGTTTCGAGACTAGACTTTGGGTTCGAGACTAAATCCTCTGCATTCCCCCGCCAATTCAAATTAGGCGCGCTTCTGAATGAACGACATCGATTCGTTCACTCCATTCACTCACTCTTTTCACTTTTCGCTATGCGGTGTGCACGTTAAAACTTTTCTGTTGGATCCACTTCTCAAAACTGCCGGCCGGCGTGTGCTAAAGACTGAAATAACCCTGTGAAATCTTGTGTGGATTGTGTTCCGGGACCTGGAGACCAGCTTCATCATTGTGAGTAGAGCACCATTTCTCTTACCCAAATTATTTCCGTAGTTCAGTATCAAACACCATGTGACTAGAATTACTTTTCGACATGTTAGAGTGCCTGAGGTGTTCACATACCTCAGCGCTTGAAATTGCAATCCGCGGTGGGCACGCGTGGTAATTAAGCCCATACTCTCTCTCTGAGAGAAGGCATGTACCCTGCAGTGGGACATATATAGGCTGAATAAAGAAACGTATACATTATGAAAAGTATTAGTCAGAGAGAAAAAAAATACCACGCCACGTAATCTTTTAACAAGCCCTCTCCAATATGATTAAAACCTTTTTTACCCGACTGCGGCGAAACCCAAACGACGGGTACAATACGATTAAAATCAGTTAACGATTCGACTTTTCTCGGATATCATCGCCTAAATCCCAAGACGGAAATGACACGAAATACATTACCGCGATTTATTTTAAGTAGCATTCAATTTGAAGTATCATAAACGCAATGTGTAGCACCTGCCAAGATGACATTACTAACCGGTAGACCTAAGAAATTTATTATGCAAAGTGATCGCAACATAGGAAGCTCTTTAAATCTTTAATGAAAGTTATATATCATTTGTCGTATCACGCAGATATTTTTTGCCGGGCACTTCTTTGGATTGTTGATCTTTAGGTGACTGATCTGAGAGCTTGTCGTTTTCCTTCAAAATTTTTAACACGCTGCTTTTCGAAACTCCGGTTGCTTCACAAACCCTGTCCAAAATTTTTTTATGATAATTACTTTCTTACAATAAAATTTACATTTAAAATTTCACGAGATTGAGCAACAATTTTTTTACCAAGCTTTAAATTTGTTGAAGCCATGATACATAGCCATTGTAAGTTAATTTTGATAAAATTTGATAGAATCGAATATTTTCACGAATGAAATATTAGCGTTCATAAACATATACATGTACGTCATATACGTCATACATAAACGTATCATATACGTCAAACTGTTTTTATTGACACTAAGAAGTCATGTCAAAATAGTCAATTATTTTTTTTATTTCAATATAAAGGTTGTGTCAGTTTAGCTACAAAGGAGGTTTGTTGCTCATATCGTTCTTGTACTGTATTCAATAAGACAACGAGTAATATAATTAAAGGTCATATCTGTAAATTGATAACTCTATGTGAGAGATGAGGGATTCACGACAATTAGCGACGTAATGTGTTTGGCTCGTATGTATGTATGTCCGATTCATGTTCCCTTACAACTCCATAACCAATGGTCACATTTTGACAATTAAGATCTTAACCCAATAGGCTGTATGCGTAAATCCAATAATAAAAAAACACTAAAAAGACAAAAATAAAAAACTGAAATAAAAATAACCGACAACCCGACAGCCGAGCCTTAACTACTAAGCAGGCGAGACCTAGATCGGTTGGGCCCGCCTGCTTAGTAGTTAATGCTCAGCAGTCGGGTTTTTGGTTATTTTTATTTTAGTTTCTTTGTGCAAGTTCTCCAAGTTACTCACTCAGCGCACCCTGGTTCAGGGGTACGGGCAGTGGCTTATTCTTGCTGGTCCGCAGCCAGTCTCGGTAGGCGCGGTCGCCGTTCACGCGCCGCTTCTCCTCTTCGATTGCCGCGCGCGCTGCCTTGCGCTCCTCGCGAGTCTTCATAACTGCACCGCAAAAGGGTTTCGTTTATATTTAGTTTCGTTCCTGCTCCTACATTACGAGCATTAAATCCAGAGCGGTTCTATTCATCTGTCAAATTCCATGGGACGCCTATCTCCTGCAGTGGACGAGTACGGGCTGATTGATTGATTGATAGCGGCGTGGCAATGGTTTCATCCACTTTTGCTTTAACAGGTTTTAGGGCCTGATTAGTAATAAAACGATGTCTCACGCACGTTTCATCTCCTCCTCCTTCCTGCGCACCCAATCTGCGAGTTTATCTTCTCGCTCCTTCTCGCGCTCGCGCCGTTCCCTGTCCAGTTTCTCGTTGCGCCGAAACTGTTTCATTACCTGTAAGTTTATTCCATTCAGGTGAAAGTTTACAAAACCAATGGAAACCACTGACTTTGACAGACGTCGTTAATATAATATATGCCTAAACGCCACAGAGAGTTAACGCGTATGTGCAAGTGAGCCTGAAGCAGTAATGCAATAAAAACATCCGTCAAAGTCAGTGGCTTTATTTTTCTTTGTCTTTGTGTCTACCCTGGAACTCCCCCGTGCAGCTTGCAGGATCTCATGGGGGCATCACCTAGTGCAATCGCAGTGGCGCGGTTTTGGGAGCTAGATGTCTGACTGGAGGAGTCGATGCTTTCGACTATAAGAAGTGGCTTGACAGTGGTACTATGCACTTTTGCAGTAGGTAACAGTATCTAGGGACTGATTACATCATGCACGTTTTGGACACCTAAGACGTACATGATGTAATCCTTTGGTGATACACATTAACTATGGATATTCTTGAATACGGACACAGCCTATGCAATAAAGAGTATTAATCTAATGTAATCTATAGTAAGTACATTAGTAACCAACGTACTTACTAAGTATAGGCGGTCTAACTGTTAGACCTGAGATTTCCACATCTATGCCGTGAAGAAATCTGTTCTTTTTCACTCTGACACAGGTTTAGTAAGTTTGACATGGCAGGCATATCATATCAAAACTCAACTGTTGTCTATGATTTCAATCGTCCCAGTCTAATCCACGTAGGCAACCTTAGCTTTACCGTCTTCTTAGCTTTAGTAAGTACGTAGAGTCTACGCCTGTCAGGTAAGAAATATAGAGAACAGTTTATTGCCATACTCTCGACGATAATTTAGTCAACTTGCATTCCCATTCAGTGTGTGTACTTAATAATTTTGGGAAAATATGAAGTTCGTTTCCTATGCACTCTAAAGATTCAAGAAACATAATGTGCTATTATTTACTTACGACTAAAACGTTTAGGTAGGTACTTTTTGTGTTATTTCTGAACTACTTGTGACGCAATTATGAAACTTAACGTCGAGAGTAGAGGGGCAGAAATTATAGCCCTAGAGCCAAAAAGTGCCTGAAGTGTTAACATACTTCAGCGCCTGAAATGGCTAATCCGCGGTACGGGGTGATTGTGCCCATACTCTCTTTCTTTCTCTCTGAAAGAAGTCCTGTACCCTCGCAGCCAGACGTAGGCTATTTAGGCTGCCAATGTAACAAATATATACCTCTTCGGCGCGTCGCCTGTCGGCCTGTGCGCGTTTGCGCTCCGCCCAGCGACGGAAGGACTCTGCGCGTTCCTCTGGTGTGGTGGTGCGCTCCTCGCGAGCTGCCTTTAGCTTCTCCAGACGAAGCTTCTCTTTTCTCTGCGGAAGAGTTATGGACAGGACTATATAATAGGGGGACGCTGAATTAAAGACTCAAATTAATTTGGCAAATACAGCTCACGAAACTATAACAAAAAAGCGTAAAAATTCCTAGAGGAAATTACTAGCTAGGTAGGTGTAGATAAAACAAACAAAAAAGTTGTTGAGGTTTGTATCAAATGCAGAGTTTCTTGCTGGCTGTTCTTGTACTGACATTAATATATAAACGGATGATGTATTCTTTTTATACTTTATGATTGACGCTTTTACTGAAAGGCAATATAATTACATGAATCGTATTAATTTACTTGTATTTATTATTGTTATTATGCAACCTAATCGCTAAATATTGCGCTACTCACTCCATAACACAACAAAAGTTTCCCAATATCGTACTTCCATTTTCCATTACAGAACACAACACAGGTTTTTCTTTGAAAAAAAAAGCAACTGCAATGAGGTTTGGGTAGGTAGTACAGTTTAAATATTGTTGTTTTTTGTGCGGCTGCTGAAAGGCAAGCCGGGTTTTTTGTTCCAATAATTTTGTTTCAACGTAAGTAAATACCTAACCTACCTGTGACCAAGTTGATTTCGACAAAAGAATGTAATAGTACCTACATTACTTCAGAGGGAAGAAAGTGACAGTTCCATACCGAGATTATGGCATTTGCGCCACGAGCTTGCGGGGGGCGCAAACCATTTGAGGTATGGAACTGTACTTTATCCTGAGGTATGTATAGTGCTTTTTATTACACCTACGAGGAAAATTATAGACATAAATGCATAGAAATGTTTATATTTAGTTAAAAATAATTTCGTTTTTAATTTTCTGTATGCACCAAGGAGGTTGGTAACTGGTACAAAAAACTGTATGTGGCCAGTAACAATTTACTTGAAATTTAATTAGTAGACAGTTAAAGTCTCTTTGCAGTATGACTGCTGACAAATTAAAAAAAAACCGGGTATGTAATGGAATTTCATACATACTTCCCACCCTTGGGTCGGAAGGATTTTCATACAAACTTCCATACCTTGGGATGAAAGGATTTGAAGGGCGGGATAAAGGCGTTTCTTCCCTCTAATTGGTATAATTAGTATGTATTTTCAGAGCAGGTGTGATAAAAAAGTAATTAATCTGATGCTTCGCTCGCTTCGCTACGTGAATTCACAAGGAACCTAACATAACCTAATTACAGTCTGTTAGCTTTTAGAATATACCTCGGGCTCTAGAGTAGGCTTCGGTTTTCGCCGAAAGCACACGAGTGTAATACTACTTCCTGCTCTGTATAAGACTTTTCTTCACTATTTTGAAAAGTTAGGTATGTAAAGTTATAAATAACAATACAAAATAAACCTTACGTTATTGCGATATAATCGGGTTTTGATTGCTCAGTTGATTTACTTAGGACTCTTTATTATAAAAACAATGAAAATTCGGTAGGTACTGACTGATAATTTCAAATATAGAAATGACGTTTTGTCAATTACTTGTGTCACTTGAGAGATATATATAGAGCTGTAAATTCCACTTCCAGGCAACATAAAATAATTGTACCTAATTCAATAAATATCTAAAATGTGCATTAACAAATAATTTTAAATTCACATATCCATATCAATATCGGAACTGTCCGTTGCAGTAGCGTCATCATCAGAACTATCATTCAAATGAATGATTAATTGATCATTGTAATGACGGACGGCTGGAATCTTCTGTACTCATTTTCACATTTAATAGCATGTTCACACACTTTTTCCATTGCTCTGGACCTATCATATCGACTTTCTCTTGTTACAATCTCCTTATAGTTGCCATGTTCATATAAATATTATGCTGTGCTATATATATATCCCTTTATTTGTGACCATATATTTTCAATAGGGTTGAATTGTGGGTGGTATGGCGGTAAACGTAGACCAGAATGTCCGTGTTCGGCTAATATTTTGTCAATAGAGTATTGGACGTGATCCTGTTTGTGTTTTTTAATAACTTCGTATAGTTTGGGTTTAGTTACACTGGGATCGACTGAAATATTGTTTGTCGTTAACCAATTCAACATATCTTGCTTTTTACTGATAGAGTTGTGTAGTCTTTCAACATATTTGTTGTGGTAAGGTGCGTTGTCGACTACTGAATTTCTAGGTAAATTTGGAATAAGTTAGAATATCAGCCATTTTTCATAATTTTCATTATTCATTTCTTTATGATAATCACCAGCTGTATCTGTAGATTAATAAGTCAGTAACGCCCCAGGAATAAAACCATCTTCGCTACCTGCGTGAACTATTATAAGACGCTGGACTTTCGAAATAGGTTTTTCAACACCTACATTAAGTGGATCAGACCACACTTTCCCTTTGTTGTGCGAAGTATGTATATAGGATTCATCCATATAAACTATTTCCCTTTTTTCTATTCCTAAGTTTTCTAATTTCATTCAAATATTTGATTCGCTTTAGACGCACATCATGTTTTTCGATCAATTTTTTCCTGTTGTCTTGAATTTTAAAGTATCGAATTTAATAAAGTATCCATTTTATGAAGTATTTTTGATAAACTAAATGTTGTACCTTTGAAATTTATTGCTTCAATTTATTTTAGTCTTAATTTGTCTAAAGTCGGCATTTCTTTAAATTTAGAATGAAAGTCATAAACTATCCTCCTTATTACGTCATAATCAAAATTATCGAGATCTAAACAGTACTCCTTTAACGTCCTATTTTTCACTGTCGAGTCGAAACTTTAGAAATTCCAGTCGCTTCGAGCACTCGAATGTCTTATTTTCACTTACTTTGAAATTTTGAACTTCTTTTAAAAAGTACTTATAGACATTATACATTACTTCTTTTGCTTGACCATTTAGCGGAATCCCCCTTTTCAAGTGTGTCCCCATTATATCCGCTGCCAGCCTCGTTTACTGCAGCCGGCGTACCTACTAACAGCTCTATATAGTTATTAGGTAGCCATGAGGTAGTATGCACTTCTTGAAGGTTTATATCGGTCTGATGGATCGAGTTCTGATTTAAGTGTCATATTAGTTCCAATATTTCTATTATACGAAAATATCGGATTCTATCCGATAGTAGCCGAGGTAGGTACCTATATTCCAAAAGCCAGACTATACAGGTTTTGGGGTAAAGTTTTTTGTGTAGCGTTTGTTTCAGAACCCTAAACCATTTTATCTACACTCATATCATAATCTTCAAATTAGGAATTCAAAGGTAAACACATATTGACAGGCTTTAAACAATACATAACTTTAAAGAAAATAAAAAAAAAAGTGTAATATAAAGTTACATTAAAGGTCAGATTTTTCACTTTATATTACAGTTATTTTTTTTAAAGTGTTGCTGTGATCACGGAACAAAACTTAAGTTTTTTTTAATGTCAAAAGTTGACTCTAACGTAATTTCATTTTCGTGGTACCAAAAGTGCAACTAAAAATACCTAAAATTGCGCGCGCAAAACTGAGTGCAGACGATTGAATGTCAAGATACTTTTACGAAATTGCGCCATTTTGTTTCAAAAATTTCATTATGAGTGTAGATAAAGTAGTGTATGAGACTGCACATAACTTGGTATTAAAACACTCGCGAATGCTATTAAAAAACTCGCCAAGGCTCGTTTTTTAAAATCTCGCTCGTGTTTTAATAACCCTCATTATGTGACAGTCACATAAACTACTATTATCTACTCTGATACTATATAATACAAAGATTATAAAACTGAAAACAAAACTCTTATGACAAATATTACGCATAGGCCAAAAACAAAAAAGTAATTTTTTTAAGTTTTTGACTCTGTGGTGCATGGTGCAAGCCATAAAATTTAAAAAATTACAAAGATGCAAGGAGATTTTGCTGTCCAAAAAAAAATTACTATTTCTTATTAAGTATACTTATTTTTTTGTTGTATTTCCTCGCAAAATGCATTGAAAAATGTTGTAAGATACTTGAGCGTAAATAGTTATTTACACAACTAGGGCCGTAAAATAAAGAAAGGCCGATATCGCAGAAGTTTAAGGCCCGAGCCGCAGGCGAGGGTCATAAATATGCGATAGAGGGCTTTCTATTTTACAGCCCGTGTTGTGTACACAATTTTATGTCGTCACTTGGCCTCAAAATGGGTTTTCCCGTACGCGTAGCGTGCGGAAAAACCCGCTTTTTGGACAGGTGTGGCATAAAGGTTTTTTTATCACACCTGCTCTGAAAATACATACTAATTATACCAATTAGAGGGAAGAAACGCCTTTATCCCGCCCTTCAAATCCTTTCATCCCAAGGTATGGAAGTTTGTATGAAAATCCTTCCGACCCAAGGGTGGGAAGTATGTACGAAATTCCATTACATACCCGGTTTTTTTTTTTAATTTGTCAGCAGTCATACTGCAAAGAGACTTTAACTGTCTACTAATTAAATTTCAAGTAAATTGTTACTGGCCACATACAGTTACCAACCTCCTTGGTGCATACAGAAAATTAAAAACGAAATTATTTTTGTATATAAAACGCGCGGAATCACGGAAGAAGTAGCTGCATGACCTTATGATCATACCCGGACAAAATGTAACATCTTATAATAGCTGCACTTTTAATAATTGTGCTTTTAACTAAATATAAACATTTCTATGCATTTATGTCTATAATTTTCCTCGTAGGTGTAATAAAAAGCACTATACATACCTCAGGATAAAGTACTGTTCCATACCGCAAATGGTTTGCGCCCCTCGCAAGCTCGTGGCGCAAATGCCATAATCTCGGTATGGAACTGTCACTTTCTTCCCTCTGAAGTAATGTACTATTATCCGAATGCGTGCCAATGAAAACACTCGCTGCTCTCGTGTTTTCAATTTGGCACTTATTCGTATAAAACCTTACTTTCCGCACGTGTATCTTAAATAACTATTTTAATCATAACGATACATCTATACAACCTCCAGCTGGACCAAGAAGGTTGAACCTCTACTTTTAAGAAAACATTTCAATGAACCAGTCCGCGGCGACGCAACACGCATGCGCAATCGATGTTTGCGCCTTGGCGCCAACATTTTACACTCAAAAAACTTTTCAATGTTTAAACAAAGTTTGGTTCTGTTTGTAAAATTAGTTAACAGTATTGGAAATAACAGAAACAACAGGTCAACATTAAAATACCCTCTCCGAGTACCTCCAATAACGCTTCCTGTCCGGTTCAAATTCAATTTCATAATTGTAATATTCAGAACATCAATAATTATTACAAGTGAAAATATATTTGCTGATATTCAGCGTTTTATTTGCAATATTATTTTGTATTATAGTATGAGAGTAGATAAAGTAATGTATGACACTGTACATAACTAGGTCTTATAACACTCGTGTGATACTATAAAAAAAACTCGACTACGGCTCGTTTTTTTAAAACACACTCGTGTTATAAGAACCCTTATTATGCAACAGTATCATAAACTACTAATACCTATTTCAGATTCCGAATGTTCTGGAGGGATTTTTTTGAAGTCAAGAATTTTTTATGACATGAAGACTAATGAAGATAATATAAGGAATATTAAAAAAAATGTAAAAAACCACTGACATATTGCACAAAAATCTTAAAAGATGTCTGTAAAGTATCAAAGTGTGAATCCTATTTTAATTATATTCTCTGCGAATACTTTCCCTCGGTTTTATTCTTATTGACTGGCATACCTACCAATAGCTGTGTTTGTGGTATTAATTTCAGATTTCTAAGCATGAAGCAAATCAATTCATAAGAGGTGTGCTATGAAACGGCAATAGAACCGTTGAATAGTTCCCCCTCTTAACCGTGGTCCCACCGCCATGCCCCACTGGTGGGTCCACAGGTATTTTTTTTTCTCTGTAGACCACTGCACTTTTTAATTTATCCTCTTCTATCCGGCAGTTCTCGTGGGTCCACGGGTAATTCCTCTAGCATTTTCTTTCCCCGTTGACCCTCTGCAGTACAGTATGATATTGTATAAGATGATGTCGCAAAAATAAATGAACGTCGAAAAAATGGTCATATCTCGGAAACTATTGATCCTAGACTAGTTGTCTATCAAATATCGCATAAATAAATACTCCTAAAACAAAAATAGACTTTTTTATTTAGGTAACCTAACTGAAAATTACTAATAGGTGTCAGGTATTTTACGAACCTAGTTATCTTAGTTGTGTCGTATAGAAACAAACTCCGCCAGATCCAGTTTTGGGGAAAAAAAAGCTTTTGTAGTCTATGGATTCAGTATCTTGAGCTCTATGGTCCAATAATATATATAATCTTTCAAACCCAGTTAAATCCTAGTTAATTCACGTACTTTTCTTGCGTTTCATTTCAAAACACGCCAGATCTTTGACAAGACAGCATCAAAAGCCGCTACATCCACCTCAACCAATCAGAGAAAAGCATTTTGACAGACAAGCGTCATGGCGTTACTAAATACAGTAATGGCCGCTCATGCTTTTGTTTGTGATTTCGTGCCGGGTTTTATCGTGAATTTTCATCAAAACAATGTCCGATTTACTAAAAAAAATAGAACCAGTTCCTCCGGAACATGCAAGGAAGCGAGGGGTCAACAAAAGTAACTGGAAAAGTGAGAAAAAACGACGTGAGCGGTGAGTGAAACTTCCATAGGATTTGCTATACAGGATGTTACAGGATGTGTTTGATTTGTGAGAGGTGTTAATCTGGTATCATTGTTTGAATCATATAAATAAAAATCGACCAAGTGCGAGGCAGAGTCGTGCACTGAGGGACCCGTACTACCATACAATTTAAGGAAATCTGATTGTATGGACCCTCAGCGCGCCAGTCCGACCCACACCTGGCCATTCTCTATTATTTGTTGTTATGTCATGAAATAAGTAGATAACTATAAAATAATCATACCTTCCAAGTTTGTTCATATAATTTATCCGTGCAGTTCCCGGTGTAAGAATAGGGCTACTTAAACTCACCCCAGGGTGTCGTGACTAAGGGAAATCCAAGAGGTGGGCAGCAGCACTACGTATTCAGTGAAAAGTGAAAATTTCAACTGGCTACTTATTATGGTTCCAAAGATAGTATTTTAAGACAGGCAGAATCAAAGTAATAGAGTCCCATTTAGCACCCTTCGTGTATGGAATGCTAAAAACGGATTCGTGTCTAAATTATGTATTGTTTATTTTCAGATATTCTGCGAAAAAACTGCCATCTTTCCCAAAATGTAAGCACAAAACGAATTCTACTTTTAAATGCCTTACACTAAAAACGCAAGATGTTGCTCGGTTTCACCAGAATTTCTACAAATTGAACAACAAAGTCAGCCAAGACAACTTTATACTAAAACATTGCCGTCTCTCCAAATGCCACAGAAAAAGGCTCAAAGATCAGTCTAGAGGACCAAAGAATTTAAGTGCAGAATACTATGTCATAATAAAAAATCCTCACAAACAGGTCAGGGTATGCAAAAGTGCTTTTATTAAAATATTACAAGTGGGGAAAGATAGAGTTACAGGCATTCTACAGAGATCTTATAAAGATGGGGGCAGTGTTGCTAAAGAGAATCGAGGTGGAAACCACAAAAAAGATCGATATGCGCAGAGGCAAAGAAGTGTAATGACATTTATTGAGTCCATAGAAGCAGCCGAACCTCATTATTGCAGGGCCAAATCGTCTGTAAGACTGTACTTGCCACCTGAATTAAATATTAAAAAACTGTGGAAAATGTATGAAGAGCAAGTTGCAAGTACCCCCTATCTAAAGGTAAAACAGTCATTTTTCAGACAAATCTTTAACCGCAAGTACAATGTTGGTTTTGGCTCTCCCTTGAAAGATACTTGCTCCAGATGTTTTGAATTAAAACGAAAAATAGAAACTACTAACGGCCAAGAGAAACAGATTCACATAACCCAAAAAAGGTTACATAGCATGAAAGCCAAAGCATTTTATGACTTGTTAAAAAAGGAAGAACGTGATACCATTTCACTGTCATTCGATTGCCAAAAAAACAGCGCGCTGCCTAAACTGCCCGACCAAGCGGCTTACTTTAGTAGGCAGTTCAATATGAGCAATTTTACAGTCGTTATTGGTAGGTACTTCTAAATCTGCTTTAGATAACGTACGAACTTATTACTGGTGTGAAAATGAGCATGCAAAATCTTCATCTGAAATCGCAAGTGCAGTATTCGATACATTGATCAGCTTGGATATCCCAAGCGATAAAACAAGAGTAAGACTGTTTGCTGACGGTTGCGGCGGTCAGAATAAGAATACAATTTTAGTGGGTATGTGCATGAAATGGTTGTATTCAAACGCACCACCACACGTAAAAAAACTTGAAATTATATTCCCCATGGTTGGACATTCCTTCTTACCGCCCGACAGGGTATTTGCGAAAATTGAAAAGGAAGTAAAGAAGATGTCAGTCATATGCGACCCACAAATGTATGTAAATTTATTTACAAAACACGCAACTATTGTGAAACATTTGGGGGTGGATGTTGAAGTGTATGACTGGAAGAACGAAGTGACTAATGTATGCAAACCTCCTGGCAGCTGGCATTTCAAATTTAATGCTTGCAAACGATTTATACTGCGCCGCCAGAATGTAAGCGTACAAGGAGAGGAAAACTACAGAAGCGAATGTACTCAGCCAAAATATGTGACTAAGAAAGGAAGAAGTTGCGCGCAATTGGAACCTGTAATAAGACGAAAGGGGAATAAAATTAATATAAAAAAAATTGCTGATGTCTCGAACCTGTTAACGAAGCACTTTGGTGAAGACTGGAGAACTATTGAGAGTTTAGCTTACTATAGGGACATTGAAGTTAATAATGACAATTCCGAAGAACGTGAAGATCTAGTATGCGTACCGCTTGAAGAAAGTGACAATTGTATTTGATACAATATTTGCGATATTAATTAAAGTTAAGATTTATTATTGTTGGTAGTTTTACTTTCTCTTAATCTGTAATTTTAGAACACCCTGTAAGTTGACAATGACCTAGCGTAGTTGGCATCGATCTCCGCCACATCCATTTCTGTCAGAAACAAAATCCGTCAGATCCGTGTGTCATTATCAATAACCGCCAAATCCAATTTTTTCAGTTGGTTATTATTTCAGTATCTTTGTAATCTTCAATTGTTTATTATAAGGTCATTTAAATTCGTCGAGTAATATTTTTCTCCTTATTTAAAAAAATTACAATAAATGTAACTGTTACCAGCAAAAAAAAATGTATACTGAAAAATTCACCTTTCTGGATCTGGCGGATTTTAATTCTATACGACACAGTTTTTCTAATGCAGTAATATCGGTCACAATAAGTTCCATCTGGATTTCTCTTATGAAATCATCGTTTTCAATTGCGAGCCTTGACCTCGATTGACCTTGATTTAACACGTGTATTATTTAAAAAAAAATTAAACCTTCATACTTTTCAAACCCTTATTCCATACCGACCAACTAAACGGATCAACTGGAAACTGATCGACTATTCTTATTCCTAACGGCTTAACTATTTGGTTGGTCGGTTAGGAAATAAACGGAACAACTATTTTTTTCCGGACGGAACAACTCTATTCCGACCCAAGAAAGGAGCCCGTTGGGTCAGCTGTCAAACAAAAAAAAAGTTATGTCTCGGAAACTATTGATCCTATGCTACAGTTGTCAGCTGGATTTTTTTTATGGCACCCCTAGGATCTGCCAATGTCAGGTTTGTGGAGATAGAGTTCATCGAGACCTTAATGACAGCTGTCAAACCAAAAACCGTTATATCTCGGAAACTATTGATCCTAGACTAAAGCCGCAAGCAGGAAAATATAGTTCGTCGAGACCTTCATTTCGGATGACAGCTGTCAAACTTAAAAACGTTATATCTCGGAAAGGATTGGTCCTAGACTAGTTGTAAACTGAAAATTACAGAGTTCGTCGAGACCTTCATTTCGGATGACAGCTGTCAAACTTAAAAACGTTATATCCCGGAAACGATTGGTCCTAGACTACAGTTGTCAGCTGGAAATTATAGAGTTCGTCGAAACCTTCATTTCGAATGACAGCTGTCAAACTTAAAAACGTTATATCTCAGAAACGATTGGTCCTAGACTACAGTTGTCAGCTGGAAATATAGTTCGTCGAGACCTTCATTTCGGATGACAGCTGTCAAACTTAAAGACGAGATATCTTGAAAACAATTGATCGCAGGTACATTCTGGGCTGCAAGGATTTTACGACCTCTTAAAATCTAGTCTAGGATCAATAATTTCCGAGATATACCTTTTAAGTTTGACAGCTGTCTCACTGTGAACAACTGACCCAATGGGCCAAAAAGTACTAGGCTTGCATAAGCTTGGAGCAAGTAAAATAAAGTCTAGGAAATTACCTGACTATACTTTATTCACCTTTATACCTTTAGTGGTTTGGTTAATATAAAAGGGAACCTAACATCTTCAGTTTATGCAAGCCTAGTACTTTTTGTCTTCAGAAGTATACTATTCCAAGTATAAGTAGGTTTATGTAACTTTTTAATTTTATAGCCAATATATATATATATATATATATATATATATATATATATATATATATATATATATATATATATATATATATATATATATGTATATATATACATGGTATATACATATATATGGTACATGGGTATGATTGTATTGGGTTAACATATAGTACTTAATAACTATTGTAGGTACACTTTCCTCCTTTGTTTATAATGTTCGTATCACCATATCAAGGGTTGGCTGGAAGAGATTTCTGCTGAAATAAGCTCGCCATGTACACTTTTTAGCTTTTCTATAAATGTTTTGTTTTATTCATGTGAGTTTATGTGTGCGATAAAGTAATCCATCCGACCAACTTCATAGATGTTCCGTTGTCAACTCCGACCAACTTCATAATTATTCCGTCGGGAACTCTTATATAAGCTTAATATGGTTGATTTGACTAGTTGGTCCGACAGGAATAAAACCACGTAGGTACTGAGTTCCGACCGGAACAACTAGTTGATCCGTTTAGTTGGTCGGTACGGAATAAGGGTTTTCAAACATGACAGCGGTGGTGGGACCACGGTTAAAAGACGGTTTTGTTTCAATTGCTCGTGGACCCACTCTAGTGCAGTGGGTCTACAGAAAAAAAAACCTGTGGATCCACTAGTGGGGCATAGTGGTGGGACCACGGTTAAAAGGGAGAATAGTTAGGTGCTATATTGAAACAAAAATCATGATATACGTCACCTCTGCCTCTTTCCTTGCGACCCACTGTTTGAATGCTTCCTGCTTTTTCTGTTCGTTGCGTTCCCGTTCTTCTTTGGCTGTGGTCGTGGTGGACATGGAGGCGACGGACAGGCGGAACGTGTCAGGCCCGTCCTCGCGGTAAGTGCGGTTGTAGCGCGGCGTCTCCTCGTCCTCCGCATCGCAGTTGACCACGGGCAGGCGGATCGATTTGCGCTTCGTGCTGCCGGACGAAGCCACAGACTCGCGGCTTGAAAGCATAGGAGTAGAATTGCTCCCGAAGTTGCTGTGCGGATGAGGCGTCATCTCCGCCACGCTGCAAGCCTGCAGCGACGTAGCGGAGTGAGTGGCCTCCACGCTCTCCACGTAAATCGCTGGGTTGATGTACCGGGTTTTGCTCTTCTTCGATCCCACAGATTCGGAGTCGCTGTGGTACTGTTTGATATTCTCCCCGGCTCCGTCGAAGACATGGTTCAAGCCCCGCTGCGTCACCTGCTCCTCGCGGTTGCGAGCACTGTCACCGCACTTATCAATGTCACTTGCCATTGTGTTTTGTTAGGTCTTTATTATTCCTGGACAAAGGTGTACGTGAAAAATATATTACTCAGCTGCAAAATTAGCGTGTATGATAAAAAAAAATACAAAACTAAAGAGAACCTACAAAAATGCTGTCATTTTCTTACCTAAGAGTTGTCACATTAATTTGATTCTTAAAAAATACCGTGCGCCATTTTAAAATTTCGCCGGCCAGTTCTAGATGGTATCCAAACCTCCATGTTTGAAATCACATAAATGAGGATGTATAGTCAACCAAATTCCGTACATTGCAGTCAAGCCGAGAAAACGCTAACCCCCATAGTATAATGGGGCTCTTCGAGGATTAAGAATTACCCACGTTGGGCTATTTTTCAGTAATTCTAAAAAACCCGTTTATTTCCGGTTGCCCAACTGACAACTGTTAACATTAACATATTATTATTGCTACTGAACGGAAAACAGGGGGTTAGTGTCGTTTGCCACCGCGGGTGACAAAGTATGGCATAACAATTGCCATAAATTGCTCCAGATTAGTCCACTATCTCTGACAGCAGGCGTCAGGCTATTGCTCCAAAAATTTTGTATAAGCCTCTTTGCAAGTCAGTCCGATGGAACCCAAGCTCTTGAAATAGGAGTTGGAGACTTAAGGGCTTCAGAAATAAACGTGAAATAAAGTTCCACCAAGTGTAAAATTCGAATAAAAAGTTCTTCATACATTGACTTCATAACAATACAGAATCAAAGTTCTTATTTCAAACTAAATTTTATGACACGTTTATTGTGAAGTGGTAAGTGCACAAAATATAACACATGAATTAATGATTAAACAACTTTGCACATTAATTAGAAATGTATTTAATTTACCAGCAGTTATTGGTTACATTGTCAAATATAAACATTGACTGCTCAGGGGCCTAATTATGCGCACCAAACCATGAGCGAGTGAAATTAGTATGGAATTTGACAGTTAGACGATTGGAGTCGCTCAGGATTTGGTGCGCGTAATATAGGGGCTGATCACTTGCGGGTTACCAACTTATCTAGAGAGCAAGAGAGGAACTAAGTTTTCAATACAAATAGAGATCAAAATGGGGCACCTTAAGCCCTACATGGATGTACACTGGCACTAGATAAGTTGGTCGATCTGTACTTACAGATCAACTGACACTAACACTTTAATACCACAGGCACTTTACAATTGAAATTAGAATCAAGACTTAAATGAAACTATGAAGTATTTATTGTAACTAGGTGGTGAAGTATTATTGTAACCAGGTGTTGTGTCTAGCTAAACGAGCTACTTTGCAAAGGGTGTATCTGGAATAAGTAGTTCACAAATAGCCTAAAAATAACTCACACTGTAGTTTCAGAACAATCTATGTACAGTTATATTCTATTGCATTTTAGGAAAATTATCAAAACAATCTAGAATTCTTAATAGTATTTAAAACAATAATTCATTAACATTGATTGCATTTGGGTTTCTAATGTGCTACTTCGGTTTCCTCCTGCAGTTTCATGTTTTACACCAATAGAATTCGTAAAACTACAGCGTGCTCGAATCAATCTATTTCTCATTCACCACAAACCATGTTCAGAATCCAAAACTTTGGCTTCACAATAGACGTACTATTCTCTCGCTTTCGTGAAGTCATACCACCTCCCTGTCGTCAGTGAGAACAGAAAATAAATGATAATGATGGCCGTTGCGCGAGACAGTATGTCTAGTGTTGAAGACGTATTACAACTTTTATTTTACAACAATCCTGATATATTACAGATACGAATATGGTATTTTAAATTTAAAACCGGCCAAGTGCGTGTTGGGGCACCCGCAATGTAGGGTTCTGTAAAAAGAGGGGTTTTTACCATCTTTACAGAACTAACTACTTCATCTACCTATGTAATTTTCAATGGATTTTGTACGAAGTTTATCTTTTATAAGTTGGTCGCCTATTACTCGTTAACTTATAAAGCCTACTTAACTGTGATAGTTTTCCTTTTAGGTTAATTATATGTGCTACTGCCCTGAATTATTTCACATTTCTAAAATCAACCGTTAAACCGGGAGAGGGGGCGCCCTACTCTAACAAAAATTTGCGCTTTAAAGCTTAATATGTCGCAAACGGATCCCTAAATCGAAAAATGTTTTTCGTACATATACTTACAATATTTTTAAACGACCAATCCAACGATACCTCGCACTATGATATAGGCGAGAAAAAAATACATCCCTAATTTACGTGTAGAGGTACCCACCCAAAAAAAAAAAATTTTTAACATTATATTCTACTGTTTTTTCGGCGTGATTAATATGTATGTATGTCTATGTCAAATTACAGCTTTCTAGTAATAATCGTCTCTGAGGCGGGCCGTGGACAGACAGACAGACGGACGGACGCGGCAAAACTACAAGGGTTCCTTGTCCACTACAGAACCCTAAAAAGGTACACAACTAGCTTCTCCATAGTACGGTAAAAATACCCTTATTCACTTCTGAAAAATCAATATTGCTGTGCGAACATCAAATCCTTACAAAAACCACTAGAACTGATATTATCAATAATAACCTAGATCTAATAGAGGTTAAAGAACTGTTTGCTAATGAATGAAAAATGTAACTCCGCAGACCAAAAATCTTACCAACAAGACGCAAATCACACCTATGGTTTCATACAAACTCTGTCTTTATATTGAGTAAAAAGGATTTACGCAAAGTAAAAGCACAAGTTGGTAAGTCAGTCTGCCTTAGAAATAACTTTTATGAAATCTCTCGCTATCGTGCGAGAGAATCATCGTTGTCTTCTTACAATTGGATGTGACTAAGTGAAGCTAGATAGGGCCTAGTATAGGGACTCCGCATTGGAGGATCGCGGTTTCTTGATCTTCTCCAGATTCTTGATGACGATGTCGTGTAGTGAACAGTAGCGATTGCGAATCTCGCACATCACTAGCCAGAGCGAGAGGTACTCTTTTTCATCCAGTTCCTGGGAAGGAAGGAAAACAATCGGTAGGTTGTCTGGAAGAGATCACTTTTGGTGACAAGGTCGGTGTATGTCGTCGTCTTGAAAATACGACAAGAAAGTCCGTTCTCTCTAGGTTTGATAGCATGATGCCCACTATAGCACTTTGTTACTTTTATTAGTTTTCAATACAGTGACACAACACAATCAGTGGCACAATACCAACTATTACAAATCTTCATTAGTGAGATTGCACTATGTTTAGTTGCACCATGCTCACTTTTACGGTCTACAATATCTGTACAATCTAATGTATGAACATTTGCAAAAGTCGTCATTGTGCTACCGAAAAGGAACAAAGTGCGAGTAGTGCGACAGTTTGCATCATGCTATCAAAACATTCTCTATGTAACTAAAAGGAGTTGGTCATCAAAAAAGTCGATGTTGATCAGTGTCGGCTCTGAATATTTACAGGTGCAACACCGGAAGTAGGTGGCGCACCGGAGGATGCGCAGATTGCACAGCTATATGTTGCTACAGCTATACAGCTATGTGTTGCGCGCTATCTCGTTCTTGCCCAACTAAGGAAGAACCTCCGCTGTTTCCAGCCTGTATTTTATTATGTTACGAAATATCATATGCCATTCCTTTTCAATAAAATAGGAATGGGATATGATATTTTGACCCCCCCCCCCCCCCCCCCAAGAGGTCGCGACCCACAGGTTGAAAACCACTGCACTAAATAATTTGTACATCACTGTTTTTAAAGGTCTTCAATAGAATATTACTTACTCTGACAGCTCTTCTATAGTCCTCAATGTGTGGGTATTTGGCGACCTTCGAAACGATCTTCGCCCTGGAAATGAAGTACCGGGATATCTGGTCAAAGAAGGCTGCAGCCTCGGACTCCACAGACTGCACTTCGGCCAGTGTGTCCTCCTGTATTGACACACCAAAATTGTTGCCGTCCTCTATCTTCGGAATCATGAATGAGATCCACATTTTCAGCTGAAAAATAAAAATTTAAATAACATTTTGTGAACCTAAGTGAAAAAAAATCAGATTTTGATGAATAAGGTAACAATCAATTTGTTATCTTTGTAAATATTAACAACAGAAAGTAGCCTTAAAATGTTTAGGTTAATTACACTGAAGTCTCATATCTCTACATCTGGTATTGTGTCAAGAACCCAATATGGGAGAATCTCAGTTCAATCCCTAACATTTTAAAGATAATGAAATAATTATGTAGTTAAAAGTAGGAGTTATAGAGATGACACACACACACATACACACATGTAATTTATGGCAATAAATATATTGATTGAGGACTTGTTTATAATTACCATCCATAAAATTACAGAGCAAACCAATTATTTTAAAGATTGTAAGTTATAGTTGGAAACAACATTCTACACTACATTTAAATATGCCCTAAATAATTACTGGGAACAGGCAGCTGTGCCTGCAACATTGTTTGCATGGGATTTGGATAAGAAGTAGGTTGGGAGTGTTAAGTGTTAAGGGAGTTGGCAGATATTCTTTTTTATTGTAAACCAGAGAACAATAATTACAGAAACAGCAGTTACAAAAGACAAGTTTAAAACTATTTACTATAAACCATTCCACGAGTCGAACTCCTAGGGAACAAATACTCACATCTCATTGGTCAATGTGCACGGCTAGAGATAAGTGAAACAATAAGCGAAGATCGTCTGCTTCATTGGGTAGGTTTACATGCTGGCGCTGGCTATTGAACGTCATGCGCATTAAGCAATGCGCACACATGGACGAACTCCTTTGGGAGCTTGTTTTGTGGAATGGAGTACAATTTCCTTTTTTTAAGAAGAATTGTTTGTTTTTCTCATATTTTAGTTGATTTTTGTTATCTTTTTAATCAATGTCCAGCCACAATTTGTTTTAAGTTGTATTTTTATGATGCAATAAATACTTTTTTATGTTATCTTAACAAGTACAATTGGTGGCTTTATTACTAATAGTAATTTCTTCCAGGCAACCTCATATTTGAGTATGCCGGAGGTGAAATAGATATGGGTGTACAATAATACAAATCTTAATAGACATAGTTACTTAGTTAGACCTGAGATGTCCGCACTTAGCCTGGTTGGGCCATTATATTAATAGACATACTGTAGTTATTTATACCAACCAAGTTTGAATCCTCAACTAGCTCTCTGATGTGGGGTTTGACAAGGTGTATCAGGTCGCTGAGTGGTTTGTTGCATGGTACAGTGCCATTGGGCAAAGCATACACCCTTGTGCCATCGACAGTAGAGTTGCTTGACACCTCAGATGAGTCCAGACGAGCACGCTTGGCATTAGGCTCGCTGGCGGTGATGACAGCAGCAGGTGGTGGTATGGGAATGTTTAAGTCCTGTAATTGTGACAAATAAAAAGCTTTTCTTCATTATATTATTTCTGATTTATATGATAAATCTATCTTGAAACAACTCGATGTAAAAAAGAGATGTACAATGGGAAAAATTTGTGATACTTATTTCATTCAGAAAGACACACATTATTCATGTTGCTCAATAGTGACATAAGTCAATCATACCTGGTGAACATCGGCAAAGTCTCGATTTTGAAAGTGTGGTGTTTCTAAAAGTTCATTCAGCTTCACAATCTTTTCTGGGAAACCCTTTATTATAAGATGCTCTGCTTTTTGTTTCAGAGAGTCCTTGTAGTCCTGAACCTGAAAAGATTCTCATTAAGTTATTTTGCATGGATAAAATATCTTAAAGTTGTGAACGAGAATCTCGAGGTATATTAAACACTAGGGCTGCGTTTCGTAAAACTACAATTTGTAGTTAATTACGACAAGTCGAGGTACATTGCGTAGCAGTCTTGATGATGCTGACGTTGCAATGAAGATACGTCGAATTGTCAAAGTAAAACATGAATTGTAGTTCTATGAAACAGGCCCCGGTCCGTACCAATCACTAGAAAGAAGTGTTCGAGGTTATGTTGACTTACTCATTGATCATTGCTTTTTACTTCGATATTCACTAGGACCTGTAGTATTAAAATACATTGTGAGCCCCTCTGTACAATTAAACATTGCAGATATCACAAGGTAAGCTACACTTCTATGCTCCGTTCACAAGGTCCCACACGCTAACTGACGACTCGTGTCAAAACCTGAAGCTGAGAAACTGAAGATGACGATGTATAGGATATTGAAACGATTACCTTCTTTGCTACGTCCGTCATTGTATTTTGGGTATTTTGGGCTTTCAATCAAGTAGACACTAATTTCTTTATTACAAAAATACACGGTTTCACAATCGTTAATAATTTGCCCAAATTTACGATGCGTTCAAGAACAATTTTAGTGTGGTCAGCCTGTTTATCCAATTTAAGACTACTTATAGTTTGAAAAGGTAACGGTTTGAAACCAAAAGGTACGGTTTTCTTATATAGTTCAATTAAATTTATTGGGACTCACTGCACTGATTATGCAATACGATTAAGCCATTCACGTTTTAGGCAAGAAATAGCCTATTATAAGAACATTTATTCAAATATAAAAAATTAAAATCCATTAAAAATATTTTTACAAAATGTCCGAAGTTAAAAAAACTTCATAATCCATTGTGTTTAAGAGTATATTTTTATCTATATACCTAGTTAAAACTACCAAATTATCATAACTACCACTTCCAGGTTTTTTTTCCTAAAAACAATTTTACAAGTCGCATAGTCAAGTAATCAAAAAAAATTTGAGCGGGGGGCAAGGGGTGCTAGGGGCGCTTACAAATTTATAGGGAGGAGCTGCCCTTCTCTTTTAACATGTAACTGTCCACTCTATCGGGTTTCACTCCAAAGTGTCAAAATAAGTATGTATTTGACAGTTCGGATTAGGTTAAGTCGGACAACTCCATACAATGAAATATAAGTGCCCCTGATTGTTAATCGCATTTGAAGATTGAAACGTCAGTTTTTTTATAATCGGATATTAAATCTTCTGCAGTGCCCCGGAATTTATTTGATTATTTATTTGATCATCAAACAAATCAAAAATCCGGGGCATGGTCAATAATCATATTATTATCGCAGTAAAGAGTATAAGAGTCGGTATGAGTATGAGAATATGAATAAATAGATAGGTTATAGTAAAAGCGCGCAATGCGCGCGAAAATTCCTGGAGTTTTACTGGAAATTATTATTGATCATCCTTTTCTCACACTTTTCTGTCCATCATCCTAAGATGGACAACGAATACCAACGGACAGAAAAGGGACGCAGGGATGTCGGGAAGGCAAACAGGATGATTTTCAGTTCAAGTCTGCTTTATCTCACTGCACTGATTTAGGACTTCTTTGTCCGAAAAGGGGTAATCGGGCAACCCTGTACTATTGCTATTTTTGATGAGTTAGTTAAGACTCAAACCAAATCCTACCATTGTCCGTAACGGTGAGTACAAAATTATCAGGAATTATTTATTTATAACTTAATTAGGTAGGTATTTATTTCATAAAATCTATTGGCACAGTTTTTATTGTCACTTTAAATTTTTTCTAACTGTCCATCAATCACTCATCACCGTCAATTTTTGATCAAATAACCAAAAGGAGTTTAATAGCGTGACAACTAAGGAAAAATATTTTCCTGCTATTTTATCAAAAGATGATTTCCATTTTGTTTCCCTCAGATAAAATAATAATTAAATATTTTACTTTATCCTTATTATCAGAAAAAAAAATTGAACGCGTGAATGCCCAATGTGCTGATGATCGCGGTGTCATTACCGTTACGCACAACGGTACACAATACACAAACATTTTCGTGTAGAGCTCTCATTGCCGTTACGTGCAACGGTACTGATATTTAACTTAGGTGACTGTTTTTCAATATTATGGCAACATTGGCTGATATCTGGTAACAATGATATTAATTGTTATGCTGTGTGTATAAATTAATGTCATTCACGTTCACGCACGTTGTTTTCGAGTATCTAACAAAACATGTCTTCTTTCAAATTTAACTTTAATAATGAAGCTGATTTACCTAGTGTACCTCAAAATGGTAAGCTTAATTATAACGCACTAGGCACTTACTCATTGACATAATTGGTTTGGTTATACAAGCACTAAGTTTAGTAATGTTTAGATACCTAATTAAATCTAAACATTAACCTTAGTGCTGTTACCTAATTATTAACAGTAACTGTAATGATGATTTAAACGAAATGTGTTTTCAGATAGTAAAATCTTACCTAAGGAAGATATCCAATGGTTGAGAAGTTCAGAAATAAAACCCGACAAATCAATTTTAGATTCTAATACCAGCGCTAAAATATTAGTTTTTGATGACATCGAGATTTGTTACGTTAATCCTGGAGAAGTTTTGAAAACAATGAAAAACAAATTCAACGATATAATTTGTGCTGAGAATAATCATAGCGACCTCATTACGGGTAAATACGAAGGTAAGGAAAACTAAATAACTACAGATTGTGTACCTAAACATTTTGTTGAAACTTATTAATTACTCATTTCAATATTAGCTTTACATTATATACCTACCTATGACTTAAAACTATACCTGCAGCTAATAAAAATCACAATCAATCAATTACATAATATATAATTATGCTGGGGCATATCTGAGCCAAATGATTTCTCTCGCTATGCAATGCTGCCCGTACCATGGGGATTTTTGGGCCGGATGTGGCTCGGGGCGATTTATTTGGTTAGGTTATATCATTTATTATCAATAGTGTTTTGATATTGTATTATTTCTTTTTTATTTTACCATTTTGACTGACGCAACCTGCGGGTGTGTTGTATCGATTATTATTATTTCCTTATTTGTATTTTAATGTGTATTATCTTTTTATGTGTGTTTTTTTGTTGTAATTCTGAGTTAAGATTCTTTTATGTGTTATTGAAATTAAATATTACATAATTGATACCTACATAATTTGTAATTGGGTTCAAAGATATTTATTTCTCATAAAGAACTTACATTTCACTTAATTAATGAGAAAATAAAACTTAAAATTAGATTAAATTTATATGGCATGCATAAAGATTTGCAACCATGCTATAGCAAATAAATACTCTTATTCTTACAATATATTAAGTCTTGATTGTTCAATCCACATCAGCTACTTAAAAGTGACTGGATGACATGTGCAACCATGTTATAAAGAAGTGGGTTTATCCATCTTTATTTCTTATTTGTTTTTCAGGAGGCTTGAAAGTTTGGGAGTGCACAAAGGATCTAATAGAGTATCTGATCTCTAACAGAGATAGTGTGACTTTGGAAAACGCTAGAATATTGGACTTGGGTTGTGGTTCGGGACTGTTAGGAATTTATGCTTTGTTGAATGGGGCTCACGTTACTTTTCAAGATTATGTAAGTATTAGTAAGATTATTATTACAGCCAAGAAAAATTTATAAATTGCTAAAAGAAGGGTGATTTTGCTAAGATATGCTACATGTTTTAACCTTAAAATTTATTTTTGCAGAATAAGGAGGTAATAGAATGCATTACAGTACCAAACGTTTTTTTAAATATTGAAAATGAAGAAGAAAAGAGTATAGATATAGCAAAGTGCAAGTTCTATTGCGGAGACTGGGCGTCTTTTAATAGTTTACTGGTATACGATGAACCATATGACATGATAGTCACCTCTGAAACAATTTACAATAGTAATAATTATGAAAAACTGGTTGACATCTTTGCAAAAAGACTGAGTACTAATGGAACAGTTTACGTTGCGGCTAAAACATATTATTTTGGTGTCGGAGGTGGCACCAGGCAATTTGAAAAAGAGCTGCAAAAAAGTGGTCTGTTCAAGTGTGAGGTTTGCTGGCAGGGCTTGGGTGGGATACAGAGAGAGATTCTAAAAATAAATAGAATTTGCTCTTAAGAATAAATAGATTAGTATTAGACTACGCGTCTTTTTTAGCAGGAGCAAAGACCACCAGTTTGACAAAAACGACTACCTAGTGACCGGAAGTTTGGGATTTTGGAGAACTCTAAACGTTGTCCAAAAAAGTGGAAATTAAAGAGTAATGCTCTTTATTTATAAAAACACTATTCCTCTAAAGCACTCCTCAGGGGGAGTTTATGTGGTTACGTCTTTTCCTTCTAAGATTGGAGACACATATTATTTTAATCAACGTTTATCGAGTATTTTAAGGAATCGTTTTTATAAATAAGGCCATAAGATTTTGCTCACAATTTTTCTCCTTGTTATTTTCTTGTACCTACTTAGGTATGTTTCGTAAAAGTAGAGCACTTTAAAAATGTAACTAAGGCCTCTTAAGGCCTCTAACAGACGAGCAGCACTTTGCTGTCGATTAAATAATTAAAAAACTTTTCGTTATTTTTTCGTAGAAGTGGATTAAGAGTATAAAAATCACTTTTCACTCCATCTGCTCGAAATGATGCATTTTGATGCCCAAATTTAGGACCCAAAACAGGCTATTGTTGTTCAAAATTGGGTTTTGAATCTATTTACCTTTAGGTACCTTTAAGTAAATAGATTCAAATTCCAATTTTGAATTTATATACTAATGCACTCATTTACTAAGAAGTCGGACTTCTCTTTCACTCTTGAGGATTCGTTCCAACCCAAGCAATAAGTTTCAAAACCGAGTTTGGAACTACTTACTGAACTACCAAACTCTTTGCTGCAAAACTTTAAAGTACCTAAGTGTCAAATACTTGAAATTGGAACGTAAGTTTTGTTTTCTGTGCAAAAAATCAATAACATTGGCGCGCTTTTTTTGACTATTTTCACTTATTTTCTCGGAAAAATGTCGTCATGCGATGATTATAGTGTCTTCTTAACACCAGAATATATAAAAAACAAGCAACACAAACAATTCAAAACCTACCAGAAGCTCAAAAGAACATTAAAGTGTTATATTTTATTCCATTCCTCTCAGATGGTAGTGAAAACCAGAATGTTCTACACGGGCGCAAATCATTTTTGGTCTCGGTAGTGTTGAATCCCTCGCTCCTTCAGCGATTCTTAGTTAAAGCCCTCGCTTGGCTCGGGCTTTAATGCAAGAATCGCCTGAGTTCGCTCTACAACCTCGACGCAAAAATTTTGTTTGCACCCTTGAACAATCTAGGTACTATTGTTCTTTATGTGTTATTATTTCACTAACCTACAATGACCGATTTCGTCTTCTACGTTTGCGTCGATGGAGTAGAAGCAGCAATAGTGTTTCCTCCTCGAAATTCATTTTGATACTGACTGTCTCTTGTACTATGACGATCGAACTGCGCACCACAGCAAAGCCGCCGGCATCGGTGGGCTGCAGCCGTCGACGTGTCGACAGCTGCTGCCGACCAATGTCGACAGATGACGATGACGGCTCCGCAGCAAGCGCCGACCAATGCAGGTGGCTGAAGTTGACTCAGTCGACAGCAAAGTGCTGCTCGTCTGTAAGCAGCCTAAACGATCTGTATTATTTTCGGTAAAATTAGTGAGGTTTCACTTCCAGTTTGTAGTTTAAAAAAATACTATAAATAAAATTTAAAAACTGGTGCTTGAGCCATGGGCATAACATTATATTCTGTCGGAATCCTGACATTTGCGATAGCAATTGGTATGAAATTTGACAGACGATTGGAATCGTTCTAGATTTGCTGCGCGTAATGTAGTTTCACTTCACTATGCGCCGAAAGGTCAATCTACCGAGACAAAAAGGATCAAATGATTTAATTCTTAGTAATAATAAAACACAGACAACCATCAGGTTGACATGCAAGCACGCTTGACGGTTACTTTTTATCATGTCTACTCATATCATATTCCTTGGCATCCCTTACCGTCCATTTCATTGATCTTAATTTTTTGTTTCAAAACAATAAAATGTTAAATAATAATAAGTGTAGAATATTAAACATTATAATAGAACTCGTTTGGAAGCCCGTATTGTACCTACTTATAATAATAAACTTTTTCTAAATATATTTAAGGAGAAAGTCTTTCATACACCCAACCGTCTTCCCCCTGATGCAAGATCTTGCCATCAGGGACTTCACCATCTTTCGGTTTCCTAAACTTGATGCGATCGTGCAGACGGTCTCGTTGACCTTGCCAGAATTCGACAGCCCGAGGTCGGATTATGTAACCGCCCCTGTAACGAAACGATAAAATTTCCAGCTCAGTAGGTATAATTAAACTAGAATTTCATCTATGATGCGACCCAAAAACATTAACAGAAATAGTTAATTGAAACTTACGGTTTTAATACAAGGATCTAGGCATTTTAATTTTACTTTTTATTCCACTAAATCCCTAGGTGGACATTATGTCGATGAAAAGGGGGATTTATCGTGGAAGGACAAGAAAAAATACACAAAGAGGCGAGCGGATCCTAGTCTCCGCCTTCTCCTCTAGGGTAAAGGCACGAGTATGCATATAATTCAAAACATGTTAAGAAAAATTAAATTGCCAACTTACCAATGTTTAGGCTTCGGAACTTCTTTACCAGGAATCATGTAATCAGCTTCAAGTACTTTTTCTCGTTCACACAAAATATCTCTTGATTCTATCGGAGTGCTCTGGAAACTGGCACAAGCAGCAATTTGGCTTGGAACTGGCCTAGAATGAAAATACTTATCTGATTCTTCATCAGAAAGCTTCTCGACTTTTCCCTCAATCCTGACAGATCTGTTCAATATTTCCCAGTAGAAGGTAGCTGCTACGTTGGGGTTGATATCCTGAAAAATATTAGAAATACAAGTTATGAGAATATGAGACTTTCATAAATTTTTTGGCACATAATATTTTTTATACTACACCTGCTTGGAAAGTACCTTGATACTTTATCAAATTTACGGTAGAAAGTACGTCATTGCATATCGAACAAATATGCGGGGAGAAAACGCATCTGAGCGGGAGAGAAAAGTGTATGAATATCCATTTCTTACGTGGTTTTTCTTTTTTAATTTTGGGTAAGACTATGCGCCGGTAACCTAAATATCAAAAGCCAAAAAGTTTTTACAGTGAGTTTTTATCTCCAAGTTCGCAAAATGACACTGGCCACTAGCTGTGTGTTGGATGGTGTCGGGCTGGCAGTGCGACCCTGCGGCGGCAGGATAAACAATTTGAAAAAAAAGGTGTAGTATAAAGCACTATGTATCACTCGAGAGAAACTGCGATTCCCGATCTCGGGTGTTTTAAAGCCCTCGCCTACGGCTCGGGCTTCAAACGACACCCTCGACGGTAATCGGTCACTTTCTCCTCTCGGTGAACAATGTACTATTATTGACAGAATAAGACCTGAAGTCAATGGCTGAGTTTCAGAAAAAATAAACAAGTTAGTATGTAACATTACCAACGTTAGATGAGAATTTCGCTACAAAAAGTCGCAACTTTAGCTGTCATTTTAAGTCTCATCCATTTACCTACATCTCAGAGTTTGGTCATGCCATCTAGAAGCCATTGTGGAAATTATACACTTATTCATGTCTTATGTACCTCCTTAAATATCCTGGCTAACTCACCATTTCCCCAGCTTTTCTACTTTCATAATTAGTGAAAAATTTGAATCCATCTTTTCCATATCCTTTGCATAGAACAAATCTTGCAGATGGAAAGCCCTCCCTGCAAAATCAATATTTAATTGACAACATCTCGCTCTAATTATTTCATGTAGAGTTATTAAAATATGTCACGCGTTAAGAGGGGGGAAGGGGGTCAACAAAGTGTGAAATTGTGTGACAAGGGGTGGAAGGGGTCCTAAGTTTCGTGATGTCACATTTCAATAATATAATATACTTAATAATTTACTGTTTTGTTAGTTTTTTCAAATATTTGATATGATGTTATTGTTGATAACATAAAAAAATGGAAATAAAACTAATTTCGGAACTGCTGCTTTAAACTAATAATTTCTAGATGTAAAATTACAAAATATGTAATGTCACACTAGGGTCATATGTAATCCATCTGTGACAAGGATGGGGGAGGGTCAAAAAACACGAAATAAGTGTGACGTACTTTATGGATAACCCCTAATGACTGGGTGATGTAATTTTAATAGCACAGCACCGATATACGTACTATCAAGATAATTTGGAATTGGTGGAAGGCCACACATTTTTAGAAGTTACGTATGAAGCGCAAAACTATATTATTATGTATGTACTATATCTGCATTATACATTATTTAGATCCCCTTTATTGTTGTAGACTTTTCGTAGTAGGAACCACACCATTTGAATAATTTACTTACTTGGTTGCAGTCGCCAAACACATTGCATTGGGCTCTAGGATTTCTTTTCTCTCACAAGCTTCATCAAACCATGATTTAAATTGGCCAAAGGGTTCCTTTGATGCAAGATGGGATTCCAAAAAAGTCTCACTTTTATCCTTATATCTGATACGCATTCCTAAAAACATTCTTAAGATAACTATAAACATTCTTTTATGCATATACCTATTTTATATTTATTTATGTATATTTAATTTTATGTGTATATATTTTAGCAGTTTAGTTTAGTTATAAACACAGTTAATTTTACACGTAACTAGTACAATTTCGTGAACAGAAAAAAATATTATTTGCGGTATTAAGTAAGAGCATAAATATCGTATCCAGGTAATTACTTAAATACACTTTCTCTATACTAACCTCCAATATCGATGCTCATCTTGCGGTTGAGTTGTAAATTATTAAAATGCAAAGAAAAACACTTAAGTTTTGATCCCATGCGAACAAAAAAATGTGACTCGATGAATAGTTAGAAACCTTGAATTCACATTACAAATTGACAAGGTATTAGGTAAGTATTATCTTGTTTATCTCAATACTGCTAAATCACCACCAAATGGGCTGACTGAGCTGTAGCAACAGTGGTTATATTCTCTTTGACAGTAGCAAGCAATAGATAGGTAGGTGAGTGAGGAGATGAGTGAATGGAATGATAAATTACAATGGAGTGAAAAAGGCCAAAATCACAGATTACATAGACGTCGACACTCACATTCACAGCTGACAGGAGTGGGTGGGAAGGAGACTTGAGTTGTTGTGTTGTCAATTATCGTTACGTTATTGTCATAACGTTATTTAATTTGGAGGACATCACTAAAAAGCGTTAGAAACCGTCCCGATGACACAGAACAGAACATAAAGAGAACCAGTTTAATGTGTGAACCATTTATTCTCATCCTTAAATTAATTAATTAATCCGAGATTCCCATAATACCTGATATCTGAGATTATTCTTAATCTGAGATATTTATCCCTCCGGCATATAGTCTGTGTACAAATACACAGACTATATAAT
The DNA here is from genome assembly GCA_947308005.1 of Yponomeuta malinellus. Lineage (NCBI taxonomy): Eukaryota > Metazoa > Arthropoda > Insecta > Lepidoptera > Yponomeutidae > Yponomeuta > Yponomeuta malinellus. Next base: position 8,984,962 of record OX371006.1, on the reverse strand, counting down.
TGTCGACTTTGCGTCGAAAACAGGAAAACGCAAATAAACAAAAAAAATCGTATTTAACGTGGCAAACCTTTTATTATTTATATATAAATTATTGTAGTGCCGTGAAATACACGATGAACGTGGAATCTGAAGTTGTAAAGGAGAGAATCCACACGGAACCGATGTTAAACGATCCTCGCTACATAACCTTACTTAGCGTCGTAGTTCTCGCTTTCACCCTCTGTAAGTCGTAGCATCCAGTAATTTATCTGGATTTATGGGTACTGTGACATGTTGAACTTTTGTTTGATTGGATTTTTCCAGTGTTTTGGTGGTGCTTCAGCCGCCGGCGCCAGGCGCGCCGATCGGTGCTGTTAACCGGCCTCTCTGACTCTGGCAAAACTCTGTTGTTCGTGCGGCTCCTCTACTCGCAGTATCGACAGACCTTTACCTCGATGAAGGAGAATGTTGAAGAGTACATAACTTCCCATGTCAGTTAACCAAGTACAATGTTTTTGATAATTTAGTGGTCAATGACCCAAGTATCGCTCGAATCGCGAATCTCAAGAATCGTTCCTAGCCCCGGCTGCCTGAGTGATCTTAAACAATCACAAAGATTAAGCAACACAGGGCGCGTTCAGTGCGTGGATGGGTCGCCGTCTATGCCTAACGCTAGTAGCGTTTTTCCGAGCGGTTCCGTGCTTTGCAAGGCACGTTAAGCTGTTGGTGCCGGCTGCCGTCGATAGATGGCAGTCGTTAAGCCAAGTCAGAGGCCTTAGGGCGGCTTGACAACTTCAGACAGTAGACGAGCCACTAGTCTACACGCCTCCACCAATCTGGACTTGGCCCCCGTGGTGGAGTATGGTCTATACCTTCCCCAGGGAAGAGACCCGTGCCCCTTGGTGGGGACATAATGGGTTGATGATGACCCAAGTATAGGTTGTCCTCGTGTAACGTGTTTTGCCTCACCTAAGGTTCAAGAGTGGTTTGAACAGTTCTCTAATAGTTTACCATTTTAACCCTTATCCACTGACGTACGTCTGAGAGACGTAGGTACACAATTAAAGCGGTCATATCTTTTTACACCAAACGTGCACGGACTTGTCCTTTCCTGTACCTTCCTAATACCCAGAGACGCGCGCGCAGCAGGGGTGAGCGGACGTGCGCCGCGCCTCCATTAGGTAAGAATAGCCTTCCTGACGTCTGTGGGACGTAGCGTCAGAGTTAATGGAAGTTTTAATTTTTTTAATAATTTTTTCTTAGAGTTATAATGGCTTCAAATAAACGTGATTAGAATACTCAATGCCCGACTTCAAGTAAACTGCCTCAAATCAACGTTACTGATCAAGGTTTGAGCGTTTGGTCACGAAAACCCTTGCCTTTTCGGAGTCTGATGATTCTTCAGCTGATGAGAATGACATCCTGCCACAGGAGGCTGAAGTAGACTCCTCATGGGATAGCGATGACAATATCCCGATAGCAGAAGTATCGAGTGAAACGGGACCTCGGTTGTATGTCATGTTTAAGAAACCTGTGTGTTTGCAGTGTTCAAAACCGGCTTGTAACACAATGACATGTCGTTAAATAGTGTTAACTTCCTAATAATATGCCATTTATTTGTTTTTTAATAAATAAGTACTATCTAGATATTAAGATACTATCAGCTCTGTGTTCATTTTAGACTGATCAGTTATGTTTTTGAGCCGTTAGAAAGAAAGTGTTTTTTGTTTCCGTTGATTTTTCTATGTTTTGTAATTTGAGTTTAGGCAAATACTTTCCATATAAATAACGTGTTTTTTTTTATTAATTTGGTACCCATTATGCTAAAGTAACAATAAATAATAAAATAAATTAATAAATAATAATATCATAATAATAAAGACTATTTAAAAAACCGTACGTCAGAGTGACGTACGTCAGTGTTAATGAAAGTAAATAATGGTCAGTGTTTAAGGGTTAAATGGCAACTCAAATTGGTCCTGTCTCAGACGACTGGTTCTGCAAATGTAGAGTCAGCCTATAATAATAGGGGTTAAAGTATGAAATTGCCGTTTTATTGCAATAGGTTCTTTGAATTGACATAGAATGTTCATGGTTTGAGGTTTTCGAATGAAACTTTTTTCAAATGGTTTCTATGATGTTCTTTTTTTAAAAAATGTGAAACATTTGAATATCGACTTTCAATTGTTTTTGTTATTCAATTTAGACAAGAAAGATGGATACTGCGAAAATTCGAGTGATTATGAGGCACCCATTTTTCGTATTTTTTTATTTTATTGATTTGACGCAAGTGAGTCAATATTGTGGGTAAGGTAACGTTAAACCATGCCGCTAATTCCTGGGTAGTTTGACTAGGGTCGGCTTCCACTATCTCTCTTAATTCATCGTTATTCACCTGTGTGGGCGGTCTTCCTCGTGGCTCGTTCTTTAAGTCGAAATTTCCATCACGAAAGCGTTTAAACCAAAATCGCACGGTGCGTTCATTAGTAGACCCCTCTCCAAACGCAGCATTGATATTGCGGGCTGTTTCTGCCGCGTTAGTTCCGCGTCGGAACTCGTATTCAAAAATCACTCGAATTTTCGCAGTATCCATCTTTCTTGTCTAAATTGAATAATAAAAACAATTGAAAGTCGATATTCAAAGGTTTCACATTTTTTAAAAAAAGAACATCATAGAAACCATTTGAAAAAAGTTTCATTCGAAAACCTCAAACCATGAAGATTCTATGTCAATTCAAAGAACCTATTGCAATAAAACGGCAATTTCATACTTTAACCCCTAATATGTATTAGACAGTTTAGTGTAGCCAAAATTTTAAGAATCCACCCAGTTAAAGATTTTGTGGAAATTAGAAACAGCTGATTTTTTTATGCAATATGCAGTCCAACAGTAATGGTGCTTATTGATGCTATTTGTTTACAAAAATCTTTAATTTTATCTACTGCTGTACATAGGCCTAGGCCATCCTCATCCAACCCCTGCCAGCAATCTGCCTCAGAAGTTGTGGCATTAATCTGGTCACAATTGCCGCAGAACCAATAGCCGATACTGTACATAGGTTCTCGTGTGGAGACCACAAACTGGCCAATGCATTGTAGGATACCCACTAGCTCACAGGCCCGACGATATAAGGCACATAAAAATCTTATAAATATAATACCTTTAAATGAGCAATTCTTATATATATATAATTTGTATCTCAGACACAGCTCCAACTCTTCATGAAATTTAGTATGCATGGGGTTTCAGGGGCGATAAATCAATCTAGCTAGGTTTCATTTTTAGAAAACGTCATTTTATCAGCGTTTTCAGGCAATCGAAAACTGCTACAATCCAGTTTAATTTTTTTTCCCTATTTATTCCCTTTTTTCCCCTTTTCTTTCATTTATCTAAATATAATTTCCAAAAAACACAACAAAAAGAAAACCGAGCACAGCTTGGTCATCCAGGTACTGCGACATTAAGTCAGTATAGCCAGTATGTAAGTATAGTAATATTATAACGTTACACATGATACTATTAATAAAAAATGTTTATTTTATGTCTCAGAATTCACTGAGGATCGTGGACGTCCCTGGGCAGGAGAGGCTGAAGAAGAAGTTCTTTGATCAGTACAAGAACAGCGCTAAAGCTATTGTCTATGTGGTGGACTCAGTCACCATTCAGAAGGAGATCAGAGATGTTGCCGAGTAAGTTCTGTTATTCAGCTTAGTTTGGTAATGACAGGTTTTGTTTACAATTTTCATCATCATCATCAACTCATTATGTCCCCACCGAGGGGCACAATACAATACTTACTGCATATCGTCCCTGTAGACGATAAAGTATTGTTTTGTGTAATTCATATTTTTAATTACTACTTAGTTTAAATCTTTCATACGTGTAACGCCATCTGTTGGCCAATTGTTTAAGCTTAATAAAGCCTGACCTCACGCACGTCGGTGCAGCAGGACTTTTGCACATGCGTATTATCGATTATATAAAAAAGTGAAATCTGCGACTCTCAACGCGGCCATTTTTTTTTTTAGTTTTGTTCCAGCTTATTAATTTTATATTTTTTATTCGTCGTCTGCCTGTCACATGAAAACCTCGTCTGATGCTTTTATTGCTGAAAGGCAGTCCATACGTTACAGTCCCCATAAAGTGAAAAACCTTCGAGTAACAGTTTCTTAGTTTTGCGATACAGGGGTTTCTTTTCAGTTTAGTGCTAGATACACTATAATATTAAATTTTCACTTTCAAATTGAGAAACTGTTGTTACCTGATTGTTTGAATCCTGTGTCAAACTTGTTACCTGCTAATTCAGCAAATAAATTAAATAAATAACTTCCACACAACACAATAACTTGTCCTGGTCCCAAACTAGAATACCCCGTGTTATGGTAACCAGGCAAGGACGTCACAAATATGGAAATACACCCAGACTATACTTATGTATTCGGTCATTTCATCCCCAGATACCTGTACAGCATTCTGTCAGATGCCATTGTCCAGGGCAACAGCCTGCCCGTGTTGGTGCTGTGTAACAAACAAGACCAGCCCCTGGCTAAAGGCAGCCAGGTTATTAAAGGCCTACTTGAGAAGGAGATGTAAGTTCTATAATCCAATCTCGTCTCCTAAAGAATAGGCCCTCATGCTTATTCCGCTCACTGACTACTTTGAGGTAAAATAAAATTTATAAGAGAAACCTAACATTTTTTGTTATTATTATGTCCAAAAGATTAAGCATTGTATCGAAAAATTCAACCCATAGATTTTCTTTTGTTGGGTTAAGATTTGTGAAAAGCAATCATAAATAATAAAAAAGAACTGGGCCTCCTGCTGTCCCTTTGGAAGCCGCCAGCTCCCATAAGCAGGCGTTTATAGCCCCACCGTTTAGAAAATATCTCGAAAATAAAGCAAGTTATAAAAAATATATATTTTGCTGCCCCAAAACGCCTTATATAATAATAATAACATAGTATAAGCCTTTATTTCTTGACAGACAATTTACAAATTTTTTGTATACATACTATAAAACTGTTTTTAAACTGTTCATTTTTTATATCACACTAGTACTGAAACTTGTCAAGCTCTGTCTCGGCAGAAGCCTCTTTCATGTCTTACCACGTCGCCCTATCCAATATATTCTTCTAAAGTTCTGTGGCAGAACCATCCCCCCATCAATTTTGTGGTCTTCCTCTCCTCATTTTCGCGTCTCTAACCTAAACCGCCTTAGCGCTCCCTAATTTCCTCTGAGCCGCCAGCTGTTCCCCTGAAAGCCTCCAGCACCCTCGACCGCCCCGCCCACTTATCGTCCGACCTTTAGAAACACTTCTAAAGCAAGGGTGCACAATCGATTTCAAAGCAGGCCATAAGGTGGGTTGCCAGTGGGCCATCGGTGGTATTGCCAGATTTTACACGCTTTTATTAGCTTCACTTGTATGTAACTGAAAAACTAAGTCTGTCATCAACATTTCGGTTGCAAATCTAGGACATTCTTGTCCGAAATATAAACGGCACTTAATATAAGATGGTACCTGACAAGTGCCGTTTATGTTTCGGTTTGTTTCATCCATGGACTTAGTCCTAATGTTTCAATTTCTCCCTATCAAAATAGAACTCTATCACAAAACTGAATTCGCAGCTACCAAAAAAGAGCACATTAACTTTTTATAACCTTTAACAGTTTTATTTATTAAAATCATTGTCACACAAAAGTCACATACAAGCGATAGGTAAAACATATAATATATTCAATCCCCCTTTATAATTGATTATTGTTTTAGTACAAGCCAGTCTAAAACCTATTTTTTATTCGTCTGCAGAAACCTAGTGCGCGTCACTAAGTCTAGCCAGCTGCAATCGGTCGACCCGTCGCAATCCAACAGCTCTGCATTTCTTGGCAAGATAGGAAAGGACTTTGAGTTCTCACAGCTGAGCAGTAAGGTTGAGTTTGCCGAGAGCTCGGCTAACACCGGCGATGACGATACGCCAGCAGACATTAAGCCATTGCAGGAATTCATCGCCAAGTTGTAAGGATTTAAGAGGACGATATTGATCTGATTCTTCCATGATTGAACACCCATCTCAGTAGGTGATTCTGCTTCTTGCTTCGATCCATCGTGTTTCATTGAACATAAATAGGATATTTCCATATTTTTTAATGATTTCCTCAGGTCCAGTTAAACTAAATTCTATACATCCCCTAAATTAATCATGAGTTTTTTTTATTGTGGCAACTCCAACGATGAGGTCAAAAACATGTATATCGCGCATCTAAAACCAGATTATTCCAGCATTAGTGTTTCAACAAGTAAAATTGAACTGTGAACAATATGAATATTATGTGAAGACAATGTTGGGGCGGAACTATCGATCTCCTAATTTTGTCATTTACTTACATGCGTTTACACTGCATTTATTTCTAATCATTTAATTTGACGCGAAAGGAATATTTTTTACTTCCATGGGAATATTCATTGTTTAAATGTATTGGATTTAATTATTTTTTTCTTTAAAATCTACTACTGAAAGTCTTGTTAAGTGACTACTTATATAATGAAAAAATATCATAGTAAAAAAAGAGTGGTTGAAATGAAGTTATTGAGTATGTATTTTTTACCTTAAAAATAACTTGTGTCAAACATATTAAAGCAATGCTTGATTTTTGTAATTTAAAGAGTTTCTATAGTAACATAATAACCCATCCCTATCACTACATTACACTTAAAATGTCTTTAGAAATATCCCCTTCGGTTTTTTTGTAGTCGCCCAAAGTAACTTTACATTGAAATATCGCAAAGGTAATATCATTGTAGTATTTAATAGACCGTCAATGACTAAGCCGATGTCAGTGAACATCAGAACCAATATTGATTATCGTAATTGTTATTTTTGCATATTCATATTTTCATAATTATGCATATCGGCAGGTGTCAATAATGGGGGTTACATTCAAAGCGATTGATTAAAACTCTCGCTTTTAAAGGGGTAAAGGACAACCGATTGATTTTGCACGTAGCTTCGCTACCTAGTACAAGACCCTACCCAGGACAAAAGTACTACTCGACATTAGTGGGCATATACCGTTTGATTTGATACTTTCGTAAATAGACAATAGTTATACGCATAACATGATAAAAATTTCGGCAGATATTACTATAATTACCTCCGACGTTGTGTTAGTCCAATAAATTCACTTATAAACAAAGTCTCTTGTACAAAAATAATGAGAATGGACTCAGTGCTATCGTCCGCAGTGTGCACTTTGAGAGAAGGTGCCCTGTAGTGCGATTCGTAAAAGACAATTTTCATTATTATTAGCCAACACAGCTCACAGGATACACAACTGCGTACTTTAGAGTCGCTAGAGCAGAACACTCAAAGCCCGATCTGCAGAGCTTGTTTGAAGGTACTTCCGCAGAGGCAATTAACTCTAAGGCCGACTTGCACCACTTTGGTGCAAGTCCACAGTGGTGCAAATCGGCCTAAAGGCCCTGCAAATTATTTTATTGTTCGCGGCGGATTCGTCATAATTTTATTTCGTCACCTCATTTGCTGGTGTGCCCGAAGAACTACTTTTAGATAATTTATTTATTTTTTTAAGAAATAGGCATACATGATAAGGTACTAAATATTATTAAAATAGTGATTCAGTTTACATGATCTTTTTGTACTTACGATGACGACTGTACTAGTTCTTTCAAAGTATATTCTGGTGTAGAATAAAAACTATTCTACTCTACTCTGTTGGGCCATTCCACTAGTTTCTCGAGCACCGCAGCAAATTAGTTTTGTTCAATTGCTTAGAATAACGAATAGAATAATTGTGTAATAAACTTATTCACTAAAATACTAAGTATTTAATAGTATTTTAGTGTGTGAAACGTAGGCTTCGGCGCGGGTTGGCATCGGCTTGTCGTTTGGCAGGATGACAATTGAACTGCAGGGCCGCATTGTGAACAATTCGATTACAGGGCCTGCTACACGCTATGCAATTTGGCAGCGATACTGCAAGCAGGCCACACAAAGCCTGACGAAACCGTACTTTTATTCATATTTTTCTGTGACAACCCTTTAATGCGTGCTCAGCGAAAATTACAAAACGACATTTTTACAGGTCTATAAAAAGCGTTTGCATATTCATGGCTGCACCATAAATTAACGATTGCACGTGCCGACTATAAAGCGAGGGGTTATTAATAGTGCCATCGTCAGTTTTACGAGATAAAAAGTTGACGTAAAAAAACTTGCGGGTAGGTATAAAGTCCTTGATTCGTATTTTAAGGAATGGCGTGAATGTAATAACGACGATAAAAGTACTGACTGTAGTATGAATTCCACGAACCTGTAATTAACTTTATTTACGCGTACGGTCGACGGCCGATCAACTTACACATTTTTACCACAAAGTTGCTCGTAAGGCATAAAAAATCCCTGTAGAGGGCACAAATATAAACGTTTATATGCTGTCGACTGAGCATATTCGCCTGGTCCGTAATTCAGTGGACTATTATAGGTTGCACGACTAGGCGAGTCAAAAGTTGCGACTTTCCAGTAGGTACATTGTCGAATTCTGACATTTTAGCGCCTCGTGACTCGATAGTAGAGCTTATGTCGCGTGAGTGGTAAGTAAACAGTTAAAATTTCCCTAATAGGTCCTTTTTTGTATATATTAAAGTACCCCATGATTAAGGAAATTGTATTATAGTGGTTTGTAATGTAAGACGTCTGATGGCAACTAAGACCCGCATTAATCGTCAGGTGACTCAGACGTTAGTGCTTGGAGAATTCTGTGATTTAGCTACTACTTATGTAATACTCATTGTAGCAGTATGTCATGCTCCTTTTGTCAAAAATAAAATGATTTGATTTGATTTCATGATTTTACGGAGGAGTTCAAAGTAATATAAGTAACACAGTAGTAATCATCCTGAAAGTAATCCCTTATGATGGGTGTTTAACCAGTAAACTGCACCAGTGGTGAGTATAATCATTATAACATAAACTCACGCCTGTGTCTCGGACAGGGTTTGCTACGATCCTGCCCAACCTCTTCCACTTCAAAATTCATTAATAGCTGCATGCACGCACCCCGGTTTCGGGTAAGTTTTATATAGCCCTTCGCTAATACATCCCCTATTTGGTCGAGGTATGTCTGCCTGGGCCGTACCTTACCGGCCCTTCCACACACGTTCGCTCTATATAGTACTTTCGTTAATTTTTCTTCCTTAATCCTCTCCATGACCAAACCAACGCAACATCCTTTTCTCAGTTTTAGTCACTAGGTACATCCTCTTTCAGTTCACAACGTTCATTTTTATTTTCAATTATATTTGTAGGCACATCAATATAGATGTTTTTAACACTTGCCAAGCCACCGCGCTACTACATTGAAAGCCGTAGTAACCCACCGCAAAGTTCACTCACAACGTTCCGCGCCGTCCGTCCCTGCAATGCCGACCTCATTAGCGCAGTTTTAAAACAGTTTCCAGCTTACTGAAAAACTGGTAATATTGATCAAAGTGAGTTATGCCGCGTCGTTAAGGCCGCATGTCATCGCAACTTCTTACCCCCCCATAATGGTGGCTATTTCACGAATGGACCATAATTTCGCCCGATGTTATGTGCCCAATAAAATAATTAATGTCCATGGAAGTGCAGTCGCGAGGAATCCGCCATTATTAAGGTGATATAATTCTAGGTACCTAATTAAGTTAATGTGGTTGGTTTTGCGATGCATGCTCTTCGGTTTACGAGCTAATCTCATCGAATAGATTGCCTTTCGCTGAGTGCGAAACAAACGAAGGTCCGCACTTTAATCTTAATTGTTTCCTTTAGAACTAGTCTTACTTTTCTTGTTTAAACATCAGAATAGGCGCTCGGCTTTTTCCTCCGTAATGAAAAGGCAGTGCAAAAATACGTTGTATCAAGCAACAGCAGTAGCTATTAATTTGCGGTGCGGCTCACGATAATTATAATGTTGGCTACCGTGTCACGTATTCATAATTTACTCGATACCGAAATTCAGCATCACAAAGTGGCCTCTTGGACGCGAAGCATTAAAGTTAAGAAGAGGGTCTGTTTTAATTAAAGTCATCAAACGCGTTGTGTTTTTGAAAGGCACTTTAAATTATTGAAAGCTAAATTTATTTTACTCTGGATCTCATCTTAATTGAGTGTCATTATCATCAATCACCTAACGCAAGTAATAGAAGACTATCTAATAAGTATTGCAAATACTGTGTCTATAAAAAAACCGGTTCCGTACCATTATCCTTACAACATTTGAATATTTCCACCGTCTAGGTACCTGTTGCCGTTATTCATCATTCAGCCACAAGAAGTCCACTGCTGGACATAGGCCTCTTCCATGGATTTCCAAAAAGACCGGTTGGAAGCGGCTTGCATCCAGCGTCTTCGTGCCACTTGGATGAGGTTATCTGTCCATCTTGTGGCTGGTCGTCCTACGCTGCGCTTGCCGATATGTGGTCTCCATTCGAGAACTTTTCGGCCCCATCGGCCATCAGTTCTGCGTGCTATGTCCCCCGCCCACTGCCACTTCAACTTACTAATCCGCTGGGCTATGTCGACGACCTTCGTTCGTCTACGGATCTCATCATTTTTGATTCGATCTCGTAGAGAAACTCCGAGCATAGCCCTTTCCATATCTCGTTGCGTGACTTTGAGCTTTCTTATGAGGCTCATAGTGAGAGACCACGTTTCAGGACGTTAGAAGTAAAGCTACGGAGGGCCCCGACAAGCAGCCGTACATCTGGCGCATAATCTGTCCAAATAGAGAGCGTTGGTGGCGGAAGCTGCCCATAGTCCCTCCGGAGTCACGTCCCTCAATCATGAGGACACGACCAGAAAGAAGAAGACCCTTTAGGTAAGGAACCCTAAAAACGTATTCTACTCAACGATAAAATCCAGGGCCAAGAAAAATTTGTAGAGAGAGATGTACTTACCTTCAGATTAAAATAAAAACTAGCTGAGAACGAGTCGTAATCGGTCATCGAGGGTTCCATTCTATAAGTTATCAAAAATATTATTTAGCAAAAATGTGAACTCTTTATTGAACACACGTGGCTTGGCGATTATGGCAAAACCCTTGATGGTTAGAAAACCATGAGGGAGGCCTATGTCCTGCAGTGGACGTCAAATGGCTGATGATGATGATGATGATGATTGTACACACCAGAAAACAAAATACATTAAAAGGCTTACATATACTACGATGAGGTTCAAAAGAGTCAAGTTTCATCAACAAAAGTCCTTTAAAGGTGAAAAATATTTTGTGCTGTCTGGCATACAATTAAACAGACGTTGTATGCATATAGGATCTCTTCGGGTATGCGGCCTTAAAGTCGTAAAAAAATCACGTTTCTTCTATGGGGATACTCCTTATTTTTAACTGTTTTTGTACGGGCAGAGAATAGAGCGTGTGCGACTCTCGCTCTGCTGTGCCGCACAGTAGAGATGATGGACGGTGATAGAAAGATGGTTCAGTTTGTAGACGATTATTTCTGCATGTTTCTACATTGGTTGTTGGTAGTGTGTTACTGGACTTACTGGTGAGGGGCTCGAACCGACTAACTAGCTCGTACCTACAGTTTTTATTATTTGCTGGTCAATCTGTTATTGACACATACCTATTAAGCGAAAATTTCAACTGGCTGCCTATTAACGGTGCAAGAATAAAAGCCCTTTATAGGTTAGACAGACAGGCAGACGTCGTAGGCCTATTTATATGGTCCCGTTGGCACTCATTGGACTCGAAACCCTAAAAACGAACAGCCGTGCAGGCGTGCTGTCAATAAATACCTAGTAGATGCATTAGGTTGTTGTCTTTTTTGTAAGAATTTAAAATTTAAAAATAATATTTTTATGAATAATGTCACGCCTATATCCCGGTGGGGCGAGATACACAAGGGTTTTCCACTTGCCACGATCCTGCCAGACCTCTTTCGTTTCATCAACATTCATTAGTCGCTGCATGCACGCACATAGGTTTCGGGCACTTTTAACAAAAACAAACAATAATAAGGTCTAGCGGTATCACGTGTGATTGGCATGAGAGGGGTCGTGGGTTCGATTCCCACTGTGGGTCGCCGTACATTTGTACAAATGGCTGTCTGTGGCTGTGGCTGTCAGTCTGGGTGTTACGTACTATAGCACAGGGTATCCTACTCGCAGTGATTGTATTGTGTGGATGTTATTATTATTTAACTATTTAATGCAAGGTTCTTACATTTTCAAAAATATAAAGTTGTAGTAATTTTGGCCTATTTCGATTCTCTTATCCATAGACCTAACAACCCACACCACGCGTCTTACTTTGAACCGCTAGTTTTTTCCCTACTCATGGTCAGAGTCATTGATCGCTTGAAAGGAAAGCAATTCACGTCTCAATAAGCGATTCATACCGTTTGTTCCCACGGTAAAAAGGATTGCCCGGCATCCCACGCTCCCGCCGCGTCACTCCGCGGACAAAAGACAGCATCATCTTTATTATTGGTGCTTTCTTCTGTCGACCGCTTGCGCATGCGCTTGTAATGTGGCTCATTCATGATACTGGTACTTGTGCGATTCTTCAGGCCTACAATACCAAGCTCACTTGCCGGAGGCACACGCAGACGACGCAGGTACCGGGAGAAGGAGAGATATTGTGCAGTTCTAAAAACTTTTGTCCACTCCATTGTATGGTTTTAGTATTTTAAAAACCTATTTAGAGGCTAAAAATTCCACCCATGCCGGGACTTGAACCCGTGACCTCTGGCTAACCGTGCCAGCGCTCTCCCAACTGAGCTAATGGGCAAACTTTCTCTGTATTACGTACAGGCAGCGACATCTGGCAGAAGTAATTTACATCACTTGCAGCCCCGAGTGACCCAATAGTCAATATATTGATTATATTACGCAGAAAATGACGAAAAGGAAAATGCTATTCATATTTTTCCATAGCAATTAGGTAAATCCAACGTAATAACTTTTTATTATAATCTATCACGACATACTCCGTACTAGCTTAACCTACAGTTTTTTTTGCTGTGATAATTTACATTTACGAGAAAAGATTTTTTTTTTCTTTTTGGGTCAACCACACGTCAACCACACTTTTTTAAATTAGTCTAAACTAACAAATTACCTATACGCTTAGGGCGTATTCCGTGCTAGCGATCGCTGTCTCAACGTGCGGAGGACTGAACTGAACCCTCACTTTCGTACCCAATCAGTGGCCTAATTACGCTCACCAAATCCTGAGCGATTCCAATCGTCTAACTGTCAAATTCCATACTAATTTGACAGTTAAACGATTGGAATCGCTCAGGATTTGGTGAGCGTAATATAGGGGCAGTACCTATCTTTGTATCAGAGTTGCGGCATCTCGCTTCGCTCTGCTCCGTGAAGCAAGTCTTCACTTATGAATCGTACAAATGACAAATGACTTGTACAAATGGCTTTAGTCTGGTTCTATATTTTCCATGTTTGTTGATGTCCTTGCCTGCTTACCATATAACAGGGTAGGTATCCTAGTTTGGGACCGGGACAAGTGCTTGTGTTGATGAAAGTGCTTATTCTTATAATAAATAATGTTACACACTTCGCAACGGCTGTATTCTCTAGTCAAGTTGGTCTGCAAAACACGGAGTCAGTGTTCAACATTATGACCAACAGCCAATAGAATATCGTCAGGAACAGCCCCTATATTACGCTCACCAAATCCTGAGCTATTCCAATCGTTTAACTGTCAAATTAGTATGGAATTTGACAGTTAGACGATTGGAATCGCTCAGGATTTGGTGAGCGTAATTCTGCCCTCGTAACGAATAACACAGTAATCGTAAAAAGGCGGTTACGAGTAAATAGCAAAAAACGTATTTTTGAAAATCTATCATACTTGCCGCAGATAAAAATTTCAACTTTTGTACTAGAAAAATCAAAAATAAATCAAGGTACACATACATACATTCAGTTCATGTAAAAATCAAATATAAATGTAAGGAAAGTCGATTACTTTGTTTTTCCTTACCAATTCAATACTATTTTTGAATGAAATCTTAAGGAAAAATGCAGTACTTGTGTGGATTATTGTGTTCTTTCTTAGAATGTTAGAAGAACTTATTAGGAATTGGTGTATTTTTTCTCCCTGGTTACATAAAAGATTCGAAGTAATGATGTTGCAAATTTTCTTAGAAAATATAGTAAATAATATCTCCCTTATTTATTATTTTTTCACTCGTGAGTCTAGCAGAAGAGTCAGAAATAAAGCGTAGATTCTTATTAAAAAAAACAGTTATGGCACTAATCAAAATTAACCGAATCACAGTCTTTCAATCTACAACATAGTAAAAATTCATAGAAAATCTGACGGATTTTACCCTGTTTCATCAATTTAAACAAAATATTAATCCTGCCAAGCAAAGTTTTAACTATACCTACCTACCCATGTAAAGTATACCTAATAGGAACTTAATCATTCCAATTAGCAGGTTCCAGGTTAACTTACAATTGAAAACCTAAACTACTACTTAAAACAGTATTGTTGAGCTTGATCTATGCGAGTTCGATGAGCAGAGGTCGGGACAGCGGAGAAAGTAAAATGTCGATGCAGCGTGATAATCTTTTACTATTCTTGTTGGTGCAGATGAAGGAACAAAAAGAGAGAGACTCCTAAATCAGTTACAATCCTATTTAAAGAGATAAGTACTGCCAACTTTACAGAATAAAATCAAGTAGATGGCGCTGATAGCGCCACGGATATCTAATCACAATACTAATTAAATTAATGAACACCTCTGGATTACTTGAAGTTATTATTTTAGTATATTTTAATGTAATTAAACAAATTGAATTATTGTTAATCAATAAACTTAATTATACAGCAATTCAAGAATGATTACTAAAAATAAATATTGATTATGTTTCCAAGTTTTTATGGAGCTACCAACTTCAGCATCAAAGTTGAAGTAGGTGGCGCTGATGGCGCGGCGGATATTGATTAACAATACCAATTAAGTTAACGAATAGTTCTGAGTTACTTCAATAAATCATTTGAGAATACATAATTCATTTAAAATAAAATCAATTGTTGCAGAACAATAAAATTAATACAGCAGTATAATTCAAGAGTAATTACGAAAATAAGTGTCTATTATGTTTTTAACTAATGTTAATTAAATTAATTGTAGTGACTTGAATCTACAAATGAAATAAACATCACATTATTTACTTATATACTTAGTGACCTAGCCTTAAATAGTCTAACACTCGGCCATCCTGATCAGAGCCGTGCCCCACGGCGTTCTTGGTTCAATGTGTCCGTCGATGATGTGCTGTAACCCGTTGACAGAGCGGCACCACCGCCGCCGTAGGGTTTCTTTTGCAGCACCGGAGCCTGTTGTTTGTCCACCTGGAAACGGAGAATTTTCGGAGAGTCACATGTAAAAGACAATATTATCCTATGTGTAAGGTTTTAGTAGTTCTTTTTATGAAAATAATATAGGAATTAGAGCATGGATCTTTCAAATTATGCACACAGCTTTGAGACGCACACAGCATGATTGTAATATATCCATACAGTTTTGACGCACACAGCAGGATGTAGGTACAGCTGCACACAGCATGATATTATTGTTATTTTGTTGTTTTATTTAGGAGCGCACACAGCATGATTGTTTTGTATCAATACAGTTTTGGTGCACACAGCATGATGTAGGTACAGTTGCACTCAACTTAATACGCACACAGCCTGATATTGTATTATAGCACACAGCATTTTTGGTTCTTATTTTCCTAAATGTTAGTATATTTGTTATATATTATAAATCTGCTAAAATTTATTTATCACAAAATTGCACACAGCTTTTCTCTACTATACCGCTGTAAATATATATATTTTTTTTTTTGCAGGATTTCAAAATAACAATCGATCAAAGAATTTATATCGAAAATAAACAATTTATTTTATCTATTATGATGTAACTGATAATATTAAAGATCAATTATACTCATTACTATTTACATATTACGCAACATTTAAAGAACAAACTTATTTCAACATACTAACAAGCAAAATTATGAGACTTTTTATAACTCTATTACTGCTAAAAATTGTGATACAGTTACCTAACTTTCTAGTAAATCAATTAGATCGTCTCTATCAATTTCGTGTCCTTCACTGTCAGTTGAATCACTATCTGAAACTACGGCTTTATAAGGCCTCAAGGAATCTCCAGCTACCACTGCCCTGAAGTTTCTGTAACCACGCATTCCTTTAATTGAATTTATCGTGTAACGATCAAATGTGTGGTTGGCCTGCACAATTTTATAAGGCCCTGAGTATCTATTACCCAACTTTTTGCTTATCCCTACGGAGTGCTCTGTTACTCCACCCTTCCATAAAACCAATTGACCTACAGTGTATTTAGTACATTTTTTATGCTTTCTATCGTACTGTTTCTTCATTCGAATTCTATTTTTGTCAATGTTAGATTTAGCCAGAGTACGTCTATCTGTCAACTTTTGTCTTTGCATTTGATTGTCTGATCGTTCAGGCGATGCTGAGGGAACGGGTAAGATATTATTACGATGCGCAAACATTAAATTGAAAGGAGCTACTTTCGTGGTAGAATGTTCTGTATTATTTATCCCCAATATAATATCCGGTAGTTTGACATCCCAACTGCATTCCTCTATGACGGAAGTATTCAAACCGTCTAAGACAGTTCGATTGACTCGCTCTATCTGCCCATTGGCACGTGGTACAGCAATAGCGTTAAGTATGTGTTTAATTTGGTATTCCTTAACAAAGGCTTTAAAATAACGACTTGTGAATGACTTTCCCCTATCGGTAATTATTCTGGAAGGTTTTCCGAAAACTGAAATAATATTCCGTAGCTCTTTAACCGTTTCTGTAGAACGAACACTTGACTGGTTGAGCAAATACAAATTTAGTAAAGGAATCAATTATCATTAGGATATAATTGTTTCCTCTGCGGCTTTTCGGAAAAGGTCCCAGATGGTCTACGTGCAGCGTGTGCATCGGTTCATCAATTTTTTCAATAGGATGCAATTCACCCTCCTGTCTACCATAACTTGATTTTCCATATGCACATTGTAGGCAACTTTTTACATATTTCCGAATAAATTTAGTCATATGGGGAAACCAATAAGAGGACTTTACTAGTTTTTCGACCCTTTCAAAACCTGGGTGCCCAATATGATCGTGAAATTTTTGTAATATGCTAAATTTGGCGAGTTTCGGAATGACGAACCGATTACCATGAAAAGTCTTTCTGTACAGACATCCATCTACAACCGCATAGTTATTTAGCAAATCTGGGTTATCAGTACCACCTGCAATTTGACGAACGATATTCTGGATATTATCATCCTGCAATTGAACGGTAAGCGCCCAATCAGCTTCGTTGATCAAAAAGCAGGTAGGACTATTTGGTGAGTTGTCATCAACGGGACTACGACTTAATGCGTCTGCGTGACGCATCCTATCTCCCGATCTGTACCTATTCAATTTCTAACTCAAAGTCTTGGATGGATAGCCACCATCGTGCAATACGCGGTACAAGATCCTTTTTTGTTAGTGTTGCACGGATGGCAGCACAATCAGTAACTACTTTGACTGGTATACCGACAAGATAAATGCGAAACCGTTTTAAAGATTCTACTACCGCGAGAGGTTCCAACTCATAGCTGTGATAGAACCGTTCTTCGCGACTCGTGACTCTACTGAAGTATGCTATTGGCTTTAAGTTACCGTCCGCTTGATACTGTAAAAGAATTCCACTTAGTCCTATTTTGCTCGCGTCTGTATGTAGCTCAGTCCTAGCATTACGGTCATAGATAGCAAGCACCGGCCTCTCGGTTAAGCGCATTTTTAGGGTGTTAAAAGCATGCTCTTGCTCAGAGTCCCAGCACCACTCACGATCTTTTTTTGTTAGTTCAGTTAAGGGGCGAGCAATTGTTGCAAAATTTTGTATGTATTTGCGAAAATATGACGCTAACCCTATAAACTGTCTGACCTCATGAACATTAGATGGCGTTTTAAATTTGGTCACAGAATCGATCTTATGTAGCCCTGGTCTAATCGTTCCCGCTGTGACCTCATGGCCAAGGTAATCAGTAGTGGTCTTAAGAAAAGTGCATTTATCAATATTTAGAAGCAAGTTGGCCTCTTTAAGGCGCTGTAGCACTCGCTCTAATAGCGCTAAGCCTTGCTCAATAGTAACTGTGGCTAGGATGATATCATCTAAGTACACAGCAACAACGCCGTCTTTAGTGACGTCACCATTCACTTGTTTTTGCTCTGAGCATTTATGAGAAACATTGCTTAACTTTCCCAGTGTTAGTTTTAGAGCTCTAGAAAAGACGGCGGGAGCATTAGCTAACCCAAACGGCATTTTTAAGAATTCATATTGCCCGGATTGGGTGACGAACGCAGTTTTTGGGATTGAATCAGGGGCCATTCGAATCTGGTAATAACCCTGCGCTAAATCAAGTGTACTGAAATAGAATTTTCCTGATAACAAATTAATGAGATCATCTATGTGAGGCAGGGGAAATCTATCTTTTACAGTTATCGAATTCAGTGCACGGTAATCTATACAAAGTCTATATTCTCCGTTTTTCTTTCGAACAAGGACTACTGGGCTGGCGTAAGCTGAACTTGACTCTCTCGCAACACCAACGTCTATAAGCTCCTGTACCTTTTGATCAACAATCTCTCTCTCTTTGTATGATAACCTATATGGCTTACAATGTACTGGTTTGTCCGTGGTAGTTTCTATGGACATCTCTATCAGATGAGTACATCCTAAGTTTCGCGTATCCGAAGTTACAGGGTTCATATATTCTTGTAACAATTCTAACAACCTACAACGTTCGTTCTCACTTAAGGTATCTGAATGTACGACAGCATTGAGATCGGGGTTATTTTTGGTTATGCCACCTATCTCAACGCTCATTACTTTACTTTCCTTGCAGATTTTGGCCCGAGTAATTATTTTCCCAGCTTGCCACACGATATTTTCATTACTTAAATTAATAACTCGAATAGTATCGGTGGTAGGAGTTAGCAAAGAACCCGGAACAAAAGTCAAACATTTGGTTACAAAAACTGGTGGGGTGATAAGGCTGACATTAGGTATTTCGCAACCGGTTTCTATTTGAACAGAGCATTCGCTTCGTGGTGGAATTACAGTTTCTGTAACTAATCTAACCGCATACTTCTGTCTAAAGTCTGTGCTACCTAGCGTGTTTTGAAGTATAACTTCATCACAAATATCATTTTTTATTAGAGTAGCGCTGTTTGCTGTTGTCACTACACTAATTGCCTGGTGGTTAATAACAGGCTGACCTATTATGAGTTCAATGTCGTCTGTCAAATTACACACTATTTCTGCGCAACTAGCTATTGAAATACCATCGACAAGGACAGTAAAATTAACTTTGCCGAGGGAATAACTGTGACTCCCGTCAAAACCCCTCTGTTAACGCTTGCACTCCTTTATCCCTACTTCCCCATTCCACCTCGGCCAAAATATACAACATCAAGTTTGAATCGCGCGCGCAACCGGATTGCTGCTGACATCTAGTTCCATCCTGTTGCCGCCGCCTGCGCCGTGGCGCCACCATCAATGCGAGCGAAGAACGAATGGCGGCTGTGAAATAACCGGTGTGTCCCGTGTCGAAATTAAAAATTTTGGACTGCCAATACTAAGCAATAACGATCGAAACGGTGCGGATCAAAGGCCGGGGTAAGTCATCCTTCATCACCAACCTTTTCCTGTCGTTCCTCGTTATTGCAAGCTGTCTAGGGTATTTTGTTTATTTGGCACGTGAATTCAAAATTTTCTAATAGTAAACGCAATAATTAAAAACAAATTACAAGTCACGACAAGACGCATCATAAAGTGGTCACTTCGAGCGCGAATTTCCTATGGGTATTTGGGTTCAAATTCATTAGAATACTCCAAAATACAATTCAGTTTCATAGCCATTTCTTACAGATATTTGGGTTCAAATTCATTAGAAAACTCCAAACCAAAATACAGTTCAATCTCATAGTAAAACTACCTACTTATAATAAGACTAACTTATACGATCATTCAGTAAAGTTAGTGTTCGATTTTACCAGTTTTGTGCTCATACAAATTTTAATACCAAATCGGTACGAGTTGATTTACCTACCTACATTGTTGCGTTAAATTGTGAATTATCGTAAACACAATTTCTACTTCTGTGTAAAGAATATCAATAATATTGTAAAATGGTTGACGACGAAAATTCTCAATTGAGATTGCTTATTTCTCGGAAAGAATACATATATCGTGAAATACAGATATTATATGATTTGTCGAAAGAGATTTCGAAAGATAAGAGTAAGATCGGTGCATTTAAATGTAGGTACAAACGAATTGAGTCGATTCGCACAGAGTTTATAGAGGCAATGAACGAGATAAATTTGTTGAAACTTGCGATCGATCCGAAACAAACTATCGATTACAAATCCGTAGAAGCTTTCGACATGTTGTACTACAGCGTTCAGGCCACAGCCGAGGATACCCTAGCGCCTTCACCACGGGCCGAGTTAACGGGCGCGGGTCCCGCGAACGATGCGCGGTCCGACGCTGGCCGCAAGCCGAGCGGACAAGCACGGTTGGCTCAGATTGAGTTGTGTAAATATGATGGAAATATAGAACTATGGCAAACGTTTTACGACACCTTTGTTTCACTGGTACATGACAACAATAATTTAACGCCTATTGAAAAGTTTCATTATTTGTTGTCTTGTCTCTCGGGCTCGGCGTTGTCGGTAGTGAAGGGTATTCCAGTAACAGCGGATAATTATGGTATAGTTTTCGAAGCGCTTATAAATCGTTTCCAAAACAAGCGCATACTAGCTACCAACTACCTAGATAAGATATGTACCTACCCTCCTATGAAAGCGTGTAGTTTGAACGAGTTACGGAACATGACAAGTATACTATACGAATCGGCAAATGCCCTCAAGGCCACCAAAATTGAAAATCTGGGTGAATTCGTACTATTCCATTTAGCATCTCGTAATCTCGATTTGGACACTCGGAAACGTTTTGAATCTCAAAATAAAGAACCGATACCTACTTTCGAAAACTTATTGAAGTTCTTGCAAGATTATGTTAAAGTAATTGAGGCTAGCGAGTCATGTGTTTCATCCTATATGATTAATCAACAAAGACCTCAGCCGCGGCTACAAAACAACAGGAACATCGACATGCGCACGCGACCCAATAACAACAACCAACAATATCGGTCCGCGTATCCCGCGTCTTCACAGACTTACGCAGGGATGTACTCCGAGGCAGGGCCGCACTCTGAATACCTACCTCACTCCGGACCAGGGCCGTACTCTGAACCAGGGCCGTACTCCGAAACAGGCCCGTACTCCGAGACAGGGCCGTACTCCGAAACAGGGCCGTACTCTTACCCAGTACCGTACTTGAACATGGGGCACTATTCGGACTCGGGTCATTATTCGGAATCGGTTCCTTATTCGGACCTAGGAGGACCGTACTCGAACCCGGACGAGGAGCGTGCAATTACAGGGACATATTCAGCGGCAGTTTTGTACAATCCCGCGAACAAGTTTCCCGATTGCGCTTGCTGCGGCTTCTCGCACCACGGAATTTACAAGTGCCCGTTATTTCATGCTTACAATGTAATGGGTCGTTTAAATGTAATAAAGAAAAAAAATCTTTGTTCAAATTGCTTACGCCCAAATCACAGTGCGGATAAATGCTTCTCTAAATCGAATTGCACCAAGTGCAATGCACGACATCACACTCTGTTGCATGAGCCCGTCAACGTTGCAGGCCCGGCTAGTAACATTAATGTTGAGTCACAGCAACCAGCGCCTGCAACCACTCCTGCCATTACTATGAGTTCGACAAGCACTAACGCTAACGCGCACGTAGGTAGCGGTCGCGCCCTCGTCCTTCTAGGGACATGTACAGTCCGCGCGACGGGACCAAATGGTGACATGAATGTACGAGCGTTAATTGATAGCGGAGCTCAAGACTGTTTCATAACCTCCACCTGCGCTCAGCGTCTAGGGCTACCGTTGCGTCGCTGTAATATTGCCGTCGCTGGGTTGGGCAATAACACAGTACATCAAATAAAAGGTGTAACGTCGTGCACAATCCGACCACGGGATTCAGATAATCTGACCTTTGACATCTGCCCGATTGTTATGGATGCGATCACAAATCAGATGCCGACCGTTGAAGTACCTTCCAGCGTTCGGGACGCCTGCAAACATTTGATATTTGCCGACGAAGGGTTTGATAAACCTAACGACATTGAACTTCTTCTGGGTGCTGAATTATTCCACAACCTTTACGATGGGCAGCGTCTGGATCTAGGCCCGGGTCTACCTGCTGCGTTGCATAGCGTGTTCGGTTGGGTTATAACAGGTAAACTGGATCCGAATTGTCGACCACCATCAACCACTACCTCGCTACTAGTGTCTACACTTGGCCTCGAAAAGGTGATCAAGGGTTTTTGGGAAGTCGAAGAGCCGCCGTCCGCTACCGTCGTTAGCCCAGAGGACGAGAAATGTGAGCAGTTATATTCAAGTTTAGTGCAACGGAATCCCGATGGCAGGTATGTCGTTCCGATACTGCTCAAGGAGGCGTGCGGCGATCTTGGTGAATCGTATAACTCCTCATTGGGTCGGTTATTCAAGCTTGAGAAACGACTTTCCCATCAAGTGAAACTGAAGGAAGATTATGTAAACTTTATGCGCGAGTACTCCGATCTAGGTCATATGCAGCTAATGGACAAACCAGGAACTGGTGCCAATATTATCCCGCATCATTGCGTGCTAAAGCCAGATAGTGCAACGACAAAACTGAGGGTAGTATTCGATTCCAGTGCGAAGACGTCAAATGGTACTGCACTCAATGAAATGGTTCACATAGGCCCGAAACTACAAAATGATATCGTAGATATTATCACTAAATTTCGAATTCCGAACGTTGTATTCACGGCAGATATCTCCAAAATGTACAGAAACATTGAACTTAGACCTGAAGATCGTAAATATCAGCATATTCTATGGCGGGATTCACCGGAGGATCCGGTTCGTGAGTTTGAGCTCACTACTGTCACGTATGGAGTGAGTAGTTCACCTTACCTGGCAATCCGTACGTTGCATCAGCTAGCGAGTGATCATGGCGCGCAATGGCCTCAGGCTGCTGCAATTGTGCGACATGATACTTTTATGGACGACATCACAGCAGGAGCAACATGCGTAGAAGACGCAATAAAATTGAAGGATGATTTGATCAAACTTCTGAACTGTGCAAAGTTTGAACTAAGGAAGTGGAGTAGTAACTCAACTGAATTCCTCGCTGAACTACCAGTAGAACATTGCCAGATTCCAAAGGCGTTTTGTGACGAAAGTAATCAGCACACGCTAAAAATCTTAGGAGTTCAGTGGGACCCAGTATGTGATCTGTTCACTTACTCGTTGACAGAGCTGGACTCTAAATGTACTAAACGTGCAATATTGTCAAATATTGCCCGCATTTATGATCCGCTCGGATGGTTGACACCAGTGGTACTAATAGCCAAACTCCTCATTCAACAACTCTGGCGGCTTCAGTTAAATTGGGATGAAACCGCTCCCAATGAAGTTTCATTGCAATGGCAGCACTTTCGCTCGGAACTACAACATTTACGTGAAGTGCGAATCCCACGTCAAATGGTGACGTCCAATGCTACTAAATTTGAGCTTGTCGGGTTTTGTGATGGATCCACCAAAGCGTATGGTTGCTGCATCTTCTTGCGCTCCTCAAGCAACTGTGCAACCTCTTCACGCCTGTTAATTGCAAAATCGAGGGTGGCTCCTTTGAAGCTTTTAACCGTCAACCGTCTTGAACTTCTTGGGGCCGGCCTACTAGCACGCGTCATGAAGCATATGTTTCAGCTGCTTCACCCGCAGATTCACATTGCTAAGATCACTGCGTTCACGGACAGTAACACTGTTCTAGCTTGGCTGAACACACCACCATATAAATTGAAGACGTTCGTGTCGCATCGCGTAACTAAGATAACCGATGAAGTTAGTGTCCAAAATTGGTTCCACGTCTCTACGCACGATAACCCGGCTGACTTATGCAGTCGCGGATTAAGTTGTTCGCAGCTAGTTGCATCTCCGACCTGGTGGTTCGGCCCCCCATGGTTGTCTGCAAATTTTGATACCTGGCCCATTCAAAAGAAGCCATTGACATCAGACATCATACCTGAACTACGAACTGCAGCTCATATATCGCTACCTGCAGCGGACGCGCAAGAATCTAGCGTGATCACTAAGTTGCTGGAAAATCATTCCTCGTTATCCCGAGTCCAGCGCGTTCTAGCCTGGTGCTTACGTTTTGCTAACAATGCGAAAGGTTCCACCGTGAAAACCGTCGCCTCTGGACTAACAGTTAAGGAACTGGACACTGCACTTCTTAAACTAATTCAACACGAGCAAAATCTATTTTTTTCGGGAGATATCACTTCCATTAAATGCAGGGAGCCCTGTCAACGTTCCATACAAAAGCTGAATCCGTATGTTGACGAGGCTAATCTCTTACGAGTGGGGGGGCGATTGAGCAATGCTCATCTACCACAAACTGCGATACAACCCTTCCTGCTACCAAAAGGCTCTCGACTTTCACTTCTACTGGTCGACTATTTTCATAAGCTTTATCTGCATTGTGGTCCCCGTACTTTGCAGTCCCTAGTGCAAAGAAAGTTTTGGATTTTAGGAATTCGTAACTTGATTCGTTCTCGTTTGTCCAAATGTGTTACGTGTTTCAAGGTCAACCCAATACCTTGTCAACCAATGATGGGTAATTTACCGTCGCCGAGGGTCCAACCTTCACGATGTTTTCAAAATATTGGAGTAGATTTTGCGGGGCCATTTATTGTGAAAGAAAGTCGTAGGCGAAATGCTCCCACCTACAAGGTATACGCTTGCGTGATGGTTTGCCTGGCGGTAAAGGCAATTCACCTTGAAATTGTTACGGACTTATCGACTCCTGCCTTTATCGCGGCGCTCGATAGATTCGTATCCCGCCGGGGATTATGTCAGCAAATTATCTCTGATTGCGGGACGAATTTTGTTGGGGCTAAGCGTTACCTTGGTGAGGTTCACCAATTTTTGTTAAATCACAAATCTGAAATGGACATAGACCTATCAAAGCGAGGCATAGTCTGGCACCTAAACCCCCCAACTGGCAGCCATTTTGGAGGAATATTTGAAAGTGGGGTACGATCCATGAAATATCACCTAAAACGCGTTGTAGGTCTTCAAGTGCTGACTTACGAAGAACTGACAACGGTACTCTGCAAAATTGAGGCCGTTCTCAATTCTCGTCCCCTTTGTGTCATATCGACACAACCGGACGAAGTAGATGTCCTTTCGGCGGGACACTTTATAACTGGAGGTCCTTTGGTATCCTTGCCAGAACCTCCACTGCATGACGTGAATATTTCTCCGCGTGAGAGATGGCAGATGCTTCAGAAACTAACTCAAAGCTTCTGGCGTGTTTGGCAACGTGACTATCTTCATACGTTGCAGCAGCGGGTTAAGTGGTTCCATGGTCAGGCCAATCTTCAAGTTGGAGACGTCGTTATGATCATCGATCAAAATCTGCTTCCCCTGGAGTGGCGTTTCGGAAAAGTAATCGCTCTTCATCCTGGCTTGGACGGTGTGGTACGAGTCGTTACTGTTCGTACACAGAAGGGATGTTTTCGACGACCGGTCGCAAAACTCTGTCCATTGCCTCTTAACAATTAGCATTTTTTTTTTTATTAAAGTTGCACATGAATACATGTATTCTCTCTTGTAAACTTAGTAATAAGCGAATAAAAATTTGATTCATAGTAATATTAATAGTATTAGCGTAAACAAGGTAAAATAAACGTAATAAAAATTAATTACAATAAGAACAGTTTAATGGCTTAAGTGAAATTAAGAATATCACTTATCTCTTGGTTGCATGAGCACAGAATTCGTTTAAACGTGGCACATAGCTGTTATGTCAAACCCAAACGTGACCGTAGTACTTATGTTCAGTGCATTCGTATTGTTTCCTTTAATGTTACACTTATTCATGAAATCCCTTAAGTGATTTCAAGTGGGGGGGTATGTTAACGCTTGCACTCCTTTATCCCTACTTCCCCATTCCACCTCGGCCAAAATATACAACATCAAGTTTGAATCGCGCGCGCAACCGGATTGCTGCTGACATCTAGTTCCATCCTGTTGCCGCCGCCTGCGCCGTGGCGCCACCATCAATGCGAGCGAAGAACGAATGGCGGCTGTGAAATAACCGGTGTGTCCCGTGTCGAAATTAAACATTTTGGACTGCCAATACTAAGCAATAACGATCGAAACGGTGCGGATCAAAGGCCGGGGTAAGTCATCCTTCATCACCAACCTTTTCCTGTCGTTCCTCGTTATTGCAAGCTGTCTAGGGTATTTTGTTTATTTGGCACGTGAATTCAAAATTTTCTAATAGTAAACGCAATAATTAAAAACAAATTACAAGTCACGACAAGACGCATCACCCTCATAATAATACCTGATGATTCTTCTTTTAAATCAAGTTCCCTCGAAACACACTGCGTTATAATATTAATTTTACTGCCTGTGTCTATGTATGCGAGCACCTCACGGTTGTTAATGAGTACCACTTTTTTATAGCAATCTAATCGAATTTCTATAGTTTTAAATGAAGAATACAGCACCTTTTTAGGGATCCAGCAGGTCGCAGCTTCATGGCCGCGTTTGTTGCAGTTCGTGCAGAGAAGATGGCTCCGACAGTCCTTGCTCTCGTGGCCGGGCTTCCGGCAGATGTAGCAGAGCTGGTACGATGGCAGGACGGCACTATTGCCGCGTCGCCACGAAGACCCCCGCGAGCTGACGCCCCTCGTGGTAGCAGCTTCCACTCTCTTGTAGTTTTCAAGCGAGGATAGGTACCCATAGTACAGGTCTTCGGCTGTGTTGCATCTGAAAGCTTTAGAATTTGCTCTCAACTCGTTCGGAAGACCGCGAATTAAGCAGGATATGGTAGCTTCTTCATCTAATTTACATCGCTTGATAAGAGACAGCTTTTCATGAAAATAAGCGGTCATCGTTTCATCGTCCTTTTTCTTCCGAGAAAGCATTAGTTCAAGTAAGTCGACAAAGTCTATGGCCATGGGAAATGCTCGCTCCAATGCAATTTTCCATTCTACCCAATCTAAATTGTAATCATCTAAATTTTCATACCATTCCCGAGCTGACCCACGTAACCTCATGTGCATTATGAAAATTTTGTCTGCTTCACTCCAACTATAGATTTGTCCCAATTGATCTATCTTGTTCAACCACAATTTAACAGTCATGGATTTGGGCCCTGGAGTAAATTTTGGGATTAACTCTGCATCTAAATGAGTGGTTTTCCGTCTCTTCAATTGGTCGGTAGAAGGAAAAAAAAAATTTTCTGTTACCTCGGTGTCTTGGTCGTCGTTCTCAGCACTCCTCTTACCCAATCCTGCGATGTAAGGTCCCAACGGGGACCTGGTGGGCGTCTTAGACATCCCACTTCTGACGTGTTGAGCTTGATCTATGCGAGTTCGATGAGCAGAGGTCGGGACAGCGGAGAAAGTAAAATGTCGATGCAGCGTGATAATCTTTTACTATTCTTGTTGGTGCAGATGAAGGAACAAAAAGAGAGAGACTCCTAAATCAGTTACAATCCTATTTAAAGAGATAAGTACTGCCAACTTTACAGAATAAAATCAAGTAGATGGCGCTGATAGCGCCACGGATATCTAATCACAATACTAATTAAATTAATGAACACCTCTGGATTACTTGAAGTTATTATTTTAGTATATTTTAATGTAATTAAACAAATTGAATTATTGTTAATCAATAAACTTAATTATACAGCAATTCAAGAATGATTACTAAAAATAAATATTGATTATGTTTCCAAGTTTTTATGGAGCTACCAACTTCAGCATCAAAGTTGAAGTAGGTGGCGCTGATGGCGCGGCGGATATTGATTAACAATACCAATTAAGTTAACGAATAGTTCTGAGTTACTTCAATAAATCATTTGAGAATACATAATTCATTTAAAATAAAATCAATTGTTGCAGAACAATAAAATTAATACAGCAGTATAATTCAAGAGTAATTACGAAAATAAGTGTCTATTATGTTTTTAACTAATGTTAATTAAATTAATTGTAGTGACTTGAATCTACAAATGAAATAAACATCACATTATTTACTTATATACTTAGTGACCTAGCCTTAAATAGTCTAACACTATTTTAGTTTTAAAATTGAGGTAATTTGTTACTATGGAAAAAGAAACATAAAGAAGCAAGACGACCGAACTGTTTTTTTTACTCATTAATAAAAATTTGAAATAGGTACTTTTAACTGTACTTACTAATTTTATTCTCCATATGTTTGAAAACTATTAGAACAAGTGTAGATTTTATAGAATAGTTGAATTAATAATAATAGTAATATTTTTAATGCCACAATTTTAAGTTTCAAATACAAATGCTTATCGAACACAAGCACGGTACTGTAAAAAATCTATAAAATACCATATCAAAGGTTTAAAAGGAAAACATAATAATCTTCTAACTATATTAAGTAATAGCAATTGATAAATACCAAACACACCCAGTATTTTAATTTGGATCTTGCCTTGGTCTTTATTGAATTTATCTTAAGATTCTGGCTCCCAGTTCTCTGGCAGATCAAGAGAGTTTTCGGATGTTGGGAGAGTTTGCCAAAATCCTATCCTGGTTTCAGACAAAGGCTTTGTATTTTGGATAGGATCAGGTAAAGAAGATTACTTGATGAATTTCGTTTTCAAAAAATCAATTTCCTTTGTCTCCGTCATGAGTAGTTATGACGTAGCTCATAAGAGCTAACAGTCTTAACATATCTTAACAAGTAGGTATGTTAAAACTATTTCTCTGCACCTCAACGCAAGCGACTTTTTTCAAATAAGTTATCTCAGCATGCTTTTTAAGTTTATATTGCGAAGCATGGTCAACATATTTGTAGAAATTGGAAACCTCATACATTACTAGAATTTGCCAACTGCTCACAGTGGATGAAGTCGGCAAAGTTGTACACTTTGTTAGCTTTTTTTCAATTGATTTTCAACCTGATGGTAAAAATTATCCGCTGACATAAAGGTATGACTTGGTTCAAGATACTTAATGATGATTTTGCTTCCAAAAATATCAGAGCTGTTAACTATATGAGCCAGAAATGAAAAAAAGGCCCAGTTTTTGTTTTGGCTGGGACAGTTGTCAACCCAAACAGTTATTTCGGAACAGTCTCGTTTGCTCAAAAAGAAAGCTCGAAAGGCTGTACTGTTTTTTACTGCTTTCTTACTAAGGATTTTAAGAAAAGACATATTGTTGTTTGTTAGATTAAATGCAGTAATAACCAATACTGTGTTTGAAGTTGGCAAAATGACAAATATTACTGCGTTTTAAACTAGCAAATGCTTATTACTGTGATATTTCTTAGGATTAGAAGGATTTTCATGACATTACTGCATATTTTCTTACTGAAATTTCAGGTTTCCAGTAGATCTACAGTCACGATAATTTTTTTACTTATAGAACTATACCCGAGTAGCTCATTTTTGCATCCAAAGTAAAAACACAGTAATAGCTATTACTGTGTTTCTCGTTACGAGGGCAGAATTAGGCCACTGAAGCCTAATTATGCGCACCAAATCCTCAGCGATTCCAATCGTCTAACTGTCAAATTCCATAATAATTTGACAGATCGTCTCTTTGAAATTCCATACTAATTAGCTAGACGATTGGAGTATTGAGTATTTTATTTGCTAAAGCATGGTAATTATGTAGGTGGTAACTTAAAATTATGTCACAAGCATGCTCTACCGGTCAGGGTGGCGCAAATATTATTTTTGTTTAAAAAAAAAAGAAGTTTGTTGAGCTATTTTAGTAGGTAGGTACAAAAATATGTAACATAAATCTTTGCATAGTAATAACAATAAAAGAAAAAAAAATCGTTTCGTGAAATCGATTAGGATTTGTTGCGCGTAATATAGGCGAGGTAGTGGTCATTGGCGTATCAAAGGTTATTTTCCAGGGCATGTCTGGCCCCTGAAAAGCGATGGTAGGTATATCACACTGAATGCCAATGCATGTACGCATGCAGCAACCCAATATTGTGGCGTGCGCACACAGCACAGTCGGGTGGGTACGGTCCGGTTCCCATCTATATCTACGCCAATACAAGTACTTTATCTAATACTAATTATTATTAATAATAATAATTAATATAGGTCCCAGGCCATTGGCGTATCAAATCTAATATAGGTATGACCTATTCTCAAATCACAAAAAAATTCATAAAAATCGGTGAGGCCGTTTCAGAGGAGTTCGATAACAGACACTGTGATACGAGATTTTTATATATTAGTATAGTATATACAGAGACGGATTTTGAGGTCTGGAGGCCCTAGGGCAACGAAGGAGCGGAGGCCCCTAATTATTCCCAAGTAAAAAATACGAAACAAAACTACAATGAATACGACGATTTTTTTTCAAATTTGAAAAACAAACAGTCGTTATAAGTACTCATAAAAGATTGGCTTTTAATGATAGTACATATTAGCCTTTTGTGGGGGCCCTTTCCTTGTGGAGGCCCCAGGGCAGTAGCAAAGTTGATTGTACCCCCACAAAGTCTAATGTTTAGGTAAGCATTTACAGAATTACATAATTAGTTAATATGTTCTTAGGGTAAACATACCTACAAACTACCAGAAAAAAATTGTGACGAATCATTTATTTAAATATATATATATTGTCTAATTGCGTCACATTTTTCGAAATTTGTAGAAATCTAGTTGGTCTCATCGATTCACCAACCAAATGCTTACATACTGCAATTAAATAGATTGTTTGCTGCAGCAGGACAGTATAGATCGTTTTGTTATCTTTGTTATTAATAACCTCCTAAAGAGCTAACCAATCTGAGGCCACTTGTATTATTCGATCCTCAATCAGACCCACACCTGTTCTGGAAAGGCCTTTGGGTAATTCTCGTCGTCGTCGGTCAGTCAGTTAGCGCGCGTCGCCGATCGCCGGAGCGAATGGCTAATTATTTTAATCAAGAATTAATCGGATTCTTTGTTAGGGCAGATAAAGGCGCCGTCCCATCGCGTCCTCAGTTTTAACGCGACCAATAAAACCGACGGACTACGAAACGTACGCACAGAAATACAGCTTAACTGTCCTGGTTCCCGAAATCTCTATTCGTCTGTGGCTTTGTAAGCTTGCAAGTCGAGTCCTTCAATCAGGGCCCTATTTCATAGAACAATAAATTATTCATGGTTTACTATAACAATCCAATATACCCTAATATAGCTGACTAACCCACAGATCAACGAGCCTACGAAGACTCGTCTACGCAATGTACATTGAATTGTCATAAGTATAATAAACTATGAATTGTAGTTTTATGAAACGCGACCCAGACCAGACACACCTACGAGGGTGGATTAACCCTGAATTAGTGCTTCGACTTAAGGATCCATGACTTCTTATTGCAATTTTTCAGCTGAACAAGATTTGCGAGAATAGGGACTCAATCATTCATCCTCAGGTCCTTACCATCTCTAGTGTAAACTTTTCTGTTGGAGCTTCTGCGGTATATTCTCTGTAAGGTGAGATTTGTACTTTTATGGAGCAGAACAAACAAGCCGCGTGTGTGGTCCCTGCCTGCAGCTTCAATATTTAATAAACAGTAAAACAGTGCGCAAACAGCATTAAGAATATGCTAATATTTAAGTCCGAGTTACTGAAGATTGTCGTTTAATGTGGTCTTGGAGATTGAAAACGTTTTTTTGTTTTTTTGGCGTTTAAGGTCAACTCTAATATAGAATGATCCGATTGTAGACTCCAAAAGCGGTAGCGAAATTCGATCAATACTGTACACAAGTACCTACACAACGGATTGCCATGCATTGGTGTATATATTCTTTGCTGACTGAAAAATAACTGCTTTAAGCAGTCTTGTTTTGAAATTCAGATTGCAATCATGACTACACACACAAGCCTACAATCACAGTTCCCTATTGCTCTTCACAGGATTTCATGTGAGAGTAAGTGGGTATTTATTCCAAAAATAATACATTTTATGAAGTTTTGCACCAACGACATCTCTATTTCAATAACGTTTGGAACATCTGTTTCACTCACCATCGCATCGGCATCGTGGGTCTGAGTGAGGTGTATGTTCATGATTTATTTATTCGACAAATGAAGGCTGACCATGAGGTCTATGCACAATAACCTAGTCGCCAATGATATTGCTACCTGGTTTGGAGTACACATTATCGTCGCAGCCCGTCTTAAGTTTCTATTAGCTTATACGCAGCTATTTGCAGTCTATGTGTAAATTTTGATTGTTTTTTTTGTGCTTGTCTTTAGTAGATACCTACGAGTGCAATCTGGCAAGGCTGAAGATGTCCATATACGCTTTGTCGGCGCCGCTCGCCGCCGACATTTTGTGGGGCAAATCGTCATTCCGCGGCGCCTTTGACCGCGCGCCGTCTGCGTCATAATATGGTTTTAATTTTGACGAACGCCGCTCGAACTATAGATTTAATTGCATCTATTAAGGTTGCTATCTTCGCCGCTTACGCATTTTCGCTAGTTTTATTGCTATAGACGTGTTTATCTCGTCGGAAAGCTGACTGCTGCTGTAACTAAGCGTCTTGTTAGTTGACCTCCTCTTAGCTGCACTGTTTATCTGCTTCTTACTGGTTTTGAGATTTTCGTGGCGGCATTCTTATATTTAGCGTTAATGCTTTTATATCTTTTGACAAGTTCTGATATTTTATTTCCGCTCTAAATTCTGTCCTCCCATTGCAATAAACTCTAAAAAGTGGTAGCAGATAGTAGAAAAAAATACCTACTTTTATTGTAATATCTCCTCTACTGCATCTGCGTACGCTTGATCAACTTGCGCTTGACCAGTTCTTGGCTTCCTTTTTCATTTATTTCTGCGCGGTATGCTTATGTATGTCAATATCAAGTGGCTGGAGCACCTGAAGACCTTGTAGGATCGGCAACGCCTCCCGCGGCCTCTCATCGATCTCACGATTGGCTCGCCTAGATCCAACGCCCGTCGCCCATTGTAGGTACTGAAATGCCAAGTGGGTGTAATAATAATAGTAGAATATTTTTTTATTCGCGTACATAAATATCCTTGTGGCCTCTAAATATGCAATGGACAGTATTAAAATTACTGAGGTAGGTTCACGAAGCCGTTCTTACTTCATGAGGGCGACCAGGGCCGTGTTTCATAAAGCTACAATAATTAAAATTTAATAATAAACTTATAAATGTTACTAGTGGACGGTTGGGTGAAATTGACTAAAAATTGTAAGTTTTTTACCAATTGCAGCATTACGAAACAGGACCCAGAATTACTCATCTAAAATCTTGATCATCAATACGTGCGGCCACTTGGCTTCTAGAATTGCAATCGTAAATTTGACGTCAAGTTTGACAAGAAACAACGGAATTTATCGCCGAGATTCTTGGTTCGCAACAAAAGGAAGAGAATCTGGTTTTTCAAGCCAGATCGCTTGTCATGAAATAACGAATATGATTTTTATTAATTGAACTGCCAGCCGGGCAATCGGAGGCCGTCGCAAGGCTCGCAAGAACAACGGACCCATACATCTGTCCCCATTTATTAAATACCACCGGCAATAAAACATTTGAGACACGTTCTTGCGAATCACTACGTGCGTTTTCGTTATGAATTATTTATTTATTTTATTGTCGCTTTATCGCCATCGGATCGCGGCATCCGCTCTGAGGGCCAGCCTCTCGTGAAATAATAATCAGAACATAATTTTATTTTTGACAAATAACTGCGTCGGTACTGCGGTCAGGTTTTTGCCGGACTGGCTGCGCCCAATGCTTCAGATTCCGCCTCTCTTTATTGTCAAAATGTTTGAATAAACATAAATCGGCACTGAAATCTTAACGGTACACCCAAGACTTTATCATCGCGGTTTCCGTCAGAGGTTTTTCACGATTGTATTCTCAAGGAAGTCGAAATTGCATTTTGTGCTAGCATCAGCTTTCATTTTCATAACAACTTCAAACTTCTATGTGTGACATCTTCACAAACTTCTTCACTAAGTATGTCATACGTGTGATGTCATTGGGGATGCATGTCCAACTTGTCAGTGGCGGAGCCCCCTATAGTGGAGACATGTAGGTACAAATGAGTGGCGGATCGGTCATAGCTCGTGTCAAGTAACAATGTAGCAAGTGACGCGAAAGGTGCTGTGCTGACTGCCACAACTTGATTGTGATAAGTTTTGGCAGCTTGGACGGTAAAAAGAACGACACGCACCTATAGGTGAAGTGTTGTTGGATGTCCTATTTTATTAACGCTATTGGGCTGACACAGAACTGTTTCTTTATTAGTTTATCTTGTTCGTCGGGATTACAGTCTTAGAGAAGAAAACATCGGTACCGATTTACAATCAGAACAATCTTGTTGCGTTTTTAGTCGATGTAACTTTGTAGAATCAGGCCAGGTAACGCCTCTCTTTTCTGAATACATCAGTCATTGTCATATCAGTCCGCCGCTGTTGTTCATAACGCCCGAAAAGGCACTTGATGCCTCTAAATGGCAGCCTTAATATGCATGAATCAGTTGTACGGCGAGTGATGAATTGAGGGAGTCAGCCTAATGTAACAATGTTGTCGCGGCATCGCGAGCAACTTTGTCGCGATTTTATCTCTGACCTTTTTGTTTCTGGATCACATTGGAATTTATGGGCCTATAGCGCGGTGCTAGTATGGCACCGGTCAAACCTGCAGGTCTGGTGTGAAGATTCGCCGCTGGCATACTTTATAAAATGTATTTTGCGCCGTCCCAACAACTTACGCTCTACATGCGTTGTAGATGATTTATAACGAGTATTGATTCCAATATTTCTAAAGCGAGCCCAGGATTTATTGCCATATGTTTTAATGCCACGTAATAACGTTTTGACGCTGATTTTGAGTTAACTAACGTTAGGATTTGTATGGAAATATTTACTTATTTGAGTTTTGCGTACTTCTTAAGATAATCGAGTTGTGATCCTAAGGCCATCACACCCAAAATGTAAAACAGAATCCCAAAGAATTGCCGATGCGCTCAAAGAGGCCGGTCGTGAAATTAAAGGCCCAACCACGCACAGTTGGTCAAAACCCATTCGACAGTTGGACTCTGCGCACATCGATTCACTTGACTTAATGAGAACTCATTGTCAATCGACGCGGCCGCATGCAAAGTGACAGGAAACCCACAAAACATAAGAAAATACAGATGCCTGACTCCGCTTACAGCTCTGACAGTACCACTAGTTTTCCTCACTATGTTCGAAACGGAACTGCCGCAAAAATATTATAAGTGGAAAAGCTTGGATATTTTGGTTACGTCCCAATTTTCGATGTTTCATACTCAACCACGTAAAATGGAATAAAACAATTTGGATGAAAGGCAGACTCCTGCATGGTAATTGAGGATGGTTTTTATCCAAATCCCGCAGAACGGATTAACATATATTTCAAATTAAACAAATTATTTGTGGTTGTCTGGAGCATATCATAACTGACTACCTTCCGTCTCTCTTTGAGATCTTGCCTAAGCGGAGTTTCTGCTTATCTCCTATCTAGTGGAGACAGGCTTTGATCTTAAATGATATGTGCCGTCATTCAGCGACATTTTTAACCAGATCACGAGCGCTCTTTGTTGGTTTGTTGACAGGATTTTCCAGTCAAGTTTTGTTTAAGAGTTGGCTGTGTAGTGTGGCCGTCCCGTCTAAATTATGTGTTCAACTGATACATCCATTGAGCGTTACCTAACAAACCACGACCAGTTACCACGACTGCTACGCAGTTTGGCGAAATTGTGTACTACACTAAGGTTTATTTATTTTTTTGAATAAATAAAAAAATTAGGTTTTTTAAAAAAAATAAGTTCCTAGATTGTCCATCCTAGTCCACCGTTGCGCCTCTAGCTAACCATCGACGCAGACATGAATAAGGTCCACACCCAAATATAACTAGATCCAATTATGTTTATACCTTGGTTGGACGAAGATTTTAAATCGGGATTTTCTTTACGGTAATACATTTTTTTTTCGTTTATCCCGATATTTCAGGTATATAAGGGTTAAGATATAAATTAACATACTTACTGTAATCGTAGTACGAATCGCGTTTCTTTTACATTGACGTCTAGATCCAATTATTTCAAGATAAAAAACATAAATACACGTTCATATCCAAGTGAAGCGACTATCCCTGGTCGTTTAGCCCTTCTTCCATTGCCATATATCAGTGACATCTCTGAAATATGTGCCAATTGTTAACCTTCGCTCGAGTTGTCAATTTAGTCGAAAAAAGTTGTCGGAACTTGAGGAAAGAATATATGTACGTTCGGTCGGGAGCGGTCGATTTATAGCGCGTTTCATGTCTTATACCCATAAAACTGCTTGAAAACAGTTTTGTTGGGGCCTTTAATCACAGTGATGTTTTATATCGATATACTTTCGTACTTTTTGCCTTGGCCTTTATTTTCGAGTAATTAACGATCAGTAATACGTCCTATCATAAATATCTATCTCCATTCCCTTTAAGCCTTTTGAGTGTGCACTTGTAAAGCCTTAACTCGACACCAAACAAGCGAAGTACTAATTCATCGTCGTCATCGTTATCAGCGACGGCAGCAGCGGCGCGACAGATCGCGCGCGTCTACGCTGCGCCGGCGCAGCTAAGTATTTTAATTAATGCCACACCAGGGACAAATAAATTTTCAGTACATTCTGCTGATTAAAAAGCTTTTCTGCTTTACTTATCGGTAAAGCTTCCGATGTCGGCTATTAGGTTTTGTGTCGTTCTTGTACAGTCGTCCACAAATTAGCGAAGGATTAAACGGCCCTTAGTGCCTGGTAAGTGCCGGCAATTTTAGATTATTAATCACGGGTCACTGCTAATGTATTCCAATTTCAAGATCGCAAATTGTATCTGATGATTTAAATTCCAAGTTTAAAACTGAGAAACGATTAAATTTCCCACCATGAATGCTATACTCCTACCTACCCGAACAGAACGTTACACCTGCAAAGCATTTCAATTAGCGACGACACTAACTCGAAATCGCGGTGCCGAGTATAAAAACCTAATTCTCTCCCGATACCAAATTAATTTCACGTAATCGAGCTGAGATGCTTGGCAATCATGCATTTGCCGAAAATACTGGCCACGATTGTATCGGGCACCGAAATGTGCGGCAAGAAACGACGCGTGCGCGAGCCCGCGCGTGCATTATTCAATACAATATTATCAATAAATTAATGCTTACATTCGGACGCCACCGCACATACTAATGGCGACACGCGGCGCGCCGCTTTTTGTTGTGCCATCCTCCATTGAGGCCACCATTGATACGGGCGCGTAAAAACTGGCAATCGATGTTGGACAAGCTGCTCGCCGTGCGGCTGCTTTTTCCAAGGCCGTGTGATGGGTTTTTGTTCTCGACACGGACAGTTTTAATTGCAACCGCGTAAATTGCCGGCGGCCGCTGCAGTGGCCAGATAATTAGCGCTGTTAGCATAGCACTATATCAAGCTGTTGACATGGCTGCCTTGATGAGATGAATTATGAAGCAGTTCGCTTTGTATTTATTAGATTATTTCATACAGCTAGACATGATGTTAAGTGCTTGGCCTTTTATAATAAAGCTGCAATGGCAGCGATGCCGTAACCGTATACTGCGCAGCAAGCATCTTGGTCATTCGGTGACAGAGAGATATTTCAAATAAGTTGCAAAATAATAAATAAATAATGATAACAAGTTCCACACAACAAAACCAATTGTCCCAGTCCGAAACTACGATACACTGTACTGTGTAATAAATTATGATCAAGATAACCTTACGTACCTATGCAAGACTATCCTGTTATTTTCCCTTGTGATCAGTAAGTATACTCTAAAATCTAATTATGGTAAGTAATATCATGACTGTTACGATCGTTATTGAATAATCGCCATATAAATTACTCCATCTCCATTAATATACAATAATCAAACTATCAATGACGTTCGTTCCGTAATTAGTATGCGCAAGCGTCCACGCCGACGCATCTGTTTATTTGCGCGCGTATGATCTACTCGGACGGTCACGTTTGTCGGCCACGACTCAGAGCTTCCGTTTTCTGCTAAGGCATTTATTAGTATCTCCATACCTTTACATTTCCATCCCCTACATCCTACCGACATTCCTATTGTATGGAAATTGCACTAGGCCTATTTTAGCCGTAGGACGCAGACCACGGTTAATGCCCTCCCGATGTAATAATGGTGAACTTGCCCAAAAAAATGTTTAAATCTCGTCGGAGAGGCCATGTTAAAATGAAAAAAGATAAATGTCGTGGTTACCGTGGTTATTTTTTTTCTACGACTAATACTTTTCATAACATAACCTGTCGAAAAATAATTCTGGTCACGTGGTATGAAAACGGTGTTCGTAACGCTTTATAATATATGTAGCGTTTATCAATAGAGTTATCTCGTAAAATAGCGTTTTGATGTTTCTACACTACTCCCTTATTAGAAAACGTTTAGAATTCAATGAAAAAACTTTTTTTTCTATTTTTCTATGTCTTCTATATTATAAAAACAAGTGCACACCAATCTAATCGTGAGGAAATTGCTCTGCACGTATTGACTTGTTTTTCCTATGGGCTATGGTCAGGATTTAAAAAACAATGTGCCAGGCACTGCAGCGTCCGAGTGGTTCCTTTAACCATCTAGTGTGTAAATGTAGACGCAAAGGCCAATCTAATTTTGAGGCAAGTTCTCCATTGTCCTGACCATCACAGAAGGTATATGTTACAAAAAAATGCCTTAAGTTAAGACCTTCTCTATAGTACCTGGACAGTAACTTCATTCAGCTTATTTTCTCATTTTATTTTATGGACTAATAAAGAAGCGTTGTAAATTACCGGCCATGTTCATTATAAATTTCCAGTTTTGTGTATTAACTGAATTCTGAACATGTTCTCAATCATTTATGCCAATTTAGCAATTACGCTTTATGTTGACAATAAAGCCGATACTTATAATAAAGGCTTTGAGCTCATTGTCAAGTCGGTTGCAGCACTAAGCATCGACTATAAAGCTGTATGAACTAATGAACAACTAAACAGGAGGAATTAAAAAAAAATGAAAATTCCTACCTGAGAACCAGCCCTTACAGATTAAAAAATAATAGCTTCATATCGTGTAATTAAGTATGCCTTAAACCCCAAAATGCGTCGGGAGATAATAGTAATAAAAAAATTATAATGAAATCCGCACAGTAATCAAAAAAATTGTTTATTATTGAAATTTAAACATAGCTACAAAACTTTTGTAAGTCGCCTAGTTTCGCAGTCTTTTTGTAGAGTTCCGCAACCGAAGGGTGCCGAACGAGGCCCGAAACGAGAGAGAAAGGAAACCTTCATGTCTATCTGACTATCTGACCTTAAAGCGCATTATCTCCGACTGCAATAGATAGCTAGTTGAAATTATTAATAATAAGTTTTTTTTATCAATACATGCAAGTGTCAGACGTTATTATTATTAATTTATCAATAAATACAGCAAATGCCGAATCGATACAAAATAAGTACTTAATATCACAATAATCAATATAAAATGCAACTTAGCATTAATACCATACAAAAGTACTAAAATAACTTGGTGTGATCTGATAATTGTGCATTCTCTATAGTACAACAACTAATAATAAAAACCTTCCTTTTTTCCTTCACAGTTACCAAGTGGTACAAAAATTAACAAAATTAAATGTAGGTACCTAACTTAAAAAACAAATTCACTTGATAAGCCGTCGCTTAGATCAGATACGAATAGAATTTTTGAAATATGATTCATTATTTATCGGAACCATACAAATTACGAACGACAGAAATCAAAATCTTTTTGCCCATTTAATTAGAAACCCCCACCGTCGTAACGCATATTAGAAACCTATAATTATTCCTATTGCTTTACAGGAAACCTACTACAATAATGATCAAATATATATTTTAATACATATTAACGCCTTAGAAATTGTAGTGTGGGACGGATGATATTTCTTTGCTATTTTGTAGTTTGCAGCACGGTAACAGTTGTTTGTATTGACGATTAAAGATTTTGTTACATTACATAAACTCACGGCTGCATCCCGGAGGGGTAGGCGGAGACCAGGTTTTGGCACTTGCCACGATCCTGACAGACCTCTTTCGCATAATCAATATTCATTGGTCGTTGCATACACGCTGGTTTCGCGTACTTTTTATCTTGCCCTTTGTTAATATATCCCCTATTTGGTCAAAGCAAGTCCGCCTGGGACGTCCCTTACCTTTTCTTATATCTTGCATAACCTTCTCGTTCCTAACAAGAGTAAGAAAATATATTTCTTCGATAACGTCTAAGATTGAGATTCAAACATTCAGTTAGCTCACACAAAATCCAATTCTCTGTTATCTCGCTTCCTTTACACAATTGTGAACATTTCCTCCAACACTTGAAGCGCTCGTCAGAGTTGCTAAATTTATTGATGAAAATATAAAATTGATCGCTTCAATCATTAGTGCGCTGATGATCGCAAAACGCTTCGGACCTGAAAATCGGAGCCTAATGACCAGAGCGGGGATAAATACAACAGCTGCTTGATGACTTAAGTACCTGGTTTGCCCAAATATGTACGTAAAGGTTACTGTGTATCAACATAGCAAGCTATGCTAAAGTTTTCTACCAAAAAGTTATTAAATGCTAATTATATAAAAAATGTCAACAGTGTTTCAATTGTCAAACATATCTTAACATATGGAGTTGTCAAATATTTGCAAATTCTAGACAATTTATGAAAATATATAGTTCGTTACCTACTTAGTTCACATGGGATGCAGATTAAAAATATCGTATGTTTTAATCCAGGGCCTGGGTGCTAAAATTTCATCGGAATCCATTGAAGAATTCATGATTGATAGATTGAGGTTTGTCAGGACTGTGACGCAAATATTGTAGCGCTTTGGTGTAATTACTGTTATGTTGCAATATTTATGTAAGTAAATAAAATAAAGAAATGTAAGGTATTTGCCTACCCTTATGGTATACAGTCGTGAGTTAATGTAAAGTAATGTATGTTTGATGGATAAACATCCAAAAGCGTCTGCATATAAACGTTCACATTTTTATAATGTTGGTGCGATGATGAGGACAGTACGATGTTATTACGTTTATACGTAGCGTAAATACACTCAAATGTAATTTGTTTCTTAA
The DNA here is from genome assembly GCA_947308005.1 of Yponomeuta malinellus. Lineage (NCBI taxonomy): Eukaryota > Metazoa > Arthropoda > Insecta > Lepidoptera > Yponomeutidae > Yponomeuta > Yponomeuta malinellus. Next base: position 8,943,533 of record OX371006.1, on the reverse strand, counting down.
CTTAGCACGGGAGTGTACCGTTACTGCAGGATCCCTCTTTCCGCGAGGGCAGGGACGCACGCGTCGACAGTCTCATTAAAGACGCGTTATATGCAGGCGCAAATGCGCTCACCGCCGTGTAGTTTTTGCGTCAATTTGCGCCCCTGAGTGACAGACGAGAGGCAGGTAGCCGTCTCCTTGCCACTTCCTTGTTGCTGTTTATGAACATTTTTGGATATACGATTATGATGGTCATATACGATTCTGGTCAAAAATATGCTCGATTTAAGCGTTGCGGTAAAAAGTATCATGAAAATTTTGCGTGTTGTAGGTCATTCCAAAATTATTTTAGAGTCAATTCACTGCTATAATTTGAACATGGAGTTGCTTTCAGTTCAAACTAATTCTAAGAACATTGGTAATTCCTATTGTTTGCTCAAGTCCGGTTCAAGTATAGTTAGGCGTCATACGAAAGACTTCAACGCGCGCGCACAGACTTACTCTTCCCACGCACGTTTCTTTCGTCCATTTCTCTTTATCTAGTGACATTTAAATGCAGAAACTGTTTCATTGAAATCTCTGCGAAGCGTGCCTGGCCTTATCTGCACCCATCAGCTCGCTACAGAGGCGAGGCTCTACCAGTCGCGAGACGGGAGAACAAAAGTCAAATCGAAAGGGACTTTAATTGAAAAATTCTCCTCGCGTACTAGCCGAGTCTAATTGAATTCAGCGGTAGCTGGAATTATTTCAATATAAGAAGAAAGGAAAGCGGCGGCGCTGGGGCAAATTGCGCCTACCCGCCGCGTTCCTTTTTCTCGGGCTGCGCCACCGCCCGCCGCCCATTGGTCAGTTTTAATGAGCACCGATCAATGGGCGTAATTATTTCTTGTATCATTCGCCTGGCGCGCGCTGTCGCCTACTTATGGCGACGGACGCAGCAGCGGCGGTTGTCGCGCTTGTTTTGCTTGTCGCAAATTTTTGCGTGCGTTTTTGGCGAATATCACGCGGGGTGCGGCTGCGCGGCCAATTACGCGCGCATGCGCAAGACTGCTGCGGCGACGCACAATGCGTGTTGCTGGCTATTCACCGACCTTTGTTTTCAGATTCATAAAAAATGAACAGAAATTGTTGGTAAAAAGTTTTTGTATGAATATCAGTCGCCTCTTATAGTAAAAGTATTGGTGTTTATTACCTACGTGATAATTCTACTTACTTAGTAATTCTAGACGGTATTTCTAAATATTGTCATTGATGGTGAATGAAGAGCTTTATTCCATAAGCTCGTTGCCCGTAAACGCACTGTTTTCACATGGAATTTAATGAGACTTATCGGATTTTGCGGTCTGCTGGAAATACTTTTTTCTCTTTTCTTTGTTGAAATCTGGTTTTTACATACGATGTCATTGGCGATATTTTCCGCTGCAAACAATATTCGATATCAATCAGCACGTTACGTATATTATGTAAGCGCTTAGAAGGATTAGTTGTAAGGCTGGGTTCTTCGAGCGCATGGATTTGTATGGGAGTTATTGCGCTTCGCGAGCAAACATTAGGGGAAAAGTAGGCATTTTTGAAATTACAGAAAAAAATCCTATTAATTGAATTTTAACGGCCGATGTCACTAACCCTTCCCCGCGGATCTTGAAGTGCATAGACGTGTTTTCTGTCTTATAGCAGAGATATCTCTCTGCTAAAAGTAAAACGACGTAAAACAAAAAGTGCTAAATCTAAAAAGGAAGGAACTGACTCCTAAGATACAGGTTGCCCTAGTTTAGGAGTCAGGGACTTACGTTAGTGTGTAAGTTAATATGTAACTTTTAAAATGTGATATGTCTCTGTAAGTTATAGCCAATAAATTACTTATTACTTATTATTACTAACACATTCAGTGATAGTAATTTTGGTATATATTTTATTATCCAAAACTCTGTACAGATTTTTTGCGCGCGTTAAGACAACCTGTCAAAATAATGTCCCAGGCACTGCAGAATGGTTCCTTCACCCATCTAGTGTGAGTGATGGTGCCACTGGACGCTGTATAAATCATCTCATTACTAGATGCAAAGGACAAAGTTTATTTTTTTAAGAAAACCTGTGTAAATTGTTCAGTTAACCTTAAACGTTAAATTAACAAATCAACATGCCGTATGCAGCCTTTTTCCAACAGTCTACTATAATCAATCATCGTCCTTCAAACAAGACTTCTCATCACATTAAGAAGAATTTCCTGTCAAATATATCTCGCACAAAATAATGCGGTCAGCCATTTACGACATGATATTCGTAATTCGTATCTGATTGCTCCAAGCCACTTAAGTCCTTTCAAACTCGCGTAGCCATCTCAGTTACTTCTCATACGGTAGATCTTGATAAAATATACGTCAGCCTGTAGATGTGTATTTCTCTGAGGCCGTGGTACACATACACAATTACACACTGACTTATCCCCTCTTTAGCGAATCTGCGTAAATCGATTACATTGGCTAGTGTTTACAATAAGAGCTCAAGTATAGTAAAGTCTAATAGATCTTCATATAGCTGACATAAATAGAACTAAATTGTCAGGGTCAGAGGTTAAGATGGAGTGGCACATCTATTTTGGGGCCGTTCCCTGTCCTCGTATATGTAAATGATTTGCCGTTTGTGGTCATGTCAGAGATAGTATTATTTGCAGATGACACGTCACTTATTTTTAAAATTAAGAGACAAGAAAATTACTTTGACGATATAAATAATGCTTTCTCTCAGGTACTAAATTGGTTTACTTCGAATAACTTATTGTCAAATTAAAAAAAGACAATATGTATAAAGTTCACTCTACCCGATGTCAAAATCGTTGACAGCAATGTTACATTGGGGAATTTCTAGTAGGCACAAACTAGACCTTGTAGAAGAAACTGTCTTTCTAGGAATCACAATTGATGCAAAGCTTCAATGGGGTCCTCATATAGAAAAATCAAAATTCGAATCCGGGAACTAACTGATGTCGCAACTGCTAGGCTTGTTTATTTTATGTATGTATTATAGGCATACTACTGTGGAGTCTGGCAGCAGACATTAAGACCATCATCGTCTTGCAGAAGAGAGCGATCATATTCATTTATAAGCTGGGTAGTAGAGATTCGTTAAGAGATTTATTTAAAAAAACTATATACTTGACAGTTGCCAGTCACTATATCTATGAAAATATTATCTACGACAGGAAATATATCAGTAACTTTAAAACCGTAGGTTACCAACACTATGTAAATACTAGAAGTAAATATAAACTTTCGTTCCCAAGATTTAGGCGGGCAAAGGTTAATACATCCTTTATGGGGCATTGTATGCGTTTCTCTAATAAGATCCCTGAAGATATAATAAGCTTACCAGAAACGTGGTTCAAAAATGTTTAAAGCTTACTTTGTGCCAAAAGGGCTACTGTAACATTAAAGATTATTTAGATGGCAATGATGTTTGAAATTAAAGCCAGTTCAATGAATGAGTTCTAGGTTTTAGAATAATTATGTAACCTCTGTTAATTAGGGACCGACTTTGAAAAAACTAAGTTTAGAGTTTTTAGGGTTTTGTACACCGTACAAAAAAATGGAACCCTTATAGGACCACTCGTGCGCCTGTCTGTCCGTCCGTCTGTCACAGCCAATTTGCTCTGAATCTACTGGACCAAATCGGGTGAAATTTGGTAGGATGGTGTAATTATATTCTTTTTGTTGCACTAACCCATGCTGAGGACAATTTTAAAAACCTATTTAGTGTAACTGTGTAGCCGTGCCAGCGCTCTCCCAAGTGAGCTAATGGGCAAGTGCAGGCATCAGTGAAATTTCGAGCCTTCTTACAAACTTCTCTGTATCACGTACAGGCGGCGACATCTGGCTGAAGCTTAAAAACCTATTTAGCCTCTAAATAGGTTTTTAGGGATGGTGTAATCCTATGACCCAAACACATATGTGCAAAGTAAATAAATATTTTTTTAAATAAACGTAATTTTTGGGGGACAAATTAGGAAATAAAAAAAAAAGTTATGAAATATGACCCTACTGTGTCATAATATATCAAATGAAAGGGCTCGTTATGAGGATCTCAAATATATTTTGGTTATTATTATAAAACCTACAAGAATTCTATAAATTGAAAATAAAGTGTTAAACTCAATATAATACATTCACTTACGGAGTAAGTTCACTAAAACACCACCGTCTTGAATAAAAATATAAGACTTTGGCATTGTACGGAACCCTCTCCACCCGAGTTCAACTCGCACTTGGCTGGGTTTTTTGTCCATTTTTTCCCCAAAATTATCTAGATTTTGAAATGGACAACTAGTTTAACTTGTAACGTACATTAAGTCGCTGTAATCTGTAAATGTTGTGTTAAATAAATAACTTCCATACAGGAAAAAACTTGTCCTCTTCCCAAACTAGGATTCCCCTCTGCTATGATAACCAGGCAAAAACATTATAAACATGAAATGAACCCAAACTAAGGCCATTTATATAAAACGAGTAGGTACGGCGGCCTCTACTGGAAATCGAACCCGCTGTCGAAAAAGATACAATGACTCGTTTGGAGCGCCCCCGCGTCGTACATCTGAAGTGTGCCACACGGCTTTTGTTGTATACATAAGCAGCCTATCTACATCCCACTTTAGGGCACAGGCCTTCTCTCAGGGAGAGAGTAGAGAGAGTGCCACACGGCTTTTGTCGTATATTATAAAATAAATAGTCTTATTGTTGTTCTACCGAAGCCTTCTCATTCGTCCAACCATGATCTCCGTTTTGGTAGTCAAGCGTGTTAACCGCTTGACCAACTTAATAAAGCGCAAACCTTTATTTCCTTCTTTACATGAGGTTTTGTAAATAAACTCGTCTTGCATAGCAGTCAAGTACTCTTGCCTCCTTCTAAATGAGACAATATTTCTAAACAGAGTAAAGAGAGATCAGACAAAAAGTGTAGATAAAGGCCAAGCGTTGCCATCGTAGCCCGAATTGGACTCATACTGTAATTGATAATCGACGCAGATGGTCTGACGACCTGGTTACTGTGGCAGAGAGTCGCTGGATGTGGGCGGTACAAGACTGGGAAGCTTGGAAAAGCATGAGGGAGGCCTATGTCCTGCAGTGGGCGTCAAATGGCTGATTATGATGATGATGATGTAATAAACATATAAGTACCTTCAATAATTTGAACAAGACTTGGTTGAGTCTCGCAAGAACACACCTTGTCTCAGTGTCACAAGTTCACAACTGAAGCGACAAGCCCAGACGTCGGTTACTTCCTTTTATGGTATAGCTTTAATTGCAATTCGATTGGCTGCCTCATCTCTTTTCTGTACATTGTTTTTTTTTATTTTAATTATAAACGCTTTACACCGATTGTCTCATTAGGGATTCTCTATCGGGATACTGGGCGAACAATGTTTGTACGTTTACCACAAGCATTTTTATTTGAAATAGGGATACTATTGCGATGTCTTTTTAGAAATATATATTTATTTTGATTCAAAAATTTTGAGTCACGTAGCTATATCTCTGTATCTCAGTAACGTAGCTCTTTATCTTAGTAGAATTAATTATAAGTTTTTATTTCAAATTACACAAGTGATAAGCAGTGACCCTACGATAAATATGAATGTTGTAAACTGACTTATCGATGTCAATCAAACTGAAAGAAGTTTATTCATCCAATTAAAAGCGAAAAATGTTTTGTGATCATTTTCCACTATTTCCGTACCGTATGCACCTAATGAAGCAATTTAAAAATTACCCCGTACGTACGTAACGCAGCTGTCGTTTGGTCACTCGCTTACAGCTAACCTTAAAGCTCATAGGCCTTATCTCTTTTCCGATAAATGTGAAAATCCGAATTCGATGTGAAGATCCAGTGCAGTGTGCGCGAATGACATGTAATTTAGCTTTACGAGCACTCCTTCAGTGCGACGATGCCCTAAATGCTGCCAATTACACCGCTTGTTTGCATCGTAAATCCAACGGGGCCCTGTAATCAGCACTTTGGCGTGTGCACAGGCTTGGAGCCAGCTAGACGGGGACCTTTGGCCTTATCTCAGCTTAGATAGATAGAAGGAATATTCTTGATTGTACACCAGAAAGCATTTCATAATGCATGGTGCCTCGTTTAGCATAGTAAAACAAGTGGCCAGCTTATCTTTTAAAATTGATGATATTAAAGTAAACTATTAGTACGTACGTACGAAAAAAATATATTATTTAATAAGAGGTAGATATACTCCTAAATACTCCTAGCGCTTATTATGCTCGACGTCCAAAAGAGTATACAGAAGTAAAAACCTAACTAATAAAGAACGAGGGTTTAAAATTTTAGGATCACTTGATACAGTTTGACCGGCTCGAACCCAATGCGCACTCATTACGTTTAATTTCTCGATCGTACCTTTTAATTGAAATGTTAAATCTTCGACGATAATGCTTCTTAGCGCGAGGGCCCCTTAATGTGCGTGTCGGATTATTCTTAATGCAGCCTTTGCTTTCTTTTGTTTTTTGGGGACATTTTTGACAACACCGGTAGCCGTTAAAGAGATAACGCCCTTGCACTCTCGACGCTAATAGCCAACTTACGTTACAATTGAGCGCGTTTAGTCAAAGTAGGTACGTCTTTAGTTTCCTATGCATTCTAAAGTTTCAATAAGTAAAATATGCTTTCTAGCGTTGACTAAGACGTTATTTCTGGCTTATTGCATTTAATTGTAGCGCAATATTGAATACTATAACGTCGAGAGTATGGTGACTGTCTGCGGCGGATGGCCGTGAGATGGAATGTTATTAATTAAACCATTGGCCCAAGTAGCAAAGCATTCGTAAAATGAGTATTTGAGTGGAGGGAGCTGACACGAAAATAAAAGAATTTCTGCTTTAAGTGCGGTCTACTATCGCCGATAAGCGGTCACTTTAGGCTCTTTTTTCACGCGATGGACGTTAAAGCAGCTTCCAGTGATACTTAACTGATCGAAAATTTATTGTACTTACAAAGAAAACTTGACGCGCTACCATAAATAGTCGAATATTTTTCTGAAGTAATAATTAAGCTATCAAGTTTAGCCCGAATGCTTTCTTTAGGTCAATACGTGCGGAGGACCAAGTCGCCGGGTCTGAACCCGGGAACCTGGGTCTCTCGCTTCCGAGTCCATTGTTCTACCCACTTCTAGGCCGACTAAGCTGGCAGGATGGTATAGGTGCTGAGCAAGCCTACTTCATCTAAAAAACAACGCCCCAGGCACTGCAGCATCCGAGTGGTCACCCATCTAGTGTGAGTGAAGATGCCACTGGACGCTGTATAAATCATATCATTACGTAGATGCAAAGGCCAAAGTTTTCCCCGGCTGCCTGAGTGATCTTAAACGATCACGAAGGTTAAGCAACACAGGGCGCGTTCAGTGCATGGATGGGTCGCCGTCTATGCCTGACGCTAGTGGCATTTTTCCGAGCGGTTCCGTGCTTCGCAAGGCACGTTAAGCTGTTGGTGCCGGCTGCCATCGATAGATGGCAGTCGTTAAGCCAAGTCAGAGGCCTTAGGGCGGCTTGACAACTTCTGACAGTAGACGAGCCACTAGTCTACAAGCCTCCACCAATCCGGACTTGGCCCCCGTGGTGGAGTATGGCCTATACCTTCCTCAGGGAAGAGACCCGTGCCCCTCGGTGGGGACATAATGGGTTGATGATGAAAGGCCAAAGTTTTCTAAAGCTAGATTCGCAACCATGCGCGCAAAAATAAGCTTTGACCTGAAAAGTATTTTTTTAATCGTGACAAGGAACTAATTACGTTACTACTTTGCTAAACTACTTCCCTACTTTTGATACTTTGCTTTTATTCTTCCCAGGACATGTGATTGTGCTGTGTGGATGTTACTTATTTTTATAATACAAAATCTCGGTTTTCCATTACCTTACTACATGATAGCAGGTTCAAGTGACCCGCACGGGCGCCACGGGCCAGAGCTCGCGCATCTCGCGACCTGCGCCATGCGTCGGCGCATCCAGGCGGAGGCAATTCCATTGTTCCGCCGCTCGCTAATTGAATCGATGCCACCGATAGATTATGCTCTGCGGTTCGGCCCGGCTGCCAGACGGACATTAAACTACGATTAACGGACTTCATACTAGTTAAGATGATCGGACATCCCGATATATTGTTCATTGATGTGGTGATAAAATATAGAGCCCGCAATAAAACTCATAATGAAGTTTTCTTCCATATTGGACCGAATATTTGAACCATATTTTATTTCGAAAACACGAAAGCGGTATTAAATAGTATACTGGTCCGCAACTTTGTGGTCACAGAAATTCTTGCAACGACAAGTAAACAAAACCGCAAAGCTGACAGCAACAGGACTATTAAATTAGACCTTGGTACGGCCTCAAAGCACACGATTAGTTCAGCTTGAACTTTAAAGATAGTACACCTACTATGAGCGATGAGCAAACTGGTAAGAATATCTGTCTGGAGTTGCCTAAACGATGATTTATGGTAGCGCAGTTGACTGTGAAGGAACCCTTCATGAGGAAACCAGAACGTTTTACACTGGGCTTGTGCGATAAGCCCTAACTCTCTGAACTAGAACATGTGCGCTGCAATGGCACTTGCTTACGTAATAATATGAGAAGTAATCTTTGTGGCTTGGCTTGCAGTTAATGTCAGCATACTATAAAATGTAAATAAATTATATTATAGCATGGGCGCCGCCGGGATCAGGATCACTTTCAGAGAGGTGCATCATGCGTCTACACATTATACTATTATAGGGAAAAGCGTGTGATCGTACTCTTCCGTTTTAAAGTGAAATTTCCCGCCAGGCAGATCGTATGCCTGGGGACGGCCCGTCCGGACGTTATATTTGTGGTATGTCGTGTGAAATATTTTGCTTGCGCGATGAAGGAATGTCTCAAATTAATCGAAATCATTGCGCTATAGCCTGCAAGTGCCAGGAGACACTGAGTCAGTGAGTCGACTAGCAGTTGAGGGCCCATAGGCCCATGTATTATAGACAAATTTCAACATGAGGAACATTCCGTACCGAATTGGGGTTTTTATTTCAATGTGAAACTGTATTAATATAATTAATTATAATTATTTCTCACACAGTGCGGTAGAGTGGACTGGGCTTTCTTTGTTTTTTTTTTACTTTTTAAGTTTAATGTTATATTTGAGCCATTGTAGCTAAGAAAATAAAAGTTAAATAAATGAATACTGACATGTAAAAACAATGTATTATATAATAAACAATGGTTAGAATTCCACGATGCCGGGCCTTTGCAACGAATCGTTAGCGCTAAAGCGGTAGGCGAACAACAATGGACAAATCGAATCTGTCACGGGGCACGCGCACCACTCGAAGGATATATCATTGAAAGAGCGGAAATTAAACTTAAATGTTTTTCAAATAGAATGTTAGAGTAAAACTATCGAACGGTATTGCGTATGCGATTGCTGTAATGCCCGGCACATTAATTGACCAAAAAAGAATGTGCGACGGCCACATAAGAACATTTGACTAAACCCGAATTACGTATATTAGCCAATTCATCAGTCGCAGCCAGGCCATTGGTCAAGTTATGGGCCATGTGTTAAACTTTGGTCCAGAAGCAAACCTGCGGAAGTTGTTAAAAGCTAGTTTACGCGAAATTATCCTGAAACCCTAATACGTGTCATGGATAGCACTTAATGATATTTTTAAGTATATCTTATTTATTTAATCCACCTATCGACTATATTCTACCTGCAAACCACTCCATGAAAAGGTTAACTGGAAGAGATCGCGATCTAAGCGATAAGACCGGCAATTGTACACCGTTACTTAGATATACGAAATCGTATAAATTGTTTTGTATATATGTATCTTATATCAATTTTTAAACCACATAAGTACATGATACCACAAGGTCCAAATAGTGGGAACCCAAATCAACTTTACTTTTTCGTATCCCACATTCCCGTCCAGTCTCTCACAACAACATCCTTATGTCCCGCCGGTAAAAAATAATAACAATACAGTGCCTCATTACAAGTGCCGTCACCGCTTCATCAATCCCCTCGGCCGACATAATCACCCTTAAGTACGCCGTGCGTGGTTTACGAAGGACGATAAATCTCTGAGACGTCGCCCTTTAAAAAATTGCCAAAGTATCGGTGCAACAGCACTGATGAAGCTTCGAACTTCACTCGAGGAATGTCATGAAAGATTCATGAAACGGATCTAAGACTACAATGAGCCAATCGCGCGGACTAGATCTAGAGGGAGTCTGTGTCAATGCTGTTAAATTTCAGTCGCCTGTAACTTTAGGGTGGTAAAAAATTTACAAAACAGCAAAGCAATGAGTGCTTTTAATTAATAGAATTCTTTACAATTGCTTAGCATCGCCTTTTTTAAGTCGCAGAGTGAGAATGGTGCGACTCTATATCGCTGTATCAAGTTCAAAGGTCAAGATGAAGCCCTTAGCTAGACATAAGTAAAATAATAATTAACATAATGATTACCAGATACTATTGACGTAAGACTGGTTCTTTGTGTTTCTTTCATCATTGCACTGACTATAATATCTAGCCCTAGAATAAAAGCTCTTAACTTAAATAACAACTTAATCATGGCTCTTATAAAACGTAAAATAAACTTGCCTTAAGTAAACCAGATTGCCAGTTACCGTGGTAGTCATTAACCTCGCGTATCCCTTTGTATTGCTGGAGATGTATAGAGGCAATCGAGCGTATTCATTATGCCATAATAACATAATTTTCAAAAGTAATTATCTCCATAATTACTAATTAACATTTTGCGAGAGTTGATTTAGCTTTGGGCAACGGTGGGTGATCTCTGAACTCAATTTGGTGCCTAAATAGATTACTTAACTAGTAGTTGGCAGTGTTCAAGGAGATCCGGACTGCAAGTACCTACCTAGATTTAGATATTGCTCGCCGAGAGTTTTGATTTACTTATGAAGTCAGATAGCACTATAGTCATCCCAAATCACCCTTTCTAGACTTTGCAGTTTTATGAAAACATTTGTCTTTCCAAAACTTTCGTTTTAACGAATCCCACAGTAACTTAAATAAATATATACTTTGTTACACACGAAACCTTGAACAGGATATTACATAAAAATGTCATGTACAAGGGCTAGCTTATCTCTGTAAGAGATTTCTTCAATAACGTTATCTTATTCCTCCAAAACATCGAGAGCGAACAAGAAGCAAAAAACTATTCGTACTTAGACTTTAATTTTTTAGGTATAAATAAGAAATTATGAAAAGATTCCCCTTACATTTGTCTCACGTAATACTAAGCTATAACATAACATATTACGAGTTTTGTGTGTCCAGTTGGTGAAACTCAATATTAGTACCACTTATTATATCGTCATCTGGACACGCCAAGATTTTTACGCTTCTTCACACAAAGAAACTTAATTGAAATCACTTTTATATTTTCGCCAACTGGAGACACGTTTGCATTTTACCCGAATTTATAACAAAGTACAGTCACGCAGATTAATGTATGTAATGTATAAGGGTGACGTGTGGGGTCACGAGGGTAAACATAGGAGTGCAAGTATCTTCGACTAGGGGAAAGTCTTGGCTTGTAGTTAAAGTCGACTTTCAACAATAGATTCGTTGTGTTTATTGACAGAAATCTTAAAATAAAAGTGCCTTCAGTTAGAAGTTGACAGATTAATGTAGGTACTCGTAATTGAGTTGAATGTCTAAGGTCGGATTTTTTTTTATTTAATCTTAGAGTAATTTCCTATTTACTCTTGAGTAAGACTTATTCTTTTTTGGTGAAATCGGCCCTAAATGGTAAAATTGTGTGGCGATTGCATTTTATTCGTTTGGCGTGTTCCCACCGGGAGCAATTACGTGGATCATAAAACGAGGCCGAATAAAGCGCAGTTTTATGGCAAAAGCTGCCAATCGCCGCCGTTTACGTTGTAAATAACCGCTTGATGACGAGAATGATGAAACGTATCGATGACTGATGATTCGAGGCTCTCTTTGGGAGCTATATGCCAATGGTTTTTTTTGTCTTCTGAATGCTTGCATTAAAGGCAAAGGGTTGCTATTTTATAATCACAAATACAAATTACCCTAAAGTACAAATTGTTTCATAATTGGCAACTGCCACATGCACTTTTTCCATAGTCACAGTGATACATCGTACAAGAAAAGATGCCATAAAAACTCTTCACTTACAAGTGAGCATACGTTATAATAATATGATACAGTTAAAAAAAAAAACACGAAAATGACAAAATTACTTGTAATTTTTTTGACACATTTTGGTTCTATTTTGTATGAATGGTTGCCTATAAAAATATTAACAGGAATATAACAGCACATACTAATGAAATACAATTTACACGTTTAATTTGAATTTCTTTAGGAATTTACACGTGTATTTTGTCTGTATTGACAACAGCAACACAATTAGCAGAAAACATAAACAAAACTCACCAAATTGAAAGCTGTCAAGAACATCGGAGAGGAATTTATTTATTAAAGAAAGAAAAATGTAAATATGGCGGATCGCGAAGACCACCGCAGTTGCGCTGTCGTTGGTTTTAGGGCGACAAGTCAATGTTCTTGTACGATTGTCGGATTACAAGGACTCAAGGCATAAAAGTGCCTTTGGAAAGGTAGGATAGGGGCATACTTGGCGGAAATGTAATTGTATTTTGTAATGACTTGCGATACTCATACTATAGGTAAGGTAATTAGATTTGTCTAATAAATAATTGCGATTGGACCCGTAATGTATAACTATGGAAAGACAATTCTTGCTCGCAGGGAAAGTAAAAACAGGCGGAAAAATTGGTCTAAACCGCCAAAATACCGGACGGGTTAAGTATCGATGCTATTTCTTTTCCTCTGTGCTATTTCTGAATAACACTAAGTATAGCTTGCGATAACACTATCTCACAGCACTACCTATCTATATGTGTATCCACGGGTAAGCTCTATCCAGTGGATGGGAAGCATGAAAGGAGCCTCCCCGAACGACACACTTACTGAGCCCGAACGTCTGGCGCACCCTGGGCGACAATCAGCGAGTCCTTAACGCTGATTGGCAAATTCTTTCACAACGATGGCAAACGCAAGTTTAGCCTTAACTTCGGCTTTTATCGACACGCTAAAAAGAAGAATAATGGATAAGTCGAAAACCGTCTTGCACCATGATATCGGAGCTATCCATACACAAATTGTATGTCTGACAACCCTGTCAATCAGATAATTTTTCTGTTTATCCCTGGATAAGTATTTATCTATTTACCATTCACTTGCTTATCCAGTGATTTGGCGCAAGTCACCCTAAGTGTTTGTTGGAGGAGTAAACCCAGGTTAAACTGCTTCAACCTAAAAATATTTTCTTGGCACATTCAGGAGATAGGATATGTGGGTATATCCACCAATACGTCTCAAGTCTTAAGGCTTCGAACGTGTCTTAACTGGTTTAAGTCACCACTTCATACGCTCCGTTAGACTTAACTCTTGGTGGTCCGCTCTTCATTAATTTGATTTGTTGATCGGACAGGGTTTGAGGTTTCTGTGGCGATGTTTTATATGTAGCCACGCTTTTGACAAGAGCGATGATAGCCCAGTGGGAAGGACAATGGACTCGGAAGCGCGAGACCAAGGTTCGATTCCCAGTGCGGACATGTACCTATGGCTTTGTTTATTTTGAAAGTTACATACATCTGCGAATTTTTAGCAGCAATATCACACGCTAACGGTAAAGGGAAACGTCGTGAGGAAACCCACGGATTTGTTAGCTCCGCACGTATTGACTTGTCTTTCCCGTGGGCTAGGCCGGCTAGGGATGGTATAGGTGCTAGGCAAGCCTAATCCATCACACTCTCCGGGGCACATAGCACGCAGAACTCATGGCCGATGGGGCCGAAAAGTTCTCGAATGGAGACCACACATCGGCAAGAGCAGCGTTGGACGACCAGCCACAAGATGGACAGATGACCTCATCCAAGTGGCAGGAAGACGCTGGATGCAAGTCGCTTCCAACCGGTCTTTTTGGACGCGCCATGGACGAGGCCTACGTCCAGCAGTGGAATTCGTCTAAAAACAGTGCCCCAGCCACTGCAGCGTCCGAGTGGTCAATTGACCTATCTAGTGTGATTGAAGGTGCCACTGGACACTGTATAAATCATCTCATTACGTAGATGTAAAGGCCAAAGTTTTGATAGTAGAATGTTGCGGTTGTCTTCACCATACGGGGCATAAGACACCGCCTAATAACTTTAGGCACTGTTGAGTTATCTATGGGTATATTGCATAATAAATTATGCAAACCAAAGCAATTCTCGCCTGCCACAATGTCAATCAAGTGCCAGCTAGTAAACCAGTCATTTTGTACTGTTTGACAGATATCTTGTCTTATATTGCCAAAATAAAATTTTCGATGCCATCAAAAGCACTATAATTTTTAAAAATAAGACAAAAAAATATTTTTGATACAGTGACCTTTGTGACTCTTTATGACTCCGCGAATAAATAGCAAGTTATTTTATCTGTAGGTATCGTGGATAGAGAGAGGCACACGAGAGGCATTTCTTCTCCACGCCATGAGCTGAGGTCGGATCTATATATATAAAAATGAGTTGCTGTTCGTTAGTCTCACTAAAACTCGAGAACGGCTGAACGGATTTATCTTATCTTAGTCTTGAAATGTTCGTGGAGGTCTCGGGAAGGTTTAAAAGGCGAGAAAAAATCGAATAATTTCCGGGAAAACCCTAAAAACAGACCTTTTCTATTTCCTTTTCTACGAAGTTCGCCGGGACAGCTAGTATTTAACTAAAGTTGACGAGCTGGCTTTTGTAATGCACTTTTGTATCAAATCTTGCCCCACCATGCCCTGTTCCACATTGGATGATAGCCTTAACGACTGGTAGTTCCATACATTTACTAAGGCCGTTGTTCGATACCCTTACGGTCTCGATTCCTTAAAATACTCGATAACGCCGATTAAAATAGTCTGATTTTACAAGGAAAAGAGGTACCTAACCACAGTTAAAATAAACTGCCTCCGAGGAGTGCTTTAGAGGAATCGCGCTTTTATAAATAAGGCCGTAAATATAAAAGCACCATCGCTTGCTAAACTAACAAAGACCTGAGTCAGCACCTTCAGGCTCTTCAATAAATCCTAATGGCAGTTAAACGTTTTGTCTTTTTTAAAAAGACTTCCATAGAGACTCCCCTAACATAAAGTTGTATAAATACAAGTTTAATATGTCGTGAAGTTACGGGAATCGTCCAATATGAGACTGGTCTATGAACGGGGAACAGACAGGGTTGGAATGGAAGAGAAGATGTTAAATAAGACGCTTAAATGTTGCAGCGGACTCATTGTAAGTCTCATGTTCGATACTTCAGTTGAAAACCATTTTCGATAATTTTACAGCATCGTAAAAGTGTATCCGGGTGTACAGAGAGCTCGGACATTCATAGCCCGGCACTTCAAGAAAGCCTACTTGTCCTAAATCGCGTAGAGGTTATATTCGATAACAAGACATAAACTCACGCCTGGACCCGGAAGGGTAGGTTGAGTGAAGGGTGGAGACCAGGGTCTGCCACTTGCCACGATCATCACAGATCTCTTTCGCTCCATCAACATTCTATTACTTTTTTCCCTCTTCCTTCCGCCTTTTTTTCATCGTACTTATCTAAATATAATTTCAAAAAACGCATTAACAAAAAAAAAAAAAACGTGCGAAGCTTGGTCATCCAGGTACCTACTTTACATTAACTGAACGTGGTAAAGATTTTTTTCTTTTGCACTCGGCTCTTGTATTTTTGTAAATATTCCGATAAATATCGAATTGTAACAAGGTGTAGCTGAGGTGTCATGTCACGTCAGCTACACCTTGTTACAATTCATTGTGATTGTATAAGTAAATTTTCGGTTAATGAGTTATGGTGGCGGTTCCTTTAATAGATACATAGATAAAATATTCTTTATGTTGAATGTTATTTTTCTTAATTTAATTCCCAGCAAACCCTAGATAGAATATTCTTTATGTTAAATGTTATTTTTCTTAATGTAATTCCCAGCAAACCCTAGATAGAATATTCTTTATGTTAAATGTTATTTTTCTTAATGTAATTCCCAGCAAACCCAGGTGTTCGGAAATGCACAACAAATCGGATACATGGTACGGAAGCAACTTCTTAAAAAAATAACCGGACACCGGGATCATATATTATTCGTAGTCGTGTTTACTTGAAGATATGATAAGATAAAAAATCATTTTTAACCTCCGTTGAGAATCGTTAGGTTTTAACGTATTATTTCCTCTCAAAAGCAATTTCCCGTATATAACTATTCCCATCTATTTAATTTATAAAACAAAAATAATGGTACCTTATAATAATTGTGCCCGCGCTCAAATTAAATGGGTTGTTTTATCCACGCTAGCAGAATTTCTTTAATAGATTGTGCTATTTTATCGACCACCTCGTCGTAAAAACCGTAATGGAAATTACAACCTCGAGATTAGACAGCAAATACATGTAATATCGAAGTTTTACGGGTCACTACGACCTCTAGGGCGTTAAATTTTATCATCAAAATGGAGTAAAAATACACATGTGCCTCTGCTTACCTCTTCGGGATTCTGTGGTCAGATGTGAGGTGGTTTTTTATTTTTATCCGTACTGCTTATTATTACTCTTCCTCTGTGTTATTACCGAGATTCAGGATAGAAGAAGCAATTTTTGACTACCTAAAATAAAAGCTACGTAGTGGTTACTATGTCCAGACGAAAGCAGATGAACCTTTACGTTTTAGTTGTAAAGTCACTCGTAACGTAACCAAGTAGAGTCCATATATGTAAGGTTAAGAAAAAACTTTGGCCTTTGCTTCTGCGTAATGAGAGTGGCACCTTCACTCACACTAGATAGGTGAAGGGACCACTCGGACAATGCGGTGCCTAGGACATTGTTTTTTAGATGGAGTATGCTTGCCCAGCACCTATACCATCCTGACAGCTTAGTCGGCCTTGCCCACAGGAAAGACAAGTCAATACTTGCGGAGCCAAATAAGCCGCGGGTTTCCTCACGATGTTTTCCTTCACTGTTAGCGTGAAATTGCAGTAGCAATACTATATAAGGTTACTGTGCTGTCAATTGTACGGCGATTTTTTTATATTGTCTTAGAATAAAGCCTCTACGCGCGTCGGAATGAAATGTTAAAGTCATCATTCATCAATATGAAGTAGCTTACAAAGTACTGCTCACGGAAAGTTGAGATTCGTTAATTACTTGTTGCATACTTGCCTGTTTTGCTACGGATTTGTTTATTTGTGGAGAAGAAGCGGCAGCGAAACATTTTACTTTGCAGAAAACTCATCTCCGGAAGCATTCGAGATAGATAAAATAGCTTATGAGAGAGCTATCATTACGAAATTATCGACGCTCCCGCCATCTCACGTCGTTAACTGCTAATTAAATCGCCCCAAACACTTTTTTAATCACCATGTAATTGTTTTTAATTAGTTTCTATATCAGGTACTATGCGTAGATGCTAACAGGTGTTTTTTTTGCCGAGAGGCAATCATCATCTGTCTGAATATCCCACTAACATTTTAAAAGTAAAGGGTTAACGTTAACTATTTGACGTTTCATAGTCGGGATATTAAGATAAGAGCAGTGGTAGTCTAGTGGGTAGAACATTGGACTCTGAAGCGAGAGACCCAGGTTCGATTCCTCGTGCGGGCATGTACCTACCAATGACATTAGTGAATTTATAGTAGCAATACCACTCGCTAACCGTGAAGGAAAACACCGTGAGGAAAATGAGAGTCCGAGTCATTATCAACCCATTATGTCCCCACCGAGGGGCACGGGTCTCTTCCCTGAGGAAGGTATAGGTCATACTCCACCACGGGGGCCAAGTCCGGATTGGTGGAGGCTTGTAGACTAGTGGCTCGTCTACTGTCAGAAGTTGTCAAGCCGCCCTAAGGCCTCTGACTTGGCTTAACGACTGCCATCTATCGACGGCAGCCGGCACCAACAGCTTTAACGTGCTTTGCGAAGCACGGAACCGCTCGAAAAAATGCCCCTAGCGTTAGGCATAGACGGCGACCCATCCATGCACTGAACGCGCCCTGTGTTGCTTAACCTTCGTGATCGTTTAAGATCACTCAGGCAGCCGGGGCTACGAGCGATTACACTATATTATATTAGTGTAAGCATTCCTATATTTGGCCAAATAAATGTATTTGATTTGAGGATCTCATGTGATGATCAAAATACTCCATATTCATATTATTTATTGCTAAATCACGTACACAGTTATAATTACAGGTGGTATAGGTTTTTGTAGATAAGTAAATAGGTAGGTAAGTACTCTTTAGATATCACCTGCCGTTATGTCAGACCGATCAGAATCCTGACGTTTACGATAGCAATTAGTATGGACATTGACAGTTAGACGATTGAAATCGCTCTGGACTTGGTGCATAAGTAACATAGAAACAGATCCTATACAGACTAAAAACAATGCTCAGTTTACCTCCAAGTCTCTTTTAAGCTACACATAACGAAAAAAACCTTGCGCACCAGCCAGTAGGTACACATCCTGATGTGAGTGCGTTTCAAACAGACTCAAGGTCTTGCCCGATTAGACACGGCCGGCGGGGCAGAGGTGTGAATCGACATTTAATAAAATAATTCATCTCCCGTGCGCCTGATGCGATTTTAATGACCGTACGGTAAGGATACCGGTGTGGTCTAACCAAACATGGTGTTTTCCTTCAGGAGTCATTACAGGAAAGTTGGCAAAAATAAATAATAATAATAACTTCCATACAACACAATCACCTGTGCTGGTCTCAAACTGGGATACCCTATGCTGTGGTAACTGAGCAAGGACGTCAAAAACAAGGACTTGCACCCAGAGGCCATTTGTCCGGCAGCACCAAGTGCGAATCGAACCCAAGATCATCGGCATGGTAATCAGACGTGATACCGCTAGACCAACGAGGTATCCTGTACTACATATCATCATCACCACCATCAGCCACTTGACGCCCACTGCAGGACATAGGTTGGTTTTCCTCATGGTTTTCCAAGGTTATATGTACGACATATAATCAAACTGTATTAACTAATGTAGAACACAAGCCTTCTCTCAGAATTAAAGAAAGAGAGTATGGTAAATACTGAGATTGGAACCAGAGACTCTATCTAGGTAACCATTTTAAACATTGCTCTACCACCGCCCTAAATATATTCAAATTGGATAAGTTTTAGTCACCACGAATATTGGTTTAATTGAAAGTCTTCATCATTATGGTATTTCGTAATGGTTTCGGAAGTAACTAATGAAGTATCCTTTTTGGAAAAGGAATCCTTTCGTGTACAGTCAACAAAAGGTCGATCTTAATATTATAAAACCGGCTAAGTGCGTATCGGGCCACGCGCAGTGTAGGGTTTCATATAAACAGGGGCTTTTATCTGCTTTACAGAACTAACAACTTCATCAATGTAATTTTCTATGAATTTTGTACGAAGTTTTCCTTTTATAAGTTAGTCGCCTATTACTCGTTAACTTGCAGAGCCTTCTTAGCCGTGATAGTTTTGCTTTTAAGTTCATTATATATGCTCGTGTCCTGATTTTTTTCACGTTTCTACAATTAACCGTTTAGCTGGGAGAGACTTGTTTCTATATTTACATTCCTCTTCGAGAAACCTATCCTCATATTTGCAAAAAGGTACCTGTTATAATGAGAAATCCGAGGCTTTTATTGATAAAATTATCAGGAATTGGAATCAAGCGGCGTGTGCAAACACTCGTGCTGTTTATTTAAGGACTCGTGTCCGCTAACTGATTGTGCACGCGCACAACACGTTCGATATACAAACGTAAAAAAAAGTATTGAGACTTCTGCCATTTCATCAACTTTGAAACGTAAACTTAACAAAAGCAAAACGTAAAGAACATTGTTTCTTTTATATGTAGCCTATGTAAGTTCCACTGCAGGGCACAGGCCTTCTCTCAAAGAGAGAGTATGGGCTTACTTACCACGCGTGCCCACCGCGAATTGACTATTTCAAGTGCTGAGGTATATTTATATAACAATACTAGCTGACCCGACAAACGTTGTTTTGCCATATTAATTAGCCTATGGCCTACTCTCAGACCTACTTAATATACTTGCACAAAAGATTTCAAAAAAATCAGTGAAGCCGTTTCGGAGGAGTTCGATAACAAACACTATTATTATTTATATATTACATTCTGATCTTAAATGTTTGATTCGGTAGTTACTTCGTTACTTGTATTTTTTTCCTTCTTATGGTGCCATCTCCTATCGGAGGTTATTTTTAGCTGTCATTGTGGCCACTGTGGCCCTTGATGTGGTGGCTCGGAACTAATCGATGGTGCCTAGGATGATGATGAAACCATACAGCCAAGTTTTGGAGGCAGTGAGTTGTTCTACGGCTAGGTCTTCTGCGGCCTTATATTTTTCTCTGCAGGATCAGTTGGAGGAGATTATATTTATTACTTCGCATAATGTTATCTTGCTTGCGTACTTGTGTCTATATTTTAGATATCATTTTATCAGAGGTCATTTTGACGGTCAGTTATTTCTAAAGCTACCAGCTTGTGACATAAAGTTGGCTTAGCTGATAATGGATGGTCCCCCGGCTTCCAGCTTTAAGTCGTCGAAATGTCTAAAGCCCATCATTTTATAGTGGCATCGGAATCGAGAGAATCAGTTAAGCGGTTGGTGCAATTCGATTATTGATTTTGTAATTAAATCGAGTCGGTAGGCGTGGGCCACGTCAGAGAAATAGCCGTGAATTATTGTAATGGTGGATTTGTAATAACGACTGTGGATTTTTTCAATTAAGCCATTATTGCGATGCAAGCTTATTTCAAACTGCGATCTTATCTCAAAATCATTAAAACTAGAGGTGTGCATAACGCATCTCACCTTGCTGGATCAAAAAAATCATACTGTTTTGCAGAAAAAAATAATAAAAATTATATTGTTGAAAATAACACGTTCATGGCGCGGAAAGCAAAAAGACGCTGCGATAATATAATTATTTACAAACGGATTGCTTTACAGCCTCGTATGCAAACATTTTAAGTTAAGCTCGCGCCTGTCCCCGGCGGAATAAAAGCGAATAAATACAAAAACTTGCACAAGTCCTTAATCATGTCTCCCTTAATCGATTTTTGAGAGCGCTTTCGATTCTTATTTTTCACCTCGCGGCCCGACCGTATTAAATAATCTCGATGGCCAATGAGACTGAATTATACATCCCCTTAATCATATAGCGTTGTTATTATACCGTACATGAAGCTAAAGTTGTAATTAATTAAGACTCTCCTTTTAAAGTTCCTGCGCTGCGATGCAACACTCTACCCGCGGCGAGTGTTTTGTAAGAAATTAGTATTGTGAATGAGTGGCACATTTGTCGCATTAATCATCCGTTTAGATTGTAATGAGCTTCTTTATTGCGCGATGAAGCCCTATGGATTCGGCCTCGGGCCCGGCACGGTACTATATGGAATTTGTTACGCCGGAGAACGTAAGAGGAGCGCACAATAGATCGCTGAAGACAAAAATAATTGGGACCCCCTAACTTAGCGGCCGAGTCTCATCAGTATGCAACGCGCGTCGGTCGCGGCCGCCGCCCATTCATCCGCGCCTCACACACCACAACAAATTGCCTTAACCAGAGCCGCGGCTTTGTGCACCAGCGGTGCTGCCTTTTTTGGTAAAAAATCCTCTTGTCGCACGTTTTTAAGTCCACTATGAGTAATTGAGCGTGAGCTGAGCCGGTATGTGACGCGACGCCCGGTAATGGCAAATGTATGCTGCGCTGGACCCGTTGATGCTTATACCCATTTAAAAGTCAATCATTGTCGTGATACTGCTCGTTTGACGGTGCATTTGCATGCCCTTTTATGGTTAGATGGACAATTTTAGCCACTTAACGTGTCCCGATATATTGTCCCAGCTTCTTACATGCGGCTAGCACGACAATAATTGCTGACGCGAAGAATGTGTTTTGTAAACGGCCCTCTCTAGGTATTACTTTTCTAAAACACCTGCATTTTTTCATGTTTATTTAGCTGGCGTATACCTAATAGGTGAACAGTCGCCTCTGCCGGACTAGGGCTTAAAAGAAACAAATTGAATTACAATCTTCATTTGCATAAAGGCCGTGAGCTATCGCATACATGAATATCCGATCTCAAAATATATGGCGCAAGCGTCACATGGCGATGGTCATCAATTAAATTTTAATTTTCGAACGCCAACGAATGAGTCGGCAGCGACGTAATTGGCGGTGCCATCCCGATGATTACTTTATTGGTCGCACGCAAACGCGCCGCGTACGTTCCCACTATATCATTTTATACGAAAACTTTTGAGCCGGAATAAAAAAATATTGACACATTTCATTGTGGCTTGGAAATGTGGTTCTGTGGTAGGTAGCGCGTCAGCCCGCGGCGACCGCGGCGCGGCCACACTACGCCCAGACGAAGGCCGATTTTAAATAACTCGTTTGGCTACCAACCCGCCTTTGACATAACCCTTAGGTCAAATCCTTTCGCTCCTTCATAAATAAATATAATATCCTGTCTCTGTTTCTCTCGTGGACTGCGGGTTAGTTGGAGGCCATGGTGTCCTTTATAATTTAGGGTCCAAAAATAATACAAGCGCAGGCTTGGGAGCAGGTAGCGCGCGTTTTTGCGACTCCACTCTCACTCAATTTGGAACGTTTCTGAGGTTATTGTTTTGTAGCGCTCACCACACGAGCCCGGCGCGTGGGCCGTTGCATCGGCCTTACATCTAAACGCTTTAAAATTGCCTGACAATTTTAAAGCATTTAGATGTAAGGCTGATGTTCTTTGTTCGGTATTTTCTCCACCAGAGATATCCACTTTTCGTGTTATTTGTTTATTGCTTGCCACCAAAATTTATTTGAAAGTCGGAGAGGCACAAATTTATAAGCTTTGATACTATTTTACTGTATAAAACTAAAGTTATTAACGATTTCAAAATAGCCATAAATCGTCTGCTCACGCAGCCTGTCTTTAGCGCATCGCAGCTTGATGTATCCCGCTTGAGCTTGAGAACTTGATTGCATGTTGAAATTATATTTATGCGGAGTACTAAAACTATACACGTCCCGCTGTATCCATTCCATGTAACTTAATATGCAGTTCTTACTTCCATACGCGGCGAGGAGACCGTACATAGGTAAACTAGTGGACTGCTGGATCTGCATAGCTTTGCTTTTGAGCACTTGTAGCACTAGAGTGTTCTGGGAGACCGCTGCACCATCGCAGGTTTTGCCAAAGAAGACAGTCTTGACCTATTATTAGTTTTAATATTTACCAAGCCACCATTTTAGTATCAGTGGCTCTTTAAATATCGAATCTAGATGAGTGGCTACCACTCTTAACTGCTAGGTATTTCAACTCATGGAATTACGACTTCACGAGTAATACATACTTTTACTAGTCGACCAACTCTTCTTTTTTCACGTTAAAACCATATGTGATGTGGACGACGTTGAAGTCCTATGGATCGTCTTTTCCTAAAGTTGGTAGCTGTCTTATATTAAAGTCTGCGCTAGCTCTAGCTCCATGAAGAAGTAGATACCGTGAGTTAAATGAATCTAGTTCTTAATCATAATTATGAATTCTTAATAATATTAGGATTGCCAAAGGACTTCTTCCATGGCACAGGCAAGCGCTTTTACTTCTCATTTGTGTGATCGTCACCTCATGCTGTCTAGCGAATAAGGACACATATTTTGTCTAAGGTGTAGAGTTTGTAAAGTTAGGGCTTGTAGAGTCAGGACGTGTGGAGTTAGAAGCTTGGCTTTACATGAGATCTAATAACTTTTTGACCTTGCAAGGTATATGGTGTCATCTTTGCTACATTTTACATGAAAATGTTTTTTATTGGAATTGTTTATTATTTAAGAGAAATATTTTATATATAGAGCCATATTTTTAACGGAAATAAAAATGTTCGTTTTCATATCAAAATTCAACGGTACTCACCATCTCGAAAAGTGGCCTCCAGGTTATCGATCACGGCACAATGCAACTTGCCGTGCCTAAACTCCCTCTAGTGCCTGCCATAAAGGTAATTTGCCATAATGGTGCATAACATCAGCTGCCAAGAAAGCTGTAGCTTGAAAATAAACACCCTGCACGACCCACACCGCACGTAATCCCCTACCCAGCGAGTAAATTAATCACTGAAGAAAGACCCTGGAACATCACAATAGAGACACAGAATAAAAACAACAGAAGAGGAGACATTAAAAACTTAGAGGCTTAAAATTCCACCCATGCCGGGGACTTGAACCCGCGACCTCTGGCTAACCATGCCAGTGCTCTCCCGGGTCGCGGGTTTAAGTCCCGGCATGGGTAGAATTTTAGCCTCTAAATAAATTGTCCTCAGCACGGGTTAGTGCAGCAAAAAGAATATAAGAAGTGGAATTGTGCAACTATTTCCTTCGGTTTGATATTATTTAACACTTGTAACGGTAGAAACCTCTTTAAACCTTTTTTTGACAATGTCTCGTCAAAAGGTGAAGTAGCAATAAAAATTCAAAAGAAATCTAGAGTGGGTGACGCAGTTTAAAATTTTGATTTAAAAATTATAGACAGAATGAAAGAAATATCAAAAAAGGTGTAAAGAGGTTTACGCCGTTACACTGCTTTATATAACACAATAAACATAAACAGTTTCGAAAGTCTTCATCGTACAACGTCACTTAAAGTGAAGAATATATAGAAAACAAATTAAAAAAAGAATTTAAAAAACAATGAAAAAAGATAACATTATTCTCAAGATTTTTCTACGACACAATATAATTGAACTTTAAAGATGTTTCCTATTTATAAAACTTTATAGTATGTATTGGTGGTCCAATGACGAATAGTTGCGCCGTTTGGGACTCTCTGCTGCGCCCACTGCTAAGTCGGCCGCCGCCGTAGACTAGATCGGGTTATTTAAGAATGCCCAATTCCTGAAAAACTACAGTCTGTTATTTACAAAACCTTTTTTTTTCTAAGACTTTCAATTTGTTTTAATTAATTTTTAAAATGCTTTTTTTTATTACGATGCTATTGAGATTTTTCTGCTTTGTATATAGTAGCGCTGTCTAATAGATAATGCTTAAAACCTTCTTTATGTTTAGTTCTCTTCACATTATGTGGGGCAATGATTTACTGGAGGTTGGAACATTGATATTATACTTTAAGCGCGAATTTCATCAAATTATGTAAACTCTACTATTTCGAAAATTATAATGCGCAGAAAAAACTCATAGAACAGAGTTCCTCCAAAACATCGATTTGTTATTTAGGTGTTTATATATTTAGCGCTTGAAATAACCAATCCGCGGTGGGCACGCTAGTATATATACTAGCAGACCCGGTAAACGTTATTTTGCCACATTAATTAACCTACCTATTCCCTTGACCTACCAAATTTACACAAAAAAAAATCATAATAATCGGTGAAGCCGTTTCGGAAGAGTTTAATAACAAACACTGTGACACGAGATTTTTATAATGTAGCTAGACAACCTATCCATCTGTATCCTTCCATGCATCATCTCGCGGCGGCCAAGGCACGTTCGCAAAAAGATCCCATCGGCCATGTGACACACGCTACGTGTGTATCGGGGCCTAGGATCGCAAGGAACTATAGCCTTAAGCACACTGAAAATAAGAGCTCAGAGAGCCATTGAAGATGCCGCTGCGTTCGCGAGATTGGAGAAGCACGTCTAGCTAAGATTAATCTGGATGTCGAGGCCAATTTAATTTTAAGTAAGTAAATGTACACTTAAATTGGTCTTTCATAGAGAGCCTACTCGAGTCACTGTGAAACTCTGCAAACTCACATTCCACTTGTGTTGCCACACTACTTCACAAATAACTAACTCACAAAAATAAAATTCTTGGTACTCGGTAAATAAAGCAAATATTGGCTACGTGAGGTATAGTGCACGGCACATAACTTGATCAAATGACTATGCCTACCCATATTTCGGTCTCATTGGCGAAAGACTTAAGAATTCTTCGAGTATTAGTTTAGTCAAATTAACAAACAATAAAAAAATATTGCTCTTAAGTATCAATCGTAAACGCATGCTAAAAAACAAGCGGATTTTCAAATTAAAATTATTTATTGCCACTAAGTGTATATACAAAAGTTCTTAATTATAAATAGAGTACTTGGAAACTTAGCTACTCGTACCTTTTACAGGTATTGCAACATAGTGACTTACAGGCTAGAGTAGGAGCATTTCTTTCTTTTTTTGCAATTTAGTAACTTTAAACGTGGTAACGTATATACGACTGTATTTGTTATAATGGTAACTTATATGCTTGGTCTATTTATATGCCGGGCATTATAATTTAAAGTATATTACTAAGGTAAGTAAATAAAAATTCTCATCATAAATGTCGGTTATGATCATAAAATCCTGCGTGTTATTTGCAGAAGTTTAAGGTCAATATAGTCAAGGTAATAGCCCCCGCGTTTCAGACTTACGTAATTTTTAAAGCGGCGCGCATAATGTAGGAGAATTAATGAGTCTGGGAGTGCTGGACATAGAGTAAATACCTTCTTAAAACAATGTAGAGCTGCGTTCCCTTAACAGCATATATAACATTTTAAAATTATAGACTAAAGTTTAGTTTCCTTAATCAAATCTGCAATGTTTTTTTACCACCCGAGAAACTCTTTAGCTCATTGGTTGTTCTTCGCCAGGTATGCCCAGTCTACTTCGCACAAACTTGCTTGTGTTTTATATCTATTCCTTCTTTCCTATATTACGCACATAAAATCCCAAACGATTCCAATCGTCTAACTATCAACTACATAATTGGTATTGTAAACGAAATTTTCCGTCTTTTCCGGATTTGTTGCGCTGCGCATACTTAGGCCTCAGATGAAGACTTCTTTTGTAGGTACTTCTGCAGCGTTTCTTTTGTGGGTAAGTTTTTTGCAAACCCGAGGAGCAAAGCGGCTCGCCCCGTGTACCTATTACCTGGTAATGTACACTGAAGCCTGGGAAACCTCTCCTCTCTCAACATTCTTTTAGGAGAAGGGGATGTCCGCGTTTAAAATATAATAAGCCGGTGTTTATTATTATGGACTGAGCAAAAAATTTGCTGCTCATCTCTGCCACAATTTGATGGAATAGTTAGCTGTTTTTTGAAGCGGCATTATAAAGGCCTCTCATTTCGTTTCCTGTGGGAACCTTGAGGATAGTTTAAATCTTGGAAATACAAAAGGCTGTTGCAGAAATACGGAGTGAGGAGAATTCGCCAGTCTCACAATGATAAATGTATATACAAGGTGGCGCAGAAGTAACGTCATAATTTGAATTAGCTGGCATTCTGTTATAAATGAAAAAACGATCTCTGTTTTCATCAAAAGTTTATTTGAAAGTGTATAATTGGTTACATTACTTGGAAAAATTATATCGCTCACATGGAAAGAAAATGAGAGGCCTCCATAATGCCGCTTTAAAAACCAGCTAACTATTTCATCAAAATGTCACAGAGAGGAGCGGCAAAGTGAACTGAACAAGCGGCAAGAAAAATTTTATTGGATACCAAAATCCCAAAGCAACTTCAATCAAAGTCTACGTCATATTGAAGGAAGTAAATACAACATTTCTTGCAATAATTCCTTCGCTCGCGCTGGGCTATAAATAACGCGATCATATGACATCCATTACGCTTATCTGGCGCAACATCTAACACACGGAACTCGCTGATGTTCAATAGGAAGCCGCTCACTCACGTCATGGAGTAGACAAACATAGAGCGTTCGCTTCATCATCCAATCATGCTAATGAGGAAAGGAACTCGGGAAGATTTTGCACCACAAAAAATTGTGCTTTAAAGGAAGATTGAGATGACCGCAGTCGCAGGTGCTGATTTGCTTCATCTTTTTGAGACTAGTGACAGAAATAGTTTTTTTTTGTGAATGGGTCGAAAGACAATTGCTTAGAAGAACATTGTCGATTCAACCTCTCGTAATTTTAATTTTCCTTAGCCACTCGATCACCAATAATGGTGTCAAAAAGTTGCTAGATTTCAAGCTGCGCGCGTTGGTCTTCGGCTGAACCTTCTACTTATTTTCTAATCAGTAATCATCACACCCATACAAGCACTTGTAGACTCACACGCTGAGGCAGAGGCAGTGAGTGTAAGTGGAAAGGTGCAAGGAGAGGCTGCGTGTGTGCGGCGGCACGGGCGATAGGTACTCGTGACGGCATCGGGGGACTCTCATTTGCATCAGCATCTTGGACACCATTCTGAGGCTCTTCTTCCAGCCAGTGCCTAGATTTAGGTTTCGTGGCATGTATGCAGATACATACATACCATGGCCACTTGCCACAGTGCTGACGTACTCTTTCGCTAGCTTCATTCGCATTCATATTCGGATACTCGTATTATAATTTACATTGGAATTTCCAGACCATCTCTTTCTAACATTGCAGTGAAGTGTAGACGTATTCAAGTAAATTTTCGGTTTGAACCGCCTCCTGCCCACTTACATACACACCACACATATCGAGATAAACACTCGTGTAAATATCATATTTATTAAAAAACAAATCTGCTTACCAGAATAGGAGATTAAGAGAAGGGTTTTGACGTGGTCCCTCCTATCCCTCGAATAAATAATACTGCCCATTAGCTCAGTTGGGAGAGCGCTGGTACGGTTAGCCAGAGGTCGCGGGTTCAAGTCCCGGTATGGGTGGAATTTTTTGCCTCTAAATAGGTTTTTAAATATCAGTACCTAGACGTTACAGAGAATACAAAAGGCATGCTTCACGTCTACTGGTAACCAATCGCATTCCAATGGTATAACCCATCCAACTCGGCGCCTCGCGAGATTCTATCTTCTTCACGATAATGACATGATATTGATATTGATTTGTAGACTACCAAATAGAGGCAAATAACAACTATTGCGTGCTTATATAATTCAACTGAAATACTATGTGTGTATTAGACTCTAGGCCCTGTTTAGAAGCGCCCAGCGGCACGCGGGTGTGGGAGGCGCGGGGCGCGGGCGCAGGTCAGTGAGGCCGTGAGAACGCGCGCGCGCCGCCGGTTCCCAGCCACGCGCCGACGCACGACCACGCGACTGGCACACCCGCTGGCAGAGTTGGTGCTTTGCCCGCGATAAGCCAGTTTTAATCGATATTTAGTATGCTACGAAGTTCGGCCTCCATTATAGGCACGGATTTTGTCCGCTAAAAGCTTCTATTGATACTTTACAGTACTTTGAACCACTATGGATATGACCTTTTGGTTGCACAAATCTAACACTATCGTTTAAAATGTGTCAAGCGCTAATTTTCTTGGTTGGATAGGTTACACCAAG
Organism: Yponomeuta malinellus; assembly: GCA_947308005.1. Lineage (NCBI taxonomy): Eukaryota > Metazoa > Arthropoda > Insecta > Lepidoptera > Yponomeutidae > Yponomeuta > Yponomeuta malinellus. Next base: position 8,914,119 of record OX371006.1, on the reverse strand, counting down.
ATAAGAGCGTTATCGATGCATATCATCAAGTGCATCAATCACATCATAAGACATATGCTACATTGAGATACAAGGTGTGTCGAGATGATAACACTTATTGCGCCAACCGACCGTCTGGATGGAACTGGTACTGTAGCTTGATTCAGCAGATGATTTCATTGTCCACATCAACTATTAATGCCTTCTAAAAGTCTTGGTGCAGTGCGATGACTGCGCAGTCAAACATTCAGCGCGCGACAGGCGAATAATGAACTTCAACTCCCCGTCGTGTGTGCAGTGAGGAGCGGCGCGAGGTCGCCGCGGTCGCACTCACGCGCAGCGCTCCGCCGCGCCTTCGCGCCCCCAGCGGGTCGCTGGTGGGCAGAGGCATGCACTTACGCCTGAGATATTGCTCGTCGGTAAAACTCAGAAGACTAACCGCTCAATACACAGCGCTGTGGACAATTTTGTAGCTGTAGTGATAATGCACTTAAAAGCATCAGTGGAATTTGTGCGTTGCCAGGGACTCCAGAGACGGAACTGCGACCGCCCGCTCCTCTCCTGTGACTCTGGGTGGCCTTATGAGTGGGATAATGGCGTAAATGTACAACCCTTTACACATTGTTTTGTGCAATAAATAATGACGATCGATCGATTGATAGAATATTCTTAATTATATTTAGATTAATAGCAATACCTAGATAAAATAATAATAATAAGTTTTACACAAACACAATTGTCGTGAACCCAAACTAGGATACTCTGTGCTATGTTAACCAATCAGGACATCACAAACTTGGAAAATACTCAGACTGAGCCCATTTGTACAAATCAAAGAAGTCTCCAGCGGGAATCGAACCCACAACGAAATCAAACCACGAAACCACGGAATCCCAGTGCCCAGCAAAACTGAAAACCACTATGAAAATCTAGAAAAGTAGTAAACCATGTCTCATAGGCAAATTTTATATAAAAACAAAAAAAAAATTTAAGCTGTTTATTTCAAAGAAAAATTATATATTAGGGGTTAAAGTATGAAATTGCCGTTTTATTGCAATAGGTTCTTTGAATTGACATAGAATCTTCATGGTTTGAGGTTTTCGAATGAAACTTTTTTCAAATGGTTTCTATGATGTTCTTTTTTTAAAAAATGTGAAACATTTGAATATCGACTTTCAATTGTTTTTGTTATTCAATTTAGACAAGAAAGATGAATACTGCGAAAATTCGAGTGATTTTTGAATACGAGTTCCGACGCGGAACTAACGTGGCAGAAACAGCCCGCAATATCAATGCTGCGTTTGGAGAGGGGTCTACTAATGAACGCACCGTGCGATTTTGGTTTAAACGCTTTCGTGATGGAAATTTCGACTTAAAGAACGAGCCACGAGGAAGACCGCCCACACAGGTGAATAACGATGAATTAAGAGAGATAGTGGAAGCCGACCCTAGTCAAACTACCCAGGAATTAGCGGCATGGTTTACCGTTACCTTACCCACAATATTGACTCACTTGCGTCAAATCAATAAAATAAAAAAATACGAAAAATGGGTGCCTCATAATCACTCGACCTTTCGCAGTATCCATCTTTCTTGTCTAAATTGAATAACAAAAACAATTGAAAGTCGATATTCAAATGTTTCACATTTTTTAAAAAAAGAACATCATAGAAACCATTTGAAAAAAGTTTCATTCGAAAACCTCAAACCATGAAGATTCTATGTCAATTCAAAGAACCTATTGCAATAAAACGGCAATTTCATACTTTAACCCCTATTACATTACATGGCATGAACTTAACTTCTAATCTTAATATTTAAAGATTTTTGAGTTAAGGAGCTGCTTATTCATAAATTTACATATACATTATATGCATCTGTACATAAAACCTAGTTTTACGTAGTTCCGTCAAGGAATAATAAAAGTACAACATTTTAGTGACTTCTTTTGTGTCATGAATTTTTAATTTACGCTGACACAAATGATGACTCTGCAAAGCGAACCCATTATTACTAGCTAATCGAGTAACACCCTACACAGAATCCTATACCACCTTCTGTAGTTACAGCACAGATGAACCTTTAAAAAGTAACATCTCTCCCATGGATGTAAAGCCAGGAAGAGACCAAGAGAGCTCGAACGAACAATGGAGACTGAGAGCGCACTGCACAAATTGTGATGAACGGTGAGCGAATACTCATGTCTGAAATAAATCTTGGTCATGTGGTCGCTGTCGACAGAATCGTTGTGGAGGACATTCTAACAGCTGCCAGCCACATAATAACATAGTGGTAAGAAAGAGCATGACGCGTTCACGCAAACATCCATTCGCATAGCTTACCCATGACACGACCCATAACATCTTCGAGACGTCAATTGTAATGTAACTTATGTACAGAGTCCTACTTAATCCTATACCACCATCTGTAGTTACAGACGAATCATTAGCAAGTAACATTTCTCCCATAGATATAAAGCCAGGGAGAGACCAAGTGAGCTAGAACGAACATTGGAAGACTCATTGGAGACGGAGAGGGTCCAACCGAGAGCAAACATCCTTCCGCGCAGTCTACCCGCGCGACGTAACATAATAACACCTTTGAGACGTCAATGATAATGTATGAATGTACAGAATATTATAACACTTTCTGTGGTCTGATGAACTATTTACACGTTAGTAAAATTTCTCTCATGGTAAAGCCAGGGACCATTACCAAGTGAGCTAGAACGAAAAATGGAGACGGATAGCGTCCATCCGAGAGCAAACACCTATTCGCGCAGTCTACCCCTCACGCGGCATAACATAAAAACATCTTCGAGACGTCAATGGTAATGTATGCGCGGTCGTGCGCGAGTCGCCTACCGCATCACACCACCGGCCGCGTTCGTGACTGGCCGAATCACTCAGGAATTAAACCCCGGGGCCGAATGACCAGTTGCTTATGGCCCTTCGGTAAAATTACTTCCACATACTTTGGAGCATTCTCCGATTCCTTTTCGTTGGACTTGTAAGATAGAATCCTTCAGTGCCTCAATAAAAGGTTCAATTACCTATATCTATCTACCAACAGTTTATCCGACGGATCCTATGTGATAACATTTTATTATAATAATCTAGATATATACAAATGCCTGTCGCATATTATTATGTTTCTAACTTCTTTAGAAATTTAAAGATTCAGAAATCTTTGTCATTATTTATTTATTCGTATTTATATACGATTCTTCTAAAACACTCTTCAAATGCAGTTATATGGTATTTTCCTTTATCCGAGGCATGGCGAGTAAGTAGTATTAGGAATCGTGTTCTTATAAGTAACGCTGTTAGAAGCAAGCAGCGCGGTGCTGCAAAAGAGAAAATATACTGCGGGTTCATAAGGGCTAGTTGACTTTGCTTTCAACAAAATCCCTTACAGAGACGTAGGTCATAAGAAACTGGCGCTAATGGACAATGGTGGCAGCGTACGGAGACGTGTGAGGACTTCTCAATCACGAGTGCAAATAAAGAAGTCAGACGTCCTTTGTTGAGACTGCACACGCGTCGACTTAGAATGACTGATCGATGCTACGGGAAGACAACTGCGGCACGCTTGTACTTTCAGACAGTTTCAATGACACGGCTCTACTCTTTGATGAATTTAAGACTGGAAGCGTAAAGTGGGCTAGGTACATTCGTCAAATTCTAAGCGCCGACGCCGACGGAGTGCTGATTGAGTTGACCAAGTATTGTCTGCCGACGCGACGGTGGCAAACTTTCAAGACTTGCTCAAAGGTACCTGAGTATGTGCTAGTTTTTGACGGTGATTTCCAGTTCTTTATGCTGCTCTTAGGTACACAGTTATTTTCAAAATGCCCAATTCCTGAAAAAGGTCAGTTATGCCTTAGAATATATTTTGTTCTACACAGTTTTCTCCTATTGATATTCAGCAAAATTCTAATGTAGCCTCCGAAAAAACACTGTCCTACATAGTCTTAGCATTATCTATCAGACAACGCCATTTCAAAACAATAAAAACCCTTAAAATAAAAATTATAACAATTGCAAATTGAAAAAAATATATAAATGACCAAGTCATTTTGGTGTAATTTGTGAAAAGACGTGTTTTTAAAATAAACTATACACAGATTTGGATTAGAGTGCCCTTGTAAGAGTAGGTACCATGAAATTTCTGAAAAATCTACAATTTCTCTTTTCCAACAACAATAAAAAATCTGTTCTGTCTGACTTCTGCAGATAATATCCAACTCTACAGGGCATTATTTACATTTAACTATGTACAGTGACCCGTATCCACTTTCCGCGTCAGCAGCGAAATGGCGTCTTCATAATACAATAGTAATTCCAGTAGCCATCTGCAATCAGTCGGCAGGAATAGAGTCGGGCGAAATTGCGGCGTTCCCGCCCGGTTATTGCGCCACGAAATCATTATGCGAACTTACTCGGGGAGGTCCTAACTGGATCGTCGTCAGTTGCTGCTGGTGATCGCCGGTAACAAATTTACTGTTGAAATATACATGCACATCCATTACCTTATTGATCCTTTGTTTGGTTACGGTTTTCGACTGTCGTCTATTCGTCTTTTATGTTGTATATTTGAGAGAGGATGACGCATGACTGATGAGTATCAGTAATTTGTATGTAAGATTTGTGCATGTAGATAATAAAAGTAGACATACTTCGTCCGCTCCTTCACATTCTGTTTTCTTGTTTGTTTCACCAATCTAAATTTGTTTTCTAGATTGGTGAAAATCTTATTTGCCTATCGAACTAATAGAACACGTGGAGTTTAACATTTTTCATTTATTCGATGGGTAGGTAGGTGACACGACACACCTTTTTGTAAGTAACCTAATAATGTACTCCTGCAGTTTTTGTCTTTTGTCTTTTGTTATGTCATGTTTTGCTTTTTGTGTACTAATAGCGAGACCATTTCGACGTGAATTCGATAAAAGTATTGTTAAAATATTTAATTTTCAAAGCTCCATACTTCTAAAATGTAAAGGTTATAAAAAATTATAATCAATATAACTCGCGATAGCATTACTGGTTAAATTTGAACGAAATAATAATAATAGAATATTGTTGGGATATTTCCATACACGATAACTAAGCAAAGCTTGTGCTATGGGTACTATCCAACTGATAGACAAACTTATATAATCTGAAAACCAATAACTACAATTGTTGCTCATCACACAATTGTTGGTCCCGGGTAGGGACTGAACCGATGACCTATTGCGCAATAAACTGTATTTGACATTTTTGATCTCTATTTTAACATAAAAAATATCGATTGATAGAGTCATAAGTAGTATTGCTACGTAGAAATGCAGAGACCGAAAGAAAACATTGAATTCACGAAAAATAAAATTAGCGGTAGCAAAAATCTTTCGCCGCTCTACGTTTGTTTTAACCTTTTTCCTTACTGTGTTAGGTTAGTTATGGATGTTGGCACGTAGAAAGAGCTCTGAGCGCCATACATTTACAGGGCGAGCGCAGCTCTTCTTATGTGCCGGCATCTATATACTACCTGTCACAGGTATTCCAACTAACAATGTGGTGTTGGATTATTGTATCTTTTGTTTGCAAGATGTTTTGCTATCTGTGAAACTGGTTTTGTTTTGTACTGTTTTCTTGATTTCGTGTTTTTTTGCGTTGTAGTTCTAAGTTGCAATAAACATACCAAATACATTCTAAACCTATAAATAAATTTATTAGGACATAATTCAGCTCATGCCAAGAATGTTTTCAACTCAACTCTATATTTTATCGCTACTTATTTATGACAAAATGACAACAACTTAGGTAACAACTTTGCAATATTTTAGACTTGCTACATGAAGGATAACATCGTGAGAAAATTCGCTGTTGGTGTAGTAAAAGTTAACACCAGAAGCAATACTAATATATCAACAACAAATTTTATTTGTAATAAAATATAACATAATTGTTAAGTCAATCACCACTAACAACGTATAATAAGGCTATTACAAACAATGTTATGGTTAGATACCTACATACTGGCGGTTAGTATAAACAAACTACTTGACGCCGAACTTGTTACTCAATGCGCGGCACACGCCGCCACTTGAGCTCCGACCGCTTTATGGACTTGTTTTTTGCTGCCGGGTGACGCATTAGACTACCTTTTTATTTCACTAATAGCAAGTTGGTAATAAATATTCTGCATGCGTTTTATCGAAAATTGTTTTCCCCGCATTTTATCAATTCTTGCCCAATGAAAACTCTCCTTTACCCCATCCCTCCTAAACAAGACAAAATAACTGAAATACTATTTTATTGTTTTATTCTTTATTTTTGTCTGAATATTTATTGTAAATATTTAATGTAAGACTGGCGCCCAAAGTCGGACCCGCTACAGGACTCTCTGAGAGAGGGCCCGTGACCCCTCTATGTATGTATGTAAAACTCATGATCGCTATATCTTTTGTATCATTTAATAAATTACAATAATCTAATATCGTAATAATGGATTGCGATGTGTAGGTTCACACAGTTATATATATATATATATATATATATATACCCTAGGCATGAATGTTTCGACGAAGGCCTATCCAAAAGCTTCCCTTAATCCGTTCAAGTTAGAGCAACACCTTCATTGCATACGCATAAGAATAGAAATAACAGAATCGTATGTGATGGTCTCCTCTAATGACGATAATATGATCATTATTTTCAGTGACTCCGCTCGAATATTGAATGCAATATGCATCGCATTCTGTGTTCCACCAAGTTTCATAATTTTCTCGTATGTCTGAGTCGCGGCACTACTTTTACAACTTTTATTTGATAATGGCATACATGCTCTAAAAAAAACACAAAGAGCAAGATGTCAAGAACAGAAAGTAAAATAAACACAAACAAACCGCCCCGAGACAATCGACTCAAAAGTTCCCGTAACGCTGCCTGCATTGGCCCGCTGTACAGCGTGGGAGATCTCTGCATCAAATATTCCGCAGCTCCTGTTTTATGCGGCCCAAATCCTGAACGACTCCAAATTATAGTATTTTCTGAGCATTATAGCTACAGCATGGGAACCAGTGCTTAAGTGCATGTGACCCCCTTGCTAGAAGTGTAACTGTAGGTTTAATTTTAATTTCAATAACTAATAATCAATAGTTTTGAGTTTATATAAAATAACAATTGTTTTTTGGATTTAATTTAAACTTCAATAACTAATAACCAGTATTTTTGAGTTATATAAAATCATTGTAGTGTCGATTTCAATTAAAAAAATTTGCCAAATTTTTTTTGGAACGTAACTTCATAATTTCTGCCGAGGGTAGTAAACTAACAGTTAATACTTTCAAAAAGATGCTTGTCACCTCAGTCTACCGAGACCAAGGCACTTGCAAAAGTACCGAAACGTCGGAAAATTGTAAAATGGAAAAGTGAATGAGTTAATGTCCGTTAAAAATTTGTTTTATTATGACTCCAAACTATCTAACCGTCAAATTCCATACTAAGTGTTATCGCATACGTCAGGATTCTGATAGGATTTGATGTGCATAATTAGGTGGTATTAAGTGGTATTCCAAGCCACGGTAATACATTACGCGATACTACTTGTCTTCTATCTCAGAACAGTATATAATCATATTCGTATATTGCAGGTATAAAAAAGCAAATATAAAAGTCAGTAAGATAGGTACTCAATAATGTACCTCTAGAATCGTAAGATCATAAGAATAATAGGATTCGCGACGGCGTACGTAAGTACCTACAGCGAAGCCTACGTAACAAACAGCTTCTAATATCTGACTGCAACGTCGACACCACATAAACTTTTAGTTGCAAAGTCACCCGTAACGTAGCTGAGTAGAGAGCGCGCATGTAAAGGATGAGGTACTGTGGACTATTGCTACATTATGCACTTTCCTCCTTGCCCGACAGTTTATACACGTATACTGACGTACACGGCGTAAAAGAAACCAACGCGAGTGCCAGCCGTTTAGAGCGAGCTGTCAGTCTGTCCGTCGATCATGCTTTTCCATACCCGGTGGGGGGTGCCAGGAGAATGTTACACGAACGAGTTGAATAAAATTACTATTCGTATAAAATTTGCTACCTTAAAATTTTAAATTCTCGTAACTGCTAAACTAGCGGCCTGTCTCTGGAAGACACTATTCCCAGTATTTTTCTGTCAAACCATAAACTTTTATGGATAAGTCGTTATCACTAGTCGTTCAAAAGTTCTTGTAACGTCGTATAATTTGTTACTCATAAGATTTTGCGCGCGACGTCGAACGCGTAAAGAGTTATTTTCTTCATTCGAATGTTATCCCTTTTCACCACTTTAGGGAAGGAATTTTGAAAAATCCCTTCTTTCTGCACCTCTACGGTACAGAGTATCCATATTTTTCCTCCAAATTTTAAAGCTGTGGGTCCACTGAATTAGGCTGAGCGTTGTCTGTCTGTCAGTCAATCAGTCACGGTACTGTTTTATAGGTATAGATAGATATATAAATAATCTACATTTGAATTTGAGCTTCGTTTAGTGGCAACCTGATTCTAGGTAGTTATATTTAAAGGGTCAAACTTAATTAGTTGTAGAAACGTTTAGGTAGTTTTAATAGTGTAATTTGGGCTTAGTACCTTATGTAAGTTTCCAGCTTTCTCATTATTGATTCTATGTCTATTAGGTGCCATAGTTGCCACATCAGACAAGACATAGACGCCCGCGCATCGGTCATTGCAAGTAGACGTGTGCGTTTTTTCTCCAGTGAAATGAAGTGGGGCTTGTGGTAAAAAGTGAAAAAGTGAGTAAGAAAGTTACATAGTGAAGTGGCTAATTCAATTTACTATCTAACTGTGAAATTTAAACTTGAAAAGTCCGTGTTTTAAAGTAATAATCGTCAAAAAACTGAATACAAAAACCGTTGTGATTGTAATAAACAGTGACAAAGTTCAATGACCGGCATCGACCGTGACCTTGACAAACAAAAAGCGCTGCTTCATACTACTATTGCAAATAGAAATCGTCACCCGCAGAAACAGTTGACAAATTTTGCATATCTATGTAACTGTTACGGTAGCGCATTGGTGAGAATACCAGTCTTGGACGCAGATACCCCGAGTTCGAGACATAGTCACGATCGGACTAATTCGATATCTTTTTCTTGTCTCAGTGTCAAAAGGCGACATCTACAGGCAAAATGAGTTTCTTCGGAAGCATAACATTCCGTAAACCAAGAACTCAATCAGAATCTCAGTTATCCGAAGATGAAATTAATGCCACAAGAAATACGCTAGATGGCACTAGTTGTAGTTTGCCTTTAATATCGGACGATGAAAATGAGGACAAAATAGCCGAACTCAAACAACAAATTGCAGACCTCAAACTAGAGCTGAAAGCTGCACACAACGAGATAGATTCCTTAAATTTGGAAAATAAGCAAATAAAAAATTATCTTGAAGAACTAAAAAAGACAAATCTCCTATGCAAAAAAGTAACGGACAGTTTAAAAAATGACTGCGTTACACCAAAAAAGAAAAAGAACAAAACAAATAAGTCCACTCCACGACAGCCCTTCTACCCAACCCCAAAAGGTTTACAACAAAAAACATCTCCGAATCCTGAAGATCCTTTAGAGCATAATGCAAATACCGCTAACTTGGATGGCAGTATTATCAAAAAGACAGCCCTAGATAAACCGAGACCCATGAGAAGGAGAAATAAACTCTGTATACTAAGCTCCAACAAAACGAATAAAATATTGGACATAGCTGAAAGTACCTTCAGCAGTACGGATTACCAAATATGTCATTACCTTACGACAAATGTTGGAATCAAAGACCTATTGACAGGCTTAGATAAAAAAGTTAAAGACTTCACAAAACACGATTTTTGTGTGATCATGATTGGAGAGGAAGATTTTAAAAAAACTAAAAATTACTTCGATCTCGTAATCTACATAAGAGAGAATATCAAATGCATAGAGCACACAAACATTGTAATATGTTACCCGACATATAAATTCGGCTCTCATACAACAATGTTCAGATGGAGAGTGGAGACCTTTAATAACCTACTCTATATGGACCTACTCTCACACGAATACGCCTACTACCTGGATTCGAATGCCGACCTTACCTACGACCTCGAAATGTTCTCTGAACGTCAGGGAACAGTAAATAACAAAGGAATATCGAATATATTCCAGAACTTAAAAAATACAATGATGGAGATTGCGCAATACAACAGAGAAAATGGGTTGACTGGAGCCGACGCAATTTCTTCAGGAACAAACGAGGATCAAAAAGAAAATGAAACTGGTTTTTTTCTCTGACAACTATCTGTACATAATGCATCAAAATATCGCCGGTCTTATTAATAAAGCTGACTTATTAACAGTACACCTACATGATCTGTCCCAAAGAAAGACCCCGGTTGATATAATATGCATCACCGAACATTTCATTGCCGCGGGCCATGAAGATCTGGTAACAATCCCGAACTTTAAGGTAGCTGCCCATTTCTCAAGAGATGGGCACAGTAGAGGCGGAGCGTGTATTTTAGTAAAGGAAGGACACCATTACACGCAAATGGTAGACATTGCAAGGCACTCAATTCAAGGAATACTGGAATGCTGCGCTATCGAGTTGCCTGCCCAATCTCTAGTGATTGTTTGTTTATATAGAGTCCCAAATTCAAATCTTGAAATTTTTTATGATAAGCTAGACATAATTCTCAGTCAAGTATCGAAAAAGCATTGTAAAATAATTGTATGTGGTGATTTTAATATTAACATCCTAAAAAAAAATAGGCTTTCTCAAGATTTTGAATACTTCTTGCTGGGATATAATCTTAAGCTTGAATTAAGAGAGCCAACCCGACTTATAAGTAACACATGCATTGACAACTTCGCACATAACATAAATCGTGGTTGTAAAGGCGAAGTTATCGATTTGGGTCTATCCGACCATACAGGGCAGATTTTTAAATGTCCCGCAAAGAGGACCTTTTATATTAACTCTTGGCGTAAAGAAGTTAGAGATGAAAGTTTGGAAAATCTCACAAAATTCAAAAATACTTTACAAAGTTTGACATTCTCAGATGTATATACAAGTACAGATGTGAACGAGGCATATGGAAGCTTCATAGGAATTTTTAAAATGTGGTACGATCTATGCTTTCCAAAGAAATACATTAGAATTAACTGTTTAAAAAAACCCAAATGGCTATCACGGGGTATTAAACAATGTAGTAAGAACCAAAGGAAACTTCTCTGGAACTACAGATTGAAACCTAATGTTGCTACAAAATTAGCGCTAACTAATTACTCAAAAAAATATAAAAGAATAATAAAAATGACCCAAAGAGCCCAAAACAATTTCTATATAAATACCGCAGAAAATAAGTCCAAAGCCACTTGGCAAACAATAAATAAATGTAAAAATGGAATGGTCAACGAACCAATACAGAAAATTAAGTATAATGACACTTTTATATCAGAACCCAAACAAATAGCGGAGACTTTCAATGACTACTACATTGATCAGATTAGAAACACCTCAAAAAATCAAACTCTTCCTTGCTCAGATAAAAAAAAGGTAAATATTAACACATCAAGCCAGTCTATGTTTATGCCACCCACGACACCTCTAGACATTTGCAAAGCCATAAAGTCTTTAAAAAATAAAAAAAGTTTTGGATACGATGAAATAACGACGAAATCTATTAAGTTTGTCTCCGAAATTATTGCACCCCCCTTGAGCCATATAATGAATCTTTGCATAAATAACGGCGTATATCCAGAGCAACTAAAACCTGTCATCGTTAAACCCCTTTTTAAAAAGGAGGATAGGACAGATCCTAAGTTTTATAGACCGATTGCTCTTATACCAATCTTATCAAAAGTGTTCGAGAAAATAATTTACCAAGCGTTGTATCACTATTTAGAAAAGTATAATATATTAGCCACTCAACAAAAAGGGTTTCAAAAAAATAAGACTATAAATTTGGCAATACATGACCTTTTAGAGTCCGTAATAAAAAATATGGATCTTCGTATTCCAGTATGCGCAGTCTATATGGACATGACTAAGGCGTTCGATTATGTTGATCATAGTACTCTATGTAATAAATTATATTCCTACGGTATCCGTGGTAACGTTCTATCATTGATAAAGTCATACCTTAACAATAGACCTCAACGCACACAAATAAGTAGGATATGTCTAAAAACTAAACGAGAAATTATCTACACATCACATAGTAGAGTTGTAGAGCATGGTGTGCCGCAAGGCAGTGTATTGGGCCCTTTGCTTTTCTTGCTCTACATTAACGATTTTCCCCTGAATGTCTCAAATCCTTTAATATTGTTTGCTGACGATAGCACGGTACTAATAAATCAAAAAGATCCATTGACATATGAAAATGATATTAACAACTCTATAAAAGAAATAATAACTTGGCTAGATAATAATAATTTAATAGTAAATTTAGGAAAGACAAATATAATGCATTTTTACCAAAGAATTCTAACGACACCAAATTTAAACATAGTTTATAATGATATAGTAATCAACGATACACAAGCAACAAAATTTTTGGGACTCACAATTGACAACAAACTTACATGGAAAAACCACGCCGACGAAGTTTGTAAAAAACTGAGTAGATGCGCCTACGCTCTTTTTAAATTGGCTAAAATTGTAGAGATCCAGGCAGTGGTAACCGCATACCATGGCCTAGTAGCTTCTGTATTACGGTATGGTATAGTGTTTTGGGGCAATTGCACAGATAGACATGTCATATTCAAAGCACAAAAGAGATGTGTAAGAGCCATGTGTGGCCTAAAATCTAGAGATAGTTGTAGAGAAGTGTTCAAAAAGTTAAAGATTCTAACCGTTCCGTCGCTCTACATTTACGAAACAGCAGTATTTGTCAAAGCTAACCCTAATTTATTTACAACAGCTGGCAGTCTTCATAGCCTGAATCTACGTAATAGAGAGAGACTGACCACACTGCAAAGCAGGACGGCACTCATGCAAAAAAGCCACCTCTGCATGGCGCCTAAAATTTATAATAAAATTCCCAGCAGTATCAAATGCCTTTCGCTTATACCCTTTAAAAGGGAACTAGGAAAGCTCCTAATTGCCAAATGTTTTTATAAAATGGACGACTTCTTCAATGAAAATCTCTAGGCTACATTTATGTTATTTCTTGTGATTGCAGACATTGTATTAATTTTATTATTTTGTTTCTGACTATTCCTAATTATTTGATTTTTGACATTATTCGAAATACTATTTGAGCTTTGACATCTTAAAAAAGTGTATTAAACTGGCTGTATGTAACGCTTCTGCATGGTAGTTTTAAAAATATTTTTGTACACCCAATGGGTATAACATAGAGGCACTTAAAATAAATGTAACACCTGTACGACCATTACCTATGTTAAACAAAATAAATTGATTTGATTTGATTTGATTTGATTTGATAGTGACTAACCGACAACCTCAATCCAGTCTAGCGTAATTCCCGGCTCCGCGTGACTAAGGGCTTGCTCGTCTGCTTAATCACCCAGCCCTCACGCGGCCTCCTAACCCGTTGAATCACCTGTCTTTATATAGGCTCAACAATATACCACACCACGCAGCCTGCCTTGCCTTATTGCCGAGCTGTTTTTAATTGGTTTGCAACATGAGGTCAGGTTTGATAAACGAACTTCATAGGAAAAGAATAAAATCTGACCGAGGCGGGATTTGAACTACTTAGCTAAACACGCCTTTATGTTATTTTCCATTAAATATCATGTCTCTCCATCTGGATAATAGCCCTTAAATCCTTTGTCGAGATTAGCAGCCAATCTTTAATGCTTTTATTAAACGTATTGACCTAATACACTCTGACTAAAGGGTACATTACTTGCCAAAGAAGCGTTCCAACATTTTGCAACGACACGTAGAGAGGCAAGGGCCGCACCTTCACGATTCCTTACAATAAGCCCTAGGGTGTATCGCGGATAAAAAACGAGCCTTTATTACAACGGACCTGTTATTCTATAATTCGAAAGAGCACAGTAATAACTGTAATAACATCGCCTCCATAAGTCACAGGCAACTTCGCAAATCGAAGGGTCGATCGCGAAAAATGACTGCGAATTTCTCTCTCAAAAGAGAAAGGCTACGCACTAAGCTGGAATTTCTGGCGAGATTCGGGAAGATTATAGTAATTATGTTTTGACGTACAATGTGTTGTAAGTGAGTTGATACGTAGCATCAATATACACGCATAAAGTTCATTCCGCAAAACGTTTTTCCTCTCTTACATAACCACTAGTGATAGAACCGGTTCTATGAAAACCTATAAAAACCTGTTTTTGAGAAAACAGGTTTTTTTTTTAAAATAAAACCCTTATTTTCCAACTAAGACATGTATAAAAGCTATTCTGTTTACTTTTTGCCGACAGTAATTAGTATTTTTAAGCAGGTTAATTATAATATTATGCAGTTGACCTATTTTTGCACCAACATTACGATTTTACTACAAAACAGACATAATTATACTTTATTTGAAGTTTTGAACAATGGGTTTTCATCACTTTTCATAAATAACATAACATAAACTCACGCCTGCATCCCAGAGGGGTAGGCGGAGACCAGGGACTGCCATAAGTGATAAGACTTTTTTAATAAAAAGAAGAAAAGTCTAAGGGAACCAAAAAAGCCGTTTTTAAAAATTGTAATCGGTTCACATCACTAATAACCACCATTTTTAATAGCCTGATCACATACAGACAGGCCTTCACTAAAGCAACACAACTCCGTAAGAATGTGCTTCTTACCACTAAAAAAGGGTTGAGCAGAAAGCCGCCTATTCTGAAATGGTGCCACATATACCGGACATTCAGCCCCAACCAGCGATAATTTAAACCATTATTTTTAATATAATATTCACATTCAATAATTTTTTGATCTCAACAAGACATTGTGAATTCGATACCGTCGTTAAAATTTATAAAAAATATCAAACACGTAAAATAAGTAGCATTCGCTGGAATTAAGTTCCCAAGGCGCACTCAGAGATCCAATGAGTGCCCTTGTTCTTTATTCCGAATAGTTTCACCACTTTTATCAGTTTCAATTCACAACCTTGTCTATATCTACTAATTTGCCATGTATATAATGTGCAACCACGAAAGTTTAAAAATGCGGAATAAATTAAGAGATACTTTTCTTATTCTCCTAGTTGCACTAGTTAAAATTATTTAGGACAAGTCAATAAAGACAATAGAACCGCTTTCAAAAGATGCACTAAACGCAAACTATAGTTCGCCAGGTGGCGCTAACGGTTTTATTTATCGCTGTATGGTTGAGTCATAATCCGTGAAGACGCCTTTGTAAACTGAAAAGTTGGGTTTCTAATGGTTGACAAATCTTACCAAATTAATATAGGCGGTCCCATTGAGGTACCGACTTCTTTCTAACTAAAAAGAATCGATATAATCGGACAAGGTGATAATAAGACAAGAAAGATCATCCTACTTTTTTTACACCAGGCAAGAATGAGAACAGTCTCAAAGCTTTGCCTGCCATCGGCAACCGAGCTCTCACCAAATTGGCCACGCATGATCGTCTCAAGATCATAAAGACCATACAACGCAGCAGGTGATGTGCAAATCGTAGTAGGGCGCCGAGCACTTACCGGGCTCGCGTCACGTTTCCCCGCGCTACGCCGCTCTCCCACAGTACTAGTCACGAACTTATACTTCACTTAATTAACGTAAATAAGACAGTTTTGCGAACGAAAAAACAACGGCCGGCCTGGTAGACTTGGGGTTTGGGTACACTGCAACGAAGACTGCTCTACATTTTCCGTATGTTTCGAGTTGATGGTTTTTTTTTACTGTTCATAAAAAGATGCAATATAGAATAAGTATGATTCATATTGAAATTAAAAATAAGAGAAAAGTGGTTCTACAGGGTGACTTTGAATGTTCGTTTCATTGCGAAAACAGTATTATTCATCATAATCATCACCATCATTCAGCCACAAGAAGTCCACTGCTGGACATAGGCCTCCTCCATGGATTTCCAAAAAGACCGGTTGGAAGCGGCTTGCATCCAACGTCTTCCTGTCACTTGGATAAGGTCATCTGTCCATCTTGTGACTGGTCATCCTACGCTGCGCTTGCCGATATGTGGTCTCCATTCGAGAATTTTTCGGCCCCATCAGCCATCAGTTCTGCGTGCTATATGCCTCGCCTACGGATTTCATAATTTCTAATTCGATCTCGTAGATAAATTCCGAGCATAGCACTTTCCATACCTCGTTGCGTAACCTTGAGCTTTCTTATGAGGCCCTAGTGAGAGACCATGTTTCAATGCCATAAGTCATAAACTGGTAACACACACTGGTTGTATAATTTTGTCTCGAGCGATTGAGGTATATGGGACGAAAAGACTTTTCTAAGTTTCCCGAATTCTGCCCAGCGGACTTGGATACGACGACTGACCTCTTTCACGAAGTTGGACCGGCCTAGTTGGACTGTTTGTCTTAAGTAGACGTATTCGTCTACAACTTCGAAAGTCGAGTTTCCCACTGTGGACACAACACGGGCGTTCGACATGACCTTCGTTTTATCCAGGTTTATTTTAATTGGAGGTCTTCGAGCCGAGGTCTGCCATCGTTTATGCCATGACCACTATATCGTCGCCAAATCGAAGGTAAGTGATGTACTCGCCATTGATGTTGATGCCGCGTCCCTGCCATTCCAGAAGCATCTTCCTGTCCTTTCATGAACAGTTTCGGAGAGAATAGATAATGTATCCCTGTTTCACGCCTCTTTTCAATGGAATTGCCTCCGGATTCTGTTTCTGTACACGGACCGACATGGTGGCATTGTTGTACAAGCACTTCAGCACCTCGTTATCATCATCATCATCAGCCATTTCACGCCCACTGCAGGACAAAAGCCTCCCTCATGGTTTTCCTAACCATGAAGAGTTTTGCCATAATCGCCACGCTTGGCAGGCGGGTTGGCAATCGCAGTATGCGGTTGGAATCTGAGGAAGACGTTGCTGCCCGTCTCCGGATAATGTATTTCCTTAGTCGCTTTCTACGACATCCACGGAAGGAAATAGAGTGACACTATTCTTAATCCAGTGCCATACGGAATACCGATATAAGTCAATACGGCAACGCTGGAGAGACTCAAGCACTGCCCATTTCTCATAGAGTATCTTTTTGTTAACCATATCTGGATCGAATTGAAGGCTTTCTCATAGTCCACAAACGCTAAGAATAATGGCAAATTATTTAACAGTTATGGCAAAACCCTTTTTGGTTAGGGAAAACCATGAGGGAGGCCTGTGTCCTGCAGTGGGCGTAAGAATGGCTGATGATGATGATGATGAATGGCATAACATTATAGGGAAGAGCGGGTAATCGTGCCCTTCCACTATAAAGGAAAATTTCCCGCCAGGCAGATCGTGTGCCTGGGAACGGGCGGCCGGTCCGACTGATGTTCATAATATAACATAAACTCACGCCTGTATCCCAGAGGGGTAGGCAGAGACCAGGGACTGCCACTTGCTACGATCCTGACAGATCACTTTCGCTTCCTCAACATTCATTAGTCGTTGCATGCACGCACGCCGGTTTCGGGTACTTTTTATCTTGCCCTTTATTAATACATCCTCTATTTGGTCGAAGTATGTCCGTCGTTCTGATGTTCGTCGGACGTTATATTTGTGTTATGTCATGTTAAACATTTTGCTTGTGCGATGCAGGAATATTGGAGTATTTTACAACATATTTATAAATATTCGTGATTTCCCGACCTTTGACTCCAAACTGTGAATCCAAATTCGAAGTGGTAAACAGTACCTACTGTAAGGTTGAAAACATTTATCGATATAAATATTTATTTATTTCGTCCTGATATTATTTGTTTATACTGAAATGAAGTACTTATACATCCTCTATTTATAATAACTTCCACACTACACAAGCAATTGACCTGGGCCTAGATTCTGTTAATGCATTGTAGTAACATGACAACTGCATGAACATGGCGGTTTTCATTTCATGGCTGCTTTAAGTCTACGCGGGCACACCCATCAAACCTTCTAGGCGTCAATGGTACGAAAAAACACGTCACGTGACCCGACAGTGTACCTGTCATTATACTACAATACACTAACAGAATCGAGGCCCTGGTCCCAAGCTTGGATACCTTGTGTTATGGTAACCAGGCAAGGTCATCACAAACATGAAAATACACCTAGACTGAGGCCATTTGTACAAATGTACGACGGCCCCCAGTTGGCCCCTATTATGAGCAAGAAAAAAAAATTCACGCGTAATTTTTTCAAACTTACGTTTCTAAATCATGGTTAGAATGGCCTCTTAAAATATGGTGAATGAATTCAGTCACCCTGTAGTGTTAAACTACCCTGTATCATAGTAACACTTAAATCACACTGGATTAAATTTGAAAAGTATCTTCTAAAGTCTTCAAAATATAAGAAGCCCGTTTTGACAGCTACAAAAACCATAGAATCTAACCTAGTTTGAGATCAAAAACATTAAACATCTAAAGTATGAGTAACTTTTCGGACTACGAAATCTTTTTTTTTTTTTCTTTCGAGCGTTAACTAGTACGCCAGAGTATGTGTCTTTTTATGTATTTGATCGAGTAAATCCAAAGTAAATTTCATTTTTGTGTAGCTGTCAAAACGGGCTTCTTACATTTCGACAACTATAAGAACATGCAGATTTAATACCAACAAAGTTTCCCTTTGAACGAGCTTAGCATAGTTTATTTCATTGACTTCTTCTCAGAATTCCACCATCAAAAGATATATTATATCTCATGCTGTATATAGACCATCCGTCTAAATAGATATTGTTTATAGACAGTGTTTGCCACTCCACTTGCCACAGACCTGGGCCTAGATTCTGTTAATGCATTGTAGTAACATGACAACTGCATGAACATGGCGGTTTTCATTTCATGGCTGCTTTAAATCTACGCGGGCACACCCATCAAACCTTCTAGGCGTCAATGGTACGAAAAAACACGTCACGTGACCCGACAGTGTACCTGTCATTATACTACAATGCACGGTAACTAACAGAATCGAGGCCCTGTTTCGGTTGATTGACATTCATTAGTCGTTGCATGAATGCACGCCGGTTTTGGGTACGTTTTTCGTGCCCTTTACTAATACATCTTCCTTTACCGGACCATCCAACCACATTCGCTAATTATACAAACCTTAAAATTTCACAATTCCTGAACACAAGTTCAGTTTGAGTTTATCATTTACAACAACTTTTGTTCTACCACTTTTCACTTTTTAAATTCAAATTTCTGTTTTCTCTATATCTTTATTATGTTTACGGGTTTTTTGTTCTCTAGTCTGTTTGATAGATAATGCTTAAAACTGCTGCGAGATTGGTGCTTATTAAAATAATGTAAGTCTTTGAGAATTTAATAAAATTATATTTCAAAAAATATTTGTGAAAAAACTCATAGTGTTCCAGAAATTGCGTATTTTTTAGTTAACCTTTTCTTTCTGAGCTGAATTCGAGCGCTGATTTACGGAGGCAGTGTAAGGTGGCCGTGGACCCTTTCTATGGGCGGCTCTTTCATCGAAACCGGATCTGGAGGCCTCTTCTCCTCGTGTTAGGGCACACTTTACGTTGCTTTTTACTTTTTAATGAGCTTTTTTTATCGCGCGGCTAATAAACATAATTAACGATTAATTTAATTCCCGGGTTATTATAATTAAAAACGTCACTTTATTTTATCTTCTCTGATCGGATTCTTGTGTTTTTATGCAAGTATTTTTCAATTATAATGCTCTGCGAATTTAAATCGGACACGTTAATGAGAATTGTGTGGTGATAAAATCTTTATTCGACATCGGATATGCATCGAATTTGGTTGAGGTAGGGCTCACACTTTTTCAAACAGTCTAATTATTTTTGTATGTTGATACTCCGTTTTCTAATCCCTATCCAAGCCAACTTAAGTGCTTCAGAAGAAAATATATCGACTCGCAATCGGGAACTTTTTGCTTTAATTCTCGACTTGAGTTAAAAGTTAGTCTTGGAATAAGTATTCGAGCTAGTTTTGTCCTCTATCCGACAATTGTAATCTGAGGACTAATATTAAATCAGTCCCGTCCATGTAACCCGTTCTTTGTGCAAGTCACCATGCATTTTCCACTTACCGACTCCCTTCAACCGTGAAGTCATTTCACCTGACAGCGTTGAAAGATCTGCGTGAACGCATTGTAAAGAGAAGCCCTTTTTTGTGATGTACAATTTGCAAGGTATTTTTTTTTTGTGTTACAAGCAAGACATAAGTAATAACTCAGTCACTGGAACAAAACGCAAGTAGATATGTCTACATGTTTGTATGTTGGTTTTTTTGTCATTGATAGTTATTTGGTGCGTTTTTGCGTTCTGTAGCTTTTCAACTTCACTATAATGAACAGAATGCTTCTACTGCATTTTAGTTCTTGGTTGGTGCAGAGTGAGGTCCACCGGCATCCATCCCCCGTAACTGCTGCATTAGCTTTCTGTTCATTAATCATGGTCAGAGAAGACGGCGCAGTAAGTTTTTTGTGATATGTCTAGCAGTACGAGTCTATCTTTAAGATCATCAACAACACTTTCTCGCAATCTGGCGATAAAATAGGGTGAAACGAGTGAATAGGTAAAGTGTAATGCGGTTTTGTCGGCGTAGGGACGAAAGTCAGCGTAGGTTTAAACCAAAATCGCACGGTGCGTTCATTAGTAGACCCCTCTCCAAACGCAGCATTGATATTGCGGGCTGTTTCTGCCGCGTTAGTTCCGCGTCGGAACTCGTATTCAAAAATCACTCGAATTTTCGCAGTATCCATCTTTCTTGTCTAAATTGAATAACAAAAACAATTGAAAGTAGATATTCAAATGTTTCACATTTTTTAAAAAAAGAACATCATAGAAACCATTTGAAAAAAGTTTCATTCGAAAACCTCAAACCATGAAGATTCTATGTCAATTCAAAGAATCTATTGCAATAAAACGGCAATTTCATACTTTAACCCCTAATATTTATCAAATCGATTTTGCATAAAACCGCTAGACCTATGCAGAATGTCGTCATAACAAAAAAATAGCAGGGTGCCGAAAAAGCAAGATACCTTTTTAATTTGTTCGGGAGACGATATCTGGTACCATCAAGATCTTAAATCTTAACCACTGTTGCGTGGATAATTTGGATATCCAATAAGCTCCGAATGCTTGTTTATGCTAACTATGGTCATTTTATCCATAAAGCTATTCAACCATCGCTGGTTGAACATAGGTATGCTCTATCCCTTGAGCTATCCTCACAAGTTACAGGATCACATTTTTTCGTAAATATCGCAAGGAACAATGAGTAATTCCACCTCTTTACCGACAAAAAGTAAAAAAAAAAACTTAGTCTGGTATCGCGCGATCGCGACGGCTTCATCTCTCGTGCTGCGCGTGCGCGTCTATCGTGCTGAGGACCACAGAGCATACCTACCCTATAAGGGAAACAATAAAATCAAAATCAAAGGGTTTTTATTCAAAGTAACACAGAAACTGCGACTTAATGAATGATATAAGTCAAACTAGGTGTCCATTTGATGAGATGAAAAAGAATGAGATGAAAAAACTCCAAACTTAGTTTTATAAATTTCAATTCAATTCAATTCAAATATTTTTATTCATTGTAAAAACAGAATGTTTACTTAATGAACGTCAAAGTTGTTAGTTTCACAATTAATGGATTATGTGGAGAAGAAACTAACAAAGAAACTCCACATTTATTCTTTTCAAAACACGTTTTAACTTAATTAACAGAGTTTTCAACTTAAAATATTAGTCATTAATGTGTTGAACACTAGTCACAATCGTCCTTTAAATAATATTAATCTACTGTTTAATGCCAAACATCTTTGTCTTCTAAATAATCCTTGATGTTATAGTAAGCCTTTTTGCACAGAATGTGCTTAACACATTTTTTAAATCGCGTTGGAGGTAACTCTAATATATCTTGAGGACTTTTGTTGTAGAACCTTATACAGTGCCCCATAAAGGATGTGTTAACTTTTGCAAGTCTAAATAGTGGAAATGACAATTTATGTTTATTTCTAGTATTAACATTATGGTGGCCACCAACATTTTCGAAGTCTTTGATATTTTTTCTAACGTACATAATATTTTCATAAATGTATTGACATGCAACTGTTAAGATGTTGGTTTCTTTGAAGAAATCTCTTAGCGAATCCCTACTACCTAACTTGTAAATAAATCGGATGGCTCTCTTCTGCAAGATGAAGATAGTCTCAATGTCTGCTGCCCGGCCCCATAGTAGTATACCGTAGGACATAATACTATGGAAGTAACTAAAATAAACAAGCCTAGCAGTTGCAACGTCAGTGAGTTCCCTAATTCTTTTCACTGCATATGCTGCAGAGCTAAGTCTGTGTGCTAATTTTACAATATGTGGACCCCATTGTAGTTTTGCATCGATTGTGATGCCCAGAAATACAGTATCATCTACAAATTCTAATTTTTCATGTCCAATTACTATGTTGTTCTCAACTACTCGTACGTTAGGTAAGGAAAACTTTATACATTTTGTCTTTTTAGAATTTAGCAGCAGATTATTTGCTGTGAACCAATCTAGTACTTGCGAGAGAGCATTATTTGCATCGTCAAGATTATTTTCTTGTCTCCTTATTTTAAAAATAAGTGACGTGTCATCAGCAAATAACACTATCTCAGACATTTTTTGTACCATAAACGGTAAATCATTTATATAGACTAGGAAAAGGAGCGGCCCTAAGATAGATCCCTGCGGGACTCCTATTTTTACAAGTGAACCCGAGGATTTAATACGATTTACGTCTGCTTTTTGGACCCTTCCTTCTAAATACGATCTTAAAAGATCTAAACCTGCACCCTTTATTCCGTAGTGTTTTAACTTTCGTCCTTAATTGACCCATGACCGACGTTCCAATGAAATTTTGTGAGCAAAAACAATAGCTTGATCCGCCCGCGTGGCACTCTTCAACGGTTAGTAGCACGGTCACGGTTGATAGCTAAACATGATTTTTATCATAAACTGGTATTGCAGACTGGATTGCTTCCTCATGAGAGCACGCCTCATCGTTTAGAGAACAAACATGATACTCTACCGTATTTTGATCTATTAATATTCGTATTTGCATCCGTATCTATTTTTCCTCCGGCAAACTCTCCTACTCGTATATAAGGTTGCCTGGGAGGAATCACTATTAGAGGCCGCCGATTGCACCTTTTCTTTTGTATAATAAGGAATGTTCTTATTTATTTATTTTACTAATTAACTTTCACATTACTCAATCACTTGTCCTGGTGCCTAACTAGGATACCCTGTGCTTATCTCATCCTAGTTGGGCGAGATTGAATTCGACAGCATTTTAGAGCGTACCGACAAAACCTTGTTTGTTTTAAAGATTCAAGGGTTCCTTGAGACCAGGTTCTTTGAGGGCCAACGGTTGTCCCATGCAAGCTAGAATGTTTCTCCTACACTAACAGTCTGTTAATTTATTGTTAACAGCTATATTGCAGCCAACTGGCAGCTGGTAACAGCAGATTAACAGATTGTTAGGTACGAGAAACCGGGGGTAAATCTCACCGTCAAGGTGCAGGAATCTGCCGGATTTCATCTCTGCATATTACTATAGCCAGTAGGTATTGGGGTGTGAGCTTTGCATCGGCCTAGAATCCGCAGAGTAAGTGGGCGAGTCGGTATTGTCTCAGTCTCGGGCCGGACCGGTCGCCGCGCCACCTGCCGAGGGCACACGCCACGCATGCGCGATGCACACTGGTGCTCGAGGCTTTACTTTGCCAGTTAAGGGTTCCGTGGAAGGTACTTGTTGTTCGCAACCCAGCATCCGAGCGGAAACTGAAGGAAAAGCGAATAAAGGTGAATGCGCATCTAGCCGCACCGAAAGCCTCGAAAATTACAAGCCGAACGAAACTAATATTAGAGTTATTTGTATGAAATCCTATCAATCCTCGCTCACTAACCCGCGTCGCAATCGAATGGCGAATTTGGAATTCGGAATTTGAAAGGTGTCCAATGACTTCAGCGCGGAGTTTATTCTCATTTAATGAGTTTTATTGGATAATGTGGGTACAGGAGCTACCTAAGATATGGAGCAAATACGTACAGGTTTAGTGAAACTGTGACCAAATTGCACAGTGCCCCGAGCGCGTGGTGACTCTGAAGTGCTGAAATTGACTAGGTTATGCGATAGGATGCGTCCACGTTCGATTTTAGCCTCCTGAGTTAAGTACTAAGATGGTCCGATCAACTCTTGGTCACCTTGGACCTATACCTCCTTCATCATCATCATCAGCCATTCGTCGCCCACTGCAGGACATAGGCCTCTCTCGTGGTTTCCGTAGCCAACGAGGGGTTTTTCCATAATCGCCACGCTGGGCAGGCGGGTTGGGGTTCGCAGTATGCGGTTGGAATCTCAGAAAGATGCTGCTGCCCGTCTCCTGGTAATTGATTTCCTTAATTTCCTTAGTCGCCTTCTACGACATCCTTGGAAGGATATGGAGTGACGGTATTCTTAATCCGGCGCCACACGGATACGTTTTCTCAACTATCAATTAAACCCGAGCTTTTGTTAATAAACTATCAGGATTACCTCGCAGTCAACTTAGACCAGCAAAGTGCTCGAGAGGATCAGATTATACTTAGCTCGTCCTAAACTCGTCAGTATCGACAGGCGGTAAGTACATCCTAAGTAATCCGGCGAGTGTGCGCGCGACCTAATGTGTCTGCACTGCACCGTGCGCCTGCGCAGATAAGCCGCGACGTGTGCATTTTATTTATTTTAACATTTTTAAGGCGGCCGCTCGCGTGGGCGATTATTTCTTATTCTTCTAGGGCAACTCTCTGTTGATGCATTTAGGGACATTATGAAATTATACATCCTCTCCTTACAGTTCTTTACTCAGTTATTTTGTGCCTATAATAGAGTGTAATTTCACACTAGACTAGGCATCAACGAACTATCCTTAAACTTTAATAACCCAGAGGACTTCACAGTACCCTCAAGTTATTTAAAGTAAAGAAAACTTTTACTTCTCTTTATGACCAATAAACGGTTTGCAAGATTCTAGTGGTTTAGCGGCCGCGATGGCACGTGTATACGTGTTTTTTTCTATATTATAAATGCTCTCTTCTACTCCGTAGAGCTACCCCATAAGATCAAGCCATAACGTATTATGGGAGCCACACATCCATGATATGCAAGAAGTGCAGTTTTCCTGTGAGCTATATTATTTAGCCTATGTAGTAAATTAATTTTGCTATTTACTTTGCTAATAACCTGATCTATATGTCGTGACCAATTCAAGTTTTCGTTACCTAATATTAATTCCTTGGAATTTTGCAGACGTTGTTCTTTCCTCATTTTTAAATTTTAGTTTTAAGTCAAACTTTGTTTTGCTAGGGTTCACTTGCAAATTGTTTTTGTCTTGCCAAACGCAAATACTTTTAATAGTTATATTTATTTCTTCTTCAAAATGTACAGTTTGTTAAGGTATTATTAGGGATATGTCATCCGCAAATAGTATGCATTTATGATTTGTTATTGCCGGAAGATCATTAACGTACAATAAAAAGAATAAAGGTCCAAGGACACTGCACGGGGGTACCCCATATTCATTTTTCTGTAATTCAGACCTATAGTGCTCCATTTCATTGTTTTAATTTATGTTTGATATTTCAAGAAACTGTAAAGATTTTCTTGATAACTTTTTATCCAATTGTAGCATATACCACGTAAACCATATTATATTTGTCAATCAAACTAAGTCATTTATCATTTGATCAATGTCATTCGATTGCATTCAACGGCGGTTCAACGATTCGACTTCAACTTCACCAGAGCTTGTTTTTTTATTAGTCAGAAATATTTTGGTATATTTCCCTAGGATTCCAATCCCGTCCATTAAATCCATTATGGTCTCTTCTATTTTCAGATTGTATAATATCACTGTTAATTAAAAAAAGGAGATACACAGTACCAGAGTACCATTTCCTTGTTTATATTGGCAGCCTCGAAAAGCAAGATAGCTGAATTGATTTGCCGCCTTCCCTAGAACCACAATTCGTACTCGTAGTTTATCATGACTATTCGATGTTCACTGCATAGCAAATCTTCCTACTTGTTAATCGGCTGTACAATTAATTTACATAGTAAACCATGAATTGTAGTTTTAGTCCGGAAGGGCCATAATGGAAGGCACCACGGCGGTAGACCGGGGCCGGTAAGTCACGACGTAGCCTGCACCACCTTGAGGGTTAAATAGCACCTACGTACGTACAAGCGTGGTGCAAGCCGCGAGGGACCGAAGGCCCTGCGTCTGCCCACGAAGACTACACAGGACAATAGAGCTAACGCCTCTGTACGAAAACTGAAGTATTTTCAATTCTCAAATTTATTATACAGGGAAACTTTTAAAAAGCTCAATTCCGGATTTTGACTGTACATGATAACAAAGTTTTTTTTACGACTTTTGAAAATGTTTTGTTCAATTTACATTTTCTTTTACGTAGAAAATATTTTGAATTTTTGTAGTTCCTGCTTTGTAGCAGCGCTTTTGATAGATATTGCTTAAAACCATATGTATTATATAGAATGAACATTCTTAGACAATGAGTTACTGAAGGTTGCGACATTGGTAGAGCGAGGAAGGCGCGAATTTAATAAAAAATATGTAAACTCTGGTAAAACGAAGTTGTGGCCAGTGGCTCGGAAGTTGATATCTTCAACGCGCATTATCCTAACTTTATAGATGCTCACAATTCCAAGCCAAAATTCACAATTCATTGAGTTATATAATGTTACCCAAAATGCTTATACTTAAAATTTAATGCATACTTTATTAAGATATACTCAAAATTACATGTGGCGATGTTGTGTTATATGATGTTATTACTTATTATAATCGTGTAATAGCTGTGATCGGTCTTTTACACCAAATAAATAAAATAAAATAAATAAATAAATTTTAGAAAAATCCTATAGAAGAAAAAAAATTTATAAAACACAAACTCGGTGTTTCAGGTATGCAAATTTTTTAAATGAATACTTATTGGGAAATAGTAAGTATACAGGGTTATTTAGATATAATCTGTATTGAGATAGATAGATAGAGAACACTACTATCTAAACCACAGAGGAAAAATCTAAACACACTATGCCGAAGATACCCGACGGAAGTTCGGCGGCATTATCCGTACAATAGGTACATTTGAATTAATAACAAAACATTTGCCGAAATTACGACGCGTTTCGGGTACATACATCACAAAACAATTTTTTTTAGAAAATGGCGAGTTTAATGAAAACGTTAAACTAGAAATACGTTGTTTGTATCAGTATAAATGCAAAATAGATTAAAAATGTGATTACAGTTTTGGAAAGTTACGTTGTATGATTCTTTATAACTGTCATCGGCATTATTTCAATAAGCTTGTGCTAAATCCTTCTATTCCGTAACTGTCCACCCATTTTGACATTTCCGAAGTGTCAAAACATGCACGTATGATGACAGTTCTCGGTACGGTTAATTTGTCTTTTTTTTTTCAATCGGTGCGGTTAATAGGGCGAAGACACGCAGCAGCGCCTCTGATGATCGTTGCACTAGATTTCTTCCGTTTTCGTTCATTTAAATTGTATTTTGCTATAACTTTACTCACCAACAGATTTACGTTTAATGAGCGCTTGTAACGTATAATTTATCCTCCTCAGTCCTGACCTTGAAAATAACAATGGTTTTCTATTGTTATTTTCAAGGTCAGGACAGGACTGAGAAGGTTATAATTGAAACACGGTGTACTGTAACCGGACGGCGGTCAGTCGGTAGACCAACAGCCCGTTGGTCCGATGATGTGGT
Organism: Yponomeuta malinellus; assembly: GCA_947308005.1. Taxonomy (NCBI): domain Eukaryota; kingdom Metazoa; phylum Arthropoda; class Insecta; order Lepidoptera; family Yponomeutidae; genus Yponomeuta; species Yponomeuta malinellus. The sequence continues at coordinate 8,886,171 of OX371006.1, read as the reverse complement.
AAGGTCGGCAGGGGACTGTAGTGTATGCGCGAATGTGTGAACGTGTATGGTACACTACTTTCGCGCATGCATTGTGGGAGTGGAGAGAAGAATAGCAAGAGTGCGGAGCCGATAACGTGTAAGCTTGGTGAGATATTAAATACCGCAGGAATACACTACATGGTCCATGGATGCGACAGGCGAGAGACCACGAAGGATGGCGTGATGGGAAAAAGGCATATACCCAGCAGTGGGCAGAGTTGGGCTGATGATGATGATGATAATGATGATGTACTGTAACGACTCACAAATCACGGTTAGGAGCAGACAAACTAAACATAGTTCGCCCTGGTAGCGCAACGATATGGCGCCGGCCTCATATTCGAGAGGTCGTGGGTTCGAATGCCGGCATGAACAAATTTGTTTTCTATATTTCTTACATTTGTGAAATTGTAGTAGCAATACCACTCGCCGATGTGAAGGAAAACATCGTGAGGAAACCAGAGGGTCTGAAGTGTTCACTTTATTAAAGGGCTTGAAGTGGCCAACCCGCGGTAAATACGCGTGGTGAATAAGCGGCCCCAGGGAGAAACACATATTATCTTCTTTTACAGATCGTATTTGAAAAAAGTATCTGTACACTCTCTCCATCAGGTTAGCAGTGATTTTTACCTTTCGGACCATTAGGTTGCGTTCTCAAAATGTTGAATTTGTGTTATTAGTACCCACGATAAAGGACCTAAGATCACAAACCTGGTACTAAGCACTAATGCTAAAAACGGCCGATTGTACATATACTTTTTTGCAAATACGATCTGTAAAAGAAGATATGGGTTTGTTTTCATTGGTGGCGCTAGTTAGCCCACACTGCCAACTCTGAGAGATAGCCTGTGCCCTGCAGTGGGTGTAACATATATAGGCGGCGTACGTAAAGATTGCGCCGTTTCGCAATGATTTTACATAAAATTTCTCATCCAATCAAAATGTCAATGGCATTTGTTTCAACAACCGCCTGCACCAATAAATTATTTCACAAGAAGATTTTCGAGAAGACAAGTTGGCGAAATTATCGTCAGCCCACAAGTTGCGGTGCCACGTTTTAGGCGAGGAATGCAGTCTTTATCAGCTCAATTGAGCCGCATTAGTTGCTCACGGCATGAAAACAATTGGTACCTATTGAGTATGTAACCGATACATCAAAAATTGTGTATGGTCATCTCGAGCCATTAAAAAAAATGTATTGATAAGTAAAATCATATTAAAACTCAAAGATCATCTCTTATACTCGCTTTTTGTATGATTTTTTTATGTTTGTCTAATGGCATAAATGGCATGTCTCTTCACAAAATTGACAACTTCCAAATGATACGTGTACGAAGTGTACCGTGTTCGTCGCCAAATTGTTACTATGAGCCAAATTGGGCGCCCGCATAAAGATTTGTCAAAATTGATTGGTTTAGTTTATTTAGGTAGGTAGGTACTATTTATTGTGTTAGTGAACAACACACTTGCTATACATTTTGACGCATAGATTCGTTATGTGTAGAATACGCAGAGATTTATTGATTCTACGCTATTAAATGTTATTTGATTCATGACTTTCCGCCGATTATTGTTCCCACTATTATTAAATGTTTTATATTTGTATGCGTCTCGCTCTTTTTAGGAAGTCTGAAGAGACAAACTTAGTGAAATTCCACGTATACGTATAACTCCGTTATAGATTGGGAGTAGTAATTTCAGGATTACGACATTATTTTCTGAAATCTGCATTATCTTTAACCTCGTCGCTTTGACAGAGGAAAAGACTAGTCGACCGATTATTCTTTGATCGTGTGAATATGGAAAGCATATGATAATGATAACTTCCTCTCTGGCCCAACGGTCCGGTATACGTTGGACTTGTGGTATGGGACTCAGGTGTCACAAACATGGAACAGACACGGAGCCATTTAACACAAATCAAATATAGCGGCCTCCAATGTGAATCGAACCCACCACCTCTGTTTTGGCAGTCAAGCTTGTTACGGCTAGACCAACGAGTCAGTCAAATAGCAATATACCCCAGTGAGTCTATTGTATTAAACAGACATAAAATTGGCCACTTCTCTACCAAGCTCAAGCTCAGAGTGACACGTATTTTAGCTACTCGGAAGCTACTTGTATCCTGTTTACCGGCAATCTTAGTACAAAATTTGTCTGATTTTATCAGAGTGTAAGTACCTGCTAAGATCGTGCAAACTCGGCTTTAAGTCTCTCCTTGTATTAAGCCCACTTACCCGCAGCTTGTATTAACCTACACAGTAAATAAAACCAGATAATCACGCAGCAGCCTTTGTGCAGAATCGCCTCTCCCATTACCGATTAAGCACTGCCAGTGGCCACTCAATGTGTACGTATATAACCCGTTTACTTTTAACTACTCGATCTAGACCATCACCATTCACTTCCATATGGTACCTAGTCAAATATCAAATTATTAGGTAAGGTTTGATAACTTGGATGCGAGAATTGGCTAGGCTGTTCATGCTGAGACCGAGAAGCCAGCTAAAGCGTGGACTCAAAACGAATAAGAATTATCTGCTTATTCTTTCGACAATATGGCCAATTTGTTACATTTTATAATGTGTTTGTACTCTAATAGATTACCTACTGCACAATGCACAACTAGGTTTGAATTCAGTTTGGGCGCGAACGAAGTTTGCGAAGAACGAATAAAGAAGTTTGTACGAATGTAAGCTTTTTAATTTTTATTTTCTGAAATTTTTTGTTTATTTTTTCATTAAATCATGAATGATGTCAATTCTCGAATATAAACTTTCTTTAATCATAACAATTAACACCCTTGTTACGGAAAATTACAAGATTTATTCCACCATTTTGGACGCAAGTTTACAAATAAAGTCTTTATAGTCCTCAGCTGAATCTAGTGGCAGTGCGCGTAATGTAAACGCGCCATAAGTACATTGTTTCGTGCGCGGTCGAGTGTGCTCGTGACAAGTTCGTCCTCCCTCGCTGCGTCGACGCACGCGCCGGTATTAAGGTCAGCCCAAGTATCCTGCCTGCCTCTTACCGACTGATTTTACTTCAAGTGCCTTTAACATTATTTTCGTACTTATAAGTACACGTCGGTACAGTGTTTCTGGTAGATAGGTACTGAAACTACCAAATAAGAAATCCCGAATGGCCACCACTGCAGATAAGTAATACTTCTTCAGACTTTATTTATGTTTTCTTTGTGTTTAGAGTAATGATCAGTATTTTTCGCTAATTATCCGAAAATACGAATCGAAATGGCAAGACTCGCTTTAGATCTTAATCAGAGTTACGACCTTTATGTTAAAACTGCGGCCCATTCCTCAAGTTATTATCTCAGATTCGGGTCGACATGTACTTGAGTATACTTGAGCGATACGTTTCACAAAATGGCCGGTTTCACATTTTACGATAACCGTAACGACACGACATCATCGTACTGCTAGTAAACTAACAGTCTATTAACTAAGCCGTTGTGCGAACATTGTGTGAAAGATTTATGAATCCTACGATGTCGCTTGCACTCTACTCAGTTATGCTGCGAGCTGAGTGGCCACCAAAATGTAAGGATTTATCGCTATCAGCTGCACTTACATTTCATTTTATTCAGCTTTTCTATAGATATAAACAAACGTGACAACACAGTAAGCTGTTTGCTCGTCTTCTAAAAAAGTAAATAGTTAACTGTAGTGCTGTCTCTTCGAAAATCTCAAAAAAGAGCGTAACAGAACGTTACTTAAGTATATGCTTACAGAAATTCTCAATTCAGAAACCGGCCCTATGAAACTTATTGACCTTCATAGTATTGAACAAAAATCTTTATTTATACCCAAGGTAAAAGCTGAACGAAATTAAATATACATTACAGCATTTTTAAGTTGTGTGTTATCGACTATTCACGTACGTAGATGTGAATCTTTAGTCTAGTTCAAATACGTACTAAAATTTTACGTTGTCGCAATTTCGCATCGTGCCGACACACATCTGTTCTCTCTCAGCTTTTACGCATATTTACCAGTTTTACACTTTTAATGGCATTATAAATTAGCAGTTTAATGCGTCAATAGCCACTAAATTGGTTTATCTCATCGTACCATCCATCCCTGCAACTCTCTTGCAAACTTTTCGTACAATTTGCGACACTATGTAATACACTGTAGAGAAGAAGAAAATTGATTTTATTTATTCGGAAGTGCATTTACAACATACTGCAATGCGACGTATGTACTATAGTATTATTTTATAGTATTAATATTGCTCTTGAGCGCTTCGTAAGTGTAGATGTAGAAATTGTAAAGAAAATAGAATATTATTTTTTAAGAAATTGACGAGGTAAAGTATAAAAGGTGGCCCGTTTTTTTCCTTCCGGTCATATTGAAGGTTTTGGCAGAAGAAGCAGTTTCATATAAGTAACTACTTTAGTAGTCACATGATCACATGCCACAAGGCAACTATAATATGAACGGTTATTTCCGAAAGGCAATTAAATTGCAATTTTTCACTAACATACGTACCTTTTTAATTTTTATGACTTATTTATTATTATTGGGTGTCCAACCGGAGCATAATTTTTTTACAACGAATCTATATTTAATTCTTTCTCGAATGCCATTACTTACGACTTACGAGGATACTAAAAAGGCCTTTAAAATAAAATTGGCCCACTTAAAATTAAGTCTGGGATTAAGAATTTCTGATACGGGACTTTACGGGAGGCACTTGTTATACAAAAAAAAAACTGGACAAGTGCGAGTAGGACTCGCGACCACGGGATTCCGAGTAAAGGATTACCTACAAAATATATCCAGCAAATGTGCGTGGAAGAGCCGGTAAGGGACGTCCCAGGCGGACATACTTTACCCAAGACTGCCTAATTGGACTAGCCGTTAAGGCACTTGACTACCAAGACAGAGGTTGTGGGTTCGATTCCCACTGGGGGCCGCCGTACATTTGTACAAATGGCCTCCTTTATTTCCATGTTTGTGATGTCCTTGCCTGGTTACCATAGCACAGGGTATCCTAGTTTGGGACCAGTTCAAGTGATTGTGTTGTGTGGAAGTTATTATTATTTAGTTATTATTATAAATAGGGAATGTATTAGCAAAGGCAATATAAAAAGTACCTGAGACCGTGCGTGAGTGCATGCAACTACTATAATGAATGTTGATGAAGCAAAAGAGCGCTATCAGGATCGTGGCAAGTGGCAACAACTGGATCTGCCTTCCCCTCTGGGATACGAGCGTGAGTTAATGTAGTATAATAATTGCCTACAAACAACTTTGCAGTCGAAATAAACATTCTTCTGCACAACCCAATCTGCAAAGTTAAGTTTGTAATAAAAAAAACTCAATTTATTTTTATCTTCTTTTTGTTGCACTAACCCGTGCTGAGGACAATTTTAAAAACCTATTGCTAAAAATTCCACTCATGCCGGGACTTGAACCCGCGACCTCTGGCTTACCGTACCACGTTCAAGTCTCGGCATGGGTGGAATTTTTAACCTCTAAATAGGTTTTCAATTTTTTTTTTATTTCGTGAATTCCTATTGAGTTCCATACTATTGAGCTTCATCATCATGAACCATTTGACGCCCAGTGCAGGACATCGGCCTCCCTGATAGTTTTCCGCATCCAGCGACTCCCTGCCAGCGTAACCAGGTCGTCAGACAATCGGGGACAGCCGACGCTTCTTCGTCCGGTCCGCGGTCGCCAGGTCAGAACCTTTCCACCCCAGTGGCCACCAGTTCTCCGAGCTATGTGCCCCACCCACTGCGCCGCTTCAACTGAGCAATTCATCGAGCTATATCAGTAACTCGGGTTCTTCTGCGAATCTCCTCATTCTTGATTCGATCACGCAGTGAAACTTTTAACATAGCTCTTTCCATTATTGCGCTTGAAATGTTCATATCACAGAGGCACCATTGACCTATATCTGATATTATTCAACTTGAGGCAGAGCAATCTCTGCTTATTACCGAGAAGAAGGGTTTCGACAGACAGACAGACGGATGGACGGACAACAAAGTATAACGGTTCTCTTCTTTCCCTATGCGGTCATTGCGGTACACAAATTAAAAAAATAATTCAGTCCATAATTTATGCTACTTTTATGGGATTTTGTTTCATGTTATTAAGTACCTACACAATACAAAAAAACTTTTACGCCTAGTATAGAGCTCGACCACAGAACAGAGAAATATCGACCGTAGATGAAAAAGTTTGCATAACAACAAACAGTACCTATTGCACAGATGGATCATAAACTTCACGCCACGTGGTTCTTGTCATGAAAACATTGAGACGAAATCAGCGCGTCATCAGTACAATGCGCGAAGTGTAAGCGTTGTCGGATCCTACAATGAAGAGCTCATAATCAACAAAAAACTGGTTATTAAAAATTTTATATTACTGAGAATCAATTTGGTGAATCGGCCTAACTAGCTATGCCTTGTAAAATAAAAGCTTGGCCTTTCTATAATTACTGCATATTAAAAACTGTTGGAAAAGCAAACTAAAGCAGTTAGTGAATTGGCCAAATTGGTGAGGTAGAAATAAATATTTCAAAAGGCGCCACCAATAAAACGGTTCTCTTTTTCCAAAGAAACAAAAGCGTCAAACCGATCGAAATTACGTTCAATCTCGAGGTTTAAACTATCACAAGGTGTCCCCGGACCAGAAAAGAGTACACACTGCACAAGGACCACCGCGGCAAGTAAAACACTTTCACGTACCTACTTATGTGGGCGCGCACATAACTTTAACATAAACATAACGATTATATTCTTTTTTGTTGCACTAACCCGTGCTGAGTATCATTTTAAAAACCTATTCAGAGGCGAAAACTCTAGCGATGCCAGGACTTGAACCCGCGACCTCTGGCTAACCGTGCCAGCGCTCTCCCAACTGAGCTAATGGGAAAGTTCAGGCATCGGCGAAATTTCAAGCCATAATTAATTGTTTACAACATGATAAACTCACCCGTGCTGAGGACAATTTTAAAAACCTATTTAGAGGTTAAATATAGAGCTACGTAATACAGAGAAGTTTGTAAAGGGGCTCAAAATGTTGAGCTTGGTTGGGAGAGCGCTAGCGCGGTTAGCCAGAGGTCGCGAGTTCAAGTCCCGGCATGGGTGGAATTTTACATAGGTACTTAATAAACATGATAGTTATTTTACTGTTTTTATGATGTCGTGTTGTGACGTAAGTGGATTGCATGATTTGCCGTTCAGTATTTCTACACACATAAACTCACGCCTGTATCCTGTGTAGAAGGGTAGGCAGAGATTAATCTCAGAAACGGCTCCAACGATTTTTACGAAATTTAGTATGCAGAGGGGGCAGAGGGTTTCGGGGGCGATAAATCAATCTACGAGTAGCTAGGTTTCATTTTTGAAAAACTTCTTTTTATCCGTGTTTTTAGACAGTGAAAAACTGCTTAAATATCATTAGAATACGGAGGTAAATTTCGCCATCATCTACAAGATTGTAATGCCTCAGGTGGGAAATCGGGCGGTCCCGAAACCAGAAGACGCTGGTTCGAGCCTGGCTCCAGGCTGATTGTTTTTTTCCCTTTTTTTATTTTTTTCCCTGTTTTTTAAAGTTCCTTCTTTTGCGAGAACCACTATTATTGGGAGCCCTTTATCAACGCATATACCTAATCCGTATCTAAGTATAATCTCTAAAAAAACGCGATACCAACATTCTGCAAATACTTTTATACTTTGGCGATGTTTCGGTACAAAGATAAAAGTCAAATCAAAAACTCTTTATCGATAATCAACTTAAATATAGGTCAAGTGAAAAATATTACTCTTCCTCACATTTATTGGCGAGTAGTAATACTATTAGCAAAGAGGAAGATAAAAAGTACCCGAAACTGGAGTGCGTGCATGCAACGAATAATGAATGTTGAGGAAGGGAAAGTGATCTGTCAGGATCGTGGCAAGTGGCAGTCCCTGGTCTCTGCCTACAATCCTACCTCTGCCTATAATTGCATTCGTGATTTTTTATTGAAATAACCAGTTCATAACATAACATAAACTCACGCCTGTATCCCAGAGGGGTAGGCAGAGACCAGGGACTGCCACTTGCTACGATCCTGACAGATCACTTTCGCTTCCTCAACACTCATTAGTCGTTGCATGCACGCACGCCGGTTTCGGGTACTTTTTATCTTGCCCTTTGTTAATACATCCTCTATTTGGTCAAAGTATGTCCGTCTGGGTCGTCCCTTACCGGCCCTTCCATCCACATTCGCTCGAGTTCATATTTTTTTATTATCATGTTCAAATCAAATCAAATCAAATCAATTTATTTGCTCAAACATGTGTCAGTCATAATACATATCATGCATTTATGGGTGTAAAATAATATAGGTTGGGTCAACATGCTTTAGCGACATTACCGGTGTGCAAATGGTTGTTGCAAATTGTTGCACCTCGGTTTCGGGTTCTTGAAAAATGAAGGAAATATTGAGGCAAATTATTTAAAACTCCACAACGGTTCAACTACCGAATAGATTAGCTAGATGTTAAATTGATCACAGCTAAGATGACGTCTTAACAATTTGTGAATTACGTCTAATTCTCGTGATTTACGCTGAGTTGAAAGTCTGTAGTGTGCATAGCCTTCGGTATTCTTGTAATAGGTTGTCCGCCGCCCCGGTCGTCGGCAAAAACGGTAATTGCGACCAATTCAATTGGTTAATTAATTTGAAAGGATAGCCACCGACTACTGTAGGGCTCGGCTACGTAATAGACTATTTGCCAGTGTGGAAAAGTATTAATAATTATTATATACTTACATATTCGTATAAGTTATGCGTTTTAAAACCGGAATTTCAGCTAAAAAAAAATGGAACAGGATAAAACTTGATAATTTTGTATCTGTAGCCATTTTATCGAAAACGGCTTGCATCGGCCGAATCTATGATGACGTCACAGGCCAGTAAATATAGCATCTGTCAAGTTTATAATCCCCAGAATTATCATATTTTTAAGGAACCTATAGTAGTACACCTATTTGCTTTTCCGCGCCCTAATATTTAAAAGTTCCCGCTCTGGGGGCACACCCTAGATGGCGTTACAGTCAATTTTAGTACCCCACTTTTTCTATGGAGTCGGAATTCTTCCTAGTAGGGTAGTATTGTTCAGTGGAGTTGACGTTTGTTTGCGGACTGACCAGTGACATGACGTCACTGATTCCTGTGCGTCGCCATATTGCCCAAGACACCGTTTTGGCGGCTTATTTTAGAAGTGAATTTTTATTTGCTTTTTTTAGAAGAAAAAGAAGTAAAATTACCACTTTTTGAGCACTCACTGAACACCAAAAAAAAACTGAGATGGTTTTCAGAAACCTTTCAAATAGCCTAATGCTGAGATTAAGGCTTGCGACCTAGTGGAGCAATGGATTTGTAGGGAAGAGCGGGTGATCGTGCTCTTCTACTATAAAGGGAAATTTCCCGCCAGGCAGATCGTATGCCTGGGGACGGCCGGTCCGACTTATGTTCGTCGGATGTTATATTTATGGTATGTCATGTGAAACATTTTGCTTGCGCGATGCAGGAATGTTGGAGTTTATAGTGCGCGAGCAGAGTTGACATATGCTCGCCACATCACTCCCCTTCAAGACCGTAGCTACGCATAGCTAGGTCTGATAGGAATCGAAGTCTGTGCTCTTAAGCCTGCAAGTGCCAGGAGTCGCTGAGTCAGTGAGTTGACTAGCGGTTGAGGGTGTTTCGGGCGTGAGTGCGTGCGTGCTTGCGTGCGTGCAGGCGTGGGAGATCACCATCAGTACCAGTAGTCGGTGCGTTGACTGTTGTGGAACTGATGAGATGAGAGGGAAGAGGATGCTGGCCTTGCTTTTGAGACTGATTGTATGTGGGGTGCTGCGAGAGCGAAGGAAGGTTGTGATCGTGCTCTTCCACTATAAAGTGAAATTTCCCGCCAGGCAGATCGTATGCCTGGGGACGGCCGGTCCGACTAATGTTCGTCGGACGTTATATTTACGGTATGTCATTTGAAACATTTTGGAGTTTATAGTGCGCGTGCAGAGTTGACATGTGCTCGCCACAGATTGATGCTTTGTCACAATACTCTAAATGGGTAGCGTAGAGGGATAGCACGAAAATTGGTGTCTCACATTTCTGTAGATGCACTTAGGGACACAGTAAGGGATTTTTTTTTCAAAACCGAGATATTTCCACTATTGGTTACTAGTTGGTTCCAGTAACCAATAGTGGTAGTGACTCGGTTTTGAAAAAAAAATGTCCCTTACTGTGTTTATTTTTGGGACAGCCGACCTGCTTCAAAAGGTCTTGCAGAAAAAACATAACAGATTGTTCTATTCACCAATGTGGACGTCACCTAAAAATACTTAAAGCTCCGTTTTAAAAAATACAACTTCCGTTTGAGCCGCAATAGTCCTCTTACAATAAGTTCTACCGTGGGGTAAGCCTGAATGTGGCTGCATATAGGTTGCATTGTACATACAAAAATATTTTTATCGTAAATCCCACTAACCGACACTAACTAACTATGTTACGGATTACGACGTTAACTTAGATGGTACTGAGACGTGATATTCAGATTACTTTCGTCTCTATCCAGTTTTAATGACCATGAATCTTTGTGGTGATGTGATAATTACTCCACTTTTTTACAGTAGTTCTATTACAGGCTTGGCGCAGACGAAAATCTTTAGTGGTGTCGCGTATCACTACTAATTCATTTGTTTTATTTCCTTCCTTTTATGGTCTGACGTTTTAAAACAACAAATCTAATTGGGGTGTTTCAGGATCTTAGAAATAAGCCTGTATACCTACGTAATAAGGACTGTATTTAAAATATTTTTTTGTTTCCGTCACCACCGTCACATAAGGTCAGGCTCCTGCTGCTCCGGCCTCGCCAGACGCGTCCGCGGCCGCACGTGCTAGCCCCGGCCAACGCAGTGGGTGGTGTGCCGGCCTCCAGCGGGTTTTTTCACGGTGTTTTTTGTCTACGCCGCCACGTCAATATCATGTAAACACGCCGCTAAAGACCACCGCGATTTGGTTTGACGAATCCTTAACTTTTAGCACACAGTTGAAACAATACTGGAGCGTTTGGCAAAAACATGTTCATAATTTTCCCTAGCTACTTTTCAGAGGATTGAAGGTACTCGTTTCCTTGTTACTCTGGTTATATATAACCAGAGTAACAAGGAAACGAGTAGCTTCAATCCTCTTCAATCAATATATAAACTAACGCCCTTCCCGAAACCCACGTACTTATCTACAAAATTATGGATTTATTTTCAAAGGACCAGCTTGGAAAAACAACGGCTTAGGAGATTTTCCCCCAGTTTTTCGTACACTAACAAGCTGTTAATCTACTGTTAACAGCTGTCAGTGGTTTTTTTTGTATGCACTTTGGTCAATTGAGAGCTTTTAACAGTAGATTAACAGCGTGATAGTGTACGACAAACTGGGGGTAAGTCACACAGAAATGCGTTTACATTATTGGAAACTTTCTGAGAGAAGTCCTGTGCCCTGCAGTGGGACGAATATAGGCTACATAAAAAAAACACTATTGGAACTTTTTGGCTTTCTTAGAAAACTGATTTGTCAGTTCATACTCATTTTAGGCCTAATTCTTCCCTAAAATACAAGTAGCTAAGCTAAGCCCAATCTTTCGCATGCAGTCTAGTAGAAGTAGTAGTACCTATAGCTTAATTATTACAGACTTTTACATTTTTATCATGTTCATAATGTTAGTGTCTTTGTGATTAGACAGGCTTAGTTTTTTTGACGCCCTGAACCGCCATTTTTGATAACCTTCGTGTAATGGATAAATACGAATATTATTAAAGAAAATAAAATTACAGCCAATGGAACCGGAGGTAGTCCATTTAGGCCCTTACAAATTGCGATTATTAAAAGGTCCCACAATATGGGCGGCCCACCCGCGAGCTCCTCAGCTCCTAACGCTCCATTTTACTTGTGCACAATACGTCAAATAACTCAATTAAGCCTTCACAAAACATCCACCGGGAGCCAGATTATAGATATTATCCCAGGAACCAAACAGTCCTTTGCCTTCCAGTATTTTTATTGCGCGCAATTTGGCTGAAATCTTCATTTTTGTAGATAAACGACTTAATTTTCTTGACTTCTGCCTTGACACAAGGCAAGCGCTAGCAAAGAAATAGAAAATAATTAAAGCCATCAGATTAACTAACTCAACAAAATATACCATCACAAGAAAGGTAAGTAGAGGCACCAAGTTTGCCGCCTATTCGTAAAAAAAACTGACCTGCAATGGCTGCAATTCATCCCGAGAATTCTACAAATCAGGTACGATCGACTTTTGATGTATAGTCAGCTGCCGAACAAACTTTACATTTTTGTTGCAAAGTCACCCGCGTAGTAGGTACAAGTTGAGCGTAAAAACTGTGGCAAGATGAGCTACCGATGTTCTTGCACACAAGATTAGATAGATAGATAGATAAACCATTTATTTATATAAGACATCATCATCATCATCATCATCAGCCGTATGACGCCCACTGCAGGACATAGGCCTCCCGCATGGTTTTCATGACCATGAGGGGTTTTGCCATAATCGCCACGCTTGGCACGCGGGTTGGTGATCGCAGTATGCGGTTGAAGTCTCAGGAAGATGCTGCTGCCCGTCTTCTGGTTATTTATTTCCTTAGTCGCCTTCTACGACATCCACGGAAGGAAATGGAGTGACGCTATTCTTAATACATACACGTGTACAAAGCACAAACACAACTAATTACAAGAACCAGCACATTAACATTATAGCACAAAACAGAAGCACATATGAAGAGTAAAAGGATTTAGATTTTAAATATTCGGTACGGTAATGTACCCATTGGTGAAAAGAGTGGCAACGTAGGTGTGGCAAATGTAAATCGGCTCCGACTCAGAATGTGCGGAAAGTTTGGGAAAAAGTTCAGCGCTGATATTCTGCCGGTACCCGGTGTGAGCGGCATGCAGCGCCAAGAGGTGATGTAGTCAAAGTGGTAGACCGGAGTGAAAAAATATTTGTATTGTCAGAATAAAGTATAACCCATATCTTCCCAAGCTTACCTAGAATTGTCCGATTTCAATTAAATTCATAACATAGCAACTTCTTGTAATTGTTAAGGTATATGTAAAATAAAAAAAAATAAAAAGTTACTAATTTTTTTAGTTTTGAAACCGTTCGAAAAATCGAACAGTAGGAATATATTATATACAAGTGTTATGCGAATATTCATGTTATTTATTAGAAATAAAAAGCTATGTAGTGTGTGTATTTTATTAGTCAAAAAAACAAATTTACATATTCGAAACTAATCTATACTTTGCATACATTTATGAATACTACTTTGAATGAAAATCAACAGAACGATGATGTTATGTAAAGCAACTATACACTTCGAACACTTCATAAGAAAAAATAAATAAACTTCATAAGTGTGCTTTTGTGGCACAATCCGAACCAATCGGGTCGGTTTATTATGCTTGACAATGTGATGTTCCCTTCTGTCCAGTCTTATAGCATCTGGAACCCGTTTCATAACAGCCAGTGATGACTTAGGCACGGGATTTTTAGCAACAGAGGACATGTTGGCAGAATTTTTCATGAGAAAGTAGGTATGTTGATACAATATATCTCATAAATGACAAAAGATCGTAAGAACTCTTGCCGTTTTTCGATGCTGGGGACATTTTATACAGTTGAAAAAGCATTGTTCATAGATGCATTGAGAGCAAACATAAGTAATTGCCAGTACCATCTCTTCAACCTAATAGAAACTCTGTAGCATCCCACATTTTGATCTAAGCTATCTATGCCGCCCATATATTTATTATAGTTTGTGAAAGATATCCTTTTTTTGTTTGTCACAGTAACGTTTGACCATTCCTACAGGTTGCACACCACACTGCGTAGAAGCAACGGTAACAATGTTGTTGTCGTTGTAACGAACATGCGTAATGTCAGACAATACATCGGTACATTGGTCATAGGATCCTCTTTGGGTCTTTTTCATTACTTTCGCATCTTTCAAGGGCGCATTTTCCACTCTGTTTGCCCTAATAGTACCTGTAGCATCATGCCCTAATTTTTTTAGTTCATCCAGCAGCGACAAAGTGAAAAAGTTATCCATGTAAAAACTGTAACAGGAGGTGTGATATAAATCTCTGCCTACAAAATATCTGTGTCCTCTTCTAGATGTGAAATAATTTCATTTACGAACAAGCTGGAACAAAACCAACAAAAAATTCAATATAAAAATAATCACACGAGTAAATAATCACACGGGCGTATTGTCCTATTGTTCGAAAAATCAAACACTACATAAAGAATCCTTTATGCTACCCACACTAAATGTATATTTACTGTAATACATCATAATACCTTGGCGGACACTATGTTCTGTATGATAGCACAAAAACAAAAAATTATGTATTTTGAATAATAAAAAATACTTACATTTTACGGTGAGACATATTTTTGTAGGAAAACCTTCTGTAACAACACTTCAAGCACAACAAAATACGCGCGAACTGCAAAACGTCAAAAATACTACTTGATAGCCACTAGTTCAGGCTTACCGACATTAATAAATGAATAATGGATGCGTTCACATTTACTCAAAAAAAAATATTAAATCTAGCGTTCGAAAAATCGAACACTAGGAGGATATGGGATAATTATAATGTTATGCTGGTAATATTAAGGAATAGTATTATTAAATAAGTGTAATATTAGAAATAATTATACTATATTCGTGTGAAATGTCCATATAAATCCAGGTACAAGAAAATAAATTTAGTCTGTGTAAACTTTGTGCACTCAAAGTCACAGATTATGAAATAAATTGTAAATACTAAATTGCTGTTATTCAGCAATATGAAATATCGACATTTTATTATTTTAATTTGTACTGAGGCAAGGATGGTCCAGGAATACAAAATGAAAATAATAGATACCTATTAAAATTGAATGTAACCTTCTGTATAATTTATGCTATAATTGAATTAAATTAAAATGAAATTGTATTATAAATAAACTAAATAGTGATTTAATATTAAAGATGTCAAAAATAGAACAAATTGTAAACAAATCTGAAACAAATCAATTAGAGTTTGTCATTGTACAAAATATGTTGAAGTGTATTGTTGATTCGTCTATGTAGGATATGCTGTGCTGTGATATGATTATGCTGTAACATTTGCAAAACGCTAAAAGCGCGAATTTATAAAAAAAAATACGGTTTCGATATGCTCCCATATTATATCGAAACCGTAAGATTAACTTAATCGCGATTAGGCCCGTAAAATGTATAAAAAATATGTAAAAAGTAGCTGACTAGGCAAACGTTGATTTTCCATATTAATTAGCTTACAATCTATTCACAAACCTACCAAATATATACAAAAAATTTCATAAAAATCGGTGAAGCTGTTTCGGATAACAAGCATTGTGACACGAGATTTTTATACCTATATTAGATTATGTTCATATTTCGAAAAATATCTATGTAAGAAAAACTCGTAGAACAAAAGTTGTAGTTCTAAAACACAAACTCTAATCGAGGTTTTTCAGGAATAGTAATCCTGAGTATTGCGGAACGTCTAATTTAGTCATTTTAATTAAGTTTCCGTGAATCGGAGCAAATTTCGTCTGTGCAGGTGGTCAGACAAAGGTTAGGGAATTCGGGCAACACCGACCACCTCTGCGCCCACCTAGGTAGTTTAGATGACCAATTGTCTTTCAAAGGTTGTAAAAACCGAAAGACCACCTAAAATTATTGCAAGCCTGTTAGGTAAAAAAAATATATAAGGAATGAAAACACCTAGATATTTTCTTTCATCGTGTGTTAATTTTCTAATACGGTTCAGGTCATAAATAATTGATAAGTAGTGTATGTGAGCTGAAACGTCCTATACGTTTCAGCTCACATACACTACTTATAACACTACATTTCAAAGTAAGTAGAATGACCAGACCTTCAAATAGAAGAGAGAACAGCTAAATAATATCCATCAGTGCCAGCCCTTTGTAAAACTTAGAGATGAGACTGCCAAAGCCATCGTTAAAAATCGGCCAAGTCGATTTGCGTGAGGCGATAGTCACTGGGCGATGCAATCTGCGAGGGGCGTCCTGCCAGGCTCTCATTACATCGTGTCACGCGTCAAAACACTGATTAATTGGCCTGCACGAGGCTGACAAGGGAAAAATGAAAAATACAAAAAGCGCGCCGTACCCATTGACATCGTGCAAATGGCACACGCTTACCTAGATCACACCCAAAGATGGAAAGTGTAATCTACTAACTCATATAAGTGTAGGAACACAAATAAGTGCTTATTAATACTATAAATTATGAAAACTGAATTTGAACGGATATTTACTCGTTTACTTTTGGATTTTACAAAATATCCGTTCAAATTCAGTTGTTAACCTTAGAAAATACTACAATAAATTATGTACGTCAACAAGCCCTTCCTCATTCAATCGTCTTAACTCGCATTACAAACCTCGTAAGTCTATAAAAACACTGGTCGTTCGGTGAAACACAAACATGTATGCGCGGAGCTTAATATTATGTCGAAACTTGCTGAAGTCTCCTTCGGTATTGCCGTGGCTGTTGCGAGTGCAAAAATAAAACTGGCCAAGTGTGTGTCGGGCCACGCGCAGTGTAGGGTTCCGCAGAAAGAGGAAGTTTTATCTGCTTCACAGAACAACTTCATCAACGTAATAATAATTTTCAATGGATTTCGAACTTAGTTTTCCTTTTATAAGTTGGTCCTCTATTACTCGTTAACTTTTAAAGCCTTCCTAGCTGTGATAGTTTCTCTTTGAAGTTCATTGTATGTGCTACTACCCTGAATTTTTTCACGTTTGCATAATCAACCGTTCAGCCAGGAGAGGGGTGGGGGGATTTTTTTTTCTATCATTGTATTCTACCGTTTTGTCGGCGTGCGGCGTGATTAACATGAAATGCCAAACAGCTTTCTCGTACTAATCGTCTTTGAGCCAGGCCCTGGCCGCGGACAGACAGACGGACGGACATGGTAAAACTATATGGATTTCTTGTCGACTACGGAACCCTAAAAATCAAAATCGAAAAAAGAACGTGCAGCAAGTGCCCGACCTTTCGGTAACGAGAGGAATGAGCCCGACCACTTGACAAGTCCAATTTATATGCAACTGGATGTCCATTCGTCGGTGTTGAATGATGGGCAATCGATAGGTATGTTTCCTGGTTCGAACAAAAGACAGATAACTCGTCACTTTTAACAATCATTTGCTATAGTTTTTGGAGTCAACAATTCAATTTAATTTAGTAGGTAGGTACAGCTAGTAAGGCGCAGTTTCATTTTCCCTCCACAAATCAAAGGGCTCGGAAATTGCCGGGGTGGTATCATTACGGGCCAAACGGTAGTTTACGATCGCTGCTTCGACTTGGGTGGTACGGCAGATGATGCTAAAATATCCGATAAACACTATTTCGTTTGACCAGCAATCGTTAGAGGGCGAACCTTTAATAATACTCAGCATATTACCCACACTTCATCTCATGAATTTTAAATGAACGGTGGGCCGCGCGAAGAAATTGATACGTAACAAATAATGTAAGTGAAGGCATTGCCAAATTGTTTTTTATTAAATATCGACATTTACTCGTGCGTCGATAAATAATGACATTAAAAGAAATTGCAGCTAGCCTTCGAGATAGAAATGAGACAAAATCGCAAGCTAGTGATTAAAGCAATTTACTGGCGTCGTTGCAATAATTCCTGCCGATAGCCCGTCATTACCTTCGGACGGAGCAAAACGACGCGCAAACACTACTTTGAGCACGACATGCCCTTGCATTGCTCGCCTACAATGTATCAAACAGATTTACGACTGTGCGAAAACAGCAATGTAAACTGATTCCGATAGAGACTGCGTTGGGTCCACCAACCACACGCGACCACCCGCGAGCTTCAAAAACCTCACAATTAGTGGGCGAATACGTAAATGTCTTCATGACGAAACAACGACTGCGATTGTCCATAATTATGGACAAGGGCGCGAGTCCCACTTGGGCGGCGCGGCGGCGGCGGTGCCGCGGAAATAAGGACTATAACTCAGATGCCTACCTAGGCCTTAATTAATTTACAGCATAATACAGAACCTCTATACTTTAATCGAGGTGATTTCATTAAGTGGCTTCAATTACCATAGTTTAACCAAAAATAAAAATTGGTATAACTGAAGAATGAGGTGATCTTTATTTTATAAAAAAATGCACTGTCGCAATGGAGCACTTTAGTACCACTAATAATTGTGTTAATTATGTAATAAAGACACTATAAACTCAAGCCTGTATCCCGGAGGGGTAGGCAGGGACCAATGGCCTGTTTCAGAGAAATACAATTTATGGTTTACTATGACATTTCGATGTACATTGCAAAGTCGATTAACCCACAGGTTAACAAGTAGACTCTTATTAGTAGTAGACGCAATGTACCTCGAATTGTCATAATAAACTACGCATAATAAACTACGCATTGTACGATTTTTTTTAAGTAAATGCAATAAAAATATCGTTTAATAAATAAATTGTAATTTTGTGAAACTCGGCCCTAGGTCTGCCACTTGCCACGACCCTGACAGATATTGTTACTGTGTTCTCTAAAACATTGTTATATAGTCTACGAATAAAAAAAACCAGCCAAGTGCGAGTCGGACTCGCGCACGAAGGGTTCCGTACCAATATCTATACAACATTAGACACAAAGATAAAAAAACAGCAAAAAAATCACGTTTTATGTATGGGGGCACCCCTTAAATAATTATTTTATTTTGTTTTTAGTATTTGTTGTTATGCGGCAACAGAAATACATAATCTGTGAAAATCTAGCAGTCACGGTTCTTGAGATACAGCCTGGTGACAGACGGACGGACGGACGGATGGACGGACGGACAGATAGCGAAGTCTTAGTAATAGGGTCCCGTTTTTACCCTTTGGGTACGGAACCCTATTACTAAGAAAAAGTCCTCTTTCACAACTGGTTGCGAAACTGAGTTGCCAAAGCGGCCGATAGGGAAATTTTCACATTGAACGTGGGGTAATTTTCTAGCGCTAGTTAGACATCTATGTTTTTAACTATCACTGTATATAGGTACTTACTATTTGCATGCACATTACTCGACTTATAAACTGCAGAGTTGTTGGTGGAAGAAATATCTTGGTCGAGATCCTGTGAAACATGCTTCCAACTTCGATCTTTGTAAAGTCTAATAAAAATAGGTAAAGAAATTAATTAAATCAGGGCTCAAATAGTACTAATGTGATAACTTGACAAGGATCTCATTTATAAAATATCACGAAAATAGTTTTTTTTTATTATTTTGATTATTAACTTAATTCCAGAATTAGTTAGTACTTGATTTATTATCGGAAGATTCCGACCAGGGGGGCAAGTCTCTTAAATGCATAATTTTTCAATAGAGTCATATTAGTATGATAATGGTTGTTTCATTGACAATATTTTTAGTCTAGTAACCAATCGCATCCCAATCGTATAACCCGTGCCACTTAACTCGGCGCCTCGCGCGAAGACTTTTCTTTTCTTAACCTCAAGTTTACACAAATTAAATATGATTTTTGAAAGGCGAGATGTTTTAGAACTTCATCACATATTAGCTATAAGATCAGAATAACATAAATTTCCTTTTTTCGTCAATCATTATTTGAAAGAAGTTTAGTTTAGACCTATTTAAATTAATAAAATTCTAAGTAGGTACCTACTTATGGGTAAAACACATAAACAATGTGCGAGTAAATAAAAAACGTATTTTGAATGTAAATTTATTGTTTTACCAAATATTTATACAACAGAATACCCCTTCAGGTATATTTGCATACTTTAGTCTTTTATTCGTTAAAAATAATTAAATCTTAAATTAGTATCACGATATCAACTTACTTTATACCTACATACCCACATAGGTATATTTTAGACGGCAATTTGACAAATATTCACTTTACTATTTTACCTACATAAAAATAGCACTCCTATGTACAATTATTTCTCACATAGAAATGTATATTCTTCTGGTCTTCAAAAATCATTGAACGACACATTGTTAGCAGCTCCAGGTATTTCATTAATGTTAAAGTTGAAAGTTGCATTAAATTAATTTTGTTAATCCGTGCTGAGGAAAATTTTAAAAACCTATTTAGAGGCTAAAAACAAAAACAATATACTCATGTAGGTACAGCGATATCATTCCGATGTAAAAACCTAACTGCAAAGTGGGTACTCGGGGCTGCAAGTGATGTAAATTACTTAAGCCAGATGTCGCTGCCTGTACGTAATACAGAGAAGTTGGGAGAGCGCTGGCACGGTTAGCCAGAGGTCGCTGGTTTAAGTCCCGGCATGGGTGGAATTTTAGCCTCTAAATAGGTTTTTAAAGTTGCATTAAAGTTAAAAAAATGAAATCAACTCATTCGGTAACTAGGATTTCTTTTCTCATGAACGGAACCCTAAGAGAAAGATCTTAACTGGTAACTAACTAAAATTTCGTATCTATGTACTTACCTATTCAAACTAAAGTTATTGTTAAAAGTTGGAAGACCTAAGATTTTGCTGTAAACCTCTAAATTATAAGGCACAAATATATAATATTTTATGTCTAGAATTCAGTCACGAAATATATAAGCAAGCACACAGTATAATATACTAATCTAAAAAATAATTAATATTTTTTTATGTATTAATGCCACTTAAAATGAAAATATCTCTACTCTAAAATACAATATAGGACTCGCGTCCGAATCTATTTGAAATACTGCCTCAGATGTCATCCAAATGTACATTCTTTAAAAAACTAATTGAGGGGACTAGATAGAGAGTGGCCATTGACGTGATTGGTTGGACCAATGTCCATATTAGTTAATCACTATTCAATGGGAGGTTTTCTTTTTTACTATTAGGAAAGAAAAGTACTTCCCAAGAACTCTGTAGATGGCGCTGAACTGACTACGTTACTAGCCGGGCGTTCCAATTTGCGACCGTAAGCGATCATGAGCAAATCGGAACGAACTACAGATTGCTCACACCCTCCTCACACCACACGTATTCGCGTCTATGACAGCCGTTCCGAAATGGACGTCAATAGATATTGCGATAGCGTGAATGGATCAATTTGCAACGACATTTATTTGTGATGTGACAAAATGTAAGTTGCGTTTTATGATCTAACAATTACATCCAAGTGAAAGAATAAAAAATAATGTGACGATCCATTCCTTGCAGTAACTTACCAAGTTCAGCGCCATCGATGCAGAGACTAGGGAATAATAAAAAAAAAAAAGAAAAAAAGATAATCCCTCATTTCCCCTTCTATACGCTAATCAAATTAATCAAAGGAAGACCTTACATTTTAATAATGGCCAACAATTACACTTATCCAAAAAAATATCACACATAATACTGGCCATTTAACGAAATTAAAATTAAACATCACACACGCAACCTATTTAGGAACTTTTAAAAGTAAATCTGTCAGACGGCGCACAGATTAAATAAGACGTAATCATATATCACAGAGTGCAATCAACGAGAGTGAAGCTCCCTCCATTGTCACCAAGGTCTCCAGGGCTTATCTTCGGGTGGATCTCTTCTGGTCACGAGTGCCAACGGGACGTTCTCTTCAGTGGAAGGGGGAGGGCTTTCCCAGCCGGAGCTGGCTGGCGAGTAGCACCTTTGCTCCGAGGTCGTAGAAGAGGAAGAGCCAGCCCGCGGGGATAAAGGGACGAGAGTGGGGATAGCCCCGAGGGCGCTGGCGTTGACTCCGGCTGGCAAGACGAGCGCAATGTCACCATTAGGTAGCCTCGTGGGGACCAGGCGTACTCCAGAGCCGGGACCTGCATGATAAATACACTTGTTAGAAATATATCTCGGGTAGGTAGAAAAAGAAGTTCAGATTGAAATTACAGATTAGAGATGGCCAAATGTTTTATACATACTCATCGAAATAAGATATTTCTCATTTACTATTCGTTACCTCGGTAAACGACAGGTCGAGATAGAGAACACTCTACACCCATCCCCGTCATAGCGGTCATGATCATCAGCTTCGAGAGACCGACTGAGTGGGTGGATTGGATACTAGTACTGATGGCACTTGCTTTTTATCTCGGAGGTACTGTACTGCACGCTTTGAATTCACCATGCCCAATCATCAAACATCATCACCCTCACTTGCCACGGATAGACATACTTGGAGGACCCTGATATTGGCCCCAGACTCGCAGGCGAGTAAAGGGATTGAAGAAGAAGACGCTTCAAAATAAATAAACTTACCAGAAATAAAGATGGTTGATTGCGAGGGCGCTACAGCTCCCATATCTTCGGCATCAGACGGCGGGGTCAAAGCGGCGGATGGCCTGGCGCCTGGACTGTTCACAGTCACCTCTAGATGCCTGATCAGCCTCCTTTTGAGCCCGGCTTCCAGGCCTGAGAACTTAGACACTTCAGTGACGCAATGCCGGTAGCCGGCGCGGAAGCGATCTGGTGAGGTGGAGCCTTCGGAGCGCAGGCCTTCAAGGTGCTTTACTGTCATCTCAAGAATGTCCGCCTTCTCGAGCTTGGAGTGTCTAGCTGGCTGTGAAAAGAGAACACAAATGTACGGGCATAGTACACTTTTCTAGGTCGCCGTGTCGCTGACTGTGCACCGCGCACATTCTAACTCACGGGTTTTGTTGCCTGCGCCAGACAGTTGGCTTTTGCCTCTCATTAACAACATACATCTTCCAACATGTAACTGTGCACAGTATCTAATAAACACCATGAAGACTTGAAACATCAGCATCTAGTTTCTTCATCCACCACCGCCCTACAATCTACAACATCTGCTGTGCGACAGAGTTGAGTGGCACACGCTCTCCTCTGCTCGTACAACAAATATTACTTTCATGTCAGTAATCCGGGAGGGTTAGGTTAGGACACCGCATGAAATAAGTAGACCAACATTACCTAATATGAAAAAATGCTTCATACTTTTATATGTCATTGTTTTTGGAACAATTTTTTTTTTTTTCATTTTCAAATCATATTAATAATAATGACCAGTTCGATGGAAGCTCATTATCCCATTCGAGCCTTGAGATTCATCCTAGTTGGTTTTGTAACCGGCAAAAAGGCTTTCGGTTTCAAAATTTATTCACTTACTCGCTTTAGTTTCTCACACAGTTCGTTACATTCCCAATAAAATACAAAAAGAGGTAGCATGCAATTTCTTATGGTGCTTTTTACTCTGGTTAGTAACTGACTTTTGCTGTGAGTGAACAACTTACGTCTTTTTTCATTGCGTCGAGAATGAGCGCCTTGAGCTCATTGAGGCAGTTATTGATGCGCGCGCGCCGCCTCTTCTCCATTATCGGCTTGTTGCTCTGTAACAACGAGATGAATAAAGTTAGTACGTCTGTTTTCTATCGTATCAGTCGAGATGTTCGCTAATTATTAGGTGGCAAATCGAGTCCATACACGATTTATTTCTTCTCAGCATTCGGTGGCGAAACAGGCAAAACAGTATGCTGCTTATGAATAGTATTTTCAATGACTCGCGATGCTCACACATAATAATATATTAAACGTCGGGAATCTGAGGTAATTAAATTTGACCTAATAAGTAATCGCGGTTAGACCTGTTTTATATTGCTATGCTGGTGAATATGTATGTTTGATACAGAACGTCCAATAAGCAAAACAGACAGCTTCTTTCACTGCCCAGAAATAATCCTCACGTATCCCTTGTCTCGCACATTAAACTACCAATACGTACTCTATCAAGTAAATTATGACCCTATAAAGATAATTACCCTTTGTTATGACCCTTTGGTATGCCTGTACACAATTTATACTATCTACTTGGCAACAAAGTAGGTATTGGCTATTTCCTGTAGGTACTCGATCCGTCAACCTTCACTTGTTAGTGAGAGGCCTAATAAATATAGTTTTTTTCTGCTAATCAAGAAAGGAAACCCGTCGGAGCGTACAAGTAGATTAAAACGCTTGACGCGAGACTAATGTTAAACACTCCGCTTTAGGCCTTTATTCACGATGCCAGTTATGCTTCGTAATACACATTACAATTTTCATCTCTATCACAACCTGCAACCTTGCTGCTCTAAAACAAATAACCATTAGGTTTGTGACGGCGGTGGCCTCCTATGAGACCTTCGGTCCAACCACGGATCTGTGGATACAACCAATCATTAAATTGGTAAATTGGCTGTGCTCTGCTGCTGCTTCGCCTGATAATCATACAAGGTGTAAATAAATTCCCTTATCTATCCGAA
Organism: Yponomeuta malinellus; assembly: GCA_947308005.1. Taxonomy (NCBI): domain Eukaryota; kingdom Metazoa; phylum Arthropoda; class Insecta; order Lepidoptera; family Yponomeutidae; genus Yponomeuta; species Yponomeuta malinellus. Next base: position 8,861,800 of record OX371006.1, on the reverse strand, counting down.
AATGGGGGGGTTCTATCTTTGGCTTATAGGGAGGAAGCCGGAGTTTACTTTGGGGCAATGAAATCGCGAAAAACTAATCAGCTGTTCCATAAATTTAATAGCATCGGTTAGTGTGGAAAACTGATAGTTTTTGCTCTTCTGAAGTTTATAATGACGAAACGTGTATAAATTGGGATTTTGTATATATATTGGGATTTTGTAGACAAAACCAACACGAGACAGATTTGACACCAGCTTGAAAATATTTGGACGACGCTGTTCTGGGCACTAGATTAGTAGAATAAATTTATAGGGCCAGTGATAGTAAAAAACTAGATAGGGCTCATTTCGGATCAGCACCTAATCGCTTATGATATTTAGCGCGTGCATCGTCCAAGGTGAAGGTCGTGCCTGATCGGCTGAGCGCCGTGACACCGCGTCACGCGCCGGCGCCACCACGTGATGCGCGCGCGCCGCGCCGCTGTTAATGTGAGGGGCTCTACCATGGATTGCTAGGTCGACAGTCCAGTCAACCAACAATCAGTAGAATTGGCCTAGAATTCACCGGCTGGGTAGATTGCTTTCGACACTCCTACCACTCTGATTCGTTTCCGCAGCATTTAATTTCACTTAATTTCCCTGATCCCTAATCACACATTATAATACACTAGGTTTCAATGTAAGAGCTATCAGAAATACAGTAAGCGTTTTTGAGTTTTTGGCAGCTTTCATAGGAAAAGTAGGTAAGAACTTATATGGCTACTATTGACGGAGTAGAAATGTAAAGAATCCCCTACTTTACACTCCTAACTGGAAAACAGCTGTAAAGCAGCGATTTAATGCTGAAACATTATACAGCGCGTCACCGCCGCGCCGCCTCCTATTAACATGGAATATTGATATTAGTTAAGCCGAGAATATTTTCAGCGTCCAGCTCAAATTATTGCTTTAATAAATTTAATCATTACATTAATATTTGATGCTGAATATTGTGAGCTATGATTGCGATACAAAGTCACCCTTTCTTATCCCACGAACCAACACGAAAAGATCACAACTTGGCAATATACCCTTGAAGATGATTTGCAATTTTGTCAGCCAAAAGAAACTCAAATAGTAACAGGACACCGGCAGCCGCCAGAAGTTATAAATTCTGAAGGCAAACGCAAGAAGAGACCTGCGCGCGCGCGTCGTATCGAATTATCAATACAGACAGTTTTTATGTGTCCATAAAATGCTCAGCCATCGACAACGGCTTCAAACAACCTGACACTGCAATTCGGCGTTCGTTTGACACATAAATGTCTTCATCAACCATTTTATTATCGCTATATGTACACACACTCTCGTACATTATTGTTACCGGGGTAACACGTACGTATGCCTACGTTGCTGGTATAATGAGACTGTTACGTTTTTTTCTTAATGACATCATTAAGTTACGTTGACATCTTATGAGAAACTCCTTTATTAGGAGAAGAAAAAGCTGGACAAGGAGGAGGTCCTCTGCAGGATCTTTTCTCAGAGAAAGCGTTTGGACTTAAATCTCAACGCTTGCCTAACGCAGATTGATAATTTCAAGTGCGTCAGGCTCATTCACAAAGCGTAATCTTTGATTAGCATCTTAACATCGATAGTATAGGATAAGCTCGCCATCACTCGACACCGAAATAGTACATTCCGACTGAAACCAGACACAAAGCAAATGCATTTTCAACGTGACTGTGGTCGGTTTACGTAACTTGCTTGTGGCCTCAACACGTGCCGCCTGGACCGCGTTTCATAAAACTACAATTGTTCATAGTTTATTATGATAATTCGATGTACATTGGCTAGCTGAGTTGTTCTACTCAATCTGTCCTTAAGGAATTCTCATTGTAAACCATGATCGTAGTTCTATAAAATAGCCCCGGTGTCGCTGCGACAATGAGGGATTTTGTTTCCATTTTTATTTATTATTCCCTAATCGCTGCATAGATGGCGCTAAACCTGGTACGTTACTGCAAAGGATGGAACGTCACATTATTTTTTGATTATTTCACTTTGATGTAATTTTTAGATCATAACACGAAACTTACATATGTCATTCATCATCATCATCATCATCAGCCTATGCTTGTCCACTGCTGGACATAGGCCTCTCCTATAGCACGCCACTGAGCACGGTCCTCGGCTACTCTCATCCAGCTCTTGCCAGCCGCCCTGCGAAGATCATCGCTCCACCAAGTCTGAGTTACCGATCCGCGGTCTCCACTCCATATTTCATTGTCACATCACAAATAAATATCGTTCCGAATTGATCCATTTACGTTAACGCAATATCCATGGACGTCCATTTTATCATAGACGCGAATACGCACAAATACGTGAGCCGTGAGCGATCAGTGCATTCCGAGTAACGAAGTCAGTTCTCATCTCTAGCGGCCGCGACGCTAGTGGACGCCAGGCTTACATAACCACACAGCGACGCTGAAACACGTGGGGTGGTGAGTGGCGAGCCGGCACGCTTGCCAGAGCAACCGACTGCGTTGCAAGCTAGCGCAAATAGCAGCAAATTCAAGTATCGAACTCGCCTCCTACGAGATTGGAAGAGAAGCATGAAAAGGAAAAGCCTTGGACCGGATGTTAGACCTGCCCAGCTAGTCTAAATAATCGTGAACTACGTCATAAGGTGGATAGTGACTGCAGTTTTGACTGCCTCCAAAACAGTTTAGGTACGAGATCTATTCAGAGTATACTTGAAACCCGCGTTGTGCATTGCCACGTTTTTATTTATTTGTGGTTTACTGTGACGAACTTGTAGGAACCGGAATAAAGTTCCATGAAAATACTTAAAGAAAATACTTAAATACATTAAATTTCTAATTTTGTTACGAGTAATTTAATGTATTTTCTTCAAGTATTTTCTAGGAACTTTATTCCGGTTCCTACAAGTTCGTCACAGTAAGAAATTTTGAACGACGTGCTTATGGACGTCTGGGACGTTCTACGGAGCCTAACATCATAGCTCTACGCCACAGATATAGCCTCTACACGCTCGAGCAAGCCGCATGTTACTAAAACACGTGCCAGCCAGCCCACACAGCCACAACACCATTCCATATGCATTATTATTCGGTGGTCACGTCTCGCCTGCTTATACAACCACTGAACTCTGCAACACGTGTGAATTGTAACCAGACAAACTAGATACTTTACATACTAAGTATTACATCCATATTATCCATTATAGGGACCTCTCTGGCGGTCCAGACAATGAAGCTACGATCAAACTCTGCGTGTATCGGAAAACCCGATTCTATTGTTGCAACAGTAAGACGGTCGGGCCGTCTTTCAAAATCAAGGTTTTCTTTGAGGTTAACAAAAAGTTTGCAAGACGTTGTTACAGCCTGTAAGTAGCCTTTGCATTAAAGTGTTGTCTGGACCTATTATTACGTACGTTTTTTCAGCAACGAGGGATTAATAAAGAAGAGTACCGCATCAGATTGACATCGCCTTTGTTGTTCCAGAACCTAGGTTTGAAGTTCATTCCGCAAGTGTTTCTAGGTCAATCATTTACCAAACGAGTCCCGGTAAGTTTTAAAGAGCCGCGGTTACGTAAAGGCAGTCTGGCGCGGCATTTCCCGGCTCCTGGCCCAGACGGCTATTTCCACGACTCTGGCACGCGACCAACACGCTCCGCCGCCAGTGACACACCGACTGGGAACACGTAGAGGCACTGACCATGGATTGGATGTCGATCCTAAACTATTTTTTTTCTTCCATCCCTTCACTCCTCCGTGTTAGTACTTTATTATACGTAGAAAAGGAAAATACAAAAACGTGTACAACTTGGGACGAGGGCGCGGGAAAGACGCGATGCGTTGTATAGAGTTCGTGTTCTCGTCCCGTCTCATCTGGGTGGTATAATATGTCCCATCGCTTGGGTACTTACATGTTGTATGAAAGTGAATTGAAAGGCCGTCGTCGCGTCGTCCCACGTCCTTCGCATGTGTCCCAGACCTGAGATACGATGGAGTGGCCGCTCTGAAAACAGTCTATTTCTCGCTCTAGCTATCCACTTTCAGCTAGCCAGAGTCCGCCACACGTGGCGTGTGCGATGCATTTGTTTCGCTCGAATGGCTTGCTTGCAATTTGTTCTTCCCTAGTTTTGAAGTAGTCAATCGTACGTCAGGTCTGATCCTGGTCTTCTATTAAAATATTTGATTTTGAGATTTCAATTCAAGGAGATAGAAGAGAATAGGATTATTTAGCCTTCGGTCCGCCCACATAAGCATACGTCCGACTCCAGAGCACAGGCCGTCTCTCAGAAAGAGAGACAATAGACAAAAAATACTCCTACCATACTTATTTCCGCCCATTTGATTATTAATGAAATATTCCTACTATTCTTGAAATATACTACAAAAAGTTCTAATCTTATCCATTATTGATCAATGCAACATGAAAAAGAGAAACCGAATGGTAGAAACTCGCGGAAAACAGATTCTTTGAGTCTAAGAACGACTCAAACCTATCCGACCTTTCATAGAGACTTGGGTATCTCACAGGAATGTTTGAAAATTATAATGAAAGTTTTTTCCGGTACAAATTTTTGTACACCAAAAGTTTATCTGCCTCTTTCTCCAGTACAACTCGACCCTAAGGCAGCTAACATCGTACCTCGCCTCAACGTTCAACAATGTTGAAATAAATTTTTGATTTGTCGCAAACCAAACTAGGCTTTAAGAGAACTTTATATTTCATTGTTGTATTTATAATCAGGTTAAGGTATTTATTGTATATGCCTAGTTGTCTGAACTGAAATAAATGGTTTATTATTATTATTTTGATTTGATTTCTGTTTCGAAATAAATCTTCATGTATACGATACGAAGGGAGGTATACGGACTCGCAACTGCGTAAATCCAACGCCCGCCGCTCGACCGTCACGTTGTGTCGGCAAATTGATTACGTGCGCGCGCGAGATGAATGCGCTAACGAACATGCATTCAATAAACGAGGACGCATCCACTATTTGTGCTTTGTAACTACTGTGCGCCTTTAGAGACCCGCCCTCCTACTAGAAACATTACCGATCGTGCGTTTTCCACGCACATAAAGTTTTCTTCGCTAGGGAAGAACCGGTAAGAGACGTCCCAGGCAGAAATACCTGGACCCAATAGGAGATGTATTAGCAAAGGGCAAGATAAAATTACCCGAAACGCGTGCGTATATGCAACGGCTAATGAATGTTGATAAAACGAAAAACCGTCAGGATAGTAGCAAGTGGCAAACCCCGGTCTCTGCCTACCCCTCCTCGATACAGGCGTGAGTTTAGGTTATGTAATGTATAGAAAGCAAAAAAAGACTTACCTACGATGTTATTTATAAAAACAGTATTCCTTTAAAGCTTTCCTCAAATGCAGTTAAATAGTCTGTGGTGGGTCTGTGGTAACCTTTACTACAGACTATAAAAACTGCATTTGAGGAGTGTTTTAAGGAATCGTGTTTAAATCAATAAGATTGTATGTTATGCGGGAAACAGGTTGTGTAATTGCTTATTTTTCACTAGAATCAGGCTCGATCACTCAGGGCTTTGGGGAATTTACTCTGAATCGTAGAGCTATAGAAATTAATGACGTGTAGGTTGGTCGTTCGTTCGACCCAATGTGTTGATAAATCTTTTAACATTGTTTTTTTCGTTTAAATCGTTTTTCATAGGTTTACAAAGGTAGTTTAATTATTTTATTATTCTTTATGGCACACAAAGAATGACATAATAGTAGTTTATGATACTGTTGCATAACAATAAGGGTTCTTATAACACGAGTGTGTTTTAAAAAAACGAGCCGTAGGCGAGTTTTTTTATACTATCACACGAGTGTTATAAGACCAAGTTATGTACAGTGTCATACACTACTTTATCTAAAAAAAATAGTATTGCAAATAAAACGCTGAATATCAACGAAAAGTTTTTTTAAATGTAAAATGTTAGCGCCACGGCGCAAACATCAAATGCGCATGCGTGTTGCGTCGCCGCGGACTCGTTCATTGAACCTTTTTTTTAAAGTAGAGGTTCAACCTTCTTGGTCCAGCTGGAGGTTGTATAGGTGTATCGTTATGATTAAAAAGTTATATTATGATACAGGTGTCCATACAAGACCTGTATCGTAATAAAACTTTTTTATTTTTATTTTTGGCCTGTGCGTAATGTTTGTCATAAGAGTTTTGTTTTCAGTTTTATAATCTTTGTATTATAGTATCAGAGTAGATAAAATACATAATGTAACTTATTTGACGAATTGTGTATGTTCTATACTAAGGATAGCTCTAGAGCACGCTATAATTCGACTCTACCATAAACCGCCTCCTGTAGGTATTTTGGTGTGACACTGAGCCCCAATTTCCCAATCTAAATCAGGATGTGGGTCGCGTCATGACTTTTATTGTTCCCAGTAACTTATCACTTGCACATTGCACCGATACGAGTATCACTCGACGATAACATATCAGTTTCATGACCGCACGTTCATTCTGTCACGCACGTGTTATCTGTGGCATCCTTTTCATAATTGTTTCAGTTTTCCTGTTTGTTATTTGTAAAGACAGGTATTCTATCTAATTGAGTTGGCGTGATTAAGAGTTGGAGCCATTAAGTCGTAATGAAAAAATCAATTTCGAGAATTGTGGGTCGGACCTTCGATTACCTCTGCAATGAAAACAGATGTATTCTCTCCATAATGGGTAACATTACTTACATCTGATTACCTAGTAATTTCCGGTTGGCTAACAGCTATATTAGGCCTAGCAAATAGGTATTGGATAACCGACAATAACAGCGTAGTTTTTGGCAAGGAACTAAATCCACTAAACGATGAATCAGTTCTCATAGTTCTCAATCACCAATCCGCCTCCACAGCTCAATTGCAAGGGAGAGACGTGTTAGTCATATCATCATCTAATGCCCGTTAAAAATCCGTCTGCAACGATAGTCGGTCCGGCCGTGTAGTCCAGAATAGGTGCGCGCGCGCTTGCCAGTTGGCAGGCGCTGGGCGCTGGCGTGCGCGGGCGCCGTCTGCGCCGCGCGTGCCAACGTGCGTGGGAGCGGACGCTTCCGCGCACCGCAACGCACGCCGGATGCACGAAGATATGGATGCGATACAGTCACATCAACCTTTACATGCCTGCACTTTAGTCGATAATGTTAGGGGTGAATTTTCTACAAACATTTTGGTAATAGTTAATCTTCAGCAGACTGAAATAAAAAGAGCTGATTGCACACTCATGTTCCCAAATTAATAAGTGGGGTTACCAATTAATTGAAGTGGGCCTTTGTTACCTCCTGTTAAATCGAAAAATCTTGATTCTACAATTTAAGTCACCAGTTTTGCCTTTGATGTCAAGTGGTGACCTGATTATGTCAGAAAAGTGATTAAGTTGAGTCTTAGGTGCCAAATTACCGTGGCTTAGTAGAACTAAATACCTGTCACGCAAAAATTAAGCCTAACCTACAGTACGCGGACTACTGCTGTAAGCAACGCTATTTTAAACAGTAACTTCTTTGACACAGCGCCTGTCTCCACATATAAAACCAGACTCATTAGTCACCCGATTTGATGAGACGACGACACCCACAGTCTCAACCATATCAAAGGGACCATTTTAAATATTGAGCCCTCATCAGCTCTAGTTCATAACAGATGGTTCACTCATATAAACAGGCAGAGAATGTGAATAATAGATTTTTTTTTCGGCTACCCACAAATCGTAATCATGCATAAGAACAAGGGTTTTAAGCGTACATGCCTATGTATGCTCAAAACCATATTATTATATCTATATAGTTTCAACATGACAAGCCTGAATCTGGTATCAAAGTACAAGACAAGAGATTCTGGTTGAAAACTGTTTCATTTGCTTATGCGGTTCTTGAGGAAACCTGAGTGTTTGGGATATTTCATTTTGGTAAATAGATTATTTTGTATTTGTGTTCGGTATTTTTATATGTCAGCGCTTTAAATCGCCAATCAGCGGAGGGCCCGTGAGGTGCTAACAACATGAATCATTTAATTTTCCTAATTTGCTCTGAAACTTGTGGGTCTTCTGTTTACCCGTAGAACGGCGGCGGGTCGTGGGCGGCGCGCGTGGGACGTCACACGCGAGCGCTAATCCCCGGCACCCGATGTTTATCTCCGTATGATCGATAGACAGCGCCGGTTATGGCCCCTAATAACCTCCTGAGAACTGTGACTCACGATCACGATTCAAATTGAGAAAGTGCAGGTAGAGTCATATCGCTCCGGTATTCAGGGAAACGTTGCATTGTAACGGTGATCCGATTGGCCGCATTAACAAGTTAACGCATACAGCTCGAGGTAGTACGGCAAAAATGCTTTGTAATGTGAGTTACCTAACATGTTGAGCAACTACCATCATTTGGTACCTGATACGATAGTTGCTAATAATAATACTAACGGATACGGGTTTCTGGCGACGCAGAGGTTTCAATTCTGAATACTCTACATAAGACATTATATAGCGTTCTCGCGTTAGTACAACAGCAGTTCTTCCCAAGTTAGATTAGTAACCAAGTGACCGCATTGGGACTAACAAGTGGAGGCGCGCGGTACCTATCGCGTCGGGGCGGTCGCGCCGATGCAATCTCGCACACGATTCTATTGCGAATTTCAATTCACAGTGCCTTTACAAAACGAATGCAACAACTTTAGCATAAGGTCGAGATATAGAGCTGTGAATGAGCTTATACTTCGAAAACTAGTTCTATTGATTTGACTTAAGAGCGCTTTTAGAGAATAAAATTGTACGCGCGAGGTGATGTGGAATTCAAGTGTACTTGTACACTACGCTCTGTGGCAGACCGTCGGTTTGCGCGTGCTCCTTCTGTCTGAGCGTGCTCCTTCTGTCTGCGGTAAATAGAGGTTACGACCTTCAGGCGTAAGATCGGTGGTTGGCGGAGTTCGGTTCATTGTATTGCAGCTTATAGACATTTTATCAAGTAGCAACTCGAAATGGGGTACCCATGGGTAATATTTAAGGGTGTTTCTCAGAAAAAATTAAGAGCTTTGTACGTTTTGCAGCAAGGGCCTTTCTCCACGTAAAACAAGGTACCTACCATAATATCAAAGCTACGTAGCTCGTGGACTGACGATTGTAAAATGGCAATAACACTCATTGGGAACAGAATTCTGGATACTCAAGCGAATGTTCGCTAAAACTAGTACGCACTCTTGGACAATAACCCAAGATACGCCAATGAATGCCCGCCTGTAGGACAGGACAGTTCCTTTTTATCCTACCGACAGAAAGACTATCAAACCTCATCATCAACAACATCTGTAAATCTGATACATTAAACTCTACTCGGAGGCGCAGCGCCACGTTCCCACGACAATTAGACGCAACGCCGACCGCTTCCACCCACAGCCTACCCACACAATGCAACCAACACAGCCTGACCCTTCCATATATACTAATATAGTCAGCTACCAGCATAAGCTGCGTCTCTGATGGGACTTATAAGAGTGTATTAGAGCTGAATTTAGCATACGTAGTGAGGGAAACTGGTGTGCTACGAGCTAACTCACAGGTAGGTCTGCATTGAGCAGTGAATCAATCCTTCGACGCCCATTTAGTAAACCGAAGGGAGGTAAAACGTGTGGGTAATGTTGTATTTAGTTACTGTAAAAACTATAATAGTCAGAATTCTAAACAAAACGCAAAGTACTGTAGAACCTCTCAAGAGAACTAGCAGGAACAAAGGAATGTATCAAAATTGTAAAATAAAGTAATTTTAGATTCCTTTTATATTTAATGGATTCTGTAGTAAGTAGGTACTTAGTAAATCAAGACTTTCTTCTTGTTCAGCTTAAATTGTGTCAAGTGGTGTCAATGGTCACAAGTGGCAAATCCTGGTCTTTCCCTACCCCTCCGAGAAACAGACGTGAACTTATGTAACTTAAGTAGGTACTCGTATGTGTAAATGGTGTCCCTCTGATAGACAAACCGAATTGTTATACTCAGGGACTTTCATTTCCAATTATTATACTACTAGCTGTTGCCCGCGACTTCGTTCGCATGGTAATTTTGATGTGTATTTTTCCGGAATAAAAAATAGCCTATGTGCTAATCCAAACTATAATCTATCTCTGTGCAAAATTTCATCAGGAACCGTTCAGCCGTTTTTGCGTGAAAGAGTAACAAACATCCATCCATACATACAAACTTTCGCGTTTATAATATTAGTAAGGGCTCTACCAACACCAAGAGGCCGCATCCGGGCGTGTGATTGTGTATCCTATTGTCACAAACGCCGACACATGACGCGGCGGCGCCACGTGACGCAGCGCGTGAGTCCTTAACTGCCACCGCCGCCGTCCGCGGAGGCGCGCGCGTCAATACAAAAGGCCTATGATAAGGCTTCCCAAACTGTGCGTCGCGTGCGTGCAGTATTATCCCAGGAGCTCCGAGAAGCGATCCACGCAGATTGCCAGTTGCAGTCATAAAGAACAAGTATAGATCGCAAATAAACTTAGAGAAAGAGATGAGAGTGGCAAATTCCATACTTGACCCACGTTTTGAGAAGCTATGCATAGAAAAACAAGCACACCCTTCACCCTGGGGCATCGCGAAGAAATGGGTAATTCCCAAGGGCGTCAGAATCAAAAGAAGTTTGGGAAGCCCTGGCCTATGCCATAGAATTATTATAAGGCGCAAGCGCAGTCTGAACTTCTAAAGTGAGGCAACAAACTGGTGGCCAAATTGGCGTGCTTAGCGTAACAGGACCGAGTTTCATAAAACTAAAATTCGTAGTTTATTGTGACAATTCGAGGTACATTGCGTAGCAGAGTCTACTGGTTAATCTGGGTTTAATTGACTTTACAATTTACATCGAATTGTCATAGTTAACTATGAATTGTCAATGTTGCGCTGTTAATGCGAATGTGTGCGTGTCTGCGAACTTCACTTACTGCAGTCTGCACAGTGTCGCCTCGCTTTTGAGCGGAATTTTTTTCGACACACTGTCTTTGCGTGGTATGACCACGGCCTATGCACATTCATGTCCCAAATGAACTTATATTCCTTTAAGGTGTGGGACGTTTGAAACCGTTTCCACATTAAATCCAATAGCTACTAAGAAAGTATACGTAATTATGCGCGCGACATTCAATGGATGATGAATTTAACACGAACCCGGGTTCAAACGTCTCGGACTCATCGATTATTATGAAGGTAAACCTCGCGACGAAACACATTCCGTACTTAAAATCGCCGTGACTTAAAATCCGTGGTAGACGCGCTCACACTCCCTGTGAGAGTGCCTGTAACCTGCAATGGGTCTTATACATAAATAACTATAATTATTCTTTTTGTTGCACTAACCCGTGCTGAGGACAATTTTAAAAACCTATTTAGGGGCTAAAAATTCCACCCATGCCGGGACTTGAAACCGCCACCTCTGGCTCACCGTGCCAGCGCTTTCCCAACTGAGCTAATGGGCAAGTGCAAGCATCGCTGAAATTTCGAGCCTCTTTACCAACCTCTCTGTATTACGTACAGGCAGCGACATCTGACCGAAGCAATTTACATCACTTGCAGCCCCGAGTAACCCACTTTGCAGTTAGGTTTTTACATCGGAATGATATCGCTGTACCTACATGATTATATTCTTTTTGTTGCACTAACCCGTGCTGAGGACAATTTTAAATAACTACATACACATTGCTTAACAGGGTCATACATAACGACTTGTAGAAGCATTAGCTCGAAATACAATGAAAACTATTTTGACCATACAAAAATTAGATGACAAGTTCTGAAACCAACATGGGGTATGCAGGTAAATGACAAAATTTGATACTTAAATTCTCATTTATCATTCATGTTTACAATTCGGAAGGAGGAAGACGCTGGGTGCAAGCCGCTTCCAACCGGCCTTTTTGGAAATCCATGGAGGAGGCCTATTTCCAGCAGTGGACTTCCTGTGACTGAATGATGATGATGATGATGATTCATCTTTACAAGTTTTACGTTTTGTTCGCTTTATTTTATGGAAAGTCAAATAAATTTTAGGATAGTTTTAGCGAAATTAATTAGGATGGCAAATAATTAACCTAAAAATCAATGCTACTATACATTTGTAACATACCTACTATCTAACTAAACTGTAAAATGTAGGAAACTAGGTACACAGTATATTTAATATTCATATTAATTTGTGTTTGTGTAAATTATCATACAGATAACCTACACGTATATGTTGATAAAATACAATTACTTAAGGCATGTACAATTCATATACTTACCTAAGATATTAGGTATTATTTCCTGTTATTAAATATTTGTACATCTACTTCCTTTCCCTAATGTATTAATTAATCCAGTCCATCCAAAAGTGGTTTGAAAGAGATCACTTCACGTGATGAGGCCGCTGTCTGTATCGTTAGGTTAAGAAATATTTGTCTAATTTCCGTTTTTGTGTGAAATAAAGTGTTCTCAAGCTATCTATCTATGAGAGTAGGTAGGGTGTAAGGCAGCTGTAAAGGCGTGTCTCCTCCTAAAAAACATAACACAAAACATTTTCGTTGCTAGGGGAGGCATAATAAAAAGTTAATTTGGAGCATTGAAAACAGATTGTTTTGTGTAATGTTTCATGATAAACACGAGCAGGAGACCCGGCTTAAGGCAGCTCTAAGTTAGGGCGTGCACGCCGCATTCGCGTCACAGTCATAATTAGCGGTGGTAGGCTTGTGTTTATAATTAATACCTCTCCATGAAGTGTAGCATACATAATGTGGGTGACTTTGTCCAAGTGCTAATGAGACGGTCATGTTTACTCGTTTCATTCGCGTTGTGAAAGATTTACCCACGTTAGCTGCCATATTACTTTGGACATAGACATGTATGTGAAGCGTTTCTTAAATTATTCTCTACTCTCCTCTTATAATGCTTTAGTTCAATGAAATGCGCCGTATAAAAGTAATTTGGTCGTTATTTTCCGGATGAAGATTTAGAAATATATTGGGGTTTTTGAAGCGAGAGCAATATGTATGATTCTTTTTACCACAAAGCATTATTTGGATCAAAGGAGAAATAAAGGATATGCAACTATACTCCGTTCCACGAGTCGAACTCCTACAGAAACAAATAATCGCATCTCATTAGTCAATGCGCGCGGCTAGACGAAACAATAAGCGAAGACGGTCCGCTTCATAGAGTACATAATGCAGTGGCTATTGAAGGTCACGCACATTAACAAAGGGCGCACATGGACGGAGTCTCTTTGGGAGCTTCGTGAATGGAGTATAAACAAGAATCAAAATGACGAAAGTTACAAAAAATATTTGCTACAAGCGTAGCAACTTTATTTTTTAATGAAAATGACTCGCGATGCTCATAGATACATAGTAATATAATATTAACAACACCAGACCTGTCCGCGGACGTAGTGTGCCGGCCCGCTGCGACAAACTAACCCCCGGTTTCTCGTACACTAACAAGCTGTTAATCTACTGTTAACAGCTGTCAGTGGTTTTTTTGTATGCACTTTGGTCAATTGACAGCTGTTAACAGTAGATTAACAGCGTGTTAGTGTATGAGAAACTGGGGGTAAGAGTGACTTGAAGGTAGACCACCCACCCTTACTACAATAATTGACTGTACTTGCCAATTCAGTCTACGCGTGACCACGGCAGCTGCAATGTTGCCGAAACGTCGGAAATCTAAGGTAATTAAATTTTATCTAATAAATCATCGCGGTTAGACCCGTTTAATATATTACTATGTAGCAACTTTATTTAAACTCTTTGTCCAAGGTTTTTATTACATCCGTATTTTTATATCATATTTATCTTCAGACACGTATTTATTGGATTTGAAGAAACTAGCCTGCCCGCTACGCTCAATCGTAGCGCGTAGCGGCGGCGTAGCAATCCACTTTTCAAGTTATTAATTAAATAGGTATATTGTTCGCCTGACAATTTTATTTTCCTGTTAACATCCTACAGCACATTTAACATCTAAATTAGATTTGTAGGCAAGGCATTTAAAAGTACGCAAATTAGACAAATATGCGATTTTCCTTAAACCGAAAAAACAATAGCAAACGTCTTACATGGCCATCGACCGAAAAAAAAAATCAAATACTCACCCTCCGATTATCTCCTGAGCTCTTCTTCACCTCCTGCTGCGGAGGAGTCATGTTGCTGACGACCACCGGCACGGGGACAGCGTTGGTGGCTGCCGTCTGCTGCACCGGACTGCCGCCCGTCACCATGGTACCCGATATCGTCCAAAATACAAAACACTAATCAAAGTCACTGCACAATCCTCCTAGCTGACCAATGAAACGATGATCTATGTAACCGTAGCAGGCGAGTTGGTTCGTCTGGGAGACGTGAGGCGCACGGCACGGGCGTCGTGCGACTGACGTGCCGCCGCGTCGCATCAGCGCGAGATTAGAACGGAGGAGGGTTTGCATATCACGATACAGCGCTGCGTGGAGCGTAGGGCGCTAGATGGTGTTGGACGGCCGAAGCTGCTACGATGAGCTTCGGTCTTTCTTGGTTGTAAGAGTAGCAAGATTGAACAGATAGGTCAACTTAACAATGGACTTGGTCTGGCCAATTGAGAATGACCATAGTGGCTTTACCAAAGATTTGGAAAAGCAGTTTACGGGCAGCTAGATTACTGCGACGTTTTTAATTATTCGGTCCTTTGCATTGCATACGAATGAAAACCTCTCGTGCAAGGCCGTAGTAGGTAGAGCCACTAGGATTATGCAAGATATTCACCATAAATATAATACAGTAAAACTTAAGAGGGTATTTTTCCCCATTAATGCAAACAACTATTATTTGGAGACCCAGCTCCGAAATCGTCAAAATATATCAGCTGTTCAATACTATAAAGAAGACTGACACCTGACAAAAGAATAAGAAGACTATCACTTAAGTACCCCACGGCTGTATCTTTTACAGTGAATCGATCGTACCTCCTACGAGTTTGTGCGAGAGGTTTTCACACATACGGAACTTAAAACCTCACAGCGACACCTGTGTACCTATGACGTACAAGTCCAGATGCAGCGCTTTCCGCGCTACCTGCCCCTAGCTGCTTCGCCGGTCGCGAGCCACGCGCCGCGAGACTCGAGCGCAGCACGCGGCGGCAGCGTCCTTTCGCGTGCCTCGTTCGCTGTATTATTATTCAAATGCACGCGCGCCGCCGCCGACGCTGACGTCAAGCGAGTAGATGCAGAAGCACAATAAAACATTTTGTTTTGTACATAGGCGAGCTTAATACTAATAAGTATTTTCTTTCAGCTTACCCTAGGTGATGGGTATAGTGGTGTATTGAAAGGTGACTCGGACTTGCGCGCCTAGGACGTACTCGATAGAGCAATTTATACCACTGTTTGCCAACGAAATAGTTTATTGTACGAGACAAGTACGAGAGACACGTCCACGCGATTATGGTAATAGCTTATTTAATCATGGAATAAGACCACTTACATTATGGCTCTCGTTGTGACGTTCGATAAGTAAGTAGTAGGTAAGTTTTTAAAGTTACAAATATCAAACATATATCATAACTTCCTGGTGTCAACCGAAAATCCCTAATGAGGTCTGTTGTTTTAAGCTTCTAACGATCTCGCATTTAATTAGGCAACTTACCTACTAATGTACCGTGCCAGACTGAACCGAAAAATAGGCATAGCAATCAACTGAAGGTCCGACCGGAACGCTTAAATTATCTTTGATCTTGTTTCCGGCGTAAGTGTAAAGTAGCATACCTGAGATTGCCTGAACGCAGCTTCAAAATCGAAAACAAATTAATTCTATCCACCAGCCCACGATAGTTCTTCTACAACTGGATATAGGCCTCCCCTATTTCTGCACGTAGGTATGTAATAAAGAAAGCATATTTCGGTATTCGAAACCGGCGTCCGACGAATCGAGCAGTGGTAGCTCAGCCGTAGAACGCCGGCGGCTGGCATTCCGGAGGCTGTGGGTTCAAATCCCGGTGTGTACTAATATGTGATGATAATGACTTTGTTTTCCAAGTTACGTACATTTGGGAAGTTGTAGTAGCAATACCACTCGCTAACTGTGACGGAAAACATCGTGAGGTAACCCTAGCGCCTGATGTATTTGCATACCATAGCGCTTGCTACGAACAATGGCCCAACTATGAGGCTATAAGGGCCGGTTTCTGAATTGAGAATTTCACTAAGTAAATACTAAACTTAAGTAACATTCTGTCACGCTCTTTTCTGAGAAATTCGAAGAGACAGCACTACAGGTAACTATTTACTTAGCGAAATTCTCAATTCAGAAACTGGGCCTCAGTGCGGAAATCTCAGGTCTAACTGGAACTAGAACAGGCGTCCGTGCCGACGAATGCACCGACGAATGATTGAAGCGAAAGATGATTTGTCAGTTACGTGGCAAGTGGCGGGTGTATCCCATTATTACTATTAGGTATTTCTAATGATAGAAATACTGGGACAGATTCTCGCACTATTTCCATTGCTGGCGGCGGCCGGCGGAAAAAAAAATCGGCATCATTATATTCTTTTTGTTGCACAAACCGTGCTGAGGACAATTTAAATAGTATATTTCATTACAAGTGTGGAAAGGCTGTCATTGCAAAGAGTTCCGACAAATGTCTACCCGAGCCGAGGCGCAGCCGAAGGCGAGGGTTGACAGTCGGAACAAGTTGCAATGACGGTTCCGCACGTGTACTGAACGACTATTTTTAATACAGTTGCGAAAAAATGAAAAACTATTTGCTTTTTTCTCTTCTCTCCACGCAATAAATTCGTCGTATGTAGATATGTAGCGACTTTTTGACTTTTCCGGTAAAATGTTCTCCGAAGCATTTTGTGCAATTATACTGCGTTCCGGTGGTATTAATTCAAAAAAACTAGGGTCGAAATTACTCATTTTGTGCAACAAACAACTAAGCTCGCAAAGAAAATTTCTGAAAAATGGCGCCAACCGTAGAATATAAGCAGAGTTTTTTTTTCTTCACCCATTCTGGTAGGCAAAGGGAACTATGCCCATACAGCCAAGTCCTCAGTAGAAGTTTTTTATTGATTTGAAATGAAAATGAAATTTAATGAGATGACATGAAATGAAACCTAACCAAACTCATTCAATCAAATCATTAAATCTGATATTGAAACAAATTACTTAGTAGCTTCTTTTTAGAAATATACGTATTTGCATGAATCATAAAAACTTCTATGATTTTTTTTTAGAAAAAACTTCATGGTTGGTTTTTTTTTAATAGACATTATTTTGACAGTTGGGAAAGAGAACGCACGAGTTCGGGTAAGGTAAAAAAAAAGCACGAGTATGTAATAGCCCACATCCCGAACGCTATACGTCCCTGCAATACGCCACTTTTTGAGCAACTGTATTAAAAAACCTATTTAGAGACTACAAATTCCACCCATGCCGGGACTTGAACCCGCGACCTCTGGCTCACCGTGCCAGCGCTCTCCCATCTGAGCTAATGGGCATCACCTCTCTTATGTCGACTTGCAAATAGAAACTATTTATTTATTTCCTCTTTACATAAAACCACTTGAAGATAGTAGTAATTGACTGTTATTGATAGAAGTCGTGTGTTTATTTTATTCTATTGATTAAATTCTCGATATCTCTTTAGAATTAAACAGATTATTAAATAACACAACGGCGTTTTTTGCCGCAATATAAATAATGGGATGTAATTTGGAAAACGGCTAGTCCCACTTTTTCTATTTTGTATTTTTATGGAAATAGTGGTATCCGTGTGGCGCCGGATTAACAATAGGGTCACTCCATTTCCTTCCGTGGATGTCGTAGAAGGCGACTAAGGAAATCAATTACCAGGAGACGGGCAGCAGCATCTTCCTGAGATTCCAACCGCTTACTGCGATCGCCAACCCGCCTGCCAAGCGTGGCGATTATGGCAAAACCCTTCATGGTTAGGAAAACCAGGGGAGGCCTATGCCCTGCAGTGGGCGTCAAATGGCTGATGATGATGAGTGGGCTACACCCCAAGTGGCAAACCCTGGTCTTTCCCTACTCCTTCGGGATACAGGCGTGAGTCTATGTAATGTACGTGTTCAGTATTCTTTTACGAACGAACCTTCTAGCCCTTACTGTTCAGGATCGACGTTGACATCACAGAGCGACGCCGCGCGTCTATCAGCCAGCACTGACTCAACTCTACAGAGTCCTAAACGTGTCCGCCTTGACTTGAGTGCTTAATCCTCTTAGCTGTGAGAAATTGAGATGAAATTCTGTTGTAGAGTGCATTATGCCGTAGGATATTTCGATAATGCGGATTTTCGCGTCCGGATTAGAATATCAGCGAAGAGACGGATAATAGAGGAAGGACTACAGAATTATTTATCTATCGTCCTAGGGTATTCGCTAAGTTACTTATTCGTTTTAGATAGTTTCAAATCTCGCTGTTTGGCTAGTTCAAGCATCAATTCTTTGCTTGGTTCTGATTGGTCACTTGCAAGGCATTTAAGTATTAATTTTTTTAGGATCTTTAACCTTCAAGTCCTGACGTTGAAAGAGAACAACAGTTATTTTCAAGGTCAGGACTTAGGAGGCTAGACCTCTTGACAGATTTGTGGTTATGCGTTATCTACTGAGCCAAGTCATAATTTAGTTAAAAAATGTCATACCCGAGATAGGATACCCTGTAATATGGTAACCAGGCAAGGTTATCACAAACATGGAAATACACCCAGACTGAGCCCAGGCGGCCTCCAGTGGGAATCAAACGCACGAACTCCGGCATAGTAATCAGAAGTGATACCGCTAGGCCAATTGAATCGTGTGATTTTAAAACAACACAAGTCACATGTGTTTTTAAAATAACACTTGCCCATTTTTTTTTTTATTAAATTATTTACACCTACCTATTGATTTACATTAGAAAAAAAATTGTAGTTTATTCATACAGAAATCAATATAATATGCTAAAATATTGCTGTTGTAGATATTAGTATTTGAATAAAACAGTTTTTTCTATTTCCTGCAAAGTTGTAATGAAAGGACATGTGTCGTTTTAAAATCACACGATTCAATTAGGCAGTCGTACAATTAGTTACAATTAGGTAGTTGCACAATACAATTTTACAAATGTCATGGTGCGAGATGTTTTGTACACGTTCATGTTTGTACTTCTTTATTGAATAAAATCAAAATCATTTTTTTTTATTCAAAGTAGCACAGAAACTGCGACTTAATGAACGTTACAAGTTAAACTAGGTGTCCATTTCAAAATCTAGATCATTTTGGAGAAAAAATGGATAAAAAAACTCCAAACTTGGTCTTTTCAAGTCCTTAATTTACAGGATTTATATAAATGTTCTAAAACTCATGCATTGAACTGGCTTTAATTCCAGACATCATTGTCATCTAAATAATCTTTAATGTTACAGTAGCTTTTTTGGCACAAAGTGCGCTTCACACATTTTTTGAACCGCGTTTCTGGCAAGCTTATTATATCCTCAGGGATCTTATTGTAGAAACGTATACAATGCCCCATAAAGGATGTATTAACCTTTGCCAGCCTAAATTTTGGGAACGAAAGTTTATGTCTATTTCTAGTATTTACATTGTGTTGGCTGCTACCTACAGTTTTAAAGTCACTGATATTTTTCCTAACATACATAATATTTTCATAGATATACTGACTAGTGGCTAATATGGCTTACCCATGGATGAACAGAACATAATACAGGGTGACTTTTTGAGGGAATGCTAATTAATTGCAAAAAACATTAATTATTATTTAACAGTAATGGTACACCATATTTGTAAATATTCGTGATTTCCGACCTTTGTCTCCAAACTGTGAATACAAATTCAAAGTGGTAGGAAGTATGGTAACGTTGAAAAATGTTTTCTATTATGTTAAATGCTTAAGGATCTTACGTCCGATACGCGTCAACAATTAAAAAAACTATAGAGTTGGCCGGCGTCGACCATAAGGACGCGCAAAACATAAATTTTTCGGTTCCGTTTTACTTTTTGTCCTGAAATTGTTTGTTTATGCTTAAGTTATTTTGGGTAATAAAAAAAAAATTTTTTTGCGTAATTATTTTTCATAACTCGCACTATGTTTCTAAATCATGAATTCAAGACGTGAACGAATTCAAAGTCACCCTGTAGATAATATTACTGTCAGATGGCGTTCTCAAGCCAGCCCAAGATAGCTCAACATTATTGTGTCGAGTTCGGCAGCATCCATCAAACGTGCGTCGACTTGCGCATACATAAAGCACGTCGCAGCTTCCTCCTGCATATTTACGAGTATGCAAGGCAAGTCATGCACCAGTAGGTAGGACCTTATGTACGACCAAGTCATCTTGGCCTACATAGCGTGTGGGATAGCACACTAATCTCGCATTGATGTCACGTAATGATCGGCCAAGTTAACCTGGTCGAGGTAAATGGTGTCGTCATCTCCTGCCGTCACTGGCGCACTGTGTACTTATTGTCTTGAGGAAAACGCCGATTGCAGAAATCTGTTTGTTTTATTGACGCAGGACCGGCCGGCAAACAATTACTCGTGCGTTATATAAATGATAGTGCTGTGATATGGGGCATGTAGCATGAGCTCTACCCAGTCTTTCGCCATTGAATACCTGAGCAAAACTTCATGACATCAGCTAGACAAGCCTAATATTATAAGTAAGTAAATCAAGGTGATAAATTGTGGGTTACTTATATTTAGCACTAAATGTAATTCACCTGTACTTATATTTAGTACAAAATGTAATTCACCTGTAAAATGTAGAGTTAGTCTTTATTATACACCACAAATTATACATTAAAAACTCAGAAAATAGAGTACCTACATTCAATCATAACGTATTGTTTTTCTTTAAGAGGGTTCATGTTGCGTCGATTCCCAAACAAACGTAGTTTTGTTTTAATTTACAAGCGCAAGTGAAACTTTACCAATATTATTATGATCGGCATCGGCGGTTACGAATTGATGGTGCTTATAAATGAGAATAAATTAATAAAAAAGAAATTAGAGCTCCATAAGCGTCTTCATAAAAACTTTTCACTATGCTCAATTATCTTTTTAACTAGTTTATTTTATAATTCCAAGTAGGAAATCAAGCCTCGTTATACGTCCTCTAAACATATTGGTTGAATTTCTTTGCAATTGCGACGTCGTTCGCAAATAAAACCAAACTATGTTTGTATGATAATTCCCACTTGAGGAACACCCTTGAGAAAGTCTTAGAAACAGGAAATTGAACAGGGAATGTCGGGTGATATTAATGCAATAGCCCAGTTTCTAACTGTACAGCACAGCACCAGTCAACGCTTGTTCTGAGAATCAAACTGCACTAATTTTTTCACTTCTTCGGGACATTAAAAAAACTTCGTTTGTTACAATTAACGGTATGAAGCACCATAAAAAGAGCATTCCTTTATTGCGGGTCCCGTTTTGGTACAATCCGCCGGGATGTAAGGAAGCACGCTGACCTTTTGTTCTACACTCGCCCTTATATCGATAAGGGTAAGAGCTACCTGGGCTCAATATTTTACGATATCGTTGAGTGTACTAGTACACGTAAAGCTGGCAAACAAAGAAGGCGCTCTATTTTACAAATTTTTACGAGCCCAAAATGGAGCAAACGTGCCTTTGAAAGTGGCATTTTTTCAGCACTTTACCGTTTTGTCGCGTTTCTGTTTATCCTTCGAGTAAAAATAACAACGCATTTTACCGATACTATAAATAACAACAGGCTAACTGTAATTTTATTGCAGAAAAATATATTTGAATAATGTTCAGTCAAGTTTGCGATACGCTTACATTTATGGTTTGCGGTTTCAATTCAATTCCTTTTTGTTGCATCGCAGTAGGGATAGAGCAGTTCGGTGAGTTTTGTGACAAGTTTTTATGTCACCCATTTACCCGCTATTTAATTCATTTTTTCCTCTGCAAACACTCAATCAAATAATTAGCCTGTACTAGTCCACTGCTGGACATATAGGCCTAGCCGAGGCAGGCCACCTCGTTCTGTCCTCGGTCATCGTCATCCAGCCGCAGTAGTACTCATTTCTAGGTAAAAACTAAGGTGTAATGCCCGGCAGATCTAACTTAAGTAATCAAAAATCCGCACAGTCGGGATGAGTGTGCGATGGACACGCAAGAGCATTTTTATTTCATAATTTGATTGAACTAAAGCCCGAAGAATTCTAAGTCACATCCCGCGTCCCCGCCATTGAGACCCAAAGTGGTAGAATTTGTTAAAGTTATTTGTATATCAATCCGCCACTTTTGGGGCAGTAGCAAATAATAAGTTGGTTCTTACTCGAATCAGAATAACTTCATTTTATAGCCACATGCAGTAAAGCTGAAGCTAGTAAGTAGGTACTCTTAAAGTATGTAAAAATAAGTTGACAACCGAGATACCTAATCGACTCCCAAGCTAGAATAATCGTTGTATTATGGGATCCAGTGATACTCTGTACAACAGTCATTAATATGAAGCACCAGATAACATATTTGTAGATAACTTAAGACTGAGAAAATCACGTTCCTACAAAAACCCTAAACATTTGTGCAGATCTGTGCACCACCGTAATAAGCGATACAAACAAGAGGGCCGTATCATCGGTAAGTCGGTTACAGTCCGGGCTTACAATGCCATACAATACATTTACGGCCCACGGTTCGCGGAAGGATTGTTAGTAGGTACCCCGCAGACGTACCCTTTATGTCGGAGCCCGAAGGTCCGCGATGTTTTATTGCTACCGTAACCGAAAATGACGCTTTTATTTACCGCACTTTAATTGCTTTCCACGAGTCGATGAAAGGAAGCTGTAAGAACGTTCCGCGACAAATCGATTTGCGAAGATGCCACCACCTTTGTACTAGGCCTTTCAACGCATACGGAACTTCAAAATATTACCATTACAATCGGAGGAATGTAGGATAAATTGCTTAGTAGAATAACTAAAAAGGAGGGCTGCTCCTCTGTAAGTTTCCACTGGCAAATCTAATTATTTTTTTAGGAACTAAACTGTCAAGTATATATGTACTTATATACATAGTGAAAACTTACAGAATAGTGTCACTGGAGAGGGCGATGCATTGGATTGATTCCATTATTAGAAAAATATCCAACGGGAACTTAAATTCATGAGATTTGTTTCAGTTTGCAGCCATATTGCAAATCTATGAAAATCAGCGCCCAGCGACACCACGATAATGAAGTTACTGGTGGTCGGTGGCATTATAGCCTTGTGTACATACTTAATGCCCACAAAGTAAAATGTAGAATTTGTTTAGTACACAGAGTACTTAGACTTCTTTACAACGCTTTACCAAGATAATATCACGTACCTACCACATTGCGAAGCGAAGCCTCGCGCCAGTAGGTAGGCACGATGAAGCAACAATAATTACGATCATCGGCTAACAGTGAGACTGTTATTTTCTCCCACCAGCTTTGGCTATCGGGCATCGCGTTTACGACGGCCATAAACACATTTTGTTGCAGTGTTCGCGCCGCTAGCCCTTGGCGGCCCATAAACCTTTTCTTAACTCCGGCCAACGCATGAGCAGACGTCCTTCGAACGGCGAAAATGACGGGTTGAAGCCCCCGACAAAGGGACAATACCGACCGTACGTCAGCAAACACGGGTTAAAAACATCGGCGATACTTTGTTTGCCGCTAATTGCAAGGGTTCGCCAATAACATCGCCATTTGTTAGCAGAAACGCACTTCTTTTACGAGCTCGGAGAAAGCTATACACTGTCATCCTTTTCGGGTTTACAATCGTGCAATTGCGTGTTATTCGGCTTTTTTTGCCCCGCGTCAAGCGTACGGAGACTGTAAAATAAATATTTACGGCAATAATAGTTGTGTTTATGTGCCTATTGACGTCAGCATAGGCCACGATTTACATTTACAACCTCGTTGTTATCCTCGTGCACCTAGATATGCAGTTTAATACAGCTCCACGCTTCGACCGATTCCTCCGCGTCCGTCGGCTATAAGAAGCTGTTGGTGGCAAAACAATCAATGCAGAATGTCGCACCTGCCACTTTTTTAACACCAAGACGGTTCGGTGTAAAAATGGACGAGTTTCATAATTATACGGCGTCGCTCGTTACGTTTATAAACGGGTCCATCCGACCGAAAACCTCACTCCGGGGCGAAAACAAATATTAGCTTTCACGCGCGGTCCGTCAGACCCGCTCATTATATTGCTCGTAATGGTGCCAGGATAGTGTTAAGATGGCTGTACGCCCGAATTTCGCCAGCACCCTTTGGCCGCAAGTTATAATTATCTTCTCGAGAGATGCTGGTTTTAGAAGCCTCAAAAAAGGCTATAAAAATATGATAATCACACTGGCAATCACGAGCTCTTCGCTCTTATTTTATTACCTTTTTGGTTTTTAAATTCCAAAGCGATACAGAAATTACAAGTATTATTAGTGTTACAAAAATTATTTATTTCCAGCATTGGGCTTCGTTACAAAAATACGTCTTTATGACTAAACATTTTTATAGTAGAGCATCTATTATCTTTAATAAGTATACTTATAGCTGTGCTTATAGCTTCAATTTCATAAGCCTAGATGCTTATGGTATTTAGTGACTAAGTCACTTGGAGTACCGAATTTGTCAGAGAATTAAAATACTGTCTAAAATAAGATAAACAGCAATACAATTACAAATCAACTATGTTCCTCACTATTCTTTGTCATTTGCAGCAATCACAATAAATATAGTACTTATAAGCTTAGAAATTAGAGATTAACAGAAAAAAATGTGTTAAGCTGCTTAACATTAACGATCGTTATTTAATGAAAATTGACATTGCAAATAATGTGAGATAAAATAAAACATTGGATTCACTAATAAAATCACTGCCCCATGAAAAGCTTCGTATCAGACACAAGGCCCTAAAATTACTTCGTTCTCATGATTAACAAATTTATCAACAAACAAGTTAATACGAAGAAGCTACATATTTGCAGGACCCAATGAACATAAAGGTATATTTTACTAACGCAAGCAATTAACATGGTTATATTTTATATTATGTTATAATCAACTTTGAGTATAAAAATCATCACATCAGAATACTTTACGAACTTTGGAACTCAGTTGGATTTCGAACAATCAATTGATTTATTTTAAATGGAATGACCAAACTACCGATATGTTACATACCTAACCTACCTACTTTGAACCGTACTTACGGTACTGCCCCTATATTACGCGCACCAAATCCTGAGCGATTCCGCGCGTAATAAAGGGGCTGATCGCTTTTAAAATTTGCTATATTTGTGCTTAGACTGATACAATGTAGGTACTTCGTATTATATGTTGACTTACGTCAAGTCACTGGATGAGAAAGTAAATAAATAAATACGTATAACTCGTTTGACTTATTGACAGGGTTGTCAGTAATACAATTTATCTACGGATAGCTCTGCAAATGTCATGGTGCAAGACGTTTTTGTACTTATTTACTGGACAGAGCTCACCCATGGATAAATTGCAGTGAAGTCATATAGCGTTGGCGCGAGGTGACCTAAGAGAGACAAAATTATATCGAGATTATAATATACAAAACGATTAATACCCACTAATAAATAATGTAGAAGATATAAAATAAATTCATACACACATATAATAATCTTTATGAAACATACATAAATATAGGTAATTTATACCTAATTAAACTTAAAGTGTAGCCAGCCACTTGAATCAAATATAAGCTGGCTTTATTACCTATGCCAATAGGAACTCAGAACATAACATAACCGAAAGAAAGTGTGAGTACACTAAATAATTTATCATAAAAGAAAGGGGATTATTTTAACGATTTATTTACTTACACAGGATTAAGTTAATAATGCGCATTTCACAAGACACTTACATACATAAACTCACGCCTGTATCCCAGAGGGGTAGGCAGAGATCAGGGGCTGCCACTTGCCACGATCCTGACAAATCACTTTCGCTTCCTCAACATCCATTAAAACAAATATATCGAGCGAATGTGGGTGGAAGGGCCGGTAAGGGACGACCCAGGCGGACATACTTCGACCAAATAGGGGATGTATTGGCACTTTCACTAATTGTAATTTTTAGTTTGTTATTTGCTTTAGAATTTTTGTTTCGTGACTTTTTACTGTTTTTTTTTACGCTTTTTAATGGCGCTGTTTCAAAGATAATGCTTAAAATCCACGTGGTAAATAGGATTGTAATCATGATTTTCCGAGGTCACATTGATAGAGCGCGTAAATGGCGAATTTATTATATTTTATATAAATTATATAAACACATCTAGTGTGAGTGAAGGTGCTACTGGACACTGTATAAATCATCTACGTAAGATTAAAAGACCAAAAGTTTATTATAAACCCTGATATTTCGAAAAATATTAAATTGAGACAAATAATATATTACTGTGTGAAATATAAATGTGACCCACGCGTGATTAAAATCGTAAGAATTTCTCGTAAAACAGTTTAATACGGTATTTGACACGATCAAAAATAAATTATTTCATATGCTCGATTAAAACAAAAATTACAAAATATCTCGGAAAATGTGTCTCTTTTAGTCAATTACTAGTTATTACAATTTTTAACATTAAACATTTACATACAGGCACATACATTGCTTCTGGCCCCACACTAGGATTCCCTGTGTCGTGGGAACCAGAAACAACGACAACACAAACATGAAAACATCCAAGACATTGTTTTTTTTTTGTTCCCAGCCGGGATTCGAACCCGGGACCTCTCGCATGGTATGCAGATGCACTACCGCTGCGCCACGAGGTCGTCATTTTTAAATAGATTAAACATAAAAATAAGCAAGTATTTTCATACAAAATTCCGTTTTAAGAGTAATACATTTGATATTTTGTCAAATACCCAATTGTAATCCAGGTTGTAAAATTCATGTTTTGTTTTACTTCGTCGTTATTGAGACACAGTTGTAAGAAAAATAAGCTGCAATTATAACACTATAATTTTCAAGTGTGTAGATTAAGTTCCCTTTTATAAGTTTTAAAACGTATTGCGGTCTTCAATGGTGCAATCACACCACATCGCAATAATTGATTGTGAATTGCAAAACATTGCTCCACAAAAAGTAACCGGGGTATAGATGCACCATAATGTACAAACGGTCGAAAATCTTCGGTGATTTGATCCGCAGCAGTGATAGTTAAAGACGTAGATGTCTAACTAGCGCTAAACAAGACCCCACGTTGAATTATGCGAAGGCGGGCGGGGCCTGTCAATTGTGTTATCAATCGGAGCGAGTTCAGTATTACCCGGCCAAATATTTATGCACCTGCCACCGTCAGACCGCCATCTTGCGAGGTTCCTAGATATTTCGACGGGTTATAGATCATTGTTAATTTAATCTATCTTTTTAAATTTTCTTTTCCCTTGCTTCATTTTGCATGAAATTTATTTTTATATTAATTTATTTGTTCCTTTTAAGCTTTTGTTGAAAAGTGATATCGAACTGTATCCTACTATTTTAAGAATTTTTTATCACCATGGTAATTTAAAGAGCTTTCCGTAATACAGGTTTTTAGCTAGTACGGGGTCTTTACCTTTTTATAAATTGTGAGATTTCGTAATATTTATTATGATACAAGTGTGCGAAGTTGGTCATTACACACAAGGCATTATTGTAAGCGCGAGCCGTAGCCGAGCGGGGTAAGGAAGCTGAGGGTGTAATGATCAGCGCACACGAGTTGCATACTATGTTTTTCAACACAATTTCAAGGAAAACAACAAAATTGTATTGTTAGTAACTTGAAGTAGACATTTCTGATAGCGCGCAGGTTCAATAACGACACAGGAAATATCGGCTGTTCAGCCAAAGAAGTAGCAATATAAAAAAAATTAAAATAAACTATAACTTAGGGACTAGACATAACAAGCGCCCGAAGCGCGCGCTCAGAACGCTGCGTTTCGGGCGTCCTAAGTATTGTTTGAATTTGTACGACGCGCGCCCTACAGACGGCAGCGCTTGATGTGACTCGTTGCATATAAATTCATACAATTTTAGAGGGCGCCCGAAACGCAGCGTTCTGGGCGCGCGCCTCGTGCGCCTGTTATGACTAGTCCCTTAATGTTTCTAAATACGATAGTTGAGTTAAATTGTGTTCATAAATACACACTTTGATGAAATGAAATGTTTATTTGTCATGTTAACCCTAAAATAATTTAATATTCGTAAAAATATTCAATGTTCTTACACATAAACTTTTGCTGAAATTAAAAAAAAAAGTTTATATTACAGCACTTGTACGGTAATGTGTTTACCGCACCAGTATGGTAACATGCGGAACTATGAAACTAAAAACAGTGTAATAAGAGTCAATTTACGAGCAACTGTGTTGAAAATAATATTTTATTTTGCTTCCGCTTTTATGAGTTACCTACAACAATGTATCACATGACGCAAATAAACAAATAAATACTTTATCTATCTTTTAGCTACGTGAAGTGGCAGTCAAAACGATCGCATGGCAATGAGAAATATTTCGGGAATGTAAGTAATATAAATTTAATAGGTTAATTCCGGATTCACTTACATGCTTGATATTTTGTCGGAACAGCCCGTCCAGGTCCGGTCAGAGACGAGCAACCGACGACACGAGCTCCGTCTCTACTCACCATGATTAAGCTCTGCGAATCAGAGCGTAACTTAGTCGGACTCTTCCGAAAAAACTCAAGTAAGTGAATTCGGAATTAAGGTAATAAAGTGCATTGTGCAGTGCTTACGAAAGTTTTAGTTCGAAAATAATATACATTTATGATAAGAAGACTTAAATAGAAAATGGAACAGTAATATAATTCACTTTTCGCGAAAAGTCACGTTCGCGCACTGCTCAACTAGTGAATGCACATTATTTGAACACTGAGCAAAGGAAAATTCTTAGGTCTACATTGGTTATACTTATTTATAATATGAGAAGCTTTGTTATCTTTGGCGGCTATTTTTAAGATAGTATTTTCTCTAAAACATTGTAGCACATCATTTTAACTAAGAAGGCCGACATCCAATAAGCACCGAACCATGTCGACCAGAACACCCAGTGACTGCACAAAAAGGTGTATTATTATTTACACCTTTTTGGACAAATTTTATTGACAGTCCAAAACTGGACGGAAAACCCGAGACTTTTGAGTTTTGTTACGCTTCTACATAGGCAGCGTATGTACGTCCCACTGCAGGGAACAAATTTTCTCCCAGAAAAAGAGTTTGGGCTTAATCACCACACGGCCCCCCCGCGGATTGACAACTTCAAGCGCTGAGGTACGTGAATGGCACTCAGATTTCCTCACTATGTTTTCCTTCACAGTTAACGAATGGTACTGCTAAATGATACCGTTAAAATTCGTGGTCTTCCTTTTATTTCTGACACCATGTTATTTAGCAAAAAATATTTCTTATGATGAAGCTTTCTCGTGTAGCGGGTTCGATTCCCGCTTCAACCATGTAATTATTTAAAAATCTATGAATGCAGTTTAAATTGTTTTTTAAATTAAAATAATGTCTTCTTTCAGTAAAATGTTCCATCTACATTATTCAAGGTACTTTCCCACCATGTGGCATAGCCGTGCGACGCCCTATATAGTGCTATCAAGATCTTTGCAAATTCTTGCGCTTTACTTTAAGCTCTATAAAGATAGAATTACCGCTAAGCACTCGGGTTGCCTCTAAACGACCCTGTAAACTTGTCAAAACAAAACGCTGTCATTATGTTACAAACTATTGAAAAAATATCAGCTTTTTAATTTATGTTTATTTTCATGATACTTATTTATTTTTTGTCCCAAATTCGGGGTTGGAACCAAAGAGTAGAACAACTTAGACATACTTTAGACATTTCATAGGGCACATCAAGTTTACCCGATCTTTCCGAGACACGCAGTTTAAAACGGTTCACGTCCCATATTACACAAAACGTCACATGAACATCTATGCACCCAGTGTACATAAACATCCAAAACTACTCACGTCACGTTACGTCAAAGTGTCCAATTTATACAATATACTTTACGCCATTTTTAAGGCGCGTAAAGTAAAACTCAGGATTTTCCCAAGCACATACGTGCCTACATCTCATCTATCTACATATAAACTTCCAAAACGACTCACGTCACTACATCCCCTTGTGTTCTTAGCACTAGGACTCTGGATACAATATGCTATCGACCGGCACGGAGACATTGAGGTCTTCCGCTGACTCCGAGCGGGACCAGTCTTGCTCGTCTGTGCTGGCGAAGAATAGGTAGAAGAGATTCGCGCCGAGGTCAATGGCCGCGGCTAGGTAGAACACTTCGCGCCACTGCCCTAGGGTTTGCTGTGGATGAGAAATCGGAGTTGTATATGCGTGAGATTTTCACACTTACGTCAGAACAAATAAAGCTTGTGAATAAAAAAGTGAAGAAAAATCAATACTATTCAGATCTCAATCAATCATCTCAAGATCGCTCGATGTAACTGTCGGGTTTGTTTGTCAGGAAGCAAACTTAATTTTCCACTTCCAGTTTCAGATTGTTTCGTTGACATATTGAAAGACTCGAGAAAACCATATTGCGGTGGCAGGTAGGCTCAATGACAGAATGACGGAATAACCTACAAAAATAATAATGCGCCGAGTAAAATATTTCTTTATATAACGTAAGTTCCACAAAATGTCGAGGGAAAATTTGAAAACACATTCCGTTGCTAGGAATGCTTTTTGAATGGGTAAAAATACCAATAAATTATTAATGATAATAAATTATTATTAATGTTCACTACCGGCACGGCACCAATAGCCCTTTATTAATTCCTTAAAACAATTCTTAAATGACAGTAACATTATAATCTAGTGACACCTCAGACCACATTAAATAGGATAGGATGTGCGAGCGTGACGGATGCTAGACGAAACAGAAGTCTTAAACGGAACCTAAGTTTTTCTTAAGTAATACAAAAAGTGTGTATATCCCCCTTATTCCGCACACTAACAATTTGTCAATCTACTGTTAACGTCCCTTGTTCGTGTTTAGCAATTGACCACACTGATACCATAAAGTACCTAGGAATATTGCTGGATGAACACTTATCATTTAAGCAACACATTTCTTCCCTCTCTGGCAAACTACGTAAATCTATTTACATAATGAAATCCTTGCGTAACTCAGCCCCTAAATCAATCTTAATACTAGTTTACAAATCTTTATGTCAATGTGCAATTTTATATTGCCTATCGGTATGGGGTGGGATAGCTAAAACTACTCTGATAGAGGTTGAAAGAGCACAACGTGCAGTTCTAAAAGTTATGTTACGAAAGCCCTTCAGGTTTCCCACAAATGAACTCTACAGAGAAAGTAACGTTCTTCGAGTACGCCAGCTATTCATATCTAAAGTAGCTACCGCAACACATACAAAGACAGTTAACTCCCCAGATTTTCTAAACTTAGCTTCCCGTCGAGTCTACAGAATACCTCTCCCATCTATTCGTACCACCTTTGCTCGACGTTTTCCTCCATTCTCTTTTATACATATTTATAACAAAATTTGACTACATATTGATAATTTGAAAAATCTCCCAACAACCAAAGCTAAACGAGCCATAGAGGCTTGGCTCC
Organism: Yponomeuta malinellus; assembly: GCA_947308005.1. Classification (NCBI taxonomy): domain Eukaryota; kingdom Metazoa; phylum Arthropoda; class Insecta; order Lepidoptera; family Yponomeutidae; genus Yponomeuta; species Yponomeuta malinellus. The sequence continues at coordinate 8,830,147 of OX371006.1, read as the reverse complement.
AAGATTTGGATTACCAAAAAACTGAAGAGATCCATGCTTGTCTATGAAGAAAAATTACTCACATACATACTCATCACACTTATACAAACGCACGCAGACACACACACACACACACACACACACACACACACACACACACACACACACACACACACACACATACACACACACACATACACACACACACACACACACACACACACACACTCTACACACTTAACACATCTTTGTATTTCTAGTTTTTGTTAAGTATAATTTTTAAGATCTATCTTTAAATGATACCTATTAAATGATAGACTATTTTTCCTAAGAACTTTTTTTTTTATAGCGTTTACTTGTAGCGTTACGTCAATAGGTTATTGACAAATACTTTAGTAAGTTTAACAAGGTCTCTGCGATACAGACTTAAAGTCTAGTGCGGATACCGCGAGTATTGTAACTATGCAAATTTTTCTTTGGTAATTAAAAAATCTTTATCAAAATCTTTATCTTTATGTTAAAAGCTGTCAATTGGCCAAAATGCAAACAAAAATAAAACAACGAAAGCTATTAAGTACATAACCAGATTGTTAGTAAACGAGAAACTGGGCCCAGTCTAATACACATAGTTTTTCATCAGAATGATATAACCACGATGCTATTTGGCTCCATTTGATAGTCTACAAAGCAATAGAATACAATGTCATTCCAATGGTATAATGCTCTCAAATTAAATAGCCATCTTCTTAAAGAAGATCGAATCGCGCGAGGCGCCGAGTGAACTTGCACGGGCTATACCATTGGAATGCGATTGGTGACTAGACTACCAATAGTATCAATGAAACAAGCATCACCGTACTAATTTGACTCTATTGGACTACTATGTCATCATATATCATAACACTCGACTCGATTGGCGATAAGACCGCCAATTGTATACTATCATGATTCCATACCCAAAGGGGTAAGGGACCCTATTACTAAGACTCCACCGTCTGTCTGCCTGTCTGTCTGTCCCCAGGCTGTATCTCATGAACCGTGATAGCTAGACGGTTGAAATTTTCACACATTATGTATTTCTGTTGCCGCTATAAAAACAGAATAAATTAAACATTTAAGGGGGGCTCCCATACAACAAACGTTGTCTACAGACAGCGCTCGCCATCTAGCGGCCATCTATGTAAACTTCACAGCGCCGATGTCATGCCGTTAAACGTCAATGTTAAACGCTTCTTGTTGTTTTCTATAGATGGCGCTGTTATCAATGTACCTAATCTATCTTGTCGCGATATTTGTTTAATGTTGTATAGATAATGGTAAGGAACCCTTCAAGCGCGAGTCCGACTCGCACTAGGCCAGTTTTTTAAAGAACTAGATATGAAGTACCTTATGTCTCTGTAAATTACTGGTGTGCAATAAAGTGTTATCTTTCTATCTATCTAAAGCCGGGTTTTGACGGTCTTAGTACGCTCGGACCGTGTGCGTACAGTTTCAGTTGATTATAACGACGCACTCGGACTGACCGTCGTCGTCATAATCAACTAAACCTGTACGCACACGGTCCGAGCGTACTAAGACCGTCAATACCCGGCTGAAAACTCACCTGATCGCTGCTGATAATGTGCCCGATGACGTACGGCGCCATGAAGCCGCAGACGTTGCTGGCGGCGTTGGTGATGCCGTACATGGTGCCGGCGAACTGCGGCGACAGGTCGATGTGGTTCATCTGGTTGCCTGCGGGACGGAGGGGATTAGCCGAGGGGAATAGGGGGAAAATGGAAAAAACCGGGCAAGTCGGACTCGCCCAACGAGGGTCCCGTACAAATTTGTAGGTACTTACATTTTATAAATAGTTCAGGAACCGAGTCTCGCAGTTTTTTCCGAGCTTTTCTCGAACTTCAAAGACTGATTTTTTTTAATGAATTAATAACAAATGTATAGTTATCAGATTTTTCCCTATATTTATTACTCGCTAAATTTCATAGTTCTAGGTCAACGGGAAGTACCCTATAAATTTTGATTCCCTTGAGTGTCGAAATATACGTTTTTTTGCGGCATAAACGACCGTATTTTTTTTTTACGTTAACTTAGAAGTTTGAATTTTTCACAGCTTCAAGGGACTGTAGACCTGAGTGTATGGTTTTAATTTCAACTCGATACCTCCACGCGTTCCCGAGATAAAGGGTCTTGACAGACAGACGGACGGACAACAAAGTGATACTATAAGGTTTCCTCGTTTTCCTTTTGAGGTACGGAACCCTAAGAATATAATAGGTAAGAGTGGTGGTAGCGCAGCGGTAAAGCGCCGGCCTCACATTCTGGAGGCCGTAGGTACAAACCCCAGCATGTCCGCATGTACCATGACATGGTTATATTTGTGAATTTGTAGTAGCAATACCGCTCGCTAACGGTGAAGGAATCTTATGCTACATATGCTAAACTGCATTATGGGTACAGTATGTTACACTGGATATGACAGAAGAATTCTAACAACTCCCCACAGTTTTTAATCGGTTTTTAAGTATTTAGAAGTTGATGATGGTAGGATACAGGAATGGCAAGAATCCTGAAAATAGTACACTTAATTTTGTTTAGGCATTCTTTATAAAAGGGGACTCGGAATTAAGTCTATGAGCCTTAAGTGTGCCCTAAAATCTGTATTAACATGATTGAGAGATTGTACTGACACCGCAAAATCGATCTGAAAAACAAAATAAGATTTTTTTTCCACTGGCAGCGCCAGTGTTACTGTATGGATGGAGCCCCTTAACAGATATAATAACCACGTAACATCTTACACCCGGTCTTCGTTTGCCATGAGGCATGATTGAATTCAAGTTTTAACATGTCCTGATAATAAAAAAAAAACCTTATGTAACCTAGGATAGAGTAGGGTACTTAAACTAACTGACAGGTATTATAAAAACCTATTTACCTCTATTTTGTCAGGTGTGTTACTTTATTGTATATATTTATTTCTTCTCTTCTCTTTGAGGTATTTATTTTCTTTTTCTCTTTCACAGTCCGTTTGGAAAACATCGTGAGGAAACCTGACTGCCTGACCTGTCACATACATCAGCACTTGAAATCGCCAATCCGCGGTGGGCACGCGTGGTGATTAAGGCCATACTCTCTCCCTGAGAGAAGGCCTGTGCCCTACAATGGGACGTATATAGGCTGCTTATCCTACTAGTACTATAAATGGGAAAGTGAAGATGTTCTGATGTTTGTAACTCAATCAAACAATAACGGCTGAACGGATTTACATGGAACTTGGGTTACAGATAGACAAAGACCCGAATTAGGACATAGCATACATGATATCCCGGTAATGCGTTCCCGTAGGATAATATTTATCTTAAGTTTAAAATAGATGGCGTTGTGCGAGCGAACGTTGTGTTTTAAAATAGATGCCGTTGTGCAAGAATCGTATAAAGGGATTCTGTGGCGGTACGAAGTTCGCCAGGACAGCTAGATCTATATACTTTGACAGTTCGCTTACCGGCAAAGACGGCACCACCGAAGGCGGACGCGATGCTCAGCAGCAGAGTGACGGCGGTGCGGTCACAACCGGCCCACGCGATGCCCAGCAGCCCGAACGCGGGGATGAACGCCGCTGAAACAATAACCAAATAAAACTTCCGTAAGCACTACACATTATAACACAATTCCGGACTCACTTATTTGATTGTCTCTCGGAAGAGTCCGACCAGGTGTCGCTCAATTAAGGAAATTACCGGAATTAAGTTCATAAAACAAATAAATATCGTCCACATACCACAATTGGACCGCATTACGCGGAAATATTCCCACTAACAATATGTAACTTGCGAGAAAAACGCTTTTTTATGTATCCGATTGTTTTTTTCATGTTTTTGTTCAGGACGTGTTTAATGTCATAGTGATTACAACAAAAAACAATTAACACACCAACACGATTAACACGTCTGTACAAAAACGTGAAACAAAACAATCTAATACTTACAAAAGCGTTTTCCTTCTATTATTATTTTTTTGTTTATTGTGGGTTGGAATGTTTCTGCGTAACACAGTCCAATTGCTCTATTCCCAAATAGTGGGTGACTATTTGGCTATTCGCCCCTACCATAATTTTCCCGACTATGTTTTCATACTAAGTGACCCCGTCAAGTTTGTACTTTTGTCTATTCTGATAGTGTAAGTGTGAAAGAATTCAACAAATTATATTTTTTGTTTATTATATGTCAGTAGAAACAATAAATTCAATATTATTAGTTATTTTTAACTCTCAGAGCCCTAAAAAAGTGATTTCCCAAGACACCTACGTATACAGAACTTTTATACTCACTAAATTTCACCAGCCAATTCCATCCACCTTTTCCATTCAGTATAAAAAGTTAAAAATAAAATTGAGAATTTTTATACTTTTTCTTATCGGAAGTCAGGTTTTGCGTAATTTTACAAACACTGTATAACCGAGACTTCTTGAACTGTGACTGTTTTATCGCATTTGATTTAATCGTGTTAAGATTATGAAGTTGTTTAAGAATTAAATAAATTGGTTACTAATAACTTCTCCTCTGTATGGACTCACCGGATTCAACCTACTCAAAACTGTCAAATACATACATATTTTGACACTTCGGAAACGTAAAAATGGATAATCCAATACAGTGGACAGTTATGTAATAGAAGGGCTGGGGCAAACCAAGGGCAAAGGAGCAAACCTACCTTATCATTTTTTAAGACATCATTCTTACATTTCCAGCCAATTCAATCACTTGTCCTGGTCCCAAACTAGGATACGCTGTGCTACGGTAACCAAGCAAGGAAATCATCACAAAAATGGAAATACACCCAGACTGAGGCCACTCCTACAAATCTACGGCGGCCCCAGTGAGAATTGACTCCACGACCTCCGGCGTAATGATCAGACGTGATATCGCCAGACGAATGAGGCAAGCAATGAAGAAAGAGAGGCGACTCTCACCGACAGTATTCCAGAGTTTCATGCTGTTGAGGCGGGAGATATAACCGCGAGCCAGCAGCCAATCGGCGAACGTGCAAATGATAATCCCCGCCACCCATGACGTCAGGTACGGCAACGCCGACAGCTTGGCATTCTGTAAGACGAGAAATCACATAATTCACATTCACATAATCAGCCTACAAACTTCCCAATGCAGGCCACAGGCCTTCACTCAAAGAGAAGGTATGGGCTTAATAAGGATTTGACAGTGCAGAGTTGTAAAGCAAATAAATAATTCAGTCAGTAGAAAGTTCAGAAAAGGGCCCTGTGATCTCTCCCCTTCACCTTACTGTTCACTGACTAGGTTATCCATATATTAAGTGTTAAAAGAACAAAACTTTGAAATCGCGAAAAAAAATCCGACTTCAATGCCGCAGGTGGCGATTTTAGTATGGAACAGCTAAATCTTTTTTCGCAATTCGAAGTTGTTCTCTTAGTAAAAATCATTCGTATTGAAGGGTATTGGGTAGAATACCCCATTGTTTGATGTATTGGGGGATTCATTACCCAATCTATACACATGGAGCGGCTAAAAACATATAAGAATTGACGTCATCCAACCACCGGACACTTACAGATTTGAGTTGGTCACGTTTCGTATCCGGCGTGCGTGCATGCAACGGCTAATTAATGTTGAATGAATAAATTAATGAATGAATGAATTTATTGTGCTAATGTTGATGAAGCGAAAGATCATTTCAGTATCGTGGCAAGTGGCAGACCCTGGTCCCTGCGGCAGGGCCCTGCCTACCCTCCGGGATAAAGGCGTGAGTTGATGTTATGTTACATTGCGTATCGAAATCCGTTCATCATCAGCCATTTGACGTCCACTGCAGGACATAGACCTCCCTCATGATTTTCCAAGTTTCCCGGTATTGTGCCGCCCGCATCCAGCGACTCCCTATCCAACGTAAACAGGTGGTCAGTGGCCAGGTCAGAACTTTTTCGCTCTTAACGGCCATCAGTTCTCCGAGCTACGTGCCCCACCCACTACCACTTCAACTGAGCAATTCTTCGATCTATATCAGTAACCCGGGTTCTTCTGCGGATCTCCTCATACCTGATTCGAAATCCGTTCGCACACAAAGACTTACAGAGACAATGTCGAAGTGCAGTATGTTGTTCATATAAGACGGCAGCTCAGTCAGCTGCGTGTAGAAGAGCCAGGACTGGCCGCACTGCGCTATGAGGATCGCCCACAGCGGAACGCACGTCAGAAACTTCAGCCACGGAATCGACACAGTTTTCTTGTCTTCCTGGGGACGAGGCAGTTTTTATTAGTCACCATCGAGGCCAGACCATACGGTTTTGCATATAAACTTGAATTTAGAATAAGAATAAAGTACCTGGATGACTGCATGATATCGGTATTTTTTTTTGGTTAATCGTGTTTTTTGAAATTATAATAGGGGTTAAAGTATGAAATTGCCGTTTTATTGCAATTGGTTCTTTGAATTGACATAGAATCTTCATGGTTTGAGGTTTTCGAAGGAAACTTTTTTCAAATGGTTTCTATGATGTTCTTTTTTTAAAAAATGTGAAACATTTGAATATCGACTTTCAATTGTTTTTGTTATTCAATTTAGACAAGAAAGATGGATACTGCGAAAATTCGAGTGATTATGAGTATCAAATTTTTTCAATCAAAACTAGGTATAGATACAAAAAAAGACCTTAAATGTCCATTTTATTATCTAGCTAACCCTCAGACCAAATTTATCAAAGTATACTATTTTTTTACGTTATTGAAAATGTTAATGTGCGAACGAGATAGCATGCTATACGTAACAAGAGCCTTAACCCAGTTGTTACTGATATTTTTTTTGTCTCGTAATTTTTTCGTTACTTTGATGACATGGAAAAAGAATAAAAAACACCTGAGTTTTCAGGAAAGCTCGGAAAATGTGGATCGTTTTAAAGATGGGTAAGTAATAGACGGCTACGTTAACGCTGACAAAATTGTATCGATTGTGTAGCAGTTAATTGATTGTACTCTATTTTCATTTAAAGAAAAAAGTTGGTAACTACAAAAAAGGTTTCTTCTGTAAACTCGATCGAAACGAAACGCAATTCTCTAAGATGATTTTCCGAGTATTTTTTCAACACTTCAATCATTTGCGAACTTGGATAATTTTAAAAAGGTTTCATTCCAATCCAACCCGGCTCGAATTTTTTGAAATTAAATACGAACTGATTTTGTATAAAATTGTGACGCTACAGCGCGCTGATACGAATAACTAAGTTGTGTACAGTGAACACAGCTGCGGCCCACATAACTGATAATAATACATAACAAGATCGCACGCGATGAAATCCTACACATTCGGTTAGTAGAGCGCTTTTCATGGTTTGACTACTTTTTTTTTTTTTTGTGATGGCTTTCCTAAGGATTCTGCCAACGTCCGAGTTACGAAAAAGTACTAACCGAAACTTTCATTACCTACTCAGTATTTTTTGTAGCGGTAAAGTCGCTCAAAACTAGAGAGATTCATATGATATGAATGAAATGATACTCAGTTTGCTCATTGCCAAAAAAGACTAATATATAATAAAACCTGCCAAGTTCGAGTCGGACTTCAACTTTAGTAATTTTTCTAACAACGACGTTGCGCGCACGATCGACGAGTGAAATGAGTAGCGATTGTGTTGTGTGGATGTAATAATTCACCGTCATAGACCGTAAGATTTATGTGGGATGCTTTTGGGTACGAACCTGGGGCCCAATGGACCAAGTGATGTACTCCACTTCCTTCGGGCATATCCTGGGATGCGTCTGCGGAGTGTCGTAGACCAGGAACATCCACAGGATGAACCAGACCACCCCCAGACCGCCAAAGAGGTAGAAGCAGAGAGGCCAGCCCCCGCCGTACTCCAGTGTGCATAGCCACCCTGATACGGGCAGCGATATCACTGTGCCTATGTTTGACCCTATAATATTAGAAAGTGTTTATTCTAAAACATACGTCATCGTCATTGGCGTAGGATATTGGGAGCCGGGAGACCGTGCCCACAACAGAGTATGTAGTGCTCTTCCCACCGCAGGATGTTCAAAGCATATAATATTACTGCATACATAAGCAGCCTATATACGTCCCACTGTAGGGCTCAGGCCTTCTCTCAGAGAGAGAGTATGGGCTTAATCACCACGCGTGCCCACCGCGGATTGGTGATTTCAAGCGCTGAGTTATGTGAATAGCTCAGACACCCAGGTTTCCTCACGATGTTTTCCTTCGCCGTTAGCGAGTGATATTGCTACTATAACTTCACAAATGTACATAACTTAGAAAAAAAAGTCATAGGTACATGCCCGCACTGGGAATCGAACCTGGGTCTCCCGCTTCAGAGTCCAATGTTCTACCCACTAGGCTACCACCGGGTATTACTTAATAATATTACTTCATATTATTTTGATATTGGGAACGCGATTGGCCTAACCACTCTCGAAGGTGAATAATTTACGACTTTAGGTGAACTGGAGTAGTAAATGTTATACATATGTGATATAGAATCAAAATCATTTTTTTTTTATTTAAAGTGGCACAGAAACTGCGAATTAATGAACGTTACAATTTAAACTAGGTGTCCATTTCAAAATCTAGATCATTTTGGAGAAAAATGGACAAAAAAGCTCCAAACTTAGTCTTTTCAAGTCTTATATAAAAGAATTTATATAAAATATATTCTAAAACCTCGATCTCATGCATTGAACTGGCTTTAATTCCAGACATCATTGTCTTCTAAATAATATTTAATGTTATAGTAGCTTTTTTTGCACAAAGTGTGCTTTACACATTTTTTTAACCGCGTTTCTGGCAAGCTTATTATATCCTCAGGGATCCTATTGTAGAAACGTATACAATGCCCCATAAAGGATGTAGACAATGAATTGCCCAATAATCTATGAGCAATAATAAACTGTGGCAAGAAAGTAACGTATAGGCTAGTTGAAAATTCCAGTTACGTGTAACTTAAACTAATGGCTGCATTGAGTAGTAAATAAATAAATAAATAAAGTTTTCCCTGTAAATAACTCTAAATATAGATGATTAAAAATACAAAAAAGCGGACGAGCGAGTGATTGCTTGTTATTTGGTGCTACAGAAGTCAGAGTTCACTGTCTCAGTGTATTCACCGTCTATTGATACTGGAACCTAATAAATGATGCTGGAGGATGACTCATTACGAAATACGATCCTGAATTTGCTACGACCTTATCAGAAACTGTGGAATTTTACACAATATAAATCGGCATGTACAGTCGATAGAATAGTTACTTAGTTAGAGCTGACATTTCCGCTATTAGCCTCGTGGTTGGGCCATTGTACGTAGCAAAGCTGTGAGTTTACTCCAGCCAGCCTATATCTTTCCTGAAAGCCAACTGTGCTCTAATGTCACTACTGGCCCCCTGAAGGGATCCCAGCTTCCCAATGATGGCGGTTCCGTTGCTTTTCCACGTCCTCACAGTGAATGATCGCGTGGGCGGCTGTTCTTTTTTCTTCTTCCTCTTCTGTCGGTTAGTCCCACGTTGTGGAAATGTCTATGCAGTGAGCAGTGGCCTCAGTAGATGTGTAAGATAATATAGATTTTAGTTTCTACTCGCCCGTAATGTAACTGAGAAGAGCGCATTGATGGAAAGGTTGATGCGCTATCGACGACGTTTCTGCATCTCAATAAAGATGTCATATTCATATTGCTCATATTAATACATTTACAGAGAATCATATTTAAGTAATATTGGTTCTTAATAAAATAACACTACTTAAATTTCTAATACGTACCAGCATATACATAAGCGGCGAACTTTGACCGTTCCATAGGCGGTATCCAACGAGCCAACATTGCATGCATAGCCGGGTAGGTAACTCCTTCCCCGAGCCCTTCTAGAGCTCTCACAGCTATGAAGAACTTGAAGTCAGTGTATGCTGCAATCGGGGATAGCATGGTGAATACTGCGGTGAGTAGGACTCCAATGCCGTAGACCAGTTTGCCACCAAATATTTCTGCTATTCTGCCACCAGGTACCTGAGGTTTGGTTTTCAGAATTATGGACACACAAATTTTTGTATCTAATCGACTATGGAGCAAATTTTCTATCTAGCATACTGATTTATCTAAATAGGTTTTTAAAAATTGTCCTCACCACAGATTAGTGCAACAAAAAAGAATATAATCATGTAAGTACAGCAATATCATTCCGATGTAAAACCTAACTGTAAAGTGGGTGCTCGGGGCTGCAAGTGATGTAATTTACTTCAACCAGTCGTCGCTGCCTGTACGCAATACAGAGAAGTTTGCAAAGAGGTTCGAAATTTTTCCGATACCTGCACTTACCCATTAGCTCAGTTGGAGAGCGCTGGCACGGTTAGCCAGGGGTCGGGGGATCAAGTACTGGCATGGGTGGAATTTTTAGCCTCTAAATAGGTTTTTAAAAATTATTTAAAACATTCACCTGTGTCAAGACGTATCCATAGAAAAATGAGCCCAAAATTATGCTCTGCTGTTCTGCACTCCAATTGAAATCTCCAGGCGTCTGAAATGCAGGAACATCTTCAAATGTCAGGAACATGGCTGACTCAAAAACATTTAAATAGGTTATTAGGTATACTTTTCTGTAACATCAAATAGCATTGTTATAACTTCGAGTTTTATTGTTATCACTTTAAACAGTATCAAAACAAACAAATTTTCTTTTCAAAAATAATTATATTTGGAAGATCCAGTCTCATAAGACACATTTAATTTGTGGGCAAATATACTGCATTTTACATAATTTATATTACGTAATTACCAGGAGACGGGCAGCAGCGTCTTCCTGAGATTCCAACCGCATACTGCGATCGCCAACCCGCCTGCCAAGCGTGGCGATTATGGCAAAACCCCTCATGGTTAGGAAAACTATAAAGGAGGCCTATGTCCTGCAGTGGGCTTCAAATGGATGATGATGATGATGATGATGATGATTATGATGATGGTGATGATGATGGTGATGATGATGATAATGATGATGATGATGATAATGATGATGATGATGATATTACGTAAGAACAGATCAGTGCCAGTATCGAGCATGCATTTTTTTTGCAGTTAATGTAGCACTTACCTGTAGGCACTTAGGTATTATGTTAACTTAATTACAGTTGTAGAGCCAGTATTTATTTTTAGATAGATGAAACTTATTCTGCACAGTGAATACAAAATATGTGACTTACGGGAGGCACAGTGTTGTTACTGGGCGGAGAAGCCGGACAAACATCCAAGGTAGAGTCATTTGATGGAAGAGGTGTTGTCGAGTTGATCATGGCCACTATAGCCACAGAGAGGTTGACTCGCATGGCATAGACATTGGCAAAGCCAAGGAAGCCCATGATTCCAAGCACTGTTCGACTTTTTATCCATCCTGTAGTCTCTTCTACTGTGGAGACAAGACAAGAAACTTGACAAATGCGGTGAAAATAGAGGTATCGTGTTTTTATAAATAAGGCCGTGAGTGTTTGTTGTTGAATTATTTTATAATCATTATCGAAGTTCTTAGTTCATGAGGGAACCTGGGTGTATGGAGTGGGCACGCTCTCTCTCTGAGTGAAGGCCTGTACCCTAGAGTGGGACGTATCTATATACGTATATAGGCTGCATTATCTAATCTATCTATCTAAATACCTTTAAACGAGCAATACATAATTATATATTTGGTCTAGCCGTTACCACACTTGACTACCTGAACAAAGTTTGTGCGTTCGATTCCCACTGAAGGCCACTGTACTTGATTTGTACAAATAACCTCAGTCTGGGTATACGAGTATTTCCATGATTGAGATGTCTGTCCGGTTACCACAGCACAGGGTAACCTAGTTTGGAATCAGCACTTCTATCACGTAACTGTCCACTCTACTGGGTTAACCATTTTACTGCTCGAAATTGTCAAAATATGGATGTCTTTAACAGTTCAGAGTAGGTTAAATCAGACAGTAGTAGCGCCCCGGGACAAGTGATTGTGTTGTATGGTTCTGGTCCCAAACTAGGATACCCTCTGCTATGGTAACCAGAAAAAGACAATATCACAAACATGCATAATATCAGTCTATCAAAGTAGAGAGGCACTTCCAGAGTTGAGACACTTTTTTTATACTAGGCATTTTACCAAAGTACCAAGTATAAAAAATAGAACATAACAAAATAAACAAAAAAGTTGACATGGTGACATGCCATGCCATTGTTTATCTTGAATAATTATTCACAAATATCAATAATTCCCAATTCACTTCTGTCTTATTTGATTTCTCTTGTGTGCTAAATTATAATATTGTTTTGTTGTAACAATTTTTTTGCTAAAATCTGTTGTAGCTTTTGAAACATTTGTTTTTTAATTCTTAGTAATGTATTTTTGTAATAGTTGCCACCACTACGCCAAAAAGATTTGGCAAAGACTCAGGATAGAGACACATGGAGTGGATTGGAGTAGGCAGACACCCCCATGGGTGTTCCATAACAAAAAATCTTTGAAACTAATATAAAATTATTTAATATCATGAAAATGCTGTTTATTAAAATTAATTAAAATTTTAAAATTCAAATACATATGTTAAACTCCCGTACATTGGAAATAATGTTTTTGCCACGGAACAGAAAAAAACAGTGGAAGTGGCATACGCCTGAATTACAATCGGAACCGCTGTCGCCAGTACTCACACTATCACATGGTTAACTACAAAGAAATCTTGAACATTATTGGCCGTGTCGTTTTACTTAAGATGAAATTATAAACCCCAGCATGTTGACATATTTTAAACCTTATGACAGGGCCACGCTGTCGAAATTACGTTGTATTTGTCTGTTACTTACGATGTCTGAAAACAAAATCCAAAAATTGCATAGAAAGTGCTGTCATCTAGTGACAAGTAGCCGAACTACGACGCATCAACAAAACATGTAGTTCGGCCGCCCGGCAACAGATGTCCATCGATTGCACTAGTGATGTGCGTAGTGCATAGCTTATGATATCGATAATAACTTCTACTATCAAAATATCTGTGATTATGAATTTAAGCAAAAGTAAGACATTAATAGTATAGGATTTTCATTGTTTTTATCCTTATCTAAGATTTTAGTATTATTTACACAAAGGAGATTATTGTACTAGCTTGTACAGTAATCTCCTTTGTTCATATATCCATACTAATCCATATACATACTGTAAATGCAAGTGTGTTTGTGTTTCTGTACCGATCTAGATGGGGGATAGGATGATTTCTGGGATAAAAACTATCCTATGTCCTTCCCGGGACCACTCAAACTATCTCCATACCAAACATCGCAATCAATTCAGCGGTTTAAGCTTGAATAGGTAACAGACATACAGACACATTATCACATTTGTAATATTAGTATGGATATATATATAAATCGGCCCCGGGAAGTACATAGGATAGTTTTAACCCGGATATTATTCCCTAAGGAGGTGAAATGGGGGGGTGAATCGCGGGCAAAAGCTAGTATATATCTATCCATACTAATATTACAAATGCAATAGTTAAAGGATCAACTTTACTAAGAAAAAAAAGAAACCAACCAACCAGTTTTTTATATAATCAATTAGTAACAAACAACGAAAAATATACAAAGCTTAAAATATATCTTTACTGTCCTTTACTGTACTTGTCTTTGCTGGCATCCAATTTTGTCTCCCTGCCGCATCGATCCATTTTTCCTTCTGAAAAGGATCTTTAGGAAATCTGAAAAGCAGTGGGAATATATTTCAGTCTTTTATTCGAAGATTCGGAAATGATCATAAGACGTATACTTTTTACAAGAAGTTACGCGTACTATTACATGTAGGTACGTGGACATAATATCATAAGTCAGCCTAGAATTAATTTAAAATTATTATTACATTCATTTTAATCTTTAACTCGATAACTAGGAAACAGTAGTAAAACCACTCAAACTCTGCACGAAACGAATATCGATAACTTTATCGACAACACCATCTCACTATTTTCGAGAGTTCAATGTACGATCGAGTAGCGAACATTCTAGAATCGCTCCATTTAATGACAAAGACAGAAGTAGACCTTATTGCATTCACACAGAGTTCATTTTTGTATTTTGCATTGCTGTAAAATGCCTAACGGAATTGAAAATTGAGAAACTTATCAAAATTAAATGAAATGCTACTTACCGATGATACGAAATGCCACCATGGGTGATGTTTTTGGTGCGGCTATCGTTTTTGCACTCCAAAATGGAGCAATAAGGCATATTTACAGCGCAATCCTTTTTTTTCCGTTATGGTTGACACAACCAGCTTAAACAACACTCTGCGGCGAACTGGGCTAGGTTGCGCGGAACTCCGCATAATAGTGGCACACGCGACACGCCTACTTTACACTTCTACTGTTTTTATTGTTCTGTGGTTTTTGCTTCGAGCAAATAAAGGCTTTTTTATTTATTTTTTTTTGTTTATGGTAAAAAGAAATTGGCAACCCAATCAAAAAAAAATTGGCCAGCATCCACCACAAATTAATATACTTGTACTAATATATTTCACTTAATAAATAAGCAGAAACACCAGCAACTTCTCCAGCACCAAACCTTCAAGAACTGGCAATTTAACCATGACACTAAAACAATATTTTATTTATTTGAGCTAATGATAATGCAGTCTATCTTACAATGTCATTGCTGTCCATAGGCCCTAGTAATTTCGTAGCTGAAAGATAAAAAAAAAAGATTCTTTGTTCTGTTTTTGTTTAAAGGTCGGCTGCACTTCCTTCTTGATGGCAGATAGTGAGAAAAACCGAGGAAGTCAAGTCTTTGTGTACTAAACAAATGTAGGTAAGGGAAGTAGTCTCTTATTATGTTAGTAAAAGGTAATAGGCATTAGATTAAGTGCAAAGGAATGTTTGTTTACATAGACATATTGGTGAATAAAACGTTACACTTTGATTAGATGCAAATGCAACTAGGTAGTTACCAATATCAGACTCCACCAAGTTCCTCCGGCTGCTTGTGACATCATTTTCTATGTCCGAGTTGATAATTGGACTCTCTTCTGTGGAGGACGAAGACATTTTCGCTCGCTTTCACCCTTAGATCAACGTGTATGCTGCGCAAATTTAAACCATTCCTCAGAATATGTCGATTATATTGAGGAATACTAATAAAATAATAACTAAGATTTACATCAAAATGAGTCACTGTGGTCACTGTTTTGTAAAAATCCAAAACAAAGAACTTCCGTTTCGTTCAGAATCATGTAAACGTCAATTTTGACATGTAAAATAACGGTACTATTCCGTTATTTAACCTTCATTTATTACGTGACTATTTTTCCTTAATCTGTAATCAACTTTTTTGAGGAATGCGTGCGTTCAATGTAAGAAAAATTGCGTTCCAAAATACATAAAAGGAGGTTCTTCAAAAATTAATCTGAGATAATTTGGATGTACTGGTCATGCATGAAACTGGGCACCGACTACAAATTATACTTCTATAGACCGTGATCTTCATGGCGGTAACGTGAACCACTCTGGAACTGGAACCATCTGTCCACTTTGCTCATCTGTTCATTGAGCCGTTTTCAGTACAAATTCACAAAGCAATTCATAGATGGCGCTTACAGGCGTGGCCATAGAAGAACCGGAATACGGCTGTCAAAATTAATCTGCGCTAAGTAAAATTTGACAGACGTTTTCCGGTTCTTCTATGGCCACGCCTGTAAGCGCCATCTATGATTTGCTTTGTGAATTTGTACTGAAAACGGCTCATCATTAGTCTATTTTACCAAACCGTACCTTTTTTTTCCTCTTCCGTCTACTTTCTGATCTGTCCACTTTCCCCAGCTGCTGTCCATTTTCCCTATTAGTCTATTTTAACAAACCGTAAACTTTTTTCATTATCCGTCTGTTTCTAGAAACTGTATTAGGGTACCCTTACCCATAACACTAGAAAAATACAGCATCTTTAGTAGACGCAGAGTAGTTGTATTTTCATCATAGCAAAAAATGGTCAATTCCGAGAAAACGGTCAAGTGGAGGTCGTACCCACCTCTCAAATAAAAAAACATTTAGTTGCTAGGTTCCAGTTGATGACAACATATAAAATGGTTCCGTAGACCGATGGGGAGATAGACCATTTGAGTCATATAGATGCAAAGGCAGCATCATCCAGTTTTCCCAAAATGGCAGTAAACAATTTTTTGGTTTTAAAGCAGTAACATAACTATATGGAGATATTTTTAACATACATATTTAGATAATCATGTGATTAATACAAGAAACATTTAGGATTTTATAGTAATATCATATTTTTTCTAAAAACCAGACGTTTGGTTTGGATGTTTCTGTTTCTGCGCCCAACTCGTGGATTGCTACTTTTACAATTAAATCTCTGGGATGTTGCTACATTTGCAACCACAGATTTTAGATCATAGTTAGACTGAATAATCTTAATAGTTTTGGTGTAAAGTACATACAACAGGTGTCTGCGTCAGCAGCTTATTGTATCTAAGGGAGACCATACCGACAAATGAAATTATAAACTTTAATTTTAGATATTGTAGAATTAAAAATTAGTGGATTTTTCATTGGACAAAAAAAAGTCGTTGTTAGATACATAATCTGCATTTCGGATTTATTAGATTTTAATGCACCCTACCTATGACACTCGCGCCATCAAGACGAATCGAAATTTTTCACCTTTTATTGGAAAAATATACCTTATTTTGTTTAATTCCACAAAAATAAATATCTCACCAAAGAACAACAAAACTGTAATCACCAATTATTAAACTAAGTGTCATGGTGGCCAAATACAGACACCTCATTGGCCGAATCGGATGTTGCTGTCTTTGGCATTACTCAAGTGGATAATGCTGTTTTTGCTACAATCCTAAGATTTAACGGCAATTTATATACGGGATATTGCTTATTTTGCTACAAACTAAATAATTAAACCAATTAAGCTGATTTTACACTGACAGACTGCATTCAAAGTTGCTATCGTGAAAAAATTGGATGATGCTGCCTTTGCATCTATATGACTCATTTGGAAAAGTTGACCGATGGGGAATTTAGGCAGATGATTCCGTAGACCGATGGGAAAAGTAGACCATTTTGGAAAAGTTGACCGATGGGGAATTTAGGCAGATGGTTCCGTAGACCGATGGGGAAAGTAGACCTTTTGGAAAAGTGGACCGATGGGGAATTTAGGCTGATGCTTCCGTAGACCGATGGGGATAGTAGACGGATGGTTCTGGAGGGACGTGAACATAGTCACAGATCGTTTGCATATCGCTTACTGCAAAGACAGTTTGAAAAAAAGATTTGTGCGGACTATACAATACCTACATGTATACATACTTCTAAGTATAATAATAATATTTTTTTTTGCCTCAAGACTCAAGATTCATATTTGGTTAGTACATTTCAAAACTTATATTTATGTTATATTTAAATTATTTCTAACTTTTTAGTGCTGTATTGTTTCGAAGTCGGTTTTAATTTTTTATTTATTTTTTTCCAATTTTTAGTAGCCGGGGGAGCGGGAGAAAGAAAAATAAACCCTACCTACTTAATTCGTTGCTTTAAGTCCTCAATTTCCATCTCCGAAAGTCCACTAAAACATCACCAAATTACCTTGGGACTACTTTTACGCTATTTTATACGTATATTACCAAAGGATGGGCCTCATTATACCTTATTTACTGCTGTCCATTGAAGAGTTCCGTTCTCCATCTCTGAAAGTCTTCATCAGATCTTCACCAAATTAAAATGGGACCAATGGGACGTCTACTCGAACAAAAAAAGAATTGTCGAAATCGGTTAAGATTTGACGGAGTTATGTTACCATTATTATACCTAAAATATAACGTTATATTTGGTAGATTTTTGTTTTTCTGTAATAAAGTAGACTCGTGTGACCGAAAACCTTACTGCATCAAAGACATTATTATTTCGTTCCTCATAAAAGAGAAGTAGGTATTTACAAAAACACTAACCAAACAATTTTTATTTGGATATAAAATGGAATCATTACTTTTTTACGTAGGTATTAGATATTGATAACCTCATATTACTGAATTAAGAGGTTTGACACATTCATGAAGACGTAATTTATTTTCAAACATTCCATTTTATTCTTGGTCATGCGAATGAAACAACATTTGTGTTTTCTTGTGATTTCGACAATTTTGGCTAGTAGACTCCGCGCACGATAAGTCTGCGCGTGGGTAAAAACTGTATATATTTCGTTTGCAATAAAGTTTAATATAAAGTTTATAGTTTAATATCTAACTTCGTAGACAGCAGGTTTATAGAGCTCCTTTGATTATTATTACGGTCGGGAGATCATTTTTCATACCAAATTAAATTATATACGCCACTTGTCGCGCGCAGACTTATCGTGCGCGAACTCTACGTTACTTTGTTTTGATAACCAGAGGGCAAATTTTCTTATTTTGTCCGTTTAGTTGACACTTGAAATTAATACTGCAGAAAAGCCTATGGATACGAAGTTTAAATATTAAATGCTAGCACCTTAGAAACTCCTTAGTTTTCGAGATATAAATTCTTGAAAATCCAAAGGTATTTATACCATTTTTACAATCGGTTTTAAGGATTAAAAATACATTATAATTAAATCATGAAAACTTGAATTATACTTAAAAAAATTAACGTCAGATAAGTGATATTATCTTACCTACTGTTTGTCAACAAATTAGTCAACGTTTGTCTAGCTAGCAGATGAGAGCATTTTCCGTATTCCTGTCTGCGAAACAACGAATTTTGTAGCATAATCTTCTTATTTTGTTTCTGGTCACAATGTGAATGAGTCCTAAGTTATGTGATAATGTATTATCATAGTTTTACTAAATTTAAGCTAGAATAACGTTTCTAGTAATAAAATTATTAAAATTAATCAACATAAGCTCAAAATTAGTTTTTAATTTTTCTCAAAAACTACAAGGTTTTAGCATCCTCCCCTTCCCAGAGGGGCTTCCCCCTTCTTCCCTCCCCCTCCTCATACCCCCCATCCCTTAATTCCAACACATAGAGTGCGCTCACAAATGTAATGGTTTGTGATGGTTTACGATCCCGGCACCTGTCAAAGTGAGTATCTTTTTTAGCATCGAATTAAAAAACAGACTTTACATCACTTTGACAGATGCGCCATATAAAACACGTGACAGACACGCACGGGCACTCGTATTACTTTATAATCTGTGATATTAGGTACTTTAAAATCTGTGCGCACGACACGAGCACTGGAGTAGACACCTCTATTGCGACAAGTCTGGAAAAAGCAATAAAATACAAAATATGGTAAAGGTTTTTATTTATAAAAGTATCCAAATAAGTTATGTAATAAATTAATTTTAAGTACATTTTGATATAACATAATCCAATAAATAATTTCACAACACTACTTAAAGAGACGTATCTTACTATCGTCCTATAAAAAATATTTAGGTATCAGGCGAAATAGATAACTAGTCTGTTTTTTAATACGATGCAAAAAAAAAACTGTCACTTTGACATGTGCCGGAGTCGCAACATATTGGCAGAATCCTTAGGGTAGCCATAATTGAGAATTGAATTGTATACATTTTGTTGTTCTCTATGTGGACACAAATATAAGTTTATTTTTTAAAGGTCGTGTCAGACGATGGCTAAAATAACAATATGTCGCGCGATGTCTTGCTGCTCTATACTAAATCCGACCGCAGTCGTGTGTGGACGCGGGTTGCATGTTGGATATTTTGTGAAAAACCTTCGCGTCACTTGTTGCATCTATTCAGTTGGACTCGAAAAATTGTCGAAATCACAAGAAAAGACGGGAAACAACAACCAAGAAAAAAAATGGAATGTTTGAAAATTAATTAAGTCCTCATGAACATGTCAAACCTCAAACCCAGGGCTACCATTTTACTACCAAATAAAAATTGTGTGAGCTACTTTAGTATATTTATTAGAAGCTAAATAATAGGGGTTAAAGTATGAAATTGCCGTTTTATTGCAATAGGTTCTTTGAATTGACATAGAATCTTCATGGTTTGAGGTTTTCGAATGAAACTTTTTTCAAATGGTTTCTATGATGTTCTTTTTTTAAAAAATGTGAAACATTTGAATATCGACTTTCAATTGTTTTTGTTATTCAATTTAGACAAGAAAGATGGATACTGCGAAAATTCGAGTGATTTTTGAATACGAGTTCCGACGCGGAACTAACGCGGCAGAAACAGCCCGCAATATCAATGCTGCGTTTGGAGAGGGGTCTACTAATGAACGCACCGTGCGATTTTGGTTTAAACGCTTTCGTGATGGAAATTTCGACTTAAATAACGAGCCACGAGGAAGACCGCCCACACAGGTGAATAACGATGAATTAAGAGAGATAGTGGAAGCCGACCCTAGTCAAACTACCCAGGAATTAGCGGCATGATTTAACGTTACCTTACCCACAATATTGACTCACTTGCGTCAAATCAATAAAATAAAAAAATACGAAAAATGGGTGCCTCATGATTTGACTGATCTGCAGAAAGAAACGTGTGTTGAAACTTGTGTTGCCTTGTTGAACCGGTACAGAAATGAAGGAATATTGGATCGAATTGTAACATGTGATGAAAAGTGGATTCTTTATGATAACCGGACTACCATTTTTTTCGTGATTTGGACAATTATCTACGTGACAAGAAGTTTTCTTCCCAGGAGGCAGTACAAAATGCTTTCACACAGTTTGTGCAGTCTAGATCGTTGGAATTCTATCGCAAAGGCATTAATGACCTTTCCATTAGATGGCAGCAATGTATAGATAATAATGGCAACTATTTTGATTAAATAAATTTGTCAAAAATTTAAAAAATAAACAATTTAGATTTTCAGTAAAAATCGGCAATTTCATACTTTAACCCCTAATATTTGTGAATTTTTGTGCAATAAGGTTTTTGGTCACACGAGTCTACTTTTTTGCAGTAAAACAAAAATCTACAGAGTACCTATATATTTTAAAATGGTAACACTGTCCCATTTTTTGCATCGAATTAAAAAACAGCCGCCTAGCCCAGCACCTAAACGATCTTGACAGCTTGTCGACCGGTATAATATGTGTTCTGTAGTCGACCTAGCCCACAGGAACGACAAGTCAATACGTGCGGGAGCTAAACAAGCCGCGGGTTTTCTCGCGATTTTTTTTAATAGAACGCTCTTTAAGCCATAGGTATAGAGCATTTTAAGTGGTAATTTCTGAAAAACATATTTTCGAAATCATGTTTTAACTCTTTATCAAGTGTTTAAAAAAAACAGATTTTTGGAAATAGGACTATTTCGTTTTTTTTATTGCACCCCTAGTATTCTGCCAATGTCAGGTTATTTATAAAAACAAGATTCCTTTTAAAACACTTCACAAACGCAGTAGGTATAAATAGTCCATGGTACTCTTTCCCTTGTAAAGTCTCTACCACTGATTATTTACAATGCGTTTATGGAGTGTTTTAAGGAATCGTGTTTTTATAAATAATACCAAGATTGTTTCGAGATTGTGTGCTGCCTTTTTGCTCCACAAACCACACGGTGTTGCGGCTGGGCTAAGAACGATTTATGTTCGAACTGCTAAAGGCGTGGGCCACATAGAAAGGAGGCGGGGCGAGGGCGCGGAAAGGAGTCTATAGAGTCACAGACCACACTCCTTGCTCTGTGGTCTGTGACCCAATACAACGCGTCGTATCTTTTCCGCGCCCTACGTCCTTTCTGTGTGCCCACGCCAAAGTTGCGCGCTTTCAAGGGAAGGGGGCTAAAGAGTAAAACAGACTGTATCACGCAACCTTTTGTGGTTCCTAAAGGATCCTACGTTATGCTTCAATCACGAAAGGGGCCAAAAGGTTTTGCAGATAGTCGGCATAAGCATGCCCATGATGACCGTGGATATGAGATTCACACTGTGATTGTCCAGAATATTTCTACCACTGATGTGTTTCACTGACCCGTTAGAATGCGACACGATCTTCCCGTCTTTGTCCAAACCTGGAAAGAAGAAAATGCGATGTTAACATAATATAACTTTTATTTACACGCCTTAAACACAAGATAATAAAAAACAAAACCAAGTGCGAGTCGGCTGTCATAATTACAAATGATACTTTATTTTAAAGGTGTAAATACAATGCTACAATTATAAATTCATAATATTCACTGATTTCTTGTATTTGTGTGAATAAGTGTGTGACTAATTCAACCTTCTAACTTTCGTTTGACACGTGAATGAGAGTAGGTTTTAATATGTTTGAATAAAAACGACAGGATATTGACATCTCGGTATTCCATACAAAATAAATGGAATATATTGTTACGTTCTAGTATATATGGCGAATATATAGCGTCATCGGATAGAGGGTGGCCTGAAACGGACTACAAAATATTTTTCAGGCGCCTGACTTAACCGCCATGGTAACTTGGGTGAAATTTTGATAAACTTTACTAGTATGTGACAGAGCACCGGTCAAACGGTCTGAAACGGTATTTCAGCCTGCTGAAAACGCCTCCAAGGCACGGAAAAACGCGTTCAAAGTTTTACCTCCTATCCACCGTCGTAACAATATATTTTACGTTTGCACAGATTAGGAGTCTTTCTAGTATTGTTTATTTTCTTGTATTGAGTCATGGTATCACTAGAAACTGACAGCTCGTAGGATCTCATTCTCAGTTCATGACGTATGTCCGTTCTTGAAGTACTTCCGGTTTCATACTCTGGTTCTTTTTGTTCGCTTTAAAAATTAATTAAAGCCCAAATCGAAAAATTCAGCCCAGGCTCTCAAATATTATAGCTATTTTCTCGGAAAAAATATAAAAACAGAACTAATTTTTTTAGGACAATACCCATTGTGTTATGTTTTATAAAATTACTCGTTCTAATCGTTAGAATAATATGTATTATGAAAATAAAATGAACCTATTCAGTGTTATTTCTTGCTATTAATTATATGGCTTGAAATTGCATGTCAAATAATATGCACTCATAAAACATTTCACAACAGGGCCATCTATTGAAGAGTGTATATCTCCCAGTTTATAAGTTATGAAAATGTAGCAATATTTACCGGAGTATTGCAGAGTAGCGCCCATGTAAGAGTCGATGAGACTGCCGAGAAATCCCGCCACGGCACCGAAGACAACCAGCGGCCACTGCGGCGGCGCGTACTGCAGCATTGTCCCGTCCGAGAAGTACATCAGGGCCAGATACTGGGATATACCCACGACGAGGCCTCCTAGGGTACTGCAGAGGGTCCCAATCACTGTGACACCTCCATTGGTTCCTTTAGGGACTCTTTCCCAAGTTGTGATGAGGTAGGGCTCGGAGTTTCCGAGGACTGTTCCTAGTTCAGAGGCCCACGTGTCGCCATTGCAGCAGGCTAGTGTACCTGCGAGACGTAATATAATATATGTAAATAGGTAGGTTATACAATTTATTATTTAAAGCATCTGTGGTCCAAAATGTTAATACAGTCTGTTAGCTTTTAGAATATACCTCGGGCTCTAGAGTAGGCTTCGGTTTTCGCCGAAAGCACACGAGTGTAACACTACTTCTTGCTCTGTATAAAACTTTTCTTCACTATTTTGAAAAGTTATGTAAATTAAGTGTCATATAAGTTCCGATATTTCTATTACACGAATATATCCGATTCTATCCGATAGTAGCCGAGGTATATTCTAAAAGCTAACAGACTGTAACAATGGTTCCTTTCTATTAGTATGATGTGTATCACACTTTTTAACAATAGGTACATATTTCAATATGCGTGTTGTTCATCATGTTTTTTTTAGTTTATCGTTATACGAGTGTGTGTCGACTGACGGGTAAGATATATCTATGTTTAAACTACGAGTAAGATCCACCGTTCGTTGGCATACATGCACTTGAGAGTTACTAAAACTGTCAAAAGTTACCAACCTATTTAGAAAAAGTCGCGGTGAATCCTGCAAGTGGTGATTACCAGAATTTTTTAGATGTAATTTTTACACTGTTTATATCATGGGAATTGTTTTGGAATCGGTAAACGTAGTGTAGGACGTCCTCAGACTCGGTGGAGCGATGATATTCGCAGGGCGGCTGACAAGAGCTGGATGAGAGTGGCCGAGGACCGTGCTCAGTGGCGTGCAGTAGGAGAGGCCTATGTCCAGCAGTGGACAAGCATAGGCGGATGATGATGATGATGTTTTCTAGGCAATACCACAAAACAGTCTTGTCGGATTTTAGTGATCTGTGTCATACTTGGTAAAATATGCCGTATGTGATATTAGGTAATAAAGAATATTCTTATATTATGTATACTACTTGATAGTTACTGCTACAACAGAACGCTATCCTTACTAATATTATAAACGCGAAAGTTTATATGTATGGATGGATGTTTGTTACTCTTTCACGCAAAAACGGCTGAACGGATCCGGATGAAATTTTGCACAGAGATAGATTATAGTCGCTCGTAGCCCCGGCTGCCAGATTCATTTTAAATGATCACGAAGGTTAAGCAACACAGGGCGCGTTCAGTGCATGGATGGGTCGCCGTCTATGCGTAACGCTAGTGGCATTTTTCCGAGCGGTTCCGTGCTTCACAAGGCACGTTAAGCTGTTGGTGCCGGCTGCCGTCGATAGATGGCAGTCGTTAAGCCAAGTCAGAGGCCTTAGGGCGCCTTGACAACTTCTGACAGTAGACGAGCCACTAGTCTACAAGCCTCCACCAATCCGGACTTGGCCCCTGTGGTGGAGTATGGCCTATACCTTCCTCAGGGAAGAGACCCGTGCCCCTCGGTGGGGACATAATGGGTTGATGATGATAGATTATAGTCTGGATTAGCACATAGGCATTTTTTTTATCCCGGAAATATACACATCAAAATTAGGCATCGAAGTCGCGGGCAACAGCTAGGTATTAATATAATATGTTTCATAAGCAGGTTCTTACCAAGTAGGCCAACAGAGAGCCAAGATGCTCTATAATCCTTGAAAAAGTCTATGGGTCTTTCCGAGGCGCCAATGTCTAATAAATAGAGTAGAGCCAGCTGAGTTGCCATGCCACCATTGCAGAGAACTTGTATCCAGTTCCTTTGACCTCCTGAAATAATAATTTACATGGCTGGGATAAGACCAACTATTCGTTTCCAAATGAAATATATTATGTAAGTTTCATAAACCAAGAGAAGCCCTGAACCAAAATAACTGTGTATGCTAAACATAAATAAAAATCAAAATTGCACAAGTGTCTGTCTCGCTTGTTCAATGTAGGTGATTATATTTAACGTAGGATCGTAATATCATAGGATAGTTAGAAAAATATTATTTATTTATACTTTAAATATCAACATACCTACCTACTTAAAATTAATCTGTTGCCCTGTTTGTCATAACATTAGTGAAATCCCAAAATAAAGATAACAGGGGACAAAATGTTTTGGTCAGGCATAAAGAGATAAACAGTGACACAAATCCCAATTGATAGTCTCGTCATAACCTTGAATAATAATTGGTTCAGTTCACCTTGAAGAATAAGAAAGTTATTAAGGCGATTTTTTTGTAACAGTAGGAATTAAAAAAATGTCTTATCTTCACAAGATGCCCATGATGTATCATATTCTTTCTATAACTTATTTTATGTTCAGTTACCAAGGAATTTAAAACTACCTAAATTTTATAAGTTGCAAGCCATACCTTCTTTAAAATCCTCTTCCACTTTCTTCTTTAAATGTGACCTATACTTTGTGGCCTTGGAAGAAGTTAGAAAGAATGTAACGAGTGCCGTTATAAAGCAGAAGTTACTCAATGTGAGTATAAACCCAACAACAAAGCCTAACATCGCTCCTGTGACATCTACACTCTTTCTACGGTAACCGTAGATGGCCAGTATTATAGGAATGAGGCAGGAGGCCAGCCATCGTGTGGGAGATATCACAGCTGGCTCTGAAATTTAAATAGATTTTTTGTTATATTTGGTGAGATTAAAATAAGAAGTGAAAATTATGCAGGCTGGTTTATTTTAGACTAAGTAGTATTGCCGGTGAGTTTGTGTACAATCTACAGCAGCTCAACCCCATTTTGTGGTAAAGTCACCTGTAAAGTAACTAATTCTAATCACACCACAACATAACCACTTGTCCTTGTCCCAAACTAGAATACTCTGAGGTAATTATGGTAATCACTCAAGGACATGACAAAACATGGAAAAACCCTGGCTTCGAAATCAAATATGTTACGAGACAAATGAGGCAGTCCACACACTTAAATCACATTCACACAGTGCGGCAGATTATACAGAAGACCGAAGAGTATAATCGGCCCCTGTTCTTAGCGTTTGTGGACTATGAAAAGGCCTTTGACTCAGTCGAGACCTAGTCTGTTCTGGAATCTTTGCAGTGATGCCAAGTCGACTGGCGATACATCCAAGTGCTGAGAGATCTGTAGGTACAACGCCGTTACTATGGCCGTCCGAATTGAGAACCGGCAGTCCGAGCCTATCCCCATACGTGAGACAAGGGGATGTTATTTCCCCGAAATTGTTCACAAATGCAATGGAGTATCCTTCAAGACACTGGACTGGAGGGGTACGGAATTAACATAAACGGCGAGTAGGTACCTTTCACACTTGCGATTTGTAGACATCGTCATCATGGCGGTAACGCTGCTTGCATCTACAACATATGCTGAGTGGACTAGCTGATTCTTCCCAACGCAGTGGTCTCCGGATGAACTTGGATAAAACCAAGGTTAAGTTCAATAAACACGTAAATCCGGAGCCAATTGCAGTTCAAGGCAATATTCTCGAAGTTGTTAAGGAGTATGTTTACCTCGGGCAAAGCATGCAGTAACTTCGAGAAAGAGTCCAATAGAAGAACGTACGGTGCCGAAACATGGACACTCACGATGGGGCTGGTCCACAAATTTAAAGTCACTCAACGTGATATGGAAAGGGCTATGTTCGAGGTTTCTCTGAAAGATCGAATTTTAAACGAGGTGATCCGACACAGAACCAAAGTCACCGACATAGCCCACAGAATGAGCATGCTGAAGTGGGAGTGGGCCGCCCATATCACCCGAACAACTGATCACCGATGGGGTAGAAGAGTTCTTGAGTGGAGACCGCGGATCGGTAAACGTATTGTAGGACGTCCTCAGACTCGGTGGAGCGATGAACTTCGCAAGGCGGCTGGCAAGAGCTAGATGAGAGTAGCCGAGGACCGTGCTCAGTGGCGTGCAATGGAAGAGACCTATGTTCAGCAGTGGACAAGCGTAGGCCGATGATGATGAAGCAGGTAACTTTAACTTTTTGCGTACCCCTCCGGGATACAGGCGTGAGTTTATGTAAGAGCTTCATACCTGAATTTATAACATAATTTTAATGTGCTTCAATCTTTAAAGTTAACCTAGAACACTGGACTGTACCTATGTGTAGGTCGTTATTATCTTGCAACCAAAAATTATATATAGGTATTATCGTATGTAGGTATGTATTTTGTTTTTTCACACAAGATATTTATATAGTGCGTTGTGTACGAATATTTACATAATGTAAAACCGGTCGCCGCTGGATTGTTGAAGGTGAACGTTTCACGACTCGAGTGTCGCACATTTTGTTTAAATGAAAAACGCCAAAAAAGAGACAAAAAAATCTATTCAAATAAGCCTAATTGCTGATGGCCGTTGGGGCGAAAAAGTTCTGACCTGGCGACCGCGGACCGGACGACGCAGCGTCGGCAGGCACCCCACCAGATGGTCTGACGACCCGGTTACGGTGGCGGAGAGTCGCTGGATTCGGGCAGCACAACACCGGAAAGCTTGGAAAACCATGAAGGAGGCAAATGTTCTGCAGTGGGCGTCAAATGGCTGATGATGAAATAAGCCTAAAGATCTCTCCAAATTGTTTTGTTACTAGCGGTTACCACGACATTTTTATGAGTATTGTTCTGGGATAAAAGGTAGCCTATGAGCTATTCCAAATCCGTTTAGTTGTTTTGGCATGATTGAGTGACAAAAGGTAGCCTATGAGCTATTCCAAATCCGTTTAGTTGTTTTGGCATGATTGAGTGACAAACATCCATCTATTCAAACTTTCGCATTTATTACATTGGTACTAGCTGACTCGGCATTAATTAGCCCGCAACCTATTCTCAGACCTACTAAATATACACAAAAAATTTCATAAAAATAGTTGAAGCCGTTTCGGATGAGTTTGATAACAAACACTGTGACACGAGATTTTAATATATTATGGACCTTTTAGACGAGGCCAATAGACGAGACAATCGAGTAAGCCAGGCGAATATTGGCTTCGTGTGAATGGAACCAGGCGAATGCATTGGATTGTCCCAAGCTAATAGCTTATGCCAGTCGAGTGAATTAGAACGATTTCGAATTTGCTGGCGCCAGTGCTTCCCCCACTACTTTCCCATTGGATTGGCTTGTGTATTGGCTTCATGTGAAACGTGTTTCCGTCCCGGGCGGGGCGAGTAAGTAAGCCAGTCCAATACATGTCATGTCGTACGTGTTGTTTTATTTTTAGGTTTCTTTTAAAATTTATTTCTTCTTCTAGCATATCCAAAATCTCTTCATGCATTAGCTTAATAACATTTTTGAACGTAGCTCTTAAAGCAATTTTACGTCTGTCCATCGTTAATAGAAATGAATTTTATTTACTTTACTTATTTATATCGGTATCGACTGGCTTGTGTGTGAACGACATGAAGAAAATTTTGCGTTTTTCACTGGATTGGCTTACTAGACTCGCTTATTGGATTGTCTCGCCTATTGGCCTCGTCTAAAAGGTCCATTAGAATATTATAAAAGACTTGGATTGGTGAAATTAACTAGCATTCTTCTGATAATCTATCTGTTTTTAGAAAACATTGTTTTATCCATGTTTTCAGGCAATGAAAAACTGCTACAATATTGTCATCATTAGAATACAATGTAATTTTCTCCACGATTTACAAAGTTGTAATAGCTCAGGCGGGAAGTAGGGCGGTTCGAGTTCAGTGTCTGATTATTTTTCCCCCTTGTTTTTCATTGCATCTAAATATAATTAAAAATAAAACTGAGCAAAGCTCGGTCATCCAGGTACTAATGTTAGCTGGACAGGATTCACCGTCAGATTGAAATGCTACAAATATTATAAAGATGAGTCAATAATATTTCTTTAACCTTTCCACTCACACTGGGTTAGATCTGTTATATATATATTTTTAAATACATATGATAGATATAACAATCTAAGGTTTGCCACAATTCTGACAAAACTCTTTCATCAACATTCAGTAGTCCCTGAAGACACACGTTTCAGGAGAGAGATTAAGATTGCTTACCATCATATCCATCTCTGTTTAGTATCTTTGAGTAAACAATATTTATAATCCATAGTGACATAGAAAGAGGAATGGCGATGGCGCAGATCAGTACTGTTAGAATGTGATCATTCTTCATCTGCTTTCTTGGAGTGGAACTGCAGCTGGTGGAAGTATTCAAACTATCCTCAGCTTTTATGTGATTCATATTGTTCTACCACCTTATTTCTGTAACCCGAAATTACCGTTTAAGAGAATGAAAGATAAGAAAACCGGCCGAATATACTCAAGAACCGAAATCTACTGACCTACATTATGTTAATCTGAATAACAGATAAAAGATCATACATTGGCCATGACCATAGCTAATACCACAGTACCTACCTATGCACAGAACATAATAATATAACTAAAATTCAATGATATAACTTAAGTGCGATACTACTGCTAAATATCGAGACTTATTTTCAAGTTGAAATGAGTAAAAATTTATTTAGAAAGGAACCGGATCTAACCTTTGAGCTAGGTATGTATAAAATCCAACTTTTCCAATTTAGAAATCTGGTTTATTTGAACCACAGTTCTGGATGTAAAATTCCGTCACATTTCGCATTTATCAACAATTTTCTGATTTTTGATAATTTTTCGTGCTTTCAAGAAGTTCCAACCAATCCGATCACATTCATTCCATTTGTTGTTTGTTTGTTATTTTATTACTGGAAGTGGAAGGACCACAGACAAAACTATTTTTTTAATTTTTTTATTTTATGGCCTGGTTACTCGACCTTTGAGCCATATCTTTATTTAATAGGTTTCGTATTTAACTTTCACTCATTTCACTATATATACTGTTTATGGTGTTTTAACATATTTATACAGTGACTTGAAGGCACTTTTGTCTTTTAGTAATTGTTTAAGCGTTGGCGGGCGGGAGGATTCACTAGTTTTTATCACTTCACTTAATTCACTTGCAAGCACTCAGAACTCAAATTTTTGCCACAGATTTCTAGAATTACCGTTACGTTATGATAAAATACCGTTACTTGTTGATAAATATTATGGTGTCAACCCTTAACTTTTAGCAGTTTGGCTTTTTTCTTTTTTATTAGTCGGTTAGTCCAGTTAGTCTGTGAAAATAATTACAAAAAGTGGGTTGTTTTGTCGAACATTTTGCAATAATTTTCCATCAAACCTGTGTAATTCGATAAATGTAGCGGAATTACCAAGAATAACAATGAAGCCTTTAATCGATTTTGATGAATGCCTTAGGGACTCGCCTAAATTTAGGTAAATGCGTACATTATCAGTAAATCAATGAAAGTTATAGGATAGAAAAGAAAGTGAAATCCGTCCGTGTACATAGGTGATTTGTGTAATAATTGCACTGTGGTTTTAGGGAACAACTGGAAACTGAGGAAGCTAGTATCGACTCACTGGAGATCAAACTGGACAAGGTGTTGAAGGCATGCTCTGTTATGATTGATAGTGGTAAAGTCTACATGACCAACAGGGGGTGAGATCTTGATTTATTTCATCTTCTTTTTCTGCAACCTACAGCCACCCAATGCTGAGTAAAGGTCTCTTCCAATGCACACCATTTGCTTTGGCCATTCTTCTGATTTACTTAGCTCTTGCAATACCAATACCGACATCCCAGATTTGTGTAGTAGTGGAACAGTGTGCACTTCTCAATACATGATTATTGAATCTGACACAGAACATAATGTTGACTATCTTGACACCATTATGAGTAATTGCAGAATAACCACTAATCTGCTGCAACACAGATCTGTGTCCAACTTAGTATGGGCCACCTATATGTTCCATTCCGCGAGGGCAGTTGAGGGGTTCTATCCTAACATTGTCCTAAACCGGGACCACTTCACCCTATTAAATCCAACTGGTTATCACTGATACCCAGCTTAGTTTAGATAGTTAGTATGTTTAAAATGTATTAGCTTATTTATTGAATTAATCTGTAGCTCATTCACAAACACCCTATGGGACCTGAGTGGCTACTTCTCGGAGGACCCAGAGGTGATGGCGAGCCTGAACCGCATGATCCATGCGTTGCAGGAAATGACTAAGTTTCACTCCATACTGCTGGACCAGGCTTCCAGAACTGTACTCAAGAATCTCAGTGCCTTTATTAAAGTGTAAGTAATTAAAGTTTTCATTGTTTTAAACATTGTTTGCTAAGTTAAAGTATCTTATATGTATTTAATGATGACTGATAAAAGTGCCTTGACTGTGGTCTGATGAGTTTTAAGACTAATAAGAAGTTTTTTTTATCTTTGGTATTAACTTATCCCACTTTCTCAGCCATGTTCTGGTAATACTGTCTGGGCCCTATTTCCTGAAACTTATTACACTAATAATGTTAGTCCCTGAACAAATATTTTTTATAAGTTTACTAGTGTATGTTTCGCATTACTATTACATTTATTTATTTTATAAAATTTCAGTTCAATTTAGTGGATACACTATTACATTTTAAATGTGACAAATTTCATGAGCGCAACACACTTTTGTTAAAAAATTAGACGAATCTTGTTTTTGTTAATTTACTGTGTACCTCAAATGCAGTTTAAATTGTTTGGTAAAGTCTTTCCTTTTACCACAGTGTAAGCACTCCTTCTGTTTATAAGACTGTTACACTTTTTATTCAATTCAACGTGAACAAAGTCACAGGCACTGCTGGTAGTCTATAAGACTATTGGTTGGGAGGGGTATGCCAGTATGTAAATCATGCACTTCACGCTATTGTTTTCCTGCTGAATATCAGTTTGGTGATTCACGCTTTATTAATAGTGATAATATGTCAAACAATAAATTTTGCTTCAATTTTTGTTGACCACTTTTTTTAGGACTGTGAAGTGACGAGAGTCTGAGAATTCACTCAGGAACTAATTGCGAATCATAACTGCATTAGTAACTGATCCCACGTTTAGTTGAATGGATGTTAGTCACACAGTCATGCATAAACGGCTGAGTACTTATTAATGAAGTTGTGGGCTCAGCTAGTGCAGTCGACAGCACCTCAAAAGTTTACATATCGTCGGCTTATTGCAAGAAGTAATTTACTGCAAAAACTCACTAACAGCTTTTTTTAAAAGTATGGACATATAGATTTATTGAACTTTCGCTTAAAGAATAATCCAAAAGCCGGTGTAGAGTGCGTGAGCATTAACCTAAGCAATTTCTTCAGAAATGTGTTCAGGTTGCCCAGAGGGTAAACATACTGAAAATCCCCGCCTCTAGGGGGGGCGCCGGGGTGGGGGGAGGGGGTTAATGTTCCCATTTTCGAGGTTTTTGTTAATATCTTTAAAATGGTGCGTCGTAGAGCAAAAGTGTCTTCTACGTAATGAAAGCTAATAAAATTTACTACAACTTTTGTATTATACACTTTTTCGAATTCTTAACTATTTTTGAAGTACACGTTCTGGAAAAGTGTAATTTTGGTAAAAAACCGACATTACCTTTTGCCTGCTGCTTCAATCGTGTTATTTCGGGATGAAAAATAGCCAGCATGTTAATCCAGGACCTATTTTACCTACATACCAAATTTCATACAAATCTGTTCAGCCATACAGCTATCGAAGCATTTTTCCTTTTTTTTATTTTATTTTATATCTTAATCCGTTTAGGTCGTTAAGGTCCTGACAAGATTTCTTTTCCAAAGCACCCTCATCTTCAGTGGATGGTTCTTGCTGGAGGAACTCTTCACCATCTTCACCATCGTCTTCGTCAAGAGACACGCCGTTGATACATTTCCCTTGGCAGTGGAGGCATGCTGCAGAACATTTGAGCATTGCTTACCCAGTATCTCGTCTTGAGCGTACTGACAATCGATGCTACTTTCACTTTCACACTACTACTTTTGTAGTCAAAAATCTCTTGCATAGCCTCTGTGACATGGCTGTCTCTGGGGATCTCAGCTTTTGAACTTGGGAAATTGATAGACTTTACAAAGGTGTAGTAGCAGTCTTTGTGGTATACTGCTCCCTCAGCCACAAGATCGTTGATCGAGGACAAGCGACCAAGAACTGCGTCACCCCAGGAATCCTACCTCATAGAACACACCTCCCTGATACGATATTGAAGAGTAAGTGTTTCAACTTTATGTACTATTCTCCTTTTGCTATAAGGAGTTTTGGTTTTTTCTTGTACATAATGCGCACACAAAAATAATTAGGTACTCTTGAAATCGAATTGGGGAGCTGAAGACCTAAGCTGCGATGGCCCTGCTTGTTCTTGAGGTGTGGATGCATTCCTTACATCCTTATAAATTGTTTTAGCTCGAGTGTAATTTTTACGACAATTCGTGTGAATTAAAAGGGATTTCAAACCACGAAAAACTTGGTGCTCTTCATCTTTCCGTTCTTGACTAGCTTTTATAAGGCCCAGTATTCCCTTTTCTTTCATCTCAGTGACGTCCTTACTCCCTTTAACGACTTCCTCGTCACACACAGGACACTTATTATTACTCATGGCGGATAAACCGATTCGTAACTAATAACGTTCATAGATCAAATAATCTTTTCGGCCTTGTGGCTGTTCCCCTGCGTTACCGGGTAGGCTACTTCAAAACAGGTCAAAATGAGATGAGAGACGATTACAACATAAGCCCGAAGGCATGGATGATAATGAGAATGGAGTTGTAGCCAGCAAGATCGCGTTTTCTGTGAAAGTGGGCATTGGAGATATGGAAAGAAAAGTGGTGACCCACCTTCGCTCTATTACCCACTTTTGGTCGAAAACGCGATCTTAAACTGTTACCGCCTTCACCGCTTGGAGGTACCCCCAGCTTGTGCTATCAATAAAATATCTAATTTATAGTTTTCAACATCAGGTGATGCCCTTCACGCTAAAGAACATTCATTTTCAATATTTCGGAGCGTGATACTCGAAAACTTATTAGAATTTCGAAAAAATGTATAAGACAAAAGTTGCAGTAAATTTTATTAGCCTTCATTACGTAGAAGACACTTTTTCTCTACGACGCACTGTTTTAAAGATATTTGTTATACACTGTTATAAAGTGGTAACTTTAACCCCCTCCCCCCACCCCGGCGCCACCCCTAGAGGTGGGGATTTTTAGTATGTTTACCCTCTGGGCATCCTGAACAAACTCCTGTAGAAACTGCTTAGGTTCCAGCTCACCAGCTCACGCACTCTACACCTGCTTTGTTCAGTGGACTATGATACAATAGTGGTGTTTTAGTATCAGGCATTATTTTAACGATGTTATAGGGAATAAGGAGGAGGAATCCCAATAGTGAATATGTCGGTTAATGAGTTCTTGCAATAAGCCGACGATATAGTGAACTCTACACGCCTACCTTCTAAGTTAACTGTATCCAAGACATGTATTTTTTGTTGTACAGGCTTTCTGCAATAACATATTTATTTACAGAGATATCAAAGGCGTCAAAGAGAGCAAACATCATTTCGACAAAATCTCAAACGATCTGGACCTAGCGTTAATCAGGAACTCACAGGTATGTGCTTTGTATTAAGTATATGCATTATCACGGGTACCAATCATTTGTTAGTAGGGAATGCAATCCTGCAAGATAATTTCGATCCAGGTATATTTGCAGGACTGGACCATCTTAGTCCGGCTGGATCCAGGTATTTGCGGGATCCAGCAGGGTGGAGTCCTCTGAACTCAATCGTAATAAAGAACTAATAGACCTCATTTTCATGGTTTTAAATTTAACCAAAATTAAATAAGCTTTTTCGTAGTAGTAAAATAGAAAGGGTATTAAACTTTTAGATATAAAGATTAAGACTTAAATTGACATAAGCACATAATGTAAATATCAGAAACATAAATTGCCAAGGTCGCTTAAAATATCACAATTATGAAATTGACAAGCACACGCGCCGCCGCCAGCAGATTAACATGTATGATCTACGCTTCTTTTAATCCCGCCAGTCCAGCGAGATCCCGCAAAATTTTCAACCGAGATTGGTCCAGCAAAATGTAAGCGGGATCCCGGTATCCTGGGATTGCATTCCCTAGTTGGTAGAAAGTCAGCCAAATTCAAGCCAAAGTAACCAGGAAAAAGAGGTTGCGTAAGGCATTATTATTGGAGCAAAATGACTTCCGTCGAAAATATTCCAATAAGATTTTGTATTCAAGAAAATATCGCCATTGCAATGGATTACAATAGGAACATGCTTCAAAATAGTATGGAGTTACATTGTATGTGTACAATAAAGGAAATACAGAACTACTTATTGTATTATGTTTTTGTGGTTTTTCCTGATAAACCAAAAACTTATCAGATTTTTATTTTATTGAATTTTAAACATATCCTAATAAGGGTGTAGACACATGAATTTTATTTAAGCGATAAATATTTTAATCAAATCCTTCACACATTATAATTCTGACGGTTTATAACGTCACAGTTTACGCCCGATTCATATGGAGTGTTGTCGAATTACTTTCCGACACATTATATTATGACAAGTATTAGTTTTAGAGAAATTTTTTGATCATAATTAATCATTTAACATGGCCTCTACAAATGAGACTGACGTATTTTATCTTCTCTCTTTCTCTATTATTATAGCAAACTAAAACACGAATGCAAACAAAAAACTCACCTAATGAGTAGGAAATCAGCAAACTTGTTGCAAAGTTAGCCGTAAAATAATTAAAACAAAATTCAAGGTCTATGTACCTAGTTAGTTACCAATCGATTGAAATGAGGAAATTAGTATGGACGGCACAGTCGCCCTTACTTCGGTTAGCCCATTTCCTCCATTTAATAGTTTGACTGGTCGTACATTATTCTCGTATTATGAATTATACACCTGTCGTTCGGGAAAAATGGTATTGATAATGAGCAGTGCAACAAAACCTTCTAAATTATAGCTTGTAAAAGCAGAATTTGTTAGTCATAAGAAAAAAATGTAACACTCTACCACTGTTATTGTCGGTAATGCAAAGGCGTATGATGACATAGCCCCTATTCTGTTAATTGTAGCATAGCTTAGTTCGGGCGTTGGGTTTGCGCTGCAAGAACCATAAACTAAGGACTAAAAAGCCCGGCCACTATCGTCCGCGATCGTCATCAGGATGTATAAATAAGGATATTCCTTGGTAGGAAGAGCAAACAATTTGATGGACATTACTGCTCTCTTCATTTTAACGATTTCGATCAACGGTCTTTTTACATGTAGACAAAAGTTGAATGAAACGAAATATACATATCCTCTATATTACGCGCACCTAATCCTGAATCATTCCAATCGTTTAACGGTCAAATTATATACTAATTGCTATCGCAAACGTTAGGATTCTGACAGGATTTGGTGCGCATAATTAGGCCTAGTCTTGAGCATTAATAATATAAACCATATAAATTTTATAATATAAATTTAATAAATTTTAAATGTCGCCACGCTTTTCAGCGGAATTTTGTTCTACACACTGTCTATGCGTGGTATGTTGGTCTTGAGTGTTTCCAGCGCCTCGACCAATCTAAAATGTATTTAATTTAATGATGTATTTCATTTGTAGGTATTCATGTATATTATTATTTAAGTGTATGTACGTTATGTAATATGTTTTACAAGTACTTATATTCTTGCAATCTTTCACTATACATACTTGTTACTTTACATACCCGTATATTTCCGATTCTCCTATTTCTCAATTTATGTACATCCACCTACCGACTATATTCTTTCTGCAATCCACTCCATCCAAAGGTTGTCTAGAAAACATCGCTTTACGTGATAAAACCTCCAACTGTACCACTAATTACGTATACAAACCATATTTTGTAATTCTTTCTTCTTACGCATTTTTATATTATTTATTTATCAATCAAAAAGTATTTTATTCTAACTTAATCTTTTCAGAGATAATTAGGTATCAACAGATACCCAATTATCAGAGTTTACATATTATCCTAAAACCTAAAACTCACTGGCTTTAATTCCAGACGTCTTTGTCATGTACATACTCTTTAAGGCCGTTCGTGTAACATTTTTGTAATTAAATCAATGAACTTTTCATAATTGTAGTCTGAGGGTTTGATGCATAATTAAATTACGGACATTTTAAATTTATGTTTGTTTTCCTATACGTATTTTCTGATAAAGATAAGTTGTTGCCAAAGTTATATTTTGTTTTATCAATTATTATTTTGGAATGAAATTTTCTCAATCAAAAACTAGGTACAGGATAATAAAAATATGTCTTGAATGTCCGCAATTTTATTATCTTTCTAACCCTCAGACCACATTTATCAAAAGTATACTCATTTTATTACAATCAGTGGAATTATTACAGCATGCTCCAAGTAAGAGCAGTCTTAATGTCAATCTAACAGCGGCCGTATCAACAGGTGTCAAGGCACAAGACGGCTGACGTGGAGGACGCAGCCAACCTGCTGGCGGCCACCCGCTCCTGCTTTCGGCACACGGCGCTCGACCACGTCGAGAGGATTGTCATGCTGCAGGCGCGCAAACGGCACGAGGTGCTGGCCACGGTGAGTCCTGCACATTGTCTTATCATCAAGGCTTACTCACGTGGAGCGTGCTGTATCGCTCACACAATTTAACAATTTAATTCTAGTGATTGTAATAAAATGCATATAATTTTGATGCATACCTAATTTAATTACGAACATTTTAATTACATTTTTGTTTTCCTATACGTAGTGTTTATCAAACGAAAGTTGTTCCCAAAATTATTAATTTTCGAATCAAATTGTCTCAAACACAAACTTGGTACAGGATAAGAACAATATGCCTCAAATATTCGCAATTTAATTATGCATCAAACTCTCAGACCACATTTATCAAATACTCATCGTATACTCATTTTACAACAATCACCGAAAATGTTAGATCGTGCGAACGAGACAGCATGCTTGTCGTAACAGCAGCCTTAAGTGGCACGGGTTATGCCATTGTAATGCGATTGGTTAGTAGATTATCAATAGTGCCAATGACACAACCATAACCGTACTGATGTCTCTCTATTGAACAACTGCATTTAAGAGACCTTTCCTCACGATGTTTTCCTTCACGGTTAGCGAGTGGTATTTCTACTACAACTTCACAAATGTACGTAACATAGAATACAAAGCCGTTGTTACATGCCGGGATTCGAACCCACGACCTCCCGGATGAGAAGCCGGCGTTGTACCGCGCCGCTACCGCCGCGTCCCCACTTTTTGTCTTATTCCGTGCCAAAGGAAACGACGTGGACAGGTTTCGAAAACGCCCAGCAACAATGGTTGGGAAAGTAACTACTAAGTTTTTATTGGTAAAGGTTTGGACTGTATGAAGATTAGAAGACGTAGATTAGGACCAGTGATGACCCATGAGGTGAAAAGCTTGGCCTGAGGAAATGAAAGTAGAGTTTAAAAGTACTTACATCAATATAAGAAGTTCTTTATCAAAAACTACATAAAAATATGAAAATTAAAATAAATGTCGAAAATATCTGTAATTATATTTTCTAATTGCCGCATAATCCTTTCAGATCAAAGACGCGGCGCAATGTACACCATGCCCCCATCACACTTTTCTAACTACAATTAATTTCATTCAGCTTTTCCCTAGAATAAGTAAAGAAATAGGCGTTGACATTTCAATGACATGCTTAATTAATGACCTAGTTTCCGTATTTTAACGATTTATACTAAGACCATAGCTGTTCATCATCATCATCATCATCATCATCATCATCATCATCATCAACACCTATTATTAATTTATGACTTTTATTGCATTAAAAAAAATGTTTGCACCCAGGCAAACGCTCAATTAAATTAAATCGTTAAATTAAACACAATCGTTATCTGGTGTGACGCATACCCCGTAGTAGGTAAATGTAGTATTGCTGATGTAAAATTAATATCATGTGGAAGTGTACAAACAACGCACTTTGCAATATCCCTAAACCCATCCTATAACCCAAATCCGTTTACATTTTCGCCCATTGTTTGTTTTCCTTACGTGACACTGGTGACAGCCGTCCGTCGTGGATAAATAAAAATAAATACCTACCTACTATTTCGCAACAAAATAATAGACACCTACCTGTGGGTTCTGCAATTGCCCCCTCCGTGATCTCATAGGTTTATTAATGTTAGTTTCATGAGAATACCTATTACCTAGGTAAAGGAAACCAATGACTATAAGTCGTGTTTTTTTTTTTATTTAAACCTCCATTTGTGAGTGATGTAGTAAGTCAAGTGACAGTTTCAGACCAACATAATTTGGGAGTGGATAAAACTGGATCTATCTTTTATTTTATCCAACTCCGAAGTGTCAAATTATAATGTACGCGAACACGCATTTTCGACGGTTTGAAATCGTTTTAATCGGGAAAGTCCACCTGGGGTCACATTCGCGCTTGTAGTGCCTCTGAGACATTGTCTAAATTTAACATTGAAGTACTTGTACAAAAAAGTTTTAATCTCACTGGAGAGGCTATGTTGAAAGATAAATAACCGTGTTAATTTTTTTTCTCTGTGACTAATACTTTTCATGTTATATAATCTGTCGAAAAATCATTCTAGTCATGGGGTACAAAAACGCGCCGCACAAATCGGACTCTTACTATGACGTCACAACTGGAAGGTAACGCCTTGTAAAATTTATGAAGCGTTTATCTACAGTTGAGTTATCTCGTAGCATAATGTTTTTGTGCGTCTACGGCCTTATTAGAATCAATAAAAAAAACTAATCTTATAAGTTTTTTCGAGACGGCAAAACCTAAAAAAAAGATTTTATGATATAGTTTTTTTTACGTTTTCTGTGCTTTAAAAACAATGTCACTCCAATCTAAGTTTGATGCAAGTTCCCCACAGCCGCGAGTTTTCACGTTTGAGCGCGTAACGCGCGACTCGCGTCGTTGTGTTCCTACAGGTGTCTCCCCGACGCCTCAACGTTCCACCGCAAGTCCACGACTTGTGTCTTTTTGAACGCAAAAAAAAAATGTCTGAAACTTTTAACACTTTAGTCATACATATCATCGTGAGCATAGATACCAATCGGCTTTCTGGGTTATTTCATGCTACGCTCAGGTGAATCACAGGCACAAGGCTGCATCGGCAATGTCGCGGCCCGAACAACATTTGTTACGGGTCCGCGGTACCGCAACGTTGTGCTGTTCGCGGTGCATTCCCATGTGATTGTTCGTGAATAGTGTGCTAGTCCAACCGGGATTGGCGTGAATGAGAAGAGGTTTATGCCCAACAGTTGACTCTGTTTATGGGCTGATTAAATAATAGAGTGTGGTATTGTAGAAATAGGAAAAAGTTTTGTGTTAATGTAAGGAAGGCTTTCGACCCGCCGATGGAGTGATCATCAGGGGTACTCCCTTACTTAGGTAAGTGAAATGTAATGTCAAGAGCATATTGCCAGTTAATAACTTGTTAACTTTAACTGATGTTTTTGATTGTTGATGATTTTTTTAAGTTTTCGGCTCCAAATTTGTGCAAGTTAGCTAATTATTTTGAATGAAAATTGTAGCGAATACATAGTGTGGGATGATGAGGAAGTGTGGGATGCGCAGTGTAGGTACTTGTATTTTATGCCCATAAACATGTAAACGTTTATGGACATAAATACCTTTTAAATTTTACTTTTACATACAGAAGAAGACTACGACTCTGGTAGGGTTTTCTAAGTGCGTATTATATAAAACTATGTTAACACTGATGTTCCAAAAATACAAAGAAATAAAAATTAGAACGAAGTTCCCTACATCATTCAAAGTCAAACCAATGAATTCGTTCCTGCGTGTCAAGCAAGACTAGAGGTTCAAGCGTCGCGCATCATCGTGGAACGGCCTTCGACACATAATGGTTTATAAACAATCAGTAGTTAATTAATTTACTAGGTAGTTATCTCGAAAGATTGTTCCCCACGGCTGCGTGGTACACTTGTGTAGGTAGACCTTAGGTAGTCGAGTTTACATTGAGTGTTTCATGGTCATCTCTGCTCTTCAGGGCTATACTATTTAAAACTAGCTGTCCCGGCGAACTTCGTACCGCCACAGAATCCGTTTATACGATTCTTGCACAACGCCATCTATTTTAAAACAACGTTCGCTCGCACAACGCATTAGAATAAAACGTTTTGTGCGCTTTACTGCCGTTACAGATATATATATAAATGCTCCCTACGGTCGTGATTCAGTGTTGTTAGAATCCTTCACTTGCTCGTGATTCATCTATGCCCTCGCTTTAAATCCGTCATTTATTCACTAATACGAGGGGCATGCCAAAAGAAACTAGATAGTCAAAAATTATGAAATTTATTCTTTATT
Source organism: Yponomeuta malinellus (assembly GCA_947308005.1). Lineage (NCBI taxonomy): Eukaryota > Metazoa > Arthropoda > Insecta > Lepidoptera > Yponomeutidae > Yponomeuta > Yponomeuta malinellus. Next base: position 8,788,527 of record OX371006.1, on the reverse strand, counting down.
GCAAGTATCGATCTTTTCAAAGTATTCACCCTGAGCACGTATACACTTTTCCATACGTCTGAACCAATTGGAAAATACCTGTGACCACTCTTCTTTAGATACCTCAGAAATCTCGAAATTATAGGCAACCAGCGCATCTTCTTTGCTTTCAAACCTCTTCCCCTTTAGTTTTTCTTTGATTTTTGGAAACAAGTAAAAATCACAAGGCGCTAGGTCAGGGGAATATGGCGTTTGAGGGAGAATTGACACATTTTTCGAGTTGAAAAAGTCTAGTGTTCGGGCAGACGTGTGCGGCGCCGCATTGTCGTGGTGCCAGAGAAGGTGCCGGATTCCTGACTTCGGTCGCTTGTCACACCAAGCTGATATTACTGTTGGAGCACAAACTGTCACATACCATTCGGAGTTCACCGTTCTTTCATTCTCTAGCACAACAGTAGCAATATGACCCGTTTTGCAGAAAAACGAGGCGACCATTTGTTTCTGTGTGCTTCGTGCACGGCGACATTTCTTTGGGGTTGGCTCGTCTTCAAAGCACCATACAGTCGACTGTCGCTTTGATTCGGGATCATAGTTATATAGCCATGTTTCGTCACCAGTCAGTATATCATATACGTTTTTTTTCTCGCCTCCGTTGAATTTATCTATCATGAATAGGCACCAATCCACCCGACGGTCTTTCTGCTCATCGGTAAGTTTGTGCGGCACCCATCTCGAACAACGTTTACGGAGAGAAAGGTGGTCGTGAATTATGGTTTGCATTGCTGCTGATCCAATTCCCAGTTCTCGCTCTAGCTCTACATATGTAATTCGTCGGTTTTCGCGAATAAGTTTTTCGACTGCACGAACGTTTTCTTGCGTGACCGCGGTTGGCGGCCGTCCTGTCTTCGCTTCATGTTCGAGACATCCCCGTCTTCTTTTAAATTCAGCAAACCAATTGAATACTGTTGCTCGGGAACAAGCAGACTCACCAAAAGTAGAAGCCAAAAGTTCAAAACATTCTTGAGGCTTTAAACCTTTTTTAAAGTCATAATAAATCATAGCGCGAAAATCACGTCGACTGAGCTCCATTGTTGCAAGTGAATTCCCGCCAGATTCTCGGAAAAATGATGCTCATTCAAATAAAAAATAAATAAAAGAAGTGTGTTCTATATTCAAATATGTCAATAAAAAACCAGCCTATAAGATGGTGTATAGCTTGCCAGTGTCAATTAAATGAGAAAAGAGTATCTAACTTCTATTGGCATGCCCCTTGTATACTATTGTCTCTCCTGTAAAGTAGGTAAAAAGGATTAATGGGGTGTTGTTTGCTAAGCGACGATATGATGCATTAACTTATCAAGGACGTCCATTAGATAAGTTTGAAGATATTGAATCGTATCAATTATTAAATTTCATATAATATATTTGATCCTAAATGTAAATGGACTTGCAGTAAAAAAAAAATTAATATAGTCGGAGAGACCATGTGAGAAGATAAATAAACATGGTATTTTTTTCTCTCTACGACTAATACTTTTCATAATATAATCTGTTGAAAAATCAATATACATATCGGGCTCAAACTATGACGTCACAACACGCACGTAACGCCTTATAGTGTAGGTATGAAGCATTTATCACTATTTGAGTTATCTCGTTGAATAAGGTTTGTACGCATATACACTCCAACTTTACCAAAACTTGCTTTAACTTAAATTTTACTATAGGGCCCTATATAAGAAAGCTTAAGGTCGCCCAACGAGCAATGGAGAGAGCTATATTAGGAGTTTCACTGCGTGATCGAATCAGGAATGAGGAGATCCGCGGAAGAACCCGAGTTACTGATATAGCTCGAAGAATTGCTTAGTTGAAGTGGCAGTGGGCGGGGCACATAGCTCGGCGAACTGATGGCCGTTGGGGCAAAAAAGTTCTGACCTGGCGACAGCGGGCCAGACGACGCAGCGTGGGAAGGCCCTCCACCTGATTGTCTGACGACCTGGTTAGGGTGGCGGGAAGTCGCTGGATACGGGCGTCACAAGACCGGGAAGCTTGGAAAACCATGAGGGAGGCCTATGTCCTGCAGTGGGCGTCAAATGGCTGATGATGATGATGATGATGATGATGATGATGATTATGATGATGATGATGATGATGATAGGAACGAACTGCTTCTAAATTACGAAAAAATATCACCTATTGATACTGACCTTTAGTATAGAACATTTGATTATTTTTCGCAAATTTCGTAGATGTTTGTATAGTTGTTCGTACAGTGGCGTCGAAACATTTTTTTTTTCACAAAGTTGAGGAGATTCTGTTAATCGATATATGCAGTACATCAAATATACGAGGTGGACCCGTATTTTCGCACATATACCTCGCGCTATGTTGTCTACCCTAGTAATAGTCTTGATCCTCACTTATCATGAAATAGTAGATTGGTTGTCGACTATAGGTACATTCATTTACCAAGTATCAATTTCCTTGCCAAGATAACGGACATGGCCGGTGCGTCGTTTCAGTTCCTATCGTACGTGCAAGCCTGTAGCACCTACCACCACCAGGGAGCTGATCTCTCCGAGGATTTGGACCCGTTCCTCAAGAGTACTGCTGATAACGTAAGTTTTGATTCTATTATAATAATAACTTTCACACAAAGCAATCACTTGTCCTGGTCCCAAGCTAGGGTACCCTGTGCAATGTTAATAACGTAAGGACATCGCAAACAATGGAAATAAACAACGACTGAAAGCCATTCATGGTAATCGCCGCATGAAGAACATAAGAACCTGAGATTCGATTTAATCGATTTCTGTTGAAAAGGACTGTTGTTTTTGCAAAAGACGTACTGAAGCTTTAGACGTTCAAGTTCTAGTTCAACTGTGAGTTGTAAAATATGCTATTACAATTATTGCGATGCGAAAACGAATTCACTGGTTACGTCTAATTCCCACACAACACAATCACTTGCCCAGGGGCCTAATTATGCGCATCAAATCCTGTCCGAATGCTTACGTTTGCGAGAGCAATTAGTTCAGGATTTGGTGCGCGTAATATAGGGTCCTGGTTCCAAACTGGGATGCTATGTGCTGTGGTAACCAAGCAAGGACATTAAAAACATGGAAATACATCCAGATTGTTGCCATTTGTACATATAAAGTACGGTGTCTCGGTAGTTAAGCGTTTTACCGCTAGAAGCTTTTATTGATTATAATATACGTCTATATACGTACCACTGTAGGCCACAGGCCTTCTCCCAGAAAGAGAGAATGGGCTTATTCAGCACCTGCGCACACCGCGGATTGCCAATTTCAAGCGCTGAGGTATGTGAACGCCTCTGACACTAGGTTTCCTCACGATGTTTTCCTTCACAGTTAGCGAGTGGTATTGATTACTATGAGGCATTTCGAATAAGCAACTGTTTGTCACGCTCTCCTTATGCGAAGGTTTCACTTTTTACGGTTCTTGTTCTAAAAGTCGATCGCTTCGAATGTCGAACGAGACCCAGTTCGCTAAAAGCATTTTCACGTCTTACTACGCAATTAGAGAAAATAAATCACTCGAGTATTTTAACGACCTGCGACCACAGACTAAAAAACACAGAAGACACCTCACTAAGCTACATTCTACCCTTTTCCTTCCGTACATGGATCCCGCCCCACAGCTCTCCTCTTCTTGTTATTACCACAGATATTACTTAGAAATCAAGCGAAAAATAAAGGTTTAGTAAAGGTAATAATATAGGTTTACAGACTGACTAAATCTACAAATTAGGTAGCATTTAACACAAGGGTCTGTTGAAAATCGGTAAATGCTGGTTTGTTACAGGACAAGCTAGGCCTAATTTGGGGACCATTGATTACATTTAAGTCTTTTAAAATCCAAACAGTTAACACTCCAATTTTAAGGACAACTGTAACAGATTTTTGTGAGATAAATAAATTTTATTTCATTTCATAGGTGAAGTGGCCACTAACACTTCACCTGTAATTTAAGAAATAGTGAAACCTAGAAGCTGTTTCAAACCTAAAAAGTCCTAGAAGTGGTACACTTCTGTCATCATCCAACGTCACCCGTCGGAACTAATTAAGCACATTTTCAGGTGGCAACGATGCGCAACGACACCAAAGCGCTCCACAAGGAGATGGAGAACCGCCACACGATTGTCAACTCTAAAGACTCCGTTCTCCCCAGCTGCAAAGCGAAAGAGGACGGGGACTGCAAAGACGGACTTATGACTTCGCCGTGTCTCAAGAACATGCCCCGGATGCAGGGCTATCTGTTTAAGAGGACTTCGAACGCTTTCAAGACGTGGAACCGACGGTGGTTCTATTTGTACGATAACCGACTAGTGTACAGGTTAGTACTATTGTTCTATATTCCTGTTATGTATATTCCTGTTCCCGTTTTTAAAACAAGTTTTAACTTTGTTTCTCATAACGACAATTGCATGTTTGTCTTTAAATTTTGGAATATTTGCTCGTATAACGCACTCTTTGAAAAATCTGTTTTGGGCGTCCGCGATACAGGTTTTACCTAGTGCGGGGGCCGCTGTGTACCGTTCATGTAAAAATTTTGCTTAGGTAATAAATATTATTGATTTTTTTATTTTTATTTTATAGTAAGTACAAAAGAATACGGGCAGTAGATGAACACACGCTGATTGATATCATGATATCAAACATCTTCACAAACTTTCACATGTAAATTGTAAGGTAAAAAAAATTGTGGTAGAATGAATGTAAAATAGATAAAAAATATGTTATTGGCACAGGTGTTAAGATAAATAAATTCATACATTCCACGGAGTGTCATCGTAATTCTTTCGGTGATTCTAGTAGCTATACTAGAAGTTTCTTTCTGTAGGAGTAAGACAGAAATGACGTCACTCTTCGTGACCCAGTGTTTCGCAAGCCAACATTTTCAATTGCCTTGTGGTACAAGTGTTTATGTCGAGTAACGCGTAAATACAATCCAATGTAACTCGCGATAAACATAATAACAAAAGATAAGATTCGAATAATCTTTATTGTACCCAGAAAACAAATACAGAACAGTAACAAAGAGATAAACTAATTTGAGATAACCTCAGTAATCATCATCATCATCAGCCATTCGACGCCCACTGCAGGACATAAGCCTCCTTCGTGGTTTTCATAACCATGAGGGGTTTTGCCATAATCGCCACGCTTGGCAGGCGGTTTGGCGATCGCAGTATGCGGTTGGAATCTCAGGAAGACCCTGCTGCCCGTCTCGTTGATTTACTTAGTCGCCTTCTACGACATCCACGGAAGGAAATGGAATGACGCTATTCTTAATCCGGCGCCACACGGAATGAGTACCTACCTAATAATTAAACCTCAACCACCACCTTCCGTTTGGATCCATTTCCATTTCGTTTCTTGCCTCACATGCGCGAGATCGTGAGCGGGAGTTGAAATGGGAAATCTGCGTATAACCTTGCCCTTCGCTCAGCGCGAGTTTATATTACTAAAAATGCTGACTTTGTTCACAGGAAACGAACTGGCGAATTGAACGTGACAGTTATGGAGGAGGACTTAAGGCTGTGCACTGTAAAGACCGTATCGGACGGCGAGCGTCGCTTCTGCTTCGAAGTGCTGTCGCCATCTAAGTAAGTGTCGGTTTAAATAAAGATCTCATATGTTCACAAACGGCTTGTATTTGAACGCCCACGCCTACGCCTTTTATTGTATTAAAATATCCTAGTTCGCGCCAAATTAAATAAATTATCACCAAACTATGCTTACCCAAGCCTTTTGTGTGGTGTAAATTTAATTGATTTACCCCGTTTGTCGTACACTAACAATATGTTAATCTGCTGTTAACAGCTTTCAGTTGACCAAAGTGGATAAAATAAAAAATACAGCTTTTTTCCAACTAAAACTTTCATAAGCGCTACTCTCACTATCGAAAAAAATTCGAGCAAGTGAATCCGGAGTTCAGTTAATAAATAACAGCGGTTAGCACTAGATTAACACAGTGTTACTGTACGAGAAATTACGGGTTAGAGTGAACTTATTTCATTCGGCCTTCAGCATTAAGGTCGAAGATTCTATTCACGCTCACCGTTCAAACAACACCGCCCACCAAGTCTCCTGCTCTCCGCAGGAGCCACATGCTGCAAGCGGACTCCGAGGAGATGCTGGCAAGCTGGGTGTCAGCCTTGCAGCGCGGCATCCGCTCCGCCATCCAGCAGGGGCGCAGCCGCGACCATCCCGACGCGCAACACGTCATGGTGCCGGCCAACAGTCAGCCCACTACCCTGGGGAATAACGTCGCCAGTCCCAGGATGAAGAAAGTCATGTGAGCTCCTTGTTGACCATCTAGCTAACCATGAATGCCGCGAACATTCCGAGCAGTGTGTCATCGTGGCGGCCAACGGTCGGCCCGCGACAATAGGTAGTAAAGTTGACAGTCACCGAATGAAGAAAGTCATGTAAGTAACTCGTTATTCTCAACCATCCAGCTAACAATGAACGCCGCGATCATCCCGAGCAGTACCTTTTTTTGGCGACCGACGGTCAGGTCGCGACAATAGAGAGTAACATAACCGGTCACAGGATAGAAAGTCAGGTGAGCAGCTCGTTCTTGTCGACCATCTGCTTAAAGACGAATAGAGCACACAGCTGTGCAAAGGCCGCTTCTCTGTCACGCGAATACACCTTGGTCCCCTGCCAATCCCGACCAATGCTTTTGGGCGGGTCCGTCAGTAGAGTTTGGCCATTTCTTCTCCACAACAATCTAGATCTTGCTTGAAGCGGGACACCTACCTATGATTAATTTGGAAAGGCTGACCTTCAGTTTCTCGAACACAAAGAATCTGTTAGTATTGCAAACAACTGTCTGTTGGCCAAAGTTCAGAAAAAAAAAACAACTGCCAGCTGTTAACAGTAGATTATCAGATTGTTAGTTCACGAGGAACCGGGGGACAGTTCAGATAAAAATTTCGCCCTCAGTGGCCCAATCGCTCTCAGTAGTTCAACATAACGCTACTATATTAATTGGTGTCGAGTTTGATATAAACTCTGCTACTGATATTGTTGTCGGTTACACTACGTTCGTTTGTACAAAAACGCCACAATGTCAGTCTAACTGCAATATCAGAATACGAATCCTATTAATTTGCAGCGCGGAATGAGACAGGGAGATGTAATATCTCCGAAACTGTTTACAGCTGCACTTGAAGACGTAGTCAAACTTCTGGACTGGGAAGGATCTGGCATCAACATAAATGGCGAGTACATCACTCACCTTCGATTCGCCGATGACATAGAGTGATTATGGCTGAGACCCTTGAAGATGTGAGTTCAATGCTCAATGACCTGAACAGAGCTTCTAACAGGTGGGTCTTAAAATGAACATGGACAAGACTAAGATAATGATGTGGCGAGCACATGTCAACTCTGCGCGCGCACTACAAACTCCAACATTCCTGCATCGCGCAAGCAAAATGTTTCACATGACATATCATAAATATAACGTCCGACGAACATCAGTCGGACCGGCCATCCCCAGGCATACGATCAGCCTGGCGGAAAATTTCCCTTCATAGTGGAAGAGCACGATCACCCGCTCTTCCCTATAGTGGTGACCCCGACGTGAACTCCCATGTACCACCCACTCCTGTCAACGTTGGCGGCTCTATCCTCGAAGTTGTCGACCACTATGGCATCAAACTTGGCGTCAAACTTGGCGTGATTGAGCGGCCAAGCGCGTGTACGGAACCTTCGGTGTGCGAGTCCGACTCGCACTTGGCCGGCTTTTGTATTTTTCACATCGCGCACTTATAGATTCCATCTTATTTTATTACAGTGATTCCCCGTTAAGAGTTAGTTCTTTAAGTATCCCTAATCGTGTTTCAGGATATGGGAGCAACTGCTGACTATTCCCGGCAACAACTTCTGCTGTGACTGCGGCGGGCCCAATCCCCAGTGGGCCTCGATCAATCTCGGCATCACGCTCTGTATAGGTTAGTTGGCTGACAATCACGGTTAGAGTACTTATGTAGCCGTTTCCTTTAACATCCTCAGTCCTGACTCTGAAATAACAATGTTTTCAATTGTTATTTTCAAGGTCCGCACTGGGGAGGATTCGTGGATAGGTAAGCTTACTGACAGTTGTATGTTAGCAAGCAGTAACTTGGACAGTTTATTTAAATGTTGACTGATTTTCTTTTTTTATCCCTTATTTTTAAAACAACTAATTTCATTTTGTAATTGTCAACATTTTTGTACCACTGACGGTTTTTGTTTGGTACCTAAGTAAAAACATGATTCTGTAACCGTCGCCAACTATGATCCCTGTCAATTCATCATAACCAGGTCCTGACTATACAGATTATCGTCTAGTGTGGGGTCCAACGGTAAACTCTCGATTGTCAATATAAACTATTTCTTATTTTAATACCTAACTTAATCATACTTTTATGAAATTAGAAAAATGTATATTTTATTAGTAAGTGGTTTAAATATATTTTTTTACCTATTTCAGAATGCTCCGGTATCCACAGATCACTAGGTGTACATCACAGTAAAGTTAGATCACTGATTTTGGATGATTGGGAGCCTGACATAATCAAGGTACTTGTGGTTTTCCGATAGTATGTACTGTACAGTGAATGGGGTTGTAATCTGACCAAAGGGAGCACGGTGAACTTGTTGAACCTTTGCAGCTTCTGAAAAACGTTCTTATATCTGGTTTACTGGAAGAATCCCGATGACAGCTTTTAAAAATCATAGAACGTATCTTTCCATAACCGTGCTGCCCAGTTGCACTTTTGCCTGTGTGGAATATGTAACAAACAATATACACTTCGAGAGTGTTTCTTTATTGCTAGAGATTTCGTTAATATCATCAGCTTCAACAGGGAAAATATAGGTCTGGTACAAAAACAAATCCTGTATTGTATAAGTTGGCATTTCGCAGGTGATGGCTGAGCTCGGCAATAAGGTTGTGAACGCCATTTACGAAGCCAAAGCTGAGGAGACCACCATAACGCGCGCTACTCCCGATTGTGACACGTAAGTGTTTTGTTTAAGTCTAACACCCGGCTTTTAACAGCTGTCAGTTGTTTTTTTTTTGTCTGCACTTTGGCCAACTGACAGTTGTCAACAGTAGATGAACAGATTGTTAGCGTACGAGAAACTGTGGGTTAATCTTCATACCTCTATTGGCCGGCCCCGCAGGTGGCGATCCTCTTTGATTCTACAACATCCTCTATTTGGTCGACGTATGTCCGCTTGGGACGTCCCTTACCGGTGGAATGTTTCGATGAATATGGATGTTTTCCCAAAATTTTCTTCAATTATATTCAACTTTTTTCAACTATCGGCGTTGTTCACGAATTTGTATCTTTCTCCCGGACAAAAGGTCCATCCACATTACAACGGTCCGCCGACGTGCTTGCGTTATGATACAAAAAAAAAGTTTATTACAGAACACGAAAAATATGCCTTGAATATCCGCGTTTTATCGTCCATCAAACCCTCAGACCACATTTATCAAAAGTATACTCATTTTATTACAATCACTAAAATGATTAAATTGTGCGAGCGAGACAGCACGGCCTACGTAACAGCAGCCTTAAGGATTATCTTATTGAAATTAAAACCATATACTCAGCCTACACTCCCTTGAAGCTGTGAAAAAATCGAACTTCTAAGTTAACGTAAAACAAAAGATACGGCCGTTTAAGCCGCATAAAACGTATATTTCGACACTCAAGGGAATCAAAATTTATAGGGTACTCTTCACTGACCTAGAACTATAAAATTTGGCAAGTAATATCATCGCATAGTACAGGGAAAAATCTAAAAACTGTAATGTTTATCTAAAACATGGATTACAAATTTTTACAGAACCCTCGGTGGGCGAGTCCGACTCCCACTTGTCCGGTTTTTGACAAATGGTTACAATTGCTGCTGTATTTCCATGTTTGAGATGTCCTTGTCTTGTTACCACAGCACAGGGCATCCTAGTTTGGGACCAGGACAAGTGATCGGGTTGGGTGAAAGTTATTTAATTCAATTCATTTATTTCAAATATAAAAATTCATATAAAGTTGTTAGTGATCTTATTCTAGTGTTATTACATATTCGTACGGTTATCTTTATAATTTTGCGCCACGGCGCAGGTCTGTGCGCGAGTCGTGGATCCGCGGCAAGTACGTGTCGGCGCTGTGGGCCCGCGACCTCGCGCCGGAGTCGTCGCCCGCGCGCGCCCTCCCCCCGCGCGCCGCGCTCCGCTGGTCCGTGCGCCGCCTGCGACACAAGTGAGTGCGCCCGCGCATAGTCATAGCCCGCGCCCCTCTACTCTCGACGGATTGTTCCCAATTCTACAGATTTCCATTACAGATTGCCAATTCTATATATTCCCAATTCTACAGTTTACCAACTCTACAGATTCCCAATTCTACAGTTTACCAACTCTACAGATTCCCAATTCTACAGTTTACCAACTCTACAGTTTACCAACTCTACAGATTCCCACTTCTATTGATTTCCATTTTAACAGATTCCCAACATTACGGATTCCCAATTCTACAGACATCCATTACAATCAAATTGATTCACAGTTTAACCACTTTTGAAAGGAACAAATCATAAACTTGATTATGGTTTGGTAAAAAAAAACTATCTTTTTCAATCATTTTTATTCCAGCTCAATTTTCTTATTCTATATTAATACTTATTAATAATATCTCTTACATTTGAAATTGAAAAACATAAACTAAAAATTAAGTTCCTTAAATATTAAACTTAACATTAATGTAACGCTGCTAAACGGTCGGATTTTTGATGTGTCTAAATAATTCCTAAAGATGTGGGATCTATGAATTCTTTGCCAACTTTCTCAGTTTGCCTACCTACCTTTTGATTAACTAGTGCAAGTCTTCCCAATTTGACTACTTTTTCATTTATTCATACTAATTAACCCTACCTAGCGCGTGGCCCGACACGCACTTGGCCGGTTTTTACTCTTTGGTACGGAATCCTAAAATTGTAATTATGTACCTTTACATGCAAATCTGTAGAAATGTTACTCTGTTGAATTGAAAATGAATAGAAATGGGATTCTGTAGAAATAAAAATCTGTAGAAATGAGATTCTGTAGAAACAAAAATCTGTAGAAATGGGATTCTGTAGAAATAAAAATCTGTAGAAATGGGATTCTGTAGAAATAAAAATCTGTAGAAATGAGATTCTGTAGAAATAAAAATCTGTAGAAATGAGATTCTGTAGACATGGGAAAAAAGGCTCTCGACGCTAACAGGCCATTCGTCCTAAAAAAAATAAGTTCTGTTTTCATATTTCTCTTCGAGAAAATACTGAATTTTGAGAGCCTGCCCTGAATATTTCGATTTGGGCGTCTTTAATTAATCCTCAGGGAAGAGACCCGTGCCCCTCGATGGGGACATAATGGGTTGATGATGATGATGATGATGATGATGATGATGTATTATTTTTTAAAGCGAAAAAAAAAAGAAACAAGGCTCAATATCTTGGCGTTATTCATTAAAAAATCTGAAATATGAAACCTGAGTGTCTGAGCTATTCACATACCTCAGCGCTTTAAATCGCCAATCCGCGGTGGGCACGCGTGGTGATTAAGCCCATACTCTGAGAGAAGGCCTGTGCCCTACAATGTGACGTTTAGAGGCTGCTTATGATGGTAAGCAGACTTGTACGCAGTGCCGCCTAAAAGATCACAAAAAATGAAGTCAAATATTACCTATGTAGGTCCGAGTTCGGAAAAGATCCACCGGACGTTAAAAAGATTTAGGATACGGGTTGCGTTCAGGATGGGTCAAAAAGAGAGGGTAGATAGACTCCAGCGGTCTGGGGTGTATAGAATTGCTTGTCCGGAATGTAAAGGAGTGTATGTTGGCCAGACGGGTAGGAGTTTCATGGCTCGGTATAAGGAGCTTGTGGCGGTTAATCTGTAGAAATGGGATTCTGTAGAAATAAAAATCTGTAGAAATGAGATTCTGTAGAAATAAAAATCTGTAGAAATGAGATTCTGTAGACATGGGAAAAAAGGCTCTCGACGCTAACAGGCCATTCGTCCTAAAAAAAATAAGTTCTGTTTTCATATTTCTCTTCGAGAAAATACTGAATTTTGAGAGCCTGCCCTGAATATTTCGATTTGGGCGTCTTTAATTAATCCTCAGGGAAGAGACCCGTGCCCCTCGATGGGGACATAATGGGTTGATGATGATGATGATGATGATGATGATGATGTATTATTTTTTAAAGCGAAAAAAAAAAAGAAACAAGGCTCAATATCTTGGCGTTATTCATTAAAAAATCTGAAATATGAAACCTGAGTGTCTGAGCTATTCACATACCTCAGCGCTTTAAATCGCCAATCCGCGGTGGGCACGCGTGGTGATTAAGCCCATACTCTGAGAGAAGGCCTGTGCCCTACAATGTGACGTTTAGAGGCTGCTTATGATGGTAAGCAGACTTGTACGCAGTGCCGCCTAAAAGATCACAAAAAATGAAGTCAAATATTACCTATGTAGGTCCGAGTTCGGAAAAGATCCACCGGACGTTAAAAAGATTTAGGATACGGGTTGCGTTCAGGATGGGTCAAAAAGAGAGGGTAGATAGACTCCAGCGGTCTGGGGTGTATAGAATTGCTTGTCCGGAATGTAAAGGAGTGTATGTTGGCCAGACGGGTAGGAGTTTCATGGCTCGGTATAAGGAGCTTGTGGCGGTTTTCCGGAACAATCATCCGGATAAGTCTCATTTTGCCAAACACCTTTTGGATACGGGTCATGTACTTAATAATAACCATAATTTGGAAATTTTACACACCTGCAGTAAGGGGCTAAGATTATCTATACTTGAGCAGCTGGAAATTTACAAATTATCTAAGGATACGTCATTTACAATGCTGAATGAACAGGTTGGCAGCTCCTCTATTTCCCCATTAATCGCTATTTTTGCGCAAAACAATAATTGACGGTTTAACGGTCACCGGTTTGACGGTTAGATGATGTCTTCGGGGCACGGGGCGGCCTAGCCTATAAATACGGAGTGCTGTTGGGGGTGACGGTCACTTGTCAGTCGACCATCGGAGCCTGAGGATGTCTCGTGTTAGAGGCGAAACGCGTCGCAACGCATTTTTTCACATAAGTATTGGTGTCGGTGGTGGTGTGTTTGTTTCTTGCTTCTGCTTGAAAAAGTGGGAGGGAGGGCGGTGCATTAACTAGTCTAACTAACTAAATAAAATTTGGCAAATTAATTTTCACATTTTAATGCTATTATGGATTTCGTGGCGTGGCGTATTCCGTGTGGCGCCGGATTAAGAATAGCGTCACTCCATATCCTTCCGTGGATGTCGTAGAAGGCGACTAAGGAAATCAATTACCAGGAGACGGGCAGCAGCGTCTTCCCGAGATTACAAGCGCATACTGCGATCGCCAACCCGCCTGCCCAGCGTGGCGATTATGGCAAAACCCCTCATGGTTATGAAAACCACGAAGGAGGCCTATGTCCTGCAGTGGGCGTGAAATGGCTGATGATGATGATGATGGATTTCCGCAAAGTAACGCCTGATTCCATACAATAAAAAAATAAAATACAAACAGAACTATTTTTTTAAGGACACAACGCCTATTCTCGCCGACGATGTATTAGCATCGCGAGTCATAAAACAATACTGGTCCTAGCAGATTTCCACGTAACCCGGTTCGACGGTCCACGGCTATGGGCACAGGTGACCTAACTAGTTTTGCTTGTGTAGGGCCCGCACCGCGCCGGCCGTGCCCCCTACCATCGATGACAAGAGCGAAGTTAACAGCAATACTAGTGGTGAGTGGATATGGAACCCCAAAACCGTTAGTGGTCTAACCCACCCAATATCCAGTGGGATATACACCTACCTACTGGTTGTTTCAGAAAGGTTAAGTGAAAGTTAAGGGGCGACCCGGTGTTGATTAAGGGGGAAAAATCATATCTTCTCTTATAATCCGTTATTGGAAAAAGTGTAGGTCGCAAATCTCAATAACTCTGATTGTACCTTTCTGAAACATCCTGTATTCCTATTAGTTTAATATCAGTAACATTGTAATGTATTTATGATCGGACGAACATCGATGTGCTAATGATTCAAAGACTACGTTGAAAATCCCCGTAAAATGTTAGCTGTTGTAGGCAGTAGATTCTCTTTACAAAAAATTGTATGATAATCTCCAGTCATTTCAGAAACTCCCTAAGTCAACTAATTAAGCTGTTAGTTCTTAAACGTTTAACTAGAATAATGATCTCTGACATAATTGTTTTTTAATAGCTTTTTAATAAAAGCGATTGAATATTATTATTAATACGTTTATTGCACGTAAGTAAATAATACAATGGCAATGTGGCGGACTTCATGCTAAGTATTGCGGCGCCTCTATTTGCCTCTTACACAATATTAGCACCAAGAGAGCGCCGCCATGTTCGATCCGTTGAAAATCAACGGCAGGACAGGAGATTATTTCACTGAGTTATACTCACATAATCTTCTGCCGGAAGATGGCTGAGGACAGAAAGAGGTGGCGTGCCTCGCGAGAGGCCTATGTACATCCGCAGTGTGGCCGCGAGAGAATATCAGGAGAATACCTCGGTGCATCTATGACATATACTGAGTCGGGACCATTTTAGCGGCTCAATACTTCAAACCCAGGCGTCAATGTAAAAAATAAAATTATGATGCCCTTTTTTGTTTTAAAACGTATGCAAAAGTAATCTTTGTATTCATACCCAAGTGTTCTGTTCCTTTTTTGTATATTGTATCTCAATGTTCATGTTGTGTTTTTAGTACTGTGTTGTTAAATAAATGTTTTACCTATCTATCTATCTAGTAGAAGAATGTAGGCTGATGGAATCTCCCGCACTTACAGAATCAGCCTCGTCGAGCGCCGACAAATCCGAAAGCGACAGCGTATTGCTCATCGGTACAGAGCTGGCGGCAGAACAGAGGCGGGTGGAACTCAACCTGCCCAGTGACCAGGACTCCACCGAGGGAGAGGGAGAGGACGTCGATGACGGTAAGAGAGCGAGAGAGATAGGTACGTCGGCACAGAGGTCTAGTTATGCGCGCCAAATCCTGTCGGAATCCTAACGTTGGCGATGGTAATTAGTATTTAATTTGACACGGAGTTTAATATAGGACCAGATCTGGCGGCAGAACAGGTGGGTGGATTTCAACCTGCTCAGTGATCAGGACTCCACCGAGGAAGAGGGCTAAGACGTTTTTCTCTATAATCAAACATGTATATTTGCTCATACCTCAGCGAATCAGGTGCAGCAGAAAACCAGCGCTGTTCACCTGTGGTTAGCATTTTGCGTAGCTGCAGCCTTTTTCTCTTGTAGCACTTGTGTGTTATGTTCATTTGTGTTACAATGGAAATTATTTGAAGTAATTTGACAGTTAGAAGATGGAATCGTTCAGGATTTTGCCCAATATAGGAGCTGGACCAAGGGGGAGAGAGAGAGAGAGAGAGAGAGAGAGAGAGAGAGAGAGGGCGTCGACGACGGTAAAAGAGCGATACAGAGAGATACGTAGACACAAAATTGGCGACAGAACAGAGGCGGTGGATATCAACCTGCCGAGTGACCAGAACTCAATCGAGAAGAAAGATTTTAAAAAAACTTACGATTATCTTCGTGCCAGCGCTTAAATCACTAAGCCTTTCGGGCCACGACTCTGCGAATTGGTTCGTTTCATATCGCCTTGGTATTCTAATTTAGTTCATCGAATATCCTTCTGTCCGCAGGCGAAGACATGTCCTCACTGTCGCCCCAAACGGTGCTGCACCGCGCGGCAGAAGCTCACAACTTGCCCGTCATGATGTCGGCCCTAGCCGCGGGCGCCGACGTGAACGCTGCTCTGCCCAGTCGCGGCGACCGCACGCCCTTACACGCTGCCGTGCTGAGCGTGAGTATGCTCTACTTCATCAATGTGTATTTTCGTTCTTTCGTCCGCACGTTGCTAAACTCCGTTTTTATCTGTAAAATCTTATATTTTGTTTTTGTTCTTAGTTTATATAAATGTTATTTGGAGTTTTTTTATATGATGATAATCATTCTTTCCAACTGGATTCTGTCATGACCACTGTTACGGCTGGGGAGTGCGTCGGTCATGTGCTCTCTAGCCTATCTTGGCAAAGGTGCAGTTGCACCGATGACTTTTTTTATATATCCTGTTTCTGGCTAGAACTACACATGGTAGATACTTTTTGGCCAGATAAGGGGAGGACATGCTCTTCACCATAAATGTGTACTCTAGCGACATTATGTTCTATTTATCGCACGCCGCTACACGCCGCCGTGCTGAGCGTGAGTATGCTCTACTTCATCAACGCGTACTTTAACTACAGATGTTGCTCTATCGACCGTATGCCGCTGCACGCTGCCGCGCGGAGCGTAAGTATGTTCCTCCCGTACCGGTCCATATTCGCCTGTGTGTGCGTTTGGCGGCGTCTACAAACGCGGAACGGAATGAGGGTGTGTGTGTGTGGGGCTGCGCTCGCGCCTTTCTATGGAGATTACCTAGCGTGGTTCTGTCGCTGTACTGAGCGTCAGTCTACTCGAACTTTAGCTCCAGATGTTATTTTATCCACCGCACGCTGTTGTACTGAGCGTGAATATTATGCTCTTCATCATAAATGTGTATTCTAGTCACTGAGGTTGTTTGTTTGTTACTCTTAATTGCACAAAATACATAATTTAGCACTTAAAAAACAACGTACTTCACAAACCCAGGGCCTAGCCGCAGAGTTTATACGGCGCGAGAAAGTTGACAACTTGTTTGTGAGGGGTGGAGGGGTTTGTGAAGTTGATCATACTCACGCTCAGCAAGGCGGCGTTTTAGGTAGAGCAGTATGCGCGTCGGTACGCACGGATTGTTCCAACATTATTACCGATAAGTTCTGAACTTTGCCGCGCTGTGAACCGTATCTTGCCTTATCGCTCGATATTGCAACCCTGATATAACGTGCTGCAGAAGTTTACATACGTTACATTAAATAAACTCACGCCTGTATCCCGAAGGGGTAGGCAGAGGGTTTTACACTTGCCACGATCCTGACAGACCTCTTTTCGCTTCATCACAATTCATCAGTCGTTTTATGCGCGTGCGCCGGTTTCAGGTGCTTTTAATTTTGCCCTTTGCTTAATACATCCCCCCTGTTCGGTCGAAGTACCCGTATCAATCAATCGATCAACCAAAACGGCGTGATAAAACGGCTGATGAATTGTGATGAAGCGAAAGAGATCTGTCAGGATCGTGGCAAGTGTCAAACCCTCTGCCTACCCCTTCGGGACACAGGCGTGAGTTTATTTAATGTAACGTATGTAAATTTCTGCAGCCCTCTCGTCCACTCGTCCTACTCGTCCACTGCTGGGCATAGGCCTCCTTCAGGGTACGCCACTTTCTTCTGTCCTCGGCTACCCTCATCCAGCCGCTGCCAGCTGGTGGGCCTACGCTGCGTTTGCCAGTTCGTGGTCTCAACTCAAGAACCTTTGCACCCTTCGACCATCGGTTCTTCTGCATAAGTGACCAGCCCACTGGCACTTCAGCTTGCTAATCTTACAGGCTATTTCAGTCACCTTAGTTTGAAGCATCGTTTGGTAGAAGTGTACAAGCTGTTGATAATGCGGTAACTCACTAACAGTGGTACTCTAACCTGCATCGTTTGTTACAGGGCTCAGTGATGGCATGCTCTTTCCTGCTCTTAAATGGCAGCCGGCTAAACGTGCAAGACAAGGACGGAAAGACGCCGCTCCATCTCGCCACCGAGGCTGGTAACACGCCACAGGTAAGTTGGTTTATTTAAATTAGACAGTGTCCATGTATCGTCGGTTCAAAGGTAAAACTCATTTTGTGGCATAATTGCAGGCAAAATTCATTAAGTGCCCAATGAGTTTTACCTGCAAGGGATAACAGAAGCTTTGGAGTTAGACTCTTTCATGTGACAGTTTTGTTATGGAGCACAATACGCACTTAAGTGTTTTTTCGTGTCGTAGATTTTCTCTTTAAAGAAACAAAACTAACAAAATCTCATTTTGTGTCAAAATGTCAGTGAGTTTTACCTCTGAACCGACGATATATGTTAGTATAATATAAAAATATGTATTTGCCAAAATGAGACAAACAAACAGGTGTGCCTGTTGCTGCGTTACCGCGCGGACCAAGCTCTGGTGGACGGCGCCGGCCGCACGCCGCTTGATGTGGCTGTGGACCATGCCAACGCCGACATTGTCACCTTGTAAGTGCTGTCCTACCTTGCTTATCAATCAATCAGTCAGTCAATCAATCAGTCAATCTGTCAGGCAGTCAGTGCGTCAATTAATCGGTCAGTCAGTCTTCTGCCCGTCTTAAGCAGAAGAACGAACCGTATAGTTCAATCACGACACGCCATAAAGTTGAATCATAAGTAAATAATCCCCGCAAACTACGTCTAACAAAGCTGACAAACCATCACACAATAATCTCCTAAAACGCTATTGATAAATAAGACCATTCTTCCCTGCAGACTTTAACAAAGCTACCATGATAATTCCTGCAGACTAAACCAAAGATTACAAAGCATCAAACCATAGTCATATTAATAACCTAAACGGTAAAGTCCAATGAAGACACGCTGTAAAGTTCAATATTCCCCACAGGCTATGGCTAAAGTAGCTCCAAAATCACCACACCACAAACCACAATCATCTCAACGAGCTAAGCCATAAAGCTCATAATTCCCCGCAGGCTGCGGCTGACGAAGCTGAACGAGCAGATGCGACAGGAAAGCGAGCCGTCGTCCAACGACGAAACGTACAATCAGGTGTTCCGCGACTACACGCAGCTCGCGCACGCGCATCCGGAAAGGTTGCTGCGCGCCAAGCACAACAATAATGACGGTAAATCACAACAATCATGTCGGTAAATCACAACAATCGGTAATTAATAGGCCTCCCCCCCAGGGTATGGCATGCCTCTTTCTGTCCTCGGCCACCCTTATCCACTCGCTTTCAGCAATCTGCCTCAGATTGTCGGTCCAGTGAGTTGGTGCGAAAATCTTTAATTTGGCAATAAATCGAAAACAATAAATGTTATACTTGTTCGGTGCCTCTTAAGCCGGCAAACCTTCTGTGTCACTGTAACCTGCCACTTATGGGATGCTAGGGCCTTTTAGGGCCTAAGTAATACGTAATTAACTTGCTGTCACGCCCTTTTCTGAGGAATTTGTAGAGACAGCACTACAGTTAACTATTTACTTAGCGAAATTCTCAATTCGGAAACTGGCCCTTTGTCATTTAGTACTACATACACTACATTATTATATTCGTACGGTCTTATTTATAAAAACCCGAATCAACTACTAAAATATTCCTCAGCGGCAGTTTAAATAATCTGTGGTAAGATCCCTTCAGATTGTTTTAAGGAATCGTGTTTTTAGTATAAGACTGTAATTTATTTAACAAAAATGTGTTTTCTTTCATTCAGTTCCCTTAGGTCCCCACGAAATCGTTACAATACGGGAACCAATAATGTCTATCAAGTGATTTGCTCGTCCCACGACAGCCATTCACCTCATTAATCTTTCTTAAAATCATCTTTGATAGTATTAAAAAAAATGTTATACCCAGACAAAAGTAGAACGAGACACGAAATATAAGACATACCCTTTTCCAGGCGAGCAGCCCGAATGACATAGCGGTAGACACTGGCGGGCGTGGCTGTGGTGAGGTCTCAAGAGGACTGCACCGCGACGTACTAACGCCAGGTTATGTTGATAACCATTTTTTACTCTTGCACTGAACTTTTTGAGACATCTACATCGCCATTTACGCATACGCCAGAACGTTGTACGAGACGCCATCGATCTTTGAACATGATCTTATTCACACCGCAAACGCGGCGCGACAAGCTTTCTTGACAGTAGTGTAACGCGGGGAAAGGATTAGTAAAATAAATAATTATCGCAAAAAAAAAAAAAAAAAACAGATAAAGAACCAGAGAAACAAGTAGGTACGTCTCAAATTTTGCGAGCGTTTTTCTCTTTCTTGCTTATGACTTTTGCCTACCACAATTACAGCCCGTCGCTACAATTTACCATATAATGGTACGGTATAACGTCGATTATCCGAACTAATTAGGGGACATGGTTGTTCGGAAAACAGGTTTATTCACACTACATAAATATATGCTTGTTATATTTATAAACAAAATAAAATTTCTATCACTTTTATTGCAATGGCAAGTAGGAATCAAACTTATTTTCAAAAGAAAACAGCTCGCAATAGGATACATGCATGTACAATTGTATATAATAGGTGAAAGGAACGGCTCGTAAGCAGGCTTGCTTCTGGAGCAAGCCCACCTGCTTACGAGCTTTTTTGAGCACTGGTCGCATTCAGCTTGACCTTGAGCTTGACCGCAAGGCAATATCCAGGCTTGTACCTAAATGCTCCAACTTCACTATCCTGCATTATTACTGCATCTTCGTCGAAGACATAATAAATTCATTGTTGAAGCTTCTTCGGCACAAATAGTTGGGAGAAGCGGTACGTGAGGTTCGTAGCCAGTTCGGTTAAGCGGTCGTTCGGATGACCGACGTTCGGATAATCGACGTTCTACTGTAATTTGTAGCGACGGACTGTTTACGATAGTGTTTACTTAGCCCCTACTAGTTTAATATGTATCGGACGCGCGAAGTGTCGCACTGCCTTTCCGGTGTGAAAAGGGGCTTCAGAACGCGATTACGCGAACTTCTAACACGATTAAAAAAAATACGAGCTATGGAACTAATGCCCGTTTTCACCAAATTGTTTGGTCTACCTAACTCATAGCAAACCTTGGTCTTCGCCTACACATTCGGGAAACACGAGGAATATGTACCAATGTACCTGACCCGTTTTAACCACTCGTCTGCCGCGACACAGATCTGTGTCCAACTTAGTATGGGCCACCTATACGTTCCATTCCGCGGGGGCAGTTCAGGAGTTAAGGGCTACTTGACAGTTATTTCGGTTTCGCCGACGTTTATTTTACTAAGGACATCAACAGATGTGAAGGAAGTCACTTAAGACAAGGATTCCCTAGCTAGGTGGAAATTAGGGTTTGCTTGATGGAAACGGGCAATAAACATAATTTAAGGCGATTTGTCTGAACCTCACTGTACGGATGGAGGTACAGCTGACAAAGCATTAACTATGATTACACTAGCGAGGGCCTATCACGCGATTGACGTCGTGTTGGTATTAATTAGCTGAATCTATAAGAGCGCTTTCACATATAAGCGTTTTTGTCGTGCGACTGAAGCGCTGCACAGCGAATCCTTTCATATTACAGCGGCAGTAGCGCGGCTAAGTCGCGACGCCGTCGCTAGCGACAGCCGCGCTTCACAGCCGCGCTGCAGACGCGCGTTGAACTTGGGGTGACTAGCTCATTTCCAATATGAATTCCAACGGAGACACATTGTTACTGCTGCTCTTTTTTTACTTCTCCGACGATACAAAGACGAAAAAGGCAGTACTGGATAGATCCATTACTTAAAACTCGATGTGTAAATGGTGATTATGTTATAGGCAAACTCCGAAGCTCCGGCGCTCCTAGGTTGGACTAGTCAATCCTCAGGTCAGACTGAATGACTTAGTCAAAGCCCAAACAAATGTAAATTTTCGGCCTTTGACTAAACAATTTTCGTCAAACCTGGGAGAGACTAATTTGGTCAGGCAAACGTCAAAACACAATTTTATTAAATCGGGGTTTGACGAGTAAGTTTAAGTTTGACACAAAACTAAGTTTTTTAGTGAAATATTTTTTTTCGCTTTTATATAAAAAAAAGAACTAACACCCGAAGTTTCAGAATGGAGCGTCGCTGCGCTCCGCTCCATCCTGGAACTTCGAACCTATTTTTGCTTATGTGTACTGACCTAACAAACAAAATGCGAAATATAAATTTAATCAAACAATTATTTGCTATATAACACTTGCCAAAATAAAACGTTAGCATAATAAACGTTTGTCTTAATAAAACTTGACGCAGTAAAATTATGCGAAACATGTTCAGATCAACGTTTGACCGAGTTTTGCAGTCGCTTCTAGGATTGACTAGGCCAAAACCGAAACAGAATAATTTACTTTCGACGTTTGACTGAAAAGTTAGGAGCTCCTGGGTTTGACTAAAAATACTTCAGGCAAAGGGCGAAATTGAAATGTATTTCGGGGATTGCCTGATGGCTTTGGCCAAACCTAGGATAAACCAGTCCTTCCGCGAAGAGACTGTGTATCGGACTTTGACTATAACAATTATACTACAGTGTTCAAAGTGATAAAGAAACAATAAACGAAAATTCTTTAACTATCTCCGAATGTCCAAAATTTGCAACTTGCTACTATACAATACACATGCGCTCGCAACACTGATCTAACGCCGACTGATCGCACGCGACTACGCGTCGTACATGCCACCGCAATCTTGGAGCGCTGCAGTCGTGCTTCTGACGCGCGACCACAGTGCGGCTGCCGCGCTGCAGCACATATGTATGGATTACGAGTCGCGCTACTACAGTGCGACTTAGAAGCGCTACAGTCGCGCGACAAAAGCGCCTATATGTGAAAGCGCTCTAAGAGTGAATGAGAGGTTTGACGGCATCTTGCTAGTGCGACATAGCTATTGGCATCGTTTGCTGACATCGGCCCCGGCAGAACGACGGCACGAGTCACTCGTTTTGTGCCCTGAAACTGTCAGGATATTACAATTTCTGTACTAGAACTTGGTGTATTTAGCTTTTTTTGGATATGGAGTTGCCTTGCGAATTTAACGTTTTTTATATAATATACAGCCAATTTTGATATTGAAATAATACAATCATAAGTCAACGAGTCTGGTTTAGGAATTGTTATAAATTCGTAGAAAGTACATATACAAAACACTTGTTAATAAAATTAGACATTAGCTGAAAGCATTCTCTGTACTACTATCTCTGTGAGAGAAGGCCTGTGCCCTCCAGTGGGACGCATATAGGCTGGTTATGAATGATTCTCTGTTTTATTTAACTACTTATTTTATTTACTAAGATTCCTTTAATTTTGAGGCTTATTTTTTATCGAACTCGTATTGCCAAATCTCAATCGCTGAACATTTTAATAATGTTAAAATATACGCAAACTTCCATTATTTTTTTTTACATAATACTTATGTATCAGAAAGAAACGACTACATGTTCTCTCTTCTTTACGTTATTAAAGAAAAGAGGTTTATTTTTGTAGAATAAAAATGTAGTTTACTATTGCTTGTAGAAATATAGATAATTTTACATAATATAAGAGCCATATTAATTTCGGTGGTATGATAATTTGATTCGATGGCTGACCAAAGACTTTTAATTAAACATTTTCAGGAGTTGGATAAATAATTCATAGGGCCGGTTTCTGAATTAAGAATTTCGTTAAGTAAATACTTAAGTAACGTTCTGTCACGCTCGTTATGAGAAATTCAGTTAACCATGTACTTAGCGAAATTCTCAATTCAGGAACTAGCCATTAGACTTAAATATTCTTAGTAAGGTCGGTTTTTATTTACCGATAGGCCTAATATGGCAAGCGTAGACTAGCTTCGTTTTCTTTCAAGATTTAAATGCGATAAAGTGATATCTCTAGGCGAACAGTAGACAAAAGTAGTGTCTCCGCTTGCCATGTCAGGGGGGTGATCTCTCGCGAAAAGCTTTTAATAATTGAAAAATAATCATCTATTAGCATTCCTGTTAAAATTCATTATAATTTTAAATCATTCCTACTGATTTAGTGCATTTACATATGATCTAATTAATTGGTGTATGTAGCTTGTATTCGCAAAGAATCTCACACATTTTAAATTTTATATTTTAAAGAAAGTTTTATTTTATTTTAGATAAGAATTTTCTTAGCTGTAGATTCTTGATAACTATCACTATCAACTAATAATAATGCAAAAATAAAAACGAGCCGTGCATACTATTATTTCACTAATATTCTTCCGAAACCATTGTTAAATAATGTCATTTAAAAGTTAAGCTGACTGATATCACAATTTTACTGATCGAGGCAATACGAAGTAGGTAGTCGATGTAACTTAGCTTTCAAATATATGCCTCATATTGTAAGGCAAAAACCTCATTTTTATAAAATCTAACGTTGCACATCTGCAAATGTATACTCTTAAAAGTTATCTAGTTAGTAAACAAACAGCTCGATAAATAGATGCGATAAGTTTAAAGATCAAGGGCGTCACAAACGTTGAAGATACGATAATATTTTATTTTAAGATATAATATCGCTCGCTAAATAGTACCCGAAACCGGCGTGCGTGCATGCAACGACTAATGAATGTTGAGGAAGCGAAAGTGATCTGTCAGGATCGTAGCAAGTGGCGGTCCCTGGTCTCTGCCTACCCCTCTGGGATACAGGCGTGAGTTTATGTTATGTCATGTTATATTATCGCTGAATTATTATTATTATTATTATTCACTGAATTGTATGGCGAGCGATATTCTATCTTAAGATACTATCTTCGCCGTGTGTGACGCCCTTAAAGCAGACATAGGTATTATATGAATCAAGGAGGCGAATAAGATAACTGGACTGACATTATTTACTTTCCTATATGTACGAACACGAGGATACCTATTTATCATCGTTTTCTTAACATTTAGAGGACTTTGATATTTACCGTAAGATAATTTACGAGTATATTGATCCGTGATTTTTATGACCTTTGGAGTGTCGTTACAAAATGGCCAGTCACTTAACTGAGTGCACGCATGTAAAAGTCGACTTGCTGTCGATTGCACCTTCATCCTTGTTTATTTACACGATGTGTCAACTCGCCATTATTCGAACTCTCACTCGTATGGGCTAACATACTATCCATAGTGGCCAATACAACGCTCGCGCCAAAGAGCAATACGTTACCCTTCACCATTAGTGATATAATTCAATAACGAGAAAGATAACTGGACATGGCGGCCTATGACAGCGGTACCGTCAGCATGAGCGAGCGAAATGATTACTTATTTAATTTCCAGAGTACTAGGGACCGTTCATTTGTTATCGAAGACAATGTTAACCGCTTTCAGAAATCAATTATTTATTTCAACGTTGTTTACATTTTGTTTGCTAAATATATTGCTAAATGTTAGCCGTTGCCTTAGGGCCGTATTTGTAGTGGAGAAAAAGGCAGCGATAAAGAAAACTCCACTCTGACCACCTTTGCTCAAATCATCTTAAACTTAATACATCAGAGCATTTATGATAAGATTCCGTGATTGCCATCAATAGCTTTTAAAGCCAAAACATTACTTATTAAACAGTAGACCGTACCTTATTCGAAGCCTAAAAAAACATGAGAGAGTAGCACCATCCGTTTCCTGTCTAAAGTTAGGTGCACATCCGCCCGCGTCCTAGCTTCCGGCGCTATATTCATAGCGGTTTCCCCACCACCGGCAGTTGAGTTTGCGAACACGAATTTCATGTCATTGGCGTCTCGTTTTCCGTTAGTGACGGTCGGTCGAGCTTTTTAACATGAGCTTGGCTGCCATTTGTCTGTTACGTCCGTGTGCACTAGCATTACCTTTTAAAATTTGTATTACCAAGTATAGAACCAGGAGAGAACTACCCCATAATTCGTTGCACTCAACTTAGTGTTATACGTGGATTGTTTCGAAAGACCACGGGAATTTTTTAAAGTAACGGGTGTTCGTAAATTTAAGTTGCTTTCAAGATATTTTAATTTGGAAAAGACTGGCATTGTCAATTTTAAGTTAACGGTGTTACCGTTTGGTTGCAGTTTATTTGAATATGAGCGATAATAAGATAGAAAAGAAGATAAAGAGGAAAAGACGAGCGCCGTCAACGAGTTCCGACTCGGGTAGCACAACCTCCATCTTCCTCGGGTTACCAGCGCTGAAAAAAAACGCAAAATTAATAAGCACAAAAGATACGATAACAGTAAAATTGATAAATAGGTTAACGAAATAAAAATCAAAAAAATTACGTGGCAACCATCCCAATCGTTCACCGGAATTCTGATCAAAATGTAGACGTGCTAAACGTGGATGTCACTCACGTAGAGAGTGAATCTCTCGGGATTGAAGTTCAGGATGATCCTTATCCACATCGTGAAGCAGAACGGGTGGCAATCGTACTAAAGAACCAGTTGCTCGTGCATCAGTAGAAATGCTCCAAAAACTATCAGAGCTCCAACGTTTTGATAGTGAAGACTGGAATAATGTACGTTATGCACAGATCCAAAAATAGTATCTCTGTACCCCTGGCTTTACCTGGCGAATGATGAGGTCAGACGGTACGACAATTCTAAAACTACCTGCAATACCGAAAAAGCTTTTGTAGAGATAACCTATGCATTACTAAATCAGCAGGATGTGCTTCAAAATGAAATGCGCGGCTTTTTGCTGTGGGCTCGCCAAGCTAATAATTTATCGTATGATGAAATTTATAGCAAGATTTCAGATATTTTCTCAACTGGCGCTTATGGGAAAGCGTCCCGCGACACATTTCAGCTGGTTCGTGGACACAGAGCGGAAATGGTACAACACAGCACAGAAAAGAAGCTGTCCTGGCCTCAGTTAAAGATCCATATTACAAAAGCGCATTGTGTAAAATTCCGCCGACGTGTACAAACTATTTAAAGCGGAGAAATTTAGTGCAGTTGTAGAAAAGGCCTGAGGCGTAAAAGACATTTTTTGCCCAAAGACAAGGATCAAGCCATGCTTTCTAGTTCGCAGAACGATTCTAGAGCCCCCTTTCAAAGCTCCACTCAAGGGCACGTAAGTAACTCGCGCCCGAAAATACCTACCGGGAATTTTCGAGGACGCGGTGGTAAGTGCACTAGTGACCGAGGTAAGCACTCAAAAAGGTGTGGGGGGCGGGGGCAGCCCACACTCAAGACAAAGGTGTATAACCAGTGTGTGTTGCCAGTGATGACTTATGGATGTGAGACCTGGTCGCTGACTATGGGCCTCATAAAAAGGCTCAAGGTCGCCCAACGAGCAATGGAGATAGCTATGTTAGGAGTTTAACTGCGTGATCGAATCAGGAATGAGGAGAGATCCGCAGAACCAAAGTTACAATGCGATTAAAATCAGTTAACGATTCGGCTTTTCTCGGATATCATCGCCTAAATCCCGAGACGGAAATGACACGAAATACATTACCGCGATTTATTTTAGGTAGCATTCAATTTGAAGTATCATAAACGCAATGTGTAGCACCTGCCAAGATGACATTACTAACCGATAGACCTAAGAAATTTTTTACGCAGAAGTGATCGCAACGTAGGAAGCTCTTTAAATCTTTCATGAAAGTTATATATCATTCGTCGTATCACGCAATAATCAAAATCATCCATTTTTAAACGATATTTTTTGCCGGGCACTTCTTTGGATTGTTGATCTTTAGGTGACTGATCTGAGAGCTTGTCGTTTTCCTTCAAAATTTTTAACACGCTGCTATTCAAAACTCTGGTTGCTACACAAACCCTGTCCAAAATTTTTTTATGGTAATTACTTTCTTTTTTTTTAAATAAATTAGCTTCTTTTCTAAAATAGTTATATACATTATTTACAATTTCACGAGATTGAGCAACAATTTTTTTTTCCACGCTTTAAATTTGTTGTAGCCATGATACTAAGTTAATTTTGATAAAATTTGATTGAATCGAATATTATCACGAATGAAATTAGCGTTCATAAACATAAATGTATCATATACGTCAAACTGTTTTTATTGACACTAAGAAGTCATACTGTCAAAATATAGTAAATTATTTTTCTTATTTCGATATAAAGGTTGTGTTAGTTTTGAGCTACAAAGGAAGTTTTGTTGCTCATTTCGTTCTTGTTTTGTGTTCAATAAGACAACGAGTAATATAAGTAAAGATCATATCTGTAAATTGATAACTCTATATGAGATATGAGGGATTCACGACAATTACCGACGTTGGCCCAATCGTTAACTGATTTTAATCGTACTGTACTGATATATCATTGCTCGAAGAATTGCTCAGTTGAAGTGGTAGTGGGCGGGGCACATAGCTCGAAGAACTGATGGCCGTTGGGGCGAAAAAGTTCTGACCTGGCGACCGCGGACCGGACGACGCAGTGTGGGAAGACCCCCCCACCAGATGGTCTGACGACCTGGTTACGGTGGCGGGGAGTCGCTGGATGCGGGTGGCACAAGACCGGGAAGCTTGAAAAACCATGAGGGATGCCTATGTGCTGCAGGGGGCGTCAAATGGCTGATGATGATGATGATGACCACATTCTCCCTCATCCCACCGGGATAGGAGACACTGGCTTGAATGTGTCCACCTTCCTCTCTGATACCAAACACACTAGCATACCTGAACAGGGTTCCAAGGATTTACCTGCTCTTAGTACCAAGTTAAAAAGTTTACGATATGTCAGATTAGAAGGTCAAAGTCCTAGTACATATTGAAAACTCAAAGATTTCCCGTGCATCCATCGTAATCGTGATGACAGGCCATCTAACGCCGACGGGCTCGGAGGTGACGATGGATTGACGTGAGGATGGAATAGGCACTTATGTGACTGGAGTCCTGAGCAAAGGAGCCTGTTGTCTTCAGGCTGGCGCAAGTCGACACAGAACAGGCATTACTGGCATAACATAAGAACTGGTATAAACCGGCCTGGAATAGGTGGAAAACTTGGGCCGAGATTAATAACGTTGGTGTAAACAACCCGAATGGTTACCAACTGGCGAGGTGACGAGGTTCGTCCTGAGCACCATCCTGAAACACAAGTCTGTGGTGGCAACTAATCAAAAGCTGAGTTCACATACCCTCGTAAAACAAGTTCTTAAGTCAATAGCTCTTATCATCATCATCATTCAGCCACAAGAAGTCCACTGCTGGACATAGGCCTCCTCTCTAATAGCTCTCGCTAAGTCTAAATCCAAAACAAAGACACCAATTTGGGATATCTATATCGTTGATGAGCACATGAGAGAAAATAATCCCAATACCTCAAGCTTTTACAGAGCGTCCCAACATGCTCTGTTCGGGTCGACTCACGTTGTTGAAAATGTCACCCAAACTACCATTCCCGAAGACAGCATTAACTAAGACACGTCGTCAGTCTGGTTGGAAACTACTGGTGAACACTAACAAAGCCCTCGATCCTGTTTACTGGATTAATCACTTAATTAAATTGTCCCAGCCAAGGAGATTGTTGGCCAAATCTGATAGCTTATTCCTGAGCACCATAGGAGAACCCAAATCAGCCTCACGAACAGTTATTGGTGGATAGGTGAAAAGTTTGCTGCAGGAAGCTTCAGATCTGCTGTAGGATCTAAGAATTTGATTGAAAATCTCCCTCTTGATGAGATTCTTGTTAAAGGCAACTGGAAATCTGCTAACACATTTCAAAAATACTACTGTAAAGAAATTATATCTGAAGCACAAAGCAGGCCTACACTATCTTCTCAATTTGTTCCATCGTCGGTTGAATAGTTACTTTATTAGTTGATTTGTGATTTTATTGTGTCAACGTCAATCATCAAGCAATCATAACCATTACCGTGCCTTGCCGTGATGATAGTAATCAGTATTTTCTAGTAGTATTATCACTTAAATGATTTAAAAGCCTAAATTGTAATTATACATCATACGAAGGTGATTACACGCAGGTTTGTCCTAGCTTATATTATTTGAAGAGTATTATACTGTTTGATTTACGTTTACTCTTATTTATTTATTACCCAAGTATTTCTATCCCATTAGCCATATATACTTAAAACATAATTTCTGATAATCTTTCAATATCACATTTGCGCCGGGTACCAACGTAACAAGTAATTAGTAGTACATACCTCATAGTACCACTACCACCAGGCTATAACAAACACGTATCTCATGTTTTTTATTAGGCTTCCAACAAGGTTCAGTCCTGTTTAATAATGACGTTTTACATGAAAACGTTTATTAAACATACTTACCTTGTTCGAATCCTGATACTTTAAATCCTGCCTGGTGGCATACATAAGGGACTCACCCCCCCAGTTTCTCATACACTAATACGCTGTTAATCTACTGTTAACAGCTGTCAATTGACCAAAGTGCATACAAAAAAAACTAAGCTGTTAACAGTAGATTAATGGCTTGTTAGTGTACGAGAAACCGGGGGTCAATGACATGAAATTCGACTTCGCAAACTCAACTGCCGGTGGTGGGGGAACCGCTATGAACATAGCCGGAACCTAGAACGCGGGCGGATGTGCACCTAAGTTCAGACAGGAAACGGCTGATGATGCTCTCTCATGTTTCAGGCTTCGAACAAGGTTTTAATAAACGTTTGAATTTCAGGTAAAACGTCGCTAATTTTCTTACAAAATTTAATTAATTGCTTTCTGAGCTCAACTTATTTCAACCTCTTACTAATATATAAAGCTAATATAGTTCTCCTCCTGTATTACGCGCACGAAATCCTGAACGATTCCAGTCATCCACCCGACAAATTCTATACTAATTGCTATCGCAAACGTCAGGATTCCGACAAGATTTGGTGAGCATAGGCCTCTGAACTATTCAATACGCTGGTTGACTTGCATCAAAATTGATTAAATATTTAATACCTTATAGTATTGGACCTAACTAACCTAAATATATCGATTTGAATTAATAAAAGATGGCTGTACATATACATTTAACTAAAACTCTTTTTTTTAATCTGTGATTAGAAACTCCGAAAACGCTGACGGACTATTTAAAAAAAAAAGGTTCCAAAACAGTAATTAGTTATCCTCTCTAAGTAATCTCAGTGTAGTTCGAGCAATGACGTATGGGGGCAGCATAAATGTAACATTCATGCAAGGGCGTGCAGTTTTATAGCCTGTCCTTATATACTTAGTGGTTGTCACGTCCTGTAGGAAAACAAGCTTTGGAGTTCTCTATTAGTAACGCACCAGGAAGTGAAGGTAAGTAGCATTTTGTTTTTTGTTTCTTGATAGCCTGTGTACTTTATGTGTTATATAAAAACTTTTGTGTTTGAACTTGAGTGATGAATACAGTTCGATATTTTTTTCAAATCGCAGTCTACTCTCACTTCTCTTGTTCATATTTATGAATTTGCTGAGTATTCATTGTTTATTAAAGTATTATCTAGTTTTAATTGTTTATTAGACTAATGAAGCAGTCTTTTTAGAACTAGCATAGAAATAAATTGTCCTTGTGGCGCCGGCTGTCCGTGTGGCGCCGGATTGAGAATAGCGTCACCCCGTTTCCTTCCGTGGATGTCGTAGAAGACGACTAAGGAAATCAATTACCAGGAGACGGGCAGCAGCGTCTTCCTAAGATTCCGACCGCATACTGCGATCGCCAACCCGCCTGCCAAGCGTGGCGATTACGGCAAAACCTTTCATGGTTTGTAAAACCGCGAGGGAGGCCTATGTCCTGCAGTGGGCGTCAAATGGCTGATGATGATGATGATGATGAATAGAAATAAAACCTAGGGTGCTTGTATTTGTAAGCATTATATTTGAAAAGTTTTCGTTGACGAAAGTCATGTTTGTAACAAGAAAATGCAGAACTAAAACTTCCATAGCTAGTTTTTCTGCAGAACATTGTCAACCACAAGGTATAGGGATTAGGGACCTAGATACTTGTAAGCACGGATAAATTTTTAATTTCTTCTATAAACGAAATTTATTTTTTGTGTCGTCCTGTAAAAGTTCGACAAGAATCCATTGCAAATTGTGAAAATTATGCGCATTTTATGCAGTAGATAATTATATACTGTAATTGCAAATGTCTATTGAGAGTCTATAAATGTCATTTATTTTATCGTTAACCCTCGGGCTCTCGTTAGCTCTATCGTTCTATGTATTAAAGATGTTGTTTTAATGAAATAAAATATATCGATAATACTCTATCTTATACTGTTGATGTACCTTAATGCATACTATATAAATGTAATAATAATAAAGTTTTGAAATCGTAAATTACATTTTTGATTTTCCAAATAAAACAACAACAAAAACAACTCTAATATTATTCAAATCCTTTATTTAAAAATTTAAGAACATAAACCCACAACCGAAGTAGAAAGAAAAGTATGAAATAAGTAGGTATTTTCCATTGGTAAAACTCCAATTGTATTTATATTATGCCAAAAAGTCTAAAACGATTACAAAAAAAAGATGTTGGATTTGCATGATAAAGTATTGCATGGAATAGATAATTGAGTGAATCATCAGTATTAAACAAATTAATTCATTAGAACTTTAAATTGTAATGGATTAGAATTGAGACGGTGATATTTTATTGATTTGATTTTATAATGGAATTAGTATAAAAGTTCATTTGGCTCATAATATTTCCAATGAAAAATAGATAATACAAAAATCAACCAAGGATCCGTCCTGACTCTGTGAATCTGTGACTATATCTCAGACTAAATATGGCCAACATAGATATCTGAACTACAGCACGAGTACCACGATATTAACGCACTTGCCGGTTCATTGGCTCTATTGCTAATAGAGATATGAAATAATTAGTGCTCTACGCAGTAGAGGCAAACTTCACCCTGGTTATAAAAAATGCGATACTGATAACACGAAAATATAGTTTCTTGTAGAGTCCAGAGAACCAGCTCAAATATAGTCTATCAAAATAGATTTTCTTCAAAACTTAACAGTAACTTAAATCCATTAATGGAATGAATTAGTTTTTTATACGACTCAACGGCTGGACCGTTAATATATTCCGCCAATGATAGCTCGAAATCAGTGTTATCAACAAATTGATAAAAGTGGACCGAAAATCTAAATTTGCATTTGTTAAATACACAGTGATATAGACACCCATCCCTGTTATAGCGGCCACGATCATCAGCATTGAGGGACTGACTGATTGGATTTGATAGATGCCAATTTATATTAGACAGACAATGACAATACTATATATCGCGTAGGTCAATTTCGGAGCTGTTAAAAAATCAATCAAAAAAAGTTAATGCTGATCGACGTCCAATTACATCAACATTGCTGGTTCCGTTGTTCGCTTTGAGCTACGGAACCATACAAACGCAACATACGTACTTACGGATAAATCATCGTAATAATAAAGAAAGCTTGCGTACAGAATTATTTACAGGGTGTAACAAAATGCCCATGTACATCAGAAAACGGGGGTTTCGTATTTCGTTTAACTTTTACTGTGGGGAAAACTTCGGAATCGCCAATAAATATTAGCTGTTGGTATTTATTTCGCTATTTTGAAGTTTTCCCCGATAATAAAATTTGTCCATACTGACGATTAGAACCCGTATGTTTATGGGGATTTTGTTCACCCCGTAGAATCCATCTTAGCGGGAACACTGTCCCGTGGTCAGCTTAGTTGAGTCCAAAGGAGGACCAGAGTCCCGAATTGAACGTCGACGGCGAGGGCGGCGGGCCGCTGTGAGTCGGCGTTTGCGGCATCGAGGACATGCCGCTGCTCATACCACCCCCGCTGCTTAGCGGCAGGGAGGCGGAGGGGGGCGCGCGGCGGCGGGCGCCCAGTCCGCTGGAACGCTCCAGAACTGGAAGAAAAGGTTGCGTTGGTCGGGAATTCGTGCGGATGCGGATATTGTTACTTATTGATTCAAGTTGCATAGTGTAACACTAGGCACCGAGTAAAAAGATTTTTTTTTACTGATCGTATTTGCAAAATACAATCTCTCAATCATGTTCTCAACCATGACTATCATTAACGCCAAAAACGGTCATTTAAGCATAAATGCTATATTGGTGGCGCTACTCTATGGAGCCCCTTAAATACTATCGTTATTTTAATCACGCTCTACACACAAGCAACACTTGTGGAGCATGCCATGATGTTATCAACATGCATGTCACGCTCAAGTTTAGCAATGTAGTAACAAAGGTTCCTTTATTTATAAAGTCCTTCAAGACAGATACTGTGGTGATATAACCCGTAGATTCGTAAGATCACAAAAATTTGCGCGTTCGCGGTACTGGCCCCGTCCCTATCTAAAAAGTTACAGCATGCACAGAGCGATCTTTAGTAGAGTCTTTTTGGTCAGTATTTAACAGTTGCGCACGAGCGCCGGTGGCGCCGCCTCCTGGGATCAGTTAGGCTAGAACATGCTCACAGCGATATTTGTTGGAGACACCAGCGTCGCGGTTCGCCGAGCTATACTCGATGGTATGCGCGTGGTCGCAAATGGCGCTGATGAGAATTCTATCTGGTGGATTCAGCTAGGCCAGAGCATGCGATATTAGTTGTAGGTCACCAGCGTCGCTGTTCTCCGGGCACTTGATCCTGCGGACTACGGTGGCGCCGCAGCGAGGGCTGTCTACTCTGATCAGGAGCTAACACTGAAGCTAACACGGCTAGCTAGCATTACGCCTAGAGCAATCTTCGCTAGAGCTCACCAGTTTCGCTGTTTTCCGGGCAGTACTTGGTGGTGTGCGCGCGGTGGCTGGTGGCACCGCAGCGCGGGCTATCTACTCGGATCAAGAACATTGATCTAGGCTCAAGGCTAGCTAGTGTACGCTTAGAGCAAGCAATCTTTGCTAGAGCTCACCAGCGTAGCTGTTATCCGGGCACTTGATACTTGATGGTATGGGCGCCGTCTACGATGGCGCCGCAACGAAGACTGTCTACTCTGATCAGGAACTAACATTTAGCTAGGCTCAAAGCTAGCTAGTGTACGCCTAGAGCAATCTTTGCTAGAGCTCACCAAGCGTCGCTGTTCTCCGGGCAGTAGGTACTTGATAGTGTACGCGCGGTCGCTGGTCGCCGGATGGCTATCTATCTGATCAGGAGCGAACATTGAGCTAGGCTCAAGGCTAGCTAGTGTATGTACGCCTAGAGCAATCATTGTTGGAGCTCACCAGCGTCGCTGTTCTCCGGGCAGTACTTGATGGTGTGCGCGCGGTCGCCGGTGGCGCCGCAGCGCGGGCAGCGGAACGCGCGCAGCACGGGGCAGAGCACACGTCCGCGCCAGTCTTTCAGAGCGTGCTGCGAATAGCACTCTTCGTTCTCGCCGTTGTTCTTGCAGAAGGCACACTCCTGTGGGTAAACGAAGTATTTGCTGAAGTGATACGATTCCCTCTAATAATAGGAATTGCCATAGAAATAGCGGCTCATTTTAGGTATATTAGCCTCTTGGCGAGCCCCCAAGGCATGGCTTCTCCACGTATAAGACCTTCGTGACACCTGCAAAAGTATTTCTGTTCCACTTTATAATGAAACTTTGCTTTCCTTTCTTCGAGGCTTGGCCTTTCATTACATTATCCAGAAATGTCATGCAGAAGATTTATGCTGGTTTGGTTTAGTGCCGCTGGAAAAGGGGTTGCTTGCTGAAAGTCCAAAAGACAAGCCTAGCTCACGCTATCATAAAATGCCATCCACTCATGACTGCCTCGGTCTAGCGGTATCACGTCTGATTACCATGCCGAAGGTCGTGGGTTCGACTCCCACTGGGGGCCGCCGTACATTTGTACAAATAGCCTCAGTTTGAGTGTATTTCCATGTTCGCGATGTCCTTGCCTGGTTACCATAGCACAGGGTATCCTAATTGGGGACCAGGACTAGTAAGTGTTGTATGGAAGTTATTATTAGGTATAGTTATAATGCACAGGAAAGAGCTTTACATAGAAAGCAGAATGTGAACTCACATTAGGCAGCGCGCGGCGCATACGCTTGTCCGAGCGCACTTTGGCTACCTCCTGCAGGAACTCGAAGAGTAGGCTCGGGCGCAGCGACTGCAGCACGTGCAGCTGCTCGCGAGTCAGCATCGACACGTAGTTGTTGGCCGCCGACACGCCTGCACGAAGGAATGTTTGACAACTCGAACGAAATCATCGTTCTTGTCGAAAGCGCGCCATGCCCTCCTTCCTATTACGTGACCCACTCTATCGGGTTAGCCATTTTGACGATTCCGACGGTTCGAAGTAGGTTATATCGGATAACTCCACATAATGGAGACCTAACGTAGTACCTAAGTTTCATAAAACTACAATTCACAGTTTATTGGCAGTCGTTAAGCCAAGTCAGAGGCCTTAGGGCGGCTTGACAACTTCTGACAGTAGACGAGCCACTAGTCTACAAGCCTCCACCAATCCGGACTTGGCCCCCGTGGTGGAGTATGGCCTATGCCTTCCTCAGGGAAGGGACCCGTGCCCCTCGGTGGGGACATAATGGGTTGATGATGATACAGTTTATTATGACAATTCGATGTAAATTGCGTACCTACTCGAGTTTTCCTAATTGTTAATGTGTGGGTAAATCGATGTACATCGAATTGTAATAGTACGAGTGAACTATGAATTGTAGTTCTTGAAACAGGCCCCTGCAATCCTCTGGGGTGGATGTTCGCGGTAGCGTTCTTTCCAACGTAATTTCTATGAATAACATTGCGTCCGCGCAGTGCCGGATTAAGCCAGCGTGGGGCCTGTAGCAAATTTTAGCAAGGGGCCTTTGGTTTGCTTTAGGCATTGAATTTTAAGTAGACTTTAGTTTAGCAAGTGTAGGTATGCAATAAAACAAAACTGACAAATAAACCAATAAATACCAATATGATATGATACCAATCTTTTGCAGTTCGGGAGGCCTGGCAAGCTAAGATACAGATCTTTTGATCTAGTTTACACTCCAAGCTTTCCACAAATAGTAGGTACATTCTTTTGCTGTGTATCATTTATTCAATGTTGTTTTTATATGCGAATGTATTTTGTGGACAGAAAATAAACAAATATATTATCTTATATTCTTGAAATTTTTTTTTTTACGGTCAGAAATCGAGGCCCCCAAACGCGTGGGGCCCATAGCACTTGCTACTCTTGCTACGTGGCTAATCCGGCACTGCGTCCGCAAAGCTATTGACGAAATTTGTGGTTCGATCCCTAAATGCAGTTTTTATAAGCATTACTATGCGTTCTCCCAAAAGCTGAAGGTCTCTCGCTATCCGCCTCCAAAGTAGACCACAGCATGCAACAGCCCACATATTATGCCCACTGGTCTACTGGTTTATCGATACCTATATTTGCCGACAACCTTCTTTCCGTCTGCAGCTAATGACCGACTAAAGAATAACCATTGCGTTTGTGTTTGGTTTGAGTAAAGAAACCAAAGGTATACGAACTTTTGACTAAGAAGTCGAAAGTTGACATCTGATCGTTGGGTCGCGGGCCCGAGCCGTCGGCCCAGGCGTTGTTACGCGATGACGTCACGGACTCCGCTCGGCTGCCTGTAAGCAATACCTCAAGTTACACACTGCCTATGCCACTGGCTAAATTGATGAACCTGAGCATTTAGGCATGCTAGGCAAGTGATATTATAGCTGGATCTTGTGGCAACTCTTACCTAAAATCTTACATTAAATAGGTGAAGTGACGGCTCGGAGTAGATAGATTTTCCCAGCGCAAATACTATCCTTTCAACATCCACAACAGTAGGTACCTGCGGTGCAGAGTCGAAAGCCACAGGTTTCATGGCGGTGTTAGCCTGTACCGTTACCGAATGATATTGGTAGCACAAAATTACGTAACTTATTTTATTTTATTAATTATCTATGGAAAACCAACAGCTAATAAACAGTATATGCGACTTATATAACTAGTTAGTGAGCCAATTACAGGTTTTTACCTATAGCAACAGAGTGCTATTTTTCTGCTGATACAAAACTTACGCTTGTAGAGACTAGACTTAGAAACTTATAGCTAAACGTACATGGTGCATGCATCGCACTATGAAATGCTGATGCGTATCAATGGAAGATATGGATTCCTAAGGCTGCTATAGCACAGCAGAAATCCACTACAACAATCAGTTATATATTTTAATATTTTTACTTTCTTACATTCTATCAAACATACCTACTTAGTTTAGTTGTTGAAGAAGTTATCATTGAAGTGTTGCCTAACCGACATTGCTTTGCAGTTGAATAAATCTATATCAATTTCGCTCGCTAGTTTGTTCACGCTGCTATTAACTCGCCAGAGGAAGGAGTTTTGCTCGTAACTACGAGACCTGCTGTTTGGATATAGGAGAAATTGAGCGCCTGGATCTTGTAGGTACCGTGAAGGATAGGATACCCAGGAGTTCGGGTGAGTCTACCCTTCCGGTAATTATCCCCAAAAGATATATTATATCAGCAACCTGGCGGCGCAGTTCAAGTGGAGCTTTGCTTGCACTTGCCTATTAGCTCAGTTGGGAGAGCGCTGGCACGGTGAGCCAGAGGTCGCTGGTTCAAGTCCGGGCATGGGTGGAATTTTTAGCCTCTAAATAGGTTTTTAAAAATTGTCCTCAGCACGGGTTAGTGCAACAAAAAGAATATAAAGCTTTAAGTAATTGTCGGATTTGTATGGGATTTGTATGCATGCACGCACGCCGGTTTGGGGTACTTTTTATCTTGCCCTTTGCTAATACATCCCCTATTTGGTCGAAGTATGTCCGTCGTCCGTATGTATGTGTGTTGAGGAAGCGAAAGTGATCTGTCAGGATCGTAGCAAGTGGTAGTCCCTGGTCTCTGCCTACCCCTCTGGGATACAGGCGTGAGTTTATGTTATGTTATGTTTCTTTAACCGGTAGCACAAAAACTTTAAAAACTATCTCTGGATTGATTCAACTCTCTACGTAGTAGACACGGTACCTTGGGTTCCATATTTGCGAAGCATACTCCAGGTGGCTTCGGACTAATGTGCAGTATAGAATTTTTAAGGTTTTTGCCTTCGAGAAGCACGTGGAATTTCGCATAACAAAACCTTGGATGCCTTGTTGATAATTGTATTAATATGTTCATCAAACAGAAGCTTGGTGTCATGAATAACACCTAGGTCACGGACTTTAGAAGATCGAGCTAATTAATGTCAACCCCTTCATTGTATAGGACGTAGAGACTATAATGCGAGTAAAGGTGACGACATTACACTTGCTTGGATTTAAGTAGGTCTAGCTTGTTTCTTAGGCAGTAGTCATCAAGTCGCTCCAGATCTGATTGGATGTTGCTTGCATCAGTCTGTGATGAGACCTTTGAAAATATTTTCATGTCATCAGCGAAACTGAGTAACTTAGATAAACCTATGAAAAGATATGCCTGGGATTGGGCCGCAAGCTCTTGAACGTGAGACAACAGTTTCATGCACATACTACAATCGCTATAATGTGCCTAAATGCACCTATGAGGGCTCGTCCAATAGGTACATACCTTGCATGAAGTAATTCAAGTAGTTGTGATTGCTCGCGTCGACATCGTCAAAGTTGATCT
Organism: Yponomeuta malinellus; assembly: GCA_947308005.1. Lineage (NCBI taxonomy): Eukaryota > Metazoa > Arthropoda > Insecta > Lepidoptera > Yponomeutidae > Yponomeuta > Yponomeuta malinellus. The sequence continues at coordinate 8,749,252 of OX371006.1, read as the reverse complement.
CGGAGCCACCCATGCGGCCGAAGTTCATCGTCAATTCATCCAGTTCTGAAGGCGGCGCTGCGAGAAAAACCGATACCTAGATAAACTGTTCCATTTTCTTGTAATCATATGGATGTGTGTGTTGTTACCAGTGATGACTTATGGCACTGAAACGTGGTCTCTCACTATGGGCCTCATAAGAAAGCTCAAGGTCACGCAACGAGCTACGGAAAGTGCTATGCTCGGAATTTCTCTACGAGATCAAATCCGAAATGATGAGGTCCGTAGACGAACGAAAGTCGTCGACCTAGCCCAACGGACTAGTAAGTTGAAGTGGCAGTGGGTGGGGCACATAGCACGCAAAACTGATGGCCGACGGGGCCGAAAAGTTCTCAAATCGAGACCACATATCGGCAAGCGCAGCGTAGGATGACCAAGATGGACAGAAGACCTCATCATCCAAGTGGAGACACTGGATACAATTAAGCCGCTTCCAACCGGTGTTTTTGGAAATCCATGGAGGAGGCCTATGTCCAGCAGCGGACTTCTTGTGGCTGAATGATGATGATGATGATATGGAGACTCCTACTCCCTCCGTTAATTACCTGTCGGCGGCTTTTAGCAATGTCAGTGACCCATCGAATCGCTGGTATGCCTACCAATTGTCGCAGGACCTTCAAGATAAGTAGAATTTATATTGTTAGTATTCTATACTAATTCAAGTAGACTTGAAGGGGAATTGGTTGACTGACTGGGCAGCGTTTCAAAACTACAACTCAGTTTATTGTAACAATTTGAGATACATTGCATAGCTGACTCTTCCTATTTCTTAATCTGTGGCTAAATTAACTTGCAATATACATCGAATCCTCATAAATTGAACTATACTTATAAGCCATGAATTTTAGCTGTATGAAATAAGGCTCTGACGATTTCCTGGTAATTTGCCTCGTCGTGGTTGCTACCGGCTGCGGCATAAAGCTGAGCGGAGGCCATTTTGGTGCCAATTGAAATGTTTGGAGATAAGTTTTTATAACAGTATCAAATATACATTTCTATCTTGGGCAGCCATCTTCATTTTCCCCTTCAGCCACGTTCGTAACCAAATTTTCGTAACCAGTTACGAATGTGGACTTTTTATAGCTGTTTCGTAACCAGCTACAAGCCAGTTACGAATGTGGATTTTTTTTCCATTTTCGCAGCTCAGTGTAAAGGCACTCACCGACGTCCGCGGGCCGGGGCTCCTGTGCGAACATGTTGAGCACATCGTTGGGGCTGTGGGCGTGGAAGGGCGCCGGAGCGTAGCCCGGGTCCGGCGACGCGGGCTGTCCGGCGTGGCTGGCCGGCGCGCTTTCCTGTAGGGAAAGAAAAAGAAAGAATAATCATTTATTGCCATGAACGGTTTACGATGTTTATAGTTATGTATAAGTATAGATAGAACTTGACAATAAAATAATGCAGCCTCTATACGTCCCACTGTAGGGCACAGGCAAGAACGTGGCACAGGCCTTCTCCCAGTGAGAGAGTATGGGTTTAATCACCACGCTTGCACACCGCGGATGGCAATTTTCAAGCACTGAGGTATGTGAGCTCCTTAGACACTCGTGTTTCCTCACGATGTTTGCCTACACCGTTAGCGAGTGGTATTGCTACTATAAATTCACAAATGTAAGTAACATAACACGTTCCCTGTGAGTGACCCACATGTGGGGCATTTCGAGGTTTACTTGAGGCCTGAGTGCACCACATGTAGGTCTCTCCCCCAAGTGAAGTATTAGGCTTGTCAAATCTAGCACGTCTGAGCTAAAGCATTACATTTTCCTTACACGTGTGGGCTATGAAATTGTGAACAAAAACATGTCGATGTCGGTACCGGGAGAACATTTTGGATAATGTTGCCATATAAAATATGTGAAAATATGGCAAAAATAAAAATATATATTATGATTTCCATTTATTTAAGGCTTGAGAGAATTAATATTTGTTCAGAAAGTTGCTTTACACTAACATCTCACCTATGACCAACTCGGGTAAGTTACAACCTTCTAACTAGAATGACTTCATACGTGCATGCACCACTTATGTATAGCACCAAGTTAAGAACTCACACGTGCATCGAGATAAATGTGGAAAAAGAGGAAAAGGGATTTTCAGAAAATATTTTTTTATGATAATATTAATGTATACAATATTTCAATGCGTTTACAAAAAAAAAAAACGTATTGCATTTTCAGTTACACAGGCAACGTGTTAAGAATGTGAGGCAAGTTTTCAACCGACCGCGCTCGGATCGTGGCTTGTGGCAAACGCTGGTCTCTGCCTACCCCTCCTGGATCCAGGCGTGAGTTTATGTGATGTAAATATCGTATGCAGCTATAAAATCACCACTCATTATACCGAGGGGTTAACAACATTCATTCCAGTACAACGTACTTATATCATAGTACCTATAAGGTGCTATAAGGAACAACTCTGCTGTGCTTATATCAAAGCCAAATTAAGGTAGGTAAATTAAAGTAGGTACCTACCTAATTTGTACTGAAATTAAAACACGTACAAATATTGTGTCTGTTCGGCGTAACCTACCCAGCTATAGTATGTAGGTACATACAACTAAGTATTGCAATCGTAGCAGTTCAAAGGAAAGACGATCTCTTTATACCTAGATTCTCCGAAGAAATTCACCCACCCTCTTGATTCTTGAACCATCTGCACCGCATGGTCGAATCGGAACCTAGGCCGACTTGCATCACTTTCTTAAATATGGTTTTAAACTGCATTTAACTAAAATTCTTCATACAAAAGTCGATTTTAATGGCGATTTAAGTGATATTTAAGAAGTGGTATAAGTCAGCCTTAGTTCATTTCATGAAACGAAAGCCACTTACCGGTGCCGTCGGCAGATTCGCCTCGTTTGCCGTCGAAAACATAGCCTTTGTGTCCTCCATAGCGTAGTTGTAAGCCAATGACTCCATTACAGTAATATAACAACTAGAAAAACGACTGCCTCCCGTACAAGTCACGATGAAAAGACCAAACTGCACTAGAATCCTCAATATATATTAAACGTACCTAACACATACGTACAGTGTCTATAGATAACTTGTTTGTGCAGACTGCCAAGTCTTAGGTACGTTTGGAGAGGCATTTTTTCTTACTACCCTCAAAGACAAACCAAAATGTATTTTGTCTATAGAAAAATACTGGAGTATAGTTACACACATAGGTACTTCATTAAATCCTAGGGTTCTCATTGAGACCAGCATTGTTTTGTCAAGTAATGTAATGACGTAAGAAAGTTAAACAAATAGTGGGCGCGCAGTAACATGAGGGTAGCCCAAAAGTATTAGTTGCACAGCTAGTAAACCCTCACAGTTTTGTTGCAAAATCGCTCCTAACGTAAGTAGTTATGGTCTAAGCGCGTAAAAGTTCATGCAGGCATTGACAACTGTAGCACGAGTAAGCAGGGATGCTCAAACTCTTTCTAAATTGGGCCTTCACGTTTGCCGGGCATTTTTTCCATGACGCATTTTTTCACGTAGGTACGTAAGGCGGCTATTAGGTTTGTAATAATTTTTTTATAATTTTCAAATTTTAATCCAATCTTAGGGCCTTTGCTCACCACGTTTCTTTACACGCTGACGACGCGCCTTTTTGATTCACACGTTCTCTGCGCATTATCAACCCGTATTAGCAGATTACGCAAAGGTTCAAATACAACCTGAGGCCTAATTATGCGCACAAAATCCTGTCGGATTCTTACGTTCGCGATAGCAATTAGTATGGAATTTGACAGTTACACGATTGGAATTGTTTAAGATTTGGTGCGCGTAATACAAGAACAGATTGCGTTCTACGCGCGTCGTCAGCGCGTTCAAAAAAATGTCGTGGACTATTGTTATTGCTCCCAGAGTTAGAGGCGGAACGTAGGGATACTACAGGGCATATTTTCAGATACAATATCTCTAGATAGGATAGTAAAAAAAGTTAAACTAAAACTGAATTCCTCTATAATGACATACTAAGTTTATAATTTACTAACATGTGAAGTTAATAAAAAATATGATATCAGGTAGGCCTGTGTCGGGACAGCCGTTGGTTTAACGTAAAACGTCTATATGTAAGCATTAATTTTTATCTCTAACTGCGCAATAGATTACGTGGTACTGGCGCCATCTAGCGGCACAAGTCAAGAGTATCTGAGTAATGGCTGCTTTGTTCTACTCAAAAATATATAAATGAATTGCACACGATATGTAGTTAGAGAGTGCCAGCCCTCGCCGAGGCGACATGTTTTCGTTGCATGCTGTTGTAACATGTTACCCCCTACTACCAAACCGAAAGACGTTTCACGTCGAAATATTATCTACCGAATCGCGTTTTAATTTTTATGAAGTTATAGGTAATATTATTTATTTTATTTATTTTTATTTATTTATTTCTTAAAGCTAATGAATAATGAATACTTAAACATTTGTGAAAATTGTGTTGAATTAGACTTGCGAAATAGAACTTTATTTTTTCCGGTGCAATTATACATATTAATGAAATATTTGACTTTCATCGTTATTTCCTTCATTTCTCCGTAGATTTTTAAACACATCATATTCTTACGGTCTTATTTACAAAAACGCGATTCCTTAAAATAATCTTCAAATGCAGTTAACTTTGTATTTCTTTTTACCACAGACTGTATTTAAGGAGTGTTTTAGAGAAATTGTGTGCATAATTAAAAAAAACGTTAGCATTTGCCTAAATAGGTATCTGCTAAAAATATCACTCACTGACAAATCTGACAATACATTTTGATGAATTATTTAGGCGGCTGCAGTGATAGCCATTAATTGACAATTGATAATTGTTAATTGCTGTTCTTAACCGACTTCAGAAAAGGATGAGGTTTTCAATTCGACGGACACAATCGTTTATTTTTACGATCATTTATTTAAAAAGCAATAGTTAGGTACTGCCATTGAATTATGGGACTACCTAAATGTTCCGCACAAAAGCTCATTTACTGAAACTATAAAAGACTCATACAATATGACTACATCCAACGAGCATAAGTAGTACGATTTTTTCTTCACTAATTAACCATATGAAGCAGGCAGGCATAGGCAGGATGACATACAATTTTTGTTACAAGTGGAAAGGTATTATAATAAAATAAAAATTCTTTATTTCAGGCAGTACCCATATATTGTTAGTAACAATGGTGACTTAAGAACTATGTTAGTAATAGTAATAAAACATTATGAACAGAATGTTTTGCTTAACATCGGTAAATAATTACTTCATCGGGCGTTTACGAACAAACGAAGTCACTTCTCGGTCGTTTTGCACCTGTATTCTATGTAACCCCAGTCGAAGTGATCCACGTGGGAGTCGCATCTAGTGCCCGGGCGGCAAACACAGCTGAAAAGGAAAATAGGTAATTAATTGTGTAGGTATTCTTTCGTGGTAAAGAGAAAAACGTAACTAGGTACAGATTATTTAACTGCCTCTGGGGAATGTTTTAGAGGAATTGTGTGAAAAAAACGGAACCCTTATGGGATCACTTTGTTGTCCGTCCGTCCGTCTGTCTGTCTGACCCTTTTTCTCAGGGACGCGTAGAGGAATCGAGTTGAGATTAAAACCATATAGGTACCTACTCAGCTGTGAAAAAATCAAACTTTTAAGAACGGAAAAAAAAGATGCGGCCTAAACGGCCGACAGCAAAACACTCAAGGGAATCAAATGTACTTTCCGTTGACCTAGAATTATGAAATTTAGCAAGTAATATTCTCTTATTCTACAAGTACAGGGAAAGATCTATAAACTATACATTTGTAATTAAATCATTAAAAAAATTGTCTTTGAAGTCCGGGAAAAGATCGGAAAAAAACCTCAAGACTCGATTCCTGAATTATTTATAATATGTAAGTATCTACAAATTTGTACGGAACCCTCGATGGGCGAGCCCGGCTCGCACTTGTCCGGTTTTTTATTTTTGTTAATAAAATTTTGGTACCTAAATAGTAGGTTTAAATCGCACGCAAAACCTGAAAATTACATCTTCGGTGTATCTGTTACTACCGCACTTGTGATATTGCTTGCTTTTGACACCCACCAAACAACGACACCGGCCAAGTGCATGTCGTGCCACGCGCGGTGTAGGGTACCGTAGTAGGAGGGGTTTATTGATTGCTTTATACAACTAACAACTTCATCAAAGTAATTTTCAATGGAATTTATAGGGAATTTTCCTTGTATAACTTGGTCGACTATTACTCGTTAACTTGAAAGACTACTTAGCCGCGATAGTTTTTAATTTAATTTTATTATGTATGCTTCTGCCCTGAAATTTTTCAAGATTTTGCAAACAGCCTTTTAGCCGAGAGAGGGGTGGGGGCAGACGCCCTATTGTAACAAAAATTTGCCTTTAAAGCATAATATTTTGCAAACGAATCCCTGTATCGAAAAAGTGGTTGATTATGTGTAATGTTGTATTGGTTAAATGACCAATCTAATGGTATCCCACACTATGGGATAGACAAGAAAATAAATCATAGGAACTAAGATAGGGGTGATATCCTAAATTATATTACAAACCCTATAGCATTTTGAGCAACGTTGCTCGACTAATCCATTTACATATATAGCACAGGCGAACGGGCTTCAATCTGTAGCTTTAGGCACACACAACTCACTAGGTTTACAACAACCTCCGATTCTACAAATTGTTCGCATTGGTATGTGTCGCATAACGTTTGCACAATTTCTCACAGGTTTTCCGACTATTTCGGCTCAATCGATGACAGGCTTTCATCAAGAGTGAATGGTGCTCACGCGATTAAGCACATTTTTAGTTTCCTTGTAATCCTATTAATATTATAAATGTGAAAGTTTGTGAAGATGTTTAGATGTTTAGAAGTTTGAGATGTTTGTTACTCAATCACGCAATAACGGCTGAATGGAATATTGTTTTAAGATTTTATTCTACTGTTTTGTCAGCGTGATTAATATAATCTACGTCAAATCTCAGCTTTCTAGTACTAAATGGCACTGAGCTAAGCCGCGAATAGAAAGACATGCGGATGGACGGATGGACATGGCGAAACTATAAAGGTTCCCTGAGAAGGAACCCTAGGAACCCTGAAGGAAAAGGCCAAGTTCGAAGTGCATGATGAGGGCTTCGCTAACAAAAGAATTGCGATCTATATGCAAGACAAATTTATACAAATTAATCACGCCGACAAAACGGTAAAATAAAATGAAAAATAATGAAGGGTACCTCCCTTACACGTAATGGTATGATTTTTTTTCACGTCTACCCTATAATGTGGGGTATCCTTGTTGATTTGTCTCCGCCCTAAATAGTAGAAGGGCCGGTTTCTGAATTGGGAATTTCACTGAGTAAATACTTAAGTAACGTTCTGTCACGCTCTTTTCTGAGAAAAGCGAAGAGACAGCACTACAGTTAACTATTTACTTAGCGAAATTACCAATTCAGAAACTCGCCACGAGAATAACTATTAATCGTGGGAAAAATTCACGAAAAAAAAAAAAAATTGGTATGGATTCTGAGGCGGCACGAACTTCGCCGGGTCAGCTAGTTAGTAATATTAAAAAATAGTCGGCAATTACCTACGCGAATATGAAGAGCCAGGTGAAATGCCAGCATAATAAAGTTGCCTGGCTGGCTGCTATTTGTACAGTCGACAGCACATCATGTTATACATCCATGCACTCTACTCCTTTGCGTTACGGGCGACTTTTCAACTAAAATGTAGAGGTTGACTTGCTGTAGACTGTACGCGGCCACCGCCATGGCCACCAATCTAGTGTTGTGATTCTGTCGTAAGTTTTACCAGAGAAATCTGACTAAAACGGTCTTATCTTACTTATACCTACACAACCAAACCTCATTGCTCCGTTGTATCTCGATTTAGTTTGTGCTTCGTTGCTTTGTTCAGTAGAAAAAACCTTTTTGTTCTGTTCTGTAATAGAAAATGCAAGTAGGTACGGATTGTGAAACTTGTATATTTCTTTTATCTATAACTGGTAGGTAATTTCCTCCAGGAATTTCTGCGCTATTTTGTTACAGTTTCGTAAGCCGTATTTGCCGTACTAATTTGAGGCTTTTATTCGGCGTCCCTCTATTAGAATAGTCCCTCCACCAAACGATAAATGAAATAAATTAATCACCGATGAAATCAATTTATCATTGCGATGCAAATGCAACTAACGATCAACCTCTAGCTAAGTAAGCACTAATTAAACGTTCAGTTAGTAAGTAGTACCAGCGGTGGTAGCCTAGTGGGTAGAACATTGGACTCGGAAGCGAGAAACCCAGGTTCGAACTCCAGTGCGGGCATATATATACCCATGACTTTGTTTACTAAATTATGTACATTTGTGAAGTTATAGTAACAATGCCACTCGCTAACGGCGAAGGAAAACATCGTGAGGAAACCCGAGTGTCTGATCTATTCACATACCCCAGCGCTTGAAATCGCCAATCCGCGGTGGGCACGCGTGGTGATTAAGCCCATATTCTCTCCCTGAGAGAAGGCATGTGCCCTACCGTGAGACGTATATAGGCAGCTTACGTAACACCGAGGAAAAAGTAATGATAAAGTTGTTGCATAGGTACTACGAATAAGTAATAATAATGTTATTTATCGATAGGGATAAGGTACGCACCATGAGTTGTTGCATCTTATCTAATTCGGGTCATTGAATGAAATTCAAGGAAGATATGTCAGTTAAGGGGATATACGTAAGATAGGTAAATAGCAAAACGAAAGACTAAAAATATATAAGACATAACATAACATAAACTCACGCCTGTATCCCAGAGGGGTAGGCAGAAACCAGGGACTGCCACTGGCTACGATCCTGACAGATCTATATAAGAATATCAGAAATATATAAGAATAAACTAAATATCTCACCAATATTAATGAAGTTGCTTGTATTTATGTATTAAACGGTCTTCAGTCCTCGCACAATCATTTATTATAGGTTACCACTAACTATGCCTTCACCTGCGTGCTATTTAGGTATAGCTTATATATACCCATCTTGAAGGCTTATATTAAATATTTATCTAATATATAAACATTTCGTGTCACAGTGTTTGTTGAACGAAACGACTTGACCGATTTTTATGAATGTTTTTGTGATTATTTTGTAGGTCTGAGAATAAGTCGTAGGCTAATTAATATTACAAAACAACGTTTGCCGTGTCAGCTAGTATATATATATATATATATATATATATGTGTTACAGCCAAAGTAATAAATCTGGATATTATATATATTGTCTAGTCATTATATATAATGTCTACTCAGTTTAGATAAAGTGATAATTAACACAAAATTAATAATTATATTATAGCAAATAATTGTTTGATTAAATTTATATTTCGCATTTTGTTTGTTAGGTCAGTACACATAAGCAAAAATAGGTTCGAAGAAACTTCGGGTGTTAGTTCTTTTTTTTTTATATAAAAGCGAAAAAAATATTTCACTAAAAAACTTAGTTTTGTGTCAAACTTAAACAAGGTTGGTGCATGGAAAAGTCATAGGTACCCTACATTATGATATGGCAAAACGTGGGATACCGCCGTTTTTGCCAAACGATACTTTTAACTGAATAATTAATTTATTACTTTGTCTAGTGAATTTGGCTTTTATATATAATGACCAGTCATTATGTATAATAGCTATTTAATCACTATGACTGTAACATATATATATACTTTTCAAGTCGGATTTCTTACTTAATCCATACTTACAAGCATCAGAAGTGAAGGTGAAGTTTGTAGGTAAGTAGCGCGCGTGACTGACTAGCAGGCAACGCATATCCAGTAGACCTATGTTTGAAATATTTACTAAATAAATAAAAATATTTATTAAGTTCCCTGCACTTCTTCTTCGGTCCTTTAACTCCTTAGGGGAGCATAGGGCCTCAACCACAGATTCCCACTTCTAATGGTCGTTCGCGGCAGCTTCTAATTCAAGCCAGCTAGTGTCGATCGACTTGGCCTCTTGGGCTATAGTTCTATGTCATAGTTCTCTGCACTAAGGAGGGATTTTTTTAAAGGAGTAGTGAAATTATGTATAGAAGTCTCGCTATATGAGCAAATTCTTAGTTGCTCGATTTACGCTTGATTTGACTTTATCGTACTGTGTCGTAGATCTTCTGATTTTTCTCTTGAAAAAGTTTAATATTATGTAATGGACATTTGTATCAGAAAAATCCCTCCGGCATACAATGTCTTCATCCTATAACGTCCTCATTCAGTATTGTCCTCAAAATACCGTATTTTGAACTAGAATATACATATTGAAACGCCTCAGTGGCTAACGGCTGATTATTGTATGGTCTCAATTAGTGTATTGTAAAACATGATGACCAGGGTCTTAAGATAACACTGAAGGGCGGATACAGTATTTTCTCAACGGATAACAACAGACCATTCAAGATTGGGTTTATTTGATTGGTCTTAACGAGGACTTTGGTAAAACAGGGGCCGGTGATGGTCTGATATGAGCTCAACAGACAATATCATCCCTTCAAGGTTAGGCTTATTTGCTCAGTCTTGATGATATTTTTCTTACTTTAACTTTATAGTACCTATCACTTCTACTTTCTCTTTCTCTTCCGACAAAAAACCAAGTAAGTGAATTCGAAATTAAGATAATAATTACTTCTACTATTTAATTAAGCAGTATTTATACCGGCGCCAATATGGCCGCCAACAAATAGCACCAGGACCTTCAACAGAGGGAAGTTAAGTTAACCTATACATGGTGAAACAAAATCCCCATACATCCGAAGATCCGGTACGCTACTCGTCGATACGGAAATAAATTGCTAATGCCGCATGTGCTGCGGCCCGGATCGCCCAACGATTGTGTCACCGGCTGCCGGCCGCAGAGCTACCTACTGAACCCCAGAGGGCGGTGAATGTTCTGGGTTTATCATACTTTTTGTTTTACTGGCTTGCAGAGTACTACGAGAGTGGAACGTGACGTTGGTCGTCAAGTTTCACCAAAGATCTCAAAAGTACCGATCGAATAAAATAAGCCCAAACTCGAAGGGTCTACTCTTATGGACAGTTTCTGAATTGAGAATTTCGCTAAGTAAATACTTAACTGTAGTGTTGTCTCTTCAAATTTCTCAGAAATTCGCGTGACAGAACGTTACTTAAGTATTTACTTAGTGAAATTTTCAATTCAGAAACCGGCCCTTAGCCACCTTTCCTACCCATCTTTTAGTGCCTTCTCAGATCCTGCTTACCATGTCTAAAAAAAGACCTCATCCAGACCGATTTTAAGCTGAAAATTCGGAGGTCTACCTGCTATTATAGTTCGCTACAGATACCTACCGTTTTTAAGTGTACCTTCTGGTGTTGAACTGCCTTACGCACGGTGCTTTGCTCACACGCGGGGGGAAGGGGCAAAATTAGAAAATAACTCGCCTTAAGTACTTACTAATTATTGACCAGTAATATCTCTGATTCGTCAATGAAGTTGTATACTCTCCACTGGCATGGCGTCGAGGTTTGACAATAGCGGACACCGTTTTTCACATCGTTGTCAATATTTCCAAGACGATTATGCTGTAACCATAATTTACATCGAATAAAATAAAACTAAAAGCTATATACTTAAATATAATACACAATCCACAGTTATCGTTTGAATAATAGCAAATATCCTAGGATGATGAGGAGAAGTTACCAATACCACTCGCTAACGGTGAAGGAAAAATCGTGAGGAAACCTGAGTGTCTGACTATTCAAACATCTCAGCGGTTGAAATCACCAATCCGCGGTGGGCAGGCGTGGTGATTAAGCCCATACTTCCACTCTGAGAGAAGGCCTGTGCCCTATGGTGGGATGTATATAGGCTACGTAAAAAAGAGAACTTAGACATAGGTAACTTAGTTACCGTAACTAACATAGTCATCAAACAAACAAACAAACAAAATGTTTAATGAGCTGAACAAAAAGTAACAACATAAAGTAGGTAACTCTGAGCCCCAAACTAAATTAAATTGTATCTTGGGGCACAGTGGTCCATTCAGGGTGAACTTAAATATATCACAACATAGTGTTTGTACAGTAATAAAATAAATTTTAAACATGCATACAGCAAACTATAATATGGCTCAAGTCGTTTATTTCAAATAATAAAATAAACCTACATACAATATTATTAAAATATTATTATAGATATTATATTGATACGATAGTTTGTACGAGTTTAATATAATAAAATAAAATAGACTATTACATAAACATAAGTATAAGCCTGCTGGAATTAATATGACATACATAAAACTACATAAATATACTGTGATAGATGGATCGTAATAAGTAAACCAAACATATTTTCCAATTCCAACTTTGGTAATTTATTCACGATGTAGGGTAGGTTGCTAAAAGTGTGGGTTTAGTAACCAACGAGTAGGCAAACTCGTAGCCAGAGAAGCGTGAGACTAGATTGCATGGTATGGAAGTGCTATGAGAGATCTCAGTAAATTGGTTACCAGTGAAAGAAGAAAGATTACCATAGACCTATGCAGTGAGAGAGTCGGCTACAACCATATACCAAAAAACAAAAAATTATGTGTCCTGCTATTTGACTATTTTAAATAAGTTTTCGGTTTGGTTGTAGTCGAGTTGTAACAGAAAGTTTTGAAGCATTCGGATACACGCAAATCTATTTAAGTGACATATGTTTAATTCCTTGTGGACCTTATTGTATATATAAGGCCCACAAAATTTTATAAATCTTTGGGCAAAACCAGTTCGAACGATTGGAGTGTTAAATATTTTGTGCTTAAGGCGCTTTTTAAATGTTAGAGAAGATACAGTGAAAGATTTTCGATGTTGATTTAAGACGATTGATTTAATATAAGATTGGCGCACTGAAATTATTTGGGACTCAGAATGGACTTTATTAGTAGGGTATCTTCGAGGTTTATTGAGCATAGTTTTAAGAACATATCTCTGGGCTCGCTCTAAGTGTATGAGGTGAGTTTTAGAGGCACCCCCCCACGCCCTAATGCAATAGGTTAAAATTGAGTGCGAAAGAGCAAAGTATATTGTTTTCAAGGTTTTGAGGTCAGCAATGTGTCTGAGTGTCTTGAATATGTTGACAGTTCTACGGACTCGCTTGACTGTTAGGTTGATATGATTTGTCCAAGACAAGTACTTATCCAAAATAACTCCCTAAAAACCTAACGCTAAGCTTGGTAACAGATTTCTTTTTGTGTCGCTTTTCGCTCATACATAATCTTCAAATTTATCACTGTAGTCTAACGCCACTTATGTTAATTATACAAATGAAGCAACAGTAATTAGTTGCAGAAAATACGAAGCAAAACCAGAACTCAAAAATTTTGATATGAACAACACGAGATAACTACCTATCTAGTTTTTTCTATGACACACTCTCTAGTTTATATTACGCTGCACTAGATATTTTATTATAAACAAAAGCAAAACAATATTCAAACAAAGTAATAACTATAACACGAAAGAAATTCAATGTTTTGATAATAAATTATCATCGACAGTTTAGAAAAGCCAATCAGCGCAGTCGTCACTTTGATAAGTTGCTAATAGCCAATTAGTTCGCTGTTCTTTACATGAGATCGATTCTATACAATCTTCCTACTCCGATATCCTAGGGTAATAGAGTAGAAATTTGAAAAAAATCAGAAAGATCCAGAAGGAGAAATCAAATACTCATGCATGCGTGAGTTTATGTATGTACCTATATTATTTGTGAATTTCCTATTAACCGCATCGATCTAAACACCTTCTGCATTATCCATCTCATAATCTCGCTAATATCCTAAGACATTCTCTTATATCTTACGACATAATATGATATCGATTTTTTCTCGATAAATACTATTCCTGATCGATAAAGTTTGTAAATATCGATACGATATTGAAACGATTTTTTTTCATTTGCCCATCCCTAACAGACACAACAAAACAACCGGCCAAGAGCGCATCGGATTCGCGCACCGAGGGAGGGTGTGTACAATAATACCTTACTTCATATTTGACTTAGCAAAAATGTGTCACACTTGGCTGTTTTTCAGGGTTCCGTACCCGAAGAGTGCCAAACTGGACCCTATTACTAAGACTTCACTGTCCGTCTGTTTGTCTGACTGTCTGTCACCAGGCGGTATCACATGAACCGTGATAGCTAGGCAGTTGAAATTTTCACAGATGATGTATTTCTGTTGCCTCTATAACAATAAATACTAAAAACCGAATAAAATAAATATTTAAGGGGGGCTCCCATACAATAAAAGTAATTTTGTTGCCGTTTTTTGCTCGATAACGGCAACAGGTAGTCGCTTGAAATATTCACAGAATATTTAGTTCTATACTCACTTCAAACATAAATAATTATATTAAAATAAAATATTTAAGGGGGGCTCCCATACAACAAACGTGATTTTCTGCCGTTTTTTCACGATCTTTGTGTCTAATGTTGTATAGTTAATTGTACGGAACCCTTCGTGCGTGAGTCCCATTCGCACTTGACCGGTTTTTATTATTACTATACAATATGCACTATGTATATAATAGCTCATATTGTGTGAAAATTTCAACTGGCTACCTACAGTGATAGTTAAAAACATAGATGTCTAACTAGCGCTAAAAATGACCCCACGTTCAATTGTGGTGCCCCGCCCGCGGGGCTTGTCAATTGTGTTAGATACCAATCGGAGCGAGATTAGTTTTACCTGGCAAAATACCCTTGCACCTGCCACCGTCAGACCGCCATCTTGCGAGGTACCAAACCTAGTTATTTCGATGGGTAACCCATCATGGGTTATAATATACAATCATGAAGTCAATAGTTTGACGTTTTTGTATAAAACCAATCAGAAGTTACGCTGTCATTTTTACTATCGCCCAATCAACGTTCACGTCGACACGCATGGCGCACAGAATGAACCAATCACAGAGTGATTTACTCAACAGCACATCTTAGGCTTATTTCATTGGCACAGACTAATCGAGACAGGGGCCGTTTTTTGAGAGTGAATTTAGTAGGAAGAAGTACTTCTATGGTTTTTTATTCGTAGGCTATCTATTATGGTTCAAGAGATAAACCCCCGGATTCTCGTTCGTTATCCGTCTGTTAATCAACTGCTGTCAGGTGTCGTTTTTCTATGAACTTTTGCCAACTGTCATCTTTTAACAGTAGATTAACATATTGTTTTAGTACGAAAAGGTTAGAATGTTAAATGTTAGCCAGACAGTTGTCGTAGTATGACACCCTCTGGTACGGAACCCTAACAATGTTTTTATGGTGCTATTATAGCCCTTTGTTGCGGTGTTCTGTTTTGTGCGCAGGAGTCACGCTCACGCACGGATTTCATTTGCGTGCCAAGTTGAAGCGGGAATGAAAAAAAAAACACGTGTTAAAGTCACTGGCTGAGTACCTACTCTTTTGGATCAACAGAATGTACCTTACGCTACGTTTGTGGCCTGTAGGTATACCTCTAATTATACTTTCGGTTACGTATTCTGATCCTTTTTTTTGATTTAATAATTAATTGAATTCCGTGTGGCGCCGGATTAAGAATAGCGTCACTCCATTACCTTCCGTGGATGTCGTAGAAGGCGACTAAGAAAATCAATTACCAGGTGACGGGCAGCAGCGCCTTCCTGAGATTCCAACCGCATACTGCGATCGCCAACCCGCCTGCCAAGTGTGGCGATTACGGCAAAACCCCTAATGGTTATGAAAACCACGAAGGAGGCCTATGTCCTGCAGTGAGCCCAAATGGCTGATGATGATGATGAATTAATTGAAGCCATCCAAATCGAAATATTGCCCGAAATACAGCCCAGGCTCTCAATTTATTGTAACGTGTTTCAAACATAAGTGCAATTTTCGAACACAGAAAGGTTATCGTATTGCGTCCTTGTAAAGGTCAAGGCAGCGAAATACAGATTAGGTACGTATATTTTAAATAATTATCATCATCATCAGCCATTCGACGCCCACTGCAGGACACAGGCCTCCTCAGTGGTTTTCATAACCATAAAGGGTTTTGCCATAATCGCCATGCTTGGCAGGCGGGTTGGCGATCGCAGTATGCGGTTGGAATCTCAGGAAGACGCTGCTGCCCGTTTCCTGGTAATTATTTCCTTAGTCGCCTTCTACGACATCCACGGAATGAAATGGAGTGACGCTATTCTTAATCCGGCACCACACGGACTTTAAATAATAGTAAAATATTTATTAAATAAAATATATATTGCGGTCTGCTCCGATTCGGGAAACGCCTTTGCGAAGTAGAGACTACGTAAAAACATTTTTATAATGTAAGTAATTTGTAATAGTAAACACTCATTATAAACGTTATGAATGTCACACGATCACCTTTTTTTTTTTTTAGTAAATACTACGTAAAATTTAATCAGTACAACTCCTAAATTCAAAACGGGTCGGTTTCTATTCAAGACTTCACAAGTTTGAAAATGTCTAGTTTAGTTGCTTTATTTACCTAAAGAAATGGGAGATGTAGAAAGTAGGTAAAAATTTATAGCCGTTTTATCTATGGAAAATAAATAGAAATTTTCACGCAGTATACTGTCTGGTATAAGGTTCCAATAATTCTATGAATATATATAGGAATGTGAATGTTTAAATCTATTTAGCTATCTATCATATTTTAGGTATACATATGCAAGTCATTCAGTACATTTGAAGCAATGCTTATTATTATTTTCATATATTATTTTATAATGTATAATGATTTTTGTATTGTAACAATTCAATAAATTTTATATCTGTAAGTAATTTTCATTTTTATGTACAACAAAGTGTTCTCTATCTATATCTACACATCTACACGAAAGCAGCACGGTCATTTATTGCAAACAGACATCCACTGTGTGTACCTATCATTATGTAGGTATTTAAAAAATACGTCTATGTTCAGATAATGTGGTCCAATGTCCCATGGGTAATAAAGTTAGAAGTTGACTTACTCGTAATAAATTACAAGAATATTACGTCTTACCTTATCGATCGATAATTTTGCCCCCGCAAGTTGTAAAGCAAAGAATACCACGAGCAATGAATTCATATTCACAGAAAGCTTCTGCAGACTTTTTCACACACGATTGTAGCGACGTTCACTTTGGGACGTCGGAGGTCCAAGTGTAAGACTTATCTCAGCACTAGCTCTTTATATTCGTTCCTAATTTGGATGGGGTATTTGTTTATAGATATATTATGTTAGGGAGAGCGGAATACCGCGAACGATAGAGGCCTTTTGAGAAAATAATCAGACTTCGTGTATGCACTTGGAGTAAAACAACGTGTATTCATAAACTTTACCTAATAAACTTATTTCTAGAACCCTTTCAGCAAACGTGTTTTACACCAAATGAGAACAACATTGTTGTCGTCTACTTCGTAGGCAATAAATACTAACGGCCTTTATCAAGACACGTTCCTCGAAAACACTCCTCAGAGACAATTTATTTAATCTGTGATGACGTCTTTTCCTTGTAAAATCTCCACCACAGACTATTTTAATCGGCGTTTATAGTGTTTTAAAAAATCGTGTTTTAATAAATAATACCGTAGGTATTCAACATCTAGTGATTAACCTACATTGTAACGTCGATTTCTTGTTAATGGACTATTAAATATTTGCACAAAATATCTAATTAATATTTTTGTAATTCATAACTTCTAGGAAGAAAGACATTTATTATACCAACAAGACACATCACAGAAATATAAAAAAAAAATTCAAATAAAAAAGCGGCTTCAAAACACTACAACACTAAAAAGTTAGAAATAATTCAAAAGAATACGTTTACATTAAACGTATTACATACATTTAGGTACCTATTGTAAAAGTATGATTTGTAGTCGGTACCCAAAATATATGTCCTTGTCATGAAACTGGGCCCCGACTACAAATTATACTTCTACAATACCTACATGTAGAAGTACTTACATACTTTTTATTTAAAGGTATTCTTTTGAATTATTTCTAACTTTTTAGTGCTGTAACGTTTTGAAGTCGGTTTTTATTTAAGTTTTTATTTTTCAATTTTTAGCGGGGGAGCGGAAGAAAAATAAAAAAGTCCCTTATAACCATCATTTATCCTACTTAATTCGTTCCTTTAAAATTTGATGTTCTAAATCTCCGAAAGTCTTCACCAGAACATCACCAAATTACCTTGGGACTACTTTTATACTATTTTATTAAACATACGGATATTACTAAAGGATGGGCCCCACTAGGCCTTATTTGCTGCTGTCCATTAAGAGTTCCGTTCTCCATCTCTGAAAGTCTTTATTAGATCTTCACCAAATTAAAATGGGACTAATGGGACGTTATATCTATATGAACAAAAAAAGAATTGTCGAAATCGGTGAAGATTTGATGGAGTTATGCGAGAACATAGGTAAAAAAATTGTAAACCTCCTCCTTTTCTGAAGTCAGTTAAAAATCAGAAAGAAAACTAAATATGCAACAGACAAATTAAATAAATAAAACAGGACCATATATTATGCAGCCTGTCTTGTATCTAAGTTGCCTTAAATGGCAGCTGACTCAGCGTTGTGCATACCTACTCACAAAATGCCGAAACTAATGTGTTGAGTAATTCAATAGGCCATTAACTAAAAATCGACGTTATCAAAGCTACGACAAACATCACTACCGGAAAGGCGGTAATCTTTCTAAATGATATTTTTATTTTGGAATGACAAGATGCATTTATCTAAATTTCGTCTAATACATAGTTGCTTCCAATTCGACACTGTATTTATGGAGCGTTTATTTTATTAACACGTTTTTATTAGCCACTTCAGAATGTAATTTAACTGACAAACTTAAATCTGTCGAAATACCTACATTATTTAAAGATATAGGATTTCGGTTTTTTTTTCAAATTCAACGTGGCAAAAGTACCTAACTAGGTACCTATGGGATTCGGATGACAAGACAATATAATCATTTGGTGTTTTTGAACCAGAAATAGATAGTAGAATTCTTCAGCCCTTTCTACGGCGCTTTCTATTCCTGTTTTTTTATCATTTGTTTTATGTTAGGTAGACTTTATCCGAATATATTAGAGACACCACAAGTAATAACACATACGGTGTCGCCATAACGCACTGTATTTGAGAGGTAGATATAAAAAGCAAAAAACACTCAATTACCCAGCGAACTGTCACTCGCTCGAGCGGCTATCGTTTAGTTCAGAGCTTTTGTTATAGTTGTCGAAATGTAAGAAGCCCGTTTTGACAGCTACACAAAAATGCATTTTACTTTGGATTTACTCGAACAAATAGGTACATAAAACGACACATATTCTGGCATATTATTTAACGCTCAAAGGAAAAAACAGATTTTGTAGCCCGAAAAGTTACTCGTAGTTTAGATTTTTAATGTTTTTGATCTCAAACTAGGTTCGATTCTATGGTTTTTGTAGCTGTCAAAACGGGCTTCTTATATTTTGACGACTTAAGTGTAGACATTTTGGAAATGACATTGGGTATAATTGGATTTTAATTTAAAATTCAAATTTAACACCAAAGTAAAAACTTTTGAGGGTGGGTGGGATGCTAATATATTCGGACAAAGCTATCGTATAATTATGATAGAACTTCACTTGCAGGTAAGCTCGTTTAATCATTAATTATAAATAAATAACTACAACACAATCACTTGTCCTGGTCTCAAACTAGGATACCCTGTACTGTGGTAACCAGGCAAGGACGTCACAAACATGGAAATATACTATATTTGTACAAATATACGGCGGCCATGTTTTTGTTTTGTCTCGCTTTTATCCGAATATATTAGAGAGATCACAAGTTGTTGAGATTTATCTTAGATAAAATGTCAACACCCCAAAACAGGGGTAAAAACATACTGAAATCTACATTTTAAGGTCAAATATGATTTTTTTTTAAATCATTGAATCTGTCATCCTTTTTTACACCAAATATCGTTTATTTGGCATAGTAATAAACAATTCGTTTCTCACCACACTCCGCTCTCCACTCCGTGGTTGAGATATCGCGGAAAATTGGTACAACTAAAAAATTTAATTTTTTTTTATAATCGGGATTTCAAATTGTTTGGTACCAGTCAACATTAGGCATTATTAACTCTGGACTATTCATATACTTGTACGGACATACCAAGGTTATTATCTTTTAGTAGGTAATAAGTATTTACAAAACCCGATTTCTTTTGGGATGCGGATGAGAGTAAACCTGCGAAACTAACGACAGAGAATTTTGCTCCCGTGGATCACTGAATGCTATATGAAATTTGTTAATTACTAATGTAAATTTTAGATTTTCGTTGAATATATGTTATTTTGAGTTGATAAATACCCTATCAAACCACAAGTTGCGTCTAGAGAGAGATAACTTTCGCTGATATTTATATGGTGAAACCCTTCGTGGGTATTTAAGGCTTCGAAAAGTCTGGTTGTATCAAAAATATTTTGATGCGCGGCTCGAAATAGTTAGCAATGAATCATCAAGTTAAACTGTGGACAACTTGTAGTATTGTGTGTGATACACATATCACACGATCTAAGTAATCTGACTACAGGTTCCATGATCCTTGTGTATAAGAAAGGGTAAAGCGGAATTGTTGATGTGAACAATAAAATAAAATGTAGACAACCTCAAAAACTGGTTTTATTTCAGTGTAGCAGAGAACTTCGTAAAAATGCAGAATAAAAACGGAAAGTAGATAATTCACAAGTAATTTTGTCAGTAGATAGTGGTGTTTTGTCAAAAGCTGAAGCAGGAATGAGAAAGTACAAAACAAATGTAGAAATGGGTGAAGTGTTTTGAAATTTTAAGTTTAAAATGGTATAGGACAGAATGAAGAAAATAACAGAAATGGTATAAGAATGTTTGCACCGTTACAAGGCGTTGTGTTAAGATAATTTGAAAGTACATTAAAGTCGTATAACTTGCGAGAGGGTTCAATTCGAAGGCGAAATCGATGTTTGTGTCTAAGTTTGTTGCGTTACCTTACTTGTATAAGTTTTATAGTTTATTTTGATTGTTTAATCAAATAAGTGAAAGGAATTATCATTTCCATGGGTGACTTATTGCACCTATTGCTAGACAGTGTAGGTATATTGATTGTTGATTTTTAGTTCTCCGAAGAAGAGCAAGATTTTTAGCTTAGTATTAGGAAGATTTTCATCTAAGGTGACTAGATGTCATAACGAGAAAACAGGATCTTATATCCATCAATTCATGACAGTATAAGCTCTTTTGTTGCGTGTTGTAGATGGCCAATGGTCACGAAAAAAAAGGTTAATCTACAAGCTTAACTGGACGCGACGATTAATTCGAGGAGTTTTTGTGACGAAACATGTTTGCAGGTTGCATGTTCCTCTGGGTCCCCAAAGGCCTGCGGCTGGGAGGCTGATATCTCTGTGACTGCTTATCTTTTGTATGGACTTATGTGGTGGTATACCGAAAACCTTATGGGCTCTACGATACGACGTCACGTCGTGCTACGACGCCCTAATTCGGCTTTAATTTGAGCGAAATTTTGAAACAATATTGAGCTCTGAATTGAATAAGTCACGATTAGTTATGAATTGACTGGATATTTGCGATTACGTCATACAAATTTGAGCCAAATTAAAACCAAATTACTGCGATAGCCAACCCGCCTGTCAAACGTGGCGATTATGGCAAAAGATAAGATAAGAATATTCTTTATACTACACCTGCTTGGAAAGTACCTTGATACTTTATCAAATTTACGGTAGAAAGTACGTCATTGCATATCGAACAAATATGCGGGGAGAAAACGCATCTGAGCGGGAGAGAAAAGTGTATGAAAATCCATTTCTTACGTGGTTTTTCTTTTTTAATTTTGGGTGAGACTATGCGCCGGTAACCTAAATATCAAAAGCCAAAAAGTTTTTACAGTGAGTTTTTATCTCCAAGTTCGCAAAATGACACTGGCCACTAGCTGTGTGTTGGATGGTGTCGGGCTGGCAGTGCGACCCTGCGGCGGCAGGATAAACAATTTGACGCCATTGGCGCCATTTCCAATTTGTGTGTTGTTTGAGGATTCAGTTTTCGTAGAAAGTAAAATAAAACTATCAAGCAGGTGTAGTATAAAGCACTATGTATCACTCGAGAGAAACTGCGATTCCCGATCTCGGGTGTTTTAAAGCCCTCGCCTACGGCTCGGGCTTCAAACGACACCCTCGACGGTAATCGGTCACTTTCTCCTCTCGGTGAACAATGTACTATTAAGGTATACCGGAAAAAATGTTACAGAAACATGTTCGATGTTCGGGTAGTTCGAAGGTAGGTTATGTTCGAAGCTTGGAAAACCATGAGGGAGGCCTATGTCCTGCAGTTGGCGTCAAATGGCTGTTGATGATAATGATGATGAAAACCAAATTAACGCGACGTAGCGCGACGCGACGTCGTATACTCGTATCGTGTTAATGTGAGAGTCCTAATTTCTGCGCCAGTTTCTTATTAGATTTCGCTATTTATTATGTCGACCATGACCTCGCCAAGAAGCTGGTAATTTTCTATGAATTGCAGTTGATTCATAAGTTACTTTAGGAAGGACAAAGGTAATGCGCTTAGCAGAATTCGATTATTGACTATCACACAAGATTTTATTTGCATACATTACAAATCTGTCAAGAACTGTGTGTTTGGGCTTAGATGACGTACAGAGAAAACTTCATCTTATTATACATATAATGCAGCCGCAACCCATTTCGCCTTTAACTAATGCTTTTAACCCGATTGACGGTTGCAATCTATGTATTAAAGCTATATAGGCAATTCAGGTTTAACCTTACCGTAGGTTATCGCAAAGGAGGAAGCATCGCCCAGTACTCATCAGAGTTGGTGCAGCGCAGCGCTCGGTCACGCTAGGTAATCTCCACTACATAGGCGCGAGGGCAGCCGCACACACACACACAGCCTAATTCCATTTCGCGTTAGTACACGCTGCCAAACGCACACATAGGCGACGGGTCGCCCAAATGCGCCCGGCCGATACGCCGAGCGAGCCCGATTTCATTCAACTTGCGACTTGCGTATGACCTACACGCACGTGACGCACGTCGCTCAAGACTATTGGCAAGATTGCACTAAGATAAATTGTTATAAGTATGGTTGCCTCAACTGTAGTGAGAAGGAAACAATATTCTATGCACCACGAGAAAAAGAACTATAAGTACCGTAGATAGTTGTTTGTAACGTATAATTTACATGAAGCTGGAAATAATAACTTATCAACGGTAAATTACAAATGAAAAAATGGTGGAATTTCAATGAGATTTTATATTCAATCATATCACTCAATGCAGTGGGCTCTTTGTGAGAATTTCATCAACATGTATGGTGTTTGTAGATATGCGGGCAGGTACTAATGAATTCGAATTGACTTACTCGCTAAGTACTCGGTAGGTTTAGGATTCTAGTAGGTATTTTATTTAAAATGTTTTCAGTACCGTTGAAACATTGTAAATCTTGTATCATACCAGTAAACATTGTAAATCTTGTATCATACCGAAAGTAGGATCGAACATAACAACCAGCCAATGGGCATTGTCCTAAATATTGACAATCGTTACAAATATACATGATACTTCATTTTAAAGGTATTTGGTCAGTGAATATAATGCTACAGTTTTCTGATATATAAAAATCTCGTATCACCGTGTTTGTTATCAAACTCCTCCGATTTTTTTTGTGTAGGTATATTGGGTAGGTCTGGAAATAGGTGTAGGCTAATTAATATGGCAAAATAACGTTTGCCGAGTCAGCTAGTAAATCAATAATATTCACAGATTTCTTGTATTTTTGTGAATAAGCGTGTGACTAATTCGACCACAGAATTCGACCTTCTGACGTTCGTTTCACACGTGAATAAAAATGAAATATTTCCCATTACAAACATAACTTGTAAAAAAACCAAGTCTCGCAAGCTCGCAACTCAGTTCTTCTACCATAAAAAGTTGTGAGATCCACAATCTAACCGTTTGAGATAGTTTAGTGCGATTACCAAGTCTTTAAGTAATTATTGAATAAATTAACCGACTTGGTATTACGTGGATCTCATTTCATTTTGTTGATAGGTAGTCCTACTTTTTTCCTTGACCATTTTGCAAGTTATCTTTGAACATAAATATATCTAGATACCTTTGAACATAAATATATCAATAAACCTATTATTCCATTATATTATACATAATTATTCAGGTACACTGATTAATTTACTGCAAATGCAACTTTGTAATCCTTTGTATGGGATTATTTGTGCAGTTATTTATGCAGTTGGTATATATAGAAAACTGGACCGAAATTGCAAATTATTAGTTTTGCCTTGATTTATAAACACTAATTATATTCTAAATTTGAAGCTTCTATGTCTGCTAGAAGTGCCTTAGTTAGAGTTTTGATGATCGGCCAGTCAGTGAGTGACAAAATTAAGAAACTTTGACTAGTTATAATTCTTAAACTACTGCTTCATTTTGAATGAAATTTGAAATATAACGATTGTCTGATTGGTTATTGAAAATTCAGGCTTCTTGTTTTATCTACAACGAAGTTATAGGGGGTCGAAAATGGTCCAAACTGCTATGAAAAAAGGGTGGTACGGCCGGGCTGCTTTTTTGCTCGACTTGGCGGGGGCACTGCCATGCCCTCAGATTGAATGAAAAACGCCATGATTTTGACACTCGATATTCCGTAAAAATACAAGTATAATAATAATAATATTATATTTTTCACGTGTTTGTTTGCCTGGTTAGCATAGCACAGGGTATCCTAGTTTGGGACCAGGTCAATTGATTGCATTGTGTGGAAGTAATTAGGTACTATTATTATTAAATTATAACTAATTCGATAACGAAGGATAAATGGGGTGCCTGCCCGCATATACTTGATAGGTACTTTACGTGCAGCAACCAGCAACTAGCGGCCGTAATACGCCCGCGCCACTCTACGCTCGCCGCATCGACATTGCACCTTGCGAAGCCCGTCGCATTCAAACGCTCGCCCGTCGCTGAGCGACAGCCCTCGCCATTTTAGCTAGTGTAAGCTTTGCGCGGGCCCGAAGATTACTTAATTAAATCAAAATTTAAAATTACGTCACCCACAATAGATTTCTTTTGGATATTCTTTGCCTTTTTACCTTTTGAATAAACCCTATGATTGACAGCATCGACATAATATTTATTAGTCTGCTTGTGAAGTTATCTTTTATTCTGTTTTTTCTCATATTCATCGGAGTTTTCGAAATAAAAGTAGTAGAAAAAACAGCCGGTGAAGTGGCAGCCTCAAAAGCTGAACGCATCTGTACGTAGGTTAGCTACGTGACAATCCTAGAGACTGCCCGCAGAGCTAACTCATACATTATATCTAGAGATGACGTCACCGGCAGTAGAGAGAAAAACTACATGGAATGATAGCTCGAGAAGCTGCCCGCATGCTGTATGTAGGTTAGCTTAGTGACAATCCCAGAGACGGCCCGCAGAAATTATTTGTACATGTATGTAGATGTGACGTCACCAGCAGTAGAAAGAAAACGACAGCGAAGTGACAGCTCCAGAACCAATTAGGCTTGTACATGTATATAATAGAAGTGACGTCACCGGCAGTAGAAAGAAAACAACAGCGAAGTGACAGCCCCAGAAACTTTTAAGCTTGTAAGCAACGCGATAAAAAGGTTATGGCCTTTTATATCTAATAGTTCAAAATCATTAAACTAGGTACTTTTTTTCAATTCAATTCGTCAGAAGTCAATTTGTGCCTTTTTCCCCTTTAACTGATGAGTTGCCGAAAAATGGGGAAGATGATACCTTCCAACCCAGCGAAAAGAACTGCCATATCTTCTAGAAGTTAAACTGAAGCCTGGGAGCCGGGACCCCTTGTATCTAAATATTAATGTCAACAATCGGATTGTATCTACTGGACAAACAAGTCAATTACCTATTTACTTCGAAGGGGCCCGATGTAACAAAAAGATAGACTGATTTCATAGTCTGGATGATTAAAACTGTTGGATCTATAAATAAAGAATGACATTGTTTAATAATATTTGTAGGTATGTCGGTTTGAAAGAATTTTAACTATCTAAAATACCAAAACATGAGCCTGAGTTAATTGTGACCTGTGATTGTGACCGTCACAATTTTGCAATTAGCTAACTGCGGCCCAGGTTAGTACGTCTACTGGAATCCTAATTTATTAAAAAGTAGTGAAACTGTTCAAAATTCATGACATCAGAATGAATCTTCTTTCACAACCGTATGATACCATCATACCATCACGATTCTAGGTCCACCTAGATTAACACAGTTTCCGTTGACCTACAAAGTTTGATATTAAGACAAGAAAATTCTTTTCACTCCATCTGCTCGAAATGATGAATTTTGATGCCCAAATTTAGGACCCAAAACACGCTATTTTTGTTCAAGCTAAGATGCATCAAAGTCATCATCATCATTCAGCCACAAGAACTCCACTGCTGAACATAGGCCTCCTCCATGGATTTCCAAAAAGACCGGTTGGAAGCGGCTTGCATCCAGCGTCTTCCTGCCACTTGGATGAGGTCATCTGCCTATCTTGTGGCTGGTCGTCCTACGCTGCGCTTGTCGATATGTGGTCTCCATTCGAGAACTTTTCGGCCCCATCGGCCATCAGTTCTGTGTGCTATGTGCCCCGCCCACTGCCACTTCAACTTACTAATCCGCTGGGCTACGTCGACGACTTTCGTTCGTCTACGGATCTCATCATTTCTGATTCGATCTCGTAGCGAAATTCCGAGAAATTCTCATAGCCCTTTTCATAGCTCGTTGCGTGACCTTGAGCTTTCTTATGAGGCCCATAGTGAGAGTTTCAGTGCCATAAGTCATCGCTGGTAACATACACTGGTTGTATAATTTTGTCTTGAGCGATTGAGGTACCTATATTAGACGAAAAGACTATTCTAAGTTTCCCGAATGCTGCATCAAAATAAATAGACTCAAAATTGGGTTTTGAATCTGTTTACCTTTAATTAACTTTAAGTAAATAGACTCAAAATCCAATTTTGAATTTATATACTAATGCACTCATTTCAAGTCGGAATTCTCTTTCACTCTTGAGGATTCGTCCTATATCTATTTCGCTCCAACCCAAGCAATAAGTTTTAAAACCGAGTTTGGAACTGCATACTTACATACAAAGAGTTTGGTAGTTCAGTAATGTATGTACATACATACATACATTACTGAACTACCAAACTCTTTGCTGCAAAACTTTTAAGTACCTACCTACCTATCTAATTGTCAAATATTTGAAATTGGAACGCAAGTTTTTTTTCTATGCAAAAAATCCATAACGTTGGCGCGCTTTTTTTGTCTATTTTCACTTATTTTCTCCGAAAAATGTCGTCAAGCGATGATGATAGTGTCTTCTTAACACCAGAATATATAAAAAAAACCGGCAACACAAGCAATTCGAAACCTGCCAGAAGTTACATTTGAGTGGTATGTAAGTGTTATCTTTTATTTCATTCCTCTCAGATGGTAGTGAAAAGCAGAGTTTTCTACACGGGCGCAAATCATTCTTGGTCTCGCTAGTGTTGAATCCCTCGCCCCTTCAGCGATTCTTAGTTAAAGCCCTCGCTTCGCTTGGGCTTTAATGCAAGAATCGCCTCAGTTCGCTCTGGATTCAATTTCACAACCTCGACGCAAAAATTTTGTGTGCGCCCTTGGTGAACAATCTACTATTAATGTAGGTACAACAGGATAAGAAACAAAAAAATTACAAAGATACCTACGTACAATAAATTGGCGCCCTTATTAAATTGCAAGAAGACATCCGAAAATGGTTAATTTGTTAATACCTATGTGTTTATATATATTTTTTATTACAAACCTAATTTTGCAGTTGCGTTGTACAAGAGAACCTACTTTTCAACAGCAAAGATAAGCTTTAAATAATAGGGCTTAAAGCATGAAATTGCCGTTTTATTGCAATAGGTTCTTTGAATTTATTGACATAGAATCTTCATGGTTTGAGGTTTTCGAAAGAAACTTTTTTCAAATGGTTTCTATGATGTTCTTTTTTTAAAAAATGTGAAACATTTGAATATCGACTTCCAATTGTTTTTGTTATTCAATTTAGACAAGAAAGATGGATACTGCGAAAATTCGAGTGATTTTTGAATACGAGTTCCGACGCGGAACTAACGCGGCAGAAACAGCCCGCAATATCAATGCTGCGTTTGGAGAGGAGTCTACTAATGAACGCACCGTGCGATTTTGGTTTAAACGCTTTAGTGATGGAAATTTCGACTTAAAGAACGAGCCACGGCGGAAGACCGCCCACACAGGTGAATAACGATGAATTAAGAGAGATAGTGGAAGCCGACCCTAGTCAAACTACCCAGGAATTAGCGGCATGGTTTAACGTTACCTTACCCACAATATTGACTCACTCACTTGCGTCAAATCAATAAAATAAAAAAATACGAAAAATGGGTGCCTCATGATTTGACTGATCTGCAGAAAGAAACGCGTGTTGAAACTTGTGTTGCCTTGTTGAACCGGTACAGAAATGAAGGAATATTGGATCGAATTGTAACATGTGATGAAAAGTGGATTCTTTATGATAACCGGACTACCATTTTTTTGATTTGAATTGATTTGGACAATTATCTACGTGACAAGAAGTTTTCTTCCCAGGAGGCAGTACAAAATGCTTTCACACAGTTTGTGCAGTCTAGATCGTCGGAGTTCTATCGCAAAGGCATTAATGACCTTCCCATTAGATGGCAGCAATGTAATTATAATGGCAACTATTTTGATTAAATAAATTTGTTAAAAATTTAAAAAATAAACAATTTAGATTTTCAGTACAAATCGGCAATTTCATACTTTAACCCCTAATAGTTTGATAGGTACCTACCCTAACTACTCACATACCACATGCCATATGCCACAATCGTGTAAATTTCCCACCCTGTAGCGCCAAACGGGTGGTCTAAATATGTATGGTAACGTAAATAACCAAGAAATCAGATAAACCATGAAAAAACATACGATTATAGAAAGCGCCCGGTCGAGTAGCTTTTGAAATGTTTGGTCGCCATTTCAGCCGATATAGCCCAAATGGCGACAATCGCGTAATTTGACTGCACTGCTCGTACTTGACCAATTTTTTTTACAACTACATTGTGTGTGGCTGGGATCTAGATGTTTTCTTGTAGCACTAGAGCTTTTTACTGCTTGTTTTATACGGTTTATAAAGGAGTTACATAAATAACAGTCTATAAATCGTACTAAATTTTATTGAATCGTTAGACTTTTTCTATAGACTTCGATTTATACATAATACATTCGTCTTCTTAGTCTAATTTATTAAGTCAAAGTATCAACTAAAATAAAATTACCATCCATCACGCATAGTATAAATTAAATACAAGTTACTTAAAATATGAATAGGAACTTTAAATTATGTGAAAGTGTTGCACTTAGAAAATTATATTAGGACGAAATGTAATGAAAGCGACGTGGGCATCCAATATCTAGCTGATTTTTATTTAAAATAAATCTTGTAAGTACATTAAAAACCCAGTCTAAACAAAAAAATCGAAGACGAAATGCTATAAACATTGATGACAGTATTATTTATAAAACTGTGATTCCACTAAAACTCTCTTAAGACGCAGTTAAAGCTGGTTTATGGCGGGTTTACCTCTTATAATCCAGCTTTAACACCATCTTATGTGTTTCAGTGGAATCAACTTTTTAATAATAAGACTGTAAATTATGAACTGGAGTTATTACTTACTTTTACTAAAATATCATCGAAGTTATACATTGGTCGAACCGTACTAAGTGAATGAATTAATAATGATGTTATGTATGTAGGGAAGCCTGGGCAAAGTGCATAACCGAGGTAAAGCGGATAATGCGATTTAACTAAAATATACACCAGAGCGCGTGACAAAACCTGGTGCAGTGGACGAATGGTCTATGTGACGAATGACAGTAAAATTAACACAATCAAGTCCCCTATTTTCTTACGATCTACGATCAGGTGTGTGTTGTTTTTTTTTGTTTGTAGCTTCTAGTAATTCAAAAGTACTTTTGTTTGATCATTTGAGCATGTGTCGAAGTATTATTTGTGATTTTAATTTTACGCTCACAATAATTACGTAACATTATTACCTATATCAAAAAGTTGCTCGCTGGGTATAGCGAATGTGGGCAAAGAGGATAAGTTATCCGCTTTACCCGGACATTTTACTGAGCGTTTTTTTTATTTGTTTGTTCTTCAGGATGGTGTTCAAATATAAATGAAAAACAAAACAAGCATCATGGTCAGAACACGACCTACAAGCAGCAATGAAAAAGGTAAAAGAAGACGTCAAAAATCTCAAGTATTAACCTCGACACCGGTTAAAAGTAGTGGAATACACGAAAATAAATAAGCAGAAGACCGAGATATTCAAGCTGCTTGGTCGCAGCATATCTAAATAAGAAAGAGGACGAAGCCAAACTAAAATGGATTGGTTTTACCTGGGCCTCGATTCTGTTAGTACATTGTAGTATAATGACAGGTATACTGTCGGGTCACGTGACGTGTTTTTTTCATACCATTGACGCCTAGAAGGTTTGAAGGGTGTGCCCGCGTAGACTTAAAGCAGCCGTGAAATGAAATCGCCATGTTCATGCAGTTGTCATGTTACTACAATGCATTAACAGAATCTAGGCCCTGGTCTGCACTGAGAAGTACATTGAACCACATACAGAAGACTGGATACAGTGCACACAGTGTTGCCGGTAGGCACAAGAAGCATGCACATCATATGGAGGGCGAGGCAGTTACTTCTGCGACGAATGTGAAGATTAATTGTTTAATTATAATGTTTATAAAACCTTAACAACTTTGCTCTTGTGGCATAAATGGCTTTTTATTATTAAAATTAACCTTATATAAAAATTAACCGCATGTTCTCTTTACCCGTGCTTCCCTTAGGTATCAGGTTCTAAAGTTCAAACTGTACTTTCAGCTATGACGTTATTTAATTTCATTACAAATTAGTCTTAAAACTACAAATGTACTCAATATAGAAGCTGAGGCGGAATAAGTTCTGCCGCACCTAATTGGTAAACGGGAATTACTGACTGCACATTTAAGAGTTCATTGAACGTAAAAAATTGCTGTCGTAAAATAAGAATAATACACCCGGGTGTTTTATAGAGTATTTTTGATGGGTCTTATCATGTAGCAAGCGAGAGATAGCGTGGGTGGTGCCGACTAAGACGTTAGCTGTCGTCAAAGTGGATTAATTTGGCTTCGGCTTCTGACCGGCATCGGTGTACGTATGACGACATCCTTGTGTCGTACTCTGTCTGGATGCATAGTAACTCGGGTCTGCATACGCAACTGTGGAAAAAGACAATCTTAGGAAATTCACATAGGGGCCTAATAAAGTATGCGCACCAAATCCGGTCGGAATTCTGAGGTTTCGAGAGCAATTTATATGGAATCTGACAGTTAGAAGATTGGAATCGTTTAGGATTTGGTGCGCGTAATACCTATAGGGGCAGCTCAGATTATAATCAAATTTCGTGTCAACTGTATTTTGTTGGGTTACGTGGGTCGCAATTACCAATTTGTAACAAATTCCACTCCTGAAAGGGACAGGTTTCTACTGACTAAGTTACTAATAGGAAAATCTTTCACAATGAGGAGAACTAAGAAATAGCGAAAAAAAATCCAGCCGGTCCAGACTACAGTTACAAGCCGTTACACCAAAATGTAGGGACCAGGGGCCTGTTTCATAGAACTACAGTTCACGACAATTCGATGTATATTGCAAAGTCGATTAACCCACAGATTAACAAGAGGACTCTGATACGCAATGTACGAATTGCAGTGATATCATTCCGATGTAAAAACCTAACTGCAAAGTGGGTTACTCGGGGCTGCAAGTGATGTAAATTGCTTCGGCCAGATGTTGCTGCCTGTACGTAATACAGAGAATTTTGTAAAGAGGCTCGAAATTTCGCTGATGCCTGCACTTGCCCATTAGCTCAGTTGGGAGAGCGCTGGCACGGTTAGCCAGAGGTCGCGGGTTCAAGTACCGGCATGGGTGGAATTTTTAGCCTCTAAATAAACATTTCGTAACAATATAATAATAACGCCTCAGTAAAGTTGATTTAAAAAATAGTAAGAATACATGTAATGTGATCTACATTGCAATTTTAGCCTATGTCCAGTATTGGACAAGCGTAGGCCGATGATGATGATGATGATTCTGTTGTTTATAAATAAGAATGCGGCGAAATTTGTGTTTAAAAGAGTTATGGAACCTAGATTCTAGGTAGGTAGATAGTTAGTAATATTCAAAATTGTATTGTAATAGAAGATACGAATTTTTTGCCCGTGATCTTAGTAGCCCCGCCCCTTAAATGCCCTTAGATCTTTTCATAAATACAATAATAAAAAAATTGCATACCTAATGTAGCGTAGCTCTGAAACTTTCTGATTTGATAAATTTGACAAACTTTTTGTGTTCCGGGCACACCCCTGGAAAACAAAAATTTTGCGTAACACTGCCATACAAATTACTTACTATGAGTTTGAGAGGTTCAAATCAACGATCTTCGTATTAGGCTTTAAAACGGTCCAACCGCAGGGGGTCTCCGGGTCGCACTGAATTTTGGAAGAACTGTTCACACCTGTTTTATCATCCGGTAAGGCACGCTGTAAAGGAAAATTACAAAATTATGATTTTATTTTTTCATATGATTATAAACAGGAATAATATATCACGTGTAAAACCTGAAACCCTCTTTGTTCAAAGCCCTTTAAAAAGCGAAAGGTTAAAATTGTCAGGCGTCGAGCACATATAGAAAGGACGTAAGACGACAGCGCTGAAAAGACGCGACGACGCGTACACACATAGGCCGATATTCAGAAACACAGCGTTGAGCTACACTTAACGTGCACTAAGCCGAGCATCGGTTGAGCAATCTCAACAAAGACTCAAGAATTTTGTATTCACAGTCAATATCTCGACTCGAACTCAGACAAGCTAAACTTACTCGAGCGTGTAATCTGTGGTACAGTTTTTGACGTTACCGGTTTATATTATCTGTTAACGCTACATGAAAGGCATGCAATAATCCACAGGAGTGAATGAGATGGCAACAAATGTCGAAACTTTTTACGCGCGCATTTTTTACTTTATTTGACTTCTCATTACTCTAACTAAAAACACAATTCACCACAGGTTAGTTAGATTTCTCGAATTGCCTACAGGTGTCGCTACTTTCTTCGTCATAGCCACCTTGAGTCTGAGCTAAGTCGCCAAAATCCACTACTCAGTCTCAGCTTAGCTTGCGCTCAATTTTTGGCATCTCAAACTCAACTGTGAATACAAAATATCCCTGAGACTTTCATTTTGACAGTTGGAAGACCCGGACTCACACTGAGCTCACGCTCAAAATCGTTTCTGAATATCGCCCATAGAGTACTACATAGAGTTCGCATCCTCCCTCGCTTCAGTAGGTACATCTTGTATGAGTGAATTGAAACGACGCTGCGTATTTTCGCGCACTTGTCCCACGTTCTTCCTCTATACCCCATATAATTTTTATTTTTCTAATAACACCCGACGGCTGAGCATTAACTAATAACTACTAAGCAGGTGGACCAACCTAGGTTCCTCGCATTTAGGTCTCGCCTGCTTAGTAGTCACTGCTGAGCAGTCGGGTTGTTGGTTACATTTCTATTTCAGTTTTTTTTTATTTTTGCCTTTTTAGTGATATTTTTGGCTTTATGCTGAATCCATATGGCCTCGCGCAAACACGACGAATCGATTGAGATTTTGTCAAAATCTGTCCATTAGTTAAGGAGTTATGAGGGAATATAAAATCGGACATACGCACATACATACATAGATACATTCTGACATACATTCATACATACATACATACACACGAGATGAACATATTATCCTCCTTTTGGGCTTCGCCGCAGTTGGGTAAAACACAATGCATAGTAAAACAAGCCACAATGTGAATCTAATTACTGAAAAACAAGTTGGTATAATGGGGAACTTGCGTGAAACTTAGATTGAAGTAGCATTGCTTTTATATCTTAGAAGACATAGAAACTCAAGATTTTCTTAAAAATAAAACCATAAAAACAATTTTTTCGGGCTTTTCTGGCTTCATCAGAGATTTCACAATTTCACTATTCTGGTGTGGGGCATTTGGGGCAAATAATCTTCGAAGATGGGCAGGTCCCCACTGTATGACCAAACTTCCAGCACTTCGAGCACTGTGTAAACTGGAAACATGTAAGGAGCTACTGCTACGTGGGTGTTATGAGTGAATAGAAAGAAGGACCTTTAAAACATACAATATCGGAATATCGCTGGAAAGGTTCTCTTGGATTTCGGAACTTCGCTTGGGTCATTCTCACGGCTTCGCTTTTCAGCGCGAAATTTGAAAATAAACGAAGTCATATGGAAGGTACATGCCTGCACTTTAAATTGAACCTGGGTCTTGGGTTTGTAGTAGCAATATCACACGCTAACCGTGAAGGAAAACATCGTGAGGAAACTGGCGGCTTGGTTGGTATCGGTTTTTCACCTTCATCTCGTACACATTATTTGAGGTGAAGATGAGTAAAACTGCTTTTGCTCAAGGGTTTGTGTGTTTTCTGGGTGGTTACCTATATAATAAAATCATTCATTGAACCATTTTGCCAATAAAGAAAAGCTTACGAAACATTTGCAACGCTTCACTTCTGGCTCCACAGAAAAGCTTTTACTAATACTGAAATGAAGAAATACATATCATTTATTGTAAATCGCAAATAAAAAATTAAAGCAATTTCTAACGACATACGCGTCACACACGCACGCACGCACGCACGCACGCACGCACGCACGCACGCACGCACGCACGCACGCACGCACGCACGCACGCACGCACACACGCACGAACGCACGCAAGCACGCACGCACGCACGCACGCATGCATGCACGCACGCACGCACACACGCACGCACACACACACAGGTTGATTATTACATAAAAATAACTGGAGGATTTTAGTAATCGATTCAACATTTGTTTGTTCATGATTAAAAATCATAACTTTGGCCTCCACGATACGGGCTCTGCTTAGTGTGAGGTCCAACGGTCCAACTTTTAAGGAAATACAACTTTTTTATATATTAAATAAAAGTAAAAGTATGTACATTTCTTGGTAATAAACTCATCTTATCTTATCGACTTGTCTTTCTGGTTTGCTTTTCTTACTACTGTATTATTGTTTTTATTGCGTATATTGTATTTACACAATAAAGCAAATAAATAATTCATCTATCTATCTTTCCTGTGGGCTAGGCCGACTAAGTTGTCAGAATAGTGTAGGTGCTGGGCAAGCCTACTCCATCTAAAAAACAACGTCCCAGGCACTGCAACGTCCGAGTGGTCTCTTCACCCATCTAGTGTGAGTAAAGGTGCCAATGGACGCTGCCTGTATAAATCATCTCATTACGTAGATGCAAAGGCCAAAGTTTTTTTTAATGCTATGTATTTTTCATACAATATCCAACCGGCAACCCGCGTCCCACATGACTGCGGCCGGATTTAGTATGGAACAAGACATCGCGCGGTGTATTTATAGCCGTCGTCTGTCACTGTCCCCTTTAAAAAATAAACTGGTATTGATGTCCACATAGCGTACGTCAACAAATGTTACGTAAACCATCACAAAGGATTGTGATGGTTTACGACCCCCGCAGATGTCAAAGTGACAGTATTCTATTTTTGCATTATCGTAGGTATTAAAAAAGAGACTTTAGCTCTGGCGAATCTCGCCGATATAATGAAAAGCACTATTTTTTATATACCTACAGGGTGTAACGTAATAGCTAAGTATCGACAGAAAAATGTGGTTTTCATAAGATGAAAAATACCTTTATGGGGACCATTTTGAAATATCAGTACGTAATGGCATTACGTTGGAGGCTGCAAAAGGAAATAGGACAAAAGACTTGAAAAAGATTTAATTTTCTTTTCATTATTTATTGTCATTTCAATTTCATAAAAGGTAACGGTCATGTGGTATTTTCGGATAATTTTGAATATTGATCCATGATTCACTTCTGTCAAGGCCTGCGCGAAAATCCATAGAAATGTATAACTTGCACTAAAAATGTTTTAATGTAATAGGAGAGGCCATGCTAAAAGACAAATGAACGTGGTAATTTTTTTTTCTCTACGACTAAGGCGATTATCACATTGCCACGCAACACGCAGCGTGGCGCGTGAATGCGTATTCTAACGTTGATTGTAAGTACCTCCATTTGTATAGAAACACGCGCAGTCCAACACACAGAAAATGCATCCACGTGCGTTCATATAGGTACGTCGAAACGCAACATGCAGCGTGGTGCGTGGCAATGTGATAATCGCCTAATACTTTGCATAATTAGGTAACCTGTCGAAAAGTCAATCGTCACGTGGTACAAAAACGCGCCATACAAATCTAGCTCAAACCATGATGTCACAATTTGTAATGCCTTATAATGTATGAAGTATTTATTGGTATTTGAGTTATCTCGTAAAATAATATTTTTATGCTTGTATACTCTTATAAAAAAACGTTCAGAATTCAATAAAAAAAAATCTAATGAGTTTTTTATTATTTTTCAAGATTTTCAAGAGCAACTTTATTTTTCGCTATTTTTGTGATCCGAAAAACCCAGAAAAACATATTTTTCTGGTTTTATTTTGTAATTTTTTTAAAGTTTTTAATGTCTTCTATGGTATAAAAGCTATGTTACTCCAATCTAAGTTAGACACAAGTTCCCCATTGTGAACACCCTAAATATTAAAATTAAATTCTGTAAAAAATATCACACATAGTTTGGATGTTCATCTACCTGAAGAGCATGTAAGTTTTTAAAAACGCCTTCTAATATATTGAAAAAAAAATGTAGAAGGCCTCAAATCTGATATTCCGTGGCACGTCCCTCACCAGAATCTAACATACAAGGGTAAATTGTTTAAAAAGTAAGCCATACATTTACGATTAAATTATGTTCCCGTATAACAGGTTAGTTAGTAGTACCTGTAAATTAAATTCCACATAAGATCAGACAGTAGTATTGTCACAAAATCATGCTCTCTGAGTGTTCCGGACCTACGCCTGATTGCAGTGGCACTTACGAACCATGCTGTACATCATTCATAAAGCCTTCCAGAAGGACGAGTGACCGATGTACTAGACGTCGGTCACCTTTAACCCAAGAAAGTAAGTTCATTACATTAAATAAGTAGGCTACATTAAAGATTTCTTTTTTTTGGGGTACAGTATGCGGTTCTCCGGATTCGGTCCAGACTGATTTCTAAATTCTGTGCATACGATATTTAGTTTGATATATTTTCAAAAATATGTAGAACAGAGCTTAAATTGTAGCAGTGAGTGATTGGTTTTAAACAGCGCTTTCTAGTTTGTATAACTAGCTAGCTCTAGCATGTTCTAGCTTGGCAAAGCTCTCGTGTTTCTCGTTTTCAGTCCCCTCTCGTTCCTTCTCCTTTTCTGTCCTCTTATAATATTGAAGTGTAGGCTGACTTCTAGGCTGAATCAGGCAAATGACTGATTTTTATTCTCTCTTCACAAAATAGTTTATTACTCGACAATAATCAAGATGCGAATGAATCAATACTGTTCAATACTTAAAAACTAAAAACCAGTACAGGTGGCAGCACCATCTCTACAGTGCCATCTGGTGACATATGCCTGAACCTTTTGTCTTGAAGGGTCATGGGTTCGACGACGTTCCTTGCCATGAAGATAGATGGCGTTAACATATCGTCGGTGATACTCCCAGACCGCGTAACAAACAGTGGCAGATACCGCGTAAATTGATTTGAGTAAATTTCACAGGAAGTTGAAAAAAATTTATATCTTCGTGTCTTTTTACCTTAGGATTGTCTGAACTTAAAACTGCCTAGAATATCATATTATATAGTTATATTTAGCATTCACTTCCTAATTAGGCCCATACTTAATGAGAAAATGCACTTACGCTGAATAGCTGTAGCAAAAAAAAAGTTTCTTGATTTTTTTATTGCATTTACGCGGAATCGATGTAAAAATTAAACAAAATATAGTTTCAAAACAGTTGTTTAGATTTATTATTCTCCTTTCACATAAGTAATCAGTTCAATTACTAGATTATCGTTAAAGAAAAATTAACACATGTCGTTTTTTTATGCACATTCATAACATTGTTAAAACAAAATTGAGCTTCTATACACATTAATCAAAACTTAAACTTTGAACATAATTAGTTAAACAACAAAAAATATATCAAAACACTTTACCTACTACCTTACTTAATGAAAGAGATAAAAAAATACGTAGCACCTCTACATAGTAATAAAAATTTAAACTGAACATAATTATTGGTTTTTCAACAATAAAGCTATCAAAATGTTTTACTTAATATCTATCTTACTTAATCAAAGAGATCGAAAATAGGAACATAATGTTTCTTCAAATTAACTTCAGCTACTAGGACATAAGGACACCTTTGAATAATTTTTTTATTGATCAAGTAGATTCAATAAAAACATTTAAAATAAGTTTATTTCTTCTTGAAAGGCAAGTTGTCATAAAATTGGTGACAATCTCTAGTTCTCTATTCAACATACAACTTGTAAAGTTGTGATTTCGATTGAATTATTGGTTCCAAATACTGGTTTGTGCTCGATTGGCGGCAATAATGTGATGGCAATTTGGGCAAACTGACCAAGTAGCTCTTGACAGAGTTGCGTTTATTATCACTGCTTTGTTGAGGAGCAGTATTTGTTGAGGGCGCATTCTCAGGTTTTTGACGCCTTGCATCACCAATCAAGTATCGAACTGTCCACTCTTTTATGGCTAATGTTGCAAGAAATGTCTTTAAGCAAACTCTCCTTTTTGCCATCCACTTGCAGAAAGTATACTCTAGTGTTTGAACGTCTAGAGGAAACTCCTTTTGTTTTTCTTTTCACCTGTTCATTATCGATCATCGAAATCACATACATCTTTTTTCTTTCCGTGACATGCTCCAGAAGTTATCGAAAATTGTTTGTCGCTTATCTTCACTTAACAGTGGACAAAACATGACTTTGCTGCGAGCGCAAAAAGCTGAATCGCATTGAGTACCCATGTTTCTTTCGGGTTTCGGATCGTTTTGAACGTATTTGTCACCAACTTTCTTGTACCCTGTGTAATCCTTTCCCAACATTCTCTTCGTTTTGTTAACTTCTTTTTTCCAAGTCCTTGAGTCAGCTTTTCGTTTTCTTGTCCGTGATTCTCTGGCCACTTCTGGCTCAATATCTCTTTCAGGAAACCAATTAACATCATTAATTGATTCGATGGGCTGAACATTGGTTATGTCGGAAAATTGAACATAAGTTGGATCAGCAACGGAGTTGACAGAAGAAAAATCCAGAAATGCAGTATGTGAAGTGGATCTGAGGTCTAAATCTGTGGAGTCGAGACCAATTGCGGAAACAGTGTCACAAGCAGTAGTGCTATCTTCATTTTCTTCTTGTACGCATATAGTTTCCT
Organism: Yponomeuta malinellus; assembly: GCA_947308005.1. NCBI lineage: Eukaryota > Metazoa > Arthropoda > Insecta > Lepidoptera > Yponomeutidae > Yponomeuta > Yponomeuta malinellus. Next base: position 8,709,596 of record OX371006.1, on the reverse strand, counting down.
GAGGTAGGGCCAAAGATGTGGATGTGTAATTCAAGGGCAGCGTGTTCAAAAGATTCTGCCTCTTGAGAATAAGTTCTTCTCTTCGCTTTTTCAGTTTTATTAATACCGCAACTTGACTATAATTGTGGTCAACATGTTCCAATGAATCTTTTTCTGTGGCATCAGTTTGCTCTTCTACCATATTTTTCTGAAATTGTAACGCACCTAATTAGTTTCATAATTAACTACTGTTCCGTAGAGGAACAGGTTTAGTTTACTATTACTTTTTTTTTTCATTTTGTCTAATAGGCTAGTATATTTTCATTTAATGCAAAATAGCGCAATTTGAATATTCTTCTCTTACGATCCTAACAGGATCTGCTTTCTAGCGTGGATTTTTGGGTATAGCAATACTACGTGTTTCCCAAGGCAATCTTCCGGGGCAATCAGCGCCCTCTGTGTGATAAAAACAACAACCCTACCGCGCCGCCGGTTGATTCGCACATGTTCTGCGCCCGTTAATCGATAAAAAATACTTTAAGAGCTCTCTCTCTGTGCAATTCTACGTGAGTGACATTTTAAACTAATAAGAACACAACCACCTATGGATTTATATGTGTAATCTTCGGAGAAGGGAGGTTTTCCCACCCACGGCATCCCACGCGCCTCACACATCTTCAGGAGATCTGCTGCTGGTTCATGTAAGTTGCCTCCCATTTAATCCGCGACTATACATAAATTTGTTGGTCCTTACGACCCGAATCTTCAGATTTCGTTGTTTTGCAGTATTTCGTACTCATTTTAGTCACGCTCATAGTTACATTCTTCATTATCGTAGGTAATCGCCATCTTTGTTACGCAAAATGCCGCCTAACGACAGTGATTCTACGCCGCCCGTATCCAAAACGGAGGCATGTAATTCAAATGATACGTCTTGCATAACGCAGGATATTTTCGAGAGAGATTTAATTCTCGATGAGCTCAAACGAACTTTACAATTCGCAGCCACGAATGTTGAACAATTTCGTTCGAGAACCACCGATCTAACGGGTCATTAAAGAAAGTTTACCAAAATTCAGACCAAGATTGAAAAGGCATTAATTAAGGCCAAAGCCTTCAACAAAGAAGCTAATATTAAGATTCGTAACGACTTTAATGATTTGTATTACGCGATAGTTACACATTTAAATAACCTAAAGGAGGTAGATCAACAAAAACGTCGCGAGAGCCGTGCTACCCCACAACGCTCGCTAGATACTTATATTCATGATAGTCGAAATTTGCCAAAACTGAGTCTTCCCGAATACCATGGCGACCCCACGGGTTGGCCTGCGTTTTTCGATTTATTTCAATCTTTAGTACACAACAACAATGCCTACACAGACGCGGAGTTTAGGTACCTACTACTTTCGGTAAAAAATGAGCCGAACAATTTAATTAAATCGATTCCTATCACCGACGATAACTACTCGATCGCGTTAAATATTTTATCTACACTAATGTTGTAACATTCTACTTATGTTTTCAATACTTGACTTATAATTACTACTGTTATAGCGCAGACAACAAAACACTCAATTTAAGCAATTTCACATGATGGTATAATATTCACATCGATATCGTAAAATCTCATTATAACATCAATAAAACGCGACCAACTAGATTGCAGGGCCAATCAGGTTGGTCGCGTTTTATTGAAGCTGCGCTCTCATTGGTTAAATTTTAATGGCGGCAAAATCGCTGTGATTATACACGTAGTACGCGTGAATTTAATTTAATAAATTTGTTGTTTGATTAATTGCATTAGTGAAGATAAAGTAGTGTATGCAACTGCATATAACACGGGTATTAAAACACTCGTTACTATTATGAAACTCGCTGCGCTCGTTTCATAAACTCACACTCGTGTTTTAATACCCTTCATTATATGACAGTTGCATAAACTACTATTAAAATCCCGATATGACAATAAAAGAATAATTGCATCTCAGCATATTGATCGCTTACTTGACCTTGAAACTTGCTCAGGCAAATCAGCTGTTGGCATACGTCGCTTGTTTGCGACAACGTAGTCATAACTCAAAAAACCGACATTTTTAGTTAATAATACAGTTATAATCAGCGAAAAGGGTAGAATTTGCTTCAAAAACGACATTTCTCGCGAACGTTCATGGGAGAGCGAGACAAAAGTTGTGACGATATATCGCTATCTCGCTTGTTTTGGTCCTTTGCTACGACATCGTCACTACTCATTTGCGCCGCGGCAGGGTCACTGTGTGGATGTGCGTGTTTTTGTCAAGACCGACATAGTTCGAATTGAAACGTTGTTGATGATAAAGGTAAGTTGAATGTTCATTAATACTTTTTTCTTGTAATGTCTTATTGCAAAATGTGACGATGTTGCTTAAAAAATGTCAAAGTTAAACTATTTAAATATTTCGAGTTATTATTATATCGTAGAAAAAAGCGGTTCTTGTTGAAGTCAAACTTTGAATAAAGACGATATTGATGTTAAGCTAAGTGTCAAACTTTGATTGCCTAAAATTTTATTTTTGCTTATGCCATTTTAAAAGTAAACAGTGACAATAATTATTTACTTTATTTTTCAACAAGTTGTTTTAGAACGTTATGTATGACAAAAATCAACTAACTAATTTGTTACATTTTCAGGTCATGTTATGATGGAGTCCAGGGGTAGGAAGATGCTAGCCTTATTAGAACGGAATAAAAATGATACTGTGGGCACCAGCGAGGAACAATTTACTTCGGCTGATAGCAGTCGTATTAGTAGTACTGATCTACCTACCTTTTGTGTAAGATGCTTAATTATTGTTTTAATTTATGTCTTATCTTTCAAGTTCAAAAGGAGTTACCCAGACACCCGAAGAAAACAGCGAAGAAATAGATGTAACAACACCTTCATTGAATGAAACCGGCATGTTATGAGTGCCAGTATTGTTGTATTGCTAACCTTGTTTGCTGATTTAACTTTATTTATAATTTTATTATTGCAGGCTATGGTAATTCTACTCAATCTCATGTCAGTAGCAGTTCTAGCAACTCATCAACTGATTCTTCAGACTCATCATCATCTGATTCGGAATCCTTTTGTGAACGTAAGCTTTATTTACCTATTACCTACCTGTTGAATAATTGTACGTAATGTAACTTAGGTAAATGCCAAATTATATATTTTTTCAGATAGCGACGACTCTGTTAAGAAGGCCGTCTACTTCCACAGAAGGGAGAATCCCAACGAGCCCTGCTGTGAGTCCTGACAAAAAGAGAGGAAGAAAACGCAAGCGTGATGAAGAAAATTGGAAGAAAAATATTTCCAAAAGATTACGAAACACAGGAAAAGCTTATCAGACTACAAAAAAGAAGATCAGAGAAGAGAGAAAAATGAAAGAACCTTGTGGAGAAAAATGTAGACTGAAATGTGGGTCTAAATTCACGGAAGAACAAAGAAAAACATTGTTTGAAAACTTTTGGGCATTGGGTGACAATAAAAAACAATGGGAAGATATTTCAAGGAGCATGACGGTTATTACTCGAAAATACCGATATGTCCGTGAAGGTGGAACGAGAAAACCGCGACAAAACAATACTGCATTCCATCTGAAATTACCCAACAAAACAATAAGGGTGTGCAAAATTTTCTAGGTGTGCAAAAGCAAAACTTAAAATTGCAGATATAAAAAATTTAAGAATTGAAAAGGACAAACCCAGAACAATGTCCTTCAAGACTTCTTATGGTGACGCAGAATTCAATAAAGCTGAAGTTATAAGAAAGAAGAGAATTTTGGGTTTGGAAGTTAAGAAAGCTTAAGACCAGAAACCCGGAATATCAGAAAGAAAGAAGGCGGATTTGTTAGATTTACTAAATAAAAACCTGATCCCGAGATTCTACGCTCCATTTTATATTGCTCTTCAAGTATTCTACAAGATACATTTACCTATTTTTTCTAGAAATTTTACAAAGATATATTATTAAAACAAAAGACTGTATTTCTATACCTAAGTGAACAAGTTGGTCTCGTTTCTAGTTCCTAAACTAAAATTAAGACTATGTGCCTTAACAATACTGACTGTTTATTAAGATTAGGTTGTTGATTGATTTTAATTTAGATTGTTTTTGTGATGAGAGTAAGTATTGAATAATGACTGTAGTAGTTTCTATTTTTTATTGTTGTACAAGTTTTGTTTCAGTAACAAGAAACAAGATAAACTTGTTTATTTAGGTAGGTACAGAACCTAAGTGAGCAAGTTTATTTCGGCTCTAGTTAACTAAGTAAATAAGTTGATCTCGTTTCTAGTTCCTAAATTAAACTTAAGACTATGTGCCATATTAATACTAACTGTGTACTAAGATTATGCCACTAAAGTTGTGCGTTTGTTGATTTGTTTTCTTTTAGATTTTTTTTTTTGTAATTAGAAAAAGCAGTTAAGTCTATTTTGGTTTCCATATTAAATTTTATTTTGATAAAAGTTTTGTTTCAGTAATGACTTTTCTTGTTTTATTTATTCAAACTATGAAAAAAAATTACTTGTACAACGACATATGTCATAATAGTACAAAAATATATAAATTGCTATCAGCAACAACGTCATAAGTGATTCCTCGTCACATTTACTTGTCAATAAGTTATTATAGGTATAAATTAGCTAAAAAAACTTAGATAATAACATTTATATACGAATCAGGCAACATTTCTTCCAAACTAAAGTTCTTCAATAGCTGATAGTTACCAAGTTACTTACATCTGAAACTTTTAAATTCATTTTCTGCAAATTCGTCTTTTTTTAGTTATGACTACCTTGTCGCAAACAAGCGACGTCAGCTATTGAATGTTTATCACGAAAACATCAAGGCACTTGAAGTCATGGGTTTTCCTGTTAGCCACTGGGACTTCGTGTTGTTAAATTTACTATTAAGAAAAATTCCCGTAAACACTAGAAAAGATTACGAACGATCTTTGGCGAACCCAAGTGAAATACCTAAAGTAAATACTTTAATCGTGTTTTTGGAACGTGAACTTTCCGCGGAACAAATAGTTTCGATTTCAAGTGCACAGTCCGCTAAATATCATTCGGGAGGTAACAATATGCAAGTAGGTACAAATAGTTCAGCAAAGCGTGTTTACGCCGCGAGTGTAGCTTCCGGTTCGGATCGACCTTATGCTAATGCAAACAAGGCCCGGTCTTGCCTAAAGTGCAAAGGGGCACATTCATTAATTAAATGTTTAGACTTTTTAAATTTGAGTGCACAAGATAGGCATGCATTTGTGCAAAAGAAAAACGTCTGTTACAATTGTCTCTGTCCTGGCCACGACGTAAGGGGTTGTAAATCGAATTTTAAGTGTCGAACTTGCAATAAAAATAGCCTAATTCATTTAGGATCAACGCATTCATTGCCGGTTATAAGTGAAACCGCGAAATCTGATGCTGTCTCGCTCGCTCTTACGGAGCAGCCCAGCACCAGCAATGTCATTCATAATTCCTGTGCTGCAAACACGGAAAATGCACATGCTACGAATAGCACTGTCTTGTTATCTACATTGTTAGTGGATATTTGCGTAGGTAACAATAAAATAGCTACAGTTCGATGCATGACGGATACCGGAAGCCAAGCGAGCTTCTTGTCCGAGTCGTGTGTACAACGTCTTAATTTACCGCGAAAACAATCTAGCATGCCGATTTTAGGTATTGGTGATACGGAGCCGGTCCGTCCTAGGGGTATGGTTTCGTGTATAATTACACCTAAGGGCAAGCAGCTGCCGGTCATTCCCGTCGAGGCATTTATTTTGCCTAAATTGATCCCTAAAATGCCTAACGTACCGCTAGCACCTGCCAATTGGCCCCATTTACATGGTCTTACTTTGGCCGATCCCGAGTTTCATAAACCTCAACCTGTTGAGATGTTATTAGGCGCGGATATTCTATCCCATATTCTACTCGACGGTACAATTTCGGGACCACCGGGAACGCCAATGGCAATGAATAGTGTGTTTGGTTATTTGTTGTTAGGCAAATTAACTATAAATTCTAATATTTCGACTCCACTCCAAGCGTGTTTTAGCTCGTTTGACAACGACAATCTTCAAAAGTTTTGGGAGCTGGAGTCAGTTCCAGAGATGCGGAGTTACACTCCCGAGGAGAAGTTATGCGAATCCTTTTTCCAAAAGACGCATACACGCGACGAGACAGGGCGATATGTGGTCAAACCGTCTAGTGAATCCACCCGCACGCGTGTTGTGTATGATGCTGGATGTCGTACGACTAGTGGTCATTCTTTAAATGACGCGTTACTGACAGGTCCTAAGCTCCACTTGGACATTGTCGATGTACTGTTGAAATTTCGAATACATAACATTGCCTTTTGTGCGGACATTAAACAAATGTACCGCAACATACTCGTCCGCGAAAGTGATAGGGATTTCCAGCGTATCTTGTGGCGCCAGTCGCCCGAGGAGCCTTTACGTGACTATAGACTCCGTACTGTCACATTCGGTGTCTCTTCGTCTCCGTATTTAGCATTACGCACGATTAAACAGCTGGCTCACGATGAAGCTGAGCAGTTCCAGTTAGCGTCACCCGTGTTATTAAGTGACGTGTTCGTCGATGACGTAGTCACAGGTGCAGATACCGTAACAGGAGCACTCGCCCTACAGCAGGAATTAATAGGTATTTGCGCCACGGCCGGGTTTGAACTTCGTAAATGGCAAAGTAATTCACCCGCTATTCTCGCTGCCGTACGGCCGCCAGAGTCTCATGGTGAGCGGCACGCTCACGTTCCCTTCGCTGAAATGGAAAATGATAAAGGGGTCAAGGTCCAAGGATCCGACACATTTAGTTTCAAAGTGCAAAGTACGTCAAACATTTGTACAAAGCGCGCGATTCTATCGGAAATCGCCAAAATATACGACCCTCTCGGGTTATTATCGCCAGTAACCTTGTTTGCCAAACATTTGATCCAATTGCTTTGGCTAGCACAGGTATCGTGGGATGAATCCCCACCTATTGACATAGTCAATCGTGGAAGTGTTTTACCAAAGAGTTACCACTCTTATCAGCCATGACGTTTCCGCGTCATATTTTCGATTCTGATGATTTCGACTCAATTCAAATTCATGGATTTGCTGACGCGTCTCAAATTGCATATGCTGGTTGTGTTTATATACGTCTTACGGATAAGATGGGCAAGGTTCAAACGTATTTGGTTATGGCCAAAACACGCGTGGCCTCACTTCGTGCATGTTTGACGATTCCAAAATTAAGCGCGGTATACACGATCCATCTTGCCGTACGTCCTGCCAAGGCCATGCACGATGCACGATGCAAAAGTACCATGAATATGCTTGACGTACGTCGATAATTATTATTATTTGTTTGCTGGACTTGACGGACCGATTTTTCATCCAGCGAGTACCCCCACCACCGCGAACATCGTGCAGATAGACAGTGAATAACGCGGACGTACGTCAGCGCGGTCCCGTATCGTGCGTGCTTGATCGTGTATAGACTTGTTGTACAGCAGATTTCATTCTGAGCTTGCGTCGCAAGGTGGCTGCACGTCTCAAAATGGACCGAGACACTTACGAAATTTATCGAAAAATATAAATTTCATACATGTCTGTGGAATGTTTCAAGCCCAAACAAACAAAAAAGAATAAATGCTTTACAAGATCTGGTACCCATTTTAGGGGAAGCTGCAACGATTGATAGCGTTATTCAAATCATTCATGATGTTATTCATTTGAGTATACTCTGCACGTTTATGATAATTTTTTTTCATCCAGAACCTCTTCCTACTTTTTTCCTCTTTTTCTGCCGCTGCTGACAATAACAGAAGAACTCCCATTTTTTGGCGTTTTGATAAAACAGGAGGCATTTTATTAAACACAAAACACGTCCTCTTCGTTCGATACTGGTCACGCACGACACGATTGATGCGTGCTGGATAGTCTGTATGCTACATCCAGCGGCGCGGCCTTGAGCTGACGTACAGCTGGGATGGACCGTGTATACCGCGCTTTAGAGTTGATGGCATGTGTAGTACTTTCGAAGTTACTCGAAAAGGTGCTTAATATTTATAGCGGTCGCATTCGACCCGACCAAGTGTACGCGTGGTCTGACTCTTCCATCGTGCTAGCATGGCTCCGCACATCTCCGCACGAATGGAAGACGTTTGTCTCAAATCGTACCAGTGAGATTCTGTCCCGCCTCCCGGCGGACCGCTGGCGTCCCGTACCGTCAGCACAAAACAGTGCCGACCCGGCGTCACGTGGCCTTTTGCACGCCGCGCTGGTACAGAACGACTTGTGGTTCCATGGTCCCTCATGGCTCCAACTAAGTCAGGACTCCTGGCCTATCCAGCAACCGCTACTAAATACATGCGAGGAAAAAAGAAGTAAAACTGAGCCCGTATTAAATAGTTATCCTTGTGCTACATCGCCTTTATTCCAGGACGACGATATTGTTATTACGCGATTTTCGTCGCTAGGTAAATTGGTTCGTGTCACGGCGCTCGTATTTCGTTTCTATAACAAATGTAGAAAAACAAACAATCACTCCCTGATTATATAACAGTACCCGAGTACAACTTTTCATTAAATCGACTCGTACTAATAACTCAACGCATGACCTTTAACGATGATATAAAAAATATTGCATCGAATAAATTGCCCTCAATAAAACTGCGGCGACTCTCGCCCTTTTTAGATAATGACGGACTATTACGCGTAGGTGGACGCATACATAAGTCATTTTTACCTTATGATTCTAAACATCAATTGATTTTACCAAAACGACATCCGCTAACGGATCTTATTATCGACGATGCGCATATACTGAATTTGCACGCGGGTCCTCAGTGCGTGCAAAACTCGCTCCTACAGCGTTATTGGATCTTATCCTCCCGCGACATGGTACGGCGCAGGATATATAAATGCCTTCCGTGTTTTCGCGCGCGCCCCGCCCGCATACAACCGCGCATGGGATCGCTCCCCGCCGCTTGCTTACGGCCCGCGCGGGTGTTTAGTAAAACATCGTGCGATTTCGCCGGACCATTCTACGTTCGCGCAAATAAAGTGCGAAACGCGAAAATAGTTAAATGTTATGTGGCAGTTTTCGTATGTACCTATGAGCGTTAAAGCCGTACATCTAGAACTCGCGTCCGAACTTTCTACCGAAGGTTTCTTAGCCGCCTTGCGGCGTTTTATATCGCGACGAGGTTATTGTACGGATATTTATACGGACTGTGGACGAAACTTTGTTGGGTGTGACAACTACTTAAAAGACTTATACACGTTTTTACAAAGTGATGCTGTACTACGTACACTTAATGAACAAACCTTGAAGTTGGGTTTAACGTGGCATTTCCAGCCTCCATATGCTAGTCATTTCGGTGGGCTATTCGAAGCGGCTGTCAAAAGTTTTAAAAAGCATTTACACCGCGTAGTAGGTACTCGTACTCAAACTTATGACGAAATGCACACTCTTACGTGTCAAATAGAGGCCGTATTAAATTCACGTCCGCTGTGCGTGTTAGGTCCCGATTCCTCGGCCCCGCTTTCCCTCACACCGTCCCATTTTCTAATAGGGGAACCCTTGACGGCTTTGCCTGACGTTTCCTTGACGGATGAGAACCCCAATCGTCTGACTCGCTGGCGCTGGATACAGCAAGCTGTTCAGCACTTTTGGAGGCGATGGAGTAGGGAGTACCTACACCAGCTCCAACAAAGTAATAAGTGGCTCCAGGATCGCGGCCCCGCCCTTCGTGAAGGCACTGTTGTTGTGGTATGCGACGACCATTTGCCGCCGCTGCAATGGAAGCTCGCGCGCGTACACGCGCTTCATCCCGGTCCAGACCATGTCACTCGCGTGGTGACCTTACAAAGTGGGACTACATTTTTCAAACGACCTGTGGTCAAAGTTTGTCCCCTACCTTTAGAGTAAGTTTAGATGTATAACGTACAGTCGTGTCGTTGCACGGCTTAATATTAGCTTGTAGGCATAGGTTAAATTTCTAGTGGGAAGTTTGTTCAACTTTCGTGTGCTTTAAAAGACACTACGTGCTTTTAAGGTGAGCGGCATGTTCCGTAGAGGAACAGGTTTAGTTTACTATTACTTTTTTTTTTCATTTTGTCTAATAGGCTAGTATATTTTCATTTAATGCAAAATAGCGCAATTTGAATATTCTTCTCTTACGATCCTAACAGGATCTGCTTTCTAGCGTGGATTTTTGGGTATAGCAATACTACGTGTTTCCCAAGGCAATCTTCCGGGGCAATCAGCGCCCTTTGTGTGATAAAAACAACAACCCTACCGCGCCGCCGGTTGATTCGCACAGATTCTGCGCCCGTTAATCGATAAAAAATACTTTAAGAGCTCTCTCTCTGTGCAATTCTACGTGAGTGACATTTTAAACTAATAAGAACACAACCACCTATGGATTTATGTGTAATCTTCGGAGAAGGGAGGTTTTCCCACCCACGGCATCCCACGCGCCTCACACATCTTCAGGAGATCTGCTGCTGGTTCATGTAAGTTGCCTCCCATTTAATCCGCGACTATACAACTACCATTTCAACCAACATAATTAGAAAACTCAAGACTTACTATCTAATGTAATTTATTAGATTAGAAGATCTTGAACCCAGTAGGATATTATTGCTTATTCCGCGTATTTACATAAACTAGAAGAAATTGACGAGATCTTAAACCGCGTAAATACAGTGAAAAACGTTTCTGTGGTTTTGTACTAAATAATGTAGTTTTTTTCACTAAATTTAACTTTAGTTAAGTAACTAATACTACTTACACACGCTCAAATAGTATTACACACTTACCGATTATTCCTGTTCAGCTTACGAAAATGAATTATTCTTGTGAGATACTAACAAAACACCCACACCTTGTACTAATCTCTGCGTAGTTCCGCGGTATTTTGTAAAATTTACGCAGGATACCCACTCTCGCGGTTTCGACTTCTTTCATTTACAGCTCTCTGATTCGACGACCCACCAAACGGACGATGCGCGCCGCAGCCAATCACCGTTGCCTGTTAGTACGCGCGAAATTTCAATTTTGATACTTTTGTAGATACGCAGTATCAGCTACTGTTGGTTACGCGGTCTGGGAGTATCACCGACGATATATAGATATATAGAGATAATCAGGATTAAAAAACCTGACTCCCGTGAGTCATTTTTCTGACTTCGGACTTCGGTGCTCAAAAAGCCACCGAATGACATGGAAGTCACAACTACAGAGGTCTTTAAAACATATGTTTTTAATTTATCATTTTCATTATACTTTATTGCGCACGTAAAACGCGGTGCAAGAAATACAATATAAAATACATGCATTTATATTGTAGCGCCGCTGAAAAAGAGTTTGGACCTCCATTCTCGGCATTAGCTAAAAGTCATTAAAATATCTTTATCAAAACGGGTATTTGTAATGCTTAGATACGAAATGTTTGGTCTGCAGTGGCTCACCCATATTATCGTCAAGTAGTGCCATATAATTCCCGTTTTTTAATATTATTAAATTTGATGGAATGTAATTTAAGAAATTAATTTATTATTAACTGTTATGATGTATATTTGTATTTCTAATCTATGTGTTTATCAAGACAACGGCCATGTACGAGGATAGGACCGTGTCGGAATCGATCTTCGTGAGATGGCCTTTGAAGCTGTCTAGGAATATATCTACTATAGGTAGACTACCATTGGACAGCGTCTAACTAAAGAACCAGGCCACAAGAAAAATCCAGCTGAGTCGGGCTACGTTGGGAACCCATGGTCATATTTTCGTATTTTAGTTCCATTGATCAGGTGATGATTAATGGAACTAAAATATGAACACTGATGGTAGGACTAATCCACCGATTAAAAGCTTTTTATCATTCTAAAGTTGTTATCATAGTCACTAAGATTAGCAAGCTAAAACTGGCTAAGAACCGTTGTCCTCAGCACAGGTTAGTGCAACAAATAAAAAGAATATTTAAGTCAAAAGGTTTACTGTCAAACACAGTACGAGATGCCCGCCACTACGTCAGACCGAAGATATCAGGAACACCGGTGATAGCTGGATGAAAATTATGCATCTCCAAGAATGTCCAAAAGGGCCTATGGTCCAATGTATTGCACGTGAAGTTTTCGTCCGAGACTCTTTTCAAGATAACTGGTAGTTGTATATTGCAGATCATTGCAGTTGGCTGTCAAAGACCTTGCAAAATGGAAAGATAAGCTAAAAAACCCAACTATGCAGGTTTCTGTTCACACTATTTTACTTAAAAATCCTTTGTCTCCTGATAAACATTTTCGACTATATTTCACTACCTATACTTGAAAAATTCTTACAAAAATGAGCACATTCGTAATTTCTGTAAACTTTTTTCTGATTTTGGTGCACTGTTTTCTGATTTAGGTGTAACCTCATTTCGGTACTTGAAATACAAGGTTAACTTCTGGGAATCTAGTTTCCCAATTAATAACACCTTAGTCTAACCGCTGTTTATTTCCTATCATCATCAGCCATTTAACGCCCACTGCAGGACATGGGCCTCCTTCGTGGTTTTCATAACCCATACCACACAATAATCCCTTAAAGCTAAAAAAAATCGACCACTGAAGTTAGATGTTGGAGAAATGCTAAACAATATTTTAATGTCATCACTGGTACGATGGAGGTAAGTGATCTTGTCACTTCTGTTCTTTTTTCAAATGTTAGCCGCTGTTGTGACAGGTTATAAAAAAGTAAAAATATTTTAAAACTATCGTTTCGTCAAGAGTTTTGCAGAACTTTCTGATAAGAAGTGATTTCTTCGGTTTTATTTTTATTTATTTGTGAGATTCTCCTGTAATACCTAATCGTCATGGACTGCTGCCAAGTGAGCGCAAAGCTTGCGACACAAAGGTTGGTTGGTAAGAATGACCTCTCTATGCTGTAGTACTTTATACTGTAACCGCCTTATTTATGAAAACACGATTGCTCAGAGGCAGTTATAATCTGTGGTTAAGTCTTTTCCTTGCAAAATCTCCACCACCTAGTATTTTAATCGACGATCATCAGGTGTTTTAAGGAATCGTGTTTTTATAAATTAGACCGTAAGTTTTTAATTCACCGCCTTTTCTGAGGTTGCGCTTTCGTTTGCCAGACTCTAAATCAGAATCAGTTATTTATTTGCGCAAACATGTGTCAGTACATAACATGCAATTATGTGTGTAATAAAAATATATCGAGTGAATGTGGGTGGAAAGGCCGGTAAGGGACGTCCCAGGCGTCCCAGGCGGACATACTTCGACCAAATAAGGGCAGTATTAGCAAAGGGCAACATAAAAAGTACCGACGAATGAATGTCGAAAGCAAAAGTGATCCATCAGGGTCGTGGGAAGTGGCAGTACCTGGTCTATATTATTAATAAAAAATATGAAAATGCCATTATAGTTCCATAAAATTTTTAAATAAAATATTAAAACCGACTTCGAAACACTACATCACTAAAAAGATAGAAATAATTTAAATAAATATATGTGCTGGTCATGAAACTGGGCACCGACTACAAATTATACTTCTACAATACCTACATGTATAAATACTTCTAATTATTTATATCTGTTTAGTGCTGTAGTGTTTCGAAGTCGTTTTTTATTTTTTATTGAATTTTTTTATTTTTCAGTTTTTAGTGTAGGAGCGGGAGAAAAATAAACAAGTCCATTATAACCATAATTTACCGTACATAATTCGTTCCTTTAAAATTTGATGCTCTAAATCTCCGAAAGTCTTCACCAGAACATCACCAAATTACCTTGGGACTACTTTTACGCTATTTTATAAAACATACGGATATTACCAAAGGATGGGCCCCATTAGGGCTTATTTACTGCTGTCCATTGAAAAGTTCCGTTCTCCATCTCTGAAAGTCTTCATCAGTAGGCTTAGCACGCTGATCATTTTGCCTGCTCTCAACTGTCACATTAAACACTAAACAGTATTAAGATGACGTCACAGAGGGATATCTCGCCGATGCGAACATGAAGACCGCGTGAGCTGTCTCAACGCGCCTCCTTCTGTCAGTTTAATACCGTTTGTCTATGGTTTGCCGCAACCGCGAACATGAAGGTGTTTTTTTCTCGCATAATGACAGCTTAACTAAGAGAAATTTCTCTGTTGGTGTCGAGGTAAAGACAAGGCTTTTAGGTTATAATTTGTCTTTGCTATCATACTCTTACATATTTGCGTTTCTTAGTTTTCGTGTTGATTTATGTCATGTGAGGATGATGAGCATACCCAATGAGGATATGAGGATGGCTTTACTACTAGGTCTTCACTTCACTTACCAGCCACGAGAGGTCAAGTAAGTATAGCAAATGAATTGTGTAAAATTAGATGATGGCGTTATTGTACAAGGTCGAAACGACATATAATTACATAAAGCAGTTTTGCATAGAGTTTAAAGACAGCCCAATAAACAAATACACATGTAACTGTCGTATACAGTTTCGCTCCATTTTCCCTGGAACTTCAGAAAACTGTTATTTGTTTTGAAAGGTCGGTTGTTGGAAAGAAGAACAAAAACGTTTTGATATTCCATTCATATATTTACCTTCATAATCAATTCAGACTTCAGACAAAAGGGAAAAAACTTTAAGAACGAAACGCCGAAGAGCTAAAGGAACAAATGAATAGTGTTGTCATACAGTCGAAGTGTACCGATTGAGTGTAACCAACTCAAAAAATATTAAAATTGAAGCCTTTTTTTTAACTGACATCTCCATTTTGCCGCCTGCGAGAAAGACTTTAAACAGTGTTTAAATTTCTCTTCCATTCACATCATGTTCGCTGTTGCGACAAAACTAAGAAAGCGGCAAAGTTTATGCCGCGGCGCCTGTCATTTTCTCGCATGCTAGTGTGCTAAGCCTACAGATCTTCACCAAATTAAAATGGGACCAATGGGACGTTATATCTGTTCGAACAAAAAAAGAATTGTCGAAATCGGTTAAGATTTGACGGAGTTATGGAGGAATATAGCCAAATAAAAAATACGCGTCGAATTGATAACCTCCTCCTTTTTTGAAGTGGGTTAAAAAAAATATACGCGTCGAATTGATAACCTCCTCCTTTTTTGAAGTCGGTTAAAAGTTAGTTAATTTTGTCATTCAAGAATTCATAATAGCATTTTTTAATTAAGGAGCTTAATATGAGTGTAGTTACCATGATAACCAGTTAACATTGCCGCGTACATTCAAGATGCGGGACCTATTTCTTATTATACTAAGAGTGCTATATATATATAATCCACGTCTGTTTTTAGGGTTCCGTACCTTAAAAGGAAAAACGGAACCCTTTAATAGGATCACTTTGCTGTCCGTCCGTCCATCCGTCGTCTGCCTGTCTGTCAAGACTCTTTATCTCGGGAACGCGTAGAGGTATCGAGTTGAAATTAAAACCATACACTCAAGTCTACAGTCTCTTGAAGCTGTGAAAAAATGAAACTTCTAAGTTAACGTAAAAAAATGACGACTGTTTATGCCGCAAAAATCTTATATTTCAACATTCTCAAGGGAATCATAATTTATGGGGCACTTTCCGTTGACCTAGTACCTACTATATTATTTGGCAAGTATTATCGTCTTATACTACAAGGACAGGGAAAAATCTGAAAACTAACATTTGTAATTAAATCATAATTAAAATTTGTCTTCGAAGTTCGGGAAAAGCTCTTAGGCCGATATTCAGAAACGATTTTGAGCGTGAGCTCAATGTGAGTCCGGGTCTTCCAACTGTCAAAATGAAAGTCTCAGGGATATTTTGTATACACAGTTGAGTTTGAGATAACAAAAATTGAGCGCAAGCTAAGCTGAGACTGAGTAGTGGATTTCGGCGACTTAGCTCAGACTCAAGGTGGCAATGACGAAGAAAGTAGCGACACCTGTAGGCAATTCGAGAAATCTAACTAACCTGTGGTGAAGTAACCTTTTTTATTCACAATTTGACATTTTGCATGCTCATTTTCCTTCAAAAAGTTAAATTGTGTTTAGAGTAATGAGAAGTCAAAATAAAGTATAACCACGCGTAAAAAATTTCGACATTTGTTGCCATCTCATTCACTCCTGTGGATTATTGTATGCCTTTCATGTAGCGTTAACAGATAATATAAACCGGTAAAGTCAAAAACTGTACCACAGATTACACGCTCGAGTAAGTTTAGCTTTAGCTGTGGCTTAGCTGAGTTCGAGTCGAGATATTGACTGTGAATACAAAATTCTTGAGTCTTTGTTGAGATTGCTCAACCGATGCTCAGCTTAGTGCACGTTAAGTGTAGCTCAACGCTGTGTTTCTGAATATCGGCCTTAGTTCTTTCAGATTTTCCCTCTATTTGTAGTATAAGACGATATTACTTGCCAAATTTCATAGTTCAAGGTCAACGAAAAGTACCATATAAATTTTGATTCCCTTGTGTGCCGAAATATACGGTTTTTTGCGGCATAAACGGCCGTATCTTTTTTTTATGTAAACTTAGAAGTTTGATTACTATGTCACAGCTTCAAGGGACTGTAGACCTTAGTATTGGTTTTAATTTCAACTCGATACCTTCACGCGTTCCCGAGATAAGGGGTATTGAGAGACAGGTAGACAGACGGACGGACGGACGGACAATAAAGCGATCCTATAAGGGTTCCATTTTTTCTTCGCTAAGTTCGGAAACTTAATAAGATTAGCTCTCCATTCGTCTGTGGCAAAAAAAACTGTTTTGTGTACTTACTAATAAGTAATCTTGGTACACAGAGAGTCTACAAACTAGAATTGAATTGAATGTTGGTACAAAATCAATAGAAATACTTTGGCCTTTCCATCTACGTAATGAGATGATTTACACAGCGTCCAGTGTAGGGCATGCACCCGGTTCTACCCGGTTCCGAAATACCCGGGTATACCCGGGTATTTCAATGAGTCTGTGGAACCGGTTCTGAGCGCTGGAACCGGGTCGACCCGGTTCTGATAAGATTTTACTAAGATTTTACCATAATACCACCAAGTGTGGAACCAGAGAGAATTTTCTCCTCCGCCGGGTATATTTGTAATCGTTTACGTACCTCGTTAAGTGACCAAAGTTTAGATGTAATAAGTTTTTTAAGATCTTATTACCAAGAAAAAATTCTACCAAAGGTGTAAGTGTAAATAACTGATCTTATTCTAGTTAGTTTTGACTAATGTTATTTTTTTACATATTCCATCCAGTGGATCTCACTCATCTTATGTTTTAAGTGTTTTAGTATATTCTTCTTATTTAAGTAAGTACTACGTAACTTTTTTTTTATTTTCTGTAATTTGCAAACCAAAAAATACAAACCAAATTATTTAATTGTTTCAAGAGTCAGTTTTTGTTGATTATTATTGTGTGAAGGAAGAGAAAGTTTTCGTTTCGTTTTTGTTGATTATTTAATTGTTGGAGAGTACGTTTTATGTTTTATCGTTGATTTTTTAATAATAGTTTCAAGAGTTAGTTTTTGTTGATTATTTAGTTGTGAGAAGAATAAGTTTTCGTTGATTATTAATCAATAATAGTTTCAAGAGTTAGTCTGTTGATTACAGTGATAATTTAATAAACGTTGATTTCACACCAATACCAACTTTTTTTTATTAATACCTCATTACATTACAATTTCCTACTTAACCAAACTCTGAATTATCATTTGCACAAAAAAAATATAAAAAAATACAATTTGGTCGCTAGGAACCGGGTAGAACCGGGTGACCCGGTTCTGACTACCACTGGAACCGGGTACGCAAAATCTGGAACCGGACCCGGTTCTGCATGCCCTAGTCCAGTGGCACCTTCACACACATTAGATGGGTGAAGGGACCACTCGGACGCTTCAGTGCCTGGGACGTTGTTTTTAGATGGAGTAGGCTTGCCCAGCATCTATACGATCCTGACAGCTTAGTCGGCCTAGCCCACAGGAAAAACAAGTCAACACATGCAGAGCCAACCAAGGCGGGGGTTTCCTCACGATGTTTTCCTTCGCTCTTAGCGTTATTGATACTATAAACTCGCAGATGTGCGTAACTTTGAAAATAAACAAAGTCCGCACTGGATATCTAACCTGGGTCTCTTGCTCCGAGTTCATTGTTTTACCCGGACTACTGGCCTACCACCACTTAAAATTAACAGAAAAAAAAATCGACAGAAAATATAGAAACATCTTTATCTTTTAATAGAACAGAATAAATTAATAGAAAATAAATAAATTTTATGCAAAGCTATGTAGGTAGGTATACTTACCTATACCTATATAGAGCATAGTATTCCATCTGGAATGAGTTTGAGCGGCTGACAAGCTGCTCCGAAGGGAGCCGGCGTGGCGAGGTAATAGAATACTGAATTTAATACAACTGCGACATGGTCTCAGGGGACGAAATTTAGAACGGATATAGACCATGACCTGCATTAAGGGGTAAGGGCACTTCATATTCTAATCCAACACAAACGAAGTTGCAGGCACAGCTAGTTGTGTAATAAATCTTTGGTACTGCCGCAGCTACGCACAAGTTTGCAACACAAAACTAATAGATATCGATAACAATTTTCTACTTATAGATAAATAGTAAATAAATAGATAATTATGATATTAAAATGTGGCAAAACTTGGGATGAGTTGGTGTCTGAACCTTTCCTCGCGAAATTGGGCATGAGGGGTATTTATTTTTATATTAATGTTACTTTTAATAGTTTATTAAACATGGGAGCTGAAGCCGACCGTGTAAAATTACTACTGTGAATAAATTACATCCCCTGATACAACCTACTAAATGCACAGTGCACGCGTCACGGACATTATCGTCACCAGCCAGAGGATCCTAATCTGCCCATTCAGTGCAATAGTGGGAGCACTTTGTGCAGTACGATAGTATTGATAGTACGCTACGTACGCCCTTGAGCGTATCCGGTATGTGTGCCACGTTTTGCGATCCGACTACGTCATGAATCGTGGAATGGAATCGAACGCCTACTTGTGAATTGAACTAAGTAGATACGTTCCGTAACAGTAAGCGTGACTGAGAGTCATGCAAATTAGGTTTTTGACAGTCTTCTTTGCTCCGGAATCGGCACTTCTCTATTCTTTGCCACTGTACAAGTGGGTGTGTGTGTGTGTGACTCATTCATCTCGCGAGCAATGATTCCACGCACGCAAACGTAACGCAACGACGACTACCCAAGCGCGATCGAGTTCATAAATAAAAACAAACTCTTCAATTGCGTCGCAATAAATGCGGAATTGTACTAGGATGACTAAATTATGGATATGGTAAGCATCAGCTTCAAACAAGGGAAAGTGGATTAGGTAGATACTATATGGATACTTTGTGGGCCCTTGTCACTGAATGCGTCTCTGTTTATGTAATCAAAAAGCTGAGATTGGAAAAAGGGGGGATATGTAGGCCAGAATAATGCTTATAGCAGCATTAAGTCCGCCACATTGCCATTGTATTTTTTACTTATGTGCAATAAAAGTAATAATAATAATAAGATGAGTAATCTCAATTTCATCGTATAGCATCTAAGCATAAAGATCAATGTTTATTATATATTTAAACTGTTCAACACAATTAGGGAATAAGCTCTCAAAGTGGAATGAAACAAAGTGACGTCATTCTATTTTCTTAATTTTTTATTACCTACAGATACATTCTCTCACTTTATCTGGCCTTTCAAGTCTTTTGAGTGTTATTTATTATCGATTAAAGTGAGTGTTAATTTGGTTTAAAAGGTCATGCCAAATCTGACTGAAATCCAAGTATCCCGAGCTGTCACTCTGCTTCAAGAGGGTCGAACTATGGCATAATGTAAAACTAGAGATGGAATTTCTAAGTACTTATCACCTTGAGAGTAAATATTCAATTAGTAACACTCAGAAGACCAGAAAGGTCACTTTCGGTTTTCACTAAGTGAGTATGTAATACAAAAATTAAATAAATTCAACGGCGTCACTGTGTTTTTAGGTGTAGGTACGGTGTAGGGACGTAGACCCTTGGCCACCATATTAAGAACTGGTGACAAAAACGCTATCTGATGTTGTATTGTTTTTACTTTTCCTAAAGGATTGCACTTCAATATTTCGTGGCCAGTTATAACTAAAAACCTAAGCAAAAAGTTTTATTCCACTTAGAAATATTATTACCCTAATTGTTTTGAGCAGTATATATTTTTTTAACATCAGGGGCCCAATTCTGCGCACCCAATCCTGAGCGATTCCAATCGTCTAACTGTCAAATTCCATACTAGTTTGACAGTTAGACGATTGGAATCGCTCAGGATTTGGTGCGCGTAATATAGGGGCAGATGTTCATTTCAACTTAATGTTGTTAGCTTTGGAGTTCGTTGACAAATCCTTACGTATTTCTGTTTTAATGTTACGAGGCCGTAACGGGGATTTTTAAGAAGTTTTATCAACCTACCAACTTATTGAAAAAACTTTACAAGCGCTATTAAAGTTCCTATATTACGCCCACTAAATCCTGAGCGATTCCAATCGTCTAACTGTCAAATTAGTATGGAATTTGGTCAAAATATTGAATCGCGGTCATCATCAACGAAACTACGAGTAAGACTTTTCTAGTCATATGGTGGAAGCTCACTCACATTTAAAGTGCAACAACAAATTTCACAATGTAGCTATATGTTAATTATTATTGATGTATTTTTTTCAGAATAAATCCATTAGAAAGACTTATTGTATTATATTAGTAACAAAACCTAGGTAATAGAAAGACGTAATTTAATTTAAATATTTAATGGATCCGCGCACATCGTGCAGATTCAGTGCCTGAAAATGTGGCAGTCAATTTTATCTCTAATCACACTTAAATTAATAGACAAAGTACAAAATCCTGTTAATCTTTGCTGGTGGGGAAAGAACAGATTCCACTCACCCGGTCCCTGTGGATTGGCATCACAGCAGCAGCAGCCAATGCCGCCAGCACCATTAATACCAGCAGGCTTCGCGTCATCCTGAACGTATCCACGGTTGGAGGGAAAAATAATTCTTGCAGACACTTTCAAAACGTGTCCGATATCGCGTCTTATGTTGGAGTGTGCGCGCCCGCCCGATGCACGGTTATATGTAGCGAGACTAGCGAGCCCCTGCCCGCGCCTCACGCCCTCACTCAAAAGATATTCCAAACAAAATCTGCGCGTTTACATCACAGTACAAGTAATTTATCACTTGTTTTCGTGATTGTAGTGTCATGAATGGACGCGTAGGGCATCGATATCAGCGCACGCGTGACTCGAACAAACATATGGCAGGCCTATCTCCTCAAATAGCATTGCGACCGTCTTTTGTTTACACATATCGAACTTTGAACTGTCTTTTTCTAGTTTTACATATGTACCCAAACCTTTTATCGAAAACAAATAATATGTTGTTGTTGTATGAAAATGGGAATAGGCTAGTAGAGTGACCGTTAAGGTAAGTATATACCTACCACAGGTACAACTCCATGTACTGACTGATTGTTTGACTGACTGATATAGGATTATTATCGAGATATCACTCCTATATGAAAATTAAAAAGGTACCTATTAGAAAGTTATAGAAAACTAGCTGACACGGCAAATGTTGTTTTGCCATATTAATTAGCCTACGACCTATTCTCAGACTTACCGTTTGGTGAAGCCGTTTCGGAGGAGTTCGATAACAGACACTGTGACACGCGATTTCTATATATAAGATTTATAAATTACGGACATCCTATGAATCAAGCCACTTTTCGGATTTTAAATTAGTTCAAATAAATTAATAATGAAACTTTTTTTGTATCCAGAGGTTTTTGGGATCACAAATCCTTTATCGGTTGTTCGAAATTCAAAATGAGTTCGCCGATATGCGCAGAGTAACTCATTTTTCGACCTCTGCGCAAAAAAGTGCAGCTGCGCTGTAAACGGCAGGGTGCGTTCAGACGATACGCACGTACGAGCGCCAATCGCGTAGAGCCAGCTTCGCGTCGCGAACGCGCAGTCAACTCACAGTCAGTTCAGTCGGGGGACCACAAAATCCAGCATTTTGTAGAGTACGTTTTTAAAATGAATTTATTGCCAAAAATACACTTTTTACATAAATATAGACATAAGCTTACTTAATTTAAACTATTTTTTTTTAACTATTTTGTAAGAAATATTTTGTTGCACAGAACACTCGTGCGTACAATGCGTCTACATTATATATAAAAAAAATAATGTTAGTAAATTAACACATAGACACAATAATAATGCGGCACTGTATTACTCCTACTGAAAGACTTGCAATAACACTGAGGTAGAGGTGTGAAAAAATAATCGAACTTTCAAAAAATCGATTATTCTTCAGTAGAAATCGTGTTTTTTTATATCGATTTTTGTTTCTATTACAAGCGTCTTTTCGATTTTTTTATAGCCGACTCTTACAATTTGTTAGAATTTTGGCCCTCCGCCCAGTTACAAAATGTCGGTAAAGCAACAGTGTTTTTTTTGCCGATTCATTTGCAAAAAAAATTATTTGCTTACCTACATTTATTAAGTGATTTCTTTTTAAAAGCTGACATTTCAATTTTTGGACAGAGTCGTTGGTACAGGTATTCAAACTTTACCTGGGTTACTCGAGGACTCTGTGTAAAATGCGTAGTAGTACTTAAAAACATTGATTCTATTAAAAATTCTTGTTTTTGTGTACCAAAGTCGATTTTTGCTGAAAATCGATTAATTTGCTTAGAAAAACTTTTTTTAAATCGATTTGCGTAAGAACAGAATTATTCGATTGTTAAATGATGTTTTATGTGCATCACATCCCTACACTGAGGTGAGTAAAAATGTCAAACATCCAAACCTCCAAACACCCAAACATCTTCACAAATTTTCATATTTATAATATTAGTAGGACAGATAAGCATTCAATTTCAATGTTTGTAAAAAGGGAGCCATGCTAAGACCCCCCGGGTAAATGAAAAAAAGCGTTGGGAAATGGGGCGTTTTAATTATTGACGAGACAAAATAAAAAAAAATTGTAGGTACTGAAAATCGTAAAAGTCTGATGGAAAAAAATTGCGAGGCCAAAAACCGAGCTCCGCGTCCCCACCGCGACGTTCAGGCTGAGATTTGAGAAATTCCCCCACGAAAAGTCCTAACCTTAAACACACAGTATAATGAACACCCAGTAGGCCATCTTGGCCGTCCGCCGGATTTTATTACCTACGCTCGCTCGATCGGAGTAGGCGCGACAGGGTTGACGCGCTTGTGTTTCGAATTCGATACTGCCACATTTAAATATTGTCGTCTCATTTACCAGGTATTTCGAAAGTTGTATGTACTCTGTACGTAGATATTTATAATAGGGGTTAAAGTATGAAATTGCCGTTTTATTGCAATAGGTTCTTTGAATGAAACTTTTTTCAAATGGTTTCTATGATGTTCTTTTTTCAAAAAATGTGAAACATTTGAATATCGACTTTCAATTGTTTTTGTTATTCAATTTAGACAAGAAAGATGGATACTGCGAAAATTCGAGTGATTATGAGGCACCCATTTTTCGTATTTTTTTATTTTATTGATTTGACGCAAGTGAGTCAATATTGTGGGTAAGGTAACGTTAAACCATGCCGCTAATTCCTGGGTAGTTTGAATAGGGTCGGATCTATAAAGATATGAAATACAGAAAGTGTATGCATAAGTAAATATGTTCATACACTCATACGTACCTAGTTTAAAAGAATGTTCACAATATACACAAGACAAAATAACACAAAATCGGTAAAAGTTATAAAATACCTAGATATAGCAAAATTTAAATACAAAAATATTTGATATTTATACTCTGTAAATAATTTAAAATATATTTACAATAAATGTTATCTATATATAAAAGATTGTCTCTAGACTGCTGCCGTTGGGGAGAGTTCCCAAGATACTGGCAGCATTACCCCTCTGGATGGCCATGCTGATACGCTGACCGAGGTAGCTACCAGCTCTAGGGTCGCCTGACAAGTCGATGAGGCGCATAGATATTTGTTTATAAAGATTACGCGCCTCAGGGCCCCACGGACCCATCGTCTCGACCCCAAACGGCGCAAATAAGTAGGATTGAATTTTGGAAAACTGAGATCGTGTTTCATACATTTTTTGAAGAACATTTGTAATAAGTTTTAATAAAATCCGATCACAAATATTCTACTCCCCGTACAAACTTTCGCACCCCTTTTAGGGGTTCAGTTTTGATAAACTGTGAAATGTGTGTGTCATAAATTTTATTGAAGAATATTTGTACTAAGTTTCAATAAAATCTGACCACAAATATTTAACGCCCATACAAACTTTGGCATCCCTATTCACCCTCTTAAAGGTTTAATTTTGACAAAGTCTGAAACACATACTTACTTGGGTACTCCTGCGAAATTTCGAATAAAACAGTCTGACTAATCTTGTTTCTCTATACAAACTTTGGACCCCCGTTTCACCCCCTTAGGGGATGAGTTTTGAAAAATCCTTTCTTAATGCACCTCTAAACCTCATAAGAAACCTGTGCCAAATTTGAAGACTCTAGACCCAGGGGTTTGGGCTGTGGGCCCCATATAAATTTGGACACCCCTTTTCACCCCCTTGGGGGTCGAATTTTAAAAAAGCCTGATATACATACTTACTAATTTATTCTCAGGAGTACTCGAGCGAAGATTCGAATAAAATCGTCTAACTAATCTTGTTTCTCCATACAAATTTTGGACCCCCGTTTCACCTCTTTAGGGGGTGAATTTTGAAATATCCTTTCTTAGTGCACCCTTAAACTACATAAGAAACCTATGTGCCAAATTTGTAGTCTCTAGACCCAGCGGTTTGGGCTGTGCGCCCCTTACAAACTTTGGCACCGCTTTTCACCCTCTCTGGGGTTGAATTTTGTAAAAGCCTGAAACACGTACTTACTTATTTACTGCCAGGAGCACTCCTGCAAAGTTTCGAATAAAATGGTCTAACTAATCTTGTTTCTTCACACACACTTTGGACCCCCGTTTCACCCTCTTAGGGGGTGAGTTTTGAAAAATTCTTCCTTAATGCACCTCTAGACCTCATAACAAATCTATGTGCCAAAGTTGGAGTCTCTTAAGTTTTGAAAAAGCCTGAAACACATCCTTATTTATTTACCGCCAGAAATACTCCTGCAAAGATTCGAATAAAATGGTCTAACTAATCTTGTTTCTCCATGCAAACTTTGGACCCCCGTTTCACCCCCTTAGGGGGTGAATGTTGAAATATCCTTTCTTAGTGCACCCCTAAACCACATAAGGAACCTATGTGCCAAATTTGTAGTCTCTAGACCCAGCGGTTTGGGCTGTGCGTTGATATTTCAGTCAGTCAGTCAGTCACCAATCAGTCAGTTTCTTCTTTTATATATTTAAAAATATATACGAGTACATTCATCATCATCATCATCAGCCTATGATTGTCCACTGCTGGACATAGGCCTCTCCTATAGCACGCCACTGAGCACGGTCCTCGGCTACTCTCATCCAACTCTTGCCAGCCGCCCTGCGAAGATCATCGCGGCACCCGCAGATGCAGCTGTCAAATCCAAATGGGAAGGCGCAAAAGTGCAAACGCACGTTGCGTCCCACAAGAGGCTCCGACCCTTCTCCCACGGCACCAAAGTGAGACCGTCCGGGCGCTTACCATCACTGCGGCACAACCCTGGTGGCTCAAGAACCGCAGGGACGTCAGCCGAAACCAACGCTCTTCGGACAATATCATTTATCGCATGGTGCCGTGAGAGCCGACCCGCACTTCGCACGCAGTGAAGCCCGTGACGACCCAGGCGATCCACTTCTACTCCACAGACACAGTAGTGTGGCTCGCACACGGACCACCCAAAGCGAAGTGCCACCGCCACGCGCAATGAATCGTCATCTAACAACGTCCCCAACTGCGGTGATGGCAACGCGTGCGACCACAACCCGGACTCCGGCCGGGAAACCGCCCGCAAGCGCGCCTGTTCAGCAATGACACTAGTCTCCAGAAGAGTCTCCTGAGTTGTCCGGCACAACTCTTCATCCCAAGCGCGCTGGCGTTCCGGCTGCTCCGGCACCGCGCTACCAGGACACGCAGCCTGCCAAAGCCGTAAAGCCTCCGCCGCTTGGGGAACACTAAACCCGTCACAATCAATTTGGAAAATGAGATTGACGAGCTGTAACACCCCATGCGACGAAGCCAAAAAAGCCGGCAACTGCGCGTCCTCTAAACGCCGAACGCCGAGCCCACCATACCTTACCGGGAGCGCCGCCTGGGCCCATTGATCACCAGACAAGCTGACATTATTATTTATTACTAGATGACCTCGTGAACTTCGTATCACCTACCTTTTTTTTGCTCTCACCGTTTAAACTTTCCCTAGACTTCCACAAATATAAAAAGAAAGAAATTAGCCAACTTGGTCCAGCCTATCTCAAGTTTTAGCGAGACATTTTTATATATGAGCATATTATATTGGAGGTTGGAACTATAATGATGTAGCTACCAGCTATGTAAAAAGGATTAAAATGTTATGTTAAACACAACAGTGTGCTTGTTCTATGCGCCGTAGATGTACCTAAGTAGATAAATTACACCTAGGTACTAGCATAATTTGCGTAGCTGGAGACATGTTTTTGGACCGGGTTGTTTACTGCTAATAAAATTAGTGTTGCGAACGTTTGCGTGAGAGGCGCGAGTCGCAGGCCGCAGGAACAGTCCTCTGGTGCCCTGCCCCTATATTACGCGCGCCACGTTCTGAACGACTCCAATTTAAGTGGTGTAACTGTCAAATTCCATAAAAATTACTCTCGCAAACGTCAGGTTTCTGACAGGATTTGGCGCGCATAATTAGGCCCCTGAACTTGACATGACCGTCCCGCGACCAATGTCGCGCCATGCCAGGTTGACCACAGAACATTCTGCTCACCCAAATGTCGGCCATGTTACTTGTCTCCTTCGGGATAAACACATGAGGTTTATGTTAGGTACATTTAATTGCTCTTGTTCAAGTAAGTGCCCCTTATGTCAGGTTAGTAGATTAGGCGTAACCCGGATCACCTTAACGATAAATCTCGATCATCTACGTCGTCGTGACGGTATTTCCGCCAGCCTGCCTCATACGATTATGTAAAATTGTAATTGTCGCTCGACGATGTGTAAAATCTTTCAAAGCGTTTAGGCTTTCCCTCTTCGTCGCACCCGCTTACATTATCAATTATTGTAAAATCGTGAGTAGGTATACTATTGCCAACTGTGGTTTATGACGGCACCAGAAAATAAAAATAAGGACATTTTAGATATAGGTAAGTATTTTGCTTACTTGAAACACGGTGTAACTAAGAAATTTATTATTTGTTTCGCTTATTTTTTTACAAAAACCTGTTACAGACCACATTTTCAAACGATCGTTTTACAATTGATCCTTTTACAATCATTAGAATGCCAAATAAATTGTGCAAGCGAGAGCGAAGACCGACGTCATAAACGTTCTTAGCGTATTTCAGTAGAGATAGGACAATATCTGCCTACCCTCTACCCTCTTTATCTCTATGAATACAAAATGCAATCAGGTGCCAGTGAGTGTAATCGGGTGCAATGAAGTGCATAAACAGCAGGTTGGCAACTCGACTGATGCTAAACATAGACGAGACGCTGACTGAAGAAAGTTCAGGAATAAAGCTGTCCCAGACGATTATCGTGCGCTTATGAGGCCGTTCGTTCAATATTCAGCTACATAATATAATACTAATTAAGAATAAATTATTGTTTAATCCTGTTGTAGATAAGAGAAGCGGACTGTTAGAGGTTTCGTCACCGACTGGCTGAACCTTGTTTTAATCCTGGCCGATCGCATCTCGACATTGTTTGATTGACATGAGGTTCTTGTCGTACTGTTTTTTTCTTCTTGTGCTGAATAAATACTATTGCATATTTTCCACTAAATACGTGTTTAAATCACTTTATAAAAGGTTATGGACTAGCACAAAAATAGTGAAAGTTAGTTATAAATATGTCGGAAAGTCAAAATCAAAATTTTTCTCATGAAAAATTACGCGGACGTGAAAATTACGTCGAGTGGAAATTTGTGATGAAAAATGCATTGATTCACGACAATTTATGGACCTGTTTATGCGGTTACGGTAAGGATGACAATACAACATCTGAGGTGAGAAAACGACGTGACGAAATAGCTAAATCTAAGATTTGTTTGAGCGTCGAAAAGTCATGCTTTTCACACTTGATGTCGGCGGATACGGTGAAAGACGCCTGAAATGCGCTGGAACGTGCGTATGATGACAAAGGACTTGGTTCGAGAGTTCGTACACTTCAGAACTTGTGCGCTGTCAAACTTGAAAACTTCAATAGCATGGAAGCGCTTCTGGAAGTGACTCCGGAACGAGAAAAGCACAACAGCACAAGGTAGAGTCAAAAGCGAAAACTAATTCTGGTCGAAAGAGAAAAGCATTCTTCAGGAAACCTTGTTTTGTCAGCATACAGTACTGGAGCGGGCTTGGAATCTTCGTGGTATATAGACTCAGGAGCTACAAACGACATGACTGGCAAGCGTGATTTGATGACAGACTTTAAATCGCGAGGTGGTTCCGTCACCATTGCTAGTGGAGATAAACTGCAGTGTACAGGTATAGGTAACGTTAAGTTGTCTGGTAACGCGATGTTGACTACCGTGTTGTACTCGTATATACCTAAGCTATCTGTTAATCTCATATCTGTTTCTCAATTGATTAAGAAGGGTAGTACTGTAAATTTTGATACTAATGGTTGTACAATTTCCAATTTGAACGATTTACCAATTAAGGCAAAAGACGTGGGAGGTGCGTATAAACTTCAGACTTGCAGTCTAAAGGCAAATCTTACTATTAGCACAGCGACTTGGCATCAAAGACTTGGCCACTTAAGTGGTAATAATATGAAGCTTTTGAGGCAGGGACTTGGTAATGATATTAGTTTTCAGGAGGACCCTTGTAAGGACGTTGCATGTGAGGTTTGTTTAAAAGGAAAAAAAGCCCGTTTCCTTTTTCCTAGCAATCCTGAGAAGTCTGTGACTGCAAAACGATTGGAATTAATCCATATTTGTGTGGTCCATTGCCGGTAAATTCGCTTGGAGGCAAAAGATACATCCTGACGTTCTTGGATGGTCATTCGGGAAAGCTGTTTGTGTATTTCCTGGCGCGTAAAAGGGAGGTGAGTACATACATGAAAAACTTTATTAATTTAGTTGAAACTCAAACTGGTGATAAAGTAAAAATTTTGAGGTCGGATAACGGGACCGAGTACGTGAACTGAGACTTTGAATTTTTTTTGAAAGATAAAGGGATAGTCCATCAGGTAACTATTCCTTACAGCCCGCAACAGAACGGCAGTTCGGAAAGGCTGAATCGGACGTTATTAGAAAAAGTAAGGTGCCTGTTGTACACGTCAAATCTAGACCACAAATTTTGGGCTGAAGCTGCCAATACCGCAGCGCATTTAATAAATTTGTCACCATCGAAAAGGCTCTCGGGAAAAACTCCTGAGGAGGCCTGGACAGGTAACAAAGTGAGCTTGAAACACTTACGTGTATTTGACTGCGAAGCTCATGCTCATGTCGACAAAGTGAAGAAAAATAAGCTTGAACCAAAAAGTACGCGTTGTATATTTCTTTGTTATGAAAATAATGGGTATAGGCTTTACGATTTAGAGAAAAAGGTAGTTTGTCGAAGGCGTAACGTTGTTTTTAATTAAATAAAATTCCCAAGTGTCAAGAGTAAGCAGTCCGTGGAGATATTCTTTCCGACAAGTGATGGCGGTGCCATCGTTGAAGAAAGTCACGAGGAGGATAAACCTGAGATTGAGGTTGAGGCGGAGATGCCATTGCCACCAAATGTAGAGACACAGGTTGAGGCGGAAAGGCAAGTAGTACTTGAAGTCTGGTTCGAAGCGGTCGAGCAAGGGCCGAGCTCATCTACTGAGGCAGGTGGCATACCACGGGAACCATCTAATGATGGGCCAGCCTATAACTTACGGCCGAGAGTACCGAGGACAATGTCTGTGCTCGAGTTAGAGCTGAATGAGCCCACAACTGTCAAAGAAGCTTTCCAATTGAGTGATAGCAACTTGTGGCGGCAAGCTATGCAAAATGAAATTGATTCATTTAATAAGCATGAGGCTTGGGAGCTAGTTGACAGACCGGCAAATAAGAATATTGTTAAGAATCGGTGGATATTTAAAATCAAACGCGATGCTACTGGAAAAATATTGTGTTATAGAGCACGATTGGTTGCAAAGGGGTTTACCCAAAAGTTCGGAATCGACTATGTGGAAACGTACTCTCCAGTGGTACGACACAGCTCGTTAAGAATGCTATTGTCTCTTGCAGTCGAGTTAGATCTGAAGATTGATCACCTCGTCGTAAAAACAGCCTTTCTGAATGGTAACTTGACAGAAGAAATTTATATGTCACAGCCAGAAGGGTTTATAAGAGAAGGCGATGAACATAAAGTCTACAGACTCAAGAAAGCCGTGTACGGGTTGAAACAGGCGTCTCGTGCCTGGTACGATAAGGTAAAGGAAGTCTTACTAGCAGAGAAGTTCACGCAAAGCAAGCATGAGAGCTGCATCTTTAGTCGCCGAGTGGGTAAGCGAACCATTATTATCGCCCTTTACGTAGATGATTTTTTTGTTTTCTACGATTGTGACGAACTGGCTAAGAAGTTGAAAGCGTCACTGGCATCTAACTTTACTATTAAAGATTTAGGTGCGGTTAAACACATGCTAGGCATCAAAGTAGATCGTACTAGTAGTGAGTTGACACTACTAGTACGATCAGCGCTACACATCTGACAGCGCTACACACGACAGTAGATTACCATATCAGGAGTTGATAGGTTGCCTAATGTACTTGTCTGTGATCAGCAGACCTGACATTTCATTTGCTGCAAGTTTTTTAAGTCAGTATAATACCTGCTACACAGCTGAACATTTTGCTGCGGCTAAGCATATATTACGTTGTTTAAAAGGCACAATGAATTTAGGTCTGGTGTACAGGAAAAGTGTTGAAGATGATATGTTTCGTTTTTATGGTTTTACTGACGCTGATTGGGCTAACGGGGCGGATCGTAAATCATATACGGGGTATATCTTTAAGTTAGGTAGAAATGTAATTTCTTGGGGTTGTTATAAGCAATCTTGTATCGCACTTTCGTCTACCGAGGCGGAGTATGTAGCTTTGTCTGAAGCGGCCAAAGAGGCTTAGACCTTGTAGAAGAAGCTGTATTTCTGGGTATCACAATTGATGCAAAGCTTCAATGGGATCCTCATATAGGAAAATTAGCAAATAGGTTCAGTTCTGCAGCATACGCAGTTAAAAGAATCCGGGAACTAAGTGATGTTGCAACTGCTAGGCTTGTTTATTTTAGTTACTTCCATAGTATTATGTCCTATGGTATACTACTGTGGGGTCGGGCAGCAGACATTGACACCATCTTCGTCCTGCAGAAGAGAGCGATCAGATTCATATATAAGCTAGGCAATAGAGATTCGTTAAGAGATTTCTTTAAAGAAACTAACATCCTAACAGTTGCTAGTCAGTATATCTATGAAAATATTATGTACGTTAGGAAAAATATCAGTGACTTTAAAACTGTAGGTAGCCAACCCAATGTAAATACTAGAAATAGACATAAACTTTCGTTCCCAAAATTTAGGCTGGCAAAGGTTAATACATCCTTTAAGGGGCATTGTATACGTTTCTACAATAAGATCCCTGAGGATATAATAAGCTTGCCAGAAACCAGAGCCAGAGGTTTTATGTCGTACTCTGTTTTTTTCTTCTTGTGCTGAATAAATACTATTGCATATTTTCCACTAAATACGTGTTTAAATCACTTTATAAAACGGATGATGTGGGTGCCGAAATCCTTTCCGTCAATATCAAATCATTCATGTCATAGGAAATGTAGATGATTACATAATAATGTATCTGAGTACGGTGACGGTACCTACAGACGAAAATATGGTACGGTAAGGAGACCAGCTGACGTCCTAGCTAGATTGCCCGAAACTCGCCCTCCTTCCACTTTGATCCACAGTGGCGCTCCACATGTGGATCCTTTGAAACTAAATATTGATATTATCCAAAATATAAATATAAATATTGATTGATATTATCCTTTGAAACTAATAACTATAATAATAATAATAAAAACTAAATATTGGTTTTTTTTTTAATATCGGCATTCACTACATGAATGATAAAACAAAATTTTCACTTGAACTAAAATAAAAAAAACAAGTCGTAAACTTAAAATTAAAATGATAAAATTAAAATTTTAAATTCTTCCCCTATCAAATCATTTTACTTTTTCTAAAAAAAGAGCATTTTAATTTTCTCCATTGTGAACATCGCCATATTATTGTACCATGTTTGAATGACCTTTTTTATGGTATTGATAACCAGAAGATAACATCACAGCTCTGTTATTTATATACTTAATTTCATCCATTTTAAGATTATCAACAATATTACTATCAGCGATTTGATTAAAATTCAATCAAGTAACCGGCTTCTAATCCTTCGGGTGTGGCAAACAATATGTCAATGTCAAAAGAACGTACAAATTATATGCAGCCAGTTACTATCTCAAGTGGCGCTAAAGAGTATACTATTCAAGTGGCAGTAAAGAGTTTATCATTCCATTACGATCCACAGTCTACACCAGTGGGGATCAAAGTGGCATTGAAAAATATTATTATTTTTGGATCTACACCAGTGGGGATCAAAGTGGCATTGAAAAATATTATTATTTTTGGATCCACTCCTTTGTGGATTTAAGCGGAAAAAAAAGTATCCCCGGCTCCACATGTGGAGCGCCACTGTGGATTAAAGTGGAAGGACGGGAAACTCGTATTGGGGTAATTCTCTAGTATGACATTCTCAACTTTCGTGGCGTTTTTTAATTGTTACAATTTTCAGGAAATAAAACTTACACCTGAAAGGGCGCTCTGATACAAGAAAAATTAAGCATTGGATGTGAAAATCAGACGATTAAATTTAGAGTTCCTAAAAACTATCCCCGCAAACGTCACTCCCGGTTGGAATCTCAGGAAGACGCTGCTGCCCGTCTCCTGGTAATTGATTTCCGTAGTCACCTTCTACGAAATCCACGGAAGGAAATGGAATGACGCTATTCTTAATCCGGCGCCACACGGAGATTACTTGTAATTGGCTTGTATGCAGTGATTACTTGTAATTGGCTCGTATACTTATTTTTAAGTAAAATAAATAAAATTAAATATATATACCTATATGTAAATGTATGTATCTAAGGCTGTCGCCACGATAAATGTTATAACGCTAACCGAATATGTGCCTAGGTATGAACGAACAACTAATAGGCGACAACGGATTTGGGTTACACAGGATTAAACTAAAATACACGTACGAGGGGATTAGTGTTAGATGCCAGATGCTAGCGTATCCTCTTTCTGGATCACATCAACCAACGTGATATCTCTTTGACTCTCTTTTCTCTTAGTCACGATAAACGAAAGGGGAGCCGCTCTTGTCCCCTACAGGCCTCTAAACCACCCCTCATAGCCTGCCTCGTCCTGCACGTGGAACTCTACCACAGAACGAGACGATACTTTGCTCGTTCAAGATTTTCACTTTCAACTCTTTTACTAAAGCTTCTCTTCTCTCTCTCTCTTTCTCTAAATCTCTAGATTACCGTATCTGAAATACAACTTAAAACAATCTCACCAAATTGCTCTTCTCCACCGCCTTTTTCTTCACGTCTCTCACTTCCGATTCTTTAAGCTTATCTCTTGATTCCCTTAGCCACTGGCTTTTTGCTCATGGTTTTTCCGTGGCAGCCCAAAAGAGTTCCCTATTGGTATTTTCTAGAAAACGTCGTATACCCGATATCGAAATAAGCCTTGAAAATATCCCAATCCCTCTGAAATCGAAGGTGAAGTTTTTAGGTCTTGTCCTAGGTTAAGCGGCGTCTATCATATATGTATCATATATCAATGTGAGCGTGTTCACACCATTCTGCGCGTTCTTGCTGGAGTTTGGTGGGGTGCCCACCCCTTCAGCCTTAAATTAGTATATCATGCTCTGATTAGAAGCGTTATCGATTACGGCTGTTTCGCCTTGGAGCTAATGAATAAAACCTCCCTAGTTAAGTTAGACCGCATTCAATACAAATGTTTACGACTGGTTTTAGGCTGTATGAAATCGACACCGACTAATGCCCTTCAAGTTAAAGCAGTTGATCCGCCTCTTCATCAGTGGATACCACCGAGCAAAGATGTATCATATTTGTATGGCGCGATCGAGCTTGCGGAGATGTGAGCTGTCTCCATGAATGGTATGGTAGTCCAAATGACGTCTTCTCCAAAATCGATGTGTTCTTTTGCTTAGGTGGTTGAATAGAGCTATTAATTCTGCTTCTTCAGACTCTATTACTTGTTCGTCAAGTAAAAGAAGACACTGTTTTAGTAATAGTGATATGGAGACGTCTGGCTTTCGTGTCAGATCGAACTAAACTGCAATGTTATCAAACATCGCACACACCTCCGCTACAGTCTAGTCAGTACTCATCTCCGCTCAGCTTTGGTGGATACACCTTTTTTTGAAAAACATCTCTTCTCGTCTCCGCTTCGAACATCTCCGCTTTGGTGGAGTCCGGGCCTAAAGATACTGCCACAGACACAAACATATTGGAAATCTACGGACATAATGACATAAGTCGGATTTCTTTCAGATTCCTGTCGTTGGTTTCTTTAATGATCGTAAAAATAATATTTGAGGAAAAAACTGGTAGGTTTATTTTGTAACAAAGCAACACAAAGTTTTTTCTTTATTTAGAAATGTAATGTAGGTAAGCATTTACAAAAGCATAGGTATTAAAACTTTTTTTTTTTTCAGATAACGATTGTACGCTCCAAAAAAAAAATTAGGAGCTATCAAGAATCTAGCTAGAAACATATAGCCCAGTCAAATTAGGATGTGACCCCGAAAAAATTATACAATGCAATATACCTATATATAGCAATTTTCGTCTAGAATTCGTTGGAGGGATCAGAGACAGTCTAAATTTTGTTTTGCGTGGTACTCGATCCGTTGTATCATCCGCCATCTCGATTTTAAGGGTTTTGTTTATTGAATAGATCGTTTATCTTCAGTTTCACACGAAAAATGGTAATTACAAAAGTTGTTTAAAATAAAATTTTCTACAATTTTGGTACTCATTATTTTTTTCTTAGGATCGATATTTTCCGATTTATACCCCAAAAGAGGGGGTGCATTTTGGTTTGATTAACAACTCGTTTATTTTCAATTTTACATGAAAATTTGTAGTAAACAAAATTATTTACATCTATCTTTTCGTTTACCGAAAATGTACGTCCCAAAAATATGAACCTTTCAAAAAAGAAAATAATTTTTAAAGGCATATTTCACCATTATAAGTTTCCCAGTGCGGGCATGTACCTATGACTTTGTTTTCTAAGTTATGTACATTTCGCACCCCTAGTTAAAAACTCCGGTAACTCAAAAAATGCCAAAATTGAGTTAGCTACATTTTCGACCTCATGACCTTATGCTCCTATAACGATACCTTCAACCGTTACCAAGAGATAGCGCTAAACGTTACTTTAGGTGAATGAATTCGCGCCGAAAGGTGCGTTCACTACGCCGCCATTTTTAGTTGTCAGCCGGCCGTAATGCGAGGAGGTCGTATTGATACTGGCGGATTTTGAGTTTCTGCAGCTTATGTGAAATTTATCAGGTAAGTTTCAAGTTATATTTCGATTTGATTGGGTTTTGTTGAAATTTCAGTGTTAAAAGTAATGATTGATTTTGAGTTGCGGGGGCTTTGATGATATTTTCTCGCAATATTTTTTTTGCTATTTCGAAATACCCACCTTTGAACGACTGAAAAAGTAAATTAAGACTTACGCTGCTTTTGTTGAAAGAAAGTTTAATTTCGTTTAATTTGCTTGTTAGATGAGTATGCTTGTTAGTTTAAGTCAGATCATTGATTTCTTATGAAATTTCGATTGCGTGTACTTGATTTTGTGGTTTTTTTAGTTGCTTGAGTTTACATGATTTATTTAACTTTGTGAACATTACCTACTTTTAGGAAAATGAAAGGCAGAGCAAAACTCATCATGGAAATGATTAAAGGGCACAAAAAGGTTCCTGACCAGCCAGTTAAGAATAGCGTCACTCCATTTCCTTCCGTGGATGTCGTAGAAGGAGACTAAGGAAATTAATTACCAGGAGACGGGCAGCAGCATCTTCCTGAGATTCCAACTGCATACTGCGATCGCCAACCCGCCTGCCAAGCGTGGCGATTATGGCAAAACCCCTTATGGTTACGAAAACTACAAGGGAGGCCTGTGCCCTGCAGTGGGAGATAAGTGGCTGATGATGATTATGAACACCGAAAAGATGTAGAATTTTGTAGTTTTTTTAGCCCGCTTTTAATTTTATTAGAGAAGAGAGTGAGTAAGACATAAGAGAAAAATAGTGATCATTTAGTTTATACTGCTTTATAGTATTTTGTAAAAATTATAAAGTTTTAATACTGCATTTAAATGTTTAAACAAAACCTGTTGATTGTTCAAATTTTTGAGACTGCTTTATAATTGCAAGAAAATATCATCATCATCAGCCATTTGACGCCCACTGCAGGACATAGACCTCCCTCACGATTTTCTTAACCACGAGGGGTTTTGCCATAATTGCCACGCTTGGCAGGCGGGTTGGCGATCGCAGTATGGTGCTGGATTCTCAGGAAAACGCTGCTGCCCGTCTCCTGGTAATGTATTTCCTTCGTCGCTTTCTACGACATCCACGGAAGGTAATGGAGTGATGCTATTCTTAATTCGGCGCCACACGGACGGAGCAAAAAAATATATAAGTGATGTTTAGTTGATTTAGTTGATTTTTAGGATTCTGTAGTGTGAATCGTATTAATGTTTTTATTTTATTTAGTAGGTAGTTACCTAATACAAGTGGCTGCTTATTTTAAGGCATTTGAATTTTTAATAAAACATGGATATTGTTGTAGTTTTTGAGAGTGCTTTTAATTTCATTAGGAAAAAATGTTGATGTTTTTAGAATTGCCTTTTTATTTTATAAAGAAGAGAAACATAAACAACACTTTACCTTAATTTTTAGAGTTTTTATGTTATTAATTTTCATTAATAAATAACAACTGTTTGTTTAAATTGCAAATTCTTCTGTTTTATTTCAATCAAGTAAGTGTCCTAGTACACCAAAATTATTAGTACCTAATAAAAATATACCACCCGTTTATGGACTAACTCAAAACACCCCATAAAATATCACCTTATTTTTGGGTCGAAAACTAATGCAACTACTTTTTCATTCATATAAAGTAAAGTAACTCCACTTAGTGCTCAAAAAAGTCGCTCACTACTGGTACAAAACTAGTTACTCAAAAAATCAATTTTTCTCAGGTTTTAACCGGACAATAAAAAAATGAGTTTATTGAAAAATATTTAAAAAAATCGACCTTCATGGATGTATTGTTAATTTTTTTATATCTATCGCAGGCATTCTAAAATCAGTTTTTCTGAAAAATAAGGTTTTTTGAGTTACCGGAGTTTTTAACTAGGGGTGCGATTTGTGAAGTTATAATAGCAATACCACTCGCTAACTGTGAAGGAAAACATCGTGAGGAAACCTGAGTGTCTGAGCTATTCATATACCTCAGCGCTTGAAATCGCCAATCCGCGGTGGGCATGCGTGGTGATTAAGCCCATACTCTCTTCCTGAGACAAGGCCTGTGCCCTACAGTGGGACGTATATAGGCTGTTTGTGCAAGTAGTATTCTTAGGATATTTCAACACCTATAAATAATATCATGCAGGCAGGCATAGGTAGGATCATATTATATCTTTTCTCACAGTGAGGAAAGGTAGGAAGAATGTTTTGTTTAAATTTCATCAGTTTATTTAAGACTGTGTTTACAACCTTAAATTGGCACCTATTTGCACCTGTATTCTATGAAATCTTCACGGACGCGATCAACGTAGAAGGAGCATACAGTGCCCGGTCGGCAAATACAGCTGAAAAAAAACATTAAGAATTAGTCCTTATGAACTAATGTGGCACAAGACAGAAACGTCTGGTCTGAGTTGGGGGAGGCCTTTGCCTAGCAGTGGGACACAAACGTGGCTACGTAAAAAAATAAGTCCTTATTGCCATACTTAATACCTATAATAGGCGCGTCAACCATAAGCCACGCAAAATCTCAAAATCATATCTTCGGTAGGTATCTACAGGGCCGGACTAACCAAGTCCAGGCCTCTGAGCTATGCAATTCACGTCACGGGCACCTTCACCTTTTTGTAACTTTCTGAAATAGGTATATATTTCTACCACAACGAATTTTTTTTACATAATTACAATGTTTTTTTTGCTACATCACGAAGGTATCGCCGAGATAAAATTTAGTATTATTAATATGCATATAATATTATAATTTGAGATGCATCCCAAAATGTAAAATATGACGAAATGAAATCTATATATTATAATTTGAAATGCATCCCAAAATGTAAAATATGACGAAATGAAATCTATACACATAAGAAATCTGTAAATTTTGTCTCTGTCAGCTATAGGTCTGTTTCATTCTGTTTCTGTGTGCGCGCATCACGCAAAAATCACTGAACGGAATGAAGTAAAACTCACCAGAACACAGAACATAACTTATTTTCTCTGTTCTCTGCAGCAGAATTATAGCTTAGGTTCCCGTGTAACATATCGGCGGACCGTCTTCAATCCAACGGACCGACAAAATTAAATATCTAGGTGTATTTCAGCCTGGTGAAAACGCCTCGAAGGCACGGAAAAACGTGTACGAAGTTTTATCTCCTATCCACCGTCGTAACACTACCTCCTCCTAAGACTGCTCGTCCCGCTCGAGCATCATTAGACCCATGGTATCTGGCCAGTCGATCAACATGCACTATCTTACAGAGGCTACGCGCGTTTCGCTGTATCCGAGTGACTACTCTGCACGGCCCTTTCGAGAGGCACGCCATACCGACAAAATACTTCAGCCACTACAGTTTCCGCTATTGTGGTTGCTTCTTGATTAAGAATGGCAAATACTTCAGGCCATATGGTGAAATAGTCCATGACTACAAGGATGTACTTGTTTCCACGGTCGGTGGTTGGAAAAGGCCCTGCGACGTCCAAAGCGATTCTGTCCTAAGGTGCCCCCACGTTACAAAGTTTCAGCGCACCTCTACTACGTGTATGTGGCCCTTTTAGAGATGAGCAGCTGGTACATTTCCTGCACCAGTCTTCCACATCTTCACGTCAGTTAATCCAGTAAAAGCGTGAAGAATTTTCAATAAAGTCCTTTTTGCAATTTATATAGAAATGGAAATATTTTTGTCAAATGCTATTGACTCTTAATGATTCTGAATTGACATAAGTATTTTATTTTTAATAAAATAGTACATTATGATACAAGTGTGGTATGTTGGTCATTACACTCGAGTCGGTTTTTATTATTATATAAAATTTATAAATATGTGGCTGATTAGCTACTTTGCCGGTGCCCTTATCTCAGACTTGCGCTGCATGCGCGCGCAAGTCTGAGATAAGGGCACCGGCAAAGTAGCTAATCAGCCACATATTTATAAATTTTGAAATTGGGTATTTATAGGTAAAAATACACCGTCAAAATATAAATACCAACAAGCTAACAAGCAGTTTCATGAAATTCTTTAATTATTTATCACATTTTGAATTGAATTTTATATTTACGCAAATAACTACTTAGCTGTTTTCGAAACATTAATACTTCTTATAATATTTAAAAAGATATGTAATGAAAAGGCACTAGTGCGATAATGTAATGTAAAAGGCACGGCATGGGTAATATTCTGCATTATCAGTGTAAATATGCTGTAATAAGACCTACTTTACGAGCAGGTGTGTTGAAATAGTAGTTTATGCAACTGTCATATAATGAAGGGTATTAAAACACGAGTGTGAGTTTATGAAACGAGCGCAGCGAGTTTCATAATAGTAACGAGTGTTTTAATACCCGTGTTATATGCACTTGCATACACTACTTTATCTTCACTAATGCAATTAATCAAACAACAAGAGTAAAAGCTGACAATAGTTTATTTAATTCACGCGTACGTGTATAATCACAGTGATTTTTCCGCCATTAAAATTTAACCAATGAGAGCGCAGCTGCGCGCTTCAATAAAACGCGACCAACCTGATTGGCCCTGCAATCAAGTTGGTCGCGTTTTATTGATGTTATAATGAGATTTTACGATATCGATGTGAATATTATACCATCATGTGAAATTGCTTAAATTGAGTGTTTTGTTGTCTGCGCTATAACAGTAGTAATTATAAGTCAAGTATTGAAAACATAAGTAGAATGTTACAACATTAGTGTAGATAAATATTATTATGATATTGCCATGCCGTGCCCGGTAAAATTACACTTGTACTTGTATGAATAATACCTACTTAAGACCTATTTACTGTAATTTATCGCAATAAATTGAATTGAATTGAATTGAATTGCTCCAAGATGCCCGCCTGAGATGTCGTCATGGAAGGATCTCAAAACATCGCTTACTCTTTTCCTCGGTACAACCACTTGTAGGTTGTGCATAACCAGACTTTCCCATTGCGCCATAACTCTTTATCACGGTACTCATCGGAGCTACCTCGCACTACTTTGTTTTGGGCTCCCCGGCATTAATGCAGTCGAAAATGGGTTTTTAATTAGTTTAAAATTATAAAGCCGAAAAAATCGTTCGAGATTCTTCAAGAGAAATGGACATCGAAATACAGAAGATGATAAGCAACGGTGCCATTCGCAAGAGCGAACATCGAACGGAATTTTTATTGACAATGTTTCTGAGAAAAAAGGCCGGTGGAACAAACAGACCAATTTTCAACCTGAAAAGGTTGAATCAGTATTTTCGAGCCTCAGGAGCTAAACTCTTCAAACTCTTAAACTATGATCAACTTTCCATTCTTAACCCAAAAGATCACATGGTAAAAATAGACATCTCGCAATCCTACTATCATTTACCGATAGTACCAACGCATTGCAGATTCTTGTTTCTAGGACACGGAGGGGAAACGTACGAAATGACATGTCTCCCATTCGGGCTATCAAGTGCCCGACATGCTTTCTCAAAAGTAATAAACTGGTTGGCACACCGGGCCTATCCTAGAAACTGTGGGCCCACCCTTGAAAAATTCCCTTCCTCATACATAAAATTAAAACAACTTCATCCTCAATTACCTACCGAAACTGACACCCGTCTTCAAAAAATTATCGAAATAATGTCGGCGGGATCTAAATATTTTTAGCTCGAATGTATTTTTTTTCACATTTTGTTTTCATCTAGAACATTTGATTTAGTAAATAACCGATTATGGCTAATCAGCGTCAAGTAGACGTATTAAGTAGTGCTCTACCATTTCATTGGCATTTAGTTTCTTTGTGGTAACGTCGTTACGTCGCTTGTATCTGTTTTGTGGTGCATGGTGTTAGCGACCGAAATGGCAAGAATTTAAATGACAGCGACATCTGTGTGACGAAGAAAGAAGCATTGGGGAAGATTACGCAAAACTTTTTAGTAGAGGGCGCTGTATGTTTGTTACATGTCAAAGGACTGCGACAATAAACAGATTTTGCTTTCGTGGATTATTGCTATTCAAGAAGTACCAGACCCCTTTGTTGTTGCAGTTTTACGAGGATGTATTCTTTGCGGCATATAGATAGGTTGAAGGAAGAGCTGAGAAGACGTGGAGCTTCTCTAAAAGGAAAAAAAGCTGAATTAGTGGAGAGGTGACTTAGATATTTTATTAATTTGTACACCTTTTCAAAACAATTTCATGGCTTAATTTGATCAAAAATAGGCTCAACTAAAGGAAACTTGTAAAATTTTAAGTTTTACTCATGACTATGTGTATAACCTCTAAAATTGTGTTATGATTTTTGTTCTTAATAGATTGGAGGCATACAATAGGAATTTCAAGTTTGAGAAACCTGTGGAGGGCAGCCTATAACGCCAAATGTTTTCCATATTACCTGGAAAAAACACTCGTTTCAAAGTTTTTCCTTCTCAACGCCCTTGCCCACTTTTTCCTTTGCTTTGGGTTACTGGGGAATTTATATGAACCATGTCTTCACACCCTATTGGTGCACAGCATCCTATTTTTTACAAAACTTGATTATTTACCAACAAAACAGCGCACTTGTATGGAAAATTGGAAAATGACAGTTTATTTGTAACAAACACTCGGCTCCATCTGCTTGGAACTAAAGTGACAGTTTGCTTCTCCGGGGAAGCTGTTCTGAGTAAATATTTTCAGACCAAAGATGCAACTTTTTTTCAGGCCAGTGATTTAATAGCCAGCAGAATTCGTGAGAATTTTGAAACATCTAGAAACCACTTTAAAATTTAGGACGAGATCGAACAGTTTGCAAAGAAACATGACATT
Organism: Yponomeuta malinellus; assembly: GCA_947308005.1. Lineage (NCBI taxonomy): Eukaryota > Metazoa > Arthropoda > Insecta > Lepidoptera > Yponomeutidae > Yponomeuta > Yponomeuta malinellus. The sequence continues at coordinate 8,667,039 of OX371006.1, read as the reverse complement.
TCTGTGGAACCTATCCAAGTATCAAACAGGAGGCCTCAGAAAAAAGATTTCCATATTGAGACAACAGTTGGAAAAAGTAACATCCTCGATTTGCCGACAGACACTCAGCCGCGGGAATACTGGAAAATAAATATTTATAACCAGGTACAAGACAACATTATTGCCAACTTTAAACGGCGGCTTGAAAACATGCCATTGGCGAATGCAGTAAACGCTTTCCTGGAGTTAAATATGGAGAATGCAGAAGATTTTATTAAAAATTATAAAGATATTTTAAAAATCGATGAAGAGGGGTTGAATGCCGAGGCAGTGATATTGAAAAACCTGTTTGCATAAAAAAATTGAGGTAAACACAGAAAACATAAAAAAATATATAAATAAGGACTATTACCCAAATTTATATAAACTGCTTCAGGGAGCACTAACGCTCCCTGTAAGTTGCAAAAGGAGTTTTTCTGCAATGAGGCGAATAAAAACCTGGCTGAGGACAACTATTCTCCAGAATCGTTTCGCTCAAGTATCTTTGAAATTTTTTTGTACCTGGCAAGCTATGAACAGTAAAATAGAAGTTTACGATGATACGACTTCATTATTTGAATATTTTTTCCAATAATAAACACGTTTATTCAGAAGCTCCAGCAAAACGTAGATACTTTCGCAAGCATAAATATGGATTTCTGATTACTTAAATGAATTTCTCGTATAATAACTACGTACCTAACTGATATTTACACTTTCAGATCAGCCTAAAATTGTAGCGTGAATAATGGAATAACTACACTTAACGCAGCCAATGCGGTACACAAAAGATCATAACAAAGCAATTATCCATTTTTACATCGACATCTTTTTTTACAGTTCGGGGAATATTTAGGTAACCGTATAATTCAACCTTATCTCAAAGTATACATAACACAACGAAAAATCGGAAACTCTATCATTTCGCCGCCGCTCAATAACATTTCCCGTTATTTATAAGATGCTCCTGGGATATTTTAACCACCTTGGGCAGGTTTTTTTAAGCTCCTGAAAAGTTGGGCGAATTCCCTTACCGCTTTCTTACAGGAAGGGTGCGAAATATAGAAAATGATTTGGTGAAAAATACCATAACATCACAGGCAGTCTTGAAACGGTTTAGCGAAAAACATAGAAGACTTAAAATTTTAAAAACCTATTCACTCAACACGGGTTAGTGCAACAAAAAAATAATATAGACTTAAAATTGTTTGAAAACATTTTTCTCATATTTCAAGGTCGTGGAGTGGAGCGAATCATATATTTTTGGTTTCTTTTTTCGTTACTTTAATGCCGTGGAATGGACTTATTTGTTTTTGGTTGCTGTGGTTTTTTCATTTGTAACAAATATATCATTATAAGTACCTAAAATCTATTTTATTTACCCCGTTGTTGGTAATTTAAGAGTATAGTCTGTTTCTTTGATATCTGCCCAAAATGTAAACCAGGGATTCCCAAAGTGGTCGATATGGGGTCGATATCGGTTTCCTAGGGGTCGACATAAACGAAAACTGATTTTGGGGGTCGACGAGGTCTAAAAATCGACCCCTATTAAATTAACACAAGTTCTTAGTTAAAACTTTCAAGATAGGTAGGTACTGTATTGTTTATGTTGTGTTACGTGTACTAAGAATAATTAATATTTTTGTAGGAAATAGCATTAACAAGTTCGTAGTTCGTACAAGATGAAAAACTTGGCAAGTCAGTGTGGACAAGTTTGTGCAAGATAATGAGTCCGAGTGTAAGTCTTTCAGGCGCGTTTTGACTTGCTCTCTATTTGACGCTTCCGCGATTTCGAACGAATTCATGATCAAGTTGAAGTCCAAACATGTTCCTTATATTTTACTATTTAACGAGCTTGCACTTAGGTTGAAAGTTCATTTGCGTTTTGAAATTCATTGGAGCTTGAACGATAATAACTCAGCGTCTTGGGGACGCTGTCAGCATTGCCCCACTGTATGATAGTGATCAGTAGAGCTATCTGTAGATTGTTTGCAACAGTTTGCAGTTGCCTCTGTTGTAAAAATTTACCAGTAAATTTAACAGTTTCGTATTGTTTTTTATTTAGGTAGTTTCTTATTTTTTTATTTGCATGATTACTGAGAGTTTTATGATGGCGGACACGAAAAAAAAAATGCACACAATACAGTTTGGACTACTTGAAGTTCGGATTTATTGCCTCTCCATCAAATGAACACTTGCCGATGTGTCTCATATGTGAAAAAGTATTCAGTAACGATGCCATGAAGCCTTCAAAAATGGATGACCACAAGCCCTAGTCATTTTTTCAAGCACTCAAAGAAAAACTAGACAAAAGGCCATCCATAAGATCGATGTTTGCGTCATCATCTATTAAAGACGATGATGGTTTACGAGCGTCTTATAATATATCTTTACTAATAGTGAAGTCGGGGAATCCCCACACAATTGGAGAGCAGCTTATCTTACCAGCCATTGCGGCGGTCCTTAACAATGTATTGCACAAACCCGCACATGATATTTTAAAGAGAATCATCATCAACCCATTATGTCCCCACCGAGGGGCACGGGTCTCTTCCCTGAGGAAGGTATAGGCCATACTCCACCACGGGGGCCAAGTCCGGATTGGTGGAGGCTTGTAGACTAGTGGCTCGTCTACTGTCAGAAGTTGTCAAGCCGCCCTAAGGCCTCTGACTTGGCTTAACGACTGCCATCTATCGACGGCAGCCGGCACCAACAGCTTAACGTGCCTTGCGAAGCACGGAACCGCTCGGAAAAATGCCACTAGCGTTAGGCATAGACGGCGACCCATCCATGCACTGAACGCGCCTGTGTTGCTTAACCTTCGTGATCGTTTAAGATAACTCAGGCAGCCGGGGCTACAAGCGTTCAGAGACGCATAGACGAGATAGTACGCGATGCGGAAAACATTTTATGCAAGTTCTTACAGACCAACAGAGTCTCTCTTCAGTTGGATGAGTCTACATTACTCGGCAATGAAGCTCTGTTGTAAGGATATGTTCGATATATCAAAGATGAAAATATGTGCCAAGAACTGCTTTTTGCTACATATTTAGAGACTGATACCAGAGGAGAATCGATTTTTCAGGCCGTGGAACATTTTTTTACTGACAAAGCTATTCCATGGAAGAACATTGTTTCTGTTGCGACTGATGGTGCACCGTCTATGGTTGGTCGTCATCGTGGTTTTATAGCTCACTTAAAGCGACAACTGCCTGATGTACTGGTCATTCACAATCGCTGCGTGATTCACAGGCAGCATTTAGTAGCAAAAAAGCTGAGTCCTAGATTGCATAAGTCTTTACAATGTAATAAATGCTATCAACAAGATTCGAAGCAATTCTTTGAACTCTCGGTTATTTGCTCAGCTATGTGAGGAAAACGACGAAGTCTTTACTCGATTACTTCTGCACACTGAAGTTCGCTGGCTATCAAGAGGCTCTTGCTCAGAAAGATTTTCAGCCATTTTTTAATCTGTGTTGGAGTTTTTACAAGAAAAAGATCCGAATTTGAAAGAAAATCTGAACAATTGTAAAACAGATATTTATTACTTGACTGATATCTTTGGAATGTTGAGTAAACTAATCCTTTATAAAAAAAAAATTAGGCAGAAAAGAATATTCGCAGTTTCCGCATTTGTCCAACATTACCAGAAATGCTTCAAGATGATGACATTTTATTATATGTCACTCACTTGGACGCATTACACAAGGATTTTACGGAGAGGTTTTAAATCTTTCTTATTAGAAATCGATCTTTTAAATTTACAAATTCCTCAATGGATAATAAATCCGTACAATACCATGGCCATAGAAGAAGCCAATGTGATAATGCAAGAAGAGTTGATTACCATCAGCACAGACGAAGAGCTTAAGCAGAAGTTCAACCAAGGCTATCAGAAGTTCTGGTTGCAACGCAACATTGAAACACAGTATCCTACATTGTGGAACATTGCTGAAAAAAGCTTCAGTGTGGTAACAAACATTTTGACGAAACAAAGAAACCGTTTGAAAATCAACGAACGTGGAGATTTAAGGCTGCAACTCACGAATATTGAACCGGGTGTAGCTAGATTGGTAGATAGTCACCAGGTTCATCCATCACACTGAATGTTTTATTTTCTCTTTGCGAATTAATACTTTTTTAAATATAATTTCCTACCTACTTAAGATTATTTAAGTACTTAATTTGTAATAATCATTATAAATTAAACTCGATATTTACTAAGTTGTATGTCTTTTTATTTTGTTAAATTTTGATGAGAAAATGAAGTCAACTTTACTCACTTAACCAAGTGCAAAGTTTTCCAATAGGTACCTTAATACCCAGGTATTTTGTATCAATAGGAAAAAACTAAAGATAGGCCCCTTATTCATAATAGTCTGCTAACTTAAAGCATTGCTAATTCTCACTCTGTCTTCTTCTATTGACCTGTCAGAATGAAACATAACACTGTGTAGCAGCTGTTTTAAGTTAGCGGACCATTATGAATAAGGGGGTTGATCTTAAAAGTAGGTAATTTGGCCATGGGGGTCTAAGGTAACAGTGCATTTTGGAAAAGGGGTTACTTGTCCAAAATAGTTTGGGGATCCCTGATGTAAACAAACATGGTCAAAGTAAAAAAAAAATATTCAAAGTAACACAGAAACTGTGATTTATTGAACGTTACAAGTAAAACTAGGTGTCCGTTTCAAAATCTATATCAAAATCTAGGTGTCTATTTTGTGATAAAAATCATAAGTTTCTTATTTAAATGTGCATTATATAGTGAAGCAGTATTAATATTGTTCATTAAACATCATATTTGGTCAGCAGACAGTGAATGGTTAACCAGATTTTGCTTAATGTAAGGTAATGGTACCTATGGTTTGTTTACATTTTGGGCAGAAATGAAAGAAATAGACTTTAGGTACTCAAGTATGGATTTCAGTTAGGTATCCTATTCTATTATATTATTCTTTTTTATCTTATCTGTGTCCTGACCAAAACTATGTAAATTAAGTCGATAATATAGCGAGACCTAGCTATCTAGCTAGGTTATCTATCCTATAGGATAAGATAACTGAAATCCATACTTGATACCTACAAAGTTGCGCATGCGCTGATAGTCAGTGCCGTGGCCGGCCGTTTTATGGCTGGGGCCATGGCCCACCCTAAGAAAAATCTTTAGCTACGCCAATGTATGCCATGGCAAACACAACCCTGGCCGAGTTGGAATGGTAGATGAGAAATGTGAACAGAAGCACAGCCATTTACAATCCCGATCCAACAACGTTCGTAACAACCGACGCAGCACACTAAAGGCTGTTTTACATTTGCTATAAATTCCGTGCTATTTCAAATTCAAATTCAAATTAGCCTTTATTCCCCAAATATTACATTTACAATCATTTATGGTAACGTTTTCATGCATTAACATTAGTTTTCTTTACACAACTTAAATAGTTTGCATAAAAAATTCATTACATTTATTTAATTCATTATATATTATTCATAAATTCAAGACATTACCTTGGTATTAAATTTAATTAGCTACAATGAATTAAATTACATTAATTTGAAATTTGATTAGTTTTATTTTATTTCATTTTAATATTTATTTATTTGGGCTGTCCTAGGACATAGGCCTCCTCCAAGCTTTTCCAAGTGGCTCTGTCCTGAGCTAGCCTTCTCCACCCGACCGGCAAGTCGTCATCCCACCTTTTCTGTGGCCTGCCACGTTTCCTTTTCCTGTCTCTTGGGTACCATTCTGTGATTCTCTTGCTCCATTTGTCTGTTGTGTCTCTCATCATGTGGCCAGACCATCGCCATTTTAACTGTCTTATTTTTGTAATCACATCAAGAACTTTTGTTCTATTCTGGATATCTCTTATTCGTTGTTTATCTTTAAGTTTTATGTGAAGCATGCTTCTCTGCATTGAGTTCTGGCATACCTTTAGTTTAGTCTCCATTTCTTTAGTGAGATACCATGTTTCGCAGCCATAAGTTAGGGCGGGTAGGATGCATGTGTTATAGAGTTTACTTTTTTCTGCTATGGGCACTTTTTTGTTTTTCATTATATTCTTCATCGACCAAAATTTCTTCCAAGCATTGTTTGTTCTTCGCAAGATCTCTTTTTTCATTGAGTCTACGGGGGATATGAGTTGTCCCAGATAAATGTATTCTGTTACATATTCTATCTCTTTCCCATCTGTTATGATTTTTTCCTGGTTGCTATTTGTCATTACCTTGGTTTTTGCAGTGTTCATTGTTAGTCCAGTTTCCCTGCTTTCATTTGCCAGTTCCTGTATCATTGTTTTCAGTGATGTGGGGTTATTTGCAAAGATGACTATATCGTCCGCGAATCTTAAGTGATTTAGATGGGTTCCATTAATGACTAGGCCATGGTTTTCCCAGTTTAACTTCCTAAATATACCTTCCAGGGTTGCTGTAAAAAGTTTGGGAGACATTGGGTCTCCTTGTCTCACTCCTCTGAGAATTTTGAATATTTCTCCTTCTATTTCTAGCTTTATTTTGGCATTGCTGTTTTTATAAATCTCTTTAACGTTTCTGATATATTGTGAGTCTATCCCTTGTTCGCCTAGTGCTTTCCATAGGTTTTTGTGTCTTATAGAATCGAATGCTTTGTTATAGTCAATGAAAGCTATATAGTATGTGCACCCATATTCATTGCATTTTTCTATTACTTGGCGTACAACGTGAATATGGTCTATAGTCGAATAGTTTTTGCGAAATCCAGCTTGCTCTTGTGGTTGGTTTCTTTCTAGTTCGGCTGACATGCGTCCCAGGATTACTTTTGAAAAGATTTTATAAAGATTGGTCATTAGACTTATGGGCCTGTAGTTTCCTATTTCGCTTTTGTCCCCTTTCTTATGAAGTAGTATGATGGTTGAGGTGGTCCATTGCTTCGGTATTTCTTCGCGGTACATGATTTTGTTGAACAGTTTTGTTAATTGTGGGAGTAGCACCTCTACAGATCCTTTTAGTATGTCATTACTAATCTTGTCTTCTCCTGGGGCTTTACCCGCTTTCTGCGATAGTATTGCGTGTCTTATTTCACTAGCTAGGATCGGTGGTACGTGTTCTTGTGCTTCGTCTTCGTCCAGTGTGTTTCTTTCTTCGCCATTTTCCTCTGTATCTTCATATAGTTTACTGTAAAACTCCGTCGCGCTTGCTCTTATTGCTGATCTTGATGATATAATTTTCTTTCTTTCTCTATTGGTATGTTTGATGTTTGCTATCCATGTTGTTTTTTCTCGTAGGATTTTGAAAGCTTTCTTTATTCCTCCTGTTTTTCTTATTTCGTTTCTTATAGTTTCTAGTTGGGTCTGTTTTCTATGGTTTCGTATTTTACGTGTGATGTCTTTACTGATTTGAGTGATTTCTTTGGCCTTGTTTTTCCTGTCGGAGAACAATGCTTTTCTCTGTTTAATTAATTCTTTCGCTTCTGTGCCAACCTTATCGTTTCTCTGGCTACATAGGTATTTTTTGGCAAAGTCCTGTAATGTGTTTTCGAGAGTGTCGTATTTTTCTTGAATTGTTTTTGCATTATCTACTATTTCCATGCTAGTTTGAAGTTCTGTTAAGAAGTCTTTCGGTATTGGTAGTATTACTTCACATCTCTTTCTTTCTATGCTTTTTCTTTTAATTTTTGGGCCCTTGTTAAGTATTTTTGCTCTTAACAGTCTGTGATCGGTGTGGAAGTTAAATTTGTTGACGGTGTCTACATCAAGGAAGCTTTTAGGGAGATTTGTTAAGATAAAGTCAATCACGTTGTAGGTCCTACTATCTGGGGCGGACCATGTCCATTTCCGCTTTTCATTTTTCTTGTAGAAGCTGTTCATTATAGATAGTCTATGTTCTTGGGCAAAACGGACCAATCTTTGACCATTATTGTTTCTTTTGCCAGAACTGTAGTTTCCTATTATAGTTTCTTCATCACATAGTTGTTTGCCGATTTGTGCGTTAAAATCTCCCATCACAATTACATTCCTTCCAAGACTGCTCATGATCTCATTCAGGTCGTTGTAAAATATGCCTTTTTCTTCTTCCTTAGCCTTTTCTGTTGGTGCATATGCTTGAACTATGGACCATATATATTTGTAGCCTGGTAATTTGAGACTCAGTAATGCTATTCTGTCAGATTTCCCAGTAAACTTTTCAATATATTTTTGCATATTTTTATTTACTAAGAATCCTACTCCATATTTTCCTTGCTGGTGTCCTTTGTAGTAGAATATATAGTCTTTGTGATCTTCAATTTCTTCTCCTATTCTGCGAACTTCGCTTAGGCCTATAATATCCCAGTTGATTTCTTTCAGTGCTTGTTCTAGTTCTATGAGTTTCTCGTCTGTTCTTAATGTTCTTGTATTTAGTGTAGCAATAAGAATATTATTATTCCTTTCTGCTTTTATTTTTGGTTTATTTTGCTGATTATTTGCGTAGCATTCTGTTGATTCTTTTGTTTCTGCTGGTTCTTTTGTTTCTTGAATAGTAGTGAGCTTGGAGGGTTTTAGTCTACTCTGCCCGCGGGGACCAGCCGTATTGGGCGAGGTGTGGTTATTGTTGTGGTTTGTTTGTATTTTAGGGTTCTTCATTGGTTGCTACTTATTTAGTAACGAGTAAGATTTGGCTCTCATCACAGAAAACGCATCCACCCTGTTTACTTTGAAGGCTGGTATTGTTTCAGATTCATTTTCATCTGGCTCCTGTGTGGTTTCAGTCATTGGTGGGGTGGTGGTTTTTCTTTTTCTTTTTTCAGCATCCTTTGTTTTAGGTAGCACGACCAATTTGTCGTAATTTATGAAGGCGGTATTTCCTTTTCTTTTTTCGATTTCTACTTGTTTGCTTAGCTGCCTTCTCACTTCCATGATTTCTTTTGGATAGTCTGGTTTAATTTTTATTTCATTTAGCATTCTTTTCTTTTGCATAATAATGTTTTTTATGTTCTGTGACATGAGGCGTACACAAACCGGTCTAGGAATTTCTCCATGTCCAATTCTATATGTAGCGTCGATATCTCTTTCTTCCATGTTTATTCCGGTTTCGTTGTTAATAATATCTACGATTTTTTTTACAAGATTTTCGTGTTTGTGTTCTGGTAGTTGGTATATTACTATATTGTTCCTTTTTTTGTCCTTCTCTAGGTTCAAAACGGATTTTTCCAATTTTTCGACTTTTTCTCTCAAAACGATGTTTTCCAGTTCAATTTGCTGTAGTCTCGTCTCAAACATTCCCTTTAAAGAGTTAGTTACTTTTTCGTGGATTTCCTCTGCCTGCCGGTCCAGTTTCACAGTAAATTTTTCCATAAGTAGGTCAAATTGTCGCTCCATTATTGTTTTTGGGATAATTTGTATCTTTAGATATGGTATCACAAAATTTTTTGTGGTCACCCTATATTTTTTGAGGCAACACTTCACTTTCTCCTTTCAGAATGTGTGTGACATTATAAATTAAACTCGATATTTACTAAGTTGTATGTCTTTTTATTTTGTTAAATTTTGATGAGAAAATGAAGTCAACTTTACTCACTTAACCAAGTGCAAAGTTTTCCAATAGGTACCTTAATACCCAGGTATTTTGTATCAATAGGAAAAAACTAAAGATAGGCCCCTTATTCATAATAGTCTGCTAACTTAAAGCATTGCTAATTCTCACTCTGTCTTCTTCTATTGACCTGTCAGAATGAAACATAACACTGTGTAGCAGCTGTTTTAAGTTAGCGGACCATTATGAATAAGGGGGTTGATCTTAAAAGTAGGTAATTTGGCCATGGGGGTCTAAGGTAACAGTGCATTTTGGAAAAGGGGTTACTTGTCCAAAATAGTTTGGGGATCCCTGATGTAAACAAACATGGTCAAAGTAAAAAAAAAATATTCAAAGTAACACAGAAACTGTGATTTATTGAACGTTACAAGTAAAACTAGGTGTCCGTTTCAAAATCTATATCAAAATCTAGGTGTCTATTTTGTGATAAAAATCATAAGTTTCTTATTTAAATGTGCATTATATAGTGAAGCAGTATTAATATTGTTCATTAAACATCATATTTGGTCAGCAGACAGTGAATGGTTAACCAGATTTTGCTTAATGTAAGGTAATGGTACCTATGGTTTGTTCGTAATCGTAGATATTAGTAACAACCGACGCAGCACACTAAAGGCTGTTTTACATTTGCTATAAATTCCGTGCTATTTAGCACTGTTTTTTTAGCATGCTAAACTAAAAGAGTGCTAATTAAAGACGCCGATATACATTTGCTGTGCTAGTTTCAACACAAGTCGTCTCAAAGAGCGAAAAAAGCACACGCATCGCAAGTGGAAAATATGGAATCTCTAATTAGTTTGCAAGCAGTTGAAATGTTATCACAGTTATTGGCTGCGATAAAATATTGTTTTTATAAGTTTTGCCGCACGAATCCCACAAGCACGCATGATTTTCATATTATGTGAACAATTTAATTGTCAAATCCCGTGTCCACTTTACTGCGACGCCATTTTTATTACATACTTTTTTAAAAGCACAGATAACGATAAAAATTCTGACCGTTAGTCAGATTTTTTAGCGTGCAAAAAGCATTTATAGCACATTCACATTTGCTAAATGCGTGCTTTTTTAGTATGCTTTGAAAGAGCATGCTAAAAACGTATAAAAAATAGCAAATGTAAATTAGGCTTGAGGGTGGGGCGCGATAGCAAACGGTCAAAAACTTTGGCACTGCAACCAAAAAGAGCTTTAGTTACTTTGCGAAACCGTCAAACTGCTGGGTCCCGCACTACAAAACGTAACGGTAATATGGCAGAAGTAAATAAGTAAATAACGAAGCAAGGTGGCACGAAATCAAGGAGACCCCTGGAAACAACAGTAAGCATCTTTCATCTATGCGACCAATACAATTGCATCCAGATGGCGCGCTACATTCCAGGACCATACAACAGGCAAGCCGACAGCCTTTCCAGGACAAAAAGTCTACCAGAATGGCATTTCAAGGCTTTGAAAGGCCTGTCTCACTGGGTGTAGGTATCGAAAACGTAACAAATAACTTGACACAGAGAAACCTTGACATCGATGAAGTTCTGAAAAGAGGACATTGGAGATCGAAATTCACATTTTTCAGTCATTATTTCCGAGAGGTACAAACGGGCTTTTCTCCTGATGATTAATGAATATATTATAATATTGCCAATTAAGACTGATCAATGTTGCTTAATATAGGTAGTCATAAATGTTTAGTATTGGATTATTTTTAGGGTTCCGTGCCCAAAGGGGTAAGGGACCCTATTACTAAGACTCCGCGTCCGTCTGTCTGTCTGTCACCAGGCTGTATCTCATGAACCGTGATAGCTAGACAGTTGAAATTTTTACGGATGATGTATTTCTGTTGCCGCTTTAACATAACATACAACTAACGTTGTCTAAAGACAGCACTCGCCATATAACGGCCATCTATATAACCTTCACAGCGCCGATGTCATGTCGTTATAATATGTCAATTTTAAAAGCTTCTTTTTGGTTTCTATAGATGGCGCTATTCTCAATGTACTCAATCTATCTTGTCTCGATCTTTGTCTAATGTTGTATAGATAATGGTGCGGAACCCTTCGTGAGTGAGTCCGACTCGCACTTGGCCGGTTTTTATTTCGTTGCTTTTTTTTCTATTAAAACAATTATTAAATGTTGAAGAGGTATATTCTTTTTATTGCACTAACCCGTGCTGAGGACAATACAGACAATGCTTGTACGTAATACAGAGAAGTTTGTAAAGAGGCTCGAAATTTCGCTGATGCCTGCACTTGCCCATAAGCTTAGTTGGGAGAGCACTGGCACGGTTAGCCAGAGGTCCCGGGTTCAAGTTCCGGCATAGGTGGAATTTTTAGCCTCTAAATAGGTTTTTAGGTACGTTTAATTATCTACTTTTGTTATGTTATCTAATTAAAGCATTACTTGTTTTTAGAAATCACAAGGCATTCGTTTATTTTTTATATTTACTTCATGTAAAACATTTCTTATCACTGTGGTTCAATCGTAGGCACGGATATTTATGTTTCTGCCGTAGCTTGAGCTTGAACCTTGCCGGCTCCACGGTACTGAGAAACTGACTGACAGCCGGTTAGTGACTTTAACGCCGATAGAATGAATTTAATGAATTTGTGGGTTATACTTATTAGCAAAGTCGTATTGTTTCATATTGTATCGTATTTTGCGAAACACTGCCATAGAAACTACTTACTATTGGTTTGTGACGTTCACTTCGACGAGTCTCCAATCAGTCTCGAAAGCGGTCCAAAAGCAGGGAGTAGAGTCTTCGCACATAGGTTTGTCCGATGAGTCACGCTGTAAAGAAAAACGGCAAATCGGAAATTACATAGAGGTAGTATATACTAGAGGGGGCCTAAGCGTACACCCGTAGTAAGGTATTAATTTAAAATCAAATCACATAATAATTAGCTATACTGAAAATATTCCCGGAAACTGCCTTATAAAATAATCTTCTAAGATAGTCGTGATTTTCCCGTGATTTCGGTTTTTTTCTTAGGGCATCACTAGACCCCGTGTAATCTAACTAAATTACATACATAATTTGTGACAGCTCGGTTCTGATCACATTATGATGCGTTTGAAATCGGGACCTACGTAAATAAAGTGGTTAGCACCGAAAAACAGGTGTTTGTGTTTAAGTCGATATTAGGTACTGTTGATTTATTTGTTCTCTTTTATTGTCTTATTTTAAAAAGAAAAAGGTTAATACACTGTAATCTACACTCATTGCGGATAGCAAACAGAGAATAGTGTCAAAATAAGGTACTTAAGCATGGAAGGTAGTTTTTCCGTATTTTTGCTCTGAGAGAGCATTGTAGCCCTTTACCTAACCACTCGCCATATCGCCATAATGCCACTTGTAACACACAACTAATTCACTTTATAAATATGTAACAGGTGCTCTATAATTAGCGAAAATCAATTTTTTTGTCGTACATCATATGACCTTTGGGAACCAAGGGCTGCTGGTTGTAAACTGGTGGCAAACAAACGAAAAAGAGGAACTCTGACAAGGACAGAAGACAAGGTGCTGCTATCTATTCTATCCTATTGACAACTGTATTGAGTTGTCTCTTTCTACAGTAGTAATAACAATTACTTACATGTCGGTCCCTTAGGAAATTACAAAGTTGCTAAGTGATTTTGACACAAAACGAAGATAATGCGCAAAAACTGTTTATTGAAAAAATATTATATACCTAATATTGAATTAATAATAATATAAAAAATTAATAGCAATAAGGCCGCTAATTGTACTGTATCTTTATAAATATTTTATGTTGTTTTTCCTGGTACAATAAAGAATATTTTCACTTCTCATGCTCTAAAAGTTCGTCTTTATGTCGTGCGTAGGCGACATAAAGTCGCTTTTTATGCTCTAGAGCATAAAGTAAAATCTTCGTCGAAGACCAAGGCAATCGCTGCAACAGCCACACGAACATCTTTAACTTCATACAACAACCTCTTTATTTTATTTCGTTTCGTATTAAACGCGACCAACTAGATTGCAGGGCCAATCAGGTTGGTCGCGCTTTATTGAAGCTGCGCTCTCATTGGTTAAATTTTAATGGCGGCAAAACCACTGTGATTATACACGTACGCGTGAATTTAATTTAATAAATTTGTTGTTTGATTAATTGCATTAGTGAAGATAAAGATGTTGCTGTTTCATTTCCTCGCAATCGAAGTGAAAAGTAGAGTGTACAACTCGTCCATAAAACCCATTTTACACTCGACTTTATATCTATCCTCGCTCGCAAGCTCGCTCGGATGGATAAACGTCTCGAGTAAAATGGTGCGTTTTATGCACTTGTTGTACAATCTACTATTTTATCTTATCTTATCTTATATGGAAAATACACTTTTTCTTATTTTGTTTCGTAGCAGATAACAAATCCCACAATTTTATGCAAAATAAAAGGATGGCAAAATAAAAAGTTGACACAAACTAGGTTTTAATTTCTTATAATTAGAAAAGTGCTTAGGTAAAGGTATGTTTTGCTAACTGATAGGGAATAACGCTAACGGTTAGGGAATAATATAAAAATAAAAATAGATTTACTTATAATATTTGTAGGACACTGGATCACCTGGATGGAGCTCAGTATAAGCTTTATATACCTAGTCTATGGAAGTTCAAATTAGGACTCAAATACACTTTACCTACTGTAGTGTCTTGTATAATGGCTCACTGCTTTAGGTAAACGTATGATGTGCATCACCACCATATTTTCATGATGTACCTACAGTGTACTGACTAGGGATATTAGCGTATCTGAACAGGGAGCTTACAAAATAAGGACAGCAAACTTGTAAACTACTTCCTACCAAGTACTAAGGTGCCACCACGAGTTGAAAAACTTTGCACAAACAATCGAGTTACACTACCATCGTCGTAGCAACTTCCAAGTCAACGATACTAAACTTCTTAGCAGAGGATCGAAACTACAGTGTAAGGGCTTGAACCCGTGCTACCTCTAACATACAATCAGTTTAAGAAGTGGTCAAGGAGAAGAACCGAAAACGAGTACCTATTTTGAACTGAAAGCAGTGAAGTTCGCCGGACAACCGAGTTGAAGTGGGGATAACTAAAATTGCTACAACATACTACCTCAAAAAGGCATACAAGTAGCTTGCCGAGTCTGAGAAGATATACAATGAAGTTCAGTGCATAAAAAAATCTATACCATGGAATTAATCAACAATCTACCTACCTACTACATATGCTAGGGATGCCACAAAGAAACACCCATCCCTGTGACAATTATTTACTGTTAGAGTGTGGAGATAAGACGGTACAACAACATTGAGAAGCTGGGATACCTGCTGTTTCTGGAGTATCAAAGATGAAAAGTGCTGAAATCTCCGCTCTCACTGTCTAACTACATGTTTTATCGGAAATGTCATGAAATATTATTTATTAGTTTTTCATGTTTGTCTACTTGCTTCTGTGGATAGGGTAAACGGGGTGAATTTAATTATTTCATTGTATTATTCACGTAATTATATTTAAATAAAAATATATATTAACATATAACCCTGCATTATTTTCTTTGCTTTCTGCTATGAGTACATACTTGTAATAGTGGAAGTAGTGTGGATAATAAAAATAACTAGTCCTTACAATGATTTTGTTAATTATTTCAAATAACTCAAATTTAAAGTTCATTGTATGTACCTATGGTATATAAATTCGGTGCCAGCCTCAACTCATATGCACCTTGTAAACTTCCCAACTCACCAAAAAATACTATTTGTTATAAAGTGAGTGAAAATTTTATTGCAGGTACTGGTTAACCGGAGATAAGTTTGCGTTGACACTTGTGGTAATCTAAAAATATAAGAAATATACATAACTTTTTATTATTTTTATCATTCCTATTCAAATTTTGTGAAACCGTATTTTAATTTAACGTACAAACTGGACAAGATTTTGATATAATATCGTTTCAGACTGAATCCACTTTATGTAATTGAGATATTATAGATGAAACAATAAATTCTAATTTGTTATAATACGATATCTAATTGGAATTCTCAATACAATTTCACCAAGTACGTATCTTTACGTGTACCTTTGGACGTCTGTGTGTGACCGTTTGCTTAAGAGCAAATTTTAATTCGGGTTTGCAACACACGTCCGAAAGCATGTTCGGTTCTGAGATAAGCCTTTGTCAGGGTGCTGCATGCTGCCGTGGACAGAATTATTTTGGGGGGCATCTGTCTCATCTTTGCTTCCACTTTTCGTCAAGTCATTATCTTCATTATCACCTTTACGTAGACGGGTGTTTGAAGAGTCAAGTTGAGGATTTGGCATCGATAGTGTTCCACTTCCTTGATCACTATTGTATAATTCTCAATTTCACTTTTCACTGCCGAGAAAGTTTCTTGTTCTTTATAATTCCCCTTATAATGACATAGAATATTGCTCTCAAGCTTTTGCATCATGTTGTAGTGATTGATAACGCAGAACAATTCATAAATAGGTTTTTCTTAAACATGCGCGGAAATATTGTCATTACTTTTGAATAAAGAACACGCGAAGTATTATATTTACGTAGACTGAAAAACCAAATCACTTCCCGGCGCGTTCTTTGAATTTGGAACGAAGAGCGCGCTGGCAATGTTGTATGAAACGGTGTGCTATTTGAATTTAAAACTCTTTCATCTATCGTCATCGATAAAAAAAAGGTTTTTTTTATCGATGTCTATCGTACACATTGCGTTCTCGTGGCTGTATAGATGTCGTAGCCATATCGTAGATTGTGCCATATCATGATGTGGTTAGCCATATCACGAAATGTGTCCTTTTCAAGAAAAGGCCAAGTCAAACTGGCCGTATCGTTTAAGCATCAACGTTTGACAATATGGCAATCTACGTTTTACCATATCATAATGTAGGGTACCCATGACGTTTCCATGCACCAACCTGATTTAAGTTTGACATATTTACTGCATTGAGCTGAAAAATAGATTTAAGATGCCTAACGTATTTAGTGTTTTGGTGCATTTGAACCTTATAGGTTGAATAAAATACCAATAAAAGAAGTAAAAGTTTATATTTTATCACTTGTAAAATACAATGCGGTACAATGATTACAACAAAATGAGATCTTTAGAAAATGGCACAAAATTAAGTTGAAGAGTATCATAAACAAATCTTATCAATTAACAAATTCAGAGAAACATTATAAAAAAGAAATAAATATTACAATAACATGAAATACTTCGCTTCAGTTACAAGAATAAAAAAATATCAATTATATAAAACATAACATTTAGGTAGGTAGTTAGGTACTCAGTCATTACATACATACTTTGGTGGCACTTTGAGGTACAAAGTGATTTATTTTTTAAGCATGCACATCTGTTTGGTTTTTTGCTGGCTTGCAAGAGCGTTTCTGAAATCCTTGACCCTCAAACATTGATTGCTCGAACATTAAAATCTTTGGAAATTACAGGCTTTGTTACAATTCCTTTTCTTCTCGCATACAAAGCACATTTTAAGGAATATCTCAATGGCCTTTTTTTGTATATGCAGCTTATTTCCAATGAAATTAATAATTTTTATTCGGCCACCATGTCCAAGATTTTTATGAACTTCGGTTAGAATTTCATAATTTTTTTCCATTGGTACTATGCGAATAGTTGGTTCAGAATTGGTTTTTTTTCTTGAATATTAAGATTTCCTCGCCGCAATCCAGCATGTCATACTTTGACATGTAGCAATAATCCGCCGGCTGCTTGGTCACCCTACCCTCCTTTACTTGTTGGATAACCTAAAAACAAAAATACGCTAATAAGTTACCGGTGTTCATTTAATATGAGTTATTTTGGTCATCAACAAGTTAATCCTATGTAATCGCTTATAATTCAGAAGGAAAGTGATAAATCATGCTATTTGAATATCAAAATACTAACCTGCAAAATCCGTTCGGCGGTCCAGGGTTTTTTCACGTTATGTTCGTTTTTCGAGTGGCTTTGATAAAACTCACGTAGCTTATGGTCGTACAAACGTTTTGATGCCCTACTTTCCTCATTTTGCACAGTATTTACGGGAATATTGCCGTCACTAGAAATATTTTCTATTTATAATATTTGCCGTCACTAGAAATATTTTCGCCTCCATGGTAGAAATACACAACAAACTAACATCAGCGCCTCTAACGGTGGATAATGGAAGTATTTTACGATATGGCCGCTAACGTTTGGCCGCATCATGAAATAGTCATGCATTTCGCTATTCAAATCGTCAAACGTCGGTCGCTCATTGATCTGGCTAAGCCATTTCAAAATACGGCCAGTTTGACTTGGCCTTTTCATGAAAAGGACACATTTCGTGATATGGCTAACCACATCATGATCTGCTCCTATATTACGCTCACCAAATCCTGAGCGATTCCAATCGTTTAACTGTCAAATTAGTATGGAATTTGACAGTTAGACGATTGGAATCGCTCAGGATTTGGTGAGCGTAATTAGGCCAATGGTCAATTCTATGATATGGCTACGACATAGCTACAGATGCGTTTACCTTTCGGCACAAACTGTAAAATAAAAATAAAAATTGGCGATAAAGCGGAGTTCGTTGTTATTTTGTTAATAAATTTAAAATTAGTTCCGATGATTCTGAGAGTGAAAATGAAATGAACATTGACTGCACTCCACCAGATTTAAGATCGGAAGCTAAATTACCGATGGAAAACCTGCTTCCAGCAAAATCAAAAGAAAATTTATTATGTAAAACGAACGGGAAAACGCACCATATATGCCTCGGCCGAAATAGCAATTGCCTGTCTCATACTCGACCTGCAATTGCCTATTTCGATGCCTTTGCAATAATGTACTATTGTTTTATCCAAAGCCAATCGCGGTCTCCGAAGACGTTGACAAAAATGTCGCATGAAATGTCAAAATTCGCGAGTTAAAGCCGCGAGAACTTGCTCGTATGTTCGCAGTTGCGCGACTTTAATAGGGCGCTCGAATTTTTCATATTCTGGCGGGCGCGCCGCAGGTTTCGCGCCACTGAAGTGTGTAACATGTTCACCTGTCGCGAAAAGAGACTCAAAGTCGCGAATTTAGACAGATTCTCGCCACAAAACTCGTGACTCACAAAGTCGCGCGTTGTCATACTACCGGGGCTGACCTTATTAAAATATAGAGATGCATTGTTATGCAATTTATTAGCCAATACAAAATTTGCAGGTTTTATAGTTTCCTAACCCAAATAAATTTTCAATGTAATAATTTACGCATCTTAACCGATCAATTGTCTCCAAAATGCCGTGACAGTGAATATTCATTTACAAAAGTCACAATCGAAAACAAGCTAGATTGAGTGCAGTTATAGTATCACACGAGTGTTATAAGACTAATAGTCCTTAACGAAACTGATTAGAGTGCACGCATGTAAAAGTTGCTGTGGTGACGACTGTATTATAAAGACCTAGCACCACCACTGAAAATTAATCATATCTATCGCGAGGTTTCGAAAAACGTATTAACGCATTAACGTAACGTAAAAATAAAATATCTCATTCATATTAAAAAAAGAGACTTAGGTACTAGACAGTTTATAAAAAGCAAATAATGTACCTAACCTACTTGCTTACCATTAACAGTGAAACCAAATAAATACTGATTCAATCTAACGTCCGTACATAACCGCCATCCAACTTGGAGCCGGTTTCTGAATTGAGAATTTCACTAAATAAATACTTAAGTAACGTTCTTTCACGCTCTTCTCTGAAAAATTCGAAGAGAAAGCGCTACAGTTAACTATTTACTTAGCGAGATGCTCAATTTAGAAACAGGCGCTAAGTTATGTACAGTGTCATACACTACTTTATCTACTCTCATACTATAATACATAAAATAATATTGCAAATAAAACGCTGAATATCAACAAATTTATTTTTACTTGTAATAATTATTGATGTTCTGAATAAGATTTCGCCGGTAACAGGTTCATGTCATGTTTGACGCAGCTTCCAGAATGTCTGATGGTGTACAATTACCACTATCCTCGCTTTCAGACATGTTTTTACACAAAAACTAATTTATTTTACAAATAGAACCAAAGTTTGTTTAAATATTGAAATGTTTTTTAAATTTAAAATGTTGGCGCCAAGGCGCAAACGTCGTTTGCGCATGCGTGTTGCGTCGCCGCGCACTCGTTCATTGAAACCTTTTTTTTAAATGTAGAGGTTCAACCTTCTTGGTCTAGCTGGAGGTTGTATACGTGTATCGTTATGATTAAAAAGTTATATTATGATACAGGTGTCCATACAAGACCTGTATCGTAACAAAACTTTTTTTTTTATTTTTGGCCTTTGCGTAAGTTTGTCATAAGAGTTTTGTTTTCAGTTTTATAATCTTTGTATCATAGTATCAGAGTAGATAAAATAGTATCTGAAACTTATCAGAACTTTAATTTCAGCTAGTAAGCATTGGGGCACTGTATACGGTTCTACAATAAAATTCCTCAAGATATATTAGAGTTACCACCGATTAGGTAGCCAACACAATGTATGCACTAGAAATAAACATAAACTTTCGTCGCCACGATTTAGGCTGGCAAAGGTCCTATCCAAAGATACATCCTTTACGGGGTATTGTATTCCCGGGACGGGGCCGGGACTGAAACGGAAACGAAACGAAATCGTTCCTTCATAAGCGCGATGCGTGACTCTTTCATTTCTTTTTAATTAATGTTACGTAGCCATTTTGTTAAGAAATAACGAGTCGCGGTCATCATCAACGAAACTACGAGTACTTATCACTTTTGTAGTCATTGAATATGGTCGAAGCCTTGGTCGAAGCTCACTTTCTTGTAAACTTCAACAACATATTTTATTTTATGTCACAATAAGTTAATAGACGAATTCTGTTAATCCCTACTGATGGCGAAAGTACAGAGTTCCACTCACCCGCCCCCTGTAGATTGGCGTCACAGCAGCAGCAGCCAATGCCACCAGCGCTATCAATACCAGCAGGCTTCGCGTCATCCTGATTGTATTTACGGTTGAAGGGAAAAAAATTTTTTGCAGACTTTCAAACCGTTTCCGATATTGCGTCTTGTGTTGCAGTGTGCACACCCACCCGATGCACGGTTAAATATACCGAAAAGATTCTCAAAATTCCCCCACTCAAAAGATTTTCCTAACAAAATCCGCGCGTTTACATTACATCTAAGTATGAGTAATTTATTATCCACATATATAGGTAGATCTGAATTTACCACTTGTTTTGGTGTCGTGAATGGACGCTTTGGCGTCGATTATTCGATTATTAAGTAAGTGGCAGTGATAGTCAAAAACATAAGATTTCTAACTAGCGCTCAAATATTCAAATATTACCCCACGTTAAATTGTGCGGTCAGCAAAATAAAGGCGATATTATACGGTTCAATCACATTGAAGCAATGCCATTGAAAGGAAAACATTGGTCATTAAACGACTTTACCTATTTACACGATTCAATCACATTGAAGAATGCCATTGAACATTGAAAAATGCGCCCGATCATACAATCTCCGTGCTTACACTTTTCAATCGCATTGAATGATTGGCTGCGTCAATCGCATTGAAAGCGTTCGCCGAGATTTAGCTTTTAATGAAATTGCGCAAAGGCATTGCAATGTATTTAGATGTTTCAATGCCATTGAAGCAAATGAAATTAAAGTAAGTAAGTAAAGTAACCGAAATATTGAACCTAAATTGAACCGTGTAATATCGCCATTACAATGCCACCGTCAGACCGTTATCTTGCGAGGTAGGTACCTAGATATTTCGACGGGTTATACAGCAATGATGTCATTGGTTTGATGTTTTTGTATAAAACCATCAGTTGCGCTGTCACTTACTATCGCCCAATCAACGTTCACGTCACGCATGGCGCACAGAATGAACCAATCATAGATTTACTCCGCAGCGCATCTTGCGCTCATTTCATTGGTACTTAAATACTAATCGAGTCGAGAGGACTGGGGCCGTTATGGAGTATGAATTTTGTATAAAGGAATACTTTATGTTTTTTTTAGGGTTACGTACCCGAATGGTGCCAAACGGAGCCCTATTACTAAGACTTCACTGTGTCTGTTTGCCTGTCTGTCACCAGGCTGTATCTCATAAACCGTGATAGCTAGGCAGTTGAAATTTTTACAGATGATGTATTTCTGTTGCCGCTATATCAGCAAAGACTAAAAACAATATATAATAAAATAAATATTTAAGGGGGGCTCCCATACAACAAGCGTGATTTTTTTGCCGTTTTTCCTCGATCTTTGTGTCTAATGTTTTATAGATAATGGTACGGAACCTTTCATGCGCGAGTCCGACTCGCACTTGGCCGGTTTTTTCTGTCTGTATGACCAACTTGAGTTCATGAAATTAGAGATAGATAAAGATAGAGAACAATTTATTTTTGCAATAAAAGAATTACAAGTACTTTCTTATATCTAAGTAGTGGTATACAATTTGATAATGTTAATACATTCTCTACAGCAACGTTATCTAATGATAACTGTATATCATTCAATTATATTAGTGTCTTGATATCTCACTCTCAAACAGAAAACATCTCAAACTCCCTAATTTCAAGGAATACATTTGGACTGCATAGAAACTATAAGTTGAAATTCAATGCTCTGAGCACAGAACAGAGAAAATAAGTTAGAATGGCCCTAGCGCGTATTTTGTACGGGAACCGCTGTCGGCGCTTCACGGCGTTTCATTTTTTTTAGCAGTTTTTCTTCAGTAACATGCTCGGTAAGACTCCGCGGCCGACTGGGTATGTTTTTGAAAAATATGATCATTTGTACAAATTCGTGGCACGCGCGCCCCGCCTACATGCGCTTTCTACCTTATCCCTTAAACGGCCATGGCTCCAATCAAGTTATTTTTTTTGTATTAGAATGTTTATTTCTTAAAATTAAATAAAAACACAAAATTAAAATTATTGAATGTTGGGAAATGGTTTTTTTTGACGATGGGAAATAATTTCCCTATAACCGTCAGGGGTTTTTTTTGTGGGAAATAATTTCCCTATATCCAGTAACATATATGTGGGAAATAATTTCCCACTTGACTAGCTATTGCCTTCGGTTTCACTCGTTGATTTATTTTTAGGGAAATAAAATTAAAAGTCCAGAGGTAAATCTTAAGTTTTATTTATTTATTTAAGTTTTTTATCTTATTATTAATATAACTATCCTAATAACATTAAATAATAGCAGCATTGAGTCGGGCGAATGGCGAATGTCAACAATTGTTTTGTAAATCCTTATCCTCAACTTTTTTCTTCTTTTTAGGTGGCGCCATTGACTGTAATGAGAAAAAAATAGTAGGCAAAAACAGACAACCTTTTTTTTATATAGGTATATATAATTATTAGTTGTCCTTAACAGTAAAGTTATAGGGACATAATTTCTCACTTAAATACTTTCATAAACGGCCATAGGGAAATAGTTTCCCACTTTTTTAAAATGAGAAAAATTTAGTAAAGCAACAACTCACATACATTGTTTTCATTTATATACAATACAACACATATCTAGCTAAAAGAATCAAAAACCAGTACATACTTGCAGGAATTTTCCTTGATGTAGTACCAAAAACAGATTCAAATTCGGGAAGCAAATGTACATGAAAAATTAACGGTTCTCTTTGAATACCGATTGACATGCAGCGATGACGTTTAGGAATAAGTGCTGCCATAAAATACATTAAAAAAAGTATCGATCTAAAGATGCGTTCAATTTATTTTAGTTTACCACCAATAGAAAAAAAAATGGTATGTGGTCACTTTTGTGGTGGGAAATAATTTTCCTATGGCTTATTAAGGGTTATTCTTATGTTCTGTGGCTCTGAGGTTGAAACGGAAGGGCGCGTGTACACAAGCACGGTTTCTACCCGGCACGGGCGCGGCGCCGCCCGGACCGGTGCCGTATAAGCTTGTCTACGTACACGGTTTCAACCCGGTTCGTAGCCCCATTCAATTGACTGTCGTTGTTTATTTAGTACAGATGTTCATTATGGTGATTTTAAAAATGAAAAAATAGTCAGCGCGCGGTACATGTACAAAAAAATTAAAAATAATAAAACTAAGCAAGTAATACAGAGACAGTATTGGGTTCATCCGATTTTGGCAGACCGACCACAATTTGGTGCGTTTCATACTCTGGTTAAGCGGCATTTAATGAAAAGTGACAGATAATTTACGAAATATTTTCGTATGACACCTGACGCATTTCACATAATTTTAAATATATTACATCCTACATTAATACATACAGAAACCAATATGTGTGACAGCACATAACCAGCGGAAAGATTAACTGTAACTTTGAGGTAAGTAAAACAATATTTTTCATTGAGTATGTATTTATTATTAAGTAATTAAGTAATATTAACTATGATAATAGCGGTTATCATTTGGTTCTCCGGAGCTGGCGAATTATTCCTAATTTATAGTGGCGGACTCATCGACATATCCACTACAGGATTTAATTTCGACAGCGCAGGTACCTTCTAGTTTGCAATATAAACGGGTAGGTCGATGAGTTCTCCACTGTAGAGAGGTGATAATGATTAATAACGATATACTTCATCGAAGAATGGGTCCAAACGAAAGAATGGTTGCAAACTTCCTTTCGAGCATCGAACGTCTCTCTTCTGTTTTTGTATATTTCCCTCGTTTTATCCCATAATACACGCCTTTCTTGAATGAGCGTAATTAAATTGTTGATCTATTTCCGTCATCGTTTAAATGCAGCCTTCGCCGCCCGGCGCCGCGCGCGCCGCACACGCCCGGCCTCGTCAACAAACGCTCATAGACTGCCAAAGAGAATATAACCACTAAGACTGCTGCCAATACTGCCACATACAAGACTGCGCGCCGCGCCGGGCTTAGACACGGCGCGTGCCGGTGCTAGCGACGGTTTCATATACAGACTTTCATGGTGCTTCATACATAACTGGCACCGGCCCGGCGCCGGACCGGCGCCGTGCCGGGTAGAAACCGTCTCGTGGACACGAGCCTCTTTTTCTTAAGTATTTCATGAACAGATAATAATATGCTACGTACGTAGGAAGAGGTTCTATCTAACACATCTAATAGTTTATTATCATTAACCTCCATGAAGAACTATTGTCTTGCGCTTTCATGGGAGCCTAATACTTTTTGTCAAACATACTCGGAAGAAGCCGCAAAGAACGCCGTTCCTTCATTGCAAAGAGAATATAACCACTACGTTTTAAGAGTCGGAACTACCACAGAATAAAATTAACAAACAAAATGTCAAAACAGGGTTCTCACATCATTGCCAACATTTAAAAAGACGGATACGCTCACCCGGCCAGTGCTGCCAACAGAACGAAGCTACGTAGTGTTGTCTGCCTTTGTTTATTAAATTTTTTATCGATATCGATAACACACTTAAAATTTTGCTTTTCCATTTCAGTTACCGATTTTGTCTCGGCTCTGCGATTGATTCGGAGTGGTTAGCTTTTATATAGTCACTTTTTTATAGTATGAACTGAAAACTAATAACCTCGGGTCAATCGGTGAGCAGACAAAATCAGAAACTGAAATAGAAAGCAATATTTTAAGCCGCGATATCAGTTATCATGAAAAATACAGGTAATAAATAAGAAGTTATACTGGAAATAAAGTTTACTTTCTAAAACCTAACACTTGAGCTTTTTTATTGTAGTCTGCGCATAATTCTTCTGTTTCGCTAGTGTTGATTCACCTTTTTAAACTCATTTCTGATCAAGAGCGAAGAAATCTGCACCAACAGCTGTTCTAAAATTTGATCAGAATGTATATCACAAATCCATGACGAATCAACGACCTTCAACATCAAGACGCGACAATATGAAGCGATATCCGTTTGATGTAAGCAGGGTCGTACTTCCTCTTCAAATACTTTGAGAGTATCTGCAACCATTGAGCATAAATCGTAAACGTGCCTATTTTAACCATTGTGTGAACTCTAATGTTAGTGATAGCAAAATGTTCTGGAAAAATATGAAGAAGAAAATATTAACAGATCCAAGTAAAACTGAGTTCCTTCCAGACTGTTTTAGAGATCCTAATAAAATTAATGAGCACTTTTTAGATATCCCTGCAAGTGACACAGTCCCTCTCTTGGAGATTGACGCATTTTACTGTAAGAGATACGGTTCTGCGACATTTACATTACAATCAGTTAGTGAATCCGATGTCTTAAAATACATTACGTCTATCACGTCGGGTGCTACAGGTAGTGACGGAATCGGGAGGGAAATGATAATGCTGACACTTCCAAAAACATTAAAGGTAATTACAGCTATTGTCAATAAATCTATTTTATCTGGAACAGTTCCGATTCAATGGAAGAATGCAGTGGTGACTCCCTTGCCAAAGGTCGAACAACCTAGGGAACCTAAAGATCTTAGACCAATCAGTATTCTCCCGTTTTTGTCTAAGATTCTGGAAAAGGCGGTATACTATCAATTATTGGACTACATGGAGAGTTATAATGTACTGCCATCACGGCAATCAGGTTTTCGAAGAGGTCGTGGTACTGTAACTGCATTGCTTGATGTCACCGACAACATACTTGCAGATCAGGATGCTGGACGAGGTACGGTCCTAACTCTGTTAGATTTCTCAAGAGCTTTTGATAGTGTTAATATCCCTCTCTTGCTATCGAAACTAGTATATTATGGTCTGGATCAACACGCTATAAAGTGGCTCGGTAGTTATCTGAGTGACCGCTACCAATCCGTAAAGCTTCGAAGGAGTGATGGTGTAGATCTTGTCTCCCCTCCCAAACTTGTTAGCCGCGGTGTTCCGCAAGGTTCTATACTTGGCCCCCTCCTCTATACAGTGTACTGTGTGGATCTTGTCAGGGTTATAGAGAATAGCATGTATCATCAGTATGCAGACGACCTGCAAGTATACATAGCTGAAGTTCCAGACAGGATGCCACAGGCATTGCAAAAAATGAATGAGGACTTGGACAGGATAGCCGAATGGTCCGAGAGGAACGCACTCATATTGAATCCTAATAAAACCAAATACATGGTACTGGGTACGAAGACACAAATCAAAAGGATCATTAACGGTTCACCTAGTTTACAGATACTAGGAAAAAATATTGATCGTGTTGAGCATGTAAAGAATTTGGGCGTTGTTATGGACAGTGAACTGCGTTTTGAGACTCATATTGCAAGCCTTGTGAAGAACTGCTTTTACAGATTAAAAATTCTGTACAAAATTCGTAACTTACTAAGTGAAAAAACACGTATGACTGTATGTGAGTCCCTGATTCTGTCTCGGCTCAACTACGCGGACTTGGTCTATGGGCCACGACTGTTATGCAAATCTCAACGACTAATACAGCGGGTACAGAACGCCTGCTGCAGATATTGCTTTGACATGCCTCCTCCTAGTCACGTGACTCCATATCTCAACGAAGCATCTATGCTAAATATGGCTTCGCGTAGGCTTTTGCATCTTGCCTCGCTTATGTTTGACGTTATCCACTATAAATGTCCAGAATATCTTTATCAGAAACTGAAGTTTTCTCAATTTGCGTCTGCGCATCACAGATCAGCACGGCAGCCACTTGAGGTCCACAAACACCGCACAGCAGCTTTCACTGGCAGTTTCCGCTACCACGCAACCAAGTGCTGGAACAATATTCCTCCACCCATAAGGCAAATACCAGTGAAAATTACTTTTAAAAAACATTTTAAAGCTTACATGCTTGATCTACAAAAACTGGGAGTTCCTAAGCTTTTGACGTAGGTGGCGGTTTCATGTCACCAAAGCGTATATATCACACACTTAACAACCACACACATTCATACACACACATACACACGTAACTATTTGTAAGAATTTTAATATTATATACAGTGAGCGTTTCTTAAATTGTCACTCAATTTTTGCCTAAAATGTTTTTTGGACCGGTATTTGTATTTTAGTGTATTCAATTCAATTCAAATATTTTTATTCATTATAAAAACAGAATGTTTACTTAATGAACGTCAAAGTTGTTGGTTTCGCAATTGATTATGTGGAGAGGAAGCTAAGAAAGAAACACCATATTTATTCTTTTCAAAACACGTTTCAACTTTATTAACAGAGTTTTGAACTTAAGGTATTAGTCATGAATGTGTTGAACACTGGTCACAATCGTCCTGTAATTAATATTAATCTACTGTTTAATGCCAAGCATCTTTGTCTTCTAAATAGTCCTTGATGTTATAGTAAGCCTTTTTGCACAGAATGTGCTTAACACATTTTTTTATTTTTTTATTTTTTTAAACCGCGTTGGAGGAAACTCTAATATATCTTGAGGAATTTTGTTGTAGAACCTTATACAGTGCCCCATAAAGGATGTGTCAGCTTTAGCAAGTCTAAATCGTGGAAATGACAATTTATGTTTATTTCTAGTATTAACATTGTGGTGGCCACCAACATTTTCGAAGTCTTTGATATTTTTTTTTCTAACGTACATAATAATACATAATAATATTTTCACATAATATTTTCATAAATGTATTGATGTATTTAAGTTTCTTTTTCTTTGTTTGTGCCGTAAATGGTAACCACTGAAAACCAGCGTCGTGGTCGCTACCGGCCACGGCATGATGCTGAGTGGAGACCAATTTGGTGCCAAATCTAACCCAACTGTTGATCTGAATTTGTATTGTTATAGATATTAAGATTTGAGTATCAAATAAATAATTTACTTACTTACTTACTTACTTTGATGTTTTTTAAAGTCTGGGTAGCTATGTCTAGTAGGTACCTACCTACTTATATACATATACACATGAAATTATAGTATTATTCATGCATCCAATTCGTTCAATTCGATTAAAATTCAAAACATGTCAATATAAAACCTACAGTTTAATTAATATAGATAGGTTTAGGTGGTAGGTAGGTACCTATAAATAATGTAGATAGGTACATATCGCTAGAAACTTAAACCACTGCTGTGTGTAAAACCATGTTCAACCATGTTTTTAACATAAATACCATTTCCTGACGTAGCGTAGTAGGTAGGCAATATCCAATAATTAGGTAGGTACCTTCATCTTCAGGCTTCCCTTACCTGGTGTAATAGACTGTACTTGGACTTGGGGAATGAGGATATATGTATAAAAATGACTTCTGTCAGCCAATAATTACCTACATTGAAGTGACATATGTTTACTATGAAACCATATTAAACATAGAAACAGGGATTAATCATATTTTCAGGTCTAACTACCTAATTATTGTTTAACTGCTAATATTTAATCAGATAATGCTTATAACTAAACACAGCCACCATAAAACTTAATTTAAGGACAAATGTTTCTTCCGGTACCTACTTCTCCGATCAATAACTCGCTCACTGTTCGGTAGAATGATTTAATGATAAGTAATGCCTAATTGTATATATGCACTAATTGTCTAGCAGCTAAGTGTAATTTGTAATTAAAATAAAGAAATATCTTGTGAATTTTCCTTCAAATACACTATTTTGTTTATTTACCTGATAGGATTGATGAAAAGCAGATTTATAACTCTGGTAAAAGCTCCCGTAATACCCTCGCATTGTAAGCATCCTCGCTACGCTCGGGTGCCTTAATATACGGTATCTATAATAAACTGGGTGTTTTTTCTACGACTTATTTAGCAATTTAGTCAAGAATCGGCAACGAGTCACAGGTGCCAAGCATATAGTCCAGTATTTAGTGAAAAATTATTCAAAAGTTAAGTTTTATAAAAATCTCATACAAACTTCAAAGCTCAATAACTCCTAAACGTGCCACTTTAGGACATGATGACCTTAATAATTTCTTGTTTACTTTTTTGTCCTCTATCGATCTAGCTAGGTTTCATCATGCTCCACGATATTGAAAAAAATATAGAGGGCGCCACTATGAACTATGCCAGGCCCCATACAAAAATCTTCGTACCTCTTTGAGCATTATTTCGACAACCTTCTTCGAGATAAATCGAAATTGCGAGGAGTGGCCGGAAAAAGTTGTATGAAAATTCATAACTGTCGTGTTTTGCGGCCAAATAAATTACATACTAAACTCATATCTGTCGTGTTATTTAAAAATGGAACGATCTTATACTCCGAACAATGTCAATCAAGGAGGTAACTTATCAGAGGTTTTATTTAAATTTCGCACTGGCTTGCGATAGAAATCGTCATCATCATCAGCCATTTGACGTCCACTGCAGGACATAGGCCTCCTTCGCGGTTTTCATAACCATGAGGGGTTTTGCCATAATCGCCACGCTTGGCAGGCGGGCGGGTTGGCGATCGCAGTATGCGGTTGGAATCTCAGGAGGACGCTGCTGCCCGTCTCCTGGTAGTTGATTTCCTTAGTCGCCTTCTACGACATCCACGGAAGGAAATGGAGTGACGCTATTCTTAATCCGGCGCCACATGGAACACTTTAACACGGCAAAAATTATTGTTGTTCGTTCGTGGTTCGTCTGATTTTGAAAGTTTATTGAATTTTTCAAATAAAAAGTTCTGCCTTAGTACTACTTAGATTTAATTTCCGCGCATTATTTGAGAAAAATCATATACAAGCCTTGGCCACAACTACGCAATCAATGCCTCTTTTGCTGGCCGCTGCAGTAATGTACTGTTTCTTCACTATTTTGAAAAGTTATATAAAGTAACGTTATATAAGTTATATATTAAATAACAATACAAAATAAACCTTACCTTATTACAATATAATTGGTTTTTGATTGCTCAGTTGATTTACTTAGGACTCTTTATTATAAAAGCAATGAAAAGTCGGTACTGACTGATAGGAGGGGATAATTCAAATATAGAAATGACGTAAATTCCACTTCCAGGCAATATAAAATAATTTAATAAATATCTAAAATGTAAATTAAAAAATAATTTTAAATTTACATATCCATATCAATATTGGAACTGTCCGTTGCAGTAGCGTCATCATCAGAACTATCATTCAAATTAATGATTAATTGATCACTACTCATCTATGGACGGCTCGAATCTTCTGTGCTCATTTTCACATTTAATAGCATGTTCACACACTTTTTTCTATTGCTCTGGACCTATCATATCGACTTTCTCTTGTAACAATCTCTTTATAGTTGTCATGTTCATATCAATATTATGCTGTGCTATATATCCCTTTATTTGTGACCATATATTTTCAATAGGGTTGAATTGTGGGTGGTATGGCGGTAAACGTAGAACAGAATGTCCGTGTTCGGCTAATATTTGTCAATAGAGTATTGGACGTGATCCTGTTTGTGTTTCTTAATAACTTCGTATAGTTTAGGTTCGGTTACACTGGGATCGACTGAAATATTGTTTGTCGTTAACCAATTCAACATATCTTCAATTCAATTTTTACTGTTAGAGTTGGGTGGTCTTTCAACATATTTGTTGTGGTAAGGGGCGTTGCCGACTACTAATACTGAATTTCTAGGTAGATTTGGAATAAGTTGGGATATTAGCTATTTTTCATAATTTTCATTATTCATTTCTTTATGATAATCATCAGCTGTATCTGTAGATTTATAAGTCAGTAATGCCCCAGGAATAAAACCACGGCACCACCTGCGTGAACTATTATGAGACGCTGGACTTTCGAAATAGGTTTTTCAACACCTACATTAAGTGGATCAGACCACACTTTCCCTTTGTTGTGCGAAGTATGTATATAGGATTCATCCATATAAACTATTTTCCTTTTTCCATTCCTAAGTTTTCTAATTCCATCCAAATATTTGATTCGCTTTAGACGCATATCATGTTTTTCGATCAATGTTTTCCTGTTATCGGCAGTTCTTTAAATTTAGAATGAAAGTCATACACCATCCTCCTTATTACGTCATAATCAAAATTATCGAGATCTAAACTGTAGGTACCTACTCTTTTCTCGACCTATTTTTCACTGTCGAGTCGAAACTCTTAGATTCATCTTTTTCATCAGCTTCTTTTAATATGTTAATTAATGTTACTTTAGAAATTCCAGTCGCTTCAAGCACTCGATGTTGGACTTTGTTGAAATATGTCTTATTTTCACTTACTATGAAATTTTGAGCTTCTTTTAAAAAGTATTTATAGACATTATATATTACTTCTTTTGCTTGACCATTTAGCGGAATCCCGCTTTTTAAGTGTGTCCCCATTATATCCGCTCCCAGCCTCGTTTACTGCAGCGGGCGTACTAACAGCTCTATATAGTTATTAGGTAGCCATGAAGTAGTATGCACTTCTTGAAGGGTTATATCGTACTGATGATCGAGTTCTGATTTCGAAATTAAGTGTCATATTAGTTCCGATTTCGAAATTAAGCCGATATTTCTATTACACGAATATATCCCATTCTATCCGATAGTAGCCGAGGTAGGTATATTCTAAAAGCTAGAAAACAAGCAATTTTATAGTAATGAGTGAGTATTTATGTGGTCAGGGTGACCACCATGATACACATAAATACTCACTTGTTACTATAAAATTGCTTGTTTTCTACGTTAGATACTACCTCAGTTAGATACTCATCATGGTGGACTAAAAGACGCTAGAATTCCTTAGTGGTCAACAGATCTGATCTGTCGAGTTTGGGCTTATTTCATGATTTTAATAAGTAGATGCTTTGGATAATATGTAAATGAGAGATGGATACGGGATCTCTTCAACGGATAGCAGCGGATCCTTTGCGATTGGGCTTGTTAATTAGTTTTGCAGTAATGCGGTCGTAGCGGAGCGGTAGAACGCCGGCCTCACGTTCGGGAGGTCGTGGATTCGAATCTGGGCAAGTTCCAATTACATTGTCCTCTAAAATTTCGTACATTTGTGAAGTTTAGCAATACCACTCGCTAACTGTGAAGGAAAATATCGTAGTGAAACCTGAGTATCTGAGGTGTTCTGAGGTGAAGGCTTGTGCCCTGCAGTGAGACGTTATAGTCTACAAAAAATTAAAAAAAAAACGTTTTGATCTTGCCAAAACTGCCGAGGAGAGTCTAATGATGGAAGGCGAATAAGATAAGATAAGAATATTTCTTATTATACACCGAAAAAACAAACACAAAATATAAGGTTTTAGTTTTAACGGACAGTAGGAGACCCTTCGAATTTGATCTTCTTTTAGAAGTGTTAATGGGGACTTTGGTGAAACTTGGTGACCAGGGCCTGACATGATAACTGAACTACAAGGAGAATTAGAACAATGCCGAAGGTGATACCAAAACTTTTTGACGGATAAAAGCAAACTCTTCGAGTTTCAGCGTTGGTCGAGCTTGATCAGCATTTTGGTGGAAATCGGTGACTAGGACCTGGCACTGGGATTGGAATATGGATATGGAATCTCTCAACGGACGATATTTTAAAATCCTAATATCAACCAAAACACCCCTCCTTCTAAGTCCGCATACTTTAACGGACAACTACAGAACCCTACACAGCGCGTGGCCCGACCACTTGGCTAGTTTTTACAAATGAAAGGGGACGTTCAAGTATTACGTAAGCGGATTTATTACAATTATTTACCCCCGGCCCTCCTCGTCAACAAAAGAAAGCAAAGCTGTCACCCAATGCTTACGTAAACATTGGTATATGCATTTTTCTTTTAATGTGAGTCTAATTTCTTTTAATAAGTACACGATTACTTGTCGGTCATTAATATTAGTTCTTGCATTGTGCAACGTTTGTAATAACGTTTGTAATTAGTGCGATAAAGAAGGAATTTTAATAAATAATTATTTTTATTTTATACATTTAACGGATTTAGTCATGAATGTTCATTAAGAAATTGTTAAATGAGGAAAAAAATTAATTAAGTTCGCCTGATGAACTAGAACCATTGTAAGTACTTATAATCACAGAGGAAAAAAGGAAGTAGGTGTAATCCATGTTCTGTGGTATAGGTAACCATTGAATTATTCAATGGCATTACTAATGAGAAGAACATTTTCCTATTTCAAATCCATAAATTAAGAATTGCGAGTCGGACTCGCCCACCGAGAGCTCCGTACCAATTTGTAGGTACTTCATATTATAAATAGTTCGAAACGAGTCTCGCAGATTTTTTCCGAGCTTTTCCCGAACTTCAGATTTATTTTTAATGATTTTCGCGGTTGTATTAAATTTACTATTGTGGCGAAGGTAGAGTGGAAAATTAAAGAAAATCTGGCTACGCTGACGTGTATTCAGCGTTGCCAGATCTACGGAAAAATGCGGAGATCTACGGATTTAGGCTTTGTGACACAGACCTACGGAAATCATAAGTGAATCTACGGAATTTCTGACTAATTGGATAGAATGCACTTTTTCTGTAAGTAACGAAACGCAATCGTCGTAGAAATAACTTGAGGACTATTCATACGACCTGCGTTTCGTTACACACACAGCTGAGCAGCTGACTCAGCTCACCCACTTCACGCAACACTAAAACGGAACGTTATCGCTTCGAAATGAGGTGAGCGAAGTGCTGAACTGATCTGAAGTGTCAGTGTCACTGTCAAGAGTGTCAAGTGTCAACTGTGGTTTTGTGTACCAACCGACTAAATTATGTTAGCTGCGACCGGGTATGCTGTCGGCCATATAGAAACGCATTTTCAGATTGGTCGCGTTGCGTATGTTCTATCTCTATCCTTCTTTTCTTGGGCGCACCGCACGCGTGTGTACTTACTTGCAGGTTCAAAATTGCGAATATTTCTGGATTAAAATATATAAGTCATCGTTGAGAATTTCGTCCGTGGGTATAATTTTCAGTAATTCTTGCTGTGTTGTGGAGTATTCAATGACAAGTTCAAGCAGCGGTGATGATAGTCCTCCTGGAACTTCCGCGAAAAAACGGAGAGTTCGCTACCACTTTCTGGCTAATTTTTGTCTATGGTCGAGTGAATTCAGTTAAGTGTATGTTTCTTTTCACTAATAAGTTAGTAAAACTTTCAATAACATTTTAAGCTTCAGGTACAGTAGAAAAAAGCTTTGGAAAAAGTCTGTAGAACTACGGATTTTGTAAGCGCAAATTTACGGAATTCTACAGATTTTTTGGTCTCGCCCTACAGAATTCCATAGAATACATCTGGCAACACTGCGTGTATTTTGAAAACCGAAAATATTTACAAGGGAAAGATAGCGGCCGCCTCAGATGCTGAAAGGTTATTCACGCTTTACAATAC
Source organism: Yponomeuta malinellus (assembly GCA_947308005.1). Taxonomy (NCBI): domain Eukaryota; kingdom Metazoa; phylum Arthropoda; class Insecta; order Lepidoptera; family Yponomeutidae; genus Yponomeuta; species Yponomeuta malinellus. The sequence goes on along the minus strand of OX371006.1, from coordinate 8,632,299 downwards.
AATTAGTTCCGAAAATGGCCCGTGCCGTCCCAGGGGTTTAAAAAGCAAGTTCGCTTAGGAAATTGCCGACGTCCTTTTTGCCAGGCGGAGTTATATATATTCGGCGTCCGGATATAACCATAACGCGATACACAACTAGCAAGCGCCATCTAGTGAGCGGTGGTGGAAAACGTGGTTGTTACATCCTCCCCTTCTGGAACTCACGTCGTCTCGACGGAGTGACATGAAAAGACGGTTTAGGGGTAGGGGTTCTCTATTTTCTTCTGGGTCTGGGTTTTTGTGGCAGGTGCTCGAGCTTCTTGTTGAACCATCGGTGGCTAGAGTAGCTTTCGGTATATCCGCGAAACTTATTAACTGCCCACACCGCTGCTAGTGCCTCGCGTTCTGTGGTTGTAAAGTTTCGTTCTGCCTTGGTATGTAGTCTGCTGGCATACTCAACAGGGTGTTCGTCATTCTTCTCCCCCTGTACTAAAACTACTCCAATAGCGTAGCTGCTTGCGTCGCACTTGATTATGAAGGGACGAGTTGCATCTGCTTGACATAGGACAGGGGGGCCGTGGTGAGACGCATGTTCAGTTCAGCGTTTCTTCTTCCTTCGTACATTTATGTCGGGCCCCACGTTGGGCGCCAGTGTGCGAAGGTAGAGTGGAAAATTAAAGAAAATCGGACTACGCGGACGTGTATTTTGAAACGGAAAATTTCTACAAGGGAAAGTCCTATAGCAGCCGCCTCAGACCGCGCCGGAGCTATGCTGAAGAGTTATTCACGCCTTACCCGTGCCGTCTCAGGGGTGGAAGCAGCACCTTCGCTTAGGAAATTGCCGACGTGCTTTTGATCATCATCAGGCGGTCTTCTCACACTTCCCCTTGGGGAAGTGGAGGGTCGGGGTCAGGGCGTGGCCCTCTTCCCGAGGGATCTACCGCTGTCCACAGCTACGGACAGGTGTCTGGGTGGCCTTCCAGGCGGTGGTCTTCGCTGGGGGTCGCAGGTGGTTTCATCAGTTGGAGTTGGCCGTGGACTTCGGGGGAGGGGCTTGGCGCGGCCGTCGGGCGGTCGCGCGTGCAGAGGTGCCAGCCCACGCAGATGCTGCAGCTGCGACCGGTCCGCACGCGCGAACATGTCGGTCGCCAGCCGCGCCACGAAGGCGTCCAGCTCCTCCCATTTGAGGTCCCTCGCGATCGTCGCATTCCTCACGTAGCGAGGCGCGCCGACGATGGTGCGCAGGGAGAGGTTCTCCTGGGCTCGGAGCCGCTTCTTGTTCGACTCCGAGACGAGCGCGAACCAAGCCGGCGCAGCGTACGTGAGGCGGGGCCTGACGTAAGTCTTGTAGACCCCGAGCTTCGCTCGCAGAGGGAGGCGGGAGGTGAAGACTGGACGCAGCTTCGCGCGTGCCACCTTCACCTGGTTGACGACTGCGCTGACGTGCGCAGCTATCGTGAGTCCACGGTCGATGGTGACCCCCAGGTACTTCACCCGGTTCTGCCACTCGATGACCCGTCCGTGCAGCCGGAGCGGCGGTGGCGGGTGGCGGCGGCCCGTCAGCATGGCCTGTGTCTTCCCGACATTGACCGACAAACGCCACTTCTTCAGCCATCTTCGTTGCAGCGTGCGTGGGCGACATGGACGACGCCAGGTAGGCGGCGTCGTCGGCGTACAGTGCCAGTTGGACGCCCTCCGGGACTGGTATATCGTCGGTGTATCGGGCGTAGCAGGCCGGTGACAGGCAGCTTCTGGGGCACGCCGGCGAGGACGCCGGCATCCTCCACCGCCACTCTGAAGCCGCGATCCCTCAGGAATGAGGCCACGACCGCGATGAGACGTCGTGGGGCAGGTGACGTCGACAGCTTGTACAGCAACCCCTCATGCCATACCCCGTCGAACGCCTTCTCCATATCCAGGAGTACTGCGACGGTGCACTCCTTTTTGTTGAGACACACCGTCATGCTGTGCAGTACCCTGGCGAGCTGAAGCGTCGTCGAGTGCTCAGGCCGGAACCCGAACTTTTCCGGACGAGGCTGGATGTGCGGGAGCAGGTGGTGCAGCAGGAGCTTCTCGAACACCTTCGAGAGGGTGCACAGAAGCGTGATGGGCCTGTAGCTTTCGGGCTTCTGTGGGTTCTTGCCCGGCTTGGGTAGGAGGATGACCAGGCCGGTTTTCCACGGTCGTAGGAAGCAACCGGTGCGCAGGATGCCGTTGAACAGGCGCGTCACGGCCGCAACTGTTCGTTGCGGAAGGTGCCGGAGCGCCATGTTCGATATGCAATCCTGGCCCGGTGCTTTTCTCGGCTTGGTGCGCTGGATCATCCGCTGCACTTGGCCGGGCGTGAAAACCACAGGGTCCTCAGCCAGGCCCATCGGTGCTGCGTAGTAGGCTCGAAGGTAGGTGTTGCTCGACTGCTGCGACGTGCTCCACGTCGTCGGTGGGGTTCGGGACGAATGCCCCCGTGCTTTTGACAGGCGGAGTTATATATTATATTCGGCGTCCGGATATAACCATAACGCGATACACAACTAGCAAGCGCCATCTAGTGAGCGGTGGTGGAAAACGTGGTTGTTACACTATTCTATTATCCTACCTCACCACGCTGTCTCCCGTCAGAGCAGCTCGTCGCCCGCTCAAACTCATTACAGCATTATAAGTAGTACGAAAGTGTGGGTCAAGCATGTTGTGACGCTAAAACGTTAGAATTTGACAATAAATAAACTGGAACGGTGCGCTTTTAACATTTAAAACGCGCGACTCGTGTCGTCTTACTCAAGTCGTCAAAATATAAGAAGCCCGTTTTGACAGCCACAAAAACAATTGAATCTAACCTAATCTGAGATCAAAAGCAATAAAGATCTAAACTATGAGTAACTTTTCAGGCTACAAAATATCTTTTTTCTTTCGAGCGTTAAATAATATTCACAGATTAATGCAAAGATTAATGGCGAACCTTATAAAACAAATCGCTGTAGTTTTTCCTTTAAAAGTAGCATTGTGCAACGTGATAAAGGAACTGAATTATTTATTTAAAGAAAGAAACTGAATTATCTATGAAATTATTATTTAGAACCAACTTCTGTTTTTTAAACGTCGTTGGTAGGCAAAGTTTTTTGAACGTACGACCTCACTATACGTATTTTTTAAGGCGCAGGAAATCAAGATTCCATGCTTTTCATTTGTGATCCCCATGCTAATGAAAAAAAAACAACTGATAACAAATCTTGCTACCCACATACTTAAGCAATCGAAAATATTGAAACGTTTTTCATGTTTTAAGCACAGACGCCAAAGACATATTACGCAAACTATGTACGATTATGCTTAGAAATTATATTTCTTGCTAGAATACATAAGTAAGTGCTGTACTGTATAAGAAAAAGTGTTGCGCATAAGCTTGTCCAATGCCAACCACATAATATTTTGGTTCTCGACCATACCCATCCAGCCGCTACCAGCAATCTGTCTTACATCATCGGTCCAGCGAGCTGGTGGGCGTTCTATTTCATCAGCATGGGTATTGACGTCGCATGGGCAAAACCACTGCTGTTGCGGAGTCTTCAATCAGATCTCTGTGTGTCCCTTGTGCCAATCCAAATGCACTCGAGAAGACTTGCTGGAGGCCACAAAAGACGCTGGAGTGCGCGTGGCCGAGTTTTGGGCCAATGAAATCTAACTGGTTTGGTCACCGACACCGATGGGTAAAGTCGTCAAAATTTAAGAAGCCCGTTTTGACAGCTACACAAAATTGCATTTTACTTTGGATTTACTTGAACAAATAGATAAAAAGACACATAATCTGGCATATATATATAAGCCTTTATAATTACACCAATAACTATTTACATTTACATTTACAAACAATATCATTAAAATGAACTAAATATAGAAAACTGCGCCCAGATCGCCGCCTCTGTGAAGGGTACCCAGTATGCTGGCTACGTTACCTCGTTGGATAGCGAGACTTATCCTCTGCCCGAGGTAATAGCCAGACCTGGGGTCCCTGGTCGTGTCGATGAGGCGCGACGATAGTTCTTTGAAGAGCAGTCGCGCCTCGGGCCCCCATGGTCCTAGTGTCTCGACACCAAACGGCACAAATACGTGACTCTGTGTTAGAGTCCCGTACTTGCGCCGCTTGATGCCTTCTGCACTTGATGCCGCAGCGCCGGCTCTTGTGGAGGTGGCCTGGATGTGGGACGGTGCTAAAGTGTCCGCGCATGTTGCGTCCCACACCAGGGTTTTTCCATTTTTCCATGGGATCAACGACATCCCATCAGGGCCTAGATTCTGTTAATGCATTGTAGTATCATGACAACTGCATGAACATGGCGATTTCATTTTCATGGCTGCTTTAAGTCTACGCGGGCACGCGTATCAAACCTTCTAGGCGTCAATGGTATGAAAAAACACGTCACGTGACCCAGCAGTGTATCTGTCATTATACTACAATACACTAACAGAATCGAGGCCCTGGTCTCTTGCCATCGTCCCGGGCTACACCGTTTGGCTCTAGAATGGCCGGGACGTTGATTGTGGCAAGAGCTCTCCGGATGATATCGTTGATCGACGCATGGCGTGGAAGCCATCTTGACCATTACCATTGAAGCCATTATCTATCTTGACTTTTGAAACTTAAAAAAAAGTTTAAATGTAATGAGGTCGTAAAGTCGAAAACCTTTGCCAAGCAACAACGCTGCCTTACAACGACGATTAAAAAAGCCGAAGTTTTCTAAATAATAAACAAAATGTGATTTATCACATTTAAATTTGCGCAGTATTACTTTTAAAAGACAAACTGTAGCGATTTCTTTTAAAATATTGATTATGTTTTATCTGTGCATTCATCTGTGAATGTGTTGAATTATCGATTGAGTCGGTTACTACCCAGGGCCTGTTTTGTTTACCATAATAAAATAAAAGCAATATATTCAGGAACCAGTCTTCAATCTTAAGTAGTATTCCCCAACTGATAAAAGTACAGACGAAGAAATAGCTCAGACATTTGATTTTTACAGGCAAAAATCACCTGACTGGGAGTGTAACGAGCTGTTGCAACGACGCGCAACCCGAGCCCTCAACTTCACAGCGGCGCATGAATGAGCAACCCGCTGACCACGCACACCCAGTGCATCAATGGACAGCCTACGCGTGACTGCTCCCCACCGCTTCAGCCAGCTAGGCCGGCTGGCTCACCACCTATATAAGATGCATGCAACACGCCGCACTCCATGTTGTCTGTTGTCAGGCAGGCTTCGTGTGCAGTCCGAGCGACCGAGTCGTGCAACGGGTCTGTGGGAGGATAACTGGCGGCAGACCCCTGTGCATAGGCGCAAGTTTCGCTGGGTTCGGTTGCGGCACGATTGGGCGCGTGGTGATCGGCCTACACGGAACTCGCTACCACTAACAGGCACGCAGACGGGCGTGAGCGGAGGTTCCGGCCCACGCTCACTACCCAGCGTCCCCACCCCACAGTTGGACTTTAAGAGTCAGTCGCCCTATTCCGGGCTCGGGTATTTCTCTTCCCCCCCAGGTCTATGCATAATGGCGCAATTTCATTGGTCGTTAACTCGTTCGGTTTACAGCATACGGGAAGTCCCCGCAGGCGACATAACAACTAATGAAAGTTACAAGTCGATACGTGTTCGTTACATCGCCTGCAGGGATTCCCCGCATGCTTTATACCGACCGTGATATCGACCAATGAAATTCATCAGTCGATATACAGCTTGCGGGGTGGGGTGTGAGTCAAATATTTTTTCATTATTCAATTTTATTCGTGAGTGCTTGTTGAATTAGAAAGACGCTCCGCAAAATGGCTGATCGCTTTACGGATTCGCAAATGTTAAAACTTGTGGAAATCTATCGAGATTACGATTGTTTATGGAATGTGACTAGTACGTTGTATAGAAACCGAGATGCAAGAGAAAGTGCGTATAAACAAATTGCGGAAAGACTAAATATTACAGGCATCTCAAAAAAAGAAATACCAAAAAAAATAAAAAATCTCAGATCATCCTACTATCAAGAATTAAAAAGGATTGAAGCAAGTACTCGATCAGGTGCTAGCCAAGATTCCGTATATAAACCAAAGGTTTCGTGGTTTATAACTGCCGATGGATTTTTGAGGACATTTAGAAATAAACAAGAAACTGTCTCGAATGTAAGTTAAACTTTTTTTTTTTTTGTTAGTGAATACATCTTGTTTGCCACGGTACTGCACCTTCACCATTAAAGTAATGAGTGTATTGATCTCGAATTGTTGTTCCACTTTCATGCGTAAATTCTTCTTCTATGTCCTGTAAGCCTAGAATACGTCTTTGTCTCCAGGTGCCATTAATTATCGTACCCGTAGTGATATCTTCATAATCAGCAAGTCCAGGTTCGATGTAGTCCGAACTTTTTTTCCTTAGCCAATTATGAAGAGTACAACATGTTCTTGTTATTTTCATCGTATTAACTGCATTGTTGCATTTCAAAAATTCTAAATCGACTTGCCAATATACCGAATACGTTTTCAACTATTCGTCGAGCCCTTGAGAGTCGGTAATTAAAAATTTTTTGCTGGAATGTTAGATTAGTCCCAGGATATGGTTTCATAATATTGTTTTGGAGCGGGAATGCAGAATCCGCGACAAAAACACTTTGTGCTGGAATATTCAGACTGCCGTCATCAATTGCACGTTTCAATGAGGAATTACTGTAAACGCCACCATCAGAATATCTGCCTTTTGCACCAATATCAATATAACTGAACAAGTAATCATCATCTACGCAAGCTAGTAATACTATGCTGTACGTCTTTTTATAATTATAGAAGTCAGACCCACTGTTCGCTAGAGCTCGCATGACTACATGTTTACCATCGATTGCACCGATACATCCAGGAAAATTCCATTTTAACTCAAATCCAGTTTTTATTTCATTCCATTTTTGTTCTGTGTTTGGTGTCTGAAATATAAAACATAACACCATTAATATGTTGTTTTTACAGATTAATGAAAATTCAAGTGTGATTTCTGATAATGACTCGGAAACACAAAATTCTGCATCACTGGAGGAAACACAAAATTCTGAATCACTGGAGGATAGTACCACTGAAGAAAATTCCAATGATGCCGCTATTGACAATAATGAAAGTAATCGCATTGAAAGGGAACAAAACGAAAGTGCAGCACCTCAATTTGTTGTCCCAGCAAAGAAAGCAGTAAAAAAAAGAGGAAATTTAATCCGAAAAGATGACGAAATACATGAAGCTATTGAGAAAATTGATAAAATTGCTAAGAGTGTTACTAATAGTACAAATTCGTTAATAGAAAATAAAGAAGATGAATTTGACATTTTTGCAAAATATTTAGCTACGACTCTGCGTTCTTTGCCAAGCGAACTAGCAATTGTTGCAAAAACAGACATTCAAAAGGCTTTATCAGACATTCAATTAAGAGCGTTAAGACAACAAAACCAATCTCGACTGTTATCGTATGGTGCTTCAACATCTAATTTCTATGATCCTCAAAATCCGGGATATTTCAGTTCAACATCGGAATCTGGTTTATCCAATATTGACGACATGGATAACGATTTTCATTCCATGTAAAACGTTTTATTGATTATTCTATTAGACCTACTTGTCTCGGTCGCATATTCATTAATCTCATTGTTCATTGGTAAATCATGCTACATTTTTTTATTTCATTTAATGATTAGGTACTTATGTTTAATTGAAATTACTACCAAAAGTATAAATGTTTCACAGCTGTGTTGAAATTGAAATACAAATACTTATTTTCTAAAGATAATGCGTATTATTTTACTACTTACTTTTATATAATCTGCCAGTGCTTCATAAATAGCGTCACATACTTGTGGTATGAAAGTGCTCATAATAGAAGGAGACACGCGAAGTAAGTAATACAAGCTTCTGTAAGAATCTCCAGTAGCTAAATAACGTAATGTGACCTCAAGTTTTAATCTTGGGGATAAAGCTTCACGAAATGGAGTGTCTTTTTTCTGAAGTCGTGTTTTTATTTTATTTAATAAATCTTCAAATAAGTCATTAGATAATCTGAAAAAATTATCATGATCTTCTATATCACACTCCAAATCTAATTGTAACTCCTTACACAATGTTTCTGACGCGCCATGCCTCTTTCTATTTTTTAGTAAACTTCGCACCCAAAATCTTTTTTTCTTTTTCTTCAGTGATGCTAATAGTTTCTTCTTCAATAAGATACATACAGTCAAAATTGCTCCACATAACATTAATTGTTGATCCATGGCAAGAACGTCTGTTTCAACGCCACTCTTGTTAATAACTGGCGACGAACATGGAGGTTCTCCTACATGCGGACCCTATCGACTAATGAAAACGGTTTCCCCGGATGCGGGCCCTGTGGCACGCGTTCCAGAAATCTCTCGCACCCCGCATGCGGGCCCTATCGACTAATGAAATTGCGCCATTAGGGACCCGCGTTAGGAAGAACAGTGTATTAGAGTAGGGAGTTATTGAGGCATAAAGCCGCTTAGATAATAGAGACGCTGTGTGTCTTAGTTTAAGTTAAGCATGTTCAATTTGATAATAATATACATTACCGTTTGTTATTCTCATTGTGCGTTTCCTTCCATTCAACCCCCGAGCTGACAATAAATAGCATGCGCTTCCAATAGGATCCTTGAAGTAGCTGAAGTAGTAGTGTTTCGATCGCATCCACCCCTTATAATACTTTCATTGAAATCGGAAGTTAACCATAATAATTATTTCACCGCTCTTTTATTACTTATTAATAAGTCATATAAAATGGGTGATCGATGTTGAATTAGCCATTATCTATTGTAACGCTTTGTAATTGAGATAATTAACAGATATAGGTACTTAAAAAGAAATTATATCGTCTCGCCAGTGCCTGCAGTCGTAGGTATGTTCCCATAGCAACCGACTGACTCGGTTAGTACTTGGGGCCTGTTTCATAAAACTAAAATTCATATCTCCTATGACAATTCGAAGTACATTGCAAAGTCGATTGATGCCCAGATAGATCTGCTACTCAATGTACCTCGAACTGTCATAATAAACTACAAATTGCAGAGTTATGAACTTCTTTTTGTGTTCTGTGGTTATGAAGCTCGGCCCTGAAAGCTCAGAGGTCATCAGTATTGGGTTTAATATAGTGTCGAATATATTTAACCTGGTTACGAATATATTCATAGTGATTTTCTCGCCGTAAGTTTTAGGTATGCCATTAAAAATATAACTTGTAAAAAAAGAAGTCTGCAAGACCCAGTTCTTCCACCGAAAAAAGTTGTGAGATCCACGTATAATACCAAGTCGGTTAATTTATTTAATAAATGGATTGACTTGGCAAAATAATCTTATTAAATATATATGATAAAATATGTAGCTTGAGCCTTATAGTTTTGCTATGTCCGTCAGTTGGTCAGCTTTGTCGCGGCTTAACTCAGAGATGATCCAACTTAGGTATAAAAGAGAAACTTCTTACAAATTCCTTTGAAAATTTCTTTGGTAATGTTGTTAAGTGTGCAGGTAGTTATATAAGTAAAATAAAATGCTAATATCAATCAAAAACCTCACCTCCCTAGTTCGCATAATTATTGTGAGGGGCAACTCTGGAACCCTAGCCCATGGCCACACAGAAGTGGCAGTGGGGCGGGGGCGCGGAAAGGACGCGACGCGTTGCATAGAAATCGCGCCCTCGCCCCCCGCCCCTCTGTGTGGCCAGGGGCTTACATGCGCGTGGCCCGACACCGGTTTTTACACTCTTTAACAATAGAATATCATTAGATTAGATAGTATTAGATTGTATCAACACTGAAAGATATCTGGAAAATAAACACAATTAAGTGGTGGTAGTCTAGTGGGTAGAACATTGGACTCTGAAGCGGGAGACCCAGGTTCGATTCCCAGTGCGGGCATGTACCTATGACTTTTCTTTCTAAGTTATGTACATTTGTGAAGTTATAGTAGCAATACCACTCGCTAACTGTGAAGGAAAACCTCGTGAGGAAACCTGGGTGTCTGAGCTATTCACATACCTCAGCGCTTGAAATCGCCAATCCGCGGTGGGCACGCGTGGTGATTAAGCCCATACTCTCTCTCTGAGAGAAGGCCTGTGCCCTACAGTGGGACGTATATAGGCTGCTTTTGATGATATGATAAACACAATTAAATACTATCTACAGAATAAATATTTCATCATCATCATCAGCAGCCATTTGACGCCCACTGCAGGACATAGGCCTCCTTCGTGGTTTTCATAACCATGAGGGGTTTTGCGATAATCGCCACGCTTGGCAGGCGGGTTGGCGATCGCAGTATGCGATTGGAATCTCAGGAAGACGCTGCTGCCCGTCTCCTGGTAATTGATTTCCTTAGTCGCCTTCTACGACATCCACGGAATGAAAGAGAGTGACGCTATTCTTCATCCGGCGCCACACGGTACTTCATCCGGCGCCATACGGTAAATATTTGTAAATATTTAATAAATATAAATATTCAGCCAACCAGTACTAAAATTATAACTTTATAAGTCACTCAGAAATACTGACAATGTACGAAAACAACGTGGAGCATGCTGTCTCGCTCCCATAATTTAACATTTTTAGTTATTAAAATTAGTATATTTTTATGAATGTGGTGTGAGCGTTTGATGGATAATTAAAATGGCGGATATTCAAGGCATATTTTTCTTACCCTGTAGTAAGTTTCTGACTGAGAAAATTTTATTCCACAATTAATAATTTTGGAAACAACTTTTGTTCAATAAAATCTACCAAATAAAACGAGGAAAACAAAAATATATTATTTAAAATGTCCGTAATTTAATTATGCATCAATCCCTCAAACCACATTTATCAGAAGTTTACATAGTTAACATCGGTATTTTATTGTAATAGGTAATTAAAAATATTAAATTACGCGAGCGAGACAGCATGGTCTACGTAAGAAGAACAGCCTTAAGAACTTTTTTGTTTGTATTTACGTTGTAGACTATAAACACTGGAACTGGGTGGGACTATGTGCTGGAACTCCTGCGCTGACAACATCAAACTATCATCATTGCTATCATTAAAGTTCTCAAGTTTTGTGTTAATGGATTGTTTTTGATAAATTCTTTTGTATTTAACAGTCCGATGATGGGACCCCTGATGGGGCTGAAAGGTGAATACCACTAAGACTTTTGTAAGTTTTCGTTTGTGTTTGATAGTCCGCACAGATCTTTTTGGCGGTAACGTGAACATAGTCACAGCGTTTGCACATCGCTTACTGTCTTTACAGACAGTTTCGAGCGCGATCTGTGGCCTAATTACGCGCACCAAATCCTGAGCGATTCCAATCGTCTAACTGTCAAATTGCATACTAATTTGACAGTTAAACGATTGGAATCGCTCAGGATTTGGTGAGCGTAATATAGGGGCTGATCGCCACCGCCGCGTGCAGACGCTGCACCGGATGGCGCGGTCAATTAGAGAACGCATCGATGTGAACACGTCGCTTCAAGTTCGAACACAACAACTGATCGCCACCGCGGACGCGAGCTGAACGCGTTGGTTTGGCCTAGCCTTTGGTCAATTAGGTACTGAAGTAGTCAATTACTCACACATACACTGTAAAGACAGTAAGCGATGTGCAAACGATCTGTGTGACTGTGGTCACGTTACCGCCAAAAAGAATTGTGCAGACTATAATAGGTAGGTACCACGGAGTACCACGACACAAACGGAAAACTTACAACGGCACTCGCACGTTTTACAGTCAAGCAAGATAGGCTACATTGGTCACATGATGAGCACATGACATTATTGATGCCGTTCCCAAAGCACATCGATTAGTCACAGTAGCAACTCGGTCTATTCATGATGTACTTTGGGAGCGGCATAAATTAGGATAATTAATTAGGTACTAATTATTTTAATTATAAGACAGCTTTAATTCTTAATCTAGCTTTTACGAGTAACCATTCTCTTGATTTGGCGAGAACTCAACTTTGTTACGTAGTGTCTGGTCTCACTGTTGATTCATGCTTCGGTAGACGCAGACGCGTATATCATTAGCTTTACTGGCTTGTTTTCGATTCAAGCTCAATTACCTCAACCTGTTTCTATTCTGCGCAGTCTTTCGTTACAGTGTAGTTTGTTGGATTCGTCCGTGAAGGACGCCTCACCAATTAGCGCAGACGTGCTGGCAAGCGTCCAGTTTCATGGCAAACCAGTTTGCTGCCTCTAGACCGCGTGCGCCGCTGCACGGAGTCCCGCGCGTCTAATGACGTCCCACCCTTTACCTGGTTAATAATAGACCTTGGCAAGCGAGCAGTGGGAGGAGAAGTGGTGTGTTTACGTGCTGACTGGCTTAATGGCCGTTGGGCGACTTCCAAGTAAGTAGGGTTACCACTGACTTATCGGTCCGGACTTGTCCTGAAAATACCTGGCTTTTTTCTCGGAAAATTGCATGAAAATGAGATCCGTACCCACTACAAAATATTTGATTGTGTAGAGTAATAGGCCATGGCCGGGCCGTTGCGCCACCATAACCTTCTAAATTTTCAAATTCCGAGTTCCAAATTCGCCCGATACGGCGCTGATTGGGGAGTGATTGCTGATCGGTATTGAGGTTCCATAAGATTTCAAAATTATTTTCGGTCCATTAGTTCGATGCGGATGGACTATCATTCCTCTAAAACACTCCTCAGGGGCAGTTAAAACAACCTGTGGTTACATTTTTGGTGTTTTTTTTTTTTAATAATAAGCCCGTATTTCTTTTTGAGACTGGTCCTGAAATAACTAATGTCCGGCCTTTTGATTATCTGAATGGTACCTAACCCTACTTCCAAGTGTCTTGTCTGAGCCGCGAGACGCGGCGGCGGCGACACCGAGTGCGCATGTGACCGGCCGGCCACGACCGTCGCAAATCGCAATATACGCCACACCTGGCGAAGTGGCGACTCATAATTCGATAATCCACAGAGCAAGACTAAGTTCTTTCGCTCTTATTTAAAAAAAAATACACTTTAGAACACTACAGCACTAAAAACACAAAAATAATTTAAGCGAATCATAAGCAGCCTATGTACGTCCCACTTTAGGGCGCAGGCCTTCTCTCAGAGAGACAGTATGGACTTAATCACCACGCGTCAAGCGCTGAGGTATGTGAATAGCTCAGACACTCAGGTTTCCTCACGATGTTTTCCTTCACCGCTAGCGAGTGGTATTGCTACTATAACTTCACAAATGTACATAGGTAACTTAGAAAACAAAGTCATAGGTACATGCCTGCACTGGGAATCGAACCTGAATATAACCTCTAAATTCGAAATAGGTAAGTATAAGGACATTGTAGGTATTGTAGAAGAATATTTTGGATTCGGTGCCCAAAATGCATGTGCTGGTCTGGAACTGACAGATTTTTTCTTAGAACTGTTTATTAAGGGCTAGGGTTGGCTTTTTTTTTTTGTTAAAGACTTAATCACCACACCTTTTTACCTATTTATAGCTCAGATACCTACCTACATCATACACCGCGGCCTGGCAATTTTTTTAGTTTTTCTTTTATTAACGACTAAAATTACCTCGCTTGGCCGCGGTGGAGTTTTTTTATAGTCTACCCTTTGAATTTTAAGTAGTACTTAAAATTCAATGGTCTATCCCTATATACGCTTATTTCTGGGTGGTTTGAAAGCTGCGATTATGTGATTCTTAATTAAAAATGGCATCTATTTAGACTATTACTTTTAAGTATAGACGTACAATTGTTGAGAAATCTTGTTTAAAAACTCTCCGTCTAACAGAACAATGACCCGCGGACCGCTCTGGATGCGATACTCTAATGGTTCTAATTCTAATAGATTCGAATTTGTGTCGAGATATTTTTGAAAAGTGCGTTTATGCAAAAAACAAACTATCGTATTCGATAGCTATGGTCAGGCACGTTCATTTTGCTTTGTCTTTCAAACCACCCAAAATTATTGCAGTACCTATAGCTCAGATACCTCTATACACCGTGGATTGGCATTGTTTTGTCTTTTTAGGGCGTCTCCCATCCCCTCTCGGTCATTTAGGGCGATTGTGGAAAAGTGAAAAAAATCGGGGCTAAGTAGGCATACCTATGTAGCACAGAAATATCATACCCTAGAAGCGAAATCTGGGCTTTTAACGGACGACTGCGAGTTTGCCAAAATTTCCCCGTTTTTCCCCCGAAGGGTAAAAAACGGGTATTTAGGTTTCAGCCGAAAGGCTTGACCCACTGTGAGATTAACGTCGTGTACACCTGGCGCCATCTAGTATATTTTCCATGGAATCACTCTTCCATTCGTTCATTAGTTTTTTTCTTTCCTGGCGACACCCGCCGTTGGGTGTTCCCGAGGCAGCATGGTTGGCAATTTCTTCAGTACGTTGCGTTGTCGCTGAAGCCGGCAAGGCAATAAAATGGTGGGTCAAGCCTTTCGGCTAAAACCTAAATACTTACCCGTTTTTTACCCTTCGGGGGAAAAACGGGGAAATTTAGGTGTTCGAGCCTTCAGGCTTGACCCACTATGAGACGTGTTTAATATCTGCCGGCGCTGGCTCGTGCGTACTGTGATAAAGTATTGCTCTCTATGATGGTTTCTACGTTTTCGTGTAGAAAAATGAAACGAGTAGTAGGTATGATCGTATTTGAAAAAGTATAATGTGTGATTAAAAAACAATTTTATAATTAAGTAAACAAGGCAAACATTGTTCCCTAGCCCGTGTTGGGTGGGTGTAGTTTGTTTGAATTCACATGGTTAAAATCTTATCGATAAGTAGAAGAGAACACACTTGAGAGAGGAATGTGCATTTGAGACTGAAGCTTAATTTCTTTAAAATAATATTTTAAGAAAGTTTTGGTGCTGCGCCAGTTGCCCTTTTCAAGGACTTCGTTTATATCTAGATTCCCTCTGGTCCACTGCCGGACGACAGCTGCTTGGAGCGAAATTTATCCTCGCATCCAGGAAAACTTTTCGTAACCAGCCCGCGATTACAGTTTGGGATGCCGCTTTCACTTACCTTCTGGTTGTAATAAAAAGGTTTTGTTCAAGCGCCTGCTGCTATCTTCATCGCAACAAGTCTCCTGAGACCCATGTCGATTCGCAGATCAAAATGCTAGGCGTTTTCTAAAGCTAAATATGTAATCCTACCTGCAATCATTCACTTTTTTTCTTCTTTTTCGAAACAGCGTCTTAATTGTATCTCCGTCAAAATTGTAATTGGAGTAATTATTTAATTAAACTCTGTAAAGCGAATTTGGGCTTATCTGCAATGGAGAAGGCCAAATGGGATGGCATTAGAAGAGAAATTCAGTTTCCCTAAAAGGTGTTTCGCCTAAATCCAACTCCATGTTCGTCTTTTAAGTATTCGTGAAATTGTGTTTTCTATGTTCGTTATCTTGGCTTGTGGTAGCGCTTTATAGTTCTCCAACGTATCCCAAATCAGACCTGGATATTCTATTCGCCTGTTAGGTGTTAAGTTAGTGTTTGCCTCACTAATGTGCCAGCCTAGATTTTCCAGAAGGGAGACAGCCCAGTTAGCCTGGTGGGTTAGGATACCAGCATTCTGATGCAACAGCAGCAAATCATCTAAGTACACAATAGTTCGAATACCATGATTCCTTAGGACACTGGCAACCCAGTTTGATAGCTTTGCAAAGATTGATGGGGCACTCGACAGACGGAACGGCAGACAGTTCATATTGTATATTTGGTCATTATAAGAAAAAGACAAGAATCTTTTGTGGCAGTCCTTAACGGGAATATGATAGTATGCGTTCGATATGTCCAGTTTTATGAGAAAGTCTCCAGGTTCTCCATGGTTTGGCAAGTTTTTTGTAGGTTTACAAGCCGAAACTTCTGTGGGTATACAAAGTAATAAAGACGTTTAAGGTTAAGTATCATTCTTTGAGACCCGTCTGTTTTTTCTCTAAGGAATATTGGTGAAAAGTGTCCTGATCTATGCCGGTTTGGAGATAAAATCCCGAGTTGGACAAGTTTTGAGATCTCTTCGGATATGAGGGGATCGTTTTGGCCCGAATTTCTTCCCCGCCTCCTTTGAGAGCGAGGTTAATGGTGGTTTATTGACAAAAGGAATTTTGTAACCCTTTAAGACGTTCAGAATGACATCAGGTGCCCCTAAAGACTTGCACACGTCTGCCTTTTCCGTCAGTTGACCCGCCTGGAATACCTTATTGCCTTTTCTTTTGGGTATGGGCTCGAAAAGTCTTGTTCGTTTTAGGAGCTTCGGCTTTTCCAGTGTTCCGAAAGGATTGTGACGGTTGGATTGTACGGTCGGGCGGCTTGGACTGGTGTCGGGATTTGTAGGTGGTCTTTGTCGTATCCTTTTTCTTTAAACTCACGGAGGAGTTCGCGTTTTTCTTTGGAAAGAATTTGAACGTTCCTCCCTGTTCTTTCATGACCGCCCCCAATTTCTCTTCTAAGAATAAGTGAGTTGCAGAGGGAGGGATCTCATGTAGCAGGTCATTTAGGATCTTGTTGGGTGACTTATATGTTTCTCTCCTCTGTTGTATGATTTCTGCCCGTCGACCGCATGTATATTGGAGATGATTGTCAGATATTTTTCTAAATTCACAGTCGGGTCCGAGGAGAAGGTTGTACACTTCGCGCTGCGTTGCTGAATCAAGTTTATTACAGGCGTCTTGGAATGCCTCTCTTTGTTACAGAAGGCCGTGTGTGAGTCGGATTGCTCCAGTTGTGCCAGAGACTACCAGGATGGCGTTGCCGTGGATAGGTGATTATTTATTTTGAGCGCGCAAAATACCGGTGTAGCATGGAATGTTTTCTGCAGTTCCGCATACCTTATGTTTCTC
The DNA here is from genome assembly GCA_947308005.1 of Yponomeuta malinellus. Classification (NCBI taxonomy): domain Eukaryota; kingdom Metazoa; phylum Arthropoda; class Insecta; order Lepidoptera; family Yponomeutidae; genus Yponomeuta; species Yponomeuta malinellus. Next base: position 8,615,471 of record OX371006.1, on the reverse strand, counting down.
CAACCATCGTTGTCCAGTCTCTGGTATCGTTTTCCTTGCTCAGCGAGATTTCTTGGTCATCGAAATCGTCTGGGGTCTGGTGTATTGACGAAGGAGTAGAGTCAGAGGAATCCTGTGATTGGCTCTTGCCGCTCATGGTGGTATGTATGGTGTCGATCCTTCCCGCAAGCGATTCGATGGATTTGTTTTGCGCCGCCAGGACTTTTGACAGTATGCCATCATCATTCTTCTGCTTCTTGGGCGATGGGTGGTCTTCGGGAGGCAGGTGTCTCTTTGTGCCATCTCTGTCCCGTCCTGGAGTTATCGGTTGCTCCTGATGCCGATGTTTCCTCCTGATGCCTGCTGAGGCTGACTCCTTGGAGCTGGTGGACTCAGCTACCACACTTCGAGCGGAGAGACTTGGTTTTAGTTGGCGAACCGTGTTCATAAATTGCTCGTACGATTCCGAGTGTATTTTCTACATGATGGAGTGAGGGGCGTATAGAAGCGCACGACCCAGAGGCCATTCGAGGAGTTTTTTCTTTAATGACCTATAACGCCTTTCAGATAAATGAGAGTTTTCCGGAGAAAAGGCATATCGTATTCAGTAACGATGCCATGAAGCCTTAAAAAATGGATGACCACTTATCAAGAGTACATGCTGACAAAAAAAGTAAGCCCATGACATTTTTTCAAGCACTTAAAGAAAAACTAAACAAAAGGCCATCCATAAGATCGATGCTTGCGTCATCATCTATTAAAGACGTTTACGAGCATCCTATAATATATCTTTACTAATAGCGAAGTCGGGGAAACCCCACACAATTGGAGAGCAGCTTATCTTACCAGCCATTGCGGAGGTCCTTAACAATGTATTGCACAAACCCGCACATGATATTTTAAAGAGAATACCTTTGAGCAATAACACCGTGCAGAGACGACTAGACAAGATGGGACGCGATGTGGAAAACATTTTATGCAAGTTCTTACAGACCAACAGATTCTCTCTTCAGTTGGACGAGTCTACATTACCCGGCAATGAAGCTCTGTTGTTAGGATATGTTCGATATATCAAAGTTGAAAATATGTGCCAAGAACTGCTTTTTGCTACATATTTAGAGACTGATACCAGAGGAGAATCGATTTTTCAGGCCGTAGAAATTTTTTTTACTGAAAAAGCTATTCCATGGAAGAACATTGTTTTTGTTGCGACTGATGGTGCACCGTCTATGATTGGTCGTCATCGTGGTTTTATAGCTCACTTAAAGCGACAACTGCCTGATGTAGGTACTGGTCATTCACTGCGTGATTCACAGGCAGCATTTAGTAGCAAAAAAGCTGAGTCCTAGATTGCATAAGTCTTTACAATGTAATAAATGCTATCAACAAGATTCTAAGCAATTCTTTGAACTCTCGGTTATTTGCTCAGCTATGTGAGGAAAACGACGAAGTCTTTACTCGATTACTTCTGCACACTAAAGTTCGCTGGCTATCAAGAGGCTCTTGCTTAGAAAGATTTTCAGCCATTTTTGAATCTGTGTTGGAGTTTTTACAAGAAAAAGATCCGAATTTGAAAGAAAATCTGAACAATTGTAAAACAGATATTTATTATTTAACTGATATCTTTGGAATGTTCAACAAAGTTAATTTGCAGCTGCAGGGTGACGATCTTAACTTGATTAAAACAAAATCAATAATATCGGCCTTCGTGGGTAAACTAATCCTTTATAAACAAAATTTAGGCAGAAAAGAATATTCGCAGTTTCCGCAAATGCTTCAAGATGATGACATTTTATTACATGTCACTCACTTGAATGCATTACACTAGTGGTTATATTCTCTTTGCATTACACAAGGATTTTACGAAGAGGTTTGAGGATCTTTTAAATTTACAAATTCCTCAATGGATAATAAATCCGTACAATACCACAGCCATAGAAGAAGCCAATTTGATAATGCAAGAAGAGTTGATTACCATCAGCACAGACGAAGAGCTTAAGCAGAAGTTCAACCAAGGCTATCAGAAGTTCTGGTTGCAACGCAACATTGAAACACAGTATCCTACATTGTGGAACATTGCTGAAAAAAGCTTCAGTGTGGTAACAAACATTTTGACGAAACAAAGAAACCGTTTGAAAATCAACGAACGTGGAGATTTAAGGCTGCAACTCACGAATATTGAACCGGGTGTAGCTAGATTGGTAGATAGTCACCAGGTTCATCCATCACACTGAATGTTTTATTTTCTCTTTGCGAATTAATACTTTTTTAAATATAATTTCCTACCTACTTAAGATTCTTTAAGTACTTAATTTGTAATAATCATTATAAATTAAACTCGATATTTACTAAGTTGTATGTCTTTTTATTTTGTTAAATTTTGATGAGAAAATGAAGTCAACTTTACTCACTTAACCAAGTGCAAAGTTTTCCAATTGGTACCTTAGTACCTAGGTATTTTGTATCAATAGGAAAAAACTAAAGATAGGCCCCCTTATTCATTTATTCATAATAGTCTGCTAACTTAAAGCATTGCTAATTCTCACTCTGTCTTCTTCTATTGACCTGTCAGAATGAAAAATAACACTGTGTAGCAGCTGTTTTAAGTTAGCGGACCATTATGAATAAGGGGGTTGATCTTAAAAGTAGGTAATTTGGCCATGGGGGTCTAAGGTAACAGTTCATTTTGGAAAAGGGGTCACTTGTCCAAAATAGTTTGGGGATCCCAGCTCTAAACCGTACCTTTTCAAGCAAACCGCCCGCCGCCGTACTAAATGGTGAGCACAGGCTGGCAACACTGTAGAAAATATTGTTTTGTTGTCTGTCAATGTCATTCGTAAAATCGTAAAAAAATATTAAGCGGTGCTGACCTGCATATAATTAGAGATAATATTGCAATAAAATGTCTTTAGACACCGTTCCAAAAGATTTAAGAGGCTTAAGAGCTTGTTTGGTGTGCTCCTTGATCAAGGTAAGAACCACTAGTTGTGTGTTACTTCATTACACATTTTTTTTCAAGTCAATACTGTTTACTTCCTTTCATTCTTCCAGACTTTTGACCAGTTTGAGTATGATGGCTGTGACAACTGCGACGAATTTCTGCGCATGAAAAACAACAAAGACAATGTTTATGACTGCACCAGCAATAATTTTGATGGGTACTGTTTCTTTTTTTAGAGTCGAAGAGTGCCAATTAATATGCCTACAACATCGAACTTTACTTACCAAACCGACAGTCTGTCTAGATGGAAATACTGGTTATATAACATAACATAACATTTACATAAAATAAAATTTACATACAGGCACATACTTGCTTCCGGCCCCACACTAGGATACCCTGTGTCGTGGGAACCAGAAACAACGACATCACAAACATGTAAACATCCAAGACCTGGGGTTTTTTTTTGTCCCCAGCCGGGATTCGAACCCGGGACCTCTCGCATGGTATGCAGATGCACTACCGCTGCGCCATGAGGTTGTCTTGACTACCTGACGTTATGACTACCTTAAATGATGAGTACCTTGTTGGTCTAGCGGTTAACACGCTTGGCTACCAAAACAGAGGTCAAGGGTTTGATTCCCACTGGAGATATGCCCTTGTTTAAATACCATTGTTCCACACTTCATATTTCATCTACCTATGATTTTCAGAATGATTGCTGTAATGAGTCCAGAAGACAGCTGGGTGTGCAAATGGCAGCGTATAAGTAAGTTACTTGTTTGTTCGAAAGAAAAAGTCCCCTTTTTGCAACATAGTCAATAGTAATAAGTCCTCCTTTGTACATCTACAGTTACCTGTTATCTAAGTTTTATATCTTTAATTTTGTTCAATAAAGCGTAACAAACAATAAATTCAAACTTATTGCCAAATTTTCCTAACCAGCTGTATGCTGCAACTGTCAAGCTGGCCCCTAATATCTTGCAAACTCAATCCTACTACTGCAAGGGGGTCTAGAATTGAGAAAAAATCAGCAAAATCTATCCGTACTACATATCACAGACTAGAATTAAGAAAAAAAGTGCTGAGGTATGTAAATACCTCAGATACTAGGGTTTCCTAGTGATGTTTTCCTTCACCATTATCTAGTGGTATTGCTACTATACCTTCATAATTTTACGTAGCTTAGAAAACAAAGTCATTGGTACATGCCAGGATTTAAAAGCAAAAAAGTTAACCCCTATGTCCTAGCCCTAAGGAAACTTGTTCTTGGGAATGGAAATTAAAAGCCACTGGGAGAGAGAAGTCAACCTGCTAAAGTTATCTTTGAGATTTGGAGAAGCATGTTAAGGGATATGACATCCATCACAAAGCAGTATCATCATTCAGTCACAAGAACTCCGCTGGAAATGGGCCTCCTCCATGGATTTCCAAAAAGGCCAGCTGGAAAGGGGCTTGCATCCAGCCTCTTCCTGCCACTTGAATGAGGTCATCTGTCCATCTTGCGGCTAGTCGTCCTACACTGCGCTTGCCGATATGTGGTCTCACCCATACTAGTCTAGTCGCCCATACTGCGCCATACCCGCATGCCAAGCGTGACGAGTATGACAAATACCCTCATGGCAGACTACCAAAAAACCAGGCCCCCCAGCCCCGGCAGCTCCGCTATTCCTGGCTATGGTAAAGCAGTATCCCAGTTTTAATTTCGTAATTTCCAACAGCTTTTCAATTTTACAATGTAAACTGCCCTGAATGATTGATAAATTGTTTCTTAACATGAAGTACATATGTTTAGCTTATAAATCAACTAACAATTGTGATTTAACTCAATTCTAGATCACTGCAGCAGTTACTTTTTTTGATTCTTCTTAAAAAAATTACTGCTGAAAGTCCATTACTTTAAAAGCACAAAATATACATACTACTTCTTTGCTTAATTTTTTCTAGCCTTGCCCATTGCCCTTAAACATTAGAATTATTAGAAATCTTGTTTTCAGGTAGATTCTGCAAAGGTGTATATGCTATATCGGTGTCCGGAAGACTTCCTGCAGGTGTGATCAGAGAAATGAAGAGCCGTGGCATTGCATATAGACCAAGAGACACCAGTCAAAGATAATGCACACAATTTTGTATTTAAAGATTAAGTTGTAATTTTTTACTGATAAAATAAAGTTATGTAAGTAAGCCACAGTGTTGTTACTTTATTGGTCTACTTAACTATAAAGGGGTTGTTGCTTTTTATTGTCAGAACTGTTTGTAGGGAGGGACAGACGATGAAAACTTTATTAAAACAATACTATTTTATTATTCCAATTAACATAACAAAACAATAGATATGAGCAATGTAAAAAATATCTCAATGTCATACATAACTGAAAAAAAAATTAATTAATTTGATTTTTTACCAATACTGTGCTTTACAAGCTAAGAGGAATTAATATACTGTTGCTTTATACTAAACGAAAATATTTTGTGTGATAAATGCTTCTAACTTAATCATCTTAGAACTAAACTAAAATATTGTACTGCATTGCAAGTTGTTGATCTTGCTTAATATTCTAACTAAATAGTTTTAAACATGATGTTGGTGTCACAATACAACACAAGCCAGGTTGTTGTCAACTACCACTTCCCGAAGGTGGTGCTTTAAATTCCTTATCTGTGCCCAAAATGTCCTTATCAATTTCCTTAAAATCAATGTTTTGCTGCTTCATTGCATTCTGCAACCAAAACATAACATAAACTCACACCTGTATCCCAGAGGGGTAGGGGGTTCTGCAACCAATTAACACAATTAGTAAATTACTCCTAGATCTCTAAAAAGAGATAACAATTTACAACCTGCAGTGCTACTATGTAAGTCCTGCACTGTACGGAGTTCTGATTTACCCTTCTTCAAAAAGTCAATTACCTACATGCATATTTTGGCACTTTCGAGTCGTCAAAATGGTTAACACGATACAGTGGAAAGTTACGAGTTACTTTAATTACATTTATACTCGTCAGTATAGAGTACATTTTCCTACAATAAATTTACTGCCGACCGATTTTTACTAGACAAAGTTAAAACATAGATATAACCAACTTAAGTAAGCAAAGGGTTGGTAGCTCACCTTCACACATTCCTGGTAAACCTTAAAAATGCCTGCACATATAGAATCATCATGATCACCTTTCAAGAATCGCTCTGAAAACCAACTATTGAAACAATCGTCATACTTTTTCTTCAGCTCCGTACATTCTTCCCCGATGCTATTCATGGTGAAATTAACTTAAATTAAAAGAAATAAACTACTTTTCGGCTTGTAGTATGTATTATCTGGGACAAAAATCTCTAAATTGCGCTTGCTAATGTCTTTTTTTCTTTTTAATCTGTGCTTGTTAGTACCAATAGTACCTACCCAAAATAACCTCAAAAAGTCAAAATAAAAAAATAATGTACTCTGTGACAATACCAAAGAGTGATGTAATCGTGTTCTGAGATAACCGGTAAAACACCGGTTATTCATTAAACCGATAATAAACGGTTATTTAAAAAAGTTATTGATTACTTTGGGTAGTGAACAACCATGTCCCGGAAGGCAGCGTAATTTGTTGGGTGTGGCCGGTGGCCAAGACAAAATTCACAATGCTTTTTTGAGATGAAACTTATTTTCGAAGTAAGAATGTCATAGTTCCTAGAGAAGCTCCAAAGAATGCTAATATGAGTGTTGTTTTGTTGTAATGGGAATAATTAATGTTTTTAAGACTAAAATTTTATCTTATCTGTAAATAAGTAAATGTACATTAGCCGTCAGGCGGTTGATTAAACTATTTATTAGAAGCCAGCACAACCATTTGGGTCCAAGGTCCTTCTAACGTTCGTTCCACACGTGAATAAAAGTAAGTTTAATATATTTTTGAATAAAAAACGCCAAGATATTGACATCTCGGTATTCGGCAAAGTATAAAATATAATAAAATATCTTTTACGTTTGCACAGATGAGCATTTTTTTCTAAACTGCTACCATGGGTTTTTCGACTGTCCGCCGACTTTAGATATCATTAAAATGAATATTTAGTACGGCAACTACAATAAATTTTGATACGAAATGAAAGTATATTTTATAATCTTATGAGGAAATAGTTTAATTGCACTTAATTATTCATAAATTAAAAAAAATACAACATTTAGTTACATAAGGTACCCCTTTTTTGTAGTGTCCCCCCCTAAAATTGAAACTTTTAATTGGAATTATAAGCATAATCTATTGACTTTTGTAACAATATTAGTATTTTTATGGTATAAATAAATGTAAATTTTACTAAATTATCTCGTTTCAGTACATGTTTAATACAAAAAATAAGAAATAACGAGGTTTTATCAGTGTCCCTGATTTTGAAAAAACCGGAATTCCGATCACGTTACCGTGTAAAAAATATACCAAAGAAATAAAATTTTCTTCTAAATTGATGTTTTTTTATATTTTGCAACCCTAATTAAGACATAGCAACACAGCATTATGTCGGTCTGTCAGTCAGTCTGCAGTAAACCTTGCGACAAGATCGGATGTGATCGCGCGGATGAAATTTTCCGTAAGTAGTTACCCAATTTTTAACATTTAATAACTTATTAAGTGATGTGTTTTAGTGTATATTAATATAGTAGTAATATGCAATGTCTAAAGCCAAATGCTAAAAACAACAGTCATTGAATTGAATATTGGTTCTTATATGTATTTAAGTATTTTTAAAATATGTCATGTTTCATTCGTTACTTCTGGTTCCGTTATCATTTTGATGGTAACGAGTAGAAGAAAGTAAAAAAGTAACGTATTGGAACGATAAAGAATCGTTCACGTTGAGAATAGAGATACATATTATAAATTTTACATTTAAGAAAAAAATGTTTTATTTGGCGACACGTTCCATTTCTACAGGGATAGGATAGCTTTGATATAATTAATGTTAAATTTTCTATTCTTTTATATTATTTCTTTTATATAATGATATTGTATTTATTTTAATTGATTTGTGACTGTGTGAATAAATGTCATTTAATCAAATTTGTTGTTTTTAGATAAAATGCCTCTAACAGCAGCGGAAAAACAAAAAAGATATCACGAGCGTATCAAGAATGACCCTGAAAAAGACAGATTACAGAAAAGGAAGGACATAGATAGAATAAAAAAATGGAAAGAAAAAAGGTGAGAAAAAATATATAGTTCCTGTTTGACTGATATTACTTTAGATATAAAGAAAAAACACATAGTTCCTGTTTATTTTTTGTAATTTGAATTCTCATGTTTAAAGTAAGTAATGTGATAAAAATTTCAATGTTGTGCAATGTTTTACTAGTAAAGTCTTAACCTGCCTATAATTGAGTTTACCATTAAGTTTTTATGACTGCAATAAATTTAGCTTATAAGAAAAGTGATAATAATCCCTGAATTTTTTTTTAATTTTATTGTGTGGTAGTCATATTTTTTCAAAAAAGTTATTTATAAGTTTTGATAAGCCTTAAAATACTATAATTAAGGCTTAAAACATTTTTCAAAATGTGCCTTGTTTTCTGTATTACTTGTTTACTTTTGATATGCCTTAAAATACTATAATTTTAAAGTTTAAAAGATTTTACAAAATGTGCTTTGTTTTCTATATTACTTGTTTACTTTTGAAAAGTCTTATAGTATTAATTAAGGTTAAAACATTTTACAAAATGTGCCTTGTTTTCTATATTACTTAATGTTATTTTTTTTTTATTGAGAAGATTTTAGACTTGTTTGTATTGAACTTATATGATTTAAGTTAGTTTAATGATTATATCATTAGCTTAAGAAATTAACAATACTGACTGCCGTGCCGCATTCTCAGTGATTACTTACTTAATTTTAATTTCATAATTTGAATTTAGATTAGGTCAGCCGACAGTTGCCACTTTCACAACTAACAAATAGTACCAAGTTAATTATCATTAACTCTAGACAATCACTTTGAGTACAGCAGCTGGTATCTGATAATTTTTTTGTGATTTCACTGTTTGGTAGTCATCAATGATAAGTCTTAAAATACTTTAAATAAATAATTTCTCAATAAAATATGTTTCATTTATTATTTAGAATTATTGATCATTATTATTTAGGTAAAAGCGCCTTTCATTATTTTTTTAAATGTTGGCTTTTTTTGTCATCGTAAATGCAGCTTTATGAATTCGTTACCATCTTTTTCGTTACTGTCCCCTGTTGATAAGAGGCATTTTTTGATAAAAACTTACACTAATGTAAGCTTTTCTTTAATTTTATCTTCAAAATATGAAATAGAATTGCAGTAGCTTTCTATTTTATATTAAAATATTTTAAATGATCGCATGGTTCTTTCATAAAATGGAAAAATATCTAGTGTTCATCCGCAAAGGTAACGAAATGGATAAACAGGGGCCAGAAACAATATGAAATAAACTACACAAGCAGATAAAATAACAATAATATTGTAAAAAATCATTTAAACTACCAATTAATCTAAATTTTATTTAATTTTACCCCATTGTTTAGGCATAATATTGAAAATACTATGGTAACGGAATGGGAACAAAGATTATACCAAGCTTACTTAAAATGCTTGTAAAATCTTTTCTTTAAATATTATCCTTAAATAATTACTAATTTGTCAAAATTTAATAAATAAGGAATCATATAAAAGCTTCAAACTGTACATAAATCGATGTTTTTAAAATAGGTCCAAAAAAAGGTATGGTAGCAGTTTAGAAAAAAATGCTCAGATGAGGAAATGAAATGAAAATGAAAAAAACTTTATTTAGAAAAGGGTTAAAAGAGTGGTTACTAGCAGGAGCCAGGCTTCTTCCAAAACACATAATAATAGGTGTTTTTAATAGGAGTCTTTTTAGTTTTGTTTATTTAAAGTTTTTTTAATTTTTTTTATTGGCAACTCGAATCGATCCTGTCTTGGATGTATCACTAGTCTGTTTTTTGGCAACTGTCAAAAAATACCTATTAAATTTGTTCATAGAGTATAGTTAGTCAAGGCATTTGTTGAAATAGGTACATACTATGTGGACATCAATAAAAGTTTATTGGCGGTATGGGCTTAAGCTCTTAGCCTTTTCCATAAAGGAAAAAATAGTACAAAAAGAAAGAAAAATAAGTTTATTTTGTAAGGTCGTGATAGACGACGGCTGTTTGAGGAGTAGGCGAACAGAAAGTCACATTTCCATTTTACAAAATTTTAGGGAAATTGACGAAAATGTAAAAAAGCATCATTATAAGATATTTTTTATAATTTTATTTGTAAAAACTGACGAAGTGAGATAGACCTACCGATTATGCTTATTATGTATTTTTTTTAAAAATCGGTCGTTAAGTTATTTCAGTTTCAAAATTGGAAATGTAACGTTTTGTTGGACGTGCCTGGAAATGAAACTTTTTGGTAGGGTATGAATGGAAATGTTACTACATTCACATTAAGAAAAGAAAAACGATTATCAATGTTGACAATTATTTTTTTTTAAAGTTACTTTTTGTTTAGACTGCCTATGAATCGACGCATTTACTATGGGAAAAGTTACTTTTTGTACAGGTTTTTGTTAAAGCGTTCAAAATCGTAATAAAAATGAAGGAAATGTTACATTTTGGAGGAACTCAGTACTTTTAAAAATTAATTTCTACGGGAAATATCGCGATATGAACGGAAACGGTATGTGTATATGGTGGGATTCAGTGTTGCGAGAGTAAAAAAATAATAATAAAAAAAAGGTAAAAAATGGAAATGTAACTTTCTGTTCGCCTACTCCTCGTTTACATTTGCCAGTGAAATGCAGTGATGGTCACACTGTACAGAAAAGCCTGTGTGGTGTGAGCATGCTTTCTGTATTTTTCGTCTGTTCACACCATGCAGGCAGCCTGCTTCCCCCACTACTACACACATTTTCGGACCCCCAGTTCAAAATTAAAAGTAAGTTCATTAGCGAGTTGGCCAAGTAGGTACTATCGTCGCGGTACAACTATATTCTCTCGGCCGTTTAGCTAAAGTCGATTACGTCGATATGCTATACATTCGTTTTCTCGTTGCGTCACGTTTTCAAAAATATAAAATCAGTAATGAAATATTATCGTGAAAGCCAACAACCAAACATTATGCCCAAAGTAGGTCAACTTGAACCAAATACACAAACATTTTTTCGAGACCTATACAACCAATAACAAAAAAAAGACAAATTCACTGTATTCCACCAAAACATAGCGGGTGTATTAAACAAACGTGATATTCTACAGATAGCCCTAGCGGATTAATGCTGTTTGCTTAACAGAAACCTTTTTAAAGCAGGGTGCAGAGCGAAAACTAAGACTTAATAATTATAAATTAGTGGCATCTTTCTGTAGAATTAATGAACGTAGGGGTGGCTCCTGCATATTATTGAAAGACGACATAGAATATAAGTCTATCAATTTCACAAAAAGAGTATGAATTTGAGGGCTGTGCTGTACAATTAAATGGTCATAATATTACAATTGTATGTATTTATAAAACACCAACAGCAAACACTTTTAACTTCCTACGACATTTAGAGTTACTACTTGATAAACTCACAAAAATATACAAAAATTACAGAATTATTTTAACTGGCGATTGGAACACTGACTTATTAAAAACTAATAATACTACAAGGGAACTCATTTCAATACTAAGCAATAATAATCTTAGGAGTCATATAGACAAACCTACGAGAAAAAAGGCCTGTATTGATATTAAAGCAAGTAATATCTCCTTGGTAGATTCAGAAATATTCTATTAGGTCTTTCTGATCATGAAACCGGGCAATGTATATATTTTGACAACAAAAACGACTCTTTATTTTATGACATTTGTTTCCCAGAAATTAAAATTAAAATTATCAGTAAACCAATAAAAAACAAATGGTTAACTAAGGGTTTAAAAAAAAGTTGAATCATGAAAAGAAAACTTTTCCTTAAATATCATTTATGGCCAGAAAATAAAGAGAGTAACAAAATTAATTACACAAAATACGCAAAAGTACTTAATAAATGTATAATACAAGCACAAAAAAATATAAACAGCTGCCGGAGCCGTAACGTATGCATATCCGACAACAAATTAATATAATTTAACCAAAAAATACCGCTGGGTAATTATTTTTATTTTTTAGGTATCAAAATAAATACTTTTTACTTGCGCGCAATGAAACGCATGCAATTGAACGACGCACAGAGTGGCGGGGCGGCGGGGTACCGACGTAGGTAACGACGACCGCGAGCTCGATTCGGTCTCACTCACTCACTCACTCGTCTCAATTCGATCGTCCGGGCCGTGGCCGCACCCGCACCCGTACACAACGACCTTGGTAGTCAGCGATACGGTAGGATACCACTTTTTGTTCGATTGACACACTTATGCCTGTGCGATAAGAGCTACTATGGGCTATCCTAGCGTGTCGCTGACCGTACCTACAGCCATCACAGTTGGGTTGTAAAGTCGTCGCTGTAGTAGTGGGCAGCAGCAGCCGGCAAGATGTGTGTGGTGTAGTTTGAGGTGTAAATTTGAAACGTGAAGATTTTCTGAAGCACATTTGAGTAGGTATAAATAATATCTAGGTACCTACTTACCTACTCGACGTCTGTGTCTTCGTCGGGAAGGGGCCGCTCAGCACGGACAAGATACGGCTCGAACTGGCGACCGTCTACTTGAAGGCAAACGCGCGCCCGGTGCAACGTTTGTCGGTGAACCAGCTGTAACAGCCCTTCCCGTGCAGATGCTCGCTTCAGGTCGTCGAAAACCGCGACAATCTTTTCCCTCATGTCCTCAGCGGTCTCACAGGGCCGGTCAAACACTCGCTCTTTAACATAACCCCATAAAAAAAAGTCCAATGGGGTTAAGTCGGGTGAACGTGCTGGCCAAGCGTGAAGACCATGGCGGCCGATCCAGCGACGGTCGAACAGCTCATTTAGCCGCTGCCGCACCAGCAGCGTGCAGTGTGGTGGCGCGCCGTCGTGCTGGAACCATGTTTGCTGCAACCGAGCCAGGGTCATTTCATCGAGACAATCTGCTACGTAGCCGTTGAGCAGCTGCAAGTAGGCAGCACCATTCATTCTGGGCGGCAAAAATACGGGGCCCAGAATTTTTTCACCAACGATACCGGCCCACACATTCCACTTCCACCTTGTCTGGAACCCTGTCTCCTGTATCTGGAATGGGTTCTCGGAACCCCACCAATGGGCGTTTCTCCTATTCCACATACCGTTGTTTGTGAAGGTGCTTTCATCCGTGAAAATAACATTTCGCACAAAAGCCGGGTCATTTTCATTGTGCTGCAGCAACCACCTGCAATACGCCATACGGCGTTCTGCATCGCCTGGCACGAGAGCTTGCACCTTGTGGATTTTATAGGGCCGCTGTCTATCCTTCTTCAGAACCTTCCAAACGGTGACGTAAGACACCCGATGTCGCGCACGATGACCGTGCCGCCGGCGCAGCACGCGCGCCGCCGTCCGGACGCCCAAGCGCGGGTTCTCTTCCACCAGAGCGAGAATTGCCTGTTCAGTTGCAGGACGTATTTGACGACCGCCGCCTTCTGCAACGGGCACGACCGGCCGATTTTCCAAGACTCGATAGTAGAATCACCCTGGACTCCGTTGGTTGATGAGCGTTGGGGTATCTGAGGCCATACAGACGCAGAGCCTCAGCTGCATTTCCCTCTGCTATGCCGTAGCAGAATATCATATCCAGATACTCCCTAGCACTGTATTGATGAGGCATTGTAGTTTACTATCACAAATAACACAGTACACAATTAAAAAAACCGCGACAAGCGAAGCTATACGTAGGTAATGTAATTCAATGGTAATGTGCATGCGCATCCGATGACGCGAGAAACCGGACTAAAGGAAAGAAATTGCATTGATTGAACTTCATTGAAGAGAGTGAGTCAAACAAACTTTCGTTCGTTATAAAGGTCCCATCACACTGTGACAGACTTTCCTTCAAACCTAGAAAAGTACCTACCTACTTGAAGTTGGTAGAAAAGTTTCGTTTATTATTTTAGTTTGTGAATCTGACTCTCAATTTCAGCAAGATTCCCTAACTCATAGGCACTCACTTTTACTGAAGTACCTAGGTATTTAATGGAGGAATTACAAGTTTAATTTAACTATTTGGACCCGCGAGCTCTTTTTTTCTTAGCTTAACTAAGACACTAGCGATGCCACCATGGTAAAAAAACATAATATTTTCTTTTGTAATATGATTTGATAAAAATAACGAACCTCCTACGACCAAGCGCAGGTATCAAGGATGACACACACCAACGCGGTGGCGGTGGCGATGGCGGTCCATACATAAATCTTTTAAGGCCTACTGCCTTAAAAGCGCCGCGCCGTCTGCAGCAGCGCCGCGCCGTCTGCAGCGCCGCTCCGTCTGCAGCGCCACGCCGTCTGCAGCGCCGCCGCCGGCCGGTAGCAGCGGCGCGTGTGTGGTAGGTAGGAACTTTTTTGAGCGCGCCTCGCCGTCTGCAGCGCGCCCCGCCGTCTGCAGCGCGCCCCGTCGTCTGCAGCAGCGGCGCGTGTGTGGTAGGTAGGTACTTTCTGGAGCGCGCTCCACCGTCGGCAGCGCCTCACCGCCGGCAGGCAGCGGCAGCGTGTGTGGTTTGTTTATCAAACAAGCTGCCATTCAACGGAACCATGTTCGGTTTGATACCTGCGTCCGAGTATTCTTGATTAATGTAATTTTTTGTGGTAGCATTGAATTTTAAAATTCAATGGTGGTAGGTATTCGTAGTAACTTTAAGTATGTCCTCTCGTTAAATGGAATACAATGGTGTAAGTTTGGAAATTTTACAAGCCTAATGTTTCTGTATGAACCCGATTCACCTGACATCACAAAAACAAAATGATGGCAGAATTGGCAAACACCGCGGTCGTTTGTAAACCTGTAGCATTATTATTATTCCCGCTTTGATGAATTCGTACCCCGAGCGACGTGCGTCACGGATATGGGCGTAATGTAAAATACAATGGTAGCTCTTACTACGCACGGGATACGTGCGTCAATCGAACAAAATGGGTTATCCTAGCGTTTCGCGGACTCTACCCACCTACTTGCGCGAGTGTCCGGTCGGCCCGGGTCAAGGAACCCCAGTGGCGCGCGCGACCGCGGCTGACCTCAAACAGAACACCTGATAGCGCCGCGCCGCGCGCGTTGCGTAGTTGCGTAGCTATGTTTGTGTGATAGATGGATGCGACGTTTGAAGGGGTCGCGAATAGATTGCGCGGCGAAATTTCAAAATCGGTTTTTGTTTTGAAATATTGATAATTCACATGGAGTTTCTATGGAAGAAATATTGTTTATACGGTTCTAGTTCTATTTCGGCAAAAAAATGGAAAAAAAAGTCTCGACTTTGCACCTCAATATCTCGTAAACCGTTGATTTCCCAACTATGGTTTCTTGGGAAAAAATGTTCGGTATGGTATAGGAAATGCGTGGTTTCCCGATCCGGCTGCGGTCTTTTAACACCCGTTATAAAATATGCCAAAAATACCTGCAAAGCAGCATGGGAAACAATCAAATCAGAACAAGATTTGAAAAGAAATAAGGACGAAATAAAAGAAATAAAAATAGGTGATGAGACTTATAACGACCCCTCAAAAATATGTGAAACTTTTAACGAATTTTTCATAAATATTACTAAAAGCACTAATCCACATAAACACACAACAAAGTACAATTCAAACTAATGACAGCACAATTTACGTAACACCAATTAATGAAGAAGATACGGTCAAAATAATAAAGTCTCTAAGTAAGTAATACAAATGCAACTGGGTATGACAATATAAATACTAAAATAATCAAACTCGTTGCTGAATTTATAAAAAAAACCGTTAACACACATAATAAACTTATCTATAAAAGATGGAAAATTTCCGTCTAAACTAAAACTATCCATAGTCAAACCATTATTTAAAAAGGGTGAAAAAATGGATACAAATAATTATAGACCCATAACCTTAATACCCATACTTTCAAAAGTTCTGGAAAAGGCTATGTATAACAAAATACATGGCTTCCTTATTAATTTTAAAATACTTAAAAAATAGCAATTTGGTTTTAGAAAAAGCTCATCCACTACACTTGCGTGCTTTCATCTTATGAAAATTATAACAGAAAGCCTAGATAAAAAAGAAACAATAGCAGGAGTTTTTCTTGATATGAGCAAAGCTTTCGACTTTGTCTGTCACAAGAAGCTCTTAAATAAGCTTTCTCATTATGGAATAAGAGGCAAATGCTTAGAATGGATAGAGAGTTACTTAAGCGATCGACAACAATGCGTAGAAATTAGTAGAGTTATTGGCATAGAAAAGAAACGTTTTCAATCCACATTTAAACATAATAATTGTGGTATCCTAGGGCCACTCCTCTTCTTGTTGTATATTAATGATTTACCAAATGTTACGGAGTATGATTGCGTTCTATTTGCAGACGATACCACATTCCCCGTAAAAAATAAAAAAGCAATTCTAGAAAATGAAATAAATTTAACGGTAAAACAAGTTATTGCCTGGTTGACAGATAACAACTTAAACATAAATATAAATAAAACAAAACTAATAAGATTTCAAACACATAACTCATCAACAGTAAAACTAGATATAGAACATAATAATAACAGAACAGAAGAAGTCGATACTACATTATTCCTGGGCTTAGAGATAGACAAATACTGTACCTGGAAACCACATACCAACAGGGTCTGCTTAAAACTAGATAGGTTTGTGTACGTCCTAAAACGTCTTTTTAAGATAGCTACTAAAGAACGTAGTGTGGCCGTGCCGGGCCATGCCGTGGGGTGCCGGCTTTAGAATAGTACTCCCCCATCCCTTCCCGCGGGTGCCGTAAAAACCGGCTAAGGGACACATTACCAGAAGGTGGGCAGCAGTGCCTTCTGCGAAAATGCGATATACTGCGCTCGCCAACCCGCATGCCAAGCGTGGCGAGTAAGGCAAATACCCTCATGGCAATACACTAAAAAACCAGGCCCCCAGTCCCCGGCGGCTCCGCTATTCCTGGCTACGGTAGCGGCCACGGTAACGGCGGAGCAAGGAGTGCTAAGAATCTCCGGCAGAGATCCGGCTACCACCCCCAAAAACGAAAACGACTGGCCCTGGTAACACACAACATTCGCACATTGAGGACAGACGAAAAGCTAATTGAGCTGGAAGAGGAAATGGGTAGGTTACACTGGGATATCCTAGGGTTATCTGAAGTCCGTCGAGAGGGCGAGGACACGATAACCCTGAAATCCGGTAACCTGCTCTACTACCGGGAGGGCGAGCAACAGTCCCAGGGTGGTGTCGGGTTTCTCGTCCACAAGTCCCTCGTAAATAACATTTTGGCCATCAACAGTGTGTCGAGCAGGGTGATGTACCTAATACTCAGAATATCTAAGAGATATTCGCTGAAGGTCATTCAGGTATACGCACCGACCTCGTCACACTCCGATGAGGAGGTAGAGGCGATGTATGAGGACATTAGTAGGGCCATACATACCTCGGAGACCTATTTTAATGTGGTTATGGGGGACTTCAATGCGAAGCTGGGCACAAGAAGCGAGGGTGAGATGAGAGTGGGGCAATTTGGTTATGGGCAACGGAACCCGAGAGGACAAAGGTTGGCAGAAAGTTGGCAGGTTGTTTTTCCTGGAGAAAGAGGGACTCTTTATGATGAACTCTTTCTTTCAGAAGCCACCTCACAGGAAATGGACCTGGTTGAGTCCCGATGGTTCCACGAGAAACGAGATAGACTTCATCCTGACCTCCAAGAGACAAATATTCAATGACGTCTCTGTGATCAACATGGTGAAAACCGGAAGCGATCACCGAATAGTAAGAGGCACATTGAATATTAATGTCAAACTTGAGAGGTCTCGTCTCATGAAGTCCACGCTCCGACCTACTCGTGCCCATATCCAGAACCCTAAGAACTTTCAACTCGAATTGTCAAATCGCTTTGAA
Organism: Yponomeuta malinellus; assembly: GCA_947308005.1. Lineage (NCBI taxonomy): Eukaryota > Metazoa > Arthropoda > Insecta > Lepidoptera > Yponomeutidae > Yponomeuta > Yponomeuta malinellus. The sequence continues at coordinate 8,597,533 of OX371006.1, read as the reverse complement.
CACGACTCTCGAAGTTGTAGACGAATACGTCTACTTAGGACAAACAGTCCAACTAGGCCGGTCCTACTTCGTGAAAGAGGTCAATCGTCGAATCCAACTCGGCTGGGCAGCATTCGGGAAACTTAGAAAAGTCTTTTCGTCTATATTAGACCTCAATCGCTCAAGACAAAATTATACAACCAGTGTGTGTTACCAGTGATGACTTATGGCACTGAAACGTGGTCTCTCACTATGGGCCTCATAAGAAAGCTCAAGATCACGCAACGAGCTATGGAAAGGGCTATGCTCGGAATTTCTCTACGAGATCGAATCAGAAATGATGAGATCCGTAGACGAACGAAAGTCGTCGACATAGCCCAGCGGATTAGTAAGTTGAAGTGGCAGTGGGCGGGGCACATAGCACACAGAACTGATGGCCGATGGGGCCGAAAAGTTCTCGAATGGAGACCACATATCGGCAAGCGCAGCGTAGGACGACCAGCCACAAGATGGACAGATGACCTCATCCAAGTGGCAGGAAGACGCTGGATGCAGGCCGCTTCCAACCGGTCTTTTTGGAAATCCATGGAGGAGGCCTATGTCCAGCAGTGGACTTCTTGTGGCTGAATGATGATGATGACTAAAGAAGCAGCCTTAAATGCATATCATGGCTATGTGGCATCGGTTCTCCGATACTGTATAATCATATGGGGCAACTCTGTTGAGACTGAAAGAGCTTTCAAAGCACAGAAAGAATGTATCAGGGCACTTACAGGGGCGGGTTGTCTTGATAGTCGTAAGCCCTTCTTCAAAACCCTAAATATACTACCGGTTCCATGTCTGTACATTCATGAAATATGCATTTTTGTTAAAAAAATATCCGCATATCTTTAAAAAGAACCACGAAATATACAACGCAAGAGGCAGAAATGAAGTTAAATTACATGTACCGTCCCAAACACTAGCTTTACACTCTCGCAACTCTTACTGTATGGCTATAAAGATTTATAATCACTTGCCTCAAAACATCTCAATCCTGCCTCTTACTAAATTTAAAACACAGTTACATAAATTCCTATTAGATAATAGGTAGGTATTACAGTGTAAGAGAATTTCTTGACGACAGTCTCATTAATTAACAACTTAAGTATCTTTATAATAGAGTAAAAAAAAACAATATTCCTAATAGATTAATACAACTTTATTTTTTTTCCTCTGGGATACAACTAATTTATATGCTAACTTTCAGTTATATAGGTACCTACTGATAGTTTGTGTTTAATATTCATTCTAAGATTCTAAATTTGTTATTTACATTATTCTCAAAGTCTAATATTTGCACACCTTAACTGGTAGAGCATGCATGTTCTTTTCATTTACTTTACCAGCTACTTTAATGTATTTACCATGCTTTAGCAAATAAAATGTTTTATCTTATCTTATCTTTATCTTATCCAGTGCCACCATAGAAACTAGATCCTAAAAAGGTGGAAAGGCGGACCAGGTTTCAGTTTAAGCTATCGACGGTGGGCGGTCGTGGAAGATGTATCGCCGAGGATCCAGAAGCGGCTCCTACTAGAGGTACGCTGACCTCTAGCCCTCCTTGCACCACAGATCTGGTGAGTCTTTCTGCCATTCCTTTGTCCCACTTTTGAACGTTCAAACAATCGCAATTTACAATTCGTCATCACACAGTCCACTTCATAGCCGCGGAATCCCGGGAAGACAAAACAACGACTATATATCGTCGGCTTATTGCAAGAACTCATTAACCGACATATTCACTATTGGGAGAAAAGAGACTTTCTAGTTCGTTGTTAGTTAATGGTTGTGTTTCCTCCTCCTTATTCCCTATAACATCGTTAAAATAATGCCTGATACTAAAACACCACTATTGTATCATTGTTCAATTCATCTCTATGTCAATACCTTAAAAAAAAAGCGGTTAGTGAGTTTTTGCAGTTAATGACTTCTTGCAATAAGCCGACGAAATATACTAATATATCGCGCGATGTCTTGTTCTACACTAAATCTGATCGCGATTATTTTCTCCGTGCCGACCATGTGTGGAAGCGGGTTGCATGTTGGATATTGTGTTGAAAAAATATCATATCGACGGTTAAGAATCAATAACACCTAACTGACATTTTTGCGATTTTGACTTTTTAATGCAGTTCGCTTTAAAATTCAATTTAGCATCCACTGGAAAAAACACCTAGGTCAAAAAGACGATATTTAAAAAGTTATTGAACCATGACAATATCGTCTATGTGAAATTGACGTAGTATTGTCTGCCAAAAATACCTATCTATTGCGAAGGATGTGTTTACTCCAGCGCTGCTCGCAGCGGACTGGTCCTAAAGCGCTTTTTGTGAGTATACCTAAAAGGACGATGACAGAACGAGTAAATGAGTTGAAGACCGACGCGCTCACTTCAGACATCTCACTTTGTTCGTGTTTTTTTTCACAATTACTTCGTTATCCTCAGTAATAATTTGAAAAAATTGCTGAAATTGTATTATGTTTATTCATATTAATGTGTGTTCAGTGTTATAATTGGAACATTTACTGAGTGCCGTAAGTATAATTTGGATTGTTTTTACTTTAAAAAGTAGGTACCTACAAAAGTAGTAAAAAAACGAAATATGGTAGTTGAATATTTTGCTTTTCTACGAAATCTAATTTATTGCGGCTTGATTGTTGCGTAATTCACAACATACATCATCAGCTAAAATCTTCTTGATGTGTATATTATTAGCAACAGTCAAAACATTAAGTAAAACCATGGTTTTCATAATATTTTTCAAGATATTTACATAAAAATAAAAATATTTGTAATTTAAACGTTTTTGGATGTTGTACACAGTAAATTGCTTAATTTTAGCATCAAACATAAAGTAACCATAACTCAGAAATATGTTGAGTGTGGTCTCACACAAATTGAATTATTATTATTATTATACTTTATTGCACACAAGACTTTTAACAGGACATTACATAAGAAATTACATGTACAAAGGCGAGCTTATCTCTGTAAGAGATTTCTTCCAGCAAACCTTCGGGTATAGGAGAAGCAGTAAAATGTGACTCGGTTCACAGCGCAATCGAACGCAAACTCAAGAATAGAGAAATTCATCTGCCTTCAGATTATGTATCTGCTACTTAAGAAGCTCGACTCTCTAATCCGTATGAAGTGATTTAGATAGATCACACATTTGTGAAAAATTATGCGGATGAAAATACCTGGATCTATAAAAGCATAAGACCAGGGCGCAAACTTGGTGATCCTGGAGTGCCTGACATTCGAGCTATTCTTTAGGATCAAGAAGAAGTTATCAAAGTAAAGTTACATTTTGATGACGATTGGAATGCTCTTCCGCAAAGACCAAGAAGACTTAATTTGGACGTCGTTTACACAAATTTACACTCTGAAATTATTCCTATTGCTGCTACAAAATTTCAGCATCTTCAATATATGAAACAAGTCTTACCAATGGACTGTTATCATTTCTATAACACATTGCCGCATACTTAAAATATTGTACCTGGTTTTTGTTTTTATCTTATTTCGCTAACTATCACGTTGCGGTATTATGTTTTAGGTACCATGAAGGTTACATAGGTACTATCTTATTGCCTGTGATTACTTAACAATACCATAGAATTGATTGTTTTGTTACGTGAAAAATATATTGGAAGTTATTTTTTTGTTCCCAAATACCCAATGATTGAAGAAGCTGTTTTATTATTTTCTTTTCTGATTTTATGATAATAAAGTTGTTAACTACTTAGTTTTTTTTATTATTTATCCTCTGCCAACAAAATCTATCTAACATTAGTCAAAATATTATTCTCTCAATTTATACCATGAACACCTAACTAACATTATTTCGAAAACGGCTAGACATACAGATTTAACAACATAAAGGGAAAATACGGCATAATTTTATAATATTTTACAAGTAAAAAATGTATGGTTCAGTTCAAAAATGAAAAAATTAAACGTTTTTTTCATTTCCTGTAAAATCTTGTTTTTGTAGTTAGGTGGTATTGAATCTTAACCGTCGATATATTATATTACCGCTGTCGTCTGTGAAGGCCATATATCTAAGGTTCCAATGAAATAATATGCCAATAAAAAACTCTGTTATCAAAACAAAAGTGAAAAATATTAAGAAAACAAAATTCCCGACAGCAGTGGTAGTAAATAAACTAAAAAGACAAAAACAAGATAGGTATTTTAAAATGACAACTACGACTCGGAAGAGATGATCCTGCTTCACTCGAGTCTTTATTTGTACTGTGACTCAAGTGAGCAAATAATATAATGTTTATAAGCATTACCTACCTAGGTATTTCTTTAACAAACTGTTGCATTTAAAACTTCATATAAAATATGGCAGTCGGGACCCATTACTGTAAGTTTATGGTCGCCTTATTATGGGTATGACTGACTGCCATTATCTATATACTAATAATACTAATAATAAATCTGTAAGGGTCGGTCATGGAGTAAGTTAGTTTGTTTTCAGAGATATTGTGTTTATAGGCTCAATATATGATACTGAAACTAATTTCACGATTTTTAGAATTTTTTTCTGTATGTGTGTATGTATGTATGTATGTTCCTCCATAACTCTTAAACCAATTATCCGAATTTGATGAAATTTGGTATAAAAACATATAGACATCTGGGACACAGGATAGGCTATTTAAATTCTAGCTCCAGTTATGATAAGACGTGGCCCCCATACAAATGCTGCTTCGTAAAAATCGAAATGTACGTGAACGGAGTCGCGGGCACAGCTAGTATCTTATATGAAGGTCAAGATTGTAAATGTGGGCTCACAAAAAAGCCCTCTTAGATGCAAAAAGTCACTAAAAATTAAGCATAGAGGTGATAGAGGTACATGCTGTCACACACCACACTACACTACACTAGATGCTAAGGACGCCACAGAGTAGTTTTTATTCAAATGTATTCTGTGAAACGTTCCACATGTTTTTGACAACTTGCAACAAACAAGCAATTCTGCAAGACCCAATAGGTTATTTATTTTCTACTAAAGTTTTAGTTTTATTTCTTTAGTTCATTGAAATCATTATGAGTGAAATATTGAAAGATAGCCGCTTTACAAAATATCTCAATGACCCACGGTACAGACAAATCCCTAAACATGAGCGGAAAGTTAGAATTGACAAACGTTTTGAGTCCATGTTTAAGGATGAGAAGTTCAAAGTAAAATATACAATCGATAAGCGGGGTCGGCCGATAAATGAGACTTCTACGGAGAATTTAAGAAAGTACTATGACTTAGAAGAGTCAGAAACGTCCTGTTCCGAAGAAGATGAAAGTATCAGTGTGGAGAAACAAATACCTGAAGATAAATCGGAAACTGACTTGGAGTCACAAAATGCTGACTCTTCGGGACGCTTCGTGCGACGCCCGCCCAGCGAAGACAAGCAGGTGGAAGACAGAGTAGGTTTGAACAACGACAAACTGGTGCGAGGGAAGCTGGATCGCAAAACAAAAAAGAAGTTACTGGACTTAGATATAGACTATGCACGAGGCGAAGGTTTGTTTTATTCTAGGCACAATGTCATATTAGGGTTGGCTATAGATGGACAACATTATAATTAGATAATAGGATAAATATTGGGGGGTTATTCGGCTTATGCACAAATCACTAAGAATATATTTTTAAAACACTAATCTATTTATTTATTTATTTATTTCATAAAACTTACAACTATCATTACAGGGTGGCCTTTTTTATCTATTTATTTACGACTGAAACAAAACAAGAATTTTACAGTAAAGGGAACGGGTGACCTTCTATATATTTTGGGTGGCAAAGTTGATTTCATTAAAATGTGTGAAACGGAACCGTGCAGCCAATTTGTTTGTCATTCCATTTCTCCGGTAGTTATGCGAATGTTCTCTGCTGTTTTTCCTGTGCTTTTACAATGATTTTAGCTGTATTTCTGGACTGTTTGTAGATTGTTTTTACTTTGGCTTACTAGACTTGAATGGATGCTTATTATGTTGGACTGTGGCTTGTTTCTCAGAATCCCTTATCATGAAACTGGTAGCAGGGCCGTCTTCCGCGACTGATCTATAAAATTTAAAACAATGCTTTTTATAAGGGTTCTGTACTATTACTAAGACTTCACTGTCCGTCTGTTTGTCACTAGGCTGTATCTCATGAACCGTGATAGCTAGGCAGTTCAAATTTTCTCAGAGGATGTATTTCTGTTGCTGCTATAACAAATACTAAAAACAGAATAAAATAAATATTTAAGGGGGGCTCCCATGCAACAAACATAATTATTTTGCAGTTTTTTGCTCGATATTAATGACGGCAACAGGTAGACGCTTGATATAGTCACAGAATATTTAATTCTATATTAGCTTCAAAAATAAATAAATAAATTAAAATAAATATTTATTCATGCAACAAACGTGATTTTTTGCGGTTTTTTCTCGATCTTTGTGTCTAAAGTTGTATAAATAATGGTACGGAACCCTTCGTGCGCGAGTCCGACTCGCACTTGGCTGGTTTTTTCTAATTCCCTACACATTGATTTGGAACTTAAAAACCAACACAGCGTCGTTAGGTTACTATATCGACACCCTCCTTCCGTGCAGTGGTTGTGGTAACCTCCCTAGAGTGTATATGAAAAGCCGGAGGAGCGGAGGGAGGGCAGCCCCCGCCCGCTGTAGCAAAGTGCAGGCACTCGTGGGAGTAGTAGCGGTTGAGGGTGGTTGCGCAAAAGCCGAAGCTGCGAAGGCGAGCATGGGTACCTGTTACGCAAGGGCGAAAAGGCTGCACATCCCGCAGAGCCCGAGCAATTGCAGAAGTCACTTGGTGCCATTAATAGGTGTTTAGTGTAGCATAAGCAAGTGTCTAAAAAGTGAGCTTATGTGATAACCAAAAAATGTATAACTCTAAAAGTATACATTTCCGGAACTTTACCTACCAACCAATGTTTTTTCAATGTAACTTTTTGCTATATTTTTTAAATTAAATGAGAAAAATATTCTGAGTTTATAAGGAAAGTATAATTATTAAAATTATACCAAGCGTCAGAAAATAACTTTTCTGTATTCTACTCTGTTTTGAGCTCATTTATGCTAGTTCAAAATAATCTCATTTGATTTTTTTTTAATACCAATATTTTAAATGGACCTTCTGGATAGACAAGAATGAAAAAGAATGGTTAAGAAGTTAAGGGCTTGTGGTTGTACTGCCTCCCAAAAGCCTACTGTGTATAGTAGTACTTATGGTTTCTGTAATCCTGAACCGATAATAAACACATTTTTCTTTTTTTTAAATCCATTTTTTTCGTGATTCTAGGGCTCCTGCAGACGGACAGCTCATCTGATGAAGAAAGCAGTGAAGGGGAGGAAGACAGTGAGTTGGAACACGAGTGGGGAGAGCTGGATGCGGATGCTGGTACCATTGATGAAGCCACTAAGAGGTAAATATAATTAACTTGGTTATATCTGTTGGTCATGGTTTTTATTATCTTATCTCTGGTGGAAGATTGCATACCATACTTGGTATAGTTACTGAGGCTCTATTATACTAGGCGTCTAACAATACCAGAAGTTTTGTTTAGTCAAAATAGAGCCTCAGTAACTATACCTACCAAGTATGATACCTATGCAATCATTTTTAGGGTTCCATACCCAAACGGTGCCAAACGGGAACCTAAGGACTTTCGTGAACTAAGACTTCACTGTCCGTCTATCTGTCTGTCACTAGGTTGTATCTCATGAACCGTGATAGCTAGGCAGTTCAAATTTTCACAGATGTATTTCTGTTGTCGCAATAACACTAAATACTAAAAACAGAATAAAATAAATGATAAAGGAGGGCTCCCATACAACAAACGTAATTTTTTTTTGCCTCTTTTTGTACGATATTAATAACGGCAACAAGTAGACACTTGAAATATTCACAGAATATTTAGTTCTCTATTAGCTTCAAAAATAAATAATTAAAATAAATATTTAGGGGGGTGCCCATACAACAAACGTGATGTTACGGAACCAAATCACGAAAAATATATTCTTATTCCATATTTATTAATTGTTCGTCATTACATTTCAGTAACAATAACAATAAATCTATTATAAAAAATTTATTGCCATTGTTGTTGCTACACTTTAGCACAAAAAATCATTAACATAAATAAAAACTTAATTTTCTTAATTGTCATAATTTTCAGGGTAAGGTTTGTATGAAAGAATAAATTTTCATAATTTGGATACCTGATAACATAATTTTTTGCAAAAATTTTGTGGGCCTGGAACCATTTTTTACGTGGTAAACTGTAATAAATGTAGGCGTGTGCAATCACAGTGAATATAAAGGTGTGGAATAGAAGCTGAAATAAATAAAATTTATTTTGATATTATTATTATTAAACATTAATACACAAGCAACTTTAAGCTGATGCGTATATAATAGTAAAGTGTTTATTAAGTCTGTTTTTAAATGATTTAAATTATTTTATTCCACATATTCACTACACGCTACGGTAGTTTATTCCACATATTTACTTCACTACACGGTTCGGCAAGAAGTGTTTTCTGGGATTGCTTGTCCATGGTTGTTTGGTCAATTTCAGCGAGTGCCCTCTTAGAGATCTGTTTTTATTTATTTTGAATAGCATTTTAGCAAGGTCCGGTAATTACTCAAGATTTTGTAAGTCTCTATTAGGTCACCTCGTTCTCTACGCTGTTCCGAAGTAGTTAGCCCTAGTTCATCCAATCTGTATTCGTGGGGATGGTTTTTTAAGGCTGGGTACGATTTTTTTGGCTCTTTGTTGAGTAAATCAATGTCTTTCTTAAAGTAGGGGTTTCATATCTGAAATGCATATTGTAATAGTGGTCAAACGTAGGTTTTGTATAGTTTCAGGAAAAGTTCTTTATCTATGTATGAAAATGCCTTGCGTATGATGTAGAGCAGGGATCCCCAAACTATTTTGGACAAGTGACCCCTTTTCCAAAATGAACTGTTACCTTAGTGTAGAGAATGGAGTTTGTTTTTTTTGTGATTTGAAGTATCATATCATCATCAGCCATTTTTACGCCCACTGCAGGACATAGACCTCCCTCATGGTTTTCCCTAGCCATAAAGGGATTTGCCATAATCGCCACGCTTGGCAGGCGGGTTGGCGATCGCAGTATGCGGATGGAATCTCAGGTAGACGCTGCTGTCCGTCTCCTGGTAATTTATTTCCTTAGTCGCCTTCTACGACATCCACGGAAGGAAATGGAGTGACGCTTTTCTTAATCCGACGCCACACGTTTGAAGTATATGTGTATCCCATTTTAGGTTTGAGGTGATATTGACTCCTAAATCCTTTTGACATTCAACAACTTCTAGCTGAATATTGTTAATGTTATATGGTAACATTGCGTTTTTATTGCCAGTCTTGGGTCCGATAGATGTGATGGAGATATATTTATTTTTATTTATTTTATTAGGTCTACCAACACAACATCTACTATCTTAAAATTTATGATGTGGTAATATTGTCTCTTTCAGGATAGCCATTTGCAATATGGACTGGGACAACATAAAAGCTGAAGATGTGATGGTGCTGCTCAGTTCCTTTGTTCCTGCTGGTGGTGTTATCCATAAAGTCATGGTATTATGGCCCTTTTTTATGTAGCCTATATACGTCCCACTGCAGGGCGTATGCGTTCTCTAAAAGAAAGATTATGGGCTTAATTACCACGCGTGCCCATCGCGGATTGGCAATTTCAAACGCTGAAGTGTACAAAACTTTTTCTACTTTTTAATTCACAGTTTTTGTTATGTATATTTATTGTATTCCTCATCATCATCATCATCATCAGTCACTCGACGCCCAATGCAGGACATAGGCCTCCCTCCAAGCTTCATGGTCGCATCCAGCGACTCCCCGCCCGCGGTCGCTAGACCATCCGGTGGGGGACCTGCCTACGCTGCGTCGCCCGGTCTGCGGTCGCCAGGTCAGAACTTTTCCGCCCCAACGGCCATCAGTTCTCCATGCTATGTGCCCCGCCTACTGCCACTTCACCACCGTCTACAAGGTTGTGATAGCTCACGTTGGAAATCGGGCAGTCCCGAAACCAAAAGACCCCGGTTCGAGTCCAGACCAGATGTCTCCAATCCCATTATTTTATCGAAGTATCTAAATATAATTTTCAAAAAACACGATTAACAAAAAACACAACATACCGAGCAAAGCTTGGTCACCCAGGTATTGATATATGAAACATCATTCTGCCAGAGGAAGTGCAAAAAGTAAAGTCCCTTCCTATTTTCAAAGAACTGGTAAAGTCTCACTATCTCGCTGAAAATCTGTAATGCTGTTGCTATGATTCTCTATATAGTAAGTCTTGTCTGTTTATATGTGAAATTTATGTATTAGTATATTATAATTATATATATGTTTGTATAGTATATATTATTTGTATTCTATGGTTAGTTTAAGTATTTTATTAAATATGTATGAATATTAGAAGTAAGTCAGTTAGTTTATGTACATTTTCTTCCCATATACCTACCTACTCTCTTCATCTTTCAGTTCTATCCATCCTAAGGTTGTCTGGAAGAGATCGCTTTTAGCGATAAGACCGCTAATTGTATACGGCAAAACTTAGACATTTAAGCCTTTTATAGTGTGTACATTAAAGTGTTCTAATCTAATCTAATCTAAACATTCTTGGATTGACTTAACTACAGTGGATATGTTGTGTTCGTCTCAGATCTACCCTTCAGATTATGGTTTGAAGCGCATGCAAGAGGAAGATCTCCGGGGCCCCATAGAGTTGACAGATAACAAGCTTGATGGGAGTGATGTTTCAGACCATGATGGGAATGAGGAAGGTTCGTTCAAAGATAAGATAAGAATATTCTTTATTGTATACCGGAAAAAATGTTACAGAAACAGCAATGACAAAAGAATTTTTTTGTATGTATATAAATGTCCCACAGTGGGACAGTGGGACTCTCACTACACTGCACCAGCCTTCTCTCAGAGAGAGGGCATGGGCTTAATTACCACGCGTGCCCACCATGGATTGGCAATTTCATGCGCTGAGTTATGTGAACACACTCAACAGACACTGAGGTTTCCTCACGATGTTTTCCTTCCTTCACGTCAGTGAGCAAAATTGCTACAATAATTGCACAAATGTATGTAACAAACCTTTACATGAGATATATTACTTTCTACGTCATGTATCTGCATATCTTGCATACTCAGTGTTAGGCTGACCTGCACCACACCTAAGTACCTAGCTATTTAACTAATAGAGCAAACAAAATTTAAATTAACCACGGTGAGGGTCCTATATTGCCCATGCTGTGGCCACAAAGAATAGACTAAAAATTATGAATGAAGAGTTTTAGTAAAATGGGAATGTGAAAGAGTGGTGGTATATTGTGGTGTATTGTTATGCAACATCAAAGAGCGGACCCGTGTTAAAACCGCGGCTGTTCAGAATTGCACTGAACAGAGACCGTTGTGAACTCCACTGTGGGCACGCGTGGTAATATTCTCTCTCTCTCTCTCTCTCTCTCTCTCTCTCTCTCTCTCTCTCTCTCTCTGAGAGAAGGTCTGTGCCCTGCAGCGGGACGTAAAAAAAGTCAAGAATAGACCCGTTTGATATAGAACTAAAACCAGCCACGTCCTACCTTCCCAGGCTCGAGCTATCACATGGAGAAACTGCGCCGCTACCAGCTGAACCGGCTCAAGTACTACTACGCGGTGGTGGAGTGCGACTCGGCGGCGACGGCGGACAAGCTGTACGCGGAGTGCGACGGCTTGGAGTACGAGAGCAGCGCCACGCGGCTCGACATGCGATTTATTCCCGATGACGTCACGTTCGATCAGGTGAGCGAGCGTCACGGCGCGACGCCGTCGACAGTCTGAACAGATTAAGACGATTCTGTCGTGGAGCGTGCTGTCTCGATCGCACAATTAAAAATGTTTAATTATGAGTATTTCTTGAGTTATCATTTTGTATTTTTTTAAATACAACAAAATGAGTAAGTTTTTTTTTTTATGAATGTGGTCTGAGGGTTTGATGGATAATTAAATTGCGGTTATTCCAGGCGTATACTAACGAGCCTGTACTAAGTTATTGGCTGAGAAAACTTGTATAAAAAAATAAAAATTTTGAAAAAAAAATTTTCTTTAACAACTACGTATAGGAAAACCAAAATATATTTAGAAAGTCCGTAATTTAATTATGTATCATACCCTCAGACCACATTTATCAGTTTACTCGTTTTATGACAATAATTAAGAATGTTAAATTGTGCGAGCGAGACAGCACGCTTCACGTAAGGTCAGCCCTAAGAGTTATCAGTAGCCTAATTATACGCACCAAATCCTAAGCGATCCCCATCCACTTACTGTCAAATTCCATACTAATTTAACAGTTTCAGAATCGTTCAGGATTTGGTGCGCGCAATATAGGGGTAGGTGAGCGAGCTTATTAAATCACCTGAAGTACCTACTCAGGTCTCCTTACGATGTTTCCCTGCAAGATTAGCGAGTGGTATTGCTACTACAAATCTTTGTAGATCATTTGGCAACACGCCACATAGCCCGCTAAAACCCGGCTCGAGGGTCCGTTTTCAAAACGTGGCTTATTTTTCAGACGCCCCGCGAGTCCTGCACCAAACTGCCAGACCTTTCCAAGTATAAGCCTCGATTGTTCACGACAACAGCTTTGCAACAGGCTAAGGTAATACTTACAATACATTCTGTATGAAAGATGATTTCAATTGATAGCTCTTAAAGTAATTTGCCCAATCGGCGATAGGATGCAGCATAGCGCTGTGACGAGTAGCCATGGTATCGATGTAGAACTGAACTCTCTTGTCTCCAGCATAGGTAGCATGATGAGTCGCGTTTTGTGAATTGTGGCGCTTCAATGTGAGAATTTGAAAATTGATGTACTTGCTGGGAAGTCCCGACTTTTCACATTCGAGCGCGCATTATTCATATCTTATCTACTTGTGAATTAAACCGTTAATAGAAATCTTTTTTTTTATTGAAAGGAAATAATGTCTAACAAGTTGTTTGCTCGTCCTTGACTATCAATATTTTTTTTATAATCACGGTCCTATGTCATACATCCATCAACCCCTGTTAATGATTTCTTGACTTTGATAGTACATATTACAAAAAACTTGATGGTCAGAGTGGAACTTTTTATCGCTGCCTGTTTCTCCACTAGTAATTCGACCCGAAGATAACTAACATTGTAATTGACACTGAACAAACAGAATGAAAAATATTATTTACGTTGAAAAAAAAAAAGTTTGTGTACATGAAGACAAAAGCTGAAATAAATGAAATATCTTGCAGCATCAGCTATTTTGTTGCATAGTTCGATTCAGTTGTACAGTAGGAACAAGATTGTGCTATTCACTTAGCTGTAACGATTTTTATGCATGTTGCGTGGAAGTTATTATTAATATCATGCTGAGTCCGCAGATTGGTCCTAAGTTTTGTGCAGTTTCAAAAATGCGGTTGGTGTGGCAGGTGGAGCTAACGTGGGATGCCACAAATCCCAACCGCACGGACGCGATAAAAAGCGCGATGACCGGCAAAATCGATGACCTCGACCTCAACGAATATCTCGCCTCTAGCACGGATGAGTCAGGTAAAAAAACACCAATGAAGAAAAACCCGGACGAACTCACCTATTTATCGTTCTGCACCTTGTTACGTTTTTCCGAATGAGTGAAATGTGTTTTCCTTCATTCAGTAGTGGATTCTTAGCGGCACTCATACTCTTTTTTTTTCATCACATCTATTCAAAAAGGGCGAGTTTAGTCCTCGTAAACAAGGACCAAAATATCTCTTTGATCCGTAGCCTAGGGATGAAAAGTGATGGGAATTTGGAATGTGGATATTTCTAGTAAAAGTTCCAATCACCAGAGATAAATCACGACCATTGTATGAAAAAGTAACTGGCTGCATGATAAGGAAACCGCGCGAGCTAAATTAAAAAAAAAGTCTATGGTTCATAGTTGTTTATATAGGTACTCAAATTCGGATTTTACTAAGTTTTTATAAAAATGAGCGGGTCTTCAAGTAGTGAGAATGGAGGTATTCTATTAACTCCAGAGAACATTGTATCGGACGTTAAAAAGTGGTACAAACGTTCTATTCTATTCTTATTCATAAGTTGCACTTACTTATTTTTTCATAGAGGGTGATAAAAAGTAGTGTCCACTTCGTGAGCAACGCAATTTTAAGCTCGAGTACTTTGCCTCCCTCGCTGCGCTCAGGATTCTACTTTAGATCCTTTGTTCCGATCTGGATTCAAAGAAACCCTCTCGCTTTAAAAATAGTCGTTTGCTCCCTGGGTAACATAAGCAGGCTTTATACGTCCCACTGCAGGACACAGGCCTTCTCTCAGGGAGAGAGTATGGGCTTCATCACCACGCGTGCCTACCGCGGATTGGCGATTTCAAGCGCTGAGGTATGTGAATAGCTCAGACACTCAGGTTTCCTCACGATGTTTTCCTTCACCCTTAGCGAATGGTATTGCTACTATAACTTCACAAATGTACATAATTTAGAAAACAAAGTCATACGCACCCGCACTGGGAATCGAACCTGGGCCTCTCGCTTCCGAGTCCAATATTCTACCCACTAGGCTACCACCGCTCTGGGTAAACAATCTACTATTTACTGTCTTTTGTGTGTTACCGTGAAAACATCATGAGGTAACCTGGCTGTCTGAGCTATTCACACACCTCAGCACTTGAAATCGCCAATCCTCGGTGCGCACGCGTGGTGGGTGATTGAGCCTATAACTCTCTCTCTCTCTAAGAGAAGGCCTGTGCCCTATAGTGGGACGTATATTTTTATTATGTGTGTTACCGATCCGAAAAAAACTATTTCAAAAAGCGTATTGGTATGTTTGCTTTGAGGCAATTACCTAAAGGCCCAAATTTAATTCCTTTCGACTCGTATTTAATAATGACAACGTATACGTACAACTAGTGTATAAATATAAGATAAGATTAAGAACTGTTCAGAATTGCACTGAACAGACTATTGTAAACTGTTGACTGTTGGCTTACTGCCGACCTCCAGTAATGGAGAGGCATTTTAAGAAAAAGATGGGATAAGAATATTCTTACATTCTTCCTTTATTTAGTTGAAAATAAAAATTGTACACTACAAATAAATTATTATTTATTATTACAGAAGCTGAAGACGCAGGTCCCAAAGCCTACTCGGAGGACGAAAATGAGGACCCGATCCAGAAGTACAAGAGTCTGCTGCAAGAAATAGAAGACCGAGAAGAGAAAAAGAAGAACAAGGACATGGAAATGGAGATCACGTGGGGACTCGGCGTCAAAGACAAAGCTGAGGAGTTCGTCAAGAAGAAGAAGACGGAAGAAGGTAAATTAATTAAATTAAAAACAGGGGGGCTAGTCTCTGCTACGCATAGTTTTTCATCATCATCATCATCAGCCATTTGAAGCCCGCTGCAGGACATAGGCCTCCCTCGTGGTTTTCTAACCATGAAGGAGTTTGCCATAATCGCCACGCTTGGCAGGCGGGTTGGCGATCGCAGCATGCGGTTGGAATCTCAGGAAGACGCTGCTGCGTTCATGCGTATAGTTGTTCAATAGAGTTAAATCGGTACGGTAATGGATGTTTCATTGTCACTATTGGTAGTCTACTAAGAAATCGCATTCCAATTGTGCAACCCGTGAGACTTAACTCGGCGCCCCTCGCGATTCGATCTTCGCGAGAGATGCCTATTTAATTTGCACGGGGTATACCGTTGGAATGACATTGTACTGCTATTGCTTTGTAGACTACCAAATGGAGGCAAATAACAATCGTGCAGGTATCATTGTATTTAAAATCTGTGTATTAGTCTCTAGGGCTTGGTTTCGAAATGAAAATCGGAACAACCAATACTTTGCAGTACACTTGGACGTAGCTCGGAGAACTGATGGCCGTTGGGGCGAAAAATTCCGAACTTGCGACCGCGGATGGTCTGACGATCTGGTTACGGTGGCGGGGAGTCGCTGGATGCGAGCGGCACAAGACCGGGAAGCTTGGGAAACCATGAGGGAGGCCTATGTCCTGCAGTGGGCGTCAAATGGCTGATGATGATGATGATGAGGAATACAATAAATATAACAAAAACTGTGAATTAAAAAGTAGAAAAGTTTTGCACACCTCACCGTTTGAAATTGCCCATCCGCGATGGGCACGCGTACTTCTACTGACGTTTATTCTGTTAAGATAAGTTTACAAAACCAGTCACTTTAAAAAATGTTTTTGGTACCTACATTAACGCCACAATGTTATGTTCTGTGGTATAACGCCTCTTTTCGCAGTGTAAGGGCCTTGTTTTTGCCGCCCTGACAGTGTATCACTATGGAACTGCACATTAACAATGTGAAATAAGCTACGCAAGAAGTCCCTTTCGATAACAATGCGCAAGTACGCAATTTAAATTTAAATTTGCAAATTTGCGATTTCCAGAAACGAAAAACCTGACGCCGTTCGAGAAGCTAATGGAGAAGAAGAAGGAGAAACAGAGACAGAAGAAGTTGGAGCGCAAACAGAAACAGAAGACGAGCGACGAGGCCACGGCGAGCGAGGGCGAGGCGTCCAGCGACGATATCCCGTCCGACGTCGACCTCAACGACCCATACTTTGCCGAAGAACTCAACAAGCCTGAGTTCAAGAAGCCCAACGAAAAGAACAAAAACAAACAGACAAAAGAAGATACAGAAGACGAGGAAGAGCAGAAACGAAGAGCCGAGTTAGAACTCCTGTTAGACGATGAAGACCACGGCAAAGCGCACTTCAGCCTCAAGAAGATACAAGAAGTCGAGAGCGGTACCAAGAAGTCGAAAAGAAAACGGAAACTCAAGCAGAAGATGATAGAGCAAAAGCAGTCCGTGCCCGACTTTGAGATGAATTTGAATGACGAACGCTTTTCGGCTGTTTTTAACTCGCACCTTTACAACATAGACCCATCAGACCCTAACTTCAAGAAGACGAAGAATATGGACAGGCTAATCAACGAAAAGTTGAAGCGTAGGCCCGCGGATCTGCCGGCTGAAGAAGAGCCTCCCAAAAAGTCGAAGGCCGACGCCGAAATGAGCATGTTAGTTAAAAATATTAAAAGGAAAATTAAGAAATAAACTTGTAATGTTCCAATGATTGACCTTATTATTTTTTTATCTTAATGGGTGTTATTCAAAACGGGGGGTTCTACCGGTCAATACTAATAACTTTTACTATAAGAAGTCGCAAAAAATATGTCAGCGTTCCATACATCTTAATGCCGCAGGTTTAGTATGGACAGCTAATACTTTGCTATATCGAAGTTTTTCGCTTACAATAGTAGGGGTAGAACGAGTAGAACTATATAAGGGGATTTTCTTACACCCTGTATATTAGAGTAGGGAAAACTATTGACTACAACAAAAAGCGTACTATACTAAAAAACATTTACTTTCCTACACATTAAATCATACAATGTTTGATTCTGAACAAATCTTACTAAAATTCTAAGCACATATTCCAAGTCAATGTTTTGGTAAAAGTCTTATCACATGATTAGAATGTTCTAGTGTAAAAGGCACATAATATGATATGAGTGCGAGATCTCGTAACATCAAAGTACAGTACTTTTTATCAGGGCTTTTTTTATTTCTCTTCCTAACGCAGCTCCGAGGGGTGGTGGGACTGCATTGCCGACCTGAAACGAAAACATTTTTTTAGCAACAGTGAACACTCCACAACACAAATATTAGATAAGATAAGAATATTCTTTATTGTATAGGTACCGGACAAAATATTACATAAACAGCAATGACAAAAGAAAAGATGCAGGTAAGATTAGGTAACTACCTAGGCGTAGTTAAGGGGGTGGGCACTGACACGGACTCATAAAATACTTTGAAAAACCACGTTTAGGAGGCAGGGTACCAAATAAGGACCTGTTAATCAAGAATCCATAGGCGCGGTGTGGATAAGTGATGAAAGGACTCGATTTTTTTAAGCCTTTTAAGAGAGACCCGCCTCAAGACTACATCGAGTCTTTTAGTCCTGAGCCATTTAAGCCTTTAATCTTTTAAGGAGCCTTTTATGCATTCAGCCTTCGAGTCTTTTAGCTCGCTTTTATTAAAGACGGCCTAAAGAAAAAAACTTATAAGACGCAAGTTCTGCCAAAGTATAAATAAAATAAAAGTTTAAAAGAATATTTTTGTAATTCTTAAGGTATAAACAAAAAATAATAATTTATTGTAATAGCTAAGGCTTAAAGCTTGAGCTCGCCTCAGTCGCGAGTCGTTTAACAAAACGCTTGAGGCGTGAGTCTTTTAAAAGACTCTAGCTTTATAATAAAAAAAAACTGAAAGCCTCGAGCCTTATTCTAGCCTCGAGTCCCCTAAATTGAGGCTAGCCTTAATAATAAAGGCTCGAGTCCTTTCATCACTAGTGTGGATAGACTGTGTTGCGTTTGGGGAGTCGTGCTTTTATAAATCACACCGGTATAGTCTTAGTAACTCGTCTAAATTAAGTTTCGTAAATTATATTCATGCTGTGTACACATGTTTTGGAGATTAGTCTAGATTTTACATAATAATGAATCTTATCTTGAAATTATAATAATGGCTAATGTCCGTTTTGTGTGCAATACACAACACTTACATATTTTTTGTTTTTAGGGTTGAGTTCAATAAACTGATTTTTTAACGTACATGCAACGGCAATAATAAACATGTCTGTCCTTTCCCCCCCCCCCACACGGAGCCAGCCAGCCGGTAGGCGTGCAATCGCGCTCGCCACAGGCGCTCGCGCATCTTTTTCTATTTCCAACAGGCACTATATTGTGGCACTACTACATTGTCTCCCCTACCGATACTTATTACCGGTACCGAAATATCTTACAGAGATAAGCTCGCCTTTTATACGCCGTAATGTCCTGTCAGGCCCGAGACACACAGATGGGACGTGGGGCGAGGGCGCGGTACTGTGGTAGAGTCACAGACCACAGCCCTTGCTCTGCGGTCGCTCTTGGTCTGTGACTCTATACATCTTACCGCGCCCTCGCCCCACGTCTCATCTGTGTCTCGCGCCTCAAATGTCTTGTGTGCAATAAAGTACAGTAATAATCATAATAATAACTTATCCTGCACGGAGCCGGTGGAAGCGCTTAAAACGCGCGCGTTCGCGCACCTACTCTGTCGCGAACTGACAAGGCAGAGTCTCGTCGCTCACCAGCGTGGGTAGTACGAACGACTCTAATCGCGCGTTTCAAATATCAAATGACGCTTGACCTGCACGGAGCCGGCCAGTCGCGGAAGCCCTGCGAGCGCTCGCACTCGCGTACCTTTTCCACCGACTACTCTATTGTCAAAGCAGCGCCTCTCACCTGCCGATGCTTGTCCTGCACGGAGCCGGCCAGTCGGTAGGCGTCGCGGAAGCCCTGCGAGCGCGCGCACTCGCGCACTGAGACCACGCGGTGTTGCGCGGGATGCAGCACCCGACCTTGCTTGCCCATCGGCTCGGGGTCTGTTACCGTCGTGCTAAAGTAGCCGCACCACGACACGCGCCCTGTTTATATAAACAAAAGTACCGACGTTATAAGGACGTCAAACAAACGACGTGGATCGTACACCTGGTGTGATGTTAGTGCTCCTGGGCTGAGTTTCATAAAACTACAATGCTTAGTTTATTGTGACAATTCGAAGTACATTGCGTAGCAGTCTACTTGTTAATCAGTGTGTTAATCGACTTTGTTCAATGTACATGGAATTGTCAAAGTAAACCATGAATTGTAGATATACGGCCCCTTGTGCAAAATTGCAGTGACCTGGCGAAGCTCATGTCATGATCTTTTAGATTATTCTTTAATCTGGGGGTCGACAAATTGTGACATTGTGTGTCAAGGGGTGGCAGGGGTCCCAAGTTTCGTGACGTCATATTTCAAATTAAACTTAAATAAATTATAAAATAAGAGAGCTATGTACCAACAAACTGTATTCACAGTTTGGTACTATTAAATACTAAAAATTTTGTTTTTATAACGTGTGAATTTTTATTTAACTTAAAAAAAACATGTAATTAAAAATTTATTGTTTTGTTACTTTTTTCAAATGTTTGATATTATGATGTTGATAATTTTTTATATTTTAATAATTTATAGATGTAAAATTGCAACATATGTGACGTCACACTGGGGACAGGAGGATCCTACAAATGTGACCAACTGTGACAAGGACGGGGGAGGGGTCAAAAATCACGAAATTAGTGCGACGTACTTTATGCATGACCCCCATGTTAGAAGTTGGAAGTATACTGAAGTATCTAATTTAGTACTGAAGTTGTTGTTGTTGTGCCGGTTGGCGGTGTGCGGCAGGCACCACGGTATAGCATAAGCAGCCTTTAAACGTTCTACTGTAGGGCACAGGCACGGGCCTTCTCTCAGAGAGAGTACGGGCTTAATCACCACGCGTGCCCACCGCGGATTGGTGATTTCAAGCGCTGATGTACGTGAATAGCACAGACACTCAGGTTTCCTCACGATATTTTCCTTCACAGTTGGCGAGTGGTATTGCTACTATAACTTCACAAATGTAGTACTGGGAATCGAACCTGGGTCTCTCGCTTCCGAGTCCAATGTTCTACCCAGTAGGCAACCACCGCTATATCATCATCATCAACCCATTATGTCCCCACCGAGGGGCACGGGTCTCTTCCCTGAGGAAGGTATAGGCCATACTCCACCACGGGGGCCAAGTCCGGATTGGTCCGGATTGGATCCGGACCGCTATATGAGCGTGTTCAATACAGGTTCAGAAAAGCTGCTCGCATCAGTAGTAGTATACCGAAGTATTTGGTGCGCGTAATTGGGCTGCTCACCGTAGAGGCCCGCCCAGTTGTGCCGGTTGGCGGTGTGCAACAGGCACATGTTTACTACAGGGTCAGAAAAGCGATTATGAACATTTATTTGTCGGACCGTGTTCGAAACACGGCAGTTTTGCGGCGAGCGAAGGTCAGCGGCATACAGGCCTATCTAGTGCGGCGGCAGCTACGCTGGTGCGGCCATGTTTCCCGTATGCCGGATGACAGAGTAGCGAAGCGCATCTTTTACTCAGAGCTGCAGGTTGGTAAGCGGAATCAAGGCGGTCAACTCTTACGGTACAAAGATGTGCTCAAGCGTCACATGAAGCGATGTGACCTGGATCCGGCACAGTAGGAGACATTGGCAGCCGACAGGGCAGTGTTGAGGCATACCGTAAGCACTAAGGTGCACAATTTTGAAGCGAAACGTAGAGCAGACCTCGATGCTAAGCGAGACGAGCTCGAGGCCCGACCACTTGCGGCCATACACTACAACTACGTCGGAGGGGTGCTAAAGTGCCGCGAATGTGGACGCACATCCTCTTCCAGAATTGACAACATTTCATTTTTTTAGCATACGTATTTTATTGTCTTAAAGGAAAATCTTTTATTTTTATTTTATTTTATTTAGATACAAAATAAAACGACCCATATTTTTTTATTTTCTGAAACACGCACGTTTTCTTATATTTTTTAAATTTTAAAGTTTAAAATATTTTTACCGGAAGTGACGAAACAACGAGGCTCACAATATGTTTTCTTTTGCCTAACATCCTAAAAACACATAGTTACAAATGTCATTTTAGTATTGCCAGGGCCATGTTAAAAAACAGTTTCTGTATTTTTTTAACATCTGCAAATATGTTTTTCTTTTATACAATTAAATCAGCTTAGTTCAATTCATCGTCCCTTATTTATGTAGTTGTTCCTTTTTTAAATGCACTTTGTGTTGGCAAAGCCTTTATCTGCATTCAGAGTGTTTTTGCTGCCAGTTTGTTACTTTTGTAGCTACTTTTTCAAGGTTATTTATAATGGTAAGTATGGTAACCCTGATACTTATGTTGTGTGGCTTGCTAGGTTTTTTTTTATCGTGGCACAGGCATGTTCACTGAGAGCCATGGTGTGACGTCATCAGCGTATTTTTGTGTTTTTATCATTTTCTCGGAAATGCAACCACAGAAAAAACTGAAAAAAAAATTTACGTGCTTTACAAAGCCAAATCTCGAAATGGTTTTCGAATTAGAGCTCCATACAATTTTGAAATGTTGTCAATTGGCTACATCAGTCACCTGAGAGCACATGAACGTAACTATCGATAGTCAGATACCAGTCGCTGTGGCCGAACACGGTCGGGATCGATACCTATATAGTATACGGTATTTGGCGCGCGTGATTTAGGGGCTGCTCACAGTGCCGTAACTAGGGCGGTGCCAGCGGTGCCCAGGCACAGGGCGCAGACCCTGGAGGGGCGCAGAAATGACCAGACCAGTATCTAGTTTTGTTTCATGCATGGTAGTTAGTAGGTACATTTTGTTTTATTGCGAATATGGTGTAGACGCGCCCTCTGTACTATCTATATGGCATTTTTCAAGCGATCTTGAAACAACAACACTTGTAAAGGTGGTTTTATATTTGTCTGATGTGTCGTGACGTGACGCGTCAGAACGGTATCGGTTTCATACATTTAGTACTAGCTGGTGCCCGCGACTTCGTCTGCGCAGGATTAGTATTTCGAACAATAAGCAAATAAAAAGTAAGACCATAATAGATGCATCCTTACAAAAGGCTATTGATCAAGAAACAAATAAGTGGAGACATATTTTAAAAGTGTGTACTAGCATAATTTTGTTTTGCGCGGAAAATAATTTACCCCTCAGAGGCTCTCATGAGCATATTGGAGAATCAGGATCTGGAGTTTTCTTAAGTGCCGTGGATATGATTTCAAAATTCGATCCTGAACTTAGAGCGCACATCGAATCGCTTAATAAAGGAAATATTTCATATTTTACGCCTTATATTCAAAACGAGCTTGTAGATATTCTTGCCTCTGAGGTCAAAAAACAAATTTTAGACGACGTTCGTGCGGCAAATAGTAGATTATGCACTAAGGGAATAAAACCATGTATTATGTCATGGGCGGCATATTGAACCCTGAGCGGAGCGAAGGACTCCGAGTTAACTCGCGAGCGCAGCGAGGGAGTTAAATTTTAACTCCTGAGCGAAGCGAGGGAGTTATGTAGAGTCCTGAGTGAAGCGAGGGGTTCATACCGCCCGAGACTAAGACATGTTTTATTCCAGAGGTGAATACTCTACTTTTCACACCATCTGGGAGACAATAAAAAGACAGGGCTGCATAAGTTGAAAATATGTATTAAAACCTGAAATTAAATATAAAGTCCACACTCTTTTACGGCTTAGCAACTTAAATTGAATATAACTTTTAAATTCGTATTTGCAATTCGCGCCTTTTTTTCTTTTTTTTGTTGGTGTTTCGCGCGGTCACAGGACACAGTATTTCAGAAAAAAAAGAAAAAAAAGAGGTGAGTTTCGAACAACAATTCGAATTTCGAATTGCAATGCGGGGCTTCTCCATAGTTTTCATGCGAATTTTGACATTCTAAATTCAAATCACTTTATTCCCTAGGGAAATTCTTCATTATTATTGCCCTCGAGAGACAAGGCCATGCTTTACGATGATATTTGACGGTACGTAATAAGGCATTGTCGAGCAGGAGGTGTGAAAATACTTTTCCATACTTTTTGATTGTAAGCCAGACGTATCGCATCAAGAACAGATGTCACAAATATTGAGATTCGTAAAAGTATCCGAGCAGAAAGTTACAATCGAAGAACGATTCATAGATTTCATCCAGTCTCATGAAAAATCGGGTGAGGGATTGTCGAAAGAGATTTTAGAGAAATTAGAAGTTGATGGATTGAATATTCAAGATCTTCGTGGCCAAGGCTACGACAATGGTAGTAATATGGCCGGTAAATATAACGGAGTCCAAGCCAAAATAAAACAAATTAATGAAAATGCTGATTACGTGCCGTGCGCAGCGCATTCTTTGAATTTATCTGGCGTACACGCTGCTAGTGTGACACCTGACATGATCACATTTTTTGGATTAACCCAGAAAATATTTGTGTTTTTTTCGAGTTCAACGGTCAGATGGGAAACTTTAATGAAACACTTAAATATTTCATTGAAAAAACACGCCGACACTAGATGGGCCTCTAAAGCTAGGGCCGTCAAAGCTTTGAACACGCAAATACCCCAAATCTGGTGTGTGCTAAATATTCTAACTACCAATGATTATAATGCGGAAACAATCGCTACAGCTAAAAGTATAATGGACCTAATTAATTATAAATTCATATGTACTCTGCAAATTTGGGATCAAATTTTGGAATCTGTTGAGAGAGTGAATGTAGCTCTACAGTCTAAAACCATTACTATCGACAAAGCCTCTTGAATTAATCAAGGGATTAACAAGCCAGATTCAGAATATTCGCGACACTGTGGACATTGTTTTCGAAAAGGCAAAAAGAATTTGTGAAAAATGTAACATTGAAGACAATTTTCCTGAAAAGCGACGAAAGCGAGTAAAAAGACACGATTTAAGTGAAAGTTCAGACGCCGGCTACTACATTACTCAGCAACAAAGTTTCAAAATTCAGATAAATGAAGCAATAGATACAATAATTTCTGAATTAAAATGGCGATTCGAAAAACTACGCGACATACACTACTCTTTCGGTTTTTTGACCGTAAAACACATAACTACATATTCGGTTGAAGAACTAAAAAAACATGCAGCTGATTTGAGTATCAAATATTCTGCAGATATAAATGCCACAGAATTTTGGGCCGAAATAGAAACTTTGAAGAGTCAAGTTGAAGCGACTACATTATTTGATAAATGTGAATGTCAGTCAAGTATGGGTCTTCTCAAAGCTATAGTGGAACTGGATTTAAAGGAAATGTTTCCCAATGTAGTAGTCGCTATAAAGATATTTTTAACGATGCCAGTGACTGTAGCTTCCTGCGAGAGATCATTCAGTAAGCTCAAATTAATAAAGACGTACCTGCGCTCGACGATGGGCCAAGAAAGATTGTCTGGCCTAGCGATTTTGTCGATTGAACGCGACATAGCACGGCTCCTGTCGTATGACAATGTAATCAAGGACTTCGCAATGAGAAAAGCGCGGAAAGTAAATCTTTGAGTAGGTAGCTGTCCTTTTCTTGTGATTACGGTTTACCTTAGCCTTGGGTCTTTACTATCGAGTACTTTGTGTCATTTCTGTATTTGAGCAAATATTTTTGAATAAACAATTTTTATCTTAAAGAAATCTACTAAGTACCTATACCTTCGTAAACAAAAAATAGATAGATTTATTTTTATGCACATTTGTCCACTTTATTGTCAGAGCCTGGTTAGAGCATTTTTCAAGGGCGCAGTTTTGAAAGCTCGCACCGGGCGCATAAAAGGCTAGTTACGGCACTGGCTGCTCACCGTAGAGGCCCGCCCAGTTGTTGTGCCGGTTGGCGGTGTGCGGCAGGCACCACGGTATGAGCGTGTTCTCCTGCTTGTCGTGGGGGTCGCAGGCGCGGCCCGCGGCGCACGCGCACACGCCCCGCAGAGCGCCCGTCGACGAGCGGCCGCTCTTCTTGTCGTGGTGGCGGTATTGCAGCACCTGCGCGCGACGAAACCGCCGTTAGCATTAAATTATGAAACACGATATACCGGGTGGCATTTTAGTCACCTGCCAAACTTTGAGGGATCTTTCTACTCGTCAATACAAACAACTTTTACTATGGGGCCAAACAAATCAGAGAAAAAAATAAATCAGCTGTTACATACATTTGGTGCAGTACTGCTTCTATCTTATGTATGAAACAGCTCATTTATTTTTTGCTCTGATTCGTTTGGCCCCATAGTAAAAGTTGTTTATATTTTATGAGTAAAAAGCCCCGTTAAAGTTGACTAAAATGCCACCCGGTATAGCATTAATTTTAATTACGCATGGACCGCCACGCTTTGGTGTGCTTCATCCTTTAGGCCGTGAAACGTCTTTCAGGGGCGATTTCAAGTGCTGAAGTAGGTGAACACCTCAGACACTCGGGTTGTGTCACGATATTTTCCTTCACCATTGGCGAGTTGTACTGCTACTACAACTTCAAAAATGTACTTACAAAACAAAGTCATTGGTACATGCCGCGATTTGAACATACATACATGCACGGTGCACCCTGACAAAATTATACTCTTCTTTAGGGTTCCGTACCTCACTACCGAAAAGGAAAAACGGAACCCTTATAGGATCACTTTTTGTTGTCCATCCGTCAGTCTATAAAGACTCTTTATCTCGGGAGCGCGTGGAGGTATCGAGTTAAAATTAAAACCTGAGTATAAAGTCCCTTGAAGCTGTAGAAAAATAAAACTCCTAAGTTAACTTAAAAAAACCGGCCAAGTGCGAGTCGGACTCGCGCACGAAGGGTTCCGTACCATTATCTATACAAGATTAGACACAAAGATCGAGAAAAAGCGGCAAAAAATCACGTCTGTTGTATGGGAGCCCTACTTAAATATAGAACCAAATATTCTGTGAATATGTCAAGCGTCTACCAGTTGCCGTTATTAATATCCAGCAAAAAACGGCAAAAAAATTATGTTTGTTGTATGGGAAGCCCCCCTTAAATATTTATTTTATACTATTTTTAGTATTTATTCTTATAGCGGCAACAGAAATAAATCATCTGTGAAAATTTCAACTGCCTAGCTATCACGGTTCATGAGATACAGCCTGGTGACAGACAGACAGACGGGCAGTGAAGTCTGAAAAAAAAAACAAAATGGCAGCTGACCAGTATGCCAGTCTTCCAACAAAAATCTTCAAACCCCTTTGTACGGAACCCTCGGTGCGCGAGTGCGACTCGCACTTTGCCGGGTTTTTTTTTTTTGTTTGGGCAGTCGTGTGAGAAGAACAGCGCGCGCAACGTAGACAAAGCAAGTACAAAAAAAAAGAAAGAATATTCAGTTAGAAGCCTCACTCACCTTGCATTTGGTCCCATCAGACAACGTAACAGAGATATTGGGCAGGTCCCGCCAGTCCGAGCCCGGCTCAGTGGGTATCCGAGCCAGCCGCGCCTGGATCAGCGGCGCCATATTCTTGCAGATGTGGTCGCGCAACTTGGTCGTCTCGTCTTTGTCCCTCACGAGACGCTGGAAGTGGCTCTCCGGCAGCGAGCCGTAGTCCATCTCGATCTTGTTCGCCCCGTTCGGTATTTGAGGCAGGTCGCTCATCGCGTCGTGGATCGTGCAAGTCCGCCGCGGTGCCGACTCGTCCCACTGTATGTTAGTCACGAACCGCTTCCCGTCTATCGTGACAGTCAGCGAGCAAGCGCGCCGACTGAATACGTTCGTCGGCTCTGGGTACAGAGGCAGCTTGTAGCCGGGAGCCGCGGCTAGAATGATCAGTCGCCGCCGCGTCTGAGGCACCCCGTAGTTGCCCGCTTGCAGTATACCAAAAGTGCACTGGTACCCCATGTCTAGCAGCGTCCGGAGCGTCAGCTTCAACACCATGCCCTTCTTGAACGCGACGAAATTCCTGACGTTCTCCAGGATGAAGTATTTGGGCCGGTAGTAGTCGCAGTAGGACAGATAGGAGGCGACCAGAGAGTTTTTGAAGTTGGAGTACTCTCTGGAGTTGAATCGGTTCATGCCGGAGAAGCCTTGGCAGGGCGGGCCGCCGCAGAGGAGCTCGACCTCGCCTTGCATCGGCAAGCGCAGTCCGCCCTTGCTGTGCGTGGCGCCGGCCATGGCGTCCTTCAGTAGCGCGTTGCAGTCCTCGTTGAAAACCGTGCAGCCGCGGTTGTTTAGGGAGTACGCGTGGGCGGCCGCCTCCACGTTCTCGATCGCCCAGCGGCACTCCGCCGCGCCGGCCTGGTGAAGGCCGTCGGAGAGCCCGCCGCATCCCGCAAACACGTCCAGCGTCCGCAGAGGTCGCACCTTCACCTCCGCTTTAGGAGCGACTTGCGCTGCACCCTTACTCGACTTCCCTTTCCCTTTGCCCTTGTCCTTCCCTTTATCCGTACGCCCAATAGCCTCGGCAAGCTCGGGCACTTCGAAGAATTTGCCAGTCTTTTTGTCGAAGACCTCCTTGAAGTAAACCCTGTTCGGGTCCTGTTCGAGCCATTCGTAGCGCGAGTCCCGGTCGGGTATATTCTTGTCGTATATGAGGTGGCAGGGGCCCACAACGGCGGAGAACGGCACTTCGCGGATCTCGTCGCTCCAGTAGACGAGATTGAGGTCCTCTTGCTGCGGGAAGCGGCTGGCGGTGTTCTCGGGCCGGTACAGCACGTGCACTTTGAGGTATATGTCCTGAGGGACCACTAGAGGTCCGTCGCCTCGCGCCGTCACCGCCGCGATATAGCCCACGCAGAAAGGCTCACCTGTATCCACGTTCGACCCTCGCATGTTTGAGTCACTCTTTCTGTAGTACTCCGGGTACACATCTTCATCCACATCGTCCAGTTTCGGTTTGGAGATGTTTGTGTTCGAACTCGTCGTTCGGAAGTTAAAGGTGCCAGGCTTGAGAAATACCCCCGTTTCACTCTTGTAATCGTGGTCTCGCCAGCGGACCAACGCCCACTCGGTTCTGTTGGATTCTGTTACCGTGTCGGATTTAACTGCCAATTTACCGATGACTTTTGGAATGTTCCTGGCGTCTTTCCTAGTTTTACGTTCGCAAGAAGGGCAGAAGCGATGTTTCCTCAGCGGATTGGGACATTCTGGGTTTTCCGGAAGGTCCTCGAATCGAGCCGTGAACCTTTCGTAATACTTGGAGAAGAAGTAAGTTTTACCATCGTCCTCCAACGTATTGTCTTCCATGTCCTTCCCGCCGAGCCTGAACCAGTCTGCCGGCGTCTCCTTCTTTTCGATGTGAGCTTTGCGCAATATGGACGACAGAGGGGCGCCGTGACAGCACCTGTCACCCAAAAACACCTCCCTAGGATCGCCGACCTCGCCGAGAACAGTGTCGGAGGATCGTATAAACACTTCGCCGTGGAAGTATCCGGACTTCGGATTGATGGTCTCCTTCCACATGTAGACGACGCGCACGACGAGGGCGGGTATGTTGGGCTGGGACGTCTCGACCATGACGTAGTCGCCGGCGGCGAGTTCCGCGCCGTCGATCTCGACGGTGTGGTAGTAGACTTTGGCGGCGTCGGCTTTGACGGGCTCGCCGGTCCAGGTGATGTGGCGGGTGCCCGCGCCGGTAAGTTTGACGGGCACGGCGTCGTCGATCTTGTCCTGTTGCGTGCGCTCGGCGAGCTGGCGGTAGTCGTCGTCGTCTTCCGGCTCAGAGTCCTCCGCTTGCTCGACGGCCATGTTGGGGCAGAGGCGGCGCGCGCACGCCTTCTTGGTGCGACCGTGACCTCCAAACTTGGCCATGGCGCGGCACGCCGAGCACTCGCCGCAGTCCGGAAGTTGGCACGGCTCGCACACGCCGCAGCGCTTGCGTCGCAGCACCAGGTCCTGGGGAAGTCAAATCCCTTGCCAGATCCAAACTGTGGGTATCATTTAAACGACGAGCAGGCAATACTGTTTCGGTCAGCAATAGTTCATTTGTAAATTTGAAATTGATCAGCTGAAAACAAACAGAAAAAACCCAGCAGTGGGGAGAGGTGGGCTGACGATGATAATGATGATGAAATTGTACTAAAATTAAATAAATTTGCTGACCATGTAGATTTATTTGCTGACTACGTGTTGCACATTCATTTCTTTATTCTGCTGATCATTATTTTGGTCAGCAGTTGTTGGCGGAACGTAGGGCTTTTTTGTAGCTCATCATTTAATTAGTTGCCCAAACTATATAAACAACGAATTTTACTTCCACATAGGCTAGACAGACATTTTAAGCTTTCTATTGGCATATGTGCGATAAAGATTTTTTAATCAACAGCCACAATCGCTCATTGCATCATCATCCAGCTGCTACCAGCAATGCCTGATAGGGACTCCAGCCGCTGCCAACCGAAATGTAGTGGTATCTTAACAGTTGCCAATGCAAGGTGACTAACCCTGCGATCACGAACCCTGTAGCATAGTGATGAGGGCAAAATTCCCTCAGTGGCTTGCACACCACAATTTTTTTGTCAACAACAAACAAGTTGCCTTTAATAGAAAACAGCTTCGCAAACCTTTATCAGATAATGGCATATAAGCTGAAGGCAGAACAACTACAATATATATTTTTTTAAATGTAATCTCTATAATCTCTTATCTCTCTGAGATTAGTCGTGTGCCCTGTTTTAGGTGAGAAGTACATGCGTCTAAAATTAAGTCTTACTGCTGGGCCTCCCCTTAAGCTCCACACTCCTCCCTCTTAAGATATCCGTCGCGTGGTAAACAGTCGGGGGCTTTTTAAAATATATTATTATTAAATACTGATATTTTTGTTAATATGAGACATAGGATAAAGCTTAGATTCTATGGGCTAAAGTTAAACAAAACCGGAAAAATCTCTACAAATATTATTCTAGTGGTGAATGAAAATCTCCCGTCACCTTATGAATGAAAAAATTACTGGAATATTTTGTTTTTGTCATTGTTTTTCCGAAAAATTATGGAAGAAATCTCACGCGAGGGGGACGAGGATCCCTATCAGATCCCTCCACATCTCGCCAAATCGTACCTAGAGGGATTGCGGTCTAAGTTTCTGAAAAATCACCTCGCGCACTGCACCTTAATCTATAATACCATGTTTAATTTGTAACATTCATAAAGTCACACCAATCCGGACTTGGCCCCCGTGGTGGAGTATGGCCTATACCTTCCTCAGGGAAGAGACCCGTGCCCCTCGGTGGGGACATAATGGGTTGATGATGATAAAGTCACAGTTTCCGTGCAACAAGAAGTAAAGTGATTTTGTATTTTCAATGGACAGCCCCTTTCTTACCTTGTTAGTCTTGTCCAGCTGGTTACTGAAGAAACTCTCGAACGTCTTTCTTATCAGCGGAGTCGTGGTGGCCTTAGTCCAGGCTTGCTTGTCTACCTTCTTGTACTCGATTTTCGTGCGCGACCGACGCTTGCCGAACTTGATACCCATTAACTTGATTAGTTCCCGCATGCAAGGCAGCGTTATAAGCGGTTCGTCGTCCTCGTCCTGAGCCTCTAAGCTCACAACTTGTTCACAAACGAACTGGGCGTGCTTGTGAAGCATCTCTTCAGTCATTTTCGTGTCATCCAACTCAGGGATTGTTGCCTCCCTGATGATTTCAAGGAGGTCCTCGTAGGTCGGCTGGAGATAATGGTACTCTTCTAGGTACTCCACGATGACTTTACTTAGCCATATCTTCTCGTATAAGTTGTTCATCAGACGCGTGTACTGGGCGCTGGGTTTCATTAAGTTGTACTCTCCGAACTCAGTGGACAGGGTGATGCAGTTTTTCATGCCTCCGTCGAATCCATGAATAAACCTGAAGTTTTTTCTTATTAGAAAATTATTATTATTGACTACAATCACGCCAAGAGTTCAGTGGGTTAATCATTTAAACAATTACAAAACATGTGGTTTTGGTCAGCAATAAAATCGGCGAAATTGATTGATCAGGCCAATATTCCAAATTGAGTAGCTTACAATTTGTTGTATTAAAAGTAAGTAAATTTATTTATTTGTTATACTAATTAATTTATTTATTTATTTTAACTTGGACTTACTTGCGGACCACATGTGGCTGGAAATTTATTCATTCATACATACATACATAACCTCACGCCTGTATCCCAGAGGGGTAGGCAGAAACCAGGGACTGCCACTTGCCACGATCCTGACAGATCACTTTCGCTTCCTCAACATTTATTCTGCTGACCAAAATACAAAATATTTGTTGAATGACTTTTTTGCGAAATGAAATGAATCCTTGGCACTAGTTAAATGTCAGATACCAAATGGTGCTTGGTTTCTTACCATTCAATAATGGGCCCAACATCCTTCACAGGGATGGAATCCTCATCAATGTCAGGTGATTCACAGCAAATGGACTTGAGATAGCCTGACATGTAGATTCTAAAGTCACTCTCAATCAGTCCTCCATCTATCGGAACCAGATGCCCTTCTTGGTCGAAAATTGAGAAGCCTGTTATGTTTGATTGTGGCCTTTCTGTTATATCACCTTCATCACCTTAAAGTCACCAATAAAATAAGTACTGACTTTGTGCCAACATTTATTATATTGTGTCATTGGAAAAGAGTTTTGAGGCTTTGTCGTACAATGCACTTTTAATACTCCAGCAATAAATAGGATCAATACAATAAATCAATATGGCAACAGAAGATCATAAAATATGAAGATCTTTCATATGCCCTCCTAACTAAGACAACCATAACTAATACTTTTAGTTTTTAAGACTTATTCCACATCAGCGGGAGGTCTGTGTTCTCTTTCAGGATTTTTTATATTACTTAAAAGAAATTTTCTTAATCTTCGACACTGATCACTTTACACATAAAGATAAGAAAACTTTACGCGGAATTTCGAAACTGTTTGCCTTATTGATAAAAAGTCGATCCCACTAAAACACTCCTAAGACAGAGTGAGACTTCAATCTTAGGTGTTTTAGTGGAATCGATTTTTTATAAATAAGACATTGTATGTTTTGTAGTAATGCTTGTCTTAGTAGCGCCCTCCCAATTCTTCCTCAAGATACCATTGATTATCTGCCCTCTAATTGTAACTTTCCACTGAGAGGATTTTCACTACTAGGTAGGTAAGTATTTCGTGTATTTGACAGTTTGGAGTAAGTTGAATTGAAAGAACCATGCAGTCGAGAAGTTACAGGATAGAGCCTCTAGACATTCTGATTACCGCACGAAACCCTCTTTGCATGCAATCAACAAAGTTGTAGGACAGATACCTGAAGCTAAGACTAGCTTTTCATTAGTAAGAGCAACGAATTCTTCAACAGAATCTTGTGGATGACCCTGGTAGTAAATGATGTCTGAATTATTCAGAAACTGTCCACATATGTTGCATTGTTCATTTTGTTGTACAATCTGTGTTTTCCTAGTTTTGTCGGTATTTATAGTCATCTTTTCCCTCATCTCTTTAAGTCCATTATTATTATTTTCAACAGTTTGTGTTACGTCATCCTCACTATTAGCTTTTTCTAGCGAATCATAAGATTTTACAGATGAATCTTCCATATTAGTATGATGGAGAAATTGTGTTTGATCATGTATGTCAATATCAAATTTTTTAATATCTGTTTCATGTGTTAGTTTTGGTTTATCATCATTCGAGGTATTATTTGACTCTTCCACTGTCTCACTTTTGACATTATTTAAAGATTCTGTTGATTCAAATTTTGGCTTCTTCTGTAAATTAAATATTCTTATTATTATTATTATAGTGTCAATAACCAGATGAGGAGGAAGGTTTTATTAAGAAGGGGCTTTTAACATGAACTACTTGCTTTTCTAACTATGCCAAATTATGGAATGTTATGACCAAAGAATCTGAATTAACACCTTTTCGTTCCCTAAAGGTGTGTCTCCTGCTAAAAAACATTACACAAAACATTCCGCTTTCTTTGTGCCAAACATTTTCGTTGCTAGGGGAAGCATAATAAAAAGTTAATTTGGAGCATTAAAAGCCAATTGATTTGTGTAATGTTTCATGATAAACACCAGCAGGAAGCCAGGCTTTAGGTCCACAAACAAAGGGATGGAGTTACATGCATGCTATGTACTTAATTACCTATTATTAATTTTTTAATTGGCAAAAGAAAATGTACAAAGGGTGTTAATGCTAGTGACATTATCTATCAGCCTACCACAGTATTGGAGTAAGAAAACAATGTTATGAGCTCACCTCAATAGTATCTTCAGAGTCCTCTGGACTTCTGCTCCTCTTCTTGGGGAACATGTCAGTTATAGACAGTTGTTTGCCATTAAGCTTCTGGTTTAACTTTCTGAAATAACAAGATGAATAATGAATAACTTAATTTTAACAAAGTTTACATGGAAAGAAAAATTGTGTGTGAAAAACCAGGATTATAACCTGTGCCTCCAACTCATTGGAGGCAAAAGCTTATATAGTTTTGCTTCTAGTTAAATACTGCACTATGCATGTACTATATAATTTTCTTTCTTTCTATTTGATTAATCAAAACCTAACATAGGTCATAAGTCATAACCAGTGATCGAATAATCGGATGCATATTTACCTAAAGTTGAGGTGTTGGCTGTTATGAAATGCACTTTTGTATCGAAAAAATCCCGGGATTCCGGAATCGACGAATAGTGTTTTGGTTATAGAATTAAGTCGGGTGAATTTAATTTATTTAATTTAAATAATATATTATTAATAATTATGTATATTTTAATTATTTCAACATCTATTTTTTTTTATCCTGTAAGTGTACAATAAAGTATTATTTTATAGTAATGTTTTTTTTTAACTAACACACTACTTTTCCTGTTACACCCTACATACACACACATACATACTTGCATCGGAGGCTAAAATAAACTTTAAACAAAGACACATATAAATAATTATGTAATACCAGAGTCCCGGGTTTTTTAAATTCATAATACTACACGCTAAATAAGTCGTCTCCATGCTACGTATGCGATTAGTTTTGCATTCCCGAATTTTCTGAAATCCCGGGATTTATATTTAAAAAATATGTTTTAAGAAGCCGCTTCCATAATTTCTGAGCCAAAAAATAACTTTAGGTAAATATGCATCCGATTATTCGATCACTGGTCATGACATACATAACCTGACATATTGTAATTTAATAAAATATAATTAACAGACCCATATTGTAATTCATCTTTTAGTTGAATAATTCAGTGCTATTTATTTATAAAGACATATCATCATCATCAAACATTTGACGCCCACTGCAGCACATAGGCCTACCTCATAGTTTTCATAACCATGAGGGGTTTTGCCATAATCGCCACGCTTGGCAGGCGGGTTGGGGATTTCTCACAGTATGCGGTCGGAATCTCAGGAAGACGCTGCTGCCCGTCGCCTTCTACGACATCCACAGAAGGCCCGCGCCACACGGAACTCACAATTTCTCCAAATATCTCATTAAATGCAGTTGCTTGTGCCTTACTATGTTTGAAGACATAAAAATTTTTCTTGAGTAAAGGCAAATACTGTTTTCATTAATTCATGTTTTTATTCATAACATTGTTACTGTTGTTAAACATATTTTGTAGTCTTTTTTTGGTCAGACGCCACTGAACTGTTACAGATAATAAAAAAATATAAAGCAAATATGGCACCAAATAAAAGTCCTGTGGCAGCATTGCATATCTGTGTCACAAATCCAAATTAAGAGGGGAGAATGCACACTAAGTCAGAAGGAAATAAATTTTTACATTAACTGTATCAGACGCATGCACCCACGAAATACTCATCCTTATCTATCTTTCTCGACTTAGCAGCCACAAAACCTTATTTTATTTTTCTCAAGTTAAGTTTGTTTACATACATACTTACATATAGCTCATTTCATTCAAGTTTTTCTGGCTTAACACAAACGATAGTTTGAAATACTATAAAAGTCAAGAAGTCGATAATAGATGATATTTTTTTGAGGACAAGTACCTGGGACAAGTGAACAACTATTGGAGATAGACATTAGGTATTGCTTTTTTATCGATTTTTATCAACGGTTTGTTTAAGTGTAGACAAAAGCTGAATGAGCTGAATGAAAAAAAATATACCTACATTGGTTAATTAGTAGGAAAGGCCCTTGAAACAAGGTACTAGAACTTCTCCATATTTAGGTTATGGTAGTGTTATCAAACATCCTGCTTACCCTTGAGGCGGCGTATTTATGTGATCAACGTCATCAACGGGAGTTGTGATTTTATCTTCGTGAGTGTTTCCATCTGCAGAACCAGCACAGCTGGGAGCCGCACGGTTTGTCTTCAAAGGGACTGGCATTGTGGGTAAAAAAGAGAACGATCACAAAATTCCGTTTAACATAATTAAAATCATATCTTATGGCAATCTACTATGATAAGTACTTCGTTCTTACTCTAAAAAAAACAGAAAATAAATAGGTAGGTGCACAAATTGCAGACTACCTACCTACCTACCTTACCTACGAGCCTACCAAATAAATAATACCTAAAAATGGCGCGAAATAGGGGTGATCTATATCATCGATAATGAATAAACATCGATGTTCAGCTGGAAAACATCGATGTATTGACATCGATGTTTATAATGAGGATCAGTAAAGCTATAGCAAATTCAAAAGAACTAGTATCCACTTTATTCTTATAACATAAGAATGACATATCTTTTTGAATTATCCAAATCGGACCATTACTTACGAAGATAATAATTAATAAACATTAATGCCGTTTCTGTCGCTAAAAGTCAATGCGTGCCTGTGACGTCACTGTGACGGAATCAAGCGCGGCGGCCGGCCTGCACTCTCAGTTCGGTTTACATTGAGCTATTGAGCGCTATTTGCGTTGTGAGCAGGCTGTAAGTCGGTTCACAATGCGCTTATTTTTACCAGTGTAAACGTCGTGACCTCATTAGTGACGTCATAATTGCGCGCTCACGGCGTTCACGAAAAACAGGTAGTGCAGCGTGTGCGGAAACGTCAAATTGACATTTGGTATCTGCGTTTGTTGTGGTTTGATGTTTTTTTATCGAGAAAAGAATATTTCAAGTCTGAATTTTATCGAAAACCCATGTGCCACCTAGGAACACCAAAGCGACACTCCCCAACCAACAATTAACTTAGAGATGTTGTTGTGTTCCATTTGAATGACAGATGGATGACATTAGCGCGCTTTCGCCGGTTTATATTGAACGATGGCTATTTGCGCGCTCACAATGTAAACCAGTGAGTATACAACGATTGCAGTGTTCGCACCAATAGCGCATTTTAAACCGTAAGGTTTGATTCGACGGAGCGGCGCCGGCGCCGGTCACTAATATTTGGCAATTTATTTATGTAAAGTGTTGTTAGAGTGTAATTTTGTGATATTTAAGTATAAAACGTCCATAATATGAGTACTAATAAAGTAGAAACTGGTTTTGTGCAAACTCAATCAGATAACCCTCCAAAGGGGATTTTTTATGGTATTTGATTATGTACCTGGGTAATCATTCAGCGCTGAAATCCGTGGTTGGAAACTACAAAGGTGCTGCTTATTTTATTTACGTACGTAGGTAATAGGCAGGTAGTAATCTATAATTTGTTAGTATTAGGTGGTAGTGGTGGATGGTAAAGTGTAACTGTACAGGGACGTATTCAGAACTTATGAATAGTGTTTATAGTATCTTGATAAACGAATGATGTTTTCGTTCATTCAAACGTAGATCATTTCGCGGATGGCTTTTTAGGGTTCCGTACCCAAAGGGTAAAAAACAGGACCCTAGTTGCTGATCGTGAAGCTAAAGTTTGGATCGAGATTTTCAGGGATTGATTTTTTTTAACTATGCGTTGTTTCCATTTGATTGGCATACGCCAATCTAATAGTACTATTAGATTTAGTTTACATTTTTGATTTCATATTAACCTGCACTACTTGTGTTTTTTGACCTATTTAATTGTTTTTTACATCTATTTCTTTAGGTGCGTTAAGGGGATCACTGTTTTGGATGATATTTGAGTCTTGATTTTCACACTCTACTACTTCAATGAAATGTGATAACAGGTCTTTGTGTCCAATGTTTTTACTTAAAACTCTTTCACAATATTCTATATCTTGTCTTTTAAATTATTGTGTTTTGAGGCTTTTGACATTCAAACTTATGAGGCAAAACTCCCTTCTTCAGTTCTCTTAACCAACTTAAACTTAACATAATTTTCCATATCTTCTTTGAACTGAAATTTAAAAATATACGTATATTAAATTATTATATTAATTTATTTGCTTCTAACCGAAAGGCATAGCTGCGGCAGATATATAAATGCATCGCTGTTATGTACATTATTAAAAAACCGCCCAAATGCGAATCGGACGCACGAAGGGTTCCGTACTATTATCAATAAAAACGGCAAAAAATCATGTCTTTTATATGGAACTTTATGCTCCTCTCAAATATTTGTTTTTATTTTAATTATTTATTTTTAAAGGGTTTGTATAACTAAATATTCCGTGAATATTTCAAGCATGTACCTGTTGCCGTTATCAATATCGAACCAAAACGAGCAAAAAAATTACGTTTGCTGTATGGGCCCCCTTAAATATTTATTTTATTGATTTTTAGTATTTTTTGTTATAGCGGCAACAGAAATTACATCATCTGTAAAAAAATCAACTGTATAACTATCATGGTTCATGAGATACAGACATACAGACAGACGGACAGCGTAGTCTTGGTAAAAGGGTCCCGTTCTACCCTTTGGTACGGAGCCCTAAAAATATTATCTCATTCACTTTAACTTTTACCCGAATACGTCTTTGTGTCATCGTTTTAACCTTAGAATATTAGTAGAAATGGAAACGGGCAAATAGTAGGTACGTTGCTTTATCTATGTTCCGAAAAAGTAAGTTGGTATGTTTCTTTCTATTATACTTCATTTCATTAATTCTTTCTTGTAGATACATATATTAGTAATATAATATAAAAAGGCACACTATACATTATTAGTAGGTATGTAATAGTTACGTATAAGTAAGTATAGTTATGTAATAATGATCTTCACCGCAATGTCTTGTAGCCTGGGCAGATGGTGGAGATTTATCATCTATTTTTACAATGGAATACCATTTTTTACGAAGTTTTGGGTCTTTCGGCACGTTAAAAAAATGTTTTTCTGGTGTTTTAATAGAAGTGTTTGTACATTTCAGCACTATACTATATTATACATAGTTAAAAGAGTGAATTAGAGACAAACCGGACACTTAATTTGTTTTTATCTACACTCATATCATAATCTTCAAATTAAGAATTCAAAGGTAAACACATATTGACAGGCTTTAAACAATACATAACTTTAAAGAAAATAAAAATAAAAAGTGTAGGGTAAAACGGTCAATCATTAGCCACCGTCAGTTATTGGTCACTCTCAACTTATTTTGATTGAAATAGGAAGTGCGTACACGCCATCTGTGACTTAGTTGGGTAATTTCTTCGTTATTAGTCTTCACTTTAGTACCACTTTTGCCCACTAGCATATAATGGCGCCAGTTTTATAATTTTTTTTTCGCCAGTGAGTGAGGCAGTCTCGTCATAAACGCGTGTCTGTTGCGTAACAGTTACGGTAAGCATTTTGTTAAAAGTTGAAAATTTAATAAGTATCCTGCTTTTTTCTGAGTGATTTTGTTGCTCCTTGGTTATTCAAATAGATAATATCAATCCGTTTCAAGTGTTTTCAAGCTGTATCCCCTATTTGCCGAATTTTGGGGGGTGGCCAATATCTAAAACTATTTAAAGGTTATTTTCATTTATTGGCCACCTATGCCAATAACTAGATTTATTTCATGACAGTGATTTTCTTTAAAAATGAACCATATTCGTAATCATCTTAAAGCTTAGTTCGGTGTGAAAAAAAATCTCACCATTTCATTCAATAAATTCAATTATTGGCATAGGTGGCCAATCTCTGGCCAATAAGTAACCTGTTGACTGAGTGACCGATCTTCTTTTTCAGACAGCCAGTAAATTGCCTAAAATGTCTAAACGACGGCAGTATACTGACGAAGCTCTTCAGAAAGCTTTAGAATTCATGCATAATAACGAAGGATCTGCTCGACAAGCTGCAAAAAAATTTAACGTGCCTCGCAGTACCTTACAATTTAAAACCCAACATCCTGAGAAAAAGTCAAAGCCAGGTCCTGATCCAGTACTAACAGAAGATGAAGGAAACCTCTGTCATTTCATAATAAACATAGCGAAGCGAGGGTTTCCTATCAAAAAAGACGATTTATTACTTTGCGTACAGGGTTTTCTGAAAAAAAATCCCAGAATAATTCCCTTCAGGGACGACAAGCCGGGAGATACTTGGTTCAAAGCTTTCTTGAAGCGCAACCCTAATATTACTTCTCGCACTTCTGAAGGAGTTACAAACGCTAGCTCATGCGTCTCTGAGCAGGATATACGAAAATGGTTTCAAGAAATCTCACAATATTTTCATGACGAAGGCCTTTCAGAGGTATTAAAAGATCCATCTCGTGTGTTTAATGCTGATGAAACCGGTTTCAACATTTGTCCAAAATCCGGAAAAGTCCTGGCTGAAAAAGGCAGCAAAAATGTCTATCAAATTGAGAAAACACCGGTTAAAGAAAACATAACAGTTCTGTTCACTTTCTCAGCCTCTAGTCAAGTCTGCCATCCGATGATCATTTACCCTTACAAAAGGATACCCGACAAAGTTGCTGCGAGCATGCCATCTGGTTGGGGAATAGGCCGTAGTGATTCAGGCTGGATGACTGCTGCAGTTTTTCATGACTTTGTTGAAAATTGTTTCCACAAAGAACTGATGAACAAAAATATTCAGCTACCTGGAATATTGTTTGTCGACGGACATAAGACTCACATAACAATCGAGGTGGCTGAACTGTGCCGAAGGCTGCAAATACATTTGGTAGCACTTTACCCAAACGCCACTCGGATATTACAACCTGCAGACGTTGCAGCATTTCGTCCAATCAAGGCTGGATGGAAAAAAGCTCTACAAGAAGATGCCGGCGATTAGGACCGAATTCTTATTTGTCGATGTGTGTAATTGTCCAAATCGTTGAGGTGAAATCTCTTTCATATCGATGTAAAACCTAGGGTATATATTAAGAAGTTTTGGTTTTGTTGTTGTCTGTCAAGTGACTATGTCTACCAGGATTTCGAGCATTTCCAAGAACCGCACATCGTGACAACTGCTGATGGGAAAATAATTGAAGCGTTGGGAAAAGGTTCGATTCTGATGAAGACGAAGAAAAGGACATTCATGTTGAAAGATGTGTGGCATGTTCCGAAAGTCACAAAGAATCTCTTTTCTGTGCTCTCAGCACATGATGACAACACAGAAAGCTTGTTTGAGTCACGAGGCACAACATGTTCATTCATCATCAACGGGGAACTGTGCGTGACTGGAAGCAGGCAAGAACACGGCGGTTTGTACAAGCTTAACTGTAGACCGGTTCAACCCAAGGAAAGCGTAATGGTAAATGCAGTTGACACCTTACAGCTTTATCATGAACGCATGGGTCATCAAGACAAACGCCATGTGAAGCGAGTCATTGAACGAGAACTTGATGTGAAGTCGAAGGACAGCGGGAGTCTATGCGAAGGATGCATTTTTGGAAAGACACATAGAAAGAATTTTGGTGTCCGAGAAAAAGCTGTCAGTCCAGGAGAACGCATACATTCGGATGTCTGTGGTCCGTTCCCACCTAGTTGCTCGAAGGCTCGGTATTTTGTCCTATTCAAAGACGAATTCTCCAAGTATCGTTACGTGTACATTATGAAAAATAAATCGGAAGTACCTGAGCTATTGCGCTTAATGTTGGAAGAAGCGAAGGTAGCAGGTCACCGAATTAAGGAATTTCTAAGCGATAATGGCGGTGAATTCGACAAGGAAAAAGTACGCAAAGAATTGGATAAACATGGAATAAACCAACGCCTAGTTATGCCCTATACCCCAGAGCAGAATGGCACTAGCGAAAGAGAAAACCGTACAATCGTCGAAATGGTCAGAGCTATGATGTATGCACACGATGAGCTTCCTCAAGTTTTATGGGCAGAGTTGGTGAAGACTGCAGCTTACATACTAAACAGAACAGGGCCAACCTCTGTAGATGGAAAGTCTCCATTCGAGTTGTGGTTTAGAAAGAAACCGCAAATAAAACATTTGAGGATCATCGGCTCTACATGCTATATGCATATTCCGAAACAGAATAGGAAGAAAATGCAGAAGAAGGCACAGAAGTGCATCTTAATAGGCTATGATAATGACGATGGTTACAGGCTTTGGAATAAGCAAT
The DNA here is from genome assembly GCA_947308005.1 of Yponomeuta malinellus. NCBI lineage: Eukaryota > Metazoa > Arthropoda > Insecta > Lepidoptera > Yponomeutidae > Yponomeuta > Yponomeuta malinellus. The sequence continues at coordinate 8,555,650 of OX371006.1, read as the reverse complement.
CGAACTCTCTAGTAAGATCTCGGGACGTCACATTCGACGAAAGACCTATAGAATCAAGGATTGATGTCGAGGATTCAGTCAGGAAAGAAGTGACTGAGATGGAAGTTCCTTTATATGTCGGAAAGGAGACACTCACTCCTGAAACCGAAGTGAATGAGGAAGAGGTAGAGTTTGAGGATGCGTTGCCAAGACAAGACGAATCTATTGAATTAGAGGGGGAGAATGAGGATGAGAACTGCGGGGAGAACTGCCATGAAGAGCGCGTCATTGAGAATAATGATAATGAAAGCGAGGTCATCGAGCAGTTAGCAAGGCAAGGTATGAATTTAAGAGATCGCTCTAGCCTCAGACGCCCGGACAAATTCAATGATTACGTTTCATATATCGGTACAGATTCGTACTTGGAACCGAACACTTATAAGGAAGCAATAGCCTGACCTGATAAGATACTATGGAATAAAGCTATGGATAGCGAGATTAAATCCTTGAAGGAGAATAAAACTTGGATTTTAGAGAAGCTACCTAAGAATCGGAAAGCAATTCCTTGCAAATGGGTTTATAAGGTGAAGCTCACGCCTGATGGAACAGTCAGTAAGTATAAGGCTCGGTTGGTAGTAAAAGGATTTCGACAAAGAAAGGGAGAAGACTACGACCAGACTTTTAGCCCTGTAGCCAAGATGGCAACAGTCAGAGTTGTGTTGAGTATAGCGGCTTGTGAAGGGATGAAGCTAAGTCAGTTCGATGTCTCAACAGCTTTCCTGTATGGCTCTCTATCTGATGAAGAAATTTATATGAAGCAACCGGAAGGGTATGATGACGGGACGGGTCGAGTTTGTCTGCTAAAGAAAAGCCTTTACGGTCTAAAGCAAGCTCCTCGTTGCTGGAACAGGACTATTCTGGACTTCTTCAAGGAAATTGGATTTGAAGTCAGTAAGGCTGACCCGTGCCTATTCAAGAGAGAGACGGCTAATGGAAAGTTGATTGTGGCTCTCTATGTCGATGATGGCCTGGTTGCTGGTTCAAGCAAGGAAGTAGTTGAGGAGTTCCTTGAGCAGATAAAAGCAAGGTTCAAAATTACTACGAAATCAATCTCTTATTTTTTAGGAATAGAGATAGAAACCAGAGAAGGTGGTAATGTTAGAATTCACCAGACAGCCTATGTGAAGAAGATTTTGAAGCGGTTTGGAATGCAAGAGTGCAGGCCGCTTACTACTCCAATAGTGAAAGAAGATGTAGTCCAAATACAAAAGAATGTTGAAGTGGAAAACTACTTTCTTACTAACTATAGACAAGTGGTTAGAGCACTTGCATACCTGATGGTAGGCACTAGACCGGATATTGCGTACGCCGTGAGTGTGGTCTCAAGAAGCCTAGAGAATCCAACACAAGCAGATTGTGTGAGGTTAAAGCGTATTCTACGCTATTTGCAGTATGCTCCAGATATGGGAATATTGTACAAAAGGAATTATAAGAAGGGTCACATAGAATGTTATAGTGACGCCGACCACGGTAGAGATATTGCTACAGGAAGGTCAACTTCTTGGGTTTTAAGCCTATATGCCGGTGGAGCTGTGTCATGGCTCAGTCAGAGACAGCAAAGCGTTGCAATCTCTACAACGGAAGCTGAGATAGTCGCAGCCAGCGAAGCTGGAAGAGAAAGCGTTTGGCTAACTTGTCTTATTGGTGGATTGATCAAGACAGAAGGTTTACCAGTGTTATACGTAGATAATGAGGCAGCTGTACGCTTAGCGGAGAACCCTGAGTTCCACAGGAGGACTAAGCACATACGCATTCGTCATTTCTTTGTGCGTGAGTTAGTGGCAAACGGACGTCTCATCGTGAAGAGGGTCAGCACTGAGTTGCAGCTGGCGGATATTTTTACGAAGCCGCTCGCTAGACCGAGACTTGAAAAGCTGGTGAATCAGCTAGGTCTACACATCGAGAGAAGGTGTTGAGGTGAAACCTCTTTCATATCGATGTAAAACCTAGCGTATATATTAAGAAGTTTTGGTTTTGTTGTTGTCTGTCAAGTGACTATGTCTTGAAACATGTCAAATAATAAAAATGTGATTATCTTGATTTAAAACGTATTTTATTAGTGCTCCGATGAATGATTAAATTACTGTTTATTTATTTAAAAAATTAAAAGTAAAATTACTACAATTGGTAATATTGAAAGTTAAAGTCCAGCCGTCTAGGAGGAGTTCAGTGACATAAACACGTACATAAAGAGATATATATAAAGATATCGCTATGTCGTTTCACTCGGTAATTGCATTAAAATAATAAACTTCATGTTTCCATGTTACATTTTAAATTTTGTTTCCTTTAATTTAAATTTAAATGATATCCAAAAACTGCATTTTGTTTGACTGTACTTATTTCGAAAAATGCGAATTCGTCCTAACCATAATTAGGAATACGAAAAATTCGGAAAATTAAGAATTATTAAAATTAAGGATTTTCATAAAGAAGAGTTCGTCCAGATAATCATTTGGACAATTATACACATCGAGAAATAAGAATTCGGTCCTAATCGCCGGCATCGTCAAGAAACCCCTTACACCCGTCATTGAATTTTACGTAGCGCTTTAACTCAATGGGGATGGGGCGTCTCTATACGTAGTACTTTAACTCAATGGTATTTTTTAATAATTGTACAGCTTTTAAATTTGAAAAATGTTATGCTAATTTTAAGTTCAATGATACAGCCTATGTCCTGAATAGCTGATGATGATACAGCTGACACAATCAATATTATTGTATTAGTGTGTTTCATAAGCCATGTCAGTGTTATCAGATTTTCTTTCCTTCGGTCATTACTATGCAGGTTTTTCGCCTAGTGTAGTGTCAAGTAGTGGTGTGGAGCAGTTTGACCATTTGGCAGATTTCTGCCATTTTGGCAGATTTAGCTCCAAAATTTTAGCTGTGGCAGATTATGCTGACGATTTACGTAAATGGCAGATTTTGAAAGATTGCAAGTGAACTTGTCTTAATTTTCATTGAAGTCATCTTCTTCAGTTTTATTCGCTTATTCAGTTTTTACACAGCTACGTCATATGATTATGAATGGTAATAGATCTCTTCTAAGTTCTAAGCCGCTGTCCAAACGCTTCATGTGGGAGAATATTCTCCCAATTAAATCTGAATAAAATCAATATAAAGTACAGATTCATAATCAAACATGATGTGTCGGCTATCACTACCACAAAAGAGGTGATAAAGGAACACGGAGACTGTATATCCTTTAAACCAACTAAAGACATGATTACAAAGATGTTATCAAAATCTGTGTATACGGAAAATGAAAATTTTGAAGCCAATGTAGATACAGTGTGCTTATTGTACTGTAATTATCAATACAGATGTATCCCTCATCTCCTCTCAGATAGTCTGATGATGCCACAGATGACACGTAGATAGTCTATTAATTGGCATACCTGCTTTCAAATAATACTGATCAGGTGTGAGTAGGACTTTTGTTGAGGGTTCCGCTCTGTTCTGTTTTCAATGAGAATATACATGTGGGGTTGACTCTACACCACATTCACATTCATTGTTCGACCTGTGAACACCTTGCGTAGCTGGCAGGCTACACATGGTTGAGAAACCAAGAAGTAAAAAAGTTTAGATTGTAAATTGTTTTTTCCCGGTCCGTCTGTGAAAATTTGTGATTGTGATGGGTAGGTACTGATCTAATTAGTTTATTACTTTTCAAGCAGATGCTGCAGTTTTCAGGTCCATTAAGTTATTTCAATTAGTCAGTGATAACTTTAGGTATTTATTGTTATTTTTTTTATTAAAGAATTTCCATAATGTATTTGATTTTTTCGTTTCCTTGAAGGTAATAATATGAAGGCATATTTCAGTCCTTCCATCGCAACCAGTTGCCAACAAATTCTTCTATCGCAACCAGTAGCCAACAAAGAATGAAAAATCCTCCATCGCAACTGGTTGCGAAACTCAGTTGTGATGGCGCTGGCGGCCGGAAGGAACAGAATTTGGTGCCCATACTTTATACATCGTAAACGTACAACATTAGTTTTTCTACCACTCACTAAGCCTGCATGGTGAATGCAATACTATTGAAATAAATATCACTCTCGATAGCACAAAACTATCGATAGGCTATTCGTTAATAAAGAGCAATACTATCGATAGTTCATTGGTTGGCAGCGATGAAACTATCGATACTATTGCTGTTTACCGATAGTATTGCTGTAGAAGAGACATAGTACCTACTATCGGTAGAATCGATGGACTATCGATATTATCGTGTTTTCTTTAAGTATCGAAAGGCTATCGATAGACAATCGATATTGGTCTATCGAGTGGCAACACTACTATATAGTCTGTGGGAAATATGGTGGAGGACACAGATTAAGGTGGAGGATCACTGTAATGCTTGTATTCTGAAGAAAATTTCTATTTTAAAGATCTATTGATATCGATAGGTTGATTATATTATATCCAGTGATATAGATTATATTCAATGCCTTCAGTTTTGCCCATATAGAACTTTACTCTTTATTTGTACTGTGACTATACCACAGACTATATACACTACAAAATCTTGATCAAGGCGTCATAATGAGGGCGTTTCAAAGCAACATTAAAAAAAAATACAGTGCCGCAAGTTACCGATAGATGGTGCTGACGTCACATAATATGTCAAAATTGACATGACATAACTGTACCTTCTCTGCGGTTTCTGTCAAGTTGCTCGCTTGTTTCGTTGACGAAAGGAGAGATGTGTAGATTATCACAGAGCAATAACGATGTACAACATTTAAAACGAATGATGACATTTCGCACTCCTAGAACAAGACTGAATTATGTCGAAAAATCTCAAAATCGACTTTACTGCATATTTGAATCCGTCAAGTTTTACCGCGCATACCAATAAGACACGCTTATTTATATTCGCACAGACAGAGGACGTGTCTCAAAATAGTTCGTTTTTATTTCATGAGATAATTAGGAAATAGAGAATTAAATCGAAAATGCATATGAACTCTTGCTCGACGTTTAGTAAGGGGAATAAACAATATAATATTGATTCACATTGGATACATTACATGAAACATTTAAGACTTTGGCAATAACTTAAATACAAAACCAGTTAACTGTTTTTCGTCGATTCTGAAAAAATAAGTTTTTCGACTTAGTGCTGTCTTGTTCTAGGAGTGCGATTTGTTCTCCTTGCAGCGCCATCTAGATTTTTTTAATGAAACTCAACTGACAGCTGTCATTGAAAAGCCCTCATCATCATCATCAGCCCCTTGACGTCCACTGCAGGACACAGGCGATCGCAGTATGCGGTTGGAATCTCAGGAAGACGCTGCTGCCCGTCTCCTGGTAATTGATTTTCTTAGTCGCTTTCTACGACATCCACGGGAGGAAATGGAGTGACACTATTGTTAATCCGGCGTCACACGGCAAAAAAAAAGCCCTCATTGTTGTAAAACATCTCCTTTCTAGGAATGCTGTATATGGAATCGATATATTACCGATGACGGGAGGGAATAACGCACGTCCCAATAATACACACCCCGATAATGGGCCCGCATTATCGGGCTATACAAAATCGGTACGATGCAATAATCCGTGTTCAACCATAGACAAGAAATTCACCCGATAGTGGTGCCTCGTTTGCAGAAGCGTGATTCATTTCTTTATATGTCCAGTAAAACGCGCTAAACCTATGTGAACGGGGCACCGACATGGACGCCAATTATTGGGTCGTACAAAATCGTGCGTGCATTATCGATCCGTGCCGATATTGTGCAACCCGATAACGTACTGGCAATAATGCGCCCCCCAATAATTGGTGTCCTTTGGGCATGAATTGTTGGGGTGTGTATTATTGGCTGTACTTTTCGGGCAGTACAATATAGGTCCCCGATCATAAGCGAGTTCATACGCAGACTCGAACTTTGCCGATTTTGGTGGCTGTCTGTGACCACAAACTTTTTGAGAGCTGAATCCGCACCTAGCTCAAATGCCACTCATGTTTTTCTCTACATTTAACGTTGTTTACGACTTTACATGTTCTTTACTACTGCAACTGATCTGTGTAGATTGCTCGCAGCGCCTCAGGGCGTCGCGAGTCGTGACTAGCATCTTTTATCACAACGTAGCTGTGCATATAATAAAGGATGAAACAAACAAACGCGGTGGCGTTCCTTACGTATCCATTTACTGCAGTACTATTTATATGGACGGCCACCGCCACCGCGTTGGTGTGTCAGGTCGGACCGACTCGCGCAACTTGACGGCGGTGTGCGCGCTGAGGCAACGCTGACTCGAGTTACTGCTCGAGTCAGCCCTTAGTTAAACTCGAGCTACTCGAGTTGAAAAAATGTGATTCAGCCCATCGCTAGTCGTGACTATGTTCTGTGGTCGTGACACTCAGCTCGGAGAGCCCTGATTTTTGAGGCCTCTGTTTTGAAATGAAAATAACTTTAAATAATTAATTCTGTTTTCATTTATTACCAACCGTTAACCAGATTATAAACTTTTAGTTTTTCACAACTATGTAGAACTACTCCTAAAGTGTAATGGGACCTTTCTGATCCACCCTAAATAAAAAGCAGGAAGTTATGAACCATTTAAGACTGAAGTTCAGGCTCTAATAGCAACACCCTTTGCTGTACACTGGTCACAGTATCTCTCAACAGAGTCAAATCCTTTACATTCTCAAAATATTTGGCATCTATGAAATCTGTGCTTGCTAGCACACCCAAACATTTCTGCTTCAAGTCCTCAAGAAGATACAGCCCAGCCACTTTATAAAAGTGAACAACATTGTTCACAGTAACTAATTGACACATTGCCTCCTCGGCTGCTTGTTTCAACCTTGCAAAGTCATATTTATCTGCAGCAGCCATAACTTTTTCACATAGCTCTGGTTTCACTTCAGTTATGCCACAGTATATGTAACGAATGATTACTTCAAGTGTTTGTTTATCCATATCTGGTAGGTTGAGTATTCCATTGCACGCTTCTGCTCCATGTGTGAAGACTGCTCTCAATACAGGGCTGGCGGAAGCCAATGCAAACCGATGCAGAACCATCTGCCCATTACTGCAACGAATAAGAGCATCACGGTGTTCTGTGGATGTATACATGTTCATCCAAATGTGACGTGCCCACTCCAATCTGGAAGGTTCAACCAGTTCCTCTATTTCTTCAGTGGTGCACTCCTTGAATTCTATATCATAAGTTACATTTGCAACTCTAAAGTCGTCAACTTTGACAGTCATCACATCTTTTACCAAAGATTTAGGAGGAATCAGTACATTTTCACATTTACCTTTTATTGTCACCATCCAGATGTTGGAAAGAGCATTCAGAATGCATAACGACTTAACTTTGTTTCCATGTTTGTCGCGAATCTCTCGGCTCAAGAAAAGCTTCATCTCAGTCTGGTTTTCAGCAGTATTCGTGTACCCGATGGTAACATTGTATTGGCGTTCTTCGACTTTGCAATCAGCATTCGTGATTTCAAACGTTTGAGCAGTTTTGGTCAAACACGGTTCTTGTTCAGTATTGTTAACAATTTTTGTGGACATGTTAGCAGCCAGTCAACGAAAGGAAACTTTTTACCTAGGTAGGTAAGTACCTTACCTACTATTGTCGAGCTGACTGAATAAATGCCAGTGCTGCCAGATGCTGGCCGGCCAATGTCGCCAAAATTTTGAAAAACAGCCCCTAAAATCGCCTAAGTTCTCGTCGCCCAAATCGCCTAAATTTTCAGCTTTGTAGCCCAAAATCGCCTCAATAAAATGTTTTTTTAAATTGTGGCGCTCATAGTTCACTTTGTACGCAGGTGTTTTCTAAAATTATCTCAATTAATCTTATGAGTGTAAAAATACTTTTTTAAGTAGGTACTTAGTTGCCCCCTGACCAAAGTAGCCTAAACGGCGACCAGTCGCCTTTCAGATTTTTTTGTCATAGATTTTATTTCCGAGTAGCCTAAATGACGAAAATTCGCCCACGTTGGTAACACTGCTCAGTACCTTTTTTTTATTCTTCAATAAATTCATTTCTCGGGATTCCCCACATAATCCACAGGTAAAACTAGTGTTGCCAATCCCATCCTAGATGATAACAAACATGATTTAAAAAAAGGCAGTGCCTCCGCCGCCAGATCCAGTTACCCTCCTCAAAAGCCGGACGGGACCAAATAGAAAAAAGCTGGATATTCCAATACAGAGGAAAAGTACGTACAGTCGACAACAGGTAAACCTTTACATGTTGCAACGTCGCACAGTGTTTTATAAACCCCGATTTTGTTTCATCCACTTTTTATTGTTCAAATCGTTAGTACATATCATTTTTAGCACAACAGTGAAACTCCGAAACTTGTGTGCCTTCTGGTTTATTTAAAAAAAAATCGTTAAGTTTCACTTTATCGGGATTCCGAAAATTGCAAAAAAATTTATAAAAAAGTAAACATGCAATATAATTAAATTTCAATAGCTTACATGGAATACACATATTGAGACGTAAATTCTAGCAAAATCTCGAACATCAAATCTTAATAGATACCGAAATAATAATATTTTTCTCTCTTTTCATTTTTATTTTTTATCTCCCAAATAACCTCATATTAGAACGAGATTTTTATACAGTATATTTGTTACACGTTATTCTATCAACACTATTAAAATCACAATCTAATTCAGCGTTATTCAAAAGTTATTGTCAAACCCAATTTTATCCGGATTGTCCCGACCCAGGGTTCACTTCTCATAAATTCATATTTTATAACCGGGTGTATGTGATAAAAAGTCTAACATGGATCAAATTCTGAAAATTGTTAATCCTATCCTTATGTCGACCTCTCATATACGTCATGTTAACATAGTAATGAAAAGCATGAAAATACAGGCGCAGTTCATAAAAACTAAAAAAGTACAACAAAAAAAGGTAAGTTACTTTAAACTACACACTAGTATTGAACGTATTTGTGTCAGACAATGGCATTGCTTTCTATGGGATGATGCCTAGGGCAGGTTATCTCAATTTTCTTTTTGTTTCAGATGCTGATGATTTCGACGAAGAGCTGCATCCGCTAAAATAGAAACATTTAAAAGTACCAGTAAGGTCAATGGGGAAGACCTAAAGAGAATTTTCGATTATTAATTAAGTACCTAATTATTAATTAAGAAAATGTCGTTGATGTTTTGAAGTATGATGAATATAAAGGATGGGCTTTTGATTTATTATAAGCTTAGTAGTTTCAAAATTCGATCATAAAGGATATTTCTTGATTTATTGTAATCATTTTAGTGTTAAAACTTTTCATAATGGATGAAAAATTTAGAATAATAAGTATGGAATGATTTGTCTGTTATGTTACATTAAAGTCATAGTCAAATACTAACTGGTTTTAATTTAAGATTCTTTGTTTTCGGTGAAATGCTACATGTGACATGGGAAGAAGTCCACCTTCGAAAAATCATACTCGGAAAATCAATGAAGCCACAATGTCTGATTTGTTTCATAGAGCATTAGAATCGTCAGACCCGGTCATTTCCGACTATAGGTACATAAAAAAAATGAAAAGTTCGATTTCGAAAATTGATAATTTCGGACAGCATGAGCGTTTTAATGGCACTGTCAAATCCCACGTACAATGGTAGCACAAACTATATTATTTTTAACATAAGGCAGAAAATTAGTAGGCTTTGTCTCAATCAAGCTAGATAAATACGTTTGTTTTGGACACCATCTCACATTGGCGTTGGGGCGTCTCGGTATGTAACGAACTCGCTGATGAACTTGCCAGCTCTATAGTAAAAAACCCCAATATTCACCAAATACCTGTCAAGAACATTAAGTTGCCAGCTTCAGATTGCAAAATCGACATTAGAACGAATATTAAACATTAATGGATGCTTCATTGGAGAGAAACTACACAAATAAAAGGAAAATGGTACAGCTATATTAACTCGGACATTAAGAGACCATGGTTTATCGTCGGGAAATATCTACATAGAAACTTTTACACAACTTTTTGTCGTTTGAGAATTGGACATGGCAGATTTAATGAACATTTACATAGATTGAAAATGATTCCTTCCTCAAATTGTACATTTTGTAATTCTGAAAACCAATCTCTAAATTATATATTTTTTGATTGCCTTCAATTCAATATACAAAGACTAGTATTTATTGAATTATTGAACATTTACAAAGAAGCCCTGGATGTCCCGCGCTCTATTCAGGGTCTCCTTAAGAATATAGAAGCATTTTACCTTATTTATAATTTTGCCATTGGAGTTATTTCAAAAATAATAATACACTGGAATAGACCTATATTACCGGATTTGACAACTCGGATGTGACCTATAAATATTGAAAGAAAATAGATACCTGATTTGACAACACGGATTGAAAACATACTGGATTATGAAGTTAAAGAATAAATACGTTAGACAAGGCTATGTGCCTCGAATATATAATAAAGACTGAAGAAAATACCTACGGAAAGACAATGCTTTTGATCAATTGCTTCATATTGATTAGCCTCAATCAATATGAAGAGAAGAAAAGTAATAAAAATAAGACCAGGCGGTATGGGCTTAAGCTCTTAGCCTTTTCCATAAAGGAAAAAACATTAAAAAAAAAAAAACTTACCATTACCCAGTGATGCCAACTTAGGGTAATTTGCCCTAAATTTAGAGTAAAACTAATCATACAGGGTAATATTGAGGGTATGAATTTTCCTAGGGTATTTTTAGGGTAATAGTGTGACTATTAGTGCTTGCAAATACAAAAACTTAATTCAGTGAGAATTTCGGAATATTATCCATTCACGTAATATTTTTAATTATAATATTCGTAATATTGGACGGCGAAAAACTACGAAAGGATTTTTCCTGAACGCGACCATTACAGACTACGTTACGTGAACGCATTCTTTCTTTTGTCTTGTTTGTTTGTGTTCTGAGTGTGAACGATAATTTTACTCTTTGGTGTGAACCATTATCACTACCCAACTATACCACTCCACTTGTATTGTAAATGTAAACGTTACATTTGCATTTTATTGTTATCTTCTGTAAATTACGGAAAAATACTGAATAGATCAATACGCAATTTTAAACACACATAATGGCATTTATTTCAAATTTCAGATTTAATTTTCGGTATTATGGTCAGAGGTTATCTAGGTTATATTCTTCGATAGCTCTTCCAGACATTGATTTGAAATATTATTGTGACTCTACTAACGTTTCGGAGATTAAGAGTAATATAAAATTAAGGAAAGGTGTCGGGGATATAGATAAAGTCCTAGAAATGTATAAAGCATTTCAAGTTACAAAGCCTTCTGACGAATGCTACCGGAATAAAAAAGAAGAATTGTACCGAGAACTGGGAAAATTACCAAACAGAACACACCCAACAGTACAGCAGTATCTAGAATATCCTTGTCTAGTGAAGGAATTGAATGAAAAACTATATTTTGGTGACCATACACCTCTAGAATTTAGTGACATCACAAGGCGTCTGAACCTTATGCGAACTGACAAATTAGGGCATACTTGTGGCCATAAAAGCTACTACTTCTTGGGAGAATTAGCAGAGCTAGAAGAAGCATTAATCAAATATACAGTGTCCTCATTGCTGAACGAGAAATTTCAACTAGTTGTTGTACCAGACATTCTACCAAGCTTTGTTCTTGAGAGCTGTGGGATGACTATCAACAGTGATAGAACTCAGGTGAATTTCCTAATCTGTCTATTCTTTAATAATTATAATAACAACATCCACACAGCACAAACACTTGTCCTGGTCCCAAACTAGGATACCCTGTGCTATGGTAACCTGGTAAGGACATCACAAACATAGAAATATAATCATACTGAGGTCATTGGTACAAATGTACGGCGGCCCCCAGTGGGAATCGAACTCACCTATGATATGGTAATCAGATATGATACTGCTAGACCAATGAGGCAGTCAATATCTATCAAATATTGCCAATCCTATACACCAATGTAATCTTTCCTGTTTTTCAGCTTAGTAAATAGAAACTTACCAAAACAAATTTTATCTATTAAAAAATCATATAGTTTGCATGAGCAGAAAACACATTTAAGTATAATAACTTTATTAAATTTCAGCTTTACTCCTTAGACCCAGTCCACCATGGTCCAGATCTCTACTTGTCAGGCACAGCCGAGATGTCATTGGCAGGGCTGCTCATGGACTCTGTTCACTGTGACCAAAGTCTTCCCTTGAAGCTAGCTGCGGTCAGTCGATGCTTCCGTGCTGAGACTTCCAATGTGATTGAGGAAAGAGGAATTTATAGGTACTTTTCTCTGAATTATGCACCTCTATGATATATGAAGGCCATCTCTCATTTTGAACTATGAAAAAATGTATTATCTGTTTGTTTAAATTGCAACCAACAGGGTTCATCAATTCACCAAAGTGGAGATGTTCATAGTAGCTACACCGGAACAATCCAACAAGATGTTGGAGTACATAAGAGAAATGCAGGAGCGCCTCTTCACACCACTGGACATTCACATGAGGGTTTTGGACATGCCACCACATGAACTCGGAGCTCCAGCTTATAGGTAATTTTGTTTTATTTATGAAATCTGTTTTAAGTACCAGTCCTATGGGTGATAATTCCATTTTCGGTACCTACTGGCGCAAATTCATTTTTGGCTAAATTAACATTGACAGGTTAGTAAAGTTTTATGCACCTAATACATAATAATGCCCCTAGTGTGCACCAACCATTTATTTTATTCCTCGCATTAAAAGCATTTAAAAAACTTCATGTGCACTAAATTAATAAATATTATTCATTTGGCTAAACTTTGTTTTTTGTTGAAATTATGCCCACATTTGGCTATCTACAAAATGGAAAAATGCTTTTCATTCCCAGATTTTATTCTGGTATAAACTAACAAAAATATTTTTTTATTTATTTGTAAAAAAAAATATTATTTGTTATTTGTAAGCCCGAGGCCATTAGGAGGGGGATCTCGAGCCGAATCTCATGTGGGGAGAGGGGGGGAAGAGCAGCATTGGATAGGGTGACGTGGAAAAACATGGAGGTAGCCTATGTCGAGAGACAACTTGACAAGTTTCAGTGCTAGTGTCATGTAATTTAAAATACGAACACTTTAAAAATACTTTATAGAATGCAAGAAAAATAAATTCTGTCAAGAAATAAAACGTCACCAAAATATTTTTTTACTTACTAAGGTAGCCTGAGGCCATTAGGTCGGGGGATCTCGAGCCGAATCTCATTTGGGGAGAGGGGGGTCTCAGCTAAAATCACATATTTTTTTCTGCAGGAAAAAATGTAATTTGAGAAAAATAACTGGGTTAAATTAAGTAAAATGTGTTTCTTCACTAAAATAGGTACCAAAATGGATAAAGTACTAGCAAAATAATACTTTTAGGTATGCAAATGCCATGAAGTAGTTATTTATTTATAATGTTCACCTGGGTTTTAAGGTAAAGTTTCACACTTCCTGGTTTAAGCTGTGTGTTGTCTGTCAGTCATTGAGAGAACTGTTAATAGTAAACTTAGGTAAATGTGTTCTCCTTATTTCAGAAAATATGATATTGAAGCATGGATGCCTGGCCGCAACAGCTACGGGGAAGTTTCCAGTTGTAGTAATTGCACAGATTATCAATCAAGAAGACTCCATATCTTATGTAGCAAGGACAAGGGCAAAAAAAGATATGCTCACACACTTAATGGAACTGCTTGTGCTGTCCCAAGAATGCTTATTGCTTTGCTTGAAACACACCAGGACCCAAAGGGGAAGATATCTGTACCAAAAACATTGCAACCCTTTATGAAAGGCAAACAGTTCATTACAAAAAATAACAGTGTACCTGAATTGAAACTGCATAAAATAAAAAAGTAAAATATTGTGTTTGACTTTATTGATCTTAAAATATTTTTCAACTAAGATTAACCTATTTCTTTTGTCCTCTATTCTGTTTAGAGATTTTTTTAATTTTTGCCTTTAACTGGTTAATGTCAACTGCAGGTGATTCGGAAGATGGTGCTGAGGAAGTTACAGATTTCTCTTCCGGAGGAATGTAGTGCTTTTGATGCAGCTGGTCACGAGCACTCTTAGCATGAGCTTGTTTCTCTTCCCTCTCATGGCGACGTTTGCCTTTCTTCTGCTCCTCTTTGAGGAAGTACTCACCAGTTGCCAGCTCGCGATCAACCTTGCTCTCTGGTTGTGCTGGTGGGAACGGAGTGTAGGGCTTTTTCTTTGTTTTGTGCTTGGGCTGCTTCCTTGGAACATTTTTGCTCTTGAAGTTGGGCAAAAATCTGTCCCAACTTTCATTTCTTAATTTGGGATCTTTCATCAATTCTCTCTTGATCATCAATGTTTTAATATTGTACATGGGATGGATGTTCTTCATAGTGTCTTCTACTATCCTTCTTACTTGTATGAGACCTTTGTATGGGCCTACTGCTGACACTGTATTACCTTGGACAAGCACATAACACTCTGTGAGCAACTCAATTGATTTCAATGTGACCCCGTTTGGCCCAATCAAGCGTTGTCTCCTTTTGAGGAAAGTTTCCTTTTTTCGAACAAAGGAATTCAACTTTATTATATCACAACCCATCTCGTCATCTAGAACTCTCACAGCTTGTTCAAATGGTACACTTCGTGACAATAGTTTCATAAGGTCTCTGGCTTTTATAATGATGTATGGATCCCATGTCTTTCTAGTGGTTTTTACTGTTAGGCTTCCTTCAATTAGATCAAGTTCTGCTTCAATGAAATGCTCTTTTAACACTTTTTGAACCAATGGCCAACATTCTTTGAGATATTGCTCGCGATATTTAGGGAATAATGTGGCAAATTTACTTTCTTCGAGCATTCCATGTGGGTTATCTTCTTTAGTAAACTTTGGTATTTTCATTGCCCATGCGTTTTCAATGGGACCAGTATCTTGTTGCTCATCATCACTGTTTTGTTCATTCATGATTTACTATCCACTAAGTTCTTAGGTAATAAAATCTGTAATTTGTGCAAATGTGAAACTCTCCAGTCCGATACTAACCTCGAAGCAGTTTAAATCAGTGTTGCCAGTTGCCAGCCGGGTCTTGTCAAGTTCCCAACAAGAGACAAAAAAGTATGTAACCTTTTGATGTAAAAGTAACCTTACCAATAAAAAGGTAGGATGTACCATAACTTACAGAAAAATGTAGTTCGTTTGTTTGTTACACTTTATTGCACCAAATCAAATAGCATCCCTTCGAAAACATAAATGTACAAAAATCCAAGTCTCGTTTCCACCGTAAAAAGTTTTGAGATGTCCATGTAAAGCCAAGTCATTTATTTTACTCAGTATTGAAACACGTATTCGTTTCAGTGAGTGTGAAAACACCTGTTCAACAACTTTGTCATACATTGTTTCCTAATCAGTTACCTACGAACATTTAATGACTGTATCAATATTAAACATATTTATTTCTGAAATAACAGGTTTGTAGAAACTGTCCGTACAGTGGGCTCGAGGTTCTATAGACCCAACCGTACGAGTAGACCACAAAAGCTCTCAAACTATACTCTCGACCTCATGGCTAAACGTCGCGCGTTGCAACTGCAGTCCTCCGAGGATGCTAAGTCATATAGGCAGCTCAATAGACATATCTCAAAGTCTATGCGGCACGATATTCAGTCCTTTAATACCGAACGTATTAAAGAGACTATAGAGCGGAACAAGGGCTCCAAAGTGTTCGCAAAAGACTTGTCTATTGGGCAAAGCCAGCTGACGAAGCTGAAGAGAGAGGACGGCAGTATAGCGTCGACCAAATCAGAGGTGCTGAGGGAGATTGAGAGTTTCTACGGACAGCTATACACCTCAGTCGCAAAACCTGTTAGCAGTTTGAACAAAGATCCGAGAGCCAAACTGACCCGACATTATACCGAAGACATCCCGGACATCAGCCTGTACGAGATTAGGATGGCCCTGAAACAGCTCAAGAATAACAAGGCACCAGGAGAGGACGGAATCACATCAGAGCTACTGAAAGCGGGTGGAACACCAGTACTTAAAGTCCTTCAGAAGCTCTTCAATTCCGTCGTGCTCGAAGGAAAAACGCCAGAAGCATGGAACAGAAGCGTGGTGACGCTGTTCTTCAAGAAAGGGGATAACTCTCTATTGAAGAACTACCGACCCATCTCGCTTCTGAGCCATGTTTATAAGCTGTTTTCGAGGGTCCTCACGAATCGTCTCGAACGCAGGTTTGATGACTTCCAGCCTCCCGAACAAGCCGGTTTCCGAAAGGGCTTTAGTACCATAGACCACATCCACACGCTGCGGCAAATTATACAGAAGACTGAGGAGTATAATTTGCCATTCTGCTTAGCGTTTGTGGACTATGAGAAAGCCTTCGATTCGATCGAGACATGGGCAGTGCTCGAGTCTCTCCAGCGTTGCCGTATTGACTATCGGTATATCGAGGTGCTGAAGTGCTTGTACAACAGCGCCACCATGTCGGTCCGAGTACAGGAGCAGAATTCGGAGGCAATTCCATTGAGAAGAGGCGTGAGACAGGGAGACGTTATCTCTCCGAAACTGTTCACGAACGCACTGGAAGATGCCTTCAAGCTTCTGGAATGGCAGGGACGCGGCATCAATATCAATGGCGAGTACATCACGCACCTTCGATTTGCCGACGATATAGTAGTCATGGCAGAAACGATGGAAGACCTCGGCATAATGCTCGACGACCTCAGTCGAGTTTCCCAACGTGTGGGCCTTAAAATGAACATGGACAAAACGAAGGTCATGTCGAACGCCCGTGTTGTGCCCACCCCAATAACATTGGGGAACACGACTCTCGAAGTTGTAGACGAATACGTCTACTTAGGACAAACAGTCCAACTAGGCCGGTCCAACTTCGTGAAAGAGGTCAATCGTCGAATCCAACTCGGCTGGGCAGCTTTCGGGAAACTTAGAAAAGTCTTTTCGTCTAATATACCTCAATCGCTCAAGACAAAATTATACAACCAGTGTGTGTTACCAGTGATGACTTATGGCACTGAAACGTGGTCTCTCACTATGGGCCTCATAAGAAGGCTCAAGGTCACGCAACGAGCTATGGAAAGGGCTATGCTCGGAATTTCTCTACGAGATCGAATCAGAAATGATGAGATCCGTAGACGAACGAAAGTCGTCGACATAGCCCAGCGGATTAGTAAGTTGAAGTGGCAGTGGGCGGGGCACATAGCAGGCAGAACTGATGGCCGATGGGGCCGAAAAGTTCTCGAATGGAGACCACATATCGGCAAGCGCAGCGTGGGACGACCAGCCACAAGATGGACAGATGACGTCATTCAAGTGGCAGGAAGACGCTGGATGCAGGCCGCTTCCAACCGGTCTTTTTGGAAATCCATGGAGGAGGCCTATGTCCAGCAGTGGACTTCTTGTGGCTGAATGATGATGATGATTTCTGAAATGTAAATAGTGTCTTGGCAATAGCACGGCAATAAGTATAGTAATAATTCATTCATCTACCAAATTATAACTATCACAGATTTGTGCTGTTGCCAAGTCACTATTTATATTTTAGAAATAAATATGCATTGCATTAAATTAAACACTTTATAATAACTAAATTTACAACTTGTAGCGCCATCTAGCGATGAAAAGCAATATTAATATATTTTCATAAAAGTAGGAATATTTTTTGTCATCGTCTTTGTATGGGTATAGTAGGTATGTTCATTCATAAATTTCCGATAGTTATGAGTTTTAGCTCACAGTAGTATATTTAATCTTTAGTGAATTTCATCTGATATGAAAATATATTGTGATTTGGAAAATATATGTCACTGCACAATGCATGCTACAATGCATAGAGTGCATAAATTATTATTTTTTACTTTTGTTTATATTATAATTTACTAATCGAGAATATGGTCGTAGTGCATAATTCACTTCATAATAACCGCATGCAAAATTTCAACTCTATATGCCTACTAGAAGTACTTTAAAAATCAAGATGGTGATGAGTCTGTCACCCACGTTTTGACCGAACTTTGACTTGAGATATTTCATTATCAAATATATAGGTAGGTACAAACTTGTAATTAGGAGGTCGAGGTAGGTAGGTTCCGTGAGAACTCTTAGTAACCGAAATTTCAGCCTTCTAGCTTTACTTACAACGAAGATACAGGCAGGGGGTTAAAAGTGCCGGGAGTTGCTTCGAGAAAAGTATGGTACGGGGTGCCTCTGCATAGCTCGACTTACGAATTACAAATTACGTGCAAAGGCGGACTTATTTCGGTAGAAATTTCTTCCAGCCAGCCCAAAAAGTTCTGTTGTGTTTTCCTATAATAGGTATTACCTATAAGTTTTATTTTAGACTCTTTCTATAAATTGCTCGCTGACTTTTCTATACACATTAAAATAAGGACATCAAATATTACTTTAGGTAAGTGTGTATGCATTTGTGCGGGAGAGAAAGACGTATTTTTGGGAGTTGCGCTTACTTCATGTATGAACGAAACAGCACTGCCATGAGACAGCGCTGCAAAATAAAAAGCGTTGCGTTTCGTTTTACATTTGTTTCAGGCAAAAAAATACAAATAAATCCTTCAAATTGCAAAAAATCACCTAAAATAACCTTTTGAGTCGTGTAACCTAGATGTAACTTGATTTAGTTAAAAATCACCTAAAAGGTTACAAAAGTAACCTTCTGGCAACGCTGGTTTAAATGCCCCCATTGACGAATGTTGCCAATAAATAACTCTGGACCTGATACCTACCGCCATTTTTTTTCGAAGCTTAAGTAGCCTAAAGTAGCCGAATTTTTGCTAAGGTAGCCTAGCTAAGTAGCCTAAACTCTAAAAGCTATTTTAAACGCTTATTTTAGTAAAATAAAAAGATAGTTTTTGAAAATTGATTTATATTTTATTTATTTATTTATTCAGTTCGGAGAATCATCAGCTTAAACTTATGTTATAACAATGTAATTTAGGCCTACTTGCACCACTTTCCCGAATGCGACTCAAACAGCATTTAACAAAATTACTTCACACAGAAATCGATTCAAATGGCGACCCGAGTGACACTCGAGAAGCGGCGCAAGTCAGCCTTAAGTCTCTAAAAGCTAATAATAGAATCTCGCCCCCGTAGCAACACAACAATACGTGTGGACACACACTAAAGGTGGAAACAGATTATTGAAACGCGACGCGACCCGACCCAACGCGACGCGTGTTGAGTCAAATCAATTCTTACTATTTTCTATGATCAGAATCACATTAGGAACATCCGACGCAACGCAGCTACTCATACAAGTTAGGTCGTCGCGTCGGGTGGCGTGTTATTAGTGTGTCGGTACCTTAATTCACGCCGAGGTAAAGTAACCACAAAAAACTAAAATAAAAGAAGAAACAGAATAAAGAACAAGATTAAGTAAATCTCACTTGCAAAAAATGGCGAACTCATTAGTCGCCTTAAAGTCGGTACCTTTGTGTTGAACAAATCAAGTTCCTCATGTAATTTGAGTAGTTTATTATAATGGTTACTCGCACGCACAATATAACTATTTTGCCT
Source organism: Yponomeuta malinellus (assembly GCA_947308005.1). Taxonomy (NCBI): domain Eukaryota; kingdom Metazoa; phylum Arthropoda; class Insecta; order Lepidoptera; family Yponomeutidae; genus Yponomeuta; species Yponomeuta malinellus. The sequence continues at coordinate 8,536,069 of OX371006.1, read as the reverse complement.
ATAATTAGTTCAAGCCTTAGGAATTGCCAATAATGGATTATGACGGGCTCTACTGGGAATGCGCAGACTAAGTTTATTAAGCAACTCCGGGCAATCGATAGCGGAGGATGCGAACTTATGTACGTATACCATATCAGCTATGTCGCGTCTGGATTGTAGAGTAAGAAAATGAAATTTCTTGCATAGCTCCAAATAGTTACAGGACTTGTAGGATATCCTGAGGCGATAACATAAAAAAATCATAATTATTTTTTTGTTTTGATTGAGTTTGTTGGCGTCTTCGATAGAGGATATGACTGAGAAAATTTTCATATCATCGGCGAAACATAGTAAGTGAGAAGACTCCAAGCAGGCGTGAGCGTCGTTAATTAGAATAATGAAGAGAAGAGGTCCCAGCAAAGAGCTTAACAACTTTGACGTTCATTAAGTAAACATTCTGTTTTTACAATGAATAAAAATATTTGAATTGAATTGAGCCTACGGCACTCCACTAGGAACCTTAACCCAGCTGGAAACATAGTTATTTATTACCACTGCTTGAGTTCTATTCTCGATATAAGAAGAAAACCACCTCAATAGATTGCCGTGGATACCAATACCTTCGGTATACACTACGTCGACCTGATGGCCGTGGTCAAAAGTCGCCGTTAGGTACTCGTTAAAAAGTATGAGGTTCGAGACTGTAGACCTGCCCGGTAGGAAACCATGTTGGGACTGGTTTAGCGACTGTTTGATGGCTGCGTACGTCTGGGAGTGGATTACTTTTTCAAAGACCTTTGAGATTACACATAACTTTGAAATCGAATAGTGCGGATTTGACTCGAGAAGTTCGACCTGGAGCTCTATTTTTGAATCACTCGTATGAAATTGTATCGTCGAATGCGACTTAAGTCACACTCGTCTTCTAAGTCGCATGATGTCGTTTTTCCGTATTTTTGAATCGTTCGCCTGAAGTGTTGCCAGTACAATTTGAAGTATTGTATTTTATCCATTCCACGCAGAAATTAAAAAAACCGGAAACTACCGTAACAGAAACGGAACGTAAAACACTGTTTTATTGGCTGTTTAAATAAAAAATCTTTGTCTTTTGATACAAACAAAACACTACTACTGTCATTTTGGTTTGTGTTCTAACGAAATGTCGAAATCGTTTTTTGACAATAAATCTACCGATCGCCATGCGAGACGAGTGGTAAGGACCATTCGTTGCAGTTCGAGTGATTAAAAAATACGGAATTTCAGATGTCGAACGAAAATCAGTAGAAATCGAGCGCTCGACGCGATACGAGTGATTCAAAAATAGAGCTCCTGTTCTACTAGTGGGTCGTACTTTGAGTTTCTCACGTTTTTCTTTAACAGGATAGGTCCTGGCTCTAGCAACCAGGACGGGAGAGATTCGCCGTTTAGTGTACGTCGAGGGTGATGGAACATCCGTTCGTGGGGCGTTTCGTTTGTTGCCGTGCTTTCCGTCTGAGACATGTTTTCAGTATAGCTATCTCTCTCTAACACTGCTATCTCTCACTCCTATTGAAAATTTCGTCATATACTGAAATGTACTTCAAGGGCCCTACGGGAAACATGTTTCAGACGCCTGAAAACCATGGTAACTTGGGTGAAATTTTGATATACTAGTATGTGACAGAGCACCCTCTGAAACGGTATTTCAGCCTGCTGAAAACGCCTCCAAGGCACGGAAAAACGCGTTCAAAGTTTTACCTCCTATCCACCGTCGTAACACTAATGTCGAACTCCCATGTAGCATCCACTCCTATCAACTTTGACCTCGAAGTTGTCGACCACTATGTATACCTGGGACAAACAGTCCAGTAAGGTACCTAAGTCCTACTTCGAGAAAGAGGTCACTCGTCGAATCCAACTCGGATGGACAGCGTTAGGGAAACTAAAACATATTTTCGCGTCCAAAATACCTGTGTCTCAAGACAAAGGTGTATAACCAATGTGTGTTGCCAGTGATGACTTATGGATGTGAGACCTGGTCGCTGAGTATGGGCTTCATAAGCAGGCTCAAGGTCGCCCAGCGAGCAATGCAGAGAGCTCTGTTAACAGTTTCACTGTGTGATCGAATCAGGAATGAGGAGATCGGATTCGCAGAACCCGAGCTACTGATATAGCTCGAACAATTGCTCAGTTGAAGTGGCAGTGGGCGGGGCACATAGCTCTGAGAACTGATGGCCGTTGGGGCGAAAAAGTTTTGACCTGGCAACCGCGGACCGGACGACGCAGCAGCGTGGGAAGGCCCCCAACCAGATGGTCTAACGACCTGGTTACTGGTGGGCGTCAAACGGCTGATGATGATGATTTTTTTGAAACTTTTTCGTCCTGTGGATTCCGAACAAATATTTTTTCGGACGGAGTCACGGTCGTATTCTTGCATTTTGGCCTAATACATTATTTGTATGGTGACATTATTTAAAACGTTAAAACGACAAGCTCACACATCAATTCATTGAGACAGATCGAGATCTCTCGAGAGTAGTCCATACGGGTCGTCGGAACCTGTGACGTGTCAAGCGCATGGCGCCAGTTTGCGCCCGTTTTTGGACCCTTTGCATTAATATCGCTGTAACTTCGTCATTTCTTATCCGATTTTGATATTTTCACACAAGATATTGTCAATGATGTCCCTATAAAACTACATACTTAGTTCAAAACGTTAATGATTCTCATTGTGGTCTGGAGTGCAGGGCTTGTCAAATGTGTCTGCCAACGAAGAATGTCCTAAATATTAACATTAGTTAAAAATTATTAGAGATACAAGTTAAAAAAGTTTTTAAAATAGAGAAACTTAATTAAAAATGCGTTTTCAAATAGTAACTTAATTTTTTTTCGTAAATAGGAAGTATAAAAATTTGGCACTTAATTTTCTTCTACACTTTATACTTAAATGCTTCTTAATCGATTAATTACCCAGGGCTGCGAATTCCTTATAACCAATACGTTCAACAATAACAAAACTAAAACACGCGATTGGTACAATATGAGATTAGGTACCAAAATCATTTCGAAAACATCCAAACAATGAATTGACAAATTGTATGTTTTATGAGACAGATCATTAATTCGGTAAAACATCGCTTTTAGTCAGATTTTTTTTTATCAGTATTTAAAGTATGTTAGCGGCAACAACATAGTGCGGTAGGCAGAAAATACAAAAAATAAATATAATAAGCAGCAAAATAATTAAATTGTACAGCATTAATTGAGCAAATAAAGTTTTTGTACGGTGTAATTTTGATTAGCAAAGAAGACTCGTCACATGTGATCCAAAACAAAAAATCGACAAGCCTCGGTGCAAAAAAAGAATGAATTTTATTATGTTTAAATTATAATGATGTAAATATAAGTATCTCTCATTTATTTTGTCCCTAAAATATACTTAAAGAAGGTAATTTTAATATGTTAGCCATTATTTTTGGGAATGGCGTGTGTCAGTAATTGATTTACCTAATAATAAAAAGAGAAAGGTAAAAGATAGAAGAGATAGTGTTCTCAAAATTTAGAATATGTATCTAATACATAAAAATCTTTTGTTTTTATCGAACTCCTCCGGAACGGCATCACCGATTATGATTTTTTTTGTGTATATTTAGGTATGGTAGGTCTGAGAATAGGTCGTCGACTAATTAATATGGCAAAACAACGTTTGCCCGGTCAGCTAGTATTTGTACATTTTGAGAATACATCTTTTGCGCCGAATCTAGGTAAATTTTGTATGCGCCGTGACGAATCCTCTTAAAAAAATATTGTATTTCTGAATACAGAGAGATTAAAAAAAAAAACACTTTAACGCGGCTAAAAATATTGTTGTTTGTTCGTGGTTCGTCTGATTTTGAAAGTTTATTGAATTTAACAGAATGAGTTCAAGTGATAAAAATGGCTGCGATGAACTTAATTTAACGCCACCTGAAATTCAAGAGGCGGCAAGAGCCGTAATAGAAAGCTTGTTACCGCCAAAATCGAAAGAAAAATATTTTTCAAATAAAAAGTTCTGCCGTAGATGTACTAAGTTACTACTTAGTTTTAATTCCGCGTGTTATTTGAGAAAAATCATATAGAAGCCTTGGCCACAACTAGGCATTGATGGACTCACGTATGTGTGGCTCGGCTTCGCCTCGGCCCACATTTCTACGTTCGTCCATCAATGCCTCTTTTGCTGGCCGCTGCAGTAATGTACTATTTAAAGTGTCTTACAAAAATCGAGATGCAGAGATCTTTCAATCATGAAAATTTAGATTTTTTTTTTAAATATAACTATAGCAATAGAGGATTTACGTTGAAAACGGCCGTTGGAAATGCTAAGTCTTAGGTTTTTGGCCTTAGAATCTCGGTTGTGGGTCCTAAAACTCAAAACCTGCATGCTTGAGAGATTCACAAGACACTTTTTGCAAAAACGATTTGTAAAAGAAGATGTGGGCCCTAATACTCACAACTTGCATGCTTAAGAGATTCCTAAGACATGTTTTGCAAAAACGATCTGTAAAACAATTTTCTTTTCGCTGGTGGCGCCAGAGTACCCTAAAGGAGCCTTTTAACAGAACCTAGTTCTAGACACTATAGTCGAGAGTTATCCGGCAGTCTGACGGAGGAGTTGTTCGTCCAGATGCTCTCGATCCAGTCCAGATACTTGAAGACGGCGGTGTAGACCGCGGGGTTGCCCGACGCGCAGCTGAAGCCGTTGGAGGTAATACCCAGCAGGCGGAACATCGACTCGCCCGGCATGCTCGTTACCAGCGGACCGCCCGAGTCGCCCTGCCGGACAGATTACCTTTCAGAAATTTCAGACTAGAATCACACCGATCGTATGTGACGGACGATGCTTGGAAACACACTGAGCCTACACTTCTTATGCGCTGCATCTGACGGGACATCCAACTTGCCTTACCTCAGCGCCGTCGGAAGGTGGAGGCGAACGTCCGACGCGATCCGACTCTTAAGAAAATTGCAGCTCTAGATTCGACGCGTGTGACGCATCAGATGCGATTAGAACATGCGCGAGTGTCTTAAGGTTCCGACACACTAATAACACGCTACCCGATGCGACGACCTAACTTGTATGAATAGCTGCGTTGCGTCGGATGTTCCTAATGTGATTCTGATCATAGAAAATAGTAAGAATTGATTTGACTCAACACGCGTCGCGTTGGGTCGGGTAGCGTCGCGTTTCAATAATCTGTTTCCACCTTAATTGTTCGAAATTGAAGACAATACAATTAAAGGTTTCGACACACTAATAACACGCCCGACGCGATGACTTTATGATTAGTTGCAGTGCGTCGGATTTTCCTAATGCGATTCTGATCATAGAAAATAGTAAGATTTGATTTGACTCAACACGTGTCGCGTTGGGTCGGGTCGCTTCGCGTTTCAATAATCTGTTTCCACCTTAAGTCATTTTGTTAGGCGATATGATATGCATTTTTTTTAATATAAAATGGATTAAATATCGTGATTTTACATCCTTCTCTTCTTATTTGTGCATATTAATTTAAATATTACTAATTCAATAAATCATTTTCAAACCCTCTCAGAATCAGGCATCACATATTACAAAGGTTGTGCACTTCGAGAAATTAAAACAGCGTCTGATGCCAAATACGCGTCACGTCCACAGCAGAAGTGTGCATATCCCGATCCGAGATGACTTTGCTATCAAATTTCTTCCAGTAGCAATACCACTCGTTAATCATAAAGGAAAACATCGTGAAGAAACTTGAGCTGAAGTATTAACAACTTCCTTGTCCCCATACAATCCATTTTGCAAATGCCACAGATCTGTGTCCAACTTAGTATGGGCCACCTATACGTTCCATTCTGCGAGGGCAGTTCAGGAGTTAGACAGGCAAGTTGGTAACATATAGCGTTTGCAGGCGCCAATCCGCGGTGGGTAGGTACGCGTGTTGAGTAAGCCAATACTTTCTCTCTGAGAGAAGGCCTGTGCCCTGCAGTGGGGCATATATAGGCTGCTTATTATGGAGGGGCTGCATGGAAATAACGTGGAAATAACCTTACATTGCATGTGTCACGCTTCGAGTCGACGGCGCAAATCTGCGTGTCTCTGATGCCTTCGTTCATGCGCACTGTGGCAGACAGATTCTTTCGGCATTCTCGCGAAGACACGTAAGTCAGGTTAGCTTGGAGCAGGAAGTTGCTTTTCTTGTTTACTGCGTACAAAGAACATAATAAACAACAACAATAATATCGTCCATCCATAAATTCAGAAGCAGATAGCTACAACTAAAACCGCCCCACATCGACTTGTCATAATAAACTGAAGTTTTATGAAACGCGGCCGATGTATAAAGCGAGGAGGCCACTAATCTGGCGTCTGGCTCGGGCATGGCGCGGACATCATTTTGTTTCATAAATACCGTACCAAACATACGGTCATTACTTGAACACACTCAACGGCCTTTCGTCGGACGTGCTAGCACCCTATTTTGGTGCCCGCGCCCGGTTGCAGTCAGTTCCAGGTCAGTTCGCAGTCAGTTCCTTCGCCCCACGCCTTATAATAGCCATGCCCGTCTTGCCTCGCAATAACTGGATGCATGAAGACAACACCGACTGCCGCCCTGGAAGCCCTGTTGAACCTCAGACCTCTACACTTACACGTTCAACAAGAAGCAGCCAGCGCTGCCCTACGGCTTCGGACTGCTGGACTATGGAAACAGAACAGCCGTTTTGTACACACACAAATCTTGTCAGCCGCTGTTTCGGACCAGCCCATGATGGAGGCCGCGTGCGACAGGATACCTCACACCTATACCTTCGACAAGAAATACAGGGTACAACTACAACAGGAGCCAGCCGACTAGCCGGGTATGCACGAAGTCAGAGTGTATACGGACGGCTCCAAAACCGAAACAGGAACGGGCGCAGGAGCTTTCTCCAATGAACTAAACCTAAAAATGTCGACAACCCTCGGCACCCTGAATACAATTTTTCAGGCAGAATGCATAGGTATAACAAGAGCAGTTGCACTGTTGAATAAAACAAATGTGCAAGACTATGCAATACGCATAGTCTCGGACAGTGCCACAGTCCTACAAGCACTTAACAGCAATCTCACCCACAACAGCCTGATACTAGAGTGTCACCATGAGTTGGAAAAACTGTCAACAAACAACCGAGTCACCTTACAATGGATAAAGGGTCATAGCGGCTCCTTGGGCAATGATGCTGCGGATGAACTAGTTAGAAGAGGCTCGGAAACTACAGTTGAAGGACCCGAACACCTGATCCCACTCCCATACAACTAGTTTAGGAAATGGCTGAGGTCGCGAACAGAAAGCCAGCATGCTGAACTTTGGAGAACAGAAACCAAATGCAGACAAGCCAAGGAGGCTCTACCAACGATCTCGAAACGTCTTTCATGTAGCCTGCTGCGTCTGAGAAGGCATAATCTGCGCAAAGCTGTGGCAATCCTAACAGGCCACTGCTCACTAAATAGACATTTCCACAACATGGGACTAACCCACTGTAGGGCACAGGGCTTCTCTCAGAGAGAGAGAGAGAGTATGGGCTTAATCACCACGCGTGCCCACCGCGGATTGGCGATTTCAAGCGCTGAGGTATGTGAATAGCTCAGACACCCAGGTTTCCTCACGATGTTTTCCTTCACCGTTAGCGAGCGAACCGACAGCCCGCTTTGCCGGGGATGCCTCAAAGAAGAGGAAACACCCGCCCACGTGACCATTCACTGTGAAGGCGTGGAAAAGCAACGGACCGCCATCATTGGGAAGCTGGGATCCCTTCAGGAGGCCTGTAGTGACATCAGAGCACTGCTGGCCTTCTGGAAAGAGATAGGCTGGCTGGAGTGAGCTCAGATTTGCTACGTACAATGGCCCAACCATGAGGGTAAGTGCGGAAATCTCAGGTCTAACTAACTAGTCATGCCCGTCCCACGCCTGCGCCATGTCCGTGCCATGCCACGTCAGTGGGATCAGCACCTAACTCGGCTAACGCGGTTCGGCGGGGCAGGCCACCACTTTTCACTACCGACTCCTCCTCGAAAATAACCCTGGAAATGACATTGACCAGTTGGGGGCTGACTGACAATGACCGGGCTCCCTGTTTCTCGTAATAACAATCTGTCAATCAACTGTTAACAGTTGTCATGTGGCCCAAGGTGCATAAAAAAAAACGGACAGATTATCCGCGTGTTAGTTAGTGTATGAGAAGCCGGGATGCGGCTGAGGCTACACTACTGAGCGACGCCATCTGCGACGCGCAAGTTATTTAAGGGTAATATTCACGTTCTCACGTTCAGGGCTAGGCTACTATTCGCCATAGATTTTAAACTTTTATTGCGATAGGAACAACATTATTGTAATCTCGGCCGCAAAATGGCCACTTCTCAGAATGTCTCTTTCGCAAAATGTCGCTTTCGGTGTCGGTACGTATGCTTCATTGTTTGCCCGCACACTTGGCGGAAAATGCACATACGAAGTCTTGGTCGACAATTTAATTATAAGCTTTTCTAGCCAACAATTATGAAGGCTTTTTTATTAAACAATTATGATATTAATAAAAAATTTAGCCTTCTCGGTTCACATGCATTTCCAAGTGTATATAATGAGTGGACTAACTACTTTTTGCTACATATTTACATAAGGTCAGGTTGAAAAATAATGAGTAACTGATTAAATTAAAATAGGTACTCATAATATAATGAAAGATTATGTTAAAGAAAAATCTGTTTCTTTCATTTTAACTCCGGTTTGTTAAATTTTAACTCTTAAAAAACAATAAATAATTTTTTTGCGAAAGGGACATTTTGCGAAAGAGTCATTATGGGAAGTGGACATTCTAAGTGGTCACGGTACTGGCTACACAAACCATCGGCGAAATCGAAGCGAATTCTTGCGACAGCTTGTTGCGTCGCTGTGAAGCATACGTGTAATGCAGCCACGTCATCGCTGATAGTATACTCATAGCAAGTTTATCTCATTTCGCACTTCCTGTCACATCGCTGATCGCTTCTTAGGCCGATATTCAGAAACGATTTTGAGCGTCAGCTCAATGTGAATCCGGGTCTTCCAACTGTCAAAATGAAAGTCTCAGGGATATTTTGTATTCACAGTTGAGTTTGAGATAACAAAAATTGAGCGCAAGCTAAGCTGAGACTGAGTAGTGGATTTCGGCGACTTAGCTCAGACTCAAGGTGGCAATGACGAAGAAAGTAGCGACACCTGTAGGCAATTCGAGAACTCTAAATAACCTGTGGCTGTGGTGAAGTAAGCTTTTTTTTATTCACAATTTGACATTTTGCATGCTCATTTTCCTTCGAAAAGTTAAATTGTGTTTTTAGAGTAATGAGAAGTCAAAATAAAGTATAACCGCGCGTAAAAAGTTTCGACATTTGTTGCCATCTCGTTCACTCCTGTGGATTATTGTATGCCTTTCATGTAGCTTTAAGAGGGCTTTCACATCATTTGCTCAAATTAGGAGGTTTTGGGCGACTAATTTTCGTATTTTAATACTAAATATTCAATTATGAAGTATTGTATCAAGAAGCACAACCTTTAATACAGGTATTTGTCAACTTAGTTTATGAAATTATATCGTTTATTTTGTTTAATTGATAAAATACCACAGCATGTTTTGTCAAAAATACGCGCCGAGGTATCTTCAGACACGTGATTGTACTATTAGAATTTGTAAAAATCACTAGTAAAAAATACGCAGGAATGGGACATGTAAGTCTTATTGTATTTAATAAATCACATTTCAAATATTTTATTCACACTTGGCTAAAAAAAATCATGAAGTAGTGCGAATTTCTCCCATTTTTACCTCGATATTTTACCATTTCTAAACATTATTATCGATTGAAATTTGTACCATAAGGTACTAGAACTTATCCTTAACAGGAGTGTAATAAAAAAATACACATTTTTAATAATTTGCAATGGAAAATATATTTTTTACTTCCCTATATATTCTGCTGCAATCGTGCGCAGTGTTGCCAATTTGGCATATTTTATGCTAAATTTGGCATATTTTCTTTATGTTTAGCATATTTATTTGGCTTTTAGCATACAGCATAATTTTTAGCATTTTTTAAACGTGAGCGATAACATGTTTCCGAACGTAACTCTACGGCCCATCACTAATATTTTTATTCGGCGACACTTTTAGGACGAATATTATCCTAACTGGGATTCCAATATTTTTGGTTTATTTTGTTTTGATTGTCTATGTTACATTGTGGACTCATTTGTTTCGTCGTCTATTCGTTCGTTAGTCGTTACCGACTCACTTACGGCTGATATTCCGTGCGATTTATCAATTTCTTTTTCATTTTGAGTTTTATGACAAAAAAAAATGCCTCCTAAGTATAATCAACATTATAGGTCAGCTGGGAGCAAATAAAAGATTTTAAAGACGGGTTGCAGATCGTTGAAAACAAAATTGTGACAGATTTAGGACATCAGGAGTACAGTCTCTTTCTTGATGATCTCTTACAAAATAGAGTTGAGCGTTTTCACTGTCAATTGATTTCTGAGCTTTGTTTTAATCAAACTCATTTGGTTTTGTTTATAAGATTTGGACTCGAGAGAGTAGAGACGTGCTGTTATTCCTACGAAGTGCCAGACAGTGTTCTGCGCTGTATTGGTAGCAAAGACACTTACGATAGATCTTAACCTTCAACATCAGCTGCAACTGTTGATGTTACTGATGATGACGAGGACATTGATATTTTGTTTGACTAATATCCTATTATTCCGCATAGCATTAGATGGGAATAACATTATGAAACATTTTAATTCATTAAGTTGGCATTTTAATTTAGCATATTTAATGGAGAGTTGGCATATTTTTGGCTTATTTTCGACGTCGATCTAGCATATTTTGTAGTTACTGAGTTGGCAACACTGATCGTGCGCATCGATCAGTGTCGCGCGAAGCGCCCTTCGAGTAGGACCTACGTCACTTTTCTCGCCGATGCCGGTTGCGTATTCTACCTTTGAATTTTAAATTCAATGATTCTACGAATTTAGTGAAGCGCGTGCAACCGCGACTGACTCTTTTGATACTTTTCAAGTAAGTACTTTTCGAATTGGTTTTACATTATTATTGTATACATGAATCATTGTAATTATCCTTCATGATGTTTTCAGCAATGGGACGAAAACATAATACGTACAGTTTTTTGTTAAATAAAAGAAAGCGTAAAAATACTGAATCTTTACTGATTGCAAGACAAGCAAAGTACGTACCTATCGGCCCTAATCTACTTTAATAAGTTATGTAGTTAGTAGTGTAGTTAGTTTAGTAGAGTATCTTCTAGTACGGTTTTTTCCGATTTTAATGGTTGTGAAGTTTTATTTTTACTATATATCATTGCAGGATAAAGAAAGGACCAACTAACAACAGCGTTTCCGAAATTGATATTACGAATCCATTTCCCAAGGGAGAGGAAATATTATGTATGGTAAGATTTTCGAATACCCCTTCAAATAAAAGTAGAGGGACCATCTACCCTCTTGCTTTTAGTGACCATGGCCATTATAATTTCTTAAAGTTTTACTTTATTTACAGGAGAGAACATGTTGCTAATGATTCCAAACCAGAAAAAACTGATGGAGTACTGACCGTGACATCGGGAGAGAAATCCCAAAACTCGAATTTGATTGATGTAAGCAATTTTTTTTATTTTGCTTACTAGTCCACTTTTTTATTTAAATTAAAGAAGCTGGTTAGTTAATATAATATTTTATTTTATTTTATAGAACAATGCAAATGAGTTTACTGAGTTGTTTGTGGTGGATACGGAATCTTCAAGTGCCATAATTGTAAGTAAAATAAATTCTAACTATAAGTAGTGGTGTTGTGATAAGGGTCGATGAAAAAGTACAAAACTATAATAGAGATTAAAAACTGTAAAAAGCCCACATTTATTCAGTAATGTCATATAAGAATAAATATTTTTATTTACAAAATGTTAATTACGCAGATAAAGTGCTTATAAAAGTTATTACATTTTAAATTCTATGAGACTAAGTACCTATACATATACAGGGTGGTATTTTGTAATGCCACCTGAAAGGAAAGTACTCTTAATATTGTAGACAGAAAAAAGTACTTGTTCGATGCATACGCATCAAACACCTTAATCAGCAATTTCATTGCAGCGGTGAAGTAAAATGTCACTTTCAAGTCAGTACACGATAAACCGCCGCCGTGTATTCATGTTTAGCATTTTAGCATAATCAATCAATATGGTCCTCGGGACCAATATTTGGTTTTGTCTACGTAAATGATAGATTTGATTATTTTATACTAAAGGTTTATTGATAGTTCCACAAATGTAAATGATATATATTGATTGATTATGCTAAAATGCTAAACATGAATACACGGCGGCGGTTTATCGTGTACTGACTTGAAAGTGACATTTTACTTCACCGCTGCAATGAAATTGCTGATTAAGGTGTTTGATGCGTATGCATCGAACAGTACTCAAAGAAAACATTCCTGTATTTTTGAAAAGAAAGAAAACTTGTTCTATTTAGGTAGTACATAAATAAAATATTTACTAGTAGGTAAAGTGTTTCATTTAGTTTAAATTTTTACCACCTGTAAATATGTATACATACGTAAGATGATTGAGTACGTCCTGTTTTTATCCATCCGAAATAAATCACGTCGGAGAAAAGTATCAAAAAACTTTCTTCATAGTCGAACTATACACCCGACGCGCGGCATTGTGCCCCGGCGCTCGAGGTCATGACTCATCGGCAGTGCAATGGGTGAATTTACCTAAACTTGCGGTGCGCGATTTTGTGAACCGCCTCTTAACAGATAATATAAACCGGTAACGTCAAAAACTGTACCACAGATTACACGCTCACGTAAGTTTAGCTTGAGCTGTGGCTTAGCTGAGTTCGAGTCGAGATATTGACTGTGAATACAAAATTCTTGAGTCTTTGTTGAGATTGCTCAGCCGATGCTCAGCTTAGTGCTCGTTAAGTGTAGCTCAACGCTGTGTTTCTGAATATCGGCCTTAATGTACAAGGTCACAATATCTGTTCACCTCGCTGGAGTGCCATGCTTCCCCCTTCTCCAAACCGCGCTCGTCCCGTTGCATCAGTACAAGCAGCTTCGTTCCCGATACGTGTCTTGATAATTTGATTTATTTATTTGGCACACCGTACAAGAGCGCCGATGTGACGTCATCGAGCCAGATGCACAGATATTGTGACCGTGTTATAGCCTCAGTCTTCGTGAGAGCCCACGTGTGCTGTCATGGTAAGCAAAAAGGTGGTATCCGAGCCTTGTAAGCATAGCAAATAGGTATTTTGCACTAAGCAGGGCAGTGTAGAGCTAGCGGGGCATACGTACCGGTGGTGTCAAACTGCCCAAAGCCAGTAGCGATGACCCGCGGTCCAGGCTCCTTGTCGCTCGTGTACAGACACACCGGGCCTAGCCCCTCCTTGAATGTCACCGACGAATTCAGCCTGTGCAACAAAAAAATGAAATCTTTATTTCTTTAGCTGCCTTATTGTACGGCATGTAATGCGTGTACCAGGTGTGTGCGTGTGTGCGTGTGTGTGGGTGTGTGTGTGTGTGTGTGTGCGTGTGTGTGCGCGTGTGTTTGCATGCGTGTGCGTGCGTGTGTGTGCCTAAGTGTGTGTTACTGCGTGGGCACAGTAAAAATACGTGGGTGCGTGTGTACACGCACGTTTCTCTCTGTGCGTGCGTGCATTTATGCGTTTGTGTGTGTATGTCACAGCAGAAAATACATAAATTACTGGTGGGATGTCTTTTGAAGTAAACAAGCGTAATAAGTATTCAGAAAATCCTAGCTATTAGAATCTTGAACATCGTAACGTTCATAGCTTTCCATAATAAAATATTGTTGCAGCAATGGAAATTTTTACAGCTACTGGACAACGTTCCAGTAGGACATTGTTATAGTGGGTAACCTGAAATAAATCAGTCTTTGTAGAATCGTCAAGCAAGGTGTTTCACTTACTCAATCATAAACACAATATGGTGTCAGGTGTAATAAAAAACTGTAAAATAAGTGTTGTGTGAAGTTCCATTAGTGTCCTGAAACATGTCTCTGAGCATACAGCAGCCAGAACCGCTGCAGGAGCTCGGTAACTTGGCAGTGAATTGGAGAGAATTCATAACCTCATTCGACTACTATCTCGTGGCGGCGGGTAATGCAGATGCAAAGTGTAATGAATCGTCAAAAAAAAAAAAAAAAGTTAGAGCGGTTTTTGGGCATAACAAATTATCTCGCTAGGTTTATCCCAAACTTTACAGATGAGACAGTACCGCTGCGTGCTCTTTTAAAACAAGACCATGAATTCGAATGGTGCAAAACGCATGAGAACTGTTTCAACACAATAAAGAAGAAAATTAGCAGAGCACCAGTATTAAGATACTACTCCCCACGCGAGGACGTAACTTTGTCGGTTGATGCAAGCTCTTACGGACTGGGCGCCTGCCTTTTACAGGGCGGACAGCCGATAGCGTATGCGTCACGCACTCTCACCCCAAATGAGAGTAGATGGGCTCAAATAGAAAAGGAGCTTTTAGCGATCGTTTTCGGATGCACGAGGTTCCATCAGTACATCTATGGACATGACCTAATTACGGTTGAAACTGACCATAAACCGTTAGTCCATTTTCAAAAAATCACTTAACGACACCCCCTCGCGTCTGCAGCGCATGTTATTAAAATTACAAGCTTACACGTTAAAAATAAAATACAAACCTGGTAAACATATGCACATTGCTGATGCGTTATCGCGAGCACCAATTGAAAATGGATCGAATAAGGAGATGTTTGATGACGTCACCATTCATGTCAACAGTTTACTCCAAAACGTATCTGTTACACAGGATAAATTAGAGGCCATAAGGAACGAAACAAAAAAAGATGAGAGTTTACAATACGTACTAAAATACTATAAGGACGGATGGCCCGAAGTGAAAGAAAACATACACGACTTAGCCAAGCAATTTTGGACTATTCGTAGCGATATACACGCGATCAATGGTATATTATTTCGGAATCACCAAATAATTATACCAAAATCGCTGCGCAAAGAGTTACTCGACAGGGTTCATGAGGGTCACTTAGGGATTGAGAAAAGTAAGAGGCGGGCCCGAGATGTCATATGGTGGCCCGGCATCGGCAGCGAGGTGGAGCAGCTGGTGCAGCGCTGCGACACGTGCCAGCGCCACCGCGCCGCACAGCGCCGCGAGCCGCTCGAGCCGCATGCGCGCCCCACCCTGCCTTGGCAGGTGTTGGCCACCGACATTTTTGAAATCAAACAGAAGCACTATCTACTTGTTGTGGACTATTATTCAAAATACTTCGAAGTTGCACCACTCCCAAACCTAACAAGTAGCATGGTTATAAACCAATTAAAAAATATATTCGCGAGACATGGCATTCCGCAAAAACTTGTTTCAGACAATGGTCGACAGTATTCCTCACACGAGTTTGAGAACTTCGCGTCAACCTGGGAATTTGAACATGTGACTAGCTCGCCGCTATATCCACGTTCAAATGGCCTCGCCGAACGGTTTGTACAAACCGTTAAACGTTTACTAATCAAAACGCAGGAACAAAAATGTGATTGGCAATTAGCGTTTCTTAATTTCAGAAATACTCCCATAGCAGGAGAAGACCATTCTCCGTCACAACTCTTAATGGGCAGGAGATTAAACACTCGTTTGCCAGCCACAGAGAATGCTCTTCTACCAAAAAACGTAAATCGCCATGAGTTGTTGCTTAAAAGAAACAATAACACAAATAAATCTAAAATACACTACGATCAAGGAACGCGTCAATTAAAATCACTGCAACCGGGTGAAAAAGTACGTATGCGAGATAACGGGGTATGGATTAAGGCCAAGGTCATAGGAACTGCTCGAGGAAGTCGGTCATATTGGCTAGAAACTGAAAATGGTGGCAGGTTTCGTAGACACCGGGCACATATTCTCGAACAACCTCCAGACAATGATTTGGTCGACCCTAGTTCTAGGGCGCACATTTATCTGGATGATCCACCAGAGACAGAAACGTGCACAGATATGCCTGCTTCTGAGGTTAGTCATTCAGGCGAGAGGTCAACGTCCGATACGCTACAGGGCCATTATCAAACACGAAGTGGTCGAATAGTAAAGCCGCCAAAAAGATTACTTAATTGAAAATATGTAATATATAGATTCAGGTTAAAAAAAATATATATATGTATGTGCTTGCTTGTTACTTGTAGAATTTATTAATTAAGGTGTAAATTTTGTGTGAGGATTGGTGAAACGTAATTTTGTCTAATGAAATAAATAAAAATACGTAGCTGTTCGTACGAACTTATTGCCACAAGTATTAAGTTATTGTTTGGGGATTGGTGGTCTGTAATTGCTATATTTGTAAAATCTTTATTGGGGATTTTGGTCACATTCATTCACACTGTGACATTGTGACTTATTTACTTATATTCCTCCCAGTGAATTTATATAGAAGTTAAATGTTTTTACTATGTTATTATAATGAGAAAGATGTTATAGTGGGTAACCTGAAATAAATCAGTCTTTGTAGAATCGTCAAGCAAGGTGTTTCACTTACTCAATCATCAAATCAAAATCAAATCATTTCAAATCATTTATTTTGATAAGAGGAGTATGACATACTGTTACAAAGAGTGTTCCATAAGTAGTAGCTAAATGACAGAATTCTCCAAGCACCATAACGACTGAGACACCTGACCATTAATGCGGGTCATAGTTGCCATCAGACGTCTTACATTACAATAGGTACATTTCCTCAATCATGGGGTACTTTAAGACTTACAAATATTTGCAACAGTAACTTGGTAACAGTTAAAGATTACCACTACCCTCCGCGCTAGTTAGAAACTGTGTTGCGGCAGAGTAGGTTCGTCATCAACGTGACCAGTTCAGATTGTTACATACAGTGCGCTTAATCTTACGGTGTACAAGGTCAGACAATACTGGTCAGTATTGTATGATAAAAAGAAATGTTAACCACTCTGAGGTGAGCCGCAATGTTATGTTAAAAGTAAGATAACATGGCTCATAGTGTTATGGATGTTCGTAACTACACCATAGTATATGTATAAAAGATAGATAGAAAACCTCCTTAGGCGACGCCACTCAGCACCTTTCATCATTATTAAGGATGACCTACTAGTCACCCTCAGCAACAGTGTACACATCTAAGAGTAATAATAGAAAATGAATCAACAAAGTGCTAATTGAAGCTTTAAAATAAAAAAGTAAACAAAAAAGTTACAACATAACAATCGATTCAGATCGGCGTTAACATGTTTATGATGTCGCTGTTCCCGGCTCCCACGACGCAGGGCATCCCAGTGCGGGGCCAGAAGCAAATTTTCATGTTTATGTTTGTTGTTAGGCCCATTTGGCAATAAGTATATATATATATAATATATAAGCTATATATAAGTAATTATGTATAAGTAATTAGTATAGGATACTTTAACTACAAATATTAATATTATTACATGTTATTATTATTATATTCTAGTTGTATTCGTTACATATGAAAGATATAGATAGATACGTAGCTCATTTTAACAGGTTTTCTGTGGAGATATAGTCTAAGTTGAGAAGGAATTTTTTGACGACCCTCTTACACACAAAGCGGGATTTGTTGCTTAATATTTCACATACTTTACAAACTTTGTTATATATGAAAGGACCTCTGTATTGTGTAAAACTGAGCAAAATTTGTTCGATACTGTGGAATACGATAAATGACAAATTTTCGTCTGTTCGAGATAGTAGCGGGGGGGTCAATTTTGTGTTGCTTCAGGACTAAGGAAATTATGTATAACTGTCGAACTGTAAGGACCGAGTATTCCTTGTATAAATTTTTTGTTGGGTATCTAAAATTTTAAAATTTATAATTTTTATAACAGCCCTTTGAGCCCTTTCTAGTTTTAAAAGAGTAGTCTTTTTTGCGTTACCCCAAGTAACTATGCCGTACGACAGGATTGACTGGCATAGGCTATAGTATATACTTCTGATGGTGTGGGTGTCTCCAATATGTCTCACTTTTTTAAATATACATATGAGTTTTCTCAGTTTAGAAGGAAAGCATTTCGATCTGCAACTTCCAGTTAAGATTTCTGTCTAATATCACGCCAAGGTATTTGATATGTGTGACAGGCGTAAGTAAGGGACATGAGCATAAACACAATAGACATCTAACGTTTGGAGTAATTATTAACTGCATACACAAACTTTGGGAAAATTATACAATCAGCATAAAAGTGTAGGTAATTTCGTCAACTTCTTGACTCATAGTATGTATTTCTAATCATTGTTCACATCCAGAGAAAAATGTAGGTAATTAAATAAAATATACATTACAGAGTAGAGTTAAGAGTCGGCCACAGTACCTCATTAACGCAATATCGTCATATGCACGACCGCTTCTGTAGTTGGGATGGACTATGTTCTCCGCAACACGAACGTCCGTCGAAGCGTTGAAGGCGCAACTCTCCGCGGCGTTGGGACACAATTCCAGGACGCCCATTCGTACGATGCTTGGTGGAACCCTTAGCAAGATGGAAATTCGTTAGTTTCGTATAATAAAGTAATACTTACCACAATATCAAAAAAATGCTCGGCCTTGATTCTTAAAATAAAACCAAATTCGTTTATAAAATCTCACTATTTACCAATGTTTTGTATCAAGTTTTGGGAGCCAAAATTTGACGTGAAATGGACAGTCAACTTTGGGACGTTATTTTTCTTTTCTTTTATGCTGCACTCCATAGACAATCAGGTGCGGCCACTTCAGAAAATAGATAATGGAGTGTAAAAACAATAAACTACTCTTTCATTTTTACCTGTAGTGACTTTGATAAACTCACCAAAATTTTTTTTTTGATTTGTTTCTAATCACCCCGTGAATTCTATTAACCCCGTTTTACGGTACATATTTTATTTTTACTCGGAGGGCCCCATCCAATGAATTTGCCACGGGCCTCAGATGGTATAG
The DNA here is from genome assembly GCA_947308005.1 of Yponomeuta malinellus. NCBI lineage: Eukaryota > Metazoa > Arthropoda > Insecta > Lepidoptera > Yponomeutidae > Yponomeuta > Yponomeuta malinellus. Next base: position 8,517,033 of record OX371006.1, on the reverse strand, counting down.
TTACGCTACTGGGGACGCAGGTCTTTTAGTCCTCGGCGGAAAGAGATCCAAACTCTTTAGCGAGACTCTGGAGACGCGGGACTCCAGATGTAGGTACAAAAGATACGACTAGAGGCAAATATGATGAGACTTCCGCTCGCACACTATACAAGAACTTAGGGGTCTACACAATAAGGTCGAGTAAAGGGCCTGATCGTAACAAACAAGGGTTATTATGACTCCATCTCTGAACTGCTCTAGCGAATGTATGAAACAGCGATTTCATAGTTGTTTATATCATAATCAGTTGTCCAAGTCCCTTTCTCTGTGCTAACTAGCCATTAAAGGGGAAATATCGTAAGTAACTTTTTTTACAATTTGCAGCCTACAATCTCAGGTAAATAACTTAGGACTTGAATCTAATTTCCGCTAAAAACGAATTTTGTCCTTACTGTCTAAGTTCAAGTCCTGAATGGTTTTCTATCGGCCCTACGATGTAGATTATGAATTCTAAAAAGAGCTATGTATCGCAAGTATTGAGATATGATGTTCACTTTTTGTAATACTGGGTACTAGTTGAAGTTAAAAAAAAACCATTGAGGTTTCAGTCTTAAAAAAGTTAAATGATCATGTTACTCTAATAATAATATGTCTACATTTTGATTTTCCATTAAATTCTGGACGTTTTCTGCACGTGTAGACACATAAGAACATAATTTTATGACATAACTCAAATAACGATAACAGCTTCATACATTATAAGTCGCCATTCGCACTTCCGATTAAAATAGTCAGCGGTGGAGATTTTACAAGGAAAAGTCGCAACCAGTGCTTTACAGGAATGATGTTTTTATAAATAAGGCCGTTTCTTTTCAACAGGTTCTATAACGAAAACTATTTGTTCCAGAGAAAAAAAACATTAGGCTCTTTTATCATTACACTTTCTCTCTCCATGATAGTAAAAAAATATCAATTAGCCTATTAACCGTGTAAACACTTACCGAGATCTAGTAACCACGCAATGTGCCGCCGTCAGCACGTATCGGTTGGATATGAGCGACCCGCCACAGTCGAATGAGTACAGCCCATCGCCCGCCTCATAGCCCAGCGCTACCTGGAAGTCCCCACGAGCGCTACGTCTTAGGGGGTCATCGATAAAGTATGTACGTCACATTAATTTTGTGATTTTTTTACCCCTCCCCCGCCCTTGTCACAGTTGGTCACATTTGTGGGACCCCCCTCCTTAGTGTGACGTCACATATTTTGCAATTTCACATCTAGTTTTATTCCTTTTAAATATTTTTTTAACATTACGAACATCATTTTATCAAACATATGAAAAAATGAACAAACCAATTAATTATTAATTATATTATATTTTTTAAATGTGTTCCCGCCCCTCGTCACACAATGTCACACTTTGTCGACCCCCTCCCCCCCTTAGCGTGTGACGTACATTATCGATGGCCCTGCAGATAGTGGATGGCCCCTTATGTCAAATAGGGGGTTAAGTATTTTTGATATTGCATAAAAACAAAACAATTTTTATTTAGGTAACAGTAAAAATATGGTCTTTCTTATTATAAAGGCCAATGCTTATTTTAAATAATGCTCAATTAAAAAATTTTGAACTTAAGGCAATTTTTTTTTACAATCAATGGAAAGTGACCGAAATTCAAATATCTGCATATCATAACTTATCATAACTTTTAGTAATGCGTATGCCCTCCTCTCTTAGCTGTGCACTTCCTAGGCCTGGATTGCATGCTCTCGATCAAATGCCTCACGTTTACAGCTGGAATGTCTTCCCAGGCAGTTATTAATGCATTAATCAGCTGCTGCTGGTTGTGGATCTTTTGCTCACTCTCTCTGACCTTTCGTTTTAATTGACACTACATATTGCTCTAATAGATTTATGTCCGGACTATTCGCTGGCCCCGGTAACACTGGAATACAAGTGTCTTCCTGTACAGAATGGGTTGCTCGAGCTTTGTGTGCACGGGCATTGCCTTACATCTATCTAACCTAGGACCCTATTCACAGAGCTATTCACATACCTCAGCGCTTGAAATCGGCAATCCGCGGTGGGCACGCGTGGTGATTAAGCCCATACTCTCTCTCTCTGAGAGAAGGCCTGTGCCCTACAGAGGGACGTATATAGGCTGCTTATGATGATGATCCTAGGACCCACTCGCTACGAAAATGGGATCACATGGGGTCTGATGACATCCCCGATGTATCGCTGTGCAGTTACGCTACCTTCATTCAGAATAGCGAGCTCAGTTTTGCCGTGTAAGCTAAATCCACCATAAATCATTGAACTGGGAGCACCAAAACGATCATCTTCGTGGATTAGTCATCCGTAAATCGTTCGCCAGATCGTGTCCGGATAAAATTGTTTAGAGACGATCTTTTGCACTCGCCCGTGAAGACCATGCCCCACTGGTTTATTCCCCAGTCCGAATGTTGTCCGGAGAACCTTAAACGGTTTGCACGTTGAGCCCTGGTCAAAGGAACTCGAATTACTCGTCGTCTTGATATTTGCTAATCTTCGTGCAACCGATTTCGAGTTTGTCATTTCCGAGCCGTCATTGTTCAAGTTCGACGGGCACTCAAGCGTATGTATCGGTCCTCTGAAGCAATTGTAGCCCGAAGAATACCCGAAGCAGGTCTTCTGACAACAGTGCCTGTCTCTTGGAAACGATTCCAAGTATTTTGGATAGTTTTTGGCTGCAACCCCACAGAACGCTGTGAATGTTCTTCTTGGATCAATGTAATGGCTCTGGTTGCAGTAGTCGTGTCCAAAACGTTTCGTACTCTTAAGGCCAGTTTCTAAATTGAAATTGCGCCAAGTAAATAGTTAACTGTAGTGCTGCCTCTTCGAATTGCTCAGAAAAGAGCGTGACAGAACTTTACTTAAGTACTTACTTAGTGAAATTCTCAATTCAGAAACCGGCCCTTAGCATTGTTAACTCGAAAAGATAACTACACAAGAAAATTACGATTCATTGCTGAATCAATTGAAAATAATCCTAAGCTAAAATCTATACAAAACGCCATAAAGAGTTCAAATTAAAAGTTTACTGAAAATTATGGCCAGCTTCTGGTCTCAAACACCACAAACAAAGAGTTTAGATAATAGTGTTTAATTAGTTTTGTAAAATAGGTACGTATAAGTTATGAATTAACTAGTGGCCCCTATTTTGTTTTGACTAGTGTATTTAAATAGTCGGTGGTAGAGACTACAGGGGACATACTAAAGTATTGTAGTCAGCCACAGGCTGTTTACACTGCGTTTATGGAGTGTTTTAAGATAATCGTGCTTGTAAAAATAACATTTATGTAAATACTCGTAACGTCACGAATTACCAAAGTATTGTAGAAAAGTAACTCTAGTCACGTGGTAAAAAACGCGCTATACAAATCTTGCTGAAACTATGACGTCACGCCTTACAATGCATGAAGCATGATTCATCAATATGTATTTAAGTTATTTCCTAAAATAAATGTTTCACGTGTCTTCATTAGAAAACGTTTGAAGGTAAATTTAATGTAATGTGGCGCTCTATATAATAAAACCCGGGTTTAAAACTATTTTATTTTATCTTTTCGTCGATTCCCTTCGGGATCGACTGACACCTAAAAGAAAACATAACGATATCCCTTCAATAAATCCAAATTTTAACAAGACGGCTGTGCCGGCCGGTAATAAAGAGGTATCGTTACAGTAATAAGTTTTTTATTCGTCTACTAGCTGACTTGGTAAACGTTGTTTGGCCAATATTAATTAGCTTACAACCTATTATATATAAAAGCGGTGGTAGCCTAGTGGGTAGAACAAAAAGTGGTGGTAGCCTAGTGGATAGAACATCTGACTCGGAAGCGAGAGAACCAGGTTCGATCCCCAGTGCGGGCATGTACCTATGACTTGGTTTTCTAAGTTATGTACATTTGTGAGGTTATGGTAGCAATACCACTCGCTAACTGTGAAGGAAAACATCGTGAGGAAACCTGAGTGTCTGAGCTATTCATTCACATACCTCAGCGCTTGAAATTGCCAATCCGCGGTGGGCACGCGTGGTGATTAAGCCCATACTCTCTCCCTGAGAGAAGGCCTGTGCCCTACAGTGGGACGTATATAGGCTGCTTATGTTATGTTATGTAACCTACTCTCAGACCTACCAAATATACACCAATGCAAATTCCCCGTTAGCGGAATTGTTCATTTATGCCGAGAAATAAACCTTACCATGTTTATCTTTTTTTAGATAGGTACCATTTGTTATCAGTCCGTATTCGTCCACTGCTAAACAAAGGCCTCCCCAAGCACGCCAGTTCTTTCTGACAAGATTAGCAAGTTGATGTAGCAGTGTGCTAGTCAAACGTGCCGAAGAACCGATGGTTAAGGTTGTCAGTTGAGGAGACCACGTACTGGCAACGCAGCGTACGATGCCTATCAGGGGCCCATTTCATAAAACTGCAATATGACAATTCGATGTACATCGCAAAGTTGATTAAACCACAGATTAACAAGTAGACTCTGCTACGCAATGTACATCGAATTGCAATAATAAACTACGAATTGTAGTTTTATGAAACGCGGTCCTTCTCTCTGAACCGATGATCTGAGACACAATTGCGGGCAGCCGCTAGAGAACCGAAAGAACCGGCGTGCTTTTTTTCATTAATTGTCAAATTTCTCAAAGGGCAGTATTACTATTAGTGAATGTGTATGTGTCAGCCATTTCAAAGTTTTGACGTCGTCTCACTATCATGAGTCGAGCGAGAGGTTAAATTAATTTATTAACAGCTTTAATAACAACACATGTTTTCCACTATAAATATAAAAGTGGCTCTAAAATGTGTTGCTTAATTTCTTCGACACTTCTTGTCTGAATATGTCAGTGGTGTTGTGCCAAGATCCTGATATGAAGGATCCAGGTTCGGTTCCCAACTATTCATTTTAAATAAGAAGGTTTTTTAAGTTTTTGTATATAAGGGTTATTTATGGTTAATATCGGAAAAATTATGGAGCAAATCATTCTTATAAAAATCACAAGTTATAGTTAGAAACCTCCATTTTAAAGTACATTTAAAGTTAAACATGACGTAAAAAATAGCGAATATTATTATTAATTTGTGATGTCCTTGCCTGGATACCATAGTACATGGTATCCTAGTTTGGGACTTTGGGACAAGTGATGGTGTTGTATGAGATTTATTATTATTGATATAGTTTATTGAATATAAGATTTTATATTCTAATATTTCTTTCATGCTTCGATACCCTCAATGTTGTAATAAACTTATTACATATATATTGTTTAAAGTAAAATTACGAAACGATTTACGCTGTGTAGAAACTTTGTCCACTCTAATATAAGTAAACTAATGTGATTAAGAACGATGAACAGGGTAGCCACCTGCCTATATTATTCTTGATAGATACCTACTTTACCGTGCAGTAGACGCAGTGTGTCTTTAGAGGGAGTTGTTATATCTCATATCTTTGCTCACCGGGACACACTATATCTGTATCATATCTGGCTCACCGCTTGTATCCTAGCCTGTTACTTATTACCTATAACTTATTTTATTATGTATCGCACATTACATTCAATCTTATCTTATATTTCATTTAATCTTACCTTACTCGTATATGTATTAGCAAATTTGAAATTGCATTTCTACTTTTTCACCTTCAATTTTATTGCAAGCCTACTCCTTTTCTTCCACCTCCTGCGCTTGACTGGTAGAAAATGCTTTTGGCATTAAGTCCGCCGTATTGTACATTAGTTTAAGTGCAATGAGAGTGTAAATAATATGTAAAGGTTACGGCCTAGCTTTCGTAGAGTTTTTACTTTTCTTTAAACGACTCGCGCCCTTATAGCAACATCCGAAAACTGAGGCCATACTGGGTCGCTGATTAGCCATAAGGTAAATCAAAACATACTTCACGCAAACTTAGATTTAAAATAATATAGCTTACCATATGCGGGAATTCGCCAAACGAAGCATTACTGCCGCCGATTATATAGTTTCTCAAAGGCGGTGCCACTTCGTCTTTTATCTTTTGACATTCTGCAAAATAGATAGGGAAGGATAAAGTTAGGGCGATAGAGAATGGCTGGATCCTATCATAACTTGTTTGTAATGCTGTGCCTATAATGCTGTTTTGTACATCTTCTATCTTTTGACGTTCTGAAAAATAGATAGAGAAGTGTAAAGTTAGGGAGATGGAGAATGCCCAAATATCCTATCATAACTTCTTTGTAATGCTGTATCTATAATGCTGTTTTGTACATCTTCTATCTTATGACATTTTTCAAATTTGTAATTCTGTGTCTATAATGCTGTACTTATTGTAAATATTTTAACAATAAACAATACTTAACGTCTTATGCATAAAAAGTAGATTCTATTAAACTCTTAAGACGGAGTTAACATCGGTTTATAAGAGAAAATCCTGTTGTAAACCGGCTTTAACTCAAGTTGTTTTAGTGGTATCTACTTTTTAAAACCATTTTCCGATTTAGGGTCACGTTTGCAAAATATGAAGCTTTAAAGCGCAATTTTTTGTCTGAACAAGCCGTCCCCTCCCCCCTCTTCCGGCTAAACGGTAGATTGTAGAAACGTCAAAAAATTCAGGGCAGAAGCACATAATATAACAAACTTAAAAGGAAAACTATCACGTATAAGTAGGCTTTACAAGTTAACGAGTAATAGGCGACCAACTTATAAAAGGAAAACTTCGTACAAAATACATTGAAATTTACTTTGATGAAGTTGTGTAAGGCAGATAAAAAAAAAATCTTTCCACGGGCCCCTACACCACAGCCTACATAGCGCGTAGCGCGACATGCACTTGGGCGGTTTGTCAGGCCAGAGAGCAAAAAGTCTGGCGGCGTGTGGCAGGAAGGTTCGGATTCTTATCATCAATAGATAGAAACAACTAACTATATTACAAAACCAACTAGAACCGCAACAAAAATATCAGGCGTTCCATGTTGAACCCGCTCTAGGATATTTATGAAACAGGCTGTTTCATAAATTCGCTGTTTCAAACCAGTTTCAAACAGTGAATACTAATTTCACGCGATTTCAGTGCCGGTATAATATGTTTACACAGAATTTCCTGCAACACGCTGTAATATTTTCTGCCCAATCAATCAATCAGCTCGCATTCGTCCACTGCAGGTCCTCCAAGCACGCCGCTTCCTTGTCCTCGGCATTCCTCATCCAGCGGCTGCCAACAATCTGCCTCAGATTGTCGATCAAGCGAGCTTCTGGCCGTTCTACACTACGTTTGTCATCGGCTAATTGTAAAAATTGTTGGTAATAAAACAAATTAAAATTAAAAAATTAATATGACGCGTCAATTTTTATAATTTTTGGGGTACGTTCCCTACACCAATTTTTTTATGGAGCAGGACATAAAATACTTATATACCTACCTACGTCCCACTGTAGGGCACAGACCTTCTCTCAGAGAGAGATTGCAGGCTTATTTAGGTAGGTACCACGCGTGCCCACCGCGGATTAGCTTTGTTTTCTTAGTTACGTGCACTTGTAAGTTATAGTGGCAATACCACTCGCTAACCGTATAGGAAAACAAAGTGAGGAAACCTGAGTGACTGATCTTTTTGTGACTATTTACGAATACAATGTTGTAGTCTGGTGGAAACTAACAATAATTACATTACTTAGCTATGACACCAAAGCTTTATTTACTGGATATACGCACTGTATACTCAATCTATATAACGTGTTATTTAAATATCGCAAAACTTGAAAATTATTTTCTATTTTACTTCAACCACTTCCAATAACCAAAAGTTAAAAAATTCACACTCGTGTGAATTCAAGTATTAGAAGCAATATTTTTTCGGAGGATTCTGTGTCTTTTCTTTACTACAGCCTGTTAATTTGTTTGTAAAAATATTTAATGTACAGAATTGACTTGTCTACAGATTTATTATAATATTGTATACCTAGACATAGATTATATTATATTATGCGTCACTGTGCCAGCCTGCATGTACCATTTAATGTGTACTGTTAAATGTAATTCATAATATAATATATTGTGTCTTTAGCTACAAGTACTAACATAATATATAGTTTTAAGCCTACTAACTAGAATGGTATGGTGTTACTTATTTGAAATAAAATAAATATTATTATTATTATACTACACCTTTTAGATTATGACGTTGAAAAGAACAATTAAAAACCATTTTTATTGTGGTCCGATCGGGTCCTTTAGAATGAGGATAATTCAGACATCAAAATATTGGACTTCCAACTAGGGCAAATGCAGCACCAAAGTTTAAGCATACTACTTTTTGAACTACTCAAATCCATCAAGAAATGACAAAGTTAGAGAAGTTTAAACTTAGACTGTCTGCCGCTTATCCGCCGTGTCACAACAGATCTTAAAAACCTATTTAGAGGCTAAGCTATTTAATTCCACCCATGCCGGGACTTGAACCCGCGACCTCTGGCTAACCGTGCCAGCGCTCTTCCAACTGAGCTAATGGGCAAGTGCAGGAATCGGCGAAATTTCGGGCCTCTTTACAAACTTCTCTGTATTAAGTACGGGCAGCGACATCTGGCCGAAGCAATTTACATCACTTGCAGCATCACAAGAGATCTGTGTCCAATTTTGTTATAAGACCATTTTGTACAATATATTATTTCCTCTCCCCATATATAATTTGATTATTAGTATGTATGTATGTCTATTTGTTTAAATATTTATGTATGGTTTAAGTAAGTTTATATACTTTTCAACTCATATTTCTTAATTGCACCGACTACCCGTCTCTAACTTCTTTCTTGTCTCCGTCTATGGTTGCCTGAAAGAAATTGCTTGTAGTAATAAGGCCGCCAATTGTACTGCGATTTATTGAATTTCTGTTAATGTAATCTTTGTGTACAATAAATAATATTCATCTATCTATCTATCTACTGATTTTAAGTAAATTTCTTTTATATCCATGCATATTAAAGTTCTCTTTCATAACTGTGTAATTTTAAATAAATATATTTTTACTTTACTTTACTGTGCCGAGATGCTAGTATCACCTAGTAGGTATTACGCGGCAACCAAGCGCGCGGTTCATCGCACCCTGTGACGTGACGTGTCAAGCGTATGGCGGCAGCTCCTGCCCGTTTTTCGAACCTGTGCACTAAATAAAATAGCTGTAACTTCGTCATTTCTTATCAGATTTCGATCATTTTCACAGAATATATTGCTTTTGATGTCTCTAATTGCATACTAGGCTCAAAACGTGAATGATCCTCATTCTACGATTATTTCAAGTGTACGTTCATTTCAACGGAAGTGTCTGATTTCGCCTTTTAGAATAGCTTTCGTTGACAGTCGACAGCAGGGTCAGCAGGTCAACCTTTACATCTTTGTTGTAAATTCATCCTTATCGTAACTGATTAGTAAAGGAGTATGTGTTGACGGCTGTAGACGGCCTACTGTCGTTCGTTTATCGTATTTTTTTCTTTCATTCCTCGATTACGACACGGTCTAAATCAGCGTTAATCTTTAGGCTTCCGTACCCGAAGGGTCCCAAACGGGACCCTATTAATAAGACTTCACAGCCCGTTTTCTGTCTGTCCGACGCAACAAATGCGCTTTATTCGCAAACGAAACCCCTAAATCGAAAAACGGTCTACCTACACCCGCAATATTAACGACCAATCCATCCAACTCTACACTATGACGAAGGCATCATCCCTAATTTAGGTGCAGGGGGTACCGTAAACAAATTCTTTCTTGAGGGTTTTTATTTTCGTTCTGTCGGCGTAATAAATATGTATAGTCCGCACAGATCTTTTTGGCGGTAACGTTAAGATAGTCACAGATCGTTTGCACATCGCTTACGGTCTTTACAGTGTAAGTGTAAGTAATTGAGATAGTGATGCGTAGTAAATTACTATTAGTCAATTACTCACACATACCTACACTATGAAGACAGTAAGCGATATGCAAACGATCTGTGACTATGTTCACGTTACCGCCAAAAAGATTTGTGCGGACTATATATCTATGTATGCCAAATTTCAGCTGTCTAGTACTTATAGTCTGTGCTAAGCCGCGGACAGAGATAGACAGACGGACGGACATGGCGAAACTATAATGGTTCCTTGTTGACAACGGAACCATAAAAAACCGGCCAGACTCGCGCACCACGGGTCGGACCTCTAAAGCTGGCTTCCGCCAACGCTATCTGACAGGAATGTCTATCTCTTTATGTGTGGGTTAGCACCAAAAATGTCTTGCACCATGAAATTTGCAGAGCTATCCATAGAAAATTTGTATGACTGACAACCCTGTCCATCTCGACAAGTATTTATCTTTTTACTCACTTATCAAGTGATATGGCGCAAATCACCCTAACCCACCATTCATTCCTGTGGTTGACTGGTAAAAAATGCTTATAGCATTAAGTCCGCCACATTGCAATTGTATTTTTTACTTATGTGCAATAAACGTATTAATAATAATAATAAAACTACCACTTAATAATTCTGCAAATAATGATACGTCTGTTTTAAAACTACCACTACCTAATACTTTAAGAAGGTGAAAATAAACAAACCTCTTTCAGAAATCCTCAACGGATTACTGGGTTTCGGAGTTGAATCTGAAACGAAATAATATGTAACCTGTTTAACAACTTTTCTTTTAGACATTGTGTTAGTTGATAGATTTCTGGTAAGTTTAAGTGTGAGATGGACAAAAATACCACTTCCAGCCTTATCCGCCGTTTCGGGACAGCAAACAATTTCAGTTATGTCGGACCAGCCACATCTTGCCAGATTATGTTGATTATTGGACCGCAATTGCCTGCAACCAAATTAATATTTTTATTTAATAGGTACCTACTGAATGAAAAAAATATGATAAACTTATTAGAAACAAAATTGTTTAAATATTCTACTATAAAGCAATATAAAACAAGAACGATTTGTTTCATTAGAAGAGCTTGGCAATCTAACTAAGCTCAGCCTGTGCTGTGGGCATTCTACAGCCGGGGCCGGATTAACCATGTTGAGGCAGGGGCCTACGGCATTGCCTAGGGAGGCAATGCTCATCTCGGGGCCCCTTCGGCAACTTCCCGTCCGTACTACAAATATTTTTCTTCTACCGCAACGTAATTTTATTTTATAATGAAGTATCTACAACCGAGCTCCACTCGATTAGTTTTTAAACTTACGGTGGCAGCAGAATTAACGTTCTATTCTAATGGCAGAGACCAGGGTTTGCCACTTGTCACTATTCTGACTAACCTACTTCGCTTCATCAACAGTAACTACTAGTCATTAGTCACGGCATGCAAAGACGGTTCGGGTACATTTTTATATTAACCCCTAAAATTGCCGAACTAATTTTGGTGTCAGTGTTTGAAGTTGCCAATCCCCGCGGTGGGCACGCGTGGTGATTAAGACCATACTCTCTCTCTGACAGAAGGCCTGTGCCCTGTAGTGGGACGTATACAAGCTACAGAAAAAAAATGGTGTAGCAAGGGTACCCTAAAAAAATTTTTTTAAAGATTTTATTCTACCGTTTCGCTGGGATCAGATTTGAAAAAAGTGGACTTAGGGTATTTTGGCCCCATTTTTTTTTAGTTATTGCGTAAAATCTTTTTTTGTGTAAAACTTTGTAGTTTTTAAAGATGTTACAATAATATTTAGTAGGTGTGACGCTGAGTATTATTCTTGACATTTCATACCAAAACATCTACTTCATATCTCTGCGGCTTACAGAACGGTCGCTGTTTGAAATTTCATTTATTTTATCTGTACAAACGAACACGCAGACAGGCCCTAAAAGTATTTACTATTTTTATTATGTTGGATTTTTTATAAATAATCATAATAAAAAAACCTTTAGTACCTACCAGATTTTCATACCAGCAAAAATGCCACACTTTACTCACGGACTTAACTAGTTACTATCATACCTACCTTCCTACCAACTTTTCATTAATTGCATCATTATTTGTAAAAAGGATCTCAGAGACTTGTTGCGGTTATAATAAATTCTGCATACCATGCGGGACGTTCGAATCCCGGCTGGGGACAAAAAAAATGTGATGTCGTTGTTTCTGGTTTCCACGACACAGGGTATCCTAGTGTGGGGTGTGTTTATGCTTTGTGTAATATCTCGATTCGGTACCAATTTAGATATGTTTATGGCCCTTAAAGGCAGTCGCAATATTAAAAATAGTGAGTTTTTGTGTCGTGATGTTCCATTGAAAGATCTCGAGGTTCTTCAGATATTTTCCCGAAATTATGTAAGCAATGTCTACAAAAGATGGTTAAAAGCCAGTAGAAACCAAAAAACCTTCTTCAAGAATAATATGGAGTGGCTAAAACGTGACGTAATTTGGCCTTCTAATGGATCTTTGGATTGGCAGTCAATATTTTCCCGAAAAACCGTTAAGTTCAAGAAGTAGTGGACATTTCTCTGGATACCGCGGAAAATGTCCCTTCTTCTTCAAAAGCTTCGATTAATATTCCAAAAAAAGGTATACTAAAGAGAAAACCATTTAGTAATTTAACCAAGAAGCAGAAAAAAGGCGTTCTGGACAACTTTTGGAATACTCCAAAGAACATTTTACATTCGCCTTAGTGCTCAAACTTAGGGAAAGTGACAACACACAGCACACGTCATTGACTTGTCAAAAGATGGCGCGGAAACGCAAAGCGTGCATGATTTTTTGTTTACAAAACGACATTCTCAAGAACATATGCTAGAAGATGAAACATTAGCTCTAGTAACAGCACTAAATCTTTCAAAATGGCAATATCTTACATTGAAGAAGAGCTTTGACGAAAATGGAGTAACGGTTTTGCCATCCTACAAGAAATTGGGCGTTGCCAAAAAGTCGTGCTATCCTGATGACAGAGACATATCTATAATTGAAACTAGGGCTAAAATTAAGCGGCAAGCAATTTTAGATCTGACCGTGCAAAAGATAATCAAGGTGATAGGACACCATAATATGAGTGGAACTTTGAAGCTAGTGAGTAAATGGGGTTGTGATGGGTTTTTATCACAGAGCACGAATTACTGTAGGCCAGTGATGTTTCAATTTGTAAAGGAAACCAAAGAATACATTCAGCAACACACTGCAGCAATGAACGAAAAAATTGCTAACCTGACACCAACTAAAATAGGTATTACGTTACTATATTTTATCATGTTAATTTTTTGTCCTTTTTAATTTGATTACTTGTGTGCTAATATTTTTTCCCTTGTTTTAGATGATCTAGAAATAACTCATGATGTGTACATGACGATGATCGATGGGAAGGTGGCTACAGCTTTATCAGGGACTCAACCATATGCCAATTGCAATAATGTTGTGTAGCTGTTAACTGAGGAAATATATAGAGCAACTATATGGACAGCAATATTTGTGGCAAATAGCTGCTCAAATGCTTTCCATTTAACCCTGTTATAAAAATGAACTATTATTTTGACCATGACATGTGATTGAGAAAAAAAATATAACAGGTACAAGGTTCACATTCATCTGATTTTGCCTTCTATACCTATACATTCTTGTGGAATGTAGCAGATAAAATAAGATATTCTTATTATGAACTACAAACAAAATTGTGTATAAATTACCTTCTTGCCTCCTCACATTTATAGACTAGTTCACAGACCCCGTCTTTATCATCGGGGCATTCATCTCCAACTGAAATATTTATAATTTAGGTTTATGATTAACATAAAATTGATTTTTGTACTGTGTGGGCGTAAAGTTTTTTTTTTCTAATGTCTACTAGCGATGGGCGACTCGAGTCAATTTACTCGAGTTACTCGAGTTGGGCTGCCAGAGAGTATACTCGAGTTGAAAATTCCATCCAGCAAGTTCTCTCGGCGGGTGTGCGCGAGCGAGCTGACTCCCGAGTGCGGCTCACTGAGTCAGTACTTTGCGACCAAGCTGTGTGTCAGAGTGAGAAGGGTATGTTTGTACGGACCGCTACCGCCACCGAGTTGGTGTGTCCGGTCCAACAGACTCGTGCAAGTTGACGGAGGTGTGCGCGGTGAGACAACGCTGACTCGAGTTGACTTGAGTTGGTACTCGAGTCAGCCCTTATTTAAACTCGAGCTACTCAAGTTGAAAAAATGTGACTCGACCCATCGCTAATGTCTACAGCTTAAGTTTTCCCTTAAAATGGACAACTTTTATAATTTCTGTTTTAATTTTCATGAGAATGTCTGTTTTGATCTGTAGAAAAGCATGCCATTTTAAACAGAAAGAAAAATAAATAAAGGTATCACGTGATAAACAACAACAAATTATTTTATTATTTAAAAAAATATATAACTAAAACCTCAGTGCACTAAAAGTACCTACCAAAAACAAAAGTTACATTTAAAACTTAACGCTTCAAAAAACGGTCGTCGAATTGATAAATGGCTAGGTATTATGGGGTATTTGAGTAAGGTTAGGTGTCTAGGGTCAATAATGATGAGCTCAAACCCAGATTTTACAGATTAGTTCCTACCGATGTAAAAAATGTAGGTAAGCTGTGCTAATAAGATGCCTCGGGTTTTTACAAGCAGACTTGCAAACAACTATAGGTACCAAAATAACTCACCAAACTTAGAAACAACCAATCCTACCACAAAACAGTACACAAGAAACTTTAACAACATTTTAAAACGATTTTTAGCAATACTGCCGTTTAAACAGAGAGTGATAAGCACAGTGACCAGTTCAACAGTAAAGTACTCTGTGGATCAGTTGACCAGTTGACCATCACAGGCGATAACATAGATGTTAGTGATGAAAAATTGCGAACCGGTCCTATGAAAAACGGTAGAACCCGGTTTCTAGCAACCATTCATTTATTTACATTGCCACAGAAGCAAACACATAAATAAAAACCAGCCAAGACTCGCGCACGAAGTGTTCCGTACCATTATCTATACAACATTAGGCAGTGGTCCCACCAACGGCGAGTAAACGATTAACTATCGACTATTTTCTCGCTCAAGAAACGTACAATAGATATAACATTCCGTGTAAATAAAAGAGATGCATATACAAATAGTTGATCGCTGACTGTTCACACTGCCGGCGACGACTCGCTTTACTAGTTTTATCGCTAAGCGACGAGCTTTCAAAAATAAACACTCAGCAATACATACTCGTTCAGCGATACTGGCCCGCTTCATCATTTCTATACAGTGCGGCATTGAATGTAGACGTGCGATGGATACCAAGAAATCATTGCTACTCTCATGTTTGTCTAGCTCAGACGACGAAGATGATGTATTTTACGATAGTGTTTTTGTAGTGGCAGTGGCAATACACAAAAAACGGAAGAAATCGAGACAGAAAAAAAGACGATTTTGGATGGAAAATTTTAATTATTTAAGAAAACAGTATAGTGAGTTCAGACTATTTTATGAATTGCAAGTTAATCAATTTCGTTCATATTTTAGAATGACAAGAGATGAGTTTGAATATTTGCAGTTTAATAGAATGTGACATAAAGAAAAAAGATACAAATTATAGAGAAGCTATTATTACAAGAGAGCGTCTTGCTGTTACATTAAGGTAAGTTTGTCTTAAATTAATCAACAACAATTTCGGACAACAAAACCTAATTATTATTTGTTGCATCGCTTGGAGTGGTTTGAGTGGCAGGCATTAAATCTTGGATAACTATTTCTTGTTGAGTTTGCTGCACACCAGAAACGCTGGGTTCAGTTTGCTGCACACCAGAAACGCTGGGTTCAGTTTGCTGCACACCAGAAACGCTGGGTTCAGTTTGCCGCACACCAGAAACGCTAGGTTCAGGTGAGTAAATAGAACCGTGTTCTGATTCATAATTTGTTTGATTTGTAGAAGGAGTATTGTAACCATAATTATGTGAGTAGTAACCAGAATAGTTTGTATCGGCAATATTTTCTTCTGCATCCATTACCGATTGAAATAACTTTCTTTTTATTGCTCTTTGATGAAACTCCGGCATCTGTTTTGTACTTGGTACATTGAATCAAAAAATGCTTTCAACGGATCACCTGATGTAAGTACTTCTTTACGTAAGTCATCCCTCTGAGCAGTTCGTTTGTCTCGATTTGCATTAATGTCTTTTAAAAAATTGAGCAAAGAATCTTCTTCATCATGGACTATTTCATCAGTCTTCCTTTTTTTGGTACTTGTCTCTACTAGTGAATAGTCTGTACTATCTTCTGTACTAGCTGTTTCCTCCAAACTTATAGAAATATCAGGATTTGGTGAACCATTTGTATCCCTTTCCGTATTTGTCATATATGGAAGCAGAAATTCCATGTGACTTTCCAGGGTTTTATGGTTTTTTGCGACTGTCCAGTTGTTGTCTTGTAATTTTTTTTAAGTTTTTCACGGTGAGTGTCTCGCAAATGTTTCCATTTTGTCTTTGCCAGTGAAACTGTAAATAAAACAAATTATTTTAAAAGAATAAAATTAATATAATCAAACAGTGTTATTCTAGATCAGGTGTACAAAACGATGTGGGCTGAAACTAGGGTCAATTTAAATTTTTTATGCATTTAAAATTGACCTTCGCTTCAGCCCGTTTGTACATACACTTAATCAAGAATCACACTGTATGTTAATTTCATGTGTTTAACTATTAATAAAATACGTTTTTTCGGTAATTCTTAGGTATTCATAAATATTTTTATTTGTTTTCAGATTTCTCATAACCGGAACTACATATAATGCACTGGCAAAAAGCTATAGAGTAGGCCGTTCTAGGCTCTCGCAAATAATACCAGAAGTATGTCAATCGATATGGACCAGGTTACAGCCAAAAGTAGTGAAGATTCCTACTGAATCTGAGTGGAAAGTTATAGCGAAAGACTTCGATGATTTGTGGAATTTTAAAAATTGCCTTGGTGCTATTGATAGCAAGCACGTGGTAATATTTTCACCCCCAAAATCAGGATCACAGTATTTTAACTACAAACACACATTTTCGATTGTACTGTTGGCAGTTGCTGATGCTCATGGAAGATTTATAATGATCGACGTTGGATCAATGGGCAGGTTCAGTGACGGAGGAATATTCACAGATAGTAACTTCTATAGTAAGTTGCAAAACAATGGATTGAGATTGCCCCCAGATGAATCTCTATACGAAGGAGGTTTGCCTCAGCCTTATGTTTTTATTGGTGACTGTGCATTTCCTTTGATGACACACTTATTAAAACCATACCCTGATCATGAAAGGTTAGATAATGACCAGACAGTATTCAATTATAGACTAAGCAGAGCACGTCGAATGATAGAATCTGCGTTTGGTATGTGGGTGCATAAGTGGCGTATCTTATATTTCAAGTGAATGCAATGCATAAACGTGCAGGATTTAGTCTAAATCTTACTAGAAATTAATGTGCCAATGGTACAAATGCCCAGCTGGGGTTTTTTAATAACGAAAATGTTTTTCTAGTGATTCGGAACACAATTATTCAGCAAGTAATAATTTCGCTAAATATGAATGTTCTCCATGCGGTGAAAGAACAATATGGTGTCGTGTTCTGAGTAGCCAGGGACAGAAAATATTTTCAACAATTAATCTGCATCTACTATTTATATTTATCGTAATAAAATACTACATTAATTGCAAAATTGTATTATGTACACTTATCCCCGAAAGAACACTAAACTTCATCGGCGTATCCACTTGTCCACTATTATGAAAAAAAGTCAGCATACAAGGTGTAATAAAATACTCATATACATCTGAAAATGGGCGGTTCTACTCCACAACAATTCGAACAACTTACTATGAAGCACTACTCCGTGTGGTGCCGGATTATGAATAGCGTCACTCCATTTCATTCGTAGAAGGCGACTAAGAAAACAAATTACCAGGAGACGGGCAGCAACGTCTTTCTGATATTCCAACCGCACACTGCGATTGCCAAGCCGCTTGCCAAGCGTGGCGATTATAGCAAAACCCTTTTTGGTTAGGGAAAACCATAAGGGAGGCCTATGTCCTGCAGTGGGCGTAAAAATGGCTAATATGCATTTTTTTGTTAGCGCGAAATGTACCTAGGCATGTTGAAAAATTAATATCACGTAATTGAATGAATTTAGATAGGCATTTTTCTTCATTTCTCACATGTAGTAAATATAGCAAAGCTTTAGAGACCAAAATAACGCAGAGTTACCGCTTTAGATTTTCAATTTTTGGCGGAGGTGGAAGAAATATGGGCGTCAATACGACTATCGAAGATTTGCTGCTTTAAGAGCTAACGCTAAGACCTTACTAGTCGAGTGTCATAATGCATACTTAGGCAGAGTGGAGGAGGCCACTAGGACAAATATTAAGGCTTTCTGGAGCTATACATCCAATTTAAGGAAATCTAACACCGGCTACCCATCATGCATGGAAATTGGTAACCAATCTTCTCACGATCCTAAAGAAATATGTGAGATGTTTTCTTCATCCTGGTCCAGACAAGATTAGCCCTCTGTTTTTAAAAAATCTTGCTAGTTACCTATGTGTTCCCTTAACTCTCCTATTTAATAGAAGTCTACGTGAAGGTAAAATTCCGGAACGCTGGAAGCTAGCACATGTTACACCCATATTCAAGGCGGGGGCGAGGAACTTGGTTGTAACTACCGCCCAGTTTCTATACTATCTGCCATAGCAAAGGTATTTGAAAAATTAGTACACGCCAGACTCTATGCTTACATTGAAATGTCGCTTGATGTAAATCAGCATGGCTTTGTAAAGGCAAAGTCAACGGTCACAAATCTTTTAGTATATTCCAATTTTATTTTTGAATCACTAGATAGTAACATCCCTGTAGACTCTATACGGTCGACCATCTTTTTTTATTGAAGAAATTGTCTTTCAACGGGATAAAAGGAAACCTTCTTAGATGGTTCGCTTCTTATTTGGAGTGCAGGCATCAGGCGGTCACAATGAATGGCTACATATCAGATGTCTCTACCATCAGTTCTGGAGTCCCTCAATTTTAGCTCTATTTTAGGACCATTACTTTTTGTAGTTTTTTTAAACGATCTAGGTGTTTGTTTTCAACACAGTCACTACCTTTTGTACGCGGATGACCTAAAGGTGTATAGGCAGGTAAGGCAAATAGCTGATTGTCAACTTATTCAGGAAGATCTAAACAGGCTGCATGATTATTGTGTAATTAATAAGATATTCCTCGCCCACGACAAGTGTAATGTCATAACTTTTTCTAGGAGGCGAGATAATCTACTGAACAGTTATGAAATTGGAGGCTATAGCCTGAGTAGAGTGGAGTCTATTCGCGACTTGGGCATCTGCTTCGACTCTAAAGTATTATTTGACGTTCATGTAGAGAGTGTTGTAAGTAAAGCTTATCGTATGTTGGGTTTCATTTTGCGCGTAGGCAAAGATTTCAGGAAAGCTGATACATATATTACTCTCTTTCAAGCCCTGGTTAGATCTCATCTGGAGTATGCATCAGCAGTCTGGAATCCGCTATATGATATATATAAAAGGCGCTTGGAGATGATACAAAAGAAATTTCTGCGCACCCTCAACTACCGAATGGGCTTCCCTAAACTTTCCTACTCCGATCTTTTAGTTAAATTCTAAATGCTGTCATTACAAAACCGCCGAACTCTGTCTGACATGAACGTTCTTCGGGGTATCTGTACATCTGAACTTAATTGTCCTGATCTATTAGCTCAACTATGTTTTCGCGTTCCTGTCCGATCTATAAGAAACAAACGTGTTTTTTCACAGGGTGTCTCTAGAACCAATGCTGGCAAAAGAGCACCTCTCAACAGAATGTGCGATAGCTATAATATAGCATTTACGGAAGTTGATTTGTTTCATAAGTCAAAGCAGTGCTGCAAGCAAATGTTCACAAGAATCCTGTCAAATTCATGAGCTGTACCGATTTGTTGCGTTTACTTCTTCCAATGTATAATATTAATGATTGTTTGTGTATGTATCTCTTTCTAAAATAGTTGCTTTAGTGTTTGTTCATTTTAATCTTAGAACTTAATCTAAAGTCCTGTATTGCGCCTCTTACTTATTTATTATATTAAGTATTACCTATCTGTGAGAAATGCTGAGGAATTGGCAAAATGTACTATATTGACTCTAATATTTTTTATGCTATAAGTTTGTCAATTCTGTTTTTCTCCTTAAATAAATAAATAGAAGGTAAAAGTTTACGCAAAAACAGATAAAATAAAGTAAGACTGAAATTATTACTCCTTTTTGTATTGGTATGTGCATATAAAAAATAAAGTTATAGAGACAATTTCATTACCTTTCCAAAAAGGTTACCTTCAAGTACAAGTCACATACAAAAAAACAGATAAATCAGCGAAAAACCGGACCGCGCTCGATGCGAATCGATAACAAGTTTTACCTCCCGCGCTCAAGGGGAGTCCGACATTTTTGCCTCCCACGCTTGAGGGGTTAAATATTTATTTTATTTTAATTATTTATATTTGAAGCGAATATAGAACTAAATATTCTGTGAATACTTCAAGCGTCTACCTGTCGCCGTTATTAATATCGAGCAAAAAACGGCAAAAAATTACGTTTGTTGTATGGAAGCCCCCCTTAAATATTTATTTTATTCTGTTTTAGTTGGTATAGCGGCTACAGAAATACATAAGTCAGTCAAACAGACGGACAGTGAAATCTTAGTAATAGGGTTTGGCATCCTTCGGGTAGGGAACCCTAAAAATAATAAAATCTATATACCTAAATAGAACAAGAATAAAAAACAACAATCTAACAAAAAAATGAGGACATAGTGCCTCCGTGGCAACAAAAAAAGAGTCATCAACTCAGCATGCATTGCTGGCGTGTGCTGTGAACAACACATCACCAGCAAAACTGATTTTCAGTTCGGACCGTTCGATTTTTTATTCTTTGGCACCCGGAAAAATGCATAATAATACAAGGCCGATAATAATCAGAATTTTTTAAAAGTAATTGATTACTTTTTTAGTGTAATTTATAGGGTCCGGACGAGAGACAAAACAAATTCGGGTTGAATTTTTAAATAAAACCCTTATTTTCCAACTAAGACATGTAACCTCTGCCGACAGTAAATGGTATTTTTAAGGTTCAGCATGTTATAATATTATGCCGTTACCTGTTTTTGCATTTTATCATGATTTTATTACAATACAATACAAATAAACTTTATTTCTCCATCCACAAATAAGGTACAAAAGAGGTGGCACAATATGGCACATATTTAATTTAAAACGCATACTTAATTTTAAGTTTTTAACATGTCGTTTTCATGACTTCATAAATTATAAGACTTTTTGATAAAAACAAAAAAACCTAAAATTATCTAAAAAACCGATTTTTTAAATAATTGGATAATACCGGTTCTAAGAATTGTAATCGGCACACATCACTAAATAGATGTCTAACTACCAGTGTTGCCAGATGTTGGCCGGCTAATGTCGCCTAGAAAAACAATCAGGCCTAAGTTCTTGAAGCCCAAATCAAATAAGTTTTCAGCGCTGTAGTCCAAAACCGCCACAATTTAAAAAAGTCATATTGTCTTTTTTTTAATTGTGGCGCTTGTAAATGTAACAAAAAATTCTCCCACTTAATCTTATACATGTAAAAATACCTAGTTTAAGTATAAATACAGGTCCATCTCCGCTTTAAATATTAATTGAACCCTTACAACGCCACGACAAATCTCGATAAACAAGGACGCATTTGCACAAAAAAATATATTATAATATTTGTTCTAATATCCCAAGTAGCCCGCCCAAGTCACCGAAAAAAAAATTGAGACCCAAATGGCGATAAATCGCCTCATCTGGCAGCACTGCTAACTAGCGCTAAAAATGACCCCACGACGTTTAACCCATAGATAATAAATACATCATAGATTACTATATATGTATACATTCTGTATCTGGTGTAACCAGAGAGGACAAAGTTATTTTCGAGATAATAAAGTTTAAAGTTCAGACTGATATTCTTCAATGATCTTACTTTTACTCTCAGTTGTATTATTGCTCATTAACTGGTAAAATTATAGATTTTTTATAGATGGTCCTTAATTTCTGTCCGATTTAATGCACATTTAATGGTTCTCGAGTTATTGAACAAAACATGTGTAAGTATATTATAATTATGTGTGTAAGTCCTTTCAGCTAAATCAGTATTGTTATGGAGTAAAATTTTGCATTTCGCAAAAACCAGAATAGTATATTTCATTACGAGTGCGGAAAGTCTGTCATTGGAAAGAGTTCCGACAAATGTCTACCCGAGCCGAGGCGCACGTGTACTGAACAACTATTTTGCGAAAAAATGAAGCAATTTAATAAAGAATTTTCTTGGAAAATGGCGCCACCGCCAACCGTAAAAGAATATAAGGTAGGCAAAAGGAACTATGCCCATACAGCCAAGGCTTCAGTAGAATTTTTTTATTTATATGAAATGAAAATAAAATTTAATGAGATGAAATGAAATGAAACCTAACCTAACTCATTGAATCAAATCATTAAATCTGATATTGAAACAAATTAGTAGCTAATAATAAAGAAATATTTGCATGAATCATAAAAACTTCTATGATTTTTTTTAGCAAAAACTTCGTGGTTGGTTTTTTTTTAATAGACATTATTTTGAGTTGGGAAAGAGAACGCACGAGTTCGGAAAAGGTAAAGAAAAAGCACGAGTATGTAATAGCCCACATCCCGAACGCTATACGTCCCTGCAATAGGTACGCCACTTTTTGAGCAACTGTATTAAAATAGTATATTTGTGGCAATCCTACACGACATAAAAACGCAAAATACGGCGTTTCGTGAACAAAAGGTTTCCTTTGGCAGGTGCAATCTGTAGGTCCACAGGATTGATTTAAGAAGGGGAGCCACCTGGATTTCCCTTGCAGGTGCTGGGGGGAGGGGGGGGCAGTTTGCCCCCGCCGCGCTTCGAATAAAAAATCATAACTGGTCCATTTATGGATACAATGACGTGTTTGGTATCGTTTTCGCATAAGAAGAGTACGGGGAATCTGTTTTTAGAGTTATTTTGAGACACCTTCATACAAAAAGTCTATAATTTTGATAAAAAAGTAAATTTGAAATTAAGATTATTTTTTTTCATTAATATTTAACTGCAAAAATAGATCGATTTTGTGATAAAAAACAAAAGTGATATATAGCTCATACTATCTAGTTTTCAAAAATATATACATTGCATATACTTATTTAACAGAATGTACCCTAAAAAATACCGTGACAACCGAGTGACGAAATTAAAATACTTCACTCGACTCACACGGCATATTTAGTAAGTAAATTTAGTGAATGTATAATTTATTAAAGGTGAGTGAATAAAATAATGATAATAATACTTAATCAAATATATTTTACATTTATTATAACATTATGAATTTTTTTAAAGAACTTTTACAGGTCTTCAAATTCCTCCGGTGGGCCTCGCTGACTAGGAAACTGTAACAAAAAAGATAATATAATATTAGAATGTAAAATGTACAAACTCTGTAATACTAAATTATGCAAAAAATAAAGTTATCCAACAATATAAATAGGTAGGTATACCTGAAGTTAGCGGAGTAACTGTTACAGCTCTAATTCTTCGATGAGGGCCTCGCGGTCTATTGCACTGCAACAATATATATATAATTATTATACTTATACAAAGTCAATAATAGTAAGTTTAGCACACAAAGGTACTTGACAACATAAATATACCTGGTATTATCGCAGTTTCCATAGCAGCTCTTACACAGCAGTGTGCATGGCATTCCCTCTCGTCTGCAAGAACATCGGCCTCTGCAGCTGTTCTTGCATCCACACTTCACCAGCTCACGTGCCGCTTTCCAGATACTGGGCTGGATTGTCCATAAGGGCTGCCATTCTCCTTCAGTTTGGGTCCATCCCCAGTCAGCTGGGGAGGGGATAACACCTGAGGGATCTAGAGCTTGTCCCCAGACGAAGCCTGCTTGATAGGCTGCCCTCAATGTGTGCATTTTTAGAGCATCCCTCGTAGGGGGGATATTTTGCAAGGATTTATTTTTAGAAAATAAAATCTTGCGGGCTTCATTAACCGAATGAATTTCGGTTTCACCACAGTATAACATGATGACGTACTTTTCTATCATTTTCATTAATTCATCTGTCACTTCTTTCAATGGATTTGAAAGTGCTCTAAAAGCAGATGTGGTTTCGAGACATTGCTGCCACGCCTTCCAGGTCAATGTTTTGCCTTTTGAATAGAAAGCAGAAACGGTGTCACAGCCTGTGAAGGCATGGTATCCTCTCAAAGCTTCTGCTCTATCTTCTCCCAGATCCTGTGCCAAGTCATGTGCAGGTATGTAGTTGTGATGTTTTCCCGTACCGAAAGAAATCCAGAGCTCATGGAGACCTAACTGCTTAAGGGCGAAGAAGTAAGATATGGCAATGATGACGACGTCGGAATCAACGGTGTGTATTACAATTCTTGTCGCTCCATTGATAACCATATCCTTTGCGTGCAGAATAATGCGGCCATCAGCCTCCTCGGAATTCACACTAAGCCCTCCTAACTGCGTGTCCGTTGGTTTTGATGATGTTATTGTTGGACCGATGTTGGTCACTATATGCACTCCAATGATCTCTTGAAGCGCGTAGCACCCGATCAGTTTGAAGAGTTCCTCTTTATTCTGAGCATTCTTCAGGAAGTCAGACCAATTGCCTGGTATCTTGTGGTCTTCATGTACTTGACGACGAACTCCTTGGCCCCTGTTGTCACGAACCTGTTTCTTGAGAGACGTACTAGAGTAGAGATCCCAAACGATGTCAACTCTACTCGCCTCCGTGTTCTCTGTAGTTTCCATGATGCTTTGGCGGAACTCCTTACGGCAGTACTGCCCAAATGTTTTGGAGCTACGTGGAGGATGACTGTGAACGAGGGCAGCTCCATCAAATATATTTCTGTTGCATGATTCGGGGGGAGTATTGTTTTCAATTTTCTTTCGCAAAACCGTAACGATATCAGACTTCTGGCACGCTCGCATACTTCCCATAGACGATAAAGATGGTGGGCAAGTCTGATTTTCGTAAGAAAAGAAGACATCTAGGTCCAAATGCCTATTCTGACTCGAAATTAATAGTTTTGAGAATAGACTTATATCACACTTGAGAGCCTTGACGGATTCAAGTTGTTTTAAATTTCCGTGCTTCTTGATAGTAGCAAAAATTTTTGTCTTTACTTTTTTTATGGGTTCAAATATTGAAGACGTCTTTTTAATCAGCCTTTCTTCAACAAATTTCCTATACAAATCCTTGCCATTTTGCTCCAGAGCGGTTAAAGTGCAAACAGCATCGTTGTCTACGATTGTTCTTGTATCTATTGCAATTAAATAAGTTGTTTGTTCTTGAAAAGGATTGCCAAACTCATGAAAACTTGCTTTGACTGCATGAACCTGTCGCAGAAATGTTTTCTGGAACGCAGGGTATTGTTCGTGATGAAGCTCTTGGGAAGTTTTATTAGCGTTGGTAAACTCTTCCAGGAGGCGGCATAATTCTGGTCCGGCTAGCATCCATCGTCGTAAGGCTGTGGGATCTTGGGTAAGACCAATAGCACCTCCATCGCCTTTGACAATGGCATTATGTTGCTCATGCGCTTGATCTACAGCAAGAGCAGAGAACGGCTTTTTAGTTTTTCGAAGTGCAAAGTTTCCATTGCAGAATTCAGCGTGGACGTCTGGAACACTAGTTGGTAAGGATTCCAAGTCAGCTACATGAACAGATAGCCAACGAGCGTAGTTGTGGTGGTCAAATATGAAAAACCAGGGCAGCATTTGCTTTAAGCACTCTCGGAATAAACTGTAGTTTCTTTCTCGCAGTGACCGCACAAACGACAGAAGAAGGATTTCTAAATTGAGTAAGGTCAACCAGAACCTAAACATAGGTACTTTAGTGGTTTGTTCATCAACCCAACTCTCAAAAGAAACATCAGGAGAATTGGCAGTATGAGCTTGAGCTACAAGCATGTAGAGAGCTGCGGCGGTAATTTCGTGGGCTGTCCTACTTTTTTTGACATGAGAAACCTTTAAAATAGCTTCTGCAGATCCCTGTGTAGCCAATCCTGCGTTTACAGCAACGCTTATCCATCCGCATCCCTCCATGTACTGTCCGATGACTCCAAGAAATGCCTTCTCTATATGGAAGGGGGCAAACATTATGACAAATTTGTCTTCTCCGTATGAGTCTGGCCAGTTCCACTGGATTAGTTTTCCAATAGTATACAGTGGTTGATCTTCGTACATTACTGGTGTTTGAAGTGGGTTGAGGTGGTGTGTTATATTTTTAATAATATTCATTCCGTGCCTCACCATGGATATAGAAGTTGACTGTTCAAAGAAAAGTGGCAGCAGCGAACAGACGGCGCAATATAAATCTTTTGTACTTGCTTGCTGCTTACTTGCATGGTAAGCAGCCCAAGACCAATTACCACCATCTTCGTGACTACTGCTATGGATGACGTGATTAAGCCACTCGGATTCTGTATCATATCGCAAAGATTCTGTAGGTAGCATTTGTGATAAACTTGGTATGTTTCTATCAGGAATTTTTGGCTTCGTTTGAGCAAGGAACACGTTTGGTACGGTTGCAAAAGACTCTGGTAAATGAGGAACATCTAAACTTTGAGGTCCGGAGTCATTGTAAGAAGATTGGAAACTTCTGTGTGCGCCTGGCTGATCAATTGACGGTGTTTGAAAAACAGATATACTTGTTCCATGAAAAGAACCTACTGACGTGTTGCTGGATGGATTGTGGTCTACATTGTCATAGGCGCCAATAGTGAACACACCTCGCAAAAGATTACTCGGACATAGTATTTCTTCCTCTTCTGCACGATTAATATTAAGGTGGCACAATGACGATGTCACTTCGCTGACCCGTTTTGACGACACAGATAAGCCGCGGCTGTGCAAATCATCAATGACTGTTCTACTTCGAGTGCGACCGTAAGTGTCAAGAGCTGTATAGAGTGGCAGCGGGGGTTCCTGTTCTTTGTTATGACGAACGACATCCCCGTTGGGTGCACGATTCTTGTAATTAAACATTACGAGCTGTGCTATGGCCAGAGCTGGCTCAGTAGCCTTGCACTCTTTAGGTGACCATGTTCCATATACAATCATATTTACAGATGCTAAAAGAAGAGGAGGAACTGAAGATTTTTGGCAGTCTTGGTCGAATGTGCCTTTAAAACTGGTTTTCCATTTGAACATTTCCTTCCTGAGAGCTGTAGAAAATCTAGCGAATGCTATAGCGTCTTGACTTAAATTATCTGAATGTGCATTTGCTGATAAATCCGTAGATTTGCACACTAACTGGTACCCTTTCGATGGACGGTGAACTAGCAATTGTGGGAACTCGTCTAGGATGCATTCACGAAGAGTAGTTGAACGAACATCTGGAAGTTCACATTCAGGTATACTTAGCAGCTGTGCTAGTCGTTTTTTGTACATTTTAGTTAATGTGCTCATTGGGAACACGAAATCATAATTTTCGCTTACCATCTTCTCCTGCATATAAGCCACAAGTTCTGCGAAAGCTATGGCCTCGCATACTGAAGTTTCACTACTTGCGGAAGAACTGTTTTTTCTGCACCTGTTCCTTAGGTTTTGGAGGCATTTATGATGATATCTTGCTTCTGAAGCTACCAAATCAGTTGTCTGTAGCATTCCAATAAGACGCGCATCCATAACGTTCTTAGCCCATTCTTTTACTCTTTCATTTAGCTGGAGAGTAGTGACTAAATGAAGTTTGTTATTCCGCTTCTCCGGAAAAGTGCAAAGAAAGCAAATTTTCTCTACACTAGCCTCCACAGGTGGTACGGAAGACCTAGTTAGTCGACTGCTTTCAGCAGTTTGAGCCCTTGCTTCAAACCTTTTCTGTTTTTCTGTGCTCGCTTAAGTTTCGTGTCATTATATTTAAGCCTACAAGACTTGTGCCATTTTGCTTCATGAATACTGAGAGTAGTAGCAATCCCCAAACCTTCATCCAACTCATCAAAATGCTTGATAGAACCCAGTTCACCTATTTGCTTGAATGCACACAAATTATCTGCCAATGAACTATAGCCACTCAGAGTTTTCGAACTGTCTTTATTACGGCCCGGACATAGGAGATTGTCTTTGCTTTTGTCTTGACAAATACAACACTTAGACCAATCGACACTAAACTTCTTGGTTGATAATGGAGCTGGCTCAACAACCACTAGTTTTTTAGTCCGCTTTTTTTCCATTTTCAACGAAAGCACTAGTTTTGCGACGCGGAGCAAACAAACGTGGGCTTACGCGACAAGTCGTTAACCGGTACTGACATGATCTGTGACCTCGACCGTTAGGCAGGGCAAGCTGCGCGGGCGGCGGAGGACAGCTCGCCCCCGCCCTCTCCGGCCGACGCACGAGTTTGAGCGCATTTAGAGTAAAATTCAGCACGTCCCTCGATTGACACGGAATTTTTTAGGGTACATTTTGTTAAATAAGTATATGCAATGTATATATTTTTGAAAACTAGATAGTATGAGCTATATATCACTATTTTTTTTTATCACAAAATCGATCTATTTTTGCAGTTAAATATTAATGAAAAAAAATAATCTTAATTTCAAATTTACTTTTTTATCAAAATTATAGACTTTTTGTATGAAAGTGTCTCAAAATAACTCTAAAAACAGATTCCCCGTACTCTTCTTATGCGAAAACGATACCAAACACGTCATTGTATCCATAAATGGACCAGTTATGATTTTTTATTCGAAGCGCGGCGGGGGCAAACTGCCCCCCCCTCCCCCCAGCACCTGCAAGGGAAATCCAGGTGGCTCCCCTTCTTAAATCAATCCTGTGGACCTACAGATTGCACCTGCCAAAGGAAACCTTTTGTTCACGAAACGCCGTATTTTGCGTTTTTATGTCGTGTAGGATTGCCACTATTACGAGTGCGGAAAGCCTGTCATTGCAAGGAGTTCCGACAAATGTCTACCCGAGCCGAGGCGCAGCCGAAGGTGAGGGTTGACAGTCTGAACAAGTTGCAATGACGATTCCGCACGTGTACTGAACAACTATTTTTAATGCAGTTGCGAAAAAATGAAGCAATTTAATAAAGATTTTTTTTGGAAAATGGCGCCAACCGTAAAAGAATATAGGTAATCAGAGATTTTTTTTCTTCACCCATTGTGGGTAGGCAAAGGGAACTATGCCTGCATTCGTGCTACACAAAATAAATCAAAACTCTTGGTAAAAATGTAAGTATTGGCTTTCGTATTTAATTAATTGTATTTTGAAATAATTTAGAATGTTTGAAGTTAAGTTTTATCGTGCCACAGTGTACAGATTAACTTGAATAAACCAAATAGTGAGAAGATTGAAGAGACGATTATTACTTTGCTGCAACTATTGAAGTACAAAGATAATGCCGTTTCAAGTCAGATCAACGAAGTCTGTGATATAGGTGTTGATGAAGCTGAAGTCAATGAATCAACAATTCAACACTGCAAGAACAGCTGGATAAGGAACTCAGCAAATGCAAAGAACCTCGCACGAATCAAAAACGATATTTTGATCTTGCTGGATTCGTAAACGTTGAGAAAACCATGTACGATAATGGTGGAGAACGTGGTATTTATTTGACACAAGCATACAAATATATTTTTCCCAAATTCCCAATTTTCAAAAAATATGACAACGTAAGTTTAGAGTTTTTTAATTTAAGTTTCAATTTCGTTCTTTAATTAAACCTGATCATGATCATGAAGATAACTTGTTCATTTCGTTCATTGTGAGTTGAATCATAATTTTATTAGATAGTTATTTAATAAGCTACATAGCAATTGCAAATAGCTAGCACTCGTTGATTTTGCTATAATATATATTATTGAAAAGTTGATTATTTTTTGTTATGTTTACTAAGAACTAATAAAAGGCCGTTTAATTGAACTTAGTCAAGAGTTTTGTTGATTTATTTAGTTTTTATAATAAAGATTTCATTTAACAAAACAATTTAATGCCTATTTATTGTCTTTTTTTTTTATTTCATATACTTTTTCTAATTCCGGAATCGAACCAGTAGTATCGTAACTCAGTTCCGGAATCGAAAATCATCCGATATTACATGCCCTATTTAACATTCATAACTAGTCTTTCTAAAGATTTAATATAAGGTTGAAAAACTAACCTCGGGATGGGACTTGATTCTGACCAAGATTTTTTTCTACCTTAAAATGTTTTCCTAGCATGGGAAATACTGCTTTATATTGTCACACGCACACTCCTTTATTTTTCTATTATTTTATGTAAGCATGTTTGATTGTGGCAATAAATAACTCATTCATTCATTCATTCATAAAAGTCATACAAGAAAACTCTTTCTAAAATCTCGTAAAATAAAACCATAAAAAACCTCCTTTATAAAAAACATACAACAGTACTCTTTCTAAAATCCCGTAAAACAAAACCATAAGATATTACAAACTTGTAAAATATTTTGAAATAAACGAACGTTTCAAAGTTTGACTAATTAGCATGATACAATGAAAGCAAATGTTGTTATTATGACAAAGTTTGTTGATGAGATTTTAGAAGATTTTTTAAGTTTTAACGGAGCCAGAAGAACAGGAGTTTAAACAAATCAAAACCAGTGTTTAGCTAGTATACTCTTTAAGTATTGTTAATTATTTAAATGAAGTACTTTGCCTTAGTTTAAGTTTGTTTTTTTTATTTAATTTTTTTTCTGATGAAACCTCTTCCTAGTAGTATGTAGGTATATTTCTCGTTCATCTCCTCCCTTCATATGTAAATTTTTATTCATGTATGTGTATTAAATATGTAAATATCTCGCTTAGTATTGTTTAGTTGCACCGACTATCCGTCATTTCTCTTCTTTTTTTTTCCTTCAATGGTTGTCTGGAAGAAATTACTTTTAGTAATAAGGCCGTCAATTGTACTGTAATATAGTATATTATTGTCTTTTTTTTGAAAAATACCACATAATGGCGTTACATTGTAGGCTTCCAAAGGAAATAGGACAAAAAACTAACCTTGAACAGTATTTAATTTTCCTTTCATGACGGCATTTTGCACAGTTTTTAATTAAAAGTAGCCGCACGGACAACATACATTCTGCATTTTGAGCGATGTCCCGCGTATAACTAGGAATACGCAAAAAGTATCGATACATCAGGGTATCTACTTTTCTTCCGATACCAATTCCTTTTGGAATCGATACTTTTGTTCTGATACTTTTGAGATACCGATACCTACTTTCCTTCAAAAAAAAGAAAAATTATTAACATCAAGTTGGGTAACATTGAATTTCCTTGCAACTTTGAATAAATATTGTCTTTGGAAAATTGCACACATAAAAACTTCTAAGGTAATAGAAAGACTAACGGTAAAAACCGGCCAAGTGCCAGCTTTTACCGTTAGTCTTTCTATTACCTTAGAAGTTTTTATGTGTGCAATTTTCCAAAGACAATATTTATTCAAAGTTGCAAGGAAATTCAATGTTACCCAACTTGACTAATCGAGATTTTGTTCAAAATATTTGTCACAACACTAGTCACTAGTTCACTACTAAACACGTTTCGGGGATTGCCTGCTCGTTGCCGAGCACTTATTCACTCACTATTTTATTTCATTGAACTGTTTTAAGTTTTATTACGAGTAACCTTTACTGATTGAATAATCTGTAGTGTTTCATTTCTCTTTTAAACTATTTCAGTTATTCAGTTTTCTCATATTGCATTATTTGCACAGTATCTTTTAGTTCCTTGGTTATAGGAAAGTACTTGGTACTCTGACATATTTCGAAATAACAAGTAGCAACACTAAGTCACCAAATTATGTGAGTCGTAGAGAAGGTACCTACCGTACGACATTTCTTTTGTTTTCCTCTCGTCTTACTTGTAATAGAAACGTACAGTATATTACTCGTATTTGCATTTAAAGTCAAATCAATCTCAAAAAGATGCCGCCAGCAGGATTAGTGACTACTTTGTGAGACACGTTACTGCTAGATTTTTTGCGAAAGTTAGCTACACAAACAACACTCCATTCAGGTTTTTATAAATGTATTGAAAAGTACTCTATACCTCCAGGTATCGATACTTTTGTTCCGATACTTTTAATACGATACTGGAAACTGTGATACTGATATCGAGTAGCGTAGAGTATCGATACCTACATTTGAAAATTTGCGGGGAACCCTACGTATAATTGCGTAAGGTCACTTCCGCCCGCTCCCCGCTCCCAACGTCCGGCGCGAGAACTGGCAGATGCTTGGGAACAAAGGTGTACCTAGTTCCAAGAAAAAAAAACTTAGAATTGTCATATGAAGACTTTTTCAAAAATTTTTTTATAGATGCATTCGGGTACGGAGATTACGAATATGGCCTAGACGTATAATCGCGTAACTGACACTTACGTGATTGTACTTAGGGACCACAAATATTATCTTTATCTGTGTTAGTTTGTTCCCCATGCACAGTGTATTATGGGAGTAATTTTTCGGACGTCTGCAGGCTTATTACAAAAACTGATACAAATCATCATAACAAACACTAGAGTAGAACTCCCGTGGGTCAAATGTGCTTAGTAAAAGAAAAAAAAAGGGTGAAATTTATGAAAAATTAGTCCGGTTAAAGTAAAAAAAAAATCAACACTTAATCCCACTTTCGTGGAGTCTAGGAGTTACAGTAAATTATTTGTTTCTTATAAGAGTTGTCACAAATATCCGGATATAAAAATACCGGTCAAGTGCGAGTCGGACTCGCGTACCAAGGGTTACATACTACGCCAACCACCCAAAAAAAATAATATTAATACAATTTGGAAAAATTTAAGTACAAACTTAGTGTTATATTATAATGCTTCATCTTGATACCATGAGTGATATAGAAAAGTTGACGTGCTAGAAATGCAACATGCTAGCAACCATATTATTAATTAAACCAAAATAATACAGTCTTCTCTTGTTCTTCTTCTTCAATCTTCTTCTACGCGGAGTACTAAAGATTCTGTAAAATCAAAGTTTTCTATCTCGGTGGTACTACTAGGATTATCTTGGTTAAAATCTGGGACAGCTACAGATATTAATAATTTTATTGCGGCTGCAGGTAATGGTATCTTCAGCTGTTTATTTTGTCTTTTGGTTAGCCGTGCATTTGAGATCAAAGGATCTGAAGATTCCAATTATGAAACAGATCTGTTATTGTTTGTATGCGATCCATTTTTCTACAATGGTGCTCGCGATCGCTTCCTTCCATTCCAATATTTGTTTCTTGATTCCGAGGCCTGTTCAGAGAGCATACCCATGGGCAGTGTCGTTGACTTGATAATATCAGCGCCGTGCACCAATATTTTATGTAATGTTACTGTCATTGGATACCAGGACGTATTGGTAAGCAACTTGTTTGCAAAACTCGCCAAATTTTTGATCATCTATTGGTAAGCCACTAGATAAAACACTTAAAATAACATGTAAGTTATCAAGCAGCCATTTTTCAAGATCCAAAATTTCGGAAAAAGTTTGTCGGTTTTTGTCAGATAAGGCTATTCGCGCGGTGTTTCCGACATTAGTCGTGCCAGAATTAGGACGTACAACATCTACTAGTAACCCCAATTTTACCCTTACTTGATTTTGAATTTCTTCTTTTCTAGCATCAACGAGCCGCTTTTGTTCTGACTTCTGAGTCATTCTCCAAATTTTAATCCTCACCCTCACCCCCGTTCCGTAACGCTATATGTATCGACATGGGGTTTTAGGAAAATACCTTACGAGGGTGGACCCCTTCCCATGCCACACATAATAACATATCACTGGAATGAATTTACATTGATTTCAGTATTCTATATCTCATCAGAAAGACATAGGCTGAAGAAAATGAGTGTCAAGTTTTTCTCAAATTGCCAAATGATTATTACAAATCTTCAAGCGATCTTTGCTTCTAAATGTAAATTGGCGAGTTTTTCAGTTGTTCGTAACATTCTAAGACGGTTAAATTAAATTTTGTTGAAACTTGCCAAGTTATGTTTAAGGAGCAAAGATCGCTTGAGATGGCGTTTGGGGAAGAACTTGGCACCCATTCTCAAAGTGATCTTTGATCACCCTTTGACTATAATTCCTCTTCTTCGAAAGCTTGCCTGGACGAAATTTCTAGCAATAAGACCGCCATTTATACTATGTAATTCAGTTTCATTTTGTAACTCTATCTATAATAACCTTCGTAAAAAAACATACCCGGATAATTTTATTTTTCGAAAGCGTGACTGACAACCCTGACGACAAAAAATCCGGATATAACTTAAAAAGGCTATAATATCTAGACTCCACGAGAATGGTATTTGGGTTTTTTATAGTGGATACAGTAAGAAAAGATCTTAATTTTCATCTATATAACTTTTCCCACTTTGGTGGAGTTACTGAGAAAATAAATGATAACCAAAAATTAAATAAAATTAAGTACCTAATATATCTTGTTCTAAGCAAGTTGCGCGATTAGTTAAAGCTCTGAAAGGTGAATCATTTAAAGTGCTTTCAACCTGCCTAAGCAATTTAATAGTATTTAGTTTTGTTTTCAGTGCAGAAATTATCTTAGCTGTAAGTACTTACCTAAAAATTTGGTAAAATTAACTTTTTTTTTCCTTAACTAAGCACATTTGATGCACGGGAGTTCTACTCTAACAATTTAAATGATGATTTGTATCAGTTTTTGTAATTAGACTGCAGACGTCCAAAAATGGCTCCCATAATACACTGTGCCATGGGACAATAATCCCTAAAGGCCTGCGCAGACGATGGACTTTTTCCACCACGGGACAAAAATCCCTGAATCGTGTAAAAAATATCCACCGAGTACTTGTCACGGACTCGAAGCATACGTAAGCAGTGTGCGGTCATTTGTTGCCAATCGAGAATTAAATGCAATGCCCATAAATTAAGTCGAAAACACATTCTTCAGAGTGCCTAACATCTCAAAATTTAGATAGACACTCATATTCTGTGAGACATTCTGCATAATCAACTCATAAACATAGGCCAATAATTTTCTGATGGATCAAGGCTTTTAAACTAAACTGACCATTTATTTTCAGGTGCCATCCCTCTTCATAAGTTCCCGAACCGAAATGCATTAGTGTCCACATTGACGATCAATGTACCGTGACAAAATGTAAGGTACTGAATAAAAGAACTGACTGAAGCAATGGTTTGTTTTTCAATGAATTGTACGGAACACTATAAGACATTGGAAAATCATTTATGAACACACAATATGATGGTGACGACGAGATGAAAATTAAAGCTCAAGTGCACTATAATAAACACAGACATAACAAAGCAAAAAATGAAATATGTACTTATTTGTTAATATATTCTTTTTATTGAATCCCAGTCTGCCTATAGCTGAAGCAAAATTTGGTTTCATTATATAAAATTTGCTTCAAGTACATATTCTCAGTGCAGGCTCTTATAGAGGTTTTTGCAGCAGCTTATTTTATCGGTGATTATTTTGATAAACATGGCAAAATAATCTCAGATATAAATAAACAGCTGCAAAACGTACGTAGGTGCTATAACAGCCTAGCTGTACTATAGCTACATATAGGGGTACCCATAGGAGACTTACCTAGCTATACGTATGTATATATGCATTTTAGTACGGTCGCTTAATAAGAGATGGCGCTTCAATTTAGGCAACAAGGCTCTCTTCTCCTTTGGTACCTAATATTTCCGAGCGGTTCGGTCGAGCTGTTGGTGCCGGCTGCCGTCGATAGATGGCAGTGGTTAAGCCAAGTCAGAGGCCTTAGGGCGGCTTGACAACTTCTGACAGTAGACGAGCCACTAGTCTACAAGCCTCCACCAATCCGGACTTGGCCCCCGTGGTGGAGTATGGCCTATACCTTCCTCAGGGAAGAGACCCGTGCCCCTCGGTGGGGACATAATGGCTTGATGATGATGATGAATATGTACTATACTACTACCTCTATGTATGTAAGTACTACTCTTTGATGCAGAGTGCAGGCTAAAGTTCATTGTGTGCGGCGTTGCGCCTAGTTACTTACATTAGTTCGATTTTTTTCGGGACCCCCTTACTTTTGTCCAGCTCAGTCTCTCTTTGTCTTCGGTAATTTGGGGGACTTCGTGCGGGGTACTTTTAGTCCTTCGTGTGCGTTATTCTATACAATTTAAAAGAGATCTATATCGATGGACAAAAAGTACCTGGGGGACAGTACCTCGTCTGCGCAAGCCTTAAGTTGTATGAGGGCAGGGATGAGGGACATTCTGGGAAAGGGACAATATGCACCGAATCGATTATTTACATTACCGCCGCATAACACCTAGTTCGAGTACGTAATGGTAGGTAGGTACCTATTTTGAAAAAAAAAGGCGAAAATATTAGTAAAATTATTTATATAACACCTGCTCGTCAATGGCATATTATGTGTCATGCAAACTCAACTTAAAGCAAGTCATTTGTGTCCTATGGTCTAGCCGGGTCATTATAAATGTACTGAATTTCATAATCCCCTAGGGAATTATGACATTTGAATTTGGAATGCAATCAACATTGAATATACGAGCTCCTTGTAATCGATGACCAAACGTCAAAATTAGAATATAAACTTTTCAAAGAGCCCTACACCAAGAAGAATTTATTCAAAATTAGAATGAAATCTTTTTCTTTTTAATTGTATTATGTTTTACTGCCTCGCAGTGCTTATATAAAGTAGAGTATGCATTTTGGGGATAAAGCAGTGTATTTGTCTCGGGCGTTTTTGAACCCCTCGGCCTCGGGATTCTAGCTTCCCTCGCTTCGCTCGTGAGTTAACCCTAGGATCCCTCGTCCTTGGGGTTCAAAATATCGCCCGAGACATAATACACTGCTTTATCCCCTTAATGCATAATCTACTATTTTATTACAATAAAGAATAACGGACTTAACAGGCATATAATGGGTGATTCTCGCCAGTGGTTATAATTTTGATTCCGAGGGGCAAACTTGATACTAGAAAACATTTTTTTTTAGTTATTATATTTAAGCTTACTAGGCTCCAAAAATTATTTAAAGAGTATTTTACGGCAGTAAATTTTATCCAAAATTAAATTAAGGGGATTAAAATAACGACGTAAAATCTCACTACCCTCCCGTTCCAAATTGCAGTCCAACAATGTCGTCGGATCTTTCTGAATTAACTGAACGGAAAGTTATCAATTAAAAAAACATACTTGATAACCTAACTAATAAAGACTAATTTCCATGAATACCCATATTTACAAAGTAATAAGAACTTCGAAAGAATCGGAATAAAAATTTTGTCCATCGAAATCCTTCATTACCTTCTACGATCTCCGATTAATTATTTTTTGCCCAAGTCCATGTCTGTGTTGTGGTGCGAAGTTAGCTGAGAGCGCCCCCCGCCTCATCAGTGAGCTGCCACAAGTTGTCAAGTGAGGACGTGCGTTAAGCAAAAAGAGAAATTTTCGATTCGCCGTCACGAAAAGTACTTTGTCACCATTCTGTGTTCTTTGCCTTCCAACGTCGTATGCAGTAAGTACTTAAGAGTTTAATTTGATAAATATCTTGCTAAAATGCTATGGTGTGTGTTATTGCTTGGTATAAAAAATAGGTTCATACTTTATTACGTATTTGAATTCTGAGAGATTAACGATCAATATCTCATTCAACTCCACCTCATTACCTTCCGTTCCCTCCAAATTGTTGATGGATGGCAATGAGTGCGTTTGGAGGGTAATGAGATCAGACTTTAAATATCTATTTTTTTTGTTTATTTATTAACAAAACAAGATATTAATGAAACATAATATTATAATACAGGCACTGAGCTTATTAACAGTGATCGGTAACAAGTAGTAATTCTTGACTAAAATATTACAAGGTACTATCGTGTTTTAATTCCGTGCACAATGAAATATGTACGAGTAAGTAGTTTTATTAATTGGGTCTTTAGTAATGTAGGTTTCAAAATTTCTATTATGATTATAAAGAACCGGCACTGAAGGCCAAGATCTATTTCTCTTATTGTAATTTAGACATCTGTTCTTTAAGTATATAATTTATACATATAGTAGAGGATCCGGTAATAGGATGATTTTCACTGAGTTGATTAAGGGATGTAAAGTATTTTATATTAAATTAA
Organism: Yponomeuta malinellus; assembly: GCA_947308005.1. NCBI lineage: Eukaryota > Metazoa > Arthropoda > Insecta > Lepidoptera > Yponomeutidae > Yponomeuta > Yponomeuta malinellus. The sequence continues at coordinate 8,478,845 of OX371006.1, read as the reverse complement.
ATATGCTAGTAGATATATTACAAGTGGTTTGACAAAAAAATATAATTTTACATTCTAATTCCGAACTGTTTTGCCTCAGACAACCTTATATCACCGTGTTCGTAATAAAAATAGTACATTACTTACCAAGGACTGCAAAAGAAAGAAAGCCCGAAATCGCAGGTATTTGTGACCCGAGCCACAGGCGAGGGTTGGAAATATGCGATAGAGGGCTTTTTTTTTTACTGCTCGTGGTGAGTACATAACTTTACGTCTTCATCTGGCCATAATGCGAGTCTTTTAACCTAAACGGTGAAAATGTTAAAAAAGTTGGACTGAACTGATTTTTTTTGTCAACCCACTTGCAAATATGTAATATGTCGATCCCATGGATTCTAGAACCATGGCCACTGGCCAGCCTCCCAAAAGTCCCAACCTAGTTAGTTTGACGTTAAAACCTTACATTAAACGCTACTGGTTGCCGATCGATGCTTATAAATAAAAAAATGTATTCATTTATTTGAAATATATAGCTGTTTGTTGCATTTGTTTTTTCACTTGTCAGGTTTTTACAATGGGAAAAACGAAGAAGAAGTTAACAAAAGAAGAAAAATTAGCAAAAGATAGACTGCGTAAGAAACAAGAGTATATAAAAATAAAGAATGATCCAGAATTATATAAACTTCAAAAAGAAAAGGAACCAAAAAGATATTTGATGCGAAAAGAGAAAAATAAAATCGTAAAGATCCAAGATATGAGCACAAGAGCTCAGAGAGAGCAGAGACGAAGGTGGCGTGAAAACAGCCGTAATTATTCTAAGAAGAAAAAAGAACAACAGAAATTACAGAGAATACTACTTGAGGACTCGCCACCAGCCTCTGACATCGATGATAGCACTGTAGTATTACCCGAGTTTTGTTCAAAAATTTACCAAAGCTTAATTTTAAGTAAGTAGTTAACTTCGCACATAGTGATCTTTCATAATTCCTGCCACAATGATTGGTAGGTAGATACTATATTCATAAATATTAAAACTTATTTTAATTTTGTTACGACTAAGAAATTAATAGTCAATTTTAATTAAGAAAACTTAATAATAGGGTTTGTTATGTTTTTATTTTGAAAACTGGTGGTATGTAAGTTTTTTTAATGACAGATGTTAACGTGTTCTATTTTTTTTCAAGTTTAGTATTTTTTTTGCGTAACTTTTATAACCTGATTGTGATCTTAATAACAAGTCTGATTATTATAATAAAGATAAACTTTTAATTTGGGCTAGAAAGGCTGCATAACATGTTATTTAAGTTAATTGAACTCCGAATGGTTTCCTTATAAAAAAATTGTTTTTGTTGCTTTTCAAGTAAAGAAATAGATTATAATAAATACGACTTAATACAATATGAAACAATTTGCTAATAAAGAAGTTTTTTTATTGTAAATGTTGAGTTATTTTATTTAAACAATATTTATATTATTATATATTTACAATATTCTCTTCAAGTTCATTACTATCCACAATATATTCATTGCCCTCCTGGCTTAGTTCATATTTTATTGCAAAATCTCATTACCTTCCAAAAGCATTCATTACCATCTGTTAATTTCTCATTACCATCTTAGCCTTCTTTACATTCCTGTGATATTCTCTTAAATTATAAACTCCACATGTGTGCCTATTCTCACAAAGTACTCCGAATAAGTATATTAATCATGAAATTAAAGATCAATGTAAAACAACAAAATTGAAAAAATTAAAAAATAATCAAAATTTTAACCACTCGCGAGAACAACCCTAATAAAGATTGTGGTAGGTACCTAATAGAAATCACAGTCCACGGGTTCCCAAAGTGCTTGTCAAGAATATTTAAGTTTGATAGGTAAAATTATAAAGAGTACATTCCGATTATTATTTGTAACTAATTTCCTCTGTGATAATGCAATAATTCGTAGGATTTTTGTACGTTTGCCGAGAGAGTTTCTTTCGTGCGTGACTGATAAATGTTTAAAACTTGGTGTCGGCAGTAGATATTCAGCGCGAAAGAGTTCGTTCTCTTTTAATCACTTACCTATATATATTCTCTTTTAGGATGCAGAGGCTCTAAATGTTCCCGTATTATTGTATAATCTTTAATGAATTAAGTTAGGTACTTACCTAGTTTACTGCTGAATGAATACTGCCTGGCAAAGAAATTACTGTCTACGCATGGACGTATGTCAGGTCTCAATGACCGGGGACAACGAACTCAAGTCAAATAAAAAATAATAATTAAAAAAATTGCTGTCATGTGCTCATGTCAAACTCATCGTTTTTTTGTTCAAGTTATCTGTCTAGTTTTGAACCTGGTACACCTACCAAGTGGGTAGGTAACTAAGTAGTCAGTAGTTTTTTCATTCAGCTTTGGTTTGGGTATAAACATTTTATTTTAAATACAACGAAAGTCAAGAAAGAATGAGAGAAGAATAGGGGTTGTCTTGAATGAATGATATTAATGACGTAGGACGAGCACAAAACTTGATAGACATAATTGCTGTATTTTCGAGGGTTCGCTTACACGTAAACCAAACAAAGCTGATGCCATTAAATAAAGGCTTGCTAGGTATAAAAGCATTGGCGTAAGTAAAGTTACTCCATGGGGTGGGCATGACCCACCAGCCCCCCGTCTACAACAATAATTAGGTAGGTAGGTACATCAAGGAGGGATATTCTTGGAGGTAAAGGGCTTAAATTCTGTTAATGCATTGTATTACAATGATAACTGCATGAACGCACGATATAATTTTATTGTCGTTTCAAGTCCACGCGCGCACACGCATCATAACCATAGAATTATTATAAGGTACAGAACCGCAGTCCGAGAAAGTGAGGCAACAAATTGGTAGCCATATTTTCATGCTTATTGCAGCCTTTTGTAAGTGTTGCACTATTAATGCGAATGAGTGCGTGTCTGCGAACGTCACTTACTTACTATAAAACGCTTAGGCTCACACAATATTACGTTAATGTAAGCACACTCTGTCTTTGAGTGGTATGTCTTATGTATCAAACCAAATAGGCGTCCAATGGTATAGAAAACACATTAAGTGTCCTGTTCAGTAATGTAGGTAGGCACTAACAGAATGTAAACACCCATTGTATTACAAGATAGTAGCAACCCACGAGTTAGTTCATATGTGAAGCTAATCCAATCTGAAGTTAGCCATGTTGTTGGCCAACTCGGACCAAGCAGGGTAGGCAGAGCCATCCATCTCCCTCGCGTGCGTGTTGTCGTTACGCAAGCGATGAGAGCCGCCGCCGACGCGCGCGCCGCACTCTATACAGTTGCTCTCTTGCATGGCTCCGCCGCACTCGCCGATGCAGTAGAAGTGCCCGTTCGGACACTTGAACCAGTGGCCCGCCTTCAGCCCGATCGCCTTCACAATCAAGTCGCGGTCCTGCTTGCTCACGACGCCCGAAATCTTCACGACGTGCTCCAACTTCTTCAGAGCGGTCAAAGCGGTCACTTCGTCGTACACGCTCCACGTGAGGATTGCGCGCCTGGCCTCCTGCATTCCGGCCACGACTTGCGACTCGGTGCGGCTAGATAGGTAAGCGTCGTTGCTTTGTATTTTGGCCAGTTGGATGATCGCGTGCAATCGTTTGATCTCGTTGCCGATGTCCTTTTGCTGCTGCTGGCTCAATTTCCGCATGTTGTCGGCGAGGGTGCCGCACACTAACGCCACCTGGCTGTCGTACTCGTCGGCCAGGGCCCTCGTCCGCGCTGTGGCGGCCGTGTACTCTTTGTGACATTTCGCCACCATCTCCAGGATGGAGAAATAGATTGAATACATTTCCATTTGCAGCAGAGACTCGTGGGGAGGTTTTCCTCTCAGTTTTCTGATGACGACGTTGTCAATTTTCTCAAATGCGCTCTTCCAGTGTTGGTTCCCTGAAAGTGGTATTTAATTAATATACCTGTGGTTCTATACCTACAATATACACTATTTGCAAGATCTAAATTTTTTTCGGCACCCTCTGGTGGCAAAGCAGACGCTTCCTTACCCACCTTTTAGGTCACTGTCCTTTGCTTGCAAGAAACCGTTGGCTTTCTGAAGCAGCTGCGCGCGCTTTTCCATAATTTGTTTCTTGCTGCCATATATCTTTTCCTTGATCGGGTTAATGTCCTTTTTGAACATGTCATTGATGAGGTCTTTGTAGCGGTAGGTGTTGATGATGGGTTTGCGACAGTAGGGGCAGCCGCGGATGCTCACAGTCTCGCGGTCGGCCATCATGAGACTGTCCATGTTGTCCAAGTCCAGCACGTGAGGGCAATCCTGCAACTTGACGAACCTAGAAAATAAAAAAGTCTTCAGTCTGGCGCTCTGTGGTCACCTTTGTGTCGGCACGTAGGCTTCAGGAAAGGCAGTAAAGTAGGCTAACTAGCACCACCAATGAAAAATAAATCATATCTTCTTTTAGAGATCATATTTGCAAAAGGTGGCAGATACACCTTTCGAGCATTGATTTCTGAAATCATGTGATTTTCAGGACCCACAACAAAGAACCGACGATCACGAACCTGGGACTAGAAAGCATTTGTGCCAAAAACGGCCGTTTTTTGCGTTAATGCTATCTAGTCCTAGGTTTTTTGCCTTAGGTTCACGGCCATAGGTCCTAAAATCATTATTAACATGATTGTGAGATTGTACAGACACCTTATGCAAATTCGATCTGCAAAATAAGACATGTTTTTTTCCTCGGTGACGCAAGTGTTACTCCCCTTACCCCAAGGCCATAAAGCTAACTGCGCCCAACTTCAAACAACTACATAATTCACATTGATTTCCTTGAACATTAACTTTAATAAAATTAATCATCATCAGCCTTTTGAGGTCCACTGCAGGACACAGGCCTCCTTCATGGTTTTCATAACCATGAGGGGTTAATTGAATTCCTTAGTCGTCTTCTACGACATCCACGGAAGGTAATGGATCACTCCACGCTATTCTTAATCCGGCACCACACAGAAAATGAAAATAAAATTAATACATACAATAAGACTATATTGGCGCGAAACCTATCTTAGAAAAAAAAGGGTAACTTGACGTAAAAAAAAAAGTAGGTATAATAGTAACCTCAAATTTGACGATTTATGAAAAATTTCAATACCTACATAAATGGTTGTTACGGGAAACATACTATAAAAAAACGTGAACAAAACAATGAGTTACGTCCATGTAACTAACAATTATTTGCCATGTTTCATTCTGAATATCGAGCAAAACCAATACCCAACCGTTCAGCCAGGGGGTGACACTACTCGGACAAAAATTTGCGCTTTAAAGCTTAATATTTCGCAAACGGAACCCTACATCGAAAAATGGTGTTTCTACACCCACAATATTTTTCAACGACCAATCCAACGATACCCCAGATGATGGGATAGACGAGAAAAAAAATCATCCCCACTTTTCATGTTAGTGGAGGTAGAGTAAAAAAAAATTCCAACATTTTATTGTTTGACTTTGTCGGCGTCATACATAATTATGCATACACACATCAAATTACAGGTTTCTAGTACCACCGGTCTTTGCGCCAGGCCGAGGACGGACAGACAGATGGTCATGGCGAAAGTATAAGGGTTCATGTCGGACTACGGAACCCTAAAAAATATTTTCTTTAACATTAACGAATTTGCGCAAAGAATCAAAGGAGGCGAACATTCTTAAGGCTGCTTTTACGTCAGGCATGCTGTTACGAGACATCGTTCGCTCGATCCAAAATTAGGTAAGTTCCTACAGGATTAGAGAAAAATGTCTTGAATGTCCGTATTTTTATTATGTACCCTCACAACACATTTATCAAAAGTTTACTGATTTTTTTTAGATCATAAAAATGTTACATTGTGCGAGCGATACAGTAGGCATAAGCAGCCCACATATCGTCGTCTTAGAGTGAAAAACTCGTGAGTGCAAAAGATGTAACTTTTCAGGAGGAAGAAAAAACTGCGTCCTGAAACTTTTTTGTACCACACATTGTCTATTTCTTTGCCATTTTACTTACAAATTTAATGACTTTTCATATTATTCAATGATAAGTTTAATATATTGCCCAAAATGCATATAATGCTACTTCAGAGGTTTTCTTATAAAAAACTCCGCATAACACATGCATGTACTAGGTTTTCACTGATACGAAGAAGTGAAAATTCGTTTGTTTTCATATAATTATCTTTATTTAGATGTGTTATTTAATTTAAAAGATGTATTTAACCATAACATTCAACTGGTAATACCTATATTTCTTCCAAATGAACTTACGGAATAGTAAAAACTTAAAAGAAACCACTTAATTCGGTTTATAGAACGAATATCTTTTTTCCATAGATAATAATATCAAAGTAATTGGCGTAAGGTCAGTCTCTACAGTTTGTTATAGAATAGGATCATTAGAAAAACTTTATTACTTAGAAAAACATATAGGTACCTAACTTTTTTGTTAACATAATCAGTACCAAAATGAAATTGCACACTGGCTTACAGTTAGTAAAATCAGTACAAAACATAAAAAAGCACACTGGCTAACAATTTGTTAACTCTTAAGGTATTTCAGTCTTAACAATTCGAGTCCTTACCTTGCTTTATATTTAAATCTAATAGGTATTCAAAGTTTAATCAATATCACATTGTTTTTAGGTAGTAGCAGTAGTATAAATTCAACAGCTACTACATAATATAATTATTGTTCTTCATACATTGTCGTGAAGTTAATATTAACGTATAAAAAATTAGGAAAATTAACGTTATGAGGTTGACATAACTTAACTTAGAGTTTTAATGATGCGTGACATTGGAAATTATAGCATTTACTTAGAAAAACATATAGGTAGGTAACCTAAATATTCTGTTAACAAAATCAGTACCAAACTGAAATTGCACATTGGCTCACAGTTTGTAAAATCAGTACAAAACATAAAAAGCACACCGGCTAACAATTTGTAAACTCTTAAGGCATTTCAGTCTTAACGATTCGAGTCCTTAACTTGCTTTATACTTAAAGGTGCGAGTTGGTAGCCAACTGCACGCAGCAGCAGCAGACGACGTGTCTTCGCGACACTACCGGTTCGTATGCATTTCTATGAAATACGTTCCGCACCAAGCGACACAAAGTTTTCATAGAAATACATACAAACCGGTAGTGTCGCGACGACCGTCTGCTGCTGCTGCGTGCAGTCGGCTACCAACTTGCACCTTTAATCTAATAGGTACATGCCTAATCAAAATTCAGTTAATATCACATTGTTTTTTGAGTAGTAGCAGTAGTAGTAAATTCAACAGCTACTACATAGCTACTACATAGCTACTATAATTGTTGTTGTAATTAAAAAGTGATAGTAACAATTATTCTGGCAATACTACTCTTCTGCATGTACAAGTGTTATTCCGTCTATGTTCACTGCATTGATGCGGTAGTTGGTCGTAGAAAGAGTGTACATCAATAGGCAACACGGTCTTTACTTCTTGTAAATGAATGTACTTGCTTCTTGGAATAGGGAGTCTGGAATCATATAACAACGGCATACTATCAGACTGGCCTGGCATTTTAATTCTTTTAGATAGCTGTGTGAAATCTTCGATGTGTCCCTTTTTATAAAAAATTGTGCCATTACTGCGGTATTCGATGCAGCGCAAATCAAAGACTGTTGCATCCCCAGTTTTCTTTCCAGGTCTAATAGAATTAAGATACGGCAGAGAACTAAACTTCTGAAAGAAAGTATGTTGCAAGTATATGACGTTGTAGGGTTTTGTTAATCTGGCTGTTTTACAGATTTCAACATACTGTGCTGGCGAATAGATCTCTCGGTTTTTTAGTTTTCTTTCTATTGTTGCGTGCATCGAATCGCACTCCATTTGCGTATGCCCTTTTTCTAAATACTTATGGGTTATAGTTATAGATTTTTGTACCGCAGCAAGAAGCAAGGCATTGGCAAGGATGGCGTTTCGGTTTTGATTCGTGCAACCGTCACTCCAGAAAATAACGTGGCTAACAGTGTCATCAATCTTAGTGTTCAAAAAATGGAAGAGAACACTGGCAAATTCATCAGCAGTCACGCCTCCCTCACACTCGTGCCAGATGAAGCAATACCCTTCAGAAGTTTTCATGTCAAAAATCGTGAAATTATGAACCTTCAGTTTAGTTTTATAGTAGAGAGCTGAAGCGTTTAATGCAGGAGAAAGTAAAACTGCCTGCAGATCGAAGGTAAAAACTTTCACAGATGGATCGGAGATATTTTTATCTGAAGATTTTTCCTGCCTTGCCGTATCCTTTCGCAAAATATGTGCATTATAATCTTCATTACTTATGTTACCGACTCTATGGGCGCAACAGATATCACATTCGTCTTTCTTGGGTGAAAACAAAGAAAGGTCCATCTTGTCAAATTCCTCCCAAAATATGAAATTTGACACTTTACAGTCCTCTTTCCCTTTTTCTGTAAGATAGTTTAAGTATTCCCGGTAGAGGCTTTGTTTACTGTTCCAGATACGTTCTAAATAAAGTTTAGATGTGGATTTTCGGCAGTAATGCGACTCTAACTTTGGCAACATACTCAAAAAATCTCGTAAGTGTTTTCTTCCTTGTTCTTCTTGTTCTTTTACTATACTGTTTCTGTTACAAATGTGAGTCTTATGAGCTTCGTTCCGTGACCAGTTATGGACAGTCCATTCCCCTATGTCGAAAGTGTGCAAATACATTTTTTTGCAAACTGTGAACTGTCCTTCAGGCGTGGTTACTGTGTACTTGTAAGTATGATCTCTTCGTGCATTAACGGTATCACATTTCCGTCTCGACACACTTTGACAATGAACTGTCTTTTGAATCCAAACTTTCTTTCCTTGCCAGGACAATTTCCAGTAATCATTAAAATTTGTCTGCCTGTTCTCCTCTGTAACTTTGCAACATTGAAAATATTTTGTTGTTTCTGTATGGTCACATCTAGATTTCATAGAACGTTCGTTTCTGCGAATATCGAAAACTACTTTTCCTTCTTCAGTTTTTCTTCTACCTTCATAAGTCTCCCCCTTCATGCGTTTATTTTTATTCAGTTCACTTACCCAACTTTCCTTCTTTGGTCTTCCTCTTTTTGCACGACGGCGTTTTTCATTAGTCTCAGTTGCGTTTCTTTCTAAGTCAACAGATTCAGCCGATGAGTGTCTCGCTAATTCATTGGGTTGATAGTCGGGGTCTCCATCATCAGGGGAGAAATCACCGTCATTTGAATGAGGTGAAGCACAACTTAGCATTGGATCTTGAAAACATAAAGGAGGAACGTCTGGAGCATCGTAAAGATTTTGAGGTGACTCAATTGCGCAAAGCAAATCGACATAATTTGGAGTACTTCTCGGTGACACTGATGGCCCTTGTTGCAAATCCTGGTGCATCAAAGTGTTAAGAGAAGGTTGTTTCGCTGAATCCTTTAGCAGGGTAACTTCTTCTGCTATATAACATCCCATCTCTTCATCGAAATTGTCTAGTGAAGTTGAGGGCTCATTATCATTAGCTAGTAAGTCGGTGCTAAAAAAAATTGAATTTTCTAGACTTGCTTTTTGAGCGTGAGTGACAATTTTTTTAGCAGAATTTATCACGTCTAGACACAATTTAGCGAGTAAGTTGGGTTTAACATCTTCCAGACCATTTACAGACGAAGGAGAAGTGTTTTGTGTTCCAGAGGCGTTTGATATTTTAGAAAGAGCTTCTTTACTGGGGACAATTTTTTCAGTACAATTTAATAATTCAGCAAGCGCGATCGGATTTCGTTTTTTTGCACAAGAGCTCGTGTCATTTACTATAAACGCAGATGTACTGTCTGGTATGGAATCATTTGATGTTTGATTACAAGATTGAATAATCGGTTCTACATCGTTAGACATGTCTTCCTGATTTGAATTTGCATCGATTTTCTTTATCTTTGTTGCTATCTTCGCATCTTTATTTAATTTTTGTTTTTTTTTCCCACTTCGCAATGAATAATAGCTTTTAACAATTTCAGGAGAACATCTACCATCACCAGGATCCAGCATGTTGAACTAAAACAAATAATAAAATACCTTCTACTAATTTTTCATATAAATTTAAATACAAAAACCTAGTAATTGAATTTGTTTAGCTTTATTAGTTTTCAAAGAAATAATCGTATGTACATTTTTGAGTTAATCGTATTATTACTTTTAACCTCGCAAACTCAGTACGTGCGTTTACGAGGTAATCGTAACCAAAATATAAGATGTAACCCTCTTATTTATTAATTTCACTCATAATATTACGTAAAAATATGAGTTATCAAACAATAAATTAGATTTAGGTGATATATCTTAATAATCTTACTGCATCATCTTGTTTACTCATGTCAAGGGTTTTCATAGAATTATCTTGTAATACGATTACTTCGTAACCATCCATGCGTAGTTTTCATTCTCAGTGCAAATCGAATGAAAACCTCGTACATGACTTTCCGAGGTTAAAAAACTAAATCGAGCAACTTGACGAGGTTGTCAGTTTAATAAAATAGAAAACTGGTCACAAATCCTACAGTTTTGGTTTCATCTGCACAAAAATACAATTAAAAGATGAACAGTACTTACCGTTTTCACAAAAACACACAATTATACAATATTAGTTGATAAATTCCGAATAATATTTTTTCAAACAGAAAACGAAACGTCCGCTACAAGGTATTCACACTGAACTAAGGTTTGCGAGTATTTACGAGGTTCTCATGACAATTCATAGATGGCGTTACGATTATCGGATGATTATAGGAATGAAATCAGAACATGCGCTACGAGGTTTTCTTTCCAGAAACGTATAAATGTATTTTATTTCAAAATTGTATTTCCGAGGTTTTCACTCTAAGACGACGATATATACGAGTACGTCCCACTGTAGGGTACAGGCCTTCTCTCAGAGCGAGAGATGGGCTTAACCACCACGCGTCCCCACCGCGGATTGGCGGTTTCAAGCGCTAAGGTATGCGAATAGCTCAAACACTCAGGTTTCCTCACGATGTTTTCCTACACAGTTAGCGAGTGGTATCGAATGGTAACTTAGAAAACAAACTCATAGGTACATGCCCGCACTGGGAATCGAACCCGGGCCTCTCGCTTCAGAGTCCACTAGGCTACCACCGCTCCCTATATAGCCTTAAATTACATAATTTTCCAGAACAAACGTCTTGAACGTCTCACTTATCGTCCTCCTCGTAGTCGTATCCGATGAAGTCCTTGGGGAAGTCGTCGGGGCGGCACAGCTGGCAGATGTCGGGGCACGGCTCGCCGCAGAGCCCGCGGCAGCGGTGTCCGCAGGGGAGCGGCTCCGCGCAGGGCTCCGTGCACGGCGGCCGGTTACACGGCTCGCCGCAGCGCCCCGTGCAGCGCCCGTGCCGGCAAGCGCGCTCACAATCCTCCTAACATTTGAAGTTTTGTTCAGAAAAATGAAAAGCTGACATTGCCGTAAGGAGATACAACTGACATTATCATTTCAAAGTACATAGGTACCTATTACTATTGAATCAGTACCCACTTGAGAAGTAGGCATAATTTCCAAGTGCATGATAAAATGATTAACAGTTTCTGTGCAATCAAGTTTCTGCCATATTATCCTGAATCCCCAGATCGAACTGCCTCACTTTGGAGGCTCGGACTGCAGTTCTACACATTATAATAATGGGGAACTTGCACAAAAAATATTTTTATATAATCGGAGAGGACACGTACACGTGGTTAATTTTTTTCTCTACAACTAATACTTTTCATAATGTGAACTGTCGAAAAGTGATTTTAGTCACGTGTTTTATAAACGCGCCATACAAATTGGACTTAAACTATGACCTCGCAAATGATGTTTTATACATCTACACCCTTTCTTGAAAACTTTTTAGAACTCAATAAAAGAACGAAATCTAATATGTTTTTTATTATTAGAGTAGCTTGAGCATTCGTATTTTTTTAAACCCCAAATACCAAATACCTAAATACCAAAATAAATATTTTTATGGTTTTATTATGGTTTTGTTTATGGTTTTATTTTTAGGTTTAAAACCTACTTCAATCTAAGTTTATCGCAAGTTACCCATGGTTGTCTCTTTCATTTGATGGAGGATTTCTTCAGTGTACGCACCTGACAAGGAGTACAAGGGTTCCCGCAGATCTTATTGCATTTCGTGTGCGGACACTTCACTTCGCAGGGAACCTTGCAAGGGGGACAGACTTGGTTGCAAGGCTCCTGGCACCTAGAATGAATAAATAGATTATTAAATTAAAACAAATTGTTGAAAATCAGCGTGCTCCGGACGCTGATTCCCAAATCATTTCACTGCGTTGGTGTACCTCATCTGCAATCCGTGCTTCAAAAAGAAGACAGAAGGACTCCCGCCAAGGGAAATTGAAAGGGAAGGGGTATTAAATAAAAAGAAACACATTTTTACTAAGTTACGCATCTACGTAAAATGGGGCCAATTAAAAAAAAACTATTTTTGTTTGGCCAAAAATATAATGTTTTGTTACACTTTATTGCACAATAAAAAACGTTAACAAAAATAAAAGGTAATTACAGGTTTGTGAAAAAAAAAAGTGCAACGGCGGACTTATTTCAACAGAAATAAGTAGTTCTAGTCCAGATATCTTGATCACATGAGTCAGTAAGTTGCTATCAAGGGTCATCATTACCTTTTTCTGCCATTAATGTACAAATAGATGCAGCACTGAACAGGAAATAAGTGCGAAAGTGGCGTTGGATAGGGCATAGAATGAGGAGATCCGATCACCACCCATACCCATCCAAAATTGAGCTCCACTCGAATGAGAAAGAGTGGATGTCCTAAAACCACCTGAAGATGCTCAGTCTAACTCAGCTATGCTTAGGACGCCACCAGTATCGGGACAAATATCACCTTATCGCTTCGAGAAAATGTACATAATATAACAAAAGTGGAGACAGATATGTGATAAAAAGGATAGGGCTCAGCTTAGTGCCGTGAGCGCATGCATAGAGGCGCTAAATCGGCCGGTATAGAAGTTTGTTTTGAGAGCTCTATGTCCCTAATTAGGCATAACAGGAACTGATGATGATGATGACTGATGAGGTGACGACAAAGAGGCTCGCTTACTGGTGTCCGCAGATGTTGGTCTGCTGGCAGGTGTGCGCGCAGGGCCGGTGCAGTCGGCCCTGCCTGCACTCACCGCAGCTACCGGCGCAGTCGTGCTCGCACGCCAGCAGCTTGCGGCACGGCGCCCGGCAGTAGGCTAGCAGCAACTCGGCCTCCTGCCGGCCTGTAGGATTGATCTCACATTGTAACGAGGCTGTTGGTTGGTGGTGTTTAATGAGACGCGTGCGTACAGTTTAGAGTACATACTCAACGTTATATGCGGCCAGTGGCGTAACTATAGTGTGGCAGGGCAGGCAAAATGCCACGGGCCCCCGAACTATGAGGCCGCGAGCTCAGAATTTACTTAACATTTTTAACAAAAATTTGTATCAATTATAATGTTTATATGTATATGAGTACCTACTTCAAATCAATTAAAGTTGGGCCATATACTACAACTAAAGACTATATATACATATTTTTTTTATTTTTACTGGGAGGGCCCCATCCGATGAATTTGCCACGGGCCTCAGACATTATAGTTACGCCACTTTATGCGGCTTGGAGGTGTTACCACACTACAACGTCCCGATCACGTTTATGTCACATCACGTTGATTTCCTACCACGCTGATGTCACATCACTCTATAAGGAATCGTCCATTGATAACGTGAGGCCCGAAAAGGGGGAGGGGATCCGAAAAAATATCACGATATATTACTTGTATAACTGTTTCGACAAAAAAGCAAAGTCAAAGTCAAAAATTTTTATTCACTATAAAAACAAAATGTTTACTTAATGAACGTCAAAGCTGGCGGAGAAGAAGCTAACAAAGAAACTCCACATTTATTCTTTTCATTTATAGCAAGTAAGTGAATCCGGCATTAAGTTAATAATTGTGTAACGTAGTTAAAGAAAGAGACTACAACTATTTGCTTCTCATGCTTAGAATAGTGCCGTCCATTTTGTGAGACTGAGAGGCAACTAATAATTAAATAATATAATAGTTTATCCCATACATAAACGCGATTGGACCCGTTAAATGTACAACTATAAATAGTTATTCAGTCCCTTTTTCACATTCACAGTGATATCGAGTATATGTATTTCTTTTGCAGTCTGAAACTTCTCCGCGTATCACGAGGGGGGAGGGCGGAGAGGCTTAAAAAGTTGCTAAAACCTCACGTGATTAATGGACGACTCATAAAGCACGGCTAGCCGAACGAAACTAACGCATCAAATGAGCCGAAGCAAATGAGTTTTACCATTCTTTGTAGAAAACTTCGCTCACCAACCCGCGACGCTTCGGGCGAATTTAGAATGCAGTAGGTACTTGTAACTTGGGATGAACCAAAGACCAAACAGCGCCCTGCTTGTTCTTCTCTTAATCAGACGGGTAAAACTGTACTAAGTAAATGAAACGTTCGTAATGTCCTACCTAAACTGCGCTTCGCTTATCCCACGCATGCCTTCGAGATAATGAATAAATTATAGATATATTAAATTTTACATAAAATTTTGATAACTTAAACAATAGCAAAGGTGCACTCTGTGGCAACCTTAGGCTAGGCACTTAGCTTTACACCGTTTATGTCTTATAGTTATGTTGTGTTGTTACTACCGATTGGTTGTCCTTCCTGAGTAAATAAAATAAAATGAAGCTTCGTGTCCATTAATTAATTAAGTATACTTTACTACTCACTAAACATTTAAGGTGCATTGCGTATTTAGGTGACAGAGCTGAGGCCTAATTTTGCGCAACAAATCCTGGAGGATTCCTAACGTCTAACCATAGAATTACACTTTAGACGAGCTCGACGTTGCGCGAGGGTTAGCAAGACTGCACACAGCGGCCGCGGCACGCTAATTCCATACTGATTGCCATCGCAAACTTCAACATTCCGACAGAATTTGATGCGTAATATAGGGGCTGATCAAAGTCAAAGTCATTAACTATCAAAACAAAATGTTTACTTAATGAACGTCAAACTTCTTTTTATGTTCTGAGGTCAAAGCTGTTAATTTCACAATTAATAGATTATGCGCAGAAGAAGCTAACAAACTCCACATTTATTCTTTTCATTCGCTTAACACAGTTTACACTACACTACATACAATCGTCCCCGTTAACATTATTTAAATACCAGACATCTTTGTCTTCCAAATAATCCTTAATGTCATGATAGGCTCTTTTGCACAGAGTATGCTTAACTCCATTTCCTCACGTGGATGTCGTAGAAGGCGACTAAGGAAATAAATTACCAGGAGACGGGCAGCAGCGTCTTCCTGACATTCCAACCGCATAATGCGATCGCCAACCCGCCTGCCAAGCGCGGCGATTATGGCAAAACCCTTCATGGTTATAAAAACCATGAGGGAGGCCTATGTCCTGCAGTGGGCGTCGAGGGGCTGATGAAGATGCTTAACACATATTTTAAACTGCATCGGTGGTAACACTAATATATCTTGAGGAACTTTATTGTAGAACCGTATAAGTGCCCCATAAAAGATGTATTAACTTTCGCAAGTCTAAAAAGTGGAAAAGACAATTCACGTTTATGAATGACAATGATGATTGTTTCAGATACTTAGAGATGGCGTTCTCACTGTTAACGTAGGAGCGGTAGACGTTGCAAGGTAGCTTGACGCGGTGGCCGCACGGCGACCGAAACTCGTGGTCCACGAGCTCGACACAGCGCGTTGGCTGGCAGGGCTGCGCGCAGCGGCCGCGGCACGTGTGTCCGCACGGCAGCGTGCGCTCGCACGGCCGCGTGCACAGCTCGCGCGTCGCCTCGCCCCCGCACGCCGCCCTCACTTCGTGCCCGCATGATGCTATCGTCTTCTTCACCTGGAACGCATATCGCGCTCTGAGGTGTCCATATACCTAAGCGCTTCAAATCTCCAGTGGACACGCCTGGTGATTCTTAATTTGAAAAACGAAAAGTCACTACCGTGGAGGACAGATTAGCCCTTACATTTTACTGCCTTAGGCGTGAATATTCATCTTATGATGATTACAGAATAAAAAAATACCTCTACGGTAGTTTGTAGACCTTTCCGTTTTTCCAACTGAAAATTATCAAATTAGAAGAAGAAAAACATTTATTATACCAACAAGATACATAGCAGAAACAAAATAAGCAGATAAGTAACATAATATGCATAACAACAGAAAAAAACTAAATAGACAACAGACTAAATTCGCCCCCTCTCTCTCTCACTAGGAAAAGGGCTGTGCCCAGCAGTGGGACGTACATTGATGGGCTACGTAGTTGCTTCGTCTCTACAGTAAAGTCGTATAAAACATCAAAAATCACTTGCATTCAATGAGATGGATTCTTGGGATCTGTCCCAGGATAATGGATTCTTCTATAGTGCAGAGACATCAGATAATTTGATGCAGTGATTGAGGTTTTTATAACTCCTAGATTTGATGTCTTCGATCTTACTCAAAATACAGTAAACAACAATGGACAGCTACCTACATACGAGTTTTGCTGCAAAGTAGCGGATCTTACCGTGTAGCGCAGTTTCTTCAAACTTTCAGCTGTTTTGAGGTGTCACTTCTGAGACATACTTTTAGGTATTTCCACATCTTTGTGGCAAGGATATAATGCTAATTGGCTTTTGTCAGTAAAGTTTATTCTTACAATAAAATAATTACTGTTATGTTTATTACATGGAATGAAAATGAAAATTAAATGAAATGATTGTTTTAGAAATTTCAATTTATCTATCTGTTATTATATTTGTGATGTTGGCATGTAATATAATTTCAAAGTAATTAATTTTATCAATTCCATGTTTTATGAGTTTTTAGTGACATACATAATAATAATTATTGCAATACATAATAATAATTATTGCAATCCACTCCTATGTGTCAAATGTTAATGTTAATCTAAATTTCTTTTTCTGTTTGGAAAATAAAGGCTATTTTATTTTATTATTTATTATTACAAATGCTTTATAATAAAATAAATAAAATTCCGGACCTCCGAAATATGAATTCATATGAGTGCAAAACCACTCTGAACTCTTATTTGTTACCTTACTCTGATACTGCGGACCTTCTGAGAAGTATGTATGTATTGCAAGTGCTCTACTGTGTTTAATACTCGCTTGCTCGCTCGCACGCACGCACGCACGCACGCACGCACGCACGCACGCACGCACGCACGCACGCACGCACGCACGCACGCTAACCTATATTTATTGTTAGTTTTAAGAGTTTCAGTTATTGGACTTTATTTGAGTATTTTATGTTGTCAATAAAGACAATTTTACTTTCTTTTCCTTAAGTAGGTAGTGGGATCTAACCTGTTCCTTGCAGTCGCCGCACGTCTCGAAGCACTTCTTCTTGCAAAAGTGTCCGCATGCCATCGTACGCGCACAGTTCTTGCGGCACGGCAGCGAGTCTACGTCCACGAGGCAAGCCACGCGCTCAGAGTGCCGGCACGTCGACCGCTTCTTCATCACCTGGAGTGCATACACACAGTGGCGGATTAGCCACGTAGCAAGAGTAGCTACGGGCCCCGCGCGTTTGGGGGCCCCGCGCACCGACACTTTTTGACCTTAAAAAAATATCAATTTACTTTGCACATCTATTTATCTCTCATGATCACCAACTGCAGTGGTGAACGTTCACTATAAACATTAAAACGTATTAAACATGAGTTAAGGAACACGATGAGCCATAAACACCTTAAATCACCTCACTTTGATGAATATTGATTAGATACGATTTGGTCAAAGAAGTCGTTATTATTTCTTGCACAAATCGAATCCATAAAAGTTTATTTGTTTAAGGGTCAAATTTTTAATAGTCAGATAAAACTTAACTGAATAAATTGCATGCTATCACTGTCTAATTCATACGACAAGACAGTGACAACATCATTTTTAGTCTCCAGTTAAGTGTTATCTGACTATTGTTTAATCAGATGTTATTTAATTATTCAATAACCATAAACTTGCCCTCTGATATAATTTGCTACGGCCCTGCGCTGACTTAATCCGCCACTGCTAACAAAAGCCTTTCTCTATACTCTGAGCAGTGGTAGTAGTTACGCTGCTGGCTTAGCTCGCAATTCGATTTAGAATAGCTCGAGAAAGGCTTTCCTCTGGGAAGGAATAGCCTCATCCTGCGCTCACTTAGCGGCTGAGAGCGGGATAGTGCGAGTCAATGTCCATTCTCGCCTTTTTCAAGGCGTGCAAACTAAGCGCCCAAGAATGGATGAGATTTGCTTCTTATCAAACAATGATGGTATTATTTTGGCTTGTCGCTGTTAAAAGCAGTTTTCCAAAAAAATATGAATGTACAAAAAATAAACATGTAAATAGTTTCGGTCTACGCTACCACTGGTATCACGGCCTGTTTTGTTACAAGCCACAAAGACAATAACTAAGCCTATCGAGGCCTGTGGGAACTTCATTTACCAGACCTTCAAGTGTTTCGTACCTCAACTGTGCAGTCGTCGCAGGTTTCGTGGCACCTCTTGTTGCACTGATGGTCGCCGCGGTCGCCCATCAGGTCGGCTTTGCAACCCTTCTTGGCCTTGGCACATGGCTTCTCGCACTTGTACTAGAAAGGACATAATAACACATCAGGCCTTGGCCATCAGTGGACGGTCTAATTATTGACGGTCTAATTATTGACTAGGCTAGAGATGTTTTGAAGTTATCATTGGTTTGTTTGAATGGGTTAATTAAAGGTTTGAATTTTTAAGTGTTATCAATTACTCTTACAGTAAGTTATTGGTAATGATTTCTGCAGTTGTTCATCATAATTATGGGAAATCTGGTGGACGAGAGAATGGAATGGAATCTGATGGCACTCGTGGGAATGTGATTTATTACCTACGATTTATTGATAGAGGTGGGGCAATGTCCGAAAGTCTTACATACTTTTTCATCTATAGAGTTTATGGAACACCTAATTAGCTTATTTTGTTTTAAATAAAGATTAAGGCACACTGACGCAGAGTTCTACGTCAGAACCTGACTGAGATTCACATAGATGCGCGGCCGTGCGTGCATCAATCGGAGTTTTTTTTTTTATTATCTCGATAGAAATATCTGCATTACGCTATGTACATTTCTAGATTGACCCTTCGATTCTGTGCCAGTGTTCCGTGAACCTTAGGGGAGTGACAGAAAGTGATTATAATATTATTATTGACTGCGTCGTTGGTACAGCGGTATCACGTCTGATTGGCATGTCAGAGGCCGCCCACTGTGAGCCGTCGCACATTTTGTACAAATGGCCTCAGTCTGGGTGTTTTTCAGGTTTGTAATGTCCTCGCGTGGCTACAGGGTATCATAGTTTGGGACCTGAGCAAGTGATTCTTGTGTGTAACTTTTTTGAGTCTTACGTGATAAACGAACAGGTGACTGAAGTGAAGAGTGGACAGATATCTTAGCAGCTGCAAACCTTCGCTACAGTAAGTCTTTGGTTTGGTTGTCACTTACGTTATCGTGCTTGGGATCATCGGTTACGTGGCACTTGCGGAGGCACTGATGGCCACACCGGTCCACGCGGAACACGCATGGCACGTGGCAGGAGACGTACCGATCATCCAGGTAGCACGGTTTCCTTGCCTGTGCAAATGGGTTTGGTTGGATTAACGATGGCCCGGATAAATGAATAAACAGAAAAGTAGGTAACTAAGCAGTAAAGTCATCACATCTTATCCATAACTAAGGCCGACTTGGGGGACGCCCTACTCTCGACAGAGCGCTTTTAAGCACCCACAATATTTTTCAACGGCCAATCCAACGATACCCCACATCATGGTGTAGGCGAGAAAAAAATTGCATCCCTAATTACGATTTTATTCTACCGTTTTGTCGGCGCAATAAATATGTAATCTATGCCAAATTTCAGCTCTCTGGTACTTATCGTCTCTGTACTAAGCCACGGACGGACGGACGGACGGACGGACATGGCGAAACTATAAGGGTTCCTTGTGGACTACGGAACCCTAAAAATTTGCGTGTTCAAAAATGTTTTAAATAATAGGATTCAATATTCGCTAAAAGAAAAGGGGATTCAGGTTCAGCATCTCAAAAGGGGAAACACGCAACTTTGCCGACTGCCCGTCGATCCGTCTGCCAAAATTTATTTTCTCAGAAAAATGTTAAAATTATTATGAAATGCTGCCACCCATTGAATGTAAAAGTCAGCGCAAAAAAGACATGGCTCGTTTTTCATAGCCGCAAATCCAGATGAATTAATTTTCCGTAATCTGAGATCAACAAATATTTAATAAGGTACATTCCGTTGGCATTTCTTGCCTTTCATAATGTTATAGTTCTAGGATTCTTACTAGAATCATGAAATTTGACAGGAAGCAAGGTTACACGGCAAATGTAATGGATAAAATCCGATAATAAAATGGTGAACTTAAATGCTTTTTTTAGATTACTATCTCACCTTTTACATGTATGTTATCAACCGACCATGAGTCAAACCAGATTGAGCGAAAACTACTGACAGTAGTTGTAAGTTAAGTTTATTACGAATTGGGACTTTGCGACAATCCTATTATTATGCCTACATACTCATCTATCTAATGCATTCATAAACATAGTCTACGGTTGGGCATCACAGGCCTCTTCTCTTTCACGCCAACCCATCCGGTCCTTTGCTGGTCTCGAGATCTCTAATAAATCGGGCAATATCAGCACTGCACGCATAAAGAACAACCCTTTTTGTGCAAAAATGTCGTCGCCGACGATGCAGGCTCAGTGTAGTGTGGGGACATGGTCACCACTACTTAATGTTAAATATTTAAATATAATTGTTAATATTGTTCTGAATGTATATTTTTTTAGTTAGCCATGTTTGTGTCCCACTGCTGGGCAAAGGCCTCCCCCGTGATCTTCCACTCCTCCCTGTATTGAGCCATCCTCTCCCATACGGGAAAAAATGTTGAGAGATCGTCCCGCAATCTCCGCCTTGGCCGACCACGTCTGCGATATCCGTCGCGTGGAACCCATTCAGTGGCAATTTTGCCCATCTGTCTGGACCAAGTCTGGACCCATACAACTGAAACGTGGCCTGCCCAGTTCTACTTAAGTTTTGCGGTCACAGCTTCGAGTTAATTTAACTCGAGTTAACTCTAGTCAAGATTAATCACATGCATGTAACTTAATTAATTTGGTAATAATAATAAATGATTACTCCTAAGAAATGAATGATTACCTCGTGTCCACAGTGAGGCAGCTTGACGTCGACGATGGTCTTACACTTTATGGTGGGGTCCGAAGGGTCCAAGTGGCAGTGCACGCGCATCCTGTGCTTGCAGGGCAGAGTCTTCTCGATCAGTATCATGCACGGCAGGCATTTATCGGCGCACTTCAGCGGACAAACATGACCGAGCTCGCAAAGTATCCTGTGGGTATAAAACTTAAATTAAAAATTTAGAAAACCCCCACACAAAAAACTAACTCTTAAAAAATTAAACCTTTAAACATTAAATCAATGTCGCTAATTTCAGCCAAATCAAAGCAACCAAATTTTTGGCGGCCATTTTTTTATTTCGCCATATATTTGTTTTTTTTTTATCGCACTTAAATTTGCCCAGGGTGTAGGTACGTTGTTTAAATCAACGCACCATCCCTATATCTCTTACCGTTTTGTGAGGCAGTTTTATTTCTTTAAAAAGAAAATCTACGATTGTTTACCGAGGGAGTAAAATACTATTTTCACTTCTCATGCTCTAAAAGTTCGTCTTTATGTCGTGCGTAGGCGACATAAAGTCGCTTTTTATGCTCTAGAGCATAAAGTAAAATCTTCGTCGAAGACCAAGGCAATCGCTGCAACAGCCACACGAACATCTTTAACTTCATACAACAACCTCTTTATTTTATTTCGTTTCGTTCGTATTCTAAGACCAAGGCAAAGATACCAACAGCCAAAGTACACAATAAAACTTCATGAAATAAAAATACAATCTAATACAACATTAAATATGCCAGAAAAAACGATTACTTTAAATATTTCTCATTGCTCTAATGTAACTTTCAATTTTAATTAAATTAGCATTTACTATATTTACATGTTGCTGTTTCATTTCCTCGCAATCGAAGTGAAAAGTAGAGTGTACAACTCGTCCATAAAACCCATTTTACACTCGACTTTATATCTATCCTCGCTCGCAAGCTCGCTCGGATGGATAAACGTCTCGAGTAAAATGGTGCGTTTTATGCACTTGTTGTACAATCTACTATTTCACACCTGCTATTCAGAAAAGATCCATTGATTCCCTCAAATGAGGGATCAAAGTTGTACTTTTCTTCCCTGATATTCTAGGTTTTTTTTTTATTGCCCTCAGCATGATCCGTGTGCAGATTTTCACAAAATGTAATTCCAATTCGATTTTTATTTTGTTGCAATCGATCATAATTATTGTCTTCCACGGCACATACTGTGTTTGATTTAAATTTTCCTTATAGCAGGTGTAAAAAGCAGTATGTGTCACTCTGTAGCTAAATTATTTCCGTCTTGGGTGTAAACACTTGAATCCCTCGCTACGCTCAAGATTCTACTTTAGAATCCCTCGCTACGCTCGGGATTCTATTGTAGAATCTTTCGCTTCACTCAGGATTCAATATACCGCCCTCGCCGTAAATATATCATTTTGCTCCCTTGAGACACAATCTACTATTTTAAGGCGAGAGTGTTTCTTTGTTATCCCGAGTGCACGAAGGATTCCAGAGTATAATCCCGAGCGTAGCGAGTAGAATCCTAAGTGCACGAGGGATGAAAAGTACACCACTCGAGCTTAAAAATAGTTTTACTCCAGAGGTGGACACTCTACTTTTCATCACCCTCTATGAGAAAGTAAGTGAACGCAACCATATTATAAATAGTGTTATTTATTTTGTATCACATTGTTAGCGTCTGATACGATACACTCCGGAGTTAATATTTCGCTGTCACTGCTTGAAGACGCACTCATTTTTACTCTAGTAAAAATAACAATGACAATTATTATTAGAGAAACAAAAAGACGGAATGCATTAGGCGCCTTTTTTCAGTTTTTTTTTTTGCTCGAGCGCGGTTTTCTTTTAAACAGCCAGCAATTTGTGCAACATTGTGAACAATGTTGCGCTGTGAACTTAACAACAATAGCAACATGCGGGTTCCAAATTCAAATCACTTTGATTCACTCAGGGAATAAAAACGCGTTTTAGTCCCTGTTCCCGGGGAACAAACTAGGTCTTTTCGAATAGATGTGATAAAAAAACACTAAGTGCGTATTGTGCTCCATAACAAAACTGTCACGTGACTTTTAATGCCTTTGCAGGTAAAACTCATTTGGCACTTAACTAAGCCTGAAATTATGCCACAAAATGAGTTTTACATCTGAACCGACGAAGAACACAGATACAAATATATGAACAGATTTAAATGGTAACTGGTGCAGAGTAGACGACCACACGATAAAGTAAAAACTTCCGACCATCGTCGTTCACTCACTGTTCACAAAGAGTGCGAATGCGAAGTGCACCTAAAGAAGTTATCATTGTCTAGTAAGTACAAATTCTACTAATATTATAAATGTGAGAGTTTGTGAAATCACGCAATAACGGCTGAACCAACTTGGCGTACAGATAGACAATTACCTAGTTCGGACCAATATTTTTGGCGGTAACGTGAACATAGTCACAGATCGTTTGCACATCGCTTACTGTCTTTACAGTGTAGGTATGTGTGAGTAATTGACTACTTTAGTAATTGAGTAATAGTAATTTACTACGCATTACATTACCTCAATTACTAACACATACACTGTAAAGACAGTAACCGATATGCAAACGATCTGTGACTGTTCACGTTACCGCCAAAAAGATCTGTGCGGACTATACCTACTTGATACCCCGGTAATGCGTTCCCGCGGAATAATACTTATTTACTTTAAGTTAAAAGTAGATGGCGTTGTGCGATCGAACGTTGTTTTAAAATATATGGTGTTGTGCAAGAATCGTATAAACGTATTCTGTGATGGCGGTACGAAGTTCGCCGGGACGGCATGTATTATCAAAATTTACTGCCACGTTGGTCTAGCGGTAAATGTTTGACTACCAAAACAAAGTTGGTGGATTCGATTACCACTGGAAGCCTCCAAACTAGATTATTTTATACAAATGATACATGTCTGGCTGTATTACCGTGTTTGTGACGTCATTGCCTGGTTACCACAGCACAAGGTATCATAGTTTGCGACCAGGTCAAGTGATTGTGTTGTGTGGCTATCCATACTTACATAAATATTATCATAGAGTACCTATTAATGGCAACAAAAGATAGAGAAATAACTTGCTAATTATTATGGAGATTGATCTTTTCAACACTCAGTACAGTGGTGTAGTGACACCCACTGTTCTTTCACGGTCTCTGAAAATCCGCATTCATAGACCTTCTGCCAAGCTGCCCCTATATTACGCGCACCAAATCCTAAGCGATTCCAATCGTCCAACTGTGAAGTTAGTATGGAATTTAGACGATTGGAAAGGCTCAGGATTTGATGCGCATAATTAGGCCCCGTCCAAGCAATCAGGCAAGTCTTCCTCTGCACCTGTTATTGTAACCTGGTTTCAGGCTTCAGGAACAACAATGACGCATATAAAAGTAGAACTACTACGTCCTTCACGAGAGCGGTACCACCGCCAACCTAGTGAAGCGAGAGACCCTGGTTCCATTCCCAGTGCGAAAATGTATGACTTTGTTTTCCAAGTTATGTACATTTGTGAAGTTATAGTAGCAATACCGCTCGCTAACGGTGAAGGAAAACATCATGAGGAAACCCGAGTGTCTGAGCTATTCATATACCTCAGCGCTTGAAATCGCCAATCCGCGGTGGGCACGCGTGGTGACTCTCTGAGAGAAGGCCTGTGCCCTACAGTGGGACGTAGGTATATAGGCTAGGTACTTAAACTACGTCCTTCCAAAATTCAAAGGCCTTACCTTTCACATTTCACGGGGCAAACGATTTGGACGTGGCCGCGATCGTAACCGTGACAAATCAACGGACAAAGATGGCCACAGGGCAGGTTGTACGTGCATTTCAACAGGCATCCGCCTTCGGGAACTTTTTGGAAATCCGGGGCGTTCATAATCTGTGGTACAAAACGATAATATAATACTCAACATCATCATCAGCCCACCGCTGCTCACTGCTGGGTATAAATGCAGTCTCTCACGGTCCCTTGCCATCCGCATCCACGGACAATGTAGTCTATTGCCAGATATTGAGCCATGATGTCGTCGTCCTAAGAAAAAGTCGCTCTCGTACAATTGATGAATATGCAGGTGCCTCGACTGTACTGGGTTCATCCTGTGTGGAAATCGGCACAAGATTCAAGACAAAATCTATCAATGCGAGACCTGACGCAATACTTCTTTCCGATTTCCAGCCATACTTTGTCCTGAAGGTTTCTATTTCAATAATCATGGCGAGTAAAATCATAGACGACTGAATGTTTCTCTACTAATACCTACACAGAATATTAAACTCGACGTCGTCACGCATATTTAATTTCCTTAATTCCTTCACTAGAAGACATCCGTGATACGTGCGCGCGAACTGACCTATAAATATCTGCAATCGGGCGCGGGCGCCGAAATGGCATGCTATAGCACGTCCGACGAAAGGCCGTTGAGTGTGGTCAAATAATGACCTTATTAAATCCTGTACGTTATTTGAAGCTTTGAGTTTGAGATAGGTAATCTCCTTTTCCGTGCCAGTCGACGCCGCTTGAACCCTAATCGTCGCACTTTGCTAGTCTGTGACACTACCAACCAGGATGCCTTCCGCGTAGTAATGATTTCAGAACGCGCGACGGCGATCTTGTTTGTCATTGGCATCGAATTTTCCGCTAATGACAGTCGACAAAAAATACAAATATTCTAAAAAGTGTGATATTTTCGTGCTATTGTGTATAAACAACACGACAATTAGTATATAACGGTGTTACCGTTTGTGTTATAAATATTCTGCTTCTACGAACGCAGTTTACAAAAATGCTTGAACCCCTAAAAAAATTTTCAGGTAAAATAATAGTTATTGAGTGGTTAATATCTAACACGTAAGTATTGCATTACTGATAATGTCAATTGGTGTTTTAAGACCACGTCAACAGTGAGTATCTTACATAATATATCCTACTCTTGTAGATTTTGAGGTTATAATTCCGACAATGAATATCTTTCATTTTGTTGAAACGAAAGTTATGGTGTGGTGTCGGTGCCCTCGCCGATTTTCAGTACCCATTCGATTATCGGTCAAAGGCGTGTAAATGAAGATATTTTAATCTACTGTCAATGTTGGCAAGCAGCGTTGAATAAAATATTTGCAATTTTCAGTTCGATTTTGATTCTTTAGCTTCCCACGCAGTCATGTTGCGTTACAAGAGAAGTTCGTGAGACTTGAGGTTAATGACACCTACTAATCATAATTCCAAAGATGATTGAGGCGGTACTAAAAGAACTAGTCTATGACCGATGGCTGGAAGACGAGAAGTTATCTGAAAGACATCAGTTTTGATAATCTGAACTGGCAAGGTTGTACGCCAGACCTCGCAGGTCTCTGGCAAACAATTACAAACCCACGCAGGGTACATGGAGCTACATACTGTATACAACAATATTGTTTACAGTCAATATCAACCCTCGCAGCGTTATTAATTAAATACAACTGAGTTGCCATAGAGCTGCCCACCCTCGCAGGGTATATAGGTATAGAGCTACATACTGTTTAAGAACAATATTATGTGCAGTCAATATCAACCCCCGCAGGGTTATTAAATACAACTGAGTTGCCATAGAGCTGCCCACCCTCGCAGGGTATATAGAGCTACATACTGTTTAAGAACAATATTATGTGCAGTTAATATCAACCCCCGCAGGGTTATTAAATACAACTGAGTTGCCATAGAGCTGCCTTCCCTCGCAAGGTACATGGAGTTACATACTGTATACAAAAATATGTGCAATCGACATCAACCCTCATAGCGTTATTAAATACTGACTTGCCACAGAGCTGCCTACCCTCGCAGGGTGCCTACTATAATGGATGCATCTATGCTTGCTTTTTATCATCCCTTGCAGGTTATTGATTACAACTGAGTTACCATGGAGCTACACATACCCTCGCAGGGTACCTATTATGAAGAACATTAAGCTAAGTTGGCAAACAATTACATAGCCTTGCGGAATATCAACCCAAGCAAATCACATACCCTTGCAGGGTACTACCTATGAAGGATTTTAAGTTAAGCCAAGATGGCAAACAATCACATAGCATCGCATGATATCAACACAAGAAAATCACATACCCTCGCATGGTACCTACTATGTGTAATGTGCCAGGCTCTACATCAACCCTCACAGAACCCTGATCAGAGTGGCAAACAATCAAGTATCCTCGCAGGATATCATGTACAAACATGCATATATGTGTTAAGCAGCAGACCTCTTAGGGTTATAAGGTGAACAGAGTTGGCAATCAATTGTATATCAATCAATATCCCCGCTACCTTTGTACAATACACCTATAGGTACGTGGAAAGTAGCAAACAATCACGCGCCCTCGCAGGGTACAGTGTAGAATAATACTCAGATATGGTAAATACCTATCCACTGTTACAGAGTTTTACAGTTCACAAATATTCACATACCCTCGTAGGGTACTATCAACAACTATGCATGGTACCTAATATCAACCCTCGCAAGATTATAAAAAGTCAGACTTGCTAAACAATTAAGTACACCCTCGCGGGGTCTGCGTGTGTCGCCTAAGCCTGAGTGCAAAACAATTTTGGGGAATATGTAAAATGTTTATTAATTGAATTTTAATGATAAAATTACAGTATCCTTGCCAACACATGAATAAACCCTCACGGGGTTATTAGCATAACTTAGTTGGCAATCACATACTCTCGCAGAGCACTATTATTATACACAACACACTGATGTGTAGTTATTGCTTCTATTATCATGCCTCGCAGGTTATATAAGAAGCGGTTCATAGCTGTTCGAAGACGTAGACACAGATAGATGGATAAGCAATAACATGTAACCCTCAAAAGGGGGGGGGGGGGGGGCGGCAACAATTATCAACATATCATAACGATGGAAACTTTAGAGTACAAGCTAATTATGTAGTTCCATTTTATTTGTGAGAAAACTTCTACCTACCAAGGCTAAAGGAAGATGGCGTGCTGTAAAAGTACTGTTAAACAATGTTTCCTATCTTATGTTCCTTGTGACCAAAAGTAGCAGCAAATACAAGTTGAGGATCAACCTTTTGTTGCAAAGTAATCCACAGCATTACTGGGTTAAGCTTACCTATTTAAGGGTCAATGTCCTCTCAACGGTACCATTACTGTATGGTTATCTTCTAAATAATTAATGGTTCAGAATAATAAACCAGCGAACATCCATACCATGTTGAATACACGGTTTTCGTCCGATCACCAAAGTTAAGCAACATCGGGCGTGTTCAGTACTTGGATGGGAGACCGCCTGGGAAAAGTATTTATCATTTGTTTTACAATTCATTTCTTGATTTGTCCAGTACCTCAGGTACTATATTCGACTGGTGCTTAAAAGGAAGAAGTTTCAAGTTACCCTAACTGGCTCAACTCTTTTTGAATTTGGATCCTATTTATATCCCCTGGGGGTGAATGTAACCTATAGGTATGGCTGTGGTCTATAACTATGTAAATAACTTCTATCAGAAAAGTGAACCTGCCTGGAGTATAAGCTGTACTGCATAACAGAGGAACTGTCAGTATTTATGTTATCTGCTTTCTTAGGCTATGAGACGCAAGGATGGTTTTATCTTACTTAGCGAACAAAATGGGACAAAGATGAAGCCTTTGATGGATTTGCTGGACAAGCTCAGTCAGTACTATGTATACCTTGAGAAGGATGATCCTACATCACCAGCACCAGCCTTGGGCCATAAGGTCCCAAGTGGGAGCAGTATTGGAGGTATGCCCCAATCCATTGAGGTGTACCGCGAATATGTCCTACCCGAGTAAGATATAAGCAAAGATATATCTCAAGTGGTCATCGACATGACTAACCTCGAGTAGATAATAATATGATGAATGGCAACAGTTTTGAAAATGGTTGTCTTGAACTGTCTAGCATATAATTTGATATTTTTGCCTTATCAAGTTTTCACTTGGGCGAAGATTTTCAAAGAAGTGGCTTGTTCCTTGTCATAAAGGGCTATTTAATGCAGTTTGTCAGCAAGTCGGTTTATATACTCTTTCCAAGGCACCCTTACTAAAAGTTCCAGTTTCCAGGCAAAAGTTCCCCTTTGCTTCACGTTAAATTGAACAATATTCTTTCTGATCGACTTCTGACTTCTAACGTTAGTAGTACTTAGATTAAATAAAGGTATTATGTTATATCCGCACTATACAGGTAATGATACTTAAGTTAAATCTAAGTCTACTCAAACAGTTTGGTCAATAGTCCTGCGCTGCCCTCCTGGACTCGGCACCATGGTGCGGCGCATCCGACCCGCCATGAAGCTGGCTCTGTATGTCTTAGCAAATACACATCCTCGGCCATAAAAATGGAATCTAGCGTCGTCACTGTGAGGCAAGCTGTATATATACGAAGAGTGGGTACCTAGTCCCAATTACTACCGCAATGCGACCGTAGAGGCAAACTATGAACCACCGCCCTTGAGGACGCAGACCATATTGAGTTTTTTGTATTTTGTTGAGCAGAGCTAAAAACAAGAACGAGTGGCTCTTTTTCCACTTTAGTTATACAATTCCTAAGCAGGTTTACATGAACCTTTAATAAACGCCTGAGAGACTTGTCGGGAGCTGGTAAATGTTAGGCTCGCATACCTTTGCCAGCAATATGTATTTAACACATTCGTGGACGTCAATCTACACTTCTTTTGCTATCGGTTGCTGAAGCAAACTCTACCCGGGAACAAAAATCCCGTCTGCAATAAGTGACTAAGTTTCTTCCACAAACAATATAGTTGTTGAAGTACATAATTAGTTAATTAGCTATCTAAATAATTCGCCAGACACAGCTGCCTTTCTCTAAATCTGTTATGGCAGACATAGACGACACTACGGTTTCCTGTGCTACTGTGTTATGTTTGACTCAAAAGCCATAGCCCATAAGTAATCGAGTTGAATGTTATTGCCAAAGCCAAAATCTGAATCATGTCAATTTATTCAGGTCCTTTGCAGGTTCAAAGACAAACCTGTTATATAGGCTCTACCTAAACATGTTTGTAAGTATAGGAAGCCCATCAAAAGCTACCTATCATATTATTATTACAACGCAGGTTGAAGGCCTACTATTTTATCAGCAGCTGGCATAGTATTGCAGGGTCTGGATCAACTGTAACTTCCAAAATAGTCTGTCAAAGAATAAATGTTTACTTGTTATTAAGTTCATTAAGTTATGTCACTCTGGTCACAAGTGATATAATTATTATTCAATTTTATTAGAAAACTCTAAGGATGATAAGGATGCTTATATCAATGGAGAAACCCGGTTGACTTTTTAACAGTTCTATCATAGTAGATCGATCGCATAAGCTCCGAATCCTACTATCCCATATATTTTATGGATTGATGTGTGTACACCTACCTATCCATCCTTTGTATATTTGTACGTACCTGCAAATTGTGTTATTGTCCTGATTTCGGAGAATTGGGGTAAAATTTAATTACTCGCACTATTGGGTCTGTGGATATCTATTGTAATATTTTACATTAGTACAGTACCTACCCAGCTTTGTACTATTTTGTATTACACACACACAGCTAACTGTGAATCATCTCACATTGGCATACTCTACCACCAGGCGATAACAAACACGTCTCAAACTCAAAGCTTCAAATAACGTACAGGATTTAATAGCGGCGTTTTACCTGAAATAAAACGCTTATTAAATACTTACCTTATTTGAAGCTTATATTTAATTCCTGCCTGTGGTTTTCGACACAATGACAAACAAGATCGCCGTCGCGCGTTCTGAAATCATTACTACGCGGAAGGCATCCTGGTTGGTAGTGTCACAGACTAGCAAAGTGCGACGATTAGGGTTCAAGCGGCGTCGACTGGCACGGAAAAGGAGATTACCTATCTCAAACTCAAAGCTTCAAATAAGGTAAGTATTTAATAAGCGTTTTATTTCAGGTAAAACGCCGCTATTAACGTGTTTGGTACGGTATTTGAATGAAACAGAATGATGTCCGCGCCATGTCCTTGCCAGGCGCCAGCTCAGCGGGCTACGCGCCTTCCATGAATTACCTTTTACCCGAATGCTACAAAATTCGCCAAGGCGAGGAATTTTTTACTTTCAAAAACCAGAAACATATAGCAACAAACAGAAATGGCTTCATCGATTTTTATGTTTTTTTTTGTGTATATTGGGCAGGTCTGAGAATAGGTCGTAGGCTAATAAGGCGGAAGTTTGCCGAGTCAAATAGTGTTACATATAATCTTACTGTGGTTATCTGGTTGGGGTGGTTCTCACACTTCAGCCGTAGATTCGGTGCCAGTGAGCCATTTTGCTCCAATGTCGCGGCGATTTTGACCCAAATTTCAGCGTTGTTTTTCAGGATATCCATGTTTCCAAACATGTAGAAGCCTGAAAATATTGGTTGCAAACAATATACAGGTTGACTTCGAATTCGTTCACCGTTTTTAGGGGGCATTCCAAACGTGAACGTGAATCATAAAAAATGCTTTTGATACCTACCCAAAATTACTTCACGTCGGTTAACATAAATGAGCAACCATTTAGGTAAAACTAAGGATAAATAGTCAAGGGTAACTTTATTTAAGTTTCTTTTACATCGAGTTAGGTACCTATTATTGCTTAGTTAAATATTTGCCTTATTGGCAAGAAACTTATCTTAGGTAAAAAGCATTAACGTAAAGGTGACTACATATAAAAAATTTAAAGTTATCTAGATTTTTACCAAAGTGAAGTAATTTTGGGTAGGTGGACAAACGTCGCCTTACCTTCTCGCGCCCTCGACAGTGCAACACACACTCTGTTGACGGTCCCCAGGAACCCGATCTTGTTGTCGCTGTTATTCCTGACGAGGGAGAGCAGGATGATCTTCGACTCCTCGCCCTGGTAGTTGTCGACGACCGTTATTTTCACCTTGGCCAGGAACTTGTAGAGAGGCCGTTGCTGGAAGGGTAAGGCACCGTAATGGCGAGACTGAATGATAGTAGTCAATTTTTGGACAAATATTTTATATTGGTGGACAAATATTTTGTAAGTATTAGATGTACTAAGCTAATAATTTAAGATAAATATTTTTCACTACACACACGCAGGCATCCCACAAACACACACACACACACACACACGCACGCACGCACGCACGCACGCACGCACGCACGCACGCACGCACGCACGCACACACACACACACACACACACACACACACAGAGAGAGAAATCATCAACACTACGTACAGGCCAATACCTGTAGCCAGCCTGGTGGCCAACATAATGTTAATACTAGAAAAAAAACATAAATTGTCAAAGTTAACACATCCTTTATGGGGCACTGTATAAGGTTTTACAACAAAATTCCTCAAGATATATTAGAGTTACCTCCAACGCTGTTTAAAAAATGTGTTAAGCACATTCTGTGCAAAAAGGCTTACTATAACATCAAGGATTATTTGGAAGACAAAGATGTTTGGCATTAAACAGTAGATTAATATTAATTACAGGACGATTGTGACTAGTGTTCACATTCAACACATTCATGACTAATATTGTAAGTTGAAAACTCTGTTAATTAAGTTGAAACGTGTTTTTAAAAGAATAAATGTGGAGTTTCTTTGTTAGCTTCTTCTCCACATAATCCATTAATTGTGAAACTATCAACTTTGACGTTCATTAAGTATACATTCTGTTTTTATAATGAATAAAAATATTTGAATTGAATTGAATTGTATAGGTATCTAGGTTTATATTAGATAGATAGATAGAATATTCTTTATTGTATGTACACCAGGATATTCTTATTATTCATTAAGTTTGGTTCAAATAAATTGTGTTTAAGGCTGGGTTCTCCGAGCGCACGGATTTGTATGGGACTTATTGCGCAGCGCGAGCGAAAATTTTGGAGGAAATGTAGGCATTTTTTAAATTACAAAAATACAAATCCCATTAATATAATTTTGACGACCGACTTCACTAACACATTCAGTGATAGTCATTTTGGTATATTTTTCATTTTACAAAAGTCAAATAAAATCATTAGTGACAATTTAGTCTCATGTACGCGATTTTTATTTGTGCTATCATGTTTAAAAACTCATAAAAATAATGACTGACGGCTCTAGATAGGACAATGAAAAGTAATAAGTACTTATACATTTTTTTCAGATTTTAAATATCTTTAAATATTAAATAAATTTTTAAATCAGAGTAAAATGTATTTTAAAACACCTAATTTAGGGGTAATGTCGGAGAACCCAGCCTTAAGAGAAACATTATGTCTAAGTGTGGAAGATACAGGATATTTTGGTGACACTGATATTATAATGATAATTTTTAGGTTGGCAGGCTTTGACAGAGGCAAAAACGAAGAAGAACCTGGATATTCCAGGTGGCCAGGGCAGTTTATTTTTAGTTAAAGGACTACTACTAAGTAAGTTTTAGTTGAAATCAGTGAGAAGGTACCTTTCTCATGTAGAACATCTGTCCGGAGTAGGCCGCCAATAAAGTGACATCCTCCGGCTCGTAGCCTTGCTGCATAAGGTAGTTACCGAGGCCCAGCACTAGGTCAGCTTCTTTTTCATTGCA
Source organism: Yponomeuta malinellus (assembly GCA_947308005.1). Taxonomy (NCBI): domain Eukaryota; kingdom Metazoa; phylum Arthropoda; class Insecta; order Lepidoptera; family Yponomeutidae; genus Yponomeuta; species Yponomeuta malinellus. Next base: position 8,444,912 of record OX371006.1, on the reverse strand, counting down.
TTTGCTTGAGCTGTCATCCACAGACTGCAATCATTCCGAAGAAAGAAACAAAGTTAGGTACTGAGTGGAATACCTAAGCCCTTTAAGTCGCTTCGTCGCAAAATGTCCACTTCGCATGTCTCGTTCGCGCAATGTCTCTGCGAAGGGGATTTGCGACAGTGCGTCTTAGTTGAAGGCACAGACAACCAGGCTTTTGTGTAAAAACCAAGCGTTCCGATTTTTTACTGACTGCGATTTACGATTTTTGGTACCGTAACTGAAAGTAAAACTAAAAACTCCTCAGATGCAGTTTAAATAAGCCATGGTTACGACTTTCCCTTTATCACCGACTATTTAAACTGCATCTGAGGATTGCTTTAAGGAATCGTGTTTTTATAAATAAGACTGTTATTGTTTATGTTTAGGGCCAAGAAGGCATTTTGTCAATTTTTGAGGACGTTCCACTACCATAACTGCCGGGCGCAGACTGAAAGTAACAGCCGCAGAAGTGCCTGGCACTTGTCGGGCACGCGAAGTAACTATGCATGCGTTCTCTACATTCGTGTGGTTGAAGGAGTGCAAGCGAACGAATTATCTTTGAAGTAGTGTGTGAGGAAGTGTGAGGAAGATTGCCCTCGACGCCGCGCACTTGCAGGAACGTTTCCGCGTGAGTGCGCGTGCCGATTTTTTACTACCTATTGTGACGGAAAGTGGAAGGAAATGCCTCTTCGTTGGGTGCCTATCTTAGTTACATTTTCATGGTATATATTTGGGGCCAAGAAGGCATTTTGTCAATTTCTGAGAACGTTTGACAACGACAAAAGCCGGGCGCGGACTGAAAGTAGCAGCCGCTGAGGTGCCTAGCACTTACTCGTATGTCGGGCACGCGAAGAAGGTGTGCAGGCGTTCTCTAGATTCGTGTCTGTGTTTGAAGGAGTGGAAGCGAACGAACCATCTCTTTGAAGTCGTGCGTGAGGAAGTGGAGATTGCCCTCGACGCCGCGCACTTGCGGGAACGTTTCCACGGACTCGTGGTTGGCCAGGTCCTGGTAGATGCTGGGCGTGATGAGCGCGGCTATCTCGGGGCGCATGCGGTGCTGCACACTCAGCCGCCGGCTGTGCATCCCGTTGTTGATCATGCGCTCGAACAGGGAGACCTCCATGTTGAACTCCTTCGCCAGGCGGTAGCTCGCGGCGGACGGCCGCAGCTGCTGGTGGTCACCTGGTCGATGTAACATCACTTTAGACACTTCATAAGCGGCCTATATACGTCCCCCTGTAGGGCACAGGCCTTCTCTGGGAGAGTCACCACGCGTGCCCACCGCAGATTGGCGATTTCAAGCGCTGAGGTCTCGAGTAGCTCAAGCACTCAGGTTTTCTCACGACTTTTTCCTTCACAGTTAGTGAGTGGTATTGCTACTACAACTTCAGTGGTTACGCCTTTTCCTTGTAAAATAATTTAATATAAAATCGTGAAAAACGCCGATTAAAATAGTCTGCGGTGGGACTATTTTAATCGGCGTTTATCGGGTGTTTAATGGAAAGTTCAGGAGGGGGGGGGGGGGTCACAAGGTCACAGAGGCGGGGGAGGGGTGCAGGCCTTCGTCACTTAGTCAATACCCTCTAGGGAAATCTCGCGCTTTTTCTAGCTGTAACCAAATTATATTTCATTTGTAAGTAACGTCATTTGTAAGTAATTTTGTAACCAAATTACTTACAAATGACGCACACATGTCGGGACGACACCTGATTTAGCTGTCTGTTTTTCGTTCAGCAGAAACTTTTCACTTTTAAAAAATGACGAGCAACGAAAGTAAAAAAAAAGAGGTGATCAGCGGATGGAGATATAACATGCGAGTAATAAATATAACATGCGAGTAATAAATATAACATGCGAGTAATAAATAACAGTGGGCAGTGGTACAGTGGGCTCGAGGTTCTATAGACCCAAGACCCAACCGTACGAGTAGACCACAAAAGCTCTCAAACTATACTCTCGACCTCATGGCTAAACGTCGCGCGTTGCAACTGCAGTCATCCGAGGATGCTGAGTCATATAGGCAGCTCAATAGGCACGATATTCGGTCCTTTAATACCGAACGTATTAAAGAGACTATAGAGCGGAACAAGGGCTCCAAAGTGTTCGCAAAAGACTTGTCTATTGGGGAAAGCCAACTGACGAAGCTGAAGAGAGAGGACAGCAGTATAGCGTCGACCAAATCAGAGGTGCTGAGGGAGATTGAGAGTTTCTACGGACAGCTATATACCTCAGTCGCAAAACCTGTTAGCAGTTTGAACAAAGATCCGAGAGCCAAACTGACCCGACATTATACCGAAGATATCCCGGACATCAGCCTGTATGAGATTAGGATGGCCCTGAAACAGCTCAAGAATAACAAGGCACCAGGAGAGGACGGAATCACATCAAAGCTCCTGAAAGCGGGTGGAGCACCAGCACTTAAAGTCCTTCAGAAGCTCTTTAATTGCGTCGTGCTCGAAGGGAAAACGCCATAAGCATGGAACAGAACCGTGGTGACGCTGTTCTTCATGAAAGGGGATAACTCTCTATTGAAGAACTACTGACCCATCTCGCTTCTAAAACATGTTTATAAGCTGTTTTCGAGGGTCCTCAGGAATCGTCTCGAACGCAGGTTTGATGACTTCCAGCCTCCCGAACAAGCTGGTTTCCGAAAGGGCTTTAGTACAATAGACCACATCCACACGCTGCGGCAAATTATATAGAAGACTGAGGAGTATAATTTGCCATTCTGCTTAGCGTTTGTGGACTATGAGAAAGCCTTCGATTCGATCGAGACATGGGCAGTGCTCGAGTCTCTCTAGCGTTGCCGTATTGACTATCGGTATATCGAGGTGCTGAATGCTTGTACAACAGCGCCACCATGTCGGTCTGAGTACAGGAGCAGAATTCGGAGGGAATTCCATTGAGAAGAGGCGTGAGACAGGGAGACGTTATCTCTCCGAAACTATTCACGAACGCACTGGAAGATGCCTTCAAGCTTCTGGAATGGCAGGGACGCGGCATCAATATCAATGGCGAGTACATCACGCATCTTTGATTTGCCGACGATATAGTAGTCATGGCAGAAACGATGGAAGACCTCAGTCGAATTTCCCAACGTGTGGGCCTTAAAATGAACATGGACCAAACGAAGGTCATGTCGAACGCCCGTGTTGTGCCCACCCCAATAACATTGGGGAACTCGATTCTCGAAGTTATAGACAAACATAGACATTTACATAGACATAAACATTATAGAAGTCTACTTAGGACAAACAGTCCGACTAGGCCGGTCCAACTTCATGAAAGAGGTCAATCGTTGATTCCAACTCGGCTGTGCAGCATTCGGGAAACTTAGAAAAGACTTTTCGTCTAATATACCTCAATCGTTCAAGACAAAATTATACAACCAGTGTGTGTTACCAGTGATGACTTATGGCACTGAAACGTGGTCTCTCACTATGGGCCTCATAATAGAAAGGCTCAAGGTTACGCAACGAGCTATGGAAAGGGCTATGCTTGGAATTTCTCTACGAGATTGAATCAGAAATGATGAGATCCGTAGACGAACGAAAGTCGTCGACATAGCCCAGCGGATTAGTAAGTTGAAGTGGCAGTGGGCGGGGCACATAGCACGCAGAGCTGATGGCCGATAGGGCCGAAAAGTTGTCGAATGGAGACCACATATCGGCAAACGCAGCGTAGGACGACCAGCCACAAGATGGACAGATGACCTTATCCAAGTGGCAGGAAGGCGCTGGATGCAGGCCGCTTCCAACCGGTCTTTTTGGAAATCCATGGAGGAGGCCTATGTCCAGCAGTGGACTTCTTGTGGCTGAATGATGATAATGATGATGAATAAATAACACCGTAGATAAATACCTATCAGTATAAGGTGTTGGCAGCTTCTAGTCAACGCCGTGACAATATGGCACTCCAGCACCTCAGCAGCTTCCTCAACTATCACTGGAAATTGAAAGGAATGGGTGTAAATGAGGAATTTTCCTTAAAATTAGATTAGATTGACATTCTTTATTCTTTTTATACCAAGGAAAACTAAAAAAAAGCCAAAAAGTCTTAAAAAATGCGAAAAATCAAGTTAGTCTTATAATAAAAAAACTAGCCAACTGCGAGTCGCACTCACGCACGAAGGGTTCCGTACCATTATCTATACAACATTTAAATATTTGAAACGTCTACCTGTCATCATCATCAACCCATTATGTCCCCACCGAGGGGCACGGGTCTCTTCCCTGAGGAAGGTATAGGCCATACTCCACCACGGGGGCCAAGTCCGGATTGGTGGAGGCTTGTAGACTAGTGGCTCGTCTACTGTCAGAAGTTGTCAAGCCGCCCTAAGGCCTCTGACTTGGCTTAACGACTGCCATCTATCGACGGCAGCCGGCACCAACAGCTTAACGTGCCTTGCGAAGCACGGATCTACCTGTGCCGTTATTAATATTTTATTCTGTTTTTAGTATTTGTTGTTATTGCGGCAAAAGAAATACATCATCTGTAAAAATGTTAACTGTCTATCTATCATGGTCCATGTGATACAGCCTGATGGGACGGGCGGACGGGCGGGCGGACGGACGGACGGACGGACGGACAGTGGAGTCTTAGTAATAGGATCACTGTTTACCCGTGGTCCCGGTGGGTCGACCCTTGACCGGGTTATCGGGTAATTTTAATTACTTGTGGACCCATGACATTAGGGATTGGTCCCTGGCTTTCTGTCTATATCGATAGAAAATGAAAACCGCAGTTACATACAATTTGGAATTCATGAGATATTGAATTTTTATTCCGGCTAGTCCTCTCCGGACCACCTAGACAGTCACAAAAAGTGCTAGGCGCACATAGCTGCTAAGGTTTTCATGTTGTCATAATATTATACGTAAAAAATTGTCCAGTTAGAACCAGAACAAAAATTGCAATAGAAAATGATGAATTCATAACAGATACAATAATGGAATTAATTACTGGCGAAATATCAGTTGGATATGCACTAGAAATGTTAAGATAGTTTATGAGTGATAAGTCATTAGTGTGTACTGTACCTATCGGTTATGAATTCATAATTTTCAATGTTTTTGTGCCCAAGTATCGAATTATTGGTAGATGCCGGGATTCGAACCCACGACCTCCCGAATGAGAAGCCGGCTTTCTACCGCTCCGCTACCACCGCGTTTTTACATTTGCAGTAGGTAATTCTGTTTTGTTATGAAAAATATTGGACGTACAGAAAAATCTTTACCACGATTATTTTATCTTTTTACAAGGCCTCTACGATGAGATAAAAACTTTTTTTGCAAGTTCTCCATTGTAGTGCTCCCCAGTAAACAGTACGTTTGCAAAGTTACGGCCGGCCAAGCGCAAGATTGTTCAGTCTTGGTTGACACATACATATACATAACTCACGCCGTTCCGGAGTTATGTATAATGTATGTGTAACTACATCCCGGAGAGGTAGGTAGGGCTTGCCATTGTTTGGGTTTACCCTGATCTTGGTTCACTGACTTCCTTTTCATTTATTATAGTAACTTACCGATATTTGGAGCCAGGCTTTGCAGGAGCTTTCTGAGGCGAGCGGCCCCGCTGGTTGTCATCCCGACAACCTTGGCCTTCTTAAGAATCTCCAGGTCCATCATCATTCTGGCTTCTTCGTAAGCAGTGTTGGCGGTCTGTTGGGCTTCCTGTAAACAAACTTTTTATATTGTTTGGGCCCTTTTATAGCGCTAGTTTTTTTATTCATAAGCCACTGACTGTGCTGCGACTTTGACTGATTCGGATAAAAATGTGCACCTATGTAACTTTATGGCTCACATACCTGCAATGGTCTCATTTTTTCAATCAATGTTTCTGTCAGAATCTTTGCTGAACTGAAGTATATAGTCCATCGTTCTGCGATTGAAAATTGACGCGGATTTGGCTTGTCGGTTATTTTAATTGTCGAATTGTTTTGCTTCAACACTGCCATATCCTGAGGAAAAAATGTAGGCATTTAAATGTCCATTCTTTGAAAGAATGCTTGAAAAAAATGAAATTTCTGTATTCTTACTCTGAAACGTTTTATCTTCGAACTCAGAATTTGGATCTCCATATCGTGTAAGTACATGTCACCCTCGCGCTTAGCTTTCTTCTTGGCCATGGTTTTTAGCCGTTTGAGCTCCGCCAGGGCTTCAATTACATTGAACGAAGTCTGCAATTCATTATGCGCAATATCTTCCACTTCGAATTCAATATCGTCCAAAATAAATTCCATCCTATTAGGATCATCATCAACATCCACAGCGTTGGCAGGCAACTCTTGATCTTCGTCATTCTCATATTCACCCAACTCTGTATTGACCTCCAAATATTCAAAAAGCCACTGCATCATCAGATCTCCGTGTTGATGATTGTACACATGCTCAAGGTGCTGCAACTCCGGAGCATAACTTTTGACCTTCTTGTACGCGAGAACTCCGTTATTGACTTTTTCTAACACATTTTGGAACGACTGCAGTTGCGACACTGCCTGTTTGAGTTCATACTTATGTTCATAGAACAATTTGTTGCGTTGATGATCGGTTCGTGAACTCCTCAAGTTCATAAGATTATAATTTGTTAAATTTTCGTTGCGGGATTGCCCGCCGATTCTCACCATCGATTTGGTGACGGGTAATATTGCCTCTAGAAACTGATCAAGGGCGTGGTTCGTGAAGCAGATAAGTAGGAGACGAATGCCCTGGATATTATCAAGCAAGGTTTTAGCCACCTTGACGCCTAGGAATGTCTTGCCAGTTCCGGGAGGTCCCTGTATGACGGCAAACTCGTGAGTGAGAGCGAGATGGTACGCCTCATACTGACTTGCGTTAATTCCCAATTCATAGGTGGAAGGCCATGTGTCCTCGTCGAGCACTTGTACCTTTCTTGCCGGATACCCGGGCACCAACTCCATAGCATAGGTGGCTTCGCGAGTCAGATATGCCGGGACGTTTGGTACAGGCTGCAAAATAAAGTTATCTTGGTTTAAACACCCTATGCTAAGGTTGGTTGGAAGAGATCTCTATTAGAACATATTAACGTAATATGTTCTAATAGAGATCTAATAGAGAACATATTGCAATAAAGAGTAAAGTATTTTACAGATATTTTTAAGATACAGTGTATTTATCTTGCTTTACACATAATCAGCCTATATACATCCCACTGAAGGCTCAGGGAGATAGTATGGGCTTAATCACCACGTGTGCCCACCACGGATTGGCGATTTCAAGCGCTGAGGTATGTGAATAGCTCCGACGCTCAGGTTTCCTCACGATGTTTTCCTTCACCGTTAGCGAGTGGTATTGCTACTATAACTTTACAAATATACATAACTTAGAAAACAAAGTCATAGGTCATAAGCCCACACTGGGAATCGAACCTGGGTCTCTCGCTTCTGAGTCCAATGATCTACCCACTGGGCTACCACCGCTCTGGCTTTATCTGGTCGATATTGTCAACCGGACCAAGCTTCTGTTATTAATATAGATTAATATTAATGATCCCCGTATAGACGGGGAGCATAAAGTAACGTACGTCAACATTGATGATGTATTTGCTCATCGCAATGTGGTTCGGGAAGCCGCGGTCTTGAAGAGCGGTCAACACGTGGAAGTAAGGCTCGAAGTAAACTTCACTTTCGACCATTATGTAGGTGTCATCGTTGTACAAGCCTTGAATTTCATTCGCCATGTTTACGAAAGACACAGCGATCTGAACAAAAAAAAGTACCAAAGTAAGAGAAAGTACCCGGTAGATACAGTCTCGACACCACATCGACCTTTAGGTTATACGTTACAAGAGACATAGCAACAAACATGTAAAGGTAGAGCTGCTGACAACTGTAGTCGACATCAACCTTTACATCCCACAAAGGAACGCCTAGAACATGTCAGTTGGACAAAAAGCATATCGGTAGATTAAAAAAAAACCGGCCAAGTGCGAGTTGGACTCGCGCACGAAGAGTTCCGTACCATTATCTATACAACATTAAACAAAAAAAAGAGCATAACAATCACGTTTGTTGTATGGGAGCCCCCCTTAAATATTTATTTTATTCGGTTTTTAGTATTAGTTGTTATAGCGGCAACAGAAATACATCATAAATGTGAACAATTCCACTGCCTAGTTATCACGGTTCGTGAGATACAGCCTGGGGACAGACAGACGGACAGTGAAGTCTTAGTAATAGGGTCCCGTTTGGCACCCTTCGGGTACGGAACACTAAAAAATAAAAAAAAGGCAAATTACATTGGTAAATACAAAGGAAAAACAAGTCACATAAATATAACACAGGACAAGGCAAAGTCAGAGCGTCAGAGTGCATAAAAGTATTATGTCAGGTTGATTAGAATAAACCTATCTTAACTATCTATAGTTCTAATTAAAGATTTTCTAATTAAAGATGGTAGCGACGTTTTGTGAGGCCCAGAACTGTTGCACTATAAAGTTGTCTCTCGCACCGCTTTTTTTAACGGTTTTTTGTGTTCTGAGGTTTTACTTCATTCTTTATCAATTTTATACAAGAGTTTCCAAAGGTTTGGTTGTGATATAGATACTGGAACTCTTGGTGTTGGTTATTTTTTTAAAATACGGTTACAAATCAAGCTTCGAAATTATTAATTTTCTTAAAGTTGCGTTACACTACTTATGTTACACTACTTTTTCACACATCTGAATTGACGTAACATTTAACGTGTAATTAATTATTATTATTAATACGTTTATTGCACATAGTAATAAATACAATGGCAATGTGGCGGACTTAATGCTTAGTGACTAGGGAATCCAATCCCGCATCAAAATCGCGATCCCGCAAGCCTGCGGAATTAAGCTCATCAATCCCGCGGATCCCGCGGGATTTGCGGGATTGACTTTATTTATTATAATTTTTGTTTTATGTAGTCAAAAGAACGAAATAAAGAAGTATTATTTTCTATATGAAGCAAAGTTATTACTCATATTAGGTTTTTTTTTTACAATCAATAATTCTTTTAATTATTTCAAACATAAAATAAGAGACTTAATTAATATATAAATGATAAAAATATTATAAATTGAATATAATGATGTTTAAGACACATAAATGATCAACTTTTTTTAAGAAACTTTAAAACACTATATTTAACGGTTCATATTTAGATTACCTTCTTTGGCACTTGACCGCGCGCGCTGTAGAGGAATCCCTAGTCATAGAGTACTTGAACTGACATTGATAACGTTCCGTTCTGATATAGGATTCACCCGACACAAAATGGAAATTCAAAACTTATTTAGCTGTAAGTTAAAAAGTGAATCAAAATTATTTTCCATACAAATTCTAAAGTTGTTAAATCACTTAATTATGAACTGTACTGGGGTGTCTAATAAATAATCAGATCGTCGCTGAGCCCATTTTTCTTAAATAAATATTTTTTTCAATCCCGCATAAGTAATCCCGCAAAAAATGCGCGTTTGCAGGATTGGATTTCCTATTAGTGACGTTGATGAAGTGATGAAGAAATTATTTGTATCTAATATTTCAGCTTATTGTCTACCTGTTGCATGATTTTCGTAGCCTAAATATTTTTGTCCAGCAAGCATGTTCTAGACGTTCCCGTGTGCATCCGAGTTTTGGTAAGCCCAAAAATGTATAGGTTGATGTCCTATCGACTTGACACTTTAGTAGGTAGGTACCTAAATCGTAGTGATTATTTTCTCTGTGCCTAAATAGGTTATTTTTTCATGACGGAGCTCCGTTACCTATGCTTAAATTTGGAACGGAGAAATATTTCGACACTGTAATGCAGTGATTAGAGTTGAGTCCTTTTCTTTACAGTAGAACAATTATATAGACTTAATTTGAGTGTGGAGATATTTTAAAAGTTCCTTTTTCTTGAAAAAATACATCAACGTCAACTAGTAGGTAACTGGATGGCAAGAAGATGACAGACGCAACGGATTTTTTAAATAAAGCAATAAATATGTTGTGGATTGGGAATATCAAAGTAAAGTGGATCAAAATGTTTCAACATACAAATTTAGATATAACCATGAGGGAGGCCTATGTCCTGCAGTGGGCGTCAAATGGCTGATGATGATGATGAATACGCACCATGCCTCGGGACAATACTTTAGTGTCTCTGTCGAGTACGGTGGCCACGATGATGTCCTTGAAGTTGTTCTTGGTGAAAAGCAACAGGGACCCATAGAGCAGGCGCTTGCTGTGAGCCCAATTGATCTTTTGGTGTCTCTTGATGGTTTTCTCGTCGAATTTCACCATGATGCCCACTTTGTTTTGAGATATATACGGCTCCACCAATTTTACGCCGAAGAAGACGCTGCGAAAAAAAAATCCTCGATTCCATTCTATTTCTGTTGATATAAAGGTACCTAATAAATGGACAGAGATAGATAAATACACTTACCGTATGTTATCATACTTTTTTTTATGTGGATCTTTGACGTATTGTACTGTAAAAAAACAATTACATAGGTACTGATTATATGAACTGAAGTGGCGATATAGTAGTAGACCGATAGATAATGTTTAATGTTGATAGTACAATCGTGCAGAGATAATTAGTACCTAATTAATTATTAATCAATTAATGTATTAAGTCTATTGCTTCCATGCAGCTTGAACATTGTTTTGTTTTTATGGAATTAAATAAATTTTGTTGATAGGGGCCCACCTGGGACAAGGGGAGTGGAAAGCTAAAAGCCTTTGCTCGACAGTGGGAAACAAAATCGGCTAATAAAAAAAAACCGGCCAAGCGCGAGTCGGACTCCGCATGAAGGGTTCCGTACCATTATCTATATAACAAAAAACGCAAATCACGTTTGTTGTATAGGAGCTCCCTTAAATATTTATTATATTTTAATTGAATTATTTACTTTTGAAGCGAACATAAATATTCTGTGAATACTTGAAGCGTCTACCTGTTGCCGTTATTAATATTCGAGCAAAACGCGGCAAAAAATACATTTGTTGTATGGGAGCCCTCCTTAAATGTTTATATTATTCTGTTTTTAGTATTTGTTGTTATAGCGGCAACAGAAATACATCATCTGTGAATTTTAACTGTCTAGCTATCACGGTCCACGGGATACAGGTGACAGACGGACAGACAGACAGACAGTGAAGTCTTAATATTAGGGACCCGTTTGGCACCCTTCAGGTACGGACTCCTATAAACGATAGGTGGTTGTGTTACGTACGTAGCCCAACACGCAGAGGTCCTACGCAGTCCTCTCGCAGCAGCCGGAACTGCACATCCAGGTAGTGTTCTACACTGGCGTATTTGCCGCGCACAATATTGGGCCGCAGAAAGGGCCGTTCGTGAATCAGGTCCTCGCGAGTCGGGAGTACGCTGAGCTGCCGGAAGTCCTCCGGAGGGTCACTGTTCTCTTCTGGATCGAAGCGTCTCCGCTCGACCTGCAAGTGTTTATTACACCTAGTGGCGTAACTATAGGGAGGCAGGGCCGGCAAAATGCGCCACCGGCCCCCTCGAACTATGAGGCCGCGAGCTCAGAAGTAACTTAGCATTCTAAACAAAAATTTGTAACAATTACGTCATCAATTAAAGGTGGGCCCATATATACTTACCTATACTACAACTAAAGATATATGTTATTTTTACTGGGAGGACCCCATCCAATGAATTTACCACGGGCCTCAGATTGTATAGATATGCCCCTGGTTAGACCTGAGATTTCCGCATACAGCCTCATAGTTGGGCTATTTTAAGTAGCAAGCGCTGAATATCTACTGCCTGATAAATAATCAGACACTAGAGTTTTCTCACGATGTGTTCCTTCACAGTTAGCGAGTGGTATTAACTTAGAAAACAAGTCATTGGTACATGCCGGGATTCGAACCCACTTCCTCCCAAATTTGAGACCGACGTTCTGGCGTTGCGCTGATCAATGGCGATGTTGTCGGTTTTTCGGGCACACTTCAAAGGAATTGTGGCGTAGAGTGGCTGGTGGTGTTCACAGTCGCCTATTGTTCATTTCGACACCAACCGCTGACGAGGTGATCATCCAAAATGCCTTTATTGTAGAATAATAAAGAGACTTCCAAGGGTTACAAGGAAAAAAAGGAGGCATTCACCACCGCCTTTTGCGCCTTACTTTATTACACACTTCTACAGCCCTTGCATATGCAGTATAAGTGAAAACTTGTAATTAGCTTACAGTTATTATTTAGAAGCTACTAAGAAAGTTTAAAGCTGTTGGTTTTCCATGTATTCGTAAATAAATAAATAAATAAAAACAAGTTGCCGCCGCCGCCGTGATTACCTCCACATCCATCGTAAGTGTTTCGCCAGGCAGAAATGAGCCATGCGCCATTGTGTGAATACCCTTTGTACACGTAATATTGTGTAAACACCTTTGTGTACTTAATATTGTGTGAACACCCTTTGTGTACTTAATATTTTTTTGTGTAGACGTCAAAAGAATAACATTAGGTTAGTATATTGGAAACGAACCTTCTTCTCTTCTTCTTTCTCACAGATCACTAACTGATCTCGCAGCTGCACCCACTTCAGGCAATCTTCCTCCGGCAGCCGGAATCTGTGTCTCTCACTCAAACCTTCCAGGCACGCCTTAGTTGTTCCGTCGATCAGGGATCTGCACTTCTGCAGGGCAGTCGAGGGCGACCGCATGATGATACAATCGCAAAAGCTAATTAAGTCTGCCCAAAACACCGTAGGATTTCCCCAATACATAAGGTTCTTCCTTTTCTCGTGCGCAGGAACGTACGGCAGCTCCATCAGATAGTTTCGCAAGGTAGCGATGAAGTCAGAGTTGCATACGTCTAACAGAATATTCAGTTTCAGTTGTTCAAACGAAGAGGCGCAAACCTTGGCCACTACTTTTATCACCAACACGATAAAATCATCCTTTTCGATCTTTGAATTGATTAGGTTTTCGAATAGTTTCGATCTCTGACTCAATTTGAGGAGAATGTCGGGACCCTCGGTGTCGGCGATCTCTTGCAGTAGCCGAAATCCCATCCCTCTGTTGTTCCTGTCGTTGCCTCGATCGTTATTATTGGCTTCCTCATCGTGATCGTTATTTCTTCTATTTTGATTACCTGGCCTTCCACCTGTCATGAAAGGTTTAAAATTAATAAGGTGTTGTATCTCTAGGCTCACTTAATAAAGCAAACTTTTCAATTAATATGAAACGTTTTTTTTTATGTACCTAGCCTATATACCTACGTCCCACTGCGGGGCACAGGCGTTCTCTCGGAGAGAGAGAAACGATAGGTTTACGTAGGTAGTAATTATTACTAGGTAGGTGTATCAGTTTTGTTTTGCTCAGGACCTATAGTTGTGCTTCTCAACACAAATTTGAACAAAAATCCTTGCAATCGGGATGACTTTGCGATAGATAGGTAAGCATTATTTTTATTTTATTATGCGATAGATCGCAGTATGCGGTTGGAATCTCAGGAAGACGCTGCTGCCCGTCTCCTGGTAATTGATTTCCTTAGTCGCCTTCTACGACATCCACGGAAGGAAATGGAGTGACGCTATTCTAAATCCGGCGCCACACGCCTGCCAAGCGTGGCGAGTATGGCAAAACCCCTCATGGTTATGAAAACCACGAAGGAGGCCTATGTCCTGCAGTGGGCGTCAAGTGGCTGATGATGCGATAGATAGTAATTAACATATTTTTTTATGTCATTTGACTTAAATAAAGTCCGAAGCATTCTAGTCACATTCCGCGTCCCCCGCTACTGAGAGCCGAAATATGTTCAGGCGAAGTCAAAATCATTTGGTTCAGTTATTTGTCGGGCATTATACCAATAGGGTATCCTAGTGTGGGGCCAGAAGCAATGTATGTGCCTGTATGTAAATGTTTATGTTTAGGTATGTTTATGTTTAGGTACCCCCGGTTTCTCGTACACTAACAGTCTGTTAATCTAATGTTAATAGCTGTCAGTTGTTTTTTTATGATCTTTTGGATAACTAGTTAAATTTAATTGCAGTGCCCTTACAGGGCTCGCGTTCAGGACGATTAATTATGTTAAGACATATTTTGTACAGCAATAAATGAACCTCAACAGCTACGAATAAAAAAAACCACAGAAGTATTTGTTCCTACAAAATTCAGTCAAAAAGTTTTAAATAAAAATTTTTTTTTTGAAGTCGCTCGCCAAACCGCCTGCCAAACATGGCGACAAGTGGGCGTCAAATGGCTGATGATGATGGTACGTCGGTACTTCTAATTTAAAGGTATTCTTTTAAATTATTTCTAACTCTTTAGTACTGTAGTGTTTTAAGTCGGTTTTTATTTTTTTATTTTCAATGCTTTAGGGAGCGGAAGAAAAAAAAATCAAGTCTTTTGTAACCAAAATTTACCCTAGATACTTAATTCTTTGCTTAAAAATTTGAACTTCTCAATTTCCATCTCTGGGACTTTTACGCTATATTTTTATGAAACATGTGCATTACTAAAGGATGGGCCCCATTAGGTCTTATTTACTGCTGTCCATTGAAGAGTTCCGTTCTCTATCTCAGAAAGTCTTCATCAGATCTTCACTAAATTAAAATGGGATCAATGGGACAAGAACAAAAAAAGAATCGTCGAAATCGGTTAAGATTTGACGGAGTCATGCGAAAACATAGCCAAAAATAATATACGCGTCGAACTGATGACCTGCTCCTTTTTTGAAGTCGGTTAATGACAGCGTAACTTATGATTGGTTTTATACAAAACCGTCAAACCATTGACTTCATTCATGATGTGTCTTGGATGTGTCGAAATATCTAGGTACCTCGCAAGATGGCGGTCTGACGGTGGCAAGTGAATAGATATTTTGCCGGGTAATACTGGACTCAGATTGGTAACACCCGTCCGTCCGCCTTCCCACATTTTTTTAGCGCTAGTTAGACCTCTATGTTATTGTTTGTTTGTTACACTTTATTGCACAAAGTACAAAGCACTTAAAAAAACATGAATGTCAGACTATGAGCAAGGGCGTACTTATTTCAAGAGAAATTTCTTCCAGCCAGCCCTGACGTTTACAGTTTTAAACAGACAGCGGGAAAAGGGCATGTAAACCACAAACAAAAAAAATTTACTACTTAATTGCTACATTACTTTTTAATTTTTTTTTTTTTTTACCTAGCCACGTTTGTGTCCCACTGCTGGGCAAAGGCCTCCCCCAACTCAGACCAGATGTTTCTGTCTTGTGCCACCTCAGGCCACTCCGGCATGTGTCGGTCGAGGTCGTCTCGCCAACTTTTTAATATGAAACTTTATTTTATTATTAACTATCACTGTTGAACAGATTGTTTGTGTAAGGGAAATCAGGGGTTTATAATTAAGAACTGAATTCCACGCGAGGGAAGTCGGAACAACCTGTAGATTGATAAAGCGACAAACCTCGTCCATTGTTCTGTTGACGAGGTTGGTCTTCGCGCTCCTGGTCATGGGGAAATGGCCTGCGCGGGCCAACGTTTTGCGGTGGCCTCCGCGCATGCGCGTGTTGATCCTGCCCGCCGTTTTGCGGTCGCCTGCGCGGGTCAACGTTTTGCGGTGGCCTCCGCGCGTGGTGCTGCTGCCCCTCGTTCTGCTGTCGCCAGCGTGCCCCGCGACCATAGCCTATGTCCTGAGGGTCTTCGCCATCAGCTTCATTTCTCCGCCCGCCACCTGTATAAAGATAAAAAAGTATTTATTGCCTCATCAGAAAAAACAAAGTAAGGCTTAAACTATTGATGACATAAAATTGTATCAAATTAGCTCTATACAGGGTGTTAAATTACTGACGCCCGACCCGTTCTGGTCACCATTAGAAACGAATTATTTGTAAAATTTCACTGAGAGATCAAATCCCAGTAAAACTTTATGAATAAAATAGTTTTTTAGGGTTCCGTAGTCCGACAAGGAACCCTTATAGTTTCGCCATGTCCGTCTGTCTGTCTGTGTGTCACTGTGGTACTAGAAAGCTGTAATTCGGTTACGCCTGGTTTAAGCCGGTTAGAACTACATAGGTGTAGCCACTTATTCTAGGTTAAATCTAGTATAAGCCGATTGTTTTCGGGTAAAACTAGGTCTAGCCGGTATCATTCCGGCTATAACTAGGACCAACCAAACCCTAGTGGCTGATACAGGTTTGTTACCTTGGGTGGAAGTTGTTCTGCTAACGCTACAGCCATATATTTGTAGCTTTTAAGACATAAAAAAACGGAGAAGTGCGAGTCGGACTCGCCCACCGAGGATTTCGTACAAATTTGTAGTCACGCAGTTTGAAAAATCTGAAAACTATACACAAATGTACAGTTTTCAGATTTTTCAAATTTCATCGTTCTAGGTCAACGGAAAATGCCCTGTATATTTTGATTCCCTTGACTTTTTTAATTAGCCGTAACTTTTTTAATTACCTTATAAAATTGATCTTTTCACAGCTTCAAGAGACTGTACACTTGAGTATATGGTTTTAATTTCAACTCGACACCTCCACGCATTCCAGAGATAAAGGGTCTTGAATTCTTGATAGACAGATGGACGGACTGACAACAAAGTGATCCGTTTCCTTTCTTGTTGTTAAGTGTTTTTTTAAAGTCTTAAAAGCCACAAATATGTGGCTCTGTAGAATTAGTAGAACAACTTCCACCCAAGGAACCAACCTCCATAGGTAACTCCTAGTAATAGCCTCCAAAGTTTGGTTGAATCTAGTTATAGCCGGGGATAATGAGGGTGTCGTCGTCCCCCCCCCCCCCCCCTCTCCTAGTTAAAAGGTTGATTGTAGAAACGTGAAAAAATTCAGGGTAGTAGCACATAATAATATAATGAACTTGAAAAGAAAAGTAACGGCTAAGTAGGCTTTACTAGTTAACGAGTAATAGGCAATAATACGTAACTTTCATAAATTAGAAGTAAAATTTCGTACAAAATCCATTGAAAATGACTTCGATGAAGTTGTTAGTTCTGTAAAGCAAAAAAAAAACCCTCTTACTACGGAACCCTACAATGCGCGTGGCCCGACAAGTACTTGGCCGGTTTTTTTGTCCAGTATACCTACGTAGCGTTCGAGTTTTTACGGCATGCAGCGTAAGTGTAATCCTTGTTTGAGATCCCAGTGTTTTCAATACACTGTGCGTTGAAATTTCAAATCCGCTATCTAAAGGAAAACTTGAAAATTTTGATAACGTTTCGTAGCAACAAATTGGTATAGTTTAATAATAATAGTTTTGTTTCGACTAAAATATGCAAAAAAGTGCAAATTTGAACCTCAATATCACCTAAGAAAGGCATAATTACGAAAAAAAGAAAAACACGTAATGATGTTGAGAATGCGTGGGTTTGGAAATCGACGTTAACACCGAAGATAACACCGGGCTTGTCTTATCTTATCTGACTTACCGACCGATCAAACGATTGATTGAAAGATTCATGCTCTTTCGTCTGAAAACAGTCAGGTTTTGAAAGATACATACCGGGTATGTCCCGCCGCGGTGGATGGCGGCGGCGGCGGTGGTTGTCCCGATCCATCAGCGATTTGTAACTTCAGCCGAACCACATCCGGTCGTTGAACTCTAAAATAAGTTTTAAATAGTAAAAATTTATAAGCAAGCAAATTCCACGCAAGCACCGCCGCGCGCCGTGGCCATAAAAAAATAATTTCTTGATCTCTTTGTAGTGCTGAGCACAGATTAGAATTTTGAATTCTGACATTTTGAAGGTGCCGAGACCCTTTCTTTATTGCCGGCGCAAAAAAAACTTCATTGATGTGCTATCATCATCATCATCAGTCATTTGACGCACACTGGAGGAAATAGACCTCCCTCACGGTTTTCCAATCTCCCGGTCTTGTGCCGCCCGTCGTTCGGTCGGTCGTCAGACCATCTTACAGAGATAAGCTCGCCTTCGTCCGGTCCGCGGTCAAAAATTTTTCGCCCCAACGGCCATCACATCACTCCGATCTGAGCGACAGATGTCCCGCCCACTGCCGCTTCAACTGAGCAATTCTTTGAGCTATATTAGTAACTCGGGTTCTTCTGCGGATGTCCTCATTCCTGATTCGATCACGCAGTGAAACTCCTAACATAGCTCTCTCCATAGCTCGTTGTCCCAGGTATAGATAGTGGGTGACAACTTCGCGGTCAAAGCCGCCAACGTTGATAGGAGTGGGTGCTACAGGGGAGTTCGACGTTATCTCAGTCTTGTCCATGTTCATTCTAAGACCCACTTTGTTAGAAGCTCTGTTCAGGTCAAATCATTCGGCTCAAATCTTCCAGGGTCTCAGCCATAATCATTATGTCATCGGCGAATCGAAGGTGAGTGACGTACTTGCCATTTATGTTCATTTTAAAAACCTATTTTAAGGCTACAAAATCCACCTATGCCGGAACTTGAACCCACAACCTCTGGCTAACCGTGCCAGCGCTCTCCCAATTGAGCCAATGGGCAGTGGGAGAGCGCTGGCACGGTTAGGTAGAGGTCGCGGGTTCAAGTCCCGGCATGGGTGGAATTTATAACCTATAAATAGGTTTTTAAAATTGTCCTCAGCACGGGTTAGGCAACAAAAAGAATATAATTTATGTTCATGCCAGATTCTTCCCAGTCCAGCAGTTTGAATACGTCTTCAAGTGCGGCTGTAAACAGTTTCGGAGATAGTACATCTCCCTGTCTTACTCCGCGCTGCAAATTAATAGGATTCGTATTATGATCGTGTAGTCGGACTGACATTGTGGCGTTTTTGTACAAACACTTCAGCACTTCGATGTAGCTATAGTCGATTTGGCACCGCTGGAGAGATTCGTGTATCGCCCATATGTCGATCGAATCGAAGGCTTTTTCGTAGTCCACAGACGCTAAGCAGTGGTAGATAATAATACTTCTTGGTTTTCTGCATAATCAGCCGCAGCGTATGTATGTGGTCCAACGTACTAAAGCCTTTTCGGAAACCGGCTTGTTCGGGGGGCTGGAAGTCATCGAGCTTGCATGCGAGACGATTCGTAATGACTCTTGAGAACAGCTTAGGTATAGAGTGGTATAGACATGGCTCAGAAGTGAGATGGGTCTATAATTCTTTAATAGGGTTTTATCACCTTTTCTAAATTCTAAAGATCAAGTCGAATAAAGATTCGACTCCGTATCATCCCCAAACCAATGGCGCGCTAGAACGCAGCCACGCTACTCTTAAGGAGTACCTTAAATCGTTTGTTAACGAAAATCACGATGACTGGCATTGCTATTTAGCTACAGCTATATTATCCTACAATACTACTCCTCACTGCACAACGCAGTTTACTCCTTTCGAGTTACTTTACGGTTATCAACCATCTATCCCCAGTAGTGTCTATGACTCCGATAACGGTACTACTTATCACGAGTAGGTACATTAGGGCTCTACAGCATAGAATGAAATACAGTAGACAACGGGCCCTCGAAAACATTCAGAGAAGTAAAGAATCTTCTAAAAATTATTATGACACTTCTACTAAGGATATTAGGTACATATAAAACTGGCGATTTAGTATATCTCAAACAGCATCACAGGCTTCGGAAAGCCTTGTCTCCCATCTGGAAGGGACCCTATAAAATTGTAGAGGTCCATGACAAGAAAATGTCAGCATTTGCGTAAATCGCAAACACGTGAAATATCACGTTAATGAATTGAAACCTGCTTGAAAGTTTCATTTGTCATTTGTTTCAGGTTTCTCCATTTTCAAGGTTCTACATCAGAACCCGTAGTAGTCCAAGACATAGCTCATAGTCCTGGAATCTATTTTGACCCGACTTCCGTAGCATACTTTTACGATGACTACTGGAATGTGGTTACTCACGTCGAGGTTACTCACGTCGAGGTCTCACAAATCAAGCCCTATTTGGATAAAATTAAAGCATCTATGACTACGATTTCCTCTCTATGTAAACAAGCTCAAAATTTAGCCTATAACGTTGATTATTCTCTACTCCATATCATCTCTTTAGAGCCTCCGACTCATTTTAAAAGATCCCTAGAGTTCGGCGGAGAAATTTTGATATTCTTTTTCGGAACCCTAGATGCAGATGATGCCCGCAAGTACGAAGCTGCTATTTCAGCTTGCCAACAGAATGAAAATGAAATGTTTTCTTTGATGAAGGACAACATCCACGTTGTCCAATCGATGATTAATAATTTTAATAGTTCTATTCGTAAACTTAACGATAATGAAAATAGGATTAATAAACAGATAGATAAACTTTACTCAGTCTTGACCGAAAACAATCAGGTCAGTAATAATTTTATAAATGTTGCTAAAATTAATGGATTAGTTAATGTTATGGAAAGCTCGTTGCTAGCTATTTCTAATATCTTAGATACAATTTTGAATGCTATCTTATTCTCTAAGGCAAATATTTTACACCCTTATGTTCTCACCCCCACTAGGTTATTTAGAGAACTATCCAGTAACAGCAAATCGATACGGAAAAATGTAGATTTTCCAACCCCCTTGACTCAAGATAACATTCACAATATTATTGATCTTTCCAAGTTGACATCTTATTACTATAATATGAAGTTGATTTTTGTCCTGCAAATACCTTTAATTAAACTTTTGAAATTTAATGTCTACAAAATGGTAGCTCTACCTACCCTCACGATACAAGCTTTCGGACTTATGCTCATATTTACCCTACCAAACCATACCTTGCCGTATCGGATGACAGATTGAGTTACTCCCTACTTGATAATGTTAATGAATGTAAAACTGTTAATTTTGATTATCTAATATGTCCCTCTGTATCTGTTTTATCGACTATTAATAATCCGTCCTGCGAGACTAAACTGTTAACTGAAGTCACTTTGTCACTTCCTGAAATATGCAACTCTAAGTTACTATATGGTAGTATTAACTTGTGGCAAAAGCTTCATGATGGAAAATGGATTTATGTTCAGTCAAAACCTAGTAAACTTACTGTTAAATGTCAAAACAAGATGAATGATTATACGCTATCAGGTACAGGAATATTATCTCTTGAAAAGGAATGTATAGCATATTTTCAGACCTTGCAGCTTTCAGGCACTCATGTTTATACGTCAACCCTTCCTGAACAACTGTCTATTGATTTTGATATAACTGAAGATGAATGCTGTAACCGAAAAATTATTAATAACACTATTGATAAGCTAGTTCCTATACACTTATCTCATGTTAATTTAGAGTTATTAAATGTGGTATCCCATAAATTAGATTACTTGGAAAATCAGATAAACCAGGTACAAAGCCAATCTCATCTTGTTAAATATGGATCTTACTACTCATCATCATCATCATCATCATTCAGCCACAAGAAGTCCACTGCTGGACATAGGCCTCCTCCATGGATTTCCAAAAAGACCGGTTGGAAGCGGCCTGCATCCAGCGTCTTCCTGCCACTTGGATGAGGTCATCTGTCCATCTTGTGGCTGGTCGTCCTACGCTGCGCTTGCCGATATGTGGTCTCCATTCGAGAACTTTTCGGCCCCATCGGCCATCAGTTCTGCGTGCTATGTGCCCCGCCCACTGCCACTTCAACTCACTAATCCGCTGGGCTATGTCGACGACTTTCGTTCGTCTACGAATCTCATCATTTCTGATTCGATCTCGTAGAGAAATTCCGAGCATAGCCCTTTCCATAGCTCGTTGCGTGACCTTGAGCTTTCTTATGAGGCCCATAGTTAGAGACCACGTTTCAGTGCCATAAGTCATCACTGGTAACACACACTGGTTGTATAATTTTGTCTTGAGCGATTGAGGTATGTTAGACGAAAAGACTTTTCTAAGTTTCCCGAATGCTGCCCAGCCGAGTTGGATTCGACGATTGACCTCTTTCACGAAGTTGGACCGGCCTAGTTGGACTGTTTGTTTTACTACTCAACCTTACTTATATTATTCTCGCTGTTATTTTCGGGTATGCCACTTATAAGACTTATAAAAAATGTTTTGCTACTACTAATGGTAATTCTTCCTGTTGCATTCAGATCTTTAACCAGTGTTATAATAAGAAAATTAAAAAGGATCAAAATAAAATTAATAATTCAATTGAATTAACTGACTTTACTGATGATGAAGAATGCGACAAGAAGTCTGTCAAGAGCCTTCCAGAGGTTCTATCTACTAGTGATAAGAAAATAGCGTTTCAGAGGTCATCCTCTAGAAATCTTAGTAATTTTAAGGTTTTGGGATTTGGGTTTTATTATAAGTACTTACTAAGTTTTCTTATTTTTGTATACTTACATGGCAGCACTTACCACAGAACCATTTTACCAAACCAAAGACTTTTAGATTTATATTTGTATTTTTCCTAAGTCATACTTACTATTTAGAATATCATATATATAGTATATTTTTTAAACATTTTAAAAATTCCATGCAGTAAAGGGTTAACGGTGTTATTTATGTTATTAAAGATTTATTTAAACTGCATTTGATTGAGGTGTGTTTTAGAGGAAATTTGTTGTATAATATTTAGGCTAATATTTATTTTAAAACTAGATGACCCCGTGAACTTCGTATCACCGACGTCAACCGTTTTTTTTTCTTCTCACCGTTTAAACCTTCCCTGGACTTCCACAACGCACCTTGATTTCCTTAACGTCACTAAACAAAAATCATTAAAATGGAGGTAAGTACCGCCATCTAACCTACAATCTCGGGCCTATGTTTGCTGAAGACACTGGTTTGAATAGTTCACTAAAAACCCCCTAGATGGCATTGTGTCGTTAGGTACTTTCCCGCGGAACGCATGAGTTTTAACTGAAGAATGACACTTTCGCCATTACGCAACGGGATGTCAACGGATGATGTTTATTCAGTTCAAGGAAAAGTGACACTTTATGCTTAGAGCCGTTATTGCTGTTAGACAACCGGTAAGTTATTTATGTTTATTGATGCCATAACGACATTATATTGTTAGTGTCGTTAAGTCAGTAAAAATAGCCTGTTGTTGTTTACAATAATGAATGACATACTGACACTACACTGAAAATGTCGTTACGACTTACGCAAAGTAGTATCACTTTTGTATAAATAGTGACATAATACGCTTACTGACGTTATGTCTCACAGTCAATATAGAATGTTCGTGTGTAATATTGACACTATAATGCATCGTGACATTATGCTTTCGATAATTTTAGTTTTCGCTTTACTAACAAACATACTTTTTTTGTATAGTGACATTTGGTATGACCCAGTAAAAAACAAGATTATGTATCTTATTACGACACAAGTAGCTGTAAACTGAAACTTGTCATATTCCTTTGATTAAAGTTATTTTTCTATCGAATTTAGTTTTGTATCGTTTAGTCAGTAATTTTGTTTATGCGAAAAAACAAAGAAAACTGCTAACTTTTCTATGACAACATGCATTTAACGTATTTAAAAATAGGTTTTTAATAAATTTAAGTTGGAGTATGTTTGGTAATTTATTTTAAACGTTACTTTTTATTATTACTAATGAAATTATTCTTTACAGATAACGATGCCACTACCTTCCGATCGAATTCAAAAGCTAAGAGACATCGCTAAAAGCTGTATTTAAAATGATGACTCAAGTATCAAAAAACAAAGCTGTCTTTCTCAAAATAGACCACCTGCTGCTCAATTGGAGTTTAAGTCTTTATTTGAACCATTAAGTGATTTGGAGGTACCTATGATATTAGGGGTTAAAGTATGAAATTGCCGATTTGTACTGAAAATCTAAATTGTTTATTTTTTAAATTTTTAACAAATTTATTTAATCAAAATAGTTGCCATTATTATCTATACATTGCTGCCATCTAATGGGAAGGTCATTAATGCCTTTGCGATAGAACTCCGACGATCTAGACTGCGCAAACTGTGTGAAAGCATTTTGTACTGCCTCCTGGGAAGAAAACTTCTTGTCACGTAGATAATTGTCCAAATCACGAAAAAAATGGTAGTCCGTTGGAGCAAGGTCTGGTGAATACGGAGGATGACGAATGGTTTCTAACTGCAGTTCCTGAAGGGTCAAAATGGTTTCTCGTGCTGTGTGAGGTTTCGCGTTGTCATGGAGCAATAATGGTGAAGATCGATTCATGAGTCGGGGCTGTTTATTGATTTGACGCAAGTGAGTCAATATTGTGGGTAAGGTAACGTTAAACCATGCCGCTAGTTCCTGGGTAGTTTGACTAGGGTCGGCTTCCACTATCTCTCTTAATTCATCGTTATTCACCTGTCTTTCTCGTGGCTCGTTCTTTAAGTCGAAATTTCCATCACGAAAGCGTTTAAACCAAAATCGCACGGTGCGTTCATTAGTAGACCCCTCTCCAAACGCAGCATTGATATTGCGGGCTGTTTCTGCCACGTTAGTTCCGCGTCGGAACTCGTATTAAAAAATCACTCGAATTTTCGCAGTATCCATCTTTGTTGTCTAAATTGAATAACAAAAACAATTGAAAGTCGATATTCAAATGTTTCACATTTTTTAAAAAAAGAACATCATAGAAACCATTTGAAAAAAGTTTCATTCGAAAACCTCAAACCATGAAGATTCTATGTCAATTCAAAGAACCTATTGCAATAAAACGGCAATTTCATACTTTAACCCCTATTATTATTGGTTCCTATTATACAAATACGTTTTTACATACAAATATTTTTCTTTAAAGGATAGCGTAAACTAAAATTTATATATTGCGACCTGTTATTAAATTAATCTACTTTCATTAATTCGCTAAACATGGCTACCAACGCATGTAATCGCACTAGGTATATCTGTCTTCACTAAAAATTATGAAAAATGATGAAGGATCGGACAAAATACTGTTTTTGTATAAAACCTGTTATGCTGACAATGATTTTAAGGAGATCAAATTAGAAAAAAGCAAAGTCGGAACACGAAGACAAGAGTCAGCATCAACAGGTACTGCAATATCGGAACTAAAAACGCTGTATACTTCTAGGATACCCTTAGCAGAAAGAAAAAAAAAAATTGAAGTCTCTAATTAACAATAACCACATCCCTAAATACTACGCCTCATCTTATTTTGACCAAATTCTTTCTTAATGACGTTAGTTACTTCGAAAAAAATACATTTAATACAATATTACGATCTATAATTGTAAATTCAAGGATAACTAAATCTACAAAATATTTTATATTAATACTTAAGTTGATTCTGATCTCAAATGTTGTGATTTGATAGTATTTTAGGACATACTTGTGCTCACTGCCTACCAAAGTGTTATTGTCGTGATAAGTTATACAACCTAAGATTAAAATAACAGGTTTTTAGATTCATTTTAACTTACATTTAGGTAAAATTGTTGCCTTTTGAGTCATTAATATTTTATAAAAACTTTTAAAAGCGCCTCTGTGTCGCGCAGAATAACGACACTATAATTGTTTTTTTTTTTTTGTTACTTAAAAAGGGTTATATTTGATTTTTATTTTTTGCGATTAGTTCTATTTGTGTTATTTTTTTAATAAATATGTAACCAATATATTATTATATCTCCTACTTTAATTTAAACCCTTTTCAAAATTATCAAAACTTTAAACGCTTGTACTGAAAATGTGTGTATTTCGTTTAGTGACGTTAAGGAAATTAAGGTGCGTAATATATAAAAACAACAATTAGCCAAATTAAAAAATCGAATTCTCGAGTTTTAGTGAGACTAACAAACAGCAATTCATTTTTATATATAAGAGATTGATTTAAAATCGCAATGTTGTATAGGGGAAATTAAAACTTTAGCTTGTACAAGGAAAGTTATTTCTCATAGTAAAATTTTTAATCTAAGGCTGTTCGGCAGCATAGTGCAGTCAAAAGAATCCAGGAACTAATTGATGCAACTACTAGGCAGCTTTATTTTAGTTACTTTCATAGTATTATTTCCCATGGCTAAGTCGGGCAGCATACATTGAGAGCATCTTCGTCTTGCAGAAGAGAGCAATCCAGATTTATTTACAAGGTAAGTCTCAGCGTACGTCCGTCCTCAGCAGGGTTTAGTGCAACAAAAAAGGATATAATTTGATATTAAGTTAATTTTTGCAGTTTGCTACTGAATTTCTACTTCCCAAATGTAGATGGCGTTGGTAGAGTTAAAACATACTCCCTAATAGCATTGAATTTTAGATAGACAAATCCAATGCTAACAGTAAGTTTTAATCCTTAAGGCGTTAATGGCGTTTTTTCGACAAATTGCAGAAACGGTTTTACTTCATTATTGTGTACTTGAGAACCATTAAATAACTTTTGTATTTATAGAATATACTTAACTTTTTATTTTTAGGCATGTCATTAAACAGAAACTTATTAAAAAAACCCAGGCTATGATGTATTGAAAACGCCGGCCATTTCGGACTGAAATATGTATTTTTTAAATAAAAATAAAAACCGACATCAATACACTGCAGCGCAAAAACAGAGAAGTTATTTAGACGAGTGTGACCATTATATTCGATGTAGATGGTGTAGAAGTATAGTTCGGGAGCCGGTGCCAAGTTGTAAGACCAGCACATACATTTTGGGAACCGACTCCAAAATATATTTCAACAATATCGTTTTTATTTTCATTAAAAAAAAATTATTTTACGATTTTTTGTGAATGTCACTACTACTCCGCCAAATTGCGTTTTCCGAAAGCAAATGCATGAGTCACTTTAAAAACTTCCAAATTGCTTCAGTTTGCCTTTGAAATTTGAAGAGTTCCCTCGATTTCTCCAGAATTCAACCATCAGATCCTGGCTTGGTACCTATAAGATCACCTGTTAAGAATGTCTACCTTTTTAAACAAAAAAAGAATTTTCCAAATCCGTCCACGCGTCTTCGAGTAATCGGGGAACATACATAGAAAATAAAAAAGATCCCGACGAATTGATAACCTCCTCCTTTTCTTGAAGTTGGTTAATGAATGTTTAATTTGCCGGTTAGATTTACTTATAACCTGTTTATGTACCTATATATCATCAGATGTTAATTAGATGTTAGCTCACTTTAAAATTAACAACCTATTGCATCATTACGGTTTCAGAAAAGGAAGTTGCACCACTGATGCGGGTGTCATGTTAATAAAACATATTTTTAGTGCATGGGAGGGATCAGAGAACGCCATGGCGTTTTCTGTGACCTCTCGAAACCGTTTGATTGGGTTGATCATCAAACACTTTTGCGGATCAAATATTCTTGCTCTTAAGTAACCACTTTAACCCAGCAGTGCCTTTTCTTTAAAGTAAGGGCCAAAACAATGGATACTACTGCAGCTTTAACCTTATGTGAATCCATGACAACAGGAGTTAACGCGGCGTTTACAATACATGGATTGTGGTGCGATCCCATTATCCTCGATCATGATCTAGATTGATAGTGTACAGGCTACTATCACCAATCCACTACCTCCTATTTCCGAGTAAGGGACCTACGGCAGCTATAATGTAAAGACGTATATTACAGCATGATACATCTCATTGCATCTTTCCATAGAAATCGTCAGGAGACCACACACGACAGCTATAATGCATGGGATACCGCCGTTTAGCCAAAGTATTTTTCGCCAAATTTTACTTCCCAATAAACTTATGGCATCAGTTTCATTTCCCAAATGAAACTTTAGCAAGTTTTCATTTCGCATTTTATTCATTTGGTCAAATTATCATTTCGCATAATTTTACTGCGTCAAGTTTTATTAAGACAAACGTTTATTATGCTAACGTTTTATTTTGGCAAGTGTTATATAGCAAATAATTGTTTGATTAAATTTATATTTCGCATTTTGTTTGTTAGGTCAGTACACATAAGCAAAAATAGGTTCGAAGTTATGAGACAGATCTGTCTCTGCAAAGGTTACTTCAAGGCCACTAACTACATCCTGAAACTTCGGGTGTTAGTTCCTTTTTTTTATATAAAAGCGAAAAAAAAAATTTCACTAAAAAACTTAGTTTTGTGTCAAACTTAAACAAGGTTGGTGCATGGAAAAGTCATAGGTACCCTACATTATGATATGGCAAAACGTGGGATACCGCCGTTTTTGCCAAACGATACTTTTGACTGAATAATGCTTGGTAAAATGAATTTTGACCAAGTATTTATTTGGTAAACAATAACTTGCCATAATAACTTTTGCTAACTGTTTATTTGCTTTAAGTTGTTTTGAGAAATGTTTTTTTGCCAAGTGATAATTTGCGGAAAATAGTTTGGGAAGTAATACTTTGGGAAACGATTTTTGGCAATACATTAGTAAACCATAATGCATATTTTTACATCTTCGTATGTTAAGATACAGAGCAATAGGTACCTACATTAAACCATAACAGCTGGAAAGTGCAGACGTATATCAATGGATGGATTTAGGGAAAGTATTATACATTACCTGTTGTGTGTGTGATAATTTACGATAATGTAAAGCTATACATCCCAGGATGTAATGTACATTAGTAAACATTATAGCTGCTGTGTGTGAAGTCCTTAACAGATCGTGGCAATCGGCATTTGCAACGGTATCCGCGATACAGGTTCGCCTAGTGCAGAAGCCATCGGAAAGCGTAGTTGGAAGTAAATATAATTTTGGTGTACTCTCATTACATTAAGTACTTGTATAAATAAATAAACCTAATTATCAATACGCATGTATCGGCAACGAAGCGGTTGGTGGGTAAACCGTACCGTACCGTACCGTACCGTACTGTACTGTACTGTACTGTACTGTACTGATGCGACATCGACAGGGCAAGCGGGGCGTGGCGAAGGGGGAAGCAGGGGAGTAATCGCATTCCATCCAGCGAGGCGAGGTGCAGTGCAGATAAATGGTGACACTGACGCGTTATATAGTTTTTACCCACCAACCATTTCCTTTCTGGGCTATAATGTATAAAAGTAATTTTGAAATTATTTTTTTATCTTATCTATCGGTTGGTGGGTAAACGGAGACAGATCTGTCTCTGCCAAGGTTACTTCAAGGCGTCACTAACTACATCGATGCCCTAGCTACACTATCTCATTCTTGATTCTATTTACTACCTATTCATTAACCACAGTTAAGTAGTGACCAAAAACAGGAATTCAATGTCAGAGAACCAATGCTAAGCAATGTCACATACTGTATTTACCCTTATGATACCCTGCTTACAATGACGTCGTCATTGCTTAGCAAGAACACAGCATGATCACTTACTGTATTTATCACAAGTGACAAAATAAGAAAACAGAGTTCCAAATATTTAGCATAAGCACATCAAATACCACATGCTGTGTTTATCCTAAGCATTCACATTAACTTATGAGAACGCGAATGGCTTACGATAAGAGCAGTATGGGATTATACTCTATTTTTACTAAGCAACTCCTAGAAGTAAATTAACGAGTGACCTTAACATTGATGCAGTAACTTCAGACCTTCAGTACCTGTACATGGGTCTGAGGAGGGAAGTCGAAGGGGACGGGAGGGAATTGCGCTAGCGTCGCGCCACCAACCAAAATGGTCCCGTGACGTGATAATTCAGTCTAATCAGTATTCATTCAGTTCAGATTCAGTTACGATTCAAGACGCTTCTCCACCCCACGGCTGCTCATGGCGATGTTGGCGCCAAAAATCCGTAAGAATTCCGTAAAAATGAACCTAGAGTTTACTTGAAGAATATGATGGTGGTAAAAGCAACCTGGGGAAAATATGTTCTCGAATTTAAAAACAACCATGACGAAGATCACTACCAAACTTTGGATTTTTTGCTTCTCAAATATTTGAAAACACAAATCTTGCCCAGTGCCGAACGAAAAACCATCTCCTAGAGGTGTAAAAGAGTCTACGAAAACCGCAATTATTACCAAATAGAGTTAATGCCTGAAAATCGAAGGATCTATTGGGAAAATTTGCCCACTTCACAATTTGGTAGCGATCTAGAATAACTTATTCCTTTTCTATTGTCTAGATTATAAATAACGTTGATCTCAACCATTGCTCAATAATTAATGTGTGATAAATATGTGTTCATTACAATTAAGTTAAGATTTCGGTGACTAGAAAAGACTAGTTAAAATGGAGACTGATGTGAATTATGTGTTTATGAGGTGCTAATCCTATCCTACATCAGTTAGATCTACCATTCCTAATACGACCTTAGGTCTGTTTAGGCTATTAATACGTTAGAATTTTAACCGTTTAATGATTAATACATATATTACATGGTTTACATATTTTTAGATTTCTATAAGTGTTTGCAGGTAGGTACCTAAGTACCTAATTAAATTTCTTTTCCTTTTGTTTAAGATTTAAAGTGAAAGTTGTTGTTTAAAGTTAATTTTAGATTATAAATTAAACTAAATAAACGAGGATCTCAAACTAGATTTCATTTCATTTCATGCTTTAATGCTGCTCACAAAATAATGTACAAGCGATGAACGGTAAAAGATCATTTAACATTTTGTGGCACCCCAATAGATTAATAATTAAAACGCAGATCTCAACAGTATTCAATAATTTGGTGCCAATTCATAGTAATTAAAGTACAAAGTAAATTGTTGATAAGTTGTCACACATATCAGAGTAAGTAAATAATAAGAATATGAAATTAATAACATACTTTTTGTTACTGACTTTCCTACTTAACATTCCTATTAGTTACAGCTATTAGAGGTACTTTTTTCGTTGATTGGAATTAATCACTCTAAGCTTTGAAGTGCAGATGCTGTATTTGTATAAAGTATCCGGGACAAAAGGTAATTAACAATTGCTTAGCAATATGCAGTATCTTACATTACTTAGCATGAGTACAGTACCTATGTACAGTAGATGCTGTACTTATGTTATGCAATTAGAAGTATATGGCCCAAAGAGGGTCCTTAGCATAAAGTGTTTTTCCTAAATAAAAACCGCCCCACCAGTGGCCTAATTACGCTCACCAAATCCTGAGCGATTCCAATCGTCTAACTGTCAAACTCCATACTAATTTGACAGTTAAACGATTGGAATCGCTCAGGATTTGGTGAGCGTAATATAGGGGCAGGTCTTTGTTAACAAATTGTACGTTGCTAAAAAGTACATTTTATTTTCTATACGACCAAATAAAAAAAAACTGATTTTTTAAACATGAAGTCATACACACAAAAAAACAAAAAAGAAACTTTGGCGGCCATTTTCTCGAAACTATGTAAATGGTAGTTACTTACTGCACTTATAATTAGCACGGCAGCATAGAACAGTCCAATTTTTTTTAATTAAGAACGTAAAAAGTGGACGCGATCTGTAAAAATATTAAATTCTTACTTACAGCAATTTCGTTTGTTGCAATGCAAACACTTGAAATAATCACAACTGACAATAAATACGGAGGAAGACTCCTCTATCGAAAGAAAGCTAACCAAACAGTGAACGAATTGAGACACCCAGCTAGCCCCACTCGTTTATGATAAAAAAAAGTAACAAAAAGGTAATTCACCGACCAAAGTTCGCCGAAGTGACTTGAGCACAGTGTTGCCAGACGCTGGCCGGTCAAAATCGCCTTGTAGAAACAGTCGCCCAAAAATCGTCTAGCCCATTCGAATTCGAGCCATGTAGCACGAACACGCCTCAATGAAATGCCTTGTTTAAAAGTGACGCTTGTAGGTTTGTACGCATTTCCGAAATTATCGCAATTAATTTAAAAAAATGTGAAAATATCTTTTTGACTCGAAATTAAAGGTAAATCACCACTTACACTTACACCCAGAATACAGGAATAATGGCTGGTTTACATTTGCTATTTTTTAATACATATTTAGCATACTATTTCAAAGCATACTAAAAAAGCACGCATTTGGCAAATGTGAATGTGCTATGCTTTGTATGTAGCACGCTAAAAAATCTGACTGACGACGGTCAGATTTTTTTTCGTTTCTGTGCTTTTAAAAAAGTATCTAATAAAAATGGCGTCATAAGTGAAGTAGAAATACATGGGTGCTTGGATTCGTGGATTCTTGGATGGAAACTTTTAAAAACAAAATCCATGGAGATAATGCATATTATTATGCAGACATTGAAAAAACTTTAAACATAAATATAAATGACGTGAAACTAAAAATAAAGAATATCCGCTCATCGTATAGTACAGAACTTAAAAAGGTAAAGATATCGAAAAAAATCTGGCGCAAGCACAAACGTATTTTGTATGTACCAAAGGTATTTGGGTACAGCATCGTGGATACATTTTTAAAAAGAGTTATGTCTCTTCAAACGACATTTTCAAACGTGGTAAGTTTAACAAGTATATATGTTCAATAATAAAACTCATTATTCATTACTAATTTCTATTTTTTTCGATTATTATTATTTCTTTGTTTGTATTTTAATATGTATAGTATTTTTTCTGATTTAATGACAAATGTGTAGTTTTCAGATTGTTCCCTGTACTTATAGTATAAGACAATATTGCTTCATAGTTCTAGGTGAACGGAAAGTACTCTATAAATGTTGATCCCTTGGATGTCGAATTATATATTTGTAAAAGATAGTAAGGTATTTATTTAAAATAAAAGAATAATATTGTAATATTCGTATTAAAAGTAAAATAAAAGAATAATATTGTAATGTTCGTAAACGGCGGTGGTAGCCTAGTGGGTAGAACCTCGGACTCAGAAGTGGGAGACCCAGGTTCGATCCCCGGTGCGCCATGTACCTATGACTTGGTTTTCTAAGTTATGTACATTTGTGAATTTATAGTAGTAATACCACTCGCTAACTGTGAAGGAAAACATCGTGAGGAAACCTGAGTGTCTGAGCTATTCACATACCTCAGCGCTTGAAATCGCCAATCCGTGGTGGGCACGCGTGGTGATTAAGCCCATACTCTCTCCCCGAGAGAAGGCCTGTGCCCTACAGTGGGACGTATATAGGCTGCTTATGTAATGTTCGTATTGTCTCTAAATCTAGTTCACTTGCCACGGAACTGAACCCACGCGTGATGTAAAGTAGTCAGCATATCGGTTTTTTACATCTTGTGCAGAAATCATAGACCGGTTCCCAGTATGTAAAATTGGTACCTAATGGTTCATTCTTCACTAGTAACAAAACCAGTTGCAGTATTTTCAATATTTACGCTGCCAGCTTGTAAATGAGATGCATTGGTTTTTCGCAGCCAATTGACATTTCAAAATAGTAACCCGGATATTTTAATAGCTTAGCGGAAAGTAGGTAAAAAGCTAAGGGATTTGCTTCCAACCCTTTTCCAAAGGGATTTTTGGTTTTTTTATTTTATATTAATTTTTTTTTGTAACAACCACTTGTGGGCTGAAAAACTCCTGAGCCATTGCCATAAAACCTTAAAAGACAAGAAGCAAGCAGTGTTGCCGTACCGAGAGAAATTTCCCTTTTGAAAGAAACAGGCTTGAGATACGAAGAAGGGGAAAAGGACGTACGGCTTTTATTCCATTGATTTTAAAAATAATTCACTTATTAATTAACTATTCATACATTTATGTTTCAGTTGTTGTGACATTGCAGCTTGAAGTAATCTAAAATGGCGTATGTATTTCAAATGGGATTTTTTTCTTGTACGGAACCCTAAAAAACTACCTACCTAAATCATCTGAATAATTTTGAAGAAGAAGTGAATACATACATTGATACCTCTATAGCCTACGAAACTATAACCATCAAAGTGGCAACACTGATGTCAACGCGTCCAACAAACGTCAAATTCACAGATTATATTCGGATGTCAACATGACATTGACAGTTAATTTTTTTTTTACTTCTAAGCAACGGTATTGCAGCTCTTCAGCCCACATCCTTAATATTTGATTTATTTTTAAAAAATCTCTAAAACGAATGAACAAAGAAATAATAAAAGTTGGTTTCGTAGTAAGTTTTTATGGCTTTATCAATGGACATTAAAATTTGGCTAGAAATGAAAACATGTCAATTATGCAGGAAAATACAGGTTTTAACAACAGATACCACTTTATCCGGAGCAAGAGCAATTGGTTTTTCAAATATGCGAAAACGAGAAGCTAATATTCCAAAACAGATCTCAACTATTCTTCTTGCTTCTTTGTTTTAAGATTTTATCCTAACGTTTTGTTTCAGTTTTCTAGTACTTGTCATCTCTGTGTTAAGCCGCGGACAGACAGACAGACGGACGCACATGGCGAAACCTATGAATAAGAAAACCTTAGAAGTATTTCTTCATACTCAATAACAACCCCAATCCTCTCGATTAGTCTTTACCAATGAAATGAGCGCAACATGATGAAGTAAATCACTCTGTGATTGGTTCATTCTGTGCGCCATGCGTGACAACGTTAACGTTGATTGGGCGATAGTAAGTGACAGCGTAATTGACGATTGGTTTTATACACGTCGAAATATCTAGGTTCCTCACAAGATGCCGGATGCGCGATAAATCGCCTTATCTGGCAACACTGCTGGAGGATATTTTTTACATTGTGTGGCGATTCTGAAAAACCAAAATTACCCTAAATCCTGACTAATATTATTAACGCGAAAGTTTGTATGGATGGATGCATGTTTGTTACTCTTTCACGCAAAAACGGTTGAACAGATCCAGATGAAATTTTGCACAGAGATAGATTATAGTCTGGATTAGCACATAGGCTATTTTTTATCCCGGAAAAATACACATCAAAATTACCATGCGAACGAAGTCGCGGGCAACAGCTAATTATGCAATAATATTAAAGGTCTATCAAAAAAATACCGGACGCCAATGCCGTGGAACCGCAACGATATTAATCTAAAGTAATATTACCTATTTGATTCGTTACAAACCCTAACCTGAGTTAAAAGGCCATTCAATTTGTGTCAAAGCGATGAACTTGAATGTAAATGAACTATGCGGCTTTAGTTTCAAATTGTGCAAATGAGTAATTAGCCCAATAGTGACGTAAAATTTAGTGACAAATTGGGTTTAGTTTAAATTGTGAAAACTGGGCTTAATTGGTTATTTGTACATATTTATTTAAAATCCTACTAAACTTATGCACACAATAAAGTAGGTATTCAGTTTGTGACCATTTTAATTTGCATAGTGATTATTTGTGCTCAAAGCTACATAATATGAAATAAGTAATAATAATCCACGTACTTAATACAATCACTTATCCTAAACCCAAATTAGGAAATCCTGTGTTATGGTAATCAAACCAAGCACGGGCATCACAAATATGGAAATACTTATACAAATTGAGTAAAAAAGTTATATAAAATCAAGTATGGCATGTTTTTCAGTTGTTGTGATACACTTTACAATCTTATTAATGCAAAATGCTACCACAGATTAAGTACACAATCGTACAAGATATGTCAATTTACCTCAAATTTCAGCGAAATCAAAAATGGAAATACTGGTAGCATTTTGTATGACGTCACTAGGGGAAGACCGCAAACGGGTCACTATCAGTGTTGCCAACTGCTTTTTTTACCTAGTAGCGTAGCTAGACATCTTACAAAATGTTGCTAGATTGCCAGTTTTGTTTACCCCAAAAACTTACTAGTAGTAGCTAAATGTTACAGTAGGTTGGTAGATCAAAATAAAATTACAAATTCTGATAATATTTAACATTTATTTTCATTAAATTTAACAAGAGCGTTTAATTTTAAATTAATTAAAAATTATTATAAAGAAGATTTTGATGGCTGTGGATCAGAATCTTTTATTGATTTGGAATATTTTTCTTCGGGAAAAACACTGTCATAGCAGCATTTGCCACTTTTTCTAAGGTAGTCGATGGAGAGATGTAGAGGATAGAGTTCGCACGTCTCATAATGAAATGAAATGTTGCTAGAAAAAGTAGCTAAAAAATGTAGCTAGATCTAGCTATAAAGTAGCTAAGTTGGCATCACCATCACTGCTCACTATATTGTACGGCCCGATAACGTACAGCCAATAATGCACACCCCAATAATTCATTATTAAAGGACACCGTTATATAACGGTGTCCTTTAATAATGAATTTTATATAACGGTGTCCTTTGATCATGAATTATTGCTTTTTGTTGCACTAACCCGTGCTAAGGACAATTTTAAAAAACCTATTTAGAGGCTAAACATTCCACCCATGCCGGGACTTGAACCCGCGACCTCTGGCTACTGAAATCTACTACACGTTTTTCCACTACCAAGTTTTCGATATCTGCTCTAAATCTACTAAGGCGGGTCTCCTGAATTGAATACACAATAGTATATTCATCATCATTATTCAGCTCCAAGAAGTCCACTGATGGACATAGACCTCCTCATGGATTTCCAAAAAGACCGGTTGGAAGCGGCCTGCATCCAGCATCTTCCTGCCACTTGGATGAGGTCATCTGTCCATCTCGTGGCTGGTCGTCCTACGCTGCGCTTGCCAATATGTGGTCTCCATTCGAGAACTTTTCGGCCCCATCGGCCATCAGTTCTGCGTGCTTCG
Source organism: Yponomeuta malinellus (assembly GCA_947308005.1). NCBI lineage: Eukaryota > Metazoa > Arthropoda > Insecta > Lepidoptera > Yponomeutidae > Yponomeuta > Yponomeuta malinellus. Next base: position 8,408,554 of record OX371006.1, on the reverse strand, counting down.
TCCCCCCCCCCCCCACTGCCACTTCAACTTACTAATCCGCTGGGCTATGTCGACGACTTTCGTTCGTCTACGGATCTCATCATTTCTGATTCTATCTCGTAGAGAAATTCCGAGCATAACCCTTTCCATTGCTCGTTGCGTGACCTTGAGCCTTCTTATGAGGCCCATAGTGAGAGACCACGTTTCAGTGCCATAAGTAACTGGTAACACACACTGGTTTAACACACACATAATTTTGTCTTGAGCGATTGAGGTAATTAGACGAACATACTTCTCTAAGTTTCCCGAATGCTGCCCAGCCGAGTTGGATTCGACGATTGACCTCTTTCACGAAGTTGGACCGGCCTAGTTGGACTGTTTGTCCTAAGTAGGCGTATTCGTCTACAACTTCGAGAGTCGAGTTCCCCAATGTTATTGGGGTAGGCACAACACGGGCGTTCGACATGACCTTCGTTTTGTCATTTTCATTTTAAGGCCCACACGTTGGGAAACTCGACTGAGGTCTTCGAGCATTATGCAGAGGTATTTCATCGTTTCTGCCATGACTACAATATCGTCGGCAAATCAAAGGTGAGTGATGTACTCGCCATTTATAATGATGCCGCGTCCCTGCCATTCTAGAAGCTTGAAGGCATCTTCCAGTGCGTTCGTGAACAGTTTCGGAGAGTTAACGTCTCCCTGTCTCACACCTCTTCTCAATGGAATTGCCTCCGAATTCTGCTCCTGTACTCGGACGGACATGGTGGCGCTGTTGTGCTAGCACTTCAGCACCTCGATATACCAATAGTCAATACGGCAACGCTAGAGAGACTCGAGCACTGCCCATGTCTCGATCGAATCGAAGGCTTTCTCATAGTCCACAAACTCTGAGCAGAATGTCAAATTATACTCCTCAGTCTTCTGTATAATTTGCCGTAGCGTGTGGATGTGGTCTATGGTACTATAGCCCTTTCGGAAATCAGCTTGTTCGGGAGGCTGGAAGTCATCAAACCTACGTTCGAGAGGATTCGCCGGAACCCTAAAAAACAGCTTATAAACATGGCTCAGAAGCGAGATAGCTCGGTATTTCCTCAATAGAGTGCTATCCCCTTTCTTGAAGAACAGCGTCACCACGCTTCTGTTCCATGCTTCTGGCGTTTTTCCTTCGAGCACGACGGAATTGAAGAGCTTCTGAAGGACTTTAAGTACTGGTGCTCCACCCGCTTTCAGGAGCTCTGATGTGATTCCGTCCTCTCCTGGTGCCTTGTTATTCTTGAGCTGTTTCAGGGCCATCCTAATCTCGTACAGGCTGATGTCCGAGATATCTTCGGTATAATGTCGGGTCAGTTTGACTCTCGGATCTTTGTTCAAACTGCTAACAGGTTTTGCGACTAATGTGTATAGCTCTCCGTAGAAACTCTCAATCTCCCTCAGCATTTCTGATTTGATCGACGTTATACTGCCGTTCTCGCTCTTCAGCTTCGTCAGCCGGCTTTGCCCTGTCTTTTGCAAACGCTTCGGAGCCCTTGTTCCGCTCTATAGTCTCTTTAATACGTTCGGTATTAAAGGAACGAATATCGTGCCGCATAGACTTTGAGATGTGTTAATAGAGCTGCATATATGACTCAACATCCTCGGGGGACTGCAGTTGCAATGCGCGACGTTTTGCCATGAGGTCGACAGATAAGTATAGTTTGAGAGCTTTTGTGGTCTACTCGTACGGTTGGGTCTATAGAACTTTGAGCCCACACTGTACGAACAGTTTCTACAAACCTGTTATTGATCTCGTCCACCGATGCGGCGCTTTCCAGGCACTCAAAGCGATTTGACAATTCGAGTTGAAAGTTCTCGGGGTTTTGGATATGGGCACGAGTAGGTCGGAGCGTGGACTTCATGAGTCGAGACCTCTCAAGTACAATAGTATATTGCTGCGCCCCAATGTTTCATTGTTATGTTTCAAAAGAAAACACGCGCAGGAGAAACGCCTAAGAAAGTGAAAATGTAATAAAAGCTAAAGCGGTGGTAGCCTAGTGGGTAGAACATTGGACTGCGAAGCGGGAGACCCAGGTTCGATTCCCAGTGCGGGCATGTATCTATGACTTCGTTTTCTAAGTTACGTACATTTGTGAAGTAATTGTAGCAATACCACTCGCTAACGGTAAAGGAAAACATCGTGAGGAAACCTGAGTGTCTGAGATATTCAGCAAGGCCTGTACCCTACAGTGGGACGTATATAGGCTGCTTATAATAAAAGCTAAAAGTGGCCACAGTGACAACCACGAACTAAGTAGACTGCTTTGCTTTTTGGTTGGTAGCACCAAGTGGTGCCGATTATATTTTACAGCACAATTTGGCTTTTTCGTTCGCAGATACTTTTCAAGAGACTTCCTGAGATTAGGCTTTGTATTCTAAATAACAAAACTTTAGTCCGAAACACAGTTATATAAAATATTGTCTGTCGATTTTATATTTATTTTGAACGCAGCTTTAAAGTCAAATAAATGAATTACGCTTCTGCAAACGAGGCACCACTCTATTAAGTGAATTTCTTGTCTATGGTTGGACACGGATTATTGCCCCGTACCGATTTTGTACAGCCCGATAATGCGCACGCGGATAGTGTACACCCAATTATCTGTGTTCATCCACACGGATTATTGGCTGTACATAATCGGGGTGTGCCTTATCGGGGTGTGCGTTATTGGGACGTGCGTTATAAGGAGTATTATATTCCTTGTGCATTATTGTCCCCGTGAACGAAGAGTCCGCGCCACCAAAGTCCATTTAGTTAAGACATTTTTGTCCTTATTTCAATGTAACAAGGATCTCCTCCGCGTGGGGACATGACATGAGTTGTGGTTGCATTGGGTGGGGCGTCGTTCCGAATTGACGTTGTAATGTTTTTACGAATTCGGGTTTTTCTTGGTATATTAGGGGTCTAACCCGATGAATAAATTAATATTTTTTATATTGTAGGTGCTTTTGATAGGAGGTTTGAGTTTTCTTTTTGAATGTGGCACAGACGTGAAGTCTTTGGAATGTGGTTTAGGATGTAATTTTATTATTGTAAAAAAGTATCTTTCCTTTAATGGGGATGGTGGCAACACGAACCTAATTACAGATGGCGACACTGAGATTTAGCCCGACAATGTTTGTTTTGATTTATAAGTTTTGCTTATTTTCGGAATTTTTCATGGAAATTCAACATGAAAACGTCATGAAATGCTCTTCACAAAAGAAGGGGAAGCTACCTATAATTTATACCAAAACTGAAAAAGCAAAGTTTTTCATACCGTGAACGGAATACAGACTGTAATACAAGGTAATAACCAGAAAAATATTGTTTTAACATTTCTTGCAGAAATAATCGCATACCTACCTACCTTTAATAAATACCTAGCTCTTTACGGGCTGATTTATTGATTATAAATTGTAAAATGTCATGCAGAGACATGTCATGAGAGTTCATGCAGAAATAGTACTAGGTATTTCTGCATGAACTCTCTTAATTTTATTCCAGTTTGGAGACGAAGCATCAACTGTTTTATCTTGTATGATACCTAAAACATTTCGAGCGTCTCCTTTAGCTCTGTCGAGCTAGGAATAGGTATGGTTACAGTTTTTCCAATCGCAATTGGCAGAAATTTTTGTTTAGATAATTGTTTCATAATTGATAATTGTCACTTGTTTGCGGACCACCGCAAGTATTTACAAACTTGTTCAAACATATTACAAGGTACAGTCGACGTTTGACTGAGTCTGCCAGTCGCTTCTAGGATCGACTAGGCAAAGCCCGTAACAGATTATTTTACTTCCGACGTTTGACACTAACTACAAATAATAAAAAACGGCCTAGCGCGAGTGCGGAAACTCGACCTTGATTTGCCAAAGATGTAGGTACCTACCTACATTAGATCTATAAAACACTAGGGCTCAGATCTTCTCAGAGAGAGAGAGAGAGTATGGGCTTAATCACCACGTGTGTCCACCGTGGATTGGCGATTTCAAGCGCTAGGGTATGTGAATAGCTCAGAAACTCAGGTTTCCGCACAATGTTTTCCTTCACAGTTGCATGTGTCGGTATAAGGTAGGTAGTTTATTTCTAATATTTTGACATGTATTTTATTGCATAGATTTTGATTTTGGAACAAGAAGCCAGGATAATAAATAAATCAATTATACTCTTTCCAATAAGAGGTGTTATTTTGAATAGCCTGCTATTTCGGTAGATGTCACTTTTGAAGCTGTCATTTTTTGACATTTGACAAGTAGAAACTACGCCATTTGATCTAGACAACGTTTACTTTCAACCATTGATCTTTTACGGGAAAAGTTTCCGGACCATGTTATCTCTCGAAGAGGTGATCACAATTGGCCACCGAGATCTTGTGATTTAACACCTTGCGACTTCTTCAGACTTCTTCCTTTAAGGCCACGTGAAAGAGAAGGTCTACGCCAACAGCCCAGCGTCGAATCAAGATCTCAAAGATGGAATTCGTGAGGCTATTGAGGACAAGGGCAGCCACTTCGCGATTTGATTATGGAAAATTTCATGAAAAGGATATTTTTCACTATTAATGGCATACCTTCCTCTTCATAATGAAATAAACATCCGATCATTTATATATAAAAAATGGCATTTTTCTTTGAATATCAAAATAACACCTCTTATTGGAAAACCCTTTATATTTGTCTACTGAGTACACAACTCTACTTATGCAGGTAAAGATAAATTAAATAGAAACATTTATTCAGTCACTTCATTTTTATTAGAAACTCATCGATTTGAAAATAAATAGGTAGGTATTTATTAGGTACCTACATCTATAGGTACTATGACAAAAACAAATTTTACATAACAAAATACAAAGATAGGGAGGTAGGTACTACCTACTACAAAGAATAAAAATATTATAAGGTCCTTCCTTTAAAATGTAGGGATAATAAGATGCATCAGGTGCATGAAACACAGGACAGATTATAGTAAAATTTCGAAGTCAAACAAACCACAAACATTGAAGAGACATGGACATGATGAACACTTTCAGCGATTTCCAAAAATATTTTTGTATAATTGCGCTAGCTTAAAAAATATTGTACTCACATATAGTTCAATTGATTAATTGCAACATTTACAAGACTACACTTTGAAAGCCTACGTCGGACGGAGTTTTATTATGTTATATTTCACAAGTTCCGTTAAAAACAATTCGTTTCTGAAGGCCCGTTTACACGTTCGGGTAAGCAAAGGCAGAGTATAACTACCACCACTGTACTTACCAAACTGTAAATCGGTCTTCAGCGGTAGGTACTATTCGCTAACGACATTGGCAAACCTAGCTAGTCTTAGCATTGAATGCTTGGACTTTATTGTATGAAGACTTTTTGGTAAGCGCAAATGGAACATTGGAATGCTTAGTGCGAGCGCTTGTGTGTAGGTACTACACAATGTGTAATGCAGTAACTTGTACACATTATGTAGTACTTAAGTTCAAGGCCTCGTTTCTGTTAGTACATTAGTACAACGACAGACAAAGTAAGTTCAAGGTCTCGATCCTGTTAGTACATTAGTACAATGCAGACACACGGTCGGGTCACGTGACGTGTTTTTTCATACCATTGACGACTAGACTTTGATAATTAAATGAAATCGGCGCGTTCATGCAGAACTGTATGTACCACACAATGCATTAACAGAATCTAGGCCCTGATGTTATCATCTGGCATATCGATAAGCGCTTGGCAATTGATGGTTGAAGTCTGGTCAATTTCGTCAGCGAATAGGGGGCCAGAATGCCACAGAATTACCCTAAATACGATAAATATTATTATGGGAGGATCACCAGGCCCACGCTGGCTCGTAGGCGTCGAATGCCCACTTGTCAGCGTGACCCTTTGGCCAGCTGAAGCCGCTGTCGGACCACTGGAACGGTTGGACCCTATGCTTGTTGATCTTGACCAGCCTGTCTCTCTCTGCTTGCTCTAGCTGCTGCCTCAGGAGGTCCATCATCTCGTCGCCGTCGATGTTTGGCTCGTCATCGAACTGGTCGGTGTAGATGGACGCGACGGTACCCTTGTTGAAGGCGGTGGAATTGCGCGTCACTGCGTTGAAGGGTGGGCCGGACTGCGCGTAGAAGCGCGTCTCTGCGCTACCTGCACTGCCTGTTAAGATAACGTTGCTTCTTTAGTACTCACAGTCTAACCGTTACATACATACCTACATAAACTCACGCCTGCATCCCAGAGGATGTATCGGCCGGTAAGGGACGGTCCAGGCGGACATACTTCGACCAAATAGGGGATGTATTAGCAAAGGGCAAGTTAAAAAGTACCCGAAACCGGCGTGTATGCAACGAGTAATGAATGTTGAGGAAGCGAAAGTGATCTGCCCCCCACCCCTCTACCGTCTTGTTTATTATTATTATTATTATTATTATTAATCGTTTATTTCGGATCATAAAATCAATTCCTCTACGAGTAAATCACATTTAATTTAGGTATAGACTTGAATCTGTCTTAAAAATAGGATCTCCAAAGTAAAATCTCCAACTTAAAACATTCTTTTGGGCTCAAATAGCAGTTTGCTTAAAGAACACATAACATAATGTGTTTTACATTATTTTTTTATAAATAACACTAAGAACACTCTTTGATTTGGCCAGAATCTTTAACAAATGTTTAGATGAGGGTACATTCCCTGACCTAATGAAATATAGTAGGCTCGTTCCTTTATTTAAAAGTGGCGACAGGCAAGATCCCACAAATTTCAGACCAGTCTCGGTTCTACCCGTTTTGAGTAAAATATTCGAGAAAATAGTTCTAGGTCAACTACTTACACACTTTAATAATTATCAACTTTTTCATAGTGAGCAATTCGGTTTCACGCAAGGGCGGTCTACGACGGATGCTGGTGTCACATTAGTTAAACATATATTTAGTGCATGGGAGGATCGGAAGGATGCTATAGGTGTTTTCTGTGACTTGTCGAAGGCATTTGACTGCGTAGACCATAAAACACTTCTCTTAAAATTAAAACACTACGGAGTGAATGGGAGGAGCTTAAAACTTATGAGATCATATTTAGAAGGGAGGGTTCAAAAAGCTGACATAAATAGGACTAAATCATCCGGGTCGGAGGTTAAGATGGGAGTGCCACAGGGATCTATTTTGGGGCCGTTCCTTTTCCTCGTATATGTAAATGATTTGCCGTTCATGGTTCAAAATATTTCAGAGATAGTATTGTTTGCAGATGACACGTCACTTATTTTTAAGATTAAGAGACAAGAAAATGACCTTGCGGGTACAAATAATGCTCTCTCTAAGGTACTATATTGGTTTACTTCTAATAATTTATTATTAAATTCAAAAAAGACAAAATGTATAAAATTTACACTACCAAATGTCAAAATGGTTGACAGCAATGTTATATTGGGGAATGATAAACTAGACCTTGTAGAAGAAACTGTATTTCTGGGTATCACAATTGATGCAAAGCTTCAATGGGGTCCTCATATAGGAAAATTGGCAAATAGGCTCAGTTCTGCAGCATACGCAGTTAAAAGAATCCGGGAACTAACTGATGTCGCAACTGCTAGGCTTGTTTATTTTAGTTACTTCCATAGTATTATGTCCTATGGTATACTACTGTGGGGTCGGGCTGCAGACATTGAGACCATCTTCGTCCTGCAGAAGAGAGCGATCAGATTCATATATAAGCTAGGCAATAGAGATTCGTTAAGAGATTTCTTTAAAGAAACCAACATCCTAACAGTTGCTAGTCAGTATATCTATGAAAATATTATGTATGTTAGGAAAAATATCAGTGACTTTAAAACTGTAGGTAGCCAACACAATGTAAATACTAGAAATAGACATAAACTTTCGTTCCCAAAATTTAGGCTGGCAAAGGTTAATACATCCTTTATGGGGCATTGTATACGTTTCTACAATAAGATCCCTGAGGATATAATAAGCTTGCCAGAAACGCTGTTCAAAAAATGTGTGAAGCGCACTTTGTGCCAAAAAAGCTACTATAACATTAAAGATTATTTAGATGACAATGATGTCTGGAATTAAAGCCAGTTCAATGCATGAGTTTTAGAACATTTATATAAATCCTGTAAATTAAGGACTTGAAAAGACTAAGTTTGGAGTTTTTTTGTCCATTTTTTCTCCAAAATGATCTAGTTTTTGAAATGGACACCTAGTTTAACTTGTAACGTTCATTAAGTCGCAGTTTCTGTGCTACTTTGAATAAAAAAAATTGATTTTGATTGATTTTGATTTTGATTTAGGAGCAGTCACATACAAAGTGTAACTGAAATAACGGAAAACTAGACAGTTAGATTGTACCATTTCCAATAAGCAAAAGTTTACCGTAAAATGTTTAATTCTATATTTGAAACGAATTGGTCGCGCCAAACTCAAATTTGTTTCAAACACATTGTCCTGCAACATATTCATGGCAATGTGTGACGTCATGGACGTTAAAAGAGTCAACAGTTCATTTTAAACGAACCCAAACCATAGTTGTACATTTTTCCCGACATTCATGGAGCTCCTGCATCATTGATCCAGCATATCAAACAAAACGTTACAAATGCCTCAGACTCACCGCTAACGACCTTCGTGTCAATGACCCCGTACGCCTCTCTGTGTCTACTGAGCACGTCGCCTCTGACGCCCAGCACCGCCCAATAGCCCTTTTCGCGCAAGATGCAGTCTACTCCCACACACGCATCGTCGCTGGCCGTGCTGAATTAGCATATAAAAAAATCGGTTAACTAAATGCTGAGCACATGATTATGAGTGGTCATGCATGACACATTAGTGTGGTCATCGGGAAATAAATAAAACTGGCCAAGTGCGAGTGATTCGCGCACGAAGGGTTCCGCATCATTTATCTATACAACATTAGACAAAGATCGAATTTGAGAACAGCGCCATCTATAGAAACCAACAAGAGGCGTTTAACATTGACATTTAACGACATGACATCGGCGTTGTGAAGGTAGTAACATTGATGGCCGCTAGATGGCGAGCGCTGTCTTTAGACAACATTTGTTGTATCGGAGCCCCGCTTAAATATTTATTTTATACTGTTTTTAGTATTTGTTTGTCGCTATGGCAACAGAAATATCATCTGCGAAAATGTCAACTGCCTAGCTGTCACGGTTCATGACATACAGCCTGGTGACAGACAGACAGACGGACAGTGAAGTCTTAGTAATAGGGTCCCGTTTGGCACCCTTCGGTTACGGAAAAGTAGCCTTGTAAATATTACGAATTTAGGATTACGTATCTCTAGTCTAGGGGCAGCGGTTAGATTTGTATTAAATTTGAGTTATGCACTTTATTTCAATCAATCAATCAGCCCGTTGGCCCGTACTCGTCTACTGTTGGACATAGGCCTCCCCAAGTATGCCACTTTTTTCAGTCTTCGGCTATCGTCACCCAGCCGCTACCAGCAATCTGCCTTAGATCGTTGGTCTTGCGAGCTGGCGGGCGTCCTACGTTGCACTGCGCTTTATTTCCCTTCCCTAGTGTTCATAGTTTCAAACTAACTATTATCACTCCTTAGGCTGGCTAGAAGAAATTTTAAATTCGCTTTTTTGCGATAGGTAGGTATTTAAAATATTACAAGAAGATTCGTATTTTCCACAAAAAGAAGAAAAAATGGTGTTCTTTTATTTTATTTACTTATTAGGTGCGTGTAACGAATACTACCATGCTACTTACACTAAACAAGACTTAGATTTAATAAATGTGCAAAGTGAGGTGTTATTTATAAAAATACGTCTGTTCTAAAACACTCCTCAAATGCAGTTTAAATATTCTGTGATAAAATGTTTTCCTTGACCACAGACTATTTAAGCTGTATTTTATGAGTATTTTAGATTAGATTAGATTAATACTCTTTATTGCACACCATACATTAAAAAGATACATGAAAAATCTTAAATATCTAAGTTACATAGGATATTTGGCAACTGGCGGTCTTATATCTATTTATTTATTAAGGGAAGAAGGTCTATTTTAAGGAATAGTGTTTTTATAAATAATACCGGATAAGCTTTACTAACCTATTAATTGCAGTCATATTGATCTGCCGCATCAGCTTTAGGATCCTCTGCAGGGACGTAGCGTTTTTGTGGCCTCGCTTGAAGGTCATGGCCCTCGCTGACTCTGCCTCGGAGAACATTTTGCCGTGCGACTCTTCCATTTGCGTCGTCTGTGTTAAGTCGGCTATGTCCTGTGTGAGAGAACGTAGAACGATCATCATAAGCAGCCAATATACGTCCCACTGTAGGGCACAGGCCTACTCTCAGGGTGAGAGTATGGGCTTAATCACCACGCGTGCCCACCGCGGATTGGCCGTAGAACGATAAATACGCACCTCTAAGCCATAGGTGATCAATTTTGATTGCAAATAAACTTGTTACAATTGGTGTCTGGCTCCCAAACTAGGATTACCTGTACTATAGGTAGCCAATTGGTAGTAAAATTTCATTTTCGCTCACGCATGTCGTCATTTTCGCAAGCCTCCCATTTTCTAGTCATTTCAGTTCACGAATGTCTTTATTAAGGTCGGCTTCTCCGTGCGCACGGATTTGTATGGGACTTATTGCTCTGCGCGAGCGAATAGTTGGAGGAAAAGTAGGCATTTTTGAAATAACACAAATAAAATCCTATTAATAGCATTTTGACGACCCACGTCACTAACAGCTTCAGTGATAGTCATTTTGGTATATTTTTCTATTATCGAAAACTTGGTACCTACCTACAGCTCAAATAAAACCATATCTAGTGGTAGGTAATTTAGACCCATGTTTGCGATTTTTTTTGATGCAATAAAGGCTAAAAATAATGAGAGTAATCCTAACTAGTCTCATTGAAAAGTAGTAGGTATAATTTTGTACCTTGAAGTGTGGCAGTCCGTGGCTGGCCCAGTAGCCGCGCTCGAGCAGCGCTTCGGAGAGGTCCGCCGAATGAGTGCGCGCCGGCGCCTGCTCCACCAGCCAGAACAGGCCCTTGGCCCGGGAGCCGCCGCCGCGATGCACAACTGTGTGCTTCATGTCCCTGGAGACAAAAGTCTGATTAGCGTGAAGCCTCGAACATACCCATACTAGACCCGCTTCAGCTTTTCAGAGACCGTATATTCGTGACAGGGCCGCTGTATGTATCTAAGCTTAACCGAAGAACTGCTCTAAGTACGTGATCAACATTGAAAACCCAAAATAATACTGGATCTTCAAAAGGAACTACAGCTGATAATTCGAGCCGCTGAGATTTAATGTGAAAGCGAAAAAAGGGTTATAATCTAGCCACTTGTCGGAGAACAGCTGAGCAGCATGCGAGAGGGCCAATTCTAGTGATACCTACTTATGGTTCAGTTCATACACGACCTCCTAGATATTATCTACTTATTTGTGAATTTGAAAACTCGCCAACGGTGATGCAGAACATTACGAGAACACCAGCGGCTCACTTGACTCTACACAAACAGATTTCAGATGTAATAAGCTGACTGAGCTGGGAAGATAGTCTATATGCTGATAGTATATCGCGTACTGCCGAGAATCCGAGTGGTCACTTTATGTAGGTATCTACATAGTGTGTGTTAGAAATGCCACTAGTTGCTGTAAAAATCATCTAGCATAGATAAAATGGCTAAATAGCTGAGCCACCTGCCCCATGGCACGATTACGTTAATAACGCGGCAGGAGCGCAGTGGACGAAATTGGCAGGTGACGGGAAGTGGCCTATGCCCAACAGAGAGCTTCTTTCATAGACTAAGTACATATATGTCAAGAATTCTTACTTATTCCTGCCGCCGATGGAGACCTCGGTGACGAGGTCTTTCTTGGTCGCGGACGGTGCGCTTTCTTGCGAGGAGTTCAGGTGGTAGAGCCGGGTGAAGTCCACGACCAGCCACTGCTTGCAGCCGGTGCCGGAGTTGCTGGTGGCCAGCAGGCGGCCCCAGGTGCTCACGTTCGATGCCAGCCGGTTGGCCGCCGTCAAACGAGGGCCCACAGGCACCTGTTGGAGTTGTTAAGAATTTGACCTCCTCGTTGGACTAGCGGTTAACGCGCTTGACTATCAAACAGAAGTCGTGGGTTCGATTCCCACTGGAGGCCGCCGTACTTGATTCGTGCAAACAGCCTCAGTCTGATTTCCTTGCCTGATTATCATAGCACAGGATGTTCTAGTATGGGACCAGGACAAGTGATTTGGTTGTGTGTAAGTACAGACTGGTAGGCTGGTTTGCCATGTGAGAATTTAGTTTCTGTCTAATTTGGAGAGTTTAGGTCAAATTATATCTGGGGCAGCCTTATAAGTTGGAGTTCGGATAGAGGTACGAAACTTAGAGACGTCATAGTGTACTTAACTGTTATCGAGCCTTTTGTTGGGTTGAGAGAAACGTAGACTAAGAAGATGAAATGACAAAAACTCAAGAGTGCCCATATATACCTAATAATAATCATGACTTTCACACAGTACAGTCACTAATCCTAATCCCAAACTAGGATACTCTGTGCTATGGTAACCAGGCGAGGACCTCACAAACATGAAAATACACACAGAATCACTGAATTGTTAATTGTTAATTTCTTCTTTTGGGTATTATTGTTAATTTCTTTATTTATTTAATATCGCAATAGTATACCAGAATATTAGGTAAGCAACTGACCTGCTCAGTGATGTTGATGTTTTTTCATAGCTTCGTAACCAGGCGAGGCCCTCACGAACATGGAAATACACCAATAATCATTGAATTAAGTATGCCAGAATATTAAGCAACTGACCTGCTCAGTGATGTTGACGTTCTTCCACAGCTTCTTGTTGAAGTTGCGAAAAGCAGTGCCGGCGACGGCCATCCGGTGATGGTTTCCGCGGAGGAGATAGAACTCGTCCTGGCTGGTGATAGCGCCGGGGTAGCCCGAGAAGTCGACGGTCACTCCGGGCGTTGGCGGTGAGTCGTCCGCCGACGTTAGGTGGTAATGCAGCTTGTACCGCTTGATAATCCGCATCATTGTTGAGTAGCTGGAAAGATTTTGCCTACTTAGCAAAGATTTGCGGGGTCATTGGAAAGGAATCTCGTAAAGTATGGGTACTAAGGAAATCAATTACCAGGAGGCGGGCAGCAGCGTCTTCCTGAGATTCCAACCGTATACTGCGATCGCCAACCCGCCTGCCAAGCGAGGCGATTATGGCAAAACCCCTCATGGTTATGAAAACCACGAAGGAAGCCTATGTCCTGCAGTGGGCGTCAAATGGCTGATGATGATGATGATGATGGGTACGTACGGAGCGGAGCAAAAGTTACCTTTTCAGAATCATTCTTTCTTAGTAAAATATTTTTTCTCAGTTTGCTACCATAGATAAATGCAGCATTACTACCTACTCGACTAAACTACTACTATACTTCGACAAGATAAAAACACCCGAAACCGACGTGCGTGCATGCAACGACTAATGAATGTTGAGGAAGCGAAAGTGATCTGTCAGGATCGTGGCAAGTGGCAGTCCCTGGTCTCTGCCTACCCCTTCCTCTGGGATACAGGCGTGAGTTTAAATATGTATGTATGTACTACCTACTCGATGTATCTAAGAAATACTTGTATTTTAATTTAAAAAAATAAAATCAAAATGAAAATTTTTTAATTCAAAATAACACAGATACCTAACAATAAAACTGTAAATTGAACGTTACAAGTGAAACTATATTGTGTCCATTTCGAATTCTAGATCATTTCCGAAAAAAATGTCCAAACAAATTCCGAACTTAGTCTTGTCAAATATCAAATCCTACTAATTTTAGGTTTGGATATTTGTTACTCAATTACGCAATAACGGCTGCACGGAGTTACATGAAACTTGGCATACAAGACAAACATCTGAATTGAGACATAGTATATTTGATATCGCGGTAATGCGTTCCCTTGGGACAATATTTTATTGTTACCGTAACCTTTTTTCAAGCTAAACTTAGGATATTTATTTATTGCGTTGTCGTGGTAACAAAAATCGTATAAACGGATTCTGTGGATGGCGCTACGAAGTTCGCCGGGACAGCTAGTCTACAATAAGTAGGTAGGTACCTAAATTGAGTTTGTTGAAAGCCAAGTTACAAGGCAAGCCAAATTGTTTATTGGATCAGGTTATAGTACATTAAGATTATTCAGGAAGCAGGAATACTCACCTTCCAGCAGCGTTGTGAGCGACAAACAGTTTTGGGCTTGTTTTCCCGTCTTCGGCTGTTTCGTTGACGATCTTCAAGAAGGCGCTGGAGACGCCCGGCAGCCGGTCTAAGGCGGGGTCCTGGACGGAGATGTTCAGTTTCTGTTGGATCTCAGTGATCTCAGCTTGGGCGTTCAGCCAGTACAGATCAGAAATGTCCGTCTCATACTCGTTCATGCTGCGCTCCACGCCGTGCTTCCAGCCGGTGTAGACGCCACTCATTTGGGTGTAGTAGAGTGACACCTGCGGAGTTCAGGACATAATTTCTTACTTAGAGGCTCACTCTTTTAATGGTAAGATGGAAGAAAATAGGGGTGCTATCTAGTATTAAGCTCGCCTTTGTATAAATTTATTTTTGTGCGACAAAGAATTCTTCAATTGAATTCACTTCAATGGAGGCCGGTGAAACTATAGGTACTGTACGAGTCTGTCAGCCTCGACAAACCAATATGCTCATAAAATGACAGATAGATAGACCAAGCTACCAGCGGGGCTAGAAGAAGTATCTCCCTAGATCCTTACAAAATTTCGGCTGCACAAATTTCAGAGATGATCTGCTTCACTGCACGCTACCCAAACACAAAGTTCTATCGGCCTAATTACCAGAATATATTTTAGACTTAACTGGTTCTGCATATAAACATGATAGTACATAATAGCAGTGCATTATAAACGATGAAAATCTGTAATCCTCATAGATAGATAGATAGATAAATCATTTATTTGTGCTTAGAGACACACACACATAAAGCAATACAATAGGTAGTTTAGGTACAAGTACAAACTTATCTTACAAACTAACTTATATGTATATATGTATAAACATAAGGTTATATGGCACTTTTAGGCCATATATGGGTGTGCCACAGAAGCTCAAAAGGCCGTACCTCAGCATTATAAATATCCACTTTAATTAAGCAGATATTTTACTGATTTTCAGCTACAGCCAGAGTGTGAGAACGGCGATGATAGATATTTATAGATAATAATTAAATGTTAAAAATAAAAAATTGTACAAATCAAACCATAACACATAACAAGAAAAGACGCTCTGTACATGAAATATATTAGAATTTCATTATAATTAAGGTCTATTGATTTCATTCTTCATAAGGGAAGTAGTGTTCTGTGTAATTAGTGTTGTTGTTTTGTTGTTCTGTGTAATCAGTAGTGTGTTGTTGCATAGTCGTTATACCTCTAGTTATTTAAATATTTATATCATTTCATTATTTAGCAATTTATTAACAATAATTATTTACACCATATTTTTTTATTTTTTTATTTATTACTTATCATTACTTGAACGTCAATCCATGGATACTTAGTTTAAAGTTTTGTAAAACAGGTAAATTTCTCACTGACATAAAACCGCCACCTACGTCAAGAGCTTAGGAACTCCCAGTTTTTGTAAATCAAGCATGTAAGCTTTAAAATGTTTTTTAAAAGTAATTTTCACTGTTTACATTACTGTACAAAACGCGTATTTGAACACTTTAAATAACAAGCCCTCGGGGTTCTGTTTGTAATTTCGCAGTAGCAATACCAGCTTGCTACATAATTATGAAGGAAAACCTCGTAAGGAAACCTGAGTGTCAGAGGAGTTTTTATCAGTAATCCACGGTGGGCACGCGTAGTGATTGAGTGCATCTTATTTCTCTGGGAGATCCCTGCAGTGAAACGTTCGTTGGCTGCATAAGCTTAGTGTCAGGACACTGACCTGGTGCCAGAAGGGGTCAGTCTGTTCGTTCTCCGAAGCGTAAGTCTTCCAGTTGTTGGCGGAGCGGTCGAGAGCATCGCGCAGTCGGTCGCATGGCTTCTTCAACGGCTGGCTGGCACACCTGGCGCGGATGGTGTTTTCGAGGTGGTAGTGGATCAGCAGCCAGGTCAATGCGCCCTCCACGATGCCGGCGGCGTACGCCTGAATCTCGTCGGGGTACGAGCCGTCGGTTTCGACCTCCAGAATAGACCAGCTGGAATAACAGACAGAACTCTATTAGTAGGTACACAGAAAAGACAGACAGCGGTTTAAAGTTTTTGGAGCATTGGCGAGATGATAATAAGTTTTTTTTTCTATCGAATTTAGGTACGTCGCTCAGCGTTTGATTTTATTCTTATAGGTATTGGTCACGATATACCATCTCTCTCTCTCTCTCTCTCTCTCTCTCTCTCTCTCTCTCTCTCTCTCTCTCTCTCTCACACACACACACACACAATCTGTTGTGTAAAGAAAGATGGCGATGTTCATATTGTAACCTAATTTAACAATAGAGCGGCATACAGAACGTGTTATTGAAATAGCGCTAAAAAGCCGTTTCTTCATTATCGATCAAATGAACGTACAATCTTCAAAATTTTGCTCATTGGAAATAAAAACCTAAATAGGTTTTTAAAATAAAAACCTTTTTAGAGGCTAAAAATTCCACCCATGCCGGGACTTGAACCCGCGACCTCTGGCTAATCGTGCCAGCGCTCTCCCAACTAAGCTAATGGGCAAGTGCAGGCATTGGCGAAATTTCGAGCCTCTTTACAAACTTCTCTGTATAATTTATTTTTGTAAATAGGTTTTTAAAATTGTACTCAGCACGGGTTAGTGCAACAAAAAGAATATAATCATTGGAAATAGTTTAATTACCGATACTGAAGAAACAGTTTTGAAGTTTTATGTATATCAGCATACGACCCACTGTAAGATACAGTCCTTCTCTGACCACTCATAGAACACACCCAGTGGTATTTATGTCCATCCGGAAGAATGCGCGGGCGACGCCACGCGGAATGTCAGCCAGATCGTTGCTCTGGCCCCAGTACTCGATGTGGTAACCGGTCTTCTCTGAGTGGAACACTGTCGCAGCGTATGTGCCGTCCTCTTGGGTTCTGCGGAAGAGAGTTTTCTGGTTATTTCGAAGCGGGTTAAGCAGTAACACTGGTTAATTTTGAGTTACTAATAATATCCAGCCTGTATACATCCCACTAGATACGGCACAGACCTTCTCTCGGAGAGGCGGATTGACAATTTCAAGGTATGTGAACAACTCAGGCATTTTCATTCACGGTTAGTGAGTGGTGTTGCCTAAAAATTCTCAAATGTACGTAACTTTGAATACAAAGTCCACGACCTCTTGAATTTGAGGCAAGAGGTTCTACCAACCGTTCTACTAGCTAGGTAATACTTTTTTTTTTTTAATGTAAAACGGGCTTACACGTGGTAAGTGCCGACAAAGCCTAAAATGTTATATGTGAAACTATAGCTACAAAAGTGCATGAAATTCCGGTCTCTACAATTGATCCCTCAATCTATTTAGAGAAAACTGAGTAATCACATAAATACCCCATACATATACCTTTTTGCCGTTTCATTAGAAGTCAGTTTCTGCTTTATGTAAATGCGCAAATAAACATGACGTTTATTTATGTAGCCAAAAGTAAATAATACTTGTATATGCCTCTTGAGTTATTGCCAACGAATTATTACACAGCTACGCGAATCCCCATTGGCGTCACCATTGCGAAGTTATATTTATGTTTTATCTCGTGTAAGCCATAAGCATGTTCCATAATATTTTCGAGAACTTCCAGTTTGATGCGAAATATCAATATTGTAATAATACTTATTTTTTAGCTCTTACCTACAGGCGTTTCATGTGTGGCAGACGTTCTGATAAAGTTTTGATACCTATCAGTAAAATATTGTAACAACTGCAATGTGTACCTACAGATGTCGAGTTTGTTTCATTAATCATAATATTGATCATCGAATCGCGACAAAAAAACTAATTAATTATATTCGAAATTGATATTGCTGCAACTAGTCGCAAGTCTCTACAAAGTCTATGCACAACGCTTTATGCGATTCCTTAACTTTCGGTAAAAATTTAAATCACTTGCTCACCTTTCCATCTGTCCAACGAATAACGCCAAGATGGCGAGCGTCCCCAACAGCCCGAGGATGTACGAGCTGATCTTGGTCTGGAGCCACGACGCTCCCACCACTTTCAACATTTTGGTCATCCCTTCTTGGGTAACTGGACACGGATATACTATAAAATGTGAAATATGTTGAGGAACTTAATAACAATGAAGTGACAAGGCGTTGGGACGATCTTCTCCAGGGGGAGAGCGACCATCGAAGTGGGGTAGGTGGCGTCCCTTCAGCGGGAATCTCCCGCAGGTCTACGGCGCGGCGGTGTCTGCTGCTGCTATATGTCTCGCAGACTGCATCGGTCTCCGACTCCGAAAGTTGTCTTTGGTGAACTAGGCACCCTCTTAGTTGTCTGCTTTTGACCCTGGAACAAAATTAAAATAGCACTTAGTCAAAGCGTACCTGTGTGTTAGTCGACGATCGTACTGTTCAAAGATTGATCGCAGAATATGTTTAGATTTTAATACTAAGCAACACGGCACTGAAGTTTTAAACTAGACATCATAGAGTAGCTGGTAAAATTCCAACTGAAGTTATGTGTAGAAAAGCGCTTTATCGGTATATCAATAGAAGATACAGTAGCGTATGCCTGTTATCTAGATAGCTTACTATTAATAACTAAGAAGAGGCATAACATAATAATGTACCTGCGTCTATACCTATACAACAATTCAACGGAAATTAAAACTAAATCTGTAAGTAAATATTTATAACGCAAAAAACTACAATTTTTAAACGCAAATAAAACGGAAATCTGTCATGAAAAGTAGGACTAGGTGTTAGTTACATTAGTATATGTTGTATGAACCCTTAATTGGTAAATCTTTGTTACTATATATTTACTTAAACTTGTAGTGTGGGTTTTAGTCAATAATTTTTTTTTTAATAAGATGCTACCGCACGATGCTACAGTTAGGTATATGACGGTTACACGCAGCTCAACTCTCGGGAGTATGAACAGGAACTGTTCAACTTAGGTATTGCAAGGAGTAACGTGCAAGTGAACTAGAGTCGACGCCGACACAACGTCTTCGGCTTGACATGGTCACTTCTAGTATGGGCTGAACCTGAGACCGAAAGACTTACACGTGCCGCCTAAAGCACTGGTTCACTGTGATTGAACATGGAACGAATGACTAAGACAATTGTTCACACCGCCTCCTAACGCACTCTGGCACGTAGTGTGTACCAACCATAACACTTAACAAGCGTTGTATGGATTTGTAGTTTTATATAGATAGAAGATAGATAGATAGAATATTCTTTATTTTATGTACACCAGGTATTACATATGAGAATTTAACAATAATATAGTACAGTACAATTGGCGGCCTTATTACTAAAAGTAATTTCTTCCACACAACCATCGACGGAAAAAAATAGAAGCTAAATGACGGGTAGTCAGTCGGTGCAACTAAACAACACTAAGCGAGATATTTATATATTTAATACACATACATAAACGGTACATAAATAGGGACGGTGAAAATCTTACGGCAAAAGGCAGCTGTGATAGTAAAGGAATTGCTGAAGAACCTTGTCGAATGACTCGGTGTCTTCAGCAATCGATCCTGAGCGGATCGCAAAGTCCGGCCGTGCGTATCATTCAAACACTCAAAGCGATTTTTGAGATACAGAGGTGTGGCTGGATTGAACAGCACCGAATAGAGGATTGAAAGAACGTGAGCATTCCTACGGAGGCGGATAAGGAGCCACTTGAGTTTGACGCGATATTCAGAGATATGGTCATATTTACGCTAGCCAAATATGAACCGGATAGATAAATTTTGGAGGCGCTCAAGCTTATTTAGTTGCTCTTCGGTAAGGTCAAGATAGCTGGAATCAGCATAGTCGAGGGTAGGAAGTAAGAGAGACTGGGCAATCGTAATCGCAATACCTATGGCTCTGATCGAATGAGATCTCCATCAAAACCGAGTGGATAAGTCTAAGATTCGGCAAGAAGAAGGGATTCCATCGATCATTCCCAATTGCCACCCTCTAGTTTGATTCCCACTATTGATCGTTGGTACAAATTTAAAGAAATCCCAACGACTACTCCTGTTTGCAAAGGCGTGGCAGTTGATCACTTTTTTCCTACGTTTCCTAACTACCACCCGTAGTCTGCCCCAAGTGGAGATGGCTGTCGCGTATTTAAAAATCATTCCGATTGACCACCCCGCAGATTGATCAGATTACAATGGCTTATTCCGAGCATTAAGCACATAAAGTCAGTTTAACCCTTTTCTAAATAAGGTTTTTGTCGTTTTTTTTTTAACCTCCATATAACGTAACACATATTGTGTATAATTTTTGTATGTACTTTCTCAATAAATATCGGTTCTCGTTTGGTGATCTGGCAGGATCAAGGGGGCCCCTATCGATTGCGGGGCCCTGGACACGTGCCCAGAGTGCCCAGTGGGAAAGAGGGGCCTGACTGTCCTAATGGATTTATTGGTGTTCGCCGACGCAGAGACAGAAACTGCATCCAAATATTCGATAACTGCTTCGACAGATCAACGAGACGACACAACAACCAGATTGCCATACCGATGTCCAATATAGCACATCCCACAACAAAGTGCATCTCCGAACATAAAGATGAAAACATACCAGCTCACCCAACTCCAACATGCTCAAGATCAGGCACTAATGCCCAATCTTTGTGCTAAGGGGGGAGGTGTTACATAATATAACCTATAACTAGCATACGTCTGAGTCTCTTATCATGTTAGCTAATGATCTTATTAACCGACTTCAAAAAAGGAGGAGGTGTTCAATTCGACACAACGTATTTACTAATGTATAACTTTCTCACTAGTAAAGTTCACAGTTGTTATTGTTTATTATTCCGGAACTGATTAACTAAAGTATGTAAACAAACCCTGTATCCTTTCATGAGACTGATCCTTTGGCAGCAAGATTCATTCCTATTCCTGCAACAGTCGAGACTCTTTACTCGTCTCTACCTCCAACCTCGCTGTTTCTTTACATTATTGTACCCCTGTATCTCATAAATATCTAAGTAAATAAAATGTGACTAAATAAATAAAGTTATAAAAAAAACAGTTTCTATTTGCTACCGCGTAACGCAAGTCGGTGCATGATATTTTTATCTTTCCCTTCCCTAATACATCCCCTATTTAGTAGACTTATATCCGCCTTAGACGTCCTTTACCGGCTCTTTTATTTACATTCGATGTGTCTCGATGTGTCTTTCGTTTGTTTTTCTACCATTAACCTCTCCATCAGTCCAGAATGTATTTTATTTTATCCTTGTAAATTTGTAAACGGTCGCAGATTCTAAACTATTCGTCCAAGCAGCAACGTTGTGTGAAGGGCAATTGGTATCTAGACAAAATTTTCCTGACAAGTGAATTTATTTTGTTAGAGATTTAATCTTACCATTACGTAATGAAATTACCTTCGAAAGATCGAAAATAATTTTTCATATTTTTTTAGTCTTTTTTTTTTATTTGTGAACTAACCTTAGGAGATAAATATATGTCATCACATCACGGAAATTTTTACGGGCCTTTTTAAGATCTTCATCTTTCCCATAAAAATCGTTCATGTACAGAATGACTAGTTTCGAAGATAACCCCCGACACACAAACTTACATATAAACTTACAAACATACAAACTTTTCCTCTTTATAATATTTGTGTAGATACCTATGTTTCTTTTTACTTTAAAATTCTCTCGCAAAATACTAATTTTGACAAATGAGGTGTCAAACAAAAGGTCTACACGAGTGTATGAGGCCAAAAAAAATTTGGCGAACGTCAGCTGTAATATTTAAGTAAAAAGCCACAAATAGGTGTATGTACTTAATACAAAATTATGAAACGAAAAACCCGACTTTATGCTAACGGAGTTATTTATACAAATACAAATATACTTTATTTTCTCCAGTACATAGTGCACTTACAAATCAGTGAAACTTAAAAATGAACAAGTTCCATTATGTAGTAGGAGACAGGAGTCCAAAATAGGTTTACCCCGTGCTATGGATCTCCTGGCTTCCACTTCTCAAAGACCGAGGGCACTGTTCTTACAGAATTCAGTATTTAAGCGTGCAATACAATATATTACATTAACCTAGGTGGTGAAGGCCGTGTTTAATTAAGACTGACGGCCTTATTTAAAAAAAAAAAAACCACGGTTCCTTTAAAACCAATGTAAATCTCTGTTGATTGAATCTGTGGCTACGTCTTTTCCTTGTAAAATCTCCACCACAGACTGTTTTAATCGGCGTTTTTGAAGTGTTAAGGAATCGAGTTTTTATAAAAAAGCCGTAAGCCTATGTGGATTTTGTATTATTATGGGGACTTTGTTATACACTGAAGTTGAATTGATACCGAAATTAGATTAATGATGAAAAATCGTTTAAGCGCCAGCTAAATAAATTCTATAGAAACGTCTTGACGACATACATACACCGATCTTTATAATCAAAAGTTCCACAGAAACTTGAATCCGTGTGCTATAGGCAAGCACGGTGCGAATGGTGTCACGATAATCCTTTACCTACGAGTATCTGGGAATTTGATGCTTCACTTCAGTATTTTTCATTTTTATAACTTTTCGTTTTTGTGGGTTCGAATCTAAGCATGTAGGTACTAATGAAATTGTTTTTTAAGTTATGTACATTTGTGAAGTTGTACAAGCAATACCACTCGCTATAAGCAAGAAACATCGTGAGGAATCCTGAGTGTCTGAGCTGTTCAAAATTCTCATAACTTAGCGCTCAAAATTGCCAATCTGCGGTGGGCACGCGTGGTAATGAAACCCATACTATCTCTCTGAGAAAATGCCTGTTCCCTGGAGTGGGACGTATATAGGCTACATACGAAAAAAAACATTTGTGCCGATGTGGTTTGTTTATAATAAATTGAAGTTATTGTTAGTGCGAAAAGTATAATAAAAAGTATGTCTCACCATGTTTTTAAATCAAATTACAATACTTTTGTTCAATTTAGCGCGGAAATAAACGAACGTACCTATTATGTTAAAAATAAACATAGGTGTCATAAAACTAGTGCCATCGTGTTTTAACCTATAGTTAGTATGCCCCCCATAGGCATTTTGTTAGATGAAATTAATGATAAGCTAGCGTTATGGCTTACTATTTTCTAACGAGGCGATTGAGTGGTGGATTTGCTTATTCATGTGAGAAGTTCTTTGAGGTGAGTTGAATCACAGAGGACTCGCACGGTACAGACCTTTTGGGCATGAGCGGACACCACAATCTTCCAGGAACCACTGGTCGAAATAAACGTGTGTGTTTGTATAAAAAAAATCTCAACATTTAAATTCCGAAAGGACGTCCGTACACCGGCGTACGTAAACAGACGAGAAGTAAATCAATACAGAGCCAGACACATTTCAGTTTTATTAGCTTTACGATTATGCTTCCCGATGGTTTTCACGTAGTACTTCTGAAAAATGTTCCGAGAACATCGTGATTACTTACGCCTACACGGTTCAAACAATGACTGAAGTGTCTGGCATCTCTGCAGACCACGGCGAGCTCCTCTGAAATTGTAATAACAACGCACGTCGTGAATTTGAAGAATACTTAGTTAAGGTTTAAATTAATGATATTTCTGATAAAACAAAGCCCAGTTTAAGCCTGTCTAAGTACATGTAATAATTAGGTACTTACTTATGCTCTTTTCCACATATATACGGTTATTTCTTAACTGCGCAATTCCCGAAACAAGAGTTTGTGTTTTACAGCAGCAGAACTAGAGTTTGTGTTTTACAGCAACTTTTCTCTGTCATTGGGGATTTTCAATGGGGATTAGTGAAATAACCCTTTTACTCAGTTCGATATTTTTCAAAATATCACGGTTTCCGTTCACACCTTTATGAAATTCGCGCTACGCACTCTACTAATGTCACAGCCGTACATAGAAGAAGGTCCATTACATTCAACATTTGGAATTACTTACCAAAAAAACCACATAAAATTCAAATTTCAATAACAATGCGGAAAATTAAACGAAAAAAACAATCATCATCATCATTCAGCCACAAGACGTCCACTGCTGGACATAGGCCTCCTCCGTAGATTTCCAAAAAGACTGGTTGGAAGCGGCCTGCATCCAGCGCCTTCCTGCCACTTGGATGAGTTCATCTGTCCATCTTGTGGCTGGTCGTCCTACGCTGCGCTTGCCGATATGTGGTCTCCATTCGAGAACTTTTCGGCCCCATCATGCATCAGTTCTGCGTGCTATGTGCCCCGCCCACTGCCACTTCAACTTACTAATCCGCTGGGCTATGTCGACGACTTTCGTTCGTCTACGGATCTCATCATTTCTGATTCGATCTCGTAGAGAAATTCCGAGCATAGCCCTTTCCATAGCTCGTTGCGTGACCTTGAGCCTTCTTATGAGGCCCATAGTGAGAGACCACGTTTCAAAAAACAATAGTCGTAGAACAAAAGGAGTTGTAAATGACAAACTCTAACTGGCTTGTTCAAGGAAATGTGGATTTTAGGGGTAACCCTGTACCTATACAATACATGTTAATTCCGGCGTCATCGCGTAATATTTTCGTGTGATATGTGTGCACAATTTTCCCGTTTTGATGACTGCGATTGAGTTTTGTTTGATCAGCTAGAATTCTACGAACAAAACCCTTATTACCTACCAAGCGTTAATTGATATTACGTAATTCAAGAATAAATCATGCACATAGCAACACAAATCTCATGCCGTGCGTGCGTGCCGTATTAGATTTAAGTGTAATTGGCAGTTTTATGTTTCAGTCAAGATACCAAGATAGCTTCAGATAGCTTCTCACTCCAAATATCTAGGATAAAGTGGTGGGACAGATAGGTAAAAATATTTATTTCCAAGGACTTAAAGGATTAATTGCCAGAAAATGTAAACTAGGAATCGGGCCTTGTTGGTCTAGCGGTATCACGTCTGATTACCATGCCGGAGGTCGCGGGTTCGATTCCCACATTTGTGCATTCCGATTGCGATTCCCATGTTTGTGATGCCCTTGTCTGGTTACCATAACACAGGCTATCCTAGTTTGGGACCAGGAGAAGTAAGTGGTGTGAAAGTTAGGACAATATACGGTCGTGAGTGCAGCTTTTTTGTTTTCATTGTAAATATGTTGATTTACTCTACATATTCTGCAAACCCACCTGCGGCTTAGTACAGTCGACAGCAGGTCAACCTTCACATTTTTGTTGCAAAGTCGCGCTTAACGTAACTGATTAGAGCGCACGTGTTTAAAGGTTGTTGTGCTGTCGACTGTAGGTACAGTGTAACTAATAAATAAGTATTTGCATGTATCGAGAAAATGCGAAAATGCTCTCCTCGGTATGGCGCCGAGTACTTCGAGATGATTTACTTGAAGCCATTTTATTATCAATATTTACTCATCTTTGCCCTTGACTGTGGCCGAGGTGCGTGCTCTATTTCTAGGTTCCTAAAATTTCGCTGTTTGTAGAGCCTTACGTTTATACGGAAATAACTACCTAGTTTAATAAGTTCACACGACTTGTTACTCGTGACAGGTTTATAATGCTTTGTTACATAATATTTATTTTCCAAGTTAAGGGGCTCCATACAGTTACACTAGCGCCACCAAGGGATACAAATCATATTATCGTTTTTTACAGATCGTATTTGCAAAAAGTGTCTCTACAATCTCTCAATGATGTTAATAATGATAGGACCCACGACCGAGAACCTAGGACCACGGACCTCGGACTGGATAGCAAGTTCTAGGTTCTTTGCCTTGGGTATAACAGCCATGGGTCCTAAAATCACAAACTGCGGCAGCATCTTGGCATAAACTGCGGATGGCAAATGAGTGGGGGGGATAAAGTGGTGGGACAGATAGGTAAAAATATTTAAATATTTATTTCCAAGGATATAAGTATCTTATTTCAACTAAGGACTTCTGCTATTTTCATAGATGAACAGGGAAATACGGCAATAAGTATTTCTTACGGAAGAAACCACCACACCATTCCAATTCATATTCATAATCGCAAATTATTAAATTAAATTAAATCGATGGTCCCTAAGTATAAGCTCGTATCTTAAAAACATACAGGAGAGCCGTTTAAAGTTTTTTTTTCGCACTAAAATGGTCATAACTCCGTCAATTATAGGCGCACAATTATAATTAACGCATGATTAATATTTTGTAAATATTGCCTCGTTTATTAGATATTGTTACGAGCGGTCATGTGGGAATTTGAGAAATCAGAAAAAGGTAACTGCCATTTACGATGCTTGACTTGGGAAAATTAGTAATTAATATCAAACGTATCTCCAAAGTAAAATAGTATATCCATATTATCTGTATAAATATGTATTTTCGAGTTATTATTAGTATTTAGTTAAAATTAAATTGTTAAGGTGAAAACTGAGGCGCATAACTAAGTAAAGATCACCTCCACCCGCTCCCCGCTTCCCACGTTCGGCGCATAAGCATGGAACTGGCAGATGCTTGGCTGTGCTTGGGAACGAAGTTTAGTTACGATAAGAAAAAAAAACCTAAAATTGTCATATGAAGACTTCACTGTCAGTCTGTCTGACTATCTGCAGGCTGTATCTCATGAACCGTGATACATATCTAGGCAGTTGAAATTTTCACAGATGATGTAGGTATGTCTGTTGTCGCGCTATAACAACAAATACTGTCGCGCTATAACAGTATAAAAAAATATTTTGGGGGGCTCCCATACAAAAGACGTAATTTTTTTGCTCCCTATTAATAACGGCAATTAAATATTTACATAATATTTATATTAATATTTATAACATTTATATTCGCTTCAAAAGTAAATATAAAATTAAAATAAAATAAATATTTAAGGAGAGATCCCATACAACAAACGTGTTTTTTTGCCGTTTTTTCTCGACCATTGTGTCTAATGTTGTATAAGTAGATAATGAGCTACTAAACCATAACTGTGTAAATAATTTACGATTTCTCAAAATTTGTCGTCATGCCTCACGCTCTGAATCCTATATTGATTGTAGAATTTGCTCGAGTAGGGTTTTGTTTATTCTCGTATTTATGCCATACGCGATAAGAGCTACTCCGTAGACAGGCCAGAGGTCATTCTACGTGAGGAGATTATGAATGGCAAACATAATGCTGGGAATGTCCGGAATGCACTACCTGCCAGGCTAGACGGGCGCAGGAGGATTGACCTTTTCACAAAGCATTTAAAGGCTTGCCACTCAGCGCGAGAATATTCATTTTGATATTTATAAAAACACGATTCCTTTAAAGTATAAAGTAGGTCCTCAGAGACCATTTAAATAGTGGTTACGTAGTGGTCTTTTACCGCCTACTACGCGAAGTAGTCTACTGCATGCTATAACTAAATGAATACCTACAATACTTCTAAGATACGAAGACAGAGACTTCGGTGAAATTAAGCAACTCATTTTAAGGCCACTCTGTGCTGAAGCTTTATTTTGTAGTAGAATAGAAACCACATACTTTAAGCCGTTTCTTAATTTATGGCAACGGAAATAATGTTTTAATCGGATGTATTTTTTCACAGTGCAAAATAGCATTATTGGTCTAAATCTTAAAAAAAAAACACGATTCCTCTAAAACACTGCCTATCAGCCCCTATATTACGCGCACCAAATCCTGAGTGATTCCAATCGTCTAACTGTCAAAATCCATACTAATTGCTATCGCAAACGTCAGGATTCCGACAGGATTTGGTACGCATAATTAAAGGCCCCTGTTTAAATAACCCGTGGTTACGTTTTTCCCTTTACCACAAAGTGCCTCTGAGGAGTTTATTAAGGAATTGTGTTTTTTTTATAAATAAGACCGTAATTTTTTAAAGGGCCTCATATTCTATCTAGCTAGAGACGGTGAGTACCTTACTGCCAGGGGCAGATACTTCCACAGTCAGACAGCTGTGATCGAAAAAGCGGTTGGTTTTCAGCATTATATTTTGAGATGATCGCGAAATACGGCTGTGGGAACCACTCAAAAACAGAAAGAGATTTTTGAGGCATAGATGCCCCATCATTCCCATCACATTTACAGGAGAGGACTCTAACAGGTCATTCGACTGGGGGTAATGAACTGAATTTCTGCTCCAACCAGTTTACCAATAAAATAATGGAGCTGAAAATAATAATAATTATTATTATTATGCTATAATAATTTACACTATTGTATTTTACGTAATTTTATTTATTTACTTATTTATTTAATCATCTATTCATTAATTTACTTATTTATTTATTTAATTTTGTATTTATAGTTATTTACTACACCGCACCCTAGTACGCTCGTGAGACAAACAGGCATTGGCTGAAAATCAGCGCTTTGGGGGATTACCCTCAGCACAATGCTGAGCCTTTTGCAGCAACGGGGACACACCACAACTTATGTTACTAAAAAGTGTTTTATTGTTTTTTTTTTATCTTTGTATTGTGTTTTAAGATGTACTTAATTGAGTTTCATAAATTGTTTAATGTATTGTAACGAGACCCGGTCGTGACTCTGCCACTGTACTAACACCCGGTTTCTCGTACACTAACAATCTCAATCTACTGTAAACGTAACGCCTACTCTTAGTTGACCGAAGTGCATGCAAAAAAAGAAGGGACGGCTGTTACCAGTAGATTACCAGTTTGTTATTGTACGAGAAACCGGGGGTAAGTATAATGCAATAACTGAATGGAGGCGGAATAAGGAAATACAAACACAGGAACCAATCAACAATTATATTCTTTTTGTTGCACTAACCCGTGCTGAGGACAATTTTTAAAAACCTATTTAGAGGCTAAAAACCACCAATTCCTGAGTAAACATTTTGTTAAGTGAAACGTCATTCTTAGGATGGACGGACTCTACCTAACAAGCTGATTTATTTGAACCGTTCATTATTTCATTATACGTGTCTATATTTTCTAAGATGAAAATGCGTGACAACGTGACTTCCTAGTAAACAACGGCAGTGTTGCCCCATTATCAGGCAGTTAATTGAAAAGGCACGTCTCATCTCATACACATTGCGTGCTCATTGTCGAGCTAAGAGAGTGCATGCAATACAATGCCCGATAAATAACTGACCAAATAAATACGTGCAAAGGGACGTATTTCGGGTCTCACCGAAGGGGATACGGGTGTGACTTAAAAATCTTCGGACTTTGGTTTAGTCCGATAAAAAAACTTTTTTACAGGTACCTAAAATCATTTAGCTTTTATGACAGCTGTCAATCAGGATGTGTACGGGCTTATTGATGGAGTAAAGAAGAAAAAGTACTTACTGCGTCAGTGGTTGGTGTCCCACAAACACGACAAGTAGGCGTTCTCAACCCATCGGGATAGGATTCGGAAGCGCGCGGGACGAGAGACGGTGGAGCTAGGCCGTAGCAAATCTGAAACAATGCAAATGAAGCCGGTTACATAGAGAACGTAACACACAAGCGCGCACGCGGAGACGACGGGCTGCAGCCGAAGTTCACACAAAACATAAAATAGTGGTTGTTACGGCCGTGTGTGCTAGGCTTTATTGTTAACAAAAATGTAAGTTAGGAAGTGATGACTGGACACTTTTTAAAATATGGTAGATATGTAATCGTCTATGTCCTTCAGTGGGCGTCAAATGGCTGACGATGATGGTGACGACGTAAACGAATACGAGCCCTAAGATGTTTTGCGTGTTCGTGCAGAAGGAAAAACATGTGTCAACGGGTAAGTTAGATAGATAGATAGATAGATAGATAGAATGTTCTTTATTGTATGTACACCAGGAATTACATATGAGAATTTAACAATAATATAGTACAGTACAATTGGCGGCCTTATTGCTAAAAGTAATTTCTTCCAGACAACCATTGACGGAAAAAAAAATGAGAAGTTAAATGACAGTACGATCTACTTTATTATTTACATACATAAATACATAAACTAGGCAGAGATCAGGGACTGCCACTTGCCACGATCCTAACAGATCACTTTCGCTACCTCAACATTTATTAGTCGTTGCATGCACGCACGCCGGTTTCGGGTTTATTATTTAGTATTAATTTATTATTTTACTTTAATTCTTTATTGCACTAAATACACATGTAAATGCACAAGAGCGTGCTAAATGCAAGCATTCCCTTCCAGCAAACCTTTGGTATTGACGAGACTGACGACGGGTAGTACAAGAAAATAAAATCTACTTATTTATCCATCACTTGTTTATACTACTTACTCAGGTGCTCATATCCTAAACATAACGTGACAGACACTGTCTACGCCCTACACGTCACTCCTAGAAACGCTCTATTCACCTCGCGTACCTACGTCGGACGGGCGGGAAGGCCATCACTTTATTTGTACTGTGCCATCACTTCATGAACCGCAATGGCTACACTTCGTTGCCATGGTGTCACTCAATTACACCCATAAAGAAATGAAACGGTCTCGCTCTTGTCTCCAGCTGGTAGCGACGCGGGCGGCGCATATTTGACACCGATCGTTAGGCGAACGATTATGGGAGCCATAGTCTGCCGCCATTGTAAACGGATTAAGGCTAGTAAGTGCTCGCAGACCTATCCATGAGATGAAACTTGAAACGATGCATGGCACAATGGTCTGCTTAGACGTGGGGCACATAGAGAGGACGTAGGATGAGGGCGCGGAAAAGATGCGGCGTCCTTTCAATTCAATTTTATGCAAAATACATGTACTGATGCGATGGGACAGCCCACACAGATAAGACGGGGCGAGGACGCGACTCTATATACAACGCGTCGCGTCTTTTCCGCGCTCACGTCCTTGGTTAATTAGTAGCTGAAAAAGGCTAAAGTAACCTGCTTAATGTCATTAGATACTGTAATAAAATTCCCATATCATGGTACCCCAAAGAGGATGTTCAACTCGTCAATCGAACAAGTTTTGCTATGGTGACAACTTCATAACAGAAAAAAAATATCGGCTGTCAGTTCTGCAATAAAATGTATCGAATATAGTTATATATTTAACGGGTCTGATCGCGATTATTTATTGGGTAAAATCGGTCCGTTCCAGCAACGTCGCAGCTGGTCACGGGTAGACCGGAAACTATGTATGAGCATCGCCAGTCATTAAAAGACTAATGTATCGAATGTCTGATATTTTCAGGATTCCGTATCCGAAGGGTGCCAAACGGGACCCTATTACTCTGTCTCCGCTGTCTGTCCGTCCGTCCGACCGTCCGACCTTTAAGTTGCTCTATCTTTGGAACCGTAATAGGTAGCCAGTTCAAATTATCACGGAATGTGTTATTAAAAACGCAATCGTAAAAACAGTAATACAAAGAGGCATCAAAATTGGCGTGATTGTGGGACTTACTATATATTCTAATGACAAATAATAAAAAACCAGCCAAGGGCGAGTCGGAGTCGCGCACGTAGGGTTCCGTACCATTATCTATACAACATTTGAATATTTTAAGAGTACCCGTTGCCGTTATTAATATCGAACAAAAAACGGGAAATAAATCACGTTTCTTGTATGGGAGCCCCCCGTAAATATTTATTTTATTCTATTTTTAGAATTTGTTGTTATAGCGACAACAAAAATTTATCATCTGTGAAAATTTAATCTGTCTATCACGGTCCGTAATATACAGCCTGGTGACAGACGGACGGACGGACGGTCGAATAGCGGAGTCTTAATAATAGATAGTGTCCTTAACACTTTGGGTACGGAACCCTGCAAAAGGGCCAAGCGCGAGGACGGAACCCTCGGTGCGCGAGTCCCACTTGCACTTGGCCGGTATTTTTTCCATCTGGAAGTTTTCCCCATATTAAAAGTTGTTTGTATTGAAGAGAACCCCCCACTAGTTTTCAATATATATACGGGATTTTGTTACACCCGGCATTATGTGGGTAATCAGACAGGGCCAGATTCCGTTTTCAACAAATTTTCATCATCATGTTGGCCTAACGGTATTACATCTGATTACCATGCTGGAGGTCGTGCATTTGTGCAAATGGCCTCAGTCTGGGTGTATTTCCATGTTTGTGAAGTCCTTGCCTTGTTAAATAGGACAGGGTGTACTAGATTGGGACCAGGGCAAGTGATTGTGTTGTGTGGAAGTTATGTAATTTCTTTAATTTCTTAAGTATCGAATAGGTAACCAGCATATCTCATGCTCACTTCTCACAGCGGTTACAGGCCTTTTTCCAAATGCCATCTCTCACAGCCCCTTGGCATCCGCATCAGCACATAATACCACCACAGGGGAAAAAAGAACTGCTACATAGTTTTCTAGGTACCGAAATACAAGTTATACAAGTGTGTTTGTTTTAAGCACTAATGCTTCGGTCAGACACAGCGACTGATCACTGCGAGTGCCTACTCGCCGCGAGTATGCGCTGGGTGTGACAGGCTATTCACTCGCCGCGAGTTGAAGTCGTCGCGCCTAGAATTTTACTCGCTGCGAATGACAGTCGAAACTCTCGTGTAGAAGTCGCTGTGTGAATGCACTCCCAGCGATTAGTCGCTGTGTGTGACCGAAGCTTTACCCAGAGAGTAAATGTGGGCTTACGTCACGATTTGGCGCACGAGTGATAATGATAACGCTTGGCCTCTGCCGTGTGCGACGTCACATGATGGTATTAATAACCATGTAAAGTGGGGGTAGCGTGGGTGAGACGTTATGTTTGGTTAACACTTTTGCAACTAGATTTCTGATGAAAGATGCTAGGATTTTGGGCCTGGGATAGTGAGGTTTGTCGTTTGGATGTAGATTTTGAAATGTAGGTACACCTAGTTTTATTTGTAACGTTTGACTCATCAGATTTCCATAAGTCACGTTTCGCCTATCACGAAGACGCTGCTGAGTATTGGGGTTAAGTCACAGCTTCTGTGTTATTTTGAAAAAAAAAAAAACTTTCATTTCATTGTTTTTGACTTATAACAGAGCGCGGTAACGATAAGATTTTTTATTTCTTCATCTATCGTAAATCCATAAAAAATGCTCCAATCCGTCAAACGATGCTGACTGATTTAATAATGCAACCTTTAAGCGTCCCACTGTAGGGCACAGGGCTTCTCTCAAAGAGAGGAGAGAGAGTATGGGCTTAATCACCACGCGTGCCCATCGCGGATTGTCGACTGAGGCAACTCAGGTATGTCACCACCTCAGGTACTCAGTTTGCCTCACGATGTCTTCCTTCACTTTTAGCGAGTGGTATTGCTGCTACAAATGTACGTAACTTAGAAAACAAAGTCATTGGTACATGCGGACACACCGGGATTTCAACCCTCAACCTCTTGAATGTAAGGCATGCGTTCTAACAACCGCGCTTCCCCCGCGTTACGCTGACATGTGTTGAATGCTTCTGCTTATGAATCACATGTCAAAATTTGACTAAGGGGTCAAAATGTAATCCTGTACCTGTAGGCAATGCACAGTGCAAATGCTAGGCAGGTATGTAGCGTGCAATCGTGCTTGTAACAGATCACAACATGTTTATGCAGGATTAGTATTAACGAAAGATGTAATAAAAGTCAAAGTTCTCTCTATGATTTAATGTTGCGGCTCTGCGAAATACGGTTTCGAGCATAAAACAGTTTTTAGTAATAAATAAGTAGTTTGTTTTATTTTTAGGTTTGCGCGGTGAAAAGAACTTTTGAAGATAATCTGCTCCAATTCCAAGAAATGTAAAGGAACCGCATGTTAATATAAGCCGCTTTTAGTCGTAACACGCGCTCGTATCGATGAGATTCAAAATTAGAAATATGAGGAAAAACTTTGAAGACCTCCAAGAAACTCTTGTGCAAGTAAACAATCGATAAGGGATATTTCTTTTCATCCAGCTTTTCTATGGGTGTAAGCAAACAGCTGTTTTTTTGAAATATCAAAGTCAACGCAATTGTGCTAGGGGTTGATATTTCTTGGATTAATAATATTAATGAATCACCTAGAACGAGCAAACAACTTGATAGACTTAAGCGTTCAGCAACCGTTTCTGTCAACCGTTTGTTTACAACTAGGGAAAAGCTGGATGAAATGAAATGTTATACTTATAAGTCACATAATGCCCGGCAGATAACTTGAACAAAAATCCGCGCTGTCGGGATGACACACGATGGACACACGTAAGAGCAAATTTTTTTTATTTGTTAGTAGTCAAACTAAACTTAAAAGTCCAAAGAATTCGAGTCACAACCCGCGTCCCACGCCAACGTCCATGTGAATGCGTAATCGTCTCAGAACACAAAAAATCGTAGTCGCTTGTTTAAGTTATTTGACGGCCATTATATGTAGGTACATAATTGTTCAGAAAGGTAGTGGTGACCGTGTGGGGTACTTTTTATGAGCACTTAGGTTCTCTTAAAAATACCCCCTATATATTTAGGGGGTATTTTAGGGTTCCGTAGTCAACACGGAGCTCTTATAGTTTCGCCATGTCCGTCTGTCTGTCTGTCCGCGGCTTAGCACAGAGACGGTAAGTACTAGAGAGCTGAAATTAGGCATAGACACACATATTTACTACGCCGACAAAACGGTTCAATAAAATATCGTTTTTTTTTTAGGGTTCCTCCCCTGCACTTAAACACCATAGCGTAGGGTATCGTTGGATGGTAATTGAAAAATATTGTGGGTGTAGAAAGACTCTTTTTCTTTTTAGGTTTGAGTAAGGCGTCCGTCCCCCTCTCCCGGCTAAATGATTGATTGTGGAAACGTAAAAAAATTCATGGCTATAGCATATACAGGTATAATGAACTTAAAAGGAAAACTATCACAGCTAAGTAGGCTTTACAAGTTAACGAGTAATAGGCGACCAACTTATAAAAGGAAAACTTCGTACAAAATCCATTGAAAATTACTTTGATGAAGTTTTTACTTCTGTAAAGCTGGGAAGAAACTCCTTACTACGGAATCCTACAGTTCTGTGAGATAAACTTCTTTTTAAACAGCAAAAGTTTATGTCTAAGCACATTGAATACTTTTACGAATATAAAATTGTTTTAGGGCTATGATGACAAATAAACAAACAAATGGTAAAAATTGCTTATGGCATTCAGTCCGCCGTATTGTACATTAAGTTAAGTGCAATAAAAGTACTAAATAAATACATAAACATTTCATTTCATCATTAAATTATATAATTTATAAACACAAATTAACTTAGCTATCGTATTTAGAGGAGCGGTGGTAGCCTAGTGGGTAGAACACTGGACTCGGAAGCGGGAGACCCAGGTTCGACTCTCAGTGCGGGCATGTACCTATGACTTTTCTTTCTAAGTTATGTACATTTGTGAAGTTACAGTTGCAATACCACTCGCTAACTGTGAAGGAAAACATCGTGAGGAAACCTGGGTGTCTGAGCTTTTCACATACCTCAGCGCTTGAAATCGCCAATCCGCGGTGGGCACGCGTGGTGATTAAGCCCATACTCTCTCTCTGAGAGAAGGCCTGTGCCCTACAGTGGGACGTATATAGGCTGCTTATGATGATCGTATTTAGAAACATTAATTTATAGTTAATTTTATTTTTACCGGCTGAACAGCCGGTTTTTCCTGTGGCTTTACTGTAGCTGCGCGCGCATCGAAAGTGCGGCGCGCGAAAAAACCAAAACTTACGCGCCATTTTCCGTAAATATTGGTAAAGTTGCGGCTGTGTGGTTAATTCAATTTACTAACAATACAAGTTTGTTTTTTTCCTCGTAATTGTGTTAAACAACGTCGTATACAACTCGTCTGCATTGATCATTATTACACACTCCGCTTCCTTACCGCGTTCGCCTGCAGTTCGAGCTTACAATAATGCCTCGTGTGCATGACCAACTTAGCACACTTTTATCAGAATGTACTAGGTATTATGTGGTACAGTTGACAGCACATCAACCTTTACACTCGTGCACTCTACTGAGTTACGTTACGGGTGATTTTGCAAGAAACATGTAAAAGTGGTGAACCTGCTTCTACTGTCGAGTGTATTTGTGGCGAAATGACTTGTCTGAAACTATGGTCTTAAATACCTACTTAACATAAGGTTAGACAAGGCAGGCAGGGTCTCACAAATAATCTATAGGTATTATTAATTTTATCACTGGACGTGATGGATTAGTAGTTTTTATACAGGATTACTACTAAAACTGCAACATTTGTTCTTCAAAATTTTCTGATTGTTTTTTTTTTAATATCGGGGATTACAATAACCTTATAAAATTCGCGGTTTAAGCACTCTAACAACGTCACAGCCTTCGGTTAATAATTGACCTACGTAGGAGAATGTCCACTACATTCTTCTACTAGCCACTACAACAACTACAATGCGGTGCGGACTCAAGTGCAAGACTCGGATTCGCGCACCAAGGTATCACCACAAAATAGCTTTGTTTTTTAGCAATAATCGGCCACGTGCGTGTCAGGCCATGCGCTGCGTGGTAGGGTTCTGTAGAAGGAGAGATTTCTACTTGCTTTACAGAATAAAGAACTTCATCAAAGTGATTTTCAATGGAATTGGTACGAACTTTTCGTTTTATAAGTTGGTCGCCTGTTACTCGTTAACTTGTATAGCATACTTAGCCGTGATAGTTTTCCTTTTAACTTCATTATAAGCACATACGTTTTACAACCCAACGTTTAGCCAGGAGAGAGAGGCCGGGCCCCAAAAACGCTAAAAAAGCTTCAGTGCGGGATCCTTAGCAGGAGTTCGACTTACACGAGCTTCCCGATTCTTCACGTACTTAACACATTTAAAACAAGTCGGTACAGAAAAAAAAGCACCTTAAATACTAAACAGAAACTATAGTTGGCTAATTTTAACAGTAGGTGGCGCTGGCGATATCGTGGTATAGTTGAGGTACTCCCTTTCTAATTTTTTTTTAATGAAATCTGACAACGTGGTAAGCAATTACCGTTTAACATACATAAAAAATACATATACGTAATATTATGATAGACCAACAGAGCACCTCCTTCTTACTTTAAGTGAGTTCATCATCATCATCAGCCACTTGACGCCCACTGCAGGTCACAGGCTTTCATAACCATGAGGGGTTTTGCCATAATCGCCACGCTTGGCAGGCGGGTTGGCGATCGCAGTATGCAGTTGGAATCTCAGGAAGACGCTGCTGCCCGTCTCCTGGTAATTGATTTCCTTAGTCGCCTTCTACGACATCCACGGTAGGAAATGGAGTGACGCTATTCTTAATCCGGCGCCACACGAAACAGTAAGTTGGTTAAAATATTCGAAAAAGGAGAATTGAAAAAAGAAATAATTCGAAAGTTGTGTTGTAAATAATAAACTCTAATTGAATGGGATAATTTTGTTTTGGGATTAATCGTTTTGTTTTGGGATTTGGTGGCGTTCAAATTTTACGTAAGCAGATTGGTATATGCATCTTTTTTTAATGTGGTTTATGGTTTATGGTTTAAGACGTTTATTCTCATAAGAACAATACAGATGTTCACTTGAAATGAGAATTAATGACTAATTAATTTAGTTAATACATGCATGAGCTTATAAAATAACAACAATTTAAAATTAAGGTTCCAGTAGACAATAGTTCCGTATAATGTAGGTAGTTGTATGTTGTAGTAAGGTGAGTGCAATATCGGTTGCACACATTAATTTGTAGTGTAGGTAGAATACAAAACAATCACTACAAACGCAGGTGATCTAAAAAGTTATCGGCTAAACTTATTTACGCGGCCGTATTCTGTTAAACAATTACAATCTTAATGGATCGACTAAACTATTCGAGCGGTATTTTCGCGGACGTATTTTGCTAAACGTTTCTTGAAGATGTTGAGTTTTTCTGATTCTTTGATATATTTTGGTAGTTTATTGTATAGTTGCGTTCCCTCAAATTTTATGCTCCTCTTGCCATAATTGGTTCTTGGTGATATAGTTTCCACGTTGTGGGCATTTCTAGTGTTGTATTTGTGTGACTTTTTTGTAAATGAAAGGTTTGAATGTGTCGATTTTGTTATTATTTTGTGTATTAACAAACAGGTTTTAAATGCGTACATTTGGTTTATGTGCATTATTTTGGTATCCTGGTAGATTTTGTCAGTGGGAGTTAAGTAGTTATATCCAAACAGAGCTTTAATAAGTTTATTTTGTGCTCTTTGTAGTTTTTGTAAGTGTACCTTAGCTGCTGTGCCCCAGATTTCGATAAGATATTCTAAGTGTGGTTTTATCAGTGAGTTATAAATAGTGTATCGCACTCGTCTTGGAAAGCATCCTCCAACTCTGCGTAACGCTCCTGTAAGGGATGTTATTTTTGATTTTAGACGTTTTATGTGTTCCTGCCATGCCTGCATTAATGTATTCAATTCGTCAATCGTATCGAAACGAAACGAAGAAATTTAGACAACTGAATCGCGCTCGGTAATTTCCCTACTCGGTTCAAACCAAGTACCTAAACGTATCCCTTATTTTGAGGAATCCCTAAAAATGCGTTTAGTTTTCAAGCACAGACAAGTAGGATTGCCATGTGTTCAAAGCATAATCGACTAAATTTTGTAGAAAAAAAGTACAAAATAAATACCTACTGCTGACGTA
Source organism: Yponomeuta malinellus (assembly GCA_947308005.1). Classification (NCBI taxonomy): domain Eukaryota; kingdom Metazoa; phylum Arthropoda; class Insecta; order Lepidoptera; family Yponomeutidae; genus Yponomeuta; species Yponomeuta malinellus. Next base: position 8,369,899 of record OX371006.1, on the reverse strand, counting down.
ACCACCATCCAGCCCCAATGTCATCAAAATTAAGCAAAGCTAAGCCCCCCTCGCCGCCCGCAATGCTTACGTAATGCTTGAATGGCCCCTTTGCGCACTTTTTAGGTAATCCTAGTTTCAAGCTATTGTATCGTTTGACCCCATTAGGGTTCCATTTTTTAGGTACGGAACCCTAACTGTACATTTGTAATTAAATCACAAAAAAATGTCGGAAGTTCGGGAAAAGCTCGGAAAAAACTGCGAGACTCGATTCCTGAACTATTTATAATATTATGGAAGTACCTACCTACAAATTTATACGGAACCCTCGGTGGGCGAGTCCGACTTGCACTTCGTTTTTTTTTTTTTTTTATTTTTTGTAACTATTTCTGATCCTTTATGGTAGAAAAACAGTGTCTCTCCAAAAATTTTTTGAGGCAAGTTCTCGATTTTGAAAGTAGAATATTTTATTATTATTAATACGTTTATTGCACATAAGTAAAAAATACAATGGCAATATGGCGGACTTTATCTTCTTCTATCTTGAATGTTCAAAAATAGTTCTATTGTTTGTTACATTTTGTAGTAGAGCGGCCATTTTAGTACTAGGATTTTCCATCGTTAATATAATAATAGAGTGTCAATCACGTTAGCGTAGTTCATTACGTAAGTACGTACTTAGCTATATACACACGGTGTTATTTATAAAAGCACGAGTCCTCTAAAACACTCCTCCGAGGCAGTTTAAGTGATCTATTAACACGCTTTTCTTTACCGCAGACCATTTAAACTGCCTCTGAGGAGTGTTTTAAGGAATCGTGTTTTATAAATAAGACCGTTATCTGACGATAGTGTACATACTCGGCCAGCACACAGACCAACATTACGGGTTTTTTTTTTCCCATCCGTAAATAAATCCGGCGAGCGTTCACGCATCGTCTTATGAATGTGGATAAAGCGAAGAGGTTTGTAAGGATCCTATAATGGAAAATGGTAGAAAACTACGAATAAAAACCATAGAAGTATTTCTTCCTACAAAATTCACACTCAAAAACGGCCCCTGTCCTCTATTAGTCTGTACCAATAAAGTGGGCGCAAGATGTGCTTGCTGCAGAGTAAATCACTCTGTGATTGGTTCATTTTGTGTGCCACGCGTGACGCGTGAATGTTGATTGGGCGATTAGCGATAGTACCTAAATGACAGCGTAACTTATGATTGGATTTATACAAAAAACTTCAAACCATTGACTTCATGATGTATGACCCGCCGAAATATCTAGGTACCTCGCAAGACGGCGGTCTGACGGTGGCAGGTGCGTAGATATTTTGCCGGGTAATACTGAACTCGCTCCGATTCGCCCGCCTTTCCACAATTGAACGTGGGGTCATTTTTAGTGCTAGTTAGACATCTGGAAAAGCCTGCTTTCGGCCTACCCACAACTGTGGGCCCCTCCAGAATACAGTCGTGAGTTTAAGTGTGTATGAAAATGCATAGATTACATTGTACCATTGTAGGTTTTGAGCTCAGTCATTTTAATTAATTAATATAGTCTTTATTGCAAATCATAAATTAGAAAATTAATTACATAGCATTGTTATAAAGGCGAACTTATCTCTAAGAGAGATATCTTCCAGCCGACCTTAGCATTGGGTGTTTAAACCGAGATAACGGTAAGAAGGGAGAGATATTAAGGGACTATTTAAAAATTCTTTAAGTACATGGGAGTTATGCTCGGAGAGCATCTGTAGTGATTTCGACTATATGTATTTTTCTCTCGTTTGAATCTGCTATCAGCCCCTCTTTGCCTCTATAGTAGAGGTTTCTGGGGAGATCGAGCGTTGGGATGCTAGTAGTTGAATTGACTACACATCCTCAGTAAATAGTCAATTAAACTTTGTCGAATCCATTATCTGGTATCAAGCACACTGCACAGCAGCGGCCAGTGAATTCTTGCGATGTGACAGACGTGCCCATACCTACCTTTTTAGTTCCTAAACCAACCTATTACTCGATAAGGAATTTAGTATAGCGGGGGTACAGGTACACAAACATTTTAAAGGTTGAACTTATGAATTAAAATCGATTCCTTGAAAACACTTGATAAGATTTGATCTAGATTTCTCAAAAGTAGAATTATTTTTTGCAATGATTAAATATATTTTTTTGCTTTTTTGCCTTTAACTATACCGGGCGTCCCACGGCTACTCCACATGAAGGGAAAGTACCCTGAATATTGAAGATGAAACATTTTATTGAAAGAAGACATTGTTTTAATTTAAAAAAAATTAAACTGCATTCATAGATGTTTAAATAATTACATGGTTGAACCGGGAATCGAACCAGCTACACGAGAAAAAATTTACCCTGTAGCTTTATGATATCGAACGAAAGGCTTCATCATAAGGATTATTTTTTGCTAAATAACATAGTGCTAAACAGTTCTAAAATAACTGACTTAGAAGCCGTATGGGCAAAGGCCGTCATGTGTGGAAAACCCATCTTGCGTCCACATCGCATGGCAATAACAATGAGGGGCACGTCTCCCTTCAACATTTTATGTATAATTCATGAGGATTATTTCCACACAGATAAATAAATATTCATCGCACTAATTAACGCAGTATTATGCTGGAAATTCACTTGACTATTCGTATTCCCGTATTAATTTGCTGTTGATTTAGAATACATTGTAGGTTTGACCAAATCATTGCTGAAGATTCTTCAGAAAACCCGGCAATGGATGGTAAATTTTTGCCAAATACCTACGCAAATACGAGTGGCCAAGTGAGGCGCCGGCTTTAGAGAAGCCACTCTAAATCGCGCCTCATCGTCATGCACAAGGCACAGAGTTGAAATTGGCATGAAAATGCAGTTTATATAGAAGTTTTATAATTATTATGCCTAATATATCAGCACAGGAAGGTTGAAAGGAAGTGGTGTTTCAAGGCAGACAGGTGAAGCTGGCGTAAACGCACGCGATACAATCTTTGGAATTTCCGAAATAAAGTTTCAGGGCTCTTCGTTTAAACAGCAGTCTTCACTTCGGCATTTTTTAGTTCGAGTACCTACTCATTCAAGCTCAAAGTATGATTTCTTATCGATTTTGACTGTTAGCTTGTTCATTTCTGGCAATAAACCTTTCCATTCTTACGCATGATGCCTATTCAATTTGTTTCAAACTATTTCGTCAGCCAGCGATTGGAAACTTCAATTATGATAATTCGAACGTCTTTAGACGTCTTAGAAATAGCGACACACAGGGTCTATTCTTGAGTCGCACATGTGACGTTTTTACAATCGGGCATTGGTCTTTGTGAACGTTCATTCGTTTCTACCACAGAACAGTTCTAATCCTGACTTTTTGTTAAAGAGGAGTGAAGGAATATCGACAGTCAACGACCGCCGCGTTCGTCCCCTCGGTCGAGCACATTGGGGTCAACGCTTCTTGATATCTTAAGGGCTGTGTTTGTTAATAGCAGAACACTACGCAAATTCCACAATAAGTCGATGAAGTATCCAAAATGATTACACTAATGTCACTGACCTCATTTAGCAGGCAGTATCATAATGAGTTTTAATAATGACAGTCCTAAGAATTTCCGAGGGACTTCATAATTTTGTCTGTTATCTTTTCGACAAACTTGTTAAGGTTTCAGATCGTTAGAGATAACTAACCGAGGCTGAGAGAAGAGAAAGTTAGTGAGTGAGAAGAGGTTACATGTTCCAAATCGAGGTATTTGCCTAAAAAAATCCTAACGATTGCCAACCGAGCGACTCTTATCTCACTATGCTAAACTAAACTATACAAATTGTGCTGAAAGTAAAATACAGTAAAATATTACATGCGATAACGGGAAAACGTCTTTCCCGAAAACTGGTAAAAATCGATTGACTTACGTTTGCATTTAGTTTTTCCTTCAGTGGTAATCCTTCGTCTTGTGTGTGCACGGAAAAGGACTACATTTGAGAGCGCACTGTTTGAGGGCTTTCTAGCGAACTACAATGAGCCCTGAGAGAAACACAACCGCGCGCCGTTACATGGAGTCAACGAGTGAACGAACAAGTGGCGGACTCGGGGCGATGTCACGCGCCGTCGCGATTATGGTCCACCTCTGCGCATGGCCATGCCACGCTGTCCATCGTGGTCATTAAATATGTAGTACTAACAGACAGAGCGATGTAATGTGGTCTGACTGTCAATTTTAAGCGGTTTTGATGCTTTTCAGTTATTGAGATGAGTCAAACATTTTTTATGTCAAGCTCTATGGTCGATGACGAAATGTATGTATGACCAAGGAGTATTCAGATTATGTGGTTATTGGCGATAACAGTTGCAAACGGTGAGTAGGTTCCAACAAAGACCTCATTGAATATTATTACTATGATGCTATAGCCTAGTCTACCCATACCATTGAATCCCATATTATGTGGAGGAGATAGGATTTAATAAATTCATTCATACATACTGACATTGAATTTTAAAATTCAATGATACTGATTGATTCGTTCAATTTCGTTCTGTTTTGGTCCTTCGAGGCAGATACATTGTCATATTTCAACACAGCGCCATCTGTTCCTATTCATTATAACTTCTTTACTCTGCATGCCCGTACGTATACAGAATTGTTCTCCGTCCCTTTGTCAGTCAATTGCCTCTGAAAGCCGGTAGATGTCGCGGCAGTTTCATATTTCAGGTTATTTCAGTAAAGTTGTAGATTGATCCAGAATGCATGGCAGCTGGGTGGGTGATGTGACAACGGTAACTAACTTTTGGACGTTATTTATAGAGTACGTAGAGCTCCTATCTACAGATAATATTCTTACTATTGTGGTAATAAGTAGGTACATTTTGAGGTAGGTAATACAGTTTTGTGGTGAGTAGTGCATTTTAGTTAACTTAGGTTAACCTTAGTTAACTGATGTTAACTAATACTATTTAATAAATAGATGTAATAAATAAACGCAAATAAATGTACCTCCAAATCAATTTTCTTTGTTCAAAAACAAAATAGATTTGGAGGACATTTAATTACCTTTTTACATACACCTCCATCTACAACACAGATCAAAATCTAGCGTGGAGACCAACGGATAACTCTGCTTGGTTCTATCTGTGCTAGGCACACTGTTCTGTGGTGCTAGGCTACCACATGTTTTTAAACGACTTCAAAACAAGAGGAGGTTATCAATTCGACGCATACATATTTTTTTATATTTTTTATATTGGAACTTTTTCATCCGTACCTTTCAAATACCTACAATACCTACCTACTCACTTATTACTCTACGAAGAATAAAAGAAAACCGGCCAAGTGCGTGTCGGGCCATTGCGCAATGTAGGGTTCCGTAGAAAGGGGGGGGGGGGAGACTACCTACTCAGACAAAAAATTGCGCTTTAAAGCTTAATATTTCGCAAACAGAACCCTAAATCGAAAAATGGTCTTCGTACACCCACAATATTTTTCAACGACCAATCCAACGATACCCACATCATGGGGTAGACGAGAAAAAATAATCACCCCACTTTTCATGTTAGGCGAGGTACAGTAAAAACAAAAAAAATCCAACGTTTTATTGTTTAACTTTGTCGGCGTTATAAATATGTATACACACACCAAATTACAACTTTCTAGTACCACTAGGCTGCGGACGGACAGACAGACAGACAGACAGACAGACGGACATGACATGGTGAAACTATAAGGGTTCCTTGTCGGACTACGGAACCCTAAAAATAATTCGTATTTACTAGCATACCACCACGAATAATCATACGTTTATTTTTGCGTAAAAGATGATAACTGTTTAAATTTTGTCTATTTGTTATGGTATTTGTTTTTATTTAGATTTTTTTTAGTTCCTGACACGGGCGGCGATCAAATCTTTACGTGTCGGAACGTTCGCGACTTAGTACGCGACTTTAGGTTATCGTCGACTTATATAATTTAAGCCCTGTCTTAAGACCGCCAAAAGTCTAACTGAGGAGTGTTTTAGTGAAATCGTATTTTATAAATAACACCATTAATGTGTTTACTGGAAAATGGTATTAATAGGTGGTTTTAGTAAGCAGTGCGTGCATGCAACGACTAATGAATGTTGAGGAAGCGAAAGTGATCTGTCAGGATCGTGGCAGGTGGCAGTCCCTGGTCTCTGCCTACCCCTTTGGGGTACAGGCGTGAGTTTATGTATGTATATATGTAGTACGCAGTACCTGCCACTATCTGTGGACACCACCCGCCAGACAATGGGCCCTTATACCTAGTTAGATATCTCTATCAAATAGGCGTGGCGCAGCTATTATTGGCTTCGGCACGGCAGTTGGTAATATTCCAATCGATTAAATTATATTATCTAATAGCTGGGTACGTATTGGTATGCTCTGGTGACCTAAGTCCATTTTGATAATGACTTCGAAGTCATTCGAATAGATCGACAAAACTTTACGTAGATAATGTATCCGACCGTTGTTGCTGAACGATAATGCGTATATAGTCTCATTATTCCCGTTACTTAGTCGATTGCGCCTTATTATGTAACTTGCCACTGTATTGGGTCTATCTTCACGTTCCCGAAGTGTCAAAAGGCAAGTTTTTATTGTAAAATTATTCAACATCTTCTAAAAACTTGTCAAGTTTGAGCTGTCGATTTAAAGTTACTTTTTCTTTCTTTATTATAACACTGCTAATTCCGCGAATACGAGAAACTTGGCAAGTTATTACATACCAAGTATTTTTCTGGGACGAGAAGTTGGTCAGTTTTTTTCGTGTGTGGTGGAGCGTGGGCGCCTCTATACAACGCGTCCGCGTCTTTTCCGCGCCTTCGCCCCACGACCTTTCTGTGTGGCCCACGCCTTAGGACATAAAAGTGACGTTGGTCTATCTACTAGTAATACCTGCAGACATTCCTCTATATACGGTAATTTGCGGTAATTGTCTCTAAATGCCTTCACAAAAAAAAAAAAAAAAATGTTTACACATAAATCAGTCCATATTCGTCCACTGCTGCACATAGGCCTCCCCCAGGGCCTGTCACTTTTTTCTGCTATCGGATGACCGATACTTTGTACTTGGTTGTATCTAGGTACATAGAATAAGCAGAATATTTTTAGAATTAATGCAACAGAATTTTCTTTTCTGGCTGAAGATTTTATTGGCTGCATGTACAAATTATTAAGTACCTATTGTTTACTGTAATTTTATTGCTTGAAAAATAAATCAAATAAAAGATGATTGCCGCTCGGGCCTATCTTATGCAAAGAATTTCCCTTGCAGTGCAGCGAGGTAACGCTGCCAGCGTATTGGGAACCTTTGGGTCGGATGTGTCCCGGGGCGGCTTATTCTCGTAATGATTTTGTGTTTTCAGTTGTTTATATTTCACATTTTTGTATTTGACGAAGCTTTTTGCGAATTATTTTAATTTGATTTTAATAGGTTGACATTTTGATAATATTTATTTTTTCTTTGGCTTTTATTGTTGTAGTGTTTAATGTATTTTGTTTTCTGGTGTGTAAAATAAAAGAAATAGAGGCCTCAATAAAAGAAATATTTTTTACATTAAAATTCCCTGAACGTGCTACTGCTATGTGCTATCTCTATCTCTCTGGTGCATATGGCGTCTTATCTTATCTTATCTTATGGCGTCTGGATTTTCCTTATACTGCATTAATTTTGGATAGTTTGAAAGACATAGCAAAATGAACGTGCCTGACAATAGCTATCGAATACGCTAGTTTGTTTTAAAAAAATACGCACTTCAAAAATATCTCGACATGAACTCGAATCTATTAGAACCAGTAGAAGCCTTCCAGGAGCGTTGCGTGTGTGCTGCGGGTCCGCGCGGGTCATTGTTCTGACGGAGAGGCGGTACTAATTGTTCGCGCATTTTTTTAAAAATGTTTTCTCAACTCAAACAAGATTTTCCAACAATTTTTTTTTATTTAAAAAAAAAGAAGAAAAAAGCATTTATTATAAAAACAGTGCACACGCCACAATAACAAAACAAAAAAAAACAATCAAGAAAATATTACAACATATTTTTTTTTAAAGAAAGGTAAGCTAAAGGTCACGGCGTGTCACTGCTGGTATAAATGGCAACTGACTCAGCAGTATGCTGAGGGTCAAACCTTCAGCGCAGATTTTCAGTTACGTGTCATTTACGTCTATACTTAAAAGTAATATTCTAAAAAGATGCCATTTTTAATTACTAATTACATAACCGCGGCTTTCAAATAACCTACAAATCAGCGTGTATTCTCTCTTCACTTAGCCCTGTTTGTGACTTCACTTTTGGAGACTGCGTAATACTTGGTAATACGTACGAATAAAAAACCTATCACTGCGTAGTACCTATTCCATTCTCTTTATCTAGGTAGGTAAGTATTCTATTCTATATCGTATCGTAGTTCAAGCTTGTACCACACTGCAGTCTGTTGTTGTACCACACCGACTGACAATCTGCGCTGAAGGCTTGCCCATCAGCCTACTGCTAAGTCACATTGACACATCGTTCTATTTCTTAAGCTTTTTTATGTAGAATTTTGTAGTATATTTTATCTAGTAAAGGGAAAGACGTAACCACAGATTACTTAAACTGCCTCTGAGGAGTGTGCATAGTCCTTAACGCTGACTGTTGTATCATCTGGGTCTGTAGGCAGACATCCCAGGTTACGTAATGGTCGCGCGAGGGGCCTATTCCCGACCTGCCCCACCGCCCACACCCGAGCTAGGTCACAGTATTGGTGGTTCATTCAACTGTGCGTGAGCTGCTTTCTATTCTTGAACGTAAGCCGAGCTGTAAAAAGCCCGAGTTACTGCCGCGGAAAGCGAGGCCCAGCACTGCCCAAAGTGATGGATGGTACCTATCTAAAGAAAACTCGTTAATTTAGTAGTAAGCCTTGAGGCGGCCTCTCAAGGAGCAATTCCCGCACAAACGTAGTTTGGTTTAAATTCACAAACGACATGACGGATCGCAATAAAACTTTACCAATACGTTTAGAGGTCACGAATCAAGGTTTCCTCGCGCTTACAACTGAGAATAACTAAATACATTTATTCTACCGTTTTGTCGGCGTGATTAATGAAATCTGTGCCAAATTTCAGCTTTCTAGTACTTATCGTCGCTGTGCATAGCCGCGGTCGGATAGAAAGACGGACAGACAGACAGACGGACGGAAATGGCGAAACTATACGGGTTCCTTGTTGACTACCAAACCCTAAAAAGGGAAAATAAAATTGACTCCCATGTTAATGTTCATCAGTAAACATTCCGTTCGCTCGTAGCCCCGGCTGCCTGAGTGATCTTAAACGATCACGAAGGTTAAGCAACACTGGGCGCGTTCAGTGCATGGATGGGTCGCCGTCTATGCCTAACGCTAGTGGCATTTTTCCGAGCGGTTCCGTGCTTCGCAAGGCACGTTAAGCTGTTGGTGCCGGCTGCCGTCGATAGATGGCAGTCGTTAAGCCAAGTCAGAGGCCTTAGGGCGGCTTGACAACTTCTGACAGTAGACGAGCTACTAGTCTACAAGCCTCCACCAATCCGGACTTGGCCCCCGTGGTGGAGTATGGCCTATACCTTCCTCAGGGAAGAGACCCGTGCCCCTCGGTGGGGACATAATGGGTTGATGATGATGATGAAACATTCCGTTACTTATTTGTAAGGTCGATCCAATCATACGCTTTTGTGAAACAATAATTAATCCACGAATCCCATTGGAATATAAGAATGAGTAGCAACTTGCTACACGAGCAAGATGTTAGTATAATTTTTCAAGGAAAACTTCCACTTACAAACTTTACTTCCCTCCACCGTTAGATCATTGGATATGAATAAGTTTAGATATTTTTTTAGGGTGCCGTACCCAAGGGTAAGGAACCCATATTACTAAGACTCCGGTGTCCGTCCGTCCGTCCGTCTGTCACCAGGCTGTATCTCTTGAACCGTGATAGTTAGACAGTTGAAATTTTCACAGATGATGTATCTCTGTTGCCTTAAAAGCAGAATAAAATAAATATTTAAGGGGGGGCAAATGCAACCCATGCAACAAACGTGATTTTTTTTGCCGTTTTTTGCTCGATATTAATAACGGCAACAGGTAGCCGCTTGAAATATTCAAATATTGTATAGATAATGGTACGGAACCCTTCGTGCGCGAGTCCGACTCGCACTTGGCCAAGTTTTGGAGTTTTAAATCTCGAATGTCAAATAGACGCGTGTAATTCTCGAACAATTGCTACAAATGAAGCCTTTCACTTAATGAAACCACTTATCCATTCATTTACATTTTACTACGCATTTTATTGTATCTCCTTCAACGAAACAGTTCACACAGGTAGGTAGTTCATACTTCACATGTTATTAATATTAGAACTCGCGTCACAAATGAAGTCCCGCGGTAAGTAATTACGAACCAAAATACTACTTTACTTTACACACGGAACTTTTTCATAATCGCCGTTCGTCGTTCTCTCGCTGGTAGTAGTCAAAGAGCGTAACGACATTTAAATTCAAGCAATTAATAAAGATAAACGTTCCATATGGTAGGTAATTAATTTAACAACTTATAGCATAAGCAGCCTATAGGTATACGTCCCACTGTAGGGCACAGGCCTTCTCTCCGGGAGTATGGGCTTAATCACCACGCGTGCCCACCGCGGATTGGCGATTTCAAGCGCTGAATAGCTCAGACACTCAGGTTTCCTCACGATGTTTTCCTTCACCGTTAGCGAGTGGTATTGCTACTATAACTTCACAAATGTACATAACTTAGAAAACAAAGTCATAGGTGCATGCCCGCACAGTCCAGTTTGTAACTTTCGCGTTTATAATATTAGTAAGGACTAAGAAAATGTACCTTTTTGAATGAAAAGGACTAAGGGCCAGTTTCTGAATTGAGAATTTCGATGAGTAAATAGTTAACTGTAGTTCTGTCTCTTCGAATTTCTCAGAAAAGAGCGTGACAGAATGTTACTTAAGTATTTACTTAGTGAAATTCTCAATTCAGAAACCGCCTCTAAATCTCTCAAAAAGGACATTAACTCCTTTCTCTTTTAGCAATGAGGCCGCCAATTGCACTATGCACTTTATACCTTTGTAAGTATTGTGTTTATTTTTTTTCAGGTGTATAGTATAATTACAGTATAATTACAATAAAATATATTCTTATGTAATACTGAAGCGGCAGAGACGCGCGGCGCGATGTGATGCGGCGGCATTATAGACTGCCTCGTTGGACTAGCCGTTAAGGTGCTTACTACCAAGGCAGAGGTCGTGGGTTCGATTCCCACTGGGGGCCGCCGTACTGGGTGTATGTCCATGCATGTGATGTCCTTACCAGGTTACCATAGCACAGGGTATCCGAGTTTGGGACCAGGACAAGTGATTGTCTTGTGTGGAAGTTATTATTTAAATATAGTTGGATTTCTTTGCGTAAGCATACTCTATCAGAAGACGAATATGCTTTGGCTTTGTTACAACTAATGGGTCAGGAGCATAGATATTTATCAAATTAATGATCAGGATTCATACAATTTTTGCATTAATTTAAATGCACAAATGCTTTCGTACAGTGTACAAAACGTTTCCTTAGTCTGTAGTCATACAGAGCAGGATATTGCTCCACTAGTTGACAAAGTTGTATATTAAGTTCAGCATCGCCACGCATTTTTTTAGGGTCTCCTGTATTGCTCCTCGGCGACGATTAGCTAGCGACTGGTTACGAGGGGCGGCGCGCGCCATTTGATGGCGGCGGCGGGCCGCGTGGCGTGCCTCTTTGTGTCGGTGGAGCGTCACTTGATGGCGCGACGCGAGGTCGCCTGAAGACGCGGGCAGAAAATGTCCAGTTGAACTACTACTGAGAAAGATCGTATAGCGTAAATTGAGGAAAACTGAAAGAAACAAATGTTTTTTTCCTAAAATCACAAACTAAGATCACAAAGGTATCTCCGATCCGTTTCAGACTTTCAGTCCAGTAACTAGTGCGCATTCGTTCACTGCTGAACATACGCCTTCCCCAAGCATGTCACTTTGTATGCCATCTTCACCCATCCATCGTGGCGGGCGTCCCAGGTACCAGGCAATTATCCCAGGCTCCACAGATCTATCTAGCGAAAACAGCACGCGTAGCATGAGCACCAATTTGTCTATTCCCAACTCGCACCGGGCATAAAAAAGCTCTAGCTCAGACACTCAGGTTTCCTCACGATGTTTTCCTTCACCGTTAGCGTGTGGTATTGCTACTATAACTTCACAATGTACATAACTTAGAAAACCAAGTCATAGTCGCAGTTGGGATCGAACCTGGGTCTCTCGCTTCCGAGTCCGATGTTCTACCCACTAGGCTACCAACACTCACTTTGAATGCGCATCTATTGTTACTAGAAATTGATTGCTGAACAAAGTAAACATGTCGAGATGAACGCGTTGCCACGGTTTCTCCGGGTACGGCCACGGAGCGAGCGGTGAGCGGGGCGGAGCGGATCGCAGTGCATTACAAATGACGCAGAGCATGACCCAATCTTATCTTCTATGTGAGTGTCTATATTAGGCCACCACATACGCGCTCTTGCCTCTGTTTTAGTTTTAACGACCCCAAAATGCGAACTATGAAGTTCCTCTAGAAGCTTGTCCCTATACTTGGTAGGTATTATAAGTTTGTGCCCACGTAAAACGCATTCTTTCTCTAAGGGAAGTTCCCACCTACACATATAAAATGGCCTTAAACTGTCATCGTTGCACTTTGCGGGCCAGCCGTGCTGAATATAATCCTATTACCTTACTCAGAATTTCGTCCCGGACCGTTTCAATTTGAATGTCTTTCATAGTAACTAGTTTCAACATCGAATCTGTTATAAAGTAACCCTTGATTCATATCCGAATCCTCTTCCCCCACGCAGTTCCTAATCGCAACATTGCTCTCGCTTTTTACATAGTTACTCTATTTCAAAGTAGTATGCCGTTAAGAATAGGGCATATATTTGTAACCGATTTGCGGCGCGTTCTGGAACCCTTCTTGCTGCCAAAAATTGTGATAAGTGGCTTGTGATCTGTTCTTAGTAGAAATGGAACATACAAGTAGTGATGGAATTTTTTATGGCAAAAACTGCTTTCTGTATTTGCGCATAATTCCGCTCCGCTGTAGACAGTGAACGTGATGCATAAGCTACGACTCGCTCTTCGCCGTCGGGCTGTCTCTGCGCGAGCACTGCGCCAAACCCGGCCGGCCCCCCTGCGTCTGACGTCACTATTGTCGGGTAGTCCGGATTATAGTCAAAACCCTCTCAGACATTAACTCTTCTTTTATCTTGAGAAATGCTTCGTTTTGCTTGTGGCCCCATGCCCACTTAACACCTTTTTGCAATAACTCATGAAACGGAGACAAAACACTGGAAGTGTTAGGAATGAAACACCGGTAATCGTTCCAAGAAAAGATTTCAACTCGCTCACATTTTTAGGTCGCTCGCAGTTCTGAATAGTCTCTATCTTTTGTTTTGATTTGTGCAGCCCGTTCTTATCAATTACAAAGCCCAGGTACTCCACAGAGTCTTTAAATAACTCACATTTATCTGGTTTTAAACGCCATCATGCATCTTGTAAACGTTGTAATACCAATTCTAATCGTTCAAAATGCAGTTCCCTATTACTTGCGGTCACTAAAATGTCATCGAGGAAAATACATGTACCTTCAATGTCTCCTATCAAATTTTCCATAGTTTGTTGAAATATAAAAGGCGCGTTACTTAGTCCGAAAACCAGTCGGTTGTAACGGAACAAGCCCTTATGGGTATTTATGCATGTTAAATCTCTTGAATCATCCAGAAGCAGCTGATTGTACGCTCTCTAGACAAATCTAATTTGGAAAATTCCTTCCCTCCGTGCAGTTTAGCAAACAAATCTTCTATCCTCGGAATAGGGTAATTTTCCATATACTTACAAGACTTTATTTAGTGTTACCGAATAGTCTCCGCAGATGCGTACATTCCCGTCAGGGCGTAAAACAGGGACAATCGGGGTAGCTACTGCAGGGTTTCCTACGCCATTTCGAAACACTATTTATAGAAAGATGTTTCCCGAATGACATTAAACCGACCGATCACCTAATCGAATATTTGTTTTATCAACACCCATTTTCTCGATGATTCGTTTCACCGAAAACACTATTTATAGAAAGATGTTTCCCGAATTACACCAACCGATCACCTTATGCGCCCCGCGCTTTAATTCGGGAGGTTGTAGGTTCAAATCTCCATCTCGAAAAAAAAAAACAGAACGTTTTTTTTATCAAAATTTAATTTATACATCTTTCAGTGTAGCTTATAATGCGTCCCACTGTAGGGCACAGGCCTTCTCTCAGAGAGAGAGAGAGTATTATGATAACCACCGGGTTTGGCGATTTCAACCGCTAAGTTATGTGAATAGTTCAGACACTCAGGTTTCCTCACGATGTTTTACTTCACAGTTGTGTATTGAGAGAGTGGTATATAGGCCATAGGACATAGGCCTCCCTCATCACTGTTTACCCGTGGTATCTAATTTTAATTATCCGTGGACCCATGACATTAGGGATTGTTCCCTGGACTTCTGATATATCGATAGAAAATGAAAATCAGCTACATACAATTTGAAATATGAGATATTGAATTTTTGCTCCGGCTAGTCCTCTCCGGACTACCTAGCCAGTCACGAAAAGTACTAGGAGCACATAGCAGCTAAGAGGTTTTCATGTTGTCATAATATACGTAAAAAATTGTCCAGGTAAAACCAGAACAATAGAACATGATGGATTCATAACAGGTACACTAATGGAATTAATTACAGGTGAAATATCAATTGGATATCCACTAGAAATGTTAAGATAGTTTATGAGACATAAGTCATTAGTGTGTACTGTACCTATCGATTATGAATTCATCATTTTCAATATTGGTTCTGGTATAAGTATGTTTTTGTGCCCAAGGATGGAATTATTTATGGCATTTCGCTTATGATTGAATAAACTTTATTGTATGTAGGTAACTGCTTTTCATTTTCTATCGATATAGTCAGAAGTCCAGGGAACAATCCCTAATGCCATAGGTCCACGGGAAATTAAAATTACAACACCGTCCCTCATGGTTTTCCTAACCATGAAGAGTTTTGCCATAATCGCCACGCTTCGCTTGCTTGTTGCTTTTAGCGGTTGAAATCGCCAAACCCGGTGGTTATCATAATACTCTCTCTCTCTGAGAGAAGGCCTGTGCCCTACAGTGGGACGCATTATAAGCTACACTGAAAGATGTATAAATTAAATTTTGATAAAAAAAACGTTCTGTTTTTTTTTTCGAGATGGAGATTTGAACCTACAACCTCCCGAATTAAAGCGCGGGGCGCATAAGGTGATCGGTTGGTGTAATTCGGGAAACATCTTTCTATAAATAGTGTTTTCGGTGAAACGAATCATCGAGGAAATGGGTGTTGATAAAACAAATATTCGATTAGGTGATCGGTCGGTTTAATGTCATTCGGGAAACATCTTTCCATAAATAGTGTTTCGAAATGGCGTAGGAAACCCACTTCTGCATGGTCCACTTTTTCTATAATACCTACATTTTCTAGCAGTTTTAATTCCGACTCGATTTTTGCTTTTAATGCTAACGGTACGGTCCGTGGTTACTCGGTAGGTATCTTCTGCCAGAGCTGTTAGTAATAAAGCTTTTCTTTTTACTCCTGCTTTGTCGTTTTCTTCTGTTATATCGTTTGCCAAGCAATACTGGATGAAACGAATTTTAAAAATGTCCCATGGTGATCAAAATAGAGGCTGCCGCCGAACATTCCATTTGTGCCACTCATTGTATTTTGTTTCTTTCAAAATACCACTCTTAGCTGTCAATGCAATACTTATTTCACCGTTTTGCACACGTAAGTAGTTATTTCGTCGCCAATTTGTTATGTTTTACTTGGATTATCTAATAAAACACCGGAATACATTACACACGGTTTAATGCTCGGAAACAGATTGCCACTCCCTATACATGTTTACGATATACTCACTTACAAACACTACAGAAATACACCCAGACTGAGGCCATGTGTACAAATGTACGGCGGCTCCCAAGGTGAATCGAACCCAGGACCTCCGGCATGGTAATCAGACGTGATACCGCTGGACCAAAGGGGCAGTCAAAAACTATCTCGGGTACTACATTAAGGTCCATCTTAGGCCTATATGTAGCACGCGCTATTACAATAATAAGGTAGCTTAGAACAAACGTAGCATCGTCGTAGCCGCGTAGCATTTAGACTTAGACGCGTCAAGTCTCATGTTTTCTTCTATTTTGTGACGCAGATTATCAGCATACGACCACGCCACGAAATCTGCTTTAAATCACCTTAATGTGATAGTCACTCGGATAGTCTGGTGACTCAGTTACATTACGGGAGAAGATTGATTAACTGTCGACTGTATCTATGCGCATCATGCTATAGCAAACATTACAAAAAACAATCGGTTATTCATGCGCAAAATATTTTCGTTACTGAGGGTAAAAAACAAAAGCAATGGCCAGATACTTCACATACAAATAAATTTTCGGACCGAAGCGGGATTCGGGATTCGGCTTTCATTAAAACGACGAAAAAACGTAACAACATTTTTATTTATTTCCGTTTATGTGGCCTACATGCAGGGCACAGGCCTTCTCTCAGAGAGAGAGAATGGGCTTAATTACGACGCGTGCCCGCCGCGGATTGGCAATTTCAAGCGCTGAGGTATGTAGACACCTCAGACACTCAGGTTTCCTCACCATGATTCACATTGAAAAGACTAAGATTGGAGTTTTTGGTCTATTTTTCTTCAAAATGATCTATATTTTCTAGTGGACACCTAGTTTTACTTGTAACGTTCGTGTAATTGTGAATAAAAATAATTTGAATTTGATGTTTTCCTTCACCGTAGCGGAACGAAAAAAAAATAAGACGTTTTATATATATTTATTTATAAGCAGCCTATATACGTCCCACTGTAAGCACATGCCTTATCTCAGAGAGAGAGTATGGGGTTAATCACCCACTACGCGTGCCCACTGCGGATTGGAGATTTCAAGCACTGAGGTATGTGAATGGCAGACACTCAGGTTCCCTCAAGATATTTTCCTTCACCGTTAGCGACGTTAAGACGTTTTAATTAAATGAATATTTTGCGCACTGAAAACAGTATGTTTTGTGTGACGTCTGATGAAAAACATGAGCAGGGCTGCGTTTCATAAAACTGCAAATCGTAGTTTATTATTACAATTCGATGTTCATGGCGTGTCCGGTTAGTCTTCCTACTTGTTAATCTGTGGGTTAATCGGCTAAGTACCCGAAACCGGCGTGCGTGCATGTAACGACTAATGAATGTCGAGGAAGACGAGAGTGTGACTAGTGATCTGTCAGGATCGTAGCAAGTGGCAGTCCCTGGTGTCTGCCTACCGCTCTGGGATACAGGTATGAGTTTATGTATGTATGTATGTATGTATGTATGTATGTATGTATGTATGTACCTATGTATGTATGTATGTATGTATGTATGTATGTATGTATGTAAGTATGTATATATGTATGTATGTATGTATGTATGTATGTATGTATGTATGTATGTATGTACTATGTATGTTAATCGGCTATTTGTCATAGTAACCCATGAATATCCCACTTCACGGTTTCAAATTCTTCATCCTGTAAGAGGTAATACTAACAAGTACACCCCTATACTCACCTTCAATTAGCCACTGCGATCCAAGGCACAATATTTATAACGAGTAGGTCGCTCAATTTGCGTTATATTCATGCGTTTGCGTGGGCTAGCTCGTAATTGCCTTTCCTACTTTGTCTGTCGCCAGCCCTTACCTGAGGCCTCAGAAAATATACAAAAGGACAGATTAGGCTTAACATGAATAATACCTAAGCACCGAGGCCACCCAGCTAATCGAAATAAAAAATAACCAACAACCCAACTGCTGTGCAGGCGGGACCAACCTAGATACCTTGAAATGAGTCACAATGCTGAATTTGGGTCCTATCTGCTTAGTAGTTAATGCGCAACAGTCGGGTTATTGGTCATTTTTGTCTTTTTTACTGATTTTTGATTTGTTTTAGATTTATGCTGATTTTATGTAAATTATTGACACTCGCGCTAACACGAGAATCGTTTGAGATTATATTTGTCAAATTTTCTTATGTTTAGCTAGTTATAAGGGAACATAGAATCGGACGTACGAACTGAACACAGTACCGTAATTTTAGTGTTGCCGAAAAATCGAATATTTGCAATCGATTGTCAAACGCTAAAATCATCTATACGATCGATAGTCAATCGATTCTATCGATACCATCGATACAATCAATAGTATCGATGTCTCTTCTACTGCAATACTATCGGTAAACAGTAATACTATCGATAGTTTCGTCGCTGCCAACCAATGAACTATCGATAATATCGATAGTATTGCTCTTTAATATCGAATAGACTACCGATAGTATCGATACTATCGATAGTTTTGTGCTATCGTTAGTGATATGTATTTCAATAGTATTGGCAGTAACGCGTGGACAGTAAAGAAACCAATCATACGCCCTGATTATGTAAATTTTCGCATATACATCTGTGTGCAAAAACGAAACACCTATCTAGAGGAGTTTGTTGTTTCCAGCATTTTTTTTCAGATTTGTATTTTTTAAATATCAAGTATTTATTACATACTGTCTGTGATACTGTCAACAAAAACTATAAAAGCTATGAAAAAGTAAAACTTGAATACTCGACTTTCTCTTCAATATATAATACTCACGCACTCACATACATACACAAATACACTGCTCAAAAGAATTTTATTGCTGACAGAAAAGATTTAAGTGCTTACCGTATTTCAAAACAGATTTCTTTGCTTATCGTTTAAAATGTTATCTTTCGATAAGTCGTAAAGTTCCTTCTGTACCATTTCAGCTTTGCACCGAAGGCCCCAATTCGCATACACGTGTAAAATCTCGATTCGGGCAACATCGGGACAACCAACCCTCTACCAACTTTCTGCCAAGTAAGCCACTTAGGCTATTGTTCTTTGGCTGGAAGCTTGAAATTGTAAATGAAACCAATTTAAGTTAGGGTAAAGTAATTTCTTTTGTAAAATAATATCTACAAAGTAGGTATACTTCCGAGTATTAGCGAGTTCAAAACCCGGGACTCCAGCGATCTGGAAAAAAAAATTCTTTGAGAAAAAAAACGTAAGAGTTGTCTAATCGGTATCCAATCTTTGCCCACAAATCCGAACTCTGGCAAACTCTGGTTTTGTGGTACCTACCCCTGCGGGACACAGGCGGGAGTTTATGCCAGTATATTTTTCTGCATGGAAAATAATCAGTAAACCGTTGTCCATGTAAAAAGCGGAAATTGCTTAATCAGATAACCTTAGCCGGCATTTCTCCTTGGAGGTCCTCTGAGTATACTACCAAGATATCACGACCAGGAAGTTAGATTAATACCTGATCATTGAAGACTCCCGGTTGATCTTCAGCAACTGTTACATTTCTATGGTTCAAAAGAAATTGGGCGTACCAATACATATGTTAAAAATTGACTCTGAGGTGCATGCGCGTACTTTTTTTAAAGCTGAAGGAGGAAGGATGGCTTACAGCGTCGCTATTTTCCGGGCAGTAGGGTACTTGAGGTTTGCGTGCAGTCTCTGCTTTGCTATCCCTTTTGACCAACAATTTACCTGCGATTGCGCAGGCCAAACACCATGCCAGAAGCGGGGAATTGTTTTTCGGGCAGTAATATTTCTTAAGCTCGGGATCTCTCCTTGGGCTAGGCTAGAGAACGCCTAGTGTTCTCCGGCCAGTAATTGATGGTGTGCGCGCTATCGACGGTGGCGCCGTAGCAAGTGCTATCTACTGGGATTTTACACTGAGACATTCAGCTATTATTGAGCTAGACTCGAAGTAAGCTAGAGAGCGCCTAGAGTGGTATTTGTTGGAGCTCACCAGCGTCGCTGTTCTCCGGGCAGTACTTGATGGTGTGCGCGCGGTCGCCGGTGGCGCCGCAGCGCGGGCAGCGGAACGCGCGCAGCACGGGGCAGAGCACACGCCCGCGCCAGTCTTTCAGCGCGTGCTGCGTGTACCAGGCCAGGGACTCGCCGTTGTTCTTGCAGAACGCGCACTCCTGGGAGAGATTGAAGATTTCAATATTCAAATTAAACATAAAAACATCTGCATACAGGCACACACATTGCTTCTGGCCCCACACTAGGATAGCTTGTGTCGTGGGAACCAGAAAAAACGACATCACAAACATGTGAACATCCAAGACTTAATTATTCATTATAAAAAAACAGTCTTATTTTATACAACATCTCCAAAACCCTCCTCAGAGGCAGTTTATATAATCTGTGGTTAAGTTTTTTTTTCCAAGAGCGGTTGTTTCTTATTCGGGAGGTCGTGATTTCGAATCCCGGCATATACCAATGACTGTTGTCAAAGTTACGTATATAACTATTTGTGAAGTTATAGGAGCATCACCACTCGCTACCGTGAAGGAAAACATCGTGGGAAAACCTGAGAGTCGGTGTTCATATACCTCAGCGCTTGAAATTGCCAATTCACGGTGGGCTCGAGTGGTACAATTTACTCTCTCTCTGAGAGAAGGTCTGTGTCCTACAGTGGGACGTATAATAGGCTGCATTATAAGTTTTTTTCTTTACCCAAGACTGTTTAAACTGCCTCTGAGCAGTGTCTTAAGGAATCGTGTTTTTATAAATATGACCGAAAATGTTTACTAAATGAACGTCAGAGGTGTTGGTTTCAGAATTAATAGATTAGTTATTGGAGAAGAATTTAAGTTAAGAAATAAAATCCACTTCATTATTTTCAAAAAACTTTTACACTTTTTGCAAGTTCAAATCGTAGAAATGTCATTCATTCCTAGTATTAATATTATGTGATGGCTACCAATATTTTCGAAATTTCTGATATTTTATCAAACTTATACAATATTGTCATAAGTGACTTGAAGTCTTAGCGAATCCCTACTAACCTAGCTTATACCTACCATTCAACCCTTGATATGATCACAGCCGACCCGCGATTTTGAAATTGGTCCTAAATGAGTGGTGCCGATGCCGCCCCGCCGCCGGGAGCGGGCTGGGGCGAGTTTCATAAAACTACAATTCGTAGTTTATCATGTCAACTCGAGGTACATCGCGTAGCAGAGTCTACTTGTAAATCTGTGGGTTATAGACTTTGCAATGTATATCGCATTGTCATAGTAAACCATGAGTTGTAGTTTGAACAGGCCCCAGCGGGGGGAGCATGAGATTTTTATCGTATCTAGATAGATAGGTTAAAATTTTAAAACATTACGATATTATATCCCACCCGCGAGCATGACTTCTCTTCGACATACATATCTTCCTTAGATAGGAGATAAGATTTTATCTACTTATTGGTATGACAACACTGAATCGGCAAATAGGGATGTGACGAAAATCACTATTTCATTCGTTCAATTTGCGTTTTTTGACAGATTGAAATCTGATCTGTGTGTGATCTTTCCTTTACTTAGTCTGTGCTAGGTATCAAATAAAATGTAAATAAACAAACAAATAACGGACAATAGATGCTTAGATGCCGAAAATGAAGTAAGTACAAACTTTATAGCCATTGCAGTTAATTTATACAATACTACAATAGTTGGAGATCCTTCCTACAAGCTCATACGGACATCACATCATATACAAGTCACTCATCGGCAAGAACTATAATATTTTTCTGTTTTAGAGGGCGCAGTAAACAAAATCAACTGGGGTTCGTTCGAGTATATGACGCTCCACAGTAATTTAGCCAACAATGAGTTTTCTGGCCCCATGGGAAGCGAAAGGTTGTTGAAAGAGTGGGGCGCATTGAGCCTTGTCGAAGGAGTATGGTCCCGACACGACTGGAGCAGTGGCGGAATGTAAGTGTTGATAGTACCTTCTTATTATCTAGTGATATATTAAATTAAGTTCAATACTTGACTCACCATCACCAACCGAGTACAATAGGTAAATAATATGCTTGTCAAACTAATGCAAATGTGTACTTAGGCAATGCTCAGTGAATACCTACAGTATTTGGATAGATAGACCATAGAGGTCTATCCAGTATAGCGTCAATTTTTGCTCTTAGGGGCATCTAAAATCATTTTCGTAACATGTCTTACCTTTTTTCTTTTCGTCTTAAGCTATTACATCATATTGGAATGTTTTGGACTCCTTTTTAATTATGCTCTTTATTTGTTACAGGATATTTTGAACGCGCTGACTACAATAATATTTGGTCTATGCTACAATCAATCAAATCTTACAAATAAATCAAATATTAAAACGTAGGAATATGTATGTACGAATTGTATTTTTTCAAAATAGTAACTCAAAATTGGATGCTTAATTACCCAAGTTCCACTATAGTTTTTTTATATTACATGCACAGAAGCATTCATTCAAGGGTTAAATATAATTAGGGAATGTTCCATTGAGCTGGCCATTCCTCCTCTACTGGGTTTCAGGCTCCACAATGGCAATGTGTGTACCGAGCCTCGGGAGTCTACTCGGCCTCTCCTCTGATGGGCGTCATCAGCCAAGGCAGGCTCAAAGGCATATCCAGAGTCTCCTAGGAAATGTATTACATTTTTTTTACTTCTTATTTTTTTGTTACAGATTACATCAAAGGTGAAGAACATATTAATTTGTTTGGTAACAATTTCCCGTTTTCAGAAGAAAACATATCATGCTTCTTTTCTCCATTGGGTACCCAGTTATGTAGTAAACCACCTATTTCATTGTTTAAAGTTACAAAATAAATATTAGATTTACTTATAACCAAAAGCATTTTATTATTAACGGACTTCAAAAATGGAGGAGTCTGTGTCAAGCTTTTTCCAGAAAACTTCCTAGAAACCATACATTTGTAGTAAATACACCATACATACTTAGGTACTTAGTAGAAGTTAGGTATGATTTGTGGGGTGAGTAAATGGCTTGGGATGCAAGTTCATTAGAAAGAAATAATTTTTGCCCTTTTTAGTGTGTCGGTTTAAATCTTTGTTTTAGAAGTTTCTTATTTTAAAATTTTTTGTTGACTGGTACATTTTACCTAGTATTATTTTAATTGAGATAGGCACTGGACGACGGTCTGAGCAGGACGGCAGAGGGTGCTTGGTTGCGTGGAGTAGGGCTGAACGGAGGTCAGTGAGCGGGTCCTTAAATCCCTGGAGACGGCCACTGGACGTCGGTCAGTGAGCAGAAACAGAGGAAGGGCACGAATGGGATGCGTAGGTGGCGCGAAGAGGCACCAGTGGACAAATCATGACAAATGTGATGATTTTATTCGTAGAATGACTGACAGAAACGCTAGATATAAGTTTATATGCCCCTCTCAAAAGTGGGATAAATTTAAATGAAACATCTGTCAAAAGTCGATAATATATCTTTTTATGTTGTCATCATGCTCGCATTTGCGATAGGGTTTATCTTATAGTGACAGATGTTTTTTTATCTCACGGCACTGGTATAAAAACGATGCATTGTGCTCGCGACGATAAGTTAACCTACTATAGACGTCAAAACTCGTTAAAACGGCCATTTTTTGTGGATAAACCGCCTCGATAAAATCTCATGCTCCCTCCGCAGGTTGTACTTTCAAGGGCGCACTGGAATAAACAATACCATTCTTTTGATCGATTGACATTCATTCTATGGAGTTGTTTCGCTTGTTAACCGATAGCTACTGCGCAAAATGTAATGATGACTAATTTCGATGTAATGGCGTGAATTTTCGAGCGAGCCACGCACGCTGTTATTTAATTTAACTGCACAAGATACACTCACAATACAACTGCGATATCATGAATATTTGATAAGTACTTGATTTACTTGACTCTATGACCAAGTTCTTTTCTTTCTCTATAAAGTACTAGGTATTCATTGAAAATAAACCAATATGAAGAGACCGAGAGAACAGCGTAGAGGAGGAACCGCCATTGTTAGTCTTGCACGTGGACACTGATGCGGGTAGCAGGTACCCTTGGGCTCGGTCGAGCTACTTGTGAGCTCACTCACCAACCTCTGCTGCTCCCGGTCATGTATAGCTACCCACCAAGGTCTGCTGATACCGATCATGTATAGCTAGCTACCCACCAAAGTCCGTTGGTACCGGTCATGTATAGCTACCCACCAAGGAGCGCTGCTACCGGTCATGTATAGATAGTATCTATACGTATCTATTAGATACCCACCAAGGTTTGCTGCTACCGGTCATGAGCTACCCACCAAGTTTCACTACTCCCGGTCATGTACAGCTACCCACAAAGGTCTGTTGCTAACGAACATTTATAGCTACCCACCGAGGTCCGCTGCTACCGGACACTTATAGCTACCGACCGAGATCCGCTGCTACCGGACACTTATAGCTACCGACCGAGATCCGCTGCTACCGGACACTTATAGCTACCTACCGAGGTCCACTGCTACCGGACATTTATAGCTACCTACCGAGGTCCGCTGCTACCGGACATTTATAGCTATCTAGCAAGGTCCGCAGCTCCCAGCCTTGTATACCCAAGATCCGTTGCCATCGGTAATTTACTGCTACCCACCAAGGTCCGCTGCACCGCATGCCGCTGCCGCCGCAGAGTGCCAACATAGCGCATCAGCAGCGCGAGCTGCTCCGGCGCCAATGACTGCAGCGCCTGCTGCTGCTGCCCGGCCAGTCGCTCGAAGTTGCTGACTGATGGGGGACCTACCAGACAAGGGACAGTTAAAGGCCTATCAACAATAATACAACGGGCTGGCAACTTGCGGGCGCAATAATACAAACTAATAATCCCTAAATACTTACGGAAGAGACTAATACACGTTCATTTCTATGTATAATAACATTAATTAAAATTGCCATCTAGTTAGACTATTACTTTTAAGTATATAATAGACGTAAATAAAAAAAAATAGTTGAGAAATCTTTTTAAAAAAAATGCGCCAACAATTAACAACGCCTCTGTCTAACAAAACAATGACCCGTGGACCCACAGCACGCACGAACCGCTCTGGATGGCTACAAATCGTTCTAACAGATTCGAGTATGTGTCGAGATATTCTTGAAAAGAACGTTTTTAAGAAAAAAACAATCTAGCTAGCGTATTCGGCAGCTATTGTCAGGCACGTTCATTTTGCTGTCTTTCAAACCACCCAAAATTATTGTAGTAGAAGTTCAAAAAATGCCTGTCTTGGGACGGGCTTTTTTGCGCTAGTATTGTAGCCTCTAACCTAAAAGTATTTAAGGTTTATTTTAATTTCCATCGTCGCAACGGGTACGTTAAAGTTACGTTATGTACTTTTATGTTCGGTTAACCCAGGCAAAAAGCGTAATGACGATCTACATACTTACATTAAATTATTTCTCGATTTTGAAATCCTAGAAAGGTGTGACGTTTTGCATGTTCTTAATACAGGATATAGGACGTCACCAGTTCCATCCATCAGCCCCTATTCGTCCACAGCTGGACATAGGCAAAGTCCTCGGCAATCCTCAGCCCCTACCATCAATCTATCTCAGCTCGTTGGTCCAGCGTCCCTATATGCGTTTGCCAGTTCGTCATCGCCACTCGATATAACATATGATAAAACCTTACCATTATCTGGGCGCACGAACGCAGCGAAGGGACCGCCAGCATTCGATCGACTATCTCCCTGCAGCCTCACAGACTCCTGACACAACTGGGCTTCCAGCACTGCCGGGTCTTGCTTCACGGCTTGCAAAACATCTGTAGGCGCAAGAAAAAAAAAATAGGTATAGGTAGGTAAGTCCCACTGTAGGGCACAGGCCTTCTCTCAAAGAGAGATTATGGGCTTAATCAGCACGCTTGCAGGAGCGGATTGGAGAATCCAAGCGCTAAGGTGAACACCTCAGGAACATAGGTTTTCTCACCATGTTATCCTTCAAGTTAGCGAGTGGTATTGCTCACTGACGTCATTCAGTGATTGACTCCGTGTGAACAGGCGCTTAGGTATAGATGGGCCAAAATCCCGTGAGAAATTCAATTCTGGGATGGATTACTTTGGCGATTAATCTATGGATTAAGGCCTGTAATATCAATTGCAGATTATACTAACGATTTTCTTAAGCATGTTATTCAATGTAATCTTTTAAACAATGGTTTAACCACTCGTCTGCCGCGACACAGATCTGGTTCCAACTTAGTATGGGCCACCTATACGTTGCGTTCCGCGAGGGCAGTTCAGGAGTTAAACCTGCCGGTTCGGTTGATGTCCCCTGTGCTAGGGGTTATCTGATTAGAACAAATGACTGACTTGGCAAGGACATATTTCAGGTCTCATTGTGATGAATCCGTAAGATCCAGCCATAATGCTAGGGCCTTACTCTCAAAACAACGAAGAACGAAGAGCGGACGAAGAGAGATATCGAAATTAATTTATGTCTGTCTCGTTGGTCTAGCAGCGGTATCACGGTCTCATTATCATGCTGGAGGTCGTCGACAAAAACTAATAGAACTTTGTGTACTGGACTTTATACCGTTTTCTTATTACAGTGCTATCATCGTAAAATAGGTAGTTACATAAATAAATAATTACCTAACAATGGAGAACTTGCACTAAAAAAATGTGGAGAGACCATGTTAAAAGATAAATAAACTTGGTAATTTTTTTCTCTACGACTTATACTTTTCATAATGTGACGTGACGAAAAGGCAATATTATAGTCACATCAAGCGCGAATCCACCATTGTGGGCACGATGGGCATGACCACAACCCTGATAGAAGACTACTGAACCGAATAAGATTTGAAGTTTTGTAAAAATTCACTGAACTGAACTATACACTCAGGTTTCCTCACGATGTTTTCTTTCACAGTTAGCGAGTGGTATTGAAGAAGAAGAAGAAGAAGAAAAAAGACATTTATTATACCAACAAGATACATCACAGAAACAAAATAAGCACATAAGTAACATAATATGCACAACACAGAAGGAAAACTAAATTGCTATATTGATTGATGTATTGCTACTATAACTTCACAAATGTACATAACTTAGAAAACAAAGTCATAGGTACATGCCCGCACTGGGAATCGAATCTGGGTCTCTCGCTTCCGAGTCCAATGTTCTGCCAACTAGGCTACCATTGCTTGCCGAGTTATAGCGAGTTTTAAACTATGATTTCGAATACACCATCGTGACGTCAGGATTATTTACTTAGTGAAATTCACAATTGATAAAACGGCGCGCAGATAATATTATTATCTACTTCTCCTTCCTTTCTTTCTCCAACCTTCTCCAATGATCAGAGTTATTTTGAGTCTTTTAAAATTCCGAGAAGAAATATTACTTTCGTTGAAACGGAATGCCCGTATTCAAATCCAGACGGGAGTAATGGATGGATGGTATAGACAGCTAGTTTACAATGTCTAGCATTGTAAACTAGAAAGCACGCAGCCAATCCCGAGCTACTTTGCCATCGGCCACACCGAAGGGAGGGCGCGAAAAAGATCCACTTTCATACAAAATGTACTGAAGGGTCGGGACGGGACGAAGCCCACACACAAGAGGACGTGGGCGTGGTGGGCGCGATTTCTATACAACGCGTCGCGTAATTTTCGCGCACCCGCCCCACGTCCCTCCAGTGTGGCCCGGGGCTTTTGGGGAAGGTAGCGTCAGAAAAACCAAGCATGAATTCTTAGCTACCTGGGCCGCGTTTCATAAAATTACCATTCATAGTTTATTATGACAATCCAATGTACATTCCGCAGGCGAGTCTTCCAACTTGTTAATCAGTGTTAATCGTTAAATCGACTTTGCAATGTACCTTCATCGAATTGTCATAGTAAACCAAGAATTGTAGTTCTATGAAATAGGCACCTTCGGTAATGATGTACTCCAACTAATATGGAATTTGACATTTAAACGTTAGGAATCCTTTAAGATTTGGTGCGAGTAATATCAGGCGCGGATCCAGCCCTCGAAAAAGTGTGTGGTCAGGTCACAACCACCCAATCTGCCAAGTGCGAGTCGGGGTATGAACTCGCTCATGATCGATATCGTTCATTCATACAAAGGAGATGTTTACAAAATATATGACGCCCTGACCAAGATTTTGTACAGTGTATAAGTTCCACGTGGGCAAAGCCGCGGGGCAAACACTAGTAAGTTAATAAACCTGTGAAATGTTAGTTCGCTCACAAAAATAAAAAATAAAAGTAAATGTGTGCTCTTACATCACAATGTCACATTTAGACTTAAGTACGGAACCGATTTTAAAGAATTTTTGTCAACTTCAAATCTTATTCGGTTCGGTAGTCTTCTATTAGGGTTCTGGGCATGCCCATCGTGCCCACAACGGTGGATCCGCGCTTGTTATATAGGGGCAGGTACCTACCAGTCTCGGTAGCCAGAGGTGTTTTGGAATTTTTCCACGCCTCGTGCGTGCCTTTCACATCCTGCAAAATGAATAAGATGTTTTTAAATCACTGTTAAATAATGACTCTGAGACAATTGCCCGTTGGAAGTAGCAATCAGTGACATGTAACTTACAATTAAACCGTTAGGGAGAACCGTTCTTGTAATCACTTTATCTAAAGAGGGAACTGAGGTGATCACGTCCATGGTCGGCGCTCGGCGCACAAGAGAAACTAATGGCAAATGGCACTAACTACCCACTATTGAAAAGACACGAAGAAATAAGATTACCCGTCGATACACGCATTGTGGTTGCCACACGAAAAGAGTTCAAGGGATAAAAAAACAATTATGATTTTTGCAAATAAGCGAGAAATGCTCGAGAGCTCAAAAGCAATTAACATTATTATTATTAAATTCTTTTATTGCAATTTATAGAAAACCAATTTCATACAAAAGCGTACTTAATGCTAAATAACATTTTCTCCCAGCATTGCGAAAGCAATTAAATCTCAAAAACAATACGAGTAATAGGTATCTCGAAAGCAATAATTTTATATATAAAAAATAATTTCTTTTCGTTAGTCTCGCTAAAACTCGAAAACGGCTGGACCGATTTGGCTAATTTTTTTTCCAATATTTGTGAAAGTCTAAGAAAGGTTTAAATGGTAAGAACGAAAAAAAAGTGATAAGAAGTTCTCGGGGGCATCTAGTCTAATATATAAAACTCTCGTGTCACAGTGTTTCTTATCGAACTCCTCCGAAACGCCTTCACGGAATTTTTTTAATTTTTCTTTGTATATTTGGTAGGTCTGAGTCGTAGGCTTTATTATTAATATGGCAATACAACGTTTGCCGAGTCAGCCAGTATCTCATTAATACGCTCAAAATAGTCTGTTAACAATATTATGTAACTTAGGTATTAGATTTTCATGTACTTCTATAATGTATAGTGTGCAATAAAGAGTATTAATCTAATCTAATCCAATCTAATCCCGAATCATTTCGGAGGATTAATTGTGTGAGTATTCTGTTTATTTTAAAATATTAAGCAACTACGTCTATAATTATACTGAGAACTAAAAAATAATTAGCTCTTTACAGTAGTGTTTTTCAAACTTTTTGAAAACGCGACCCGATTACTGCCCACATACGTAAGTATGTGTTAGGATCATGTTTTTCACAGATAAAAAATTTACTTTGTAAAAAAAATCACTGTCGCGGTGCGGAGAGTTAAGAATAATAATACTTTTTAATCAAGGCGCACAGAGTGCGACAAGCCAAGTTCTCGGCCCGTCCGCTCTGTGCATATATTTACACGAAGCGATTCGAGCACTTCTCGACCCCCTCTATCTTTGACAAGACTAAAAATTTGCGGAGGCGTTAAAGTCACCAAATCGAAAGATGAAATTATGTATTCTAAATTTCATACTTCCAGCTATTGTGGCTTAGAAGATGTGGGGGTCCAAAAAATGCAATTTTCGGCACTCACTGACTCACTCACTGATGGATCACCAAAAGTCTAGGGTACTTCTAATTGAACTAAAGAGATTTGAAATTTGTAATGTAATTGAATAATAACGTAAAAAGTAAAAAATCACGAGAAATATACAGGTTGACCGTGTCATACAGGGTCGTAATTTGAGGGGAACTATACCTAAGTAGAGAAAAAGTTTGTTAGAAGACCTATCCTGATTGATAAACTTAAGTTATATTTGTATTTACAGATGTTAAAAAAATGTACTGTCACAAAAAATACACCTTTTTACTTTCATAGCGACAATAGACCATATTTATAAACTTATTAGGACTTCATTAGATACGTCGAGACCAATACAAAATTACAAAAGTAGTTTAACACATACAGGATGACCAGGTTATACAGGTACATACATAATTTGAGATAGCATAAAATGCTGTGAATAATCCGTAATGGTTAGCTTTCTCTCAGAGAGAGAATATGGGCTTAATTATCACGTGTGCCCACCGTGGATTGACAATTTCAAGCGTATGTGAACACCTCAGGCACTCAGGTTTCCTCCCGATGTTTTTGTTGGTTTTATTTAATTGAATTTACAAAAATTAATCTCAAATCGATTACTAAATAATCGAGTTTAACAATTGTGATTGTAACGCCATCTTGATTCGTTTTGTTGTTGAGTCTGTTCAGTGCTAGGAGTCAGTCGATATGGCTTCCCAGTGTTGAGCTTGATCTATGCGAGTTCGATGAGCAGAGGTCGGGACAGCGGAGAAAGTAAAATGTCGATGCAGCGTGATAATCTTTTACTATTCTTGTTGGTGCAGATGAAGGAACAAAAAGAGAGAGAGACTCCTAAATCAGTTACAATCCTATTTAAAGAGATAAGTACTGCCAACTTTACAGAATAAAATCAAGTAGATGGCGCTGATAGCGCCACGGATATCTAATCACAATACTAATTAAATTAATGAACACCTCTGGATTACTTGAAGTTATTATTTTAGTATATTTTAATGTAATTAAACAAATTGAATTATTGTTAATCAATAAACTTAATTATACAGCAATTCAAGAATGATTACTAAAAATAAATATTGATTATGTTTCCAAGTTTTTATGGAGCTACCAACTTCAGCATCAAAGTTGAAGTAGGTGGCGCTGATGGCGCGGCGGATATTGATTAACAATACTAATTAAGTTAACGAATAGTTCTGAGTTACTTCAATAAATCATTTGAGAATACATAATTCATTTAAAATAAAATCAATTGTTGCAGAACAATAAAATTAATACAGCAGTATAATTCAAGAGTAATTACGAAAATAAGTGTCTATTATGTTTTTAACTAATGTTAATTAAATTAATTGTAGTGACTTGAATCTACAAATGAAATAAACATCACATTATTTACTTATATACTTAGTGACCTAGCCTTAAATAGTCTAACACTCGGCCATCCTGATCAGAGCCGTGCCCCACGGCGTTCTTGGTTCAATGTGTCCGTCGATGATGTGCTGTAACCCGTTGACAGAGCGGCACCACCGCCGCCGTAGGGTTTCTTTTGCAGCACCGGAGCCTGTTGTTTGTCCACCTGGAAACGGAGAATTTTCGGAGAGTCACATGTAAAAGACAATATTATCCTATGTGTAAGGTTTTAGTAGTTCTTTTTATGAAAATAACATAGGAATTAGAGCATGGATCTTTCAAATTATGCACACAGCTTTGAGACGCACACAGCATGATTGTAATATATCCATACAGTTTTGACGCACACAGCAGGATGTAGGTACAGCTGCACACAGCATGATATTATTGTTATTTTGTTGTTTTATTTAGGAGCGCACACAGCATGATTGTTTTGTATCAATACAGTTTTGGTGCACACAGCATGATGTAGGTACAGTTGCACTCAACTTAATACGCACACAGCCTGATATTGTATTATAGCACACAGCATTTTTGGTTCTTATTTTCCTAAATGTTAGTATAATTGTTATATATTATAAATCTGCTAAAATTTATTTATCACAAAATTGCACACAGCTTTTCTCTACTATACCGCTGTAAATATATATATTTTTTTTTTTTGCAGGATTTCAAAATAACAATCGATCAAAGAATTTATATCGAAAATAAACAATTTATTTTATCTATTATGATGTAACTGATAATATTAAAGATCAATTATACTCATTACTATTTACATATTACGCAACATTTAAAGAACAAACTTATTTCAACATACTAACAAGCAAAATTATGAGACTTTTTATAACTCTATTACTGCTAAAAATTGTGATACAGTTACCTAACTTTCTAGTAAATCAATTAGATCGTCTCTATCAATTTCGTGTCCTTCACTGTCAGTTGAATCACTATCTGAAACTACGGCTTTATAAGGCCTCAAGGAATCTCCAGCTACCACTGCCCTGAAGTTTCTGTAACCACGCATTCCTTTAATTGAATTTATCGTGTAACGATCAAATGTGTGGTTGGCCTGCACAATTTTATAAGGCCCTGAGTATCTATTACCCAACTTTTTGCTTATCCCTACGGAGTGCTCTGTTACTCCACCCTTCCATAAAACCAATTGACCTACAGTGTATTTAGTACATTTTTTATGCTTTCTATCGTACTGTTTCTTCATTCGAATTCTATTTTTGTCAATGTTAGATTTAGCCAGAGTACGTCTATCTGTCAACTTTTGTCTTTGCATTTGATTGTCTGATCGTTCAGGCGATGCTGAGGGAACGGGTAAGATATTATTACGATGCGCAAACATTAAATTGAAAGGAGCTACTTTCGTGGTAGAATGTTCTGTATTATTTATCCCCAATATAATATCCGGTAGTTTGACATCCCAACTGCATTCCTCTATGACGGAAGTATTCAAACCGTCTAAGACAGTTCGATTGACTCGCTCTATCTGCCCATTGGCACGTGGTACAGCAATAGCGTTAAGTATGTGTTTAATTTGGTATTCCTTAACAAAGGCTTTAAAATAACGACTTGTGAATGACTTTCCCCTATCGGTAATTATTCTGGAAGGTTTTCCGAAAACTGAAATAATATTCCGTAGCTCTTTAACCGTTTCTGTAGAACGAACACTTTTGACTGGTTGAGCAAATACAAATTTAGTAAAGGAATCAATTATCATTAGGATATAATTGTTTCCTCTGCGGCTTTTCGGAAAAGGTCCCAGATGGTCTACGTGCAGCGTGTGCATCGGTTCATCAATTTTTTCAATAGGATGCAATTCACCCTCCTGTCTACCATAACTTGATTTTCCATATGCACATTGTAGGCAACTTTTTACATATTTCCGAATAAATTTAGTCATATGGGGAAACCAATAAGAGGACTTTACTAGTTTTTCGACCCTTTCAAAACCTGGGTGCCCAATATGATCGTGAAATTTTTGTAATATGCTAAATTTGGCGAGTTTCGGAATGACGAACCGATTACCATGAAAAGTCTTTCTGTACAGACATCCATCTACAACCGCATAGTTATTTAGCAAATCTGGGTTATCAGTACCACCTGCAATTTGACGAACGATATTCTGGATATTATCATCCTGCAATTGAACGGTAAGCGCCCAATCAGCTTCGTTGATCAAAAAGCAGGTAGGACTATTTGGTGAGTTGTCATCAACGGGACTACGACTTAATGCGTCTGCGTGACGCATCCTATCTCCCGATCTGTATTCAATTTCTAACTCAAAGTCTTGGATGGATAGCCACCATCGTGCAATACGCGGTACAAGATCCTTTTTTGTTAGTGTTGCACGGATGGCAGCACAATCAGTAACTACTTTGACTGGTATACCGACAAGATAAATGCGAAACCGTTTTAAAGATTCTACTACCGCGAGAGTTTCCAACTCATAGCTGTGATAGAACCGTTCTTCGCGACTCGTGACTCTACTGAAGTATGCTATTGGCTTTAAGTTACCGTCCGCTTGATACTGTAAAAGAATTCCACTTAGTCCTATTTTGCTCGCGTCTGTATGTAGCTCAGTCCTAGCATTACGGTCATAGATAGCAAGCACCGGCCTCTCGGTTAAGCGCATTTTTAGGGTGTTAAAAGCATGCTCTTGCTCAGAGTCCCAGCACCACTCACGATCTTTTTTTGTTAGTTCAGTTAAGGGGCGAGCAATTGTTGCAAAATTTTGTATGTATTTGCGAAAATATGACGCTAACCCTATAAACTGTCTGACCTCATGAACATTAGATGGCGTTTTAAATTTGGTCACAGAATCGATCTTATGTAGCCCTGGTCTAATCGTTCCCGCTGTGACCTCATGGCCAAGGTAATCAGTAGTGGTCTTAAGAAAAGTGCATTTATCAATATTTAGAAGCAAGTTGGCCTCTTTAAGGCGCTGTAGCACTCGCTCTAATAGCGCTAAGCCTTGCTCAATAGTAACTGTGG
Source organism: Yponomeuta malinellus (assembly GCA_947308005.1). Taxonomy (NCBI): domain Eukaryota; kingdom Metazoa; phylum Arthropoda; class Insecta; order Lepidoptera; family Yponomeutidae; genus Yponomeuta; species Yponomeuta malinellus. The sequence continues at coordinate 8,335,560 of OX371006.1, read as the reverse complement.
CTAGGATGATATCATCTAAGTACACAGCAACAACGCCGTCTTTAGTGACGTCACCATTCACTTGTTTTTGCTCTGAGCATTTATGAGAAACATTGCTTAACTTTCCCAGTGTTAGTTTTAGAGCTCTAGAAAAGACGGCGGGAGCATTAGCTAACCCAAACGGCATTTTTAAGAATTCATATTGCCCGGATTGGGTGACGAACGCAGTTTTTGGGATTAAATCAGGGGCCATTCGAATCTGGTAATAACCCTGCGCTAAATCAAGTGTACTGAAAAAGAATTTTCCTGATAACAAATTAATGAGATCATCTATGTGAGGCAGGGGAAATCTATCTTTTACAGTTATCGAATTCAGTGCACGGTAATCTATACAAAGTCTATATTCTCCGTTTTTCTTTCGAACAAGGACTACTGGGCTGGCGTAAGCTGAACTTGACTCTCTCGCAACACCAACGTCTATAAGCTCCTGTACCTTTTGATCAACAATCTCTCTCTCTTTGTATGATAACCTATATGGCTTACAATGTACTGGTTTGTCCGTGGTAGTTTCTATGGACATCTCTATCAGATGAGTACATCCTAAGTTTCGCGTATCCGAAGTTACAGGGTTCATATATTCTTGTAACAATTCTAACAACCTACAACGTTCGTTCTCACTTAAGGTATCTGAATGTACGACAGCATTGAGATCGGGGTTATTTTTTGTTATGCCACCTATCTCAACGCTCATTACTTTACTTTCCTTGCAGATTTTGGCCCGAGTAATTATTTTCCCAGCTTGCCACACGATATTTTCATTACTTAAATTAATAACTCGAATAGTATCGGTGGTAGGAGTTAGCAAAGAACCCGGAACAAAAGTCAAACATTTGGTTACAAAAACTGGTGGGGTGATAAGGCTGACATTAGGTATTTCGCAACCGGTTTCTATTTGAACAGAGCATTCGCTTCGTGGTGGAATTACAGTTTCTGTAACTAATTTAACCGCATACTTCTGTCTAAAGTCTGTGCTACCTAGCGTGTTTTGAAGTATAACTTCATCACAAATATCATTTTTTATTAGAGTAGCGCTGTTTGCTGTTGTCACTAGACTAATTGCCTGGTGGTTAATAACAGGCTGACCTATTATGAGTTCAATGTCGTCTGTCAAATTACACACTATTTCTGCGCAACTAGCTATTGAAATACCATCGACAAGGACAGTAAAATTAACTTTGCCGAGGGAATAACTGTGACTCCCGTCAAAACCCCTCATAATAATACCTGATGATTCTTCTTTTAAATCAAGTTCCCTCGAAACACACTGCGTTATAATATTAATTTTACTGCCTGTGTCTATGTATGCGAGCACCTCACGGTTGTTAATGAGTACCACTTTTTTATAGCAATCTAATCGAATTTCTATAGTTTTAAATGAAGAATACAGCACCTTTTTAGGGATCCAGCAGGTCGCAGCTTCATGGCCGCGTTTGTTGCAGTTCGTGCAGAGAAGATGGCTCCGACAGTCCTTGCTCTCGTGGCCGGGCTTCCGGCAGATGTAGCAGAGCTGGTACGATGGCAGGACGGCACTATTGCCGCGTCGCCACGAAGATCCCCGCGAGCTGACGCCCCTCGTGGTAGCAGCTTCCACTCTCTTGTAGTTTTCAAGCGAGGATAGGTACCCATAGTACAGGTCTTCGGCTGTGTTGCATCTGAAAGCTTTAGAATTTGCTCTCAACTCGTTCGGAAGACCGCGAATTAAGCAGGATATGGTAGCTTCTTCATCTAATTTACATCGCTTGATAAGAGACAGCTTTTCATGAAAATAAGCGGTCATCGTTTCATCGTCCTTTTTCTTCCGAGAAAGCATTAGTTCAAGTAAGTCGACAAAGTCTATGGCCATGGGAAATGCTCGCTCCAATGCAATTTTCCATTCTACCCAATCTAAATTGTAATCATCTAAATTTTCATACCATTCCCGAGCTGACCCACGTAACCTCATGTGCATTATGAAAATTTTGTCTGCTTCACTCCAACTATAGATTTGTCCCAATTGATCTATCTTGTTCAACCACAATTTAACAGTCATGGATTTGGGCCCTGGAGTAAATTTTGGGATTAACTCTGCATCTAAATGAGTGGTTTTCCGTCTCTTCAATTGGTCGGTAGAAGGAAAAAAAAAATTTTCTGTTACCTCGGTGTCTTGGTCGTCGTTCTCAGCACTCCTCTTACCCAATCCTGCGATGTAAGGTCCCAACGGGGACCTGGTGGGCGTCTTAGACATCCCACTTCTGACGTGTTGAGCTTGATCTATGCGAGTTCGATGAGCAGAGGTCGGGACAGCGGAGAAAGTAAAATGTCGATGCAGCGTGATAATCTTTTACTATTCTTGTTGGTGCAGATGAAGGAACAAAAAGAGAGAGAGACTCCTAAATCAGTTACAATCCTATTTAAAGAGATAAGTACTGCCAACTTTACAGAATAAAATCAAGTAGATGGCGCTGATAGCGCCACGGATATCTAATCACAATACTAATTAAATTAATGAACACCTCTGGATTACTTGAAGTTATTATTTTAGTATATTTTAATGTAATTAAACAAATTGAATTATTGTTAATCAATAAACTTAATTATACAGCAATTCAAGAATGATTACTAAAAATAAATATTGATTATGTTTCCAAGTTTTTATGGAGCTACCAACTTCAGCATCAAAGTTGAAGTAGGTGGCGCTGATGGCGCGGCGGATATTGATTAACAATACTAATTAAGTTAACGAATAGTTCTGAGTTACTTCAATAAATCATTTGAGAATACATAATTCATTTAAAATAAAATCAATTGTTGCAGAACAATAAAATTAATACAGCAGTATAATTCAAGAGTAATTACGAAAATAAGTGTCTATTATGTTTTTAACTAATGTTAATTAAATTAATTGTAGTGACTTGAATCTACAAATGAAATAAACATCACATTATTTACTTATATACTTAGTGACCTAGCCTTAAATAGTCTAACACCAGTGATGTAAAGAATAAATAATATTCTGATTCATATAAAACTATCTCAGTGGTTTCTATTCTGCTCATAACCTGAATTTCCTATAGGTTATGGGCCCAGTGTACGCGGCTTAATGGTATAATATGGACTGATCACAATAAAATATAAAAGTTGAAATCTGACCGTTACTTTACAAAAATGGATAGTCTAAAAAGCAAACGAAATATCAAACCATTCGACGGAGAAAAGTACAGTGTCTGGAAGTTTCGAATTCGTGCGTTGTTATGTGAAATGGATGTGATAAAAGTGATAGACGACGACCCGATAATACGAGGCAATGAGTGGGAAAAACAAAACCGAATTGCTAAAAGCGTCATTGTGGAGTATTTGTCGGATTCCTACCTCGGTTTTGCGAGCGAAGATAGCACGGCGAAGGAAATTTTGAAAAGTTTAGATGCACTGTACGAGCGAAAAAGCATTGCTACTCAACTGGCTTTACGGAAAAAGTTATTATCGCTAAAGCTCCAAGGCGATGTATCTCTCATAAAACATTTCTCTGTTTTTGACGATCTCATCACGGAATTACTCGCCGCGGGAGCTAAATTGGAAGAGACCGATAAGGTGGCCCATTTGTTCCTCACACTACCCTCAAGTTACGACGGTGTAGTGACCGCGATCGAGACATTGACAGAGGACAGCTTGACATTGGCGTTCGTAAAGACTAGATTGTTAGACCATGAAGTGAAATTAAAGAATGAATCGATGGACACAAGTGTTAAAATACTACAAGTTGAAAGGAGACCCGTTACATCAAGAAAACGTAAATGTGAGGACACACACTCAACAAATACCAACTATCAAAGGGACAATCGAGCTAAAATGACAAAATTCATGAAGTGTTATCATTGTGGGCGTAAAGGGCATATGAAAAAAGACTGTTTTTATTTCAAAAAAATGATGAACCAGCAAAAATCTACGGAAAGAACAAGGACAGTTCAGGCAGTTGAGATGAGCCAACCATCTACATCGACAAACTATTCCGGATTTGCGTTTATGACAGGAGAATATCATGAAAATGCACAAGGAGATAAAATAACCTTTTTGTTGGATTCTGGCGCATCCGACCACATCATAAACAGAGAAGACCTTTTCATGAGTTTTACTGACCTACAAACACCACTTAAAATTTCGGTTGCTAAAAATTCTGAATTTATTTCAGCTACCAAAAGGGGAACCGTGCATGTTACTAGTGATATGGGCTTTCAAGGAGTTTTAGAGGACGTGCTCTTCTGCCGTGAGGTTCCATACAATTTGTTGTCAGTATCAAAGATGCAGCGGGCCGGATTGACAATAATTTTCGACAAGCACGGAGCCCAAATACTCAAAGATGGTAAAGTAATAATGAGAGGTAGGTCAACAAATAATTTAATTGCCGTAGATTTCGTAGCATGTGCGAACGTGAGTCACCCTGTTTCCCAAGCATGCAATAGTGACAAAAATAATTACAAATTGTGGCATCAACGTTTAGGCCATATTAGTAAAACAAAATTTTTGGAACTAAAGAATAATAGTATGGTTGATGACACAAATGAAATTGATACAATAATACCAAATGACGATTTGTGCGAAGCGTGTATAAGCGGGAAACAGAGTCGACTACCGTTTAATCATGCCAAAGATAAAAGTCATATCAAGCGACCGTTAATCGTTGTCCATTCTGACGTCTGTGGACCTATCACTCCCTCAACTGTTGACAACAAAAACTATTTCGTGTTATTTGTTGATCAATATACCCATTACTGTGTTACCTATCTGATAACCTACAAATCCGATGTGTTTGCAGCATTCAAAGACTTTGTTGCAAAAAGTGAAGCAAAATTCAATACAAAACTGGTTAATTTGTATTGCGATAACGGTGGTGAGTACTTATCTACCGAAATGAAAAGTTATTGTGTTGAAAAAGGAATCACTTATCATTTAACAGTTCCGCGAACTCCGCAGTTAAATGGTGTTTCTGAACGAATGGTGCGCACTATAACTGAAAAAGCTCGTTCAATGATAAACGGTGCAAAACTGGACAAACGTTTCTGGGGTGAAGCAGTATTAACTGCTGTGTATTTGATAAATATAACACCAACTAAAGCTCTCAAACTTTCACAAACACCATTTGAAATGTGGCACAGTAAAAAACCCCAAATAAAATATCTGAAGGTTTTTGGTACAACGGTTTACGTTCATATTAAAACAAATAAAGCCAAGTTTGATGATAAGTCATGGAAAGGTATACTTGTAGGATATGAACCAAACGGTTATAAAGTTTGGAACCCTGAATGCGAAAAAATTGTCATAGTCAGAGATGTTATCGTGGATGAGACAAATTTTTTGCAGTCCAGGCCTGTGCCTGAAGAGAATACTGAAAATTCTCGTGGCAAAACTGATAATGCTGACATGCCTAAATCAGTGCCATCAACGTTTCGAAACTCTGACGGTTCTAAATCAGATATTGCGAAATCTGATGAACATATTTGTCCTAGTAAAATTCGCAAAATTAACCATGACACAAGTGAATCCGACGTAACAATTGAGGTAAATGCTGATGAGAATTCTAACCGGATGCAAGACACAGAAAATACGAATAATGATACTGAACTGAGAAGGAGTGATAGGCTCAAAGGTCGACCCCCTAAATCTTATAAAGAATATGACGATGATTATTTAATGTGCGCTCAATCTCTTTTATACCAAGTACCTAATTCATACGATGAGATAAAAACTCGAAGTGACAGAGCTTGGTGGGAAAGCGCAGTAAGGGATGAATTAAATTCTCTATCTACAAATAAAACATGGACTTTAGTACCAAGGCCTGAAAATAAAAACATTGTTGATTGTAAATGGATTTTTACTATTAAACATGATGAATCCGGAAAGCCTTTAAGATATAAGGCTCGCCTTGTTGCTAGGGGCTTTAGTCAAGAATATCTAACGGACTATAATGAAACATTCGCACCAGTAGCTAGGATATCTAGTTTCAGATTAATAATTGCCTTTGCCAACCAATTCGAATTGTTGGTTCATCACATGGACGTTAAAACAGCGTTTCTTAATGGCGAATTAAAAGAGGAAATATTCATGAAAATTCCTGAGGGTGTGATTGGCGAGGATGGTTATGTCTGTAAATTACAGAAATCTTTATATGGATTGAAACAAGCTGCTAGGTGTTGGTTTGAGGTTTTTGAACGATCACTTAAAGAAAATGGCTTTCAAAATTCAGCAGTTGATAGGTGCATATATTTTCTAGATAAAGGTGATGTTCATAAAAACATATACGTGGTGCTATATGTTGATGATTTGGTTATAGTTTGCGGAGATATTGAAACAATGAAAAACTTCAAAATGTATTTAATGAGCAAATTTGAAATGAAAGATTTAAAAGACATAAAATTCTTTCTTGGCATAAAAGTGAGTAGAAGCAGTAGCAAAATAACTTTGGATCAAAGTGCATACATCAAAACTGTTTTGAGTAAATTTAATATGTATGATGCAAACCCTGTAGCTACCCCACTCGAAAATAAACTAAATTATGAGGCATTAAACTCTGATGAAAAATATGACGCCCCTTGTAGAAACGTTATTGGTTGCTTAATGTATATAATGTTATGCACTAGACCAGATTTAAGCACAAGCATTAATATATTAAGTAGGTACACAAATAAAAATAACAAAGAGCTGTGGCAGTGTCTTAAAAGAGTGCTGAGGTACTTAAAAGGTACTGTTGATCTAAGATTGTGTTACCAAAAATGCGAGTATAGTAATATTCTCTGCGGGTACGTAGATTCTGACTGGGGTGGAAATGATACACAAGACAGGAAAAGTACAACTGGATATTTATTCAAGCTGTTTGATAATTGTACGATTACCTGGTGTACAAGGAAACAAATGTCAGTTGCAGCTTCATCGACGGAGGCCGAATATATGGCATTGTTTGAAGCTGTTAGGGAGGCATTGTGGCTTAAATCTCTAGCAGTTAGTGTTAATATAATAATTGATAAACCTATTATCATCTATGAGGACAACAATGGCTGCATTAGTATTGCCAATAACCCAACGAGCCACAAGCGGTCAAAACATATCGATATTAAGTACCATTTCTCACGAGAGCAAATTGAGAAAAAAGTAATAACATTAAATTACATTCCCTCAGGACAGCAGCTGGCGGACGCTTTGACCAAGCCGTTACCCGTGGTCACTTTCCAAGACATGAGAAGAAAAATGGGTTTAGAATAATAAGAGTTTCTGATGATTATTAATTTAATAATGTTAAATGAGTTTAATAATTTCATTGAGTGAATGAAATGGTCTGGTTGGGGTTTTCCTGGGTTTTCCCTAATCCTGAGCAACAAATGTTGGGCCATTATTGTTGTATTTTCCCCAGGAAACACTTGGAAGTCATATTCGGTCTGTTTAGATAAATGTATGCTTTAATAACTTCAGTGGCGATTAATTTTTGAGGGGGCGTGTTGGTTTTATTTAATTGAATTTACAAAAATTAATCTCAAATCGATTACTAAATAATCGAGTTTAACAATTGTGATTGTAACGCCATCTTGATTCGTTTTGTTGTTGAGTCTGTTCAGTGCTAGGAGTCAGTCGATATGGCTTCCCAGTGATGTAAAGAATAAATAATATTCTGATTCATATAAAACTATCTCAGTGGTTTCTATTCTGCTCATAACCTGAATTTCCTATAGTTTTTCCTTCACCGTTAGCGGGTGGTATTGCTACTACAGTATAATGTAATGGCTAGAGAACTTTATAAGGAAACCTCCCCTAATTACTAAATTTATGTATTCCTGCACTCATAAATAAAAAAATGTACTCGTAGCAGAAAAAAAATTGTCGCAAACAACTTATTGGGACTTAGACATATGAAGATCCTGAGAAAAATCATAAAAATTAGACCTATAGGGTGAACTTTCTATACAGACGGCGTATTAAGAGGTGTTATAAGCTTAAAATTAAATGAAACTATTTTCTTAGTATAATGGCCCCTCTTGATCATATCACTCATTTCTAAGCTACTATGGACTTTATGAGACTAATGTTCTTAACAAAAAGTCATGAAATCAGACCAAAACATAAATGTAAAAAAACTGGCTAACTTCTCGTCTCAAAGAAATACTTTATATAATATATAAACTTGCAAAGTTCCTTGTCTTCGCGGAATTAGCAGTGTTATAATAAATGAGGAAAAATTGTGTAACTTTTAAACCTACAATGAAAACTTGCCAGATCATCATACTTGGCACGTTTTCATTGTAAAACTATTCAACATCTTCTAAAAACTTGCCAGTTTGGTCTGTACATTTTTACACATTTTTTCTTTATTTATTATAACACTGCTAATAGTATTTTTTAATAAGTCGCGATGCTGCTGCTGCTTATATACCTACTAACACTGCTAATTCCGCGAAGACAAGGAAGTTGACAAGTTTATGGAAGTTAAGGAAGGACGAGAAGTTGGGCAGTTTTTTTACATTTATGTTCTGGTGGTATTTATTTTACAGGGTAGGAAACATGTCGATAAAGACAAAAAGTAGGCACTAAGCAAACGGTAACGGTATTTTTTATGGTGTGGTTGTGTCCTTGATGCCGAACACGCCTTTGCAATTGAAGAGTTTGATGATTCCCCATGAACCCCGTCAGCAGAGCTTTATCGAATTTATAGGGGACTACCCTTTCTAATAAAAAAAATAATGAATAAAATCGGACAAGGTGGTAAGGAATTATTGCTGAAATAGGTACTTACATAAAAAAATATTATGTAGTACTGAAAACCCCCTCCTTTTTGAAGTCGGTTAAAAATAAGTCAGTCATAAAACTACAATATTACAATTTGATAAATTATTATGACAATTCGAGGTACATTGCGTAGCAGAGTCTATTTGTTAATCTGTGGGTTAATCGACTTTGCAATGTACCTATATCGAATCGTCATAGTAAACCATGAATCGTAGTTCTATGAAACAGGCCCCTGGTCACAAAAAAAAATACTTTAGTCTATATATAAAATACTAAGACATATTTTTAAGTTAGAAAAATAACAGTCAGGTGCGAGAAAAACTCGCGCATCGCGACGCGATTCTTCGATCCACAAAACTGTGTGAAAATTGCCACAAAATAAAGGAAATATAAAAGAATCTCAAGAAACTAATTTTTAGAGTTAATTTCTCATTCTGAAAGCTCGTTTCTTTAAACAATTGTATAGCCTCTTTATGAAAAGGAGAAAAAAATATTTCTTTTTTGTAAAAGGCCATCTCCGGCGTGCTGTTTGTCAGTTGAGTAACATCCGATTTAAAACATCTATTTTAGTGCTGATGGTTTTTTGGAAAAAAATTGTCTGTAATTTTTCAAATCTTTATTTTTGTTAGAAACTATGTCGTGCTTATGTATTAATATCTATTATCCCAATAATATTATAAATGTGAAAGTTTGTGAAGACGTTGGGATGTTTGTTACTCAATCACGCAGTTAGTTTGAGTCCTGGGGAAGGACATAGGATACTTTCCATCCCGGAAATTACTCATTCCATGCGGACGAAGTCGCGGGCAAAAGCTAGCAGAAAAATAAATTTGAGATAAACAATATTAACATTGACCTCATAATTTATTTATGATTGTATTTCTTTCCTAGCTTCATATTTGTTGGTCCATGCAAGATTTTTCCCTGTTAACAAGTTCATCGCTTTATTCTTAACCGACTTAAAAAAAGGAGGAGGTTACCAATTCGACGCCTATATTTTTTATTTTATTTTATTTTCTTTTTATATGTTTTCGTATAACTCCGTCAAATCTTAACCGATTTCGACAATTCTTTTTTTATTCGAATAGATATAATATAACGTCCCATTGGTACCATTTTGATTTGGTGAAGATCTGATGAAGACTTTCAGAGATGGAGAACGTAGCTCTTCAATGGACAGCAGGCCTAATGGGGCCCATCTTTTAGTAATATCCGTATGTTTCATAAAATAGCATAAAAGTAGTCCTAAGGTAATTTGGTAATTTTCTGCTGAAGACTTTCGGATATTATGGAAATAAATTGAGAACGTCTAAAGCTAGTTCGTTGCTTATGTAGTAGAGTCAATTATGGAAATAAGGGACTTGTTTATTTTTCTCCCGTTCTCCCATTAAAAATAGAAAAATAAAAAAATAAATAATTAAAATTAAATAATTCGTATGTATACATGTAGGTATGGCAGAAGTATAATTTGTAGTCGATGCCCAGTTCCATGACCGGCACATATATTTTGGGCACCGACTACCTACCATGTATACATACTTCTAATTATTTAAATTATTTCTAACTTTTTAGTGCTGTAATGTTTCGAAGACGATTAATATTTTTTATTTAAAAATGTTTTCAAGTACCATCGCTTCATTTTTCACGGACTAATGTTCAAAATTAATTGAAGCACTTCTGAGTACAGAATAATATTGCCAGATTGCCATAATATTCAAGATTCAAGAACTATCAAGAAAGTGGCTTGACTTTTGCCGGAACTAAACATATTTGCCATATTATTAAACATTCTCTAAAAAAACAAGTTGTTGAACTTCGAGCGCACCTACTAATACTTTAGTAATTAATATATTTGTTTGTAATAAACTGTAATTTAACTTTCGATGCTATCAGTAATAAACTGAATTTTAAAGTAAATCGATAGCACTATACCACAGTACAAATAAAGATAGACAAAAATAATGTTAAATAATGTTTATGTACCGTAAGTTCTCTGCGTAAACAATAGATTGAGGAAGAATGCAGCTTGAGTGCTATTTTTAGCTGTTGATTGTAAAACAACGGATTAGCACAAACGAATAACAAAGCCAGTTTGAGGGAGTATATATATATAAAATACTATGTTATTTAAGAAGAGTTATTATTTTTTGGCCATTCTTTCGATTGGCATCATAAAGTTAGGGGTGTTTTTTTTTTATTTAAGTCGGTTCGATTCCCAGACAAGGCAAGTATTTTTTAGAAAATCTTTGAATGCAGAATTACTAACTTTTAAAAATAACATAAAGTCTTCTTTCAGCAAAATACCCTATCTACGATATTTAAGGTACTTTCCCTTCATGGCCCATAACTTTGGGACGCCCTGTATATACATTGGTTATGTTCCTCCATGACTCCGTCAAATCTGAACTGATTTCGACAATACTTTTTTTTTCGAACAGGTATAACGTCCCATTGATCCCATTTTAATTTGGTGAAGATCTGATGGAGACTTTCAGAGATGGAGAACGGAACTCTTCAATGGACAGCAGTAAATAAGCCCTAATGGGGCCCATCCTTTTGTAATATCCGTATGTTTCATAAAATAGTGTAAAAGTAGTCCCAAGTTAATTTGGTGATGTTCTGGTGAAGACTTTTGGAGATGGAAATTTAGAATATCAAATTTTAAAGCAACGAATTAAGTAGGGTAAATTATGGTTATAAGGGACTTACTTATTTTTCTCCCGCTTCCCCACTAAAAATTGAAAAATAAAAATGTTTAAATAAGAAATAAAAACCGACTTCGAAACACTAGAGCACTAAAAAGTTAGAAATAATTGAAATAATTAGAAGTATTTATACATGTGGGTATTGTAGAAGTATAATTTGTAGTCGGTGCCCAGTTTCAAGACCAGCACATATATTTTGGGCACCGGCTCCAAATTATACTTCTACAATACCTACATGTATAAATACTTCTAATTATTTCAATTATTTCTGACTTTTTGGTGCTGTAGTGTTTCGAAGTCGGTTTTTTATTTTTTATTTAATTTTTTTTGGTAGTCAAGCGCGTTAACCGCTCGAAGTAACGGCAGTCGCATTAATTAACAAGCTGCAAACTTATTACATGTCAATGGATCAATGTATTTTTTCTGGAGGTTGAGTAACCTGCAGACAAGGATATTAGATATACTATTGAATTTTTATGAGTAAATGAGTACATATTTCGCACTCTCGGATTAGAATATTTTAGTTTGTTATTATAGGCATGTATTTAACGCGGCGACAAATTGATACCATTCCGGATCTTAAAAAAACTGAAAATGGATCGTAAATAAACTACTTTGGCGACTAATTTGAGGTAGCATCTTAACTAGAAAGCGGCGGCTTTTTAATGAGTTTTGAGGTTTTATTTAAATTTTATCTGGCAGTGATTTTCTTTTGTGGCAATTGAATTTCTTCTAAGGCGACAAATTATTGGCGGATAAAAAAGTTAAAATAGGCTTTCATAAATTCTAAAATGGGGTTGTCTATAAACTTGACTAAGGTCTTAAATAAATACAAACAAGATCTTAAAAAAATACTTTTGGCTACATTTTCATAATGTAGGCCCCATGACTTTTCCATGCACCAACCTGATTTAAGTTTGACTCAAAACTAAGTTTTTTAGTGAAATATTTTTTTTCGCTTTTATATAAAAAAAAAGAACTAACACCCGAAGTTTCGAACTTCGAACCTATTTTTGCTTATGTGTACTGACCTAACAACCAACCCAAAATTTAGATTGCCAGTAGTTGCCAGTGAAGAATGTTTGATATCCCCTCGGGATAATTAGTCGCCACATTAACCTTAACCAGTTTTACACTGATCCCGCTTGATATATTTGACACCTTACAGTAGCCGCCGTTTTTTAGTTTTTTTGATCCTAGCCTTTTGTTGCTTGTATAGTTTAATAGTTGCTAAGATATTTAATCACTGAAAAGTTAGTTTTTTTGTGACTTAATAGAAAGTCGCCTAAAAAGGATTTCAGTTGCCGTGTTAAATATTTGCCGTTATTATATAGATTTCATAGAGATAGATATATCCATCAAGGCCTGCCATTACTTTTCTCGTCAAACAACTTGTAGTACTTCGATTGACTTACCATATATTTTACATATACCTAATCAATTATTTTTTTATTATTTAGGTACATTTGCAAAAGATACTCACATTATGCAAATGTGAGCCATCAGTGTGTGTGCACCCGGTAGTCCAGAATCGACCAAGGAACAACTTTACTATCCCAACCGCGAATCCCATATTGCCAGTGCCACGTCTGACTATAGATAGACAGATAGATAGAGAACACTTTATTGCACAGCCAGAATAAAAGAATTACAACTGTGATTTCTTAAATCTAAGTAATGTTATACAATTGGCGGTCTTATAGCTTAGAGCGATCTCTCCCAGACAACCTTGGGATGGAGTGGATTGCAGGAAGAATGTAGTCGTTACTATACGTAGAGTTCCAAGAGGCATGTGTTTGTGCCCTATCGCCAGGTCAGTGTGTGATCGGATCGGCATCATGTGCGCCGCGCTGCCACGCCGCCGTCGCCCGCCGCGCGCCGTGGCTTTAGACATAACCGACGCAGGTGGTCACGCGCCGGCGTGTTATCGGCGTGAAAATTTACCTCAAGTTTCAAAATTGTATAAAATAATAATGCAGACTGTATAAGTCCCGCTGAAGGGTAAAGGCCATCTCTCAGAGGGAGTATGCGCGAGCCCATCTCGGATTGTCAAGCGCTGTGAACATCTATTTGAAAATCTCAGACACTCAGGTTTCGATATTTTCCTTCACAGTTAGCAAGTTTTCGACAAGAAAATTCGCGTTAGGCGTCAACTCACCCTCAACCAAACTCACCCAGCGGGAGAGTTGTCATCTTGTACATTTTGGAGTGGTAGATTCACCCTATGTGCTAACCGACCGAGTGTAGGTGAGTTGGCAAATTAAAATTTATATGTGGTTAACTCAGCCCACTTTAATGTCTACAAATTAATTGAATACAAGCTAACTAAATATTACTGTTTGGATTGATAACAAACCTGAATGGATGTACTTGGGAGAATTTCTGAAATATATAAAACTGTTTAAAAAAAATAAACCCCTAATTTTTTTTTCAAACAATGCCCCGCATAAATCTCGCCGTCGGTCAACTCTTTTAATGCTCGTTCAATGTACTTTTGACGGACTACTGCATCTTTTGTTCATTCCAATATGTAGTCATTTACTTTTTAAAGCGTGAAAATTATTCCACCAGCCATTACAGACATTTCAGAAGCCTTGAATCTTTCGTCAAAACTTGTATTAGTGCAGCAATGTACCTAAGAGCGATGCACCGCCTGATTTGGGCTTTACTCAACTTTGACTTTGTCATACCAAGTTTGTTGCCTGAATTTGAGCCTGAGATAGTGATTTTTCCTCCACCCACAGGGCGAGTTATGAGATAGAACGCAGCCGTACGCCGCCCCCGGGTCCCGCAACCTCACCACCGCTCGCGCCCTCTGGGGCTGGGCATACGGGTCTGTCAACTAAACGCAATCGCCGCCGCCCGACTCGCTATTTGTAATTTTTTTGTAGTTTCTTTGTAAAAACAGGGATATCCGACTTCAGGCCCCTGATTTACGTCCTCTTTTCGTTGTGTGCACATTAAACGAGGACCCAGTGGTGTTCCCCGCAAGAGTGGTTGCAGTTTTCTTCCCTAACACGCCTGGCATAGAAGAACCCCGCAATATAGTATAGAAAATATATGATAAATAAATAAATATACTTAATTGAGTGTTTTAAAATTTTACTTAATGAAAATTATTTAATTATTGATACTGAAGAAAGGGTTTAATTAAAGGGTAATAATAACACTGCGTAAAAAAACAACTGCTTGCGACCACTTTATTTATTAAAACGCTCTCTAAGGATAGAGATAACGTTAAATTTGCGAACTTGCGACTGATATTCGGCCTTACGCCGCCGCTGAAGTAAATTGCATCGGTGCACAATATGTCCAAAAGTTCAACGAACCTTAACTTAGAAAGATAATCTTATTTAGATGTACGGAAAAGATAATCATACGTCAAAATTACTCCTTAGTATTAAATGGCTATTATTTCAAAGATTATTTACTTAATTTGATGAACTATGGTATGTATGTATTTCTCATATCAGTTTAAATAAAAATACAACATAATTATATATAAGTACTGTTTATTATTATTTAAAAAAGTAACGAAACATAATGGCTATCATTTTAAAGCAACAAAACATAGGAACTTCTCTTATAATTGAATCGTGTGATTTTAAAACAACACAAGTCACATACGTTTTTAAAATAACACTTGCCCATTTTTTTTTTATTAAATTATTTACACCTACCTATTGATTTACATTAGAAAAAAAATTTTAGTTTATTCATACAGAAATCAATATAATATGCTAAAATATTACTGTTGTAGATATTAGTATTTCAATAAAACAGTTTTTTCTATTTCCTGCAAAGTTGTAATGAATGGACATGGTGTCGTTTTAAAATCACACGATTCAATTATGAAATCACATTTTTTAGACTAATCAGTGACACATTCGCCTCGGACCCCTTTGTGACCTTATAACTATTGTGACCTTATTGTGAGCAACCCACCCCGATGCCGAGGAGGAATAAAAAAAAAAAAAAAAAACAGAACAGCCAGATACTTAAGGGGGTCCAGGGAGTAACACTGGCGCCACCAGCAAGGAAAAAAAAATCATATCTTTTTTTACAGATCAAATTTGCAAAGAGTGACAGAAACGGCCGTTTTTGGCATAAATGCCATCTAGTCCCAGGTTCGTGATCCTACATTCTTTATTTTATCGTGGGTCCTAAAAATCACTGTTAACATGATTGAGAGATTGTACTAACACTTTTTATTTGATCAGTTTGTAAAAAAGATATGATTTTT
Organism: Yponomeuta malinellus; assembly: GCA_947308005.1. Taxonomy (NCBI): domain Eukaryota; kingdom Metazoa; phylum Arthropoda; class Insecta; order Lepidoptera; family Yponomeutidae; genus Yponomeuta; species Yponomeuta malinellus. The sequence goes on along the minus strand of OX371006.1, from coordinate 8,319,828 downwards.
TTCCTCGGTGGCGCTAGTGTTACTCCTTGGACCCCCTTAAGCATAAACTTAGTGATATTAACAACTTAGAAACGGGAAATATGCGTCAAATTCAGCTGGAGGATGGATTACGTTATGACTACGCGACGTGTGTGACTGGTGACTATTCCGGGTGATTGATAGTTCCACTAAAAAGCATAAAATACAAAAGTCAAACAATAAATTAAGGATAGTTTAAACAAAAACTTACTTTAAGCACAAAAAATATATTTGTTGAGCAATCCGCAATAACAACCATATTCCGTGAAAATTTCAAGGTCAGACAGACGTAGGCATAATACTGAACCCAAAAAACAGAAGTTAAATAATGTAAACAACAAATCCGTATAAGGGCGACCTCGCGCCCGCGCGCAAAGGTTCCCAACAAACAATAGGTAACAATGTTGGCCATTCAGTCAACGGCCCGGCCTACCAAAACCTGTCGCCCGTGAACACCTCAGACACTCAGGTTTCCTCACGATGTTTTCCTTCACAGTTAGCGAATGGTATTCCTACTATGACTTCACAAATGTACGTAACTTAGAAAACAAAGTCATTGGTACATGCCGTGATTCGAACCGACGACTTCCCGAATGAGAAGCCGGTGTTCTATCTCTCCGCTACTACCGCTCATTAAGCACATAGTAACTTATTGTAGCACCAGCTGACCCGGCGAACGTTGTTTTGCCATATTAATTAGCCTCCGTTTTTACGTTTTTGTGGTTTTTATGACAAAGAACGACGATTCGATGTTGCTGTTTTTTTATTTGTTTTCCGTAAAGGTTATACCGCCTCATTCGATCTAAACTTTTTTTAAGTGTCAGAAATAAAAAGATTATATAGCCAACATAACAATACTAAGAAAATATAAACATCCGGTCACTTAGTTCCGAAACGTAAATCACTCATAATCACTCGAATTTTCGCAGTATCCATCTTTCTTGTCTAAATTGAATAACAAAAACAATTGAAAGTCGATATTCAAATGTTTCACATTTTTTAAAAAAAGAACATCATAGAAACCATTTGAAAAAAGTTTCATTCGAAAAGCTCAAACCATGAAGATTCTATGTCAATTCAAAGAACCTATTGCAATAAAACGGCAATTTCATACTTTAACCCCTATTATTATGACCCCCATTTGTCTGGTGCTAAAAAAAATGTAAATAAAGAACCAACTTTTTAACAAATAATATTTTAACAAATAAAAAACAATATTGAAACATTATGCAAAAAATATGTGTGATTATTTGTGGTGTTACAGTATAACTAAATCTAAAGATAAACATTTTTTGTCACAGAATCTTAGTCGGTGTTCAAATATTTGTGCTGGTCATGAAACTGGGCACCGACTACAAATTATACTTCTACAATACCTACATGTATCATCATCAACCCATTATGTCCCCACCGAGGGGCACGGGTCTCTTCCCTGAGGAAGGTATAGGCCATACATGTATAAATACTTCTAATTATTTAAATTATTTCAAACTTTTTAGTGCTGTAGTGTTTAGAAGTCGGTTTTTATTTCTTATTTAAACATTTTTATTTTTCAACTTTTATTGGGGGAGCGGGAGAAAAATAAATAAGTCCCTTATAACCATAATTTACCCTACTTAATTCGTTGCTTTAAAATTTGATGTCCTAAATTTCCATCTCCGAAAGTCTTCACCAGAACATCACCAAATTAACTTGGGACTACTTTTACGCTATTTTATGAAACACACGGATATTACTAAAGGATGGACCCCATTAGGGCTTATTTACTGCTGTACATTGAAGAGTTCCGTTCTCCATCTCTGAAATTCTTCATCAGATCTTCACCAAATTAAAATGGGACCAATAGCACGTTATATCTGTTTGAACAAAAAAATAATTGTCGAAATCGGTTAAGATTTGACGGAGTTATGGAGGAACATAGCCAGATAAAAAAAAATAAAAAAAATATATACGTGTCGAATTGATAACCTCCTCTTTTTTTGAAGTCGGTTAAAAAGAAACTATATCGTCTCGCTCGCCAGTGAGAGGTTGCCATAGCAACCGACTGACTCGGCTACTACTTGGGCCCTGTTTAATAAAACCGTTTACTATAAAAATTTATGTACATTGCAAAGCCGATTGATACACAGATTAATAAAACAAACCTGCTACGCATTGTACCTCGAATTGTCATAATAAACTACAAATGCAGTGTAATGAAATTCGGCCCTGAAAGCTCAAAGAACAAGCTCACAAATAACCATTTTATGAAGATATTTAGGGTGTTTTTCTCGCCTCCTGTAAATTTATCATTATCAACCCATTATGTCCCCACCGAGGGGCACGGGTCTCTTCCCTGAGGAAGGTATAGGCCATACTCCACCACGGGGGCCAAGTCCGGATTGGTGGAGGCTTGTAGACTAGTGGCTCGTCTACTGTCAGAAGTTGTCAAGCCGCCCTAAGGCCTCTGACTTGGCTTAACGACTGCCATCTATCGACGGCAGCCGGCACCAACAGCTTAACGTGTCTTGCGAAGCACGGAACCGCTCGGAAAAATGCCACTAGCGTTAGGCATAGACGGCGACCCATCCATGCACTGAACGCGCCCAGTGTTGCTTAACCTTCGTGATCGTTTAAGATCACTCAGGCAGCCGGGGCTACGAGCGATTCACTCAGGCAGTAAATTTATGCGTGATGTTATATAGCCTATATATTACACGGGAATCTGGGCTATAATCATGGTAAGTTTTATTAAATTCCCTTCAGTGGTTTTTGTGTGATGCGCGCACAAAGAATTAGAGTGAGTCTGTCTCTATATACCTATGTTAGACAGACACAAAATTTACAGATTTGTAATACCTATGTATAGATATATTAATTCTGCCGCACTGCTATTGTAAATATACTTATGTGCAAGAAACGTACATAATCGAAGGATTAAAAATCTCGTGTTACAGTGTTTGTTATCTAACTCCTTCGAAACGACTTCACCGATTTTTATGATATTTTTGAAATGAAATGAAATGAAATGAAAACGAAACGAAATTAAATTAAATTAAATGAGTGTTTTTGGTGTATATTTGGTAGGTCGGAGAATAGGTCGTAGGCTAATAAATACATTTATGGCAAAACAACGTTTGCAGAGTCAGCTAGTCATAATATAATAGGGGTTAAAGTATGAAATTGCCGTTTTATTGCAATAGGTTCTTTGAATTGACATAGAATCTTCATGGTTTGAGGTTTTCGAATGAAACTTTTTTCAAATGGTTTCTATGATATTCTTTTTTTAAAAAATGTGAAACATTTGAATATCGACTTTCAATTGTTTTTGTTATTCAATTTAGACAAGAAAGATGGATACTGCGAAAATTCGAGTGATTTTTGAATACGAGTTCCGTCGCGGCACTAACGCGGCAGAAACAGCCCGCAATATCAATGCTGCGTTTGGAGAGGGGTCTACTAATGAACGCACTGTGCGATTTTGGTTTAAACGCTTTCGTGATGGAAATTTCGACTTAAACAACGAGCCACGTTGAAGACCGCCTACACAGGTGAATAACGATGAATTAAGAGAGATAGTGGAAGCTGACCCTAGTCAAACTACCCAGGAATTAGCGGCATGGTTTAACGTTACCTTTACCCACAATATTGACTCACTTGCGTCAAATCAATAAAATAAAAAAATACGAAAAATGGGTGCCTCATGATTTGACTGATCTGCAAAAAGAAACGCGTGTTGAAACTTGTGTTGCCTTGTTGATATTCAATATTCGATATTCAAATGTTTCACATTTTTTAAAAAAAGAACATCATAGAAACCATTTGAAAAAAGTTTAATTCGAAAACCTCAAACCATGAAGATTCTATGTCAATTCAAAGAACCTATTGCAATAAAACGGCAATTTCATACTTTAACCCCTAATATCTTTACGTTTCGGAACTAAGTGACCGGATGTTTATATTTTCTTAGTATTGTTATGTTGGCTATATAATATTTTTATTTCTGACACTTAAAAAAAGTTTAGGTCGAATAATAATTTATAATAATAATGTTAATTCCGAAAGCAGTTTCTTACGACATTTTTAGTTCAATATACCTACACGCTGAAATCAGGGTGGTTTTAAAAGGCGGCTATGTAATTACTAATAAAAAATGCCATCTATTTAAACTATTACTTTTAAGTAAAGTAAACATGTGCCTAGCACTTATAATAAAATTTAAGATGGTATAGTTCAACCACATCTTCTCTGTGATGTGCCAAAACGCGCAGCAGCTATCTAGTTGGCAACAGCGCAAAATTGTTAATGTCTAATGATCTAGTTCAGGGTTTCTCAAACTTATTGCTCTACCTACTCACGGTAAACAAGATGACAGCGAATTCCTAATTTCCCCAAAGGCGCAGTACCTAACAATGAATAAAACAAATAAGCACTGACCAAACCAGTGTTGCCAGGTTTAGTTTTAGAATATTATATAAGATGAACTATAAAAAATGGTAGATATTGGAAGATTTGAAAAAAAAATCATTAGATCTACCTACCCTACAAATATAGATCAGGGGCCTAATTATGCGCACCAAATCCTGAGCGATTCCAATCGTCTAACTGTCAAATGCCATACTAATTTGACAGTTAGACGATTGGAATCGCTCAGGATTTGGTGCGCGTAATATAGACGCAGAAGAAAGAAAGAGGATATTTATTTAAATTGTCATAGAAACACGAAGTAAACAAAAGACACGAACGTCAACAAAACAGAGATAAAACTATGCAAACGTGAAGAGAACATGTGAGGCAGCCGGGTACCATACAGTAATGAATGGCTTTGCTTAGAATATGTTCTTAAAATTCCGAAAAGTCCGCATGAAAATATATTACATTATATAAATATTCCTAGTTCCGCGTAACCCATTGAGAAACTCTGATCTAGTTGTTAGCATAAACATATTGAGTATACGATCGTGTCTATTTTTGGAATGGAATAACACGAGAATAGAACAACAATATCCTGCGTCGTAGGACGAACATCGTAGGGCCTACGACGTTAGTCAATATTACATAATCGTAGGAGTATCACAGAACTGCAACTTAATAGGGAATCCATTCCGTTTTGTACGTGATGCCAGTTTTTGACACAAGAATGTTAGTGGGACAATTTGTTTTTATGAGAGTCTTAGTAGTACCTAAAGGAAAAAAAATTAACATAAAATATTATTTTGTATATTATAATTAGAAATCATAATTAACAAGAAATTAAAAATGCATTAAATAAACTAATTTTAGTAATCACTCTAACAACACTGTGTAATACTTTTAGAGGTAATTATTTGTAATTTTAGGTTGCCAGATCCTTTGGAGGACATCGTAGGCCCATAGGTTGGGTTGTCAGTCCATCTGATGAGTGGTCTTCCAGCTCCTGGCCGACCGTCTCGAGGTGACCTCGACGATGACTATGTCGTTAATCGAGCCCATCTGTCGTCTTTATGTGACCTGCCCATTGCCATCGTTTAATGGTGGCGATATAGTCCTTCACCCCTGTTCGCCCTTTTAGAGCTTCATTCTGAATTCTGTCTTGTCTCCTATAATTAACATACCTACTTACTTCGCTCCACCGCGCCACATCGCGCGGTGATTTTCACTCAGTTTCTCTCTTTGTTTCTTTTAGTAGAACAAATTTAAGCACCGTAAGTCATTGCCGGTAGAAGTGTTAAACATTTTTTTATAGCCATGTGTAGATCTGCTTTAAATATATACTTAGGAGCCCAGTATTTCTTTCATCCTATGTTAACTCTTCTGTCAAATTGTTTGTTAAGGCGCTTATCGAATGAAATTAGTTGAGCCAAATTATCCTGTTTATCTTATCTATAGTCTTACTCTCATTAAATTGTAGACCTGTATGCTGTAGGGAATTTTGGAAATCTGATAAGCTGTTCTGTAGTTATGTTGCTGATTCTCATACAAAGTCAATGTCAAATATAATATTGTTGATAACACCGCTTATCTTCAATTTACCGTTTTCTTTTTAACTTTGTAGCGGTCCTCTGAAGAGAGGACATTATCTAAGGAAAACGGGTAAAATGAAGTAGGTATAATCGTGAAACTAGCACAACAAATGGTAATGTGGTGGTGACAGTATGAACATGACATGAGAAAAAAACGTTATAATTAAACATATACAAAATCATAAGATGATTACAAGCAGTCTTTAGCAGTAGGATTATGCAATTATAAACACAGCAGAATTGGGTGGTATGTAAATAAATACGTGTATGTACCCCCATATCTCCTACCCACACGCTAGCCAAACGTGGCAAGAATCATAATCCTAGTGAGTACACGCACGAAAGGCGTTATCGTACTCATGCCGATTTCCGTGTTTTAATAAACTACTACGGTGTTTTATTGTTTAACCGAGCGTAGTAGGTACGTCAGGCGCGATAAGGCGATTCGATAGGCAAGACGTCGGGCGACGTACCGGCCGCCAAGGCCACGCCGCCCGAACAAGTTAACGATAGCCGACGTCACTCTGAAACGTTCTATCTTTTTTTCTCCTCTACTCTCGACGCCATAGTCTAGGGTCAGCTGACTAAAGCGCATAACGAGCCACGCTGCACGCTGCAACTGCCGACAGCAAGTGCAGCAGCGGCCAGCGACTGCATATTGTAGTCGCGGTGTTTGTGCCCGTCGACTGCACGCGCTGCCGCCGCGTTGTTCGGGAGTAATTTCATAGAAATACATATACAAACCAGTTATGCAACTGCAGCCAACAGCATGCAGTCGCTGCGCGTGCTGTCGGCAGTTGCAACGTTCAGCGTGACTTGGAATAGCACCTTAAGTCAAATTGTTATAAAATTATTGTTCTATACCGCGTAATTTTAAAAGAGCATTTTCCTTAATTTGGTAAAAAAAACATGTATGTTCATGCCATTGTTTCACAACAGCTCTCCGTTGATGTAAATAAGATAATAAAGATGTTGTAGAGTAATCTTAAGATAAGTTTTTTTCACGTCCTCAAATAATTGTGTTTTGGACTTAGGTATGTCCTTTAGTCCGCCGACCCTTGTCAGCCCCTTGTCCCTTGCCAACACTTGTTATAAGACCCCACAAAAACAAATAGCTTTGTTTGACTGTGGGAGCAGTCTCGTTTACAATAGTTTTACCACAGATTTTACATAGCACTTTTACATAAGAATGTATACCTACTCCATTACACGAAACGAGCTCCCAAATAAAATCGTCCAGGTGCGCCGATTGGTTAATGCGCGTGACCTTCAATAGCCAAAGCATTTCTTGGGATCGTTTTACGTGATGACACATTATTCTTCTCAGATCGTTCATAGCTCTCTCTCGCAGTGGTCGGACGTGGGTGTTAGAGCGCGTATTATTGAACATATTAAAGATGTCGGATATTGAAAGCTTGAAGTGAGAAAACGTACAAGACGTCCTTTTTCATCGACAGAGAAAACTGTTATTTATAATAAGTACACATAATAAATATCGTGTGTCGTGTAATAAGATTACCACCATAACATTGCGAGCTCAACCCTATTGAGCTTATTTCGGTTCAAGTCAAAGACATGGCATGGCGGGTTCGCAAAATACGTCTTTCAAGGTACACGACGTTCACAATCTGCTAAAAACGCGATTCAGAAACTTTATTCGGGCAGATGGTCTGCTTGCGTTAGGCATGTTATTGTAACAGTTGGGCCCGGATTTGATCGTTCTGATCGAAATGCAGAAAACATGATGGAATCGTTCATAATTAATCCAATCTAATCTAACGTCGGTTCACTTACAAGGTTCAGATTCCGAGGGCGATGACTTGTAATAATTATGTCGCAGCCAACTCATTAAATCAGGCGCGCAATTCAACGCCTAGGAAGTTTATTAGGCGTCGGCACTCAATAACACGGCTAGCCTTTTAGTCATAATACAGCATTGTCTAAAACGTTTCACTACTTGGCTGACCGAAAACTGGCCTTTTTATTAGAAGGCTGGATGAAGAGCCGCCGTTTAGTGTGAATTTAGAAAATTCAAGATGGTGTTAACGTAACAGCTGATTTACTTCACCTACGTCTGCTTCGGGTGACCATGATATTTGGTTGAAACTGAACTGATAATGGACAAAGTAGTTGTTAAAATGGCGTTTTAACAACTACTTTGCGAAAAACATAGACAAATATTACAATGTGTAGAAACGAAACGCATTATGGCGCGAAAACGGAAAAGTTTAAATGTAAATTCGACGATTTTTTCTTCCTGCGTACTTTCGAATGGTCCGTAGGTTCAAATGCCCTAAAACAGGATTGACGTACTCAGGATTTGGTTGCTGATAGGTTCAAATGGTTTGAAAACAAACTCGGTGCACCCTATTCCCACGCAGTTTTACTGGTTACCTTCCTAAGGGTACCATATAAAAAGCCTGGGCGCGCAGGAGGGCAGCCTACGCCCGCCGTAACAAAGAGCATGGGTGCCTACAATTTAGGAAAATGTTTAGAAATATGTTTATTCCTGTATTAATACAGGAATAAACATATTTCTCCGGAAGGATCTTTTACGGAGAGGTAGGTGGACTATCATCTAACTGTACAAAGGTAAAAATTTGCACGTATACACAACACCCAAAGTGCTGCACTGTTCGTGACAGTTAGGTGGAAGCATTGATTATTTGGATCTAGTACCAGGGGCGTTCACTTTGTTTGAGATCATTGACCGATAGAACATCACTAGGTAGGTTCATCACCTTAGAAAGTAGCCAAAGATACTTTTTTCTAGCCGCCACAGGAGAGGATTCATTGAACCTGGATCTTTTTTTAGATTATGGCCAGTCACATTTTTTGGCTGCCACACGACTAGACTCTGACAAAGCATTTATACTGTTACTTGAACGCGGACACTGTTTAGTTTTTTAACCAAAAGCTACTCGTAATTTGGCAGCTCTATATTTGGACTGCAGAAAAATATGACGTATATTTTTACCACAGATTTTACATAGCACTTTTACATAAGAATGTATACCTACTCCATTACACGAAACGAGCTCCCAAATAAAATCGTCCAGGTGCGCCGATTGGTTAATGCGCGTGACCTTCAATAGCCAAAGCATTTCTTGGGATCGTTTTACGTGATGACACATTATTCTTCTCAGATCGTTCATAGCTCTCTCTCGCAGTGGTCGGACGTGGGTGTTAGAGCGCGTATTATTGAACATATTAAAGATGTCGGATATTGAAAGCTTGAAGTGAGAAAACGTACAAGACGTCCTTTTTCATCGACAGAGAATAGTACAGTATTTTAATTTCAATTTATGATGCTTTTCAGAAAGGTCCTAGAAAATCGAGATTTGTGGTCTCTGACGGATACGCAAAAAATACTTAGATATAAGATACATGTTTATAAAATTAAAACATTACTCGCCGATTCACGTTAATAAACCGTATTCGAATTTAGTTATTTAATTTTCAAGAACACAGTCTTAGATTAGTTTTGAATCTTCATATACCTAAGTCCACAAATATGTGGTGGTACAGAATCTTCGGTGCGCCAGTCGGACTCGCACTTAGTATGCTGTCATTTTTTTATGCGTATTATTTTGCTGTGTGCTAGAAACGTCTTCGGAGAACTCTTCATAAAAGATAACATGAAAACACTTTAGAGTTAACATTTCTCTTTCACCGTTGGAAAAAAGCTGAAATGAAAAATAACCAAAAACCCGACTGCTGAGCATTAACTACTAAGCAGCCGGGACCAACCTAGGTACCAACCTGAGTTATATTATTGGATTGGGATCCCGCCTACTTAGTAGCTATAAATGCTCAGCAGTCGGGTTTTTGGTTATTTTTTTATTGCAGCGTTTTTATTTTTTACTTTTTAGTGTATATTTTTGTTGTTCTATTCGATTTATGCAGATTTCATATAGCCTGTGATAATCGCGCAAACATGATGAATCGACTGAGATCTTATTTATTAAAATCTGACTATTGGTTAAGGATTTATGAAAGAACATAGAATCGGACATACATACATACGAGCTTAAGACATTACCCTCCTTTTGGGCTTTGCCGCATTTGGGTCAAAATGGATGACTCATTTTATATCAATAAGCACTTACAATCAAATGATGATCAATCAATCTGATTGAGTCTATTTTTCGACCGGTTATTTTTGCCAGGAAAATCCGGTTTCTTATCGTGTGCCAAGAAAATATTTTTCTCATTAACTTAATCTCGAGGTTGTGAATTGTTAATTAGCATAGAAATTAAAATAAATAGGGCTGAACCACAGAACAATTGTTCCGTGGGCTGAACCCTGAACCCCATAGATCTAACGAAATAGTCTCAAAAAAAGTCTAACCAAGATGCTTGTGTAAATAAGGCAAGGATGTTATTACTTGGTTATTACGTTCTTGAAAAAAGGTTGCATTTGTATAATCTGATCACGCGATCCGTTGAGGGTGGAAACTGATATCGCACTAAAGGTGTGTTCTTATCTCGATATCAGTTTCACCTACAAAAAAAAGAATGAAAAGTAGAATCTGATCGTGTGATCCGATTCCACCGAAACAATATACTAAACATGTCAACTCTAATCACACAAATTTGATGTGATGTGATGAAATTTATTGTTGTTTTTTAAATAATTTTTAACAGCATATTAGTTATTTGTTATTGTTTTTGATTAAAATATCAAAAGTATAAAAGTCTAGTGGGTACATATCTTTATAGGATTATCGATCTACCCACACATAATATTGCCAAATTTCATAGTTCTAGGTCAACGGAAAGTAGGTACACATTTTGTTGGGGAAGGGAATCAAGTACATTTTGATTCCCTTGAGGGTAAATAATTATATGTTTTTTTGCGGCATAAACGGCCATATGTTCAGCAGTGGACTTCTTGTGGCTGAATGATGATGATGATGATGATGAAACGGCGATAACTCTTTTTTACGTTAACTTAGAAGTTTGATGTGTCACCTGAGCGTTATATGGTTTTCATTTCAACTCGACATCTCCACGCGTTACCGAGGTAACGGGTCTTGACAGACAGACGGACGGACCGACGGACAACAAAGTGATCCTGTAAGGGTTCCGTTTTTCCTTTTTGATTTACGAAACCCTATAAACAGGTGGTCAGCAAATAAATCAAAGCTAGCAATTATATATTAAATCAGCAAGTTGGAAGATAGTAATCTCCAGATTACAAAATCTTTTTCTGGTGATCAATATGGACTTTTCTACTGATCAGTTTGGAATTTTTTACTGTTCTAGCATAATATAAGATAAAGTCACGCCTGTATCCCGGAGGGGTAGGCAGAGACCAGGGACTGCCCCTTGCCACGATCCTTTTGACAGATCTCTTTCGCTTCTTCAACATTTCTTAGTCGTTGCATGCACTCGACTCATATGGCAAAGGGTAAGTAAAGATAAAAAGTACCAGTTTCGGCAACTTTTTAGGGTTCCGTACCCGAAAGGTGCCAAACGGGACCCTATTACAAAGATTTCACTGCCGTATGTCTGTCTGTCACCAGGCTGTAACAAACGTTGTCTGAAGACAGCGCTCGCCATCTAGCGGCCATCTATGTAACCTTCACAGCGCCGATGTCATGCAGTTAAATGTCAATGTTAAACGCTTCTTGTTGGTTTCCATAGATGACGCTGTTCTCAAATTCGATCTTTGACTAATGTTGTATAGATAATGATACGGAACCCTTCGTGCGAGAGTCCAACTTGTACTTAGCCGGATTTTCTTATCTTGCCCTTTGCTAATACATGGCCTATATTTAGTCAAAATATGTCCGCCTGGGACATACCTTACCGGCCCTTCCACCCGCTCCATATATTTGTTTCGTCAATCTTTCTTCCTTCATCCTCTCCATAATATTATGTCCAAACAATCGTAACATTCCTTTCTCAATTCCAGTCACTACTGCTTACTACTAGTTACTATTTGATTAGTTTGCTGGTCAATTTTGTAATATCACCGAAAAAAGTCGAAAACTTGGACTTTTATTGGGACCCAACATCTAACCTATTAGATACGAGTATTTTTTGAGCCACAGTCCCTAATCTGAGGATATTTTTATTTAAGCTGTTTTTTTACTCAATTGCAACTTTTATATCAATAAAATGATTTTTGTGTTAAGTATTTAAGCACGTAAAATTGTCTATTTACATAACTTAGCAACTAATAATGCATGCTGTGTTTCACTATAATTAGTTAAGGTGCCTTAATCAATTTTATCATTACCTTGAGTTTGATGTATCTATCAGTACCTACTATTAACTCTTGTGGAACCTAATAAATAAAATAAAAATATAAAATAGATATTTCGCCGTCAACTCATTAAATCAGCCGTGCAATTTAACGCCTAGGAAGACGGCAGCACTAGCAACTAGCTATTGAGCTAGCTAGCATTTTAGTTATAAAACAGCATTGTCTAAAACGTTTGACTACTTGGCTGACCGAAAAGTAGCCTTTTTATTAGAAGGCTGAATGAAGAGCCGCCATTTAACATGAGATTGGAAAATTCAAGATAACGTCAATGCAACAGCTGATTTACTTGACCTACGTCTGTTTTGTTAGGGTGACCATGATATTTGGTTGAAACTGAACTGATAATGGACAAAGTAGTTTTTAAAAAGGCGTTATTTGGTAGATAAAAAAAAAACAAAGACAAACATTACAATGTGTAGAAACGAAACGCATTATGGCGCGAAAACGGCAATTTTTAAATGTAGATTGGACGACTTATTCTTCTTGCGTACATTCGAATGGTGAATAGGTTCAAATGACTTAAAACAGAATTGGCGTACTCATGATTTGGTTGCTGATAGGTTCAAATGGTTTGAAAACGAACTCAGTGCACTCTATTTCCACGCCGTTGTTCTGGTTACCTTCCTAGAGGGTATATATAAAAAGCCGGGGCGCACAGGGAGGGCAGCCCCAGTCCGCCTTAACGAGCATGGGTGCCTATAGTTTGTTACTAAAGGGCGAAGGGGCTGCACATCCAGCAGCGCCGGAGCAGTTGCAGAAATAAATTACGGTCAACGTTGCAGTTGCCGAAGTCACGGATAAACTGAAATGGTGAATACTGTACCTTGGCCACCGTGCCAAAGCAGACGTGCCGTCTAGTACTGACTTCTTGGCTAGCCACCTTCAGACAGGTTATTTAACGTTTTGTTCAATGACATGGCTGGATGACCGACAGCCCTTTAGGTGGACACCGCCCCGTCGCCTAATGAACGTCCTCGACGGCTAATTTTACCAGTTGGCGGCGCCAGATTCACCATGAATTTTAAGTGGTTTGAAAGCCAAAGCAAAATGAACGTACCTTCACAATAGCTATCGAATACACTATAATACACTTTTTTAAAACCGGCCAAGTGCGTGTAGGACCACGCGCAATGTAGGGTTCCGTAGAAAGAGGGTATTTTTATCTGCTTTGCAGAATTAACAACTTCATCGAAGTAATTTTCAATGGATTTTGTACGAAATTTTACTTTTATAAGTTGGTGGCCTATTACTCGTTAACTAGTTAAGCCTACTTAGCCGTGATACTTTTTCTTTTAAGTTTATTTTATGTGCTACTACCCTGATTTTTTTTACGTTTTTACTGTCAACCGTTTAGCCAGGAGACGGGGGAACACCCTACTCGGACAAAAAGTTGCACTTTAAAGCTTAATATTTCGCAAACGAAACCCTAAATCAAAGATGGTCTTCCTAGACCCACGATATTTTGCAATGACCAATCCAACGACGCCCCAGATGATGGGGCAGACGAGAAAAAAAATCATCCCCCACTTTTCATGTTAGAGGGGGGAGGTACAGTAAAAAAATGTTTACCAACATTTTATTCTTTATCTTTGTCGGTGTGATAAATTTAATATGTTGTATACACATACAAAATTACAGCTTTCTAGTACCACCGGTCTTTGCGCTAGGCCGCGGACGGACGGACGGACAGACAGACAGACGGACATGGCGAAACTATAAGGGGTTCCTTGTCGAACTACGGGACCCTAAAAAGGGGGTCTTTCCAAAAATAACTCAACCCAAACTCGAATCTATAACGAAAGCCACCCCACAGCGAGCGTCACACAGCGTTGTGTGCATGCCGCGGATCCGCGGGTCATTGTTCTGACAGACGGAGAGGCATAATAATTTATTGTTCGCGCATTTTTTAAACAAGATTTCTGTAAGATTTTTTATTTACGTCTATATTCAAAAGTCATAATCTAAATAGATGCATTTTTTATTACTAATTACACAACCGCGGCATTTAAACCACCCAGATTTCAGCCAGTATAGATCAAATCCGTTTATTTTCCAGCTTTTGCAAAGCAAGCCTTCAAATGTCGCAACTCGCGACAGACTGTACCTATAGTGGGCTAAATGGGCTCTTGATGACAGAGTAGGCGCGAGCGCAGTTGTTATTACCTACACTCGCGAAGGTCGCCTAATCATTAATATTGATAACTCCGCGACAGTGTTGCCAGATCGCCCTTTGAATTTCCCCCCCAATCTGAACAAAATCTCACCGAAAATAGCCATTTTCAAAAGAAACACCTCCACAAAGTATTTTTTTTATTTAAACAATAAAAACAGAATAAAATGTTTAGTGTACGTTTATTTTAAATAAAACACAAGCTGTAAACGAAAAAGATTCCGCTTTAGCTTCTAAAACATCTTCGAGCATGTTGCTATAAATGAGGGCTTTTTAAAGCGTCATTTAAAAATAAAAAACAGTACCGCAAGTTACGGATAGATGGCTGACGTCACATAATATGTCAAAATTGACACGACATCACTGTACCTTCTCTGTGATTTCTGACACGTTGCTTGCTTGTTTCGTTAACGAGAGATGAGATGTTTAGATTATCACTGACTAATAACGATGTACAACATTTAAAAAGTATGATGACATTTGTTCTCCTTGCAGCGCCATCTAGTTTTTTTTAATGAAACTCAGCTAACAGCTGAAATGCTGAGGGCTTTTTCCGTAATTTTTTTCTGAACTAAACCTTGAGGTAACATTAATTTGTGGAGACGCACCTAAACACATGCATCCTTTAGGCATTGAGTAGGTAACGAATTCTAAGAATTGCCATTACAGTTTCAATTGGCAACCTATTGCGCAATTTATCTTTAATAACATTTATTTCAGAAAAGGCTCTCAACAACTCGTCAGTCCCAAAAAATAAAGACAGTAGGGGACATTTTTTTTCAAAACCGAGATATCTCCACTGTTGGTTACTACTTGGTTCCAGTAATAGTCGCTTTTGTTTTTTCACAATCAGCGAAAAGTATATTGTAATTTGTATGAATGAATGCTTTAAAACACAAATGTGTGGGATAACAATTAAAATTATATGAAAAGCCCGTATGAGATTCTTTGTGTGAAAATGTTATCTTTCAATCATGTGCTTCCTTATTTTGGAGATACAAGATTGGCCTCCAAAAAACCCTGAACTCCATTCTTTCCCTCCAAAATTCCCCCCCAAAGAACTTACTTCTCTCTCAAAAATTCTCCCCGAAGCAAAAAAAAAACCTCCTAATTTGGAGGGAAAACGACACATCTGGCGACACTGCTCCGTGAGCGCAGTGGTGTAGTGGTGATGCAATCGTCACGTTGCACGTCGCATGCACTCTGACACTGCGCAGGCGGCCTACTCCTGGCCGATCTTGGAATCGCTACCGACCAAAACTACATTTTATGTATGCTTATGTCTTGTCACTTTGTGACTTACGGTCTTATAATTATTATGAAAACACGATTCCTTGAAACACTCCTCAGAGGCCGCTTAAATAGTCTGTGGTAAAGGGGAAAAGGTAAGCATAGACAGAGGAATGTTTTAGAGGAATCGTGTTATTTATAAATAATACCGTCTATAATTCGCAATTCGAATTAAAATTCGCAGATGTACGTAACTTTGAAAATAAACAGTCATAGGTATCGCCCGCACTGGGGATCGAACCTGGGTCTCTCGCTTCCGAGTCCATTGTTCTACCCACTGGGCTACAGCTCACGGCGAAGGAAAACATCGTGAGGAAACCGGCGGCTTGGTTGGCTCCGTACGTATTGACTTGTCTTTCTTGTGGGCTAGGCCGACTAAGCCTTCAGGATGGTGTGGAAGCCTACTCCATCTAAAAAAAGCAATGTCCCAGGCACTGCAGCGCCCGAGTGGTACCTGGGTGAGATGGGTGACCATCTCGTGTGAGTGAAGGTGCCACTGGGTGACGCTGCATAATATAAATCATCTTATTATGTAGATGCAAAGGCCAAAGCTTTTTTATATGTAATACTTTATATACGTGAGTGTTTCTTGTGTAAATAAATAATTTGTGGCGAGCACATGTCAACTCTGCGCGCGCACTATAAACTCCAACATTCCTGCATCGCGCAAGCAAAATGTTTCACATGACATACCATAAATATAACGTTCGACGAACATCAGTAGGGCCGGCCGTCGCCAGGCATACGATCGGCCTGGCAGGAAATTTCCCTTTATAGTGGAAGAGCACGATCACCCGCTCTTCGCTGTAGACTTAATTACAAATGTAGTTTTAAGATTTTCCTGGTATTTGTAATATAAGAAAATATTGCTTGCCAAATTCATAGTTCTAGGTCAGCGGAAAGTATCCTATAAATATTGATTTCCTTGAGTGTCGAAATATACGTTTTGTTTGTGGCATAAGCGGCCGTATCTTTTTTTACGTTAACTTGTCAGTTTTATTTTTTCACAGCTTCATGGGACTGTAGTAGTATTAGTTTTAATTTCAACTCGATAGCTCCACGCGTTCCCGAGATAAAGGGTCTTGACAAACAGACGGACGGACGGACGGACGGACAACAGAGTGACCCTATAAGGGTTCCGTTTTTACCTTTTGAGGTACGGATCCCTAAAAATCACTCGCTTGCCGGTAGTTCTGTTCAGCAAACTGTTCAGCAGAACTACCAAGGAAGAAGATTCCTTGAAACGCTCCTCAGATGCAGTTTAAATAAAGTTGGCTTTCTACGTAACCACACATTATTTAAGCTGCCCCTAAGGAGTGTCTAAAAGAAATTGTATTTATAAACGTAAACTTCATACTTACTTCATATTTATAAACATAAAGTCCGATTTATTTATTTATTTTACTTTTAATTTATATTAAAAAAAAAATGTACTTTTATTTTTAAATAACACCGATAGTTTGTAGACACTTCACCTCCTAGGTAGGTACATTAGTTATCGGTTTCTAAGCGCTCGTTTTTATTAAATACCTACCAGACTTCCACAATAAAGATAAGATAAAGCTACCTAAGACTGTAGTGCTCAAAGGGGAACTTGCGTCAAACTTAGATTGAAGTAGCATTGCTTTTATCCCACACAGAAGACAAAGAAAAAATCAAGATTTTTTTTAAATAAAACCCAAAAAAATTTTTTTATCGGTGTTGTCGGGGTCCCGAAAAATGCAAAAAATCATGTTACTCTATTAATAAAAAAACATATTAGATTTCGTTTTTTCATTGAATTCTAAACGTTTTCAAAAACGGGTGTAGATGCATAAAAACATTATTTTACGAGATAACTCGAATGTGATAATCGCTCCTTTAATTATAAGGTGTTACGTTCAAGTTGTGACGTCATTGTTTGAGTCCAATTTGTACGGCGCATTTTTTGGATCACGTGACTAGAATGACTTTTCGACAGGTCACATTATGAAAAGTATTTAGTCGTATACAATTTAAATAGCCAGTCTTATTTATCTTTTAACATGGCCGATGCATGGCCTCTCCGATTATATTAAAACATTTCCGTGTGGCGCCGGATTAAGAATACCGTCACTCCAATTCCTTCCGTGGATGTCGTACAAGGCGACTAAGGAAATCAATTACCAGGAGACGGGCAGCAGCGGTTTCCTGAGATTCCAATCGTATACTGCGATCGCCAACCCGCCTGCCAAGCGTGGCGATTATGGCAAAACCCCTCATGGTCATGAAAACTACGAAGGAGGGTGTCAAATGGCTGATGATGATGATGATGATTTTCTTGTGCAAGTTCTCCATTCGATTAGAGGTGGAATAAGTATCAGGTAGTAGAAGTATGTTATATGAATAGTAGTGGCCGCGTGGTATTTGTATAATATTATCTCAAGTGAATAAAACTTTACCTGGATAAAAGAACCCGTCTTAGTCCAAAATATTATGCACTATATTTGTGATAAAATTCACCCAAATCCGTTTAACCGACACTGAGTTGTTAGATCAGTACATTCGACAGCAGGTCAACCTTTATAAAAATTTTAAAGTCACTGGAGAGCCCATGTTAAAAATTAATAATCGTGATGAAGAATTTTCTCTGCAACTGATATTTTACGTAACATAGCCTTACGAACAGTGATTTTGATGACTTGGAACAAAGATGCTCCATACAAATCGGGCGTAACCTAAAAAATATGAAGCATTTACTAATACTTCAATTAACAGATATTATGTCGCTCGTAGCCCCTGAGTGATCTTAACGATCACGAAGGTTAAGCAACACTGGGCGCGTTCAGTGCATGGATGGGTCGCCGTCTATGCCTAACGCTAGTGGCATTTTTCCGAGCGGTTCCGTGCTTCGCAAGGCACGTTAAGCTGTTGGTGCCGGCTGCCGTCGATAGATGACAGTCGTTAAGCCAAGTCAGAGGCCGTAGGGCGGTTTGACAACTTCTGACAGTAGACGAGCCACTAGTCTACAAGCCTCCACCAATCCGGACTTGGCCCCCGTGGTGGAGTATGGCCTATACCTTCCTCAGGGAAGAGACCCGTGCCCCTCGGTGGGGACATAATGGGTTGATAATGATTTGATCTACAAGCTTTTTAGAAAACGTTTAGAATTCAATCGAAAAACTTGAATTATCGCATTTTTTGAGACCTTGTTTTTATATGTACTTTGTGGAATATATTACGTCGGAGGATGATTTTTAAATCGAATTTTCGGGAAAATTCTAGGGGTATTGTGAAAACACGGACAATTGGACAATCGTTATTACATATTTATGTAATTCGCGGTGTAGGTTGCAATAAAGAATATTCTATCTATCTATTTATATTCTCAATCTTTCTGACAAAATAGTTTTATAAATTATAATTTAACTCTGATTGGCTTAGTTTTGCTTTCTGGCCAATTCTTATTCTGATTGGTTCCCAGTTACACCCTGAAGCTTTGAAGTATTATATCATAGAGTCATTTAAGGATGAATTGGTAATGCCTATTTATTGACTTTTACCACTACTTTACTATTATTGCACCTTTTAGTAAAAATATAAACATAGAACTCTATAGGAGGTAAATATCAATCACAGAAAGTTTGTAATATGTATCTAAGTACATATTGTAATGAATTTGAACAATTTTAATGAACAGAGTTACATTTTGATCTTTCTGGCATTGGTTTGCATATTATATTCAATATCACGATATTAAAATTATTTAATAAAGTGTCATGATACCTTTAAAATCGGAAGTGTTGTTGTCCGTATTCAAAAGTAATGGGCCATTATGGACACGTTGGCATCACTGCAACAAAGTATGGCAGGGTGCATCGATTAGTTGGGAAGGTCAGAAGCGTGAACTGGATCACTATTACTTTATTCTTGGTGGAGGAAACATAACATCTTCACAATATCCCTAGAATTTTCGCGAAAATTCGATTTATCAAATCATCCTACGACACAATGTCACTCCAATTTAATCTTGATGCCAGTTCCTCATTAAACCAGGACCAATACGCAAAAGTTTAAAATTATCTACTATAAATACACTAATGTACCTCCGTAACTTGGAAAACAGTTGCCTCCTAGTTTTCTCTACACCACTAGGCAGAATTTTTAACCTTGACAGGCGTGATATCAAGTTTGCAATGTTAATACCTGAATACAAAGACAGCAGAGGAACTAAACCAGTTTCCAATACAAATATGTTATCTTGGAGGTACCTTGAAGGCTTGCTGGCTGTCAATGGGTAATTAAGCGTTTAGTATTAAACTGGTCCTTCGAATGCTTCGAGCCTGGATGGTACTATACTATATACCATGTTATAATTTGCTTTCCAGCTCCTACATTACGCGCACTTACCAAATCGTGAACGATTCCAATCGTCTGTCAAATTCCATAATAATTTTATTGCTATCGCAAACGTCAGGATTCCGACATGATTTGGTGCGCATCTGTAGGTACAATTTCGATAGGGCGTCTCTATTGAGGTCGAAAGGCCTCTTTCTCCTCCAAAGGGTTGGACGGAAGCATGGAGACTCGAAGACTCAAGGTCACGGTCGTCGCCGGGTCGCTCGGCCCTGCTGGAAGCCGCGTCTCCTGGCAACGGCCCGGACGCACCCGCCCCACCGCCAGCCTCCACCCCGCCAAAACGACCCTTAGCACGGACAGAATAGGTTAAACATTCCAATGGCAACGAATCCCAACCCCCGGCGCTCGGGATATTCTTAGACCGTGGGGCAAAATCGATTTTCTCTCCGGGCGCTAAGGTTTGTTTTGGTCAGACCGCGCCGCCCCTCGAGTGCACGCAATCAAGCTATCTCGTATAATTCAGGTGCACACTGAGCTCGTTTAGGTATTGGTGCAATCAATACCGTGACCTAGGCGGTCTGTCTGTTGATGCTCATAGGGTAACACTAGCTGTTCCTATGTATTGTACGGTAGCGTTGCATGATCGCCCGCAACTGCAGAAATTCAACAGCCGGTGATTATCAGATAGCCAGTTGTGCAATATAAGGCCTGCATTGCACTGGGTTCCGTAATACTAGTAAAAATTGCTTAAAAAAATATAAAGAACGAAAATATATTTGCGTACTTTCGTAGACGTAGTATAACAACAGGCCCACTCCAGTGATTTTAATAGAGCTTTTAAAAAAAAATCTTAAAAGCCGGCTAAGTGCGAGTCGGACTCGCGCACCAAGGGTTCCGTACCATAATGGCTATAAAACATTAGACAAAAAGATGCAGAAAAGCGGCAAAAACACGTTTGTTGTATGGGAGCCCCCTTTAATTTAATTTAATTATTTATTTTTCAAGCAAATATAGAACTAAATATTCTGCGAACATTTCAAGCGTCTACCTGTTGCCGTTATTAATATCCAGCAAGAAACGGCAAAAAATTACGTTTGTTGTATGGGAGCCCCCCTCAAATGTTTATTTTATTCTGTTTTTAATTGTTATAGCGGCAACAGAAATACATCATCTATGAAAATTTCAACTGCCTAGATGTCATGGTTCATGAGATACAGCTTCGTGACAGACAGACAGACAGACAGACGGACAGTGAAGTCTTAGTAATAAGGTCCCGTTTGGCACCCTTCAGGTACGGAACCCTAAAAACTAAGCACTAGTGGGTGTTTCATTTACAAAAGTTAGCTTAGTAGTTATAAGTACAATAACTGAAATAAAATATTTATTTATATTACCTATTGCGTTTTTGGGCAACTTGCAGTTTACATTAAAAATGGGTAGATCTATACTGTAGTGTAGAGCTAAAAATAATTTTCCCCATATGGCAACTAAATAACAAACATTTGCAAGTTTAAACTAGGCTACAGCACCAAGGAAGGATGTGTAAAGGATCATAACTCGAAAACTAAAGAAAATTCACCATTCCCGCAAAACAAAATTAACAGGTATCTCCAAGGAGAATACTCCTTGATCAGTCGTCACGATTAGCCAGAATCTTTAACAAAATGTGTCGAGAGTATATCGTGGGTTAAGAACCACAGTAGCGTAAGGGCAAAAATTGAAAAAAAAATTTTTTTTCGCCATTCGCTTTTAAAACCTTAATATTTTTATGTGCCAAAAAACTGGATCCATATTGTAAGTGGATTGCTTAG
Organism: Yponomeuta malinellus; assembly: GCA_947308005.1. Lineage (NCBI taxonomy): Eukaryota > Metazoa > Arthropoda > Insecta > Lepidoptera > Yponomeutidae > Yponomeuta > Yponomeuta malinellus. Next base: position 8,297,967 of record OX371006.1, on the reverse strand, counting down.
TACAAAAATAACGTATCCAAAAAAATGATTTTTGTTTACTGCCAAAATGAAGTGTATCAGCTTACAATAATTTTGACTTTATTTTGTCATAAAAGCTAGGAGCACCGCGATCGGATCTCGATTTAGAGTACAAATAAGACACCAAAGATGTCTGAATGTAATCGCTCAAATAACGTATCACATTGTACGTTTTAAGTGCAGAAAATTTTGATCATGTAGCCTATGTTTGTTTCGTGCCAAATAAACGTATATTACCATACTCCTTATGGGACCTAGTTTCGCGCGTTTTCCAGATTTTTTTCTCTGCCAAAAAAACGTAAGGTGTGATACGTTACTTTGGCACTAATAGAAAATGAAATACAAACATTTTAAGATCAGTAATAGTGTAGGATTCATGTTATACGTTATTTTAGCACGTAAAAGTCTCTGCTAGCCTGATTCTCTTTCGCCTGTAGCACTGCTATACGTTAATTTGACACCAAAAAGTTGAGGTAGGCCCAGCCAACCGCCTCTGAAAACATGACGTGACGGGCTATCCCTTCGCCCCTCGCATCATTTTAGAGCTAGACTCCACGCATTTTTTTAAAACCGTTACAAAAACTAAAATTTGATAAGTTCTTGAAAAACAGTAAATTTAAAATCTCTGAATCACTATGCAGATGTGGATTTCGACAGTGAAAATGTAAGTGAACTCCCTATTAGTTTTTGACTGCTTCAAATAAATAAAACTACCTTTTGGCTCTTCTAAATACCTTGATATTTTTGAAATTCTCGCTGTCCAAGTCATATTTAAAATAAATATGTTCTGGGTCGTTCTTGCGATATTGCAACAATTTGAGTTTTAACCAATTCACAGTTTCCCCATCAGTATCTGTTTTACAGTTTTTAATCATATTGGTTTTCAGTTTTTCTAAATCAAAAAAATCTTCATGGCCCATTTCTTGTAATTTGTAAGGATTTTTTCTCGATTCAGTTCTTAGAATAGTGTTGTAGCTGGACGGATCGAAAATTGGTATACCGTATATATCATCATCATCATCAGCTCCTTGACGCCCACTGCAGGACACAGGCCTCCCTCATGGTTTTCTTAACCATGAGTGGTCTTGCCATAATCGCCACGCTTGGCGGGCGGGTTGGGGATCGCTGCTGCCCGTCTGCTGGTAATTGATTTCCTTAGTCGCCTCCTACGACATCCACGGAAGGAAATAGAGTGACGCTATTCTTAATCCGGCGCCACAAGGAATCACTGGAGTGATTCCTTCTACATACTATCATGATTTTTGCAACCGTTTGCATATCGAACAGGAATATATATTTTTTTATTACACTTTTTAAGGCCATGAGGGGGCTTTTTTGTTTTTATTCTTGTTAGAAGTTTTTTATTATTTTTATTAAGGTCACTTTAACGGAAGATAAGTTGAATTCCAGGCATTGATAAATAAATTGTATGTTATTGCCAAAATAACGTAAGTCAACCATTTTTTGAAAAATAAACATTATTTAAATGAAAACGTTTTTTTATTACCCAAAAAGTTATATTATTTGGTAACAAATACATAAAGGTTTATTATTAGTAAAAATCAGGTGTCTAAATATTATAGGTGTCTAAATATTAGAAGCTCACGGTACGTAAATTCGAATTGTTTTTTGGCTCTCCTGTAAAGTTGTGATTTTGCCCTTACGCTACTCTGGTTCTAAACCCACGATATTACACACGGAACAGAAAAAAACAGTGGAAGTGGCATGCGCCTGAATTACAATCGGAACCGCTGTCGCCAGTACTCACACTATCACATGGTTAACTACAAAGAAATCTTGAACATTATTGGCCGTGTCGTTTTACTTAAGATGAAATTATAAACCCCAGCATGTTGACATATTTTAAACCTTATGACAGGGCCACGCTGTCGAAATTACGTTGTATTTGTCTGTTACTTACGATGTCTGAAAACAAAATCCAAAAATTGCATAGAAAGTGCTGTCATCTAGTGACAAGTAGCCGAACTACGACGCATCAACAAAACATGTAGTTCGGCCGCCCGGCAACAGATGTCCATCGATTGCACTAGTGATGTGCGTAGTGCGTAGCTTATGATATCGATAATAACTTTTACTATCATAATATCTGTGATTATGAATTTAAGCGAAAGTAAGACATTAATAGTATAGGATTTTCATTGTTTTTATCCTTATCTAAGATTTTAGTATTATTTACACAAAGGAGATTATTGTACTAGCTTGTACAGTAATCTCCTTTGTTCATATATCCATACTAATCCATATACATACTGTAAATGCAAGTGTGTCTGTGTTTCTGTACCGATCTGAACCGATTTAGATGGGGGATAGGATGATTTCTGGGATAAAAACTATCCTATGTCCTTCCCGGGACCACTCAAACTATCTCCATACTAAATTTCATCGCAATCAATTCAGCGGTTTAAGCTTGAAGAGGTAACAGACATACAGACACATTATCACATTTGTAATATTAGTATGGATATATATATAAATCGGCCCCGGGAAGCACATAGGATAGTTTTAACCCGGATATCATTCCCTGAGGAGGTGAAATGGGGGGGGGGGGGGTGAATCGCGGGCAAAAGCTAGTATATATCTATCCATACTAATATTACAAATGCAATAGTTAAAGGATCAACTTTACTAAGAAAAAAAAAGGAACCAACCAACCAGTTTTTATATAATCAATTAGTAACAAACAACGAAAAATATACAAAGCTTAAAATCTATCTTTACTGTCCTTTACTGTACTTGTCTTTGCTGGCATCCAATTTTGTCTCCCTGTCGCATCGATCCATTTTTCCTTCTGAAAAGGATCTTTAGGAAATCTGAAAAGCAGTGAGAATATATTTCAGTCTTTTATTCGAAGATTCGGAAATGATCATAAGACGTACACTTTTTACAAGAAGTTACGCGTACTATTACATGTAGGTACGTGAAAATAATATCATAAGTCAGCCTAGAATTAATTTAAAATTATTATTACATTCATTTCAATATTTAACTCGATAACTAGGAAACAGTAGTAAAACCACTCAAACTCTGCACGAAACGAATATCGATAACTTTATCGACAACACCATCTCACTATTTTCGAGAGTTCAATGTACGATCGAGTAGCGAACATTCTAGAATCGCTCCATTTAATGACAAAGACAGAAATAGACCTTATTGCATTCACACAGAGTTCACTTTTGTATTTTGCATTACTGTAAAATGCCTAACGGAATTGAAAATTGAGAAACTTATCAAAATTAAATGAAATGCTACTTACCGATGATACGAAATGCCACCATGGGTGATGTTTTTGGTGCGGCTATCGTTTTTGCACTCCAAAATGGAGCAATAAGGCATATTTACAGCGCAATCCTTTTTTTTCCGTTATGGTTGACACAACCAGCTTAAACAACACTCTGCGGCGAACTGGGCTAGGTTGCGCGGAACTCCGCATAATAGTGGCACACGCGACACGCCTACTTTACACTTCTACTGTTTTTATTGTTCTGTGATATTACATGACATAAAAATCTATAGTAGGCGTCCTTTACTTAAAAGCGGTGACATAGAAAATCCCACAAAGGGGTTTGAAGATTTTTGTTGGAAGACTGGCATATACTGGCCAGCTGCCATTTTGTTTTTTTTTTCAAAATAGCGGCGCACCATAATACCTATGTACATCGACTGGGGACACTTATACAAACAAAAAAATACTAAGGTGACTATGTCCGAAAACGTCACGTTGTAGCGTTATTTGCAGAAAAAGAAAATATTTTTCAACTTGATTTATTTACAATAAAACCAATAATTACTTTCAGAATCATTGTTTATTGGTCAATATAACATACATGTATGAAAATAAGATCAAACATATAAATATACGTAGGTACATATAACATAATATACATATTATGTATAAATACATATATTTTGGGTATGTATATGTATCGCCATACGTGTCGCCAGTCGGTGTACATAGGTTTATTGTGCGCCGCCATTTTGAAAAAAAAAAACAAAATGGAGGCTGACCAGTATGCCAAAATCTTCAAACCCCTTTCAAACCAGTCTTGTTGAGAAGAATATTCGAGAAAATAGTTCAAGGTCAACCACTTTGATAATGGGGAACTTGCTTCTAATTTAAAGATTGGGGTGACGTTGCTTTTTTACAAGAAAAATTAAAACCATAAAAACATTTTTTTCAGGTTTTCGGGATCACAAAAATAGCGAAAAATAAAGTTGTTCTTATAATAAAAAACTTATTACATTTAGTTTTTTCATTAAATTCTGAACGTTTTCTTATAAAGGTGTAGATGTTTAAAAACATTATTTTACGAGATACCTTGAATATTGATAAACACATATACAGTATAAGGCGTTACGTTCAAGTTGTGACGTCATAGTTTGAGTCCGATTTGTATGGCGCGTTTTTGTACCACGTGACTATATTGACTTTTCGACAGATTATAGTATGAAAAGTATTAGTTGTTGAGAAAAAAAATACCAAGTTTATTTATCTTTTAACATGGCCCCGTCTATTTCATATTAAAATATTTTTTAGTGCAAGTTCTCCATCATAGACTTCTTCATAGCCAGTAAATTGGATTTACGCAAGGACGGTCTACGTCAGACGTTGGAGTGATGTTTTTTAAACATTTAATTAGTGCATTGAAGAAGCACAAGATGCTACAGGCGTATTCTGTGACTTGTCCAAGGTGTGTGATTATGTCGACCATGAAACACTTCTTTTGAAATTAAGACGGAATAAATGGGACAAGCTTCAAACTTGTGAGAATATAATTTATTTAGAAAGGAGGGTTCAACAATCTAACGCAAAAAACTAAATCGTCGATCTCAGACGTAAAGAGTGCCAGATGGGACTATTTGTTGGCGTTTCCTTTTCATAACATGTTAGAGATAGTATTATTAACAAACTAGCAGCGCCCGCGGCTTCGCTCGCGTGGAATTCAGTTTGTTCAGTTACCCCCTACAAACAACCTTACGAATATATAAACATACAAACTTTTCCTCTTTTTCATATTAGTGTAGAAGTGTAGATGTAGAGGACACGTCACGCAAATTAAGCGACAACACAATCGCCTCGACGATACAAATAACGCTATCTCTCAGTAAATTGGTACACTTATTTGAATAAAAAAATACTTACGGTCTAATTTATAAAAAAACATGGTAGGTACCTTATAACACTCCTCAGAGGCAGTTTAAATAGTCTGTGGTAAATGGTACGTTTTTTATGTAGCCTATATACCTACGTCTCACTGCAGGGCAGAGGCCTTCTCTGAGAGAGAGAGAGAGAGAGTACCCACCAAGATTTTCTAAGGGAAGGATGAAGTCGTAAAAAAATCACAGATTTCGTGCCTCACACGACTATCGAGCACATTGGAAATGAATCGAGTCATAAAATGTCACGTGAACAATGTCGTTCTGACTTTTAGATTTTTTTTTTTTCAAAAGATCAGTGTCAAACTTATTTTCTCTGTTCTGTGGTGTCAAAGACCAGGTCAGGGGCGATTCAAATCGTGTAACTGTCTCAAGACAGTTAAACGATTGGAATTGGAATCGTTCAAGATTTGGTGCGCGTAATATTACCTATAAGAGCTGAGTACCGTAAGTTAGGAAAGGCAGGATGCACATGTCGACGAGTTTTCGGCCAATTGTTTCATTAAAATTTTAGTAACTATGTACATTGATAAGAGATTACAGTAATAACACCAGTCATCCTGATCTCATCTGCAAAAAAAAGGTATATAAAAGGGGCGATACCAGTTCTTAGACGGATAGATAGATAAATAACTCTTTATTCTACATAACAATGGAAATTACACAGATATTTCCCTTTTTTTTTTAGATATACACCATTTTCGAGATACTAAGCATGCTTGGTCTGTGATGCGTACACTTACCCGTTGCGTACACTTGCTTGCCCCATTATGAACACCCAGAGGCCAAACGGCTTGACCAATTTTGACAAATAAAGATGTCAAATAAAAGGTTTTGACGACCTGAATGTCCCTGGCTATATGACATGACGAAAAAACTATTGGTTGGCGCCGGCTATCATTCTGTAGGTCCTTCTAAAAAGTCGTAAACAAGCTTACCTAATAGATAAAAATCTCGTGTCACAGTGTTTGTTATCGAAGTAATCTAAAACGGCTTCACCGATTTTAATGATTTTTTTTTTGTGTATGTTTGGTAGGTCTCAGGCTAATTAATATGGCAAAACAACGTTTGCCGAGTCAGCTAGTATTTAATAAGTCTGTTGAATTTTTCCACCACAGTAGGCGGGACCTAAGAAACAGGTTCAGTCGACAGCAAGTCAACCTTTATATACGTGCGGTTATGTTAAGGGCGATATTGCAACAAAAATGTAAAGGTTGACCTGCTGTTAACCGCTGCTGTTGCCCAATGAGGTTGAAAATTCAATAGACTTTTCTGGGCCTTAAGACTTCCAGCAGTCGGATTTTTGTTCTTTGATAACTTATCTTGTGTTGATGTAGCAATAAGAATATTGATTATGAGAAGAACTTTGCTTTGCTTTTCTGTATATAAATAGTATTAAATTAATTAAAGCATTACTTTTATTTCTAGCCAAATTGTGCTTTATCTTCAGAATTTAGAAAAAAAATAAGACTAAACGTTTAATAGAACCGCTTGCACCACTTATTTGCTATGCCGTTATCGGTAAAATTACACTGTGCAATATTAACTCTAAGTAACATCTGAACTTACTGTAATTTATGGCTTATTGCCATTGAATTGAATTGAATTGAAATATTAAATTGACTTTTGTATGAAGAATTTTAGTTAAATGCTAGTTATTTAAGCCCCTGCAAGCAGCCCCTATAACTACGTCGTTATTTCTGAATAAGTATTGCAAATTTTGCAATTAATTGTGCGCAATTTGAAGCACAATAACGTTGTAAGTAGGGAAAGAGGCTTCGTTTAAACGTTACAACGTCACAACGGGCCGAATATGTAATCCAACGGACTTCAGTGATGGCGATGGCGCGGACTCAAGACGCGGATGCTGAGTCCAGGCTGTGGACCATGTGATGTGTGAATGGTGACGCGGGCTTTTTTTTGCACCGTCAAACCATCAACTTCAACGAAAACTGCCCCTTTATTCCGCGCACCAAATCCTGAGAGATTCCAATCGTCTAACTGTCAAATTTGTATGGAATTTGACAGTTAGACGATTGGAATCGCTTAGGATGTGGTGCGCGGAAGTTAGGCCCTTTAACTCGCTCCAATTGGCTGGCAGAGTTGGTAATCCCCGCCCGCCTTTTTAGCGCTCGTTAAACATCTATGCTTTTTACTATCGCTGCCTGGGCCGCGTTTGGGGCCTGTTTCATAAAACTACAATTTATTGTTTATTATAATTAGGCATAACTATTTGATGTACATCGCATAGCAGTCTTCCTACTTGCTAATCTGTGGGTTAATCGACTTGGCAATGTACAACGATTTGTCAAATTATAAACCATGAATTGTAGTTCTATGAAACAGGCCTTTGGTAGTGCAAACTACTTCATAGATAGACATTATCGCTTTCCGTATTTTTAAGATTTTTATCAAGGGTTCTTTACATGTAGAGAAAATTTGAATGAAATGACACATTTTGCGAGGTTAATCTTTTCTCTTTAGATAGCTTAGCGTAGCGTAGTAACATGTTATAGGGATAGTATTTTCTAAGGTTAACACGACCACTAGACATAATAAAAACTGAATTTATAGGGATATTTACTCGTTTATTTTTCAATATCCCGACGTTTCGGTACTTTTGCAAGTGCCGTGATCGCGGTAGACTGAGGTGACAGGCGTCTTTTTGAATGTATTTACTGTTAGTTTACTACCCTCGGCAAAAAATGATTAATTTACGTTCCAAAAATGTTTTGACAAATTTTTAAATTTAAATTGGTAAAACAATAACACAGGATTGCATTGGGATTGTTAAGAGAAGGATACCACTTTAATTATAAGATTATTCTAAGAATTTAGTTATAAGGCTTTTGCTGTGCCCGACAGGGTCCATACACATAACTTATGTGTATCATACACATAACTTATCTGTTATTTAAGATCCTTCCAAACTTATGGCTGCAATAAAGTACTTATTGGGTATTGAGAAGGCTGAATAAACATGATTTGCCTGTGCCATTTAACAACTGGCTAACACTGCAAAAGTACCGAAAGGTCGGAAAATTAAAAAAACAAGCGAGTAAATTCGTAAATCCGTGCAAATCCATTTTTATTTTATTACAGGGATACGAAGCTCCGTTTCATTAAATTGGCTACAAGTTACCTTTTCTCGCGGAGCATCGCAAAATAGCGTCTGCCCTTCGTGAGAATATAATTATTGATTATCACATAATATCGGAAAATATCGCGTTCCGTCCGAGGACAGGTTATTTTGCGTCAGATCCCGATACGGTGATCAAGGTCGTACATGTAGGGTTTTTATGAGCCTATCAATCAGGCTGCTAACTGCCGCTTAAACAAGCAATTCTTTAAGCAATAATTGAAAACTTGCAAAAAATTTATCTCAATGGAGAGGCCATGTTAAAAGATTTAAAATAATATTGATAAAGGTAAATATTGATAAATAATAATAATATTGATATAGGTAAATATTGATAAATAATACAACTAGGTACTACTTTCTTTTTTAAACTGACCTGATAATATTGCAACAGCAAAAGCACAAAATACTGGCAATTAAAAAATAAAATATGTATATTGGACCCGCTTACATCGTAATGAATCTTTTAGTGGGTGGCCAAGTGAATTCGGCGCAGGCAAAACGTTATGATATTGAAAAATACTACGAGAACATTGAAAAGATCGCGTCAACTACTGGACTACAAGAGGCAGTACTTACTCTATAACATAAAAATCGATAATCCGACACCGCCTTGCAAAACGTATGACCCCATTTCATAAAACTATAATTCATGATTTACATTCACAATTCGAGGTAACATTGTTTAGCCGTTTAACCCACGAATAAAAAAAAACATACAACTACTTCTTCCTACAACATTCACTCTCAAAAACGGCCCCTGTCCTCTCGGTTAGTCTGTACCAATGAAGTGAACGCATGATGTGCTGTAAAGTAAATCACTCTGTGATTGGTTCATTCTGTGCGCCATGCGTGATGACGTGAACGTTGATTGGGCGACAGTAAAATGACAGCGTAAATTATTTTATTTTATTTACATAAATATTGCAACATGACAGTAATTAGGTTATAAGTATACAAAAACGTCAAACCATTAACTTCATGATATATAACCCTTCGAAATATCCAGGTACCTCGCAAGATGGCGGTCTGACGGTGCCAGGTGCACAGATATTTTACCGGGTAATACCGAACTCGCTCCTATTGGTAACACAATTGACATGCCTCGCCCGCCTTCCTATAATTAAAAGTGGGGTGATATTTAGCGCTAGTTAGACATCTACCGGTCTTAATTATACACGACTAGATGACCCCGTGAACTTCGTATCACCGACGTCAACCGTTTTTTTTTTCTCACCGTTTAAACCTTCCCTGGACTTCCACAAATATATAAAAACAACAATTAGCCAAATCGGCCCAGCCGTTATCGAGTTTTAGTGAGACTAACGAACAGCAATTCATTTTTTATATATATAAGAAGATTCCTTAGAACACTCGATAAACGCCGGTTAAAATAGTCTATGGTGGAGATTTTACAAGGAAAAGAAGTAACCATAGATTAAATAATCTACCTCTGAGGGGTTCTCCGGAGGAATCGTGTTTTTATAAATAAGGTCTACTTAAATAACAAGTAAGAAGGATACATCGAAATATCATAATAAACTATGACTTGTACCTAGTTTTAAAATAAGGATCCTAGCGACACCAGACGATTCTAAATGATGAAATAAAGAAATGGACAAATTTAAATCATGAATCCTGAAAACCCTGTTCGGTTTAGGCAGTTGGCTTCTTCTTGTCAGAAACGCGGTTCAAAAAATGTGTACCTAAAGATAATTTTTGGAGGATCATTCACGTTTTGAACCAAGTATGCAGTTTTATAGAGACATTAAAAAAAAAATTAGGGGTTAAAGTATTGTGACGGACCAAGCTCCGTACAAGTGCTCACGATCGTTAATATCATGTTAAATTGTGTTCTGCACGAGAAGATTAAGGATGGAAGCTAAAAGAAACCGAGAAATGATAATCGTATACTTATATAGGGATTGTAAAACATTTAAAGAGCGTATTATAGAATCTGATAAAGCGCCGAAACGTATTTGGTTCCCCGACATAAAATAAAGCTAGGTATTGTAACGTTTGCGGGTGGTTCCTGCCCGGTAGTAAGGAAACCCGCCACGTCAACAGACTGAAAACTGTGGCCAGGGCCACCAAAACAAAGAAAATCGAAAAATTGTCTGGCTCAGTGCCTTGAGCCATCAAGGGCCTAAATATGGGGAGTTGAATGAAACGCTGTTAGTGTTGTGCACAGACTTTAATTTTTGGACTACACAGGTAGCAATAATGTAATTGTGAAACTTTAGCGTTAAAACCCAGACAATTACTTAATTTCAGAAAAAGCTCAGAGCAGAGCGGGGTCGCTTCAGTAAGTGGTTCTGATAAGTTCACAAATTACATTTTATAAGTGGTTAGTACCTACTGAAAATCAGATTTGCCATCAATTTCAATAATTATCAACAATTTAATTCTACTTTAAAGCTTTAAATCCTAATTCCCTAAAATGTAAGTGAAATTGTTTCACAGACCTTGCTAGGAAGAACCTCCCTGCGAAGTCGATCCGGCCTCATGGAGGGATGCACGGTGCTAACCAGAACGCCGAGTAGGCAGCCTCGTCCCCATGCGCCGTCACCGGAGCAGGACCGAAGAGACTTCACAAGAAGACGCTGGCCAGCCGTCCCGAACCAAATCCTCCTCCCGGCATGAGAGAAGCCAAGCGCTTGTAGCACAGCCTAGCATAAGTTTCTTGACCCCAAAAGAGCAACTGTTTCTCGACAGCAAAAAGAGAAGGCAGTGCAAGCACTAAAAGTTAAAGCAAATCACTAAATCCCTAAATTCCTATAAATTCGCTAAATTCGCTGAATTTCAAAATTTCCCAAAAATTCCCAAGATATCCCAAAAATTCCCGAAATATCCCGAAATCCCTAACCAGCTGAAAGGAAGAAAAATTGCTTCTATCAGAAGATTGCAAATGGCATAAGCATGTGGCAGGCAATTATAAAAGTCTGGATAAATCTTACCGGAGACATTCAGCAACTAGGATTGTCTCGACGCTGGCAATCCCTCCTTCACCCCTTTCCAGGAATCTGGTGCATCCTAAAAAATAACCACGAGGATGAGAGATGACCTAGCCGGAATTGTACAAGATTCTACACACAGCTTTCCAAATAAGTATTTACTTACAAAATTCCTGCCGCTACAAAATATATCTTGAATGGGCTGCTTCTTCGCCAACCGAGCCAAATCTGCTCCCCATGGAGGATCAACCGTCCATCAATAATTAGATCTTTCCAGCTAATGATCCACGACATTTTGGAGCTCTCTCTTATCCCAGCAGAACGTCGTCGCGTCACCATTTTCAATCCTCCAGTTGGGTGACCATATAAAAGAAATGATTATCTCCTAAAACGATATTCCAAAATTTCGATATTGTATGAATAACATTTACCTGTATTTTTCTTTATTAGCTGTATTAATTCTTTGTTCATTATGTTATTATTTTTCCCTCTTTTAATCAAATAAATGATATTCATCAACACCTAAAGTTACTATTTCTTTTCCCTGAAATGAGGTAACTACATTTCCTATGGCAACCCACAAGAAACGACCAATCACCGGCGACCAACTCATCAAACAAACCTAAAAGAAGAGATGTCAGCCTACAAAATTCTATGGTGATACCAGAGTAAATCGAAACCTGAGCCGTTCAAGACATTGGAGAAAACACACAACGTGACAGTATATTTTGTTTGTATCATTTGTAAACATTTAAACAGTTCTTGTGAAATATTGCGTTGTCTTTTCTAGATTAAATATTTACGATAATTGAGATTAATTACAACGGCATCTATTTTGCGAGATGGCACAACTAATGAATTATGGATTGAAGAAAGTTTTTCACCTAAAACCTGTTACAATACATGACAGTTCATCGCTTTGTTCGTAGGTGACGCTACCGGTCTAAACGCGTGGGTCTGAATTCATTCTCTAAAACAAAAACAAAAAAAAGTGCATCCGAAAAGCTTTTGTTTTGTAGCATTTGTAAACATTTAAACAGTTCTTGTAAAATACTTATTGCGTAGTCTTTTGTAGATTAAATTATGCAACTGGTTTTAGGGATGGTTTACGATAATTTAGATTAATCACAATGACATCTATTTTGCGAGATGGCACAACTAATGAATTATGGATTGAAGAAAGTCTGTCACCTAAATCTAATACAGTACATGGCAGTTCATTATTTTGTTCATAGATGACGCTTTGTTAATTCATTCTCTAAAACAAAACAAAAAAAATTGCATCCGAAAAGCTCGGTTATCCAGGTACTAAATAAATAGGGAACTTAAATCATATAAAACTTTAACAAAACAACATAGACTCACGCCTGTGTCCCAGAGGGGTAGGCGAAGGTCGGGGACTGCCACTTGTTGCGATCTTGACGGATCGCTGTCGCTTTCTCAACATTCATTGGTCGTTGCTTGCGCGCGCGCCGGTTTCGGGTGCTTTTGTCTTGCCCTTTACTAATGCATCCCCTGTTTGGTCGAGGTGTGTCCGTCTGGGTCATCCCTTGCCGGCCCTTCCACCCACATTTGTTCGATGGATTTGTTTCCTCCTCTCCACATGTCCAAACGAACTCAACATTCCTTTCTCAATTTTAGTCACTGCATCCTCTTTTAGTCCACAACGTTTTCTAGTCACACGGTTATGTGTCCGGTCATTCAAAGTAACACCAGACATACTTCTCAAGGACCTCATTTCTACTTAAAAACGTAGTATTTAGTTTTTCATTGAACTCTGAACGTTTTCTTAGAAACATTATTTTACGAGATGACTCATATATATTGATAAACGCTTCATATATTGTAGGCGTTGCGTTCATACGTTGGGGAGTGACGTCATGGTCTGAGGTCGAGTTGTGTGCCGCGTTGTGGTGCCACGTGATTGTATTGACTTTTTGACTGTTTGTATCGTAGGGAGTGTATGGTCGCGGAAGAAAGAGATACCACGTTTGTTTGCCTTTGGACGTGTCCTCTCATACTTTATTAAAGTTTTTCTTAGTGCAAGTCCCCATTATCGAATATCTTCGCATAAGCTCTAGAGTTAGCTCCATCTAGGAGTGAGTAGCGTATCAGTATTAGTTCTTTGTTAATACGATATTAACCGTTTGAGTGGGGGGGCGCCACTGTTATTTCCGTCCGGTTGACGCCAACCAAATAAATCATTATAACGCTTCAAATCCCAATTTTAGATAAAGTAGAGTATGTTTAGATGAATATAGACTGAATTAAAGAGATGTTGTTCTATATACGAGATACGAAACTTTGTTATTAACAGAAACTAGTTTTTCGAAAACACCACCGCGTCATTCAAATGTGCGTTGAATAAATTGATAAAAGGATTGTAGAAAAATAAATCAATCGGGAAATATCGAGATAAATACTTAAATAGAAACTTAATTGACAATATAATTGCAGACATTAAATATTAATTTATAAAATAGCATAATATTAAAGTTCTGAAATTGATTGAGAAGATAGTGGCGCGATGTGGTACGAGTTTGACGAACAAAAATAGAATTACCAATGTTGAAGTCCTTAAATTAATAGCAATAAGGAATAAAATTCTTAGTTGGCGGGATTTCGTTATTGGTTTCGCGAGAGGGAGAAGTGGCATCATATTAGGAGGGGGCTGCGAGGTTATAAAAGCTGGGTTCGGGAAGTGCTCGGGGCTTTTTCCGGAACAGAAAATTGAACAGTAAATACGTCTGCTGCGCTCGTAGGCAAATTCGCCATTTTGTGAATTTATTACTATTAGGGAGTTTCGTTTGCATTTAAATTCGAAAGTAGGAGAGTGGTTTTGGATTTGTAACCTAACATCACCTGTGGGCATTGCGTCCCAGACTATCAGCTCTGGTGTGAAGTTTCAGGTTCTGAATTACTTTCTTAGCTAGGGAATGAGATTTGAAAGTGAAAGTGTAAGGTTAGAAGCGGCCTTCGATTCCTAAACCGTTTGTATATTTAGCTAGAAGTTTTCCGCGTGAAATAGGGTTTTCAGCCTTAGTAATTAGGGTAGCTCTCGCGAAATAAAAGTTTACTAATCCTTTTCCTCCACAGTACTACGTTTATGCGGAAATAAATTTGTGCAAAGGATTACTCACGGTGACAAAGGTATGCTATGGATGGTCCGTGTGTCTAGCCTTTGTCAAATAACCAAGGCTCGGCGGGGGCACACGAGATAATCGATATCATTCTTGCGTCATAGCTTTCTGAGCCTTTGCAGTCATTTAATTCCACTTATTACTTTAGCTTAATTCCACTAGCTAGTGGTAATTGAGTTTCAGTATACAAACGTGTGAATTTAGAGCGAATTCACTTGGGAGCCTTAAGAAGTTTAAATTAACGGACTAAGGAACCCAAAATCTAGCTCTGCTTACTATGCTACGGCTGAATCTGAGTCTGCTTGGGTTGAAAGGTTTAAAGAATCCCTTCACCGGAGGCATTCCCAATTTAAGTTAATAATAAAAAAGTAATACTAACAATAATTTTGAATTGAGATAATTACATTAATTATCTTGTTTGAAGATTGGGATAAAATGCTTCTTGTGAATGCGGTGTTAGATCTTCTTCCGTTAGCATACGTGGTGTAGCAATTTTCCCCCTGCTTACCCTGAGTGACAGACGATTCTAGCCCTCTGGCACTTTGCACCCATAACATATTTATGTATTATATTCCGAATATTCTTACCTTGCGGGTGGTTACCGAACCCATAAAACCACCTGCGCATACACATCCTAGGCTACACACTCTGGCCGGCCAGAAAGTCTGAAAGCTAACTGAGTCAAGTTACCAAGTAATTTGAAACAGTCTGGTTTTCCGGAGTTAGGGAGGATAGAAGTAGGAAATAGCTGTGACTAGGGAGACACCTTAGGCACTCACGCATACACACGATTAAATGTAAATGGGGTTTGTTTTGCTGAAACAATAATAATTTTGATGGGTGGTTAAATATATTAGCTTACGGGGTTGGGAAAAATTAGGCAGGCTCCCCCTTTTCTTTCAGGGTATCCAGTTGTATGATGAGAGTAAGTATTTCCCCAAGTCCCCACCATAACAATGCGGTCATTAGATGCGTTTAAGGTTCATTTAATAAAACTAAAATAAATGAAATTGGTGCTTCCACAATGTTTTGTAGTGTAGTGATATTGTAATCAATATGTCGCAATAGGTTTAGTGTTCAATAAATCTGTTTCCAAACCCGTCTGTAAATGATAGCGTTAAGTAATTCTCTTATCACCTACTCATAAGGATGTAGATGTAACCCCGCAAAATTCCGCGCCGCGCTAATGTAAACCTGCAAAGCTCTGTTGGACTAAGAGTTTGTATTCGTTATTTAATTGTACGAGTCTTGAATTAGTAGCTACTAAACTTACTGCTTATCTATGTCTCTGGTCCTTACCTTAAAACTAGACGTAAAGGTTGGTGCGTTTCATCCACACGGTGATCATTTGAAACTAAGGAATAGGTAAAACGAAACGAAAATATTAGCTTCATAGGTACTTATCTTTTGACCTTCGGACGGGTCATTCCACTATTGCAGAGGTAGGAACAATTTATGTACGTGCATAGATACTTTTCCTTCCGACCGTTGTTTCTTTAGTATTATTGCATTTTAGGCGCAATATAGGGTGAATAATATATAGGGTGGTCAAAACTCGGATTATTGTTAGGAATTGAAAGACGTTATGGGACGTTAGAGAGTAGTTAAGAGCCACTATAGGCTTTGTAGTAGTAATGCTATATTCATTTTAAGTATATTGGCTTAATACTCTGCTTAATCTCATAGTTGCGTGAGCGCGGCTGGATTGTTTCAGTGTTGGTAAGCTTCGATGAAGTCTTATTCCAACGTACTTTGTGCATTTGGTTATTACCTCTCTCACACTCGTCAGCCAATGCATTGTACTGCTGAACATCCCTTTGCCGTTTCTTGCGTTAATTGTGTGAAGCGTCTTGAGTCTTAAGATCTCTATACTTGCTTAAAGCTTTTATTATGTTTGACTTGTCCTTGAGTGGCATCTCATAGTTGCGTGAGCTCGGCTGGATTGTTTCAGTGTTGGTAAGCTTCGATGAAGTCTTATTCCAACGTACTTTGTGCATTTGGTTATTACCTCTCTCACACTTTCGTCTGCCAATGCATAGTACTGCTGAACATCCCTTTGCCGTTTCTTGCGTTAATTGTGTGAAGTGACTTGAGTCTTAATATATCTCTGCCTGCTCAAAGCTTTTATTGCTTCTATTAAATTTATTTGTATGACTTATGTCTTTGGGTGACATTTCATGGTTGCGTGGGTTTGGCCGGACTGTTTCAGTGTTGGTAAGCTTCGATGAAGTCTTATTCCAACGTACTTTGTGCATTTGGTTTTTTACCTCTCTCACTCTCGTCTGCCAATGCATTGTACTGCTGAACGTCTCTTTGCCAATTCTTGCGTTAATCATGTATGTTTTCTTAAGGCATAGACTCGGAATAATGAATCATTGTATTCTTATTTCTAGTCAGTCATAGTTTTATTATTTCTAAGTATATATTAACAGTATAACGTAGTGGTGGCCAATCCCCATCCACGGTAGATATAATTAGCACTATCGGCTAGTAGATAATTGAGTATTGCACTCACTTCTTCTTATCCAATATTATCTACTTAGCTGGCTAATAATGTCTGCCTTAACCGGCCTTTGGTAGGGGACGTTATACTAAAACACTCACATGTGTAGTAGTATGACAAGTAGTTATTTATTTCAAATATTTTGCTACTATAATCTTATTTTATTTACATGGAATTTATTTTATTTAACCTTTAATTTATTGTCTTCTAAACTTAACTTCTTTATTAAAATTTTCCTTCTTTATCCCAATTTTGTCTCGCTTCTGCTTATTTAATGTTGCTTTATTGCTATTTTAGTTTCTTCGAATCTTTCTAAAATTTACCTTTTCTAATAAACATTTGGTTTGAACTGAATGTTCTTAGTTCCACTTTTATTATTTTAACGGATCTCTTACATGCACTCATTACTCAATCTCATATCCTAAAAGTTCTTGGGTTATTAATACGTTCACAATGAAGGGTTCTCACTAGACTAGACGATTACAGTTGGCCATTGGAGTGTTTTGCATCATAGTAACTTTTCTCCTTTACTATCGGGGTCATACGTTTAATATTCCGGGGTTGGGGGTCACAGTATGAAATTGCCGTTTTATTGCAATAGGTTCTTTGAATTGACATAGAATCTTCATGGTTTGAGGTTTTCGAATGAAACTTTTTTCAAATGGTTTCTATGATGTTCTTTTTTTAAAAAATGTGAAACATTTGAATATCGACTTTCAATTGTTTTTGTTATTCAATTTACACAAGAAAGATGGATACTGCGAAAATTCGAGAGATTTT
Organism: Yponomeuta malinellus; assembly: GCA_947308005.1. Lineage (NCBI taxonomy): Eukaryota > Metazoa > Arthropoda > Insecta > Lepidoptera > Yponomeutidae > Yponomeuta > Yponomeuta malinellus. The sequence continues at coordinate 8,280,255 of OX371006.1, read as the reverse complement.
TGAATACGAGTTCCGACGCGGAACTAACGCGGCAGAAACAGCCCGCAATATCAATGCTGCGTTTGGAGAGGGGTCTACTAATGAACGCACCGTGCGATTTTGGTTTAAACGCTTTCGTGATGGAAATTTCGACTTAAAGAACGAGCCACGAGGAAGACCGCCCGCACAGGTGAATAACGATGAATTAAGAGAGATAGTGGAAGCCGACCCTAGTCAAACTACCCAGGAATTAGCGGCATGGTTTAACGTTACCTTACCCACAATATTGACTCACTTGCGTCAAATCAATAAAATAAAAAAATACGAAAAATGGATGCCTCATGATTTGACTGAATTTTCGCAGTATCCATCTTTCTTGTCTAAATTGAATAACAAAAACAATTGAAAGTCGATATTTAAATGTTTCACATTTTTTAAAAAAAGAACATCATAGAAACCATTTGAAAAAAGTTTCATTCGAAAACCTCAAACCATGAACATTATATGTCAATTCAAAGAACCTATTGCAATAAAACGGCAATTTCATACTTTAACCCCTATTATATTCTATGAAAAAAATATCGAAATCGGATAAGAAATGACAAAGTTGTGTAAGTAAGTAGCTGACGCCACACGCTTGATACGTCACAGTTTCCGATGAACCGGGCGCTTGGTTGCCGCGTTAGCATCTCGGCCTGTTGTGCGCGTGTCGTTTTTAACGTTCTGCAGGTGATATAAACACACAAGAACATACAATATTTGTATAGCAACATAATTATCACCTGCATATCACTCTCTCCCTGAGAGAAGGACTGTGCCCTACAGTGGGACTTACATAAGCAGCCTATATACGTCCCACTGTAGGGCACAGTCCTTCTCTCAGGGAGAGAGTGATATGCAGGTGATAATTATGGTGCTGTACAAATATTGTAATGTGCCAAAATGCTAGAATAAGACTGTAACTGCGCCCGAAAATTATTTCTTCGGGTTACACACGGCGAAAAAGTTGGAAGGATATATTTTATGTTGTATGTTCGGAGACCCGATTTTACTGCTTATTAAATACCGAAATACTAATCATGATGTGTTAATTTACCGCCGCTGCAGTGCTAACAATACTTGAGGTCGCCGTCGCGTCAACTCGCGTCGTCGGGCTACGACGAGTTGGATTAGGGCATGCAGTACCGGTTTATCGGTTTTAATTTTTACCGGTAAACCGTCAATTTCGGCAGCCGGTAAATTACCGGTAATGAAACCAAAAACCGGTACATTACCGTTGAAATTGTTCAGCTTATTAGTGTTTATTTTGACTGTGTGCACCGTTAGTCTGTGTAAGAAATGTCTAACAATTTAATTAAAATCTATTCAATATAGTTATTTCAGAATTTATCTAAATCAATCCATCTGATTTATACAAAAATAAAACAAAACTTCGCGCGGAAAAGTGCGCGCGACCGCGAGATCGGGAACGTGCAGGCGGAGGGTGGGGTGTCCGATACATGCGCGCGCAGTGAGTTCGCTACTCGTTACTCGCTTTTGTTAGTAAAGAGGGTAGTTTTTGTCTATGGTTCTCTTATGATGACATTATCCAACGTGATAACTTAAAATTTTCGGCGGTTTATCATAATACGTTTTTTCACAATCTTGCTTCGAGTGCAACAAAATGGCGGACGCGAAAATGTTGACCTTACTGCTCCACGACAACGCGCCCGTTCATTCAGCGCGTGTGGCCAAGGCTGCTATTCAGGACTTCAGAAGTGTGGTTTCCAAGAAATTAATCATCCACCGTACAGCCCAGACCTGGCACCTAGCGACTATTTTTTGTTCCCTAACCTGAAAAAAGAGCTTCGTGGAAAGCGATTTTCGGACGATGAAGAGCGGCCATAAATGATCATTTTTCACAGAAGGACGAAAATTATTTTATATAAAGATGATTTCGCGATCTAGTAAGTGTATGGAAATTGCAGGGGACTACATAGAAAAATAAAATTATTTCAGGTTTTTCTATCTTTTCTTTCATATCTATACCGAGAATACTTTGAACGCCCTTCGTAACTATTCAGTACGTTGCTAGCATACATAAGAAGGCTGCAAGCTGCAATATACCTTGCAGCTTGCAGCCTTCTAATGTATGCTTGGCAATAAAGTAAGACCTAAGGTTATGTTACAATTTTTTTATATTTTAATTATTAACTACGAAGAAAGACTAACTTTGTTAAACTGATTAATTTAAAGAAATACGTAAAATTTTGTTATCCCATGTGATCGTGATTTGTTAATTTTAAAGGTCTAAAGGTTAATAAAGAAAATATATTTAAAAAACTTTTGCTTAATTGATTTTTTAATGTCGTGCGTGTAAAGTTGGTTTTATTTCCCTAAAAATTATAAGAACTAAAAATAGAACGATTTTGAAGCATCTTTACAAAAATTTGATTTTTACCGGTAATACCGGTTTACCGGTAAAAAATAAGTTTTCCAATTAACATGCTAAATTTTGATCAAGAAATATTTTTTCTGTTTTACGAGTACAAAAAAGTCCGATTTTTAAGTACTCATCATCATCATCATCATTCAGCCACAAGAAGTCCACTGCTGGACATGGGCCTCCTCCATGGATTTCCAAAAAGACCGGTTGGAAGCGGCTTGCATCCAGCGTCTTCCTGCCACTACTCAAGTACTCATTCTCCTCTAACTAAACATATTATTTGGAACTCGGGTGTTCACACAGAACAGATGTTCTGTGGGTGTTCACGTCAACTATTTGAAAGTTAGTCTTTTGGTTTTTGTAATAAAAATGGTCACGTACGGAAATCGGGTCTCAGAAAACACTGTCGGCCGGTCGGATCCTGTGACGTCACAATAGGAATCAAGGGCGGGTTTTGAAACAGCATCAGTTTAAACTTCTTTAACTTTGTAATTTCTTGATGGATTTGAGTCATTCAAAAAGTAGTAAATATTACTTAAATTTTTGTGCCCTAGTACTTGGAAGTCCAATATTTCGATGTCCGAATGATCCTCATTAAAGCCAGTTCAATGCATTAGTAGGTACAAGGTTTTAGAATAATATTATGTCTCGCTTCTTGTGTGCAATAAAGAATATTCTTATCTTATCTTATCTTATTATGTAAACTGTTAATTAAGGAACATATTTAATAACTAAGTTTGGAGTTTTTCTGATGATCTAGATTTTGAAATGGACACCTTGTTTTAATTGCAACGTTCAAGAAATCAGTTTATGTGTAATATTGAATATTAATTACTTTGGGGAAAACTTCGAAATCGAGAAAAATTAATAGCTGATCCATATTAAACCCGCATATGGTAATAAGTATAATTGAATAAAATTATAGCTATGAAAAAGTAATATTTAAGTAGAGAAGTAATATTTTATGTATTTTGTAGGTAGGTACATAGTATGTATGATTGAGGTAGATTAATATATAATTATTATTATTATACATTTTCCGAACTTGTTCATAATGTTACTATCAATACATCAAGAGTTGGCTGGAAGCGATTTCTGCTGTAATGAGCTCGCCATGTACACTTTTCATTTTGTAAATTTGGTGTTTTCTGTATGTTTTTATGTGTGCCATATTCTGAACATTCGTACCTACTTATGTGACATACGGTAGGTCATAAAAAATATCTGTTATGTGATGACGCCCGCTTCGTGTGTGACTGATAATGGCCTGGCACCGGGGCTGAAGACATTTTATCTACTTAGGTAAAGCGACAGACAACCCACTAACCGACACATCGTGATAACAAGGTCGTAGTCAGAGCGCGGGGTCGACGATCTTGGCAAAGTTAGCAAAAACTTTTGCAGTAAGGCTGTTACTGTTTGTTACCACTTGCTTACTGAAAGACAGGTAGAACCGAACGCTAAAACTCAAACGCCCTTATTTATAAAAACACAATTCCTCTAAAGCACTCCCAAGAGGCAGTTTATTTAATCTGTGGTTACGTTACGACTCTTCGTCCTAAAATCTCCACCACAGACTATTTTAATCGGCGTTTTGAGAAATTGTGTAGTTTATAAATAAGACCGTAAACCTTTGCACCTGAATACCTACTCAGCTGCATAGTTGTATTCAGCTGCATAATTTGTATTCAGCTGCTACATAATGTCGGTTTCAAATGCGTACATAGTTCTAGCATCTAATGGACTATTTTTTAACGACTTTAAAAGAAGGAGGAGGTTCTCAATTCGACGCGTACCTATATATTTTTTTGGCTATGTTCTCGCATAACTCCGTCAAATCTCGACCGATTTCGGCAATTCTTTTTTGTTCGAATAGATATAACTTCCCATTGGTCCCACTTTTTGAACATAATTTGGTGAAGATCTGATGAAGACTTTAAGAGATTAAGAACGGAACTCTTCAATGGGCAGCAGTAAATAAGGCCTAATGGCCTCCTATAAATCCTTTAGTAATATGCTGGCGTAAAAGTAGTCCCATGGTAATTTGATGATGTTCCCATGGTAATTTGAGGATTTTTTTTTCTCCCGCGGGAGAGCGTGGGGATCACAAAAAGTTGAAAAATAAAAAATAAAACCGACTTCAAAACACTACAGCACTAAAAAGTTAGAAATCATTTAAAAGAATACCTACCTTTGAAGTCAGTTTTTATTTTTTCATTACTCATACTCTGAAAGGGGGTCATTGTTCATCCAGGCACCGTGCTGAAAGTGGGACATGCCTGCTCTAAAGCAGAAAAGTATTAAAAAAATAGTAGATTGTTAACCGAGGGCTGAAAGGCACCCATTCCTGACTTCGTTCGAGCGCCAATAGTTCGAGGCAGAAATGGGTGCTATCACCCGAGTAAAACACTCTACTTTTCATTACGAATACGAGGAAAGTAAACACAAGCCAGTTAAAATCAAAAACCTTCGACTTTTTGCATTTAAATCCGTCCGATTGCCTCTTCAAAAATGATATGAGCTTGGTGTAGTTTTTTATATTGACGTCGTGTTTTGTATTTATTACCGATATCAGCATAGAAAATATGCTCCATAAAGTTGAAGGCTGAAGTGTCTTTGATAGTTCACTGAAATACGTAAGGAAAACACTTTCCGATAGAGATTTCACCCTTTTGCCCGCCACTTTATGAAATCATTATACGATTTCATATATCGTTCCTTAGATATCGTTGGCAAAAGGTTTTCTACGACAGCTTGAGCCTCTTCTCTTATAAAATCAGGTGTTAATTCAATTTCAGAACCGCTAGAACTCATTTTGTTATATTAAAGTCAATTTCGAATATCACAAACACAGTCTAATGGAACTTCCATAGAAAAAATTGCACTTTTTTATTTAAGGTTTCCCGCCAGTTTACTTTTTTTAATACCAACGCACACCCTGCCACGGCTAGCACAAGTCGGCGCGTGAGCTAACTCGCCGAGAGATAAACTATCCGCCCTTTTAAACGACTGCTCAAAAATTTAATTGGGTGATAGCACCCATTTCTGCCTCGAACTATTCTCACTTCGTTCGAGCGCCAAAACATCTCGTCAGGAATGGGTGCCTTTCAGCCCTCGTTTAACAGTCTACTATTTTTATTTCATCTTTTTATGCTCTAGCTCAGTAGGTAGATAGCCTAGACAAAGACACTGGTTTGTTTCCTCCTAAGCAGCTACCAACCAACTTGCTCAGATAGGTGAGTCAGCGAATTTATTTCGACCTACTTTACAATGGAGAACTTGCACTAAATTTTTTTAATAGAATAGGAGAGGACACGTTAAAAGATAAATAAACGTGATTATTTTTTCTCTGCGACTAATACTTTTTGTAATATAACCAGTCGAAAAGTCAATATAGTCTCTAATAGTAACTTTATTTTTTGCATATTATGTGACCCCGAAAACCACGAAAAAATATTTTTATTGTTTTATTTTAAAATTTTTGCTCGGTTTTTATATGATTTCTATGGTAGAAACGCAATGTCACTCCAATCTAAGTTAGACGCAAGTTCCCCATTGATGATTTTACCGGCGAACACGTTCAGGTAGGTACAATGAACTTTAAAACGCTGAACCATCCAAAAAATCAATTTCATCCTCGATACTTCTTTTGGAGTGAATTGAAAATAACAATAATAGAGTCTTAAGTACCTGCTGATAGAACAACGAAATTGACAGTCACTTCGTTAGAGTAACGTGAAGAAGATGGATCAAAAAGGAAAATTCGACGCATCAGAAACTTCAGATATGAACGTATATACGTACGTTTTTTTTCACGTTAGTTTTGATTCATGTAACCAAAGCAGCCGAAGCTAATTTGCCGTTTCGCGTCGAGCGGTCCTACCCTAACGACTTTTTTCAAAGCCCCCAAATGGCAGTGAGCAACCGAACTCGACACAATCAATGCGAAACAAGTCTGTAGCTAGGCAGGCACAGCTACGCTACAGGCTAAGCTGAGCCAGTCAGACAGAGCGAGCGAGACACAAATACGGGGGCCAAACGGGTAAGACAGAGAAAAATTCAAGGGCACCTTCAAAATGCTGTCATTGACCGTGGTTAGGGGCGTACCGACCATGACCCTACACATTTCTGTTTCGGGCAGTCGGCAACGGCTGGTTGGTTGCTTACAATGTGTGTAGTACCTATATTATTATGTGATGTGAATATGCGACAGATGGCTGATGACCAGTGATTGGAATAGGCTGAGCAGGTATACGGACAGTCGGAGAGGAGACAACCACCACATAAATTAATTTGTATTTTGTTGAATCCAGAAATCCAAACTGTGGTAAACTAGCCAGGAGGTGACCCAAATTCCGCGTGTTGAAGAAACGTTAGGTAAACTTTTGTTCTACCTACTGATTCTGTTTCATACACATTTCATGCTTGAGCTGGTGACAAAATTAAGTATGGGACAGCTGATACTATTTTTGGCAATTTCAATATTGGTTCAGTTCGCCGGATATTTCTGCACACGCTTATATTTTGCCCTTAAAGTTCATGAATTTTCATGAATTTCTATATATAAATGGTAATACTAAAAACTTTCCTATGCCAGATTTTTTAAATAGCATTACGTCATCAACCTAAAGTTGCTCTTTTTACTGCGATAAATTTATGTTTGTGGTATCCCAGAAACTGATTTCTACAACAGTTTCCTAGATACCACAAAAATAAGTTAACATTTATACCTACTTACTCTTAGATATTTGGTGTTCTAACAACTCTATTGTCGTTGTTGTCCATTTGCGTCAAACGTAGGCATTTACACTTATCCTATTCCGATCACTGCTGATGATGAATGACAGAATGGCACAATGCATGGTATGTCCACAGAGTAGGTACAGCCCGATCAGCTATTGTTATTATTTCAACTATGTACGACCGGAAATTATTATTTATTTTAATTCTATAGCTAAGCTGGGCTCCTAAAGTAAGACAAAATGAAGGCTCATTTGGGCCATTTCGAACATATTAATATGAAAAACCGGCCAAGTGCGTGCCGGGCCACGCGCAATGTAGGGTTCCGTAGAAAGAGGGTTTCTTATCTGCGTTACAGAACTACCAACTTCGTCGAAGTCATTTTCAATGGATTTTGTACGAAATTTTACTTTTGTAAGTTGGTTGCCTATTACCTACTCGTTAACTAGTAAAGCTATCTAACTAGTAAAACTAGAATCACTCGTAGCCCCGGCTGCCTGAGTGATCTTAAACGATCACGAAGGTTAAGCAACACAGGGCGCGTTCAGTGCATGGATGGGTCGCCGTCTATGCCTAACGCCAGTGGCATTTTTCCGAGCGGTTCCGTGCTTCGCAAGGCACGTTAAGCTGTTGGTGCCGGCTGCCGTCGATAGATGGCAGTCGTTAAGCCAAGTCAGAGGCCTTAGGGCGGCTTGACAACTTCTGACAGTAGACGAGCCACTAGTCTACAAGCCTCCACCAATCCGGACTTGGCCCCCGTGGTGGAGTATGGCCTATACCTTCCTCAGGGAAGAGACCCGTGCCCCTCGGTGGGGACATAATGGGTTGATGATGATAGTAAAGCCTACTAAGCCGTGATAGGGTAAGTGTACCAGTGAATGAACACACCCCAGTGAATGAACGAAACGTGGTTTTTTCTCCAAAATAAGAAAACAAGCCATTTCTACCACAAAAACGTTTATTTTTTTCATAGGCAACACTATTTCGAAACTCTCAATACTTAATTCAGGTGCCATGAACTCCTCAGTTACGAAATGTCGACGACGAAAAGTTAGCGTGGGTGAAGCAAAATCTTTTATATGAGCAAGAATTTAGGAATTGGGTAAGACATTGCTTTTCTTATCGAATGATTTGAGTGATATTTTAAGGTTTTGCATAGGTTTTTGCTAATATATAGGTTAAAGACGAATCAATGCTTGCATTTTGAGACAAATGTATCCATTTTTGTGAGTAAATTTTAAATAAAATAGGGGTTCATGCATTGGTTCAAGAGATTGCCAAAATGTCCCAGTGAATGAACGGCCGTTCATTCACTGGGACATTGGCTATTTTAAAGATTTGTCAATTATATAACTTCGGCTGATTGTATTAAAATATTTTTTTGCAAAATATGTTCCAAAAACGATTTCCGATCTTTTGGCTAGTATTGGAACATAGTTGTTCATTTATTGGTCTTAAAAATCCAGTGAATGGACTATGAAAAAAAAAGACTTCATTTTATATGAGCAAGATTTGGTGTTTTAACTTTTATTAGATCATTGAATGAACGTTAAAATTGTTTCTCACATATTTACTACATTTACAGTTGCATTGTTTTAGGCTATCATAATGGACCCCATCAAAAAAACGTATAGCAGATTTCGGTACACCCAAGAGACACTGGGAAAAGTACTTAATGCTATCATCAGAGGTGAAACCAGTATTAACAAAGCGAGTAAAGCTTATAACATTCCATGCACCCAGAGGAGGTCTTTGATACAGTTAAATATTACTTAGACATAAACCAAAGAAAATCCAAATTTACTGATAATAGACCTGGCAAAAAGTGGCTGTTATTGTTTTTAAAGAGACATCAAGATGTAACAAAAAGAAATGCCGAACTAATATCAAAAGCAAGAGCTGCTGTTACTGAAGAAAGCACAAGGAAGTGGTTTATGGAGTTGGACGAATTTCTTGCTGATGAAAACTTGCAGGAAGTAAAAGAATATCCTAGCCGTATTTTCAATACTGATGAAACTGGCATCATGACATGCCCGAAAACATACTTGGACCAAAATATTTCTGATAAAGAAGATTGATTCGGCGAACCGTGGTGTAAGCAAATCATGGTATCGGCTAACAATTGTTTCGTACTACCGATTGTACGATGAACAGTGCCTTCTACGTACAATGGTATCGTACAAGAGTGGTTTTGTATATAGTACGTAGCTCCAAAAATAAAACTGGCCAAGTGCGAGTCGGACTCACGCAAGAAAGGTTCCGTACCCTTATCTATAAAACATTTGAATATTTCAAGCGTCTACCTGTTTCTGTTATTGATATGGAGCATAAAACGGGATAAAAACAAGTTTATTGTATGGGAGCGACCCTATATTTATTTTATTCGGTTGTTAGTATTTGTTGTTATAGCTACAAATACAAATAGATTTATTTTACCAAAAAACAATTTTACATCCTTATTATCTACAGATAGTATGGATAGTATTACAATTTCAATTGCGGCCCTCACACTAGGTCAAGCCTGTCCTGTGAGGACCTTGCGAAAAATATTACCAAATAATTTATGATTTATGGCAGAATATGGACGTCATTATATTTAAACAAATCAATTAAATTATAGGTATGTACTTAAAACATAAACATGCAAAGTGTATAATAGTGTTGTATCATAAGTATACTATTTATTTTTATCACTTAAGTAACTACTTCGCATATGTGCCAGTATAATTTTAATTCTTATTTGGTGATTTTGAGGACGTTTTCAGTTTCAAGATATGAGAGATTAGATAGCCAGTTATAAATTAGAAATTTTGGCGTATTCACAGTACATTCTTTTATGTTACAGTATTTTATGACTTTATTATAGATATGCGGATGAGTAAATTCAGGATAGTGCTGCGCAAAGGAAGTTTTAACAAATGGTTTGGAGATTTTAAATACGCGTTTCTTGAGTAGAGCAGTATACCTAGTCCGGGGAGCTAAGTGTTTTTCGATGCATTATTACTTATTGATGCCCTTAAAATGAATAACTGTCTGACATTCAGGACTCTTGCCTCGAAGTAAACGGAGGAGGTTGAGTACCTATATGGCTTCTTGAGCATGACCTTAAGCACTGAGCGTTGTGCCCTTTCCAGCTCTATCATCAGTCACTCCTAAACCGCCCCATACGCTAATACAGTAGCTGATAATAGATTCCACTAGAGCAGTGTTTTTCAATCTTTTTGACTTCGTCTTTACAAGTAAAAAGTTCTAGCGACCAGGGAGAACATATTAAAAGTGTCAGTAATTTCAAAGATGATGTACCTAAAACCGACTACGAAGTGTTTCCATATCCTTTTTTCCAAATATTGGACATGAATGAAAAAAAAATAACGGTGCCAGTCCCAAGTCTTTTGAGGCTGCAACACACAGAACAATAAAAACAGTAGAAGTGTAAAGTAGGCGTGTCGCGTGTGCCACTATTATGCGGAGTTCCGCGCAACCTAGCCCAGTTCGCCGCAGAGTGTTGTTTAAGCTGGTTGTGTCAACCATAACGGAAAAAAAAGGATTGCGCTGTAAATATGCCTTATTGCTCCATTTTGGAGTGCAAAAACGATAGCCGCACCAAAAACATCACCCATGGTGGCATTTCGTATCATCGGTAAGTAGCATTTCATTTAATTTTGATAAGTTTCTCAATTTTCAATTCCGTTAGGCATTTTACAGTAATGCAAAATACAAAAGTGAACTCTGTGTGAATGCAATAAGGTCTATTTCTGTCTTTGTCATTAAATGGAGCGATTCTAGAATGTTCGCTACTCGATCGTACATTGAACTCTCGAAAATAGTGAGATGGTGTTGTCGATAAAGTTATCGATATTCGTTTCGTGCAGAGTTTGAGTGGTTTTACTACTGTTTCCTAGTTATCGAGTTAAATATTGAAATGAATGTAATAATAATTTTAAATTAATTCTAGGCTGACTTATGATATTATTTTCACGTACCTACATGTAATAGTACGCGTAACTTCTTGTAAAAAGTGTACGTCTTATGATCATTTCCGAATCTTCGAATAAAAGACTGAAATATATTCTCACTGCTTTTCAGATTTCCTAAAGATCCTTTTCAGAAGGAAAAATGGATCGATGCGACAGGGAGACAAAATTGGATGCCAGCAAAGACAAGTACAGTAAAGGACAGTAAAGATAGATTTTAAGCTTTGTATATTTTTCGTTGTTTGTTACTAATTGATTATATAAAAACTGGTTGGTTGGTTCCTTTTTTTTTCTTAGTAAAGTTGATCCTTTAACTATTGCATTTGTAATATTAGTATGGATAGATATATACTAGCTTTTGCCCGCGATTCACCCCCCCCCCCCCATTTCACCTCCTCAGGGAATGATATCCGGGTTAAAACTATCCTATGTGCTTCCCGGGGCCGATTTATATATATATCCATACTAATATTACAAATGTGATAATGTGTCTGTATGTCTGTTACCTCTTCAAGCTTAAACCGCTGAATTGATTGCGATGAAATTTAGTATGGAGATAGTTTGAGTGGTCCCGGGAAGGACATAGGATAGTTTTTATCCCAGAAATCATCCTATCCCCCATCTAAATCGGTTCAGATCGGTACAGAAACACAGACACACTTGCATTTACAGTATGTATATGGATTAGTATGGATATATGAACAAAGGAGATTACTGTACAAGCTAGTACAATAATCTCCTTTGTGTAAATAATACTAAAATCTTAGATAAGGATAAAAACAATGAAAATCCTATACTATTAATGTCTTACTTTCGCTTAAATTCATAATCACAGATATTATGATAGTAAAAGTTATTATCGATATCATAAGCTACGCACTACGCACATCACTAGTGCAATCGATGGACATCTGTTGCCGGGCGGCCGAACTACATGTTTTGTTGATGCGTCGTAGTTCGGCTACTTGTCACTAGATGACAGCACTTTCTATGCAATTTTTGGATTTTGTTTTCAGACATCGTAAGTAACAGACAAATACAACGTAATTTCGACAGCGTGGCCCTGTCATAAGGTTTAAAATATGTCAACATGCTGGGGTTTATAATTTCATCTTAAGTAAAACGACACGGCCAATAATGTTCAAGATTTCTTTGTAGTTAACCATGTGATAGTGTGAGTACTGGCGACAGCGGTTCCGATTGTAATTCAGGCGCATGCCACTTCCACTGTTTTTTTCTGTTCCGTGCTGCAACAAGAGTATTTTAGCAATAGAATCAGTTGGATGAATAAATATTTTGAATATGAACATAAATTGTCTCGATATTCAAAGTACTTTGCGTGTCAGTGTGGCCAAAAATTTAGTGAAAATTCAGCGCATTTGAAAATAAAAGATCTGTCTTGTAGACGCACGTGAGCGCTACTAAAAATTTACTGCTGTGGCTTTTCATTTGGTACCATTAAAAGTCTGCGCCCTCAAAAACAAACGATCTGTGTTAAGATCTAGCCAGAGAGTTTATGGTGGCTAAATTCCTAAAACTAAAAGATCTGCCTTGAAACTTTAATAAATTGACGGTGGGAAATTCAATCGTTCAGTAAAACCAGGTTGACGATGGTGCCAAAAATATTATAGACTGATATTTTGGCATTTGACATTTTTATTGCGATATCGTTTCTTTTATTCTGCCACCGCCAAATTGGCGAATTTGCCAATTTTGCCACTGGCAACACTAACTACAAACCTTGCATTTTAATTTTGTGGCGTTTGAAAAACACTGCACTAGAGAAACATACACTAGCCCAAGAACTTTTGTGTCAGCTGAATTTCGCAGTAGCTTCATTACGTAGATAAGTTTTCTAACCTTGCCAGCAAGTGTATAAATATGTTTTTTGAATGACAGGGTTATGGTCAATAGTGATGCCGAGCTATTTAATACTATCCGCACGGTCTATTAGAGGACAGGCACACATTGATCCATCGCAGGAGTGGATTTTCAAAGGAGGCAATAAGTGTGGCTCTGATGCTCGAGTCTTATGAAAGCATAGGAATTTTGTTTTGCTTGGGTTTAGAGTGAGTAGGTTGTTATCAAGCCATTTGCTTACTTTAGAGATATCTACTTGCTTTAGCCATTTTGATTGTGTCATTCCAGACATTTCCGTTAACTAGAAGAACGGTGTCATCAGCATAGCAGCTGATATCTGTATTCACCAAGGAATTTAAATGAATGAAATGTCCCACAGGGATACCAAAACATATAGGGAGCTCATCACTAGTCTCTGTACCGACTTTGATACTCAGTCGCCTTTAGCTGCGGAACCAATCGAGGGGCAGGCCCCTGACGCCTATGAACTCGAGTTTCCTCAAAACTACTGACAACAACACCGTCTCAAAAGCCTTGGCTAGGTCCAAAAATATGCCCACACATTTCTGTCCCCCATCCAAGAATGACGTTACCTGTTTAACAAGCAGTTCAACAGCGTCTTCAGTCTATCGACTACGCCTGAATCCGAACTGCCGGTCAGACAGTATGTTAAATTACTCTAGATATCGAACTAAGCGGTTGTTTACAATTTATTCTAGTATTTTAGAAAAAATACCCAGTAGGGATATGGGACGATAATTCTGAGGGTTGCTCTTTAGCCCATTTTTATCGATAGAAACCACCGCTGCCATCTTCCATTCATGTGGAAAGATCCCAGTAGCAAGGCTGAGATTAAGTATGTGGGTAAGGGGTGCAATTATGAAAGGTCTTATTTCTTTGATTAACGTGGTTTCAAACCATCCGCTCCTGGGGCACTGTAATCTTTTAGATGTGCTATAATCTTGTCCACTTCATAACAATCAGTTGGTTGGAGAAAGAAGGTGTGGTGTATTGGATTTCCCATATTTATATTTGTAGCGACTTCATCTTCAGATTTTTTTTAAGTTTAGTCAACAGTTCGTCCGCAAGATATTCGCCAACGCTTGAGAAGTAACGGTTTAGCGAATCTAAGACAATGGATTTTATTTTTGTTAGTTCGGACGGCTTTGTAGTTTTATTAGAGCATTCCGTTATTGTTTTTATTGCTTTCCACAATCCCTTAGAATTTGTCTTGTTTTTTCAAGTTCATTACTTTCCTTACTCATTACTAGATTAGTCTCTTGAGTCTATGGAGTAGCTCTGTACAGAAATTTCTATATCTTGAATAGACAAGTCAGCGAACGGGATCATTAGGGTGCTTACGTAGATCTAGGTGTAGTTTGTCCCGGTGTTTCGTACATTTTACTAATCCCGGAGTAATCCAAGGCTTAAACAATAACTTAGATCGGCTGACTGTTTTTAGAACTGTGTGGTTTTGGATCGCTGAATTTAGAATTGCGTTAAAGATTCTTACTGCTTCGTTTACATTCTGAGCTTTTTCAACATCTGTCTAATTGGCCTCCCGTAGCTGGGCTGCTACAGCATCGTAGTCGGTTTTGAGCAATTTCCGATCACGTGTACGCGTTTTACTCCTTGAATACGGTAGGCATACCATTGCACTTTCATGGTCCGTGATGTCAACTTTGCATACTATACCAGTAACGTCCTCTCGGTCATTGGTCTTTATAAAGATATGATCCAGGCAAGCTTTTCCCCTTGTGGGTTTCGTTATGGCTGGAAGGAGACCAAATTCAGCCATGAGACACAGATGCTCGGAATTTGACATATCTGTGGTATTCAAAATATTGAGATTGATGTCACCTAGCACGAGGATAGAACTTTTATCCTGAAGCGACTCAAGAGTTTCACTAAGGGATCGAAAGAACCGGTCTGTCTGTTTGAACGCAGGGGAACGATAAATTCCAACCAAGGAAATAGTATTGGAGAGTTCAATTAATAGGCATTCTGCATCGTCAAACTTAGGCCCACGAACGGTAGCATTCCAAGTAGGTATCCCTTATGTAGATGACAACTCCACCATTTTGATTCAAATTTTTTGATGTAGTGAACACGTCGTAGGTAACCTGAAATATGGCCAGGTAGAGCACCACCAGAGATCCAGCATTGCGTGAGAACGATTACATCGAAAGAAAGATTTGATCGTTTCAAAGCTACCGGGAAAGAGTTAAAATTACGCTGAATACTTCGTATGTTGTATGTAAGTACTTTGAGGTTCTGGTTATCGTGAAAAATAAGCTTGCAGTCTTCAATTAAATCACAGGCCTTATGTACAGTCAATTGTTAGCAGGCTTTCGATATTTTCGTCTAAATATGCGTTCGACTGTGCCGTCGTCGGCTATAGAAATTGAAATTAATTGAGTAAACGTGTGACAAAATCAGGCCTTGGTGGACATTGGTCATATACGAGCTACCAGTGTTACTATTTGGGGACTTGTATTTAGGCTTGCTCTTTTGGGGATTGTCTTGGCAGACTATTGATTAAAAGTTCAGAATTATTGTGTATTATTTTTGAAGATCTAGCGTATGCTTGTTCAGGCGTAGTATAGACTTTTCTTTGGTACATATATAGTATATGATTTTGTTTGTGTTTTGTGTTATTGATTTTACTAATTCGGTTTGCTTTTGGAGAACACTTTAGAATGTTTACTAATAATAATATCAGTACTTATAATTATTTGAGCTTCACTAAATCTCAGCATGCAATGCAAACTCAAAAGTATACTGGCAATTATTACAAAGCGTGATACATTAATAATTGTCGCGTATGCTGCTTGAAGTAATTTCAGCGGGGAAAGCTTCCGCAATTGGACCGATTTTCTGCTCCAAGTCGTGATAGGATCGGATGCGCTCTGCAGGCCTTTTTTCGGCTTTTCGCACGTAGATAGCTCCGTCGCGAACCCAGCAGAAACGAAAGTTATGTTGCGGTTTTCCTGAGTGAGCCTTTCGTTTATATACAATTTTGTTACAGGGCCTTCCACGACATTTTCCGAGGTAATATTACGCCTTGTTTTGGCTTGTTTTATTTTCAGTAGTTTGGCAACGATTGGTCTTGATCTCAGATCTTCCTGGCTGGGCAGTTATGGACCTCTCGGGTGCTTAGAGCCGGCGCGATATACTGAATCGACATCAACCTCGGCAAGATCAACGCCTATTTTCTTGGCAGTGACCATAATTATATGTTGCAGGCTTTCGTTTTCATGCTCTGGAACCCCGAAAATCTCTATACTATTACGCAGGATTTTTTGTTGTTCTTCTTGTAAAGTCTGTAGTTGAGAGATCGATTTGTTGAGCAGTGCAATTTCGCTGTTAAACATCTTGTCTCAGGAGTTCAATTTCAGCGCTTTTTTGTGTAAGTTGTTGCGGTTCTTGCCTCATTAGACGTATTTCTGTTACTAGGATAGACAGATCAGATTCATCCGAACTTGCTCGGAGGTTCCCACTGCCATGGTGACATTTGCAGTGGAATCATAGGTGTCGTTTAGATCTAGCGGTCTACCCGTATCGGAGTTTGCTCGTTACCGGTTTGTGATTACCGGCGATGATTTGTACCGCAGCGCACTTCGAAAACACGTCGCGATGATGATTCACCGCTCGGGCACAATACCGGTGACAAGTTGTTTTGATTAGGAAATATGCTTATATCTCAGGCTGTTTTGTACTTGTTCGCCCAAGGTTTTTACAGTTCACTAGGATTTGCACTTGTGTATTCATCAAAACAGAAACTTCAACTTTGACTTTTACTAGGTTTATCGATTAAAGTTTGCGGAGCAAAATAAATAACGTCCAACTCTGATAAGCTGCAACAGAAATACATCATCTGTGTTTCAACTGTCTAGCTATCACGGTTCATGAGATACAGCTTAATGACAGACAGACAGACGGAGAGTGGAGTCTTAGTAATAGGGTCCCTTACCCTTTGGGTCCGGAACCCTAAAAATTGTTGTCTCGGGAAAAGTGGACATGCGCTTTAACTACATGGATCTTATTACCAATACCATTTTGTCCATAGATTACATAACGTCGTTTTGTAAATACTTACAACTTTTCATGACGAAACTTTGTGAATCTTTTTTTATGCACAACCAAAATAAAAAACAGTAAAAAAACTTTTCAAAGTTTAACACAAAAATCGTAAAAAAAATGCAATATAATAGTGCCGCCTGTAACTAATAAAAGCAATAATATATTCACCAGGCGCAATAAAATATTTAGCCAAGAAAAAGCATAAGATGAGATAAGAATATTCTTTATTCTTTAGCATTAGGTCAACATTTTGACTCCAACTGCGGAAATGATTGAACCCTTTCGGCCGCTTTCGCAACCAAGTTTCGTAACCAACCAGTTGCGAAAGAAGAAGAAAAAGTCCTTGTTCGGAACCAGTTGCGAAAGAATACTTTTTGTTCTTTTTTCGCAACTTCGTTTCGAATCAAGACTATAACTTCCCAAAATGTCTGTTTGCGATAGAAGAAAGTATAGTCCTAATTCGCAACTGAAGACCATATTTCAAATTGTTTAACAAAAGGCAAAAAGTGGCGTTACAGTTTTATGTTACACACAACAATACATATAACTATATTACATATGGGCAAATAATTTCAATACAGTGCCCCAGAGTTACTAAGCCACTCCTTAAATGCTCTATTGAAGAATTTATTTCAATATCTATTTCTTCAAAATCTTTTTTTTTCTTACTTATTTTTTAAGATCGATGCATGAAGATTCTGTTTTTAAGTCGTCGAGCAAATGCGCTAGAGAAGGATTTTTTCGGCCAATATATCTGTTTATTTTTGCATACCAGCTCTCTATATTGTTATTTGTTCTGATGCTTGAAAGCAGCAATTTTTTTTATTTTGTCCTTGGCAATCCATTGTTTTTGGAAATATTTATTGAATTTCAGTATTTCTTCACCAACTGGACTCTTTTGTCATCACATATTTATATCCGGCATCAAAAAAGTTATCAGGCAAGTGAGCTAGTCCAATACATCTTGCAACGTGCCTCTTCTTAGGCCTCGTTTTTATATTGAGAGCCTTAGCTTTCTTCCAGAGGCAGCGATTGTAGTGAAATTAGCATCCCCGAAATATGATTTCTGGAAAGACTTTTTTGATCGCATTAATGGCATCAAGCTCGAAGTCCATTGTAATTTTCGTTGGTATACGTGGGTAATGTCGTCTTAATCAAATCGAACAATATTTCATAACTTGTCATTTTCTTGTCGCACATCAAACAATACGCGTTACGCACTGGTTTTCGTCATTAAGTCCGTGTATTGTATATAATTGCTTTAACCCTTTCGGACAGCTCTTAAAAGTACCGTCAGCAAAAAAATTACGATACTTAGGTACTTATTCACTTTCTATTTTCTATGGAACACAACACAAGAATTCTGTGAGAATCATCGTTATAATCCGCCAGTAAAAAGTTTAGGTAATTTGTAGGTGTAATTACGTCGCTTCCGGTCACAAACCGTACTTTAAGACCATCTAACACTTTGTTTCGTTCGCTATAAAGCCCAGATTTCACACTAGCAAATTTTGGAACCTCATCGACAAGTTGGACACCGCTACTGTTGATACGTTCTACCGCACTGTCATATTGTTGTTGTATGGAATCAAAGTTACAACTGCTTTTCCGCTTCAGTTCATCAAATTCTTTGAGTACTATATTTTTTGCGTGGCTGATAGTAGGTACAATTTGCATGAGGTTCTTGAATTTTTTTTATCTCGTTTCGCGTATTTAGCGTGAAGTTAGCCTTGCACAGTCTTTCATTGCAGTACTGCCAAAACGACTCACCATTCACTTAAATTTTCTTTCGGTGGTACCGGCGTCCGTCGTATAGTATTTTTACACCTCCGCGTTTTGTAGATATAAATTCAATGCTGCTAGCGGTTGGATATACATTGGATGTCGACATTATTACTAAATCTGCTTCCAAATATTCTTAATACTAGATAATAATTGACACACTTGACAATTGACAACATTTGACAATGACTTCTCAGCCAGTATCCACTTGAAAAAGTATAGGGTTGCGAAACAGGAAAAGAAATTCCTGTTCCGCAACTAGTTGCGAAAATTAAATATTTGCGGTTGCGAACAAGGACTTTTTCTTCTTCTTTCGCAACTGGGTACGAATCTTGATTGCGAAAACGGCCGAAAGGGATTGATATACTACGTAGTTATGTACCAACAACATACCCAAATTTTTACCCACAGGTATAAAAATAATATATATTTATTTAATATAAATTAATATATATTTTGTCAAAAATCTACCTTTTTGTTGGTTTATCTTCTATTTTCGATAATTTACACTGTTTTTTTAATCTGTTTTTTGTTTTCTAGTCTATCGCATGCATGCCACAATTTCAATACACGTTTTAACTCCTTTATTGATAAAATAATGTAAATTAAAATGCCCTTAGTTTAAAAAAAAAGTACTTCACTGGCTCAGAACACAAAAAGAAGTTCACTGGTGATGCCTATTGTTTTAAAAAATTGTCCATTAATTGCAGTTTTTAAAGTAGTAAGATAAACATAAGTAGTTTAAAACTAAAAAGACTTATCGGTATTGACTTTCAAAAAGAGCAAAATGTGGAACCTTTCACTATTTTAACACACATTTATTTGTGTAAAATTTTTAACCGACTTCAAAAATGGAGGAGGTTATCAATTCGATGCGTATGTTTTTTCCTACGTTTTCGCATAACTCCGTCAAATCTTAACCGATTTCGACAATTCTTTTTTTGTTCGAATAGATATAACGTCCCATTGGTCCCATTTTAATTTGGTGAAGATCTGACTTTCAGAGATGGAGAACGGAACTCTTCAATGGATAGCAGTAAATAAGGCCTAATAAGGCACATCCTTTAGTAATATCCGTATGTTTCATAAAATAGCGTAAAAGTAGTCCCAAGTTAATTTGATGATGTTCTGGTGAAGACTTTAGGAGATGGAAATTGAGAACATTAAATTTTAAAGCAATGAATTAAGTAGAGTAAATTATGGTTATTTAAAGGGACTTGTTTAGTTTTTTATGCTTTACCTACTAAATTTTAGTAACAAAATACTAGTACCTTTCACTACGGCAAGTGTTCAAACTGAGCACCATTGCACGCTCTGAAGCGTCGTATAGAGGATTGCTTTAGACGCCGGGTAATGCCGCATTTATTTCTTCAGCTGTTAAATGGCGCTGCCGTAGCTGGTCGACCCGGTCTTTGTAGACCTTTTTTTTTTGAGACATCCACAGTAAAAAAAAATCCAGAGGATTGAGGTCTGGTGAGCGAGGTGGCCACAAGATGGGCCCTGCGCGTCCAATCCATCTATTTGGGTATGCAGCGTCGAGATGTTGCCGCACAATGACTGCGTAGTGAGCTGGGCAGCCATCATTCTGCAGCCACAATTCTACCCGCGATTCTGCTGGGTCGAGATTGGCCAATAACTGCGGTAGATGGTTTTGTAGAAAAAATTAATACCTTTCTCCGTTGAGTATTTCTGGAAGTTCGAACGGGCCAATTATTTGCCCATTTAATGATAGGTACTCGTTCAAAGAGTAATTTTAAATATAATGTTGAGTACATCATCATCATCATCAGCCACTTCACGCCCACTGCAGGACACAGGCCTCCTTCGTGGTTTTCATAACCATGAGGGGTTTTGCCATAATCGCCACGCAATGTTGAGTACGGTCTTCTCTAATCGAGGCTTGTGTTTACGGTCAAAACTGATAACCTTGGTAACCGCATTAACATTGTAAATGATTTAATGAAGTCCGCAACATTAGGAAATGCGGTACCTAAAGCAATAAAATCCGAAATGCATTTTTTCAACATTTCAGCATCTGTCAAATGTAAATACCAATAATTTTTGTTTGATACTAGGGTATTTACTATTTTCGAATTGGGGCACTTTAATTTATATGATTTTATGTCAACTCAGAAAATTTACTTTTTTTTTTAATACATGCATTAAAATGGTGCATGCATGCAATAACATGTAATTAAGACTAGACAATAAAAACAGATAGATAAAAGACCGTCATTTGTGGAAATATCGCTATATAAATTTAGAAATAGGCAGATTTTTGCAAAATATAAAAAAAACCTAAAATTTGTTAAAATTTGGGTATACTATTGGTAACTACCTAGTGCATCATCAACTTAAGCATGGAGCACTATTTACGCCACACGCTGTATAATTCTGAATAAAGTCAAGTTATTTTATAATTTAAAAAAAAAATCCTAAACGATCTTGGGGGATAGAACGGTTGAATTGTAGATCAGCTTATGTTGATTTTCTATTGTCAGTAATTAGCTGAAAGTGTTGGCCATTTATAACCTACCTACTATTATGCTTTTATACACTAATTTATTTTTCATTTTCTTATGCTTGGCAAAACAGATTAAAAACGGGAAGTGAATTTTCACTAATTGTTTCACCAAAAATTGGGACCTTCACTTTCTTATATTACTACTACTATTATAACGTTCTACTAACTTTATGTCTTTCGTTACCTCCTCAAACAAGCCTTGGCCGAAGCGTTAGGCTAGGTATTTTCCGAAACAAAACCTTTTCGTGACCAGACTATTCGAAAATGTAAGGCCGTACCTTTTAAGTGACGTCGTACAAAAAAGGTACGGCCTAGGGGCCAATAGTACGGTTTTCGTACCAAAAGGTACGATCTGGCAAAGCTGGTCATGAACTAAATCACGACTAAATGACCGCAAAGCTTGCGACACAAATTTTGTTCGGGATGGCGTCTCTATACGTAGTACTTTAACTCAATGGCTAAGGCCCGCCAATTGTAAAATGAGTGTTATGTTTCATTTTGTCCGTCTATGTCATCTTGTAACTCCAATGATGAACAATACTGTAGTACTATTAACTATCCAGTACGTGCTGCGATCAGTCGAGTGCACTATTCCTGTAACATCCGTGAGGTAATTTGTTGAACTTGTACCTAGCTGTCCGGTAGCTATTACATTTTAAACGCCCTAGCCAAGAAAAATAACAGAAGTAGTAGCGTATAGCAGCAAAAACAAGTCAGACAAGTTCATTGTCGATGAAAATTGACTAGCAGACACAAACGATCTACATCTAATAATTATTTTTAATTAACCGAGAGCGTGAAGAAAATTGCGTCAACCAAGCGGCAACCGCTTGGCTGACCGAAGCTGATTCCGAGGAGTGTCTGAAGAGCATGTAGACAAAAGGCTAATTACAATAAAAGCTTTTCTTTCCTCAGGTACCTACTACTACTGCTTGGCACTACCAATTTTATATATTTGGGATATTTTATTTTCCCAAGACACTACTGGGAGTGCCAGGGGTAAAATTGCATTTCCAGTGACAAAAGGGGGCTATCTAATCTTTATCACATAACTTTCAGTAAAATGTTGAGTGTTTCTGGTCTACGTCACAGAACCAACAATATTTTGGAGGGGTTGGCACTCTAAAATTAATAAAAGAGTGACGGTTCAATCACAATACCACGATTGTTGAAACTTCTGAGGGAGTTCCAAAACATAGATGGTAAACAAACAACAAACCAAAGGGTCAAAGCCGATTAAAGTTGCGATTGATAGTGATGATCATATAATGAACATTCTTCTTGATTTTATCAACGAAGAATATCGGTTGGTAACGCGATGTAGAAATTGCGATAATTTTTTACTTAAGTTAGGTTATTTCAATGCAAATTTAATTTCATTATGGAAGAGATAACTTTTTTGTTTTGACTTAATTAAATACTGAACAAAACAATATTTTGTTCAACTTACATATGTAAGTAGATACCTAGTAGTGCCATCGGTAATGGGATGATCCACGCGAAATTTTGATGCTCATGTTTAGTCAACCAATGGGAAATTAGAGTCATGAGAAAATAAAATATTCCATGACACTATTGGTAGTGCCAAGCAGCAGCGCCTAAGGAAAGAAAGGAACAAAAGTAGTCGAAAGTTCGAAATGAGAAAACTGTCTCTGAAGGTACATAAACCAAAAAATCTGGTCTCGGTAACCGTGGTTACGGAACGCAGATGATAATCGATAAGCCGAATGGTGTAGTGGTGGTAGTGAATGAAACGGTAATTGCAGTTTCCACTTTATTACATCAAAAATATGTATTAATATCATTTCATCGTACAACAACAATAATCATTCGTTCAATGATTTTCTCCACAAACATTTAGTGCATTAGGGAAACAGCACAGAGGATTCTCATAACATACCTGCCCTACTATCTCAAACATTATTTTTTCACAACCCTCCCAAATATTTATTTTTATTTTGGGGAACATACCTACGAGTACCAGGTGCTTGTAATAATTTACGGTGTTATATAAAAACACGACTCCTTAAAACACTCTATAAACGCCAATTAAAAACTGGATTGGATCTGACTACGTCGATTTGGTTAAGGTAGCTTCTGGATCATGCTCAGGTCTCAATAGTAAATTTAGTAAAGACTGACTTGCATCTTAGAAGATGAAAAATGAAAATGAGCTTGCTGTAGTCTACAGAACTGAGGCTTCACCTACATTCAGTGTTTCAAGGTTGAATATTACTAGTCTGTGGTGGCGATTTTACAAGGAAAAGACGTTAACACAGACTAAATAAACTGCCTCTGAGGAGTGCTTCAGAGGAATCGTGTTTTTATAAATAAGGCCGTTAGTACGTAGCACTTAAACCATATGGTTATACACATATATATAGATAATATATGTATATTAGCTAGGTAATTGATTACGACTTTTCACTTCGTATGATCATAAGAATTTGACCTTGGTAAGTATTTATTATATATTCGTTGATATAAAAAATTTTGATATCAAGTAATAAAATTAGCTGACCTTGCTGTACGTTTTCCAGATATACAGCCCACCAGAATTTATGTATATTTTGACGATTTAGTAACAATACCAGTCATACCAATTTTTAACCAAAAATTCCTATCGACAAGTCAGTCCCACATTTGGATAAAAAAATATACGTTGCGAACTTATCGTAACGCCATTGTAACGTTTGGCTATTCATTTGAATAAACCAGGAGTTTATTTTGAAAAAGGATGAGCAAGATTTTCAGACCTACATAGTATGATTTAGGCAAGAAAATTTATCTACTCTAATTAAATAATTAAGCCCATAATCGATGCTCTTTCGACTAATGGTTTCTTAGATTTTTATACATCACATACCAAATCATCTATCGTAAATAATTGTTCAAGAATTTAATGCTAAGGGTCAATTCATTCTAGAGCCTCAATTTGAGACTTAACATAGCAAATTCACCCCTATCTCTACAACATAATACACATATTTCTTCTAAGATAAAAATAGACAGAATTCGAATTCGCGCGTCGGAGCGCAACCAACGCTGATTGGTGCGCGCACGTTGGCGCGAACCTAGCGAATCAACGCGTCATCATCGTCACTCGTCGTCAGTCAGCATTGCTCAGTCAACAAATGGAAAAATATAAAAGCGTGCGAATTCTCTCCAATACCTCGCTTTACTTTTGAAGAATTTGACGCTTCGATACGCTTCGACTCTGTCCTAGTATGAATTGACCCTCAACATCGTTTTCATATTCATTAACATACAAGGACAATCGACCACGATACAAGGTGTTGCTACTTTTTTCAATACAAGGTGTTGACCACATTTTAACCTATTTCAGACCGGACTCAATATACTAAACATTTATCATAATTCCAAAGGTCCCGCATACTGGTCAATACGTACAGTCATTCAAGATAATATCTTGATTGTTTTTACACTACTACATTACAATGCCAATTATATAAGAACACGTAACTAAAGCTACCCTGCCACGAAGTACAGGCTGCCCGGTGAAATATGCAAATGAAATTATGATGAAGTGTACATTTCATTGTCAATAAACTTATTTTCACATTATTGACTATATCTGCTATCTACCATTTCCGCATATCATTTAGTCTGTATTTTCTCGGACACCCTGTAATTTATAACAATAATCAATATTGTCATTTACTTACATACAATTAATTAACAGTAATGTACAAAATTTTTATTGACACATACCTAATGATAGTATAGACCTAAATAGACCAAGTGTAGACATGGCACGGATACTTGAATTCGGCAATGTATTTTTTGTTACCGACCGAGTGACACATTCTAGCTGCTAAGATGTTAGTCGTATGTGTACACCTGCGATACTAATAAAAAAATGCCTGTATTCATCAAATTGTACCAAGATCGCCGGTACACATGATACGAGTAGCATTTTAGAAGCTAAAATAGGTTACCCGTCCGAGTGTACTCAGGTCGCCAAAACGCGGTTTTAGTAAGCGCGGTAAAAGTTTCAGTATCGATTAAAAACAGTTAGGTACCTATGAAGGTATTTAATAGGGGTTAAAGTATGAAATTGCCGTTTTATTGCAATAGGTTCTTTGAATTGACATAGAATCTTCATGGTTTGAGGTTTTCGAATGAAACGTTTTTAAAATGGTTTCTATGATGTTCTTTTTTTTAAAAATGTGAAACATTTGAATATCGACTTTCAATTGTTTTTGTTATTCAATTTAGACAAGAAAGATGGATACTGCGAAAATTCAAGTGATTTTTTAATACGAGTTCCGACGCGGAACTAACGCGGCAGAAACAGCCCGCAATATCAATGCTGCGTTTGGAGACGGGTCTACTAATGAACGCACCGAAACGCTTTCGTGATGGAAATTTCGACTTAAAGAACGAGCCACGAGGAAGACCGCCCACACAGGTGAATAACGATGAATTAAGAGAGATAGTGGAAGCCGACCCTAGTCAAACTACCCAGGAATTAGCGGCATGGTTTAACGTTACCTTACCCACAATATTGACTCACTTCATCATCATCAACTCATTATGTCCCCACCGAGGGGCACGGGTCTCTTCTCTGAGGAAGGTATAGGCCATACTCCACCACGGGGGCCAAGTCCGGATTGGTGGAGGCTTGTAGACTAGTGGATCGTCTACTGTCAGAAGTTGTCAAGCCGCCCTAAGGCCTCTGACTTGGCTTAACGACTGCCATCTATCGACGGCAGCCGGCACCAACAGCTTAACGTGCCTTGCGAAGCACGGAACCGCTCGGAAAAATACCACTAGCGTTAGGCATAGACGGCGACCCATCCATGCACTGAACGCGCCCAGTGTTGCTTAACCTTCGTGATCGTTTAAGATCACTCAGGCAGCCGGGGCTACGAGCGATACCCTTGACTCACTTGCATCAAATCAATAAAATAAAAAAATACGAAAAATGGGTGCCTCATAATCACTCGAATTTTCGCAGTATCCATCTTTCTTGTCTAAATTGAATAACAAAAACAATTGAAAGTCGATATTCAAATGTTTCACATTTTTTAAAAAAAGAACATCATAGAAACCATTTGAAAAAAGTTTCATTCGAAAACCTCAAACCATGAAGATTCTATGTCAATTCAAAGAACCTATTGCAATAAAACGGCAATTTCATACTTTAACCCCTAATATTATAACTACATCGGTAGCTGGAGCCGATGTTTAAGGGGCTCCATATAGTACACTAGCGCCACCAAGGAAAAAAACTGGCCAAGTATGAGTCGGACTCGCGCACGAAGGGTTCCATAGCATTATCTATACAACATTTGAATGTTTCAAGCCTGTTGCCGTTATTAACATGGAGCAAAAACCGGCAAAAAAAATCACGTTTGTTGTATGGGAGCCCCCCTTAAATATTTATTTTATTCTGTTTTCAATATTTTATGTTACAGCGGCAACAGAAATACATCATCTGTGAAAATTTCAACTGTCTAGCTGTCACGGTTCATGAGATACAGCCTGGTCACAGACAGACAGTGGAGTCTTAGTGATACATTTAACATTTACATACAGGCACATACATTGCTTCTGGTCCCTTTGGGTACGGAACCCTAAGAATCAAATCTGTTTATACAGATCGTATTTGCAAAAAGTGTCTGTACGAATCTCTCAATCATGTCAATAGTGATTTTTAGGACCCATGACCGAGAACCTAGAGGATCACGGCCATTTTTGCCGTTAATGCTATCTAAGCATAAAAAGCTAAAAAAAATACGTGTCGAATTGATAACCTCCTCCTTTTTCGAAGTCGGTTAAAAATCATTGTTAACATGATTGAGAGATTGTACACACACTTTTTGCAAATACGATCTGGAATAGTACATTGTTCACCGAGAGGAGAAAGTGACCGATTACCGTCGAGGGTATCGTGCCTACGGCTCGGGCTTCAAAACACCCGAGATCGGGAATCGCAGTTTCTCTCGAGTGATACATAGTGCTTTATACTACACCTGCTTGATAGTTTTATTTTACTTTCTACGAAAACTGAATCCTCAAACAACACACAAATTGGAAATGGCGCCAATGGCGTCTGCAATTTTCACATGTTCTTTTTTCAAATTGTTTATCCTGCCCGCAGGGTCGCACTGCCAGCCCGACACCATCCAACACACAGCTAGTGGCCAGTGTCATTTTGCGAACTTGGAGATAAAAACTTACTGTAAAAACTTTTTGGCTTTTGATATTTAGGTTACCGGCGCATAGTCTTACCCAAAATTAAAAAAGAAAAACCACGTAAGAAATGGATTTTCATACACTTTTCTCTCCCGCTCAGATGCGTTTTCTCCCCGCATATTTGTTCGATATGCAATGACGTACTTTCTACCGTAAATTTGATAAAGTATCAAGGTACTTTCCAAGCAGGTGTAGCATAAAAAGGATAATTATGATTTCTTCCCTTAGTGGCGCTAGTGTTACTGCACGAAGAGTAAGGAAAATGCATCTGCTTAAAATTCGCTTAGTATTCTAACATTTGGTAGATAAGAACACAGGATGACGTAAAACTAACACCCGACCCGAAATGTACGCATTCTGAACACCAAACTAAATCCAAAAAACTTTGCTGGGAATACTATATAAATTTCGGATTATGTGGAATGTGGACTATTCGTCCTTAAAAATCGCAATGTGATTTGAGAAAAATTATAATGTGGCAAAGAATCGATACACCGAACGATCTAATAGTGTCCGTGGACATACATAGGATTCTACAATTACCCCAGATGACACACACCGTTAACCATGATCATTTCATCACATTATCTTAGATAGAATATATCTACCTACTCTTAAAATATCGATTCCACCGGCCATAGTCCATCACATTGACAAAACGTACATTACTGCAATATACAGCTTAAAGCAAGGTAAGGTACGGGAAGGTACGTCAGTGTGGATTATGCCTTACAACTCGGATGATTTAGCTTAAGATCTTATTATCATGAAATGCGACGACACGATTAGAAAAGCCGCAAGCAAAACTCGCAAGTGCATAGTACAACACACATAGGTTGACAACAGATAACAACAATGTTCTCACAATCATTAACTTGTGGGATCGGATCATGATGGGATACAATTGGGACACAATCAATGGTGGGATCCGATCACGAATAATGGAAATATTTACATGCGTAACTCTTAAACGTGAATTACAGTCGAGTCCAGTAATTAGAAAAAGTGATGTGTGTGGCCCATTCTAAGAAGTAACAGCCCGCTTAAATCACTCTACTTTAGTGGTTTTATTTTTGTCACCATTTCGTTGTTAATTTCGTCACAGGTATATCCATTCTGTCTGTTTTTCAAACCGTCCCGTCCGTTGTCACAATTCAGGGTAAGCGATAGTCTGTGATGTCCGATCAAGGGATCTGTTGTAATCATCAAAATTATAAACGAGAAACGATTAGGATAGCTCGCCCTACAAACGGACCACGATCATTTTTGTCTGCATCGAAGGAAAGCGTGTCTGGATTGGACTTTACAATATGATGTCATTGTCACTTCGGTATTTATATAATGTTACTTTGGAACCATTTGGTCTCTCCTGACCCGGTTTATATGCGAAGATAAAACCGTGCGAGCTTTTATATTTAGATCCGCGAGAAAAGTCACAACCGAATGACCTTGCCATTGCAGTGAAGCCGCTACCTACGGCCCTACTGGGCTGGATTTTTAGTAAGATAATTAGGCAGACCTCAACTCCCGTATTCATTGAGGGGCCATATCGTCGTTCGGCATCCAAAACCGCGAACGTGACTTTTATTCAATAAAATTTTACAGGAGGCGCTAAGTAAAAACTTTAGAAATCATACCGTCGTCGTACACATACTTACTAAAAATTCGAAATAACGGTTTCTAGACTAACTGAACCATGTTAGTATAAAAAACATTTGTAATGGTTTTAGCGTCTCCTGTAAAATTTGATAAAAATCACGTTCGCGGTTTTGGATGCCGAACGACGATATAGCGTATGCCCCATTTAAGATGTTTACAAGCTAAACGTTAACTTTTCCGTGCGTAGTTTGGTATGAAAATAATGTGTTATCAATCTTAGAAACTGTACTTAATGATTGCCGCGATTGATTGGATTAATTACTATCACCATTTACAAAAAGTGGTCAAGGTTCTTGGCACAAACGTTTAAAGTTTAAACAATACGCGTTAAAGATTACACTTCTAAATTACAACCATCCGACAGTCCTTTTATTAAATGTCTCCTTAACTAAGCATTATTAAATTCTAATGGTAAGTAAAACAAGCACTGGTCTTATTCCTGGTACTTCTACCTCTATCTAATCAGCCCATAAACAGAGCCCACTGTGCGGCACAAGCTACCTCTATTTCACGCCAACCCGTCCGGTCCTTTGCTAGTCTCATCCAATGTTTCCCAGTCCCATCCCAATGCCCATGGGGCTGGTGGTCTGGCCACCGACCGTCGAGCCATTCTTGGCCACCATTTATTGGCTACCTTAGACCACCGACCTTATTTCCATTGATTGCTTACCCATAGGTACTTGTGGAGCAGATGAATAATATTTTTATTCATTATTTTGTAAGACTATTTCAGAATATTTAAATGGCATTCTAAATTAGACAATTTCTTTTCACTCAGTAGTGGAAAATGTTGTAGTTAAATATTAAATCATAATTTTTTTGGGGTGCACATTTGCTACATAAATACAAATGTACCCCCCAAAAA
Source organism: Yponomeuta malinellus (assembly GCA_947308005.1). Classification (NCBI taxonomy): domain Eukaryota; kingdom Metazoa; phylum Arthropoda; class Insecta; order Lepidoptera; family Yponomeutidae; genus Yponomeuta; species Yponomeuta malinellus. The sequence continues at coordinate 8,250,142 of OX371006.1, read as the reverse complement.
TTTATAATTCTTTAACATTTACTTATTCTTTGAGACATTCATTTCGTTTGATTCTATGTTACCTATTTTGAATAAGAAACAAAGTGCTCAAGTTACCTCCATCAAGAATTTGTTGAATTCTGGAAATTTTGACTACATCATACTAAAGAGATCAGTAGGTTCCTCGTAAGTCCAACAAAAATAGTCAGTATTGGTTAGGTAGTTATTCTATTTAATTGTTTGTTGGTTATTCAGTAAAAAATGTCAAGGCAATAATATAATTTATTTCATCCCTAATTGAATTTAAGTACTGATTTGTTTTGGGCACATAATAATTTATAGTAATTTTGCCAAAAGGACGAAAACTATGATTAATGAAATAGTATCAATATAACTTTTTTTTTCAATTTGCATGTGGATATACCAAAATAAAAGATAAGGTAATTTAGGAACAAAATATTACTTAATTATCAGTGCTGACTATCTGTCACAATTTACGTTTAGTAGTTACGCCCTAGAATTCCAGTATGCCTTTTTATGTCATCAGCATTGTTATCACAGTCTGTATTGTTATACCTTCGTTTCCGAGAGTCAAACCGTAACCCAGACTCATGTACAAGTCTCCCACTGTTCAAAATGGCTGTGATGATATTCTCCTTGGATGGGGCCACCAGTTTCAGGTCTTCAGCTGCGTCATTAGATGCTGGCTCAACCAGGTGCATAACTATGCGCTCCAAGCACTTAGGATTCTCTGTGGATGCGTCATTTGACACCAAGGCATCCTCTTTTATTTGCAAGTCCATATTCACCAAAACAGAGTACTTACGCTTCATTTCTTCCATCATTCTTTTACCATAGTCCTCACTAATGACACTGTTAACACACACAAAGCTCTGGACTTGCTTATTTCTCTTGTCAATTTCCAAGAAGCCACGAGAACGCATGTAAATAAACTGACCAGAACGATTCATCAGCCTATAGTAGGACTCACCAAACTCCCTGCTCTGGTCATACATTTGTCGTAGAACGCAGATTACCCAGCGAACATCCTCTCTATGCATGAAAACAAAGGCAGAAGTGCCATTGACCTCCTCAGTCATATAGCCAGCAACAAGCGATATGCTCTGGTCACATTGGACAATGCGACCATCAACTAGATGCCGTGTCCAATATTCAGTGTATGCTGTGGGTGGCAAGATGCGGTGTGAAGGCATTGCAGTTGAAAGCAAGCGCACCATACCAATGAATACAAAATCATTGCCACTTGAGGCAAATGTGCGATGGTGTCGAACTCTTTGCCTCCTTATGATCTTCTCATCTTCTACACAGGCACTAGTTGCACGATCTGACCGCCGAAGATTGCCATCAATGCGGCACCTCTCATATCGTGGAGGGTCTGACCTTGCGCCCGCTCTCATGAGGCGAATGACAAAGTCATAGTGTTGTCCCAGGATCTGATCGACACACCCAGTCTGTAGCTCTGGCGGGTAGATATGTCGACGAAGAATGTCCTTATCTTCAGGGTGGACATAGTTGTATATATCTTGACCAAAGAGATCGATGTGGCAGTAGCCCAGCTTCTCCTGTACATTGGGAGAAACGCTGAAGATGCGTCCGCGGCAAGTGAAAGAGATCATGAAGCCACCGAAAAGTTCGAAGATGTTCATGAACGCCGACGTCCACGTCTCAGTGTGGCCGCACGTGATTGTGTCGCCGAAGACGTACTCATTTCTGAGCTTGTTGGCAGCGAGCCTGAGCACGCTGGTCTTGTCCACCTTGCGCTGAGAGTGCACGACGTCGGAGACCAGCGACATCATTTGTGTGATGAGACCGTTAAATTGGCTCCGACGGTGCTTCTCGGCTGCAATGCGCGCGTCGCGGTCGCTCGCCTTGGGGTGCAGGACTTCGGGGGAGCGCGACTCGGACGAGGAGTCACCACTGCCGCTGCTAGCGGACTGCATGTCGTAGCCAAGGGGCATCATGGCCACGCTGAACTCCGGCTCTACCTGCATGGTGGTAGGCCCCGGGCACGCGCCCAGCACCGAGTGCAACGTGCGTTCGCTCGACGACGTCATATCGATAACACTTAACTCATCAGCCCAACAACAGCAGCACAAAACCACCTTGATAACCGCACTTCAATCCTGAATAATACATCATGTTTACTAATGTTCAGTCAATAAACACAAAGTTTATGTATTTACACGTGGCAGTTGGAAGTTGTAACACTGTTTGGATTCGGGCAGCCTTTGGCTAAATGTTCTGCGGAAGGAGAATCACTGAACTTTGCAAATGATATAAATTTCTTTTATCCACAATAACCTCCCACGAAACAAACACCCGTCGTCCACGATCGAATGCAGAAACTTGAATTGAATGAACGAATTAGGTATGGCAGAATTCATAGACTATTTTTCAAAGTTTTATTTACATCATACAATAGTAAAGTTCTGGTTAGATGAAAATAACTTATTGAACTAAGCCTCTCCTCCTATTCTGTATTTGTCCATCGCATTCACAGGTTAAATTATATATTTTGAAGCTTCCGAAAGTGTAAAATAATATTTTTACGGTAAAAATATTATGATTGTATGCAGGGTCGGGTCCCGCTTGGAGAAAAGTTACAATCCGACCTAATGTCAAGAATTTACTTTTGTTCACAGACTTCTGGGTAGGCAGAGCCCTGCATATAGGCCACTTGCAACAATCCTGGTTGCCTGATAAACCTCTATTGATTAAATTATCGACAGTTATTAGTGTCAAGTAAGATTGTTGACATGTACCTATGTGACGTGCGTAGTTGTGTTGATGTTTAAATGAGGAGAGTATATTAAAAATGTGAACAGATGCTTGCAGCAGATTGTATAGTGTAAATGGCTCTTTTAGTGAATGAAATGAATGAATTGATTAAACGTTCCCATCTAATCTGTGTACATTTCATTCGGTCCCTGCAGGTGTCAGTTGTCTACTCTGCTTGTCTGTCACCTAATAGAGATGGGCTTAGGAGAATGTTCTCGTATGACAACAACTTATGAATGAGGATTGTCTTATTTTGTGACTATTACCCAAAAATGTAAGTCATTTTCAAGGTATATGATTCCTCTAGTGAAAATTAATGAAAAATAATATTATTTATGAAATTCAACTCCTGTGAAAAGGGTTCGCCAATTTTTACGAAGTTTTGCGTGTATTTATGGTAGATCTGAGAATGGATCGTAGGCTAATTAATATGGCAAAGCAAGTTTTACCGAGTCGGCTGGTTTCTATTTTTTTTCTTCTTAATTATATTTAATCATACATATTTTTAGTTATATTTAATATTTATCTTTAATTATATCTTTAATAGTCTGGCTCTTTACCTAATACTTGATTTTGTTTGTATTTACACACGTTCATCGTTGTAAAAAAACATATAATGTTCAATTCTTTGTTCGATGCCAGCTCTCAGTAACATTACATAACATAAACTCACGCCTGTATCCCAGAGGGGTAGGCAGAGACCAGGGACCACTTGCTACGATCCTGACAGATCACATTCGCTTCCTCAACATTCATTAGTCTTTGCATGCACGCACGCCGGTTTTGATTACTTTTTGTCTCAGCCAGCTCTCAGTTAATGTAATAAAGATATTTTTTATAATAGATTTTTTCATTGCATCAAAAATTTGTGTTTTGAACTTATGTGCTTTAGTCCGTATAATATAATGTGCATTTCAATTTTGCAAAAAAAAAATATATGACACTATTTTTAATTACGCAAGAAGGCGCACAGTGAGCAAATTGCCGCCCCGCGACGACCGATGGTAAGAACCTCCTCCTCCAGTGGCACCCTGTTTACTGATCGGGTCCAGCCTTTCAGCACGCGTTACGAACAAAGGTACTAAAAAGCTCAAACTTGAAGGATAATTTTTTTACAAATTATTAAAGTTTTTTTTGTGACGGTGGCAAAATTTCGAAAGCATGTTTCAATTCAGTATAAAGATGCATGGTTGAATATTACTAACAGTCTTATCTGTGACATAATCGTGGCCAAACTTTCCGTGTCTGTCAAAAAAACAACAAAAAGATTCATTAAAAGAAAATTACTTAGTTTCTTTCAAAGAATGCTTTATGTACATGGGTACAATAAAATACAGTGTGGTAAAGAAAATTAATTTCAGACAAGTAAAAATTGTGCTACATATTTTTTTGTTGAAATATACACTATATTTTGGCCTTCTCTCAAGGAGAGAGTACGGACTTAATCACCACGCTTGTCCACCGTGGATTGGCGATTTCAATCACTGAGCTATTTCAGTAGCTCAGGCACTCAGGTCTGGATGCCCGCACTGGGAATCCAGTCCAACCTGGGTCTCTCGTTCCCGAGTCCAATATTCTACCCACTAGGCTACCACCGCTCTTACAAAACCAATATGATGATGGAAAATGAATGTAACCAATATACTACTTGATGCTACGCCAACAGTATTTAAAAGAGATTGAGATGGCCCTATTCATGCAAGGTCTTCACTATAGAAGACCACAAGGTCTTCTATTCAGACATTGAATATTCCTTTGAGGAACCAAATTGCTCACTTGTACTTATAGAGCAAGCGTAATATTCAAAGGAGAGCAAATACAGTGTCTATACAATGCTGTTAGCATTAAGTTCGCCGTTGTACTTTTTTATCTGTTTTAATAGAGCAATAAAGAATTTTAATAATATATTTCCAAACAAAGAAAAATAGGCGTACGAAAAAAAGCATGCTGCAGATTCTCAAAGTTACTGTGAACTGAAGATTACACATAATTGTGTCAAGACTGTTTAATCGACTGTTTAATAGACATCCTGTATAATAATATGTAGAAAATATTTATTTTTTCCTTTGTAATTAGTATTGAGTTTGCAGTACAGTACAACTCAACACTGCTAAGTTTGAACGTTAATACGTATTATGAACGTATTATTTAGGATTATACAGAATATAAGTCAAAAAGGGCAATTAAAATGTTGTTTTCCAAAATCCTTTATAAAACAAAGTTCCTTAAGCAGAGTTCAATAAATACGTTGCTTTTTCATTACTAACTTTTGTGTTTTACTTAAATTCTGAGAAAATTAATTAAATCAAAAACTCCTATTTTAAATAGTAAAAAAAAATGGGTGGCAAAATGGTCCCCACATGCCCGCTTACGTTTCGCGGAAAGACGCGCCCACCCTAGAGTTACCTAATCTCGACTCAAAGTATGAAAAAACTTTACTATCTGAAAATTATCCTGGTTATCATAAATACTTGGCACGTAATCGAACTCTCATGGAGGACAGATGTATTTTTATCTATTATTATTTAGATGTATTTACGCATTTAATTTTCTGTGACGTTATTTCAATTTTTTATACACAAATATTTATATTTTTTTTAGTCAAGGAAAGCAACTATACAAACTTCAGTTGCTTAAAATGATCTGCATTTTATAAATGTTAGAAAAAAATTACTTTTATTATTTTGCTAAATCTCAATTGAAAATTTATGACTTCGGTCAATCAATTCCTCTCAATTCCTCTCAATTAATCACTGGAATCCATCAATATACTGATTTCACTTCTTCAATTATTTCATAAAAGACATTTTACCGTTTTTTCCACTTTTAAGTTCTAGTCTTTCGAAAACATTCCTTAGGCATTCTCTGAGATCATTTTCTCTAACCCATCACTAGTCACTTGTCAATCTTGTCATTCGTTTGTAGTGTAAGTACCTACCTACCTAAATAAATATCTCTTTTTACAGACAGTCTGTTTTTGTGAAAAAAGTTGTATTCTTAAAGATAAAGTTGTATAAAAGAATTTAATTCCATAATTAAGCATTGAATTGAATTGAATTATTTTGGCCGCTGTTTTGACACAACGAAGGTAATATAGTGATCATGAAACTTTCGAAGTGATCCGTGTGATTCAAACACCTTCATTGTGCAATTTGATATCTACTATTATTGTGGGCCTGGTTTCAGCTTTAACGCATTTAAAACGCAACATGAGCTTCTTCAAGAAAGCGCCTACTGTTAAAGGTTTGTATTTTATCTGTAACTTTGAGTCTTAATACAAATCTACATTTTGTTAATTTTGACTTCAGAGATGCAAAGGCAAAACGACCGAGAGCTTAGGAAAGCTGGCAGAGATCTGGATAGGGACAAGGCGGCCTTGGAACGCGAGGAAAAGAAACTAGTAAGAACCATATTAATTGTTGACATTAGATAATGATTCATTCTAGTATACATTTCAAGGCATGACTAATCTCATAACACCACTTGGCTCAATCAAGCTACTAGGTATTATATTTGCTTACAATATTGATGTGACCTTTAACTAGTCGTACACAAGTCTGAGTTCCTAACATGCTCACATACTTTATTGCTTGAAATCACCAATCTGCAGTGGGCTTGCATACACAAGTCTGAGTTCCTAACATGCTCACATACTGTATTGCTTGAAATCGCCAATCTGCAGCGGGCTAGCATAGTCTATACTTTTTCTCTTATAGAAAAAGTGTGGACAGAGACATCATGAATTCAATTTGAAAGCTAGCTTGACAATTATGTGGTGGTAGTGGAGTGGTAGGATGCTGGCTTCTCCTTTGGGAGGTTGTGGGTTTGAATCTCAGCATGTACCAATGACTTTGTTTTCTAAGTTACGTTTATTTGTGAAGTTATAGTAGCAATACCACTCATTAACAGTGAAGGAAAACATCGTGAGGAAACACTAGTGTCTGAGGTACTTACATGCCTCAGCACTACATGATGCTACACACAATGGCCTGACTATGAGGCTTATTGCGGAAATCACCAGTCAAACTAGAGCTATTAGCTGGCTTGACAACAAAATAAACTTTTAAATTTTGCTGGTATTAGATACAATTTTTTGGGTTAGGGAACAACATTCTTATGGTAAGGCATAATCATTCTTTGCCATGAATGTTATAAGTTATGTACTTTCCATACTATTATGCGATCATAGTTTTATTAAACCGGCGCTACATTTGTTGGAGATACTGATATTTTGAATTTTAATAAATGCATTGTTTGAATTCCTTACTTTGGTTTTAAAAATTTGATAAGGCTCCTTGAGAAGAAATGTTTGCTTTATGATTCTGCATGATTTTATGCAAAAATATGCAAACACAAAGTGCTACTTCATACCTCCATTTATCTCGTTGTACTGTATAATTACAGTTACAATGGAACTGGCATGTTTACTAGTTAAAAAGAGCCTAAAAAAATAAAAGGTAATGATTTGTATAATATAATACATAAACTCTCACCTGTTCAGAGGGTTGGAGAACTTGACAGGGATCAAGTTGTACCACTTGCCATGATTCTTGCAAAACTAGTTCACTTGAAAAGTATCTGCAACATAAACATGCACACAGCAACTAATGCATGTTGATAAAGCAGTAAACTTTCACTTTTTTTCTCTTATAATGAATGCATGATTTAATTTTTCTTCAGGAAATGGAAATAAAAAAGATGGCTAATGAAGGCAACAATGAAGGATGCAAGATCCTAGCAAAGCAGTTGGTTCAATTGAGGAAACAGAAAACTAGGGTCTTCTCTGCCAACAGCAAGGTACCTACCTTATTAAATTACCTATGAAATTCTCCACCATTACCGACAATGCAGGCCTCTTCCAGTCCAATCAGGGATATGCTCGAGTCAAAATGCTTGAAGCATCTACAGCCGTTTCCTGTGTCAAATCCGTCAAAAGATAAACCTAACAACAATAAATATTTCACATCAATTGTGCAGAGGAACTGTAAAATTTTAACTTTCAGCGAGCCTTTCTACCCATAGATTTTTCCTGGTTTTCCTCTGGTGTTTGCTACCATTAAATCAGTTGATAACACTAGTTTATTTTAAAGCAAATCCTGGCACTGCCTAGATACTTACCTTTATTTTAGAAGTATAAAAACATACTAGTTGGTGTTAAGTTGATACATAAACAGAGCATATCCCAACAAAACAACAACAGCGTATACTCGCGCCCCTATCCCATACGGTAGAGACCAGGGTTTGCCACTTGCCACAATACTGACAAACCTCATTTCTCTTTTCCCAATGGAACTAGGTTTGTTACCAATATTTCTTGGTAACAAATAAGCCACTGAAACATTTCAGATCTCGAATGTCAGCATGCATAACAAGGCTATGGGAGCGAACATAGCCATAGCGAATGCTATGGGCACAACGGCCAAGACTATGGGCAACATGAACAAGGTCATGAACCCTCATCAAATAGCCAAAGATATGGAGGCATTCAAGAATGCTAGTGCGAAGATGGACATGACTGACGAAATGAGTAAGTAAATTGAGTAAGACTAATACTTTAGATCAAGTAAAGTAGTGCGTAGGACTTGGTTTTAAACATCCTTAGCAAGTATTTTATTAATTTTTAATTTTTTAGAGCAAAGAAAAAGGCATAAAGAAATCCGAAGATTCACAAAAAGCTTAGTCGTAAAAAGTGGCACAATAAACAAACAACATAAAACTGAGATACTAAATTCATATAAGATCGGTTTCCACTAACCGTTAAGCTATCAAAACAAAGGTCATGGGTTCGGTTCCCACTGGGGGCCGCTGTACATTTGTACAAATGGCCTCCGTCTGGGTGTATTTTCACAAATTGTGACGTCCTTGCCTGGTTACCATAGCACAGGGTATCCTAGTTTGGGACCAGGTCAAGTGATTGTATTATTATAGTATTATTATTATTAATCAAAAATACCGCCCCGGGACGCACTCGATCCAAAAGGTCCCATGACGCTAGCAGCGTTCTCCCGCTGCACCGCCAGGGAAATCCTTTGCATCAGGTAAGCCCCGAACGACGGTCATACCCACGATTCCTCAAGCGCCGACCGATTTCCCCGATAAAAACTTGAAGATAAAATTTGTTTGGTCGGAATAACAACTATCTAATTCCATACTAATTTGACAGTTGAACGAATAGAATCATTACACTGATAAATAATCATTACTTTCGCATCAGTTTCAGACACCCTGGACGACATAATGGGTGAATCGGGTGATGAAGAAGAGACTGAGGGCGTTGTCAACCAGGTCCTTGATGAGATTGGCATCGAAGTCAGCGGCAAGGTACGTGCCTTTCACTGGAACTCAATATATTTTAACACTTTTTTCGTATAGAGTTAGGGCAAGGTTAAATAGAAGAGATTAGAGTCTAAACCTGGCATGTTAGTTTTCAGTAAATCAGAAACTTATTTATTTCCTATTAATAATGTTATTGCACTTAAAACTAATTAACAACGCGACGTACTTCACAACATTTGAAAATTTCAATAGGTAGACGCTGTTGTCGTTATTAATATCGAGCTTGAATATTTATTTTATTCTGTTTTTAGTATTTGTCGTTATAGCAGTAACAAAAATACATCATCTGTGAACATTTCAACTGTCTATCACAGTTCATGAGATAAAACCTGGTTACAGACGGACGGACAGTGGAGTCTTAGTAATGGGGACCATTACCCCTTGGGTACGGAACCCTAAAAAGTAGTTCTAAACATGCTTATATAGGACATGATTCATCATCAACCCATTATGTCCCCACCGAGGGGCACGGGTCTCTTCCCTGAGGAAGGTATAGGCCATACTCCACCGCGGGGGCCAAATCCAGATTGGTGTTGGACATGATTAAATAAACATAAAACATTAACATTTACATACAGGCACATACATTGCTTCTGGCCCCACACTAGGATACAATAAAATAAGTACGCAAATCCTACCCAAATACGTACTATACACAATTAGAAAGCATGGCAATGATACGTATCATAATCATCAGCCATTTGACGAGGGAGGCCTATGCCCACAGGACATAGGCCTCTCTCGTGGTTTTCCAAGCTTCCCGGTCTTGTGCCGCTCGTAGCCAGCGACTCTCTGCCACCGTAACCAGGTCGTCAGACCAACTGGTGGAGGAACTGCCCACGCTGCGTCGTCCGGTCCGCGGTTGCCATGTCAGAACTTTTCCGCCCCAACGGCCAATACTTCTCCGAGCTATGTGCCCCGCCCACTGCTACATTAGTAACTCGAGTTCCCCTGCGGATCTCCTCATTCCTGATTCGATCATGCAGTGAAATTTTTAACATGATACATATTTCATTATTTCAATTTATAAATAATTTACATTATATTTGTTAAATATAGTGGTTCAATGTGAGCTGCCTTCGATCGAGCCTGAAGTCGAATAGGAAGGCAGGGAAAAAGCTCCTCTGTTAGGCATCCTTCTCCTTAAAGTTCTTCTTCATCACTGGAAGCTCTCTGTGCAATGCGACTCTGAACAGCTTTTCCGCGGTGTTTCTTCCACCTTGCTCAGCAAGGTTGCCTGATGGCAAACTCGCGTCAAATTTAAGCAGTGACATTGCTATTATACCATAGAAGACACAGAAAAACTCAGGAAAAAATAAAACCAAAAAAGTATTTTTTTCGTGGTTTTCGGATATCCAAAAAATGCGAATAATCAAGTTACTCCAATAATAAACAAACTTGTTCATCATCATCATCATCAGCCCACCCCTGCCCACTGCTGGGTAAAACTTATTAGATTTAGTTTTTTCATTTAATTCCAAACGTTTTGTTGTTAAGGGTGTATGAAAACATTATTCTACGAGATAACTCGAATATTGATAAACGCTATATACATGCGTTACGTGCAAAGTGTGAAGTCATAGTTTGAGTCCGTTTTCTGTGGCGCGTTTTGTGCCACGTGGCTAGTATAAGTTTTGGACGTGTTATATATCATAAAAAGTATTAGATGCAGAGAAAAAAAATTACCACGTTTATGTAATTTTTTTAACATGGGCTCTTCGATTATATCATAACAATATTTTGTGCAAGTTTTCCATTGCCTTAGCTTCAGTGATTTAAAAATCACGCTGCAGAATTTAATTAGAAGTACATGGTGATAGATAATACATGCAATTTAAGATTTTTTTTCTTTTTCATTCCTTTCCCAGATGGCCGACGCCCCGTCCGTAGCGCGCAGTAAGCTCGGCGAATCCTCCGGCGACGCAGACAGAGACCTGATGGCGCAACTGGCCAAGCTCAAGTCCTCATAGTAGACACCACTTTAAGTTTTAACGCGGTACTGTATACTGCAATAATTTTGGGTGGTTTGAAAGACAGCAAAATGAACGTGCCTGACAATAGCTATCGAATACGCTAGTTTGCTCTAAAAAAATGCAACTTTTTAAAAAATATCTCGTCACCAACTCGAATCTATTAGAACCACTAGTAGCCATCCAGAGCGGTGCGTGCGTGCCGCGGGTCCGCGGGTCATTGTTCTGTTAGACGAAGAGGCGGTACTGTTGCATAAACCAGTACCACAAACCACAAACCAGCTTTTAAACCACCCAGAAATCAGAAAATCTGTCACATTGGTTAAAAAAAATAATTTCACACTAGTAGTTTAAAATCTATTAGCGTACGGGAAACTGGGGGTGAGTGTTTCGGAGAGGTCCAGTGAAACGCTGTTACGTCTAGCACGCCGTCTCCCTGGCACATTGTTACGTTTTTAATTATTGCGAAGAAAAAAAATAACCAACACTTCTGGTAAATGTTGTCCGAGGCTTTGCTAGGTACTAAAATGACGGACAGACATATTTTTGTAATCCTATATCTACGTTTTGATTGAGATAATTCAATGCTAAAATTAATAAATTTGGAAATAATTTTTTTTTGTCTAAAAACTATGGTTAACAAAAATGTATTTAAAATGTCGCTTGTACTACCTAGCAATGCTTCAAGTACGATAAATCTAACACGTACAAAAGTTGGAGCTTGAATACGGCAGAAAGGGTGATGAAAACAAGACGGTACTTTGTAGCAACCTGACATTGATTATGGATTGTTATTTGCGTGAATTAGTTTAAGTGATCGCCGAATCTGATGTGATAGGAGGCATTCAGTCCCAAAGACTCCACTGGCTTGGTTCATTCATTCATTCATTCATCAGTGACGTCCTAAAGCTTTGCTAAGCGTTTGTTCCTCCAACTCCATGTTGAGGAGTGTTCCCCTGCGGGTCAGGTGTCAAGTCCGGCACAAACCGGTCTCTGAGAGTCTCGTGTAAGGTCGTTGCTCCAAATGCACAATGTATCGCCAAACTGTAAGATGTAAGATAAGCACACATTTATTATAACCACAAGTTACTTGTCTGTTTATTTTTTTTCTGTGTTGTGTAACACAGAAACAAAATAAACAGTAATAAAAAAAAACATAGATGTAGCCTGTGGTGTGTCACAAAAGGCAGCTGAATCATCTTTGTGCTGAGAGAGCGAGGCCATAGTTTTGCAGAGTTTTTTACAGCTACTTAGCTGTCAGCTCCCCCAGATAACATACCAATTGTCACTAAGTTGTGTTATCCTCGGCTTACATTTGCTTACCAGTCGGCAGTATTCAGATATTGAGATCCATCCAAGAGGCACCATTAGATACACTTGCGCCACAATAAGAACAGATCGTTTTTCTCGCAAAAGTTTCTTAGAAATATCTCATCATGTAAATAATTGATGATTTTTAGGATCCACGACCAAAATGAACTAAAGAGAAAAACCTGGCACTTTATAACGTTTTTGCTAAAAACGGTAATTTTTGGCCTACATGCGATCTTAAAACGGCTCTTAATCTTTTTTTCATAATATTCTAATATTCATTTTTCATAGGTGGCGCTAGTGTACCCCATGGGGGCCATTAGAATTTATCTATGGTTGTTACTATATTATTATAAAACATACAACGTGGCCCGTTTAAGGGGGGGCTTAGGTCTTCGTCACGTAGTCAAGATCCTCTACGGAAATCTCGCGGTTTTTCGAGCTATATTCTATTTTATGCGCGCTTTTTACACACAGGTGGCAGCACTAATTGTAGTGACCCATTTTTTCTAAACTTTCTGTTTGCAAAATTTATTTAGAACCGTATTAATGATTACTACGTGAATAATAGAGGGTAGAGGGGGGGGGGGGGGGGTCTTGGAATATACTATGGGTAACCGATGAGGGAGTGGAGGGGGGCAATTTTTTTCAAAAATGGGTCACGTAGTATGGGTATGTTCCCTAAGCTACTGACTATATTTACCAGTAGATACCTACTGGTAAATATAGTCAGTAGCTTAAAAAGTTATTGTTACTGATATTGCAGCCTGGGCCCAGTTTCATAAAGCTATAATTAGTAATAATCTTACAATTGAAGCAATATGAAACCATGTGAGGAGTGTTTTAAGGGAAAACACGATTCCTTAAAACCCCCCTCACCTCAGATGCAGTTAAAATAGTCTGTGGTAAAGGAAAAGGCGTAACCACAAATAATTTCAACTTCCTCTGAGGTGTTTTAGAGAAAGGTCTTATAAGATTGAACGTGAGTTAAATAAAGTAACTTTACAAAAATTTTTAAGCTGTAGGTACGTGGGATACTCACAAAGTTTTGCGAAAATAAAATAAAGTGATTTATATGTAAATATTTTTTTATTAAATCTTTTAAAACTACTCTCCACCAGCCTCTATACACAGTTTCATGCGTCTGAAACGGTTTTCGAAACCCTTTCCATGCCGCCGCAGACATCTCGCTTACAGCCTGCTCGAACGCTGACAGCGCATCTTCCGTTATCGAAAATTGTATCCCTTTGAGCTGATTTTTATTTTCGGGAATAAAAAGAAGCCCCAGGGTGCTAGGTAAGGGCTGCAGGAGGGTTACCGAGGAGTTTGACCGGCGTGCTGTCCAGGAAGTCCCTCGTTTTGAGCGCGGTGTGCACGGGCGCGTTGACGTAGTGGAGCAGTAGCCGCGCGGTACTACTCTCTCGGCGTGGGTATTTCTTTAGTTTGTAAAGGAATTGATACCAATCAGCCAGTCAAATTGAAAAAGCTCGCGATCAAAATCTTCCCATCGCTTCTCTTTGGTAGGCATTTGGTAGGCAAACACCCAAACCGTCGACTGGCGCTTCGTATCGGGATCGTATTGATAAATCCAGGACTCATCACCTGTAATGATGTCGCCAACACGCCGAGACGAGCCGGCTTCATTATACCAGGGTCTGCTTCTGAGCGTCGGTGAGGTTGTGCGTCACCCAGCGTGAAACTATCCTCCTCACGCGGAGATGCACGTGTAGGATCTCGCGAAGGCTTCCCAATCTAACCTGCAGTATATGCTGAATCTCCCGATACGTTACTCTTCTATTGTATTGGATTAAATTTTTCACTACTAGCACGTTTTCTTCCGTAACAGCCTTCAAAGGGCGAGCACTTCTTTCTTCATTCCCCAAAGTTAGTAGGGGAATGAACAAAGAAGTGGTATCGTTGGTATAACGCTTGAATTAATTATACCAACGATACACGGTTGCCTTGGAAGGGCCTTCATCCATGTATGCCGTTTGAAGTCTATCGTACAATTCGTCCGTTTTCAGGCGATACTTGAAATCGTAAAAAATCATAGCGCAAAAATGTTCCCGGCGCAGATCCATTTTTCAATGAGACATGAGAATTTAAATTAGCTCGCGCAGGCCCTCGTCACTCCATACAAAAAATATTATGAACGTACTTTGTGCCAACATTGAAACAAAAAATATAATCCTGCTAAAACAAAAGGCATTAACTCCGCAGTGAATCACGTAGATGTATCATGATTTAAAATTAAGTCGGGTTATATGTGAAATCTAATGTTGGTATTACGTATTTTGCAAATGGCCGGTAACTTTGTTCGTTTGTCGTTTTTGTGTGGCATTATTTTATTTATTTTAACTTTAGCAATAGGTGTAGTGCGTGAAAAGTAATTAAACAAGAAATATGGGAGGAAAAGCATTGAGGAAATGTGAAATTTGTGGCATTAGAAGAGTCAGAAATTAATATTCTGGCATATTCTTAACCAGATATCCACTGGAGCCAAACAGGTAAAATTAGCAAGTTTATCATAATAAATGTACGCAAATTTTGATATTTATTTAATGCGCTTGGATAAAACAATTGAATTATTTAGAACAATTTACGATTTTGACAAATTTAAATTAACGCCGGTTGTAGTGCGGTACCCATGTGGTACTTTTTTTATCGATATTTTGGACGATTGATTTCTGCCAGATATTTCTACATGCTGTCTAAAATTGATCACAACTACTTAATTTTAAACGTCGAACACCACACAGCAAGAACAGAAATGATTTATGTTGTTTTATTTTGCTCAATTTTGCGGTATAGATAATATATTTTTTGACTTATTGTTTTGTTTGTTGCAGACTCCAAAGATCTGAAATTCGACCAAAGTGCAAAGTTTTGATAGCGACGTGACGCATTGGTGACATTGTTTTCTACACCTGATGCTAAATAAATGATTTAAAAAAATGCCTTTTTCATTATGAAAGTAAGCGATAATCCATTCACACCATGTCATACTCGAAATAATTGAGTTGACCTACTGTGTTGGGATTTATCGCCTACTTTAATTTTCAAAGAATGAAAATGAGGTAAGGGGAGAGGTCTCGAATTTTTTTTTTATCGATATCGATAAGCAGTCCATCACTAATGTTTTGCAATTTCATTCTCATGTTGGTATTATACTATTTTTTTGTTAGGTTGGTACAAACTACGTTCATAATTTTGAAAACGTGTTGTTAGCAAGTGCCGACTCTTATAACGTAGTGATTACATACTCTTTGAGCTCGCGAAAATGTGGAGGGAAATTTTGAAACTGGAACTTACTTTTTTTTTTATTATAAATAATAATATTTTCAAAAGAGTTTTTAACTCGCCAGTCTCTCATACATAAAAACTTTTTTCGCAATACTTTCTGAGTGGCCTGCTAACAATGTTAAATTTTGTATGAATTAGTACCTGTACGAATTGGTTTTTGTCGACACTTTACTATTGAAATACGTTGTTACTAGTTGATTGAGATGGACTGAGTTTTTAACTAAGTAAATGTATCTATACCTAGTAACTACGCCTACTTGATGCATATAATGTAAAAATAGTTAACTATCTGTGATATTTTTGTATTATATGAAGCAATCAATATTATTGATGTTTTATTTAATTCACAGCAAAAAAGTTAAAAATAAACAAACAGACTAAACACGAAAAAATATTACTTAGGTACAGAAGCCCTCGAAGTCGTGTTCAGCTTGAACTACCTACGACGTAGAATTAACAATAAAATACTTACCTTACCTGCATTCTCATTTGCCTTACAATAACTAAACTTCAACGCAAAACTCTAGACAAATACGAACTTTTATTTAATATTTGTTGCTTTTTAGATCTTTATATAAACTTGAAAGTCATATGGACTTCCATACGGGCCGAAGCTGGATCGGAACACGAAAGCAGGTACTCAATTAAAAAATTGTTGTAATGTCTAGGGAAAGTTTATCAGACTAACTTAGAACAATATTAGTGGACACGTTACTAATATACAATTCCGCCAACACATTGCACAAACCTATAGAAAGAGTCATTTCGAGGCGATTTCCGAATGGCTTACGCCCGGTTTCTTGTACACTATCCGTTAATCAACTGTTAACCGCTGTCAGTTGGCCAAAGGTCGTTAGAAAACAGCTGATAACCCTCAAGAGTCTGTTTACAGAACGTTAACGTGCTATAAACCGGGCGTTAGTTGATAAGAATACGGTGTGCTAAGGGTGCGGGCTCGAATCCCGCTTCAGTTCGGATTTTTTTTCTTTCTAATGGTGAAGTTTGCTTATAATTTGTTATTATCAAATTCATATAAAACATTGAGTGCGAAACGTAGTCGGACTCTTCCGACTGAACTTCAAGTAAGTGATTCCGGAATTAAGTTAATATTGTGTGTTACTCTCATTCCTATCTCTTGTTTCGCTCTTTTATTTTATCTGTAAGATACGGAGCTTGATGATTTCACTTTCCTAATTTTCTGGCCACTATTAATTCCACTTAAGGGGCACCGAGTAACACCAGCGGTACCAAGGGAAAACAATCATTACCTATCTTATTTTACAGATCGTATTTGGAAAAAGTGTCTGAACAATCTCTCAATCATGTTAACAGTGATTTTTAGGACCCATAGCCGTGAACCTAATGCGAAAAACCCAGGACTAGATATCATTAACGCCAAAAAGGCCTCTTTGGCATAGGTAATTATCTAGTCCCAGCTCCGTAATACTGGGTTTTCGGCTGTAGGTCCTTTAAATAACTAATAACATGATTGAGAGATTGTAGACATTTTGCAAATACGATCTGTAAAAAAATCGGCCAAGTGCGTGTCGGGCCACGCGCAGTGTAGGGTTCCGCAGAAAGAGGGGGTTTTATATGCTTTACGATTTTGTACGAAGTTTTCCTGTCAAAAGTTGGTCGTCTAACTACACTCACAATATTTTTAAACGACCAATCCAACGATATCCCACGTTGTGGTGTAGGCGAGAAAAAAAATTGCACCCCTAATTTAGGTGTAGGGGTACCCTTCAAATATATTTTTTTAAGATTTTATTCGACCGTTTTGTTGGCGTGAATAATATGTATGTATAAGTATGCCAATTTCAGCTTTCTCGTACTAATCGTCTGAGCTAGGCCGCGGACAGACAGACGAACATGGCGAAACATGGCGCTAGTGTTACTCTATGGAGCCCCTTAATATTTTACTTGGCTTGAGACGCGATGGCATTGAAATTCAACTCGCAAACGCGTCGTTAGGATCAAAATTTAATGAATTTTACACCTTCTGTTTGCCCACTCGATAATGTCTCACAGGCTATGAATATTTTAAAGTGTAACCCCAAACTAAAAACACCGGCAGATATTTTGTCGGTTTTTCGTGGTTTTCCCGTGCACTAAGGAGACATGAGTCCTAATGGTAATGTCTGCTAATCTTTGTTGACAGCTGTCAGTTTATTTCCCGCTTTCTGGAACACTAACAATTTCTTAATCTGCTGTTAACACCTGACAGTTTTTTTGTACGCAATTTGGCCAATTGACAGCTGTTAAACATGTTACGTAAAGCACGCTGTCTCGCTCGCACAAATTGTCATTTTAAATTGTTCTAACAAAATGTGTAAACTTTTGATAAATGTGGTCTGAGGGTTTGATGCATAATTAAATTATGGACATTTTAAATATATTTTAAGTTTTCCTATACTTACGCAGTTTCTAGATAATAAAGAAAAGTTTAAAAAATTATTTTGCAATCAAATTCCAATCAAAAACTTAGTAGGTACAGGATAAGAAATATATGCCTTAAATATCCGCAATTTATTTATCCATCAAACCCTCAGACCACATTCATCAAAAGTGTTAAATTGTGCAAGCGAGACGGCGTGCTCCACGTAAGAACAGCCTTAACAGTAGATTAGCAGATTAAAAGTGTACGAGAAACCGGAGGTAAGGCACTATCTAATAGGTATTAGATAGGTATACTGAATATTCGCTTCCTAGGTACGCAATATAGAAAGAAAGGAAGAGGATATTTATTTAAATTGTCACAGAAACACAAAGTAAATATGGTTACATGCCTATATTAGTGCCTTACCCCCGGTTTCTCGTACACTATCAATCTGTTAATCTACTTCAAGAGCTTACTTTTTATCAAGAGCTTGGTTGTAAGTAAGGAAATCGCACGCGACTTAGGTTGTACAACGTAACTCTTGCGCAACGTAGGTAAGTTTGAATAACATTTCAATGCGTTTGCCTTGTAGACACGTTTGATGATCCAATGACCACCCTACGACAATAGGCATTTTTCATGCAATACGATGAAATTACGGATATTTTAAATACATTTTTGTTCTCCTTTGTTTTTGATCAAGAAAAGTTGTTTTCAAGATTATTGATTGAATATCAATAACAGCGGTGGTAGCCTAGTGGGTAGAACATTGGACTCGGAAGCGAGAGACCCAGGTTCGATTCCCAGTGCGGGCATGTACCTATGGACTTTGTTTTCTAAGTTTTGTACATTTGTGAAGTTATAGTAGCAATACCACTCGCTAACGGCGAAGGAAAACATCGTGAGGAAACCTGAGTGTCTGAGCTATTCACACACCTCAGCGCTCGAAATCGCCAATTCGCGGTGGGCGCGCGTGGTGATTAAGCCTGTACTCTCTCCCTGAGAGAAGGCCTGTGCCCTACAGTGGGACGAATAAGGGCTGCTTGTGTATGTATGTATGTATACAGTGCCCAATTTCCCAAAGGTATGAGGGGAAAGTCGAAAACGGCTTTCTGTTCCCATGTTGTTCTCTTCACACTGACAAAACTTTCTCTACAGTGTCATTGTACAAGAAATTTTCATCAAAGCGAGGAGTCGAGCGGCAACATGATTCCCGATCACTACTTCGACGATGGTATCAACAACTCGCTCCTGAGGCGCGACATGAAACATGTACAGGAGAATAGAATACTTTACGAGAAGAATCAGAGGGATTATGTAAGTACCTACCGAGAAGTTTTTCCGGCGAGTTGGCTTATGTTCAGTTTCATAAAACATTACTAAAGAGAATCCAGGACCCCGTTTCTTGAAGCGACTAGCGACAACAATAGAAAAAAAATTAAGAAGAAGACGAAGTACCTACATTTATTTAACGCCACATATATACAAGACGTAAAACAGAAAGAAAAAATAAAATTAAAAAATAAAAAACACGGCAGAACAACAACTAGGGAGCACGAGCTATGTCCATGCGGCGGTAAAACAGCCTCACGCTCAGTAATCGCTGCAGTTTTGTTGCCCACAGCACTGATTTTCAGCAAGGGCCTGGTCTAGCGACTCGGGGAACATGGCATCGACGCAGACAGAGTGTATTATTATTAGTAAATACAATACAATACATAAGGCGTACATGGCCATGTAACCATTTATTGTTACTATTACTATGCAAAGATTTATGAACTGACTAGCTTTTGACCGCGACTTCGTCCGCCACAGAATCCGTTTATACGATTCTTGCACAAAGCCATCTATTTTTACAATACAACGTTCGCTCGCACAGCGCCATCTATTTTAAACTGAAAATAAATATTAAATATTATCCCACGGGAACACGTTACCGGGATATCAAATAGGTATGCTATGGCTCAATCAGGTCTATCTGTACGCCAAGTTTCATGTAAATCCGTTTAGCCGTTATTGCGTGATTGAGTAACAAATATCCAAACCTTCAAAGATCTTCACAAACTTTCACACAGATTTCTTTAATCAAATATTGGCGCTCCCTAACGGTTAGCATGCCTGTACCACCTTCTGAGGATATCAGCTTTTAATTAAAATGCTTTTGGAAATAAATATTCTTATAACATTGTTTTAAGTCTAAAGTTTTGTGTGCATATGTTGTGTAGAGCTATCATCCCCACAAACAACTATAACGAGAGAGTGAAACATTCAATGTCGAACGCTACGGGACTGCTAAAATATGGCCCACACCCCTTCGTGGGAGACGTGAAAAAAAGGTCCTACATCATCATAATGCAATTTGCGTCTATCTTTATACGTGCATGTTACCTTTTCGGGGGAGCTTTGCTGTACTTAATATTGTCAAGCGATACAGGGTCGTTTGCTACTTAAATAAGCAGCAAACTGTATACGCCCCGCTGCAGGGCGCAGGCCTTCTCTCAGGGACAGAGTCTGGACTAAATCATCACAAATTCCTATTGCGGATGGTCGATTTTAGCGCAAGGTGTGGTGAGAACACCTCAATACTCGTGTTTCCTAGCGACCTCTTCCTTGACAGTCAGCCAGTGGTATTGCAAATTTATAAATGTACCTAAATTAAGAAAGAAAGAAAGAGGATATTTATTTAAATTGTCACAGAAACACAAAGTAAACAAAAGGTACACAAACAAAAGACACGAACATCAACAAAACAGAGATAAAACAAAACAATCGTGAAGTGAACATTTGAGGCATATAGAGTCAAAGGCAGCCGGGTACTTAGAAAACAAAGTCACTGTTACATGCCGGTATTTGAACTCACGACCTCTCGAATGTGTTCTTCCGATGCGCTATCACCTGAGGCTATCACAGTGGCGTAGCGAGCGTTTCAGCCGCCCGGGGCGGAAGATAATTTTGCCGCTTTCTTATTTAGGTATTTCAATTTGAAAGACCGTATTGCCGAAAAGTTCTTTAGAAAATCTAAAGACTTCGGCAATAATAGTGTGTGTTAGATAAATAATAAACAAATTTTACAGTTTGTTTAAAATTAAATAGGCTAGTATATAATAAGTGTTGCCTAAACTAGATTACTTTCCTGAATCTTAGGCATATTTACAAAAAATCTTAATGAAAGCAGAATTTTTACATTGTTCGCAAAATTAAATAATAATTATACAAACATCGTGGGGAAACCTGGGTGTCTGAGCTATTCACATACCTCAGCGTTTGAAATCGCCAATCCGCGATGGGCACGCTTGGTGATTAAGCCCATACTCTCTCTCTGAGAGAAGGCCTGTGCCCTACAGTAGGACGTATATAGGCTGTTTATGAAAGAGATTTGCTTTATTGTTGTTAGATAAATAAATGTATAAATCGAACAATTATTGATTGTTACAATTAAAATACCTACCAATGCTGGAAATGAATCCGAGGTCAGGCTTATGCATACGTCATCGATTTAATTTGTAAATTGCATCAAGTGATTGTGCTATTGTTTACCTGACGTTTGCTAAAATATTGTATTGTAGAGGTATTGTGACTTTTAAATAAATTTAAATACTTATCATACTTCGCAAGTTTTTCAACGCCTGTAAAGACCTGCCAGGTTTGGTATGAAAACTGTCACACCATTTTTTCCGTGATTATCAACAAACTGCTAATTCTGTAAAAACCGTTATCATTGGCCAGTTCTTATATATCGTAAGTATATTTTGTAAGACGAGTAGTTAAATTATTACTTATTGTAAAATTTTGCCACCCTCGCCTCCACTACGCTACGCCATTGCGCTACCATACCACCGCTCAGTGGTAATGTTTGGTTACTTGAATATTCAACTTAATTTAGATATTTATTAGGAGAAATATAGACAAAGATAGTAATTTTTTTTATATCTTTTTACAATATAAGCCAAGTCAATATTATGGCACTGGCAGTTACTGTTCGTTCACCGTGGAAGTCTATTACATGGCTCCTTTAAAAAAAAATCTTACTTCTTAACTGCTAAGTGAACTGAAAATAATAAAAAACCTATTTAGAGGCTAAAAGGCCGTGTCCTCAGCACGGGTTAGTGCAACAAAAAGAATATAATGAAAATAATAAGTATTATATTATTTTTGTTGCACTAACCCGTGCTGAGGACAATTTTAAAAACCTATTTAGAGGCTAAAAAATTCCACCCATGCCGGGACTTGAACCCGCGACCTCTGTGGCACGGTTAGCCAGAGGTCGCGGGTTCAAGTCCCGGCATGGGTGGAATTTTTAGCCTCTAAATAGGTTTTTTGAAAATAATAAGTGCTCAAAAATTTTGATATTCCCTTTATGGTACTTCAATCAACATTTTGTAAACTTATAGTTGCAATAAATGACGACTCAATGATGACCTTCTATGACAGGAGCAGGAACAGCGCGACATGTTGTCATCACAAGACGGCGACACGTGCGAGCGGCACGACCAGTTCTACCGTGATCACAAGCTGCTGCTAGTACTGTTCCGGGTGCTAGCTGTCATGCCCATCACCCGCTCCAGGCCAGGTAACTCGCATCAAACCCGTCTTCTTCCATTTTTGTCGACAGACTTAGGTACCTACCTACTTAACTGCGTCGTTCATTCATTTGTTGCTCGACTTCCAATTAATGAACATAAGGCGGTGACACGTGTGAGCGGCACGGCCAGTTCTACCGTGACCACAAGCTGTTGCTAGTACTGTTCCGGGCGCTAACTGTCATGCCAATAACTCGGATCACACCCATCTCTCACCATTGGTCGCCTACCAACCCGTGTCGCTTATCCATTAGTTGCTTAGCTGTCATTGATATTGGTGTATTGAACTTGTTCTTGATACGACGCAAGATCTGAAAACCGAATATAAAATAAATCTATCTTCTTCATTTGATGATTTTCCTATTGGGGGTCGGCTATCATTGCAGCTTCTTCATAGTAAGGAACAGGCCTTCTCTCAGAGATAGACGTGCCTGAGATAAAGAGTGAGGTAAAAATAAATGTCTGCGCTCAGGATGAAATGCGCTTGGTCATTTAACAAACCGCCCTAAACGGTAGGTGCTTTCTTATTGTACTTATACTTTATTTTCCGCCCAATCCCCAGCATTCCAGCATAAGATACTGGCATGGGCTCTGCTCTACAAAAGAAAAATGGGACTGCCTGCCATTGCAAGTTAAGATTTTTCCCTGTGCCGATGACCTTGAGCGTTTGACACAGGTGTGCAGCACTTCAACATTTCGCCGCTAGATGACACGACTGAATTAATTTCTAGTAGTAATCTCCATAGAAAGACGCTCGCGCTGCCGCACACACACAGTCTCATTCCCTTCGCGTAAGCACACGCCGCCAAACGCACACATATATAGCCGAATTTCGAACGCGTCGAGCGAGCCGAGCGGTTTCTACTTTTCTAGCCGGCTCGCCAGCCCGCCCGCGTACGCGTAGATTGAATAGACTTCAATCTAATGCCTTCTTGTATAGCATGCGTCATCATTACAAACAAAAAGTACATCTCTTCAAAACTTATCTATGCTTTGTAGAAAGAATAGCTTTCAAACAAAAATCACATGTTTGGTAAGTACGTATTTATTTACCTACCTACTTATGAAATAGTACATGTTTTTGCACAACAACAGGTTTTTATGTCAAAAAGTGAAAAAAAATCATCTTATCTTTTTTCAATAAAGTGAATTTGACTTTGATTTCACATGGATGTATTTCGGGACTCAGTGGCAGAATTGGAACGTAGGAAGCGACTTCCCCATATGAAATAAAAAATATATTTCTAATGCCAATTCCATGGAAAGTAGAAATTACGACCATTTTAATTGTTATCCGGATTTTACGTCGTTAGGGTTGTCACGCTCTCAGATAGTAATTTATAATCCGGATCTGATTTGATTTTGAAAAAAATATGTAAATACCTGGTGCCGTTATTATTGATATTAATTAAAATAGTAACATGATATACATCGCATATAACAACTTTATGTACACGGTGTGACGTGAAGAATGTATATAGGTACATAAAGTTGATCAGCGAAAAACACCTAGATAAAATTGTTGTCCCATTTTGATATTACTAACTTGAAATTTTCTATACGATTAGTTTTTTTGCTAAAACCGACGGAGAAAATCGAAAACTTGGAGAAGCTGGTCTCCATGAGTTTCATTTTTTTCAACGGCTTGGGATAATGGTAACACTTAGGGGTGGTCTTTTAAAACAACATAAACTCGTTGCATAAACCCTAGATAGGACGGTGACGTAAATTAATTTTTATGGCAAATTTAATAATGCCGATTGAAAAGTAAAATTGCTTAAATTTTCAACCAACACCTAATGCAGGTTTTGCCACCGGGCCCCGCTGGTCTAGCGGCTGGACTAATATGGTATCAACTTTATAGTCACACAGCGTTTAAATGCTAAAATAACTAGACGTGTGAAAATTCTTGAATTTTTGGTTGTTCTAATTTCGGTCTTATCAGGTGCTAAAAGATTTCCAAGTTCCACATATGGTGTAAACTTGGAATTTTCCATCCTTACAGGGTGATCCCTCAAACCGATAAGAAAAATCTGACTTGGAAAATCCGGTCTCTACAGCTTTTTTGTCAAAGCCTGAGAAAACGGTAACATTACGGGGTAGTCTTGTCGAACAAATGTTGAATAAGACCTTGGGTTGGATGACAACGTTAACTTACTTTTTACAAAATGGCGTAAGTCAAATTTCAAGCTGGCTCCTAAAAATTTAAAAATTCTGATTTTTATCTCTGGCTCCGTTTTTCTATGAAAATTAGTATTGGAGGTTTTTGTGGTCGCTGATGACTACTCTGCGCCATGTATTGAACGCAGGTTTGATGACTTCCAGCCTCCCGAACAAGCCGGTTTCCGAAAGGGCTTTAGTACCATTAGACCACATCCACACGTTGCGGCAAATTATACAGAAGACTGAGGAGTATAATTTGCCATTATGCTTTGCGTTTGTGGACTTTGAGAAAGCCTTCGATTCGATCGAGTTATGGACAGTGCTCGAGTCTCTCCAGCGTTGCCGTATTGACTATCGGTATATCGAGGTGCTGAAATGCTTGTACAACAGTCCACTATGACCACAGAACTATTAAAACACGTTGGTTGACCGTTAAAGACAGATACTTTTTTATTAAAACCATAAACAACTTCAGACAGCATTTCGACCTGTTTTGATATAATCTAACACTTTTTCACCTGTCATCTTTGTCATTTGGGGCATATCGTTCTTCTTGCTTTCAAACCTTTTTTTGAAGAAGCCTTTTGCAGCGAATGCAGCGCTACTGGAATCTGTGTCGACATTCGATACTTCCATGTCAAGCAACTTCGATTTTATGACGTCTGTGGTAATCTGAATGCCCGAGTGTTCAATTGCCATAATCATTGGAGAAAATCGTTCTGGCAAACCCGCTAATAGCAATGATCCAATCCATTCTTCCGTTATTTTGAATCCCGTGCCATCCAACTTCTGGGCCGTGTCCACAATCTGCGTTACATAGGTTGTCATAGAATCACAATTCTCCAGCCTAATCGATATCAGATGACGAAGCAAGGTAATCTTCCTTGCGTAACCCGAGTCATCGAACATAGACTTCAACCTAATCCATAACGCATGTGACGTCGCCGAATTTTTGACATGCACGTATAACGAAGAGTCAATCGTCAATATCAGCTTTGCCCTTGTTTTAGCGTCAGTTTCAGCATCTTCTGGCTTTAATTCTGTACCGGCCACTGGTTTGATGTACTTCACCAAACCTTCCAGTACCAACAAATTTTCAGCCGCAAAACTCCACTCATCGTAATTTTCTCTCCCCTTCAATTTTGGCACACTCGAAATATAGTTCGCGGTCATTGTCTACGGTAACGCAAATTAATATTTCAACTGTAATTACTCAAAAAATTACTGAAAATATCGGACTGGGCCCATAACCTATTAAAACACGTTGGTTGACCGTTAAAGACAGATACTTTTTTATTAAAACCATAAACAACTTCAGACAGCATTTCGACCTGTTTTGATATAATCTTACAAGAACCACTATGTCGGTCCGAGTACAGGAACAGAATTCGGACGCAATTCCATTGAAAAAGGGCGTAAGACAGGGAGACGTTATCTCTCCAAAAATGTTCACAAACGGACTGGAAGATACCTTCAAGCTTCTGGAATGTCAGGGACGCGGCATCAATATCAATGGCGAGTACATCACTCACCTTCGATTTGCCGACGATATAGTAGTCATGGCAGAAACGATGGAAGACCTCGGCATAATGCTCGAAGACCTCAGTCGAGTTTCCCAACGGGTGGGCCTTGAAATGAACATGGACAAAACGAAGGTCATATCGAATGCTCGTTTTGTGCCCACCCCAATAACATTGGGGAACTCGACTCTCGAAGTTGTAGACGAATACGTCTACTCAGGACAAACAGTCCAACTAGGCCGGTCCAACTTTGTGAAAGAGGTCGAATCCAACTTGGCTGGGCAGCATTCGGGAAATTTAGAAAAGTCCTTTCGTCTAATATACATCAATCACTCAAGACAAAATTATACAACCAGTGATGACTTAAGGCACTGAAACGTGGCCTCTCACTATGGGCCTCCTAAGAAAGCTCAAGGTCACGCAAATAGCTATGGAAAGGCCTATGCTTTCTCTACGATATCGAATCAGAAATGATGAGATTCGTAGAGGAACGAAAGTCACCTTAGCCCAGCGGATTACTAAGTTGAAGTGACAGTGGGCGGGGCACATAGCAAGCAGAACTAATGGCCGATGGGGCCGAAAAGTTCTCGAATGGAGACCACATATCGGCAAGCGCTGCGTAGGACGACCAGCCGACAGATGACCTCATCCAAGTGCCAGGAAGACGCTGGATGAAATCCGCTTCCAACTGGTCTTTTTGGAAATGCATGGAGGAGGCCTATATCCAGCAGTGGACTTCTTGTGTTTCCATGACTCGAGAGGTTTCTTTACAAAAGCTGCTGAAAACTTAAAATATAGTGTAAAAATACAGAGGTTTTTATAAACATTTTAAAATAGTGGAATTTTGATAAATTTGAAGCTTGGATTAAGATTTTGGCTCAAAATCTTTGAATTTAAATCATCGACTTTACGCATTTTTTTATTTTATTTTACACTACGCGCATTCACTAAAGCGGTTTCAAAAGGGTGAATATGTGTCATCACTATCGTGCCTGTGTGGCCAATAGTCCATTGAGCAAATCTGACTCGATAATTTTTTTTCTATGGTATAACACAAACAAAATTATAAAAATTTTAAGAACAAAAGCAAAATAATTAATTTTTTACAGAAGAAAAAAAAACATTTCAAAATGGATATTGACCAAAGAAATAAAACAAAAATAATGAAAATGGAAAAAGACTTCGTTGCTAAGGATGTTGGTAAAAGAGCTACAAATGGATTTGAGTGCTTATTTGGCCTGCATCCTTGTTTCAGCACAAAGACTGATAAATATAATTATTAATCAACAGTGCCTCCTCGTCTTAACTTATATTGGTATATTATAACAGATTAATCTGTTGATAATCGTATTAATAGTGTAATTCATACCATTTCTATTATTTCATTCCAATAGCACAGGAAACATACAGCATTTAAGTGATTTTTGGCGTTAAAGCTGATAGTTAAAAACTATCTATACTATAGTGCAGGGAATTCTAGTTTGATTGCGTTGTGTGGACGTTATTATTATTATAATTTTGGAACTCCCCACCGACGAATATTTTCAAGATACATTACACTGTTCATTGTGACACTTAAATAAAAATATGTAATATCGGTAAACCAGGAACGCAGATTTTTGTTTAATCTACTGTGTGATACAGTACTTCTATTTCTATTTGGTTACTTTTTGTTACACTTTTCCTTTTTGTTAAGGTTTCAGTTTATTTAAGTTACTAATCAATATTATTTATTGTACACACCAGAAAACAATTACAGAGACAACTGTTACATAATAAGTACAATAAGTCAAAATTTATGTCAAATTAATTAGAAATGTCACAGCACAAAATAAATTACAATACAACTAAATTAAATTATCACCATATAAATAAATTACATAATTACTTCATTAAATAAAAAATATAAAAAACATAAGAATAAAGGAAAAAAAAAAAAAAAAACCACACACACACACACACACACACACACACACAAGTACAGTCAATTAAATAAACCGCCCCGAGACATTTCCGACCCAAAGGTACCCATAACACTGGCAGCGTTACCGCGCTGCACAGCGAGGGATATCCTTTGCATCAAAAATGCCCCTGAGCGGTAGTCAAAGCCACGGTTCCTGAGACGATGCCCTATCTCCTTGACAAAAACTTTCCCCTGGGCACCCCAAACTCCAGTGGTTTCTATGGCGAGTGGCACAAACAGATAGCTGCTCATCAGCTGGCTATATTTTGCACACTTGAGTCTAGCTGCAGCTTCAGCAGCTGACCCAGGTACGGCAGCCGTAGAACCCACGTGTGAAGGTGCGAAAGTGCATACGCAGGTGGCATCCCAAAGCAGACACCGACCCCTCTCCCACGGTATCAAAGTAAGACCGTCCGGACGCTTTCCATCACTACGCATCAACCCCGGCGGTTCAAGAACCGCAGGGATATCCGCCGAAATGAGAGCCCTCCGAACGATATCATTAATGGAATGATGCCGTGAGAATCTGCCCGCGCTCCGAACGCAATAAAGCCCATGTCGGCCCCGCGAATCCACCTCCGCACCACAAACACAACGATGCGGTTGACAGATGTCACAACCCAAACGTAGCGCCACCGCCACACGCAAGGAATTGTCGTCTAAAAGAGTTCCCAGAAAGGGTGAAGGCAAAGCATGGAGCCATAGCCCGGAGTCAGGCTGGGAAACTGCCCGCAAACGCGCAAGTTCAACACCAGAGCACTGCTCCACAAGTTTATTCAGTGCTACTCGACACATCTCTTCGTCCCAAGCTCGCTGCCGATCAGGCTGCTCCGGCAAATCACTACTTGGACAAAAAGCCCGCCACAGCCCCAAAGCCTCCTCCGCAAAAGGAATGCGGAACCCGTCACCATTAACTCGTAAAATGCGAGTGACCAGGTCCAACACGCCCCGCGAGGAAGCCAAAAAAGCCGGCAGTTCAGTGTCCTGCAGACGACGAATGCCCAACCCGCCATGTCTAATCGGCAGCGCAGCCTGGGACCACTGGAAAGCAGTCATTTCGATGTTCATAACACACTCCAACAACTCCTTGAGCATGTTATCGTACATCAGTGACTCCTCTTTGTATAACCAGATGGGAGCAGTTCGCAGAGTGTACGTTAGCCTCGGGATGGACAGGCAGCTTCGCAAAATGACTAAAGCCACATGCGCAGAAAGTTGTTTAAGATGTGGCTTGGTCCCTGCCAGAATTTTTAACTTTGTCCTCAGTACCCCCGGCACCCCCTCCGGAAAAACTGGAGCACCCAAAAGTGTAAACCCCGCCTTATCTAAAATCCTTACGGCCGGCATTAAAGCATCTACTCGCGTTTGCACAGCTTGAGGAAGTTGCCCTGAGCAAGGAAACAATTCACACTTTTGCGTGTTCAAGTGAAGCCCCAATGTCCCGAAGCTCCGAACCAGTGTCTCAATGTCATCCATGACCACCTCCGGGCTACCCCCCAGAGTACCATCATCCAAGTACCACGTGTTTAAAGGAGATCTCAATGAGGTAACCACATCCTGAATTGCCAGGCTAAACAGTAAGGGCCCCAAAGGATCACCCTGTTGTGCACCAACTTGTGACTCCACCAGTTTGTCACCGTAAAATAAGTCACTAGGTCTCGCATAGCACTGGTGGAGGAAAGGGTAGAGAGATGGGATATGAGCCCGAACCTTACTTAAAATTACATCCCGCTCAACAGCATTAAAGGCGTTCCTAAGGTCAACTTTGACAATTATATCGTCGGAAGCGCTTCTGGAGTAAGCAAAAGCCCTAGTAGCATGAATTGCGGCCTCACAACCTAACGGAATGCCAAAGCCCAATTGCTGAGGTTGCAAATGTGAAGCCATGACGTTCCTAACCGCACCGCAACCTAGCTTAGCGACCAAACGCCGAAGCACACTGCCTACTGCAATAGGGCGGATACCACCATCCTTCTTCTTCAGGGCGCAGAGGGAGGCACCATATAAAATCGGACAGACTTCTCTATTCACCATGCCCTTCAGCATGAAGTTTGCCAGATTACAGAGAGCACGCAACAGGGCAGCACCGTTATCTCCAGCCCCAGAAGACGTCAATTCCTTTAGTAGCTGCGGACGGATCCCATCTAAGCCCGCCGCAGATCCGCTATTAAATGAGCCAATAGCCTGTATAATATCTTGTACGTCTACTGTCAAGAACTCACTAGACAAGTTCGGCTCCGGAGGGAAATCCAAGCTGCGACTCGGCGCCGGGTGCTTAAGCCGCAAGGCTTCCAAAGTCTCGTCATTGTCATCAGCCAAGGTACTATCCGACAAAAGAATACGTACTGCACCACTTAAGTCACCGTCGTGAACCTTGGCTTCAACAGTCTTATAAATTTGACGCTGGCCATTAGACGAACTTCTTGGCGTAATACCCGTCGAAAGCAGTCTGTCTAAACTACCGACAGTGATATTGTCTTTGACTTTGGAGGTTAGAGATCTGCTTGCGTCCTCAGCCGATGGAACACTCAGACAGGAGTATGAGAAAGTCAGAAGATCATACCAATCATCTGCACCATTCGACTGAACGCACTTCTCAATTATTTGAGCTAGTTTACCGGCAGCCAAGTACCTCGCACCCTTGGGGACATGTTTTAAAACGCGAACCCGTTTCCGGAGTAAAGGCAAGTCGGATAAGGTTGGCGGCGGTGGAGGGGGAATGCTGACTCCATCCTGCACGACAGGTTGAGAAATGCCACCCCTATGAACCCTACTGATATGAACGTTTAATCCAAGCGGAACAACGAATTGTCTCGAGGAACCAGGGCAATGAGGGCAAACAGCCCTAGACTCACTCATATTGTTTTTAAAACATTTCGATGTTTGATAAATAAGTATCTTATAAAACAGGCAATGTCATGAAAAAACAATTACAAAGTATCGCAAATACAAAAACAATGTATATATGTCAAAAAAGCGGAAATTAAATAAAAGAATTAAACTATGCCCATTAGGTGCAACAATAAATAATGTCTAAAAGCACAGCGCCAATAATCAAAAATAAAAAGCTATGATGTCAAGAGTAACTGAATTATAAAGAACAGCTATTCATTAGCAATTTCAGTGCTTATGATTGAACTAATCGAGTCAAAAAAAAAAAAAAAAAAAAAAAACTGCAGCAAAAAGATCAAGCGGGAAAGGCAGCACTTTTACCGCATAAAGGTGTTGGAGTATTCTCAAGCGACCGTTGCAAGCGGGCGGACGATAATGCACGCGCAGCGTGCGTGACCCGATGCGGCCGGCTCGCCGACGACGACGGCGCACGAAGATTCACGGAAGCGCCCGAAACCCGAAGTGTGTGGAGATGAGGACCGATGATTCACCAAGCGCGCTTTGACGACTCGGAACGAAATGAAGCTCTCGCCGAAAAAATAGCCGTTGAAAGCAATAAAACTGCTATATCTGCACAACCCGTGGATGGAATCTGACTATTTTTTCACTCTCCATGAGGATTTCTTTTTGGCTTTCCACGTATGTCTAATAAGACGAAAAACCTCGGTTTTTAATAAATTTAAACGCGCAATAATTATGGAGCAAACAAACGCGGACCGCCCTGCAATGCGCGCGATCGCAACTCAGTTTCAGTTGTTTTTTTTTTGTTACGTGTACAAAAAATTACCTACTTTCTTTTGTTGTCATTATAATTACGGAACCCAAAAAATATTATGCGCGTTAAATTATATATTTAAATTACGTTGTACCTAAAAATGAGCACCGAATAAATCTTGAATAAAAAAAACCCGGATTTTGTGCCAACCCTAGCAAAAACAATTGAATAGGATCAACTTATACATGTCATGGAAGTGTGATTTATATTACATGTAGGGAAGGTAAAGAGCATAATTATTGCAGTGTAGATAACTTATCCCAATACAGCGGAATTTCGAGAAAATAAAAAAACTAAAAACAAGTACCTACACACGTATATAAATTATAATTCCTACAAAATTTTTAGCATTACGCCATTGATTCTTCTAACAATACTTCCGCATGTACAATAAAATGCGTGATAAAAATATACAGCGTTTTATTTTATTTAAAACAGAAAAACATGTCAGGCAGATAGAAAAAAAATTCAGAGACGAAATCTACACAGATTCGTTTTGTATGTTTAGAAAAGGTTCTAAACAGCATTATTGACACAATTCATATAACTATGTAAAATATTTTTCTATATATCCGGATGGGAACGACCGAGCCGAGTTCGATAGCGCTATCTTCTTCTGTCGCTACGGAAGTGAGCGGTGCGGAAATACTAAGTACTGTAATTCGGCTTGGTTCACTCAAAGGTTATGAATCAAGTATTATTCGTAACGCCCCAATCGAAATTATTATTTACCAACACATTATTTACCGCCTATGTACCCTACAATCTAACGAGGAGGCGAAGTGCGAGCGCAAGGAGTGAAACAAAACTCAATCAAACTAAAATGAACCTTAAATGCTAGTAATTAGAGACTACAAGGCTCGAGCAACAAGTCTGGCCGCGTGCGGCCGACCTAATCGCGACAATAAATGGATTATAATACATAGGTAGTTAGGTTTAATTTTTAATGAACCTCACTTTTACCGTGATTTAGGCACAAATAGTAAAACGATGTTTCGCTTAGGTTGGTAATGTTACAATAGCTCGGATGGGAAGAGGCGTCCCTTGAACGGCAGAGAGCTCTTGGTTCGAATACTAGTAAATGATCGGTTTCCTTTTTACTTTTCTTTTTTAGTTATTTACTTAAATAAAAAAATACAAGAATTGGGATTTTATATTGTATGTTTTTCTAACGATTGAAGCTCGATCACTACTACAAAAATCAGTTGCCGTGCGTTGGTCTTGCAAACACTCGAAAATGTCTCCACCGATTGGACTAATAGCTATATAATATTTTTTTGTTTTGTTCGGACATGGGACGTGGGGCGAGGGCGCGGAAAAGACCCATCCCTTCAGGAGCCTGTTTCATAGAACTACAATTCATTGTGACTATGACAATTCGATGTACATTGCAAAGCCGATTAACCCACAGATTAACAAATAGACTCTGCTGCGCAGTGTACTTCGAATTGTCATAATAAACTACGAAATTATAGTTTTATGAAACTTGACCCAGTACATTTTGTACGAAAGTGAATTGGAAAGATGCGGCGTCTTTTTCGGTCCCTCGCCCCACGTCCTTGGCCTACAATCGGTAATTTTGTATGAGAATTGCTACTTTGAATTAATTTCACTATATGGCGCTCGAGGTGAACTTTGGAAGGTTGATTTATGATTGATAAATCGCTTATGAAAAGTTACAATGAAATCAATGGTGATGCGAAGAGCGCCTGGTCACAGACAACAGGCAACGAGTAGGCTGGGCGTTCCTCGTAAGGCGTAATGTGATAAATTGATGAAAACGTTTTTTCTGAATGAGTAACTATTGTTCCTGTTAGTTTTAAACATTAACATACAAGATTTTGATATTGCCCGTAAGACTGTATAAGCTTAAGGGGCTACAGTGTGCTGGAACTGGCTAGCAAACGTTTTTGAATCGCTTGTGACATCCTCTAGGAATATGGCAGACCGTTGAAATTAATATATGATATAATTTAACTCCTTGATTCCCTATTGGATGTTTGACAACTGTCATAACCTTACGCCTTCTATGAGTAAATATATTCCGTAAGAATGCTTAAAAAAAAGCTAAGAATTTATATACCATTTTAAATGCGCAGTGGATTACGTTTAAGCTTATACAGTCTTACGGGCAATATAAAAATCTTGTATGTTAATGTTTAAAACTAACAGGAACAATAGTTACTCATTCAGAAAAAACGTTTTCACCAATTTATCACATTACGCCTTACGAGGAACGCCCAGCCTACTCGTTGCCTGTTGTCTGCGACCAGGCGCTCTTCGCATCACCATTGATTTCATTGTAACTTTTCATAAGCGATTTATCAATCATAAATCAACCTTCCAAAGTTCACCTCGAGCGCCATATAGTGAAATTAATTCAAAGTAGCAATTCTCATACAAAATTACCGATTGTAGGCCAAGGACGTGGGGCGAGGGACCGAAAAAGACGCCGCATCTTTCCAATTCACTTTCGTACAAAATGTACTGGGTCAAGTTTCATAAAACTATAGGTAATTTCGTAGTTTATTATGACAATTCGAAGTACACTGCGCAGCAGAGTCTATTTGTTAATCTGTGGGTTAATCGGCTTTGCAATGTACATCGAATTGTCATAGTCACAATGAATTGTAGTTCTATGAAACAGGCTCCTGAAGGGATGGGTCTTTTCCGCGCCCTCGCCCCACGTCCCATGTCCGAACAAAACAAAAAAATATTATATAGCTATTAGTCCAATCGGTGGAGACATTTTCGAGTGTTTGCAAGACCAACGCACGGCAACTGATTTTTGTAGTAGTGATCGAGCTTCAATCGTTAGAAAAACATACAATATAAAATCCCAATTCTTGTATTTTTTTATTTAAGTAAATAACTAAAAAAGAAAAGTAAAAAGGAAACCGATCATTTACTAGTATTCGAACCAAGAGCTCTCTGCCGTTCAAGGGACGCCTCTTCCCATCCGAGCTATTGTAACATTACCAATCTAAGCGAAACATCGTTTTACTATTTGTGCCTAAATCACGGTACCTATGTATTATAATCCATTTATTGTCGCGATTAGGTCGGCCGCACGCGGCCAGACTTGTTGCTCGAGCCTTGTAGTCTCTAATTACTAGCATTTAAGGTTCATTTTAGTTTGATTGAGTTTTGTTTCACTCCTTGCGCTCGCACTTCGCCTCCTCGTTAGATTGTAGGGTACATAGGCGGTAAATAATGTGTTGGTAAATAATAATTTCGATTGGGGCGTTACGAATAATACTTGATTCATAACCTTTGAGTGAACCAAGCCGAATTACAGTACTTAGTATTTCCGCACCGCTCACTTCCGTAGCGACAGAAGAAGATAGCGCTATCGAACTCGGCTCGGTCGTTCCCATCCGGATATATAGAAAAATATTTTACATAGTTATATGAATTGTGTCAATAATGTTGTTTAGAACCTGCAAAAGCAATCTGGAACGTGTCGAGTCCAACTCTATCCAGGATTTGGAAGACTCAGAAGACAGACCAAGTTTGTTACCACTGCCACTAACATCGAATGTGCTTACACACTCAGCCCCTATACAGCTGAGCTCCATGCAGCCTCGGAGCAATGGAACGGGCAGTCAGAAGCCATGCTTGTCTCCACTATGCCCAGTGCCCGACACACTGGCCCCTTTACTGCTGGATCTGGCACAACAGCATGGAGGTGAGCAAAATGGACCGCCTGCACCAACAAATGCGACAGTGGAGACCAATGTGCCATCAACCTGTGATGCAAAACTTGATGGACAAGCCACGACTAGATTGACCAGCAGTGATGATGCCTCTTACAAGACGATAATTTTTTCAGATAAGATAGGTGTAGGTTTAGGTAGCAGGCTGCAGTTCAATTTAAAGCAGCATGTAGAAAACATATGTATGCCTAATGCCTCTTATATGCAATTAGTCAACGCTTTGCTCAGCAAACAATATGATAGAAATACTACTATTGTATTATTAATGGGGAACAGCACAGGGATTCAAGAAAGTGACTTGATAAATTACTTTGAGTCCATATTAGTTTTGAATGTAAGGAAAATCATTATCTGTGCTTTTCCCTATTCAAAAACGTTGTCTGAGACACAGAATGCCCGGATAGGTAAACTTAACCGGCTATTGTATAACATGACCTTTGGTCATAGAGACCAAGTACTTTATTTTGATACGAATAACTTTATTCGAAATTTTATATTGACTAGGGACACAATGCATGTGCCCCTTTCTTCAAAGAGACAGATTGCCAAATTGTTGGCATTCAATATTTACGACCCAATTATTGTTAAGACAATAAAACAGGTACCTGTAGTCAATACAAACTGTAGAAAAAGTTCTACTAGTAAACCTCTGTATTCGGAGGCTTTAAAAAAACATAGCATAAATAAGTTAAGCTTGACTGCTGATTTAAACTGTCAGCGCAGACCACAGAAAAGCCCCCCCTAAAGAAATTAATTTTAGCTAATCAGAACATACAGGGTGGCTTTTCTGGAAAGTTACTAGAGTTAGAATTATTTTTAGAACAACATGAAGTTGACATACTTTGTGTCACAGAGCACTGGCTACTAGAGACTCAAATGAATTTTACTGTACATAACTATCAAATAGCCAGTTGCTACAATAGAAAGTCTTTACTGCATGGGGGATCTTTAATACTAGTAAAAGATAGTTTAAAATTTAAACAAAGGAAAGACATTTGTAGGCTTTCTGTTGAAAAAGTAATTGAGCTGTCATGTGTTGAATTGTCTAAACACATTGTAGTAAGCTTATACAGGCCCCCTACCAGCGATTACAGTATATTCGAATCGGTATTAGAGGATGTATTAAAAGTAGCTTCCAGTAGTAATAAGAAAGTTATAGTGTGTGGTGATTTTAATATCGACCTGCTAATAGATTCCCCTTTGACAACTAAATTACAAATTATTTTTAAATCATTCAATTTAGTCCATATTTTTTTAGAGCCCACCAGGATTACTGAAACTACTGCTACTTGTCTCGATAACGTCTATTGCGATTGCAATTTTTTTGATTACTCCACAGTGAATTGCTTAAAGTCAGATCACAGTGGTCAAATTGTAAATTTTGAAATAGATTCAGAAAAATCTAAGCAAGTTATTCTATGCAGGCCCATTACAAGTAAAAAACTAGAATCATTTAAATTACATCTTCAAAGTAGCTTAACTGCTCATAAAGGTAAAACCCTAAATGCTAACGCCCATTACGAAGACTTCTTTAGAGTCGTTTCAGTTCATTTTGAAAATGTTTTTAAATTAAGAGAATTACCTAGCAATGAAAATAAAGTAGGGTTTAATGAATGGGCCACTGCGGGCATCCGAAAAAGTAGAAACACACTGTATGCATTGTATGAGAAAAAAACATACACATATGACCACAGTTTTATAGAGTATGTTAAACTATATTCTAAATTATTCAGGGCCGTCTGCCACAAAGCTAAATGCGAACATATAAAGAAACAAATCCTCCAGTCTTCAAATAAATCTAAAACAATCTGGACTATTATAAATAGGGAAACTGGTAAAGCCAAATCAGGAGATCGCGAATTTTCTCTAAAGATAGATGATAAAGTAATAACATCAAATGAGGACATTGCTGCGGCCTTTGAACAATTCTTTACAAATGTTCCAATTGAAACTACGGCTCCTTTAGATTCGTCTCCTGATCTTGCTGCAAGTTTATTAAAAGACAATGTCCCCTCGTGCGGTTACGAGTTTTCGTTCGACTTCATTAATCCCCATAGCGTAATTAAAGCGTTTAAACTATTGAATCTTAAAAAAACGGAAGATTTGTGGGGAATGTCAGTAATCATAGTTAGTTCAGTAATAGATGTCCTCGCTTCTCATTTAGCAAAAATTTTTAACAAATGTGTAGGTGAGGGTTCATTCCCTGACCTAATGAAATACAGTAGGCTCGTTCCGTTGTTTAAAAGTGGCGATAGGCATGATCCCACAAATTTCAGACCAGTCTCGATCCTACCCGTATTGAGCAAAATATTCGAAAAGATTGTTTTAGTTCAACTACTTACGCACTTTAATAATTATCAACTTCTCCATAACCAGCAGTTCGGCTTCACGCAGGGACGGTCGACGACGGACGCTGGTGTCTTGCTAGTTAAACATATTTATAGTGCATGGGAGGATCGTAAGGATGCTATAGGTGTTTTTTGTGACTTGTCAAAGGCATTTGATTGCGTGGACCACGAGACACTTTTGGTAAAACTAGAGCATTACGGAGTAAAGGGGAAAGGTTTAGAACTGATGAGATCTTATCTAAAAGGAAGGGTTCAAAAAGCGGACATAAATCGTATAAAATCCACAGGTTCACAAATAAAAATGGGAGTACCACAGGGATCAATTTTGGGGCCGTTCCTTTTCCTTGTATACGTAAATGATTTGCCGTTTATGGTACAAAACATGTCCGAGATAGTATTATTTGCAGATGACACGTCACTTATTTTTAAAATTAAGAGACAAGAAAATAATCTTGACGATGCAAATGATGCTCTCTCGCGTGTGTTGGATTGGTTCACGGCAAATAATCTGCTTCTAAATTCCAAAAAGACAAAATGTATAAAGTTTACCTTACCAAACGTAAGATTAGTTGAAAACAACATTGTACTCGGAAAAGAAAAACTAGAATTTGTAGAAGATACCGTTTTTCTAGGCATCACAATCGATTCAAAATTGCAATGGGGTCCTCATATTGTAAAACTAGCACACAGGCTTAGTTCTGCAGCATATGCAGTCAAAAGAATTAGAGAGCTCACTGACGTTGCAACTGCTAGGCTTGTTTATTTTAGTTACTTCCACAGTATTATGTCCTACGGCATACTACTGTGGGGTCGGGCAGCAGACATTGAGACGATCTTCATCTTACAGAAGAGAGCCATCCGATTTATTTACAAGTTAGGTAGTAGGGATTCGCTAAGAGATTTCTTCAAAGAAACCAACATCTTAACAGTTGCATGTCAATACATTTATGAAAATATTATGTACGTTAGAAAAAATATCAAAGACTTCGAAAATGTTGGTGGCCACCATAATTTTAATACTAGAAATAAACATAAATTGTCATTTCCACTATTTAGACTTGCAAAAGTTAACACATCCTTTATGGGGCACTGTATAAGGTTCTACAACAAAATTCCTCAAGATATATTAGAGTTACCTCCAACGCGATTTAAAAAATGTGTTAAGCACATTCTGTGCAAAAAGGCTTACTATAACATCAAGGATTACTTAGAAGACAAAGATGTTTGGCATTAAACAGTAGATTAATATTATTTAAAGGACGATTGTGACTAGTGTTCAACACATTCATGACTAATATTTTAAGTTGAAAACTCTGTTAATTAAGTTAAAACGTGTTTTGAAAAGAATAAATGTGGAGTTTCTTTGTTAGTTTCTTCTCCACATAATCCATTAATTGTGAAACTAACAACTTTGACGTTCATTAAGTAAACATTCTGTTTTTACAATGAATAAAAATATTTGAATTGAATTGAATTGAATTGAATTTTCTAAACATACAAAACGAATCTGTGTAGATTTCGTCTCTGAATTTTTTTTCTATCTGCCTGACATGTTTTTCTGTTTTAAATAAAATAAAACGCTGTATATTTTTATCACGCATTTTATTGTACATGCGGAAGTATTGTTAGAAGAATCAATGGCGTAATGCTAAAAATTTTGTAGGAATTATATTTTATATACGTGTGTAGGTACTTGTTTTTAGTTTTTTTATTTTCTCGAAATTCCGCTGTATTGGGATAAGTTATCTACACTGCAATAATTATGCTCTTTACCTTCCCTACATGTAATATAAATCACACTTCCATGACATGTATAAGTTGATCCTATTCAATTGTTTTTGCTAGGGTTGGCACAAAATCCGGGTTTTTTTTATTCAAGATTTATTCGGTGCTCATTTTTAGGTACAACGTAATTTAAATATATAATTTAACGCGCATAATATTTTTTGGGTTCCGTAATTATAATGACAACAAAAGAAAGTAGGTAATTTTTTGTACACGTAACAAAAAAAAAACAACTGAAACCTTAACAAAAAGGAAAAGTGTAACAAAAAGTAACCAAATAGAAATAGAAGTACTGTATCACACAGTAGATTAAACAAAAATCTGCGTTCCTGGTTTACCGATATTACATATTTTTATTTAAGTGTCACAATGAATAGTGTAATGTATCTTGAAAATATTCGTCGGTGGGGAGTTCCAAAATTATAATAATAATAACGTCCACACAACGCAATCAAACTAGAATTCCCTGCACTATAGTATAGATAGTTTTTAACTATCAGCTTTAACGCCAAAAATTACTTAAATGCTGTATGTTTCCTGTGCTATTGAAATGAAATAATAGAAATGGTATGAATTACACTATTAATACGATTATCAACAGATTAATCTGTTATAATATACCAATATAAGTTAAGACGAGGAGGCACTGTTGATTAATAATTATATTTATCAGTCTTTGTGCTGAAACAAGGATGCAGGCCAAATAAGCACTCAAATCCATTTGTAGCTCTTTTACCAACATCCTTAGCAACGAAGTCTTTTTCCATTTTCATAATTTTTGTTTTATTTCTTTGGTCAATATCCATTTTGAAATGTTTTTTTTTCTTCTGTAAAAAATTAATTATTTTGCTTTTGTTCTTAAAATTTTTATAATTTTGTTTGTGTTATACCATAGAAAAAAAATTATCGAGTCAGATTTGCTCAATGGACTATATTCACCCTTTTGAAACCGCTTTAGTGAATGCGCGTAGTGTAAAATAAAATAAAAAAATGCGTAAAGTCGATGATTTAAATTCAAAGATTTTGAGCCAAAATCTTAATCCAAGCTTCACATTTATCAAAATTTCCACTATTTTAAAATGTTTATAAAAACCTCTGTATTTTTACACTATATTTTAAGTTTTCAGCAGCTTTTGTAAAGAAACCTCTCGAGTCATGGAAACACAAGAAGTCCACTGCTGGATATAGGCCTCCTCCATGCATTTCCAAAAAGACCAGTTGGAAGCGGATTTCATCCAGCGTCTTCCTGGAACTTGGATGAGGTCATCTGTCGGCTGGTCGTCCTACGCAGCGCTTGCCGATATGTGGTCTCCATTCGAGAACTTTTCGGCCCCATCGGCCATTAGTTCTGCTTGCTATGTGCCCCGCCCACTGTCACTTCAACTTAGTAATCCGCTGGGCTAAGGTGACTTTCGTTCCTCTACGAATCTCATCATTTCTGATTCGATATCGTAGAGAAAGCATAGGCCTTTCCATAGCTATTTGCGTGACCTTGAGCTTTCTTAGGAGGCCCATAGTGAGAGGCCACGTTTCAGTGCCTTAAGTCATCACTGGTTGTATAATTTTGTCTTGAGTGATTGATGTATATTAGACGAAAGGACTTTTCTAAGTTTCCCGAATGCTGCCCAGCCAAGTTGGATTCGACCTCTTTCACAAAGTTGGACCGGCCTAGTTGGACTGTTTGTCCTGAGTAGACGTATTCGTCTACAACTTCGAGAGTCGAGTTCCCCAATGTTATTGGGGTGGGCACAAAACGAGCATTCGATATGACCTTCGTTTTGTCCATGTTCATTTCAAGGCCCACCCGTTGGGAAACTCGACTGAAGTCTTTGAGCATTATGCCGAGGTCTTCCATCGTTTCTGCCATGACTACTATATCGTCGGCAAATCGAAGGTGAGTGATGTACTCGCCATTGATATTGATGCCGCGTCCCTGACATTCCAGAAGCTTGAAGGTATCTTCCAGTCCGTTTGTGAACATTTTTGGAGATATAACGTCTCCCTGTCTTACGCCCTTTTTTAATGGAATTGCGTCCGAATTCTGTTCCTGTACTCGGACCGACATAGTGGTTCTGTGGTCATAGTGGACTGTTGTACAAGCATTTCAGCACCTCGATATACCGATAGTCAATACGGCAACGCTGGAGAGACTCGAGCACTGTCCATAACTCGATCGAATCGAAGGCTTTCTCAAAGTCCACAAACGCAAAGCATAATGGCAAATTATACTCCTCAGTCTTCTGTATAATTTGCCGCAACGTGTGGATGTGGTCTAATGGTACTAAAGCCCTTTCGGAAACCGGCTTGTTCGGGAGGCTGGAAGTCATCAAACCTGCGTTCAATACATGGCGCAGAGTAGTCATCAGCGACCACAAAAACCTCCAATACTAATTTTCATAGAAAAACGGAGCCAGAGATTTTTGAGAAATTTTTAGGAGCCAGCTTGAAATTTGACTTACGCCATTTTGTAAAAAGTAAGTTAACGTTGTCATCCAACCCAAGGTCTTATTCAACATTTGTTCGACAAGACTACCCCGTAATGTTACCGTTTTCTCAGGCTTTGACAAAAAAGCTGTAGAGACCGGATTTTCCAAGTCAGATTTTTCTTATCGGTTTGAGGGATCACCCTGTAAGGATGGAAAATTCCAAGTTTACACCATATGTGGAACTTGGAAATCTTTTAGCACCTGATAAGACCGAAATTAGAACAACCAAAAATTCAAGAATTTTCACACGTCTAGTTATTTTAGCATTCAAACGCTGTGTGACTATAAAGTTGATACCATATTAGTCCAGCCGCTAGACCAGCGGGGCCCGGTGGCAAAACCTGCATTAGGTGTTGGTTGAA
Organism: Yponomeuta malinellus; assembly: GCA_947308005.1. Lineage (NCBI taxonomy): Eukaryota > Metazoa > Arthropoda > Insecta > Lepidoptera > Yponomeutidae > Yponomeuta > Yponomeuta malinellus. The sequence continues at coordinate 8,207,474 of OX371006.1, read as the reverse complement.
AATTTAAGCAATTTTACTTTTCAATCGGCACTATTAAATTTGCCATAAAAATTAATTTACGTCACCGTCCTATCTAGGGTTTATGCACCGAGTTTATGTTGTTTTAAAAGACCACCCCTAAGTGTTACCATTATCCCAAGCCGTTGAAAAAAAAGAAACTCATGGAGACCAGCTTCTCCAAGTTTTCGATTTTCTCCGTCGGTTTTAGCAAAAAAACTAATCGTATAGAAAATTTCAAGTTAGTAATATCAAAATGGGACAACAATTTTATCTAGGTGTTTTTCGCTGATCAACTTTATGTACCTATATACATTCTTCACGTCACACCGTGTACATAAAGTTGTTATATGCGATGTATATCATGTTACTATTTTAATTAATATCAATAATAACGGCACCAGGTATTTACATATTTTTTTCAAAATCAAATCAGATCCGGATTATAAATTACTATCTGAGAGCGTGACAACCCTAACGACGTAAAATCCGGATAACAATTAAAATGGTCGTAATTTCTACTTTCCATGGAATTGGCATTAGAAATATATTTTTTATTTCATATGGGGAAGTCGCTTCCTACGTTCCAATTCTGCCACTGAGTCCCGAAATACATCCATGTGAAATCAAAGTCAAATTCACTTTATTGAAAAAAGATAAGATGATTTTTTTTCACTTTTTGACATAAAAAACTGTTGTTGTGCAAAAACATGTACTATTTCATAAGTAGGTAGGTAAATAAATACGCACTTACTAAACATGTGATTTTTGTTTGAAAGCTATTCTTTCTACAAAGCATAGATAAGTTTTGAAGAGATGTACCTACCTTTATCTTTTTTGTTTGTAATGACGCATGCTATACAAGAAGGCATTAGATTGAAGTCTATTCAATCTACGCGTACGCGGGCGGGCTGGCGAGCTGCCTAGAAAAGTAGAAACCGCTGGGCTCGCTCGACGCGTTCGAAATTCGGCTATATATGTGTGCGTTTGGCGGCGTGTGCTTACGCGAAGGGAATGAGACTGTGTGTGTGCGGCAGCGCGAGCGTCTTTCTATGGAGATTACTACTAGGAATTAATTCAGTCGTGTCATCTAGCGGCGAAATGTTGAAGTGCTGCACACCTGTGTCAAACGCTCAAGGTCATCGGCACAGGGAAAAATCTTAAACGTAATCCACTGCGCATTTAAAATGGTATATAAATTCTTAGCTTTTTTTTAAGCATTCTTACGGAATATATTTACTCATAGAAGGCGTAAGGTTATGACAGTTGTCAAACATCCAATAGGGAATCAAGGAGTTAAATTATATCATATATTAATTTCAACGGTCTGCCATGTTCCTAGAGGATGTCACAAGCGATTCAAAAACGTTTGCTAGCCAGTTCCAGCACACTGTAGCCCCTTAACGAATTACTGCGGGTTTAACTTGATTCATCATGGAAGCACTTTAAGAAAAGTAACTTAGAGATAGCAACATCTACAATTTTACCCACCTAACCACACTCCTTTCCAAATAGGCACAATAACATTCAGCTGGAGGTCGACGGCCACCTTTTACGCCATCTGCTTCTACATAGCAGCAACCGCCATCGTGCTCATCGTCGGATACGAAAGGGTCCTCATTCTGCGCTCGATCAGGCGGTTCGACGAGTACATTTACGCCATTCTTTTCGTGGTGTTTCTGGTGCCGCACTTCTGGATACCCTTCGTGGGCTGGGGCGTGGCCCATCAGGTCGCCATTTACAAGACAAACTGGGGGAAGTTTCAAGTAAGTTGGGGATTCTTTGCCCTTTGTTCTGACCTTTGTCAGAATGGATTTAAAGTACAGCTCTGTCTAATTTCCTGATGTAGAACTTCGCTATCTTTCATTTACGTGTAGGGTTATTTCTAAAAGTTCACAATTCTTGAGATATCTCTATTAGTTCGTGTTTGGTATCATTTTTTGTTCTATTAGTTTTTTCTCAGGTTTTATTTTTCTAAATATCGAGTTTGATACAATTTTAATCAATTCGAGCTTTCCGCGCTCTACAAATGTCTTCTATGTAAATACTATCCATTCTATTTAAGGTAAGTACATTAAACAAAAAAAAAATCAAACATGTTTCAGGCATTGATAGGAATTTCGCTTGAAGAAATTTTCTCTCGACTTTCAATTTTCAGTTTCACTTTTTAACCTTAATGGCATTGAGTCTTGTCGCGATGTTTTTAGCTGAACTTTTATTGCCCAGAAGTGTTAGTAAGTAATTCGATTTGTCCCTTCGCCAAAGTTCAATGAAAGTTGGCCCTTTGACCCTTTTATAGCGCATAGTGGAAAGAAATTTAATTTAGATATTACTTAGAGGTTACTGACCTTCAAATGTCGTCATCGATTTCGTACAAATTCACACAGTACACGATGCAGCAACAAAGACCCAAGAATCGCTTAAACATATGTAAGTGTCCTGGAAAGAATTAATAAATATTATTGTTGCATATTAGGCAGCGGCTAGATGAGGATAGCAGAGGACAGAAAGAGGCGAGCAGATTGATTGGTTGACTGATTAGCCCGTAATCTAACCATGTAGAGCAACAAGGGTGTAGAAAGTTACATGCTCTTTGAGGCTTACCCCCGGTGTACTAACAAGCTGTTAATCTACTGTTAACAGCTGTCAGTGGTTTTCTTTTGTATGCACTTTGGTCAATTGATAGCTGTTAACAGTAGATTAACCGCGTGTAAGTGTACGAGAAATTGGGGGTTAGTCATATAAGCACTCCTGTAATTAACAACCGGCTCGCTAATTGTACCTAAGGGGCAAAACATACGCACGTAAGGCTTTTAATAATATTTTATTTTGTTGCGTACAATAAGGCGTTTTAATCTAATATAAATCTAATCTGGACGAGGAGGTGATGGGGGCCTAGGATATAGGCGAAGCTTCAAATCCGGTTGAGTCCGAAATCGGCCTTTCGATAGCAAAAATTATTTACGAAATAAATAAATTGTTAATTTGGCAGATAAAGACTTACACACCTACGGTTAAAGATACAACGAATCGAACTAGGCAAAACTGTGGCCGCCCCACATGCCTCCGTGTACTAAGCGTCGATATGTCACAATACATACGTAAAGTCTCAGAAAAATAATAATAGGGGTTAAAGTATGAAATTGCCGTTTTATTGCAATAGGTTCTTTGAATTGACATAGAATCTTCATGGTTTGAGGTTTTCGAATGAAACTTTTTTCAAATGGATTCTATGATGTTCTTTTTTTAAAAAATGTGAAACATTTGAATATCGACTTTCAATTGTTTTTGTTATTCAATTTAGACAAGAAAGATGGATACTGCGAAAATTCGAGTGATAATTATATACCCCTAATATTTCCCCTGCACAAAAAATTGTACCTTTTGAACGCGTTTAGGTTCAAAAATACAAAAACCTTACGTGAACTTCGCCTTCCAGGTAAGGTATTATCGCGTCACGGGCGAGAACCTGCAGTTCCCAAACCTGAAGACCCTCATAGTGATCATCAGTGTTGGATGCCTTCTCTTGGCTGTCTGTTTCCTACTGAGCCTCTGTGTTCTGTTGGACGGCTTCCTCCTTCGGCACACGGCTGCGTATTTCCACATCATCACGATGATTAACATGAACTGCGCGCTCTGGTACATCAACTGTAAGGGAATTAAGATCGCGTCGCACAGCTTATCGGAGTGTTTTAGGAAGGTAAGTGGACGTGATAGCCAAACACCGCGTTTTGTTTTGAGACAATATGGTCTAGAGTCCATAAATCATGTACATAGCCCGAGTGACTGAAAGGAAAAGAAGAAAGATAATAAAATTGATGAAGCCGTGTGAATGTATAAAATTATGACAGTAACGGTGAGAAAAATAACAATAACAAAACCGTACAAAAAAGGATTAGGTACAGTTGAGTGTGTTTCCGTAGTGGCAATTAAAAACAAATTTTGTTGTATTAAATCAGATGGACGATGTATCCTCTCCGGGACACAGGCGTCAGTTTATGTAATGTAACTGTATCTAATGTAATGTAACAGATTTCGGATTCGATCGAATCGCTCGTAGCCCCGGCTGCCTGAGTGATCTTAAACGATCACAAAGGTTAAGCAACACAGGGCGCGTTCAGTGCATGGATGGGTCGCCGTCTATGCCTAACGCTAGTGGCATTTTTCCGAGCGGTTCCGTGCTTCGCAAGGCACGTTAAGCTGTTGGTGCCGGCTGCCATCGATAGATGGCAGTCGTTAAGCCAAGTCAGAGGCCTTAGGGCGGCTTGACAACTTCTGACAGTAGACGAGCCACTAGTCTACAAGCCTCCACCAATCCGGACTTGGCCCCCGTGGTGGAGTATGGCCTATACCTTCCTCAGGGAAGAGACCCGTGCCCCTCGGTGGGGACATAATGGGTTGATGATGATGAGGTTTCGGATGGATTCGCACATGACATTACCACACGGCTGCACATTTGTACCAGTCCAGCTCGCCTACTAAATTGTACTATGATAACAACTTACTTTTGCTTTGGCAGGACGTAGATTTAGAGTGCTCCGCGGCGCTGATCTCCCGTTATCGGTACCTTTGGCTGAACCTGTCGGAATTGCTGCAATTGCTCGGCAACGCGTATGCCAGGACCTACTCTACATACTGCCTTTTCATGTAAGCTTTCATCATCAGCCATTTGACGCCCATTGCAGGACATAGGCCTCTCTCATGGTTTTACAAGCTTCCCGGTCTTGTGCCGCCCGTAACTAGGTCGTCAGACCTGCCCACGCTGCGTCGTCCGATCCACGGTCGCCAGGTCAGAACTATTCCGCCCCAAATGGTCATGTAAGCTTTAGGGATCGGTAATACAACAAATATTTCTGTGTATCTAGTCTATGATGCCATATTTCTGTTTATCAGCTCTGAAAGTTCTGGACAAAGGCATCTTCCATTACATGCCAACCCCTGTGGTCCCCTGCAAATCCTGTCCATTGGTTTCCATTGGCGGCTTTAGTCATCAACCCATCGGAATTGGCTGCGGCGTACGTAAACATTGCCACATTTTTTGTAAAAAATCTATGGGGTTTGAAGATATGTGCCGCAATCCCTACCTGAGCATTTATCTTCGACAAAAAATCTTGCGGAAAATAAATAGATAAAATGAATAAAAATAAAAGAATAAATCGTGGTAACAATCCCGTTCTTAAGAATTCTTTGCTTGATTTAAAATAATAACTAAGTAGGGGAGTAGGGGGGCGAAAACCTACAATCCAGCTGTAGGTGTAGGTGGCAGCCTATTATCTGAAGGATAAAACACACCGACGCGGTGGCGGTGGTGGTCCATACAAAATGCTACTGCCGTAAATGATTTATGTATGGACCGCCACCGCATTGGTGTGTGTCATACTTAACTTCCCACTATATTGGATTATCTGGTTATCTATTTTTAGGTTTCTAAAATGTCAAAACATTTATTCTTTGTCAGCCTTCTTTGACAGTTCGTAGTAGGTTGAATCACAAATTATAGTTTTTTGGGTCAAATCATATGAGTTCATACAGTGGAGAAGTTATATAGAAGGACCCCTGCATTGTTCTATTACCCTGCTGTGTATTTGACTTTCCCATTCACTTCATCGACCACTGACAGTATAGCCAGCATATCAACACTTTCTTGCCGCCCCAGGTTTGCCAACATAACGATAGCCATCTACGGCGCGTTGTCGGAGATCGTCGACCACGGTTTCGGGTTCAGCTTCAAGGAGATGGGCTTGTTTGTTGACGCTGCTTACTGCTCGACCTTGCTCTTCATATTCGTGGATTGCTCGCACAAATCCACGCTAAAGGTTTGTGCTTTTCATAATATAAAGGCTTATCTAAAAGTAAGTATGGACGAAAAATCTTTCAATTTTAGCTCCCTATGAAAATCATTATCATCATCACCAACAGCCCGTCGATATCCACTGATGACAAGGGCCGGTCGCCTCTACTCTGCGCTGTTCTTCTCCAGTTCTTTCTTGCTGACTTGTTGATCACATCGCACCACCTGGCTGGTGGTCGGTCTACGCTTCTACGTCCGGTCTTCGGTTGTCATGTGATTGATAGCTGCCTATACTTACTTATATCCCGTGGCCCCTCATCAGGGACTTGGTTTCTTTCTCGATCTGCACTTGCTGCGGTATAGAGCCGCGACCTCCCTAGGATAGCTTAAGGTTAAGTCAACCTAAATCCTTTAAGAGGTGGTAGTTCCCATCATTATTGACTGATTTGACTATGAAACACCGTATCCCAAACTTAACCGTTCTTAAGATATCGGACTTTTAAGTTTTTTTATAGCAATTGCCGATTTTTTGTCTTTTCTTATACTTTTTTCTAGCCTGTGCTTTCTGAGTTCTTTTCTTAAAAAATCCATGCCGACTTAACCTGTAACCCCGTATATATCGCTAGGCATCACATTCACGCCAGAACACGATGAATCCAAGGATGTCGTTCTTGGACGAATCGCTTAGCGGCGTGACTTTGCATGGTCCTAATTCTGTTAAGGCTGCTCTTACGTGGAGCACGCACAATTTAACATTTTTAATATTGTAATAATATGAGTAAACTTTTGATAAATGTGGTCTGAGTATTTGATGCATAATTAAATTACGGACATTTAAAATATATTTTTGTTTTCCTTAAAGTAGTTTCCAAAAGTATTAATTTTGGAATCATATCTTCTCAATACCATGTGGCGCCGGATTTAGAATAGCGTCACTCCATTTCCTTCCGTGGATGTCGTAGAAGGCGACTAAGGAAATCAATTGCCAGGAGACGGGCAGCAGCGTCTTCCTGAGATTCCAACCGCATACTGCGATCGCCAACCCGCCTGCCAAGCGTGGCGATGGCAAAACCCCTCATGGTTATGAAAATTACGAAGGAGGCCTATGTCCTGCAGTGGGCGTCAAATGGCTGATGATGATGATGATGATGATGATGATCTTCTCAATCAGAAACCTAGTACAGCATAAGAAAAATATGCCTTAAATATCCGCAATTTAATTATCCATCAAACCCTCAGACCACATTCATCAAAAGTATACCCATTTTATCATAATCACTAAAAATTATAAAATTGTGCGAGCGAGACAGCACGCCCTACATAAGAATAGCCTTAATGCCTTGCAGCACAATGAGAACTGCATGAACATGACGATTTCTTTCCTCTTCTTTAAATTTACTCGCGCTTTCGTGTCAAAGCTTCTAGGCTTCAATGGGGTGAAAAAACACGTCACGTGAACCGACCGTGTAGCTATTGTACTACCTATAACGCACTAACAAACAGCTAATTGCCGATTATTGTACTGTACTGTATTATTGTTCAACCTCAAATGTAATTCCTGGTGTACATGCCATAAAGAATATTCTATCTTAAAAGATCGAGACACTGGTTCATGATCTAGATTTTTTTTTCTCGCCTTCCGCTTTTGCGATTCTGAAACGCAGATTATGTAGTATACTCACACGCTCTCCCGCATCAGATAAAAACCAACCTTCGATTGGACTTCAATCGGCTAACTTTTTTTCTATCATCATCAGCCATTTGACTACCACTGCAGGACGATAAAATACAATAAAGAATATTCCATTTATCTACGAGTATCTATCTTCTTTTCCTAAGAAACACGTTTTGTGGCTGGCTTCCAGGTGGCTGCTGGAGTTCAAGATACTCTTCTATCCATCGACGTCCTTGCCGTTGATAGACCTACGCAGAAAGAGGTTTGTATACCTAATTACCAAGCCGTTAGCTGTATAGATACATCAACTCATAATAAATTCTTCTTAATGTAACTTCCGCACAACCACTTGTCCTGGTCCCAAACTAGGATACGCTGTGCTCTGGTAACCAAGCATTTGTACAAAAAGAAGGAACTGCGGCCTCTAGTGTTAGTCGAACCCACGACCTCTGTTTTGGTAGTCAAACGTGCTAAGTAAAGCGCGTCTATGGGTGCGGAGCAAAGTGTGCGTAAGCTCCTAAATGTGTGTATGTGCCGATGTTTTTCGAGTAAAATGTGTTTTTGTAAAGGTAGGATTCCACCGAAATAGTGTGCAGCACATTGGTTTACAAACATTTTGTGCAGAACTATACCAAAACGAATAAAACAAATAAAAAAATTATCAAATTTATTCAAGCGATTGAAACTTATCCTATTATATGGGATTCCAGTCAGAATGATTATAAAAATAGAAATAGAATACACGACGCCACTCAAGAGTTGGCTCAAAGTTTTAATTGTGATTCGACTGAAATAATGAGAAAATGGAAGATTATTCTGGCTCAATACACAACGTTTTCCTGCCCGTCTATAATTATTAGCAACTGTCGGTAGAAAATCTTGCTCAGTGAATATGTTCGTGAACAAGTGTGCCACACAACTGTGCGCTCACAAAAGTTACACACAGCATTGCCGGTGGAAACGGAGCCTCCGAGCGATACCAACTTAATATTGTTTTGCTGTAGTTCTGCACAAAATGTTTGTAAACCAATGTGCTGCACACTATTTTGCTGGAATCGTACCTTTAACGTATCCGAGTTACATGCACATAGCACCGCGCACACGATGAGTTGAAGTATCTGCACCACTTATAAACTGAACAGTAAAGGTGCTATCAAAGAGAAGAAGAGAAGACAAAGGGTAGAAAAGCAGTTGTGTAAAGGCTTCCTTCTCCAATGTATTAGTCCAGTTCATCCAAAGGTTGTCTGGAAGAGATCACTTTTAGTGATAAGGCCGTCATCTGTACTCTTAGGTTAAGAAATATCTGTGTAATTTCCATTTTTATGTACAATAAAGTGTTCTCTATGTATCTATCTATCTATCTAGATAGCAGTAAAAGTAGTATTACAAAGGCTTTATTCAATGAAAGCCAACCCAACCCAAGCGTTCCAGCGTCCCAGTGGTCACTCTACCATTGTATTCCTCGATTCTCTTACCCCCGGTTTCTTGTTCAGTAACAATCTGTTAATCTACTGTTGACAGCTGTCAGTTATTTTTTTTATGCTAACAACTAACATCTACTCACAGTAGATTACCATATTGTTAGTGTACGAGTAACCGGGGGTTAGTGCAATATAGGGCAATGACGGTTGGGTCACGGAACATGGTTTTTCTTCCTATTGACGCCCAGACCGTTTGACACGTGTGCACGCGCAGACTTGACGCGGCAATGAAATGCACTCTTTCATGGAGTTGTTATTGTAGAATAGAATAGAAAAAGTACTACAATGCTTTAACATAGTCCCCAGACACTGGCCCTTAGGCCCTGGGCCCAATGTATGTGTACAAGTCCTACCATACGGTTGTTGTTCCCTTTGTAACTGCTGTCTCTTCTGCTTTCTCGTGTACAATAAAGAATAGTCTTCCAGGTCTTGGAAGTTTACATGTTTGTGATGTGGTTGTTTCTGGTTCCCAAGATACAGGGTATCCTAGTGTTGGGCCAGAAGCAATGTATGTGCCTGTATGTAAATGTTTATATTTATGTTTATGTCTTCAGTCATCTAGCTTACACGAAAAGGCCTCAAATTTGCTTTGAATCCACCTAGGTACACTGCGAAGGCGTGGAAAAGCAACGGGCCGGTATCATTGGGAAACTGTGATCCCTTCAGGCGTCCTGCAGTGATATCAGAGCACTGCTGGCTTTCCGGATAGATAGGCTGGCTGGAGTAAACTCACGTGTTGACGTGCTGCCAACATTCAGTATTAGTATTATTATACTTTATTGCACACAAGACATTTAACAGGACATCACATAAGAAATTACATGTACAAAGGCGAGCTTATCTCTGTAAGAGATTTCTTCCATCAAACCTTCGGGTATAGGAGAAGCAGTAGACAATTCTACTGCACTCTTACGTTACGCCTCCACTATGATATATCTTGACATAATGCAATCTCTTTCCAGATAGACCATTTCATCCAGGCCATATCGATGAATCCAGCGGTAGTAAGTCTGAAGGGCTACGCCAATGTAAACCGCGAACTATTGACCTCGGTTAGTGCAGCATACTACATACGTTTAAAATGCCCCATACAAGCTATCTATACCTTCTGGTAGGGGGCCGGGGATGTTGGTGTGACGGTAAAGAGCCTAATGGCCAGTTTCTATAAATAAGCTATTAGTATCTACATTTTTGAGAGGCCTCTTCAGCGGTAGGCTGCAAATAAAACAAAAACTAGACATGCTAGCTAAATGGGGATTCGGAACCTTACAATTAATTGATTATATGGATTTTTTTTTTTATAATAAGGCAATGTCCAAAAATACTTTGTGATGGTGAAAGACCTATGCTCAACACAGGGCTTCTTAGAGATTGATGTGAAACTGTGGTTAAGCTAATCAGGCTCAGTTTCCTCGTCCGGCAATCTGTAAATTAATACGCATGTAGGCCAAGATGTAGGCAAACAAATTCAATGGTTTTGATTATATGTTGGATACATCGGGTTTTGGATTAGGTACCTTTAGATTTTACTTTCTCGAAACATGCGTTGTTTGTATCAATACTAAATAAATGAATAAATTAAACAGACTGCATAATGTCCGACAGATAACTTGAACCCTTGAATTTTCAAATTCAATCATCATCAACCCATTATGTCCCCACCGAGGGGCACGGGTCTCTTCCCTGAGGAAGGTATAGGCCATACTCCACCACGGGGGCCAAGTCCGGATTGGTGAAGGCTTGTAGACTAGTGGCTCGTCTACTGTCAGAAGTTGTCAAGCCGCCCTAAGGCCTCTGACTTGGCTTAACGACTGCCATCTATCGACGGCAGCCGGCACCAACAGCTTAACGTGCCTTGCGAAACACGGAACCGCTCGGAAAAATGCCACTAGCATTAGGCATAGACGGCGACCCATCCATGCACTGAACGCGCCCTGTGTTGCTTAACCTTTGTGATCGTTTAAGATCACTCAGGCAGCCGGGGCTACGAGCGATTCAAATTCAATGCTTGAAGAGAAATCCGCAAACTCATGCCAAGTGTAAAGATATACGTGTAGTAAATATAGTGCTACAATAGGGTATTTGACAAAATATTAAATGAGTTACTTTTAAAACGTAATTTTGTATGAAAATACTGGCTTATGACGTCACATTTCAGAGCACTCTTTTTATGTTCAATCTATTTAAAAATTGTAATAACTAGTAATTAACTAAAAGAGATACATTTTCCGAGATATTTTGTAATTTTTGTTTTAATCGAGCATATGAAATAATTTATTGTTGATCATGTCAAATACCGTATTATAAATTAGTAATATTCACTCATTTCTTGTATTTTTGTAAATAAGTATGGGACTAATTCGACCTTCTAAGAATTGTTTCACACGTGAATGAAAGTAAAAAACAAATATATCTTTAAACAAATACATTTTTTGCGATTACACAGATTAGGAGTCTTTTTAGTTTTGTTTATTTAAAGAGTTCTTGTATCGTTCTGGTATCACTTGAAACTGACAGCCCGTAGGATCTCAGTTGATGACGTACTTCCGGTTTCGAAGACTCTAATTGCTTTTTTTTCGCCTTAATACTAAAGCAACCCAAATCGAAATATTCAGCGAAGGCTCTCATTACCGAAAAAAAAATAAAAACAGAACTTTTTTTTTCACAATGCCAGAGGGCATTGTGTTTTTTTTCACAATGTATGTACTGAAAACTTAGCGAAAAATATATATCAGTCATTCCATACATTCGAACGGAATTTCATTAAAAGTTTTTGTATTGTCTATTAGGGCCCCACTTTTCGGACAGATATGGGGATTTTGTTACACTCTGTATACGTAAAATCGAAGTAACATACAAACAAACTAATAATATAATGTTACTCGTATTTTCCAGACAATAAGCATGATTGCAATCTACCTGATTGTCCTGCTTCAGTTCAAGATATCTCTACCCAAGGAGCCTGCCAGGTAAATGGGAAAGCCGTTGTTTACTTTATAAATAGATTTTAGATCAAAGTATGTTCTAGCTAGATGTCGTCGCAGTTACTTAATTAGTTACGTAAATTACTTCAATTTAGACCTTTAGCATTCTTTTAATAGTATGGAGTTGTATAATAATTATCTGATCTGTGAACCATACAATTTGCTGAATAAATTGGTATGTGCACACACAATTTCAGTATTTTAATTACAATTTGCAGTTATTGAGATCATGTTTTATTTTTAAACTTATTTATTTTATTTATTTTATTTTATTAAGGTATCAACAGCGAAAACAAATAATTTGATTACAATAATAAAGAAACAGTTCACAAGGCATTCATTGATTTATTCAGTGTATGGGATTTTTGGTGTGTCTGTGAAATAATAAAATAGCATGAAAACGTAAATCTTTGTTATTGAGACGGTAATAGGACATTACTGCAGCGGCCAGCAAAAGACGCATTGATGGACGAACGTGTAAATGTGGGTGAGACGAAAGTCCATCAATGAGTCGGCACAGGGCGATAGTCGGAATCGCGCTACTGAATCCCTAATTCTGGCCAAGGCTTGAATAGTACTTTGCTCAAATAGTGCGCGGAATTTAAAACTTAGTAGTACCAAGTAGTACCTAGGATGAACTTTTTATTTGAAAATACAATTAATTTTCAAAATCCATGACGAACAACGAACAATAATATTTTTTTCAACAATGCCATTTGTCGTTGTTGAAACAATTACATACTTTTTGTATGAACTCATTAACTCATATTAATGTGTTGATACACAAAGTATGAACTCATTAATATTATTAGCTTTTTTTAGAGGAACCTATAGCGTTGCTAGGTAATAATGTAGGACCAATAACCTAGTACAAGATTACATTAGGTAGGGCAGAGAAGGACTATGCCTTCTTGAGAAGGCAGAGAGCGTCACTACGCGTGCCCACAACGAATTGGCAATTTCAAGCGTTGAGGTCCACCTCAGGCACTTGAGGCACTTAGGTTTCCTCACGATGTGTTCTTCCTAGTTAGCTGGTATTGCTACTACACATTGATAAATGTACCTAGGTACCTACGATCATGATTATTCGAATCTAATCACATATTTAGCTTACCACAACAATTCTGGACCCAAACGCAGTTGATCTCTAATGTTCCATACTACGGTATTAGGGATTGACGCGTGACAGTTGAAATGGATTCGTGGATCACAGAATTGGTAAGACCGAAGTACGATTAGCGACGAAAGATACCGTGACGTGATAAAAAAGAACGCTTGTCCATTAACGAAATGACGAGTTTTTAATGAGCCATCCTCTTCACCTGGCGTCAGATTTTTTTCGTATTTTTTCGTAAGCCAAGAACGATATTTCTATTTTTACGTAATTCTACTCATCGCACTGAACAACTTTTGTTCTAAAAGTTTTCTTGTTTCGTGAAAAAATACAACTTGTTATTCTTTTTAAATTTGCAAATTTTTATTCTTTTTGGGCATTTCAGAAGAAAATCACATTTGTTGTGTGGAAGCCCCCTTAAATATTTATTTTATTTCAATTGAATTATTTATTTTTGAAGCGAAGAATTAAATAATCTGTGAATATTTCGTGTGTCTACCTGTTGCCGTTATTAATATCAAGCAAAAAACGGCAAAAAAATTACGTGTGTTGTATAGGAGCCCCCCTTAAATATTTATTTTATTCAGTTTTTAGTATTTGTTTTTATAGCGGCAACAGAAGTACATCATTTGTGAAAATCTCGTGAGATACAGCCTGGTGACAGACAGACGGACAGTGAAGTCTAAGAAGTAGGGTCCCGCTTGGCACCGGACTCCGTCTTGTACGGAACCGTCTGGTACGGAACCCTAATAAAAAAGAAAAACACTTTTCCAAACACGCGTTTTATTTGGGGAATTTCCTGCACTCTCCTTTTTTTTCTTGAAAGGTGTTTTTCTTCGTTTGAAAGAGCATTTTTACACTTTTGCACTGTCTTATCTACATTAAAATTTATTTAGGGCGATAAGCCGACCTTTCCTACCCTGTGCTATATTTTCCTGTCTTGTCCTTTCCCAGGAAACAGCCATTCATTAACCGTCTTACTAAATTTTCTAGTCCGTCTACTTAGAAACAAAGTAGATGGTTTGCGAAGTCTTCAATCCTTGGTTTCTAAGTAGACTGCTTCCGAAGTAGTGTTATATCGAAATATAGTCGTGTCGATGAAAAGTAGTTTCGCATATTTTCGTAATGTTAGAGCGAATTGAGCGGTTCTTCTATCGTATTTTTGTCGAGCAGTCTTGTCAGTCTGTCCGCGACAATCGTTCCGGAGATGTTTTGACAGCTGCAAAGGGAATTCATTAATCAACTTTTCCAATTTTGAACGGATCCATCCGTTCCAGCACTTATTTGAGTTTTAGTGAGCGTTCGTTTTTATTACGAATGGAAAAAAATTCGCCGACTCATAGGCGCAGATTGAACACTACTTGTACATTGTGCGGTGGGGGTCAAATGGCTGATGATGATGATTAACTAGCATTTGATACTACAATAAGCAGCGACCATTTTTTTTGTATTACTCGCTACCTGAAGCCGGCGCGGCGGCGGCGGCGCTGTTGTGTTTGCGCTTATAAAAACGTTTAAACGTTTTATACCTGTATGTCACGTCACGTAAAGTCCATGAAACCTACGAAGCTTAGCAAGCCTTAACCGGCTGCAGCTTAATGAAATTCGATCCTTGGCAACCAAAATAATAACAACAGAATAATACTTTGTCAGGCTAGTGTCAAGTGGCAGCCCATCGTCTCTGCCTACCCCTCTGGGATACAGGCGTGAGATTGTGTATGTATGTATGAATAATACTTAAAAAAGCAGAAATAAAAGACCAGTCTTTTAAGAAAGGTCGACTAGTTTGTACAAAATGTCAGTTATTCATTTTTTCAAGACCACAATAGTTTTAAGACTCAGTGAATACATTTTTGTTATGGCCATAAAAAACTGCATCAAAGAAGTTTTTGTCGGCTCTGGGTTTTTTGTGTATGACTTTTTGGCCGTCTCCTCGTATTTATAATTGTAGTAAGATTAACATGTCCCTGGGTAACCATGCACAACAGCCATCAGTCATGCACGAGCACCAAGATGCGTGTTGAACTATAGGAATTAAAATTACAACATTGTTATGATACCATTAATATGGAAGTAGTCCAATCTCTAGCGTCCGAAATCTGTGGCAGACTTAA
Organism: Yponomeuta malinellus; assembly: GCA_947308005.1. Lineage (NCBI taxonomy): Eukaryota > Metazoa > Arthropoda > Insecta > Lepidoptera > Yponomeutidae > Yponomeuta > Yponomeuta malinellus. Next base: position 8,192,318 of record OX371006.1, on the reverse strand, counting down.
ATCCCACGGCGACTGGGCATATTCGCCCTTTGCCGATGAAGTTCGAATCTGATTTATATTTGCGTGTGTCTCTGAAAGAACTCAGCTACGGAATCGAAGGACAGTGCCTGAGGGAATTGTGTGGCTTTGCGGGCAGTAGAATATGAAGAGCGGTTCAATTGAAATGTTAGCTATCCTACTAGTTCAGGAAACACTTTGATTTTTATTTTATTTTATGTGAGTAGTCTATGTACGACCCACGCGTGCCCACTGCGGATAGGCATTTTCAAACGCTGAAGTATGTAAACACCTAAGGCACTCAGGTTTACTCACGATGTTTTCCTTCACAGTTAGCAACAAAAGTTTTTTGAAAACTACAAACTCTAATTGACGTGATTCAGAAATGGTATGTGCACTGTTACTTCTGAAATGTGCAATTTCTGAATCACGTCAATTAGAGTTTCTAGTTTTTAAAAAACTTTTGTTGGTCTGTAGACATGAAACCTAAAAATCGCAAGAAAGAATGATTAGTCCAGAAGCACAGAAGAAAGACCGAAGAAATCAGAAACGATTCGGGGTTTCCTAGTAGTGTGGGCGCCGCCAGAAAATGTAAACTTTGACTAAGTTTAGAAAAGAAAATAAATATTTTTTATCTTTATCTTTACATAAAAGTACCGAAAATCAGCATACATGCATGCATCCACTAATTAATGTTGATGAAGTGGAAAAGGCTCTTCAGGATTGTGGCAAGTGGCAAACTCTGGTTTCTGCCTACACCTCCGGAATACAGATGTGAGTTTTATATTATAATGTAATATGTAAGAAGTACTTACTTAATTGATGCTTGTTACTGATGAATAGAGATTCGCGATGGGTTCAAAGTCTAAAATCGCTTTTCTTGTAGTATGCTTTAATTTAGCCTATTGGTCCCAAATATATTTTTATGGATATAGGTGTATTTTTTCCGTATAGAAGCACGATAAACTGGCGTAAAAGGCTGTCAATTATGGTATCCCGACCATAGAAAAAGGTTTTTTCTTTTCAACACTCACTGCTCACTTTGAATAGCTTTGCGTTTCGGGAACTGTTAGGGTGCCTCCACGGAAAACGAAAACTGTTGGTTTATTCTCCTCCAATGTGATAAACTATGCTATGAGTCTATGATGAATTTTTGCTTTCGTTTTAATTCTATTGAATTACTTGTATTGTTTATTTTCTGTATAGTGGCCTTTTATTTGTGGTGAAATAATAATCCATGATAAAAAAGCCCGTAACCTTTAATTTGGGCCTAACAATGAAAATTATACTTAGTGGATTAAAACTTAAGGTCAATTTTTTCCGGTATAGAATAGCTCAGCTTGGAGTTCTCCTCATTTCTCTACGAAGCTACAATGCTACAAGCCCTGTATGAAGTGCTACGGGACTACGTAGCCCTACGTAGCTCACTCCACCTGGGGCTACGACGCTACGAGCCCTCTTTGAAGTCTCTTAAATACTCATTCTATGACGGGGCTGCAATGCTACGAGCCTTCTACAAAGACTCACATTTCACAACGGGCTATGACGGAGCTACAACGCTACGAACCCTCTATGAAGTCTCGCAGCTGCTCTACTCATTCCGCTACGGGCTACGGTGAAGCTTCGATGCTACGAAACCTCTGAGAAATCCACTCATTTCACTATGGGCTATAATGTAGCTATGACTCTACGAGCCCTCTACGTAGACTCGTAGCTACTTTCATTCTGCTACGTGCTACGTCGGAACTCTCTGCAATGTCGCGTAGCTACCGAAGAAAACTATCTCGTACCTACCTTTGTATAGTGACCATTCATGGTGGCAAAGTTAAGAGAAACATCCTTTAGACAAATACAGTCTAACTGTGACATATTTTTTATGCTTAGACCTAGTTTTTGATAAAGAAAATGAACAGAAAAATTACGCATTCTTACTCCTATCACACATTTCTCTATCAAAAGCAAGAAATTAAAATATGTCTAAAATGTCCGACATTTTATTTGTTAGTCTCGGTTGGATAAAAGTCGAAAGCACTCATTTTTTAGGGTTCCATAGTCAACAAGGTAGCCTTATAGTTTCACCATGTCCGTCCGTCTGTCTTCTGTCTGTCTTCCGTCTGTCTGTCTGTCTGTTCGTGGCTTAGCACAGAAACGATAAGCACTAGAAAGCTGAAATTTAGCATAGATATACATATTAATTGCACCAAAAAACCGGTAGGATAAAATAAAATTAGGGTACCTCCCGTACACCTAAGCTAGGGATGCATTTTTTCCATAGTGTGGGATATTGTTGGATTGGTCATTTAAAAATATTGTAAGTGTAGGAAAACTATTTTTCGATTCAGGATCCGTTGATCCATTTGCGAAATATTACGCTTTAAGAGCAAATATTTTGGTAGAGATCTCCCGGCTAAGCGGTTGATTGTAGAAACGTGAATAAATTTAAGGCAGTAGCACATATAGTGAACTTTAAGGCTAAGTACGCTTTACAAGTTAACGAGTAATAGGCGACCAACTTATAAAAGGAAAACTTAGCACAAATAACATTGAAAATGGTAAAAAACCCCTCCTTCTACGGAACCCTATGCTGCGAGTGGCCCGACAGGCATTTGGCTAGTTCCTCACATTGTGCAAGCGAGAAAGAAATAAAAGGAAATTAGCGACTTCGTAACTGCGTGCACTACGCAAGCCATTGCAGCTACAAGGAAATGTTCTTAAGATTTTTCCCTGTGCCGATGACCTTGAGCGTTTGACACAGGTGTGCAGCACTTCAACATTTCGCCGCTAGATGACACGACTGAATTAATTCCTAGTAGTAATCTCCATAGAAAGACGCTCGCGCTGCCGCACACACACAGTCTCATTCCCTTCGCGTAAGCACACGCCGCCAAACGCACACATATATAGCCGAATTTCGAACGCGTCGAGCGAGCCCAGCGGTTTCTACTTTTCTAGCCGGCTCGCCAGCCCGCCCGCGTACGCGTAGATTGAATAGACTTCAATCTAATGCCTTCTTGTATAGCATGCGTCATTACAAACAAAAAAGATAAAGGTAGGTACATCTCTTCAAAACTTATCTATGCTTTGTAGAAAGAATAGCTTTCAAACAAAAATCACATGTTTAGTAAGTGCGTATTTATTTACCTACCTACTTATGAAATAGTACATGTTTTTGCACAACAACAGGTTTTTATGTCAAAAAGTGAAAAAAAATCATCTTATCTTTTTTCAATAAAGTGAATTTGACTTTGATTTCACATGGATGTATTTCGGGACTCAGTGGCAGAATTGGAACGTAGGAAGCGACTTCCCCATATGAAATAAAAAATATATTTCTAATGCCAATTCCATGGAAAGTAGAAATTACGACCATTTTAATTGTTATCCGGATTTTACGTCGTTAGGGTTGTCACGCTCTCAGATAGTAATTTATAATCCGGATCTGATTTGATTTTGAAAAAAATATGTAAATACCTGGTGCCGTTATTATTGATATTAATTAAAATAGTAACATGATATACATCGCATATAACAACTTTATGTACACGGTGTGACGTGAAGAATGTATATAGGTACATAAAGTTGATCAGCGAAAAACACCTAGATAAAATTGTTGTCCCATTTTGATATTACTAACTTGAAATTTTCTATACGATTAGTTTTTTTGCTAAAACCGACGGAGAAAATCGAAAACTTGGAGAAGCTGGTCTCCATGAGTTTCTTTTTTTTCAACGGCTTGGGATAATGGTAACACTTAGGGGTGGTCTTTTAAAACAACATAAACTCGTTGCATAAACCCTAGATAGGACGGTGACGTAAATTAATTTTTATGGCAAATTTAATAGTGCCGATTGAAAAGTAAAATTGCTTAAATTTTCAACCAACACCTAATGCAGGTTTTGCCACCGGGCCCCGCTGGTCTAGCGGCTGGACTAATATGGTATCAACTTTATAGTCACACAGCGTTTGAATGCTAAAATAACTAGACGTGTGAAAATTCTTGAATTTTTGGTTGTTCTAATTTCGGTCTTATCAGGTGCTAAAAGATTTCCAAGTTCCACATATGGTGTAAACTTGGAATTTTCCATCCTTACAGGGTGATCCCTCAAACCGATAAGAAAAATCTGACTTGGAAAATCCGGTCTCTACAGCTTTTTTGTCAAAGCCTGAGAAAACGGTAACATTACGGGGTAGTCTTGTCGAACAAATGTTGAATAAGACCTTGGGTTGGATGACAACGTTAACTTACTTTTTACAAAATGGCGTAAGTCAAATTTCAAGCTGGCTCCTAAAAATTTAAAAATTCTGATTTTTATCTCTGGCTCCGTTTTTCTATGAAAATTAGTATTGGAGGTTTTTGTGGTCGCTGATGACTACTCTGCGCCATGTATTGAACGCAGGTTTGATGACTTCCAGCCTCCCGAACAAGCCGGTTTCCGAAAGGGCTTTAGTACCATTAGACCACATCCACACGTTGCGGCAAATTATACAGAAGACTGAGGAGTATAATTTGCCATTATGCTTTGCGTTTGTGGACTTTGAGAAAGCCTTCGATTCGATCGAGTTATGGACAGTGCTCGAGTCTCTCCAGCGTTGCCGTATTGACTATCGGTATATCGAGGTGCTGAAATGCTTGTACAACAGTCCACTATGACCACAGAACCAATATGTCGGTCCGAGTACAGGAACAGAATTCGGACGCAATTCCATTAAAAAAGGGCGTAAGACAGGGAGACGTTATATCTCCAAAAATGTTCACAAACGGACTGGAAGATACCTTCAAGCTTCTGGAATGTCAGGGACGCGGCATCAATATCAATGGCGAGTACATCACTCGCCGTTTGACGCTTCGATTTGCCGACGATATAGTAGTCATGGCAGAAACGATGGAAGACCTCGGCATAATGCTCAAAGACCTCATTCGAGTTTCCCAACGGGTGGGCCTTGAAATGAACATGGACAAAACGAAGGTCATATCGAATGCTCGTTTTGTGCCCACCCCAATAACATTGGGGAACTCGACTCTCGAAGTTGTAGACGAATACGTCTACTCAGGACAAACAGTCCAACTAGGCCGGTCCAACTTTGTGAAAGAGGTCGAATCCAACTTGGCTGGGCAGCATTCGGGAAACTTAGAAAAGTCCTTTCGTCTAATATACATCAATCACTCAAGACAAAATTATACAACCAGTGATGACTTAAGGCACTGAAACGTGGCCTCTCACTATGGGCCTCCTAAGAAAGCTCAAGGTCACGCAAATAGCTATGGAAAGGCCTATGCTTTCTCTACGATATCGAATCAGAAATGATGAGATTCGTAGAGGAACGAAAGTCACCTTAGCCCAGCGGATTACTAAGTTGAAGTGACAGTGGGCGGGGCACATAGCAAGCAGAACTAATGGCCGATGGGGCCGAAAAGTTCTCGAATGGAGACCACATATCGGCAAGCGCTGCGTAGGACGACCAGCCGACAGATGACCTCATCCAAGTGCCAGGAAGACGCTGGATGAAATCCGCTTCCAACTGGTCTTTTTGGAAATGCATGGAGGAGGCCTATATCCAGCAGTGGACTTCTTGTGTTTCCATGACTCGAGAGGTTTCTTTACAAAAGCTGCTGAAAACTTAAAATATAGTGTAAAAATACAGAGGTTTTTATAAACATTTTAAAATAGTGGAAATTTTGATAAATTTGAAGCTTGGATTAAGATTTTGGCTCAAAATCTTTGAATTTAAATCATCGACTTTACGCATTTTTTTATTTTATTTTACACTACGCGCATTCACTAAAGCGGTTTCAAAAGGGTGAATATGTGTCATCGCTATCGTGCCTGTGTGACCAATAGTCCATTGAGCAAATCTGACTCGATAATTTTTTTTCTATGGTATAACACAAACAAAATTATAAAAATTTTAAGAACAAAAGCAAAATAATTAATTTTTTACAGAAGAAAAAAAAACATTTCAAAATGGATATTGACCAAAGAAATAAAACAAAAATTATGAAAATGGAAAAAGACTTCGTTGCTAAGGATGTTGGTAAAAGAGCTACAAATGGATTTGAGTGCTTATTTGGCCTGCATCCTTGTTTCAGCACAAAGACTGATAAATATAATTATTAATCAACAGTGCCTCCTCGTCTTAACTTATATTGGTATATTATAACAGATTAATCTGTTGATAATCGTATTAATAGTGTAATTCATACCATTTCTATTATTTCATTCCAATAGCACAGGAAACATACAGCATTTAAGTGATTTTTGGCGTTAAAGCTGATAGTTAAAAACTATCTATACTATAGTGCAGGGAATTCTAGTTTGATTGCGTTGTGTGGACGTTATTATTATTATTATAATTTTGGAACTCCCCACCGACGAATATTTTCAAGATACATTACACTATTCATTGTGACACTTAAATAAAAATATGTAATATCGGTAAACCAGGAACGCAGATTTTTGTTTAATCTACTGTGTGATACAGTACTTCTATTTCTATTTGGTTACTTTTTGTTACACTTTTCCTTTTTGTTTAGTTTCAGTTGTTTTTTTTTTTGTTACGTGTACAAAAAATTACCTACTTTCTTTTGTTGTCATTATAATTACGGAACCCAAAAAATATTATGCGCGTTAAATTATATATTTAAATTACGTTATACCTAAAAATGAGCACCGAATAAATCTTGAATAAAAAAAACCCGGATTTTGTGCCAACCCTAGCAAAAACAATTGAATAGGATCAACTTATACATGTCATGGAAGTGTGATTTATATTACATGTAGGGAAGGTAAAGAGCATAATTATTGCAGTGTAGATAACTTATCCCAATACAGCGGAATTTCGAGAAAATAAAAAAACTAAAAACAAGTACCTACACACGTATATAAATTATAATTCCTACAAAATTTTTAGCATTACGCCATTGATTCTTCTAACAATACTTCCGCATGTACAATAAAATGCGTGATAAAAATATACAGCGTTTTATTTTATTTAAAACAGAAAAACATGTCAGGCAGATAGAAAAAAAATTCAGAGACGAAATCTACACAGATTCGTTTTGTATGTTTAGAAAAGGTTCTAAACAACATTATTGACACAATTCATATAACTATGTAAAATATTTTTCTATATATCCGGATGGGAACGACTGAGCCGAGTTCGATAGCGCTATCTTCTTCTGTCGCTACGGAAGTGAGCGGTGCGGAAATACTAAGTACTGTAATTCGGCTTGGTTCACTCAAAGGTTATGAATCAAGTATTATTCGTAACGCCCCAATCGAAATTATTATTTACCAACACATTATTTACCGCCTATGTACCCTACAATCTAACGAGGAGGCGAAGTGCGAGCGCAAGGAGTGAAACAAAACTCAATCAAACTAAAATGAACCTTAAATGCTAGTAATTAGAGACTACAAGGCTCGAGCAACAAGTCTGGCCGCGTGCGGCCGACCTAATCGCGACAATAAATGGATTATAATACATAGGTACCGTGATTTAGGCACAAATAGTAAAACGATGTTTCGCTTAGATTGGTAATGTTACAATAGCTCGGATGGGAAGAGGCGTCCCTTGAACGGCAGAGAGCTCTTGGTTCGAATACTAGTAAATGATCGGTTTCCTTTTTACTTTTCTTTTTTAGTTATTTACTTAAATAAAAAAATACAAGAATTGGGATTTTATATTGTATGTTTTTCTAACGATTGAAGCTCGATCACTACTACAAAAATCAGTTGCCGTGCGTTGGTCTTGCAAACACTCGAAAATGTCTCCACACCGATTGGACTAATAGCTATATAATATTTTTTTGTTTTGTTCGGACATGGGACGTGGGGCGAGGGCGCGGAAAAGACCCATCCCTTCAGGAGCCTGTTTCATAGAACTACAATTCATTGTGACTATGACAATTCGATGTACATTGCAAAGCCGATTAACCCACAGATTAACAAATAGACTCTGCTGCGCAGTGTACTTCGAATTGTCATAATAAACTACGAAATTATAGTTTTATGAAACTTGACCCAGTACATTTTGTACGAAAGTGAATTGGAAAGATGCGGCGTCTTTTTCGGTCCCTCGCCCCACGTCCTTGGCCTACAATCGGTAATTTTGTATGAGAATTGCTACTTTGAATTAATTTCACTATATGGCGCTCGAGGTGAACTTTGGAAGGTTGATTTATGATTGATAAATCGCTTATGAAAAGTTACAATGAAATCAATGGTGATGCGAAGAGCGCCTGGTGACAGACAACAGGCAACGAGTAGGCTGGGCGTTCCTCGTAAGGCGTAATGTGATAAATTGGTGAAAACGTTTTTTCTGAATGAGTAACTATTGTTCCTGTTAGTTTTAAACATTAACATACAAGATTTTGATATTGCCCGTAAGACTGTATAAGCTTAAACGTAATCCACTGCGCATTTAAAATGGTATATAAATTCTTAGCTTTTTTTTAAGCATTCTTACGGAATATATTTACTCATAGAAGGCGTAAGGTTATGACAGTTGTCAAACATCCAATAGGGAATCAAGGAGTTAAATTATATCATATATTAATTTCAACGGTCTGCAATGTTCCTAGAGGATGTCACAAGCGATTCAAAAACGTTTGCTAGCCAGTTCCAGCACACTGTAGCCCCTTAAGAAACTTCCTCAACTTTTAGAGAAATGTTCATGTTGTCCTCAGAACGGATTAGGGTTCAAGTCCCGGCATGGGTGGAAGTTTTAGCCTCTACCTAAATAGGTTCTTAAAATTGTACCGAATTTGCATGTTTAAATTTATCAACTTGAAATGTTTAAATGTGAATGCTTCCTTAGGGGTAAATACCTGCTTCTTTAGCAGATTTATAAGAAACAAAAGATACTTATTTAGTGATGATCTGTCGAGTTATTATTAGGGTTCTATACTGGAAGGGTCAAAGATACCCTATTCATATGCCTACAATACGTCTGTATGTTTGTCCGTCGGTCTGGAGCTTTATCTCGAACCATAATCGGTAGTTAGTGGAATTTTTCACACAATATGTGTTACTATGGCGGAATTCCCGATAAATAATATAGGGGTAAAATAATTAAGATGAGAACGCTGTCGGCCATGATGTTTTTATTTTATTTTTAGTTATGTAAATGTTTAGTTTCTGTTATGTAAATATACCTGTAGTATACCTACTCCATGGAGCGTTCGCGCGTCTCATACGTGATGCCGCGATATTACGCGCGCTAAATCCTGAGCGATTCCAACTAACGGTCAAATAATATACTAATTGCTATAACAAACGTCAGGATTACGACACGATTTGGTGCGCGTAATATCGGGGCTGGCCGGCGGAATATTCGCCGCGTGACACGTCTCGGTATCAGTCGGTCGTCTTTGCTGCAACGATTTTCTTATGCACTAAATATTCGTGCCTATATTCTGCTAAATCCTTCGATTCAATTCATTGCTGAGGAGGAAAAACATCCCCCCACGTATCTTTAATTACCTTTCTAATTAGCCTGTATGGGAAAAAATACATTTCAACACCAAAGTCAAGTTGACTTATAATAATAGTTTGTTCGGAACCCTAAAAACGCGAGACCTGCTCGCATTCGTCCGGTTTTTTTAAACATCTTGAACAGTGCAACGACATTGTTTCAAGGATAGATTTTGTGAGCTGTGTAAGTTTAAGTGAATGTAGAGATTCGTTTAAACAAGTTAAATAAAGTCGGGATACCTGAGGGGGCGCACCTATATCGGGCCTGCGACAGAAAGTTTCTAATTGAGTGCACACAGAGAAATCGTTTCTTCCCATGTGGTATTTCCAGTGAAAGTATCGTTGAGAGAAAAGAAAGTATGGAAGTATCCGTGAGAGAAAAGTACTGACGTTTTTTTCTATTACTTACATAGGGCAAAATAAAAATAAAATGTCAAAAATAATCCAGTAAACTTTTCCCCACAAAAAAAAATTAATAACACGCTGCTATCGTAAGTTTCTCCATACTAGAAGGCAGTTTTAACTCATATCATCATCAACCCATTATGTCCCCACCGAGGGGCACGGGTCTCTTCCCTGAGGAAGGTATAGGCCATACTCCACCACGGGGGCCAAGTCCGGATTGGTGGAGGCTTGTAGACTAGTGGCTCGTCTACTGTCAGAAGTTGTCAAGCCGCCCTAAGGCCTCTGACTTGGCTTAACGACTGCCATCTATCGACGGCAGCCGGCACCAACAGCTTAACGTGCCTTGCGAAGCACGGAACCGCTCGGAAAAATGCCACTAGCGTTAGGCATAGACGGCGACCCATCCATGCACTGAACGCGCCCTTAACTCATATAAATGTCTGTAAAAATATGTTCCTATTTAATTTATTGAGAATTTTGTAGTCCGTGAAGAAATTTTGCAGTGTGAAAATAAGAAAAGCCCTACCTACATAATAAAATTTCAATTCAGTTGGGTACATGTTTATCCAAGCTCAGGAGCTATCGTCCACGACATGTTTTGTACGCGCTTCTAAGTACGTTTCGTGACAGTTTTGTGCAAAGCAAACGCGCTGCAGCATAGCATATTCTTGTTAATATTTTAACTTTACCTATATGCTTATAGGCTAGACGTGTGCTGCAAACTACCTGCAATTTATGGAGTTAGCTCCATAAATCTATCCTGCCTTTTGAACCATTATGCTTACCTCTAGTATGGTACCCACGATACAGGCTTGCCTAGTGTGGGGCCGCAGTGAAAAATTGTATCGCTGAATATTGTTTACTTTAAGATTGATTACATATAGATACTTTCATGTCATGTAAATAAAGATTTATTTATTTATTTATATGTTTTTCTTCCATTTTTACGGAAGCGTGAATCGCATTTGAAAGTTGTCCTGGGCGAAAGCGTGCGGCGCGTCGTTTCAAAGTACAGCTTGGTACCATCTGTCATTTTGCAACGCGATATTTCATCCTTTGAAAGTAAACGGGGAAACTAGTCGACGTAGTCGTGCCTTGTTTCCCGCTATTAACGCGATTAGCTCCCAGTTTCTCGTGCGCGGACAATCTATTAATCCACTAACAACAACTGTCAGTTGGCCAAAGTGCATACTTAAAAAATACTCTTAGCTCCTTTTGTGAATGACAAACTTCTATGTAGCCGATATGTTTCATGAATGGGCATTGTCCTAAATATTGACCGTAGTTACAAATAATACTTCATTTAAAAGGTATAAAAGGTCAGTGAATATAATGCTATAATTATAAATTAATAATTTTCACTGATTTCACGTATTTTTGTGAATAAGTGTGTAACAAATTCGACCTTCTAACGTTTTTGAATGAATAAAGTAAATAAATAAAATAAAATGTCAAGACGTTATTCTGTAAGAAAAACTAAATATCTTTTATATGTATGCACTTGCACTTGTATCAAGACATGGTATCACTAGAAACTGACAGCTCGTCAGTTCATGACGTAGTTCCGCGCATGACGTGCTTCCGGCTTAGTAGACTCTAGTTCCTTTTTTTACTTTAAAAATTAATTATAGCAGCACAAATCGAAACATTCAGCCCAGGCTCTCAAAATTACCAATTTTCTCGAAAAAAATTAAAACAGAACAAATGTTTTTTTAGGACAATGTCAATTATTCATTTCTAAGCACAAAAGAAAAACGTTACTATAATGTAACATTTAAGACGCTCAAAATAAACACGAAAATCAACGATCAAATCTAATTTCAGTACAATCACCTGACATCGAACACACGTTAATGCAATACAGCTCTACACATTGGATCGCTCTTAGCGAAGGGGCATAGGGTTGAATATAGATCAGTGTAGTACATAAATCATAGTGTACTGATATGTGTATACTCTGTATACAGGCGACAGCAGGTCAACCTTTACATTTTTGCTGTAAACTCGCCCTCAGTTGAGTCCACATATTATTTAAGGATTGGTGTGCTGTCGCCTGTATCAGATAAGACTTCCGTAGACGTAAATATATGTTTGGCATTCGTCTAATTGATATCTACTTGTATTTTTAACCTTATGGAATTGATTACAGAAATACCTAGCTTTAAGTATTTTGATCCGACTGCGAAAGAAAGGAAATATATATTTATCTTTTATTATTTTTTTACAAATAATGTGTCAATTGAAATGTACTGATGATGCTAGTGTCAATATGACGTCCCGAAAAGACAAAACAGCTACCCAAAGCGGAAAAACTCACAAAAAAAGAAAACAAACAGCCCGACTGCTAAGAAAGCCCTATGCAAGGTAGCCTACGTAAGGCCTACGTAGTAAGCGTTTCTATTTCTCGTGGTTAAGTTAGTTTGGTTTCGCCTTTTTACCCGACTGCGGCGAAGCCCAAAAGGAGGGCAAAGTGTTAAGCTCGTATGCATGTATATAACTATGTTCGATTCAACATGGTCCGATTTTGCTCAGCAGCTCAGCATCCGATAATTATGCTCAGCAGTCGAGTTGTTAGCAGGTGGGACCCAAATTCATAAATGTAAGTAGCTCATTGCGATGTGCCTAGTCTGGTCCCGCCTGCATGCTCAGCAGTCGGATTGCTGGTAATTTTTTATTTCAGTTGTTTTAAAGTTTTAAGACACTTTTGGTAGCTATTTACTAACACTTATACCTACCTACTTTTTATCTGACATCTGCCATCAAATTTGTTTTTGTGACATTATATATAACCATTGTTTGTACTCTTTCTCTGAGAGAAGGCCTGTGCCCTACAGTGGGACGTATATAGGCTGCTTATGATTGTTTGTGTACATCTAGAGACATTCATCTGGCACTAAGATTACCCACAACCCCTTCAAATTATTACTTTATCAGCGCATTCATTCCAATTCTCGCATAACCGAGTGGAGTGTCCACCCACATTATATTGTTGGCAGCTCATGGGAATAGCTTCTCTATGACGCAACACTGCGTGCATTTCAATTGACATCGTTCGGTAGCGACTGATACGCTTCATAATATTTGCTGGAGAACAAACCAAGTATATTCAGAACGGAGTTTTGCAAATTAATAATACTAACTTCCACAAAGTAAAATCACTAGTTCTGGTCGCAAACTAGGATACCCTGTGATATGGTAACGAGGCGAGGACATCATAAATATGAAAATACACTCAGACTGAGGCTATATGTACAAATCAAGTACGCGTTCCATTGGGAATCGACCCCACGTCCTTAGGGTTACTATTTAAGCGTGTTGACCGCTAGACCCACTAATTAGTGTAGATGTAGTCTCTCACCCATCATCATCATCATCACCATCATCATCATCATTCAGCCACAAGAGGTCCACTGCTGGACATAGGCCTCCTCCATGGATTTCCAAAAAGACCGGTTGGAAGCGGCCTGCATCCAGCGCCTTCCTGCCACTTGGATGAGGTCATCCGGAGATTCTTAGCACCCCTTGCTCCGCCGTTACCGTGGCTTCACCCATACTTTTGACAAATTAAAGAGATTTGAGGCAGCACCAGAAAAATTAATCACGGACAATTTTTACAGTTATCCTTGTTTATGGTAAAGAAAATTATCAAGAAAGAGTACAAACATTCTTATGTTATATTTCTTTAATAAAAATTAAACTATATCTACGTCCGTGTTTTTATTTCCCAACCACCTCAGATCACTATTGTCAATCTTAGTTCTTTGCTGAGCAAGCTGTTAGTAACATAAATATCAATGTCGCGAATCTTCGGCTTACATTTGACCATTGTTTGGCTTTTATATCTGTGGATAGCCCTTCTGTGTGGCCACTTAGCGGTCGTATCGTAGGTTTTTGTGTTGAGTGCCTATATTGACTGTGAAGAGCTCTCTACACCAGATCCAGATAAGATAGGCTGATTCACACTTTCCCAGGAGATTTCACGAACGTCATAATATGATTGATTTGAATTTATTGATCTGTAGTCAAATTACGTGCGCTTTAGTTATTTATAAACGGGTATAGGTAATCACGATTATTTATTAGGTAAAAAGAACTAATAATCGCGATTAGACCCGTTTAATAAATAGCTATTTATAAGCATTTTTAATGGCGGTTCGATTAGGAGTCTTAAAACTCACCCGTCACTTTTCGAACTTAAATGGCAGTTTTGTTACATCTAGCATGTCGTCCCGCTCGCACATTCTAACATTTTCAATTATTTAAAAAAATATATATAAGTACTTTTGATAAATATGTGGTCAATAAAATTTGTAAAATTTGATGATTAAAAATTACAACAAAATTTCCGACATCGAAGACATATTTTTGTTATCCCATAGCTACCCAGTTTTTGATTGAGAAAAGTTGATACTAAATTTATAATTTTGGAAACTGAGAATCAAAAACACAAAAAGAAACTGAATTAAAAAATAACTAAAACAACCCGACTGCTTAGCATTAACTACCCGTGTATAAGTTTCGATTCACTTTTCACTTTGATCCTTGGAATCAGAAGTGCTTGTAAATACCCTTAATGGAGTTGCGGTGATGGGATACGGTAATAATACCTATCCTTCAAAACTTTGTATACGTACCTCCTAAGTGTAACTTAAAACTTCTATCAAAGCAACTAATTTTATGCATTTTAAGGCTGAGTTCTCAGACATTACCCCTGGGTCAGGTGTTTTAAAATACATTTTATTCTCCAATGGTTAGTATGTAAAATCTGAAAAAAAATATAATATTACTTTTCAATGGCCTATCTAAGGCCGTCGGGCATAATTTTTACGACTTTATAGCGACTTTAAAAAAAATCGCGAACATGAGTCTAAATTATTACCATTTTCAGGGGACATTCTAAGAAGAAAGCATTCCAAAGAATTTTAAAACATATTATGCTAGCTTTGAAAAAAATTATGCGTAAAATTTTTTTTTGCTGCCTCAAATTAACCATAAATAAACAATCCTGATGAAAAGAAATAAAAATCCAAAAAAACTTTGTTTTGAGCGTCTTATGGTCGGTGCCAGCCAGCTCAATTGTTTTTTTATTGTTTACGCGTATCGTACATCAGACTCTTAAGCATTTAACATATTAGAAAACAATTTTCAACGTTACGTTACTTTCTACCACTTCGAACTTGCGGGGTAATCTCGGAAAGTACTTAACCGATTTAAAAAATTATTTCTCCAATATTTAGAAGGGACTTTTAAGGTGGACATAGGCTATAGGTTAATCCGTTAACCACGCGAACGTGGTCGCGAGCACTGCCAGTTGTGTAATACTGTTTTTCACAATGAAAAGAACATTCCCTCAAAATACGGTGAACGAATTCAAAGTCACCCTGTAGATATGGTTTTATTTGTGCTGTACTGAGTTTTGGATTATAAAAAATATACCAAAATGACTATCATTGAATGTGTTAGTGACGTCTTTCTTCAAAATTCTATTAATAGCATTTACATTTGAGTAATTTCAAAAATGCCTTCTTCCCAATAGGACAGTGGGGAAGAAGCTTCTTTTTTTGTTCTGAGCGTCTTCCCTGCTGTCCCATGCAAATCCGTGCGCTCGGTGAACCCAGCCTTAAGGTAAGACTTTAAAGACCACAATAGAGGATTATAGCACCTCCCTATGTAACTCCGCTGGCAGTGACCACAGACACGCTGCATATTAAATCTTATTGCGTAGCAACAAGTTCCAAACTCAAAGGCACGGTATTCAATTTACCCTCCAGGAACTATTTGACTAGTTTTGCAGCAACTACCTACTTGAGTGCAAAGTTTTCCCTGGCTGAGGATAATATCTGGTTAGACGTCGACACTAGTTGAGCTTAGTTAGCGTTCAATGCATTAGCGTGTGGAAATATGGAGAATAATGAACAGAACATTAATGGATGAGGCATTTAAAAGAAAGGTAACGAACATTAATGTGAGTAAGAGGAAAGTAATTGTCTTCGAAAAAGATGATGAAATGACGGAGTGGAAGGATAACGATTAGAGGTAAAAGGGCGGAACAAGTGAATTTGTCTATTTGGGGAGCCTGTTTAAGAGGTTTGGAAAGTGACGTAGAAAGAAGAGTTAAAGTGGGAAATTGTGTACTCATTCGTGAGAAGCCGAAACATCTCCAAAAGAGTTAGATTCGCTATCCATAACAGAGTGCTGGTCCCAACACTAGGTATGGTAGCGAGACTTTGGTATGGCAGGAGAATGAAGAAAGTAGGATTAATGCAGTAGAAATGAGGTCCTTGAGACTTCTCTTACATTTCTCATGTGCGCTGTTACTTTAAATGACAGGATACGCAATAGTTTCATTAGAGAAGCGTTGTGGACTGAAAGAGGATGTAGTGACTAGAACTGGGAAATGAATGTCACGTTGGTTTGTACATATGATGGACAGGATGAAAGAAGATAGACTGGCGAACAAAATATATCGAGCGATTGTAGGTGGAAGGGCCGGTAAGGTACGTCTCAAGCGAACATACTTTGACCAAACAGGGGATGTATTAGTAAGGGGCAAGAATAAGTACCCGAAACCGGCGGGTTTGCACGCACGCAACGACTAATGAATGTTGATGATGCGAAAGGGATCTGTCAGGCAGGATCGTGGCAAGTGGCAGACCGTGATCTCCGCCTACCCTTCCGGGATAGAGGCGTGAGTGTATGTTACGTTATGAATAGAAATAGCAGTTGGCTCTGTGCACTCCGACAGCACATAAACGTTTACATGCGTGCACTCACTTTATTGTGTTTTTGCTTTTTATGAATGCTACAGTTTTTTCATATTTGTATTGCTTTGTTTTGTATACGTGTGTGAGTCTTATGTGAATAAATTATTTATCTATCTATCACTATATTACGCTACGGGTGACTTTTCTAATCTGCTGTCGACTGTACGTCTAGCGCAACAATCAGCGACCTCCCCGAGCTGATCCTTTCACTGTGACCTCGAGTTTTACTATGCAAAATGTTTATACTCTCCTCGACCGTATGGAAGAAAAATTATGAAGTATTTTGAAGTGTCTCTCATAATATTATATAATTTGTGTGTATTGATCAGTTGAATAACCCACTTAGGCGTGGGGCACATAGGAAGGTCGGGGAGGAGGGCGCGGAAAAGATGCGACGCGTTGTATAGAGTTCGCGTCATGCATCGCCCCGTCTTATCTGTGAGGGCTTTCGCTTCAGTACATTTTGTATGAAAGTGAATAGAAAGGACGCCGAGTCTTTTCCGCGCCCTTATACCACGCCCTCCCTATGTGCACCAGGCCTTAAGTTTTAACGGGTTATTCCACTTTTCTCTCCGGATATCTTTGCAAGGACCTACATTAATTCATTCTTCAGTTTGATGAACCATGCCATAAAAAAAACCGGCCAAGTGCGAGTCGGGCTCGCCCACCGAGAGTTCGGTACAAATTTGTCGGTGTTTATTATAAATAGTTCAGGAATCGAGTCTGGCAGTTTTTCTGAGCTTTTCCCGAACTTCAAATACAGTTTTTTTAATGATGTAATTACAAATGTATAGATTATTCTCAGTACTTGTAGTACACGACGATATTACTTGATAAATTTCATAGTTCCAGGTCAACGGTAAGGTAAGTACCTTCCAAATTTAGATCCCCTTGAAAGTGTCGAAATATATGTTTTGGCGGCATAAACGGCCGTGACATTTTTGTACGTTCATTTAGAAGTTTAAATTTTTTACGGCGTCAACGGACTGTAGACTTGAGTATATGGTTTAAATTTCAAATCGATACCTTTACTCGTTATCGAGATAAAGGGTCTTGACAGACAGACGGATGGACGGACGGAGAGACGAATGGACGGACGGAGAGACGGCTGGACATCAAAGTGATCCTACAAGAGTTCCGTTTCTCCTTTTAAGGTACGGAACCCTAAAACAGGGAACCTGTGTTTGTAACTGCTACCCCTTGTGGAAATTAAAGAAAATAAGTACTTTGGAAGCTAGACAAATTACCGCAAGACCAACTAAGCAGTAATATTTAAATAACAACGAACCCCGAAATTTGAATAAAACTAAAGATTTCATTACTGACTCAAAGGATCAATCAAATAGTGATTGTATAGATAGTGATTGTGAAAAAGAGTACCTGAAACGACTATGAAAACCCCGGTCTTTACGTACCCCTCCGGAATAAACGAGCGTAATAATACTTTATTCATTTATTTGCTTCTTACTAATTAAGTTACAGAGTGAGCCTAAAAATAACAAGTGATTTAAAAGGATGTTCTTAGATTTATTAGTGGCCTACTGAGTTCGACCCGTAACGTGCGTAACTGTAAGTGTAACTCTGGTCTCCTCGCTAGGTTACCCTGTGTGGAGGAAACCAGTGAAACGGACTTAATAATTTTGGTTGAGAATTTAGAGTTCCGAGGATAAGAAGGAAATAAACAATAATCGCAAAGAGAAACAAAAACTACAAGATTAGAAGAAAATTAAGTTCCGCTATTTAGTGTTGTAAGTTATGGAACCATTTAAAAATACTAGAATCTCTTTTTTTTTTTTTTTTTACTTTACATACTTTTGGATATTATACATACAACGTCAGTAAATATATGAATGAATATTATATTATTATAAATATTGTATTTACATACATATATATGTATATATATACTATATACCATATTAAACATATCATAGACATTATCTGGTATCATTAAATATAAATTAAGTGGCGAGAAAGTATTTTGGATATATCTACGAACATTACCGTGAGTACAGACTTCTTAGAAGATTTTCAGTTTCGGCAAATGTAAGAGTCAGTAAGTATTCAGTTACAATTTTAGATGTTTTATTTTTAGTTAAATTGACAATGTTGAGTTTAGTATTAAGATTGTTGTAAATTTGGGGGGCTAAGTAATAAAATTGTCGATGAGTGAATGCGAGCTTACAAGTAGGTACTAATTGATTTAATAAATTTCTGCGTCTTCCCTCAGATTTTTTTACTAGGTACAAGTCGACCAGTTTGTGTTGTTTTAGACTAATGCTAAGAAGATACAGTTGACGGACAGTTAATACGCGAGTTATATTGTACAGATCTGTGGTAGGAAAATCAATTGTTTTGAATATGATAATTTTTAGTAGTAAACGCTGAGTTCTCTCAAGCGTTAACAAGGTAGTTTTTGGGACGCCACCCCATATAATATTACAATATCGAAGTAGGGATTCGCAAAGGGCCTTATACACTGATAATACAAAATGTACATCGCCAATATGTCTTATTTTACAAAATATATGAATAGTTTTTCTAAGTCTATCGGATAATAAATTAATTTGTGTTTTCCAACTTAAGTACTGGTCAATTATTATACCTAAATATTTAATCTCAGCAACTTTATCTAATTTTGGACATGTGCACCCTTGATTTTCATTGCAGTGGTGGCTATGAGCAATGAGTTCAAGGTTGTTTGACTTTGGTTGAGATGCTGCAGTTGAAGAAAAAGTTATAAATTTAGTTTTTTTTACATTTAAAGAAAGTAGATTTAATTTCAGGTAGTTAAGTACCTGTTGGAGGCCACTCTCAGCGGTCATTTTAACCTCATCCCACGTTTCACCATGAAATGCAAGAACTGTATCATCAGCGTAAGTGACAACTTTACATTTTTTCAGCTCCATGTTACATAAGTTATTTACGTATATTAAGAAAAGGGTCGGACCCATTACGCTCCCCTGTGGCACTCCGAATTTCACAACAGCCTTATCGCTCACAGCCCCCTCTTCTCCTAAAGATACTTATTCTTATAGGTAATTTTATACATGTATTCACAGTAACGATATTTCTATTTTCGAGAACGGTCCTAGCGTCTATCACGACTCGCTGTATACTTTAAAAGCAAATTATTAACATAAATTCCCGATAAATACGTACCTTTAAAATTTCTGTATTTTCTAAAATTCATAAATTATCTTATAGATATTTTGGTTTTAGGTATTTCAGTTGTTTTAAGTATGTTAGTCGCTTCAGAGTCTGTCATGCTGTATGGATATATATTTTTCGTTATAGTTTAATAAATAACCATAAATAACCATTTTTACGCCCACTGCAGGACACAGGCCTCCCTCATGGTTTTCCCTAACCCTAAAGGGTTTTGCCAGAATCGCCACGCTTGGCAGGCGGGTTGGCGATCGCAGTACGCGATTGGAATCTCAGGAAGACGCTGCTGCCCGTCTCCTGGTAATTTATTCCCTTAGTCGCCTTCTACGACATCCACGGAATGAAATGGAGTGACGCTATTCCTAATCCAGCACCACACGGACCCCATCATAGCTTGAATTTAATACTATGTCTGTTTTGTACATCTTTTAACAATAAACGATAATAATCGTAGACTCGAAATACCTAACGCAATCTACTAGGTAATTCTAATATATGAAAATATAGTGTCACAATGTTTGTTATCACACTCCTCCGAAACAGCTTCACAGATTTTCATAATTTTTTTTTGTGTATATTTGGTAGGTCTGAGAATAGGTCGTAGGTTATTTAATATGGCAAAACAACGTTTGCCGGGTAAGCTAGTCCCTAATATATGTAAGATAGATACATAGATAGAATATTCTTTATTGTATATACAGCAGCAATTACAAGGAAAACTCGGTTGCCTTTTTCAATGCAAAAATCAATAAGCATCATAGTGATTAAGTCATCACACTAGCAGTTGCCCGCGACTTCGTTCGCGTGGTAATTTTGATGTGTATTTTTCCGGGATAAAAAATAGCCTACGTGCTAATCCAGAATATAATCTCTGTGCAAAATTTCACCCGGATCCGTTCAGCCGTTTTTGCGTGAAAGATTAACAAACATCCATCCATACATACAAACTTTCGCGTTTTTAATATTGGTAAGGATAGTCATGCAACAAGATCCAAATTAAAACGGCAATAAATCGTGAAAAAAATTGGTTATGGTGATACGATATGTGTTATTAATTTTATTAAAGCCCCTTTGTGTTATAAAACAGATAAAATAGCGAGGTAGCGCTGGCAATGATGTCTTATTTTATATTCCACGCTTTAAACCATAAAGTTCAGATGGAAATAAATATGTTTATTGGTTTGAAGATGATCCTATTCCTCTATGCAAGATTTAAAGGTTATTCTACTCTATTTGCTCTACATACATAGGTTACCTGATGTAAATTCGAATTATATTCTTCTGGTACCTACATATTAAATTGAACTATGTTACGCACAAAAATCTCAACCCCCAATACGTATCTTGCGTGAAAAACGCTTTTTTAGGTATTAGATTGTTTTGTTTCATTGTTTTTCCGTTTATAAAATTCACAATTTCGTAATTTATAAACAATCAACCACGGAAATTAGGAGCTTTGATTGAAACTTATAGCAAGTTTATAATTATAGAATAAATCGCGGAAACTAGAAGGTTTGTTTCAAACTTTGATTCAAACTTGCAGTAAGTTCTTGCTGTACGTATGTATTTGTGCGCAGGCAGGTATGTACCGGTTGGTATCTTTATCTTAAGTTCCTTAGCAATTAGCTATTGACAAAATATCAAATAAGTTACTTTTAAAACGGAATATTGTATGAAAATACTGGCTTATGGCGTCACATTTCAGAGCACTTTTTATGTTTAATCTAATTAAAATGGCAATAACTAGTATTTGACTAAAAGAAATAAATTTTCCGAGATATTTTGTAATTTTTGTTTCAAACGAGCATATGAAATAATTTATTGTTGATCGTGTCAAATACCGAATTGTCCCCACTGCAGAAGAAAGCTCTCAACTACTAAAATATCTATAGGAAGCTCGATCATTCATACTGCGACAGGATATTATGTGAGGATGCTTAACGCTGTGATAATTAAGGGCAGGGGCAAACTGGCCGTGATAGACCGGGGGTAACATGCTGGTTCTCAGGTATTAATAACTAACTAACTTCCACACAACACAATCACTTGTTCGGTCTCAACTAGGATACCCTGTGCTATGGTGACCAGGCAAGGTCATCACAAACATATAAATACACCCAAACTGTGGCCATGTGTACAAATACGTGGCGCCCCCCAGTGGGAATCGAACCGAAGATCTCCGGTGTGGTAATCAGACGTGATACCGCTAGACTTACTTTTATTCGAATCCTATGCCGACGAACTCGCGGGAACAGTTTGAAAAGGCTGCGAGACACAGGATAGCCTTTTTTAATAGCGTGACTCTTTTCGTACATCCTCAAATTGGCTGTTTTTATTATGCAATTTAAATTCTGCAAAGAATCATCACGCTTTATGTCTATTAGTCGTATTTAAGTATTTAGGTACTTATTGAATAATTTATTATTTAGTCGCTGAAAAATTACCCAATGCATAGTAGATCATGAGATTCGGGAGCGTGGTGATGCCAATTTTAATTTTACATGTGGTAGTTTTAGTTCATCTCTACTCGAAAGAATATACTAAATCGAATCAATCACAGAGCGTGTATTATTAAATATTGCATAGTTCGCATTAATAAGCGCTACCATAATACCTGGTAAACATTGTAAGCCATTTGTCAACTGCGTATTTGTTTCATTTCTCTAACTTATTTTTAAATTATTTTTAAACAGCTAAGAACTTACGTAAGTAAATAGTTTTATTTTATTACGCAAAATCATTTTTTTATGTGATATCTGATAGGTTACTTGTTTTTTATGTCCGTTTGTCTGTCTGTTTGTCTATCTGTCTGCGGCTTAGCTTAAAGAATTAATAAATTGGCGTAGATGACCACCCCCCCTTCCTGGGTAAACGGTTAATTGTAGGAACGTAAAGCAGCAGCTCACACATGAAAGTAAGCTCTACAAGAGGAAAGTAGGCACTACAAGACAACGAGTAACAGTCGACAAAAGAAAAACTTCATACAAATTCCATTGGAATTTCTTTGGAGAAGTTGTTAGTTGTGTAAAGCAGGTAGTTAAGTAAAATAAAATTCTAATACTAATGAAAAACCCCTCTTCTAGGTTCGTACATTTTAACGACCAACTACAATGCGCGTGGCCCGACACGCAGTTGGCCGGTTTTTTAATTTTTATTATGAAATAGTTCCATACATGCATAAACTGACGCCTGCATCTTGGAAGGGAAGGCAGAGACCAAGGTTGGCCACCACTTGCCACGATCTTGATAAACCTTTTTCGCCTTTCTTTTCACAATGACCTACAAATTGCTACATAGCTAAGATTAAATTAGACAGCCTTCTTTTAAAACTTATCACTTGTTATTTTTTTGGTCTAGCGGTAAACACGACTATCGAAACAGAGTTCGTGGGTTCGATTTACACTGGACCGCCGTACTTGATTTGTACAAATGGCCTCAGTCTGGATTTATTTCGATGTTTGTGATGGCCTTCCTTGGTTAAAAAGCACAGGGTATCCTAGTTTGGGGGGCAACTCTCTTAAATGCATAGTTGATCAGAAGATTGATATTAGTAAAGCAATTGTTGTTTCATTGACACTATTGGTAGTCTTCTAACCAATCGCATTCCAATGATATTTACAACCGGAGCATCTTAAATTGGTGCCTAACAAACTTGGTGGCCATTTCTATATACCATTGCAATTAAATTGTACATCGTACGTATAAAATGTTAATTTTGTATGCCTTTAGTTTGAAAAGTCACCACGTGACAGAAATATTTTTACAGGCTCCCGGCCTATTGTGATATTAAAGAAAAATACAAGCGACTCATCTCGATAAAGACGCCACGGACATACCAGAGGGGCGTCAAAGACTTGCTAATGTTGACAAAATAACAGTGACCGACCTCGGTTATGCGAAAAATGTTAATTCTTAATTTCGTATACGTGACAGATTAGTGCGCCCGACGCTGTCGGTGCTTTGTTGAATTTATTATCAAGCAAGGAGCTACAAACTAACGAGACTAAGCAAACAGGATTTTACGCATAGCGTCCACCACGTGTGGTGATACAGTCCATTCTCACTCTTTCTCTCTCTCTGTATGAGAGAAGGCATCTGCCCTGAAATGGCTGGAAGTGGCCCAGCACGGGCAGTAGGTACGATGGCACAAGGCATGCCTTATGTGGCGTTAGAATGCCAGAATTTGACAATGAATGTACTGGAAAGTCACGACTTTTGACATTTAAAGCACGCGCCTAGTGTCGTCGTACTGCCCATGCTGAAGGGGTATTTAGGCTGCTTATAACTCTACAACGGCAGGTGGTGGCAGCATGTATCAGGCGGTCCACGCGGAAAACCCTTCGCTGTGGAAAACTGGAAACGAGCGACCCATGATCGCGATCCTCAATCATAAAGGAATGACTAAGAAGAAGATTTTTTCACTATTCCGAAGTTTTCCCCTTAGTAAACTTTGCGAGCAGAAGCCCCGTTTTCGGATGTACTCGTAAATGGGAATTTTCCCACCCTGTATAGTGCATAATTAAACAATATCGACACAATACAATTGTTTGTCTTGTCAATAAAATTGTCTTGGTCCGAAATTAGGACACCTAAAAAATGTAACCCGACAAGGACATCACATGATATCATCATTATTTAAATACTGAGTAAAAAATTAAAAGCTAACATACAAACTCGTGCCAAAGGAGTGGGCTGAAAATATGACACTTATTGTCTCTAGCACCCCAACACACGCTTTCTGCGTAAACTAGAAGATACTATACAACTTTTGAAAGAGGAACCAACAACGTCTGTGCTTCTTGAAGCTCTCCTACGTTAACTTTGTTCTACTACTAGGTACTCTAAGCTCTACAACGTTAAATAGCCAAAAATATCTTAATCTTGATTCCTGTTATAGGGAATGTGTGAAGCAGCTGGTATTTTTGGCGGTTTCAAAGTTGGTTTCATAATAATAAAAAAATGTATTGATCTGAGTAATCTGAAGGTATAATAAGCTTGCCAGAATTGCGGTAAAAAAAATGTGTAAATCACACTTGTGCCAAAAGGGCTACTACATACATAAACTCTCTGGCTACCCCTCTGGGATACAGATCTCAGAGGGGTAGGCAAAGACCAGGGACTGCTACTTGCCACGATCCTGACATATCACTTTCGCTTCCCTAAGCATTCAACAAAAGGGCGACTATAACATTAAATGTTATTTAGATGAAAAAATGTCTGGAATTAAAGCCTGTTCATTTCATGAGTTTTAGGTTTTAGAGTACCTAATAGTATGAAATCTCTGTTAATTAAGATCCAAATTTAAAACGACTAACTGTTATAAAAATCGATCCCACTAAAATTCTCTTAAGACGGAGTTAAAGCCGTCTTACGGGAGGAATTTCTCTTACAAACCGGCTTTGACTTCGTCTTAAGCGAGTTTTATGGAAATCGACTTTTTAAAAATAAGACCGTAGATATTTGGCATGCAAACGTGTATTTACACAGCTGAAAGGTTTGCTGGTGTTTTATTTAAATTTGTAATGGGAGATTTCCACAGAAAGGTGCATATCGTTCTTTGCCTGTGATGCAAAGAAAATAAAGGCTGGAACTGGAAGTGAATAGCAGAAAAAGGCAACAAAACGACGAAGCTGGTGCAGACAAGTGCGTCCTGCCACGTGAGCGAATGATGCGTGCATGAGAACATCCTATCTCTTCTACAGATTCACCTTTACAACGGACAACCTTCTATTTATTTCATTATATTTATTTACTAGCTCACTCGGGAAACGTTGTTGCTTTTAATTAGCCTACGACCTATTCTCAGACCTACCAAATATGCACAAAAAAATCATAAAAATCGGTGGAACGAGATTTTTATGTATTAGAAGATTAGGTTCATCAACAGTTGCGACATCCTTAAGTGCTAAAAAGAGAACGGATATTGTATTAAACTAGATGTGCAACTAATTAAAGATAAACATAGCATACATAGAAATAAACAATTACCTATAGCTAGTATCGTAATAATATAAACCCTACAAAAAAGTCCAATTTCATTTCATTGGAGAGGCCATTTTAAGCATATTGTAGTCTGTCTACTTGTTTTTATCTCATAATATGCTCTTTTGCTCAATAAAATATTCTTATCTTAAGATATAAACAATCGTGGTTATTGTTTTCTCTACGGCTAATACTTTTCGTAAGTAAATTATACCTGACGAAAGGCTAGTCACGTTTTTTCTAGTCACGTCACAACTCCATTTTTTAGATTTTTCATCGCCGTCAAAACGAAACACGGACAATGATAGGCATTGTAGCCGAAACAATAGAAATATGTTCAAGTACTCACATACTATTCACATGCTACTCACCTGCTACTCATCATTGCGAGTTCCACCGGAGAAGGATTGTTTCACGTATACTGTAGTCATTTCTCTCATCAATTTGTAGCCTGCATTGAGTAACAGGTTGAGGACTATCGCAGGTTATTCCCAAATGAACGCAGGGTACGAGGTCTCTTTCAGTTTTGATGAACAAATTGACTTAGTACTACGAGTCACATTTTTGCGAAGAGATTTTCTTCGCTAGATAAGAATTGAAGAAGGAGGAATCTGTTGCGCGACGACGCGAGTCGCACATCGCGACTTTCCAGAACATTAATTCAAATTCGGGCATTTTAGCGCAACAAAAAAATATCACAATTTGACAATTAATGTTCTGGAAAGTCACGACTTTTGTCGTTAAAACGCGCGACTCCCGTTGTCGTACTATCCATACTAGAATTACAATTAAAACATAAGTAATAGATTACAGTAAAATCAGAAAGAAAGAAAAAAAATTATTGGGACAAATTAACACATCACAAGAAAAACGTCATAACAAGTAATATAAACAAGTACAAAGGAAAAACAAGCGGCCTTATTACTAAAAGTAACTTCTTCCAAACAACCATTGACTTTTCTAAGTTCGCTAAACGTGAAAACATCGTGAGGAAACACAAATACTTGAGGAATTCACATACCATTTATTCTTTTTTTTTTGTTAGAAAGGGGTGGTCTCATCTAAATTTGGTCAAGATCTGTTAGCGAGATCCATTAGAAAATCATCAAAGTCCTATTTTAGTGCGTTTTGTCCTTAGTCTTGTCTTCTACTAAGATTCTTTTTTATTTTTTTATTTTCCTAGAGCCTCGTTGGAGGACGAGCTTGGCAAAGCCCAGTGGGCGGGAGTCCGCCCATTGGGCTGGCTGCGCGGCATATTATATAAAGCCCGGTCTCGGCACTCCAACCATCAGAAGCTTCCAGTCACTCAAACGTCCGCTTCAGTCCACTACCAGCCTTGACACCAGTTGAACGGTAAGCCGAAAAAAGTATACTTTTTGAACTATGAGAAATTATACGTGACTTATAACAATAATAAAAATAATCCGCACTTGTCTCCCGCTGAAAGAAAGAATGTGCATTGCAGTGACATATATTTTTCACTTCTCATGCTCTGAAAGTGCTGGATATAGGCTGCACAAAATCGAATTTGCATTAACGTATCTACTCATAAATCTATCTGTATTGAGGCAAAGAAAACACAACAAGAAGTTCATAGATAGAATTTGATATTTTATAATATTCACTTTAATTTATTTGCCTTATGTGTTTTTTAAGACATACTATGAGATATTAAAATTTAAATTCAAGCACGGTAGGTTATTTAATTAATTTAAGAAAATTTTTATTACAAAATTAATTTAATAGTAGGCTGTATAGGTCTGCAGCCGAAGCCTAATATCAATGTCGTAAGATTTAAAAAAAATAAAGCGGTGACAAACAGTTCTAGTTTTTTCGTGTGTTTATTAATTTCTTCAATTTGCTAAATTATACTATTGTTTTATTAAAAGCACAGTTTATAACTCGTCCACAAAACCATTCTATCGCCAAACCTCGCCTTCGGCTCGGGCTGCTAAAAGTCTCAGATAAAAATGGTTCGTTTTATGCACTTGTAAAATCTACTATTATTCAAAATAGCACACTGACTGTGAATTAATGAACGTTACAAGTAAAACTAGGTGTCCCTTTAAAAATCTAGATCATTTTAAAGAGAAAATGGACCATAAAACTGCAAACTTAGTGTTTTCAAAAATGTTCCTTATTTAACAGAGTTAACATAAATATTCTAAAACCGAGTACTGATGCACTGAAGTGGCTTTAATTGTCGTCTTTAATGTTATAGGAGCCCTTTAGGCTCAATGTGTGCTTCAACTATTCCATGCATTCTATGTAGTGTAGTGGCTGTATTATTTTATTTTGAAGTTGACTGATTCTAGCTGTACGCTCCAAAACATTTTGTGCAAATTCGATAAATATTTTTATTACACACATAGTTTGTGTTTTTGTCACATTTAACCGGAATTGATCTAATTTTACGTTTTAGTGCCAATAAAGGATTCTTTTTTTGTTCAAAAAAGAAGTAGGTAAAGTAGGTGTTTTAATTTTATTTTATTTAATAAGAAAAGGCTCGCAACGGAAATATAATTGAACAACTTTTTTTCTATGAGTTTTTCTCGAATGAATCTTATATATAAAAATGAATCGCTAAAACTCGAGAACCGCTGGACCGATTTAGCTAATATATATAATATTTGTGGAAGTCCAGGGTACGCTTAAATGTTGAGAACAAAAAAAAGATAGATGTAGGTGATACGAAGTTCACGGGGTCATCTAGTATTTTTATAAAGATCAGTTTTCACTTTAAATAATTTTATGAAATTTGTGCTTATATATATAGCAACAATATCTTCTGTAAAGCATCGTCTTACACAGAAGAGTGTTCATCCTATTGAGACATATTAGGTACTATAAACATTATTACAGCGTCACTAAAAGGTAAGAAAACTAAAAAAAAAGATTTTATTAAAGAAGAAAATAACAAATAGGTTGACAGATTTGCCAAATTGCGCAGCAGGTTATCGGCAGTTATTAGTGGCATTGTTGTAAACAATCTTTTGTCTGATACATGTTGATGGCGAATTAAATAAGTTTTATATATTACAAACACTCTTCCTTATGACTGTGCCGTCTCCTGTTGGACGTTGGCAACAAAGGCGCTATAAATACAATATAAAACAACATTAAGTACCTAAGTATACCTTAAGTACCTATTTATATAAAAAGAAGAGGGGAGGAGGGAGGATTGGCTCATTAAGTAATCACAGCTGATCAAGCCAAACCCCCGCCGCCCTTCTCTTAAACATTTTTTTTTGTAATTCTATTTTTCTTACAAAAAAGTTCTTTAGACAATGTGTTAATAGTAGTTTATGCAACTGTCTTATAATGAAGGGTATTAAAACACGAGTGTGAGTTTATGAAACGAGCGCAGCGAGTTTCATAATAGTAACGAGTGTTTTAATACCCGTGTTATATGCAGTTGCATACACTACTTTATCTTCACTAATGCAATTAATCAAACAACAAATTTATTAAATTAAATTCACGCGTACGTGTATAACCACAGCGATTTTGCCGCCATTAAAATTTAACCAATGAGAGCGCAGCTTCAATAAAACGCGACCAACCTGATTGGCCCTGCAATCTAGTTGGTCGCGTTTTATTGATGTTATAATGAGATTTTACGATATCGATGTGAATATTATACCATCATGTGAAATTGCTTAAATTGAGTGTTTTGTTGTCTGCGCTATAACAGTAGTAATTATAAGTCAAGTATTGAAAACATAAGTAGAATGTTACAACATTCTTGCATACTCAATCTGGAACACAGCATTCAGTTTGTTTTATCATTATCAAGTTCTTGAGTTTATAATTGTAGTCTATGTTAGTTCAGAAACTTCGAAACACGGGTAGACTATTAAGTAGGTACCTAACTAAACAGACAGGCAAGAAGTTCCAGGCAAAGTGTAATTGCAAGGATCATTAATTATATAAATACTTTACTATCATCATCAGCCATCATGGTTTTAAACATGGAAGGGTTTTGCCATGATCGCCACGCTTGGCAGGCGGGTTGGCGATCGCAGTATGTAGTTGGAATCTCAGGAAGACGCTGCTGCCCGTCTTCTGGTAATTTATTTCCTTAGTCGCCTTCTACGACATCCACCAGCGCTGCCCGGTACTGATCCGGGTCAGCACCAACTGAGCCATTACCTTTTGCCTTATTTTATGTCATCACTAGTTAAGCCTTACTTTGTTTTAAGTTTTTTCTTCTGATGAGGTAATAAATACTTTTTTTATCTTATCTTATCTTATCTTAAATGGAGTTATTCTTAACCCGGCGCCACGCGGACAATACATTACTATACTGTTTCCGACTTTACTACATCCGAAGTAATCATGACTTCCAGGTCCTCGTAAAATTCTAGTTCGTTTTACCGTATTTTTCTTCTCCAGCAAATAGAATTAAACCGATCCACATCAATCCTTTATAAATAAAATCTAAGTTAATGACTTTTCCGAGATGAAAGCTTTATATTTCTTTGACTTGATGTTCCAATTTCCCAGCACGCAAAGATAATTTTTCGACAAAACTCTAATATAAGAAACGAAAGTTGGAAGTGAATTAATTATCTGAACCCACATAGGTATCGTTAGTAAAAACATCGGTTCATTCAGTGTTTAAATAGGAGCCTGTAGTAACATAGCCTGAAATAACTGTCTGTGGTTACATAGCCTCCTGAGGCCACACCTACTTTATTTAAAAATGTTAAAAAGAAAACAATATTTTCTTAAAGTTCTTGTAACAATTTTCCCCGGTTCTCAAGCTTATGTCATCGTGTGAGGACACAGGGTCTCAAGAGGAAAAACATGCAACCAATTTTAAAAATATATACAAAATATAGGGGTAATTTATGTGTTACGTAAGTACCCAAGGGACACGGGGATCTCTGCTTTGGTTATTTTTTAAGGCATGGGGGACAGGGTCTGGACGTTGATTGCGTCAGCAATATTTTGTTTATTTAGTTTTTCTGATTTTTCTATGAAATTAAGTAGATATAATCTTTGAACTAAAACTTTCGTAACACTTTACTTCACTTACTTACTTGATTTTTTTGTCGGAAGAGTCCGATCAGGTTTAATTTTTTTTTTCTCATTTTTCTGCAAAATTGATTTGAATCTGAATTAAGTTGAATTTGATTGAGAATCATGTTTTATAAATTAAATTCAAATCAAGGTTCCTGCCTACAGTACAGTACTAGCTGTCCCGGGCAAACTTAGTATTGAATCAAAGTTGTATATTGGGTAGAACTACAATTAACGATGAGTAAACCACGCGGTAATTTTTTTCTTTAGTAAATTATTTAATTTGGTCAGTTCCCAAGTTAGATTACTGTTTCCCTAATCTGCGGCACACATATTTATAAAATAAAAGTTTTGTATAAAAAATCGTACCTTCTTATTGTTTCACAGCATAAAAAAGTCGTACTTATTTACCTTCTCTGTGATTGATGGAGAACATATTGATTGCTGATTGCAATCAGCCTTATTGAATGTACCAATTTATCAAAAACATACTTAGTCCCAACATTCATTAGTCGTTGCATGCACGCACGCCGGTTTCGAGTACTTTTTATCTTGCCCTTTGCTAATACATCCTCTATTTGAAGCGAAAGTGATCTGTCAGGATCGTGGCAAGTGACAGTCCCTGGTCTCTGCTTACCCCTCTGGAGTACAGGCGTGAGTTTATGTATGTATGTACTTAGTTCCAACAATGCCCATGGGCTATCTATCTAGTACAACTCGGCACTTTAATTAACAGAAAACATTAAACAAAATACAACTACTATTTAGTAACGTAAACTGCACATACTACTACCTACTTACTTACTAACTAAAAGAAAGTCACAAACTGGAATCGTCGATTAGTTATAAAAGTCTATGAATGAATGAAACCACCTTGGAAAGAGGAGCCACTTGTTGCTTACTGTATTGAATCCACGTGCAAGTATCTAATCAGGGCAGTTATTGGAACGCAATTTTACCTATTTATAGACAGAAATGAAGGGCCACCCGGAGCGAACTAGTGCCAATGAAAAAAATCATATCTTCTTTTACAATACGTTTTTGCAAAAAGTGAACATCATAAATCTCAACAATCTAATCAGAAAGATTTTGTAGGATCTAGAGACAGCTAACCCGTTATGCTATAATAATCCAACATGCTATGATTTTTATGCCGTAAACCGAATGTAACTTTTAAAAGCCCAAAACAACACAAAACGTTGAACGCAAATACCTAGTCATACAATACTTGAATCCATTAGTCACCTATGTCGAAGAGCCATTGTAACAAACAATGATGGACTACATTGGGATCCACCGTGATCAAATGATTGATTGTGACATCTGACATATGGAAGGACGTTTCAAATATTTTTTCACTCAGTAACATTTTAGTAATTTAAATTGTCATTAAAATAAGATAAGGTACCAAGATAAGGTTTATAACATGACTGTCTAAGCTAAAGAGGAGTGTGCTATTTTCAGGTGACATGTATGTATGTTTGTGAATTTCTATATTCCAGCAAAATTTTCAACTTTGAAGTGTGTTGTTTTGCTAGAATACTTATGAGATATAGTAAGAACCTACAGTTTGGACACTGAGCAAAATAGCAAACAAAAAGACTTAATGAAAAGAAAAAAATGGATTTGGAATTGTGCGTGCTAGCAAGCGACTGATATAAACTTAATGAAATTGAGGATTTAGATTTTCGATAGGTGTATTAGTACGTCTAGTAAAAAAGTAAAAACGATGCAGATAGAGTGACATGGGACACGGCCCATAATTTAACTTTAGGTGCGACACTGCTTTGGTCGGCCTACAATGATATATTCTCTACATGCAATAACAGTTATTGTTCTTACGCGTTTCACACTTTTCCTGTCGTTCTTGAGAAAGTTTGGATTGCATTTATGAAACCTAAAATTGCAACTTTTCCAGTGCAAAACACGCTGCAGAAGTCGAGACGGTGCCAAGGCTAGGGTGATAAAACAATATAAGAAATAACGAGTGTTAAATCTGTATGAAACTGCTTTTAATTACCTACTGATAAGAAAACTTTTAATATCCGAATGTTTTGTCGGCAGCTGCAAGAATGAAGATCATCAGTAGAGCTATGGCCCTGACCCTCGCTATGCTGCTAGCTTGCTGCAGCGCCGCCCCTCATCAGGTACTTTTTCGTTCTTCTCGCTGGACCGCTGGAAAGAAGCAGCGTCCTTTGTGGAGGCCTATAACCAGCAGTGGATAAATACGGGATGATTCATGATACTGATGAATAATTCGTAACTTGATAGGCAGTTATTGCTCTCAAGGAGGTAAGAACTTTTATTATCACTGAGAGGCTCAAAGTGCGCCACCAAAATACGCCATTTATAACAAATATTTTATACGCCATTAATTGAAATTGACGTTGAAAAATGGTTTACATAATTGGACATACGTCGGTGAAATAGGACGTAAGTTAGCGAAGTACCTGAAACCGGCGGAGAGGGTGCAAAGCAATGGACTAATGAATGTTGATGAAGCAAAAAAGGAATTTGACAGAATCATGGCAAATGAAAAACTTCAGTCGTCTCTCTGCCTATCTCTCCGTTATATAGGCCCAAATTTAAGTGCGTATTATTCCTCCGTCCTATGTTTTTTTAATAAAGAGGAGAAAAGCTCCTTGTTTTATTTTGTAGCAAAAAGGAATTCACGAATTTTACTCGACCTTTTACAGCATTCTTCATGTATTTAATTTTGTACTAATAATGAACTTACGAATTTTACTCAGTATTTTACAACACATCATTATTATTATTGAGTAAAATATGAGATTCTAGTTTGGGACCAGGTCAAGTGTTTGTATTGTGTGGAAGTTATTATTATTTTATTATGTAGTTTTATTGACAGAACGTTTATTCGGTTCATAGTTTATGGACAGATTTGGAAAAAGACGCTTTAAGCTTGGTAGAGTTTAGATTACCATACGAACAACGTAGGCTTTGATAGGATTCGACTGTAAACATTCTCGGATTGGAATGTTATGCTCAAATACCGCAAGACTAATGGTACACAATGTGAATGATGCTTCAGTTTTTTCAAAGACTCAAGTGTACTCAACTTGGAAGCTACTGTCATGACAATGAGTCATTAAAAAGCCTGGTTTTAATGTCAAGAATGTACATTGGAAGCTACTGTCATGACAATGAGTCATTAAAAAGCCTGGTTTTAATGTCAAGAATGTACAACAGCCAAGAATGTGTATGTGTGTGTAAGATCATCGACATCTTAACACCTTATTGAAACTGGCAAAAGGTATCTAATAGACATTTTACATCAAAGTTGAATAGTTTATGTAGTGTATCGTGGCAACTTCTAGATGGATGAAGTGACCGCTCAGACTCTTTAGTATATGCGGCATATGTTTTTTTTATTAGGCTTACCCTACTAAACCGCGGGATTCCTTACGATGTTTGACCGCATGGCTAGCGATTGGTATTGTTACAACAAATCTACGTAACTTACAAAATCGAAGTCATAAGTCGACATGCGCTCTCACAAGACACCCGGCACTACAATAAAAAGTAGGTCTCTGCTAGAACTAAGACCAGGGAGGGTGTCTTTTTTATATCTGCGTGCGTAAAAACAGTTTGTCAGCGTCCAAATAAGTCTTTTTAATTAAAAGATCACAGAAATAATAACAATTTGAGCCTCCAATCAGCGGGCGGTCGACATAACCAAGAATTCTGGTGGTTGAATAGAGAAATGTTGATTGGAGACTTTATCAAGTATGTTTACCATTCAAGCCAAGTGTTGGTTTTGACTTGGTAATTTTTCGTACATAATTACCGTTAGTAATACTAATGGGCATTGTCCTAAAAAATAGGTTCTGTTATTATATATTTTGTCGAGAATAAAGGTAAAGTAATCATAACATAACATAACATAAACTCACTATCCCAGAGGGGTAGGCAGAGACCAGGGACTGCCACTTGCTACGAACCTGACAGATCACTTTCGCTTCCTCAACATTCATTAGTCGTTGCATGCACGCACGCCGGTTTCGGGTACTTTTTATCTTGCCCTTTGCTAATACATCCCCTATTTGGTCGAAGTATGTCCGTCTGGGTCGTCTAAGAAACCGGAAGTACGTCATGCACGGAATTACGTCATCAACTGCGATCCTAAGACCTATCAATTTCCAATGATACCATGATTCGATACAAGAGTCTTTAAATAAACAAAACTAAAAAGACACAAAGTTTTAAGTGAGGTACAGTGGACGGCGAATCGGCCTTTGCATCGTGTTCCATAGTCACTGGTAATATGACCGAATACAGAGTAAGCATGTATGGGGGGATCCGTTGTCGACTGTACTTTAAAACTTTAAAATTTAGTTTATTGTTACCTAATACTATTTTTTTTAAAAAATGTTAAAAGAGTGCGATTAATTCGCCAACAAACTGTCATGCAGTTTGGCGAATAATTTATAAAATTTAAAACTCTGCGATAACAAAGTAAGTCAATAAATAAATAAATAAAATAATAATCGGTAGTAGGATGACGATAGTCGCGCGTTTTAACGCCAACAATCGCGACTTTCCCGTACATTAATTGTCAGGTTGTGATATTTTAGCGTCACAAAACGCGTTACTCGCTCTGTCGTAGTACCTACGCTAATCTGTGTGCATACGTGAGATGTCCATATCTTGGCGTGTTTTATTCAAAACTATGAAACCTACTTTCATTCACGTTACAAGTTCGAATTAGTCACACACTTATTCACAAAAATGCAAGAAATCAGTGAATATTAATAATTTATAATTTTAGCATCATATTCACTAACCTTTAAAATTAAGTATAATTTGTTACCATTGTGAATATTTAGGACAATGCCTACGGGCATAAAACTACAATTTATAGTTTATGACAATTCAATGTACATTGTTCGGCCGAGTCTTCTTCTTGTTATTCTGTGGGTCAATCGACAATGCAATGTACATAAGACATAGCATAGCCGATTAACCATAGTAAACCAACAATTTTTGTTCTGTGAAATAGAGCGGTAGTAGCCCATCGACAGATTTTGTGCCTCATATGCCACAGGTCGTGGGTTTGAATGCCACCGGCATTAAGTATAACAAGAATCGCTCGTAGCCCCGGCTGCCTGAGTGATCTTAAACGATCACGAAGGTTAAGCAACACAGGGCGCGTTCAGTGCATGGATGGGTCGCCGTCTATGCCTAACGTTAGTGGCATTTTTCAGAGCGGTTCCGTGCTTCGCAAGGCACGTTAAGCTGTTGGTGCCGGCTGCCGTCGATAGATGGCAGTCGTTAAGCCAAGTCAGAGGCCTTATGGCGGCATGACAACTTCTGACAGTAGACGAGCCACTAGTCTACAAGCCTCCACCAATCCGGACTTGGCCCCTGTGGTGGAGTATGGCCTATACCTTC
The DNA here is from genome assembly GCA_947308005.1 of Yponomeuta malinellus. Taxonomy (NCBI): domain Eukaryota; kingdom Metazoa; phylum Arthropoda; class Insecta; order Lepidoptera; family Yponomeutidae; genus Yponomeuta; species Yponomeuta malinellus. The sequence goes on along the minus strand of OX371006.1, from coordinate 8,156,092 downwards.
CTCAGGGAAGAGACCCGTGCCCCTCGGTGGGGACATAATGGGTTGATGATGATGATGATGATAACAATAAGGGGGTCCAGGGAGTAGCACTAGGGCTACCGAGGAAAAAAAACATATCTTTTTTACAGATCAAAATTGCAAAAAGTGTCAGTACAATCTCTCGATCATGTTAATAGTGATTTTTAGGACCCATCGCCCTGAACCTAAGGCAAAAAACCTGGGACTGGATAGCATTAACGCCAGAAACGGCCGTTTTGGCATAAATGCTATCTAGTTCCCGGTTCGTGATCCTAGGCTCTTTGTCGTGGGTCCTAAAAATCACTGTTAACATGATTGAGAGATTGTACTGACACTTTTTGCAAATTTGATCTGTAAAAAAAAAGATATGACGTTTTTCCTCGGTGGCGCTAGTGTTATTCCCTGGACCCCTTTATGTATAAAAGGCGTCCCAAAAATGCCGATTAGCTACGAGATAGAATTTTGAAATGTTTTTCTAGTTACCGTTTCCACCTGGCATATGAGAAGTGGAAAGTGGAAGTGGAAATCTGTGGTTGAGGCTCTATGCTCCCCTAGGAGTTAAAGGACCGAAGAAGAAGAAGAAGTTACAAATACAAATACCGTTTTTGTGGTAACCATGAACGAAGATATCGTAAAGAAACGAATGTAAGTGTATAAGACCTTCACATAACTGCGCTCGCAAACCTTGGCTCGCGTGGTAATTAAACCCATATTCTCTCACTCTCTGGAAAAATAATTGTGCCCTGCAGTACGTTTGTCACCACAGATTTTCTTTAATAATTGTTTGTCGGTTTCGCCAAATCAAGTTACTCTAATAGCAAAAAGGCCATACTAGGTTAAGTTATTTTATTTACGTTATCCAATGTGTAAAAATTAAATCATGTTTTTATGTGACTACAACTCTAACTTCACTGAGCGGCGAAAGGTGTTTTTTGGAAAAAGAAGAATAAAAAAGTATTAGCCGTTAACAAAAATATTTATTACGATTATTTATGTTTTAACATGGCCTCCTTAAGTTCGAATCCCGCCATGTACGAAAGACTTTGTTTTCTAAGCTAAGAAAGAAAACATTGTGATGAAACCCTAGCTGAAACCATATGACGCTAAATGCTGAAATCTCAGGTCTAACGAACTAGCAAGTTCTCCATTATTGCTTACTATCTACTCCTACGTAGGCAGGTAGGTGAAGGTAGGCAATAAATATAAATAAACAATAAATAAACAAATATTCAAAATGTAAAATAGTATGTTTGTCGAAACCTGTGTCAATCGCATAAGTTGTCAGAGCTGCATTTATCACGAAACACGTAGCACCGCTACGGCGTAGCGGAGTTACGACGTAGCACGTTATAGGCTACGACTTATCTCTTAGCCGTAACCGTGGAGGTGTTAATACTAACAAAGTTGCTTTCAAAGTAAAGTTATCGGCTAACAAGACTATCCTAATTAACGGCAGCCGTTAAATAAAATAGAGAGATATGGGCCAATTACGTTTCAGTAAAACCAGGCGGGCTCAATTTTATTTCCATTTCATCGCCAGTTTTTTACTAGTAAATTTCACCGGCCTAAATTGAAACTATGGCAATAAAACAGTGTGGGTGTAATTTGACTTCTGGCTATTATAGTCAATGTGGCTGGTTGCCGGCCACCATAAGAAGATCTCGGAGGAATAATGCAAAGATTAAATACGTGACATAATTTATGGTGGTCGTCTAACGGCTCAATGAAAGAGATGCTACAGTCGAGTGGCCTAATGCAGTACATTGGCACGGTATGTTATTTTAATTGTGTAAAATGTTCGGGGTTACCATTGTATGCTAGCTTTAAGTATCATTGTAGTGTGTTAAATTAATTTGTTAACAAAACTTTTTCTATTCTATTCTAATATAACAGTTTACAAAATTGTTTTGGTCATTGTTTTGTTGTTGTTGTTAGTAGGCTACTTTTTTTCTGAAAGCTGCACGCGGATGTATGTTGACATGTCTCTTGCTATACATTTATTTTTCTTTTCACACGAACTAAGCGTAAATAAAAAGAGTTATAGTTTAACCGTTTGTAAAAATAATAAGGACTGCCTTGTGATTGCCCATCAAGGTCTCAAGTTTGATGACCCTCAAGTTCGTGGGTCCTAAAAATCTGTATTTACATGATTGAGAGAATAGAAAGACACTTTTTGCATAAGCCATCTGCAGGGCTGGATTTAGAGGTCTAGGGGCCCTAGGGCAACGAAGGATCGAAGGACTATTTTCCGAATAAAAAATACGAAACATGTAACAAAAATAAATCGAAGACAATTTTTTTGTTTCAAATTTCAATAAACAGAAGATAATTTACTTATAAAAGATTGGCGTTTCATGATAGTATTGTGGAGGCCCCAGAGTAGTAGCACTAAATCCGGCCCTGGCCATCTGTGTTATGTGATATGATTTTTGTCCATTGGTGGCGCTAGTGAAAATCATGGAGCGTGAACATCATCATCACCATCACAATTACATAAACACACTTGGTTCTATTAATGAAATTATAGTCGACGATTTCGTTGTCATTGTTTTTTTTTCTTTTTCAACAGGAGCCAGAACTGAACGGTCAGTCCACGGATTGGACCGTTTCCGATGGTAAGTCCTTATACAATGAATATAACTTTGTATATCACTGCACCTGTGAACCCTGTACCGATGTTAATGAGTAAACTTTTTATGTACTTAAATATTATATGAATACACGGGACATGTGGTGTATAAAACCCTTATACAGGGTGTAACGAAATACACACATACGAAAATTACAAATACACTTCCAAAAATGGGGGTTTTTACTCGTAAACAATATAGAACACTTCATTTCCATGGTATTTTGTTACACTTTATATAAAATTATTCTTGCACTACGAAAAAATGTGATAATGTTACTTAATCACATTATGTTTATGTTTTAATCACACTTTTTGTAAATAAGCACTTCTCCACACTTTTATTTCTGACTGGCACAACAAAATCGTTCTTAATTAATAAGAACCGCATAACTTTAATCATTCGCACGTGAAATGATACGGCAAAGCACACAACTTTCATACAAAATTAATATTATCACGAAATTCTCTCATTCCAAGGTATTTTCTCTGTATTCCCTTTGCACACTATGTAAATAGTACCACGTACATATTCGGTGATGGACCTCTTCTTGCACCAAACACATGTTGTAAGAGTTGTAAGCACCAAGCACATTGCACTCTGGATTCGCAACGGTAAGTAAAAACTGAAATGAAATAAATTTTATAACATCGGTCAACTGCAGTAAGGCTTTTATAATCAATATAAAACAGTAAGGTTACTCTAACAACAATTGAAATTCTGTTCAATAGAAAAGATGACATCAGTTATAATTATTCTAAAGTGACTTTAAATGTATGCCATGGTATTTTACATAATGCAGTTGATCAAATATTTAACAACTCAAAATCAAGCACTAATCTTTCACCGGCTTTGTTCCAGACCTCGTTCAATCGGCAGAACTCGAACAACTGATCAGATTCCTCATAGACTACAAGACCAGGTACGGGGAGCGAGCAGTTGATGGTCTGGGCGGTAACAGTCTCTTAGGCAGGAACATAAATGGTCTCGGAGGGTCCTCGCTGCTTGGACGCAATGTAAACGGTATTGGCGGAAACTCTCTGCTTGGAAGGAACCTGGACGCATTGGGAGGCTCGAGCTTGGTCGGCAGAAACATCAACGGCATAGGAGGCTCTTCGCTTATCGGGAGAAACATCAACGGCATCGGTGGGACGTCTCTGGTTGGCCGTGACATGCAACGCATCGGCGGATCAAGTCTTCTGGGCAGGAGATTCGTAGACTCCATCGGCGGCGGGAACTTTGTGCGAAACTTGGACTCTATTGGGGGCGGAAACCTGGTCAAGAAGAACTTGGACCAACTCGGCGGGCCTAACCTGGTTAAGAGGACTCTGGACTCCCTCGGAGGTGGAAATTTCGTCCGTAACCTGGACTCAATCGGCAATGGCAACTTCGTGAGGCAACTTGACTCCCTAGGAGGCGGCAACCTGGTGTGAACGCTCCGGACAGTTATTTAACCAGTTTTCATTAACGATCAACATCAGAATGTGATAAAATATTGTCTTGTTTTTGTTCAATTAAGTTAGAATAAGATCCCTTGGGGCTGTAGGTGGATCATCAGATTACTTAAAGTTTGGTGGTTAGACTATACTTACTATACCTACTTGTTGACTTACTCGATGTAACCGACCTTTTTCTTTACAAGATCATAGTCTCAGGTTATTTGTCTTTATCTGTATTCTGTTATTTAATATATTAAATGAACTCTGCAGTGCAATGGAAAATCTCTTATTATCCAATAATTACAATACATACATAGAATAATAGGGCGTCTGTAATATTTTGTAGTCACTGTAGATAGATACTTACTGCAAAACGCAAGTAACCACTCTGTCAGTTTAATAATCAATTCATAATCTGGAGATACATAAAATACATAAACAACAATGCAACAGCACTGCAAATTGAGATTTGCGTTAATAAAGTCTGCAAATTGCTCTTGTCGGAAAATCTACCCACACTTTCTTCTCTGCCAAAATACATACCGAAATGAGTGTGCATAATAAATTTTAATATGTGCCCCGGAGGACAGCGAGGTAACTAAGTTAGAGACGGTATCCATACATAAAACGGGCAGGGATTTTTGCTTTTCAGAGTCGGCACTGTAATAAACTAAGAGTTAATTCGAGTTTATAAGATTGTCCTTTACCATGTGAGGTATATTTGAGAATATGTAACGGCTAAGGTAATTCTTTAAAGAGGATAACATCAAGGTACTAGTTATATTACTAACAAATTAACTTGCCATCCAATAAGTAATCCTTCCATTTATTAAGTAGAAAGAAAACTAATAATAAAGTCTTATCAAATAAAAGATTCGAATACTTCTTTGCGAAGACATAAAGTCCGTGTCAGTAGGTACCATTGACGTCGGCAAGTTTTTTTTTTCTCGCTCTAAATGAAATCCTATTGGAACGGCCGGAGTAGCATTAGGTAATAACAAGTGCACAAACATTAGCGAAGAGTGACTGCTGCTTATTGCGTGTTTGCACTAATTCCTGACTGCGAACAGATCCAAAGACCCGGAACTTGGACCCGCTGGGCGGAGGGAACCTCGTTCGCTCTGTGCGCGACTTCTCTCTCGCACCGTATGGACTTGGCAGGCGGCAAAACAAATGGTATGTATCTTTAAATTACAGCAGGATTTCTTAAGGGGTTGTCCATTCGACGGGAGCGGGTTTGCGTCAAGATTTACATTCAGTCCGTCTGAATTGTTACAAATCTTCTGAATTATATTTATAGGATAGGTCGATTTATCGATTTTTCTTTAGTTATCAAGTTCTTATATATTGTATATTTTTAAGACGAGAAGTTTTACTATTATTTATTTGAAAAATTTTGCCACCCCCTAAAAGTGCCGCCCGGGGCGGACCACCCCTGCCGCCCCCACTACGCTACGCCACTGCTCCTATATTACGCATACCCAATCCTGAACGGTTCCAATAGTGTAACTGTCAAATTCTATGCTAATTGGTGATTTGGTGCCCGTAATTAGGCCTCAGATCCGGATTAGCTATACGGACAAATCGGGAAAATGCCCGTCAGATCATCCGGCCGGATGTCCGGTGGCCGGTGTGACCGATTGGCCGTCAACTTTCTTTTGCTATTGAAAATCCAATTCGCAGATGTACGTAACTTTGAAAATAAACAAAGCCACGATCCAGATCTCTTTGGCTTCATCAGCATTCATTAGCTAATTCATCCCCTATTCAGTCAAAGTACGTCCGCCTGGGACGTCGCTTAGCGGCCCTTCTACCCACATTCACTCGATATCTTTATTTCGTCAATCTTTTTTCCTTCATCCTCTCTATGTGTCCAAACTTTCTTTATCTTTAAACTAACGTAACATTCCTTTGTCATTTAGCTATTGAAAACTTGATAAATCGTCAAAGTTGAGGTAACTTTATATTGTTTTACATAGTGTTACTCTTGGGTTAATGCGTTTTTTCTGAGATAAGTTTCTCGCCACTATAGTCTTGTATCAATATTAATTTTGTTCAAATTATTGGTTGAGGCAATCAATGTGGATTAGTTATTTTGAGTTGCTCGCAGTTATATTTATTCGGGGCTTTAATTAATCATGACTGTTATTGTCTAAACCTAAGCCAAAATAATTGTAAATCGGTTATTTTAGAGTATGTAATTTTTTTATTTTTTTTGCCCTAAAAAGGGCACCCTCCGTAGGACACGGGGGAGGGAGGTGGTGAATGCTCATGCATAACAGCACGGGCCCGGCCGTGTTGCCAATGTGGGACTCACAGGAAGTGCGCCTACCCACTAAACACCACGTGGGGGCTGGTTTGGTCCTAAGGACCCCTAAACCGACATCGTGAGCGACCCACCTCGATGCCGAGGAGGGCGCGCAAAAATTTTGTTTTCCCTCAATCAACCTAAATAGGTCGTTCTGGCTCTCTGTAATTCAATGCCCTAGGCATCCCGCGGTGACGCTACAACGGCACTATAGCCTTGCTGTAGGGGATAATGTCACTCATTTTTCATTTCGCCCATTGTTTCATAAACTACCGGAGCGATCGTTGATTTACAGTGTATGAAACTATAGACTTGGATCTTATAATGTTACATTGGAAACAACCAGATATAGTTCGTTTAAAACTTTCACAACTTTATACTTACAAACAATAAATTCATTGTGTGTACCTCGTCGCTACAGGGTGGCAAGGTAGGTACATACAATGAATTCCAAGCGCAAAATTATTCAAAAGTTCACGAATTAATTTTTCAAAGTAGCACAGAAACTGCGATTTAATGAACGTTACAGGTTAAACTAGGTGTCCATTTCAAAATCTAGATCATTTTGGAGAAAAAATAGACAAGAAACTCCAAACTTAGTCTTTTCAAAGTCCATAATTAACAGAGTTTACATAATTATTCCAAAATCTAGAACTCATGCATTGAACTGGCTTTAATTCCAGGCATCATTGTCATTTAAATAATCTTTATTAATGTTATAATAGCCCTTTTGGCAAAAAGTGTCCTTTACACTTTTTTGAACCGCGTTCCTGGGAAGCTTATTTATTATATCTTCAGGGATCTTATTGTACAAACGTATACAATGCCCAACAAAACGTATACAAAGCATGTATTAACCTTTTGCCAGCCTAAAGTTTGTTTATTTCTCATATTAACAATGTGTTGGATACCTAAGGTTTCAAAGTTACTGATTTTTTTTCTTGACGTACATAATATTTTCATAGTATACTTTACTCGCTCGTAGCCCCGGCTGCCTGAGTGATCTTAAACGATCACGAAGGTTAAGCAACACTGGGCGCGTTCAGTGCATGGATGGGTCGCCGTCTATGCCTAACGCTAGTGCCATTTTTCCGAGCGGTTCCGTGCTTCGCAAGGCACGTTAAGCTGTTGGTGCCGGCTGCCGTCGATAGATGGCAGTCGTTAAGCCAAGTCAGAGGCCTTAGGGCGGCTTGACAACTTCTGACAGTAGACGAGCCACTAGTCTACAAGCCTCCACCAATCCGGACTTGGCCCCCGTGGTGGAGTATGGCCTATACCTTCCTCAGGGAAGAGACCCGTGCCCCTCGGTGGGGACATAATGGGTTGATGATGATGATACTTTACTCTGTTGTACGGATATTATTATGCATTTTGTTTGTAACTTTTTGAGAATATTATCTTTTATTTTTTGCGACTCGCGCTGCTCATACATAGCAACATATTAAACGGGTCTAACCGCGATAGACCACCTACCTCACTACAATAATTGACTTTACTCGCCACTTCCATGTGGCGCCGGATTAACAATAGCGCCACGCCATTTCCTTCCATGGGTGTCGTAGAAGGCGACTAAGGAAATAGATTACTAGGAGACGGGCAGCAGCGTTTTCCTGAGATTCCAACCGCATACTGCGATCGCCAACCCGCCTGCCAAGCGTGGCGATTATGGCAAAACCCCTCATGGTTTAGGAAAACGCCTAATGGAAAGGGCTATGTCCTGCAGTGGGCGTCAAATGGCTGATGATGATGATGACTCGCCACTTCAGTCTACGGTGACCACGGCAGCTGCAACGTTACCGAAACGTCGGGAATCTAAGGTAATGAAATTTTACCTAATAAATAATCGCGGTTAGACCCGTTTCATATATTACTATATTTTTGAGAATAGGTATATTGATTGATGATAAAACGAAACATAATGTTTGGAATATCTATGATGAGCATTAAGTGGAATAGAAAGGGATAAAGTTATTAAATCCGGTAGCATGTATAAAATACCCTTGTTCTTCGTACATAACTGAGTTACATAACTAGCTATGTACAAAGAAAAAATATTCATCGTACAAAACGGGGTTATGTACCAAGTAACCTACTTTCTTTGCACATTACCAGATACAACGACAGTTATGTACGAGGAATTATAAATTCTTCCTACATAACCCGGTTTTGTACAAAGAAATTGCTGTTCCTACTACAAAACCAAAGAGATTCTTAAACCAGTGTATCAGACTTATGAATGTCAATTCATCTTTTACTTTTTAAACATTTACAAGCTTGAGAGGAAATACTATGTGTGTGTGTGTGTGTGTGTGTGTGTTAGTGTGGGTGTATAATAGGATCAAAATTGAGCATGTAATTTTTTTGTGATTAATCGTACGTGCGTACAGTCCTAAGGTGACTAGTCCACAAGTACTCGTGATTCATATAGCACATAGAGAACCAGTAGCCTCTGCTCGAAAAATAAGAAGGCAAGTAGGAATAATTAGATATTTATTACGACCTAAAAATGTACATCCTGTTTGTTGACTGTTAATGTATAATGTAAGCTGCCTTCACGAGCGCTCGTGTTGTACAATGTAGGAGTACCTTCCTATCTATCTCTTCGATTCCAATCTCGACCATTGCTGATTGAAAACTCTTATGTTCATACCGTTTCAATATACTGCCACGGAAGTTTATAAGAAGGCTTAAGTTCTACCAGTAAGATACCAACTTTTTCTGTGACCATCTGGCAGAAGGTATTGTGGCGAGCACATGTCAACTCTGCACGCGCACTATAAACTCCAACATTCCTGCATCGCGCAAGCAAAATGTTTCACATGACATACCATAAATATACCGTCTGACGAACATCAGTAGGACCGGGCATACGATCTGCCTGGCGGGAAATTTCCCTTTAGTGGAAGAGCACGATCACCCGCTCTTCCCTATAGTGGTGACCCCCGACAGAACATTGTCAACCTTCCTTCGCTCTCGCAGCACCCCATATACAATCAGTCTCAAAGCAAGGCTAGCATCCTCTTCCCTCTCACCTCATCAGTTCCACTACAGTCAACGCACCGACTACTGGTACTGATGGTGATCTCCCCCAACCCCTCGGCACGGCAGCCACACAGCAACAGCGCACGTTGCCAGTGGTACAGCAGCCTTCACCGGTTCCTACCACATGCGCGGTCCCCATGGTACTGTCGCCGGTGAAGTGACTGTTAGCCGCCGAACACCCTCAACCGCTAGTCGACTCACTGACTCAGCGCCTCCTGGCACTTGCAGGCTTTAGAGCACAGACTTCGATTCCTATCAGACCTAGCTATGCGTAGCTACGGTCTTGAAGGGGAGTGATGTGGCGAGCACATGTCAACTCTGCACGCGCACTATAAACTCCAACATTCCTGCATCGCGCAAGCAAAATGTTTCACATGACATACCATAAATATACCGTCTGACGAACATCAGTAGGACCGGCCGTCCCCAGGCATACGATCTGCCTGGCGGGAAATTTCCCTTTATAGTGGAAGAGCACGATCAGCCGCTCTTCCCTATAGTATCATAAGACAGTATAGTTCAATTCCTCGCAGAACCAAACAAAAGAGATGAGCGTTCTCTGATAAGTCTTTCATCAAACTTATATGTGTAAAAAAAGCTTTACCAACACACACACACCTACTATTTACACGTATCCACAGACTTGCATGTACCCACAATCTCACACTCTACTCTCACACGCCCACGATAATCAATAAACTAATACTTTATTATTCTTTAAACATAATGATTTATTGTTCTTTTGAAATGGCTTAACCACAGCTTTTCTATTTTTGTTTCCTTTAATATTTAATTTACTTTTCATTACTCATACTCTGAAAGTAGGTCTGAAGTTGCCTGAGGAGCGGGTTGAAAGTAATACTTTTCAGCCCCATGGAGAATCGTTTTCAACTGACAGCTGTCAAATTCTAAAATAAAACTTGTTCTATTTTCAAATTTCTGTTGAACCATGTCCTAAACTTTCTATACAATTACAACGCGATGTAAAACTGTAATAAAACAAAGTTTAGTATTAATACAATCATATTAAATAATATATTTTTTTAATTAATTTATTATAATTTACTTTCAACTATTACTTTAAAATAACATAGATTTGGGCAATATATTTACCATTTTTTCAATAATGAAAATGAAAAATAATGACTAAATAGCTGGCCGGCCACAGAAAAAAAAATAGGCGGGAATGCGGCAATCCAATCTTCATTTGTTTTTGCGTCTCACAATTTTTTTTCTTTAGCTCATTCATATTTTTATTTTTACTTTCGTTGTATAATGAAAAGCACAGTGTTTACGTTGGATTAAAAACTTATAGGGTGACGACACACGGGTGGGTAAGTTAGGGTGAAACACCCCTAGGGTAACAACGTACTATTTATTTTAGTTCCTCCAAAAGTTTATCCTGTGTCCCTTTGGGTCTACCTTGTCTTTAGTAGATACCTTTGGGTCTCTCGTACGTAAGTGTCGGGACCAGCATTATGGATAGCCAATCAAACTCTTTTGGAGATGTTTCGGCTACTCATGAGAGAGTGCAAGGCACCGTTCACACAATTTCCCACTTTTACTCTTCTTTTCTATGTAACCCTCACAATTTCTATCTATCGTAAACAGGCTCCCGAAATTGACAAATTCTGTGTTGTTTCACCCTTTCACCTCTAATCATTATTTTGTACAGTCTTTCTTCATTTTTAGGGTTCCGTACCTCAAAAGGAAAAAACGGAACCCTTATAGGATCACTTTGTTGTCCGTCTGTCCGTCCGTCCGTCCGTCTGTCAAGACCCTTTTTCTCAGGAACGCGTGGAGGTATGAAGCTGAAATTTATATCAATTACTCAGGTCTACTGTCCCTTGAAGCTGTGAAAAAATCAAACTTCTAAGCCAACGCAATCAAAAGATACAGCCGTTTATGCCGCAAATTTTCGACACTTGCAAGGGAATCAAAACCTACAGGGTGCTTCCCGTGAACTCAGAATCTTGAAATTTGGTACGAAGCAACGTCTTATAGCATAGATAAAGGAAAAATTACGAAAACCGAAAAATGTACGGAACCCTCGGTGCGCGAGTCCGACTCGCACTTGGCCGGTTTTTTTTGAAGACCATTACTTTGGTCTTACTTATATTGATATTACTTGCGCTAGCTCTGTCTCTCTGTGTCTCTATATCTCTTTCTCTTTCCCTATGCATCGGTTTGCTATCATCTAGCTCTGGGATTTTCCTTCGTTTTTTTTTTTCAATTTACTATCAACTGCAGTCTCTAAGCTATGTTTCTCCCACAAGGAGTAATGCGTTTCGTTTTTCAAACACTTACTAACCTCCATTTTGTGACAAATCAGCCTATCTACTCGTTCGACCGCTGGTTTTGCGTGAAAAATTTACTAGGCGTCAACCGTGTGTTACGGACACTAAGAGACAAATTTTCAAAAATAGGTCTTATAGGATAGAAATATTCTTTATCGTACACCAGAAAATAATTACAGATATAGCAGAGCTTATATTAGATTGCCGACGTCAAGAGTAGAAGGGCAGCGTAGGTGGTACGAGGGCGCGAGTCACGCGTTTTGTGGCGCTTAAAATGTCACGATTTGACAATTAGGGAACGTACCCATACTACGTGACCCTGTGTTGCCAGCCTGGTCTTGCCAAAAGTTACCAAAAAGCAGTGTTGCCAGCCGAGTCTTGTCAAAAGTTCTCAAAAAATATATTAATATTTTCACTTTCACATCTAGGTTACACGACTTAAAAGGTCACTTTAGGTGATTTTTTTGCAATTTGCAGGATTTATTTATATTTTTTTACTTGAAACAAATGTAAAACGAAACGCAGCGCTTTTTATTTTGTAGTGATCAGCATTTTTTTTGTTTCGTTCATACATGAAGTGAGCGCAACTCCCAAAAATACGTCTTTCTCTCCCGCACAAACTTATACACACTTACCTAAAGTAATATTTGATGTCCTTGTTCTAACGTGCATAGAAAAGTCAGCGAGCAATTTATAGAAAAGGTCTAAAATAAAACTTATATAGGAAAACACTACAGAACTTTTTAGGCACGCCTTTGCACGTAATTTGTATGACATGATATTTAATTTTGTGCAGTAAAGTGTAACAAACAAACGAACTATATTTTTCTTTAAGTTATTACTTATTAAGTTATGGTACCTTTTTATTGGTAAGGTTACTTTTACATCAAAGGTTACTTTTTTGTCTCTTTTTGGGAACTTTTGACAAGAACCGGCTGGAAACACTGCTTTTTGGTAACTTTTGGAAAAATCCGGCTAGCAACACTGGGTATGGGTATGTTCTTGAAAGTCGCGGTTTTTTGACGTGAAAACGCGCGACTCTCGTTGTCGTACTACCTATTCTGGTTTATTTTACGGTGAACTGGTATTCAGACAGGCTGTTAACCGGGGTTCTCAAACAGGTCTCCGTTTAGTGAAGGCGGGTTCAACGACAAACGCAACTTTGACGAGATCGTCCGCACCAACATGCCGTTCCCGTACACGGCCAAGCGGTTCGTGCGCTACTATGGACCATCCTACCTCGGATCGGCTGAGTAAGTCACATTTTTGAGTGTTGATTCCATGGTAAAATGTCTCATTTAACCTTCTCAGTCCTGACCTTGAAAATAACAATGGGGAACTTGCGTCCAACTTAGATTGAAGTGGCATTACTTGTATACCACAGAAGACAAAAAAAGTGTAGATTTTTTTTAAATAAAACCATAAAATATTTTTTTCGGGGTTATAAGCGATCCAAAATAAGCGAAAAATCAAGTTACCTAGTCTAATAATAAAAACATATTAGATTTTGGTTTATTCATTGAACTCTCAACGTTTTCTAAATAGTTACGTTCAAGTTGTGTTGTGACGTCATAGTTTGACACTGATTTTTATGGGGCATTTTTGTACCGGTTTTCCAGTTTTCGACAGGTCACATTATGACGAGTATTAGTCGTAGAGAAAAAAATTACCACCACGTTTATTTGTCTTTTAACATGCCCTCTCCGATTATACTCGTATTAAAACATTTTTTCGTGCAAGTTCTTCATGGAAAACCATTGTTATTTTCAAGGTCAGGACTGAGGAGGAAATATTCCGGATACACTTGCTAGGAAAGTTGTCGGAAGAATCCGACTAACTGACTGTATCCGAAATAACATTCATAATATGTTATGTCAACGAAAGTTTCAGTTGGAAGACATTGATTAAACTAACGGTTTAGTTGGCTCAGTTTCCTTCTTCTTTTACGATTTGTGTAATGTAATGTTTTGGAGAGTATTTGGCTATTGGGGTAGTCTAAAAATATTTATAGATGGGTGGATCATGAGCTAAATAAGATGAAGTAAAAGAAAGATGTAAATAAATAAAGATTACAACACATCAACCTTTGTATGAATGTACACAACTTTCTAGTCACCAGTTTGATTTGCTGTCAACTGTACCTAGAGGCGTGGGAAAATATACCTATCTGACAAATAGTTTACTAACCGAACACCAAGTTTCTCTTTCAAAAGTAAGTTATCAATCCCTACAAGCCACCTGGGGGGCGAGTCTCTTAATAATAAATGAATAGTTGTTCAATAGAGGTACATTAGTAGGGCAATCGTTTTTTATTGACACTATCCGTAGTCTACTAACCGATCGTATTTCCACCCTTCGATCTTCTTCGCGAGAGATGTCATTAGAATGATATTTTACTGCTATTGCTTAGTAGACTACGATATAGAGGCAAATAACAGCTATTGTCGTGTTAATATAATTCCATTGAATAACTGTGTTTATTACACTCTGGGCCCAGTTTACCCGCAACGCGTCACAGGTTTGGGTGCTTTAGCCTACTAATCCGGTCATTTTTTCTTCCAGCTTCGGAACGAAGAGGAACCGTGCCGACTTCCCCATGGATGAGATAGACCTGTCTCAGTTCCCTATCGGCTCCAAGCGCTCCTTCAACGAATACCCGCTCCTCGAGCACGCGTTCCGCTAATTCACCACCCCCGCTCGCCTACTCTAATACTCAGCCTCGATAAACATCCATCTCACTCTTCCTAACCACTGCACCGCAAAGGTCAACTGCATATTGCCAATGAATCTATCCGCTGTAAACTACTCTTTACGCTCTTAAAGTCTATGTCTATCTGTGATTTTAATATGGTCGGGTAGGTTTTCGGAGACTGGATGAAACATTTGAGTTGTTGCTGAAAACATGAGCTTTGTGTGTGGGCGATATCGAAACAATGGGTTGATGAGCGTACACAGCTTATTCCGAACTGAGGTAGTCAGCGCAAAAGTGGCCAAACCCACAATTTTTCATATTCGTACTTATCTATTGCAATTTATTTGAAACATAATAAATTTTGATGCAAAACCGGCATATCCATGGCCTATCCCTAGTTTCACCCATAGATAACAGATGGCGTTGTAGACATTATTTTGCGCGTACTGTTTTTGCCTACGAAGCAGACTATGTATTCAATTTAAATTCGTGAAAATGTATAGCTCGTTATCTCCATACTATGTTCAGCTTAGGCCACTTTTTTCGCCGACGGCCTCAACTATGTAAAGTATTGTATGAAAAGTATTGTTCTTACCAAGCGTTTTCTAGTAAATGTTCTTGTCAACTAGAATTTGCTTTTACTGTAAGTACAATTCATAGTAAAAGACTTATGAAGTAGGAGTCATCGAAAGTTTACCTGAATCTCACCCAATTGTTATAGGATTTTGTTTTCCTTACAAAATCAATGTTAAAGGATATACTTGTCCCAGAACAAATATTGGATGTTCCTTGTCTTAATTGCCTACTGAATTCGACTCAGCCAAGTAGGCAATTAACTATGGTCACTGTTAGTTTATCTGCGATCGTGTTGAACTCTCTGCCAAAGTGCATGGAGTGAGATGGTGCTCAAAGATATATCTGTCGAGTTCTTAACAATCTCAATATCTAGTAATAATAATATTCAGTTACTGATGAAAAGCGTACAAACAAGATGTGTTTGAAGCTCGATTGCTCAAGGCAGTGTGCTTGAGTCTATTGAGACACCTCAAATTGCCAATCGATCTATCGAGCTTGACACTGACTGTTGGAACAGTTCTCGGTAACAATGATACATTGCTCTAAATAAATATAATAATACATAATTTTACTAAATGTAAGTTTCATGAAATTATATTTAAATTAATATTTGAACTTAGCTTAAGGAGAGAGAGGTTAAATTAATCCAATCAATTAGCCATATAAAATAAAGTCTTGCAAAAAGAAAACACTATCGGATGTAGCTAGTTCTGTTGCTACGTAATTTATGAAACCGAAAAATTTATATAAGATTTACGTAACAATATGATGAAAAGAGAATTCATCGGTATATATTCCACTTGGGTCTACAAAAACTCTTATATTAATCCTAGGCCATATCAATCCTAATGCAACCGTAGAAATATTGACGGCACATAAATAACTACTAGATATAAAACGAAGAATGTACCTGTATGATAGTTTTAATAAAAGACTATGAATGTTCTTATGTGTGTCATCTATATACCCTTTTCTCTGACGATTTAAGTAACTAACGGTTTTATTTATACAATTCCTTAAAACACTCCTAAGAGGCAGTTGAAGTAGTCCGTGGTAAAGTGA
Source organism: Yponomeuta malinellus (assembly GCA_947308005.1). Taxonomy (NCBI): domain Eukaryota; kingdom Metazoa; phylum Arthropoda; class Insecta; order Lepidoptera; family Yponomeutidae; genus Yponomeuta; species Yponomeuta malinellus. Next base: position 8,140,028 of record OX371006.1, on the reverse strand, counting down.
AAACGTAACCACAGATTATTTATACTGCCTCTGATGAGTGTTTTAGAGGTATCGCGTTTTTATAAGTAAGGCCGTTGCAATCTAAGTACAAAGAAATATCCTTTACTATTAATATACAGTAAGTATTGATTGTCAGTATTTTTGGTCCAACAAACTCTCACGATCAGTCGAGTTGACTTTGCTACATGGAATATCAATTTTAGAAACTTATAAGTTTGAATATCATCATCATCATCATCAGCCATTTGATGCCCACTGCAGGACATAGACGTCCAAAGTAAGTTAAAAGTTAAGCTAGTTTAAATATGGTTCTCCTGATCAAATAAAAGTTGATAACAATAGTTTAAGAATGAAATATTTCAGGTCTACCTGAAATACCTACACAATTTTCGTATTTGCATGGTTTTGTTTTATACGTTCATAATTATTTTATTGATACAGATTAAAATTAAACTCAGCTTTAGTAACTTGTAAAGTAAACACTGTTAATTGTAAGTCAATAACGTAATATCAATATCAAGGGACAGACAGAACCTTCCCCAGTGAACAAAGTAATAGAAGACCCTTACGAGAACTCTACATCCACTTCAAGCGTACCTACGTTTTGTTTCTGACACCAACATTTTTTTTTTTACTTGAAACCTCTATTAATCCGATAGTAAACCGGAAAACATGAAAAGATTCGCCTCGGCGAGGGCTGTAACTCTGTAACTACCTACGTCTCATGTGCAATTCATTTATATATCGTTGACCAGAATAAAGTAACTAACCATTACTCAGATCCTCTTCACTCGTGCCGCTAGAGGGCGACAGTGCCGCGTAACAGATTGCGCAGTTTGAGCTACAAATTAACTCTTACTTAATGACGTTTCACCTTAAACCAACGGTCGTGTAACCCGACACAGCCACCCGCTTTTTTTGTTTTAAAGTTACATTTTCACAAGAACAAGACAGTGAAACAAAAATGTATTCGCAATAGGTAGATAATGTTTTTTGAAGCAATAGGTATCCCAAGACAAACATTATTAAAATATGTTTACTGTAGAAATAGTAAACATATTTTAATAATGTTTGTCTTGGGATACCTATCCACACAACCTGAACATACCTACATCCCAAAAATTGTCCGTAAAATCACTTTAGATAGATAGATAGATAGAGAACACTTTATTGCACAACCAGGTGAAAGATATTACAAATAGTTTCTTATATCTAAGTAGTGGTATACAATTGGCGGTCTTATCTCTTAGAGCGATCTCTTCCAGACAACTTTTGGATGGAGAGGATTGCAGCAAGAATATAGTCGGTAGATGGATGTACAAAAAGAAAAAAAAAAAGAGAATCTGAAATATAATGCTATGTGAAGTAACAAATATCTATAGCGAGAGATTACAAGAATATAAGTACTTATAATTACATACTGTACAAATAATATACTTACATGAATACCTAAAATATAAATAGGTACTACATTAAATATATATAAGCAACAGTTTACACAGTTCAAACAGTGAGGTAGTGAGATTTCACCAGTGCCTTAAAACAAGACAAGGACTTTGCTTTTATAACCTCCACGGGCAGGTTATTCCATAAATGGACTGCCTGAACCGTGAAGGAGGTGCCATAGAATTTGGTACTGTGGGATGGAGTTTTAAGGAGAAGGTTTTGCTATGAGCGAAGAGTCAGACTGTGGCCAGAATGGAGAAACTCGAAACGCTCTTTGAGATAAGATGGGGTAGCTGGATTGAACAGAATGCAATAGAGGAGAAAAAGAATATGTTTATTCCGGCGGAGTCGGATTGGGAGCCACTTGAGTTTAGTTCGATATTCAGAAATATGGTCATATTTGCGTAAACCAAATATGAACCGGATGCAGAAATGTTGGAGACGCTCAAGCTTATTTAGTTGCTCCTCAGTGAGGTCCAGGTAACAGATGTCAACGTAGTCGAGAATCGGTAGAAGGAGAGACTGAGCCAACGCAACCTTGGTAGCCGTAGGAAGGAAATTGCTGAGGCGTCTTACAGAACCTGCTGATGCAAACATCTTCCGACTTACCATTTCCAACTGATGAATCCAGGATAGAGTACTGTCAATCAAGACCCCTAGATTTTTGACAACCGAGCTGAACGGTATGGGTATACTATCAAACAAGATAGGTGGAAGGGAACTCACGTCAACTCTGGAGATAAATCGGGGACTGCCAATAATGATGACTTGAGTTTTATTAGGGTGTACTTTTAGTCCGTGTGACACACTCCAATCCAAAATATGCACCAGATCATTATTGGTCATATTTATTGCTGTGTGAAGTTGGTCCACTGGAGCTTGCGTATATATTTGAAGATTGTCTGCATAAAGGTGGTAGGAAGAAGATAACTTGAGGGAGATACTATTAATGAAGATGGCAAAAAGAAGGGGGGACACCGGCAGATATTCCACACCATTCGGAAAAGGAATCATCAATACGAATACGTTTACCAAAAACAATTCAATCTTGCGACCAATCGGCTCGAAATCCAGAAAACTGTTATCACGAAAAAAAAAATCTGCGGAAAACGATAACGCGGCAGAGCGTGAACCCTAAACTTTACGAGTACTCTACCTACTCAGTTACGTATGTACCTATATTAATGTTTATATTTGCTACCCAATGGTCGATGGGTGCAAAGGTTCTCGATTGGAGACCACGAATTGGCAAATGCAGCGCCAAGCTTCCTAACGCTTACTGATGATCTGCGGCTGATTGCGGGCAGTGGCTGGATGAGAATGGCCGAGAAGAGAAGGAAGTGGCGTACCTTGGGGGAGGCCTATGTCCGTAGTGGACGAATACGGGCTGATTGATTGGTCCGTCTCACTTTTCCTTCAGGAACTTTTCCATCATAGTGTTGTCTGAAAGATATGTCTCTTAGCAACAAGGCCACCAATTGTACTGCGTATTTTTGCAATTTTTTATAGAATATTCTAATCTTGTCTTACGTTATGATACGCGTGACTTTGCAATGAAAATGTAAAGCAGGTAGATTTTTTCCAGTTGTCTACTAGTTGGACACGAACCGAAGATTGATATCAAGCATTTACATAATTATCAAGCAGGAATTATGTACTCACACAAATTTCTATTCGGGTAAAATAGGTTCTTTTTGTAACTAGAATTATTAAGAGAGAAAAAAGAGAGGATGAAAGAAAAACGATTGATGAAAGTAATATACCACGTGAATGTGGGTGGAAGGGCTGGCAAGGGGCATCTCAGGCGGACATACTTCGACCAAATAGGTGAATTAGCAAAGGGCAAGATGAAAGTATCCGAAACCATGTGCGTGCATGCAACGACCAATAAATGTTGACGAAGCGAAAGCGGTTTGTCGGGAATCGTAGCAATTGGCAAACCCTGTCTTACCCCTCCGGGTAAAAGTTTATGTTATGCTACGTAGGTTTTTTTTAAAGTATATACACTTATCTACGATATTCTCATATTCAGTTTTTATTTGGATTTTTTTATGTAGCCTATAGATATACGTCCCACTGCACGGCACAGGTCTTCTCTCAGAGAGAGAGAGTATGTCCGTGTGGCGCCGGATGTCGTAGAAGTCGAATACCACGCTTATTGGAATTTAATTAGAATTTATTGTTCGCTAACCTCAAGCAAAAATGTCCATCGATGAACAACTGAAACAAACAGTCAGTCAAACAGTTAATCAGGTCAAATTAAGTGTCCACTGTATCCTAGCGTACAATTTCCGGCTAGTAGAGTTAATCCGACAATGCATAACTGTTATTAAAGTGGCCATAAACCGAGGCGCGACCATACTGTGATAGCTGACGTGTATTTCGAGTAATTGAAAGTTCCTATACAGGCAAACGATGAAAATATAGCGATACAGCCATAGAGCTACTACACAAAGACAGAGTGCGTCGAGCAAAATTCCGCTTGAAAGTCAGGCGATACGCACTCATTTATGTAACAAGTCTGTGCTTAAGCGGATTATAGTGAGTGACGTTCACAGACACTCACACATTTACATTAATAGTGCAATACTGACAACCGGCTACGATAAGCATGCCAATTTAACTACCTAACAATTTGATGCCTCACTCTGAAAGCTCGAACTGCGGTTCTACACCTTATAATTCTCTGGATACAGCTTCGACACACCTCATTCGTAAGAACTAGGTGACCATAAGATTTGTGAACCCCATTGGGTTCGTCCTAGTTTTTCCAGTCGCTTCTGAGATAACAGGGATTCGTACGAGTCATTATGGAGATGGCACCTGTTAAAACATTCGATATGCCGGTTTTCCTGTTTGCTTTACTATTTGTATGGAAAAAATACAAAATTCGTAAATGTATAATGGGACCTACTGTACAAATAATGGCTCTGACGTAAATAATGGTTAGTATTTTCTAAGGGTAACATGAGCACTAGACATAATAAAAACTGAATTTGCCTGAAACGTCGGAAAATTGTAAAATGAAATAATAAACGAGCAAATATACATGCAAATTCAGTGTTTATTATAAATAATGTTACTTAGCACTATTAAAAAATCCCTTCCATCCACTGCACAGTTTAGTTGCTAGCTTACACATTATCGTTAACATTAAACATGTCGTAGAAGGCGACTACGGAAATCAATTACCAGGAGACGAGCAGCAGCGTCCTCCTGAGATTCCAACCGCATAATGCGATCGCCAACCCGCCTGCCAAGCGTGGCGATTATGGCAAAACCCCTCATGGTTATGAAAACCATGAGGGAGGCCTATGTCTTGCAGTGGGCGTCAATGGCTTATGATGAAAACATCGGTTTGATTTATAAAAAAACTATTCCTTAATACACTTCTCAGAAGCAGTGTAAATAGTCTGTGATGAACCATCATTTATTAATATCCGTATGTTTCATAAAACAGCGTAAAAGTAGTCCCAAGGTAATTTGGTGATTTTCTGGTGAAGACTTTCGGAGATGAAAATTGAGAACATTAAATTTTAAAGCAACTAATGAAGTAGGGTAAATTATGATTATAAGGGACTTGTTTATTTTTCTCCCGCTCTAAAAAATTAAAAATTAAAATTAAAACCGACTTCAAATCGCTACAGCACTAAGAAGTTAGAAATAATTTAAAGTAGTACCTTTAAATTAGAAGTACGTATACATGTAGGTATTGCACAAGTATAATTTGTAGTGAGTGCCCAGTTTTATGACCAGGACATATATTTCTAACTTCTTAGTGCTGGAGTGATTTGAAGTCGGATATTTTTTATTTAAGATCTTTTTCCAACCTTTGAAAGGTGATACTCGAACTCAATATAGTCTTAAAGGAAATATCATATATCTCTTGAAAAGATCTATCAAAGATTTACTTTAGACTCAACCATAAGAACCTCCTTATCTCCTTCGGCTGCCCGGTGCCGTATTAAAAAGATTAATAGGAATTGGATGGCGTGCAGCGTGTGTGCTCTATTTTATACTTTTAGCAAGACAGGACTTACAATGGCAGAGGTCATAGTAGCTAATGGCATTGGCAAATGTGGTCTATGCCTTAAAAAGTCAGCTGGCTAGCATTTTAAGGCTGTTTTAATATAATAAAAATCAGTGTATAAACATAATGACTTGACAATGAAGTTATAGTAGCAATACCACTCGCTAACGGTGAAGGAAAACATCGTGAGGAAACCTGGGTGTCTGAGATATTCACACACCTCAGTGCTTGAAATCGCCAATCCGCGGTGGGCACGCGTTGTGATTAAGCCCATGCTCTCTCTCTCTGAGAGAAGGCCTGTGCCCTACAGTGGGACGTATATAGGCTGCTTATGAAACATAATGACTTTAATGCTACTTTCACGCTGTGAAATAAATATTATACTACAATAAAATAAACCCTTACAATAACAGAGCTGCTAGCTAAAGGTTATACTCACAATGGGACCCATTTTAAGGTTGTTTTAAAATAATAAAAATCACTATGTAAAAGGGCATTTCTCCAGAAGAGGCAAAAATGGCTGACTTCGGTGGTCGTTTTTTTTTTCGTCTTTCGGGAATTTTATCGATTGTTTTGGATAAAGGGCTAAAAACTATAAATCATGATATATTTTGGGTAGCCAGATTCTCGGTTATAAAACGAAATATTTAAATCACCGAAATCAGACTACACCGAAATCAGAAAACTGTACACCGGAATCAGACTACCAGCACCGAAATCAGAAAAACTAACACCGAAATCTGACTACCTGCACCGAAATCAGATTGTAAGCATCGACATCAGGAAATAATTAACTGGAATCAGAAAATGACCAGAGAATCATTTAACGTGCCAAAGTCACAATTTGATACCATTAATGTTAGGCATTGTCTAGTAATTAAAAGAGGATATAATAAATAAAAACCGGGCAGATATAATCAATCAACTTGTTTATTATAATTCTCATACATTATTAAGCTCTAAAGTACCTACTTCTTTTACCTAAAATCACATTTTTTCAGTCAGTTTTTCTCATCTGTCAGTCTGTCAGCTCGTCATGCAAGCGCTAAAAATCTAACACGAATTGCGTAAGTAGGTAACTATTTCTAGCAAACTATTCTAGAACGAAAAATAATAATCCTTCAAAAAAAAGTGGCAAAATTTTATCAAAACTCGCAATAAAGTCAAACTATACATTTTTGTCTCAGTATAGCCTTGTTTTTATAAAGTGACTACACCAAAAACAAAAAGGAATTCGAGACACCCTTTATTTGGTTTTAACATGGCATAATTAGTTATGAAAGAGATAAATTATTTTAATAAAATTACACATACTATGCGAATTTAATTTCCAGACTTTATTTTATTCCATTTTAACGTTTTTTTTTTCATGAAAAGCGAATTTAACATTACTCAACTTCAAATGCCATAAAATGGAATAAAATATCTACGTAGCTAGGTAAAAGGTGTTTTAATAATAATCAAATAAAAATTCTACAAACAAAACTTTCCTTAAACTTAAATCAGTCTTATGAACATATTTGTTTAACATTGTCGATAACCTTATTATAAAACTTACTTAGCAAAATAGTCTTTTGGACTTATTCAACACAAAATGTTGTGTAAACATTCAAAGATATGTTTTTGCTATTATTTTTTATGCTACGGTTTATACTTGTCAATAATAGTAATTGAGATAATTAAAAAAATCGACAATCATAACTTTCCATAATTTTTATTCAGACTTAAATCAGTCTTCGGAAAATATTTATTTAAAATAAAGATAAAACTTACTAAGAAAAATATATCTTTCTTAAAAATATTGTCTTTTATACTTAATTTATGAGGTAATACAATATACAGGTAAAGATAGCTTTACAATCTTCCCTGCCATCTTCCTTTTTAAGTAAAGCTGTCTGTCTTTTTCCTTAAGTCGTTCATAAAGGACTGGATCACTCTTGATTTTTACTTTCCTAGCACGCTCCTTCAATCTCTTTCTTTCTTTTTGTTCCTGTTTTTTTTTTTCGCAGCTTGTTTTTGCTTTATTTGCTCCATGGTCAGCTGAAATAGAATAGATTGGTAGGTAGAGTAGGTTGATGTAGAGCCTACTGTACATACCTACATAAACGTACACACCGACTGACCACACACTATAAGAAAACTATGTTAAAGAAATGTACACCCACTTTCTGTCTTGTAGGTACTTTAACTTGCCATTGTTGACACATTCACATAATTCACAAATACAGACATAATAAGCACACATATACACATGAAAAAATGTATACACGAATAGATACACATGTTTCACATTTTCAAGTTAACTAACAATCTAACTGAAATCAATTATGACAGAAACAACACATGTATTTTTGTCGTTATTATTAACAGTAAAAAAAATATCTACACGTGTAAAACTATTCATAGTTCCACACGATGTTTTCTTTTACAGTTAGCGATTAGTTTAAAAAAAAAACAAATGCGCATATCCTACTTGAAACTTACATGTAAGGAATCTGACCTCGGTTCTCTACAGTCGAACGAAATACATTGAAATCAGGCAAATTTGACTACGGTGGAAGTTTTTCTGACTTCGGTGCTCAAAAAGCCACCAAAATCAGGCACACCGAAATCAGAAAAGATATGTTTTTTCAAGTTCACTCTTAAACAACAACACGTATCAACCCCAGCTCAAGGCACTAGAAATTAATCACTGAGATAAATTATACAGTAAGCACTAGATTTTACAGTCAACAAGTATTCTTTCCAATAACACCTCCACCGAAGTCAAAGTGTGCCCTGGACCAAATCTCAAGAATCAATTACTTACCCTGATATTTCCCAAGACTTTCATTCAATCACCCGTCCGTTGACCTCGGGTGCTACGGCGTGACTGACAAAATGGCTCATCCACACCGCAAATTCCTAGAGTAATCTACGACGGAAGAAACGCTTGGTTCATAAGTGCCACCGGATTCAGGCAGAAGCAAGGGACACTCAAACATCTTGCTATTGTAGGCGAGCTATTGTTTAGATTCTTATGGTATTTAAATGAGAGGTACTTTAACTATCTGAGAATATGTGAACATAAATACATTCCCCGAAAACAGTCAGAGTTTTACAAAAATAATTGTAAATTGTGAAGTTTTGGGTTGGGGACAAGCCACCGAAGGTCATTTTCAGCCATTTCAGATTTTTTTTCTGTGAGTTGCAAACGGTTTTCAGCAAAGTTTGCATGTTCTCCAGGTAGACGAGGACCTAGAGGATACTGTAGTATTTTTTGCAGGGGTATATTTTGATAATCTGGACATGTTATGCGCCGGGCCGTCAAGTTCGGACCCCGTGGAGAAATGCCCAAAAATAATTATTTTAACCTAAATAATGCCAAGATAATGTTTTCGTGCTATGAAAAAATTATTACACTACAGTAAAACAGGCCCCCAGTGAAAATTGAACCCGCGACTAATTGCGCACGCATGAGCAAGGTAATCAAAGTGATACCACTAGACCAACGAGGCAGTCAAATGAAAATACATCAAACTGAAATTAATTTCGGTCGCTAACTAGATAAATAAATAGATAGATAGAATATTGTTCATTGTACACAAAAATTACATTAACAGTATTTTAATAAATGAATAATGTAAATTAATAAACAGCATCCAAATTAATAAACACCTTGAAAATTTATGTTTGAGTAAAACTTGTAATTTCTAAGTAAATTATGATTAAATTTCAGTCTTATAGCCTTCGTCTGTCACAACCTTAAAAAATAAATTAACTTAAGTTGCTGTTACCACTCATTGTATAATTGTTTGTTTCATAAGCAGCCTGTATAGGTACGTCCCACTGTAGGGCACAGGCCTTCTCTCAGGGAGAGAGTATGGGCTTAATCACCACGCGTGCCCAAAAACTTTAATCCATTCGGATGGTGGTGTACAGACATATAAGTATGTCAGATTTTTGCTTCAGTTTATAGGCGTTTTGTTGCAAATGATGTCGGCTCGTAATAAGAACGACCAAAAATTTACTGCTACGACTTCAAAAATAAAAGTAAAAAAATACAAGAGAAAGAAGAATAAGAATAAGAAGAATAAACTTTATTTGACAACATTACAAAGAATTACATACAGTAGGCACATAATCAAGCCAATATCCTTACAAAGAATTATAAACAATAGGCGCATAATTAAGTTAGTAAACCACAGAACACATTTGGCAAAATACCTGTACCTAAGTACCTACATGAAACTTAGACACACAAAGTTGTCAAAAATGGGCCAGTTTCAGCATGATGCCAAAGCAGGGCTTTAGCGCTGGTTAAGAGTGTATTGAGATCGCCGCCGGTGTCCCCACGAGTACCATTTTAGTAGCTAAAATAGGTCGCTCGGTCCGAGTCTACTAGGATCGTGAAACCCCGGCTCAACCCACTTGCACTGGTATTAAAGAATAAACTAAAAATGTTATATAAGGTTACAACAAGAGTAAAGAACGGTACAGATGGTACTATATGTTCTCAAACATAATAAGAAGGTAATAGTTCTTATTATGTTTGAGAACGTAAAGTACCATCTTGTGTACAGTCGCGTTACTTACTGGTGACTTTGCAAAAAAAATGGTCGAGCTGCTGTCGACCTTGCCCTGTCCGTTTGTCCGGCTGACCGTCTGTCCGTTCGTCTGTCCATCCATTCGTCCACGCATCCGTCTCTCAAGCACAAGACCCTCTTTACTCTTACTTATAGAAAATGAAGTAATGCCTCTCTTAGAGTCTCTTTAAGTAAGAGACTATTTAACTTTAGTGGGCGTTTTAGCTTTTTATGATTTATGAAAAGTTCGAGCTAAAACCCTGTTGTTTTTTTATTGTCATTTTATAGTCCGCACGAGGTCCGCACAGATCTTTTTGGCGGTAACGTGAACATAGTCAAAGATCGTTTGCACATCGCTTACTGTCTTTAGAGTGTATGTGTGAGTAATTGACGTAGTGCGATGCGTAGTAAATTACTATTATCTACACTAATGTTGTAACATTCTACTTATGTTTTCAATACTTGACTTATAATTACTACTGTTATAGCGCAGACAACAAAAAACTCAATTTAAGCAATTTCACATGATGGTATAATATTCACATCGATATCGTAAAATCTCATTATAACATCAATAAAACGCGACCAACTAGATTGCAGGGCCAATCAGGTTGGTCGCGTTTTATTGAAGCTGCGCTCTCATTGGTTAAATTTTAATGGCGGCAAAACCACTGTGATTATACACATACGCGTGAATTTAATTTAATAAATTTGTTTGATTAATTGCATTAGTAAAGATAAAGTAGTGTATGCAACTGCATATAACACGGGTATTAAAACACTCGTTACTATTATGAAACTCGCTGCGCTCGTTTCATAAACTCACACTCGTGTTTTAATACCCTTCATTATATGACAGTTGCATAAACTACTATTAGTCAATTACTAAAGTAGTCAATTACTTACACACACACTGTAAAGACAGCAAGCGATGTGCAAACGACGGACTATACACATTTCATTCATTCTTATGTAGTCTGTGGTTGTGTCAGAAACGCTTTGCTGTTGTAAATTTATGAAGTTTTGCGACTTTTTTTTTAAACTAAACACGATGGAAAATATCTACATTAAACACCAGCGGTCTTAGGTATTTATAAAACGGATAGTGCCATTAAGTTGACATTAAATACAAAAGGTCTCATAAAAATGATTCCTCTGATACACTCCTCAGAGGCAGTTTAAATAATTTCCAATAATCCTTTTACCACAGACAATCACTAAAAATGTTAGATTGTGCGAGCGAGACAGTATGGCAGACGTAACAGCAGCCTTAAGGCGAAATCAGTCCGTTTTCATTAATTTCCCTTGTTTCATTCCGCATCTTTCACTCAGGATAAATTATCTAAACACAAAATGAACGTGGGATCGCAAGCATCTTCGCCCATCATTATGCAGGATGACTCGGCGGGGCGAGTGCACGCCTCGTTTGCCGCCAAGCAAAGAACAAAGAACTTCCACGTGATTTCATTTGATAAGATGCAATGACCCCTTATGGGCCTGTTACATGAAGTGACAGTGCTTTTTGCCGGTGGATTAGCCCTAATAAGGCGGCTAGGAATCAACGGACTGTCTTTGATGCGAAGGTAAACAAAAATAAATTGTTAACGTCGAAGACGACAAATATTTGCGAACTGTGGGCCGAATAGATCACCGAATTAATTACTTTTATTAAAAAAAATCACATACGCGTTGAATTGAGAACATCCTCTTTATTGAACTTAGTTAAAAATGGAAATACAAGAACGCGGAGTCTAGAAGACTTTAAGTGGATGAGTAACGCACGCGCCAACACATGCATTACTTAAAAAAACCGGCCACTTGGCCGCTTGGAACACTTGTTCCGTACCATTATCTATACAACAACATTAGACACAAAGATCGAGAAAAAACGGCAAAAAACAGACAGACAGGCGAACGGAATGTGAAGTCTCAGTAATAGGGCCTCGATTGTCACCCTTCGGGTACGGAACCCTAAAAACAGTGATCGTAGGTTGAAAATGGAAATTTGCATTTTATTAATATTTATATGAAACCATAGTGGAAAATACATGGTGGGTCATTATAGTGGCGTACGTTTATTGTGCTACCCCCTCTTCGACGGTTGAAGAATGGGACACACTGCGTGTAGGTGGGTATCTATGGAAGTGAATGACTTCTCAACTGAACTTTTTAACTTTGACTTGTTTATCGTGCATAAAAGCTTTCGTTACATATTCCAACAATACTAGTTCAATGAACTCTTAACTGAACTCAAAACCTTGTCTTGAAAATTTCAACTTGTCTATTCATACACAAAAGCTTTTGTTAGATGTTCCAACAATACTAGTACATTGGACATTCTGTCCCGAAAGGCAATAACAAGGATAAACACTCAACTGAACTTAAAAACTTGTCTCTAAAAAGCACAACTGTTTAAATAAAATCTTTCGTTACATATTTCATTACAGTTTAAAAACTAATATGACTGCCTCGTTACCCAGACAGAGGTCGCGGGTTCGATTCCCACTGGGGGCCGCCGTACAATTGTACAAATGGACTCAGTCTGGGTGTATTTTCATGTTTGTGACGTCCTTGCCTGGTTACCATGGCAAAGGGTCTCCTAGTTTGGGACTAGGTCAAATGAATGTGTTATTATTATTATAATGGCAGAAATACCACAGAAGGTAATTTTGTATCATATTCTCTCCGTTGGACAAAGACATTATTTGTATCATTTGATGATGTCACTCTCTTACTCTCATTAAGAGGTAGGTTATCAGTCAGTTAAGTACTTTGAGTTTGATGTCAGTTATCTAAGGGCGGATTTAATTTTGGTACATATTAGTCAAATATTTGTCAAAAAGTTACCTTAGCGACAAATCTTGCAAGAACTCGCTGAAAGTCTTTGAAATATTTCCCTTCCATTTCACCTTCCCCAGACCAGCCCATGGGAATCGGTCAGACCTGATTTCAACACTGGTTACAAGGCATGTAACGGTTTCACAGTTTTATGTCACACGACAAATTAGTATTTTTTCAAACCACTTTTGTGTACATGTGATTTTCGTATCGATGCTGCGCCTGTCACTGTTTCGCACGTTACCGCAACGCGTCGCGTCCCCGTTCCGTGTTTGTACACGCCGCTAAACGCACACACAGGCGAATATCGACCGGTACAGGAGGTATTCAGACGGGTTGTTCAATGCGCCCCGCCCGGCCAGCCGGCATGCACGCCGATTTCATTCAACTTGCGACTTGTCGCTCAAGACTATTGGCAAGATGGGTCTAACATATTGTTATGTGTATGGTGGCGTCAACAATAGCGAGAACAAAACAATATTCCAGGTACCCCGAGAAACATATAAGTTGGAGGTAGAAATAAATAGGTTAGGTACGGTAAATTAGAAATAAAAAGAACGGTTCTAACATAATAGTAGATTGTACAACAAGTGCATAAAACGCACCATTTTACTCGAGACGTTTATCCATCCGAGCGAGCTTGCGAGCGAGGATAGATATAAAGTCGAGTGTAAAATGGGTTTTATGGACGAGTTGTACACTCTACTTTTCACTTCGATTGCGAGGAAATGAAACAGCAACATGTAAATATAGTAAATGCTAATTTAATTAAAATTGAAAGTTACATTAGAGCAATGAGAAAATAATTATGGTTCCCGCCAATTAACTTTTTTTTCTTTTTTTTTTCTGTAGGGACGTGACACCTGACTTAAGGTCGTTACATACTGCTCAGTTATAAAAACATTTTCTTTTTATAACTATGATAAGTTGTTGTTATGGCTTAAATACTATACTGATCTACTAAATTGAAAAATAAACAAATATAAAAAATAATAAATGAGACGAAATACAAATTATAAGTTTATTTCATGAAGTTTTATTGTGTACTTTGGCTGTTGGTATCTTTGCCTTGGTCTTAGAATACGAACGAAACGAAATAAAATAAAGAGGTTGTTGTATGAAGTTAAAGATGTTCGTGTGGCTGTTGCAGCGATTGCCTTGGTCTTCGACGAAGATTTTACTTTATGCTCTAGAGCATAAAAAGCGACTTTATGTCGCCTACGCACGACATAAAGACGAACTTTTAGAGCATGAGAAGTGAAAATAATAATTATATTCTTTTTGTTGCACTAACCCGTGCTGAGGACAATTAAAAAAATGTAAATTGCTTATTTTCAGCCTCTAAATAGGTTTTTAATAAATAATGATACTTCGCACTGTGAAAAATTGTTACACTGCAATAAAATAACTTTATAAATAAAATACATCTTAATTTCCGTTGCTATATAAATTAATTAACAGCTCTAATAACAACGCATGTTTTGAACTATAAATAAAAAAGTGGCTCTAAAATGTCTTGCTTAATTTAGCGGCAACAGAAATACATTATCTGTGAAAATTTCAACTGTCTAGCTACCACGGTTCATGAGATACAGCCTGGCGATAGACACACAGACAGACGGACAGTGGAGTCTTATTAATAGGGTCCCTTACGCATTGGGTATGGAACCCTAAAAACATATACTTATACAAAAAGCACGAGGGCGATGTTGAAATTAAACATTAGAATTTAATAGTCTGTAATAATAACTAGTTATATACCTTCCGTTTTCCAAGCTATCAGAAAACTTACTAAGTAATTACCCTCATAATATTCAGGATTTGAATACGGCCGTTTAATATGCATCGTTGGTCCTGAAAGTTCTGGGAGACGAAGCCTTAACGCTATCAATCATCAATTCAACTCGCAAATTAGATTTAACCGTCATGGCCATGTTTGGGCTTCCATACATAAATAAAGCACGTTCTATCGGGAAAATATCGACGCTGGGCCATCCCAGCAGCAAAAAAAAAAGGGTCGTAAAGAATGAGCTAAATGAAATAGTAAACTTCACTAATAGTAAGATGAATTCAGAACTGAATGCGACTTTTCGTTCACTAAAAGTCTTTTTGTTATTTATAAAAAACGATTCCTTTAAGACTCTTTTAAAGTCCAGTTTAAATAGTCTGTGGTAAAGAGCAAAGACTTTACCGCAAACTAATTGAACTGTTTTGGAGGAATATATTTGAGGAATCGTGTTTCCAGGGTTCCGTAGTCAACGGGAACTCTTATAGTTTCGCCATGTCCGTCCGTCTGTCTGTCTGCGGTTGTCACCGTCGGTAACCGTTGTCAAGATTATGGAATTGGTTGGTTTCATGAGGTGTGTCACTAACATAAAATGCTACATTACATTATATAAACTCACACTTATATCTGGGAGGGGCAGGCAGAGACCAGGGTTTGCCACTTGCACGATCCTGGAAAACCTTTTTAGCTGACTGCGGCGGAGCCCAAAAGGAGGGTAATGTATGTATGTATTTAGATTTATTAACATTAGTCACTACATCCACGCCGCTGGTTTCGGGTACTTTTTATCCCTATTTGGACGAAGTTTGTCCACTTGTGATGTCCTTGGCCCTTCCACCCACATTTGCTCGATATATTTATTACTAAAGTAAGATTAAAATCTTTCTTCCTTCATCCTCTCGATATGTCTAAACCCACTCCACTTTCCTGTTTCAATTTCTTTGAAAACGTAGAGACGTTACGAGACTACGCGGTAGCAGCGTACTACAGCCTATAGTAAATACTGCGTAGCACGCTGCGTAGCTGCGTAGCGTAGTTTCACATAATTATCATTAGTTTTACATCTTCTCATAAAATAGTAGGGATGTGATATTGGAAACAAAAAATTTTTTTTTTAATAATCTATTTATTCTGTTCTTATAAAAATTTGATTAAAAAAAACGATTTTTCTTAGCATAGTCGATTTTTTTGCAAAAATCTATATTTTTCACATAAAAACAAAAAAGTTGAATAGAGTTCATGTTTTTAAGTACGTATTGTACGCAGAGTAACTCAGGCATAGTTTGAATAGAAAATATCTGGGTTACATGAAAACTCTATCCAAGAATTACGATGTCAGCTTTAAAAAAAATCATCTAGGTATAAGTAACGTTCTGCGATACTTACCAAAACTTTTCATCACGTTATTTATTGATTTTACGTGTATACCTAAATATAATATTTGCAGTTAACTCACAACTTTTATTGAGTTTTTGTAGTTAAAATGAAACGCCAACGGCATTCTTAGGTGACTTAACTAAAACAATTGTTCTTTTTTTTAATCTGCCAATAACACTGCTGTTTTACCGACATTTTATAACTGCACGGTGCACAAAAGTTCTAAGAAATTGTAAATTATAGCTATCAAAAAATCGAAACGACGCAATGGACATAAAAATCGTCTTTTAAACAATCGATTTTTTTTTTTTTTATTTTATTTTACAGCCACTTTTACTTGTTAAGGGCGTGATTATTAGACATTTTAGTGGAAACTATAATATACCACTTAAGAACTTTAAAAACCTATTTATAGGCTAAAAATTCCACCCATGTCGGGATTTGAAACCGCGACAAAATAAAACAAAAAAAAAAGAATATACTTATTGTTTTTATTACGTTTATTAATTCATAAAAATACGGTCTTATTTTATAAAAACACGATTCCTTCAAACAACGCTGATTAAGATAGTCTGTGGTGGAAATTTTGCAAGGAAAAGATGTAACCACAATATTATATTTTTTTTTATTTTATTTGGTGTACAAATCACAACCATTTCACGATATAAAAGTAATAATAAGACATGAGTACTAAGTTGTGGTCTAAAGCATGCACACACAACATTGAAAAAAGTAAATTTTAGGGATAAGCATTTTATCTAAAACCATACAAGTCGATGAAGTCAGAATTTTGGCTGAGCATCTCTTAAATTTAGCATAATGCGCGTTGAAGATATCGACTTCCAAGATAATTAACTAACTCTGAGGAGTGCTTTAGAGGCTGATGTTTTTATAAATAAGGCCGTTAATTTTTAAAGATCCTAGGTCTCCAAAAACTAACCGCCTTATCCTGCGAAGTCCTAGCCACATTAAACTTTTCCCCTGTGTAGTTACAACACTAGAACCCACTTAAGCTACGGGTTTGATATTTAAACTTTGTGGCCTCATTACCAGAGAAGAGGTGGTGATGATGAGATGAAAGTTGAGAACACCCAAGTGAAACCTGCGTCATTTAGCTGGCAGGTCAACTATACAATATCTTTGCACATTTGAGCAATAAATTACAAATCTGAAGTTGAACTATTTTTAAACGAACCGGCTTTATATTTTTTATTAAATCTTACGCTTTAATATCTTTTCTTCAGAATATTAGTATTTTATCCACACCTGTGAAATAATGCAGACCCAACGTTTCACTGAAATGATGTGAAGCATGCTGTTGCTATAATTTCGTATCTACTAGAACTACACCCATACATTTCCTGATGTCTGGTTCTGTGAGGTCTGTTATCTTAACTTTAATTTCTTATCTTTGTTGACAATCCAATATAAATAGAATAATGAACATTTAAATTCTTTGTGTATTGTTTACTTAATCTTATACCGGTCTGAGTCCACATTTCTATACTTTTTAGGGTTCCCTATCTCAAAAGAAAAAAACAGAACCCTTATAGGATCACTTTGTTGTCTGTCCGTTCGTCCGTTCGTTGGTCCGTCCGCCTGTCCGTCCGTCTGTCTGTCTGTCAAGATCTTGTATCTCGAGAACGTGGAGGTATCGAGTTGAAATTAACACCATATACTCAAATCTACAGTCCCTTGAAGCTGTGAGAAAATCAAACTTGTAAGACAACGTAAAAAAAGATACAGTTTATGCCGCAAAAAATGTAGGTATATTTCGATACTCAAGGGAATCAAAATTTATAGGGGTACTTTCCGTTGGCCTAGGACTATGAAATTTGGCACTACAAGTACAGGGAAAAATCTGAAAACTATACATTTCCAATTAAATCTTAAGAAAAAATTGTCTTTGAAGTTCTAGAAAAGCTCGGAAAAAACTGTGATTCCTGAACAATTTTTCATATGTAAACAACCTACAAATTTATACGGAACCCTCGGTGGGCGAGTCCGACTCGCACTTGTGCGGTTTTTTTATGTAGCCTATATACGTCCCACTGCAGGGCATAGGTCTTCTCTCAGAGAGACAGTATGGCTTAATTACCACGCGTGCCCACCGCGGATTGTTAATTTCAAGCGCTGAGGTATGTGACTACCTCAGACACTCAAGTTTTCTCACGAATTTCCTTCACAGTTAGCGAATAGTGCTAATACCACCTAATACTTCACAAAAATACGTAACTTAGAAAACCAAGTCATTGGTACATTCCAGGATTTGAACCCACGACCTCCCGAATGTGGAGGCCAACGTTCTACCGCTCCGCCCCACTTTTAATCTGAGTTAAAAATACTGTTAGGTACAAATACCGAAAAACATCTTGAACAAAGCGCAGAGTCGATTTCTAGGACTCTTTAGCGGACTGAAAGCGGCTGCAGGGCGGGAGAATATCATTTTGGCCACGGTATTGGTTTATAAGTTGGACCCCCATACTTCTTATTCAGCATTTTTGTTCGAGATATTTGCCAGTCTCTGTACTATTATGTCCATACTATGTGGACAAAATAGTTTTTATTGAGCTCGGTTTGAGACCAAATAATTTTAGAGATCACTTGTGTAAGTATATTTACTGTCGATTTTTCAATACAGCAGGGCTTCGTAACAAAATTCAATTGACTCACTTTATTTGTCATGAAACGCCCAATTCCTTTTCCATTACAATGTTGATGCCGTTTCGTTTAGCATTTAAGTACCTATATTTGTTGGCTTTATAGGTATTTATTTAACGTACATAACTTTCAAATTGGAGTTTTGCATTCTTAGATACGTAGGTACGTAGGTAAGTACCTACGTAGGTAATAATAGTAAAAGGCCGGTAAGGGACGTCCCACGCGGACGTTCGACTAAAGAGCAGGGGCAAGATAAAATTTACCTTAATGAATGTTGATGAAACGAAAGTGGTCTGTCTATGGCAAGTGGCAAACCCTGATCTCTGCCTATCCCTCCGGGATACAGGCGTGAGTTTATTTTATGTTATCTTGTAATAGCAGTAAGTCTACGCGATTTTTAGGGTTCCATAGTCAACAAAAAATCTTTTACGCTGTCATTTAGGTACTATCGCCCAATCAACGTTCACGTCGTCACGCATGGCGCACAAAATGAACTAATCACAGAGTGATACTCTACAGCACATCTTGCGCTCATTTCATACAGACTAATCGAGAGGACGGGGGCCGTTTTTGAGAGTGAATTTTGTAGAAAGAATTTTTTTTTTTATTCGTAACCTCGCCCCCATTCACGGCTAAACGGTTGTTTGAAGAAACGTAAAAAAAATCAGGGCAGTAGCCAGTGATAGTTAAAAACAGTAGCACATAATTTCTCAAGGCTGTTGGCTATTTATTCTCTTCCTCTTAAGGGAAACTATCACAGCTAAGTAGGCTTTTCAGGAATCCTACACTGCACGATACACACTCGGCCGGTTTTTAGGGTTCCGTACCAGAAGGGTGCCAAGCGGGACCTATTACTAAGACTTCACTGTCCATCTGTCAGTCTGTCTGTCACCAGGCTGTGTCTCATGAACAGTGATAGCTAGGCAGTTGAAATTTTCACAAAAATAATGTATTTCTGTTGCCGCTATAACAAGAAATACTAAAAACAAAATAAAATAAATATTTAAGGGGGGCTCCCATACAACAAACGTTGTCTAAATACAGCGTTCGCCATAATCATAATCATAAAGCATTTATTTGTGGATCATAGGTACATTTACATTTGTTTGGTGTTCAGTCAGTTTTCGGATCGCTATGTCCTGCCATAAAGGCGTACAAATATATTTTTTGTCAGAGTAGATAATATAAAAACCTATAACCAATCAATGTCACATGCATTTGAATTATTTGAAAATAAAAAATGTCAAAAGCTATATAAATCTTGAAATTCAAATTAAGTAAAATAATAAGTACATATGTCAAATAAGTTTTTTTAAAAGTATGTCCAATTATAAAATAAATTCAAGAAACATTAAGTTACATCTGTAATACATCTATATAGTTATAAACTAGCTATTGTCATTTCGGAGAAAACGTATGGATGAATCAGTGAGTGAGTATACCGGATTGTAGCTTTATATCTATATAGTTATAAATGTGAAACAAAATGTAACATAAATAAAATTATTAAAATACATGTCAATTTACTCAAAAAATAATTACAATTGTTAAAAATCTACTTTAAAGTAGGTATATAGACCAATCCAAAGCAAAGTAATCTAAAAATACTTATTAATTAATTTTTATCCTCCACGAATTCATTAACAGAGTAATAGGATTTCTCAACAAGGTATTTGAAAAGGAAATGAAAAATGAAAATGAAAAATATTTATTACTAAAACAAAAATTTTACAAACATGTTTTACAAGGCTGAGACCTCCTTTTAAGTGTATAATACCTTTTAAGTTTCCTCAGTTTCGCGTTTTTTATTTCCTGTGGTATATTATTATATATTTTCGGTGCCATACAGTAAATACTTTTACGTAAAAGTGCAGTTTTAGACGGTGGCACGCGTAATTTATCAGTCTTACGCCATCTAGCGGCCATCTATGTAACCTTCACAGCGCTGATGTCATGTCGTTAAATGTCAATGTTAAATGCTTCTTGTTGGTTTCTATAGGTGGCGCTTTCCTCAAATTCGATCGTTGTCTAATGTTGTATACTCAGAACACAAAAAGAAGGAGAAGTGTTATAATGGCCCGTTTGCTAGAAAACCGATGTCGCCACTTACTCACACAGCTACATTGTCCTCATAATCTCTATTTGATTACAACATAAACAACCGACTCACTATTCGCTGTTTATACAAATGAAACAGCCAATGAGAAGAGCAGCACAACGTTAGTGATGGGGACGAAAAAGTACATTATCGATTATACTTAAAAAAAATCGTACATCGTACAAAAACTTTTTTGTACATTATGTCGATTTTTTTTGCCATCTATACCTAAATAGTAACTAATTATTTCTCTACGTCACGTAGTCTGTAAGTACTTTATTTCGTTGTAGTAATCCTTTGCAAAAGGCTGCCTAAGCTTTTATTTTTACAGGCTTTGCCTACCAATGTGTTAATTCCTAAATATGTCAGTTTTGTTCATACCTACCTATCGTATAATTCATGAATTCCGTTTCATCGTAAATTCTAATCATACAAATATTCTAAATGACAAAGTTTAGAGAACATTTGCTGATTTACCTACAAAATGTAGGTATGCAAAACCTACATAGGCGACGAAACGACGTCGGCTGTGCCGCGCCGCTTGAATATAATTCAAAACATATCGCCTGCGTAATTTTTGTTTGAAGCGGCAAGATGCCTGCGCCTTGCCTTCACCTTATGCGCGTTTTTGTATAGCGCACACCTTAAAAAATCTAGAACTACTTATTTTAACTCGTGAATTAATGAGCAGTGACTGTAGATGTTTCTGAGTTTGGATTAAAATTTTCATTGCCTTGGTGGGTGACAACTGTGATGGGTACATAAAAAACATTCTCAATAATATCACATAAATAATATTTTTATTAACTTGTGAAAAATACATTAGGTAGTAAGAACTCAAAGGGCCGGTTTCTGAACTGAGAATTTCACTAAGTAAAAACATAAGTAACGTTCTGTCACGCTCTTTTGCGAAAAATTCGAAGAGACAGCACTACAGTTAACCATTTACTTAGCGAAATTCTCAATTCAGAAACTGGCCAAAAGAAACTTGTGAAACATAAACTTAAAGAAACTTTCGAAACACATTTACATTAAAAAGATAACATCATCATCCGACTGAGATCCTGCAAAGAATATTTTACTGTTCCCTTAAAAGGTAAATATTTATTTAGAACTTGTCACTTGTTGACATTGTTCTATGTTTTGCGTGATTTCTTTTTTCGAGGTTTTTCTTCAATCGACATAAATCCAAAAATCATAAAATACAAAAAGTATGCATTTGTAAAAAATCTAATATTTTTATATTTATACAGGGCCATTTTTAAGTTAACACAATACCTGAAACACGTCAATTAAAGTAAGTCATTTACAACAACTTTGGTTTACGACTTTTGAAAACTCGATGTTATATTTTCAACTTTGTTCATATGATTTTTCGATTTTCTAGTCTGTGGCGGCGCTATATGACCGATAAATTATGTGTTCAATCGAATGGACATTCCTCTATGTCTGAGAATTATTTACAGGGGTCTTTGACATTCGCAGCATTTTTCGACAAAAAAATATCCGTTACTTCCAAAGGGATCTAAAATAGTAAATAAATTATGAAATTATTAAAAACATTACCTGGTCACCTATTATTTCTTCAGGAACGCATGTTTCAACAGTAACAATATCCGAAACTTTCTAATACGGATCTAAAATAGTAAATAAATTATTAAATTATTGAAAACACTTCATTTACTTTATTTTAAATTAATCGAATTTCATTTATAAGATTAGGCTCATAAAAGATTATAAGAATATTATTTAGTACCATAACCACATCACCTGACTTGTTTCTTTAGAAACACTTTCTTTTGCAGAGTTATGCGTCGTTGCGTCCATTGTCACATGAAATAGAGAATCAGAATAAAGTAACAATCGAATATTCCGCACCATGTAAAATATAATTATGCCGTGATTTTAGGTATATTGGTACCTCAACATTTATGGAACTCCTTATTACTGGTATTTTCAAAGCAGGACCTGCCCACGTTAATATTTTTTCCACTCTTTAGCATCTGGAAATATTTCTCCGTAAAATGGATGGAGCAACCGGTATTTGATTTGAGAGGAAGCCAGTTAAGCAATCTCCCTGTAGTTTCAATCCATTTATCCTTCCTATTAGGGTCTTTGGGAAACCTGAAATTAAATCTTTATTAAAATTTTTTTCAAATACGTGGTGAAAACTAAGCCTGTTTATATTACGACAAAATCTGCCACTAAAGTAGAAGCTTCCTTAGCAACTGAAGTCCACGCGGACGGAGTCGCGGACAATAGCTACCTAGTCGTACAATATAATTGGTTCTAGTAATTTTGGAAGTCTGGACGAACGAGTGTAAATGCGACGAAGTATCGATACTTAATCAGTCTGGAAAGAAAGCAACTACCCCATCACTATGACTCCCGCTGACACCTACTGTGACTTTGACAGTTCACGGCAAATACATGCGGCCGTACCACGAAACATCGCAATTCATCGCATAGAACAATAGTCAGTTTCGCGAGACGGTCCATTGCGGGCTTGCTTTTTCGTGTTAGAAAACCTCCACGAAAATTCTACATAAAAACAGCAGTGGAGTAAACCCAACGATATAAATACGTCTCATTTATGTTCTTAGTACTGGAATGCATATTGCACAGGAAAATTATTATAATTATGATTTTTCGTAGTTTAAAGATGGATATAGTGAGTAAAATAGGCTTACCGGTGAAAAAACACTGCACTGTTATTTGAATAGCATGTATCACTGCGATTTCTGTAGGTAATCAGGCATTTTTCACATATGTTACGGCGATAGCGGGCGCGAGGCGATTGACGGCCATATTTAAAAGTTTCGCCGAGGTTAGCCCAACCGGGCTAACGTTGGTCGACAGTGCCACGCCCATATGGCACTTCTTCTTTTTGTGTTCTGAGGTTGTATAGATACTGGTACGGAACCCTTCGTGTGCGAGTCCGACTCGCACCTGGCCGGTTTTAACTAGTAGCAATGGTACTAAGTGTTTTCTGATGGAAATAGCTTAAAAAGTTGTTCTCTGCTTATGCTCGGCTGAACAAGTAAAGCCCGATTACCGACTTTAATCACTTTGTAATAAGATAGATAATTGCCATTTTGAAGAACAATTTTTCGGTCGAGTTAACCCACTCACTTTATCTTATTTTTGGCGTGGAGCGTTTTAAAATGGTTTTTGTTTGGTACTTGTATTAAAAAGTACATACCTATATCTGATATTTAGGTACCGATATACAAAGAAGTGGACGACATTTGCTTAGATCAATGATAAAATATAGGTACCTATAGGTATTTAAAATTAATTTCGTTCTTTTGAAAGTAATTAACATACCTACATCAAAACCCTTCATTTTTCATCAATCGAAAGGCAAAAAAATAACTGATAGGCCTCGGGCCACACAGAAGGGACGTGGGGCCGGCGCGCGTAAAAGACGCGTTGTTAATCTAATTCACTTTTATACATGTTTTTTTTATTCGTAGAGTGGGGCGCTAATACGTAAGTCCTCCATTGTTGGAGTTGTCTGATTTTTAGCCTACTCCGAACTGTGAAACATACATATTTTGACACTTTTGAGACGTCAATATGGTTATAATAATATGGAGGATAGGTGCGTCACGGTACGTGTGACGGGACGAAGCCCACACAGAAGAGACGGGCGAGGGCGCGATTTCTATGCAACGCGTCGCGTCACGTCTTTTCCGCGACCTCGCACCACGTCCCTTCTAAGTGGCCCGAGGCTACAGACGTACTACATGAACGGCAAGACAGACAGGTTTTTCGCCTTTCCCAGTTTCCAGTTTAGTTTTCCACGAAAACGGGGTGCAACTGGTGCAAGTGGTGCAACCGTGATTCAAAACTTTTTCTGAAGATGGCGCTACCAGTGTTGCCAGTATGCACTCACGATTTAGTATGGCGCTTTGCTTGAAAAGGTACGTTTTAGAGGAAAAGGTAAAACCTTTATAATAATTTTACATAATTTGGCAACATAATTGTAAATGAGGTCGTCAAAAAGTAATTTTATCGTTAAAATTATTTTTAACCGACTTCAAAAAAGGAGGAGGTTATCAATTCGACGAGCATATTTTTTTGCTATTTTTTCGCATAACTCCGACAAATCTACTCCACATCCGGCGCCACACCAACGTTCAACGCCAACAACGCGATAATTAATGCCATTTCCCGTTTTTCTTGCCACATTAATGAAACGCTTACCTAATTGGCCATAAACGCGTTAATTAAGGCGGAAAATTAACCCATCAAAAAATGCGATAATTCTGCTACACTGGTGTTCAATGTTCAATGGCGATAATTATGGCGTTAAATTAAAAAAATCATAAAGTTTTTTCATTTGACCAATCCATAGTGCTAACTAATTTTGGACTGACGCAACTCACAAAACAACAAACAACCTCCTAACTCCACACCACAGATAAAAACAAAATCAAATCAACTCTACACATTCTTGAATGACAGAAGACAAACCCCAGTGTAGCCACATCGACGCAGCAAGAATCGCGACAATCCCTTTGATGTATCGAAAGAGACCGCCATCGATCGCCACCCTAGCTATCGCCAAATGTTTAACGTCGTTGACAACGGCGTTTATAAAATTACGGTGTCAAGCCGGCCACACTAACGTTCAACGACCAACAAGTTAAAGTACCTAGCCAAGGAGAAGCTCAGAGAAGAGAGATAACAGATAAAAATATAGTACGATCACGATTCTTGAACGAACGAGATGCGCTGACGTTCGCTGATAACGGTTCTGTTCTGTGATATAAGCTTAACACTAGTCTATGAACGGTATTTTTTTTTTGCAAGTTTCGCATAAAATATGACAGGAACGAGATCTTTTATTTTTATCAAGAAAATTACGAAATACTAGCTTAATTAGCGCATAAAAGCGTATATTCCAATATCAGATCACTTCCGTAACCCTAAGGCTTAGAAATACTCATAATTATATTAAAGCAAACCGTGAAAACGCCAACACTTGTGTGGGTGTGTTGGGCAGGCTCTTGTGTATTTATCTTTGAAAAATTGGTTTTTGTACAGTGTGTTTACGTTTATAAGGACTGTAATTTTAAGCTCAAAAGATGGCTCAAACAATGGGACTGATAGACAAGTCCAAGGAGCTCCAAAAAGAGATCCTCATGGAGAAGTTGCGATCCAAAACACCCCAGCTTAAGAACCTGACTGAAACCTCTAAAGCTGTCCGGATGGCATTGCTGGTGAGTTATCGAACTGATTTATTTTTATCTAAGTGATGATATCTTCCATTATTTGGTCTAACAAAGTAAAACCTACAGTAAGCCCGCTTAGCGAATAGTTTGTGGTGCCTGGGCCATACTATAGTATGGTATAACTTTATTTTTAGTATAGTATAAACTTTTTTTTTAGCCATAAACTTTATTTTTAGTATAGTACTGGGCCATATAAGGGCCCAAAACACGGACTCATGGAGTAGATAATATGTTTGCATTGGTGTAAATTATTTTGTGTAGTAGGTACTGTGTGGTTATTTAAATAGTGTAAAACTGTTTCTTCAGTATCAATAATTAAAAGTACACTCACAGTTTACTGTTTACGCACTTCAACTTCATCCCGTTGACAGCTGATTCACCTTAACATTCATGTTTTTAAGTCGGCAATACATACTAGATTTGAGTGCACACAATATTGACCTCCCCACATGTGCTTGGAATAGATCTATTCTTAGTACTAAAGTGAATTTTACAAAGTAATAGCATTCCACTTATGAGTCAGCTGTTTTTAGTTCTGCAAATAGATCTATTTTAACACACCAGATGAAAGGTTAATGGTCAATGAGCTTTCAATCTAATATAACACTGTTTTTTTAGTAAAATGAGCTAACCCCCAACATTGTTTTGCCATATAAATTAGCCTTTATAATTGAAAACAACATTGTACTCGGAAAAGAAAAACTAGAATTTGTAGAAGATACTGTTTTTCTAGGCATCACAATCGATTCAAAATTGCAATGGGACCCTCATATTGTAAAACTACCACACAGGCTTAGTTCTGCAGCATATGCAGTCAAAAGAATTAGAGAGCTCACTGACGTTGCAACTGCTAGGCTTGTTTATTTTAGTTACTTCCATAGTATTATGTCCTATGGCATACTACTGTGGGGTCGGGCAGCAGACATTGAGACGATCTTCATCTTACAGAAGAGAGTGATCCGATTTATTTACAAGCTAGGTAGTAAGGACTCGTTAAGGGATTTCTTTAAAGAAACTAACATCTTAACAGTTGCAAGTCAATACATTTATGAAAATATAATGTATGTTAGAAAAAACATCAGCAATTTCGAAAATGTTGGTAGCCATCACAATATTGATACTAGGAATAAACATAAATTGTCATTTCCACGTTCTAGACTTGCAAAAGTTATACATCCTATATGGTGCACTGTGTATGGTTCTACAATAAGATTCCTCAAGATATATTAGAGTTACCACCAACGTGGTTTAAAAAATGTATTAAGCATACTCTGTGCAAAAAAGCCTATTATAACATTAAGGATTATTTGGAAGACAAGGATGTCTGGTATTTAAATAATGTTAACAGGAACGATTGTATCTAGTGTAGTGTTAACTTAACTTAAAGTTAAGTTGAAAACTCTGTTAATCAAGCAAACCTGTTTTGAAAAGAATTAATGTGGAGTTTCTTTGTTAGCTTCTTCTCCGCATAATCTATTAATTGTGAAACTAACAGCTTTGACATTCATTAAGTAAACATTTTGTTTTTATAGTGAATAAAAATTTTTGACTTTGACTGTTCTCAGACCTATCAAATATAAAAAAAATAATAATAAAAAACAGTGAAGCCGTTTCGGTGGAGTTCGATAACAAATACTGTGACATAAGATTTTTATTTGTTCAATAAGCTTTGTCCATTATCACTTTACTTATTTTAAAGGCAATGGCAGAATCTAATAATTAGTTTCCCATTGGCAGGACAAGCGCTGGGCGGTGGACAGTGTGGACCGCATGATCCTGCGTAAATGTCTGGACAGCCTGCAGCATTGCATCAAAGTTGGGTCACTCCAGAGCCTTATTGAAAGGCTAGAATGCCTTTGCCGCCAGCTGGGGTGTGTATCAACTGCAGTCAGTCATTATACTGATTGTTTACTAGCAACTAGCTGAGGGATTTGGGTTTATTCAGTGTACATCCAGGTCTTGGATGTTTACATGTTTGTGATGTCGCTGTTCCTCGTTCCCACGACACAGGGTATCCTATTGTGGGGCCAGAAGCAATGTATGTACCTGTACGTAAATGTTTATGTTATGTTATGTATTAATAACTTTATTAAGGACACGATCTGTCTGTTTAACCCAAATTGCTAGAGGTAATCAATAAATAAATGTTCATCGGAGTGAACATAATTTTTTTCTTTCTCATCTTATTCACTGGGCTGGGCATGGTCAAAATGACATATTCAGATTTCAGATTTCTTTATTGCAATAATCATGTGTCATTACATTACAGTTCTTATATGTAATTCAAAAGGTACATGACACCCTGTAAGGGCACTACAATATAACTTAACTAATACTAATTACACTAATTATACACTAATTCTTTAAATTTGCCTAATCCAAATCTACCAAATCCAAAAGTAATGAAAACAATCCAACATTGTTGTATCTATTAACCTAATTAGACTTATTCAACAATTGGCTGACCATTCTGAATCTCAACATTTCAATCTTAGTGAAATATGCACAATGAATGTTAAATTATCCCCCTATTTCGCTTTCAGTTTCATATAAATACTCTCTAGCAGATTATATGTCATTGCGTGCAAACAAATAATCTTGTAAATTTTCATATTTGTAGTATTGGTGGGATTTACAAATCAAGAAGCTACATATTGCTAACATATTGCTTTAAACAATATTGATTATGGTTATGGCATGGAATTTTTTATTTAATTTGTTTTCTTGGAAAATTAACAGCTGATAAACAATTTAATATGAAGCTTAAAAAACTATTTAGTCAATTACAGGTTTCACTTACAGTAACAGAATGATAGCTTTGTGCTAGGGCACAAAAAAGTGCAATAAAATAATACATGGACGCTGCATCACTTACTACGTTATTGTGCAGCTAAAATAGCCACTAGAGCAATAACAAAACCTCACAGTTACAATACTTATTTGATATCAGAGATAAGAAAAAATTAAGACCATAAACAGAGTTTGATTAGTTCTGCACAACTTATAAATTTATTTTCTATCTTCACTAGTTTCTATAGATTAAAATGTTATATTAGTAGAATATGAATGTTATGCTGTGAACATTGTCATTCACCAGTGTTCAGAAGGATAGGCAGATATTTTAACTAATAGCATAATAGATCTCTTTCCAACATAAGCCAATCATAATACTCTTAAAATATATTTTGCAGGTTGAAATTCGTAGTCGGTGCATCCGGTGTGAACTTCTTCATGTCATCAGACATGTTCTATTTGGAAATACTTGTGGAACCATCAGGCAATGTTAAAGATGTAAAAATTCATCATGAAGGAAAGGTGAGGACTAATTGGTTTCTGATTAAATTTGTTTTAAGAAAGAAAGTTTCATGTTCACTAAATCTCTATTTAAGCTTGGTTTCCATTTCTGTTTTTTTTTTATTATTGTAGTAAATCTGTACATTGCAGATTGAGCAACAAAGTTGTGAAGAGCTGGTATCTTCCATCTCCCGAGGCGATTTCGCTGACTTCACAGCTCAACTCGAGGGTCTTACCGCTGTATATCAGTTAAATGCTGAAAAGAAGGTAACTTTACAATACATCAAAAGTATCAAGTCTTGCAACAATCCACACATTGTATCATAAAAGACAAGAAAATATGAATTAAATAGTAAAACTAACTTTGTCACAATTCATCATTGTGTGAAATTCGAGATAGGCCATAATGCCAAATTAATTACGTATCTAATAAACTCATGGAGTAAAACTACAATAAACTTACAGGGGGTTTGACCCATAGGGGTGGGTAGAGACCAGTTTTGCCACTTTCTTTCATCAACATTCATAATAATATGTCTCCAGGTGAAGTCCAAAGCGTTCAGCGCGCTGCAGAGCCTAGAGGAAGACCTTTGCATGCTGAAGCAGCTACAAAGCGCCATCAAGGACCCCTGGGCTCAGGTGCATAAGAGCCCCATCGGTTTCCTGCAGAAACGGAGGGGAGGTGAAACATTGTTTCTTATTATATTCCCACTTTGCCCGCAACTTTGTTAATTTGGGATTCGGATAAACATTCTAGTGCATCATAGAATAGAATAGAATAATCTTTATTTGGCACATAAAAATACAATAGAATAAATTAAACTTAAAATTATTACAGTCTTACGTATTATGCACCAAAAAAGTCTCCACTCAGCCTTATGCCATGGTTGGGCCACGGCGCTGATTTTCAGCGGATGCCTTACACTTAAATCTTCAAATCCTTAGATATCTTTATTTTATTTTTCTCCAGTTGAAGGAAAACACCGTAAGATAGATAAGACTTTATGGGACACCAGTTATTTACAGAGATATAAGGTGTATACTCCAGCGTTTTAAATAGGTATGTGCCCTATACTGGGACATTGTATATAGGCTGCATTATATCACTATAACACTGTCAGGGTCTAGACGTCTATTTGCCTCTGGCTTTTACAAAATTGCCGTTTATATTTTTGGGCGAGAGGCAAATAGTCATTCAGTCTTCTTTAATTAATCGTGCCATACAAACAAAACTAACCGCCCAACCACTCCCCAGGCCACGCCTTGCGCCTAACCTACTTCGTATCGCCCTACGAGCTTCTCGACAAAGAAAAAGGCCTGCAGCCACTCACGACTGAGTTGCTGACCCTAGGCAAGCCGGCAGTTCCCACGGGTCCTCCGTCGCTGGTCGCCCCGTCGCACACGCCGATCGGGCATTCAGCGTTGGTCCTGCTGGAAGGCTCTGGACCTAACAAACTGCAGCTGTCGCCGATTATTTCCGGGGGCCAGAGGCTGGTGAAGGCGTAAGTATTTTTTACCAAAGTGTCGGCCTTTTAGATTAGTTAACAAGTCAAGAATTTGCGTAATGTCCCAAAAAGGTTACTAGAAAAGTAATTAGCTGTAGAGTACTTTTGCAAAAAATATTTTTGTCGTCTAGCGTATCCCAATCCGACCGCTTCCAGGTCTAACACGCCAGTATAGTACGCGTTGCTATATTAGGAAAATAATTACTTGTAGAGAAAAGTCTTCATCAGGCTTTCTCATAATTTACATGGCCTCTCGAATGAGAGCAAAAAACAAAATTTTTCTCAACTGGAGGCTATCCCAGCTGCATCCAGGTCTAACGGGCCAGTGTACGCGCCGCTAAATTTGAAAAAGTACAAGTTATAGAGAAAAGTCTTCATCAGGCTTTCTAATAAATTAACGTGGCCTCTCGAATGAGAGCAAAAATATTTTTTTGTCAACTAGCGTATCCCAATCGTAATGCTTCCAGGTCTAAGGAACTAGTATATGCGCCGTTATATTAGGAAAAGTATCGGTAGTAGAGAAAAGTGTTCATCAGGCTAAAAAATTCTGTCAACCGGCGATAGGTATCCCAAAAATTTTTTTTTTCAACTAGCGTATCCCAAAAAAAATATTTTATACCAATCCGACTGCTTCCAGGTCTAACGGGCCTGTGTACGAGTCGCTGGTGCCACAGAATAGCGCGATGCTGCCGGCTTGTTTCACGCTCAAGCTCTCCCAGCCGACGCCGCTGTGCACCAGCCTCGCCAAGCTCATGCAAGCCACCACCCAGGTAAGTTACATCTACTGCACCATCATATACGTCAGTAAATTAAGTGCCTTTGCATCTACGTAATGAGATGATTTATACAGCGTCCAGTTGTACCTTCACTCACATTAGATGGGTGAAGGGACCACTTGGATGCTGCAGTGCCTAGGAAAATTGTTTTTAGATCGAGTAGGTTTGCCCAGCACCTGACAGCTTAGTCGGCCTAGTCCACAGAAAAGACAAGTCAATACGTGTGGAGCCAACCAAGTCGCGGGTTTCCTTACGATGTCAAATACAGACATATTTTGACACTTTGGAGTTCCAAAACGGTTAACCCAATCGAGTGGACAGTTACGTGTTAGAAGGGCTGGCCCCAAACAAGGATACCCTGTGCTTTGGTAACCACGCAAGGCCATCACAAATATGGCGACGGCCCCCAGTGGGAATCGAAACCACGACCTCCGGCGTGGTATTGAGACGTGATACTGCTAGACCAACTAGGCAGTCAAATAAATAAATGCATTTTGCAGGTCGAAGTAGCGGGTGACTGGGCGAACGCTAAGCCCATGCTGGGCCTTATAGCCCAACAGTCGTACAACAAGCTCACTCCGGGGAAGGTCATCGAACTCAACCTTAGCAAGGGACTGTTTGTCGTAAGTACACAAAGAAGATTGAGTCTTGAACAAAGAATCGCAATCCTATAGTAATTACGAATTTAATTACGTAATGTGGGATTACAGGGGCAAATAATTTTGTCATATCCATTTACGCCATACCCTAATTTCCTCCTAACTAACAAACCCTCTGGGAAGTTAATATTCTAGAAAGTTACTTACGACTATTTTCACCAGCTAAATTCTAATGTACTCCTAACTAGGAAACCATATGTTAAGTGACATCTTAAAGTGTTTTTCTCTATTGGTTAGCGTAACCACTGCGTAAAAAACGTCACAACTGCTTGCCCGACGCGCATAGTTTCGGAATTTTACACACTCATGTACCATATAGCTTCAAACAATCAAACCGTATTCGTCCACTGTCAGGTGTATGCCTCTCCCAAAGCACGCCACGCCTTTCCGTCCTCGGCCATTCTCATCCAGCCGCTGCCAGCAATCTTCCTCGGATCGTCGATCCAGCGAGCTGGTGGGCGTCATACGCTGCGTTTGCCAGTTCCTGGTCTCCACTCAAGAACCTTGGCACCCTAACGACCATCGGTTCTTCGGCAGATAAGACGGGCATGGGTACGACGACGCTAGTCGCGCCTTTATATATCAAAAGTCGCGACTTTCCTGTACATTAATTATTGTCAAAAGGTGACATTTTAGCTCCACAAAACGCGTGGCTCGTGCCATCGTACTACCCATGCTGCCCACTGCCACTTCAACATTCTAATCTTATAGGCTATGTCAGTCGGTTCAATTAATTACCGTTTAGTCTAGTCTCTCTAATTACACTGCTCCGTTCCAGAACCTACCAGATCAGAGCCAGTGCTACTTCATGTGCGAGACGCGCGGCCTGGAGGGCAGTGTGGTGACGAGCGTGCCGTTCACACACCCCTCGCACGTGCCGCCGCTGCTCGCGTGTCTGCGGCAGCAGGCGCTGTTCAACACTCTCATCGCCAGCTGCGTGCGCCCGCAGAGCAAGCAGTGTAAGTGCGCCATACTTCGTCTGTAGTCTGTGGCTTGGCATGGAGTCTCTAAGTCTGACGCTGAAGTCTTGAGTTGTGCATTTCAACATGGCCGTCACATACTTACTGCGTTCAGGCGCAGAGTTCTAATATGTGTCCTTATCAATATGTTCAAGCGCATAGTAAACAAAGTGTGCAAAGCAGAGAGTGCTTAAGGCACTCGTTATAAGTGCTAAAATCGTTCTCCTAGCTGCATGCTGTATGAATTTGATATGCAGCAGAATGTTGGTTCACCAGCGATTGAAACTCCGAGGCATGCGGATTGGTTGATTGGCTTGCAAAATACGGCATCTGGGCGGTCCGGGTGGAATTGCGGATTTGCCACCAGGCGCTATATAAATCATCTAGCAAATCTTGGCATCTAAAATGCCTATGACCAATATGAATTAATTGACCTATATCGTTGATAATCACCTTTTCCCGCAGCGATGGACCTCGACACCGTGATAATGTTCGAGTAGCAGATATCGGTATCCCAGTGAAATCTACGATATCTTAACATCTGTAAAGCTTATTCAATTGACAATTATGGGTAATGTCGCCCTTTTCAAGCAGCGAAGAACCTCAAAAATGTCCTGATGTTCCAAGTAAACGCTGTCACGGTAGCACATATCGGTGTCCTTCCCCACCCCCTGGAGTCTAATATATTTTACTATCGCTAAATATTATACGATTTACCTATATCTATATCGTGCCCCTTTTCCCGCAGCGATGGACCTCGAGAACGTGCTAATGTTCGAAGTGAGCGCGCTGTCATGGCAGCACATATCGGTGTCCCTCTCGCACCCGCTAGACGTGGGGCTAGCAACAGTAGAGCTACAACTGAGCGAGCCAGCCGCGCCGCGCGCCACCGTGTGTGCTCTAAACGCGCCGCCGAGGGAACACGTGGACGAATACGTCAGTCGCGTGCTCAGGAAGAGCCATTCCATACCCGTCACCCTGAGGTTCGTGCAATTGCATTTTTAATTACTTTGCTCTGCGCGAAACAAAAAGTACACAAATTGACTGAGGCTCGGATTACCAACGTCGGAAATTTAACGTTTGTTGAGAGCAACTTTCCAAAGTAAATAATAATAGCACTAAACAAAAACTGCTGAAATTGACTGAGGCTCTGACTACTACTCCAGAAAAATCTTCTTTGAGTAATGGATTCTATCTGGGATGGTCCGTACCAGAGAGATTATATAGTATTGTAGTTCGGAGCACTTGTAGTGGTCAGGAAGGGTCAATATCCGTCACGCTGAGGTTGGTGCGATTGTATTTTTAATTACTATGATCTACACAAAACAAAAGAGAGGGTACCCCCCCCGTATCAAAAAACCGTACCGTATTTCATTAAACCATAATTTACAGTTAATCCATAGATTAACAAGTAGGAAAACTCGGCTACGTAATGTTCATCATCATCAGCCGTTTGACGCCCACGGCAAGACGTAGGCCGTCCTCATGGTTTTCCGAGCTTCCCATAATGTTCATCGAATTTGAATTTGAACTGAAGGTTTATGAAACGAAGCGAAACACTAGGGCTGGGATGGGAAGCCCTCAAAGTCTCCGCTCAAGACCACAGCAAGTGAAGATTTTTTATAAAAGCCCTATGTCCCAGTGGTCATCAGGGACATAGGGCTTTTATAGCATAGACATGGGACCACTACTTGTGTCACGTCCTGGTTCGTGCTACTTTAACCTACAGTCTTTTAATGCTTTCTCTGAATTCACATTTCGTTTTGCGACGTATTTGCGGAAGGTTGTGTGAAACATCCTAATATGTGCGACAGAATGTTCGCTAAATGTTCCTTCTGGAACTACGTAGGGTTTTGGTCGGATACAGATCGTAGATGTTTGTATACACAAGATCTCGTTCAATTTTATGGTGAGCAATCAGGCTCTAAAAGATGAACAGCCCAATAATAGTAGATTGTACAACAAGTGCATAAAACGCACCATTTTACTCGAGACGTTTATCCATCCGAGCGAGCTTGCGAGCGAGGATAGATATAAAGTCCAGTGTAAAATGGGTTTTATGGACGAGTTGTACACTCTACTTTTCACTTCGATTGCGAGGAAATGAAACAGCAACATGTAAATATAGTAAAATAATAAATGAGACGAAATACAAATTATAAGTTTATTTCATGAAGTTTTATTGTGTACTTTGGCTGTTGGTATCTTTGAAATAAAATAAAAGGTTGTTGTATGAAGTTAAAGATGTTCGTGTGGCTGTTGCAGCGATTGCCTTGGTCTTCGACGAAGATTTTACTTTATGCTCTAGAGCATAAAAAGCGACTTTATGTCGCCTACGCACGACATAAAGACGAACTTTTAGAGCATGAGAAGTGAAAACATAATTAGAATGCCATTCTACAGCCTGCGACGAGATATGGTGTTTGTTTAGTTTAGAGGATAACATGCAAAAAAAAACTTGATGACATTATACTTAGCATATAATAAACATATATTATGTACCAGTGATATTGCTACTACAAACTCGCAGATGTACGTAACTTTAAAAATAAAGAAAGTCATAGGTACATGCCTGCACTGGGAATCGAACCTGGGTCTCTCGCTTCCGAGTCCATTGTTCTACCCCTTGGGCTACCACACGCTGACTGTGAAGGAAAACATCGTGAGGAATCCCGGGGCCTGGTTGGCTCCGCACGTATTGACTTGTCATTCCTGAGGGATAGGCCGATTAAGCTGTCAGGGTGGTATAGGTGCTGGGCAAGCAAACTCCATCTGAAAACAATGTTCCAAGCACTGCAGCGTCCGAGTGGTCACTTCACCCATCTAGTGTGAGTGAAGGTGCCACTGGTCGCTGTATAAATCATCTCATTACGTAGATGTAAACGCCAAAGTAGATGCAGTCCGTGTGGCACCGAATTAAGAAATCCGTGTGGCACCGGATTAAGAATAGCGTCACTCCATATCCTTCCATGGATGTCGTAGAAGGCGACTAAGGAAACAATTACCAGGAGACGGGCAGCAGCGTCTTCCTCAGATTCCAACCGCATACTGCGATCGCCAACTCGCCTGCCAAGCGTGGCGATTATGGCAAAACCCCTCATGGTTATAAAAACCACGAAGGAGGCGTATGTCCTGCAGTGGGCGTGAAATGCCTGATGATGATGATGAAAAGCCAAAGTATATGGCCCAGTGTGGTCTCTCAGACTGACAAGTTTTAAGTGGCGGTTAATATCGGATACTGTTGACGCTACCGCGATATGCAGCGCACCTGCAATGTTTGCCAAGCCGCGTACTCAAGTTTTTTATGCCATAGTGCGCAACAGAAGCGCCTATCTGATGAGCAGGGTTCAACAGCGTCAACACTTTCCTTAATGTCATTACAACAAACAGGACTGACATCCCTATGCTGAGGCACTGGATCTCAATCCATGTAAAATAGAATTATAATAATAAACAGTTTTTTCGTCATAACAAATATCTGTATTACTAACACTATGGACTTGTTCCGAAATATAAATATATTGAATTGATTAATGAATAGTGTAAATTGCTAATACTGCAAATTCATAAATGTACTTAACTTGGGAAAACTAAACCAAACCAAAGATGTACCTAGGATGCCAGCATCGGAGCCATATCGAACCTCTCGCATTTGACTCAACCGGTCTACCTATGGCGCTACCAACCACCGCTTTTAGATAAAGACCAAGTTATTGCACACAGTAAACGTGTTCGTTATAGTAGCTAGCAGCATAATCAGCCAACAGCCGCCATACGGCAGAGCCCAGGCCTTTTTTCCGATATGGCATGGGGTTTAATCACCATGCACGCCCACAGCAAGTGCTGATGTATGAGAAAATGAGAACGTTTCAGACGCTATATCCTAGTAGATGATGTCGGTTGACCATGTGGTATAGGATAACTAGGTTATGGGCTTTAGTTCTGTGTTTGTTCTATCAAAGTACACGCAGTTTGAGAATATGCTATTTGGCAGTCCAAAAAACGATGATAAAACTTGATTATTATGTATATGTAGCCATTTTATCGAAAACCGGCCGAATCTATGATCACGTTACAGGTCAGTATCTGTTAGCATCTGTCAAGTTTAGAATCACCAAAATTCTCAGATTTTACCCTATAGTAGTACACCTATTTGCTTTTCCTCGCCCTATTATTTAAAAGTTCCCGCTCTGGGGGCACACACTGGTGAGCAACACCATCTGGTGTTACAGTAAATTTTGGTACCCCTCTTTTTTCTAAGGAGTCCACATTCTTCCTAGTGGTAGTCCTCTGGAGTTGACGTGTTTCCTTACTGACCAGTGACGTCACTGATTCCTGTGCGACGCCATATTGCCCAAGATGGCGTTTTGGCTGCTTATTTCAAAATTTAATGTTTATTTCCTTTTTTAGAAGAAATACACGAAAGAATGAAAAATTACCACTTTCTGAGCCAACACCAACAAAAATCTGAGATGGTTTTCAGGAACCCGTCCTTTGCTCCAGAATAATCTTTTTAATTACAAAGTTTTCATGGAAAAACTGACATGCTAATATTTAATTTCACGTAATTAATTAATTACTCCTCATTTTTTTTCGTAATTACTCTAATAAACTGAGAGAAAAAAAACACACAGGGTTACCTAGGTTTTTAAGACCTTGAATTCGTTCATCGTATTTTGAGGGAATGTTCTTTTCATTGTAACAAACAGTATTATTAATGATTTATCAGTAATGTTTTGTTTTGTTTTATTTGTTATAATTGTTTATTGGAAAATATTTGTAAATATTAATACACATATTTGTGGATATTCGTGATTTCTGACCTTTGGCTCCAAACGGCGAATCCAAATTCGAAGTGGTAGGAAGTACTGTAACGTTGAAAAAAGTTTTCTTATGTGTTAAATGCATAAAAGTCTGACGTCCAATATGCGTACTCAATTAAAAAAACAATTCAGTTGGCCCGACCATAAAACGCTCAAAACATAGGTTTTTTATTACTTTCCGTCCTGATATTGTTTGTTATGCTCAAGTGAAGTAATTTTGGGTAACAAAAAACATTTTTTTTGACGCGTAATGTTTTTCAAAACTAGCTACCATTTGTTTCTCAATCATGGTTAGGATGACCCTTAAACGGTGAACGAACTCTCA
Source organism: Yponomeuta malinellus (assembly GCA_947308005.1). Taxonomy (NCBI): domain Eukaryota; kingdom Metazoa; phylum Arthropoda; class Insecta; order Lepidoptera; family Yponomeutidae; genus Yponomeuta; species Yponomeuta malinellus. The sequence continues at coordinate 8,101,646 of OX371006.1, read as the reverse complement.
CCCTGTAGTGGGATCCCCGTCAATAAAAGTTGATGTAAGTTAACCGCTAGTTGCAGGGACATTAGTACATGTATTACATGTATTGCAAAATCTGATTACTCACCAACAGGTCCCTAGTGAAGATATGGGAGCGCGAGGCGGCAGCGAAGCAGATGAATGGAGGCTACTCTGCGCTGGACAGCTCAAATTTTAGCTTGGGCTTGGGGGGCCTTGACCCAGGGGGTGAACTGAAGCAGGAGCCGGGGGGGGGCGCTCGCTCCATGTTCCCCTCGAACGTCTCACACCCTCACCAAGGTAAAATATGCCTCAATTCAATTCTGCTTTATGGACTCACTGCGCTGATTTTCCAGTGCAATTTCGCCAATGTCCACGTGTTAGACAAGACTAGCCAATCACAAGCGAACGAGACTCGGTCTGAATTTCGAAGCGATCAGAGCTGTTTGTCGGCGAGTTTAAAAAATCCTAAGTTAGATAGTATACAAAAATATTAAAACTCTTTTATTCTTTTGCTCATTGAAAGTGGTGTAACCTTCTGAGTCAGATCTACTGTTATCGAAAACATAATAGGTATTTCCTTAGACTTCATGAAGCAAGGTTCCCCGGTTCTTAACTTTGTCATCGTGTGAAGACACAGGGTCTCAGGAGGTTAATTATCGAATACTAGAGAAACGGTTATCAGGTTTTGCGTTTCAATAACACGTATCATCATCATCAACCCATTATGTCCCCACCGAGGGGCACGGGTCTCTTCCCTGAGGAAGGTATAGGCCATACTCCACCACGGGGGCCAAGTCCGGATTGGTGGAGGCTTGTAGACTAGTGGCTCGTCTACTGTCAGAAGTTGTCAAGCCGCCCTAAGGCCTCTGACTTGGCTTAACGACTGCCATCTATCGATGGCAGCCGGCACCAACAGCTAATAACACGTATATCACTCTCTTTCTTTTTCTGGCAAATTAGCTTGCTATGTCTATGGCTTTTTCTCTTATGCCTTGGCTACATTAACGGGAAATGGCATTATTTATCGCGTTGTTGGGCGTTGAACCTTAGTGTGGCCGGCTTAACGCCGTAATTTTATAAACGCCGTTGTCAATGACGTGAAACGTTTTGCGGTAACTAGGGTGGCGGTCTCTTTCGACACATCAAAGGGATTATCGCGATTCTTGCTGCGTTGATGTGACTGCATTGGGGTTTATCATCTGTCATTCGAGAACGTGTAGAGTTGATTTGATTTGGTTTTTTATCTGTGGTGTGTAGTTAGGAGGTTGTTGGTTGTTTTTGTTTTGTTTTCCAATCCAAATAAATTCCTTAAAATGAGTTCATACGGCGTCCATGTTAATTCACAGAAGTCACAGATTAGGATTTTTTTAAATTTAACGCCTTAACTATTGCCATTGAGCATTGAACACCAGTGTAGCCAACAGAATTATAGCGTTTTTAGACGCGATAATTTTCCACCTTTATGGCCATTAAGCGTTTCCTTAATGTGGCCAAGACATTAGAGAGGGCCATGAGCCATTAACGCTCTGTGTCTTCTGTAGAATGAATACAATTTGAACTCTACTATTTATTTCACCAGGTATGAGCCACCTTTCCCGCTCCCGCAAGTAACTCTGTTCCTGTCCTGATCCTTCCTCCTTACACATTCCAATTCTCCTTGTGGTAATAAACAGGTATTTGCCCACATTTTTCTATCTTAGAAGTAAATAGGTTTTTAAAAATTAATAGGTTTTAGAAGTACTAGTTAATCAACTTTACACAGCAATATCATCTTTAATTGCAAAAAAAAAGTTAGTTCCCTTACATCATTAGGGTTCCGTATCCGAAAGGTACCAAACGGGACCCTATTACTAAGACTTCACTGTCCGTCTGTCTGTCACCAGATTGTATCTCATGAACCGTATGGTATAATGTATGGTGCGCAATAAAGAGTATTAATCTAATCTAATCTAAACGTGATACCTAGTAAGTGACAGCGTAACTAATGATTGGTTGTATACAAAAACGTCAAACCATTGGTGTAACCCGTCGAAATATCTATGTACGTCGCAAGATGGCGGTCTGACGGTGGCAGGTGCATAAATATTTTGCCGGGTAATACTGAACTTGCTCCGATTGGTAACACCATCGACAAGCGCCGCCCGCCTTCCCACGGGATGACGTAGGGTCATTCTTAGCGCTAGTTTATTTATTAATTTTTCTACATATATGTTTTTAACTATCACTGCTCATAACTTTGTTTTTATATGAATTACTTAATTAAACATTTAGATAAAGCTATACACTAAGCTACACCATACACTAACGGTATTATTTATATAACACGATTCCTTAAAACACTCGATACACGCCGATTAAAATAGTCTGTGGTGGCGATTTTACAAAGGAAAGACGTAACCACATATTAAATAAGCTGCCTCTGAAGAGTGCTTTAGAGAAATTGTGTTTCTTATAAATAAGGCCGTAAGAATGTATGTTAAGTATATATGTACAAATAATTAATAAGAATAATATTAAACCAACTTTTTTGACTGGTTAAAATTGTATGCTCTTATTATATTCATTTTGTTCACGGTAAGGTCTATTTTTGTACATACATACATTTTTATTTTTTCTTATTGTGCTAAATAAATTGAATTTATCAGACCCTAACCCAACACCATTCGCAGGTGGCGCCTACCTCTCAGAATCTAAGCACCACATGTCGATGATGTGCCAAGACGACGCGGACATAAAGCCACAACACGACGAGCGTAAACCCAAGAAGCGGAAGTCCGACCAAGACCCCTGGTCCACATGCCAGAAGAAGGGCAAGCAAGGCATGTCCGAACTGATGGACTCCGACAGCGAGACCGACAACTCCGACGCGTTCGTCAACGAAGACGATACGACGATGAACAGTAACTCCAGCAACGAGCTCGGAGGTCGGGAGTCTTCGATATCGCAGAACGAGTTCGCGTCGGACCTGGAACTGTCCGGAATGGACGCGACGGATGCACTGGGAGGCGTCGACAATCGACTGCCGTCGGATATGGAGAATTCGACCGATGGCGACGTGGAGGATTTAATGAGGTACGCTGTGTTTGTTTTGGTCGTAGTTTCGAACGATTCTTGTTATTTTAATGCGTTTTTCGGGTACCCTTTTTCACTCGGAATTATATAAGAATGCTAACATCTAATCCTTTCTAATCGGTTTCTAAAGCGAAATAAAGAAAAAGTATCAAAAAAATTAAACATACCCACAAACCCACTTTTTGTTTGAACAACTGCTCAAACTGGGTCGCGTGATACATCGGGATGACCTCTAAAGTATGACGCTCCTTTGTCTTCCGCTGTAACAGGTCTACTATAAAAATACTATGAAGAAACAGCTTTTATTGTCGACAACCAAAACAAGTTTGGATAATCGTACCCGTCATCCATTAGCCTCCTTGACAGACGCATTATTCACCCATCGGAACCTACCGCTTTGACTGGACATATTAAAATAGTCCTCTTTTTCCTTCCAGGAATTCTTTTCACAAGTCCGACCACAAACGGCAAAAGGTGAAAAGCAGAGATTCCGACATGCGCAGTGGTAAGAGCACACCCTCCCTTCTCTTGGACCTGACTGACGGGAAGCCCTACATGCCATCGTCAGTGAGCATCACGCCTATCGGCTCCGCGCCCACTACACCGGTCAACACCGCTTCCGGATCAAACCTGTCTTCCATGCTGGGCCTAGACAGGAGGCCAGGCATCGAGATCATTCCCATAACGGCAGCCACTCCCGCAGCCCTGCCCAGCTCCATAACCATCACACCCATAACGTCCTCCCAAGCGAAATCTCTAGACGACCGCATCCGGTCCGAGAAGAAGCTGAGCAGATCCAGCGAGGAAAGGAACAAGGAGAAGAAGAAGAAACGGCGGAGAGACGAACAGATGGGCCCGCCGGAGAAGGTGCCGCCTAAACAGGACCCGCTAACCAAGCCGGTCTCTGTCAGCATCAAGCCTACGGACGGATCGCCCATGCGTGCAACCTCCCCAAACTCCATGCTCAGGAAGTTCAGCCCCAGCCCCACACACGGCCGGTCAGTCTCCATAACGAAATCTCCGAGCCCAAACAGTGTCAAAGGCTTAACCAAGCCATCTGGCACCTCGAGCCACCATAGCAGCCCTAGGCATTCGCCAGTGCAGAACAGTCCCAAGCACCTCGCAGGTTATTCGAGTCCAAAAAACCACGGCATTTCCTCCCCGAAACATAGCTCGTCCGGGTCGGGAAAGCCGAGCATGTCGACTCTAAAGTCCGCCACTAGTGGCTCCCCTTCCGGGAAGTCAGGAACCACTGGGTACGATCTCTCTAAGAAAGTCTCAAAAGATAGTTACAGCTCTAGTTCATCCAGTTCGAAGGATAAAGAGAGGAGACACACCGGACTCTCCTTCTCGAGTTCGTCCGGCCGGAGTAGTCCCAAGTTAAAAAACCCAACGAAATTGAAGCAGCTAGAGATAACTCCGGTCCCTTCCGATCTTTCGATAACTGAGCCTCTTATATCACCGCCCAATGTGGAGGTTAACAAGTCCAGCGCGCCGAGTCAAGCCCGCAACCGGAAAGGTTCCCTGAGCGCCGTCATAGACAAGCTAAAATCAGCGCAGCACGTCGGAACCGACAACGATCTAGGCGCGACTAAGTCGAGCAGCTCTTCAAGCAGTCAAAACAAGTTCTCGGATCCAAAAAACTCATCGAGCAGTAGCGTGAAGTTAAACGAAAGTAAAAACCCCGAGTACATGGTGAAACCCAGCTCCGACGGCATGAAAATAACCATTAACAAAACAAGAACTAAAGAATCTTCAAGCAGTTCGAAGTTGAACTACAGCAATTCTGGTTCTTCCAAGTCGTCCTCACCTCAGTTGACTCCGCCAAGCCAAGGGTCTCCTAAGACGCACACGGGCCTAAAGCCAGGCGTTCTTAGTGGACCAGCGTCTAAAAAAACTCAAGTAATGCAGTCGTCGAAGAGCAATAGCTCAGCCCCTAGTGGCACACCGCCTAAAACCAATCTGAGTCCCTCAGACTCATCTAGTTCCAGCAACTTAAACAACGTTTCTAAAGTGCCTTATTCTAAATCATCTAGCTCCTCTTCCACTGGAATGAACCTATCGAAGTCGGCGACAAAATCTAGCTCAGGTTCTCCAAAAAGCAGTAGCACAGACATGACAAAAATAGTTAGGGAACGGGAACGTGAAAAGGCCCGCAGTAAACTCATGAGCAACTCTGAAAAGTCCATATTTTCGTCCAAATCCGAGCGACACTCGAGTCCTAGCGGGTCTAGGGACGATGTGGACGGAGAGAGGAATAAATCTAAAGAGGCTTCCAACTTCTTGGTCGAAGGTCTGATCAAACCATTAGACACAAGCAAATTTCAGATTCCGAAACTAAAAAACCAGACCACGCCCGATAAGAACAGTCCCGTTTACGACAACAGATCCTTAGTCAACGACTTTGCTCGATCGCTGGATCAAAATAAATACCCATTTCCCCATTTTCATAGTCCTAATACGAGAAACGAGGAAAGTATACAAAAATCAGCATATCCGTTAAATGTACCTAAACCTCTGCTCAACATGGGATCAATGAGCCCCAAAACTATGCAAAGCACTAAAGAATCCGAGCGACCTTTAGAATTTTCAAAATCAGTCGCCGATAGCATAGCGAAAGGCGACGGTCCCCAGCGCAAAGACGAACCTAAAGACGGGTTCTCAGGGTCTTACCCTTTGATGCCGTTGGACTTCAAGACCGACATGGCCAAGGGGTTTCCCGCGCCCAAAGGCAGTTCTGAGGACAGGAAGGGGGCGGATTCCTGCATGAAGCCTCCTGCCAGTGGGTCTGTGGCCAGAAGCGGCGCCACCACGCCTCAAGAGGCCGCGGAGATGCTCCTAGACTTCTCCTCGTCGTCAAATAAGGTTTCTGGTATGGTGGCGGTGCGGCCGGTGTACCCCCCCTCCCCCGCCCTCGCGCTCCAACTAGCCAAGAGCCCGGCCCCTTCCCCCCTGGTTGCCCCCTCCCCCCACTCCAACTCTCCCTGCATCACCGACGATGAACTCATGGACGAGGCGGTCGTAGGCCCCGGAAAATGAGTATACAAGTTCGCCGTTAGAGTAGGATTATTATTGCAAAGTACAAGGTGAATTCTATCGAGTTTTTATTAATTTATGTTTGTAAGCGTGACTCTGGTGGCTCGAAATACCAAAATCTACTCCAAGCCTGAATTTATGTCATGTTAACCTTCATGTTCATTGATAGGTATGGATAATCGGGGTGAGCAGTCTATATACGACAATTTATAGTTGTAAATCTCATTATGGGGTACTTACCTGTTAAATTTATTTATAATTATTGTGTTAATAATAGGTAATATGTAAATTACCATAAAGTGTTTACTCAATTAGTCGTAAAAATGTTGTGCTTATTACCCTAAAAAAGACCAGTATAATAATGCCAAGACGTATCTTGTAATTAACGCAAATATTTTTGTATAATCGAATTCAATGTAATAAATACGGCACGAAAAAGCTATAAACAAATAGCAAACTCAGCTCATGAAAATCAAATTAAAACAGTGACCTTAAAATTAAAGACAAAGAAATTAAACATTATTCAAATGTCATGTATGATGAGTGATGACAAAGATAGTCGTGACTTTGACCTGATTTTTATATAGCGCCAAGCAAACTTGTTAATTTAATATTTATTGAGTCGACTTCTAGAGCCTGCCAGAGTAAAAATAAACAGGCCACGACGTTTTATTAGGCTGCCCAATATTGTTCTTAAGGCCTTCACGTCTGCGCTAGATGTTTTTTACAATTTATTAGTTCTACTATTTATTTCTTTTCCAAACCATGTGATCTGTGCCAATAACTGGATTTTCTATTTTAATGGGGAACTTGCGTCCAACTTAGATTGAAGTGACATTGCTGTTATACCATAAAAATCATATAAAAACCTACGAAAAATATAAAAATAATACAATAAAAATATTTCTTTCGGGGTTTTCAGGGTCTCAAAATATGCGAAAATTAAAGTTACTCTAATAACATCAAACTTATTATATTTGGTTTTGTCATTGAATTCTGAACGTTTTCTTATAAGGGTGTAAAATTGTACATGCATAAAAACATTATTTTACGAGATAACTCAAATATTGACGCTTGATACGTGCTTGATACAACATACGAGTATAAGGCGTTACGTTAGGGAATGACGTCACAGTCTAAGGTCGATTTGTATCGCGCGTTTTAGGACCATACATTGACTTTTCGACCGGTTATATTATAAAAAGTATTAGTCGCAGAGAAAAAAAAAATACCACGTTTATTTATCTTTTAACGTGTCTTCTCCTATTCTATAACATAACATAACATAAACTCACGCCTGTATCCCAGACTAATGAGTGTTGAGGAAGCGAAAGTGATCTGTCAGGATCGTAGCAAGTGGCAGTCCCTGGTCTCTGCCTACCCCTCCTATTCTATCAAAACATTTTTAGTGCAAGTTCTCCATTAACAAAATACTACATAAAATCTCTATCAGAATCTTATTTTAACTCTTGTGTAATGATCATCTTTTAGTCACAAGATGTATTCGTGGTATATTATTTATCGTATGCATCTTTTAGCATGCTGTGCGCCAAATCCGTTTGGTTACTTTAGGAAAATGTCACGCATTTAATGGTTTTTCTGAGCTAAAATCATTTTGTCATATCTTACATTGTATTTCTTTGAGCGCAAAAACTTTAGAAACCTTCATACCTATTTTGTGCTGCACTTTCTAAATGTTCTTTAATATCATTTTACTAAGTACTATCCATTTTGACTATATCCGGACCGTACTTATTTCTATTCCTCTATTTTCTAGAGCTGAAAAAAACACAATTTGATATCTGTATAAAAAACTATTTATCAAAACTGCCATTAATGAATAATTAAGTGTACAAGAAATTTTGATAGCATAAGTAAATGCGTGAATCAAATTTATTTTACAATCAATGTAAATAATATTGTTAAAAGATATAATATTATTAATGACGCGATGGCTGAATAATGAGGCGTTAATGCCTTACCATTAGAACTTATCGGTTTTTTTTTTCTAGAAATAAATGTATGGAGACGTTTTAATCTTTCAATGTACCTATCCCCTTTGCTTAAGTTTGTAAGGGACGAAAAAATTTTACTCGTCCAACTGATGAGTGCATTTATTAACTTAAAATATAGAGTATAAATTCTTAACACTAATATGGCAAGAATGGACTCTACTCAGTAATAACGTAGAGAGCTTGGTCGGTAACTGGCGCTATAATAATAAGGGTAGTAGAACGGGTAATAACTAAGCCTCCTATAGCTGTAGGGATTCCGTCTGAAATAAGGATTCTTTCGTCTCCTGACTGGCTGCTGCGGTTTGCGTTTCTTTTGCTTGTTTCGCTTCCGAAGAGAGAATCCCGCAGAGATACTGGCAGACGGAGCCGCCTCCATCATTTCCTCTTCCAACTCGGCCATGGCGTTCCTGTATAAAATGTTCTCGTCCACTATAGACACATCGGGCACGTCGCCAAGGTAAAACGTTCCCTCTTCAGGCGGCATTAGGTCTTCATCCGAAGGAAGGTCAGCGAAAACGTCCGCCACGACCACGTCCACATTGTCGGCATGTCTTATTTTCACGATATCGCCAGAGTTTGTGTTATCGCCGCTTTGTTCTGATTCTTCTTTGTTTGTAGTTTTTTGCACAATGATTTGTGAGTCACTGGTTGTCGAGGTTTGTTGATCAACTGGGACGGCGGACGCGATGAGGAGGCACGCAGCAAACAGCGGTAGAACTAAACTCTGCATGTTTACTGTGAAAAGAATAGGCTCGTTTGTGCACTTGTTCCTCTTTCAGTGTAGAACTAAGGTGTGAGCTTTTGGGCTTCAGTATTTATGGGCTCCCGAACGAGGTCGAAGAAAGGCGCCCGTTAGCTCGGAGGGAAAATATTTGTTCATAACATTAGGACTTCGCTTTGATAAAAGAGAATGAACGTCAGTTATTTAAGTCTGCCCTTCCAAATTAAGACAAATGAGCTTTGCCCCTAGGTTACCATGACAAGATATTGTGTTAAACCCTCAGATCATGATCTGAGGTTAAACCCCATAGGTAGATAAAAATAACAACTCAGTTTCTCCTGATGTTACCTGTTCCGGAAAGCTATTACCTGTCATAATCAATCGGTTGTCTCACCTACATACACTATTTTTGTGAAGATTTGTTTTTCGATATATGTAGGTACTGAGCAAGGTAAACTTCCGCACGCTACGCAAGTATTTACTCACGTGGTGATAATGATTTGGCGGGCATCTGACGGTCGTGACTGGGTGATCGTGCCGTCTTTGACCCGGATTGTTCCTTCGTTGCGCCCACTGCTCCTTCTTCTCCTTAAATCTTCTCATGGCAAATTTTGGCATGAACGGATTCTGTGACTCTGCCACCTCCATAGACTCCTCTTGATCTGTCATCGTATCCCTATTTGGTTCTTCTAAAGGCTGGGTTAGAACCGATGTGATTTGCAAAGCCAGTAAGAATAAAAGGAGTATCGCTACTTTAAAATGCATGCTAACGTGAACTAACGTAACAAGTTGATAAAAATCTTTTGGAAAAAATAATACTACACGGAAATGGCGCGTATGGTGCGAGTAGCGCTAATCCAGATAAATGTAAGTGCACTGAAGCTCAGTGCTGTTTTTATACGGTATTTCATGTACCAGTGACACACTGGGGATGCGTTTGTTTGCCATATGGATGTGTTTTAGGAAATGTAACGGTGCATTCGTCAGCCTGTTTTCAAATTAACACAACGTTTGTCCGTATCTATAGTATGTCGCTCTACCTACAGTGGAAACTGCAAATCATCGAAACTGCGCCTCGGTGAAGATGTAGGTATCTGTGCTAGCTGTTTTTTTTTTAACTAAAAAACAAGAGTTTGTACCTGATTAATAACTTTAATCTTCAGGTACAACTCCAGGGCTTCATCAGGAGAGCTGATGAGCTCCAGAGAATTGAACAATAGGTATAATTATACAGATAGGAGATGTGCGTTCCTTTGTGATACCTAGTGGAGTTCCGTGTGACTCACAATCTTATTTAGACTCCATCACTTCGCCATAGCTGCTTATTAGATGTGTAGGTACGAAAGTAGGCTAGAAGCGCAGCGCGCCCTACAAAAGGAACAATACCTACATTACATAATTTTTTTATCAGGTGGAGCAGGGAAGGTTATGTCCACGAAATGACTGCTGCGCTATCGTCACACATAAGCCGTAAAGTCGATGTACCTACTCTATGAGAAAATGCCCGGCGTTTACGCCCTGTTTCAGGTTGTTAGAAGTTACGTATACATTTGTGAAGTTTTAGTAGCAAAACCACTCTCTAATTGTGAAGGAAAACATCGTGAGGAAACCGAAGTGTCGGAGGTGTTCACATTCCTCAGCGCTTGAAATGGTCAGTCCGCGGTGTGCACGCATAGTTATTAACCTGATACTCTCTCTCTCTCTCTGAGAGAAGACCTGTGCCCTTAAGTGGTATGTAAATAGGCTACAATAACGGATCTAGCGATTGTTAACACCACGAATGACGTATGTTGGTTTTTATAATGGTCTGTACCTATTTATTTACGCGGGCAAACATTTTTCATTCAAACAGAACAGGGAGCGACGCCCCCGACTTGTTCTATTTTCGCTGCGTTCCGTTCAGAGACCTAGAATGAAGTTAACAGTAGGTACATACTTATCATCGTAGTAGATAGATGGTATCGCACCCGACTATGAATACAGCGGCATTTGGTTCGCACATTTCGTCGCATGGTCAAGGCAGCTTGACTCATGCATATCACAATGTCAACAGCTGTAACTAGATACAGCGCAATCAAACCGGTTTCCGTGAATTGAAGTAAGATAAGCAAACAATCATTTGTACTTACATTCCCTGACCTAATGAAATACAGTAGGCTCGTTCCGTTGTTTAAAAGTGGCGATAGGCATGATCCCACAAATTTCAGACCAGTCTCGATCCTACCCGTATTGAGCAAAATATTCGAAAAGATTGTTTTAGTTCAACTACTTACGCACTTTAATAATTATCAACTTCTCCATAACCAGCAGTTCGGCTTCACGCAGGGACGGTCGACGACGGACGCTGGGGTCTTGCTAGTTAAACATATTTATAGTGCATGGGAGGATCGTAGGGATGCTATAGGTGTTTTTTGTGACTTGTCAAAGGCATTTGATTGCGTGGACCACGAGACACTTTTGCTAAAACTAGAGCATTACGGAGTAAAGGGGAAAGGTTTAGAACTGATGAGATCTTATCTAAAAGAGGGGGTTCAAAAAGCGGACATAAATCGTATAAAATCCACAGGTTCACAAATAAAAATGGGAGTACCACAGGATCAATTTTGGGGCCGTTCCTTTTCCTTCTATACGTAAATGATTTGCCGTTTATGGTACAAAACATGTCCGAGATAGTATTATTTGCAGATGACACGTCACTTATTTTTAAAATTAAGAGACAAGAAAATAATCTTGACGATGCAAATGATGCTCTCTCGCGTGTGTTGGATTGGTTCACGGCAAAAAATCTGCTTCTAAATTCCAAAAAGACAAAATGTATAAAGTTTACCTTACCAAACGTAAGATTAGTTGAAAACAACATTGTACTCGGAAAAGAAAAACTAGAATTTGTAGAAGATACCGTTTTTCTAGGCATCACAATCGATTCAAAATTGCAATGGGGTCCTCATATTGTAAAACTAGCACACAGGCTTAGTTCTGCAGCATATGCAGTTAAAAGAATTAGAGAGCTCACTGACGTTGCAACTGCTAGGCTTGTTTATTTTAGTTACTTCCATAGTATTATGTCCTACGGCATACTACTGTGGCGTCGGGCAGCAGACATTGAGACGATCTTCATCTTACAGAAGAGAGCCATCCGATTTATTTACAAGTTAGGTAGTAGGGATTCGCTAAGAGATTTCTTCAAAGAAACCAACATCTTAACAGTTGCATGTCAATACATTTATGAAAATATTATGTACGTTAGAAAAAATATCAAAGACTTCGAAAATGTTGGTGGCCACCATAATTTTCATACTAGAAATAAACATAAATTGTCATTTCCACTATTTAGACTTGCAAAAGTTAACACATCCTTTATGGGGCACTGTATAATAGTCCAGTAACTTTGTCGCCTGAAAGTATGGAGTAGTATGCGTCAAATCCGGTAGTTATGATTTTTGGCAGACTTGTTTATGATGTTGGCCTAATGAATAATCCAAGTTTGTGACCTCGAGCGCCGAACGCAACTTTGTCAAAAATCGTAAAAACTGCGAAATAATCGGTTCTTTTTCAAATTTTGGCGACTATAACCCTAAAGGATTAGTTTTTGGAAAACTTTTTTAGGATGTTGAAGATGAAGAAGACTAAATTTGCTACAATATGATACTAGAATTGTCTCTGTAGACCCAATAGTTTTCGAGATTAAGCCTTTCAAAGTTTTTAAATTTTTCGAACTTCGCAATTTTTGCAATATTTTAGACGTCACTCGAACAACTCTAGCGGGACGAAGTTCCAATTACCTCCGACGGAGTGTGCTAGTATTGCTCGTGTGAAGTCTCAAATGATGTCCATAGTCGAAAAAAATCCGGACGTTGAAAAGCAAGCTGCGATTTTTCTCGACACCAACTCTACACCTGACGAGATAGCAGCAGCAGGAGAGCGAGTCATAATTGCTCTATACGGAGGCAACCCCAACACCTTGACGAGCTGCGGTACCAACTATTCGCCAGGGCTGCGACGAAAATCAGCTTCAATCTAGCCAGGCTACCTCCTACACGAGACTCTGCTCGATTTCACTCCTTGCGGACATACCATCAGGTAAAAATTTGTCCTTGCATCAGTAATACACATTACATATCATTCATCATTTTCTATTCTTATGTACAATCTTTTTACAGGTACAGGCGTGGTTGGGAGTCACACTGAACCCTCTCTCCTGGGGGTGGATATGTACGTCACAAGGCCTCAACCCAAAAATGATGACCAGAGATGCAGCCCCACAACACCTCTTGCGGATGATTTCTTGCGGCTGCACGAAGGGTTGTGGGAACGCGTGCAGCTGCAGGAAGGCAGGATTAAAATGCTCATTAGTCTGCAGGCACTGCAGCGGGGCCTCTTGTGACAATATACCTGATGTTGCAGTGGTAGATATCCCAGAAGGCGACCATCTGTCCGATGTCGAAATGGAGGATGACTTGTGGGCACAAGACGTCGACAATTCATCACCATCCCCTGATGGGGATATGCCATCCCAATACGTCGATCCAGATACGGACGAACCTCAACCGGGACCTTCCAAGAGGGCTAAATTAATTTAATTTTTTTATTTTGAATATTACTCAATTTCCTAACAAATAAATTTATTAACTTTTGTAGTACCTATCTTTTTTACTTCATTATTCGTAGCTTAGCTTAAACATCATCGTTCACACTTCTCATTTTCTTTTTTAACATCTGATCATAAAAGTACAGGGCTTCGATAGTATAATCAGGGTCAAAATTCATTCAAAACGACAGAATCGCAAAAAATTGCGAAATTCGAAAAAAATGATAAACTTTGGAAGGCTTAATCTCAGAAACTATTGGGTCTACAGATGTAGTTCTAGTATCATATTGTAGCAAATTTAGTCTACTTTAAAAACGACTTAAGAAAGTTTTTTCAAAAACTAGTCCTTCAGGGTTATAATCGCCAAAATAAAAAAAAAAACTATTATTTCGCAGTTTTTACGATTTTTGACAAAGTTGCGTTCGGCGCTCGAGGTCACAAACTTGGATTATTCATTGGGCCAACATCATAAACCATTCTGCAAAAAATCATAACTACCAGATTTGACGCATACTATAATGTACAAAGTTACTGGAGTATAAGGTTCTACAACAAAATTCCTCAAGATATATTAGAGTTACCTCCAACGCGATTTAAAAAATGTGTTAAGCACATTCTGTGCAAAAAGGCTTACTATAACATCAAGGATTATTTAGAAGACAAAGATGTTTGGCATTAAACAGTAGATTAATATTATTTAAAGGACGATTGTGACTAGTGTTCAACACATTCATGACTAATATTTTAAGTTGAAAACTCTGTTAATTAAGTTAAAACGTGTTTTGAAAAGAATAAATGTGGAGTTTCTTTGTTAGCTTCTTCTCCACATAATCCATTAATTGTGAAACTAACAACTTTGACGTTCATTAAGTAAACATTCTGTTTTTACAATGAATAAAAATATTTGAATTGAATTGAATTGATTAAGGGAGTTTTTTTTAGGGTTCCGTAACCGAAGGATGCCAAACGGGACCCTATTACTAAGACTTTACTGTCCGTCTGTCTGTCACCAGGCTGTATCTCATGAACCGTGATAGCTAGGCAGTTGAAATTTTCACAGATGATGTAGGTATTTCTGTTGCCGCTATAACAACAAATACTAAAAACAGAATGAAATAAATATTTAATGGTAATTCGTTGCACCCTGTATTGTGAGCCGATGGTCGGACGATGTGGTCAAGTCCGGAGAGGGCCCGTGGATGCGGATGGCGAGAGACTGCGAAAGATGGCCAACCTCTGCCCGCTACTGGGGCCTATATCCAGCAGTGGGCAGAGGTGGGCTGATGATGATGATAATGAGCAAAGCCAAGGCTTTACCATGCCTTTTTATCACTTTCAGTATTAAGATTAGGCTGGCGGAGCTAAGAGGAGCCTGTATAGGACATTTAACTCTAGCCAACACGATGTAAATACTAGAAGTAAACATAAACTTTCTTTCCCAAGATTTAGGCTGGCAAAGGTTAATAGGTATATCCTTTATGGGGCATTGTATACATTTTTACAATAAGATCCCTGAAGATATAATAAGCTTGCCTGAAGTGCGGTTCAAAAAATGTGTAAAGCGCACTTTATGCCAAAGGGGCTACTATAGCATTAAGGATTATTTAGATGACAAAGATGTGTGGAATTATAGCCAGTTCAATGCATCCTAGTACTAGCTTTTTAGAAGATATGACATGTAAACTTAATTAAGGAATATGTTTGAAAAGACTAAGTTTGGAGTTTTTTTGTCCGTTTTTTCTCCAAATGATCTAGATTTTGAAACGGACACCTAGTTTTTCTTGTAACGTGTGTTACCTTGAATAATTTTTTGACTTTTTACATTTTAGTTAGCATGCATGCATTATTTACACCGAGTGTTTATTTAGGTACCAAGAGGTACCCTTGCCGAAACCCTCCGTATTCTATATATTATTACGTTATTAGGTACCTACATTTTTTTCAAAGTAACCATACCTGGATAATCGACGGCTTGAGGGATTGAGGTTCAAAGCCGCAACTTTTGTTGCATTTTTTTGCAGAAATGTTCCAAGGAGCCGAAATTAATCCAATTTTTCAAGCTTTTTCTCAGAAAACGAATTAGAAAAATGCTAGGTCATTATGCCCACGCAGTTTTTCCAAGCCTTGGAACCTAAGGGAAGTCCTGTGCTGAGACATTTTACATTTATCTGGTGTTAATTTACTAATACCTTTCCCGAAACCCAAGAATTCTCTGCATCATTGCGATCATTTTTATGAAGGAGCCATAGCTGGGAAATCAACATAGCCTAGGACATTTCGAGGTTTCAAGCAACAGTTATGTTCTCGCATAACTCCGTCAAATCTTAACCGATTTAGACAATTCTTTTTTTATTCGAATAGATAGGTACAACGTCCCAATTGGTCTCATTTTGATTTGGTGAGGATCTGAAGAAGACTTTCAGCGATGGAGAACGGAACTCTTCAATGGCAAGCAGTAAACAAGGCCTTATCGGGCCCATCCTTTAGTAATATCCGTATGTTTAATGAAATAGCATAAAAGTAGTCCCAAAGTATTTTGGTGATGTTCTGGTGAAGACTTTCGGAGATGGAAATTGAGAACATCAAATTTTAAAGCAACGAATTAAGTAGGGTAAATTATGGTTATAAGTGACTTGTATATTTATCTCCCACTCCCCCACCTAAAATTAGAAAATGAAAATTTTTAAATAAAAAATGAAAACCGACTTCAAAACACTCCAGCACTAAAAAGTTAGAAAAAATTTAAAAGAATACCTTTTGCACACTGTCTTTGTGCAATAAAGAATTAATAATAATAATAGCTCTAAATTAGAAGTATATACATGTAGGTATTGTAGAAGTATAATTTGTAATCGGTGCCCAGTTTCATGACCAAGACATATATTTTGGGCACCGACTACAAGTTATACTTCTACAATACCTACATGTCATGTATACAAACTTCTAATTTAAAGGTATTCTTTTAAATTATTTCAACTTTTTGGTGCTGTACCTAGTTCTTTTGAAGTCGGTTTTTATTTTTTATTGCATTTTTTTCTCTCAAATGCTTCTACCGTACATTATCTTCCGAGGGAAATTTTGAGCTTTTGGAAAACGAATTTGAAATCTCAACGCATTCAAAAAATGGGAATCTTAAACAAACGTAGTGCTGCTTTATACGCGTCTATTGCTCTCTAACATTTAAATTTTAAAAGTTATATTTGCCCAGCAAGATTGTATGGATACTTAATTGTACTTACTTACCTACTAGGTAATTGTTCTGGTTTCGAGTGTCAGTATTTCACATCCTTTATTTTAATACCTACCTAGTAGGTAGCTACTTCCTGGTGTGCAATAAACAATATTCTTATCTTATCTTACGTAGTAAGCTCTAGCATTTTGAAGATAACGGTTTTTCGACTATTTTCATACCGTAACACTCGGCCTTGTCTTACGAATATTGATCAGCTGTTACCTAATAGTCAATTTAATACGTGCCCAAGGCCATTCAGGGACAACCGACGTTGATAGTGTATAGCGTGGACAACTACTTAAGCTGTTTGACAAATCCATGACTTACGAATGAAGAAACCCTTTTCACGGTAAATTTTGTTTAATTTTTTTCTACATAGGTAATCTTCTTTCAATTCTACGCGCAACGTTCTAACCTATTCAACCCATTGCAAAACGTTCTTTGTCAAGTGCTGAAAAATAGGCCTCAGTTTCAGCTAGCATCCCCTCGTTCGATAAGAACCTTTGGCTACCAAGCCATTGATGTTTGGAAAGAGGAAGAAATCACGGGCGCTAAATCTGGCGAATATGGAGGTGTGGCAATAATTTTAACCGTAATTCGAAAACTTTTGAAGTGAAATTGAATATTTTTCTTTGTTAGATACCGTCGCTTCTTCACCAACTGTTCATTGAGTCTTATTCTTGAGGTTATTCTCTTGCTTTTTCCAAAAAAATCTATATAGATGACCCCTTGGCTGGCCCTAAAGAGTGGCCAGCACTTTACCAGCTGAACAACAGTTTTTGCCTTATTAACAAAATATGAAACACTCGTCCAGTAGGTATGTACCTACCCATAGAGGTACTAAACGACGTATAAATATTAAATTTTCTAGAGACGACAGTGTAGTGTAGACGTTTAGACTACATCAGGGGTGGCTAATTTAATTTGGTGGGGGGCCAGATTATTTATTTTTATTTGTTTATTTTTGTTTCTGTAGCGGGCCAAAGGGGATGCTTAACGGCTCGGCTATTGCCGGCCAAATCTATTGTTGTAAATATTCAATTGTGCATTCCGGGGTCGTAGCAAATAAAACAGTAATATACAATAAACACTATGTATCAACTACTGTTTAGGTATTTATAATGATAAAGAAAATCTAAAATTTTCAAATATCTAGTCTTTCAATCCTTACTATTAAAACTTGCTGAGAAAACTGTATCTTTTTATGGACTTCAAAAAAGGAGGAGGTTATCAATTTGACGCGTATGTTGTTTTTTTTGCTATGTTCTCGCGTAACCCCGTCAAATCTTAAACAATTTCGATAATTCTTCTTTTGTTCGAATTGATCCCACTTTAATTTGATGAAGATCTGATGAAGACTTTCAGAGATAGAGAACGGAACCTCTTCAATGGACAGTTGTAAATAAGTAAATATCCTTATGTATCATAAAATAGCGTAAAAGAAGTCCCGAGGTAATTTGGTGATGTTCTGGTGAAAACTTTCGGAGATGGAAATTGAGAACTTCAAATTTTAGAGCAACGAATTAGGTAGGGTAAATTATGGTTATAAGAGACTTGTTAATTTTTTTCCCGCTCCCTCACAAGTTTGAAAAATAAAAATTTTAAATAAACAATAAAAACCGACTTTAAAACACTACAGCACTAAAAAGTTACAAATCATTTAAAATAATACCTTTAAATTAGGATTAGGAGTATGTATACATGTAGGTATTGTAGAAGTATAATGTGCAGTCGGTGCCCAGTTTCATGACCAGGGCATAAAGGTATTCTTTTAAATTATTTCTAACTTTATAGTGCTGTAGCGTTTTGAAGTCGGTTTTTATTTTTTAATTAAAATTTTTATTGATTTGATAATAATTTGTTTCATGCCCGAAAAAACCTACACGAACTACCAAATAAGATTTTTTTCTAATATAATAAGGAGAGCTAGTTTGGAAAACTATTTCAGAGGTCAATTCGTGGTTAATAGATAAAAGAATAGGTTACTTTTAAAAATTTTTACAACCATCCACGCACTAGAGTTTTTCTTATTACCAAGATTAACAATTGAAATGGGAAATATTAATTGGGGTAAGAATCACATTTCCTTTATTATTAGGTTAATTCGTCTATGTTATGCAATAAGAAAATCTATCTTATGTATCACCACCATATTGGGATTTTTAAATATTTCGTCTAGTTCGCTGGCCAGATTAAGAGCGTCTACAGGCCGCTTCGTTGCACGCGGGCCGTATGTTTTACGGGCCTGGACTAGACGCCCTACCTGTTCCACAATCGGTTGACTGACATCTGGCAGGTGGCCAAAATACATACAAATAAACAACTAACAGTTGGTTGCATGTTGGTTGGGTACGTACGAGAAAACTGCGGCATTGCGTGAAATTTACATACTTACAATCACTGCTCGATAAACCAACAGTGACTAGCGTTTCAGTGCCGTTTATCAAAACCAGATTCGATGGTTCAACGATCGATGTCACGTCCGTCCATTGATCGTCCGCGGTGACGTAAGGGTGAGCCATCGCCTTAGCACGTGGCAGTGACTGGCAAAAGGCAGACTTCCGTGAAGTTTCGTGCATCGCGGCCGATCGCAGCCGCGCGCAATCGATCGCGTGCGACTGACACGCGCGGCCACATAATTTTAAATTTTCATACACTGACTGACTATTGTCGCATCAGCCGCGCGCGTCAGTCGCACGCGTGACGCGATATGAGTGTTCTGTAGACGCGATCGATCGCGCGCGGCTGCGATCGGCCGTGATGCTGAGCGCCAACCGCCAACGACGCCGACTGTGCGAGAATCGTGATCTAGGTACTCACTCACTCGTCAGTTGTGGTGGGACAGCCATCAACTCCGCAAGCCGGCATCGGCAGTAGGCGGTCGACCGCGCGCCGCTAACCCCTCTACAGTATCGATCGCCTGTTGCTGCAGGGTTTTCGACCAAACCACTGATAAATTACCAAACAAGACTGCATATTATTTACGAGAATTTCCCGTGCCTCTCAGTGTTCAGTACCAACCAAAACAATTCGGCCAGACATTTTAGATTTTTTACGGACTCTTTTTTTGCAAAACCCCAGTGTACATTGCCGGAGGACGAAGGGTCTGAGCCGGAATGAAGGACAAAAAACCGCGGTGAGTTAACATGTTTGTGCTCGACAACAAGTTTTAATTCAATGACTGCAATTCGTGGATTGTGTACTGTGAATGCGAAGAAACTTCACGCAAGTTTTTTCAATAGCTATGCGAGTTAAACATTATTAATTAAAAAAGCACGTGTTATTATGTTAATTACCTACCTACGCATTATTTAAAGTCCAGTTTTGAGTTATTACTGAATTTGAGTAATTCTTCAATATCCTTGCAACTGCTAAGATTCTTCGTCGTATTAGATAAAGATGAAATTGAAAGACGCAAACCTGTTGAAATACTTTCTCTACTTTACCTATGCTTTGATAGTTTCATATTTAAATGATATACCTATGTAGGTACTTACCAATTTACTAAAATTACTTTTTAAAATACTATTTAAAGCACATATAATATTTTTAAATAAAATTTCATAATAAGCAATTAAGGTTTATGTATTTAAAATTGTTATACAATAGTGACCCGACAACGACCGTAGGTAGCGGGCTTAATTTTCCAAGCATTATTTCTTACTGATTGCTAGGCAACGGTCGATTGATTGATTGATTGATTGATTGATTGATTGATTGATTGATTGATTGATTGATTGATTGATAGGTCTGGTAACAATCGATCGTCGATTGCAGTAGCCAACAAAAAAAGCTCCACAATCTGTTTGTAGAAAGCTTCAAGTTATTGCGACATCTTTTTGAAAGGTCTATTCAAACTCGGAGTGTGGGGCGCATCTTGCTACATTACTTATGTTCACCAAACAATCCGGTTACCCTGCTCAAAACATTATTGCTGCTAGAGATTGTTTTGTGTTTGATGAAACACACGATCAGGGGCTTAATTAGGCAACTATTTGGATTTGGTGCGCGTAATTTAGGAGCAGGAGCAGTCTATCTATCTATACAGCCCACCAAAGACGCCCACTGTTGGGGATAGGCCTCTTCACCGTCACGCCAACCTCGCTGGTCCCCAGTTAATCTTGTCCATTGTCCTCCTGCCGCCTTCATTAACCCATCGGGTAGGGGGCCTACCCACCGTACGACGGCCAGTTCTCGGCCACCACTCTGTGACTGCCATTGTCTGTCTTCTCGAGAGAACAGTGCACTATCACTGCAGGAGCAGAGATAGTGTTTTTTTTATTCGTAGAGCAGGACCCTACTTTATATGTAGGTTAGGATCACAGAACAGAGTATTAATAATGTTATGTGGTTACGACACTTGACAGGGTCACCACAGGGTGGAGGACAGGGTGTCATCAATCAGCCAAAGCCACGCCCCTTCTTATTTCCTCGGCCACACTCATCCAGTCGCTACCAGCAATCTGCTTCACATCGTAGGTCCAGCGAGCTGGTGGGCGTCCTACGCTACGTTTGCCGGTTCGTAGTCTCCAATCGAGAACCTCCATCGGCTATCGGTTCTTCGGCATAATGTTTCCAGCCACTGCCTCTTCAATTTGTTATTCTTATAGACGATGTCACCTTAGTCGAATTTTTTCATTTCTGATGTGATTCATCCAACCCCATTCCATTGGTGGGCTAGTCCTACCGTCAGTGTCCACGTTTCGGCTCTGTGGGTCATAACTGGTAGGACGCACTGGTTGAAGACTCGTCTCGTCTTGTCTTTAGGCTCTGGTCTTTAAGGAATTATTCCTTAAAGACAAGAGCCTAAAGACAAGCCGAAGCGAAGTTGGATTTTTCTCGCGGCCTCTTTCTTTCTCGAAGTGACCCGAGTAGTCTCTTGTGCCATGGTATTTCATGGTCTATGGTGCTAGCGCCTCCACCAGAACCAGCATGCTCTGGGTGCTGGACTTCATGGAATCTTTCTCACCAAATTGATATTCAATCCGGATCCTCAGTGTAGTGGCGTGTTATAGTGATTACTGGAGTCCTGGAGTCGGTGTCAGTGGCGCATGCCAGGGATACAGGATGTAATGGACATTATTACTACAGGAGTGGCGATCAGTTTGAACATGCTTTGAAGTAGCAAAAACAGTAAACTATACCACATATTTTCGTAATAGGTACCGAAAATCGAATAAAAATAATAAATATTCTTATCTCAAAATTCGTAATTTTTTAACAGATCTGCATCTTAGTAAAGTTACAACCCAAACCCAAGATAATCTTAATACAATAATCGTAACACCTAGGTACATTAGTAAGGTAAATTTTGGCTCGCATTGATCAGCAAAATAAATATTCGCCATTTCTATTTAAAAACAATACAAGAGGTAAAAGTATTGTGTTCACATGGTGCAGAACTTATATCTATGGTAATTGCAGCTGATTCCACGCTAGACAGGAGTCTGTGTTGTGGTAATCCGGAACGATAAATTAATTAATATGTGGTAATCCAAGCACGACATTTGTCAGCACTACTCGTATCTATCAGTTTATCCAGGCGTCAGCTCGATCCAATGAATAAGCCAAGAGCATCTTGCATTGTGACATTTCCAGTTTTCCAGAGCTATAAATAAATTATATGACTGACAATCTATTTATTTAGTTTATACTTGGATACGTAGATATGTATCTATTTACTTACTTATCCAGCGACTTGCCTGTCGCTATAAAGTGATGACCATAACATAAGGTACTCTCACACTCTTCATGTCAAAGGTGTTTAATAATGGTAAATAGAACGCAATATGGAATATAGAACTTTCGGGTGGACACCTAAGGTAGTAAATAAAACATGCACTCCATGAATTCAGGTCCTCTACCTCTGCAAGACATGGTGCATTCTTTCTGCAATTTTTTGCAAAATACATAACATAACATAAACTCACGCCTGTATCCCAGAGGAGTAGGTAGAGACCAGGGACTGCCACTTGCTACGATCCTGCCTGACAGATCACTCACTCTGCAAAACACTCAGATACTGTAGTACGGTAGGTAGTTAAAGTCTCTCAGTGCCGGCTAAATCTTTTTGTTCCATACTCACGCTAATGGTGAGCACAATAAGAACTACCATGATGCAGTATCATGGCTAGCGGTGAAGTCCACCATCACATCCCGTAGATTCCTACATATTCCTCTACTTAATTAAAGAGGAAAATAAATTGCTCCGCGGAAATACCAAGCATTTGCATGATTCTGGTCTACAGGGCTTGTTGTACTTTTATTTTAGGTATTACTCACGCTGATTATTTTAATTTATTGCTCTGTTTTATTTGTATGCTCTGGTGTATGGCAATCAATACAAGTATAGGTAATTATGTAGGTACGACACCACAATATTCTAAAAATGGAAATCCACTCATTTCTCCAATAAATCTATTTCGTGGTAGAGCATATCAAGAGCCAAGCATTATTTCATTGATTTAGGCACAGAAATGCATTTATCAGCTTTTTAATTACAAAGTTCCTTTCCCCAATGGATTTCCGACTAAAAATACTTACCGCAGCGTTTTTGTGCTTGTTAGTCCCGAGGCGGATTAGTTCTTAGAGTTCTAAAAAAACCAAAATAGTTGATTAGCTGGTTTAACTACCTACCTACTTATGTAAAAAACAAAAAGCATGTTAGCCGCTTCATACATAATTCATGTACCTAGCTATATCAAGGTACTGGCAATTTCCAGCAAGCTTGTAGGTAATCATGCTAAGGAGAGTTCTAAAATGCGCGTTTCCTCAAACGCGGCGGTCAGCGTTAAGTCATTTTACCAACAACTTTTGTTCTACGATTTTAAACGAATTTTTCATTTTTTGAAAACGAAAATTTATGAATTTTCGCGGTGTTTCCGCTTTGTACTGACGCTGTTTGGGGGGTAAGTACCTAATTCTCGAAACCAAAATAACTATCACCATTGAATTTTACATAGAATGAACTTTCCTGTATGTCGTAGGTACGAAAATGATTTATTTTCAACATTATTGATCCTTTTATTGCACTTACATTAAAAAAAACGTACAATGTGGCGGACTTAATGCCATAAAGCATTTACTGATGGCTGCGACATTGGTACATAGAGCGCTTAAAGCGAGAATTTTATATGATTCTGTAAATCGTGATATTTCGAATATCTAACAAAAGGCTCATAGTGCAAAAGTTGTAGAATACGAACACTAATTTTGGGTTGTTTCAGGAATTGCACATTTTAGAAATAACCTATAAGCTCCGGTTCCAATTTTATACTCGCTTGTCTCACGCGATATGGTAACTAACTCTGTGTGCGACCTTGATACATGATAGTATTGTCTCTGTTTCTGTGAATTGACAACGGCTGGTTGGCCACACACACTGCTGTGGGTGTGTTCTGTAGGGAAATCAAATGTTATTTTCGTGTAAGAATACCGCATTTTTACAAAATGACGTCTGGTTGGTATAGGAAGAGTATGGGGGGGGGGTGTAGTTTGTTCGCAGTAGGGAGCAATAATAATTCACCCTATATACGTCGCGCTGTGGGGCAAATTCCATCTCTCAGAGATAGTATGGGCTTAATTACCACGCGTGCCCACCGCGGAACACGGGCACTCAGTTCTTCTCACGACGCCGACGTTACTCTTGACCGTTTTCGAGTTATACCTATTATTGCTATACGAGTAGCTCCAAATGCATAGGTACGTAACTTAAAAAAAGAAGGTCATTGGGTTTGGCTCAAGTTCGAACCCATGACGAGCAGACGACTGTACAGAACCCTAAAAATAAATGGCTCGCAAGTTGAGCTGCAGTCATCAGTCATTATTATTATTAATACGTCTATTGCACATAAGTAAAAAATACAATGGCAATGTAGCGGACTTAATGCTATAAGCATTTTCTACCAGTCAACCCCATGCGGTGCAAGAAATTAACTGGTAGGCATACGAAATAGACGGATAAGACGATTTACTTTAACTAAAATAAGACAAGCTAACTAATAATAAATAAATAAATAAATATTTACAATAAAAGCTTATAATACATAATATATATAAATAGATATATTATAACAACATAAGTAGATATAAATAAAAAAAACCCAGGTCTTGGATGTTTACATGTTTGTGATGTCGTTGTTTCTGGTTCCCACGACACAGGGTATCCTAGTGTGGGGCCAGAAGCAATGTATGTGCCTGTATGTAAATGTTTATGTTATGTTATGTTTATATAAGGAAGAAAGATAGTAATAATATTGCAATTACACAGCTGAAATCCTCCTCGTGAGGAGGATCGTTATAATGATAGTTACATTGCCCGGAATATAACTTGAACAACAATCCGTGCCGTCAGAATGAGTTTGTGATGGACACAAAAAGCATTTTTTTAAAATTAATTGATAATTTGTCTAAACTAAAGCCAAATGAGACCCGAAATACATCCATGCGAAGTTAAAGACGTTTGGTCAAGTTATTTGTCGGGAATTATACCTATAAACACTTGCATTTAGGGTCAGTGAATTTTTAATGCTATTATTATTATTATTGCTTAGTAACAATTCATTCATTAGACTTTATCTTTCTAACTTCTAAGTAAATACCTAAATGCAAATCAAGGCTGCATTTAATTTTAGATAATATCGCTTTATAAACATCTCAACTTAAATTATTGTCAGGAATCCGGCGCATGAGGATTACAATATAGATGAGGAAAGCAGTCGATGAATGAGCAGCAGCTCTGTGATTACTTAATATTACATTTAATGGAGAACTTGCACAATAAAATGTTTTTTTATCACACCTGCTCTGAAAATACATACTAATTATACCAATTAGAGGGAAGAAACGCCTTTATCCCGCCCTTCAAATCCTTTCATCCCAAGGTATGGAAGTTTGTATGAAAATCCTTCCGTCCCAAGGGTAGGAAGTATGTATGGAATTCCATTACATACCCGGTTTTTTTTTTAATTTCTCAGCAGTCATACTGCAAAGAGACTTTACCTGTCTACTAATTAAATTTCAAGTAAATTGTTACTGGCCACATACAGTTTTTTTTTACCAGTTACCAACCTCCTTGGTGCATACAGAAAATTAAAAACGAAATTATTTTTGTATATAAAACGCGCGGAATCACGGAAGAAGTGGCTGCATGACCTTATGATCTTAGCCTACTCCAGAAACGGGCGAATATACTTTTAACTAAATATAAACATTTCTATGCATTTATGTCTATAATTTTCCTCGTAGGTGTAATAAAGAGCACTATACATACCTCAGGATAAAGTACAGTTCCATACCTCAAATGGTTTGCGCCCCTCTCAAGCTCGTGGCGCAAATGCCATAATCTCGGTATGGAACTGTCACTTTCTTCCCTCTGAAGTAATGTACTATAATATAATCTAATCGGAGAGGCGGGGTTAAAATATACATAAGTACATAATCGCGGTGATTTTTTTCTCTGCAAGCAGGTATCTACATTTAAATCGATACTTGTGGTAGAGTAAAATGGAAATTGGTCAGCTGTAGCTATCTACTTAATACGTGTTTCTTATGTAGATAAGTGAGTTTACGCGGTCTGTCACGTGAATCAATGTGTGATGATAACCCATCCATTATATGTCACAGCGGTCACGTGTCTAACTTAACCGTGGAAGTTTTCAGTCGTATACAAAATATCCATGTAGCATTGTAGCATGCATGTGATGTGTCTATTGATATTGCTCAATTCGCAACGCCTCAGCGCAACATTGAAGTCAAATGGTGTCAACTGGTGCATCTTTCAGTTTATACATGTGAACATTAAACGCCAGCCATTGCCTCCTTCAAATGTACCTATTCGCCGTCGCGTGAACTTTTTAACGTCTTCAAAACTCTTGTAAAGCAGACTTGCATAGCAGCAAACTAAAAACGTATCAAGGTGCAATAAATGTATTTCATTCTTTCTTCCTGAATTGTAGTAGGTATTTAAAAATTTAGAGAATTTTTGGCTTCAGGTCAAAGAATAGTAGGTACCTAATTTGTAAAAAACTCACAATTATTTTTTCGTCTCGATTTATTTACACTAAAAAGCATAGCCCACCGGATTAGCATGCTGCAGTGGCAGTGTGGCGGCCATATCATCCGAAGAACTGATAACCGATGGGGTAGAAGAGTTCTTGAGTGGACACCGCGGATCGGTAAACGTAGTGTAGGACGTCCTCAGACTCGGTGGAGCGATGATCTTCTCAGGGCGGCTGGCAAGAGCTGGATGAGAGCAGCCGAGGACCGTGCTCAGTGGTGTGCAGTAGGAGAGGCCTATGTCTAGCCGTGGACAAGCATAGGCTGGTGATGATGATGATGATGGAAAAGCATTTTCAAAGCTTGAAACATGTGACTGTGGAGATAATAATTCAAGAAGAAGAAGAAAGGCATTTATTATACCAACAAGATAAATCACAGAAACAAAATAAGCAGATAAGTAACATAATATGCACAACAACAGAAAGAATTCCTTCCAACTTGACTCGATTTTTAACCGACTACGGCGGAGCCCAAAAGGTGTGTAGGTAATGTGTTTGGATCGTGCATATGTGCGTGAAGCGCAACGTCGTGTTTGGAACACGGTCTATTCTCTAATTGCCTGCTGGCAAACATATTATTTTAATTCCGGGTTCACTTACTCGATATTTTGTCGGAAGAGTCCGACTCAGATCAGAGCGAATCCTCGTCAACCACAAAAAATCAAGCTAGTGAATCCGAATTTAAGCTAATAATGTGTAGTGCTTACGAAAGTTTTAATCTGATTTTCAGTTTGAACATCACCACAAAAATAAAAAAAAATCAATAATAAAAGAAATTATAAACAACTGCTGAGCACCACCAAAATCAACTTCTTCTTGTGAGGCACCTAAGTTGATTGCGCCCGCCTCAAAAGTCGATTTATTTGTTATTTCTTATTTCAGTTTTTTAAGAAAATTAAAACCGATCTACCCGAAAAAAAACCGAAACCGGCGTGTGTACATGCGACATGCGATGATGCGATGCAGTGCAACGACTAATGAATGTTGATGAAGCGAAAGAGATCTGTCAGGATCGTGACATGTGGCAGACCCTAGTAGGTACCTGCCTACTCCTCCGGGATACACGCGTGACTTTATGTTATGTTAAAACCACAATACTATATTTATTTTAGTTTTTTTGGGAAATTAAAACCAAACCACGTTTGTACCTGCGCTTTTAACTTGAGCTATGAACCTGAAAGAGGCCTCTGACGAAAACTGGCTGATGACATAGAAAGCAATGACCTAAGAAGCTTTTGCCAGGCTTCATGCCTTTTGTATCTTCATGTGTCTAGACAGAATACACAAATGATTACATTCACTTTTTTCTTTATTTTTTTATCAATCTATTAAGATATACGGTGGTATTCTGTCAAAATTCTGACACAGACATTGCTGTTCCCTAAGTGGGGTCATGTCATGTATGAGAAAAACAATAAAGTTCGCCTTAAAGCTATAAATATGCGAAGATATGTTGCCTCTGCCAAGAATACAGTAAATAAAAGTGATCCAGCCAGCCAGCCAGCTCGCGCTTCTCATCTTCCCAACTAATCGATGCCCCCGCGCCATATTTTGTCGCAGTGATGCCAACCTAACGACCGGTTACTTTTAAATTGTGACAACAGCACTTCCAATTATAAAGGTATCATGTGACACCACGCAACATTGTTCTGTGTGTGACACTATGTTATTGAATACTTTTAATATTGTGATATTGAATATTGACCGGTAAAGCAATTTGGAAACCAAATTGATGCAAACCAACGCCAGAATAATCAAATGTTCATCATTAAAATTGTTTTTAAAATCATGACAAGTATACGTCATAGATGCTGATAAGTCATAGACATTACAAGTCAGTACAACGCAATAAGCCTACGTTCTTAGGGTTGCGCACGCGAAAGGTGCCAACGATACGCTAATGTTACGCATATTATATACGCGGCGTGTCTGTCCGTCTCCGCCTGTTTGACTTTTAAAGGACTGTAGGTATTATGTTTTTAAGCGTCATAGGCAGCTAGTTGAAATGTTCAGAGAAATTAAAAAGAAAACAAAAATGTCTTAAATTTTTTTTTTGCTCTATCACGACAACAGTAATTTAGGTACAATACAAACAAACATTAAAATTGGTCTACAAAAAATACTTAATTTAATCATAAACAAACAATATCAGCAGTATGAAAAGTAATAAAAAAATTCTATGCCCACTACAGATTAATAAACATTAACAAATAGGAAATATTTTGCAACGCTAAGCTACCGCGCAGCTCAAATTGAAGTGGTAGGGCTAAGAATTTCACAGTTTGGCACCAAATTGAAAATCACGAAGCATTACAAGTTACGAAATGTTATGCAATGAATATTCCCTTAAAAAATTGCTAAGGATTTAAAAGCGCATTAGATATAAGTAACAACAAATACCGGCCAAGTGTGAGTGGGACTTCCGCTAAGAATCTCGAAGTGAATGAAAGAAAACAAAAATATTACTTACCTAAATAAGTGGCACAAATTAATACTGTGTGCTGGTGACTCGCACTTGGCCGGTTTTTTCTAATAATCTTAGGCCCTAGCATATTGCCTTACTTCGAGTTGCGGAATGACAATCACGGTTATTACCGTCGGTGCGCAAGTACAACTGTTTTTTTAAATCTTTGAACGTATTTTGTGGTTAACTTACCACTGGTTTCTCTTAAACTGACAATCTTTCGACTTTTAACAACTCAGTTGGAAAAAATGCATACAAAAAAACAACAGCAGCTACCAGTTTTTTTTTTTTCAACGGAAACATGAAACCGAGGATAAGTATCGTCTCTTATGTAGAAACTATAGGGGATGCAATAGACGGAGGACCTTAATTTATGTGTAGGTATATAGGAGAGTAAAGTTAAAAGAGCAAAAGGTCATAATGTGCATTGATAAGTTATATTTGAACCAATACGCTATGTTTGTGTCCGTTCCTTAGGGCCTGGACGTCTTGCGATTCGTCCTCAGTGAAAAGTTCCGTCCTTTGTTTTCAAATAAATAAAAAATAAAAATGGTATTGATTTTGTTTGGATTCGCGCTATCGTATCGCAGACGGCTGCGAATAGTTCGGGTTCAAAGGTGAGTCAGAACGATAGCTCTATAAATTTCTGCCTTGGTAAAGAGACTATTTACTTAGTCAATACCATTAAATTTTAATCATTCAATACAGATGCTCGTGATCTATAAATTAACTGTAGATACCGAGCAAAATTATTTATATATGGTTCCATACGAGAAGGGTGACAAAGGCTATGCCTATGCTATGCCTACAAGTCCTACAACGTCTTGTCTGTCGGTCGTATCAACTTTCTTGAGCCAGACTCTTGAGCCAGATTTTCACAGAATATACTTACATATTCTTATGGCGGATTGCTCTACAAATAATAAAAAAGTAAGGATGGTCCACATACACGACTTTTTTTTACATTTTTTTAGTACCACAGTAAAACAAAAAATGTAGAATGCAGCCAAGTATGAGCTGGACCCCCCGTAGAAGATGAAATTCAAGCGCTGAGATATGTGAATAGCTCAGACACTCAGGTTTCCTCACGATGTAACGTAAGTAATATGATATTTATGATAGTAAGTACCCCTCGGTGCGCAAGTGCGACTCACACATTTTTTTTTATAAGCTGGAAAGCATTTTCTTCAGTCAATCCGTGTCATGCGCGAGTGGAACCTACTTTCTGACTCTATCGTTAGTGCTGACTCAGTGAACTGTTTTAACAATAGACTAGATAATTGTATAAAAACCAAAAACAATCCAGCGCAATGATAAGTTATAAACCATCCGCTCTAAGCTGCTAGTGCAGGGCTTCCCAAACTTAGTTTGACTCCGACGCCGTTGGGAGTTTCCCATTTCTTTGCGTCGCCCCCGGGCCAAGGATATACCTACTTGTTCTTTAATTTTACTTGTAACATTTATTAATTGACAGTTTTTGTGTTATTTTGAATAAACTGCTCTGATTTTGATTTCTTTATGACTGCAACTGGCAATCTGTGTGGATCGCTTAGAGACGCACTGTTTGGGAAGCCCTGTGTTAGTGAATCAATAATAATAAGTAGTTAATGAATAAGTAATAATAATAAGTAATTCATTATAATAATATCTATTTTATTTCATGTAAGTTGAGGTAGGTCACTACACTAAGATTTCATTCTATACTGAATGTTGATACTTGCACCAGCAAAGGTTGTGAAACAGCTGATATTTTTGTTTGCGATATCAGAGTTCGTTCCGTAATAAAAGTCGTTTAATATTGATGAGTAAGTAGAATAACCCAGCTACTGTTAAAAACCTCCTTTAGTTCTACCTTCGCGCGACACCCTGTAGGCAGCTTACCTATGAATTGTTATATTAATTGGTATGTTCATAGGGCCAGAAGCCTATAATACTTGAAAATAAAAATAAAAACGGAGAGATTTAGGTGACGAATCGTCCTCAACGCCAACCAACCCGGTGTCCGGGTCTCTCAAATACATTGTTGTTGAATAGAGTAACGTTAGTACGTTAATGATTATTTCATTAGTATAACGGTTATACTATAACCCGGCGCTTGCAACTTAATTGCATTGAAGCTTAAAATTCAATGGCGAGGGATTTGCGGGGGGGGGTGGTAGGTATGTCGCAGTAAAGTAGTTAAATCAGAGAGTCAATTGAATCTCTAGCTAGACAGTCAATCAAAGATCGATATTTACTCAAGTCGCTAGCATTTTGATTTAAATAAAGCAGCGTCGAAAACGTTTAACTATCTATCTGCCCGAAAGCCAGCGTGTTGATTAATAATGTAAAACAAGATGGCGGTCACGACAACAGCTGATTACTTTTAGAGTCTTTCTTTTGGCAAACGTTGTGCAACGTTGGTTTGTTGTGTAAGTGGTTTTTTGTTTCAAATTGTGGTCTTTGGTGAAATTGTAAACATGTTGTCGACTCCGCCGTAATTATTTCATTTGTTATTGTTATTTCGGTGTGATCGTGAAGAACTGAGAGCTTGGAAATTCCGTGTTTAATAAAGGTAAAACGAACCAAACAAATGTACCAAATATCTGCAGCAGAGCAGGTTTTATTTTTTCTAATTAAAGAAACATAAAACAAAAAATATATATTTTTATTGGCTATTCATTTTCCTAAATAATGAAATATATTGGTCCCCTTCAAAAGCTAATTTCTTACCAAGTAAGTGGGCACGACGACGCCTAAGATGGACGTGACGTTACATCGATCCGATAAAGGCCACTTTAGCAAGGTTCTTCAATTTTGGTTGGGTAGAACATGCCGTGCAAAGGTGGCCCTTGTCAGATCATCAAACATCCACACCACCTAAGAGGGCATTACGCCTTATGAATAAATATAAGACAAGCAATGTCTTTTTACTATCCATTTTTTTCCAATCAAATATCTTGGTCACCCTACCAAAGTTGAAATGCGTCTTGTTGCCTAGGAAAGTTTAGGAAACTCGTTAAACGTTTCGTTCACTCACTTGTCTGACGAAACTTTACGAATTGATTGAATATCGATCCCCAATTAACTGTCCAAAGACTCAATCAACTCTCCGATTCTGCCACCTTACTGCGACAGGTATACCATTGGAATGACATTGTATTGTTATTCCTTAGTAGACTACGAAATGGTGTCCGACAACAACCTTTGTCGCTATAGGAACAAGTATGCGTTTATTTAGACTACGCCCTACGACTCTACGAACAGTAACCGGAGTTAAACAATGTTCGACTGCCGTCGCCATGATATTATCTAATATATACCAATAAAGTTAATAATTTGGACACGTAATTGCCAGTGAATCGCAATATTATATTATCAGTAAAATATTAGTTGCATAATTTAATTTATATTATAGCAAAATCTTTGGATTTTTGAAACGCAACTATGATTGAATTACGACTTGTGTTGTACAGACCTGCTTATTTATTTAACTATTTATTTATACTATTTATACTTATACTCATATTGTAAAACTAGCACGCAGGCTTAGTTCTGCAGCATATGCAGTCAAAAGAATTAGAGAGCTCACTTACTTTGCAACTGCTAGGCTTGTTTATTTTAGTTACTTCCATAGTATTATGTCCTACGGCATACTACTGTGGGGTCGGGCAGCAGACATTGAGACGATCTTCATTTTACAGAAGAGAGCGATCCGATTTATTTACAAGCTAGGTAGTAGGGACTCGTTAAGGTATTTCTTTAAAGAAACTAACATCTTAACAGTTACAAGTCAATACATTTATGAAAATATAATGTATGTTAGAAAAAACATCAGCAATTTCGAAAATGTTGGTAGCCATCACAATATTGATACTAGGAATAAACATAAATTGTCATTTCCACGTTTTAGACTTGCAAAAGTTAATACATCCTTTATGGGGCACTGTGTACGGTTCTACAATAAGATTCCTCAAGATATATTAGAGTTACCACCGACGCGGTTTAAAAAATGTATTAAGCATACTCTGTGCAAAAAAGCCTATTATAACATTAAGGATTATTTGGAAGACAAGGATGTCTGGTATTTAAATAATGTTAACAGGAACGATTGTATTTAGTGTAGTGTAACTTTAAGTTGAAAACTCTGTTAATTAAGCAAACCTGTTTTGAAAAGAATAAATGTGGAGTTTCTTTGTTAGCTTCTCCGCATAATCTATTAATTGTGAAACTAACAGCTTTGACGTTCATTAAGTAAACATTTTGTTTTTATAGTGAATAAAAAAATTTTTACTTTGACTAAATTCAAGGATCGCGTTGAGAAAGTGGACAATCCAGGAAAAAATATTATTAGGTACTTATTTATAAGTTCGGAATAGAGATATAGATAGATAGAGAACACTTTTTTTCACAACCAGAAAAAAAGAACAATACGTAGTTCTATTAATGATGATAAAGAAATGTGGACAGCTTATTATTAATTTTCCAATAAATCTCTTCTGGCACTACCCCATCACCCAAGATTAGCTAGCAGAAGATTCTTATTATTATTAAGTTCTAAAATGAGTGCAAGACTATTCACTAAGCAAATTAACCACTGTGGTCGGAACTCGGTTTACAGAGACTAATTAGCACATTTTTAGGGTTCCGTACCCGAAGGCTAAGGGACCCTATTACTAAGACTCCGCTGTCCGTCCGTCTGTCCGTCCGTCCGTCTGTCCGTCCGTCCGCCCGTCCTTCCGTCCGTCTGTCTCATGAACTGTGATAGTTAGATAGTTGAAATTTTCACAGATGATGTATTCTTGTTGCCGCTATAACAACAAATACTAAAAATAGAATAAAGTAAATATTTAAGGGGGGCTCCCATACAACAAACGTGGTTTTTTGCCCGATATTAATAACGGCAACAGGTAGACGCTTGAAATATTCAAATGTTGTATAGATAATGGTAGGGAATCCTTCGTGCGCTACACGCACTTGGGCGGTTTTAAACCATAAGCTTTGTAATTCTATTCTAATAGTTGAATAGCACAAGGTAAACTCTATGATGTCTTTGCCACATTAAGCAAACGCTTAATGGCCATAAACCCATAAACGCGTTAATTAAGGCGGAAAATTAGCGCGGTTCAATATTCAATGACAATGATTATGGCGTTAAATTTAAAAAAATCCTAATCTGTGACTTCTGTGCATTCAACATGGACGTCGTATGAAATCATTTCAAGAAATTTATTGGGATTGGACAGCAAAGATGGACGTCGAAGCTGCTGCTTTGTTGTAATTTATAAGCTACGCCAGTGTCGAAAGAGACCGCTATCGCCAAACGTTTAACGTCATTGACAACGGCGTTTATAAAATTACGGCGTTAAGCTGGCCACGCTAACGTTCAACGCCCAACAACGCGATAATTAATGCCATTTCCCGTTAATATAGCCAAGGTAGGTATCAGAGGTATTCTAATTAAAGTGTTTCTGGCATTGCGCAATTGCGTATCTAAGTAACCGTTTCTTATCAACGAACTTGAACGATGCGATTTGTCCATCGGACAATGATCGGACGTGTCAATTTTATATCTTGTTTCATAATACCCACGACCCCTCTACTCTCGACGCTATTGTATTCAAATTGCGTCACAATTAAATGAAATACGTCAGAAATAACGACTTAGTAAACGTTTTAGTTGTTAGAAATAATATTAAACTTATTGAAACTTCAGTGCACGTCGGAAACTGAAAGCATATTTTGTATGAGTTAATAAACAAATGCACTCAATTGTAACGCTATTTTGATTAGCGTCGAGAGTAAAGGGGCAGTCTTGAGATATAACAAAAAAGTTTAGACGTTCGAGCATGTGCCACTCATATCAGCTTCGGCTCTTTCGTAATGGTGATGCAATGTAGTTTTACGATGAATCCTGCTGAATACGAGCGGATGATTACTATAGTCAGCTCGGAGGCATGACCACTGTATCAACGCGCCAACAAGATATAACGATATTTCGCTCTTAATTGCTACTTAGGCGACTAAGGAAATAAATTACCAGGAGACGGGCAGCAGCGTCTTCCTGACATTCCAACCGCATACTGCGATCGCCAACCCGCCTGCCAAGCGTGGCGATTATGGCAAAACCCCTCATGGTTATGAAAACCATAAGGGAGGCCTATGTCCTGCAGTGGGCGTCAAGCGGCTGATGATGATGATGATGATGCTACAAATAAAGTGAGATGACGCTATTATACTGGGTCATTTCTAAAATTCGCAATTTGTGAGACAGCCCAATTACAGTTTGGGTTTGGCAACAACTTTTTTCAATTGGTTTTTTTGTCTTATTTTACTATTTCATTAAATTCGCATTTGACGCGCTCTACCAGACAGTAAATCATTGTCCTACATGGAAACATGTCCATTATATTTAACGCAATATTTAAGGTTTTCCACATTATCAATGAGCGCCACTACAAAGCAGGACAGTCGTCAAATAAGCCGGACAAGTGCGAGTCGGACTGGCCCACCGAGGGTTCCGTACAAATTTGTAGGTACTTACATATTATAAATAGGGGGCCGTTCAAGTATTACGTAAGCAGATTTATTACAATTATTTACCCCCTCCCCTCTCGTCAGCAAAAGTATGCAACGCTCTTACCCACACCTCCCATGCTTACATTGGTATCTGCGTTTTTCTTTATTCAAATCGTCAATCGTACCTAAATAACACAATACATTGGCGGAAGAAATTTAGACAAGTGAATAGCGCGCGGTAATTCCCCTAAGCAGTTCTAACCGAGTACCTAAACTATCCATTATTTAATGGTATCCATTATTTTTGGGAATCCCTGAAAATGCGTTTCGTTTTCAAGCACAGGCAAGTTGTCATATGTGTTCAAAGCAAAATCGACAAAATTTTGTAGAAGAAAAAACTTACTGCTCACCTAATCACCATTCCGAACCCCCACCCCCCATGTCATCGAAAATAAGCAAAGCTAAGCCCCTTCCTCCCTGTAGTGCTTACGTAATACTTGAATGGCCCCTAGTCCAGAAATCGAGTCTCGCAGTTTTTCACGAGCTTTTCCCAAACTTCAAAAACAATATGATTAAATTACAAATGTACAGTTTTTAGATTTTTCCCTGTACTGTAGAATAAGACGATATTCTCGCC
Source organism: Yponomeuta malinellus (assembly GCA_947308005.1). Lineage (NCBI taxonomy): Eukaryota > Metazoa > Arthropoda > Insecta > Lepidoptera > Yponomeutidae > Yponomeuta > Yponomeuta malinellus. The sequence goes on along the minus strand of OX371006.1, from coordinate 8,065,328 downwards.
ACTACACTAGACTCTATAGACCTCATCGGAAAGCATCCTATAAAATGTCTGTCTGTCTTTCTGTCTGTCTGATAAGAAGGTAGTAGAAAGCTGAAATTTTACATAAACATACATATTAATCACGCCGACAAAACGGTAGAATAAAATCTTTAAATTTTTTTTTGGGTGTCCCCCTACACTCAAATTAGGGATGTAATTTTTTTTCTCAACTTCACCACAGTGTGGGGTATCGTTGGATTGGTCGTTCAAAAAATATTGTGGGAGTAGGAAGACCATTTTTTTTATTTAGGGTTCCGTTTGCGAAATATTAAGCATTAAAGCGCAAATTTTTGTTCGAGTAGTGTGTCCTCCCCTCTCCTGGCTAAACGGTTGGTTGTAGAAACGTGAAAAAAATCAAGGTAGTAGCACATTTAATGAAGTTAAAAGGAAAACTATCACGGCTAATGGGCACTTTTTGAAATGAGAATTTCGCTAAGTAAATGGTTAAATTGTAGTGCTGTCTCTTTGAATTTGTCCCCAGCGATGGCGCCCACGAGGCTATGCTAGGCGATGGAAAGTTAGCGACGGTCAAGGACGCGCGCAAGACTGAAGACTACGAGGCTCTCCAGAGCTTCCTCCGCTCCATCAGCTCTACGGCTACCCTGCCGCCGTACGTCAAAGGAGAAACTTATTCCTCCTTCCGCGGCGTTTTCAACCAGGTAAGTGTATCTATCCTGTCTCTACGGACGTACTGGACTAGTTTTGAAACGGCTCTTCTTCTTGGCTGCTCTTGACAGAGCGGTCATGGTCCTAATGAAGAGGCTTTATTTCAGGCTGATGTTGCGTGCTTTCTCTTGGCTATTCCTCTCGGCTAGATGCCACTCTGGTACATTCATGCAGCGGCCTGCCCACAGTGGACTTAACTTGAAACAGCATAGAGCCAAACTGGAGCCATTCAAATGCGTATCGACTTTGTGAAAGAGTATGTTAATAAAAATGGTTTATTAGATCAGTGATCGAAGAAATGATTTTCCCGCGTGAAAATTTACATTTCTTTCCCATAATATACAGTCACTTTCACGGCTCAGCTTTCTGAAAGTAAAGTGATTTTCAAAACGTGGTTGATTCTTTTCACGTAAAAACAATAATTTATGGCTCTTATCAACTAGCCAGACTACAAGAACCAAAGGTAAACGGGTCTAAACGCGATTATTTATTAGGTAAAATAACCTTAATTGCCGACGTTTCGGCAACGTTGCAGCTGCCGTTGTCTCGAGTAAGTAGACTGAAGTGGCGAGTACCAGTAAATTTTACCAAACGTAATAAATAATCGCGATTAAGCCGCGTTTTCACGATCTTAGTACGCTCGGACAGAGTGATTCTTCTTAGTAACTAAAAACTGTAGTCCACTGGGATGGACGGATGGACACAAATCTGGTACGATGAATAAAAGTCGAATCAAATATATTTATCATCGAACTTCAACAATAAAAAGAAAATAGTTTGGTCACGGAAATGGAGACCATAAATTTCACAAAACTTGCACAGCTTCATAAAACTCTACAAACATCAAAATTTCACACTTAATTTTTTCTTACGAAACGCAGCAGTTCCTGCTGTTGGTGCAATTTTGTTTTTGCGACAGCGTTGTCAGATTGAGGGTTTTTTTCCCCATTTTGGGGGAAAATATGGTATTTGGAGAAGTTTTGGGGAAATGATTTCTGTGGGGAAATGTTTGGGGAAGAAATTTCGACATTGGGGAAATTTGGGGTTGACTATTTCCGAACGAAGTCTTGTCTAGTGGGGTACCTACCTACCTACGTTTTGATCGCCCGACAAACTCAGAATGGATATGCCTTTTGAGTAAGATTTTTCGTTACTCTGTGGATACAAATGAGATAAATTATCCTCAAAAGAGGCTGTATCCAGGGCCGTAAAACCTAGTTTAAAAAAAAAGAAATTATCACTGAAACGCAGCGCAGAAAAAAAAGATCAGTCGACGAACAGTCGACCATAGATCTCTAATTCGTTCGTCTGTGGTCGAAAACAAGCCTTGCTATTTATAATAGGCACCTAACTTGTCTGTTTTTTCCTGTTTCCGTGCTGTTTTTTAGTAAAATAAAGAACTAGCCACAACAAATTAGCCACGTCCATGTTGAGTTTGCCGTTTGCTAATGCGAGTGTAGAAAGAGCTTTCTCAATCATGAATGTGGTCAAAAACAAACTAAGAAACAGACTGCTGACCAAAAAGGCAGACCACATAATGAGAGTGAGATACGGAGTAGCAGCCCGTGGTGGATGTTCGCAATTTGAGCCGACTGCTAAAATGCTACAACTGTTTAATTCCGAGAACGTTTACTGCTCTGGCGATGATGTCGAATTATTAAATATATTTGAATAGTGTAATAGTCTTAAGTTTTCAGTATTAAATTAATTAAAGTAAGAATTTATGGTGTATTTATTTGTAAATTACGTCAAATTAAGTTTGAGGGATTTTTCTAAGAAAGGTATCATTTTGGGGAAAAATAGTTTTGAATCTGGGGAAATTTGAGAAATCTCATCTGGCAACCCTGTTTTGCGATTTCATCTTAGTACCGTCCGAGTGAACCAAAATGGCCGTTTTCATCCGAGTGGCATTTTTTGTACTAAGATCGCCGGCGTAGGTAACTATGTGTTGCAAAAATTTGTCACTCGGTCCGAGTTCATATAAAACTACTTGTTTCAGTGTCTAATAACGTGTGCCGTGCTGGTGCTGGCGGCCGGCGCTGGACATCCGATCGGCTACTCTGCCGTGGCTCTCCCACAGCTACGCCTGGAGAACTCCACCATGAGGATCGACGAGGATATGGGATCCTGGATCGGTAAGCCTTAACCCACAAGTTAACATACATCCACACAACATAATCACGTTGATTCACTTCACTACCTCTACCATGATTATTTTCTCTATGACCTCCACAGATTAGAAAGAAAAAAGACAAGTGACCTCTACTCGTTCTTACTCTGAGCGTTCTTAGTAGACCATAAACAATTTTTCTTTTTCTTAATTCACCGGAAAAATGGCAAGGTGGTTGGAAAGAAAAGCTGATTGCCACATATAGTGCTGATATCTGAACAAAGTGGTCTGAAGGTGATATCTTTATAAAATGATAGGGCAGATTCTAGATGTTACTGGCTGTAAGGACAGTCAACTCTCGTGACATTGTAAGTTACAATGTCACGAGAGTTGAGTGTCCTTGTTCAACGTTTGCCAAGTCAGGTAGTTTTATTATAACGAGCGTGTAGCTAATTAGGAAAGTAGGTAGGTATCTAACAATGTTACAATTTGTAACAGCGCTCGTTATAATAAAAATAGCTGACTCGGCAAAGGTTTGTTTTCCATATTAATTGGCCTGCGACCTATTCTCCTATTATACCTACACATAACATTTCATAAAAATCAGTGAAGCCGTTTCGGAGCAGTTTGGTGACACTGTGACACGAGATTTTGATATACTTATGTACCTATATAGATCTACTAGACTAGGGGGTGAACCCCCTGCGCGCTTACGCGCGCCAACCCCCAGCCGCTCCGAGCTTCGCTCTCCGCGGCGCTCGGCCTAGGGCCTCGCTAGACACTTGACGTTGGGATTGTTTGAATGGGAACATGTATGGTCTCGGCCTTCGGCCTCGGCCTGAACGGAGCTCGGCCTTCGGCCTCGCCGCGGCGGTGTTCCTCGGGCCCGCTTCGCGGAGCTCGGCCTTCGGCCTCGCAAGTTTGTCCCATCTGGCTTTTGCGTTGGTGCTTTTTCGCCGGAAGATGTAGTCTCGGCCTTCGGCCTCGGCCTGAACGGAGCTCGGCCTTCGGCCTCGCCACGGCGGTGTTTCTGGGGCCCGCTTCGCGGAGCTCGGCCTTCGGCCTCGCAAGTTTGTCCCACCTGGCTTTTGCGTTGTTGCTTGTTCGCCGGAAAATGTATGGTCTCGGCCGTCGGCCTCGGCCTGGACGGAGCTCGGCCTTCGGCCTCGCCGCGGCGAGGTTCCTCGTCCCGGCTTCGGCCTCAAAAAATTGTTTATTTGAAAAATTGTTCCATTTTGTTTAAAATTTTGTACTAAAAGTCGATTTTCAGTACAAATTCTCCATACAAAATTTTGTCATTTTCAATCGTCGATATCTCGGCCGCCATCTTAAAATATCAAAATGTCCGATTTTTCTCATATACCTGGGTCCTTTGACAACCCGATGCCGTTTAGGGCACGTCTCCAGCATGTGCCCAGTTGGCTGCCGACTTTTTTGCGCAGAGGTCGATTTTTCGGGCGGCCATATTCTCGCCCCTATTTTGAATTTCGAACGTTCAAAATTTTTTTTCACAATTAGATCACACAACAAACACTCGTTTCAAATTTCATCCAAATCGGCCGGTAAACAAAAAAGTTAGCCCATTTGTATAGGAGAAGGCGTTCGAAATTAAAAAATCGGCTTCATAGGATGGCTGTAATTCATACATTTCCTACAACTTTTTCATACATCATTTTCCTCTAGCTATTGTCATTTCGGAGAAAACGTATGGATGAATCAGTGAGTGAGTATACCGCATTGTAGCTTTATATATCTACTAGATATGAGATCGTTATTGAACGTGCACCGCGCGTGTGACTACAAAGCAGTATAAACCTTACCAAAAGCGAGAACTAAATATTGATTACTTTTACAACAATATGAAATTAGAAAGCGTAGATGTTTTTCCATTACTGGGCCTAAATATACCTAGATACAAGAATTGACTGGAAAGCCCATATCCAAATAATATTAGGTAAACTCTCCCGTTTCATCTATGCTCTCAACGAACTAAAGAGATCCACAAATATAAAAACTGCACTCTCAGCTTATTATGCTTATGCACATGCATGGCTAAGTTATAGGATACTACTGTGGGGAAATAGTACTGATGTATCTAACTTATTCGTACTGCAAAAAAGATGCATTAGAATAATAAATAATGTAGACAAAATGGAAAGCCGCAGAGAACATTTCATTAAACTCAAAATCCCTACACTTGCCTCTTTGTATATACTTGAAATTTGTAAATTTGTTAGGAAAAACCAACATCTCTTCTATCTTGCTAAGGACTAATACACGAAACCATTGAATTTAAGAAACAAAAATAAATTAGCCATACCTACCTCAACACTAACACTTCATAGTTCAGGTCCACATTTAGTGGCAATTAAATTGTATAATAAATTACCAAAGTATGTTCTGCAAGAAAAGGTATTTAACAGATTTGTAAATAAATTAAAAGATTATCTTATAAAAAAATGCTATTATAGTGTAAAAGACTTTATAGAAGAAAACCACTAGAGTTATTGTATTTAACAGTATTAGGGCTAAGTTAGATTAAGTTAGTTTTAGTTTTAGGCAACTACCTACCTACTCATGTTAGATGCGTCTAATATTATTTTTATTATAAAAACGTAAGACATTAGTTCCTACTATGTTGCAGTGCCCTTACAGGGCCCATGTTGAGGATTATACTATTTATTTTAAGACCACATATGTACCACATGAAGCAATAAACGATTGATTGAAATTGGATTCCGGGTCACTCTGGGATCCAATGAAACGAATTTGTGGATTTTTGTGCAAAAAACGCTGTTGAGTCTGGCTCTGACTCTCACTTTATAAATTACCCGTATGATCTTCTTGCGAACGCCAAAATCGATCTAAATAATTCCTGGGCAGCCGATTGGGGATCCTTTCAGAGTAGCAAAGGTTCGCAATATGGCAATATACAGGCTACCATCCCCGCGAAACCTTGGTTCTTCTCCTTCCGTGACGCACACAAAACAGTAACATCCACGATTTGTCGCCTACGCTTAGGTCACGTTTGTTCCCCTGTATTCTGTGAGGGATAATTCGCTATGTGAGTGAATGTGACGAAGGGTCACTGGATCATATCTTCTTCAACTGTCCAAAACTGACTTCTTCTCTTTGTGATTTCCTTCCACAAGACTTTCCTCTCCCAACAAATTTCCGTTAGGTGTCACCCCTTGTATTTTCTCCTTTTATTAAAGTTTTATGTGATTTTATCAAATGTAACAATATACAATTATACTTAGATGTAAAGTCGTTGTGGAATAATTATCTAGTTTTATTTATTTTATTTAGGTCTTTAGGTACAATTTGAGTTCCTCAACTACCTACACTGTGCGAGACGACTGTGAAAAAAAAACTTGCCATCTCCACAAACCTGACATTGGCACAATCCTAGGGGTATCCATTTAATTTCATACCTGACAGCTGACAGGCCAAGCCAACACACAAAGCTACTAACGTACCCATACAAGTGTACCCTGACCAGTTTTGTGTTCCAAAATCAATATAGTCGGTAGGTAGGTAGTCAATATCCTAAACAATACTGTCACTTTGACATGCGCCGGGGAAGTAAACCATCACCACCCATTACATTTGTTGACATACTCTTTGTGGACATCAATATAAGTCTATTGTTTAGGATCGTGACAGATGACGGCTATAAATATATTAATATATCGTGCGATGTCTTTTTAGGGTTCCGTACTAGGCAGAGAGCTAGGCAGTTGAAATTTTCACAGATGATGGATTTCTGTTGCAGCTATAAGTAATAACAAATACTACCATACAACAAACGTAATTTTTGCCGTTTTTTGCTCGGTATTAATAAGGGCAACAGGGAGACGCTTGAAATATTCACAGAATATTGCTTCTATATTCGCTTCGAAAATAAATAATTATATTAAAATAAAATAGATATTTAAGGGGGCTCCCATACAACAAACGTGATTTTTTGCCGTTTTTTCTCGATCTTTGTGTCTAATGTTGTATGGATAATGGTACGGAACCCTTCGTGCGCGAGTCCGACTTGCACTTGGCCGGTTTTTTTAAATTAATCTCTAGGAGATTTAACAAAATAGATTTACTAAATCCAATTTAGTACTTAGTAATCCAAAGCCTAGGCATAAATGCTATCTAGTCCCAGGCCCTTGATCCTAGGTTGTCGGTCGTGGGTGCTAGAGATTAGTCTGTCGCTTTCCACAAAAACGATCTGTAAAAAGATATGATTTTTTACTCGACTGCGGCGGGGCCCAAAAGGAGAGTAATGTGTTTACCTCGTATGTATGTATGTATGTATGTAAGTATATCCGATTCGATGTTCCCTCATAACTCATTAACAAATGGTCAGATTTTGACAAATAATGTCTCAATCGATTCGTCACCCCTGTCGTAGTGTCATAGGCTATATAAAATCGGTATTAATAGAACAGGAAAGACACAAAAAATTAAATTCGCTACTAAAGCTACGTTAATGTTCCACATTGAGTCACTAGATGGCGCAGCTACATTTAATTTATTCTATTCAGATCCTTAGAACAAATTTAATAGACGCTATTAAGTAACGTTATAGTACAACCCTCAGTAACTAGATGGCGCTGTTATATTTAATTTATTATACTCGGATCTTAGATCTTCGGCCAATCACGTGTGATGTATGTAAAACATCAGGGGCCTGATTATGCGCACACAAATCCTGGGCGATTCCAATCGTCTAACTGTCAAATTCCATACAAATTTGACATTTAGGTGATTGGAATTGCAGTACGCTGGTGTCATAGGCTATATATAAATCTACAATAAAAAATCACTAAACAGACAAAAATATAAAACTGAAATAAATAAATAAGCAACAACCCAACTGCTGAGCATTAACTACTAAGCACATTGAATTTTAAATACTATTTACTATTCTACTTAAAATTCAATGCTAAGCAGGCGGGACCAACCTAAGGAGTTACATTACCTGAATTTGGGTCCCGTCTGCTTAGTTAATGCTCAGCAGTCGGATTTTTGTTTCATTTTTATTTCAGTTTTTTGTCATTGAAGGTTACAAAGTGTTACAAGGCGCTAGTGTTAAACGCAAATATCTTGGTTTTGCGACCAATTGTACAAATATTGTGAAATATGTTATTGTACAAAACGTCCGTATACCCAGACAATACCTACAATCAAATTGGGTCAGTAAAACTCGACACATTTGTATCAATATCTCCGTCCACCCAAACCCCGTATTTACAAATTTATTTATTTTACCTTTTAGCAAGCATCCACTCTGCAGCGACGCCTCTCGGATCCATGCTCTCGGGGCCCATAATGGAATCCATAGGGCGGCGTCGGACGCTGCAGGCTTCCACGCTGCCCCTCGTAATAGGCTGGTTGCTGATTGGAACGGCTACGCAACACGCTTTGCTGTTGCTGGGCAGAGTCGTTTGCGGGTTCGCCGTGGGAATCATGGCGGCGCCCTCGCAAGTGAGTGTCGGGACTTACACCTTGGACCGAGCTGCCCTCCTATTAGGTAGGTACGTAACTTTCCACAGTATCGGGTTAACCATTTTGACGATGCCAAAGTGTCAAAATATGTATATATTTGACAGTCCGGAGTAGGTTAAATCGGTCAACTCCACACAGTGGAGAACTTACGCGCCCCTGCTCCTATATTAGTGCAATCGTCTGTCAAATTCTACACTAATGGCTATCGCAAACTACAGGATTCCGACAGGATTTGGTGCGCATAAATACCTGTTTCTGATACCTAGCTACGCGCACCAAATCCTGCTGGAATCCTGACAATTGCGATAGCTATTTGTCAATACAACTAATGTTTTGGTGTAATGGCAACCAGCCAAGAAACAGCCGATATCGACAATTTCTGCCAGAATCACGTCTAATCGTCTGTCAAGTTACATAATTTGACAGTTAGACGATTGAAATCGTTAAATATTTAGTGGTAAAGGAGCTAAGGCAGATTGCCGGTAGCGGCTGGTTTATGGCTGGCCGAGGACGAGCCTCGTAGCGTGCCTCGAGAGAGGCCTATGTCCAGCCAGCAGTGTTGGAAACTCCAAACTGCAAGAAAAAAAAAGATGGTTAACCGAAAAACCAGGAGACAGTAATAAAAATGAGGAGGAAAATTAAGTAGCTTTTTTTCCCGAAATAAGCAAACAAAAGTTTTTTCAGCACCGGCCGTTTTGTTTATTTATATACCAAAAACCGCCTAAAAGCAAAAGCAACACACCTTCCAAAAAAAAGGCCAAACCAAAACTTGATTGTTCCAACAAACAAACTACACCTAGAACTTACTTTATGTTATTAAAGACAATGTTTCAAATTAACGCTACTATTTATTAATTTCAATTGGTACTCGCGCTTACTCCCAACTCGACAGATTAGACACAGCAGACACTATATCCCACAGCACAGATACGAAACGTATTATGAATAATCGTACTTACCTCACTTGACAAGAAAACGTTCCGTTCGATGCGATGTGATTAAAATAATAGTTGCCAACATAACACAACCACGAATACCTAAAAATCAGTAGATTTTCTCTATTTACGAAAAAACCAGTAGACCAGGAGACAAGGCCTAAAATCATGTAATCTCCTAATAAATCAGGAGAGTTTGCAACACTGAGCCAGCAGTGCAGGAATATGGATTGATTAGAAGACTGATGGATTGGATTCGGTTAGACTTACACCTCAAGCTTTATTATAAGCTGGTTGATATTTGACCCGAGCTGTTCCTAGACAGAGTTATCATTATTTATATTTAAGAGTTGCACTCTTGTCGGTGTAGCATCCTCCATCCGCACTGGTCTCAGGAGCCTGATTATGCGCACCAAATCCTGCCGAAATCCTGACGTTTGCGATAGCAATTAGAACGAAATTTGGCAGTTAGACGGTTGGAATCAGGTTTTGGTGAGTGTGTATAGGGGCTGACCAGTTCCTTTATCGCCTGGCACGTTACGACATCCACCTTCTCTTTAAATTGGGAACTATACCTTCTCTGTGGCCTTACTCTACCTGTCTTCCATCCTTCCTTGTATGACGTTCTTTGTGAAATCGTCGTGATGAAAAAGTGTCCCAGCATCTTCCCCTTGTTGTTTCGATCGTCCCCATCATCGATAATTTCTCCTTGACTCTCCCTAAAACTTGCTTATTTGTCAACTTTTCTCTCCAGCTTATTTGCCTGGACAGAGTAGCCTCTATTCAGTATAGTCAGGTTAGTCACTGTGTATATTCTCTTTGCTAACATAGAAGAAAGTTACAGGCAATTGGAACGTCCCGTCCGTCCCGTGGATACAAAGATCCAGACAACATCCATCTTAGGTACTCTAAACGCAGTAAGGGGCTTGTAAGTGGATTAACGCTGAAACCTGAAACAGTGGCTTATAATTTGTGGACAATTACCAGCAGAGGAAAACGTCTTGTTTGGAAGTTTACAACAAAAAAGACTGACGATACGTTAGCAAGACTAAAGCCGTCCATTATAACATGTAATGCTGTGACGAACGTCTGTGTAATAATCATTCTAGCCACATTGTCAGTCCAAAGTTATGTAATTGTCTATTATTATCTCCACCCACAAACTCACGAGTTTACCATGACGAATTGATAAAAATAAATAGGTACTTAGTCTGTTCCAATTGACACTTGTATAAGATAAGTCACTCTCAATATCTATATGGGGGTACGAAAGTGCTCCCTCCTTACGAGCCGCGGCAACCACGAACAGTACTTAGAAGTAGCTATTAAAAAAACAAATACCGAGTTTTGGGTGTGATGTGTATCCGAACACGAGGTTGCTCTGGCGTAAAAGAGCCTTGAACTTCGAGGCAACATCGTGTTCGAATACAAGCTGCGGGCTGCGACAGTCTGCCACCTTACGCAAGGTGTTGCTATGCCGCACGATTCTTGCCACAATGCGCGACATTTGAATTATTATAGCGTGCGGCCTTGTGGCACGCTGCAATGCCTTTAAATGGGCCTTTAGTAACTTCTACCATGAAGTGGTAAAACAAATCAATTCTTACTTTAAATTAAACTAATTATGGCCCACCTTCCTCCGCAGGTGTACCTAGGCGAGATCTCAGAGCCTAGACTGCGAGGTCTTCTGATCGGGACACCATTCGTGGCCTACTCCCTAGGCGTTCTCTACGTGTACGCACTCGGTGGGTCGATGCCATGGCGGCACGTGGCATACCTCTGTATCCTGCTGCCCGTGCTGTCATTTGTGGCTTTATGTCTATCACCGGAGAGTCCAACTTGGCTTGCGCGCCGCGGACGGTTCCACGAAGCCATGGATGCTATGGCGAAACTGCGCGGCAATCCTGACATTGTAAGTATATAGCTATGGCGGTCACACCTCAAAATTTGATTGATGTATGGTTTATTAAGCCATAAAGGACACAGAAAACTTCACAAACAATATACACCAAAGTGAAAAAAAGTTCAATATCATACTGCAACATTTCATAACAAGCATCAAAAACAGTTGAACTATTAATGAGACACATAATAATATTAATCTTAAGACATGTAACACCTCAACAAGTGTTCCTCTCAAGACTTTTAACCCTTTAACGCATGGATTTTTTAAAATGTTTCAATAATAGTAGTTTATGCAACTGTCATATAATGAAGGGTATTAAAACACGAGTGTGAGTTTATGAAACGAGCGCAGCGAGTTTCATAATAGTAACGAGTGTTTTAATACCCGTGTTATATGCAGTTGCATACACTACTTTATCTTCACTAATGCAATTAATCAAACAACAAATTTATTAAATTAAATTCACGCGTACGTGTATAATCACAGTGATTTTGCCGCCATTAAACTTTAACCAATGAGAGCGCAGCTTCAATAAAACGCGACCAACCTGATTGGCCCTGCAATCTAGTTGGTCGCGTTTTATTGATGTTATAATGAGATTTTACGATATCGATGTGAATATTATACCATCATGTGAAATTGCTTAAATTGAGTGTTTTGTTGTCTGCGCTATAACAGTAGTAATTATAAGTCAAGTATTGAAAACATAAGTAGAATGTTACAACATTAGTGTAGATAAAATAAATTATATTCTAAAATTAATATTATATTTCAAAATCAGACGAACCACGAACGAACAACAATCCAGCTTTCTATCGCAAGCTAGTTCGAAATTTAAAAATAAAACCTCTGATAAGTTACCTCCTTGGTTGTCATTGTTCGGAGTAAAAGATCGTTCCATTTTTAAATAACACGACAGATATGAGTATGTACCTAATTTATTTGGCCGCAAAACACGACAGTTATGAATTTTCATAGAACTTTTTCCGGCCGCTGCTCGCGTGTAATTGGCCAGTACCGCAATTTCGATTTATCTCGAAGAAGGTTGTCGAAATAATGCTCCAATTTCCAAGCACGTTTGAGAAAAAATACTTTTCAAATAAAAAGTTCTGCCTTAGTACTACGTGTTAATTTCCGCGCATTATTTGAGAAAAATCATACTATAGGCTTTGATGAACTCACGTATGTGTGCCTCGGCCCACATTTGCACGTTCGTCCATCAATGCCTCTTGCTGGCCGCTGTAAATGTACTATATTCGACATACAACAAAACACTATGTTTATACGCTCTATCAAATTTGAAAATTCTCCTTTACATGCTTACACTTGATACCTACACTCGAATCAGTAACATAACATTTGTACTGTGACATTACGGCCCGTAGTTTACGGGCATGCTTGCCAAAAAAATGTAAAAATAAAAATTAAAGGTAGGTATAAATGTATTTTTTATGTAGCCTATAGGTATACGTGCCACTGCAGGGCACTGGTGCACAGGTCTATGGAGAGACTATGGGCTTAATTACCACGCGTGCACACCGCGTTTCAAGCGCTGAGGTATGTGAACACCTCAGACACTTAGGTTTTCTCACGATATTTGCCTTCATAGTTTACGAGAGGTAGGTAACGCAAATGTACGTAACTTTGGAAAAAAGTCATTGGCAGTCACCGCTTGTGACAAAAAATGTACCCAACACTTAGAATGGATCCGCTGTCGATCGTACAACATTACAAATACTGTATTAAGTTCGCCGCCTATAAATAATAATAGGGGTTAAAGTATGAAATTGCCGTTTTATTGCAATAGGTTCTTTGAATTGACATAGAATCTTCATGGTTTGAGGTTTTCGAATGAAACTTTTTTCAAATGGTTTCTATGATGTTCTTTTTTTAAAAAATGTGAAACATTTGAATATCGACTTTCAATTGTTTTTGTTATTCAATTTAGACAAGAAAGATGGATACTGCGAAAATTCGAGTGATTTTTGAATACGAGTTCCGACGCGGAACTAACGCGGCAGAAACAGCCCGCAATATCAATGCTGCATTTGGAGAGGGGTCTACTAATGAACGCACCGTGCGATTTTGGTTTAAACGCTTTCGTGATGGAAATTTCGACTTAAAGAACGAGCCACGAGGAAGACCGCCCACACAGGTGAATAACGATGAATTAAGAGAGATAGTGGAAGCCGACCCTAGTCAAACTATCCAGGAATTAGCGGCATGGTTTAACGTTACCTTACCCACAATATTGACTCACTTGCGTCAAATCAATAAAATAAAAAAATACGAAAAATGGGTGCCTCATAATCACTCGAATTTTCGCAGTATCCATCTTTCTTGTCTGAATTGAATAACAAAAACAATTGAAAGTCGATATTCAAATGTTTCACATTTTTTAAAAAAGAACATCATAGAAACCATTTGAAAAAAGTTTCATTCGAAAACCTCAAACCATGAAGATTCTATGTCAATTCAAAGAACCTATTGCAATAAAACGGCAATTTCATACTTTAACCCCTATTATTAACGCCAACGATTAAGCCGATGACAGCATTTAAAGAGTTTAACAGGCGCAATGGACTGGCGGGTACGCGCAATTGGACCGTCTCGAAGACACTCTAGGCTCGGCAGGCTAAAATAGACGTTGTTTCAATAGCCGCAGAGATAATAATCCATGTTAGACTCCAGTCTTTAAGTACTCGAATGACGCCTCGTGTAAATATTATCCAAATTGTCATGTTGTTAGTATCTCTACGACCCCTTATGAATGTTTATTCATAAGGAAAACCCCTTACGTTAGTTGCAGGTAAAGTTCACCGCAATCAGTTCTTTTTACGTAGCCTAATATACATCCCATTGCAAGGCACAGGCCTTCTCTGATAGAGTATGGGCTTAATTATCACGCGTGCCCACTGTGGCTTCCCAATTTCAAGCGCTGAGGTTTGTGAATAGGTACCTCAAACACGCAGGTTTCCTCAAGATGTTTTCCTTCGCATTAAGTTTATTTCACAATGTTAGTCGTGTAAATATTTTAAGTACATTGTAATTGCTCTGCAGTCCTTCTTAAGCCACTTACAATAAGTACCTAACCTAGTTTAACTGTTATGTTAATAGATTTTGTTGATTATCAACGCAGAGTTGATAATTATACATTTGATAATGCGATACGTATCGCAAGTGTTAACAAGTAGGAGTAGCATGACTACGCGAGTCACGTGGTTTAACTCGCCCAAATATCAATATTTTAGCGCCACAAAAGTTTAAACGGCTTGTACCGTCATTTTACTTGTGCAGTTAAGCTAATAATTATGATCTTTGTCTAGGACCGCGTTTCCTGAAACTACAATTCATAGTTTATTATGAAGTTCGATGTACGTTGCGCAGCCGATTAGTAGAATAGTCTTCCTACTTCTTGATCTGTAGGTTATGCACATCGATTTTTACGCCCATTCCTCCTTGTCTTTGGCCAACTCTTGCCACCCAGGTAAATATTTGGTCAAGTCACCCCACCATCTCCGCCTAGGCGGAGGTTATTTCTTACTCCGCTGGCTCAGCGACCCGAAGTGGGTCTTGGTCCCTTACTAGTCGCCCGCCTGGAGCACACGCAGGTCCTTGGCCACTTCATCCTTCCAGCAATATCAGCGGCGGCCAAGCGGTCTTTGAACGCTTGTCAGCCCCAGGTATGCCCTCTTCACCGCCCGATCCTCTCCCATCCTTTCTATGGGAAGGAGTCGGTGGGATTTCGTTTCTTCGATGATGTTGGATCCGGAAATCACGTTTCAACTTCCTGGTTCTTTTTTAACTCTCCAACTACCATCTTCCCTCCTCGTAAAACCTAGAATATTCCTCATGATCTGCCTATCGGCAACCAGTAACTTATTTTACTTTCGCAGCCGTACTCAAGAACGGCCTGATTACGGTCGTTTATAAGATCCGAAATTATTTTATTTATTTAATTTTTCAGGCCCAACGCGAACTCCACGATCTGATCTCGGCGCGCGAGAAAGAGAAGGCGCGCGGCGAGGAGACCGTCCCTTTCTTTGCCACCATATCCCAGTTGCCGGTGCTTAAGCCCCTGCTGCTCATAAACGCATTCAACATGCTGCAGATCCTGTCCGGAAGCTACATCATCATCTTCTACGCTGTGGACATTGTGCAGGAGACCGGTGGATCGCTTAACAAGCATGTGAGTTTACTGGTTGCATTTTTCATTGCCAAAGTAGACAAAAATAAGCATGTTTTATTAAGGCTGCCGTTCCGTTTTGGCATGCTGTCTCGCTTGAACAATCTAAAATTTTTAATAAGTAATAAAATTAGTACACTTGATATAAAAATGTGGTCTGAGGTTCGATAGATAATAAAATTACAGACCCTCAAGACATTTTTCTTATCCTCTGCCTAGTCTTTGATTGAGAAAATTTGATATTAAAACTCGCTGACTCGGCAACCCTACCAAATATACACAAAAAATTTCATTAGAATCGGTGAGCCGTTTTGGAGAAGTTCGATAACAAACACCAGATATTTATATACATAAGCAGCCTATATACGTCCCACTGTAGGGCACAGGCGTTCTCTCAGGGAGAGAGTATGGGCTTAATCACCACGCGTGCCCACCGCGGATTGGCGATTTCAAGCGCTGAGGTATGTGAATAGTTCAGACACTCAGGTTTCCTCACGATGTTTTCCTTCACAGTTAGCGAGTGGTATTGCTACTATAACTTCACAAATGTACATAACTTAGAAAACCAAGTCATAGGTACATGCCCGCACTGGGGATCGAACCTGGGTCTCTCGCCTCCGAGTCCGATGTTCTACCCACTAGGCTACCACCGCTGTTATTTATATTCAATCAGTAATCTTAAAAACAACTTTTCTTGATCAAAAACAAAGGAGAACAAAAATGTAAGTATTTAAAATATCCGTGATTTTAATTACCTACCCTTCAAACCACATTTATCAAAAGTATACAAAGGGTGGACCTCTTTTTGAATTTTTTTTAAAGTTTCCGCGCACCATAAAAGTGGTAAATATATAAATATATAGATATAGGATACTCATACAAACAAAAAACTTCTACTCATATGGCACCCACGTGTCACGTTTCCGAGATATTTGGGGGTAAATATCGTCATATGAGATGCATGAGAATCATTAAGAATGCAGTAATCGCGCCGGATTAAGAATAGCGTCACTCCATTTCCTCCCGTGGATGTCGTAGAAGGCGACTAAGGAAATAAATTACCAGGAGACGGGCAGCAGCGTCTTCCTGAGATTCCAACCGCATACTGCGATCGCCAACCCGCCTGCCAAGCGTGGCGATTATGGCAAAACCCCTCGTGGTTATGAAAACCGTGAGGGAGGCCTATGTCAAAGGGCTGATGATGAATCACGTATTTATACACATTTGATTGCATTCAAATAATAGTCTCCGAGTTGATTTAACTATTTATTCTTAGCATAATTCTATTCTCCTCCCACAATACAAGCCTACTTCATTGTGTACAAGACAAATGACAAAAACAAACCGATCGATTCGATCGATCGATCGTAGAGTAGCTGCCGCGAACTAAAGAAGTGAAAATCTATGATTGAGGCCCTATGCTCCCCAAAGAGTTTCAGGACCGAGAAAAAGACTATGACGGAAAGTGTTTATATTTAAGGTCAAGGGGGCATTATGCAAACTTTTAAGGACGTCCGAGGACAGACCTAAAGTAGCAGCCGCGAAGGTGTTGGGTACGAAGCGAAGTACGTGGGCTTGCGTAGCTAGATCCATGTCTGTGTTGAGAAGCGCGCGTTATGGTCTATGAGTGACCGTCAGTACCTGCGGCCAAACCTTTCTAATTTGGAACTATTCATGACTGCCTTGCGGTACCACGTCTGATTACCATGCAGGAGGTCGTGGGTTCGATTCCCACTGGGGGCGCCGTACAAATGGCCTCAGTCTGGGTGTATTTACATTTATGTGATGTACTTGTCTGGTTACCATAGTACAGGGTATCCTAGTTTGGGACCAGGACAAGTGATTGTGTTGTGTGGAAGTTATTATTATTATTCTTTCTCGCCCACAGATAGCAGCCAACGCAACAGCCGGCGTGCGACTGGCCATCACCATAGTGGCCTGCATCATGCTACTTCGCATCACGCGGCGCTCCGTAGTCATGGTCTCAGGCATAGGTACTGCAGTCGCTACTATAGCACTGGCCATCATTCTAGCTCAGAGCAAGGAGTCCATCGCAGCGTTACCTCCTTGGCTGCCGCCAGCGCTTATTCTCTTCTACGTAGGATTCAACACGCTAGGCTTCTTCTTACTGCCGGGTTTGATGGTAGGAGAATTGCTGCCCACAAAAGTACGTGGCCTCTGCGGCGGTTACATATTCTGTATCTTCAACGCCTGCCTCTTTGGTTTCACGAAAGCTTTTCCGACTTTGAAAAACGCCATCGGAATGAGCGGTACCTTCGGTATATTTGGTGCTTCATCGTTGCTAGCTACGCTGGTGTTGTTCCTTATGCTGCCCGAGACCAAAGGGCAGTCTCTCTTGCAAATAGAACAGTATTACCAGAAGTCTAATTACTTCTGGGTAACGCGGAAGAAGCCTGGAAACACTCAGACAGTGTGAACGTTAATTTAGCACTACTTAGCTAGCTACAGAGCCGGATTTTGAGGTCTGGAGGCCCTAGGGCAACGAAGGAGCGGAGGCCCCTAATTATTCCCAAATAAAAAATACGAAACAAAAACTACAATGAATACGATTTTTTTTTAATTTGAAAAAAAAAACAGACGTTATAAGTACTTATAAAAGATTGGCGTTTAATGATAGTACATATTAGCCTTTTGTGGGGGCCCTTTCCTTGTGGAGGCCCCAGGGCAGTAGCCTGCCCTCCCCTAAATCCGGCCCTGGCTAGCTATGTTAAACGGTATTGACCACGTATGTATTGCATGTACTTAATAAGGACTGGAGTGCGATCCTGCGTGTACAAAACGACATTCAAAAGACGCTGTCTCACTGCAGTAGAAAATCTATAGATATTAGAATGCATTTAAGGGAATTGTGTATTGTATTGTGATTAAATGTAAGTGGTTAGCACAATACAGTGCACTTTTTGAATTGTACGACTGTTATGGTACGATTATTGTACTATACATTTGTTATAGTATAGTATTGTTGCCGTGCGACGAATGTGTACTTATATTTACTTTTTGAACTTTTTCTCGTCAAAGCCAGGGCAAATAAGCAGTGATTGTGGTGGTTTTCGAAAATGAAGAATCTGCTACCGAAATTATAGCTAATTTACCTGTAGCTCCAGACGCTGGTGTAACTCCAGTGTTTTGTGCATACTTGACTACATTGATTCGTTATTACAAGGAGATTTTTGATCTGTGATTTTACTAACGACCAACTTGTTATATGCATATTGCAGTGTCAGTGGATTCGAAGTCTGCTGTGATTTTGAACAAGTTTTATTGATTTTTATTATTCCCTAGTTAAAAAACTTGGGGAAGCTTGACAAGAACCTACCAGGCTCCGAAGCTCCCTGGGCCGAGTTTCATAAAACTACAATTCGTACATTATTATGACAATTCGAGGTACATTGCTGGGCAGAGTCGTTTTTTTATAATCTGTGGGTTAATCGACTTTGCAATAGTAAACCATGAATTGTAGTTTTATCCAGATATAGATAATAACTTTTTATTTAAAATACTCTGTAATTTATAGAAAACATAAAATGTAATGCACAGCAGTCGAGAAAACTGATATTTTATTAAAAAAATGCTACAATGAAGAGTAGAAAAATGGCAAAATAGATTTTAACGAATGTCAGAGGATTTCAGCGTGTTTGTTCAGATTCACTAGAACAAACGTCCTTACGTTTCAAATCCACTAATATTACACGGTATATAATGTGATTTTTAAGTTAGGTGCTTTTATAACGTAAGAGCAAACATTATTTTTCTATAAACTCTTAGGAAAATGCCGAATTGTGATATATAATATGTAATAAAACCATATTTAATTACAAATTGTAACTTATTTTACTGCGTTTTTTCTTTTGAACACTTCCCACATAAATATACAAAAACATGAAAAACATAAATCATTTCTATAAAAAGTTTGCAAATTCATGTCTACATATATTACACTCGCTCGATAGTTAAAAATTCACTGTTTTGCAGATGATTGCATCTGTTTTAAGATCACAAGAATGAATCCAGCGAATACACTTGCACAGTAATTATCACAACCGTACTTTCCAATGCAACAAGACGGTCAGTCACGATCAACGTTGGTATTAGTCACAGCTGATGTTCAACAACGTTGCGAAACACTTCCCCAGGCGTACCTGCAGCTACAAGCTGTTCACACACCTCGCGTACACTTCCGGCGGCATTGCTCAGTGCGTCTCGGGCAGCCGCTGATAGAGGTGAGGGCGGGAGGCGCACCCGGGACACACGTGCAGCGTAGTAGACACGAATACTTCGCACTCCCAGCAGTAGTGCTCGTGGCAGCGAGTGCAGCGGTGCAACTGGTGGCATGGAGTGTTACCGTGTTAGAATTTAAACGTTTTATGTGCGTTTTAACTACATAAAAAATGCCTATTCTGCGTGCTTTAAAAATGAGCTAAGAAAGAATATATTATTATTATGTACTTCACTTCATTCGTTTACGTTGCGAAATAAGGAAGTTTAATAAAACTACAAGAACCTAGAAAATTGGCGAAATTTTACTCCTAAGTATTTTTTTTTTTCATCAAAGTTAATTTGTATTTCCTTTTAGTAACTAGATTATAAAGACTTACCTGTTTATCAGTATCGGTGAAGGAACGAAGGCAACCAAAGCAATTCTGCGCCTGCCCCTCATTTGGTACTTCTTCGTACGATTCCACAGGGAACAGATGATGGTAGGATCTGAAGTAGAAAAAATATTCAGTTAGAAAAAAAAACCGATCAAGAACTTTGGGATCAATATCAATCTTGCTTTCCACTCAAGACACATGCAACTTCGTTAAGCTGTAACTATTGTTTTTTCCTGTAGGTTATCAACCAATTAGCTCACAATTGAATCGTGTGATTTTAAAACAACACAAGTCACATGTGTTTTTAAAATAACAGTTGCCCATTTTTTTTTATTAAATTATTTACACCTACCTATTGATTTACATTAGAAAAAAAAATGTAGTTTATTCATACAGAAATCAATATAATATGCTAAAATATTGCTGTTGTAGATATTAGTATTTGAATAAATCAGTTTTTTCTATTTCCTGCAAAGTTGTAATGAAAGGACATGTGTCGTTTTAAAATCACACGATTCAATTATACTGCTGGATGAAGACGTGTCGTGGGTAGAATTGCTATTTTTTTTAAGCATCATTTTCATTTTTGTCAATTTACAACAGCTTTTGGTCGGCATTTGACGACCACCAGCCCCTCCTATTACGTAACTGTCCACTCTATTGGGTTAACCATTGTGACGATTCGAAAGTGTGATAGTATGTATGTCTTTGACAGTTCGGAGTAGCTTAAATTGATAACTCCATACAGTGGAAAACTTACTCAGTAGCGCCCAAGGAAACTTAAACTTAAGTACACTCGCCTCTGGCCAGGTGTGAGCCCACAGTGCAGCCGTGTAGACGCCCTCCCCCCTCGCCCCTCATGCTAAGCTAGGTACTCGCCTGGCCAGGTGTGAGCCCGCAGTACAGTGCAGGCGACCCTCACCTCTCTCCCCTTATTCCAAGCTAGGTATGTACTATCCAGGTGGGGGCGGAGGCCTGCGTGAGCCCGCAATGCAGGCAACACTCGCCCTTCGTCCCTTACGTTAAACTCTGTACTCGCCTGGCCAGATGAGGCGCGGAGGCGAGCGTAAGCCCACAAGTTCGGCACTGCACCGGCAATGAGCAATATTTGCTGCGGCACTGCGGGCACAGGTGGCCCTCGCCGTTGACGCCTTCGCCATCGCTTTCTTCCAGATGACTGCAGAGAGACATAAAGATACTTTAACATTTAGGAAAGACATGAAAAGCCTTCGCGAGTTAAGACCGTCGTAGAAAATATGCGGTTGTGCCGAAACAAAGATAGAAATTCCTCTGAACAATATAAACGTGAAAGTTTGACGATTGACCGTCTTCTTCTTAAAATGCCTCGCAATAATTCGAGGTTCGCATATGTGAAAAGTTCATGCATCAATGAATCACGTATGATCAGTAAAATTCTCAACTGACTTAGTTAAGGGGCACAAAGATAGACTAACCTGGATAACACAAAGGATGTATATTTTTTGGGTTAACACGTGAGCTAAAGGTGAAGGAAAACATCGTAAGGAATGTCTGAGGTGTTTACAAACCACAGCTCCTGAAACGCCTATCGCAGTGGACATGCGTGTTGATTAAGCCCATACTTTACCTCTCTGTCCAGTCTCAGAAGGCCTGTGCGTTGCAGTGGGGTGTTTGTAGGCCTTATAGCCCTCACCACTATAGACAGTGAGCAAGATATCGGCGAAGGTTCTGATGTTTAAAAGATCGTTTAGACGTTACATTCAGAGTGAAAGATGCGGAATGAACGACAGGGAACTGAACGACGAAAAAAGTCGCCTTCATAGACGTCTGGCGCCACCTGGGAAGTGTAAAAGCGATCCTCACCACATGCAGACGGTGAGCGGGGGGTCGGCGGAGCTGTTGTCGGCGGCGCGGGAGTCTGGGGGCGCGGCGTGCGGGAACCCCATCTTGACAAGCCCCGCGTCCAGTGACCGAGCGCGGGCAGGGGGGGAGGTACTCTCCAGCAGAAGCGAGCGGTAATGGACGTCGTCCAACACCACCTGCGGACGCGCTTTACAACTGTAATAAACTATGTGATAACTGTGGGAAACTCCGAAAAATTTTGAAAAAAGTAAAACCATGTTAATACGCTTTTTAACAAAACATAATTTGTTGTGCAAGTTTACCATTCACCACCAAGTCTGGATATGGGCAGTTTCCTATCGGGTATGTGTACCATGCCTGACCCATAACTTGGTGAAAAGTCCGCGTAGTTCGAATGAGATTGCGATGGACACTAAAACTTTCGTAAGTACTCACTACACATTATTAGCTTAAATATGAAATAATAAAAAAATCAAGTAAGTGAATCCGGAATTAGGCTAATGACACTTATTTGTCAATTTGACTAAATCCGAAGAATTCTAAGGCACTGAATACGTCCATGCGCCGTCAGTCATTTAGTAAGTTACTTGCCGGCGTCATATTATGACGGTCAGTGCCGTATTTTTTCGGGAAAACTGAATAATATTACTGTTCCATGATAATTGTTTTGATAAATTTAGCTCATAAGCATTGGAAATAGTCAGCGAATTTAGCATTAAAGAATGAAAACCCGAAAGCATTTTGAATCAAATCCCAAAAAGCATTTAAGCGTTTCTTTACTATATTCTTTTTATTGCAGCATTGCCCGTGCTGAGGACAATTGTAAAACCCTATTTAATGGCTAAAAATTCCGCCCAGGCACGGTTAGCCAGAGGTCGCGGGTTCAAGTCCCGGCATGGGTGGCATTTTTAGCCTCTAAATAGGTTTCTTTAATGTTCAACTAATCGACTCGTTGATAGGTAAACCTATCGACAGTTGATTTTTGACTACTTATGTGGAAGTTCAATGTTACCTGTATATATTATCTATCGACGGAGCTTTTATAGGAAAATTTTATAATAATAATGATATTGTGATTGACATGATTCAGCGCGTTTGTGATAGTTTAGTGAGAAACTTACAAATGTAAATCATATCGAAACGTAGCTGGATCTAAAAATACTAATCAAAACGTGCCGATCGTTTAATATGTACGAATACTTACACCATAGTCGCCACCAGTGTCTTGACACAACTTCTTGCAAATCCTAACTTCAGCTGCTAATCCGATGACTGAGCATCTAATGCCATCTGTTTTCAATGTCTGCAACAAAAATTACGCAAATTTTATCAACAATAAAATATTTAAGCCAGCTGTATTGTTTTAAGGTCATGTACACCAGCTTGTCATGTTTAATGTTAATAGTAGGCTGTCCGCCTACCCCTCCGTAATACAGGCGTGAGTTTATGTAATTTAATGTATGTTAAACGCCCTTTCCGAAATCGAAGTATTCTCTGCATCATTACGAATATTTACAGAGGTTATTAAGGTTCAATATCACAATAACATTTTTTGCAGAACCCCCTCTAGATAAACCAAACATTCTTTTCCAAGGAAAATTACATAAATTTCAACATTCTTTTAGAAAACTAATTTTAGATTTCAACGCGCAAGTAAAGTTTGTATGACACACAAGCGCAGCGCTGGTTTACACTTACGCTCCGTATCATAAGAACGATGAAAGTTGCACGTCTATTGCGTTATTAGTTTTATAGATAAAGAAATTTGTTTTGGTGTCGAGCATGCATAGCTTTCGAGTAGGGCGTCAGTATTTGAACACATTCAGGTCGCGACATAAAGGTCTAAACCCTTTGACGATGAGTGGTCAGACAACACACCTGGATCGTAGTGGTAATGTCGCTGGGGTCGCAAGTGGTGAGCGAGGCAAAGAGGACCAGGAGCTCCTTGGAAGCGTGGCTGGGCAATGGCCTCAGTACACGCCCGGCATATTCCAATGTGTTCTGTAGGGACGGCTCGCCAGTCAGAGCAACACTTTTCAAACTACAAACAAAAATAAGGCACCTTCTTCAATCTTCAATTTTATTTTAACAATTCTAAATTTGAAAAATCTTTAGAAATTTTAACAAATATTAGACACTCAATAAGGAGTCGACACCTATTTATCAGTAGTGTAACAATATTACCACCTTATAGCCTTATTATACATAATTTTATCAGACACGTGAGGGCACATGACTGACGCTCTCCACAGTTATAACAGTCGCCGTGAGTGCGGGTTCATTCACGGCGAGTGTTACAACTGGGGAAAGCATCAGTCATGTGCCCTCACACTGACGTCGGGAATAATCATCAATATTACCACAAGATACTATACAGGGTTATTTCTCAAACACAACAGCTTTTGTTCTATGAGTTTTTTTCTCAGAATTATATTTTGTGAAATATCAGGCTTAACATAATTTTATTAAATTCACGCTTTACCAATGTCGCAGCCTTCAGCGAATAATTGTCCTACATAAAAGGTCCCACATATAGTATTAAGCACTATCTATCAAACAGAGAAAAAAACCGGCCAAGTGCGAGTCGGACACGCGCACAAAGTGTTCCGTACCATTGTCTATACAACATTAGACATAAAGATCGAGAAAAACGGCAAAAATCACGTTTGTTGTGTGGGAGCCCCCCTTAAATATTTATTTTATTTTAATTATATAGAACTAAATATTCTGTGAAAATTTCAACTGCCTAGCCATCACGGTTCATAAGATACAGCCTGGTGACAGACAGACAGACGGACAGTGCAGTCTTAGTAATAGGGTCCCGTTTGGCACCCTTTGGGTACGGAACCCTAAAAACGAAAATTCAATCAAACCAATTGTCAAAAAACGGTAACAAAAAAAATTCTAACCTGGTAAAAAATAAACCTGAAGTTATAAATAAATGTTTGCTCTATTCTTTTCTGAATCTTCTGTATACAATAGATATAAATAAAATATGTCTCAGATCGACTTCCGGGCTTTAATTAGGGCTAAAAAACTGTGTGGGCTTAATCATCAAACATAATCGCCTATGTAAAGTCCTAGTTTAGTGGGCAGTATATGAGAATGGTGCGTGGACAGTATTTTGTCTTTCTGGCAAAAGAACCCGAACATAGAAAACTTACTCATTAATAGCTTTCAAGTGTTTTCTGATGTTGCCAGACAGTTCTGTGATCTTCTCGGCTCTCTTGTTTTTCATTGCAACGATACCAAGTTGACTCAGAGGGTTCTGATCGAAGAACTCTTCTACAAACTTCTCGAGAAGCTGAAATAATATTTTTTAAGCTGCAATGAAGTAGTAGATACTGTCAAACAGTTGCATTTTACTAGGTATAATTTAAACCTTGTGGAGCTACGGACCCCCACAAGTTTCAAAGCTGAAGTTAATTTCATCCTGTTCTTCAACTAAAGAACAACATGAAATTACATACCTCATAACAGTGATCGAGTGGACATTTGTAATGTTAGCGGATACGGAAACATGTAGAATTCGTAAGCGAAACGATTTTTCGTTTCGTATACAAAATCTGCTGGCATCTATCGTGTAAACATCTTTTCACAATAGGTGCTACAGATAGTCCTTTGTGCAGAGCACGCTCGGGGCCGGCTTGGCCACACAACGGACCGACCTCCCCGGAAATCCGGGAACACTGCGGAAGACCTGCAGCGACATTCGCCAGCTCCTGGCTTTCCTGGAGGAGCTGGGGTGGCAGGACTAACCTCCTTTTGGATGATACCTTCCTTTACGCAAAATTGGCTGATTTGCAATCAACTTGCAGAAACCCAAACTGTCACCAATACCAAAATATTTGCATAATATCAGCGGTGACTTCATTGGATTTCATTTTATTTCTTTTTAGATTGTTGTTATCTTCATCCTATCTATCTTTAATCGTTAGATGAATAATAATAAGATGAGCCCCTCTTCCTGTACTCAGATCAAGTAATGGGTGTACTGTCTCTGCAGCTCACTAGTTATACCTAGGTATACTCTATGTAACAGTATATATGTATCATAAATGCCTTACTATTTCTGAAGACATAGTGAGGCATTTATAATTTCTATTTCATGTTCTTTCTGTCAAAATAAAATGATCGGAATTGATAAGAACGGGTAGTTTGTATATGTGCAGCTCACCTTCAAGGTGCAAAAGAACCGCGAAGGCTTCAAGTCCTGCGCGCTCATAGCCTCGGAGCAGTCGACGGCGAGGAGCAGATGTCGCATCATGCCCAGGCGGACGGGCAAGCGGCGAGGCGCGGCGGCCTTCCTCGCCGCTTTCTGGGCAAACTCCGCCACCAGACTCTCCACCAGGCCATCTTCGTCCTCTTTTATTGCCTCCCTGGTTTAAACAGTTTCGGCAGCTGTTAAGTCTGGCATCCGTTTGCTAACACATTATAGCATGATACTGATTTAAAAATAATTAATATAATAAAATATGGATGGGATGGGGATGTATTAGCCAAATATGAATGTTGATGAAGCGAAAAAGGTCTGTCAGGATCGTGGCAAGTGGCAGACCCTGGTCTCTGCCTACCCCACTGGGATACTGGCGTGAGTTTATGTTATGTAATGTTTTTTTTTATAATAAAAAGTAGTTTTAGTTTGAAAATTAGTGAAATGCTCGACAAATCAATTTGACTTCGCATGAAAGTATCCCAGTTCTCATTTATGGGCGACACCATATAGCCACTTCTGATGTCAAAAGTCGCGACTTTCCATTACAATTTTTCTCTCTCAAATTCTGACATTTTAGCGTCACCAAACGCCTGACTTGTGCTATCGTGCTACTGCATGGGTAAAATTGTGTTACAGAATTGTTAAATTTAATGCAAAAAATTTAAAGTAAAGATAGTTTAGTTCTTAAAAAAACCCGGCCTAGTGCGAGTCGGACACGCGCACGAAGGGTCCCGTACCATTATTTATACAACATAAGACAATGATCGAATTTGAGAACAGCGCCATCTATAGAAACCAACAAGAAGCATTTAACATTGACATTTAACGACATGACATCGGCGCTATGAAGGTTACATAGATGGCCGCTAGATGGCGAGTGCTGCCTTTAGACAACGTTTGTTGTATGGGAGCATGCTTAAATTTTTTTTTTATTCTGTTATCAGTATTTTTTGTTATAGCGGCAACAGAAATACATCATCTGTAAAAATTTCAACTGCCTAGCTATCACGATTCATGAGATACAGCCTGGTGACAGACAGACAGACAGACTGATGGACAGTGAAGTCTTAGTAATAGGGTCCAAATGGCACCCTTCGGGTATGGAACTCTAAAAACAGCTACCTATGCTGGCCAAGGGCGTACAGGCGCAAGACCTAATAATTCTTATACTTATACATGCACAGGACATATTTATTTTATAAGCCTTTTCACTCATGTTTGACAAATAATAATCTATATCTTTATGTAATATATACAAACCTGTGTCACACTGTTGGTTATCGAACTCCTTCAAAACGGCATCACCAAAATTCAAATCAACCAAAATTTTTTGTGTGTATTTGGTAGGTCTGAGAATAGTTCATAGGCTAATTAATATGGCAAAACAGTGTTTGCCAGGCCAGCAAGTTAGTCTACTTATAAGTAGAGACTATCCAGTGTAACCTGACAACAATGCATGGACAGAGCCAGACTTTAATTACTCTCAGATTGTAGACTCTGACCATAAATACAGTGCATAAGGATAATTTCAGATTTATAATGTTGACCCTACATGGCCACAACCCAGTATAACAATATACCTATAGAGAATAGGCGGGAAACAAATTAGTGCTCCATGAAGTGAACTCATTTAAAAACATACTTTATAAACATTTTACAAGTGCATATAAGGTGAGAGGAATAATACAAAGTAAGGGGCGAAAGAGCTTGGTTTGGAGTACTTTTAAGATAAGAATTTCATTTCATTTAGCTTTGGTATACATGAAACAAACCATTGATAGAAATCATTAAAATCTGGGAAGAAATGATCTTAATTGAGTTATTTGCTTATCCTAGGTCATTCAATAATCTCATTAATTCAATAGTACAAACCCCCTGTTACGAATTAGTGGACTATGACAGTATTAAACAAAAATTATAACCAAAGCTGGGCATACAATGAGATCCCGTAACCACCCATCCAAAATTGCTCTGAAATAGTGCCCAGCTGGAACGAGAAAGGGAGGACTTCCTAAACCCAAAGCCCTCTTTCACAAAACTACAATTCATGGTTTACTATGACAATTCGACATACATTGGAAAGTAGCTTAACCAACAGATTAAATAAGAAGACTCAGCTAAGCAATGTACATCGAAGTATCATAATAAACTAGGAATTGTAGTTTTATGAATGGCGGGCCTGGAGACACTCAGTCCAGCAGGAAGCAACCGATATCGGGACAAATATGGACGAGCTTGAATTGATGGCGCAAAATCGACCGCTATGGAAATCTTTTTCGAGAGCCCTGTGTCCTTGATGAGGGATAACAGGAAGATGATGATAACCAAAATTTAGTGAAACAAAAATTTTTGCAAGGTTCAAATAATAATGTTATCAACTCCGCGAGTTATCCTCGTTCTGACGCTCACATTATTTTTGATAAGACACGGGTTGGTTGGTAGAAATTTTTATTTTTAAAACTATGCAAGACAAGTACGAAAGGCGAACTTACCATGTTTTTTCGTAACCCGACTCCCACCGATATTCTTTAGGATCTTCTTCTTCATCTGCCATACTTGACTTGTGCAACGATGGCGAACAGACGTTAATCGAAATCCTAGTCGAAATGTCGAAAAATCTGAAAAAGAAAGCAAAAAAGCTTTTGTAAACAAACTAGTGATTATATTCTCTGTGGCGCATGCCAGAGAGAATGTAAGCACTACGGCGCATGCCAAAAAAATGCCAAGGTGTTGCCAACTCGGATTTTGAAAAAGGCGTAGGCCACATTAGAAAAGTGCCGTAAAAACCGGCTAAGGGACACATTACCAGAGGTAGGCAGCAGCGCCTTCTGCGGAGATGCCTGCCATGCCAAGCGTGGCGGGTATGGCAAATACCCCCATGGCCGAAAACCAAAAAAACAGGCCCCCAGTCCCCGGCAGCACCGCTATTCCTGGCTACGGTAGCGACCACGGTAACGGCGGAGCAAGGGATGCTAAGAATCTCCGGCAGAGATCCGGCTACCACCCCCAACAGCGAAAACGACTGGCCCTGTCTGTTGACACACAACATTCGCACATGGAGGACAGAAGAAAAGCTAATGGGTAGGTTACACTAGGGATACCCTAGGGTTATCTGAAGTCCGTCGAGAGGGCAAGGACACGATAACCCTGGAATCCGGTAACCTACTCTACTACCGGGAGGGCGAGAAATATCTAAGAGTTACCTAAATGAAATATTATCAGAGAAATATCTAAGAGTTACATGTTCTTGGCCCCTTCAAAGTAATAGCCGGCTATGCTCGGAATTTCTCTGCGAGATCGAATCAGAAATGCTGAGATCCGTAGACGAACGAAAGTCGTCGATACCTATAGCCCAGCGGATTAGTAAAAGTCAAAGTCAAAAATTTTTATTCACTATAAAAACAAAATGTTAACTTAATGAACGTCAAAGCTGTTAGTTTCACAATTAATAATAGATTATGCGGAGAAGTTGGAGTTGCAGTGGGCGGTGACCGAAAAGTTCTCGAATGGAGACCACATATCAACAAGCGCAGCGTAGGATGACCAGCCAAGGATGGACAGATGACCTCATCCAAGTAGCAGGAAGACGCTGGATGCAAGCTGATTCCAACCGGTCTTTTTGGAAATCCATGGAGGAGGCCTATGCCCAGCAGTGGACTTCTTGTGGCTGATCAATGATGATGATTAAATAAATATTAACCTGTTAGATTATGACCTCGAAAAGAACAATTAAAACCATAGGGATGCTGGCCCGATCGGCTCCTGTAGAATTCTACACATTAAAGTAAATAATAATAGACTGTTATTTATTAATTCAATTCTTTTCAATATTTTTTTATTAACAAATTATTCAATACTGACTATAATTTCGTTTTCTTTTGGTTCAAAAGATTTTTCGTATATGTTAACAATAAGTATTACCATACCTATTATATTTCTTCGCAATGTGTATCGGAATCATCATCATACAAAAAATCCGAGCAAATACCCATGAAAATATAACCCCTCTAAAAAATCCCATCCCACTTTTTATCCCCATTAGAAGGAAAACCCCTAAGTTGGAAACTCAGTAAAATCACTATATTGTACGGCCCGATAACCTACAGCCAATAATGCACACCCCAATAATTCATGCCTAAAAGACACCAATATATTGGGGTGTGCATTATTGCCTGTTATCGTGTCGCGCAATATCGGTACGGACCGATTCAATGAGACGTACGCGCTCCAAATCCTGAACGATTTCAGTCGTCTGACTGTCAAATTCCATACTAATTGCTATCGCAAGCGTCAGGATTTCGACAGGATTTGGTGCGCATAATTAGGCCCATGGATAGACGCATAGAGCAATGGACGAGACCAACGAGATGCCGGTCTCCGATTAATGATACAAAAGGGGTTAAAGTACGACCAATACTGTACGGCAATATTGTACATAGTATAGTTAAAGCCAATAATATGGGGTCCATAATTCTTAATTGTACTCTTTCATCTTCACCTTCAGCCTTTATCTTAATTCAAATCGAACTTCACATCACAACAATCTAGCGAGGAAGGTTGGACGTCGTGTGGGACACGTAACGTACCAACGTGGCGTAGGCTAGATACAATGAAGGTGTGCGTTTCGACTGCTCGACTACGGCGTATTTAAAAAAAAGTTATATGCCAAGATTTTGTCACATTTGTCAAAGTCGATTCCAAAAACCGTAAATTTGTCAAAGCAATGGTTTAAAAGATATAAAGGTTAGGACGTGGCCGCGCCATCAAAATGCGGAGAACTGCGTGGCCACGGAGATCTTTAAAACAAAGCGTTGCAGAGGTCTGAAATAACTTGTAAAACCTAGAATTCTAGAGTTCTCCACGTTTCGATGGCGCGGCCATGTTCAAACCCTTATATCTTTTAAATCATTGCTTGACGAAAAGGTTTTGGGAATCGACTTTAACAAAATTTTAAAAAATCGTCGCTTGTAACTTTTTTTGAAAATACACCGTGGCCGAGCAGTCGAAACGCACACATGATCAAGTGGGCAATCTCACGTGACGTCACCTACTTGGCTTGGCGTACGTGGACTCAGTATGGTTCTAGATTGAAGGTGAAGGGGATATCGCTATACGCTGTCCCATGCGTAGGCCAAGTTAGTGGTGTGCTTCGAGAATCTAGATCTTACACTTGTTGTGACAGTCACGATGTCGATGCACGAGTATCTATTAGTTCGGATTGGAGACGAACTACTTATTGATTCACCCCCGGTTTCTCGTACATTAACAAGCTGTTAATCTACTGTTAACAGCTGTCAGTGGTTTTTTTGTATGCACTTTGGTCAATTGACAGCTGTTAACAGTAGATTAACAGCGTGTTAGTGTACGAGAAACTGGGGGTCAGACAGGCGTAGTATTTTTTAATGACTCGCGAAGCTCATACGTCTAACCGCGATAATTTTAGGTAAAATTTAATTACCTTAAATTCCCCAGCCAGCGTTGCAGCTGACGTGGTCACCGGTAGACTGAAGTGGTGAGTACAGACAATTACTGTAGTGAGGGTAGGTGGTCTACACCCTCAAGTCACTCTTAGATTTTCTCAGCGGGCCGACACAGCGACACACAACACTCACTGCGTCCGCGGACAGGTCCGGTGATAAGGCACGAGATTTTAACAATGGATTCTTGAAACCATCTCTGATGAAATTCTTCGATAGTAATGTCGATCGGTTGAGAGAACTTTCAGTCAGTTGATGTAGCTCGATCTAGAGTGGTTCGTTCCGGCCTCCAACAGGTGTTCAGCTATTGCGGACTTGTTGACCTGCCTATTTTTGACTGCTTATTTAAGGTGTATTTCGATTTACCACAGATTATTTAAACTGTATTGAGGAGAGTTACGTGTTTTTATAAATAATACCGTAAACGTTTATACGCTTGCATTTTACCCAGTTGCGTTATGTACGGGTGACTGCATATAAATATGAAGATCGAGTTGCTGTCGATTGTTCTACCATGCACATTATGCCTGTCGTTAGATGACAATATAAGATACAAAAATACATAGGTAATGTATAAAAATCTCTGTTATCGATCTCCTCCGTATCTGACGGCTACACCGATTTTTATGATCTTTTTTTGGGTAAGTAGGAATATTTGGTAGGTCTGGGAATAGGTCTTAGGCTTATTATTATGGCCTACTTAATTGACTAATTAATTAGTCTGATATACAAAAATCTCGGGTCACAGTGTTTGTTATCGAACTCCTCCGATTTTTTATGATTTTTTGGTGTATATTTAGGTAGGTCCGAGAATAGGTCGTTAGTAGGCTAATTATTATGGCATGTCTCCATAATACAAAATTAATTTGGTCGTCTACCAAGTTTGTCGGCCTTGGAAGTGTCGGTCAAATATGTCGCCTCCACAAACACTTAAAGTTTGTCATATTACTCCGATTTGGTTGATAATCTGCTATTGGTTGAAATTAAAATATGCTTGTTTGCTATTGGTTGTTAGAATAAAATGTTGCATAGAAAATATACTTTGTCGGCCAACACCAGAGGGCATTCTTGCAGTGTCGGCCACGCTGTTTTTTTTGCTCACAAAATTTTCGATTACCGTGGTGGGAAGGTGATTTGTTGAGTTTTGTTTTGATCTGTGAAGAGTTCAAAAAATTAATACATTGACATTGTTTTGGTAAGTGCATTCTCAAATAATTAATTTATCTACTGTTGATGCAACGGTATGCTTTGTGTAACGAACGTAGATGAAAATGCATTATGAAAGTAAGCCTGCCAGATGCGTCAGCTCGTCAAGACAATTCAGGTTTCGTGGCTTTTTTATTTTCGCAAACATTAAGCAACGTAACTTACATTCTGTCGTACTATCCACTGTAATTCATGGTTTAAATTTACTGAAATACCACGCAAAACAAAGTATTCTTCTAAGTGTCCACTGCTGTCTTGATAAATAATTCAAAGATAATTTGGCGGGAAGTCGTCGCTGGACCCGGCTACAAATTTAATGAGGTTATGCTTTGATTATCAAATTGTCTTCTAATTCTATCAGAATAAACCTGTCGAAAATGAGTAACGTCGAAGAAGGGGAGACAGCCACCCCTAATGATGAGGTGCCCGTTGGTAACCCTGAAGAACTTGCCAACAATCCTGCTGCACTAAAAGGTTAGTTTTCGGAACTATACTAATTTAATAAAGCGAAATGCTTAAATACGTATCGACAATACAACATTATTATTAAAATCGTCAGACAAGTGACTCTTAAGACAAACAAGTATACAATATTGTTCTATCAAATGGTTGCAATTTCAGAAGCCAATGATGAAATGGCTGTGCTAGATGTGCTGGTTTGTGGCCAGTGCCACTCAGCCGTCCACTTTATAGAGGAATTCAAGGAGCACAAAGAAGGAAGCAACTGTACTGGAAAGTCTCCTGTCAGAGATAGTGTAAGTTTCTTATATTATTTTCAACTTATTATTTGGTGTGATTATTATGAAGCCTACTATCCTGCTCTGCCTAACCCAGTTAATAAAATCTATTTCTAGAATGTAACAATAAATAGCCACTTTCTTATATTCCTCTGGCTCCCACGCATTTACCATCTTGTTAGTCTATTTCATGCTCCTATATCGATAACATAAAAGTTTTTGAAACACAATTTCAGGTCATTTTTTTATAGACCTGAGATAATTTTATGGAACATCTAAATTTATCCATAAATATTCTTTTTACCTTCGCATTGGATCCAAAAATTAATCAAGTTCCTTTTTTATTTTAACATAAAGAATTTACACTTTGTGTTTCAAAGTAAAAATGTAAGCTGCCTCAGGTCGAATTTGTAGCAGAGAAAAAGGCACTAATAAATAAGTCAATCCCCTAACTTGCTTATGGTGCTGTAGTCACAGATCACAATTTTCATTTACATTCTCTTAGTATTTGAACTACATCTAGCTTATCTCAACTACTATGTTATCATGAACTCATAGGATTTATTGAAATCTTTGTC
Organism: Yponomeuta malinellus; assembly: GCA_947308005.1. NCBI lineage: Eukaryota > Metazoa > Arthropoda > Insecta > Lepidoptera > Yponomeutidae > Yponomeuta > Yponomeuta malinellus. The sequence continues at coordinate 8,031,312 of OX371006.1, read as the reverse complement.
CTTAAAATATACAATTGAATGTTCTAGATAGCTTGAATAAAAACAGTTTGGCTAAGGGCCAATTTTTCAATTGTCAGATAAGACGTAACTGGAGAATAAATTGCATGCTATCCCTGTCTAATTCATACGACAAGACAGTGACAACACCAGATTTATTCTCCAGTTAAGTTTTATCTGACTATTGAAAAATCCGGTCTAAGTAGTATAATTTGGCTAAAAAATAAACAATCTTTTGTTTCAGACTGAAACCAAAGCGCAGGTGTGGGCATTCCTACTATGGAAATGCTCATCATTCCGCGAAGGCAACAATGCAAATACGGAGAACAGTTGGAAGCTCTACCAGCAGTGGTGCCGCATGCCCGAAGTGCAACGCTCAGCCTGGATCACTGCTGGGACCAATGTGCAGGCCTTGTCTAAATATGCACACTCTAAAGTTGTAAGTGATAAGATAAGAATATTCTTTATTGTATGAGGGGTTTTGCCATAATCGCCACCCTTGGCAGGCAGGTTGGCGATCGCAGTATGCGGTTGGAATCTCAGGAAGACGCTGCTGCCCATCTCCTGGTAATTTATTTCCTTAGTCGCCTTCTACGACATCCACGGAAGGAAATGGAGTGACGCTATTCTTAATCCGGCGCTACGCGGTTTTTTATCCGGCGCCACACAGTTTTAATAATAATACGTACTGATACTTAATAATAGACTTACATAAACTTTACTTAAATACTGATAAACAAGTGTTAGTTGGATTGCTAGGATTAATATTGATCTCAGCAAGTCTGCATGTGTTGTAACTCATTAGTCATTGTGTAGACTTGTATCATTTAAACAATCAGCAATGAAATATGGTTTTGTCTTCTCTAAAATCTATTCTGTCAGCAATAAAAGGTTGGCTGAAAGAACAAAATTGTGCAGCAGAAGATTCCAAATCCAATACATGAAGGACTTCCACTCCAAACAGTGAACCTCACCCTCTTCAGAAAAAAAAAAAATGTCTTAAAATTTAATTACTTATTTTGCTTTCCCTGTTTGAGTAATATCCTGACCAAATTAATCTTAGCCTACTTGTTGCTGCTCCAATAAGTACTCTGCTTATTATATTTAGTTTGGTATCATCATAAGCAGCTTATATACGTCCCACTGTAGGGCACAGGCCTTCTCTCAGGGAGAGAGTATGGGCTTAATCACCACGCGTGCCCACCGCGGATTGGCGATTTCAAGCGCTGAGGTATGTGAATAGCTCAGACACCCAGGTTTCCTCACGATGTTTTCCTTCACCGTTAGCGAGTGGTATTGCTACTATAACTTTACAAATGTGCATAACTTAGAAAACAAAGTCATAGGTACATGTACGCACTGGGATCGAACCTGGGTCTCCCGTTTCCGAGTCCAATGTTCTACCGACTAGGCTACCACCGCGGCCATTTAGTTTAGTATACTTGCCTTGTATTGCCTCTCATCTATTTCTTAATCTCATTGTCCAGCCAGTGCAATGATTGTTTGCATAGTTTTGCCAGTAACTATTATTAACTAATGTTTTATTTCCCTTCTAGACGGAAGTTAAGGCTGATGACCAACTGGTTCCTGTGCAGACCCCAGCTCCAGATGCAGTTAAGAAAGGTCGTGGTAGACCCAGAAAGATACAAAAATTGGTGAGAAAACACTGTATAGTGCTAACGCACCGCCAGTTTCTTCATTGAGAATTTAACTAGGGAAACACGTCAAAGCATCAGACTGAAAAAGAATAACAGTATTATTTATAACAACGCGATTCCATAAAATACTCGATAAATGCCAATTCAAATAGTCTGTGGTGGAGATTTTATAAGGAAAATACGTAATCACAGATTAAATAAACTGCCTCTGAGGAGTGCTTTAGAGGAATCGAGTTTTTGTAAATAAGGCCGTAAAACTTTTGAGAAATCATGTTTTTATATTCATGAAGACAGAGATTAAAAAAAAAATCTATATTTATGTACACACAATGATATACTAAATATATATATTTCAAAGTGTCAAATTTTGTAGGAGGATTCGGAAACTCAACCTTCAGGCGAAGAGAGTGATGATATTGTGAAAGCAACTCCTGGAAAGAAGATTCCTTTGGGTACCAAGACTGTTGCTGCCAGAACTAAGGTAATTTTTTATTGAAATAAGGTGTCTGATGATGCCTCGCAATCTAATTTCCGCTCCAATCGGTTCTTCGAAATTAGACATATTTCGATTTGTTGCCACACTATCTTCTATGCAACAATCTATGTATGTTTTTTTTATTCAGCCTCAGTGGAACACAATTCCTAATAAGCAAAGGCATTTTTAGTTCTCCACTCCACCCTGTCTCTTGCGACTTAATTGGGGAATGAAGAACAATGCTTTGCTTGAGCTGCTTTTCCACAGACAAAAGTTTTTCATTATTTATATTCTCTAACATTAGGTAGAGAATATATATTAATAGTTGAGTAATCCACTTTCTTTGCTCATAAAAAACATGGGCTTATATTTCGCTCGACGCCTTTTACCCGTACCTATATTCCAGGAACTAATGGAGAAGGAATCCGTTCGCAACGCCCAAGAGCGCGTGCCGCCGGAGGAACGAATCGCGCGCCGTACTGAGGAGGGTATGGACCCCTCTGAAGGCGGCGAGTATGTCGTGGAGAAGATCCTCGCCAAGCGGTTCAATCCGCGCCGCAAGCAGTATGAGTATCTGCTCAAGTGGGAGGGCTATCCGCAGTGAGTAAAAACTTGACCCTTTATTTTATACAGCATAAGAGCGCGTGCCACCTGACTAAAGAAAGCATGGGTTCACCCGGAGCCGAATGCATAATGAGTCTCGGCTCAACTGGGAGGGCTATCTGCAGTGAGTAGAAACTTGAGCCTTTATTTTATACAGCGTAAGAGCGCGTGCCGCCCGACTGAAGAAAGCATGGGACCGACTGGTGCCTAAAGCAGTATGAGTATATGCTCAAGTGGGAGGGCTGTTCGCAGTGAGTAGAAACTTGAGAGCCTTTTCTTATTCAGTCCGAACACCCCGAACAGCTTATCAAGCTCAGAACACAAGTTCAACCGGCGCCGCAAGCATTATTATGAGTATAAACTCAATGGGGAGGGCTATGCGCAGTGATTAGAAACTTGAGCCTTTATACAGTGTAAAGTGTAAGAAACGCGCCAGAGCGCGTCCGAAAGAGCATATCCCGCGCCGCTCCGAAGAGGGCACATAACCATCGATTTCGAGTATCTGCTCAAGTGGGAGGGTTATCCGCGGTGAGAAGAAACTTGCGTTTTTATACAGCGTAATAAGAGCGCTTGCGAAAGAGCGTATCACGCGCTACTCCGAAGAAGTCACGCGCTACCCATCGAAGAGCAAGTGGTGGTGAAGGTATTCGCCAGTCCGCGCCGAAAGCAGCAGTACGAGTAACTACTTATCTGGGAGGGCTATAACACATATCATTGTTCCATATTTACAATTAATGTAGCAATTAAGTAATAATTAGTTTTTCTTTGTGCTTTACTTGCCCTGTCCAGCTGTTTAATACTCTAAATATCAAGGCTGGCTGGAAGAATTTTTTATTGAAATAAGTCCGCCCTTGCTCATAATCTGTTTGTGCATTAAAGTGTCACAGACAAACACAATCACTTGTCCTGGCACCAAACTAGGATACCCTGTGCTATGGTAACCAGGCAAGGACATCACACACGCGGAAATTCACCCAGAATGAGGCCATGTGTATCAATTTACGGCGCCCTCCAGTGGGAATCGAACGCACGACCTCCGGCATGGTAGTCAGACCGCTAGACCAACGAGGCAGTCTATCTGCAATGTGTAGAAAGTATTTTTTGTATGCAGCGCAAAAAGCGCGTCCGAAAGACAGTATTGCGCGCCGAATAGGGCATAGAATACGTTTGCCGGTTCTCCTTTTCAGAATCTTGGCCGCATCGGCTATGGGTTTTTCGGCAGATACGACCAGCCCACTGCCACTGCCAGCTTGCATTTATGTAATGACTCTTACGGTCTTATTTATAAAAACTCGATTCCTTAAATTCAATTCAATTCAAATATTTTTATTAATTGTAAAAACAGAATGTTTACTTAATGAACGTCAAAGTTGTTAGTTTCACAATTAATGGATTATGTGGAGAAGAAACTAACAAAGAAAACACTTCAAAAACGCCGATGAAATAGGCTGTGGTGCAGATTTTACAAAGAAAAGATGTGGCCACAGATTAAATAAACAGTTTTGGATTGGTTTTAGTTTAATCGTGTTTTTATAAATAAGGCCGTTAATGTTTACGGAAACTGACCACCGTTCCTTAATAGTGAACAAAACACCTGGGAACCAGTGGAGAACATGGAGACATCTAAGAATCTGTTGGAAGCATTTGAGAAACAACTGGCGCGACAAAAGGAACTCAAGGCGTTGAAGGCACAGCAACAGCAGCAGGTGCAGGTTTGTTTAACTCATTTATGTTTTCCACAGGAGGATGTTTTAAATTCGACTGTAGTTTTATACAGGCAACAAAAGTTACCTCGTTTTTTCTTTGAAATGTTTTTTCGTTACTTTTCTTGTTGTTCCTTAGTGCATCAAAAATATTCTTCATTAAGTTTGCTTCAGTAACTGTAATTTTGATACTCCGTAGCGTTGTGTTCCAGCGATGTTAATTGTCTGAATTTTGAGGCTACGATTCACTGTCTTAAGTATTCACCAGAAACCTTTTTTTGTTGTAGGTCAAACAAATTTCAACACCACTCATCAATAAAGTGAAGGCAAATGAAACTCCGACCCTCACTCCTACTGGGTAAGGACTAAGAATTAAACTATAATTATAGATTATTATATAATATAAATTTAAACTGCATTATCATCTAAAACGAAGTTTAACTTTAGTTTTAACTTCACTCTAGGCGCCTGCAAAGAACCAGCAAGGCGCGTGCGCTTGACCAAGTGAAAGCTTGGTGCGGTGCGACTGACGACGAGCCCGCGCCGAAGCGAGTCAAGAAGGAATCTAGTGACGATGACTTTAGCGACAGTTCCTCATTTAAAGGTAACTTGCAACTGGCAAACTGGTAACTAGCAAGATTTTTCCGATAAACTGCATTAGCAGTTGCAGTTTTGTGTAATTGTTAATCTTCAGGTTTTTTTGTAACTTAATGATTATAATTATTAGTTCATGGTTCGAACTTTACGTCGTTCTGTGGTAAACTTGGTTTCACTGTTCTGGTCAATTTAAGAGCCGTCGAACTCATTTCAAAACCAAACTGGGTATATAGATCGAATGGTAAAATTGGAGCTTACCTTCAGGGTTTCTGTACTTATTGCGTTTTTTTCTAATTAAACTTCTGTTTCACAGAAACAAAAGCTATTTGCTTAAGCATAAGACGCCATTTTTTAAGATAGCCGATAATGCATGAAATTTTCCAAGATGGCTGATAAGATACGCTATATTCCAAGATGGCTACTCTTGCTAGCTTATTTGCTACACAGGAGATCACACACCATTGGAAAACCAAGGTGGAACGGCACCAAATTTCTGCTGTTATGCAGTGTTTAATGTGTGCGACTAACCCCCTACTTTTGGCACTGTTCCCATTCCAAGCCGCGACCGTAGGAGGGTGTAGAATGTAAAACAAAGTTAAATAAAAAATGCACTGTAATTCGCCGACAAACTGCCAAGCCGGTTTTCGAAGGTTTTGCTATTTCAAAAATGTACTACATTTGAAAAAAGATGTTACATTCGATCAATTTTATTTCATGTCACAGAAGAATCACTCAGGATAACCAAGGTCTCTGACAAGAAGCAGGTGAACGGGCAGCCTCCCAAGGCGTCCCTCGACCCCGAGCTGGTCAAGTCGCTCGGCCTGAGCGGCAAAGGCATGCCCAACATCAAAGGGGTCATCAAGGTGGACCCTAAACACATGCCCAACCTTAGCACTGGTGAGTTACTTGAATTTTGTCGGAAGAGTTGGATTGATAGCACTAAGATAAGAGTCCGACCAGATTTCCCTCTTATTCGAATATAAGTGAGTGATTTCATAATTAAGTTAATAATAAGATAAGAATATTCTTTATTGCACACAAGAAACATAAATATAAGTTAAGAAAGTTTTACTACAAACACACTTACTTCGTGTGCCCGACATAAGTGCTACGCACCTCTGCCGCAGTTACTTTCAGTCCACACATACATCATTTACGGCAGTAGTATTTTGTATGGATCGCCACCGCCACCGCGTTGGTGTGTTTTATCCTTGAGTGGTGTTCTAGTAGCAAGGAATATAAAAAAATATTTGGTATAGTGATGATGATGATGGTTCTTCACGACCGGATTCGGCCATGGCGATTGTTACGCCTCTGGAGAGCGTTGGTCATGTGCTCTCATATGACTGATGTAGCTTATCTTGCCTATAAAGGTGCGGTTGCACCGACTACAACTTTACAAGTAAGTTTCTCGTTTGAGTAGTGGTATTGTACGGCAGCTGGTGGTCTACATCTGATTTCATCACGTCTAGCGTCAATAGCAGCTCTTCGTTTGGCTTCGAAATCAAAGATGTTAGTTTCAACTATATGGCGCCACACGACTCGGTCTTTTGCCTTCTCTTCCCATGTCGTTGTCGAGTGGTCAATTTCGCATCGTTTCATGTGACCTTTCTGCACGTCCTTAAACCTAAGGAACTGCCCGCGTTTCTTGCGTTTCCCCTTGACGAGTTCAAATGCATTTTGCCATTCTCTCCTCTGGCATCCGATGAACATCCGTCGATCCGTCGTCTGATTCGTCGTCGTCGTTGGTATAGTACATGTTCAACTACTGCAATCTAGCTATTCCCTTGAATTCAAGTGTTTGTACGTTTGTTTCAGGTGTGTATATAATGTCAAAAAGCTCTGGTATCATGAAGATCGACTCGCCCGGAAAGATCGGCCCCGGCCTCAATATTGACCAAGATGTCATCAGGAAACAGATCCTTGCAGCCAAACAGGTATGCGATGCCAGTTTGTTGGTATTTTGTTTACCGCGAAATCACGATCATAATTTTGTTATGATCGCGATTAATAATAATAACTTCCACTCAATACAATCACTTGACTTTATTATGTGAAATTAATTGCCTTACAGTTCAGTCATGTTAAGAATTTTGATGACGTTGCTTTTTAATTACCGACGTAAATCAAAATTGTTTGTTTGTATCAGTATAAATGTAGTAAAATAGATTGAAAGTTTTGAAAAGTTACATTCTATGATTTTTTTAAGGGTGTGATTGGGTGTCATGTCAAGGTGCATTTTTTCAATAATTCAGATATAATTCCCGTCGTTTCGGCAACATTGCAATAGTCTCAGTATCTATAGAAAAATCTTCTTTGGCTATGCACTGTTACAAAAATTGTTGTCAAATCTTTCAGAAAAAACTGGAAGAGGTCAAGAAGGCTTCACCGAGGACTCCTATGCAACAGGTAACACTATAATCGAAGTTTATTTACTCAAGTATGCTGACATTCAATTCGACTATAACACTGGAAACTTCAAGTTGAGGCAACTGTCTTAGTCCCATTGGATAGAAAAGGTAGGTGATAGTTAAAGCTTTCCTATCGACCCACATACCAAACTTTCGAGCTCAATCTATTTACAAAGAAAGAAAGAAAGTTCTCCTTTCCCTTGACAAAAACCAAACAATTTTCACAGGTGAAGAAGACAATAAGCCCGAGTGGGCAGCAGGTTACTGAGAAGACCATCATCACGCCGTCGGGCCAAAAGATCATCCAGCGCACAATACAGCGGCCCGGCGCCGTTGATGGGAAGTCGCCCGTCAACCTGCTCAACAGGAAACTCTCGCAGGTACATCATCATCATCAGCCCAGCTCTGCCAACTGCTGGTTATAGGCCTTTTCGCGGGCTCTGCCGACTTGACCACATCGTCCGACCGTAGCAGCTCTCGCAGTTACATGATGTTTTTTTCATTCTACAGAGAAAACATTTTTTGTGGCTATATAAATGTCTGCCTGAGGCTGTATGTCAGTGGATGTGGATTACCGTCGTGCGTCCCAGGTGGTGTTTTTGCTTTGTAGCTGTCGTTGATTGTAGATAATTTTCAAAGGTCATTGTGGTGTAAAATGAATTTATTGCGGGTTTTTTGTTTAGAAAGTGCAGCAATAAATATAAATAAATGCCTCAAGTCTTCACCGGCCCTCTCAATTGTTATTTCATTTGTTTAAGCGTTTCTGACTATGAATTTGACGAATAGGAAACATTTTTCCAACGCGACGATAATTTTTTTCGTACCACTTTAAATTGAGATTTTCGATTTTGAAACAAAGATTTTGATTGCAAATTAATCATTAGCACTGCTTTCCCCAGTTGACCAAACAGATGCGTTGGGACTCCCGGGAAAACTTCATGTATATTCATTTATATTACGCTGCCTCGCCGTTGAAAGTTGTGTTTATGAATTTGTTCAAACGTGTCATCGGCACTTTTGCAATAACCCAGGTACAAATTCCCCGTGCTTCAAAAATACTCGAGCAGCAAACGTATTGCAGGGCGACAGCTTACTGCGGCGCGGCGGCGGCACTCCGGGGCGCGGGCGCGGGCGCGGCGGCCTGTCTGTCGCCACGGCCGGCGGGAACATCGTGCGCATCCGCGACCGCACCGTCACCCTCGACTTCGACCAGGTAACCACGCATGCGACACACACACACACACACACACACACACACACACACACACACACACACACACACACACACACACACACACACATACACACACGCACGCACGCACGCACGCCCGCACGCATGCACGCACCGCACTATTTAAACAAATTGTGCGAAAGAGACGTTCTGAGAAGTGGCCTCTATGCGAACGGTGGATGATTTGCGAAGTCGACATTTCGCGGCGAAGCACTCGTTACAAAAGAACAACAATAACATGTAGTAACACCAGTCACCCTCCCGCAGTCGGACGCGTCGTCGGAGACTTCGGACGGCATCGAGGACCCGTTCCCGAAGGACCTCGGGCCGCTGCCGCCGCCTAGCCCCGAGCGCGAGCTGACCATCTGCCCGCTCACCGGCAAGCGGTTGGCGCGGGCCGAGGGCGAGCCCACGCCGCCGCCCACGCCCTCCCCGCCGCCCACTCCGCCGCCGCAGCAGGAGCATCCGCTGCTCATGAAGGTATGGTTCATCGAGGACCCATAATATTGGCTTTGGTTTTGTTAAAATTTATTTATTTATTTATTATAAAATAATTGAGTTTGGTGTTGAAATATTTAAATAGGGGAAACCAGACTATCATTGCCCACTGCCAATGATTGCCCACTATTAGAAAAAAAAACGTTTTGTTACCTATGTACACTACGTACTTCCATAATTTTAAACAAGATGGCACTATGAACATTTTGCACCTTGAAAAAAGTTTTATCCTGGCAACCCTGTGAAAATAAAATTAGTAGTGGCGGATTTTGTCTTGTGAGGTGTACCCGTTGCTCAAAAAGGTAAGAATATTAATAATTTTCTTAAGGATAACGTTACAATTTTGTTGTGGTATTGTGGAACTTTAATTAAATTAGTGTTTTATACGTGTTTGGTGTAACAATAGACAACTTATAAACACAATTAGCGTATAAAATCTTTGAAACTACCTTTTTTAACGGTTTTTTGAGGGGTGGGCAATTACTGATCGGTTTTATTACGTTTTTCAGTAATAGCCCACCTATTTTTCAGTTATTGCCATGAGCAATAGTTATAGCTATTGCCCGGGCAATAACTACTTTTACAGTGCTTTGCTTTCTCAATGTTCAGAATGCCAAAGATACCTAAAGCAAATTATTCCAAGGAACGGCTGGATGATGCCATTAAAGAGATACAAAATAACGTCCATAAATTATCTGTTCACCAAATATCAGAAAAGTATGGAGTACCGAGAACAAGTTTAAACTTTAAAATGGCATTAGAAAAGAAGCAACAAGAAAAAGAAGATGCAATAAAACAAAAAGAGGAAAAGAAATTGAAAAGAGAGACCGAGAAAACAATTTATTAATGTAAGCAGAGTAAATACGTTTTTTTGCCATTATAAAATCATTTGTAATAATGGGCAATGACTGTCATTTATAATGGCAATAACTGGGCAATAACTGAGTTATTTTAGGTAGTTTTGTTTAATTTTTTTAATAGGTGTTAATGTTGATTTTATCCTGAAAAAGTTTCATAAAAATAAAAAGAATTTAACCTAGTTTCAGTTTAATAAAATTTTTCGTTGATTAATAAAGATTATTTTGTTTTTATGTAAGAATATGTGTTTCAATCCGTTAACCGGGCAATAACTGTATGGATTCCCCTATCTAAGTTAAAACGATAAATCGATGAAATAAAAACTTAGGAATAACAAAACGTTTTGAACGACGGGCGCCGATTTCATTCGGGAAGATGATCGGTATTACGACTCTCAAACTTAGACAAGTCGCTATCGCGATCATAATCCCAATACCTTTGAAAGGGATCGCGATAGATTCGAAAGATAGACAGTTAGGCCCTCGGTCCCCTAGGACCTCGGGCCGCCGCCGTCGGCTCTCAACATCCGATGCTTTCTCTCTGTCTTCCCAGCTTTAGTCCCACATGATGGTGGGATCTGCTTCCTTTACTTTTCTCTCCACTTCTCCTTATTCATGACCTCGTTTGTTGAGGCTCTGCATTCTGTAAAATCTTTCTTTACTACACCACCTAGTTTTCGGTCTTCCTCTGGATCAGGATCAGCTGCTGTTAAAAGTATATTTCATTACATTAAAAAAAAAAACCTTGATCGTTATAAAATTAGAATATTTTATTAAATAGATCACGTTTCTATCTTCCCTTCGACTTACGCCATTTCATTTTATTTCGCTACGCAAAGCAATGTGGCGCTACGCATTAAGCAGTTTGAATAGTCTATGTGCCTGAAGGTGTGATTTTATTTTCTGAGTGGCTTGTAGGCAGTCTTTGAGAACGGTTCCATCTATCGCACTTCAAGAGCGTTCTTACGAATTCGATAAATCGCACCCTCGGTAGTACAAAGGCAGAAATTACAAAAAATGGTAAAATGAGTTAAGGATGCAGAAATGCGACTTATTAACTGAATGATGGGAGTCTTTATCCCACTAGATAGAGGAGTGTTTTTAAGGCATTTCTGCATACTTAACTCATTTTACCATTTTTTGTAAGTCGTGCCCTTGTACTATCGAAGGTGCGATATGTGTTGTTTACAAGTATTAACTTCCAACAGGTGGAGATGTCTCCTGGAGGCACCACAGGCATGCTGGTTCAAGGAGACGGCGCGCAACCCTCGCTGCCTATGCTTACAGATGAAGATGGTGTAAGTTACCTGTTCCCTAACTTAATCTGTAGAATTCTAAAGGACCCGATCGGGCCACCATAACAATGGTTCTTAACTGTTCTTTTCAAGGTCATAATCTATTAGGTTAAGGCTTGCTGTTGCATGCTGTTTCGCTCGCACATTGAACATTTTTTTGTGATTGTAATTTTTTTAATACTTTTGATAAATGTGGCCTGAGGCTTTGCTAGATAATCAAATTACGGACATTTAAGATAGTTAAATTTGAAAAGTGAGAGAACTCTTGAATTGTATTTTGTTAACCATCCTTCATTCTCCTTTTGTTTAGACTCCATTGACGTCTTTCTCTTTTGAACAGACTGAAGTGAAAGTGGAAGCGAGCGCAGTGAAACAGCTGTTGGAGGAGGGAGGCGATGAAGGCGAGGAAGTGAACTTGTTGCACTCGGGACACCCGCCTATTATGATCCGAGGGGAGGACGGCGTTTTATACCAGGTTAGTAGTCGTTGAAAGACCGGGTCCTATTTCATAAGACTACTATTCATGGTTATTATGACAATTCGGTGTACATTACAAAGCCAATTAACCTACAGTTTAAGAAGTTAGCAGACTCGGCCACACAATGTACATCGAATTGTCATAATAAACTATGTATTATAGTTTTATGAAACGCGGCCCTCAACTGTCTCTACAGACAGGCAGTTGGTTTGTGTTATAGCCTAGTTTAGCATAGCGTCGAGTAGCTTCAGAGATCGGAAAGATACATCTACTCTGGCGAAGGTAGTTACAAATACTATGTGTTAAAGTGGTATCTAAATGATAAATTCAGTTTTAGGTATGTGATCTAAAAAATATTAATCTGTAGAATTCGAAAGGACCCGATCGGGCTACCATTACAATGGTTTTTAATTGTTCTTTTCAACAGGTTAAACATGTTGCTGAAGAACTTTCCATAACCTTGAACAAGTCTTCTTAATTTAAGTCGACAAAGCGGCTTTCAGCTCTTGTTATCTTTAACGTACCATCGCCCTTTGCGTGTAATTTCAGTGGATTACTCAGCTGCTGAAAAAACATCAAATGTATTGGTGAAGTAATAGGGGTTAAAGTATGAAATTGCCGTTTTATTGCAATAGGTTCTTTGAATTGACATAGAATCTTCATGGTTTGAGGTTTTCGAATGAAACTTTTTTCAAATGGTTTCTATGATGTTCTTTTTTTAAAAAATGTGAAACATTTGAATATCGACTTTCAATTGTTTTTGTTATTCAATTTAGACAAGAAAGATGGATACTGCGAAAATTCGAGTGATTTTTGAATACTGTTGTGGTATTTGACCTGGGGTCAGCCATTGCATTTTTCTTTTCCGGTTATCATAAAGAATCCACTTTTCATCACATGTTACAATTCGATCCAATATTCCTTCATTTCTGTACCGGTTCAACAAGGCAACACAAGTTTCAACATTTTTCGTATTTTTTTATTTTATTGATTTGACGCAAGTGAGTCAATATTGTGGGTAAGGTAACGTTAAACCATGCCGCTAATTCCTGGGTAGTTTGACTAGGGTCGGCTTTCACTATCTCTCTTAATTCATCGTTATTCACCTGTGTGGGCGGTCTTCCTCGTGGCTCGTTCTTTAAGTCGAAATTTCCATCACGAAAGTGTTTAAACCAAAATCGCACGGTGCGTTCATTAGTAGACCCCTCTCCAAACGCAGCATTGATATTGCGGGCTGTTTCTGCCGCGTTAGTTCCGCGTCGGAACTCGTATTCAAAAATCACTCGAATTTTCGCAGTATCCATCTTTCTTGTCTAAATTAAATAACAAAAACAATTGAAAGTCGATATTCAAATGTTTCACATTTTTTAAAAAAAGAACATCATAGAAACCATTTGAAAAAAGTTTAATTCGAAAACCTCAAACCATGAAGATTCTATGTCAATTCAAAGAACCTATTGCAATAAAACGGCAATTTCATACTTTAACCCCTAATACTTTCTTGATCAAAACAACGTACTTTAAGCCGACAAAGCGGTTTAAGGCTCATGTTTTCTTACAACATACAATCGCCCATAGCAAGTAATTGCAACAGACTATTCAAACGCTAACAAGCGCCCAGTAGTGTTTTAAAAAGATTCAACATACGCAATAGACTAGCTTTTTTTTGTTTTCTATCGTTTGAGGAAGAAGGTCAGAGTGGACCATTATTCGCTGCCTCTTTCTCCGCTACAAATCGACCTGAAGGCAGCGGCTAAATTTGTACATTGACATTCAAGAAACGGAATGTACGTTACGTTGAAATAAAGTTTTTATTTCTGACTTAAGCACCTATTCGCCGTAGGTTGCCGGCGAGAACGAAGCCGGCCAGACGTTGCTGGTCGCCGCGGAGGGAGTGGAGGGGGCGGCGGAGGGGGTGGAGGGGGCGGGGGAGGGCGACGGCGAGAGCGTCATGTACGTCACGAGAGAAGACGGCCAGGTGCGTGTCACATACTTGTTTATTTAGTACAATATTTTTGATATTTTAATTTTTAGGGTAAACTAACAGATTGTCACTAACACATAGAGATACAGAAAGATCTGATGTTATTGTAAATATTATGTGATGGAGACATAATAGTGTACTTTGGGTATGAATCTAATGGGCATTCTTCTTTCACGATAAAAACAGGATTCCTGTAAAACACTCCTCAAAGGCAGATGAAAAAGTCTGTGGCAAAAGGAAACCTTTTTTAAACTTCATTTGAGTTTCGTTTTATAACACTGTTAAATTAAGAAAGGTACTGCACCCCTATTTGCTTCTCGCTTTTACCTATTGTGTTAGATAATACATATAATAATATCGTGCACAGTGTTTGTTATCGAACTCGTACGAAACGGATTTATTATTATTATTATTATTAAATTCTTTATTGCATAGAAAACAATTTTCTTACAAAGGTGTACTTAATGCTAAATAGCATTTTCTTCCAGTCAACCTTGGGTTTGTGGATAGTGTAGCTTGGGCAATGCACGATACATACTATAAGTACATAAATTACTTAAATACAAGAAAAATAAAAAAAAACAGGGGGGCGGGGGAGGGGTCATAATTATATACAAGGTCAATAAATAAATAAATACATACATACATATATATATCTAACAGACGTACAATAAACTTACTAAAAATAATAATGAATAGTCCATCGTCATATATTATGCGGGAAGGGTATTTAAGATACGATATTATGATTTTGAAGATAAATAAAGTGATTATATACTTTGGTTTTAAAAACCTTCAATGATTCCGCCTGTCGAATATGCAGAGGTAGGCTGTTCCACAGGCGAACCGCAGTCACGGTGAACGAGTTTGAATATCTAGCCGCATTGTGCTCGGGGGTGCGGAGAAGAAGGGTCCGGGACGAGCGCAGAGGGCGCCCATCAGTTTGGAGAAATTCAAAACGATCCTTGAGATAAGAAGGGAAGCACTGATTGTGTAATATGCCATATAAAGTGGAGAGAATATGAGCATTCCTGCGGAATCGGATGTTAAGCCATTTAAGCTGGGGACGAAATTGGGAAATGTGGTCATACTTACGCAATCCGAAAATGTATCGGATGCATAAATTAAGGAGTCTGTCAAGCTTGTTGAGTAGCTCTTGACTTATGTCAGGATAGCATACATCTGCATAGTCAATGATGGGAAGTAAGAGAGAATTAACCAGCATATCCTTGGCTGAAAAAGGGAGAAAGTTCTGTAAACGCCTAAGGGAGTGCATAGAGGAAAATATCCTCCTACTTATCTCAGCCACATGCCGGTCCCAAGATAAATCGGACCGGATGAAGGATTTACCTATTATTATGAATTTTTTTTGGTCTGAAAATAGGTCGTCGGCTAATTAATATGGCAAAACAACGTTTGCCGGGTCAGCTAGTAACTTTAAAATATTTAACAATCTATTAATAAAAATATTTACCGATTGTTATTAGGTAAACTATTAAACATTACATGTTAAATGTACAACTAAAGTTATCCAGTGCCGTTCTTACACTAACAGTGTTGTATAAATAAGTCGGCTAATAGTAGCGCGCCCGTCCAGCAGGACGTCCTGGCGATAGATCCGTCGCAGCTGGCGCACCTGATGCCGGGCGGCGAGGCCGCGCCGCCGCTGCAGCAGGTGGCCGTGCAGGTGGAGGGGGAGCCGGGGGAGGACGCCACGCAGGTCATCGCGCAGATCGTGCAGACCGACCTGCCCTCGCCGGGTGGGTACCTTGCGCTTAGCAACGAGTTTGTTAGACCGTCCGGCTGCCGTCAGATTTGCATGCAGACCGACCTGCCCTCGCCAGGTGTGTACCTTTCGCTTAGCAATGAGTTTGATAGAACGTACGGCTGACGTCAGATAATGCAGGTCGTGCAGACCAACCTGCCCTCGCCTGGTCAGTAGCAAGGAGCAAGCAAGGATTTTGATAGACCTTCCAGTTGATATAAGATCGCACAGATAGTGCAGACCGACCTGCCCTCGTCCGGTAAGTACCCTTCCCTTGGTAACAAGTTTGATAGGCCATCTGACTGATGTCAGGTCGTGATGAGGTCTTGGAGTCGAACCCCGGCCGATGTGCCGATGACTTTGTCTACTAAGTTACGTACATACGCGAATTTGTAGTAGCAATACCACACGCTGACTGTGAAGGAAAACATCGTGAGGAAACCCGTGAGGTGCTTGCTACTCACAATGAAAGAATTATAATGCGACTGCCTCGTTAGTCTAGCGGTTCAAACGCTTGACTACCAAAAACAGAGGTAGTGGATTCGATTAACACTGGGTGCCGCTTTACTTGATTTTTACAAATTTAATTGGCTTCAGATTGGGTCTTCATCATGTTTGCGATGTCCTTGCCTGGTTACCATATCCTAGTTTGGGACCAGGACAAGTGATTGTGTTGTGTGAAAGGTATAAGTGCGGAAATCTCGGGTCTATCATCAGTCTATCATGGGTCTATCGGAATGTGTTCTAACTCCATGTGTTTCCATTTCCAGGCGGCACGCGGCGGGTAGTTCTCCTGCTGCCTGATGGCAGTCTGACGATGACGGAACTCGATAAGGAACAGTACGAATCAATCACAGAGGCTGGACGTGCCGAGTGAGACCAACGCGTCGTTGGCTCGCAAGATGCTCCTGCGCAAGACGCCATGAAAAACTATGAAGTCTAGACCATGGTGTGGTCTGTATTATATAACGATGAGGTTTGTGGCCAGCACTGGAGGGGTAGGCAGAGATCGTCGATCCTGACAAACATCTTGTACCTCCAAAAATATATGAGTGACCAATCTTTTTGCATTCTTTTCTATCGTCTAGACCAGTGGTTCCTAAACTTTTAAGGAAACAGAACACTCAACAAATCTTTTGACTGAACCCAACTATGTTTTGAAGTTTTTATATTCAGGCTTATCACTTTACTGGCTTGCCTTAAAAGCAAGCCGGTGTGTATGAAATTACCTGCATGTAGTATTTGTATAATTAATGTTATTCAGCTTTGGACTGGGTGTAAACAAAACATTTTTTGAAATACTTTCAAATTGTCACGAAATTTACAATAGGCGTGATATTTTTATAATTAAAGTCGTCAAAATATAAGAAGCCCGTTTTGACAGCTACAAAAACCAGAATCTAACCTAGTTTGAGATCAAAAACATTACTATGAGTAACTTTTCGGGCTCTAAAATCTTTCGAGCGTTAAATAATATGCCAGAGTACGTGTCTTTTTATGTATTTATTCGAGTAAATCCAAAGTAAAATACATTTTTGTATAGCTGTTAAAACGGGCTTCTTACATTTCGCCAACTATAGTAATATGAATGACCTATGGCCACTAAACAACTTGATAGACATTGTTGCTCCCCATTTTGTAGCATTTCTATCAACGGTTTCTTTAAATGTAGACCAAAGCTGAATGAAATTCAATATGATCGGGAAACAGTCCAACTAATTCCTGATACGGGGAACCCTGAGCCACGTTTCATAAAATTAACATAACATAACATAAACTCACGCCTGTATCCCAGAGGGGTAGGCAGAGACCAGGGACTGCCACTTGCTACGATCCAGACGGACATACTTTGACCAAATAGAGGATGTATTAACAAAGGGCAAGATAAAAAGTACCCGAAACCGGCGTGCGTGCATGCAACGACTAATGAGTGTTGAGGAAGCGAAAGTGATCTGTCATAAAATTACCATTGAAACATTGCGTAGCTGTCCTTTTACTTCTTGATCTGTGGTTTAATTGACTTTTAATTGTATGAATTCTATAAAATAAGACCCTGGTCACTTTTCCATTAAAAACCCTTTGATTATCGCGCGCTTAGCATAGTAGTAGAACTTGCTGTGAACTATTTTAAATACATAAATTCACGCCTGTATCCCGAGGGGCCCCAGCTGCCTGAGTGATCTTAAACGATCACGAAGGTTAAGCAACACAGGGCACGTTCAGTGCATGGATGGGTCGCCGTCTATGCCTAACGCTAGTGGCATTTTTCCGAGCGGTTCCGTGCTTCGCAAGGCACGTTAAGCTGTTGGTGCCGGCTGCCGTCGATAGATGGCAGTCGTTAAGCCAAGTCAGAGGCCTTAGGGCGGCTTGACAACTTCTGACAGTAGACGAGCCACTAGTCTACAAGCCTCCACCAATCCGGACTTGGCCCCCGTGGTGGAGTATGACCTATACCTTCCTCAGGGAAGAGACCCGTGCCCCTCGGTGGGGACATAATGGGTTGATGATGATGATCCCGAGGGGTAGGCGGAGACCAGGGACTGCCACATGCCACGATCCTGACAGATCACTTTCGCTTCCTTGACATTCATTAGTCGTAATTTTAATAATATTTATAGATTATTACTAGTGATAAAAAAAAATAAATTCCACACAACACAATCACGACCTGGTTCTAAACTAGGATACCCTGTACTAGCGCTAGCGTAACCAGGCAAGGACATCACAAACATTGAAATACACCCAGACTGAGGCCATTTGTACAAATGTACGGCGGGCCCCCCAGTGGGATCGAACCCACAACCTCTGTTTTGGTAGATAGTGCCTTAACGGCTAGACCAACGAGGCAGTCAGAAGCCTTCATTGATCAATTGATACATCAATGTCCGTATGAGGCCTTTCGCGCGAGTACCGTTTGAGCCAGTCCCGAAATATAGTCACTAAATTTTTCAATAAAAGATAAGAGAAAACAAACGCATAAAGTCTTTAAGATGTCAACGTAATAATAGTTGTTTGTTATACAAGAGTGCAAAGTTGCTTTTTAAACGCGTGCTTAAATTTTGATGACCAAGCAAGCGAAGGATTAAAAAATTGAAGTAGCGTAGTGAGTGATAAAAAATCAGAATACTGAGCCTAGTGAGGGAATTAAAAGAGCATGTGAAGAAATTCTTTGAGTGCTCGAGTGCAAAACGTAACTTTCATCCCACATCAACGAGGAAATGACAAAATGCAAAAAAAAAACACAATGGAGGTTCCGAGTCTGAGCTTTTAACAAATTAAAAAAAGTATGATAAATTTGGCATCATGGAGGTAGAAGTAAATAGGTTTAATGATGTTTTGAATTTACAAAATTAGTGCACACGATGTTCTAAATTCAATTCACTTTATCCTCTAGCAGATAAAAACTGCTTTTGCACTCAGATATCGAAGAGCAAAAATACTCTTTCCTAGATGGGGGGATGAAAAAACATTTATAGAAGTGGGCCCTTTACACTGGTGTAGCACATTTTCGCGCTAGGCCTGCTGCACATAACACAAGTTCCATTCTCCGTATCATACTCTGGCACTTAAGATGGGGAGAAAGGAATGAAATATTTCCATTTACAATATGACACAATTCCGAAGTTCCATCGGCTAACCTCGTCGAAACGAATTTAACTCGGAAAACTTCAACTCGGTGATAGGTATCGGTCGTGTCGTGTCATACTGTAGTAAGGTTCTTGGTTTTTTTTACTCGGTTTTTGATGTGCTGCTGACACTTTTAATACGGAAACTAAGTGACAAGAAGCCTGTGTTTTAATTAATATTATATCGTAGTTTCGTGCGCATCTGAGTGTACATAAGGTTGACTGTGGACCTTTTAGACGAGGCCAATAGACGAGACAATCGAGTAAGCCAGGCGAATATTGGCTTCGTGTGAATGGAACCAGGCGAATGCATTGGATTGTCCCAAGCTAATAGCTTATGCCAGTCGAGTGAATTAGAACGATTTCGAATTTGCTGGCGCTAGTGCTTCCCCCACTACTTTCCCATTGGATTGGCTTGTGTATTGGCTTCATGTGAAACGTGTTTCCGTCCCGGGCGAGTAAGCCAGTCCAATACATGTCATGTCGTACGTGTTGTTTTATTGAAGAGATTTTGCATATCCAAAATCTCTTCATGCATTAGCTTAATAACATTTTTGAACGTAGCTCTTAAAGCAATTTTACGTCTGTCCATCGTTAATAGAAATTAATTTTATTTACTTTACTTATTTATATCGGTATCGACTGGCTTGTGTGTGAACGACATGAAGAAAATTTTGCGTTTTTCACTGGATTGGCTTACTAGACTCGCTTATTGGATTGTCTCGCCTATTGGCCTCGTCTAAAAGGTCCAAATGGTAGCAATCTGATCTTAGTTTTGCTTGCTAGCGTTTTTACTGAACAGTGAGTTGGAATGCTAGGAGTATTTTTAATCGAATATTTTACTTTTTTGTGGATTTGTTATTCTAGAGATATTTCATGTAATAATAGTGTTAAATTATTGAAACACTTTAATGTTATGTCTTCATATAATATCTAATAAACAACTGTTGTGTGTAAACTGAATGAACATCAAACAATCAAACATGTCAGGATTGTAAGTAAGAAAGAGGATATTAATTTAAATTGTCGCAGAAACACAAAGTAAACATAAAGGTACACAAATAAAAGACACGAACGTCAACAAAACAGATAAAACAATCGTGAAGAGAACATGTGAGGCCTATTTTGACGAATTTCGTATCTTTAATAAATTGGTAGATAAATCTATCAGTAAGACTTCATGTATTCTAATAGATATTAGTGTAAAAATATACGCTCTTTATTTTATGTAGGTATTTTAAGAAAAATAAACAGTTTGTAAGAAGAGTGTATTTTTATTCTACTCCACATTGAAATAACCGTTGCAGGTAAATACCAAACTTATTGCCCCTTTATTAGTATGTGGGAAGATTGAACACTAGACTGCGGTACCGAAAAAGAAGTCGATTGAGTTTAGTCACTATATACCTATAAAATACCTCGCACTGCCGGTCGCTATCTCTATTTAATCCAGACTGGACATGTTATCCTACCCTTCGGCCGACACGGGTCCGCCGCCGAGCCGGCCGGCTTAGTGATTTCTTGACTGGCCAGGGAAATTTATGTCCAGGCGGGAGGCTTTCCGACAGCGGCACAAATAGGGAAGGTAGAAAAACCGCCCGGGCCCAGAGGTTGCATCTCACTTGCGCAGGCTCCGTGGTCAATGGGTTGACGCATTTTAGAAAGCTGCTTTGGCTTGGCAGCCTTTGCCGCACTGGGGCGTAGCCGTACATGGGGTGTCGTACGTCAGTGTCCATTTTGGATTTCTCCATGGAGCTCGCCATAGCCCTGCGGACGTTAGGGGCGCAATGCCAGCCAGTGGATAAAGCAGTCGTACCGGGGTCGGTTTGAGGCAACCAGTAATAAGCCGGGCTGTATCCACTAGCTTTGCATGTGCAGTTCGGCTCTACATTGGGCACGCATATTCTCCAGCAACGCGAGCGCCCGCCAGCCCAGCGGCATTGTGCACAAACCTTTATTTATTTATATATAGAACTGAACGCAGCCAAAGTCAAACCTATATTTTTGCGAACGCAGCCAAACAGCTGTTTTCAAACCAAAGGATGTTGGTTTTAGTTTTAGCCAACTTAGTTTTTTTTTTAATTTTTATCACGCCTCGTCATAGAGTACCCTATATAGTGCTCCTCGTGCGCAGCTCAAAGCTGACCATCGGATCCACAGAGAATATAATCACTACGTATCGGATCTCTATTTTGAGTGCCTAATTTGTATCACCTCACTGATTTATGTAGTAGAGAAAGTCAGTGATTTTTGTTTGAAGAGAAGTTTTTCGTGAGTTTGTCCTTATAAATAGTTAACCTCTTCACTCGCACTCCCAATTCACCCCACTGACATTAATTGAAAGGGGTGTCATGGCGGCGCAAAAAAAAATAAATGACCAGGTTGAATAAATATCAAATTATTATCTAACCAATTTACGGATTTGTTTGAAATAAAAAGAATTATACTCTAGAATAATTACATTACTAAAAAATAACAACTTTATCAAAATTCACACACACAAATTTTTACATTCAGAGTACGAAAATGCAATTACTAGAAATAAGGGCCTAGTGTCCCAAATTTTTGTGTGTGTGCGAACTATTACGTAACTTTAGGAAAAGATAATTTATGTAACAAGGTGCTGAATATACACCTATTCATTCTATCAAGCTTGTTTTTGTCTTCCCATATAAGATTTATTACCAAAACAGGATCAAACTTTTTGCGAGAATGCTCACGTTTCCTACTGAACAGTGTAAGGGGGACAATTTGAATTTGAAAATGTACTGTAATCGTGGGTCTTTACGAAGTGAAACCCACTTTTATTGAATGAAAATACTTTTATCTTATTGGAATCTATGCTTTTTTATAGAAATATTCAACAAAATCTAGTAAAAATTAAAAATATCGACTGCATTATATTTTGTACCAAGGTCACAAATAAAAGGGTAAATGGAGAAATAAAACAGTAGACTCATAATGAAATATTTATTTTCCTTTTTTACACTATTTACAATAAATATTCAGACAAAAATAAAGAATAAAACAATAAAATAGTATTTTAGTTGTTTTGTCTTGTTTAGGAGGGATGGGGTAAAGAAGAGTTTTCATTGGGCAAAAATCGATAAAATGCGGGGAAAACAATTTGCGATAAAACGCATGCAGAATATTTTATTTCCAACTTGCTATTAGTGAAATAAAAAGGTAGCCTAATGCGTCACCCGGCAGCAAAAAACAAGTCCATAAAGCGTCGGAGCTCAAGTGGCGGCGTGTGCCGCGCATTGAGTATCAAGTTCGGCGTCAAGTAGTTTGTTTATACTAACCGCCAGTAAGTAAGTATCTAACCATAACATTGTTTGTAATAGCCTTATTATACGTTGTTAGTGGTGATTGACTTAACAATTACCTATGTCATATTTTATTACAAATAAAATTAGTTGTTGATCAATCGTATTGCTTCTGGTGTTAACTTTTACTACACCAACAGCGAATTTTCTCACGATGTTTTCCTTCATGTCTAAAATATTGCAAAGTTGTAAACTTGTCATTTTGTCATATATAAGTAGTGATAAAATATACAATCATTTTAAAAGAGTTGAGTTGAAGAATTATGTCCTAATAAATTTATTTGTAGGTTTAGAATGCACTTGGTATGTTTATTGCAACTTAGAACTACAATGCAAAAGAACACGAAATCAAGAAAACAGTACAAAACAAAACCAGTTTCACAGATAGCAAAACATCATGCAAACAAAAAATTCAATAATCCAACACCACATTGTTAACACCCTGTATAGATGCCGGCACGTAAGAAGAGCTGCGCGCGCCCTGTAAATGTATGGCGCTCACAGCTCTTTCTACGTGCCAACATCTACAACTAACCTAACACAGTAAGGAAAAAGGTTAAAACAAACGTAGAGCGGCGAAAGATTTTTGCTACCGTTAATTTTATTTTTCGTGAATTCAATGTTTTCTTTCAGTCTCTGCATTTCTACGTAGAAATACTACTTATGACTCTATTTTTTGTGTTAAAATAAAGATCAAACATGTCAAAAAATATGTCAAATACAGTTTATTGCGCAATAGGTCATCGGTTCAATCCCTACCCGGGACCAACAATTGTGTGACGAGCCTATTTATTGGTTTTCGAAGTTTGTCTATCAGGTGGATAGTACCCATAGCACAAGCTTTGCTTAGTTATCATGTATGGAAATATCCCAACAATATTCTATTATTATTAATGCTATCGCGAGTTATACTGATTATAATTTTTATAACTTTTACATTTTAGGAGTATGGAGCTTTGAAAATTAAATATTTTAACAATACTTTTATGGAGTTCGCGTCGAAATGATCTCGCTATTAGTACACAAAAAGCAAAACATGACATAGAAAAAGACAAAAGACAAGAACTGCAAGAGTACATTATTAGGTTACTTACAAAATGGTGTGTCATGTGATCTTACCTACCCATCGAATAAATGAAAAATGTTAAACTCCACGTGTTCCATTAGTTCGATAGGCAAATAAGATTTTCACCAATCTAGAAAACAAATTTAGATTGGTCAAACAAACAAGAAAACAGAATGTGAAGGAGCGGACGAAGTATGTCTACTTTTATTATCTACATGCACAAATCTTACATATAAATGACTGATACCCATCAGTCATGCGTCATCCTCTCTCAAATATACAACATAATAGATGAATGGACGACAGCCAAAAACCGTAACCAAACAAAGGCAAGGGAAATCTGAGTGGCGCCGCATCCTCGAGCAGCAGCAGCGGCAGCTCGTCGTCGTGAACAGACCTGTAAAATAAAATTAACCTGAAATCTGTTTCATAGATACACAAAAACATGGCATGGGATAAATATTGATTCAACTTACTGCGGGCTGATATTGCGCAAAATTTCCCTGCGCACTTCGTCATCCTCGCCGCTGCTACTGGAGAGCCTGCTGGAAAAAATAAACAGTTAAAAAAGTCTTACTTCCGCATAATCTAGATGGAAAATAATTATTATGTATTGTACCTAGAGGTAGAAAGCGGGACGCTTAGTGCCTCCAGTGGCACTAGCTCCCAGTTCTCCTCCTCCACCATGATGTCCATTGCCTGGAAGAAATATAAACCTAAAATAACGGAACGAACAAGAAATAATACAAAATTAATATTATTAGTAAAACCACTGAGTCTTGTTGATGGTGTATTATAAATTATAATAGACTAGGTAGGTGGGTTGAACACTGAGTAGATAAACTAAACTTAGCATTAAACACGTAATTCTCTAGCCCGGAAATCGAGCGTAGACGTGCACGCATCTCTCTAATTACATCGGCCGACTGCTCGGGGCATGCGGCGGCGCAAGAGGCTCCGGAGGTGCGCGCCTCGGGAATTTTCGGGTGCATTCGGAATGCGTCGGGCAAGCCACGACCTTCAAGCCTTGGAGCGGCACTATGAGTTGGAGGGAAACTATGGATTTACTATTGATGGCGTCTTACATCATTTATATTTATACAGCAGTGGTAGCCTAGTGGGTAGAACCTCGGACTAGGAAGCGGGAGACCCAGGTTCGATCCCCGGTGCGGGCATGTAGCTATGACTTGGTTTTCTAAGTTATGTACATTTGTGAAGTTATAGTAGTAGCAATACCACTCGCTAACGAAGGAAAACATCGTGAGGAAACCTGAGTATCTGAGCTATTCACGTACACGCGCTTGAAATACCCAATCCCCGGTGGGCACGCGTGGTGATTAAGCCCATGCTCTCTCCCTGAGAGAAGGCCTGTGCCCTACAGTGGGACGCATATAGGCCGCTTATGTATGTTATGTAATATTTATATAATTATTATAACATACCATCAGGTTTCCCACCCCAGTCTCCTTCTCCTCCTCCTCCTCCAGCCCGACCTCCAACTCCCCCTAGCTCTCATCCTCTTCCTCGTCGTCTTGCAGTAATTCAAGAAACTCTTGGGGTGCCCGGGTCTCCACATCTGTAAAATAAATAAATAATAATTTTCCTATAAACTACGAGATATATTACAATCTAATTGGAAATTTGCGTATTCTCACTAGAAACTTATAGTAACATACAACCGTGAAGTTGATAAAAATTTTATGTCGATAATCAATTGAACTAATCACTAAGCCCATCACTATAGAACCGGATGAGAAGGCCGGAGGTCGTGACCCTAGTGGTCGATTTCCGGTATACGAACTTATCGGAAAACAACGGCGAATGTTTTGTTTTTGTAATATTTTTCACTATTACTTAGTAATTCTACATAAAAATGAATAAAATAACAAAGTACGATAGTCTTACTGGCCAAATATAGTGGGTTATATCCAAAATACACAAACAATGATCAAAAATTTCGAAAGAAAGTACAACTTTTTTCAAAGTTGCTATATCGAACATTTTCTTGGGCCAAATTTAAAGTATTTATAGCATTCTTTAGGTAAAACTATGTGTAATGATTGAAATAAATGCATAAAGTAACACGTAAATACACTTTTCACTTACCTTTCTAACAAAAAACCAGTTTTTCTTGTAGATTTGTTCTCCGCTCTCGCCACTTTCTAACAAGAAATTTTCGACTAAGATTGACAAGTTTTTTTTTTAGGAAGTCTTAGAGTATTTTACCACAGATTAAAGGCAATTTCATGCCGAACATAAGCGAACAATAACCATAAACCGATACCATAGATAGACCGTCAAACACATTTTCGCGTTTTTTTGGTCTGTTGCCCTTTGGGACAACTCTGTCTCAGTTGCGAGTTTGACGTTTCCCGATGCGCTGAGACAGATCTGTCTCTGCTGCTAGTGAGAAGGTTAACTCCACAAATAAAAAAAAATAAACTAGTACATTTTTTGAAGTGAGAAAGAAGACAAATAAATATTACCTACTGCTAAAACCTGTTAATTATAGTCTTAATTAAGAATTAAAGAAATCAAAACTATGTCTAGTGAGAACCTTCAAGTCCATCTTCAAGTAGCAGTCAAATATTATTTCGACAGTACCACAGCTAATAGGAAAAATCTATTCAATGAAGCGATTACAAATGCACAAAACGGAAAAGTCCTCTACATATTACGAGAAGAATTCAACGAGCTGCCACAACTGTCCCAAGACTTGGCTTCGGTGAACAGACATTACATGAAGATGATAAGTTTTCTCTATGCTCATACTTTAAGTTTACTTATAGAAAGTCTTTCTACTTTGCCTGATTGGCAAAACATTCCCTGTACAATAATATTGGACAGTTTGAATGATTACTGTCCAAAGGATAAGATTCAGAATGCCTGTGGAGTGGTCACTCTGTTGGTGGACACAATCCTGAGATGCTCAAAGGTGAAGAATGTACCTTGTAAATTACTTGTATCAGTTGACAAAGCAAGTGTTGGAGATGATTATTGCCTATTTTTAAAAGAATTTTATTCTTTTCAGTAAATTTGTTGCAAAATTTCCCTGTTTTATTTAGTAGATACCGATACTGTATGTTTGGTATCCATACATTTAAATTAAGTTTTTGTCAGGGATAATGATTAGCAGAATATTGCACTGATTAAAAATGTGCTGGGATGTGTAAGGCCCACACAGAGCAACAAGCTCTTCCTCAAAAGGTTATTAAAGGGCTGCAATCTATTCTACATATTATGTACATATAGGACTAGCAGACAGAAAACGAATAGTAACACAGCCAGTTAGCCATAACAGGTGTATTTATTTACATATGTACTTAAAATAACCAAAAGGATTGAATATATGACAATAATTATAAATATGTAGTAGGTATATCAGACAATGAAGGGATCAATAACAGTGGTAGATCATCTGAACTTAAGAATTATGTAAAGTAAAAAGAATACAAAGATTGAGAACAGAAATAAATAGAAAATGTAGTAGTTATGATTCCCTTTGCCGAGAGTCAGGACCCTGCCCATGGTTCTGCCGAGAAAGCCTGAGCTTCTGTCCACATCATCATCGAGCCCACGCAGTAATTTGTCCTGATAGCGAACTTCGTTGCCAATTTCTATTGACATATGTTTTAGGGTTGAGATCTTCCCACCGAGTTCCTCAGCCATGAGTTCGTTGTCATGTTCTAGCGCGTCGTCCGTTGTCACCCTGGGTATAGGCTGATACTGGTACCCATCCCGTGCCCGCCGCATGCTGCTTCGACCTGCCGTCTTGCTGGCAAAGTTCACAAGTCAAGTAACTTCTATCAGTCCGATAAACTGTTGATTTCGTCTGGGGCGCTTTCGAGAAGTCAATGTCGGTCGTTGTTGTGACGCTCTATGAAATTTGTTCACTGCTGATTCACTAGCACATACTTAGTATTATTGAGTAATAATTTAGAAAATTGCACACAAAATTGTTCAAGAACTAGAAAACAGACTATATGAGATACACTGGTTTTGACAGGTAGTTGACAAGTCATCAATCGTCAACACAGTAAAGTTCAGTCAGCTAGTACCTATTACGAACAACGAAACGCACTTTGCTGCGTCAATCAAATTGAACTGTCACTCAAAAAACGCCAAACAGTTGCAAATATTTCTTAACGTTGGATCCACGTTCCTGGATTTTTTAAGGCCGAATGTTGGATATAGATTGCTAATTCCGCTACCACAGAGTTTTCGAACTGTCATTAACTCAACTGAGGACAGCTGTCAACTTTTCTTATGAAGTTTGAAGTGTCTCTTTCTCTTTCATAGCGAGCTAGCGTTTGTGATTGTGATGTTTTTGTGAATTTAGTGAAATAATTTGAAAATAAATTAACGCATTTATTTGAATTACTAACATACATTTTAGTATCTGTGTATTTAGGCGCATAATGGTCTGAGCGCACAGATAAAAGTGTAATCTTATCTCATAAATCAATAATTTTATCAAGGTTTCGTTCGTGCCCTATTATTACCTACTTTATGCTTGTATGTTCAGTTATTTGTAGCTCTGAGTGGCTTGCAAAATATTTCCAGTGAAATTACGATATATTTTGCTATGGATACTCTCAGGTGAGTTTAAAAACAAACACTTGAAGTATTCTTGTTTACTACGAACTTTTACGTGCTAAGAAGCATTCTTCAAGGTTGTTTAGCGTTATCACGGACACTAAAAAAAGGTGTAGCTCATTGTTCTATTCATTAACAGCTCTTAAATTATATGTGATAGGAATTTAGGTGGTTACGTTTTATATAATAATATACTTTATTGCACACGAAACATTGAACAGGAAAATACATAAGAAATAGCATTTACAAAGGCGAGCTTATCTCTGTAAGAGATTTCTTCCAGCAAACCTTGGAAAGTCAGAACAGCTGTAAAAAATGTTGCAATTTTAGAATAATAATATCCTTGTACAATACATTTCTGAATACATATTAAGCATGTATAATAAGAATTCAAAGTCTGTGAATTACCGACCAAATTTAAAAACACTCGAGATTTTTTGTTTATTGTATGTCCACATGAATCTAGATTATGAAAGGAACACCTTATGTTTAATTTGTGAATTTCAATAACTTACCATCTATATTTAATAAAAATGATTGAGTTTGACTTTGTTCTCATATTTTGAAATACAGTGTGTAGCCACAAGGTCAGGTGAAATTTAAGTAAATGGGTTATTCTACTCCTTGATATAAACATCTCTTATTATGACACCAAATACTCTGCGCTCACAAATGAAATACCAGCTCTAAGCAGGTGGAGCAGGTAGATATCTAAAAATAATATGAAACAATATTTTTAGGGTTCCTTACCCAAAGTGTAAGGCTAAGATTCCACTAGATACTAAGACTCCGCTGTCCATACGTCTGTCCCTCTGTCACCAGGCCATGAACCGTGATAGTTACAGTTGAAATTTTCACAGATAATGTATTTCTGTTGCCGCTATAACAACAAATACTAAAAACAGAATAAAATAGATATTTAAGGGGGGCTCCCATACAAGAAACGTGATTTTGGCAGTTATTTGCTCGATATTAATAACGGCAACATTTACTCGTAGATGCTTGAAATATTCAAATTATATTATTACTATGTTTATTGCAGATAAGTAAAAAAAATACAATGGCAATGTGGCGGACTTAATGCTGTAAGCATTTTCTACCAAATGTTTGTTTGTTTAAAGAATTTATTGATAATACACAATTATATTTACATTTCAAAAGGCTTCACTTAAACCTTATTAGGTTTTTGCGTGAAGCCTGAGCCGCTTTTATAAACATTTTTGCTAATTTTTTTTAACACACAATACTATGTTACGTATACATGATGCAATACAATAATATTATTATTGATAACAACGTTATTATTATCAATAATAATACTGTTCAATAAAATATTTCTTTACCAGGACTTTGATTTGATTGGGTTTCAGAGAAACAAGATTACCCACCAAATTTTTTGGCAGTTGGTTGAGTATATTCGGTAGCATAAAGTCTACTGTTCTTTTTCCGTAGGTATTTGTATGTTTTTAATGTTTTCAAATGTTGTATAGATAATGGTACAGAACCCTTCGTGCGCGAGTCTGACTCGCACTTGGGCGGTTTTTTTATTTCAGAGTTGTTCTCATAATGGGTAGAATAATCCCCTTAACCTGTTAGATTATGATCTTGAAAAGTACAATTAAAAACCATTGTTTTCGTGATCGAATCGGGTTCTACATTCTACAGATTAAGTTTCAACAGACCTTTCTTCAACATGCTGTAGAGGGTTCAACCTTAGAGTTAGTTAATGAATTTTAGATTTTGGTTTTCTATTAGTTAGAACTAAAGGCGCCAACCTTTGGTCCAGTCAAAAAAAGCGTATTTAGGAAGAATAAATTACCAGAAGATGGGCAGCAGCGCCTTCCTGAGATTCCAACCACAACATACTGCAATCGCCAACCTGCCTGGCAAGCGTGGCGATTATGGCAAAACTCCTCATGGTTATGAAAACCATGAGGGAGGCCTATGTCCTGCAGTGGGCGTCAAAAGGCTGATGATGATGATGATGATACAAAAATCCAGCTTGTCGGGAATTAATGCAAACTCAATGTCTATTTTGACTGGACTACTTATTCAATTCCCATATCATAAATTTTACTTTGGAAGGTACATTTGACCTTGTAAATGTTTGTTTTACATTCCTAACAAGTTTTTGTAAGTTTTGCCACTATACTAGCTCAAATTGCTTCATCAATTTATTGATCATTTATCTAACAAAGATGGCACAAATTAATAATTTGATAATTAAAACCAGAGTTCAAAGTAGTAAAATAATTTGAATAGCAACTAATTTTCAATATAAACACACCTCGAAATTGATAGAGTAGTTGTAGTTAGTTGTGGTAGTGTGGCTTACCACGCAAAACTACTATGTCGTAAGGGCAAAAAAACCATGCACTAATTATGTCGTAGTGTGGCATACCATGGCATACATAAACTCACGCCTGTATCCCAGAGGGGTAGGCAGAGACCAGGGACTGCCACTTGCCACAATCCTAACAGATCACTTTCGTTTCCTCAACATTCATTAGTCAACAGAGGAAAAATTAGTCGTTGCATGCACGCACGCCGGTTTCGGATACTTTTTATCTTGCCTTGACTAATACATCCCCTATTTGGTCGAAGTAACCATGGCATAGCTTCCATACAAAATCCAGATGAAGAAGAAGAAATACATATTATTATGTTTACACACATCTTGTGTATAGTATACATCTGAAACTTAATGCTAGATCAATTTTGACAAATTATCTGTCAAAGGAAAGGTTTTCACGACGTGAGTATCACTCTCTTAATGACGTCACCAAAAAACCAAAATGTTGGTGGCAAGCTGTCATATTGTTGGTGAATTATGTATTTTGTTTTCTGGTGTGTACAATAAAGAATCTAAATTCCAATTAAAGAATTAAAAAATAGGAAAACCAAAAACCCGAGTGCTAAAAGTCTTAAACAAGGCTTAGATGAGTCCGTTGAATTTTTAACCACAGCAGACAGACCCAAAGAAATCGAATAGAAGATTCGTCATCAAACATGATGAGATTATAAATTAAACAGACTCACTAAGCATTGCTTAAGACTTTTTAGCAGTCAGGTTTTTTGTTGTTTTTATTTTATATTCCAGCCGGTTCCGGTTCAGTCTCCCATTTTGTCAAAAACGTCAATCTTCACCATTGAGGTACATCCAATGAATTCTGTAGTTTCGATTCATTAATTTGTCATTGATTAATTTCCATTTATTTTAAAATATCGTTGGCTCACAAGACCCATACTGGGAAAAAGCCGAAAGTTGTATGTCAAAAGTAAAGAAGAGTGGCAATAGGCCAATCCACATAGTCCGAGCATGGGCCGAGCGAGAAGCATGGGCCGCGTTTCGTAAAACTACAGTTCCTAGTTTATTATGACAATTTGATGTACATTCGTAGACGAACAAAAGTCGTCGACAAAGCCCAGCGGATTAAGTTGAAGTGGCAGTGGGCGGGGTACATAGCACGCAGAACTGATGGCCGATGGGGCCGAAAAGTTCTCGAATGGAGACCACATATCGGCAAGCGCAGCGTAGGACGACCAGCCACAAGATGGACAGATGACCTGATCCAACCGGTCTTTTTGGAAGTCCATGGAGGAGGCCTATGTCCAGCAGTGGACTTCTTGTGGCTGAATGATGAAGTAAATTGCGTAGCCGAGTCTTCGTGGGTTAACTGACTTTGCAATGTACGACTATCAAAGTTTTTTTTAATTTATCACTGATAGTTATTTGGTGCGCTTTTGCGATCTGTAGCCTTCCAACTACAATAAGCAAACTGTTTGGGCTTCTACTGCTTCTCTGTGGTTCTTGATTGGTGCAGAGTGATGGGTTGTGGGTTCGAATCCTGGCATGTACCTACCATTGACTTTGCTTTCTAAGTTACGTACATTTGTGAAGTTGTAGTAGCAGTACCACACGCTAACATTGAAGGAGAACATCGTGAAGAAACCCTAGTATCTGAGGTATTTACATGCCTTCGCGCTTGCTACGTACAATGGTCCAACTATGCGGCTAAGTGCGGAAATTTCAGGCCTAACTAGAACTAGAACTGGTGCAGAGTGAGGTGCATCGGCCTCCATCCTCTTAAATTGCCTTTACTGCCGAATTTACTTTCTGTCTGGCAGATCGATTATATTGTGCCTCTTCAGTCGAGCATTGTCATAGTAAACCATGAGTTGTAGTTTAGACGCGCGCGGCGAGGCAGCCTCGATCGGATAACATTCCTATGCGAGGCTGCTGTGCGCGGTACACCGTACACCCGAGCCATTTTTTTTGCTCAGTTCAAAGGCACGGAACAAAATATGTATGCGTACAGATTGAGCGCGGCAAACGACCGAGGCACCTATAAGCAAAACTAGAAAAAACCGAACAAGCGCGAGTCGGACTCGCCCACCGAGGGTTTCGTACAAATTTGTAGGTACCTACATATTACATATAAAATATTATAAATAGTTCAGGAATACGAGTCTCGCACTTTTTTCCGAGCGTTTCGCGAACTTCAGACATTTTTTTTTTTAATTTAATTAGATATGTATAGTTTCAGATTTTTCCTTGTAGGTACTTGTAGTATAAAGACGATATTTCTTGCTAAATTTCATAGTTCTAGGTTAACGGAAAGTACCCTTTAAATTTTGATTCCCTTGAGTGCCGAAATATACGTTTTTTTTGCGGCATAAACACCCGTATCTTGTTAGTTAGAAGTTTGATTTTTCTTTCACTGTAGGCCTGAGTATATGGTTTCAATTTCAACTCAATACCTCCACGCCTTTTCGGGAAAAAGGGTCTTGACAGACAGACAGACAGACGAACAGAGGGACGGACGGACGGACGGAGAACAAAGTGACCCTATAAGGGTTCCGTTTTTCCTTTTGAGGTACGGAACTGTAAAAACGGCACCGCTTGGCTCGGTTCCGACGGCTCAGGTGAGGTAGCGCGTGCGTTTAGAGTAATGCAGCCTATATACGTCCCACTGCAGGACAATGCCTTCTCTCAGAGAGAGAGTATGGGCTTAGTCGCAGAATCACGGAATGTAATTGCGGATTGGCAAATACAAGTGCGGAGGGATGTGAACACCTCAGACACTGGTTTCCTCACGATGTTATCGTTCGCCGTTACGTTACTAATATTTATTTGTATTTCTTAAAATACATACATCAAAAACTTTTTACAATTCAGCAATGTTATTTTAGTTGATGTTTTTTTTTCATGATTTCGAAGTTGATATAGCTCGAACTATGTACCATTTGAGTTGTTTGTACCCCGAATAGTTAGTTTCACCCGAGATTACTGTAGTCGCGTAGCAGGGCTTCTGCATCCAGCCTTTATGTTTATTTGTACTCAGGCACTCTAGCTCATGCCAGATCACCGACCCATAGCCGATACATGTATTTATTTTCCGAAATTCAATGATCATCATCATATTTTTCAGCCAACCTCTGACCACTGCTGGGTGTAGCCATTTTCCCTGTCACGCCAATTTCGTTTAGATTTTCGGAAAATTTTAGATTATTATAGTCGTGAAAGAGAATAATTGAAGAAAAAAAATAGTTGATTGCCTAAAATATTACCGATAAACTTAAAGAGGTTCGCTGACTAAAAACAGGGGCATTTTAAATGCATTTAACTCTCAAATGATTGCAGTGTTGTAAAAGGTCCATCCCAGTAAAACACTCTTAAGACGGAGTTACAGCCGGTTTGTGAGAGAAATTCCTGTTATAACCGGCATTAACTCCGTCTTAAAAGTTTTTTAGTGGGATCGACTTTAAAAAAATTATGTTACGGTCTTATTTATAAAAACACGATTCCCCTGAAACACTCCTCAGAGACGTTTAATTGGTTATGTCTTTACATTTACCACACACTATTTAAGCTGACTATGGAGTGTTTTAAGGAACGGCTAACGGTTATATTTGTAAAAACGCGTTTTCTTAAACACTAATGTTTAAAGTAACTATAGTAATATGTTTTCAGAGATATTCTCAAGAACTCGTACTCGTAATATTTTTTTCACTACGATATAGAGAATATAAAATTCAAGTGAGCGATTCCGCAATTAAATTGGTAATAACTAAAGCACTATAAGGTATTGCTATTTCGCCAACAGACTGTACATGGTGACGTGGAACGTCGCCACGCGCAACCCTGGACAGGACCTCAACTCCCTGCTCGATTTCCCATCGCAGTTCAACAAGAATAAACTTTTGCCAGATTTCTACGTTATCGGGTAAGCTCTAGCAATCGATTTATCAACTGTTAACGGCATGATAGTTAAACACATAGATGTCTAACTAGCGCTGAAAATTACCCCACGTTCAATTGTGGGGAGGCGGGCGGGGCTTGTTAATTGTGTTTCCACTCAGAGCGAGTTCAGTATTACCCGGCGAAATATCCATGCACCTGCCACCGTGAGACCGCCATCTTGCGAGGTACCTAAATAGTTCGGCGGGTTATGCATAAGAAAGTCAATGGTTTGACGTTTTTGTATAAAACCAATCATAACTTATGCTGCCATTTACTATCGCCCAATCACCGTTCACGTCGTCACGTATGGGGCACAGAATGAACCAATCACAGAGTGATTTCTCTAGAGCACATCTGGCGCTCATTTCAATTGTACAGACTAATCGAGAGGACAGGGGCCGTTTTTGAGAGTTGTAGGAAGAAATACCTACTTCTATAGTTTTTTATTCGTAGGTTTAACGGTCGGTTGGCCAAAGTGCATACAAAAAAAAGCGACAGCTGTAATTGACAATCGATTAACGTGTTAGTGAAAGTAAAGTCTTTATTTTAAAAACCTATTTAGAGGCTATTGCCAACAAAAAATAAATAAAGTACATAACTAAATAAAAAATTCTTAAAAACTAGGCAAGAGGCCTTATGCTCAGCCTAAAGTCTTCAGGGAACATGCTCCACTGCCGACGCTGATTTTCAGCAAATGCCTTAGAGGTTAGGTTAAAGATATAAAATAAGTTACAGAGAGCTGAGCGGAAAAAAACTGTTTTCACGTTTGCTCAATACCACATGAGAGTCCAAAAATAGTTTTTTTTTCTGTTATTATTACCACTAAAAGTATATCTAGCAGATTATGGACATAATAATTTTTTTTTATATTTTGTTCTTACTCTATGAATATTCTTATAATATAAAATCTCTGCTGTTTCTGTAACATTTTTTTCCCGGTATACAACAAAGAATATTCTAGTCGCCTGTTTAGTCCAGTAACTTTGTCGCCTGAAAGTATGGAGTAGTATGCGTCAAATCCGGTAGTTATGATTTTTTGCAGACTTGTTTATGATGTTGGCCTAATGAATAATCCAAGTTTGTGACCTCGAGCGCCGAACGCAACTTTGTCAAAAATCGTAAAAACTGCGAAATAATCGGTTCTTTTTCAAATTTTGGCGATTATAACCCTAAAGGATTAGTTTTTGGAAAACTTTTTTAGGATGTTTTTAAAGAAGACTAAATTTGCTACAATATGATACTAGAATTGTCTCTGTAGACCCAATAGTTTTCGAGATGAAGCCTTTCAAAGTTTTTAAATTTTTCGAACTTCGCAATTTTTGCAATATTTTAGACGTCACTCGAACAACTCTAGCGGGATGAAGTTCCAATTACCTCCGATGGAGTGTGCTAGTATTGCTCGTGTGAAGTCTCTCCTGGGGGTGGATATCTACGTCACAAGGCCTCAACTCAAAAATGATGACCAGAGATGCAGCCCCACAACACCTCTTGCGGATGATTTCTTGCGGCTGCACGAAGGGTTGTGGGAACGCGTGCAGCTGCAGAAAGGCAGGATTAAAATGCTCATTAGTCTGCAGGCACTGCAGCGGGGCCTCTTGTGACAATATACCTGATGTTGCAGTAGTAGATATCCCAGAAGGCGACGATCTGTCCGATGTCGAAATGGAGGATGACTTGTGGGCACAAGACGTCGACAATTCATCACCATCCCCTGATGGGGATATGCCATCCCAATACGTCGATCCAGATACGGACGAACCTCAACCGGGACCTTCCAAGAGGGCTAAATTAATTTAATTTTTTTATTTTGAATATTACTCAATTTCCTAACAAATAAATTTATTAACTTTTGTAGTACCTATCTTTTTTACTTCATTATTCGTAGCTTAGCTTAAACATCATCGTTCACACTTCTCATTTTCTTTTTTAACATCTGATCATAAAAGTACAGGGCTTCGATTGTATAATCAGGGTCAAAATTCATTCAAAACGACAGAATCGCAAAAAATTGCGTAATTCGAAAAAAATGATAAACTTTGGAAGGCTTAATCTCACAAACTATTGGGTCTACAGAGGTAGTTCTAGTATCATATTGTAGAAAATTTAGTCTACTTTAAAAGCGACTTAAGAAAGTTTTTTCAAAAACTAGTCCTTTAGGGATATAATCGCCAAAATTAAAAAAAAAAAACGATTATTTCGCAGTTTTTACGATTTTTGACAAAGTTGCGTTCGGCGCTCGAGGTCACAAACTTGGATTATTCATTGGGCCAACATCATAAACAAGTCTGCAAAAAATCATAACTACCAGATTTGACGCACACTATAATGTACAAAGTTACTGGACTAGTTTGCTTACATCAAAATACAAAACTATTTATTTCAGTAAAGTTATTTAACATAGTAGATTCACAAAGCTCAGGGTGCCTTATTACTATTATAATAGATTTTCAATTTAATGAATTCGCAATGGTAAGAGCGACTTGTTAACAATACATGCTTAAACTCACGCATGTGTCTCGGAGGATTAGGCAGAGACCAGGGTTTCCCACTTGCCACAATCCTGACAACCCTCTTTCGTTTCATCAACTCATTAGTCGCTGCGTGTGTGCACGCCGGTTTCGGTACTTTTTATTTTGATCTTCCCTAACACATCCACTGTTTGGTCGCGTGATAGATTGGATTGTAATGAAAATGTAATCCAATTGAAACACGCGAGTTTTTCTCGCTTTTGTTGTAAACGACAACGGAAGATTCTCGTGCAATTAAATAATTATACCTCAGTGTAATTTGACTACAATGTGACCGGCCAAGTGCGAGTAGGACTTGCGCACCGAGAGTTAGGTACATATTTAGCAAAAACTTTGATTTTCTCAGTTCAACATCCTTAGATTAAATAGTTTAATCTAAAACAATGCACACCATGCTACCTTTATCGGGAATCCGGTATTTATTATTTGTTGTTATAGGAACTGCACTGTATCATATCAAGATTGACATTTGTAGGTTACAGTTACATTACATTACAGGTTACATTACAGTTTTACTATGGAGCAAAAATAAAATGAAAATCTTTTGCTGTATGTCGGGACACCATTTTTTTCGTTTTCTTTTTATTTCTTGGGCGATTTGTCATACCTATTATGGCGACCCATATGTTTTCGGTTGGAGGAGAAAAACCCCTTTATAAGTCAGGCAGGTTCCGTTAGCACCGTTTAGGTACGGGACCATAAATCCACAGCCAATAATAACTTCCACACAACACGACTTCTAGTCCCAAACTAAGTAACAAGGCAAGGATATCACAAACGTGGAAATACACCCAGGCTGTGGCCATTTGTATAAATCACAACAGCCTCCAGTGGGAATCGAACCCACGACATGTGTTTTAGTAGCCAAGCGTGTTAACCGCTTGACCAACGACATCACAAATATGGAAATACACCCGGACTGAGGCCATTTGTACAAATCATAAGAGCCCCCAGTGTCGAACCGCTACACCAACGAGTAATCTTGTCTATACATTCCCAAACCAGCCTGCAGGAAGTAAAGTCCCAGCCACAGAACCTGCTAATGGACACACTCTTCACCGATCCTTGGACGTCGACGTTCAACAAGATCCTGTGCCGACAAGGCTACGTCATAGCCAAGTCCATACGGCTCCAGGGGATCTTGCTGCTGGTGTATACGCAGATTAAACACGTGACGCACCTGCGGGACATTGAGGCGCAGTACACGAAGACTGGACTTGGTGGGATGTGGGTAAGTCTCTAGGGCAGAGAGGTGTGAGAATTCTTTGATATGGGTGTTTCACAGCCAATTTATTTAGTTAGACAAATAATCAAGGAAAAGAATCATATAATATGCTCAACTCATTAATGAGATAGTGGAGGAAATACCTATACATTCAGTGAATTAGCGTTCATATTCGTTTTTTTATTCACATTCATATTTAAAATTCATATACAATACTTACTACCTGACCCCGCTAACGTTGTTTTGTCAAATTAATTAGTCTACCACCTATTCTCAGACCTACCAAAAATATACACAAAAAGGTCATGAAAATCGGTGTTTTTCTTAAGAGTTCGATAACAAACACTGTGACACGTGATTTTTATATATCAGATTAATATTTGTATTCATATTCATGTCAAAGTTCATATTCATGT
Organism: Yponomeuta malinellus; assembly: GCA_947308005.1. NCBI lineage: Eukaryota > Metazoa > Arthropoda > Insecta > Lepidoptera > Yponomeutidae > Yponomeuta > Yponomeuta malinellus. The sequence continues at coordinate 7,992,730 of OX371006.1, read as the reverse complement.
TCAACGTGCAATCCGGAGATTACTCTCGTTTGACTCAGGTCGCGATACTGAACATTTGTAGTGTTAGCCATATTTATACCCCCATTTGTCTTACCCTATATCTATATCTCTTACCCCTGTTTCTCGTAAACAAAAAATCCGTTATTCTACTTTTAACAGCAGTCAGTTAACTAAAGTCTATACAAAAAAACCTGAGAGTTGTTAACAGTAGCTTAATACATTGGTAGTGTACGAGAAACCAGAGACTCGTCATAAAACTACAATTCATAGTTTATTATGACCATTGTACATTACGCAGCCGAGTCTTCCTACTTGTTATTCTGCGGGTTAATCGACTTTGCAAATGTTAGGTTTACCGGTGTCGTAGTGTCACGATTATACTACACAGTTCATCTGACTACGTTCGTATCGACTTTTTGCTAACGGCAACACCGAAAAAGAAAAAGGTTACTCGGTCGGTTTGGAACGCTTTGTGGGACGGTAAGTGGGGGCGATCTGGCAGTCGGCTCTGAGTTCTGTGGTTCTGAGCAACCGAGTAGATCGGACACAAAAGTCGTGAACTCTTTAATTGTTGAACATTTTTTATTAGAGTGTATTAGCATTAAAACTCTTGAGATTTGTGAGACGTGAACGTGTGAAGTAAAGAATAAATCATTGTTGAACTGAAGTGCAACGAGTATCATTTTTTTTCTACACAATGTACATCGAATTGGCATAGTAAATCATGAATTGTAGTTCTATGAAGCAAGGCCCAGTATGTGCAGTAAGACTATCCCACCTCCCAGGGCAACAAAGGTGCTGTGAGTGTCCGTTTCAACATCTACGGCTGCTCGGTCTGCCTCGTCAACTGCCACCTCACGGCACACGAGAACCAATTAGCGGACCGGGTGAATGACTACAATACCATCATCAAACAGCACCTCTTTCACGTTACCGAGACTGTCAACATACTTTATCATGAGTAAGTGGGACTTAGCTGTAATTTTATCGGTAGCGAACTCTTCGGTAGCAAACTCTTCGTTAGCAAACTCTTATGATTCTTTTCTATTGGCCTTTTTGATTCTAAATCAACGAATAAGATGATACTGACTTTCCACATTTTGTGCTCTTCCGAGTTTCGACGAGTGAGTCTTAAGACTACGTTAGTTTATCGCTTTGAGGACTGGAATTACCGAGTTGAACATTAATGTCGATGTAAATCGACGAATGAGACGATATTTTAGTAAAGACGTTTATATTTTACACTCTTCTCATTCCTAAACTAACGTAATCACGGCTCACCGTTATATTTCTGTTTTTTTTTTTACAATCGGAACGCTTACTTTTAAGCCCCAAAGCTATTGAAACCAACCTGATTCCAGCTACGTATTTTGGATCGGAGACCTCAACTTCCGGACTGACTACCCTTCCGGCGAGAGTCCCACCTCCGAGCAAATTGTGGCCACCCTACAGAAGATCGAGAAGGACAAATACACTAGTCTGCTGAACCATGACCAGCTGAGAGCGGTCATGGAGTCTGGGGAGGCTTTCGCCGAGTTCTCAGAGCCCGAGATACGGTTCCCGCCCACGTACAAGTTCTTTATCGGGACCGATGATTATGATATCAAGTGAGTCACCTTGGTTTGGTCCAAGTGTTGTGAGAAACCGATCATCGACCCACCCGATCATGGCCACAACTTTTTAAGTCCAGAGCCATGGACTTACAATGTTGCTATACAACGTTCAATGTTTATAACAGTTGAATTTAATTTTATTAAATTATAACTTAATAAAAAATAACAATTAAATAGTAATACTAAATAACATAAAATAAGTAATTTAGCCATTATTTTTATTTTAATAATTTTATTTAAGTACTTTTTTTGAAGGAGAAATACATTTATTTATCGCCACACAGACATTATACAAGGCATAGGAAACAAGGAAACACACGCATGCTTAGCAACTCTTTTCTCTACCTCCTTCAGTTGACTGGTAGAAAATGCTTATGGCAAAAAGTCCGCCGCATTGTACGATTTTTTTTTATGTAAGTGCAACAAAAGTATCAGTAATTATATAAATAAATCCCGTGCATGCGCGCCTCGAGAAAGGCGAAAATGGATACAGTCTCGCGCCATCCCGCTCACATCCGGTACGTGAGCTTACGATGATGCATAATATAAATACAAAAGTTTGGATGGATGGATTATATTATGAATCGCGCCTAAACAGCTAAATGGATCTTCTATTTTTTGTCGCGGAAAAATACACATTTAAATTTCCACGCGTACGAAGTCGCGGGCAACAGCTAGTAAAGTGTAAAGTAAGTAAAGCCTGTCTATGAATATCTGAGAATACATCCGATAGAATTCCGATAGGCGCCACATTACCGTTGTATATAGCAACACATAGCTTAGTAATACTTTTTCTATTCTATTTGAATTTGCCACTTTATTTTTTAACAGGCTTAGTATTTTTGTATAATTATATGAAAACTCTTTCACAAAAGCATATAATAATTTTTAAGCAAGAGAAGAGTGGCCTTTTACTAGTTTGAACTAGCTTTTGCCCGCGACTTCGTCCGCATGGAATGAGTAATTTCCGGGATGAAAAGTATGCTACGTCCTTCCCCGGGACACAAACTATCCCTTTTTGATCATGCTTCTCCATAACAAAGTTTACGTCCAATCCTAAAATCATCCAAAAATCCAGCCGTTATTGCGTGATTGAGTAACAAAGATGACAAACTTTTACATTTATAATATTATAGTAGGATTAAATTTACATGAATTGAAATCGAGTAAACAAAACCATTCAGTAATGCACAATATTAGCAATATTGAACGGTGATAAATTACCCAATGGTTATTGTGAACAAATGTTATTTGATCCAACTTCCTATTATAAAAACTCGACTTATATCGTATCATTCAAACATTATTAGTCATGCTAGAAAAGTACCTAATAGTGAGCGGAAATAACTTCTACCACAGTGTTTATCAATATATCTGTCCGGTATCTGTTAGGAATACTTGTCGAAGAGACATTATTATCCAAGATAATAATGGAAGACGTACCGATTACACCGGCGGCATACCGGCGACGTAATAAATGGAAAATTGCAGTTGTAAAAACTGCATACTTAGCTAGATTTAATGCCAGTAATTATATTTTTATGGCCAAGAAGGTCTTTAGACGTTAAACTGCGTTTATAATGCTAGTCATTTCAACTCATCTACCTAAAGTGAGGTTGATTCGGTCTAAATTTAACTGAGTATAGTTTCTCAAGAACAAAAATAACAAATTCAGGGATTCCAGTAAGAAATACGATATAGCGACGCTAATTAAGGAAAGAGACAGGCTAGCTATTTACCCCTCGCTCACACAATATAGACGGCAGTATTTTATGAGCGAGTGGCAAATCCTGTCCCTTCCTTTTATTACGTTATATCAGCATTTCCAATGCAAATTAATTGCTGGTGTTACAATATGCCATGGCGATATGTAACGGCCTTGGTAGCGTAGTGGGTAGAACATCGGACTCGGAAGCGAAAGACCAAGGTTCGATCCCCAGTACGGGCATATACCTATGACTTGGTTTTCTAAGTTATGTACATTTGTGAAGTTATAGTAGCAATACCACTCCTTAACGGTGAAGTAAAACATCGTGTCTGAGCTATTCACATACCTCAGCGCTTGAAATCGCCAATCCGCGGTGGGCACGGGTGGTGATTAAGCCCACACTCTCTTCCTGAGAGAAGGCCTGTGCCATACAGTGGGACGTATATAGGCTGCTTATGTTATGTTACGATATACTAAGTACCATCTTGAATTTCGAATTTCGTCATCCAATGTTACGTGTTGGCATAATTCAGGCATAGCTCTTCCTAAATTTACGAGTGCTCAGCGCGAGGGCATTTTGTTTAGACTGGAAGACGCAGATTGAGGTTTGAAAGTGCGCAGAATTGCGAATAAATAAGAGCGAATAACCTCTTATCCGCGTGGCGCCGGATTAAGAATAGCGTCACTTCATTTCCTTCCGTGGATGTCGTAGAAGGCGACTAAGGAAATCAATGACCAGGAAACGGGCAGCAGCGTCTTCCTGAGATTTAAACCGTATTCTGCGATCGCCAACCCGCCTGCCAAGCGTGGCGATTATGGCAAAACCCTTCATGGTTAAAAACCATGAGGGAGGCCTATGTCCTGTAGATGACCCTCTTATGTAGATTTTTTTTATTCTACACACGGTAAAACATAGATTTGTGTCCTCTAAAAGCATTGACACAGTTTCTGTAACGCGGCATTTGGTTAAAACTAAACTAAGTTTGTATGAGAAATGTGGGACTCGGCCCGAGTACATTAAATTAGACCCATTAAGTGTAGAACTGGATTGGATTTGATGTGTCTCGAAATTAAAATTAAAACTACTCTACTTCTACAGAATAAAACCTAAGACTGCACTACATTTAAAATAGTTTAAAAATGTACTTTATTCCTCGATACCCAAAGCCTAATTTAAAACAAGTGCCCCTTTCAAGATCAAATGGTCTTGAAGGAACCGGGAACTCTACAATCTACAGTGGCCTCAATCTCGGCACTGCAGAACTTAGAAATAGCATTAATGCTGCTGTTATGTCTGTCATGCTATCTCGCTCCCACAAACTAAAATTTTTAGTGATTGTATAAAAAATTGTATGCTTTTTTTTTTTTTTTTATTTTGTAAGGGACACAATCTATAAAGTACATCGCATTCTTAAAGACTTGGTTTTAGTTTTACATTCTGGTACTTATACTAGTAACATGCGTCCACAACGCTCGCCAAACAAGTGGATGTGAAAGTAAATTTATGTTAATTTTTTTTTGTTACATTTAGTGAAACGTTAATCTACAAACTAATAATATAATAAAGTCTCTTAATCATGAAAACTCTTTCGAAATAGCTTTTCTAAATGCGCGTTTATTTGTATTAAAAATGTCTATGTTTAGTTGATTGTATTCTTTTATTACAAGTGAAATGGTTCTGTGTTTCCCCAAGTTCGTACGACTCTGTGGTAAATTAAAAGTTATTTTTACTTTTTTAAAGTTAATTTTGATAAATGTGTTCTGAAGCTCTGCTAGATAATAAAATTTCCGACATTTTAAACGTATTTTGCACCAGTTTCGTAAACGTGGCTTAAACAGCATTTAACTAAAATTCTTCATATAAAATTCAATTTAAAGTGCGACTTAAGTGACTTTTAAGAGGTGGTGCATGTCGGCCTTAGTTTTTGACAGAGAAAAGTTGATTCCAAAATTATTAATTTTGGTAAGTATCTCTCAACCAAAAACTTAATATAGGACATTGAAAAATATCTCATGACCACATTAATTATCAAAACTATGTATCAAAGGCATGCCAGACGTAACAGCAGCCTTTAAGACTCTACTTTATCCCTCGAACTCCAAAGCCTAATTTATCACATTCGTCTTCAAACTATTAGCTAACTTCGCAACGGCCAAGATAACAAGCACCCGAACGACTAATGAATGTTGATAAAGCGAAAGAGATCTGTCAGGATCGTGGCAAGTGGCAGATCCTGGTCTCTGCCTACCCATCTGGGATACAGGCGTGAGTTTATGTTATGTCTTCACACTACAACTATGTCTGTTTCAGGAGGAAACCATCATGGACGGACCGGGTGCTCTACAAAGTCGTAGCCGATAACTACGAGAACGTAACGCTGAAGGCGGAGTCCGTTTCATACACCCACCTTCCCCACTACATCGTCAGCGATCACAAGCCTGTCGTCGCGCAGTTCAAAATCAAGGTAAGTTTCAGGTTCGATTTTTGCTTCATGTGGTACCAAATAGCTCTCAACATAAATAATGGTCCTCAACATAAGCACTGCAAATTTTACACGTAAATAACTTGCTTATCAGAAACGTACTTAGGCAAACATCTAATACGTACACTGGTTCTTAAGCCGGGTTTTGACGCTCTCAGTAGGTACGCCCGGACCGTGTGCGTACAGTTTTAGCTGATTATGACGACGCACTCGGTCCGAGCGCACTGAGCGTCGTCATAATCAACTAAAACTGTTCACACGCGGTCCGAGTCTACTAAGACCGTCAAAATCCGGCTTTAATCTTTTAGTGATGATTGGCCAGTTGGGATATATTATCTTACATACCGGAATCGAATCCCACTCGGTTCCATCGGTAGACGTGGGGGCGCTACCAGCGCAGTTAGCTCTATTAGTAACACGTAAAAGAGCAATTAGTAATACATGCAATAACGAGTATGACGCGAGCGTGACAATACACGTGTGAACGTGCATCTAATTGAGTCAACCGACCTGACCTAACTAATCTATAAAGATTGACGGTCGCTAGATACAATTTTCTGACGTCCAGACAGAAAATCAACCTTTAAATAGGTGCCCCATCACGGCCGCAGCCAGACGCGGTACATAATCAGAACGGGTTAAAAATAATTCAGGGCGGGCTGAAAAATTAATATTAAGCGGGCGAAATGTATTGAAAAATTCAACGAGGTGTGGCTAAAAGTTTTCTAGGGCAGGAAATCAGATAGTTAGTTAGAACTGAGATTTCCGCACTTAGCCTCATAGTTGGGCCCCCATGGGCCTGTGTGGCGCCGGATTAAGAATAGCGTCACTTCATTTTCTTCCGTGGATGTCGTAAAAGGCGACTAAGGAAATCAATTACCCGAAGACGGGCAGTAGCGTCTTACTGAGATTCCAACCGCATACTGCGATCGCCAACCCGCCTGCCAAGCGTGGCGATTATGGCAAAACCCCTCATGGTTGTGAACACCACGAAGGAGGCCTATGTCCTGCAGTGGGCGTCAAATGGCTGATGATGATGAACAATGTAGGGGTTGATCACTGTCATCATTGGTAATTTTAGCTGCGAATGTGTCGACAAGTTGAAACGTAATCACTAGGTTGTTTTTGGTGGTGTTTCGACCGTTTTTTTGCCTCGATTTGGTAGGGAATCGCAAATGTTCGCTTCGGCCAGGGTGCCGGATTGCTTTGCCATTGTCCGTAGTAGAGTTGCCTCAATTTAGAGCCGACTACGGGCCCCCAAGAATGAGATTCTGTCGTGTCTGTGCGAGGATGTGGGCGGTTCACTGTACCAACATTGGCATTCCGTTCAGCGCGACAATAATGACAATGACGATGACAATGAATAATGACAATAATCGAAAATGACTTATACTCTTTCGTTTATTTTATTTTTACATTGTATTGTTAATTATATTGTAATCTGAAACGGTGTATTCTGAAATAAAAACATATTATTATTATCTTTATTTATTTTCATAACTTAGAATAGGTTATAAAATCAATGTAAGAAGTAAAAAAATATAAAAAAATACATCATTTTTATTATTATTATTAACATGCGTGTTATTTATAAGTGTTTGATTTGTAATAACCGTAGGGGTTTAGCTTATTATAGTAATTGCCTTGGTAATAATTTGCATGCATTTTGAACACTGTACCTCCTTGCATGGTTTCTAATGTTATTCATATCGGGTGATAATTTACTAACGCGTATTGTCTGCATCATTGCGAACATTTTTTTCCATAGGGACCATGCCTGGGAAATCAGCGGCTTTATTGAGGTTCAGTGTAGCACGTTGTTTACCTATCTTTGCTGAAATGCATCTACATAGTGTCGGATACCGGATACCTTTATTTAATATAATTATAACTTCCACACAACACAATCACTTGACGTGCGATTGAATAATTTCCAAGAAACTTTATCAACATTTTCAAGCTTTCTTTTAGGAAACGAATTTGAAATTTTGACGCGCAACTTAATTAAAACATCGGTGTCTCAAGCGTACCCTATACTTGCGCGTCGATTGCATTTTTTTTTTAAATATTTTATGAACCCAAATAAAATATTGATCTCCCAGCAAATTGGTTCTGGGCCAAGAGTCTAATAGACACATAGTTTAAAAACCTATTTAGAGGCTAAAAATTCCACCCATGCCGGCACTTGAACCCGCGACCTCTGGCTAACCGTGCCAGGTTTTTAAAGTTGTCCTCAGTACGGGTTAGTGCGACAAAAAGAATACAAACACACATCTGTTATTTGCCTCTACTTTGTAGCCTAGTAGACTACTATACTATCTGTACTGCTATTGTACAATGTCATTACCGTCTAGACAAATAGACATCTCTCGCAAAGAAGATCGAATCGTGCGAGGCGCCGAGTTCTGTCATCGGACTCGATTGATTAGTAAACTACCAAAAGTGTCAATGAAACAACCATTGTCATATTATTATCACTCTACTGAACAACTATGAATTTAAGAGACTCATGTTAATCTAAGACATTCATGTTTTTTTAAGTGCTAAATTTTGTATTTTGTGCAATAAAGTGTAACAAACAAACAAACAAACTCGTTTTATCCCTTTCATCCCTTGCTGGGACATTTGGATAGATAGGGCATAGCTTCAGGTCTGCTTATTTAGATAATCACCTTAGGGCCAGTTTCTGAATTGAGAATTTCGCAAAATAAATAGTTAACTGTAGTGCTGTCTCTTCAAATTTCACAGAAAAGAGCGTGACAGAACGTAACTTAAGTATTTACTTAGTGAAATTCTCAATTCAAAAAGCGGCCCTTAGGGCCAGTTTGTGAATTGAGAATTTCACTAAGTAAATACATAGTTAACTGTAGTGCTGTCTCCGAATTTCTCAGAAAAGAGCGTGACAAAACGTTACTTAAGTATTTACTTAGTGAATTTCTGAACTCAGAAACCGGCCCTGTGTCTTAGCAAAATTGTGCTGCCAGAGTAATGAGGAATTAAAATAAGAGTACTTGCTAAAGTGCGAACACATTACGTCTATAAAGTTCATAATAGGCCATAATGTGTGCTCACCTTACGCCTGAGGTCGAATGTGTTGTAAGACAGCAGTAATGTAACGCCAATGCCACGTTGATTAGACGGTGTTTTAAACAAATTCTTGGTACCTTTTTGAAAGTTGAAAAGATATTTAAACATGGAATATGTTTAAATATCTTTACGGTTTTTGAATAACATTCACATGCGAAATAATTAGTGCTTCCTCAGTGAACTTATTTAAAACAGACTTGATAAACATTTTACAAGTGCACGAAAGTGATGTACATGCACCAGCTTGAAGCTGCTTGTGTATTAATGAAGGAAAACAAAAATAGTTCTATTTAATGAAAATAAGCAAATTTTTTTATGTAGCCCATGCACGTCCCACTGCAGGGCACCGGCTTTCTCACAGAGAGAAAGTATGGGCTTAACTACCACGCGTGCCTATCGCGGATTGGCAATTTCAAGCGCTGGGCTATGTGAACTTCACTTCAGACACCGGTTTCCTCACGACGTTTTCCTTCATGATTAGCGAGTGGTATTGCTTCTTATTATTTATTATAACGCGGTGGTAGCCTAGTGGGTAGAACATTGGACTCGGAAACGGAAGACCCAGGTTCTTTTCCCAGTACGGGCATGTACCTATAACTTTGTTTTCTAAGTTATGTACATTTGTGAAGTTATAGTAGCAATACCACTCGCTAACTGTGAAGGAAAACATCGTGAGGAAACCTGAGTGTCTGAGCTATTCATATACCTCAGCGCTTGAAATCGCCAATCCGCGGTGGGCACGCGTGGTGATTAAGCCCATACTCACTCCCTGAGAGAAGGCCTGTGCCCTAAATTATAGCCCTAAGGTATATAGTCTGCTTATGCTATTTATTATAAACATTATTTTTTCGGGCCGAAACGGCAATTGATGACCCGCGTTTAGACTCTGCGAATGTTCTTTCACATGTAATGCTGGCGCCCCACTTGGTCACTCGTATTTGCAAATATTAACCATCCATTGCCGAGTTTTCTGACGAATCTTTAGCACTGAACAGTGTGGAACTTGCAATGTACTATAAATTGTACGGGAATACGAATAGCCAAGTGAAATGGTAGCACCAGGAGCTCTCATAGAATATGTAGAGAATAGCTCAACTTATACTGAAATAATTTTTGGGGGGTTTGAAAGACAGCAAAATTAATGTGCCTGACAATAGCTCTCAAATACGCTAGTATTTTTTTTAAAACGCACTTTTCAAAAATTGTTGGCGTATTTTTCGAACAAGATTTTTCAACTCGAAACAAGTTTTCTCAACTATTTTATTTTTTATTTACGTCTATGCTTAAAAGTAATAGTCTAACGCTCGGTTTCTAGAAGAGCGATCAAATGTTAATCTCATGTTAATCTCACGTCAAGCTAATTTCAGCCAATCAAGTGCCGGTATTTTGAATTAATCTTAGATTTATCTCTTGTTACATTTGAACACTCTTTCAGAAACTGAGGCTAAATAGAGGCCATTTTTAATTACTTATGACATAACTGCGGCTTTCAAACCACCCAGAAATGAGCGTGTGTCTACGACACTGCCTTGCCACTTGGTTCTAGTACACTAACAATCTGTTAAGATAAGATAAGATGTAACAATCTTTTAAGATGTATTACAGACAAGAAAACAACTCAGAAACAAAGTTACATTAAATAGATTCATAGATATAGAATACAATATATTTTTTTATCCTATATAGTAATATTTATTATTGGCTGCAACAACACATTAATTCGCTGTAATTGTATTCTGTTAAATAAATAAAAAAAAAATAATAAAAAAAGATACAATGGGCAGTCTTAATCTACTGTTTATCTCTCTTTGTCTGTTAATCTACTGTTAACGCCCGTCAGTTTATTTATTATTTAATAAAATGACACAGCATAGCAGTTTACACCAATTCGTCACACATACAATTAAATTTAACATACCTACTTTACCCAAATATTCTAAATATAAAACAGCCAACAATACAGCGCTTAAAACTTAATTAAAAAAAAACATATGCGTCTAATTAAGAACCGCCTTTTTTTTTAAGTTAAGTTAAAATCATTAATTAACAACATATAATAGTTTTTAAAGTCTTCTGTGCGAACATTAAGTTCTCCTTTTTGTATGCATTTCGGCGAACTGACCACTATGAACAGTAGTTCAACACATTGTTAGTGTACTAGCGACCCGGGGTTAGACCTTGCATCTAAGGCAACCTGTTGCACGCTAATTCCACCCTTAGCTCCTTTGACACAAGCATGTTTTACCTGCACATGTAGATCAAATGCGCTAGCAAGAAACCGTCAGCTTTCGCCGCCCCGTTTACCGTGACCATGCGGTCAGCTGTGATGGCGACCAGGGCAATGGGGTCACCAGGAGCTGTAGTGGCGGATTCCTTCGAGACGCCTGGTGAAAACGAGGTACGCACTTAAGGCTTATCTGTTAGAGGCAGTTTTATGATTGCGCTAATTGAAATTGGAACGGGAAAAATCTTTTAAAATACTGAAAGTAATGCTCACGTTTATTTAAGGCTTGGAGCCTTGAGTTAAATTACGATGAAAACTGCCTCGTTGAGATTGTGTCTCATGCCTTACAGATCCGCAATATTACAGTATTTTTCATAAGAACACGATTCCTTAAAACACTCTTCAAATGCGACATAAGTTGGTCTTGTCCTTTATAATTTATTAATTGTTTTATTGCACTTAAATTAATCGTAATATGCGGTGAACCATAAGCATTGTGCCACAGACTAAACTGCATTTGACGGGGTGTTTTAGAGAAATCGTGGTTTTAGAAATAACACCATGAATTTTTAACGTTAATCGACAATGCCACTTCAATGCTGCGTGCGACGCGGTAACTGTAAACTCGTGACTCTAACCCTCGATTTCTCGTATAGATCAACAGATTGTTAGTTTACGAGAAACTGGGGGATTATACGCGTGTCACGAGAGCGAGCGTCGGTTAATATTTCAGTTTCTGTTATATTCCGTATTTGTAAGGCTATTTTAATGGGATAGAGGGGTATGCGCTTTTCCATCGCCTTCTATGCATTAATAACAATAGAAAATGTGTATCAAATCACTCAAATGGATGAAAAATAGGACTTTAATTCTATGCAAATAACTAAGTTGTTGTTGTAGATATCTCATTGTTGTGTAGTGTTTGGCTTTCGCATGTACTTAGGTGATGGTAGTACTATAGATAACCTTTGGTTGCGGCGTTTCAATAGACTTAATTGCATGCGGCGGCAAAGGTGTAGATCCTCCTGATTACAGGTGTTTGCTTACGGTTGTGAAATAATCTGGATACTAACGACATAATTTTGTACCAGTACACATTCTTACTTAAGGGGCTCCAAGCAGTAACACTAGCGCTACCAATGGAAAAAAACTGGACAAGTGCGAGTCGGACTCGCGCACCAAGGGTTCCGTAACATTATCTATAAAAAATTAGACACAAAGATCGAGATAAAACGGCAAAAAATCACGTTTGTTGTATGGGAGGCATATTTATTTTGGAAACGAATATAGAACTATATATTCTGTGAATATTTCAAGCGTCTACCTGTTGCCGTTATTAATATCGAGCAAAAAATGGCAAAAAATTACTTTTGTGGTATGGGAGCCCCCCTTAAATATTTATTTTATTCAGTTTTTAGTATTTGTTATAGCGGCAACCGAAATACATCATCTGTGAAAATTTCAACTGCCTAGCTATCACTGTTCATGAGATACGGCCTGGTGACTGACAGACAGACGGATACTGAAGTCTTAGTAATAGGGTCCCGTTTGGCACCCTTTGAGTCGGAACCCTAAAAAATCAAATCTTTTTTGCAAAAAGTGTCAGACCCATCTCTCCATTATGTTAATAGTGATTTTTCGACCTATGGCTGTGAACCTAAGGCAAAAGAAAACCCAGGACTAGATATCATTTATACCAAAAACGGCCCTTTTTGGCGTTTATTCTGTCTAGGCCCAGGTCTGTGATCCTAGGTTCTCGGGAGTGGGTCCTAAAATTACTATTAACATGATATAGTGATTGATCTGACACTTTTTGCAAAAACGATTTGTAAAAACAGGCACTCAGGTTACCTCACGATGTTTTCCTAGACAGTTAGCGAGTGATATTGCAACTAAAAAGTTACAAATGTTACTTAGTAAACAAAGTCATTGGTACATGCCGGGCTTCGAACCCACGACATGAGGCAAGCGTTCAACCGACCACGATACCATCGATACCATCGATACGATGTGTTTGTAACACGCAAAGTCATGACACATAAGTTTAAAACTAATCAATTCAATTCAACTCAATGCAATCCAATTCAATTCAAGTTGTCGGTACACGTCCATAGTGTTAGTTTTATAAATTGTCCTATAAAATGATATGAATTATTATTGTGTGTATATCTATATTGATTTTTGGTGACCGCCGTCTTCACCGATTATGGTGAAATGCAGAGCGGCGGCCATTTTGGTGCCATTTTATACTCTTTTTATGATAGTAAGTCAGCTAAATTCTGTATAACCTAAGTTACACGCTAACTATTCTACGTAGCGGTGGTAGCCTAGTGGGTAGAACATCAGACTCGGAAGCGAGAGACCCAGGTTCGATCCCCAGTGCGGGCATGGACCTATGACTTGGTTTTCTAAGTGCTGTACATTTTTGAAGTTATAGTAGCGGTACCACTCGCTAACCCGAAACCTGAGTGTCTGAGCTATTCACATACCTCAGCGCTTGAAATCGCCAATTCGCGGTGGGCACGCGTGGTGATTAAGCCCATACTCTCTCCGTGAGAAAGGCCTGTGCCCTACAGTGGGACGTATATGTATAGGCTGCTTATGTAAATAACTATTCTATTGTAATCAAAACTTCTTCTTTTCAGGCGTTCTCCAACTACACTGAGAAGGTGGTGGAGTTTGCCCCCATCAGCCGGATATGGTATGTTGCTGAATCCACATTGTATAACACGGTCACACACAGTATCTATGCACCTAGATCGATGACGTAACATTGGCGCTCTGTGTGTAAAATAAATAAACCTTTCATTCATATAAAAAAAAAAGTTTTATTTCCTTTAGTATTTGGCCTGACAAACCTAAATACATATTTAGATTTGAATACATGAATGTACAGGGCGGCTGTAGAATATAAATATAAAAGTCTTAATTTAAAACACCGTAAACGCCATATTCACCATATTCGTGACGTCAGACAGCTAGTAAATATCTAAGCCTATTGTCAATTGTGGTGCTTTCTCTGATTTTATTAACCTCCATGGTATCATCAATAACTGATCTGCAAAGGTGGGTAGTACAGTTTATCTACGATAAGTCGTCAGATCAGAGTTGTTGACTTCTGTATTATGTTCCTTGCTGCAACGCCAGTGACAGCGGTCACGCAAACTGATCGTAGGGGTAATGTCATAAAATAAAAACTTGAGATCTGTATTAGGCAATGTCTAATTTGCCAAGTAAACAGTTTGCATTTTGGATGAACCAGTTTTAGTGAGGGAGGTGCCTCTAGTCACGATTTCATAGAAGAAATATATATATATATAGTTCCCCTCTCGTCCACTTTCCTGAACTTTTAATCAAAATGGACTCAATTTAAGGCTGGGTTCTTCGACGTTACCCTAAATTAGGTGTTTTAAAGTACATTTTCCTCTCTAATGTTCAGTATTTTTTATTACTTTTCAATGTCCTATCTAGGGCCGTCGGTCATTATTTGTATAATTTTTTTAAACTTTATAGCATGACAAAAAAAATCGAGAACATGAGTTTAGTTCGCTCGCGCAGCGCAACACGTCCCATACGAATCAGCGCTCGGGGGTTCTCCGAGCCTTAACTTAGTGTTCGACCACTGCTGGACATAAACCTACCAAATATAGCTTACTCCTGCATTCTTCATCATAAGCACACCATTTTCTCCTACTCTTATAAGAGATATATAGTCCGCACATATCTTTTTGGCGGTAACGTGAACATAGTCACAGATTGTTTGCACATCGCTTACTGTCTTTACAGTGTATGTGTGAGTAATTGACGTAGTGTGATGCGTAGTAAATTCATCATCATCATCATCATCATCAGCCATTCGACGTCCACTACAGGACATAGGCCTCCCTCATGCTTCTCATAACCATGAGGGGTTTTGCCATAATCGCCACGCTTGGCAGGCGGGTTGGCGATCGCAGTATGCGGTTGGAATCTCAGGAATGCGCTGCTGCCTGTCTCCTGGTAATTGATTTCCGTTAAATTACTATTAGTCAATTACTAAAGTAGTCAACTACTCACACATACACTGCAAATATAGTAAGCGATGTGCAGACGATCTGTGACTATGTTCACGTTTTACCGCCAAAAAGATTTGTGCGGACTATACCTATTCAGCGTCAATAAGACTTTTGACTGATGGTTGAGCCCGTTTCCGCAGGTACATCGGCGACGCCGACTTCCGGATACAGTGCACACTCTCGCCCGACGTGCAAGTCAACCCGAACGACTGGATCGGCATCTACGACGTGAGTGTGGATCTGTCTAATAGTTCTTGATATTCTAATCTAAGTACGTGTTATAAAGGTTACATTGTTATTTACTGCCTCGCTCATGTCTAGCGGTATCACGTCTGATTACCAAGCCGGAGGTCGTGGATTCGATTCCCACTGGGGGCCGCCGTATATTTATTTCTACAAATGGCCTCAGTCTGGGTGTATTTCCATGTTTCTGATGTCCCTGCCTGGTTACCATAGCACAGGGTATCCTAGTTTGGGAGCAGGGCAGGTGATCAAAAAATTTCATAAAAATCGGTGAAGCCGTCTCGGAGGAATTCGATAACGAACACTGTGACACGAGCTTTTTATATATTAGATATAAATGGGAAAGTTTATATGGATGGATGTTTGTTTCTCAGTTTGTATCTCAGCCAGAACCGCTGAACGGTTCTGGATGAGATAGATATAGTCTGGGTATTTTTACTCTTTAAATGTACGGTGG
The DNA here is from genome assembly GCA_947308005.1 of Yponomeuta malinellus. Lineage (NCBI taxonomy): Eukaryota > Metazoa > Arthropoda > Insecta > Lepidoptera > Yponomeutidae > Yponomeuta > Yponomeuta malinellus. The sequence continues at coordinate 7,976,860 of OX371006.1, read as the reverse complement.
GATACATTTTTGCGCGAATGGAGTCGCGGGCAAAACATAGTAAATAAATAAAACATAACTTCGAACAGCACAAACAGTTAATACATCAGTTAAAATTTGACCAAATAAGGGATGTATTAGCAAAGGGCAAGGTAAAAAGTACCTGAAACCAGGCTGCGTATGATTTTCCGCAGATAGGTTTAAAATCCAATGAACTCTGTAGCCACGTGTTATTATTAGCCTCTAGTATTTGCCGCAGATAGGTTTAAAATCCAATGAACCCTGTAGCCGCGAGGTCGTTGATGACGACTTGATGATGTCAGTGTGACGCATGTACTGTTACTCTTAACTTGATTTTATTGAAGAGGTTTTCCTCGGACGAAGAAAAAAGTTTAAGCGTAAGTCGTTAGGATTATGTATTGTTTTTTTTTGTTTTTGTTTATATTGTTCATTAAACTAACACATCTTTAATAAACCAACTTAAATAAAATTCTACGTACAAAATTCAATTTAAATGGCTACGACTAAGTAATATTTACTTAATAGCAATACCACTCGCTAACGGTGAAGGAAAACAGCGTGAGGAAACCTGAGTGTCTGAGCTATTCACATACATCAGCGCATGAAATCGCCAGTCTGTGGTGGGCGCGCGTGGTGATTAAGCCCATACTCTCTCCCTAAGAGAAGGCCTGTGCCCTACAGTGGGACTTATATAGGCTGCTTGTGTATGACCTTGAAAACACATTTACGCTTAGTGACTTCTTAAGTGAGATTTTGTAATCTAGCGAGTGATATTTTATGCTGACTATTCAGACACTTGCCGCTAGGATATGACATACTGTTACACTGGGGATTGATCAAATCTCAAAGGCAGACGATAAATTCACGCAATAAGTAATTTGATCAAATACAACTAAAAATATTTTGTAAGCCAGAAAACAACATTTAAATTATTTCGAGCGAATCATCAAATCATCTTAGTGAAAGGATTTGCCAATCGGCGCCAGGAGCTCGCTGATTGCAGAGGGAGCGTTGAATACGCTCGAGATAATAGCAAAAATATGTGTTAATTTTAAATGGAAATGGAATGAAAATGGTCTTCATTTTTAAAGCAGCACGTCGTGGATTTGTGGAATCTTGAGTGATAAATTTGTGTAGTGCTGTACGTTTATTACGTTTGTACGTTACTGTTAGCTTATTACTTCAAACGAGCAATTATTGTAAATATGTAATATACATAGTTATACCTCCCCTGCTGGTGTGCTGTCACAAATATAAAAAAAAACTTAAAACCGCACTTCAAAATTATTTATTAATTTTAATTATTACTTTATTTAATCTTAAAAATATATATGTGATACAAACTTAAAACGTTATATCGAGTTGTAAATATTATTTTCTTGTACATATTTTGTTTATTTATTAGATTTTCGTTAGAGTCAATTCATACGAAGACGATACAAAACTTATGACTCGTCCCCTTGTTACACAATAATGTCACATTTTGTTGACCCCCTCGACCATTATATCTACCGAAATTCCACAAATAAACGATTTGTATTTATCACATCCCTCTGACATTCTCGTATTGTATATCGAACAAAAAAAAAAGGCCACGTTCCTCGCTTCGTTACTATTAAAAATAATGAATTGTGTTTTTAAAATTATATTAACCTTTCCTTTTCTTTTACCTCTTTCAGGCCGATTTTCAAAACCTCGACGACTATATAGTATACGAGTACCTCGCCAAAGTGAGCTTGCCATATGCACCGATAGAACCCGGTCAACCGAGAACGATCACGCTTAGCTTCCCCGTGGGAAGCGGCGTCAGGACTCCCGGATTCTACCGGTTTATATACTTCAGTCAGCCGAACAGTGACGTCAGGAGTGTGCTGGGTGAGTTTGAAAATAGAATGCTTTATTTTCCTTTTTCCGAGAAGAATGGGCAAACTTAGGCCATAAAGTTGGCTGTGAGCTAATACTGGCTGGATTTTTTTTTCGCATAAGTCTGTCAGTAGCAATAGTATCAGCACAAAGGTCAAAGGAGGTATATATGTGGGGCGGCTTAAAATTTAAATAATTTATTTTTCCGCACCAGCGATTTACTTAAATGAGAGTATCCGGAACTTAACATTTATATTATTTTACCGAAAATTCAGTCAATTTAGTAAATGCCTCTCCGATTCTAAAATACGATTCTAGCTATTTTTACCCATAATGGTTTTTATTTTTATGCTTTATGTTAAGTATATGAAGATAACGTAGAAATACAGAACGCTCTATGCGAAGAAAGTGGTCCAGTGGCATTCGTAGCCTTTCGGAATGTTGTTTACAATGGAGCTGTTAAGCTATGTTAATCTCTCTTTAAATGATCTGCAATTAGTTTGTCTTCACAGCCCGGCGCTCTTAATCTCTACATTATTGAAATGTTTCCTAATTGATCGTTTAGAAACTGGCTTTTCGATCCTCTCTCAAATTAATATAATAAATCTTCTTCTTTTTGGTAAAGGCCGACGCCTTTGTACAAAAGTTTTTAAGTTATTATTTTTGTTCATAAAGCGTAACAAACTCCAACGAGAGGAGTCCAAGGTTTCTTCTTTTGTCGTACGCTCATGACTGAGGGACGTGGCTATGGGGCAGCTTTCGCCACTAACACTCTCCATCAATGTCATGTCAAGTCAAATTGTAAGGTAGTAGGCAACCGCATTTCAAATCAGAAAATACAATTTATTTGTTTAAAAAGTAACCATTTACATACAATTGACCTAGCTTCCACTTCACCTGCGGTTTACTTACGTTGCCTATATCCTAAAGTCACCAACAAGCCTCCTCTCAAAAAGAGATAGAGTTATAAGCGAGAGGGGTAGAAAAAGAGTCAGGAAGAGAAATAAGACTCTAGGCACGCCAGTTGATGATCACGCGACCAACATAATTAAGCTGCCTATATACTTCCCACTGCAGGGCACAGGCCTTCTCTCAAAGAAAGAGTTCAGGCTTAACACCTCAGGCACTTAGGTTTCTTCACGGTATTTTCCTTCACGTTAGCGGGTTATATTATTAGGTACTACTTTTGAATTCAAGGATGTTGGTAACTTTAGAAAACATTTTCCTGTGATTTAAGCGGATGACCTCCAAGCAAATTAGGCACGGTTTCAACAACTGCACACCGACCAAAATTCTTATTATTTCCTTCTCTCCCCAGGTATCTCCGACCAGTTCGAAGTGAGCAGCAAGGAGGACAGGTTAGTCGCGATAGACCCCTGCATCGAACCTTCTTGCAGCACCTCTCCGCACAGGACCAAGCCGTCCACCACGACCACGGACCTCTTTACCGACTTCACCGGTCTGGACGTGGCGAATCTCTCTAGGCACTTCTCTAACGACCTCTCGATCGACTGACTAAAGGTCTATTTGCCCGGCTCGCCTTCCGTCAAGAAGAAAGACTTCTAGAGGCAAGTTTAAGTGGGTCTACTTGATGCGCGAATCTGATAATAATCATCACTTGTTATTCGTGATATACGTAGGTAGATAGAGAACTTTGGAAGGGTCCCGCATGGGCAGTACGACGACGCTAGGAGCGCGTTTTAAATGTCGAAAGTCGCGGCTTTTCAATACGTTAATTGTCAAATCGTGACATTTTAGCGCCACAAAACGCGTGACTCATGCAATCGTACTACCCATACTGAATTAGTTTTGAATGCCAAACAGCTTTTCTTGTGGCAACCCTGAAATCTTTATTTTCGCGATTTCAGGTCATAAGTCGATCATCTTAACTTGTATGTCACGGGGCATTTCGAAGCATTTTTTTATAATGTAATGTGTGTAAATATGAATTCAGGGCTTGGTTTTTAGTTCGAGGCGTTGACTTACGCCCCGTTAAGTCGATGTTGTTATGATGTCTGATAACAATTTAGACGTAGATTTTAAAATAAATATACAGAAGTATTAAGATTATCCTGTGACCAACTTGTAAACCCAGTTAATTAGTTGACTTATTAACTTGTTAGCTATTTTGAGACGTAATGGAGTTTTGTTACGTAGAAGTTAGATAAAATGTACATGGCTTAACTAAATTACTTCTAAATGGAAGAATATATTGTAATAGCATTTTATATTATTCATAAGTGCGAGCTGTCACTCGTGCCATATTATATACCGTCTTTCTGAACACTTTATGTGGAAGCATATATAAAATATTTTAAATATAGCAAAGTTGCTCATTGAGCATTGTATTCTATTAACATTTTTAAGGCTTTAATCAATCTCAATAGTGAGACCATGTAGGCATTAGAGACATGTGATTGGAAATGTTTAAATAATCGCAAGAGTGTGACTACGATTCTTTGAATATATTTGTAAGAAAGTTTGTGTAGACTGGCTTTTGTATATTATAAAAAGGTTTCGATATAGAATCAACTATAGGTACGCTATAGGGTATGGGTATAAATCTACTTAAATTGTAGAAAATAAATATGTATTGGGCATTTTTTTATAATAATTTAGAATTGACCCCCTTTTGTACTGAACCGGACGACGCAGCGTGGGAAGGCCTCCCCACAAGATGGTCTGACGAACTGGTTACGGTGGCGGGTAGGCGCTGGATGCGGGCGGCACAAGACCGGGAAGCCTGGAAAACCTATGTCCTGGTGGCCTATGTCCTGCAGGTGGCTTCAAATGGCTGATGATGATGACGATGAACCCCCTTTTCTACACCTGTGTGAAATTGTATCGAGTATGTATCCAATTTAAAACCGAACGAGTGTTAAAACACTGTAATTGTTTAACAAACTTTATCAAACTTTGTTACGTACTAGATACCTATATGTCACAGGTTTTATATTCTACTACATTGCAAATGAACACGAAACAAATACAATATACCTAAATGAGTTTTTAACTACCTAACATTGCATTCCATAAAATCGGTATTACATAATAATTTATAAGTAGGTGCAAGTGCAATGACGTAATTTAAAACTACTTTATTTCTTAACTTAATTTTATACCTCTTTCTTAATTCGTAACAATATCACTTAATTATCTTTTAGTTTGATTCCCCTCACCGCTTACTCCAAAAAAGCTTAATTAGGCTCAAAATCACACTAGAGTGCTCAGACTTTCACAATGACAATAAAACATATTAGTTATCTTATAGGTTCATAGATCGCGGTCGTAATGTAATTTTTAACTCGTGACTTCTTTAACTTGTGCTCAAAATATTGCACCCGTCTTTTTTGTGTGGCAACTTTTAGGGGTGTTTTAGAGATTAAAATGTTTATTGACATATGTAATGTAATTTTACACGCCACAAGAGATCCTAATAGTGGGTGTGTGTTCTACTCATGCATAAAAAAGATAAAACATGCTTATTTCCAGTAACTTAAACCTAGCTTACATTTTCTGGCGGCATTAACTTTAGGTTGGTTAAATATACCTAGAATCCAACATAATAAATAACTTTTAACAATATTAGTGTTAATTGAGTAACAATATATATTTTATATTCGCACGAAGGGTTCCGTACCATTATTATCTATACAACATTTGAATATTTCAAGCATCTACTTGTTGCCGTTATTAATATCGGGCAAAAAGATCACATTTGTTGTGTGGGAGCCCCCCTTAAATATTTATTTTATTATGAATGTTCCGCGCCTTGCAGTGGAATGTATGTAGGCTCCACTTTTAATTTGTAAGTGAATTCTTTAGGCGCCCTGCGATTTTTTTTAACAATGAACGAAACTAAACTTCACGATCGGGTCGGTGATGCTGAGGTTTTCTCTTCTATCGTATGGTGATACATAAGTATTCACCCTCTCTTTTTAGGGTTCTGTAGTACGACAAGGAACCCTTATAGTTTCGCCATGTCCGTCTGTCTGTGTCTGTCCGTCCGCGGGCTAGCGCAAAGACCGGTATAGTACTAGAAAGCTGTTATTTGGTATGTGTTTATCATGCCGACAAAGTTAAAGAATAAAATGTTAGACAATTTTTTTTTACTTTACCTCCCCTAACATAAAAAGTGGGGATGATTTTTTTTCTCATGTAGACGAGTTGATGAGCTACCCCATCATGTGGGTAGCTCATCATCTCGTCTACCCCAAAATATTGTGGGTGTAAGAAGACATGTTTCTGATTTAGGGTTCTCTTTGCGAAATATTAAGCTTTAAAGCGCAAATTTTTGTCCGAGTAGGGCGTCCCCCCCTGTCCTGGCTAAACGGTAGGAACGTGAAAAAATTCAGGGTACATATAATGAACTTAAAAGGCTAAGTAGGCTTTACTAGTTAACGAGTAATAGGCAACCAACTTATAAAAGTAAATTTTCGTACAAAATCCTTTGAAAATGACTCCGATGAAGTTGTTAGTTCTGTAAAGCAGATAAAAAAACCCCTTTCTACGGAACCCTACATTGCGCGTGGCCCAACACGCACTTGGCCGGTTTTTTATTGTTGAACGAAGTTCCTACAATTTAAATACTTTGATCGTCACCCTTGCGTCATACTCCCACCAATATGTAGATAAAAGAGTACCTCTAACGTTCATTACGTTGAATTGTGATCTACAATCTTGCTACTATTTTTTGCATTGTTAGTTGAATACTAAATGTTACTGCGATTTAATTAATATAGAGTTTATTATGTATTGTAATTCTCTTAGTAAGGTGTTGGTATTTTATAAATTACTTTGTTGCAAAGTCGTATTGTTGTTTGTTATTAGGGAGTTGTATGTAGCGATAAAATTGGTTAGTGAAATTGGTTTCTTTACGACTTCAAATTTGTAAATGTACAGGGTGTATCAAAATATTTTGAAATGATATTTTTTTCCGAAAAGGAGGGTTACTACACTCGCGTCAATGAGAAAAACTTACTACGGCGAGAACTTGGAAATGGCAAAAATAATATCGAGTCCTGTGGCCTCCAGTGGCATGTTTATATATTTACTACTAATGTTATACCTAGTATTTTTTTATGTAGCCTGTGTTATACGTTGCACTGCAGGGCTTCTCTTAGAGAGGGGAGAAGGCCCGTAATATTGTTTATTAATACAAAAAAGTGTATGTTAATGTACTAAGGCGTACGACAGCGGAATGTTTTCAACTGCTGATATTGTATCTGTCCCAATGTAAAAGATAAAAAAGAAAGATGAAAGATGCCCAAGAGGCCAAGTCGATCGGCTCTGGCTGGCCTGAATTGGAAGCTGCCGCGAACGACCGTCAGAAGTGGAAATCTATGGTTGAAGCCTAAGTAGGCTCGCCTGGGAATTAAAGGACCGAAAAAGAAGAAAAACGTAAAAGATGGTCGTCAAGCCGTGTAGAACCCCCTTTCGGAAAAATATGTGAATTTTGGTACGTCCGGTAGGTTTTTGTTTTGATCTTTGCGAGGCTCTATGCGAGGCTCTCAATTTGTTTGGTGAACAATATTTGAGACGACTCCTATTAAAGGACTCCGATACTGACTACCCGGCCATTGCTTGCCTAAGTTACCCTTATGGGGCTACATAAGGTTTACTGGCGCCATGAATGAAAACAATCATATCTTTTTATAGATAATTTCTGCATATCTTATCTTTTTATAGAATAGAAAGACACTATTCTCTAAATCATGTTCGTAGTGATTTGTAGGACCCACGACCGTGGACCTCTATGGCCAAAAATCTAGGACTAGACATAATTTCCGTTGAAAACCGCCGTTCTTTGGCATAAAGGTCCTCAGTCGTGGGTCCTAAAAATCACTATTACGTGTTGGAGATGATAGAGAAATACAGAGTAAGCATTTATGGGGGGGATCCGCTGTCGCCTGTACTTTAAAACTTTAAAATTTAGTTTATTGTTACCTGATACTATTTTAAAAAAAATGTTAAAAGAGTGCGATTAATTCGCCAACAAACTGCCACGCAGTTTGGCGAATAATTTATAAAATTTAAAACTCTGCGATACCAAAGTAAGTCAATAAATTAAAAAAACAAAACTTTGCAAAAACGTTCTGTAAAAGATATGATGTTTTTTTTAAATTTTTCGTGCTAATGAACGTCATGGAGCCCCATAAACTTGTTGGTGAGCCCTATTTTAGTTTCTTTTAGTCGAAAAACGTCCCAAGTAGATCCTCCTATGCTTAAGTACAAAATTGGTTTGTAGGTATATTTTGTTAGTAATATTAGTCACAAAACGTTATGTACCTATGTTTTTTTATTGTAATTAAACTATTTCAAGACATTGGCTTTGTTTTATTTGTTCTATTTTTTATCTCGTATTTGCCTTTCCAACGCTGGCCTTCGATTTCGCAAGATAAAGTGGATTGTTTGCTTTATCGTTCGAAAGGATGTACCTACGATAATGATAAGCGCAGCGTAATGTTTCGTGACAGTAATAGTGGCAAAATTTCATGTCAATACACAAGTTTTGTAGATCTACATGCCGACTCGCGGGAGTCCAAACTCAAGGTTTGCCAAAGAGTCGATTGGACGTCGAGAGGACGGATCGTGTCTGGAATATCACACTGCTTCAAAACGCGCTCAGCTGATCTGATGTAATTGTGGGAACTACAATTAATTCATAGTTTACTACAATTCATGTGCATTGCATGGTCGATTAATCAGCAGGTGTAGGAAAACTAATTGTGGTACTATCGGCTTCGCAATGTCCAACGAATTGCAGTTTTATAAAAAGCGGAAGTGATAGGTGAGCGAGACTAGCCAAATTTTACTGGCTTGGTGGTCTAGCGGTAACTCGCTTGACTACCAACACGGATGTAGTGGGTTCTATTTCCACTATTTGTACAAATGGCTTTAGTCTGGGTGTATTTTCACCTTGATCTTGCCTGGCTGGTTGGCTCATGGTATCCTAGTTTCGGACCAGGACACGTGACTGTTCTGTGGAAGTTATTATTAAGAGTGGATGTCATCCCAAACGGGGTCGGCCGAGAAGACAATGGAGGATGATTCGACAAGTTGTTGCCGGAGTGGTCACAGGTGGCTAATGACTGATTTTTTTATCCCAAATAGTGGAGGCTTTCCATATTGTGGAAGCTGCATAAAAAAAGCTACATATTGACATATATCTGCGCCCGCGATTTCGTACACGTGGGTTTTATATAAAACGTACTTAATCAGTGTCACATTCCGGCCTATAAATTATCTCTATGCAAAAAACGGTCTAGTGCAAGTGGGACTCGCGCCCTTGGGGTTTCGAACGAATGATTACCTGCTGATTTAACTTTGCAATGTAAAAGGATGATCGTACATTGAACTGCAGAGGTAAGTTTGTTATTGTAAAAATATATTATTTTAAGAGGTCAAATGAAATCAAAATCAAAAATGTTTATTGGGCAGAACAAAACCTAACGATAGGTATATATGTATACACGTCGATCCGTTGCTCCGTTAGCCTGAAAGTACGACAAACCAAGAAACAGAAATGTTAGGAAGGTTAAATTTTTCCACAAATTGATGTAATAACATAAACAGCCTATATACGTCTCACTGTAGGGCACAGGCCCTCTCTCAGGGAGCGAATATGGGCTTAATTACCGCGCGTGCCCACTGCGGATTGGCGATTTCAAGCTTAGACACTCAGGTTTCCTCACGATGTTTTTCTTCACAGTTAGCGGGTGGTATTGCTACTATAACTTCACAAATGTACATAACTTAGAAAACAAAGTCATAGGTATATGCCTGCACTGGGAATCGAACCTGCGTCTCTCGCTTCCGAGTCCTATGTTCTACCCACTGAATACCACCGCTCTTCCGAGTCCAATGTTCTACCCACTAGGCTACCACCTCTGGGCAGAAAAAATCTTAACCATATAATAAGGTAACTCAGAACCACGTCGATCTGAAAGAACGACAAACCAAGAAACACAAATGTTAGGGAGGTACAATTTTTCCACAAACTGATGGGGACCTATTGTCTTTGTTTAATTATTAAACTTCAATTTAAAACTATCAAGTACATAACATTGCATTCGTGAAATAAAAGTACAGTGCGTTTTATTTTTAACTATAGGTACAACTACCGTCTTATTCATGTCCTGGGGCAAGTAGGAGTGACTTCCACAAATTACAGAGAAGTGCCAGTATATACTCTTGGAAGATGGGGCCCGGCGTGCCGAAAGTGCTCAATGCTGAGACCGTCCTGGCTTGTGGTCGTGTTTTGTGGACGGCTACCGAACTTACGAATGGATAGACTCGTGTTGATGAAATCAGAAATCAATAATTTATTTCAACGTAAAGAATTTACATTTTGTTTGCTGAATGTCAACGTGCTATGTTACTATGTTGGCCGCTGCCTTCGGGCCGTATTTGCAGTGGAGAAAAAGATAGCGGGAAAAATAAACTCGACTCTGACCAACTTTTCTCAAATCATCTTAAACTTAATTACATCAAAGCCTATGATTCCGTGATTGACGTCAATAACTTTAAATGCCAAAATAATACGCACACTTGAAGCAGTACTTCTATTTTCCCGGTTGCGCCCGCGTTGAAGTCTATTAGCCGCGCGTTATCGGAAAAGCGCGGGAAAGCGCGCCTATCAGTCGCCGCCGCCAGTACGCTCGCGGCCGCGAAGCGAGATGGACGTCCTCGCACGCTCGTTGCTCCTGACTATCGCGCTCGTCGCCGCCCGCGCCGAGATCGCGTCCCACGACAACATCCTGCGAATACAACTTTGGGATGCCGACGGCCTGAGCAGAGACCCGATCACCACCCCGCCGACCAAAACCACCCTGACGCACAAGTCAACAGTTAACTTGGACTCTCTGTACGACGCGATGATCTACGAGGGCTACGGCGGCGGCGGCCGGTTTACCCGCCACAGAGTTCGGCACAAGCGGCGCCGGCCGCGGCAGAGCGGGACCGACCTGCCGTGGCGGTTCCACGCCGGGGAGGGCTCGCTGAACGTGGCGGAGTACGACGCCGACGTGCCGTGGTCCTACATCGAGGCAGTTAGTGCAGTGAGTGTGGGTGAAGTGAACGACTCGAGGGACGTGCCGGCGCCAATGACTCTACGCCAGGACGCGGAGGACGAGGTAATGAGCAAACAGTACTCCCTTTCAGCGTTATCGCCGCCCGAGGTGGTTAATAGCCATTCAGCGGTGATAGCCTCCGGTGTGCCTATTCAAGGCGCCCTTTCAGCTGCACCCCGGGCGACGATGCGTCGGTACAAGTGAATGGCCCTCATTGTTTTTTCAAGATATCCTCGGTGGCTGCGAGGTGATAGTATCGCCGCCCGTCGAATGGAGTGTAAATATTTCTCGAGGGGAGATCCCTGCGTGCTGGAGCGACGATAGCGTAGTAGAGTCATCGGTGTTTGCTTTACATATCCTATGAAGAAGGATATTTTGCGAGCATTTTTCAACCTAGTTTAAAGACAAATAACTTCTTTTTACATACCAATTTTTTTTACTCCCAGCTGTTCTGAAATTGTAATAGCAGATGCCTTACTTTGAATATCTCGCGATGCCAAATTTTAGATCAGAGTGATTTGACTGCATTTCAACGTATTAGGTGATCTTGATACCTTTTACTCAAGATATTTTGACCCGTCTAATGTAAGTTTAACTTATGCAGAGCAAAATCATCGCCTATAATTTTCCACGTTAAAATCCATGTCTCATTCTGAAAAGGTTAAGTACTGAAAAGATTTAAAATACTTAATCGCTGTAAGTAGGTACAGAACACTAAATCCAGGAAACGAGCACATTTAAGTAGTTATAATAACGTATAAGTACTTAATTGTGAGCAATTAGGGTGTGGATGTAAGTGGGTGTTGCCCATAGCTACGCGATATGAGCTCTTTATTTTAATATCTGACATTCTTCCGCGAAGGACCAGATTACAATGGCTCAGACTCGACCAGCGACGCGAAAAGATAACGAAAATAGGGCTTTGTCACCATACGTCTCTTCTATACTAAACAACAAAAACTACCTATAGTACTTACCAATGTAGATTCAACAGTACCATTCGTGAGACTCTCCTTTGTTTCCGTAGTTAGCTAAAAACTAATTTAATGATCGCGTAATCTCGAAGCTTCTATGTTGTTTCGTTTGTCACTTAATTATGTAAACGGCTGCACGAATTAGGTAAAATTTGCCAGACAGATAGATAAAATTTTGAATGATAACTTACTTAAAACAAAATCAATGAAGACTTCAGAAAAAGATCAGTACCTATCCAACGTATTATTGTAGTACAAGAAAAAACCCTCTAGTGGAACAAATAACTTTATTATCAACGCATTGATTAACACTGCTTTGCTAAGAGGGCATTCCTGACGAACGCGTAAACACTATGTCTGCTCACATTGGCAAACAAATTACTGTCTAAGTATCTAACCAGACGATAAACAGAGCCCATTTTTGAATATTTCACGCCAACGCCAGTCCTTTAACAAATATTGTTAAAGTTCAAGTACAAAAGCAGAAACACGTACTATATCATCAAAAACTTTTGTTCTAAGTACGTTTTTTTGTCCAATTTTCCAATTATAGTCAATAATTTTTCGCAAAGAGGAGAATCATAATTAGGTAGTTTTACGGTTGTCCGCTTTGTGGTGACGCTGTTTGATAGATCATTGTTAAAACCACGATAATTTACAGAAGGCTGCGATATTAGTAGAGCGCTAACATTAAGCAGCCTATATACAACCCACTGTAGGGCACAGGCCTTCTCTCAGTGAGAGAGTATGGGCTTAATCACCACGCGCGCCTACCGGGGATTGGCGATTTCAAGCGCTGAGGTATGTGAATAGCTCAGACACTCTGGTTTCCTCACGATGTTGTCCTTCACAGTTAGAGAGTGGTATTGCTACTACCACATTACACATTACCACACCTACATTTGTGAACAAATGTACGTAACTTCGAAAACAAAGTCATAGGTACATGCCCGCATTGGCAATCGAATCTGGGTCCTAGTTTCCCAGTCCTATGTTCTACCCACTAGGCTACCACCGCTCATAGCGCTTACTAAAGCCTTTCTAGAGCGCTTACTAAAGCCCGAATTTAATAAAATTTACTCATAATGTATCATCCGCGTGGCGCCGGATTAAGAATATCGTCAGTCCATTGCCTTCCGTGGATGTCGTAGAAGGCGACTAATGAAATAAATTACCAGGAGACGGGCAGTAGCGTCTTCCTGAGATTTCAATAGCATACTGCGATCGCCAACCCGCCTGCCAAGCGTGGCGATTATGGCAAAACCCCTCACGCTTATGATAACCATGGTACTTACCTCCATCTCTATACGTCCCTAAGAAGGGCAGGCCTTCTCTCAGAGACAAAGAGTACATTGGGTTAATCACCACGCGTACCCACCGCGGATTGGTGAACACCTTAGTTGACTGCCTGGTTGGTCTAGCGGTATCACGCCTGATTACCATGCCGGAGGTCGTGGGTTCTATTCCCACTGGGAGTCGCCGTACATTTGTACAAAAGGGCTCAGTCTGGGTGTTTCCATGTTTGTGATGCCTGATTACCATAGCACAGGGTATCCTAGTTTAGGACCAGGACGAGTGATTGTGTTGTGTGACACTTAGACACTCAGGTTTCCTCACGATGTTTCCCCTGACGGTGATAGTTCTACAAAAAAATCACAAATGTGCAAACCTCGTAAACAAAGTAATGTTTACACACCATGCTTCGCTTTTATCACAATTGCTTTCAGCAAACCGTTCCTAGAACTACGATCAGGAGCAATGTACACAAAATATTATTAGTCTATTATTAAGTCTATTCACTAAATGATTCTATTTAAGAAACAAAGAGAATTTCGAGTTAATTATGTTTAACGAAGATAAGCGAAAACGAGGAACCAAGAAAGGGACGATTACAAAAGATCTTAAATATATTGAATGAACTTATTGTAAAAGTTACAACCAAAGTGAATAAACATTTTTACTAAAGAACTTTACGCTACCTACGATGATATACCTAAGGCTGGAAACACATCCATATTATTTTGACTCTACGGAAAAAATACGCGAACGTGTGAATAGTCATTAAAGCTAGATAGATGTCCCCGGCCGCTCATCATCATCATCATCATCATCATCATCAGCCTATGCTTGTCCACTGCTGGACATAAGCCTCTCCTATAGCACGCCACTGAGCACGGTCCTCGGCTACTCTCATCCAACTCTTGCCAGCCGCCCTGCGAAGATCATCGCTCCACCCAGCCGCTCATATTTGTCCAATTCTTTAATTTCTCGTCCATCCTCGTCCAGCCGTTACTTGCAATCTGCCTCAGATCTGCGCCGGCCCTACGAGCTGGGCCCTATTTAGAATTATATAGAACTCCGATTCATGGTTCACTATGACAATTCGATGTACATTGTATAGACGATTAATCCACAGACTAATAAGTAAGGTTATGCCTTGTACATCGAATTGTCATATTAAACTATGAAATTGTAGTTCTATATAATTCTAAATTCGAAGCGCGGCTCTGGCGGGTGGCCGTCCCACGTTACGTTTGCCAGTTTGTTGTCTCCACTCTAGAACAATTCTATGTCATCCCCAGCAAGCATATCCCCTTTCGTCATCAATTAAACTTTCATCAAATGACGCTTGTTAGTCCACCTTATTTCATCATGAACCGTATTCCATCCTCCACCTACCCTCTAACCGGAACGTAAATTTCAACTTCGAACCACAATACAGGAACGTTGTCATCTGTTTGGGTCGCAATCAAACATTATTTTTATAGTGAAAGTGGCCTGTAACATAACATAAGCAGTCTCTGTAAGTCCCACTTTAGAGCACAGGCCTTCTCTCAGGGAGAGAGTATGGGCTTAATCAGCACGCGCGCCCACCGCGGATTGGCGATTTCAAACGCTGAGGTCTGTGAATAGCTTAGACACCCAGGTTTCCTCAAGATGTTTTCCTTCACAGTTAGCGAGTGGTATTGCTACTATAACTTCACAAATGTACATAGCTTATAAAACATAGTCATAGGTACATGCCCGCACTGGGAATCGAACCTGGGTCTCTCGCTTCCGAGTCCAATGTTCTGCCCGCTAGGTTACCACCGCTGTTAGTGGACTGTATTTATCATAAAATAAAAAAATGGAATAAAACATCATCATCATAGTAATGAAATCTGAAATTTAACATAGAAAGGAAAATTAACATTTTTATTACGCGTCATGCACAAACCTTCTTGTTGTACTGTTTCGTATACCATCTTACAATTAAAATTCCTTCCTACCTGCATAACAAGTTGTCTAATCCAATGATCCAAAAGTGGCTGTCTAGTAGTACCTACTTAATTTTCGGCTTAAGACAATTTACATAATGCCTTGAAGTTGTTTAGCATAATTAGATTTTATCGATGGGCCAAATTGTGCTTTACTCGATTAATCAAACGTCGAACTCGTAATTAAGTTGCCAAATTAGGAAACTCTGCAATATTTCACAGTTGCTATTTAATGCTACTAAACTCTATTAAATTTCCGTCGAAACCCTTTAAATGAAAATTAACCTTACTACATCGTGGCTAAGCGGTAGATACTCTAGGGCATTGCTCTACGAACATTTTTTATTAGGAGACCAACCGACTCCTGTAGGTACCGACTAATAAATAGTGTACGTTTTGACTGCTCGGCCACGGCGTATTTTCAAAAAAGTTATATGCCAAGATTTTGTAAAAATTTGTCGAAGTCGATTCCCAGAACCGTGAATTTATTAAAGCAATGGTTTAAAAGTTATAAGGGTTTGAACGTGGCCGCGGCATCGAATCGCGGAGAACTGCGTGGCTAGAGAGATCTCTACAACTAAGCATTGCAGACACTTGAAATTTAGGTAGACAATAGATTGAATTTGTAAAAAGTTTGTAAAAATACAGAAAAAATAACCGATTCAACTGCGCGGCCACGGGGTTTTCGTCTCACAGCTTCTGAAAGATCTCTAAAACTAAGCGTTGCAGAGACTTGAAATTTAGGTAGACCACACATTGAATTTGTAAAAAGTTTGTAAAAATATAGAAAATAACCGATTCGACTGCGGGGCCACGGGGTTTTTGTCTCACAATTTCCGAAATATAAACGTAGGATCGTTTATATTTCAGGAGTCGCGAGACAAAAGCCTCGTGGCCGCGCATTCGAATCGGTGAATAACACTGAAAAGCCGATATGTCGCTGAAAAAGCGTCGTAGAGAACTGGTTTCGTGTAGTGTAATCTGTTTGAAAAATTTTGATCTAGGTTTTACAAAATATTTCATACTAAGGAATGTTGCGTTGGTTTGGACATGTGGAGAGGAGGAAGGAAGAAGGATTGACAAAACAAATATATGGAGCGAATGTGAATGGAAGGGCCGGTAAGGGACGACCCAGACGGACATACTTCGACCAAATAGGGGATGTATTAATAAAGGGCAAGATAAAAAGTACCCGAAACCGGCGTGCGTGCATGCAACGACTAATGAATGTTGAGGAAGCGAAAGTGATCTGTCAGGATCGTAGCAAGTGGCAGTCCCTGGTCTCTGCCTACCCCTCAGGGATACAGGCGTGAGTTTATGTTATGTTATGTTTATTTCATACTTCTACGACGCTTTTTAGCGAGATATCGGTGGTTATGTGTTTTTCACCGTTTCGTCTGCGCGGCCATGGGGTTTTAGTCTCATGGCTCCTAAAATATAAGCCTAGGACTCGGATCGTTTGGTGTACCGTAATCTCTTTGACAAATAGATGTATTTTTAAAAAATATTTCAGACCTCTACGACTTTTTTTCAGCGAGGTATCGACGACTATGTATTTTTCACCGTTTGGTCTGCGTTCTAGTCTCACAGCGCCTAACCTAAAAGCCTCGTTTGGTGTAGTGCAATCTCTTTAACACATTTAGATCTAGGTTTAACAAAATACTTCAGACCTCTACGAAGTTTTGCAGCGAGATATGGCCGATGAGACCGAGCAGACCGAACGCACACAACAAATGAACTAGCTCTAATAAGTGTTTCTAATAACTTCGATTTATAGTTAAAGTAGAGCTTGAAGCTGCTTCAACTCTGCGATTTGAGATTTGAAATCAACTCAACGTGCAAAAGATACTTATAGCGGTTCACTCACTCACTTCTACTACCCAATTTAATATTCTGAAAAATCTCGGTTAAAAGAGCGAATGGTGCAAAGAACAAACATGGTTATGTATAACTAACAGACGCCGTAGCGTCGCAACATATTTTCCATAATTCTTAGCTATAAGAGTGGTGATAGCGCGGTGGGTAGAACTTATAACACTAGCTTCTCATTCAAGACTTTGTTTTCTAAGTTACTACGTACATTTGTGAACTTGTAGTAGCGAGACCACTCGCTAACAGCGAAGGAAAACATCGCCAGGACACCTGAGTGTCTGAAGTCTGAGATGGTCACATACCAATCCGTACATACCGTGAAATTGCCAATCCGCGGTGGGCTCGCGTGGTGATTAAGCTCGTACCCCCTCTTAGAGAAGTCCTGTGTCAGTGGGACGTATAGGCTGCATTATTTAAATTCTGTGCCGCCAGCACCGCCAGCTCTACCCACGTATTTCGCAATGAAAATAGCGTTCAAATTTAATCTCTCACATGATCACATCGACGGCGGGGCCCGCGCTAGTCATTTCCCCTCGATAATTAAGTCAGGGTTTCGATGGGGTCTCAGTTAGTCACCCTGACCGTGCCCACGCCTCCACTCCGCCCATCTACCGCTGGCTGTCGATAGGAATGTTCTATCTAAGTATTTATCCAGCTATCGAAAGAAGTTTACTTTGTTGGGCATAGGGCTTTTGCCTGTCACGCTAACACACCAATACATAAAAATGTAAATTATTAAAAGAAAATTATTAAAACCTGCACGCTCGTGGACTGTAATCGAAATTCGAAGACCACAAAATATAAAACTGGGTGTGATGTGTATGGGCCGCGAGCGTGTGGCAAGCTTAAAGCTGGCTTCTCCGACATTACCCCTAAATCAGATGTTTTAAAATATATTTTACTCTTTAATGGTTAGTTTTTTAAATCTGAAAAAATACATAGTACTTTTCAATATGTTATCTTTTTTTTCACTCGTTTATTTATTCAAAATAAATATAACTTAATATTTAGTACACAATTTCGCCAAACTGCCAAACAGTTTGTTGGCAAAGCCCTCTATGTCTATATATTACTCACTTAAATTTCACCTACATTATTCTTATACAACAACGTATATTTAAATTCATTCGGCTTCAGGCCAAACGCAAACAAACCGTCTAGGGCTGTCGGTCATTATTTTTATGATATTTTCAACTTTATAGCATAAAAAAAGCTAACATGAGTCTAAATTATCACTAGATATAGTTTTATTGGTGCTGTACAGAGTTTTGGACAATAAAAAAATACCAAAATGACTATCACTGAATGTGTAAGTGACGTCGGTCGTAGAAATTCTATTAATAGGATTTGCATTTCTGTGATTTCAAAAATGCCTTTTTTCCCCCAACGTTTCGCTCGCGCAGCGCAATTCGTCCCATACAAATCAGTGCGCTTAGAGAACCCCCAGCCTTAACCCCGTGGTTCATAGTAGATAGGAATAAAATGAGAAATCTGCTAGCACAAATGATCAAATACGTAAATATATGGAAATCGGACATTAATTTCGACACAAATAATTTCATTTCTGTTGCTTTAATTTCAAAGTATCGGAAGATTATTCAGGGTATCCTAGTTTCGGACCAGGGCATGTTATGTTGATTATTATTTATTATTGTGTTGATTATTATTTGTTATTGTAGAGTTCTTGTCGGAGTATAATAATAATAATAACAACTTCCACCCAACACAATCACTTGTCCTAAACTAGGACAAGAATTCGAAGAATCGAAGAAGTTCAGTTGAAGTGGCAGTGGGCGGGGCACATAGCTCGGAGAACTGATGGCCGTTGGGGCGAAAAAGTTCTGACCTGGCGACCGCGGACCGGACGACGCAGCGTGAGCAGGCCCCCCACCAGATGGTCTGATGACCTGGTTACGGATACCTTGTGCTAGTGTAACCAGGCAAGGACATCAAAAATATGGAAAAATGGAAAAACATCCACACTCAGGCCATGTGCTATATCATCATCATCATCATCAGCCATTTAACGCCCACTGCAGGACACAGGCCTCCTCCGTGGTTTTCATAACCATGAAGGGTTTTGCCATAATCTCCACGCTTGTGCTGTACATATAATACTTGCGGCATATACATACCTTTTTCTGTAACTTACAATCATTGTATTCATGCCAGTAAATATATCCGCACTTACGCTGCGTCGATATAAAATTAAACAGCTCTAAAAGGTTCTAGCTGGCAGAGCAGCTCGTGTCACCGGCCCCCGCCCAAAGGCCGCAGGCTTCGTCCGATGAAGCGGATATTAGGCTGAAATCAATAATTTCCCGCTCACTCCTGCACAGTGGACACTGCCTATTAACTCGGACGATATATGACGCGTACAGGTTGCTGTAGAATTTTTCTCGTCGTTTTCTTGAATTTTTGTCGAATTTTCCTGTAGAATATTCGTAGAGTTTTTAAGGGACGAGGATTTTTTGACAATTCGACACCGAATTGATAATTGTGCGTTTCATCATATATTTCACGTCATGTAAACAAACCGTCCCTCATTACCCGTGGTACACCTGTCTATGTCTAGAGATGCCCGAAGGATTTCTGTTTGGGGTGTGCCATTCCATTATTTCCCCAGAAAGGACATGGCAGTCACAATTAGGTGTATCATTGACTCTGTATCAAAACCGCAGTTACAAGTACCCATGCCATAAGCTTAATTCCGGATTCACTTACTTGATTTTTTGTTGGAAGAGTCCAAGTACCTACAAGTATGTTCCTAAATAACACCCTA
Source organism: Yponomeuta malinellus (assembly GCA_947308005.1). Lineage (NCBI taxonomy): Eukaryota > Metazoa > Arthropoda > Insecta > Lepidoptera > Yponomeutidae > Yponomeuta > Yponomeuta malinellus. The sequence continues at coordinate 7,957,041 of OX371006.1, read as the reverse complement.
TAAAGTCTAAAGTCTCTCTGAGAGAAGGCCTGTGCCTTACAGTGGGACGTATACAGGCTGCTTATGATGAAGTCTAAACTACCCTGTAGAGAACAACTAATTGAGTTCTGATTTAGTTTTTAGGGTCGTCGTATTCAACAGTAGATAGTAACTTACTTGATATCTCGAGTGATGGAATTTCCAACTTGATAAACAGTTTGTCAATTTTATTGGGATAATACTCGTATGACTAATACATATTATTGTTGATCGAAAACATAAATGGAATTTGCTGCAAACTTGACTTTGTATATAAAATGTAAAGGTTTTATAACATAATAAGATAATACGCCCAAAGGCTACACAGGGACAGGTTTTTTGTGCGCTAGTCTTGTAGTATTACGCTTATAGGATTTAAGGTTTATTTTAGTTTGTGTCTTTACGCACGCACGTTGCTTGGCCCGTTATAATGTGGATTAACCTTTACTGTGTCGTGCGTACTTTAAAGATAAAAAATGATGTCCCACTTTAGTAACAAATCTGTGATTCATACTTTACTTTATTTTACTTTTTTCTATCTATCTATCTATTGATGCCGAAATAACGGGTTTAGGTTTAGGTTTCAGATTTATTCAATTATAAGTTGTATAAGCGAAGTTGAGAGGGTTTCAACAACATCCTTTCCCGGAGATCCTTAATTCCATTCCAATGCCGAAGCCCCTGCGGGCTAGTCTATCTAATAATCGCGAAGTTAAAAGACATATAAATCACCGAAAAAGAGGCGAACTGTAACATCCCTCGAGGAAAGAGACGCTCTGGCGAAGGAAAAAATCTCATTCAGTATTTAGCCTACGTGATTTCGTGCCTTGGCATTGGGGATGCCTATTCCCCGCGTATCAGATTAGCTGGGGCAACAAAATTGCTTACAATCGTTTTTGCGTGATGAAACCTCGTACTGTACTGAAAACGCGTGTTGGAAACTGTTCTTATAAGGTAATATTTTAAACCTGAATGTTTCAATGGATGGATGTTTGTTACTATTCACACCATAACGACTGAATGGATCTGGGTACAATTTAGCACAGATATAGATTATAGCCAGGAATATAATTATTTTTCATCCCGGAAAAATACTCATCGTAATTTCCACTTATTTTTAAAGATAAAAAACCGGCCAAGTGCGTGTCGGGCCACGCACAAGAGGGCCTCAATAAAGACGGCTATTTTATCTGCTTTAGACAACTTACAACATCATCGAAGTCATTTTCAATGGATCCCCACTTTTCATGTTAGGGGAGCTACAGTAAAAATTTTTTTTTTTAACATTTTATTCTTTAACTTTGTTGGCGTGATAAATATGTACACATACCAAACTACAGTCTGTGCGCTAGGCCGCGGACAGACAGACAGACAGACGGACAAGGCGAAACTATAAGGGTTCCTTGTTGGAATACGGAACCCTAAAAAAGGAAAACAATAGTTTTCTGGTGTCTTGAAGGTTATATTATGATTAGCGAAGATAATACATATGACTAACGTAGGTAATCAGCTACGTTTTTTCGTTTTTCTTTGTCTCTGATAAGGCAAGTTCAGCAGTACTCATAAGTCTGTTGATGTAAAGATGTTTAAGGCTGCTGTTACGTGGAGCATGGTGTCTCGCTCGCACAATTGAACAGTTTTTAATATTGTAATAATATGAGTAAACTTTTGATAGACGTGGTCTGAGGGTTTGATGGTAATTAGATTAAGGACATTTTATACATATTGAAATATATGCGTAAGAACAGTCTTAATGTGAAAAAAATTTAGGCGCATTTTTCTGTGCAGTGGACGAAACTGAACTGCTATTTATTTATGTATTTTGTTATTAGTATTACATCACCACAACTGACCTACGGGGTTTTGTTCATCATCATCAGCCTATGCTTGTCCACTGCTGGACATAGGCCTCTCCCATAGCACGCCACTGAGCACGGTCCTCGGCTACTCTCATCCAACTCTTGCCAGCCGCCCTGCGAAGATCATCGCTCCACCGAGTCTGAGGACGTCCCACACTACGTTTACCGATCCGCGGTCTCCACTCGAGAACTCGTCTACCCCATCGGTTATCAGTTCTTCGGATAATATGGCCGGCCCACTGCCACTTCAGCATGCTAATTCGGTGGGCTATGTCGGTGACTTTGGTTCTCTGTCGGATCACCTCGTTTCGAATTCGATCTTTCAGAGAAACCCCGAGCATAGCCCTTTCCATAGCACGCTGAGCGACTTTAAATTTGTGGACCAGCCCCACCGTGAGTGTCCACGTTTCGGCACCATATGTCATGACGGGTAGGACGCACTGATTGAAGACTTTCGTCTTGAGACTCTGTGGGATTGGCGATGTGAAAACTCGACGTAGTTTCCCATACGCTGCCCAGCCCAGCTGTATTCTTCTATTGGCCTCTTTCTCGAAGTTGTTTTTACCTAACTGCATGGTTTGCCCGAGGTAAACATACTCCTTAACAACTTCGAGAATATTGCCTTGAACTGCAATTGGCTCCGGACTTACATGTTCATTGAACATAACCTTGGTTTTATCCAAGTTCATCCGGAGACCAATGCGTTGGGAAGAATCAGCTAGGCCACTCAGCATATGTTGCAGATCTTGCAGCGTTTCCGCCATGATGACAATGTCGTCTGCAAATCGCAAGTGTGAAAGGTACTCGCCGTTTATGTTAATGCCGTACCCCTTCCAGTCCAGTGTCTTGAACATATCCTCCAATGCATTTGAGAACAATTTCGGGGAAATAACATCCCCTTGTCTCACACCACGATGTATGGGGATAGGCTCAGACTGCCGGTTCTGGATTTGGACGGCCATAGAAGCGGCGTCGTACAGACCTCTCAACACTTGGATGTATCGCCAATCAAAGATTCCAGAACAGACAGGTCTCGACCGAGTCAAAGGCCTTTTCATAGTCCACAAACGCTAAGCACAGGGGCCGATTATATTCTTCGGTCTTCTGTATAATCTGCCGCACTGTGTGAATGTGGTCTACGGTGCCGTAACCCGATCGAAATCCGGCCTGCTCAGGAGGCTGAAACTCATCAAGTCTTCTCGCAAGACGGTTCGCGATGATTCTTGAAAACAGCTTGTAGACGTGGCTCAAGAGTGAAATGGGTCGGTAGTTCTTCAGGAGGGTTTTATCACCCTTTTTGAAGAACAACACGACAATACTCTTACTCCACGCCTCCGGGGTTTTGTTAAATAATAATAATAAAAAAAACTTGCTGTCTCCAAAACTTGACATTGGCAGAACTGTCACGCTCGGATCGGTGATGCTGAATCGGTTACATTCGGCTCCAATCGGTCGGTGACGCTGCAACTCGGCTAGAGTCATCATATAAATTTAGAAAATCATAATTATACATCTTCACTTCTACTGTGTGGTCATAAGCACTCTCTCTCTTCATTTTCTGTGTCGAGGTATCGTTGACTGATATCACAAGTAAAATAAGATGAGAATATTTCGCTTTTTATTCTTAAGTATTCTTTCCCTTATCGTCTTACATGTGGAAAAGTCCACCTCACGGCAAAATACCTATAGGTTCTCGAGTTCCTTTATCATTTTCATTAGTCGCCAACAAGTTCAATGTTCTTTAATAAAATAAAAGTCGGCTCTCTACTGGCAAGAGTCCATGTGTCGCGCGCTTTATCATTTTTAATTACGGCAGACGATACAAAGGAACGATTTACCGCCGCGAAACTGTAGTTTTTCGTTCAGGCCTAGGCTTTTAATTAATTATGGCGCCAATAAAGCCTTCAAGTGTGTAATTTAATATTCCCCTAGTGCACCCGCCGGGCCACGTTTACCAGCTAGATACCCATATTGCGAACGTGTCGCAACATAATACGAACGTTGGAGGATTTATTTGTTGGTGATGTTTTTTTTTATGATTATAGTTGTGTCAGAGCGGTAGTAGCGGAGCGGTAGAACGCCCGTTTCTCATTTGGGAGGTAGTGGGTTCAAATCCCGGCATGCACCAATGACTTTGCTTTCTAAGTTACGTACATTTGTGAAGTTATAGGAAAAAATCGTGAGGAAAACTGAGCGTCTAAAGTGTTTACATACCTCAGCGCTTGAAATTGACCGAAAGAGCTCGCGTGGTGATTAAGTAGTACAGTAGGGCTCCTAAAATTTGTCGTGTGAACTCGTGTGTGACACATAGCGTTAAACACGACAAAGTAGCGTTACACACCGGTTGGGTTGCCAGCGTCGAAGATCTATTTTGCTTTCGCTTGGCAAAGAGAAGACAGCAGTATGCAGAGCTGACGGCCAACCTCCAGTAGGTAGTGGAGAGGCACTGAAAGAACGAGAGGAACATATACTGGAACAAACACGTCCCGAAAGCGTGTTCGTCATGTCATTATAAAGTTTAGTTTGTGATAGACCTGCAAGCTGTGTCGTGAACAAGCTACCGGTCGTAATTTAACTTTATCTTCATTACACAATTACACGAATTCGCCGGCAGGAAAAAAGTAAAAGCGCCGATAGAACAAAGTACTAACGTACCTGTCGGTCGCGTGACCGAAAAGCTGCGGTTATTATTATGACTCATGAATTCCCGCTAATCCCCTGTCAATTACTGCCAAACAAAAGGGAGAATGTTAAAGAATGTTATGCTTAACAGAAATTTGGAGGCATTTCTGTCGATTCTAAATATAAACTGTTTTGTTCCCGTTATTGTGAATCACCTTTATTTGACGGTTTTACATGGATCTTGTAATTATGGATATAATTTTCGCAGAAGTTAGTTTCTCTCCGAATGGCTACAATCGACGGCAATCGTTATAGCGAGCGCCCTACGCTGTTTTACGCGCATCATAATAAAAGGGAAAATTATAACTTAATGGCGCATCAAAAGACATCTGCCTCTGAGCATCTCTGAGACATTGCCTGTCGTCAACCGAAATAATGATCTGTAGGTAGACCCAATCGCTCAGCCCGTGGAGCGAATATTTTATAACAACCATTATTGAATTACTTCTAGGAATAAGCTCGACAATTGTAATTAAGGGGGCCCAGGGAGTAACACTAGCCACCGAGGGAAAAAATCATATCTTTTTTACAGATCAAATTTGCAGATCAAAGTGTCAGTACAATCTCTCAATCATGTTAATAGTGACCTTTAGGGCCCGTGGCCCTGAACCTAAGGCGAAAAACCGAGAACAAGACAGCATTAACGCCAAGAACGGCCGTTTTTGGCATGAATGCTATCTAGTCCCAGGTTCGTGATCCTAGGTTCATTGTCGTGGGTCCTAAAAATCACTGTTAACATGATTGAGAGATTGTACTGACACTTTGATCTGCAAATTTGATCTGTAAAAAAGATATGATATTTTTCCTTGGTGGCGCTAGTGTTACTGCCTGGATCCCCTTAAGTTTTAAATGTAATCCTGACCCTAAGGTCCATACACACATAGTTTTTCAATGGAATTATATATTCTGTTACTCTATTTGGTTGTCTACTATGTAATGTACAATGCAATTCCAACGGTAGAGCCCGCTCGCGAGAAAGATCAAATCGCGCGAGGCGCCGAGTGAAATTGCACGGGTTATATTGATTACTATTGGTTACTAGACTACCGATGAAACAACCATTACCGCAATAGGTATGTTTATTGCTCTAGGCGATTCAGGGCCCTTATTGTGAAGCAGCGACATGTTCGGAAGGGTCGTCAGCGTCGCGCTTGAGCCCGACAATTCACTCGAATCTAGCGGCAAATACGGTTCTTTTTTTGAATAGTTTCGAAATTTCCTGCCAGTGCCGTAAGTTGTGCAACTTCTCACGGCACTCACGTTATCACAGAAATAAAAACTAAACTATAGTTTGCCGTCAAGTAGATTGATTGGTCATGTAAGACGTGTAAAACCCGCCATATACGGCAAATACCGATTTATAGCTATAACTGCTATAACATTATTAAACGGATCTAACCTCGATTATTTATTAGGCAAAATTTTACCTAGTAAGTAATGGCGATTAGACGCGTTTCTATGTATGAGTATCGCGAGTCATTAAAATTACTACTCGATACCTTGCTAGAAAAAATTAAACCTGAAAAACTCATTAATTTGTTCAAGTATTCCCTTATTCTCCCTACGTAATCCCTCAATGTAATGTCACAGATTAATGAGCGTGTAAACCTGAAGCCTGAAATATAATTATTGCTTCTCTTTATGATTCTCTTGCGCGGATTAATGTGAGTCTCCGGATGTTTTTACGCTGAGCACCTTATTAAAACGGAGCGAAGAAAATTGAAGCATACTTGAAGCTTAAATCGCTCATAACAAAGCATTTAGACGAATGAACAGTGGAGAAGACCGTGCTTTTTATTAGAGCATTTTAATTGAACATTTTTATTTTGATTGGTTCTCAAGTTACGCATAAATGTCACTTGAAATACATTTTATAATAGGCAATATTAGGTATTAAGATGTAATAGAAATGACTGAAATAGCATTGTTATGCCGTTTTAAAAAAGAAAATGAAAACCATCTCAGCCAATCAGAAAGTAATGTGAACAAGATGGAGGTTCGATGAGCCAGTCAGAAAAGTCTATTCTGGTATTAATGATACTGCTTACTGTTTGCGGTTTTTAATGTTCTAGAACAAAATCAAACTTTTCCGAAGGATAGATAGATAAAGATAAGATAAAAAATTATTTCTTGCCTCATAAAAAAAAACTTAAAACAAAGTATGAGGACAATTTTTAAAAGATTTCGCTGCCTGTGCTACGGAGAAGTTTGTAAAGAGGCTCGAAATTTCACCGATGCTTGCACTTGCCCATTAGCTCAGTTGGGAGAGGGCTGGCACGGATAGCCAGAGGTTGCGGGTTCAAGTCCCGGCATGGGTGGAATTTTTAGCCTCTAAATAGGTTTTTTAAACAAAGTACCTAAGGCTTAACTAATAATGTCAGCCGAAGGTAGTGTACCTAAGGGTATAAATATAATATTTTTCCTAAAGGTAGAGTGACATCTAGAGCTCTATTTATAACCTAGCAATCCTTAATTAACTATGCACTCATGAAATTAGCTTCCGGAACATAACGCAACTACAGCCGACTAAAGGTCCCAGTATACTAAACCGGTTTGTGTACCAGAGGTTCAGGAATTCAAACCTGAAGTAAAAAAAATTCAAATAAAAAGTTAAAAATTACTATACTATACTATTAGGCTCCGTGTGGCGCCGGATAAAGAATAGCGTCACTCCATTTTCTTCCGTTGATGTCGTAGAAGGCGACTAAGGAAATCAATTACCAGGAGACGGGCAGCAGCATCTTCCTGAGATTCCAACCGCATACTGCGATCGCCAACCGCCTGCCAAGCGTGGCGATTATGGCAAAACCCCTCATGGTTAGAAAAACCACGAAGGAGGCCTATGTCCTGCAGTGGGCTTAAAATGGCTGATGATGATACAATACTATTGTGTATTGTATTACAATCGTCATACAATACTATTGTGGCTCGGAATGTTTCTGTGAAGATGACCCAATTGGTGGACAGACAAAGTAATAAACAAAATTAAACAACGATATTTCTCATGTTATTTCCTGTTGTATATTTCGGGTGCTATAGAGTATAATTAATTAATTAAAATATAACAAAGAAGAAATATAATATGTAATGCGAACTCCGTGGCGAAAGGCCTTCAATGCACACAATGAGTCTCTCTCGATGTTGAAGTGGTAAAACGTTTGACTACCAAGACAGAGGTCGTGGGTTCGATTCCCTCTGGGGGGCCGCCGTACTTTGATTTTGTGTTATTAGTATGTATTAAGATATTATTAGTATTAATTCAACACTAATTGCTGGTGCTTCTGTGGCCACAATTCGATTAGGGTCTTAGTTTCATGCTTGGATATGTTTTCGTAGCGTTTTAGTGTGCTTGAACCATAAATCGCTTCTTACACAACTTGGAGTACTTGTTTGCATCAGGTAATTTCCCAGCTAAACTAGTTTTTGTGACAAACAAAATGATTACGAGAAACGCCGATTTGTGTGATCAATTTGCAATAGCACGTTTTTTGCGATAAGTTCGGTCTAAAGAGGCACAAAATATAAATTCTGACTTGCTGTTGTATGCAGGTAAAGATAAAGGAATAATTTTTAGGGGTCTGTACCCGAAGGGTGCCAAACGGGACCCTATTACTAATACTTCACTGACTTTCAACTGCCTAGCTATCATAAACTGTGATAGCTAGGCAGTTGAAATCTTCACAGATGATGTATTTCTGTTGCCGCTATAACAACAAAAAATACAAAAACAGAATAAAATAAATATTTAAGGGGGGCTCCCCTACAACAAACGTAAATTTTTTGCCGTTTTTTACTGGATATTAATAACGGCAACAGGTAGACGCTTGAAATATTTACAGAATATTCAATTTTATATTTGCTTTAACAGTAAATAATTAAATTAAAATAAAATAAATATTTAAGGGGGGCACCCATACAAAAATTGTATCTAATGTTGTATAGATAGTGGAACGGAACCCTTCGTGGGTGAGTCCGACTCGCACTTGGCCGGTTTTTTTAACGACGGCAGGCTTTCTTGTACGATATAGGTAATATGCAATGAATAATCTCTTCATAAATATCGATAAAAATAATTCGTACCAGATAAACGTACCCTCAACGTAAACAACTTTTCTTACATACGATCCAGATTACAGCATGGTAAATAGGAATGGGTGTGTTTTGAACGGAATTAATTATATGAATAATTGGGTAGGTACAGTCGACAGTACTTGATTTTTAAAATCGTGCACTTTATTCGAATGAGTTACGGGTGACTTTGCAACGAAAATATAAAGGTCGATGTGCTGTACTCTTAGTCCATTCATATCTGATTCAGGTGCATCAAGGTTGTTGTGATGTGTTGAAGATGAAATAGCTGAGATTCGAAAGAGATTCTTTGCACAACCCAACACGACATTGCGCATTTTCACAATTTATTGAAGTGCCAAAACTCTTTGATAAAAAAATTGGTTCACAAAAATCCACCAACGTATCGCAAATACCATCTTGTCAAGATCCATCATAAATATTACTCAATCATTAGAAAATTAAAAAGATACTACTGCAGCGGTTGCATATTTATTTTTGCTGAACATTGTATTGGAACGGACTAACTGAACACAAGTAACGATTGTAGTGAATGTCAAGACCTCGCGATTGGACAAGAAAGCGATCACAAGAACAGGTTGATCGTTTCAAGGTACGGGTTTTTAATGGATTTAATCGCGGTCTAATATTAGTTATCGGCGCTGGAGTCCGTAACGACTTAATGCAGGGATCCCTAAATAACGTTCATTTGTAGTAAAGATAGTTATCGTTGGGGCGCTGATCCCCGGAACTCGTTTAGATAGATTGCGTGAATATTCATGGTATATTTAGCACGATATTAAGTGCGTAGGCTTATGTAAGGAAATTATTATTTAGTATAAGTATGTACAAGCCTCCACCAATCCGGACTTGGCCCCCGTGGTGGAGTATGGCCTATACCTTCCTCAGGGAAGAGACCCGTGCCCCTCGGTGGGGACATAATGGGTTGATGATGATGATGATGATAAGTATGTATGCAAATCAATATTCATATTTGCACCGACTACCCGTTTCTCTTTGCCTTCAGCGACTTTTCACCGTATGGTTATCATCGTTAACTAGAGTGCATGCTTGTAAAAAGTGCGTGTGCTGTTGCGCGTACCGCGATTTGGACGTATGTTTCGTACAGTCAAAAGCACACCAACCTTTACATTTTAGTTGCAAAGTCATCCGTAACGTAACCGAGAAAAATGCTTGGATGTAAAGGTTGATGTGCTGTTGACTGTACAGATTCATATCACGGAGAATAATTTCATCCGACGTCAGTGCTATATTTAAATGCGGTAAGTGCCGCCATGGATGCATTGTTTAAACTGAGAAAAAAGAAAAGTACATGAATTTGAGAAGAAAAATTTGACTGTATAATTGAGCATACTGAAGGTTAGCTACACCACAAGAGTTTTTATCGCGTGGGGCATAAGTACTAGAATTGAACAAAAAAAAAGGTATCCGGTCGTGAGGATAACTGTACAACGTTTGTTGGACGTTTTTCCACTTCACCGGAATGTAATTTGTAAAATGCGAAAAGGCAAAGGGAATATTTGTGTGTGCGTGTGTGTGTGTGTGTGTTTAATTACTCGGTGCTTTTTACGGCACACTCTTGTTTGGGTTGAAGTAGAGTGGGCAAAAAGTTGTAGTATTTAGTTTCAGCTTTGGTCTGGATGTAAACAAGTAATTTCCTAAATATGTACTATCTAAGTCAAGAAATTAATAATAGGTGAATTAACGATATTAATAAACGACCTAGGACGAGCAAACAACTTGATAGACATTATTGCTTCCATAAGTGGTTTATTTACATTTAGACCAATCACTCAATAAGCCCGTATTCGTCCACTGCTAAACATCGGCTTCCGCTACGTCGCGTTGAGACCAAACCTGAATGAAGATAAGTATAGATGTAACTAGTTCAGAGGGTAACTTTAGCACACTGATTTGTGACTGTGAACGGCAGAATGGTTTCAGAAGCCCTTCCTTAACTTTTGAAATAATTACAAACGTCTTTCACAGTTTTTGGAAAAATGCTACTTTTCTCACACTTTTTTTGTGCTGTCGTTCGACTCTACATTGGAGTAGTACGTAACAATTCTAAAAAAAAAAAACCAACCAAGTGCGAGTTGGACTCGCGCACGAAGTGTGCCGTACCATTATCTATACAACATTAGACAAAGATCGAATTTGAGAACATTGCCATTTAAAGAAACCAACAAGAAGCGTTAAACATTGACATTCAACGACATGACATCGGCGCTGTGAAGGTTACATAGTTGGCCGCTAGATGGCTAGCGCTGTCTTAAGACGACGTTTGTGGTGTGGGAGACCCCCTTAAATATTTATTTTATTTGTATTTGTTATTATAGCGGCAACAGAAATACATCACCTGTGAAAATTTCAACTGCCTAGCTATCACGGTTCATGAGAGACAGCCTGGTGACAGACAGACAGACAGACGGACAGTGAAGTCTTAGTAAAAGGGTCCCGTTTGGCACCCTTCGGGTACGGAACTCTAAAAAGCAACGGAGGATGGGGTAAAGTCAGAAATGTATGCTCATCTGAAATTGTCTCCTTTTTATAATGCCATACAAGCATCTTACGTACTTGTTTTTTTTTTTTTTTAATGTATTTATCAAATTGTCAAACATTACAGTTCGAAACTAATTCGTTGCACAATTAAATTTAAGTACATACTTAATACAAATAACAAAACTAGCCGATGATAAACATCAATATTAATAACTAAGTACCTTTTTAATTTCTTCTGTGCAAAGTACAAATAAATATATCAATAGTTTCGGCAACCTTGTTGAGGATTTTGATAGCTCTAGTGAGCGGTGCCTCGGCTAGCAGGTCGGTCCTGGCCCGCGGACACTGAGAATAGCCGCCCCGCGCGCCGCCGCAGCCCCCGCGCCCCGGAGGGAGGCACCACCAACTTTATGTTTTCAGCACCGCGGGATTGCATACCAAGCCCCTGAATATTCTAAATACTGTTGTAGCTAATGCTAGCTCTCTCCTAGACTCTAGTGTTGTGTACCCAACCAATGACAAATAAAGTTGGGTACAGCAAGGGATATCCGGGGTATACACCATACAACTTTAAATACAAAAACCTTAAGAATTTATTTATTTATTTACAATTTATGAAACGGAAGTACCCGAGAATGACAGCGGCTAATGAATCTTGATGAGGCGAATCTCTCTACTCCTCCGGGATCGTAGATAGAGTAGAACTCTACGTACGGGATACAAGCGTGAGTTAATGTGGTGTAATTTATGAAACAATTTAATTTCTTACCTAACTAATTACTTTACTTTCATAACAAGTTTCTGAACTGTCCAAGCAGGAATAAATAATTGCGCTTGGAAAAAACCCCGTATTACAATATACAGGTTCTACCATCCAAGATTCCTTACGATTTAGGGTTTCGTTCTCGGAGGGGACCGACGACACGATATTAATATATGACGTCTGTCTGTCTGTCTGATTTATAAAAGAGGCCTTTTCTCTTAAACCGCGGTTTTCACAGAATATGTGTATTTTGGCGGATTGGCCGTGAAAAAATAAAAAAAACTAAATCTATCGAAATAAAAAATGAATTATCGAAATCGGTTAGGATTTGAAAGAGGTATGGGAGAATATAGCAAAAAACGCATACGCGTCGAGTTGAAAACATACTCCTTTTTTGAAGTCGTTTAAAAAAAGAAAAAGAAAAACGCAATTTTTTGTTAGAATAGAGCGTTCCCCCCTCTCCCGGCTAAACGGCTGTTCGTAGAAACGTGAAAAAAATCAGGGCAGTACTCAACTTAAAAGGAAAACTATCACGTCTAAATAGGCTTTATACAAGTTAACCAGTAATAAATGAACAACATTAATGTTGAAACGTGGTTATGAAAACCACGAAGGAGGCCTATGTCCTGCAGTGGGCGTCAAATGGCTGATGATGATGATGATGATGATGAAATGAACAACTTATAAAAGGAAAACTTAGTAAAAATTCCCATTGAAAATTACTGTGATAATGTTGTTAGTTGAGTACCTATCGCAGGATTTTATTTTACTTATGACAAGTAAACTAAAATCCTAATATCTACGAATAGAAAAACCAAAATTCACACTCAAAAACGGCCCCAGTCCTCTCGATTAGTCTTCACCAATGAAAATGTGCTGTGGAGTAAATCACTCTGTGATTTTCCATTCTGTGCGCCTTGCGTGACGTGAACGTTGCTTGGGCGATAGTAAATGACAGCGTAACTGGTGGTTGGTTTTATACAAAAACGTCAAACCAAAGACTTCATTGACGTATAAACCGTCGAAATAATTATGTAGGTACCTCTCAAGACGGCGGTCTGAGGGAGGGAGGTGTATAGATTTTTCCGGGTTATACTGAACTCGCTCCGATTGGTAACACAGTTAACAAGCCCCGCCCGCCATCTCACAATTGAATGTGGATCATTTTTGGCGATAGTTTGAACTATCATTGCCTAATATCAGTAAAAAAAACCCCTGCTTCTACGGAGCTCTACATTGCGCGTCGCCCAGCACGCACTTGGCTGGTTTTTCTAGCGAAAAATTGCTTTAGGCGACTTGGGGCTAGATAATTTGTCAAACATTCCTACAATTAGGTACTGCTTAGAAATGGAACAGAGTTTTGTAACTTGTATACTTAGGTAATGTAATATGCCCCTTATGAATGTACTAATTAAGTTCTTCGGCGATCGACGTCGCGTGGGCCCATTCCTGGAAAAGTAGAAAACATAACCGTCAAGCAACTTTGTACTTTATCTTATGAGTAACAAAGTCTATATAGTACATGAAGTTATTTCAAGCCACATGCAAATGGGCGAATATTTATAGCCTCTGTAAAGGGTACGAGTTTATTTCGATTTCAATTGATAATGTTAATCGAAATATGGTTTGATAAGTCTTTTGTGTCTCTGTATGTAAATGAGACAGCGACGCTTTGACTATATCTTATTTATGGCAGCATTTTATAATTTAAATATAAGCTTTATTTTATAGGTAAAGTCATCAATAATAGTGGATCTCATTTAAGTTTTTTTCACTGATTTTTAGAGCTTCTCAGTTGCAGTGTTTCTTTCTTCATGTTTGGATCAAGACATTGACTGCCACGATGGTTGAGCGGTTAGCGCGCTTGACTACTATCAAAGAGATGTCGTAGGTTCGATTCCCAATGGAGACGGCCGTACTAGATTTGTACAAATCGCGTCAGTCAGGGTATATTTGCATATTCGCGTTGTCGTTGCCTGGTTACTATAGCACAAGGCATCCTAGTTTGGGATCAGTGAAAGTTATTATAATAAGTATTTTTTTGATGTTTTGTATGCTACCTATGGATATTTTTTCGTGATTTCATAGTTGATCTCAGATTAAATGCTGTTTGTATTGATGTTTACTTTACTGAGGCTTAGTTTACGATAAATTGTATTTTACTACAAGCAATTTCTTAAGTGCAGTTAAGAAATTGATGCTCTTAATTTCTGTTTTAACCTAATTTCTGTGTACAATAAAGAATATTTAATCTAACCCCGTATAGACTTATCCCGCTTATCACTGAAACACCACGCTAGATTTTGAACTGTTTTTTCTAGTTTATGTTGAAGTATCAAAGCAAAAAACAACATCATCATCATCATCATCAGCCATTTAACGCCCACTGCAGGACATAGGCCTCCATCATGGTTTTTTACCGTGAAGGGTTTTGCCATAATCGCCAGGCGGGTGGGCGATCGCAGCATGTGGTTGGAATATCAGGAAGACGCTGCTGCCCGTCTCCTGGTAATGTATTTCCTTAGTCGCCTTCTACGACATCCACGGAAGGAAATGGAGTGACGCTATTATTAATCCGGCGCCACACGGAACAAAACAAAAACAACGGAAAAAACAACGTATTGCATTAATTCCGCTCAAGACTAATCACTTCATTCAATAGAACCATCAGCTTTCATAAATGACTAAAAGGATATTATTAAAAGATTTCCGAAAGGAAGAGTCAATTAAAAGAAAGAATTAATTAAGGGGAAATCCTCCTTAAGCATTTTTGTTAATTTCACGGGGCGGGAATTTTTCCCGGAGCTTTTTTCGACAAGTGCTAATTCCCCTCTGGCATCCCTCTGGGACAGAACTGTGGTAGCGGAGCGATAGAACGCCTGCTTCTCATTCGGGAGGTCGTGGGTTCGAATCCCGGCATGTACCAATGACTTTGTTTTCTAAGTTACGTACATTTTTGAAGTTATATTAGCAATACCACTCGCTAACGGTGAAGGAAAAAATCGTGAGGAAACCTGGGTATCTGAGCTATTCACATATCTCAGCGCTTGAAATCGCCAATCCGCGGTGGGCACGCGTGGTGATTAAGCCCATACTCTCTCACTGAGACGAATGTTTTCGTGTCTGTGAACGTCACTTACTACAATCCGCTTAGGCACACAACTATTACGTAAATGTGTGCGTATGGCTTCAAGCAGAATACTGTTCGACACGCTCGACTCTGTCTTTGCGTAGTATGTCTATGGGCTCTTACCTACCTTCTGCTTCAGTTCCAAATAGACAAACGAGGTGCCTTTATTATTTTCTCAATTCTATCTCGCGCCATTGTATCTTACGACCTCAAATCACTAACCGCGAAGGTCTAACGAGGTCTGTATCTTTATGAACCATAAAAAACTTGGAGCGGATGAAAACCCACAGTAATAATAATCCTTATAGGCATTGTAATAAGCAGCTATTCGAATACCTATCATTATGATGACAAAGTAAACATAGAGGGCCAATGAACCACGGAGGTCGTTTGTCCATCGATTCGTTACTGGGCCATGAATAGAGTCAGCAGTCAATTTGTCAAATATCCGATAATGTTGCTTCGACGTGGTCACTGTTTCGATTTCAGCCCCTCAAGCTATTTTGCTTACTTGCTTGCGGTAATGTTAACTATATGTTAACTATGGGTTTAAGCGATTTATAGTAAGTTGCGTAAACCGTAAAAGTGTAATAAAAAACATAATAACAAATTTAATTAAGTTCGCTTTTTTTCGTTCCAAACATATTCAGAATCACTATTTAAATAGGAACAGCATTGGATGCAAAGTAATTAACTTCACTATGATTTAGACGTCATGCTACGCAAACTGTGAGGTTTTTATCATTGCACACGAGACAACTAAAAGAAATTCAAAGTAAATTATTAAATACTTACTTATATCCTGTTGTCCCTCATCAGGGACATAGGGCCTTTATTGATAAATTTCCAATTGCTATGATTAAATTATCAACAAAAAATAAATTTAAGATTTACAACAATTTATCGCAGTAAACAAAGAAAGAAAGGCCCAAAGGTACCCACTGACCCTACAACGGTGTCCACCAGGTGTCCACTGAGTTATGTATGAATGCATGAGATGTAGATTAAAATGTAGCTCGTTCACCCATTGTTTTATATGTAATCGTCATTAGAATAGTAAGCTAGAGTTATGTTCACTAAGCTCTTTTGTTTTCATGTTGTTCACACCCACACAATTATGTTGTTGAAAATGGAATCAACAACCTTTTTTTTTTACTAAAACTGGTCATCATAGAGACAGAGACTCGAATATCAAGAGTCGAATTTGATTATAGGCTTACTTGTTAGGGTTCCCTATCGGGACCCTATTACAAAGACTTCACTGTCCGTCTGTCTGTCTATCTGTCCGTCTGTCTTATGAACCGTGATAGCTAGACAATTGAAATTTTCACAAATGATGTATTTCTGTTGCCGCTATAACAAAAATAGTAAAAACAGAATAAAATAAATATTTAAGGCGGGCTCCCATACAACAAACGTGATTATGGCGTTTTTTCTTGATCTTTGTGTCTCATGTTGTATAGATAATGGTACGGAACCCTTCGTGCGCAAGTCCGACACGCACTTGACTGGTTTTTACGAGTACGTTTACCCTCTATGGTTATGGTTACCTTAAACACGTCCGTTAAATTCTTATGTTCTACAAGTTTTTTTGTTGTTAAATTATTGCGTCTACTACCTACCTATTATATTTACTTACCTATTGTACTTTACTGCAAATGACAGAGGTACGTAGAAGTAGATAGAGACATTTAGATGAACTTTGAAATAGAGGTTTCCAACCGTAACTTATAATTCTTAAAATAAATGGTTTGCTCTCTAATATACGGATAGGAACTATAAACAAGTCATCTCTAAAATAGCTTTTTTTGACTTATAAATTTCTTACTTATCCGTATCAGGATCTTGACATAATACTACAAAACTATCAAGACATGTAACTTCGGAAAAATTAAGCAATGCTGTCTCTTGTTAAAATTTTAAAGCTGTTTATTAATTTATAGTGACTACAGATAGAGTGCACGGTTAATTAAAGAAAGGGGATAAATAACTAATTGCCTCTCGGTCACACAAACTAGTTGCACAGGCTATTTCTTTAATAATTAAGTGCTATAACCGAATCACTTTAATATGGGGCGGCAAAATTAACCACCTCGCTCATTAAAACCGTCTGACGCCAAATTTTGTGTATTTAGTTTTCTTTCTGTTGTTGTGCATATTATGTTACTTATCTGCTTATTTTGTTTCTGTGATGTATCTTGTTGGTATAATAAATGTATTTCTTCTTCTTCTTCAAATAAACACCGCGTTAAAAAATAAACATTTTCTCGTCAAATATTTCCAGTTAAAAGCCTCAGTCAGTAGACATTGAAGGAGGGCAGACGTCTATCGCACGCAGGCTAGATACTGTCGTCGCTAAACTAACAATTTATGCATGTCCCCTAATGGGTTGCTCCATCAGGCTTTGTTTGCGAACCTTTCTATGAAATTTTATTCGGTAATGGCAGCTCGGCGGGCGTCTTGCTCGAATTTCATATTATAAATATTTCCCCCTTGCGTTGGGTAAACTTAAACGTTTTTTTCCTCTTTTTGACGCGCTAAAAGGGGTGGAATTCGTCGAAACACTTTCGCGGCGGAAAATATGTACCGGACAAGAAAAGATAGACTAGACGAATGTGAACCCGAGTGCTATTTATCAGAACGTGTGCAAAGGCGTCAGTAAATTCTTTCTCATCCTTACCTGCCTGCGAAAGAATATATATGTAGATGCATAAACAGGAATAAAATATATGTGGAACATGAGCCGTCGCGCTTGCATCTCGAACAGAATAGGTAGGCGGCGAAGGAAAGGAAATTCGAAAACATATTGGAATGCGCGAAAAGGTAGGTATTTTCTTCTTTTTACCGCCGTTATCGGGTTCGAGTTGACAGTTAGGGAACGCCGAGGTGGTGCCCGGGCACGCAATATTCCAACACGTGGAGTGTACACCGTAGAAGATCCTTGCCGGGAATGCGAAGCATTTAAACTGTCTCAAACATTTCTAAACTGAATGGAATTTTCTTAATTATCGACCAAGCGTACGTTGACGTCGTTTCGAGACCAAACTGAATTAAAGCTGACTCAAAAGCCACTAAATCTCGCAGTGTCCAAACTGTGAATGAAATTATCTTAAATTATCGTGTGTACTAATAAACGTTCAAAGTGTGAATGCGTGTCGACGCTCCACCAAGTCGAATTAAACCTGTCTTCGGGTTCGATAAATTATTTCGAATAAAAGGCCATTAAAATATAAAGTACCTTTTTAATTTTCCCCTCATAATGGGAGAACTTTCTGGGGAATTTACCGTTGTTTTTTCCTCAGATCAATTAGAGGGTCCAAGCTCAGCGGGTCATTAGGTCGCGAGCATAAATTTATTATTAGACGGACGGCACGTGGCCCGTCAGCTTGTGACCGACTTCTTTTGGGCAAATGAAACATTTTTGCAAAACAACGTGCGGCGCGTGGTGAGCTTATAAAAGAGTAGCGACAAGCTGAAAAACGTGTTAACTTATGTAACCTTAACCACCTAATTTATTAATAACTGAAATAGGTAGGTAATGCCGTTAAACTGCGTTGGCAGTTTGGCAAACTAATGAAATTGTGGTTTTTCTGGTCTTAAGAGTGATATACATTTTTAGCATGCTCCTTCAAAGCACACTAAAAAGCACGCATTTAGCAAATGTGAATATGCTATGCTTTTTAGCACGCTAAAAAACCTGACTGACTGTTAGTTTTTTTTATCGTTATCTATGCTTTTAAGCAAGTGAAGTGATGGACACGGGATTTGACAATTAAATTGTTAACAGAATATGAAAAACATGCGTACTTGTGGGACTCGTGCAGCAAAACTTATAAAAACAATATTTTATCACAGCCAATAACTGTGATAAAATTTCAACCGCTTGCAAACCAATTACAGATTTCATATTTTCCACTTGCGATGCGTGTGCTTTCTTCGCTTTTTGAGACAACTTGTGTTGAAACTAGCACAGCAAATCTAGGCATATCGTCGTCTTTAATTAGCACTCTTTTAGTTTAGCATGCTAAAAAAACAGTGCTAAATAGCACGGAATTTGTACCAAATGTAAACCAGCCTTTACTGAGAATAAATAAATAATAATAATAATTTGGTATTCGAACTACCTGGGTCGCTTTTTAATAAGCTACAATATAGTTTATTATGACAATTCGATGGACATCGCATAGCCGATTAGTTCAATTACTCTTCTTATTGCTTAATCAGTGGGTTAATCGGCTATTATGCACATATCGAATTGTCGTAGTAAACCATGAATTGTAGTTATATGAAATGGGGCCTGAAAAGAGTATTAGATGTAAGTTAAGTTCCTTTTATATCGTGAGGTACAGTCGACAGCACATCAACCTTTATTATTTAGTTGCAAAGTCCCCCGTAACGTAACTGAAAAGAGTGCGTGTGTGTAAAAAGTGATGCGACAGCGCGTCAACTTCAACTAAGTGAAGGTTTTTAGGGTTCCGTATCCGAAGACTGCCAAACGGGACCCTATTACTAAGACTTCACTGTCCATCTGTCTGTCTGTCTGTCTGTCACCAGGCTGTATCTCATGAACCGTGATAGCTAGGCGGTTGCAATTTTCACAGATGATGTATTTCGGTTGCCGCCATGACAAAAAATACTAAAAACCGAGTAAAATATATATTTAAGGGGGGCTCCCATACAACAAACGTGATTTTTTTGATGTTTTTCCGATATTTGTGCCTAATGTTGTACGGAACCCTTCGTCCGCGAGTCCGACTCGCACTTGGCCGGTTTTTTTCAAAGTTGTGATATTTTATGCCACAAGATTTGATTCGAATGATAGATATATTCTACCAAATGTTTTCTGACTAACTTTCGATCCCAACAGTTCTCTACAAAGCTGAATAACCTTTTGAACTAGAAGGGCACTTGTCACACTGCATTTTCATCGAAAATATCAGAGAAAGAATTGATTCGGTTCAAACGAGCCTCCGACCACCGATTAGAGCAATTTCCAAAGTCAATATCCCGGATCGACAGGCATGCGGACATTCAAGTAACAGACAATTAGATTCCGGCCCGAGTAGATTGTTCCAGACATCTGCAATCCCTTGAGATCGTGTCTATTGTGTGTCGGCGACCCAGACAGTTATCTCATGGTCTCACTGATTCAAATGGTGGTATTTGATTCAGGCCTTCCAAGGCCGACAGCGTGCGTACTGCCATTGCGTAGTACACTGCGAAAAAGACGCAAATAAAAGCTATTGTGACATTAATATTTCTGTGAACAACTATGTATTTAATGGACTCCAGTCGCAGTGTACTACGCAATGGCAGTACAACATCATTCCAATGGTAAAACCCGCGCAAATTATATTGGCATCCCTCGCGAAGAAGATCGTATAGATTTTTTTCTGCTATGTGGCGGCGCTGTCTGATAGGAAAATGCTTAAAACTACATGTGAAATAGAATGGATATTTTATATGACAATAATTTGCCGAAGTGAGCAATATTGGCATTAAAATGCAAGTGCGTTTTTTTTTACAAAATTACGTTTTGTATAAGACTAGTGAGTTTTGACGTTCAAAAAAATAGGAAAGTCAAACTGATTACAAAACAATTCAAAACGTAAACTCAAACATTTTAGAGGTCGTCCCATGCATAATGTTGATAGCTCACTATTCTGGGCCCTTATTATGAAAAATCCGACATTATCGGAAGGGTCGTCAACGTCTAGCATGAACAATCTAGCGACAAATACGGTTCTTTTTCTGAATAGCTATTATACTATTCAACTATGGAAACTATTCAGACAAGAGCCCTGCAAAGCTCTAAAATAGATAGGACGTTATGCCATTACCGTAAATGAATAAACAGTGGCAAAACAAAATCCTTGGACCCTTTTCAATTTGGGCCAACCACGTCACTAACAAAGGTTCAGACGTAGTCTCCCAAACTCACCTAGGCGAACCTATAGAGCTTCTGACCATACAGTGCTATCCGAATGAATTTAATGCAGCCTGTATCCACCCGACTGTAGGGCACAGGCCTTCCCTCACAAAGAGAGTATCGACTTAATCACCCTGCGTGTTTACCGCGAATGGGCGCTGATGCATGTTTCCTCACGGTTACCGAGTGGAATTGCTACTCCAAATACATGTCCCGGCACATACCGGGATTCGAACCATCGACCTCTTGAATGTGAGGTAACCGTTCTACTACCGCTCCCTTAAAAATATATTTAGAATGTGAAAATAATTTTACTATAAATTAAAAACTAGTTTTTGCCGATGACACAGGCCGAAAGATGATTTTATTTAAAAGAAAAAACAATCTTGTTTTTTTTTGCATAGGTATAGTTTTGTGGCCAGCCAGCAGCCGACACCGCAGTATTACGGCATCAATATCATCTGACCTCATGCAATAATTACAAACGGACTGTGTTACCACAGCTTAAAATATGAATATATTTTAAATATTAAATAGATAATCGACTCTTAAAATACTTTAAAACTCAGTCAACTTAGTAGAAATAGTAGGTAATATGTGAAAGGATAGACCAAAAAGTTTCATATTACTTAAAGTATACGCGACAGTTGCAACGGAATAATATGCCCCATAGATATCGCTATAAATATAATAAGAAACTTTATATAAACAAAACTACTTTCACGGTTAGATAGAGACAAAGAAAATAATAATATACATGCTGATTTTATTCCATTATTTTCTTGTCATGCCGGAGGACGTGGGTTCAATTCCCTCTAGGGGCGGTGGTACATTTGTATATACATGACCACAGTGTGGGTGTATTTCCATCTTTGTGATGTCCTTGCCTGGTTACCCCAGCACAGGGCATCCTAGTTTGGCACCAGGACAAGTGACTGTGTTGTGTGGAAGTTATTATTTAATTAAAATTTCCGTACATGCAAAAGCCTTTTCTTTCCCAAAACAAATAGGATAGGATTTCCGCAGTCTTTATACTGGGGGATAATCGACGAGGTCGCCCCAATTCGACCATTGAAACGCTAGTTTCTCCTAAATCTTCTAATATTATTATACTATGTCTTTGGTTTTATCAAATCGCCCGTAACAGGTACTTAACTTTAGTGTTCTTTAATCTCAGTTTTAGGTTACTTTAGGTTAACATTGTACTATCGTATTATTATCAAAATAGCATTAAAAGATCATACACATTAGTATTGAAGAATTTTGATGGAGATACAAAACAGAGTAAAAGCTTCGAACATCTTACCTACATTCGTAAAACATAGGCCTCACTTTACCTAATTTAGAGTAGAATAATTATTTCTGGCGCGTTCCCCGGGGCGGCTCCTTTGATCATTTTACACACCCTCTCCTAAGTAATGGATACAAGGTAACGTATTTTGTAAGGGAAATCACCTTATCACACTCCAAGCCCTCTAATGTGGTTATGATTACCTCTCCTACATACCTAAGCAACTAACTGTATTTTATTACACCCATGGAGTCGGAAGACAAAACCGCATATTACAATGACAGGTAGGTACACGGTCGGGTCACATGACGTGTTTTTTCGAACCATTGACGCCTAGATGGTTTGTTACGTGGGCGCGCGTCGACCCAAAGCGGCAATGAAATGAAATTGGCGCGTTCATGCAATCGTCATTGTAAGACATTATGCCTAGCAGCACACGCCAGCAATGCATGCTGAGTTGGTGACCCTTTTTTGCGGTCACGGAGGCACAAGTTCCTCATTTGTTTTGTTAGCCTATTGTTTTTTTATTCTTGTGCTATTCAGGTATATAGATTCTGTATTTTTATGTGTGTGCCACAGAATGGCAGACTAAAGACTAAATAAATAGTTTCTTTCTTTTCTGTTGACTGTATGTATCTTCTCGTACTCAAGTTCCTCACAAGTTCCTCATTTGTTTTGTTAGCCTATTGTTTTTTTATTCTTGTGCTATTTAGGTATATAGATTCTGTATTTTTATGTGTGTGCCACAGAATGGCAGACTAAAGAATAAATAAATGGTTTCTGTCTTTTCTGTTGACTGTATGTATCTTCTCGTACTGTTAATGTTTCAGCATTGCAAGTTGTTGATTGCTCCCATGGGATCTTGTTAGGTCGGTACAAACGAATGTAGGTACCTACTACACTTAATATGATTTTAGAAAATATATTCAGAGTGGAGATTTTTTACTTTGGCATTCAACAAACAGAATGAAACAGATTTTTTTTTACATTAATAGTACAATTTAGAATAATTAGATTTAAGATAAGATAAGATAAGAATATTTTTTATTGTACCAGGAAAAACACAAACATGAAATGTTTACAAAAATGCAGTACAATTGGCGGCCTTATTGCTTATAGCAATTTCTTCCAGGCAACCGACGATGGAGAATAATGTTCAATATTAACTTTTACCTAAATGTACGCAAATTATAATCCCTTAACCTAGGTACCTATCAGAAAAATTTCCGTAGCACCTTTTAAAAGACGGAGTATCGGAAAATTGCTTTTAATCACTTTCGAAGGCCACTTCTCAAAATCAATCCCTCGAAAGATATGCTTCGTAAACCAACTCATTGAATCGAAATCTCCACGACACATAAAACTATTTTTAAGAACTCCCCTTTAAAATTGTACATTATGATCTTGATATCGAAAATGTTAATGCCTGCCGATGAAGTTACCAATGGATTTCATTGGATCTGTTTAACATACCGGTCTCGTGAGCTGATTATCTTAAAGACCAAGAAAGCAGTGTAGGTACGTCCTTCGGACATGATCTTTAAGTAGGCACTGGGTTCCGAGTCGTATGTTTTTATGATTATTGCATGAGGTCAGATGAAATCAATAGCCTCCTTTTTAAAAACAATACGGCTGTGTCTGTTGCTGGCTGGCCACGATTCCATAAAACTGTATAAAAAAAAGAACAAAATTGCTTTGTTTGTTCTTCAGTATTATATCGGCCAGTGTTAAATGCAAAATGGTTTTTAATTTTATGGTAAAGTTTTTTTCACATACCTATTTACCAGCATATTTATATGCAGTGACAATGAGGTAGACTGGAATATGTATTTTTTTATAAAACGTTATTTTTGAAGCAAAATAACACCTCTAATGCTCTGTAACATTGTATACAATTACGTCAGCCCTCGAAATCAATGTTACGTAATAATAAATCATACTAACGGGATTGTTAAGCTCGGTGCCGCATAAATTATACATCCCGGGTATTCGCTAAGCCGTGGAATAGACCAGATTTATAAAGGGAATTAACGCATTGTATTTTCCTCTTTGTTCGTTTGTTTGTGTTTATATTTCGGGAGGTGAGGTGCATTACTTAACCATAATCGATGTTGAAAGTAGAACATACACAGATAATTTCTACTATGAAGGACAAAATATTGATAATATCTAACGGTCTTATTTAAGCTTAAATATAACGGTTGACGTGCTGTCGACATGCAGTTTTTTTATTTATAAAACACGATTCCTCCTAAACACTCCTCATCATCAGCCATTTGACGCCCACTGCAGGACATAGGCCTCCTTCGCGGTTTTCATAACCACGTGGGGTTTTGCCATAATCGCCACGCTTGGCTGGCGGGTTGGCGATCGCAGTATGTGGTTGGAATCTCAGGAGGACGCTGCTGTCCGTCTCCTGGTAGTTGATTTCCTAAGTCGCCTTCTACGACATCCACGGAAGGAAATGGAGTGACGCTATTCTTATTCCGGCGCCGCACGGATCTACGGTGGTTACGTATTTAACTTTATACTACAGACTATTTAAACTGCATCTAAGCAGTGTTGTAAGGAATCGTGTTATTATAAATAAAACTGTATGTCGACAGCACATCAACCGTTATATTTAAGCTACCAAGTCACCTGTAACGTAACTGAGTTGAGTGTACGGATGATATGGTACAATAAGGTAAGGTACATTCTGTAGGTACCTATTCGTTACCGCCGTATTCGGAATCGAGAATTTCACAATACTTTTGTAATGTTCTGTCTTGTTATTTTATGAGAAATCTGAAGAGGCAAACTAGTAATTAAGTATTAGTAAAATTAAGTATTAGTATTCGTACACCTACCTAGTGAAATTTTCGATTCCGAAATTGGCGGTGAGTATCTCTACAGGATGTGTACATACCGTTGCCCGAACCAAAAGTCATTCATACTGGCATTAAAACAAACTGCCTTATTTATCCATATAATTTCGCTGGGATATAAATTATATTCAAATTAGGTGAATAGAAATGTTAGGCGCATAATTTTCAGCGTTCTTATGGCATGGAGCGTCAGTGCGCTTGTTTGAAATCCCGATGTTCTGAATCGCGGTAAAAACAAATTTTTTTTCTGAAAGAAAGCTCAAACATTTCGATAAAATGTTTTGGAAAGAAAGACGATACCAGATGCATTTCTGCAAAAATATCCAAACAAAAGTGCGACTTCGAACCTCAATATTTCTAAAGATGTTGATGGAAAGGCATGGTTCCTTTGCAAAAAATGTTCGTAATAATACAAAAAATATATATATGAAAAATACATGGGTTTCGTAAATTAGACAATAAAATAACTAGCCGCTCCCTTTACTTAGTTATAACACGGGTAACTTTAGAAAAAAAAAGGTTTTAGGTTATAAAGATTTGTAAGTTTAAAAAAAATAAGGACCTAATCGCCAGTATTGCACAAAACAGGTAGCCGCCCGCCGGCGAGGTCCACTGTAGGATAGGATTGTGCAAAAGATCCTCGGTCGATTCAGGACCAACCTTAGGGCCTTTGCAAACCACGTTTTTTATGCGCCGATGAGACACGCGTTTTTGATGAGCGCCTCTTCTGTGCGTTATCAATTCATATAGGTAATCAGGTTACAAACGCCAAGATTGTGTGCAAAGGTTACAATTACAACATGCGGGCGGCCTAGCGTTTGCCGAGCGTCCTGATTGCGTTTTACACGCGTCGTCAGCGCGTTAAAAAAACGTCTTGCGACAGGCCCTTTGTATTTTGTATTCGGCCTATATACGTCTCACTGTAGGGTACAGGCCTTCTCACAGAGAGAGAGAGAGAGGGCTCTATCACCACGCGTGCCCACCGCGGATTGGCAATTTCAAGCGCCCAGGAATGTGAACACCTCATACACTCAGGTTTCTTCACCATGTTTTACTTCAAAGTTAGCGAGTGGAATTGCTACTAAAACTTCACAAATGTACGTAATTTTGAATAAAAAGTCATTGGTACATGCCGGCATTCAAACCTGGGACCTCGCGAATGAGAAGTAGGCGTTCTACCGCTCCGCTACGACCGCTCACTAAGTTGCATAACAATTTATAATTACAATAACTTGTAAATGGTCGGCTTTTCGCCGGCTACACCCAACGGCTGTGTGACGGGTCGCGAGACTTGCAAAGCTCGTTGAATCTAAAGCCCGTCGCTTAGGGGTGACACTTGACTGCCGCGGCAACTTTGTGAAAAAATCTAGTGGGAGCCAAATAAGTGCCGAAATGCCAAATAACAATACTTCTTAGGTTAATTTTAGGCAAAGAGTAACTCACCTTACATATAAACCTATCTGGTTTCAGTGATGGTTTTCTGTATGCAGCATATGCACTCTGTGAAATTTTTTAAATGAATAATAAAAAAAACAGTTTACGAAATTCCATGGTCGTTAAATTAACAGAAAAATACTGACCGTGTTCTAAAGAAGTTATAATAATGTTAGAAAGAAAGGGACTGGATAACTATTTGGTTATACGTTTACCTAACGGGTCTAATCGCGATTATTTATTAGGTAAACTATTAAATTATTATGAATATTATTGCCTCTCTTCCACACAATATTGGACAAGCGTCTTCTTTGATTGCATTAGGGAAACGGCCGTTTCCTCAAACGATGCAAAAGTATCATGCTCTAAAATTCATTGCTAGATATCTTGATACATAAACAATAAAAAACACAGACTACCCGTAAAAACATGTAAAATTTTTAGGCGTAAGTGTGTAAACTTACGGCCTTATTTATAAAAATACGATTCCTCTAATGCGCTCGTCAGAGGCAGTCTATTTATTCTGTGGTTTTCGTTGTAAAATCTCCACCCCAATTGGCGTTTATCAGACCGTTAGTTTTCTAGGGATAACTGAGAATCGTTTAATAAAACGAAAACACACACCCTATTTTCGCTAATAAGTGTTTAAAGAACAAAGTTACAGAATTAACCTAAATCTATCGACATACTTATATGAAAAAAGACAACCTTTTCTAAGTCAGAACTTTGCGGAATATAAAATGCACAGATGTGGACTAAATAATTTGCTTAACTTAGTCGGTTATAAATAAAATACTCCTCCCTTTACCGATGATTATAAGTATTTGCTTAGTCAAGCTTTGTAATACTCGACAAATTTCTATTGAAAGTTTAAGAACTTTTTACAGATGAATTTAAACCCCACGATTCTTGGATATTATACTTCAATCTTTCTGTGCAATTCACTGTCACCAGTCACCTCTATTTAACTTGGCGGACCAGTTTTGTTTCTTATTTATTTTTCACATCCCTAAAAGCCAGACGGTTGCTTTGACTACAGTCGTCGACGCCTTGAGCCAAAGTTCCTCTTGACATGTTCCATTTCTTTACCCCCTTTTTCGCGCAATCGATTCTTGACTTATTTGCAGTACTTTACTAGCAAAGAGGTTCGTAGTTTCACACCTCATAATATGTGTTTGTTTACGTTACTAGCAATAATGTCAAAAAAGTTTTAGTTTTGAAAATAGTCTCTCTTTTTATTCTGTAATTTTAAACCTGCCAGATAGTTGCTCTAATTTCATAATTATAATGTTATCAAGGAGTTGGCATCTGCTTCTACTATAAATAAAATGATTTATTAGGAAAGCGGTTCTAAGTTTGAAACGATACTGGCAACGTTATTAAAGACGCCATCCCGTAAAAAAAGTTTGTTAATTTTGAATATAGAAATGTCTGTGCGAAAACTGCCAGATAATGTCATTTCATAGGTTACAAGAGAGGACTGCATATTTGCTTCTACAATTAATAGAAGTAATTGTTTTCGGAATAATATGTTGCAGGTAATACGGCCAATTAAAGAAAGGAACTGGAAAACTCGCTCACACAACAATGCCGTCTCTATTCTGTGAGCGAGAGACAAAAGTTATTCAGTCCTTTCTTTAATAAACCGTTATACTTATGTGGGTATTTTTGTTCTATTTAAATGCTATATTTACATCTCAAAGACATCAAAGCCATACAGAGATATGTAAACCCCTCATAAGTAATAAGAGTACCTAGTAGAGGTAAATACAAAGCAGTGCCCCGCTTTCATCTACTCCTACTTAGGTTAATAAGCTTGTTCTAATTTCAACGATGTGTATTTTCTCGGCAAATGCTTGCTTCATAGCGTTTAGGGCATATGATGCGTCAGGTCAGGTGTTTACGAATCTAGGCCGAATGTAAGTGACGTAACCAGGTATATCAGCCATGATTACCCTGGTGAGTTTTGACATAGGTCTATAAGGACATTCTTTTCTCCATGTTTTAATTTAACAATATATTGGTTGATGAATAGGTGGTCAACAATATATTGGTTGATAGGTGAACAGCCGGTCAACCACCTAATTTTAAATTTTTAACTGACTTCAAAAAAAGGAGGATGTTGTCAGTTCGTCATTGTATAACGTATGGTCAACGATAATTTCTTAACACGATGTCCAACTTCATTGATTTTTGGTGGTACCTGGGAGTTGGGCCCATACAAATTGGTTCAAAATGTGTTGATGGCTGGACGGACAAAATGTGTGTTGATCTATGAGAAAATCATCAAACTCTTCAACCTCAAACGCTGTAAATAATAGAAATTTAGTTTAGTGCGAATATTAAACATAAACATTTACATACAGGCACATACATTGCATACATTAAAGGCGCTATTTTGTTTTTATCGACTTCTTATCGTAACGGTATAGTGTCTAATCCAGATCGTGTGTATAAAATAGGTTCTAGTGCATTGTATGTATGTATCTACCCTCGGTTATCCACGGTTCAACAGTGGATTAATTGCTTGTTAGTGTACGAGAAACCGGGCCTCTTGGCCAAAGTCCATCCAAAAAAACAACTGAGAGCTGTTGACAGTACATTAACTGCTTGTTAGCGTACGGGACACTGGGGGTAAGTATAATGCCAGCTTCACCTTTCCCCTCTAGGGATGGTAATTATGTAAGCGAGGTACGTTCATAATCTATTGGGTATCGATTATTGATTTAGATTTTCCTCAAGCTGAAGGCTACCGTCATATCCAGAGCGACCCATACGCTATTAGCCTTTGTCATCGCAAACAATTCAGGTAGAGTAGGTATTACCTGTATCAGGGCTCAAGATTGGACAATAGAATGGTCTTGATTGCATGAAAGCTTAGGGTGGTTATTATATAGATAGATAGAGAGCACTTTATTGCACAACCAGGTGAAAGAATTATACATATTGTACGGGCACGAGCCCTCGCTCTACCGCACAGTAGATGTTGTACGTTGTCTACGTTGGACGGTGGTGGAAGAGAAGACGTAATTTAACTCTTCATAGCAGTTGTTTATTCACTTTACAGAATTACATTGTTTTAGTAGTTAATGTTGTGTGTGTATCTGGCGAGTGGCTCCAGCCGACTGGCGGGCGGTAGCAGTATGTTGGAAAATGCAAAAGTCAGTACATGCAGCGATGCACGGTGCTTGGCCCGTACAACATAGTTTCTTATATCTGAGTAGGGGTATACAATTGGCGTTGGCAGTGGTATCATACCTACTTAGCTTTATTTCGCGCAAAATTGGATTATTCAGACATAAAAATTAAACTTATTTTACCTACGCGTGTATAAATAAAATCAACTGTCACATCTACGATGGAGCATCACTTGAAAACGACTCGACAGATTTTTCTGGTTTTCTTTTGTTGTGTTCATAAGTTCAAGATAAGTAGGTACGTAGTATTTTTTTATGATTGTCGAAGCTCATACATTAATGGGTCTAATAAAGATCGGGAATTAAGGTTATGTTTACCAAATAAACAATCACGATTAAAACCGTTAAATTTATAACTAACTACATTATTATTTAGATTAGATTAGATTAATACTCTTTATTGCACACCATACATTATAAAAGTACATGAAAAATATTTAATATCTGAGTTACATAGTATATAACTGGCGGGTCTTATCGCTAAACGCGATCTCTTCCAGAAAACCAGATAACATCATTATTTAGGTACTTTATTGACTTTAAAAGATTTAAATGTTGTTTAAGTAGTTGCCATCTAACTGTGCCCGACAACTCCGTCAGTTTGGCTTAATATTCCTACAAGTAATTTTCATTAACGTATTAAAATAACCTTGTTACTAAAAACAAAAAAAATAAAATAACTTCCACACAACACAATCACTTGACCTGGTCCCAAACTAGGATACCCTGTGCTATGGTAACCAGGCAAGGACGTCACAAACATGAAAATACACCCATACTCGGAATCGAACCCTCGACCTCTGTTTTGGTAGCTAAGCGCCTTAACGGCCGAGAGCTTGGTAATTAAAAACTACATAAAAGGCCCTTTCATTGGTTAATAAAGCATGCTTTTACGTCTATCGAACGCATCGCCAACGAAATAGTCGAAAATGTCCGCAGCAGTCAATTTCCAATTTCGATTCTACTGCAGCGTACTAATGCAGGGTTAAATGCCTTACCTTACCATGAAATGTTTCAATTATCAGGATGTTCTATTCTTTTGAAGAAGTTAATTCATTTGCCACCTCCTGCTCTCTGTTTTATTTTTATAAATGTCTCTTAGGCTGGCTGGAAGAAATTTCTTTTGAACTTCCACTATACAACAAGGAATATCTACAATCAACAATGATTTCTATAGATGACTGGCAAGGATCTCTTACAGTTGCTTCTATTTACAGCCCCCCGAAGCCCACCATTAAAGAGGGATTGTACTCACAATACTTTTTTTTTTTAATTTTTTTTTTTAATTAAGCACAGTGACAAAGTTATACAATACATTCCCTTCTGCCAAACTGTATTGCAGTTTAACGGCAGACACTCTCAGTAAATAATAATATGTTGAGATACAATTCTAAAATCTATTATTTTTTTTTTTAAGTTCACAAAAATGTTAATATGTAGGTAGTCTAATAATAAGTTGTACAGTGCGACGGCATTCCGGCTCGGATGCCCATGCAACCGCCGTCCGAACGCGCATGTGCGTCACGCCAGCGGGCCGTATTTAGTTAATACATTTATGGAAAGACTTAAAGAATAGGTTTACTTGTTAGGAAAAATTCCTTTAATTTGTGTTTTAAGTTTTGTTTTGTTCCTTGTAGGTTTATTAGATCGCTTGGTATGGCATTGAATATTCTCGGTATTACCCAGTCTTTGGTACGCTTGCCGTAAAAATTGTTTAGTTTATTTTAGCTTTGTTGCGACGTGTATAGTATTTATGGTCTATTTTAACTTTATAAGTATCTTTCCAATATTCATCTATTGTTATTAAGTAAAGGCATTTCTTATTAATTGGTAATAGTTTAAGTTTTTCAAATAGTAGCTCGTAATTATCTTTAAGTTCTAACTTTGTATTTTTGTCGACTAATATCTTTGGAACAGTCGATCACAGGTTCATAGCTGGAGGTGATTGGAATGCCAAGCACAAACAATGAGAATCAATAATTACTCTAACCAGAGGTAGAGAACTTAAGAAGTCCATAGATATCAGAAATCAATAATTTATTTCAACGTAAAGAATTTACATTCTGTTTGCTGAATGTCAATGTACTATGTTAGCCGCTGCCTTCGGGTCGTACTTATAGATTTATAGATGCAAACAATCTTAAAATGGTGTCTAAGGGTGAACCAACTTACTAGCTTACCGATCCCAATAAAATCGCGAACCTCCTCAACTTTTACGTAACTAAAGGAATTGCCAACTTGTAGATTAACTTGGAAAGCTGTCTAGATGGATCATCAAACCATTCACGAGCTATACTGACCTTAAGCACTACAATAATACCAAAAGAAAAACCTTACACTCTTTACAATCGACTTACATATTGGCAAAGCTTTCGAAATACCTCAATTTCAATTCAATTATTCCACAAAACACAATCACTTGACCTGGTCCAAAAATAGGATACCCTGTGCTATAGTAACCAGGCAAGGACATCACAAACATGGAAATACACCCAGACTGAGGCCATTTGTACAAATGTACGGCGGCCCCCAGTGGGAATCGAACCCACGACCTCTGTTTTGGTAGCTTAGCGCCTTAACGGCTAGACCAACGAGGCAGTCATCTAAAGGAAAATATAGATTTGAATATATGACTTAGCAGCAACGAGAAGTCAGAAAGCATTTAAAAAACCTTATTCAAGAGCCAGAATAGAAATCAACACCAATCAAACCAGACAAATCATCCATTACTAACGGTTCAATGGAATTCAGACAAAAAGTCCAAGAAAAGCGGCGGCTCAGGAGAATCTGGCAAAGAAGTCGTCATCATCCTTCGGTGGACAGAGCCAACTTTAATAGACCCAAATATGAACTTAAAAACTTTTTATCGAGTTTACACACGTCCAAACACTGCAAGACAGACTTGAAAAAGCAGGAACAACCAAAAAAGATGAACACACCTTGTGGAAATTAACAAAATTGTTTAACCAATCGCAACAAATTATTCCCCCCTTGAAACTTTCAAATGGTTCCTGGGCCAAATGCAGTAGAGAAAAGGTTTGGTGAAAAGGAAACATTTCCATGTTTGCAAAATATCTCGAAAACGTTTTTAAGCCCGACGACACGAATGCCTGCACTGCAACGAAGAAGCTATAAAGAACTTCATAAAGTGTGACCAACAAATATATCTACCATTGAAACCCGTGACTCTCAATGACGTAGCCAGAGAAATAAAAAGGTTTGCAAAATCTAAAGGCACCAGGTTTCGACTTCCAAGAAAGGGTATAATTCTTATAAAAGTCCTCTTCAATGCCATGCTAAGACTACAACATTGTCCGTACTTGTGGTTGACTGGTAGAAAATGCTTATAGCATTAAGTCCGCCACATTGCCATTGTATTTTTTACTTATGTGCAATAAACGTATTAATAATAATAATAATAAAATCATAATTGAGAAATTAATGTGCACTTATTGCATATAATAAATTTTATAAATTCAATGAAGTTTGAAGTTGCTGGACATGTACTTCTCAAGTTAAACTCAAAGCGATACAATTTCAAGCGTTGAGTTGTGTACCTCAGATACTCAGGTTTCTTCACGATGTTTTCCTTCACGATTAGCGAGTGGTATAGCTACTATATCTTCACAAATGTTCGTAACTTAGAAAACAAAGTCATTCAAAGTTGCTACATGCCGGGATTCGAACCTGTGATCTTCCGAATGATAAGCCGGCGGTCTACCGCTCCGCTCCCACCACGCAATTATGTTTTTTGATTTGCGTAATAAAGCGAACTTTACGCTGCTGACTGCGTTATCACTTGTAATCATTAGATTCTTCTGAGTGCAGGTGTTAAGGCACGCAGGGCACCATAAAAGATGGTCTACTGTCTGAGAAGTGCCGCACAAACAGTTCAAATTATCGCTGCCCGCGAAACTCCACCTGGACATTTTATGCTTACTTCGATGACACGGCTTCGCAGCCGGTTCAGGGATTTCTAGATTGCCCAGGGCAGTTTATGTCTAGGCGGAAGGCTCTCCGACAGCGGCACAAATGGGGTAGGCAGAGAAACCGCTCACTGATAGAAACGGATGACTTCTAATTATTAGAAAACGTAAATTCCAATTCATTTTCGTGAGTTGATTGACGACCCTGCTACTACTTACTGACAGACAAGGCCGACCAATAGGTGACTTAGAGTCATTAAAGTCACCATCACCTTTCATACAAACTCAGGAGCATTAAATGTTGCAAAAATAACAATATTCGTATTATAACAATATTGGATCGTGGCATATTTTACCCGTCTTCTTTTTATGGTGTCATCTCCTATTAGAGGTAAGGTATCATTGTGGCCACCCTTTCCCTTAAGAATTAAAAAACTTAAATTGTGTTTTGTAAGAGTTGCTCCATTGGATTTTCTAAATCTGCCTTCACTGTGCTCATGGTAAGATCCTAATGATTTACATCTAATATCCGAGCGTGCGTGCAAATGTTTGCCCGATCCCGCCGGCCAATTACTCTGTGTTTGGAAAACTAATCTAATGACAATATTGCTGAACTAGGCGTTTTAATTAAACGACTCTATTGTAATATAATCTTATCGTAAGTCCTTCATGCTTGGAGAGTTTGTTCTTCAGCAAATCAGTCCGTTTTGGTAGAGTTTGTTTCGGTGGATAATAGTTTTCATTTCTGAAGCGTTCTGTATTTCAGTGTGTTATTTAAATAAAAACCAAATTAAATGACTTCCAGTATGAACATTACATTACATAAGCTCAATATCTCAGCGGGGTAGGCAGAGACCAAACCTCTTTCGCTTCATTCAGGTACGCTAGTTTCAGGTACGTTTTATCTGGCGGTTCGCTAATACATGCCCTATTTGGTCCAAGTATGCTGCCTGGGATGTTGATCCAAGTACTCGGACTTTCTCCGGGGATCTTTCTTACTGGCCAGGCGGACATACTTCTAGTAAGAAGATAAACATCTTTAAAGTTGTTTCTTTATTTTTCGTACTTTCATACAAATTTGACGTGGTCAATTTATTTTATTTTGAAATCGTTTACCGATATTTCAATAACACCTTCTATTGGTCAGATGAAGAATTGAATAAAATATAGGTACTACATTTTTTTATCAACTCAACAATAGTAATTTTCACTATATCTGTCTTCTTTGATTGCACTCGGTTTCTCGTAAGCAAACAATCTCTTAATCTACTGCTAGCATCTGTCAGTTGTTTTTTTCTGTAAACTTTTTTTGCAACTGACGGCTGTTAACAGTAAATTAACTGTACGATTTTTGTAATTGTTAACAATTGTTAGTTACGAGAACCTGGGGAAAGAAACTTCGAGGGTTGTGATTTGATTTGATTTGTTTATTTGATCCATCAACAGAGGTTAAATTATTAAATTACTTACGAGCTATATTACTATTATTATACCATTGCTTACTCTCCATCGTCGGTTGCCTGGAAGAAATTGCTATAAACAATGAGGCCGCCAATTGTACTGTATTTTTGTAAGTATTTCATGTTTGTGTTTTTCCTGAAACAATAAAGAATATTCTTATATTATCTCTTAATGTGCCTCCAATTACAGATGGATACCGCAGGCATAAATACTAATTTTCTATAAGAGAACAGTGTCATGCACTTTGAGTTTTTGGATTTACATACATAACAAAATTATAATTAGCGACAACAATTACGAAAATCGAATTACATTTTAAAATTGAATGAAAAAAAATATGCTTACATCATACGAAATTATTCCGTTGAAACATTTTTCTAATTTTCTTAGCAATTTCATTAAATGATTTAAATCAATTCAATACATTGGTAAAACTATAATTAATAGCAGTTGTACGTTGAGGATTGCTGTAATAACACATACATAATACTATTAGTACATATTTTAATTAGTTGGATTAATTGTTATCACCTGCTACGAGTAAGTACCTATGAACTCGAACAATCAAGTTGATTTGGTATTGTGGAATCATCATCATCATTCAGCCACAAGAAGTCCACTGCTGGACATAGGCCTCCTCCATGGATTTCCAAAAAGACCGGTTGGAAGCGGCCTGCACCCATCCGTATTGTGGAATGCTTGGGTTGGATTGCTATTACGAATTAACTTCAAACTTCAAAAGCAATGCTGAAATAGGATCCTAGAAGTTCTCGTTGGCTGGAATCTAAATTACGGTTTCTACGTAGACTTCTAGGTACCTGCGTTGCGGAAGTGGCGGTAATACGTGAGGAAACTGAGATTCTTGTTTACATAAGCAGCCTATATACGTCCCACTGTAGGGCACAGGCCTGCTCTCAGGGAGAGAGTATGGGCTTAATCACCACGCGTGCACACCGCGGATTGGCGATTTCAAGCGCTGAGGTATGTGAATAGCTCAGACGCTCAGGTTTTCTCACGATGTTTTCCTTCACAGTTAGCGAGTGGTATTGCTACTATAACTTCACAAATGTACATAACTTAGAAAAAAACAGAGTAATAGGTACATGCCCGCACTGGGAATCAAACCTGGGTCTCTCGCTTCCAAGTCCAATGTTCTACCCACTAGGCTACCACTGGGTTTTGTTTAACTTTGAATTATTAATTACAATAATAACTTCCCTACAACACAATCACTTGTCCTGGTCCCAAACTAGAATACCCTGTGCTATCGTAACCAGGCAAGGACATCACAAACATGGAATTACACCCAGACTGAGGCCATTTGTAGAAATAAATATATGGCGGCCTCCAGTGGGAATCGAACCAACGACCTCCGGCATGGTAGTCAGACGTGACAGCACGGTGCAGTGCAGTGCGGTGCGGTGTTACTGCGGTGTTAAAAAAAAAGATTACGACGAATTAAACACCTTCTCTTTTTTTGAAGTCGGTTCATCATCATAATCATCAGCCCCTTGACGCCCACTGCAGGACATAGGCCTCCCTCATGGTTTTCATAACCATGCGGTTGGAATGTCAGGAAGACGCTGCTGCCCGTCTCCTGGTAATTTATTTCCTTAGACATCCACGGAAGGAAATGGATTGACGCTATTCTTAATCCGGCGCCACACGGCGGTGGTTAAGGAAGTCGGTTAAAAACCGGGAATCTATCTGACTCATAGCACTAATCACTAATACAAATTGTATCACAACTTAACAGTGATATAGTAATTTTTTTTACGAGATTCGAGCGCGATGAGCTTTATTACATCATCGGCCAACCGGCCGGTTTAAGAAGACCTTTGAACATTCCAACTAGTAAGTACCAACCATTTGCTTTATTTCTCGTGTCATTAGAGTGACAAGGGAGCTCGTTAAAATGGTCCAGCGTCCACGCGGAACGAATGTTCTTAAAACAGTTGGTTCTTGGAACTGTGGCGGTGCAAAGAGAGACAGTATTTTCTTCCAACTTAACACTTCAAACTTGAGTGTTCAGAGTATTTTTTTTTGTAATTGAGATGGTCGGTAGAATTTTAAAACAAAATTTTCGAGTTGAAACTTCGGCTCATTCCATGATCAGATTAAAAATAAAAATGAAAAACCGTGATACAGTGAAGTTATGTGAGAACATAGCAAAAAAAAGGAATATACGCGTCGAATTGATAACCTCCTCCTTTTTTGAAGTCATTTAAAAACTTACCATATTTTTTTTCTAGTATGGCACACTGAATTCCGATTTAGTAACTTATTTATTAATGACATAAAACAGCAAGGTAACAAATATTAAACATCTATCGTCTAGCTGACTCGCCAAAACAAATTACTATTAAATTTACTGCATAATATTATATCAGTACTGCAAAATGCGATACGAATACCTGCTCTAAGTTCTGCAGTGAGAGTGAAATGGCAATAGATCTAAATAAGGAGCTCTATAAACAGTTCATGGTAATTTTTTTCATGTCCTATTTACATTACTAGTCTCCGGAAACTTCGGAGAAGTTCGCAACAAAACAAGAAATATGCTCAAGCAGCAAAAATTAGGCGGCCTAAGACTGCCACCGGTGGCAAATTATTTTCCAAAGAAGGCCTGCGATCGTATCGCAAGGGCTACGTGTCACTTCCCGAAGAAAAACACTGTGTTTTGTGACGCCACAAGTCGCCGGAGTGGAGGGCGGAGTAGCCGATTGATAAATCGGTCCATCTGTTATTTGCACCTTCTATTGTTTGTCCGCTTGAAGAATGTGCTTGCGCGCGTCGCACCATGGCCGGTTTCACATTGGGAGATAACCGTAACTTGCCGACATCGTCGGACTGGCAGTTTCATACACTTATTAGACCGTTGTGTAAATATTGTATGAATAACTTATAATACTAGTCCAAATACTAGTGTAATACGATGTCGTGCAGTTACCGTTGTCGTCCAATGTGAAACCGGACCTTGCCTGAAATTATCCCTTATGGCTTAATTAAGGGGCTTTAGGGAGTAATACTAGCGCCACCGAGGAAAATAAAAAATCTTTTTCACAAATCGAATTTGCAAAAAGTGTCTGCACAATCTTTCAATCATATTAATAGTGATTTTTAGGACCCATGGCCGTGAACTTAAGGCAAAAAACCTAGGACTCGATAGCATTCACGCCAAAAACGGCCGTTTTTGGCATAAACGCCATCTAGTCCCAGGTCCGTGATCCTAGGTTCTAAGCCGTGGGTCCTAAAAATACTATTAATATGATTGAGAGATTGTTTTGAGGCCATCTGAGATGCCTCGACTTATTGCAACCAAGTGTTACATTACATTACATAAACTCATGGCTGTATACCGGAGGTGTAGGCAGAGACCAGGGTTTGCCGCTTGCCACGATCCTGACAAGGCTCTTTAGCTTCATCAACATTAATTAGTCTTATGTATGTACGTAAATAGTAGCTATAATTCTGACACACGTATTTCTCCCGCAATAGCCAATAGGTACTTCACATACCACAATTTATCACACGTTCCGATATGGAGGTCGACTTCTGTCTAACCTTGAATATAAGTTCATAGCTTTCTCAACATTAATGAAAATAAGTAAGCGGTGACAGCGGATAGCGTGTTCGATGCCACCGTGGGCCACCGTGAAACTTTACTTTTTAAGTTACGTACTTATCTGAATTTCTCGTAGCAATAACATTCGCTAGCGCTGAAAGAAACATCGTGAGGGAACCTGGAACCGATTTCATAGAACTACTTTGGCCTTTGCATCTACGTAATGAGATGATTTATACAGCGTCCAGTGGCACCTTCACTCGCACTAGATGGGTGAAAGGACCATTCGGACCCTGCAGTGCCTGGGACATTGTTTTTTAGACGGAGTAGGCTTGCCCAGCACCTATACCATCCTGACAGCTTAGTCGGCCCAGCCCACAGGAAAGACAAGTCAATACATGCGGAGCCAACCTAGCCGCGGGTTTGCTCACCGTGTTTTCCTTCACAGTTAGCGTGTGGTATAGCTACTACAACATCGCAGATGTACGTAACTTTCAAAATAAACAAAGTCATAGGTGCATGCCCGCACTGAGAATCGAACCTGGGCCTCTCGCTTCCGAGTCCATTATTGGAACTACTATGCATGGTTTACTTTTACAATTCGGTGTATATTGCATAACCAAGGAACCCACAGATTAACAAGTAGGAAGAAATAATTGTATTAATCGGTTACGCAATGTGCATTGAGTTGTCGTGATAAACTATGAATTGTAGTTTTATGAAACGCTTCCCTAAGTGCCTGGGATGGTCGTATACTTCAGCGTTTGAAATCACCATTATATCGGGTAAATGTGTGAGAAAATCTGTGTCCTGCAATGAAACGTATAAAGGTTGGTTATCCTAATTCCTACTAATATTATGAATGTGATATTGTTAGCTAATCTAATCTAATCTAATCTAATCTAATCTAAGGCGAGGGATGCAATAATAGTTCAAAGGAAATTTAGATAATATGTTACGCAATGAATCGGAATGTATAGATAATGGTTGTCGACTTAAGATAGAATTAATGCATGTGTTAGTACTGCCCGATACTAATAACATTAAAAAAATTTTTTTTTTTTCACATCAAACGAAATTTCACATTATGCTGATTTTCCTTCCGCCGTGAATATGGTTTCAATGGTGTGCACCGGACGCGTGAATGCCCGTATCAATTCCAACCAATTACGTGCGTTATCGGCCAACACCCCAATGTGGCAACCGCCAGCTGCGTTTGCTTCTATTATACTATGAAATATGCGTAATCACGCCGGTAATCTCTAATTGTGAAGTAAAACATCGAAGCACGAAGCCTCCTTCCTCTTGGCCAGTCTTTGTAGCCTCGTTTGAAAGGCGATCTTGTCCTTAGCCGCTAAGAGCAATTTTTCGTTGCAGACAAGACAAAAACATTTTGTTTCTCCGCGAATGGCAGGACTGTGAAAATACCGACCAATCGAAAATAACAGTAGTTAAATTAATAACGCGTGTGAGTTCATAATTACCTCTACGTACAGTTCAAAGAATTTACTAACGATTACTAGTTTGATTAATTTGTACAATTTTCCTGCACTACTTTTTGTTTGGGGTCTGTTTTTATTTTTTGTTGAGTAAATTAGGACGTCCAATGATTTGTTCTGTCTAGAATGTAGCTCCTATTGAGCCATCAATGTTTAAAGCATCAATTAAATTCAAATTGCGCCCGAAATTTCATACTCGTTTAAATATTATAATCATTTA
Organism: Yponomeuta malinellus; assembly: GCA_947308005.1. NCBI lineage: Eukaryota > Metazoa > Arthropoda > Insecta > Lepidoptera > Yponomeutidae > Yponomeuta > Yponomeuta malinellus. The sequence continues at coordinate 7,916,609 of OX371006.1, read as the reverse complement.
CCGTAACACTTCAAAGTACAGAAATATATACTTCAAATACGTACCTACGACGGCAAAACCGTTTAAAATATTTTTCGCCGGAAAACGATGTACCTAGCACATGGCGCTACAGTCATTTAAGGAAACAGTTACCTACCTTATATCTAATTTTGGCGGTGATGATGACTGCCTATTGATGATCTTAAGTGTAACAAATTGAATTTGAAGAGACCAAGGAAGGATACATTGATTTGTCCAATGTATTACGAAGAAAATCCTATGAATCACACCCGGCAATGACCATTATCAAGACAAATGGTTCCTTTACCGTCTCAATTTGCTTTTGATGCCAGTGTCAAGTTGCGAGCATGAATCATTAATTTGCCACTGATTGTGTACTGAGAACATCGATAAAAAAACTGAGAACCGTTCGATTTGCTTGCTGCTATAACATGTTTATTGTTTTACAATATATATACGTGTCATACAATATATATACGCTCCGCTCGTAGCCCCGGCTGCCTGAGTGATCTTAAACGATCACGAAGGTTAAGCAACACTGGGCGCGTTCAGTGCATGGATGGGTCGCCGTCTATGCCTAACGCTAGTGGCATTTTTCCGAGCGGTTCCGTGCTTCGCAAGGCACGTTAAGCTGTTGGTGCCGGCTGCCGTCGATAGATGGCAGTCGTTAAGCCAAGTCAGAGGCCTTAGGGCGGCTTGACAACTTCTGACAGTAGACGAGCCACTAGTCTACAAGCCTCCACCAATCCGGACTTGGCCCCCGTGGTGGAGTATGGCCTATACCTTCCTCAGGGAAGAGACCCGTGCCCCTCGGTGGGGACATAATGGGTTGATGATGATACGTGTCATTAGGTACAGACGACACCTAACCAATCTTTATACATTTTAGTTGTAAAGTCGCCCGTAAAATAACCGAGTGCACGGACGTAAAGATTGACTTGCTGTCCTGCTGTCGACATCTGGGGACTGTTTCATAAAACTACCATTCATAGTTTATTATGACAATTCGATGTAGATTGCGTAGCTGAGTCATCGTACTGGTTAATTTGTGGATTGATCGATTTTGCAATGTACATCGAATTGCCATAGTAAACTAAGAAATTGTAGTTCTATGACACAGCCCTTTGGGCAACATTTACATCTTTATAGCAAAGTTGCCTGTAAAGTAACTGAACTGAGTTGCGGATATCGATATCGATACCGTATATAAAAAAAACCGGCCAAGTGCGAGTCGAACTCGCGCACGAAGGGTTCCGTACTATTAACTATACAACATTAGACAAAGATCGAATTTGAGAACAGCGCCATCTATAGAAAAAAAAACAAGAAGCGTTTAACATTGACATTTGATGCAATTTCGGACGCAACGCCAGCCACATAAGTCGCCTCAAGCTTTACTTTTTAGGGTTCCGTACCCGAAGGGTGCCAAACGGGACCCTATTACTAAGACTTCACTGTTCGTCTGTCTGTCCGTCTACCCGTCCGTCTGTCTGTCTGTCTGTCTGTCTGTCACCAGGCTGTATCTCATGAACCGTGATAGCTAAGCAGTTAAAATTTTCACAGATGATGTATTTTTGTTGCCGCTATAACAATTAAAAACAGAATAAAATAAAAATTTAAGGGGGGGCTCCCATACAACAAACGTAATTTTTTGCCGTCTTTTGCTCGATATTAACGGCAACAGGTAGACGCTTGAAATATTCACAGAATATTTAGTTCTATATTCGCTTCCAAAATAAGCATTTGCGTTGATCTGACTTTGAATTATGGATTATTTATTTGAAAACCTCTAAATGATCTCCTGAGAAAAAAAACCGTCTGGATTGGATGGATTTGGGGTCTTATTTAAACAAATTACAAATCTGGAAATGTTCCTAGAAACCAGTCCAATAGCCTATTGTACGCAAGAGCAATAATTTACTCCTAAACAAAGTGTACTTATTTTATATTATTAGTACGAATATTTGTACCTCAGTAATCAAGGTGAAGTAAATTTGGAAATAATTAATTTCATGGCTCATTCCAACACTTTAACCTGTCTTACCTGCTGACAGAATAAGCTGCTCCATTAGATATATTTGGTTGTTTGACCCCGCGAGTTTACGCTGTTGGCAGTTGGTTTTCTCTGAGCTTGAGTTTGAGACCACATCCTGATAGTAAGAGCAAAGATTAACTACTGCAAGAGCACTTGCCAATGGTTTGTTCTCTTGCAGTAGGTTAAATCGGACGACGAGAACTTATATAGTTTGTAACAAACTATATAAGTTCTCGTCGTCCGATTTAACCTACTTCGAACTGTAAGATACATAATATTTTGACACTTTGGAATAGTCCGTCACTTAACAGAAGGGTAGGACGTCTCTCAAAGACAGCAAGGCCCTTATTTTAGGGGTCTTCATCTTCAAGTGCCTCTCCATCACTGGAGGTTGGTAGTCAGCTCCGGACAACAATTTGTTTCCAACTCTGAACGACTCTTTCGGGATTTTAACACCGTTAGCTTTAGCTCTTGCCAACATTAGCTTTTGTTATATATGAGTAATAGCTATGCCCGCAGCTGCACCCGCGTGGATTTCAGTGATAATGTATATTCTATTGTCCATGGTCTATTTTATTGAAATTGGCTGAGTGGTTTCGAAGATTAAGAACTACATACAAGAAAATAGTATAGATGATTAGTTACCCCAGAGTAATTTTTCTATGGTATCTTATCATGAGAAATATGGAGTAAAAATTCGTAATATTTCTCGCCATTTTTTTTAAATCCAAAACTAGTTAAAGGGTAACAAAAATGTGGTTAAAAAGTTCGTTACTTTTTATTCTAGTCTCGCCTAAATCAGATTTGTCAAAAGTTTATTCATATTACTAATTGTACAGTAATTAAACATTTTAACGTTTCATTTCTTATAACACCCAGTAACACTTGTTTTTATGTAGCCTCCATCACGTGGGTGTCCCACTAAATACCAAATGCCTCCCTCTTTTCAGACCAATATTTTCGTTCATTTAACACCTAGTAAAACTTAACGATAATACCCGAAACCGACGTGCGTGCATGCGAAGACTAATTAATGTTGATGAAGCGAAAGTGCCTTGTCAGGATCGTGGCAAGCGGCAAACCCTGGTCTCTGCCTACTCCTCTGGAATACAGCCATGAGTTTATGTAATGTTATCAAGAAAACATCCTTGAATGCAATGTAACACTTATGGTTGCAATAAGTCGAGGCATCTCGGATGGCCTCAGAGGCAATCTCTCAATCATATTAATAGTGATTTTTAGGACCCACGACCGAGAACCTTGGATCACGGACTTGGGAATAGATAGCATACATACATACATAAACTCACGCCTGTATCCCAGAGGGGTAGGCGGAGACCAGGGACTGCCCCTTGCTACGATCCTGACAGATCACTTTCGCTTCCTCAACATTCATTAGTCATTGCATGCACGCACGCCGGTTTCGGGTAGATAGATAGCATTTATGCCATAAACGACCATTTGGCGTTATTGCAAGATTGGTTTGACACTTTTTGCAAAAACGATCTGTAAAAAAAGATATGATTTTATGTTGCGAACATATTTACTTTCCAGAAAAGGTTTCCATGCGATGTTTTCCATTGAGGCTTCCTCACTTCCTCGCTGGTTTGTTTATCAAATAGTAATATTTACATTGGCTTTAGCTTACAATATCCTGTAAGCAAACGCTTCTATTCGTAAATTCATGATGTTTACTTACGCAAGAGGAAAACATATTGACTGTAAACGCATGGTATGTCTAGGCACAGTCGACGGCAGGTCAACCTTTACATTTTTTTTAAAAAGTCGCAAATTTTAACGGTACATAGTATCTGGAGCCACCTTTTAAGCATGTATAATGCCTGTACTAGGTGACACCGCACTTCCATAGCTTAAAAACTTAGTTTAATTTGATATTTTACTTATTTTAAAGATTACTGTTATGACAAAATTACTAAAAAGATAAAAGTGTAAAGCTCAGCCAGGTGAGTGTTTTATGTGTTTAAGTAGAACATAATCGTATGTGTGTGTGTGCGCGCGCGCGCGTGTGCGTGTGCGTGTGCGTGTGCGTGTGCGTGTGCGTGTGTGTGTGTGTGTGTGTGTGTGTCTGCTCGATGAAACATTATTTTAATTGCTCTAATAATGTTTCAGTATCATCATAAATGTTCGTTTCATTGTGAAAAACTGTATTATTAATTATTTGTCAGTAATGGTATAACATATTTGTAAATTAGAGACAGCACTTCAGTTAACTATTTACTCAGTGAAATTCTCAATTCAGAAACTAGCCCAATGTTTATATTTATGTATAAAGTGTGTTTTTGGCAATAAATGTAGTTCACTTTCACTTTCACTTTCAAAGTCACCCTGTAGTTACAGCCAGAAAATATTCTCGCCCGATGAGAACTTAAAATTAAAAATAGTGGGAATGTAAAAAAGTATTTAGAGGCTAAAAATTCCACCCATGCCGGGACTTGAACTCGCGACCTCTGGCTTACCGTAACATCGCTCTCCCAACTGAGCTAATGGGCAAGTGCAGGCATCGGCGAAATTTCGAGCCTCTTTACAAACTTCTCTGTATTACGTACAGGCAGCGACATCTGGCCGAAGCAATTTACATCACCTGCAGCCTGAGTAACCCACTTTGCAGTTAGGTTTGCACATCGGAACGATATCGCTGTACCTACATGATTATATTCTTTTCGTTGCACTAACCCATGCTGAGGACAATTTTAAAAACCTATTTAGACGCTAAAAATTTCACCCAGCCAGCGGAGTAAGTAAGTATTAGTTATTTATTATATAACATAACATAATATATAACTTTATGTTATGTTATACTTTATTGTACACAACAAAGAAATATGTTACACATAAAACAAAGCAATAAGAACGGGTACATAGGCGAGCTTATTATCACGTTACTGACAACGAAACTGTATGAATTCCAAGTACATTGTCCTTATGCATTAGGCATCATAAGCAGCCTATATACGTCCCACTGAAGGGCACAGGCCTTCTCTCAGGGAGAGAATATGGGCTTAAGATTTTTCCCTGTGCCGATGACCTTGAGCGTTTGACACAGGTGTGCAGCACTTCAACATTTCGCCGCTAGATGACACGACTGAATTAATTCCTAGTAGTAATCTCCATAGAAAGACGCTCGCGCTGCCGCACACACACAGTCTCATTCCCTTCGCGTAAGCACACGCCGCCAAACGCACACATATATAGCCGAATTTCGAACGCGTCGAGCGAGCCCAGCGGTTTCTACTTTTCTAGCCGGCTCGCCAGCCCGCCCGCGTACGCGTAGATTGAATAGACTTCAATCTAATGCCTTCTTGTATAGCATGCGTCATTACAAACAAAAAAGATAAAGGTAGGTACATCTCTTCAAAACTTATCTATGCTTTGTAGAAAGAATAGCTTTCAAACAAAAATCACATGTTTAGTAAGTGCGTATTTATTTACCTACCTACTTATGAAATAGTACATGTTTTTGCACAACAACAGGTTTTTATGTCAAAAAGTGAAAAAAAATCATCTTATCTTTTTTCAATAAAGTGAATTTGACTTTGATTTCACATGGATGTATTTCGGGACTCAGTGGCAGAATTGGAACGTAGGAAGCGACTTCCCCATATGAAATAAAAAATATATTTCTAATGCCAATTCCATGGAAAGTAGATTTTAATTGTTATCCGGATTTTACGTCGTTAGGGTTGTCACGCTCTCAGATAGTAATTTATAATCCGGATCTGATTTGATTTTGAAAAAAATATGTAAATACCTGGTGCCGTTATTATTGATATTAATTAAAATAGTAACATGATATACATCGCATATAACAACTTTATGTACACGGTGTGACGTGAAGAATGTATATAGGTACATAAAGTTGATCAGCGAAAAACACCTAGATAAAATTGTTGTCCCATTTTGATATTACTAACTTGAAATTTTCTATACGATTAGTTTTTTTGCTAAAACCGACGGAGAAAATCGAAAACTTGGAGAAGCTGGTCTCCATGAGTTTCTTTTTTTTCAACGGCTTGGGATAATGGTAACACTTAGGGGTGGTCTTTTAAAACAACATAAACTCGGTGCATAAACCCTAGATAGGACGGTGACGTAAATTAATTTTTATGGCAAATTTAATAGTGCCGATTGAAAAGTAAAATTGCTTAAATTTTCAACCAACACCTAATGCAGGTTTTGCCACCGGGCCCCGCTGGTCTAGCGGCTGGACTAATATGGTATCAACTTTATAGTCACACAGCGTTTGAATGCTAAAATAACTAGACGTGTGAAAATTCTTGAATTTTTGGTTGTTCTAATTTCGGTCTTATCAGGTGCTAAAAGATTTCCAAGTTCCACATATGGTGTAAACTTGGAATTTTCCATCCTTACAGGGTGATCCCTCAAACCGATAAGAAAAATCTGACTTGGAAAATCCGGTCTCTACAGCTTTTTTGTCAAAGCCTGAGAAAACGGTAACATTACGGGGTAGTCTTGTCGAACAAATGTTGAATAAGACCTTGGGTTGGATGACAACGTTAACTTACTTTTTACAAAATGGCGTAAGTCAAATTTCAAGCTGGCTCCTAAAAATTTCTCAAAAATCTCTGGCTCCGTTTTTCTATGAAAATTAGTATTGGAGGTTTTTGTGGTCGCTGATGACTACTCTGCGCCATGTATTGAACGCAGGTTTGATGACTTCCAGCCTCCCGAACAAGCCGGTTTCCGAAAGGGCTTTAGTACCATTAGACCACATCCACACGTTGCGGCAAATTATACAGAAGACTGAGGAGTATAATTTGCCATTATGCTTTGCGTTTGTGGACTTTGAGAAAGCCTTCGATTCGATCGAGTTATGGACAGTGCTCGAGTCTCTCCAGCGTTGCCGTATTGACTATCGGTATATCGAGGTGCTGAAATGCTTGTACAACAGTCCACTATGACCACAGAACCACTATGTCGGTCCGAGTACAGGAACAGAATTCGGACGCAATTCCATTAAAAAAGGGCGTAAGACAGGGAGACGTTATATCTCCAAAAATGTTCACAAACGGACTGGAAGATACCTTCAAGCTTCTGGAATGTCAGGGACGCGGCATCAATATCAATGGCGAGTACATCACTCACCTTCGATTTGCCGACGATATAGTAGTCATGGCAGAAACGATGGAAGACCTCGGCATAATGCTCAAAGACCTCAGTCGAGTTTCCCAACGGGTGGGCCTTGAAATGAACATGGACAAAACGAAGGTCATATCGAATGCTCGTTTTGTGCCCACCCCAATAACATTGGGGAACTCGACTCTCGAAGTTGTAGACGAATACGTCTACTCAGGACAAACAGTCCAACTAGGCCGGTCCAACTTTGTGAAAGAGGTCGAATCCAACTTGGCTGGGCAGCATTCGGGAAACTTAGAAAAGTCCTTTCGTCTAATATACATCAATCACTCAAGACAAAATTATACAACCAGTGATGACTTAAGGCACTGAAACGTGGCCTCTCACTATGGGCCTCCTAAGAAAGCTCAAGGTCACGCAAATAGCTATGGAAAGGCCTATGCTTTCTCTACGATATCGAATCAGAAATGATGAGATTCGTAGAGGAACGAAAGTCACCTTAGCCCAGCGGATTACTAAGTTGAAGTGACAGTGGGCGGGGCACATAGCAAGCAGAACTAATGGCCGATGGGGCCGAAAAGTTCTCGAATGGAGACCACATATCGGCAAGCGCTGCGTAGGACGACCAGCCGACAGATGACCTCATCCAAGTGCCAGGAAGACGCTGGATGAAATCCGCTTCCAACTGGTCTTTTTGGAAATGCATGGAGGAGGCCTATATCCAGCAGTGGACTTCTTGTGTTTCCATGACTCGAGAGGTTTCTTTACAAAAGCTGCTGAAAACTTAAAATATAGTGTAAAAATACAGAGGTTTTTATAAACATTTTAAAATAGTGGAAATTTTGATAAATGTGAAGCTTGGATTAAGATTTAGGCTCAAAATCTTTGAATTTAAATCATCGACTTTACGCATTTTTTTATTTTATTTTACACTACGCGCATTCACTAAAGCGGTTTCAAAAGGGTGAATATGTGTCATCGCTATCGTGCCTGTGTGGCCAATAGTCCATTGAGCAAATCTGACTCGATAATTTTTTTTCTATGGTATAACACAAACAAAATTATAAAAATTTTAAGAACAAAAGCAAAATAATTAATTTTTTACAGAAGAAAAAAAAACATTTCAAAATGGATATTGACCAAAGAAATAAAACAAAAATTATGAAAATGGAAAAAGACTTCGTTGCTAAGGATGTTGGTAAAAGAGCTACAAATGGATTTGAGTGCTTATTTGGCCTGCATCCTTGTTTCAGCACAAAGACTGATAAATATAATTATTAATCAACAGTGCCTCCTCGTCTTAACTTATATTGGTATATTATAACAGATTAATCTGTTGATAATCGTATTAATAGTGTAATTCATACCATTTCTATTATTTCATTTCAATAGCACAGGAAACATACAGCATTTAAGTGATTTTTGGCGTTAAAGCTGATAGTTAAAAACTATCTATACTATAGTGCAGGGAATTCTAGTTTGATTGCGTTGTGTGGACGTTATTATTATTATAATTTTGGAACTCCCCACCGACGAATATTTTCAAGATACATTACACTATTCATTGTGACACTTAAATAAAAATATGTAATATCGGTAAACCAGGAACGCAGATTTTTGTTTAATCTACTGTGTGATACAGTACTTCTATTTCTATTTGGTTACTTTTTGTTACACTTTTCCTTTTTGTTAAGGTTTCAGTTGTTTTTTTTTGTTACGTGTACAAAAAATTACCTACTTTCTTTTGTTGTCATTATAATTAGGGAACCCAAAAATATTATGCGCGTTAAATTATATATTTAAATTACGTTGTACCTAAAAATGAGCACCGAATAAATCTTGAATAAAAAAAACCCGGATTTTGTGCCAACCCTAGCAAAAACAATTGAATAGGATCAACTTATACATGTCATGGAAGTGTGATTTATATTACATGTAGGGAAGGTAAAGAGCATAATTATTGCAGTGTAGATAACTTATCCCAATACAGCGGAATTTCGAGAAAATAAAAAAACTAAAAACAAGTACCTACACACGTATATAAAATATAATTCCCACAAAATTTTTAGCATTACGCCATTGATTCTTCTAACAATACTTCCGCATGTACAATAAAATGCGTGATAAAAATATACAGCGTTTTATTTTATTTAAAACAGAAAAACATGTCAGGCAGATAGAAAAAAAATTCAGAGACGAAATCTACACAGATTCGTTTTGTATGTTTAGAAAAGGTTCTAAACAACATTATTGACACAATTCATATAACTATGTAAAATATTTTTCTATATATCCGGATGGGAACGACCGAGCCGAGTTCGATAGCGCTATCTTCTTCTGTCGCTACGGAAGTGAGCGGTGCGGAAATACTAAGTACTGTAATTCGGCTTGGTTCACTCAAAGGTTATGAATCAAGTATTATTCGTAACGCCCCAATCGAAATTATTATTTACCAACACATTATTTACCGCCTATGTACCCTACAATCTAACGAGGAGGCGAAGTGCGAGCGCAAGGAGTGAAACAAAACTCAATCAAACTAAAATGAACCTTAAATGCTAGTAATTAGAGACTACAAGGCTCGAGCAACAAGTCTGGCCGCGTGCGGCCGACCTAATCGCGACAATAAATGGATTATAATACATAGGTACCGTGATTTAGGCACAAATAGTAAAACGATGTTTCGCTTAGATTGGTAATGTTACAATAGCTCGGATGGGAAGAGGCGTCCCTTGAACGGCAGAGAGCTCTTGGTTCGAATACTAGTAAATGATCGGTTTCCTTTTTACTTTTCTTTTTTAGTTATTTACTTAAATAAAAAAATACAAGAATTGGGATTTTATATTGTATGTTTTTCTAACGATTGAAGCTCGATCACTACTACAAAAATCAGTTGCCGTGCGTTGGTCTTGCAAACACTCGAAAATGTCTCCACCGATTGGACTAATAGCTATATAATATTTTTTTGTTTTGTTCGGACATGGGACGTGGGGCGAGGGCGCGGAAAAGACCCATCCCTTCAGGAGCCTGTTTCATAGAACTACAATTCATTGTGACTATGACAATTCGATGTACATTGCAAAGCCGATTAACCCACAGATTAACAAATAGACTCTGCTGCGCAGTGTACTTCGAATTGTCATAATAAACTACGAAATTATAGTTTTATGAAACTTGACCCAGTACATTTTGTACGAAAGTGAATTGGAAAGATGCGGCGTCTTTTTCGGTCCCTCGCCCCACGTCCTTGGCCTACAATCGGTAATTTTGTATGAGAATTGCTACTTTGAATTAATTTCACTATATGGCGCTCGAGGTGAACTTTGGAAGGTTGATTTATGATTGATAAATCGCTTATGAAAAGTTACAATGAAATCAATGGTGATGCGAAGAGCGCCTGGTCGCAGACAACAGGCAACGAGTAGGCTGGGCGTTCCTCGTAAGGCGTAATGTGATAAATTGGTGAAAACGTTTTTTCTGAATGAGTAACTATTGTTCCTGTTAGTTTTAAACATTAACATACAAGATTTTTATATTGCCCGTAAGACTGTATAAGCTTAAACGTAATCCACTGCGCATTTAAAATGGTATATAAATTCTTAGCTTTTTTTTAAGCATTCTTACGGAATATATTTACTCATAGAAGGCGTAAGGTTATGACAGTTGTCAAACATCCAATAGGGAATCAAGGAGTTAAATTATATCATATATTAATTTCAACGGTCTGCCATATTCCTAGAGGATGTCACAAGCGATTCAAAAACGTTTGCTAGCCAGTTCCAGCACACTGTAGCCCCTTAATAATCACCACGCGTGTCCACCGCGGATTGGCGATTTCAGTCGTTGAGGTATGTGAGTAGCTCAGACACTCAGGTTTCCTCACGATGTTTTTCCTTCACCGTTAGCGAGTGGTATTGCTCCTATAACTTCACAAATGTACAAACAAAGTCATAGGTACATGACCGCACTGGGAATCGAACCTGGATCTCGCTCGCTTCCGAGTCCAATGTTCTACCCACTAGGCTATCACCGCTGAATGTATTAGGCATGTATATAGATAAATTCTATGAGCAGATAGCGCCATGTTTACTCCCCTGATTAAATCGCTACTGTCCTCCGCGAGTGAGTCTAGACCGGCGTTTATCTGATTACATACGACTGTCAATTGTTTGTTTTTGAAATTGGAACACGATTTGTTTCTTGACTAAAATAGTATATCTCACGAAGCGATTTAATGTTACTCGTGTTACCCTATGTTGGGACCAGGGAACCCTTGAAATCATGAAATACGGTTTACAAAAAGAAGCTGTTCATTTATACCTAAGATATGACCAAATTTGTACGCTTATAGAATAACATGCTGATTTAATTCTCTTTAATTCCACTTTTTTGTACTCATGTTTGACAAATAAATTTCTTTCGGTCTCATTTATAAAAACACGCGGCAATTAAAATAGTCTGTGGTGGAGATTTTACAAGGAAAATACGTACCCACAGACTAAATAAACTGCCTCTGGGGAGTGCTTTAGAGTAATCGTGTTTTAAAAACGAGCCTACCTTACCTACTTTATCTGAAACAGCAAAGCAGTATGTAAGCCCAGTGGGTAGAACAATGAACTCGGAAGCCAGAAAACCAGGTTCGATTCCCAGTGCGGGCATGTGCCTATGACCTTGTTTATTTTCGATGTTACGTACATCTGCAATTTTGTGGTAGCTTTACCACTCGCTAACTGTGAAGGAAAACATCGTGAGGAAACCCACGGCCCTGTTAGCTCCGCACGGATTGACTTGTCATTCCTGTGGGCTAGGCCGACAGCTGTCAGGATGATATAGGCGCTGAGCAAGTCTACTCCATCTAAAACAATGTCCCAGGCACCGCGGCGTCCGAGTAGTCCCTTCACCCATCTTACTGAAGCAAACGACTAAGTTGACATTGTAAAAAATATGGTTTTTCAATATGCCACTTTACAACACTGCATAATATTCAGCAAAGTTATACAAAACGACATGCCGAATATATACCATTAAGCAATAAACACAATAACACTGTTATTACCTGATTTATCCCTCACTTGCAGTTTATTTACCTGAATATTTTATGTTATCATGAAAATACCATTTGCTTAAGACATCTATACCCTAAAAAATGCCTAAAATTTCAGCGGTCCTCAAATAAAAGCGATCCTACCGCTACCAAATAATATGTTTAGCAAAGATGACGGACTTTTGTTTGAAGGCGGATTATGACAGCTAATGCGCTACGCGAAATGTAGAAAGAAGTATGGAGAGCTGACTAGGAACCTCTTTATTAATTAAAGGCAAAAAAAAAGTAAGAAAGCCACCCCGACGCCATATTTACTCACGATTGACGTTGTTGATGCGAGTACAACTTCTCTAAGCTATTTTATTTTCTTTAGTCTTTTCAACATTGTAAATAAGGTACCTATTGGTAAAGTTTTTTGGTCCATCGTCCAGTAGTTGTTGTACTTTTCTGTTTGTTATTACGAAACCGAAAATATGGGCGAGCCGGGACCCAATGCTGATTCTGGCATTTTTTCCTCGCCGAAGCACAAACGAATCAAGCGAAACCCAATGCATGCACTAGAAAAGACTATTATGATGAATATTTACAAGCATGGCCGAAAGATGCATACCCATACAAAATCGATATTGCCCAAAAGACTGCTGAGATCATGGGTATTCACCGTGTCACTATATTTAAAGTACCAAAGGAAAAAAAGACTACAGGTCGATTGGAATCCACCACCGCCATCACCTAGAAAAACAATACTGGACTCAAAAGAGGCACTGGATTTAGGTGCCACACGTCGCAAATAATGAGTTTTGGAGTTTTTTTTGCATAAACTTATAAGTTTTCCTTAAACAGTATGTATACCATGCAAGCAAAGCTGCGTGCATGAGCTATGTCGAGTGAATAAAGTTTGAGAGATGCTGTCTTTGTTTACCTTTAGTCGTTCGCTTCAATATCTAGGGTTAGTGTGAGTGAAGGTGCCACTGGACACTGTAAAAATCATCTCATTACGTAGAATAGTGGCAGCAGGGTAAGAAGACTATCAAAAAGAAATGTATTGAAAGGGACGGTGTTATTTGTAAACACGGTTCGTTAAAACGCTCCTCAAGTGCAGTTTAAATAGTCTCTGGTAAAAGACAACAATTACCACAGCCTATTTAAATTGCATTTAAGAAGTATTGTATAATTATAAAAACTGCTGAATGTTATGTACTGTTTTTTTTGTATGGTTGGTAATAATAATAAAATAATTTTATTGACCAAGTTATTTACAGGAGGCTTACCACAATCTCGAAGTTAGCAGGACAAAAGCAGGGCAGTTTATTTTCAATGTTCAAAATAAACTGCTGCTATAGTGTACCATGAGCCGAAGTAAGTAGGCCTGCAATAAACCTGCTAAAAAAAAAAGGTTGTCTCTGGCCTGTTTGCCTTAAAGTTGCGTGCGTTCGAAAACCAAATATGATAATTTGCCGGTAAATACCGTTTTTATTACGAAATAAAAATAAATCATTTTGATTGTGAAAAATGTAATAAAAAACATTTGTAGCAGCACTGCTCACTGTGCGGATAAAAGTTCAAAACAAGTTATGGAAAAATAAAATAAATGGCTGCGGAAAAAAATTTTTTCTTAAGTTCTACATTACTTAAAAATTACGTTTTTTAACGTGTCTCGAAAGTTGTTTTTGTTTACGTCAAAATATGTTTGAAGAAGTTTTTGAATTGATAAAAAAGGTTTTTGCTAAACTACGATTTTGAAGGAAATGAAGTGGTGTCGCGGTGTCGGTTCAGACTACTTTCAGCAATCCTAAAGAGTTACGAGGTTATAAATTATCAAGAGGTGGGCAGCAGCGTCTTCCTGAGATTCCAACCTCATACTGCGATCGCCGACCCGCTTGCTAAGCGTGGAGGCCTATGTCTTGCAGTGGGCGTCATAAGGCTGATGATGATGATGATGAAAAGGTTTTAATATGTACCTAAAACAAATATTTGCAATGCGACTAAAGTTCGAGCCAATAAGAAGTTTCTATGACTTGATATAGGATCAAATACCCAGCAATGGGCAGAGTTGGGCTGACTGAATTATGATGAAATATATCTTATTTTTTATTATGAATAAAATAAGATAAGATAACATATTTGTTTATTTTCTGTCCATAAAATACATAGAGGAATAGAACTCATCTTCGTCTCCACGGATAAATCTGTGGATTTCGTTGGCACCGGTAACAAAGCTCTAATGTCTTCGCACAGATTTACCACTAAAACCTTAGAAAGTCGATACCTCCGAACATAATACAATTCGTCGTAAACTTCGAATGGATTAATCTGCAGTCGTATAATTTTACGCCACGCTTTTTCCTCCCTATTGCGAAAAACGTATCATCCTCCAAAACCATAAAATTTCTTCATCACTCATTTTAATACGTTAATTAAACAATTATTTGCTTAGCAGGGTTTTAAAAGCTGCTCAAGAGTAACGTATAAATAACTGCTAAGAATGACAGTTCAGCAGCGCTGCGAGCGCGCGAAACTGACCTTTATAGTACGGTAGCAGCGTTGATTAGACGGTGAACGTCTTATAGTTAAAAGCGCTGCGATTGTATGGCTCATGGTACCATTAAGCAGGGCAGTTTTTTATAAGGCTTAAAAATAACTTCTAATAGTGCTTGTGGTAAGCCTCCTACTTTCTAAGGTTAACACGAGCACTAGACATAATAAAAACTGGCAGTCTACCGAGACCACGGCACTTGCAAAAGTACCGAAACGTCGGAAAATTGTAAAACGGAAAGATAAAGGAGTAAAATATCCATGCAAATGCAGTTTAGTGTCAGGTTATTTACACAGTAATATATTAAACGGGTTTAACCGCGATTATTTATTAGGTAAAATTTAATTACCTTTGATTCCCGACGTTTCGGCAGCGTTGCAGCTGCTTTGGTCACGGGTAGACTGAACTGGCGAGTACGGTCGGTTATCGTAGTGAGGTCTACCCCCAACTCAAGCCACTCTTAGTTTTTCGCAGCGGGCCGACACACACCCACTACGTCCGCGGACAGGTCCGGTGATAAGGCGCGAGATTTGTATTCGCTTAATACTGGATTCCACGTGCTTGAAACCATCATCGCGACTCATTAAAAATACTAAGTTATTTACAGTTCTGTAGGCACTTAAAAAATTATAGTTTATGTTACATACTCGTAGCTAGTTTAGTCCCTGACCCGTAAACTAGGGAACCCTGTATCTTAGGAGTCAGTACTCATACAATCTTATAAGTGTCAAAAAGTGTACTTAAATGGGCTTCTAAGGAATCTAAAGCTCCTTAATCTCTTTATCAAACTCAAAGAATGATCCCAGCTTAAGAGCTCAGCACAAATGGAACTTTCCTTTTTATTAAGTCTTAAAGTGTCGAAGGAATTATAATAAAAATGCATCTCACCTACTCTTTTAAGATTCATTCACAGTCTCATTTACTTTCGGTCCCTCAAGGCTGCTCTTACGTGGAGCATGCCATCTCCAGTTTCCAGTTCACTTCAGTTTGCTGAAAAATCCCAGTTTGCGGCACTTTAACATTTTAGCAATACTATTTTATTGGGCTTGTTTTCAGTTTTACTCGTTCAAACAAACTTTCTCCTCAGTTCTCACTCACTGCAGTTGCAGTGAGCGTAATGTAAACGGCAAGCAAGTCGTAGCGCACACTAATCCCATTCAGCTGGCGAGATCAAGGAATAATTCAATTTCCTGGACCGATAATTGCGACGCGCTTAGTCGATTTAAAGGTGGCAACATACTGATATGGCCGCCACAGAGTGCCGTCAGAAAGCAATGGACGAGATTGGCAGAGGCCCGAGGGGGTTGTTATTTTTCGGAAAAATGTACCTAAATTGAGAATACCGTCGAAATAACTGGCATAACTGCGGTGAGAGGTCTCCTATCAAGACTGTTTTTCAATCCTTAAAAATAATTATCTGTAAAATAACTGATTTAGTTATACCAATGTAACATTGTTCGTTGTAGTTATCTGTGGAAACTTTTAATGACTATCTGTTTTTATCTCGGCTTTGTAATATTATATTGTTTTTCGGCACTAGTTTTCCTAAATATTAAATAAATAAATAAATAAAATTAAGGTAGTTCAATTTATAAACAATCGCGATTAGACCCGTCAAATGTATTACCCTGTGCTGTGGTAACCAGGCAAGGACATCACAAACATGAAAACACAGTCATACTGACTTAATCTCAGTTGTTTTTTCTGTGCACCTCGGACAACTGACACCTGTTAAAAGTAGATTAACATATTGTTAGTGTACGAGAAACAGGGGGTAAGCTAGGCTTGTGTAAAATAAAACCACAAAGTGCTGTCGCAAAGTAATGGACGAGATTGTCAGGGGCCCGAGGGGGTTGTTTATTTTGTTTTATTTTGGCAAAATCTACGTTGAGAATACCGTCGAAAATTAAGCTAATTAAGTTTATAAACAATCGTGGTTAGACCCGTTAAATTTTTTATAATTATTTACAAGCGGTGGTAGCGGAGCGGTAGAACGCCGGCCTCACATTCGGGAGGTCGTGGGTTCGAACCCCGGCGCATGTACTTTGTTTGATGCATGTACTTCGTTCAATGAATTTGTTGGCTAAGTTACGTACGAATTTGTAGTAGCCATACAACTCGCTAACTGTGAAGGAAAATATCGTGAGGAAACCTGAGTACCTGAGGTGTTTAATTATTTATTTGTAAAGCTAATATATAATTAAATGTTCTGTGAATATTTCAAGCGTCTACCTGTTGCCGTTAAACGGCAAAAAAATTACGTTTGTTGTATCGGAGCCCCCTTAAATATTTATTTTATTCTGTTTTTAGTATTTGCTGTTATAACGGCAACAGAAACGCATCATCTGTGAAAATTTCAACTACCTAGCTATCACGGTTCATGAGATACAGCCTGGTGACAGACAGACAGACAGACGGACAGTGAAGTCTTAGTAAAAGGGTCCCGTTTTGCACCCTTTGGGAACGGAACCCTAAAAACTATTTATGAGCATCGCGAGTCATTAAAAAATACTACACGTACCCCCGCTTTCTCGTACGCTAACAATCTGTTAATATACTGCTAAGCAGTCAGTTGTTTTTTGTGTGCACATTGTTAGTGTGCGAGTAACAGGGGTAAGCAAAGCTTATGTGTAATAGAACCATAAGCTGAAATAAATGCTCAATAACAGCTATAATGCGTAGCGAGTCTGTAAGCACCTTAAGGAAAGCCCTTAAACGCGTTCGGAGCTGAAAATATTTAATGATTGATGATATCCCGCAGACTCGAAGGGAAATTATGGAGTTTTTAGGTATTAATTGGATTTGCGTTTTAACCTCGCCGTGTTATTTTTTCTTCGGGGAGTTCTATTCTATTACATAATTCGTTTGGGGCTCATTTTTTGGTCCTTTCATATATTTTTTTTCACTTTCTATATTTTTCACTTTCGCTTTATTATAGACGTTGTAATAACACCTCCACACACATTAGAAAATGGGGGTTCTACTCGTCAATATGAACCACTTTTACTAGGAGGCAAACTTAGCGAAAAAAATTGCAGCTGTTCTTTACTATAGGTATAATAATAATACATAATTTATTTCTAGAACGAGTCCAATAGAACTACAATAAATTGTAGCATTAAATGTATGGAATAGCTTTCCCATACTAAGTTTATACGTTCATACTGAGGAGTAACCCGAGTGATGAATGTGGTTGTCACACCCTAAATTTACAGCCTTTTTTAACTTTTTAGCTGAAACACATAATATTTCCCACTTATTGAAATTATATTTTTGTAAATTTTTCTTTGTTTCCTTTGTTGCAGGTCAGTTGCAGAACGAGTCAATTGATTGAAATGTTATCAGCATAAAGGTTTGGCAGAGATCTTTTTGCGTTTAGGCGTTTTAAAGAGAACTTTAAGAGAAATAAAGGCCATGGTACCTACCGACTCATACCGAGCATTTACCGACTCGTTTCTTAATTTTATGCTTTAAAGTAGTACACGTAACTATGTTAATTATAAAGTGTTAAATCAACTCCTAATTTATTTGAAATAAGTAAGTAATCATTACTCGTCGAATGATTAAGCTTTTTTTATTTCCAAAACTTAAATAAATTACACGGCATTTTTTGTTATGGCTGTGAGTTGGTTTGGCTTATTCTGTTTTGGTTAGTTAGTGATTTCCCAGTTTTGGAGCTCTCTTTGGGTGAAAGCTTCCTCCATTTTCATCCAAGCTGTATTTTGCCGCAAAAATTCTGAATTTGAAAGTCAGAAAGTAAAACCAAGAATAAAAACCGGCCAAGTGCAAGTCGGACTCGCGCACTATTGTCTATACAAAATTTGAATATTTTAAGCGTCAACCTGTTGCCGTTATTAATATAGATAGAGCAAAAAAGGCAATAAATCACGCTTATTGTATAGGTGCCTGGCTTAAATATTTATTTTATTCTGTTTTTAGTATTTTTTGCTATAGCAGCAACGAAAATACATCATCTGTGAAAATTTAAACTGTCTAATTATCACGGTTCATAAGATACAGCCTGGTGACAGACGGACGGACGGACAGAGGAGTAATAGTAATAGGGTCCCTTACCCTTTGGGTACGGACCCCAAAAAAGAAGTATTGGTACTGTTTATAAATATGAAAACCTTAAAACACTCCTCAAATGCAGCTGAAAAGGCTTTTTCTTTACCCAAAACTATTTCAAATTGCATTTGAGTGTTCTTATAAATAACATCTTAAATCTTCTCCGGAGTATAACTATCTTCATAATCGGAGTGGCATCAAAACGTGAGATGAAGGTGCATCTTATACATTTTTCCATTGCCGCGCCTCCGGTGTCGGTCGGACTAATTAATTTCGTTATTAGATATTAGCATTAAGAGGTATATTTAGGCTGCTTTTGTTTCCTTGCTCAGTTGCTTTGTGGGCCAATGAAGGATTACAAGCGGTAGGTAATAATAATCCTTCGATGAAACATTTTTCTAAAATAATGATATTTATGGAATGACAGTCCAACGTGACTCCGTTCAACCTTTTTTTTTTATTTATGTATATATTTACATGTAAGTATGTAATCATAACATAACATAAAATAACTCACGCCTTTATCCCGGAGGGGTTGGCAGATACCAGGGTCTGCCACTTGCCACGATCCTTTTGCTTCATCAACATTAAGTATTTAATCTTATTATTAATATTTCTCCCTTCTTCCCGGCATCATAATTTAAACATTCTATTCTAAGTTTGGCTGGAAGAGCAAGACACTCACAATTAGAGATAAGTCCGCACTTGGATCAAACTTTATTTTATCGTTTTTCAATTTTTCTGTATACAATAAAAAATATAAACAAAATCCAAAGTTCAATTTGTTGTCGACTGTAGCTACGTTAAATTTATTGTAGAATTTAAAGTTGATTAAAAACTAATAGCCGATGCAAACAGACGGTCAAAATGTTGAATTGAGTCATTAATAATGCACATACCATCTGCGGTCGGTACCGACCATTTAAGTATTCCTAACCTTGATCGAACAAGAGGCAGTCAAGTTAACATTCATGAAATGAAATACGGGGCTTCGACGTTCGCCTTGAACAGTTTTGTTGTGCGTCAGATCGATAAAAAAGTACTCGTGATACTTACACCAGTACAGGTACCCAAACATGTAAATATTACATGTTGACACATGTTGGTTGTGCAATAAAGTGTTCTCTATCTATTCATCTAAATGGTACCCCCGGTTTCTCGTACCCCAACAATCTGTTGCTGTTAACAGCTCTACTGCCAGTTGGCCAAAGTCATCCAAAAAAACAACCACTGAAAGCTATATTAACCCATTTTTAGTGTACGAGAAACCGAGGGTTACCCATTTTGAAATACCCCCAAAGGGTGACTAATTCCTAAGTTACCATAAAATGTGTACCACCTATTGCCACTTAGTCATAAATGATTGAATTGAATTTAATATAAATTCATAGCTTAAGTTAGTGACAGGATGTCACTGGTGATTTAGGGTTTCCTGTATGGCTGTTAATATTAATTCATAGCTCTACATTTAACTTTGTAAGCACCAATAATTTTATTTGTTTCTCATTTTTTTGTTGCAATTAGTCGTTCTGACGAGCTCTATCTTTTTGCAACCTAAGTTTGTGAGATTGTAGTAAAGTTTCGATTGGCCATAATCATTTTGAGATATACTGTGTTTAATTTGAGTTCAGTCACTCTTTGTCAGTCTACTGGTATAATCAGTGATACCCGGAGGTATTTTGAGACGTTTGATTCTCGTATAAGGATCATACAATAAGGATCACCGCGGGACTCCCAACTACTGCAGAATGTACACGCAATATTTATTACAATGTTCTCCCGTATAGTCTGTAACTAAGTAAGGCCTAGGGGCTGAAGTGTAGTTAAAACACACAGGTAATCTAGTAACAATTGTCTGGCGGGCATATCGTGACAAGAGAGGCCGCGGTGGGCGTTTTCACTTAACCGCCGCCAGATGGAGCCCCACGCGTAGATAAAGAGACCGGTCTTTCTCCGGGTTCTACCATTATGAGCCGGTACTGACTGGATATTTTGAGGAATGAGGTTTTCATAAGTTGACGCCTTTTTGAGCAACTGAAATCAAGCCGATAACACTGGTCGATGAGTTTTGAAAAAATACTTTTATCTTTTTTAAATAAAAGGAAAGGAAGGCGGCACTAATCTCCACGGTGCCTAGAAAGGAGGTAGAAAATAAATACATCGCTGACCTCCATGGTAGGCGACAGTAAAATACTTAAGGTTAGATTAGAAAAAAAGAACTAATTATCATCAATAATGATTATATCAGTTTAAATTTCAGCTTCAGCAAGACTCAACGTTTTTAACGTAACTATTTTATGACTTACTTAAGTCTGTTTTTTAATTCGATGCAAAAAAAGAGGCACTATTACCATTACCAAATATATAGTTATACTCGTTAGATTTTTGTTTTACTGTAAAAAAGTAGATTCGTGTGACCAAAAACCCTTTTTTAAATAAAAGGAAAGGCATTAATATTTAGTTGATTTAGTTACTCATGAAAGAGAAGTATTAAAAAAACGTAACGTAGCTCAATTTTGATTTAGAAGAAAAATGGGAATATTAGTATTTTAGGTACTGGCAACACTTGGATGTTGATAACCTTGGGTTAGTTTATTTTCAAACATTCCATTTTTTTTCTTGGTTACGCGAATGTTATTTCCCGTGTTCTCTTGTGATTTCGACAATGTTGGCTAGTTTTTCGAGTCCACATAATATGTAGATGCAACATGTGAAAGAGTTTTCTATTGTTTAAATAAAAGATCTCTTTACTTCTGTTTTGATATCAGAGTTTTTTTTTATTGGCATAGATTTCATTGGAACCTTTGATTTATGGCCCTCACAGACGACGGCGTTAATATATGAGATATTTTTTACACGCAATATCCTACACGAAACCCGCGTCCACACATGACTGCGATCGTATTTAGTATAGAACAATATATCACACGATATATTACTGTTTATAGACTTTTTCCATCGAATTAACAGACTATAGCTACTAAGTATGTGTTTCAGATTTCAGCGGAAATAACTATGAAATGAGAAATTCAATGAACAATACCGTCAGTATCCGTATTATCTCTCTCTTAGATTTAATTAACTAAGTAACAAAGACAATAGGCCTCAGATAGCTAGGACTCGATAAGAGCGACCCATCGGCCGATACAGTCCACGACATTCCCCGCCGCGGGGACGCGAGCAATCTTGCCGGCAATCAAACTATTGTTATTGGGGATTAAGCGTCGTCATAACAGAGGAAATGTCAGAAAGTTCAGCCTAGGCCACAGGCATTTATCTCTGGAGATATTTAAAGGTCTTATTATATTAATAACTGCTGTGGGTGAGTTTTACGTAAAACTTGAGGCAAATTGTTGAGGCGTGTAAAAAGCCTCGCCCCAGAAAAAAGTGGGGATGAGTAACGGCTCGGAAGTTTACTGGTAGAAAAGCACTCTATGTAAAATATTAAGCCAAAAGGTGGTGTTTTTTATATCGAACAGGAAACATTTTTGTATGGCATCTTCTCTCGTGTCTTATTCTTTGCTGATCTCCTTGGCGGAAGGAGGCGTTTCAGTCGGATATGACGTCTCAAAGGCGAACCAGTTCTCGCAGCATAATAAACAACGCGCGACTTCGCTTGCCAAGCATTTTATGGCGCGCATCTGTAAATTTTGACAGATGCACAATGAGTGACATCAAAATTACTCAGCCGCTGTGTCTGAGTAATTTTCCCTACCGTTTTTTTTTCAAAGAAATGGATCGCGTTAAGTTTTAAGATTGTATGTAAATAAAATAAGATTTAGAATTTAAAACTTTTGATTACTGGAAGTCGTTTAATTTAATTATGCTGAAGAAACGATATTCAGGTTTTGCCTTATTTAAAATAGCACAATGGTACACAGAGTCGAACCAAATTGAGCCTTCTAGATTTAATGTCTGTCTCTACAGTCGCCCTAAGCTGGGTCAAAGTTTACTCAGATTTGATCGCATTTTGATTTACAATATGTTACGCGTTGTTTTGAATAGAAATGGGCTTGAATAATTTTATAGCTTCGAATAATTTATGAGAATAGTAAAGTACTTTTTAGTGCCTTGTTTATGGCGCGTAAAAGTTTACAACACAGCCCTGGTGACAAGAACGTTATTAAAGTACACCTTAATGGGTGTTCAGTACACCAACTTAGGGACTAGCGTAGTTTTTTATATCGATTCGCTTAGATACGGTACACCTATGTGTACAAAGTACGAATATTAAAATATGAGTAATATACGAAACCTATTCTCGATTTCTCACATAATATACTGCTCAAAACAATAATAGGAATAATATTTCAAATTGGAGTAAAACTTTTTGCTTAGGTTTTTAATTATAACTGACCACTAAATATTAAAGTGGCATCCTTTACAAAAATTAAAAACAAAAGAACATAAGCGTTTTTGTTAGCAGTTAAATGAAAAGAGAATTGAGGAGCGTTTTCACAAAACGATACATTAGAAAAAGTTTTTTTTTTCAATAGAAGGTTTTATGTGTTTATTGCTCTATGGGTATGAAATTTTAATAAATGTAAGGGTATATTTTGTTGGTATTTTACTTCTTTATTGTTTACTTACTTATAAAATATAATAAGCTATATATGTTAAGGAAATAAGGAGATCACAAAACTACGAGTTTTTTCAAATTTGGTACATCTGCTGTTGATGTCTCGGTTTGATAAAACCCCCATACAAATAGTTTATATTCCGAGCCATGTTATATTACAGGTTCTTCGTCATCGTAGTTTCGTCGAATATTGTCATCGTCACAACCAGAACCCTGGAGCACATCAGCATAAAATGCCTGAGCATCAGGGTCATCAGAAATGTCACAAAATTTTAGCAGACTTTCCATGTCTTCCTTCTTCTTTGATGAGATCATATGCATCGCTTATAGAAAATTCGTTAGTACTATCATGTTCAGCTATAGGCAGTGTTCGAAACAGCAAAAAAAAAAATAATTTGATTTTTTGTTTGTTGTATCGCTTTGTGAAAACGCTCCTCAATTAAATGACGTCACTTTGTTTTTAGGTGTACATAGACTTGACCACCATAATATTAGGAACTGCTAACAAATTTTGTTTTTAAAACGCTGATGTTCTTTTAATTTTAGGTTCCGGGTATTTGCAGGGTATTTTCGGGTATAGGGTGCAGGGTATTTGCTGGGCACTGATATTAAAAAACAGAGAATATTTTTAATTCCACTATGAAATCTTATTCCCAAATTGTTTTGAGCAGTATACTAACAATCTGTTAATTTACTGTCAGTTGTTTTTTTTATGCACTTTTGTCAACTGAAAGCTGTTATCAGCAGATAAAATATATTATTTTTACTTAGTGCAGGAGAAACAGAGGTAAAATTTTACTCATTTGTACATATTCGTTTAGTAACTCCCTCGCAGGTACACCGCGCTTCAAGTTGTATCATCCCCACAGATATTGGTTGCTCAGAAACTTGCTGCAAGGGGTGTAATCGGCTTGAAACCCTTTGCAGCAAGTTGACGGGTGCCCCACGCTGCGTTTGCAGTTTTTTATTTACCCCTAAATAAAAAAAAAACGTTTTAAATATTTGATTGGTCCTTCCGTCCCGTCCAATCAATGGCATCAATTGCATTCCATTTTTAGGGTTCCGTAGCTCAAAAGGTAAAACGGGACCCTTATAGGATCACTTTGTGGTCCGTCCGTCAGCCGTCCTCCGGCCATCTGTCTGTCAAGACCCTTTATCTCGGGAACGCGTGGAGGTATCGAGTTGAAATTAAAACCATATACTCAGGTCTACAGTCCCTTGAAGGTGTATAAAAAAATAAAACGTATCTTAACTTAAAGTTAACCTAAAAAAAGATACGGCCGTTTATCCCAAAAACAAAAATGTATATTTCGACACTCAACGAAATCAAATTTATAGAATACTTTCCGTTTACCTATAACTGTGAAATTTAACAAGTAATATTGAATTGTGCTGAAAATACAGGAAAAAATGTGACAACTATACATTTGTAATTAAATAACAAAAAATAGTCTTTAAAGTTCGGGAAAAGCTCGAAAGAAACTGCGAGACTCGATTCCTGAAGTAGTTTATAATATGTAAGTACAAATTACTTACTCACAAATTTGTACGGAACCCTCGGTGCGCGAGTCTGTCTCGCATTTGGCTGGTTTTTCTGTAAAATGGCGAAACAAGTTAAATTTCCTTACTAACATCCTACTTAAGCTTGGTGTGACAAAAAAAGAACTGGGCAAGACAATTTTGTCTGAATTATTTTCACGCCTAATTACCTAATGAAATACCTACTAAGTTTTTGATTGATAAAATTTCATACTTAAATTATTAATTTTGGAAACCACTTTTCTTTATCAAAACTAACTATTAGAAAACAAAAAAATATTTAAAATATTAGTGATCTTGTTACCTAGCAAAGCCCCATAATAAATTAAAAATCTGCTATATATAACTAAAACTGTTAGATTCTGCGAGCTAGACAGCATATCAGATGGAGTCTGGGTTATTTGCGGTCACTTAGGATTGCGGTCAGTGGCCGCAAATGTATTTTTGATAAAAATATAATATTTTCAGGGACTTCTGTGGTCATTTACAAGTATTTAAAAAAAATACAGTGGACAGTTGAATACTTACTAGTAATTATAATTAAAAAAAATTGTCACGTTAACAATACCTGTTTGAATAACTACTAAAATGAGATTTCATTTTACTTTTCCCTTTTGGTGACTGTACTTTGACGTATTGAATTTTATGTAATATCAATAATGGCTGCAAATGTCCTATGAAAATCCCATTGAATCTTTGAAAGTCCCATGAATTTTGTGGCCACTGACCGCAATCCTAAGTGACTGCAAATGTCTCAGACTCGTCAGATGTGACAGCAACCGAAAAAACTCCTAAAACGCAGTTATTTACAATGATGTTCCCTCTAGGAGTGTTTTAGAAGAATTGTGTTTTTAATAAATAGCACTGCAAGTTTGTACCTATGTCTCTTTAAAATCCTCCTAGACTATAATAAAGCTAGACAGTTAGAAGAAGAAATAGCAGCCCCTTATCTCTTTGTGAATGCTGCCTGTTTATTTATTTGCCTTGCGTTACCAAAGTGTTTTTAATACGACGTCTCTAGGGCTGCCACCGACGACGCGTCGCCTTCATAATCAACCCATTATGTCCCCACCGAGGGGCACGGGTCTCTTCCCTGAGGAAGGTATAGGCCATACTCCACCACGGGGGCCAAGTCCGGATTGGTGGAGGCTTGTAGACTAGTGGCTCGTCTACTGTCAGAAGTTGTCAAGCCGCCCTAAGGCCTCTGACTTGGCTTAACGACTGCCATCTATCGACGGCAGCCGGCACCAACAGTTTAACGTGCCTTGCGAAGCACGGAACCGCTCGGAAAAATGCCACTAGCGTTAGGCATAGACGGCGACCCATCCATGCACTGAACGCGCCCTGTGTTGCTTAACCTTCGTTATCGTTTAAGATCACTCAGGCAGCCGGGGCTACGAGTCAATTCGTACATTTTTTTGGGTTCCGTGCCTCAAAAAAAAACGGAACTCTTAGAGGATCACTTTATTGTCCGTCAGTCCGTCCATTCGTCCATCCGTCCGTGCGTCCGTCTGTCCGTCAGTCTGTCCAAATCCTTTATCTCAGGAACGCGTAGAGGTATCGAGTTGAAATTAAAACCATATACTCATAACGTAAGAAAAAGTTACGGCCGTTTATACAGCAAACAACGTATATTTCGACATTCTCAGGGGTATCAAAATTTACAGGTACTTTCCGTTAACCTAGAACTATGAAATTTGGCAAGTAATATTGTTTTATACTACAAGTACAGGAAAAAATCTGAAAACTATACCTGTGTAATTAAATGAAGATCGGGGAAAGCTCGGTACCTACAAATTTGTACGGAATCCTCGCTGGGCGAGTCTGACTCGCCCTTGTCCGGTTTTTTTCTGTATAGATCTATATGCAATTTAGTTTTTTTTTGAGATTTACATAATTTTTTTTCACGATTTCGAAGACGTCTTCAAAAAAATTTATCATTTTGGCCTTCTATTTGGGAAGACAATAAGGGATTTTGATAAACCCTTTACGAAGGTTTCTCCTTATGTCTTCAACGCCATGCAGTTTTTACGCTTCAGTTTTTAGGGTTCCGTACCCAAAGGGTAAAAACGGGACCCTATTACTAAGACTTCGCTGTCTGTCTTTCCGTCCATCCGTCCGTCCGTCTGTCTGTCACCAGGCTGTATCTCAAGAACCGTGATAGCTAGACAGTTGAAATTTTCACCGATTATGTATTTCTGTTGCCGCTATAACAACAAATACTAAAAACAAAATAAAATAATTATTTAAGGGGGGCTCCCATACAACAAACTGTTTTTTTATCCTTGTGTCTAATGTTGTATAGATAATGGTACGGAACCCTTCGTGCGCGAGTCCGACACGCACTTGACCGGTTTTTTCATTTTTTTTCTGTAACAATGAAAGATAAGTTATTGATTTACTCACGCCTGATATGGTTACAAACCTAAATTCAAGTTTCGACTTTTGATATAGAGCATTCAATGTACGCTTGCCTAATAGCTTTCATAAAATATTACAGTGCATGCAATATTTTATGAATGTTAAATTGCAAACAATTTATTACACTTATCTCTAAAGGCAGAAATTAGCTAATCCGTTACAATAAAAAACATAATTAACTACAATTGCGCGACAACCCTATCGGTAAACTGACAGGTGGAAGCTGACTCCCGCGACAGTAGGCGGAAGGTATCTTATCTACGGCTGTCTCCTCCACATTGCTGGGACATTGATACTCTCCACACCAACTTATCTTTCATGCTTTTCCAACGTAAATCGCACCTAAGTGCCTTCGAATTAAGGGTCACTAGAAAGCTGTGGTAGAATGGTGCGTCGGACCAGTCGTCATGTTCGGCGATAAGGCTGAACAAGTATTAAATGGCCGTTTTATAGCCTAGCGCGTCGTCGATAGGCGTTTAATTTAGATCGTGGCTTTATATTATCGGCTTTCATTGCTTACTTAAGTGCCTCCTGGCTGGGTGCTTAAGAATGAAACATTGAGATATATGAGAAAATGTTTGGGATGCTTCAGCAGTTAGTGATCCCGTCGTTTACGAAAAAAAAAACCGGCCAAGTGCGAGTCGGACTCATGCACGAAAGGTTCTGTACCATTACAACATTAGACACAAAGATCGAGAAACAAAACGGCGAAAAATCACGTTTGTTGTATGGGAGCCCACCTTAAATATTTATTTTATTCTGTTTCTAGTATTTTTTGTTAAAGCGGCAACAGAAATACATTATCTGTAAAACTTTCAACTGCCTAGCTATCACGATTCATGAGATACAGCCTGGTGACAGACACCCAGACAGACAGACGGACAGTGAAGTCTTAGTAATTGTGTCCCATTTTCATCCTTCGGGTACGGAACCCTAAAACCCTACGTGCGAGTCGGACTCGAGGGTTGATGGTGATGCACTAATGATTGCAGTTGACAGTACAGTCGACGACTGGTCAACCATAACATTGCAAAGTCGCCCGTATCGTGACTGACTAAAGTGCACGCGTGTACTTCTTTTTATTGACTTTGTAGCTTAAATATGTAAAGATCTAGCTGCTGTCGTCTATAAGACTATAAATGTACACGTGAACACGTGAAACGTTTTAGGAATTGCGGATTTTAGAAATAACCCGGAACCCTTGTTCCCCATTAGGGCTTCAGATTCTGTTCTATTGTACTATTTTGGAACTAGAATGTAAAGATCCATCTGCTGTCGACTGCACACTGTTCTTTGCTCCACAGTCAGAACAACTTATCGTCCCAAAACAATCAAAAGAGAGCACGCGGCCTGCGGGTAATTCCAACGCGCCCTTTAATATGAACTCAAATTCTTACTTAGAGAGAGGGAAATGAATTCGTCGCCGAGCCCAGAGGCAATCGGGCTAAGTGGCCTCATGGTGCGTCGGCCTTATCTGGCTTTATTAGTTATTTATTCGAGGCCCTGGGGCTCGCCTGCGGGAATGTATCAGAAGGACTGTATTGTTACTTGTACGCTAAACCAGCCGGGAGGCCGGCAGGTTGGCAAACAAACAAAACATGAACTCATGCCTGTTTTCCAGACGGGTAAGCAAAGACCAGGAGCGGGCCCTTGCCACGATCCTGACAGATCTCTTTCGCCTCGTCAACATTCATTGGTCGGTGCATGCACGCACGCCGGTTTCGGCAGGTGGTCGAGGACAGTAACATAGTTGCGGCTAAGATCAGAACGACGGTCAGTCAGCAGACCTGTAGTTCGATAGCCGGACGATAATGAATTATGAATAACTTTGATAAAGACACGCACACTTGCTGAAGAACATTACGCGCTTGGTAGGCGATGTGGAGTACTAACAGAAATCTGGATATACACAGCTAAAGATAAAACTATACGGACCGCCATACATTTGTACAAATGGCCTCAGTCTGGGTGTATTTTCATGTTTCTGATGTCCTTGCCTGGTTACCATAGCACAGGGTATCCTAGTTTGGGACCAGGACAAGTGATTGTATTGTGTGGAAGTTATAAGATAAGAGAAGATAAGAATATTCTTTATTGTATACCACAAAAAATGTTACAGAAACAGCAATGACAAAAGAAACCCTCTGAATCAGTAGTCCGGTTATTTAGTCCGGTCGCCGGACTGGTGACACTTTTTTGTCTCAGCTGTTCGGTGATGTAATACGACCGGACTACTGAGCCTGATAGTTTGGTATCAATATCGATATAGGACGTGCACTAGTAGCATAAAGCCCTTGACAAAGGTTTTCTCTACAGATCCACACACGTAAGGGCGTAGTTGTCAATTAAGTTGTCATAAATCAAGTACTGAGGTTTTAAAAGATAAAATTGGCGGCCTTATTATAATAATCTTTAATAAAACAATATATATATAAATATTAAGTTAGTTATAGTTATTATATAGCTAGACAGAGAACTCTTCATTCATTTTAATAGCTATAAAAGTAATAAAAGTAAGTAGGTACTAATATAATCTTTGATGGCATGATCTTCTGTGTAATATTCCCACTATGCCAAAGAGTCCTTGGGCGCAGGAAACCTTCATATAAATTGCATTGTTTTTCGTCCAGCCGGGCAGTTTGTGTGCTAGCTGTAAACAAGTGTGTTTTAGTTAATTCATCACGAGACGATCTTGGGCCGAAGTTTATAGAAATTTTGTAGGTCATGGTATAAGAGTTGTAATTTAGCTGTATATTACTGGCGCCCTAATTCCAGAATTAGGACTACTTAAATACATGGTTACCTGAAAGCGATTGTAAAAACTTCATGAAAAAGATATGGAGAGAGAAGAAATTTATACACGCATATCATTACATAATCTTACGCCTGCAACCCCGAGGGGTAGGTAGAGAATAGGGTTTGCTACTTGCCACGATCCTGATGGACCTCTTTCGCTTCATCAACATTCGATAGTCATTGCATGCGCGCACGCCGCTGGTTTCGAGTACTTTATCTCCTGTAAATCTTCGTAGAAGGGTGTACACCCTTCCCCAAAAATACGAAGAGGTTTTGACAGAATTTTGGATTTATTAACGTGTTGCTTGTGCTAATATTTTGTGTCAAGAAAAAACAAGAGTAGTATGACATAGGAATGACAGATTAAAACCAAAAAGTTAACTAGCAAGGAGGTTTGGTATTGCGTACTTTTTGGTTGGCACAAATCTCCTTTAACTTTTTTGTTAACATTATATTTATGAGTTAGAGTCTTGTCGGTGCAGCGTCTTCCACGTTCTCATTTCAGCCAGTTCTTTCATAGTGTGGCACATCGAAAAATCTTCTCCTTTATTGGTCAAGATGCCTTCCTCGTGGCATTCACCTACCTCTTAGATTTTGATGACTTTTGTGCAGATCCTGAAAATGTAAAACAGAGGGCCCTCATCATGAAGCAGCGATATGTTCGGACGGGTCGTCAAGCGGCAAATACGGTTCTTTTTTGGAATAGTTTCGAAATTTCCTGCCACTGAATAATGAACGCTAGAAGTGCATGACTCTTTGTTAGCCCAATGACGTCATATCATATCTTTAGATAACACATAGACACAGAGACACACACACACATACACACGCACACACACACACACACACACACACGCACGCCCGCACAAACACACACACACACACACACACACACACACACACACACACATACACACACACACACACACACACACACACACACACACATACACACACTCACTCAATCCCTCATTAACTCACAAACACATACATAACAATGATAAATACCGAAGCAATAAAAAAAATTACTTTTGTATTTTGTCCTTGAGGGAATGATAAAGCAATGTCAATATTTTCTACTTTTTAGCCTCAATAAATAATCGTGCCAGTCTTGCATCAACATGATACGGTTCTAATCTGTGTAAAAATGTAGCCCGAAATCGTTTGAGTACACACGTAAGATCCATCAGATATCCCTAAATGTTATTTTTACAAGTACCAGGCGGCGTTTTTACGTAATTGCTTAAGGCCCGGGTACAAAAGAGGATTGGTTGTTGAAAAATATTGTGTGTTTAGGAAGACCATTTTTTGATTTAGGGTTCCGTTTGCAAAATATTAAGCTTTAAAGCGCAATTTTTTGTCCGATTAGGGCGCCGCCCCCCTCTCCTGGCTAAACAGGAGATTGTAGAAATGTGAAAAAAATCAGGGTATAGTTGTCGAAATGTAAGAAGCCCCTTTTGACAGCTACACAAAAATTCATTTTACTTTGGATTTACTTAAACAAATTCACAAAAAAACATATAATCTGGTATATTATTTAACGCTCGAAAGAAAAAACAGACTTTGTAGCCCGAAAAGTCACTCATAGTTTATATTTTTAATGTTTTTGATCTCAGAGTACGTTACATTCTATGGTTTTTGTAGTTGTCAAAACGGGCTTCTTATATTTTGACGACTTTAGTAGCTCATATTATGAACTTAAAAGGAAAACTATCACGGGTGAGTAGGCTTTCTAGTTAACGAGTAATAGGCAACTAACTTATAAAAGTAAAATTTCGTACAAAATCCGTTGAAAATGACTTCGATGAAGTTGTTAGTTCTGTAAAGCAGATTAAAAACCCTCTTTCTACGGAACCCTACATTGCGCGTGGCCCGACAAGCACCTGGCCGGTTTTTTCCTATAATTTTTATCTGCCTTATCTCCATTTCCTTCCGTGGATGTCGTAGAAGGCGACTAAGGAAATACATTACCAGGAGAAGGGCAGCAGCGTCTTCCTGAGATTCCAACCGCAAACTGCGATCGGCAACCCGCCTGCCAAGCGTGGCGATTGTGGCAAAACCCTTCATGGTTAGGAAAACCATGAGGGAGGCCGATGTCCTGCAGTGGACGTCGAATGGCTGATGATGATGATGATGAATAAAGATATCGCGCAGTAAACTTCTTCCGCTATTCGTACAAAAATACCTACGAACTTTTTAATCTTCCCACGTAACTATCCGTTATCGGCAAGGAAAATGTGCGAGGGATACTCGACTACTTCCTTCCTGAAGAAGATGGGATAGTCGGCAAATATTAGCTTTCTATTACCTGTCTGCCATTCAATCTCTCGTCCTTCTCGAAAAAGTCGATTCCTAAAGTGTCGCTTTGGCAACTCTTTCAATTTGTCACACTATTACGTACGTTTACACCTTTACACTTGGATCGTTTCTATCGCTAAGGCTTCGAGTTTGTTTATGTTATGTTTGTAGAGGCAACGGATGGAGAGGGAAAGATTGACGAAAGAAATACCTTTACCATGTGATAAAGTATACAATATATTTCCTGTATTACATAGCTGGCCCTCAACAGCCCCAATCCAGATATAATGAAACAAAGCGTCAGTCCCGTGACGCTGAATGTCACAAAGTGGAGCACACAATTCAAATGCCAAACTGATAACTCGTCGTAACTATTCAGTATTCCGCGCAAACACCTCCTGTCTTATAATTATTCGTTAAACCTGTCACATAAAAAACTCTGTTTAGTAATTAAGAATTTAATTATTGAAGCTATCTAAAATATCATTCCTGTATTACATAGCTGACCCGCAACGCCATTCTAGAAATAATGAAACAAAGCGTCAGCACGGTGACGCTGAACTTCACAAAGGGGAGCACACTATTCAAACGCCAAACTGATAACTTGTCGTAACTATTCAGTATTCCGTGCAAACGCTCGCCAAAATGTCCATGTGAATAAGTTTCCCTTCCGATGCCTTTCGCCTGAACGCTTTAGGCGCGATACACACTGAGGCGTGAAGGAAGGATGCGGTGCGTTGAATGTTCACCGGTACTTTATATTGTGGACCTTTAACTTATCTCGTAACTAAATCTGCGTTTTATTTTGGTGGGGTCCTGAATTTGTATGGTACGTATATCTTTGTTCAAATAATATAATAATTATCTAACGGAACTTACACATCAACTACTAAGTCACCGATTATAAATTACTTCCACATAATACAATCACTTGTTCGTGTCCCAAACTAGAATATCTTATGCTATGGTAACCACACAGTGGCATCACAAACACAGATGAAATTTTTATTCCAATAACGCCTGTAACGTAACTGAACATACATTCTATGTGTGAAAAGGTTGATCTGCTATCTACCAATCAGTATCAACGGGTATTGCTCAGGTTCTTACTAAGTCGCTCGTTGCTTAAGTACGGTTCAATGTACAACATGCTTTACGACACGGTTAACCACTGAAATAGTGTCTAGGGGCGTGTGCTGGAGAAATACGTGGCCGAGCCGAGGAGCCGCGAACAAATTAGCTGCTTCCCTGCGAACATTAGATGGGAATGACCCCTTTTTGATGTATGATTTAATTAAGTAACGGCCCTGCCTCTGGTGGGAGAAACCGCCAGTAGCTGTGCAGGTGGCAAGTCAATAATTATTCAGCGTTTCAGAGAGGGAAGCGTTTCCTCTTGTAAGCAGTTGAAGGTGTTGTTTGACTTATCGAAACAGGATACTGGATAGTAGGTAATTGGAATGTAGATAAATATTTATTTACACTTGCACACATTCACACACACACACACACACACACACACACACACACACACACACACACACACACACACACACACACACACACACACACACACGTGAACGTACAAACGCAAAACATGACGTTACGGCTGACTTTGCAATTAAAATGTAAAATGTTTTGAGAAACACAACAAAGATACTGACATAAAAATCATGCAAGGATGCAACATACGGCGGCGTAAACACAGGTTCACTCTATTTTAAAACTAACCCCGTATAATCCTTTTTTAATGGGGAAATCTTGAAATGTGCGTGACATTACCTCCGAATAATTAAGCATAAATTTCACTACTGGTTTTAAATGCGAAAGTTGATGGATGGATGTTTGACACTCAATAACGCCAGAACGGCTGAATGGATCTGGAGGATATTTGGCACAGAGATAGATTATAGTCTGGAATAGATAGATTAATTTATATTCCGGAAACAATTACATCAAAATTTTCACGCGAACGAAGTCCGGTATTCGTTCCTACGGCCTTGCCATATCAATAAATCTCTTTTACATTTTATTTGAAGATGAGATGAGTGATCGCTCTTGAGTGCGCTCAAGTCACCCGAGATTACGAAATGGGCACACAAGAACGGTCTCTTATCTCATCTTGAAATGGGCATTCACGAACGGTCTCACATCTCATCTTGAAATGGAAACTCGAAAACGGTTTCTCATCTCATCTTGAAATGGGCACTCCAGAACGGCCTCTCATCTGTTCTTGAAATTGACACCTAAGATAGAGCGCTTTATTACTAACTTTATTATGCTGCCGGGAACTTAGTGTATGTATATAATATGCATGAATATAATTTTATCGGAGAAAGAAACTGCAAAATCTGGAGGTACGAGTAATTCTTGTTTCGAGTAATTCTTGTTCTAAAAGTGTTTGTAGGTACTAAAGACCAAATATCAAATCACTTTAAGCTTTGTCACATTTTGGTATTACATTGACGCCTCAATATTTTTGTGCGTATCTGCGTGCGGGAGTGAAGCGGCAATGGGATATAAACATTAGTCAACCTTTAGTTGTCATTGGTTGGTAACAATATGGTTTGGTCCACTTTTTCACTTATTAGATGTAGGGCTTGCTGTGTCAAAATGTTTAAAATCTTGAAGTATTGTTTTTATTGAGGACTAATAACATGTTATACTGTGTTCTATCTTTGCGACGCAAGTGAGTTATCTTGTCTGTTACACCATCACTTAATTCAATTATCTCCCAAAAATTCTAGCCGAACTTATATTATCGAATAAGTAGAGACGGTGAAATAGGCCCACATTTACATTATTATCAAAAGAGGATTATTGTTTAGTTAGCCTTTTAACTATACTTACACGTGTATAGATAAGAGAATGGCTTTACAATACTAGCAGACATTACGAGGGCAGATTGATTACTCTTACATTAAGGCTGCATAAAAAAAAATTCATTGTTATTTTTAGAGTTCCGTACCTCAAAAGGAAAAACGGAACCCTTATAGGATCACTTTGTTGTCCGTCCATCCGTCCGTCTGTCTGACCGTCCGTCCGTCTGTATGTCAAGACCCTAGAGGTATATCTCGGGAACGCGTGGAGCTATCGAGTTGAAATTAAAACAATATACTCAGGGCTATAGTCCCTTGAAGGTGTGAAAAATTCCAACTTCTAAGTTAAGGTAGAAAAGATACGGCCGTTTGTCCAAAAACAAAAAACGTATATTTCGGCACTGAAGGAAATCAAAATTTATAGGGTACTTTCTGTTGACCTAGAACTATGAAATTTGGTCTTACACTACAAAAACAGGGCAAAATAAAAAAACTATACATTTGTTATTAAATAAAAAAAAAAAAATATCTTTGAAGTTCGGGAAAAGCTCGGAAAAATTGCAGGACTCGATTCCTGAAATATTTATTATGTGCGAGTACCTACCTACAAATCTGTACGGAACCCTCGGTGCGTGCGTGAATCCGACTGTTATTTGGACGGTTTTTTCCTATTATAATTAGGAACATCTATAAGAGCCAGAATGCTGTTTTATTTTCAAGTTTGGCGGGAAAAATAAACTTTTCCGAAGTTAAAATGTTAGGTGACTTTTTAATAGGTACGTATTCTCGGAGATATAAAATGTGCCTCGTTTCTTGACAGCCTAGCCAGATTTAATTACAACACATTTGTTTTATATTAAAATTTATTAAAGAAAGCTTTGCTAATCTGGTTTTACCAAACTTTACATAGTTGAAATGTAAAAAAATAATTCCTTTAGTATTTCACCTAAAGAACAAAATTATATCCTATAGTGAACTCGGCTGGTACCTATTATTATGTCACTTGTGGTGTTTTTCACTGATCTCACTGACCTCCATAGTACGAGTATCAATGACTGATTTGCAAAATCGCCACAGTTTTTCTACGATCAGTTTGCGTCCGCTTACCCTGTATATCAATGCAAGCCAGTAACACGCACGCAAACTGCTCGCGCGGGTGATGCCATAAAATAAAATAAAACTCTACATCTAAATATAGTAATAAGGCCGCCAATTGTACTGCGATTTATTGAATTTCTGTTAATGTAATCTCTGTGTACAATAAAGAATATGCTATCTATCTATGGCAATGTGCAATTAAGAGTTTTGTAGTTTTCTACGTCTCAAAAACACGGAAACGGAACGAAACGGAATCTAGAGGACATCTAACCTCCTAAGTCCTGAACTTGAAAATACCAATGATTTTCGATTGTTATCATCAAGGTAAGTACTGAGAAGGATAATGGTGATATAGCTAATAATAAATATTAAGGTTTATTATGATCACATTCTCTTATTATGATAAGAGAAAATATTATGATTTTTCTATTAAAGTTAGCAACGGGTCGACGGTGTTAGTGCAAGGTACAAGTTACGACACATCGTTCAGGAGCGCCATTATTGTCAGTGATGACGATGATAATATCACGATGATGATGAGCAAATATCACGAGTTTGTAACCATTACGGCTATCTCCTTGTCCAGTTAAGGGAAAGATTAGCACTATCATATAAGAGATATCACGTCGTCATGAGTGTTCCATTGGTGCAATATAACAAAGTATGTCAACAATACAGATACATGAGAATTTATCTGTATGGTTTACACACATTGTTTATAATCGTCTAGAGCAGCGGTTCTAAAGCTTTTATAAAGAAATAACTTTTAGTAACAGGGCCGAAGGTGCGGTGGTAGCCTAGTGGGTAGAATATTGGACTCGGAAGCGAGAGACCCAGGTTCGGTTCCCAGTGCGGACATGTACCTATGACTATGTTTTCTAAGTTATGTGCATTTGTGAAGTCATAGCAGCAATACCACTCGCTAACTGTAAGGAAAACATCGTGAGGAAACCTGAGTGCCTGAGTTATGCACATACCTTAGCGCTTGAAATCGCCAGTCCGCGGTGGGCACGCATGGTGATTAAGCCCATACTTTCTCTCTGAGAGAAGGCCTGTGCCCTACAATGGGACGTATATAGGCTGCTTATGCTTATGCTATGCTAATCCGTGATAATAACACAATGTGCTAATAATAACAAATG
Source organism: Yponomeuta malinellus (assembly GCA_947308005.1). Classification (NCBI taxonomy): domain Eukaryota; kingdom Metazoa; phylum Arthropoda; class Insecta; order Lepidoptera; family Yponomeutidae; genus Yponomeuta; species Yponomeuta malinellus. Next base: position 7,879,122 of record OX371006.1, on the reverse strand, counting down.
GCTGCCTATTACGGTTCAAGAGAAGTCGCCTTTTATAAGTCTTACAGACTGACAGGCATAGTCCCGTTTGACGCTCTTCTGACACGGAACTCTAAGAAGGTCTGCTCTTTTGCTAGCCTCGTCGAGATCCCCAGCCCCCATTGTTATACATCCCATATTCATCCCAGCCCACTTACAGTCGGTGGAAGAGGTTGAATAATGGCCCGTTTTTCTTTCTCTGAATGAGATAGTAAGTACAACAGAGACTGCGGTCGTTTGTGCTCCTAATATACGAAGTATTTTTGGGGATATTATTTTTGACTCCGCTATGTTGCCGTGAAGTACGGTACCGCGATGTACGTTACCGCGAAACTTCATAGTTGCGAAGTACGTTACAGCGAATGTACGTTGCAGCGAAAGCCATGGTTAAGTTAGCTTTACGAGAAACTGAAAGTAGACCTTTAACCTTTAGTTGATGAATTGGGTGGAATGATTAGGGTGGTCTTAATTTTTTTTATCAACATTCCGACGGTAACGTACCGTTTTTTTGTGTGTTTTATCTCAGGAACGCCTGGAGGTATTGAGTTGAAATTAAAATTATGTACTCAAGCCTACAGTTCTTAAAAGCTGTTTATACGTAATAAACTTCTATGTTTATACGTAAAAAAAGATACGGCCGTTTATGCAACAAAAAACGTATATTTCGACACTCAAGGAAATCAAAATTTATAGAGTACTTTACGTTGACCTAGAACTATGAAATTTAGCAAGTAATATTGTCTTTTACAACAGTAATATTGTCTTATACAACTTATACAATCCTTCGCCGCCCTCTTTTTAGATTGCCCGACGAGGGGGTACGTAAGGGCTTGTCTGGTCAGACATCCCTGCAAAGAAGCACATCTAGCTTTTATCGCAGCAAAAGGTGGAGCACTGCAAGGCACATGCCTTCCTTCTCATGATGTTTTCTAGGGCCATCTAGGGCGGACGGAGTATACGCATATAATAATCATAAAGTGCGTGACTGTAGGCGTTCGTTGACCGAAATTGGAGTGTGTGTGTGTGTGTGACATAATTACGTTTACTTTATCTATTACGATTACGACTGGCGTGTGTAACAAAATAATATTAAGGTGCCGCGGCAGAAGAACATGCCTTCTGTTAAGGGAAAGCTAGTTGCAAGGTAGTTGAAACTATTGGAAAATGGCTTTTCTACGTCTAGAATTGCAAAAAAACTGATGATTTTTTTGACTTAATGTTTGACTAAATATTTAATTTTAATTAAATTGATAATTTTCTATATGTGACAGGTAGCAAGCTAAACGCGCGTTTCGTCAGAATCTGACAAATAATGTAGGTACTGAAAAGTCGCGACTTGTCGCTACACAACAGTGTAGCCATCATATGTTTGGTCGCCGAGGTCCCCTTATTCCAAGAATCTTGGCTTGCACGCTATGTTGACGAAGAAGATGATACTAGATTTAACTGCAACGATTTAAGGCAAGATAAATAACTGTTAAATGATGCTTAATGACAGTTATTTTTGTGTATAACATGCTGTTGTACAGAAGCTTTACTTGGAATATATTCCAAGTAAAGCTTCTGTACACCAGCATGTACTCTATATGAAATCATAACTTTCTTTGACAACCAGAAAGATATATTGCGCCCACAAACAGCTATGTGACGCCCACTGTGATACTGATACGTTTGTTTTATAAGAACATAGATTAAGTTTCTCAGAAATACATTATTATAGGGTAACGTATTTTACTAAGGGCGATCCAAGATAATTCTAGGGTGCCGGTATAAATATTGGGCCACGTTTTCAGCTAACAATATCAGAACTTAAATAAAATATTAGGTAGGTACTGCGTAGGAACTATCCAAAATTAGTGTTGACAAATGCGACACATATTGATTACCTTGTCTAGCGGACACGGGGTTTGTATGTTCGCACTAACATTTATACACATGACCCCAGTCTTGTTGTGATGTCCTTGGCCCTTATTATGAAGCACCGACATTATCGGAAGGGTCGTCAACGTCGCGCTTGAGCCCGACAATTCACTCGAATCAAGCGACAAATACGGTTCTTTTTTTGAATAGTTTCCATAGTTGAATAGTTTAGTTGAATACTAATAGCTATTCAAAAAAAGAAACGTATTTGTCGCTAGATTCGAGTGAATTGTCGGCCTCACGCGCGACGTTGACGACACTGCCGATAATGTCGCATTTTTCATAACAAGAGCCCGGTCTGATAAACGCAGCGCATAGGCATTCAAGTTGGGCACCAGCCCCCCTATTCTGTATCTGTCGACTTTATCCATCCTATCGTTTCTTATAGAAGAAGAATAAGAAAGACATTTATTATACCAACAAGATACATCACAGAAACAAAATAAGCAGATAAGTGACATAATATACACAACAACAATAAGAAAACTAAATACACAACAGACAAAACGAATAAATAAAACCGGACCATAGATGTAGCCTGTGGTGTATTTAAGTTGACACAAAAGGCAGCTGACTCAGCGTTGTGCTGAGGAAGTGATCCCTCAGCGCTCATTTTCAGTCAGTGTCTACGGTAACCCATAAATGTACTACGGAGTGCGTGCCGTGGTGCAGTTAAAAGAATTAAATCAAATTCAATAAATAACATACATACAATAAAGTAAAAAAAAATATATCGTCATAAAATACTTAAATACTTACTTATCAATAAATAAGAGTCAGATTACGTATTTGATTTATGAAATACGTATGTATTTGAAGCTCAAGTTGTTCATAAAATGTTTACGTCATTCTACCTACATTAGACTCACATAGTCGAGCCATATTGCCGTTGTATTTTTGTACCTATATGAAAGAAACGTATTAATAATGAAATAGATTATTTTATTTAATAATAGTTGTGTCCGTGACCGTGTTGTGTAATTTTAGGGTTCCTTACCCGAAGAGTGCCAAACGGGACCCTATTACTCGGCCTCCTCTGTCTGTCTGTCTGTCTGTCCGACCTTTAAAGGGCTCTATCTTTGGAACCGTAATAGGTAGCCAGTTGAAATTTTTATAGAATTTACGGTGGATTACCTATCAATAACAAAATTAAAAAAATAAAGGAGGTCTCCATACTACAAACGTGTTTTTCGCCATTTTGTTGTTTATGCTTTACCGTAAAAGCGGTAATACATACTGAAACTCGGCGTGATAGCGGGACTAATAATAAAAAATGGCCAAGTCCGAGTATGCAAACCTCGGTGCGTAAGTCCGACTGGCACTATGCCAGTTTTTTTAGACGTAGTGTACCTTTTCTCAATCTATCTCCTAGCCTAGTTATATCGAAATCAGTTCTGCGGTAAGGCGTGAAAAGGTGTCATACGGACTAATACTGCGGATTAATTTTGAATTTATCATGTTAGTATGGAAATGACCGATTTTACTCAACCATTTTCATTTGAAACTGCTTATGCAGCCTACTTAGTGCAGGGCACAGGCTTTCTCTCAGAGAGAGACAATGGGCCTAGTCACAATGCGGCCCACTGCAGATCAACAATTAAAGTCGCTAATCTGCGATGTGTGTGATGAACACAGTTACCAAGCTCACATAACACGTAGGTAATATTTACAGAATAGTGATTGATATAATTGAACCCAGGACCTCTGGAATATGAGGTAAGCATAATTCTTCCGATTGTGCTGCCACAGGTCAGTCTAACATTTCACTTCCATAATGGCATGTGCTGCAAAACAACCTCTATGATGCATTAGGTCCATTCAATCTGAAAGTAAATTGATAGAACAACAGGATTGTAGCTCAACAGAGCCGTTCATCACACGTAGTTTTCCCGCGTGACGTCACTCTGCCATTAGACCCGCGCGCCGCGCACGTCCCTAACAAGCGTCACGTGAGGCGAGTGCTATTGCCCTTTTTATATTACCGGCCAGTGCTACCAAGCTTACGACATTGTAATCGGGAAATCATGAAAAAAATAACGTATATTTTTTGTTGTCTCATCATCAACCCATTATGTCCCCACCGAGGGGCACGGGTCTCTTCCCTGAGGAAGGTATAGGCCATACTCCACCACGGGGGCCAAGTCCGGATTGGTGGAGGCTTGTAGACTAGTGGCTCGTCTACTGTCAGAAGTTGTCAAGCCGCCCTAAGGCCTCTGACTTGGCTTAACGACTGCCATCTATCGACGGCAGCCGGCACCAACAGCTTAACGTGCCTTGCGAAGCACGGAACCGCTCGGAAAAATGCCACTAGCGTTAGGCATAGACGGCGACCCATCCATGCACTGAACGCGCCCTGTGTTGCTTAACCTTCGTGATCGTTTAAGATCACTCAGGCAGCCGGGACTACGGTTGTCTCAGTTTGTGTAAAAGGAAAAAAACAAGTTTTATAATTTTCCATAGATATAAACGTTGTACACTTTTTAGAGTTCTATGATATTTTTGAACGCATCAGGAAATCATCTGGGTGAAACAGAAATTTCGCAAACAAATTGGGCATAGACAAACTAGCATTATTATTTTTACGTGACCAATTTTATGTGTCACTCTAATCAGTTGGCGGGAAAATATTGCCGAAACGTAACGAGACGCTAAAGATCAAGTACTGCGCCTGAATATTTTATGAGGAGGCACATCGTTTGGAAGCAATTCATCATTCGCAAACGACATAGCCAATTGAGTCGTTGAGTCGGCCTCTCTTTGAATTAGGCCTATAATATTGCGTCATGTGATATGTGACATTCGCAAAAAGTACCGTGACATTGAAACCCTTGTATCTTTATCGAATCTTACTGAAACTTTACCTTCCTACTTTACATTCATCATAAGTCTCGCAAAGATTTTTTTTACTTCATTTGTTGTGCAACGTTATGTCTCTACTTTTCAAAGTACCTAATCGATAGCTCTATCACCTATGGTGATGATTGTACCACCTTTGATAAAATTACTCGGAAATTCGTAGGTCATGGTATTCTTGGTTCGATAGATATAGTTAATTCTACAATTATTATTTGTAATTATATTTTTCGGGTTGTCCTCTAAAGTGTTCCCTATATGTATAGCTAGACGATAGCAGGGCAGCTATAAAGAGCCATCTTGTCTACTTTATAAGGTTGTACTTTTCGACTTAGAGCCTTAGTAATAAAGCACTCTTACCTCTAACAAAATAGTAACTTGACGACGCACTCAAGAGCGATCTCAGAGTTAATATTATTACTTACAAAAATAATATAAGTAGGAAATAGGTATGTAGGTACCTAACTACGTTCTTTTATTTCTTTTTCCAACAGGACGAGGAAGTGAAGAAGCAACTGCCAGTAGTGCCCAAGTGTTGCGCTAGCGGGCAGAATCTGAGCGCCACGCTAGTGGATGGGAAGCGTGTGTGCGCGCCCTCTATGCTGACGTTCCAGCCTGTATTCTACCAGGCGAACGACACCCACATGTGGAGTTTTGACACCAACGTGCTTGAGACCATTGTTGGGAACCCCTGCAGCTTTGATAAGTACGTTTTCTCTCTAGTAATATTATAGGGCCGCAGGCCGATTCCCTTTCTCTGTCACTCTGTCTTCCTAGTGAGATTCTGGGGCCCTAGGCCGAATCTCTTTACTCTCACGTTCTCTAGAGTAATTCTAGCGTCGTAGGCCGTTTTTCTTTCTTTCTTTAGTGGCATTCTAATGCCTTAGGCCGACTTTTTCTTTCTCATTTGCTCTAGTTATATTTTAGCGCCCTAGGACGACTTTTTTCTGCACTTGTGTTATTAAAACGTGTTATTGAAATAACACAAAACGTCGGAAAAGTATTTTTTTTCCGTACAGACTAAACGCGTCGAGATTGTATGGAAAAGAAAACCAATTTGATTTCAAACTTTTGCTTAACGCTTAAGGCAATGGGACAATAGCTCCCACTTTAAATTGAACTTTATCACTTTGAAATTTGATGAGGTTCAATTTAAAGCGGGAGTTTGACTGCCTCGTTGAGCCGTTAAGGCGCTCAGCTACCAAAACAGAGGTCGCGGGTTCGATTCCCACTGGGGCCCGCCGTACATTTGCATACATGGCCTCAGTCTGGGCGCACTTTAATGTTTGTAAGGTCCTTGCCTAGTTACCATAGCACAGGGTATCCTAGTTTGGGACCAGGTCAAGTGATTGTGTTGTGTGGAGGTTCTTATCAATTAATAAAGTCCAAAACCAATGAAAAATTTATACTAGCTATGCCCGTTAAAGGGTTAATTGTCGTGGATTTTATATCGATACCCAATCAATCTTTCTCGCACACAGGTACAAACTAGACCCTAGAGCGAACAGCGACGACGAGTTCTACCTCCTCGTGAACGGCTCTCTCTTCGCGCCTTACCACTCGCCACCGTTCTTGGGGACGAAGGAGTTCTGCATGGAGACGTTCTGGAACGAGAGCAGCGCTGCTGGAGTCACTTTGCCGCTAGTCTGCTTCCCGGCTCCCGTTGAGGAGGCGAATACTTCGATCACGCTGATTGCATACGCTATTGGTATGTTCTACTCTGAACAAGTAGCACAAAGTAGAGAGCTTTTACACAGTCCTTATGCTATTGGTATGCTCTACACAACAGCCTTTTTGCAGCCACTGAAGCCCAGACAAAGGGATGCCTCAGTATGTCCAAAAGATGTCGATTAGAGATAGAGATAGTAATTAAGCTGGGGCGCTTCGCACCGTGAAAGAGAGACCTAATCGGGACAAGAGGTACATTGTACTGGCGCTATGACGTTATTGAGAAAAAAATACTAAAAAATACTCGTATATGGATTGCATTAGTTCCACACCTTACAACGAGAGAACCGAGACCTCTAAGGGCTGAAACACATGTGCGGTTATTCAAAATGCGATCAAATGCCCGTATTTAAAATATATATGAAAATCAACACAAGATCGCACACTGCCGGTACGATTTTTTCACATTATTTACCCGCACCCGCTCGAGGTTGATGGTGACCGCCTGCAAGTGCGTTCTCCATCTCCAATCCTCCTTCCAGGCCTAATAATCTCCGTGCCGTTCCTGCTGGCAACGGCCTGCGTGTATACCTTCATCACCGAACTGCGGGACACGCATGGCAAGTCTCTGGCTTGCCATTCGACGTGTCTGGCGATCGCTTTCTCCTGTCTGGCAGCCACGCAGCTGGCCGGCCACGCGTTCCCTGCCGCCGCCTGCACCGTTATGGGTAAGGTTGCTAATGGCTGGTATTTTAATTATTTGGGCTTTGAAAGGTTGACGAAAGAAAGTGTTATCACAAAGTTGACGACGAAATTGTGAAAGAAAGTTGACGAAATGGTGTTCGACGCAGGAATAATGTTAAGAATTTAGTATGTACGTAAGTCAAAAACTTTTTTTTCTTCACAAAATCTACTTTGCTGAGACTGACAATATTAAAGTTATTCGATTTTGACAGTAAGTCACATTGTATTGAGCTATGATGATTGAAACTATTTGAGTTTGAAATATATCGACCGAATACGAGTGGAATTACCAGTAAGGGACGTCCCAGACGGACATACTTCAACCGGCATGCGTGCATGCACGACTAATGATAAGGCGAATGAGGTTCGTTAGAGTCCTGGCAAGTAGAAAAGCCTGGTCTCTGCCGACCCCTCCGGGATACAGGCGTGAGTTTATGTAATGTATCAGTTTTGACACATGACGTTGCTCTAAACCGTTTGAACATAGATCACAGGATTGATTTAGGATGTAACTTAGTAAAAAAAAAAAATATTCAAGTATCTATAACAGTTTATTGAAAACAACAATCGATAATTATTGTGATCGACTTTAAACATCGTCTCAGCCCTACGTATGTCGCATTGACATCTGTCACAGGACAAGCTATATTTTATAGACTGGAAGTATTTTTTTTTTAATAATATCAGTATACATTCAAGTGGATATTGTTAGTCACACTGTAAATTAACGTTTTAGATTTCAGATACCAAAATCACGTGAGCCTGTATTCACGCCTCAGAACCTAGTTCATTAGCTTGGGCTAATTATTTACATAACACGATGTCAAGTATCAATTAAATTAGTCAAATTTAACACAGTTTATCGTATTTACCGTCACTAAAGGGGTTAGGTCAGCAATTAATCACGTTCAAGTGTGACTGAGCGATTGGCGCTTAGGCCGGTCTCACACATTCAGAATGTTTCAGAGGTTGAATTTCCAACGTTAATCGATACTTGCTTTTATATTACATGCGACAAAGAGTAACGGTTTAGTACCTAAATTCATAAAGACTAAATTACATTCTCTGACATCGTGATTCATAACTTGCGTGCCATAAGTCGAAGTGTCAATGTGAAAACTATTTAAATGTTGTTTTCTGAATGATTCCGGAAGTGTAGGGCCTGCCAGGCACACGAAAGGAATGTCTTTCTGTCGGAATCTAATGGAACTTATCGACACTCGCTTTTATGCCATAGGCGATAAGAGCTACGGGTAAAAGACGGATTCGACCAGTTCTTTACCTCCTACCGTTGAAATGGTCTTTACCGAGGTGTAGCCCTTAGTAAGTTACACTTGGGATTTTCACACTTAGAGCCTCATAGTTGGGCCATGTACCAATTCTACAGACATTGGGGCTTCCACACGATGTTTTCCTTTACAATTAGCGAGTGGTATTGCTACTGAAGACGTAGCCCTTATTACCTATGTTAAGGCTTGTTTGTACAGTCAATTTTCTTGTTTGTTGCAGCCTATCTCATCCAATTCTCGTTCGTGTCGTGTTTCTTCTGGCTTAACGTGATGTGTTTCGACACGTTCCTCAATGTCAGGTTAGTGAACAAAACACTACATTTACTCGTATCTCAACGTTCATAAAGTTTAGTTTCGGATAAATTCAAATTGAGGTTCAAGGTACATACAAGCCGCGGCCCCGAGCAACCCACTTTGCAGCACGGGTGCAACAAAAAGAATACAATCAATGTAGGTACAGCGATATCATTCCTATGTAAAAACCTAACTGCAAAGTGGGTTGCCCGGGGCTGCAAGTGATGTAAATCGCTTCGGCCGGATGTCGCTGCCTTTACGTAATACAGAGAAGTTTGTAAAGAGGCGCGAAATTTCGCTGATGCCTCCACTTGCCTATTGGCTCAGTTGGGAGAGCGCTGGCACGGTTAGCCAGAGGTCGCGGGTTCAAGTCCCAGCATGGGTGGAATTTTTGGCCTCTAGATAGGGTTTTTAAAGAATCATATTAGTACGCTAATGGTTGTTTCCTTAATACTGTTGGTAGTCTAGTAACCAATCGTATTCCAATGGTAAAAACCATGCAACTTAACTCGGTTCCTCGCGCAATTTGTTCTTCTTCGAATGTTGCCTCGAATTACAAATTCGAGAGGTGCCTATTTAATGTGCACTGGTTATACCGCTGGAATGACATTGTACTGATATTGTTTTGTATACTACAAAATAGAGACAAACGACAACTATTGTCGTGCTCATACAATTCTATTGAAGAACTATGCGTATATGAGACTCTAGGGCTGCCCTTGCAACACGTAACTTTCCACTCTATCGGATTGAGGCTGCTGTTACGTGGAGCATTTTGTCTCGCTCGCACAATTTAAAATTTTTTTAATATCGTAATAATATGAGTAGACCTTTGATAAATGTAATCTGAGGGTTTGATGGATAATTAAGTTGCGGATATTCAATGCATAATTTTCTTATCCTGTAGGTACTAAGTGTTTCATATTATTCTTATCCTGTACTAAGTGACTCGGAAGCGAGAGACCCAGGCTCGATTCCCAGTGCGGGCAGTATATACCTATAACTTTTTTTTTTAAGTTATGAACATTTGTGAAGTTATAGTAGCAATGCCACTCGCTAACCTTAAAGGAAAACATCGTGAGGAAATCTTAGTGTCTGAGCTATTCACATACCTCAGCGCTTGAAATCGCCAATCCGCAGTGGGCACGCATAGTGATTAAGCCCATACTCTCTCCCTGAGAGAAGGACTGTGCCCTACAGTGGGACGTATATAGGCTGCTTATGTTGCAGAAGGTACATAAACAGCACAGTGAGCAGACGCAGCATGCGACGCCGCTTCGCGTGGTACTGCGCGTACGCAGTCCTGCTCCCCCTCGTGCTGTTGATAGTGACAATCACGATGGAGCTGTCGCCTGCCGTGCCGAGTACCTACCTGAAGCCTAACTTCGGAGTCAAGGGGTGCTGGTTCAAAAGTGAGTGAAAGTGTGAAGATCTGTTCACTTTGTATGTGCAAAGAGTGCGAAGTTTCCCTTTCAGTTTGTATTTTTTTTCCAAAGTCGTGTTTTCGTTTAGCGCACACCTATCCGGCGGACCGTCTTTTGTTTTTAAATTTGAAGTTTGAAGTAACTTTAACGAACTGTACTCTCAAAATTGTTGACGTCGATTTGCCTTTTTTTCTTGTAAAGTTTGGAATTCATAATTTTTGACTCGAGATAGTTTTAAACTTTCGTAATAAAAAAAAAGTAAAAAATTGTTGAAACAAGGACATTTCTATTTTCATCGTAAATTCATTTGATATTAACGCTAACAACGTGCTAGTGAAATAATGTAAAACGTAAAACCATTTCTTCAGCATCCATACACAACAAAACGTTTCAAAATAAACGGTTTCGCGATGTATGCATTTAATAACGCAGTTCTCAGCAAGAACTTCGAGGAGTAAATCCTGCTAAACATTAACAACGAGCGGCTGAGTACTGGCAGTCGAATCAACAAGTTCTAAACTCCATTCCACGAAACGAGCTCCCAAAGAAATCGTCCATGTGCGCCCATTGGTTAATGCGCGCGACATTCAATAGCCACTAACCTACCCTGAGAAGCGGACCGTCTTCGCTTATTGTTTCGCTTATCTCTAGCCGCGCGCATTGACTAATAAGATGCGAGTATTTTTTTCCCTAGGAGTTCGACTCGTGGCATCGAATATAAAGTTGAATTTCCCTTTCAGCGGACCAAGCGGCGCTGCCGTACTTCTACGGGCCGGTGGCGGCCATCTTGTTATCGAACGTCGTCATTTTCTTCTTTACCTCACGCGCCTTCGCTGTACACTACGATAAGCTGAAAGACGTCACTGGTGAGTCACTTTGAGGTACTTAGGAGGATAACTCACGAGGTAATTCCCATACACACGTAGTGGCAACGTACACACGTGCACGTAATTGGAAAATTAAATCCAAACTACGTGTGTATGGGATATAATTATTATATTATTATTATTTTTTTAATGTAATTATTTATAATTGTATAAATTTTTCAACGTTTCGTTCGTCACTCTTCGGTTTCAGGTACTTTTTATGTTGCCTTTTGCCTATTTGGTAGAAATATTACTTTAACAACACCACTCACCGTAGCTTTCAGTGTTTAAGGGCGAAATAAAGTGAAGTTAAACTTGTAGGTATAGCATGTACAAAATTTTACAATTTTTGATTAATAAATACTTACTTGCTTCATAAACTTGGCGTGAAAGAGTTATATGTCCAAAAAAAGTGGGCTTTGTTTATGGGTTGATTAGGTAAGTAAATGTGGATAGAAGAGAATAAAAAAAAATCTAAGTCCAAATTTACATTTCTACATGTCTACGAGTACGTATAGTCTTAGCTTGACTCATATGCCTCGTATAGTCTAGTTACGGGTTTACTTTACGACTGCTATCTCCCGCTAAACGTGCGCTGGGAGGTTCTACGTCAATGCAAATAGAAGTTAGGTGAGTAATGTGGATGATGACAACTTATTGCGTGAATTGTATGTGGAATTGTCTATTTACACACATTGTGAAATGTGAAATCACGGTAATAGGAAGAAACGTGACGAATAATATTATCATGCAGCTTTTTACACTTTCAACACATACATACTAACTATGCTACGTTTAGCGGCATTTTTACCGGCACTTTGAAATCAGTAAGTAGTTACAAGGAACATAAATATCAAATCTTGGAGCCCGGTTTAGTTAGAGTAAAATAAAACTTAATCTACTGGCCCGGACTTCAGCACCTTAGACAGCTAGGTGCGACTATAAAGCACTAAGTATAACAAACCCCAAAGTCGTCACTCAAATCTGATCCTTCTCTAGCGTAAGAGTTGACGCACTCAGACTTCAGCTCCTCGGACAACTAACAAACTCCAATGTCATCATTCAAATCTCGACCTTCTCTCCCTAGCGTTAGAGCTGATGCAATCGGACTTCAGCACCTCAGACTACTGACAAACTCCAATGTCGTCACTCAAATCTCAACCTTCTCCCTCTAGCAATAGAGCTGACGCACTCCGACTTCAGCACCTCGGACGACTGGGTGCGGTTGGGCGTGGTGCTGGGCGAGACGCTGCCGGTGCACCAGCGGACCGCCTCGCCGCAGCGGGAGAATCCGGTCAACTTCACGCAGAGGCTCAAGAAATATAGGAAAATGTAAGTGCACGTTGGAATTTGCCCTCAGCGTCCCGGTAGCTGGACAAAGCCATATCGTTGCGTCGACGAAAGTTCCATGAATGCGGATGGCAAGGGACCGTGAGAGATGGGATTTGGGGGAAAACGTCTATACCCAGCAGCGGGCAGCGGTGGGCTTGCCATGGTTGGAATTTGTTTTATTTATTCGCACAAAGATTTATAGTTGCGTCGACGCAAGTTCCATGGATGCGGATGACAAGGAACCGCGAGAGATGGCATTTGGGGGAAAAGGCCTATGCCCAGCAGTGGGCAGCGGTGGACCTATGATGGTTGGACTTTGCTTTATCTGTTGGCTCAAAGCTATATAATTACGTCGACGGAACGTCCATGGATGCGGATGGCAAGGGACCCCGAGAGATTCCAATTGGGGAAAGACCTATACCCAGCAGTGGGCAGCGGTGGATTTATGATGATTGGAATTTGATTTAGTTATTGGCACATTCTTGGCACTTCCGTGTGGCGCCGGATTAAGAATAGCGTCACTCCATTTCCTTCCGTGGATGTCGTAGAAAGCGACTAAGGAAATCAATTACGCTTACTGCGATCGCCAAACCGCCTGCCAAGCGTGGCAATTATGGCAAAATCCCTCATGGTTATGAAAATCACGAAGGAGGCCTATGTCCTGCAGTGGGCGTCAAATGGCAGATGATGATGATGGGTTGGTCGACGGAAGGGCCATGGATGCGGATGGCAAGGGACGGCAAGTGATGGCGTGCTGCCCACTGCTGGATATAAAAGGCTTATATCCAGCAGTGGGCAGCGGTGGGCTTATCATGATGATGATAATTGCAACAAACGGGGTAGTTTTTTTAATCGTAGGAGAATCACTTTAAAAGTTTAGATGTTTTATATGTCATTATCACTCGATTAAACTGTAATAAACGAAATGAAAGAGTACGTTGGAATAAGCATGATGACAAATTTTGAAAAACTGTCCTGTAATGTCTCAAAACTGTTATTTACAATTTATTTCATATTTTTAAAATGGTTGTTTAATGGTAAAAAAATAAATTTAAGTTTTTTGACTTAAAATTCCCACCGAAACGCTCACCAATGTCATGGCGTCGCTAGTGACGTCACAGTGCAAAAGAGTGAAATTAATCTGTGGTGTAAAAATGTCACAGATTATAAAGTAATATGTTCGATTCTATTCTATGTTTACTCGCGTGTTCCTCAGTGACGCCATTCGCTATTCAACTTAATATGGCGGACATAGGATTTGTATAGATTTTAACTATCGTAATAATTGAATCGTGTGATTTTAAAACGACACATGTCCTTTCATTACAACTTTGCAGGAAATAGAAAAAACTGTTTTATTCAAATACTAATATCAACAACAGCAATATTTTAGCGTATTATATTGATTTCTGTATGAATAAACTACAATTTTTTTTTTCTAATGTAAATCAATAGGTAGGTGTAAATAATTTAATAAAAAAAAAATGGGCAAGTGTTATTTTAAAAACACATGTGACTTGTGTTGTTTTAAAATCACACGATTCAATTATCAATCCCGATCTTAGTAAAAAAAAAAATGCGTGTTTCGTATTCCACAATTCAATCCTTGTTAAATAAAAACATAATTTTAGTGATTTTCAATTACTGTCATCATGCCTATTTGTTCTGGATGGCTACTTGGAATTACCGTTTTGTAGAACAGTAGCTACTAAAAACATTCTCTACGTCAACATTTTGGGTATTATTATGACATCATTCATAGGCCGATAAAAACGCTGATAACGATAACATGTTACAACTCTATAAATATTATTTTTTGTCGGACAGTCAGCAAATATTTATTTTGATAGGATGTTTGTAGGAAATACTTCAACGTTATCAGACAATTTTTTTATGAAAAATTCAAGTAACGTGATACGTAAACGATGTAAGTCCGATGACGTGATTAAAATACTTATTCTATAAAAATACCCAGGTAATTATTTACGATGAAATCTTTCCCAGTGATCGGGTCGCTTATGAAATCATTTCAAGTACTTGTACAAAACCATTGAAGTTCATGGAAAGTATTATTAGTGAAACTTTTTCGTTTTGATTGAATGAAGATTTTCGCAAATTCAAATCGATTAAATTAATCAAGTGTGGACCGCCGATCAACGTTTAAATTATTATTATCCGAATGCGAAAGTTCAGGTGGCTTAGGTTTTTCGCGTGTAAGAAAAACAAAATGGCGGACGTCCGCTGTTAGGTATATTGTTAGTAAAAAAACCACTAAAAGGCTTATAATTTAAAAAAGTATATAAAAACCGTGACTAAATAACAATATCGAAATTTTAAACTTTAGTAGGCGGTCCCGCCCTATTTAGAAAATTTAACGGACTCATTTAAGTCTTGGTAAAAACGTTAAGTCAGATTTTTTGTAAGAAATACGAAAAATAAAAAAATACTAATAAAATAATCTCATTAAAAAACTATTAATACATATTATCGTCGGCTTATTGCAAGAATTCATTAACTGCAAAAGCTCACTAACCGCTTTATTTTATAGGTATGGACATAGAGATGTATTGAACAATGATACAATAGTGGTGTTTTAGTATCAGGCATTATTTTAACGATGTTATAGGGAATAAGGAGGAGGAAACAACCATTAACTAACACGAACTAAAAAGTCCTTTTTCTCCCAATAGTGAATATGTCGGTTAATGAGTTCTTGCAATAAGCCGACGATATATAAAAAATATTATTATTAAAGGTTAGCTGGAGGAAAATACTTATTAGGATTAAGCTCGCCTATTTAAAAATGTTTTTACTGCGATCAATCTATCAATTAATATTTTTTATGACTTGCGATGCTCGTACAGTCACTATTAGACCAGTCAAATGTATAACATTGTACAGAATTGAACACATTCACTTCATAAAACCATTACACTGCCGATAAACTGCTGCGCATTTTGGCAAATTTGTCAATCTGTTTGTTATTTTCTTTGTAATAAATTCGTTAAATACAATACAATTCTTTCCTGCCATCACAATACCTGCGTTCTCCTCCAGATTCCGCACGCTGTGCATGCTGTCCGTCATAATGGGCCTCTCGTGGGTGATGGAGGTGGTGTCGTGGGCGGCGGGCGCGGGCTCGGCGGCCGTGTCCGTCTGGTCCGTGTTCGACGTCGTCAACGCCTTGCAAGGCGTCGTCATATTCGCCATCTACGTGCTGCAGCAGCCCGTGAGAAGCCGACTCAAGGTCAGTAACTAGGAAAAAGATTTACGTTGGCTTCAGGCTGGCGTTGAAGCGGCTTTAGATTTGGCTACGGGAATTGAGGTCTTGAAGTTTTAGCTTAGTTAAAAGCTTGTCTGAAACCTAGGAACAGTTTCACTTTTGCTTGTTAAGGTAATGCAACTCTCTCTCTCTCTTTGAGAGAAAGCCTTTGCCTTATAGTGGACTATATATAATTAGCTATATTATAGGTCAGGTAAGGTAGTTGTGTGTGATGGAGGTTGTGTCGTGGGCGGCGGGCGCAGGCTCTGCGGCCGTGTCGTCTGGTCTATGTTTGACGTCATCAACACCTTGCAAGGCGTTGTCATATTCGCCACTTACGTGCTGCAGCAGCCAACTTAAGGTAACCAGAAAAAACTGGAGAGGAGATTCATGTTAGCCTAGCTAAGCTTGAATTTAGAAAGGTCAAAAGAAAGTTTGGCCATCTACGTACTGCAGCAGCTCGTCAGAAGCCGACTCAACTCAGTAGCTAGGAGATAAATTGAGGTTGGTTTCAGGCTGGCGTAGAAGCAGGTTTAGTTTTGGCTACAAGAATTATGGTCTAGAAATGTTAAAATGAAAAATAAATGAATGAAATGGTAATGTTGTCTGAAGCCTAGGCAAAAGCTTGACTTTAGTTTAATTAAGTAATGCACCTCTCTCTGCACTCTCTCTGAGAGAAGGCCAATGCCCTGCAGTGGGATATAATAATGATAAGTTACATACAACACAATGACTTGTCCTAGTCCCAAACTACTATACCCTGCTACGGTAACCAGGCAAGGACATCACCAACATACACCCAGAATGAGATGAAATGTATGAAAGCCCCCAGTGGATGTCGAACCCACGACCTCCGGCTTGGTAATCAGACGTGACGCCGCGTGACCGCGTGAGGCCGTGTCCGACTGGTCCGTGTTCGATATAGTCAACGTTGCCTGGTTACCGTAGCACATGGTATCCTAATTTGGGACCAGGACAAGTGATTGCGTTGTGTGAAAGTTACTATTACTAAAATAAGTGTAATAAAGTTAGGTTGAAGTAAGGTTAGCTGATTAAAGTTAAAAATATGACTTGGCTTTAATAAACTTGCCAGACATCAGTTTATCAAAACAGCATTAATTTAATTGCCCGGGTGACCAACAGAAGTTTGGTACTGTACACCGTACATGATTAGACACTAATGTATGAATAGAAATAAAAACCGGCCAAGTGCGAGTCGGACACGCGCACGCAGCGTTCTGTACCATTATCTATATAACATTAGACACAGAGATCGAGAAGAAACGGCAAAAAATCACGTTTGTTGGGAGCCCCCTTAAATATTTATTTTATTTTAATTATTTATTTTTGAAGCGAATCTAGAACTAAATATTCTGTGAATATTTCAAGCGTCTACCTGTTGCCGTTATTAATATCCAGCAAAAAACGGCAAAAAATTACGTTTCTTGTATGGGAGCCTCCATTAAGTATTTCTTTTATTCTGCTTTTAGTATTTGTTGTTATACGGACGGACGGACGGACGGACGGACAGACAGTGAAGTCTTAGCCGTTTGGCACCCTTCGGGTACGGAACCCTAAAAAGTTTTTTTGTCACCGCTACAGTTGTAACGAGTGACCCGTTTCACGGTGTTTCCATTTAGCAACTGGAAGCTTTCTCTTTATACCCCTGCCGATCTTAACATTCATAGAGAGCCTCTGCGCGGTGCATTAACCATTATTCTTTTCTCCCGGCAGCTGTCAAAACTGTGCTCGTGCAGAATACGGAGTGGCTCCGAACTGGCGGTGGTGAGTGAAAGAACTAGTTTAGACTGCGGTGCTGGCCGTAGAGACTATGTGTAAGTGTAGACATTACTTGTGATAAAACAGTGACCTAAATGAGCACGGAATGAGTGACGCGTTCGCGACTGATAACAGTATTATTGGCATATAATCGATGATAATATATTGGTGTGGATTCGTTTTGAACCTTGAAGGCCGGTCTAAAGCCGGGTCTACTGGGCGCTATTTCATGGAACTACTGTGACAACTCGATGGTTAACTATGACAATCCAATGTGCATTACAGAGTCGATTAATCCACAGACTAACAAGTAGTAAGAGTCGGCTACACAATGTACATTGGATTGTCATAATAAGCTATGAATTGTAGTTTTTGAGACGCCTCCCTGCCTTCCTATTACGTGACTGTCCAGTGCATTGGATTAGCCATTTTTACGTTTCCGGTGTGTCAAAATATATATGTAATTGACAGTTCGGATTACGTTCAATCGCACGAGGCCATACAGTGGAGAAGTTACGCCCCTGGTGGGGTTTGTCATGGAATATTACCCAAAACAATCCGTTTTCGATGCTCAAACCCCCGTCTGCTTCACATTGGTGTATCTAGGGTTATTTTCTAAGGATAGACCACAGACATAGTTATGTATATTATCTTACTATTATCATTGAATTAAAATTCAATGCTATTACTTATTTATGTAGTTATAAATATTTCTCTCTTCTTCCCGTTATTTCAGTTTAAACACTCTATGCTAAGGTTGGCTGGAAGAGATCTCTCTTAGAGATGGGTTCGCCTTTATAATAATGCTATGTAATTATTTTTCTAATACGGTTTGCAATAAAGAATATAACGCGCGACTGGCGCCTTCCTACGACCTACGCTGGGATGGGCACCCGGAACCCTATGTACATCAATGTTACATTCACCAGCAGCGAAAATGTTTTGCGCGTGGGGAACGGATTGATTTGTTAAATGTTCTGGAATATTTCAGAAACTTTAAACCTTAATCTACACTCTCACTTATACTCTTCTTTATCGTGTTATTGAAATAACGCGAACCCTGAGAAGCTTTTTTCAGTATTTTATTTATGTAGTTAATATAGTTTTTTTAATTTTTTTTAACACAGTTCTTATACGACGCTGTCAACTTCTATGAAATTGAGAATTTTAAACGTTATTATTATTTATTGAATTATTATTTAATTGTTTATTGAAAGTGGCTTAGTTATCAATACTGAAGGAACAGATTTCAGGTATTACTTTAGCTCAAAAACACGTTGTATAATAGCCCGTGGCATGAGAGCGTTCAGTATTCAGTTTCTGAAATATCACGGATATGTCAGACTGGCCTAAGCTGAAAATATTTCAGCGCTCGCAACGACGTAAATCGATTAGCTGTTTGACTATCTCTTATTATCTGGTTGTATTTTGCAAGGTTTGGTTTTGTCGTTGCCCGTTAACTGGCCTATCAAGTAACGATGAATTTTGAAAGTTACCTATTTATTTAGTGCTTTGTTATAATAATGGTTGTTTTAGGTAAGTCGAAAAGAAAAATATTTTTCTAAAGAAAATATGACCAAGAATTGTATGGTTTTAATGAAATCGCTGTCTATATCTTACGGCTTTAGTGAACATTAGTTAAGTTTAAGTATACGTGTAAAGAAAAATTGTAGTGCCATAGCGTAGTAAAGAGTTTTTAACAAAAAATGGTGCATTTTATCCTTTACGAGAGCTAGTCATAAAAGTATGTTAAGCGTATAAATTATTAATTGTTTCTGGATAACCTAGACTTAATATTAGTTTAGTAACATTGTACACACAAAAACTGTAACCGTACCAAACGTTAAATCTCCCAGGATATTTTCTCTCTACTGCTCTTCAAGTACTCAAAATTTTATATCTCTAATAATAATAAGCATTGTCTCTGGGTAAGACTGGCCACTATATGATATGCCAATGATGTGGTATGAGCATATATTTATACGTAAATAGAATAATTGGTAGGTAAGTATCATTACAACACATTGCAACGGACCGCCGACGTGCGATACAAACAAAAATAAACCTTAAATGCTTTTAGGCTAGAGACTAGCGTAAAAAAGCCCGGCCACGTGCCGAGAGGCACTTTATCGGGCTTTTTTGCACTTATATTTTGGTTTCTACTTCGTATGTATTTAAAGGTTAATTTAGGTTTTTATCGTGCCGCCCCCAAGTAGCCAGTTGTAACGTGAATAGACGGTCAAATTATCTGTGCACCTCACTGAAAATACGGGAATACATTGCCCCTCCCACATCCCCTTCACCACGCCACGCATGCCATGTCGCATCAGTACGGTTAGCAGCTTCGTTGCCAACACGTGTGTTGATAATTAGGTTTATTCACACCGTACCAGAGCGCCGATGTTACGTCGCCGTTCCAGGTGCACAGATATTGTGACCATGTTATACCTGTATCGGGTGTTAATTTATCAACATCCTACTCGAAACCCACGTATTCTTTGCGTTATTAAGAACATTTTTCTCTATAAGCAATGGCTGGAAAATCAACTGCTTAAAGGATATTAAAGTTCAAAATCAATTTTTTTTCATTATTCGCAGAAAAAGAAATGTAGTAGGTATACATTGTATTTGTTATGTTTGTTTGTTACACTTTATTGCACAATAAAAAAACGCCAGCAAAAGTAAAACTTAAATAACAGGCATTGCTATGAAATTTCTTTCCAAGGAATCTTGTTTACTAAATAACATTTCTTTATGAAAACGTTTACGATATTTCATCTCGCAATGTAATCTCAATCAGGCGTAGCGCTGTATACTTCCGGTCCGTTTCATAAGAACTGGTTCAAGGAATTTTGTTGTTTATTTAACATTTATTTATGAAAAAAAATTCATCTGGAAATGTCTCAGTTTATAATCTCAATCATGCTTAGCGCTGCATACTGCCGCTTCGTGCCATAATAACATTGAAAGTTACGCGTCCAATACGTGTTACCATTTTCCCAAATAAATGTGTTGATTTCCCAACAATTGTTTTTATTACTATAGTGATTTATTTTGGTGCCCACTATGCGTGGATTTCGAGTCGTGTGTCAATAATTTAACTGCCTGAATTGTAAAGACTCCAAAAGATTTCCTTTGTGTATTCTATTTTCAAACTAAAAAAAGTATATTCGGAATTATGTAAAAGGAGGGATTAACAATTTGATATTTCAAGACAATAATTAGTATCGTAGTCTTTGTATTACTTAATTTCATATCCCTTATGATTGAACATTTTCCTTTGAACAATAGTGGCTGCTTGTTAAATTATTAGTAAAACACCTTTCATTGTATCTCATCATTAAAATAGTACTGATTTTATTGTGTAAATAGCTTCAACTATGCTAGTTGAATAAAAAACAGGCGTATCAAAAAAAAAACCTTGTTTGTTTACTTCAAGACCCCAAAAATTGAATCAGGACAAAATAAGCTATAGTGTGCTCGATAATGTTACAGACATTAAGTTACGGTATAGTGAAGTTGCAAGTTTATATTAGGGTTATGAATATAGCATGAATGTGTATGCTGTCTGCTGCTAGATTTGGTCTAAGGGCCACCGCACACTTAGGAAAAAACTGTCAGTAGACAGCTATCTATCTCTGTGTTTCTTCTGCGGGTGTAACTAAAATAAAACTTTTCATACAGTGGTGTCCTAAGAGGGTTTCGCGAGCGGCAACTCCTATACAAACGTTATTTGGTTTTAATGTTAAATAAGCTTAGAATTCTACTGAATTGCACTAATCTAATTAAATTAATTAAAAAGAAATCTGTGCGTTTTCAAATGTTTCTATGAAAAGGCTTACGATGCAATAATTTTTTTTTATTGGTTTAAGCACGATTGAACCTAGATTTATATCCTCTTAACATTTTGTTAGTTTCGTTTGTAGCCTCTTAACGTTTGTGTGGGAACCGCCTCGTAAGGCACCCCTCTTAAGAGTGCGCTTGCTATATAATTACTGTCCACAATACCTGAATGTATTCTGGCCCAATCTAGTGTCTACCCTGTATGTAAGTATAGGTATTTATTGTTGAATGTTGACGCGAGATTTTTGAGTAAGAAATGATGTCTATTTGTCTATTTTGCAAAACAAAAACAATGATGTTATAATAAACCAAGCTTTATAAATATAATTTGTTTCATTCCTAACCCGCACGGGTAGCATGACAGCACGAGTTACGCCTTTTATCGCACTAAAATTAGCTAATTTGACTATTAATCTACTTCGTCGGAAAGTCGCGACTTTTGACATTTATGCTTTTGACGTTTAAATGTGTGACTCGCTTTGTTATACTACAAGTTACAAGGCCCTAGAGCCCAATACGCACATAGTTTTTCAATAGAATGATATAAGCATGACAATATGTAGTCATTATTTGTCATTGATATAAACCACACAACTTAAAATAGACATCTCTCGCGAAGAAGATCGAATCGCGCGAGGCGCTGAATTAAGTTGCACGGGTTATATAGCATTGAAATGAAAAAGACTACCAATAATATCAATGAAACAAATACTACCATACTAATTGAACTGTATTGAACAAATGTGCATTTTAGAGAATCATCTCCCCAGCAGCATGGGCAGCACGAAGGTGCTCATCGCGCGTTTCGTGGCGCTAAAATTTCAGAGTGTGGCAATTAATGTATTAATGTGGTTTCACTTCCGACATTCGAGCGCGTTCATAACGCGCGACTTGCGTCATCTCGTCACTGTAAAGATAGCACAACGGCGCTAATCGCGCGTTTTGTGGCACTAATAGGAGACAATTCGGATCGCGGCGGGGTTGTAAAATTATCTGGAAATCTGTGTTACTCCGTTGCTCTAATGAAGGAGAAGAAGAAAGACATTTATAATACCAACAAGATACATCACAGAAACAAAATAAGCAGATAAGTAACATAATATGCACAACAACAGAAAGAAAACTAAATACACAATACTAATCGAGTAACCAATACAACATAATACCCCAGTTAATGGGATTCCGGGATTCAACATACACAATTTCATATATTTGGTGGTTTTAAGAAGAAGAAGAAGAAAACCATTTATTTCAACAACAGAAACACACACATACATTAACAAGTTACGACATAAAATATTAAATGACAATACAAAAGGTAAAAAAGAAAAAAAAAGCAATAAAACACTTTGTATTAATATAAGTTGCGGTGTGTCCCTTTTGCTGGAAAAGGCAGCTGGCTCAGCGTTGTGCTGAGGGTATTCACCCAAAGCGCTGATTTTCAGCCAGTGCCTGTCCGTCTTAACAACTCCATGTTGTGTCTCCTTGCAAGCTGCAGGAATTTATACAACGCCCATTCCGAATCCCTGGACATGGACACTTTCGGGCAATTAATTGCCCGCAAACGCGTGCTCTCTCCCTGAGAGAAGGCCTGTGCCCTACAATGGGACGTATATAGGCCGCTTAAACTCGTGCGGGTGCACTCTATTCGGTTAAATTACGGACGATTTTCCAACTGAAATGTGGAGCTGATTGTACTCTACAGTTAGTAAGGAAAACCAACAAGTGTTGAGGTTGGTTGAGCACTGTATCCACAGTATTCGCACCAAAGCAATTAGTAGTAGAAATTGGTAATTACTACTGAGATTGTTCAATCAAATTGGAAGTGTATAAATGTGTTGAAACTCATTAGTTCCTCGTTCGCTCTATCCATGGCAGGAAAGTCGGGCCGGTAAAGTTTTCGCAACATACCATATTTTATTTTTATTTTCTGTCGTATTTTCCCGAGTTTACGCCGATTGAAACCGGCAATTGTAACCGCAATCAGCGCGGTAGTATTAATAGCGGGGAGTAGATCGGAAGTGGTGAGGCAGGAATCGGCCGCTCGGATTATCAATCCTTGGTTGGGGGTCTTAACTGAAATCGACTTCCAGCAGCTCTAGACAGGGTTATTTTAAGGAGGACTTTTTAAAAAACTT
Source organism: Yponomeuta malinellus (assembly GCA_947308005.1). Classification (NCBI taxonomy): domain Eukaryota; kingdom Metazoa; phylum Arthropoda; class Insecta; order Lepidoptera; family Yponomeutidae; genus Yponomeuta; species Yponomeuta malinellus. The sequence continues at coordinate 7,855,692 of OX371006.1, read as the reverse complement.
TTTATTTCTTTTCTACTATGGCTTTTAGATAGGTACTAATTACTAGGTACTAGTTAAAATTAGGAATTGTCCTTTCCACGACACTAACCCCCGGTTTCTCGTACACTCACATGCTGGTAATCTACTGTTGAACAGCTGTCAGTGGCTTTTTTTGTATGCACTTTGGTCAATTGGCAGCTGTTAACAGTAGATTAACAGCGTATTAGTGTACGAGAAACTGAGGGTAAGCTAGGCTTTGGTTTTATGGAAACTGTAATTTCACTATAATACTGTGATTCACTTCACTGAGGGAAACCGCGGCTGTTCCACATATAACAAGCAGAGGTTTTTGATATAAATTGTTGCTGTCTTATAAGCATCCTGTGGCAACTTCTGCCAAGAGTGACCTTTTTTGGCAGAAGTAGCCACTGGACGCAAGAAGACGCAAGTGGACAGAAGTAGCTACAACGTTGTAGTGCCTGGGACATAAGTAATGCATGCACTTGATGTTAAATGTTGCAATGTAAGATACGATAAGATAGGATAAGAATATTCTTTATTGTACACCAGGAGAAACACAAACATAAAATATTTACCAAGATACAGTGCAATTAAATTAGAAGAAAGGTTGTTGTAAAACACAAATCTATTTATTTATTCATAAAAGCGGTGGTAGCCCAGTGGGTAGAACAATAGACTCGGAATCGGGAGACCCTGGTTCGATTCCCAATGCGGGCAGGTACCTATGACTTTGTTTATTTTCAAAGTACGTAACATTTGCGAATTTGTAGTAGCAATATCACACGCTAACTGTGAAGGACATCGTGAGGAAAACCGCGGCTTGGTTGGCTCCGCACGTATTGAATTGTCTTTCCTGCGGGCTAGGCCGACTAAGCTGTCAGGATGATATAGGTGCTGGGCAAGCTTACACCATCTAAAAACAATGTTCCAAGCACGGCAGAGTCCATATAGGCTGCTTATGATTACAGAAACATGCCACTTATTCTAAACGTAAGTGATAAAAATATGGACTAGGCATGCATCCAAAAATATATCTCACAAATAATTTTACATTCCGCGTGGCGCCGGATTAAGAATAGCGTCACTCCATTTTCTCCCGTGGATGTCGTAGAAGGCGACTAAGGAAATAAATTACCAGGAGACGGGCAGCAGCGTTTTCCTGAGATTCAACCGCATACTGCGATCGCCAACCCGCCTGCCAAGCGTGGTGATTATGGTAAAACCCCTCATGGTTATGAAAACCACGAAGGAAGCCTGTGTCCTGCAGTGGGCGTCGAGTAGCTGATGATGATGATGATGAATACTTTAATATGAGTAAGTTAAAGGTGAGGGCGGGTATTGAGTAATTTATGAAAAGTACACGAGGTAATAATATGTGACAAAAGTTATGGTAACTAAATTAATACTTAATAATGTGCATGTAGAATCGCTCGTAGTCCCGGCTGCCTGAGTGATCTTAAACGATCACGAAGGTTAAGCAACACAGGGCGCGTTCAGTGCATGGACGGGTCGCCGTCTATGCCTAACGCTAGTGGCATTTTTCCGAGCGGTTCCGTGCTTCGCAAGGCACGTTAAGCTGTTGGTGCCGGCTGCCGTCGATAGATGGCAGTCGTTAAGCCAAGTCAGAGGCCTTAGGGCGGCTTGACAACTTCTGACAGTAGACGAGCCAGTAGTCTACAAGCCTCCACCAATCCGGACTTGGCCCCCGTGGTGGAGTATGGCCTATACCTTCCTCAGGAAAGAGACCCGTGCCCCTCGGTGGGGACATAATGGGTTGATGATGAATGTGCATGTGGGGTCCTGAAGTGACTGCATAACATAATAACCGTGCAAATCTCCCTGTTTCTCCCACACCAACAAATCGCCAATCAACAGCTGTCACTAGGTCAAAGTACATAAAAAAACCGGCCAAGTGCAATTCGGACACGCGCACGAAGGGTTCCGTACCATTATATATACAACATTAGACACAAAGATGGAGAAAAAAATGGCAAAAAACACGTTTGTTGTATGGGGGCCCCCCTTAAATATTTATTTCATTTTAATTGAAATATTTATTTTTGATGCGTATATAGAACTAAATATTCTGTGAATATTTCAAGCGTCTACCTGTTGCTGTTATTAAACGGCAAAAAATACGTTTGTTGTATGGGAGCTTCCTCTTAAATATTTATTTTATTCTGTATTTATTTGTTGTTATAGCGGCAACAGAAATATATCACCTGTGAAAATTTCAATTACCTAGCTATCACGGTTCATGAGATACAGCCTGGTGACAGACAGAGGTACAAAAATTTGCGATTTAAAGCTTAATATTTCGAAAACGGAATCCTGAATCGAAAAATGGTTTTTCCTATATCCACAATATTTTTTAAAGAACAATCCAACGATACCTCACACTATGGTCTAAGAGAAGTAACCCAACAAACATTTTTTTCGAGATTTTATTGTAACGTTTTGTCGGCGTATTAAATATGTATACATAATGCTGTTAGTCTTCCTAATATTAAATAAATAAATAATACATACATACATACATAAGCAGCCTATATACGACCCACTGTAAGGCACAGGCTTTCTCCCAGGCGATTTCAAGCGCTGAGGTATGTGAATATCTCAGACAAACAGGTTTCCTCACGATGTTTTCCTTCACAGTTCTTTAAAAAAAATTCGGGAAATGCCGCAGATTCAGGAGGTAGTGGGTTCGTTCCCCGGCGCATATTTCAATGACTTTGTTTTCTAACTTGTGTACATTTGTGAAGTTAGAGTAGCAATACCACTCGCTAACCGTGAAGGAAAACTTCGTGAAGAAACCTGAGTGCCTGAGGTGTTCACATATCTCAGCGCAGGAAATTGTCAATACACGGTGGGCATGCGTGATGATTAAGCCCATACACACTCTCTCTCTCTCTCTCTCTTTCTCTCTCTCTCTCTCTCTCTCTCTGAGAGAAGGCCAGTGCCCTACATAATTGTGGGACTTATATACGTCTAACTAGGGGGTGAACCCCCTGCGCGCTTACGCGCGCCAACCCCCAGCCGCTCCGAGCTTCGCTCTCCGCGGCGCTCGGCCTAGGGCCTCGCTAGACACTTGACGTTGGGATTATTTGAGTGGGAATATGTATAGTCTCGGCCTTCGGCCTCGGCCTGAACGGAGCTCGGCCTTCGGCCTCGCCGCGGCGGTGTTCCGCGGGCCCGCTTCGCGGAGCTCGGCCTTCGGCCTCGCAAGTTTGTCCCATCTGGCTTTTGCGTTGGTGCTTGTTCGCCGGAAGATGTAGTCTCGGCCTTCGGCCTCGGCCTGAACGGAGCTCGGCCTTCGGCCTCGCCGCGGCGGTGTTCCGCGGGCCCGCTTCGCGGAGCTCGGCCTTCGGCCTCGCAAGTTTGTCCCATCTGGCTTTTGCGTTGTTGCTTGTTCGCCGAAAATGTATAGTCTCGGCCTACGGCCTCGGCCTGAACGGAGCTCGGCCTTCGGCCTCGCCACGGCGGTGTTTCTGGGGCCCGCTTCGGCCTCGCAAGTTTGTCCCATCTAGCTTTTGCGTTGTTCCTTGTTCGCTGGAAAATGTATGGTCTCGGCCTTCGGCCTCGGCCTGAACGGAGCTCGGCCTTCGGCCTCGCCGTGGTGGGGTTCCTTATGCCCGTTTCGGCCTCGAAAAATTGTCCCATCTGACTTTTGCTTGAAATTTTGTACTAAAAGTCGATTTTCAGTACAAATTCTCCATACAATCTCATTTTCAATCGTCGATATCTCGGCCGCCATCTTGAAATGTCAAAATGTCCGATTTTTCTCATATGCCTGGGTCCTTTGACAACCCGATGCCGTTTAGGGCACGTCTCCAGCATGTGCCCAGTTGGCTGCCGACTTTTTTGCGCAGAGGTCGATTTTTCGGGCGGCCATATTCTCGCCCCTATTTTGAATTTCGAACGTTCAAAATTTTTTTTCACAATTAGATCGCGAAACAAACGCCCGTTTCAAATTTCATCCAAATCGGCCGGTAAACAAAAAAGTTAGCACATTTGTATGGAAGAACGCGTTCGAAATTCAAAAATCGGCTTCATAGGATGGCTGTATATCATACATTTCCTACAACTTTCTCATAGAAAATTTTCACGTAGCTCTTACCGTTTCCGAGGAAATCTATAGATGATCAGTCAGTCAGTCAGTGAGTATACCGGATTGTAGCTATATATATTAGTAACTAGGGGGTGAACCCCCTGCGCGCTTCGCGCGCCAACCCCCAGCCGCTCCGAGCTTCGCTCTCCGCGGCGCTCGGCCTAAGGCCTCGCTAGACACTTGACGTTGGGATTGTTTGAGTGGGAACATGTATGGTCTCGGCCTTCGGCCTCGGCCTGGACGAAGCTCGGCCTTCGGCCTCGCCGCGGCGGGGTTCTTCATGCCCGCTTCGCGGAGCTCGGCCTCCGGCCTCGCAAGTTTGTCCCATCTGGCTTTTGGGTTGTTGCTTGTTCGCCGAAAATGTATAGTCTCGGCCTTCGGCCTCGGCCTGAACGGAGCTCGGCCTTCGGCCTCGCCGCGGCGGGGTTCGTGGGGCCCGCTTCGCGGAGCTCGGCCTTCGGCCTCGCAAGTTTGTCCCATCTGGCTTCTGCGTTGTTGCTCGTTCGCCGGAAAATGTATAGTCTCGGCCTTCGGCCTCGGCCTGAACGGAGCTCGGCCTTCGGCCTCGCCACAGCGAGGTTCCTCGTCCCTGCTTCGGCTTCGAAAAATTGTTTATTTCAAAAATTGTTCATTTTTGTTTAAAATTTTGTACTAAAAGTCGATTTTCAGTACAAATTCTTCATACAAAATTTTCTCATTTTCAATCGTCGATATCTCGGCCGCCATCTTGAAATGTCAAAATGTCCGATTTTTCTCATATACCTGGGTCCTTTGACGACCCGATGCCGTTTAGGGCACGTCTCCAGCATGTGCCCAGTTGGCTGCCGACTTTTTTGCGCAGAGGTCGATTTTTCGGGCGGCCATATTCTCGCCCCTATTTTGAATTTCGAACGTTAAAAATTTTTTTTCACAATTAGATCACGAAACAAACAACTATTCCAAATTTCATCCAAATCGGCCGGTAAACAAAAGAGTTGGCCCATTTGTATAGGAGAACGCGTTCGAAATTCAAAAATCGGCTTCATAGGATGGCTGTAATTCATACATTTCCTACAACTTTTTCATACATCATTTTCCTCTAGCTATTGTCGTTTCGGAGAAAACGTATGGATGAGTCAGTCAGTGAGTATACCGGATTGTAGCTTTATATATATATAAACTAGGGGGTGAACCCCCTGCGCGCTTACGCGCGCCAACCCCCAGCCGCTCCGAGCTTCGCTCTCCGCGGCGCTCGGCCTAGGGCCTCGCTAGACACTTGACGTTGGGATTGTTTGAGTGGGAACATGTATGGTCTCGGCCTTCGGCCTCGGCCTGGACGGAGCTCGGCCTTCGGCCTCGCCGCGGCGGGGTTCTTCGTGCCCGCTTCGCGGAGCTCGGCCTCCGGCCTCGCAAGTTTGTCCCATCTGGCTTTTGCGTTGTTGCTTGTTCGCCGAAAATGTATAGTCTCGGCCTTCGGCCTCGGCCTGAACGGAGCTCGGCCTTCGGCCTCGCCGCGGCGGGGTTCCTGGGGTCCGCTTCGCGGAGCTCGGCCTTCGGCCTCGCAAGTTTGTCCCATCTGGCTTTTGCGTTGTTGCTTGTTCGCCGGAAAATGTGTGGTCTCGGCCTTCGGCCTCGGCCTGAACGGAGCTCGGCCTTCGGCCTCGCCGCGGCGAGGATCCTCATCCCGGCTTTGGCCTCGAAAAATGTTTTTTTTTGAAAAATTGTTCATTTTGTTTAAAATTTTGTACTAAAAGTCGATTTTCAGTACAAATTCTCCATACAAAATTTTCTCATTTTCAATCGTCGATATCTCGGCCGCCATCTTGAAAATTCAAAATGTCCGATTTTTCTCATATACCTGGGTCCTTTGACAACCCGATGCCGTTTAGGGCACGTCTCCAGCATGTGCCCAGTTGGCTGCCGACTTTTTTGCGCAGAGGTCGATTTTTCGGGCGGCCATATTCTCGCCCCTATTTTGAATTTCGAACGTTCAAAATTTTTTTTCACAATTAGATCACGAAACAAACAACTATTCCAAATTTCATCCAAATCGGCCGGTAAACAAAAGAGTTGGCCCATTTGTATAGGAGAACGCGTTCGAAATTCAAAAATCGGCTTCATAGGATGGCTGTAATTCATACATTTCCTACAACTTTTTCATACATCATTTTCCTCTAGCTATTGTCATTTCGGAGAAAACGTATGGATGAGTCAGTCAGTGAGTATACCGGATTGTAGCTTTATATATATATAACTAGGGGGTGAACCCCCTGCGCGCTTCGCGCGCCAACCCCCAGCCGCTCCGAGCTTCGCTCTCCGCGGCGCTCGGCCTAGGGCCTCGCTAGACACTTGACGTTGGGATTGTTTGAGTGGGAACATGTATGGTCTCGGCCTTCGGCCTCGGCCTGAACGGAGCTCGGCCTTCGGCCTCGCCGCGGCGGTGTTCCTGGGGCCCGCTTCGCGGAGCTCGGCCTTCGGCCTCGCAAGTTTGTCCCATCTGGCTTTTGCATTGTTGCTTGTTCGCCGTAAAATGTATAGTCTCGGCCTTCGGCCTCGACCTGAACGGAGCTCGGCCTTCGGCCTCGCCACGGCGAGGTTCCTCATCCCGGCTTCGGTCTCGAAAAATCGTTTTTTTTGAAAAATTGTTAATTTTTGTTTAAAATTTTGTATTAAAAGTCGATTTTCAGTATAAATTCTCCATACAAAATTTTCTCATTTTCAATTGTCGATATCTCGGCCGCCATCTTGAAAATCCAAAATGTCCGATTTTTCTCATATACCTGGGTCTTTTGACAACCCGATGCCGTTTAGGGCATGTCTCCAGCATGTGCCCAGTTAGCTGCCGACTTTTTTGCGCAGAGGTCGATTTTTTGGGTGGCCATAATCTTGCCCCTATTTTGAATTTCGAACGATCAAAATTTTTTTTCACAATTAGATCGCAAAACAAACGCCCGTTTCAAATTTCATCCAAATCGGCCAGTAAACAAAAAAGTTAGCACATTTGTATGGAAGAACGCGTTCGAAATTCAAAAATCGGCTTCATAGGATGGCTGTATATCATACATTTCCTACAACTTTCTCATACAAAATTTTCACGTAGCTCTTACCGTTTCCGAGGAAACCTATAGATGATCTGTCAGTCAGTCAGTCAGTCAGTCAGTCAGTGAGTATACCGGATTGTAGCTATATATATTAGTAATATAAAATAATATAATAATATAATAATAGTCTGTGGACATCATTTATGCATCATTTATTAAAAAAAAATGCATTCTAGTTTAGCAAGTCGAGTTGAGTAACTGCCGACGCGGCCCTGTCGCGGGATGGGCGGTAATCTTGCGGAATTCCAGCCGACAGGAGCTGGGGTTCGATTCCGCCCCAGCTATTTAAGCGGTGCAGATTGTACGTTTGTTCAAACCGAACCCCTACCTATTGAAACAAGCGATATATTACTTTCGATGGTTGTAGTACAGTCGATAGCAGGCCAACTTTTACATTCTTAGACATAATTTTATGTCTAGTGGTAGTGGGCGTTGACATCTGTGTTTATTTAGTGTTAACATCACTAGTTCAGATGTCAACGTTTTTGCTTGATACGCACAACTAAAATTAATTACTAGGTAATTTTTTAGGGTTCCGTACCCAAAGGGTAAAAACGGGACCCTATTACTAAGACTTCGCTGTCTGTCTGTCCGTCCGTCCGTCCGTCCGTCCGTCCGTCTGTCTGTCTGTCACCAGGCTGTATCTCAAGAACCGTGATAGCTAGAGAGTTGAAATTTTCACAGATTATGTATTTCTGTTGCCGCTATAACAACAAATACTAAAAACAAAATAAAATAACTATTTAAGGGGGGCTCCCATACAACAAACGTGATTTTTTTTTTGCTGTTTTTTTATCTTTGTGTCTAATGTTGTATAGATAATAGTACAGAACCCTTCGTGCGCGAGTCCGACTCGCACTTGGCCGGTTTTTTTTTGTTTAATATAGTTTTGACATTATATTATTATTTTTAATTTGTATTTTCGTAATAAATTTGACTTTGACGAAACCTGCGTCTATTTGGTATGGGATTTGTTTTTACTGTGTTTTGTTTCAATGTTTGTACTTTTTGGAAATAAATTGATTCTCAAATATTAAATATACTGAATTTTAGTTACAAAGTCACCTATACAGTCGACAGCGCATCAAACTTTACAAGCCTGCACAACTCTCGGTTACCTTGTAGGCGACTTTGTAACTAAATTACAGTATGTTTTATTCATAAAGACGACCTTACACGTTATACTCAATATTTAATATTTGAGAATCAACTACAAGTTCGCAACTATAATGTTTTTTGTTTCACTATATAATTAATAATAACGATCTCTGTATACAAAATTGATACAAGGTGTAACAAAATACACATCTGTCCGAAAATGTGGCGTCCTACTTATCAAGCTTTCACTGTATTTTTTACGATTTAGAGGTTATCCACCTTTAGATTATAAAAAATACCTTTCAGCCGCATAGGTAACTGGTGCTTCGTAACCAGTTGCGATCGAATATATTTTTGTCCTTGCACGAAACCAGTAATTAAACCGAACTAAACTTTGTAGAAATAGAATAATTGAACTTTATTTATGCAGTTTATTCGCTGGCCGGTTACGTACAAGGACGAAAACGTATTCGATCGCAACCGGGTTCAGACAAAGATGAAAAAGTATTCGATCGCAACTGGTTTCGTACAAGGATGAAAAAAAAATTCGATCGCAACTGGTTACGAAGCGTCAGTTACCCAGGCGGCCGAAAGGAAAAAAATATATCACCTGTTCCACACATTTCAATGATGGAAAGTTTATTACCAAAGAACACTTTTTGAAGAAGTTTTTTTGCTTTTTATTCAATTCAATTAAATTCAATTCAAATATTTTTATTCATTGTAAAAACAGAATGAACGTCAAAGTTGTTAGTTTCACAATTAATGGATTATGTGGAGAAGAAACTAACAAAGAAACTCCACATTTATTCTTTTCAAAACACGTTTTAACTTAATTAACAGAGTTTTCAACTTAAAATATTAGTCATGAATGTGTTGAACACTAGTCACAATCGTCCTTTAAATAATATCAATCTACTGTTTAATGCCAAACATCTTTGTCTTCTAAGTAATCCTTGATGTTATAGTAAGCCTTTTTGCACAGAATGTGCTTAACACATTTTTTAAATCGCGTTGGAGGTAACTCTAATATATCTTGAGGAATTTTGTTGTAGAACCTTATACAGTGCCCCATAAAGGATGTGTTAACTTTTGCAAGTCTAAATAGTGGAAATGACAATTTATGTTTATTTCTAGTATTAAAATTATGGTGGCCACCAATATTTTCGAAGTCTTTGATATTTTTTCTAACGTACATAATATTTTCATAAATGTATTGACATGCAACTGTTAAGATGTTGGTTTCTTTGAAGAAATCTCTTAGCGAATCCCTACTACCTAACTTGTAAATAAATCGGATGGCTCTCTTCTGTAAGATGAAGATCGTCTCAATGTCTGCTGCCCGACCCCACAGTAGTATGCCGTAGGACATAATACTATGGAAGTAACTAAAATAAACAAGCCTAGCAGTTGCAACGTCAGTGAGCTCTCTAATTCTTTTGACTGCATATGCTGCAGAACTAAGCCTGTGTGCTAGTTTTACAATATGAGGACCCCATTGCAATTTTGAATCGATTGTGATGCCTAGAAAAACGGTATCTTCTACAAATTCTAGTTTTTCTTTTCCGAGTACAATGTTGTTTTCAACTAATCTTTCGTTTGGTAAGGTAAACTTTATACATTTTGTCTTTTTGGAATTTAGAAGCAGATTATTTGCCGTGAACCAATCCAACACACGCGAGAGAGCATCATTTGCATCGTCAAGATTATTTTCTTGTCTCTTAATTTTAAAAATAAGTGACGTGTCATCTGCAAATAATACTATCTCGGACATGTTTAGGGTTCCGTTATCAACAAGGAACCCTTATAGTTTCGCGATTTCCGTCCATCTGTCTGTCTGTCCGCGGCTTAGCACAGAGACGATAAGTACGGTGAAATTTTGTACATATTTATTACGCCGAGAAAACCGTAGAATAAAAACTCGAAGAATCATTTTTGGGGCACCTCCCCTATACCTAAATTTGAGATGCATTTTTTTCTTGTTTAACCCATAGTGTGGGGTATCGTTGGATTGGTCGTTTAAAAGTATTCTACCCAGAATACTTTACTACACCCGTAGGAAGACCATTTTTCGATTTAATGTTCGATTGCGAAATATTAACCTTTAAAGCGCCATTTCTTGTCAGAGTAGGGCGTCTCCTCCCCTCTCCTGGCTAAACGGTTGATTATAAAAACCTGAAAAAGGCAGTAGCACATATAATGAACTTAAAAGGAAAACTATCATCGCTAAGTAGGCCTTACACGTTAACGAGTAATAGGCGACCAACTTATCAAAGGAAAATTTGTTTACTTTGATGAAGTTGTTAGTTATGTAAAGCCCCTCTTTTCACGGAACTCTCACTGCGCGTGGCTTGATACTTGGTACTTGGCCAGTTGATATTGACGAGTTGCAGATAAATATGGGGTAAGTTTGTTACACCCCGTACATTCATGGTTTCAAATAATAATTTATTCTCGTCCTAATTATACTGGAAAACCACTAGGAAGTAATTATACAAAATTACACAAATGCCTCCTTCACATTCAAATTAGCCGGCAAATCCCATTATTTTACAAGTATATCTTTCGGGGGATGGAAGGTGGCTACCAACCTTATGTTGTTTTCCCACCCAGAGAAGGTACGCACTGAACAGTACAAAAGCATCACTTCAAAAGCCTCACTCACTAAATATAAACGTACCGAAAGCAGTCCTAGATAAGCCTACAAGTAAATTAAGCAATCGCTTAGGGCATCATGTCACAGGGGTCACCACACGCGATTTTTTTCTCATAATAAAGTTCAGTGACGTCATTGTGCAAAAATAATTATGTGCCTACCGACTAATATGCGTAACAAACTTTTGAACATACATGTTTTAAAAGGTACGCATCTAGTGATTGACGAAAATACATGTTTTTTAATCAATATTGGTTTAATAGTGAAAACCGTTTCAAACCTGGTCACTGCATAGTATACAGGCCGTCTTTCAACCAGAAGGAGAGGGAGATAGAGTAATATTGTCATTAGCCTCCTCAGTCCTGAGTCCAGAGGCCTGACCTTGGAAATGACAATTAAAAAACCTTTGTTAATTTCATTTCAGGACTTAGTAAGGGCATGAGCTTGGTCACTACTTGTGCCTGCCGCAGATACCCCAGATATTCCATGCTTCCTCAAAATCGTTTCTTCTACATCGATCTATTTCTGGATGTAGCGAAGCGCATTGCCTACCCCGGGCCCTAGCGCCTCTGTTTATAACACAAAGTGTGATTGATGGCCTCTTATCTCGGTAGGTGCACACTCAACCCATCGCCCCGGTACCCTCAGAAGATCCACTCAGTAATAAAACCCCTATTCCTTGCAATATTTAAATATCGTGGATAGAAAAAAAGTAACAAACATAACATGTCATGTCATGTGATAAAATGTCCCATCAGGTCATGTTAAATACTTTTTTACACGATACGGTATGACATGGAAATATGGAGGCCGACCGCACACGAAACTGTAGACTTGGCATAGATATAATGGTGTAGCACTGAATTGGCCACACGCGGATGAGACCTGTCACCTGTCATCAGCATTATTTCTTTAAGTGATTAACCAAATACCATCCAGACAACACAATCATTTGTCCTGGTTCCAAACTAGAATACTGCACTATGGCACCCGGATAAGGACGTTTCAAATAGGGAAAACACTCAGAAAGAAAGAAACAGAAAGTCCATTTCTATAAACCAAAGCACATTGGCTCCCAAAGGGATTCAAAGCAACAACCTACATCTTGCTAATCAAGCTAGCTCCCGCTGGACCAAAAAGACAGTCACTTACGAGTTGACCTCCTTGCAGAAGATATTCTGTCCCGTCTGCCCTGAAATATGGACTGCTTACCGATCCCCGTGCATATTTAGGGGGGATTAAACCGAGAAAAGATTGACGTTGCATTAGCTGATGTTGCTGGAGAATGGGTGGCATTAAGGCCGCTCCACACTTAAGCCGTGAACTCCGCTACCCAAAGTAATCTCAAAATGTACAATAACGAAGCCTTTATACGTACCACTGTAGGGCACAGGCCTTCTCTCAGAGGGATAGTACAGCATTAATTAATACGCGTGCCCACCACGGATTGGTAATTTCAAGCGCTGAAGTATAAACACCTCAAGCATTTGGATTTCCTCACGATGTTTTCATTCACAGTCAGCGAGTGTTACAGCTACTAGCTACTAACAAATTCACAAAGTCACATGAAGTCGTTATCTTTAAGCCGTGACTCCTAGGACCCAGTCTTTACGCCACACCCTGTGTGGACCCACAGTGAACACGTCGGCTTCGAGCTAGGACCCGTGTGAACGAAAGTTGGAAATCTGTGAACCTTAACGTCAATCTATATTGAAGCATTTGTTGAGTTTAAAGATTGTGGGACTTGAACGCGCAATGTACTTAAAACACAAACAGTTTTTTTCTGTACAACAATAATGAATAGAAGGTACAAAGGGATAGAAATAAACTCGCATTCGCCTGGACACTTCAGGGAGGTGTTGTTAGAATCGTTGTCATCCTGGGTAACTTAAGATAAATTCAACAGGAGATCAACCTTTGCAAAGTCGCCCATAATGTAATCCCAGAGAGTAGAGTGCAAAGGTTGTGTTGTCGAAGGAGCGAATGTGCGCAAATCTCGCGATTGGGTACGAAAACCATTCCGTACATAGCGATCACGCTTTTCCAATGAGACCATATTATTACCCCTGTGACGTCTGTATGTCCATTCGTCTGACCTATAAAATTGACAATATCTCTCGAACCGTATCAGGTAACTAGTTAGAAAGTTCACAGAACATGCTGTGTTATTACGGCGGATTACCCGAGAAATATTAAAAAAAGAAGAGTTTGAAGAAGAGAAAAAAGAACAAGTGTCAAACTAGTAGTAATTACAACTTCAGTTGTATAAATAAAAGATATCTAAAAACCGGGCAAGTGTGAGTCGAACCTACGGTAAGGGGCCCAAACTTTATGAAAGACTTTAGATAAAAAGCAGAGACAAATTTTCTGATGGTACGTGACGCCCTAGCTGATGATATTAGCAAATTATATATTATATTTTTAACTTTCTATGTTCATATTCCGTGTGGCACCGGATTAAGAATAGCGTCACTCCATTTCCTTCTGTGGATGTCGTAGAAGGCGACTAAGGAAATCAATATCCAGGAGACGGGCAGCAGCGTCTTCCTGAGATTCCAACCTCATACTGCGATCGCCAACTCGCCTGCCAAGCGTGGCGATTATGGCAAAATCCCTCATGGTTATGAAAACCACGAAGGAGGCCTATGTCCTGCAGTGGGCGTCGAATGGCTGATGATGATGTTCTTAGGGTGCTTTCAACTTTCATTAGTCTTTAAGCAGTTACGGCCCAGAACTTAGCGGCGCTGACTGCGTTATCACTTGCAATAATTAGGTCCTCCTGAGTTGTTAGGGCACGCAGGGCAAGATGAAAGAACGATGACCTTCCTATCGATTTCCTAGCTAGTCTTCGAACAAGATGTAACGATTTCCCGTCAAAGTCTAACCAGACGGCTGTGCCGGCCAGCTACTATAAAGAGGTATCGTTACAGTACGGAACCCTGGGTGCTCGAATCCAACTCGCACTTGGCCGGTTTTTTTATAGGTACAGGCTTTTTCGGCGATTGTGGAATAGCCTCTAGTTTGCTCGGCACCGTGGAACCCGTTTTGGATTAACATTTATGTTGAAAGGAGCTTAAGCCCTTTAAACGTTTTTGAGTGGGACAAATTACACAATCATTGGGTACCGTTAATAGGTATTACACGGCTGTGATTGGCATGTACACGCGACGGCACGCTGATCTGCAGACTGACACGCTGTAATCGTCTCTACGCCTTTATTCACGCTGGAATCCGGGTGGTTAGCAAGCCGCGATTATGTAAATATCAGACGTAAAATAAAAAAAATAGAGTGAAGAAATCTTAATAAAACTGAATTTTAACGGTAAGTATTTACTCGTTTACTTTTCCATTTTTCAAATTTTACATCCAAATTTCAATAGAGATCGTGGTTGGAACATAGCTACAGCATGGGAACCAGTGCTTAAGTGCATGAGACCCCCTTGCTAGAAGTGTGACTGTAGATTTAATATTAATTTCTAATAATCAATATTTTTGAGTTTATAAAAAATAATTGTTTTTTAAATTGAATTTTAATTTCAATAACTAATAATGAGGATTTATAAGTTTATAAAAAATTATTGTAGTGTCAATTTCAATTTAAAAATTTGCCAAAATATTTTTGGAACGTAACTTAATAATTTTTGCCGAGGGTGGTAAACTAACAGTTAATGCTTTCAAAAAGACGCCTGTCACCGAAACGTCGGAAAATTGTAAAATTGAAAAGTGAACGAGTAAATATCCGTTAAAATTCAGTTTTACTATGTCTAGTGCTCGTGTTAACCTCAGGAAATACTACGAAGAAATCTTGTTTTGAAAAATTGGCGAACAATTAATTATTACCGCCTCTTCGACTATCAGAACAATGATCCGCGGACCCTAGGCGTGCGCGCTCCGCTCTGGCTGGCCAAAACCAGCCAAGTGCGTGTCGAGCCACGCGCAATGTAGAGTTCTGTAGCAAAAGGGTTTTTTTATCTGCTTTACAGAACTAATAACTTCATCGAAGTCATTGTCAATGGATTTTGTACGATATTTTACTTTTATAATTTTGCTTTTTTTAAAATGCAATAAAAGTATCAATAAATAAATAAAGCCTACTTAGCCGTGATACTTTTCTTTTTAAGTTCATTACATGTTCATTAGTACCCTGAATTTTCTCACGTTTCTACAATCAACCGTTTAGCCAGGACGGGGGGGGGGACGCCCTACTCGGACAAATATTTGCGCTTCAAAGCTTAATATTTCGCAAACGGAACCCTAAATCAAAAGATGGTCTTCCTAAACCTACACTTTTTCAACGACCAATTCAACGATGCCCCACATGATGGCGTAGACGAAAAAATCGTCCACACTTTTCATGTTATGGAAGGTACAGAAAAAACATTTTTTTTCCAACTTTGTTTTTCTTCTTTAACTTTGTCGGCGTGATAAATATGTATACACATACCAAATAAGAGCTTTCTAGAACCACCGATCCTTGCGCTAGGCGGACGGAACCTTTTCCGCTTCATCAACATTCATTAGGCGCTTTATACGCGCACACCGGTTTCGGGTGCTTTTTGTCTTGCCATTCGCTTATGGTGCTTATGACTGGCATACGTCGTCTAAATAGGGGATGCGTCCCTTACTGGCCCTTCCACCTTCATTCACAATCACATGCGTGATTGTAATTTCTGAAAATTCAGGAAACTTATCGAAATGTGTCAACGAGATTTTATCTGTACAAGAAAATGACTTATTTCCTTCTTATGCAACCCCGATGAATATAATATAAATAGCTTAAAACAAAACAGCTTAAAGCAAACAGGGAGGGTGAGCACACACTGAAACAGGACCCGGCTAAAACAACAAACTTACTCAAACAACAAGTTTACGATAACTTCGATAGTTATGTTACAATAAAGTAAGTGGGTTATACGTTGTGTAACTAAATCTTCATAATATCTATCCAAAAATGGCGGATTCTACTCGTTAATTCATACGGAACCCTCGCAGCGAGAGTCCGACGTGCACTTGGCACTTTAATTGCAAAAAAATAATTGTTTGTTTTTTTTCTTCTACAAAACACAATCACTTGTACGGGTCCCAAACTAGGATACCCTGTGCTACTGTAACCAGGCAAGGACATCAAAAGCATCAAAATATACTCAGCCTACATATACGGCCCGAAGGCAGCGGCTAACATAGTAACATAGTACATTGACATTCAGCAAACAGAATGTAAATTCTTTACGTTGAAATAAATTATTCATTTCTGATATTTTTTATTTAATTGACAGGTCACATTATGAAAATTATTTGTCGTAGAGAATATAATTATCCACGGTTATTTATCTTTTAACATGGCCTATCCAATTACCTATATTAAAACATATTTTGTGCAAGTTCTCCATTGGACTTTGTCGAATAATTGACAGCTAGTCCTCTCTATAATTTCATTGATACTTGCTTTAGCGAATGTATGAAACAATTAATACTTTAAGAAAAATAATACTAAAATTATTAATTTAAGTAGCAAATTATATTTTCTTAATCCAAAACCCCGGATGGCGCAGCGTGGGAAGGCCCCCCACCAGATGGTCTGACGACTTGGTTACAGGGGCGGGGAGTTGCTGGATGCGAGCGACACAAGACCGGGAAGCTTGGAAAACCATGAGGAAAGCTTATGTCCTGCAGTGGGCGTCGAATGGCTGATGATGAATCCAAAACTAAATGTATGATAACAAAAATATTTCTGTAATGCCAGTAATTTTGTTGTCTAGCAAAGCCCTAGGTAGGCCGCATTTGTTAAAAGTATACTAATGTTCTTACAATCATAAAAAATAATAATGTGCGAGCGAGACAGCATTCGGTCGAACGTAATAGCGGCCTTAAGGGGCTCCAAGGGGTAACACTCGCCACCGAGGAAAAATCATATCTTTTTTACAGATCGAATTTACAAAAAGTGTGTTCAATCCCTAAATCATGTTATGAGTGATTTTCGGGTCGCATTGCCGTGAACCCAAGGCAAAAACTCTAGGAATAGATAGCATTCACGAGAAAAACGCCCGTTTTTGACAAAGGTGCTGTCTAGTCACAGGTTCGTGATCCTAGGTTCTTTATCGTGGGTCCTAAAAATCGCTGTTAACATATTTGAGAGATTGTACAGACACTTTTTGCAAATCGTCATCAACATCATCAGCCATTTGACGCCCACTGCAGGACATAGGCCTCCTTCGTGGTTTTCATAACCATGAGTGGCAGCAGCGTCTTCCTGAGATTCCAACCGCATACTGCGATCGCCAACCCGCCTGCCAAGCGTGGCGATTATGGCAAAAGCCCTCATGGTTTTTGCAAATACGATCTGTAAAAGAAGATATATTTTTTTCTTCATTGGTGGCGCTAGTTAGCCCACTGGATCCCCTTAATGAAGGAGGATATTTTTATTATTAAGATTCTTTATTGCACAAAACACATTTTTGATACAAAGGCGTACTTAATGCTAAATAGCATCTACCAGTCAACCTCTGGTTGACGTACGTAGGTACGTACGTACATTCGTACCTTCCAGTGTCTACCGCTTTGACTATATTTTGAACGCACGCTGATGCGAGTTATTGCATTCCCAAAATAAAACTCCAGTTCTTTGGTGTAGGGGCTGATATTGCCACTAGAAATCCTCGTAAGTATCTCTAGAGTTCGTGATGGTTTTATTACAAACAGGTAGGGGGCAATATGCTTTTGTGCATTGCCTCACTGCCCGTGAATTTCCTACGAATGCTAGACCGTTTTTTAATGCGCTTTTCTCAGAGATTTTCATTTTGGTCTTGCAGTGACTTTATTACAATTTAATAAATAACTTCCACACAACACAATCACTCGGCCTGGTCCCAAACTAGGATACCCTGTGCTATGGAAACCAGGGCCCTTATTATGAAGCAGCGATATGCTCGGAAGGGTCGTCAGCGTCGCGCTTGAGCCCGACAACTCACTCGAATCTAGCGACAAATACGGTTCTTTTTTGAATAGTGTCCATAGTTGAATAGTAATAGCTGTTCAAAAAAAGAGCCGTATTTGTCGCTAGAGTGACGTTGACGTCACTTCCGATAATGTCGCATATTTCATAATAAGGGCCCAGGCAAACACATAATAACAAATACACCCAGACTGAGGCCATTTGTACAAATGTACGGCGGACCCTGTGGGAATCGACCCCACGATCTCTACTTGGTAATCAGATAAGATACCGCCAGACCAACGAGACTTGAAATTTGCTTGTGAGTGACTTGACATGTCTTGACTAGACTGCCTCGTTGGTCTAGCTACGCCGGAGGTCGTGGGTTAATAAAAACCGACTTCGAAACACTACAGGACTAAAAAGTTAGAAATAATTAGAATTAGAAGTATTTATACATGTAGGTATTGTAGAAGTTTAAATTGGAGCAGGTGCCCAAAATATATTTGCTGGTCTTGAAACTGGGCACCGACTACAAATTATACTTCTACAATACCTACATGTATAAATACTTCTACTTCTAATTATTTTTAACTTTTTAGTGCTGTAGTGTCGAAGTCGGTTTTTATTTTTTATTTAAAAATTTTTAATTTTTCAATTTTTAATGGGGGAGCGGGAGAAAAATAAATAAGTCCCTTATGACCATAATTTACCCTACTTAATTCGTTGCTTTAAAATTTGATGTTCTAAATTTCCATCTCCGAAAGTCCTCACCAGAATATCAGAATATAACTTGGGACTACGTTTACGCTATTTTATGAAACATACGGATATTACTAAAGGATGGGCCCCAATAGGGCTTATTTACTGCTGTCCATTGAAGAGTTCCGTTCTTCATCTCTGAAAGTCTCCATCAGATCTTCACCAAATTAAAATGGGACCAATGGGACGTTATACCTGTTTGAACAAAAAAGAATTGTCAAAATCGGTTAAGATTTCACGGAGTTATGGAGGAACATAGCCAAATAAAAAATATAATACGCGTCGAATTCTAGTCACGTGGTACAAAAACGCGCCATACAAATCGGACTCAAACTATGACGTAACACCTTATGTTTAGAACCTTTTCTACACATACAAAACGAATCTGTGTGGATTTCGTCTGTGAATTTTTTTTATCTGCCTGACATGTTTTCCGTTTTAAATTAAATAAAACGCTGTATATTTTTATCACGCATTTTATTGTACATGCGTAAGTGGTCCTTCGAGCCGGATAATAATATATGAAGCGTTAATCAATATTCGCATTATCTCGTAAAATAATATTTTTGTGCATCTACACACTCTTAAAAAACGTTTAGACTTCCATGAAAAAACGAAATCTTACATGTTTTTTATTATTGGAGTAACTTGATTTTTCGCATTATTTGGGACCCAAAAAACACCAAAAATATATTTTTATGATTCTACTCTTTATTTTCGGCGTCGGGGAGTCGCTGGATGCGGGCGGCACAAGACCGGGAAGCTTGGAAAGCCATGGGGGAGAGGCCTACGTCCTGCACTGGGCATAAAAGGGCTGATGATGATGATGATGATCATTTTTCATGCGTTTTTCTATGTCTCCTGTGGTATAAAAGCAATGCCACTTCAATCTAAGTTTCATTAAAGTTCCCCATTATCCCTGAACAATTAACAATGAAGCAAAAATACGTCCCTTAGAAGACCCATCTCATAACATATAGCAGGTTAATGAAATGAAAGTCCTAAATCACTGTGATAAACGTTCAATAATCCCAAAACGTCGTGGTAATTGATATCTATCTGGTCGAATAAATCGATGACACTACGCCACGGATTTGTGCTTGGCTCCACTACATTAGCGGTATAAGAAACAGTGGCGGAGATGCAAAGGCAAAGATATGTATTATCAGTTTCAATTTAAGAAAACACGATTCCTTAAAATACTGCTGCAGTTGAAATATTTAGTGGTAAAAATAATAAAAGTATATTCGCATACAAAATAATTTCCGTCACTATAAATTAATAAACATCTTTAAAAAATGTGTTTTCCACGGTAACCGTGGAAACTCGATTAGACCGTTGCCTAATAGAGTGTTTTAGAAGAATTATATTTTTATCAAGGTGCACAGAGTGCGCTAGGCCAAGTTCTGCGCTGGCCCGCGCTGTGCACATACACGAAGCGATTCGAGCACTTTTCGACCCCCCTCTATCTTTGAAGCCAGTTATGCCAAATGACAAAAAAATTGCCGAGGGGTTAAAGTTACCGAATTGAAAGATTACTCTAAATTTCATGTTTCCAGCTATTGTAGTTTAGAAGATGTGAGGGTCCAAAAATGGAATTTTGTCCAGTGACTTGGCGTAAGTCGCCCATATGTATTTGATTGCAAAATTCTATTAGCTCTGACTACTTTGATTCATCCCACATTTCGAGCTTGACGTTGCAACATCAGCAATACTTTGCTATCATTTTGGAGGTTTAACTCTTGATTAAGGTTACTGTTATCATTTGTTATCTAAAGACCAGGTCTTTTGTGTTACAATTATCTGACAATGTGTCGCCTCCCGCGACTATTCTTGATTGATAGGAGCACCTCATCGTGTCCTCGAGAACAATTTATTGTACATAAAAAAGGAAATCACAACGATATTTCAGGCGGCCTTGTATCTAAAAGTGATCTCTTTCAGACACCCTAATCAACTGAGTGAATTGGAGATAAGTAGCAAGAATTTGTAAACTTAAGGCGGGACGATTCGCATACAAATGATTATTACCAAATACGGTAAAAAAATACATAATTATACACTGGAATTATGTCTGTCTGCATTAATTAAGATTTTTATTTGCGCCAATATACAGTTTCTTAAAAAAACACTGGTTTAACTCCTGAACTGCCCTCGCGGAATGCAACGTATAGGTGGCCCATACTAAGTTGGACACAGATCTGTGTCGCGGCAGACGAGTGGTTAATAGCTTAAATGAATTCGACACTTTAGTCCATACAAACATTGTCGATCTTATGTAACCTATTAAACTACAGTTTTATTCAAGGAAAAATGTATTGGCTCAAATAAAAATCTTAATGAATGCAGACAGACATAATTCCAGTGCACAATTATGTATTTTTTTTTAACAAATTTGGAAATAATCATTTGTAAGGGAATCGTCGCACCTTAAAATATTAGCTCACTGACACCAATGATTGGAAGGGCCCTGAGACGTGACTTATCTCTGCTGACGTAACATCCATCATCCGCATCGATTGCGCCCGCTCGACTACATAAAACATAATCGAGAACATTTGGAAGCAAGACACCTAGCGAAAAGATGTCAGCTGTATTTTTACGCGACTGCGAAAGTAAAGGAGGGTTGCGTTTTTAGTGCATTCGTATATTTGTTAGTATATATGTAAGTATGTAAGTAATACTTACATATATATGTAATCCATACATACATGTATATGTAAGTAATACTTGAATATAACTATGAATATATATATTTGTATGTACATATTTCTTTAACACCACGAGTAGGCTTAACGCATTTCGAACATGAGGTGTCAAATTAACGTCTTATACCCAGTAACACCCATCATAAACTAAGAAGAAAAACAGAATGGCGCATGTCAGCTGACATAATTGTTAGGATCACTATAAAGTATACAAAACATACGTAACATCCCTCCATCCCCTCGACCCCCGCTCGATTAAATAAAACATATTCGAGAACATTTGGGAGCAGAATACACCTAGCAAGAAGATATAGGCTGTATTTGTAAACGACTGCGAAAGTAAAGGAGGGTTGAGATTTTGGTACATTTCTATATTTGTTAGTATATTTACGTAAGTATGTATGAATATATATTTCTTTATGATGGCGGCTTGACATGTTGATGTAATTGTTAAGCAAATTAGAAAGTATACAAAATATACGTAACATGCCTCATCTGCATCGATTTCACCCGCTCGACTTCATAAAACATAATCGAGATCATTTGGGAGTAGAATATTCAGCTAACGAGAAGATGTGGGCTGTATTGACTCGACTGTCGTAAAGGATGGTTACTTTTTTGGTGCATTCGTATGTTTGTTAGTATACAAGTAAGTATGTATATATATTTCTTTAAGATGATGAATAGGCTTGACGTTTTTCTAGCATGTAAAAACCAGTGACGCGAGGGCAGGTAAAAACAAAATGGCGCATGTCTGCTGGCGTGCTGGCTAGGCTCACTAAAAAGTATATAAAATAGAGACAGACAGATAGAGAACACTTTATTGTACATAAAACAGGAAATTGCACAGATATTTATTAACCTAAGAGTACAGACGGCGACCTTATCACTAAAAGTGATCTCTTCCAGACAACATTTGGATGGACTGGAACAATACATTGGAGAAGGAAGTAGGTGTACAAACAAAGAAAAATAACAACTTTAGAGGTACGTTTATGCATTATACAAGCCTAAGTAAGAAAGTCAATGTATAAAATATCAACAGATATGTACAAATAATCATCATCATCATCATTTAGCCACAGGAAGTCCATTGCTGGACATAGGCCTCTTCCATGGATTTCCAAAAAGACCGGTTGGAAGCGGCTTGCATCCAGCGTCTTGCTGCCACTTGGATGAGGTCAGCCAAGTCATACAAATAATATACACATTTAAAAAATAATATGAAAATAATATGCTTTAACTACCTCAGTGACTCCCACAGTCGGGCCCTTCGGTCTGACCAGAATCTGATGCTAAAGATTCCAAGTCATTCGACGAGGTTCTTAAGCAACTCATTTGCTGTTAGGGCCGCCCGGCTGTGGAACGATCTGCCGGTTTCAAAAAGGCGCTCTTCTTCCCCAGCTATCTTTAAAAGCAGGGTTCACGCTCTATATCTATCACTCTAATTTATTAAATAGTCAATTATTATTGTTTTCCTGCATGTAGGTATGTCTTATCTTTTGTCCTCTGGTAGAACTTTATTGTAATTTATGTAACTTTATGTATGATTATAATTGTTACATCTATAGTATGTAAAGGTATAAGTAAGTATATTATTATTATGTATAAGTATGTAAATGAATATTCATATTTGCACCTACTACCCGTCTCACTTTTCCTTCAACAACTTTCCATCGTCGGTTGCCTGGAAGAAATTGCTATAAGCAATAAGGCCGCCAATTGTACTGCATTTTTGTAAACATTTCATGTCTGTGTTTTTCCTGGTACAATAAAGAATATTCTTATCTTATCTTATCTTATCTTATGAAAATATATATTATGTATACATACATAAATTTGTAAGTTAAACACATGAACAGGACATAAATAAAACACAGATAATATCAGAACAATATAACAAATTATAACAACAGTACGCCAGCGAGACAGTTCCTTTACTATACGAATCCTTTCCTTCTCCTTTACTAACCTTATTACGAAAACGTATCTGTAAGCAATTAAAAGAGAAGTTTAAAATTCAACAGACTCACTTTTAAAGGCCTTGTTAAAGACTGTTTTGCAGCCGGGTTTTTGTTTATTTTATGCAAAGTTTTTTCTACCTTCCTTCGCGAATTTGTCTCAGCGGCGTTAGTGGTGGTTGATTTATTTTTCTTTTCCCTAGAAAGACTACACATGCGTTAATGCAATGGTGGTGCACCTTTAATGGTGTAATTTCAAAGTATGAATTTGAATAATTGGTTTGGTACCGTCATATTTGAAAGTACTCCAGCATGGGTAAAACGACCACGCGAGTCGCGCGCTTTAAATGTCAAAAGTCGCGACTTTCCGGTATATTTATTGGCAAATTCTGACGTTTCGGCGCCATATCAACCTACAATGCGTGCATTCTACTCAGTTACGTTACGGACGAATTTGCAACAAAAATTTTAATTTGACCGGCTGTCGACAGACCTTTGTGTAAACGTTATATTATGAATAGTCCAACGATGTTAAGACGACGCAGATACGATTATATCGACCAATGGGAAGTGTGCTATTGCATGGCTAATCCAAAAAGATTTCCATAAGCTGGCACAGATGATAAGTTTCATTATCTGGAACTCCTATCCCCTATAATATCCCGGAAGGGGTGCTATATTTTTCCGTAGCCTGGGTATAAACAGTGGGGTCGCACTCAGGATACGTAATTTGCAGTTTGTATCGCCCAGTTTGTACTGTAGAGTCTGTTTTTACGACCCCGTGGCGCAGTGGTAGTGCATCTGCATACCATGCGAGAGGTCCCGGGTTCGAATCCCGGCTGAGAAAAAAAAAAAACAACCTCAGGTCTTGGATGTTTACATGTTTGTGATGTCGTTGTTTTTGGTTCCCACGACACAGGGTATCCTAGTGTGGGGCCAGAACCAATGTATGTGCCTGTATGTAAATGTTTATGTTTATTCTCTTTATAATTTTAAGCTAATTTAGAGGTACTATGAATGTGTCGATTGATTGATTGGATGGCAAATGGCTAACCCTGGTCTTTGCCGGCATCTTTGGGTTACAGGCGTGAGTTTATGTAATGAAATGTAAGATTGTGTGCGAGATATTTCTATAAGCCACAAAGTGTCCCACTGTGCTGCTGTTTAGAAACGATAGGCATTCAATAAAAGATAGGGTTAAATGAGGGTTTTTGATACTCGCATTTACACGTTTTTAATAAGAGTCACTTCTGGGCGACTCTTACCAAAAATGGCTCTACATTCTTTAGCCCATGTAGCACCAGTAAATTATAGCAGCGTTGTTGTTGCTTTTTTTTAATTTTTAGCTGCTTTTTGTCGGCGAGTATAATATGCAAGTCTAAGCCAAATTTTAGCTTTCTAGTAAGCGTCTCTGAGCTAAGCCGCGGACAGGCAGACAGAAGGATAGACGGCGAAACTATAAGGGTAATAATGTTACGTCTGAAAAAGATGTATTTTGGTAACAAGGCCGTCGTCTGCATTCTTTGGTTAAGCAATATCTGTGTAATTTCCTTTTTATGCATAAAAAGAAAGAAAGAAAGAAAGAGGATACACAGAAATACGAAGTAAACATAAAGGTATACAAACAAAAGACACGAACGTCAACAAAACAGAGATAAAACAAAACAATCGTGAAGAGAACATGTGAGGCATATAGAGTTAAAGTACAGTAATGTATGGCACCCAGCCACCTCGGACCCCAAACGCCTCAAGTGCCTCCGTGACAACAAAAAAAGGGGCTCCAACTCAGCATACTTTACCGGTGTGTTCTATAATCAGCATAACACCAGCAAAACTGATGTTCTCTATTTTTCTTGGCAGTCTCAAAGCCTGAGAACCTTTACATTTTCTTTGCCATCTAATCCATCCGCCCGTTTTGGAAGGCAAAAGTAACGAGGACCGTTGCATAGTAACCGAGTAGACGCTTTAGGGATGATATGCCCATCAATCTTACTCATTTTATCCGGAGTTTCTCATCGCAACTATAGGCGCCTTCAGTAATTCCATTGAGCTTAGTTGGGAAAAAATGTAATTACTCTGATGGAGTGAGCATATGGAACTTTCGCGGTTGATTGATCTAGCCGGTATCTTGGTACGGAAAAGAGAGTCAACTGTTCAATAATTTAAAACATGGGCCAGTAATTCTGGGCATCAGTTGACTAATTTTGCATCGTTTGGCATGAAAGATACAATAAAACTAAATTTGAACGGATATTTACACGTTCACTTTTGCATTTTACAATTTTCCGACGTTTCGGTACTTCTGCAAGTGCCGTGGTCTCGGTAGAAAAAGACGCCTGTCACCTCAGTCTACCAGCACCACGGCACTTGCAAAAGTACCGAAATGTCGGAAAATTGTAAAACGGAAAAGTAAACGAGTAAATATCTGTACGAATTCAGTTTTATTATGTCTAGTGCTCTTGTTAACCTCAGAAAATACTGTGAAAGATTATATTGTCTTAAATAACAAAAACTTATTTTGTTTCTTTGTTTATGCTTAAGGACTTAATAATAAATTACATTTAGTTTGCTAATTGAATTCTAAACATTTTCTAATAAGAGTCAAAAACATTTTACGAGATAACTCAAATATTGATAAACGCGTCATAAATTACAATAAGGCGTTACGAGCATCTTGTGACGTCATAGTTCGAATCCGATAGTAACCTAATAATAATAATATAAACTCACGCCTGTATCCCAGGTAGGCAGAGACCAGGGAATGCCCCTTGCTACGATCCTGACAGATCATTTTCGCTTCCTCAACATTCATTAGTCGTTGCATGCACGCACGCCGGTTTCGGGTACTTTTTATCTGGTACTTTTGATAGTAACCTGTCGCAAAATAATTCTGATTATCAGAAGTGTTAGTCGTAGAGGAAAAACCAACAACGATTACCTATTTGTACTTTACCCTCTTAAGTCCTGACCTTGAAAATAACAATGGTTTTAGATCAAGGTCAGGATTGAGGTTACGAGTATCATGGCCTCTTTGCTCGCTTCAAACCATTTTTTTCCGCAAGTTCTCCATTGTTTTACTGTTACCGTCGCTAGTAAATGCAGGTATGAAATAGATATTTCTACCCTACGAAAGATATAATTGCAACGTTGTCAGAATTAAATTTCCTTTGCCATGCGATATTTTTCATTTCCGATCACTAATTTATGCTTTTGTGAAAGGAATTGCTCCTTATTTATTCTCTTTCAGTATTTTTCTGCCATTACTAGAACAGCTTTGTCGGATTTTGTAATTTTGCTTTGGCAGCAATTTTAATAGCTATGCAAAATGCTATTTTCTGATCACAATCGTCGAGCAATTAGACGAATTAGGTGCAAAAAGGTTTTAACGACATGGGAAATGGTATAAACCACGCAACTTTTGCATAAACACTTTTGTTATGAAAAATATAGCATTTAATGTCGAGACTCGAGAGTTGTTATCCAAAGGTTGTCTGGAAAAGATGTCTTTTAGTGACAAGGCGTGAGTACTCTTAGGTTAAGAAATATTTGTGTCATTTCCTTCTTTTTATGCACAATAAAGTGTTATCTATCTATCGACATTGTGTTTTCCTTGGCAGTCGTATTAAGAAGTTTTACATTTTCTTTGCAACCCAATACAATCCGCCTATATTCGTCCCCTGCTGGACATAAATCCTGTCAAACTCCATACTAATTGCTATCGCAAATGTCGGGATTCCGACAAGATTTGGTGCGCATAATAAGCCCCTGGACTATCCTAGCAGTCACTAGCAGCAACTTACTTTAGTTTGTTTTCGCAAAGTCGAACTCAATGTAATTTAATTGAGTAGATTACCCGCATGCAAAGGTCGATTGGCTGAAGAATTAACAGTCGATAGCACATTAAGCTGTGAAAATAAGAAATTACTTGCACGCAACACAATCACTTGTCAATCAATCCTAGTCCCAAACTAGGATACCCTGTGCTATGGTAATCAGGCAAGGACATCACAAACATGGAAATACATCCAGACTGAGGCCATTTGTACAAATGTGCCGTACATTGGGAATCGCCCACAGCCCACAGTGGGAATCGAACCCACGACCTCAGGCATGAATCAGACGTGAAACCAAGGGCGGCACATATTGTTTACACCCATACACTCCACTCATCTGAGTATAGTAACTATATTACGGGACTTATATTTGTTTTAAATTGTAATGTGTGAAATGTGATCGACACGGCTGCGATTAGAATGTAATGTTGGTTTTAAATATAATGTATCAAATATAATCGACGGCTGCGAGTAGTCTTCAAGAAATAAGGTAGAGCAAAGGCAAATCATTGATATAGCTTATTGAATGTGGCGTAGCGTAGCTACAAGTCTATTCGTACCTTTATAAACTGGTTTCATACAAGATTCCTTTGAGAAATATTAATACTAGTAAACATCCTTTGACGACGTTTGATAGGCTGTATCAAATGCCTTTATACCTGTTACGTATATGATAGAAACGAAGATGCGATTCGAATGTTTGTAGTTAAGTAGGTAGGTAGGTATTGGTGTGTGTTTTTGACTTTCAATTTCGCGGGATCAAAGGAGTTTTTGACGATAGCAAAGTATTTTTTCAGCGGATCGTGGTAGGCTAATACGTAAGGTTATTTCAGGTACCTATTTAGGAATCATCGTTATCAGTCGAACTGTGCCAACTAACAAACACATTTCTATCTATCTATCCCACCCTTGAAATTGCCAATCCGTGGTGGGCACGCGTGATGATTAAGCCCATACTCTCTCTCTGAGAGAAGGCCCGTGCTCGGCAGAGATGGAAACCACGGTGATCTCATAAAACAATAAAACCTAATGGGCTTTTTAATCTCAACTCGGGTTCAAAGCCCACAAACTCCTTTTATACCACAAGAAAACAAGACGTTCTTACCTATTCAAACACTCATTAATACGAAATCCGAACGGTGCGAATGTCGCGGGTGATTATGTACCGGATGTTGTTACAGAGAGAGGGCGCTCGCGTTAATTTCCGGCAAACGCGGGCGCACCGGAAACGGGGAAAAATACTCGTTTCATTACTTTTAATAGTTGACGGAATAAATAAGGTTTTGGGGTATTCCGCGTTCTATGGCATGGTCATTTAAAGAAAGGGACTGAACAACCATTGACCTCTCTCTCACGCAATATGCATGGCAATACTGTATGAGCGAGAGGAAAATAGTTTTCCATTCTCTTTCTTTAATTACTAGTGTTATATACCTAAGTTTCATTAGGTTTGCGGTGGGTCATACAAATCGCAGTTGATTTAAGTTATTTATAGGCCGCTGTCCACAGTTGGACCAAGTTTGACTTGAATGAATACACTTTAACACATGTACGCGAAGGATTTGTGTAACGAGAGCATCACAATGATATTTAAATGTTACGTACTTAATAAAAAACCGGCCAAGTACGAGTCAGACTTGCGCACCGCGCACTATTTTTTAATAAATTCGTAACGCGAATTAATTAAGGAAAAAAAAACTGTTTTCTTTCATTTAGTTCGGGACACAAAAAATTTAGAAAGGTATTAAGTCACATTTGGTCGAGTTTTACCATTGATTGTGCTACTAAACGCGGCTATGCCGACATTTATAACATAAAACAACTTTTAATGACTTTCTAATCCCACTATCCCCCTACTTAAGACAAAAACTAAATAATCCTCATCATCGTCATCATCAGCCATTTGACGCCCACTGCAGGACATAGGCCTTCTTCGTGGTTTTCATAATCGCCACGCTTGGCAGGCGGGTTGGCGATCGCAGTATGCGGTTGGAATCCCAGAAAGACTAATTTCAACCCAATTAACTAAAAAACCAGATTTCTGCGGACCCCTCATATCTAGATGTTGTCTAATGCTGTTGCCAGCGACTTCGTTGTATTACGTGTATTTTTTCTATGTGCTATTCCAGACTATGATCTGTCTCTGTTCCTTTCCAGAGGCCTAATTATGCGCAAATTCTGTCGGAAACCAGACGTTAGTACAAAATATGACAGCTAAACATTAAGAATCCGTTAGGATTTGGTGCTCATAGTACAGGGGCAGAACCGTTGAGCCGTTATGGAGTGATTAAGTAACAAACATCCACCCATTGAAACTTTCGAATTTATATACCTAACAGTAGTAAGTTAAGATGAAGATGAATGGAAAGCCCTTTGAGGTCGCGCTGCGATCACTCCGAGCTAAACACTTGTATAACATAAGCAGCCTATATACGTCCCACTGCAGGGCACAGGCCTTCTTTCAGGGAGAGATGGGGGCTGGGGATCTCGACGAGGCTAGCAAAAGAGCAGACCTTCTTAGAGTTCCGTGTCAGAAGAGCGTCAAACGGGACTATGCCTGTCAGTCTGTAAGACTTATAAAAGGCGACTTCTCTTGAACCGTAATAGGCAGCCATTTGTTATTATTAGTACATTGTGTTATTATCACGGATTAGCATAGCATAAGCATAAGCAGCCTATATACGTCCCATTGTAGGGCACAGGCCTTCTCTCAGAGAGAAAGTATGGGCTTAATCACCACGCGTGCCCGCCGCGGATTGGCGATTTCAAGCGCTGAGGTATGTGAATAGCTCAGACACTCAGGTTTCCTCACGATGTTTTCCTTCACCGTTACCGAGTGGCATTGCTGCTATAACTTCACAAATGTATATAACTTAGAAAACAAAGGCATAGGTACATGCCCGCACTTTTTTATCTATTGGGAAATTTTAATACAAAATTTGCCATAATTTTATTTGTCAACTATTACGGTTCGAGAGTTATAAGCCAGAAAGGTTTAGGTCAGATGCACAAACCGAAGTTGTCGTCAAAGTAACTTTTAATACGGAACCCTCTAAAAAATTACTAATAACATCCCTTGAATACAGAACCGTAAAGAAAGAAGGAAGAATATTGTAGAACCTTTTATCACTAAAACAACTATAAAAAATCGACTTCATCGTAAACACGGTCTGAAGATCAACACATTCATGACTAATATTTTAAGTTGAAAACTCTGTTAATTAAGTTAAAACGTGTTTTGAAAAGAATAAATGTGGAGTTTCTTTGTTAGCTTCTTCTCCACATAATCCATTAATTGTGAAACTAACAACTTTGACGTTCATTAAGTAAACATTCTGTTTTTACAATGAATAAAAATATTTGAATTGAATTGAATTGAATTGATCTCTTCTTTTCAAACAAGAGATCTTGACCATATTTATATGGGACCATCCTTGAAAAATTAGGAAAGAATTAATGAAATCGGACGACGTGGGAAAGAATTAGCGCTGTACATTATATAAAAATATATGTGTATTAATAAATTGGGTAAAAAAGAGGCTTAAACACGATCTCCCTCTGCGTCTCTTTCTATCTCTCCATCGCAAAGAGAGAAACAGCTCTATTCCGCCGAATCTAGAGCTCGCTTCACGACCTCTTGCATTTGTTATTCAGACCACAATCTTAAAACTTGTAAACACCATCGTTTGTGTGTTTGTCAGTGGAAAACTTGCATGGAGCCAAGCGGCTCCTTTCTAAATGCAAATGAAGGCGGCAAGACAATCATCTGGCTCTCGCAAATGAGTGTACTTCCACCCGTAAAATTTACCTCGTTACCTACTTCATTCGCGTGCCGTGGGGTGACCACAAGATAATTGGTTAGGAAGAACCACAAAGACACAGCGGTGGTAGCCTAGTGGGTAGAACATTGGACTCGGAAGCGGGAGACCCAGGTTCGATTCCCAGTGCGGGCATGTACCTATGTCTTTGTTTTCTAAGTTATGTACATTTGTGAAGTTATAGTAGCAATACATCGTGAGGAAACCTGGGTGTCTGAGCTATTTGCATACCTATGTGGGCACGCGTGGTGATTAAGCCCACACTCTCTCTCTGAGAGAAGGCCTGTGCCCTACAGTGGGACGTATATATAGGCTGCTTATCATCATCATCAACCCATTATGTCCCCACCGAGGGGCACGGGTCTCTTCCCTGAGGAAGGTATAGGCCATACTCCACCACGGGGGCCAAGTCCGGATTGGTGGAGGCTTGTAGACTAGTGGCTCGTCTACTGTCAGAAGTTGTCAAGCCGCCCTAAGGCCTCTGACTTGGCTTAACGACTGCCATCTATCGACGGCAGCCGGCACCAACAGCTTAACGTGCCTTGCGAAGCACGGAACCGCGCGGAAAAATGCCACTAGCGTTAGGCATAGACGGCGACCCATCCATGCACTGAACGCGCCCTGTGTTGCTTAACCTTTGTGATCGTTTAAGATCACTCAGGCAGCCGGGGCTACGAGCGAGGCTGCTTATGGTGAACCGCAAATACTGAAGAAAGAAAGTAGGTACTAAACACACTGAAATCTGGGTGGTTTAAAAGCCGCGGTTATGTAATTAGTACTCGCCATTTATTGTGTACAATAAAGTGTAAAGTAATTAAAAATGGCATCCATTTCGACTATTACTTTTAAAACAGTTGTAAAAAAATTGAATTGTAAAATCTTGCTAAAAAAAAGACTGATGAAAGTATTACACACGCTGAAATCTAGGTGGTTTAACAGGCGCGGTTATGTAATTAGTAATTAAAAATGGCATTCGACTATTACTTTTAAAACAGTTGTAAAAAAATTTAATTGTAAAATTTTGCTAAAAAAAAGACTGAATTGAAAAAGAAAAATTTGAATTGTTGTTAAAAAATGCGTGAACTATTAGAACCGCCTCTGCGTCTATCAGAGGACCCAAGCACTACTCTGGCTGGCTACTAGTATTTCTAATAGACTGGATTTTGTGATTGGAAAGTGTTTGAAAAAAAAAACTAACTAGCGTATTCGATCGTTAAAAACTTTGGCCTTTGCATCTACGTAATGAGATGATTTATGCAGCGTCTAGTGCCACCTTTACTCGCACTAGTATGGTGAAGGGACCACTCGGACGCTGCAGTTGGACATTGCCCATTCAGCCCACAGGAAAGACAAGTCAATACGTGCGGAGCCAACCAAGCCCCTGGTTTCCTCACGATGTTTTCCCTCACAGTTAGCGTGTGGTATTGCTACTACAAAAATGTACGTAACTTTGAAAATAAACAAAGTCATAGGTGCATGCCCGCATTGAAAATCGAACCTCGAATCGACCTTTAAATGCGTGCACTCTACTAAATAAGGTTCAGGGCGATTTTTCAAAGAAAAGGTAAAGCCATATATCTCTTTCGATTCGTGACATAAAAGACGGAGTACTAGCGCACATCACATTTTGCCCGACACGCTCTTTTGTACGAGACATTACAAATTCTTATGTAAGAAAGAAAGGTAGGTAGGTACTGTGAATACAATACGTGGGTTGAATCATGGATGTATTATGTGTGCCATGATGAGTTATTTCAGTCCATGTTTTTATTTATTAATTAATTCAGTCGCATATTCGATTGTGTTACTGAAGAAGTTCGTTATTTTCATTGAAGTTCGTTCTATGATTCTTCTTTCATTTTGGTATCAGCCAAATAAATAGTTATTCTATTTCTCGTAATTATCTTACCCCGGTTCCCAAATTCAGGATTTAACTGAGTAAACACTAAGTACCAGTCTGTTTCTTCAGATTTCTCAAAAAAGATCGAGACTGAAAATATATACCTGTAGGTACTTCCTCTGCTGGCTCAGCGACCCAAAACGGGGGTTGGCCTCCGCAACAAGAAGTCGCCACTTGTCTCTGTCCTACGCGGTCTCCTGCCAGTAGCCTTCCCGCAGCTCACGCAGGTCCTTGGCCTCTCCATCTTTCCAGCGATACCTGGGACGGACAGGCGGTCTTTGGCCACTTGCCGTATCTTATCATCTCCCATCCATCATCCATTCCAAGTGATCAAATTCAAATTCACAAGTGTTTTATTCAAAGTAGCACGGAAACTGCGAGTCGAAATCTAGATTACTTTGGAAAAAAAATTGACAAAAAACTCCAAACTTAGTCTTTTCAGAGTTCTTAGTTAACAGAGTTTACATAATTATTCTGAAACCCACAACTCATGCATTGAACTGGCTTTAATTCCAGACATCATTGTCATCTAAACAATTTTTAATGTTAACTATAACAGCCCTTTTCAAATGTCCTCAGGGATGTTATTGTAGCAACGTATACAATGCCCCGTAAAGGGTGTATTAACCTTTGTGAGCCTAAATTTTGGAAACGAAAGTTTATGTTTATTTCTAGTATTTACATTGTGTTGGCTACCTAACTACAGTTTTAAAGTTACTGATATATAAGATTTTGCTTTTTAAACGCTTCATTAACGGAATGAGCTTCAATATAATCAAACGAAAAATCGTGATCGCAGGGCGGGGGGGGGGGAGATTATCTTTCAAAATCGAGATCAGGAGATGAATCTAAAGGAGCCGTCGTTATAATTGGAACATTTGTAAAGAATTGTTCAACTGCGGAGGCAATGAAGACATTGAAGTTACTAATTTATCTCTGTGACAGACGGCCCTAAATAATTTTTAATATACTTGAACATCCTGTAAAAAACTAGGTTCATATGTGTATATCTTTTTCTCATATAGTGAATAAAGTGTGTCCCTACTTTTCCGGATGCCGGCAATGGCCCATTCACTAAAACCTACTTTATTTCCTTTTAATGAAAACTTTTTCAATTTAAAAACTTTTTCAAAACAACCTTCAAGAAATCTCCATAATGGGCATTAGCATTGAGGGTTTTATTTCTTTGGGTAGGTAAGCTATCTGTAAGTCAGTTTTAAATAATTATAATTTTTTTGTTGTCATTGGCTTGCTGTTTTTTTTTAAATCTGCTTCAAAGTGTACAATTTGGCCACTGTGGTCTGACTTTAAGCAATTTATTGTAGATAAAGATCATCATCATCAGCCTATGCTTGTCCACTGCTGGACATAGGCCTCTGCACGCCACTGAGCACGGTTTTCGGCTACTCTCATCCAGCTCTTGCCAGCTAAAGATACTTGACTGATACTTTTTTATGTGGCCTATATTCGACCCACTTCAGGGCACAGGCCTTCTTTCAGAGAGAGAGTATGGGTTTAATTACCCCCGCGGGACCAACACGGATTGGCAATTTCAAGCGGAGATAATGATACTTAAGAAATTTTAAATACAAATTATTTATTCGATAGAAAGAACACGGTTTACGTTGAGATCCTAAAGTACAAATAGTTTCGCTATTCCCAATTTATTTAGTGAAATTCTGAATTCAGAAGCAGGCGAATAGTCACCCTACTACGAGGCGTGAAGCTTGGCTTTAGAACAGAACACGTGACCTAGGACGCAACTCGCGTGAAACTCTAAGAGTTCCTTCGCAACACTTTGTTTCAGTGCGCTTGCTAGAAGCTTGAATTAACGACAAAGTTTAGGAAGCTAATACCTTTACTAACTCTTTCATGAATAGCCATTGTAGACGAGACAGCTACTTGAAGAGTAATAGATCTTGTGTTAGTACCTTTATCGATGTGTTCAATTCGTATCTATGTGTTAAAAAACAAAAATAAAAACATTATTAATGCAGCCCACTGTAGGGCACAGGCCTTCTCTCAGAGAGAGAGAGAGAGAGAGAGAGTGTATGGGCTTAATCACCACGCGTGCCCGGTAATTTGAATCGCTAAGCTATGCTAACTCCTCAGGCACTCAGGTTGCCTTCATATTTACTACTACTTACAAACGTACGTAGGCTAGAAAACAAAGTTATTGGTACAGGCCGGGGTTCGAACCCACTACCTCTTCAAGGTGAGGCAAGCGTTCTACCAACCGACGCTAGGAAATAGTAAATAATAAAACAAGAAGTCTCACGGCTCAGTGGTTAGGTAGAATAGCTTTAAGGAGAAGGTTTCTGGTATTTACATAGTAGCTAATCTTAAATATAATAAAAAATACATTCTAATCTACTTTAATAAAAAAATACATCTAATCTAATCTAATAGCTAACTGTCTTAAATAAGATACTCTTATTTACAGAAAAGTTTGAAGGCCCAGAATCGAAAAAAAAATCATAGGATTAAAATAAAAAGTAGGAAATACTAAAAGAGAAGAGAAAAATACACATCCACACGTTTTTTTTTTTTTTCGGGTAGACATAATAACGGCTAGACGTGTTTTAAGCACTCTTTATTTAAATAATAATATATAATATACTTACGTGAAATATAGTGCCCTAAAGTAGTGTTTTAACTGAACACAAGCTATAGAAGTGATATGCAGTTCAATTAGTTGGTACTTCACCCAACTGCCACTTTCACCAACACTTCACACACTACCACCTTCACCATGTCTGGAAGCAAGCAGGCCCGTTTGGGAACTGACCCACTGGTAGCAATCTCGAACCTGGAGGCCAAGTTTGCTGAGGGTTTGGCATCATTCGAAGCCAGATGTAAGGAACTTCAGAAGCAAGATACCCCACAGCTGACTAACTCCACTTCAAACAAGACCCCATCTCTGGTGCAGCTAATGGACGACTTCCGCGCATTCAAGGAGCTTATGCTGCAAGCTGTGTCCCTGCTGCGGACCCAACTGGCAACTGTCACCCAGCTTGTTGATGAACTCGACAACAGCGGGCGCCGCAAGTTCCTGTTGTTTCGGGGAGTGCCTGAAAGCCCCAGTGAGAATATCACTGATATTGTATCAGATGTGGTGATAAGGAAGCTCAAACTTTCCAACTTCAACTATGCTGCAGATGTTCGCTCGTCTTACCGCCTGGGCAAATTATCAAATGGTAAGAAAAGGCCCATACTGGTAAAGTTCACTAAGTCCGAAGTGCGTTCCCAAATCTGGAGCAGCAAGAGGGAGCTCAAGGGCAGTGCAATGTCGCTGGCGGAGTTCCTTACTCCTGTCCGGAGGCAGCTTTTCAAGGAGGCTCGGAGCCGTCATGGAATTAGCAACTGCTGGTCGAGCGATGGCAAGATCTTCCTAAAGCTGAAGGATGGCGACGTGCGCCGGCTGTACAGTCTTTCCGAGCTGGATGAATTGGTGCCTAAGTCTTCAGTAAGTCAAGCGGCGGAACCGGCCAAACGCACCAGGAAGCCTGTAATCAAGAAAAAGTGATTGAACCGAGCGGTTTGGGCACTGCAGCACCGTGCAACGACATGAAGCCTTATTCTATTCTTTCCATCAACAAACTTACCTTGGTAATATTAGTACGAGGCAACCGTGTTTTTCTAGTCTTAATTCTGTTTTGTTGTAAATGATCTTGTAGGTAGTTTCACTTTTGTTTCCAGAAAACCATATCTATTCTATCCTACGTAACTTTCATTACATAGCTGATATGACAAAACAAATTACAGTGCGGTTTACATTGAGCTATTGAGCGCTATTTGCGTTGTGAGCAGGCTGTAAGTCGGTTCACAATGCGCTTATTTTTACCAGTGTAAACGTCGTGACCTCATTAGTGACGTCATAATTGCGCGCTCACGGCGTTCACGAAAAACAGGTAGTGCAGCGTGTGCGGAAACGTCAAATTGACATTTGGTATCTGCGTTTGTTGTGGTTTGATGTTTTTTTATCGAGAAAAGAATATTTCAAGTCTGAATTTTATCGAAAACCCATGTGCCACCTAGGAACACCAAAGCGACACTCCCCAAGCAACAATTAACTTAGAGATGTTGTTGTGTTCCATTTGAATGACAGATGGATGACATTAGCGTGCTTTCGCCGGTTTATATTGAACGATGGCTATTTGCGCGCTCACAATGTAAACCAGTGAGTATACAACGATTGCAGTGTTCGCACCAATAGCGCATTTTAAACCGTAAGGTTATTCAGTTCACATTACCTACCATTTACCTACTTTTGTTGGATTCGTACGTATATGAAAACTGTCATAAAAACACTGACGTTTTGGGTGCGTTCCGAAATCAAAAATGTACACAGACTAAGTCCAATTTAGCTTTTTGTTGTAAGGTGTAAAATTATTATTTTATTTCTTCATTTCTTTATGCTGGCACTTGGAAACACGAGTACTAGTGCTATTTCCATTTAAATTAGATTAAGTACCTACTGTAGTCACTTTAATAATATATATTTTATATCATATATACTTTATACTTATATATATACTAACACTTACCTACAATGAATATTTCTGACCTTGAAATCTCGGACCAGTATTTCTCTTTTGAATCTTCTGATAGCTTTTCCGATGCCTCCGGTATGTCTATGGATACTCTCCATCTCGGTGACTTGCTACACAATACTTTCTCTCCACTACAAAAGAGCTTGAATTTCTGTCATATTAATGCTCAGAGCATTCCTGCACATTACTCTGACCTTTTGTCTTCTTTCACTAGTGAACACATCCACGCGTGCCTGGTTTCGGAAACATTTCTTAAACCCACATTGCCCTCTACCTGTTACGCGCTCCCAGGGTATATCCTTCTAAGGAATGACCGTACTGGGAAAGGAGGTGGTGGGGTTGCCATTTACCTCCGCTCTGACATTAAGTACCAAGTCCTCTCACAGTCCCCCTCTAATTACAGTGGTAGTATGGAATACATTCTCCTTGAACTCAATTTCAACAATGTTAAAGTCTTACTCTCGGTAGTTTATGCTCCTCCTACGATAGATTACTTCGGCACGCTGGAGAATCTGTTAGCCACCTATCTGCCTGATTACGAACATGCCCTTCTCTTGGGTGACTTCAACACGTGTCTCCTTCGGGATGACGCCCGTGCCCGTAAATTGAAACTTCTCACATCTTCATTCAATATCACTATTCCTAATCTCAACCCCACTTTCCATGTTAATAACTCTCACTCCCTTCTTGACCTTATTCTCACTACGAATTCACATCGTATCTCCTCCCATGGCCAATTCACCGCACCTGGTTTCTCTCACCATGACCTTGTATATGTGTCTTATAGACTAAAAATTCCAAAATTTAAGGCCAAGGTGATTCTTCGACGTAACTTAGCGAGGATGGATCTGGAGGCGCTTAGGGAAGATGCGGAGGCAGTAGACTAGAGTCAAATTGGTTGTCTTCATACAGTGGATGAAAAAGTAGTAAAATTCAACTCGCTGCTGACTGAACTCTACGACGGGCATGCCCCTGTGCGTCCCGTTCGAATGAAGCGCCCCCCTGCCCCGTGGCTAACACCGGATATTCGTAGGTTGATGGCTCGCAGGGATCGGCTCAGAAGGAAGCATAAGAAGGACCCATCCGACCACAATTGGGAGCTTTTCAGGACAGCGAGGAATCGCTGTAACCAGATGATAAGGAATGCTAAACGCCGTCACATTCACTCCTCGCTTGAAGCCTGTTCACCGAAGAATGTGTGGAAGTTTCTTCGTACCCTTGGGCTCGGGAAGTGTCGGCAGGAGGTCAACCCTTCTCTCGATCTGTATGGCCTCAACCGCCATTTCTCCTCCCCGCCGCACACAATCGACCCGGTACTTAAAGAGGACACTATCCGCATAATCTCTTC
Source organism: Yponomeuta malinellus (assembly GCA_947308005.1). Taxonomy (NCBI): domain Eukaryota; kingdom Metazoa; phylum Arthropoda; class Insecta; order Lepidoptera; family Yponomeutidae; genus Yponomeuta; species Yponomeuta malinellus. Next base: position 7,816,936 of record OX371006.1, on the reverse strand, counting down.
TGCTTCCCTTCCGTCCACCTGTGGCTTCAATTTTTCCCCGGTCACTGATTCCGAGATTAGTAAAATTATCCTTTCTATACCTAGTAGGGCAGTGGGACATGACAGTATTGGTAGAGATCTTCTTCTGCCAATATTGAAGATTGTTCTGCCCTGTCTTACTCACATCCTGAACTACTCACTTTCTTCTCATTCCTTTCCTAGTGTATGGAAAAAGGCCTACATGGTGCCTATTCCTAAAACTGCTGACCCCACCCAGTTCAAACATTACCGCCCCATATCAATCCTCCCGTTTTTATCTAAAGTGCTAGAGCGGGTGGTAAATCGCCAGTTCTCTCATTATCTTCGTTGTAATAAACTTCTCAATTCACTCCAATCTGGCTTCCGCCCTGCCCATAGTACCTGCACTGCCCTTATCAAAATCACTGACGACTTCCGCCTTGCCTGCGACGAACGTCATCTCACCTTACTTACCCTGCTGGACTTCAGCAATGCGTTTAACTGCGTTGATCATGACATCCTTCGTGCTATCCTCAAATCCTTGAACGTTTCGGGATCAGTGACCGAATGGTTTTCGTCTTACCTTTCGGGACGCCAGCAGTGCATTTGCTTGGAAAACACTTTTTCTGAGTGGTGTGATCTAACTGCTGGTGTTCCGCAAGGTGGAGTTCTGTCCCCTCTCCTCTTTTCAGTTTTTATTAACACCCTGGTTTCCGTGATCAAGTTTAGCACTTATCATCTGTACGCAGACGACCTCCAACTCTACCTGCCTTGCAGACCTACGGATGTATCCACAGCAATAGGTCACATGTCCGAGGATCTTGAGGCTATACGGCAATGGTCGATGCGGTATGGTCTTATAGTGAACCCTACCAAGACGCAGGTCATGTTTGTCGGGAGCCGACCTCTTATCGCCAGACTCGATGTGGACTCACTTCCTGCTGTACTCTACGATGGAATATCTCTCCCCTACTGCAAAAATGTAAAAAACTTAGGTCTCTACATACAGAACAACCTGTCCTGGGAGCTTCACGTGGCCGAGACCAGCAGGAAAGTTTTTGCCTCCATGCACTCTCTTAAGCGGCTTCAGAATTTTCTCCCATACTCTGCTAAAGTTACTCTTGTCAACTCTCTTCTTCTCCCTATTATCGATTATGCTGACGTTTGTTATCCCGACATTACTGAGGAGCTGCTCAGCAAACTCGACAGACTGCTCAACCTTTGCATCCGTCTTATATTTGGACTGCGTAAGTTTGACCATGTCTCTTCCTATCGTAATCAGCTGAAGTGGCTCAACATCCGTTCCCGCAGGAATGCTCACATTCTCGCCACTCTGTATGGTATTCTTAATAACCTCTGTTCCCCCTCTTACCTCAGAGGACGTTTCGAGTTCCTCCTCAGTGAGGGTCGCCTTCTGCGACCTTCCCGAGCATTGCATCTCCGTACCCCCGAGCATAATACGGCTGGTTATTCAGGCTCCTTCACTGTGACAGCAATTCGCCTTTGGAATAGCTTGCCTCTAGACATCCGACAGGCCCCATCGCTTGAAATATTCAAAACCAAAGTCTATCGCCACTACCTAAATCTCCAGCATTTGTCTTAATTTATTATATTATAAGTATTTCACAATATCTTTCCTAAATCTGTAGGTTTATGTATTTATTTATTGTATCTAGTATTTATTTATTATTATGTTGTATTTGTGTAATATCTCCCCCCTATTATATTTTATATATCTAGGTCTGCATAATAATTAGTAAGTATATTTAATATTAAGTAAGTTGCAATACCTGATAATGCTCTCATCAAAACTTAGGTTAGCTGGTAGATAATGCTAAGTAGCATTAAGCTCGCCTATGTGCAAAACTTTCGGTTTTATATGCAATAAAGGATTTAATAATAATAATAATTTCTACAAATAAATTAACAATTCAGTCATCTTTGACCTTATATGGCCTACCCACACATAAATTTATTTATAACGAATCCAGAGTGCCAAGCAAGAAATCCAATTAAGAGATTAATATGTTAAGCCTGTAATTAGGTCTAACGTATTCAGTTATTTTCTAATGGGGAGCATGTGGTACGTTCACACACTTAAAACTTTTGTTAAGGAAGGCTCTTTGTTCTATTCCGTTAGATGTAGATAGATAGAATGAGCGGTGGTAGCTTAGTGGGTAGGACATTGGACTCGGAAGCGAGAGACCCAGGTTCGATTCCCAGTGTGGGCATGTACCTATGACTTTGTTTTCTAAGTGAAGTTATAGTAGCAATACCACCCGGTAACTGTGAAGGAAAATATCGTGAGGAAACCTGAGTGTCTGAGCTATACACATACCTCAGCGCTTGAAATCGCCAATCCGTGGTGGGCGCGCGTGGTGATTAAGCCCATACTCTCTACCTGAGAGAAGGCCTGTGCCCTACAGTGGGACGTATATAGGCTGCTTGTGTAGATAGAATATTCTCTGACGTACAGTCGACAACACATTATTAATATGTACATTATACGTGCACTCTAATCAGTTACGTTAAAGACGGCTTTGCAACAAAATGTGAAGGTTGACCTCCTTTCGACTGTACATAATACTATTTTCTAGCTCTTTAAAATCACGTTCCATATGTCATTTGTATGAATTCGGAAGGAGGAAGAAACAGTTGTGTTTTGTAAAATAAATGAAAAAGAGGTTACTATCTTGGTTAGGTATGCAAATTCAGTTCAAATTTCCTTTCGCTTCCGTTTATTTTAACTCAAGAAACTGATCATATAAAAGAAAAAAGTATGAGTGGATATTAGGTCTAAATAAAAGAGTTGATATAACTTGTGCTGAAATAAGATACAAAAAAAGAGAGAAAAAATAAAGACGCTTAAAATAGAAATGTCTACGCGGTTCAGTTGAGAAACCAAATTCTGTAAAGGTCTTACCACATTAATTCGAACCGGGGCCGTGCGGGTGCAATGCTATCAATTAAAAAAAAACTTTGTAAGGTACTTTCGTCGACCGGTCCCGTCCCGTCAGTCGGGACAGGATGAGCTGGTGGATGACCTATGCTGCATTTTCACCAGTTCGTGTTTTCCACTCGAGAACCTTTGTACCCTATCGACTCTCGGTTCTTTAGCAGATGTAGCCTGTGTATTGCTACTTTAACTTTAATCTTTTAGAGTATTTAAGAGCGTATATGGCGTGAGATTTCTCCCTCACTGGCATATTCTACAAATGTTAATGCTTGTAAAAGAATTTGTATACTTTTGACAAATGTAGGAAATATTATTAAGGCTATTTGAAAATACTTTAATTTCTAAATACCAATTTTTTTTTTGAGTAAAGTGCTTTTATGAGATCCGAACTTCAAAAATAATTTTTCTCCAAATGCTTAGAGACTACAATTCAAAAGCAAATAGAAGCCCTTTCCCTTTTCTTACTCGATAGTGGCGTGTAAACGGTCCCACATGACCGGGCTTTTTTGCGCTAGTATTGTAGGTGCGCTAGCTTAAAAGTAATAGGGGTTAAAGTATGAAATTGCCGTTTTACTGCAATAGGTTCTTTGAATTGACATAGAATCTTCATGGTTTGAGGTTTTCGAATGAAACTTTTTTCAAATGGTTTCTATGATGTTCTTTTTTTAAAAAATGTGAAACATTTGAATATCGACTTTCAATTGTTTTTGTTATTCAATTTAGACAAGAAAGATGGATACTGCGAAAATACGAGTGATTTTTGAATACGAGTTCCGACGCGGAACTAACGCGGCAGAAACAGCCCGCAATATCAATGCTGCGTCTGGAGAGGGGTCTACTAATGAACGCACCGTGCGATTTTGGTTTAAACGCTTTCGTGATGGAAATTTCGACTTAAAGAACGAGCCACGAGGAAGACCGCCCACACAGGTGAATAACGATGAATTAAGAGAGATAGTGGAAGCCGTCCCTAGTCAAACTACCCAGGAATTAGCGGCATGGTTTAACGTTACCTTACCCACAATATTGACTCACTTGCGTCAAATCAATAAAATAAAATAATACGAAAAATGGGTGCCTCATAATCACTCGAATCTTCGCAGTATCCATCTTTCATGTCTAAATTGAATAACAAAAACAATTGAAAGTCGATATTCAAATGTTTCACATTTTTTAAAAAAAGAACATCATAGAAACTATTTGAAAAAAGTTTCATTCGAAAACCTCAAACCATGAAGATTCTATGTCAATTCAAAGAACCTATTGCAATAAAACGGCAATTTCATACTTTAACCCCTAATATTTAAAGTTTATTCCAGTTGGTAGCATTGCATCCGCAAGGCCCCGGCTCGTGGTAATGTAAATAGTCCTTAAGGTATTATTTCAGATTGATGACATATTCATATGTGTTATATGTATACGTTCACATGTTCATATTAAGTGGAGACGAAACTTCCGGTCTAAAGTCCACGGGCCATCAGTGGGCCTCTTCTGAAAGACATAAAAGTGGTTGCTAACTTAGCTCTCTCCTATTTTAAGAACTTCCCAACTTAAGCCTCGTTTCAGTTGCGCATAGTGCTTTTAGCACATATACCGCTTAGAATTATTATTGTGCCAAGATGAACCTGTATGAAACTGGAACGAACGGACGTAGAACTCACGAGGTTAATGGACATTTCGCCATTTTAATGAAAATGCTTGGTTACGGAGTCTAATGCAAGAATGCTTTTGCTATTTAATAAAGACTAGAACAAACTCAGAAACATTAAAAGGAAAGATCCTAAACTACGCTGCTGTTTGGGGCATAACTTTGTTATCGTAGAACAACATGAATAATAAACTAATGTTGTTCTACGAAATGGGGCCCAGCTTTGTGTAGTTAAGCAGTCACCCAGTAGCTTACAGCCTACACAATTATCCCAGCCAAATATCACGTGATAAGTCAGTATTCGAGTTCAGCAATACGGCCAAACGTCCGATTTCACTTATTTGCTATGCCAGTCTTCATCATCATCATCAGCCATTTGACGCCCACTGCAGGACACAGGCCTCCTTCATGGTTTTCCTAACCGTAAAGGGTTTTGCCATAATCGCCACGCTTGGCAGGCGGGCTGGCGATCGCAGTATGCTGTTGGAATCTCAGGAAGACGCTGCTGCCTGTCTCCTGGTAATATATTTCCTTAGGTCGCCTTCTACGACATCCACGGAAGGACGCTATTCTTAATCCGACGCCACACGGAACCAGTCGTGCTTCGGATAAGTTTATCAAATGAAATACCATAAAATCAGTACATTCTGCTTTGACTCTCTTTAGTGTTGGCTGTCGTAAGTCCTGCAATATTTCGCTATTTATTGTCAATATGTTTTCGATTTCATTTCTATTTATGTACATCAACCGACTATATTCTTCTTGCAATCCTCTCCATTCTAAGGTTTTCTGGAAGAGATCGCTCTAAGCGATAAGAACGCCAATTGTATAACATTACCCAGATTTAATAAATCATAGTTGTAGTTCTTTTTTAGGGTCTGTACCGAAAGGGTAAGGGACCCTATTACTAAGACTCCGCTGTCTATCCATCCGTTCGTCCGTCCGTCTGTCACCAGGCTGTATCTTATGAACCGTGGTAGTTAGACAGTTGAAATGTTTACAGATGATGTATTTCTGTTGCCGCTATAACAACAGAATAAAATAAGTATTGAAGGGGAGCTCCCATACAACAAATGTGATTTTTTGCCGTTTTTTGCTCGATATTAACGGCAACAGGTATAAGATTGAAATATTCTAATGTTGTGTAGATAATGGTACGGAACCCTTCGTGCGTGAGTCCGACTCGCACTTGGCTTGTTTTTTTTTTGGTTGGGCAATAAAGTGTTGTCTATCTCTAGCTATCTATCTATCTATAAGATTCTACAACAAGAATCTTAAAGATAGGTAGGTATATTAGAGTTACCTCCAAAGCGCTTTAAGAAATGTGTAAAGAGCACTCTGTTCAAAAAAGTCTACTGTAGCATTCATAGATGTTAAATTAATGTTAACGGGGACGATTGTGTCTGGTGTTCAACACATTCATGTTAAGAACACTGTTAATTAAAACGTGTTTTGAAAAGAATAAATGTGGCGTTTCTTCGTTAGCTTATTCTCCACACAATCTATTAATTCTAAAACTAACATCATTGATGTACATTAAATATTTTTTTTTTTAGGATGAATTCTCTTAAAATTTCTTCAAACATAAAGAAGTTTGTATCGGTAAAGAACAGGCCAAATCTGGAATAAATTTAGCGAGTACAGGTCTCGCCGTGATCCTGTTTACGTGTTAACGGCAGAGAATGTGCTGAGCAATTCCAGCTAGAGTTTAGAACATGCACAGAATGTACTTTACGTACTACTGAGTGTATCAAACTCCTCTCATCTTTGAAGTAATGGTTAAACTCTTCGAATAAGAGCGAAAATTGTTGGATTCTTGCATTCAAAAAATCAAGTAGGTAATTGATTCCGGAATTAAGTTATTCTAGCATAATTTGATTGATCTTGTCTACAATCACTTATACGCGTGCCCTTTACCCAGTTACGTTACGGGCGTCTTTGCAACAAAAATGTGAAGATTGATCAGCTCAGGTTCATTCCCGATGTTTCCTTTCTGCTCACCGCTCGTGCGATGGCTTGAACAAAGGTTGAACACAAAATGATGAATAAAATTATAATTTATAGACAAAGCTTCACATGTTGTAAAACCCATAAAATAAAACAATGCTGCCCATATACTTCCCAGTGTAGGGCACAGGCCTTCTTCAGAGAGAGTATGGGCTTAATCGTCACGCGTGCATATTGCGTATTGGTAATTTCTGGTAAGTCAGATACTCAGATGCAACCCCTATTAAATCTGTTAAAGAAACTCTTTTAAAGAATAACAAGAATAAGTCTAGAACTATGTCACACAAAAGCTAATCCCTACTCGGCAAGGCACATTTTCCCAGGCCATTTCGCGACTATCGGAAACTCATGAGTCATCGAGTCGCAGCCCTATCGTCGTCAAAGCCGCTAATCGGGCTGCAGAGCGAGCCAAAACTACGTGCTATTCCATTTTCAACCTTTTGTTTGACTTTATAGTATTTTTTATCTAACCGGCATGAGTGCATATTTCTATTCGTGTAATAGCGATCAGCGACAAATGAATGTTAATGAAGAGTAAGAGGTCTGTCAGCATCGTGGCAAATGGCAAATAGTCGTCTGTGCCTATCCCTGTTATGATATACGTGTGAGTTTATATATGTATGCATGTGTTGGTTTGAAACGAACTGCCACTTCTAAACAGTACATTATGTAGTTTAATTTATTTAATTTTGTTCATATGCTTTATCTGTCTTGTTTTTGGTTGGTTGGTGTAGGTGCCCATTAAATTATGATATATCCCAAGCCCTCTACACCTACTGAAGAAATGCTGTCAAATCGAATCCTAGCCAGGGCTCACCCAAGGCACACCACTTATTCGTCTTCTGGGCCATCCTCATCCAGCCACCACCAGAGGCAATCTTTTGCAAATCATCGGTTTAGCGAGGTGGCGGGTGTTCTACGCTGCATTTGCCAGATCGTTAGTCACCACTAAAGAAATTTTTTACTTCGTCGGCTATCAGTTTATCAGTGAAATACAAAATTCTTCAATATTGTTTTAATAATATTGATTTATAAACAGCCTGTTTGTTTGTAAGTTAGACTTATTTTAAACGTCATTAAGGAATCAATACTATCTGCCCAAAGCGGAACAAGCAAACCGACGTATTATTCCCGGCAAGGCAACGGTGAAATTGAAACCAATAAAATGCTGGTTAAAGTAAAACGTTTTCCATGTAGCTGGCCCGCTGCTGGGGGAGTGACAGTTCCCCACTACACTTGACAAGGGTTGTCATAAGTCTTCCGTCCTTACACCGATCCACACTCTCCGAAGGGCCTAGTGGAGTCACCCTTGTGCTAATGTCTCGTTTTCTTATTATAAGCAGCAGTAATAACGTATTAACTATTATACATTTAATGTTGTCAGCCAGTATGTTGCTGTAAATAATACAGGTTCACAGAATAGAGTTCAGCCTTAAAAGTAAATTTTATTAATTTTCGCGCCTTAAAATTGTGTTTTTTGCGGAGCCTATTATTTTTTAAAGTGTAATTTCAAAACTCTCTTATTGGGAAATGTCGTGTATATTGAGATTTTATCGAGGATAGCGAGGGTCGCGAGGATACCGTTCACACTCTCGCCCTCACCGCCTTTCATGGAGAGTGTAGAGGAGGAGCAAGGGTCGCTACATGATTGTGTGTTAGGCTGGGAAAGCGTTTGGCAGTCTGAATAAATTGCTTGGTTACAAATGTGGAATATCCTGCTATTAACCGTGTTTATGTTAAAGCCTGAATAATTCATAAACTGTCATGTTGATCTAGCTGTAGGTCGCTGGTGTACGAGCACACAGGTCGAGATCGATTCTTATGTGAGGTCTTCAATCATAAACAGCCTATATACGTCCCACTGCAGGGCACAGGCCTTCTCTCAGAGACAGAGAGTATGGGCTTAATCACCACGCGTGCCCACCGCGGATTGGCGATTCCAAGCGCTGAAGTGTGTGAATAGCGCAGACACTCAGGTTTCCTCACGATGTTTTTCCTTCACCGTAAGCGAGGCTTTACATTTGTACAAAGTCGATATTAATTTAGGTATTTTTCCTTTATGTGAAGCAGAGAACACAGTGGTTCAACATTTACATTTGTTACTAAGTCACTCGTCTCGCATGTAAGTTAATATATTATGCTACTAGCTTTTGCCCGCGACTTCGTCCGCAAGGAATGAGTAATTTCCGGGATGAAAAGTATCCCATGTCCTTTCCCGGGGCTGAAACTATCTCCATACCAAATTTCATCTAAATTCGTTCAGCCGTCATTGGCGTGATGGTTGTACCATCCAAACATTTCCACAAACTTTCAGACTTATAGTATTATTAGGATAGATTATGCTTCGGTAAACGTAGTGTAGGACGTCCTCAGACTCGGTGGAGCGATGATCTTCGCAGAGCGACTGGCAAGAGCTGGATGAGAGTAGCCGAGGACCGTGCTCAGTGGCGTGTAATAAGAGAGGCCTATGTCCAGCGGATTAGTAAGTTGAAGTGGCAGTGGGCGGGGCACATAGCACGCAGAACTGATGGCCGATGGGGCCGAAAAGTTCTCGAATGGAGACCACATATCGGCAAGCGCAGCGTAGGACGACCAGCCACAAGATGGACAGATGACCTCATCCAAGTGGCAGGAAGACGCTGGATGCAGGCCGCTTCCAACCGGTCTTTTTGGAAATCCATGGAGGAGGCCTATGTCCAGCAGTGGACTTCTTGTGGCTGAATGATGATGATGATGATGTCCAGCAGTGGACATGCGAAGGCCGATGATGATGATAGATTGTACTTTGACTCTGGCTATGTTGACAAAAAATTACATAATGTTATAATAATATAACCCTTTTGCACAAAGTGTCTAAAGCATGAACACACAATATCAGCCCATGTATTTTTCAGTATCTTATAAATCAAATATTGTAGAGATAAATTAAAGCATTTCACCAATAAGCGAAAAAAATTAAACGATTGGAAAACATATTTTTTACGTTACAATATACCATGCAATAAAATCTCCATGAGTTTTGAATTTTTATGGAGCATCTCTCGAAAGCGGTCACAGCTTCGTTGTAGAGTCTTTACATTCTCACTCGGATTGTAGTACAGTCGCCAGCACGTCAACCTTTACATAGTAATAATAATAATAATGCAGCCTACATACGTCTCACTGAAGGGCACAGACCTTCTCTCAAAGAGAGAGGCTGGGCTTAATCGCCACACGTGCCCACCGCCGATTGACAAGCGTAAGGTATGTGAATACTTCATATACTCAGGTTTCCTCGCGATGTTTTCCTTCACCGATAGCGAGTGGCATTGCTACTATAACTTCACAAATGAACGTAAATAAAACAAAGTCATTGGTACATGCCGGGATTCGAACCTAAGACCTCCCGAATGAGAAGCCGGCGATCCACCGCTCTGCTACCACCGCTTTACAACCTTTAAGCTCCAACCTTTATATACGTGCACTTTAATCAGTTACGTTAAGGACGACTTTGCAACATGTAGGTAAAGGTTGACTGTGTGACGTGTTATTTTTTATTCACATTTCTAGGGAATTCTTATTGTAGAAGCGTATACAATGCCCCATTATTATTCCTAGATATTCGCGCATCTCCTACGTTTTGACTGGCAGTGGTAACTTAGCTGTCAATCTATTTTCCAACTCGGTTTTGCTACCTTAGGTACTTACCGAAGTGACTATCAGCCTTCACTTACTCCGCTTTCGTAGGTAAAATGTTATATTTCGTTTTTAAATACACGTTGTGGATTGTACTAGCCTTTATATATAGAGGTTGATAGACTCGCGTAGAATTGTTGACCGATATATTTTTTCCAAGTGATGTAATTATACACTTTCAAATAAACTTTTGATGAAGAGAGAGCTCTTTTTTTTCATTTATAACAAAATGCCCGCTGATTTGAATTTAACTTGAGTTATGACATTACTTTTGCGCCACCTTGTATATAGGAATTTTATTGCATCTTGTATATAACATGTCAAGGAACTCAAAAAAATACACCCGCGCTCTCTGCCTCTGTCAAGGATAAACCGAGATATGATGTTACTATTGTTGAGGAAAAATAAGCGGCAAAGATTTGTTGTAGGCATTTAGGTAGGGGACGATATAAGGAGTCTCGGCCGTTGCCAGGATCAAAACATTCGGAAGGGCGTAGGGCTTTTATCTGTGATCCCACCCCACTAATAATACTAAAGTGATGTTTTGTATGCTTCGATGTTTGTTAAAAAATCAAGTATATTAGCTTAACTGATCTGGCGCATACTTACTCACACTCAGTTTCGCGTATATATACTAAAAAATATTTGTTAATATACTGTTAATAGCGGTTAGTCGCTTTTTTTAAGCACTTTGGCCAACCGACAGGTACTAACATAATAAGATCAACTGATGGTTAGTGTACGAGAAACAGGGGGTTAGATCTTATGGCCCCTATAGACGGAGACAGGAAAGAAATTAGAGTCGGGTAGGGAGTCGGTGAAATTAAGAAATATTGTTATGAGTTGAAAAATATATGAACTTATTTAACTATACATAAATATTTCAATACATACTAATAATAAAAGTACATATGGGAAGACGAAATAATATCCTTATTACGTAGGTAATAATTACGTCTATCCAATATTATATCGGATACAATTATCTATTCTATGGATATTCACTCTGCTTTTAAAGACCGCTGGTGAAGGGAACTGTGTTATCGCTAATGGGAATTCATTCCACAGCCTGTCGGCTGTGGCTGAAAAGGAATTACTGAAGAACTTCGTCGAGTGGCTAGGTATTTTCAGTAACAGATTCTGAGCTGATCGTAACGTGCGACTGTGGGAATCATTTAGAATAAAAAAGCGTTGTTTGAGATAATGAGGAGTGGTAAGATTAAACAGCACGGAGTAGAGAAGTGAGACAATGTGAGCATTCCGAAGGCGTTCAAGCTTTCCTTATTGCTCTTGTGTAATGTCAAAATAGCTAGCATCAGCATAGTCGAGGGTAGGGAGTAGTAGAGATTGTGTGAGAGAATTTTGGTTGAAGTTGGCAGGAAGTTACATAACCTCCTCAAGGAGGCTGCCGAAGCGAACATTTTCTGGCTCACCTCAGCTAACTGTGGCACCCAAGACAAGCACCTGTCGATCATAATCCCCAAGTTCTTCACATTTTTACTAAATGCCAGCATAACATTATAATAGAGGCAACCCTATATATCAGGTTTATATACGTATATATATATACGTCTTACGTCTACGGGTCAATTAGTTCAATAAGCTGTAATCAGCATCCTTAGTAATGAAGCCGGCCACGGTGAAGTCGATGTCATTATATATGGATTGGATTGTTGACTTCGTTAAAATTTGATTCGAATAAAAATTTTCTATAAAAAATATTTGGTCAATCTAGGATATAGTCTATATGTGTGCTGATATTCATCCATTTGGATTCAGCCATCTAATTTTATTGTCACACAATTACATAGATAGAAATAGCTTAGATAGAAAACTATTTTGTAAATTTTTATGTGCAAATTAATCATTTTATATTCTTCTTATTGGCTGAACAGAAATTTGAGTACGCGATATAAGCGAGTGAGCTTATTGGAATTATTATTAACAGGAATGATGGCTCAGTACAATTCTTGAAGCATGTACCAATCAAGGATCCCTCCGCTTATAATTCCGGACTCTACCTTCCCTTCCCCAGTTTTGTTTTGACTGACTGTTAACTTGGCATTAAACAAGATAGACGGTCCATTGAATAAACAACAAGGTCTCTCAGTAATCATACCTACAGCAGGGTAACTATTCCATGATATCTGAAAATTATTGACTCTACGGTTTTATGATATTGTCAAAAGTATTTTTTTTGCGGAGACGCTTCTATTGATACGAAAGTTTCCGAGTCAACAAACAATACTTACTAAAATACTAAACAATACTAAAACTAGTTTTTATATTTAAAAAAACACAGTTTATTTCTTAGCCTTAATCCTGACATTACGGCTCTGTTAAATCATCTAAGTAATAGGAACGTTGTTTTTAAGCACATTCTAAACCAACTTTCTATCTCTTAAATTAATGTCATTCAAACTCTTGTTTTTCTTCTACCTACCCTACCCAACGCTGAGTGGTATCTTCTAATGAAAGCCATAAATCCTAAAAGATCCTTTAAGCCAAAACTAATTATCATAACTATTCTTTTAACAAAATAAACCGACTTCAGGAAAAACACAAACTAAACTAAAAACTTTTCGTTAACTTTCTCATTTTTTATTTTTTTTATTAGCCGATTCGGTGTCCCACTGCTGGGCAATGGCCTCTCTTTTAACTCTCCACTCCCCATAAACCTTCTCATTAATCTCATCAAATATATATATGGACCAGCCTGGAGCTACCCCCTTTCTAACAATAAAATAATGAATTAAATTAGACAACGTGGCAAAGAATTATCGCTGAACATACATGAAAAAATAAACGGACAAATTGAAAAGCTCCTCAGTTTTTTGAATTCGGTTAAAAATTATTCGTGTTCGAATTAAGAATAGCGTTACTCTATTTCCTTCCGTGGATGTTGTAGAAGGCGACTAAGGAAATAAATGACCAGGAGACGGGCAGCAGCGTTTTCCTGAGATTCCAACCGCTTACTGCGATCGCCAACCCGCCTGCCAAGCGTGGCGATTATGGCAAAACCTTTCATGGTTAAAAACCATGATGGAGGCCTGTGTCCTACAGTGGGCGTCGAATGGCTGATGATGATGATAATGATGATGATCCAAAGCCTATATAGCAGAACCCTAGAGCCCCTTCTGTAGATACAATTCCTAGTCGTGGCTTTGAAGCCCTCGTCAAAATGTCTAACCTGTCCGCCATTACTATTTCATTAGGGCCCGACAAAATCTTGGCCGGATGATGATTTACTTCCTACAGACTTAGGCGTAATCAAGGCGCACAGAAGTTCTCGGCCGGCCCACACTGTGCATATATTTACACAAAGCCATTCGAGCACTTTTCGACCCCCCCTCTATCTTTGAAGCCAGATATGTAGCATGACTAAAAAATTGCGAAGGGGTTAAGCTTATCAAATTTAATAATTAAACATAAACATAAATATTTACATACAGGCACATACATTGCTTCTGGCCCCACACTAGGATACCCTGTGTCGTGGGAACCAGAAACAACGACATCACTAACATTTAAACATCCAAGACCATGCTTCCAGCTACTGTAGTTTGGAAGATGCGGGGGTCCGCAATTTTCGGCACTTACGGACTCATTCACTGATGGATCTTCAAAAGTCTGGGGTACTTTTTATTGAACAAGAGATCTGAAATTTGGAATATTATAATCAGTGTTTATTTAGTTTGTAAATAACGGAAAAAATCAAATACATGAAAAATATTCAGGGTGACCGTCTTAAACAGGGTCGTAGTTTGAGGGGAACTACCTAATACGTTATAGATAGAGAAAATGTTTGTTAGAAGACCTAGCCTAATTAATAAAGTTATGTATATTTTCATTTACATATTTTGAAGAAATGTACTCTCAGCAAAAAAATCACAATAACGCTTTTTACTCTCATGGCGACAATAGATAATGTTTTTAATTTGCACTTCATTAAACATGTAAAAACCAATAAAAAATTACGAAAGCAGTTTAACCTATACACTATACAGGGTGATCAGGTTATACAGTGTCATAATTTGAGACGGTGTTTTAAGTGTGATTAAAGAAAAACTGTATAAAGAAACCTCCCCTAACTATTAAAATTATGTTATATTCATAGATAAAACATGTACTAAATGCAGCAATATAGAATAAAAAATAAATTTTCGTTGCAAACAACTTATTAAGACCTAAACATATCAGGACCCGGACAAAAATTTGGAATCGTAAAATTTATATCTATAGGGTGGACTTGTTATTAACATAAACATAAACATTTACATACAGGCACATACATTGCGTCTGGCCCCACACTAGGATACCCTGTGTTGTGGGAACCAGAAACAACGACATCACAAACACGTAAACATCCAAGACCTAGGGTTTTTTTTTGTCCCCAGCCGGGATTCGAACCCAGGACCTCTCGCATGGTATGCAGATGCACTACCACTGCGCCACGAGATACCACGGTCATAAGTTGAGATTTCGTATTAAGTGCTATCATGTATTCCGTTGTAGACAGAAAAAAGCTTTAAGAGGTGTGATAAACAGAAAATAAAATTAAACTAAGCGGTTCTAAGCTATTTTAAATACACTCCATCAGGCTAACATTCTTAACAAAAAGTCAGAAATGCCACCTAAACATAAATGCAAAAAAAAGCTATCCAACTTCTCGTCCCAAAAAAACATTTAATATAATAAGAACATTCCAAGTTCCTTGTCTTTGCGGAATTTGCAGTGTTATAATAAATAATAAGGAAAAATTGTGAAACTTTTAAATGTACAGATTTTATCTGTTTCTATTCTTCTATTCTATCAGTGGCCTAATTACGCGCACCAAATCCTGAGCGATTCCGATCGTCTAACTGTCAAATTGCATACTAATTTGACAGTTAAACGATTGGAATTGCTCAGGATTTTGTGAGCGTAATATAGGGGCTGATCTAATAAAAACTTGCCAATAATTTTTGTATTTAAAGACTGCCGATCTGTCAACCTATTTGTTATTTCCTTGTATACTTGTATAAGTGTTATTTTCTTGTATAAGTGGCATTGTTGTAAACAATTTTTTCTCTGAAATTTGACAAGTTTGCTCTGTAAATTTAAAAATTACACAAATATTTCCTTATTTATTATAATACTGGCAATTCCGCAAAGACAAGGAACTTGGCAAGTTTTTATTATATCAAGTGTTTTTTTGAGACGAGAACTTGGCCAGTTCTTTTTTATTTTTATGTTTTGGTAGAATAAAATCATTTTCGAAAACCTATTTAGAGGCTAAAAAGAAACATTTATGCTGTTCTGATTGTATACTGTTTATGCTCAATTTTAGTTTAAAGACAAGTTACTGTGGTGACGTTATTTGCCGGGTATGCCACTACGTGGTGTACAAGTAAACACTTTTGTACGGAGGAGTTACATATAATTATGTTTGCTATGTCCTTTCCTGGTGACCACTGACCATACCACAGGGTATCTTAATTGACAAGTGATTGTGTTGTGTAAAAGTTATTATTATTATTATTTACTAGATGACCCCGTGGACTTCGCATCACCTACATCTATCTATCGCTTTTTTGTTCTCTCCATTTAAACTTTTCCTGGACTTCCAAAAATATAAAAAAAACCGACCACGTGCGAGTCGGACTCGCGCGCGAACGGTTCCGTACCATTATCTATACAACATTTGAATATTTTAAGCGCAGGTAGACGCTTGAAATCTTCAAATGTTGTATCTATATATTTGAATATTTCAAGCGTCTACCTGTTGTCGTTATTAATATCGAGCAAAAGACGGTAAAAAAATCACGTTTGAAGTATGGGAGCCCTACTTAAATATTTAATGTAATAGGGTCCCTTGCCCGTTCGGTAGGGAACCCTAAAAAGGAAATAGCCAAATCGGCCGTTCTCGAGTTTTAGCGAGATTAATGAACAGCAATTACATTTGTTTATCTATATAGATAGATTGTGGGTCTATTATTTACAACTAATTATTTACGCTAACTGTGAAGGAACACATCGTGAGGAAACCTAGTGTCCGAGCTATTCACATACCTCAGCGCTTGAAATCGCCAATCCACCGTGGGCACGCGTGGTGATTAAGCACATACTCTCTCCCTGAGAGAAGGCCTGTGCCCTACAGTGGGGCGTGTATAGGCTGCTTATGTATTTACGACTGTCCTGGCAACTACTTACTAATTAACTTACGAGTATCAGATTCCATTGGAGGCTCATTAGTGCGAGTCGAGTGGGTGGATACTCCAATTTCGTAAGTAGTAGCAACGGTGTGGCCCGGAGGGTGCTGTGTAATAAATAGGTAACTAAATATCTAAGTAGAGTCATATAACGAAGTATAAGTTTGTTTTCTTAAACATGCTTGGTTGAGCATTATTTTGACAACCTTCTTCGAGATAAATCGAAATGGCTGTACTGGCCAAGTACATGCGAGCAGCGGCAAAAGGTGTGAAAATCTATATCTGTTGTCTATTAGCGGTCAAATAAATTATATAGTAAACTCAAATCTGTGTGTACTAATTAAAAAATGGAACGAATTTTTACTCCGAAACATGGCTTCGCTTCGGCCCACATTTTCTAGTTTCTTCCATCAACTTTTGATGTTAAATGTTATCTACGTGCGTATTTTCTGAACCAATATGACACACACACACACGCACACGCACACGCACACGCACACGCACACGCACACGCACACACACACACCCCCATAGTAAAGCTTCTATGGTGACTAATCGCTGCGAGTGCAAGCGAGTGTAAAAGTCGCAGCGACAATTCCCTGCCTGCCTGTCTTTCGACACTGACTCGCAGCAAGTAAAATTGAATATGCTCAATTCTAGTCGTGGCGACTTAAACTCGTGACGAGTGAATCTATACACAGCGAATAATCGCGGCGTGTAAGCATTCGCTGCGATTGGTCGCTGTGTGTGACCGAAGCTTAAAACTATAGCTGTCTGCCCGCTTCGGGTGAATACTTCTCAAAGGTATTCTGAGGGCTAGTTAAAATAAGAAATTCATCAAGAAAATTAAATCAATCCTTTTAGAAGTATTGTATGGATTTAAAAAACTATGGCCTTTGCATCTACGTAATAAGATGATTTGTACAGCTTCCAGTGGTACCTTCACTCACACTAGATGGGTGAAGGGACCACGCGGACGCTGCAGTGCCTGAAAAATTGTTTTTCACATGGAGTAGGCTTGCCCAGGACCTATACCATTTTGACAGTTTAGTCGGCCTACATGCGGAGCCAACCAAACCGCGGGTTTGCTCACGATGTTTTCCCCCACAGTTAGCGTGTGGTATTGCTACTACAAATTCGCTGATAAACATAGCTTTGAGAATAAACAAAGTTATATTCTTTTTGTTGCACTAACCCGCGCTGAGGACAATTTTAAAAGTAATTTTAAAAGTTTAATAAACAAAGTCATAGGTACATGCTCGCACTGGGAATCGAACCTGGGTCTCTTCTTCGCTTCCGAGTCCATTGGACATGGTACATTTGTATGTATTTACAAAGAAAATAAACAGTTAAGGTTATCTTACTTATCAGATCCATGTTTCTAAATTTCGGTTAATGCTGGACGAAGCCACGCTTTGCTATTATGGCCTCGGCCATCTTCGTCCATTCACAACTGTCAGCTGTACCACAGCCCCAATATAATACAACCTGCACAGTTGAATTGTTCTACATTTAAACATTTAAAAATCTCGTGTCACGGTGTTTGTTATCGAACTCCTCCGAAAAGGCTTCACCGATTTATATGAATTTTTTTGCATTTATTTGGTAGGTTTGTGAATAGGTTGTAGGCTAATTAAAATGGCAAAGCAACTTTTGCCGAGTCAGTTAGTATTTAAATAAATATTTTCTTTCTTTCTACTTTTGTCTAATGCTGGATAAACCCACGCTTTGCTATTATGCCTTCGACCATTTTCGTCCAGACAATTCTCAACCCTCACCTCCAATATAGACCCCATAGAAAGTTATAAGACACACCACATACGTGTACAGTTCAACGAATACTCTAATTAAGTAAGTTTTAAGAATTCGTCGTCTTCATCGTCATCATCATTCAGCCACAAGAAGTCCACTGCTGGACATAGGCCTCCTCCATGGATTTCCAAAAAGACCGGTTGGTAGCGGCTTGCATCCGGCGTTTTCCTGCCACTTGGATGAGATCATCTGCCCATCTTGTGGCTGGTCGTCCTACGCTGCGCTTGCCGACATGTGGTCTCCATTCGTCGTCTTCACTCACCTGTTATTTGCGATAAAGATCGTTGCTTGTGCACAAATAATAGACCCCAAAACATCCGACATACTTCCCCGTTCGAATTTTCTCATTAGCTAAGTAAGTACATTGTTAAGCAAGAGGCGTACACATAATCAGCTGGAAGATACCGTGTAAAATGGCTCCCGTTTCATAATTAAAGGGCACCGTGTCTGTTGTTACAGCTAGCGGATTTATGTTGGCTGGTGGAAATATTTCGGTAAGCGAGAAAACTTAGAAGTACCTAGTCCTTGTCTATTTTTGTTACATATATTTTTTATCGTCAATTGGTCAAATAATTATACAGGGTTAATTCTAAAATGCGTAATTCCTGAAACACCCCAATTACTCGTAGAGTTTGTACTTTACAATATCTATCTGATTTATCGATTTGGGAATATCATCATTTTGAAAATGTAATTAAAGTGGCTTTTGATTTTCTATCGATTTTTGTTCCGAAGGCAGTAGCTAACATAGTAAATTGACATTCAGCAAACAGAATGTAAGATTCTTTGTGTTAAAATACATTTTTGATTTGATTTATTGCGCATTTTAGAGGTAACTCTTTACAATATTTTAAAACATTGAGAAAATCGAGGAAAGTAGAGATGTAAAATAATAAAAACCGGTCAAGTGCGACTCGAAGGGTTCCGTAGCATTATCTGTACAACATTAGACAAAGATCGTTTTTGAGAACAGCGCCATCTATAGAAACCAAAAAGAAGTGTTTAACATTGACATTAAGGACATGAAATCGGCGCTGTGAAGGTTACATAGATGGCCGCTAGATGGCGAGCGCTGTCTTTAGACAACGTTTGTTGTCTGGGAGCCCCCTTTAAATATTTATTTTATTCTGTTTTAGTATTTGTGGTTACAGCGGCAACAGAAATACATAATTTGTGAAAATTTCAACTGCCTAGCTATCACGGTTTATGAGATGCAGCCTGGTGACAGACAGACAGACAAACAGATGGACAGTGAAGTCTTAGTAACAGGATCCCGTTTGGCACCCTTTGGGTACGGATCCTTAAAAATGAATATAACTTACACACAACACAATCACAGTCACTCATCCCTGAGACCCTGTGCTATCGTTACCAGACAAGGACATCACAAACATGGCAAAACACCCATTCTGAGGTCATTTGTACAAACGGCCTCCAGCGAGAATCAAACCGACCCCTTCTGTGTTGACAATCAAGCGTTTTACCACTAGTGCATAATAAAAGAAACCCATTTCGATATTAAACATTAGACAAAGGCAGAGTCGCGCCCAATCACATTGATCGCGAGCAATAAATCAACAATTTAGCGCTCAATTTTCATAATTCACCCGGTATCGAGCCATGCGGTCGGGAATAAAGAAAAAGGAGAGCCAAGCGCGAGTTGGACTCCTAAGCTGAGGGTATCATATGAGGCACTTTGCCTGTAAGGGTTACCACTCCGAGCGTAAATACGCGATGTGTTTGTAGTATATTATGGGAATATGTTACGAATACCAAAAAATAATAGAGTAGGTACCAGTGGCGAAGAGTTTCTATTCCCACCGGCTTCCCTTTTAGAAATTCGACCCCTGCTGGGTACTCAATTTTTGCTAAGAGGGCACAGTGAAATGATTTATATTTGGCTATAAGCTATTAATTTATTCTATATACAATTATTATGCGGCCGTTAATAAATAGATTCAATATAATAAAATGTTGCACGAACTCGGTATACAGGAGTATGTTTATGTCATGTAATGTAATGTTAAATACGAAACTGGGGATTTTGGTGAAAATTTTTCCAAAATTTCCAGGAGCGGCAATAAAACGTTGGATAAGAAGAAGAATATTCTTTATTGTACACCGCAAAAAAAATCAAACACAACACAAACATAATATAACACAATATGTATCATGTAGATCATATCCTAATGCACGTAAATACCGAGAGGTTTTCCACGCTTTCGGATCTTACCAACAGAATCCTACAAAAATCCAATTTTCTACGCTTGCGTTATAAGGGAGGGGCGGTTTTTGCGTCACGTTCACACTAGGCGTGGCAAGATCGTGCGTACACTCGACAGCACATCAGCCTTTACATACGTGCACTCTAATGAGTTGCGTTAAGGCTGTTCATACGTGGAGCATGGTGTCTCGCTCGCACAATTTTTTATTTTGTAAAAAATAATATGAGTACGCCTTTAATAAATATGGTCTGAGGGTTTGATGCATAATTCAACTGCGGACATTTTAAATATTTTTGTTTTACTATACGCAGTTTGTAATAAAGAAAGGTTGTTTCCAAAATTAGTAATTTTGGAATAAATTTTTCAAAATCAAAAACTCAGTACAAGATAAGAAACATAGCCTTAAATATACGCAATTTTATTATCTATCAAACACTTAGAATCCATTTATGAAAAGTATACTCATTTTATTACAATCACTAAAATTATTCAATTGTGCGAGCGAGAAGCTCCATGTTAGAACAGCCTCAAGGACGACTTTGCAACAAAAATGTGAAGGTTGAAGCTGGCGCGTTATTTGTACGTTTTAAGGGGTTCCGTAGTCAACAAGGAAAAAGACTTCTTTCTTTGTTTTCTTTCTTATAGTTTCACCATGTCCGTCTGTCTGTCTGTCTGTCTGTCCGTGGCTTAGCACAGAGACAATAAGTACTAGAGAGTCGATATTTGGCATAGATATACATATTTTTTACGCGGATAAAAAAAGGTAGAATAAAATCATGGAAACAAAAAATTTTTAAGGTTCCCCTTCACCTAAATAAGAGATGCATTTTTTTCTCTCCTATACCATAGTGTGGGGTATCATTGGATTGGTCGTTTAAAATTATTGTGGGTGTAGGAAGACCATTTTTCTCCCCCATCTCCTGGCTAAACAGTTGATTGGAGAAACGTGAAAAAAATTAGGGCAGTAGATAATGAAATTAAAAGGAAAACTATCACGGCTAAGTAGGCTTTACAAGTTAACGAGTAATAGACGAACAACTCATAAAAGGAAACTTCGTACAAAATCCATCGAAAATTACATTGATGAAGTTGTTAGTTCTGTAAAGCAGAGAAAAAACCCCTCTCTCTACGGAACCCTGCAATGCACGTGGCCCGACACGCACTTGGCTGGTTTTAGTTTTTAATTTACGCAACAGAATCTTCCCTTTCTACCTAGGTACTCGTAGAGCGATTGTGGACCAAACTTATCATTTTCATCATCATCATCATCATCATCAATCAGCTCGTACTCGTCCACTGCGGGACATAGGCCTCCCCCATGGCGCACCCCTTCCTTCTGTCCTCAACCATCCTCAACCAGCCGTTTCCAACAATCTGCCCAAGGTTATACTGGTGTATAATTTTAGGCCACAGTAGATCCATGTGGGATCAGAGAGGATGACATTACCTACGCCGATCTGGATACAACTTTACTCCTTTGTTGTGAGAACGGTGTACTAGGTAACTACTAAATAATATCGACGAAATTTTAATTTGAAAATGTAATTTTCAGTTCAATTCAAGTTTTTGTTTGTTTCTGCCAGGGTGGCAGGCAATGGCCGGTGACGGAGAGCTAAATGGGAGGCCTTTGGCCAGCAGTGGGACATTAAATCGGCTAATAAAAAAGAAACATATTTCGAAACTAGTCCACAACTAGTTCACCAGTCGAACTATCCAGCGATTTCTGAATTGAGAATCCCACTAAGTGAATACTTAAGTGTCAGTCTGTCTCTACGAAAGGAGTTCTCAAAAAGGAGACATAGATAGATAGAATATTTTTTATTATATGTACACCAGGAATTATATATGAGACTTAAACAATTAAATCTTTTTGCATGCCATATTTAATGTATGTGAGACTGTCCCCCTGTGGCACTGTTCCGATCCCAAGCCGCAGGCGCAGGGCGGGCAGGGGGGTAGTCAAACATAGAAGTTAAGATAAGAAGTGCGCTATAATTCGCCAACAAACTGCTACGCAGTTTGGCGAATTATTTTATTTCGAGAAACATGTATTATTATAAATAAATAAATAAATAAATAATAAAAAAAACAATAATATATTACAGTACAATATTATGATTCTTGAGTATTTACCTAATTAAATTATGAATTTAGAAGCCGGCAGACAGTGAAATAGTCCCGTCTATGTAGAGGCTTATAAAACTGGCTTGAAAATAAGTTAACGACCTATTTCTGAAAACTTGAATCGTTGTACAATAAACATTATTGTTATTAAAAATCCTTAATAATATACAAGAAAAGCGCAGCGTAGGACGGCCAGCCACAAGATGGATAGATGACCTCATCCAATTGGCAGGAAGACGCTGGATTTCAACCGGTCTTTTTGGAAATCCATGGAGGAGGCCTATGTTCAGCAGTGGACTTCTTGTGGCTAAATGATGATGATGATACAAGAAAAACTTAATGCCAATAGCATTATCTCCCAGTTAACCACGGGATGGCTGAACTAGTAATACAAACATAATTTTGTAAAAGAAACGGGATTCTTGCCACGATAAACTCAAATAAATCAATAATCGTGGTACTAATCTTTCATTTTGCCGTACATTTGTACACATGGCCTCAGTGAAGTCTGAGTGTATTACCAAGTTTGCGATGTCCCTACCTGGGTACCACAGTACAGGCCATAGCACAGGATCGTGGTACTAATCTTTCTTCTTTGCCGTACATTTGTACACATGGCCTCAGTGAAGTCTGAGTGTATTACCAAGTTTGCGATGTCCCTACCTGAGTACCACAGTACAGGCCATAGCACAGGATCGTGGTACTAATCTTTCCTCTTTGCCGTACATTTGTACACATGGCCTCAGTGAAGTCTGAGTGTATTACCAAGTTTGCGATGTCCCTACCTAGGTACCACAGTACAGGCCATAGCACAGGATATCCTAGTTTGGGACCAGGACATTAGTGATTGTGTTGTGTGAAAGTTATTATTTTTACAATTACCAACTCATTATTTCATTAAACTTGAGTTGAGTATCCGACGCCAATGTCCGCAGAATTAAAAAAGAAGCGAGACAAATTGGCCCACAAAATAACTGAACCTACTGCCACAAAAGCAAACAATAAATTTCAAACACGCCGCATAGTCTGTGCGTGCCCCCGGAAGGTGTTTAGGATATGAGCGATTATCCCGTCGCTGTAACAATGGGGAATTATGATTGATGAGCGTAAAGGCCTGCTTACACTGCGCGGGCTGCTACCTTAAACAACTTCTGCCACTGTGAACTCGCTCAACTTTCATCAACTGCTCCTATATTACATTTACACACACTAAAGGATTCCAATCGTCGCACTGTCAAATTTCATAGCAGGTAATTGCGATCGCAAACGTCAGGATTCTGACAGAATTTGGTGCGCATAGTTAGGCCTCTGGTCAAGCTACAATCAATCAAGTCAAGTGTATTTTACACAGTCAGCCTATGATATTCGTCCCACTGTAGGGCACAGGCTTTCCCTCAGGGAGAGAGTATGGACTTAATCACCACGCGTGCCCAACGCGGATTGGCGATTTCAAGGGCTGAGGTACATACCTCAGCGCTTGAAATTGTGAACATGAGTGTCTGAGCTATTCACATGAATAGCTCAGACACTCACGTTTCCTCACGATGTTTTCCTTCACGGGTAGCGAGTGGTATTGCTACTATAACTTCACAAATGTACATAACTTAGAAAACAAAGTCATAGGTACATGCCCCCACTGGGTAAGTGTGTTTTATTGAGTACAAAATGCTGGCTTTACTATTGTTTGTGGCACGGTGGGGAAAGGTGAGTGGTGAGTAAAAACAAGTTTTGTTGTAGTAAGTCGGATATAAGCGACTGACTGACTCGTCATTTGGGTCACGCGATCAGCTCGCATGTTAGCTCACACAGTGTGACCAGGACTTTCTAGGGGCAACCTACCTTCTTGCGGGTGTGTGGTTACTTGCCGAACAAGTGTCAAGCATTCGCACTGTAGCTGAAATTAAAACGTCAGAATCGGGCTATCTTGCTATTTGAGACTTTGCGATTAGTTGACGTGGATACGCATATATGAATGACTCCCTGTAGATGAGCCGAAACGTCAGAACGATAACACCGGTGGAAAAATAAACTATGAAAATTCTATTGTTAGAGTAGTGAAGTGCCAGCCGAATCTTTCATCATCATCATCAGCCCACCTCTTGCCACTGCTGGGTTTAGACCTTTTGCTCATCAGGCCATCTTTCGCGGTCAGCTGTTGGGCTAACCATTGACCAGGTTCTCGGCCGCAACTCCGTTACTGCCTTGGTCCACCTGCCGTGTTCCCCATTCGCCAGGGGCTCCGCCCGTCGCCACCTCAGATTCGAGATTCGGTCGCCAACATTGTTGACCATCGTCCAACGTCGGATTGCGAGATTTCATACTCTATCCACAAGCCACAGCTCTTTGTGCAACTTTGACTCAGTGCATAATATGCTTCGTGAGCCTCCTTGTGTCGGCCCTATACGTGAGGATGGGCAGAATACAAAGGTTGAAAGTCTTTGTTTTCAGAAACTGTAGGATATTCAGTTTGGAGACGTCGGCCGGCAAGTTTTCCAAAGGCATTCCATTTATGCGCGTTCTTTGAGCCACGCGGATTCCACTCGCTTAAACCTAGACCTAAATAATCATTAATGAATCAATCACAGGATTTAATTAAATATGCAGTTAGTATCTTATTATCATTACACACTGTGCCAAAGAAAGTAGCTTAAGGTATAGAAAGAGTACGAAAGGGAATGAAAAGCTATATATAAAACTAGCTGTTGCCCGCGACTTCGCTTGCTTAGTAATTTTGATGTGTATTTTTCCGGCATAAAAAATAGCCTATGTGCTAATTCAGACTATGATCTATCTCTGTGCGAAATTTCATCTGGATTCGTTCATCCGTTTTTGCGTGAAAGAGTAAAAAACATCCATCCATACATACCAATTTTCGCGTTTATAATATTAATAAGGATTTAATTACCTTAATTGCCGTTTAATATATAAATATGTACGAGTATCGCGAGTCATTAAAAAATACTGTGTAAAAAACTTTTTTTAGACCTGAATTTGTCTAGTCTAAACGCACCACGTAACAATAAAAATATATTTCACCTGATGCTTTCCTTAGTGAGAGAAGGTAGATTAACTTTTGCCGAGGTAGAGTTTGCAACAACAAAAGGAATCTTTTAATAGCAGAGCACTTACCGCGTTGAACAAAAGGATTAGATTCCATTGAACGGTGCGAGGAAACAATGCTGTGGCGTAACAGTGCTAATGCATTCTGGCAATAGAAAATACAGTGTTAGTTCTTTGGCTAAGTATGATGGGTTGGTCACAGCACTATGCTACAGATTTTAATTCAATCTTCAGCAATTTTCAGTCTGTGTGGAAGGTAGCTAAGAGTATACAGTCAGGGCCGGAATAATAAAGCGCTCTTTACATCTAATATTGCTTTCAAGTTAATTTAAGTTGCTGGTTTGTTTCGAATAGCGTCTTGAGGTGGGCACTCAAGGGCGATCTCAGAGGTAAGGGCGCTTTATTAGATTCAGCCAATTCAAACAATAGGTCATCAGAAATGTGTCATCTAATTCTAGTTTTTCTAGAATTAATTCTATTTTTGATCGAAGATTAACAAGTTATCGCTAACGGAAGTTCAGTAGGTGCTATAAATGAAAGATTGAAATTATCATTAGTGACTTCAAGGTAGGATTATACGTAGGTATTTTTTGTAGGTAGTGAATATGAATGCGGGGTCAGAAAATTTTCGATACATAGATAGATTAATTATTTATTTGCATTTACACACAAACAATAAAAAAATCGTATGTACGTAATACAGAGAAGTTTGTAAAGAGGCTCGAAATTTCGCAGATGCCTGCACTTGCCCATTAGCTCGGTTGGGAGAGCGCTGGCATGGTTAGCCAGAGGTCGCGGGTTCAAGTCCCAGCATGGGTGGAATTTTTAGCCTCTAAATGGTTTTTTTAAATTTTCCTCAGCACGAGTTAGTGCAACAAAAAGAATATAATAAAAACATATTAAGCAGACTATAAAGTAGCAAAAAAAAAAAACAAAAAAAAAAACGAACGAAAATGAAACAATATTAAAAAGAAACATTACATATTGTGACACACAGCAATGCATTATCCAGTGTGAGTACTGTGGGTGTGGCAAATCTAAAGGAGCTCTTACTCAGCATAAGCTGGAGAGCGATACTACAGCGCCGGTCTTCCGTCAGTACCTACACATAATTATCGATATTTTCTGCCAACTATATTTGCCATTGTAACAAGTGAAAGAGTTCATTTTACGATCAATCCAAATCGTCAAATCACAGAACAGCCTAGCAGAAGTTGCCAAGGTACGCTAGTGGCAGTTTTCACTACTTCTTCTTTTTACCGTCGTTTTTTTTGTTATAAAA
This sequence comes from Yponomeuta malinellus, assembly GCA_947308005.1. Classification (NCBI taxonomy): domain Eukaryota; kingdom Metazoa; phylum Arthropoda; class Insecta; order Lepidoptera; family Yponomeutidae; genus Yponomeuta; species Yponomeuta malinellus. Next base: position 7,789,959 of record OX371006.1, on the reverse strand, counting down.
ACCTAATTGAAATTATGTCGGGAGCGGTACATAAAATTTGCGCTCGCCGCTAGTCTTGGCGAAAGTTTTCCTTGGCGGCTGCAGCTCAGGCAACGCAGGCTTAGCCTATCTCAACACAAGTTTTACTGACCTGGAGTTAGACTTAGAGGGTAGGAATGTGATATGTCGTCAACACCATTTCATCTACTCAAATTGTAAGTAAATTAATTAATTCGTTTTTTTATGTATTTTAATGTGCGTACTTTGGGTGTCAATCTAACTTAAAATTTGTATGCTCTAATATTGTTATTTTAAGATTGTTACCCGTTTTACATGCCTAATAAACAAAATAAAATAAAATAAATGTGCCCGGAGTTACACTTAGCTATTAAGAATGTGATGCGCATATTAGCCGCGTAATTATGCACACCAAATGCTGAAATGATGAAAAATTCCTAACGAATTAGGCGAGGTTTTCCGGGCGCATTTCAAATACGCCAGCCATCAGCTAATGTTCGTCCATGTTGGATTTAGGCCTCCTCTAGATACACCAGAAAGACATGCTGACCATAGATTCTCCACAAAAGTTGTCAACCAGTGTGTCCTGCCTTACGGAGCCAAAACGTGGACACTGACAGTAAGACTGATTCACCGATTCAAAGTAACTTAGCATGCTATGGAACGGGCTATGCTCGGAGTCTCTTTAATCGGTCAATCAATCGATGGCATTTACACCTATTGCAGACGGTTTATACAGCATTTTTTGAGCATTTTCGCTTGTGACTTTAAAGTCCTATTCGAGAGAGGACTCCCCGTCCGTATACTCGGCATGTGTAGGCGGCAAACCCTGCTGGTGGGAGTTTAAGGCCAAATCGAATGTGCATGTGCACCTTATTAATCGATTGTCGAATCGAAATGAGAAATTTCGCCATAGACCAAAGATGATTGATATAGCCTCTAAGATTAGATTGTTGAAGTGGCTGTCGGCTGGTCACCTCTGCCGAAGAACCGATAGAGCATTGGGTACAAAGGTTCTAGAAAAGAGGCTACGAACTGGCAAACGCCGCGTACACCTGCTGCAACAAAAAAAACCACGACTGCTAAGACGACACTTGAAGTTTTGTATCATCTGTAAATTAAAACGTCTGTAAACGTCACATTTTTTTTCCATGTTAACCAAAACATTGCTCATTCCGTAAAGACAAGGAACTCGACAGGTACATGTATTTTTTTGAGACTAGAAGTTTTTTGACTTTTTTTTTGGGATACATATTTATACATATACGTACATACATACGCGTGAAAAACATAACCATCATTATAATAAAATATTGTGCAATAGATATCTTCTTTTAAAAACGTGTAGAGTTCGGCCGCGCCGCACCCAGTTTTATTTTCTTGTTAAAAACTCCCCGCGCTCATTTTTAACGGGTGCATTTTCGCGGATGGTGTTCGCGTCGAGTGTCTCACAGTCGCGGGCTTAAGTTGGGTAATTAAAAGTTTCCCCGTTAGCCGAATTGCACTCGGTAGAAGGATAGCTTTGGCCGATATTCCCTATTTATGTAACACCCATATTCTCCTAACTGTAAGTTTACATTGGCCTATTTGGCGGATTGTGACCAGTGCTTCTTCGTCTCGACTTTCTGGCGCATCAGCTAACAAATGAGTAAGTAAATTTTCATTTCACATTGTCGAGATTTCCCATGTTTTCGCAAAAACATTTTCTTAATTTTTAAATTGTATTTCATAGTTTCGGAGAAATTGTGAGAACTTTTATTGAGCTAAAACTCTCGTAAGCTCTACATATTATTATACTTTAATTCCGGAATGACTTACTTTAATTTTTTTTTGGAGTCGAAGAGTCCGATTGTCGTCGGTTGCTCATCTCGGACTCACTGTCAGAGACAGGCAACCGACGACGCGAGCTCCGTCTCTACTCGCCACGATTAAGTTTTGCGAATGAGAGGTCGGACTCTTTCAACAAAAATTGAAGCAAGTGATTCCGGAATTAAGTTAATAATTGTGGGAACACTTTGGCTACATCAAAACTATTTCCTTTTGCCAACACGCCTTGCGTATTTAAAAAAAGCAATTTAACAAATGTACCTTATGTTAGTCCGATTACGTCGAGTACGAGCCAGGAATCGAATCAGGGCAAATCTGCACTTTCAAATCAACCTTACGATACCAGCTACCGCCAACACAACGTTTGACTCAAATAAGAAACAACTATAATATGTCACTTACCCCCTGTTTCTGGTAAACTATAAATCAGTTAATTTACTGTTAACAGCTGTCAGTTGACCAAAGAGGACACAAAAACAAACAACTGACTGCTTTAAACGGTATTTTTTATGAAAATGCGGTTCCTTAAAAAACTCCTCAGCGCCACTTTAAATAGTCTGCGGTAGAAGGAAAAACGTAACCACTGGTTATTTAAACTGCCCCTAAGGAGTGTTTTAGCGTTTTTTTTTATAAGTAAGATCGCAACAGTTTGGTCACTGTGTGAGACTTCACGGATGAATTTATTACCTGATTTTAATCTTCTGTCGCAGGTCTGTGGAACACCGCATGAATAAATATTTGCGGTTTTGCTAACGCGCCAGTTTGCCGCTCTGCAATTTACGCGTACGCCCATCAGTATTTACACGGAAATTTACTCCTGTAGCGCTGTGGTGGCTCTGTGGATGAATAGCCATGGGGCTATATTCATAGGGATGGACCTACGGTTTCACATGCGGGATGTCCAGGATTCGAGTCCCGTGTACCAATCACTTTGTCTTCAAAGTTGAATATACCTATTTGTGAATTTGTAGCGGCAGTGCTACGAGTACTCGGTAAGTAGAAAGGAAAACGCGAGTATCTGAATATGCCTCATCGCCCTAAATCGTTTATCCGCTGTAGAACAGATCAAATCAAGTCGTCAAGTAGGCAAAAAAAAGAGCGGTGGTAGCCTAGTGGGTACAGCATTGGACTCTGAAGCGGGAGATCCAGGTTCGATTACCAGTGCGGGCATGTACCTATGACTTTGTTTTGTAAGTTATGTACATTTGTGAATTTATAGTAGCAATACCACTCGCTAACGTTGAAGGCAAACATCGTGAGGAAACCTGAGTGTCTGAGCTATTTACATACCTCAGCGCTTGAAATCGCCAATCCGCGGTGGGCACGAGTGGTGTTTAAGCCCACACAGCCCACACTCTCTCCCTGAGAGAAGGCCTGTGCCCTACAGTGGGACGTATATAGGCAATTTCACTATCACCATCAGGTTTCACGTGACTGTTAGGGAATAACACAATCTTTCGCCGATATCGCTCATCGCCCACGACGACTTAAAACGCGATTCTAACGCGATTCACGCTCGTTGGCCCGGCGCTTCCGTAGAAATGGAAGCAAATCATTCATATTATGGTATGCTGCAGTATGTACGCATTGCTTCTCCAAAATGTTACAAAGTGCGCATCTACTGTGTTACACGAAGTCGTCGTGGGCAATGGCTCTAAGGCCCTACTTTCTCTTCGAGAGAGATACGGCCGTTCGTGCCGCAAAAAACGTACTTTTGACACAGGGAACCATGATATATAGGGTATATGTAAGTACCTACAAATTTATACGGAACCCTCATTTATATACTAACAAGTGCAAATGTACAAATGGCACCCCTCCAGTGATAGATAAAAACATAGATGTGTAAGTAGCGCTAAAATGACCCCACGTTCAATTGTGGAAAGGCGGGCGGGGCTTCTTAATTGTGTTTCCAATCGGAGCGAGTTCAGTATCACCCAGAAAAATATCTATGCATCTGCCATCGTCAGCCCGCTATCTTGCGAGGTACCTAGATGTTTTGACGGGTTATACATCATGAAGTCAATTGTTTGACGTTTTCGAATAAAACCAATCAAAAGTTAGACTGTCATTTACTATCGCCTAATCAACGTACACGTCGTCAGGCATAGCGCATAGAGTGAACCAATCACAGAGTGATTTACTCTACAGCAAGTGTTGCGCTCATTTCATTGGTACAGACTAATCGAGAGGTCAGGACCGTTTTTCATAGTGAATTTTTGTAGGACGAAATACTTCTACGGTTTTTTTAATTCGTAGCCTCCCTCAGTCTGGATGTTTTTCGACGTTTGTGATGGCCTTGCCTGGTTACCATAGCACAGGGAGTCTTAGTTCAGGACCAGGACGAGGTGATTGAGTTGTGTGGATGTTATTTTATTATTAAATTTTAATTCCCTAGGCACAGTCGTCAGCGGCCGTAGATTATAACTTTATTATGGCATATTTTGTAATTCTCATCCTAGTAACAGTTATGACGAGTTGAAACCCAGAGTTTTCGGACAAAAGCAATATTGACAGTTGTGTTTAAAACTAAAAGTTTCAGTGTCACAAAATTACAAATATGTCATCTACACACAACCGTAGAGAATATTAATTAAGTTTTTGACTCGCCGCTCGTCTTTGTCTGCACGTTGAACAATAAAAACATTTCAAACTGTGCCGAGTTCACAACTTTTCGTCAAGTCACATAAGCGAGAATGGCACTTAACCTTAATGGGGTATTTTGCCTGTCTCGCCCCTCGTGGCCTCTTTAAACTTTTTGCGCTAATCAATTATAACCTTAATTTTGAGGTTTTTATAGAAGAATCATATAGAAAGAAAAGATTCAGGCCGAAGCGGGATTCAAACTCGCGCAAAAACTCTGTATTGCCGCTTCAAGCCGAGACTAGATGGCCAGTGATTCTATAATTATTAAAGATGCTCTATAATTTAGATTAAATATGCCTCTATTTAAATAACATTCTGTAGCATAACAAATTATAGCACAAGATTAATTTAAGCTGACTCTGCCTTTAGAAATATGCCATCTTTTTCATGCAAAATTATGAGCAGTAATGCTGGCTCATTCCGGTTAGTTTGTTTCTTTAAAAAGGTGAAGGACAGTCGCCGGCATAAGGTAGATAGACAGATATAAAGTTTATTTGCTCAAGCAAACAGCACTCAATAAATATCACACAAAAATTTACGCAACCACATGCTATAAAAAGTCAAGAAAAATAAAATAAGCAGTGTCGATTACAAAAATTAACGGCGTCATTCACAAAACCGACCAAGTGCATGTCGGGCCACGCGCAATATAGGGTTCCGCAAAAGGAAGGGTTTTTCACCTGCTTTACAGAACTAACAACTTCATCACAGTAATTTTCGATGGAATTTGTACGAACTTTTCCTTTTATAAGTTGATGGCCTATTACTTCTTAACTTGCAAAGACTTAGCCGTGATAGTTTTTCTTTTACTAGACTACTGCCCTGAATTTTCTCACGTTTCTACAATCAATCAGGGGAGAATGCATTTTATCTTACAGTTTTCTCGACGTGATTGATTTTATTTTATATTTATTTTTAATAAAACTTGAAAAGCCATAATTTCATCAGTTTGCCATACTCCTAACGCAGTTTATCGTTAAGCTATATCTATGCCAAGTTTCAGTTGTCTAGCACCTCTGTACAGACGGACAGACAGAGACACAGATGGATGGACATGGCGAAACTATAAGGGTTCCTTGTTGACTACGGAACCCTAAAAACACTAATCTCAAATGCTGAATAATTTTTTAGGCAAAGGCTTTCCCTTTACCACAGATCTTCCAAACCGAATGCTAAGAGTGCTTTAAGGAATCGTGCCTTCATTAACAAGACTAAAAGAGCCTCCTAGTGTAACATAAATACTTAAAACTAAGAATTAGAATTACAAACAAAAAATTTATCGACCACCATAAATATTTAATCTACACTGTTACTTTACGGTAGCTAAGCAACACAATAAACTGTCGACAATTATTATTATTAATTTTTATTTCGGATACATGGCATCCATATTGTGGTAGTATGTACTATAGTAAAAAGTTACATTATATTTTAGTGTTAGTAAAGGCAGTACATTGAAAATAGGTACTTACATACTTCATACAATATTATTATAACAAATTGATATCACTGCTGCCTAATCCCATGGGAGATAACGCAGCAGCGGGATATATAGGGACAGTCCAACCTATCCGCCATCATGCTAAGAACGCTGTTGGGGCTGGCACGGGTCCGGCGCACCAAGGACGCACATCTTTTACGCATCGTCGCAATACAGCAACCTTTACACCCATGCACTCCAGTCAGTTACGCTTGCGGGCAACTTTGCTAACGAGTAGTCCAATAATCACGTGATGTCTTTAGCAACTTTTCAAATCCACTTTGACTGAGCTTTTAGACTGACCCCCCCCCACCCAAGAACTGGTATCTCAGGTGTATTAAGTACTGGTATCTATAAATTATTTTTAAATACAATTTAATTCTGGAAAATTAACAGGGTTAGTGACCATAATAAATATGACCAGACACACACTAAAGTTGCAGGTGGTTATTGACTGGCACTAAAATAAAAAGGGAAAGATGTAATCATATTAAAATCGGTTCAGAAATCATGTGTTCAACGAAAAAAATTATACACGTAATATGTCACTAGACCCCCATCGGAATTGGTTATTCACTTATTTATCTCACAATTTAGAGATTATCTCGAGACTATTCGCAGAATTCACTTTGTAAAAGCTTTATCCTGTCTAAAATAAACAAAGCAGTCGAGCCTCTTTTATCGAAAGCCAATGATCCTCCAATTATCTTAACATAATGGGGAGCGGCGAGGACATAAGTGTCCTATCCCAGCTGCCCGTCCGCTTATATCAATCGAGAATTTATTCATCAAACTTAACGAACGAGAGACACTCGGTAATTGGCCCTCGTAGAGAGGAGATAACAAATAATGAGAGTCGCCCGATGGAACGCGACTCCTGTTTGTTTCCGTCATTTTTCTCTTATTGCAGTGCGTTTACACCAACCACTTCAAGTTTGGTGATCAAAAAATTAAAAAAAAATCCATACAACACAATCACTTAACCTGGTTCCTAACAAGGATACCCTGTGCTGTTGTAAACAGAGAAGGACATTACAAACATGGAAAAAGGTACATTTGTACAAATCAAGTACAGGGGCCTCTTATGGGAATCGAGCTCATCACCTCCGTGTTGTTAGTCAGGCGTGTTAACCGCTAGACCAAAGAGGAAGTCAATTCCTTCTACACTCATCGTGAATCATGTTGCTTTACTACGTAAAGTGGGCACGCATGTTGATTAAGCTCTGTCTCTCTCTATCTCGCATTTTTTTTCATTCATACAAATTGGAGTAATATTCTCTCGAGTGGAGACCAAGAACTAGGAAACGCAGCGTGGGATGCCCATCAGCTCGATGAACCGACGATCTGAGGCAGATTGCTGGAAGAGCGGCTGAATAAGGATGCAGAGGACAGAAAAATACAACGGATGAACATGGGCAATTGGATACAAATTGACCACTTCAAGTTTGAAATATAAATTTGATTTTTGGCAGTGGTTTAAAGTAATTTTCACATTTTAATGCTATTATGAATTTCGGCAAAGTGACGCCTGATTCCATACAAGATAGTGGTTTAATCATTGATACAAAAAATAGTTTTGAGCTAACAACATCTCAACTAGCACAAGGTTGAAAACTAACCCTTGATACCTTCTCTAACCGCTAAAGCCCTAGAAGTTTGTCTTATGGACCCTAAAGGAGAAAGGTAACTCTTGAAGCTGCATAACACGCTTTGCAGCTCTTTTGCAACCACTGCAGCGCTAAGAGGCCGCCTTATGGAATTGTTTGCTAGTTTGAGTACATCTTACTGAAGGGCACAGGGCAAGAAAGAGTCTGGGCTTAATCACTTCGCCACGTGGGTAGCACCAGGGATCAACGATTTCAGGGTATAGTGCTAGCGGTACTCCAAAATTCAGTACAGTTGGTTTTTTATTTATTTTTTGGTGCTAAGGTTCAAATTCATTCGTATAGCCTAAAGATCAATCGTTCCGATTTTCATGCTTTTAATACCATTTGCAGCGTTTTTTGGCGTACCGCTAGCACTAGTAGCGATTTTTACCCCATAGGTAAGTGCGCCAAGTCTAAACGTACCTTAGCACTTCGCTTTTAGCCTTTGCGTCGCTCAGACTTCCTCGCTCTTACCTGCTTACTTATGGCGGATTATTAGAGTTCGTTAGTATAATTTTACTCTAGTAACAGACGTACTTCTGCCAAGTGGAACATCTCGAATCGAATTAGACCGGCTTTCGTGAGCCTAACAACATAGTGCGATCTACAACGGGATGACATAGAATCCTGTTTAGTTAGATTGACGATATTAACTTTTTCAAAAGCTTCAATAAATATAGGGGTTCCACCTTGTCACTATTACGGCAATCACAAAGAAGACATATTGGAAAAGAAATACCAAAGTACTCCTATTTTTTTTTTCTTTTTAAACCTATTTGAAGCTTATAACTACAAAGGTGACAGAAAAGAGACTAAAAACTCTTTAGCTCTATTTTGACAAATTCGTTGGTACGAGGAGGCCAAGGACAGCGAGTGGCGAATAACGAGAGGGGAAGCCATATCCCAGCAGTGGGACACAATAATGTACTTCGTTTTTTTTTTCGGGAATATTTTTTTAGTTAGCCGTTTGTGTCCTACTGCTGGACTCTGTCTTGAGCCATCCCCTTCCATCCGGGAAAGAAGATTGAGAGATCGTCTCGCCATTTTTGCCTTGGTCGGTCACGTCTGCGATATCCGTCACGGGGAACCCAATCAGTGACATATTTCGCACATTAGTCCGGGCCCATACCACTGACGTGCCCTGCCCAGTTCCACTTTAGCTTTGCGGTTACAGCTCTATCATCATCATCATCATCATCATCATTCAGCCACAAGAAGTCCACTGCTGGACATAGGCCTCCTAAATGGATTTCCAAAAAGACCGGTTGGAAGCGGCAGCTCCAACATCAGCGATTTTGCTTCTGGAGCGGAGCGTGGTTATTTGGATAAAATAATAAAACAAAAAAATTACGCAGTCCGCTGAGGTTAACTAAAAATTTAAAAGAGAACGTGCTTGCCAACCCACAAGGCAACACCCAATGACCAGAGGCTCTTACCGGGGAATAGCTCCGATAACTATCGCTTAAAAAGCCAATATACATTGGCAAAGCCAGGCGAGGGCTATTCCGTCCACCGATAACCCCGAGCGATATCACCTGCGCTCAATACTATTTACTATGGCTGTGCTTCCACAGCCGATGCGCTGAATTGCATTTCTGACTTTTGCAGTATTGTCGTCGGCACACTAAGTAGCAAAACTATTTTTTAAAAAACTGCACCAAACTCTTTTCTAAAGGTGAACAATAGAAAGGTCTATGGATGTCAAAATAAGAGCGAGCCACGTCCAACCTCGTTTCCAGGCATGAGACTGTTGCTCCGCCCGCGACTTTCCCCCAGGGGACTTCTGGCGGGCGGGAGACGTTTTTTTGGTCCTGAAAATTCTTTGAGTCAAAAGGACGCTCCGATATTTTTCGCTTTTATTTAGGTATCATCCGCGACTCTAAAACTCCGTCCGATTGTATTTTCATTTTTAGCGACCTACATCCACTACAGCAGTGCTATAGAGTTGACAGGGATAGCATAGACTTGGATTCCCCAAACTACTCCTCAAATGTAGTTTTTTTAGGCTGTGGTACAGGGAATGACCTTACAACTGACTATTCAGACTGCATCTGAGAAATGTTTTAGATAGTACACATAATATAGTCTGACATCTCCGATGCAGTTTTATTTCACTTTTGAACTAGTGATTTGGATGTGATGTGCGATGTCAAGCACCCATTTTTTGGACATTTTCTAACGGAAACCTCTTCAAACCTATATTTTTTTTGTTGTTGTATGAATTATCAGTTGACTTAGAATTCAGTCAATAATGAAAAACAGTGGCCCCGAGACGATGACGTCTCGGTTTTTGCATTTAGACGCACACAGCTGACGTGTCTTCCTTACGCGCTGCTTCCGCTCTACCAAAATCGACTTGTGAGGTCGGTGCTTGTAACACAGGAGGCAATAACGCGTCTTTCATCTTTTTTCAAAAATAATTTTTTCTTGTTCTTGTTCTGTTGAACTCTGTTGATTTTTCTAGTTCCGTTCGAACTGCGCTTTAAATAACCAAACTCAAATTAAAGCGCTGCTTTTTTACAGACCTTTTTTATGACCGGGTCAAACTAAAACAGCTCTGCGCAAAATAGCTGTTATTACCGCAGCTCCAGCTTCGAGTGTCGATAACGCGCCTGAATACATTTGTATGCCGCCACGAACTGAAATTAGCGGCAGCCACGTCACTCCAATGATCCGGGTTATTAGCTGGAACTGAGGGCCGGGTTCACATTTACCAAAAAATCTGGTTGATACGGGGTATTCACACTACACAGGTCTGGTCAGGGGCCTAATTATGCGCACCAAATCCTGAGTGATTCCAATCGTCTAACTGTCAACTTACACACTAATTTGACAGTTGATTGGGATCATTCAGGATTTGGTGCGCGTCATATAGAAGTAAATCTTGTCTGGTCTAGTCTGGAGCTCTTGAGACGGGCCCCAAAATGTGGACTGGGGCCTGTTTCATAGACCTACAATTCATGGTTTACTATGACAATTCGATGCACATTGTAAAGTCGTTTAACCCACACATTAACAATTAGACTCTGCTACGCGAAGTACCTCAAATTGTTATAATAAACTACGAATTGCAGTGCAAACAATGAGACGACGAAGTGATGAAAGAGGCGAGAAAAAAAATGCGATAAGCCTATGAAAGAAGGCGTTAGGCTGCCTGGATATAGGCAGTTTCGGTGTAACTTAATAGTAGAATAACTCATCATCATCATTATCATTCAGCCACAAAAAGTCCACTGCTGGACATAGGCCTCCTCCATGGATTTCCAAAAATACCGGTTGGAAGTGGCTTGCACCCAGCGTCTTCCTGCCACTTGACCCATAACCAACCCATAACCCATACTCATCAACGAAAACAACATATGAATGACCATTTGATTCTTGCTTACACAGTAAATAGTTGTTCAATACCTTTCTTTTTGTTGACCGTATTATATCCGCTTCGTTAGGATTTTTGTCTAGACCTTGTGATTTGTGATAAAATATATCATTTGATTCCCATATGATTCTTGCTTACACAGTAAATAGTTGTTCAATACCTTTCTTTTTGTTGACCGTATTATATCCGCTTCGTTAGGATTTTTGTCTAGACCTTGTGATTTGTGATAAAATATATCTGTGCGAATTAGCTGTTATTCTGCAGCTCCAGCACCGCTCTGAGCATCGATAACACGGCTGAATACATTCGTATGCGGCCCCGGAGCTGAAATTTGCGGCAGCCACCTCCCTTTAAAGCACCTTTAAAGAGCCGAGTAATTAGCCGAGACTTAGGGCCAATTTCACCGTCGAAACTAATCTTAGTTTGGGACCCCATAGTGGGAACGGCGGGCACGATATTTATTAAATGATGACGTTTCAATTCCATTAAAACACCTTCATACTTTCCATTGCAGTATGAAACATAAAAGGCTCTTGCTCAGAAAGATTGTAATAGAGTGAGAAAAACATCCGCATGTGTTTACATAAAAATATAAATATTTACACATAAATTAATTTTTTTTTTTCTATCACATATTATGTATTTTTTTAATATTTTTTATTTTCATATTATAATCATCATCATCAACCCATTATGTCTCCACCGAGGGGCAGGTATTATATGTATTTTCATATAACACCTACATTTCAATTAAAAAAATATCCACTTAATCAGCGAAAGTAAAAAATGCTAGTTAAACTGTCGCCAAGCCGACTGGTGAACATAGGCTCAATCGCAAAGATTAGTATACTACGTTACAGAAAAACAAAATATTAAGTTTATTACTGGTAGTTGACAATGATGAGTAAGATAGGAGCCTGGGAGAAATTGTGCAAGTTAAAGGGGTAGCTTTTATGCCAAGAGGTATTAAAATATACCTTGTTAATTAAGACCTTTGAAGGTTGAATACGTGAAATATACATTCAAAAACAATAACGTACCTCGGCGTACATAATTCGGTGAAATCATATAGCATAACACTAAATGGAAGCGAACCATATACTTTTCTCCCACAAAATAAGAAAATACAGAAGGACGAATCAGGTTATCTATAGAAAACTACGAAAACTAGTCGGATACAAATTTTGAAGCTGTACCCGACTTCTATTATTTTCTAAAAATATTATTTTTACAAAATAAATTGATATTGGGATTGGAGTATTCATAGATATCATAGTTTTTCTGTAACTTGGTGTATTTATTAAAATAATAATAAAAAATATATATAGTATACATATTTGTATTTAATAATAATAATAATAACTTCGACACAATACAATCACTTGACCTGGTCCCAAACTAGAACTTGGAATTTTCTCCTGTGTCATTTGCTACTCCACTCTTAACAATGGCAAAAAAGTACATAAAAAAGTATAAAGTAGGATCTCAGAGATAAATATTTTTTAATAATTCTGAAGCCATTTACACCATGTAAATCATGAACTCAGTAACTGAGTAACAACACATTCATAGTTTGTGTGTTAGCGAAATAAACTACATCTGGTTTAAACTTCATCCTATATCTGGATTCTGTCCAGATTCAAGTCTCATTGACTGAGTTGAAGATGTTATATTTATTAGCTATTTTTATTACAACGTCCCCGGCATTACATCGCTTTGTGCAACAGATCCTTGATGCAGTAAAAATTTCGCACACTTCTTGTTTGTGCTCCTACTTATGAGATGCGATTCTTGTTAAATGAATGTCCCAGCAAGGCTCATTTCTAAAGGGCTTAAAACTCTAAAGAGTCTTCGCTTCCGGCGTTTGATGTTTGCTTCGAGAACATTATGGCAAAATAACAAATACGAGTTCCTCGTTCACATTCATCTAGACCTTAATATCTGGGTAGCAAAGTGCGTTTTGGCATGGCCAGTTGGTATAATCAAGTTTATATTGCTGTTTTGCGTAAAGAGATAGGCGAACCTCGGTTTGCTTGGCTGAGAGAGCAAAGACCTCGAGACTATGAGTGTTTACCATGGGTAACCATGGGTTTTTAATTCATGGTTCCACCCCGCGTCTTTGACAGTAACAGTACCTTCGATGAAATGGTGTAAAATTTATTTTTAATCCTCTATGTTCTTCGAGGAGGAGGATGTGTTTTGTATGAGCGGTGGTAAAGGAGCGTTAGAACGCCGGCTTCTCATTCGGGAGGTCGTGGGTTCGAATCCCGGCATGCACCAATGACTTGGTTTCCTAAATCACGTACATTTGTGAACCTATAGTAGCAATACCACTCACCAACGGTGAAGGAAAAAATCGTGAGTAAACCTGAGTAGACACTCAGGTTTCCTCACATTTTTTTCCTGAGTGTCTGAGATGTTCACACACCTCAGCGCTTGAAATTGCCAATCAATCCGCGGTGGGCACACGTGATGATTAAGCCCGTACTTTCTCTCTGAGAGAAAGCCTGTGCCCTGCAGTGGGACGTAAAATAGCCTACATAAAAAATAATGTTCTTCGAAGCACACTCATGATGTGGCTGTGGCAATAATATGCTCCCTTAGGAGTTAATGGACCCATGAAGCTTTTTAGCTAGCTAGCTAGCTAGCTTTTTTCGTATTGGCTATATTCTCTTTCTTTAGAAAATATTGTGATGAAGATGCTAGTCTGTGGCGCCGAGTCGCGCAAAGATTAAAATGTCGACGTGTTAATGTCATTTATGGTGGGTGTATCGTGGCGTTTCCTATTAACCTCCTAAGTCCTGGCCTTGAAAATAAGAATAGTTTTCAATTGTTATTTTCAAGGAAAGGATATAAGAGGTTAAAGAAGAAAAAACTTTCTGCTATGAGTACTTCAAATTGTGGAAGTAGTAGTAGCTTGCAATTCCACACCAATGACCGGTATTGTCTGTTCTGTTCAAGGAAATAACAGCCAAAGTGGATTCAGCCTGAAACAACATGTAAAAATTGAAATATTATAGATGAAACAATTCCAATTAGATACGATATCTAATTGGAATTCTCAATACAATTGCACTAAGTACGTAACTTTACATGTAGTTGAGGTGGCTGAGACTGTGTGTTTAAGACCAAATTCTGGTTTGCAATGCACGTCCGAGAGATGCTCGGGTCTGAAATAAGTCTTTGTCAGGGTGCCGCCGTCGACGGAATTATTTTGGAGGACATTTGTCTCAACTCTGCTTCCACTTTTCGTCAAGTCGTTATCATTATCATCATCACCTTTTCGCGAGTTAAGACGCGAGAACTGACGCGCACGTTCAGAGTTGCGCAACTTTTATAGGGCGCGCGAGTTGCTCGTGTTTGCAGCTTGTGACTTGTGGGCGCGCCGCGGGTTTTGCGCGACTGAAGTGTTTGACATGTTCGCTAATATAGACAGATTTACGCCACAAAACACGTGACTCACAAAGTTGCGCGTTGTCATACTACCCGGGCAAGAAAGATGGCCGCCGGGTTAGTTATTGTGTGGAGGTATTTTTCGAGGTGTTTTGTAAATTTAACTGTTGGTAATGAAATGATTTGGTTACGATGTCGGGGAGTCGCTGGATGCGGGCGGCACAAGACTGGGAAGCTTGGCAAACCATGAGGGAGGCCTATGTCCTGCAGTAGGCGTCGAATGGCTGATGATGAATTAAATGATGTGATTTTAATTAATCATTCGATCACTGTTGGATAAGAATAGTATAATATGGCAGTTGGGTAATTAGGGCAATGCCTCCTTAGCAAGGAAACTCTGTATGATAATTATTTTACTTCTAAAAAAACACGTTTACCAAATCCCAACCCACAAAATATGAAAAATATTTCACGTAAAGTGAACTTTAATTTCGTCGTGGAGCCAAATTAATCGCCACATATAACTCGCGACGGGCCCCGCCTCATTGCCCCCGCAAACGGCTCTGAGAAAATTTAATTTTCATCAGTCAACACTCAAGACCATGTACTTCCTTTACCAAGCGAATGTTCCCCAAATGTAAACGTGTGACGGACCAAGCTCCGTACAGGTGCTCACGATCGTTAATATCATGTTGAATTGTGTTCTGCACGAGAAGATTAAGGATGGAAGCTAAAAGAAACCGAGAAATGATAATCGTATACTTATATAGGGATTGTAAAACATTTAAAGAGCGTATTATAGAATCTGATAAAGCGCCGAAACGTATTTGGTTCCCCGACATAAAATAAAGCTAGGTATATTTTGTTTGTATCATTTGTAAACATTTAAACAGTTCTTGTGAAATATTGCGTTGTCTTTTCTAGATTAAATATTTACGATAATTGAGATTAATTACAACGGCATCTATTTTGCGAGATGGCACAACTAATGAATTATGGATTGAAGAAAGTTTTTCACCTAAAACCTGTTACAATACATGACAGTTCATCGCTTTGTTCGTAGGTGACGCTACCGGTCTATACGCGTGGGTCTGAATTCATTCTCTAATAAAACAGAAACAAAAAAAAAGTGCATCCGAAAAGCTTTTGTTTTGTAGCATTTGTAAACATTTAAACAGTTCTTGTAAAATACTTATTGCGTTGTCTTTTGTAGATTAAATTATGCAACTGGTTTTAGGGATGGTTTACGATAATTGAGATTAATCACAATGACATCTCTCTTGCGAAATAGCATAACTAATAAATTTTGGATTGAAGAAAGTCTGTCACCTAAATCTAATACAGTACATGGCAGTTCATTATTTTGTTCATAGATGACGCTTTTTTAATTCATTCTCTAAAACAAAACAAAAAATTGCATCCGAAAAGCTCGGTCATTCAGGTACTAAATAAATAGGGAACTTAAATCATATAAAACTTTAACAAAACAACATAGACTCACGCCTGTGTCCCAGAGGGGTAGGCGAATGTCGGGGACTGCCACTTGTTGCGGTTTTGACGGATCGCTGTCGCTTTCTCAACATTCATTGGTCGTTGCTTGCGCGCGCGCCGGTTTCGGGTGCTTTTGTCTTGCCCTTTGCTAATGCATCCCCTGTTTGGTCGAGGTGTGTCCGTATGGGTCATCCCTTGCCGGCCCTTCCACCCACATTTGTTCGATGGATTTGTTTCCTCCTCTCCACATGTCCAAACGAACTCAACATTCCTTTCTCAATTTTAGTCACTGCATCCTCTTTTAGTCCACAACGTTTTCTGGTCACACGGTTATGTGTCCGGTCATTCAAAGTAACACCAGACATACTTCTCAAGGACCTCATTTCTACTTAAAAACGTAGAATTTAGTTTTTCATTGAACTCTGAACGTTTTCTTAGAAACATTATTTTACGAGATGACTCATATATATTGATAAACGCTTCATATATTGTAGGCGTTGCGTTCATACGTTGGGGAGTGACGTCATGGTCTGAGGTCGAGTTGTATGCCGCGTTGTAGTGCCACGTGATTGTATTGACTTTTTGACTGTTTGTATCGTAGGGAGTGTATGGTCGCGGAAGAAAGAGATACCACGTTTGTTTGCCTTTGGACGTGTCCTCTCATACTTTATTAAAGTTTTTCTTAGTGCAAGTCCCCATTATCGAATATCTTCGCATAAGCTCTAGAGTTAGCTCCATCTAGGAGTGAGTAGGGTATCAGTATTAGTTCTTTGTTAATACGACATTAACCGTTTAAGTGGGGGGGCGCCACTGTTATTTGCGTCCGGTTGGCGCCAACCAAATAAATCATTATAACGCTTCAAATCCCAATTGTAGATAAAGTAGAGTATGTTTAGGTGAATATAGACTGAATTAAAGAGATGTTGTTCTATATACGAGATATGAAACTTTGTTATTAACAGAAACTAGTTTTTCGAAAACACCACCGCGTCATTCAAATGTGCGTTGAATAAATTGATAAAAGGATTGTAGAAAAATAAATCAATCGGGAAATATCGAGATAAATAAATAGAAACTTAATTGACAATATAATTGCAGACATTAAATATTAATTTATAAAATAGCATAAAATTAAAGTTCTGAAATTGATTGAGAAGATAGTGGCGCGATGTGGTACGAGTTTGACGAACAAAAATAGAATTACCAATGTTGAAGTCCTTAAATTAATAGCAATAAGGAATAAAATTCTTAGTTGGCGGGATTTCGTTATTGGTTTCGCGAGAGGGAGAAGTGGCATCATATTAGGAGGGGGCTGCGAGGTTATAAAAGCTGGGTTCGGGAAGTGCTCGGGGCTTTTTCCGGAACAGAAAATTGAACAGTAAATACGTCTGCTGCGCTCGTAGGCAAATTCGCCATTTTGTGAATTTATTACTATTAGGGAGTTTCGTTTGCATTTAAATTCGAAAGTAGGAGAGTGGTTTTGGATTTGTAACCTAACATCACCTGTGGGCATTGCGTCCCAGACTATCAGCTCTGGTGTGAAGTTTCAGGTTCTGAATTACTTTCTTAGCTAGGGAATGAGATTTGAAAGTGAAAGTGTAAGGTTAGAAGCGCCCTTCGATTCCTAAACCGTTTGTATATTTAGCTAGAAGTTTACCGCGTAAAATAGGGTTTTCAGCCTTAGTAATTAGGGTAGCTCTCGCGAAATAAAAGTTTACTAATCCTTTTCCTCCACAGTACTACGTTTATGCGGAAATAAATTTGTGCAAAGGATAACTCACGGTGACAAAGGTATGCTATGGATAGTCCGTGTGTCTAGCCTTTGTCAAATAACCAAGGCTCGGCGGGGGCACACGAGATAATCGATATCATTCTTGCGTCATAGCTTTCTGAGCCTTTGCAGTCATTTAATTCCACTTATTACTTTAGCTTAATTCCACTAGCTAGTGGTAATTGAGTTTCAGTATACAAACGTGTGAATTTAGAGCGAATTCACTTGGGAGCCTTAAGAAGTTTAAATTAACGGACTAAGGAACCCAAAATCTAGCTCTGCTTACTATGCTACGGCTGAATCTGAGTCTGCTTGGGTTGAAAGGTTTAAAGAATCCGTTCACCGGAGGCATTCCCAATTTAATTTAATAATAAAAAAGTAATACTAACAATAATTTTGAATTGAGATAATTACATTAATTATCTTGTTTGAAGATTGGGATAAAATGCTTCTTGTGAATGCGGTGTTAGATCTTCTTCCGTTAGCATACGTGGTGTAGCAATTTTCCCCCTGCTTACCCTGAGTGACAGACGATTCTAGCCCTCTGGCACTTTGCACCCATAACATATTTATGTATTATATTCCGAATATTCTTACCTTGCGGGTGGTTACCGAACCCATAAAACCACCTGCGCATACACATCCTAGGCTACACACTCTGGCCGGCCAGAAAGTCTGAAAGCTAACTGAGTCAAGTTACCAAGTAATTTGAAACAGTCTGGTTTTCCGGAGTTAGGGAGGATAGAAGTAGGAAATAGCTGTGACTAGGGAGACACCTTAGGCACTCACGCATACACACGATTAAATGTAAATGGGGTTTGTTTTGCTGAAACAATAATAATTTTGATGGGTGGTTAAATATATTAGCTTACGGGGTTGGGAAAAATTAGGCAGGCTTCCCCTTTTCTTTCAGGGTATCCAGTTGTATGATGAGAGTAAGTATTTCCCCAAGTCCCCACCATAACAATGCGGTCATTAGATGCGTTTAAGGTTCATTTAATAAAACTAAAATAAGTGAAATTGGTGCTTCCACAATGTTTTGTAGTGTAGTGATATTGTGATCAATATGTCGCAATAGGTTTAGTGTTCAATAAATCTGTTTCCAAACCCGTCTGTAAAAGATAGCGTTAAGTAATTCTCTTATCACCTACTCATAAGGATGTAGATGTAACCCCGCAAAATTCCGCGTCGCGCTAATGTAAACCTGCAAAACTCTGTTTGACTAAAAGATTGTGTTCGTTATTTAATTGTGCGAGTCTTGAATTAGTAGCTACTAAACTTACTGCTTATCTATGTCTCTGGTCCTCACCTTAAAACTAGGCGTAAAGGTTGGTGCGTTTCATCCACACGGTGATCATTTCAAACTGAGGAATAGGTAAAACGAAACGAAAATATTAGCTTCGTAGGTACCTATCTTTTGACCTTCGGACGGGTCATTCCACTATTGCAGAGGTAGGAACAATTTATGTAGGTGCGTAGATACTTTTCCTTCCGACCGTTGTTTCTTTAGTATTATTGCATTTTAGGCGCAATATAGGGTGAATAATATATAGGGTGGTCAAAACACGGATTATTGTTAGGAATTGAAAGACGTTATGGGACGTTAGGGAGTAGTTAAGAGCCACTATAGGCTTTGTAGTAGTAAGGCTATATTCATTTTAAGTATATTGGCTTATTACTCTGCTTAATCTCATAGTTGCGTGAGCGCGGCTGGATTGTTTCAGTGTTGGTAAGCTTCGATGAAGTCTTATTCCAACGTACTTTGTGCATTTGGTTATTACCTCTCTCACACTCTCGTCAGCCAATGCATTGTACTGCTGAACATCCCTTTGCCGTTTCTTGCGTTAATTGTGTGAAGCGTCTTGAGTCTTAAGATCTCTATACTTGCTTAAAGCTTTTATTATGTTTGACTTGTCCTTGAGTGGCATCTCATAGTTGCGTGAGCTCGGCTGGATTGTTTCAGTGTTGGTAAGCTTCGATGAAGTCTTATTCCAACGTACTTTGTGCATTTGGTTATTACCTCTCTCACACTTTCGTCTGCCAATGCATAGTACTGCTGAACATCCCTTTGCCGTTTCTTGCGTTAATTGTGTGAAGTGACTTGAGTCTTAATATATCTCTGCCTGCTCAAAGCTTTTATTGCTTCTATTATATTTATTTGTATGACTTATGTCTTTGGGTGACATTTCATGGTTGCGTGGGTTTGGCCGGACTGTTTCAGTGTTGGTAAGCTTCGATGAAGTCTTATTCCAACGTACTTTGTGCATTTGGTTATTACCTCTCTCACACTCTCGTCTGCCAATGCATTGTACTGCTGAACGTCTCTTTGCTAATTCTTGCGTTAATCATGTATGTTTTCTTAAGGCATAGACTCGGAATAATGAATCATTGTATTCTTATTTCTAGTCAGTCATAGTTTTATTATTTCTAAGTATATATTAACAGTATAACGTAGTGGTGGCCAATCCCCATCCACGGTAGATATAATTAGCACTATCGGCTAGTAGATAATTGAGTATTGCACTCACTTCTTCTTATCCAATATTATCTACTTAGCTGGCTAATAATGTCTGCCTTAACCGGCCTTTGGTAGGGGACGTTATACTAAAACACTCACATGTGTAGTAGTATGACAAGTAGTTATTTCAAATATTTTGCTACTATAATCTTATTTTATTTACATGGAATTTATTTTATTTAACCTTTAATTTATTGTCTTCTAAACTTAACTTCTTTATTTAAATTTTCCTTCTTTATCCCAATCTTGTCTCGCTTCTGCTTATTTAATGTTGCTTTATTGCTATTTTAGTTTCTTCGAATCTTTCTAAAATTTACCTTTTCTAATAAACATTTGATTTGAACTGAATGTTCTTAGTTCCACTTTTATTATTTTAACGGATCTCTTACATGCACTCATTACTCAATCTCATATCCTAAAAGTTCTTGGGTTATTAATACGTTCACAATGAAGGGTCCTCACTAGACTAGACGATCACAGTTGGCCATTAGAGTGTTTTGCATCATAGTAACTTTTCTCCTTTACTATCGGGGTCATACGTTTAATAATCCGGGGTGGGGGTTACAAACGGAACAAGAAATATTTTTAAAACCTCCATAATTATCAAGGTTAACAAATACATTCATACACAAAATCACGCTTATATTTCAGGAAGTGGCCAGCGATCAGGGTTTGCAATGAACTTTACAAAACTCTTTCGCCTTATCAATATTTACTTAGCATGCACTCTTAGCGTGAAGTATTCTTTATTGCGAAATAGCAAAATAAAAAAACCGGCAAAGTGCGAGTCAGACTCGCTCACGAAAGGGTCCATTATCTACAATTACATACAACATTAGACACAAAGATGGAAAAAAACGGTAAAAAATCACGTTTGTTGTATGGGAGCACCCATTAAATATTTCTTTTATTTTAATTTAATTATTTATATTTAAAGAAACCAATTATATTCTATGAATATTTCAAGCGTCTACCTGTTGACGTTATTAATATAGAGCAAAAAAAACGGCAAAAAAATTACGTTTGTTGTATGGGAGTCCCACTTAAATAATAGGGGTTAAAGTATGAAATTGCCGTTTTATTGCAATAGGTTCTTTGAATTGACATAGAATCTTCATGGTTTGAGGTTTTCGAATGAAACTTTTTTCAAATGGTTTCTATGATGTTCTTTTTTTAAAAAATGTGAAACATTTGAATATCGACTTTCAATTGTTTTTGTTATTCAATTTAGACAAGAAAGATGGATACTGCGAAAATTCGAGTGATTATGAGGCACCCATTTTTCGTATTTTTTTTATTTTATTGATTTGACGCAAGTGAGTCAATATTGTGGGTAAGGTAACGTTAAACCATGCCGCTAATTCCTGGGTAGTTTGACTAGGGTCGGCTTCCACTATCTCTCTTAATTCATCGTTATTCACCTGTGTGGGCGGTCTTCCTCGTGGCTCGTTCTTTAAGTCGAAATTTCCATCACGAAAGCGTTTAAACCAAAATCGCACGGTGCGTTCATTAGTAGACATTGATATTGCGGGCTGTTTCTGCCGCGTTAGTTCCGCGTTGGAACTCGTATTCAAAAATCACTCGAATTTTCGCAGTATCCATCTTTCTTGTCTAAATTGAATAACAAAAACAATTGAAAGTCGATATTCAAATGTTTCACATTTTTTAAAAAAAGAACATCATAGAAACCATTTGAAAAAAGTTTCATTCGAAAACCTCAAACCATGAAGATTCTATGTCAATTCAAAGAACCTATTGCAATAAAACGGCAATTTCATACTTTAACCCCTAATATTAATTTTATTCTGTTTTTAGTATTTGTTGTTATAGCGACAAATACATCATTTGTGAAAATTTCAACTGCCTAGCTATCACGGTTCATGAGTTACAGCCTGATGACAGACAGACAGACAGACGAACAGTGCAGTCTTAGTAATAGGGTCCCGTTTGGCACCCTTCGGGTACGGAACACTTAAAATACAATGAAATTAAAGATTTACATCCGCTCGAGCGAACAAATCCACAAAAGTGGCTCAAACTTCAAATGTCCGATAAAACGAAGCCACAAAAGTGGACCGTCCAACAACGTTTCGCATGTGAGCTACTGTAGGCGTTTTAACTATGACCGTATATGGTAGCGAAATAGAACGATGGAATAACTATGAAAACATCTGCTGTTTACGGCACATTGTCTGTGATATTTTTGAAATGTTTTGCCGTCTGTGCTGCTGGCATTATATATTTGGGTAAGTATGTTATTTTTCTGGCTTTCCGATATAGTATTTAACTCACTTTATGCTACAAAGTACGCCTAATTGATTAGTAGTAGTTTCTTTGCAATAGGCGCGTGATTCAAGAAGTTAATTGATTCAAACCTTACACAAAATTTTTGTTCGCTTTTGGTGACAATATCTACGAAAACGGATTAAAATTCACTTACATAATTTCTTTGAGGCTGGTAGTATGTCTCACGCGTCGATCGCTTAAAACGCTCGCCTCGCATTTTCAAACTCAACGTGGGTGTATTGGATTCCTTCGGAGCCTCTACAGAATACGCTTCAGGATCCGTCCGGAAAATTAATTTCCGGTCACGTCCGCGGCGTCCGGCCAACTTTCGAGAATTATTTTTTAAATACGCTGTGTCATTTTAGTGGTTTTCAAACGAAAATATGTGTCAGTGAACTGGAAACTAAAACTAAAATCCAAACTTTGCACTCAAAACTACACATTATAACAAAATCCCTGTATATGTTAAAAATGGCATGCCGATAGTACATTATAATCCCGCAGACAGTAACTTTAGTATGGACCAGCAGATTTTTTTTTTTGCTATTTCGTAGTTTCCTCAAGTCGTCGTAAAAGTTCTCGACGAGAACCTTGCATTTTTTAATGTACATGGGCATTTTTTACACCCTTTATAGTAAATAGTCTCTTTGTAAAATAGTTAGATATTTTACTCTCAATGTAAGATACTTTATCGACGATTTTTCCGCATTGCATTCCTCTCCTTGAAAATTGTAGGCACATAAAACATCTCAAGACTACACAATCTAAGGAATCCCCTACAATGAATTTTAACCCCTACTCGAAAACTTATACGAAAATACCGCCGCGGGACCCTTAAACATAGGAAAAGGGGTTCCGCGTCCTGATTTTTATGTTTAGCCGTAATAAAAGTATGACAGTCCACCACAGACTAAATACAGAAGGTACAGTCAAAGGCAGGTCATCCCTTACATTTTTCTTGCAAAGTCTCTCTTAACAGAACCGAGTAGAGTGCATGCGTGTAAAGGTTGGCGTGCTGTCGACTGTATAATCTTACTAAGCTAACTGCTATGAATAAAACATCATCGCCAGGTTGCGTTATGCTTGACAGTAGGTACAGTCAACAGAACAGCAACCTTTACATTTTCCTTGCAAAGTTGCCCTAACCCAATTAAAGTAGAGTGCACGAATGTAAAGGTTGATGTGCTATCGACGACATACTCACTAATTAACTCTAATTTGTGTGGAACACTTTTTGGTTTCCCTTATAAATAATGTTACCGAAGACACTGTTTGAGATAGATGCTATTTGTTACAAAAGTGGCAATTTTATACGTATTTCAAACTGAATTTGATTAATTTTGCATTATTTTGAATTTTAATTTGATTTTTTCCTATAAAAAACTGTTAAACCGTGACTCCTGCTAAGGCTACTCATCGTAAAGACAGTCTACCTCAAGAGTTGAATTTAGATAATATTGATACTAAAAGAGAGATACGCATCAAATAGTCGAGTCAAATTAGCGATCAATCTTGGGTTGAGAAATAATATGCTGAATTTTCGATATACCTTCATTTTGACGTTCTAAAAGTTGTATCAAAAGTCTCATAAAACCTGGTGTCTGCGTCGTAAGTTATTCAATGTCAATGTCAAAGAAAAAATTGTACATTGTTACCCTAGGGGTGAAAGTAACTTATTTAGTCCCGAGACGGGGTTAGGTCGCTACGCTCGGGCGCCAATAGTTTGAAGGATTAAATAAGTCTTTAACCCGAGGTAAACATTGTGCTTTTCATTACGAAAACAAGGAAAGTAAAAAAATGTAAATAAATAAACTCTACAATTCGAAAAACAAATGAAGATCGGATTGCCGCTTTCCCGCCTATTTTTTTTCTGTGGCCGGCAGCTAGTAAGCCATTATTTTTGTTGGTTGGTTGGTAAAAAGTGGTAAATACTTAGCCCAAATATATGTAATTTTAAAGAAATAGTTGAAAGTAAATTATAACCTCCTCAGTCCTGACCTTGAAAATAACAATGGTTTTCATTTCAATTATTATTTTCAAGGTCAGGACTGAGGAGGATAATAACATAATTTTAAAATATATATTTCTTAATTAATATTTAACTTTATGGAATTTAAATTATCCATCGCGCTGTAATTCAGTGGCTCTAAAGAAAGTTGGAACATGGTTCAACAGAAATGTGAAAATAGAACTGTTTTTTTACAAAGCCCCAAACCCCGTCTCGGGACTCAATGAATTACTTTCACTCCTGGAGTAACAGTGTACTATTTCGCGATTATCTTGTTTTCTATTGCTCTAAAGATGTCAACATTTTCTCCTGTGCTCAAATGTTTTTGATATGCAGGTGTACAAAATTGGGGTTGCAATGCACTTTAACTTGTAGCCAGTGTAATGGGCAAGCTTGCTTCACTCGATGGTGTTCATTGCAAAGTGACCTTGCATTACAGTACTTACCCAGTACCTTCTTTATGCTAAATTTACTGGACTAAAATATTTCTGGCAACTTGGAGGAGTATCTGAGGAGATATAATCTGTTACGTTACCGGCGCCATTGGCGTATCTGGCTTATTGGCGCACTAATAATCGATGGCCACATTAAATCCAATTCATCATCAGCCATTTGACGCCCACTGCAGGACATAGGCCTCCTTCGTGGTTTTCATAACCATTAGGTTTTGCCATAATCGCCACGCTTGGCAGGCGGGTTGGCGATCGCAGTATGCGGTTGGAATCTCAGGAAGACGCTGCTGCCTGCTCGCCTTCTATGACGTCCACGGAAGAAAATGGAGTGACGCTATTCTTAATCGGGCGCCACGCGCCAAACCCAATTGAATTATGTAAAACGTAAATTTGCTGGAATGGGCCTTGGCTTAGACCCATCCTATGACACTTCCCATGAGTCATCTTGTGACTTTCGAACAAAAATATAAGGGCCGATCAGCAATAAAATGTGCCTACTGTTCGTTCGCATTCTGTGTAGTGAAATATAACCACCAGTGGAATTGTAAAGCCGTGGCCCCGGTTTTTTACCACTCTTCCTGTCAGGCACAAAATTACAATATGACACATTTTAGGGCCGCGGCGACATTTTGATCCCTGGGATATTATTTGTTCAACTTACTTGTTGATATTATTGTGCTATGATCTTGGATCTCGCTAACGATGAAGGAAACATCGTGAAGCCCGAAGTGGGCACACGTGGTTACTAAACCCATTCCATCTCTCTGAGAGAAAGCCTGTGTCTCTTAGTGGGGCGAGTACAAGGTTATGCCTAGATTGTGCTATTTCTTAAACACGACACCGTCTCCCGGTTTGTTCATCTGCTGTTATAAGAATAATAACTTTCACACAACACAATCACTTGACCTGGCCCCAAACTAGGATATTCTGTGCTATGGTAACCAGGCAAGGACGTCACAAACATGAAAATACACGCACACCGAGGTAGTTAAATCCAGCGGACGGCCAACATTACCTACTGGTGTTCATTATACTGTGCCGCTGTGTAACGTCGCATGAACCATTAGTTGGGGATCTATAAAAGCCAGTGTGGTACAAGTTTTCAATACCTTGACACATCTCCGGTTTCTGTTCGAGAATTTTACTAATAAAAAACTTAGTGAGCTTCTCTGTATTTAGATCAGAACCCGGGATATTGAGGTTAGGTAGATAGATAGATAGGCTTAAAGTTCGTCACGTAGAATTTTAACATGTAAGCTTAAACTACAGGTTTTGGAGCAATATAAAATTACAATTATTTTTGTTAACACGTCCCCGATTAATAATAAAAATTTCGATATATTTTACATCTTCGTTTAAGCAGAAGTAGATTAGTAATTCATACCAATTACTTGACGAGTGATGTGATTAGTTTCCTTGATTTTTGTATCAGTTTAATAGTATTCTTTAATGACTCGTAATACTCATAAAATAATAATAATAATAAGTTCTTTACAATACAATCACTTGACCTGGAGCTCTATTTTTGAATCACTCGTATGAAATTGTATCGTCGAATGCGACTTAAGTCACACTCGTCTTCTAAGTCGCATGATGTCGTTTTTCCGTATTTTTGAATCGTTCGCCTGAAGTGTTGCCAGTACAATTTGAAGTATTGTATTTTATCCATTCCACGCAGAAATTAAAAAAACCGGAAACTACCGTAACAGAAACGGAACGTAAAACACTGTTTTATTGGCTGTTTAAATAAAAAATCTTTGTCTTTTGATACAAACAAAACACTACTACTGTCATTTTGGTTTGTGTTCTAACGAAATGTCGAAATCGTTTTTTGACAATTAATCTACCGATCGCCATGCGAGACGAGTGGTAAGGACCATTCGTTGCAGTTCGAGTGATTAAAAAATACGGAATTTCAGATGTCGAACGAAAATCAGTAGAAATCGAGCGCTCGACGCGATACGAGTGATTCAAAAATAGAGCTCCTGGTCCCAAACTAGGATACCCTGTACTATAGTAACCAAGCAAGGATTGCACAAACATGAAAATACATGCAGACTGAGGCCATTTGTACAAATGTACGGCGGCCTCCCGTGGGAATCGAACCCACGACCTCTATCTTGGTAGTTAAGCGTCTTAACGACTAGTCCGATGAGGCAGTCAAATATATGTACCTAATTTCCTTTTTTATGTATTCTCTACACACGGACTCAAACTACACGGAACGATCATTCTTGCGCTGGTAAGTTGCTGTTTTATTTCGAACAGCATTTTGAAATGGGCACTCCGCTCCAGAGCGATATCAGTGGTGATATCAGAGCGCTTTATAAAAAGACCGTAACGGTCTTATTTACAAAAACACGATTCCTTAAAACACTCAATAAACGCCAATTAAAATTAGTCTGTATTGGAGATTTTACAAGGGAAAGACGTAACCTCAGATTAAATAAACTGCCTCTGAGGAGTGTTTTAAGGTGTCGTGTTTTGTGTACGACACAGGGTATCCTAGTGTGGGGCCAGAAGCAATGTATGTGCCTGTATGTAAATGTTTATGTTTATGTTTTTATCAATAACACACCGTAAGTTTTGGGTTTAGCAGTACAAAGGAATAAAAATAGCGAACCACAAAATAAACAGCGGTTTAAACGGAGCATTTCATGTCAGAAACGGAACCTACAAAAGTGCCTCGAGTTTTTTCTAGTTTAAGATGGCAGTCACGCAATGAAGTGTTAAGTAACAGTGTTAGTTTTAGCAATTTATTTTATTTTATTTATTTAACAGAAATCCACAGCAATACAATTACAGTAAACAATAAGTGCTTAATAATTTTTCATGCAGCCAATAATGGATTTTACTATGTAGGTTAGAAACCTACTTATTTTAACTAATTGTAAAATTTTTAAATCTAGGTGATGTATTTCTAGTAAGTTCAGAAAAAATGCGCCTGAACAATTTTTCACTTTAAATATGTAGGTACAATTCCCCCACACAAATATAATAATCTTCTGACTGGCTGATTTTGTAAGAAAATATCATAATACAACAAACGCATAAAAGGGTTAAAAGACTTGTACCCTGTTGAGAACGCTTAGTGTAACTGTCCCCTAAGTTTTACAACAAGGCTACTGGCGATACAGTGTAAGTCTACGTACAGGGTGATGGCTTATTACATTCTAGTAGTAATATCAAATAATGTATGTGTAAGACCAACAATAGATATCACGTCCAAGTGTGGAAGAGCGGAGCTTCCTGATACAGGTATTTCCATACTTAAAAGGAAGTTCTTGCTCGATTGTGTATGTTACTGTAAAAATTTTGTAAAGTAAATAAACGTAAATAATTTTTATTGTTTTATTTCAAATTATTATTCTGAAATTTTACTTGTATATACTCATTATCCAGATAGGTATTGAAAAAGTTTTGTAGGTGGTATTTTGACAACAGAAAGAAAATTTCAGAAGGATGTGGGTAATTGCTCTTAAACCGTTTGTATTTTGTACCTCCTATTAATGTAAAAAAATTGTTGCAAATTAGCTGCAGAATAACTCCCTTTAATGCGTGTATCATCATCCTGTATAAACTTTCACCCCTTTAAAAAGCGGGAAAAAAAACAAAACCGGATATTTTATTGCTTGTTTACGCGTTAGCCTTTGTCTGGGTAATGATGTTTACGTCTTACTGCCCTCTAGGGGCTTTATTTTTGCTAAATTAGACTGGAACTAGGTCTTGAGTTTCATGAATAAATAATCTTGTACAAGTGGGTCGGGAGCGTGAAGAAATATAGAATAAGCGCTCGTAGAATTTCCACTATATTCTTGGCACAAGTATCAAGGTCAGTAAACTTCTCTAACTTATTAGTGGAGGCACGTAGAGCTTGAAACAGGGCTAACAAGCTAAAGTTATGATCAGAATTCTTTTGGAAGAATGTGGGAAATGAGAGCTCGACTCCCAATCAACTGAACTATATGGAGAATATAACTAAAATGCTCCGTAATATCTATTAAGAAGCTTTTAAAAAATATATTCTATCTAACTTTAATTATTTATCTGTATCTAGATAGAAAACAGTAGTACATGTTTAGGTCACCGTATTGCTGACCGTAGCAATTTAAGTCTCTTCGAGTCACTTCTAGGGCGCTTGCCCTACGGCCTACGATTCTGATTTCGTATGGAGGAACTGGCAGGAACCGAGTACGAAAAAAAAGCAAAACGAAATTGGGTACACATCCTCTCGTCCTATCAAAAAATCATTCAGCATGTAACCAGTTTAATATAGAACATGATGAATCAAGTCTATAAGATTTGAAGATAAGATATTATTTATTCATTGAGGGTCGCAATCGCCCTCCTTCACTAGTTTGTTTCTTGTTTCACACGGCGCCGTGAATCACAGTGAATCTAGCTGGTAGACATTTTACTTTAATGAATATGCTTATCTATGCAGTAAAGAAGGGAGGTGTAAAGTGGCCATGGCTAAGGTGGTGTAGGCCAGACCTCTGCTTTTGACGACCACATTGACTTTCACGGTTTACAACACGGTTCACATACAATAAAGGACTATCCACGTCGCAACGAGCTGGCGAAGTACGTGCGCAAGGATACTATCTAGAGTAAGCCTTCAATATTTTTAAGGTACAGACTACAATAGTTGCTCAAAAAAAGCCCGGCCCCGTACGGTCGACTGGCCGTTTTTAATTTTTGTTTTAAAGAAGTAAAAGTCTACTATTATGTTTATTGAGTCCGTCCAAAAACTGCCAAATTATGACCTTAGGAGGAAATAAAAATACATCAAATAGCACATACTCGAAACGTCGATTTATTCGAATAATTCGGTTTAGCACTATTCTAAATATTCGAATAGTAAAAATGGGCGTATATTACAAGCCCTTGTTGTAATCTCTAACACCCCCTGGTTTCTCATACACTAACAGGCTGTTAATCTACAGTTAACAGCTGTCAGTGGTTTTTTTTGTATGCACTTTGGTCAATTGACAGCTGTTAACAGTAGATTAACAGCCTGTTAGTGTACGAGAAACTGGGGAAGCATAACTGTGAAGGTAGGAATTTTATAAGATTGACACCTAAACATTTTTATTTTTTGTTGCAAAGTCGTCCGTGTCAGTGATATATGTTAAGGTCGATGTGCTTACAACAATATTAAAAGGCCTACACGATATTACAATAAACTACATAAACTCACGCTTGTATCCCAGAGGGGTAGGCAGAGACCGCACGTTTGCCACTTACCGAGATCCAGACAGACTTCGCTTCATCAACATTCATTAGTCGTTGCAGGCACGCACGCCAGTTTCGGGTACTTTATATATTGGCCTTTGCTAATACATCATACATTGCTAGTATATCCCGCCTGCACGGCCCTTACCGGTCCTTCCACGCATATTTGCTTGATATATTTCTTTCCACACGGCAGTAACAAGATTAACACGGCGCAATATGTATCGCACTTATGCTTCATAATAGGCACCTCGAGACTAACAAAAACAAATGAAGAATTATGCTATTCTACTGTCACAACACACTCACATTGCCAACGAGATTAAAAACAATATTTTCCCCTATAACCCGCCCATGCTTCAGAGGCAAAACTAATATATTATTCAAAAATGCCCCCGATACAGGCAGGTAAATGTTTGAATAAGTAAAAGGAAGGGTGCTTCAAAGGAAAGAACAGAAGGCTCGGCGTGTTTAGGTATTTAGAAAAATACGGTTTCTCCAAGACGCTCCTCAGGTACAGTTCAAATAGTCTTGCATAAATTTAAACTGCATTTGAGGAGTGCTTTAAGTAATAGTGTTTTTATGTTACACGGCAGGCGTAGCCCCGGTTTCTGGTACCCTAAAAATCTTTTATTTGAATATTAATAGGTGTCAGTTGATTTTTTGTATCATTTTGGCCAACCGATAGCATCTAATAGAAGCTCAGAACACAAAAAGAAGGAGAAGTGTTATAATGGCCCGTTTGCTAGAAAACCGATGTCGCCACTTACTCACACAGCTACATTTTCCTCATAATCTCTATTTGATTACAACATAAACAACCGGCTCACTATTCGCTGTTTACACAAATGAAACAGCCAATGAGAAGAGCAGCACAACATTAGTGATGGGAACAAAAAAGTACATTATCGATTATACTTAAAAAAAATCCTACATCGTACAAAAACTTTTTTGTACATTATGTCGATTTTTTTCTTGCCATCTATACCTAAATAGTAACTATTTATTTCTCTACGTCGCGTAGTCTGTAACTACTTTATTTCGTTGTAGTAATCCTTTGCAAAAGGCTGCCTAAGCTTTTATTTTTACAGGCTTTGCCTACCAATGTGTTAATTCCTAAATATGTCAGTTTTGTTCATACCTACCTATCGTATAATTCGTGAATTCCGTTTCATCGTAAATTCTAATCATCCAAATATTCTAAATGACAAAGTTTAGAGAACATTTGCTGATTTACCTACAAAATGTAGGTATGAAAACCTACATAGGCGACGAAACGACGTTGGCTGTGCCGCGCCGCTTGAATATAATTCAAAACATATCGCCTGCGTAATTTTTGTTTGAAGCGGCAAGATGCCTGCGCCTTGCCTTCACCTTATGCGCGTTTTTGTATAGCGCACACCTTAAAAAATTTAGAACTACTTATTTGAACTCGTGAATTAATTAGCAGTGACTGTAGATGTTTTTGAGCTTGGATTAAAATTTTCATTGTCTTGGTGGGTGACAACTGTGATGGGTACATAAAAAACATTCTCAATAATATCACATAAATAATATTTTTATTAACTTGTGAAAAATACATTAAGGTAGTAAGAACTCAAAGGGCCGGTTTCTGAATTGAGAATTTCACTAAGTAAAAACATAAGTAACAAAGCTCTTTTGTGAAAAAATCGAAGAGACAGCACTACAGTTAACCATTTACTTAGCGAAATTCTCAATTCAGAAACTGGCCAAAAGAAACTTGTGAAACATAAACTTAAAGAAACTTTCGAAACACATTTACATTAAAAAGATAACATCATCATCCGACTGAGATCCTGCAGAGAATATTTTACTGTTCCCTTAAAAGGTAAATATTTATTTAGCACTTGTTGACATTGTTCAATGTTTTGCGTGATTTTTTTTTTCGAGGTTTTTTGTTCAATCGACATAAATCTACCAGTTTCTGGGCCTTCGGCAACTCGTTGCTGTATCTAAAATACAAAAAGTATGCATTTGTAAAAAATCTAATATTTTTTTATTTATACAGGGCCATTTTTAAGTTAACACAATTCCTGAAACACGTCAATTAAAGTAAGTCATTTACAACAACTTTGTTTTACGACTTTTGAAAACTCGATGTTATATTTTCAACTTTGTTCATATGATTTTTCGATTTTCTAGTCTGTGGCGGCGCTATATGACCGATAAATTATGTGTTCAATCGAATGGACATTCCTCTATGGGGCCGTCCATATATTACGTCATTCTAAATTAGGGGGGGGGGGGTTGGTCTGCGGATGACGGTAAATGATAGATGGGGGGGGGGTGTTTCGAAATTGACGTCATTCTTATTTATTTATTTATAGTTTATTTTTCACGTACAAAAAGATTATTTCTAAAAAGAAATTTCTTCCAGCACACCTAGTAAAATACTAGCTGCCCGCCCCGGCTTCGCCCGTGGTACTTACATGTATTATACATATAAACCTTCTTTAAGAATAAGTCTATCTATTTAAAAAAACCGCGTTGAGTGGGTTGAAGACGTGGATGAATCGAGCCAAAACGAATATCGGGAGGATACGGAGATATTACCCGTGATCCAGAATTTAAAAGAATGGGTGAAAACTCCGTGGGAGTTATCCAAAGAAAAGTAAAAAACAAGTAGTTATATTATATCAATGATTATTGCCAAAGTAAAAATAATAAAAGGTGATTCTATGACCAAGTGTTTTAATCATATAATACCCTATTTTTCTCAAATCTGCAATGTTTTATTTTGTCAAACTAGTAATGACGTCAATTTTGGGAGAAGGGGGGGGTCATTAAGAAATGACGATAGGATGATTATAGGGGGGGGGGGGGGTCTAAAATCTAAAAAAATCGATGACGTAATTTATGGTCGGCCCCTATGTCTGACAATTATTTACAGGCGGCTTTGACATTCGCAGCATTTTTCGACAAAAAAATATCCCTTACTTCCAAGGGGATCTAAAATATTAAATAAATTATGAAAATATTAAAAACATTACCTGGTCACCTGTTATTTCTTCAGGAATGCATGTTTCAACAGTAACAATATCCGAAACTTTCTAATACGGATCTAAAATAGTAAATAAATTATTAAATTATTGAAAACACTTCATTTACTTTATTTTAAATTAATCGAATTTCATTTATAAGATTAGGCTCATAAAAAATTATAAGAATATTATTTAGCACCATAACCACATCACCTGACTTGTTTCTTTAGAAACACTTTCTTTTGCAGAGTTATGCGTCGTTGCGTCCATTGTCACCTGAAATAGAGAATCAGAATAAAGTAACAATCGAATATTCCACACCATGTAAAATATAATTATGCCGTAATTTTAGATATATTGGTACCTCAACATTTATGGAACTCCTTATTACTAGTATTTTCAAAGCAGGACCTGCCCACGTTAATATTTTTTCCACTCTTTAGCATCTGGAAACATTTCTCCGTAAAATGGATGGAGCAACCAGTATTTGATTTGAGAGGAAGCCAGTTAAGTAATCTCCCTGTATTTTCAATCCATTTATCTTTCCTATTAGGGTCTTTGGGAAACCTGAAATAAAATCTTTATTAAAAACTTTTTGAAATACGTGGTGAAAAGTAAGCCTGTTTATATTACGACAAAATCAGCCACTAAAGTAGAAGCTTCCTTAGCAACTGAGGTCCACGTGGACGGAGTCGCGGACAATAGCTACCTAGTCGTACAATATAATTGGTTCTAGTAATTTTGGAAGTCTGGCCGAACGAGTGTAAATGCGACGAAGTATCGATACTTAATCAGTCTGGAAAGAAAGCAACTACCCCATCACTATGACTCCCGCTGACACCTACTGGTGACTTTGACAGTTCACGGCAAATACATGCGGCCGTACCACGAAACATCGCAATTCATCGCATAGAACAATAGTCAGTTTCGCGAGACGGTCCATTGCGGGCTTGCTTTTCCATGTTAGAAAACCTCCACGAAAATTCTACATAAAAACAGCAGTGGAGTAAACCCGACGATATAAATACGTCTCATTTATGTTCTTAGTACTGGAATGCATATGGCACAGGAAAATTATTATAATTATGATTTTTCGTAGTTTAAAGATGGATATAGTGAGTAAAATAGGCTTACCGGTGAAAAGACACTGCACTGTTATTTGAATAGCATGTATCACTGCGATTTCTGTAGGTAATCAGGCATTTTTCACATATGTTACGGCGATAGCAGGCGCGAGGCGATTGACGGCCATATTTAAACGTTTCGCCGAGGTTAGCCCAACCGGGCTAACGTTGGTCGACAGTGCCACGCCCATATGGCACTTCTCCTTCTTTTTATGTTCTGAGAATAGAAGATTAACAGATTGTTAAGATAGACTCGGTCGATGTCTGCACTTGCTCTAGAGAACTCCATACGAAAAGATTGATATCTCTACGGCAAGCGAAGACAAAAAGCCTGGTCGAATGCAGCTCTATAGGGTGATTTTGAAATCGTTGGCAATATATTCAAAGGCAATGTTCTTTTCATTACGATGTAAATTAGTATAACTAAGTTCCGGGTGGCGCCGGATTAAGAATAGCGTCGCTCCATTTCATTCCGAGGATGTCGTGGAAAGCGACTAAGGAAATCAATTACCAGGAGACGGGCAGCAGCGTCTTTCTGAGATTCCAACCGCATACTGCGATCGCCAACCCGCCTGCCAAGCGTGGCGATTATGGCAAAACTCCTCATGGTTAGGAAAACCATGAGGGAGATCTATGTCCTGCAGTGGGCGTCAAATGGCTGATGATGAAGTATAACTAAAGAGCAAATATTGTTGAATTTCAGCCTTTGGTTCAAAGCATTGTAGCAGTATTTAAAATGTAGTAAAAACAATCTTCTCGTTAATTTTGTTGTCCGAAATACGTAAACAATTGAAAGAACAGTTAAGGTGGCCAGCACCGAGCATAAGACATTCGAACCAAAGTTTTTTTTATTACTTTTCGTGCTGATGCACGTTTGTGCATCAGCATTGTTTAATTTGCCCTTGAATATTTGGTATATTTTTTTTTCATCTCAACATTTTGTAAACTAATATCATAATGTTTCTAGGTCAAGGTTAGAAAGTTCCCTATGGTAACGAATTCAATGTCCACCTCTAGTTAGATACGAGATCTCTGGTGACGGACATACTTGGTTTGATTCGCTCACACTTGCAATACGATTTCCAAGACGATTGATGACGTCATTTCTTTCTATCTACCTTCTATGCCCACCTACTATACAAAGACTGACAGAAAATAACGAGGAGAAAATAAATGTAACTTTGTACATCCAATTTCATTTAGCTTACCCTAGACGTAAGCAAACCTATGATAATGAGAAAAGCAATAATGTCTATTAACTTGTTTGTCATTCATTAATCTAATTCATTTAAGAAACATAAATTCGTATGTTAATTTATTAACTGTATTTAAAAAAAAATCGACAGGGACGGCCACTTGCCACGATCCTGTCACATCACTTTGGCTTCCTCAACATTAATTGGTCTTTGCATGCACGCCGGTTTCGGGTACTTTTTATCTTGCCCTTTGCTAATACATCCCCTATTTGGTCGAAGTATGTCCGCCCGGGTCGTCCCTTACCAGCCCTTCCACCCACATTCGCTCGATATATTTGTTTCGTCAATCTTTCTTCCTTCGTCCTCTCCAGATGTCCAACAAACGCAACATTCCTTTCTTAATTATGATAATGTAGTTAGTTTTCTTTTCTTTTTTTAATTTCTAGCAAAATTTGAGACGCTACTTAGTTGCCAGTATGTATTCAAAAAAACTCGCTTCGCGTACGTTCCTGTCTCTTTATTTCTGAGAGATATTGAAGTATTTGTTGTTACAATGAAAGGAGGTTTTACAAGACCTTACAATATTTATTTGCGGGAGACAATATTTTATGCGGTAGCCATTTTTGCGGATCACAGGTTAGAGAGGGATGGAAGAGCGTTGTCTCTTATTGGTCTGATCTTCGCTTGTGTTCGTTTCGAAAGCAAACACTAGGTACTTAGCCAGTACTTATAAAATATAAGTACCGCAAAAGACTTTCTGTAGGTTCAATTCAAAGGGCCCGTAGCTTTCAGAATAATCCGCCAAACAGTTCGATGGAAAAAGCGGAGTCTAAATTCATTCCGTTGACCCGCGGGCCTCTCGTAATTCCACGACAGAGTCCGGAAACTATTTCTATTCAGAGGGGATCCGACCCCTGGGGGTTGCGACCTATACATTCTCGAATTGTTGACCCCGATACCTGCATTTGTGCAAAAGCCGGAGGTAGTAATTTTAGGAACATATAATCATTTAAAAATATATCGAGCGAATTCACATTGTATGACAGGACACGCAATAGTTTGGTTGAGAACGTTGTGGACTGAAAAAGGATGTAGTGACTGGAATTGAGGACGGAATGTTGCGTCGGTTTGGATATATGGAGAGGATGAAGGAAGAAAGACTGACGAAAGAAATATATCGCGCCAATGTGGCGGAAGGGCCGTGAGGGACGTCCCAGGTGGACATAATTTGTCCAAATGGGGGACGTATCAGCTAAGGGCCAAATTATAAGTAACCGGAACCGGCCTCCGAGAATGCAACGACTAATGAATGTTGATGAAGCGAAACAGGTTTGTCAGGATCGTGGCAAGTGGCAAACCCTGGTCTCTGCCTACCCCTCCGGGATGTAGGCGTGAGTTTATGTAATGTAATGTACAATCATTTGTCAAGAAGTATTATTCGCTAACGACGTTAGTAATAGTGCTATAAAACTAAGTAAGTGGCAGCTCCTTCGAGACTGAACATCAGACAACTCGGCTGTCCCAGAAATCCTAATACTTTCTAACATCTCCATAGTTCCGCTGTACCAAAAATAAACACAGTGAAAACATATTTTTTAAACCGAGACATTACCACTATTGGTTACTGGAACTAACTATTAACCAATAGTCGAAAACTCGAAATGTTCTCGGTTTTGAAAAAATAAAAATGTCCCTTACTGTGTTTATTTTTGGTGAAAAAAATATTCCAAGTTCGTGGCAAGAAGCAAGTTTCTAGTTTCCTCATCTACCCCTCTGGGATACCGTCATGAGTCTCAACGTCTCAAGGGATCAAACCTGGAGCCCTTAAAAGCCAAAGACCACTAGGGCACCCCTGCGTCCAAAATATCTTCTTGGCGTAGGGGTGAACGTTGCTTGGGCGTAATTTGAAACAGCAGTGCTTTCATTCGGCCCCCGCGGCCAGTCTGCCAGATTTGTGGACGACGACATTTAATTGCTTCAATTGTCGCTACATTTTACTCATAGGCTTTCCTTCCTTTAGCCGAGGCGTGAAATTTGGAATTGGGTTAGAGAGTGTACCTGTTGTGCGTAGAGTTTTTACGACAATTTGGATTTCTTGCTTACTCTGAATATACTTTTGTAAGCATTTAAGAATCTGACGCAGATTTTGAGTTTGAGTTCGATTGCTTTTTAATGACTCAAGTAATATATTAAACGGGTCTAACCGCGATTATTTTTTATGTAAAATTTAATTACCTTTGATTCCCGACGTTTCGGCAACGTTGCAGCTGCCGTGGTCACGGGTAGACTGAAGTGGCGAGTACAAACATAATTATATCATTGTTACGAAGAGTGCCCATTTCAAGATGCTGTTCGAAACAAACCAGCAACTTTACAGTGCACTATACTGTACTGTATTCTATTGTATTATACTGTATTGTATTGTATTATATTGTATTTTTGTATTTACTAATAAGAAATAATTCCGATAATAATTCCGCGTGGCGCCGGATTAAGAGTAGCGTCACTCCATTTCCTTCCGTGGATGTCGTAGAAGGCAACTAAGGAAATCAATTACCAGGAGACGGGCAGCAGCGTCTTCCTGATATTCCAACCGCAAACTGCGATCGCCAACCCGCCTGCCAAGCGTGGTGATTACGGCAAAACCCCTCATTGTTATGAAAACCACGAAGGAGGCCAATGTCCTGCAGTGGGTGTCAAATGGCTGATGATGTTGATGATGAATAACAAACGTTCCGTGAGTCACTAGAAAATCAGTGCCGTGGGCAACAAATCAGCAGCAATTACTGAGCGTGAGGCCGTTTTACCGCCGCATGGACATAGCTCGTATTCCTTAATTGTTGTTGGGTTCTGCCGTGTTTGTTATTTTTCAATTTTATTTTTTATTTCTTTGTACCGTGCATATTATGCCCCTCATGGTTAGGAAAACCATGGGTGAGGCCTGTGTCCTGCAGTGGGCGTCGGGTGGCTGATGATGATCATGGTGATGATTATGTCTATGATGTGGCGTTAAATAAATGTGATTCTTCTTCTTATAGACAGCAATCAAATATCATCATAAGCAGCATATATACGTCCCACTGTAGGGCACGGGCCTTCTCTCAGAGAGAGAGTATGGGCTTAATCACCACGCGTACCCACCGCGGATTGGCGATTTCAAGTGCCGAGGTATGTGAATAGCTCAGACACTCAGGTTTCCTCACGATGTTTTCCTTCACCGTTAGCAAGTGGTATTGCTACTATAACTTCACAAATGTACGTGACTTAGAAAACAAAGTCACGGGTACATGCCCGCACTGGGAATTGAACCTGGGTCTCCCGCATCCGAGTCCAATGT
This sequence comes from Yponomeuta malinellus, assembly GCA_947308005.1. Classification (NCBI taxonomy): domain Eukaryota; kingdom Metazoa; phylum Arthropoda; class Insecta; order Lepidoptera; family Yponomeutidae; genus Yponomeuta; species Yponomeuta malinellus. The sequence continues at coordinate 7,751,174 of OX371006.1, read as the reverse complement.
TCTACCCACTAGGCTACCACCGCAATCCAATGTAATGGTTATTAAAACCAGATGAACAATTGATATTGCACACACGTTTACACAAGCACAGACCATAAGAACATTTTATTAATCAAATAATATTCTTGATGGTAATTGAAACAAGATAAACGTCTCCATAAACTTATAACTTAATTTTCCACGATAGGCAAGGAGATTCCTCTGTGCCTTATTTTATGTCAGAAAATATTTGCACAAAACCGACTTAGCACGATCGTTAACGGCGAATGGTCAATTTGGTTCCTCGCATGTACTCGTTAAACTTTAATTATGGCTGGTGTTTATAAACTTGATGCACTAAATAACAGTAACAAGATGTTATACTTCAGGAGGTCGATCAGAGAAACAGGCCGCGTTTCAAAAAACTAAAATTCATAGTTAGGTACGTCAATTCAATGCACTATCCGTGTGGCGCCGGATTAAGAATAGCGTCACTCCATTTCCTCCAGTGGATGTCGTAGAAGGCGACTAAGGAAATACATTACCAGGAGACGGGCAGCAGCGTCTTCATGAGATTCCAACCCCACACTGCGATCGCGAACCCGCCTGCCAAGCGTGGCGATTATGGTAAGACCCTTCATGGTTATGAAAACCATGAAGAAGGCCTGTGTCCTGCAGTGGACGTCAAGGGGCTGATGATGATGAAGATGAATGTACTGGTGAAATTTAGTAGTGAAAGCGGAGCGGTAGAACACCTGCTTCTCATTCGGGAGGTCGTGTGTTCGAATCTCGGCATGTACCAATGACTTTATTTTCTAAGTTACGTACTTTGTGAACTTATAGTGGCAATATCACTCGATTTAGCTAACGATTCGCTAACGGTGGAGGAAACCTGAGTGTCTAAGGTGTTCACACACCTCAGCGCTTGAAATCGCCAATCCGCGGTGGGCACGCGTGTTGATTAAGCCTCTCTCTCTCTCTCTCTGAGAGAAGGCCCGTGCCCTACAGTGGGACGTATATAGACTGAGTACAATGCACTGTGTGTAGTAAATTAGCCTAAGTAGTTATTTTTGCACAATTAATACTTGTTAATCTGTCGATCAAACAGCTATTACGTAATGTAAATGGGATTGTAATAGTAAAACACTAATTGTAGCGTGAAATAGGGACCTGATCATTAAAAACTTGTTATTAGATAAAAACTATTTTTTTGCTATTGATGCAATCCAAATATAAATAGATAGATAGGTAACACTTTATTACACAAAGCAGTGGTAGCCCAGTGGGTAAAACAATGGATTCAGAAGCGGGAGACCCAGGTTCAATTCCCAGTGCGGGAGTGACTTTGTTTAGTTTCAAAGTTACATACATCTGCGAATTTGTAGTAGCAATACCACACGCTAACCGTGAAGGAAAACATCGTGAGAAAACCGGCGGCTTGGTTGGCCCCACACGTATTGACTTGTCTTTCCTGTGTGCCAGACTAACTAAGCTGTCAGGATGGGATAGGTGGTAGGCAAGCCTACTCCATCTAAAAACCTATGTTTCAGGCACTCTCGCGTCACCCATCTAGTGCGAGTGAAGGTGCCACAGGGCGCTGTATAACCTCCTCAGTCCTGACCTTGAAAATAACAATAGGTTTCAATTGTTATTTTCAAGGCCAGGACTGAAGAGGATAAATCATCTCATTACGTAGATGCAAAGGCCAAAGTTTTTCTTTTATTACACAAGAAAATAAAAATAATCATCGAGATCAAAAGCTGATATAAAATCTAAGCACCAATTTCATAACATTAAAAATAAATCTGGTTTATCATAAAGCTGATGTCGGAGTTCCCCCTATAGCTCGTTTAACAATAACCTTGAACTTGTATTGTATAAACGCACTTCCTGAATTTACATACCATTACTAGAATATGAACCTTCTTTGCCATTCTAGCAGATACTATTTGCACCTCATAAGTTCGACAAGGATCATGATACATGGCATCTAGTTCACTGTTCCGATAATCAGAGAGAATTCTTCAAGTAGTATCATGAACTTATAATGGTCCTTACTAAACTTCTGTTCTAATTATTTTGCGCATTAAGTCGTGCATATCGAGCTATAAACTTAGCAGAGTCTTGGCGAGTTGTATGAGTTTGTATGGAAGTGTATGGGTGATCAAAGGTTCGCTTATCGATATCCTCGTAATGACTGTCGATAAGATCGGCGGGTCGGGGCGGGGGGCGGAATCGCGTGATCTTGGCTAGATCGGGTATAGAGGAGCTACTGACTCTGTATTCAAATAACTCATTCCTAAAAATATTTCATGAGGTTTTCTTTCATGAAAAGGCCATCCTGAAGTCTCACCACATTTATTACCTTCATACAGCTTCATTTTCAACGTGTTAAACTATTGCTAGTCTACCTACCTAGTAGCCGAGGCCTGGTGGCCGAGGATTTATTAATACGGTTATGGTTGTTTCATTGACATTGATAGTCTACTAATCAATCACAATGCAATGGTATATCCCGTGCGACTTAACTTCTATTGCCATTGTTTAGTAGACTACAAAATAGCGTCAAATAATCGCGATTGGCATCACTCTATTGAATAAAAATGCGTTTATTAGACTCTAGACTCTGTTACAACAAAGCGCACCGATTTGCGCCAAGTCACGTTAACCGCAAAATCGCACTGTGCAATATTTACACCTCCCCTCGATCTCCGAGACCAGTTATGTTACAGGAGTGAAACATTTCAGAGTAGTGGGTAAAAGTGCTGCGGCCCCGGTATACCGGCGGCGTTTAGATTAAATCTCCGTAGGAACTGGCCGCAACATTAACTAATGACACTGCGGAGATGGGCCCCGCAGCCGATAGCCCGCGCCGCCGCTCTTCATTTGCAGGTCCTGACTTGTTACTGCGTAAAACAGATCGAAAGATCCTTTTATAATTTGAGCAAATGAAGCTTTCAATAAGCTTTGAGTCCAGATGAACTTATTTAGAGTGTCACTGGCGGGGGACGCAGGACGTTAGAATGCTTCGGACTTTAGTTAGTCAATTAAAAAGAAAAATAAAAAGCAGCTTTGGCTCTGAAATGTTAATTGAAAACTCATCCCGACTGCATAGATTTTTGATGTGATGCGCCGGACTCCTTAACCTCCTCACATACTTAAAAACTACATAACATAAACTCACGCCTGTATCCCAGAGGGGTAGGCAGAGACCAGGGACTGCCACTTGCTACGATCCTGACAGATCACTTTCGCTTCCTCAACATCAATTAGTCGTTGCATGCACGCACGCCGGTTTCGGGTACTTTTTATCTTGCCTTTTGCTAATACATCCCCTATTTGGTCGAAGTATGTCCGCCTGGCTCGTCCCTTACCGGCCCTTCCATCCACATTCGCTCGATATATTTGTTTTGTCAAAAAGTTAAAAACTAATGCAAGAATATATAATTTTTTGTTGAACTAACCCGTGCTGAGGATAATTTAAAAAACTTATCTAGAGGCTATAAATTCCACCCATGCCGGGACTAGAAACAAAAAATAATATAATCATGTAGGTACAGCGATATCATTCCGATGTAAAACCTAACTGCAATGTGGGTTGCTCGGGGCTGTAAGTGATGTAAAATGCTTCGGCCAGATGTCGCTGCCTGTACGTAATACAGAGAAGTTTGTAAAGAGGCTCGAAATTTCACTGATTCCTGCACTTGCCCATTAGCTCAGTTGGGAGAGCGCTGGCACGGTTAGCCAGAGGTCGCGGGTTCAAGTTCCGGCATGGGTGGAGTTTTTAGTCTCTAAATAGGTTTTTATAATGCAAGAATGTTTGATCTTCTATGGCTTTGCAATATACTTGTCTGCGGCATCAAAGAGGTTCACGTTGATAGGAGGTTTCATTGTACATATTGACATTCATTCTTCTTTTGTCTTTTTGTATTGTCATTACATTTTCTCTTTGGTAAAACCCGAAAATTGAGCCTTTGTTTCACGCAGGGCTTAGATCAATAAAGAGGACATAATAATACAGTCCACTTAAGCACCGTCTCTAGACGGCCTAAACAAGATGCTTTTACGAAGCCGACGTAACCTGCACGATCTTGAGCTTTATTGATAACTGGCAATTACTGTAACCGCGTCAGCTCTTATCTTTGCCATAGTGTTCTCTACTTATTTCCGTAGCGGACCGTCTTTCATATTGAGACTACAATCATTACAAAAACAGCGAAACTAAAGGTGTCCTAGAAATATGTAGAGGTACTCGATGCAATCTGATCAAATCATCTTAACCTTCGAATCACCAATTTACCAAAACTACATATCTACCTAATAAATAGCCAGAAGAGCAAAAGTTGACCGCAAATCATTGTCGACATCGGTCGCAACTTAGTGTGGACCAAAGCCACGTGGCAATCAGCATTCACGACCAAGATAACAACCTCTCGGATGCTATTGCTTCACTGTGTCCGTATCGGTGATTTGGGGTGGAGCAAGTGAGTGATTCTGGGGTTAACAGACTTGTTTGTGACATCTTTACATAGCTCTATATAGAACGCACCCTCTCAATGCAAAACTCTCTTTGGGAGTACTTTATTGGGTCGGTTAGTTGATTTTTCCTGTGTTTTCCGCACTTGGCCTCATATTTGGGGCATTGTACGTAGCAGGGCTGTGAGATCAATCCCGCCAGCCGATGTCTTTCCAGAAAACCAGCAGTGCACCAATGTTACAGCTGGCCTCCCGAAGGGATCCCACCTTTCCGTTGGTGGATGACCGTTGCACGTTATTGTATATTAAAAGTGATAGTTATTCATTTAACGGGTCTGATCGTGATTAATTATTGAGTAAACTTAATTAGGTACCTCAAATCCCGACGTTAAGCCCGAACGACATTCCCGAATGTATAACTAAGTAATTTGACTGCCTCATTGGTCTAGCCGTTAAGGCGCTTAGCTACCAAAACAGAGGTCGCGGGTTCGATTCCCACTGGGGGCAGCCGTATATTTGTACAAATGGCCTCAGTCTAGGTGTATTTTCATGTTTGTGACGTCCTCGCCTGGTTACCATAGCACAGGGTATCCTAGTTTAGAACCAGGTCAAGTGATTGTGTTGTGTGGAAGTTATTATTATTATTATATGAGTATTAGGAGTCAGATGCAAAAATCAGGGAATCTAGTCACATCATTTGTCAACTGGTAATTGGTATGAATTACTTATCTACTTCTGCTTGAACGAAGATGTAAAATATATCAACATTTTTGGGTGCTATATAATATATAACAATATATTATATCTTACCAAACATTATACCACTAATACTTATATCCAATATAAATTATATCCATTAAACGTTATATCAAAAATGTATTATACTATTTGAGCATTATACGCCATGAAATTATACTGATTGTTGTTATACCAAAAGTTTATTATGTCCCTTGAGTGATTATATGCAATGAAATTATATTAAATGTTGTTATATCCAGTGAAAATATATCAAAAGTTATTATACCAATCATTACACACCCAACATTTTTATTACCATCGGGGACGTATTAATAAAAATAATTATTATATTATAGTGTTCCAAAACTTGCAGTTTGAGCGTACATGTTAAAATTCTACGTGACGAACTTTAAACCTATCTATCTATCTATCTGCCTAACCTCAATATCCCGGGTTCTGATCTAAATACAGAGAACCTCGCTGAGTATTTTATTAGTAAAATTCTCGAACAGAAACCGGAGATGTGTCAAGGAACTAGAAACTTGTACCACGCTGTCCTCTAGATCCCCAACTAATGGTTCATGCGACGTTACACAGTGGCGAACCTATATAGCACCGATATTAGGCCGGTGACAAGGGCTCAGCACCCCTTCTTGTAGGTCGTTTATTTCCAATTTGCAATACCATTTATAACGGTTGGGAAGAGCTCAAAGCGCGGGCGACTCGGATCTTTTGCTGATTTGAATACATATGGGTGTAGCGAATGCGGGCACAGATTCATTCTGTTTTCGAGATCTTTAGGGTTCTTTACGCACCCTATTATTAAGCTTAACCGTATTCGTCCTCTGCTGGATAAAGGCCTTTCCCAAGGCACTCTAGTTTCGTCTGCCGTCGACCATCTTCATCCAGCAATCTGCCTGAGATCGTCGGTCCAGCGAGCTTGTGGGCGTGTTACGCTGCGTTTGACAGTTCATGGTCTCTACTTGTAAACCTTTGTACCGGATGATATGACTAGCCCACTACCACTACAACTTGCTAATCTTACAGGCTATGCCAGTCACGTTACTTTTTAAGCGAATTGTCACAATTTTTATGTGATCCGTCAAAGAGATTTCGAGCCCATTTGCAAGCTTCCTGTAGGCTAAAAATAAACATATGACATTATATAAGCTTGCCGGAAAAGTTGTCATTGCAGGTGGCAAACACGGATTAATTTCTGCCTACCTCTACCGGATACAGAAGTGAGTAAATGAGTCCTGTAAAGAAATTAACTGGCTATACCTACCTGCTACGACATTCACGGCATACACCCATTGTTCAATTTTAAAGTTAAGCGTAGGTACATAAAAAAGCTATTTGGATGTAGTTTAACAAAATTATACCAGCCGGCCAAGTATTATTGGAACTCCCGCTGGGGGCCCGGTATTGGATGATTTTATATTTGCCATTAAACTTATTTATTCTTATTTTTAAAAAAACACACTTATATATTTTTAGGCGGTATGAACCAACCTAATGCATCAAACAAGTCCTCAAAAGGTTGCAAAGTAATTTATAACTGCTAGATACTACGTAGTAAAATGAAGCTGTTACAAGATTGAGCAAGGAAGCATCAAACAAGTCCTCAAAAGGTTGCAAAGTAATTTATAACTGCTATATACTACGTAGTAAAATTACAAGATTGGTTAGCTATTACAAGATTGAGCAAGGAATCTCAAGAACTCCTCCGAAATTAATTTCCAACATAAACGCGCGTTCAATGTTGTTACGACAGAATTAAATACTACGCGTAAGTGCTGCTTACCGCGTTGCTAAGGACTTACGTTTAATTACAAAAGACACGTTTTCTTGTTAAATCATAAAATTAAGCGCAGCGGTAGAGAAGCGCAGTCAGTCTCACATTCAGGACGTCGTGGGTTCGAATCGCAGCATGTACCAATGACTTTGTTTTCTAAGTTACGTACATTTGTGGAGTTGTAGTAGCAATACTAGTGGCTAACGTTGAAGAAAAACATCGTGAGGAAACCCTTGTGTCTGAGGTATTCTCATATCTCAACGCTTGCTTCGTACAATGACCCAACTATGAGCCTAAGCGTGGAAAATCTCAGTTCTAACTAACTAATCATAAAATAAAGGCGAAACTGTGTTTTGACGAAAAAATACATATTTTCGCGTATCGCGCGAATGTGGGTTTAAGGGCCGGTAAGGAACGCCAAAGTGGACATACTTCGACTAAATGCCAATCCGGGGTGGACACGCGTGGTAATTAAGCCCATACTCTCTCTCTGAAAGAAGGCCTGTACCTTAGAGTGGGACGTATATAAGTACGTCTGAGGTCGCTCTTGAGTGCCCGGATTCAAGATACTGTTCGAAAAAAACCAGCAACTTTACAGTGCACTTAAGAGCGATCTCGGACGTAAGAACGCTGTTATTGATGCGGCCCTTAAGAGGCTCCATGAAGTAACACTAGCGCCACCAATGGCAAAAAACATATTTTTTACAGATCATTTTTGCAAAAATTTTGAGATGAATCTCTCAATAATTTTATTTGTGATCTTTAGGAACCATGGCCGTGAACCTAAGGCAAAAAACCTAGTGCTAGACAGCATTAACGCCAAACACGGTCGATTTTGGCATAAATGCTATCAAGTCTTAGGTCCGTGATCCTAGGTTTTCTTTCGTGGGTCCTAAAAAACACTGTTAACATGATTGAGAGTTTGTACAGGACACTTTTTGCAAATACGATCTGTAAAAGAAGATATGATTTCTTTTTTCATTGGTGGCGCTAGGATCCCCTTAACTCAGATTTAGATTTTTCTTAAATACGCACTTCATGCGCTCTACCAATATCGCAGTCTTCAGTAAATCATTGTTCAACATTGAAGAATGACCATTCTATTCAACAAATATCGTTTCAAGCATTACTTATCAAAAACCGCGAATATCTTTTTTTTAAATCGAATATGGAACACACATTTTGAACTAAAGTAACGTTCTAAAGAAGTTGGCGCTTTTGACAATAAAATTGGTTGTCGAAAGCGCCAAATCCTTTAGAACATCAAGGATAATAAGAGAAGAAGCCTATTATAATTGTGTTATTTACCAATTCACGGCCTTATTGTTTGTGTATCTTCGTGTTTCTATCATAATTTAAATAATAGTTATTTGTTATGCAAGGCTGCAAAGTTAATTTTTGGCGCGAGTACCTTGTATTGAAACCTGAGCAAGCGAAGGATTCTAGGATTGAGCCACGAGCGAAGCGAGTGGTTCAAATATAGAATCCTGAGCGTAGCGAGGGTTTCAAAGGTACGAGACGCTAAATAACTTTGCTGCCGAGCGCAACACACAACTTTTCACCTCACTAAAGCGAGGAAAATGTTAGGTGCAAGAAAAACAGTTTTAATAAATATTAATTTTTTAAATCAAATTTTCTTGCCGGCCAGTGCGATTCTTTAAATGAGGCTGGCGCATGACATGAAATAAGTATTTGCATTTCAATCATCAATGGACTGGCTGCAGAGAATATAAACTATTACGAAACCAATGAGGTTCTATATATATGTAATTTATTGTACGAAACCTTTATTGAATAAAAATATTCGAATTTTAAAAACACTTTCCACGCTAGCGGATAAAGTGCGATTTTCCACGCAGATTTCGAATGATAAACAGAGCTTTTACGAGCTAGTGAGGTGAAAATGTCTTTTTTCCTTCTTCTTTCTTTCTTATATTTATAAAAACACGATTCCTCTAAGACCAATCTAAATGTCTGTTTATTTAATCTGTGGCTACATCTTTTTCTTGTAAAATCTCCATCACAGGCTATACTACAATAAAATAATTTTAATCAGCGTTTTTGAAGCGTTTTAAGGAATCGATTTTTATAAATAAGTGTTGTCTATGTTTTACCCATAACCGTCAATGTTTTACCCAGACTACTCTCCCCTCTGTAAGTAATACGTAAAGGTTGCTACACCGTCAGTAGCCGTGCGTAAACGTAGCTGTTAGGTGCGCTAAAACACAGATGATACCTCGAGATCCCGTTAGTGCGCTCCACCGCAAACGACTTGCGTCCGGTAAAAAGGTTGGACGACACTACCGCGGTGCGGCAGCGACGGGAAAAAAAATAATAGAAAAAATGCTTATATCCTGTAGTACTTGGCCCACCGCATGTTCCCAAAAATAGCTAGTTTGATACAACACTAGTTTGTCGTTTGAATTGAAGCTATGCCACATAACTAGTTATTGTAAACAGTTATTTCGTTATATGATGCCCACGCCTACTCTTAACCCACGGTAGTGCCGACGCGCATCGAGTAATCGTCTACATCTGAACGTAACTATGGGCAAGCGCGGCTGTCCAGGGCACAACAAAAGTCCATTAGCGGCCGCTCCGTCGTAGAAAGGATTAATTAATTCACACACTTCGACCTACGAGGGGGCTGGTCCAAGATTTCCTACATTGTGGCAACAAAAGATGGGAATAGGTAGGGCAGAAGGTATTTTTATGAAAATACGAAGCTGACCCGGCCAATTTTTTACAGCCCCATTTATTATAATATTGTATATTATAATATGTATAGTCCGCACAGATCTTTTTGGCGGTAACGTGAACATAGTCACAGATCGTTTGCACATCGCTTATTGTCTTTACAGTGTATGAGTGAGTAATTGACTACTTTAGTAATTGACTAACAGTAATTTACTACGCATCACACTACGTCAATTACTCACACGTACTCTGTAAAGACAATAAACGATGTGCAAACGATCCGTGACTATGTTCACGTTACCGCCAAAAAGATCTGTGCGGACTACATGTCTGGTGTTAATTTGAACGACAGGATACGCAATAGTTTGATTAGAGAACGTTGTGGATTGAAAGAGGACGTAGTGACTCGAATTGAGAAAGGAACTTTGCTTTGGTTTGGACATGAGGAGAGGATGAAGGAAGAAAGATTGACGAAACAAATATATCAAGCTAATGTGGGTGACAGGGCCGGTAACGGCCGACGTCCCAGGCGGATATACTCGTACCTCGACCAAATAGGGGATGTATTAGCAAAGGGCAAGATAAAAAGTACCCGAAAAGTAGAACAACTAATGAATGTTGAGGAAGCGAAAGTGATCTGTCAGGATCGTGGCAAGTGGCAGTCCCTGGTCTCTGCCTACCCCTCTGGGATACAGGCGTAAGTTATGTATGCGTGTATAATATGTAATACATACAATATGATATAAACATAAACATTTACATACAGGCACATACATTGCTTCTGGCCCCACACTAGGATACCCTGTGTCGTGGGAACCAGAAACAACGACATCACAAACATGTAAACATCCAAGACCTGGGGTTTTTTAAATAAATAAAATATTGTATACTGACCAGCAAAAGTAAGTATCACACTTTTCATTTTATATTTTTTTCTAAACTATAGAAGTTAAAGATTTAAAATAAAAAAACGTTTATCAACTAATTTTATCAGCTTTCTTTTAAACTAAACTGCAAAATAAAACTTTTTTCCAGTCCTTTTTATTTCTAAATTATATCTTGTGTACATAAAAAGTTATTGCAATTTTAAAAGTGTGACACTTAGTTTTGCAGGCCAGTGTATTTTATTTGGCGAAAGAGTCGCGAGATTGAAGTGGACATGGGCGGGACACCTGGCGAGGCGGGAAGATGGCAGGTGGACCAGGGCAATCACAGAGTGGCACGACGGTCAGTGGGCCGGCCAGCAGCCCGATGGTCGGACGATATAGTTGAGTCGACGGAGGGGTCCGTGGGTGCGCATGCCAAGGGACCGCGAGAGATGGCATTTGGGAGAATAAGCCTGTACCCAGCAGTGGACTGCGGTGGGCTGATGATGATGATATTTTATATATATTGCATATATATTGAGAGCGGTCGTAGCCGAGTGGGAAGAACATTGGACTCGGAAGCGAGAGACCCAGGTTCGATTTCCAGTGCGGGCATGTACCTACGACTTTGTTTTCTAAGTTATGTACATTTGTGAAGTCACTGTAGCAATACCACTCGCTAATGGTGAAGGAAAACCTGAGTGCCTGTGCTATTCGCATACCTCAGCGCTTGAAATCGGAGATCTGCGGTGGGCACGCGTGCTGATTAACCCAATACTCTCTCTGAGAGAAGGCCTGTGCCGTACAGCGGGACGTATATAGGCTGCTTATGGACTAAACTAGGTAATGTACATCAAATTGACATAGTAAATCATGAATGTTAGTTGGACCATGGGCCCTGGGGCCTGTTTTATAGAACTACAATTCATGGTGGGAAGACTCTGCTACACAACGTACATTAAATTGCCATAACAAACTATGAATTGTAGTTTTATGAAACTCGGCCCTGGTATTCTGTGCGTTAATAAACCAAAGTAACTGCTGAACGTACAAGATTTTACCCTTAAATGCCTTAAAGTTTTAGGTGTGAGGTACCTGATTGTTAACATAACTAACTGATCCAGAAAGGGTCAACCCTTCGAAAGGGCTTACTCCCCCCAAAACCCATAGTAATGCAAAGTTAGCCCAACTTAAACTTTTTTTATTTATTTATTATTATTTATTAATTTATGAAGTGGCAGTGGGCGGGGCACACAGCACGCAGAACTGATGGCCGATGGGGCCGAAAAGTTCTCGAATGGAGACCACATATCGGCAAGTGCAGCGTAGGACGACCGGCCACAAGATGGACAGATGACCTCATCCAAGTGTCAGGAAGGCGCTGGATGCAGGCCGCTTCCAACCAGTCTTTTTGGAAATCCATGGAGGAGGCCTATGTCCAGCAGTGGACTTCTTGTGGCTGAGTGATGATGATGATGATGAATTATTAATTATTCATAAAGACCGGTTGGAAGCGGCTTGCATTCAGCGCCTTGTAGCCACTTGGATGAGGTCACCTGTCCATCTTGTGGCTGGTCGTCCTACGCTGCGCTTGCCGATATGTGGTCTCCATTCGAGAACTTAAAACTTAGAACCGGTCTTTTTAGAAATCCATGGAGGAAGCCTATGTCCAGCAGTGTACTTGTTGTGGTTGAATGATGATGATGATGATGATTATTTATTCAAGGAGGAAAAACAGAATTGACAAACTAATAAGATAAAAAATATTAGAGTAAATATAGTAAATTTTGCGAATTCCTCAACATTTCCCACGGATAGGTAATATTTAATATGTAATAAATAAGAGTTTACGTGCAGAAGAACTTTGAGGGGCAGTCAACATCAACCTTTACATACGTCCAATCTAATCGACTCTACATCAATTCCGATAACTACATTTCACAGTAGACTAATTTAAAGGTAAAAAGGGCCAGTTTCTGAATTGAGAATTTCGCTGAGTAAATAGTTAACCGTAGTGCTGTTTCTTCGAATTTCTCAGAAAAGAGCGTGACAGAACGTTACTTAAGTATTTATTTAGTGAAATTCTCAATTCAGAAACCGACACAAAGTATCATAAAATTTAAACCCTATGTAATAATAAAATGAAACTTAGAGGATTGCCAAATGAAATTAATTTAGTAGCTACGTAGTTTTTGTAAAGCACTTCAGTAATATATTGTGAGGATCTAAGTTAACAATAGGCGCTTTGAATGGAAGAGGGCCCTTATTATGAAGCAGCGATATGTTCGGAAGCACAGATATCTCAATTGCTCTGAGTTCGGAAGGGTCGTCAACGTCGCGCTTGAGCGCCACAATTCACTCGAATCTAGGGACAAATACGGTTCTTTTTTTAATAGTTTCGAAATTTCCTGCCACTGAGTAATGAACGCCAGAAATGCATGGCTCTTTGACGTCATATCATATTTCTTGAGATACGGATTTGCGACCACCTCGCTACTTCCGATAATGTCACTTTTTTCATAATAAGGGCCCAAGTTTATGAGGATTTTCAGTGCATTACTTGCTGTCTACGCCTCTACACCAGCGCGTTAAAATGGCCCTAACCAAACTCAAATACAGGGGACCAATAGGGAGACCACATATCGACAACGTCGCGAAATGTCACTAGTCCGCCAATGAAATCGCAAATCTCTCAAAATTATTGTGTACGGATGATTCGTGGCGTTACCTGTTACACGCTAACTACTTTATGTAACCATAAATTTATGTTATTTTAACAGCCGCGTTTCAATACAAAATCCCTGGACTAGGCAACTATACACAGAACTGTGTTACACCATCAGATGACAACCGCAAAACCTCAAAAGCTCATCGTAATCTAGACCGAGTCTAGACACTACCTTTAATAACGATTGTTACATGAAACCACATTTCGGTTTACCAAGGCAAAATAAGCAGATTGTACGCAAATCCTTCTATTATATGAATGTTCCACTAAAAATTTAATGCACCCGCTCACTTTTGTTCAAGACAATGGGGTTTTGGCTTTCCCGGGATTCCGGAGTTGGACAAAAGAGTAACAACAATACACCCTAATGCCCCCTACACAAGAATTAGGAGGGCAAACTCGAGTGTACGAACATTTTTGTGCCACTGTTACACGAACCAGTTGTGTCAGTCGGTGAAAGTGAAAGTGAAAAAACACTAATTGCCACACTTTATTGTCCACAAATTACGTAATTATAAAACGTTTTATACAATTATTGGTACAGTGCTATAATGTCAGTTGCGTTACTAGCGTCTTCGTTTTTAGAAATATATATTTTAGAATATAGGTAAGCAAAAACAAAGCAAGATTAGATCGCCTAGACCTCTTTCTTCGTTGAGAAATCCGCTATAATAATACGTAGTCTACGAGAATTTCAACGGGTTACCCAAAAAAGCCAATGTACAAGAAAAAAGCCTTTTATAGGTCGGACAGACAGATGTCGTGGAAATTCAAAATTTTTAAAATGACAAGAGAAATAGTATCTACAGATTTTTCATAAAATTTACGACGCTTGAACGTATGTGCAGCAGTAGCATAATAGTGTGCCCGGTAAGCTTGTTTCCTGCCTTTTTCCGAATGTCCATTACACAGGTCTGCTTTGGCTTAGTTTGCAGATACATGGAGACTTTGTTACAATTTTTCAATGGAACTGGATTTAAAAATGGAGCGAGTTGCATGTTTGCAGGATAGAAAAGGTTTCGTTTCGCTCTTGTTAGCTTTATAGCATTATTAGTATTACAATGAAGGTTTCATTAATTGATTTTGTTTATTAAAGGTGACTTTAATTATTTATTTTCGAATATCCTTTGGAAGATAAAAAGTACCCGAAACCGGCGTGCGTGCATGTAACGACTAATGAATGTTGATGATGAGATCTGTCAGGATTGTGGCAAGTGTCAGACCCTGGTTTGTGCCTTTTAATCCTCACCATAAACTCACGCCTGTATCCCGGAGGGGTAGTTAGAGACCAGGGCTCGCTACTAGCCATTATCCTGACAGATTTCTTAACATACTCAACATGTCTAATGAGCTATAGACAATTAGATACACATTTATTCAAGATAAGGTTAAAAAAATGTTGATTGACAAATGTTATTATAATCGCAATGAATTTCTAAATGACAAATTTTAATTTAACATTTTGTGTTTCCGTAATTTGACTTTTTTTGCACACAAGAACTAATCACCGTTGACATTATTTGACTTTTTTTATTTGTTTCGATCTCACTTTTTCTTTTTTTAAACTTGACATACTTTTTATATCTGTTGTAAGTGGGGCCTCTCCTATTTGCACGCCAGTCTTGGTAAAACATGTTGGACCGAAATTAACATGAAAATATTATATTTAACACCTTAATAATGCATGTTATTGTACTATTATTGACACATGTTCATGCAAATAAATTTATCTTTATCTTCTTTCGCTTCATCAAAAATGTCAAATCACAACAAACCTACGACTATTTCAACTCAGACTATCAACTTTACTTTACTTTACTAGTAACTCAGTTTTTCTTTTCACCTTTTCATGAAAAAAGCTATGTAAGTAAGTAAATTCAAACTCTGCCTTGGCCTTTTGCTAGAGAAAAACGGAAGGAAATTCTACCTTCCATTCGGTGTATTCCTCTATCACCAGACGATTTGAATCCAATATTTTTTCACCCTTGCCTTTGGTGGGGTATTAAAATTCAGAAACATTTATTAATAAAAAAAGGTTTGATAATTATTATTACAAGTTAAAATTACTTTTACATATTAGGAAATATTGGTATAAGTTAGACACAGCTATTTATACAATAAAATAATGATGCAGTTTCATTCTATTATAAGATTTCTCGTTGTCTAAGATGATTGGCTATTACTAAGATGGGCCTGTGTCTTGGGTGACGGTCGGTAGGTATGAAACAGTTTTAAGTAATATTAAGTATGTGCACCAGGGACGACCCTTCCCGGCACTTCTCACCACAATCGCTCGGTATATTTCTTTTCGCCAATCTCTCTACCTTCATCGTCTCCATATATCCAAACCGACGCAAAAACGTAACGCGCAACACAACCATTAACCCGCCCTTTGGGGTAACAGAGCTCCTTCTCTTTTTCCCACATTCATGATCTATGAATCCACGTCGCGAGGGTCGGCACCACTAGCTCCAATAGACCGGAGTAAAATGGCGACTAAGTTCGGCAGGGTAGAGTGACTCCAACGGGTACAGAGGCGAAGATCTCTACAGGGTATACTTAAAACGTGAGACCAACGTTATGGGTGAAGAACCAAAAAGCTCACTACAGCGGCGAAGATGCCAACCATCACATTGATGATGTAGGTAGAAGCGGCAAGTCACGAGGGCTTTATCTAGGACCCTGATCAACGGCAGCAATGCTATCAGTACTGCAAAGAACGCCGGCTTCTCATTCGGGAGGTCGTGAGTTCGAACTTCAAACTTCAAACTTCAAACTTCAAAATATTTATTTGCGAATACACACAGTCAGGTTTTTGCACAGGTCTTAATTGCCATAAGTCAGTGTATTCTACCACTTAACAGCAGTATGCAAATGGATACATTTTTATGTGGGTAGGTAGGCATGCACACAATGACATCTATTTACAATTTATTTACAGAAATAATGTTACCTTACATAATGAACTTTATGTCATACAAAATAACTAATTTATTATAAATATTATCAACTTAGTCCTCCAGCTTATGTAAATCAAATGTCAATATACCTAACAACTCCTAATTCCCTAGGTCCGTGTCAGCGAGGTATTCATTAATTGTGTAGTAAGCCTTGTTTATTAATAGTTGTTTAATCTTAGTTTTAAACAAATAATTTTCGTCAATTTTTCTAATTGATCCTGGGAGGTGATTGTATATTTTCGACGACATGCCAAAAACGCTTTTTTGGAATAACGCGGTAGAGCGTGGTAAGGCGCGTATTTTATCATAGTTTCTTTTACTCTGTTGTTGAAAAAGATCCATATTTGACTTTACAAAAGTGCATGTTTCCAGAATGTACAGGGATGGCATCGTTAGAACGCCAAGCTTAATAAAGTCAGGTTTGCAGCTCTCAGTTGATTTCAGACCGCACATTGATCGGATACACCTTTTCTGAGCTTTGAAAGCATTATCTTTGTCGGTCGAGTTTCCCCAAAAAATTATTCCGTATCGTAATTTGGACTCAACGTATGCGTAGTATGCTGTGAGTACAGCAGTTTGGTTCACTTTTTTGGATAGTCTGTAAAGAGCGTACGCAAATTGGTGTAATTTTGTGCAGATTTTTTGAATTTGAACTTTCCATGTTAGATGCGAGTCAATGTATAATCCTAAAAATTTTGCTTCATTTATTTCGTCAATAGATACATCATTGTATTGTATATTTAACAACTCAGAATTACTACAACGATGATTATTTTTAAATGTCATAATATTAGATTTACTTAAGTATCGAACTTACTTAAGTAAGTACCGGGATTCGAATCCCGGCATGTACCAATGACTTTGTTTTCTAAGTTACGTACATTTATTTTCTGAAGTTGAAGTAGCAATACCACTTGCTAACGGTGAAGGGAAACTTCGTGAAGAAAACGGAGTGTCTGAGGTGTTCACATACCTCGGCAATTGAAATTGCCAATCCGCGGTGGGCACGCGTGGTGAATAAGCCCATACACTCTCTCTGAGAGAAGTCCTGTGCCCTACTGTGGGACGTATATAGGCTGAATACAATTATTATTTACATGAATCCTTATCCAGTGAGTTACAAAGCGACCGACAAACCGGTCGTATGCCCATGCTTGAACTCTTACTCGGTGGCGGTAAAACGTAAAGGCTGATGCGCTGCCAACTGTACTCGAATATAAAGATCCATACGCTGTCGAATGTATCTACTAAAAATTGAAGCAATAATTGCCTTTTCATTAAAGACATAAGAAATTCTTGAAATAAAACAGAAAATACTCCCTGAGGATTTTTTCGTGATGAAAAATCCGGTCAAAAGCGGAACGCGTTCCGTTTTCCAGCAAATCTTCATACAACTTTAGATGAAGATTAAAATTGCTTTGACGGTTTCGAGTGTTATTTTATGATTTTAAATAAACCGCCAGCTCTTGTTTTCACTTTAGATGGGTTTGTACAAGTGATTTTCTACTTAATTAATTCGTAACAAAGTAAAGTGATTCTCAAAACTAACACGTTCCATTGTGTCTGTGACTACATTCGCGTTGGATCAGTATGGAAATGATTCTGTGTGTCTTGCATGGGCTTCAATTGGCTATTCATATTCACGTATTGCCGACGAGTTATAATACATTGGTGGACTTGTCGACTGTACCCGGTAGCTGGTTCCTCATAATTGATTTTTCTATGGATTATTCCAACAAACCTGAAAAGAATTATAGTTGTTGCCCAAAAATATGTCCCAGGCACTACAGCATCTAAGCTGTCACTTCACTCATCTGGTATAGAGCACAGACGTGATAGGAGTTGCTAATGGACGCCACGTAAAAGGCCTACTGTAATGTATGTACTTACATTTGACAGCAGGTGAACCTGTAAATGTTCACACTTTTATTGCAATGTCGTCCGTAACGTGACTGAGTAGAGGGCATGCATGCGTGTAAAGGTTGATGTGCTGTTGGGTCGAAAGCTATCAGTCGATCTGCATTTTGTCCAGACATTTCTTTAGTGGCGTAAAAGCGAATTCGAATTGATAAGATAAAAATATTCTTTATTGCATCCAAGAAACACAGCACACAAATGAAAGTGACAATGAAAAAGGTACAATGGGCGGCTTTATTGCAATCGTCGATGGTTTATCGACTGTACCTGATTGCGGCCGCAAAAATCACAACACCAAGGTGTCAAGGGATATGGAATCCGGTCGGGTGAAATATAAAATGGTCGTCATTGTGCGAAACTCATTCAGGGCGTTGCGTCCCCAGCCGGTCATCAGTCATCGTTAATGATTGTGACGCGGCGACCATTGTTTCAGGCTCGGCCGCGGAACGGCGTTCTTGGCAGGAGTGCACACTTGTAGACCTTAATCGAAATTCACTCTCATACCATACTCGTACACTAACAGTAACAGTTGTCAGTGTTTTTTTCTGTATACACTTTGGAAAACTGACAGCTCTTAGTAGTGGATTAACGTTAGTGTAAGAGAAACCAGGGCAAAATAAAATTGAGCGAAAGAGATCTGTCGGGATGGTGGCAGACCCTGCCTGAGTAGTACGCTGAAGCTACTGGCGCATTTTAAATGACAAAAGTTGCGACTGTCCAGCACATTAACTGTCAAATTCTGACATTTTTGCACCACAAAACGCGTGAACCGTGCAATCGTACTACCCATGATAGTCTCTGTTATGTTATGTTATGAAAACCAGCGAGCAAAGCTGCGATATCACTTTCCAGAAAGCTAGTATTACCCTGACTACTGCAGGCGCCCTGAAGAGATCCAGCTCCCAATGATGGCGGTCTGTTGCTTTTCCACACTCTTACAGTGAATGGTCACGTGGATGTGTTTCCTCTTCTTTAATGTATTCCTGGAAAAGCGGGCTTTTGGTACTCTTATACCATGCGCCCGCCTGCCCGCCTGCCAAGCGTGGCGATTATGGCGAACCCCTTCATGGTTAGAAAACCATGAGGGAGGCCTATGTCCTGCAGTGGGCGTCAAATGGCTGATGATGATGATGATGATGATGATGATGATACCATGCGCGAGTTATCGCGTGACGATCAAGTTTACCCATTATCAGATTTTGCGAACGGGGACAGTAATTTTGTCTCGATGCACCGTGCAACGACTGAATCTTTTAGAACGTTTTATTGAAATAACGCAACATCTGAAAACCGTTTCTTAACGATAGTTCCGTAAAGCAAAAGTTTGATTTTTTTACATAACATGTATTTTTTATTTTGCGTACATACTCGTAAAATAATTGATTAATTTAGCTGTCAGTGGCTGGATGAGGACGGATAGGAGGATGTAAAGCCTATCTCTAGCAGTGGAAGAATACAAGCGGATTGATTGATTTATACAAATTGACCAAATTGAACTTAACGTTCAAGATTGTACGAAAATTAAAATTTGAGAACTTCTAAACTTGATCTTATTGAAAATTTTTTGTCCAACTTACTTGTGCATATTTGTGCATTTGAAATGGCAATTCCACTCGCTAACTGTAAAAAAACCATCGTGAGGAATCCTGACACGAGCTCTTACTACAAACTTGATAAATCCGCTTCTTAGGTAAATTTTGAAAAAGTATAAATGTGCGCGTAACAATAAACTTTGGAAAAGTAGAAAAGGGTGCAATCCTGCAAAGAATCCTGTGTCTGAGCCGATACGATAGCTCTGTTGTGAACTTGTGAATCATCGGAAATGTGGCCCGTTGTATTTGGGACTCATTAAAAAGTAACGAACAGAGTGTTTGCTGCTGGCCAACAAAATTCCATTTGGGATTTTTCGGTGCCTATCTATACACGGTTCTTTTCCAAAACGCGTAACCTGAAAAATGTCAGAGTTTGTTATTTACGACAACTTTTGTTCTACGACTTTTGAATGTTTAATGGTCACATTTAAATTTTTACGAATAAAATATATATTTTTACGTGTTTTCAGCTTTGTAATAAACTCTTTGTATAAACCCTGAAATCTTAAAAAAATAAAGCTCTGACCAAAAACTTAGAACAAAAGTCGTTGTCAAAATAAAGAGACGAATCTCAATAATTGCGTATGTTAAAAACAATCCTGTACATCTACTTAAAACGGCTGAAGAAGGGTTAAATAACGAAAATTCAAACCCAATAAGAAACACTTTAAAACATTAGGTACTGATGGATTTTTTCTTCAGTAGATAACTTGAAAATGTCTACAGAGAATTCAGATGTGAAGTTTTCAATAAAAATAGCAATTTACCAGAAATCAGAAATCAATAATTTATTTCAACGTAAAGAATTTACATTCTGTTAACATTGCTGAATGTCAATGTACTATGTTACTATGTTAGTATGTTTTACTTACATTATTGTTAATAATACTGAATTTACGATCTATTACATTTATTTATTACATTTAATTTTATGTCAATAAACAATCACAAAAGTTTTGAAAATTATGCTTAATAACAAGGACAATTGTTAATTTTAAAGACAATCGGTCTTTATAAGACCATATTTAATAAGACATTCGTGAACAATACATTTGCTGCAAGTTGATTTACAACATAGCGCGTTCTTATGTCCACACGAACGATGCCGCCCCCTGCAGGCTTAATAATGTCTTCATTAAGAAACCTCCGATATATCATACGGTGGTCTGAAATTTTATATTTTCACAGATTAAGTAGAGCTCACCAGAAGATCGCTAATTGTGTTTCCATGCGTGGGAGTCGCGTAGGTGGTCGATTATTTTATTCGAGAGCATAGACATACCACGCAAAGACAGTGTGTCTAACAAAATACCGCTCAAAAGCAAGGCGAGACGCACACTCTGACGTAACTTGTGTGTGCCTGAGGTCGGCTTGCGCCAACACTATCTGACAGCACTATCTATCTGTATATCCAGGGGTAAGCTGTATCCAGTGAATAAGTCCAAAAACATCTTGCAACATGACATTTGCAGAGCTATGCATATATAAACTGTATTACTGACAACCCTATCAATCACCCTTACACTAGTTTATCACTGGATAGTGAGAATAAGTAGTGAGAATGAGGTATAAACTCTTTGGATAGAGAAAAAGAAAATACTGTCAGGCATAGACCACTTATTTGACATAATAAAATAAAACAAGTTTGGTGCCCTTTTTTTTTCAATCATAGAAGGTTCTTTCTTGTGTTGTGTCGCAACGAGTAATCGATAATGGATAAATTTGAAGTTCGCTTACTAATTAAATATCGATGTTTGAAAAAATTAACTGCGGAACAAGTAAATCAAGACTTGCAAGGTACTTTATGTGTTCATGCTCCTTCTTATTCTACGGTTGTGCGTTGGTGTGCAGAGTTAAGAGGGGAAGAACATCCACTAAGGACGACTCGCGCTCAAGCCGCCCTGCAATAACTGAAGAAATGATAAAAGATGTTGAAAAAATTTTGTTCTGGTGAATCGTCGTAGGGTGATGACCCCAGTAATCAACAAGCACCCAATGATCGACACTTTTTTCTTCAAATAAAAATAATAAGGTCTGTGAATTGATTTTTAATTATGGAAACACATGTCCATAGACTTCATACTTCCTGCTGTCAATTTGATTCATTTCAAAATGGCGACATGGAAGTTGTGCATCCTGCGTGCTCCTTCTGGAAATATAGTTTTCTTAGCTAAATCGTCAAGGAGGTGAGTTTGTAATTTTCATAATAACTTCCTTATTAACACTTTTTATTTAATCTGGTTTGATTTTTTAGTTATGTATGTAGGTTGATAAGATATTTTAGTGTGAATGAATTACGTGCAATAGGTAATATTTCTTTTGGACCCGATGTTCAGCACTGGGTATGACAAATTAAAAATCTCCAGTAATGGACAGGTGTCGAAACTAATTATTTTCTTTACTTTTGTCCTTCTTGCACAATTATGGCTCATTTTCGAATGGTGATTTCACTCATATTTGAACGGGGCCGTTTAATGAACTGGTACCAGTAATGAACAGTGTCCAAGATTGGGTATTATAGGTGTTCATAATTGGTGCATTGGTGTCCATGACTGGAAAATTACTATTGTCGATTATTGGTTCCTTGATTGTTTTAGATGGCACCGAAAAAAGATTCTACCCCAGAACAGATGAGGAGAGCGATCGAAGCAGTAAAAAAGGCGAAAAGGTGGCAACTGCAGCAAAAATAATATGGAGTACCGCGTGTTACACTCCTTTATAAGGTTAATTACCTTAGATAAATTAATTAATTAATTAGATAATTACCTATTGTGCCTAATAAAGTTGAATTAACTTTTATGAAAATAATAACAATGAGACTGATTTTATTTAGTTCAAAGAAAAAAACGGTGTAAGACTTGTAATTGTTGGTAGTTATCATGTGATTATAGTTACTTTGACACTTATTTTGTTAGTAAGAATTTAATTTTTGTGTTATATTTTCATGTGGCCTATAGTCCAGAAATATATTTAAAGCACATTCCTCGAAATTTAATTGGTTCTAATTTTTATATTTCCTTGAAATCAGAAAATATTTCTAGGTTGTATGTACATCACGGGGCTTCTGGGGAATGTTGATTACTGGATGTTGATAGCTGGTGCATGTCGATTACTGGTTGTCGATGTCTGGAAACTAGGTGTCTATTACTGGGGATTTCGGTAATTTTTAGTTTTTATATTATTTTCGCAATTTTATGAATTATTTTTAAACTATATGTAGCTCCAATAACTCTTGACTATACTTAGAACAATATTCGATTCTAAATTTCGTTAGAAGTAAACACAAAAAAATATAACTTTAGTTCAAAATTACCAACTCCCTTAAAGTGTCGATAATTGGGGTCATCACCCTACTATTGTTCGTTTTATAGCTGAAAAACTAAAGATTTGAATAGGGATTGTTCATAATATAATACATGACCATTTGGGAATAAAAGAAGTCTCAGCGCGTTGGTTGCCTGAATGCTAACGGCCGAACAAAAACGAAGTAGGCTGAGAATTACACAAAGCTGTTTGGAACTGTTACAATCCTGTAATCCTGTAGAGCCAAGATCCTGATCGGTTTTTGGCTCAATTTCTATCTATGGGTGAAACATGGCTTCACCATTACGACCCTGAAGCAAAAAAACAATCCATGACTTGGAAGAGACCATCATCACGACCCCTAAAAAATTCAAGGCCGTTTCAACCGCCGGTAAGATCATGGGTTCTCTTTTTTGGGACAGGCAAGGGGTGATGATGATTGAATAACTCAGTCATGGAGCCACTATTACGGGGAATATGTACGCAGAACAAATCAAAAAGTTGCGTGACGAAATACGTGAAAAACGGCGTGGAAAACTCGCTAAAGTGTTTTTGATTCATCAAGATAACGCCCCAGCGGACAAGTCTAAAGTTGCGATGGCAGCCATCAATGATGCTGGCTTCAAATTGGTGGAATATTTTCTATAACAGGAAGACCCTGCTCTTAATGACTTATCTATTTCCGAGATTGAAAGAATATGACAATAGGCCAGAAATTCGATGATGATGACGCAGTGATCTCCGCAGTACAAGGATTTTTAGAGAATCAAGATGAAGATTTTTTTTAAGGAAGGAATTTTGGGTTTACATATTGCAAATATATTGAGGTCATATATTGAAGAATAAAATAACATTTGATAAAAGTTAATTGCATCTTATTCATTCTCACTACTTATTGAAACCCCTTAGTATTTATCCATTTACCTACTTATCCAGTGACTTGGTGGCAAGTCAAAGTCAAAGTCAAAGTCAAAAATTTTTATTCACTATAAAAATAAAAAGTTTACTTAATGAACGTCAAAGCTGTTAGTTTCACAGTTAATAGATTATGCGGAGAAGAAGCTAACAAAGAAACTCCACATTTATTCAACAATTATACAAGTCACCTTAACCGGATTGAAGTAACGTTCACAGACACGCACACATTTGCACTGATAATGCACTGACAGCAGTCTACGCTAAGCATGCCAATTTGGCTACTAATGTGCTGCCTCGCTTTGGAAGCTCTGACTAGGTTTCTGTGCCTATAATAATTCTATGTTCGAGAGCTTTAAAGACGCGTGTCTTGAAATACAGCCCGCTTGTTAGTGGATTTGTTCTAAATTGATTGTTGATAAATCGACGTGATATTGTTAGAATAACCATCGTTAAAAATAACAAATGCTGAGATTTTGAAATGCTTTATTGATCGTGTTTGACACAAACCATTTGTCACAATCCGCGTTGAATGTAACTATGCTTGTAGACTGAATTAAGCATTCAACTTGTATAGTCAACTGCACATCGATATTTACCGACAATCTGAAGTCAACCTTCCGAATTCCGAATGAATGTTTCAATGTAATTTTCCCTTCTTGATTACTGGCGAGAGTAGGTCAACCTTCACATGTTTCTTGTAAACTTGTCCGTAACCTAGCGGAGTAGAGTGCATACGTGTAACGGTGGATGTGCTCTCCACTGTGCATGTCGAAACGATGATAAGATATTTGATAAGTGTATATTTGTCTAATCGCTCGTAGCCCCGGCTGCCTGAGTGATCTTAAACGATCACGAAGGTTAAGCAACACTGGGCGCGTTCAGTGCATGGATGGGTCGCCGTCTATGCCTAACGCTAGTGGCATTTTTCCGAGCGGTTCCGTGCTTCGCAAGGCACGTTAAGCTGTTGGTGCCGGCTGCCGTCGATAGATGGCAGTCGTTAAGCCAAGTCAGAGGCCTTAGGGCGGCTTGACAACTTCTGACAGTAGACGAGCCACTAGTCTACAAGCCTCCACCAATCCGGACTTGGCCCCCGTGGTGGAGTATGGCCTATACCTTCCTCAGGGAAGAGACCCGTGCCCCTCGGTGGGGACATAATGGGTGGATGATGATATTTGTCTAAATATGATTTTTTCAACATTGATGTAAAACTACATTAATATTCATAAACTAGCCAGTATCCTGGAGGGGTAGACAGAAATCGAGGTTTACTATTTTAGTTTTGAAAAACTTCTGTTTAAGAAAATTCATTAGTCGCTGAATCCACCCTCGCCGCTTACGGTGACAAGTATTATTTTATTTCGTATACGTACGTCCATTCATGCATATATACAAGGAAATTCTACTTAAAACTCAATAAATTATATGCAACAATTAAAGGTTGTTCTTGTTTTTCGGTACATTATATCAGGGATCATAAAATGGAATTTTAAAGCTCTTAGAAATAATAGTAATGATAGAGAATCCTTTAAAAGTCAAATAGTTATTGTACTATAGATTAATATGATATAAACTGCACATTGTACAATACAATAGTAAACTAATAAGATATTCTTCCGATGTACCTTTCACGGGAACCTTTCATATATTTTTTGTTTGTTTTTTTTTATCGTGAAAAGGGAGAAACCAAGGCAACCAGTTATTTAAGTTCATATGTAACCCGTTATTTAAGTTCATTCTAAAGTCACGACGGAAATTAAGTACCTAGTAATTTATTACCTATTACTTTCTTGCCCTTAAAGTACTTGAATGCGGCGGATTTAATACTATAAGCATTTTCTACCAATCGACCAATCAAACGCAGGCGGTGGAATAAATAAATGATAGCGTACGGAAAAGGAAAAAAGCAAATAATGAATAGTAGGTACATTACTACAGCGGCCAGCAAAAGACGCATTGATGGACGAACATGTAATGTTGGCCGAGGCAAAGCCGAGGCACACATACGTAAGTCCATCAATGCCTAGTTGTGACCAAGGCTTGTATAGTACTTTTCTTAAATAATGCGCGGAGATTAAAAATAAGTAGTAAGTACCTAGGCAGAACTTTTCATTTGAAGATACAATTACTTTTCAAAATCAATGAAGAACAACAATAATTTTTCCCGCGTTAAAGTGTTCATTTGTTTTTTTTTCAATAAACAGCTTTATATTTGCAGCCCAGTTCGAAATTTAAATAAAAACCTTTGATAAATTACCTTTTTGGTTGCCTCGGTTGCTAAGCTGGTTGTTTTGGAGTAAAATATAGTTCCATTTTTAAATTACGTGACAGAATCAGATATAAGTTTATTATATAATTTATTTGGCGGCTACAACACGACACATATGGATTTTCATACAACTTTTGCTGCTCGCATGTATTTAGCCAATAGCAATTTCGTTTTATCTCAAAGAAGGTTGTCAGAATAATGCTCAAATTTTCAAGCATGTTTGAGGAAAAATATTTAAAAACACCGAGGTTTGCCGCTTGCCAAGATCCTGACGAAACCGCTTTCGTTTTATCAACATTATTATTATTAGTCGATGCACGCATGAACGTTCCGGTTTCGAGTTTCGGGTCTTAAGAAATTTCGTGTACTTTTATGATGTTTGATGTGCAATAAAGAGTTCTAATCTCTATTAAGACTGAGGGAAGGAGGTGTCTTGGGAGAAGAAACACGTGGGGATTAAACGGATGTAGCCAGCGTCGAAGACCTGTTTCGCTTGGCAAGAAAAAAAGAAGAATATGGGGAGCTGACGGTCAATCTCCATTAGTGGAGATGCACGCAACGAAGAAGAAGAATCTCTATAACGAGCTTTTATGCGTTGTCAAAACACAGCACACCCTAATCGCAAAGCTCGGGCCAAGCGTGGCCGTTTCATCGCGCTAATTGTTTGCACACTAATTAGTGTAAAAAGCACAAGTATCGAGCTCGTGTGAAAGTTATGATGATGTCTGATGGACGATCCCTCAGTAAAGGCGCGTCCGAGCAGGGCTGCTACTGAGGAACGAACCATACATTTTTATTTAATTTTATTCAGAACACAAAACAGGTTACAGCCACACTTACTAAATTTTACAAACATTACAGATCAGACCTAGACTATAACCCTAAACTTGTGTACCTAGCATGCATTTAGACTGCTTGTAATTTTAACCTTAACTTAATTAGACTTTTTTTTTCTTCTTAACTTATAAAGGTACGTTATTTTATTTTATTCTCTCAGGGGGCTTTGAGGGCACCACGGACCGCTTTTATAAAGTCGTGAAGGCTCTGAAAAATATATATGTTCACATCTTTGTTATCTGCCACCAGATAGTTGTAAGTACGACGCATCCTAACAATGGGGTTGTAAAAAGAAGTAATATTTTTGTAGGTTTCTAAAGGGAGATTATAGGTATTAGTTACATACATTATATATCAATAGTACTATGTAAGATTCGGATATGGAGCACCTGGGTTCAGTCACCAACTATACATTAAGTTACAAGTAGCAAGTTTTAATAAGTACGAATTCATACACATTTCTTTTAAAGATCATATTTTGTAGTTTGAAATTCTGTTTTCAAGTACGTTTGAATATAACCTTAGCTAAAACTGTCAGTTGAACATTTCTTCCGCATGTTTTCTAAGGAGTGGAAACATTCATTTGAGTCACTCTCCTAAAAAGTGAATATTCGGCACTATTAAGTCTATTATTGTAGTTTGATAATGCACTTATCCGATTGTGACTGTTGCTTAAATAAAATCCTAAGCCTTTTTTTTAAACATAAACAAACATTTACATACAGGCACATACATTGCTTCTGGCCCCACACTAGGATACCCTGTGTCGTGGGAACCAGAAACAACGACATCACAAACATGTAAACATCCAAGACCTGGGGTTTTTTTTTTGTCCCCAGCCGGGATTTGAACCTGGGACCTCTTGCATGGTATGCAGATGCACTACCGCTGCGCCACGAGGTCGTCAGATTTATGCCGGATAATTTCCTCTGTTCTGCTACTGCGGTGGTAGTGGTAGAATGCTGGCTTCTAATTCGAGAGCTCTTGGGTCCGTTACCGGCATATACCAATGACTTTGTTTTCTAAGTAAACTATGTTTTTGTCGTAGCAATACCACTCGCTGACCGTGAACAAAAACATCGGGAGAAAATCCGAGTGTCTGAGGTAGGACATACCCCAGTTATTGAAATCGCCAATCTGCGGTGGGCACGCACGCGTGGTGATTAAGCCCATATTCTCTCTCAAAGAAGACCTGTGCCCTTCAGTTGGACGTGGCTATAGTCGCAGGGCATAAGCGGCAGATAGGGATTTTTTTAACACCCTGTAAACAAGTACGTCTAACTCCGGGACTCTATTTCATAGAACTACAATTCAAAGTTTACTATGACAATTAGATGTACATTTTGAAGTTGTTCAAACCTCAGATTAACAAGCAGGAGGTCTTGGCTACGCAATAAACATTGAACTGTACAAATATTTTGGTGTAAAAAACGATTAATTTTATTTGGCACTAGTCGACAGTTTTATTTTAGTCATTGAGCGTTTAAATTATACCCAAGAACTTACTGCCTCATCTGCAACATTTTTTTAATGACCTGGCTCAATCTAACCACATAACGCACATGGCCCGGTGAGAAAGAATCGACAGTCACCGAAAACAAAGTAGACCCCTAGGAACGATTAAAATTGTTTGCTCAGTTAATGAAAACACCATGACGCGACAGAATGTGGCTTCATCGGACTGGGCATACCCAGACTATTGGGCCCGTAACGTCGTGAAAAGTTAGGGACCGTTTTCTTCAAAATAGGCAGTCAAGAATCCACAATGAATTAATTTATTGCAATTATCTGCATAACAATAATAGTAATTATTGTACGCTGTACCCACTTGATTTCTACAAATAGCAAATAGTCTGGGTATATTACCATATTTGTGATATCCTTGCCTGGTTACCGTAGCACATGGATGTAGTTTGAGACCAAAACAAGTAATTTTGTGGAGTAATTTTATTTTTTATTATTATGTTAGAGGTTTATTTTCGTCTGCTGGGTAGATTTATATTATTTAGAAAGTAATCTCTACTAACAGCAAATATGAGAAATAGCATTTAAGGGTAACAGCCTGGGCAAAAGTAGGCTGATGATGATGATAACAATGATGACTTCAATACTTTGAATGCGTGGATTACAAATTTGTATAGTCAAGAACAAAAAACGAAAACATATTTTACAGTTAAAATGGGCATGGTGCGATCTAATGTATGAAGATTTGCATAAGTTGTCATTGTGCTTCAGATTGTATTGAAATGAAATAAATGTAACAAAGTGCAATACTGGACATCGTGCTATCAAGCCGTCGCACGTCATCCGCAACAACGGACTCTTGATGACTTCACCATATCATCCGATCATCGAGCTGTTGGTCCACCCACTAAGCACAACACAAAAGGTACCATCATGAGTCCAAATGAGGATGAGGATGACTGAGGATAGAAAGAAGTGGCGTGCGTTGGGGGAGGCTTATGTCCAGCAGTGGACGAATATAGAGCAGAGAGATAGATAAACAGAGAACACTTTATTGCACAACCAGAAGAATGAATTACAAACGGCTTGTTACATCTAAGTAATGGTGTACAATACCGGCTGATTGATTGAGTGTAATCGCTCGTAGCCCCGGCTGCCTGAGTGATCTTAAACGATCACGAAGGTTAAGCAACACAGGGCGCGTTCAGTGCATGGATGGGTCGCCGTCTATGCCTAACGCTAGTGGCATTTTTCCGAGCGGTTCCGTGCTTCGCAAGGCACGTTAAGCTGTTGGTGCCGGCTGCCGTCGATAGATGGCAGTCGTTAAGCCAAGTCAGAGGCCTTAGGGCGGCTTGACAACTTCTGACAGTAGACGAGCCACTAGTCTACAAGCCTCCACCAATCCGGACTTGGCCCCCGTGGTGGAGTATGGCCTATACCTTCCTTAGGGAAGAGACCCGTGCCCCTCGGTGGGGACATAATGGGTTGATGATGATGAAGATGATTGAGTGTGGGTCCAAAGCCAAGGCCATACGGAGTCAACACCTAATGCGGTGATGCGAAGCCTTGGCAGCAATAATAATATTTCAGGACCGACACGGGCGCGGCCGCTGGCGTTTTTTCAGGAAAAAAGATTTTTCAGTAATTAAATTCCTGTGTAAATCATATTAATGTGCATTTTATCTCTACGCGACGCTTAAGTACTACCTGCGAAATAAAGCACTTTGTTTAGAGTACCGTCGGTCTCGTAACAAAGTGCTTTAATGCTCTGTTGTCTGTGAAAATCGGTCAAAGAGTGGTGTCCAAGTTTGGGTAGACGCTCGGTAGGTAGACCAGCGCCCGGCAATGGGTCGATGACATTTTTATTATTGGGTAATTCTTTATTGAACACAAGGTGGACTTAATGCTAATGGCATTTTGTACCAGTCAACCCGTAGCTAGAGTATTTCTAAATCGTTTTTTTGAGCACTCTTTAAACGAGTTAGTGCGTATTTCTAAGATCATTCGTTGAGTTTTTGAAATCTTGTTTTAAAAAAACAATATATACTTTCCACAGTCCTGAAAGTAGTAAAGACATTCTCCTATAATTTTAAGCCATAAGCCTGCCCCATGTGGCCTATATACGTAATTTCCACTCGTGCCCACCGCAGATTTATGTGGATATTTACCTATAGTAAAAACCTCCGAAACTCAGGTTTTCTCACGATGTTTTCCTTCACATTTATCGAGTGGATTTGCTACTACTTCAGAAATGTACGTAACTTAGAAAACAAAAGTCGTTGGTACCTGCCGGGATTCGCACCCACGACCTCCCGAGCGTGAGCCCGACGTTCTATCGCTCCTCTACCACCGCTCATTAAAAACAACAACACCTATAACAGAAGTAAGGTAAGGGAGAAAACTAATAAGATCCAAGCTAAAAGGTCGAATTTCTCGGATAGGAAAAAAAAAATAAAACAAAGACTTCGTTCGTCCACAAAGGCTATTCTGATAATGGGGTACAGAGGTAAAGGGCATTTTCTAATGAAGATAGACTAATCAAGATGTTAATAAATTCCCGCTTTCTTTCGCCCTAGTTTGCGATAAGTGAGGGAAAAAGACGTTTCGTGGGCATTGAACCCGTTGTATCCAGAAGCATTGCACTTTGAAAAATTGAAGTCAAGTAACTTTTAAAATTGTATTTAAAAATTGCCCTTTTAAAAAGCTCTTTTAATAGAAAGAAAAAAGAGAGAGAGAGGGGAAGGAAGGAAGAAAGAGGACATTTGTCTAAATATAGGTGAATAGGGCTAGAAATAAGTTTATGGAAATAGTCGTAAATAATTTAAATAATAAAGAAGTACATATTTCACGATGTGAACGTTCTAAATGAGATCAAGGCTGGCAGTAACCATAGGATAGTGAGAGCTAAGAAAGAAAAACACTTTGCAAAAATACAATGCCAAGCAAGGGTTGACTTCAAAGCTTTTGCTGTACAACAAGAAAAGTACCAAAGAAAACTAAAGGAAGCCTTTACAGCAAATACGACATCCTGACCCGTAGATTAATTAAATGGTAATACGTGTAACGCCATAAAAAGCGTCGCCAAGGATATAGCTAAGAATACCGGAAAGCTCAAAGAGAAGATGATATCTGATGAAACTGCAGAACTGGTGGATCAAAGAAGAAAAGTGTAGGTATCTCAAGACAGCTCCCAAATCAGACTACTTATTAAGAAAGTACGAAAGGCAATTACGCGAGACATATGAAGCCATAGGAAGAAAACTGTATTAGAAACCGTAGAGCAAAATCACGGACCCAAAGTGTTTCAGAAGAAACTTAAAACTGGAACCTCACAAATCTACAACCTAGCTGACCAAAATTGAAACATAAAGACGGACAGAGATGAGATCATGAAGGTGGTAGAAAAATTATATGCGGACCTATACAGCATAAGGACAGCCGAACTAACACCGAGCCCTAAAGACCTAAAATCAAAGCTGGTCAGACACCTGACCGACGATCTCGCAGATTTAGCCTCTACAAAATAAAAAATGCTCTGAAACGTATGGAGAATGAAAATGCACCGAGTGAGCTCCTAAAATACGGCAGGAATACAGTATTGAGACGCTTACAATTGCTGTTTAATAAAGTACTCCATGAAGGTGAAAAAACGCAATTGCGACGCTCATTTACAAAAAGTTAGATAAAAAAAATCTCTCTACCTATCGGCTGATATCCATCTTGGACCATACTTATAAGCTGTTCACTAAGAACCTTACATTAAAGGCCTGCGCAGACGAGGTACTGTTCCCTCGGGAACTTTTTTGTTCATCGATTTAGATCTAAAAAAAAAAGAAGAAAAAGAAGAAGAAAGACATTTATCTCTTACAAATTGTATCGAATAACGCACATAAAGGACCAAAAGTACCCGGCACAAAAAGTCCCCCGAAAATCCGAGGACACGTACAAGGAAAGGTACGGGGGAGTTCCCGAAAAGTCTGCGCAGGCCGTAAAACTCACTCAACGCCTGGACTTCGCGCAATCCGTCGAACAAGCTGGCTTTCGCTTAAATTTCGACAATCGATCGTATCTTCATAGGCCGGCAACTCGTGGAAAAGTGTTTGGAGTATAGTCGACCGCTCTGTATGGCCTTCATAAATTACGAAAGGGCTTTTGATTCCGTAGAGCACTGGGCAGTACTCCATTCCCTTAAGCGCATTTTAGTTGACGACAGATATGTCCAAATTATAAAGGTAAAACATGATCTTACAGACACAGTGGAAGTCCAACGAGGAGTTCACCAAGGAGACACAATCTCTCCCAAACTTTTCTGAATGGCACTGGAAGACGTGTTCCGATCGCTCGACTGGTCCTCGAAGGGCATCAACGTGAATAGCGAAATGATTTCACACTTGAGATTTGCCGATGACATCATTCTAACGGCAGAATCCCTGGACCAACTACCTAGTGCCCAATGCGTACTACCTTCTATGACTTACGGAGCCGAGACCTGGACTTTTACCAAGCATACCAAACATCAACTTCGGTGCGATTCAGAGCGATGCTCGGTATCTCCATCAAAAATCACATGAGGAACACCGAGATCAGGATGCAAACAAATGTAACCGACATAGCAAGAAGGGTCGCTACTCTGAAATGGAGATGGGCAGGTCATGTTTGTCGCAGAGAGGATGAAAGATGGAGCCGCTGGAACGATGGAAAATCATGGAACTACTGGAATGGCAACCGAGGACCGGACGTAGAAGTGTAGGCCAACCCCCAGTCAGGTGGCGCGACGACATCGACAAGGCAGTAGGGAAGACCTAGAGAAGAACAGCGCAAAGCAGAAGCGACTGGCGCTTGCATGAAGAGGCCCTTGTCCAACAATGGATATCGATGGGCTGAAGATGACGATGAAATAATTTTATTTAAAAAAAGATTCGTAAAAAAAGAAATATCAAAAAATATTCTGCATAATCTTCATAGTACGGTTAACGAATCCATTTGAAACCCAAAATGTAGACAGTAACAGTATCTCTGAATTATTTGGTGCGCGTAAAGCCGGGTCTAGACAAGGGTAACGTGTAGGGTTTCATTAGTAAACCTATTATGTGGAATCCAAAAAATCTGGATTTAGCATGTTCGTAGCAAATTAAGTGGAATAGCTCTTGAACTGGATTCGCGTTGAGTTAGTGTGCCATCTACACTGTTGACGCAACATTCCACGTAATCTTACATACACGTTACATCTGTCTGGACCCGGCTTAATATAAAAGCAGCCCCTTTTTCTGGGAAGAGACGGCCGGGGCCAACGGGACATCCTCGTCCCGCCCGCGAAACGAACTCACGCACCAGAGGTTGCGTAACTAACGCTCTGCGTCTTTGTTAATTAGCTAGTCTGAAATCGGGGTTTCTTACTTAATTCCTTCATTAGGTAAGAGTATCGTTCGCGGTCGAAATGTAATGAGAGAGATTGTGAGCGTGATCTGGTAGAGATAGAACATTTCTACCGTTCCCCATATTTTGCGCCGTATAAATGTCAAACTTAAAGCCGTGGTAGCGGTGGTAGTCTTTGGTACAGGAAAATACCATTTTAAAGTGTATAGGAGAAGTGATTTGTGGAATCGTGTTATTATAAATAACACTGTACACCATTTAATTTTGACAATGTACTCAAGGGCCACGTTTCTGTGTAAGTAGTCACGTAATTCTGTCACAATTTCCGAATTTTATTAAGACTTTATTAATTATACTGGGTTAATTTTAATTTATTATTAACAACAACTTTTGTACTCCAATTTTATTGCTTAGGAATCTAGGAATCGCATTTTAAAAATAATTCCCTTTAACTCCGTTTTTGTCCGTTGACAATCTGTTAACGGCTGTCAGTTGTTTTTTTTTTCATTCTACTGACATCTGTTACGAACAGTCAACAGTTTGTTAAATAGTTAACGTCCAAAAAACCGGGAGTGGGTCACCAGGTTTTATATTACTCATAAGCAGCCTATATACGTCCCACTGTAGGGCACAGGCCTTCTCTCAAGGAGAGAGTATGGGCTTTATCACCACGCGTGCCCACCGCGGATTGGCGATTGGTTTTATATTAATCTCGTAAATTGTGTGTTATGAATCACACCTCAAAACCAATGCAAAACAAAGATAAAGTCGCCTGATCCTTGAAGATTGTCTAGATTAAATAAACAGTTATAAAATTTGTGAAATAAAATTCCAACGGGTTAGTTAGTTAGTTAGACCTGAGATTTTTGCACTTAGCCTCATGGTTGGGCCATTGTACTAGCAAAGCTGTGAATTCACTCCAGACAGCCTATTTCTTTGGGAAAGCCAGCACTGCTCTAATGTTTCTGCAGGCCTTCTGAAGGGATCTCCTGTTGCTTTTCCACGCCTTCACAGTTAATGGTCACGTGGGCGGGTATTTCCTCTTCTTAATTTAGGCATCCCCGGCAAAGCGGGCTGTCGGTAAGTCCCATGTTGTGGAAATATCTATTCAGTGAGCAGTGGCCTGTTAGAATCATCTCTTCTCAGACGCAACAGACTACGTGAATGACGATTTGGTTGTTGATAGAGCCTCCCTGGCTTGTCTGCATGAGGTAGCAGGTTATCTAGAATGATAACCATAAGTTATAGGAGCGTAACGCCAACAAACTGCACCGCAGTTTGGCGAAACTTGTAAAGAAAAATAAAATGTAAAGGTCTTTATTAAATAATTGTTAAAAAAATATTTAATAATTTAATTTTCTTCGCAAATAATTGACATTTTTTTTTTCAATATTTTTTTTTTATTTCAAACATAAAATAAGAGACTTAATTAATTTAAAAATGTAAATGTCCACATTTTGACCCGACAGGTAATCGTGATAAAATGTTCCACGAAAAGCCAGTGCGTGAAAAATATTAAATCTATTATCGACATTTCCGAGTTGATTGGCCGTGGAAACTGTCCTTTCACCGGGAATCTATCAAAAAGCAATTTCGGTCATGGAAAAAAAAATGGCCACATGGAAACACAGAGTTCAGCGATAGTTTCAACACTGAATTTTGATGAAATCATGGTGTAAACGCTCTGCAACTTCTCGTGAAATAGTGACACTATGACCTGCCTCCTAACTACCATCCATATAACTGCGGAAATGTGTCCCCTCCTTATAACACATTTAGCTTTAAGAAGCTACTTTTATCTCTTTCCTTTTCGCACGCCTGCCTCAATTTTTGCCTTATGTACCTTCTGTGGTCAATCCACAATTAAGTTCAATTCAGTTCAGAGTCACAGAATATATACAGTTTTTTAAAATCTGTGTTCAGAGTTCAATAACTCTATGCCTTTATTTTATGACAAGGCCTATTTATACATAGATTGGATTGCATAAACTCACGCCTGCATCCCGGAGGGGTAGGCTGAGTCCTGGGTTTGCCATTTGCTATGATCCTGTCAAATTTTTTTCGCTTCATCAACATCCATTAGTCACTGTAGGTATGCACGCACGCCAATTATGGGTGCTTCGGCCCGTATTAAGAGTCAGATCTCAATACTGTTCTCGTGAGCAGCATCAGGAGCAATAATAGCTCATGAATGCGTGCTCTTGAGTGCGTATCAAGAGCAGTCGATCTCAAGAGTAAGATCTCACGAAGGAGTTTTTGTATATATAGCAGCATCAGGAGCAATAATAGCTCATGAATGCGTGCTCTTGAGTGCGTATCAAGAGCAGTCGATCTCAAGAGTAAGATCTCACGAAGGAGTTTTTGTATACACATATTTAATTGCTGTTCGTTAGTGCCGCTAAAACTGGAGAACCGCTTGACTGAATTGGCTTATATATGGCAGTCCAGGGAAGGTTTAAATGATGAGAGCAAAAAAAGGAGAGATGAATGTATTTGATACCAAGTTCACAAGGACATCTAGTTTTGAATAAAATTACAAGTCAAAGGAGTTCTTCTTTTATGGCATCTGATTGCACTTTTTCATTCAATTATGGTTGAAATTCAGTAAAAACACATGAAGATACAAAAAAATTTAAATCAGGTAAACCATAGAGGAATATTAGTCAACGAAAAATGTTATCGACCTCCAAAGTTGACCGTTTCATTGACCATAGAGGGCAGTGATACAGAAATTGATAAATGACATGAACACTGACTGCCTCGTCGGCCTAGCCATTAAGGCAATTAGCTCCCAAAACAGAGGTGATGGGTTCGATTCCCACTGGGGCCGCCGTACATTTGTACAAATGGCCTCAGTCTGGGTGTATTTTCATATTTGTAACGTCCTTGCCTGGTTACCATAGCACAGGGCATCCTATTTTGGAACCAGGTTAAGTGATTGTGTTGTGTGAAAGTTATTATTATTATTATACTGGCTTCAAAACAGTCTTAAGTCTGGTTTATTTTGGGTTTATTAGAAGAACAGCATCTTGATAGACCTTGCTCTCTAGATCAACAACAGCTGTGAGAGGGCTGTATAAAAGCGACCCTAAGTAAGCACATAATAAGATTTCAACTCAAAATATGGCATATCGCTGGATCTACTACGTCCATTCAATATTACTTATTAAATAACTTCCTTAGATAACTTCCACACAACACAATCACTTGTCCGGGTCCCAAACTAGAATACCATGTACTATGGTAAGCAGGCAAGGACATCACAAACACGGAAATACACCCAAGCCATTTGTACAAATGTACGGTGGCTCCCACTGGGAATCGAACCCACGACCTCCAGCATGGACCGCTAGACCAACGAGGCAGTTAAAGTACAAACTTCATCAAAACCAGAGATAAATAGTACATTGTTCACCGAGAGGAGAAAGTGACCGATTACCGTCGAGGGTATCGTTTGAAGCCCGAGCCGTAGGCGAGGGCTTTAAAACACCCGAGATCGGGAATCGCAGTTTCTCTCGAGTGATACATAGTGCTTTATACTACACCTGCTTGGAAAACTGAATCCTCAAACAACACACAAATTGGAAATGGCGCCAATGGCGTCTGCAATTTTCACATGTTCTTT
Source organism: Yponomeuta malinellus (assembly GCA_947308005.1). Lineage (NCBI taxonomy): Eukaryota > Metazoa > Arthropoda > Insecta > Lepidoptera > Yponomeutidae > Yponomeuta > Yponomeuta malinellus. Next base: position 7,713,637 of record OX371006.1, on the reverse strand, counting down.
TTTCAAATTGTTTATCCTGCCGCCGCAGGGTCGCACTGCCAGCCCGACACCATCCAACACACAGCTAGTGGCCAGTGTCATTTTACGAACTTGGAGATAAAAACTCACTGTAAAAACTTTTTGGCTTTTGATATTTAGGTTACCGGCGCATAGTCTTACCCAAAATTAAAAAAGAAAAACCACGTAAGAAATAGATTTTCATACACTTTTCTCTCCCGCTCAGATGCGTTTTCTCCCCGGATATTTGTTCGATATGCAATGACGTACTTTCTACAGTAAATTTGATAAAGTATCAAGGTACTTTCCAAGCAGGTGTAGTATAAAGCAAATATATCGACCGGGTAAGCTCGTACTAACACAACTTGTTTGCTTAGCACGATACGACGATACCATTAGCTACGTAGGTTAATGAAAATGTTAATAATGCACTGGAAAATGTGCTGGCAAATTCAGACCACAATACGGGGATTAGGGATAATGGGACGATACGGTGAAGGATTAAAAGTATATCAGGGTCCGCCAACGCAAACAACAGAGTGCGAAGGCGAGATTAGCAGCAAAACACACAATGTGCAGGAGTAAAAACGTTTGCTCTAGTAATGAACGTGTTTTATTACAACAATGGAAAGAAAATATGTATTTACTCGGCGGGGGGGAAAATAATTCATGTGTTGGTACGTTTTTGAGTTCCACTTGGCTTTATCTCGAAGCTGCGAGGGTATCTGAATGTGACTCCGTTTGAGAAATTTTAATTTCCTTCTTTTATGGATCTCTGGTAAGCATTCTTGTGTTTATTTTAGCCTGTGTTATTGTAAGGTGCCTATTATTTATCTGTGTCTGTTATTTTGTTACAAAATTGGCATCAATCAACCAGCCTATACTCGTCCGCTGCAGGACATAGGCCTCCCCCAAGGCATGCGACTTCCTTCCGTCCTCAGCCATCCTCATCCAGCCACTACCAGCAATCTGCCTCAGATCATTGGTCCAGCGAGCTGGTGGGCGTCCTAACTTGCGTCTGCTAGTTCATGTTCTCCGCTCGAAAACCTTTGTGTTTGCACCCCATCGACCATCAGTTCTTCGCACGCATATTATTAATCGAACTGTCTATGAAATAAAACGGACCATCCATAGAGAGCTCCGACCATCGACCGCATAGTGAACCCGTAGGCGCCTTACAGTTAGCATAACATAACATAAGCAGCCTGTATACGTCCCACTGTAGGGCACAGGCCTTCTCTTAAACAAAGGCTTTATCTATGCTATAGGTTCGGTTAAGGCTTCAGTTGAATGTCTATCTGCTGAGTCAAGGAGATATTCTTCTAAGTAAGAGCCATCGCCCACGGTGACTTTTAAACGCGATTCATCTGCGCGTACCTATTAATCAATCAACCAGCCCATACTCGGCCATCGCTGGACACATGCCTCCCCCAGGCAAGCCACTTCCTTCTGTCCTCGGTCATCCTCATCCAACGTAACGCATCGCTTTTCGAAATTTTCAGAAAGTGCGAATAAAAGTCGTCGTGTGAGATAGCTCGAAGGTGTAGGCTAGGTTCACATGGCTGAGTTTAGAGAAACTTTGAATAAACAACCATTTATGTTAGAAAACATATTGTATTTTTGTGACGTACGTCGAACACTCCGGGTCTTATTTTGTTTTGTAAAAAACAGTCTTTATTCGCAATATTCTGTGCAATAACGTACTTACTTGAAGTAACGTACTTAAATGATCAAAATAATGTACTTGAAGTGAAGTTCCATCTTGGTTATTCTATTTTCCTGTGAACGATTTATATTGTTCTATTTTCCGGTGGAGGATGGGTTCTGAAGTGGACAAGTAACCCTTATAGTTTCATCACGCCCGTTCGTCTGTCTGTATGTCCGTCTATCTGTCTGTCTGTCTGTCTGTCCGCGGCCTAGCTCATCGACGATTAGTACGAGAAAGCTGTAATTTGGCATATACATACATATTAATCGCGCCGACAAAATGGTAGAATAAAAACTTGATTTTTTTTTAGAGTACTTTATACTTTATTGCACACATAAAATTACATGAGTAAAACAAAACATTTACAGAATTAAAAAGTACATACCCCTAAATTAGGTACGCATTCTTTTTCTCGCCTAAACAATAGTGTGGGGTATCGTTGGATTGGTAGTTAAAAAATATTGTGGGTGTAGTGACCATTTTTTTTATTAAGGTTCCGTTTGCGAAATATTAAGCTTCAAAGCGCAAATTTTGTCCGAGCAGGGCGTCCTCCCCTTCCCCTCTCCTGGCTAAATGGTTGATTGTAGAAACGTGAAAAAATTTAGGGCAGTAGCACATTTAATAAACCTAAAAGAAAAACTATCACGGCTAAGTAGGCTGTTCCAGTTAACGAGTAATAGGCGACCAATTTATAAAAGGAAAACTTCGTACAAATTCCATTCAAAATTACTCCGATGAAGTTGCTAGTTCTGTAAAGCTGGTAAAAATCCCTCCTTGTATGAAACCCTACACTGCGCTTGGCCCGACACGCACTTGGGCGGCTTTTATTCAAAGTAGCGCAGAAACTGTGACATAATAAACGTTACAGGTTAAATATAATCCGTTTGAAGCAATATCTAGATCGTTTTGGAAAAAATTGCAAAAAAACTTTAGTCCTTTATAAAGAGTGTCTAAATTCTTATTCTGAAACTTAGAACTCGTCCATTGAACTGGGTATCGTAAGATACAGTTCTCTACATTTATGTAACACCAGAACCTGTACAGACGATGGCAGTACAACCTTTACATTATTGTCGCAAAGTCGTTCTCGTCGACGTTAGATTAGATTGCACGTATGTAAAGGTTGATGTGTTGTCGCCTTTACTGTGTGCCAGCACGGTCATTGGCTGCCCAGAAAGAAAACCGGGTACGCATTCAGCGCGGTGGGGTGGCAATAAAGTGTATTTACAAGGTTTTCATCGGGGGCTAAATCGTGCGTGGCGGCCACCCGCTGGGACATTTATTACTTGTAAACGCCGTGTTTCTTTTGCATTCGAGGAAACTAGGGGGTCGGTTCGCGCGCCAAAGTTGCTTTAGTTTCACCTTACATTGCTATTGATACGGAAATATAATGTGCCTGTATCATATTTCAGTTACTTAACTTAGTTTTTTTGATAAGTTTTACAAATTGTAATCGTAAATACTCGTACCTACAGAGAATTTGTATAGTCTATCTGTATTATTTATAAAAAAACATTATTCTATAAAACACTACTAAAATGCATTTAAATTATCTGTGGTAAAGAGTAAGATATTTAAACTGCACTTGATGAGTTCATCATCAACCCATTTATGTCCCCACTGAGGGGCACGGGTCTCTTCCCTGAGGAAGGTATAGGCCATACTCCACCACGGGGGCCAAGTCCGGATTGGTGGAGGCTTGTAGACTAGTGGCTCATCTACTGTCAGAAGTTGTCAAGCCGCCCTAAGGCCTCTGACTTGGCTTAACGACTGCCATCTATCGACGGCAGCCGGCACCAACAACTTAACGTGCCTTGCGAAGCACGGAACCGCTCGGAAAAATGCCACTAGCGTTAGGCATAGACGGCGACCCATCCATGCACTGAACGCGCCCTGTGTTGCTTAACCTTCGTGATCGTTTAAGATCACTCAGGCAGCCGGGGCTACGAGCGAAAAACACTTGATGAGTGTTTTAGAGAAAGTATGTTTTAAATAACACAGTATATCGATAGCCTTTAAAGTAACTCTTTCCAGGATTTATTTATGGTTATTATTTGATTTCAAAGAAAATATGAGAAACGTTATAAAAAAAAAAAACTTTCTCATATCTTCTTTCAAAACTTTAAGTAACACTTGTACAGTTTGTCAAACGAAAGACACTTTTCAATAATGAAAATCGGCCTTACTATAACATAAAAATCAGCAGTCTTTTTAAGAGTTATATACCAAACCAAAATATGAAAAACATGACCAAAGAGCAAACGGCAGTAGTAACGACGTCGCTACATACCTAAAGAACGTCACTTCACGTTCACGTGGCCTTCTATTCTTAGAAAATATAGATATTAGATAAATCTAATCGCACTCTACGCGAAGAATCACAGGACTCCCCCATACTAAAGGCAAGACATTTTCCCATTCGTCGAAATTTGCAGTCAACAAAACAACAAAGTTCCTCCTAGTTCGACGCTTGCAGTAGTCGTTAGAGTCAAGGTGAGTATGGAAAAGACTCAATATTCCACCACGACGCAATGGGAGAAAAATATCAGAAACGTGTGACAAGCTCTTACGACTATGCCGCCTCAGCTGAGCTCTTCGGTGACGCTTTATTTCTCACTAGAAGTTCTGCGGGCAAGCCACCAGATGTGTCATCGCATCGGTGACTTTAGTGGTGGAAATTTATAATGGTAGTTTCCATTAACCGGAGTGCTTCACGTCTGAAGGAGTGACCACAAAATAAGTAGGTGTTGCAGAAGTATAGTCTGGTGTACTGTCGACAACGCATTTATTTATTTATATTTATTCGTAATAGAACATGAGAAAACACAATCACACTATTTTGCCTAACTGCTAATGCAGTTTATCACCAAGCTCTTGGTAGCAATTCCTTCTTATATAAACTTACACAGTCTACACAACAGTGTCAATGGTATCTCGTTTCTGAGTCAGAAGCATTGGATGAGTTTTGGCCTTTGCATGATTTATACAGCGTCCACTGGCACCTTCACTCACACTAGATGGCTGAAGGGACCACTCGGACGCTGTAGTGCCTGGGACATTATTTTTTACATGGAGTAGGCTTGCCCAGTGCCTATACCCTCCTGACAGCTTAGTCAGCCTAGCCCACAGGAAAGACAAGTCAAGGAAATAAAAACAATGGACTTAGATGAGTTTACTAACTGCTCAATACAAAGCTTTGCTTTGCTTCCAATCCATCAGCCCCACATTCGTCCACTGCTTGATATAGGCCTCCGTGGCGCGCCACTTCTCTCTATCTTCACCCATCCTCATCCAGCTGCCTCTAGCTATTCGCTTCACACTTTTAGGTACGTGCAAAGTGAACACAGTTATGGGCGACTTTGCAATAAAAATTTTACAGTTTTGATTGGTGTTTAATGTAATGTACTAGTTTTAAATAAATACTTAAAACTATACGGCGGCTCAACCTGGACAATTTAACCTATTTTTTTTTTCATATTTTTAACTTTAAAACACAACGTAGTCAATATTAATGGTTTGGCCAAAATAATATGTTTTCAGTGCTCTCCGATGCGCTCGGAGTTCCAATAAGTTCAATGCTATTTCTTACAACTAAAACGTTTACTAAGTCATTAGATATATTCTTTTTGTTGCACTAACCCGTGCTGAGGACAATTCTAATTTCCTGCATTTAATTCTGAGGCAATTTGAATACTTCCGCGTGGCGCCGGATTAAGAATAGCGTCACTCCATTTCCTTCCGTGGATGTCGTAGAAGGCAACTATGGAAATCAATTACCAGGAGACGGGCAGCAGCGTCTTCCTGAGATTCCAATTGCATACTGCGATCGGCAACCCGCCTGCCAAGTGTGGCGATTATGGCAAAACTCCTCATGCTTATGAAAGCCACGAGGGAGGCCTATGTCCTGCAGTGAGCGTCAAATGGCTGATGATGATAATGAATTTGAATACACGAACGTCTAGAGTAGAGGCACTGGACTTTCCGTTGAGTTTTATTTTGCGGAGCGACGCACTTGTAAGAAAATGTACGGACCATGAGCGGGGATCGAATTTATTGAATGCTTTCTATGCTCGATATACCCTTGAAGTCAAGTTGTAGATTACGATCGGAAAAAACTCAAAGCTAAGTGAGAATGTATTTGAAATATGAAGTATGAAATTGCTCGCTGATTAAATTAGAACCAACTAATTTAGAAAGAAAGAGGGACATTTATTGTGACAAATGACAAATTTATGTCTTCATAGAAAACATACAATTCATAGACACAAATAAAAAAAACCTCAATTTGACGAAACTTAGTGAGAACGCAGTCAGCGTCGCAAATTTCTTGGCCACAACTGTTTAATCTAGACTTAAGAAACTTTGTTTCCTATCGACCCTCTAAGAAGAAGAATTTGTGATTTGTTTGTAAGTATCCCCGGATAAATATAAACGAATAAATAGCTAATCGGCAGGGTTGTTAGTCATAGAGTATATCTATGCACAGGTTTACAAGTGTGATGATGCAAGATTTTTTTTGTACTTATTCATTGGACAGAGATAACCCACGGATAATCTCTGTCCAATGAATAAGGCTGTAGAATCTACATCTACACTGTAGATGTATAGTTAAAAACATTATTTTACGAGATAACTCAAATTTCGATAAACGCTATAATACATTCTAAGGCGTTACGTGCAAGGCGTGACGCCATAGTTTGAGCCCGTTTTGATTTGCGCGTTTTTGTACCACACGACTACAATGAGTTTTCGACGGATTATGTCATGAAAAGTATTAGACGTAGAGAAAAAAAATACCATGTTTATTTATCTTTTAACATAGCCTCATTGATTATAAACAATTTTTGGTGCATGTTCACCATTAAAATAAAATACACGGCACAAACGTTCAGAGCTAGTTCGATAGAAACCTATTGCTATCAGATTATATTCTTTTTGTTGCACTAACCCGTGCTATCATTTTTTTCAGGCGACATTCAAGTTGAAGATGAACTGTCGAAGTTCCCGAACTTAGACGAAGAGGGTTCATGTAGGTAACATTCTGGCAAACTTTCGCCACGGAGCGGAAGTGTACTAGTGTCATGTGTTCATACGAACTTTGAGCGGAGTACTTGACTTCATTAAAGTTCACTGACACCCGAATTTCGTACGCGAATATTTAGACGTGATTTAAAAGAAACCTTAGAATCAACTATACTTATTTTTACGGATAGCAAAATTAACTATGAACAAGTCATTTTTACAAGCATGAGTGTCTGAGCTATTCACATATCTCAGCGCTTCAAATCGGTGGCACGCGTGGTGATTAAGCCTATACTGTCTCTCTGAGTCAAGGCCTGTGCCCTGCAGTGGGACCTATAAGGCTACTTAAAAAACAAAAGTCACTCCTGTATCCTGTATCTTGCCACTTGTCATTATCCTGATATCTTTCGTTCCATTAACATTTGGGGTACTAACAACGGACTTAAAATTCCTACAGAACATAAAAATAACTTTATTTGCTGTCATACTTAAGTAATAAGTCTAAGCGGAGATCCAGCAACTAGCTCAATCATGGGTTAGCATCAACAAACTGCCCCAGATAAGAAAGGAATGGAAGAAAAGCTGTCAGCAAGCTCCTCAGAGGAGTAATGGAGTTCAAGAAGAAACAAATCTATTTGATTATTCATCATCATCAGCTATTTGACGCCCACTGCAGGACACATGCGTCCCTCATGGTTTAGGGAGACATATGACAAAAAAATATTTCACACTATGTCTTTAAAACTTATACAAATTTATAAAAAAACTCATAATTCACAGCGGGTAATTAGATATCCAAATCAAGGAGCATACATTTTAAAAGTTCAACTTAGATACCTAAAGATAATTAAGCAACTAAAAAACCTATAACTAACTATACGTACTACTTTTAATTACTTAAGTTTAACAACCTCTCCCAGTCCAATGGCAACGTTTCAATAAAATGAATCAAATTAAAAAAATTCAAAGTGTTTTATTCAAAATAGCACAGAAACTGCAACTTAATCAACGTTACAAGTTAAACTTAGATATTATGTAAGCCTTTTAATGTTTTCTGATGTGTACAATAAAGTGTATAATATAATCTAACTTCAAAATCTACATCATTTTACTAGACAAAAAAACTGGGAAAAAATGGGACCCCCCCCCCCATGGGACAAAAATCCCTGAATCGTGTAAAAAATGTCCACCGAGTACTTGTCACGTTGAGTACGTGACAAGTATTTTTTCATACGCATATGGTGTGCGGTCATTTGTTGCCCTGATACGTACGTCACTATCGAGCGCTTAATGCAGACTAAAGTTCGCTGTGTACGTTGTTGCGCCAAGTTACGTAGTTACTTCTATTTTTTTCGGGGACTCCCCCGTACTTTTGTCCAGTTTAGTGTCTCGGTGTCCTTGGTAATTTGGGGCACTTTTCGTGCTGGGTACTTTTAGTCCTTTGTGTGCGTTATTCGATACAATTTATAAGAGATCTATAGCGATGGACAAAAAAGTACCCGGGGGACAGTACCTCGTCTGCGCAGGCAGCAATTTTGGCAAGCTTATTATATCCTTAGAGATCTTATTGTAGAATCAATCATCAATCCCAATAGAAAGAAACCCCAAACAAAAGCAAACAACAAACCCTTTGGCCCCGCCAATAATAAACCAAACATTTCCTTCATTTGCCCCGCGTCGAGGGCACAATATTCTTTTATCCCCGCGAGTAGTTTTTCAATGGGTTGTTAGGCGGAAGCCGAGCATACATCACCACCGGGCAGCGGTAGGGTTGGCCGTATTTATTATTTACCCGGACCAAAATATCCGGCTGAACTACGGCGGAATTGTTTACGTCGCCCTGCTTGATGGTTATCGGTATCAAAGGCGCAGTTTTGTGTGCTTCGATCGGTTCGTCATCAGATAAGATAGAAATTTGTACTGAAGCTGAAGGCAGCAAAAATTAAAAACTTATTTGAATTTTTAACCACTAGTTACTGCCCAAATATTTTCACTGCTAGAGAAATAGTTTTATTCCTGTCCAATACCGTTTTTAGCTGATCGACCAATGATAGTCGCAGAACAATTGTGTTTGTGTTATTAACGACAGCAGCTGAAGGAAAATGTGTACTAGCTGCTAATCCACCTTTTCCTACAGGTTCGTTGCAAATTCTCCCATAATGAAAAGGGGTAGAGTGGGATGTAAATTTTAGTATTCTGACTGAATCAACTGCGTTTCCTTATTCGCAAGTTTGCTATGATTTACTAATCCTACCATGATTATTATCATCATCGATGAATTTGACGTTACGACTTAATGAGGTCGCGTTTTTGAGTAGTTACAATCTGCACTTTTGTGTAGTCAAGAAGATTGTTTTGATGTGCAACTTTGTTATTATGCTTAGAATCTTTCATGCGCATATTTTCCTAGTTTTCTAAGAACCGCTTTTGCAGATTTACATGCTCTTCAGGCAAATACCTGCCTCTTTTGTGACTCTGCAAACCTGTTAGAGCATGTTACCTTGTTGTTCGGAAAACAAACATCAAACATATTCCATAGAAAACGTTTAGTTTAGTTCTATATTTTTGTTTAGTTCTATATTTTTGTTGCTGAAGAAATTATGTGTTGTTAGTGTAAATAAATAGCCTATACGTATACATCCCACTGCAGTGCTCAGGCTTTCTCGCTGAGAGATAGTATAGGCCTAATCATCATGCGTGCCCACCGCGGACAGACGATTCCAAGCGCTAATGTATGATAATAATATCTCAGACACTCGGGATTTGAACCAATGATATCTCGAATGTGAGGCCAGCGTAACCGAAATTAACATTCTCGGTAAGAAGAATTTCTTATGTAATGTCCTGTTAAAAGTCTTGTGTGCAATAAAGTATAATAATAATAATAATAATAACGGCCTTTGCCCGTACGGTGCTTTTTACATTCAGAAAGGTACAATAACGCAGCCTTTATAAGTCCCACTGTAGGGCACATGATTCTGGGCTTAAGCCACGAGTGCCCACCGCAGATTGGCTATTTGAAGCGCTGAGGTATGAGAATACCTCAGGCGAGTGCCTGAGATGTTCCTTTAAATTATTGATGCTTTTCTTCACAGTTGGCAAGTGGTAATGCTACTAATTGTGTGTGTTTTTGGTATAGCAAATAAACTATTTATCTATCTAATTCACAAACGAACGCAACTTAGACAATGTTATTAGTACAAGCTAAGGTTGGAACACACGACTTCCTGAATATGAGACAAGCGTTCTAACGACCGCGCTTCCACCGCGGGAGTTTAGGCAGAAAGGTAGGTCAAAGATTTCCCGTGGAATTTCTTCGGCTGAATTATTCTTGTTAAATTGTTCAGTTAAAATAATGAAAGTAATACGATTTTGCTGTCGAGAATAAAAAAGAACGACACCCAGCTTATTTAAAAAATAAAAATGCCCTTTTTCAAAGCGAATTGTTAACGAACTCTAAACATAGAAAGTAAATCTTTTTCTCATCGTGATACCACAAGTAGATGTAATATTTACAACTTATTACTTTTTGTCCTGATATTGTTTGTTTATGTTTAAGTGAAGTAACTTTAGGTAAGAAAAAAAATTTTTTTTGTCGCGTAACTTTTTCAAAACTTTTTATTATACTTACCACATTATATTCTTTTTGTTGCACTAACCCGTGCTGACTACAATCTTAAAAACCTACTCAGAGGCTAAAAATTCCACCCATGCCGCGGGACTTGAACCCAAAGTAGACAGCCAAATAGAGGCAAAAACAACTATTGTCGTGATTATGTCATTCTTTTGAATGAAGGAAAACTATGTGTGTATTAGACTCTAGGGACAGTACAGTCCCCCATTAGTTTCATTGATGAAGAAGAGATGGCGCTGACACACTCCCCTTTTGCTTAGTTGTGTAAAAAGATTTCACTATCCTCTACTAAGCTAGGCTATGAGGCAACGCCCAGTGGCATCCCCAAAATAAGCGGCCGAAGGGTGAAACAATTTCATAACTTGCAGCCTCCATCCATTATTCAGGGTTATAGTTGGAAGTGGCGGTGACCGCGGCACTATTAACTATTGAGAGTATAGAGCCACAGACATATGAACGTTTAGAAAGACTGATCAAATATACAGATGATGGTCATATTTTTACATATCATCATCAGCCATTTGACGCCCACTGCAGGACATAGGCCTCCCTCATGGTTTTACAAACCATAAAGGGTTTTGCCATAATCGCCACGCTTGACAGGCGGGTTGGCGATCGCAGTATGCGGTTGAAATCTCAGGAAGACGCTGCTGTCCATCTCCTGGTAATGTATTTCCTTAGTCGCCTTCTACGACATCCACTACGACATTTTTACATATGACCATTTTGTATTAGGCCTGGGACTCACCTGTGGCCTAATTACGCGCACCAAATCCTGAGCGATTCCAATCGTCTAACTGTCAAATTCCATACTATTTGACCGTTAGACGATTGGAATCGCTCAGGATTTGGTGAGCGTAATATAGGGGCAGGTCCCTGTTCCATACTTTGTTTCTTTTACGGAATTCGACAGTTACACGATTCGTTCAGAATTTCCAAAACCCACTTACACTGCCCCTTTGGCCTTCCAAATAGTGCACCAAAAAAGTATCACAAAATTAACCTTTACGGGTCTACAAAATTCCACATTCTAATGCCTCGTCCTCTGGAAGCCTGATTGAATTCACCTGAGTAGCGCTGTGACGTGGCGCGAGAAATGGCTCGATTCGGCCACTAACACTTTATAGACCCTTTCTAAATGACATGGTGATATTAAGAGTGACGGCAACACTGCAACACTTGATTTTCTACTTTATCTATGTCATAGACAAATGACACGACACGACACCAAAGCGGTGGTAGCCTAGTGGGTAGAACATCGGACTCGGAAGCGAGAGCTCCAGGTTCGATCCCCAGTGCGGGCATATACCTATGACTTGGTTTTCTAAGTTATGTACATTTGTGAAGTTATAGTAGCAATACCACTCGCCAACGGTGAAGGAAAACATCGTGAGGAAACCTGAGTGTCTGAGCTATTCACATACCTCAGCCTTGTGTTTGGTTATGAAATAAATGGAAAAGGAAATAAAATATAGCTACCAAGCCACATATTATTGCAATTTAAATGAATCCTAAGACGAATATAACGTAACATTCAATTAAATGCTTACATGGTTGTTAATTGTTATTTTCGAGGTCATTATCTGACAGGTTAAAAAACTAATTTGAGTAATATAATGAATTTAGGCTTGCATTTAAAACGTATACGAGTATGTTTAATACAGTATCACCTCCAATTACTAAAGCACTAAAAAAATCTTGCTTGAAAGCAAAAGAGATTGCTAAGACCCACATTATTTGATGACGTATCAGAAGAGTACCTCCTGGGATAAACTTAGACCCAGGCGCGGAGCCCACTGATCTGGCATGGCACAGCTCTGGCGCGGACATGGCGCAGGCATGGCAAGGGCATTGCTATTAAAAGGCGTGGAACGATGGAACTGATTCCGAACTGACCTTGAACTAACTGCAATCGGGCGCGGACGCCAAAATACCATTCTATTAATAGCACGTTCGATGAAAGGCCACTGAGTGTGTCTGCGCTATGCCCGAGCCAGACGCCAGATCAGTGGGCTCCGCGCCTTAGAATAAATTTAACCTATCGCGTATAGAATTTACATTAAATTACATAAATTTACGGCTGAATCTCGGAGGGCTAGGCGGTACCAGGGTTTGACACTTGCCACGATCCTAACAAACCTCTGTCGCTTTATGGACATTAATTAGATAATATTTTTTTTATTTGAACACAAATAAATTAAATTTCTTTACGCTATCATTGTGCCCTACACATAAGTCGTTGCACGCACGCACACCGGAAGGACCCAACCGGACATACTTCGACTAAATAGGCAATGTATTAGCAAAGTTCAAAAGAAAAAGTACCCGAAATCAAGTATCCGTGCATGCAACGACTATCGCGTATCTACCATGTGCCATGCACAATATTTGCAATATTTTTTGGACACAAAAGCAATAAGACAAAAGGGTTTGTCCGATTGCACTTTGTCGGCGCACACCCTCCACCGGGAAGTAGAAGAAGTTATAGAATGTTCACTAGGGAGCGTGTTACAACTACCATTTAACAAGCTGTCGTTAAGTTGTGGTTAGATCTCGACACCATAAATTTTGGATGGTTTGGAAGTCATAGAAAATTAACGTGCCTTAACAATGCTATCGAATAAGCTAGTTTGTTTTCTTAAACATCGTGCGGAATTGACTTGTCTTTCCTGTGGGCTAGGCCGACTTAGCTGCCAGGACAGGATGGTATAGGTGCTGGGCAAGCCTACTCCATCTAAAAATAGTGTACCAGACACTGCAGCGTCCGAGTGGCCCCTTCACCCATCTAGTGTGAGTGAAGGTGCCACTGGACGTACCATGTAAATTATCTCATTACGTAGATGCGGAAAGACCAAGGTTTTTTTTTAAAAAAAGGCACTCCAAAAATATTTTGACTCAAATTCGAATCTATGAGAACCATTATTAGCCATCCAGAGCGGTGCGTGCGTGTCCCAGGTCCGCGAGATGTTTTTCTGACAGACGGGGGACTCAGTACTAATTGTTCGCGCATTTTTTTTAACAAGATGTCCTAACTGGATACAAGATTCCTCACATCGTTTTTTTTTATTTCCGTCTATACTTAAGAGTAATATTCCAAATAGATGCCATTTTTAATTACTAATTAAATAACCGGGGCTCTTAAGCGACCCAAATGTTAGCATGTATAACCAGCTGTATTATAATATATAAATACGTTCCACTGAAGGGGATAGCCCTTCTCTCAAAGAGAGATATAGTCGTGCTTAATCACCACGCGTGCCCACCGCCCACTGGCAATTTCAAGCTCTCAGGTATGTGAGCTCAGGTTTTCTCGCGATATTTTCCTACACAGAAATGGGCACAACTTCGGTGGATTCACTTCTGTATTTCGGCACCACAGTTGAGTTGCTGGCCCGGTCAGCCCGCCTCGCCCACGTCGATAAGTTAAATGAAAAGCAAGTTTTGATTGTTTCAGACCGCGACCCGAAACTGGTGTGCTACTCGTAACTGCTTAGGCTCGTCGAAAATCGTTATGCGTTCTAAAGGGTCACAACTAGCGCCTGAGAAGCCACAAGTTTCTATCGGAGGGATAGGTGAGACCAGACCCCAGAGTCTAATAATACGTTTTCCTATTGAATTATATAAGCTCGACAATAGTTGTTATTTGCCTCTACTTGGTAGTCTACAAAGCAATCGTATTACAATATCTTTCCAATGGTATAACCCGCGCAAATTAAATGAGCATCTCTCGCGAAGAAGATCGATTCGCGCGAGGCGCCAAGTTAAGTTGCACGGGTTATACCATTGGAATGCGATTGGTTACTAGACTATCGATAGTGTCAATGTAACAACCGTAACCGTACTAATGTGACTCTACTGAACAACTATACATTTTACTATACTTGCCCCCCTGGGCTTGACCCTTGCCCAAACGGGCGCGCGTACATGCAACGACTAATGAATCTTGATGAAGCGAAAGAGGATTGTCAAGATCTTGGCAAGTGGAAAACTCTGATCTCTGCCTTTTTATCGATGATTATAGTCGAATAATATGAACAACACCGAACTGATCATCGACAAAACAAGGCGTAAGTATTCATTAAAGCAAGTCTTTGGCAGATTTAAGTGGAACCACTTGAAGGAAGGCGGACGTGCGTCTCGAGTGTTTGTAGTAGGTTATATGAAAATGTATACTTTTCGCTGCGATTAGTGAAGTGTTATATAATTCTAAAGGTCATCTGTATTTTTTTACTGTCATTGGCTTGCAAAGACGACACAATAGGTACTTATTTATGAAATATTTTGAGCTGGGAAACCTCAAATACAGATCTCTGATCTAGTTTAGGCTCCAGTGTTTCCACAAATTCTACTATCGCATCTACCATTTTGCATCTATATAAACTGTACTAGATTTGTGGATTGAGAAAATAAACATATTTGTATTTGAACAGCTCGCATAAAGCGGTGTTTGCTTTCTTTAAAGTGTTTACCAATAAAGTGGGTGTTTAGTGAAAATAAGTTTTATATGGTGCTTGTTATTTGAGATGGTATTTGAGAAAGGTGATTTACCTCAGCCATTGCTGCTACTGAAAAAAATCCACTTTACGCCCACCAGCACTTTTGGTTCACGATCCAATAGTTTGTGAGTAGAAACCTCGGGCGTGCCGTGTAAAAGTTACAAAAGCCTTTTTCAACACGTTGCTTTAACAATTTTTCGGAATGAAAAAGGAGAAATAACGAGTTTCTGAATGGAGGACCGATAGAGAATTGGGTACTTTGTCAATTTTATTCACTTTACATGTTTCGGCAGTGTGGTTTGTCGTATTCTTTTTTTGCAATTTAAAAAAGAGGTTTTGACCTTTTTGCGTGGATGACAGCCTGACATTGCATTTATATTCTCTTTGAATTGCATTTTATTCTCAGGTTTGGCGTAAAGAAGAAGTGTAAAGGGACACACCTGTATTTTCCTATGGTTGACTATGAAAATAGAGGCGGAGGTCCCTATTTGAAATAAAATACTTAAAGACATACTCACATTTATATTTATATTTGTCACATCCTCAATTAGTTAGCATTATTACAGTGAATAATCTGCAGAAGATAACAAGATTATTAGGTACTCGAGTAATTTTCTTTACAAAATTACAATTACGTCCTTCCCGCCAAAAAACGATAAGCCAAGGTGGCGCCTCCCTTTCTTTTTTTACAGTGACGTCATCACATGAAGGTTTCATACCTTCATGTTTATCTAGATGGCCAAGCAACTTTCCGTACTAGCAAATTAGTCAAATTAAATACTCTTAAGTTGTTATGAATACAATAAAGTTCCACTATTCACAGGTACCTCGGTATTTAAGTCCTAAAGCGTCGCTGACAGAAGAGACCTATGCCCAACAGTGGGCTCTGTTTATGGGCTGATTAGACATATAGATTCCTCAGCCTAAATGTTTGAAAGAAGTAATCTTGGATTCTTATAATTGCAATACCAACAATAAATTGATGTATGTTTATTACTAGAAGCATTGCTGCGCATTACAATTTTATACTAATGAAAAAAGCATTCGTTTCAACTTGGAAGCACACTTGGAACGGGCCCAAGCGATATTGAAAAAAAAAACTTGGGGAATTTTTGGAGGGCGACAAGGCTAGAATATTTTACGCCAACTTTCTTTAAAAGTATTTCTTCTCTAGAAGCGGTCCATCGGGGGGTTTTTTGTGATACTTCCTTTTCGTTTAAGGGAAGGAAAGTATTATTTAAATATTTCAAGAAATAACAATAATCCTTCCTACTAACATGTAAATGTGACAGTTTGTGAAGATGTTTGGATGTTTGTTGCTCAATCACACAATAACGGCTGAACGGAGTTACATGAAACTTGGCATGCAGGTAGACAAAGATCTGTTGAGACCTCAGAATACAAAATGTTCTGAGGTTAATACATAGGATACTTGAGTCTTGATATCCCGGTAATAAAGTAAGCATTATCAAGTAGCCAAAGTCTAAGATATTTATTTATTGCGTTGTCATGGTAACAAGAATGCTATAAACGGATTCTGTGGGGCAGTACGAAGTTCACCGAGACAGATAGTAGTTAATAATATGGTGACAGTCACAATGTTTGTTATCGAACTCCTCCGAAACGGCTTCAGCGATTTTTATGAAATTCTTTGTGTGTACCCATTTGGTAGGTCTAAGAATAGGTCGTAGGCTAATTAATATGGCAACACAACCTTTGCCGGGTCAGCTAAGCTAGAAATTGGTGAGTGAACTGCACCCGAAAGTATTTTAAATTATTACATTTTTATCTATTATTGGATTAACGCAAGTGAGTACCTTTGCACTCTTTTGATAAGCAAAAATCTGAGAAAACTTGTAATAATAATATTACACAAACTCACGCTTGTATCTGGAAGGGGTAGGCAGACACCAGGGTTTGCCACTTACCACGATCCTCACAAACCTCTTTCGCCTCATCAACATTCATCGCTGCATGCGCGGACGCACGCCCGACTACTTTTAGGGTTCCGTACCCAAAGGGTAAGGGACTACTAAGACTCCCCTGTCCGTGTGTCTGTCTGTCTGTCACCAGGCCGTATCTCATGAAGCGTGATAGCTAGACAGTTGAAATTTTCACAGATGATGTATTTCTGTTGCCGCTAGAACAAAAAATACTAAAAACAGAATAAAATAAATATTTAAGGGGGGGGGGGGCTCCCATACAACAAATGTGACTTTTTGGCAGTTTTTTGCCTGATATTAATAACGGCAACAGGTAGACGCTTGAAATATTCAAATGTTGTATAGATAATGGTACGGAACCCTTCGTGCGTGAGTCCAACTCGCACTTGGCCGGTTTTTATTTTATTTTGCCGTTCACTCATGCATTCCCTTACTAATACTTTTTTTGCACATTTGCTAATCATCATCAGCATCATTATCAGCCATGTGACGTCCACTGCAGAACATAGGCCTCCCTCATGGTTTTCAAAGTTTCCCGGTCTTGTGCGGCCCGCATCCAGCGACGCCCTGCCACCGTAACCAGGTCGTCAGACTATCGTGGGGGGCTGCCTACGCTGCGTCGTCCGGTCCGCGGTCGCCAGGTCTCCGAGCTATGTGCCCTACCCACTGCCACTTCAACTGGGCAATTCTTCGAGCTAAATTTTTAACTCGAGTTCTTTTGCGGATCTCCTCATTCCTGATTCGATCACGCAGTGAAACTCCACAATTGGACTGCACTCCACATTCGCTAATACACTTTTAATATTATACGTCAAATTAACCGCATCGAGATGCGAGTTTCTATAAAACAACCGGCCAAGTGCGGTAGGGTTCTGTACTACAATGCAATAGGGAACTGGCCTCAAACCTCGACCGTTTACCATACTTCTATGGTTTACCATCTAAGACGATAAAAGTAGGTCTGTGTTAGCACCCCTCGGGTATGTAACCCTGAAAAGTATCATTTATAACATACTACAAGCCCGATTCACTTTTTTGTCATTTTATCGAAGGAATCCGACTGTAGCAAGTGTATTTCAGATTCTGCTTTGAGCAGCAAACATTTAAAGTAAGAAATGTGCTTTAGACTTGAACTACTTGAAATATAGCCCTCTTTGTGGTCGACGTTACTTTTCCGTTGAGGGATTTAAAAAAAAGATTTAAAAAACGTTTTTTTTTTTTTTTGCGAAAACTCTCCGTTAAAATTCGTAAAATGGCTTTTACTACATTTCTTACCCAAAGCGTCGTATATATGACGTGACAGTGAAAGTTACAAGAATGCATTTATGCTGATTTCTTCAGACCTTATTAATTTATTTTGAGTGAAGAAAAAGAAACTATGCAAATCAAACTATCCAGCCGCAGTTTTACTTTCGTAACCAGCAAAATTTAAATCGGTTCTCATGTAACTAATTTGGAAAATATTGACGATGTTAAAACTACCTATTTATCTCAACAATCTTGTTGCACGCTTGTTATTGGGTGTTAAGCTGGACGAAAATCCCGTTTAGATCACAGACATGAAAAAACTGTTTGAACATTTTCGTGTCGATAAAATATAAAAAAGAAAAAAGTACCCAGATCTCTTAGCGAAGAGCGGCAATGTTATTCCAACCGCTTCGTCACGTACAAACGGGGAGTCTCCGTCTAACCCGTTCACTGTGGCACTGTTTTGCGAGACACGGTCCAGTCTGACAACAAGTTGTCGGCGGAAATAACGCAGTTACCTACGGTTTGTTTGAGGCGGACTCGGGTTCGCTTCAAAGACAGAAGACGAGCGTAAGAAACATAATATTTCCTTACGCTCGTCTTTTGTCTTTAAAGCTTTTTCTTCTTTTCGATATGACCAGGATTCGCCGTGTTTATTTCGTTATGGACAGTGTGTTGAAATAAAAAGTATAAAAGCCTGAAGGATCTTCCTTGGTGAACGAAACGGTAGTTGCGTGAACAGCTAATATTCAAATCATAACCTCCTTAATAACTTAATTATAAATCCTTAATAGATCATATTTGTTTCAAGTACATAATATTATACTCAGTAAACTTGATCATCATCATCAGCCAATTGACGCCCACTGCAAGACATAGGCCTCCTTCGTAGTTTCTATAACCATGAAGGGTTTTGCCATAATCAGCGGTTGGAATCTCAGGAAGAAGCTGCTGCCCGTCTCCTGGTAATGTATTTCCTTAGTCGCCTTCTACGACATCCACGGAAGGAAATGGAGTGAAGCTATCCGGCTTAATCCGGCGCCACTCGGATTATAAAAAAGATGTTAAAATGTGCGAGCGGGACGGAGAATGTAGAAGCTACAAAGAAGAAAAAGCCATCGATGATCTGCATAAACTCACAATGTAAGTAGGTTTAGGTTGATTAGATTACGTCAGATTAGTTTAGGTCTAATCTCTTAACACTTAACTTTAGTCGCTTCCCGCTCTGCTCATCAGTTTATCCCGATGTCCTAGTCTATTCGCTCAACCAGTGGCGGTACTGAACTGGAGGCAAACATCGGACCGAGCAACTAAAGTTGGAAGTTGGGACGTGTCACTTTGGCGCCAGGCGCTGATAATATCCAGTTCGACTGCCAGTTCAAACCTGTCTCTCACCTTGTTTGATGGAGTTGTTTTTTGAAGTATTTTCGAGGGTTCGCGGGAAGTTTTCATGCGATTTTTGGTGCTACGTGTATTTGTAGATATCACGTCGCTCGAGTTTTAAAGAGCCCAATTTAAATATCGAGAGTTTTGCACTATTACCGACATTTCATGTTCTTCAGGAACGCTTGGAGTCTTTGAATTTCGGGAGGTGTCAGGTTTCCGAGGAAAGTCTTAGTCAGGCTTAAACCTCGAACTCTTCTAAAACGGGGGAGCCCTTCAGCCTCCATTCCATTAATGGCAATAAATCCTTTTCAATTTTAACTTCAGTGCATGCTCTGCGTAATTGTTCTGTAACACCTGCTGCAAAATAAGTAATTGTTTGTGGGAGATAAAACCTCCAGTTGCCTTAGATTGGTTACTACTATTTAGTTGGACGGTAGACCTGAGATTACTGCAACGGGCTTCATAGAATGTTTTTGTAAGTAATTAAACATTCATTTGCATCCGCATACATACACATATAAAACCACAATCGCAATGACACAAGTTAAAAAAAGCAATGAAAAAAACAAACAAAAAAAATAACAAAAATTGTTGTAGGCCTCCTGAAGAATGATAGAGGTCCGTTGCTTTACTCAGTGTTATTAGTCCTATGGTTTGTTGACGTTTAATCAGTACTCATAGTACTCACTGCCAAAACTGCAACTACTTTACCTTATCTTAGAAGCTAGCTTACATGTGACGCGTTTCGAGATTTTTAGTAGACCCAAAAAATCTCAAAAGTCTCTCTCATTAGATTACAATACGTACACTCACGCCTATATCCCGGAGCGGTAGGCAGAGATCTGGATTTGCTACTTTCCACGATCCTGACGAACCTCTTTCGCTTCTTCAACATTAATTAATCGTTCTCTCTTGCATTCTCTCCTAGTATCATCCAAACATCTCGCTTTGGGAGCTTAAGCCCTCATCATCAGCTATTTTACGCCCAATGGTTTTTCCTAACCATGAAGGATTTTCCAATAATCGCCACGCTTGGCAGGCGGGTTGGCGATCGCAGTATGCGGTTGGAATCTCAGGAAGACGCTGCTGCCCGTCTCCTGGTAATTTATTTCCTTAGTCGCCTTCTACGACATCCACGGAATGGAATGGAGGGACGCTATTCTTAATCCGGCACCACACGGACGAGTCCTCTAAGCTCACATATTATATTTGTGGTAAAGAAAGAGCTTCCAACGCTACATTCAACTAATAGCAATTCAAGGTGCATTACTCGCAACTGAATTCCACATGCCACAAACTTTCTTGCAAAAAATTACAATCTGCGCGAACTACGTCCTAACCCCGGTTTTTTACGAACTTTCTAACTCATCGCTTCCTCAACCGAGATCACAAAGTTGGTCGCAAACCGGCGACTGTGCTGCACCGGCGTACTCTCACCCTGATGTCGGATAATGCTTCATCGCAATTTAAGACCTTATTTCGAGCGTGCTACGAGCTGAGTGCTTGGTTTAGGGTGAGTGTACGTTAGTATGAATCTGCGTCGTTTCCGTTTTCACATCGGATATGCGGATGGCGTTGAGTTCCTAAAGTTTTGCGCGGGGTGCCAGTGTTTTGAAATTGCTGATAGCTACTTTTTTAGGGTACCAATGTGAACGCAGCGTAAGCCTACCGTACCACAGGGAATTGTAAAGGTCGCTATTCCTTACTTGTAGAACATACGAAAGTTGTTTACTTAACAATATTCTACATCTGACAGCTTTGTTGGCCTAGCGGTTAACTACTAAAACATGGGCCGTGATTTAGATTCCTAGTGGATGCTGCCATACTTGATTTATGCAAGTGGCCTCAGTCTGGGTGTATTTTCATATTTTTGATGTCCTTGCTTGGTAAACATAGTATAGGCTATCCTAGTTTATGACAAGGACTAAGTGATTGGGTGTGTTGTATGGAAGCGGTTATAACTTATATATTTAGTTTATCGTTGGTTGACGTTAATTTATGTTTACATTAGAAATTTAAAAGTTACCAGCAAACAACTGAGTAGTACACAGTTACTTACAAACAACCCCTTAGCAAGAAAGCTAATATCACAAAAGTTATTATTATTGCAAGATACCCGCACTATCGGGCTGGGACATATCAGCAATTCTACTAACTTAGTGGAGCCGCGGCGACTCCTCTGAAATCTTTATAGGCCATTACATTTCGGCAAAGAGTAAATACGACGTTGTGAATCTACCCTACGCCGAACAGTTTGGACAGTTTTTTTTTTGTAAGCTGAAGGACCCTACCACGAGAACTAGAGAGTAATTATTATTATTAATTCTTTATTGCACGAAAGAAAGTGTACGAAAGGTAGACTTAATGCTAATGGTAGTTTACATGCGAAATTTTTTACTAGTTCATAAGCAAATCAAGAAATTGTTGTAGATGATGCAGTCAAATCAAGCGATTCATCTACGTGAGTACGCGTAGATGATGACTTCTTCACACGGGGTAAATCTACTCAAAATTGTCGCAGTTATTATCCTCGTAATTGTCATAATTCATCGTTTTCAGTGCAATCGATGTAAAAAATGTTTTTTTCTAGGTATATTAGATGATTTAATTCACACTTTTACATATTAAACATAAAATTTACATACAAACACATGTATTGCTTACATTGCTTCTGGCCCCACACTAGGATACCCTGTGTCGTGGGAACCAGAAACAACGGCATCACAAAAATGTAAACATCCAAGACCTGGGGTTTTTTTGGCCCCAGCTGGGATTTGAACCCGAGACCTCTCGCATGGTATGCAGATGGACTACCGCTGCGCCATGAGGTCGTCAAGGGTTTTAATAGCAATCCGTAGATTTAGTACAACTCTGTTGTACTGAGCATTGTTAGAACTTGTTGAAAAAAATTATGAATTGGCGATCATTCGAGTAGATTTGGCCACAAACTGTACCATTCCACTTTACTCCTTAAGGAATGGATGAGGTGATTTTGAAAAATCCCTTCCTAATGCACTTCAGGGTCCTAGAGGAATATTTCTAAAACTCAAAGCTCAGGGTCACAGGTTTATATTGTGCGGTGCCTATCAGTCATTTCGTCACTCGATCATGTTACGGACACTTGCCATAGACTTCATATAACTCCTCTAGTCGTCGTCACCAGAGTAAGATAAGGAGGTCATCAGAATCATCAGGACAGTCAGGATTTCTCGACTGAGATTTGTTAAACATCTCGTCGATATCGAGAACACCTTTTAAAACGCACTCAATGAAATGACTAATCTATTCTTATTATTTCCAAAGAGGAGTGAAATTGCTCCCGTTTGACCACCCATGCACAATTTATCGCCGGACCAAGGGACAGTGACATATATTTTTCATTATCTACCCGCGACGCCATATTGTTTAGAAAACTGCCAGTATCACGAAACTTTGTTGCTTCCACGAAGGAACAAAGTTCCAGATGAGTCGTTGTTAAGTTTTGTGGCGACCGAAATTGGCATCTTATAGGGGGTTATAAGGAGGGCTGGATACAACAAACACTGTGAATAAACACCATTCGGCAGCTGTAAGTCGACTATTTCGATTAACCCAAACAGAGTTATAGCGAGACATTATGTCGCATGATCAGATTATAATAATGGTGTGCAATAAAGAGTTATCTGTCTTTCTATGAGTCGTATAAATCTATAAATTACAAGCACCGCAGCTGTGTAGGTGCTCTATTCCAGATGGAAACTGCCTAGAGGTCTGTTTACGTTGTTAAAGTACCTACGGAAATTTCATTCGTCGTTCGAAATAATGGATGGGCTTTTCATCTCTCAATGGTTTTTAATTATCGTTATCCAAATGGTTAGATACATAGAGAACACTTTATTACACAGCTCGAAAAAGAGAATTACAAAATGTGATTTCTTCTGTCTACGTAATGTTATACAATTGGAGGTCTAAATTTTAAATTTTAGCTCATTGATATTTCCGCCTGGAATTTCTTTTTCGTCGTTCCCTCATGTCTGAGCGTAGCGATCAAGGGTTGCTTGTTTCCACAGCGAACGGGTTTCCGCCTTGTGGACCGCCACCGTCTGCCACTTATGGCATCAGATCATCTTGTCGGTGCCCTTCCTCCGGCACGTTTGCCCTTTATCTCACTGGTGATCTTCAGCCTGATCATCTGCCTGGAACAGTGTATACAAAAACATAGCCATGAATGAAGAACGGTGCTCTCACGCTCACGTAACAAAGGAGCCGTACCTAATAGATTGACAAAGGACCGGTGAAATTAAAATTTAATTTAAATTTAACAAGAGTTACTCTCTAGAGGTACGTGCAGCTTCACCGCTAGTTACCTTTTTATTCGATTCTCGCACTTATGTACCTATACGTTTTTGTTCTAAATTCTCGTGTAAGTTAACTAGATACATGGTTGATAAACTGACACATCATATCGGTTCGAGTTTGCAACAACTTTTGCATTCATTTAATTAAATTTTCCATTTTGTCGATTTTTTTTTATTAAGTTTTCCTGTTAGGTAATGGCGCCGTTTTATAGTTTATGTTTGAAACCCTATGTGTTAAATATAATGGACATTATTCTACATAGGACTAAATTGTAAAGCGCGAGTTCCAAAAAATTTTCCTGATTTTTGAATTTTGTAAATATTTGAAAAATTTAAATTGAGAAAAGATCTTGAAATAAAGTTATTATAGACACGAACTCTAATTGATTTTTTTCAGGAATTGCGAATATTAGAAATAACTTCGTAGAATGCAAGCGTGAGAAAGTTGATGAGATGTGTTCAACATTCTTTTAAGTGGCAAACCTTACCTACTCCTTCGGGATAGAGACAGAAACATTCCAGATGTAGGTATTACGGTAAGACGCTGGTCTTTAATAAATCAACTTTAATACTTTCGTTGCAAAGTTTTCTGTAACTCAATTGAGTAGAGTGCACTACGCATGTAAACGTTGTCCTCTGATCAAAATGTTACTCCAATAAAATCAGCACAGTCAATCAGCCAAAGTGGGACAACCTTTTAATTTTAAATGCCTACCACCGACACACTCGGTTCGTACAGTCGATAGCACGTCAACCTTTTCATTTTAGTTGCAAACTCGCCCGTAACGTCACTGACTAGAGTGCTCGTATCGTATGTAAAGATCAATGTACAGTCGAATGGGCACCGAACCGCATCAAATGAAAGCGCAGATCGCCAGCAAACACTTGTCACATAGAGACACCCAGCATTATACACATAAATGTTAATTATGTGAACCGGGACCAGCTTTATGACGGGACGCTTTTACGCTAAATTGGAAAGAGCTCATGGTTAATTCAGAATACGGTCTTACAAGCTTTTTTTCGAGAGATTTTCTTTGGAATGTGTTCCATAATCCTGCGTTATTTAAATAGAACAAGTGACATTTCAGTCGCGATCACGAAGTTTTCGAAGTAATAGTAGTTCGTATTGACTAGTGGAAACCCCCATTTTCGTATAAAATAATATATAATAATAACTTCCACACAACACAATCACTTGTCCGGTCCCAAACTAGGATACCCTGTGCTGTGGTAACCCGGCAAGGACATCACAAATCGGAAATACACCCAGAACGAGGCCATTTTGTACAAATGTACGGCCCCCAGTGGGAAACAAAACCCACCATTTTGTTGTAAAACCCTTAACTTTGATAGATAGATAAATAATTTATTCACATAAGACACACACACACGTACCTATATAAAGCAAAGTAATACAAATAAATTCAAAAGTCACAATACGAAGAAAGAATATAACAAAACAATAACATACAGAAAAAAGCAAAAACACACTGGAAATTATCCAGACACGGTACGACAGGGGTACAAAAGTGACCAACGTAGGTGTGGCAAATGTGAATGGGCTCCAACTCAGCATGTGCTGAAAGTCCAGGAAGAACTTCAGCGCTGATATTCTGCCGGTACCCGGTGATAGCGGCATGCAGCGCCAGGAGAGCTGAGGTGAGGTCGAATTGTTATCAGACCGGATTAAATAATGTTATGTCACGTTGCAAATATTGGAATAAATTGTATTTTTATAAAAGTATATTATTATAAATAGTTTGTATATATTCGTGTGTAATGTCCATATAAAGTGTAAATCCGTGTAGAGTCATAGATATTAACTAATTTTATAAATATTAATGATTCAACAAAAAAATTTTAAATGTCACAGACGACTTTGCTTGTCTTTCCACTCATAAGTCTTTCTCTTTCTCGCAGTCACTCTGTCACTCTCTCCTCCTCTAACCACTCGTGGCCTGGCTCTATGATATCTTTAGCGTGCTTCAAAGCTGACTTCTTGACAAAAAATTGTCCATCTGACAGTGGACAGTTTTCAAAGCACATTCCCCTTTGCGGATGCTGCTCTGATGGGTTATAAACAAGTCGTAAATAAAGATCGAGTAACTGTCAAAACGGTTTTATTGCGTGCCGAAAGTTACCGTTATCAGAGTGAATCTGAAATCTTGTTCCGTACTCGACGACCCGAAAGCGGTTGCCTTGTCCTTTCAATGAACTTCGACGGCGTTTCTCGACTGCGTAAAACTGAATTTGAGGAGTGTTTTAAGAAATCCTATTTTTTTATGACTCGCGATACTCATACATGTCGTGATGCCGCAACGTGGGGAATTAAGGTTATAAAATTTTACCTAATAAATAAACGCGATTAGACTCTGTCTGAGAGAAGGCCTTTGCCCTGCAGTGGAACGTATATAGGCTGCATAACAAAATACCCGTTTAAGGAACCGTGTTTAAGCCCAATGTTTTTTTTACCCTGGGTGGCGCTAGTGAGCAGTGGGATTTCAATTTTAAATGCAATACACTCATCAGACCAGGTACGAAATTGAAAGTATTATTTCGTAATTTCGGAGCGGTGCGGTGGTAGCCTAGTGGGTAGAACATTGGACTCGGAAGCGAGGGACCCAGGTTCGATTCTCAGTGCGGGCACGCGTGGTGATTAAGCCCCATACTCTTTCCCTGAGAGAAGGCCTGTGCCCTACAGTGGGACGTATATAGGCTGCTAATGTATTTCGTTGTGATTGGTTAGGTAGATATATTGCCTCGTTGGTCTAGTTAGATGTGATACCGTCTGATTACCATGCCGGAAGTCGTGGGTTCGATTTCCATTGATTTCTATATTGTACAAATGGCCTCAGTCTGCGTGTATTTCCATGTTTGTGTTGTCCTTGCCTGTTATCCTTGTTTGGGACCAGGAAAAGTTATTGTGATGTGTCGAACTTATTCTTGGAACTGATTATTTTTCGAAACAAATGGTTTCAAAAGAAAACTTTAATCGTAAATAAGTAGTGCTATCACCAAAGCAGGTAAGTAACTACAATTTATGGTAATGGCACATCCTAAATCCATATCCGCCTAACATACAATTATTTACCTGATAACACTTTTATTACCTACTTACTTTATTATAGAATACCTAGTCATTTTTATTTATTAAATCATAACCAACGCGTTTCTCTTTAGCGACCCTATTAAACAGTATTGAAATAGAAATATTTTAATTATCTCACCCAATCAATGAGTATGCTAATTGACACGTGGATGGAAAGGCCACTCAATCGGACATTGGCAATAAAGTGGCTGTTGATTTAATTTACAAAATATACAGCGTTGTTATTGAAACCAAATTAGCTCAATGCTCGTCCTACTAACTTTATTGAAAAGTCAGCCTGTTTCAGTGATTGTTTGAATTGGGCCACTGAGGCGTTGCGTTTAACTGCCTCGTTGGTCTAGCGGTGTCACGTCTTATTACCATGCCGGAGGTCGTGGGTTCGATTCCTACTGGGGGCCGCCGTACATTTGTACACGTATTTCTATATTTGTGATGACATTGCTTGGTTACCATTACATAGGATATCCTAGTTTGGGACCAGGATAAGTGATGGTGTTGTGTGGAAGTTATTTATTTATTTTACATATATTTATAATTATTAAATATAAAAATAATAATTATTGAAATTCTTTATTGCACTTGTAAAGCATACACAAACTTAATGTTAACAGTTCAGCTATATCTTCCTGTTAACTTAGGTGTTGTGTTACATGCCACGTCTTACAACCTCTTAACTTCATTGTTACAAGTTCATTTAAAATTTGACAGAGAATTACACAAAACCATCTTAATAGCAACAAAACCTGTCTAATTTACAACAAAGAACTTGAAGAGGCCTAAAGTGAAAAGTTTGCTCCATTACAATTTCCATTTGCGGATCAATCAATAATCCTTCCTCAAAAATGATTTGTCGGAGAACCATAACTTCCCTTGATCAAAGGTCCATAATTACTGATTAATTATGACAGCATCGAACATTTCAACAAAACGGCTTTGTTGTACGGAAACTGTAAACAACGAGGTTGGAAAAACCTTTCCGCTGAAAACGCCGCTGGTTGTAAATTCGGCGCTGTTGCTTTTGAAATAGAAGCGGGGGGTTCAACTTATCACAATAAGTAAGTAGGTACTAAAGCTGTGGAATCAAAAGAACGCAGTATAAATTGGATTTACTCAGCCATTGTTGGGGTGCGATAAATCCACTATTCTGAACAACTAAAACCTCACGATAGCCGTGTTTTACGGCGGCATTTTAGAGCACTCCTCGGGTTAACTCTGGCCGCATTTTGTTTTACAACGAGTGCTTTTTGACCGCTGCGGGTTGAGAATTTTTATTGTGGAATTTCTTTTGTTCCATTGTAACTAGCTCTCCAACCTAATAAACTTGATTGAGTTATTGCACGGAAAATTGAGCCTAGATGTTGCTAATAGAATCACTACCGAATGAAGAAAGGAAGGTCCTGCCAACAGTGTGTAATCAGTGTTTCGATTATAAGTTTTCAATATAGATAGATGGAATACACTATTGTAAAGGCAGAAAAAAAATTACATGTATTGCTAATAGTGATCTGTCAGGATCGTGGCAAGTGGCAGTCCCTGGTCTCTGCTTACTCCTCTGGCATACAGGCGTGAGTTTATGTATGTATGTATATGTATGTATGTACATGTATGCTAACATATAACATGTTCTTATATCTTAGCAATTATGCTTAGCATTCACAACAACCCTGTGCCCTTAACATGTTAGAGGTATTCATTTATTACGTAGGAAACATAAATTTTAATACTTTCTGATCCCTTCTCCCAAGCGCTACGGAGAATAGAATCAAGTTTCAACCGTGCACATGAAAAACTATAACTTGTTGGCTACACTGTCCCTAAATTGTCTTTCATAATGAATGCCTCTAGGAACTTGGCCTTTTCATAGACTGTCATTTAGAGACTGAAATATAGTTACAGCACAGCAATTCCATCTTGCAGCAGCAATAAATCGACACCACAAATAATCACATCTTTTGCCGACATTGCGAGGCCGATAATAAAGTTTTCAATCGAATCAAGCTTCAAGCTGATTTGTGAATATTTCCATCGCGACGCGTACGTGGGACGGATATGTCAACAGTACGTGATGGCGATTTCAATCACTACGCCGGCCTTTCATCCATTTTCCGGAGCCCCAGCTCTCGGTGAAAATGAAAAAGACAGACATAAGCGAGGCGAAAACGCATTACAGCGGTTCTGTAGCGATCGCGGTAGTTGCTTGACCTTTGGTGCGAGACACACAGATGGGACGTGGGGCGAGGGCACGGGGAAATGTATAGAGTCGCAGACGAAGAGCGACCGCAGAGCAGTTGGATTTTATTTTTTGCAGTGTAAACATCTTTAGGCGGCCTTTTTCTGAACAGTACAAAAATGATTCGTCACGCTAGGCTAGGAAACGTTAAATCGGAAATACTTAGGTCCAGTCGGTCGGTGTCGATAAATCGCGTATACTCAGGTCCAGTCGGTCGGTTTTGATGAATCGCTATACTCAGCTCCAGCTAGTCGGTGTCGATGAATCGCGTTTACTCAGCTCCAGTCAGTCGGTATCGATAAATCGCTATACTCAGCTCTAGTCGGTCGGTGTAAATGAATCGCGTATACTCAGCTCCAGCTGGTCGGTGTTGATGAATCGCGTATACTCAGCTCCAGTCAGTCGGTATCGATAAATCGCTATACTCAGCTCTAGTCGGTCGGTGTCAATGAATCGCGTATACTCAGCTCCAGCTAGTCGGTGTTGATGAATCGCGTATACTCAGTTCCAGTCAGTCGGTATCGATAAATCGCTATACTTAGCTCTAGTCGGTCGGTGTCAATGAATCGCGTATACTCAGCTCCAGCTGGACGGTGTTGATGAATCGCGTATTCTCAGCTCCAGTAGGTCGGTGTCGTTGAATCGCGTTTACTCAGCTCCAGTCGGTCGGTGTCGATGAATCGCGTATACTCAGCTCCAGTCGGTCGGTGTCGATGAATCGCGTATACTCAGCTCCAGTCGTAATCTAAGTTTATCAGTTTATTTTGTCTGCGTGCACGCAGCGACTAATGAAAGTCAATGAAGTAAAAGAGGTCTTTCACCTACCCTTCCGGGATACAGGCGTGAGTTTATGACATGATGTATGTGATAGTAAAAAGCGTTTTTCCATTTTTTCAACGACGGGATCCTAAATAAACATTTTAATTCCCTGAGTGCATGGTGCGCTGTTTTAATCCTTATCAAATTGCTGGTCCGTGTTTCCACATATTGAGTAACTGAAAGCATGTTTCGAAAAATAGTTGAGCTAGGTACATCTGCAAAACATACATCGTCAGAACGATAGGGTGATTTTTTAAAATATCAATATTGAAATTATTTATGGCAATATTAAAAACAAAAGCTTAAAGGCGAAATTAATGCTAGCTGCATTATAGTCTAGTAGGTATTATAAATCGGTCAGCAGAGAGATAAGACTGCTGACATGAAAACTTTTTTGATTGTTTCGTTGAAAAAACTCGGCCGAGTGCGAGTCGGACTCGCGCACCGAGGGTTCCGTATTCGCTCTTCGCCGTTTTTTATTATTTCTCCTTGAATATATAGTCCTATCCACAATCACGCCAAGTTTGATGCCTGTATGTACCTATTACCGTGTTTACGATAGAACATAAACAAAAACCGGCTAAGTGCGAGTCGGACTCGCACACGAAGGGCTCCGTACCATTATCTATACAACATTAGACATAAAGATCGAGAAAAAACGGCAAAAAATCACGTTTGTTGTATGGGAGCCCCCTTAAATATTTATTTTATTTTAATTTCATTACTTATTTTTTTATTATATATTAAGCGAATATAATAATAATAATACTTTATTCATTTATTTGCTTCTTACTAAGTAAGTTACAGAGTGAGCCTAAAAATAACAGGTGATTTAAAAGGATGAACTAAATATTCTGTGAATATTTCAAGCGACTACCTGTTGCCGTTATTAATATCGAGCAAAAGACGGCAAAAAATTACGTTTGTTGTATGAGAGCCGGCGTTATTATTTTATTTTGTTCAGAACAAAATAATATTCAAGTGTAGGCTATTATGCTTCGCGCGGACCCGAAGATTACTTACTATCTTTATTTGTACTGTAGTGAAGTCTTAGTACGAGTAATAGGGTCCCGTTTGGTACCCTCCGGATACGGAACCATAAAAAACGGCAAAAAGACGTGTTTGTTACATGGAGACCCCCCTTATTTTTTTTAATTTTTAAAATTTTATTAGTTGAATTACCTATCGCCGTAATAACACATATTCGGTGAATATTTCAACTGGCTACCTATTACCGTTCCAAGGATAGAGCCCTTTAAAGATCGGACGGATGGACAGGCAGACGGACAGATGGACAGATAGAAAGACAGGCAGACAGACAGCAGAGACAGAGTAATAAGGTCCTGTTTGGCACCTTTCGGGTACGGAACCCTAAAAATATTGCAGAGTAAAAATATTTGTACTCACACGGCAACACAATCGGGTTCGAATTCCGGCATGTACCAATGACTATATTTTTCAAATTTTGTGAAGTTGTAGTAGCATGTAGTAGTAATACCACTCGCTAAGGGTAAAGGAAAACATCGTGAAGAATTCTGAGTGTCTGAGGTAGTCCCTACCCAGCTACTTTTTGCAAAGATTCATCAGAAGCAACTCTTGAATGTTGAATAAGAATATTTCTTTTTTGAGCGTAGTGTTTAGTTAACTCAAACCTTACATAACATTCTGTAAAATAAAACACTTTAATCTAAAAGGCTTATAGAATATGCGAAGTCTTGTTTAATACCAGACGGGACGTAGTAGAACGTAGAATGCCTACTTCGGAATGTATTCTCACATTCACAACTCCATGAATGTAATAAACCACTGTATGTGACTGGAGTACGGAGGGGATCTCGTACCAACCACCTTCATAGCTTACTCGTAACAATGCTTATTGAAGCTAAGCAAATTTTTTTGTGTTCTAAAGAAATCGAGCTTAACTCCAATAAGCATGATTAGCATCGGTGAGCATTGGATTAAGTGGAAAAGTTTAGTCAACTCATTGAATACTATAATGAATAACACAACAATGTATTTACAAGTATATTATTCAGAGTTGCTTCAGTCCAGTGAATCATCATCAGCCACCTTAAGTCCACTGCAGGACATAGGCCTCCTTCGTGGTTTTCATTACCACGAGGGGTTTTGCCATAATCGCCACGCTTGGCAAGCGGGCTGGCGGTCGCAGTATGCGGTTGGAATCCCAGAAAGACGCTGCTGCCCGTCTCCTGGTCTCCTGGTTCAATGAATAAATAACAGAAATGTAACCATTTAAATAATGTCTTTAAATAAAAAAGGGAGATAGGCATTTTTATCGAGGGATTTCAATTATAATATGTTTCTGAAGCAAATATGTTTTCTGAAAATATGTTCTTAAAAATTACAAATCGTTTTCGCAACGATATTATACTAACCAGCTTTTGATAATAACTTAGTCTTATTTATAAAAAAAAAACTATTCCACTAAAACACTTTTAAGACGGAGTTTAATCCGGTTTGTTAAAGGAAATACTGCCATAAATCGGCTTTAACTCCATCTTAAGAGTGTTTCAGTCGAATAGATTTCTTATAAATAAGACTGTTACGGCTTTATTTTTAAAAACACATTACCTCTAAAGCACTCCTAAGAAGCAGTTTATTAATTTTACTTGTAAAATCTCCACCACAGACTAGTAAAATCGGCGTTTTAAGGAATCGTGTTTATTATAAATAAGACCGTCATTATTTCATGATTCCTTAAAACACTCCTCAGACGCAGCTTAAACAGTCTGTGTTAAGGGGAAAGACTTAACCACAGATTATTTTAACTGTCTCTGAGGAGTGTTTTAGAGGAATCGAGTTTTTATAAATAAGTTCCTAAACTTGTTTAAGTAAGGCTCAACACCTAAGCGTAATTATCAGCGCTTTAAGTCACAAAATTGGTAATGAAAGGTGTTGAAAGGAGCCAGCGGTGTATGAGAACGGGAAGCATTAGGAACCCGCATTTTCGGTTTTTTCCACTTAATGCACCCAGGCTACATCACCTAGGTGAATAAAGTCTACGAAAATAGTACATTACGATACTAGTGCGAAAAGTAGGAAATTCGCAACGAGTGGCGATAAATTAAAACACGACCGAAGGGAGTGTTTTATATCGACACGAGTTACGAATTACCTATTCGCACGTGTATCGTACAACGTTTTATAGCCCTTTGAAGTTTCGACATAGGCACGTAAAGTGCTCATTATCGCACTAGTGCGGTAATGTAGCACCATATGTACTATAAAGTATATTTCGGTGCCTAGTTTCATGACCAGGACATATATTTTGGGCACCGACTACAAATTATACGTCTACAATGCCTACATGCATACATACTTCTAATTTAAAGGTATTCTTTTAAATTATTCCTAACTTTTTATTGCTGTAGTGTTTTAAACTTGGTTTTTAATTTTAGCTGATCAATAAAAAAAAATATTTTACACAATTTGTAGCTTTGTTTCGAACATGCTTTTTCCTTGTAAATTGTAAAAGAAGTTTTTCTTTGGGTGCACTAGGTCTACAAAATAGTCTATGTACGATGTTCACCTGACTATGTAATGTCGAAGTCCGGAGAATAAAGTACACCATAATAGTGTAAGTACTTAGTTCACCTACCCACGGATCCTGAAGGCAGGTGTATTAAATATACTTTTTCGTAAGTAGACTTTATTCACCTAGGTGATTTAGCCTGGGTGGATTAAGTGGAAAAAACCGAAAATGCGGGTTCCTAATGCTTCCCGTTCTCATACACCGCTGGCTCCTTTCAACACCTTTCATTACCAATTTTGTGACTTAAAGCGCTGATAATTACGCTTAGGTGTTGAGCCTTACTTAAACAAGTTTAGGAACTTATTTATAAAAACTCGATTCCTCTAAAACACTCCTCAGAGACAGTTAAAATAATCTGTGGTTAAGTCTTTCCCCTTAACACAGACTGTTTAAGCTGCGTCTGAGGAGTGTTTTAAGGAATCATGAAATAATGACAACCCGTATTTTCCATAATGGGGACAAAAAATAATCTCGTAGAGGACATAAAAATGAAATTGGACTTTGAATGCAGTCTTACTTAATTTTTCAAGCTCTTTCAATTTGTATATTTAGTTTCCTCAAATTCGCAAAAAAAATGCTTTTACTACCTTTTTTAACATTTTTTAACATGCTTCGCAGTTTTATTATGAAAATATGCTGTAAACGACATTGATGCTACTTATTTGTTGTAGTATGTAGTAGGTACATTATAATACTTTTGCTTATGGTTTATACTGCAATTATTTTATTGGTTGCAATCCAACCTATTAGTACCATTAGCACATTGTTTGCTGTAAAAGCCATTGGATGCAGGTTTTTTTGTAGTGTAAGCCATGCTAACTTTTAAACTACCAAAGATATTGAATTTAAAGTTGAATATCTATAAAACTCGTTACATTTTTATCTGTAATCATTGCATTAATACGGAATTTAAAAGAAAAAGGATATAAAGCGTTTTTTATGACTTGTTTTGTTTTCGCTCTTCTGTAATATTCGTAAAATTGCTTTTACTACCTACATTTCTTCCCCGTAGGATCGATATGGCGCCGAAAAGTTTAAAAGTCACGCGAGTAATAATTCACGTGCTATAATGGTAGGTATAGGTCACAGCTGAGGAAAACTAATGACTTTTCAATATCACGGTTAAATGATATACTTCTACGAAGAAAAAAACATTATGTTTTTTATTCATAGACCCATTTATTACATTCATATATACGCACATAAAATCACGCCTGTATCCCAGAGGGGTAGGCAGAGACCAGGGACTGCCGCTTGCCAAGATCCGGACAGATCACTTTCGCTTCCTGAACATTCATTAATCATTTCATCATAAGCAGCCAATATACGTCCCACTATAATGCACAGGCCTTCTCTCAGGGAGAAAGAGTATGGGCTTAATCACCACGCGTACCCACCGCGGAT
The DNA here is from genome assembly GCA_947308005.1 of Yponomeuta malinellus. Classification (NCBI taxonomy): domain Eukaryota; kingdom Metazoa; phylum Arthropoda; class Insecta; order Lepidoptera; family Yponomeutidae; genus Yponomeuta; species Yponomeuta malinellus. The sequence continues at coordinate 7,678,748 of OX371006.1, read as the reverse complement.
TGGTGATTTCAAGCGCTGAGGTGCATACCTCAGCTATTCACATGAATACCTAGCTCAGACACCCTCCTCACTCACGGTTTCCTCACGATGTTTTCCTTCACCGTTAGCGAGTGGTAGTGCTACTATAACTTCACAAATGTATACATAACTTTGAAAACAAAGTCATAGGTAGGTACGTGCCCGCACTGGGAATCAAATCTGGGTCTTTCGCCTCCGAGTCCAATGTTCTATCCACTAGGCTACCCCCGCTTCATTAATCATTTATTATCTATTCATTTATATCAATTCTCAATAAAACAAGAAAGACCACAATTTCGTTAGTTTGCCAAACTGCTAATGCAATTTCATCGGCAAGCCTACAAATACAAGATCTTTAGTTTAATCAATATGTATACATTTTCCTGGTCTAATTCAGAAAATAAATTTCCTTTAATTAACGAATTTGAACAACCAAATAAAATGAGAAACAAATGAAACCGAAATTGTAAAATTCAAGTATTTTTCTGAATGAAACATGCAAAATTGTAAGATGCATTTACGTGACTCGTTGTTGTGTACACTAAGTATTGAAAAACTCGATAAATCGTCTAAATCCAGTCGCTTGAAATGGATCTCCATTTCAGGCGACTGGATTTGGACGATTAAACGACTGGATTTGCCCATCTGGGCAGGCCACGTGGCACGCAGGACAGATGAACGCTGGAGTGAGCGAGTACTGCACTCCTGAGAGAGACAGGTCACACCTGGAGCAGGACTGCACTAAACAGAGATATATGGAACGGGATGGAGGAGGCCTTCACCCATCTATGGGTGTCCCAAACTAAAAAAAAAAGTCAAAATGTATTATTAATTTTACACCATCATCTAATTGAAGTTGAAGTTGCATGATCTAATATGTTAATTTCTCAATTTTATTTCATTAATGCATGTGTTTTAATCACCACGCGTGCCCGCCGCGGATTGGCGATTTCAAGCGCTGAGGTAGGTATGTAAATAGCTCAGACACTCAGGTTTCCTCACGATGTTTTCCTTCACAGTTAGCACGCGTGGTGATTAAGCCCACACTCTCTCTGAGAGAAGGCATGTGCCCTACAGTGGGACGTATATAGGCTGCTTATGATGACGTGTTTTAATTTTAATGGAGCAATTTCTTTTTTTATTTTTATTAATCGTTCAATGTAATTTTAATATAATGCAAAAAAATACATCAATTTGTTTGGGAAAATAGATGGCTATAATAATAATAACGTCCGCCTGGGTCGTCCCTTACCAGCCCCTCCACCCACATTCGCTCGATATATTTATTTCGTCAATCTTTCTTCCTTCATCCTCTCCACATGTCCAAATCAACGCAACATTCCTTTCTCAATTCTAATCACTACGGCCTCTTCCAGTCCACAACGTTCAAAGTAATGCATATCCTGTCATTCAAAGTAACACCAGACATACTTCTCAAGGACCAATTTTATAAACCTCTCAAGGTAAAAACTCTGAGGTTCATGAGGTGTTACTTTGAATGACATGATACCCAATAGCTTCATTAGAGAACGTTGTGGACTGAAAGAGAATTTAATGACTACAATTGAGAAAGGAATGTTGTGTTGGTGGGTGGAAGGACCGGTAAGGGATGTCCCAGGTACATCAACCAAATAGGGGATGTATCAGCAAAGGGCCGGATAAGAAGTACCCGAAACCGGCGTGCGTGCGTGCAACGACTAATAATCGTTGAGAAACGGCCAAAATAGTCTTATTAACTTAATTTCGGATTCACTTACTAGCTTTTTTGCCTAAAGAGTTCGACCAGGTGGACTCAGTTCTAAAATAAGATCTTGTATTTATATTAATTTGAATTAGTTGTTTGAAGTTGCGTGCAGTTAGCTTTCTATCGGGCCTTAAATTACTGCAAGGGATGTCCAATCTAGATCTCGATTTCCCAATTGAATTTCCGAACAAAAGGAGGGTAGGCTTTTGAATGGTAATTAAACGGTATCAACAAGTTATTAGTCCGATCCGATTTATTGGATAATTAATATTCTAACAATAGAATATTTGTTATTGAACGTGAGAGAACGAATCGATCTATTTCAAGCTGGGTTGGTTTCACATTGAACGATGTAACTGCGCGACATCTTTGGACTGGTTATTCAGATTTTGTCTACGTTTACATAAGCAGCCTATATACTTCCCACTGCAGGGCACAGGCCTTCTCACAGGGAGAGAGTGTAGGCTTTAATACCACGCGTGCCCGCCGCGGATTGGCAAATTCAAGCGCTGAGGTATGTGAATAGCTCAGTTACTCAGGTTTTTTCACTGGGAATCGAACCTGGGTATCTCGCTTCCAAGTCCAATTTTCTACCTACTAAGCTACTATCGCTCTTCTTAACGTTTACCGTAGGGATATCCTACCTAAGCCTGTTACCAAGAGGGTGGTATTTATTTTAATTATAAAACATTACAGACTAAATTATTACTTAGCGAGATGTAATGAAGGGCCTTTTAGGATCATACCATCTCCATCAATGTAACCTTCTCAATAATAACTAATCACCAGAAGCCTATTCAAAGCACAGCAACATAGATTAGTTAACCTCCGTTCAGCAAGCTATTCTGAGCAGGGCTATGATTATCGTTCATGTAATTCGCTCACACAATATCTTGACGTTATATAGCATAGCTTATACCACTAGGGAATGAAGTATTCTCAAGCTAGTGTAAATAATTTGCTTCAAACATCAAAATTTACGTACACGTACTCTACACATTTATGTTACGATACTTTAATATATAAGAAAGAATTACTTTTACACATTGGCCAACCTGAACTTACGTTCGCATGTAAATTTTTGATGGTTACTTTATCGAGACAAAAGTAGCCAAAGTACTAGCCCAGGCTACAATCTATATCTCCGCCAAATTTCATCCAGATCCGTTCAGGCATTCTGGCGTGATTGAGTGACAAACATCCATCCACCCTTTCGCATTAGAGCATAAACTCACGCCAGTAGGCAGGCAGAGACAAGGTTTTGTCACTTGCCGCGTTCTTGACAAACCCCTTTTGCTGCATCATTAAGGGGCTTCGTGCAGTAACTTACCACCACCAATGGAAAAAACATATCTTTTTTACGGATCGGTTTTGTAAAAAGTGTCAGCACTCTATCTCAACCATGTTAATAGTGATTTTTTGGACGGATTTAGTATCACGGATTCACGTAGGTATTCAAGTGTTCGCTTACACAATTCACTACAATAATGACAGAACTATTGAGTAGATAGATTAAATTATTATTATTATGAAATGTTATTTGGAATAATCTACAATGTGAAATATTAATTTATGTTAATAATTTTATTGGATTATTTATATTAATTTTAATGAACTTTCATAATTTATTAATTAATTTATTTCTTTTTAAAGTTAAATTTAGAGTAACAGTGTTAGTTAAAATTTATGACATTATTTTGATTTTATCGTATAATTGACTATATTAATTGATTCCGATTTTAATGTTGCATTTTTTACAAGTGACGTTTAACTCTATATTAATAACATTAGACACTACTTAATGCTGATCGATTTGGGTTCGCCTGTAATGACAGTGTATGCGATGATAATAATAAATAAATAAATAAATCACGGACCTGGGACTAGATAGCATTTATCTAGTCCGAGGTTTTGCCCTTAGGTTCACGCCCATGGGTCGTATAAATCACTATAAACATGATTGAGATATTCTACAGACAATTTTTGCAAAAACGATCTGTAAAAATGATGTGATTTTTTTTCCATTGGCGGCATATTTCTGCATCGCCTTAATTAGTCGTTCGCATCTGTAATAGTATAACACTTATTCTTGCAAGAGAATACCTCGTTTCGCGCACCCCGTCTGATCCCACTCATACGATTTGGACTCTGCTACTTCAACAATGGCTATTCGGCGGTTCAATATATTCCGTACGTTAACAATACACATTATGCTAGTGTATTTGAAACCGTATTTTTTCTATTCTCCCACATAATGGGTATCTGAAATTGGATTGCAAGCTTCCGTGTTCTTTTGATGTACCTTCCAAATTTATCCAACTACTGTGCTATGAAGCCGGTTTTTTGTGTATATTGTATAATGTATGTGTAGTATATGTAGCTTACTATTCTGTTGAGGAATATCTGGACGAACAACCGAATTGATATTAATTTATTATCTATGATTATTAATATTTTAATTTTCGATTGATTTAAATTTATTTGTTATGAGACTGTTATTTTATTATTATCTAAGCTATTGTTAAGTTATTTAAGATAAGCATCTGCTTAGATCTTGTATTACTATTTGACGATGTTGTTACCTAAACTGAATAAATGAATATGAATGTATTTCTGTGCGTTACCTTCTTTGATCATGTCAGTGAAAATCCATCAACATTATTGTATCCTTGCCTCCGATGAAACTTAACTAATTTCAATATAATTATTTATTTTTACATTGTAGCTGTAACTCGTAACTGTATTTGTACTTTCTTTTATTTAAAATGTATTTGCTATGTAATTTATCGTGTTTTATAGCATAAGCAGCAATACTTCCCACTGTAGGGCACAGGCCTTCTCTTAGAGAGAGAGAGAGAGAGAGAGAGAGAGTATGGGCTTAATTACCACGCGTGCTCACCGCGGATTGGCCATTTCAAGCGCTGAAGTATGTGAACACCTCAGACATTCCGGTTTCCTCACGTCGAAAACTACAATGCATATTTTATTGTGATAGTTCGACGTACATCGCGGAGCCCACAAATACAATTACTCTGCCTACTTCTCAATCTTCTCAAAACCCCTCATGGTTATGAAAACCACAAAGGAGGCCTATGTCCTGCAATGGGCGTCAAATGGCGGAAGATGATGATGATGACATACGCCTATGTAATACAAAATACGGTAATCTTAAATAAACTATAGGCAATTGCGTTAAAATTGGTCGAAACTTTTACATTTGGTCAACAGAGGTAATTAAGCCCATACTCTCTCTCTCTGAGAGAAGGCAAAAAATGTCTTATGGAACGCGGCCCTGAGAGAAAATAAAAGGCCCCAAGACCAAGCTAATAGCGTCGCAACATTTTCTTCCGTGTGTAAAACTAAGAGCAGCGATAAACAAAAAGCGCAGCCAAAATGCAAATGTCGGACGTTTACACGACGTCTTATGAATAGCAAGTTGTTTCCGAGATTACTGCGGATGTACTGTCGGCAACAAAAGTAAAGTAAAGCTTAAGGCATGTAGAAAAATCATATATTTTTTTACACATCGTTATCTTATCTCTTACGCTTGCCTTTGTACATTTTATTTCTTATGTAAAGTCCTGTTAAAGGTCTTGTGTGCAATAAAGTATAATAAACGTTTTAACAAAAAGTGTCAGGCCAATCTTTCAATCGTGTTAATAGTGATTTCAAGTACCCATGACCCTGAACCTAAGGCAAAAATCCGAGACTAGATAGCATTAACGTCAAAACGGCCTGTTTTAATAGGTTTTTAATTTTTAAGATGTTAAATTTTTTGTTTGAATTTCAGCCTTATTTTAAAACACATTTGATTGAATAGAATTGATTGCATTTTAATTTATATCAGTACGTTCTATTTTTAATTATTATCGCAACCTTAAATTTCCTTCAAATAATAGACATGAAATAGGTATATTTTTGCACACAGACTGTCATGTACATAAGTACGCCTCTGGGGCATATGCTAAGGCTTTGTGTGCCTTTAAAATAGATTATGCGTCTAGGGCTAGTCCCAAGTCAGTGATCCTAGGAGGATCTTGGATTCTTGGACCTAAGAATCACTATTAACGTTGTTGGTCTGACACTTTGTAAAAACGATCTGTAAGTAAGATATCATTTTTAAGGTTTCGTAGCCAAAAGGTAAGGGACCCTATTACTAAAACTCCACTGTCCGTCTGTCTGTCACCAGGCTGTATCTTATGAACCGTGATAGCTAGACAGTTGAAATTTTCGCAGATGATGCACTGTTGCCGTTATAGCAACAAATACCTACTAAAGACAGAAAAAAAAAATGAAAGTTGGGCTCTTATACAAGAAATATGATTTTCTTGCCATTTTTTGCTCGATATTAATAACGGCAACCGGTAGACGCTTGGAATATTCAAATGTTGTATAGATAAGGGTACGGAACCCTTTGTACGCGAGTCTGACTCGTACTTGGCCGGTTTTTTTAGTGGCGCTAGTGTTACTGCCTCAGAATTTGTTTTAGCTTTACATAATAATGTTCAATGTTCACAATAACGGAGAGCAAGGGACCGCGAGAGATGGCATTTGGGGGAACAGTCCTATATCCTGCGGTGGGCAGGTGGGCTGATAACGATCATAAGCAATGTTCAAATAATAATAATCACGGGACGAGAGTTTCCCAGACGCCTAATTCGCTAATTGAATTAACCATCACAGTTAAATAATTCTCCGGAGGGCTATCAGAAACTAAATTTGTATGCGCGTCCAAAAACTAAATTAGCTGTATTTAATTTGCATTCAATTTATCAGCCACTTGTATTGTATTTGTGGCGAATTGGGCTATCGCAACTCCTCTGCTAGTGAGCCTATATTGGGTATTGGAAGATTACATCTAGATATTACTAATTCTGTCAATCAACCCTATGGTTGACTATAGTAGTCTATACAACTAGTAGTCTTTACTAGTAGTCTATACTACTATGGTCTGTTGCGGTCTGTTGGCCAGTTTCGAATTCGGGCAGTATATTTTTTATTTTGACACTTATTTTATATTTTTTTCTTAAAGCAGAAGTAATTTCTAGAGACTAATTTCATTTTTTCAGCGATTTGTTAAGTTTATTATTATAAATTATTTATTTAAAATATTTGAAAGCGTGACGTCATTTTCGAGTGCACACGCCGAAACGTCGCGCAAACTGTCACACTTTGTTTCTGTCATTTGCTATCACAGACGTTTTTTTCACAGACAAGGAAATGATATGCATATGACAGTTATGACAGCAAGTCTTTTTTTTAAGTAACGTAGTGTTGCCATATGTTATGTTTATTTTAAAATGTGACGTCATCAGAAGGTCAAATGAAGGTTATTGTTTTTTGGCAAAAATAACGCTCATCTTCCTTAATATTTATCTTAAATATAGAAAATATGGTTACTTAGATGTTAATCTCGAAATGGTTTTTGATTCAGCCCTCAAGAAAAAAAATAGTCTTTGCGAATTGGACGATAAGCGTAAGAGCTGTTTCGCACTACGTCCTATCCGAATCCGATCCGAGCCCGTGAAATACGGTCCGAAGTAGTTATAGAACTATTCCTATGGTAGTTTACGCTCTAGATCCGGCTTCCGTCATCTGATGTCTCTCGGTCATCCGTAAATCTCCATTTCGGATAATATTATTGACGGACCGAAGTAGGAACAGTATTATTTCTATGAACGCTCGCGCACTGCGTCCAAACCGAATCCGAACTGCGTACGAGCAGATAGACAGCGGGGCGGCGGGGTATATGGCCGGGGCGTGGGGCGCGGTGCATCCAGTTTAGTACGTACAATATCAATGCCAGAAGTTGACGCCGATTGAAAGCACTCATGATGAACGACGCACGTGAACGCGCGAATCTTTCTAGATCCATATTGTCATAATAACATTAACAACAATTATCGTCTAATGTGAAACCGTACAATCGTTAGCCAATAGAGGCGACTGAAGCCGGCAAGGAAATAACAAAGCTAAAGGGGTTATTTTTAAAAACACTTCCTTAAAACACTCCATAAACGCAGTATAAATCGTATGTAATAAAGTCTTTCCCTTGTGGTCTATACCACAGACTATTTAGTTATACGGCGATTATGGCGTATTTTGTGGAATTTCGTTTGTAGAAACGACACCGCAAAAACAAATACAACATATACATAATGTACCTACATAAGCTCACGCCTGTATTCCAGAGGGATAGGCAGAGATCAGGAACTGCCACTTGCCACGATCGTGACAGATCACTTACGCTTCCTCAACCTTCATTAGTCGTTGCATGCGCATGACGTTATAACAGTTTGTTGGCAGATGTCCTTAATTTTTTTTAACAATGTATATTGCTCGTACATGTTAGGTAGGTACAAATACTAAAAAAAGTGTCGTGGTAGGTATTTTAAAGTCGCTACCTACATATTAGGTACCCATGTTTGCACTACGCCTATGACTTGGGTTCGGTTACAGTGCCAAAAACAAGAGGCGAGTATGGCGTGCAGAATCAAAACTAATTACCTACAAACGGTTCTATAATTCAGTTAAGATTTTTTTAATCGACAGATTTTATTTAGAGTGTTTTTGAGCAGATATCTGAGAGATATTGATTACCTCGTTGGTCTAGACGTTAAGGCGCTTAGCTACCAAAACAGAGGTCGTTGGTTCGATTATCACTCGGGGCCGCCGTACATTTGTACAAATGGCCTCAGTCTGGGTATACTTTCGTGTTTGTAACATCCTTACCTGGTAACTATAGCACAGGGTATCCTAGTTTGGGACCAGGTCTTGTAATTGTATTGTGTGGAAGTTATTTGTATTTGTGCAATTTTCACAATTGGACTTATACCCTGAAGTAAAGGCCCGAAAGTAGGCAAAACCAACCCAGGCTATTTCCTCGCCATTCCACTCTATTTAGAAACTTCCGGAATCTTTTAAAACAAGCGGGAATTTAACGTGTCAGACCACAGTGGATTCATTCACAACAAAGAATCTTTGCGCAGTGTTCGCGGTTGAGGAAAGAAGTAGGAGATACAAAAGGTTCAATCCATTCCAGCTTAATTTATGCACTGTGATTTTTTTGTAAAATTTTCTACCAGTCAACCACAGGAGGTGCAATTAATTAACTGGTAGGCATACGAAGTAAACGGATAAAACGAATAACTTTAACTAAAATTACATAAGAAGACGAATACTCAACAATAAATAAGTAAATATTTATACTATAAACTTATAATACATAATGTAAATAAACATATAATATGTGTAAAATATCTTCTAATATGTTAAATGTTTAAGAGTCTGTCATCCGATATGCGTCAGCAATCAAATAAACAATTGAGTTGGTCGGCGCCGACCATAAGACGCTCGAACCATAGTTTATTGGTATTACTTTTCGTCATATGTTTAAATCATGGTTAAAAAGTTCCCTTAAAAAACGGTGAACTCAAAAAGAGTCTTTAAACGGTGAATTTGAATTCACCGTTTAAAGACTCTTCTGTAACTTTCTATCTCAAAACAGCCCAAAGCGGCTGAAGACGAGTTGCTGAAACCCCGAGGGACGCAACCGAACCGAATTGCGATGGGCTTTTTGCACTTATGGTTATCGTTATTTATTACGAGTCCTACATGATTGGCGGAGCGTGTTTTGTATACCTTGTATGCAGTTTATACATTTTCGTTGCAAAATCGCCCGTAATATAACTGTTTTAACTAATTAAAGTTAAATTAAATTTGGAATATCATGCAGTAAAGGTGGTTTTAACGAGACTTTGGAACAACATGCACTAACGTCTCAATAAAAATCTGGAACACCCATGTAGTGGAGGTTAAATAATATTAACTAATAAATAATAAATATTTTCATTGGAGACAAATTATCAACTATAAATTAACAACATTAGCGATGAATTACACGATTAGTTAACTTACTAGATTTTTTCTTTAATTAAGGTCTTCTCTAATAAGTATTTTTTTAGAAGTAAAAAATGTATATATCAGTAATGTAACTGTTTAATATAAATATTACATTTTTTAAACATATTTTAACATTACAAGGCAGAAATATGACAGATTTCTTTTTAATTAATGTCAGTGGATTTATTTTTTAATAAAGACAATTTCACTTTATAAATTTCTTACTTTCAAAAACTGTATTCAGAAACTAAATTATAAAAAAAAATTAAAGTTGAATAAAAAAATTGAAATACTGGAACAGAAATTGTTGTCAACGACAAACTCTAATTGAAATGTTCCAGGAATTGTACATTTTAAAACTAGTCTTGTAAAAGCCTCGCATTTCACAATAATTCCAGTGACAACCCTCGCAATAACTCCGCTCGGATATTTTGCTTCTCCGCCGACGGGTAAATTCGAGTGTTAAATCTCAATTTGTACACGCGAAGGGCATAGACAGAGTGCCCAAGACTTGCACAAAGTAAAGGGTCTCTTTAGAACACTCGACAACAAACTTAATTAGAACCCGAACTGTTTTAAGCGACGAGTTAAGTTAACGCGCGAAGAAGTGGTACTTTGTTTGGAGCATGTCCTTCCTGTTTTGTGCCTTTCAATTTAGCACAATTTAACAGACAAACTTGTCCTAAATAGCTTGGATAATTAGTCACCGAAATAAAATTTGTTTCGATAACTTTATCATATTTACCATGTAAAGATCTATTTATTCGCATATTTCCGCAAAACCGTGTTGACAACACGATATTGTATCACAATGAGGGGGTACTTTGTAAGCATGCTTACAGCTTGGTTGTTCTTGTCAATTTACGGTGTTATTTATAAAAATACGATTCCTCTAAATCACTTCTCAGAGACAGTTTAAAAAGTCTGTGGTTAAGTACATCTTTTCCTTGTAAAGTCTGTGGTAGAGACAGACCATTTTATTCGACGTTAGTTATGTGAGATAGTCAATAATGTCATTCATCAATAAAAATCAAATCATCATCATCAACCCATTATGTCCCCACCGAGGGGCACGGGTCTCTTCCCTGAGGAAGGCATAGGCCATACTCCACCACGGGGGCCAAGTCCGGATTGGTGGAGGCTTGTAGACTAGTGGCTCGTCTACTGTCAGAAGTTGTCAAGCCGCCCTAAGGCCTCTGACTTGGCCTAACGACTGCCATCTATCGACGGCAGCCGGCACCAACAGCTTAACGTGCCTTGCGAAGCACGGAACCGCTCGGAAAAATGCCACTAGCGTTAGGCATAGACGGCGACCCATCCATGCACTGAACGCGCCCTGTGTTGCTTAACCTTCGTGATCGTTTAAGATCACTCAGGCAGCCGGGGCTACGAGCGATTCAATACTCGAAAAATCAAATACTTACATTAAAAATAATGACCGGGCTACTTATTATTATTCTGTTCTTTATTAAGAAGAATTCGGCGAAATTTGTGTTTAAAAGAGATTACAGGCATTAATTGGCGCAAGGGTGGAGGTAAATCGTTCTATATTTTTGTGGTTGCATATTTGAAGCCACCCCTACAGCCTGTCGTTATGTGCCTTGGTATTATCAAGTAATTCCCAAATCGATTGCGTATATTATAAGAGTCGTACGTTTTGGGCCACGTAAACTTGTCGAATTGATATACTGGTCTCTGTCGATGTACAACCTTATGGACTAGGCAAGCTAGGTGTAGGGTGCGACGTGCCCTCATGTTTAGAATTTATTTTTGGTTCAGAAACTGCGTAATGTGCGTAATGTGATATCTTAGTTTGACACCAGGACAAGCGATTGTGTTCTATCATCATTAACCCATTATGTCCCCACCGAGGGGCACGGGTCTCTTCCGTGAGGAAGGTATAGGCCATACTCCACCACGGGGGCCAAGTCCGGATTGGTGGAGGCTTGTAGACTAGTGGCTCGTCTACTGTCAGAAGTTGTCAAGCCGCCCTAAGGCCTCTGACTTGGCTTAACGACTGCCATCTATCGACGGCAGCCGGCACCAACAGCTTAACGTGCCTTGCGAAGCACGGAACCGCTCGGAAAAATGCCACTAGCGTTAGGCATAGACGGCGACCCATCCATGCACTGAACGCGCCCTGTTTTGCTTAACCTTCGTGATCGTTTAAGATCACTCAGGCAGCCGGGGCTACGAGCGATTGTGTTCTATGGAAGTCATTAATTATTATTAATATCGACGTAATTTAAAAAATAACGTACAAAAGTGGTCCAAAAAAGGTCCTAGGTCCTATCCTTGAATATACCCCTTGAAGGCTTAAATAGTAACAGACTTGTCTAGTACACCCTGTATAATAAGAATCACGTGATCACGTGACACGTAACCTCTACGCCGAAGTGCTCGCTGGCAGTATAATTAACGAGAAACGTTGCAGCGGCATTAAGTTATAATTTTCAGAAATTGAATTCCCGGATAATGGCTGCAATTTCCATAATAATGGGCCGTCGCACGATTAAAACTTACATCGACATTCACACGGGATTAGGCTCGGCCTTTGTTATTCCAAATGCCATGACGACAAACTTGAAATTTATTTCTTCAGTGTCGATATACGATTAATAAAGCACTTCCAGTTTGAAATTATCCATTTTATTCTTTTGTTTTCAAAGAAATGGGCCGCGTCGAGTTTTAAAACTGGATGAAATATTAAAAGTAAAAACAAAATATTGCTCAGGGCGTAACGTATACAATACAATACAATACAATACAATACAATACAATACAATACAATACAATACAATACAATACAATACAATACAATACAATACAATACAATACAATACAATACAATACAATACAATACAATACAATACAATACAATACAATACAATACAATACAATACAATACAATACAATACAATACAATACAATACAATACAATACAATACAATACAATACAATACAATACAATACAATACAATACAATACAATACAATACAATACAATACAATACAATACAATACAATACAATACAATACAATACAATACAATACAATACAATACAATACAATACAATACAATACAATACAATACAATACAATACAATACAATACAATACAATACAATACAATACAATACAATACAATACAATACAATACAATACAATACAATACAATACAATACAATACAATACAATACAATACAATACAAATACAAAATTCTTTATTCGTTTCCACTACATCTTAGTCTACGTACCCCGTAAAATCTTCCCTCTTACATTTTTATGCCATAGGTGGTAACTTTAGTATGAAACAGCTAATATTCTTTTTGCGATTTTGAAATTGTTTTAAAAATTGTAGTGACGAATAGGAGATTTTTGGGAGGATTTTGTTACACCCTGTATGCTAGCTGTGCCCACGACATATTTCGTGTGAGATTGAGATTGAGATTGAGATTGAGCTGTCTGTCTGCCAAACATCTCAATATAAAGACGCACAGTTTTCAGTGTTTTGAAACCGAAATCTTTGGATATTGGATATTTGTCACTCTATCACAACCACAAGTCACCGTATTAGGATGTTTATCATTCTATCACAAATAGAGGGCTACAGGTATTGGCACTCAACGCGAATCACACACGATATCGCGGGCATAGACACGTCTATTAAAAAGCTTAAACAAAAACGTCGAAGTTATATTTCACGTTGGACCAATATGACCAATTAAGATGGAACTTTTATTAAAGATATTTTAGTACCAACTTAATAAAGAAGCCCGAATGGTAGCCAAGTGGGTAGAACATTGGACTCGGAATCGAGAGACCCAGGTTCGATTTCCAATGCGGGCATGTACCTATCTATGACTTTGTTTTCTAAGTTATGTATATTTGTGAAGTTATAGTAGAAATACCACTCGCTAACGGTGAAAGAAAACATCGTGAGGAAACCTGAGTGTCTGAGCCATTATCATACCTCAGCGCTTGAAATCGCCAATCTGGGGTGGGCACGCGTGGTGATTAAGCCCATACTCTCTCCCCGAGAGAAGGCCTGTGCCCTACAGTGGGACGTATATAGGCTGCTTATGAAATAAAATGTGTTCCCGCTCTTTAAGTGTTATTTCATCATCAACCCATTATGTCCCCACCGAGGGGCACGGGTCTCTTCCCTGAGGAAGGTATAGGCCATACTTCACCACGGGGGCCAAGTCCGGATTGGTGGAGGCTTGTAGACTAGTGGCTCGTCTACTGTCAGAAGTTGTCAAGCCGCCCTAAGGCCTCTGACTTGGCTTAACGACTGCCATCTATCGACGGCAGCCGGCACCAACAGCTTAACGTGCCTTGCGAAGCACGGAACCGCTCGGAAAAAGAAAAGAAAGTGTTATTTACCTATATTGTTTTACAGGACCGAAGTATAAACGTTGTTTACTTTCCGGTATATTTTGGCGTTCAATTAAATGGTAAACATCGGTATACGTCCAGTCTGTTTCCATCAAAACAATTCATTAGCGAATGGAATCTGATTTCAAAACAACCTGGAGCCTGGGGGCGAGCGTTCGCCAACTGGGTGGGGTATTTTATGCCATAGATAGATGGATAGACAGATAGTGGTACCCACCAGGTAGAACATTGGACTCGGAAGCGAGAGACCCAGGTTCGATTCCCAGTGCGGGGATGTAGGTACCTATGACTTTGTTTTCTATGTTATGTACATTTGTGAAGTTTTAGTAGCAATACCAATCACTAACGGTGAAGGAAAACATCGTGAGGAAAGAAAAGGTGGAGTGTCTGAGTTATTCAAATAGTTACCTCAGCGCTTGAAATCGCCAATCCGCGGTGGGCACGCGTTGTGATTGAACCCATACTCTCTCTCTCTGAGAGAAGGCCTGTGCCCTACAGTGGTTCGTATATAGGCTGTTTTTATGATTTAAATAGGACAGACTTCTGTGAAACATGGGGAACTTAGTATGGAATATAACTCCTCTAAGAATCATATAGCTCTACATTCTTCAAAGCCGCTTAATTATCGTTTGAATTCAGGGCCCTTATTATGAACCAGCAATTTGTTCGGAAGGGTCGTCAACGTCGCGCTTGAGCCTGACAATTACTATTATTATTATTAAATAATTTTATTGCACTTAGCCTATGTAGGTACAATACGGCGGACTTAATGCCACTCACTTAATTCACTCGAATCTAGAGACAAATGCGTTTGCGACTATCTCGCTACTTCCGATAATGTCGCATTTTTCATAATAAGGGCCTAGAAGGTACAGTCGACCACAGCTCGATAGATCAGTTTAGTTGGGATGTCGCCCCTCCCGCAACAGAATAAGGTGCGTGGATGTACAAAGTGAAGTGTCGTCAATGTACCAGTGCCAGCTGCAAACAATGAAGAACGGTTATTGGCATTCTCTATTTCAAATGACATTCTTACTCCAATTCTAGCGTAAGAATTAGTTAGAATCAATTTTGAAAGGTTTTTCAGCTGATTTTGCTTTTATCTAGTTCAGCAATCGGCGTATCTACAACGCGGGAACCCATTTACACCCGGTATTAGTTTAATAATGACATTCCCGCCCTTTTGAAGAAAATGTTCAAAAGAACCGTACCTGGAAGATCAATGGCTCAGGAGTTACTGTGGTTCAAGGTGGCACTTTTTTTCATATAGGTAGGTAGTTGCAGAAAAATATCAATCGTCATACACCGAAACTTTTTTCCCGGTGAGCCTTAATTATCGAAAGTTTCAAGAGTTCTTTTAGAAGCGAAAATTTTAATGCGCGATCAGCCCCTATATTACGCTCACCAAATCCTGAGCGATTCCAATCGTCTAACTGTCAAATTAGTATGGAATTTGTCAGTTAGACGATTGGAATCGCTCAGGATTTGGTGCGCATAATTAGGCCACAGTTCAAAACATCGGCAAGTGAAATAAGTGAAGCGTCTGTTTTTATATGTATTACTCTCTGCCATCGATAGATGGCAGTCATTAAGCCAAGTCAGAGGCCTTAGGGAGGCTTGACAACTTCTGACAGTAGACGAGCCACTAGTCTACAAGCCTCCACCAATCCGGACTTGGCCCCCGTGGTGGAGTATGGCCTATACCTTCCTCAGGGAAGAGACCCGTGCCCCTCGGTGGGGACATAATGGGTTGATGATGATGACTCTCTGCCTGTACCACAACAATGCTGAAAGTCTCGCGTCTATTGTGCGCTGACATTTTTGCTATTAATTACCCAAAAAACCGGTCAAGTGCTTGTCGGGCCACGCGCAATGTAGGGGGGAGGACGCCCTACTCTGACGTAAATTAGCGCTTTTATTTATAAGTAAGCTTAATATTGCGCAAACGGAACCCTAAATCGAAAAATACATCGACAACTGTAAGAAACAATGCTCGCGAAACTATAAGGGGTCCTTGTTGAACACTAAAAAAAAAATTATATTCCAGACTTTGTTTTAATAAAGTATTTTGTTTGCTGTCCAGTGTGAATAGCATAATGGAATATTAAAGAAACACTTGACGCATTTCTTTAATATTCCGTATCATCATAATATTATGTTTCCTTAATATTTCGTATGATAATGTGATACTAGTTATTTGTTACTAAATCATTTAAACTTGTAATCATCTTAAAAACCTATTTAGAGGCTAAAAATTCCACCCATGCCGGGACTTGAAGCCGCGACCTCTGGCTAACCGTGCCAGCGCTCTCCCAATTGAGCCAATGGGCAAGTGCAAGCATCGGCGAAATTTCGAACCTCTTTACAAACTTCTCGGTATTACGTACATCATCTGCACAGATCAGGATTAAGTATATCAGATAGACCATATTATGGATTAATAAAACTTATCTATATTTAAAAACCTATTTTCAGCACGTTGAAATGTCCTCAGCACGGGTGCAACAAAAAATAATATTAATTATATATATTTGTCAAAAGATGTATTTCCGTAAATTGCGGTCCATGAGGAGATTGATGTGGCGTTCCGTTCCACATAAAGTTTAGGGACGGTATTTTCTAGACAAAAAAGTCTTTTGACATACAATATATACTCAGTCAACTCTGCGATCTATAAATACTGTCTTGGGTGTTGAGTAAAACTCGGTCATTTTTAGAAATAGTACCTAAGTAGTAAGTTACAATAAAAATCACAATGGTGCCGACGTAGGTCCTGTAATTTGACAGAAAGACAAAAACTATACATGACGTATAGTGATGCGAAATATTATAGTGATGTGACACATAACCGTAGAACGTCAAAAAAAACAACCAAATAAAACACATACAAATTTAGATAATGATATACATATTTTACTTAAATAAAGTTACTATGCATACTTACATGCAATTTCAATCATAAATGTGTACAATACCTTCATATCAAACTTTTAACGTGGTCATAGAATTTTGTCCAGCTAGATCGTTTAATTCTAATACTGTACGTCGGCGTGAACACATACCTCTTTCTTTACACATCTATAATTCTATTTTCCACGTTCGACTATCAATCACAATCAAAATCTAACATTTTATTGCAAATCCTGCTCGTTATATTTCAACTCTTTCTCCCGCTTTCTCTCCGCCAGTTCGCTGGGGTGAAGTGAACATTTCAGCGACGTATATTCCCATAAATCATTTAGCAGCGCACCCGGAACGTCCCGGCGACTAATAAAAATCCAAGCGTTCCATTCTATCATTCTCCGTTGACACGTATAAATGTCTGGCTCGCCTGTGACAGACTGCGAAAAGCTAGGCTCGGAGGTGCGCGGAATTTATATATATATATATATATATATATTTTCCTTACTAATATCATAAACGCGAAAGTTTGTATGTATGGGTGGATGTTTGTTACTCTTTCACGCAGAAACAGCTGAACGGATCCGGATGAAATTTTGCACAGAGATAGATTATAGTGGATTAGCGCATAGGCTATTTTTTATTCCGGAAAAATACACATCAAAATGACCACGCGAACGAAGTCGCGGGCAACATATGTTTATATAATTAACCACGTCAATTCTTAACAATAAAATGATAATGGGGATTTTAATCTTTTGTTCATAGGAAATTATGGAGTTATGGAGTATATTTTAATAGCCTTGCCATCAATGGTGCTAGCGGAGTGGTAGAACGCCGGCTTCTCGTTCGGGAGGTCGTGGGTTCGAATCCTGGCATGTATCAATGACTTTGTTTTCTAATTTACGTACGTTTGTGAAGTTGTAGTAGCAATACCACTCGCTAACTGTGGGAGGAAAACATCGTGAGGAAACCCTAGTGTTGGAGGTATTTGCATACCTTAGCGAGCAAGCTACGTACAGTATACGTACGTACAATGTCTAACTAGAACCAGAACTAGCCTTACCATCAATCATGTTTTATCAATAATATGGCGACGGCTTGTGTATTCTTATTCTAAGTATGAGATGGCCAGCGAATATATTTTCTTTGCAAAAGGGCAGTCACACACATACCTACGCTAAAAAAGATCAAAATGCCTATGGAAAAACTCCCTACTTACACAAGAGTTATTTCTTCCCCGTCGAAGATTGCCTTCCCTCATAGGGCCATTAGCATAAATCTCCCAGCGGGCCCCTAATTTGCAAATCGTTAGCTCGCGAGTAATCGAAACATCCCACGCTCGCCCAAATTGTTGCTAAGAATTTCAATATGTTTGCTTTTCCGCCCTCGCCTACGTTATTGGAAGTCGTGCCATATTCTTTCTGAGGTATCACCTGTATCACCTAAACTATAACGGAAGTGATAAACTAGTATGCCAGGTACTGGCAGTCATAGTGATGAACATGACTGTGTCTGGCATGCCAATTTCTAGAACAGTCTCGTAATCTGCCAATGTAGTGTTTGTTAAATGGATAATACTCATGAGGAACTTACGCCTGTATCCCGGACAGGCAGGCTGAGGTCAGGGTTTGCATCTTGCCAGTAGTTGCCAGGCGTGAGCTTATGTAATGTAATGTATTTACTAGGAAATAACTAGTTCAATTCAATTCAATTCAAATATTTTTATTCATTGTAAAAACAGAATGTTTACTTAATGAACGTCAAAGTTGCTAGTTTCACAATTAATGGATTATGTGGAGAAGAAACTAACAAAGAAACTCCACATTTATTCTTTTCAAAACACGTTTTAACTTAATTAACAGAGTTTTCAACTTAAAATATTAGTCATGAATGTGTTGAACACTAGTCACAATCGTCCTTTAAATAATATTAATCTACTGTTTAATGCCAAACATCTTTGTCTTCTAAATAATCCTTGATGTTATAGTAAGCCTTTTTGCACAGAATGTGCTTAACACATTTTTTAAATCGCGTTGGAGGTAACTCTAATATATCTTGAGGAATTTTGTTGTAGAACCTTATACAGTGCCCCATAAAGGATGTGTTAACTTTTGCAAGTCTAAATAGTGGAAATGACAATTTATGTTTATTTCTAGTATTAACATTATGGTGGCCACCAACATTTTCGAAGTCTTTGATATTTTTTCTAACGTACATAATATTTTCATAAATGTATTGACATGCAACTGTTAAGATGTTGGTTTCTTTGAAGAAATCTCTTAGCGAATCCCTACTACCTAACTTGTAAATAAATCGGATGGCTCTCTTCTGCAAGATGAAGATAGTCTCAATGTCTGCTGCCCGGCCCCATAGTAGTATACCGTAGGACATAATACTATGGAAGTAACTAAAATAAACAAGCCTAGCAGTTGCAACGTCAGTGAGTTCCCTGATTCTTTTCACTGCATATGCTGCAGAGCTAAGTCTGTGTGCTAATTTTACAATATGTGGACCCCATTGTAGTTTTGCATCGATTGTGATGCCCAGAAATACAGTATCATCTACAAATTCTAATTTTTCATGTCCAATTACTATGTTGTTCTCAACTACTCGTACGTTAGGTAAGGAAAACTTTATACATTTTGTCTTTTTAGAATTTAGCAGCAGATTATTTGCTGTGAACCAATCTAGTACTTGCGAGAGAGCATTATTTGCATCGTCAAGATTATTTTCTTGTCTCCTTATTTTAAAAATAAGTGACGTGTCATCAGCAAATAACACTATCTCAGACATTTTTTGTACCATAAACGGTAAATCATTTATATAGACTAGGAAAAGGAGCGGCCCTAAGATAGATCCCTGCGGGACTCCTATTTTTACAAGTGAACCCGAGGATTTAATACGATTTACGTCTGCTTTTTGGACCCTTCCTTCTAAATACGATCTTAAAAGATCTAAACCTGCACCCTTTATTCCGTAGTATTATATAGAACTCGTTCCGTACCATACAACCAAGGATGTTTTAGCCAAAACGTTCTTGCATACAACATTTAACATTTGAATATTTCAAGCATCTACCTGTTGCCGTTATTAATATCGAGCAAAAAATGGCAAAAAAAATCACGTTTTTTGTATGGGAGCCCCCCTTAAATATTTATTTTATTCTGTTTTTGTATTTGTTGTTATAGCGGCAACAATACATCTGTGAAAATTTCAACTGCCTAACTATCACGGTTCATGAGATACAGCCTAGTGATAGACGGACCGACGGACGGACGGATAGCAGAGTGTTAGTAATAGGGGTTCCTTGCCCTTTGTCAGGTTCTCATAGATTCGGGTTTGTGTAGAGATATTTTTGGCCAGCGCCTTTAAAAAAAATCAAACTAGCATATTTGATAGGTAGGGCACGTTAATTTTGCTACGGCTTTCAAACCACTCCAAATTCATGGTCTATATGAAATGCACCAAAGATTCTGTTCGAATATAATAAGCTGTCCTTTACTAATGCTGCACGAAAGTGTAGTTATTTTATTAAACAGTTGGCCCTAATATGAGTAGAACCCTTTTTAGAAAATCATACCAATGACTGTAAAGCGACCCATTATTAAATACATAGTTCTAACAAGTGGCAAAACCTGGTCTCTATCTACCCCTCTGTTTCTACCGTAAGTTAATGTAATGTAATTTAGTTAAGACTGAGTTTTACAAACAGAAAAACTTTCTATATTATACCACTTTTTGTTCGAGTCTGGCTCTTACAGCGCAATAATAGAGCCTGTGTTACAATTAAGCCAACACTAATCGGTGGCTGAAAGGTATTTCGCTACCAAGCACTAGCATTAGTTTATGCAGCCTAACTGATATGTGAAGCTTGATTGGCATTTAATTAAAGTAATTGCACACAATGTATGCGCAATCACCGGGTAAGTTATGACAGGAGAGCCGGTGTAATGAAATATGTGGCGGTAGGACAGGCAGGAGGCTATTTTTGGAGAGGTTTGATTAATAACCTGTGGTGGGTATTACACATGAATGTACGCCCTTTCTAAAGGTATAACCGCACTTGACCTACGTATGCGCACTATCATATGCCAGACGCTGTTTTTACTTTTCGAGGTGCACTCGTAAAATATGATTTTTAATGTATAAAATCTATCTTCTAATCTTCTTCTTTTCTAAAAGGCAAAGTTCTGACTGACTCATCAACGCCCAGCCTAAACCGTTAGAAAGGTGAAATTTTTCAGAGAGGGTGGGTCCCTTTATGAAATAAGGCCAGATTTTACGAAATTAAACCCCTAAAGAGGTGAAAGGTGTTTCAAAGTTTGTATGGGAAGCAAAATATTTATGGTCAGACTTATACAAAACAAATATACGTCAAAACATTTGATGAGACACGTATTTCACGATTTTTCAACATTGTACGTAAGAGGGTAAAAAGGGTTTCTTTAAAATTTGGTATAAATGAAGTCAATACAATACATGAAATATTAATTTCATGGTGTTCCAAAATTCAATCCCTAAAAGGGTGAAAAAGGGTGTCAAATTTTTTACTGTTTGTTATTTTCCTAAAACTTATTATAATCATACTTCAATACAAAAAAATACGTAGGTACCTATTTTTCAGTTTTTTTATTCAACCCCAAGACAGAGAAAGGGGGTGTCATATTAAAATATTTATAGTCTACTGTGTATGTCAATACAATTAATGAGACAATTTTTTTTATTTTACCCCTAAGAGGGTGAAAAGGTGTGCCAAAATTTAGTGGGGTGTAAAAAATGTCGATGAATTTTCTTGAAACTTAGTGCTATTATCTATACATAATTCTAAATTATTATTTAGAATCAAATTCTGTTTTTTTAAACGTCGTTGTTTTGGTAGGCAAAGGTTTTCCAACGTACGACCACCTCTATGCATTATAATTACGCAAACTTTTTTTAAAGGCAATGGAAGTCAAAAGTTAAGATAGACATATCCACATGCTTTTAATCTGTGATCCATGCTAATGAAAACAAGTGATAGGTTAAAAAATCTTGGGACCTACCTACATCACCATCATCATCATCAGCCATTTGACGCCCACTGCAGGACATAGGCCTCCCTCATGGTTTTCATAACCATGTTTCTCAGTTTATCAAAATCCAACCCCTAAGTCGGCTAAAGGGGTGTCAAAGTTATATTAAAAGCAAATTTATCAAAAATAAAATATACTTTGCATACACACGTCGGTCATGACAGTACATTAGTAGTTTGATAAATCATGAGACAATATTCGCTTTATTTTCTTTGCCTCGACGGTTACGCTCTCACAACTTCAGCTTTTCTCGTAGGAAACAAACTGGCGAACTAGCACTGAAATGTTCCTATTGTTATAATATCGATCAAGAGCTCGTTTTCCGACAAAAGGCTAGGCCGAGAGCCTCTTGAGGGGAATTCGGACCTGAAATAAAACAAACTCAGAAGTACAGTTGACAGTAGGTACATCGATATTTTTTAAGGTTACGTAGTCAACAAGGAACCCTTATAATCTCGCCACGTCCGTCCGTCTACCTGTCTGTCTATCTGTTCGCGGCTTACCACTGCGAAGCTGAAATTTGGCATAGAGAAAACGGTCCGAAAAAATACCAATTTCATAATAAAACACCAAAATATTTGATGAAAACCAAACATCTCGAACAAGATTTTTGCAAATTAAACTTGTTTATTATTTCAGTATCAGGTATATCGAAATGATAAAAAAATAAATATTCGGAAAGCTAAATTTACTAAAATTATAGAAATATATATTTTATTGAGATTTTCTATTAAAATTGGGTGAAAAAAAGTTCCACGGCGCGGCGCAGAGGCCTAATTACAATTATAATACGATTTCTCTAGTAAACGTTCAATTTGGATACTATGAGGCAATATTTTACAGATAATTTGTTTTTTTTTATATTTTTGATTTTTGAAACATAGTGCAGTCATTGCTGACTGAAAAGGTCAATTTATCAGATGTTAATTTTATCACCCCAATAATTTTCACTGCTTATAAGGGCTAAAAGTTTCTGTTCGAACAAGTAAAATCAGTAATTACAAACTGCATTCACAAATTTTTGAAGGATGCTACGTTTAGCAAAAAAGGAGCAGTATGTCACGTGTTTTTTTTTTGTCATTCCAGTTGATTTTACTGCTTATAAGGTTTAAAAGAGAGATCTTCGAACGAATAAAATCAAACATACATACACTGAACCCAAAAGACATACAGACAGGTCGGCAGATGCAAAAATGACTGCAAGTAGGGCTACATGGGTGAGGAGCGGAATCACTGCTGTTCCACTCAGACTATGGAGCACCGCTCTGTGTGTCCCTTGTGCCCGTCCACATGTACTCGAGAGGACTTGCTGGAGGCCACAAACGCTGGAGTGCGCGTGGCTGAGTTCTGGGCCAATAAAATCTAATTGGTTTTGTCACCGACACGATAAGAAGAAGACGATGAAGATGACGATTCTCACAAATTCTCAAGGACAGATTCCAAATTCCCTATTCATGGACGAGTTCTTCTCAGTGTACTTATTTTGTGCGCTAAGGGCCATTTGAGGTACTTAACGAGGTACGTTCAGGGCCAACAATAAGCCGAGACTTATCAAAACTCGCATTTGAGAAACGGTTTTTTAGTTGGGGCCTTGGAAGTAGCTACATGCAAATTACGTGGGCTGCTTAGCGAAAACCAGCGTTGCAATGGATGACTGCTGCAACCTTATGCTGAGGTGGGCCCATTTTGGGCGCCCAGTACTTAAAACCTCCCAACACTTCTGGTATTTTTTCCTTCCTATATTATTATTGTTTGTTTTTGTGTTGTACTTTTTAAGGTTATTACCCTATTACCCTATTACTAAGACTCCGCTGTCCGTCCATCCGTCCGTAAGTCTGTCACCAGGCTGTATCTCATGAGCCGTGATAGTTAGACAGTTGAAATTTTCACAGATGATGTATTTCTGTTGCCGCTATAACAACAAGTAAAAACAGAATAAAATAAATATTTGAAGGGGCTCCCATAGTCCCATACAACAAACGTAATTTATTTGCCGTTTTTCGCTCGATATGAATAACGGCAACAGGTAGACGCTTGAAATATTCAAATGTTGTATAGATAATGGCACGAAACCCTGCGTGCGCAAGTCCAACTCACACTTGCCCGGTTTTTTTACTGCTACCCACATTTTCTTTGCGTTTTCTGTTAAATGTTGTGGTTTGTATGCTGTGACGATTTTATATGTTTTTAGTATTTTGTCGTCAAATAAATTACCTAAATTTTCTTTCTTTCTTTTCAAACAGGAAGTTTTAAGACAACCAAGACAAAAACCAAGGCACTTATTTGTCAGTTAATTCCTCCTCTCAGAACAAATTCTCGTATCCAAAATTAATGTTGCGTACAGATGACTGAGCAAATGCAAACTGACACTCACTAGTTTGTGATAGTTTCATTAGGTATCCAATTTGTACCGAATTTATGTTTGTAAGTTGGTAAATAAGGAATAATATTTATTTATAATTATGCTGATTAATAAACCAATGAAACTAATGAGGCTGTGTCTTTTCCTGTCATACCGAGAATAAATAAATAGTAATAATAACAATCCGTGTGGCGCCGGATTAAGAATAGCGTGGATGTCGTAGAAGGCGACTAAGGAAATAAATTACCAGGAGACGAGCAGCAGCGTCTTTCTGAGATGCCAACCACGCACTGCGATTGCCAACCCGCCTTCCAAGCGAGGCGATTATGGCAAAACCTCTCATGGTTATGAACACCATGAGGGAGGCCTATGTCCTGCAGTGGGCGTCAAATGGCTGATGATGAATAATAACAATATTTATTTTATTTCAAGTAAGTAAAACTCATTTTAGTTAGTAGGCTTAAAACTATATATGTAAATACTTATAGCTAAAGGCACAATATATTATAAATTACATTTAACAGTACACGTTAGAGTGTACATGCAGGCTGGCACAGTGACGCATGTAGGGCGAATCTAGGCGGCCTAACAATATAAATAAATTAAAATATATCGGCATGCGCAGCGTAGGACGACCAGCCACAAGATGGACAGATGACCTCATCCAAGTGGCAGGAAGGCGCTGGATGCAGGCCGCTTCCAACCGGTTTTTTTGGAAATCCATGGAGGAGGCCTATGTCCAGCAGTGGACCTCTTGTGGTTGAATGATGATGATGATGATAATATGTAGAAATGTCAGGTGAAACTTAAGTGAGTGCTACTACGCTGCTACTAATCAATATAAACAACTTTTATTCGGAGAGCAACTCAAATACCTATATCAAAAAAATACAGCTATTTTAGTAATACAGCTATTTTTATAAAAAAAATACAGCTATTTTAGTTTTCGAATGCCAGCATTTACCATTGACTTTGTTTTCTGAGAGCATTTGGGAAGTTATAGTAGCTATACCACTCGTTGTGAAGGAAAACGTCGTGAGGAAACACGCGTGTCTGAGATTTTCACATACCTTAGGGCTGGAAATTCCAATCCGTGGTGGGCACGCGTGGTAATTAGGCCCGTAGTCTCTCAGTACCCTGTGGTGGGACGTATATAGAATACATAAAAGAAGCATACATTCGCTAGAGAAAATACATTATAAATAAACCTGCCAAGTACGTCGTGTCAACCAGCCAAAACGCACTTGGCGGATTTCTTTACAATGTATTTTTTCTACCGAATGTAGAAAGTATTTTTATCTGCTTTACAAAACTAACCATTTCATCAAAGTTATTTTCAAAGCTTACGTAGCTGTAATAGGTTTCCTTTAAAGCTCATTATATGTGCTATTACCGTGAAGATTTTCACTTTTCTACAATTAACCGTTGAGCCAGGAGGGGGGGGGGGGGAACTCTAACAAAAAATGGCGCTTTAACCACTCGTCTGCCGCGACACAGATCTGTGTCCAACTTAGTATGGGCCACCTATACGTTGCGTTCCGCGAGGGCAGTTCAGGAGTTAAAGCTTCATATTTCGCAAACAGAAACTCTAAATCGAATTTCGCCACGCTAAGGTGAAGGCGAGAAAAAAAATTGCATCCTTAATTTAGGTATTGGGGAGGTACCCTCAAAATATATTTTTTATATTTTATTCTACCATTTTGTCAGGTAGTTGATATGTACTCGTATATCCATACCAGATGGAAGGGCATGGCGAAATTATAAGGGTTCTTTGTTGACTACGGGAATGTATAGAAAAACTGATAGTTTTTTTGATATTTCCATTTTTATTCGTATGATGAAGGATGCTTATTTCCTTTCGTTGTTAGCACTCCTTGATATAATGTAGCTGTTCTATTAGAACGTCACTGGATCAATCAAAAGCATAAGTTTCTCTTACAAGCGCGTTCTTATATTAAAGTCTAGAGAATTTCATTACAAGGGAGAGCTAGAATTTGATACAATATAGAGATGTCTGCTCGTACGTTCCCTCTTCATTTTCTCTTCAGATCCTGAGTGTCTGGTCTCACCAAGTAGCACAGAAAGTTACATTGAAGTTAAGAATTGTGTTTAGAACAGTTTTTCTAAATATACAGGAAAATTGGGCCCTTATTATGAAAAATGCGACATTATCGGAAGAAGCGAGACAATCTTTTATATATAGATAATATGTATTGTATATATGTAAATATAATTTTTTTTATTTTACTAGTATATTACATAGTGAGTTGCAAGTCAATATATTTCAAAAATTCTTTCACTAGTATTTAGAATGGATCTTCAGGGTGGACATAGATTAATCCAATAGGCTGTAGTTTAATCCGTTTATCACGCAAACCTAGTCGCGAGCGCTGCTAGTTTCTAGCAAAATTAATGTCACAACGTTTTTTTACACATGTTACCTACGTCCAATGCACGTAACAACACGAATATATCCAAGGTAACCGCGGAGTGCACTGCAGCATCTGAGTGGTCCCTTCTCCTATCTAGTGTGAGTGAAGGTGCCACTGGACGCTGTATAAATCATCTCATTACGTCGATGCAAAGGCTTTTTATAATGTCCTATTCGCAAAATGTTCTAGTCGCAAAATGTCCCTTGATGCAAAATCTCGTAGTCGTAAATTATCCAAGTCGCAAATTATCCAACGTGCTTAACGCCCCATTCGCAAAATGTCTAGTCGCAACTTATCCTAGTCGCTGAATGTCCTATTCCCAAAATGTCCTAGTCGCAAATTATCCTAGTCGCTTATTTTCCTATTCGCAAAATGTCATAGTCGCAAATTATCCTTGTCGCTAGCCTAGTCGCAAAATGTCTGAGTAGCAGAGCGTCCTAGTCGTGAAATGTCCTAGTCGCAAATCGTCGTTGTTGCAAAATATCCTGCACTAGCACTACCCGAGGGTCAGGTAGGGTAACGAGGGTAAACACGTGGACGCTAATGGCCTTAACCTCTTCTGTTAGCCATTTTCTTTAAATGTTCTCTTCCTACGCCCTCTGATCATTATTGTTCTATACTTGCACCACGATTTCGGTCTCCGGTAGCGTCTAGACAACCGAGAGCGGTTCAATGGTAATATGGCAGATACAATGTGAACAATCTATCGAAAATTGGGCTTAAGTGGAGGCGATATTGTACTTGGTTAGCGCAGAGACGTGAGAGGTCTGATCAAACCGGTTTTAAAGTAAATGACTCCTAATTGGTATAATAACGCCGCGTTGCTGAAAAGTCTGGGATAAAATTGGTAATTTTTTTGCGGAAACCGAATGAAATATTAGGCTATTGACCGTTCTACGCTGTTGGATCTAGAAATTGCTACTAGTTATTGAAAGTTTGCAAAAAATGTTTCAAAATAAGATATTATGTTGTTTCACCATCAGTGGCGATAGTTAGCATCGAGTAAAATATTCTGCTCATCATCATCAATAAATATTATATTTTATCCTGCGAACAACTATGAAATTGCGAAAAAAATATTTGCTCCTTCATGTAGAGCAGAAAGGTACAAAAATATAATATGTGTTTGGCAATAATAATGTCTGGTGTTAAATTTGATCATGGGTAGATATAGTAATGTTATCATTTAAGACAGATTAAAGAATGTTTGCCCAAAAATAAAAGCGAAGAGAAAACGAAAACAAAATTGAAACCAGTCGAGAGAAACGGGTGTCCTTTGGCCATTCGATTACGAATATGGATGAGGTCCGGAGTCCAATGTCTTTTAGCCTCCTTACCACTAAGATCTGTAGTTCGATAATATGATTCCTTGCACGCTATCTCACTCTATCAAACAGCAGCCCTTGTTGTATATTGATGAAAAAAAATGCACCACGCTGTTGCTCGCAACTTAATTTCCATTGGATTTGGTGTGAGTACTGGACGGTGGACGTAGTCAATATTACGGAAATACAATTGTCAAAACGAACCATTTCTTCTATAGGGAAATCTTTGAAATCGAAAAAATATATCACATGTTCCATACTTAAGGGGCTCTTGGAAGCAATACTAGCGCCATCGAAGAAAATAAATTATGTCTTTTTTTACAGATCGTATTTGCAAAAAGTGTCTGTAAAATCACTAATTGTATCTAGTCCCAGGCATAAATTGTATCTAGTCCCAGGTTCGTGATCTTAGGTTCTTTGTCGTGGGTCCTAAAAATCACTGTTAACATGATTGAGAGATTGTACAGATATTTTTTGAAAATTCGATCTGTAAAAGAAGATATGATTTTATCTACACTCATATCATAATCTTCAAATTAAGAATTCAAAGGTAAACACATATTGACAGGCTTTAAACAATACATAACTTTAAGGAAAATTTAAAAAAAAAGTGTAATATAAAGTTACATTAAAGGTCAGATTTTTCACTTTATGTTACAGTTATTTTTTTTAAAGTGTTGCTGTGATCAAGGAACAAAACTTAAGTTTTTTTTTTAATGTCAAAAGTTGACTCTATAAAAAACCTAATTTCATTTTTGTGGTACCAAAAGTGCAACTAAAAATACCTAAAATTGCGCGCGCAAAACTGAGTGCAGACGACTGAATGTCAAGATACTTTTGTCGAAATTGCGCCATTTTGTTTCAAAAATTTCATTATGAGTGTAGATAAAGTAGTGTATGAGACTGCACATAACTTGGTATTAAAACACTCGCGAATGCTATTAAAAACTCGCCAAGGCTCGTTTTTTAAAATCTCGCTCGTGTTTTAATAACCCTCATTATGTAACAGTCACATAAACTACAATTTTTTCATTAGTGGCACTAGTTAACCTACTGGATCCCTTTAACCACCACCAGCAGAAATGAAATATACGACATGTAATATTATTTTTGCGAAAAAACAAATTGTATTAACGAGTGGAGATCCCCTTTGTGGGACGTATTATGCGTACCACAGTTGATTCATCGGACGGGAATCCCTCTAATACTTAAGAATAACTCTAAAGTCACTTTAGATTTCTCAAAAAGGAGACAGAACGATACTGCTCATAATTAGTTAATAATAATCAAGATTCGACCCATTAACTGTATGACTAGACAGATACCTAAGTTTAGAATAAGTGGCATGTTTCTGTAATATCTCCGTATTAAATAAATAAATAAATAAAATAAATAAATACCTAGCAAATATTATTCAGTGGAATTCGTAATTTAGAATCCGGCAGTAAGACTGCAAATGCCGCTGTTTCAAGCAATCAACGGATCTTTATGCTAGACATTCTAAAGTCACTTTGGATTACATAAAAGAGAGAGAGAGAGACAGACAAATACTCAATATTTTTTATGACTCGCGATGCTCATAAATATTTTATTAAGGTGACTGAGTTTACTTACTAAAATATCGCGATTAGACCTGTAAAATGTATAACAAGACGATATTTAATATTATTCAGTGGAATTCTTAATTCAGAATCCGGCCGGCAGTGAGACCGGCAATTCCGCTGTTTCAAGCATCCCATCTTTATGCTAGACATTCTCCGTTCTTCTTACAGAGACACCCTTACCCGGTGGCAATTTTGTTGAAGCCCTCAGTGGGAAAATATGTAGATAAAAGGTTCCGCTGATTTTGTGGAAATCCTTACCTTTTGCTGTTTGGATGCCGTCTTGGCAGAAAACTCCTGTTCTACAGGCTGTTGTTATTATTATTATACCAATTCTTTATAACATACAAAGTTTTGCACATAGACGAGCTTAATGCTGGTTAACATTATCTATCTACCGGCATGGGTCAGCACGATGACGATAGTCGTGCGTTTTAAACGTCAAAAGTTGCGACGATTCTGTACATTAACCGTCAAAATGACATTTTAGCGGCACAAAAAGCGTGACTCGTGCCGTCATACTACCCATGCTGATGTTATTAAAAATCAAGCCTTATATTTACTAAGTGTCGTTTTCAATGTTTATTATAATTCGTGCACATTGCATAACCGAGTCTTCCGATTAAGAAGTAAATCTGTGGGTTAATCGACTTTGCTTATATCAGTTGTCATGGTAAACTATGAATTGTAGTTCTATGAAATACGGCTCTGGTGTACAGTGGCTTTATTCCCATACTTTTTAGCATTCTTTTTGAAATCGAGTAAAAAGCACGCACATGATGAAGTGAGGAATACGTGGGTCTTAACCGTATAACCCACAGATTTCCAAGTAGGAAAATT
This sequence comes from Yponomeuta malinellus, assembly GCA_947308005.1. Lineage (NCBI taxonomy): Eukaryota > Metazoa > Arthropoda > Insecta > Lepidoptera > Yponomeutidae > Yponomeuta > Yponomeuta malinellus. The sequence goes on along the minus strand of OX371006.1, from coordinate 7,648,152 downwards.
GCGGCGCAATATACATCAAATTGTCATAATAGACTACGACTTGTTTTTTTTCGCCCCAGGCGGACACACTTCGACCAAATAGAGGATGTATAAGCAAAGGGCGAAATACGAAGTTCCCTATACCGGCGTGCGTGCATGCAATGACTAATAAACGTTGATGAAGCGAAAGAGATTTGTCAGAATCGTGGCAATATGGCAAACCTTGGTCTTTGCCTACCCCTCTGGGATACAGGCATGAGTTTATGTAATTAAATATTGTATTTTCATGAAACGCAGTCTCGGACTCAGACTGAAGGTGTGTCGGATCGCCGACCAATTCAGACAACAGCCGGAGAGTCCGGGGAGGTCGTATAACTCGTAGACTCGGACAAGATGGCCCCGGCTCGTATTTTGTGGAAAGGTCACCGTCGCTCTTCGTGATCTATGTGCCGTATCCACGGGCCCTACACCACTTTAGGCTGTGGCCCAAACGAAGAAGAAGCGCGGATTGACGGAAAAGAAACAATGACCGAAAAAGCTCCCAGGAGGTAGCTGGGAGGATGTCTACCGACTTTGAAAATGAGAGTTGTTATTTTGACGGCTATGTTTGTCTGTGTGTGTGTCTGTGGAGTCGTTGCACCCAAACGAATAGATCGATATTTTTGAGGGTTCCGTAAAGAAAGGTTCAGGGACCCTATTAATAACATTCCACTGTCTGTCTGTCACCAGGCTGTATATCATGAGCTGTAATAGCTAGACAGTTGAAATTTTTACAGATTATGTTAATCCGTTTACAGCGGAATAAAATAAATATTTGACTGGGGCTCCCATACAATAAACCTGATTTTTTGTCCCTTTTTTGCTTGCAACAGGTAGATGTTTGAAATATTCACAGAATATTTAGTTTTATATTCACTTCAAAAATAAATAATTAAATTGAAATAAAATAAATAGTTAAGGGGGGCTCCGATACAACAAACGTATTTTTTTGTTCGATATTAATAACGGCAACAGGTAGACGCCTTAAATATTAAAATGTTGTATAAATAGAGGTACGGAACCCTTCGTGCGCGAGTCCTATTCTCACTTCATCATCATCATCATCATCAGCCTATTCTCACTTGGCCGGCTTTTTTAAGCCGATAATAATAATTGAAAAACGAGTTTATCAGTAAAGTCTTAGTAACTTGGGCCTCTGTGTAGACACATCAATATTACAGAAAGTTGTGGTGAAATCGAAAACATAAATTTAAGAACTGGACTGGTTTAGGTATTAATATTATTTATTGGATTTTTCCCGTTGAAAAGCAAGAGGGATGACAAATAGCTTTGTAAAATATTGTTTTAGCAATCCGGACGGTAACGACGACCCCAATATTTTTCTCTCCATATTTATAGGTATATGTTTTTTTGGGATTTGCAGAATAAAGGCCTAATTCCCCGAATGATACTTTGTTCAGATCACATTCAAAAAGCTCTACTCCACACAAAAGTATTCAAATCACCAGCTGTGTTTAATAAACTTCACTACATCATTAACTACAAGTATGTAGACACCAGAATCAGAATATTGCTTTCATGAACAAAGGTAAAAAAATGTCTTAAATATCCAATAGTCTATTCCAGGCTCTACCTAATATGGTTAGATGAAGGTTCATGCAGGCATTCAATAATGAATGAATGAATAATGAATGTTGATGAAGCAAAAGAGATCTGTCAGGGTCGTGGCAAGCAGACCCTGGTCGAGCCTACCCCTCCAAGACACAGGTGTGAGTTTCTTTTATGTTATGTTATGTTATGCAATATTTTTAGTGTGAATGTTATGCACATCATTACATACTCGTAGAAACGGAATTCTGACATGCAAAAATCCTAAATTAGGATTCCGTGGCTTAAATCCTAATTTCTGTAACAATATATATTTGCAAGTTTCAAGAAGAAAATTCAATTACTATCTAATCAAATTCAATTTCAAAATTGTTATCCATTATTTAAACATTTACTTAATGAACGTCAAAGGTGTTAGTTTCAAAATTAATAGATAATATGATAAATGAACTAACAAACAAACTCCACACTCTCTTCAAATCACGTTTTACCGTCATCATCATCATCATCAGCCATTTGATGCCCACTGCAGGGCATAGGCCTCCCTCACGGTTTTCCAAGCCTTTCGGTCCTGTGCCGACCGCATCCAGCGACACCCCGCCACCGTCGTCAGACCTTCTGGTGGGAGGCCTGTCCACGCTGCGTCGTCCGGTCCGCGGTCACCAGGTCAAAACTTTTTCACCTAAACGACCATCAGTTCTCCAAGCTATGTGCCCCGCCCACTGCCACTTCAACTGAGCAATTCTTCAAGCTATATCAGTAACTCGGGTTCTTCTGCGGATCTCCTCATTCCTGACTCGATCACGCAGTGAAACTCCTAACATAGCTCTCTCCATTGCCCAGAGGCCCATAGTCAGCGACGTTTTACCTTTACTTTAAACCTAACAGAGTAGAAGTTTCAATTCGTCATATATGTTTACCCTGTCCAAACACTTTTTAACATCATTGGGACTTTCAAAAAGGCAAAACACAGTCCCCCGTATGTTTGCCTTTTGATTTCCACTCGATAAGAGTAACTAGCCAATCCCCAATGCGAGTTCCATGTTAAATGGTCTGTAAACAGACAGAATGTCTTTGGATAGGTATCATAGAAAGGTTGAAATAGAAGGTACATTGGGTTAATGGTATACTTACTGATTTGTTTGTTTGTTACACTTTATAATAACTATGTAATTTTATTGTAATATAGTTTATATTATTATTATTATTATTTATTCATTTTTTATCTTTGTTCTTGCAATAAATCTTTCTTGGCACTGCCCCTTGCACTATCCACATAACCCAAGGTTAGCTGGAAGAAAATACTTACAAGTATTAAGCTCGCCTTTGTACAAACACCCCTTTTGTGCAATAAAGTATTTTTGAATTGAATTTAATATTGCACAAAATACAAAATTTAGCACTTAAAGGGTTCCAGGAAGTGCAAAAAGTCTACATAGATAACTAATAAAATAAGGAAAATAAATATCAAGCTATATCTACATAAAAAAATTATAAACGTACTTATAAAAATATAGTACTTACACTACTAAAAACATAGTTACATAAAATAATAATATTATAGTTTAGAAAAGAAGTGTTCTTTGAGATTCATACGGAATAGTGACACCGACGAGCTGTCGCTAACTGTCTTTGGTAGAGAGTTCCACTGGCAAGCAGCGCGCACAGAGAACGAGTGGAAATAGAACTCAGTGTTGCAGCCTAGGAGTTGCAATGTTCTAGTATCGCAAGTTGCCTGTGGTCTGGCTCGCGGTGGCAGAGTCAGGAGTCTCTCTGTAAGATACGGCGGCCCAGGGTTTTTGAGTACATTGACTACACAATAAAGGAGCGTAAGCATGTGCAGGTTACGACGCATCCTAATAGGAAACCAATTCAGTTGCCTATGGAAGTCGGACACGTGGTAAAACTTCCTAAGGCCAAAAATTTTCAGTTTCCGATGCGCTCTGAAGTTGCAATAATTTTAATGCTTTTTATTACGACTAAAATGTTTATTCAGGTGTATTTTTCCTTAGTTGAATAGTTTAGTGGAATAGTAATAGCTATTAAAAAAAGAACCGTATTCATCGCTAGATTCGAGTGAATTGTCGGGCTCGAGCGCGACGTTGACGACCCTTCCGAACATATCCCTGCTTCATAATAAGGGCTAATCTCAAACGAACTAAAGCGACTACAGCGCCATTGACATCTGTGTCGCACGCCAACCGATTGTAGATGAACTGTAGACCCAGTCCCGATGAAATATCTATACCTTATTAATTTGTGGCAAGGCTTTTCAGCCCAGCCATGACACTCAATAATGTACGACGGCTATCTCTATGAAAGAGTAATGCACGTCACGGTGAAATTGAGTTTTCGCTCGAAAATATTGTGGTCATCGGAACGCTGTTACTTAGATGTCTATTTTTGCTTTGTTAGGAAGGGGAGGCATAACATGATTCATGTAGCTAACGTTATCGAACGATGTCTGAATAGCTTTGGTATAAACCGTCACAAGCAAAATTAAAACTGCCACCCAGAAACTGGCAGCTAGATAGAACGTGTTATGAAATGAGTATACTTCTAACAAATGTTAAAATACAGACGTGGTTTACGTGTTGAAATTTTTATATACTTAGTTTTTGTTAGAAAAACATGGTGTAAAGTTCAACTACGATTTTGGTGAATAATTTTCTTTATCAAAAACTAAGTATAGGATAACAAAAATTTACCCGAAAATTCCAAATGGTCCCTGATTTTGCTAAGTATACTATTTTACCACTTTGCATCACAAAATGGTAAAATAGAATATTCCTTATGGTACACCAGAAATTCTATTCAAACCTTATAAATAATAAAGTACAGTATAATTGGCAATAGTGTTCACCATAATATGCTACTTTGAAATAAAACCTTTACTGTGGGATGTCTCTGCATCATATCTTAATAATTTTACTACTGTCTCTACATTAAAAGTATTCTAGAAGAGTTAAACGCGAGCTTCAGTCATATTGTAACTACACTAAACTATTTGATTCCTACCTTGCTCAGCCGGAAACTTGTAAATTATGCACTCGCCCAAAGTGTCGTCTGACTGTAATATTGATTCGGGGGACAAAAGTAACAGTAACGTAGAAGGACCGACTTGATGGGTTTGGTCAAAAATTCCGGATATAACACTAAAATAGCTTAGGCTCGAAACGCTAGTTGACTCATATCAACTCATAACTTCATTCCGGAAAGTTAGTAATAAAAAAAATTTGAAAATAAAATGTTTGCGTGTTTAAGACTCAATTTAGGACGGAAATTGTCATGAAACTTGGACCTGTGCGGCCTGTGCCAATGTCTTATCCTGTTAGTGCATAGTCAAAGAACGAGTGAAAAATTCATTTTTAGCAAGTGACGGCTGCGCCCCCTAGTACCACCTGGAGGCGCTCATTTGAGAAGAGAATCATCTGGAAAGACCTAGAAGTTGTCGCACAATATTTCTCTGAGTAAATAAAATAGGATCGCAAGAAGTGGTAGTACCTTCTACTAACACTATGTCCCTAATAAGGGATAAGCCGGACATCATCGTCACAATTATCTCACCCACCCGAAATAAGGTTCACTGTTTGATAAAATAAAAGAGCTGCATACAATATGCCACTCTCAGCTCATCCCATCCGCCAACTTTGTAGCGGTTGTCTGAGGTGTATCTTTTACCACTTTTTTCTAACTGTTTACATCCTCCTAAGGATGTAACAAGGAATCAAAATATTAAAGCCACAAAACTATTTGATTCTTGGGTTAGCTTTGATTGGCTAAAGGCCTTCTGGAACATCCTTTATTTTGTGCTCGTCTCGATACAATATTCATATTGGAGCCATCGAGTTGCTTTACTGAAATGTCATGTGTAATGCAGTTTTCACGTAGCCAATTAAATATTTTGCTATTTATTCACGGGTGGGGGTGGGGTTTTGTTTGTGTTTCACCTGTGTTTGCTGATATATTTGGAATTTGGCTTAAGTAGTTATGTTGTCAATTGTAGCAAATAAGTGATCGAACCAGCCCATTTTAGAAGCCAGGAAAAGTCAGGAAGTGTCCGATTCTATGAACCTAAAATAGAAGTCTCGCATGCAGATTATGTTGTCGACTGGTACAGTCATAGACTTGGTCCTAATAGAGAGGAGAGGTCCTAACAGAATCACTATTGTTCTACTATTGAATCACAATTATTAACATAATTGAGAGATAAGGTCTGACACTGATTGGCCCACGTAGATTGGTCGTGCCTTTGCCTATAAAGGACTTTTTTTAAGTAGCCATGATTGTTTCCCACTGCTGGACAAAGACATCTCCTTTAGATTTTCACTCTTCCTCATCTTTGGCCATCTCGTGCCATACCGGTCAATATTTGGTCAGGTCGTCACGCCGTCTCCGCCTTGGTCTGCCACGTCGCCGGTGGCCATCGCACGGTACCCAAACGGTGAAGATTTTTGCCTACGTTTCCGGGCCCATACGGCTGACATGGCCAGCCCGTGTGAGAGTAGCGGTCGCAACTCCCACGTCAGTGATTTTGGTTTTGGCGCGCAGCGTGGTGTTGCAGATTTTGACAATTCTTTTTACGCCTAGCATGCTGCGCTCTATTGCCTTTTGGCAAAACCTTGAGTTTTGACTTCTGATGTTCAGTCAAAGACCAGCCCCTATATTACGCTCACCAAATCCTGAGCGATTCCAATCGTTTAACTGTTAAATTTGTATGGAATTTGACAGTTAGACGATTGGAATCGCTCAGGATTTGGTGAGCGTAATAAGGCCACAGGTCTGAAGATCTTAATTGTGAAAATCTTCAGCAGTTCCACAAAATGTCAGAAACAGCTTATATTTTTTCGCGATTGCTATTTTTCTCTCCATAATGTGGGGATTTTGTTATATCTACTGTTATATTTATTGACTGTCTATGCTACCTCCGGACCACACAATCTACACGAAATTCTGTCTGTCCTTTACAAAGCCTCATCACGGCCGTCCCCAGTCCGTGCTCTGACAGCGTCTGTAATGATTAATCTCCAGAGCTAGGCCACGATACTTTGTTTCGAGTTGTCGCCTCCATCCGTCTTGTCCCGCCCACATTCTGAAGGCCTATCCGGAGACATAGGATACGAAGACAAAGAAAAATCCAACAATATTGGAAGGCACGCCTTTTTGTCCTTTATTGTACAGTTAAAATGCAATAAAGTGTTTTCCTGTTTACTTTAATCATCATAGAGATAAGTGGAATTACAACTTAAATAAATTGGATCTCGCGATCGATACAATCGTTGAAAAGACAAGCCTACTGTTGGACTAAGGTATTTTTCCCATTGACCTATATAGGTAAAGTAACAACTCTCTGTCTTATTTCTATTATATATGGTGCTAATTTACTAACACACTGCATCATTACAAAATATTTTTCAACACACTTGCTCATAAAATGGCTCTGATTTCACCGCAATTCGGTACATAATGACACTTAGGTACATAATGAATGACAAGTGAGTTATACGGTTTTTTTTATTTTATTGTCTTTGTTCTTAAAAAGTTTCGATACAAAAAAGATCGTGTTCAATAGTACAAATAAATTAATGTAGCTATTGCTTACTCATTTCATGCAATTTCGTATTTAAATAGATATTGCACGTTTTTAATAAATAAAATTTTCACTCGAATACACTTTTCTGGCTAAAACGCTATCCGCGAAAAGCCAAAAAAAGGAACATCATTCTTTTAATCTATGGCCGATCGCCATTGTCAGATACGCCCGCATAGGAAAACTGATTAATATTTCCCGCCACTGCGAAAAAAAATTCGCAACTCGTTTTCACTGTTTAAATTATAGTTATTTATTAATTATAATATCTACAAGTACTGGTTATGAAGAAAATGATTTTTTAGTATTATTTTCTTCAAAAGTGTGTTGAAAAGCGTCGTATGATGTCGTATTGATGATTACCGTCCTCGGCTCTCTTAAGATCTTCACCCAACGGCTCGGGTCTCAATGGCGCCTCAGCGGTAATCACCAACATTACACACTTGTACCATAATTTACTATAGTCTGGAATATCGACAGCTTAGGCACAGCTTAGGGTTGAAAGTCACGATGCTTTTAGAATTTTACACCTAACATTTTATCCCAAGGAAATATATCGAGATTCTCAAGCTTTCCTGTAGAAAACAAATTTGAAATCTAACCTCTAATCCCATGTTAAAAAAACGAAATATATGGTTTATATTTGCGACACAATACTATTGCTACACAAACGTTAAAAATCACACATTAGTGGGTATTGTCCGAAATATTGACAATATAGTAGTCAATAAACAGAATACAAAAAGATAAAATAAAAATATTCTTTAATGCATACCAGAAAACAATTATAGAGACAACAGTTGCAAAGGAAGGATAACGTCAGTAAATATAATAATGCGATTTCGTGTAAAAATAGACCCTTTTTTATAAAACAATGCCGACTACGAGTTAAAATGTTTTGATATTCAAAACTCAAAACTCCTGAACATGAAGGCCCGACGACAACTACACGTTGCCAAGCTCCTTTTTGGAGTAGTGCGCACCAAAACACCCTATTATCTTTACAGGAAACTTGAGTTTTCGTCGAGACAACGCATAGTTCACAGGGATAGGATTATCATCCCTGTGCACCGTACGATGGCTTTTCGAGGTAGTTTCCGTTTTGCGGCGTCCAAGTGCTGGAATGATATACCTCCCCCAGTCCGTGACGCTTCCAGTAGGTATGCCTTTGGGCGCAAGCTCAAGGTATATTTGCTTGAACAGCAGAGACTATCCCGCCCGATTTTTCGCCGCTTCTGACTCTGATTTACTTTTACTTCTACTTTTACTATTTAGTAAAATGACCGACTATGTAATCGCATCAACTAAATCATAGGCCACCATTGCATTATGTCGGGCATGTATTTACTTTTTATTTATTTACTTTGGTGTGTATTCTCCTATCTCTCCTCTCCTCTCCTCTCTTCTCCTTCACTTATATTTTACTTATTAAATTAAATGTATTATGGTGTTCCCCAATTTAAAACTAATAATATATGTAAGTAGTTTATGACGATATATTTTTTTTTTACTTTATTAATTGAATTTGTCTTAATTCTTTGACTGCACCACGGCACGCACTCCGTAGTACAATTATGGGTTACCGTAGGCACTGACTGAAAATCAGCGCTGAGGGATCACTTCCTCAGCACAACGCTGAGTCAGCTACCTTTTGTGGCAATGTAGATACACCACAGGCTACATCTATGGTCCTTTTTTATTTATTCATTTTGTCTGTTGTGTATTAAGTTTTCTTTCTGTTGTTGTGCATATTATGTTGCTTGTGTGCTTGTTTTGTTTCTGTGATGTATCTTGTTGGTATAATAAATGTCTTTCTTCTTCTTCTTCTTCATATTTTAGTAAAATTACCAACTATGTTACAAAAAAGATATTTTCTAGCGAAATTTAATGGATAAAGTATTAGGTAAATATCACTCCCACTCCAAAAAGCTTGTTTTATTCACTGAAAACAGTGAATAATAAGGCCTTTTTATCACTATTTTGGTGTTTGAATTTAGAACACACCAATATATTCAATCTTCATCTCAATGCTTATACAACCTCCTTGCGCAAAAAATACTCGATACAAACTCCTTGCGCAGAGAATACTCGACATACAAACTCTTTGTGCAAATAACTCCTCGAGATTTGATTAGTCGATATTTGCGACAAGGGGTTTAGCATTAGAATATTATACTATTTTCTCGCAGTCATGGTATAAACTTTATAAAGCATAGTATGCAACTCTTGAATAAAGTACGGATTTACATTGAGGGCCATGAATCACTCACGTCGCTCAGGATTCTAACACCATAATAACGGTCGGTCCTTGATTCACTAATTGCATAATATACTATTGTTTCGGTGCCCAGTATTGCAGCTTACAAGTCGGGCATCATCCGCCAGCCACCAATATTTTAGCTCTTGCTAATAATTGACCATTCCATTATTAATTTACATTATTTATTCATTTTTTTATAGATGAAATTAGAAATGAGGCAATCCGCAAAGAACTAAGCCCATAAGATTAGCAAGCTGAAGTGGCAGTGGCCTGGTCACATTATGCCGAAGAACCGATTGTCGATGGGGTGCAAATGTTTTCGAGTGGAGACCACAAACTAGCAAACGCAGCGTATGATGCTCACCAGCTCGTTGGACTGACTATCTGACGCTGACTGCTGGCAGTGGCTGGATGGGGATGGCCGAGGATAGAAGGAAGTCGAGTGCCTTGGGGAGGCCTATGTCCATAGCCGACAAGTATGGGCTGATTGATTGATTGATAATATTTTCTGTCCGTGTGGTGCCGGTTTAAGAATAGCGTCACTCCATTTTATTCCGTGGATGTCGTAGAAGGCGACTAAGGAAATAAATTACCAGGAGACGGGCAGGAGCGTCTTCCTGAGATTCCAACCGCATACTGCGATCGCCAACCCGCCTGCCAAGCGTGGCGGTTAGGGAAAACCATAAGGGAGGCCTATGTCCTGCAGTGGGCGTAAAATGGCTGATGATGATGACGATTTTGTGTCATATCACGGTAACGGTGGTTCTATGCTAACCCTTCTCGTGGTTGTTATTAATTAACCGCGGGCCTCTTTGCAAACTCATCCCCTTCTTAAATTGTTCCAAACGAGATAAGCTTAATTGCGATATTAATTTATGGTGAAAGAACGCTGCAAGACGCTTTTGGGGTGAGAGCAGCTGTTGAGTAATGGAGATTTTTTACTGAAATTAATACTGGATGCCAAGATAGCCGTCCCAAGGTATTGGTACTTTGGCGAATAAACTAAAGAAAGAAGAAAAAGCATTTGCCACCTCTGACCATGTGATTGTACTAATACATCTGATGAGTGCCTCGTTGGTACCTACCAAAACGGGAGGGTTCGTTTCCGACTGAAGGCCGCTGTATTTGACTTGTACAAATAGTCTCAGTCTGGGTGTATTTCTATGTTTGTAACGTCCTTGTCTCGTTACCATAACACAGGGTATCCTAGTTTGGGACCAGGACAATTGGTTGTGTTGCGGGGAAGGTATTATTACTATTATGACAATTATGCTTTTCGACGTTTCAGAGTTGACCCTCCAGTGAAATATATTCGTAATTAATTATTCGAATTATTTTTAAATACCAATTTTAATTATTATTTTAAATCGTCTACATGTTACGGTAACTTATTTGATACACGTCAAAAGAATTCAGGCTTGCAAATAGCAAATCTGACTGCACCTGACAGTATCACCGGATAGGTACATATATTTATTGTATTTAATCATGTAGTTTACAGCTTACATCTTCCGTGGGAGTGTGTGTTTGCAGAATCCTTACCCATTGCCTGGGAGAAGCTTTCAAGACAGCTTAAGACGGCTTAAGCTGTTCGCAGAAACGATTGCGTACGCTTTGATCAGGTGGAACTTACCCAATTTCATATTTTTAATGACGGGCAATACTGTATGAGTATACATAAACTAATATACACAAATCTCGTGTCACAGTGTTGGTTATCGAACTCCTCCGAAACGGTTTCACCGATTTTTGTGATTGTTTTTTTGTGTTTGATAGGTCGGATAATAGGTCGTAGGCTAATTAATATGGAAAAACAACGTTTGCGGAGTCAGCTAGTAATATTATAATAATAACATAATCACTTGTCCTGCTCCCAAACCTTGTGCTACGTAACAAAGCAAGCAAGAACATCATAAACATGGAAATACACCCAAACTAAGGCTATTTGTATGATTTTAAAAACCTATTTAGAGGCAAAAAATTCCACCCATTGACCCATTACCTCAGTTGGGAGAGCGCTGGCACGGTTAGCCAGAGGTCGTGGGTTCAATTCCCGGCATGGGTGGAATTTTTAGCCTCTAAATAGGTTTTAAAAATTGTCCTCAGCACGGATTAGTGCAACAAAAAGAATATAATCTACTTGTATAAATCAAGTGCGATGGCTTTCAGGGGGAATCGAACCCACAACCTTTGAGCGCGTCACCACTAGACCAACACAACAAGACAGTCAAATTTACTTTTTTATTGATCTAATCGCGATTGTTTATTACTGATTGTAATAAACAATCGCGATTGGGTCAATTATGTAAAGCTAAGTATTTATAATAAACTAGCTGATCCAGCAAACGTTGTTTTGCCTTAATTAGCCTACGACCTATTCTCAGCCCTAGCAAATACACAAAAAAGTTCATAAAAATCGATGAAGCCATTTCGAAGGAGTTCGATAACAAACACTGTGACACGAGATTTTTATGTAAAAGATAATGTATAAGATAATATATTATTCACTGTAGATCCTGTAATTTCAAACATTCCGCAAGAAAGAACACAACTCAATTCCGGCTATCTACTCTTGAAGAGAAACCGAAAGCAAAGAGCAGCCCCGACGTTTCAAATCACGTTCAAATAAATAACAGCAAACCGTAGCAAGAAACTTTTATCCGATTATCAGCAGGAAAAGTTTAATCAAATTGGAATTCGCTGAACAACATCCCGCACGAACAAAATTAAAAACAAATCGGAGAAGTACACGCAAAGAGAGCAATTCCTCTCGGAATCAGAACCTCGTTTTGAAGAAAACAGAAGAGCCACGGCTGCGATCATGTAATCCAGACAACAGTCATTTGGGGAAGCTGTAAATTTACGCTAATAACCGTTTGAGTCAAAATTCTACGCTCTTTGACATTGTACTGGTTTCGCGCGCAGATTTTAAGCGCGAATCGCATTAAAATTGAGTAGCGGCCGTTATTAAAAAAATTGTAACACCCCGCAAATATTTTTTTTTCTGTGGAACGGGTCTTTTTTACTCTCTCCCTGAGAGAAGGCCTGTGCCCTACAGTGGGACGTATATAGGCTGCTTATGCCGTGGAACACCGCAGAAACTGCGAAATTAAAAAGATTTCGTCTCTCCTATAAAGTATGTACCTAGGGAAAAATTATATGTGCGGTGTTTTTTGCCTTGCGACATAATTATAGCATATAGCAATTCTCAGCTTTTGACAGTTCAAGTAACATAAAGTAGGCAATTAGTAGTTCTAGCCGGAGTGGTCAGAGGTGGCAAATGATCGAATTCTTAGACTAAACCGAGACCTTTGCACTGTAGTTGCCACCTATGTTGAGGAGGCTATAAAAAACGTAAGTAATATTTATAGCGAGGTACAAATATCTACAGTGTTCAAAAAACTGTAACAGAAATGTGTGTGTAATGAGGATATGTATTAGAACAAAAATAAAACGTGCAGTATTGTGAGTTCCGAGAATTTGACTTGGAGGAGTTTTGTATAATATAATATGTTTCTTGTCTGTTTGTTTAACAAAAATATATTCCAACGTTTTACACTTAGGTATTTCCCTTTTATTCACCTATAAGCAACTATTTATAAAGTAGAGCGCCTATCGTAAAAGAAAACAACGTTTATGAAATGACAACTTTCTAAAAGCGCAAAGTGCCTCTTTCTGAACAGTCGTCGAAATTGAACCGTCACGCTCGGGGTATACTTAGCTCGTCCGTCGTTGACTCTGCACATAAGTTTTCACTACATGTGGTCATAAGCAAACATCGTTCCAAAGCAGCGTGTCGTCCAAAAAAATTACATTATCACAGCTTGGTTGTCTGACAATCGAGCTGTGATTCTGCCGTAAATATTTTGAATGGCACCCGTCAGTTATTTACTCATTAAAACTTCGACGCGAAGGCGTTTTGGGATGGAGAACCAGAATGAACCCCTCAGTGGTATCGCGTCAGGAAAAAATGTTTACCTTTGTGGAAGTTTACGCCCGAGAGCCGAGTTTCTCCAAATTTGAATTTCGCGACGAATATTTTTCTTTTCGCGACTATTGGTTCGTGCTTCTTTTTGTGTTCTGAGGGTTCGTGACTTGAAATTCTTCCTCTTGATTATTAATAAAAAGTGTTTGTCAGGAGTTTGTGTGTGTCTATTTATTTTGTTTTTACTAACATATTTTTATGGTTCCGTACCCAAAAGTGTAAGGGACCTTATTATTTATTTATTTATTTATTTTTATTTATTGACACTCCACTGGCTGTCTGTCTCTCACGATGAACCGTGATAGCTAGACAGTTGAAATGTTCACAGATGATGTATTTCTGTTGCGACTGTAACAACAAATACTAAAAACAGAATAAAATAAATATTGGATAAATAAAACATGCAAAATTTAAATTGATAACATCATCAGCCATTTGACGCCCACTGCAGGACATAGGCCTCCCTTGTAGTTTTCATAACCATGAGGGGTTTTGCCATAATCGCCACGCTTGGCAGGCGGGTTGGCGATCGCAGTATGCGGTTGGAATCTCAGGAAGACGCTGCTGCCCGTCTCCTGGTAATTTATTTCCTTAGTCGCCTTCTACTACATCCACGGGAGGAAATGGAGTGACGCTATTCTTAATCCGGCGCCACACGGTAATCCGGCGCCACACGGTAAATTGATAACAGTACTTACTTATACGTAAATGTGTTTATAAGCAGGGGACCCATATAAACACTTCTGATAAAAATATTTAATAATACGACCTTTAAGAAATCCGATCACTTTAAATCTTTTAAGGAACAATGATTCAAGAATCGTTTCACCCAATCCAATAATCCCGGAATCGGTGGCAGACAAAAGACATGGTCTCGAATAGGCACCATTGCTACGTGAATCACGTCCGTAGACTCTTCAGGAATTTAATATTTTCCACAATCGCGAGTAGCGTGTGCGACGATTTTGAAACGAACTAAAAACGTCCTCCTCCCTTCTAAATTGGGTACCTATATGAAGAAGTGACTGGCAGTGCTGAGCTATTTTTGCTCTTATCTCCTTACGACATATTATGTGATTTTATGTGTGCAATAAAGTATAAAGTAAAGTAATATCTCAGTCACAGATATTTATAGAACAGTTTGGATTATAAAATGTGTAGATAGTGGGTCTATGTTATCTCCATTAGGATGACATTATCTGCTTCGCAAACACATTATTTCTTCTCTTGCTGTTCTAGTACAGTAGCACTGGTGCGGTATGCTCGATAAACTAATACTTAATCTTGTAATAGTACGTAATATTATACGTTCCAACTCACCGTTGGAATCTTATAATATGAACTTACTATCGACTACAGCTACACGAGAAATTCTTACATATATAAAACTCACGTCTGTAGTATCCCGAAGAGGTAGGTAGAGACCAGGGTGTGATGCTTAACCTGATCCTGACAAACCATTTTCGGTTACATCGAAAATAATAGGTATGTCAAAAAGTCTATCTAGTCAAGTCAATAAAAAGCTTCTATTAATCCCACTTAACTTTAGTATCTTTGCCAATGTTATTTAAAGCCTAAGGCACAGGGCCCACTGATCTGGCGTCTGGCTCGGGCATGGCGTTTTCATCATTCCGTTTCATTCAAATAAGTACCAAACACACGGTATTTGAACACACTCAACGCCATTTCGGCGCCCGCGTCCGATTGGTGCCAGGTCAGTTTGCAGTCAGTTCCTTCGTTCCACGCCTTATGCCCGAGCTATGCCTGCGCCATGTCCTCGCCAGCTCCGTGTCATGCCAGATCCACTGACATAGCCCACTGGCTAAGCGCCTAATAAAGTCGGCCTTTGTTTAGAAAACGTCACGTCTCCAGTCTCTTTTATTTTATTACCAAAGCCACCAGATTGGTTTCGAGACGTAAAACCAATCAGCGTTTGAAATCTGAAATCCGTAAACAAGTGAGCATCAGAGGCGGAAGTAAGTCACGTCGACGATTTACGTTTCCCCCTCCTTTGCAATACTGAAGGAAAACGGCCTCTACTCGGTCTGTTTGTTGCGCTTTATTGCACAAAAATAGAAAAAAATAAAAACCTAAATAACAGGTTAGTGTAAATGTACAAAGGCGGACTTATTTGAAAAGAAATATCTTCCAACCAAAATGAGAAAGATTTGGTAATAGAACAGAGAGCGGGAGATGGCAAATAAAGCTCAACGTGATTCTGTTTGACCATTTTTTTTTTCTTTCAGTGCCTCTCTACAAGTTGGCCATCAGCTCTGTAGTGTCTTCATCTCCTATCTTTGACAAGCAAAATAGGTTTTTATGCTGGCCGCTCCGGTCCAATCTTCAATGTTCTTCTACCTAATAATCTGCCAGTGGGTTGCAAAATTTTCGCGACTATTCTACAAGTATTCTGAACCTTACAGAATAGGGTTAGAACCACTTTTGCTGTAAGTCCCTCTTTTGTTATGTAAACAGTATTTTTGTGAACTTAATTTGAATACCTGATTTGAATAAATTATTCTACTCTATTCTAAAAAAAAATAATAATAATAAACTTTCTTGATAGTTACAGGGTTGATGTACATTCACTTAACTGTTTAAATGTAAAGAGGAAAACGTGAAAAAAAACTGGTAGGTATCTGCTGCTATAGTTAGGCTACCAAGTGGACTGTATTAATAGCAGCAGGCCCGTGCTTCTTACGGGAAATTTTAATTAATTATTAAACAATGATTGCATTATGGGAGTAGTTACAAGAGGTTTCTGTTTCTGGCTGTGCAATAAAGTGTTCTCTATCTATCTATCTATTTTAAATAAAAAAATATTTAGGGTACTTCCCCTACACCTAAATTAGTGATGCATTTATTTTTCTCGCCTATACCATACCTAGTGTGGGGTATCTTTGGTTTGGTCCTCTTCCCAAATAAACGTAGCATATCGTTATATCGCGTTCAAGTTTCAAATAAGAACGGCATATCTATACAAAAGAAGGTGTTTCATAAGACTCCTTCTTCCAAAATGTTTTTAAACTCTCTTTATTTATGTGGTATAAGATAATCAGCATTAGAAGCCAAAAAATTATATATACTATAATTGATTGTGTACATCTGCTTATATTATACACTAAGTAGGTGTCACCCAACTTCAAACCTAGAGTAGGCCACCTAGGGTTCCCCGCGGCAGGATTGATATTAAAATAGGGTTCCGAAGGTCCTTATTAAAAGAGAAAGTGCAGTGGGGTGTCCCAGTATTCCCGCTGGCTAAGAAATTGTCCCCGAACCGTTAAAGTTGCCAGCTGTGTATTATGTCAAGCGGGTTGCAGTCATTGACGCAAACTACATTGGGGAGAAAAAGTGCTTTGCTTTAATTTGGTAGAAAGGGTTGCGGTCTCAAGAGAATTCAAGTTTTGTTGTATTACAAAAATCCGTTCAAGAAACATGGCGTATTTTTTATGGACCCTCTATTAGTTAGTGCATCTCACTGCTAGGAATGGGCAGTCTCGTGTCTCAAACTAGTTTTTTCACTCTCCTAAAGTCACTTTACCAAATATCGGTCGAGAATCGAGATAGTCTCTCTACCAATATACCAATATTTATGGTGTAGTACCTACTTAAATCAAGATTCGATAATCGTCACGCAGTAGATAAATCTATGAAATAAAGCTGTGACGAAAATAGGATTTTTTTATTGTTTCTTCTTTACTCTCGTTTCAAAGAAAAAAGATTTCGAATTCAATGTCAAAAAAGAACAGTCCCAAGCAGAATTCAAATTCACGATCCATTTTTAAATTGCACTCGAAAGTAAACAAAGTCTTAATTTGACGTCCCAACATTAAACTGTCTAAGGATTGTCACAAAGGGAATCACAAACTTTGCAACGCGCCCTTTTCATTTAAATAAATTATTCAGTACTATTGGTGCAAAGAACGACGAAAAAAAACCTAATAGTACTCGCGCGACACTTGTCTGTCTCGTTGTCAATTATGAAGGCGAAAAAAAGTTTTATTTTCTTCGCGGCTGTTTGTAAAAACTTCTTTTTATCGTCCACATTTAATTTTCTTTACGGCGCCACTTTTTCCTCTTATTTTTTTGGCATCCTTTCCTACGAAAAACATCCAAAGATTTAAGTGGCCAGCACCCGTTTTGCTAACCTATCTTTATTAGCAAAGAGGTCTTTACTTAAAATCACTTTGAAATAATATTAACGGTCAATATATGGAGAAGTATATAAGTTGAGGAGAGGAATTTATGAGCGAGAGAAAAATTATTAAAGGAAAAGCCGCAAAATGTGGTTTAATTCTAAAAATAATCTATGAAATATCTGTATTATTACTAACACTATGGACTTGTCCCGAAACAAAAATATTGAATTGAAATGAAAATTAAATTGAAAATACTTAGGTTACGGGCGATGCACGAAGGAGATGTGAAATGTGACAGTAAAACATAAAGTTGGTTTGTCAAAAAAGAGATAGGTCGATAGATAGGAAGAGACCACATATCCGCAAGCGCAGCGTAGTACGACCAGCCACAAGATGGTAAGATGACCTAATCTAAGTGGCAGGAAGACGCTGGATGCAAACCGTATCCAACCGGTCTTTTTGGAAATCCATGGAGGAGCCCTATGTCCAGCAGTGGACTTCTCGTAGCTGAATGATGATGATGATCTGCACCACCTAGGTGCAGTTGACGTCACATTTAGACATCCATGCACTTTACTGAATTACGTTTCGGATGTAATACACCCAAAATGTAAAATAGGCCACTAATTTTTAAAATCAAAGAGCATCCTTTTATATCACCTGTTATTTTTAGGCTCACTCTGTAACTTACTTACTAAGAAGCAAATAAATGAATAAAGTATTTAAAGTATGAAATTGCCGTTTTATTGCAATAGGTTCTTTGAATTGACATAGAATCTTCATGGTTTGAGGTTTTCGAATGAAACTTTTTTCAAATGGTTTCTATGATTTTCTTTTTTTAAAAAATGTGAAACATTTGAATATCGACTTTCAATTGTTTTTGTTATTCAATTTAGACAAGAAAGATGGATACTGCGAAAATTCGAGTGATTATGAGGCACCCATTTTTCGTATTTTTTTATTTTATTGATTTGACGCAAGTGAGTCAATATTGTGGGTAAGGTAACGTTAAACCATGCCGCTAATTCCTGGGTAGTTTGACTAGGTTCGGCTTCCACTATCTCTCTTAATTCATCGTTATTCACCTATGTGGGCGGTCTTCCTCGTGGCTCGTTCTTTAAGTCGAAATTTCCATCACGAAAGCGTTTAAACCAAAATCGCACGGTGCGTTCATTAGTAGACCCCTCTCCAAACGCAGCATTGATATTGCGGGCTGTTTCTGCCGCGTTAGTTCCGCGTCGGAACTCGTATTCAAAAATCACTCGAATTTTCGCAGTATCCATCTTTCTTGTCTAAATTGAATAACAAAAACAATTGAAAGTCGATATTCAAATGTTTCACATTTTTTTAAAAAAGAACATCATAGAAACCATTTGAAACAAGTTTCATTCGAAAACCTCAAACCATGAAGATTCTATGTCAATTCAAAGAACCTATTGCAATAAAACGGCAATTTCATACTTTAACCCCTATTATTATTATTAAAGGTGGTAGTAGGTAGTACCTATCTAAGTTAGGACGTACCTATACAGGTTTCGTGAGGGTTTTTTGTATATATTTTGTGAAAATTCTTGAATAAACAGTGATAAAAAAACATACTAAACGGGTTATTGAAATATCGCAGAACCTTAAAAACTTTTCATTTGTATCGATAGTTAATAAGCAGAATTCGAATTCAACAATTTTATTTTTTTAACTTTATTTCGTTCATAAAAAACAAAACACGTATTAAGTGAAATTTAGTTAATGAACGTGAAAGTTTCAGAATCAATAAATTATGTGGAGAAGCTAACAAAAAAAACACCTCTTTTGTCCTTTTCATAAAACGTTTTAATAACTTAATTAAAAGCTTATTCAAGTTTATTACTCACGAATGGGTTGAAAATTTTAAACTTTATAAAACCTGGAACAATTTGTTTGCAACGTTTAATTGAGAATTTTACTTTTTTTGCAAATTTGATTTAGATTTATGGATTCTGCATGTCTGGTGTTACTTTTCATGACATCATACGCAATAGTTTGATTAGAGAACGTTGTGGACTGGAGAAGGATGTAGTGACTAGAATTGAGACAGGAAAGTTGCATTGGTTAGAACATGTGGAGAGGATAGAGTAAGAAAGATTGACGAAACAAACATATCAAGCGAATGTGGGTGGAAAGGCCGGTAAGGAACGTCCCAGGCGGACATACTTCGACCAAATAAGGGATGTATTAGCAAAGGGAAAGGGCAAACACTAATGAATGTTGAGGAAGCGCAAGTGATCTGTCAGGATCGTGGCAAGTGGCAGTCCCTGGTCTCTGCCTACCCCACTGGGATGCATGTGTGAGTTTATGTATGTATGTATGTATGTATTATTCTGAGGGAATTTAATTTATTTTTAAGTCATGCGCTATGAAAAAACTACGAACAAAATTCTGTGCGGCGGGAGAGGGGTGTCCGATCGTTACCTTTACAATCCAACGGTAGTTGCGAAAAGGGGTTCCAATTGGTACCTTTCTAAGTTAACAGGGTAATGTCACATGTATATTGCAAATGCAACTGCTTTACTAGATTGCACGCACGTACGTCTGCTGACGATTGTATTTAGGAATAGAATCAATCAAGAAAGCGGTGGTAGCGGAGCGGTAGAACGCCGGCTTCTCATTCGGGAAGTCGTGGGTTCAAATCCCGGCATTTACTTTGTTTTCTAAGTTGCGTACATTTGTGAAGTTATAGTAGCAATACCACTCACTAGCGGTGAAGAAAACCATCGTAAGGAAACCCTAGTGTCTGAGGTATTAACATACCTTAGCGTTTGCTACTTACAATTGCCAAACTAAGAGGCTGAGTGCGGAAATCTCAGGTCTAACTAACTAACTAACATCAATCAATCAGCCCGTGCTCGTCCACTGCTGGACATAGGCCTCCTGCAAGGCAGGCCACTTCCTTCTGTCCTCCGCCATCCTCATCTAGCCACCGCCAGCAATAACACACACACATACACACGCACACACACACACACACACACACGCACGCAGACACACTCACCCACTAACACTGGCTCACAAATTTAATCTGTATTACACAAAATTACTCATTAATTAATATTCTCTCGTTTGATTAGTATAGAACCACATACAAAAACCTTGAAAGAATTAACTAATAATATGTAAAACATAAGAACATAGATAGAATAAATAATACTAAAAATAAAATAAATAACTGTAAAACATAAGAATCATCGATAATTGGCACAATCCGTCTGGTGGCTTAAATGGAAAATAAGATCATGGTCGAACACTGTCTCCTGAAATACAGGTTTACGCCTAGCTTAGGAGACAGAGTCAAACTTTGTAATACTTCACAACCACCACGGTAATTGTACACTTCAGGATGTACCTACTTAATTGTAATTTCCGTAATATTTGCAATATATTATGTTACCTTCTAAATAAGTTTTCAAAATATATTTGTGTTAACTCTAATGTGGTGAGAAAAAAAAAAGACTCAGATCGTCGGTCCAGTTCCTTCATAAGCCTTCTAAAAATCGCCACAACCTATTTCGGCTGAAGAAAATTAATAAGGTGTTCTGGGCAGCCAAGTAGCAGCGGGCGACGTAAAAGGGCCGTAAAATTTACGAACCCCATAAAAACTAACTGATATTAATGCCTCGCTGTGTCTTATCTTGTTGAATTTGTTTTATATTTGCGACTGGCCAGTGAGAGACGAGCTTCTGGATTTTGTTTTGGGGGTAAACTGATTAGGGATTTTATGGGTAGGTATAAGTGGGAAGAATTGTCTCGTATACTTAGAGCATGCAGTGTATGCGCTCCAGTTAAGGCGCTAAGAGGGGTGAAGTTAATGGTACCAATGACAATAAAATATATATTAATATGTCATAGTAATGTACAATCATTGTAAGTATTTAGGCATGATGACAAATTTTGAGAAACTGTCCTATTATGTCCCAAAACGTACAATATTTACAATTTATTTCATATTTTTGGTCACAGTTAAGGTTTAATAGTATTTTAGGTTTTAGATTTAAAATTCCTGCCGAAACGCTCGCCAATGTCACGGCTTGGCCAGTGACGTCGCAGTACAAAAGTGTAAAATGTATCTGTGGTGTAAAACGTCAACACAGCAATGGAGATGGCAACACAAAACTAATTAAAGATGGAGCCACTGAGATTTGCCCCGACAATGTTTGTTTTGTTTTATAAGTGTTGCTTATTTTCTGATTCACAAACAACTAATTACATCAATAATAGCTGGCTTTACATTTGCCAAATGTATTGAATCATTGATATCAGGGCTTGCATTTCTCGTTTTTAGTTAATTTTAATCTACGTAAACACTGCCTCAGTTTTTAACGAGTATGAAAGATGCAGACCTGAAAACAAACAAGAATGATAAAACATAACGTTTAACTACGATTCTGAATGTATTTCATAAGTACTTATTATTTGTATTTGTATTTACCTGCATAGAATTTTTTTTTTTGTATTTTTTTACTATGGTCATAACCTATAAACTTCTTGATAATCGATTTACTTCCTCGAAAGGAAGTAAATCGTTTTTCTATTGCAAACTTAGCGGTAAATGCGTAGGCACTGTTTTTTTTAAAGGACACTACTCATATCCGTGGGGTTTATATAATTACAAATATTGTGCTTTTCCCATACAAATAGTCAAGTAAGCGGGACATCCTCCATTTTGAAGTTTTTGACAGTTGCCACCCCCATTTCGTTTAGGTTCATTGTTTTTTTTTAGACGTTTATTGGCTATTGGATACAGAGTCTTTAAGCCTAGCTTATCATAAGCAGCCTATATACGTCCCACTGTAGGGAACAGGCCTTCCCTCAGAGAGAGAGTATGGGCTTCATCACCACGCGTGCCCACCGCGGATTGGCGATTTCAAGCGCTGAGGTATGTGAACACCTCAGACACCCAGGTTTCCTCACGATGTTTTCCTTCACAGTTAGCGAGTGGTATTGCTAAGTACTATAACTTCACAAATGTACATAACATAGAAAGAAAAGTCATAGGTACATGCCCGCACTGGGAATCGAACCTGGGTCATCCGCTTCCGAGTCCAATGTTCTACCCACTAGGCTACCACCGCTAATTATGCCTAGCTTAATTAGGTATTATGACTAAGGATGGTTTACAATTTTCCTATTGAATTACATATAAATTTGTATATATAATTAAAATAATTAGGATTACATAAAATACTTTCCAAGTTCTTAGGCACTTCAGTTTCACAAACACTTGCTAGTTCAGATACTAAAACTAAACGTTCGAGGTTGAATTTTTGACATTTCATTACGATATGTTCAAGGTCAGCGACCTCACTGGTACAAAAATCACATTTGTTGTTTGTTATAATCTCCAATCTTGCTAATTGAGCCGGGGTTCTGCAGTGACCAAATCTCAAACGGTTGATGGTAGTTATATAGTTCCTGTTATTAGCTTGCTCATGCTTATTATACCAAGGTCTTGGCGGCGGGATGATCTGTATTTTAGGTTCGTTGTTACCTATGTCACAGATTATTAAGTAATTTGTTCGGTTCTATTCTCTGTTTACTCGCGTGTTCCTCAAAGTCACGTCATTCGCTATTAAATGGCTAACTTAATATGGCGGACATAGGATTTTTGTAGATTTTAATTATCGTAATAATGATCAATCCGATTCGATTCTTGTTAAATAAATACATAATTTTAGGAATTTTCAATTAATGGCAGTAATTGAAAATTCCTAAAATTATGTATTTATTGCCTTGCCTGTGCCTATTTATATTTTTGCAAAAAGGCCTTTTATATCATTAAGGATTGTTTGGAAGACAAAGATGTCTGGTATTTAAATAATGTTAACGGCACGATTATATCTAGTGTAGTGTAACTTTAAGTTGAAAACTCTGTTAATTAAGCAAACCTGTTTTGAAACAAATAAATGTGGAGTTTCTTTGTTAGCTTCTTCTCCGCATAATCTATTAATTGTGAAACTAACAGCTTTGACGTTCATTGAGTAAACATTTTGTTTTTATAGTGAATAAAATTATTGACTTTGAATTTGACTTTTTATTTTAAATTGCATGCTTAACATATTTATAATTCGTGAACCTGAAAGTTATAACAATGCTGTGTTCACTAGTAAGTGGCAAACATGTTTGTTCTATTACTATCAATTTAATACCCTATATAATGTTTGTACAGGATTTGCTGTTGTTGCACCTTATAAGAATAAATAAATAAATAATCCGTTTTTGCAAAAAGCGGTTAATTTTAAATCTCAATAAAACCACGTTTTCACGACCTTAGTACGCCCGGACAGTGGGATCCGTTTTACGATGCTACTCTTATCGAATACACCGACGATCTTAGATAGATAGAAAGATAGAAAATACTTTATTGTACATAAACATGTATAAAATGGTAGGTTAAAAGTATAAAAAATGGCTGTTTGCATTAGAGTGTCCTAAGATCGCTGGTATAGACAATACGTGTAGCATATATTATAATATACTTTATTCCACACGAAACATTGAACAGGACATTACATAAAAAATAGCATGTACAAAGGCGAGCTTATCATCTAGCAGCTTATCGTTTAGTATCTTAGTAGCTAAAATAGCTCACTCGTTCTAAGTGTTATAAGATCGTGAAAACCCGGTTAATACGCCTGGCTAAGTAGTTATTTTGGAAATAATTAGTAATAGCTAGTTTTGTTTCTCTTATTTGATTGCGCCCTCCTGGGATAACGGTAACTGTTTGGGAACCAAGACAGGGGTCGTGCGTAGGTTCGATTTCCACTAAAGGCCATACTTTCTTAACCTTTCGATCGATAGAGTTTTTTGAATAATATATAAAAAGCAGTAGATCGGGCCGCCCATAGCAAAGTCAATGTTTTCTACATCATTATTTAGTAGAGAAAGTTCTTGATTTTGGGCCGACAATATTTTTAGTTACTGGAGTTACAACCAAAGACCAAGATAGTTCTTATGCTCTATGCCACACAGCTCAAATTGGCCGAGCAAAAACATTGAGGGATTTATATAATTAAAAGCGACCCTACACAGAATTTCAATTAAAACAATGCGTGTTAAAAATAACAACGTCCAGCGTTAAGCAAATGGAGCGATGTTATAAAAAATGTAAATAAGTGAAAATCTTTCACAACCCATTCAGGTCCGAAGCACTCTGGGGGCCGATTCTCAAAAGTATTTGACTAGAAAACAAAAATAAACATCCCATTTTGGTCGAATTATGTCTGCTTGGGACGTGCTAAGCGGCCCTTTTACCCAATAAACCAACGGAAATCAAACTGCCACAAAAATACATCAATGAAACCTGAACTAAGTACGTTAATGTATTCCTGACACTGCTAAGGTGTGTCCAAACATCATGAATAAGGCATTGCAAATGACACCAGACAACCACTACGTTATAATCCAGTCATCCATCTCAATATGGCAACTATCCAATTTTTTTTAAGTTTATTTAGGAATTCGATAGCTTAAGTTTAACTTAAGTATATTACTTTTAGATAATTAACTAAATTTTAAATCCAATAACAGACTTCCACAAATTAATACAATTTCGGATTTGTTTCAATAGTGTAAATACCAAACTAGTTCTTAGTTACAATTTGTCACTAGATTGGTACAAGATAGACTGCACTGATCGCGTTGTGTCGAGAATAGGCGCCCTGTGTGTCGAAACATAACGACTGTTTGATTACCATTAAAAGTTTTCAGAACAATCCTACTTTTGTTTACAGTGCGGAGTGGAAACGTTAACAGGCAAGAGAATTGCAATCAAGCAGAGGGATTATAGTGGCCTGGGCTACCCGTCTCCATGGAGCGATTGCGGCAATACAGCAAAACAAATTTTAATTATCGAAGTGAATATTGAATGGCTTGTAAGATTGTGCGTTTGTTACACTTTATTGCACAAAAACAGTGATAGTTAAAAACATAGATGTCTAACTAGCGCTAAAACAATTACCCCAATGAGCGGGGCTTGTCAATTGTGATTCCAATCAAAGCGAGTTCAGTATTACCCGGCAAAATATC
This sequence comes from Yponomeuta malinellus, assembly GCA_947308005.1. Classification (NCBI taxonomy): domain Eukaryota; kingdom Metazoa; phylum Arthropoda; class Insecta; order Lepidoptera; family Yponomeutidae; genus Yponomeuta; species Yponomeuta malinellus. Next base: position 7,622,533 of record OX371006.1, on the reverse strand, counting down.
TATGCACCTGCTACCGTCTGCCGCCAATATCGGCATATTGCGAGGTACCTAGATATTTCGACGGTTTATGCATAATGAAGTCAATGTTTTGACGTTTTTGTATAAATTATATTCTTTTTGTTGCACTTACCCGTGCTGAGGACAATTTTTAAAAACCTATTTAGTCGCTGCCTGCACGTAATACAGCGGAGTTTGTAAACGGGCTCGAAATTTCACTGATGCCTGCACTTGCCCATTAGTTCAGTTGTATAAAACCAATCATAAGTTACGCTGTCATTTTGAGGTGTATGGTGCTACGAAATGAAACGCGCGTTATCGTCGGTAGATAGTTTATTACTGACTACTTGCTGACTGATCGAAAGTACCGCTTAGCGGCGGTGTGCATACATCACACTCCTTCCGCCCTAATTTGGAAACCTGGGGGAAGACATAATCCTTGATAATTTACAATCAAAGGACACAATTAAGCTTACTTGTTATAGACACTAAATGTACTAACTATACGCTAACTATGACTAACTAAAGTACCTAACTACATGAACCTATTCTTTATAGTTTACATGTTTACGAGGCTTTAAGTTATAACGAGTGACTGCGAGAGTGGACAATGGATTTGTGCTGGACTGCTCTGAAGCCGGTCCATCCCGTTCACCCTCGCACCCTAACTCATCACCTCCCTCCCGACCATCCCGAGCGTCGAGAAACGGCTCCTGCGATTCGTCATCGGCGGTGTTATCGCTTACACCCTGCACCGCTTCATTCACTCCTTGCTGCGACAATGAGTCACTGCTAAGCGGTGCGATCCCAGCGCCGGGCGCGTCACACGAAGACAGGTTTGGTGAGGGGGGCGGGACGAGGGGCACTAGGTGCGTGCGCGCGGCAGCGGCCAGCGGCGGCGGCGGCGCGCTCGCATCTTGTCGAGCTCGGGACTGAGTACACTGCGTCCGTGTTTTTTTTACTATGTTTTGTTATTGTTTCGTTTTTAAAGGATGGAATGGCTAAATCTAGTCTACATCGTAAGTCACGCCCATACATCAGTTTTGCCGGTGTTGTGCCTGTGGAGCAGTGTATGCTGTTTCGGTAATGAAATAGGTAACTCAAAAGTGACTCATCGACATTTTGTGGCATGGCCTGGCTAAGAATGCATTTCAGCATCTTCTTGCAAGTCCTGACTGAGTTCTCAGCCTGGCCGTTGCTGGCTGGATGATATATGGGTGATGTTACGTGTTGCATTAGAAACGCAAAACTGGTTAAACTCCGATGTTTTAATTTTTGTGTCATTATCTGAACAAATTACCTAAACTAAACCGTATCTGGAAAATAGGTATTTAACTTGGTAATCAGTGCCTGTGTAGACGTTCCGCTGCTCATATGGAAGCACTCGAGCCACTTACTGAAAGCATCTATGACGACCAAATATACTCTATTGCCTATTGTTATATAGTCAGTATGAATCCGCCACCATGGCTCAGGTGGGCGTGGCCAGGGCGCTGGCGGCGCGCGCGGCGGCGCAGGCCGGAGTGCACTGCACGTGGTGCACGCCCCTACACACCGTTCGACGCCTGCGTCTATCCCGGGCCACCACATTCTGCTTCGCGCTGTTGCCTTTGTTTTGACGATGCCGAAATGCCCCTTGTGTAATTCTAATAGAAGACGTTCTTGGAGGGACTTCGGTATGACTACCCTGTGACCCCGCATTAAGCAACCTTGTTCTATTTCTAAGTCGGATTTGCAACGGAAATACGGTTGTATGGAGGAACAAGTTACTTTCCTCGGCCAGCCGTTGTGCATGTACTTTCTAACTGTTTGCAGCGTACGATCAGTTAAAGTAGCCGCCCTAACGTCTTCGACTGTTATGGCTAACGTGGTGTCGTTGAGAAAGTGAGCAAAAACGACATCTTCGTCATCGTTTTCCGGCTCCATGTGACATAGCGGCAATGGTGCTCGAGAAAAATAGTCAGCTATGACGTTTTTCTCGGAGGGGGTGTACTGTATAGTATAATTATACGCCGAAAGGTAAATAGCATACCGCTGTAGACGCGACGCTGCCATCACTGAGATGCCGTTTTTCTTACCAAATATAGCTAATAAGGGCTTATGGTCTGTTTTTAAAACAAACGGGACATCTCTTCCAAACAAATATTGATGGAAATATTTCACCCCAAAAACTATAGCCAATGCTTCCTTTTGTATCTGGCTATAGTTCTTCTCGCTCTTTGAGAGGGACCTAGAGGCAAATGCCAGTGGGCGCTCTTGTCCATAGGGGCCCGGTTCCAACGTCGCCCCGACCCCCCGGGGCCAGCGTCCACGCTCAGCACGAGGCGCGCCTCGGGGTCAAAGTGTGCGAGCACACGATCTGAGGCTAGTTCCCTCGTAATCTAATCGAATGCCGATTGCTGTCGAGCGTCCCACTCCCAGTCAGCGTCATCTCGTAGCAATTCGTTTAATGGGTTCAAAATTGTGGATGCATTGAGAAATGAACTTCCGATAATAGTTCACCATGCCCAAAAAACGTTTCACTTCCTTTACATTTTTGGGCCGCGGCGATTTGCATATAGCTTCAACCTTTTTCGAACAGGTTCTTAAGCCTTTTTTGTCGATAACGTACCCTAAATAGGTGACGCTATCGCGAAAAAATTCACATTTTTTCTTTTGTAGTCGGAGACCCGCCTCTTGCAATCTTTGCAAGACACATTCTAATCTTTCTAAGTGAATAGCTTTCGTTGGACCTGTGACACAAATATCGTCCAACCACACGACACAACCTTCTATACCTAGAAGTAGTGTTTCTATAGCACGCTGGAAAATAGCTGGGGCGTTAGCCAGGCCGAAGACCAGTCTCGTATATTTAAATAACCCTTTACTAGTGCTAATTGTAGTAAGATCTTGCGACCCATCTTCTTCACTAAGCTCCAGCTGATTGTATGCCATCGAAAGATCAATCTTAGAGTAATGTTCCCCGCCCCTGAGTTTAGCGAACACCTTCGATACGCGGCATGGGGTAACGTTCTATTTCAATATTTTTATTGACTGTCAAGGCGAAGTCTCCGCATATTGTTATGTTTCCGTCGGCCTTCAACGCGGGTACAATAGGTGTACCGTACTCAGAATATGTGGTGGGTACTATGACATTTCACTAAACGCTCTAGTTCACTCTCGACTTTGTCTTGAAGAGCAAAAGGTACAGGTCTCGGTTTATAAAATTTTGGTTGAGCTCCTGCTTTAACCTTTAAGTGGACCTTAAACTTATTAAATCGGCCCAGTTAGTCCTTCCATAAGTCAGCAAAACGTCGTAACAAGTCACCTATGTCGTTATCTGAACTGTGTATATTATTTAGTGAGGTGAATGCTACATGGAACGCAGGCATAAAATCTCGCCCCAATAAAGGTGGGCCACCATTCTTCACAACATAGATTCTCAAGTCGCTCGTCTTGTTTTCGTATTTGACGGTAGCTGTAAAATACCCGATTGGCTTGATTTTATGTCCGGTGTAAAAACATAACTTGAAACTACATTGTGATAACTTACATTTAGAAAAAAGCTGTAACCATAATTGCTCAGAACAGACTGAAATCCCTGAACCCGAATCAATTTCCATAGTTATGGCTTGTTCATTGATTAAAACATTGATTTTACATGGATTATTTTCAACGTACCTCATGTTAAACATTTTGCATTCGTCACAATCGCTATCAGAACCAGAATCATTCTGATCAGTCTCGACCGGAGTAATATTATTTATCCGCGATTTACACTTCTTTGCACTGCACACCTTTTTAAGATGACCTTTTTTTCCACAACACTGACACTTATAGTTCTTATAGCGACAGGAAACTGCCTCGTGACTCTTCAAGCCACATATTTCGCAGCCATTTCGCGAGCCATCGCGTGCTGTTGAGGACTGCGAAGGTCCCGGTCGCGCCCGGCCGCCCCTACTGCCACTCATGCGAAAAACGGGTTCCTCCTTGACGTGTATTCCTTCTCCAACTGCTGCAGCTGATCTGGCCATCCTCACGCATGCCGATTGCTGCGCCACTTCTAAAGCTCTCGCCACTGTCAGGGTTTTTTCATTTTGTTCGAACAGTTTGTTCCGCTCCGGTCCATCTGGTAGCCCCAAGATGAAACGGTCGCGGAGTACCGTATCCAGGGCAACCCCGAAGTCACAGAAGAAGGCTAGGCCTCTCAGTCGCACCAGCCATTCCTCCATAGTTTCGCTCACTCCTTTTGTGGCCGCATAGAACCTGGCTCGATGAGCGAAAGTGGACCTCTTGGGAGAAAAATGCGTGTCCAAGGTGGTAACCAGCTCCTCGAAGGTTAAGTTTTCAATGTTGCGCGGGTGTACGAGGTTTTTTGCTAGACGGTAGGCATCTTCCGACAAATAAGTTAGTAAAATGCTATTCTTATTTTCCGTGATTTTGTTTACTTTGATAAAGTAATTCAATCGGTCCCGGAAGATATCCCACGCATGCACTTTGTAGTCGAAACACGTTAAATTGCCGAGATATGTAGACATGTCTAAAATTCACCAGCCTCGTCGTCACTGAGGTATATTGTGCTACGAAATGAAACGCGCGTTATCGTCGGTAGATAGTTTATTACTGACTACTTGCTGACTGATCGAAAGTACCGCTTAGCGGCGGTGTGCATACATCACACATTTACTATCACCCGATCAACGTTCACGTCGGCACGCATCACAAGAACCAATCACAGAGTGACATAATCTACATCACATCTTGCGCTCATTTCGTTGCTACACACTAATCGAGAGGTAAGGGGCTGTTTTTGAGAGTGAATTTTGTAGGAAGAAATACTTCTATGGTTTTTGTATTCGTAGCACAAAAATATAAAACTTAACTGGTAAGCGTAACAAAGGCGGACTTATTTCTAAAGAAAATGTAGTCCAGCCAGCCTAAGGGAGATTCTGAATGATATGGCAAATAAATAATATAATGAGATGGCGAATAAAGCTCAACAGGAAAAGAAAAAAATAATCTAAAATCACCAGTTCATTTTATCCTTCGGTCATCAATTTTATCACTTATTTTCATTTTACTTGTTAAGTTTAATGTGAAATTAATATACTCGTAGGTATACACTCATTTTACAAATATCTACTTACATTGTAAAGATTAATTGTATGTGTAAATATATTTAATATCGATAATTACGAGTAGATCAAACGGATATTCGCGAATATTCTAGGATATCCGCTTTAACTAATATCCTAAAGTGTCCTTCAACATAAACAACCATAATGCGATAAGACAGCCATTATTTAAAAGAAATCACTTGTCTGCATAAATAACAAACTGATATCCGGAGGCCAATTTTAACGTGAAACTGAAGCATGCTTCTGAACTTAGTTCAATTGTCCTTGTATGGGAGTCGGGGTAGTTGGAGTGCGCCACTCCGTACATTGAGAGTGAACTTAGTTTACCTCCGAACCGCGTTCAGCCTCCTTACTCTCGACGTATTGCTCTTCTGCGTTTAATGAGCAAAGTAATGGCTTAAATTTCCAATGCGTTATACTTGTACCGGACAAGTGCGAGTCGGACTCGCCCACCGAGGGTTCCGTACAAATTTGTACGGAAATAGTAGTAAATAGTTCAAGAATCGAGTCTCGCAGTCGAGTTTTTCCCGAACTATTTCTTTTATGATTGAATTACAAATGTATAGTTTTTTTCTGCATTTATAATATACAACGATTTACTTGCCAAATTTCATAGCTTTTTATATCCTATACATTTTGATTCCCTGGAGTGTCGAAATATACATATTATACATGTTTTGCGGCATAAGCGGCCGGATCTATTTATTCGTTAACTCAGAAGTTTGATTTTTTACAGCTTCAAGGAACTGTAGACCTGAGCATATGGTTTTAATTTCAATTTGATACCTTTACGCGTTTCCGAGATAAAGGGTCTTGACAAACAGACGGACGGACGGACGGACAACAAAGTGATCCTATAAGAGTTCCGTTTTTCGTTTTAGGTACGGAGCCCTAAAAAGCGAAAGACCGCCTTATACGGCATTGGAAGAGTGTTTTGAAGAATAGTGTTTTTACAGATAAGTCTATAACGGTCATGTTTATAAAAACACGATTTCCTTAAAGCACTCTCCAGAGGTAGTTGATTTCATCTGTGGTTACGTCTTGTCCTTGAAAAATCACAAATAATTTTAAACGGCGTTCACAGAGTGTTTTAAGGAATCGTGTTAGTTTTATAAATAAGGCTTTCAATCTTTTGTCGATTTGTCGAGCTCGAACATCACGCTACGCAAGCTGGGCTAAGTTTGAACGGTACCTAAAAACTGATTTTATGCACCTGATTCAAGTCAAACTTGAAGGTTCTCTTAGAACTAACAACCAAGCCCTAGAATCCATCTTCCACGCGTAATTATAATGCTAACGCCGATAAATGACCACTTAAAACAGTACCCTCCTCCGCCCCGCCCCTTCCATGTCCGCCGGGCCTAATGGCAGATCGATGCATCCCTTTTGCGTACTTAGATGTGTAAAGTACGGGAATTACAGTAATTTACCGGGGAAATATTGTAATTCGATCCTGCCTTTGAGAACGCTGCCTCCAACTATGATTGTCAATTTCCCTACGGACGTAAGGAACAATTACAGGAATAAGATGTGGCTTTGAATACACCGGCTGGTAAAACGACACGCAGCTTTATACTTATAACTTGAATTTGGCTTTATGTAAAGTAAGTTAAAATATGATGATTAAAATTAGACTGTCATAGAAACATATATCTTCACGAGGGCGGTGATAGCGCAGCGGTAGAACGCCGGCCTCAATTTGGAGAGGTTGTAGGTTCGAATCCCGGCATGTACCAATGACTTTGTTTTCTAAGTTTTATACATTTGTGAAGTTGTAGTCGCTATACCACTCGCTAACAATGAAGGAAAACAACTATATTCCAAGATCTATATTCCAAGAGGCCAAGTCGATCGGCACTTAGCTGGCCTGAATGAAGAACTTGCCACTAAAAATGTTTTAATAGAATAGGAAAGGACACGTTAAAAAATAAATAAACGTGGTATTTTTTTTGTCTCTGCGACTAATACTTTTTATAATATAACCAGTTCAAAATCAATACCTATAGTCACGTGGAACTAAAACGCGCCACACAAATCAACCTTAGACTATGACGTCACTCCCTAACGTAACGCTTATAATGTATGACGCGTTTAACAATATTTGAGTTATCTCAATGTCTACAATTGAATCATGTGATTTTAAAACAACACAAGTCACATGTGTTTTTAAAATAACACTTGCCCATTTTTTTTTAATTAAATTATTTACACCTACCTATTGATTTACATTAGAAAAAAAAATTGTAGTTTATTCATACAGAAATCAATATAATATGCTAAAATATTGCTGTTGTAGATATTAGTATTTGAATAAAACAGTTTTTTCTATTTCCTGCAAAGTTGTAATGAAAGGACATGTGTCGTTTTAAAATCACACGATTCAATTGTACACCCTTATAAGAAAACCTTTTAGAACTCAATGACAAAACGAAATCTAATAAGTTTTCTGTTATTAGAGTAACTTTATTTTTCGCTTATTTTGTGACCCCGAAAACCCCGAAAAAAATATTTTTATTGTTTTATTTTTACATTTTTCCCAGGTTTTTATAAGATTTCTATGGTATAAAAGCAATGTCACTCCAATCTAAGTTAGATGCAAATACCCTATTGGAAGCTGCCGCAAACCACCGCTGTCAGAAGTGGAAATCTGTGGTTGAGGCCCTATGCTCCTCTAGGAGTTAAAGGACCGAAGAAGAATGCAAATGTTACTCTGTCTCCCTATCTGTTTGTTACTTTGAACGAACCATTGAATGACTTTTGATGCATTTAGTTAAATAAATAGATTACAGCCTAGGAAAATATAGTTTTAATAGTTTTAGATAGATAGAGAACACTTTATTGCACAACCAGGTGAAAGATATTACAAAAGTACTTTTGATCGTAATCCCACACGGTGGGCATAGCTAGAACTGTTGTATATCCTCTAAAGGTCTATGTCTATATTCTTGAGAGAATAAGGCACGGTAAACAGAAATGCATATAACCATGCATTTTAAATACGTACACACAAATTATGAAATTTCTATAATTAAGTAATTTTATTACAGAAATTGTTATCAGCTATAAGGCCGCTAATTGTGTCTTTTCTTTTGTTATTGCTGTTTCTGTAACATTTTTTTTCTGGTATACAATAAATAATATTGTTATCTTATCTCATCTTACATATTTTTTATCTCTAATATAACTTCCTTCTGTGTCGATAGTCTATTATATTATCCACAAAAACTAGATCTACGTTGAGACATTTTAATTAAAAAAAAAGTTAATTTTTTTTTTCTACAAAGCTCCCAATCCCCATATTGAGATTTGAACGCTCACTATGCTATTCATTCCGCAGCAGGCAAAAGGATAGGAAATAAACAACAGTTTTCAATTGGCATACTTTCGTATCTACGCCTGCAAACTTCCAAAGAAGCTGAAGAACTGAAACCAACATTGTGTTTGTTATAGTCTGTTCTATTGAATGATATTATTTATGGCCAGATTACTTAGTAATTTGACTTCGAAATTCAAAGGCAAATCAATTTTGCTACTAAACGTTCACAATATTAAAACTGGCTAACCTGCTCAGTAGCATATTTTATTTTGAGAATGAAGTACTTACTTAAATATGGCTTATGCGAGGGAACATTCAAGTTTGATTTTTCGGTCAATCAGATCAAATCAGATCAAGTTTGATCGGCTACACATTGCTTAACTTTACCAATACTATTGTAAATATTACACGTCATAAATTCAATCTCAGATTACCTATAATTTTTCCGGAAGAGTCGGACCGGGGGCCTGATTCATAAAACTGCAATTCATAGTTTATTATGTCAATTCGATGTTGATTGCGTAGCCGAGTCTTCCTTCTTGTCAATCTGGGGGTTGATCGACTTTCCAATGTACATCAAATTGTCCTGGAAAACCATGAGTGATATGAAACAGGCCACCATATTTCACTCTGATCCATGTTTAGATTTCGTTCTGATCCACAGAGCTTAATCCATGTTCAGGCTTCTTTCTGATCCGTAGAGCTTAATCCATGATTAGGTTCTGCAAATGAGAGCGAAAAAAATTGTCGGATTCTTCCGACAAAACAACATGTAAGTGTATTTGGAGAAACGTTGCGGAGTAGAGCATAATCTTTACGGATCAGAGCAAAACCTACTCAGAATATTTCGACAAAATTACAGGTAAGTGTATCACGAATAACATTCTTGAAATACGGTAGTCCTACCATAAAGAGCACTATATTTTTTACTCCTACCATCCAAGCAATGATACCTTAGCAACTGCCTCACAAAATAATCACAAAACTTGTATCTACCAATGCCCAAGCTTATAGAGAGAGGTAACGACATTTCGGCTTTACCGTGCATGATACCAACACAATCTCTTCCTCAAAGGAACAGCCTATACTGGATTGCACCAAACGGATCTCAGTCGGGCGGAAAATTGAGCTAGAGCCAATTTTGTTTTTCAATTCCCGCGCGTAGATAGCCCGCAGTTCCTATATTATTAGGTCGCGCGAACAATCCATGTACTTAATAGGTCTAGTAGTTGGTAGTATGTAAATTAGGTTTATTGTTTTATTTAAGAGAGTTGTTCAAAATCACTTCAAAACTCCTCCCAAACAACCACTAGATTATCTATTAAGTAGGTTGTTTGGAATTGATTTGTTTAATAATTTCTTTGTAAAAAATTATGAGGTAGGTATAAGAATATCGACTTTTATAACATGTTGTGCTTTAAAAAGTTTACTTATGTTTTTTTTTCGAACAACACATAAAATAAATTCAATTAATTTTCATATTCTACAGCCAACGGTGGTAGCGTGGATACAGTGAGAAACTGTATACCTGCCTTAGGACTGAAATTTCGAAGCGGTTACTCAGCATTTGGACAAATAAATTAAATAAATAACTTACATAATATAACACAATCACTTCCCCCGGTCCGGAACTAGGATACCCTGTGCTTCGGTAACCAGGCAGACATCACAAACATGGAAACACCCCCAGACTGAGGCCATTTGCACAAATGTACGGCGGCTCCCAGTGGAAAAAGAACCCACGATCTCCGGCATGGCAATCACACGTGATAAAGCTAGGCCAACGAGGCAGTCCAATGCGGACGTTTATATCATGATTCCCACCGGGGGCCGCGTACATTTGCGCAAATGGCCTCAGTCTGGGGGTGTTTCCATGTTTGTGATGTCCTTGCCTGGTTACCATGGCACAGGCTAAACTGGTTTGGTACCGGGACGAGTGATTGTGCTGTGTGGAAGTTATTATTATATGGAAATGGACTTTTAGGGTTCCGTATCCAAAAGGAAAAACGGAACCCTTATAGGATCACTTTGTTGTTCGTCCGTCCATCTGTCTTTCAAGACCCTTTATCTCGGGAACACGTGAAGGTATAGAGTTGAAATTAAAACCATGTATTAGGTTCACAGTCCCTTGAAGCTGTTACAAAATCAATTTTTTAAGTTAACGTAAAAAAGTTACAGCCGCCTATGACGCAAAAAACTAATATTTTGACACACTCAAGGGAATCAAAATTTATAGGGTACTTTCCATTGAACTACAACTATGAAATTTGACAAGTAATAACTTGGTATAGTACAAGTACATGGAAAAATCTAAAAACAATTCATTTTTTATTAAATCACAAAAAAAACTTGCCTTTTAAGTTCGGGAAAAGCTCAGAAAAAGTGCGAGACCCGATTCCTGAACTTATGTTCTTGATGAATTTATGAATTATGTAAGTACCTACAAAGTTTTACGGAACCCTTGGTGGGTGAGGTCGACTTGCACTCGTGCAATTTTTATTTTTAAATAGTTATTCAGCAATCCTTACTAATATTATAAACGCGAAAGTTTGTATGTATGGATGGATGTACTTACTCTTTCACGCAAAAACGGCTGAACGAATCCGGATGAAATTTTGCAGGGAGATAAATTATAGTCTGGATTAGCACATACGCTACTTTTTATCGTGGAAGTATACACATCAAAAATACCACGCGAACGAAGTCGCGGGTAACAGCTAGTATATTATATGTTCAGCCCATGAAAGACTTGTCCGGTTTCTCATTGCATTCACCCAAACCCGCATGAGATTACGGCAGAGTGCCCACAAATACGTTCAGTCTCGTACAGTCTGTCAGTTACCTTAATCGAAGAAGTGTAGTCGGTAGGTGGTATCTGTCTATGCCTTCCGAGTCATCCTACCGAAGCGCAGTTTGCGCTCTTGTGGTAAAGACGTGAAGCTCCATCAATCAAGTGCCAGATGACAAGAAACTGTCTCTTTTTGTCGCCCCTTGCTTTGGTATAGAGAAGAGATAGTCTTCAGTCTTCACAGCGAGACTTTCGTTGTTTCCACCAATAAAACAACTCTCCAGACTTACAGTAATAAATGTATACGCAATCCATTCTTTCCAACTGGGCGATTTTGAAATCGTTAGCAATGTTTTGAGAGAATGTTCTTTTTATTGTGATAAATAGTATTATCAATTATTTATCAGTAATGGTGTAACATAATTTGTAAATATTCGTGATTTCCGACCTTTGGCTCCAAACTGTGAATCCAAATTCGCAGTGGTACCAAGTACCACAAACTTGAAAAATGTTTTCCAATAATTATGTTAAATGCTTAAGAATCTGTCGTCTGATATGCGTAATAAAAAAATAATCGAGTCCACAATAAGACGCTCGAAAAATATTTTATTTTTTATATTTATTACTTTTTGTCCAGATATTGTTTGTGTATGCAAGTACAAAATTTTTTTGGATAACAAAAAAAAGTTTTCTTTTTGACGTGTCATTTCTTTCAAAACTAGCACCACATGTTTCAAAATCATGGTTAGAATGTCCCCTTAAAATACGATGAACGAATTCAAAGTCAAGTTCTGCAGTTCTGCAGATAGTTCTGTAGTTCTGCCGGGTCCAACAATATCTTCATTAAAAAAGGGAAGATTCCTATCGTCAATACAATCTCAACTTTTCCTAAGTTAACAACTTCAGAATAACAAAAAAAAATATTACTGTTCCATACAAATGTTTACACCTATTATAAACGCCTATTAGAATTAAATTGCATTGAACACTTGCAGTCAATATTTGCTTAAATGACAGCACACACATGCAAGCACGGGTAACTTTGACAAAAAATTTAAACAGTGTTGACTGTACAATTGACAGCAGGTCAACCTCTAAATCTAAATTAGTATTTATGCATGCAGTATCCATCTGTAATTGGAGGCACATTAAGCAATGATATAATAATAGTAATATATCTCGCAAGTAATTTAATGTAACCTCTGTTGATGGATCAAATAAACAAATCAAATCAAATCTTTGTTGCAAATCATGACTCAGATTATAGTGCTCGTATGTAAACATTGACGTGCTGATGACTGTACTTTTAGAATTTAAACGGCTCTGCAAACAGAGCAGGCTAATGATGTCGTGACAAATCGTTTGGACAGCGAGTGCTGGGCTAATTTGTCGTCTGCGTTAGGCAGCTCGGAGATCACCCCTGGCTGTTGGCTCAGGGGCAGGGCAAAGTGGAAACTCCTTACGTGGTTTTCTCCGTTGGGCTACTAGGATTGGCCCTAATAAATTGATCAATCAATCTACGGAGCCAGTTCTAAAGTGCACAATTCCTGATACACGTCAATTGTAGTTGGTTATTTAGGAAAAACTTGTCCAATTTTTTTAAATTGCTTAATTTTTTTTCTTTAAGTGTCATATAATAACTGACAAGAAACATTAAGTAATTTATAAATTAATACTAATAAATATAATTTTTAAATAAGTAATATTTACAGGTGACAGAATCCGGTTGTGGCGCCGGATTAAGAATAGCGTCACTCCATTTCCTTCCGTCCGTAGATGTCGTAGAAGGCGACTAAGGAAATAAATTACCAGGAAACGGGCAGCAGCGTCTTCCTGAGATTCCAACCGCATACTGCGATCGCCAACCCGCCTGCCAAGCGTGGCGATTATGGCAAAATCCCTCATGGTTATGAAAACCATGAGGGAGGCCTTTGGTGCAGTGGGCGCCATGTGGCTGATGATGATGATGATGATGTGTTTTAAGTATGATGGACATTCTTCTGTGGAAGATAATGATTTACTAGATGCTGCGAAACTATTTTTTGTTCACGTTCACAAACAAGGCCAAGGTCATGCAGGTATATAAAAAGGAAACAAATACAACCACCAAAAATAGATCCGATGGTACTCATAACACTGGCAGCATTAAAATATTTTTACCTCATTGAATAATGTGGCTAAAGCTAAAATCATAAAAAGCTGAAATCCATTAATACTTTGCAACCTACAAATTATGACGTGATATGACATCGTCTTGCATGCCTTTTACTTGCAATAAATAAAATACAGAACTACATCAAGGTTAGATTAGATAAAGATATTTTTAATAGCCAATGACGTATTATTACGCCATTGTTAATAGCGGTCCTGGCGATCTTCGTACCGCCACAGAATACTTTTGCACAACGTCATCTATTTCTAAAACACAACGTTCGCTCGCACGACGCCATCTATTTAAAACTTAAAATAAATATTATCCCACGGGAACGCATTACATTACGCATTACGCAGAACGCATTAGTATGCTATGTCTCAATTCAGGTCTTTGTTTATCTGTACACCAAGTTTGATGTAAATCCGTTTAGCCGTTATTGCGTGATTGAGTAACAAACATCCAAACATCTTAACCTCCAAACATCCAAACATCTTCACAAACTTTCACATTTATAATATTAATAAGTAGGATTGTACTCCATAATATATTACATAATTATAGACATTTATACAGACACAGAGTAGGTACAATTTGCGGTCTTATAGCAGAAAGACAATCATGAGATGGAAAGTTGCTAAAGGAAAAATAGGCAGCTTTGTTCAAGTTTTGAACTGTAATAATAGAACGTGTTTTTGTTAAAACAGCCCAAGTTTAGAGGTCCACTGGGAACATTCACTCTTCACAACTTCTTCGCAAAGTTTTGTGCCAGTGTCAGTCTTTGTAAACTTTTGATATTTCCTTTTTGGTCCATTGTCACTGTCAAAGAGTTAGCAACTCCTTGCTCATGTATTATTCTCTTTACGGTGACATCGAAATTTTTTCTTATTTTCACTGCCTAAAAAGAGATGCTTATTTTCAAGGATTATTTTACTGTAAACTCTTTGATGTGTCATTGTTTCCATACGTTGTCAGTTTCCGCCCAAATTAGCTTGTAGCAAAATACACAGTTTACTCAGAGAAAGAAGGTTGAAAATCAAGTTTTTTCGCCCATATAATGTATCTGTTCAAGTTTCTTCTTTTTATTTTATATTGTTTCAGGTAAGTACTTAATTTCAATTAATTAGAAACAGGGCCCTTATTGTGAAGCAGCGATATGTTCCGAAGGGTCGTCAACGTCGCGCTTGAGCCTGACAATTTACTCGAATCTAGCGACAAATACGTTTCTTTTTTTAATAGTTTCCATAGTTGAATAGTATAGCTATTCAAAAAAAGAAGCGTATTTGTCGCTAGATTCGAGTGAATTGTCGGGCTCAAGCGCGACGTTGACGACCCTTCCAATAATATCGCATTTTCCATAATAAGGGCCCAGTAATTGTAAGTTAGCGCTTGAAATTGCCAATCCGCGACGGGGACGCGTTGAAATTAAGCACATACTGAGCCCATACTCTGAGAGAAGCCTGTGCCCTGCACAGCAATGGGACGTAGACTAAATAAATAATAATAAAAGAAAACTTGCACAATGCAAGAAATAAAGAGAAATAGGGAGAATTTCAAATCTGCTTTCCACTATTCTTAGTGTTCTGCAAGTCAGCTGTATTTATATTTACACTAACTTTTTCCCGCGACTTCGTTTTTCTGAATAATCTACACAAAGTACACTCCTGAATACAAATTGATAAGTTAATCAATATACATTTAGTTACTAATAAGCTTAATGCTGAAAATGAATTCCACTAATACTTAAAAGTGATTATGTTACCATTTTTTTGTTAAACCTTTTTGCAGCCCCCAATTTCGTACTGCAATCTCGAGTGATAACATAGGAAAAAAAAGTAAGTATGTCTGTTTATTTAAGCCAGTAAACAGTACAGTACCACAGTATTCCTCCCTGACGAAACGAACCCGTCATTAACTTGTAATGTATTGAGCCTTTGTAATGAGTCCTTGTTACTTGAATAAATAAATAAATAATAATGAACAACTTCGCGAGTACTTACATATTACCGCACCACAATCACTACTAAGTAATGATTGAGCTGGGGGGCCTGGAAACCTAAAATACAGATCTCTGAACTAGTTTAGCCTCCAGTCCTTCCACAAATTCTACTATCGCAAAGATCTACCATTTGTATAAACTGCACTAGATTTGTGGATTGAGAAAATAAATATATTTGTATTGTATTTGTAATTAAGCCCATACTCTCTTTTTAAGAGAAGGCCTGTGCTTTGCAATGGGACGTAGGTACTTATATAGGCTGCATAAAAAGAAAACACTACTACAAGACACGTACAACAAAATACTTATTGGAATGATTTTGAATGGTCCAACCGATCTTCTTATAAAAATTATATGTATACCAAAAAGGTGCAGGAATATCCTAAGATAATAGCAGATAAAACTATAGTGAGAGTTTTGTTTGTACGGGAAAATCGTAACATTATAAAAAAAATATATTGAATAGTTACATAATGTAAAAAAGTTATACATCCACGCGTTTCAAGGGACAAACAAACGTACAGTTTCCATTTCATGACACGATATTTCTATGCAGTTGTTAGAATAAATTCCAGACACAGCCCCCAGTAGTCGGAAATGAATAATGTATGCCTTTTGGCTTTTCATACTATTCAGATGAGTTGAACTTGTTATATTTATTTGGAACTCTGCCTCGGCTCGGCTGGACACTGCGTGTGCAGAAAATGGGGGTATACAGAAGTTCCAATTGGCTGTTGCTATTATAACAGGCTCTGATAACAGGTAACTAATTGAGCTAATTGAGCCTTACTTGTTTTACCTGGTCGATTATGACCTTGAAAAGAAGAATGTTATGGTAGCCCGATCGCGTCCTTTAAAATTCTACAGATTAACTAAAAGAGGAGAAATCTACAGAGATAAGAGCAGGAGATTTTGGAATAAAAACACGTTTATTATATTCTTTTTGTTGCACTTACCCGTGCTGAGGACATTTTGAAAAACCTATTTAGAGGCTAAAAATTCCACCCATGACGGAACTTGAAACCGCGACCTCTGGCTAACCGTGCGAGCGCTCTCCCAACTGAGCTAGTGGGCAAGTGCAGGCATCGGCGAATTTTCGAGCCTCTTTACAAACTTCTCTGTGTTGCATACAGGCAACATGGTGGACATGGGTAGAATTTTTAGCCTCTAAATAGGTTTTTAAAACACGTTATGTTTTTTATCACAAGCTCGTTAATATAACGTAGTTAAAAAAATATGTTTTTCTTGGGAATATTTCTGAAAACATATTAGTTTACAGTATAATATACTAGAACCAAAATATTGTGAAATAACCAGTTCGCAATAATATATCTGTTATTTATTTAACTTAATCGATAAAATTAGTTAAGAGGACGCCACACCAAACGTGTAGTTTAATTTTAATTTGCTTAACATGTGGGACACAAATCAAGAATTGATCATGCTTAGAATTGAGAAATTAGAGCTTGATAAGGCTTTTCACAGAAACTTCTGACAGCAAATTTCTTTGATTAGTTTATTCCTAATTCAAATTCGATGAATATATTTGTGTCCTCTAAATATATTGGAAAAATTTCATTGCAATCGGAAACGTCAGGTCGTTTGTAATGTAGACCAACGCACGTTCAACCGCTTAAGATGTCATGGGGCTTCAACGGAGTGGAATTAGTTGTCTCTTGGCCTTGCTAGATTGATACTTGATAGCACGTGTTTTAGAGATTCTTTCTTCTTCTTATTCTTCATCAATTTCTTAGCACAGGGCATCCTAGATTGGGACCTGAGTGATTGTGTTATGTGGAAGTTTTTATTACTAAAGTTATATTGACCAAGAACCTCATCATGCGCACCAAATCCTGAGAGATTTCAATCGTCTGTCAAATTACTTACTAATTTGATATTTAGACGATTGGAATCGCTCAGGATTTGGTGCGCGGTGGGTGCGCGTAATGTAGGAGCTGACCTTCTTTGCTATTTTTATGCAGCATATGCACTCTGTTAATAAATTGTATTGCGCTATCACTGCGGATTGTATTTTCCTCGGAAGCGGGGATGCAAATGAAATAAAAAATTCAGTTTTACTGTACCTATTTTACACGGTTTTAAAAACGCATGCAGCCTTATCTTGTTCATTTATTCTATTGATTAGTTAGTATCTATGAACAAACTGGCCATTGATATGTTCACCCAGTGATATTGTTAGCATATTAAACTAATAACAAAAAACCAGACAAGTGCGAGTCGGACTTGCCCACCGAGGGTTCCCTACAAATTTCTAAGTATTTATTTACATATTAAGTTTAATTTTGTCACAGCTTCAGTATATAGTTTTAATTTCAACTCGATACCTCTACGCGTTCTCGAGATAGAGGGTCTTGACAGACAGATGGACAGACGGACCCTTATAGTTCTGTTTTTTTCTTTTTTGTATACGGAACCCTGTACAAATACTTTTTTTCTAGTCCTGGACATGGTTGCGTTCTGATAATATTCTAAACCTACATCTCACAGTTTTGATCTTTATTTGTACTGTGGTTTTCATTCATTCAATCCACAAGAAGTTAAAATTCTGACACCTTGCAGAACAAACGAACGTTATGTACGTTTAATGGGAATCAATCAACACATTCATGATTAATAATTTTTAAGTTGAAAAGTCTGCTAATTACGTTAAAAGTTTTTTGAAAATAATAAATGTGGAGTTTCTTTGTTAGCTTCTTCTCCATATAATCTATTAATTGTGAAACTCACAAGTTTGGCCTATAAAAATATTTGAATTAAATTCAAAACAAACTGGCTGGGATATAAAATTTTAAAGAAAATATTGGCGCGCAATGGTTGCATACCTATAAGCGTCCTTATGGAACAGAGCGTATATATGAATTAGAGCTGAGCTTATATCGTTGTAATCCTGTTTTACAATAAAGGTTTTTCATTTAATTTCCTTTCATTTTCTGAAAAACTATGTCCACTGCCAAGTAGGTCTAGAGATTCCTTGTAACGCAATGGTTGTGGGTCCATTCCTCAGGTGGCTGCCCTGCTTTGATTTGTACAAACACACAGAAAACTTTGAAATCGCGAATAAAATATCGGCTGTTCCTTACGTTTCATACATTGTAATGTCGCAGGGTGGTAACTTTAGTATGGAAAAGCTGATATTTTTTTCGTGATTTCGAAGTTTTCTTTTATTAAAAGTTGTTAGTACTGACGAGTAAAACCCCCCATTTCGGGGAGCATATGGTTTTTTTTTTTCCGCCGGATAATAATTATTATTTACTACCTGATCCGGCAAACGTTGTTTTGCCATATTATTAAGTATACGACCTTTTTTCAGACAAACAAAAAAAATCTTAAAAATCGGTGAAACCATTTCGGAGGAGTAGGATAACGAACACTGTGATACGAGATTTTTATACATTAATCGCTTTCCGGAAAGTTTGTAGGTTTCAACTGCAGTAAGCGAATTCTAATAGCAGGAGATATTATCTGCACTGCACATTTAGTTACAGCACCACTATAAATCCCAAGATATGTTGCTGTCACTGGCCCCCAAATCTCCGCAATCTCCCAATCATAATTCGAAGGAAACCCATTCGGATAGTTGGCACTGTCGGGAGACACGAGGGGTGTTGGCAGCGGTCGGTCCACTGGCTGCCAACCGCTTGACCGTTCAGTGTACAGGTAGGTATAGTGTCACGTTGTGTGTTTTCTCCAATGTCTTGAACGGCTCAGGTTTCGATTTACTCTGGTATCACCATAGAATTTTGTAGGCTGACATCTCTTCTTTTAGGTTTGTTTGATGAGTTGGTCGCCGGTGATTGGTCGTTTCTTGTGGGTTGCCATAGGAAATCTAGTTACCTCATTTCAGGGAAAAAAAATAGTAACTTTAGGTGTTGATGAATATCATTTATTTGATTAAAATAGGGAAAAATAATAACATAATGAACAAAGAATTAATACAGCTAATAAAGAAAAATACAGGTAAATGTTATTCATACAATATCGAAATTTTGGAATATCGTTTTAGGAGATAATCATTTCTTTTATATGGTCACCCAAGCAGAGGATTGACAATGGTGACGCGACGACGTTCTGCTGGGATAAGAGAGAGCTCCAAAATGTCGAGGATTGTTTAGCTGGAAAGATCTAATTATTCATGGACAGTTGATCCTCCATTATGAGCAGACTCGGCTCAGTTGGCAAAGAAGCAGCCCATTTAAGATATATTTTGTAGCGGCAGGAATTCTGTAAGTAAATACTTATTTGGAAAGCTGTGTGTAGAATCTTGTACAATTCCGGCTAGGTCATCTCTCATCCTCGTGGTTACTTTTTAGGATGCACCAGATTCCTGGAAAGGGGTGAAGGAGGGATTGCCAGCGTCGAGACAATCCTAGTTGCTGAATGTCTCCGGTAAGATTTATCCAGACTTTTATAATTGCCTGCCACATGCTTATGCCATTTGCAATCTTCTAATAGGAGCAATTTGTCTCCCTTTCAGCTGGATAGGGAATATTTTTGGGATAATTTTGGGGATTTTTGTGAATTTAGGGAATTTTGTGAATTCAGCGAATTTATAGGAATTTAGGGATTTAGTGATTTGCTTTAACTTTTAGTGCTTGCACTGCCTTCTCTTTTTGCTGTCGAGAAACAGTTGCTCTTTTGGGGTCGAGAAACTTATGCTAGGCTGTGCTACAAGCGCTTGGCTTCTCTCATGCCGGGAGGAGGATTTGGTTCGGGACGGCTGGCCAGCGTCTTCTTGTGAAGTCTCTTCGGTCCTGCTCCGGTGACGGCGCATGGGGACGAGGCTGCCTACTCGGCGTTCTGGTTAGCACCGTGCATCCTTCCATGAGGCCGGATCGACTTCGCAGGGAGGTTCTTCCTAGCAAGGTCTGTGAAACAATTTCACTTACATATTAGGGAATTAGGATTTAAAGCTTTAAAGTAGAATTAAATTGTTGATAATTATTGAAATTGATGGCAAATCTGATTTTCAGTAGGTACTAACCACTTATAAAATGTAATATGTGAACTTATCAGAACCACTTACTGAAGCGACCCCGCTCTGCTCTGAGCTTTTTCTGAAATTAAGTAATTGTCTGGGTTTTAACGCTAAAGTTTCACAATTACATTATTGCTACCTGTGTAGTCCAAAAAAATTAAAGTCTGTGCTCAACACTAACAGCGTTTCATTCAACTCCCCATATTTAGGCCCTTGATGGCTCAAGGCACTGAGCCAGACAATTTTCGATTTTTGTTTTGGTGGCCCTGGCCACAGTTTTCAGTCTGTTGACGTGGCGGGTTTCCTTACTACCGGGCAGGAACCACCCGCAAACGTTACAATAGTATTTTGCCGTGAGCCCGGCTGCTGTATCAAAGCACCAAATTCTGACAGACCTAGGCCCTTATTATGAAGCAGCGATATGTTCGGAAGAGTCGCAACGTCGCGCTTGAGCCCGACAAATTCATTCGAATCTAACGACAAATACGGTCCTTTTTTTAATAGTTTCATTGAGTAAATAGTTTAAGTATTTTCGCATATCGCTGCTGCATAATAAGGACCCTGTTCTTATCTCGAAATACGAAATTTTGGTAAACCTACCCCATGTTTTTCGTACACTAAAAAAACTTTGGCCTTTCATCATCATCATCAGCCATTTGACGCCCACTGCAGGACATAGGCCTCTCATGGTTTTCCTAACCATGAGGGGTTTTGCCATAATCGCCACGATTGGCAGGCGGGTTGGCGACCGCAGTATGCGGTTGGAATCTCAGGAAAACGCTGCTGCCCGTCTCCTGGTAATGTATTTCCTTAGTCGCCTTCTACGACATCCACGGAAGGAAATGGAGTGACGCTATTCTTTATCCGGCGCCTTGGCCTTTGCATCTACGCAATGAGATGATTTATACAGCGTCCAGTGGCACCCTCACTTACACTAGATGGGTGAATGCATCAGTGAAATTTCGAGATCTCTGATGCCTGCATTTGCCCATTAGCTCAGTTGGGAGAGCGCTGGCACAGTTAGCCAGAGGTCGCGGGTTCAAGTCCCGGCGTGGGTAGAATTTTGAGCCTCTAAATAGGTTTTTAAAATTGTTCTCAGCACGGGGTAGTGCAACAAAAAGGATATAACCGAAACATTTAATAAACGTCCGAATAAATTCCGTGTGGCGCCGGACTAAGAATAGCGTCACTCCATTTCCTTCCGTGGGTGTCGTAGAAGCGACTAAAGGAGTACATTACCAGGAGACGGGCAGCAGCGTCTTCATGAGATTCCAACCGCATACTGCGATCGCCAATCCGCCTGCCAAGCGTGGCGATTATGGCAAAAAACCCTTCATGGTTAGGAAAACCATGAGGGAGGCCTATGTCCTGCAGTGGGCGTCAAATGGCTGATGATGATGATTTAACTCCTGAACTGCCCTCGCGGAACGCAACGTATAGGTGGCCCATACTAAGTTGGACACAGATCTGTGTCGCGGCAGACGAGTGGTTAATAAACTAAAGTCTCCTGCCATGAAATATGCAGGTAGCTTGTTAGTGCTGCTGTCCAAGTTGTGACGAGATAACGGCCAACAGTCTCGGCGTAGAGCGGGCGTAAAAGGATAAGTCTGGGTAAAGTTTGATAAAGGACTCATGAATATGAGTAATTCGGAACGTACGATGCGCCAAAGGCAATGTTTTAAGGGTTGACCGCTGAGATGAAGTTAAATTTGAATTAGGCTGCAACGGAAAATACAGAGATGAAGCAGAGATGACTTTAAAACATTATATTATACTGTGACAGTGAAAATATTCTCTTAGTACCATATTCTAATGATTTCCAACAGAAGGGTCTCTAAACAGAAGAAAAACAAAAAATCTGATAACTCTACCCCATGCACAACTATGGTAATTCTACATCAGTGCATAAGTAAACTAGTGAAAGGAATTTTAGTCCTTCGAGCCTAGTCGTACGTTAGGTAAGTGAAAGCTAAGTTACCGTTAGCCATAGATCAGAATCACAAAATGGTCTGACGACCTGGTTGGCGGGTAGTCGGTGGAGAAGACGGGGAAGCTTCGAAAACCATGAGGGAGGCCTATGTCCTGCAGTGGGCGTCGAATCGATGATAATGATGATGATGATAATAGATCAGAAATGTGCTAAAACTATGCTTATTTTCTATAAAACCCATATTGGTTGAATTCAATTATATTACCACGGCAATGGCTGTTATTGTTAGCAATTTTCACCCACCCTAGCTTCGCATTTGGTCGGTCGGGCAAAAATGACTTACAATTATAGTGTAAGTTTATTACTGAACCGGTAAGGGACGTCCCAGGCGGACCTTCGGTGTGGGCCATACGAAGCCCACAAAAAGGTCGTGGGGCGAGGCCGCGGAAGAGACGCGACACGTTGTACAGAGTCACAGACCACACAGTCCTTGATCTGTAGTCGCTCTTTGATCTGTGACTGTATACTACGCGTCGCGTCTTTTCCGCGCCCTCGCCCCACGTCCGTTCTGTGTGGCCCACGCCCGAGTTGACGGAATAGGGGATGTATTGGCGAAGGCCAAGATAAAAAGTACCCTAGATACGCATGCGTGCATTCAGCGACTAATTAATTATGATGAAGTAAAATATGTTTATCAGGATCGTGTCAAGTGTCAAACTGTGGTCTCTTCCCTTTTCTTCCAGAACATAGGCGTGAGTTTATGTACTTACTAACGTAACTGTAACGTTTATTATTGTAAATTGCAGCTTTATTGTAGAGGGCTCTGGACGGTTAGCAGCATATCAACCTTTACAAACGCGTACGCTGCTCTGCCACTGCGTCGTTGCAACGGAAATACACCATGAATTTTGGGTGGTTTGAAAGCCACAGCAAAATGAATACGTTATTAATAGCTATTGAGTACGCTAGATTGTTTGAAAAAAAAATACAGTTTCCAAAAATATCTCGACACAAACTCGAATCTATTAGAACCATTAGCAGCCAGCCAGATGCTGCATGCCGCGGGTCCAGAGGTCATCGTTCTGATAGATGAAGAGACAGTACCAAATTGTCCCGGCATCTTTAAACAAGATTTGTCAACTCGAAACAAGATTTTTCAATTTTATTTTAATTTACATTGATACTTAGAAACAATATTAAATTTATTATGTATTTTAAATTACTAATTTCACGACCGCAGCTTTCAAACCACCCAGATTTAAGCGTGTATAAAGGTTGACCTGCTATCGGTTGTACTTTTACAACGATCAAGTGCTAGTTGGTCGTACCTCCATGGCCTGTCCGCCACGTTATTGTCTTTGCATCGTATGTCTACAAGCCGTGTCATATTGCAGGTCGACAATGGACCCGGGGCTTGCAGTCGACAGCTTGATCGGGTTGGGCGACAAATTGGTTCGTACCACGCTCCCTATCGGATTTGAATTGCTTTCAACCTCAACATGACATCAGTTTTTCGTACGTTTCGGTCGGACCGTTGTTTGGAAATAAATCGTCGGCCTAGTTTTCTTTTGGCGGGTCAAAAATGATGATCCACAGTCGGATTGATGGCTCTAGTTTCAGTTTTTGTATCCCTATTGTTATATTCTTTTTGTGGCACTAATCCGTGCTGAGGGCAATTTTAAAAAACCTATTTAGAGGCTAAAAATATTATTATTATTAAATCCTTTATTGCATTTAAAACAGGCAGTTTTGTACATAGGCGAGCTTAATGCTACTTAGGATTATCTACCAGCTCCTTTATTCCCTATTGTTATCATAATATTACGTATGTATGTACATACCTTAAGTAAAGAGCACCTTTTTGTGTAAGATACACTCTACATAGTAAAGTGAAGTGAAGATTAAATTGCTGTCGATATAAACAGGTTCGGTAACGATAGCTGCTTAATACATAAAATTTACCTCATCATCATCATCATCATCATCATCATCAGCCATTTGACGCCCACTGCAGGACATAGGCCTCCCTCATGGTTTTCTAACCATGAAGGGTTTTGCCATAATCGCCACGCTTGGCAGGCGGGTTGGCGATCGCAGTATGCGGTTGGAATCTCAGGAAGACGCTGCTGCCCGTCTCCTGGTAATTTATTTCCTTAATCGCCTCCTACGACATCCACTATTATGTAGGTGATAATGTCGCGATACAAATATTTTTATTTGCCAAAATGCTAAAATACTACAGTAATGCGCGCGAAAAAGTTTTTTTCAGGTTACATACGACGAAAAAGGCGGAGAGATTAAGAAAGTTTAACGTTGTATGATCAGAGACCCGATTTTACTGCTTAAACCGAAAAACTCATAATTTCAAAATACTAGACGAGAACACCCGAGTGCGCTTAATATGTTTAGTTAAGAAGATATAATAGTATTTATTGTATGGAATCAGGCGTTACTTTGCGGAAATCTATAATAGCATTAAAATCCATTTGTCTACCTATAATTACTCCAAAATCGGACTTTTTTCCTCCCGTTCAACAGAAAAAATATTCCTTAATAAAAAAAATTCATATTAGTTGGCAAATTGGTGTTCCTGAAGCACAAATATAGCCTCCTTTTTACGTGAAAATAGAAACTTTAAACTATTGCCAAAATTCCAGTAGTTGAGGTTTTCAGTCTTAATTTTTTTTTTCATAGATCCTACAGTAATAGAATGCGATAAATTTATTTTTTAATACAAATTGCACCCAAATAAGCAAAACCCTTCATGGTTATGAAAACCACGAGGGAGGCCTATGTCCTGCAGTGGGCGTCAAATGGCTGATGATGATGATGATGAAGCTAAGCGGAACGTTTCCGGCGTAGGTATATCTTAAAGATAATATCATAACATGCAATGTTACTTATATGTTGTGTAATGCAATGAATAAAATAAAATAATTATATTTTTTCTGTTTTACGGAAACAAAAAAAGTCCGATTCTTCCCTAACTAAACATACACCGAAAACACCAGAGTGCCAAATATATTTAGTTAAAAATATATGAGCACTTGAAAATCAGACTTTTTTTTTCCTGTGAAACAGAAAAAATATTCCTTGGTCAAAACTTGGAATGATACATAGTTGAAAAATACAGACCGTACCTCGTAGGGCCGACCGAGGGGCACATGACGAGAACGGGCTTATTTTTGCACTTGTACGGTAGTCTAACTTTGTCACCGACCTGTTGTACGGTGGATAGCCCCTTAACAGTATTTAATGACATGTTTATTTACAACCTGTGACGTTGAAAGTCCTCAGGCAACCGGTCTAGTTACATTTCCTCGTCAATAGCTCTCTAATTTCCTCGTCCAGCTCCTGAATGGGTCCAGACGACCCATCATAATAGCTCAGAAGGCTTAGTTAGTTGAACGACTTTATTAAAGCACTGCATTTGAATGCGGGTTGGACCATTTAGTTAGCCATTGAGAGCGCGCTGGCCTGAGGCCAAACATTCAAATTGAAGTGCCGATGCGCGGGGCAAAGAGTTGGGCACCTCGGACAAAGCTGGCGCTTGAGGCAAATGTAACCTGGAGAACCGTTTTGGTTTTGCTGTGCAGCGGGGCACAGACAAACGGATACCTAAATCGAAAAATGGCTTTCCTAGACTGACAATATTTTTAAACGACCAATCCTATGATACCCCACACTATGGTGTAGGCGAGAAAACAAAATGCATTCCTCATTTAGGTACTTATTCCCTGCCGTTCGATTACCATGAACGCGTCGAGAAAAGTGAGTTTGGCCAAGGATTCGCGCCATCTCGTTTTTATACGCTGAGCCCAGGACAGGTGAGCACAGGATAGGGCATCACCGGTCGAGAGAAAAGCCTTTCTCGAGTCTCGAATGCTAAGCGAACTGTAGATAGCGTAGTGCAAACTCGCCACCAGGCTGCTTGAGTGAAATCCGGATTGCATAATTTACGTTTTGTGGTAACGTTTTGTGGTAAAAGGTGAGGTGCTCAGCATGTGTCAACAAAAGCTTCTTACAGCTTAAGTGACGCTGGTTTTCAGCACTCGCCTGACTTAAATTAGTTAAAGAAATAGAAGTGTGTGTGTATGTGTGTGTGAGGGTGTGTGTGTGTGACTGTGTATGTGAGAGTGTGTGGGGGAGGGTGAGTGTGTGTGTGTGTGTGTGTGTTTGTGTCAACGCGCGTGTCATTAAAATCAAGTTATGGAACTACTGACTTGTATAAGATACATATTTATCTAGTACTTATACCTACTTATTATAATTTCCAAACATCATTTATTTAATTTAGAAGCTTGCTTTTCTTGTTGACTACTTAAAAGTATTTGTCTATAGTTGATTTTAAATGTTGATTCTATCCTTGTCTGTTGTAGAGGCGGTGGTATGTCGTTCCATATTTTTGATGCAGCAAAGCTAAAACTACCTCGATAACCAGCTGTCTTATGTGAAATTATGCACATTTTGTTTTGTGTTTTAGCACGGGTTAATCTGGAATGTTGATCTTTTGCCCAATAGAATTTGTTGTATAGATATTTTGGCCTTTTAGTTATAACAATTTTACGAACCATGCAGGCTAAGTGAAATTCCCTTCTACATTTCATTTTAAGAATTTTTTTATCGTTTAGGTACGGTGTAATCCTAGATCGCTTAGGGATAGTGAAGCAAAAACGCATACATGCGTTCTGTACTCTTTGTATAGATTTGGACGTTTTCTCGAAAAGTCTAGGGCCAAAAACAGTATCACAGTAATTGAATAGTGACAATACCAGTGACTCTACCAAAATAAGTCTTACCTTTTCGGACAGACAATTCCTGATTCCATAAAGCACCTTCAGTCTATAGTAAGCAGCACGAATTTTGTTGTTAATGTGTTCCTGGTATCGTAAATCGCTGTCCATCATTAACCCTAAATTTCTAACCACTTCCACACTCTCTATTTGTTCTCCACTTACAATAATTTTAGGATGATATTCTAAAATCTTTTTTCGTTGAGCCTTGGATCCTAACAGCATAAAAGTAGACTTTTTGGGGTTCAGAACTAAATTATTTTTTCGCGACCAGTCAGCTATTATATTCAAATCTTCATTTATAAATTTTATGGCTTGCACAGTGTCTTTTGGATCAAAAGAAAGGTAAAGTTGGGTATCGTCTGCGTATAGGTGAATTTTACAATGTTTTAATTTTGACGACAGATCAGCAGTATATATTATAAAAAGTAAAGGGCTGATGATAGACCCTTGAGGGGTACCACAAGGCAAGATTCTTTTAGTGGACTTTGTTTCAATACCTTTTTCAGTCTCTGTTACTACGTATTGACTCCGGTTTTTGAGATATGAGCGGAACCACTGACAGACTTCCGGTGATACACCGTAATACGATAGCTTGGCCAGGAGTAGTTCGGGGTTCAAACAGTCGAACGCTCGTGAAAAATCCAATAAAACTAGAGCTGTGCCTCTCCCTCTATCCGCTGCAGACAGTATATCATCAGTGACGTCGGCTAAAGCGGTAGCTGTGCCGTGTCCACTTCTAAAGCCCGATTGTTTTTCCGGTAACATCTTATTTCTTTCTAAGTACTTTGTCAATTGACTCGTAACTACTTTTTCGATAATCTTGGATAGAACTGGCAATATGCTAATCGGTCTCAGATCTTTGCATGCTTCTACAGAGTTACTTTTTGGAATTGGTATTACCTTTGCTAATTTCCATGAATCCGGGAAGGTATTTGATGAAATAGAGGCGTTAATTATGTTTGTTATAATTGGCAATGTTATTTTCAGGGTTAAGTGTATCATTTTTACCGTGATCTGGTCATGCCCGCTAGCATTAGTATTAATGGTTTTTATTATTTTAGAAACTTGTTCATCATTACATGTCTCTATCTGGAAGCATAAGTTACTACTGAAATAGTTATTTTTGTAGAAATTTAAGGTTTCTATATCTACTGCTCTTTGCCCCGGAATTGTAAGAAAGAAATTGTTTATTTCATTTGCATTATTTAGATGTTCAGGTACCTGTTCTGTACTATTTCCTCCAAAAACTGATAGCCGTTTTAAATGATTCCACATAATATGTGGTTGATGCTTATTTTGGTTGATGTATTGGTTAAAGTATGCTGTTTTCTCTTTTCTTAGACTCGAATTTACTAGGTTTTTTAAGTCTTTGTAGTACTGTAGTTTAGCCTCCGTTTTAAATTTATGTGCCAGCTTTATTGCTTCATCTCGCTTAGACATCATTATTTTTATGACTTCTGTTACCCATGGATGGGGTTTCTCTTTTATTTTTAGTTGCCTGATGGGCGCATGTTTTTCAAAAAGGTCGGATATAAATATATTGAATTTAAAAACCATCTCATCAACGTCCCTGCTTGTGGCTATTTGTCTCCAAGGCATCGAGAAAAGGTCCGTCTCGAAGGATTCTTCATCAATTTTATTTAGAAGTCTTGTTTTTATATATCTAGGCACTTGCTTTGGTTTTTTTATGTTAAATTCAGCTATTAATAGGGCATGGTCACTCAGGACTGGGTTGTGATGGATGTCTATATTCTTACATTTTTCTGGGGAATCGGTAATAATTAAATCGATAAGCGTACTTGACGTAGAGGTGACCCTTGTTGGTTCTTTTACTAGCTGGTGTAAGTTATGTTGTTCTAAAAAAATGTTTAGCTCTTTGGTTGACTTTTGATCCGGTTTAAGCAAGTCTACATTAAAGTCTGTCAAGACACAAACAGCGTTGCAGTACGCAAAAGAGCTAATTGACTCACTAAGTGTGTTTAAAGCGTCCTCGACTTTCACTGACTCAGGTCTATATGCAGTACCTATTGCTATTTTTAGTCCAAGAAGGGATAACTCCAACCACATTTGCTCGAGCATGGAGTCAGGGTGAGGCCGCACGCGAATCCTAAGCCCTCGCTTGAAGTAGTATCCTACCCCGCCGCCTTTTTTTCCATTAGCCCGTGGACTATGCTTTAATACATATCCTGGTAGTTTAGGCGTAAACTTTTCTTGTCCATCCCGCAGCCAGGTTTCATTTAATGCTAATATGTCTGGCTTATATTTCGATACTGCCACGTCAAACTCGTCACGCCCTGTATTTAACGACCTAACATTTATTAGGCCTAACTTAAGTCCGAACTTAGAACTCGTACGTCCATTAGCCATTTGTATGTCTATTTTTTATAATATCATATGACAAGTACAGACTTGTTATATAAACTTTGAGCATGGGCCTAGGCTGTGCTATATGTATTTGGCATATGAATGATTTAATATAAACGTAGCGATTATAATACTCACGTGATTTATTTTTGGTGATAGTGCGCGGTGTAAAGTGTATGTAGGTGTGTGTGTGTGGTGTTGATGTCGTGTTTAACTTAAAACTAGCCGTGATACTCGTAACTACGAGATGATATGTATAGATCCAAATTATAACTTTAAAAAATTTTTGATGTCATCCTCGCTGCGTATGAGCATCCTTTCTGAGGTTTGATCTTTCCTACAGAAAATTCTGCCGTCCCTTGACCAAACGTATCTCCATCGCGCCTCTCTAGCTGAATCGCGCGCCGATGCGAACAGGGCACGATTTGCCTTTGTGAGCCGCTCATTTACATAGAATCGCCGGGGCTCGTGTTGGGGGAGGCCAAGGTCTTCAGTTGTTGCACCACGTCGCACGCGGGCATTCCTCAAAAGTCCATCCTTGAGTGAGCGACGAGCGAGGCGTAGTACGATTGGGCGGGGACGCGGCGTAGGGACTCTTTCGGTTGTGTCTCGCTTGGGACCGGCTCGGTATGCGCTCACAATGTCCTGCTCCTCGATTTTCAGTCCTAGCTTAATTGCTACTGTCATAGCTACGTGGGCCGCTGACTCACCGTCATGTTCCGGGATTCCCGAGACTTCAACGTCGTTTGACAGTAATTCCTGGTCGCGGTCGTTCAATTGGCACTGAAGATTAGTGATGGCCTCCGCAAATCCAGTCTCACACGAGTCCGAAACCGTTTTTCGGATGGATATAATTTCTTCTTTGAGCTTGGTATTCTCTTTGCGCAGTGCTGTCACTTCAAGCTGAAAGCTTTCTCTTAGCTTACTTAGGATCAGATTAAATTCTCTAGTAATATCAGCTTTGAAAGCGCCCAATTTCGCATCCAGCTTAGAGTCCAGAAGCACCCCAAGTTGTTCGTAAGAGACGGCGATTGGCTGGGTAACACATACATCCATCTCAGTATTCGGCATGTTTTCTGGTGTGATCTGAGGAGCATCCTTCGATACGCCGACGGTCTTGTCCGATACTAGATGCGGCTCAAACTGTTTTCGTGTTGGCGTTTCGTCTCCCCTTCGGCGACTATAGCGTTTTGTGACATTATCGCAATTAGGACACTGCCAGGTAGCTCTGTCTAGCTCTCGAAATTTAGCTGACGTCATATTTAGACACAGGTAATGGTATCTGCCGCTGCACAGGTAACATTTGAGGACCTCAGAGCTGTTGACAGCCTTATCACATGCCTCGCAGTTCATCCTGTTACCAAAGGTGCACGCACACCAACACACTCCAAAGCGGCAAACTTGATTAGCACGTAGCTCGTAGCGCGTAGCACTTCCCCGCGGCGGTGGCGTAGCGTGTGATGACGTAGTCAAAACTATTCGGCGGCGATATGCAGTCGTGCGCTACATGCGATGAGTAAATTCGAGCGCTCAGCTCCACTAAGCCGTAGCGTAGCGGTTAAGAGCATCGGGTCAAGCCCGCCGCGAGGCAGGCGGTGCGGGTTCGAGACTTACCACGGTATATCCCAAAAGGCACTTTTAGTTGGTATGTATCTCACTCCGATGACCGCAGCAGCGCCCCCAGTGAGGTAGATGGGGCAGATGGTGACAACTCGGCCGCAGGAGGTACCGCGAAGTGAAGGGTAGGGATGTGAAGCGGGTGACGCGATGACAAGGACGCAGCAATACGGGATCCAAGATGGCGCGGAGCAGATATGGGACTCGGCACAAGATAGTACGAGAGGGTCCGATAATCAGGTCTTCGGTAAAATACTTCAATTAATTATAAATGATTTAGCCAACCGGCAACACGACCACTCGCAACAAGCAATCACGAGAGAAAAAAAAAAAAAAAAAAAAAAAAAAAATCTGGCAATAAAATTTATGGCAGATTAAGTTGGAAAATGTTACGGAAGGTGAAGCGGTAAGGCGTGCCACATACTAGGGCGGTTGCGGTGACGGCCGAAGTCTTACAAATCGCAACCAGATATTTTATGTTTTGTATGGGCCGTGGCTGGTGTTGGCGCGCTTGTGTGGTAGACTTAAAAACCAGTCAAGTGCGTGTCGGACCAAGCGCTTCTGTAGAAGGAGGGGGTTTTACCTGCTTTAAAGAACTAACAACTTCATTAAAATAATTTTCAATGGACGTGGGAGGCCTTACTCTAACAAAATTTTTCTTAACATTAGACAAACGGATTCCTAAGTCGAAAAATGGTTTTCCTATCCCTAATACAGATGTAGAGAGATCATACCATTTTTTTTACATTTTATCTTACCGCTTTGTTGGCGTAATTAATATGTATATCTACACCAAATTTCAACATATACAGACATAGAGCCGGACATGGTGAAACTATAAGGGTTCCTTGTTGAGTACGAAACCCTAGACCGGATTTTTCAATAGAGAGATAGAACTTAAATGGAGAACAAAACTGATGTTGTCACTGTCTTGTCGGATGATTTAGACAGTGACAGCATGCAATTTATTCTCCAGCTAAGTTTTATCTGACTATTGAAAAAAATACCCTTAAGCAATTTAAAATTATTATATTCTTTTTGCCGCACCAACCCGTGCTGAGGACAACTTCGCTGCCTGTACGTAATACAGAGAAGTTTGTAAAGAGGCTCGAAATTTCGCTGATGACTGCCCATTAGCTCAGTTTGGAGAGGGCTGACACGGTTGGCCGGAGGTCGCGGGTTCGGGTCTCGGCATGGGTGGAATTTTTAGCCTCTAAATAGATTTTTAATTAAACATTATCACACAAGTTTTCAGGACAATTTACACCAGACATTTCAATGACAATATTTATGCTATCTTTTTCTACTGAGGCATGTTGGCTGTAACAAAAATAAACACAGTAAGTAAGTGACATTTTTTTCAAAACTGATAAATACTTGGTTCCAGTAACCAATAGTGGAAAAATCTCGGTTTTGAAAAAAATGTCCCTCGCTGTGTTTATTTTTGAGACAGCCGATGTGTCCTGCGATGAGACGTACAGATGCCAGCAAACATCTTGAGCAATGCACAGTAGTAAATTTTTGGGACTTTTTGGCGGTTCGGTGGTGGTAACGGTGTTGCGGGTTCGGAGAATTGTTGCGGCAACTATTCGTTGATAAATAGGTCTCTGCATCCCGCGCTGCACTTTCTTTCCGTCTTTGCGCAGTTTTTTTGTCAAGATGTTTGCCGGCATCATTATAGGCTGCTTATGCTGCCAAAAATTGGTCGATTCTTAGGTGATGCGAAGTAAAATACATTTTGGTGAAATTGGTCGTTGGTTCTTTATTCAACTTCTGTTGCAAGCTGAGTTAAGAACATAATTTGTTTACTGTCGATTCTTACTGAGACTATTCGTCAAAACCTGAATAACATCTACAATCATTATGGAGAAAATAAAACTGGGAGATGAGAACCCTGGGCCATTCGTCTATGTCAATAGTTCGAGGAAAACTGATTAAAAGTTCATTGTAATCCACAGGTACTACAAAACTGTCAAAAAGAAATATATTATTTGTGTGACGGTGGCACCACTCAACTGAGAATACGTTGGCTCATCCATCTAAAATTCTAAACTATCAAACTTTATTTGGCAATCGTTTTTCACGTTTTTTTGGTCGTACATTGCCAGTACTTTGTTAAATAATGTATTTTTTAATGTCTTGGGATCTCAATAGCCCAGAAATACCCGCACGGTGTGTACCGGAATATAATCGCTTTGTATTTAGAGCGCGTAACTCATACCTCTGCTCTCTATCGTACTTTATATCACATTTGAAACTCCCATTTCGCGGATCTCAAAAGCCGCAATAATGACAAAACTATTACTGCCGCAACAATCGATGGAAATTAAACATCCGCCGACGAGACAGTCAATTCTTAATGCGGACTGATAATCCCATGTAAATGCACATTATTGTTCCGGCTAGCATTGTCCCGCCGGACAATAGGGGCTGGACAAGCGTAATAAATTTATGCTGCACCGATTGTGCACAATATACCCTGCGGGTACCCAAGTGTATAGCTGCAAACTAACTTGCAGGTACGCAATAATTTTTCATTGCTTACCTGCATAGTTTGGCATAGATATTAATCACGCCGACAAAACGGTATTTTCGCAAACAAGTTTTCAGCGTAAAGAAACCTGCTCTATGACAGACAACTCATTTAAAATAGAAAAATCGTCCTACTGAATCAATACCTTTAGTGTGGTCCTATTTAAAAATATTAGTTAATTTAAATAGGATAAGTTAATAATTTACCTGTGTGGGTTAAGATCGAAAACTCTTCGGCAATGAAACCTCACGCCACAATATCTCCAAAAAATGAAGTGCCATAGAGGAGAGAAAAACATCCGTACTTGTAAGGTACCCTCAGCCTTGCTTCCTAATAGAGGACCGTTGCCAAGCGGAGGGCCCTTCACGCAATGCTGGGATTTCTTTTCGTCCTGCGTCCCAAGGGAAAGAAGGCTCGGTTCACATTTGCCCTGTTAACTAAAGAGGTCTAAGCAAGGTATGACCAATCGAAACTCGGGAAGAGTCATAAAAATTACAGGCTCAAGCCCACTGTCGATGTAAACGTGATGTAAACTGCTACTGTAAGCCTGGAATCGGGACTCACAAATATTGGACGTCGATAATTGAGGGCATTATATGCTTAAAAATTACCGCTTTGTTAGACTTAGGTTTACTGCTGCTACAGTAAACATAAATAAAAACAATTAAATATGTCTATTCAAAGGCTAAAAATTCCACCCATGCCGGGACTTGAACCCGCGACCTCTGCGACCTCTGGCTAAGCGTACCAGCGCTCTCCCAACTGAGCTAATGGGCAAGTGCAGGCATCAGTGAAATTTCGATCCTCTTTACAAACTTCTCCGTATTACGTACAGGTAGCGACATCTGGCTGAAGCGAATTACATCACTTGCAGCCCCGAGCATGGGTGGAATTTTTAGCCTTTAAATAGGTTTTTAAAATTGGCCTCAGCACCGGTTAGTGCAACAAAAAGAATATAATTAAATATGTCTGTCAACTTAGCATTAAAGGCGATTACATCATGCGAGGTGCCGAATTAAGTTACACGGGCTGGAAATTGGAAAGCGATAGGTTCGTAACTGTGAATTTAGTAGACCAATCTCCCTGTTTCCGCCCGCCACACTACTAAGTCTCGCTCGCACAATTTAAAATTTTTAGGGCTCTGTACCTCAAAAAGAAAAAAATGGAACCTTTATAGGATCACTTTAGTGTCTGTCCGTCAGTCTGTCAAGACCTTTTATCTCAGGAACGCATGGGAGGTATCGAGTTGAGATATGCACCACGACCATATGCAATACAATCATACAAAAAATAGTTTTTGAAGTCCGGGGAAAGACCGGAAAAAACTTCACTGATTAGATTGATTAGATTCCTAAACTAGGTATTTATAATATGCAAGTACCTACAAATTTGAAGAGAACCCTCGGTGGGCGAGTCCGACTCGCACTTGTCCGGTTTGTTTAATATTGTAATAATATGAGTAAAATTTTGATATAATATATACGGTCGGAGGGTTCGGTAAACAACAAAATAGCGAACATTAAAGGCATATGTTTTTTATTACTACGTGACTGTAATCACTAAAATTATTAAATTGTGCTAGCGAGACAGCACGTAAGAACAGCCTTAATTATCATAAAGCTCACATTGCCACACCGTACAAGTCAAAAACTTTACTTAATATAAGCCCAGCTTAATTATGGAGCGTTGCGTGCCCTAGTTTCATTCACCTACAATACAGTGTGCACTTAGTGTGAATTTCTAACGATGTGGGGCGACTTCGGAGGGAAATAAAGTAAATTTATTCCCTGCGTGGAAAAAGTACTCTAAAAGCACCGAGCCAGAGATCAAATTTGAACGTGGAAGAGTACGCAGATGAGAAAGTAATTACGTTAACAGTTCTGCTGGAAAATGAAAATGAAAGTTTTGTGTCAGGTGCGTTTTTTTTCTGTTTCGAAAAGCCTTTTGAAAAGCCCAGTTTTCTGTATCTTCGTGTAGTAATCATAGATCGCTTGTACATCTGTGACCTATGAAGCCTGGTCAGTCAGGGTGATTAGAATACACCCCACAAACCGCATAGCTTGTGGGAGGCCAAGCATGTCCTGCAGAGGGACACCCTAATTAATACATGCATGAAATGAGCTGGAAAAAAATATGTTTATAATTTACACAAATTCATTCATCAATTAATCTAATTTTCAGCTATATTCATATTCATTTGATGCATGTAATTAATTAGTATAAATTTTATGTATGTAATAATTCTAATAAAGGCTTATATTATATGACCCGGCGAACTTCGTACGCCATAGAATCCGTTTATAAGATTAGAAGTTACCATGGCAACGCAAGAAATAAATATCTTAGAGTTTGACTTGAAAAAAGGTTAAGGTAACAATAAAATATTATCCCACGGGAACGCATTACTGGGATATAAAGCATCCTTTGTCTCAATTGGGTATTTGACAAAATATCAAATGAGTTACTTTTAAAACGGAATTTTGTGTGAAAATACTGGCTTATGACGTCACATTTAAGAGCACTCTTTATATGTTTAATCTATTTAAAAATTGTAATAACTAGTAATTGACTAAAAGAGATACATTTTCCGAGATATTTTATAATTTTTGTTTTTAATCGAGCTTCATATGCTCGATTAAAAACAAAAATTTAAAAACAATAATTTATTGTTGATAGTGTCAAATACTGTATTCAGATCTTTGTCTATCGCCAACTTTCATTCCGTTCAGCCGTTATTGCGTGATTGAGTAACAAACATCCAAACATTTTCACAAACTTTCACATCCTAGCACTAATATTATAAATGTGAAAGTTTGTGAAAATTTTTGAAAGTTCGGATGTTTGTACGTAGCAAGCGCTCAAGTATGTAAATCACTCAGACACTCGGGTTTCCTTACAATGTTTTTCTTTATAATTAGCGAGTGGTATTACTACTACAACTTCACAAATGGATGTAAGAAAATAAATTGGCTCATGCCGGGGTTCGAACCCACGACTTCCAGAATGTAAGGTCGGCATTCTGCTGCTGCGCTAGTGTATCGCGAAAACTGCTAAGCTCAAGGTAGAATGAGTATTGAACTAGAGGCTATTTAACTAAGGTTTTTTTTTTATTTTTTATTGTTACTAAAAGCTAAGACACCTACATGCAAAACCCACGACACAGGTTATGCCTAGTGTGGGTGCTACTGTATACATTTATGTAATTTGTCTTCTGTTCAATAAACCGTTTCTTTATTTTTTTTTATTTTGAGTATCTCGGCTTAGTAGTCTGCGCAAAAAAACTTAAACTAATTTGCCAAAAAGGCAAATTGAAACTGTCACGCACACGGTTCTTTCATAAAATTATCATCATTAGATGCGTTGATTATGTTTGGTCGCTTTGGTTTAAAAAAACCGACTAAGTCCGAGTCGGACTTGCGCACAAAAGGTTCCGTACCATTATCTATACAACATTTGAATATTTCAATCGTCTACCGGTTGCCGTCATTAATATCGAGCAAAAAACGGCAAAAAAATCATGTTTGTTGTATGAGTGCCCTCCTTAAATATATTTTTTTTCATTCTGATTTTCGTATTTGTTGTTATAGCGGCAACAGAAATACATCTTCTGTTAAAATTTCAACTGTCTAACTATCACGGTTCATGAGATACAGCCTGGTGACAGACGGACGGACGGACAGCGCAGGGTTACCGAACAGCGGACACCGTACCCAAAGGGTACCCTTAGTAATAGGGTCCCTTGTCCTTTGGGTACGGAACCCTAATAAAATCCGTGGTTTTAGTTAATGGTTTGAGCACTTAGTTTTGGGTTTTCTGTTTTATGTCTAATTTAAGCTCCGTGTTAGGAAAGTAGCTACCTAATAAAAAATGTTAAAAGGGCACTTGGTTTGGTGGATTAACCTCGGTTGAAATTGACATCAGTGGCGATCCTAATTAATTAAACCTAGACTGCGCTTCATGAAACTGTAATTCAATGATTATTATGACAATTTGACACACATTTCGTAACTGATTGGTACGAGTTAGTTTTCCTACTTCTTGATCTGTGCGTTAATCGGCTATGCAATGTAGGTACATCGAATTGTCATAGTTAACCATGAATTGTAGTTCTATGAAATTAGTGAGTTTTTTGCACTTAGTCTGTTCCAGTGTACGATTGCGCAAATTGGCGAAAACATGAACCAGTTGATGACTATGATAAGCTGATGACAATGATAAGAAATCAAAAAATTATTTGAACGTAAAGAATTTACATTCGCTTTGCTGAATGTCAGTATTCTATGTTAGCCGCTGCCTTCGGGCCGTATTTAAAGTGGAGAAAAAAGCAGCTGGAAAAAACTCCGCTCTGACCATCTTTCCTCATAAACCTGATGCATATAATGTCAAAACATTAGTTAATTTTTACACAGAAGTAGGAAAAATAATAATGCTGCCGCCAGACATACGAACAGCACCCGTTGACGAGCATAACGCAGGGGTCAGCCCTCACAGATATCTGTGGGTCAGCCACTCTCAACCATTTTAGAGGGAGATAGGTGACCCGGCCCGCCACCATTCGAATGACCTTTAGCAAATCTGCAGATTGAGTTTTGTCAGTTATAAAATGTATGAAAGTTATGACAATGACAAGATAAGAAATCGGTCATTATTTCGCCAACACGCTCGATACGGTTCTTCACCGGGTTCTCATAATAATTATTCATCACATTAACAAAACGGCAACTGGAACGCAGAGTTTGAATTATATTAGTCTAACAGCATTTGCAATCAAATTTGCGTCACATTACATATCAAGAGGTTCCCAGGCGAGCACGTCATGAATATTTTAAGAGATTAGTGCATTATTCCGGTATGGCCTCTACTCTCGTTTTGCATTTGGCACTATCGTGGGAGTGGTGTGTATGTACTTATAAGCGCGTGCCTAGCGACACCATTGTGACGGTTCATCAACCAGTAATAAACTAGCTACAGCGCTATACGGTTGTTTTACTTGCAAATACTCCATTGACGACGAGTCTACCCGCGCGTGCAAAATAATGGCTGCCGTTATTGGAAATTTGTCAGTTTTTGATTATAAAGTGCAGGATTGGCAAATCTTTTATGGCCGTTTAGCGCAATTCCTGAAGCTAAACAAGATACCAGCGGAAAGTGAAAGGGCAGTGCTACTGACACATCTTTCGGATGAATCCTACCGTCTGGTGATCAACTTAGGCCGATATTCAGAAACACAGCGTTGAGCTACACTTAACGAGCACTAAGCTGAGCATCGGCTGAGCAATCTCAACAAAGACTCAGGAATTTTGTATTCACAGTCAATATCTCTACTCGAACTCAGCTAAGCCACAGCTCAAGCTAAACTTACGTGAGCGTGTAATCTGTGGTACAGTTTTTGACGTTACCGGTTTATATTATCTGTTAAAGCTACATGAAAGGCATACAATAATCCACAGGAGTGAATGAGATGGCAACAAATGTCGAAACTTTTTACGCGCGGTTATACTTTATTTTGACTTCTCATTACATACTCTAAAAACACAATTTAACTTTTCGAAGGAAAATGAGCATGCAAAATGTCAAATTGTGAATAAAAAAAAGGTTACTTCACCACAGCCACAGGTTATTTAGAGTTCTCGAATTGCCTACAGATGTCGCTACTTTCTTCGTCATTGCCACCTTGAGTCTGAGCTAAGTCGCCGAAATCCACTACTCAGTCTCAGCTTAGCTTGCGCTCAATTTTTGTTATCTCAAACTCAACTGTGAATACAAAATATCCCTGAGACTTTCATTTTGACAGTTGGAAGACCCGGACTCACATTGAGCTCACGCTCAAAATCGTTTCTGAATGTCGGCCTTAGTGCATCCGCGCAAAGTGGAGGATGTGGATTACGGAGAGCTAGTTAATTTACTCAACAGTCACTTCACACCTAAGCGGTCGACGTTCGCCGACAGGGCTAAATTTTACGAGGCGACCAGAGGTGACGGCGAAAGTGTCGAAGACTGGGCGGTGCGACTGAGAGGACTCGCGGTGTACTGCGATTTCGGCACCTCCCTGGACACAGTACTGCGTGATCGCTTCGTGTTGGGCTTGAAGGCAGGTCCTGAGCGCGATCGTCTTTTTGAACAAGACGCAAAAGCGCTGACTTTAGCGAAGGCGATGGAAGTAGCTCAGCAGGTGGCATGCGCGCGCGCCGCGCGAGCCCCGCCCAGCATCAAGGAGGAGCCGGTATACAGAGTGGAAGAGCGCCGCGCAGCCGCGCCCGTCGCCGCCCGCCGTACCCCCGCCCTCGGAGACTCCGGTCCGCGATGCAAAGTGTGCGGTCTTAAAAATCATGACGCAGTGAGGTGCCGTTATAGAGGTTATAGGTGTCAAAGTTGTGGTGAGAAGGGACATTTAAAGAAGGTGTGTGCCGCAAAAAGTCCGTGTTCATCCCAAATGCACTGCATTGGGGTCGATTCGGAGGCTTCCGGAGGAAGCGATTGCAAGGAATGCCAAGTATTTAATATGAGGTATGTTAGTTATGCACCTATTATTGTAGACGTAACGGTAAACAATGTTGTTATCTCCATGGAGCTCGACTCAGGTTCAGGAACCACGGTGATTTCTGATAAGTTGTACAGAGAGCATTTTTCCAATTTACGCTTAGAACAATGCAATATCAAAATGTGCTTATATAATGGTCACAAAATCACACCCTTGGGATTTTTTTTGGCGGGAATTTCGTATTCTGGGCTACTAAAAGAGCTACAAATTTACGTTGTTAACAATTGCGGACCGCCGCTGCTTGGGCGTGATTTTATGAACAAATTCAATATTAAAATAGTGTGTGACAATATGAACATCATCAGCGCAAAGCCGTGTCAGAGTGAGATGCCACAATTCCTGAGTGAGTTCTCCGAGCTGTGGAACGATGAACTCGGCCGGTTTAATAAGTTCAAAGTTAATCTACAGCTCAAAGAGGGGGTAGAACCGAAATTTTTTAAACCGCGCTCGGTTCCTTTTGCCCTTAAAGACAGAGTTGATGACGAGATAGAGAGGCTTGTAGGACTAGGAATACTGGTTCCGGTAAATTATTCCAGGTACGCCACGCCCATAGTTCCGGTACTTAAAGAAAACGGAAAGGTGAAAATTGCAGGGGACTTTTCGCTCA
The DNA here is from genome assembly GCA_947308005.1 of Yponomeuta malinellus. Lineage (NCBI taxonomy): Eukaryota > Metazoa > Arthropoda > Insecta > Lepidoptera > Yponomeutidae > Yponomeuta > Yponomeuta malinellus. Next base: position 7,581,780 of record OX371006.1, on the reverse strand, counting down.
CATTTAATAAAGACTTATATATAGATAAATACCCAATGCCTCGCATAGAGGAGGTATTTGCGAACCTCAGCAATGGCGAACAGTATACAAAAATCGACCTTAGCAATGCGTACAACCAGTTTGTACTGGAAGAATCATCGCAACAATTGACTACTATAAGTACCACAAAGGGTCTATTTAAATATACGCGGCTGGTATACGGGCTGGCCAACGCACCCGCTATTTTTCAGCGGGCAATGGAGGCACTGCTTATGGGGATCGACGGGGTAAGCTGCTGGTTAGACGACGTGTGTGTAACGGGCCCCACTAGGGACATTCATACTGCAAGATTACGCGAAGTTTTAACTCGAATGCGCGACGCAGGCTTACGCTTGCAGAAGGAAAAATGTTCTTTCTTTCAAAACAGCGTGACCTACTTAGGGTATGTCATAGATAAGATGGGTTTACGAGCGTGTCCAAAAAAAACAGAAGCTATAGCAAAAGCACCGTGTCCAACTAATGTCGTGGAATTGAAAAGGTTTTTAGGAATAGTTAACTACTATCGCAATTTTATTCCTCAAGCATCCAATCAATTAGGACCATTACACGAATTGTTGCGCGATGGTTCACCGTGGCGGTGGGGCGAGCGGCAACAGTGCGCGTTCGACGCGGTCAAGAGTGAGCTGAGTTCGGAGCGAGTGCTGGCGCACTTTGACCCGACCGCTCAGCTCGTGCTAGCCGTGGACGCTGGCCCAGGAGGACTTGGCGCCGTGCTGGCCCAGCGCACGCCAGACGGCCAGGAGCGCCCACTATCGTTTGCGTCACGCTCGTTATCAACAAGCGAGCGTAACTACAGCCAAATTCAGAAGGAGGCGACGGCGATAATCTTCGGGGTAAAAAAATACCACCAGTTTCTCTACGGGCGTCAAGAGCCGTTTATTTTAAAAACGGATCACCGCCCTTTGTTGTCTATATTCGGTAAAAAGGTAGGCATATCTGTTATGGCGGCCTCTCGACTGCAAAGGTACGCGATAATACTGTCAGCATATAATTATACTGTGCAGTATATTAACAGCGCCGACAATTTAGTTGCTGATTATTTCTCGCGGGCGCCGCTTCCCGCGCACGTCAACAATGATAAGGGGGTAGAAGAAAGATCGTTTTTGATGTTTTTGGACGCAAATGTCGTTCCCATATCATTTGAAACCATAAAAGAGGCCACGAAGAAGGATGCTGTGTTACAAACGGTAATAAAATACATGAAGCAAGGTTGGCCCCGGAAAATTTCTTGCGATTCAATAAAACCATATTTTGCTTGTAAAGGCGATTTAGAGGTGGAAAACGAGTGCCTATTCAGGGGCCATAGGGTGGTGATTCCGTTAGTTTTCCGGGCCACAATGTTAAAGGAACTGCACTCGGGCCATTTAGGTATAGTGAAAACTAAAACTTCAGCCAGAAGTCGGATGTGGTGGCCCGGAATCGATGCTGAAATCGAACACTGGATCGGGGCCTGCGCGCTATGTGCTGTCGCACGGGCAGCCCCGCCGCGCGCGCCCCCTGCTCCCTGGCCGCGCCCCGCCGGTGCCTGGCAGCGCGTGCACATCGACTACATGACTGTCGGCCAGCAAGTGTACCTGGTAGTGATCGATGCCTACAGTAAGTGGTTGGAGTGCATACTTATGAATTGTGGCACCTCAACTCATGCGTTGATACTTAAATTAAAGTATTTATTTTCGAGGTTTGGCATACCGAATGTCATAGTGTCAGATAACGACGTAAAGATAAATTCATCGGAATTTAGGGATTTTTGCGCTAATAATGGCATTCGTTATGTGACTTCGCCCATCTACCATCCCTCTAGCAATGGCCAAGCAGAGAATTCTGTTAAGACTTGTAAAAAAATGCTCAAGTGCATTTTAATAGAAAATTCAACGGCGTCACCCGAGAGTGTCGCTAATAAATTACTAGGATTTTTATTCGATTACAGAAATACTCTTCACTGTGCATCGGGCGACACACCAGCTAAGCTGATGCTAGGGCGGGATTTGAGATCCAGGTTAGATTTAGTTTTGCCTGAAAAGGGGCTACTTGTTGAAAACAAAAAATCCTGTTTGAGTAAACGTAGACTACTTGACATAGGTGATGAGGTTTGGTTGAGATGGTTCGTCTCAAGAAAAGAAACCTGGACTACAGGAGAGGTTGTTAAGGTTATAGGCAATAGAATGTTCGAGGTGTTAGTTCATGACACGAATGTAGTCTGCAGGCGACATCTCGATCAGCTTATAAGATATTCGGGCGGTGCCTTTGCTGGAGGGCAGGAGATGGGTAAAGCCAGCGATGGTATGGTCGCTGCGCCGACTTCACCGCCCTCCCCGCCGCCACTGCCGACCCCGCCTGGGCCTAGCGCGTCCCCGCCCAGGCCGTCTTCACCCGGGCCGTCCTCACCGGTAGAAACCCGTCCAGGTGCGTCATTTCATGGAGGTCAGGTAGAACAGATAGAGCTAAGTGACGGATGTGTTAAACAGCGTGATCGAGAAAATGTTGAGGGGGAAGAGGATGAGTGGGCGGAGGCGCGAGAGGAAGCAGCGCCGGAGCCGTGCACGCAGGTCGAGCCGCCCCCTGCTGGGGGTGAAGGCCGTAGTCTTAGGATAAGAAAGAAAGTTAATTATAAGGCGTTCTTTTAGTTTTAATGTTTCTTTTGTATTGTTCTCAGAGTCACAAATTAATGAGGGAGAATTGGTGTGTATGTACTTATAAGCGCGTGCCTAGCGACACCATTGTGACGGTTCATCAACCAGTAATAAACTAGCTACAGCGCTATACGGTTGTTTTACTTGCAAATACTCCAGGGAGACTAGCTAATTAGAAGCCTACCTATTTGTAGGTTACCTTACTGTCCGATTGTTAATTTCGTAGAATTACATCATCGTTCCTGACTGAGAAAAATACGTTTCAAGTCAAAAGTGGAAGCACATTTTATCCAACGCGGCGGTACGGTTAGAATCTCGCATCGGCTCAATTTTTTCCACCCTGGCCTGATGTGATGATATATATTCACACACCACTGTCAGAATGTCAGATGTAAGACCTTTTTGAATTTTTCAGTATGTTTCAGATGATTTATCTGAAAACTTATCCAGTTAGATGAGCATCCATAGTATGCACAGTAGTTTTGCAGTTTTGAGGGTGATTTAAACGGGTCCGCTGAAAGTGTCCCCCATGAAGAAATCCTTTTTTGGATAAACATGCATGCTAAATTTTTGTAGATTTTCACTATTTTTGCAGATATACAATTATTCGACATAGTACATACATAATATACATAGATACACCTAGTTTTAGTTGTTACTTTGGATAAAAAAAAATTGAATTGTTAATACGCCCCCAAAAATTTGAAGCGTTCTTTATTGGTTTTTCAGTATGTTGTAGAATTTTTATCTGAAATCTTACATGCGCTCCAGTTAGATGAAAATCCATGTCATCCATACTATGCATGGTATTTTTGACAGTGATTTAATCGGATCTGCTGCAAGTCTCGCCCGTGAAGAAAAGCTCATGAGTACTAATTTTTGCAGATGATATGAAAATTTTCCGAGCCATCTCCAAACCTGATGACTCTCTTTTATTGCAGGAGGATCTTTTTCGTCTCGATGTATATTGTTCTCAAAATAAACTAGATTTAAATCCCACAAAATGTGCAGTTGTTACGTTCTCTCGAAAACTCCACCCATTCAATTGTAATTACACACTTAAAGGTCATAAGTTGATAAAAGAAGAATCGATCCGTGACTTGCGTAATTCATGATTCTAAATTACTTTTTGACGTACACATCCAATCTATTGTAAAAAAAGCCTATAAAGCGCTAGGGTTTATCATGCGTATTTCTAGAGACTTCAAACATATTAAAACGATAAAAATCTTATATTGTACTTTTGTTAGAAGTCATCTAGAATACGCATCTCAAGTTTGGAACCCCTGCTATGATGTGTATGTTAGGAGATTAGAAGGAATCCAAAAACGATTTATTCGTCACGTGAACTTTAGAACAAAATGCCGAAGTCTGGAATATTTAGGTTCGTGCCGGACACATCACATCTTGCCACTCCAAAAGCGGCGTGAAATATCAGATTTAGCTCTGCTACTCCGAATTGCGACGGGTCAAATTGACTGTCCACTCCTTCTCAGAAAATTAAAGCTCTATGTCCCTCACAGGTCGAGGCGAAACAATCCGTTATTCTGTCAGGACAGTGTCTCAACAAGGTACAGACAAAATTCATATTTAATAGCTTTAATGAATTGGCGAAGAGCATTGACATAGACTTGTTTAATTCTTCAGTGGCTAGTCTGAAATCTAGACTTAATGCGAATTTCCTTCTCAGTGATTAATATCTATACATATTATACATATGTACAATATAATGTAAAATAAAACTATGGAGAAAATTCCTCTATAAATAGGTACATATAATTAATCTCTGTTGCTGACGATTATGTTTATCTGTCTATCTCGCTATTCTGAATTTATAAGTGGAGACTTGTAATTGGCCTTCTGTTTCCTATGTTGGTGTTATTCTGTTATATTGTGCTGTTAGTCTTCTTTAAAACAAAATAAATAAATAAATAAAATGTGTAATATTGAGTAGGGTACCTTCGCAAATCCGTTTGGTTTCCAGACTCCATTGTGAGTGGCCTGGTCTAGAGCTGAAACGTTTCAGAGTTCACTTCGCCCGAGTAATTTAAATTAAATCCACGATGCAGCAGCTATTGTGCTAAAGAATTCTGTTGGATTAAAATGATAGCGACAGTGTGGCAACGTAAATTGCGCTAGTGGAATTTTAATCTACGTTCATAGCCCTGGTCTTTGGCGGTCAGTGTAAAGGTCTTCTTTTTCTTTTCTGTCGCAGATTCATCCAGGATCGCTTGTCCTGTTCTTCTTTGGTTATTCCTATTCAGGAACTCAAGGACCAAATGCAAAATAAACATTTAATGACAACACAAATCGGCAGAATAATGAACAAGCAATTCAGCGAGCAATTATTTTGGTCAACATTAATAAAATAGGACACACAAAAAACCTCAGAAACCCATCCCATTTGATTATCAAAGTATATTTGACAGCTAACCAAAACTTTAAAAAAATCGCCCATAATTTGCACAAAATTTAAAAGCTGCTCAATTCCGATTTTTCTTCTATCAATTTGCTTAGGTTGCTGCTCAATTTAGCATTGGGGCCAATTTGAAGGCTCTTTAATAATAATGGAAATCACTATAAAGATAATTATTTTGACCTTAATTAATTAAGTTCCTACTGTGAAAAATTGGTTACACGGCAATATATTGTTGTTCGAGGGAAATAAATAAATAATTAATTAATAAAATAAACCAGTTTCACATAACATAAAATAATGTCCGTCACTATGATTGCAAGTAAATAGCTTTTGAAAAATAGTTTAGTAATTCAATAACAGTAGTAACCGCGCTTTGTAAAGAGAAATTGGCCTTAATTTGTTCAATTTCAATACAACTAGGTTATGGTTACCAAGTAAGGACATAACAAACCAGGAAATACACCCAGAGTGAGACCATTTGTGTAAATCAAGTACCATATAAATGAAAAAGCTGGTAATTTTTTATTTATTTCATTTACCTAAACCGGCAGTAAATGATACCCGTATGGTCATCTCTAGTAAGTATTAGAAATTAGAAGGCTAATGACTTAAGTCCTTAAGTTACTGATTTATTGAAACCAATGCACTTTTCACCTTTATGGAAATGTCAAAAGAGAGTGAAAAAAGTGTTGCCACAAAGCGATGTAATATTCACACAAGAATGTGTTGAGATCTTAGGCGGACGAAATTAAATTTTCAGGGTTCTGTAGACCACAAGGAACCCTTATAGTTTCGGCATGTCCGTCCGTCTGTCTATCTGTCTGTCCGCCAGTCGGGCTGTCTGTCCGTGGCCTAGCTCAGAGGCTATTAGTACGAGAAAGCTGAACTTTGGCATAGACATACATGTACATGCTGATAAAACAGTAGAATTGAATCTCAAAAAAAAAATATTTGAGGGTAACCCCTCTACACCTAAATTAGACTTTTTTTTTCTCGCCTACACCACAGTGTGGTATGTCGTTGGATTGTTTGTTTAAAAATATTGTGGGTGTAGGAAGATCATTTTTTGATTTAGGGTTTCGTTTACGAAATATTAAGCTTTAAAGCGCAAATTTTTGTCCAAGTAGGGCGTCCCCCCCCCCCTCTCCTGGCGAAACGGTTGATTGTAGAAACGTGAAAAAATTTAGAGTAGTAACACAGTAGTAATTTAAAGGGAAAACTATCATGGTTAAGTAGGCTTTGCAAGTTAACGAGTAGTATGAAACGAAAACTTCGTAAAAAATCCATTGAAAATTGCGTTGATGAAGTTGTTAGTTCTGTAAAGTAGATACTTTCTACGGATCCCTACACTGTGCGTGGCCCGACACACACTTGGCCGATTTTTTAGGCATTAAACAGTAAATAATTGAGACTATTTCACTCTCAAGTCCTCACATGGGCAATTAATTTGCTTTTAACGATGATGATGATGATAAATAGCCTATTAGGTACAGTCAACAGCACTCTAGTTAGTTACGTTATGGGCGACGAGCACCTAAAATGTAAAGGTGCTGTCGACTGTACCGTTTCCCACAGCTACCAAATAAACAATAAGGTACATGTTGCGGTATTCCAGTTTGGATCAAATAATAAGCGCGGCCGTTACAGCCGTATTTCACGGAGATAAAAGGAAATTGCTTGCCCTCGTCAAGGAAACTCAAAGGGCGTGAAAATTTGACAGCCACCATGACGCCGCCTCCTCATCCGTGTGAGAGGCGATACGAGGCCTGTACTGAGTAACGGTTTGAAGTTCTGACGGTTTAAACAAATATATATTTTTTTTATCAATGAGATAAATGCTTACATCGACGGTCCCTCAGTACAATCGCGTAAGTGTCAGTTACGCGATTATACATCTAGGTAATTTTCGTAATCTCCGTACCCGATAGCATCTTAATTTTTTTTTTTTCTGGTACAACAAAGAATTCAATGATAATTATGATACCCATTTTTAGAACCTACAGTCTAGTACCTAGAGTATTTAATCTATTTCCACATATAAATGCTATAAAGTCCTGTATTCTTGGCAATCAAAAAGGTGACGGTAATATTAATGCAGCCTAAATACGTCCCATTGTAGAGCACAGGCCTACTCTCAGAGAGAGAGAGTTTGGGCTTAATCACTACGCGTGCCCACCACGGAATGGCAATTTCAAGTGCTGAGGTATGTGAAATTGTTAACACTTTGGATACCCAGGTTTCCTCACGATATTTTCCTTCACAGTTAGCGAGTGGTAAAAATGTAAAAATGTGGTAAAATCACAAATGTGCGTAGCTCAGAAAACAAAGACAAAAAAGGGTTCGAAGCCACGGCCTTCCGAATGTGAGCCCGACGTTCTACCGCTGCGCTACCGCTGCTGTGGTAATAAAAAAATGAAATCGAATCCTTTACAAACGTTTTTTATGTCGTTTCGAGGTTTTATGCCAGTAGGGAAGGGATTGTTGCCTTCTTGTTGAACCCCAGTGTTATTTTACTGCACTGAAGATGGTTCGACGCATTTTCTTTGAAAGTGCGCCGCACCTTTGATGCTGGATCCGAGATTGCAAGGGGAAGTTCTAATTTATTTACTCTTTACAACTATAAGTTACCTTCCTTATTTATCGTTGGAGCAATGTTTGTAGACAAGGCGACGGGCTCAACGTCAAGATCCTTGTATCTGCAATTTCATTTTAATGGCTATTGAGCATTAGGCCTTTGCATCTACGTAATGAGATGATTTATAAGCGTCCAGTGGCACCTTCACAGTTCACTGACAGTTCGTTTGCGATAGCGTTGAGAGCGACACGTCTCGCTCTCCGCTACTCGACCGCCCGCCCGCTTACACAGTGCGCCCGTGTACTGCCGGCGAGCTCTTATCGAATTGTACCTAATTTACTTATCTTTTGTTCCAGTGTTCGGGCTCTCCAGCCTGCCGCATTCCAACGAGTGAGTAAGTGTCTAGCCCCCGCTAGAATTTTCCTACTTACTTTGTTCTGTCCCCTTATCTCTCCATTCTGGTTTTTAACCGCGCTCCCCCCGCCCCCCTGCCGCCGGCAGGGGTGCCGCCAGCCACTATGGCTCAGCCCAACTGCTCTCTTGAGCAACTCTTTTCCTTCATAAAGGAGCACGGGCTCCTCGATGCCTTTCAGGCATTCTGTAGCCCCCCGACCGCCGCCGCCGCGATCCCGGACTCTCCTGAGCCCCCCGCCTCCCCCGCCCCCTCTGGCCCCTCTGGCCCCTCGTCCCCCATGGAGACCGACTCCACCCCTGGCCCCTCACGCCCACGGAAACGCTCCGTGTCCCGCGGCGCCGAGTCTCCTGACTCCGCCGGTATAGTATACTCGTGCGCAAGCGCCACCCCGGCCGAATTCTCGTCTGATGAAGGCCACGAATTTAAAACCGTAGTCCCGAGGAAGAAGCTTTTGCGTAAGCAAGCTTCTTCCCCCAAGAATGGCAACTCGCCTACCCCCCGCTCGTCCCCCGTGACCGCACCCCCCTGCCCCCCCGCAGCCCCCGTTACCGCCACGGTGACCACCCCCCACCCCCGCCCCCTCATGTCCCTAGACATCCCCGAGCCGCCGCCGGCCAAACCCGTAAAGCGGTTCTCACCGCAGCCTCCGAAGGCTAAGTCCCCCCCTCCCGTCTTCTTAAGAGACAAATCCGCATGGACATCGGTGTCCAAATTGTGCCTGGACCACAAGGTCCAGTACACAAAGGCCCAAAACTGGGGCGATTCAATCAAGATCGAGGTCCCATCGACCGACATTTTCAGGAGCCTTACTAGGCTCCTCACCCAAAATAAAGTACCTTATCACACGTACGCACTCCCCGAGGAGCGCAAGGTGCGTGCTGTCCTCAGAGGCGTTCCCTCAGAACTCCCTCTGGACTCCATAAAGGATGACCTTATTGCACAAGGTCATCCCGTTGAGGCTGTGCATCCCATGCACAGCTCCCGCGGTAAAACCTTCCCGCTATCCCTGGTGATTCTCACCAACACCCCCTCCAGTAGGTCCATCTTCTCAGGAGAACTCACCGTCTGTGGGCTCTCCTGCATTAAAGTAGAAAAGCCCCACAGGCGCGGCCACCCTGGCCAATGCCACCGCTGCCAACTCTATGGCCACGCGTCGGCTAATTGCTCCGCCCCCCCTAGGTGCGTGAAGTGCCTAGAGCCTCACGCCACCGGGGACTGCTTGCGCACCCGCGAATCGGAGGGCCCTCCGGCTTGCGTGCTGTGCGAGCAGCCCGGCCATCCGGCCAACTACCGGGGGTGCCCGCGCGCCCCCCGCTCCTCCCTTCCTAAGGCCCCTAAGGCCCCAAAGGCGCCTCAGCCTTCTCCTCAGAGGAGACCAGTGCCACCACCGGCTATCACCCCGTCCAATTTCCCCTCCCTCGGCCGCTTCGGCCGCCCCACCACCACCAATCCCAACCCCCCTCAGGCCCCCGCGTGGGCCCCCCGCCCTTCCCTGACCCAGCCTCCCCCCCCCGCTCCGCGCCCCGCCCCCTCGGGCGCCCCCCACTCCCAGATCGCGGATGACCTCTTGACGGTCAGCGCCGCCATCGCCCATATAGATCTGGCCGAAATATCGGTCCTGGCGCGCAAACTGCGCGCCGCAACCTCCCCCACCGCGCGTCTGATGGCTGTGGCCGAACACAGCCATCTGCTCTCCCTCATATAAGTAGTTCAATGTCGCGCCCCCCGGTCCCTCAGACCACCCAGTCTCCCGTCAGCGCGGGTCGTATCAAACCTAGGAGCCTCTCGCTTATCTCGTACAATGCTCGCGGCCTCCGCAGCAACGTACCCGAACTTAGAGAGTTCGTCAAAGACTTTGAAGTCGATATGTTGCTAGTGCAGGAAACTTGGCTCAAACCCCATACCAGGGGCCTGAGTATACCCAAGTTTTCTCTCGTTAGGAACGACAGAGCCGACGGCCGTAGAGGCGGCGGCACTGCCATTTATTTTAGGAAGTCCCTCCATTGCTCCCCCATCGCCACTCCGGCCCTCACTAACATGGAGGCTACTATCTGTAGATTAGCTCTGACGGGTCACCCGTCCTTAGTCATAGCCTCTATCTACATACCCAGCGGAACACTACCCCTAAGGAGTGATTTCGAAGCCATCCTCGCTCTAGGCGCCCACACCGTTATGTTCGGGGATTTCAACTCCAAACATACGGATTGGACCTGCCTTCAGACGAACCCCGGCGGTATTGCCCTCCTCGGCTTAACCGAGGCGTTAGAATTGGACGTCTTATGTCCTTACTCCCCCACCCACTACCCCGATAACATAGACCACGCCCCCGACGTACTAGACTTCGCCCTAGTAAGGGGCGTCCACCTCAACCTCAGGTCGATCGAGCCTCTCGACGACCTAGGTTCCGACCATCGACCGGTGTCCCTTCAGCTAGGTCCCCCATCGTCACCCTCCACACTCTCCACTAAAACCATCACTAATTGGGACAGTGTCAAAAGCTCACTAGTCACCGCCTTAGAAGCCCCCGACTCGCCTTATGCACTCCCGCCCGACCACTTCGACAGCACAGACAAAATAGACAGCGCCGTAGAGTCCCTCACCCTTTTGGTCCAAACAGCCATTCGTGAGAGCGAGCGTGTAGTACCGGTCCACGACCGGAAACTGCCTCTCGCTGTCAAGAACCTGATTAGGGCCAAAAGAGCCGCCCTCCGGAGGGCCTCCCTCTACCCAACTCCTGCCTACAGGAAACGCGCCAACGATCTCCAGCGGCAAGTCAGGTCCCGTCTCTCTGACCTTAACAACGCCCAATGGGGCGATCTCATGGAGACCATCTCTCCCTCCCACCAAGCCTACTATAGAGTAGCCAGGGCCCTTCGGGCAGACGCGATCACTCACACACCACCCATGGCCCGCCCCGATGGCTCTACCGCCTTCGAGGACGCTGAGAAGGCCGAGTGTTTCGCCGACAGCATTGAGTCCCAATGCTCACCCAGCACTCAGCAGTGCGACCCAGCTCACGTCGGTATGGTCGAGGAGGAGGTCCGTAAAAAGACCTCCCTCCCTCTTCCAACCGACGAAAATCCCATTGCGGTTTCAACGGACGAAATTCAGTCTTTCATCAAAAGACTGAAACGTAAAAAGGCCCCAGGAGCGGATGGCATTGCCAACCTAGCGCTCAAGATGTTCCCCACTCAGTTGTTAACCCTGTTAACAGTCATCTTCAATGCCTGTTTTGACCACTGTCACTTCCCAACCGCGTGGAAGGAGGCGACAGTCATAGGCATCCCCAAGCCGGGAAAGCCCCTCAACCTCCCATCCAGCCATCGCCCCATCAGCCTCCTCAAGGCTATGGGGAAACTCTTCGAGAGAGTCATCCTCACTCGTATGAGGAACCACCTCTTCCCTTCAGAGGGCCCCCCCCTCATCATCCCTCACCAATTTGGCTTTCGGGCAATTCACTCTTGCCCTCAGCAAGTCCACCGCATAGTAGAGTTCATTCTTAGCGGGTTTTTCCCCAAGCGCGAAAAGACGGTAGCCGTCTTATTCGATGTCGCCAAGGCCTTCGATAAGGTCTGGCACGCAGGGCTCATTTATAAGTTGTACGAGCTGGGTCTCCCCGACCGACTTGTCCGCGTCTTAGCTTCCTTTCTGAAGGACCGCTCCTTCCGTTTTAGACACGAGGGCGTTCTCTCCTCCCCCCGCCCACTCAGAGCCGGGGTCCCGCAAGGCTCCGTGCTCTCCCCCCTCCTGTACATTTCGTACACAAACGACATCCCCATCCCCGGCAATGGGGTCCAACTGTCACTTTTCGCTGACGACACCGCACTCTACTGCAAGAGTCGGAAATTGTCAGTTATTCTGAGTAGGCTCCAATCCGCGGTCGATGAGCTAGGTGCCTGGTTCAGGCTCTGGCGAATCGAGGTCAACCCGGAAAAGAGCACCGCGATCCGCTTCGACCATAGGGTCCGCCGCGGTCTCTCTGACCGCCCTATTCGCATGCTAGGTACCCCAGTCCCCTGGCGAACCACCGCCAAGTATCTAGGTGTCACCCTTGACAGCAGACTGACATTTAGGCCACACATCCGGAAGGTGACCCGGACCGCCCGTTTCTACCTAGGCCGCCTATCCTCCATGATAGGCAGACACAGTAGGATGTCCCCTAGGAACAAGCGAACGCTCTATAAGGTTTGCATCCGCCCCGTGCTGACTTACGCGGCACCCGTTTTCGCTCACGCGGCCCCCAAAGTCCTGTACGAACTTCAGAAAGTTCAAAATCTCTTCATCCGTAGGGCCCTGAACGCACACTGGTGTGTCAGGAATGCCGATCTCCATCGGGACATGGAGATCCCAACTATCCAACAGTTTATTAAATCCCTCTCAGAGACCTTTTTCAGCACGGCCGAAGTGCACCCCAACCCCCTTATCCGCCAAGCGGCGGACTACACCCCCCCCACGACGAACCCCCGTTACCTGGTGCGCAGGCCCAGGAACGCCCTCGTCGACCCCCCCGACCAACTTTCATCTGACCTGGACCGCCTACTAGAGGCCCAGTCCCAGTCAGACGTAGCCCCCGCCCCCGCCTCCACCGGTGCCCCCGCCGGTGTCCACACCTCTCCCTCCTAGCCGCGGTCACGATGTGACGAGCCGTCCCAAGCGGACGCTCCCTTAAGGAGCTCCGCTGCGCGCCCTCCTCGGCATCGAGGTGGGTCGCTCACGATGTAGGTTTAGGGGTCCTTAGGACCAAACCAGCCCCCAGGTGGTGTTTAGTGGGTAGGCGCACTTCCTGTGAGTCCCACATTGGCAGCACGGCCGGGCCCGTGCTGTTATGCATGAGCATTCACCACCTCCCTCCCCCGTGTCCTCCGGAGGGTGCCCTTTTTAGGGCTAAAAAAAAAAAAAAAAAAAAAAACTTCACTCACACTAGATGGGACCACTCGGACGCTGCAGTGCCTAAGATATTGTGTTTTAGATGGCGTAGGCATGCCCAGCACCTATACCATCCTGACAGCTTATTCGGCCAAGCCCACGGGAAAGACAAGTCAATACGTGCGGAGCCAACCAAGCCTACCCACTGGGCTACCACCGCTTCGAGCATTGAGCATCTTCCTAGTAAAAAGTCCTGTTTCTAGGGTTCCGTAGTCCGACAAACAACCCTTGTAGTTTCGCCATGTTCGTCTGTCTGTCTGCCTGTCCGTCCGCGGCCTAGCGCTAAGACTGGTGGTACTAGAAAGCTGTAATTTTGTATGTGTACTCGTATACATATTTATCACGTCGACAAATTTAAAGAATAAAATGTCGGAAAAATCATATTTTACTGTACCTCCCCTAACATGAAAAGAGGGGATATTTTTTTTTCCTGTCTACCCCATCATCGGAGATATCGTTGCATTGGTCGTTGAAAAATATTATGAGTGTAGAATGACGATGTTTTTGATTTAGGTTTCCGTTTGCGAAACATTAAGCTTTAAAGCGAAATTTCTTGTCCTCCCCCCTCTCCTGGCTAAACGGTTGATTGTAGAAACGTGAAAAAATTCAGGGTAGTAGCAAATACAATGAACTTAAAAGAAAAATTATCACGGCTAAGTAGGCTTTATTAGTTAACGAGTAATAGGCAACCAACTTATAAAAGTAAACTTTCGTACAAAATCCATTGAAAATTACTTCTATAAAGTTATTAGTTCCGTAAAGCAGATAAAAAGACCCTCTTTCTACGAAACCCGACATTGTGCGTAGCCCGACACGCACTTGGGCGGTGTTTGTATAATATTTTGAGAACACCGGTAATGTGGCCGGCGTGCGCGTATGCAACGACTAAGCGTCGCACGCATGAAGCGAAAGAGGTCTGTCAGGATCGTGGCAAGTGTCAAACCCTGCCCTGCCCGCTCTCTGCCTGCTCTTCCGGGATACAGGCGTGAACTTATGTAATGTGTATGTGGCATAGGCTCTTAAATTACCTTTAGAGCCTAGGCCGAATATTTCGACTTGGGCTGATCTCGTTATACGTTATTCTATTAGCGATAATCTGCGTTAGCAGTCTGCCAAACTGATGTAATCGTGGTTTTTCATGTTTTAACATTAATGAGTATACTCGTAAATAAGTAAATAGCTAATTTTGAGAGCGAAAATAAATAATCTGCGTGTACAAAACCGGAAACACGATGCTGCAAATGACAAGTCATTACGTCGCTACAAGCTTTAGGACAGGTTGTTAATTTCTAGTGATACTGTAACTAGAATTTTGTTAATAATTTATTCACATGGAAGTTTTTAAAACTGCAAGCGTGTTTCAATAAAATCCAATCATGCTGTATTCTACATATCTTAGGAGGATTTCGAAAGTTTAACGGTCTTATTTTATGAGTTTTACCCTATTGCACCGTATTACATCTGGTCAATTCGACTGTCCACAGCTGTCTGAATCTGTAGTCAACTGAATCTTTATGTTCCTAATAGATCAAGGCGAGTAAATCCAGTATTTCATCTGGAAAAAGTGTCATCAAGGTATAGGCAAAGGCAAAACTCATATAAGGAGGGTTTGTAACCAATTTAATGAAGTGGCGGAGATAGGTGATCTTTATATGTTTAATTTATCAGTCCACCATCTGGTGGGAGCCTGCCCACGCTGCGTCGCCCGGTCCGCGGTCGCCAGGTCAGAACTTTTACGCCCCGACGGCCATCAGTTGTCATTCATAAGCCAGTATAGGCTACTTATGCTTGCTTTCATGCTTTTGAGCTGTTGGTTTGTCTTGAAACCTCACACCAAGTCAAAATTCAAATGGCTTATTTGCAGACAAATCGTAGCATATGACCTCATTTTGGGTGTATTTCCATTTTCTTGATGTCCTTGCCTAACTAGGCACCACCATAGCACAGGGTAACCCAGTTTGGGACCAGGACAAGTGATTGTATTGTGTGGAAGTTATTATTAGTCAAATAAGCCATTTTTATCTATTTTCATTTATTGGTGTTTAAAACAGATATGTAACAAACAATCAATAACATACACAATAGGATTAACAGTGAAGATCTAGAATGTCACCCAAAGCATACACACGTAAGATCAGGATAGTGTTAACTAGCTTTCAAAATAAAATATGGCTTAAACTAGACTAGTCCAATATTTTAACAAATTTATAATCTGAGAATTAGATGTAAAGAAATACTTATCAAAAGCCCTTCACTCTTGTATTTCTCGTACAAACACTGTAAGTAAAATCTTTTACTTTCTGTAGCTATAAAATAGCGTTACCAAAAATACTTAACCCCTTAGGACCCCAAACATTGTGTCAAACGAATAAATTTACATAAACAGGAAAGAAAATGCTTAAATTAGAACCCTATTGAAAAGAAGGGGAAGTTTTCCCAAGTTTTCTTCATTAACTTACTGACGTATTTTACAGGTCTTACTTTGGAAAGTAAGATACTTTTTCTACAATTTAATTCAACTAACTTTCAAATTTTCAAACTAAAAATTTCGCAAGCACTACACATTATTAACTTAATTCCGGATTCACTTACTTGGTTTTTCGTCGGACGAGTCCGACCAAGTATGTGTATCGGGAATTAAGTTAATAACTTTTCTAATGTAAGAAAATAACCATGGACCCCTGGTTTCTCGTACGCTAACAAGCTGTTAATCTACTGTTAACAGCTGTCAGTGGTTTTTTTTGTATCCACTTTGGTCAATTGACAGCTGTTAACAGTAGATTAACAGCGTGTTTGTGTACAAGAAACTGGGTGTAAGGCTTACAGTGCATAATCTACTCAGATAGAGTACCTGAGTAAAGTGTATACTCTACACGAGCGAATTTGCAACAACAGCGGTTGCTCTGTTTTGAGAATGGAGAACTTGCACTAAAAAAGGTTTTAATAGAATAGGAGAGGACACGTTAAAAGATAAATAAACGTGGTATTTTTTTTTCTCTGCGATTAATACTTTTGATAATACAACCAGTCGAAAAGACAATATAGTCACGTGGTACTAAAACGCGCCATACAAATCGGCCTCAGACTATGACGTCACTCCCTAACGTAACTGCTATAATGTATGAAGCGCTTATCAATATTTGAGTTAGCTCGTAAAATAATGTTTTTAAGCACCCTTATAAGAAAACAGTCAGAATTCAATGACAAAACGAAATCTAATAAGTGTTATGTTATTAGAGTTACTTTATTTTTCGCATATTTTGTGACCCCGATAACCACGAAAAAAGATTTTTACTGTTTTATTTTTAAAATTTTCCAAGGTTTTCATATGATTTCTATGGTATAAAAGCAAGTCACTCCAATCTAAGTTAAACGCAAGATCTCTATTATCTATTTCCATTTGTATATGTCACAAACTCACAAAGTCACAATGCACAAATGAAAACACACATCAACATTGGAATATCGACAACGACATCGACATTGTGAAAGCGGCTGGTATGTAATACACTGGACCCGTTTGTGGGCTG
The DNA here is from genome assembly GCA_947308005.1 of Yponomeuta malinellus. NCBI lineage: Eukaryota > Metazoa > Arthropoda > Insecta > Lepidoptera > Yponomeutidae > Yponomeuta > Yponomeuta malinellus. The sequence goes on along the minus strand of OX371006.1, from coordinate 7,565,246 downwards.
ATTAGATGTCGCAATTAAATGTCAGATGTTATTTGTTTTATACTCTTATGTTTAAGTTAACTACTACGTAATGTTTCATATTTCATGAAGTCAATAAACGAATAACATAACATAAGTAGCCTATACGTCCCACTGTAGGACACAGGCATTCTCTCAGAGAGAGAGAGAGTATGGGCTTAATCACCACGTGTGCCCACCGCGAATAGGCAATTTCAAGCGCTGAGGTCCGTGAAGAGCTCAGACACTCGTGTTTCCTCACGATGTTTTCCTTCACCGTTAGCGAGTGGTATTGCCACTATAACTTCACAAATGTACATAACTTATAAAACAAAGTTATAGGTACATACCCGCACTGGGAATCGAACCCGAACATCATGTCATTATTTTTGGCTATGTGCAGTAGCAAAACGCAACTCGATTCGAATGCCGTAGTTAAGGTAAGATTAGAATATTCCTTATTGTATACCGGAAAAGGTAGTTTTTATTTTATATACTCGTAGACCTACATAGGTATTTGAAAAAGATTATAAATAACAAAAATAACCGCCAAACTGTTGGATAAATGTGTCTCAAGCGAGCTCTCCGTCCCCTAACAACTAAGGTTATTTGAAATATGCGCAGCTTTTATGGCGTAAATACGCATAGTAGGGTGACACAGCAGGTGAAGTTTATAAGGGACAGAATGAGGAGGTAATACGCGATGAAAAGAGATTACTGTCATAACTTAAAAACTCCCTCTTATCCCCATAGTAATGACATGTTAATAATTCATCAAAACGACTTGTGCTTAAGTGCAGTTTTTTATGAGGGGCATGTGGATAGAAAATCGTGAATTTTTTGCTCATTTTTAGGGTTTCATAGGTAAACCCATGGATTAGTAGACTTGGCTCGGTATATTGTCTTCCTGTGGATTAATCAACTACGCTGAGGTACCTAGGTTCATATATTTAGGTCCTAAGTAAGCTAGAAAGAGAAATATTTCTATGCACATAGTACCTACACGAGCCTGACCGTTTTCGTTTCATCAATATTAATTAGCCAAGGCATGCATGAAACCCGGTTTCGGGTACTCTTTGTCATGTCCTTCTCATGTCATGTCTTCCTTCGGGATGTAATAACATCCCCTATTTGATCGAAGTGTGTCCGCCTGGGACGTCGCTTACCGGCTCCTCCTTGACTTAATTGGTATAGATTACCAATGAGGAGCTCCTACAAGAAACGTGTTCTTTGTAATAATACGAATACGAATACCATACGAATGAAGAATTGCCGACTAATGGTCTCCTACATATGGTAACGTCACTGGCAAGAGGCTGGTGCGTAGGCGTAAGAAAAAAATCCTGGGAAGACACCTTTAAGGGTAGACAGGGCCTTTTCATAAAGCTACAACCTATATAAAAAAGCGGGTGAAGCTGTGTCGGGTTACACGGCCGTTGGTTTAACGTGAAACGTCTATAAGTATGCGTTAATTTTTAGCTCAAACTGCGCAATGTACTACGCAGCACTGGCGCCATCTTCCGGCACAAATTAAGCGGATCTGAGTAATGGCAATGTTGCTCTACTCTACGATACATAAATTAATTTCACACGACGCGTAGTTACAGAATTACAGACCTCGCCGAGACGACATATTTTCGTTGCATGTGGTTTTAGAAAGTGACCGCCTACTACCCAATTGAAAGACGTTTCACGTCACAATTGCCACACATATGACGGAGCATCACCTGAGAACTGACTGGTCAGCAGTACATTTTTAAATGAAAACACTTGGCGAAAACAATCCCCCAGACGAGGACAGTGAAAAAGATGAGAAGGGTTCAAAAGCAATTAGTCCACCGTCACTCTATTCCGTGTTTAATTATTGTACACATTTATTTACACATTAGGTTAATGGCAAAAACAGGTCCCTCTTTCGGAATAAATGGTCCGAGATCCGGACTTGGGCTTTGGGACCGCTGCCCATTTATCCCGTGTATCGTTAGAATTTTAACCACACTTTTGTGTTACATCATGATTAAAGGAGTACTTAGTGACGGTCGCTGAAATTTTGTGATATAATAAAGTGAGCTTATTACGTCAACCATAGAAAAGAACACGTCAACGAACAACGATGAGAAAAGACGTCAGAAACGGAAAGTAACGTCACCTATGCATATGATAAAAAACCAGCCAAGTGCGAGTCGGACTCGCTCTCGAAGGATTCCATACCATTATCTATACAAAATTTAAATATTTCAAGTGTCTAAATGTTGCCGTTATTAGTATCTAGCAAAAAAACGGCAAAACGTCACGTTTATTGTATGGGGGCCGCCTTAAGAAATGTTTTATTCTGTTTCGTATTTGTTATTATAGCGGCAACAGAAATACATCATCTGTCTAGCTACTACGGTTCATGAGATACAGCTTGGTAATAGACAGACAGACGGACCGTGGAGTCTTAGTAATAGGGTCCCTTACCCATTGGGTACGAAACCCTAAAAACTAACAAAGGTTCTTTACACCATCAAGAAACATCCTTGACACGATCAAGAGTATTTCAGACATATAAATGCTTAATACAAACTACACTCTACTTCAACTTATCTTACAAGACAAGATTCCAAGAAGAAGTAGACCTGGGGGCGAGGTCTTAAACGCATTTTTGTTCAATAGAGTACCTAATATTAGTACTATGTCTAACTTTGGCCTTTGCATCTACGCAATGAGATGATTTATACAGCGTCCAGTGGCACCTTCACTCACACTAGTTGGGTGGAGGGACTACTCGGAGGCTGCAGTGCCCGGGATATTGTTTTTTAGATGGAGTATGCTTGCCCAGCCCCTATAACATCCTCCGCACGTATTGACTTGTCTTTCCTGTGGGCTAGGCGGACTAAGCTGTAGTACTGTAAACTATGAATTAATTACTTACTTTGGAAAAATTTCAGCACGCAATCGACATGTAACTTTTAGCATTGTTGTGACACGGGGCGTATGTAAGTACAAAGCAGCGCTACGCTTGTTTAAGATCTCGTTGCTTTGATTACATCATAGAAATTTCAAATTCGTACCCTCAATGAAAGCTTGAAAATTTGAAAGTTTTTTTGGAGAGGAAAAGTTCGCTATGCGATACTACCTTATGCAAAAAGTGTGACTTTGAGAAGATAGAGATCTTCTAAGATTTTAATTTCCAGGTATGGGTACTTTAGAAAAATTTCAGCACGCAATCCACACGTAATTTTTAGCATTCTTATGACACGAAGCGGAAGAAAAAACAACCACTACGGTTGTCCTCCCGATGCCGATGTTTTGGATTATATGAATTAAATTTCAAATTTGTAGTCTCAAAACAGCTTAAAAATTTTGTTCAGGTTTTTTTCAAAGGGAAAAGTTTGGTATTTCTTGCTACTTTATGCAAATCAAGTGTAACTTTGAACCTCAATATCTTTTAAGCCATTAATATTCAGGTACTTTGAAAAACATATTCGGAATGATGCAGAGAATACAATGGGTTTCGGAAATAACCTTAGTAAATTAAGGCTGTTCTTACGTTGAGCATGCTGTCTCGTTCGCAAAATTTAACATTTTTTTATCTCTACTCTTACGTTAAGAAATGTCTGTGTAATTTCCATTTTATATACAATAAAGTGTTCTCTATCTATCTATATGGTAATAACATGCGGAAAGTTTTGATGTGGTCTGAGGGTTTCATGCATGATTAAGTTACGGACATTTTAAATATATTTTTGTTTTTTAAGTCACGTGCATTTCTGAATCTGAACCATTCGCTTTTGTGAAGGAAAACAACGTGAGGAAACCTGGGCAACTGTGATGATTATAATGGCTGCTACATTTTTTCTGTACATACCACCTTTAATCAAAATGGCTTAAAGGTAAAATATTTCCCGATTATTATTCTTTCTCTTTACCTTTAGGTATTGCTCAATGCCCATTCTATTACAATCCAAAGAGATCCATTGAAATTATCTGGAACCTTTTTCAGGCGAGCGTTATAAAAGAACAAAAACTAATAACAATCTGAGCACGACAAACAATGATTTTGTTTTCGGACTAATTATTTTTTCAGTTCCTGTGTACAGTCAGTGACTATAGGGGGACCATCCAACGGCGTTTGGACAAGTAGCCCCTATGATTTTACACCCGTAGTTCGCGTCGCGTTTCCGTTAACCACGGATGCCATACTTGGTTGGGGAACGGGAAAATAATATGTTTAATGTTAATATAAGAAAAACTGTTATATTCTAATAAAAAATGTTATACATTTTGGGACATGTTAGGGAGATGTGAGCGCGCAATCGCAACTGGCTTTTTCCATCGCATACGTAAAGCGCGCAAGCGACGTCATTTATTTCGAAATGTTGTAAATGGTTTACACGAGTTGCTTGATTGCAAATTCCATCTGTGCCTTTGTACAGATTTAAACGTTCTTAAATATTTTATGTTATCATAGTATAAATTTATGTTTGAATTTGAAAGTTAACAATGTACGGTAACTGTACAGTGACAAAAGTAAGTATTATTGTTTACAACTAAAGTAAAATAACTCTCTCCATCGAATAGTCCATCATCGTTTACACGTTTGCACTCTAATCGGTGATATTAAAGACGATTTTCAAATAGACATGAAAGAGTTGATCAGCTATCGACTGTAAACGTACAAAGTTGTGTGCCTTTCGTCCGATAGAGATACATCATCAAAGGAGCTAAGGCTACTTATTATTGAAACGAGAAAATATTATGATTTCGGTGAGTATTCTTCCGATGTTCTTTTTTATATACGTCCCATGACTGATGGGCACAGGTCTTCTCTCAAAGATGTAGTATGGGGCTTAATCACCACTCGTGACACCGCCGATTGGTAAATTCAAGCGTTTAGGTATGTATGTAGCAAGCACCCAGGTTTCCTTACGATGTTTTCCTTCATTTAAATGTGCGTAACATAGAAAACAAAGTCATTGGTCTATGCCGGGAGTCGAATCCTTGACCTTTCGAAGCAAGCGTTCTACGTACTGACCGCACTACCACAATAAAAAACTACCAATATAAAGAATAGTTATTCTCACTTCTCATGCTCTGAAAGTGCTTATTTCTGTAGCATATAGGCTGCACAAAACCGAATTTTGTGCACAAGTGCATTAACATACCTATCTACTCATAAATGTATCTGTATTAAGGCAAAGAAAATGAGCCATACAGCCAAACACAATAAGAAGTTCATAGATAGAATTAGTTATTTTTTTATTTGTTTTTTTGTTATGTATGTTGCCTTAGGTGTTTTTTAAGACATAAAAGATATTAAAATTTAAATTCAAGTACGGTTGGTTATTTAATTAATTTAAGAAAATTATTATTACAAAATTAATTTAATACTCGTAGCAGATTGTATAGGTCTGCAGCCCAAGCCTAATATCAATGTCGTAATATTGAAAAAAATATAAGGTGGCGGGAAACAGCTCTTGTTTTTCGTGCGTTTATTAATTTCTTCAATTTGCTAAATTATGCCATTGTTTTATTTCCTCGCAATGGAAATGAAAAACAGAGTTTATAACTCGTCCACTAAACCATTTTATCCTCGACATTACTATCAGCTCTCGCCTTCGGCTCGCTGCTAAAAGTCTCGGATAAAAATGGTTCGTTTTGTGCACTTGTTGTAAAATCTACTAGTGCCTTCTTTCCGAAAACTCCAGCAATAGAACTGGTCTGAATGGAACGCTGTTTTTTCTTTTACTGTACTCTGGGTCCCAGTGGGTGGACCAGGGTGTCGTAATAATTAATTACCGTGATGTGTGCATCCCGCCCAGCCCTACCGTGCCTTTATTTTGTTTGACATAACATCGTGCGAAAAGGTTATTGTGCGCGAAACGTGCAGTTCAAAAAGAGTCTTCCTTCTGATTTAAAATAGTTTAATACTCTATCCTTACTAATATTATAAACGCGAAAGTGTGTATGTATGGATGGATGTTTGTCACTCTTTCACGCAAAAACGGCTGAACGAATCCAGATGAAATTTTGCACATTATAGTCTGGAACATAGGTTTTTTTATCCCGGAAAAAAGCACATCAAAATTACCACGTGAACGAAGTCGCCAGTCGCTTATAATGCTAGTACATCGGTAAAGTGCGACATCTGAACCATCAAGTATTACAGTTTTTGTCTTTTTCATGCTAGTTACACATATTTATTGCTAGGCAAATTTTCTCATCTTGTAACAATAATTAATTTAAATGAAGCAGTTAAGATTGATAAGCAAAATAAACGAATGTACAAAAGTGTTTTTCCAGCCCTTATACTAATCTAAGCCTGTCCAATAAGGGTGATTCAATAAAAAAAAACATACAATTCAATAAGTGTGTAATTTTACAGTTAACTCACCCCGTCTTCAATCAAGACTGTAAATAAAGTTCAATGGCTGAATAAATCACAAAATCAATAGTCTAAACTCAACTAACCTCCATTGGACACTAATCTCCCAATAGTAAACCTCACCCCGATCGCTTCAAACTTAGCGCAACTTGGGCGACCCCAAAATGTTAAGGTAGCTTCCAACTTGTAGAGCAACTTGCAACCGTTCGGGCGTTGAAGCAGTCAATTTGGCGCGTCAAGCGACCATTCGCCTGTCATTTGCTTCAGGCGTTCGAAATTCAAATTTGGAACTCTCTATTCTGCCCACGATTAGATTTTGTTTCTGCGATATAAGTAAAATGGTTGAGGATGCTGTTACGGCTAGCATTCCGTCTTGCTGGCACATCTAACATTTTTCATTATTTTAAGAGAATAGTATACTTTTAATAAATTTAGTCTTACGATGTTATTTAAAACACGATTCCTCTAAAGCACTTCTAAGAGGCAGTATATTTAATCTGTGTTTACGATTTTTCCTCGTAAACTCTCTACCACAGACTATTTTCATCGGCGTTTTAAGGAATCCATTTTTTTTATAAATAAGATCGTTAAGCTTTATTAGATAATAAAACTACGTATATTAAAGACATATTTTTACTGGCCTATTCTTAGTTTTTGATAAAGAAAAGTTGATACTGAAATTATTAATTTTTGTAGTAAGTTATCTTATATTCATTGCTGCACTAATCCGTGCTGAGGACAATTTAAAAAACTTATTTAGAGGCAAAAATTTCCACACAACTTCTCTGTAGAGAAGTTTGTAAAGAGGTTAGAAATTTCGCCAATGTCTGCACTTGCCCATTAGCTCAGTTGGGAGAGCGCTGGCACGGTTAGCCAGAGATCGCAGGTTCAAGTCCCGGCATGAGTGGAATTTTTAGCCTCTAAATAGGTGTGTAAATTATCTTAATCAAAAATTACGTTTATGATTAAAATATACCTAAAATTTTCGTACATTTTTTAAAAGTATACTATTTTATTTTACGAGAGCGAGAAAATATGCGAGACTTAACAGAAGCCTTAACTTAGTAATGACTTACTAATGTCACAGAGGAAAATAATGTCTCCGTCAACGTGAGTAAACCTGATTGTGTTCACGTATCTCAACGCTTGAAATCGGCAATCCACGGTGGGCACGCGTGAACGGTTCATTTCATTTCATTTCATTTGGTACAAATCACCTAGATTATATAAAGTTAACTTAGCTGAACGTAGTAAAAATATTTTCTTCTCTTTCAGTCTTTCTAACGGCAGGATAATTTGTCAAACTATATTAAATTGAGTGGCTAAAAGTGTGGGCGGCGCAAGGCGCTCTATTTTATTTTCTTTTGAAACTGAAGGGTGGTAAACCTTACACACAAGGCTAGATGTCTGACAGTCAAGTTCCGGAAACCCTAATTGCCATAAATACAAATTCACGCTGAAATAGTCGTAAAATTAAAAAAGTTAAATTTGGCTTCGATTTGAGAAAATATTCATCCAAAAATTTGCGAACAGTTAGTACTGCCTCTGTACTGTGGCTGGCTTCTAATGGTTCTCATATATCCATGTTAGTGTCGAGATATTTCGCAAAGTGCCTTTTTTAAAAACATACTAGTGTTTTCGATAGCTATTGTTAAGGTACGTTTACCTTGCTTTGGCCTTCAAACCCCTCAAAATTCATGGTGTATAATATTCAGTTTTTATAATACAGCGCCTATGCCACAGTTTCATTGTAACACCACCTTAGACGTAGGCGTAATATTTGCCTTGCCGTGCATATTAATCACTTTGCGCTTGATAGTTTAACTTTATGATCCTTCAACCGCTTGAAGGAATTTCGTATTAATTTTGTTAGGCAACAATGGTTGGGTGCCTTTGCCCTCACACCTAGTGAGTGAGTTCAGCTATGTACACATACATTTACGTAAAGATCGTATAGTCAACAGCATGTCGTAAGATCCGAAATATGATCTTAAAAGTTGATACATAAGGCGTAGGGCCAGTTTCTGAATTGAGAATTTCGCTAAGTAAATAGTTAACTGTAGTGATGTCTCTTTGAATTTTCTCAGAAAAGAGCGTGACAGAAAGTTACTTAAGTATTTACTTACTTAATTTCTCAATTCAGAAACCGGCCCTTAGTGTTATTTCGCAAACAACTGCAAAAATAAAAAAATAAAATTATGATACAAATTTTGTATGAGAATTTCTGCCAAAGTGTATCGTAATAACAAAAAAAGTAAATGTAAATTACTTTTTTTGTTATTACAATACACTTCCGGGTAAAATTCTCCTTGCTGATACACTTCCGGTTAGAATTGTGTCCGTATCTGTGCTTATTCTGTTTAAGCAAACTGTAGAAAACACTGCTGGTTGTACAATTATATAGTGTTTATGTTATTCCTAAGTGTCATTAACGTGTTTGTACAACTGTTTGTTTTCTCTAATAAATAAAAATAAAATAAATTCTCCGTGCAGTAAACTTTTCTGTGAATTTTTGGTGTGATTCACCAACACTGAGCACATGCCTGTACGTAGGTATGATTCCTTTGCCTGTCCCAAATGGAACAAAAAAAAAAAAAGGGGACCTGCGCAGTTTGGATTTGTGTTGCCGCCATTGTTAGTTAGTTTACATCTGTGCGGTTAAACAAATTAAAAATAATTGCCTTTCTTGTTTACTTTAGTCTCATTTATAAATGAGTGAAGATAAAGTAGTGTATGCAATGCAACTGCATATAAAACGATAGAATACTCGTTTGATACTATTATCATACTCGGCTTCGCCTCGTATAAAACCCACACTCATATTTTAAGAATCTCAATAAACTACTAAGACGATCTCTTCTATGTTACAGGTGACTCTACAATTCCTGACATCAGTGAGCAAGAGTTAAAAAACACATAAACACATAGACGGAGATAAAAATAGTACATTGTACATCGAGGGGAAAAACGATCCGCTGCGTGTCGGGCATAAACGTGCTCTCGAACAGAAATAGAAATTTCTCCCGAGTGATACATAGTGCTTTATGCTACACCTACGAGAAAAATAAAATAATTATTTAGAATAATTAAAAGCGTACTGTTAAATTATCAATTTAGTAAAAGACTAATTCCAGTAAATATACTTATCTATGGACTAAATTATAAAAAAAAATTCCCGCGCTTTTTTTCTTTTTCATAGTGCAGGAAAAGATTGCCAGCCTCCTTTCATTCAAAATTGAGTAAAAAAAATTCCACCTCTTTTTCTAATTATTTCATATAAAACCTTTTTGACGATTTGACGTTCGAAATTTTTTTTTTATCACACCTGCTCTGAAAATACATACTAATTATACCAATTAGAGGGAAGAAACGCCTTTATCCCGCCCTTCAAATCCTTTCATCCCAAGGTATGGAAGTTTGTATGAAAATCCTTCCGACCCAAGGGTGGGAAGTATGTATGAAATTCCATTACATACCCGGTTTTTTTTTTTTATTTGTCAGCAGTCATACTGCAAAGAGACTTTAACTGTCTACTAATTAAATTTCAAGTAAATTGTTACTGGCCACATACAGTTTTTTTTTACCAGTTACCAACCTCCTTGGTGCATACAGAAAATTAAAAACGAAATTATTTTTGTATATAAAACGCGCGGAATCACAAATATCAAGATACCCGGACAAAATGTAACATCTTATAATAGCTGCACTTTTAATAATTGTACTTTTAACTAAATATAAACATTTCTATGCATTTATGTCTATAATTTTCCTCGTAGGTGTAATAAAAAGCACTATACATACCTCAGGATAAAGTACAGTTCCATACCTCAAATGGTTTGCGCCCCTCGCAAGCTCGTGGCGCAAATGCCATAATCTCGGTATGGAACTGTCACTTTCTTCCCTCTGAAGTAATGTACTAATGCTCGCTGCTGAAAAACAAAAGAACGCCAGCAGGGCAGGAATGGTTTTTTCACACCTCCTGCTCGACAATGCCTTATTACGTACCGTCAAATATCATCGTAAAGCATGGCCTTGTCTCTCGAGGGCAATAATAATGAAGAATTTCCCTAGGGAATAAAGTGATTTGAATTTAGAATGTCAAAATTCGCATGAAAACTATGGAGAAGCCCCGCATTGCAATTCGAAATTCGAATTGTTGTTCGAAACTCACCTCTTTTTTTTTCTTTTTTTTCTGAAATACTGTGTCCTGTGACCGCGCGAAACACCAACAAAAAAAAGAAAAAAAGGCGCGAATTGCAAATACGAATTTAAAAGTTATATTCAATTTAAGTTGCTAAGCCGTAAAAGAGTGTGGACTTTATATTTAATTTCAGGTTTTAATACATATTTTCAACTTATGCAGCCCTGTCTTTTTATTGTCTCCCAGATGGTGTGAAAAGTAGAGTATTCACCTCTGGAATAAAACATGTCTTAGTCTCGGGCGGTATGAACCCCTCGCTTCACTCAGGACTCTACATAACTCCCTCGCTTCGCTCAGGAGTTAAAATTTAACTCCCTCGCTGCGCTCGCGAGTTAACTCGGAGTCCTTCGCTCCGCTCAGGGTTCAATATGCCGCCCATGACATAATACATGGTTTTATTCCCTTAGTACATAATCTACTATTCGTACAACATTCCTACCCTGCTACGGAGGGCAGGAATAAAGCTCCGTATAACTTTTCCCGCCGCCCATTTATAAGGGAGATATAACGAACTTTTCACACCTCCTGCTCGACAATGCCTTATTACGTACCGTCAAATACCATCGTAAAGCATGGCCTTGTCTCTCGAGGGCAATAATAATGAAGAATTTCCCTAGGGAATAAAGTGATTTGAATTTAGAATGTCAAAATTCGCATGAAAACTATGGAGAAGCCCCGCATTGCAATTCGAAATTCGAATTGTTGTTCGAAACTCACCTCTTTTTTTTCTTTTTTTTCTGAAATACTGTGTCCTGTGACCGCGCGAAACACCAACAAAAAAAAGAAAAAAAGGCGCGAATTGCAAATATAAAAGTTATATTCAATTTAAGTTGCTAAGCCGTAAAAGAGTGTGGACTTTATATTTAATTTCAGGTTTTAATACATATTTTCAACTTATGCAGCCCTGTCTTTTTATTGTCTCCCAGATGGTGTGAAAAGTAGAGTATTCACCTCTGGAATAAAACATGTCTTAGTCTCGGGCGGTATGAACCCCTCGCTTCACTCAGGACTCTACATAACTCCCTCGCTTCGCTCAGGAGTTAAAATTTAACTCCCTCGCTGCGCTCGCGAGTTAACTCGGAGTCCTTCGCTCCGCTCAGGGTTCAATATGCCGCCCATGACATAATACATGGTTTTATTCCCTTAGTACATAATCTACTATTGTAACCCTTTGAACTTATGAAAGAGAAATGAGTGGCTGTCGTATAAAATACTGTAGCTGTTGACATCACGTAGACCTTTACACGCATGTATCTACTCAGCGACATTAGGGGTGAATTTGCATCAAAAATGTTAAGGTGATCTGCTGGCAACTGCTACCTACGTCACGAGTCAGTCTATTGTTATCAGAAAGCGTGAAAAATTTGCATTCTGTTTTTGAATGTTTTTGTACTATGTATGTATAAGGCAAGCTGCCTACGAGTTGAGTCTGTAGTATTCACTGAGTAAAAATGATAAATACGAGTAAATATCCGGTTTTACCCGTTTATACTCAGTAGTATGGAATAGTTGAAACTATTTTCGTGATTTCGAAATTTCCTAAATTGTTCGTATTGACAAGTAGAACCTCCCATTTTCGGATGTGTATGAAGCCCTGTATATCTAAATTATCTCTCTCTCATATTACTAAGGAATTTACAGAAACGATTTACAGGTTACATAACAAAACACTCTAGCTTTTTGCTCGAGTTCACATATTTATACTTACGTGACTACAAATCTATAAAATTTATTTGGTCAATGAAATAAGATTCAGAAAGCAAAAGCAGTTGTAATGGATTATAATAGATGTGTCACCTCTATGGTAGTTTAATATCGACACACACGTTACATCTATGCATCTAGATTACGCTTGTGTGCAGGTATATCGACATGTAGGTATGCAAAACAGATTCAGTATTTCTCGGTCATAATTTAAGTAGCTGAAATAACAAAGAAGAAATAAATATTATCGTTATCATCCACGACTCACTGAATATTCCACTTCCTGAACAGCATACCCATTTGAAGCCGCCACCGCCTCATTGAATCAATTTCATTAACCGCGGAAGCTGATCAAACCAAAATATAATAATGGAAAATTTCATTCGCCGAAGACATATTATGATTGATGTGCAGCAAATTTAATCATATTTTCAATACATTATTGCGAACCTACTTAGGGCTGCCACCTCTCCGGGTTTGACCCGGAGTCTACGGGTTTGAGAAGTACATGTCCGGGCTCCGGGCTAACATTATAATTCTCCTTGTCTCTGTAGTATTTTTATCTACCTATATAATTACGGTAGGTAATAATTTACCTAAATTATTACCTACCGTAATTAAAATTAAGTACATATTTAAAAATGTAACAAACATATTTAACAGGATACTAGTCTTACTTGCAGACGGTTTTTATACATAAGCAGCCTATATACGTCCCACTGTAGGGCACAGGCCTTCTCTCAGGGGGAGAGTGTGGGCTTAATGGTGATTATTCCCACACGCGTGCCCACCGCGCATTGGCGATTTCAAGCGCTGAGGTATATGAATGGCTCAGACACTCAGGTTTCCTCACGATGTTTTCCTTCACCGTTAGCGAGTGGTATTGCTACTATAACTTCACAAATGTACATAACTTAGAAAACCAAGTCATAGGCATATGCCCGTACTGGGGATCGAACCTGGGTCTCTCGCTTCCGAGTCCGATGTTCTACCCATTAGGCTACCACCGCTGGATGGTTTTTATATGGTAGTGTTTTTTTTTTTTTCATTTTATTTAATGTCTTACAAACATTTTTTGCATTTAATAAAAACTGTTTTTTTTTCATACAAGGATGTGCGGTAAGGGATAGACTTGGAATCTGACATTTTCTACAGGTGGCAGCCCTAGCTACGTGCTGTATGCATACCTATATTGATTAATTTACTGTACTTACCTACATCTGATCTAAACGCATATTTTCTGAATTGGCAATGTTATCGCCAAGTATTACACATATACTCCGTTCCACGAGTCGAACTCCTACGAAACATCTCATTGGTCAATGCGCGCGGCTAGAGATAAGCAAAACAATAACCGAAGGCGGTCCGCTTCATAGGGTAGGTTTACTTAATGCAGTGGCTATTGAAGGTCACGCGAATTAACCAACGGGCGCACATGGACGATTTTCTTTGGGAGCTCGTTTCGTGGAATGGAGTAGGTGACACATTGACAACTCACGCCTCGCAAACGCCACTCTCTGAAGTATAGTGCCAGTCTGTTACGACCCTTACATTACATAAGACAGACATTAACCTTTTTATAAAAACATCATTCCTTGAAACTCTCCTCATGGGCAGTTTAAATAGTCTGTGGTAAAGGGAAAGACATAACCACAGATTATATAAACTGCCTCTGAGGAAGGTTTTAGAGAAACCGTGTTTTTATAAATAAGAACTTAAGCGTTTACGTTCACGTTTATAAATGTGACAGTTTGGATGTTTAGTTGTCAGTGTTGTCACTCATCATCATCATCATCAGCCACTTGACGCCCACTGCAGGACATAGGCCCTGAACGCCCACTGGTTATGAAAACCACGAGGGGTTTTGCCATAATCGCCACGCTTGGCAGGCGGGTTGGCGATCTCAGCATGCAGTTGGACTCTCAGGAAGACGCTGCTGCCCGTCTCCTGGTAATTTATTTCCTTAGTCGACTTCTACGACATTACGTGTTGTCACTCAATCACATGAAATTGGCTGAGAAGATTTTGATGAATTTAGGCACACAGTATAGACTAATCCTGATATCCAAGAGTTGGCTGGAAGAGATGAGCTATAATAAGTTTGTCGCGTAAAGTTTTAATGTTTTAAAATTTGCGATAAAGTATTTCTGATGCATTAAATTTGTGATTAAGTTATCTGCATCAAATGCACACTTAAAGTAATCTGTTGCAGGTACAGCTTAATGTTCAATATTTTTGTTTTATGGCCTCAGGCCTAAAAGCCAATCAATTCAATCAACAAACATTTAACACATTATCAATGAAAAAAGGTGGTGACCAAATATTCCTAATGACATGTTTTTCTCACATAATGTAAAAAGCTTGACCAGAACCAAAGTTTATAAAATCCTATAGAAGACGATAAATCTCAAAGCAAAATAATATGTAGAGGCACAGGCTAAGAACGAATAGACGGAGCATGGCAAACAAAATATCGCTCAAAAGTGGCCACTAAAATTGACTGCTACTAAAGTTGCGTTAGCTCAAGGAGCGTGGCAAACAAAATATCGCTCGAAAGTGGCCACTAAAATTGACTGCTACTAAGTTTCGTTAGCTCAAGAAGCGTGGCAAACAAAACATCGCTCGAAAATGGCTACTACAATTGACTGCTACTAAAGTTGCGTTAGCTCATTCACTCCTGTTATCAATTTCTGACGACGCCGACACCTGATATCTTAAGCTCACTGAGAAGCAAATAAATAAGCTTGAGCTCCTTCAAAATTTCTATGTAAGATTCATAATTCGACCAAAGGCCAAGATAAAAGGTAACCGAAACCAGCGTGCGTGCATACAACGACTAATGATTGTTGAGGAAGTGATCTCTCAGGATCGTGGCAAGTGGCAGTCCCTGGTCTCTGCCTACCGCTCTGGGATACAGGAGTGAGTTTATGTATGTACGTACGTAAGATTAATATTTGGCCTACGCAAATATGACCTTGTCTCTAAATTTAAGTGGCTCCTCATTCGCCTCCGCCGGATTGCACACACACTTTCTCTCCTCTATTCTATTCTGGTCAATCCAGCTGCCTCTTCCTACCTGAAAGAGAGTTTTAATTTTCTTCACTCCTCTCATAGCTTATCTCTACCCTCATCCCAAACACTACTCCTTAAGGTCCCACCTCACCGCACCAATTTCTACGTCTCATCGCCTTTCGCCTTGCCGGTGAAAGTGCGAAAGGCCAAGTCACTACTACCTATCTTTACAGAATTCCTCACTAAAGCTACGTAGTACTTACTTACTGTTGTTGTTGTCGCATCTACCTTTGTCTCTTAATAACTATTACTGTTGTCTGTATTCTGTACATACCTATAGATAAATATGTATATGGCCGATAAATATGTAACCATGTGGGGCCGGATCAAGAATAGCGTCACTCCCTTTTTTCCCGTGGATGTCGTAGAAGGCGACGGGCATTACCTATACATTACCAGGAGACGGGCAGCAGCGTCTTCCTGAGATTCCAACCGCATACTGCGATCGCCAACCCGCCTGCCAAGCGTGGCGATTATGGCAAAACCCTTTATGGTTTGTAAAACCATGAGAGGCCTATGTCCAGCAGTGGGCGTCAAATGGCTGATGATGAGGTATGTATTTTAAAAATATGTATCTAGTCTGTGTATGCAAATTTTAATATGTATTTTATAGTAAGTTTAAGTTTTTGTTTTTTTTTATTTTTTTTATTAATGTGAGTTATCTTTGTCTAGGAACTTATAGTCTTGTATAATTTATGTACACCTACCTACTCTCTTGATCTTACCGTCCTATCCATCCGAACGTTGCTCGATCGTATACTATGTAACTTAGATATTCATGATTTTTCATGTATCTTTATAATTTATGGTGTGAAATAAAGAGTATTAATCTAATCTAATTGAATGAAGAATACTCTCAGGTAGGTAGGTGTAACTACCTACGCTTTTTATTTATGAATTTTTTCAACACAAATGAGTATTAATGATTTACTTAAATTTTATCCAGAAATTTTAATTTAGGTATTTAACCATTTGGATCTCTCATACGGATTTGCTTACATCTCAGATTTGCTACTCACATACGTCAGCGCTTGAAATCACCAATCCGCTGTGGGCACGCGTGGTGCCCTCTCTCCCTGAGAATAGGCCTGTGCCCTACAGTGGGACGTATATAGGCTGCTTCAAAACCACTTGATAGTATGATTTCCACAACAAAGATTTAAGTATCAAAAATGTTGATAAGTCAAATACGTACAATTTTTTGAATGGCGTGCACCCTTTCTCGCTAATGTAGTCTGTTATCTAAATAATTTTATCAAAACGACTGATCAAGTAAATAAAGTGAATTATCCAAGTTGCGTGAAGTTGATGTGCGACCTGTCGTTTCTATGCTTTGTAATTCTATTGCTAGGAACAATGCAATGAGGCGAGCAGCGACCGCCCGCGGTTCGGTTCCGGTCAGAAATATTACATTGACTTCCGGCGTGATATCAACAAAAACTGCTCCCGTTTTGAAGGAATGATGGGATTTATTGGGCCTTAAACATACTTTACCAATTCGGCTTTCGTAATTATACGGCCGATTTTGACATTGGAGAATATGTCTGGCTTTACACACGTATACTTAGGCTGGCTTGCGCGAACGCTATCTGATAGCACTATCTATGTGTTTGTCCAGGAGTAAGCTCTATCCGGTGAATAAGTCCAAAAAGGTCTTGAACCGTGAGATTCGCAAAAATATTCATAGATAAATTGTATTTCTGACAACTCCGTCAATCAGCTATTTACTCACTTATACAGTGACTTGGCGCAAATTGCCCTTAGTTACTCAATATGGACGGATGAATTGTAATTCATTAAAATCACTTCACGGTAACTTAGTATAGTCACCATATGCACAGAAAGTTGCTAAATACTTTTTATCTTATCTTTTATCTTTATCTAAATGTAATTCTGTTACCTGACGACGCCTAATTGTTACTTATTAAGGAAGCGAAAGACCCGGGTTCGATTCCCAGTACAGGCACGTACCTATGACTTTGGTTTCTAAGTTATGTACATTTGTGAAGTTACAGTAGCAATACCACTCGCTAACTTTTCCTTCATGGAAAACATCGTGAGGAAACCTGAGTGTCTGAGCTATTCCCATACCTCAGCGCTTGAAATCCCCAAACCGCGATGGGCACGCGTGGTGATTAAGCCCATTCGGAAATGACTCCATTTCAAAACTTCATAGTAATAAATATAGGACTTATTCGACAGGATATGAACCCTTAATAATTGAATTGAATTGAAATAATTTATTCACTTAAAACACAGTACAATGACGGAATACTCATATAAAGTATACAATTTTAAATTAGAATGCTAGTGCACTGCGTTTGTGAAAGGACCCGACTCAGCATTTGTCACAAAAGGGGTACCTTCTGTGACGTTGGTATTCTGTATAAGTAAAACAAATAAAATCAAAAGAGACACACAATAGATATTAAGAAAAATAAAATAATAAATATGTAAATTTCAAAATATATAAGAATATATTTTTAAATATAATATACTTAATAAATGAAAAAAAGTAAATGAGAAGATTAAAATAGCTTAGTTCAACCGATCTTAAAGTAAATGAAGAGATGAAATAGGTTAGTTCGACCGATCTCATGCGAGTTACTGTAATTAATTGGTTTTGTTTCATTTTCTTTTTTCGTTGGCATAACCTACTAAGCGCGCAACAGCAGCAAAACAAACTACAGATGACACATCTAATAGGGTAGACCTATACAATTTCAACCATTTTGCTGGTCCTCCAACAACACTAACCTATAATGATTTTGAATGACCCTAAAGTTAATCTGAGGTTTAACCACTTATATCTACCCAAGTAAGACCTGTTAAGCCTGATTGGTGATTGGTGTTAGTGATGAAACGTAGAAGTAGATTCTATCTACAGCCGACGAAATACCTCCACCACCCTCCAAACGGCTTTGCTCTTAAGTAAACAGACGATTCAAACTCTAATAAGCCTTTTGTTTCAATTGTGAATTCGCCCCTTTCAACCATATCGTACTAAGTACAATGCACTTACAGAATAATAATAACTTCCACAAAACAAGGTCACTTGTCTTGGTCCCAAACTAGGAAACCCTGTGCTGTGGTAATCAGGCAAGGACATCACAAATATGGAAATACACCCAGACTGAGGCCATGTGTACAAATGTACCGCGGCCCCCAGTGAGAATCGAACCTACAACCTCCGGCATGGTGATACCGCTAGACCAACGAGGTAGTCAAGAATCGAGGCCCGTAATTCAGAAATTCTAGTACTAGAAAAACTTTCCTTGTGTACTCAAGGCCTGATGCCGTCGAAATACGTTCCAGGTAATAAAATCTCATATTTCCGGAGCCGCTAGCCGGAGCCCTAAATAATCCGTCGGAAACGATGTGTCTTGCATAGCGGAAGACCCAAATACATTACCGGCTCTCTTGCTGTATTTAAATTAAGGGTTCTTCACATAAAACTGTAAACATTTAAGGCACCCAGTGGGGTTGGAAAACGGTAATATATTTCGGAAACTTTTTAAGGGATTTTCGAATTCAAAGAGCTAGATTAGATCCCTCCTTTGTATATTTCGTAAACTTTTTAAGGGATTATTTTACAGCTCTATCGCACTAGCGATTTGCGGGCGATTTAAAAGTGGTGCGACTGCCCAGCGAGCTCGCCGCGATTGCGTAGCTACTGCGCGGCTAGCACGCCGCGACGACGCTGCACGGCGTGCCCGCCGCGTTTTGGACACTCAGTAGCAAAATGGATTGATCTGACGAGGAAACACTACTGCTGGCTTTATTACTTCGAAGACGCAGAAAATGAAAGCAGATACAAGTCAACGAGGAATACAAGTCAAGGGAGGTTTCGTTATCAAGTAATCGACTGGGAGAGTGCGACTACTATGCATCCAACAAATGACCTTGTATCCATTGGACGTGAGGCATACTGAAATTTTCTGGATCAGGCCACTTACAATAAAGAATGAAAAAACAATTATGGAATTCGAAAATAGAACTCATTGGTAACGTACCTATTACATTTTAATTTGAGAGACTGTCATTTGTTTTTTCACTGTGGCGTCCTTTTGAAAATTTTGTGTCGCTATTAACATTAACACAGAATATTTTCTTTAATAGATTTTTTATGATTTTAGGGAGTTGATCTTAATTAGCATTATGTGATGAAGCACCATGTCGCAGCTCTGTGTATTTGTGGTTCGGAGAATTTAGACGTGGACGTAATCATCTCTATAACGCGTTACGTGAAGGTCGGCCGGCGACCGTGGTTACACAGTCTTAATATTGACACCGTACGACAACTTATTGAAACTGACCAAAAAATTACTTGTGAGAAATTTTGTGCTTTGTTAGGCACCACCGGTCGTCATCATGCTTAATCAAATGCCGTCGTGGCCGTTATGGCATCGGCACGTATATGGGCCACGCCAATAATAAACCAGTATCAAACCGTATATATATAAATATATATTATTTATTACAGTAAAATACACGAAAGTCAATGTTGGTTGCGATTGAGTACAGACTGATATGTCAGTCTGGCATTCTGTCTGCAACAACTGTGAAGTACCCTAGGACATCTTGTACTACATATTTAAGACAAAATAAAAAGTTATTCAATTTTGAACTTTGACACCGGAGAAATGAAAATTCAAATCAGAGTCGTCCCAAGGTGAAGGCCCTAAATGACTTGAATGAAATTACAACACTTCCCAGACGCCTTATCTTTCCAAACTTTGCCATTGGCCGGAATTTAATATCGCCCAACTTGTTATCTCGTAGACAGCAAGGGTTAGATGGGAATTAATTCCAATTTCAAATTATACATGGCGTTTGAGTAGAGCGATGTAGATTAATCAAAAACTTTATATAAAAACTAGAAACCCGACTGCTACAATATAAGATATTGTATGAGGATGTTAAAGTTACAGGGGAGACTTCTCATTTGTATTTCTTGCACTCGGTACTCGTAAAATGGTCTCTCCTGATCTTGAAAGAAGGTTGAAGGCTGAAAGAAACTTATCTACATACGCCTTGTCTAGCACTTAGCAAACGGGTTTTTTTTTATTTTATAAAACCCGTTTTTATTTGATACCATTTAGTGACCTGTTACAAACAATATGACAGCTGGCGTATGTCATTTTGTTTTCGTGTCGTTATATAGCCACCTATAATGCTCTACAAAAAGCCTGAGATGAGACTGAGCCTGTCTTTTTACCAGAATGCGGAAGCAAGGGTTGGTTATGTTGTATGTACGATGTTTCTTTACGAACTTGGCTGTACCGATTTTGACAAATGAGGTGTAAAATTAAAGATATTGTCACAAACAGCTAATTACCGTCATGACTTAAAACAAAGAGGCGGACATGAACTGTCACATACAAATTAAGCCACTACAAAGTTTTAGCTAATAAACGAAAAACTTAGCTCACACGTCTTAAGAAACGCTTATATTAAGGCATTAAGTCCGCCGTATTGTACATTAGGTTAAGTGCGATAAAAAGTATTAAATAACAATAATAATATATGAGTCCATTGAATTTAAAATTCCTGCTGGCGGTACCCAACCAGATCAGAGTAATTTTCAACGAGACATCAAAGTAATTATAAAACAACAACTCAAAGTAATTATTATGACAATTCGATGTACATTGCGTGGCCGAGTAGTGCAATTACCCTCGGTTTTGTTACACTCACAATCCGTCAATGTACTGTTAACAGCTGTAAGATGGCCACAATGCATAGAAAAAACCGGTCAAGTGCGAGTCGGACTCGCGCACAAAGGGTTCCGTACCATTATCTATAAAACATTAGACAGAAAGATCGGGAAAAACGGCAAAAAATTACGTTTGTTGTATCCCATACATGCCCCCCTTAAATATTTATTTTATTCTATTTTTAGTACTTTTTGTTATAGCAGCAACATCAAATACATTCAATACATCATCTGCGAAAATTTCAACTGCCTAGCTATCACGGTTCATGAGATACGGCCTGATGACAGACAGACAGACAGACGGACAGTGAAGGCTTAGTAATAGGGTCCCGTTGGGCACCATTCGGGTACGGAACCCTAAAAACCAACTGACAGCTGTTACCGTAGATGAATGGAACAGTAGATTAATGAAACCGAGTTAATAGATTGTGAGCGTACGAGAAACCGAGGTTAGTCATTAACTTCCTTCCGGATTCACTTAGGTACTTGCTTTTTGTTGGAAGACGCGCTCTGATTCGCAGAGCTTAATATTGGTGAGTAGAAAAGGAGCTCGCTCCGTCGGTTGCTCGTCTGAGAGGTTATGGCCAGTTTCTGAATTGAGAATTGCGCTAAGTAAATGGTTAACTGTAGTGCTGTCTCTTCGAATTCCTCGGAAAAGGGAGTGACAGAACGTTACTTCAGTATTTACTTAGCGACATTCTCAATTCAGAAACCGGCCTTCAGTCAACTTGATAATCTGTGCATTAATCGGCTATGCAATGTACATTGAATTGTCATAGTAAACCTTGAATTGTAGTTCTATGAAATGGGGCCATGATCATCATCATCATCATCAGCTATTTTTACGCCCACTACAGAACATAGGCTTCCCTTTGGAACAAGGTTTTCCCTTGAGCCTTGACATTTTCATAGAGTCAAAATGAAATATCGTCATTCATCATCATTATCGGCCCACCACTGTCAGGGCAATATCACCAGTGATCGGAGTAGGTATATTGATTTTTCATACTTGCATCGTTATATCGTAACATTTAAATGCCATTTTTTTTAAAGTCTTGAACGTCATCGCCATTGTCATTACCTTTGGTTTTTTTAAATGGTAATGATGAAATGTGAACGGTAATGATGTAATGTGTGTTTTATGAGCAATAAGGGTATGTCATAATACACTTATTGCTCATTTTTCATTATATTATTATAGTCTTCTAACACGTGTGATGTGTTAAACTAAATTTCACTATTACTAAATGAAAATATCCGACTTAGACAGAATTTATACAAGTAAAACAGACATTGCATTATTACCATTTACAAAAAACAAATGGTAATGATGACAATGGCGATGACGTTTAAGACTAAGAAAAATGGCATGTCCATGTTATTATTATATCATGCTGCAAATATGAAAATTTGTCCTATATTATATTCAGGGTGTCCTGGAATGAGTAATGCGTTAAGACTTGAGACCAGTCAGTATTAGAACGTGTCGTCCACACACTTAATTAACAATCATTTGTTTCGGCTTAGAATTGATCAAACATTTGTTTTCTATATATTTACTAGCTGGCCTGGCAAACGTTGCTTTGCCATATTATTTAGCCTACGACCTATTCTCAGACCTAAAATATACAAAAAAAAAACATAAAAATCGGTAAGGCCGTTTCGGAGGACTTCGAGATTTTTATATTTTCTTTAAGATTTTAGCTTTGAAGTCACTCGAATCAGAGTATAACTAGAATACCGCATTTTCTTTTTACCCAATTACCCGTAACATGTTTTCATTTTTCCTACATATTATATAAAGGGTATCACGGAGTGGAGTGAATAATGCAATGACAGTCACTATTGGAATTTAACGTCCACACACTTTAATTAACAATTATTTCTTCTGGCTTGAGATTGATCAAAAACCAAAACGTATTATGGTTTAATAGAGTGATATTAGCACGACAATGGCTATTATTTGACGCAATTTCTTAGTCTACTAAGCAATAGCATTACAAATTAAATAGGCATCTCTCACGAGTGAGTTCGCGTCTCGCGAGGCTCCGATTTAAGTTCAAGGATTGTACCATCGGAATGCGATTGGTTAGTAGACTACCAATAGTGTCAATGAAATAACCATTACGTACTAGGTTAAGGGACCCTATTACTAAGACTCCGCTCTGTCCGTCCGTCCGTCTGTCAATAGGCTGGGTCTCATGAACCGTAATAGTTAGTCAGTTGAAATTTTCACAGATGATGTATTTCTGTTGCCGCTATAGCAAGTAATATTAAAAACAGAATAAAATAATTATTTAAGGGGGGCTCCCATACAACAACCGTGATTTTTTTGCTGTTTTTTGCTCGATATTAATAACGGCAATGCTTGAAATATTTAAATGTTGTACATAATGGTACGGAACCCATCGTGCGCGAGTCCGACGCGCACTTGGCCGGTTTTTCTATTCAAAGATAAAACTTCATTAACTGTGAAGAATGTGAGACTGAGGTGATTGAGAGGTACTTATTTCTACTTTTGTCCTACAAGTTTTCTTATTTTGCGAAAAAGAAAAAACTTTTTAATAAGATTTATCGACGACATCTTGTACGAAACATTTTTTTTGTATAACAAAACTTGTTTATTACGATTAGTAGAATGAGCTCTTAGTAGGAAAAAAAATTACGAATTTCCCGAATCAAATCAATAGAAATCAAACCCGAAATACATATCTACGAGTACCTACTAAAATTTCCTAAACTTTATTAGGCTGTTTAGGGAACATTATCATCATCATCTGCGATTTGACGCCCACTGCAGGACATAGGCTCGTGGTTTTCCAAGCTTCCCGGTATTGTGCCGCCCGCATCCAGCGACTCCCCGCCACCGTAACCAGGTCGTAACCGCAAACGTGATTAGGGATGTATTAGCGAAAAGCAAGATAAATTTAAGCAATTATTCAGCAGCCAACGGATTTTGATGATGCGAAAGAGGCTTGTCAGGATACTGAATACTTAGTACTCAGGATCGTGGCAAAAAGCAAACACTAGTCTATGCTGTCGAGGTACATGCGTGATTGTATTTTTTGACGTATGATCGAAATCCCTATGATCCGTAGTGCATTCAATCACACTAATGCCCCATGCATAGGTATTGCATTCCGCGCCCAGTCCAGACGGGGTAAGCGAATATACAGTCCGATCACCTGAATAAAGGTTAGGCGACTGTCTCACACACATACGTTTGGCCGGAGTGTTATGTGTTGTGGACTGGCCAAATCGTAGATTTAATAATCATGAAGAAGAAGAAGAAGAAGAAATACATTTATTTAACGCCTAATTAACATAGACAAGACGTAAAGCAGAAAGAAAAAAATAAATTAAAAACACGGCAGAACAACAATTACACGAGCTATGTCCATGCGGCGTTAAAGCGACCTCAGGCTCAGGAACTGCTGCTGGTTTGTTGCCCACAGTACTGATTTTCAGCAAGGGCCTGGTCTAGTGGCTCACGGAACATCGCTTACAACACAATACCATACAATACAATACAACACAATACAATACAATACGACATAACACAACACAACATAACACAACAACACAACACAACACCAACACAACACAACAACAACACAACACAATACAATATAATACATAGGACGACCTCAAGTAGTGCAAGGGAAGGACATACAAGGAATAGCATCTTATGCTGGAAATCATGAAGTGTTCGAGCATTTCATAATCCGATCACCTTCCGTGATGTGTTCTGCTACTGCTGGCCATATCGTGGAGTTGTCAACGTTCACGATTCGCTCAACCACGTTTGATCAAATCATAAATATAGAGAGTAATCAAAAATCGAAATATCTACAATCTTGCAAAAATCATGTAACACTTGACATAAAAGTCTTGAAAATATCATCGTAATATTTCACAACTATACAGGGCCACAACCAATGGAAATGACTGAAATGGGTGGGACACCTGGCAAGGCCGGATGATGGCAGATGGACCAGGGTAACCGCAGAATGGCGGCCGAAATAGGACGAGGTTCGTAGGCAGACCAGCAGCCCGAGGGTCGGTCGATATCGTTAAGCCTGTGCAAGGTCCGTGGACGTGGATGCCAGGAGACTGTGAGAGGTGGAATTTGGGGGGAGAGTCTACCCAGCAGTAGACGGCGGTGGGCTGATGGTGAAGATGAAGATGATCATCCCGCAGCCATGGTAGATACTCAGGTTGTGCTCGATATTTGCGTGACCTGCATAAAACTCACGCAGCTTCGTATCATAGCGACGTTCAAAGATTTAGGTATGGAAAAGGGAGAATTTTAATTAGTGATTTAGCAATGTCCCAGTCACTGCAGCGTCCGAGTAGTCCCTTCACTCATCTAGGTTGAGTGAAGTTCCCACTGTACGCTGCATAGATAATCTCAATACATAGATGCAAAGGCCAAAGTTTTTTTTTTTAATTATCGATACTGTATGCACCTTTTACAGAATAAACAATTTTTTTTTTTCAAACAAATGTTTTCTGGTTTAGCATTATTTCAATAAAACGTTAATATTAAATTATCATATGATTAAACGTATTCAGAAAAAAATTGTAGATAACTTTCCTTCTTACGTAAAAAATAAGTAGTTTGCAAATAGCTCGGTTCATATTTTAACAATAAAAACCATGTGCAAACCCCGATATGTACAATTGTTAAATTACTATCTTCGAGGTCTCATTAAAAACTAACTATTTACGTTTGTACGAAATTTTGCCGTTATAAATATTTGTACAAACGCGACACCCCGCAATCTTCACCATGATGTAATTGCACTGTAAACACGGAGTGGCTCGAAGGGACAGGCGGCCATTTGGGCGTTGTTGAAAAGCCGGAAAAGCAACAATCCATCATTGAGAGTTACGACGTCCTTCCCAGCGAAATACGCTCGGGGTTGCCGCGCGGATGCGTTCGTGTCGGCCGTTGGATGTCTGTCCCACTATTCTTACCGATTTATTTGTTCAAAGAATGGGTACCGAGTGGTACACATCCTCACCAAAGTTCTACCACGACTAACTTTTTTGTTTCAATGTCTTTCTGGGTGTCTGCCCCTCTGTTGGCAGGTTGCGCCAAGTCACAGCTCGCTGGATGAGGATGGCCAATGACGGAAAGAAGAGGCATGCCTTGGGGTAGGCCTATGTCCAGCTGTGGGCAAATACGAATGCATGAATGTTACTGATGCGAATGAGGTCTATCAGGATCGTGGCAGATGGCAAACCTTGGTATCTGTCTACCCCTTCAGGCGTGAATTTATGTATATGGACGAATGGGCCGTTATGTATGGGCCGATTGATTGATTACCCAAAACTTTATTTACAGCTCGATAACGACATTGTAGCACCAGCCTCGTATGCAGGCCGTGAGCCCATGGGTGATTCACCTTGAAATGGTCGCCATTATTGTACTCGTAATTGTCACAATTCATCGTTGTCAGCGCAACAGGTGTTAATTTTTTTTAATAGTAGGTACTTATAGGATTTGATTCAAACTTATGAAACTGTATTTGGTAACTGTGTAAGGTATATTTTAGTAAATACCTGCGGAGAACAATGAGAACTTATTGCAAAAAATTAAGAATCCGCGATTCGCCCTCATACCTCTGCGGTCACTTTAGAGCGCTTGTAGATAAGAAGTGAGTTGTAAGTTCTATAGGTATTTGCTCAGAAGATTGCTTTAAATTCGGATAATCTTACCGCAAATATTGACTAACAAATGGACTGAAGGACAATGGACGAGATCGGCCTTGATTGAACTGGCGAAGTTGGCATGAACGGTGAAGAAACCTATGCCCAACAGTGCGCGCCTTTCATGGGCGAAATGCAACATATAGATGTTGCTTTTCGAAGATCAACCCAAAGTCTAGTGTAGAACAATCCACCTGCTACGTTGTTTACTCCAGTTAGTGGAGTAAGAAACATACAGACCATGAGTGAACCAGAAGCGGACGGTTGTCCGGTTTGCCCCTAGACATTCTGTGCACGTAGGTACGTTGGGATACACTCAAGGGAAACACACTCTAATTTCGTGTTTCGAAAAGTTTAAGTTAGTTACAGTTTATGGAAACTTAACCTGCATAGTATGAAGACGCGAGTCGCGTGTTTCAAATGTTTTAGACAAGGGCGACTGTTCAGTACATGAATTGTCAAATTCTGACATTTTAGCGCCACAAAACGAATCGCACGATCATACTAATGACGCTGTCGGTAAGCCAAAGTTCTGTCTTAAAAATATTCCGTTGGACACCTAGATCTAAACTAGAGAACCAACTTAAGTATGACCAAACCTTTATGAAACACACATACGTCAGGGATTTCTTATTTGGCACAGATTTTAGACGTAGGTCATCTAAAATCTGTGACGTAAAAGAAATCCTTGGTGTAGGAATAATAGGTGTAAGTATGTGTATTTCAAAAGCTTTGTGAAATAAGCTTTTGAGATACACATACTTACACCTATTATTAACTATCGACAAGCGAAACACACCAAGGTGGCGGCCGCGGTGGCGGTCTATCCATTTACTGCAGTAGTATTTATACGGACGTATGTATGGACCGTCACCGCCACCGCGATGGTGTATTTCATCCTTGAGACTGTTATTGGAAATCTCAGCTCGTTGTCAAAGTTTTATTTCTCATTCTTATTCAATTCACGGGAGAAGAAGATCTAACTTCATTGTGTTCTTCATAGAGAGTATATTTTTTGCGAAATAAAATCGCTTTGTGAAGGAAATTACGACAGACTGTATTCGCCGATCAAGTTAAGAATTCTTTCTTCAGCTTTTGTCTTTACTTTAGTCCCTTATAACTAGGTAGGTACGTACATTTTATTAAATTTATCTGCTCTGAGATATAGACATTATTTAGATCCCGTTTGCAGGGTTTTTTTTTATTCTGACAATCTACTTCGACTTGAATGCAACCATATTGTGGTTCAATTTATTAAGTACGTTATGTGCAGAAATAAGTCTATTCAAAGTTATTTAATGTTACAAAGCAGCCAGACAAAACAAGTTAAAAAATAAGCTTTCGTTTTGGTAACTTGTGAAATAAGTGCTATGGGTTGAAGTCAAGAACGTTTTCCTTGGTTGAAGTCTACTTAACCTAACAATTAACCGACTTCAAAAAAGGAGGAGGTTCTTAATTCAATGTGTATATTTTTTTACGATATTATGGTCACATACAGAGTTATTTCCGAAACTTGTCGGTTAGAGTTTGTCATTTACAACAACTTACGTACTACGACATAATTCGGTATTTGACACGATCAACAATAAATTATTCCATATGCTCGATTAAAACAAAAAATACAAAATATCTCGGAAAATGTATCTCTTTTAGTCAATTACTAGTTATTACAATTTTGAAATAGATTAAACATAAATAGAGTGCTCTGAAATGTGACGTCATAAACCAGTATTTTCATACGAAATTCCGTCTTAAAGGTAACTCATTTGATATTTTTCAACACACAGACCTGCTCGTAAAGTAGGTCTTATTACAGCGTATTTACACTGATAATGCAGAATATTACCCATGCCGTGCCTTTTACATTACATTATCGCACTAGTGCCTTTTCATTACATATCTTTTTAAATATTAGCAAGAAGTATTAATGTTTCGAAAACAGCTAAGTAGTTATTTGCGTAAATATAAAATTCAATTCAAAATGTGATAAATAATTAAAGAATTTCATGAAACTGCTTGTTAGCTTGTTGGTATTTATATTTTGACGGTGTATTTTTACCTATAAATACCCAATTTCAAAATTTATAAATAGGTATGTGGCTGATTAGCTACTTTGCCGGTGACCTTATCTCAGACTTGCGCGCGCATGCAGCGCTGAGCGCGCGACAAAATAAAATTACGGCCGCCATCTTTTAAATGGGTTTCTGTTTGTTAAGTTTAAATAAATGTGAACTTTTATTTACTTTTCCTCGCAAGTGTGTTGAAAAACGTCGTATGAAACACGTGAGCATTGGTCATTACACTTCTCGTCTCCATTAAGCCTTCGCCTTCGGCTCAGGCTTAAAAACCGACTCGAGTGTAATGACCAACATACCACACTTGTATCATAATGTACTATTGTCAAATACCCAATTATAGACAATGATTTACTAAAGGCTGTGACATTGGTAGAACTCGTAAAGCATTAATGTAAACCTTGACAATTTCAAAAATAAAAATTTGACAAAAATCTCAAAGAACAAAAGTTTTTGCCATACACAAACTCTAATCAAGAACAGCGCATTTTAGAAATAACCTAGAGGCGTATTTATAAGGCGCTCATACAAAGGATTAAATTTCAAGATAGCTATTCTAGACAAAGCATAAGTTCGAAATCAAACTGAGCGGTGAGAGTTTTTGTTAAAAATAATCGAAACATTCTAATTAGGTAAAGCTCCTCTGCTTCACCTAAATCCTAAATAAGCCAAGATTTCACAGATGTCGCTGCGTGCTTTTCTTATCTTAAATCAAGAACGAGAAAACTAAATTACTCACAATGATTTATGCGCAATCATTGACTCCTGAAATTCGGAAGCAAATTTTCAAGATCTCACGAAACTCCCGTGTTATTCTTAAGGCATTATTTCTCTGTGCAAGATAAAGTACCCACAAAACTTTGTGCAGGTAAAATGGTGACGTCGACCGCTGATCCAATGTTACGCGCACCAAATCTAGAACGATTCCAATCGTCTAACTGTCAAATTCCAGCGATAGCAATCGCAAACGTCACACCAAATTATGCGAACAGCAGGATTTGGTGCGCAATTCTGATAGGCCTTTAAATGCTGCAAAGTCACCCTTTACGTAACTGAGTAGTGTTCTCACATGTAATGATTTACGTGATGTCGCCTTCTGACTAGCGATGGGCGATTGTTTTATAAATTGTTATCGACCATTCGAATGAACACCGATGCGTATTCAAATAACACTTATTCGAATGAAGGTCTATCAGGGACAATCGAATAAAATTTTGCGCAGCGACAATAACCTACAATAAATCTTTCTTCCACCTCCTGCGGTTGGGGTAGAAAATGATTATGGAATTAAGTCCGCCGTATTGTACATTAGGTTAAGTGCAATAAAAGTTTAAAATAAATAAATAACTATCTCACTTTGGCCTTTGCATCTACGTATGAGATGATTTATACAGCGTCTAGTGGCACCTTCAGTCACACTAGATGGGTGATGGGACCACTCGGACGCTGCAGTGCCCGAGACCTTGTTTTTTACATGGAGTAGGCTTGCCCAGCACCTATACGATCGAGACAGCTTAGTCGGCCTAGCCCACAGAAAAGACAAGACAATACTTGCGGAGCCAACCAAGCCGCAGGTTTCCTCACGATGCTGAGACAATAGCGCATAAGGTACGTAATAAAAATTGCGGTGGCGGTATTGCACGTCTAAAAAGTTTTTTTTTTTTTTTTCATTTTAATATTCTTCTGCTATATTCGTGTTACGTGATAAGTATTATTAGTGTTAAAAAGTAGATACAAATGTAATAAACTATATGTAATACACTCTCTCGCCATGAAACATAACAGTTTGGCGAGTTTTTATGTACTGTATCACATGTAATATGTTATGTTATTTGAACTTGATAATCAAATTTAGGTAAAACAATTACGATGACGGGATGATCTCTCAACCTTTTTGACCGAGTTGAAAGGATAGCTCAAAAGGGATGAGTGGAAAATCATTCCCTTGTCCAGCAGTGGGAGACAATCTTGGCTAACTTCGTATTAATATTAAAATAAAAAAATAGTAAAATATTTTGATAATATTGTTTTTACGATATTCGCTCGCTTGGCAGGCGGGTTGGCGATCGCAGTATGCGGTTGGAATCTCAGGAAGACGCTGCTGCGTAATATATTTCCTTAGTCGCTTTCTACGACATCCATCAAGAGTGCCAAGCGTGACGATTATGGCAAAACCCCTCATGGTTAAAATCCTTGATGGAGGCCTGTGCCCTGCGGTGGGCGTCAAGTGGCTGATGATGATATTCGCTCACAACTGGTATTGCGATGCGGCAGAACGCAACGCAAGCGCAGACCAAGTGCAGCTGCTATCGGCTGTTCGGTTTTTTCAACGGTTATTCCAATGTAGTCGATATTTAAATTATTCATAAGCAGCCTATCTACGTCCCACTGTACGGCACAGGTCTCCTCTCACAGAGAGAGTAAGCTTAATCACCACGCGTGCCCACCGCGAATTGGCGATTTCAAGCGCTGAGCTATGTGGATAGCTCAAGACTCAGGTTTTCTCACGATGTTTTCCTTCACCGTTAGCCAGTGGTATTGCTACTATAACTTCACAAATTTACATAACTTATAAAACAAAGTCATAGGTACATGCCCGCACTGGGAATCGAAGCTGGGTCTCCCGCTTCTGAGTCCAATGTTGTACCCACTGGGCTACCACCGCGACCAAATTATTCGTGTTGCGCTTATTCGACATTTTGTTTTAAGTAACAATCGCCCTTCAAGCCCTAGAAGTAGCCTAGCACAAAAAAATAAGAAGATGCGAGAGTGAGAGTGAGTGAGTGAGTCAGCGCAGGTAAATTATTAAATATCATGTGAAAGAATCTGCACCCATAAGCATCTCATAGTACATTACTGCAGCGGCCAGCAAGAGGCATTGATGGATGAACGTGGAAATGTGGGCCGAGGCAATAAACTTTTAAAATCAGACGAACCACGAATGAACAACAATAATTTTTGCCGCGTTAAAGTGTTCTTTTTTTTCAATGGGTATATCCAGCTTTCTATCGCAAGCCAGTTCGAAATTTAAATAAAACCTCTAATAAGTTACCTTCTTGGTTGTCATTGTTCGGAGTAAAAGATCGTTCCATTTTTAAATAACACGACAGATATGAGTTTAGTATGTAATTTATTTGGCCGCAAAACACGACAGTTATGAATTTTCATAGAACTTTTTCCGGTCGCTACTTACGTGTAATTGGCCAGTACAGCAATTTCGTTTATGTTGAAGAAGGTTGTCTAAATAATACTCAAATATCCAAGCATGTTTGAGAAAAATATAATGATGATAATTTCCTGTAACACGAAAGTTAGAGCATTTAATTAGAGCAGAAAATTAGATTTACATTAACTTGTGTTCTAGAACTTTGGTTTAATTTTTGTGGTGTTATGGTTTTTTTGCTTCCATCATTTTAAATTGCATCATTCCAATAACAACTTATTTTGAATGAGATTTCCTCTCACATTAACATTTTGCGAAATATTAGCGATTCGAGCTTATAGTCGTCATTTAGAAAAGTATTTGTAAATGACAAACTCCAACTGACGTATTTTAGGAATCCCGAATATCACCTAAAGGTAACTGTTGCCGCTTTTTCCTAGTTGGCTGTAAGAAATAAATAATTTTGATAATAATAAGATCACATCCTGTAGACTCTTACCTGTAGACTCTGTAGTTTCAACCTGTAAACGTAACGTTTATTCAAATCTCACTGTACTGTCGCTTTGAGCTGAAAACAATTACGAAACAGATTACAGAGTTACCCCTGTCTTGGACAATACACTAGTTAGGCCTCAGCTATGAATTGAGGTACACACATGGATTAAGCCTAATTCTAGAAATTAATTCCCTTCTTCGCTACTTTCTGGTGAACCCCAGCTTCATGCTTTCAATATGAACCTTTAGTAACCAGACTTGTTACACAGCTTACATTATTCTAGATGCTTAACCCTCACGTAGTAATTAGGGTCAATAGGCCTTTGTAATTGCTGTGGTTGTTTTGGTCATTTATGATGCCTTATGAAGATTGCTGCAGTTAGCTGTTAACATAATTTCGTAGTTACTCTGTGATAGCAATACTATACCTACGCTAGCGTTAAAGGAAAATATCGTGAGGAAACCCGCGGGTTAGTTGGCAACTATGACATTATGTTTCCGGTGGAAACAGTTGACTGATTGAAAGATTTCCCTCTTAAAATGCTCAATTCCCGAAAGACGTCACTTAGAGTTTGTGATTTTCAAGAACTTTTGTTCTATGAGGTTTTCTCAGATTCATACTCTTAGGGTTCCAAACTACAGGGTGACTTTGAATTCGTTCACCGTGTGTTGAGGGAATGTTCTTTTCATTGTAAAATTAATGATTTATCAATAATGGTACAACATATTTGTAAATATTAGATATTTCCGACCTTTAGCTCCAAACTGTGAATCCAAATTAAAAAAAAAACAATTGAATTGAAGGAATTCAAAGTCACCCTGCGGAAAGGTGCCAATGTGGCCTTTACCATAACTGTGTCTGTCTGTCCGTCCGTTCATCCATCTATTTGTCTGTTTATTCGTATGTCTTACCAATTATATTATGATGTTGTGACTATTATCTAATTTTATGTAACGTTTCTGGAAATAAAAAGATCTGTCTGGAAGAGATCGCTTTTAACGATGAGACCGCCAGTTGTATACTATGTAACTTAGATATTTAATATTTTCCATGTGTCTTTATAATTTATGGTGTGCAGTAAAGAGTATTAATCTAATGTAATCTTATTAAAAAAAACTTTTACTTCTCTATTTCTTTAACTTGCTACTATTAGAGGTCTTAAAATTACCAAACTAATTTGTGCCGGCGACGCACAAAAGGCGCAACCAACGGCTTGTCGAGTCGCTGGGAAAAGCTCTATCTCTTATTTGTACAAATTCAGTAAATAAATATCGTACAGAACAGTATCGTACACTTGGCAACCAACACGCGATCTTTGACCCTATCTTAATTCGCTATTCCGCAATATTTCGCCGTTCCGTGGCCATACCTCACATGTCTGGGGCGAATATAGCCAGCACCTCAACCACCTTCACTCAGTCGATAACAGGCTTAATAAATACGTTGCAGACCACTGCCGCGGTGTAGAGGAGGTACTGCTGCCCGGCTGCCATCGCGCAACGTTAATTGGCTTCTAGTCGGTCAGTTTTTGCATAAAAAATTCCCTGAAATTATTGAAAAATGACTTTATTGGTTGTGGAAAAGTATTTGTTGTTCCAAATTTTTATAAAATCCTAATTTTAGGCGCAGAAATATCACTAAAAATACTAAAATTTTAAGTACTACATTGCATTCTTATGGAAATACAAATAATGTATATTGTATATAATTGGCTATGTCTGACTTAATAAATATTTGCACATTGTTGCAATTTAATACAAATAAAATTATTTACGTACTTACAGGTTTGGTTTATTAAGCATTATAATAGTTTTTACTAGCTCCTGAACTGAAAAATTACTTTTCAGTATTTACAAGACGAGTTTCCGTACCGAACTGATTGACTATAAAAATGTATCCACTAGCGCTTTAGACATTAATCGCTTTGTTTTTGTCACATTTTGATTGCTCCTCTATAACTCTACTTTGTGGGGCTACTCCGAGAGCATCACCAATTTACTACTCTAGCAGCGAGAGAGCAGCGTGAGTAGGCCTCTCACCAGATGGTCTGACGACCTGGTTACGGTGGCGGGGAGTCGCTGGACAACACCGGGAATCTTGGAAAACGATGAGGGAGGCCCATGTCCTGCAGGTGGCGTCAAATGGCTGATAAATAAATGAGCAAGAGTTATTCCGTTAAGAACTCTGGTAAGTTGCTTGTTCCATATGTAACCTAAGCGAGAAAATTCCTCTAAAAGGATATTTAAGCT
Source organism: Yponomeuta malinellus (assembly GCA_947308005.1). Classification (NCBI taxonomy): domain Eukaryota; kingdom Metazoa; phylum Arthropoda; class Insecta; order Lepidoptera; family Yponomeutidae; genus Yponomeuta; species Yponomeuta malinellus. The sequence continues at coordinate 7,530,491 of OX371006.1, read as the reverse complement.
GATAAAATTTTTAGTAGGTAAATTTCCTCTCCTTTAGGAGGGAGTATTCTCCGGGATCGCCAATCTGATGATAACCTCTTCTTCTTGGCCGGCATGCTCTTGACAGGTCGTTCGTGGTCCGTATTAAAGTCGTAACCAAACATAACCTATCGGTAGAATAGATTAGATTACAGAAAACAAGAAAACAAAACACATTACAAATACAAATTACAAAGATTATTTATTTCAGCAAAGATATTTTACATAGCAGATTGACATAGCTGAGGTTGCTTTATTACAATAATAAGAGTAATTTAAAATTGTACAATGAGTTTTTCCGTGGCAACACAATAAGCATGCTTGTGAAAAGGCTTACATGTCTAAGTTAATGTCTAATTACATGTCTAAGAATAATCAATTCATGTTGATACTCCAACCTCTGCGCCTATTTCAGGTGCACCTAATCCTGAGCAATGCCAATAGTCTAACTGTCAAATTCCATACTAATTGCTACCGCAAACGTCAGGATTCTGACAGGATTCGGTGCGCATTATTGTGCTCCTCGGTTCCTCTGCCCTGTACCTCCGCTCTACCACACCACTGCAGTTAACAGATAAGAGTGTGATACATTAGCGGGCGCGGCTGTTGTTCTGTGTTCAGGAACACAGAGTAAACACTGCGAGCGTTATCTGTGACACGCCCCTTTTGGCTCGAGACAGTGGGAACTGGAGGTGTGCTGACTGCGCTTCTTAAATACAGTGTTGTTTCTTGGAAAGTTAACGGGTGTTTTGCAAAGGAGAATAAAATAGAATAATTTATGTTTTGTAGTTCGGAGTTTATCTGCCTTGCAGATAGAAAAATAACGAGATGTAACTTAAATGTGGATCATATCGACGCGAGATCATAATTTGGATGTGAGTAAAAATCGAAAAAAATATGATACATGAAAGAATATTGTTCGAGTACGACAACTTTTTTTCGTGTTGAAAGGCGATAAAATAGAAGGTCCAAATTTCCGATACATCGATACCTAACTCATATCGAATTGACACCGACTCTCTCACACAATTGTTCTTAAACCAGCGCATTTTTTTAATTAATGTTTTTAAAACTTAAAATGCAGCTATTTGCCAAAGACTTCGAAGTCACCTTGTGGTTAAAAATGTGTTATAAAAGGAAAAAGAATATACTGTGTAACGATGTAAACGTTTTTACCCCACTTTTGATGTTTCTTCATTCTATCCTATCATTTTAAATCAAAATTTAAAATTACGTCATCCACTCTAGATTTCTTTTGGATTTTCATTGCTACTTCAACTTTTGACGAAACACTACTATTGAAAACTTTTACCTACTTGTAAATGATCTTTTATCCTGTTTACTATATGGTATATTCATCATCGTCATCATCATCAGCCCACCTCTACCCAGTGCTGGGTATAGATAGGCCTTTTCCCCATCACGCCCTTTTTCGCGCTCTTAATTAAAGGGACACTAGATTACAAAAAAATTAAGACTTCAGACTTGGACCATTCTTATTAAAAAGCCGTAGAGTCGATTTCCGATTATCAATGCAATGTCCGACGTTTGTGTACTCTTATAAAAGGGCAACCGCATCAAAGGGCATCAAACCCGACGCCGCACAAGCCCCAACCGCGTGTCAACACCCACGTGTCACTTTAGCCCGAGGCTAACCCGTTTACTACCAACAAGAGCCTTATTAACAGCGGCAAAGTTATCTACTGCATCGATCATTCACAGAGAGAGAACTTTTGTAGGGAACCCTTTAGGCTCCTGCCGGGATAACGGCCCGTGCGAAAATGAAAGGAAGTACGCCACCCTGACATAAGCACTCACTTTTGACGCTGCATATTGCACAGTCGACAGCAGCTCAACCTTTACATTTTTGTTGCAAACTCACCCTTAACCTAACTGACTAGGAGTGCTCGTATGTAAAGGTCGATGTGTAAAATTCAAAAATTTTTATTCAGGGTAGCACAGAAACTGCGACTTAATTCCATTTCAAAATCTAGATCATTTTCGTGACAAAATGGCCAAAAAAAACCTCCAAACGTAGTCTTTTCAAAGTCCTTAATTAACAGTGTACGGGCAGAGAGAGAGGAGAGGAGAGCGTGTGCGACTCTCGCTCTGCCGCACAGTAGAGATGATGGACGGTGATGGGAAGATGGTTCAGCTTGTAGACATTTATTTTTACATGTTTCTACCACATTATTGACTATCTCGCATTTTAATTAAAACTTAAAATTAAAATTCAATTCAAGCAAAATTAAAATTTTTGTTACCTACTATCGCAATTAATATGTATAAAATATTGTCCTAAATTGATTTTATCCAGGGATTTTATTTGATCGTGCTGTCTGCTGTACGTAGAATATGAGATGGGGTTTGTACCTTCAATAAGTAGAACAAGGAAACGTAGTGCTTAGTGCGAAAGGAGGACAAATACATTTTTTCAATAACACGCTGTGTAGGCTGGTTATATCATGCTTTTATACTGGTTGATTTCTGGATGGATGAAAAATGCGAACTGTTTAGACTTTAAGTGATTGTATTGTGTGGAAATTATTATTATTATTATATTTAAAAAATAGTTGAGAAATCTTGATTCAAGTCGATTCAAGTTGAGAAAACTCATTTGAAAAAATTCCCGAACTAGGTATTAGTACTGCCTCTCTGTCTAACAGAACAATGACCCACAGACCCGTGGCACACACGCACCGCTCTGGGTAGCTAATAATGATTGTAATAGATTCGAGTTTATGTCGAGATATTTTTGAAAACTTCTTTAGTTTAAAAAACAAACTAGCGTATTCGATAGCTATTTTCAGGCACGCTCATTTTGCTATGTCTTTCAAAGCAGCCAAAATTAATGGTGTACATATTAACCAGTATATTCAGAACACGGACTGAAGAATCTCTGAGTCTAGCCACTTTAGGCGACATCTCGCCGCGGTGTCATAACATTTCATTTTCGGTTGTCTGAGGCAGCCGCGTTCAAGCGAGTTTAATTACGCGTTCACACTGATCTATTTGTTGGTTGAGATACGTTATACAGCTGAGAGTATTCAGGTGGATCTTTACTATGAAAAGGTTTAGATCGGTGGATTTTAGATAGACAGCCCCGGCGGCGCTACTTGACGTGAATACTTAGAAGACGAAAGAAAATAGAGTGGCGTGCCTTAAATTGTTGTAGTTTATATGCAGAAATAGGTTAATTAAGAGCGGTGGTAGCCTAGTGGGTAGAACATTGGAATCGGAAGCGGGAGACCCAAGTTCGATTCCCAGAGCGGGCATGTACCTATGACTTTGTTTTGTAAGTTATGTACATTTGTGAAGTTATAGTAGCAATACCACTCGCTAACGGAGAAGGAAAACATCATGAGGAAACCTGAGTGTCTGAGTTATTTACATAATAATAATAATTTAAACTGTTTATTTCAAAAAAGAATTACATATAAATTTATCTCTGGAAGCTAAATCTTCTACATGAGATTATATTGCTTCCTCAGCGCTTGAAATCACCAATCCGCGGTGGGCACGCGTGGTGATTTAAGCCCATACTCTCTCTCTGAGAGAAGGCCTGTGCCCCACAGTGGGACGTATATAGGCTGCTTATGAATATGCAGAAATTATCGAATATAGGCTGGTGAAATAGATTGGATTGGAATTTTGCTACAGATACGTTCCTTCTGTCTTTACTGTAATAAAAGGCTAAATTCTGTGAATTCTAGTAGATGGTCCAATATACCTACCCCGGAGGGGACTCCTTGGAACTGATGCAGTAATTTGAAGCACACTCGAGAGCAAGAAAAAAGGGTCGCTGACAAAATCCTTTATAGATAGCATTTTAGAAGACAGAATAAAACAGAATGTGTAGTACATACTTAAATGTTTTATGCGAAAAGAGACAAGTGCCTAAAATAGTTCGCGAAAGACATACCAAATTAAGTTTTCGCATAAAACTTTGGCTTTGCACGTGGATCAGCATATAATGGTCATCGTTGCTCTTTGTAAATTGCAATCAATTGTGTTCACAGTGGGATACCTACTATAAGTGATGTGTTAATTACCTTATTCACTTGTGTATTTTATTAACTCGGGGTCGAAAAGATAGTTTTTCAGGATCACTATTTTAAGTAAGTGTAAGGCTCTAAACACCGCAGAGGATTGAAGGAGAAAGAGAGAGAAAGCTACGGAAAAAGAGCGGAATGGAGGCAGAGGACATATCTTACCAGTTTTGCTCGTATTAGATCTCTACGCAACTCGACCCGACCGCTTCCAATGACTCTCGACGGCTGCGAACTCGCGAACGAATATGTGTGAAAATGGCGTGACATAGGTTATTCGCGACGCATGTGAATGATCTCAATAGACATATGTTAATTGCTTTGCTAATTTAGTAACAATGATTGGTCTTAGCTAATAGTCTCAAGACTACTGTTTCGGCTGACATGCAGTCTCACTTGCTCATTCTAACATCTTTAATATAAAATTCAAAAAATTAAATAAAAAATAAAAACCGACTTCGAAAACTACAGCACTAAAAAGTTAGAAGTAATTTAAATAATTGGAAGTATGTATACATGCAGGTATTGTAGAAGTGTAATTTGGAGTCGGTGCCCAAAATATATGTGCTGGTCATGAAACTGGCCACCGACTACAAATTATACTTCTACAATACCTACATGTATACATACTTCTAATGACTTAAATTAATTCTAACTTTTTGGTGCTGTAGTGTTTCGAAGTCAGTTTTTGTTTTTTATTAATTTTTTTTTCTTTTTCAATTTTTAGTGGGGAGCGGGTGAAAAAGAAACAAGTTCCATGATTTACCCTTAATTCGTTGCTTTAAAATTTGATGTTCTCAATTTCCATCCCCGAAAGTCTTCACCAGAACATCACCAAATTAACTTGGGACTACTTTTATGCTATTTTATAAAACTTATGGATATTACTAAAGGATCGGCCCCATTAGGCCTTATTTACTGCTATCCATTGAAGAGTTCCATTCTCCATCTCTGAAAGTCTTCATCAGATCTTCACCAAATTAAAATGGGACGTTATATCTATTCGAAAAAAAATAATTGTCAAAACCGGTTAAGATTTGAAGGAGTTACGCGAAAACATACACAAAAAAAATACGCGTTGAATTGATAACCTCCTCCTTTTTTGAGGTCGGTTAGTGAGCTTATTTTTGATAACTGTGGTCTGAGGATTTGATAGATAATAAAATGACGGATATTCAAGACATCATAACATCTCATAACCAGCCTATTTACGTCCCAATGTAGGGCACAGGCCTTCTCTCAGGGAGAGAATATGGGCTTTTATCACCACGTGTGCCCACCGCGGATTGGCGATTTCAAGCGCTGAGGTATGTGAATAGCTCAGACACCCAGGTTTCCTCACGATGTTTTCCTTCACCGTTAGCGAGTGGTATTGCTACTATAACTTCACAAATGTACATTACTTAGAGAACAAAGTCTGAGAACAAGAAAGAGAACCTGGGTCTCCCGCTTCCGAGTCCAATGTTCTACCCACTAGGCTACCACCGCTTCAAGACCTATTTTTTTAGTTTTTTCTTTACATTTTTTAAATTCACAATAATGTCACATTGTTGAAATTGATCGTACGAGCGTGACAACATGCCAGACATAATAATTATCAGCCTTAACTCTAGACACCTAATCTTCTCACATACCCCATAATACCTAAACATTCGTCAATTCGACGACCATTTTTTTAAGTGTCAAGTTTTAAATAAAACTTTTTTTTGTTTTTGCTACCTTTATTGCACTGAGATTTCAGGCATATTCTATACATTTTAATATAAAAAAATTGTTATCGAAATCAAAAGATTATTAAAAAAGATATCTAAAACAGTGGTTGTTCATTTTAAGGGCCTACTTTTTAAGCCACTCACTCAATCACCACAAATTGCCATGTTGTACGTGTTTTATGTAAAATTTCGAAAAAAAAATAGTACTTGGCTGCCGGAATTCGTTGCCTCTCGCCAAGCCGTGATGAACACCGAGTTGACAAGAGACACCACGGTTATCCGGACACGTACCAAAAAGAGACAACAATTTTTTTGTCGCATATTCGTCGAAACGACGAAGGTTAAGTGTCTAGGGTTAAGGGCGTAGCCACGCGTAGCTTATATGGATTCATCGGTAGGCAAACTGCGGGGTAGTCACATGAGTCTACCCCCAAGGTGAGCCAGTTTTTTCTGTCCTCGGCCATCCTCATCCATCCTCGGCCATCCTCATCAATCCTCTGATCGTCCGGTCCAACAAGCTGGTGGGCATCCTACGCGCTTTTTACCAGTTCAGGGCCTTCACTCGAGTTTTACGACTTGCATGTAAACAGACTAAGGAAATCAATTACCAGGAGACGGGCAGCAGCGTCTTTCTGAGATTCCAACCGCGTACTGCGATCGCCAACCCACCTGCCAAGCGTGGCGATTATGGCAAAACCCCCTCATGGTTATAAAATACACGAAGGAGGCCTGTGTCCTGCAGTAGGCGTCAAATGGCTAATGATGATGAAATGCCATTTTGGGTGCCATTCTATACTTTTTTTATGGTACTAAGTAAGCGAAATTATGTATAACCTAATTTACACACTAAACCATAATCGTTTTTTAGTTTGATTGTGTTGGTCCCAAATAAACGTTTTCTATTCTATTCTATTCTAAACAATTAATCATTAGTGAATTCAGATATCAGTCTATGAGTATTTTGTAGATACATGTCAAAGACCAGTTTCGTTCGCATACTCAATGTCGGTTTCCGAATGGAGAAATTCAGTAAGTAACTATTGAAGTAGATAGACAGAGAGCACTTTATTGTACACAAAAAACACACAGATACTTCTAGTATCTGTATGTTCCGTGCTTTTTAGGGTTCCGTATCCGAAGGGTGCCAAATGGGCCCTTATTACTCTGCCTCTGCTGTCTTTCTGTCTGTCCATTTTTCTGACCTATAAAGGGCCCTATAGGGCTCTATCTTTGGTACCGTAATAGGTAGCCAGTTGAAATTTTTACAGAATATTTGTTATTACCTAATAACATTTAAAATATAATAAAAATAAGGGGGGTCTCCATACAACAAACGTGTTTTTTTGCCGTTTTTTTGTTTATGCTCTATCGTAAAAACGGTAATACACACAGGCATCAAACTTGGCGTGATTGTGGGACTTATTATGCATTCTAACGACAAATAATAAAAAAAAACGCGCGAGTACGAAACCCTCAGTGCCCGAGTCCGACTCGCACTTGGCTGTTTTTTTTTTTACTTGAATTGACGGAACAAGTAACAGTTCTCCGAAATCAGTGGTTAACATCGGGCCTAGATTATCTGGCTGTAGATAATCTAGGCCCGATGTGCTATAGCTTTGACTGAAAATTAATAAATATGTATGTTATGTACATATATCAACCAAAAAATATTTTCACTCCATCTGCTTGAAATGATGCATTTTGATGCCCAAATTTAGGACCCAAAACACGCTATTGTTGTTCAAGCTAAGATGCATCAAAGTAAATAGACTCAAAATTGGGTTTTGAATCTATTTACCTTTAGGTACCTTTAAGTAAATAGACTCAAAATCCAGTTATGAATTTATATACTACTAATGCACTTATTTACTAAGAATTTGGACTTCTCTTTCACTCTTGAGGATTCGTCCTATATCTATTTCGCTCCAACCCAAGGAATAAGTTTTAAAACCGAGTTTGGAACTACTTACTGAACTACCTACCAAACTCTTTGCTGCAAAACTTTTAAGTAGATACCTAATTGTCAAATATTTGAAATTGGAACGCAAGTTTTTTTTCTATGCAAAAAATCAATAACATTGCCGCGCTTTTTTTGTCTATTTTCACTTATTTTCTCGGCAAAATGTCGTCAAGCGATGATGATAGTGTCTTCTTAACACCAGAATATAGAAAAAAACAGGCAACACAAGCAATTCAAAACCTCCTGCCAGAAGTTACATTTGAGTGGTATGTAAAGTGTTATCTTTTATTTCATTCCTCTCAGATGGTAGTGAAAAGCAGAGTGTTCTACACGGGTGCAAATCATTTTTGGTCTCGGTAGTGTTGAATCCCTCGCTCCGTCAGCGATTTTTAGTTAAAGGTAATGCAAGAATCGCCTCAGTTCGCTCTGGAATCAATTTCACAAACTCGACGCAAAAATTTTGTTTGCGCCCTTGGTGAACAATCTACTATTAATCCTTCTTTGTTTTTCATACCGCTAGTTGAGTGTCTCGAACCGTTTCTATTCTAACTGTACTAATGATTATTAACCGCGAAAAATCACAACCACCACGTTCATTAGCTAGGTTAACTGTCAAATTTAGATTGACCTACCCCTAACATTCAGACGTATCTCAAAGATTTGTTATCGAAGGCTCGGTCTAGGGATGGACAATATCGACAAAATATATCGATAAATAAAGTATCAAAGGCTGTAGTTACATAAAAGTATCCAACAAAGCCTGGTCTCTGCCTACCGGGGGTTTCGACTCATTATACTTAAAACGAACATTTAACTACAGAGAATATTTCACAATGGCGGAAAAAATTACCTGCTCTATATTAAAGTTACCATCTACGCTATTTAAACATATTTTTTTTTAACAATTTATCACACCATGTCTACAAACAACGAGCTGTGTGTTTAAACAAAAAAATATGACTTTACTTATACACGCTGAAATATTGGTGGTTAGAAAACCGCAGTTATGTAATAGGTATTTAAAAATGGCATCTTTTAGACTACTAATTTTAAGTATAGACTTGAATTCATAAAAAAAATAAGCTGCGAAATCTTGTTTCGAGTTGAGAAATCTTGTTTGCAAAAATGCGCGTAAAATTAGTACCGTCTCTCCGTCTACCACAACAATAACCCGCGGACCCGCGGCACGCACGCACTGCTCTGGCTCGCTACTAATAGTTCCAATAGATTTGAATTTGTGTCGAGATATTTTTGGTATGTGCCTTTTTAAAAAAACAACCCAGCATATTCGATAGCTATTGTTAAGGCACGTTTACTTTGCTCTGGCTTTCAAACCACCCAAAATTCATGGTGTATATATTCTCGACAAAATATATTTTTTCATTATATCTTTATTAAAAATATCGACGATAAAATATGCCTTTAACCAACAATGGGACGTCTACATAACGGAATCTACGTAAAAAATATCCAAAAATATCAAGATATAATATCGATAGTGCGATATAAGTACCGATATATACTTTACCTAAGCCTACTGAGGTCAAATTATACTGGGCAATGCAGGCGCACGCATCGGCACCCAACACCATTACAGTGAGAACTCGGTGGAAGGATTTAATTGATTTATTTATCCCCATATCCAATTAGGTTTGGCGCGAAAAAGTCATTACCAAGAGGAAATTCGATGGGGATTTTCATCATCACATTCCGCAGTCCAAATTAAGGCCCGGATGTGGTTTAGGTGAAATATGATTTTCTGGATCAGAAAGGTGATTATTTGATCTCAATGCAAATTCTGCAAATCGTTAGGTGTTAGTGTTATTTATTTATTTATGTATTTATTGATACGTTTGCAATTTAAGGCATGATTATTATTTCATGCGTAGAGTTAAATATTGCGAAGTCTGAAAACGTTTTCAATTGGTTTTTAACACGACTAAGACCGACTTGCACCACTTCTTAAATGCCACTTAAGTTGCCATTTAAATTGATTTTTGTATAAATAATTTGAGATAAACGCTATTTAAGCCACATTGAAGAAAGATGTGCCGCCGGCCTAAATTAGGCTTAATAAACAAATATGACATAATTATAATATACAGCAATACATATTCCGGGCCGAAGCGGGACTCGAACCCGCGCCTCTAACATACCAAGAATAAGAATACAAGAAATAAATAAGTCATTATTCTTTATGTTATTATTCTTTGAGTTATTATTTTCTTTTCATATCTTATCTTACCGTGCCAACGCTACTGACCCCCAGTTTCTCGTACCTACTCGTATCTACTGTTAAAAGCTATCAGTTGTGTTTTTTGTAAGAACTTTGGACGAGAAACCGGGGGTTAGCCGTTCAAACCTTGCTCAACACTGCGAACTTTCGGTGTTGCAGCGTCTATGCTAAGTTTGTTTCAGCTGAAAACTTTCAAAATAGCGAGAGTCTTTCACGGTTCTTCCGACTAAGGAACTTTTCCAGCTGCCACATATCTTATCTCAATAGTGATAGAGCTTAAAGTTCTCTATACAATTTTGCAGCTGATTATGTCTAGTTTAGCCTTACTTTATTATGGTTCATGGCTCAGCGGGGGACTTAATAACAAAATACTACAGAAGGAAAACTTGGTATACACGATGGGTCGATATCAGTCGCTAATCCATGACCAGTTAATTACATAGTCCGCCAATGAATTTTGTACAAAGTTTTCCTTTTACAAGTTGGTCGCCTATTACTCGTTAACTTTTAAGCTTACTTAGCCGTGATAGTTTCCTTTTATGTTCATTATTTGAATTAAAAATTTTTCACGTTTCTACAATCGACCGTTTAGCCAGGGGGGGGGACATACTCTGAAAAAAAATTACGCTTTAAAGCTTAATAATTCGAAAACGAAACCCTAAATCGAAAACTGATCTTTCTACACCCACAATATTTTTAAACAACCAATCCAATAACATGGTGCAAGCGAGATAAAAAATCATTCCTAATTTAGGTGTAGGAGCCAAAAAAAAATTTTTTCCGGATTTTATGCCACCATTTTGTCGGTGTAAAAAATATGTATAGCTATGCTAAATTTCAGCTCTCTAGTACTTATCGTCTCTGTGCTAAGCCGCGGAGAGACAAACGGGCAGACAGACAGACGGACCGACATGGCGAAACTATAATGCTGACTATTCTCATTTTGTTACCCTAGAACTATACTTCTCCCAATATAATTTTGTGCAATAAAAGCAAGCAAATGTGTTCATTTCAACAAGTTAATAAGAAGTGACATTGTACGATAGGATTAGCCTTTAGTAGTGAGTGGACATTCTGTACGAAGCATTTGGCTGTTCGTGCTTGTACATTTAGCAGGCGAATTAATTCGACAGCCTGTGAATAATAATTTATTGCCCTTCAAGACGTCACATAAACTTGTGCAGCTTAACGAAATTTAAGGTAAAGTTGATTACTTCGATGTTCGACGTGGTACGCTAAAGCTATAGAGCTCTACAGTCTCAATCAATCTAAAGTATCCTTGAGTTAAGGTAGAACCACACTGATGTTATATACACGACGTACACGACGGTCGATGTCACGTGCGATCTGGTCGCCTAAATGCTTAGAAACTTACACTATCCGATGCCTTCATGCGATGCATCCGACGCGACGTACAAGCTAGATCGCTAGATCGGCATCGTAAGCTATCACAACATGGGGAGGACGTCCGGCGCGACGTGAAAACAGCGACTGATGCCAATTACGCGTCACGCCGCCTATGACAAGTGTGCACAAGATTGCAATGCGTCCATCGTGTACGTAGCATCAATGTGGTTCTACCTTTTTCTGCTTTGCACATTCTATTGCTGGTCAACTTTTACACTTGTTATGTTAGATGACAAAACGGAAATGAAACGAAAATAGGATCAATCAGGGGTAACGCTTATTCTCTCTCTCTCTCTCTCTCGTTCTCTATCTCACGTGTAACGTGTAAAATGTTTTATCTCGCAAAGAAACATTGTAAAGAAGAAGAATAAGAATAAACTTTATTTGACAACATTACAAAGAATTACATACAGTAGGCACATGAGCCAATATCCTTACAAAGAATTACAAACAATAGGTGCATAATTAAATTAGTAAACCATAGGACACATTTGGCGAAATACCTGTACCTAAGTACCTACATGAAACTTAGACACACAAAGTTGCCAAAAATGGGCCAGTCTCAGCATGATGCCAAAGCAAAGCTTTGTAAAATCCCCTCTTAATTCTAATAGTTACATGATTGCCAATAAAGTAACTGAATAGAGTGAACGCAAGTAAAGATCGTTGTGCTCTCGAATGGACAGTCGACAGCAGATCCTTCGTATTTCAGTTGCAATGTCGCCCGTATCGTGTGTACAGGTTAAGTTACTGTCAACTGTATCAGGTATTCGGGTAATATATACTGGGTATTTATCTGTGACATATTTAATTTCCGTTTCAAATTAATTACCTTTTCATCTTAATCCCATAATTAGCAAATTTCAGAAATAATTAGACGTAATTCTGATACAAATTTATAGGTACAAATGTTGGTTGGTTCACTGCATACAGATGACAGCTAATCAACCTTTACATTTTTGTTTCAAAGTCGCCTGTAACGTAACTAAGTAAAGTGCGTCTATCTAAAAGTTGATACGCTGCTGACTGGACTATTTATTTTCTATAGATCTTGCTGAATGAGGAACATAGTGATGTACGCGTCAGTACTGCGCCAACTGGTTGTTGGTGAAAAAAACGAGAGAGTAAAAAGTATAAAGTTTTATTCGCTCCACTTCACACACCCCCTAGGACAGGGATGCCGAATCAATGGCACGCGTGCCATTCGCGGCACGTGACGAAATAATTTGGGCACGCAACGTCAATTATATTAATTTGTCAAAATTTGGTTACTCGGAAATTGAAGAGATTGATAGGCAGTTGATTATTTGTATTAACGATGTAATGTGAACTTAAAAAAATCTATGAAAGGAAATACCAGTGCCATAATTTATGGAAACGTAGAATTAAATTCCAGTCACATTGCACAGAGTTTTTTATTTTACATACCTGTCAATAAAACCTTCAGATATCTTTTTTACAAAATTTGCCAATTTTTTGTGTGGTTTTTATTAACTTTTACATTTGGCACATCAAGGACCATTTTTTATTTTTACTTCAAAATGGCACGTACTCCAATAAAGGTTCACCATCCCTGCCCTAGGACAACTAAATAGAACTTACAGAGCATTCAAAACACTGTAATCTCATCACGCATACTTAGTAGGTACATATTTGTGAATATTTTGTTTGTATTTGTGGTGTACAACAAATAAAGTTCTTATCTCATCTCATATCATTGCAGCTCATCTCATTTCATCTTATTTTATAGTAATACCTACTTACCTAAGAATGACTGGACCTGGAATTGAGTAATCAAGGCAGATTTTGGATCGGGTTTCCTTCATAATTAGCGAAGGTATGTAAACAAATTCACTGTGTAAATTAGAAAAAAGATGCTATACGCAATAGATCAAACCCTGGCCAATTGTTTTATGCAGTCTATATACGTTCCACTGCAGGGCACAGACCTTCTCTCAGTGAGAGAGAGTGGATTAGATACACAGAACTAAACTGAACCTGAATGACTGTACCTATTTAATATAAAGCTGTGAAACTGGATTACCTCCTGCGTTCACTCCACACTTACTGTTTCTGTCAGCTAATTAAATTTTACCGAGCATTGGCAGGCTTGTTAGTTCAACGTTGGATAAACAGTGCTGGATTAACGAACACTGATGCATAAAATAACAATGATTGTTTCCTGAAAGTATGTACAGCGGAGTGAAATACAAACAGAGCTATTTTTTTTTGCACAGTCGACGCCATATCGGGGCCCTTTTTCATAGAACTACAATTCTACTATGACAATTCGATGTACATTGATTACCAAGTAGGAAAACTCGGCTCCGCAATGAACATCGAAATGTCATAATAAACTATGTTGTAGTTTTATGAAACGCGGCCCGGGTGATCAATAATAATTTTACAAAATAGTTCATCTGGAGCCCGTTACCTACTTGTACTCTAAAATATTTGAACCACAGCTCTGCTTTTTCACTTGACCTCAATGGTCTAAAGTTTATAATCTGTATATTTACGTTAAGGGGATCCGTTTATACATTCGCACATTCGTTTTCGTTCGTTTTTGATCTCATTAAAGTAGTTTAAAACACAAAATGAAAGCATCCAAAAAATACCAGCACTCGTAGAACATTTGCAATAAAAATGAAAATTACGCAGACATTTCTTAGCCTAAGAATATAGAGGGTGGCATTATCACTAAAAGTGATCTCTTCCAGAAAACCTTTGGAGTAGTTAAGTCTTTCAATATTACCTTAATGAACATAGCAAAATAGCAAAGCCTTTTTTTTTCTTGATACCGGAATCTTTTTGTGAATAAGTTTGTGAAAAGTATTTTTGATTTTATTTTTATTTCGTGTGTCTGTGTGCCCTTTATGTTATAAATGCAATGTCACTAAAATCTATGTTTGAGGCATTAATGTTCTGCTTTTTTTACTTGTTTGATCTCAATCTTACTATAGCAAGTGTATTATTATATAAGAATGTGTTGCATTGGAAAAATGTGCTATATCGGTATTATTACTAAAATTTGACCCGCTGTCGTTAACCTAACTGCCCAATGTACACTGAATAATGAAATTATATTGTGCAACTTCCTCGGTTGATCACATAGTTAACGGTTCTCCCGATCGCTCTACTTATTAAAAGTTTCGCCCCTTAATTGTAAATCGAAAGGTCGAAATCCCTATCTTGTTGGGGAGCTGTAAGGTATGCAGTCCAGTGCGAGAGATTCACCCGTATTGCACTACAGCGCATGTAGCGTCTTTATGTTTTTGTTGTAAAATCGCCGTTAACGTCACGTCCACGTCTGTTAAGTATGATGTACATCAGCAATGCCACTCGATAACCGTGAAGGAATACATCGTGAGGAAACCTGTTCACAGCTCAGCGCTTAAAAATGCCAATTCGCGGCTTGCATCCGTAGGTATTAAACCCATACTCTTCTCGAGAGAAGGCCTGTGCCTCACAGTGAGACGTATAAAAGCTACATTACTACTACAATGAAAACATTGACCCTCAGTTAGGTAGTACCTATTTTAAAAATAGTAATTATATCTTTCAGCGCACAGTACAAGCCTGCCCTGTGGCACCGCGGAAAGTCGGGGAAAGGGTACTAAGACCCATTTATGTCAGCGGCCATTATCCTCCGGGACATATTGCCATTATAGGGCGGGGTTTTAACGGCGAATCACGTTTTATAGTGGTCAATAGGTTTGTTTCAGTTCGGCGCAGCGGTTAGCCACGTTACGGTTGCAATTTATAGAAAATATTTTGTGGAATCAATCAATCGCACGTATTTGTTCACTGGACATAGGCCTCCCCCAAGACCCGCCACTTCTTTCTGTCGTCGGCCATCATCGCCACATCCAGCCACTGCCAGCGATCTGCCTCAGATCGTCGACCCAGCGATCTGGTGAGCGTCCTGCGCTGTGTTCGCCAATTCGTGATCTCCACTCGAGAACTTTTGCACCCGATCTACCATTGGTTTTGTAGAAAATTAAAATAAGATTTCATTTTAAAAGATAAAGATATAGCATAAGCAGCCTATATACGTCCCACTGTAGGTCACAGGCTTTCTCTCAGGGAGAGAGTATGGGCTTAATCACCACGCATGCCCACCGCGGATTGGCGATTTCAAGCGCTGAGGTATATGAATAGCTCAGACACTCAGGTTTCCTCACGATGTTTTCCTTCACCGTTAGCGAGTGGTATTGCTACTATAACTTCACAAATGTCCATAACTTAGAACACAAAGTCTAAGTTATGGACATTTGAGAAGCCGCCCGTACATGCCCGCACTGGGAATCGAACCTGGGTTTCCCGCTTCCGAGTCCAATGTTCTACCCACTAGGCTACCACCGCAGTTTTGATAGTGGTCAATAGGACAAAAGATAAAGATATTTATTGAGAAACAAACGTCCGTATACATGTAAAGTTATAACTAATTAACAAGTTGTGTTAGATGTTAAGTATACGTAATTTATTTATCACGTTAGAAACCAAACTAGGTAGATCCTGTACTACGTTTTCCAACGAAATACAGCAAATGTAGTAAAAACCACATCTTATTCTTTTGACATTAACAATCTATTCCTGTATTACGCGCACCAAAATCTAAACGATTCCAATCGTTTAACTACCAAATCCCCTGCAGATTTATATCGCAAATGTCAGGATTCCGACAGGATTTGGTGAGCGTAATTATCTAAGTTTTAGCTGAAAATTACCAAATCTTCTGGAAGAGTGGGTAGAACGACATTTACAACAATAGCAACTAATCAAGCCTGCACAGGCAATCGGGCGCTTTAGTTGTGAAAACTAGTAGATAATTCACAATAAATAGATATTTATTTCCTTACATAAGCAGCCCTTAGGGCTCGTCCCCATCACCGTATTACGGCACGGCACCGCCGCCGGGAGAATTCGCGGCGCCGCAACACGGTACGGCGCCGTGTACGGCGCGCCGCGGCGATACACGGTGCACCGCTGCTTGGTAGTTTGTGTTTTGCTATTGCATAGCGCTCACGTACCTACCCACGTTACCAAAAAATGGCTGACAATTTAGATATCGACTTTTTAATTTCTCTAGTGAAAGCACGTCCCGGGAAAAGACGAAGGAGGAAATAATGTCATCACCACACATTTTCAACGCTTCATATTTCTTTTTAAAATTATTTCCATCGTGGTTCAGTATAGAAAGGTATGGATTCACCCAATATCTTCTTTGTTTTTGTTTTTTTTTCAATCGTCGTCTCAACAATAGCAAGAGCACAATACGTGTTTCATGGTCCATAGTCAAGTATGTTTTGGAACGATCGTTACTACCGTGTGCCGCCGCGGCGCGCCGTACACGGCGGTGCCACTAAGTTCTGTGACGCTCTTCTGTGAGAAATTCGGAGAGACAGCACTACAGTTAACTATTTACTTAGCGAAATTCTCAATTCCGAAACCGGCCCTTAGTTTAATAAGGTAATGCTCCCATACTGAGCTTAAGCTTAATTAGTTATTTACTCTACAAAAAAGCAGTAAGTAGACATTCTATCTTAATAAAGACCCAAGTAATTAATTATCCGATTTAGTTTTTGTCTTCTTTTTCCCCCTCTCTATTTAATTTGAGAACTTTTTTTAACGATATATTCTCTTTGATATCAGCTTCAAAGAGGCCGATATCAAAGAGCAAAATGATTAGCTAAACAATTAATTAACTGCATCATTGATGGAAAGACCGATAAGGGCGTGTTGTGGATTGACTAAACACGCGGTGAAACTGGGTAAATTCAATTTAATTATTTGGAGCGAGATTCTTTCAGATGCGGAGGAATTTTCTGACAGAAGTATTTACAACATGACACACTTCAAAATAAAAAAAACTAAATCTTATATCCCGGACCTGATTTCTCAACATTCTCCCACCCTGGGGTTGCGGAGTCAAATCCTGCAGTTAGTCCGCCGGTCGGCTTCGCCCAGTTCCAGGGGGTAGAGACGCTGGCGTGGGTCACGCTCCCACCATCCTCCTATTGGGCTAGCCAGATTAATTTTCGTTCCATTGAGCATGGTAGCAGTTTTTATCATATCTTTGGATTTGCGGATGTATTAGCAAAGGGCAAGATAAAAAGTACTTGACACCGGCATGCGTACTTGCAACGACTAAAGAATGTTGATGATGCAAAAGAGGTCTGTCAGTGCAAGTGGCAAACCCTGGTATCTGCCTGCCCCTCCGATGCCCTCCGGGATACAGGCGTGACTATGTGTCATGTTATATCTTATCAATTGTCGTCAAGGTTGTGAGTCTTTAACCACTCGTCTGCCGTGACACAGATCTGTGTCCAACTTAGTATGGGCCACATATACGTTGCGTTCCGCGAGGGCAGTTCAGGAGTTAATTCCAAAAAGGCCAACTCGTTATCACTAAGCATCAAATCAAAGTTCACTTAGAAAAAAATCCGGGCAGAATCGGGTATGCTAGAGGCGTGGGTTCGAATCCCACTTCGACCCGGTATTTTTCTTTGTCTGTGATGTTTATGTGAAGCGTAAGTCGTGGGACACTGTTGAAAAAATAATTTAAAATATTTTACCTGTGTACTCCAGAGTAATCTCTAATGCGTATTTCTGAAATACGTGAAACAAACGTATACTGCGATTTTTTATTATCAAACTTTACAGAAAAAATGCACCCTTTTAATTATACCAAACTATGCATATAGTTTGCTTTTTCTACACTGTAAATACAGCTAGGTTTCTCTATACTGTAAATACGGATTGTTGGTACAATGTTCTCTTAATTTACCGAAATTATACTAATTTATCAGTTCCTGCGAAAAAGAGTTTGACAGATAGACGGATGAACGGACGGACGGACGCACGGACGGACGGACAACAATATGATCAAGTAAAGATTTTCCTTTTGTTTTTTTCGTTTTGAGATACGAAAACTGGGAAACCGAATTAATAAAAACACGTAATTAAATATTCTCGACTTAATTCCCAATTATTCGCCGTTGCTTGCGCCCTCGGGTTGAGTATTTATTTTTCTTTTCCTCCACTTAAGGCGGCATTAGCTACAATTCCACTTAAGCCTAATGAACAAGTTCATTAATATTGTCCCGAGTTTGCATTGTCGCAGTCATTTCTGGCAACCCTCCCCTTAACAAATTTGCTTCGCCGATTAACAACGGGAGGCCAGGCAGGCCCGGTGAGCTCGAATTTCTTCATTTCTTTTCCTCCCCTTTCATTGTTGAGAAATGTAATTCAGTGTTCGGTTTCATGTCTTTGGGCTCCATAAACTAAAATTTTTATGTGTGGGTTCAAACGACGGCGCATCTACCATTGACTTTGTTTTCTAAGTTACGTATATAGTGAACTCGTAGTAGAACTGCACTCGCTAACTGTGAAGAAAAGCATCGTGAGGAAACCTGAGTGCCTGAGGTGTTCACTTGCCTCAACACTAGAAATCGCCAATCCACGGTGGGCACGCGCGGTGAGGAAGCCCGTACTCTCTCTCTGAGAGAAGGCCAGTGCCCTACAGTGGGATGTGTATAGGCTACATTAAAAAACTAAATAAATAAATCGGACTTTATTCATCTCATATACTTCTCATCATCATCAACCCATTATGTCCCCACCGAGGGGCACGGGTCTCTTCCCTGAGGAAGGTACTTGTTACAGAAGAAATACAAAAGTTGTTATATAAGTTTAAAGGTAGGGTAGACCGAGGCGAATCGGATCACTTTTTTTTTGAGAGTATGAAAAACACACTAAAGTGTAATATGTGTAACATTTATTGACAAAATGGTAATCAGTAACAATCCAGCTACACAATTAATATTTCAAAACTTAAATTGTTCAAAAATTCTCCAAAATATTAACTGAAAACTAAAAAGACAGAAATATCCGAATCGCCCCAATTCACGGGGCGAATGGGATCGCACATAACATTATAACAAAATAATTTTTTTTATTCATTATAAGCTTTGTAATCATTAACAAAATTATAATAATCAATATTAATGAGATCAATATTAGTTACTAACACACAAATCCCATATATGCGGGCCTTTTTTCCCTCCCATATCAGCACGTTTTTCGTGGCACCATTCTTCGCATGCATCGCATAGAATCCAATCCTCTGATGGTGGATGAATGATTTTTTCTGAGCAGTAGATACAATGCCAATCTGTCTGGTTCGCAGACAAACCTTTCATTTTTATTCCAGGCGTTCTTTTATTCTTCTTCTTCTTCACACTTTGTTTGTCATCAGTCTTTTTCTCCTTTTCCCCAGCTTTTTTGTCAGTCTTAAGTTTTTTTTAGCATTTTTTTCGAGAAGGTTATCCTTACTCTGACTCTTCTTTGTAAACTCGTGTATGGTAATTCGTAAATCTCAGCAGCCCGACGTAAGGTTAACTCTTTGGCCAGGACTCTATTTGCGGCTTCTCTCATTTTTTCTTGAGACTTTCTCCCGCATCTGTCTTTCTTTTGTGCGTGTATGACTATCGTGCAAACCATCTAAAATGAATTAAAAATGCATCATTAACCTCAAACATAAAATAATTCATTTTACAAAAGTGATTCAATTCGCCCCCAATGACGCGATCCGAATAACCCCAAATTAAAGACTTTCGAAATAAATATTTTACACATTAATTTATAATGTTGTGCTTAAAAACTAAAATTATTTCTAAAATAGACCCCTTCCCAGTCACTTTAAGCAATATAATTTAAAGTTTTAACACAAATTCTTAGAATGACACAAATAAATGGTAAGTACGAACCTTAGATGAGCGCCAAAATTGTAACACACACAAACACCCGAATCGCTGACGAACAGCGCTGACATTAATGTACTAGTCGAATCGAAACACTACCGGCGGCGGGGGGTGCGGGGCGGTAGAGACTTCCTAAGACGCCAGTCGCTCGCGTTCCGTGTCAACGCGTTATTCAAAATATTTAAGGATTTCTTATTTCGATCCGATTCACCCATTGATCCGATTCGCCTCGGTCTACCCTACACTTAAAATAGATGTGTGATGAAAAGGACACGCTCAGACCAGTTGCTATTTTACAGACTCTGCCTGGGTATGATAGCATACCACATAATGCACACATTAACAAAAAAATAATTTACAAATTTAAGTGGCTATTGTAGTGTAACTTGTAAGAAATGATTTCTAGGTATGGGAGCACCTATATTAAATGTATAAGCAAATGGATATCTTAATTGTATTTTAGTTTTTTCGAACTGAAAATTTTATATTTTCCGCCGTATTGTACATTAGGCTAAGTGCAATAAAAGTATTAAATAATAAATAACAATATTTTCAAAATATCAGGTCTCAGGGCCGGTACACAAAAATGCAATCGTCGCATCGTAAAAATCTGCAAACTTGCACGACGCATCACAAGAACTTGCGAATTGATTCGTATCGGCGTTTGTAATAGTAATAAATGAACGAACCCAAAATGTTCTTTGTTTCTTTCTCCTGTATCTTCTTAGCGATAACAGAAGTGACCACTTCTTTTTACGATCCCTGTCACTAGATCGTGATGTGGGTTGCAAAGTGGGTTCTCGGGGCTGCAAGTGATGTAAATTACTCATCTTTTTTTTCTGTACTGTTCATAATTGTCTGATCTAATTTATATTGGTCAATAATCTACATATAAATACTTTTGTAACACTCCAGCGTTACGACGCCGTTTGTGATTTAGTTTTTGTCAACCTATTTTTTGTCTTAATGGCTCATACTGAAATTTAGCGCCGACCGGGTGTTGCATGCATCTCCGGGCGGCATTTTGCTGAGCATGGGACTATTTGCCAAAACTTTAAGATAAGAAAATAGCCTAAGAATATTCCTGGTTGCACAATGCACACACCAGAAAACCGCACCTTTTAGGTTGTAATTTTTTATAAAACATTAAAGATAACGATAATTATGTAAGCTTATGTCTATATTTATATAAAGTGTGTTTTTGGCAATCAATGTAGTTCACTTTCACTTTCACTTCAGCCAGATGTCGCTGCCTGAGAGTAATACAAAGAAGTTTGTAATAAGGCTCGAAATTTCGCCGATGCCTACACTTGCCCATTAGCTCAGTTGGGAGAGCGCTGGCAAGGTTAGCCAGAAGTCGCGGGTTCAAGTCGCGGCATGAGTGGAATTTTTAGCTTCTAAATAGGTTTTTAAAATCTGTCAATCTACTATTAACAGTTGTCCGTTGGTAAATCAATGAAGGTGATACTTTGTCAAAATTATAAAATTCGTTAAAAATGCATTTCACAATATGTTCAATGCAATTTTGACCCTGCGACGCCTAAATTGATTTCTTTCTTTCTTATGGAAGTCAACTTAACTGATATGAATTAAGTCCATAGATTTACAAATATTCGTAAACATTCGTCGAAAACATCCTACTTCATAATTTCAGAGAGTAAATAAAATACAAGAGCATTCCAAACGGAGATACCAAAAAACGCCGAGAAAATTGTAAAAACGAAGAGGAAAGGCGGTTTATGGAGTCGCATTAGCCAAATAGGCCCTTACAGCTAATGATATAGTCCATTAATTTCTGGCCCCAATGACTTAATGCCTTAGGGTGAGCTTTGATTATCCGCGCGCCCTACGTGTCAAGATATTTTTACCCGTTTCCGAAACCGAAGGAGGATTATGTTTTTGTCCGTATTTATTTAGGTATGTATGTATAAATTTGTTTCCCTATGGCTGTGTAGAGGCCAAACGGCTGTACAGTTTTTATTTTTAATCACTCGCGATGCTCATACAGAGTTATATATTTAACGGGTCTAATGGCGATAAATTATTAGGTAAAAATTACTAAACTAATATCCGGCGACGTTAGACCCTACAATTTTAATAAAATCGCGAATAGACGTGTAAGTCCCTCTTACTAAGACTCCATTGTCCGTCTGTCTGTCACCAGGTTGGATCTCATGAACCGTAGTACCTAGACAGTTTAAAGGATCTTGACCATTAGCAGTATCGCTAAAATCTAAATAGTGTCACCAGTTTTCAATGTCCATAATTCATGTTTTCAATTATAAAAAATAGGGGTTTTCTTATAAAACCATGACTTCTCCGTAATTCTAAATTAATAAAGTTATACAATAATTAATGCTTCCGGTTTAACGACCGCTGTCATCTTGATTCAAATCTATTGATCCATTCACAGACCTGTTCAAAACTTAATCTGTGCATTCAATAATGTAGTGTTGCCATCCGACCGCTACTTTTCAAATCGAATGAATCGATACAGGGAAAAAATAGGTATATTTAGCTGAAAAAAAATAGCATAACATAACTTTTGTTATTTCGTTTGATAATACCTACTTCATTTGCATATTTCTTTATCCACCTGTTCATTTAGATTATTTGCGGTTTACGTTATATATTAGGTACTAACACAAGATAACAGATTCAACAGTGTGGACCTTCATCATCATCATCAGCCATTTAACGCCCACTGCAGGACATAGGCTCCTTCGTGGTTGTCATAACCATGAGCGGTTTTGCCATAATCGCCACGCTTGGCAAGCGGTTTGGCGATCGCAGTATGCAGTTGAAATCTCAAAAAAACGCTGCTGCCCGTCTCCTGGTAATTTATTTCCTTAGTCGCCTTCTACGACATCCACGTAAGGAAATGGAGTGACGTTATTCTTAATCCGGTTCCACACGGATCTGTGGATCTTGTGGACCTTAATTTGACCGAATCGCTCGTAAGCCTATCTTTAAATAAACCTTAGGAAAGCGGTGGTTATGTATTAACAGAACGCTTGCATCACATTCCAAGGTGTTGGGTTCGAATCAGACATTGTATGTGATTGCGGAATGATGACAGTGAGTGTTTTGTGTTCTACCTTGCCCTCTCCGTGTTGTGGCACAAAAGCAGCTACTCCACATCATTTTCCAGATATGTTAGGTCACTATATACAGTTAAATTCTATGGAGCTAATTAGTATAGGTCGTACTTGACCTTGACCTTCTGCACAGTTGAAATAAATAGCGATGGCCGCATAGATGCCAGTTATTGTCATAATTTTAATTGTTTCTAATGCTTTTCCTAAGCACTGCGCTGGCCTGTTATACTATAAGAATACCCTTAGAATTCTCCTACGTCTCAGTCATCGTCGCTGCAACAAGTGTTAGTAACAAACGAACCTTGTCGCCTCAAATCCATCGTCAACACTCATGAACTTCCGTTTTCTTCTCTAAATAGTACTACAGCTTAAATAAACTCGCTTCCATGCATTTTGTGTGGGTTACGGCTTATTATTATTACAGCGCAAGAGCGGTTGGAGAAGAATAAGTGAAAGAATTTAGTCTGGACGAACAGTTTAGTCCCGGTGCAACCTCTTCGCTAGCGGAATTCTCCCGAGTTACGCGGAGAGTATGC
Organism: Yponomeuta malinellus; assembly: GCA_947308005.1. Taxonomy (NCBI): domain Eukaryota; kingdom Metazoa; phylum Arthropoda; class Insecta; order Lepidoptera; family Yponomeutidae; genus Yponomeuta; species Yponomeuta malinellus. Next base: position 7,506,710 of record OX371006.1, on the reverse strand, counting down.
ACACGACGTGTGAGAATGACAGTTTCATGTCATGACATGGTATAGGACAAGAAAAATGCGGTAGTATTAATGACCTAATTACATCCTCGTCCGGAGAATTACTTTAATGCTAACAATAGTATTTTAAAATTCTAAGCCAGTACTTCAAATTAAGGTATTATTTCATTGTGGCACAACTTTGTTGATAGCGATACTAAGTGTCTTAATCACTTGATCATTTTCCTTTTCACAGATGATGTATTACACAAATACTAAGAATAGAATAAAATAAACATTTAAGGGGGGCTCCCACACAAAAAACGTGATTTTTTTGCCGTTTTTATTTTCGATAATAATAACGGCAACAGGTAGACGCTTGAAATATTCAAAGGTTGGTAATGGTACGGAACCCTTCGTGCTTAAGTCCGACTCGAACTTGGCCGATTTTTCTTTTATTGTGTCTGTTGCAAATCATTATCTTTATATTCAGCCCGTCGATATGACAAGGGTCTCTTTATGCAAGCGGGAGTCGCTTTTGCTTTGCGCTGTTCTTCTCTAGGTAGTTCCTACTGCCTTCTCAATGTTGTCGCGCTATCTGGCTGGTTGAAATAGTAAACTTAAATAAATAAATAAACGTTTAATACTCGTAATGTACAGATTTTGACAAATGAAGAATCAAATGAAAGGTATCGCCATGTACATAATTTTTCTGTAAATGTTGTGTTTTATTTATGTGTTTTATGTGTGCAATAAAGTATAAAGTATACGACATAAGTGTCACTGGCTATTAAGGCGTCAATAAAATAAAAAGAAGCACAAGAAAATAAGTAAATTAACGGACGTCAGCTGTAAGTCGCAACTTAACGCTAAAGAAATGCATTCGTCTTTCATAAGATTTAAATGCATTCATCAAATTACCTACCTTAGCAGGCGGGACCAAACTAACTTAGATAAGTACATAGCGAGATGTCTCGTTTGCTAAGGTTTGGAATTCAACGGACGCATTTGGGCCTAGGATTTTTTTTAGCAGTCGGGTTTTGTCATTAGAACCAGTTTCTGTTGCGTAGTTTTTCGTGAGCTAAGGGACAAGATTGACAATAAATAAAAATCCTGCTATAGTAGGAGCAAGCATACGATCGATCAGGGCCTCGATTGTGTTAGTGTATTAAAGTACAATGACAGATTCACGGTAGAGTCACGGAACTTGTTATTAGGGTTCCGTGCCCGAAGGGTGCCAAACGGGAGCCTATTACTCTGCCTCCGCTGTCTGTCTGTCCGTCCCGTCCGAACTCCGTCCGTCCGTATCCCAAAAACGTGTGTATTCGCCGTTTTTAAGGGAAAAAAAGGGAAGCCACGGAACCCTTATAGAATCACTGTGTTGTCCGTCTGTCCGTCTATGTGTCAAGACTTTTTATCTTGGGAACGCGTGAAGGTACTGAGTTGAATCATAAAATAATTTACTCAGGTTTATAGTCACTTGTATATTTCGACACTCAAGGGAATCAAAATTTATGGCGTATTTTCCGTTGACCTAGAACTATGAAAATTGGCAAGTAATATCGTCTTATACTACCAGTACAGGGAAAAATCTGAAAACTTTTATTAAATCTATAAAAAAATAGTCTTTGAAGTTCTGGAAAAGATCATTACCTACAAATTTGTACGGAACCCTCGGTGGGCGAGCTCAACTCGCACTTGTCCGGTTTAGTCGAAATATTCGTTTTTTGCGGCATAAACTGCCGTAACTTTTTTTACGTTAACTCAGAAGTTTGATTTCTTCGCAGCTTCAAGTAACTGTAGACTTGAGTATATGGTTTTAATTTCAACTCGATACCTCCACGCGTTCCTGAAATAAAAGGGTCTTGACAGACAGACGAACAGACGGACGGACGGGCGATAAAGTAATCCTGTAAGGGTTCCGTTTTCCTTTTAAGGTACAGAACCCTAAAAACGGCCAACCGCGAGTACGAAATCCTCGGTGTGCGAGTCCGACTCGCACTTGGCCAGTTTTTTTTTTCATAATATTGATGCCTACAAGGTTTCATACCTACGTGTGTGCGCTTTGACTTAAAGCAGCACTGAAATGAAATGGTTGCGTTCAGGCAGATGTCAGTGTACTGCAATGCATTTAGAATATCGTCGTTCATATTGCAAAAAGTCACGTGTCAAAAAAATACAATTTTTGTTTTTTCATCGAAATTGCATATTAATTGATTCTGTCACACGTGCAAGACATCGTAATCCTCGGTCTGATTAGCTGTGTATACTATTACGACGTAATTTTCTTCTAATTTACTAATTTTCGTACTATTTCGATGAAACAACAAAAATCGTATTTTTTGTTTTTTGACATGTGACATTTTGCAATATGAACGACGATACCCAGGCCCAGTTAACTTTATTTATATATAATAGCGACTGTCTTAGTCCATTTAAAAATAAATTCTTAAGATTACTTCAAACAATTCTCGGGACAAAGAAGCATACAAACTTCAAAACCAAAGTTCAAAGCAAAACATTCATTAGGAAATTTAAACTTTAAAACGCTTACACCAAAATTTGACTTTAACTTGGAGAACTTTCAGTTATTTTAGAAAACAACGGGGGCAAAGTAAATGTCTCTACGAAGTAAGTCGGTAGGTAATTAGAATTTAAATTGGCTAAACCAGCCTTCTTTGTCGTTTATTGGATAGAAAGGGGGATTTGTTTCACCCTGTTAAGCCCGGAGAAGGCATTATCAGCCATGATAATAATAATGCAGCCTATGTACGTCCCACTGTAGTGCACAGGGCACAGGCCTTCTCTCAGAGAAAGACTATGGGCTTAATCACCACGCGTGCCCACCGCGGATTGGCGATTTGTGGTATGTGAACACCTCAGGCACTCTGGTTTCCTCGCGATGTTTTCCGTAAAGCGCGAATGAAATAAAATTAAATATTTCGACAAATAATATAAATGAGGGAAAACCCCATGCAACTAAAGTTGTTGTAAACCATAAACTCCATTTGGGGTGTTTCAGGAATTCCGTATTAATACAATATAATTGCGAGTAACATTTTACACATTTCCATGTTGGAAAGTTGGTGGTACATTTATTTTGCAATTTTTTAACAGAATTCTTCTTGCTTAATTTACATGACGTCGCCTGTGCTAATCAAGGGTTACTCTTTTGTTTATTTTTCCAAGGCTCGAAGGGTAGGCTTAGGCGAGAACTGGAAAACAAAACAGACTCAGCTTAGTTCCCGCGTTGTATACGGGCCGCATAGCAATTATATCGGGAAAATTGTGGAAAATTGCGGGAAAAGATAAATATTTTGTCACGATAATCTCCGGCGGTGGTAGCCTAGTGGGTAGAACATTGGACTCGGAAGCGGGAGACCCAGGTTCGATTCCCAGTGCGGGCATGTACCTATGACTTTGTTTTCTAAGTTATGTACATTTGTGAAGTTATAGTAGCAATACCACTCGCTAACTGTGAAGGAAAATATCGTGAGGAAACCTGAGTGTCTGAGCTATTCATATACTCGGCGCTTGAAATCGCCGCGGTGGGCATGCGTGGTGATTAAGCCCATACTCTCTCCCTGAGAGAAGGCCTGTGCCCTACAGTGGGACGTATATAGGCAGCTTATGCTTATGCATGATAATCTCCGGGCTTACTTATAGTTTCTCATGCACGAACAATCTGTTAATATACTGTTTACAGGTGTCCATTGGCCAAAGTGCGTACAAAAATCTGACAGATGTTGGCAGTAGACTAAGAGTTTGTTAGTGTTCTTTGTTCTGGACGAAACTTTCGGTGGATATTGTATGGTACATGTATTTTTATATTTTTCATATTCATATTGACATTTACAATAACTTGACATTTTTAATTGAATTTTATAATAAACACAGTTTAACAAATTGGGGAGGTTAGTGTTTGCACATTGCACTGAACGTGGCGACTGGATAAAGACACCCCATCGGGCATACATCTTCACAAACTTTCACATTTATAATATTATATATTATACCGGGTGGCATTTTAGTCACCTGCCAAACTTTGAGGGATCTTTCTACTCGTCAATGCAAACAACTTTTACTATGGGGCCAAACAAATCAGAGCAAAAAATAAATCAGCTGTTTCATACATTTGGTGCAGTACTGCTTCTATCTTATGTATGAAACAGCTCATTTATTTTTTGCTCTGATTCGTTTGGCCCCATAGTAAAAGTTGTTTATATTTATGAATTTTGGCAGTTGATGGGATTAAAGACGCCGAAAAAAGGGTGGAATAACCCTAGATGCATTTTTTTATTTTCGCCTTCGCATCACGCATCGTTGGATTGGTCGTTTAAAGATATTGTGAGTGTATGAAAACCATTTTTCGATATAAGGATTCGTTTGCGAATTATTAAGCCTCAAAGCGCAAATTTTTGTTAGAGTTAACCTTTTGTCACGGCTAAGTAGGCTTTACAAGGTAACGAGTAATACGGCCAGTTTCTCAATTGAGAATTTCACTTAGTAAATACTGAAGTAACGTTCTGTCACGCTCTTTTCTGAGAAATTCGAAGAGACAGCACTACAGTTAACTATTTACTTAGCGAAATTCCCAATTCAGAAACTGGCTAGTACTCGACTAACTTTTAAGAGGAAAACTTCGTACAAATTCCATTCAAAATTATTTTGATGATGTTGTTAGTTCTGTAAAGCCGGTAAAAAACCCTCTTACTCCAGAACTCTACACTGCGCGTGGCCCGACACGCACTTGTGCGGTTTCAAGTAAGGGAAGGCGAGTGTTTTAACAAATGTGTTTTTTTTAAACAAATTCGTTTTATTATAAACAGCAAAATAAAAATTCAGCAAAAAAGTTATGAAGTCAAGTAATTATTTTGGTCGGTATAATAAATAAATTATCAGCAACACGTGGTCTGCAAATAAATAGAATACGGTCAGCCAATGAATTAAGTTTGTTCAGTTAAATTATTTATTCGTCAGCAGAACAAATAAATGAGCCGCAATGCGTGGGCAGCAAATAAATTTATTTTATTTTAATAATTTTATTAATTCACCGTTAACTGTGAAGGAAACCATCGTGGGGAAGCCAGAGTGTCAAAGGTACTTACCTCAGCGCTTCAAATTGCCAATCGGCTTTGAGCACGCGTGGTAATAAGCCCATACTCTCTCTCTGAGAGAAGGCCTGTGCCCTGCAGTGGGACGTATATAGGCTACATAAAAAAATATAATTATATTCATTCGCTAGTTGATAAATGTAGGATTTTCTGTCGGTCAATTTGATCTGCTGATACATTTAGAAACTACTGATAAGATTTTCTTCTGTTCTGTTTGATTATTTAGCTGGTCAGTTTTGTATTTAGTTGCTGCCCAAATTACGTTTTTTGCTGACAGAAAAGATTTTACTATCGACTGAACCGTATTTTTCACACACTTCTAAAAAGGAGAAGGTTCTAAATTCGTCGGAATCTTATTTTATTTCGCTATATATGCAGCGTGCCACTCCTATAAAATGAGCTTCGGTTAGAGATTAGCCGAGTTTAATTCGACGGTGAAATTAAGTTTAAGAAGACTGCATTGTGATGACAGTTTAATGAACAAAGAGCCATATGCCATTTGAATTCATACCCTTCCCCTCAACTGCTAATTACCTAACTTCTTATAACTTTCCCATTTTCTTAGGAGAAAATTAGGCTATTGTGTGCCAAGGCAGTGCCTCTACTCGCGATATCAACGAGCCGTTCGCTTCTTGAGAAAACCGCCCGTTGGATTTTTTTTATAATTATGTACTTATAAACAACAACTTCCATACTAAACACGTCCTGGTCCCAAACTAGGAAACATGACACCCAGACTAAGGCCAATGGGAACTTGCAAAAGTGTCTTTAAAACTAGGCAAACAGTCTCACTCTTTCTCTCTGTCCGAGAGAAGGCAGTCCGGAGTGGTCTGCTGAATGCTACTGATAGTTTTTCGTCCCCAGTAGGCGCCGAACTGTGAGCACCTTTCATGTTTCCCCAAGCAATTTCCTCTAATAAGAAGAGTTCCGGACGGGCGGCAAAACAAAAGGTGGTCGGGTGGAACGCGAGCGGCGGGAAATAGGCTCGTTAACTTTTCAATTTTCCAACATAAGCTGGACGTGGCTAGGGTAGGCTTAGGAAAATAGCGATGAAGAGAGCGGGTTGCATGCCCCCCTGGTGCGTTACGTTCACAGACGATTACTTGAAGCGTTACGCGTCCGCTTACAAGTTCAGGCTGGGTTCTTCAAGCGCATGTATCGGTTTTATTGCGATGCGTGAGTAGATAGTTGGGGGAAAAGTAGGTAGGCATTTTTGAAATTACAATACAAATCCTATTAATAGAATTTTGACTGCCGACGTCACCAACATATTCTTGGTTAATCTTTTATTTGTCCAAAAATAAAACCATATAGTGATAATTTAGACTCATGTACGCGATTTTTTTTCTTGGTGCTGTAACGTTTAAATTAAAAAATCATAAAAATAATGACCGCCGGCCCTAGATAGGACTTTAAAAAGTAATACATAGTTTTTCGGATTTTAAATACTAACCAATAGAGAGTACAATTTATTTTAAAACACCTGATTTAGGTGTAATGTCGGAGAACCCAGCCTTAACTTAACTTAAAACTATAACTTTCTTAATTCACACACGTGAATGTTCAAAAAGTAGGAAATCTGGGAAACCTGCTGTTATAAACCTAACAATTTTTTCATAATTTTTTGGACAATATGTTTTTTTAAAGGCTGACAGGCTGTTTTTATACGGTTCCGTTTCCGCTTTCACTCCTGTCCGTAGCCTCGGTGTCCACGCCGTAATAAGCGGCCGGATATGATGTGACGCGGTAATATGTTGCCAGCTAGTTAACGTTGCGCCTTAACAACGTATAGGATGCTTCAAAAATCTCTCATAGAACATAAATAAATAATCATTAGATAACTTCCACACAATATTTGTCCTGGTCCCGAACTAGGATAGTCTGTTCTATGGTGACCAGGTCATTGAAATATTCTGTGACTTTGTCACCAACCACGAAAGTTGTAAAGAAATATTAAAATTGATGAGCAGAATATTTCAAATTGATCAGCAGAAAATTCCAAATTGACCAGCAGAAATTTTCAAATTGATCAGCAGACAATTCCAAAATAGTCAGCAGAAAATTCCAAACCGGTTAGCAGAAAATTTCAAATTGATCAGCAGAAATTTCTATTGATCAGTAGCATATTCCAAATTGATCGGCAATCAGCATCCAATTTTGTATTAAAAATAAATAAATTGTTATTCTGACCGTGGCAGATTTATTTGCTGACTACAAATTGCTAATTACTTATTTATGACGGTGGCCAAAACAATTGTCGGCTAAACGAATTTTTTTCCTAGTCATTTAATTACCCAGTTCTATTGAAAAAGCAAGCCGTGTTAGTACTACACGTGTTACAAATATAGCTTTATGCTAAAATGTATATGATAACCAGAAACACGTGATACAAAGATTGCCTTACTACAGGTCCATCACGAACTTGACATTCCCGATGTTAATTCTAATAGATACTAAATGGTTAGTTGATGTCTCATCGTAAATACGTGACCTTAAACAAATGGGCAGGTACAAAGTATTTATCTTGAGTGTCAATGTTGAAAATTGTATGTAGTCTCAGACCGGATGAGTTGGCGTAAAAGAGAAGAGGCCTATGCCCAACAGGCCTAGGCTCTGTTTGTGGGCTGATAGAAACAACATTCAGTTTCAATCGAATACCATTAAAAAAATTATAAAACATAAAACCCATATTATTCGTAGAGGTGGATGGGTAACATAACATAACACAAACTCACGCCTGTATCCCAGAGGGGTAGGCAGAGCCCAGGGACTGCCACTTGCTACGATCCTGACAGATCACTTTCGCTTCCTCAACATCTGGGCACCTTATTGGGAACCTTCGTATCTCTAAATAAACCAGCCATCACGTGGCGAGCGGACAGATCGAAATATTATACGCTGATTTATCTTGGTAAGAAAACATTTTAAATGTTTAATGTAAAGGACTTTGTCTGCTACAAGTGGAATGTTAAATGACACAATATTGCCATTACATTTTTCATTAATTTTCTATCTACTATGCTAACAACTAAACTACAAGTTTCAAACTTAGGAAGATAACTTACGTGACTTAGCACTTAATATTTGAACCAAACTCGATACTGCAAAGAATTGCGCTCGTAAAAGCAAAGTAGGCGAAGTTGTATCAAGCGGGTTTTATATACACACACAATTTCCTGATATCACAAGTTCTACCGCTACAAACTTTTTTATGTTGCCAAATCTTGCTTATTCTCCTAAGCAAAGATCCCTTTTTTGTAGACCTCCGTTCCTTTCTATCCCTGGCCACTTTTTACTTCTGAAAATCTCCTTCAGGTTTCTAAAGAGCTTCGAAGACATCAAAATGCTTTTTCCTTATGTTCCTTTTTCTATGATAAGATACGGTCCAAGCATGTTTCACTGTGAAGTATCATTTGAACTATGATACTTAACAGTTAAATCGGCGAAAAAAATTAGAACATATGTTTTAGGTTACGAACGCAATATCTACACCTATTATAAAGTCAATGTTACATTGCAGGTCCAGACCTCCTGGACAACGAGTTGTGCATAGGATTTGTTTTCTGGCAAGTGGTGAATATACCTGGTGACGACGTGGCTCAGGGCACCACTATCGCGGCTTACTTCAATCCCCCGAATGTGGCAGGCACTGCTGGATTGACACTACAACTTTTCTTGGTTTACCAACAAGCTGCCAAAATGGATACCACCATTTCGATGGTCACTGGGTAAGTGAAAGCATATGTGGATGAAGCGAAAGAGGTTGTGGAGATCGTGGCAAGTGGAAAACCCGGATCTCTGCTTACAGCCTTACAGCCCCAAGATAGAGGCGTGAATTTATGTATGTATGAAATTGAAAGCACATAATGTTGGGTGTTGGGCACATAGCTCGGAGAACTGATGGCCGTTGGGGCGATAAAGTTCTGACCTGGCGACCGCGAACCGGACGACGCAGCGTGGGAAGGCACCCCACCAGATGGTCTGACGACCTGGTTACGGTGGCGGGGAGTCGCTGGATGCGGGCGGCAAAAGACCGGCAAGCTTGGAAGGGAGGCCTATGTCCTGCAGTGGGCGTCAAATGGTTATGATGATGATGTTGGGTGTTGACAAACTGGTGTACTTCTTAAAGCTCACATGTTCCTTGCATTAATGCGAATATTTCTTCTATGCCTAGGGACTCGACGGTTTTGAAGATGTTTAGGTTCAGAGTCGCACTTTTTGCATAATTATACAGAAATTCATCCAGTAATGATGGTGTACAATATTGTGTAATAACATATACCTACTCATTTACTTCTTAGGAATATTATCGAAATTAAGTTTAATCTTATAACGAGTGCAAAAACAATTTCTTGTAACTACGTCGGATTCCACATGTCCTTGGCCTCACCCCGCATAGTAAACGTTGTTCACTTTTACTACGCGGGGCGAGGCCCGCCGTTTATCGTTCATGAAAAAAATATTCTTCTATTCTCCAATAAATATTTTGTATTCTTATTTTTTTTTTTATTATGAGGAAAACTTCAAAATCGCGAAAAAACACAGCAACTTGCCCTTAGGTAAAAATGCGGCATTAAAATGGCAGATATTTTTTTGTACCATTTAAGTTTAGATATTGCCGAGCGGCACCCGCCAATTTCGAATGCAGTTGAGGACTTTGTTACACCCCGTTTAATGCTTTGTTACAGCGAGGTGGGCTTTATTAACGTAAAGGATTACGCAGCAAAGAACAAATTGACCATATATGCTGGGAACTTTGCCACAACCAACTACGTTTAAGATCAAACAATCAGGCTTGTGGCATTATTACGTCAAGACAAGATAAAGTAAGGAACGAGAAATTTCTACTGTAGTCGATGTTATAATATCACTTCGAAGTACACAATTCAAAAATGGAATTCTTGCTTTTCTAAATTGGAACTTGGTTATTTTAAACTGGCTGCATTTGTAACGGCAAAAGGTGATAGGAATCCTCTGTTTGAAAAAAATAAACAATTGAAAGCGCTAAGTTCTTGTTCATGCCACTTTGAAAACGTCGCATGTTTCGCACCTCTTGAATATAGGTAATTATTAACCAGCTTGGAAAGTTTAGGAGGAAAATTGTAACTTACGTGCAGCCTTACCAGTGAGACCCACTAATTTTCATCACTATCGTGATTGAATATTCCGCGTGGCAACAGCATGAGATTACATGCGAGGTAAATTAGAAACTTACTAACCTACTTATTTTTAATGTTACAAGAAAATAAAATTCTTTCAACAACCACGATTTTTGCACTTTGATTTTTCTTTAGTTCAGTTCAGTTCAACCAATTTACCTTGTAACTAGGGTTGCCAACCCTACTATATAATATAGTATCCTATTATATTAGGGGCACAAATACTATATTTCTAAAAAAAATATAGCAGGCGAAACTACTATATTTTGCGTGAAGCGGAACCCAGCCTTAATCTTTGAATGTGAATTGCGCGGCACAACTGCCGCTATTTTTTACTATTTTTTTACCATTATTTTGCCATCTACTTTTAGCTTCGAAAATACTAAATTTGTCAGAAAAAAAGTTGGCAACCCTACTTGTAACATACAAAGTAGATAAGATAGATCCTTATATCTCACACGCATCCTTATATATCACACGTCACCTCTCCTCTAGTGAATGGATTAGTTCTCAGTACTAAACCACAAACCAAAGTAAGTACTAGTGGAACTGTGTTTGCTATAACACTATAAAGGGACTGGTCAACTATTTGATTCTGTCTTTTACCATAAAGTCGTCCAAATTCTGTGGGAGAGAGGCAAATAGAAATTCACTAACAATAATATTTTAATAGTTCACGTGATAAATAATCGTGATTAGGCCCTGTAAATGTGTAATTAAACAGTTGTCCAGTCCCTTTCTTTTAAGTAAAGTAAAGGCCTTTTCTCAGGGAGAGAGAATGGGCTTAATCACCACGCGTGCCCACCGTGGATTAGCCAGAATGCTAGGTTTTAATTATATGTTAAGACTACGTAGTTAATCATTCGAGTTACAAAATTTCAGAACTTGTTTGTTTTGTGAACTATTTTGGATACATAGTTTTACTTGTAATGTTCATTAAGTCGCACTTTGAATAAAAAAAATTGATTTTTTTTTTCTTGTTCTAGTCCACTGCTTACTCGCGTTTCCAGCTGCGAGGAAATTGCCCCCCCCCCCTCTTCCTTACGGTTCCCTAGCACGACTACAATAGCGCCAAATAAATCATATTATGTACTTACTTCTTTTTTATGGTTTAGTGGCAACCAATAATTCATCCATCCATCAGGATTCCACAAAGTAACAGCTCGGGGAATCGCCAGTTGTTTATTTAAGTTTCACTCTATTGAGCTACTGACCTTTGGACAAGTATAGGCAAATGTATTAATACTACTTTCTCCCTAAGAGAAGGCCTGTGCCCTACAGTGGGAATAATATAGGCTACTTATTATTATTATTTTATATAAATACAAGTAATAATGCCATTAAAAACATAACTTGTAAAAAAACCAAGTCTCGCATCTCAGTTCTTCTACTGTAAAAAGTTGTGAGATCCATGTGATACCAAGTCAGTTAACTTATTCAGTCCCTACTTAAGGGTCCTTCTGTCTTAATTTTTTACGTAATTTGCTAACCTAACAACATTTTATAGTAACCATATCAATATTAAAAATCGTTTATGTTTTACATGGCTTTTTCTTTTAAAGTACATTTTTTTAAAGAGTAATATGTGTTATATTATACTGCCTGACAGAAGGCCTCTGTGTGGCCCAGCAGTGGAAGGTATATAGTCCACAAGAAGTCCACTGCTGGAAATAGGCCTCCTCCATGGATTTCCAAAAAGACCGGTGGTATGTTATGTTTGGTGGTAAAGGTCGCCGAACGAGCAATGGAGAGAGCTATGTTAGGAGTTTCACTGCGTGATCGGTTCAGGAATGACGAGATCCGCAGAAGAACCCGAGTTACAAATATAGCTCGAAAAATTGCTCCGTTTAACTAGCACTGGGCGGGGCACATAGCTCTGAGAACTGATGGCCGTTGAGGCGGAAAAGTTCTGACCTAGCGACCAGACGACGCAGCGTGAGCAGGCCCCCACCAGATTGGTTACGGTGGCGGGGAGTCGATAGATGCGGGCGGCACAAGACCAGGAAGCTTGGAAAACCATGAGGGTGACCTATGTCCTGCAGTGGGCGTCAAATGATGATGGGCTGATGATGATGATGATGATGACTAACAAATTAATAATAAAGAAATTAAAACAGTAAGGGGGTCCGCATACAAGAAACGTGATTTCTTAACGCACTTAGCTTTTGGTAGAGCAAAAACGGTAACGCATACCCACAAGTCTCAAACTTGGTATGGTTGCAGGGTCCGAACTGAAAGAAAGCAGACACAAAACTTTCGTAAGCACTACAAAAATCAAGTAAGTGAATCCGGAATTAAGCCAATAATATATTTATGTTGGAACAGAACCCTAGGTGCGCGAGCCTGACTCGCACTTGGCCGGTTATCATTGCAAAAAGAGGCGCTCACGCCTCATGGAACCCCTAAATTAACAACAACAAAAGCAACAACAGCGCCTTCACCTCATTAAAACAGCTAACCACACGATTTTTTTACTTTTTAATTGCTCCAGACAGCAACGTCGGAGGGACTAGCCAGCAAATCCAATTTTTCGCCGCCCGTCCGGACAACTCTAGCGAATATTTCGGCCGGCCATCGCGCCTAGGGCGAAGCATTCGCGCGGCAGGAGTGGACGAAGTTGTAACCGCGGAGTGTTTTGGGTCATTCCAGTCTGCCCCTTATTCTCTAACCTAATTGACCATGGCGGGCAGCGGCTGGATGAGGATGGCCGAGGATTGAAAGAAATGGCGGGCCTTCTAAGAGGCCTATGTCCGGCATAATTGATACGAGACGTGTTATTGAAATAAGGTAAAACCTGAAAAATAAAAAAATACAATTGAGAATTGTAAACTTTAAATAAAATGACTAAACTTTTGTTTTTTTGATTTGGTTTTATTGCTTACTTGAAGTGGTTTATCAATACTGAAGAAACCGTTTTCGAGTTGGAATCGATTCTGTTTCTGAACAGTTTATCCATTAGATAATCTATCGATTTATTGAACCACTTCCAATAATGTTCCTTTTTATCTCAATATGATTTATTTCACACAAATGGAACGCTTCATGTTTCTAGGTATACTGTACGAAAAAAAATATATATGGACTATACAAAATATATAAATTTGTTCACTGCTAATAGAATACTTGGTCATGCTACGAAAATGCACTAACAGAATCGAGGCCACGTAATACAGTTAGTTTGGCGCTACAATTCCTTGGATTGCTACGAAAGTAGCTTTAAGCAAACACGGCTTAGGACGCCCACCAGCTCGCTGGACCAAAGATCTGAGGCAAATTTCTGCTGGATGAGGATGGCTGAGGACAGAAATAAATGGCTTATCTTTGGGGAGGCCTATGTACAGCAGAGGACGAATATAGGCTGATTGATTGAATAGAGTTCTCGAGTAGAGACCACGAACTGGCAAACGCAGCATAGGACCCACTGGACCTAGCTTGCTGGACAGACGATCTGGGGCAGATTGCTATATTCAGCAGCTCGATGAGGATGGTCGAGAACAGAAAGCGTGCCTTGGGAGAAGCCTATGTCCAGCAGTGAACGAATACGATCTGATTTATTGATAGATGCATCCTCCTTTGACTGAAAAAGCCATTTCTTTGTCGTAGCGGAACGAACCGAAAATATTCCATGGCCCCCGGGCTGGCGAGCCGCCATTACACGCGTTATTTGATAAAGCTCTGGATAATGAAATTTCGGTGTTAAAATTTTCCGACGATGATTATAGGTACCTACTACAGACGGACACTATCCGATCCCCAGCAATATAAACAAAGCTGTTATTTGCAAACAATAATAGAAGGTAATATAACAACGAGAAAAATATATTGTTTTTCGTGCATCAATAAAGTAAAATACCACACAATTGGGTAATTGTGTGGTATATTATTAGTTTGTTTGTTACGCTTTATTGCACAAAAATTTAAAAATTAAAAACTTAAATAACAGGTAAGTGTAGATGTACAAAGGGGGGCTTATTACAAAACATTTGTCTTCCAGCCTGCCTAAGAGAGGTTTTGAATAATAAAACAGAGAATGGGAGATGGAATAAAGCTCAACAAGAAAGAAAACCACCTATTCATATCATAACTTATATTTAGTTGTGCGTGAAGTCGACACGAAAGAAGAATTTTCTGGGCAAAGTCAGGAACAATATACTTGTCCCTTCCCAACAAGACTTGTCATCCAAAATACGAAGTGCATTAATTCAATATAGGTACTAGTAGGGTGCTTGTGGCTGTCGACAGTTCTATCGCGTGCAGTTGTCAGAACCAGGTCATTGCAATGAGCTCTATTGGACGAGTTTTTATTGGGACTTCAATACCCAATACCAATGGGCTTTGTCGTATTATATGAAATATAAAAATATGTATGTAAAAGGTGCATAAACCTTATAAAAAGTGTAAGGGCTTTTAAGCCTTTTGTCCTGCTTATAATGTACAGTGGTTTACGATTTAGCTGTTAGTGTCTTGATACCACGACTATAGGCAACATTTACCTGCACTATTCCAGTGAAGTCCTCATCTTAGTCTGTATGTTAGTGCTCGAAGAGATATTGATTTGATAGTCTGATCAAACTGTGCGCAACCAACTACCCCTCACAAGACACCCTGTATCTGCAGATTTAGATGACTGACTCTGATGAAAAATAGACGTGCATACAGGGTGAAACAAAATGTCTATAAAATAAGCAATTGGTTTTGTGAGGCCTTATTGTATAACAAATGTGTAACATAATTTTGTATTAATAAATACAATACAAAAATACCGATTATTGGAATGGGGTCTCTTTATTGTAATTCTGGGCCATATGCTACGGAAGCGCTACCTCGTAAAACTTTAAATATGCCGTATATTTTGGGTGACTTCAAAGCCTTAGTAAAATAAAAGTGCCCTAACAATAGCTATCGTATACGCTAGTATCCACTTTCCAAAAATATCTCGACACAAACTCGAATCTATGAGAACCATTAGTAGACAGCCAGAGCGGTGCGTGCGAGCCGCCGGTCCGCGAGTCATTGTTTCAATAGACGGAGAGGCGGAACTAATTGTCCGCGATTTTTTTAAAACATGATTAATTCTCAACTCGAAACAAGATTTGTCAAGCATTTTTTATTTTTATTTACATATTATAAGCAAAAGTGTTACTTACGTGGTGCTAACAATTCGCAGATGTACGTAACTTTGAAAATAAACAAAGTCATAGGTACATGCCCGCACTGGGGATCGAACTGTGAAGGAAAACATCGTGAGGAAATCCGCGGCTTGGCTGGCTCCACACAAATTGAATTGTCTTTCCTGTGAGCTAGGCTGACTAAGCTGTCAGGATGGTATAGGTGCTGGGCAAGACTACAACATCTAAAAAACAAAGTTCCAGGCAGCGTCCGAGTTGTCCCTTCACTCATCTAGTCTGCGTGATCTCAGCGTCATCTCATTACGTAGATGCAGAGGCCAATAATTTTTTTTTAAGTAGATGGAATTTCCAATTACTAATTACGTAACCTAGGCTGTCAATATTTCAGCGTGTGTACCTCATATAATCCTTTGTGCCGATAAAGCCTTTACAAAATAGATGAGCTTGTTAGTAGAAGTCGGTGGCTGAAACTCAAATAAGTTCCGTTCGACTAAAAACCTCAAGCCGCGGTCGTGCGTGGGGGCAGTTTCGGAATGGATTTACCGACGTACCCCCGCCTGGCCCAACGGCTAAATAAGTTGTGCACAATTACAAACCAAATAGAACAGAAGATACAGTAGTTCCACCTTGCCTAGGGTTACCATGACGTGATGACGTTACAGGCGTTTGGCGCATCTGACCCGCATTAAGCGTGTGGCGGTCAGCCAAAAAACCTATCACAGACCAGAGAATCTCTATTGATGTCCCTGTAGTAAATCTCTTGATGAGCAATGAACCTTTTGTAACTTTATAACTATAGCGATCCTAACTATTTACCCGTAGTTTGAAGGGTACATATTGGAAAACCAATCGGTCCATAATGAGCTCTGACTTTGAAACAAAATAGCCGAAAGGTGAGTGGGGTCCAGACATGTGTAATTTACTCTAGTAATTGGAGGCGGATTAATAAATTGATTAGACGATTGGAATCGTAGCATGTCAAGCATATCATAATTATCACGCACAGTGGACACAGACTGACCCAACTGGATGTTGCGTGAACATATCTATTTCATTTTATTACCGTTTGAAGTCTACGCGCATACGTATTGAGCTTTTTAGCACATTTTTTGAGACTAATAAAACTCCGAATAAAACACTTATCCGTTCTTCCGTGGATTAGCCAGAATGCTAGGTTTTAATTATATGTTAAGACTACGTAGTTAATCATTCGAGTTACAAAATTTCAGAACTTGTTTGTTTTGTGAACTATTTTGGATACATAGTTTTACTTGTAATGTTCATTAAGTCGCACTTTGAATAAAAAAAATTGATTTTTTTTTTCTTGTTCTAGTCCACTGCTTACTCGCGTTTCCAGCTGCGAGGAAATTGCCCCCCCCCCCCCCTCTTCCTTACGGTTCCCTAGCACGACTACAATAGCGCCAAATAAATCATATTATGTACTTACTTCTTTTTTATGGTTTAGTGGCAACCAATAATTCATCCATCCATCAGGATTCCACAAAGTAACAGCTCGGGGAATCGCCAGTTGTTTATTTAAGTTTCACTCTATTGAGCTACTGACCTTTGGACAAGTATAGGCAAATGTATTAATACTACTTTCTCCCTAAGAGAAGGCCTGTGCCCTACAGTGGGAATAATATAGGCTACTTATTATTATTATTTTATATAAATACAAGTAATAATGCCATTAAAAACATAACTTGTAAAAAAACCAAGTCTCGCATCTCAGTTCTTCTACTGTAAAAAGTTGTGAGATCCATGTGATACCAAGTCAGTTAACTTATTCAGTCCCTACTTAAGGGTCCTTCTGTCTTAATTTTTTACGTAATTTGCTAACCTAACAACATTTTATAGTAACCATATCAATATTAAAAATCGTTTATGTTTTACATGGCTTTTTCTTTTAAAGTACATTTTTTTAAAGAGTAATATGTGTTATATTATACTGCCTGACAGAAGGCCTCTGTGTGGCCCAGCAGTGGAAGGTATATAGTCCACAAGAAGTCCACTGCTGGAAATAGGCCTCCTCCATGGATTTCCAAAAAGACCGGTGGTATGTTATGTTTGGTGGTAAAGGTCGCCGAACGAGCAATGGAGAGAGCTATGTTAGGAGTTTCACTGCGTGATCGGTTCAGGAATGACGAGATCCGCAGAAGAACCCGAGTTACAAATATAGCTCGAAAAATTGCTCCGTTTAACTAGCACTGGGCGGGGCACATAGCTCTGAGAACTGATGGCCGTTGAGGCGGAAAAGTTCTGACCTAGCGACCAGACGACGCAGCGTGAGCAGGCCCCCACCAGATTGGTTACGGTGGCGGGGAGTCGATAGATGCGGGCGGCACAAGACCAGGAAGCTTGGAAAACCATGAGGGTGACCTATGTCCTGCAGTGGGCGTCAAATGATGATGGGCTGATGATGATGATGATGATGACTAACAAATTAATAATAAAGAAATTAAAACAGTAAGGGGGTCCGCATACAAGAAACGTGATTTCTTAACGCACTTAGCTTTTGGTAGAGCAAAAACGGTAACGCATACCCACAAGTCTCAAACTTGGTATGGTTGCAGGGTCCGAACTGAAAGAAAGCAGACACAAAACTTTCGTAAGCACTACAAAAATCAAGTAAGTGAATCCGGAATTAAGCCAATAATATATTTATGTTGGAACAGAACCCTAGGTGCGCGAGCCTGACTCGCACTTGGCCGGTTATCATTGCAAAAAGAGGCGCTCACGCCTCATGGAACCCCTAAATTAACAACAACAAAAGCAACAACAGCGCCTTCACCTCATTAAAACAGCTAACCACACGATTTTTTTACTTTTTAATTGCTCCAGACAGCAACGTCGGAGGGACTAGCCAGCAAATCCAATTTTTCGCCGCCCGTCCGGACAACTCTAGCGAATATTTCGGCCGGCCATCGCGCCTAGGGCGAAGCATTCGCGCGGCAGGAGTGGACGAAGTTGTAACCGCGGAGTGTTTTGGGTCATTCCAGTCTGCCCCTTATTCTCTAACCTAATTGACCATGGCGGGCAGCGGCTGGATGAGGATGGCCGAGGATTGAAAGAAATGGCGGGCCTTCTAAGAGGCCTATGTCTGGCATAATTGATACGAGACGTGTTATTGAAATAAGGTAAAACCTGAAAAATAAAAAAATACAATTGAGAATTGTAAACTTTAAATAAAATGACTAAACTTTTGTTTTTTTGATTTGGTTTTATTGCTTACTTGAAGTGGTTTATCAATACTGAAGAAACCGTTTTCGAGTTGGAATCGATTCTGTTTCTGAACAGTTTATCCATTAGATAATCTATCGATTTATTGAACCACTTCCAATAATGTTCCTTTTTATCTCAATATGATTTATTTCACACAAATGGAACGCTTCATGTTTCTAGGTATACTGTACGAAAAAAAATATATATGGACTATACAAAATATATAAATTTGTTCACTGCTAATAGAATACTTGGTCATGCTACGAAAATGCACTAACAGAATCGAGGCCACGTAATACAGTTAGTTTGGCGCTACAATTCCTTGGATTGCTACGAAAGTAGCTTTAAGCAAACACGGCTTAGGACGCCCACCAGCTCGCTGGACCAAAGATCTGAGGCAAATTTCTGCTGGATGAGGATGGCTGAGGACAGAAATAAATGGCTTATCTTTGGGGAGGCCTATGTACAGCAGAGGACGAATATAGGCTGATTGATTGAATAGAGTTCTCGAGTAGAGACCACGAACTGGCAAACGCAGCATAGGACCCACTGGACCTAGCTTGCTGGACAGACGATCTGGGGCAGATTGCTATATTCAGCAGCTCGATGAGGATGGTCGAGAACAGAAAGCGTGCCTTGGGAGAAGCCTATGTCCAGCAGTGAACGAATACGATCTGATTTATTGATAGATGCATCCTCCTTTGACTGAAAAAGCCATTTTTTTGTCGTAGCGGAACGAACCGAAAATATTCCATGGCCCCCGGGCTGGCGAGCCGCCATTACACGCGTTATTTGATAAAGCTCTGGATAATGAAATTTCGGTGTTAAAATTTTCCGACGATGATTATAGGTACCTACTACAGACGGACACTATCCGATCCCCAGCAATATAAACAAAGCTGTTATTTGCAAACAATAATAGAAGGTAATATAACAACGAGAAAAATATATTGTTTTTCGTGCATCAATAAAGTAAAATACCACACAATTGGGTAATTGTGTGGTATATTATTAGTTTGTTTGTTACGCTTTATTGCACAAAAATTTAAAAATTAAAAACTTAAATAACAGGTAAGTGTAGATGTACAAAGGGGGGCTTATTACAAAACATTTGTCTTCCAGCCTGCCTAAGAGAGGTTTTGAATAATAAAACAGAGAATGGGAGATGGAATAAAGCTCAACAAGAAAGAAAACCACCTATTCATATCATAACTTATATTTAGTTGTGCGTGAAGTCGACACGAAAGAAGAATTTTCTGGGCAAAGTCAGGAACAATATACTTGTCCCTTCCCAACAAGACTTGTCATCCAAAATACGAAGTGCATTAATTCAATATAGGTACTAGTAGGGTGCTTGTGGCTGTCGACAGTTCTATCGCGTGCAGTTGTCAGAACCAGGTCATTGCAATGAGCTCTATTGGACGAGTTTTTATTGGGACTTCAATACCCAATACCAATGGGCTTTGTCGTATTATATGAAATATAAAAATATGTATGTAAAAGGTGCATAAACCTTATAAAAAGTGTAAGGGCTTTTAAGCCTTTTGTCCTGCTTATAATAACAGTGGTTTACGATTTAGCTGTTAGTGTCTTGATACCACGACTATAGGCAACATTTACCTGCACTATTCCAGTGAAGTCCTCATCTTAGTCTGTATGTTAGTGCTCGAAGAGATATTGATTTGATAGTCTGATCAAACTGTGCGCAACCAACTACCCCTCACAAGACACCCTCTATCTGCAGATTTAGATGACTGACTCTGATGAAAAATAGACGTGCATACAGGGTGAAACAAAATGTCTATAAAATAAGCAATTGGTTTTGTGAGGCCTTATTGTATAACAAATGTGTAACATAATTTTGTATTAATAAATACAATACAAAAATACCGATTATTGGAATGGGGTCTCTTTATTGTAATTCTGGGCCATATGCTACGGAAGCGCTACCTCGTAAAACTTTAAATATGCCGTATATTTTGGGTGACTTCAAAGCCTTAGTAAAATAAAAGTGCCCTAACAATAGCTATCGTATACGCTAGTATCCACTTTCCAAAAATATCTCGACACAAACTCGAATCTATGAGAACCATTAGTAGACAGCCAGAGCGGTGCGTGCGAGCCGCCGGTCCGCGAGTCATTGTTTCAATAGACGGAGAGGCGGAACTAATTGTCCGCGATTTTTTTAAAACATGATTAATTCTCAACTCGAAACAAGATTTGTCAAGCATTTTTTATTTTTATTTACATATTATAAGCAATAGTGTTACTTACGTGGTGCTAACAATTCGCAGATGTACGTAACTTTGAAAATAAACAAAGTCATAGGTACATGCCCGCACTGGGGATCGAACTGTGAAGGAAAACATCGTGAGGAAATCCGCGGCTTGGCTGGCTCCACACAAATTGAATTGTCTTTCCTGTGAGCTAGGCTGACTAAGCTGTCAGGATGGTATAGGTGCTGGGCAAGACTACAACATCTAAAAAACAAAGTTCCAGGCAGCGTCCGAGTTGTCCCTTCACTCATCTAGTCTGCGTGATCTCAGCGTCATCTCATTACGTAGATGCAGAGGCCAATAATTTTTTTTTAAGTAGATGGAATTTCCAATTACTAATTACGTAACCTAGGCTGTCAATATTTCAGCGTGTGTACCTCATATAATCCTTTGTGCCGATAAAGCCTTTACAAAATAGATGAGCTTGTTAGTAGAAGTCGGTGGCTGAAACTCAAATAAGTTCCGTTCGACTAAAAACCTCAAGCCGCGGTCGTGCGTGGGGGCAGTTTCGGAATGGATTTACCGACGTACCCCCGCCTGGCCCAACGGCTAAATAAGTTGTGCACAATTACAAACCAAATAGAACAGAAGATACAGTAGTTCCACCTTGCCTAGGGTTACCATGACGTGATGACGTTACAGGCGTTTGGCGCATCTGACCCGCATTAAGCGTGTGGCGGTCAGCCAAAAAACCTATCACAGACCAGAGAATCTCTATTGATGTCCCTGTAGTAAATCTCTTGATGAGCAATGAACCTTTTGTAACTTTATAACTATAGCGATCCTAACTATTTACCCGTAGTTTGAAGGGTACATATTGGAAAACCAATCGGTCCATAATGAGCTCTGACTTTGAAACAAAATAGCCGAAAGGTGAGTGGGGTCCAGACATGTGTAATTTACTCTAGTAATTGGAGGCGGATTAATAAATTGATACTTAAACTTTTAACTTTATGCTTGAATAACTAGCTTTAAATTCATAATGATTTTAAAGTACCTAAGGTATATGTAGTCTTGTAATGTTCATGTTCGTCTTTTATGACTTTTACGTTATGAGTTGATATAACGGGTATATTTTTACTTACGCCCTTCTAAAGCCTACGTTTTCTTTGCATCATAAATCATAATGATATTTTTTTGCAAAGGAACCATGCCACGGAAATCAACGGCTTAAAGCGTGGGGCACTTATGAAGGACGTGAGACGAGGGCGCGAAAATTATATAGAGTTCGCGTCCTCGCCCCGTCTTATGTTTGTGAGCAAAGTCCCATCGTTTCAGTACATTTTCTATGAAAGTGTTTAAAGGATGCCGGGCCTTCGTCTCACGTCCTACCTATGTGCACCACGCCGAATAGGTAGAGATTGCGGTACAAAGCCGCGCTTTTTGGCATATTTAAGAGTAAACCATTAATTATCTTAATAAAGAACAATTCTTCCCAGAAACAAAAGAAATTTTGTAGTTTTTTTTTTTATTCAGAAAATGTGTGCCGGCCAAAGGTTTCACTTCAAAAAATTAAATAAGCATTTCACATGTCTTTTAAATGAAAACAATGTACTGAATGTACCTAAAATTTTGAGCAATGCACCTTTCCAAAACAAAAGGTATTCAAAAAAGTTACTGACCCGCCCGGCTGACGAAAGAAAGGACGCCGCGTTTTTTCTCGCTGTCTTTTCTCCTATACAACTCGACCAGAAGACAGCGATTACATTTTAATTTGGCATTCAACAAATAGAATGTACCTGAATTCTTTACGTTGAAATAAATCTCTAATTTCTGATTTCTGACGTTAGAGTGACGCGTGTATTCTTGGATCTAGACAATTACTCACTATCTAATGGGAATGGGTAGATGTAGCCAGCTTTGGAGGCCTGTTCCGCTTGGCAAGAAATGAAGAAGAATATGGGGAGCCCCGGCTGCCTGAGTGATCTTAAACGATCACGAAGGTTAAGCAACACAGGGCGCGTTCAGTGCATGGATGGGTCGCCGTCTATGCCTAACGCTAGTGGCATTTTTCCGAGCGGTTCCGTGCTTCGCAAGGCACGTTAAGCTGTTGGTGCCGGCTGCCGTCGATAGATGGCAGTCGTTAAGCCAAGTCAGAGGCCTTAGGGCGGCTTGACAACTTCTGACAGTAGACGAGCCACTAGTCTAAAGCCTCCACCAATTCGGACTTGGCCCCCGTGGTGGAGTATGGCCTATACCTTCCTCAGGGAAGAGACCCGTGCCCCTCGGTGGGGGCATAATGGGTTGATGATGATGATGGGGAGCCAACGGCCAACCTCCAATAGTGGATAAGCAGAGGAAGAAGAACAATAAGTGCGATGTGATTTTTTTTCCTTCACTATTGTGCCAGTCTTTGGTCATACTTTGCTCCCATCGCCTGTCAAAAGCTAAATTCTACACAGAGACGTCAGGGCCCTGCATGCGGCTAGGTAATTGGGTCACATCACTTGGCACGTCATGTTCACGCGGTAGCTGTGGGCTTATCGCAGTCTTGAGTTTACGATGACGATATGCAAACTTTTGGTATTGGCATTGCTGACGTTTTTGGTTTCCGCAACTCGACTACTGGAGGGCCTATTTTGCGTATTTGGAAGGTTTCATTCATTCCTGCCACCCCGACTCCTCCAGGAATGCATGAAAACTAGCTCGAACTAGCTTTAGATTCATCTGCCCAATTACGCGCACCAGATCCTGCTGGGAATCCTGACGTTTGCGATAAAAAATAATTTTTTTTTATTCAAAGTAGCACAGAAACTGCGACTTAATGAACGTTACAAGTTAAACTAGGTGTCCATTTCAAAATCTAGATCATTTTCGAGAAAAAATGGACAAGAAAACTCCAATTAGATTAGATTCTGATAGCAATTAGAATGGAATTTGACAGTTAGACGATTGGAATCGTAGCATGTCAAGCATATCATAATTATCACGCACAGTGGACACAGACTGACCCAACTGGATGTTGCGTGAACATATCTATTTCATTTTATTACCGTTTGAAGTCTACGCGCATACGTATTAAGCTTTTTAGCACATTTTTTGAGACTAATAAAACTCCGAATAAAACACTTATCCGTTTTTCTAGGTTTTCTGTGGCATAAGAGCAATTTCACTGCAATCTAAGTTTGAGTCAAGTCTCCTATTTAATATATTGTTGATTGCTTCCACAGTAATGAATTTTCACACTTTTGATAGGCCCATCGTGTTATCTAGTGACGGGTGCTTGTGTGAGCCCGGCTTTAGATTTAATTAGCGTAACGAGCCGTTTGATTGGGGTAACTGATGGTTAAAGCCGGGTTTTGACGGTCTTAGTACGCTCGGACCGTGTGTGCGTCGTCATAATCAACTAAAACTGTACGCACACCGTTCAGTCAACAGCACACCAACCTTTACATTTTCGCCGCAAAATAGCCCGTAACGTAACTGAGTACATTACACGGCGTAAATTTGAAGCAACAATCGATTCTTTACGCCAGTTAAGGCTTTGCGGTTGTCGGTGTAAACCTTTTACACCATTTTTGTTATTTCTTTTCGTTCTGCTCTACCATTTTTAAACACAAAATGTAAAATTACGTCACCTACTCTAGAGTTCTTTTGGATTTGAACTCTATCTTTGGAACAATAAAGTTGTCATCACTTACAATCTACAATTTTAAAATAAACGCAGTTTCTTTGGAAGTCGTATACATTTTTATCAATCATTACCTCAAGAACCCTCAGAGTACTATGCTTTAAACACCTTTAGACTCTAAAGTTTAGAGCTTGTTTTAGTATATGTTTCCATTAGCTTTCACTCTGTTTATTCAAAATTATTAAGTTAGCTCTTATTGGTGTTTCGGTATTCTTATCTACATAGATAGAATATTCTTTATTGAACACAGAAATTACAATAACATACATGCTATAAAGACATAAACTCACGCCTGTATCCCGAAGGGGTAGGCAAAGACTTGCCACGATTCTGACAAACATCTTCCGCTTCATCGACATTCATCAGTCGCTGCATGTACGCAGGCCGATTATTAATTTATAAAAATCTCGTGTCATAGTGTTTGTTATGGAACTCCTCCGAAGAAATTTTCAAAGTATTATAATTTATTTATTTTTATAATTGACCCGGCAAACTTTGTTTTACCATCTATGACCTATTCTCAGCCCTATTAAATATACAATAGGGCTGAGAATAGGCCGTAGATGGCCAACGTTTTCCGGGTCAGCTAGTGATAAATAATAACTTCCACACAACACAATCACTTTACACATGGGTAGTACGGCCGTTTGAGTCACGCATTTTGTGGCGCAAAAATGTCGAAATTTGACAATTAATTTCCTGGAAAGTCGCGACTTCAAATTTAATACGCGCGACTCGCGTCGTCGTACTACCGATGCTAGCCCCAAACTAGGATACTCTGTGCTCTGCAGTGTTGCCACCTTGCAGAAAACTTTCTCACCAGTTTTGTCCTGTAATATCACTAGATTTAAGTATATTTTCTACTAAACAAGTCACTAGAATTCACTAAATAATTTAAAATGGGATCACAAGGTTAACTAGTTTTGGTCTATAATTTAGGGATATTAAAAATAAAAATGTAATATTTAGGGATATTAATGGGTTACTTACTTACTTACTCTTAGGAATATTTAACTAAAAAATACCAATATTCACTGAATAGGTAATTTAAAATGAAATCACAAAGTAAATCTAAATCAATATTTTAATTATGACTTCAATTAACAATAATTAACTTAAAACAATTAAAATTCAACGGCGAAAACTTCTGGAGGTATGTCTTCATAATTTTTGTCACGGTATACATTTGATTGATTAGTCGGGGAATCCCCAAGCATAACCAAATAAAGACCACAGATTAAATTACTCTATAAAGTCGTCTAAAGATACGTTCCAAAACAAGTAATTTTTACTTGGTACTATGAAAATTTTACGTTGACCCAAAACCAAATTATTCTTCAGTGACTTTTCTTTTAAAAGATCTAGTGACAAAATCACTAAAATGGCATCACTGGTGCTCTGATAACAAGGCAAGGACATCAAAAACGTGGAAACAACACCCACACTGAGGTCAAGGTCTGAGGACAACATTTGTACAAATGTGTGGCGGGCCTCAGCAAGCAAAAAAATATGAGTGTGTATTTTCCATTGAGCCTTGATGAATATAGGCTCTCTCCGTTCAAGCATATCTTCTCCGTCGCGTCATCTTTTTATTTTGCGAACTATCTATCATATTATATTCTTTTTGTTGCACTGGGACTTGAACCCGCGACCTCCGGCTAAACGTAACCGTGCACGGTTAGCCAGAGGCCGCGGGTTCAAGTCCCAGCGTGGGTGGAATTTTTAGCCTTTAGATTGGTTTTTGAAGCTATCAAAACTGTCTAGCAAGAATTTCAATATATTATGCTGACTGAATCAGCTTATGTATTTCGAAGTGCAAATGCATAAATAATCATAATGCATGTAACTGAACATGTAATTCCGTGTAGCGCCGGAGCGTCACTCCATTTCCTTCCGTGGATGTCGTAGAAGGCGACTAAGGAAATACATTATCAGGAGACGGGCAGCAGCGTCTTCCTGAGATTCCAACCGCATACTGCGATCGCCAACCCGCCTGCCAAGCGTGGCGATTATGGCAAAACCCTTCATGGTCAGGAAAACCATGAGGGAGGCCTATGTCCTGCAGTGGGCGTCAAATGGCTGATGATGATGTAACTGAAATTCAGTATTTTAAGTAAGTGAATCTGGAGTGAATTGGATCCGCATACTGCGATCGCCAACATGCCTGCCAAGCGTGGTGATTACGGCAAAACCTCTCATGGTTATGAAAACCACGAGGGAGGCCTATGTCCTACAGTGGGCGTCAAATGGCTGATGATGATGATGATGAATCTGGAATTAAGTTAATAATGTTTGCATCATACTTACATCAAACTGTCTCATACTTACGCTTGACTACCATGCCGGTGGTCAGGGGTTATATTTCCGCTGGTGGCTGTCGTATAACCGTAATTTGTTCAATTGTCTTCAATCTGGCTATTTTTAATTTATTTCTGGTTACCATATCACGGGTTATCCCAGTTTTGGGACCATGACAAATGAATGAAGCGTGGATGTCATAAAAAAATAAATGTGTCTGTATTTCCTTTTTTCACAAGCAAGTTGGTTTACGGGTTGAACAGTGACATAAAATAAGTCCTTTTTAACTGAATACATTGAACTTAAGAGTAATACCGTTGTAGAACGAATACGATTCCTCTTAAACACCACTAAAATGAAGTTACAACGGTATTTTCCTTTGTCCAACCTAATTTTACGACTGTTCTAGAGGAATAGTGCTTTAGTAATACTATGTTAAATATATGTACAAAGTAGGCTGTAGTTCCTGTAAAATAAAAAGTTACACTCCATTTCCGCTTTCTACTCTGCCACACTCCTGCCAAACTGTAAATGGAACTACGCTGCCAGCAAAAACAACGTGAACTGTAACTATTTCGGGCGGGCAAAAATAAACATGCGTTGCTTACGAAGTGAGGCCTCAGGAGTCCGTTAATTACTACTCTCCAGGCTCAGTTAATGAAGCTGTATTTTGGAACTGGACAACGTGTGGTCGGCAAAGTTTGCCCATTACCCTGACCGTTCGATCCTGCTAGGAGTACGACTTTCAGGGACCACTGATAGTACGGTTGTCGACTTATGAAATTGTTGGTTTTCTTACAATAAATTATAAAAGATTCTTTACAATTTCTAAGATTGCAAAAAAAACGTGAAAATCAAATTTAATAATAAAGCTCATGTTCGATTTAGATGCGCACAAACACATCATCGTCAAGTGTGGCGTCCATGTATTAAAATTAAAACATCTGACAGAGTCAATGTTTTCTACTGGTCTTGTAAACTTCTGTCAAGTCTTAACAGAATAAACCCCCAGGGCCGCGTTTCATAAAACTAGGATTCAAAGTTTATTATGACAATTCATTGTACATTGCACGAGATTAGCTGAGGACCAGCGAGGTTGACGTGACGTGAGCCTATCAGACAGTCGGCGTCTTTTATGCGCTGTGTAGATAGACAGATGTACATTGCGCAGACTGTCAATATAAATAGTACCTACAAAATAAGTCGAGTCTCTATGTTATTCTGTCTCTATGTCATCTTTTTTAGGGTTCCGTACCCAAACGTTGCCAAACAGGACCCTATTCCGCTGTCTGCCTCCGCTGTCTGACCGTCCGTCCGCCCGCCCGTCTTTTAAAGGGATCTATCTTTGGAAACATAATAGGCATTAGCCAGTTGAAATCTTAAAACAAAAGTTGTAGGATATGAATTATTACGGCGGATTACCTACCAAATAATAAAAATTAAAAAATAGTAAAATATAAGGGAGGTCTCCACACAACAAACTCGTTTCTTCGCTGTTTTCTGAACACGCTCTATCGCAAAAACGGTAATACATACAGGCATCAAACGAGGCGTGATTGTGTGACTTATTATATATTCTAACGACAAATAATAAAAAATGGCCAAGGGCGAGTACGGAACCCTCGTTGCGCGAGTCCGACCCGCACTTGGCCGGTTTTTTATGGTTTCTGTGTCGTGAAATAAATGAATACTCGTCGTAAGTCGTCCAACCGGCTGACACACTGAATCACAAACAGCAGCGGCAGAGCTGATATCAGGATGTCATATCCATTCCGAAATCAAACCGAAGCTCGAGTGCCATAAAGCGACAAAGTAAACCCCCGAACAAACATATCCGCACGCATCTCTCCAACTATGAAAACATTATCACACTCAACGGGGAGTCCTCTGAATAAAAGGGAAAGATATGGAAGTCCCAATCAGTATTAGTTTGGTTTATATTTGAAGAAATATGTCCATAACTCACACACAATTTATCAAAAAACTAATTGCATCCAAAGCCGTAAACCCTAATTAATAAACCTTACAAAGCAGAAAAAATAACAAAATCTTTTTTTCGGAAAAAATAATAATTTAACTAAACTAAATCGTAGGTTGACAGTTGTAAATAACCAAATCTAACCAACATTGTGTTTCAGGTACTGCGCATTTTAGAAATAACCCTGTATAGTCGACCTTTACGTTGTTGCAAAATCGTAGCAACCGTATAGGAAAACGGTAAAATAAAGCTGGCATAGCCCAACTGGTAGAAAATAAAAGAATCGGTATATTTTGACCGGTACTTCAGATTCTAAAAGCGGTTATCAACGATACACAACATAAGCATTAAGCAAGCAGCCTATATGCGTCCCACTGTAGGCCACAGGCCTTCTCCCAGGGTTTATGGGCTTAATGACTACGCGTGCCCACCGCGGATTGGCAATTTCAAGCGCTAAGGTATGTGAGTAGCTCAGACACTCAGGTTTCCTCACCATGTTTTCCTTCACAGTTAGCGAGTGTCATTGCTACTATAACTCCACAAATGTACATAACTTAGAAAACAAAGTCATAGGCACATGCACGCACGGGAAATCGAACCTGGGTCTCTCGCTTCCGAGTCCAATGTTCTACGCACTGGGCTACCACCGCTTTTTTAATTATGTTATAGTTAGCCTTTTATGTCTCTCTACGTCACGCCGACTTATCGGCGTGAAGACTGAAACTGCACTCGCGGCGATTTGTCAAACTTTCCCCGCGCTGTGAAAACACCAACAGTCACATAACCATCGACACGCGACCCCTATAACACCCCCAAAGCACCCCTCTAGGCTGCGAAATATAAAGTGTACAGAGAGCTTAGGTGGGTCAAGCTAAGCTGGCGGAATAAGACGACAGATTGAGAGTATCACATCTCATGTATAATTCAGAAACGACTGTTCGGATCGCGACTGAACTAAGTTCGCTCATAATGCATTTTGTTAACGGTATAGCTAGTCCAGTATGAAAGATTGCAACGCATTCATGAATGTTTTCGCGTGAGTCGTACATCGCTCAATGGGGATGTAGTACTGAGTAGTTTGGGACAAGGATAAAAGTGACTCCACACAAGATCTTGCTTTAAAATGCTGTGATGGGGGCCCGATTAATACGGCCCGAAGGCAGCGGCTAACATAGTAACATAGTACATTGACATTCAGCAAACAGAATGTAAATTCTTCACGTTGAAATAAATTATTGATTTCTGATTTAACTAAAAATTCATTTCATACAACATTCTCTTTAAGCCCTACTTAAATCATATTTATGAAATCGTACTTAGATAACATACCTACTATTTTTGTGCCTTTATTTACCTGAATAGCTAATGTGCTAGTCCCGAAGGTGTACGAGTATGTAGCAGCGTGGACAATATAGGCTTCTACCTCCCAGTTTCTCGTATACTAACAATCAATTAATCTATTGTTAACCGCTGTCAGTGTTTTTTTGTGTGTACTTTGACCAACTGACAGCTGGCTCGTAACAGTACCAGATTGTTAGCGTACGAGAAACAGGGGATAGGCACTTCTAGCATCGGTAAACTGTACTATCTAATGTTCACAACCAAAGTTTGCTCTGTATGCAAAGGAGAACACAGTGTGCGCTGAATCTGGAAGTTTTTATGACTCTACCTGTTTACGTATGCGAAATATGAAAGATAATTCGAGAAGTTTAGTACAATGTTCATAAAATGGTGTACAGTTGAAATATTAATACACTAGTCATTTCAGCGCAAATTTTACGATAGTTTTAAGCCATTAACGAAGACACATTTTTATTTTTCAAAACCGCCGCCATCGCGAGTTTTTTGAAGACAGCGCCAAAAAAAAACAAGTTATTGCATCATGTGATTCATGAATCATGAGAAATCATGACTTACTGGATCATGGACTAAGGGCCAGGTTCTGAATTGAGAATTTCGCTCAGTAAAGGTAGTAATGTACGACTCACGCGAAAACATTCATGAATGCGTTGCAATCTTTCATACTGGACTAGCTATACCGTCTTAGAATTATCTATAGTGTTGTGTCTTCGAATTCCTCGCAATAGAGCGTGACAGAACGTTACTTAAGTATTTACTTAGTGTAATTCTCAATTCAGAAACCGGGCCTATGTTACTATTAAGCCTAGGTTGATATTAGTTACAAAATACAAAAAAAATATAAAAAATATATATATGTCGCGTCGAATTAATACACTCCTCCTTTTTTGAAGTCAGTTAAAAAATATTTTGTAACTAATATCAACCTAGGCTTATATATATATAGTCGGTGCCCAGTTTTATGACTAGCACATATATTTTGGGCACCGACTCCAAACTATACTTCTACAATACCTACATATATACATACTTCTAATTGTTTAAATAATTCCTGACTTTTTAGTGCTGTAGTGTTTCGAAGTCGGTTTTTATTTTTTAACTATTAAACGTCAAACAATTTTATTAACAACAATCAGCAACAAGAATACGAAATTTTCTTTGTAACCAGGCTTGTTGCCCTTTCTACTGTTTTGATAAATTCGCATTGATTTTTAACGTATGCTTTGGAAACTCAAAACAACTAGTTGTGTATTACCACAACTAAAACGAATTGAACATTTTCCACTTATCGGAATGTTCACGAAAATATTATCTGCTATTTTCATTTAGCGTAAATTTATAGAACCTCTAGGCTTTGTTCCAATAGGTCCAGTACCTATTGGAACAAAGCCCAGAGTGCACGTTCTTAAATGCACAGAACCTAAAAATCTCTATTTCCTGCAATCTATTTCAAAATTTCGATAAGACCCTAAACACCTTCCGGAATAAAAAGCCTATTTTAAAATCATTTAATGCCTTATATCCTCTTATATCCCGCCGAAATCCTTTGTGAAACCGTTCAGAGACTTGAAAGTACCCTGGCGTGGTTCCAAAATTCGCTAATGGAACCCTCCCGCCCGTGACCGCGCTTGCATCGAGTGCCTCCACGGATGTAAAAATTATTCACCAATTCATTCGCAAATATCCTTTTAATAAGAAGCCCGTATTTTAATTCGCGTGTGTGGAACATCGCCAAGAAATAAGTGCTCCCGCTACGAAGATGATGAAACACGAGCCACAGACGTCACTGTGCAGGTGTGGATACGGGAAAAAAAGTACGGTACGATAAGGGAAAGAAGAAGAAAGATGGATACTGAAATTAGGATAAGAACCTAAAAACATAACATAAACTCACGCCTGTATCCCAGAGGGGTAGGCAGAGACCAGGGACTGCCACTTGCTACGATCCTGACAGATCACTTTCGCTTCCTCAACATTCATTAGTCGTTGCATGCACGCACGCCGGTTTCGGGTACTTTTTATCTTGCCCTTTCTTAATACATCCTCTATTTGGTCGAAGTATGTCCGTCTGGGTCGTCCCTTACCCGCCCTTCCATCCAAGAAAAAATTAGAATAAGAATTAGAAAAAAATACTAAAAATGCAGTAGTTTAATTGAAAATAAAAACTCGATGATATTAGGATGGTTACTTGCTACGATGAATTAAATAACAGAGACAATATTATTTTAAAGAGTATCGGTTGCATTTTCTTATAGACGGAGATTGATTATAACGTATTTTGGAGATCAAAATGTTGCAAGAAGTATTTTTAAGAATAACACTTTTTCACGAGCTACTCAAACTCTTTCCACTTTTTTCATACCTACCAGATTACCAGATTTGGCTAAAAACTTTCGAAATTTCGGAAAGAATTCTGACTGCATGTGGCAGGCCTTATCCAAGCCACAAGCGCAAGACGAGCCAGCGCGCGATAAAATTGCCGTCAGAGTAGAGCTCGCTAACGAATCCGCCGTTTCAAGGCAATAATTGCGTACAGCTTTACGCATTCTTGTAATATTGTGAATACGTTATCGTTAGGTTTTAATTAAAACACGCATTGCATCAAGTTGTTTATATCATCTGCAATTCTTCAACATACTCATCTACAGTCTGATTACCAAAAAAAATCAAGTGATCAGAAACCATTATTTTGGTCTGTAGAAAACATTAATAAACAGCAGTAAAAAGTGAAAGTGAAAATATTTATTTACCATAAAATCAATTTTTTACATCATACAAATCAATAAATATGTATTATTTTTATGGTAAAAGGCTTATTGCTATGACTGCATGCGTAGTCAGTAGCGCTGGTTTTCAGCCCGTCCCCTGGAGTACGTGGCCAGCAGTCAATCCAAATTTGATCAGCAAATAAACTCATGTTGGCCAGCAAAATAAATAATCTAGCTGCAAAATTATTAGTTAGTCTGCAAAGCATAAAGGAATAAATAACTCATTTCTATGGATTTCTAATCATTTGTCTTATTTTCTTAACACTATAATATTAAAATATGATACTCGAGAAACCCATCCCATTCTCTGACCAAAATTAATTTTAGTTCAGTACCAAATTGTAACTTACAATTTGGTAACCAATCAAATTAAGAGCTGATCAATTAGGAATTTCTGGATGCTTAATGCTCTATGCGAACCAAAACAGTACTTTTTCCGATTTTTTAAGTTCGACCAAATAGGGGATGTAAATTAGCTAAGGGCAAGATAAGAATAAGAATAAAAATAAGAATAAGAAGAAATTAAGGAGTACCGACTAATAAGTGTTGATGAAGGGAAAGGGATCTATCACGATCGTGGCGGGTGGCGGACCCTGGTCTCTGCCTACCCCCTATACAGGCGTGAAATTATGTTATGTTTGTTGTTTATATTATACCCCTTTCTTTACGTTCCTATGAAATAGATAAATAATAATAATAAAATAAAATCGTTTATTTACTTTACAAAATGTTTACAGTAACATAATCGGGCAAGAACTTCCTTTTAAGTATGGAAATACCTGTATCGGGAAGCTCCGCTCTTCCACACTTGGACGTGGCATCTATTCTTTGTCTTACACATACGTTATTTGATATTACCTAAAGCAGAATAAAACACAAATCGACTTAGTTTTCTAGGTAATTATTAGCGTATAGCGTGTAATAGATACACCTAAAGTAACCCTTATATTTATACACAATAGGTCCAAAGTCTATCTATAAATTGGATATCAATGCTTGTTGATTACGAAGGTCGAGCCTCTCTAGATCAAGTGTAAACGACAGTCTCTCATCGGAGGAAATGATCAATTTCCTAGGGCCTCGACAAAGCCTGCCTGCCTGCCTTTATACGAGTACCTTAGGATTCTGTACTTAAGGTAACGAAAGAGGTATTTACAAAACATACGTGGGTAGAGGTCAAAGTAATCGTACATGCGCTAAAAAAACTATGGCCGCTACCTTTTTCACTTATTAATAAAATTATATTAAGTAATTAACTATATCAAAGTTCCTTTTGTGGTTTAAACATTAAAAAACTATTAAAAAATAAGGGATTTTATTATTTCAGGAAACTAATATATAGATAAAATGCAACAAAACAAAACTTTAAAATTTCAGTCTCATACAATATGAATGTGTCTGCTTCCCTAATCCAAATTTTCAAATTGTAAATATCTTAAACAATGATATGTGTCAGTTTCGAGATTCGATGGGCTGCTTACGTCACAAGGCGAATTATTTTACACAAGTTATCAATTAACAAGAATAATAACTTCAGCACAACACAATTACTTGTACAGTCGGCGGCAGGTCAACCTTTACAATTTCATTGCAAAGTCACCTGTAACGCAACCGAATAGAGAAGGTGCGTGTAAAGGTTGATGGTCTGTCGACTGTACTGGTCCCAAAGGAGGATACCCTGTGCTATGGTAACCAGGCAAGGACGTCACTAGCATGGAAAAACACCCAGACTGAGTCTGTTTGTACAATCGCACCTTGATTTCCTTAACGTCACTAAACAAAAATCATCAAAATGGAGGTAAGTACCGCCTACCTACCATCTAACCTACAATCTCGGGCCTATGTTTGCTGAAGACACTGGTTTGAATAGTTCACTAAAAAGCCCCTAGATGGCATTGTGTCGTTAGGTACTTTCTCGCGGAACGCATGAGTTTTAACTGAAGAATGACACCTTCGCTGAAAATGTGTGTATTTCGTTTAGTGACGTTAAGGAAATTAAGGTGCGATGAAGTACGGCGGTCTCCAGTGGGTATCTTTGTTTGGACTTACCTTTTTTTTTTCAAGGATGACACACGCCAAAGCGGTGGCGTTGGCGGTGACGGTGGCGGTCAATACATAAATCGTCTTGTATGCACCGCCAACGCCGCCGCGTTGGTGTGTTTTATCCTTTAGCAATTTTTGCAATCATTAGAAGCGAGTGGCGTTAGCGCAACGGTGGAAGCCATGCCTCACCTACGTGAGGTCGTGCGTTCGAATCCTTATACGATTGTACGTAAGTATCGATAACTATGTTTACGTACATTTGCGAATTCGTTGAAGCAATGAGAATATCAGAGTTTGAGATAAGATAAGATAAGATTATTCTCTATGGTATACCGCAAAAAAACGTTACAGAAACAGCGATGACAAAAGAAGAGATACAATTGACGCCCTTATTGCTAATAGCAATTTCTTCCAGGCAACCTCATATTGATGAATTTGCCGAAGGAGAAATAGGTACAATGTCCCAACTAAACGGCTAAGTGCGGGTTCAATTCTGTAACTAAATATAATAATCAGTAGATGCTATGT
This sequence comes from Yponomeuta malinellus, assembly GCA_947308005.1. Lineage (NCBI taxonomy): Eukaryota > Metazoa > Arthropoda > Insecta > Lepidoptera > Yponomeutidae > Yponomeuta > Yponomeuta malinellus. The sequence continues at coordinate 7,471,229 of OX371006.1, read as the reverse complement.
TTGCTACGCAACTTGAGGGTCTGAGGTGCCCACATACTCGTACCTCAGCGCTTGAAATTGCCAATCCTCGGTGGGCACGCATGGTAACTAAGCCCATACTCTCTCTCTCTGAGAGTGCCCTGCAGTGGGACGTAGAACAGACTAGATAAAAAAATGCTACGTCTTCGAAACGTTGTCTGGAAAAGATCGCTTTAAGCGATCGCATGTAATTATTTTTTCTGGTTATGCAATAAAGTAAGTATTAAGCATAAGCAGCCTATATACGTCCCACTGTAGGGCACAGGCCTTCTCTCAGGGAGAGAGTGTGGACTTAATCGCCACCCGTGCCCACTGGGGATTGGTAAGTATTACGCAAGTATTATTATTCTCTATACATGTATCCGGGATGCTTGAAAAACCATGTGGCAGGCCTATGTACTGCAGTGCGCGTCAAATGGCTGATGATGATACATATATCTATCTAGCTATCTATCGAGCGGTGATAGCCTAGTAAACTCGCTAAAGTTGTTTTGTTCGATCAAGATAACGCCTCAGCGCACAAGTCTACAGTTGCGATGGCTGCCATCCATGATGCTGGCTTCGAATTGGTGGAACATCCTCCATGTTCTCCAGACCTTGCTCCTAGTGACTTTTATCTATTTCCGAGATTGAAAGAATATCTAAGAGGCCAGAAATTCGACGATGATGACGCAGTGATCGCCACAGTACCTACAAGGTTTTTTAAAGAATCAAGATGAAGATTTTTTTAAGAATGGAATTTTAGGTTTAGAGAAAAAAGATATGCTAAAGTGTATACAACTAAAAGGTGACTATGTTGACAAATAAAATAACATTTGATAAAATTTAATTGCATCTTATTCATTTCCACTACTTATTGGTAGAAGGTTTCTTCATCGACTACGGAACCCTAAAAATGACCCCACGTTCAATAATTGTGGGATAGCGGGCGGGGCTTGTTACCAATCGGAGCGAGTTCAGTATTTCCCGGAAAATATTGATGCACCTGCCATCGTCAGACCGCCATCTTGCGAGCTACTTAGGTATACATACCAACGGATTATACATAATTGGTTTGACGTTTTTGTATAAAACCAACCATCACTTACTATCGCCCAATCAACGTGAACGTTGATCACGCATGGCGCACAGAATGAACCAACCAAAGAGTGATTACTCTGCAGCGCAAATCTTGCGCTCATTTAATTGGTAAACACTAATCGAGAGGACTGGGACCATTTTTGAGAGTGAATTTTGTAGGAATGGTTTTTGGTTTTTTTATTCGTAGGTTAATAGTGATTTTTACGACCCATGACCGTCAACTTAAGGCAAAAAACCCAGGGCTAGATAATCATTAGGTAACCCATAAATGCTATCTAGTCCTAGGTCCGTGATTCTAGATTCTCGGTTGTGGGTCCTAAAAGTAACTAAGTATTAACATGATGGAGAAACTGATCTGACACTTTTTGCAAAAATGATCATTAAAAACATGGAGCCCCATAAGCTTGCAACGAATAAATTTAATTTTGTACTGAATAAAATGTGTTTTCTCAGTCGCTTCTTGGTTATCCAAAAAAGTACCAACATTTTATAGAAATATTGCCATACTGCCGCCACGCAGAGCGAAGAGAATGTTTACAAATCGCTCCAAAACGTAACAACACGAAACAAACGCAGAGGGAACGTTGCGACGGAGATATTTTTTCTTCAAAGCATTCATATTACTTTTATAGATCAAACACTGTAAACGTGGAAATGCTACTTAACGTGACTGAATGAATGACGCAACCATTCTACCTAAACAGCTCGTAACTCCGTGTAGCAAGACTCAAATTACTACAGCAAAGTATGTTGGTATTGGAGATGATATTTGTACAAAGAAATCTTCTCCCTTTACCGAAGGTATTTGCTGTGATCACACAAAACTTTACTACCAACAGGTTAACTCGCGGGAACCCACTCGATAGGGGTTTAGTCAACAGGGAATTTAAGTCTGTATTCACGAGTTTCGTCAATGGAGAACATGCTATATCCTTCATACAACTCACAAAAAGTTGGAAATTAAACCATAAATTAAAAGTTTTACAATTTACGGCCGATTTGTATGGAAAGTTTTTGTACCGTGAGTAGAATTAGATGGACTATACTATTATGAAAAGTAATGAGAATAAAATATTTTTTGCTAGTTTTCCATTCAGCTCGATATAACGGGAAAGAGAGTTCAATTAATATTTGAACTCTATTTGAATTGCTGCTATCGCTGTTACTTGATAGTGTGTTTATGTGTGTATCATTCGTTTCTTCGTTTATTGCAAGGGCCCGACACATAATTATTATTACTACTGTAGAAAGAGCTAGCTAAATACAGTTGTCAATAGGATAGAATAGACAGCTACACCTTTTCTTCTGTCCTTGTTATTTTTTGGTTTGTTTGCCACTAGTGATCGGTGGCTAGAGGTCTTAGATTTTAAGTAATTATAGAGTACCTGTTACATATTTTTGAAGTGATTTGGTTGAGTGGTATAAGTGGCAATATGGTGAAGTGTTGTGTAAAGGTCTACAATGGCCTTTTGGAGCAAAAAGACTGAAAAAGTGTCTTCCATGCGTTAGTACGTTATTTTGACACTTTTCTCTATGAGTGTAGATTACGGTGTATCAACGTTTTTCTTTGTAAAATAAGACAGAAAACAAACAAATCAACAGTAAAATGGACTTAAAAACAAAAACCTGTATTACGGTGTTAACCACACAATTTACGTAGGTCTCAATTTCAAACGCATCATAATGTGATTGGACTCGTGCTATGACTTTGAACGAGAAAATCACAATTTTTTTTACAAATAAATCTTTATTTATTTTTTATTTACTGTATTTACGGTTGGTGAGACATTATATATAGAGTTTATATATGTAAACAATCTTAAAATAGTAGGTAAACAATAGATAGATAGAATATTCTTTATTGTACACAGAGATATATAATATTTATCGATACAAATTTTCACTGCTCTATGTATGGAATCTGGAAACTGAGTAGAGCTTCTGCCAGCAATATTTTTGTTAGAATACCGTCGTGTGTAGCTGTAATGTCATCATCCTCGGTAGAAAAACGGGTAAGCGTCGGAAATATTGACACAATTCCCAGATACATCGAGGGTATTTCACGGTGTTCGTGACGAAAGGATTGTAGAGAACAAAACAAACATGGTGATTTCATACGTTGTACCTCGATTGACGATCGATAGTTACTTTGTAGTCTTCTTGGATTGTTCCACAAATCCCGACTAAAATCACACCATTCCCTCCCACCGTAATTAGAGTGACCTATATCACAATTTATGAAGTGAAAACATCTGAAGTAGGCGAACTGAACCGTTACTCTCGGTGACGCTAAATCGGCTCCCGCCCGCCAACGCTTAAAAAATTACTAAAAGACAAAAGTGCCTTCAAATCACTGTATAAATATGTTAAAAACGCCATAACCAGTGTATAGTGAAATTAGTGAATGTTAAAAACGAAGAATTCTTAAATAAAGATATTGCTAAAAGGTCGTTTTACCAGGCCATAAAAAAAACGCTGAATCGGCTATACTTGGCTCAGCATATTATACCTCCAACTCAGCAAACGTTGCTGAGTTGAAGACCCTTTTTTGCTTTCACGGAGCACGTGCGGCATTTGGAGTCGGAGTTCGATTCTATGTACCTGACATGTTCTCTTCTCAATTGTTTTGTTTTTTTCTTATATGTATTTTTCTTATATTGTAATCTGTATTTTGTCTGTTTACTTGTTTATTCTGTATTTCTGTGGCAATTTGTCTCCTTTCTTTCGGTCTGTAAAATAGGTTTTACTTTAGCCTCTCGGAAATACCCAGTATAATAAAAAAATTAAGTATTAGGTACATAGGTGGAAATTAATGTCATAATTTTTTTATAAGTATTTTTTTCCATGGCAATAAATTCTAAATTATATCGACTGCATTTGTTCCAAAGTATTTTTAACCTTTCCTATTATCAATTTTTGGCTTCACGTTGAATTTTTAGACACCCTCGTCTGCCGCGACACAGATCTGTGTCCAACTTAGTGTAGACCACCTATACGTTCCATTCCGCGAGGGCAGTTGAGGGGTAATAAAAAAGCTTCGTCCGCCATATTGTGTGATATGGTCACAGTAACAAGTAATAAATGAACAGCCGCTATAAAGATAACCTACAGTAGGTAATTTGAAAGGGAAATATGGAAAAAAAATAATCTAAAAGCAATCTTGGATTTTATCAGCTCCCAAGGGAAATCAGCCGCGGCATTCCGCGTCAAGAGTTTATTGTGATAAGCGAATTCGTATCAGGAGTACTTACTGAAATATGTAGGCTGCATAATGAGGGAGTAGCAATCGGTGTAAAAGAAAAAGAATATATTTAAAAAAAAATTACAAATGACCCGACTTCTGAGCATTAACTTTTGAGCAGGCCAGGACCAATTGTAATATATAGGCAGGGCTAACCTAGGTCCAGCTTCACAATAAGTCATAATGTGGAATTTAGGTCCTACCTACTTAGTAGTCAACGCGTTTATATATCCATTTATTTCAGGCGATGTCCATAATATAGTGTTAGTAACAATGGTGACTTATGCTACGTTAGAATAGTAACCGCTAGGGCTTTTCATTATTTATACCTAGATCGATCGCTGCATTCATAAAGTTTATCCACTCAACAATACCTATCCACGACAAAGTCGTCACCAATATTGCAAAGCGCTATCGCATTTAACTACCATAGTTCCAGTCGTTCAGTTTATTGCCCCTTGAACTTTTGACCGCAAACGACCGCAGATACTGCCGATCAGATTTCGAGAAAAGTAATGGAAACCTCTTTATTGTTATTACAAGAAATCTTATTACGATATTGCTTCCGAGAGGAAGTTTGGGAGCGAGCGACATTGTGACCTTTTGCTTTGAGTTTTGACCCTTGGAACTGATAAAGAAAAGAAAAAAAAGACAAAACATGCCTATTTAATTGTTCGATTCCTTGATATGCAATTGCACTCAAATAGCACGCATATGACGTAGGACACTTTGATAACTTTATATTGAATATTGATGACTTTATCATAATAAACCATGAATTGTAGTTTTATGAAACGTGGCCCTGTTTATTTATACCTTTCGAGTTCACTATGAAGTATCTGAAAATAATATCAAACCTAATATGGCCAAGTTGGCGACACTGAAGTTAACTATACCCTCAAGATAATTTGGTAACCTTCATCATCGTATCACGTCATGTCTATATTTATGTATACTAATTTGTGTTTTCAGCAATAAATGTAGTTTCACATTTCATAGATTATTTAACAATTCACCTGCTTAAATGCTCTACAATGCGAACACTGTCCGACACCCTAAACAGGATACGAATTCCAGACAATCCCAAACAAATAGCGGGCGCAACTAAAATGTACGTAAATTGTGCACTCGTATAATGTAGAAAGACATCCTCATATTGCCGGGTCGCGCTCGCGAGGAATGCACATAATTCGAGCGAACCCCAATATCGAGGAAATAAACGTGAAGTACGCCCCACTGTCGCTCCAACCTCGAACGTAACCGAAGGGCTGGTGACATACCGAGCAAAAAAGATCGGTGTTATTTGACCTTAAGGGCCTGTTTCTGAATTGAGAATTTAACTTAAATACTTAAATAACGTTCTGTCACGCTCTTTTCTGAGAAACTCGAAGAGACAGCACTACAGTTAACTATTTACTTTCATCTACATTATCATCATAACCTTTCATCTTCATGTTTTTCTTTCTATTATCAAATAGGTATGATAAGGTAAGATAATTATCAGTATAGGTTGATTAATATTATCAGTGTAATTTCCTTTTTTATGTACAATAAAGTGTTCTCTATCTATCTTTGTGCCAATCAATATTTTTCTTTATTCTCCTGACCTAAATTGAGTTTTTTTAATAATTATTCTCAATTGTTATATGTACATTTTATTCTTTCGTCTGCCGCGTTTTTTCTTTAATAATGCGATGAATAATAAATTATTCAATGAGGGCTTTTCAATGACAGCTGTCAGTTGAGTTTCACTAAAAAAAACTAGATGGCGCTGCAAGGAGAACAAATGTCATCATTCGTTTTAAATGTTGTACATCGTTATTACTCTGTGATAATCTACACATCTCTTCTTTCGTCAACGACCAAGCGAGCAAATTGACAGAAACCGCAGAGAAGGTACAGTGATGTCATGTCAATTTTGACATATTATGTGACATCAGCACCATCTATCGGTAACTTGCGGCACTGTATTTTTTTTAATGTTGCTTTGAAAAGCCCTCATTGTAATTTAATCAAGTTATGAATTTCAAAAGGATACGTTCTGCGGCAGATTGCTGGCAACGGCTGGATGAGGATGGCCAAGTACAGAAAGTGTCATGCCTTGGGGGAGATACATGTCTAGAAGTGCACGAGTACGGGTTCGAGAAAGTTCGTATGTATGTTTGGATGTTTGTTACTCTTTCACGCAAAAACAGCTGAACGGATGACATTTTGCACTGAGATAGATTATAGTCTGGATTAGTACGTAGGCTATTTTTTATCCCAGAAAAATACACATCAACATTTCCACGCGAACGAAGTCGCGGGCAACAGCTAGTATTAAATAAAGATATATAAGTATGATGTTCGGGATTTTTAATTTGTTTCGTTTGTTTTTTCCTAAAATTTACGCCATCTGAATCGCAGTCGTTCGGTTAGTTGGCATTTGCTACTAGGCGGCAAGCTGTCTAGCTCCTAGTGCACTTGCAACTTAACTACAAAACACAGGATCCCATCAGTACGTCGACCTCGTGAGCCCCGACTGACCGGACATATCTTTTTCTAAATGGCCACCATCTGTCCCAGAGTATGTAGCTGATATTAAATTAAGTCGCCTCCATGTCTTAAGAAGGATCTTGCTGATTCTGGGATTTAATAAGCATAATTCAATGTGCAGTCGAGAGCACATCAACATATATGTACGTGTATTTTATTCAGCTCGTTACGGGCGTCTTTGCCACTAAAATTCAAAGATAATATAAGAATATCCTTTATTATAATACACCAGAGCACATGACAATGACATAAAGGTTTATGTGCTATCGATTGTAATTGGATATTAGCTTATTGCTACCTCCCCTAATGAGATATTTAAGGTAGGGTAGTTAGTTACGTAGGAATTAGAAAAGTCCGTTACAGCGTTTCCTACTTAAAATATCAAGAACTAAGAAAAAAACCAGCCAAGTGCGAGTCGTCTGACGACTTTTCCTTGTAAAATCTCCACCACAGACTATTTTAACCGGCGTTTTAAGGAATCTTGTTTTTTTTATATAAATAAGGCCGTTTATAATAAAGCATTGAATGACCAATAACTCCGGATTAACAACCAATATTCCGTGTAGCGCCGGATTAAGAATAGCGTCACTCCATTTCCTTCCGTGGATGTCGTAGAAGGCGACTAAGGAAATACATTATCAGGAGACGGGCAGCAGCGTCTTCCTGAGATTCCAACTGCATAATGCAATCGCCAACCCGCCTGCCAAGCGTGGCGATTATGGCAAAACCCTTCATGGTCAGGAAAACCATGAGGAGGCCTCCCTCAAACCACGCCCACGACCAATAGCTGCCATTCGCTTAGATAGAGGGATATACACAAGCATAAATGTTGCTTTGTTTTAAACATATTAAGAGTATTATGGAGAGTGAGGGTTATTATGGAGAATGAAAACAAATATAATGTATCGACTGAATGGAAGGGCGGGTAAGGGATGCTCCAGGCGGACATATGTCTACCAAACAGGGATGTAAGTATTAGCGGAACCGTAGCTACCTAAAACCGTCGAGCCTGCTTGCAGCGACTAATAAATGTTGACGCGAAAAAGGTTTGTCAGGAGCGAAGCGGCAAGCCCTAGTTCTGCCTACCCTTCCGGAATGCAGGCGTGAGTTTACGGATGTTACATTGTGATCTCAGATCGTTAATGACTAGGATAATCGGGCGATACGTGCGCGAGAAGAAATAATTATTCCCTCCAGCGTTTCAGTGAATGTGAAAATAGTACAGTAAAAACTACGAGCAAACGTGTTTTAGCGCGGAAATATCACAATTGCTGCCAGTAAATGGGGCGTTAACTTCCTACGTTCTTTTTGTGAGTAGTTTTTTAACGAACTAGTCTCTGTATGCGGCGACCGAAAACTGTTTTCTGCGAAATTTACCTAGACTTACTCACATCGCACGCACTCTTATTCTTGTCTGCACAGCCTTTGTGAAGCTGGGATTAATTAGTTCTGTCGTAACTTGTTATAAAAAGGACGGCGGACTAAAGCACATAAGTCAATTTGTCATTAAATTATTTTATTCTTTTTGTTGCACTTATCCGTGCTGAGGACAATTCTAAAAACCTATTTAGAGGCTAAATATTTCACCCATGCCGGGACTTGAACCCGCGATCTCTTTCTAATACGTATCTCTGTACGTAATACAGAGAAGTTTGTAAAGAAGTTCGAAATGTCACCGATGCCTGCTCTTGCCCATTAGCTGAAATGGGAGAGCGCTGGCACGGTTAGCCAGAGGTCGCGGGCTACGTAGGTAGCCTACGCTTGTCCACTGCTGGACATAGGCCTCTTCTATTGCACGCTACTGAGCACGGTCCTCGGCTACTCTCATCCAGCTCTTGCCAGCCGCCCTGCGGACACTATGTTATTTAGAAAAAAATAATCCTTATGATGAAGCCTTCGGATCGGTATGATAAAGCTACAGGGTAATTTTTTTTCTCGTGTAGCGGGTTCAATTCGAGTTTAAGTTGTTTTTTAAAATAAAATAACGTCTTCTTTCAGTAAAATGTTCCATCTACGACATTCAAGGTACTTTCCCTCCATGTGGCACAGCCGTGGGACGCCCTGCATATACCTAATTAATAAGCACAATTCCATCAAGTCTTTTAGATGTTTCTTAACAGTTTTATGTAAGAGAAAGCCTAAACATTAATTAGCCTTCAACATTAATTTGTATGCAACGCACAGTGAAACTACTAATTCTATTGGAACAGCAATAAAATAAATTACAAAAAGCAATTTCGAAACGTCGATTCAACAATCGCCTTTCAATAGAACTTGTCTCATGTCTCACAGAGTGCAACTACAATACATATTATAGCGTTGAAACCTAAGGTATTCTCTTCCCGTATCGTCACTTTATTTTCAGCGGTGATGTGACAGATCAACCCCGACATTTTCTAATTAATAGGGGTTAAAGTATGAAATTGCCGTTTTATTGCAATAGGTTCTTTGAATTGACATAGAATCTTCATGGTTTGAGGTTTTCGAATGAAACTTTTTTCAAATGGTTTCTATGATGTTCTTTTTTTAAAAAATGTGAAACATTTGAATATCGACTTTCAATTGTTTTTGTTATTCAATTTAGACAAGAAAGATGGATACTGCGAAAATTCGAGTGATTATGAGGCACCCATTTTTCGTATTTTCAATATCAATAAAATAAAAAAATACGCAAAATGGGTGCCTCATGATTTGACTGATATGCAGAAAGAAACGCGTGTTGAAACTTGTGTTGCCTTGTTGAACCGGTACACAAAAATGAAGGAATATTGGATCGAATTGTAACATGTGATAAAAAGTGGATTCGTTATGATAACCGGAAAAGAAAAATGCAATGGCTGACCCCAGGTCAAATGCCACAACAGTGTCCTAAAGCAAAACTTACCAATAAAAAGGTAATGGTAACTGTTTGGTGTTCTCAGCATGGTGTTATTCACTATAGTTTTCTCCAATCTGGTCAAGCAATAACGGCAGATGTCTATTGTGCCGAACTCCGAACCATGTTGAGAAAACTAGCAGTAAAACAGCCCCGACTCATGAATCGTTCTTCACCATTATTGCTCCACGACAACGCGAGACCTCACACAGCACGAGAAACCATTTTGACCCTTCAGGAACTGCAGTTAGAAACCATTCGTCATCCTCCGTATTCACCAGACCTTGCTCCAATGGACTACCATTTTTTTCGTGATTTGGACAATTATCTACGTGACAAGAACTTTTCTTCCCAGGAGGCAGTACAAAATGCTTTCACACAGTTTGTGCAGTCAAGATCGTCGGAGTTCTATCGCAAAGGCATTAATGACCTTCCCATTAGATGGCAGCAATGTATAGATAATAATGGCAACTATTTTGATTAAATAAATTTGTTAAAAATTTTAAAAATAAACAATTTAGATTTTCAGTACAAATCGGCAATTTCATACTTTAACCTCTAATATTATCTATTATCACGCACTATTATAACTAATGTCATCAACGTTTGCGCTGTCTAATTTAAATATTAATTTCACTTCATAGTGACACCGTTGTCGATTGTGACGCCATTTTTGTTGTTATGATCATGCTGCGTTAACTTGCGGTGATAAATGGAGATATAATTTTCAAATCAGCGTATCGACGATATGCCCTTTTATATGTGGGCTTCACGTTACTAAGCCGCTTTGAGGAACACGACGCGCTCATAAAATGCGGCGTACTTTTACCAGCCAAATCGAAATCCGGCTGAACGTCAGGAAGACGCATTGCATTACAGCGACGTTTTTCAATTCGGTGCGCCTACTTGTAAGACGGCCTGTTATATGATTGGCTGCGAGATGCACACCAGTCTCGACGTCGGATCGCGTCCATCGTGTATGTAGCGTCAGTGTGATTCTACCACCAACCATCGCCAGAGGCGTAGTGTCAGCTTTAACTTGCTAAAGAATACCTTCTCCCTCCCACAACACAAATTTATCGCACATCTAAATTAGGACTCATTTTGCTCAAGTCAAGGCGCAACGTCTTCGATGAATAAAATTACAGCAAATCTCGTTCAGGCCGATCCCCCCGTTACTTACAAACCTTTTGCCGAACACTGAGCTTTGCTACTCAGAGGCCAGGGATAGCCACTTGCCACGATCCTGACAGATCACTTTCGCTTCCTCAACATTCATTAGTCGTTGCGTGCACGCACGCCGGTTTCGGGTACTTTTTATCTTGCCCTTCGCTAACACATAAGTTTTGTCCAGTCCACTTTCACTCATCGTGGTGTAAAAAAAATATGGAAACTACTATGTCAAGTTTTTTTAGAGTTGGCGCACTAACTTAAATAAGTAGATGTTTTTTTCTTTTTTTTTTTTCTAGAGTTTTCATGAGCCGGTGCACCGTTTGGTGCCCGCTTATCGTTGAATTTCGGGACACGTTCTATATGTCCTAGAGATATACCTACCACTTTCTTATCTCACTGATACTTATTACAAATTCGAACAGTCTTACGCAACACTACTTTAACTGCACTTTTTCACATAAGCACAGTTTCACTTTTTTTCTTGTGCAAGTTCTCCATTAACCAGCGGATTGGAGTTTTTTACACACACCAGAAGTCTTTATTTGTACTGTGGTTAGGGTTGCCTGCAGCTCCGAGAAATTAAGGCTAAGCACTATTGAATTAGATGCTAACGTCTTGGAACAATTGAATTTGGGACGGGCCCTTTGGAAAAGGGTCCGTCGGTATTTCCCCAGCTATAGATACGTTGGTTTGTAGGTGTAAAAATGGGATCCATGTTCTCAAAAACCATGAAAATTACTTTAAAAATAATGCTACTTCACGCTGTTTTTACTTACACTGCAATAAAATGGAGCCCCGGTTAATAAAAATACATCCGACTAAAAATTATTTCCGTCACTATAAATGATAAAAGATATTTATAAACATCTTTAAAATAGTGATAGGTATACAGTATAAAATAAAGCGTCAACCGTCTATTCGCGCTGGGTATTTTTAACAACAGAAATGTCTTTCTATTGTCAGTCTCAATGTCTCATATCTTGACAGCTCAGTGGGATTCTGTCAAAATCCTGATACCGACAATGTGGGTTCGGGTTGAAGTTCATAGAAAAAAAAATTAGGTTAAAAGTAGCAATTTTAAAGATGACTTGTTTACAGTTACTGTCCGTAAATTTATAGAGAAATTTGAAAGCTCGTGAGTTATAGTAATAGGGGTTAAAGTATGAAATTGCCGTTTTATTGCAATAGGTTCTTTGAATTGACATAGAATCTTCATGGTTTGAGGTTTCCGAATGAAACTTTTTTCAAATGGTTTCTATGATGTTCTTTTTTTAAAAAATGTTAAACATTTCAATATCGACTTTCAATTGTTTTTGTTATTCAATTTAGACAAGAAAGATGGATACTGCGAAAATTCGAGTGATTATGAGGCACCCATTTTTCGTATTTTTTTATTTTATTGATTTGACGCAAGTGAGTCAATATTGTGGGTAAGGTAACGTTAAACCATGCCGCTAATTCCTGGGTAGTTTGACTAGGGTCGGCTTCCACTATCTCTCTTAATTCATCGTTATTCACCTGTGTGGGCGGTCTTCCTCGTGGCTCGTTCTTTAAGTTGAAATTTCCATCACGAAAGCGTTTAAACCAAAATCGCACGGTGCGTTCATATGTAGACCCCTCTCCAAACGCAGCATTGATATTGCGGGCTGTTTCTGCCGCGTTAGTTCCGCGTCGGAACTCGTATTAAAAAATCACTCGAATTTTCGCAGTATCCATCTTTCTTGTCTAAATTGAATAACAAAAACAATTGAAAGTCGATATTCAAATGTTTCACATTTTTTAAAAAAGAACATCATAGAAACCATTTGAAAAAAGTTTCATTCGAAAACCTCAAACCATGAAGATTCTATGTCAATTCAAAGAACCTATTGCAATAAAACGGCAATTTCATACTTTAACCCCTATTATAACCTGTACGTTACAGCATTTAAATATATCCCAAAAATACACATGTCCTACATTGTGGGCGTAGTGTCTCCTAAGATCGTGGGTGACCCAAGTGTTAGATTATAGTAAACTAGTATAGGTATTTACCCACTACAGACTGCCGATTATATACTGTAACTAGGGGGTGAACCCCCTGCGCGCTTACGCGCGCCAACCCCCAGCCGCTCCGAGCTTCGCTCTCCGCGGCGCTCGGCCTAGGGCCTCGCTAGACACTTGGGGTAGGGATTTGATAAGTGAGAACATGTATGGTCTCGGCCTTCGGCCTCGGCCTGGACGGAGCTCGGCCTTCGGCCTCGCCGCGGCGGGGTTCCCCGTACCCGCTTCGCGGAGCTCGGCCTCCGGCCTCGCAAGTTTCTCCCATCTGGCTTTTTCGTTATTGCTTGTTCGCCGGAAAATGTATAGTCTCGGCCTTCGGCCTCGGCCTGGACGGAGCTCGGCCTTCGGCCTCGCCGCGGCGGGGTTCCTGGTGCCCGCTTCGCGGAGCTCGGCCTTCGGCCTCGCAAGTTTGTCCCATCTGGCTTTTGCGTTGCTGCTTGTTCGCCGGAAAATGTATAGTCTCGGCCTTCGGCCTCGGCCTGAACGGAGCTCGGCCTTCGGCCTCGCCGCGGCGAGGTTCCTCATCCCCACTTCGGCCTCGAAAAATTGTTTTTTTGAAAAAAATTTAATCTTTGTTTAAAATTTTGTACTAAAAGTCGATTTTCAGTACAAATTCTCCATACAAAAATTTCTCATTTTCAATCGTCGATATCTCGGCCGCCATCTTGAAAATTCAAAATGTCCGATTTTTCTCATATACCTGGATCCTTTGACAACCCGATGCCGTTTAGGGCACGTCTCCAGCATGTGCCCAGTTGGCTGCCGACTTTTTTGCGCAGAGGTCGATTTTTTGGGCGGCCATATTCTCGCCCCTATTTTGAATTTCGAACGTTCAAAATTTTTTTTTAAAATTAGATCACAAATCAAACACCCGTTTCAAATTTCATCCAAATCGGCCAGTAAACAAAAAAGTTAGCCCATTTGTATGGGAGAACGCGTTCGAAATTCAAAAATCGGCTTCATAGGATGGCTGTATATCATACATTCCCTACAACTTTCTCATACAAAATTTTCACGTAACTCTTACCGTTTCCGAGGAAACCTATAGATGATCTGTCAGTCAGTCAGTCAGTCAGTGAGTATACCGGATTGTAGCTATATATATTAGTAAAGTAATACTAAGAACTAAAGTCGTCAAAATATAAGAAGCCCGTTTTGACAGCTACACAAAATTGCATTTTACTTTGGTTTTACTTGAACAAATAGGTAAGATAAAAAGACACATACTCTGGCATATTATTTACGGCTCCAAAAAAAAAGAGATTTTGTAGCCCGAAAAGTTACTCGTACTTTAGATTTTTAATGTGTATGATCTCAAACTAAAGAAGGTGGTTGACCAGAAGATGGATATCCAGGAGACCTACATTAGGTCAATCAAGTCTCATCTTAAGAGAACTTGAAGTCGAAGATCCTGAAGAATACAAATTGTGCATGAGAATGACGCCTGACATGATGGAAACTCTTCTTCGCTTAATTAGTCCTGATATACAAAAATCGAATACGTGATGCCATTCCTGCTTTAGTAAAATTGGAATTGACTCTCACATATCTCATTTGCGGATGCAGCTACCGATTTTTACAACGAAGCTTCAGAGTTTCAATGCCAGCTATGTCAGTTTTCATCCCAGAAGTATGTGATGCAATTTGCAAGAGGTTAAAAGACCAAACACAGGTAGTAATAATCAACAAAGTTTTTATTTTAATGATTTCAAAAGTAGGTACAAAAAATGCTGCAGTTACTCTTACAGCTAACACAAGATTATGCATTTCTAAAAGCAGAGTTCATAATATCTGAGTTTGCTACAGCCATATTAGTTTCATCGGCAGTGTCATCGTCATGTACCTCAACATTATATTGAACATCAGAATACTGTAAACCTGCAGCACTCAAGTTTTCAGTCAGCCACATCAGTTTCATTGACTTGAAAATTATAGTCGTTATCATAGCTGGTGCGGCAATCATAGTACGAAGGGTGGCAAGATTGGCTATTCGAATCAGCGCTTCTACGACCGTCAGAAGGAGATAAGAGAGATTCATAATCAGAATGTTGTGATTGAGACGTATTCAGTCTGCGAGCGATGTACCGATTGCGTTGTACTTTCTTCAATTTATATTTTGTTAAAATTGATTGTATTTCTTGTTGTGCAAGGATTGCATCCTCTTCATCCATACACTTTAATTGTACGCCAACATATTTTCCATACACTTCAAATTCGTTAGTATCTTCTTTCTTGTTTAGGTCAGCAGACATTTCGCGCATATCTTTTACAGCATTGCTTAATTTACTTAGACGTGATCTTTTGTTTCTATTTTTAGGAATTATATCTGTTTCATTGTCTTCAATAGTATAAGTGTTCCTCTGTTGGCAGTCTCGTTGCTTCTTATTCTTATCTAATTGCTGAGCCGATTTCTCTTTGTTTGTGTCTGATACTGTCTGTTCACTGCTTTCAGGATTCTCGATATTGGGTTGCTGTATCTGTAACAATAAATTAATATAAGTAATTGAAATATTAAGATCCCTTACGTGTTAGGTACCTACATCTATATTTAAATTTCAGGTTCCCAGCTCTAGGAAAGAATGGAAAATCATAGAAGAAGGATTCCGTAAGCGGTGGAACTTTCCAAAATGCCATGGGGTGATTGATGGCAAGCACTTTAATATAATTGCTCCCCCAAACAGTGGTAGTAAATTTTTTAATTATAAAAAACAAAACAGCATTATACTTCTTGCTTTGGTAGACCATGACTACTGCTTTTTGTACCTAGATGTAGGAGCAAATGGAATGGCTTCTGATGGGGGAGTATTTTACAATAGTTCTTTGGGAACTATGCTCGAAAATGGAACACTAATTCCTGATGGCGGTGTGATTGTAGGAGATGATGCCTTCCCATTAAAAACATATTTAATGAAACCATACTCAAGAAATAACCTTACATATCAGGAAAAAATTTTGAATTTTCGACTATCACGGGCTAGAAGGATCGTGGAAAACGCATTTGGAATTCTAGTTTCTAGATTTCAAATATTTCGAAGCCCTATAAGAACAAAACTGGAAACTGCAGACAAATTGATTTTAGCTGCTTGTGCCCTACATAATTGGCTCAGACGAACTAATAAGACAGTCTATACACCAAAAAATTATGTTGATTTTGAAGATGTGAATAATGGTCAGGTTATACCTGGTCAATGGCGTGAAACTAATGTGGCGTTACATGGCATTGAACGATCTGGAGGAAACCGCTATTCAAATGCAGCAAAAGACGTGAGAGATAGGTACAGAAATTATTTTTGTAATGAGGGAGCTGTTCCGTGGCAAAACAAGATGATCCAATAAACAAAAACAATAAAACTGAACTACCTATTGAATAAATAAATACTTACACTTGAACTTTTTGTTTCTCTTGTGACATTTACATATTTGATGAATGCATCCATTTCAGCGAACCATGTCAAAGATGGTTTATATATTGTTGATGTTCCAGCACCAGATCGACCACTACTTTCAATTTTTTTTACCTCTATCATATACGTCGATCTCAAATTTTTTATTTTTTTCTTTACGTCATCTATGGTGAGATCTTGGAGGTTCATACCAATAACAATATTTTTCAACGCAGTATCTCTCGCGTCTCTGTTCCGATAGATTAAACTATCGTTTCTCCACAAACATTCTTGTTCTCGGTAAAGAGATATGAATTTCGACGTCATTTCGTTTGTCCACTTGTTTAAAACCATGGTTTATCAGTATCACATAACCAAGCAATTTAACCTAAAAACAAAACAACACGTTCGACATGACATGTATTGGACTGGCTTACTCGCCCGGGACGGAAACACGTTTCACATGAAGCCAATCAATACACAAGCCAATCCAATGGGAAAGTAGTGGGGGAAGCACTAGCGCCAGCAAATTCGAAATCGTTCTAATTCACTCGACTGGCATAAGCTATTAGCTTGGGACAATCCAATGCATTCGCCTGGTTCCATTCACACGAAGCCAATATTCGCCTGGCTTACTCGATTGTCTCGTCTATTGGCCTCGTCTAAAAGGTCCATTCTATTGTTTTTGTAGCTGTCAAAACGGGCTTCTTATATTTTGACGACTTACTGTTTTTTAATTCGATGCAAAAAAAGAGGCAGTGTTACCATTATAAAATATATCGTTATACTCGGCAGATTTTTGTTTTACTATAAAAAGTAGAATTGTGTGACCGAAAACCTTATTGCATCAAACACAATATTTAGTTACTCATAAAAGAGGAGTACCTATTTTAGAAAAACACTAACTACGTTAGCTACGGCTCACATAATTTTTATTTGGAAGTAAAATGGGATTATTAGTTTTTTACGTTTTAGCAACACTTGGATGCTGATAGCCTTGGGTTTGAAGTTTGACACATTCATGAAGACATAATTTATTTTCAAATATTCCGTTTTTTTCTTGGTTACGCGAATGTTGTTTCGCGTGTTCCCTTGTGATTTGGACAAGTTGGGCTAGTTTTTCGGGTACACATGAGTAGAAGAAAGATGTGAAAGAGTTTTGTATTGTTTAAATAAAAGATCTTTCTACTTTTGTTTTTTATTGGCGTAAATTTCATTGGAACCGTAGATTTATGGCCGTCACAGACCACGGCGTTAATATCGTCTATCGGAGACAGTACTGGAACATATCCAAAATTTTGAAAATCCACTTTTTTACACCAAAGGTTTTAAAATAGACTGCTCTATCTAGTGCAGTATGCGAATATCTCGAACACTCCTTTTATTTATTGTTTTATTACTAAAACCATTACAGTCCTAAAAGAACTTAGACCTTTGCCTAATTCTGTATCGAGACATTTCGAAATGTTCCGGAACTGAAATCTATGATTTGGTTTTTTTTTTTATTTGTTCCGGTGTTGCTCTGTTTCGGTGGATTTGGCGCGAAATTTTGACATTACTTTTACAAGTTATACGTCTTGATTACCCGTATTGCTGAAAGTTGAAATAATTTTAATAAATTGGTATGGCTCCGAGGAACCCGAGAATACAAAAAAAAATCCCTGGAATTAACCCACAGTAAGAATAAAGCCCTAGTAAAGTAAGTATTTTTAATAAGACTATCAAATAGTTAATCTTCGTTAAATAATTCCTGTGTGTGTAAAGCCGTATACGTATAAATAAATACAATATTTTAGGTGTGGCCGGAGAAAATGGTAAAGAGGCAGTTCAGATCTCGACCCCTGATTTCCCTACCCGGATCTTGAACAACTATGCGTAGAAGAGGATAGAGGTAATGTCGTAGAGTATCTCTAATGCTCCCCTACATGCGATTGTTTAATTTTATGTAGGTATGTGTTATTAGATGCCGTACTTATTGTACGTACCTACCTACTTAAAATACTTATTTCAGATGGGGCATTACTACCAAATGTTCAGGAGCCAGTACAAGTCTCGACCACCAATACCCCTGGCCCCAATTTTAAACAAATGTTCGTCGAAGAGGACAAGGTCAATGACGCAGTGGCTTCTTCATCAGGTTTGTCGCTTTTATTCGTTTAACTTCACACTGATACAAAACCTTGGTTCGGTTCTTGAGGTGCCTTGGTTTGGATCTTGGTCCTCGTTCAGTAGTGTAGTAGGAATTGCTTATTTCCAAGTGGCTAAGTACACATTGCTCTTACGATAAAGGAAACCTTCATAATCTAGAAAGCATTTGACGCTTATTAAGTGCCTTAAATTATTATATTATTGTTAGAACTTAACATTTTAAATTATATTTCAGATGCATTACAACCTAATTTTGAAATAGCATCGGGTTCGGAATTGCCAATCAATAATGCCAATACCAGCGGCGGTGACCAGGTTTCATTGAACGTGGAAGAAGCTCAATCACAAGGTATGGAAAATATCACTCCATATTGCTACAGCCATCATACGTAGGTAGGTAATCAGTTTATGATAAATAACAAATTATCAAATGTTAAGGTGAAGTTAAGTGCTTAAGTAGGTACATTCGTAATACTTTCTTCTAGCTGTATGTTAGTAGGCAGTTATGCATAATTTCACGAACCCGGCACATTATTATTGAAATACACTTATGTATCAACTAACGAACTAATTCTTTTATCTTCTCAGAATCATCGAAGTGTAAGAAGCGACAGCGTAACCCAGAATGTTGGAAGAAGAATAAGAAAAGGTGTTTGAAGAATCTAGGAAGGGAGTACTCGACAGAAAAGGGAAAAGTGGTAGAGGCAAGGAAGTTAAAACCAGCTTGGGGTGAGAATTGCAAACAAAAGTGTTCCGAAAAGATCAGTTTGGAGGATAGGATGATAATATTTGAGATTTTTTGGAAAATGGGCGACCTGCAAAGACAACGCGATTTGGTCAGTAAATTGACTAAAGAAGTGAAATCAAAATTCTCCACGATTAAAGAAACAAGTAAGATAACTTACAATACGGCCTACTATTTTGAAATACGTTCGGAAAGTATCAGAGTGTGCAAAAAGTATTTCATGGCTGATAATACCCTAAAATGCTTTGACGTTAGGTTTAAAGTTAGGAAACTGGTGCCCTAAACTTTAAACCCAACAAAAAATACACAGAACAAACAGCCTAGAGTATCGGGCCTTAAGAAAAAAGATTTAATTTCATTGTGTTCATCTAATACGATTCCAAGTTTGTATCACGAATATTTTAGACAGTTGCCTGCGAATGAAGCTGTACATGATGAGCATTCTAGCTGCGAAGATAGTGACGAGTAGGTAACTTTATTGTAGATGAATTCGATTTAAGTTTTATTATTTTTTTACGAATAAAAAAATATTTAAACGATTTTTTCTTTCAATTAGCATAAGTATTAATCTCCGTAAAAGCTGCAATGTGCTTTTTTAGTGTCATGTTAAGTTATATTTGAAAACCAATTAGGTATTGCTTATCGTTTCGAATTTGACTGTTCGTGTTCAAAACGTAACATACGACACCACAAAATTCTTGTGTACTGGTACTTCAGGTGCGTAATGGAATATTGTATGGATAAATTAAAATTATTGGTGAAAGCTCTATAATATTTTGAAATGTTCAATTTAATTAGTGGTTTTTCATTATAAAACAAAAAAGCATTATTGGTCCATTTCCAAATATTCCATTACGTTAGTAAGTTATAGTAAAATGGCTTATTTCTGTATTGGAACAAATCGAAGTATTGGCTATAACTCAAAAAATACTCGCTACTGCCATTTGATTATAATTTAGCATCAATGTTTCATGTCTTACCTTTAAGCTGAGAGTATAACATAAAAGTTTACAGAATTATTATTTTTTGAGAAATCGATTTTTAACTTTGTCAAAACTTTGATTGCCAATTACTCGAGTATGGTAAATTTTGAAATGTTCCAGTACTGTCTCCGATAGACGATATATGCGATATTTTTTCCACCCAATATTCTATACGAAACCCGCGTCCACACGACTGCGGTTGGATTTAGCATAGAACAAGACATCGCGCGATAGATTATTATTAATAAGTACCCGTCGTCTATCACGACGTTTAAAAAATAAACTTGTGTTGATGTCCACATAGAGTACGTCAACAATTGTAACGGATTATGTTGTGATGATTTTCTACCCCGGCACATGTCAAAATGACAGTTTTTTTTGCATCTAATAAAAAAACAGACTTTACCTTACCTTATTTCTGTAAAATCCTAGGGTAGCCACAAAAAAGAATTGAATTGAATTATCTCCTTAAATACTGGTGTGCAAAAAACAGGTTAGGTATCTATCTATCTTTTAAGTGATATGAATATTTTCCACCAAGTGTCCATACAGTTTCCTCTCACACTGTCTAGGTAGGAGTTGTATAACTCATCAAGTAGAGAACATACGTCCACCTAGTTATTATAAAGTTAGCTATCGGCGTTTACTTCCAAGTGATATCTATCAGCCAACTGCAAACCTATTGGCTGTAAATCAAACTTTAGTGGCCAACAGAAAAGTTCTCGCCACAAAAATTTTACGTTACCAAAACAAAACAGTGAGTGGCCAGACCATGCAGTTTGCGAGCCAGCCACTGTGTGCCCGTCTATAAACTTCAAGTTTTGGAAGTTATGGCTGATGGGTGGCTATTACCGAAGTGCTTACCTCACTCAAAGACCCAGAGCTAAAGTGACTATAAAAACATAATCCGACCTTGAGACAGTAATAAGTGATATTTTTATCGTTTCGTAAATTTTCAACTTAGGTAATGGTTAAGGGGTCATGGTCACTTTGGTAATGGTTAACAGGTAAGCAGAAAAAAATACAGCAGTTAGTTCAGTCAAGTCACTAGAGTCTGTTTATCTTCATAAGCAGCAGAGTCAATTGTAAAAAGTACTAAAGATATGTGAGAAATACGCTTTCTGCAAAAAAATAACAAAAATAACAGAAATGAATCTTTTCTTGCTGACTTTCTTGCCGACCATTTTTTCCAAAACTTATCTAAGTATTTGCACGTACCGTAGGGGCCATCTTACGAGTAGAAATTACGTTACAATATCTCCATGATTTTACATTCGTGTGAAATATTTTATTATTTTAGATTAAAATGTGAAAATTATTTTGCTAAATTCCGCCAAAATCCCACAAACACCATGGTTTAACGGTCACCAGTTTGACCGTTAGATGATGTCATTGGGGGGCGGGGCGGCCTAGCCTATAAATACGGAGTGCTGTCGGGGTGACGGCCCGTGCCCCGAAGCCTGGTCGAGTCCACGGCCAACTCAGATTAAAGAAGACCACCTGTGACCCCCATTGAAGACCACCGCCTGGTAGGCCACACCTAGACCTGTACGTAGCTGCGGACAGCGGCAGATCCCTTGGGAAGAGGGCCACGCCCTGACCTCCTTGATCCCCAAGGGGAAGTGTGAGAATACCGCCTGATGATGGTGACGGTCACTTGTCAGTCAACCACTGCCTGAGCCTGAAGATGCCTCGTGTTAGAGGCGAATCGCGTCGCAACGCATTTTTTCACACAAGTATTGGTGTCGGTGGTGGTTGTGTCTTGCTTCTGCTTGAAAAAGTGGGAGGGAGGGCGGTGCATTAACTAACCGCATGGTGCTTGTGGGATTTTGTCGGAATTTAGCAAATTAATTTTCACATTTTAATGCTATTATGGATTTCCGCAAAGTAACGCCTGATTCCATACAACATATCTTAAAAATTATTAAGACAGGTGGTGACTTCTTGTGTCGGAGGCCAAAACCCACTTCGGGTCGCTGAGCCAGTGAAGTAAGTAAATTAAAACAGCACGTCATTCAAAATTAAAATTGACGAATAAAATTATATTTTGCATAAAAGTATATTTTGTATGGGCCCTACAATTTACAACAAAATACCAAGAGACTTGCGTGAGCTAGATCACACCCAATTTAAATACAAATCGAGAAATAAGTTGCTTATTACGGCGTATTACGGGCTTGTAGAATCTGCTCTTAGATTCGGAATCATATTTTGGGGTAATTCGACTAATAAAGAAATAGCATTTAAAATGCAGAAACGGTGTATACGTGCTATGTTTCATATTAGGACAACCGAGACATGTAAGCCTTTATTTACTAAGCACCGAATTCTGACACTTCCGTCATTATACATAATAGAAGTAGCTACTTTTGTGAAGACCAACCCTCATTTATTCCCACGTTTATCTGAAACAGTGACTCGTGATAGACGCGACACAGAAAGACTGCGCCTTTTTTCCTGTAAAACGGCGCTATTGAGCAAAAGCATCCTATGTATGGCGCCTATCATATTCAATAAAATACCAACATGCTATAAACAATTAAATACTTCCCTATTTAAAAATAAGCTCAAATCATTATTAGTTGATAAATGTTATTATAGTGTAAATGACTTCCTCAATGATAAATTCCAGTTAAAGTAGTGACCGCTGTTATTATTAAAATATTATTGATGAAATTTATAAATGACATTCTCAATGACAAATTCTAATTATATTGACCACTGTAATTATTTAAATATTCTTGATGTAATTGAAATGTTAATAATTGAATTTTTATAATGCAAGTTAAATTAATGTTAGTTTTTTTTTTTTAACATCAGAATGGTTGAAACCGTGTCCTGACTTACCGCCACTCAAATTTGTACGCTGATAACAGTAGAACATGTTGATCCGAATTTTTCTTATTTATTATCCAAAATGCATGCTTATGTATCTTGACTGACACATGTTTTAGCAAATAAATAAATCTTTATCTTTATCTTTATCTAGAAAAATGTTATTACAATTTGACAGAGTTTCTAACAGAATGATAGTTTTATACAATGTTAACTCTTTAATTAATTATATTTTTTATTTATTTTTTTCTTATTCCTCAACTAAGTAGACGAAATAGATAATACTTACTTGCATTTAAATTTTATGATTGACTCTGTATGTACATATCTTAAGTAGCTTGACATTTTGTATAGATATTGTTCTTTTTGACCTGTATGGATTTAATATTGATTATAAGTTTTTATGATATAGATAATGACAACATAATAATATGGCGCTCTCTCAATTATAATTTGTATGTCCGTAAGGGCAAAACATGTACAGGAAGTATTATATTTTTTGTAAGAGCTGCACTACTCATGTTTAACAAATAAACGTTCTTTGTCTTTGTCTTCGAAACATCTCGGAAAATTACAAATTGGTAATTCAATTCAATTCAATTAATTTTATTTCATATAAAGTTGTTAGTGATCTTATTCTAGTGTTAGTACATATTCTCATTCCAGTGACTACAACGCACTGTCATAGCTTGCCACTTGAAGATGGCAGCAATGGTTTATGTAGGCACAATCTACCTCATCGGGGCGACACAGCCAGGAGGGTCAAAAATATATCAATATTTTAAGTTTTTCGTTAGAGTAGAAATTTTGTGTTTTACCTAATACATATGACGTCACGAAACGTATGACTCATCACCACTCTTGTCACACTATGTTGACCCTCTCTCTCCCCCTTAACGTGTGACAAAATTATTTGAGTTGCAAATAAGTTGAGTTGCAGTCAAATTATTTGGAATTTTACAATGCCACTGTTTATTCTGTGCGTATGTACTTAGTGATAGGCATTTCAACCTTGCTGGCAGAAAACCATTCAATGGAACTCTTTTGAAATAAGTAAACTGTTGCTTCCTTAGACAGATTCGAGTGCTTCAAGAATCGAAGATCTAGTCCAGACCTCTCGCCCGATATTGATGAAGTTAAGTAGTCTGTCTGAATCAGCTTTTAAAATTTATGATTATTTTTATCGTCTTTTGAGCGTGCTCTATTTTTCGCAGTGACGAATTTATGAAGTTGTTGCTAAGCTTTACCGAGACAACATTGCTAGGAAAATGAATTAGTACCTATGTAGGTATCTACTTAGTTCCTACCCTTGCTATCAGCACAGACGAAAAAGGTTGGTACCTATGTAAAAAGTGTATCCCGTCAAAAGCTTCTTAAATGAAATAGATAGGATTTCTAAATTAGTAGGCTCCTGAATAAGGTAAAAAACAACCTTTTGCAATGAATTATGCTAGTGCTTGGCAGAAATAATGTTTCAATTTTTTGACATTTTAAACAAAGTTAAAAATTATTTTGACTGTCAATACTGTCAATAATAATAATATAATATTTATTTCAGACTCATACAAATCCATAGTGAAACACAACAACAATACACAAGAATTAGTAACACAGAAAAACAAAAACATGCTTACAAAAAGAAAAGTACTTATTTTTACTATTTACATGTATCCTAACCCAGTGGATTAGGAAGAGACCATTTTAAAGCTTTGTCTTTAAAATGAAACGAACGGCCGCAAGTAGATAGGTAAGTATGTTCAAACCTATTCTTCTCTACCTATGTATCGGAGCTTCAACAACAAAACGATATCAACGAGGAAAAAAATAATCATTTACCTCTGAGCTAACCCAGTTAATTAAGTAGTTATTTAAAAAAAACGTGGGTCTTCTAAACACTCAGCAAATTCAGTTTTAATAGTTTATGGTAAAATCTTTCTTTACCACAGACTGTTTAAACTGCCTTTGAGAAAAGTTTTAAAGTTTCGTGTTTTTTTTTTATAAATAAAACTTGACTTTATGAGTGGAATTAAACGAAGCTCAATTAAATAAAAAATAAAAACCGACTTCGAAACACTACAGCACTAAAAAGATAGAAATAATTTAAAAATCAGAAGTATTTAATGCATGTAGGTATTGCAGAAGTATAATTTGAAGTCGGTGCCCAAAATATATGTGCTGGTCATGAAACTGGCCACCGACTACAAATTATACTTCTACAATACCTACATGTATAAATACTTCTAATTATTTAAATTATTTCTATATTTTTAGTGCTGTAGTGTTTCGAAGTCAGTTTTTATTTTTTATTTAAAAAAAATTATTTTTCTGTTTTTAGTGGAGGAGCGGGAGAAAAATAAAGAAGTCCCTTATAACCATAATTTACCGTACATAATTCGTTCCTTTAAAATTTGATGTTCTAAATCTCCGAAAGTCTTCACCAGAACATCACCAAATTACCTTGGGACTACTTTTACGCTATTTTATTAAACATACGGATTTTACTAAAGAATGTGCCCCATTAGGCCTTATTTAGTCCATTGAATATCATAACATATCTATTCGAACAAAAAAAGAATTGTCGAAATCGGTTAATATTTGGCGGAGTTATGGAGGAACATAGCCAAAAAATGAATCGCTCGTAGCCCCGGCTGCCTGAGTGATCTTAAACGATCACGAAGGTTAAGCAACACAGGGCGCGTTCAGTGCATGGATGGGTCGCCGTCTATGCCTAACGCTAGTGGCATTTTTCCGAGCGGTTCCGTGCTTCGCAAGGCACGTTAAGCTGTTGGTGCCGGCTGCCGTCGATAGATGGCAGTCGTTAAGCCAAGTCAGAGGCCTTAGGGCGGCTTGACAACTTCTGACAGTAGACGAGCCACTAGTCTACAAGCCTCCACCAATCTGGACTTGGCTCCCGTGGTGGAGTATGGCCTATACCTTCCTCAGGGAAGAGACCCGTGCCCCTCGGTGGGGACATAATGGGTTGATGATGATAGCCAACATATATATATACGCGTCGAATTGATAACCTCCTCCTTTTTTGAAGTCGGTTAATAAAAGTACACTTGGCATCCTCGAATAAGTAGATATATTTTTGATATCCTACCTTTACCAATTTCCCCTTTAGGTACTTTTCTACCGATCCCTTTAAAGTAACGTCGTAATAACATAAGAATCACAGAAGTAAGTACCCATATTTAGTGATCTACGAGACGTATCCTACGTGAACGAGGTG
Organism: Yponomeuta malinellus; assembly: GCA_947308005.1. Classification (NCBI taxonomy): domain Eukaryota; kingdom Metazoa; phylum Arthropoda; class Insecta; order Lepidoptera; family Yponomeutidae; genus Yponomeuta; species Yponomeuta malinellus. The sequence goes on along the minus strand of OX371006.1, from coordinate 7,444,938 downwards.
GGAAAAGGAAGCTAGAGTATTTCTAGTCTCCTTCAACTTCCAGGAAGAAGGAGACCTGGGAGACCAAAGATATCATGGCTACACAACTTACGACAGTGGTTTCAACAGAGTAGGTTGTTCGTTGTTTGTATTGGCAGACTCGAAAAACAAAATAGACGTATTGGTTGCCAACCTCCGATAGGAGACGGCACATAAAGAAGATCTTCTTCTTTAAGACCTGACGCCAAAATGCCGTGATGCCGTGTGGCGCCGGATTAAGAATAGCGTCACTCCATTCCCTCCCGTGGACGTCGTAGAAGGCGACTAAGGAAATAAATTACCAGGAGACGGGCAGCAGCGTCTTCCTGAGATTTCAACCGCATACTGCGATCGCCAACCCGCCTGCCAAGCGTGGCGATTGTTAGGAAAACCATGAGGGAGGCCTATGTCCTGCAGTGGGCGTCAAATGATTAGTAGCCCGAAATTGTACGAGTCTATTTGGTACAATAAAGAATTTCGTAGTAACAATAAAAGTTGTTCGTAAAGCCCGCGTTTTCCACGATTTTGCTCTCAACGCCCGACCGAAACAATAACTCGCAGAAACATACACAACATTGCATTTTGCAAACGCAACGTCCGCGTTCCCAACTAGATTTGAATTTAAATCGCTCGGCCAGTCCCTGAAAAGGACGGAGGCGAAGTGAGTGCCGTGTCCACCGTGGTGTTATAACAAGTGGCTGCATCCAACAGTTATTCGCAACACCTTAAGAGATTTACAGGGCTTGCAACAGCTAAGAAAATAGCTACAATCTCTTTTTTTATTTCTCGCTTTAATTTTTGAGAATTACACATACCTAAGATAAGAATATTCTTTATTCTTTAGTGTACAGCAGACCACATGACATAAAAAAATAGTAGCTGGATGACCAAGCTTCAGTTTTTTTTTAGTTAATCGTGTGGAAATTATATTTAGATACAATGAAAAAAAAAGGGAGAAAAAAAAGGAAAAAATAATCGGCCTGGAGACAGGCTCGAACCGGCCTCTCCTCGTTCCGGGACCGCCCACCTGAGCTATTACAACCTTGTAGATGGTGGCGACCTTCGTAGTCTAATGATATTTTAGCAGTTATTCATTGCCTAAAAACACGGATACGGACGGACGTTTTCTAAAAATAAAATCTAGCTAGATCGATTTATCGCCCCCGAAACCCTCTGAATACTAAATTTCATGAAAATCGTTGGAGCCGTTTCCGAGATTCAGATTTATATGTATACATACAAGAATTGCTCGTTTAATGGTATTATTAGATTAGATAGATAGATAAAAAAGATTTACTTCTTTCTTTTAAGAAGAATCTTCCGACCAAGAGTAGAGGGGCAGATGCAATTGGTAGACCGACAGGGAGAGTGACTTTATGACCTTGATTGTATTACCCCCGGTTTCTCGTACACTAACATGCTGTTAATCTACTACTGTTAACAGTGTCAGTGGTTTTTTTTTGTATGCACTTTGGTCAATTGACAGCTGTTAACAGTAGATTAACAGCGTGTTAGTGTACGAGAAACTGGGGGTTAGTGCAATATACGTTGTAAGTACAATGACAGCTTCATGGTCAGGTCACCCTTATAAGTAAGCCCATAAGGTTACAGCCTAGCCGGACCTAGAGTCTAATAAACGGATCATGGTTCAATAGAGTGAAATTAGCATGAGCATTGTTGTTATTTGACGTTATTTCGTAGGCTATTAACCAATAGCATTACATTGTCATTTCAATGGTGTAACCCCTGGCATCTTTCGCGAAGGAGCTCGAATCGCTCGAGTCGCCGGTTGTACCATTGGAGTTGGATTGGTTAGTAGACTACCAATAATAACAATGAAACGGGTTCCGTAGTCGACAAGGAACCCTTATAGTTTCGCCACGGCCTTCCGTCTGGCTGTCCGTCTGTCTATCCGCGGCTTAGCACAGAGACGATAAGTAGGTACTAGAGAGCTGAAATTTGGCATAGATAGGTACACATATTTATTACGCCGACAAAACGGTACAATAAAATATTGAACAAAAAAATTTTTAGGCTTCGCCCCTACACCTAAATTAGAGACGCATTTTTTTTCTTGTCTACACCATAGTGTGGGGTATCGTTGGATTGGTCGTTTAAAAATATTATGGAGGAAGAGCATTTTTTGATTTAGCGCTCCGCTTACGAAATATTAAGCTTTAAAGCGCAAATATTTGTTAGTAATTTCTGTTATTACTTGTTCTAAGGTATATTCGACTAATAAGGATCGGTTCCTAACAAGGGCCACCATTTGAAAAATCCCGCTCCCAATTCTAAATAGAAATCAAATTTCGCACCGACGCTCCTAATTGACCAATCATTGAAGCGCATTGGCATTCATTGAATTTTACGCCGCCATTTTGTCAGTATGCCTGTCTCTGCAGGACACGTCATGACTAGTAGGTGGATTTATAAAATTTGTTCGTGTTAATTTGACTAATTCAAGTGTTTGTGTTTTGTTTTTTCCGAAAAAGTTAGAAATGTAAAGGAATAAGTAACATTTATGCGTGGATTGTGAAGGTAAGTTATTGAACCACTGTTTTTTTCTGTCGATTTTGACTGGTTTTTTCCCGGATGACGATGTGCCTAAGAAAGTCCACCTCCTGGTCACCAAATAAGGACCGGACCTTATTACGTGTATAAAAACTGTAAACGGCTTGTAAATAAGCCGATGATGAACTCAAACTCAACTGATTTATTACTTAACTAACATACCTTCTATACTATGCACAATAAGTTTTTTTTTTTTTTTTAGTAAAGCATAATTATGGAACCATCAAAGAAAAAAAAGCGTGGTATAGCATGGACTCAAAGCGATCTGGAAAATGCTTTGGAAGAAGTAAAAAATTGCCAAGTATCGGAGCGTGCGGCCGCTTTGAAATACAATATACCACGACGAACTCTGAAGAATCATATAAAGTCTGGACAAACAGTAAAGAGGATGGGAAGAAAAGCAATTTTCACGGAAGCACAGATCAAGATATATCAAGACGTAAAGCACAATTTATGAACCCAGCAAGGGCTCAGAAGCTGAATAAGCCTATTGTTGAACGGCATTTTAAAGCAATACGTGAAATCTATGACGACCTTAATATAGACGAAAACCCGGAACGTCTATATAATATTGATGAAAAGGGGTGCAGGCTCACAGTTCATCGGCGACCACAAGTACTGGCTGAAAAAGGTTCTCGCAGGGTCCATCTCATAGCTCAAGAGCACGCCGAAAACGTGACTGTTGCTATGTGCGTGAATGCTGCTGGGATGGCAATTCCTCCAATGATTCTCTTCAAGGGCAAGAGAATGCGTGATGAATTTAAAGAAAATTTACCACACGGGACCTTGGTCAAAATGGCCCCGAAAGGTTCTATGACCACTGAACTATTCGTGGATTTTATCAACCACTTGGCAAAATACAAATCTTCAGGCAAGTGCCTTCCTATTTTCGACGGAGCCTCAGCGCATTTAGATTGCGACATTGTTGATGCAGCAGAAGAACAGGATATAGTCCTTTATTGCTTGCCTTCGAACACTACCCATGAACTGCAACCACTCGACAAATCTATCAACAAGTCTTTCGAGCACTTCTGGGACGAACAGGTATTACCAAAACCCACAGAAAAAGCTCACTAAAGCTCGTTTCAATAAAATCTTGACAAAGGTGTGGCCGAAGTGCATGACTCAAAGCAATATTGCAAACGGATTCAGGGCAACCGGTCTATATCCCTGGGACCCCAGTGCAATCCCAGAAGAAGCCTTTGCGCCGTCTATATTGATTGATTTGACTCTGGCGCCCTCAACTACGGGAATTTCAGTGACGACACCCAGTTCTCCCGAATGTATTCAAGTGCCACATGACAACTTCGACCCAGACGTCACTTTCTATGAGGAAGCTCAAAATGTATCTCCAGCAAATATACAGATGGGACAGGCAGTTCATCATTAAAAAAAAATAGTGGATTACAGCTCTTCTACAGAATCAGCACAGGAGGAAATAGATCCAATCACAAACAATGCACAAATGGAGAATGTTCGCTACAGCACTCCCGTTCCTGGTCCTTCAGGACTGCATATTCATCGTCCACCCACACTTTTATCTTCTCCGTCCGAAGGTTCAGACATTGAAAACATTCTGCCAATACATCAACATTATCCAGCAAGGAATATCAGAATTTATACGTCATCCTCTTCGGCATCCGACGAAGAACAAAATGAGATTGCATTAAAGGTGATCGAGACAGACTCATCCGATGAAGACAACATCCCACTATTAAGAATTAGCGAAAGTAAAAAACTTTCTCGTGTGCAAAGGACACCTTTTCAAGAATTTATTCCAACTCCTAATTATGCCCAAACCAAGGCAAAGCCAAGGCGCAAAGCATTAAATTATATAGGACAACGTATAACCAAAGATTTATTCAAAGACATGGAAGCAAAGAAAAAAGAAAAGAAGTCTGAAAAACAAACCAAAAAAGATAAAATAGAGCAGAAAAATGTTAAGGCTAACAAACAAAAGACAACAGAGTACAAAAGAAACAAAAATACTTGCAAAATAGTTACTAATACATCTAAAGCTATAAATTTTGTTTTGACACGGAAGAAAAAAATTGATAAAGCAAATAAAACTAAGGAAGACTGGTACTGTCCTGCTTGCAAAAAGGATAATGTAGCAGATATGCGACAATGCAAAAAGTGCACATTGTGGTATCACGAGGAATGTGTGGGCTTAACTAAAGAAGATTTAGATGTCTTCACATGTCCTGATTGCTCATAAGATGTTTTTTTGTTTTATTTTTGTGATACCGATTTATCACTACTACTTTATTTGACTGATACAGTTACAGCCCTATCACACTAGCGATTTGAGAGCAATTTGAAAGCGATGCGATAGCGCCACCGCTTTCAAATCGCTCGCAAATCGCTAGTGTGATAGGGCTGTAATTTGTTTTGGAGCTACTTATTTTTCTAGATTTTTATTTTTAAATTTTGAAGTTCCTAATATTTTAATAAGTACAAGAGCGTATAAGACAGTTTGTGACAAATTATTGTTGAGTGCATTTTGGTTGTACTCTGTCTAATTTCCTTATTTCGTTCCTGTTACCTATATTTTGTGTCACGGAGTTCCTGGATTTCAACTTACGGCATGATTTTATCTCGAAGTCCAAATAAGGCCCCCGGCCAAAAATGTGATTTCTATAGACTTAATAAGGCCCAATGGCTATGACTGAAAATTTTCTTAATTTCTTAATATCTATCTTTTCATTTATTTCAGTTAGTAAATAGCAATACCAAACCAAACTTTGTTTTATTAAAAGACCTAAATCAAATAAATTATTCTCACTTTAAGTTGTTATAGTCTTTATAAGGACCATCACTTTAATTTTTATAAATTTATGGATAATTCTATCGAGAATGACAAATACAGTAGTAATAGTTAGCAACAGAATTGAAAAACAATAATAAGTTCTTGTAGTTTCGGAAATATCTACAGAATAGCAATGAGCCTTATTGGGATCACCTGTTCATAATAAAGTCCATTGACAAGCTTTTTAAAAACAATTTTGTCATTGATTCACTTAACATACCCATGTTTTTGGTCAATGTTTTTACTTCAAATATGAGCAATTTGTACATTTTAGAAGTTATTTGAATTGAAATACTTCGATTATACGATTTATAAAGATTTGCAAAAACTCGGTCCTTATTAGGCGAACATACCTTACTACACATTTGTTCCATGAGTTTTTCTCAGATTTATATTTTTCGAAATATCATCGTTTTACATTTTATTGCATTCGCGTTTTCCGCGCTTTACCAATGACGCAGCCTTCGGTAAATCACTGTCATAGAACTATGCCCACTAAGGCGTGGGGCACGTACGAGGGCCGTGGGACGAGGGCGCGGAAAAGAGCATTAATTTATAGAGTTCGCGTCTTCGCCCCGTCTTATCAGTGTAGTTTATGTCCCATCGCTTCAGTACATACATTTTGTATGAAAGTGAATTGAAAGGATGCCGTTTCTTTTCCGCGTTCCAAGTCGTCCCTTTGTGCCCCACGCCTCACCCAAATTGTTTAAATCATTATTAGTCAAACAATGCTACGTCAAAGCAGAAAAAAAGCGAAAATTTTTTTTTTTTACGAAAAATTTAATTTTAAAAAATTCCAAAGTCTCGACGACAAGGTTGTTGCAGGTACCTACCTAGATGACAAATTCTCACCTGTGTTAATTACGTTCGCACATCCCCTGCTCGTTGAAACGGCAATACACATTCTTTCATTGCTCTCACGTATATTTCCATGCCCACGACCAAATTCAGCATTCAAGCGCACAAGGCAAAGCTTGGCGTTGAAACCATCCAATATGAGAACGATAGTATCCATCTCGTGATACGTTTCTGGAACGACATACTCGCAATTTCCCGGTCGTCTCCGCTGCTTATATTTCCGCTGGCAAATGATGCCGCTCGCTCGTCCGAGTAAGAAGTGGGATAACTAGGAGCAATCTGCTATATCAGGAATACATTTTCGTTGGAAACTCATGCTTACGTCTTTAACGCTAAGAGTTGCAGGGTTTTATACCTACGACTGCAGCTGTTATCGTAGTCAGCGAGTATTTTATGACAGGAGGATGCTATAGTTATGGATAAGCCCATTTTTCGGCAACGTCTATCAACTATTTTGGTGTCGTATGAACCAAGAGGCTTGCTAACAGAGCACTGGCTCATAGTAAAAGAAAGCATCATAAGCAGCCTATATACGTCCCACTGTAGTGCACAGGCCTTGTCCCAGAGAGAGAGTATGGGTTCAATCACCACGCGTGCCCACCGCGGATTGGCGATTTCAAGCGCTGAGGTATTCACATACCTCAGACACTAAAAAGCAAGAAAAAGAAAGCATCGATTGTGAGAAAACAATAGTATATGTAGTTTATTCAGCGTCTATTGGCACCTCTACTGGGTGACTTGGGATTCATTCACCGTATTTTGAGAAAATGTTCTTTTCATTGTATGATATATCAGTAATGGTAAAACATATTGTAAATATTCGTGATTTCCGACCTTGGCTCCAAACTGTGAATCCAAATTCGAAGTGGTACGTACCTACCATAACGTCGAAAAATGTTTTCTAATAATGATATGTTAAAAGCTTAAGAGTCCCGATATGCGTAAGCAATTAAAGAAAAAAATTATGTTGGCCGGCGCCGACCATAGCACAGCTCAAAGCAGTTTTTTGCATTTTTGTTACTTTTCGTTCTGATATTGTTTGTTTATGCTTAAGTGAAGCAAACAAAAACTAGCACGATGTTTCTAAATCATGGTTAGAATATCCCCTTAAAATACGGTGAACGAATTAAAAGTCACCCTGTAGTTGCAGGCGTCATTTACGTACACTGTACGGTACTCAGGTATTCAGACAGTAAAGTTTTTTGTATTTGTACTAATAGCGTAGTAGTAAATACGTGGGTAAGAACCTGAGATTAAATTACAGAGTGTATCAAAATCCCCGTATCTATCTGAAAAGGAAAAGTTAAGTAAGAGCCATAAAAATGCATAAGTAGTTGTTGCTTCTTTCTAAATTTAAAAAAACTAAGAAGCTGCTGACTTTTCCTCATAGTAAAAGTTGTTCATATTATCGCGTAAACCCCCATTTTCGAAAACATGTGGAGACTTTGTTACACCCCGTAAAAAAGGTGTAAAATCAAAAAGACATTTCTTTAATGACTTACTTTAATTTCACTTACTCTCCTAAACAGTCAATGTACCCTTACAACTAATAATTGTAATGCGGCTCCGGAGGATGGTGGGGAGGGTAAGGCGGGTGAGGGAAGGGCGGGGGTCCGCGGGGCGGGTACTGTGCGCGGAAGTTGGGGGGAGGAGGGCGCCAGGGGGGCGGGGGGCGCGCTCCGGGTGGTGGACCCCCACCGAAGCCCCCGGGGGGACCGAACGGGGGCGGAGGGTAGTGGTGGAACGGCGGTGGGGGCGGCGGCGGGCCTGGAGGTGGCGGTGGACCTGCAAAAGGAAGAAGTCGTTAGTAAGTCGGTCGACAGCCTCGCGCGAGCTTTATGAACTGAAATACTATCAAAGACTAGTGGCGCCCCTCCAAACTGAATGGTGGTTCATCTACACGCTCATTTCTGGGTGTCTTGAAAGCCGCGGTTATGTAATTTTTAATTTAAAATGGCATCTATTTAGACTATTACTTTTAAGTATAGATGTAAACAAAAAAAATTGTTGAAAATCTTGTTTCGTTGAGAAATCTTGTTTAAAAAAATGCGCCAACAATTAGAACCGACCGCCTCTCCGCCGAACAGAACAATGACCCGTAGACCCGCGGCATGCACGCACCGCTCTGGGTGGCTACTAATGGTTCTAATAGATTTGAGTTTGTGTCGAGATATTTTAGAAAAGTACGTTGTAAAAAAACAAACTAAAGCGCGGTCGCCGAGCAGAAAGAATTTCGTACATTGACCTTTTTGCCTAAGGGTAGTTGTCACCAACATTTTTTGTAAGGCGCAAGTTTATATTATTATTGATACTAGTTCGGACAGGTCTGTACAATCAATATACAATTTTAATCGTATATTAATTTAGTTTCTCGTACGTATGATAGTGGCGCTGCGGATTATTTTCTCGCGTATTTTTCGATACGATTTCAGATTTAAAAAATTCGTTGATGACTAATTAGCTGAATAATGCAGTGTATAACTCGATTTTTGTAACTGTTATCAATGACTCCCTGGAAAAATAGTCTAATTATGAAAATGTTGACAGTTCGCAGTGAACTGTTATAAAATCGAGTTACATATACTTAATTACTTATTTACAATTTGGTATCAATAAAATGTTGGTACTTAATTCAAAAATATATGATTTATTAATCAGAATCATATTCCGCGGTATCAGTGTTTACTGCTTTCTGACGAAGTTTCGCCGGTCACATTGATTATAAAAGAATCGATAGTTTTGTCTATATTGTTGTCAAGTCCACATAATTTAAATTCTTCTTCTTGTTTTACGTGACGACTGCAATTTTGCCACTTTTCTGCTGAAATGTTATTCAAAGCCTCCCGGAGCAGGTTTTTCACGGCTGTATTGTCTTTCATTTCTTGTTTTTAAGGAATATTTATCAGCAGGCCAGGATTCTTTAACGTACTTAAACACGTTAATAATCATCAATTTCTCAGATTCACTTAAGTGTGACATTTTTCTTTTCTTCCGCGGAGAAACAAACGCCTTAAATGGGCGAGAGGTAGACGGCACTGGTTCCATTTTAAAACAGTCAAGAAAACTTAACGACGAGTAGCGTAACAAGATAACAAAACAACAATTAAAACAAGATAACAAAACACAAACAACTTCAGAAACGTTTTCACTGTGTCCGAAAACTGAGCGATCACTAGCGCATCCCAACATGGAATGTCGTTGTTACCTATTTCAAATAATGGGATTGACTCAAGGTCAACCGAACACAAGCGTACAAGAACAGACCTTACCGTCGCAGGTAAAAGGTTTGCAATCCCTTTAAACGGCGGCCAATGCATCTGTGCGAGCGTGACGCAACATATTTACGCAGGAGCAACAGAGATAGCTAGTAACAGGTTAATGTACGAAATTCTTCCTGCTCGGCGACCGCGCTTTAGCGTATTCGATAGCTACTGTTAGGCACATTCACTTTGCTATGTCTTGCAAACCACCCAAAATTATTGCAGCATAAAAGTAATAATCACTTATCTATAATTGCTGTTAGCAATAAGGCCATAATTGTACCATTGTAACTTTCATATTTTTTGTCTCGTTTCTTGTGTGCAATAAAGAATATTGTTATCTTATAATAGTAATAATAATAACAGTGCGGCCTAGGCCTAACAGAGGACAGTCGGGAATGAGCAAATACTCTTTGCTTTCTCTCTGAGAGAAGGCATGTGGGGTCTTAGCCTCCAATACAAGACGTCGCCACTTGTCTTTGTGAGGGGGGGGCGAATCTCTAGAATGCAAAGTTGTTCAATAGAGTCATATTAGTATGGTAGTGGTTGTTTCATTGACACTATTGGTAGTCTAGAAACCAATCGTATACCAATGGCATAACCCGTGCAGCTTAACTCGGCGCCTTGCCCGATTCGATCTTCTTCGCGAGAGATGCCTATTTAACTTGCGTGGGTTATACCATGGAAAATGCATTGTACTACTACCAACCAACAGCTATTGTCATGCTTATATCACTCAATTGAAAAACTATGTGCGTATTGGACTCTGGGGTCTGTTCTCCTGCCAGTCGCTTCCTCGGAGCTCATGCAGGTCCAATACAAGTGCAAAAAGAAGCCCATCATGCCGATGCCGCCAGGTAAAGGGCTTCTAATTCCGGCGGCGGCGGCGCCTGCAGCGATAGCGGCGAGCCTGGCGGCGGCATCGGCGAGGGTGCCACCGCTAGCAGTTAGCGGCGACATATACAACTTTTGCCGTACAGTGGCGTCATACCTGGCGGCATCATGCTGCTTGGGGGCGGCGGCGGCGCCTGCAACGGGAGCGGCGGCCTCGCGCCGGGCGGCGGGCCGGGCGGCGGCATCGGCGAGGGCGGCGGCGGCGGCGCCACCAGCACGGGGCCCAAAAGCGCGGGCGGCGCGTCCGCAAACAGCTGGTGCGGCCGATCGGCGTGAGACAGCGGGTTCTGCGCCGCTAGCAGCCTGCGGGCGGTTGCGGAGTTACAGTACAGATAGCTGGATGTGGAATATCAGCGGCACCTGGCGCCGATTGTTCAACGCTGTTCTTACGTGCAGCATACTGTCTCGATCGTACAATTTTGTAGTAATATGAGTAAGCTTTTCATAAATGTGGTCTGAGGGTTCAATGCATAATTAAATTACGGACGTTTTAATTATATTTTTGTTTTCCTATAAGCAGTTTAGTAAAGAAGTCGTTTCCAAAATTATTAATTTTGAAATCTTCTCAATCAAAAACTTGGTACAGGATAAGAAACAATGCCTTAAATGTTCAAAATATTATTATCAGTCAAAACCTCAGACCACATTTATCAAAAGTATATCTTAAAAGTATGATTAAGACTTCCCAAGTAGGCCGAAACTAGTCAGCTATCCCAATGTTAACAAAAGTTAGTGAAACTGTTAAACCAATATATAAAAAATATACTCACTTTATTACAATCACTAAAATTATTAAATTCTGCGAGCGACACAGCATGCTCCACGTAAGAACAGCCTTAAGATCAGAAAGTTTTTTTTATTTTGTTTATGGACAAAACTCACAGCACAAGTTTAATAATATAGCATCTGAGTTTATTGCCCATCAAACATTCCGGGATTTCAAGAAATCTCTACAAGGGCAGTACACTTTGTGTGACAAGTAAATTCATTATTTGGTTATTATCTTTTGTAACTTCCGCTCATTTACATAATATAAGTGGTGTACATAGACGTAATAAAATCCTTCTACCGCTGATCCTTTGGACTATCATTCATATGTATGCTGGTGGTATGCCTAAAGTTAAAATAATTTCTGCACTTAGTTTCCTAGTTGGGCCATTGTACATATAACTATATTGTATAATGGCCCAAATAAGAAACAAGTTACGGAACCAGGACTGTGGGATGGAATTAGACCTGAGATTTCTGTACTTTGACTCCTATTTGAGCCATTGTATGTACATACCTTACCGCTTGCTACATTGGTGGTATTATTACTACTCCAAAAATGTGCGTAACTTAAAAAACAAAGTCATTGGTACATGCCAGGATTCGAACCCAGGACCACCCAAATGAGAAGCCGGAGTTCTACTGCTCCGCCACCGCTGTCCAGTATAACAGATCAACAAACTCACCTTTCCGCAGCAGAACCGTGCCGCTCTCCCTTCACGTCCTTCTTGAATGCGTAGGAAACAGAAATAGGCCGGTTGCACAGGTACTGATTGTTCATTGCCTCAATAGCCGCATCAGATGCCTCGAACGAGGCGAAATTTATAAACGCAAAGGCTTTGGAGTTGCCAGTTTCTGGATCTCTCATCACCTGAAAATTTTTAAGGTTTTAGTAGAGGCAGGAACGATGGTGTTGTTACTAATTAATTAATAAGACCGTAAAGTATTAGAATTTTGCTTGCACAGAAGATGTAGCTATGGGTGGGCTGGCAGTTTGAGAATGATAGTATTATGCCCCCACAGAAGTTCAGAGGATTTGACACAAATACACTTAAAAAAAAACCAGATTCCCACGTAACTTTTCGTAAAGAAACATACTAAAAAGTAGTTCCTTTTAATCAAATTTACATACATACATAAACTCACGCCTGTATCCCAGAGGGGTAGGCAGAGACCAGGGCCTGCCACTTGCTACGATCCTGACAGATCAATTTCGCTTCCTCAACATTCATTAGTCATTGCATGCACGCACGCCGGTTTCGGGTACTTTTTATCTTGCCCTTTGCTAATACATCCGCCATTTGGTCGAAGTATGTCCGTCTGGGTCGTCCCTTACCGGCCCCTCCACCCACATTCGCTCGATATGTTTGTTTTCTTTCTTCCTTCTCCACATGTCCAAACCAACGCAACATTCCCTTCTCAAATCTAATCAAATTTGTTATTATTATTACATGCCCCACTGCACGAACAAGGATTTCCCCTATCAAACTAAAAAAAGAATATGTTTTATCATCAACCATGATAGTACAACTGCAGGGAACCTAATTGTAAGCGTCTTATAACTATTATTAATTAACTAGCTTCAAATTCAAACCTTAGGTGTCTGTAAAATAACACCAAAAGCTGAGAATGTGTCATACAGCAGTTTCTCATCCACTTCCGGGTCTAAGTTTCCAATGAACACATTGGCTCCCACATCCAGGTTCTTCTGATGTGCTGATGCCTTGTTGACTCTTACCGGCTTACCATAGAGCTTTATCATGTTCATAACCTGAAATGAAAAACCATTGATTTGTAGAACACATTTTGATATTTTGTACCTGCAAGATGTAATAAAAATGTAAGTCCTAGTTCTACTCGAGATTTCCGCACTTAACCGCCGAGTTGGGCCATTCTACGTAGCAAGTGATGAGGTATGTAAATACCTCAGAAACTAGGGTCATTGTTTTCCTTAACCGTTAACGAGTAGTATTACTACTATAACTTCACAAATGTATGCAACTTAGAAAACAAAGCCATTGGTACTTAGAAACTATTTAGTTTTTTTTATGTTTATTTAATAAATAATGTAAATTTTTTCATATAATTTTAAATTTAAGCTTTCGAATTGAATGTGAATATCAACTCAGATTATTAATTTTGATGGTATTGTCAATAATGTGTGGTGCTACAAATGTTTTAATTAAAAAAATATCAGTATCTGAAAATCTGCTAACAACTGGAATATATTATGTATTTGTGAAGTACTAGTGATTTACAAAGAGTCAGACTTCCATATTCAAATGTATTCCACTCATGAACATGCTATAATTTTTATACTGAAATTAAGAATAAACCTATTCCAGAGCGAGAATAAAAGTTAAGCTAATTTATTTTTGAGTAATTATCAAGCTAATTTGATTTAATTTATTTACCTTTATAGCATAATCTGCATCTTCCTCTCCCATAAACTCAACAAATCCATATCCCTGATGTGTCTGTGTGACACGATCTTTGGGCATGTGCACATTTACTGAAATAAAGCAATTTCTAATTAAGTAATATTGTCTCTTAGTATTGAGCACCAACCCTAAAATCTATATATTTATTTGAGGTACAAAATGGACCAATAGTTACTTGAGAGGTCAATAAACAAAACAAAATTATGTATGTATACGTGGTTTTCCTGTGACCAGCATGGATTTGTACAATGGCATAAGTCACATGTTTTGTGGCACTAAAATGTCTGAATTTGACAATTTATGTACTGGACAGTCGCAACTTTTCACGTGTGGCTAGTGTCATCGTACTACCTGGGCAGGATAACTGTAACATTGCTGAACGTCACAAATTAGGTTTACCTAATAATGTATTGCATGGCAGCCTTGTTTGATAAATCTCTATTTATGTAAAACAGTGCAAGTGTAGTTCTAGTAACACGGGTGTCGACTTTTGTCTACTACAATGCAGGACAGGAATGCTACAATTTTGTAGGCTACGAGCCAAGACTGTGTAAGCTAAGACAAAGGCAGAGTCTACGTCTGTCCTGGCTGGAGCAAAGCCCGGTTTATAAGACAATTCTTATTCTAAATACTTACCAACTGGACCAGATTGTACAAAAAGCTCCCAAAGGAGGCTCTCCGATACCCTATCGTCGAGTCCTCCCACATAAATCGTGGCATCTGTTGGAAAACATAATTTTACGAGCTGCGTTACCTGTACCAACATAACCTTACTCTTATATTTTTATCAGTTTTTAATGATATGGTTGAGAAGAATTAATTTGAAGCATATCTATTTTCATTCTATTTCATGTTTTTGGGAGAATTAACATGAGATTCATTGAAAATCACAAGCTAAAGCAATTGTTTGCACCACGAAACGAAATCATGAAGTGATATCGCCTGGCGGGCAGTTTCGTTAGAGGTTATTATTGCAAATGTAATAAACCAAACTTAATTACAACGTGAAACAAAGAAAATTAAGCGTATTTATAGAATTTATTTACCTTGATTTCTCTCAGCAATCGGCCCCGCTGCCATTTTGGCGTTTTGTAGACTTGTCTCTTTTTAATCTGTGGTTTTGACGCTATTTTGACAGTATTTTTTTTTTTCTTTTTTTTTTTTTTTGTTCTATTTTTTCCTTTATGGAAAAGGCTAAGAGCTTAAGCCCATACCGCCTGGTCTTATTTTAATTTCTTTTCTCCTCTTCATATTGATTGAGGCTAAAAGCCTTGTCTTTCCGTAGGTATTTTCTTCAATCTTTATTGTATATTCGAGGCACAAAGCCTTGTCTAACGTATTTTATTCTTTAACTTCATAATCCAGTATGTTTAGGTCAATCCGTGTTGTCAAATCAGGTAATATAGGTCTATTCCGGTGTATTTTTATTTTTCAAATAACTCCAATGGTATTCTTGATAAAATTATAAATAGGGTAAAATGCTTCGTTATTCTTAAGGAGATCCTGAATAGAGCGCGGGACATCCAGGGCTTCTTTGTAAATGTTCAATAAGCTGTCAATAAATACTAGTCTTTGTATATTGAATTGAGGGCAATCAAAAAATATATGATTTAGAGATTGGTTTTCAGAATTACAAAATGTACAATTTGGGGAAGGAATCATTTTCAATCTATGTAAGTGTTCATTAAATCTGCCATGTCCAATTCTCAAACGACAAATTGTTGTGTAGAAGTTTCTATGTACATATTTTCCGACGATAAACCATGGTCTCTTAATGTCCGAGTTAATATAGCTGTACTATTTTCCTTTTATTTGTGTCGTTTCTCTCCAATGAAGCATCCATTGATGTTTATATTCGTTCTAATGTCGGTTTTGCAATCTGAAGCTGGCAACTTAATGTTCTTGACAGGTATTTGGTGAATATTGGGGTTTTTTATTATAGAGCTGGCAAGTTTATCAGCGAGTTCGTTGCCAGAGACGCCAATGTGAGATGGTGTCCAAAACAAACGTATTTCTCTATCTTGATTGAGCCAAAGCCTACTAATTTTCTGCCTTATGTTATAAATAATATAGTTTGTGCTACCATTGTACGTGGGATTTGACAGTGCCATTAAAACGCTCATGCTGTCCGAAATTATCAACCATTTCTTGAAACTGAGGTTAGTTGATTCTATATATTCTAAAGATGCATAAATGGCTTGAGCTTCTGCTGTGTATATACTTGCACTTGATGGTAATCTGAACCCATGTCCCAATTTAGTGACAGGATCATAGTAAGCCATGGAGACGTTTTCGTTAAATTTCGAGCCATCTGTATAAATTTGTCTAAACTCTCTGTGTTCATTCAATTTATTGTAAACTGCATATTTATCACTCAGTGTCCTATCTATGTGAATCTTCAACCCACAGAATTTGCTCTCATATGATCCTTCATAACAAGGCAAAGTACTACTGTTGTAGATATTATATTTAGTCTTTTAAGTTAAAGTTTCTTGAATGTTACAAGTTAAAAAGTTATTAGAGTTAAGCCTTAGCAGTTTAGAAAGAAGGAGATTGCCATCTTCAGACAACAACTTGATAATGAAATTAAGTTTTAAATTATTGAATCTGATCATTAATGGACACAAGTTACACTCAACCTGCATTGAATTAATTGGAGATGATTTAAAGGCTCCTAAGATTAGTCTTAAATTTATATTTTGGATCTTTTCAAGTTTATCTACTAATTTTGGATCTATACAATAACAGAAAAAACCATAGTCAAAGTGACTTCTTACAAGGGCTTTGTATAGAGTTAAAAGAATCTTAGGATCAGCACCCCAATGGCTGCCAACCAAAGATCTTAAAGTGTTGGTAGCTCTTAAAGCTCGTTCCGTTATGCAATCAACATATCTACACCATGAGAGATTCTGTGTAAAAACTACACCCAAAAACTTTGTTTGAGATTGAATTGGTAATAAGTTATTGTCATATTGTAGCTTAACTGGGATGACTTTTTTCTTTGAGAATATGACTACTTTAGTTTTAGCTGGACTGATTTCTAGATTTAAATATTGAAAGTAACTATGTAATTTTTCCAGTGCTAAATTTAATTTTTGAGTTGTGTGTGTGATGTTATTACCACTGCAATAAATAGCCAAATCATCGGCAAACTGTAAGTTGCTGACTTCTGTTCCTAATATTTCATTGAGCCTGTGGATGTAGAGAATATACAATAAAGGGCTCAAAATGCCACCTTGACAGACGCCTTTAGTTGACAATCTAGGACCAAAAATATTATTGCAACTCATCTTAACATAAACTTCTCTTCCACTGATAAACTCATAAATCCACCTAACACATTTTTCAGGTATTCCCAAAGAAGAAAGAATGGTACATAAAACAGAATGATTAATGTTATTGAATGCTCCTACAATATCGAAAAAAATACAGACAAGATGTTTATTACTGTTAACCGCAGCGTCAGTATCATGGAAGAGATGCCCTATACTTTCTCTTGCTGACCGACCGCGACGAAACCCGAACTGATTTCTTGGAAGAATATGATTGGATTCAATATAAAACTCAAGACGTTGTTTCATAAGTTGCTCAAAAAGTTTACCTGCACAAGATGTTAATGCAATGGGACGGTAAGAGTCTGCATCATTTGGATCTTTTCCTGCTTTTAAAATTGGAACCAAGCAATCTTGTTTCCACTCTTTTGGAATTATTGATTGTTCCCAGAGTAAATTTAAAATATTTAAAAATTTCACAAGGCAATCTGTTTCCAGTTTTTGAAACATTTTGTAAGAAATGCAATCTAAACCAAAGGTTGTGTCTTTACGTGACTTGATAGCTGCTTTTAACTCATCTATGGTGAATGGATTGATAATGTAACTATTGTTGGGGTTTACGGAAGAAGTATTATTTATTTGCATTGGTTGTGAAACAAAGTCAGGTGTATATTTCCTTAAAAAGTTATTTATCCAAAATATTTCATTATTATTATTTAGTTTCGTACTTTTACTGTAGGATTTATTAAATTTACGCATAGTTTGCCAAATTTTAGAAATTGGAGTGGATCTATTTATTTTAGTACAATATTTCTTCCAACTATTTAATCTTTCTAATTTAATAATAAGTTTTTTCTCAGCCTGCATTTTTTTAAAATTAATATAGTTTAAATCACTAGGATCTTGTTTAAATATAATAAAAGCTTCCTTACTTTTTTGAACTGCTTTAGCACACTTTTCATTCCACCATGGCAGAGGAGGATGCCGGTATTTAAAATTGCTTCCCGTCTGTTTCGAGCTATTATTATTCATATTTGAATTTTGGGCCTGACTTCTAAACATCGATTGATTAATAGCTTTATGAATGATATCACAATAGTCATAGTAAGACTGTAGAGGATCGTTATGGTTAATAATAAATTCTTTAAGCATAGTGTTGGCGAGCTTTGAAAACTTATTCCAATTTACTAGCCGTAGATTAGGTCTTTTGAGTGCAGCTGTGTTATTTTGAGAAATAAAGTTGTTTGTAAAAGAATCAGTGATAGTGTTGAACAAAATCTCAGTTATTGTGGGTAGATGATAACTTCCCAGGGGATCATCATATACTGTCCAATTGCAATTAAGGGCTATAGAGGGACTGACTATTGTTAAATCCAAACCATTTGGTCTCCAGTTATTTGTACCTACAGTTGTTGGTTGTGTGTCATTTAATAACACTAAATTGCATTCATTTACAGCGTCGAGGACATCTCTTCCACGAGGACTGACAGATTGGCAACCCCACATGGTGTGATGTGCATTGAAATCACCTGCTACTAAGCAGGGTTGTGGTAAGGTATTAATGAAATTAACAAATTTTGTTTTTCTAAAAGTAGGACTACAATTTGTTGGGATATAAAGACTAGCCATTGATAATGAACTGTTATTAAAGTTTATTTTGATAGCAATATTCTGAAGTGAATCATCAAAAAATGTTTTTAATCTACTATAATGTATGTTGTTACGAATGACTATGGCAACACCATTGTGTTTATTGCCACAATCATTGCGTTCTATTGAGTATCCTTTAATATTTAAACGTTGTGTAGGCTTGAGCCAAGTTTCGCAAAGTAATGCTATGTCAATATTATTTTCATACAAAAATTGAGTAAAAATATGACGATTACATAACAGACTTTGAGCATTCCACTGTACTATTTTTAATTTATCTGTGAATTTGTACTAATGTTTTTGGTATCACTGGAGTTGAAAAAATCGCTTAAAACATCTAACACATTTTTAGAGGATATTGGGGTATCTTGTGTCTTATTTAATGTAATAATTTTTATAATGCTTTGTACTAAGAGATTCAGTGCCTTGTCATTTGATTTTAATAATGTCAAGAGATCGAGAGGCTTCTTAGGGCCGAGAGGTGGGAAATTCCCATTTTTGAATATGTCAGCAAATGATGGTGTCTGAACTTTTTGTCTGTTTTCTTGTATTTTCTTTTGCTTAATTGGACACTGAGCTGAAATGCTAACATGATTGCCATCACAATGAAAGCATTTGGCCTGATCGATCGGAGTTTTACAAACTTTATATGAGTGGTCTTCTTTACAGATGGAGCAGTGCTCGGAGTTCTTGCAAAACTTTGCTAAATGGCCATACCTGAGACACCGGAAACATTGTTTGACTGGTGGAACATACGCTGAGATGTCATGCCGCCAACCGTCCAAATCCACGTAGTCTGGAAGAACTGACGTCGCGAACGTGATGGCTACTGTCTGCAGCGGCTGTTGAATGAAGTTATCATCAACTTTGGTCCTTTTTGTGAATCTTCGAACAGATATTATTTTCTTGTAACTTGATAGCATTGTGAATATCTTTTTGTTTGTCAAGTTGGTGGGTACATTTTTAATTATACCAGTAATTTCAGTGCTTGAAGCAGGTATATTGGCCTTGAATTGGTAGTCTTTTAAAAATGTAGCATTGTTCAAGAAGGCATTAGCAAGGCTGGCTTTTTCGAAGTATATGGCAATTTTGAACTTGTTCATTGACCTAAGGTATTTGATTCCTTTATTAAACTTTTTAATACAGCTAGATATGGACATTAGGTCTCGGGTTCCTATAGGTATATCCGCATTGGAAGACTCTACGAATACTACAAATTCTGTAGCACCGGAATCCTCAGGGTATCGTCTCTTGTAATCCGTTACCAGATAAGGTTTGTACTTATCTGCGCTTTCGACCTCTGACTCGGACGACGACGACGTCGAGTCTCCTTCAATTTTCTCTTCAGCATCATCTTTTTTTCTCTTTCTTGTTCGCACCTTCCCCATG
This sequence comes from Yponomeuta malinellus, assembly GCA_947308005.1. NCBI lineage: Eukaryota > Metazoa > Arthropoda > Insecta > Lepidoptera > Yponomeutidae > Yponomeuta > Yponomeuta malinellus. Next base: position 7,425,008 of record OX371006.1, on the reverse strand, counting down.
ATTGGTTTTTTTTTATTTGTGTCTCCAGACGCCTTTTATTTCTAAAAACCCCGATTTATACACGAGTAATCGATGAAATGAATAAAAATCTTTGAAAATCCCGCCTGGTTATTTCAATGGTTTCCCGCGCTTTTTCTTTTTTTTTTTTTTTTTTTTTCTTTTTTGTGATGTGGTACATACCCTCAGATGATATACCTTTTCATCCACTCAATGGGGGTGGCAGGCAACTGTCAAAAAATTCAAAATGGAGGATGTCCCGTTTTCTCGACTATCTGTATGGGAAAAGCACAATATTTGTAATTATATAAAACCCAAAGATATGAGTAGTACATATCTTTTTTAAAAAAATCTTTGTTTACGCCTTTACTGCTCAGTTTGAAATAGAAAAACTGTGACTCCTGAACCATTTGGAGGAAGGAAATCAGGAAGTTTCTAGGTTATAATTCTAGTAAACAAATACCAAAAAATATTTATATGCAGGTAAGTACAAATAATACTAACGAAATACATTCAGAATCATAGTTAAAAGTTATGTTTTATCATTTTTGTTTATTTTCAGGTCCGCATCTTTCACACTCGTTAAAAACGGAGGCAGTGTTTAGATATCTAGACTGATAAACGAACTAAAAACGAGAAATGCCAGCCTTGACATCAATGATTCAACCCATTTATCAAATGTAAAGCCAGCTATTAGTAGTAAAACAATGTTCCCGGGTACGTACTTGTAAACATCGGTTTTATTTAATAAAACCATAATCATACATTGTAACACGCATTTCTTCGGGCCTAAGCTCGTATCTCAAAATTGATAAGCAGCAGCACTTAATTACCCAGAGCCAGCCCATAGAATTGAACTGGGCAGATCTGAATAGATATCAATACTTCGGATAGGACAATTTAGTTGTTGGTGATAGGAACCTTCAAGTAGTAGTCCCGCACCATTATTTTGTGCTCATAAAGCTGCTTTGTCTCCAAACTGGAATAAAATTAAGAGATTTCATGTAGAAATAGTATGATTTTATGAGTTATGTTTATGTGGTACAACCTAGTGTGGATAATTTTACAACGATTTTCGATGCTGCTGAGTAACTTCTTTAAGTATATTTAACGTTTTACAGTTTTACACTTTATATTCAATAAATCAGCCGGTAAAGAGGGTTTTCCTTAAATGTATGCGATTATTTCTGCAACAAATGTTTAAAAAATATTTTTGTGGTCACCTTTGTATTACAGTATGTATTCCTTTCGCGGTATACAAAACTGCTTTGTCAGTTTTGGTATAAACTATAGCTTTCCCTTTTTTAGTGAAAAGCAGTTCTTGACGTTTTTATGTTGAATTTCCATGGAAAAAATCCGAAGTCAGGCAACACTTAAACGGAGTTTACACGTTCAGTCTGGCGTCAGTCAATTCCATCAGTCTGGTTAGACTGACGGCAGACTGATTGTCTATTCAATGGATTGATGGACTGATAGACCAGACTGACGGATATTCGAATATTTTGATAATTTCCTCAGTCACGGTTAGACTGACAGCAGACTGATCGTCTGAATGTGTTATCAGTCTTGCATCAGTCAACGTCAGTCAACGCTAGGGCAATATTCAGGCACTTTAGGCAGCATACTATAATCTTGAAGCAGCATAGAGGAGGATTCTCTTTTTAACAACCATTATGTTTACACCACTTCCTCTTAAGGCGTTTTATCATTGCCGCAGGTTTTTTTAGGGTTGGGTACCCAAAGGGTAAAAACGGGACTCTATTACTAAGACTTCGCTGTCTATCTGTCCGTCCGTCCGTCGGTCCGTCCGTCTGTCTGTCACCAGGCTATATCTCAAGAACCGTGATAGCTAGAGAGTTGAAATGTTTACAGATTATGTATTTCTGTTGCCGCTATAGCAACAAATACTAAAAACAAAATAAAATAATTATTTAAGGGGGGCTCCCATACGAACGTGATTTTTTTTTGCTGTTTTTTATCTTTGTGTCTAATGTTGTATAGATAATGGTACGGAACCCTTCGTGCGCGAGTTCGACTCCCACTTGGCCGGTTTTTTAAAATCTATAATCACAATTAAAGATCTGTGCTTGGTGCTGTCGTATTGGTGTTTTCGTTCGGACTGATGCAAAATCCATCAGTCTTGAGTGACCGTGTAATACCTCACCTAGCTACATCAGTCTGGCGTCAATCCGAGCTTGATCAAGATCACGGACAGAACTGACGACAAACTGAACGTGTAAACTCCGTCTTATAAAACAAAACATTGTCGGGGCAAATCTCAGTGGCGCCATCTGTAATTAGTTTTTTGATGCCGTCCCATTTAGTAGGCAAACTATTCTGTGGGACAAGATAACAAAGATGCTGGCATGGCAGCACCAATGGGCAGCACAGAATCACGTTCCGTTCCAAGACGAAAATCACATTCTTTTTCATCGGAAACATTTGAATTTTGATTATTATCTACCATCTAGGGACCATGGTACATTACATATCTATTTAGCCACAAAAAACTACAAATTCACGAGTGCATATGAAGGACTGCAAATTCTGAATTAACACCTGTGCCCTGCTGCCCTGTGTAACACACCTTGTGCCAAAGGGCTATTATTTAAATGAAAGATATTTTATTACGAATCTGGAATTGAAGTTTTAAAATAATACCTACCTATGTAAACTTCTTTAATTAATTAGGAATCAAGACTCTGAAATTTCTTTAACCTTTTCACTTGCAGCCCCCCAGCCAGTAAATCACATGACTGACAAGGGTGTCATAGCGGCGCAAAAAAAAATTGCCTAAATATCAAATTATTATGTAACCAATGTACAGAATTGTTTGAAACAAAAAAAAACTCTAGAATAACCGCTTTACTAAACACTAACAACTTTAACAAAATTCAGACACGCACGCAAATCCTTACATTCAGAGTACATACGAAAATGTAATTTTGTTGAATGAGGATACTCTAATCTTATTGGAATCTAGGTTTTTTTTTATAGAAATGTTCTACAAAATCTAGTAAAAATGAAATATCGACCAAGATCACAAATAAAAGGGTAGGTAAGTATATGGAGAAATAAAACGGTAGATTCATAACTAAATATTTATTTTCCTTTTTTACATTATTTAAAACAATAAAAGAGTATTTCAATTGTCTTCTCTTGTTTAGGAGGGATGGGGTACGCGGGAGAGTATTCATTGCGCAAGAGTCAATAAAATGCGGAGAAAACAATTGTCTATAAAGTGGAGGCACAATGAATATTTATGTTATGTTGCACTGGTACATGTTGGTAATCATGCTATTAGTGAAATAAAAAGGTAGCCTAATGCGTCGCTAGGCAGCAAAAAACAAGTCCATCAAATAGTCTACTCAACGAATAACCCAAAAGGGGGTGTAGGTAGAGTGCTTGAGCTGGGACCTAAGCGATTCCTTCAGAAAGTTGTTCAGTGTGCTTAGGGAGCATACATACTAAAAGTCCCCGCGTCTAGGAGGTGAGCCGGAGTGGGGGAATGGGGGGGGTGCGAGAAAAGTTAGCACTTTTGAGTTTTTCGCTAATATTTTTAAAACGGTGCGTCGGCGTCGGTCGTAGAGAAAAAACACATTTTACGTCATGAAAGCTAATAAAATTTTCTACAACTTTTGTTATAGGTATACCCTGTCCAAATTCTCATCACTTTTCGAGCATGACGCTCGGAAAAACTGAAAATTAAAGTTATGTGGAAAATGTGCTAAACTAGGTATATTATTATTGATAACATAAGCTGGGAGTTTCCCAAGCGGTGAAAAGGCGGTAACAGTTTGACCATGGTCCCTAGATGGTAGATAATAATCAAAATTGAAATATCGCAATATGTAATGTTTCCGATGAAAATTGATCGCTTAGGTCCCAGCTCACGCACTCTACAACTCCTTTGTTAAGTGGACTAAAAGCGGTCGGAGCTCAAATGGTGGCGTGTGCCGCTCATTGAGTATCAAGTTCGGCGTCAAGTAGTTTGTTTATACTAACCGCCAGTAAGTAAGTATCTAACCAAAACATTGTTTGTAATAACCTATTAGGTATACATTGTTAGTGGTGATTGACTTAACAATTATGTCATATCAAGTAAATATTGCAAAGTACAAACAACTTGTTGTCATTTTGTTATAAATAAGTAGCGATAAAAATACAAACATTTCAAAATAGTTCCGAGTTGAAAACATTCGTAACTTGGCATGAGAATTATGTCCTAATAAATTTACAGGTAGGTTTGGAATGTACTTGGTATGTTTATTGCAACTTAGGACTACAATGCAAAAGAACACAAAATCAAGAAAACAGTACAAAACAAAACCAATTTCACAAACAGAAAAACGTCATGCAAACAAAAAATACAATAATCCAACTCCACATTGTTGGTGGTAATACCTATTTGTTTATAATAAGGGTTAAAGTATGAAATTGCCGTTTTATTGCAATAGGTTCTTTGAATTGACATAGAATCTTCATGGTTTGAGGTTTTCGAATGAAACTTTTTTCAAATGGTTTCTATGATGTTCTTTTTTTAAAAAATGTGAAACATTTGAATATCGACTTTCAATTGTTTTTGTTATTCAATTTAGACAAGAAAGATGGATACTGCGAAAATTCGAGTGATTTTTGAATACGAGTTCCGACGCGGAACTAACGCGGCAGAAACAGCCCGCAATATCAATGCTGCGTTTGGAGAGGGGTCTACTAATGAACGCACCGTGCGATTTTGGTTTAAACGCTTTCGTGATGGAAATTTTGACTTAAAGAACGAGCCACGAGGAAGACCGCCCACACAGGTGAATAACGATGAATTAAGAGATAGTGAAAGCCGACCCTAGTCAAACTACCCAGGAATTAGCGGCATGGTTTAACGTTACCTTACCCACAATATTGACTCACTTGCGTCAAATCAATAAAATAAAAAATACGAAAAATGGGTGCCTCATAATCACTCGAATTTTCGCAGTATCCATCTTTCTTGTCTAAATTGAATAACAAAAACAATTGAAAGTCGATATTCAAATGTTTCACATTTTTTAAAAAAAGAACATCATAGAAACCATTTGAAAAAAGTTTCATTCGAAAACCTCAAACCATGAAGATTCTATGTCAATTCAAAGAACCTATTGCAATAAAACGGCAATTTCATACTTTAACCCCTAATATAATAAATAACAGGTAGTATAGAGGTCGACACGTAAGAAGAGCTGCGCGTGCCCTGTAAATGTATGGCGCTTACAGCTCTTTCTACGTGCCAACATCTATAACTAACCTAACACAGTAAGGAAAAAGGTTAAAAAAACGTAGAGCGGAATATGTTCGCTATCATTAAGTTTATTTTTCGTGAATTCGATGATTTCTTTTGGTCTTCGCATTTCTACGTAGCAATTTAAGTTAAAACTACTTATGGATGACTGTATCAATCGATATTTTTTGTGTTAAAATAGAGATCAAACATGTCAAATACAGTAACTGTAATAAACTGTTTATTACGCAATAGGTCGTGGGTTCGATCCCTACCCGGGAGCAATTGTGTGATGAGCATATTTATTGATTTTCGGATTCTGGGGGTTTAAGTGGTATCTAAGTACAAGTATATAATTAAAATTATATAAGTATGTCGATCAGTTTGCTTTCCTTGTGTGGAAATATCCCAACAATATTTTATTATTATTATTATTATTTCGTTCAAATCTTACCAGTAGTGCTATCGGGAGTTATACTGAGTTATATAATTATTAATTTTTATAACTTTAAAATTTTAGGAGTATGGAGCTTTCAAAATTAACTATTTTAACAATACTTTTTAACAGACTTCAAAAAAGGAGGAGGTTATCAATTCGACGCGTATATTTTTATTTTTTATTTGGCTATGTTCCTCCATAACTCCGTCAAATCTTAACCGATTTCGACATTCTTTTTTTGTTCGAACAGGTATAAAGTCCTATTGGCCCCATTGTGAAGATCTGATGGAGACTCTCAGAGATGGAGAACGGAACTCTGCAATGGACAGCACTAAATAAGTTCTATTGGGGCCCATCCTTTAGTAATATCCGTATGTTTCATAAAATAGCGTAAAAGTAGTCCCAAGTTAACATCACGATGTTCTCGTGAGGACTTTCGGAGATGGAAATTTAGAACATCAAATTTTAAAGCAACGAATTAAGTAGGGTAAATTATGGTTATAAGGGACTTATTTATTTTTCTCCCGCTCCCCCACTACACAGAAGTATAATTTGTAGTCGGTGCCCAGTTTCAAGACCAGCACATATATTTTGGGCACCGGCTCCAAATTATACTTCTACAATACCTACATGTATAAATACTTCTAATTATTTAAATTATTTCTAACTTTTTAGAGCTGTAGTGTTTCGAAGTCGGGTTTTATTTTTTATTTAATATCGAATTCACATCGAAACAGTCTCGCTATTATAGCAAAAGACAAAAGCAGCTGTAGGAGCACATTATTTGTTTAGTTATGAAATGGTGCGTCGTGTGATCTTGCCTACCCATCGAATAAATGAAACATGTTAAACTCCACCTCGGTTCCATTAGTTCGATAGGCAAATAAGATTTTCACCAATCTAGAAAACAATGTTTGATTGGTCAAACAAACCAGAAAACAGAAAGTGAAGGAGCGGACGAAGTATGTCTACTTTTATTATCTACATTCATAAATCTTACATAAAAATAACTAATACTCCTCTGACATGCATCATCCTCTCTGAAATATACAACATAACAGATGAATAGACGACAACCGAAAACTGTAACCAAAGAAAGGCAAGGGAAAATAGAACCGAGAAATAAACAGGCGATTTAAAAAAAATTGCGCTCTTTACATCACTCACGTCCCATGTGCTCCGGTAGCGGTTCGGCGTAAGAGTGATAAAGGCGAAAACATTTTTCGAGACAAAGCGGCACGTTACACTCCGGGCACTCGAATACCGTCTTCGTCCTTCGTTCGCATTTTCTGCACCAAACGCAATAGCCGCGACCCAAGTTCGAGCGATGGACCGTGTTGGCCAACATCTCTTCAGTAACGGGTTTCCGGCGAATAAAATGTCGCTCTGTCAATCGCCGAACTGGTAGTGGGAACTGTGACGGTACAGCCTGCCGCTCGGTGCCCCGAGGAACATGAGGGAGGTGTCTGTCCACAATGGATTGAACTAGCGCGAGCCGAAACGCCAGAGAATCCACTTTCGTTCCAATACTTTTTTCTAACAAAATGCGTGCATTTTGAATAGAAATGTTCAAGAGCCTTTTGAAGAACTTCTTTGTCCATTTTCGGCACTGTTTCCGTTCGACTAAGTAAGGTTCCAGCATTTGATCTAAGCGATCAACCCCACCCATTCCCCGATTGTAGTCGTCAACGAGTTTCAATTTGAATTGGGCCGGGCGACCTGGCCTACCTTCTTTCCGAATCTGAGTAGTGTCGTGGCATGTGGTAATTAGGTGTATTCGCTTCTTATCTTGTAATGCCACCACCGCAACATCACCCGATTGACGAGCAACAAACTCTCCCTCAGCTAGAACGGCCTTCTGAACCACAACAGAAACATTTTTCTTATTGGAACGTAGGGTTCCAACGCAGTCGGTGTGGTGTTGTTTCAGGAACCGTGCCAGTTGAGGGGAGTTAAACCAATTATCCATGTACAAGACATGACCCAAATTCAGAATTGGTTGAACCAGTTTCATCACAGCTGTAACGCTCGAGGGAAGGGCAGAGACGGGAGTCGTCCTACGGCCATAGTACACAAAGAATGACCACAAATACCCAGTTGCGCTTTCGCACAACTGAAAGGTCTTTATGCCAAACCTAGCCGCTTTCATTTTTATATGCTGCATAAATGACAGAGGACCCTTCCACAGTGTCAACGATTCATCGATGCAAACATCCTGGTCCATTATATAATATTCCTTAAACTTTGTGTTCAAATGGTCCAGTATTGGGCCCATTGGAAACAAAGCGTTTGCGGGATCGTTTGGATCGCGTGAACCGTTAGCAAGGTGAAAGGCTCTATTTATATTCCAGTACCTTTTCTCAGTGAACAGGCATCGGAATATGTCTGTCCGCATCATGGGTAACTTGCTAAAGCAAGACTTGATGGTAGGCATTCTAATAATGCCTAACATCATCCAAAATGCGAACAGCACAAGGATTTCGTCAAGATTGGTCGGCACCCAATCATGACGGAATCTCATGCTCCGAATGCCCTGGGCATACCGATTGCTTTCCGTGACTATGTGGGATAATATAGTGTCATCCCAGTAAGCACGGAATGCATCATAGGCGTTATCGAAAGCAGTGGTCGGCCCAGGATTTTCGGGGAGGAAGGTTTCTTTCCTTCCTTGCCATCCATCCATCGGCTCCCACTGAAAATCTTCGCAGTCAAAAAACGCTTCCTCCTGCTCGTTCATATTTTCAATTATTCTGCGTTCACGCGCAACTCGTTCTCGTCGGTTACGATCGGCAAGTAAGCGGCCGATATCCTGCCGCATCTGCACCGGCAGCTCCTCGTCGGCTACAAAGCGCTCAACTAGAGGCTGCCCGCGCACCCATCTACTACCTCCTCTGCCAGGCCTCATACCTCGTCCGCCGCGTCCACGCCCTGTTCGCCCTCCCCGAGTGGCGAAGCGTCCTCGAGCAGCAGCAGCGGCGGGTTCCGGCGCGTCCGGCAGCTCCTCCACCCGAAACCGCGGCAACTCGTCGTGAACAGGCCTGTAAAGTAAAATAAACCTGATATCGGTTCTATAGATACGCAAAAACATGGCATGTGATTTAAACAATATAAATATTGATTCAAACTTACAGCGGGCTTAAAATTTCCCTACGCACTTCCTCATCACCACTGCTGCTGCTGGAGAGCCTGCTAAACAAAAAAAAAATAAACAAAAAAGTCGGACTTATTTTCTCTATACATATAGGACTAATAAAATATTTCACTTAGATAATAATTACCCATCCTCCCGGGAAGGCGAATATCTGTGTTCGTCTCTGTAAACAATAATATATTTATTATTTATCTACTTGCAAAAAAAAAGTTACCTTGGCATAATCTAGATAGAAAAAAATAATTAAGTATTATACCCAGAGGTAAAAGGCGGGCCACTTAGCGCCTCCAGTGGCACTAGCTCCCCGTTCTCCACCTCCACCATCATGGACATTGCCTGCAAGTATAAACCTAAAATAACGAAACGAACAAAAAAAAATACAAAATTAGTATCTATATAATATAATTATTATAATATACCATCAGGTTTGCCACCCGAGTCTCCAAGTCCTCCTCCTCCTCCTCCTCCAGCCCGATATCCAACTCCCCTTCACTCTCATCCTCGTCATCATCATCTTGAACAATATCAAGAACCTCTTGGGGGATTGGGTGTCCGTGTCTCCACATCTATGTAATAAATAATAATTTTCCTATAAACTATCAGATAAATCTTAGAATCTAATTTGAAATTTGCGTATTCTCACTAAATTCTACTACGCAAGGTACGTCGAATTGTCCTAATAAACTAAGAACTGTAGTTTTATGAAACTCGGCCCTGGTTGTTTACTGGGATTCTAAATGTCCCTATGGCACAACTGGTAGTGCTGAAGGTAATATTAGTTCCCCAAGGGGTTTACTAATGTATTGCCAAAAATCGTTTCCCAAAGTATTACTTCCCAAACTATTTTCCGCAAATTATCACTTGGCAAAAAAACATTTCTCAAAACAACTTAAAGCAAATAAACAGTTAGCAAAAGTTATTATGGCAAGTTATTGTTTACCAAATAAATACTTGGTCAATATTTGCTTGGCTTGGAAATTAACCTACACTAATAATTTCGGTTAGTTTTCGGTCTTACATGTTCAACCTAACAAGCTCCTACGCGCTCCGCTACGCTACGCGCTTCGTCGCACCTATATTTTTAGCATAATAAACGTTTGTCTTAATAAAACTTGACGCAGTAAAATTATGCGAAATGATAATTTGACCAAATGAATAAAATGCGAAATGAAAACTTGCTAAAGTTTCATTTGGGAAATGAAACTGATGCCATAAGTTTATTGGGAAGTAAAATTTGGCGAAAAATACTTTGGCTAAACGGCGGTATCCCTCCCCAAGGCGCTACTGGCATCGCTTGATTGTTTCACTGGGATTATAAATGGCCCTGTGGTACAACTGTTAGTGCTGAAGGCCACTACTCCACAAAAACTACTAAATAAACTGATCGATAAATTACAGCCAAAATTCTTATTTTCAATAATCCCGTTTAGTTTAACATGGTAGTAGAGTAATAAAAGTAAAAAACCAGCCAAGTGCGTGTCGGGCCACGCGCAATGTAGGGTTCCGTAGACAGATTTAAATGGATTTTGTACGAAATGTTACTTTCATAAGTTGGTTGCCTATTACTCGTTACAAAAATTACACGCCCTACTCGGACAAAAATTTGCGCTTTGAAGCTTAATATTTAGCAAACGGAACCCTAAATAAAAAAATGGTCTTGTTACACCCACAATATTTCAATTTTAATACCCACAACGACCAATCCAACGATGCCCCACATGATAGGGTAGGCGAGAAAAAAAATCATCCCCACTTTTCGCATTAGGGGAGCTAAGGTAAAAAAAAATCCAACATTTTATTCTTTAACTTTGTCGGGGTGATAAGTACGTATACACATACCAAATTACAGCTTTCTACTACAACCAGTCTTTGCGCTAGGCCGCGGACGGAGACAGACAGACTTGGCGAAACTATAAGGGTTCCTTCTTAGACTACGGAACCCTAAAAAGGGGAAGTAGCTAAAAGTTTTGAGCAAATTTTTAACGGACGCGTAATCACCACGGACAAGGCGATCACCGAGGCATCCAAGGTTTAAATAGTGCACCTAAATGGAATGAACTATAACACTGGAAGTATAGGATTGAAATAGTATGTAGGGCTATTCCCGGTGCGATAGACATGATGGAAGGGAAGATGCTAAAGCCCGCTGAGCTAACTGAAACGGCTGATGTTGCCACCAGGACAAAATATGATAAGGAAATACGAGATTTCCAAAGTATTGATAGTGTTATCTGTAACTGCGGCGAATGGACAACATACCTGCTGTAGCCAACATCAACGGACGAGTTAAACACATACAGTTAAAAGACGTTCGGTACGTTCCAAGCATTAAGAAAAACTTATTCTCAGTTCTCTCTGCCCACGATATTTCATCTTAGAGTACGTTCGAGTAACAGCTTACCGAATGTGTATTGAAAGTAGATGGACAGATCAAAATAGTTGGAACGAGACAGATAAGAGGCGGACTTTTCAAGCTGGAGCTTAAGGTGTAGCGCCAACAAATCTAGAAGTCAATCAATTAACGACTAATCCACTACAACTCTACCATGAAAGGCTAGTACATCAAAATGAAAGACATGTCAAACAAGTAGTTGAACAATAAAAGTGGGGAATACGCAATCAGATATTTGCGAAGGCTGTGTGTACGGGAAAGCTCACAAGCAGAAATTCGGTACAAGGGTTAGAGCAACTCAATCAGGAGAACTAATCCAAACTGATATTTTCGGACCATTTCCGTATTCCATCTCAAAGCTTCGATAATTCATCCTTTTTAAAGACGACTACTCACGCTGTCGACACGTTTACTTTTTACGTCAAGTCTGAAGCAACTTCGAAGCTAGTTTTTCGTTGCTGAAGCTAAGGTTGCGGGACAGGTTGTCAAAGAAGTACTAAGCGACAACGAGGGTGAGTTTGTCAGCGATGATTTTTGGAAGAACTTACAAGAGCATGGCATAACGCAACGATTGACGATGCCTCACACACCCGAGTAAGCTGGATGCGTAGAGCGCGAAAATCGCACAGTAGTTGAGGCAGCGCGCGCCGTCAAACACGCACATGAAAAAATACCGGATGGTTTATGGATGGATGGCAAACCACTATATTAAGCTGCACATGCTATGCGCACATCCCCATCGCAAAAAACTTGCTAAGAAAGCTGAAAAGGGGATTCTGATTGGATATGATGGAGAGGAAGGCAACAGAATCTGGAATAAAGAAAATATTAAACGCATAAGGTCAAGAGACGTAACCTTTGAAGAAACTGCGTTATTGGGGAAACCTAAAGAGAAGGAGACTGAATCAGAAAATCCAACACCAGTGATGAAAAAAGAGCTACATTTCGAGATACCGACTCTCCAGAAATACATCGATATGAACGATGAGAGGGAGATTGTCATTGATATGCATGATGAAAATGGAGCTAATCACAGACAAAATGAAAGTCTTGAAGTTAGGGAACGACATGAACCTGAGGAGATCAGAGAAAAACCTTCACAATCGACGGCACATAACGAGGCCTATGGAGATGATCGTTCAAATGATGAACAGTCAATGGACCCAGATCAGTCAATGTTTGAATCAATCCACTCAGAAGAAGAGACTTGGGAACACGAAAGAGTGCACCTACCTTATCTCTAGAGGACCTAGAAAGAGAAGGTAAAAGAACTCTGAGAAACAGAGCAAACATCAAGTCTCCGAGTAGATTTCAAGACTACATCATGGCGATAGAAGGTACTGATGACATATTCAAACCGAAAACTTTCAAATAGTGAAAAATGGAAGAACGCTATTGAAAGCGAGATAAGTTCACTAAAAGATAATAAGACTTATGTGTTAGTCAAATTGCCCAAAAGCCGGAAAGCTATCGCCTGCAAGCGGATTTGCAAGATAAGGATAAACCCATATCATCAGCCATTTGACGCCCACTGCAGGACACAGGCCTCCTTCGTGGTTTTCATAACCATGAAGGGTTTTGCCATAATCGCCACGCTTGGCAGGCGGATTGGCGATCGCAGTATACGGTTGGATTCTCAGGAAGACGCTGCTGCCCGTCTCCTGGTATTTGATTTCCTTAGTCGCCTCCTACGACATCCACGGAAGGAAAGGGAGTAACGCTATCCTTAATCCGGCGCCACACGGAAGCCCATATGGTAAGACCCATATGGTAAGATCCATATGGGTCTAATATCCATCCATATGGTTAGTCATTAAAAATATTCACAGAAAAAGGATATAGACTTTCATAAGACATTTAGTCCAGTGGCTATAAGCAGCACTGTAAAGGCAGTCTTGAGCGTTGCTGCTAAAGATAAGCTGAAGCTATCACAGTTCGATGTCTCCACAGAATTCCTGTATGGCACATTAGATGAAGAAATATATATGAGGCCACCTGATGGTCACGCCACAAATCCAATGCTTGTCTTAAGATTAAAGAAGAGCCTATACGGGCTAAAACAAACACCACTCTGTTGGAATAGATGTATATCAGACTGCCTAGCGTACATCGGTTTTAAACAGTCATTCTGATCCTTGCCTATTTGTGAGGAAGCGAGGGAAAGAAAGATTATTCTTGCGTTACATGTCGACGATGGTCTCATTGCTTCGACAAGTGTCAAAGAAGCAATAAATTTCTTGGAAGAAATGAGAGCATGTTTCAAGATTGCAGTGAAAACTGCAATTCACTTCCTGGGGATGGAGATAAAGAGGCTCCGCGATGGCTTAATATTGCTACATCAGCCTGTGTATTGGAGAGGTTCGGCATGATTAAATGCACAACATTAAATACACCAATTGTGAAGGCAAATGATGTCGTAGATGATGGAGAACCTAAATCGTCACTCCCATACCGTCAAGCAGTTGGTGCATTAGCATACTTGATGTCAGGCACTAGGGCAGACATAGCATTTGCAGTCAGTGTTGCATCACACAACTTAGAAAATCCAACAAAACAGAATATCCTTGGCGTTAAGAGAATAATGAGTGAGATACCTAAAAGGAACATTGGATGAAGGGATCACCTACAGACCTAGTCATTGGTCAATGCAATTTAGAGTGCTACACTGACGCAGATCATGGCGGTGGTTTATACACCGGTAGATCAACAACATTATAATGTACGCTGGAGAAACTATTTCTTGGCAGAGCAAGCGACAGTCTACTGTAGCCATATCTTCGACGGTAGCCGAAATTGTAGCTGCCAGTGAGACTGATAGGGAGATTATTTGGATAAGAAGAATAATCAGACATCACAGAAGAAGAGTGTCCAGTGTGCCTGTGTATGGATAATGAATCTGCAATTAAGTTAGCAAAGAATCCACCAGAGTTCCACCAGAGGACCAAACACATCATGCTCAGAGCATTTTTAGTGAGATAATGCATACAAAATGGAAGCATCTGCTATGTCCCAGGAAGTAGGCAGATTGCAGACATGCTGACCAAACCACTTTATGGGCCCAGAATGGAAATGTTCAAGAAGATGGCAGGCATCACAAACATAGGTGGTTATTAGGACAACAACAAAAGCTATCCTTTGTTTTTTTTTTTTTTTTGAGCTGTCTCTTCTTGAAAAAGTGCTAAATAAATTGATCGATAAAATACAGCCAAAATCCTTATTTTCCGTAATCCCGTTTACTTTAACAGTATTGATTGAAATAAATGCATAAAGTAACACGTAAATACACTTTTCACTTACCTCTCTAACAAAAAACAGTTTTTTCTTTTTAATTTATAAGATTTTTAATTTTATGACGACCAGCCGATGTCGACTATTTCTGCCAGAGTCACGTCTTGACAGGAAGTACACTTTATGAGTCTAAACAGAATAAGTATAACCCCTTCACATTAACTGGACGCTTGACGTTGATAATGACCAAAATGACTGGAAACTAAGCAAATTATCGACCGGTATGGTCAACATCTTGGTAACCAATACATGTGTCGATAATTTGCTTAATTTTCTGTAATTTTTGTATTTGTTTTGGGCATTATTGTATCAACGTCAAGCGTCTAGTTAATGTAAACGCGTTATAGTAAGGTTTTAATTTTCACAGTTCTTGTAGGCTTTACATGTATGTAGACAGCACAATTATCTGTGGAACACAAACAGAAAACCTTATTTTACTTATATACAAACATTTAAAATACATTTTCAAAACATTTAGGGGCAAGGGCCATAATATAACATATAAATAAATAAATTATAAGTATTATATTTTAATAAATTTTATTAAAAGCCTAAACAAATCGGATGACTGTGGGTCAAGTGGGAAGTGAAGTTGATAGGGAGCGGGATGCTGACTAAGGGAAGGGACGAATATAAGTCAATGAAGTTGTTATTTTTTTTGGGCAATGGAAGAAAATGTGGTCTACGTTACCCTCCTCGAGACCACAATCACAAATTGGACTGTCCCGGACTCCAATTCTGTGCAGAAAGACCGGCTAACAGCGATGCCCAATACGTAGTCGACAAATTATCGAGACTACCCTCTAGCAAACTTGTTTCTGAAACTTCTAGGAAAGAGAAGAACCACGGTTTTGCTCTAATGGTTGGACGGCAAAGAAACGAGAAGCCTTGGTAAGGCTACTCTCTTGCCAGAGAGAAGCCACACTTCGGAGAGACGTTTCTTCGGTAAAGAGAGTAAGTAGGGATGGTGCGAGTAGTGTTTTCGGTCCACTTCGCGACCGCAAGCCTGTTTGGCGATGGAGTCTGCATTCTCATTCATTACCCACAATGCCCGACTGTCCGGGTACCCAGACCAGAACCACATCCAGGTTTTTGCTAGAACAGCGTAACAGGGTATATTTAATGCCCAAAATGATGCGGCTATTCAGTTTGCACTTGAGTTGGCCCCGAACTAGGGCCTGAAGACAACTTAGGGAGTCAGTAAAGATAACGGCGCTCTCAATATTTTGGGATTCCATGAATAAACAGGCTTCCAGAACTCCAACACATTCTCCAGCAAAGACTGAGGATTCTGGGTGACACTTATATTGTATATACAATTTTGAAGTCTCTAAAAATACGGAAACTCCAACGGGGGTGGATGGGGATAACACAATTATAATTATTTACACTAAAATTAAAACTTGGCTGCAGCCAAGTTTCACTAAGGCAGCATATAGTAATTTTTTAAACATACCGCATAATAATGAATTTAATATTTCCTCCTTGACACTTTTTTCATCTAATAGACATAATAATAACACATTTAATTTAAATACTATTGACGAAACATCAATTTTAAAAATAATTCTACAAATAAAATCTAATGCCCAAGGTGCAGACAACATTAATAGGGATATGATTCTGTTAAGTCTCCCTCACTTAGTACTATTACTAATCTGATAAATAAATCAATTCTATCTGGTATTGTTCCTGACCAATGGAAAATTGCCAGTGTTAAGCAGTGGCCTAAAAATAGCAATCCCTCTGATATGAATGACCTGAGACCTATCAGTATCTTACCATATCTGTCAAAAATTTTAGAAAAAGTAGTATTCAATCAGATGGTAACTTACTGCGAGGCTAGTTAGCCTGCATATTACCTGACCGCCAGTCCGGTTTTCGCAGAAAACATAGCACTTCCACAGCACTGCTCGATGTTATAGATGGAATTTTAAGTGAACAAGACCTAGGAAAGGGAACTATTTTGGGCCTATTGGATTTTTCCAAAGCTTTCGACTCCTTAAACCTGGAATTACTGCTTGCTAAATTAGCCTATTATGGATTTCAAAGTAGTACACTTGCTTGGTTTCACAGTTACCTGTTTGATCGGAATCAACAGGTATCAGTACAGAGGTCTGACGGCTCGGAACTTAAGTCTAAACCACGTCCCGTTACCAGAGGAGTTCTTGGTCCACTCCTCTTCACAATATACTCTGCGGATATTGTGTGGTGCATTGAGTCTTGCAGATATCACATTTACGCGGATGACCTCCAAATTTATATTTCTGCAGATCTAGACAGTGTCATACAATCTGCGAAATCTTTAAATGATGTCCTGGAGCGCATATAAAATTGGTGTGATAACAACTGCCTTCACCTCAACCAAAAAAAGTCTAAGCTCATGGTCCTGGGTTCCAAAATTCAGAAAGAAAGAATATTGGCACTAAATCTAGAAATTTATATAAAGGGTGAGCGTCTTGAATTTGTCCATGAAGCGAAAAATTTAGTGATAATGGATAGTCATCTTAGGTTCGAGAAACATGTGGTGGAGGTCGTACGGAACTGCTTCTTTCGACTCAGAATAATATATTCATTGCGCAGATTCCTCAGTGTAAACACTCGAGTTCTGCTGTGTGACACACTTATAATGTCAAAACTAAATTATGCGTTGATTGCTTACGGTCCATGTTTATTTGCTAAAACTCACAAGCTTTTGCAACGCGTCCAAAACGCTTGTGTTCGTTTCTGTTATGATATACCCGCTCGAGCTATAATATACCCATTCATGGCAACATTGATGCTCGGAATTATAAAACTCAGAAACCAACATACTTATTTGAAAAATTTATTTGGCGTTGGTCAATGATAGGTGACCGAAAGAGAGTTAGGGCATGTTCAGACCCGCTTGGTGTGCCTGTACACCGAACAGCCGCTTTCCGCGGTAGCTTTCGGTTCCAGGCCACTAAGTGCTGGAATGACATCCCTCCACCCCTAAGACAGCTTAATTCCAAGGCTAGCTTTAAAGCGAAATATAAAAAGATCCTCCTGGAATCGCAGAAGTCGGTCCCTTGTTAGATTACTACATACCTACTTATTGCTATTTCATTTTTACACATTGTACATTGACAGGTACTTCTCCCCCAGTTTGCTCAAGTTATACTTATTTGTTTATAAAATTAATTGACATTTAATTGACATTGACACCCATATTACTTATCTAAATATATACGTATGTCAGGTTATAAAAATAACCTGACATACGTATATATTTTTATTATTTTTATTATTCCGATTACATTATTATCACAATTATTATTATTATTTTATTTTTTAAAGGACACAATTATTGTGCATTACTTCGTTATGACGAAGCAAGACACTTAAATATTATGCTACAATTTAAATTATTATAATTATCTTTACAATGACATTTATTTGATTACAATCCAATCTATGTACTTACTCAATATAATATTACATACACACATAATAATATAATGCAATAATAATTTAATTTATGCTCATTTTGACATTGAAATACCAAATTACGTGGTCTGCCTCTCCAGCATATGCTGAGTCAGAGCCCCTTTGCTTTTACCACACCCACAAAATGCTCTCTCGTATTGTCTATTGATTTGTGTTTGCTTATTTCTGTTACTCTTTTTGTGTGCTTACTTGCTGTACGATTTTGCTTTGTAATTTTCTTTCTGTATGTATGTGTGTGTGGAAATGAAAATAAATGGTTTTATCTATCTTATCTATCTATCCATATAGCTTCTTACTATTGATAGTCCTCACATACCACTGTAGCAGAGTGAGGGGGGAGGCATTGTGAAGAGTATTCAGTTTGTGGTCAACATGGTCTGGTAGGAATTTGGAAGTGATCAAGGAACAAATCAAGGAAACAAGTTGTTCCATCGGGTCCTCTCTAACGGGCGATGATATATTATTTTGATGCTCCTGGCTTAGAGCAGATCAGAGAATAGTTATGTATTAAAGCCTGATGGGCCTGTCTGTCATATCCGGGGGATAGTGGAGAGCGGGACCTAGGGTTCAGGAAGACTTTCTTTTTGTGTGATTTTGGTGATTCATGGAACTCGATAGTAAATTCATACAATACAGAGGAAATACAAGCAACTAATATAGTGATTGAAGACATTCATGGATTAATCGAAATCTCATCGCTGTATATTCCACCGAAACACAACATGAAAAACGAATCTTATTCAGACTTCTTTAACACTGCACCACAGATTCATCGCTGGAGGAGACTATAACGCAAAAAATACCGACCGGGAATCTAGAATCATCACATCAAAAGGTCGAGAACTCGTGAAAGCAGTACATGGAAGATTCACGTACACCATAGGGGCATGCAGACTTCATTAAAAAACCACCAACTGGGAATACTTTCGTGAGCTAGTCAACGAGTCACTAAACAATAAGGTACCTTTAAAATCAGATGAAGACTTTGCTCAGCTGTTGGAGCAAATGTCTTCATCTGATTTTAAGAGGCGGCATGGAAAGCCACCCCACAGGGCCGTCTTTACCAGGGTGTGCAAGGGGTGCGGTGCACCCGGGCGCGGAGCGCCCAGGGGCGCCTGACGAGCGCTGATTTATTTTTACTTACGACAAATATTGTATGCGCAAGCATAACGTCATCAACAATAATATTTTTTTTTACTTTTATTACGCTATCGGCCCTTGTCATCAATGTAATTATACCGTATTACTACACTACACAAAATAGGTAACAACGCGCGCGGTAAATCTCTAATTCAAAGAGTGTATGTACGTTTGACACGTGCCGCCCGGTCGCCCGCACGTTGAGCAAAATGATTTAGAGATCAATAGAGTGTAAGTTCATTTGGAATGGGAGCGCGGCGCGGCACCTGTGCCTCTGACATAGGCGAGTATTTGTGCCCTTTGACATGTTGCCGCTCGGTCGCCCGCACATAAAGCAAAACGATCTCTAAGTCAATAAAGTGTAAGTTGAATTTCATGATATGAGATATGGGTACGCGGCGTGGCGCCTTTGCGTCTGTTGCGGTCGGTGAGTCATCATAAGCAGCCTATATACGTCCCACTGTAGGGCACAGGCCTTCTCTCAGAGAGAGAGTATGGGCTTAATCACCACGCGTGCCCACCGCGGATTGGCGATTTCAAGCGCTGAGGTATGTAAATAGCTCAGACACCCAGGTTTCCTCACGATGTTTTCCTTCACCGTTAGCGAGTGGTATTGCTACTATAACTTCACAAATGTACATAACTTAGAAAACAAAATCATAGGTACATGCCCGCACTGGGAATCGAACCTGGGTCTCCCGCTTCCGAGTCCAATGTTCTACCCACTAGGCTACCACCGCTTCGGTGAGTGATTGATCTGATTTCTTCTTTTTAAGTAATTGAATTCCTTACCTCATTTCATTTGCGACAACCGGCGAATTAGCATGGGTTACAAAAGTTCTTAGAGAAAACTATAAAGGTAAGTCAATTTTATTTTTTACTGTTAGCGTTAGATTCATTACAATTATTACCATCACGCATCCTTTGTTTATGTATGACAGAGAGTCATAGTTTATTTGTTTATAATTGCAAAAGTACAAATTCTAAATGTTAGTGGTTGATAAAAAACTATCAACATTATTTAGAAAAAAGGTGAATAATAAAATATTAAATTGATATTTTATTTTATTGTAGATGGCCGAATTAGGAGATAAAAAGAAACCTTCGGGCGCTCAATATAGAAAAAGAAAACTGGAGAAAGAAGAAAAAATTAAAAAGCTAACTTCGCCGATTGACTCTTTCTTTCGACCTGGTAAGTTCAGTCAGTTGGTACATACCTACCATAAATAAAACATCTGAAGTGGAGAGTGGCATAAATCAGTGACAGAAGTCGCTGCTTTAACCTGCCTGGGCTCGATCCCTAAGTTTGTTTGTCTCATTATCTTGAAGCCAAAGTTTTTGAAGGTTTCTCATCTACCACGTGTAAATTGCACACTTGACCCATTTTTGTTTACATTACCTGTATACCCAAGTGGTGGAGTATGGCCTATACCTTCCTCAGGGAAGAGACCCGTGCCCCTCGGTGGGGACATAATGGGTTGATGATGATGAAATCAAAAAATCAAAATCAAATTTTTTTATTCAAAGTAGCACAGAAACTGCGACTTAATGAACGTTACAAGTTAAACTAGGTGTCCATTTCAAAATCTAGATCATTTTGGAGAAAAAATGGACAAAAAAACTCCAAACTTAGTCTTTTCAAGTCCTTAATTTACAGGATTTATATAAATGTTCTAAAACTCATGCATTGAACTGGCTTTAATTCCAGACATCATTGTCATCTAAATAATCTTTAATGTTATAGTAGCTTTTTTGGCACAAAGTGCGCTTCACACATTTTTTGAACCGCGTTTCTGGCAAGCTTATTATATCCTCAGGGATCTTATTGTAGAAACGTATACAATGCCCCATAAAGGATGTATTAACCTTTGCCAGCCTAAATTTTGGGAACGAAAGTTTATGTCTATTTCTAGTATTTACATTGTGTTGGCTACCTACAGTTTTAAAGTCACTGATACTTTTCCTAACATACATAATATTTTCATAGATATACTGACTAGCAACTGTTAGGATGTTGGTTTCTTTAAAGAAATCTCTTAACGAATCTCTATTGCCTAGCTTATATATGAATCTGATCGCTCTCTTCTGCAGGACGAAGATGGTCTCAATGTCTGCAGCGCGACCCCACAGTAGTATACCATAGGACATAATACTATGGAAGTAACTAAAATAAACAAGCCTAGCAGTTGCGACATCAGTTAGTTCCCGGATTCTTTTAACTGCGTATGCTGCAGAACTGAGCCTATTTGCCAATTTTCCTATATGAGGACCCCATTGAAGCTTTGCATCAATTGTGATACCCAGAAATACAGTTTCCTCTACAAGGTCCAGCTTATTATTCCCCAATATAACATTGCTGTCAACCATTTTGACATTTGGTAGTGTAAATTTTATACATTTTGTCTTTTTTGAATTTAATAATAAGTTATTAGAAGTAAACCAATATAGTACCTTAGAGAGAGCATTATTTGTACCCGCAAGGTCATTTTCTTGTCTCTTAATCTTAAAAATAAGTGACGTGTCATCTGCAAACAATACTATCTCTGACATATTTTGAACCATGAACGGCAAATCATTTACATATACGAGGAAAAGGAACGGCCCCAAAATAGATCCCTGTGGCACTCCCATCTTAACCTCCGACCCGGATGATTTAGTCCTATTTATGTCAGCTTTTTGAACCCTCCCTTCTAAATATGATCTCATAAGTTTTAAGCTCCTCCCATTCACTCCGTAGTGTTTTAATTTTAAGAGAAGTGTTTTATGGTCTACGCAGTCAAATGCCTTCGACAAGTCACAGAAAACACCTATAGCATCCTTCCGATCCTCCCATGCACTAAATATATGTTTAACTAATGTGACACCAGCATCCGTCGTAGACCGCCCTTGCGTGAAACCGAATTGCTCACTATGAAAAAGTTGATAATTATTAAAGTGTGTAAGTAGTTGACCTAGAACTATTTTCTCGAATATTTTACTCAAAACGGGTAGAACCGAGACTGGTCTGAAATTTGTGGGATCTTGCCTGTCGCCACTTTTAAATAAAGGAACGAGCCTACTATATTTCATTAGGTCAGGGAATGTACCCTCATCTAAACATTTGTTAAAGATTCTGGCCAAATGGGGTGCTAGGACATCGATAACTGAGCTAACTATTATTACTGACATACCCCACAAGTCTTCAGTTTTTTTAAGATTTAGCTTTTTAAACGCTTTATTCACGGTATGAGCTTCAATATAATCAACCAAAAAATCGTGATCGCAGGGAGGGACATTATCTTTCAAAATACTTTCTGCAAGATCAGGAGATGAATCTAAAGGAGCCGTAGTTATAATTGGAACATTTGTAAAGAATTGTTCAAAAGCCGCGGCAACGTCTTCATTTGACGTTATTAATTTATTATCTATCTTAAGCGAAAATTCGGGGTCCGCTGATTTGGATTTACCGGTTTCCTTATTTATTATATTCCAAATGGTTTTAGATTTATTAGACGATTTAAGAATTTTGGCTTTTATATGCTCGCATTTAGCTTTGTGGCAGACGGCCCTAAATAATTTTGAATATAATTTAACATACTGTAGAAAACTAGGGTCATATGTGTATGTCTTTTTCTCATATAGTGAATAAAGTGTGTCCCTACTTTTCCGGATGCCGGCAGTGGCCCATTCACTAAATTCTACCTTATTTCCTTTCGAAGAAAGCTTTTTCAATTTAAAAACTTTTTCAAAACTATCTGAAACGACCTTAAAGAAATCTCCATAATGGGCATTAGCATTGATGGTTTTATTTGATACCCAATGAGTCTTAAATAAAGTAGGATTTGATGATTATGACGATATTTAATTAATTATTTTTGCGGATTGCGTACCGGAAGGCGCAATGGTTAGTAACTAACAAGTAACACTCACTCTTGTGGCAAAGGCCTCGGGTTCAAATCCCAGCCTGTGCAATATTTGTTTAAATATGTACATACATACCTTCTCAGACCTTGTGTTAAATTATAAAATTTTTGTATTATATTATGTGATATGGTCAATCCAACACGCGTTCCAATAGTGGAGATTATGGCAATGAATAACCCCATAGTTTTGGACTGTATGTACTTATATGGCTGGTGTGTTTGTGATTTGGTTTTGGGGACGATGAATTATGTTTTTTCATGAAACATCCGTAGGCGAGATCCACCAATCTAAACTAAAATAATTTAATTTCTTTACTGCCTGTTTGCGCATAAAGCGTATGTAAGCGCCTCCGCAATTCCAAACTGAGCGCGCTCGCCCGGACCACAGATTATATTATACTATTCCCGGACTAACTGATTACACTATGCCCGATTGCTCGCCTTAACTTTATGGCGCTGTTTTTAAAGTCCTAAAAATTACTGCGTGGCCCTGTTACCACACTTGGTTATACAGATTGTTGACTAAGATAGTTTTTTAGGCACATCTTCGTCAACATCCATCCAACAGTTAGAAGAGACAGTCGACTTGGAAGAGAAAACTTCCACGAGTATTTCAGAAGTTCCAGCTCATGCTAGTAGCAATAACTCCACTGGCTCGCTGACTCCAAGTGAACCAATTCCAATTGTGAACCAACCAGCGAAAGAATCAGATGTACGATTTTGTGAAAATGTCGCAAATGATCCTGCTCTCTGGCCGCAAGTAATACCCGATAATTTAAGATTATTTTTAACAGAACGTGGACCAATTCAGATAAAAAAAGACAACTATCCTTCAGATAGTAACATGAGGTCGTTTTCAGATATATATTACAGTAAAAAGTTACCAAACAACGAAATTATTAATCGAGATTGGCTTGTATATTCCACATCCACTGATTCAGTATTTTGTTTTCACTGTAAGCTTTTTAATAATAATGTCATTGCATTTAATGCCCCCACTGGTTACAAAGACTGGGGGCATTTGTCGAGAAATATAGACCGACATGAAAAAAGTTTAGGGCACTTAAGTTCTGTAAAAAAATATTTGGATCTAAAAAGTGACTTATTGGAAGGGAAGACAGTAGACTCGGTAAATCAAACTGAAATAGACCGCGAAAAAAAGAGGTGGAAGGCAGTTTTGGAAAGGATAATTGAAATTATAAAATTTTTGGCAGGTCAAAATATAGCATTTAGGGGCACAACCGAGAAGTTGTATGACCCAAATAATGGTAATTTTTTAAAGTTGGTGGAGAGTATATCTAATTTTGATAGTACACTATCGGAACACATTGCTCGAATTCAAAGAGCTCAGCATCGCATGCCACATTATCTTGGTCATAACATTCAAAATGAACTGATTAGTATAATTGCTGAAAACATTAAAACGACCATAATTAGTCTTCTGAAGCAATGTAAATACTACTCTGTTATTCTAGATTGCACACCTGACATTTCACATACAGAACAACTTACTGTTATTGTGAGGTTTATTTATTTAAATCCATCAACTAAACGCGCTGAGGTACGAGAACATTTTTTAGGGTTTTTACCTGTAACTGATACTACCGGACAAGGGTTGGCAACATACTTGTTAGATTTCTTAAAATCATGTGATATTGAATTGGATGATTTGCGAGGCCAAGGATATGATAATGGGGCCAATATGAGGGGAAAAAATATAGGTCTCCAAAAAAAAAATATTAGACATGAATCCTCGTGCTTTACGTACCGTGTGCTGCTCACTCCCTTAATTTAGTAGTTAATGACGCCGCAAAAAGCTCATTGGAAATAACAAACTTTTTCTGTATTGTCCAAGAAATCTATACATTTTTTTCAGCATCCACATCACGCTGGGATGTAATTATGAAACAGATACCTACTTTGACATTAAAACCTCTTTCAATACGCGTTGGGAAAGTAGATTTGATGCGCTTAGAGCACTGCGTTTTAACATGGATAAAATTTACGATGCGTTATACTATATTTTTACAAATAACAAGTATGACAGCGACACCAAAAATATAGCGAGTTCATTAATAGCTAAACTAAAGTCTTATAGATTTATATGTTCTGTAGTTATATGGTACAATATTTTACTAAAGATTAATATTGTTAGCAAAAATTTGCAAAGATCGGACGTAATTATTTCAGAAGCTACCAAAATGATTAATATGGTTAAAAAAGATTTGGAGAAATACCGCACCGATAGCGCGTTTGAACAGTTGTTGTCTGAAGCAAAATTAATTGCTGAAGAATTAGAATGCGAAACAGAATTCAAAGAAGCTGTCCGTCCACGTGCCCGAAAAAGACATTTTGATTACGAGGCTGCAGATGAGCCCATTTTAGACCCAACTTACAAATTTAAAGTATGTTTTTATTTTTTTTTCTATTGGACACTGCTATCTCGAAATTAAATGAGAGATTCGATTTGCTGACGGAACACAATTCAGTTTTTTCACTCTTCCAAAACATTGAATGCTGGAATGAATTGGAGATGCCGGAAAAAAAATCTCAGTGCTATCGGCTCCAAGAAAAACTTTCATTTGAAAATAGATTGGATATTGACGGGGAGGATTTATACAACGAATTAGAATGTTTGCCAATAATTTTTCCCAGTGCATCCACAAGTACTCCAGCCGATATTTTAAACTATATATTTTCTAAAAATTTAATTTCCTCATTCCCAAATATATCAACAGCTCTACGTATATATTTAACACTGCCTGTGACAGTCGCAGAAGGAGAAAGATCTTTTTCCAAATTAAAATTAATAAAAAATTATCTTCGGTCCACCATGACCCAAGACAGACTGACAAACTTGGCGATAATAAGCATAGAATCCGAAATTAATATAAAAATGGATGATATTGTTAAAATTTTTGCCAACTCAAAAGCAAGAAAAATTGAGTTTATATAGATAAGTAAACGAAGTTATAAGTTTAATTTTGTTTTTAAAGTAATAAAAATAAATTATCAAAATTATGTGTATTGTGTTTTCTTGGTTGACTAGGACCCCTTTCATACTGCAATGTATCGTCGGTCACGTGCCACGCTGCAGTATAAAAACCCCTCCGGCGCGCCATTGTATCAAGGTAGATTACGAATTTCAGTTTAAATTTCAAAATCGTAATTTTTTTATTTTGTAATTTAAAAATACGACAGCAATTCGGAAAATTCATATTATTATATATATATAATTTTGCAGGCAAGCTCAGTATCGATCCCTGATCAACCTTGAACAACCAGTTTTTCGATATCTTGTGTCTTTCAAAAGTCGAACTCTCCGCAATAGGCATATTTCTAAAGAAATCTACCTAAAGGGGGCGCAGACTGAGTCCCGCACCCCGGCGCTGAATAGCCTTAAGACGGCCCTGCCACCCCACAATCAACTTCAAAAAAGTACAATTCGCAAACCGAATACCCGAAAGCTATGAGACATTATTATTATTATTAAATCCTTTATTGCATATAAAACAGAAAGTTTTGCACATAGGCGAGCTTAATGCTACTTAGCATTATCTACCAGCTAACCTAAGACATGATTCACAGGAAGAGAACAGTAAGGAAGAGATGGCAAACTACACGATATCCTGACGACAAAGAAGAATTCAACAAGCTGGCCTCCGAACTAGAAGAATTGCTTAATGCAAACTAATATCATGGGATAGAAAGATACTTGAGAAGTCTGGATGCAACGGCAGCGACAGAATACTCCCTTTGGAAAGTAGTAACGAAATTAAAAAGGCCAATACCTTTTAAATATTTACTGTTGAGTATTCGTCTGCTTATGTAATTTTAGTTGAAGTAAATCGTTTTATCAGTCTATTTCGTTTGCCTACCAGTTAATTTCTTGCGCCTCCTGTGGTTGACTGGTAGAAAATGCTTATATCATTAAGTCCGCCACATTGCCATTGTATTTTTTACTTATGTGCAATAAACATATTAATAATAATAATAATAAATCTCCTTTACGTAAGGACAACGGCAACGGGGCCAAAAGTGACACTGAAAAGCCAATAATTTGCCAAACATTTGAGTAATGTATTTGTACCGAACCCTCTTACCGGATCCACTAAATCAGCAGAAGTATCTGAACACCATACTAAAGTTTATCAACTAGATCCACCAATCCAGAAATTCACTAATAAAGGAACAAGGCTAGCTATCAAACAGTTGGAGCAACATAAAGCACCAGGCTTACATACTTAACTCAGATTTTATAACGCCATACTCTGGAATTGCTTTTTCCCACGTCAATGAAAAATAGCAGAAATAATACTAATACCAAAACAAGGCTAGCAAGCCGATAATGTTTCATCCTCTGGGCTTTCAAAACCCTGCCACAGTCTGCTGGTACTTTTGTTCATGTAACTATCTCCTCCTCTGACCACTTAAGAGGGACATCCCTCACAAAACCCATACGAGTTACGTTGTACTAGGGTACTGTCACTCTGAATTTATAGGCTTCCAACAATGGGTTAGAGATGAAAGCATTAGCGTTTTCTGATAACTTTAACTGTACTGCTAATTTGTCGCATCAGTTTTTTGATTCCGTCTTGCAATACATTAGAAACGGTGTTCTTTATTAGAAATAGTCCGAACTTGAAAGTGAAAGTGAAAATATTTATTTACCAGAAAATCAATTTTTACATCATACTAATCAATAATGTATTATTTTTACGGTAAAAGAGAAGGGGCTCAGCTTATTGCTATGACTGCATGTGTAGTCAGTAGCGCTGGTTTTCAGCCCCTCCCCTTTATTCGCATTTTAAAGAAATCTCTTATTGCATAAAATTATTTAACAATTAATACAGTCCAATGCACCAACCATTTCATAAAAATTATGACATGTATTACAAAATACAAACTAGTGATGAATAAATTTATTAAAATAATTGTTAAAAGAGCAATAGAAATGAATTTTGATCGAAACCAAACGGAATTGATTAAATTATTATTACATATGTTAATTATATAAATTGAATAATTGTACTTAATTAAATAAAATTGGAATTAAATTTTAATTGATATTGAAATTTAATAGAAATTTATGAAAATTCAGCATTAATATCGTAAATTATATGAAATCAAAACCCTTTTTGTCTTAAAGGCATAAATTAAATGTTAAAAAATAAAGTAAAATTTTTCTAATTTGTTAAACCCGGTGTGCCTGACTGGTTTGGAGTTCCACATTTAAATTTAGTAATTAGTTTGAAATTTATGTGTGACAGGCGACTGCTTTGCAGCTTCCATGACTTTTGTTGGTCGATAAGTAAAACTTTTAGGTGTTTCTTGAAACTTAGTGGTCATGTTCATTGACATGGTGTAATGTTGTGCCCAAATTTGGTTCATTTTCAAAGAGTGAAACATCAACTACATATGGACCTTTGTCAAGCACTGAATATTTCGTTCTAGCAGGTGGGTTTGAAATGGGTCTCGGCAATTTTAAGCCGCGTTGACACTATCAGAGTCAGCTCGGACAGAGTGCACTCGGATGTAATTTGATCGTGTCAACACCCAATCCGAGTGCACTCGGATGACGCCATCCGATCAGAGTGGACTCGCACCATGTCCTACTCATCCGAGCCAGCTCCCGGATCTGAGTAGAAAAACAAAATGGCGATAGCGAGCAACCAAGTGTCACACTCACATTCGAAAAAAAAGTGGACAGAACGAAATACGACGAGATTTCTGGAGCTGTACGAAGGAGAAGGAATCCTATGGAATGTGAAACTAAAAGACTACAAAAACAAAGACTCCAGAAACGCGGCCGCATAACGTTTAATTCTTGTTCGATTTCTCTGAGAAAATTGTTAGATGCTCCCTACTGTCTGTGACGTAAAATCCAAGAGCGAGTCCAAATTCACCTCTTTTTGCGAGATGCCTTATCTTTTTCCCGTCTCAGCTCTTCTAATAGCAAGTCTGCCACAAGAACGATACTAGTATTTATGATCGATGACATAATCGGACATTTTGATGTTGACTATGAAAAGTTATAGTTGGAATGAAGAATATGATGAATATGATATATGTGCACTCGGATAGAGCAAACCCATCCGAGTGCACTCGGTCCGAGTGGACTCTGAGCGTGTCAACGCGGCTTTACCGGCATCTTGCTTGGGGGAATTAGGCACCGCTGGACGTTTTCTACTTTGGAGTTTCAGATACTAACCATTTCCTGGGGTACGGCATTTTGGGTCTGAGGGAGAGTAACCGTGAGGATTGGGGTCCATTCAAACGGTTCAATGTCTGGGGGGTTAGGGGGATCTTCGTCTCTTCCATTTTTCGTGATAAAAATGGTTGGACTTACCGAAAGGCTGTTTTATTTGGACAAACACAGATTACCAACACAACACAAGACGAAACAACAGTAAAGCCACCGAAGAGTACTCAAAAAAAGCTAATAATTATTATACCAAAACCAAAAGCGCACGTGCAAGCCAACAACAGCGACGCAGAAAAAAAAACATGGATGGAATTATTAGTGTTGCCACCTTGCTGAAAACTTTCTCACCAGTTTTGGTCTGTAATATCACTAGATTTAAGTATATTTTCTACTAAAAAGTCACTAGAATTCACTAAATAATTTGCAATGGAATCACAAGGTTAACTAGTTTTGGTCTGTAATTTAGGGATATTAAAAATAAAAATGTAATATTTAGGGATATTAATGGGTTACTTACTTCCTTACTCTTAGGAATATTTAACTAAAAAATACCAATATTCACTGAATAGATAATTTAAAATGAAATCATAACGTAAATAGAAATCAATATTTTAATTATGACTTCAATTAATTCGGTTAATTCGCCAACAAACTGCCACGCAGTTTGGCGAATAATTTATAAAATTTAAAACTGCGATACCAACGTAAGTAAAAAAAAATAACAAAAATGAACTTAAAACAATTAAAATTCAACGGCGAAAACTCCTGGAGGTATGTCTTCATAATTTTCATAGGCTGCTATGGTTCATCAGTTTTCTGTCTTGTTTCATTTGAAACCGTATTTGAAATTTGCTCGTAACTGCGTAGCTCTACGTTTATTATGGTTTTTGTCGCGGTATACATTTGATTGCTTAGTCGGGGAATCCCCAAGCATAACCAAATAAAGACCACAGATGAAATTACTCTATAAAGTCGTCTAAAGATACGTTCCAAAACAAGTAATGTTTACTTGGTACTATGAAAATTTTACGTTGACCCAAAACTAATAAAAAATCACTAAAAATCACCAAATAATTCTTCAGTGACTTTTCTTTTAAATATCTCTGTCCAAGGCTTCAAAATCACTAGATCTAGTGACAAAATCACTAAAATGGCATCACTGGGAATGAACTGTTGTTTTTTTCTTCAGTGCTCACGCTCGCCACTTCATAACCATAACCACAGATTCCATAGAGTACTTTGTTATACTTATAACAGATTCCTAGCTTCCTAGCCCAGCCCCTATATTACGCTCACCAAATCCAGAGCGATTCCAATCGTTTAACTGTCAAATTAGTATGGAATTTGACAGTTAGACGATTGGAATCGCTCAGGATTTGGTGAGCGTAATTAGGCCACAGAACCCAACAAGCAGTGTGACCATCTCAAAAGTGGAGAATCTGCCACACACTGGGCCAAAAATCTACCAAACATGACGCCAAAAAATGCCAAATATTTCATATTATCGCCTTCAAGGAAACAAAAAAAATCAAATACATTATGTAAATTCTTCAATCAAAACATTTACAATAAGTAAATACCTAAAGTTATCACTGACTGATTGAAATAACTTAATGGAACTAAAACTATCACAATCACAAATTTTCACAGACAATTTGT
This sequence comes from Yponomeuta malinellus, assembly GCA_947308005.1. NCBI lineage: Eukaryota > Metazoa > Arthropoda > Insecta > Lepidoptera > Yponomeutidae > Yponomeuta > Yponomeuta malinellus. The sequence goes on along the minus strand of OX371006.1, from coordinate 7,394,113 downwards.
GATTGTGATAGTTTTAGGAAAAAACAATTTACAATATAAACTTTTTAACTTCCTGGTTACTCAACCATGTATAGCCTGCCAGCTACGCAAGGTGTTCACAAGTCGAACATTGAATGTGAATGTGGTGTTGAGTCAATCCCAAATGTAAATTCCCATTGAAAACGGAATAGAGCGGAACCCACAACAAAAGTCCTATTTGCACTTGATCAGTATTATTTGAAAGCAGGTATGCCAATAAATAGCCTATCTACGTGTCATTTGTGGCGTCATCAGACTATAGAGGAGATGAGGGATACATATGTATTGATAATTACAGTACAACAGTACAATAACTACACTGTATCTACACTGGCCTCAAATTTTTCACTTTCCATATACGTAGATTTTGATAACATCTATGTATTCATGTCTTCAGTTGGTTTAAAGCATATACAGTCTCCGTGTTACTTTATCACCTTTTTTGTGGTAATAACAGCCGACACATCATGTTTGCTTACCTGTTCCTTTTATCGATTTTGTTCTTATTTAATTGGGAGAATATTATCTCACACGAAGCGTTTGACAGCGGCAAACTTAGAAGAGATCTATTACTCTTCATAATCATATGACGTAACTGTGTAAAAACTGAATAAGCGGGGAATCCCCGTATAATCTGGGCGTAAATCAGAAGTTGCCAGTTGGGTAAAGTAATTTTGTATTTTGTAACTTATATTGAAAATTTAAAATAGTTTTAAGGTGAAGATGACTTCATTGAACATTAAAACTAATACAAGTTCACTTGGAATCTTTCAAAACTGATAAAAAACTGCCATTTTATTAATATTACTATACTATAAAATAAAAATAAATAAAAAAATAAATCATCAGCATAATCTGCCACAGCAAAAATTTTGGATTTTGAAAATTTTCCTCCAGTATTTATAGGTCACATCCGAGTTGTCAAATCAGGTAATATAGGTCTATTCCGGTGTATTATTATTTTTCAAATAACTCCAATGGTATTCTTGATAAAATTATAAATAGGGTAAAATGCTTCGTTATTCTTAAGGAGATCCTGAATAGAGCGCGGGACATCCAGGGCTTCTTTGTAAATGTTCAATAAGCTGTCAATAAATAGTAGTCTTTTTATATTGAATTGAGGGCAATCAAAAAATATATGATTTAGAGATTGGTTTTCAGAATTACAAAATGTACAATTTGGGGAAGGAATCATTTTCAATCTATGTAAATGTTCATTAAATCTGCCATGTCCAATTCTCAAACGACAAATTGTTGTGTAAAAGTTTCTATGTACATATTTTCCGACGATAAACCATGGTACCATTTTCCTTTTATTTGTGTCGTTTCTCTCCAATGAAGCATCCATTGATGTTTAATATTCGATCTAATGTCGGTTTTGCAATCTGAAGCTGGCAACTTAATGTTCTTGACAGGTATTTGGTGAATATTGGGGTTCTTTATTATAGAGCTGGCAAGTTAATCAGCGAGTTCGTTGCCAGAGACGCCAATCTGAGATGGTGTCCAAAATACTCCAAAACAATAGTAGATTGTGTCTCAAGGGAGCAAAATGATATATTTACGGCGAGGGCGGTATATTGAATCTTGAGCGTAGCGAGGGATTCAAGTGTTTACGCCCAAGACGGAAATAATTTTGCTACCGAGTGACACATACTGCTTTTCACACCTATAAGGAAAATTTAAATCAAACACAATTAAGATATCGAAAGAAGTTTATGATCGATTGCAACAAAATAAAAATCGAATTGGAATTACATTTTGTGAAAATCTGCACACGGATCATGCTGAGGGCAATAAAAAAAAACTAGAATATCAGGGAAGAAAAGTACATCTTTGATCCCTCATTTGAGGGAATCAAGGGATCTTTTCTGAATAGCAGGTGTGAAAACGTATTTCTCTATCTTGAGCCAAAGCCTACTAAACCATTTTTTTTTCTGGATATCTTGAGTATTTTACCACAGATTAGAGGTAATTTCATGCCTAGCGTGAGCCCTTCAGATTAATGAATAGGTACAATACAATGAGGAATGAAATACTTTATAAGACGTTTACTAGGTCTTTGGTACAATAGATGAAATCTAACTTAGCAAGAACCTACGACTCTAATGTGGTCCTATTCCCGCACAACGGTCTTTGATATGAGAAAAAGAGACAGTCATGTCGTCAGTACGCCCCAGCTCCAGCTTCTTACAACCCTACCTGTCAATAATTGACAGCAAAATTATTTTGTTATTTTTTCTGTATCTGTGTTCCCAATTCTGTCACACGGGGTTGTACCGATAATAAATACGAAATTTAATCAATGTCGATGGAAAGAAAAATAAACTCGATCGCACTATTTTATAATTGTATAGGTATTTTTCTTTACGGTATGCCAAGGAACACTTAAATTACATCCTTGTCGTCTGTTACTCGTCGAACCTAGAAGAAGAGATACTTCTAGGTCCATCGAGGAATAATTGTAGAATCGGCGGCCTAAAGTATCTAAGTCAAATTTTCATTACATTATTATTCTTTTCCATGTAAACAATTAAAAAGGCAGTTTCCTAATTTTTGTAAGAAAACATGTTTGTTCACGTCATTGTATCAAGACAGCTCTCCGTTATGTAATATAGTTAATAAATATACTTTAGTGTAATTTTATACTAAGTTTTCTTTCACTTCCTCAAAAAATTGTGATTTGACTTGTATGTTAGAGTCCGCCGATTCTAGAATTATTATGACATATACCTACAAGGATGGAAACGTAAACATATATTATATTTTTTATTTATTTATTCAATACAAAAGCAATGTGACATTTGTGATATATCAACTAAAACCTAAGGAGGTTTAACTGCTTGGATACGTTTTCATGTTTAAAAAAACGCATTTTTGGCAGCTGAACAATATGTAACCGAGAAATCCCTTATTGAGCAATCGCTTTGCGCAAACGGTTCTTTGCTAGAGCTCCAGTTCTGTAACTTGTTTTTGTAACCTATCCATTCGCTCTTCCATGCAATGATTGTATTTTGACTCGCAGTCGTAGGGTATATCAAGAAATCCCAGTTGAAAAACGTAAAAGTTAAGCACAGCATTCTGTTGTCACCCTTTGGGTAAAAGACCGTATCACCGTGCAAGTTACTTATTGCATAGAAAGAAAAACTAGGGTTCCTTTCCCGGGCTATGATCAACACTGAATAGCTCTGAAAAAGAAACAAAACTAAGTATTCTTGGTGTAAAGTGCTTAATTGGAAGTTAAGTTACACATATAGTTTTGCAAGAAGTATGTCTGACAGATCACCACCGAAGTGGTGGTAAACTAAGTAAATTTAATATGGGCATGGAATTTTTTTCTAATTATATTGTGTTCGTTACAGATTTACGCCCACGTGACTAAAATATTTAAAACACGATTTCCAAAAACTTTTATAATCCTTTTGGCAAAACGTTTTTGTTAGAATATACGAAAATGATTTATCACAGGCTGCAATATTGGCAGAGCGCAAAAAGCGCGAACTATTTAAAATTATGCTAGCCTTGATACTTAAAAAAAATACACCCAAAACTCATCGAAAGTTGTTTTATGACATTGACTATAATTGACGCGTTTTAGGTGCTTTTCTAGGTAATCCTTCATTTGCTAGTCAAGCAGTACACATTTATAACTTTAAGGAATACACATTTTATCGATATCAACATTAATTCACATCATTACGGTGGCAACAAAGACGATTTGTCCATTTCCCTGATTTTAGGAGGATTTTTCAATTTATCGCCTATATTTTCGCTAGTAGGTATCGGAAAATAACTCATTCTTATACCTTTGTCTTGTACTCACTTGTGAAAGCTGATATTTCCACCTCAGTATTTTTTATATCCTAGACTTTAATGTCCAACTCGCGAAATGCATAACATATTCCATTTATTTATCTCTCATATCAACAGCACTTGAAGTGTAAATAACACTGAATTACTTTTTTTTCGCTTAAAACTTGAGAAGCCTGTGTCAGACCGACTTAAAAAGTCTCCCAAATGCTGTCACTCAATAAGTAATTCTTACCTTAATTTGGTCAGTTCGAGAAGGAGTCAGGAGTCACGAAATGACAGTTTGGGTTGTATTAGTCGAAACCAACAAGGTTTTATCAATGTTATTCATTAATCCGAGGATCAGCTTGCACGATTTGTGTCTCTACACAGTGGCGGATTTACCAGTAGGCTGAGTAGGCTGGAGCCTAGGGCGGCAAATTTGGCCCAATTTTTTTTATCTTACAGAAATTAAAAAAACATTATTATATACACAAAGAAACGAGTGACAAAATATTTTAGTAATGCACAGTATACTGAAAACTCTTACGTCCGTAATCCGTATAATAAAATAAAAGATTAATAAACGCACTGTTAAATATAGGTATTTATTTTCAACTTAGATTCAATATTAATTACAATTTAAATTTCGTAACTTTTACCCACTTTTTCAATTAAATGGGACTACTCATTTAAACTAGAAAAATGATATTTAACGTGTAACATGTTTCTCTCTCTGAGAGAAGGCATGTGCCCTACAGTGGGACGTATATAGGCTGCTTATATATGTTTCAACATTTAAATATTTATTTTCTACTAGATACGTAAAAAAAAAAAAAATTAAAACTGTTTATTAAGTTTGTTTGTTTGTTTATTGTAAGTATTTGCGTAGTCGTTTTTGGGTTGCGGCGCGGGAACGAATGACATGACCGTTCGCCAAGTGTCTGGACGAATTGACAGCACGAGCCGAGCCACGCACGACTGCGTTGAGTTCGAGAGCGAGAGAGATAGATATAGAGCAGCGATACAAGCCAGGAAGTCCCGTCCCGTATTACTTAAAAAAAAAATTAAAGTCACCTCGGTTACAGTGTTGCCAGATGGAGGGTTTTTTCTCCAAATTTGGAGTCCTGGAGTGGAGTCCCCACCTTACATGCTGCTGTTTTTAGGTCAACATTATACTCTTCACTAAATCGTGGGTTGCAAAAATAATCTAGAAACTGACACAACTTATCCCCTAGTTCACAATCATACTAATAACGGGAAAAAGCTGACGTAATGAGGACGTTAGAACACAAATCATAAAGTTGCAATTTCAGAATAAATATGATTGTGAACTAAACTAGCGTAGCGTAGGTATTGAATTTCAAAGGTCAGTAGGGGCGACAAAAATTGAATAGCCTACTAGGGGCTAATTTGTAAATCCGCCACTGTCTCTACGCCAATGTCAAGTTATCGGGAAAACCACAAGCCCACAAAAACCTTAAACCGATACCATAGAACGTAACGCACTTTTTAGTATTTTTTTGGTCAGTTGCCTTTGGACAACTTTGTCTTTGTTGAGCACAAAGAGTATGTAATCACTACGCACACAGATTAAAAAAAAGACAAGTCTTTGTTGAGCGTTTCACTTCACGACTATTCTTTGGTTAAATAAATATATGAGCATTATCAGTTTATTTAACATAGCACCTATCTATTCGATGCATCTTAGAAAGTCTTATAACTTTTTTATTTCATTTACCTATATATTACTCAAAGCAAAACAAACTCGGGCCATCTGCCTGACAAGGAACGTAAGTGCTTTCTGCAAAATATGCGAGCGAGGGAGCGCCGTCGTGCGTGTATGACCTTACCATATCGAATTATCTAACTAAAAGAAAAAGATGAAGACGTGACGAGTTTTAAAGTACTCGTTTGATGACTAGGAGCGTCATTTAGATTCACCCTCTGTAACTAAATTTCGAAATACGCTTCAAAGTATGGCCACGGGTACTTACGGCGATGATCACTCCTGTCTTTAAATAATCCTTGGTCAAACATAAATTAATAATATCGATATGTTTTAACTTTTTGTCAATCCCTACCGCTTGTTTGTACAGGCGCGCGCCTGTACAAACATCAAAAGTTGCGTTGGTCCGCGGCCTTCGACTCAAGCGTTTCACGCATAAACAATGTAGGTATATATATGTTACAGCCAAAGTAATAAATCTGGATATTATACATAATGACTGGTCATTATATATAATGTCTACTCAGTTTAGATAAAGTGATAATTAACACAAAATTAATCACATTTACTAGCAATTTTATTTAATATCATATTAATATCATAATGTAGGGTACCTATGACTTTTCCATGCACCAACCTTGTTTAAGTTTGACACAAAACTAAGTTTTTTAGTGAAATATTTTTTTTCGCTTTTATATAAAAAAAAGAACTAACACCCGAAGTTTCAGGATGGAGCGTCGCTGCGCTCCGCTCCATCCTGGAACTTCGAACCTATTTTTGCTTATGTGTACTGACCTAACAAACAAAATGCGAAATATAAATTTAATCAAACAATTATTTGCTATATAACACTTGCCAAAATAAAACGTTAGCATAATAATTTATTACTTTGTCTAGTGAATTTGGCTATTATATATAATGACCAGTCATTATGTATAATAGCTATTTAATCACTTTGGCTGTAACATATATATGCCTGCGTGCGTATTGCTTAGATTATAGTGATTATATTCTCTGTGAGTTTTGTGTTCTGGGTAGTGGTAGTAGTAAAGAACGGTGGGGGTTGAGTTGAATTGAAGCGGCGCGGCGACTGCGGTTCCCGTACAAAATGCGCTAGGGCAATAAAATTCTAACTTATTTTCTTTGTTCTGTGCCTAATACCACGAAATATTACCTATGGAATCAATCGTTCACGCAAACAGACATGCTTTGCATTGCTCTTCGCGTATTACATATGTAATACGTTCGTGCAGCAATTATTTGCATACAACACCGGCCATGTATACTTCAACTTGCGATATTTTTACACTATTGCAGGAAAACATACTCTTTTCAATCAAATCACTCAAAATGAAGGTTTAATTTAATAATGAAAAGAAATCCCTCCATTAGTCAAACTAACGTCTCTACTTCGAGCTCTGCAGGTTATGATTGCGCACGATGACATAGGTATTTACCCTTTTTTCCCCAGTAACGTGCTCGGGAAGACTCCGCGGCCGGTTGGGTAATGTTTTTCGTGGCACGCGCGCCCCGCCTACTGCGCTTTCTACCTCGTTTGACGTTACCCTATGCGCGGAGACAAATCTGTCTCTGCCGTAAAGGTTACCCAATTCTTAATTCAGCAAACCAAATTAATATTTGGTCAGGAGAATAAATAAGTGAGCAGCAAATCATTAAAGACTGGACAGTTACGTACATAATAGGAGGGCTGCAAAACAATATTATCAAAAATACAACTTACCTACGTAGAACAGCATGAAGGAGTCCGTTTTTTATGCAATTTTTCCAGTTCCTTGTGTTCTCTCAGGAACTAGGTAATTAAATTATTGACAAACTAAATTAAAAAAATATGTTATTGTCAACATACACTATATGTAACATTTTTATTGTTTTTCATACAGTGCACATCATTAATTCCATACTTTATAAATAGGTAGTTTACATTTCGAACTTAGTTTTTACGACTGGTAATAATACAAAACAGAACCCATCTATTAGTTACATAGTCAACAGCAAATTAACATTTACATTTTAGTTACCTACAAAGTTACCAGTAATATAATGAAGTCCATGCATGTGTGTAAAGGTTGATGTGCTGTGGACTGTACTAATGTCTATTAACTTTTCTAGCATGCTAACTAATATCAACAACAACAAAAATGCACAATAAATTTAATTTAACTATCTTATCTTATGAAGTTATAACACAAGCTATTGTGTATCAGCTGTGAAGTAAACTGAGATTCCATGACTAGTTTCTTTGATATTTACAATTTATAATATAGGTATTAGGTTTTACAAAATGTGTCTTGGAAGCATTGCTTGTATAATTACATTCTGAAACATTGTTTGGAAACATTGCACTATATTTAAAAAAATGTACCTACATGAAGCAAAAACAAACGTTATTTCTACATTATAACTGAGATATAAGAGTGTCATGAAAGTTAATTAAGATTCAATTTTCTATTTGTCTTCCACGAGAGGTAGGTATTCCAGAATAAAGCTACTGACTGTACAACTAATACCTGATAATGCAATGGTGTGTAGTAGAAATTGACAATCTGCACCCATGGCCAGATGTAGTAGTTTGTTTTTAATACATCTAAGTAATTGGCAGAGACTTCTTTCTTTACCACCTCTACAGATTTTCCTTGCAGACTACCGACCGCTCCAAGGAGAAACAGTATGAATGTTGGTGCAAATATGAACTGGTCAACAAAGACCTTCTTCAGTGCTACCGTCTTACCACTGGAACCCACATACTTATTGAGAACCCCATACCAGAAGCGTAGAGCAGGACCCTGAAAGAGAAGGCAATTTTTAACTCTCCATAACATCTCAGCTTCATTTTAAAAGTATATAATGGCTTGAACAAGCACAAACTGTCTGCTTTCTATAAATAGATATCGCCAAGGTATTGCAAATCAAACTGAATGAAGGTAAGAAGTTCACGGCAACAAACATAACCTAAAAAAGTGTACAAAATAACATACACCAACAAAAAATCCAATGGAAGAAAACTGTGCAGTTCGTTTTAAGTCTATATGCTTAATATTCTTCTTCTCGATAGCTGTTTGTGCTATAATATCACCAGCACCCATTAGTATCCCGGTTTGCACGGCCTGCATCAGGTAGGGGCGCCGGACAAGAGCATTTTGGTAAACTTTGAATATACTGCGAATTTTCTTTCCTGAGACTTGCATTGCTGTCGAATGTATCTTTTCATGCAGAGGGTTGTGACATTCGGTAACTAGTACCTATTATCAAATTCAATTCTGAATTATTTACAGCAACGAACTTTGATTGATTGAATTGAAAATATTGGTATATTCTTGTTTTGTATGGCACTTGTACTGTGCGTGACTGGGAAGGCACCGAAGGCAGGCCATGGCCACACCACACAGACGATATGGGGATACTACGTATCATGGCCACAGAGAATATAATCACTACGTTTTAATCATGGCCATACAATGCTCAGACAGCACCTTAATAATGCTCAATTGCTCAACAAACAAGTTCTTGTCAACAAACCACAGAACAAAATCACTAGTGATGCACCAGTTCTACGAATACCGATAAAAACTGGCTTGTGGTGGAGGCTTACCACAATCTCGAAGTTAGCAGGACAAAAGCAGGGCAGTTTATTTTCAATGTTCAAAATAAACTGCTGCTATAGTGTACCATGCAATTTAGAGTGCTATAGTGACGCAGATTATGTCAGTGATTTACTTATGCACCCGTAGATCAACAACGAGTACCATTACATTATAATACTGGAGGAGCTATTTCTTGGCAGAGCAAGCGACAGTCCACTCTAGCCATATTTTCGACGGAAGCCGAAATTGTAGCTGCCAGTGAGACTGGTCGGGAGATTATTTGGATTTAGAAGAATAATCAAAGACATCACAGAAGAAAAATGTCCAGCTGGCCTGTGTGTGGATAATGAATCTGAAATTAAGTTATCAAAGAATCTACCAGAGTTCCACCAGAGGACCAAACACATCAGGCTCAGGGCATTTTTTGTGAGAGAATGTATACAAAATGGAAGCATTGACATCTGCTATGTCCGGAAGTAGGCAGTTTGCAGATACGCTGACCAAACCTCTTTATGGGCCCAGAATAGAAATGCTCAAGAAGATGGCAGGCATCACAAAACAGATGTGGATGTTAGGACAACCTTTTTGTTGATGATGTAGTGAGACAGAAAAGTTTTCCTTTGTTTTTATAAGCTGTCATTCCTTGGAAAACTACCAAAAAAACTGATCGATAAAATACAGCCAAAATCCTTATTTTCCGTTATCCCGATTACTTTAACAAAGATCTGTGATAACAAAAATACGTTTCGCGCGTAAAGACCACAGATTACAAAGCGTTCTTGCTTTGCTTTATTTTTCTGTTTGGGGGGCAATAACGCATGACCCAATAACGCACACCCCGATAACGCACACTCTGATAATGTACAGCCAATACCGGAGTGCGCATTATCAGGCTGTACAAAATCGGTACGGGGCAATAATCCGTGTCCAACGATAGACAAGAAAATCACTTGATAGAGTGGTGCCTCGTTTACAGAAGCTAATTTGATTTACTTATTTTCATAGCACCGTTTAAAATAAATATAAAATAATTTGTCAGACATGTTTCTGTTTACGCATCAAATTGACTAGGTATATTAAAGTTTAGTATTTTTATACGTAAGCTGAGAGATAAGTAAGCGTAAGACAAACAATATCAGCCAGTTGGAGTTCTTAGACCAACCTTCGTGTGACTGCTAAGGCTCGTGGTGCTCCATCTTGAGCGAGAGCGTTCCATAAAGGATTATACATATTACAATCTGTAATTACAATGCGGTGCCGGTGACGTGCTGGCACAACGGTACAGACTAATAAAAAACTTTAAATACATTAAAATGCATAAAAGCTATCGTAAAAAATGCCCGATGTAATTAATCTTAATTTTTTTTGCGTACTTGTTCTGCATCTAAATTAGGTATGCAATTTCTCGCCTACACACACTCACATACAATGAAAATGTGGAAAAAAAAATTTCGATTTAGGGATCCGTTTTCGAAAATTAAATATTTAGCTTTGAAGCTGATATTTTGGTTCGAATTATGGATACAGGGTTAGAATCGTGTAAAAAGTATAATAGTAGCACATATAATGAACTTAAAAGAAAACTATCACGGCTAAGTAGGCTTTACAAGTTAACGGGCGACGAGGATAAAGTTGTTCTGACCGTACACTACTTTTATGTTTATGTTAAACTATCCTATAAACTTACAAAATGCATTATACTCGGCTTCGTGCCTGACCAGTAAGCTCTCACCTAGTCTTCCGTAGAACACGAAATGAGTTGATAGACAAAGATCACTTAGAAAGGAGGCCACATTTATTGGCTATGGCTGGCCGCCCATTAAAGTTGGTCTAAGGATGGAGCTTCCCGAAATTCAAAGACGAAAAAGGAGAACAGCAAACAGTGAAGCTTGTCCTTGGCACAGTAGCACATCAACGATGTTTGTCGATACAAATTGATTAAATTGAAGATAAAACTAAGATGGTTTTTTTCTTGTACTCCCTTATTCATGGTAGGCACATAAGCTCATCATTGACTTAGCTGTCATTGAAATTTATTTGCCACTGTGGTCAGCATTTTTGCATTGACGATGAAATGAAGTTTTATAAAATATTTAATATCTAATTACCTTTAATATTATTACAAAACTAGCTAAGAATGAAAAAAAAACTATCTACGACCTAAAATAGCATAAAAAATTACCTATATCCTATTTTGCAATATATTTTCAAACACATTAAAGTTCCATGTTGTTATATAAGTTTCTTGATGCTCGTCGAGGAAAACACTCCTTAGATTGCAAATTGATAGTGTTAATCCAGTTCTATTTTTACTATGTGTATGTCTATCACGCAAGCAGCTGAGGAATTATATCAATTTGTGTACTTAAATCTCTTAGCAAAGAAACAATAACAAGTAAGTAACAAGTAAGTAACGGTAAGTAAGTATGCAGACTTGCACCACTTCATAAATGTCACTTAAGTCACCATTCAGATCGACTTCTGTAAGAAGAATTGTAGTTAAATGCTGTTTAAACCACATTTAAGAAAGTGATGCAAGTCAGCCTTAAAGATAAACAATATTTATTGTTCATAAAAAAGATACAGTTCTCCTTATGGATTATGCATCAGTACCTAAATAGTTGAAAGACAATTTTTGTGAAATTATAAGTTGGCACCTTTTTCTAGGGTAGTTAAATTACACTGTATTTTATTGAATAGTCTAGTTTCTTTCTTAGGGTATAAAATAATATTACTATGGTTTCTTTACAAAGAATAGTAGGTAACTAATGTTTAACATTGCAAGTTGTTGATTGCACGCATGATGTGATCTTATACTCATGCCAATTAATGTTTTAGATGTAATAGGTATGATTTGAAAAAAGATTAGCAGAGTGGAGTTTTTTTTCTGCCTTATTCTCCACAACTCGACCATAGGGCAGCGGCTCACATTGTACCTGGACATTTAACAAAGAGAATCTAAATTAGTATTTTCAGATAAGTTTCTGATTTACGTCAACATCAGAAGAGTTGCTTGTGTGCAAAGTAATACAATACCTACTCAAGCGAATTATTGTTATCTGGCTCGTATGTAAGGATATGGACGAGTTCATTAGTAGAGTTAATGAATAAGAAAGTATGACAGGCATCAACCAGAGCGCTCGTGATAGACTGGTGAAGATAATTGAGGCACGAGAAGCTAACCTTATATTGTCCACGTTTGAAACTTCACAGCTGCTACATGAAGGTTCATGAACCTGGCTCATCTCCCCATTGATTTGGCACGGGAACCGGCTACAGGAAGGATGGCGGCGCCGGGATAAAGGCGTAGGCAATGAAACTTGGTTTCGGGCATTTTAATTTAGGCATTGCGATCAGTTGTAATGGCTGACACGCCGGCTCCCACAAGTAATCGGTTTCTCATACTGAAAAACGCGTCTTTCGGTTCGAGTCTCAGCTAAGCTAAAGCTGTCAATAATCTTGAAGAGAAATAGGTACCCATTAATAGGGATTTATTATTTATTAGTTTGTGCGTCACCCTTTTCGAAGTTCAGAAATTACGTTCAGTTTTTTGAATTGAATAAATGAATGTCAAAAACAACCTAGATTATGAAATAAACTTCTAAACGAATCCTATGTGCAACAGCTGATTTCATGTCAAGTAGAATGCGCTAAGCATATGAACAGGGCACCGATATGGACGCCAATTATTGGTCGTACAAAATCATGCGTGCATTATCGGTCCGTCCGTACCGACATTGGGCGACCCGATAACGTACGGGCAATAAGGCACACCCCAATAATTGGAGTCCCTTGGGCACGAATTATCGGAGTTTGCATTATTAGCTGTACGTTATCGGGTCGTACAATATAGTGATTAGTGACCCTTCTTGTTTGTTGTCTGCCTGACTGCGATTAGTCTGGTTGTGTGCTTGACTTGTTCTTCCGGGTGCAAACTCTTTGATATTTTCTTCATTCATCCAAAGATTTGGAGATTTTCCTTCGAAATTTTAGAGGAGATAGATTTCTTAGTAGTATCGTGCGCGTTTAAATAGTGAATTGGACAAAAATAGAACCAGTAAAAAGTCTAAAATACGTGAATGAGCGAGAGTGCCGTCAAAAAGCAGTTGTTTACGAGCACCATGCAAAGTGCATCAGACGTGATATCTTCGTTGTTTTGGTTCAAATCTGACGACGAAATGGATGAAGACGAGGAGCCCGAAGTCATTGAGCAGTTCGTGCAGAACGTGGAGGACTTTAGTTCGCAGTACGGCAGCGAAATCAGTGTTTCTTACACTGCTTTCAACATCAGAGGGCCACCATCTAATTTTCCAGAATACGGGGACTATCCCCAAGCTTTTGTGATGGTGAGTTCAGAGGTACATTTAACATCGGCACTACCCACTCACGGTGGGTGGGTAAAGTTGGGCCCTTAGAATATGGGCCTTTAAGGTTTCTGATTGTGGAACAAGATATCTGTTTTCATCATCAACCTGTTATCACCGACTGCTGGGTATAGGCCACTTTATGCCAACTTGGTTGGGGTGTAGGAAAGGGTGGCCGTACCTGGGACTTAGAAAAATTTTGCAAAAAAAAAATAGGGTCCCCGTAACCCCTTCTTTTTATATTTTTAATCAAAGGGGGGCATCAAAATGAGCAACTTTTCCCCCTAAAAAAAATCTCTAAATTAAATATTTGAGATTTTACAGGCGATTTAAATTTTATATGGCTAAGCACTTAGAAGAAAAATGGACTTCAGAAAACAGGTCCCCGTAGCCCCCTTTTTTTATATTTTTAATCAAAGGAAGGCATCAAAATGAGCAACTTTTCCCCCTAAAAAAAATCTCTAAATTAAATATTTCAGATTTTACAGGCGATTTAAATTTTATATGTGCACAAAGCTGCATGGGATACCGCCGTGTTTGTTAGGTCAGTACGCATAAGCAAAAATAGGTTCGAAGTCTTCAATCCTGAAACTTCGGGTGTTAGTTCTTTTTTTTATATAAAAGCGAAAAAAATTATTTCACTAAAAAACTTAGTTTTGTGTCAAACTTAAACAAGGTTATAGGTACCCTACATTATGATATAAGGGGCTACGGGGACCAGTTTTCTGAAGTAAATTTTTCTTGTGCTTAGCCATATAAAATTTAAATCGCCTGTAAAATCTGAAATATTTAATTTAGAGATTTTTTTTAGGGGGAAAAGTTGCTCATTTTTATGACCCCCTTTGATTAAAAATATAAAAAGAAGGGGCTACGGGGACCTGTTTTCTGAAGTCCATTTTTCTTCTAAGTGCTTAGCCATATAAAATTTAAATCGCCTGTAAAATCTCAAATATTTAATTTAGAGATTTTTTTTAGGGGGAAAAGTTGCTCATTTTGATGCCCCCCTTTGATTAAAAATATAAAAAGAAGGGGTTACGGGGACCCTATTTTTTTTTTGCAAAATTTTTCTAAGTCCCAGGTACGGCCACCCTTTGCTACACCATGACCGCCAACTTTACCCACCAACCATGTTCACACCACTTTTCAGTCTCCTGTGCCATACAATCACTCAGTCATTATCTAAGTTTTAAAAACATTGTAGTCAAGGTCCAATGTCCAAACTTTTGAGTAAGTAGGTACCTACCTATGTACTTTAGTGATAGGGCTGTTAGTAAAAAAATACAAATGTCATGTATTTGTTCTTTACTGACAGCTTTACCAAGTACAACTCAAAAGTTAAACATCACAATTAACAATATAAAAGAAGACATTGCATTAAATTAGGTAACTACAAAACAAAATCATTCTTCTTCAAGCATTCCCTTGTATTTTTCAATAATTTTCTAAATTCCTGTGGTAAACACAACATATCGAGCATTGCCCTGAGCAGGGAGTAGAACTATTGTGTTAACGCACACATTATGGGCACCTCCAGGTGGCCTACTATGCACGCCACCGGCTTGTACACAGAGCACTGTTCCCATACCACCTCAGATTAGAAAGAAAAAATATAGTAATAGCATAGGTAGGTAGTACTAATAAAGCGCTAAAAACTTACAGAGAAATCCGAAATACCGAATTATCGAAGGTTTTGTCTTATAATTTTTTTTTTTCAGAAAACCATTTGTAAATGATTGTCAAAAACTTGACATTTAGTGGTGTATAACACTCCATATTAATCTATAGTCTGTAAAACTCAATCTAGCTTGTTTTCGATTGTAATATTTTGTAAATGAATATTCATTGCCACAGCATTTTAGAGACAATTTTCGGGTTATGATGCGTAAATTATTACATTAAAAATTAGTTTGGGTCAGGAAACTATAAAAAACATGCTAATTTTGAATTTTTGTAAGTCTTTTTGTAAGTGACAACTCTTTCTGTGTACCGGCATAGAGAACGCATCTCTATATTTTAATAAGGTTGGTTCGAAAAGGTCTGTTGATTCTAAGGCCTGCACACAACCAGCCCTACAGGATTCCCATTGGCTTGTATAAAGCTGGCGCATTTATTTACCCATAACAAAAGAAGAAAAAATAGTCTACATGGTCAAAACCTACCTACTATTATTTTATTTTTATGGTTTGCCATAAAAATAAAATGATATTCTTTTTGGTGCACTAACCCATACTTTTAATATAAAATGGGTTTTTAATATAAAATTATGTGAAAAATATACTTGCTAGCTAGCCTTCTGCTAGCACTCCCTTTAAGATGCTCAGACATGGGATAAGTCTTACACCTGAAATGTAAATCATCCTCAAAAGAAACACTGTTTATTGTCAACAACCAATAAGCAGTTTTTGTTTTTTGTTGTTAACTATTTGTTGTTCTGTCTTACGAGACCAATTACAAGTTTGAAGAGAGAAGAAAAATATTGGGTTGGTCCGTTTAGCTGGATGAGAGTAGCCGAGGACTGTGCTCAGTAGCATGCAATAGGAGAGGCCTATGTCCAACAGTGGACAAGCATACGCCAATGATGATGATGATGATGATGATGGTCCGTTTTGTGTGGGGGCAGGACATGATGCTCATTGTCCATCCCATGCATGGCAGTGGAACTGTTAAAAGCATGCTGTGTTTCTCATTTTAGAGGACTTATGGAACCTGGTGGGAGCAGGCCCCATCGGCGCAGAAGGATTACATGCCACAGAACAGCTGCAAGATATCGAGCCAAGATTTTGTTGGTTTGTAGAATTCCTTAGCCTCATATTGGTATTAATAAGAAGCAAAATATTTGTATTGTATTACAGACTGATAAGAATTTGAACAAGTCGTCAGTTCAAGGTTGCAGCATTGTTAAGAAAATAACAAGGTAACATGTGAGTTGAAACTTTAAAAATTGTCACCTTTGTCACCAAATATTCTAGTACAGCAGACATTCCATGACTGTATTGTATGGTCCTTGCCTGTTTACCTACTATGAGAATTTAATAATAATAACAACTTCCACACAACACAATCACTTGACCTGGTCCCTAACTAGGATACCCTGTGCTGTGGTAACAAGGCAAGGACATCACAAACATGGAAATACATTCAGACTGAGGCCATTTGTACAAATATACGGTGGCCCCCAGTGAATCCAGCCCACCACCTCTATTTTGGTCCTAAGCATGTTAACGGTTAGTCCAACGAGGCAGTCAGTTTAGTGTGAATACATAAAATTAAATTAAGGAGAAACTGCTTTTATCTATGGGATTTCATAGAAGGTTAACAAACTTTATCTTCATTTGGATAAAACAATGTCTGTAGGGTCAGCTAGTTGCCAATAAAAGAGCTATAATCTGAACCATAACGCAGGGTATCTTAGGTTGCGACAGATCAAGTGATTGGAATCTGAGGACATTATTGTTTACCTAAACTCATGCCTGTATATCAGGCGGACAAGCAAATACACGGATAAAGCTGGTCAGTTGCGACAAGCCTGGATAATATTAGTCACTGCATGTAAGCTCGCCACTTATGTGTACCTACTTTTATTATTATATTGTAATTGTTTTTCAGAGGTGTCATTTGAGCATGCAGTCTATCCGTTAGAGGTGTCTATATTTGAGACATACAATCCTGGGGCAATCGTCAGGATATGGGCCCGTGGACCGTCTCAATGGAAATTGCTATGGGAAGGTGAACCGGAGTGTGTTGGAGACACACCGAGAATATTTTGTCCGCCGATTCGCCAACTAAATGTGCCAACCAGGTTAGTGACGCCGTTGTTACAAATAAGCTACCGATAAACAATTAAAAAGTCAACTTCATCGTCATCATCAGCCATTTGACGCCCACTGTAGGACATAGGCCTCCCTCATGGTTTTCCAAGCCTCCAACATAACCATGAGGGGTCTTGCCATAATCGCCACGCTTGGCAGGCGGGTCGGCGTTCGCAGTATGCGGTTGGAATCTCAGGAAGATGCTGCTGCCCGTCCCCTGGTAATTTAATTCCTTAGTCGCCTTCTACGACATCCACGGATGGTAATGGAGTGACGCTATTCTTAATCCGGCGCCATACGGATTAAAGTCAACTTAACTTTTGAAAATTAGTTTTGAATCTTTTATCATAATATGGAGACTTTTAGTAGGTAAAACGTAAGATAAGATAAGATAAGAATATTCTTTATTGTACCAGGAAAACACACAATCATGATATATTTACAAAAATACAGTACAATTGATTGGCGTACGTATGTCATTGTAAACACTGTTTAAAGTTAGACAAATACTGTGATTGGTAATCATGTTAGTTTTAATGTGTATTTAAATATACAATTTTCCATGAAGCAAAAAAAAACTTCCGGCCACATCAACCATCTTTGCACTTACTACATACATTATTGCACTTTACTAAATGTATTGTATACATCATATGTATCTATCTAACCTATTATAAGTTCTATTTGGAGGGACATAAAATGTAGTCTTAACACAATCATTCAATTCCAAGTGGTAGCCTGGTGGGTAGAACGTGGAAGCAAGAGACTCACCTTCGATTCCCAGTGCGGGCATGTACCTATGACTTTGTTTTCTAAGTTATGTATATTTGTGAAGTTATAGTAGCAAATACCACTCGCTAACGGTTAACACTTGACCCCAGTCACCAGGTCGTAAATGAAGACAGGGTCTAAGGGCCCTCGCCCACGGCGACTTTTTGTAGCGATGCAGTAGCGATGCTGTCGCGCGTTCGAATCGATACAGTCGCGA
Organism: Yponomeuta malinellus; assembly: GCA_947308005.1. Taxonomy (NCBI): domain Eukaryota; kingdom Metazoa; phylum Arthropoda; class Insecta; order Lepidoptera; family Yponomeutidae; genus Yponomeuta; species Yponomeuta malinellus. The sequence goes on along the minus strand of OX371006.1, from coordinate 7,375,817 downwards.
TGCGGGCGCTAGTTGTGTGCCCTCGCCCACCGTAAACACGATTCAGTCGCGATGCAAACGCGATACCGTCCCGCTTCTTTCGCGATGCAAATGCGATTCAGTAACGGAACCAAAATGCCTGCGATCGCTACAGTTTCAAGATGGACTCCGTTGGACCGATAGACAACAGCACTCTTGATCTCTCTGTGTTGCATTACTCATGCGCCACCCTTCCTCCGTTCTCCTCCCGATGTCTTCCGATACGCTCGCGCGTTTGCATCCATACAGTCGCGATGCTGTAGCGCATTAGTAGCGCGTTGGCATCGCTTCTGCAGCGCGTTGGCATCGCTTCTGCAGCGCGTTGCAAATGCGACTAAAGCGCGTTCGTTGCGATGCTGTTGCGCGTTTACGAAACGCGCGACAGCATCACTTAAACGCGCGACAGCATCACTACAAAAAGTCGCCGTGGGGTTTAACTCAGCTTACACCTATGTCTGGAAAAACAGACGACGGTAAGGCGATCCACATCTTTTTCGTTCTTATTATAAAATAATGCGCGTATCGCTTGGTGTGAATTGGCGGAATTTCCATGACAAATGCGTGTATATTTTATGATCTTAGCCGTTTAGGAAGTTTGACATCTTGACTAATATGCTGTATGACTTATTTCGTCGATTCGTTGCTTTGTTCTATGGCACGGCATCTAAGTTCTTACATATTTCCTAGAATTATTGACAAATTGGTGGTCTTCTATGCGCCAGTTGTATACTATGTAACTTTAGATACTTACTTAATATTTTTGATGTATCTTTATAATTTAAGGTGTGCAATAAAGAGTATTAATCTAATTTTACGAACTCGTATCTCAGCTAAGAACCTAGGCCAAAGATAGAGAAACAACGATGTAGTTCTCTGATATCCGCATGTTTATTTATTTGGTACATTAGCAAAATACACATTAGATATTACATCTAGGTATCATCATCTACCCATTATGTCCCCACCGAGGGGCACGGGTCTCTTCCCTGAGGAAGGTATAGGCCATACTCCACCACGGGGGCCAAGTCCGGATTGGTGGAGGCTTGTAGACTAGTGGCTCGTCTACTGTCAGAAGTTGTCAAGCCGCCCTAAGGCCTCTGACTTGGCTTAACGACTGCCATCTATCGATCATCTAGGTATGGTATGACACATTACGGTTCGAATATACTGTAGAATATCCTTAAGCTTATATCCTAACACGTTAAATGTCCTAGGATATTAGCTTAAATCCGCGTATTAAAAAGAAAAAAAAACCCGACTTCAAATCAGTACAGCACTAAAATATGAAATAATTTAAAAGAATACCTTATTAATAAAAGTACGTATACATGTAGGTATTTTAGAAGTATAATTTGGAGTTGGTGCCCAAATATATGTGCTGGTCATGAAGCTGGGCACCTGGGCACCAACTACAATTTTTTTATTATTAAATTTTCAATGCAGGGGCGGTAGCAAAAAAATCAAGTCCCTTATAACCATAACTTACCCTTCTTAATTCGTTGCTTTAAAATTTAAAGTTCTCAATTTCTCAATTTCTCAACATCACCAAATTACCCTGGGACTACATTTACGCTATATTATATTATGAAAGATACGCATATTAATAAAGGAGGGGCCTATTAGGCCTTATTTACTGCTGTCCATTGAAGATTTTCACCAAATTAAAATGGGACCAATGGGACTTTACATCTATTAACAAAAACAGATTTGTCGAAGTCTGTTAAGATTTGACGGAGTTATGCGAGAACATAGCAAAAAAAAAAAAAAAGGAATATACGCGTCGAATTGAGAACCTCCTCCGTCTTTGGCGTCGGTTAAAAAGTAAGATCTTTCTAGACATATGGTATGAAACTTGAAGTGACGACATAAAAACGCCTAACTGCAATAATGTTCGTGACTGAAGACTACCTTCTCTTCCAGGGTTATACGGCTGGAATTCAACCACAGGCTTCTGCCGTACTACACGGAACTTGACGCGGTCCTGCTCAAGGGGAGGGAGGCGAAAAACGATGTGCGAATGAAAAACAACTTCGCGTACTCGACGCTGTTTTATAAGAGAACTAGGCCTGTGGTGGAGAAAGGTGACTACATTAAAAAAAGAAACAAAGGAAAAATTAGAAAAACATAAAACTGTATCTATTTCTATGGTAAGGCGTTACAAGCACCTTGTGACGTCGTAGTTTGAACCCGATTTGTGTGGCGCGTTTCGGTACTACGTGACTAAAATTAATTTTCGATAGGATATAAATACATTATGAAAATTATTAGTCAAAGAAAAAGAAAAACCACGTTTTATATCTTTTAATCATAAGCAGCCTATATACGTACCACTGTAGGGCACAGGCATTCTCTCAGAGAGAGAGTATGGGCTTAATCACCACGCGTGCCCACCGCGGATTGGCGATTTCAAGCGCTGAGGCATGTGAATAGCTCAGACACCCAGGTTTCCTCACGATGTTTTCCTTCACCGTAAGCGAGTGGTATTGCTACTATAACTTCACAAATGTACATAACTTAGAAAACAAAGTCATAGGTACATACCCGCACTGGGAATCGAAACTGGGTCTCCCGCTTCCGAGTCCAATGTTCTACCCACTAGGCTACCACCGCTTCATATCTTTTAATAGGCCTCTCCAATGGCATAAAGTTGAACAAGTTCTTTACGTAGATCGTACGCACAGACGACACCACATCGACCTTTACATACGTGCACTAAACTCAGTTATGTTATGGGTGATGATAAGACCCGTGATTAGACCCGTTTAATATATAACAGCTAATTATGAGCATCGCGAGTCATTAAAAAGATCTAGGTTTCCATTTCATCATCATCAGCCTATGCTTGTCCACTGCTGGACATAGGCCTCGCCTATTGCACGCCCACTGGGCACGGTCCTCGGCTACTCTCATCCAGCGCTTGCCAGCCGCCCTGCGAAGATCATCGCTCCACGGAGTCTGAGGTTTCCATTTGCGAAAGCGGTAAATGGGCTTTTCACTCCCGCAGGTGACATCCTAAACAAGATCCTGGCTTCCAACCTTCACGAAAGCCTTAAGGCGCCTATGCCGTCCTCAACAAAATCCAGACCCATAGATACGGGACCCCCATTGGGCGTTTTTCAGCGATTGCCAGTGAGTACATTTGTGATTCGTTCATTGTACTTCACAGTGATTCTTTTGTAAGACACCGAAGAAGATTCTCTACAGATTACTACAGAGTAGAAAGTCTCCGGCAAAATATTTTTTTTTGTGGCCTGCATACGTCCCACTGCAGGGCACAGGCCTTCTCTCAGAGAGAGAGAGAGAGTATGGGCTTAATTAACACGCTGGCCCACCGCGGATTGGCAATTTCAAGCGCTGAGGTATGTGAACACCTCAGTTTTACCTCAGTCACTCACTTTTGCGCACGATGTTTTCCCGAACTTCAAAGACTATTTTTTTTATGATTTAATTACAAATGTATAGTTTTCAGATTTTTTCCTGTACTTGTGGGATAAGACGATATTTCTTGCCCAATTTCATAGTACTAGGTTCATGGAGAGTGCCCTCTAAATTTTGATTCCCTTGAGTGTGGAAATATACGTTTTTTGCGGCATAAACTGCCGTATCTTTTTTTTACGTTAACTTAGAAGTTTGTTTTTTTTCACAGCTTCAAGGGACTGTAGACCTGAGTATACGCTTTTAATTTCAACTCGATACGTCCACGCGTTCCCGAGATAAAGGGTCTTGACAGACAGACGGACGGACGGACGGAAAGAGTTACGTGGTGCGAGCGAGCATATCGAGCGAACGTAAAAACTTCCTTAACGTTGTATCAATCAACAGTTATCTATTTTATCAGTTACCTACAACGACTAGTCATACAGTCACAGACAGTATTTTGTTTACTTGGCATAAATATGACATCGCGAGGTTCCGGTGCTGGGATTTTCTATTCTCTCCATGTGCGAAAAGTTTTTCTTTTTAAAACGCGAATAAATTGCAATATGAAATGAATAAATTACCGCGTAATTTATTTACGCAGTATACTATACGGTGAAGGCGATAGGCCTCTTCACCGTCACAACCTCCCCGGTCCCCCTGGCAGGGGCCAGTAACGTCCATCAACATCCAGTTGCTATATTAACTAGCAGCGTCATCTCCGGTTTTCCCGCTAACAGTCTGTTAACAGCTATAACTAACAACAGTAGACTAACAGATTGTTAGTAAGCGAAAAACCGGAGGTCAGTTTCTTTAAAAGAAATATCTTAACGGGCCCTTACTGCCTAGCTTATAGAGAATCTGAACGATCTCGTCTGCAAAACACGCTGTAACAAATCCGAGTACCGACCTATTCATTGGGATTTCCTGCAAACCTAGTACGTACTCGAACCGTACATAACAATAGGTGGATAGAAACCTGTGTTTTATTTTATTTCAATTTCCTCCATTTGTGTTTCGTTGCAGGACGAGACAATACTATGTGTTATGAAATACCTGGACATGCAATCGCTGTGCCGGTGCGCACAGGTTAACCGGCACTTCAACAGGCTCGCGTCGGACGCCATTCTTTATAAGAGCATTGATCTGAGGCCCTACTGGCATTGCGTTCAATCGCAGGTTTGTATTCCTTCCTGATTTCTTTTTCTCTCTCTGCCTTTGCCTAGATCTCAAGAGTGAATTAAGTCAGGTAACCGTTCCAAGCTATCTTTACAATATTCGTAATACGTAAACAGCCTATATTCGGGCCGATGTAGGATACAGCGCCACGCGTGCCCACCGCGGATGGGCGAGGTCAGCGCTAAGGTATGTGAACACCTCAGAGACTCGGGATTCCTCACGATGTTTTCCTTCACTGTTAGCGAGTAAGTTACAAATACACAATATTTGTGAGTTCGAGAACAAAGTCGTCAATCTCAACTACTATCGCATTGATTGCCACAAAAGCACACACATAAAAAATAACAGAATCTTTTGTCTGTCAAAACGTCACAGTAATTCCAAAGGGTAAAAGTTTAAAATTCTCAAAAAAATCCACAAATTTTAAATTTAACTTTTCTTTTTGGCCGTGCGTTAACTATGTGCATACTGAAGAAACATTTTTAGATTTTGCACGGTTTCAATTACATGGTGTAGTGTAGATATACCTCATCGGGTCTATAATGTTTTGCCTACAATTAATTATAAAAATATCTCTTCACCAGCAACATTTGTCAATGTTTCATTTTACAAACTATTGTTTTGACAATGACATCTAAATACAAAGGTTCATTTGTTTTCAAAATGCATTATTTATTATATGTTTAAAAGACAAACAAAAATGTCAACATTTTACAGATAACAAATAATCCAGATAAACAATTTTTTTTAATGCGGGGGGCTTCGCCCTCCGAGCCCCCCTCGTAAGAGGGGCTCCACCCCCCTGCACCCCTCGTGCCTCGTGCCCTGTTTTCTGACTTGCGTGAACTGTATCTTAAATCATATTAGTGGACCTTTGTCGATTTTATGAGATGTAAGTTTTGTGAAACATTTTTATATGGAATATCGAGTTGTGAAATGATACATCTGCATTACATTGCTTGTTATCTGAAAATTTGTTTAATAACAGTCGGACATTCGAATGGCACCCATACCTCATCATCATAGGCCTTGGCGTCGGTTACGGACGATTTATTATAGTTTGCTGTATGCATGTTTAAAATTTATTTTATTGCTGTACAAAGACTATGTTGTGATATATTTAAGTTCACCCTGAATGGACCACTGTGCCCCAAGATACAATTTAATTTAGTTTGGGGCTCAGAGTTACCTACTTTATGTTCCTTTTTGTTCAGCTCATTAAACATTTGTTTTATTATTATTTTTTTTATTTGAGCAGTGCCGAAGAGTCACACTCATTCGTCAGAAGTCTTATTCGGGAGCGGCAGCCCCTCCTGCATATAGAAACATAAAGGAAGAATCCGGAGTCGGATCTGGCTCCCAAGATATACATGGAGACTAAATTAATCGTCATATCATTCTTTCAGGTGCTGGTGACACTGTCCATGAGATGCAAGTTCCTACAAAAGTTAGATCTATCGTGGTGCGGCAGCCATCGCATGATATCATCTAATTACGTCGTCAAGTGAGTGTCTTACAATGTTGCAGAGATCATTATAGTGCAGGCGGTAGAGTCGAGTTTGCATTGTATTTTAAGTAAGTGTCTAGGCGTTGCGTTACAATGTTATAGAGATCATTTCTGCGCTGAAGTCGATTTTTTTATTGTATTTTTTAGCTCATCTCTATTACGCAATTAACGCAGCTACAGAGCTGTCTTTCCATGTGCAATGAGGCTCATGGCTCAAAGTTAGGTTGGCCGGACATTTTATTTCCATAATAAAGGAGAAAAAATTAAAAAAACAAAGCCATAAAGATATGCTTTTCGGATTTTACAGATCATAATAAATGGGAAGAATCAAGTTGCACAAATAATAATAAAACACTTAAGTATTAGATTTAGTTTTTTAATTGTATTCTAAACGTTTTCTAAATAAGAAACGTTTTCTAAATACAGACGAATAAAAAAAAAAACGAGATAACTCAAACATTTCATACATTGTAAATGTAAAGCAGCGTCATGGCTTGTGGCATGGCCTATTCTTCAATATTTGTTTTATGCAGGTTTTCCATTGTTTTATAACAATTATAGAAACTCGTTTTTACAATGTTATTGTTGATCTGGCTGACCGGGTTGTTAAGTAGGATGTGTTAATTAACAAGGTACGTAAACTGGTAATATACCTGTAATTATTATTTTTGAGCTACTATCTTCAAATGTGGCAGTGGGCCGGCCATATTATCCAAAGAACTGATAACCGATGGGGTAGACGAGTTCTCGAGTGGAGACCGCGGATCGGTAAACGTAGTGTGGGACGTCCTCAGACTCGGTGGAGCGATGATCTTCGCAGGGCGGCTGGCAAGAGCTGGATGAGAGTAGCCGAGGACCGTGCTCAGTGGCGTGCTATAGGAGAGGCCTATGTCCAGCAGTGGACAAGCATAGGCTGATGATGATGATCTTCAAATATTTTATTCCCACTGCCTGCCTCGTTGGTCAGCGGTAACACGCGTGACTACCAAAACGGCAGTCATAAGTTCGATTTCCGCCGGAGGCCACCGTATTTGATTTGTACAAATGGCCTCAGTTTGGGTGTATTTCCTTGTTTGTCAGTTCCTTGCCTGAATACCATAGGACAGAGTGTCCTAGCTTGGGACCAGGACAAGTGATTGTGGCAGTTATTATCAACTAAGGTTAGCAAACAAGTACTGTGACTGGTCTTGTTACTGATAATTATAGCCCCTGATAATTTAATTTAGATCCATTGATCGATTGAATTTGCGATCTTATAATTTTCAGCGACATTTAGCTACTCCCAAATTGGTTCTTATAGCCCGCGACATAAGACCGAGTATTGTAAATCGCAAACTCTACGCTACTTTTGGCGCTCTCGTACTAATGCCTAGTGTTGTTTAACAGCTTCCTGAAAGACACCGGCGTCGAGTTAACACACTTAAGGCTGAATTGCTGCAAATTCGTTGACAACTCGGTGCTACGAGCCATCGTTGACACCTCGCCTTGCTTACAAGGTCAGTTGTGCAATAAATATGCGATTGGCTTTGTCTTTACCGCAGATTAGACTGATTAAGGTAAGAGGATGGTATAGTAAGACAAATAAAGGCGGTATTAGACCATTCATTCATTTGAACCTTCATTTTAGTGAATTGTTGTGCCTTAAGATTCTACTACTTTCTATTATTAAAATTCTTTATTGCATAAAAACTTATGTACATAGGCGAACTTAACACTTCTTAGAATTATCTACCAGTTTTTGCAGACAAGATTAGCAGGTAGCGCAACTTACGATATTATATATACTAATATTTATTTTGATCTAGATTCCACTTGGTTGGCTTCAATTAACAGTAACTTAAGAAAAACGTTCTTCTTTTGTTTCATGTTAATTTACTGGTTGCAATCATTTATTTAACTTTTGACAGATGCACTGCACACCCATGAAGTTCCTTATTTATTTGACAGGAAAACATAGGCGCAAAATGCATCACTTCATGGACACCTTTATTTTTTCACAATAGTGATGCGACGTGTTTCGCTACAATATTATAACGAGTAGATTATGTAGCGAAGAGTTGATTTTCTCTCAAAAATATAAATCTAATATGTTATTATAAAGACTAAAACTTCAACATAATTTAAATCGATTATATTCTTTTTGTTGCACTAACCCGTGCAGGTTTTTATAAGTTAAATCGATTATTATAAAAAATCGAATCGGTAACTTCATGAAACATCACTTAATAGTCTACATGCAAACGGACCATAAAAATAAGGGAAGAAATCATATCTATCGAGTGGTTTGCTCGTCCTAGGTCATTAATTAAGCTCATTAACTTAAGACAGTCTCTCAACACTCTGGCTAGGGAGCTGGTGAACAAGGGTAGAGAAATCAACAGACTCGAGCGATGGAAAAATTTCCAAAATACATTTTTTTTGTCCTTACTTTTCAGTTTACTATTTAAGACAATTTCGGCCAAAGTTTCGGAGATTTACCACCTGAAAATTATTGAAATGTATTAAATCCACATAATTATAACGTTTTTTTGGCCAATTTAGGGAATAAAGCATTATTTGTAATTAAATCCAGCTTGAAATAAAAACTTGAATTTCACGGACTAATGTTCAAAAATAAAAATAAAATATTTCCTGCAAAAGTCAAGCACTTCTGAGTTCAGAATAATATTGTCCCAACATTCAAGATTCAAGAACTATCAAGAAAGTGGCTTGACTTTTGCCGGAACAAAAGATATTTGCCATATTATTAAACATTCTCTAAAAAACAAGTTGTTGAACTTCGAGCGTACCTACTACTTTACCAATAAATATATATGGTCAGAAATAATGTTAAAGTACCGTAAGTTAACTGCGTATACAATAGATCGAGGCGAGTGCAGCTTGAGTGCTATCTTTAGCTGTTGATTGTAAAACAACGGATTAGCACAAACGATGAACAAAGCCAGTTTGAAGTCAGAAATACCTTCAAATTGGCATAATAAATATAATTGATTGTCCTACACTCATTTTAATATTTTGAATAAATAACATTCTCTTCTATGAAGCGGCCCCACCGTGCGCCGGCTTCTCATGCGGGAGGTCGTGGGTTCGAATCCCGGCATGGACCAATGTTTGTGACTTTGTTTTCTAAGTTACCTACATTTGTGAAGTCTGAGGTGTTCACATAAATCAGAGCTTTAAATTGCTAATCCGTGGTGGGGACGCGTGGTAATTAAGCCCATACTCTCTCTCTCTCTAAGGAAAGGCCTGTGCCCTGCAGTGGGACGTATATACTACATAAAAAAAACTAATAATTCATACATTGTAAATGAAATAAGTAGTGGTGACCCGGAGGCAAAGCACCCCCTGTCACTTCCATATTAAATTATTTACAAATCCTAGGAGTTACGTACGATGTTCGTTACCGACTCTCTGAAGCTCAAATTCGAAGGGCCAAGTTTACCTTCTTTATGAACACTGAGCGCCAGCGGAACCTTTCTGTTCCGTGGATGGACCTCCTACCTCCCGTTATAGTCCAACCCAAGCCACCAACTGGATTTCAGATACCCTTCGACAAGCCAGTGTACCGATGGGAACATGTCGCCTCCCGGTCACCACCACTATCAAGTTATAGATAGATGGATGGAGAACACTTTATAACTTACACTTTACACTTTTTAGAGTTCCGTACCCAAAGGGTAAGGGACCCTATTACTTAGACTCCACTGTCCGTCTGTCTGGCTGTCTGTCACCAGGCTGTATCTCATGAACCGTGATAGCTAGACTGTTGAAATTTTCACAGATTATGTATTTCTGTTGCCGCTATAACAAAAAAATACTCGGCACCTCAACAGAAAACAGGTAAACGCTTGAAATATTCACAGAATATTTAGTTGTATATTATTCACTTTAAAAATAAATAATTAAATTAAAATAAATACATAAATAAAATTTAAATATTTAAGGGTTCAACAAACGTGGTTTCTTTGCCGCCTTTTGCTAGATATTCATAACGGCAACAGGTAGACGCTTGAAATATGTTGTATAGATAATGGTACGGAAACCTTCGTGCGCGAGTCCGACTCGCACTTGGCCGGTTTTTTAGTTATAAGGAATTTATCAACTCAACAGGGTAACCGTCCAGTCCTGCCACTCAGCCACGTCAGGGTCATGGCTCGTGCGCGAGGAGACAGATCTTGACCAAACTTACGAATTTATTTCTCATCAGAAAATCTCCAACTATTCACTTACCCGCCATGTGGCCATCTGGCCTAACTGTCAATTAAAAAAGAAAAAAACGTAGCACAGAAATATTTCAAATGTTGCCAGCATTAAGAACGCATTGACCGATGATAGTTGTATTATACTTACTATCGTTTTCAATAGGTCGAGCTCGCGGTACTCCACGAGACACGCCACTTCTCAGCGTAGGACGCCCACCAGCTCGCTGGACCGACGATCTAAGGCAAATTGCTGACTGTAATTTTATTGAGGATGGCGGAAGACAGAAAAAATGTGTTAATATTGAACAAAAAATAAAAACCGTCTGCAAAACACTACACAGCACTAAAAACACAGTAATAATTTTAACGAATATGAGCTTTAAATTCGATAGGTATTGTAGAATATTGTAGAATAATTGTATAGCTTGGAGCCGGAGCCGTTACTTGGTAACATGACCAGCACACACATTTTGGACGCCGGCTCCAAAATATATTTCTACAATACCTATATCGAATTTAAAGGTCACATTCGTCGTGTATCCCATCGCGATAGTGTTTTGAAGTCGGTTTTTATTTTTTATTTAATTATTTTTTGTGAAAATCACTACGATTCCGCCAAATTGTGTTTTCAGAAAACCCGTGCCCGAGCCACTATAAAAAAAAAAACACCCAAATCGCTTCAAGTGCGCCATTAAAGTTTGAAGAGTTCCCTTGATTTCTCCAGGATCCCATCATCAGATCCTGACTTGATGAAGTCTACCCTTTCAAACAAAAAAAAAAAAAAAATAATTAAAAACAAAGAATTTTCCAAATCGGTTCAGGCGTCTTCGAGTAATCGGGGAACATAGATCCCGACGAATCGAGAACCTGCCCCTTTTTTGAAGTCGGTTAAAAATTTAAACATAAACATGTTGAAATATTGTCCCAGAGCTTTGCATGCGTTCCGTAGTGAGCGACAAATTAAAATAATTTGAAATGTTGTTCCAGAGCTTGGCCTACGTTCCATAGTGGGCAACCTCGACTGGATGTGCCTGGCGTCGCTGCACAAACTGCGGCGACTAGACCTGTACCGGACGGACGTGACGACGGCGGCCGCTGTAGCCATAATACGGGCCAACCGGTGCCTGCAGCACCTCAATGTTGGTATGCAACGCTGTGTCTACTAAATCGCTCTATTACCCTACAAGAAGGATGGAAAGACGTTATGTCGGAGGTCGTGGGTTCTATTCCCACTGCGGGCTGCCGTATATGTATACAAATGGCCTCAATCTGGGTGTGTTTCCATGTTTGTTATGTCCTTGCCTGGTGACCATAACACAGGGTATCTTAGCTTGGGACCAGGACGTGTGATTGTGTTGTGTGGAACTTAGTTTTATTATTAATTATTAAAATTCCTCTGCCAGGTTCCTGCAAGATGATATCGTCAATGGACGAGGTGGCGATGGCCCTCGGCGCCTACGCGCCGGACCTCAAATCGGTCGACTTCTGGAAGTCTTACACTCTATCGCCGAACGGAATTAGGGCGCTCGGGAACTGCAAGATCTTGGAAGAGCTCGACGTCGGCTGGTGGTGCGTATATTTAGTTAATATAATTGGTAGTAAATGTATTCTGTATTCTCCTCTCGTTTCTGTGTAAAATTGACAATTAGTATTACTTTGGAGATGTCTACTAAAATTAATAACGGCTGACTATTCACTGATTAGTTGTCGGATTAAGTTTATGGAAACATTTAAATGTCACAACAATAACTTGCCGAGTTGTAAGTTCATCTAAGAACCCAACACGGGTGAAGAATATTGTACGTTACTACATGATTCAATCATAACATGATTTGAGGAACCTTCCATGGGACTTGGCATCCATTTAGATGGCAATTGTTTTGTTTACAACCTGCATTTCTTTTGTAACGAAATGGCCCTTTTTCACGTATCTTTATGTAGCCTTTAAACGTCCCACTGCAGGGCACAGGCCTTCTCTCAGAGAGAGTATGGGCATGATTACCGCGCGTGCCCACCGCGGATTGTAAATTTCAAGCCCTGAGGTATATTATGATCGGGTTTTCTTTGTCAACATATACCATAACAAAAGTATTTCTAAAGTTTCCGTAATTTTATTTTCTAGTTCCGTCTAGACCCGATTTGACGAATGTGTTCTTGTTCTTTTATAATAATTGAGAATGTTAGAATGCAAAGAAGAAATAAAATAGAAGAAGTAAATAGAAAATTATAAACATATTGGTACAAAGGCGAGCTTAATACTAATGAGTATTTAATTATAACATCAATAAAACACCCAGCCTTAAATTTTATATATCACAAAGAAGTGCTAGTAGCAATACCACACACTAACCGTGAAGGAAAACATCAAGAGGAAACCTGAGTGACGAAACCTTGTCTGCCGCCGCGCCTTCTCCCCTGAATTTTGTCTGTACGGATGAAACAGCACATCTAGCGTTTTCACACAAATGTATTCAGTACTCTATCAGCCGCACGGCGAGCACTCGTACAATAAATATCAAAAGCTACCAATCAGAGTTTTCATCATCGTCGAGCAACCTTATCATCCCTGTACAGCAGAGTAAGCTTCATCACTAATCATCATAAAAACCCGCCTACGCCTATGCCCACATTGCCCACCGTAATAACTTGAAGAAGTCTGCACCGTTCAAGCACATGGTGTCAGCTATCAGCAAAGCCAACACCGCCCCTCTGTTCCAGCCTCCAAGCGGGCGGGTCGGGCGAGTGGCTCTCCTACCTGACGACTGACTCACTCCGCAAGCTGTTCCTGGGCGCGCTGCGTGGAGTGTGCGATCGCGATCTGCGCGCCCTGCTGCCTCGGGCGCGCCATCTTGCTCAGTTAGATCTGCTGGGCGTACGAGCTGTCACTGCGCATATTTGTGAGGCGTGAGTGTAACATTACACATTCACACAGAGATCCCCATAGACTTAAGAGTGTACGACCGCGATCTTCTCGCCCTGCTGCCTCGCGCGCGCCATCTGGCTCAATTAGATCTGCTGGGCGTACGTGCGGTCACTGCGCATCTTTGTTAGGCGTGAGTAGACATATTATTACACACTTTGGCACTGAGCGATGCACTCTAGCGGTGTAACCAAATCCCCATATAGACATAGGAGTGTGCGACCGCGATATTCGCGCCCTTCTGCTTCGCGCTCGCTATTTTCATCAATTAGACCTTATGCGCGTACGCGCGGTCACTGCGCGAATTAGACACTTTTGGCACTGAGCGATGCAGCCTAGCGGTGTAACAAAATCCCCATATAGACATGTAGACATACGAGTGTGCGACAGTGATCTTCACGCCCTGCTGCCTCGCGCGCGCCATCTGGTTCAATTAGATCCGCTGGGCGTACGCGCGGTCGCGGCGCATATTTTTGAGGCGTCAGTGTACACATCTTCTTATTCGAGTGCCGTCGATGTTTTTGGTTTTGTCAAATTATTTCGTGCAGATTTATCTCGCCACTTCTATCGCACGAGGGTTAGCCCTCATAAGGTCGTCCCGCACTGTAGATCCCCATTTCATTTTGTCTTTAGATAGTCCAACGCCTGCTCTAAGCCTATTGAGGGTCCTCCATACGCTCCACTTTTCAGAGTTGTTGGTCGGCAGTTTTTTTCAGCCGGGTTTGTGAGTACACGTCATTAAACACTTGCTGAGTATTCATATACGGATTGTAACGAAATCCTCATGGACATACGAGTGTGCGACCGCGAACTGCGCGCCCTGCTGCCATGTGCGTATGCGCGACCACGGCGCATATTTGCGAGGCGTAGACACATAAGGAATCATGTTTTTTTAAATAAGACTATAAGTGTGTAACTTACTAAGTACTAGTCAAATATCCCATTGTATGGTAATGATAATTTTTATTTCTTTTGCAGGATCCTGGCCGAATGCCATGAACTAAGACTGTTAGACGTCAGCTTCTGCGATCAGATTCATGAATCACAGGTACTTTTGCATTAAAGCTTTTTTGATGTTTACTTTTTTTGTTTCGCAGCATGAACTCACACTTATCATTTGAAAAATGAAAGACATTCATTGTAATAAATTAACACACACGATAGTTATAAATAATAAAGAAAACAGAAGCTCAGATTTGATTAAAGATTTGATTTGATGATTAGTAACCAATGTCCAAAAGTCAGCACATCACAGGGCTAAATATAAGCTAGAAGTCTTTGAAACACAAAAAATAAACACAGAGAAAAAAGAGCGAAGAAGAGAAAACCAGTATTTAGAATGGACCTTCAGGGTGGAATAGGCTTTAGGCTAATCCGTTTACCACGCGAACGTGCCGCGGGCACTGCTAGTTACGAATCAAACCGTCAATCAGACTCCATACTCCAGATTAGAGTCCATTTTACCTCCACCATTCACTTGCTCTTTTCGCCAACAGATCTTGGAGTGGCGCGAGCGCTACCCCCAAGTCAGCATAAAGCGCTCGTTCCAGTCGGCGAATCTCAACACGGCGCCAAATGCCATGTTCCTAGCCCCCAGTCTGGAATAGGACGGTACGCCTAGGTCAGGCCTTTAACACGTCACCTGCTGGACACAAGTATCCCACTGAGTGCAGTAAATCACCTTAATATTCTCGAGAAGGGGAGGTTCTAGCTGTAATACACGATTTTCACCATGGGGACAGCGCGAAAATAATGTCATCTGTTCCATATTTGCATAGTTGAAGTTGGAAACGCGAAAACAGCTGGGCCGCCTTTCATAAAACTTCAATTCATAGTTTACTATTACAATTCGATGTAAATCGCGTAGCCGAATAGTAAAATTTGTCTTCCTACTTGTTAATCTGTGCGTTAATCGGTGGTGCGGTGCGAGTGGGAACTGAGTGGACAGTATGCGGGCGGACCAGGCGGACAACAGTGGTGCTCGTCGGCTGCACAATCGAGCAAAACGAGGCAAAAATAGTAGATTGTGTCTCAAGGGAGCAAAATGATATAAGTAAGTAAGTAATTTCGTTTATTTCATATTTATTATTATATATTTACGGCGAGGGCGGTATATTGAATCCTGAGTGAAGCGAAAGATTTTACAATAGAATCCCGAGCGTAGCGAGGGATTCAAGTGTTTACGCCCAAGACGGAAATAATTTTGCTACCGAGTGACACATACTGCTTTTCACACCTGCTATAAGGAAAAATTATTTATGTGCCGTGGAAGACAATTATGATCGATTGCAACAAAATAAAAATCGAATTAAAATTACATTTTGTGAAAATCTGCACACGGATCATGCTGAAAAGTACAACTTTGATCCCTCATTTGAGGGAATCAAGGGATCTTTTCTGAATAGCAGGTGTGAAAAATAACTTTTTTTGTATGGGAGCCCCCCTTAAAATTTTTATATTCTTTCTTTTGGTATTTGTTGTTATAGCGTCAAAAGAAATACATCATCTGTGAAAATGTCAACTGCCTAGCTATCACGGTTCATGAGATACAGCCCGCAGACAGACAGACGGACAGATCTCAGTAATAGGGTCCCGTTTGGCACCCTTCGGGTACGGAACCCTAAAAACTGTGTTCTGTGAAATTCTAGATTTAGGTATTGACCTAGGAATTAGGGAGCACAGAGAAACACGTGCGTTGGTTATAAGCGCTAACTGGAAGACAGTCTTGGCAGTAGACACAGCTTATCTCACAGTAAATATTGTTGCTAATTTTAATAAATTACCCGTTACATCTTTATTCACTTAATTCAGCCCAGTTATTCTCTGTAATCCAAAATTATACGGAGTTTACTGTGAATATTACTGTGACTGCCTCGTTGGTCTAGCGGCATCACGTCTGATTACCGTGCCGGAGGTCGTGGGTTCGATTTACACTGGGGGCCGCCTTGCCTGGTTACATAGGAATCCTAGTTTGAGACCAGGACAAGTTATTGCGTTGTGTCGAAGTTGTAATAATAATAATAATAATAAATTATTTCAATAAATAAGCATACGTTATTCCAGTTTTAAGCTCTCATCTTTCGAGAACATTGTCTGAGAACATATTCCCCCGCCTATCAGCCGCCTACAGCCCGGTTAACTAAAGAAAGGGACTAAGTAACTGTTGGCCGCTCGTTTACTCAATACAGAAGACAAATTCTAACGGCCCTATTTATAAAAACACGATTCCTCTAAAACCAATCTAAAACTCTGTTCATTTAATCTGTGGCTACATCTTTTCCTTGTAAAATCCTTGTATAATCTCCACCACACACTATTTTAATCGGCGTTTTTTAAGGAATCGAGTTTTTATAAATAAGACTAAGTTATTCTTTAGTCCTTTACCTTGTAATGGCATAAAAGTTGCCACCTTAACTTGAGCCTTATCACTTTGAAATAAAGTCCCAAACCATTAAAAAATTTTACTAGTCTACAAGTTTAAAGGGTTAATTAACAGTGTTACAGTACTAGTAAATTCACACCCAGAAAGTACTAAAATAAGCAATTTCACAACTGCAAAATTCCCGTCCGCTAAACATATTTGTGAGAACTGTTTAGGGTTCGTCCGCAATAAACTACGTAACGTAAAGATTTCCGAATCCAAAACTACGTGATTTCTGGAAGAGCTATTCTTTTATACAGATATATTTTTTATCCATTTACTTTGACGGCGTGTTGGCGGGATGGCTCACGAGCGTGACGAATTTCTAGCCCTAGTCTGTTTCGTAAATAAACTCATAATTCCATCTGCAACGACAACTTTTGTTTTGAGTTTGTTATTTAGCGAGTTTACGTGCATCGCGAGGCATTCTTGAGACTAAGTATTAAAATTTTAGTATATTTCTATTTTTCGAAATATCGGACTACATAATATTATTGAATCTACCAATCTGATTCTTCAGTAGAACAATGACTTACTGAGACTTCAGTAAGTCATTATTCTACATATAAAAATATCCATTCTATATGACACATAATATAATTTTAAGCTCGTCTATCAACCAAGTGGCGTTGATTGATAAAGAGAGCTTAAAACTAGCAGAAAAAGAGCGTTAATTCATAATTTTTTTTCTTAATGAAAAATTTAACAAACATTTTAGAAGTGGTCGAACAAAAGTGGTTGTAAATGACAAACTCAAACCGAAAAGTTTTAAGGGATTGCGCATTTTTTATGTAACCCTGTTTAGTTTTGATTACGGGGTAAGAAAATGCCTTTGAAAAGATGCATTTTTAATGAGGCATATTTTATATTTAAGGAAAACGACACGAATACCAAGTGTGCGTGTGTGTTAAAGAAAATTGTTTTTTTTTAATAATACATTTAATAATTCATTAGTGATTCTCATTTTTGGCTTTAAAACTATTGCGGAAGTTTGGAAAGATTTATTTATACGTGCATCTTTAGATTTAGAATCACCCGACTGTACATATTTGAATGAAACGTAAGTCTGACTGATTTTTTACGACACTTTATAAATATTTATAATTCGTAGTCCTAGAAGGTTAAGCGTGGTACTTATTGACTGTCATACAGATTTTATTATAAAACGTAAACGAAAGTTACATATATTAACACTATTGTAGTTATTATTGCATTTATCAATAATACACCTAACCTGTTTACATATTTATAAATTAGATTTAATGAATTGTATGAAATGGTACAGTCTGTGTTCAAGTTATCTTATTCGTAATGAGATGTAGTATAGTTTGTTAATTGTTTATAATATTGTATACTTTAAAATGTATTGGTAGCTTTAAAGTATTCTATATATTTTGTATCTTGAGAAGCCATTTCACCATCCTTTTTGAGTGGGTAGGTGTACTGTATAAATCAGCGTTCTCTCATATGCATTGTTTTGACGTCATGCAGTTTTGGAAATACTAACGTCGCGTCTTTTCTTTTCCGTTAGGCCGTTTGTCCACCGCCGCCGTCACCGGGACGTCACCGAGAACGAGATGACGGCGCCGATTTAGCGATACATACATTTAATATGGCCATGTGTCCATCGCACACCCGTCACCCGAGCGCCGTCATCCTGGCCACCGATGTTTCCAGTATTTCGGTGTGACTGCTAGAACTCGGCACGGTTTTATGACGGGCCGATGTGCCGGCAATACAAAACACGTTTGAACTTGTCCACAAACTACCGTCGCACCGCGCCGTTATCCCGGTTTTTGTTTTGTATATCATAAAATATTTGTAAAAAAATGGCGAAGAAATTCAAATACGATATTTATACATTAATTGAAGTTGTAGAGAGTAAAGACTGTTTGTGGGATAAAACAAAGGATGTGTCCAAAGATAAAATTTTGAGAAAAAATGCGTGGCGCGAAGTGTGTGTCTTTTTGGAGCCCAGCTTTGAAAATATGGAGCAGAAAAGCAAAGACGAGATTTGTAAGTACACATGTTAATTTTATTATTTAAAATAGATTCTAACTAATAACAAGTTTAGATCTTATTCATCTGCCAAGGTAAAGAGCCTTCTGAGCTTACAAAGTAATCAGCAAAGTTATTTCTTATGTCATTAGCGGTACGCCCACCGTGAGGTACACTTCCTGCTCTTGGTACACAAGTCAAGCCATCGTGCACAATAGACATGAACATATCGTCACTTCTGTAGCCATCTCTTTCACGTACAATATTATGCAAAACGACGCATGCCTTAACAATAGTTTTGCTAAGTTCTTTTTTTACATTTAGAGGACGATGAAATATTCGCCACTTATTGGCCATAATGCCGAATGCACATTCAACATACCTTCGTGCACGACAATGTCGATAGTTATATACCCGTTTTTTCACGTCTAAATGGTTACCGCCAAAAGGACGTAATAAATGTTGAGTAAGTTGGAAAGCTTCATCGCCTACTAAAACATGTGGCATTCTGTTATTTAGAGTTGAGTGCAGTGGTACAGGTGGAGGTATGTTCAACTTGCCTTCAGTGAGTAGTTGATAAAAATTGGTACGGTGGAAAATTCCGGAGTCGCAGTCTTTACCGTATGAACCGATATCAACATATACGAATCTGTAATCTGAATCTACTACTGCCAGAAGTACTATTGAGAAATATCCTTTGTAATTAAAATTCATTGTGCCAGATTTAGGAAACTTTTCAATTCTTATGTGCTTTCCATCGACACAACCAATGCAGTTTGGGAAATTAGCTCTTTGTTTAAATCCTTCCGCTATTAATAACCATCGCTCAGAGGTAGGTGCTGTCAAATGTTCACCACTCAAAATAGTCCATATTTGGTGACATACTTGTGTCACTATTCTGCTTATAGTCTTTATACCCAGTTGGTAGGAGTATGACATATCTGTGAAGGTATTTCCACTTGCGAGGTATCTGCAATAAAAATTCATACCTAGTTAAATTTTATTGTTTCAGTAAGTGCTGTCATGAGCAAATGGAGTAACATTCGAGACACATTCATGAAGTCGCTTAAAACTAAGTCGGGACAAGCCCAAAAAAAAAAATACATTTACAGTGATAACCTACAATTTCTTCTCAAGACTTTAACACCCGACGATACTGATTCAAGCATACCATTCCCATCTCAAAACGATTCTGAACATCGTCCCGAAAGCCAACAGTCAACAAGTCACCTCGACCAATCAATACCGTCTCCGTCTACATCGACTTCTGTATCCACGAAGTCCACGAATCGAACGGGAACAAAAAGGCTAAATACGGTCGATGCAGAAATTTTACAAGCTCTACGGGAAACACCCTCTCAATCTGAATTAGTTGATGACGACCGTGCATTCATGATATCTCTCCTACCAATAGTAAAACAATTGAACGACGATGATAAGTTAGAATTTAGAATCGAAGTTATGCAATTGCTTCGCAGATTCAAAAACCGCAGACTTTCGTCGTCGTCCAGTACCATCACTTCAACCAGAGATTATGGTAACTTCCACCAAGCTTTTTCACCCCAGCAATCCCATCAGTATTCACCTCAGCACGGGATCCAACAGTTTTCGCCCCAGCCAGAAACCCCACAATTTTCATCCGAGCAAGAAAATCCTCAGTTTTCATCCGAGCAAGAAACCCCACAGTTTTCATCCGAACAAGAAACTCCACAGATTTTGACCCAGCAAGATACCCAAGTTGTCATACAATCTATCGCTCAATTAATATCTCAAGATTTTTCTACAATGTAGGTGCATAATTCATCTTACAATAAATATAGGCCTATATCACAATACGATTGTACTACTATTAAAATAAATATATTAAAATACATAAAACTAGCTCCTTACTTACCTCAACGTCACAGCCAACATCTCAGTTGGTGGTATGCATGCCCTGTAGTTCGTGTTTTGGAGTGTGATGGCACCTTTTATGTGGTATAGAATATAATCGAACGTAGTCGTGGACATCCTATAGTAGTTATAAAACTTGTGTTCATACTGCCGCAACTTGTCGTGAAGTACATAAAACGCTCCTGTGATGTATCGTTCACGTATTAGCGGATGAATCCAAAATTGTTTGCTTCGCCTACGCCTTCGAACGTACAAAAGCAGAAGAAGCAATTGTCGTCGGTTGAAACTAGCCATCTTCCTAGTTTGTTTTAATTCTACTAAAAAGGAAAACGCGACTACCACGTACAACAAAGCTCTAGAACTGAGCCACTGATATATCGGCGCGGTGGACACACGATCGCCGTCACTTCATCTTAAACTCGGCCCGAAATAATCTCGTTCTCGGTGACGTCCCGGTGACGGCGGCGGTGGACAAACGGCCTTACGGTGACACTGCAAGTACCCTATATTCGGCACACATTCGCAAAGCTGTTGTCCAACAACAAAACCGTGTTGGATTTCGACTATACTGCCTGAACTATACTGACTTTCGGGGAAACCGCGCACGCTTTCGTAGAGGTTTCAGCGTTATTGTGTCTACTATTGCGTCATTGTATTCTACTACTAGCTGACTCGGTGAGCGTTGTTTTGCCATATTAATTAGCCTACAACCTATTGTCAGACCTACCAAATACACACAAAAAAGTTAGTAAAATTGGAGGTATTTGATTTCGGAGGAATTTGATAACAGACTCGAGATTTCTTATATTAGATAAAGACGCTTTGACTAAACGTTGACTGAGTAAAATTCACGTTTATATTTAATTTGTTTTTCGATTGATTGTGTTGTTGGTTAAAGCTTTACGAATGCGTGCCGAATACAGGGTACATGCGTCCTGAAACTGGCACGGGAAGGCAAATATGTAGCAGAGTCAGTTATAGACTGCTTTTGTTTTCGAATAGTTTGTCCTGTATTGTAAGTTTTCCATTGAAACGTGGTATGTATGTTAATATAAATTATAGGTACCTATACTGACAGAATAATAATCCTACCGAAGTAATTATTTCATGAACAGGCAGCCAGGGCAAGTCAAGTCCGTTTGTTGAGTCATGGTTAAGAATTTGTATCTTTACATTAAAAATATGTGTTTTCGCAATAAATGTATTATTTCCGAAATTCCAAACGTATTATTGAAACTAGTTTAATAAATAGCTACCTGTATGTATGTGAAAGGTAAAGAAGCTTGAACGTTTAAACTTTGCTAATTAGAGGTAATATTTCTGCTGTTTGAAATAGAGTAAATTAAGGTCAGAGTAATTTTAGTCGCCAAAAGACTTGATGCGATTTTCTGAATGCCACTCGCATGTGTCTGTCTCAATTATATCGCAATTCATCGTGACCTTTGTCTTTAAGTTGCGATAAAAAACCACTAACGAGTTTGACAGGCAAATATAACCTCTAATGAATCTCTAATTGATGTACCTTCTAGTGCCTTCTCAGTTCCCAATATTGCAGACACGTAATAACTACCTACGTTGTAACTGCAAGTTACCATGAAAATTGCTAATGAAATGTGATTGAATGTTCAATTTCCAATTCAAACGCTAGATATTCATAATTGTTCCAATAACAAAAGGAGGAAGGGGCGAAGTAAAACCGATACACCCAGTTTATTGTAAGTATATCTATTGTTTCATTACTATCTCAATACCAGTGGCGTAGCTTGGTGGCCGTAGACGATGGGGCAAAAAAATGGGGCCCTTCTAACTAAAGACAATGCTATTTAACATTAAGTACTTACGCCTTTGTGCGAAAATTGTTTTCTAATAATTGAACAATATCTAATAAAGACAGTCTTATTTTTATAAAATGTCGATCCCACTAAAACACATATAAAAACAGTACCTAAGACTAAAATTATATACATAATTATGTCGGAGGTATGCCGATCAACGCCTAGAATGGTAGCACGGCGACGCGAGTGGCCCGTTTTAACGTCTAAAGTTGCGACTTTCCAGTACATTAATTGTCAAATTCTGACATCTTAGAGCCAAAAAACGCGCGACTTGCGCCTTCGTGGTACCTAGGCAGGGGCCCCGTAAGCTTGGGGGCGCCGAGGCACAGCACCGTCTAGCCCCTTAGTAGGTACGCCACTGCTCAGTACTTATATTGCTAACCACACAGAGTAGCTACTAACGATGGTTAGTGCGTTATGAATTCACTTCACAACAAAGAAACAAAGAATAAAGAATATTCTAATTTTATCTTATCTTAACTCTACCTATATGCAATTACACTAGTACGTAGGTACTAGGATGCATAGGTATATCGACCTAAGAATGTAGACAGCTATAATTTGCCCGCCACTGCACAGTAGCTATTCACTATTGCATTCACATCGCATAGCATTGTTAAATTGTGCGGTAACCGTACTTAAGGAAGGTGAATGTTAAATTGTATCACAATTTACCCTCCGATGTCGTATGTGTCAGTAAGTGTCAGTGTCAAATTGAGGAAGTCATTTAAATCTGAGGTCCAAGCTCCTTTCTGGTATTATAATCTTGTGTCACAGTTTTTTTACTTACTTTTTTATCGAACTCACTCCAACACGGCTTCACCGATTTTTATGGTTTTTTGTGTATATGTGGTGGGTCTGAGAATAGGTCGCAGGCTAATTAATATGGCAAAACAACGTTTTCCGAGTCAGCTAGTAAATTATAATCTAACATATAAAAGTCTCGTGTCACAGTGTTTGTTATCGAACTACTCCGAAACGGCTTCACCGATTCTTATGAATTTTTTTGTGTAAATTTGGTAGGTCTGAGAAAAGGTCCTAGGCTAACTAATATGGCAAAAAAACGTTTGCCGAGTCAGCTAGTATTTTATACATACCTGCCAAGTGAGTCATTTGATATTGGAACGATTAAAAAAATGGAGGTGTATATGTCGTAGCCATATCATAGAATTGACCATATCATGATGTGGTTAGCCATATCACAAAATGTGTCCTTTTCATGAAAAGGCCAAGTCAAACTGGCCGTATCATGAAATGGCTTAGCCAGATTATTTCATGAGCGACTATTTCATGATGCGGCCAAACGTTAGCGGCCATATCGTAAAATACTTCCATTATCCATCGTTAGAGGCGCTGATGTTAGTTTGTTGTGTATTTCTACCATGGAGGCGACAGAAAATATTTCTAGTGACGGCAATATTCCCGTAAATACTGTGCAAAATGAGGAAAGTAGGGCAGCAATCTCATTTTGTTGTAATCATTGTACAGCATTGTATTTTACGAGTGATAAAATATATACTGTTGCTTCTTTTATTTGTATTTTATTTAACCTATAAGGTTCAAATGCACCAAAACACTAAATACGTTAGGCATCTTCAATCTATTTTTCAGCTCAATGCAGTAAATATGTCAAACTTAAATAAGGTTGGTGCATGGAAAAGTCATAGGTACCCTACATTATGATATGGCAAAACGTAGATTGCCATATCGTCAAACGTTGATGCTTAAACGATACGGCCAGTTTGACTTGGCCTTTTCATGAAAAGGACACATTTCGTGATATGGCTAACCACATCATGATATGGCACAATCTACGATATGGCTACGACATATATATAGACAAGTACTTTTGTTACTAAAATAGCCTTGTAATTTATTGCAATGATTTTTTTTTAATTAAATTAAGTACTGGAAAGAAGTATTACCCAAATAACTCTTTTTCGGATTCACTTCGGGTGTCACTTTAGAAGTTACACTGAACACTAATTTAATGTTTACTGTTGGAGTGGGTACAAACTTCAGCTCATAACTCGTTGGCCCAACCACTGACCAATATTTGTCCAAAGTTTTAGGCCAAAATGTATCTCAAACTTCTGCTACTGAGTGTTTGATTCTCAGCGGCGATTTAAACTTCAGCTGCATAACTCGCTGGCCCAACTACTAACCAATATTTGTCCCAAGTTTTAGACCAACATGTATCTCAAACTCCTGCTATTGAGTGCCTCATTCTCCGCGGCGCTGTGTGCCCAGGATTCGACCACCCAGTTGGCCGGCCGGTCAACCATAGTGCATCTGTTCGAGTGGAAATGGAAGGACATTGCTGACGAATGCGAGAGGTTCCTTGGACCCAAAGGGTTTGGTGGCGTGCAGGTATGACTTTCGCTTTTTGAAACTTGATTTCTCTAAGTGTATAAAAAGTAAAAGTGCACGAAAGAAAAAAAAGTAGAATATATAAGCAGTATAATTTGATAACCTGTGCCCAGGCCTCCTAGAGAAAGAGTATGGGCGTAATCGCCACGCCGCGTGCCCACCGCGGATTGGCGATTAAAGCGCTGTAGGTGGATACCTTAGGCACTCAGGCTTCTTCAGGGTGTCTTCCTTCACAGTTAGCGAGTGGTACGAGTATCGCTACAAAAATTGCTAATTTACGTACCTAAATTACGTAACTTAGGGAAACAAAGTCACAAGTACATGACGGAATCGGATCTACCAGCGTTTGAATGCAAGGAAAGCGTTCTACTGATGCGATAACAGAGCTGGTCCTGAAGATTGAAGCTAATCAGCTGGTGAATTAATGAACGTACCTAAATTCGTATTACGTCATTCCATTTTTTCTCTCGTATTGTACTTATGACACGGCCAGTTGAAGAAATTGTTTGAGCAACTACGTTTGGGAATTTTGAAGGGATGAACTGATGTTTTTGAGTATTTTGCTTAGTGTTATCCTTAGTTCAGAAACAGGTCCACAATAAGAGAAACAAAAAAAAAACATTGCAAATTAATGTACATTTTATTAAAATTTATGTAATGTAGACTATGTGCTAATTAACATACATTGTTGTTGTAATAATTATTAAAAAACACGAACTTTCATATTAAAAATTAGTGGGACTCGTGTTTCATGGTTTGTAAGCTGGTATTGCTATTTGTGTTGTTTCTTGTAGTCGTTACTTACGCTACGGTATAAGAACGTGTAGATATTAGTTGCTATTAGTAACTATTGTAAAACACATATTATTATGTATTTTGGAAGAAGCCTGGCTACCCATAGCACAGGGAATCCTAGTTTGGGAGCCAGTAACCACTTTTTTAACCTTTTTCTAAATAAAGTTTTTTTCATTTTCATTTTCATTTTCAACTTATTTATATCTCACTCTCACGTATCTCACGAGAGGCAAATAGTTATGCGAAGCCAAATAGTTGTTTATATTGGACCGAGTTAAAACAACAGGGCAAGTGCGAGTCGGACTCGCCCACCGAAGGTTCTTGTCGGTATAGTTTTCAGATTTTACCCTGAATTTGTTACTACAACGATATTGCTACAAATTTCATAGTTCTAGGTCAGCGGAGGTTACCCTATACATTAAGATGATATTGAATGTCGAAATATACTATTTTTTGCGGCATAAACGGCAGTATCTTTTTTTTCACGTTAACTTAGAAGTTTGATCTTTTATTTCACAGCTTCAAGGGACTAGACCTGAGTAGGTTTTAATTTCAACTCGATACCTCCACGCGTTCCCGAGATAAACTGTCTTGACAAACAGAGGGACGGACGGACGGACAACAAAGTGATCCTATGTTCCGTTTTTTCCTTTTGAGGTACAGAACCCAAAAAATTAGTTTCTTTTGATCGAGTTATTTGTACTGTGACCGAGTCGTGTTGTTGAGAAATTAAATAGAAAATGAACAATCGCTCGAGTGAATCGTCTGTTTTCGCCGTTATCACAGGTATCTCCACCGTCAGAAAACGTCATAATACACGTGGATGGAGCGCGGACGTGGTACGAACGCTACCAAGTGATGTCCTACAAGATACAGACCCGATCCGGTAGTGAGGAGGATTTCCTTAACATGACGCGGCGCTGCAACAAAGTTGGCGTTAGGTAATATAAGGCTAAAAAAATATCTCCACCAGAAACATACCTACATTAACTTTTGCTGCCATCTATATTGAAGACATCACATCACTAATCACTAGACAGGCCTTAATTCTATGTTTAAAAGAGAAAGCGAGAAAACTAGCTTCGCGGCGTGCTCGTCGCGTTTTGGACACTCGGTAGCAAAATGGATAGATCTGACGAGGAAACACTAGGTACTGCTTTCTTTGTTACTTCGAAGACGCAGAGAATGAAAGCAGATACAAGTCAACGACGAATCTGGGAGGATTCATTATCAAGTAATCGACTGGGAGGGAGCGATTACTATGTATCCCATATGTAACGGGACGATTTTGAATTTTAGTTACAAACTTTGTATCCATTGTATCAACGACGATTGGATACCGCTTAGACACGTACCTATCTTTGATATGACTGAAGTGGGGCGGGTCGGACTGTCGAACGCGATTGTACAAAATGGCGTTGACGACGACAATTGCGGCGATATCGCCGCGACGGCGCAACGTCGTCGTCGCTGCGTGCTCGCCGCGCAATCGCGGAGAGGTCGCTGCGCAATCGCATAGCTTTCAAATCCTTCGCAAATCGCTTGTGTGATAGGGCTCTAAATTGTAATTCTATGAAATTGGTTCCTGCTCTCTGGACCGATGATCTGGGGCAGACATCTCGGACTGGTCGATTGGTGAGCGAGGCTGGACGAGGGTGGCCGAATACAGAAAGAAGTGGCGTGCCAAGGGGGAGGCCTACGTCCAGCAGTGGGCAAGTACGTGCTGACTGACTCTTTGATCTAACAACACTAACCTGTCCAGAATCTACGCCGACGTGGTGGTGAATCACATGACTGGCGACAACAGCAACAACGTGGGAACAGGCGGCAGCTCGGCCGATTTCCAGCAGTACGATTACCCCGGCGTCCCGTACAGAAGGGAACACTTCCACTATCCCTATTGCAATATCGGAAACTATAACAACGCTACTGAGGTGAGTGTGGATTGATTTTACTACATTCAATCCGGAACAAGTCTCCAAGGGATTCCATTTGAGACAAGTTTCCAGTGTAACCGGAATTTTCTCGGTTTGGTGAATTTTTGCGTGCGAATTAGGAGCGATTCCTCAAATATACCGGACGATTACCTATCTATTGCCTGCTTCCGTATTATTATATTTCGTTTATTGACAAAACCCACAGCACGAGTTTAATAATAGGTATAAATTATACAATGTTCATCTTGGAGCGCGGAATTACTGCTAAATTCCAGCGAACAGCTATTAACAAATAGCGTGTATGTCTATATAGCTAGAGGTATTGTTAAATCAAGAATCACACGACCGGCGACAGCAGCAACAACGTAGGAACTGGCGGCAGCTCGGCCAACTACCGGCAGTACGACTATCCCCACTATTCCTTCTGCGGGATCGTTGATTGTAACAACGCCACTGAGGTGAGTGTGAGTGAGGCTCGGACTAATCGTTCGGAATAGTTTTGGACTCGCTCTTAACACAGAAAAATACATTTAACCGCCTCATATGACTTTGTCGATACATTTAACCGCCTGAGACTGCAACCAAAACTTATTCCATCTCGCTTAGCTAAGGGACTTAGCAGACCGAGCACGACGCGACCTCTATTGCTCAAACAGAAACGTCCGAAATTTGTAAAATAAATAAAAAAACAGTTCGTTAATTCAACAACTCCTCCTATTTCCTTGGTATTAAAATATAATTCATAAACGCGGAAGTGTGTTTGTTGGTTTGAGGTTTGATCTTACGCAGCACCAGACCAAAATACATTATTTTTTGCACAGTTTGGGTGCCAGAGAAAGACAAGGGTCATTTTTATCTCGAGGGTCTCGTTGGTCTAGCCGTTAAGGCGCTTAGCTACCAAAGCTGAGGTCGCGGGTTCGATTCCCACTGGGGGCCGCCGTACAATTGTACAAATGGGCTCAGTCTGGGTGTATTTTCATGTTTGTAACGTCCTTGCCTGGTTACCATAGCACAGGGTATCCTAGTTTGGGACTAGGTCAAGTGATTGTATCGTGTGGAAGTTATGATTATTATCAGAATCCCACGAAGATCAAGTCGTATCTTTTATACGTCACTGCACGAGCAATACTAAATAAGAAATCAATAGGTAAATACCGACATTAACATATCCAGCGTTGGTAGCTATACCATCTGATAAACACTGTCGTAAACAATTTATAACAATTTAATGTTATGCAAATATGAATTTCCATTACAGGTTCGCGACTGTCAGCTTGTAGGTTTGAAGGATCTGAATCAATCGCAGAAGTACGTCCGTGAAAAAATCGTGAATTACTTCAATAAATTAATTAGTTTGGGTGTCGCTGGATTAAGGTAAGATTTATGTGGAATTTTTCAAAGGACTGATAAAAAAATAACGGCTTCAAGAGAAATAATTCTAATTGAGTTGTAAAGAAATTGTTATTCTTACAAAAAAAAAACTTTATAATATAAGTACCTATATTTTATTATATTTATTTCGACTATATACTTCTCACTGCAGGGCACAGACCTTCTCTCAGAGAAAGGGTTTGGGCTTTATTACCGCGTCTGCCCACCGCTGATTGGCAATTACGAGCGCTGAGTTATGTGAACACTACAGACACTCAGGTTTATAAAATTTGTAGTTGCTGTAAATTAATAAACTATACTAACAAAGATTTCTATCAGATAAAACTTCAAAGTCTAAACGCGCATAAATTATAAATGAGACAAGAGAAAGTGGCCATAATTTAACATGGCCTTAAATTATGTTGCTCAACTTCACAGAAGCCTAAAAATGTGATTATAAATTTGGTTACTGTAGTTCTACAGTACGACGGTCTTGTTTATAAAAACACGATTCCTCTAGCACTCTTAAGGGGCAGTTTACTTAATCTGTAGTAACCTACTTTTCCTTGTAAATTTTCCACGACAGACTATTTTAATCGGCGTTTTAGCGAATCGTGTTTTTTTATAATTAAGACCGTAAATGTTTAGGACAACAGATGATGAGCATACATTACAGTACATAACTCACGCCTGTATCCCGGAAGGGTAGACAGCGACCAGAATCATCACAAATTTGTGACTCCTCTGCCTATAGTCACTATTTATACCTATCTCAATAGCAGAACAGTCATTGCAACTATGTTATTTTCAGGGTAGACGCAGCAAAGCACATGTGGCCGAGTGACCTTAAAGAGATCTACAAAAGAGTATCCAACTTAAACCCTGAGTTCTTCAAGCCTAACTCCAGACCTTACATCTACCAGGAAGTTATATATTACGGCGGAGAAGCGATCCGACCCTCGGAATACACCTCTCTGGGAGCTGTCACCGAATTTCGAGTGAGTAAATATGTTAGGTTTTTGTTAGGAAAGTTCTGCGGGATTGAATAACCCTATTTTATAACAGACAGGCCACCTAATAGGATATGAGGCTATTTCTTTGAAGGGGCAAAAAACATGTAACTCGTAGATATTTCTCTGGTAACACGTTTTTTTAGTGAGTTAGTAGTTAAAATGTCATGACAAGCTAATTCCCTAGTACAACTGTCAATTTCATGGTATTCTTTACCGTAAACTTGTCTAGTTTTCAGCTGTTTTATGGGAGAAAAGGGGAAAATATTAGTCTGTTTTTTGGTAGGATCGATGTTTTTCGTTTTTTACCCTAAAAGAGGTGGGTAAAATGTTATCATTGCAATCACGTTTTTTTTAATCATACATGAAAATTTGTTGCAACCAAAGTTGTTTGAAATTAAATTTACTACAATTTTGGTGGTCCTAAGATAAGAACCAAAATTGTAGAAAATTTAATGTTTTTACGACTTTGCTTATAACAAGTTTTCATTAACAATAAACTAGTTGTTGTTTCCCCCCCCCCCTAACGTATTCCGAGGGAAAACTGCTTCATATTTTGTCCGGGTGAAATCTTAATTCGACTGGGCTAACAGCCAAAATGTTAGCTTCTTTTTGTGTTCTGAGGGTTTTACGATAACGATTAGAAAATCTTTATCGTAAAACCCTTATCATGTTGTTTTATTATACTATAATTATTTTTTACATTATAAATTTAATCCTTCATTTCTTTTCAAAAAATCTTAATCGTAAGCTCTGTCTCAAAGCGACAATTCCTTATTGAAAACTTATGTTACCTTTAGAAAATTTGTAGTCACTACCGCAATCATTTTGTCACTACCGCTTTACATTTCCTTAAATATCTCCTAAACTATTAGTACCACATAAGGTTACACCTGACTAAAATTGTTTGTTATGACCGTAGGAATCCATTTTAGCCGTAAAATGAAGAGTAAACAAATACAAATTCATCGATTTCGAAGAACTAGCCATGATTGAATATAACAGTTTCCAGAACTAAATCATGCTTTAAATCAATTAACAGTTAATATAAACCAAATCCTGTCGGAATCGTAACGTTTGCGATAGCAATTTAGTAATGGAATTTGACAGTTAGACGATTGGATCAAGATTAGGTGCGCGTAGTAATAATAATAATAGTTTCCCCTAGGTAGGCAACGAGCTAAAGAACGTGTTCCGAGGCCGAAACGCGCTCAAGTGGCTGGTGAACTGGGGCCCGGCGTGGGGACTGTTGCCAAGTGGCTCGGCCCTCGTCTTCATCGACAATCACGACACGCAGCGCTCTGGTGACGTGCTCACTTACAAGGAGTCCCGCGCCTACAAGGTATGTGTTATTTAATTTTTTACAATGTGAGGGGATGTTTCGGGGACTCTTCGTACAACTCTAAAGGCTGGAGTGCGAATGCCGGTATGCCAGAGCAGAGTTTCAAGCTAGGTTCAGTGACAGAGAGATTAACTAACGTTCGAATCTCAAAAAGGTTAACATTTAACACTACAGTCTGGAATCGTAGGCCGAAAGTCGAAGTGATTTCTAAAGATGGCGACCAAATAATATGCGCGCTCGAATGGCTGTTGAACTGGGGCCCGGCGTGGGGACTGTCGCCAAGTGGCTGGGCTCTATCTAGCTATAGATCGTCAAGCCCAAATTTCAGAATAGTTGTACCTAGATGTCGGTGACTTTGATTCTCTGTCTGATAACCGATGGGATAGACGAGTTCTCGAGTGGAGACCGCGGATCGGTAAACGTAGTGTGGGACGTCCTCAGACTCGGTGGAGCGATGATCTTCGCAGGGCGGCTGGCAAGAGCTGGATGAGAGTAGCCGAGGACCGTGCTCAGTGGCGTGCTATAGGAGAGGCCTATGTCCAGCAGTGGACAAGCATAGGCTGATGATGATGATGATGTACCTAGATAGTAAATGTATAGTCGCGGATTAAATGGGAGGCAACTTACATGAACCAGCAGCAGATCTCCTGAAGATGTGTGAGGCGCGTGGGATGCCGTGGGTGGGAAAACCTCCCTTCTCCGAAGATTACACATATAAATCCATAGGTGGTTGTGTTCTTATTAGTTCAAAATGTCACTCACGTAGAATTGCACAGAGAGAGAGCTCTTAAAGTATTTTTGATCGATTAACGGGCGCAGAACAAGTGCGAATCAACCGGCGGCGCGGTAGGTTTTTTGTTTTTTTTTTTTTTATCCCACAGAGGGCGCTGATTGCCCCGGAAGATTGCCTTAGGAAACACGTAGTATTGCTATACCCAAAAATCCACGCTAGAAAGCAGATCCTGTTAGGATCGTAAGAGAAGAATATTCAAATTGCGTTATTTTGCATCAAATGAAAATATACTAGCCTATTAGACAAAATGAAAAAGAGAAAAAAAAAGTAATAGTAAACTAAACCTGTTCCTCTACGGAACATGCCGCTCACCTTAAAAGCACGTAGTGTCTTTTAAAGCACACGAAAGTTGAACAAACTTCCCACTAGAAATTTAACCTATGCCTACAAGCTAATACTAAGCCGTGCAACGACACGACTGTACGTTATACATCTAAACTTACTCTAAAGGTAGGGGACAAACTTTGACCACAGGTCGTTTGAAAAATGTAGTCCCACTTTGTAAGGTCACCACACGAGTGACATGGTCTGGACCGGGATGAAGCGCGTGTACGCGCGCGAGCTTCCATTGCAGCGGCGGCAAATGGTCGTCGCATACCACAACAACAGTGCCTTCACGAAGGGCGGGGCCGCGATCCTGGAGCCACTTGTTACTTTGTTGGAGCTGGTGTAGGTACTCCCTACTCCATCGCCTCCAAAAGTGCTGAACAGCTTGCTGTATCCAGCGCCAGCGAGTCAGACGATTGGGGTTCTCATCCGTCAAGGAAACGTCAGGCAAAGCCGTCAAGGGTTCCCCTATTAGAAAATGGGACGGTGTGAGGGAAAGCGGGGCCGAGGAATCGGAACCTAACACGCACAGCGGACGTGAATTTAATACGGCCTCTATTTGACACGTAAGAGTGTGCATTTCGTCATAAGTTTGAGTACGAGTACCTACTACGCGGTGTAAATGTTTTTTAAAACTTTTGACAGCCGCTTCGAATAGCCCACCGAAATGACTAGCATATGGAGGCTGGAAATGCCACGTTAAACCCAACTTCAAGGTTTGTTCATTAAGTGTACGTAGTACAGCATCACTTCGTAAAAACGTGTATAAGTCTTTTAAGTAGTTGTCACACCCAACAAAGTTTCGTCCACAGTCCGTATAAATATCCGTACAATAACCTCGTCGCGATATAAAACGCCGCAAGGCGGCTAAGAAACCTTCGGTAGAAAGTTCGGACACGAGTTCTAGATGTACGGCTTTAACGCTCATACATACGAAAACTGCCACATAACATTTAACTATTTTCGCGTTTCGCACTTTATTTGCGCGAACGTAGAATGGTCCGGCGAAATCGCACGATGTTTTACTAAACACCCGCGCGGGCCGTAAGCGAGCGGCGGGGAGCGATCCCATGCGCGGTTGTATGCGGGCGGGGCGCGCGCGAAAACACGGAAGGCATTTATATATCCTGCGCCGTACCATGTCGCGGGAGGATAAGATCCAATAACGCTGTAGGAGCGAGTTTTGCACGCACTGAGGACCCGCGTGCAAATTCAGTATATGCGCATCGTCGATAATAAGATCCGTTAGCGGATGTCGTTTTGGTAAAATCAATTGATGTTTAGAATCATAAGGTAAAAATGACTTATGTATGCGTCCACCTACGCGTAATAGTCCGTCATTATCTAAAAAGGGCGAGAGTCGCCGCAGTTTTATTGAGGGCAATTTATTCGATGCAATATTTTTTATATCATCGTTAAAGGTCATGCGTTGAGTCATTAGTACGAGTCGATTTAATGAAAAGTTGTACTCGGGTACTGTTATATAATCAGGGAGTGATTGTTTGTTTTTTCTACATTTGTTATAGAAACGAAATACGAGCGCCGTGACACGAACCAATTTACCTAGCGACGAAAATCGCGTAATAACAATATCGTCGTCCTGGAATAGAGGCGATGTAGCACAAGGATAACTATTTAATACGGGCTCAGTTTTACTTCTTTTTTCCTCGCATGTATTTAGTAGCGGTTGCTGGATAGGCCAGGAGTCCTGACTTAGTTGGAGCCATGAGGGACCATGGAACCACAAGTCGTTCTGTACCAGCGCGGCGGGCAGAAGGCCACGTGACGCCGGGTCGGCACTGTTTTGTGCTGACGGTACGTGACGCCAGCGGTCCGCCGGGAGGCGGGACAGAATCTCACTGGTACGATTTGAGACAAACGTCTTCCATTCGTGCGGAGATGTGCGGAGCCATGCTAGCACGATGGAAGAGTCAGACCACGCGTACACTTGGTCGGGTCGAATGCGACTGCTATAAATATTAAGCACCTTTTCGAGTAACTTCGAAAGTACTACACATGCCATCAACTCTAATTTTGGAATCGTCAAACATGCACGAAGTGGGGCCACGCGTGTTTTGGCCATAACCAAATACGTTTGAACCTTGCCCATCTTATCCGTAAGACGTATATAAACACAACCAGCATATGCAATTTGAGACGCGTCAGCAAATCCATGAATTTGAATTGAGTCGAAATCATCAGAATCGAAAATATGACGCGGAAACGTCATGGCTGATAAGAGTGGTAACTCTTTGGTAAAACACTTCCACGAATTGACTATGTCAATAGGTGGGGATTCATCCCACGATACCTGTGCTAGCCAAAGCAATTGGATCAAATGTTTGGCAAACAAGGTTACTGGCGATAATAACCCGAGAGGGTCGTATATTTTGGCGATTTCCGATAGAATCGCGCGCTTTGTACAAATGTTTGACGTACTTTGCACTTTGAAACTAAATGTGTCGGATCCTGGATTCCATTGGAGTCCGAGGACCTTGACCCCTTTATCATTTTCCATTTCAGCGAAGGGAACGTGAGCGTGCCGCTCACCATGAGACTCTGGCGGCCGTACGGCAGCGAGAATAGCGGGTGAATTACTTTGCCATTTACGAAGTTCAAACCCGGCCGTGGCGCAAATACCTATTAATTCCTGCTGTAGGGCGAGTGCTCCTGTTACGGTATCTGCACCTGTGACTACGTCATCGACGAACACGTCACTTAATAACACGGGTGACGCTAACTGGAACTGCTCAGCTTCATCGTGAGCCAGCTGTTTAATCGTGCGTAATGCTAAATACGGAGACGAAGAGACACCGAATGTGACAGTACGGAGTCTATAGTCACGTAAAGGCTCCTCGGGCGACTGGCGCCACAAGATACGCTGGAAATCCCTATCACTTTCGCGGACGAGTATGTTGCGGTACATTTGTTTAATGTCCGCACAAAAGGCAATGTTATGTATTCGAAATTTCAACAGTACGTCGACAATGTCCAAGTGGAGCTTAGGACCTGTCAGTAACGCGTCATTTAAAGAATGACCACTAGTCGTACGACACCCAGCATCATACACAACACGCGTGCGGGTGGATTCACTAGACGGTTTGACCACGCAGTGGTGCGGAATATAATAACTCGCGCCTGCCGGGGGGTCACTGACCGCGGGCTCCATGTGGTTGAGATCCACGTATTCCTGGAGGCACGCGTGGTAATCCGCCTTCAGCTGGGGATTACGTTCTAGACGGTATTCCAATTTATGGAATCGTGCTAGGGCAATTTGCCGAGACTCGCCGAGGGGCGGTGCGTCGGGCTTGAACGGCAGAGCGACCACATATCGCCCTGTCTCGTCACGTGTATGCGTCTTTTGGAAAAAGG
The DNA here is from genome assembly GCA_947308005.1 of Yponomeuta malinellus. Taxonomy (NCBI): domain Eukaryota; kingdom Metazoa; phylum Arthropoda; class Insecta; order Lepidoptera; family Yponomeutidae; genus Yponomeuta; species Yponomeuta malinellus. The sequence goes on along the minus strand of OX371006.1, from coordinate 7,340,110 downwards.
ATTCGCATAACTTCTCCTCGGGAGTGTAACTCCGCATCTCTGGAACTGACTCCAGCTCCCAAAACTTTTGAAGATTGTCGTTGTCAAACGAGCTAAAACACGCTTGGAGTGGAGTCGAAATATTAGAATTTATAGTTAATTTGCCTAACAACAAATAACCAAACACACTATTCATTGCCATTGGCGTTCCCGGTGGTCCCGAAATTGTACCGTCGAGTAGAATATGGGATAGAATATCCGCGCCTAATAACATCTCAACAGGTTGAGGTTTATGAAACTCGGGATCGGCCAAAGTAAGACCATGTAAATGGGGCCAATTGGCAGGTGCTAGCGGTACGCTAGGCATTTTAGGGATCAATTTAGGCAAAATAAATGCCTCGACGGGAATGACCGGCAGCTGCTTGCCCTTAGGTGTAATTATACACGAAACCATACCCCTAGGACGGACCGGCTCCGTATCACCAATACCTAAAATCGGCATGCTAGATTGTTTTCGCGGTAAATTAAGACGTTGTACACACGACTCGGACAAGAAGCTCGCTTGGCTTCCGGTATCCGCCATGCATCGAACTGTAGCTATTTTATTGTTACCTACGCAAATATCCACTAACAATGTAGATAACAAGACAGTGCTATTCGTAGCATGTGCATTTTCCGTGTTTGCAGCACAGGAATTATGAATGACATCGCTGGTGCTGGGCTGCTCCGTAAGAGCGAGCGAGACAGCATCAGATTTCGCGGTTTCACTTATAACCGGCAATGAATGCGTTGATCCTAAATGAATTAGGCTATGATGTTTTTTATTGCAAGTTCGACACTTAAAATTCGATTTACAACCCCTTACGTCGTGGCCAGGGCAGAGACAATTGTAACAGACGTTTTTCTTTTGCACAAATGCATGCCTATCTTGTGCACTCAAATTTAAAAAGTCTAAACATTTAATTAATGAATGTGCCCCTTTGCACTTTAGGCAAGACCGGGCCTTGTTTGCATTAGCATAAGGTCGATCCGAATCGGAAGCTACACTCGCGGTGTAAACACGCTTTGCTGAACTATTTGTACCTACTTGCATATTGCTACCTCCCGAATGATATTTAGCGGACTGTGCACTTGAAATCGAAACTATTTGTTCCGCGGAAAGTTCGCGTTCCAAAAACACGATTAAAGTATTTACTTTAGGTATTTCACTTGGGTTCACCAAAGATCGTTCGTAATCTTTTCTAGTGTTTACGGGAATTTTTCTTAATAGTAAATTTAACAACACGAAGTCCCAGTGGCCAACAGGAAAACCCATGACTTCAAGTGCCTTGATGTTTTCGTGATAAACATTCAATAGCTGACGTATGCCAACAGCTGATTTGCCTGAGCAAGTTTCAAGGTCAAGTAAGCGATCAATATGCTGAGATGCAATTATTCTTTTATTGTCATATCGGGATTTTAAAATATTTAACGCGATCGAGTAGTTATCGTCGGTGATAGGAATCGATTTAATTAAATTGTTCGGCTCATTTTTTACCGAAAGTAGTAGGTACCTAAATTTCTCCGCGTCTGTGTAGGCATTGTTGTTGTGTACCAAAGATTGAAATAAATCGAAAAACGCAGGCCAACCCGTGGGGTCGCCATGGTATTCGGGAAGACTCAGTTTTGGCAAATTTCGACTATCATGAATATAAGTATCTAGCGAGCGTTGTGGGGTAGCACGGCTCTCGCGACGTTTTTGTTGATCTACCTCCTTTAGGTTATTCAAATGTGTAACTATCGCGTAATACAAATCATTAAAGTCGTTACGAATCTTAATATTAGCTTCTTTGTTGAAGGCTTTGGCCTTAATTAATGCCTTTTCAATCTTGGTCTGAATTTTGGTAAACTTTCTTTGATGACCCGTTAGATCGGTGGTTCTCGAACGAAATTGTTCAACATTCGTGGCTGCGAATTGTAAAGTTCGTTTGAGCTCATCGAGAATTAAATCTCTCTCGAAAATATCCTGCGTTATGCAAGACGTATCATTTGAATTACATGCCTCCGTTTTGGATACGGGCGGCGTAGAATCACTGTCGTTAGGCGGCATTTTGCGTAACAAAGATGGCGCTTACCTACGATAATGAAGAATGTAACTATGAGCGTGACTAAAATGAGTACGAAATACTGCAAAACAACGAAATCTGAAGATTCGGGTCGTAAGGACCAACAAATTTATGTATAGTCGCGGATTAAATGGGAGGCAACTTACATGAACCAGCAGCAGATCTCCTGAAGATGTGTGAGGCGCGTGGGATGCCGTGGGTGGGAAAACCTCCCTTCTCCGAAGATTACACATATAAATCCATAGGTGGTTGTGTTCTTATTAGTTCAAAATGTCACTCACGTAGAATTGCACAGAGAGAGAGCTCTTAAAGTATTTTTGATCGATTAACGGGCGCAGAACAAGTGCGAATCAACCGGCGGCGCGGTAGGTTTTTTGTTTTTTTTTTTTTATCCCACAGAGGGCGCTGATTGCCCCGGAAGATTGCCTTAGGAAACACGTAGTATTGCTATACCCAAAAATCCACGCTAGAAAGCAGATCCTGTTAGGATCGTAAGAGAAGAATATTCAAATTGCGTTATTTTGCATCAAATGAAAATATACTAGCCTATTAGACAAAATGAAAAAGAGAAAAAAAAAGTAATAGTAAACTAAACCTGTTCCTCTACGGAACAGTAAATATAGGTATTATTCATAGTATAATTGAAAGACGCAATATTAGGTCTGAAGTTTAAAAATTCTAGCGCTGCAGACTCAATGGCCGACTAAATAGCAGACTAAAGCAGTCTGCCGGAAAAGTGGCGCTACAACCCGTGCAGTGACTATTTAGTAGTGCAGGTGGAAATACTAAAGCCGAAACCGTAGTCATCAATGCTAAACTTTATAATCAGATGCTGAAAAGCGAATAGAATGATTGTGTCAAAGCTGATAAGTTTTGATGGAATCGTCAACATCAGCCATTTGAGGCCCACTGCTGGACATAGGCCTCCCTCATGGTATTCATAACTACGAGGGGTTTTGCCATAATCGCCACGCTTGGCAGGCGGGTTGGCGATCGCAGTATGCGGTTGGAATCTCAGGGAGACGCTGCTGCCCGTCTCCTGGTAATTTGTAGGAAATGAGGTGACGCTGTTCTTAATCTCGGAAAGACGGGCAGCAGCGTCTTCCCGAGATTCCAACCGCAACCCGCCTGCCAAGCGTGGCGATTATGGCAAAGCCCTTCATGGTTAGGAAAACCATGAGGGAGGCCTATGCCCTGCAGTGAGCGTCCAATTTCTGATGATGATGATGATGATGATGTTTGTGTATTACAGGCAGCTATCGCGTTCATGCTAGCCCATCCCTACGGCGAACCCCGTGTCATGAGCAGTTTCTACTTCGAGAACAGCAACCAAGGACCCCCGAGCGATTACAAGGAGAATATACTGTCACCGATCATCTATCAGGTTTGGTATTTTCGCATGACACATGGCAATTTAAACGCTCACCGAAATATTTGTGAATAATATATAGTTTAAGGGTCCAAAAAGCAGACGTAAATCGTATTAAATCCTCGGGTTCACTTGTAAAAATAGGAGTCCCGCAGGGATCTATCTTAGGGCCGCTCCTTTTCCTAGTCTATATAAATGATTTACCGTTTATGGTACAAAAAATGTCTGAGATAGTGTTATTTGCTGATGACACGTCACTTATTTTTAAAATCAGGAGACAAGAAAATAATCTTGACGATGCAAATAATGCTCTCTCGCAAGTACTAGATTGGTTCACAGCAAATAATCTGCTGCTAAATTCTAAAAAGACAAAATGTATAAAGTTTTCCTTACCTAACGTACGAGTAGTTGAGAACAACATAGTAATTGGACATGAAAAATTAGAATTTGTAGATGATACTGTATTTCTGGGCATCACAATCGATGCAAAACTACAATGGGGTCCACATATTGTAAAATTAGCACACAGACTTAGCTCTGCAGCATATGCAGTGAAAAGAATTAGGGAACTCACTGACGTTGCAACTGCTAGGCTTGTTTATTTTAGTTACTTCCATAGTATTATGTCCTACGGTATACTACTATGGGGCCGGGCAGCAGACATTGAGACTATCTTCATCTTGCAGAAGAGAGCCATCCGATTTATTTACAAGTTAGGTAGTAGGGATTCGCTAAGAGATTTCTTCAAAGAAACCAACATCTTAACAGTTGCATGTCAATACATTTATGAAAATATTATGTACGTTAGAAAAAATATCAAAGACTTCGAAAATGTTGGTGGCCACCATAATGTTAATACTAGAAATAAACATAAATTGTCATTTCCACTATTTAGACTTGCAAAAGTTAACACATCCTTTATGGGGCACTGTATAAGGTTCTACAACAAAATTCCTCAAGATATATTAGAGTTACCTCCAACGCGATTTAAAAAATGTGTTAAGCACATTCTGTGCAAAAAGGCTTACTATAACATCAAGGATTATTTAGAAGACAAAGATGTTTGGCATTAAACAGTAGATTAATATTATTTAAAGGACGATTGTGACTAGTGTTCAACACATTCATGACTAATATTTTAAGTTGAAAACTCTGTTAATTAAGTTAAAACGTGTTTTGAAAAGAATAAATGTGGAGTTTCTTTGTTAGTTTCTTCTCCACATAATCCATTAATTGTGAAACTAGCAACTTTGACGTTCATTAAGTAAACATTCTGTTTTTACAATGAATAAAAATATTTGAATTGAATTGAATTGAATTTACTATCTGTTCCGGCGAACTTCGTACCGCCACAGAATCCGATTATACGATTCTTGCACAACGCCATCTATTTTTAAAAGACAACGTTCGCTCGCACAACGCCATCTATTTTAATTTTAAAATAAATATTATCCCACGGGAACGCATTACCGGGATATCAAGTATGCTTTGTCTTAATTCAGGTCTTTGTCTATCTGTATGCCAAGTTTCATGTAAATCCGTTCAGCCGTTATTGCGTGATTGAGTAACAAACGTCCAAAACACAAACTTTCACATTAATTTATGATTTTAGTAGGATATATTGGTTTAATCCTATGTATTTTGTAATAAGATTACACTTATGTAAGTAATTAATAAGGTATCTAGTATTAACGGTAGGGGCGCTTTGGGAAACTTTAAGCTCCTATACTCTAGTACAGCCAACAGCAAGAAAACCTTAACATTTTTGTTGCAATGCATTTTTGTCGTACTTAACTTATCTGATTAGACCGCACGTATGTAAAGGTTGATGTGACGACCTACATGGTCGCGAGTTCCATTCCCACTGGGGGCCCACATACATTTGTACAAATGGCCTCAGTCTGGGTGTGTTTCCATGTTTGTGACGTCCTTGCCTGGTTACCATAACACAGGGTACCCTAGTTTGGGACCAGGACAAGTGATTGTGTTGTGTGGAAGTTTTTATTTATCATCTGCGATGGTGTAGTCCGTAAGAAAGTTTCAGTAGATATACGTTGATATAGTTTGGTCTCAGTAAAAACAAAAATATAGTGAAGATTTCTTTATGTTGCCTATATATGTCCAAATGCAGGGGACAAGGCTTCTCTCAGAGAGAGTATTAATTAAGTGAGCTTAATAAAATTACCACGCGTGCCCACCGCTGATTGGCAATTTCAAGCGCTGAGGTTTGTGAACTCAGGTTTCCCCACGATGTTGTCCTTCACGTTAGCAAGTGGTATTGCTACTACAACTTTACAAATGTACGTAACTTTGAAAATAAACAAAGACATAGGTACATGCCGGGATTCTAACCCACGACCTCCCGAATGTGAGGTCGGCGTTCTGCCGTTTCGCTACCACCGCACTATTTAGTTGGGCCTCATAGCCTCACTTGGCCTCACAGTTGGGCCATTGTACGTAGCAAGCGTTAAATAACTCAGACGCAAGGGTTTCCTCACGAGGTTTTTCTTCACAGTTAGCGAGTGGTATTGTTACTACAACTTCACATAGGCACGTACGGAACTTAGAAAACAAAGTCATTGGTCAAAGATAATAGATACCTTGCACTTTATTGCACACCTGTAATATTTTGAACACGTAGCCAGGCGTGGGTGGGGTAGAATTTTTCATTGGTTTGGACTTTATTTCAAGGTGATAAGGTTCAATATAAAGTGGGAACAATTACACGATGACCTGGCCCTAAAGTCTAATACACACATAGTTTTCCAATAAAATAATTTAAGCACTACAATAGTTGTTATTTGCCTGTATTTGGTAGTCTACAAAGCAACAGCAGCAGAGCAGCACAATTTCATTCCAATGGTGTAAACCGCGCAAATTAAAAAGGCATCTCTCGCGAAGAGGATCGAATCGCGCGATGTGTCGAGTTAAGTTGCACGGGTTATAACTATTGGAATGCGATTCGTTACTAGACTATAGTGTCAATGAAACAATCATTATTTTCATTTCATTTATTGTGTGGAATCAGGCGTTACTTTGCGGAAATCCATAATAGCATTAAAATGTGAAAATTAATTTGCTCAATTCCGACAAAATCCCACAAGCACCATGCGGTTAGTTAATGCACCGCCCTCCCTCCCATTTTTTCAAGCAGAAGCAAGACACAACCACCACCGATACCAATACTTGTGTGGTCGACTGACAGTTGACACAGTTGTCAGTCGACCATCAGAGCCTGAGGATGCCTCGTGTTAGAGGCGAAACGCGTCGCAACGCATTTTTTCACACAAGTATTGGTGTCGGTGGTGGTGTGCTGGTTTCTTGCTTCTGCTTGAAAAAGAGGGAGGGAGGGCGGTGCATTAACTAACCGCATGGTGCTTGTGGGATTTTGGCGGAATTTAGCAAAGTAATTTTCACATTTTAATGCTTTCGTTTTATTTGAATTTCATTTTATTCCATTTCATTTTATTGAACAACTATGCATTTTAGAAACTCGCCCACCTAGTTAAGGCTTAAAATATAATAAAATATCACGGGTGTACCCTTTTAGAGATTTTGGTACTCTTCACCTCATCAGAATGACACCTGCGGCAACGGCTGGGTCTGTGAGCACCGTTGGCGACAAATCTACCAGATGGTTGGATTTAGGAACGCGGCCGGCCAAACAACAGTGCAGAACTGGTGGGACAATGGGAACAATCAGATCGCCTTCTCCCGAGGGAGCAAAGCGTTCATTGTGTTCAATCTGGAAGGACGGAATCTGGATGAGACCTTGCAGGTGAGAGATATGATTATTCTTAGGCCCAAGAAAAATTTATTATACTGCGTCAGCACCCAATGAATTACACGCAAACATGTGCTCATTGGTATAAAAAGGAAGATCCTCTTCGTACGAGGATCTCCGTACGTTATGTCCGGAGATAGATAATTAGCCCCTATATTACGCGCAACAAATCCTAAGCGATTCCTATGGTCTAGCTGTCAAATTCCATACAAAGTGGCAAACGTCAGGATTTGGTGCGCATAATGAGGCCCCTGGTCTTCACTGTTATGCGCCGGTTGATTAGTATAGATACATAATAAACATTGAGGATATTGTACATAATATAAGCAGCCTATATAGGTACGTCCCACTGTAGGGCACAGGCCTTCTCTCAGGGAGAGAGTATGGACTTAATCACCACGCGTGCCCACCGCGGATTGGCGATTTCAAGCGCTGAGGTATGTGAATAGCTCAGACACTCAGGTTTCCTCACGATGTTTTCCTTCACAGTTAGCGAGTGGTATAGCTACTATAACTTCACAAATGTACATAACTTAGAAAACCAAGTCGTAGGTACATGCCCGCACCGGGGATCGAACCTGGGTCTCCCAGTTCCGAGTCCGAGGTTCTACCCACTAGGCTACCACCGCTGACATTGATATTGAGGATATTGTAATACATATTTATGTGGTTGCTGTTTGGATGGTGACTCCACAGTACCACGGCCTACGCCAAGGAAGATTTTGGAGCAGTTGCACAGTACTCGTTCCTTTAATACCTAGTTAAGAAATGTAAGGTTTCAGTATGTCAATACAGCTGGGGTACTACGATGGCTTGAGTCACGCGTTTTGGTGGCGCTAAGATGTCTGAAAGTCGCGACTTTTGAAATTGAAAACGCGCGACTAGCATCGTACTACCCAGGCTGAGTATATTACCAAGAACCTGTAAAGAACAAAAACGCGAGTGGCTAATACTTTCTTTTCTATCGCTTTATCACGACTCGCTCCGTACAACTTTAGCCTACAGCCTCCAAATTTTTTTGTCTGAATAAGCAATTAAAACTTACTGAACTTGAATCAAAACCATGAAATAACGCTCAGGGGCCTGATTATGCGCACCAAATCCTGTCGGAATCCTGACCTTTGCGATAGCAATTAGTATGAAATTTGAGAGTTAGATAGGAGTAGGGCCTATTCCGCACCACCTATCACTGTCTCAGCTTTCACGCGCGGGGGATCGCACCCTCACTTTCGCACAGTTACGTGGCTCTTAACAAATAACTGTGTTTCTAGACCGGCTTGCCGCCTGGCGAGTATTGTGACGTCATAACGGGCAAACGTCAAGGCGGCAATTGTACGGGAAACAAAGTGGCAGTGGATCACGCCGGTAGAGCCGCTATACATATTCCTTCCAATGCTGAAGACGTGCATTTGGCCATTCATGTCGGGCCTCAGGTAAGTAGGTACACAAGTGTACCATCTGTAGTTTCTCATTCGCTAAAGCTTCTGATCAACCGATTGGCATATGAAACACATCGGTTAGATTAATAGTCCTATTCATGAAAAGTCATCATCACCATCATCATTCAGCCACAAGAAGTCCACTGCTGGACGTAGGCCTCCTCCATGGATTTCCAAAAAGACCGGTTGGAAGCGGCTTGTATCCAGCGTCTTCCTGCCACTTGGATGAGGTCGATTTCACTAAATTACTCTTAAGGCCCTTGAGGTAAGCCGGTTTATTTCCGGTTTTACTCCGTCTTAAAGAGTGTTTTAGTAGAATCGAATTTTTATAAATAACACTGTTCGAACACAATTGAGAGAATGAGACAGGTAGGTAATACCTAAAATTATTATGGGGATGTAGGTACGTCTTAGAATTATCTCATGTTGTGTAATAATCCGCTGCATTCATGTTCTGTAATTACCCAGATAATATGGAGTTTGACGTGCGCTATGCTTAGGTATAAGCTTAACTGATTAAAATTAATGCTATCTAGGTTATCGTATGCAATTTATTAACAACTCCCGAAATATTTATCGACAGACAATCACCTCTAGTTCGTGTCAACCTGTTTTATATTGATCTAGATTTGTTTGTATAGCCTTGAACATAACTATTTGAATTAAACGTAGTATAAACATATTACCTGGCCATTCAGAGGGGGAATGCTGCCAGCATCTTGGGAACTCCCCCCAACGGCAGCGGGGTATATTTTTTTAAAATAGTAATTATTGTAAACTAGCTGCCCCGGCGAACTTCGTACCGCCACAGAGTCCGTTAAGACGATTATTGCACAACGCCATCTATTTTTAAAACACAATGTTCGCTCGCACAACGCCATCTATTTTAAACTTAAAATAAATGTTATCCCGCGGGAACGCATTACTGGAATATCAAGTATGCTATGTCTTTGTCTATCTGTACGCCGAGTTTCGTGTAAATCCGGCTAGCCGTTATTGCGTGATTGAGTAACAAATATCCAAACATACAAACTTTCACATTTATAATATTATATTGTTATAGTAGGATATGTAAATACTGCGTTTAGTTTAATTAGTTATTATATTATTAATGTTGCACAAACCCGTGTTGAGGACAATTTTAAAAACCTATTTAGATACTAAACTAATTATCCTCAGCACGGGTTAGTGCAACAAAAAGAACATAATCATGTACGTATAACGATATCATTCCGATGTAAAAACTTAACTGAAAAGTAGGTTACTCGGGGCTGCAAGTGATGTAAATTGCTTCGGCCAGATGTCGCTGCCTGTGCGTAATACAGAGAAGTTTGTAAAGAGGCTCGAAATTTCGCCGATGCCTGCACTTGCCCATTAGCTCAGTTGGGAGAGCGCTGGCACGGTTAGCCAGAGGTTGCAGGTTCAAGTCCCAGCATGGGTGGAATTTCTAGCCTCTAAATAGGTTTTTAATAAGTTATATTTAAGGCTATTTAAAAAAAATGTACTTAGATTATTAATTACTAGCTGACCCGGCAAACGTTGTTTTGTCACATTAATTAGCCTATGACCTTTTCTCAGACCTACCAAATGTACACAAAACAAATCATAAAAATAGGTGAAGGTAGCCGTTTCGGAGAAGTTCAATAACAAACACTGACACGAGATTTTTGTCTCTCTTCTTTTCGAATAATGTTTCATGGCTGAAACAAGGGCAGTGAATATAAATTGCGCAATTGTGTCCGCAGGGGATCTTACAATTTGATACACAGTTCCTTAACCTAACTTAGGTCGCTAATTAATGTTAATATTATTACAGCTATTTAACCAAAAAAACCGATAACCGACGGGGTAGACGAGTTCTTGAGTGGAGACCGCGGATCGGTAAACGTAGTGTGGGACGTCCTCAGACTCGGTGGAGCGATGATCTTCGCAGGGCGGCTGGCAAGAGCTGGATGACAGTAGCCGATGACCGTGCTCAGTGGGGTGCTATAAGAGATGCCTTTGTCCAGCAGTGGACAATCGTAGGCCGATGATGATGATAAAAAAAATGGAGGGTGACACAGCTTACTGCCCTCCCTCACTGGGACGCCATGGCCACGTCGCCAGCTACGTGTCCAAACAATTAGTATTGACATGTATGGCACCTCACTCACTTGGCGACGGTTTGGCAACGTCGCCAATTTGGAAGCCTGGCCACGAACGGCGGATCACTTGGGTGGAGACTGGATACTTGGCAGCATAGAACAACAATTTTTGTTCTGTGCTTGGCAGCCTAGCGGCGTCGCCAACAAAATGTATACGAGCAAGTTGCGTCTCACTTACTCGGTAGCCAACGGTCCGCCAAGCAAGACGTTCGTTCGACGGGCCTGGCCACTCCCATGGCTACTCCTAAAGTAGCCAGAGGTAGCCGTGGCTGCGTAGCCGGCGACGTGGCCATGGCGTCCCGGTGAGGGAGGGCACTTTATTAGAGTCAAGGTTGACGAGGAGGAATCGATCTCTTGTAGACCGGTTTGCACCTATTTTTTATACATACATAATCAATTTCGCCTATCCTTAGACTGCGCAGCATGGGATTATTTTTTCCATACGTCATAATAATCACTAATTATCAATATTTTTTTTTTTACATTTCAGTCTTCCCTGAAGTCATCGGCCGCCGCTCCTGGAGCTTAAATAATGAAAATGTTATAACAATTAGCATGTAACGTAATTATAAGTTAATATTTAAAGCAAACATTATTTCAGCTCACAATAAATATTCTTGATTATTGATTCAATGACATTTTAACCTGACATTCTTTAAACGTCATCTTGTAACGTAATATATTTTAAAGGTTGGCATTAATTTATTCTGTAATATGATCTAGATTTTGAAATGGACATTTATATAAAAAAACTAGACGCCCCCGTGAACACCGTATCACCTACCTGTATCTTTTTCTTTGTTCTCACCATTTAAACTTTCCGTGGACTTTCACAAATATACGCTGATTTCTGATTGGTTTTAAAGCTGCGGCTATGTAATTAGTAATTAAAAATGGCATCTATTTAGGCTACAATTTTTAAGTATAGACTTAAATAAAATAAAATAGCTGAGAAATCTTGTTTCGAGTTGAGAAATCTTGTTTCGAGTTGAGAAATCTTGTTTCGAGTTGAGAAATCTTGTTTCGAGTTGAGAAATCTTGCTTCGAATTGAGAAATCTTGTTTAAAAAAAATGCGCGAACAATTAGTACCGCCTCTCCGCCTAACAGAACAGTGTCCCGTAGACCCGCGGCACGCACGCACTGCTCTGGATCGCTAGTAATGGTTCTAATACATTCGAGTTTGTGTCGAGATATATTTGAAAAGTGCGGTTATTGGAAAAACAAACGTTTTCGATAGCTATTGTCAGGCACGTTCATTTTGCTTGAAACCACCCAAAATTAACGCAGTATAATAAAAAAATGCCTAATAGGTGCAGTCGTTTATATATATATAGACATACGAATGTTTGCAACTTTATGCAGAAAAACTGAATTCAACTTTGTGGCGTTATAATCATGTACAAAATGCGAGGATTATAATCCTGTCTCAAGGATTATAATCCTGTCTTCGATGACTAAGGGCCGGTTTCTGAATTGAGAAATTCAGTAAGTAAATACTTAAGTAACGTTCTGTCACGCTCTTTTCTGAGAAAAGAGACAGCACTACATTTAACTATTTACTTAGCGAAATTCTCAATTCAGAAACTGCGCCTCAGTGGATAATCACTGCCTGTTTATTTACACGATTCAAGTGAATCCGATTCACAAACAGATATTAATCAGATAAGACTGGATAAACAACCTTTACGCCAGTAAATTACTTTATCGCATTAAATTTTCTTTGATTTGGCAGATAAAGAAATCGCTTCAAAACAAAAACTTACGTACACTCCATTCCATACGTGCTTTCCTTGGATGTAAACAAAATATTCTTGAAAGACGATTAAAAGAAAAAATATATAAATAAATAAAATATTGTAATTAGTTTTTAGTTGTGTTAACATACCTAACTATTTTAAGCCTACTCGCAGCGCCCTAGCAGGTTTCTTGTTTGATACTTTTACATTAGACATCACATAGACAACAAGAAAGCACGATAAATCTTATCTTAAAATCAACAAATAGAAATCAGTGATTGATACCTACTTTCTGAATCAATAAGATCAATGACCTAGAAGGGATAAATAGCTACAGCGTGATTTAGAAATCGTTAGCCATATTTTTAGGGAATATTGTTTTCATTGTGAAAATTAATAATTCATCAGTAAGTTTTGTAATTCTACTCAACATATTTGTATATATTCGTGATTCGGCGACCTTTGGCTAGAAAATGTGAATCCAAATTCAAAGTCGTTGAAAAAATTTTTCTACCATGTGAAATGTTTAAGATTCCTTCGTCCGATATTCGTAAACAATTAAAAGAACAATTGATTTGACCGACGCCGACCATAAAACGCTCAACTTAGTTTATTTTTATTTTTATAATTCTTCGCCCTGATATTGTTTGTTTTTGCTTTAGTGAAGTAATTTTGAAAAACAAAAAACAAAAATTTTGATGTGTAATTTTTTTTCAAAACTAGAGCCATAAGTGTCTACGTCTTGGTAATAATGTCCTCTTATTTGTTCGAAGTCACCCTGTAGATAGCCATTAAGTTTTGCCATTATTTTAACGATTTTCATCAACTTTTATACTTTATTGCACACATAAAAACACATAAATAAAACACAACATTTACAAAAAAATTAAAAAGTGTACATGGTGAGCTTATTTCAGCAGAAATCTCTTCCAGCCAACCTTTGATGTGGTGATACGAACTTTATAAACAAGTTTGTTTACATACAGGGAAGGCTTGTCTAAATGTAAGTGATATCTAAGTATGCGTCTTATGAGTCTTATATAAGTGCGATTTAGATTACCCCCAGTATCAGATGCCTTGACAATTCCTAGCGGGAGGTCTTGAATTATAAATTCAGGTGAGTGAAATTTACTAGCATATTATTATTAAATTCCATATAAAATTAACATCCACGCAAAACATTCACTTCTCCTGGTTCCACACTAGGATGCCCTGTATTATGAAAACTTGACAAGGCCGTCACAGATCTAGCTTTTTAGTGTCCTGACTGCGCGGATTTACGTTTAGGTTATCTGTCAGGCATCACTATTCTCCAGCAGTAGTGGATTATATTATAATATTGGAGAGTTAAATTATCTTTTACCATGGCAAAATATAAATAAACTTGGCAGTTTTTTTTTCTCTGCGACTAATACTTTAATATGAAGCGCTTATCGATATTTGAGTTATCTCGTAAAATAATGTTTTTATGCATCTACACCATTGTTACAAAACGTTTAAAATAATTCAATGAAAAAACTAAATCTTATAAGTTTTTCATTATTAGAGTAACTTGATTTTTCGCATTTTTGGAACTCCGGAAACGCAGAAAATTTTTTTTTTATGTTTTTTTTTTAATTATTCCTTCGATGGAAAACCATGTCTTCTATGATATACAAGCAATGTCGTGCCAATCTAAGTTTGACGGAAGTTCTCCGGTAAACAGCACAACCATGACCTTTTAGTATCTAGATTAAGTTCTATTCTTTTTCTTTTGTTTTTGTTGAGGCACGCATAAATGTTGATTTTTAACTTTGATCACAAAAAAGAAAATTATGATAATGTAGAGGTTTTTGTTCCTAAAATGAATCCTAACAAGTATAATATTGTCCTAATTGGTGTCCACACACCTCACCGGCTTGAAATTACCAATCCGCGGTGGGCACTCGTGGTGATTAAGCCCGTACTCTCTCTCTCTGAGAGAAGGCCGGTGCCCTGCAGTGGGACGTATATAGGTTACAAAAAAAAGTAGGTATATGATTTTAAATGTATTTATTTATTTATGAATGCATGGAAACCCTACAGCTTTAAATACTTGTTATTAAAATAAATTAATCTTAACAGGATGATGCGTTTCATCCTACTCCTCTCTGCCATCGTGGCCTCGGCTGTGGCCTTCAAGAATCCTCACTACGCCGCCGGGCGGTCCACTATGGTCCATCTTTTCGAGTGGAAGTGGGACGACATTGCGGCAGAATGCGAGAGGTTCCTTGGACCTAGAGGTTTTGGAGGAATTCAGGTAAGCAAGAACACATATGGCTTAAAGGGCTCCATGCAGTGACACTAGCGTGGCCAATTGAAAAAATCAAATGTTTTTTGAAAAAATTAAAAAAACTGCGCTAGCGAAAAGTTGGGGGGTAAAGTAGGCATTTTTGAAATTACATAAATACAAATCCTATTATAGAATTTTGACGACCGACGTCACTAACACATTCAGTTATAGTCATTTTGGTATATTTTTTACTATGCAAAAGTACTGCTCAAATAAAATATCTGGTGATAATTTAGACTCATGTTAGCATATTTTTTTGCTATAAAGTTTCAAAAATCATAATAAAATAATAACCGACGGCCCTAGATAGGACATTTAAAAGTAATATATATTTTCAGATTTTAATTTACTAACCATTAAACCATTGGTAAGCTGTGGACAACTGGTTATCGGCCTTAATTAGTTAATAAGTAATTATAATCAGTTTACGCTGTTGTTGTTCCTAATAAAGTAATATAAATAAATAAATAAATAAATTGGAGATTAAAATATATTTTAAAACACCTGATTTAGGGGGTAATCTTGGAAACCTAGTCTGAATATGATTAAGAGATTGTACTAACACTTTTTGCAAAAACGATATGTTTTTTTCCATTGGTGACGTGGCGCTGCTGCATGGAGCCCATTAAGCCCGAATCCTCCTATTAGGCGTATTATAATATCGTTGAATATAGTATCGAATACCGGTCGGTTTGTACCTCAGGTTTGTACTTAGTATCAATGTCAAAATATTTCTTAGCTTTTGTTTATTGAGTTTATTGAGTGGCATATATTATGTTAGGTGATGTGAACTACCTACTTCAGTCAAGATCGTTCTATTCTAGATCCCCCTATTGTAGGTTCTAAGCCTTAAGGCTGCTGTTACGTCTGGCATGCTATCTCGCTCGAACAATCTAACATTTCTAGTGATTGTTAAAAAAAAATCATCATCATCAGCCATTTGACGCCTACTGCAGGACATCGGCGTCTCTCATGGTTTTCCTAACCATGAGTGGCTTGGCCATAATCGCCACGCTTGGCAGACGGGTTGGCGATCGCAGTTCGCGGTTGGAATCTCAGGAAGACGCTGCTGCCCGTCTCTCGTTATGTATTTCCTTAGTCGCCTTCTACGACGTCCGTGTGGCGCCGGATTAAGAATAGCGTCACTCCATTTCCTTCCGTTAAAAAAAAATATGCCTTTGATAAATGTCTGATGTAACAGCAGCCTTAAATGCTTTTACAATGTCCAGGTCTCCCCACCCAACGAGAACCTGGTGATCTGGGCCCACAACCGGCCCTGGTGGGAGCGCTATCAGCCAATCTCCTACCGCCTTGTGACGCGCTCCGGTAACGAGCAACAGTTCGCCAACATGGTGCGACGCTGCAACAATGTTGGCGTCAGGTCAGTGAACTATACATTTTTAAGGTTCCGCAGTTAACACGGTTGACTAGTAGAAAATGCCATTAGCATTAAGTCCACCTTTTGTACACTGTCTTTGTGCAATAAAGAATTAATAATAATAATAATAACCCTTATAGTTTCGCCATGTCCTACTGTCTGCCGGTCTGTGTGTCTATCTGTCCGCGGCTTAGCACAGAGACGGCAATTACTAGAAAGCGGAAATTAGGCAAAGATATACATATTAATCAGGCCGACATGACGGTAGGACAAAATAAAAAAAAATTACGGTACCCTACACCTAAACTAGGGATGCATTTTTTTTCGTCCACAGCATAGTGTGTGGTATCGTTGGATTGTTCGTTTAAAATATTGTGAGGGTAAGAAGTCCATTTTACAATTTAGGGATCCGTTTGCGAAATATTAAGTTTTAAAGCGCAATTTTTTGTTGGAGTAGGGCTTAATCTCCGCTAAACGGTTGAATGTGATCATCATCGTTCAGCCACAAGAAGTCCGCTGCTAGGCATAGGCCTCCTCCATGGATTTCCAAAACGACTGGTTGGAAGCGGCTTGCAAATAAAAAAATCTAAAGATCTAAAAAAAAAACGGTTGAATGTAGAAACGTGAAAAAATTCAGGGCAGAAGCACATATAATGAACTTTTAAGAAAATCTATCACGGCTAAGTAGTCTTCACGAGTTAACAAGTAAATTACTTTGATGAAGTAGTCAGTACTGTAAGGCAGGTAAGAAACCCCTTCCTCTACGGAACCCTACACTGCGCGTGGCCCGACGCGCACTTGGCCGGTTTTTTTAATAGATACTCTCCTTAAATATAACAATCATCTATTTAAATTAATAAACCTATAGCTTGAGTTACACTGAAAGAGAGAGTACTCTGACTATGGTACAGGTTAGCTTCTCAACTCACGCAATCTGGCCGGGATTATTCGCCAACACGGTGTCCCGCTGTGAAAAAATTGGCCTAGGGTCAGTGAAAGCTTAGTGAGCGCTCCGCCTCGATTATGTATCTTTTAACGAATACATCTGTGTGGAAAAGTGGAATATATACTTCGCTCTGCTATATATATACGTTGAAATATACATAATAATCAAGCACAGGCTGGTTGGCTGGCTGGCTCACTAGAGCAACGCATTTCTTTACGTCGAAATAAATTTTTGATTTCTTATTTCTTAGTAAGTTTAGATATTGATATTGCCCCAGACACAAATAAACAAACGCAATATTTCGTATTTGCCATATTCTGGAACTCTCAACCGTTCCAGGATCTACGTGGACGCGATCATCAACCACATGACGGGCACGTGGAACGAGAACGTGGGCACCGGCGGCAGCACCGCTAACTTCGGCAGCTGGCACTACCCCTCCGTGCCTTACGGCAACAATGACTTCAACTGGCCACAATGCGTCATACAGGGCAGCGACTACGGCTGTTGTCCACAGAGGGTGAATATTAACAAATTCATTAAATCTTTATATATGTATTTACGTGTATTATCGCTGTTAATGTAAATTTATTGGTGTTTATTATGTTACCTATATGGTTTTATTTATTTGTTAGCGGCAGGCCACGCTCCGCTCTGGAGCACTTGGGGCTATCGGCACTGACTGAAAATCAGCGCTGAGGGTTCACACCCTCAGCACTATGCTGAGTCAGTTGCCATTTGCAGCAGCAGAGACACACCGCGACAATTTCTGAAAAGTGTTCCTATTATTTTTTATTACTATTTTATGCTGTCCATGTTTTGTTTTGTTTTAAGTTTTAATTAATGTGTGTCGTTTGTTGCTGCAATAAATGTTTCTCTTTCTTTCTTTCTTTCTTTCTTTCTTTCATTAACATTGTGCAGCACCGTTGATTTCTGCAACTGCCACTGCCCCGTCGTACCGTTTAGAGCCAATAATAATAATAACAATAACTTCCACACAATACAATCATTTGACCTGGTCCCATACTAGGATACCCTGTGCTATGCTAACCAGGCAAGGACGTCACAAACATGAAAATACACCCAGACTGAGGCCATTTGTACAATTGTACGGCGGCCCCCAGTGGGAATCGAACCCACGACCTCTGTTTTGGTAGCAAAGCGCCTTAACGGCTAGACCAACGAGGCAGTCTAATGGCTTCAATTGGCTCCGATGCGTCATACAGGGCAGCGACTATGACTGTTGTCCCCAGAGGGTGAATATTAACAAATTCACTAACATATTGCAGCACCGTCAATTACTGCAACTGCCACTTTCCCTTCGAATCGTTTAGAGCCCATGGCTTCAATTGGCTCTGATGCGTCATACAGGGCAGCGACTACGCTGCGTTTGTTAGTAAAAACTACTCCGAATCTTCTGAAACGACGTCCAAAAAAGTTATGAAAAAAGTATCGGACTTAGAACAGTAGGTTTTCCAGTCTTCCTACTTTAAGAACATTGGATGTGGGTGTGAATTGAGAAAGTTATAGGTGGTGTCCTATGACGCCCGGGCTTAGGAGACATAGACTTTAATTGGCCCCAATGCGTGCAACCATTTCGTGTGTATTCCTGAGAGGGTAAATGAACAGAAGCATAAATATAATAACTTAAAAGTAGTCATAGGGGTCAGCAACTAGCACTTTGTCCACTAACTAACACGACCCCTCTGTGCCATAAGCCGCCAGCAACTACGACTGGTTTCCTGAGAGGGTGATTAAATATGAATAAAACACCAAAAAAAAAACAGAAACGCTTTAATGTAGCCACAGATGTAGCACCGTTGACTACGGCACAACAAAAGTATAGATTTTTTTAGGTCTGAGACACACAGAAAAGACGTGGGGCGAAGGCGCGAAAAACACGCGTCGTATTTCCAATTCATTTTCATACAAAATGTGCTTAAGGGACGGAACGAAGCCCACACTGAAGAGACGGGGCGAGGCCGAGGGCCCAAACTCTATACAACGCGTCGCATCTTTTCCGCGCCCTCGCCCCACGTGTGGTCAGGGCCTGATGTAGCCTCCATAACATGGTTGTCCTACTACCGGGCATGGGTCATATCATAGCGTAGATACATCTCTTTATTACAGGTCCGCAACTGCGAGCTCTCTGGCCTCAAAGACCTGAACCAGGGCTCAGAATACGTGCGCCAAATGATCGTTGGTTTCATGAACGGCCTTATCGGCATGGGCGTAGCTGGGTTCAGGTGAGTAAGTTTAAAACTTCGATGACTTGAAGGCCTCTCAATACATGGCTATTTCTGTCTATTTTGGGTCCTTCTCCTGAATCAGTTTATTTAATGAAAATCTTTGGAGGTGAGGAAAGTTTTTTTTATTTCCTGCGATTGGCTTATCTTACCTAATACGTGAAATTCGCAATGTAAAGTTTGGTTAAGGGTCATATTTTTTTTTTTTTACGAAGGTAGACATAATTTGTTAGGACTAATTTAATTTTTGTTGTTCTAAGTTATTGTTAAGCACCTTAAAAAATTGAAAATAAAATTCACTCCTCGTGACGTCATTTGCGAGAGCTTTTTCCCCACCTGATGCACGACTTTGTTTCTTAAAATTTTGTAGTAGGCGCAAGAAAATTTGAAAAAAAGTTGAAAATAATGCATCGGATGAGAATACCTGTCATACTTGTCAGACTGACGTTCGTTTTGGTTGTTTGTTTGAACTGCTTGTTGTGGGTAATCTGTGGGTGAAAAGATCGACAGTCGGGCCGAAAATTTTTGTGTTGACCGGTCATAGCGCGATGGAATAAGGTCCACACTGATTTCTATGTTGATCTGGCTGCCAAATGTACTATCTTGCAAATGACGTCACAGTCGGTCACAGTGAAAGGCAAATATATCGTGATTTTTTTATTCAAAATGCCGATATTGATAATATTTCCTAGCTTTAACAGGGGCATTATTGTTATTTGAACTATATTGGTTGCATTGGTTGTTAATTTAGCCCTACAAAAAAAAAAAACTACATTGCGAATTAGCGAAATTGTAGGGGAATGTAACAGTGCAGTTGGCCCATAAAACATTTTTGTAGTAGTCTAACCCCATTTGGACAGTAATGTCGGTGCAGCGTTTTCCATGTACTCTTAAATAAGCAGTATTGATTGGCATCATAAGTCTTGAATTCTTGATGTCTGGCCCTATCACTTTTACATATTTTACAAAACTGAGGGTGATCTCAATGTTTTCCACTATTGTAACTGGACTGCTTCAGATAAGCCTCTTACTGCCCTCCCTATTATCTACGAGTATTAGGGAGTGCAAAACAGATAATTATTGTAATAATAATATTTAAAAACAAAAAAAAAATTAAACAAAAAAATTGAAATCGTAGAACAAAATACAGGTCAAGCTCTAATTGACGTGTTACAGGTATCCCGCATTTGATACGTAACGGTGTAGGAATCAGAATCTTAAAATGATTAAAAATTGTTATACGACTTAAATTTTTTTCAAGTGTACCTACACAGCTATCTCACCGAAATTTCATCTACAAAACAAAATCCTGCTCAATTAAGACTTGTCTTGGTGCCAAACTAGGACACCCTGTGCTACGGTAATCCGGCAAGGATATCACAATCACAACCAAGAAAACTCACCCACCCTTTGTATAAATCAAGCGCAGCGGCCTTCAATAAGAATGGAACAAAAAAAATAATCTCCCAAACCCCCCAGAATCGACGCGGCAAAGCACATGTGGCCGGGCGACCTGAGGGTCATCTACGGCCGCCTGCACAATCTTAACACGAACCACGGCTTCCCGGCCGGCGCGCGCCCTTACATCTACCAGGAGGTCATCGACCTCGGCGGCGAGGCCATCACCCGTGACGAGTACACGCCCTTGGCCGCCGTCACGGAGTTCAAATTTGGATTGGAGCTGAGCAAGTGAGTTATTATTGTTTGGGGGCTCCAGGAAGTAACACTAGCGCCACCGAGGCAATAGTTATTTTTTTATAGGTGGAACTGTAAAGTGCAGTTTTTGTAAATACGATCTGTAAAAGAAGATTTTCATTGGTAGCGCTAGTTATCCCGCTGGATCCCCTTAAGTTAGAGGGAAATTGTAGATAGTTTAAAGGTAGTTAAATTAGAAAGGTAGAGAAATTGGAAAGAGATGGTAGTTACAAACATAGATAGAGAGAAACGATAACGCACGCATGCACCGACTCACACAATCACACACACATACTCACACACACATTCACATACATACACACACACACACGCAGCAAACACACACACACACACACACACACACAAACACACACACACACACACACACACACACACACACACACACACACACACACACACACACACATACACACGCATCAACATCGCTGAAGCGAAACAGATTTGTCAGGGTCGTGGCAAATGGCAAACCCTGATCTCCGCTTACTCCTCCGGGATACGGGCGTGAGTATATGTATTTGAGTATACTTCTTGCCTCTTCTTTCAGCGCTTTCCAAGGAGGCAACCAGCTCAGGTGGCTGGTCAACTGGGGACCCCAGTGGGGTCTGTTGGCTCACCAGGACGCTCTCACCTTTATTGATAACCACGACAACCAAAGAGGTAAGAGCCCATATTCGTCCACTACCGGCCATAGGCCTTCCCAAGGCACGCCACTCCTTTCTGTTCTTCGCCATCCATTGTTGCATGCCATTAATGAATATTGATTAAGCGAAATACGTATGTCAGGGTCGTGCCAATTGGCAAACTTTGAGCTTTGCCTATCGCTCCGGGATACAGGCGTAAGTTTTTGTATGTGTGTGTAATGTCATGTGCAATAATAGTTATTTAAGATACACGTGCGGAAAGTAAGAATTTATACGAATAAGTGCCACTCGTGTTTTCATTGGCACGCATTCGGATAAAAACCTTTTACGCTCAAGTATCTTACAACATTTTTCAATGCATTTTGCGAGGAAATACAACAAAAAAAAATAAGTATAATAAACAACATTTTTTTGGACAGCAAAACCTTCTTGCATCTTTGTAATTTTTTAAATTTTATGACTTGCACCATGCACCACAGAGTCATAAACTTTAAAAAATTACTTTTCAACACACCTGCTCGTAAAGTAGGTCTTATTACAGCCTATTTACACTGATAATGCAGAATATTACCCATGCCGTGCCTTTTACATTACATTATCGCACTGGTGCCTTTTCATTACATATCTTTTTAAATATTAGCAAGAAGTATTAATGTTTCGAAAACAGCTAAGTAGTTATTTGCGTAAATATAAAATTCAATTCAAAATGTGATAAATAATTAAAGAATTTCATGAAACTGCTTGTTAGCTTGTTGGTATTTATATTTTGACGGTGTATTTTTACCTGTAAATACCCAATTTCAAAATTTATAAATATGTGGCTGATTAGCTACTTTGCCGGTGCCCTTATCTCAAACTTGCGCGCGCATGCAGCGCTGAGCGCGCGAAAAAATAAAATTACGGCCGCCATCTTTTAAAAGGGTTTATTTCACGCGTGAAATAAAGGATTTCAGTACTGTTTTATTTCACGCGTGAAATAAAGAGTCGGTTTCCGCATAATTTTGTTACACAAAAAAGAAAACTTTGCGAGCAACTGCATTGAAAAGGATATTATTTATCTATAGTCCGGTTAATTAAAGAATGAGAGTGAATGACCATTTGCTTGTCGATCACACAACATAGACGGCTAAATTTTATTAACGAGAAGCAAATAATTGTTCAAGAATCCCCTTTAATGAAGGCTGCTGTTACGTCACGCTGTCTCGCTCGCGCAAACTAAAGTTTTTAATGATTGTAAAAAACCGGCCAAGTGCGAGTCGGACTCGTGCACGAAGTTTTCCGTACCATTATGTATACAAGATTTGAATATTTCAAACCTGTTGCCGTTATTAATATCGAGCAAAAATCGGCAAAAAAATCACGTGTGTTGTATGGGAGCCCCACTTAAATATTTATTTTCTTCTGTTTTGTTGTTGTTATAGCGGCAACAGAAATAACACATCTGTGAAAATATCAACTGTCTAACTATCACGGTTCGTGAGATACAGCCTGGTGATAGACGGACGGACAGACGGACAGCGGAGTCTTAGTAATAGGATTTCTTACCCTTTACGTACGGTGATCTGAGG
The DNA here is from genome assembly GCA_947308005.1 of Yponomeuta malinellus. Lineage (NCBI taxonomy): Eukaryota > Metazoa > Arthropoda > Insecta > Lepidoptera > Yponomeutidae > Yponomeuta > Yponomeuta malinellus. The sequence goes on along the minus strand of OX371006.1, from coordinate 7,316,747 downwards.
GTTCGATCTACATCTTCACTAATAATATAAAGAGGAAAAGTTTCTAAGTTTGTATGCAGGAGGTAATCTCGGAAAGTACTCAACCGATTTAAAAATTCTTTCACCAGTATTTAGAAGGGATCTTTAAAGTGCACATATGCTATAGGTTAATCCGTTAATCACGCGAACGAGCTCGGGGGCACTGCTAGTAGATAATAAAATTACGGACATTCAAGATATATTTTTTTCTTATCCTGTGCCTTGTTTTGGGTACTAAAATTAATAATTTTGAAAACAACTTTTCTTTATCAGAAAAAAAACAGGAGGATATAATAATATATGAAATAGGAAAAAAAATGTGTTTAATACATCCGTTATTTTAATACGTATTAGATCAAACTCTCAGACCACATTTATCAAAAATATACTAATTTTATTCAAATCACAATAAATCATAGATTGTGCGAGCGAGACTGCTCGACGAAAAAGCAGCCTTAAGATAGATAGATAAATAATTTATTTACATAAAACACACACACGTACTTATGTAAAGCAAAGTAATACAAATCCATTTAAAAGTCACAATACGAAGAAAGAATATAACAAAACAATAACATACAGAAAAAAGCAAAAACACACTGGAAATTAGCCAGACACGGTACGGCAGGAGTACAAGAGTGACCAACGTAGGTGTGGCAAATGTGAATGGGCTCCGACTCAGTATGTGCTGAAAGTTAACAGTGCTACATGTGTCTAAAGTCGTCAGTGACAATCGCCAACTTCGCTAGCCGAAATGAATTTGTCACATATCTGCTATCACTCCTCAGGCCACGGCGCAGGGGGCGCCATCCTAACCTACAAACAAGCGAAGGCGTACAAGGGCGCCATCGCGTTCATGTTGGCGCACCCTTACGGTGAACCGCAGCTCATGAGCTCGTTCGCTTTCCAAAACACCGAGGCCGGACCACCGATGGACCACGCCGGGAATATCATCTCGCCTTCCATCAACTCGGTAAGTCGACAAAGAGGCCACATAAAAGATGATTCAGATGATTCAGCTTGTAGACGTTAGAATAGAATAAAATAGAAAATCTTTATTCGGTACTTATACAGTTATAGAATACGTATTTACTTGTTAATTTTTTTACTTTTCAAACTAGCTGTTGCCCGCGACTTCGTTCGCGTGGTAATTTTGATGTGTATTTTTCCGGGATAAAAAATAGCCTATGTGCTAATACAGACTATAATTTATCTCTGTGCAAAATTTCATCCGGATCCGTTTAGCCGTTTTTGCGTGAAAGAGTAACAAACATCCATCCATACATACAAACTTTCACGTTTATAATATTAGTAAGGATGTTTATTTCTGTTTCTACTATGCAGGTTAGGTTAGGTTAGGTTTCTCGTACACTCACAAACTGTTATGCCAGCGCCTCAGGCCGGCCACGTATGGTCGGAATTCCGTTTCGGAATTTCGATTCGGAATTCCGTAAATACATACGTTTATTTCCGTCTGTGTGGCGCCGGATTAAGAATAGCGTCACTCCGTTTCATTCAGTGGATGTCGTAGAAGGCGACTAAGGAAATAAATGACCAGGAGATGGGCAGCAGCGTCTTCCTGAGATTCCAACCGCGTACTGCGATCGCCAACCCGCCTGCCGAGCGTGGCGATTATGGCAAAACCCTTCATAGTTAGGAAAACCATGAGGGAGGCCTATGTCCTGCAGTGGGCGTCAAATGGCTGATGATGATGATGATTTCCGTTCGGAATAGCAACGCTCAGTTGAGAACCGCTAGCTCAGCGAATGGACTACCATTTTCTGAATTGCATTGTTGCTGTATCTTGCTGGTAAAAAGAAAATACGTTGCGAGTTGCGTTCGGAACGGCTTTATTCCGTACGGGATTCCAGACGCGCAGGCTACCACGCGGAATTCCGTACCGGGAAAAATTTCGGACGGAAAACTACCGTATGTATGTGGTAGATCTGTAGGTTTGTATGAATTTACTGCGCTCGTGATCCCGAATTGAAATTCTGAAACGGAATCCCGACTGTATATGGCCGGTCTTACTTGGCTATTTAAAAATATATATATTTATTCAGTTTACATGCATGATTCTTACGTCTAATTGTCGCCAAATTTCAACAGAAGTTTGTAGGCGGCTCGCACTTTTACATTATAATTGCACATGCATACTTAATTAACTATTTCTTCTAATTATGATATTATATCCTATTTTATTCATAAATTGTAGTGTTTGTTTACTCAATAATTAAAGTAGGTAAGACTAGAATTTGAGGCACACAACAATGTAGCGTATCTAACTTAAGTTGCCCTTTTATAGTTTTTTTGCTCAGCGTTTGCTCTTGTTTCAAAACAGGAACTTCGTCACATATTATACGAATTATGTAGGTACTCTCCGCATCCTAGTGGGTAGAACATTAGACTCGGGAGCGAGAGACCCAGGTTCGATTCCCAGTGCAGTAAAGATGATGGACGGTGATGGAAAGATGGTTCAGCTTATAGACGTTTATTTTTACATGTTTCTAGCACATTTATTGGTGGTTATCACGCAAATATGAGTGGCTAATTGAGGCGGCTTTCATTTACTGTTAACAGCTGTAAGTTGTGCAAATTGCAATTGACAGACAAACAAATAAACAATTGACAGATGTTAGCAGTAGATTAACAGACTTTTATTGTACGAGAAACCGGGGGAAAGTGCGTGCTGAGTGCGTAAATGCTATTAATTTTCATGTGGTAATTTTTGTTTGACAAGAAATTAAGAACTGACGACCAACCGTGGAGCGGCATAGGAAAAAGAAGAGTAAACCTGAAGCCTAATTATGCGCACCAAATCCTGTCCGAATCCTAACGTTTGCGATAGAAATTTGCATGGAATGTGACCGTTAGACGGCTGGAATCGTTCGGGATTTGGTGCGCGAAATAGAGGAGCAGGCCCTGATTTCGACTAAACCCTCGCCAGGATGGCACCTGCGGCAACGGCTGGGTTTGCGAGCACCGTTGGAGGCAGATCTTCCAGATGGTGGCATTCCGCAACGCGGCGGCCGGTACCGGCGTCAACGACTGGTGGGACAACGGGGCCAACCAGATCGCCTTCTGCCGCGGCGGCAGCGGGTTCGTCGCCTTCAACAACGACAACTGGGACCTGAACCAGAATCTGCAGGTTTGTTGCCTGGAGTTTCATAGTAGATCAAGACTAATCTAAAGCCACAAATCACATTTCCCTCAAATATTGAAATAGTATTAGTGTATTGTTATCGTACAGTAAAGTGTACTCTATTTATCTATATAAAGCTTATAGTAAAAAATCGGCCAAGTGCGAGCCGGAGTCGCGCACGAAGGGTTCCGTACAATTGGGAATTTGACAAAATATCAAATGAGTTACTTTTAAAACGGAATTTTGTATGAAAATACTTGCTTATGACGTCACATTTCAGAGCACTCTTTTTATGTTTAATCTGTTAAAAAATTGTAACAACTGGTAATTGACTAAAAGAGATACCTTTTCCGAGATATTTTGTAATTTTTGTTTTAATCGAGCATATGAAATAATTTATTGTTGATCGTGTCAAATACCGTATTTTCTATACACACAACACATACACACAGATCGAGAAAAAATGGCAAAAAATCAGGTTTGTTATGTGGGAGCCCCCTTTAAATATTTATTTAATTTGAATTTAGTTATTTATTTTTAAAGCGAATATACTACTAAATATTCTGTGAATATTTCAAGCGTCTACGGTTAAACGGTAACACCGTTATTAATAATAACGAGCAAAAAACTGCAAAAAAATTACGTTTATTATATGGGAGCCCCCCTTAAATTCTACTTTTAATATTTCTTGTTATAGCTACATCAGAAACACATCATCTGTGAATTTTAACTGCCTAGCTATCACGTTTCATGAGATACAGCCTGGTGACAGACAGACAGACAGACTGACGAACAGACAGACAGACAGACGGACAGTGAAGTCTTAGTATTAGGGTCCCGTTTGGCACCCTTCGAGTACGGAACCCTAAAAAGATATACGCGTCGGATTGAGAACCACCTCCTTTTTTGGAAACCGGCGAGGTTGGCGTGACTGTGAAGAGGCCTATGCCCAACAGTGGGCGTCTTTCATGGGCCGTATAGATCCGTGTGGCGCCGGATTAAGAATAGCGTCACTCCATTTCCTTCCGTGGATCTCGTAGAAGGCGACTAAGGAAATCATTACCAGGAGACGGGCAGCAGCGTCTTCCTGAGATTCTAACCGCATACTGCGATCGCCAACCCGCCTCCCAAGCGAGGCAGTTATGGCAAAACCCTTCATGGTTTGTAAAACCATGAGGGAGGCCTATGTCCTGTAGTAGGCGTCAAACGGCTGATGATGATAGACAGATTCGTTCAATTTTCATCTACACCGTTGTCTGTTATTCCAGACCTGCCTACCAGCCGGCAGATACTGTGACGTCATCTCCGGTGAGAAGAGCGGCAACTCTTGCTCGGGAAAAACCGTGACTGTGGGCAACGACGGACGGGCAACCATCTACGTTGGCGCCCACGAGTATGATATGATGCTGGCCATCCACGTTGGCAGCGAGGTAAGCCTATATAGAAGAACGGGTGATCGTGCTCTTGAATCACCCATGGTGTATAGCCATGAATTGAGGCAGTCAGCGCAAAAGTGGCCAAATCCACAATTTTTCATATTCGTATAGTCAGCACAAATCTTTTTGGCGGTAACGTGAACATAGTCACAGATCGTTTGCACATCGCTTACTGTCTTTACACTGTATGTGTGAGTAATTGACTAATAGTAATGTACTACGCAACAAACTACGCCGGCCTATCCCTATTTTCACCCATGGATAACAGATGGCGTTGTAGACATTATTTTTGCGCGTATTGTTTTTGCCTACGAAGCAGACTATGTATTCAATTTAAAGTCATGAAAATGTGTAGCTCATTATCTCCATACTATGTTAAGCTTAGGCAACTTTTGCGCTGACGGCCTCAATTTTGGGTGGTTTGCAAGTTATAGCATAATGAACGTGCCTTAACAATAGTTATCGGATACGCAAGTTTTTAAAAAAAAGTCACTTTAAAAAATATCCCGACTGGAACTCGAATCTATTAGAACCATCAGTGGCCATCCAGGGCGGTGCGTGTGTGCTGCGGGTCCGCGGGTTATTGTTCTGATTGACGGAGAGGCGGCACTAATTGTTTGCGCATTTTTTGAAACAAGATAAAATTTTCTAAACTCGAAATAAGGTTTACAAATATTTTTTAACTGAACTTTTAACCGATAACTATTTTATGTAGCAATAGTTATTGGTTAAAATGTACATTTCAGCCATTATAAGCCACACATAATGCCACACATAATGAGAGAACTTTTTTGTACTTAATAAACAATTAAGAAAAATTTTAAATAAAATTACAAACCGACCGAAACACTACATAACTAAAAAGTTAGAAATAATTTAAACAATTAGAAGTAGGTATACATGTAGATATTGTAGAAGTATAATTTGGAGTCTGTGCCCAAAATACTGCTGGTCATGAAACTTTTTAGTGATTTAGTGTTTCGAAGTCGGTTTTTATTTTTTATTAAAAAAAAAATATTTTTCCATTTTTAGTGGGGGAGCGGGAGAAAAATAAGTCCCTTATTACCATAATTTACCCTACTTAATTCGTTGCTTTAAATCGATTTTCTCAATTTCCATCTCCGAAAGTCTTTACCAGAACATCACCAAATGAACTTGGGACTACTTTTACGCTATTTTATGTAACATACGGATACCACTAAAGGATGGGCCCCATCAGGCCTTATTTACTGCTGTCCATTGAAGAGTTTCGTTCTCCATCTCTGAAAGTCTTCATCAGATTTTTGGTATAATAAATGTCTTTCTTCTTCTTCTTCTTCTTCTAGATCTTCACCAAATTAAAATGGGACCAATAGGACGTTATATTTATGCAAACCAAAAAAGAATTGTCGAAATCGGTTAAGATTTGACGGAATTATGCCAAAAAAAATATATATAGGCGTCGAATTGATAACCCCCTCCTTTTTGAAGTCAGTCAAAAATTCAAAGACGTCACTTTGTTTTAGTTGTATGTAGACTCTTGGCCACCTAAAAATGCTATGCTAAAAAATAGCTGATGTACGCTAATAATTGTTCACCAACAGTAGTTTATGAAAATTTATTGCCCGACAGATGACTTGAACAAAAATTCGCAAATACATTAACGCATTAACGTCTACATGTAATAAAATTACGGACATTCAAGAATTTTTTTTATCCTGTAGCTAGTTTTTCATGGAGAAAATTTGAGGCTAATTGTATTAATAATTTTAGAAATACCTTGTTTTCCTCAAAATTAAGTATAGGAAGGACAAAATGTATTTGAAATGTCCGTAATTTACCACCTATCAAACCCGCATTTATTTGATAAATGCTCTGATTTTAATAAAATAAGTATCATATCATAAGCAGCCTATATACGTCCCACTGTAGGGCACAGGCCTTCTCTTAGGGAGAGAGTATGGGCCTAATCACCACGCGTGCCCACCGCGGATTGGCGATTTCAAGCGCTGAGGTATTGGAAATGCTCAGATTTCCTCACGATGTTTTCCTTCACTTATGAGTATCTATACCTACTCATTTTATTAAAATCACTAAAAATGTGAGATTTTGCGAGCAAGACAGCATGGGAGACGTAAGAGCAGCCCTAATACAGCCCTAATGTTATAACGGTCACGTTTCATAAAATAATTGTTTGTATTTATGTTTGTCCGTGACCAATTTGGTTCGCAGCCAATCTTTTGTATTACAAGAGGTGAATGGCTTTTTGTGGCTATTTGAGAATTATGATGGCATTGACTGATATCTCCACAGTGGAGTCTATAAATTCTGAGCCACTGAACTTTATTACAAAACAGAATGTCAAAGCTATTAAAAAGCGATATAATCGGTAATTGAAAAATTGTGCATTAAAAAATGTTTTGTTTTTTTCAGTCGAGACTGTAAAGGCAATGATCTGACAAAAGAATCGAAGATATTTTGGGAAAAGTAAGTGAAAAGCTATTCAAAATGGACTGAAATCAAAGATGAAATAATAAAGAAACCTCATAAACATTTAAGACACCTGTTTTATTTTTATTATAGTTCCAAGAATATCCGTCCCAAAAAAACCGGACAAGTGCCAGTAAGACTCGCGCCCTCAGAGTTCCGAATAAACGATGTCAAACTTAACTTTGCAGTAACTAAGTGATACGAAACAACTGTAAAGATAAGTTTTTATATTTTTTTTATGACACAACTACAAATTAATTTCTTCATTTGTACGATACGGTACAGTGCTGTTCGCTTCTTGACAAATTACATGATTATGGATCAACGGAAGGTTTCAATATAAGTTACTATATTGAGTTTGCTAGTATTCTTACGTTAAATTACAAGCTTGAGTTTGACACGTTCAAGGGACGTTTGTGAAAAAAAGGGCGTACTGTACAAGTAAGGAAAACTAATGGAAAATGGTTAAAACTAGTATAATTGTGAAATAGCAGAAAAGTTGGGTAATGTGATGGTGGCAGCATGAATAATACACAATGAAAGAAAGGAAAAAGATTCAGAAACACAAAATGACTCCAAGGACTCTTTAACAAAGGGTCTTAACAACGGACGGACGGAAGGTCGGACGGACGCACGGACGGACGGTCGGAAGGACGGGCGGACCTACAGATGGACGGATCGACAGACGGTCACACGGACGGAAAACAAAGTGATCTTATGAGGGTTTCTATTCTATTTCATTTCAACCAAAATGAAATCGGGGTTCTCTTGAATAAACATTTTCCTTGAATCGTACTATGAGTGAATCATACTGCTGAACTACGAGTTCTTTAAATAACGCAAAACCTGGAAATGGTTTATTCAGGTTTTTTGATATTAATCTTCTTGCAACAAGCAAAAGTTTAATAATTTCACGTTCCAAGATTGTATAAAAATACAAAAATAAATTAATTTTTTTTTTATTTGTTCCTCTAAACTTTATTTTAAATGCAATAACAAAAGTCTTGGGTAAAAAGAAATACCGTTGTATGACACGATTACTTAAAGTATGTATTTCAAAGAATGCGTCCCGCTTAAACAACGTAGTTGCTAATATTGTAGATATAATAGGTAGACAAATATTTATTCGGTGCTATGACTGCATATTAACTCTTAATATTTACTGGTTTACACCAGTAGTCTTGTTATAAATAACACTGGAAGCGTGATTCCCACGGCAACACATTACGTCGACGATTTGCGTTATGATAGTTCGTTTGACCACAAGTAATAAATCATATATTCAAATTTCACAATGGTACGATACCTACCACGAATCTTCGGCATAATCCCCATGAGAGGTGAACGATAAATTCGGACCTATTTGCACGTAAATTTTGTGGGTGCTTCACTAACTGCACTTCATATGACAAATGTACCATTTACCGTAGGCTTGTACCTTAAGTTTAAAGTGATAGGGATTAAATTGCTGTAAAATAAACCAACAGGTAAGCTGGTAATAGAATGTTGACGTAAACAAATTGATTTCCGTTTCACAGTTCAGAGACAAAATGTTTGGACCAGAAAGTCCGGTGAAAAGAGACAACATACGCCTAATACACTGCAGCGTGTTTTCAAATAAAACGCTAATCCTGAAACAGGTAATTCAGTGTAATTCAAACATTTCCTATTAGCAAAAAAGAGTATTTTTTTTAAATATATATGTTAACTTTCTGATCACATCTTCCGAAGAATCGGCTATAGGGTACAAAGGTTCTTAAGTGGAGACCAGGAATTGGCAAAAGCTGAATGATCTGAGGCAGATCGCTGGCAGCGGCTGGATGGGGATGGGCGAGAAGAGAAAGAAGTGGCGTGCCTTGGGGGAGGCATATGTCCAGCGGTGGGAGAGAATTCATCAAAGCAAACTATTTTTATTATGGAACGTAGTCTGAAATTTCGAAATACTACTAGTTGTTTCACTCATTCGGTAGATCGAATATCAAAACGGGGTACAGAACAGCTGATATATATTTCCCGATTTCAGAGTTGGTCCCCTAAAACAAAAGTTGTTTGTATGGACGAGTATAGTTACTAAAATATGTGTTATGTATAAAATAATAATTATATGTGTGTATTCCCTTGCTCTTTTATAGTGTGTAGATATATGAATTTTATAGTCATATATATATAGGCTCATATTCTTTTAATATAAATTATAATATATTATATGTGTAAGTCTACATTAATGTGTAAGTTTATTTAATTACACCTTATTGTTTTTTTTGCACGCCTCCCACCTTTTTTCTACCTCCTGCGGTTGACTGTTAGAAAATACTTATGGCATTAATTCCGCCGCATTCTACGATTTTTAATGTAAGTGCAATAAAAGTATCAATAAATAAATAAATATTGTTTACTGATGGAATGACTGCAGACTATTCGTTCGTTTATTTTTTTATAAGTTATTTTTATTGCACAGTAAAAACACATTTACATAAATGAAAACTACGTTCAAAGGCGGACTTCAATAGAAATTTCTTTCAGCCAGCCTAGAACATTTTGTAGCTGGTCAAATATTTATTGTGCAGATTAGGTATTTAATTAGTTCCCAAGAAAGATTAAAATCAATTAGGAATTGATTTCTGTTTTACTCTACACTGCAATTCAGATCCATTGAGTTGGCGGAACGTAAATATTTTCACTTCGTACGATTTATCGACTTACGAATGTTTTGGTTGTCGATGGCTCGGAATAGATTTGGAAACGATTTGGGTGAAAGAAAGACTTCTTATTCTTACATACCTACTGATGTGCCGCTGGGAATGTTATCAACTCACGTACGAGTAGGTAAATATATTTATACACCTAAGTTCGGAATTGGATATCAGCCGTTCGTCGATAATCATCCTTGCCGTTCGTATATAGTTAATTCTCCCAAAAAAGTAAACACAAATTGGTTTTTTAAAACTCACTAAAATATATAAGAATTTGGACCTTAGACCGTTACTTGAAATTGAAAAGGTCTATTTATCATGCATCACATTGCAAAAAAAACGGCCTTTTTTTAAATTGAGGATACAGATGAAAATATTTTTGCTCAGCCGAAATGTCACTCGACTTTCGAAGTTCTAGGTTTAGAAACCACTGTGGTAGGAAGGTAGGTATTTATATCGACAATGTTACTCACTTGTATCCAAACTACAATATCGACTTCATATTACTTTAACCAGTATGTAACCACACACGTTTGACCTTTACTAAAACATCCAAAAAACACACCCCGATCGATACTCGCCCACGGTTCCACGCAGAATCGGTAATCACCAAACATTTGTCTATTAATTTTTGAAGAGTTTAGAAAATTAGCTGTATGTAACATACCTTCTAATTGACGACGGTATACCTATATAGTTGCTGTGTATAAGGCTTTAACCTCGACCCAGTTTTTGTTCATACGTTAGTTAAAAGGCTGATGAAATAACTATTTCACTGCTCGTTCGCACAACGTTCGAATGCATTGGGAGAGTGTGTTACGGGAGTGGGGTGACCGGACGTCTTCGCATTCAATTTTAAGTTAAAATTCAATGGGTGAAAAAAGCATTGATTCAGAAGAAAGCAGGTCCTTGAGAAGGATGTATGTTACTTTGAATTACATTATACGCAATTATGTGATTAGAGAGCGGTATGGATTGAAGTAGGATGTAGTGACATTGAGAAAGGAATGTTGCGTTGATTTTGACGTATGGAAAGGATGCAGGAAGAAGGATCAAGGATCGAATTGTTATACATAAAGAAAGGCCGGTAAAGTTATGGCAAGTGGCAAACCGTGGTCTCCTGGCTGTCATCTACCCTCCGGGATGCAGGCGTGAGTTTATGTTGTTATGTGTTATTTATGAGTTAATATAGGTCTACCCGCCTTAGCACACCTACATATACATCTACACAAATATACTCGTAAGTTCTGCTCAGTTCCTAATTTAATTGGGCATTGTAATTTAGTTACAATGTCAGGCGCTGGCCACACAGAAGGGACGTGGGACGAGGGCGCGGAAAATTTGCGACGCGTTGTATAGAGTCCGCACTAGTCTCTTCTGTGTGGGCTCCGTCCCGCCCCTTCAGTAAATTTTGTATGAAAGTGAATTGGAAAGACGACGCTTGTTATCCGCGGCGCCCCCACGTCCCTTCTGTGCGGCCAGGGCCTTAGTGGACAACATAAAGATGATATTCCTACAAATATAGGAAAAAAAAACACTTGCAGCATAATTACACAGAAATAATGCTCTGGTTTTGAATAGAGCAAAAGACGGTGAGCGCCTTATCGAAACTGGCAGGTATTACTCGTATTTAAATCACGAATGTTAATGGAACGTGAGCGAGCTAATGCCCTTCCTGGAAGAGCGTGAACCTCTACTCGAAAAGAACTAATGACTTGAAGCATTCGCCGTTTAAGCTCTACCTACTAACACTAACGCACACGCTTGTTAGTTGTGTGAACGGAGCCTTACAATAGTCTATGAAATGTCTGTCGGATAGATTGAATAGTCGGTCTGTTTTGCAAAAGACAGGGGTTTGACGTGAAAATGTAGAACCGCAGCCAAGCTAATCTATGGGCTTTGTTTATGGGCTAACCAGAATAACTTGGGCTGCGACGTCTCTGAAGATATTCAGACCAAATTCAGACGTTTGCATGTCGTATTCGATACTCTGTCACGCATTTTGGATATAGATTTCGGTGAAATTTTGCACTAAATGATCACATTATTCGCTAATAATTTGACTTAAGTTATCAAAGTGAATTTGTTACATACAAAACATAGAGAGAAAACCTACGTGCGTGGATAGTACATAGGTAGATACATACACAGGTAGGCATGTACCTATGACTTTTCTTTGTAAGTTATGTACATTTGTGAAGTTATAGTAGCAATGCCACTCGCTAACGGTGAAGGAAAACATCGTGAGGAAAAATCAAAATCAAAATCAAAATCAAATTTTTTTATTCAAAGTAGCACAGAAACTGCGACTTAATGAACGTTACAAGTTAAACTAGGTGTCCATTTCAAAATCTAGATCATTTTGGAGAAAAAATGGACAAAAAAAACTCCAAACTTAGTCTTTTCAAGTCCTTAATTTACAGGATTTATATAAATGTTCTAAAACTCATGCATTGAACTGGCTTTAATTCCAGACATCATTGTCATCTAAATAATCTTTAATGTTATAGTAGCTTTTTTGGCACAAAGTGCGCTTCACACATTTTTTGAACCGCGTTTCTGGCAAGCTTATTATATCCTCAGGGATCTTATTGTAGAAACGTATACAATGCCCCATAAAGGATGTATTAACCTTTGCCAGCCTAAATTTTGGGAACGAAAGTTTATGTCTATTTCTAGTATTTACATTGTGTTGGCTACCTACAGTTTTAAAGTCACTGATATTTTTCCTAACATACATAATATTTTCATAGATATACTGACTAGCAACTGTTAGGATGTTGGTTTCTTTAAAGAAATCTCTTAACGAATCTCTATTGCCTAGCTTATATATGAATCTGATCGCTCTCTTCTGCAGGACGAAGATGGGTGTCTGAGCTATTCACATACCTCAGCGCTTGAAATCGCCAATCCGCGGTGGGCACGCGTGGTGATTAAGCCCACACTCTCTCTCTGAGAGAAGGCCTGTGCCCTACAGTGGGACGTATATAGGCTGCTTGTTGTAGGTAGATACAAATTTACGTCTATTCATTTATTTTAAAATAAATAAGAAAACTGATGGTCGCGGTGTCTGCTGCTAATTCAGCGGTGTGCTAAAGGGTTTGAGCTGTTAGCGCTGGTTTTCAGTCAGCGCCAGATGTAAAACAAGCGCTTCAGCGCGCGGCACTGCGGGCTTCAGTTGTCAGTGAAAATAAGTTTTGTCGTCATAATACAACGTACATACATTCACACACCCATTATATATACATATACAGTATAAAATATTACGAATATAACATAAGTTATGTTGGCATAATACATACGTACCTACATACATACATACATTACATGTATCATCATCAGCCATTTGAAATCGCCACGCTTGGCAGGCGGGTTGGCGATCGCAGTATGCGGTTGGAATCTCAGGAAGACGCTGCTGCCCGTCTCCTGGTAATAAATTTATTTCCTTAGTCGCCTTCTACGACATCCACGGAAGGAAATGGAGTGACGCTATTCTTAATCCGGCGCCAGACGGATCATGATTACATGTATAATGATTACATGTATAAGGGATTAACACAGAGAGAGATTTCTTTGATATGATCAAGAGTCAGAGAGTGAGGAGAGAGTCGTATAGCAAGCGAAGTTAGTTGCAGCGAGAAGTATGGACAGGATAGGGAAGTCTGCTGCTCAAGCAAATATGCCCTGAACTTAAAAAAAATGATTGCACAATCTGCTAGATAGGTATACTTTTAGTGGTAATATCTAATAAAAGAAAAAAACTATACACTAATCATGTGGTGTTGAGCAATTAAATTCAATTCAATTCAAATATTTTTATTCATTGTAAAAACAGAATGTTTACTTAATGAACGTCAAAGTTGTTAGTTTCACAATTAATGGATTATGTGGAGAAGAGGCTAACAAAGAAACTCCACATTTATTCTTTTCAAAACACGTTTTAACTTAATTAACAGAGTTTTCAACTTAAAATATTAGTTATGAATGTGTTGAACACTAGTCACAATCGTCCTTTAAATAATATTAATCTACTGTTTAATGCCAAACATCTTTGTCTTCTAAATAATCCTTGATGTTATAGTAAGCCTTTTTGCACAGAATGTGCTTAACACATTTTTTAAATCGCGTTGGAGGTAACTCTAATATATCTTGAGGAATTTTGTTGTAGAACCTTATACAGTGCCCCATAAAGGATGTGTTAACTTTTGCAAGTCTAAATAGTGGAAATGACAATTTATGTTTATTTCTAGTATTAACAATATGGTGGCCACCAACATTTTCGAAGTCTTTGATATATATATATTTTTTTATTTATTTTTTTATTTTTATTTTAGAGCAACCATGAAAACAGTTTTTTTACGCGTAGCGATTCTTCGTAATTTATTTTATATGTATCTTTAAGCTAACCTCTGCGGCTTTTCCTGTAAATGAGCGTCGGCAGTGGAGTATGTTCCCTGACGACTTGAGGCCTGGGGCCTTTTGCCAAATTTAGTTTTTAAGATTTTTTCAATTATGTACTTTATTTAATTTTTGTTGGCAATAAAGATAATTCTACTTTCACTTTCACTTTAATAGTTGGTGGAAGACCAAGGTTTAAAAATATAACAAGAGTTCCATATAGTAGTACCATATAGTGTGCGGTGGTAGCGCAGCGGTAGAACGCCGGCCTCACATTCAGGAGCTCGTGGGTTCGAATCGCGGCATGGTTGTTTTCCAAATTACGTGCATTTGTAAAGTTGTAGTATCAATATACCACTCGCTAACGTGAAGGAAAATATCGTGAGGAAACCTGTGTGCCTGAGGTGTTGACATACCTCAGCGCTTGAAATTACTAATCAGCGGTGGGCGCGCGCGGTAATTTTAAGCTCATAATCTCTCTGAAAGAAGGCCCGTGTCTTCTAGTGGGGCGAATACAGGCTACATAAATAAGTACATATACGTCCATTCTGTTATTTATCATAATGCTCGAATTTCACGTGAATAAAGTTGGGGGCTGGCAACATATTCTATCAGAAGGTTGACAAACAGCGTACATACCTGCCAACTCCCATAATATGTTCACCTAATTTATTATTAATGGACACCTGTCTCTATGATTCTACGCCTAAGTAAATAGAAACTATCCAGTAGTGACTAGTCCTTCTTCCTATTACCAAGAGGGTCACAATCCAATGAACGACTTTCATCACCTAAGTACGAGAATTACCCGAAAAGTTTTGCTTTACATTACGTTTGGGACGAGACAAATGTAGTTATGTACGTGTAAGTTAGTAATAATTTACCACGGGTAGGTAGCGATTCGCCGTGATTTCCCGCGTGATGCCTGATTAACAGTCGAGTAAGAACATCTTGCGGTGTTTTTGTAGGGTTCCGCACCCGAAGGGTGCCAAACGGGACCCTATTACTAAGTCTCCACTGCCCGTCTGTCTGTCTGGCTGTCTGTCCCTAGTCTGTATCTCAAGAACCTAGGCTAGTTAGTTAGGCAGTTGAAATTTTCACAGATGATGCATTTCTGTTGCCGCTATAGAAAAAAATAGAAAAAGAAAAAGATAAATAATACACGCCTTAAACGCACGAATGCTACCAAAATTAATAGGTGGATCGACTATACTACTTTCTGAGGTACATACTTATAATAACGTAGGTACCTTATCAATAATGTGTAGTGCATACGAAAGTGTAAGTTCGAATATAACGTACCTATACCTGTTATTTTGACCAGTATGTGCCATACAACCTTCTAACTAGGCTCTCTAAAATACCTAAGCCAATAAATGTTTCCATTAAACCCAAAGAGCCGCTATAAATCTGACGCGACACACCAGCCATCGACAAATGCACTTTAATTATGAAAACGCAATTCCAAAGGGGCGTAGAGCTAAGAACGCCTTACATTGCTGCTCCCACAGCATATGAACTTCTTAAGAGTATTAATAGAGTAGCAGTGTATTTCGAAAATGACCGCAGACCCAACGTTCGCCGCGGAAACGCCGTACCTCCAGTTAACAAGCAAAATTGAGTTACAATTTCTTTACGACGTAGGAACGACCGACTATGCTCTAGCTGTAACAAAATTGCAACTCAAACATAGTTAGCAACGTGTCTCAAAGTGGGCGTCAGGTATCCGAGACTTTGGGCCGGTTTCTGAATTGAGGATTTCTTTAAGTAGATACTTAAGTAACGTTCCGTCACGCTCAAGGCCGTCTTTAACCTATTGGAGGCCCTGGGCACATTACGATAAAATGGGGCAACTACAACCTTGACTTGAGAATCGCTCGTAGCCCCGGCTGCCTGAGTGATCTTAAACGATCACGAAGGTTAAGCAACACAGGGCGCGTTCAGTGCATGGATGGGTCGCCGTCTATGCCTAACGCTAGTGGCATTTTTCCGAGCGGTTCCGTGCTTCGCAAGGCACGTTAAGCTGTTGGTGCCGGCTGCCGTCGATAGATGGCAGTCGTTAAGCCAAGTCAGAGGCCTTAGGGCGGCTTGACAACTTCTGACAGTAGGCGAGCCACTAGTCTACAAGCCTCCACCAATCCGGACTTGGCCCCCGTGGTGGAGTATGGCCTATACCTTCCTCAGGGAAGAGACCCGTGCCCCTCGGTGGGGACATAATGGGTTGATGATGATGACAACCTTGACAGAACACTATTTTGTTAGATTACACTAAGAAAGTAGTTATGCCATACGACGTAAAACTATTTTGTATAATTTTTGTATTTACTTTCGTAAATAAATATCGGTTATCGTTTGGTGATCTGGCAGGATCGAGGGGGCCCCTATCGATTGCGGGGCCCTGGGCACGTGCCCAGATTACCCAGTGGCAAAGAGCGGTCTGGTCACGCTCTTTTCCGAGAAATTCGAAGAGACAGCACTACATTTAACTATTTACTTAGCGAAATTCATAATTCAGAAAGTGGCCGTTTAAGTTATAAGTACCCTATTAGGTTGGATATTAATTTAGTTTTATTTTCAAGACTGCCCGAAGAAAAAGGGATTTACAGGGATCATCCTACTTTAATATTATAAATGTGAAAGTTTGTGAAGATGTTTGAATATTTGTGACTCAATCACGCAATAACTGCTGAACGGAGTGACATGAAGCTTGGCATACAGATAGACAAAGATCTGAATTGAGACATAGGATACTTGTTATCGCGTTAATGCGTTCCCGTGGGATTATATATATTTTATTGTTACCGAAACCTTTTTTCAAGCCATACCTACTCTAAGATGTTTATTTATTGCGTTGCCATGGTAACAAGAATCGTATAAACGGATTCTGTGGCGGTAAGAAGTTCGCCGGGACAGCTAGTTTATAACCATGTTTTGCCGTGTCATTATACCATGATTGTATTGTATGTTGCCTATATAGTATATACGTCCGGCTGCAGGGCACAGGCCTTATCTTAGAGAGAGAGTATGGGCATAAATTGTCACGCGTTCTCACCGCAGAGTGGCAATTTCAAACGCAGAGGTATGTGAACACCTCAGACACTCAGGTTTCCTCACGATGTTTTCCTTCACGGTTAGCGAGTCGTATTGCTACTATAACTTCACAAACGTACGTAACTTGGAAATACATCTGGCATATTAATCAGACGTGATAGCGTTAGACCAAGGAGGCAGTCAAATTCTTGAATTTCTCAGATCTACAATTGTCATCCTTCTATTAAATCAGCGGCACTTTAGCGTGCTCGACATTCACACAGTTTCTCGTACAGTCTGTTAATCAATTGTTAAGGTGAAGTTGTAGTTTTGTATGCATTTCGGCTAACAGATAGCTGTTAACAGTAGATTAACAGATTTTAGGGTACGGGAAACCGGGGGTCAGTGGTGTCCAGGGGCCTGTCGTGGAACTACAATTCGTGGTTTACTGTCACAATTCAATACATTGCGAAGTCGACCAACCCACAGATAGCGAGCAGGAAGACTCGACTTCGCGATGTACTTCGTATTGTCATAAAAAACTTTGCTTTTTGCATCTAAATTCATTCACACTAGATGGGTGAAGGGAACACTCGGACGCTGAGACTATGTTTTAGATGGAGTAGGCCTGCGCAGACAAGTCGATACGCGCGGAGCCAACCACGCCGCGGGATTCCTCACGATGTTTTCCTTCACAGTTAGCGGTGGTATTGCTACTGCAAATGCACGTAACTTTAAAAATAAACAAAGTCATAGGTACATGCCCGCACTGAGAATCAAACCTGCGTCTCCCGCACTTGTCATTCCTGTGTTAATCACCACGCGTGCCCACCGCGGATTGGCGATTTCAAGCGCTGAGGTATGTGAATAGCTCAGACACTTAGGTTTTCTCACGATGTTTTCCTTCACAGTTAGCGAGTGGTATTGCTACTATAACTTCACAAATGTACATAACTTAGAAAACAAAGTCATAGGTACATGCCCGCACTGGGAATCGAACCTGAGTATCTCGCTTCCGAGTCACTGTTCTACCCACTAGGCTAGGAACGAACTAAATTTGTAATAACTAACTGTTAATTAGTGGTGTGCAATAAAGATATAGATATATAGAGAACACTATCACTTTACACGTTAAGAGTTATATATCTTTCTATCTTTTTATCTTTAAATCTATGAAGAGACCACACCATCTCTCAATTCACAGCCTTCACATCTGAATATGCTGATACGATCTATCAAAGCATTCCCAGTAATGCGAATAGAGCATTCGAAATGAAGCCTCTAAGATACTGCCGTTGTGCATTGACGCAGAAAACATCATATCTTTTTTTACCCGACTGCAGCGGAGCCCAAATGGAAGGTAATGTGTTTGGCTCATATGTATGTATGTCTGTAAGTATGTCCAATTCTATGTTCCTCCATAACTCCTTAACCAGTGGTCAGATTTTGACAAATAATACCTCAATCGATTTTTCGTGTTTGAGCGAGTGTCATAAGCTATATTAAATCAGCGTAAATCCAACAAAAAAATTAAAAAAATCCCTAAAATGACAAAAAGTAAAAAAGAAATAAACAATAGCCAGCAACCCGACTACTGAGCATTAAGTACTAAGCAGGCGGGACTCAAATTTAACAAGGTAACTCTTTACAAGGTTGGTCCCGCCTGCATAGTAGTCAATGCTCAGCAGTTGGCTTGTTGGTTATTTTTTATTTCAGTTTCTTTTACAGAACGTTTTTGCAACAAGTTTCAGACCAACCTTTCAATCATGTTAATAATGATTTTTCGAATCTAAGACCTAGGATCACGGACCTGACTAGATAATATTTATGCCAAAAACGGCCGTTTTTTGCATCGAGTTAAAGTAGTACTGTAACTCAATGGTTTGTTACGTTAATAATAGGGGTTAAAGTATGAAATTGCCGTTTTATTGCAATAGGTTCTTTGAATTGACATAGAATCTTTATGGTTTGAGGTTTCAAATGGTTTCTATGATGTTCTTTTTTTAAAAAATGTGAAACATTTGAATATCGACTTTCAATTGTTTTTGTTATTCAATTTAGACAAGAAAGATGGATACTGCGAAAATTCGAGTGATTATGAGGCACCCATTTTTCGTATTTTTTATTTTATTGATTTGACGCAAGTGAGTCAATATTGTGGGTAAGGTAACGTTAAGCCATGCCGCTAATTCCTGGGTAGTTTGACTAGGGTCGGCTTCCACTATCTCTCTTAATTCATCGTTATTCACCTGTGTGGGCGGTCTTCCTCGTGGCTCGTTCTTTAAGTCGAAATTTCCATCACGAAAGCGTTTAAACCAAAATAGCACGGTGCGTTCATTAGTAGACCCCTCTCCAAACGCAGCATTGATATTGCGGGCTGTTTCTGCCGCGTTAGTTCCGCGTCGGAACTCGTATTCAAAAATCACTCGAATTTTCGCAGTATCCATCTTTCTTGTCTAAATTGAATAACAAAAACAATTGAAAGTCGATATTCAAATGTTTCACATTTTTTAAAAAAAGAACATCATAGAAACCATTTGAAAAAAGTTTCATTCGAAAACCTCAAACCATGAAGATTCTATGTCAATTCAAAGAACCTATTGCAATAAAACGGCAATTTCATACTTTAACCCCTAATACTATCTAGTCCTGGGTGTTTTGCTTTAGGGTCACGGTCACGGGTCCTAAAATCACTATTCACGACTGAAAGAATGGTCTGAAATTTTTGCAAAAACGACCTGTAAAGGAAGATATTATGATTTTTTCCATAGTGTTAGCGCTAGTGTTACTGCATGGAGCCCTTTAAACCGGATAACTGGAATACCTGTCGATATTGGAATTAGTAGAATGTCAAAGAGTAGTAATTTCTTAGTTAAAATCGAACAAAAATTAAAAATACGCCTTTGCATCAATGTTTGAACTAAAACTTTCGTATGCACTTAATTAACTTAATTCCGGAATCACTTACTTCATTCTTTGTCGGAAGAGTCCAAACCAGGTTCACCGAGCTCCGTCTCTACTCACCATGATTAAGCTCTTCGAATAAGAGCGAAAGCTGGCCGGCCTCTTCCGGCAAAAATCAGGTAAGTGATTCCGGAATTAAGTTAATAATTTGCATCAATACTATATGAAAACTTTCAAATTGAAATGTCGCCGTGTACTAATGATACGTCAGTTAAAAACTATACATTGAAACCGTGCCTGGGACACCAACAATATGTAAATTACACGACATTAATTAAATGCTTTTTCATATTGCATATTAAGTAGGTGTAAGTACTAATTTATTAATTCATTTGTTTGTTACGGCAATTTCACATTGATACTACCTACTTTGTGAAACTAGAACAGTATAAAATTTTACGTTTATTAATGAATTAATACGTATATCTATGTATAAATATTTGCACCAACTACCCGTGTCTGGAAGAAGTTTGTCATTGCTGTTTCTGCAGCATTTTTTTTCCGACAAAGAATATTTTTATCTTTATTATAAGAGGCCTTTCCCTTTACGCTAGACTACTTAAACCGCTTTTAAGGAGCGTTTTAAGGAATGGTGTTGAAGACTGAAAATAAATCACGATATTATATGATGTGAATCATTTTCCGCCTAACAAGGCGATATACCTCCCACATAGATTTGCCTAAATGATTTTTTATGCCGTACCTACCTAAATACAGTTGTAATATTTTTTTTCGTTTGTTTGTGTTTTTTTGACAATAAATACCATTGAATTTAATTTTCATTTCATATTGTGGCTTGTAACAACAGATTAAGTCAAGTGATTCTGAGTGGGGTAGGTTTTTTATTGAATTATACCGAGAGCCTACCTATAGTAACCCCTCAGCGCGCAAAATAAACTTAGTACTCAAGTAAATATGGTTTATATATGTACTTACAGGTTAAAATTGTTATCCCTGGCATGAGTAATAAGGAAAGAGCTACGTACTTTCTTACGTGGAGCTTTGATTTTTCCCCCGTATTGTCACTTAGCCCAATTAGGAAAGGAAATTGTAGCGCACATTAAATTGATTTCAATGCATAAGTGTTTTTCAACGTTTCATAAGTAATAAGTGATTTAATCGCCAACGCAAATAATATGTCATTGACTACAATATAACAAATAGCACATATATGTACAAGACACTTTTATAGGTATTGCCTACTTTATATTTTAAGCATTCATAAAACACTTCCACACTCCCCGGACCTATGTAGTCTGAGGGTCGTCTAACTACATCGCAGGTAATAACTTGCCATCAGCATCGTTTCAGCGGAACATCCATCCACTCGCTTGTCTCCGAGAGACTTAATTTGACTTGTCACATCTGTTCGGCTCTTTGACTCACCGCGCTTGGAATTTCAGCCGAACGAAACAAACCATCGTTTCGTGTGCTTCAGTCTTACACGAGCTTCAGAGGCGAGCGCGCGTTCCGACCAGTCACTGCTCGCGCCTTCTGCCGCGTAAATTTTTAATGTATGTCGTGACCGATGCTCGAAGCCAATCGGATGAGCTACTGACCGACTAACGCCCTAGTCTGACGCAGTCCCGTGAGAGTCGCGTACTCCTCCCCTGTGAACCTTTAGAATCGCGCCGGATTCCGATGGATAGTACTGTTGTCAGTACTTGTTAGGAAATAAAATCGTGCTTTTCAAGTTTGTGTGCTGTTTAAAGTTGATTGAAGTGGGATTCTTTTGTTGTGCCTGGCTGGGTGTCCTGGGTATTCTCGTTCATCAGAGAGGTGAGTATTGGCTATTAATTGTTCTACACCTACTTTATATCATTATGTAGGTACTTGCCTGCAATCTATAGTCCAATTTTTAATTGACTTTCTTGACACGTGTAGCAAACACTACGTACTTGCAGTTATTGTCACTTGGGGCCATTTCTACATTACGTTTCAAATAAAAAATGTAAATTTTGACGTTCTAAATCCGACCCTTATGACACTTTTGATCTGCATAAACTTCTATGGTCTCGGGAATCGAACAGTGGCCTAATTACGCGCACTCGTCTAACTGTCAAATTCCATACTAATTTGATAGTTAGACGATTGGAGTCGCTCAGGATTTGGTGCGCGTAATATAGGGGCAGACTGGAAATGTCACTTATTAGTCATTCGTTTTAAGGTGCGTACAGACCGAAGTGAGCGAACGAACGATTCAGTGTGTCAATCAGGATTGGTCGACGGCTGTGCCCTTGTATCACGTAACTTTCCACTCTATCGGGTTAAGCATTTAGATGACTCCAAAGTGTCAAAGTGTTCGGAGTAGGCTAAGGCCGACTTGCATCACTTACTTAAGTATGGCTTAAACAGTATTTAACTAAAATTCTTCATTCAAATGTCGATTTAAATGGCGACTTAAGTGACATTTAAGTAATGGCGCAAGTCGGCCTAAATGTAACAACTCCATACAGTGGAGGACTTACGTGGTCGCACCCCTGATCAATGCACCCTGATTGCTTTGGTGAACCGTTCGTTCGCGTAAGTGCAAAAATGTGCAAATAAAGAAATTATTTATCCATCTATCGCGCTATCCCTGTTTAGCGGTGTGCGCCCGTGGTAATTAACCCCGAACTCTCTCTCTGAGAGTCTCGCCCTACAGTGGGACGTAACTATATAGGCTACATAAGAAAACGAGTGCTTTTTCCGTATCATTATCTACACAACATTAGAGACAACGATCGAGAAAAAACGGCCAAAAATCTAAAAACAATCTTAAATATTTATTTTATCTGAATTTCAATATTTATTTTTGAAGCGAATATAGAACTTAATATTCTATGAATATTCCAAACGTCCACCTGTTGCCGTTATTAATATCAAGCAAAAAACGGCAAAAAAAGAATACGTTTATTGTATGGGCGCCCCCCTTAAATATTTATTTTATTCTGTTTTTAGTATTTGCTGTTATAGCGGCAACAGAAATAAATCATCTGTGAAAATTTCAACAGCCTAGCTATCACGGTTCATGAGATACAGCCTGGTGACAGACAGACAGATGGACAGACAGACAGACGGACAGGGAAGTCTTAGTATAGGGTCGGCACCCTATTACCCTTCGGGTACGGAACCCCAAAAACTGTAATTTGTAAACTATCTATCAATCGTTCTGTCAATGTGTACCCACCATTACAATAAAGAGATACGGTGCATTTTTGGTTGTATAACGTAGGAATTGTCAAAATTATCATAATATGATCTACTACACTTACTTACTTACCCACGGTTTCTCGTACAATAACGGGTTCCCTACTTGTTTTTGAAAGCTGATTATTCGATTTTTATTTTATCGGTGCGATGTAACGTTTGTGCGAAAAACCCTGTTGCGAAAATCGCAAGTGCGATTGCTCATTAGTTCAGTAATTTATTAGCTCGATAGTATGGCGTGTGCTTTTTCAATAGCATGATTAGTGCTTATCTGCTCTTTTATAAGTCCTTTATGATTTGGAAAGTATTTTTTTGATTTAATCATTAATAGAAAAATATGCAATATTTTTCAATAATGGGCTGTATATACCTATTCAAAAATTATAATAAGAAGACATCGATATGCCTGATACTTGATTTGAAAAATGCTTGATTTTGAATATTATTGTTTTTGTGTGATTTTTATAATTAAAATGACATTTTAATGAGTAAGTAGGTACTTTAGTTTTCTTTGTATTCGAGTCGAGGATTTTAAGATACAACTTGGGATTATACTAAATATCTGTACAGGACAGTACTATGGACAACAGTAGGTATGCGTTTCGAACAAGGATGTTTGGTTTCGAACCGACATACTATCGAGCTAATACATTTCCGAACTAATGAGCAACCGCACTTGAGATTTTCGCAACAGGGTTTTTCGCACAAACGTTACATCGCACCAATAAAGCATCGTTGGGATAAAACAT
The DNA here is from genome assembly GCA_947308005.1 of Yponomeuta malinellus. NCBI lineage: Eukaryota > Metazoa > Arthropoda > Insecta > Lepidoptera > Yponomeutidae > Yponomeuta > Yponomeuta malinellus. The sequence continues at coordinate 7,292,659 of OX371006.1, read as the reverse complement.
CGCGCCACGGAATTATCGACACATTTCGATATAATAAAAATCGGATCATCAGCTTTCGAAAACAAGTATCCACCCACAATAACTATGTGTTAATCTACTGTCAACAGCTGTAACTTTTTTCTAAGTGAACTTCCATTGGCCGCCCACTGTACTTTTTCATTTTAACTTTCATATTTATGTATTGTTTCTTGTGAGCAAAAAGAAAGAAAGAAATAAAGAAGACATTTATTTAAATTGTTACAGAAACACAAAGTAAACACTGTCACAGAAACACAAAAAAAAACAAAAATAATAAAAACAAAACAATCGTAAAGAGAACATGTGAGGCATATACATATACGTAGAGTCGAATGCAGCCGAATATTCTCATCTAATCTTAACTTCGGCCTACTGTCAGCTGTTAAAAGTAGATTAACGGTCTGTTGTACGGGTAACCGGGAGTTAGGCCGACTGCACTACTTTCCTAAACGTTGCTTAAACAGCATTTAACTAAAATTCTTCATACATAAGTCTATTTAAATGGTGACTTAAGTGCCATTTAAGAAGTGGTCTAAAGGCATTATTTATAAAAACACGATTGTTTAAAACACTCCTCAATTATTTTCTTGCACGCCTACCAACTCTTTCCTCTCCCTCCTGCGGTTGACTGGTAGACGATGTTTATGGCATTAAGTCCGCCGCATTGTGCGATTTTTTTTATGTAAGTGCAATAAGTAAATAAATAAAGGAAAAGACGTAACCACAGATTATTTAAACTGTCTCTGAAGAGTGTTTTAAAGGAATAAAGTTTCTTTTTAAATAGCAACATAGAAGTCTTTTTTTTTTAAAAACGCGACGCCTTAAAATGCTCCTCAGTTGCAGCTTAAATAGTTAGTGGTAAAATGGCCGAGTTACATAATGCTGCAATTAGTAGTTTTGATGTAAATTGCGTAGAATATTAGAATAGATAATCTGTGGGTAAAGCGACTCGAATTGTCATAGTAACCAAACCATGAATTGTAGTTCTTTGAAACAGACCTCAGGGTTTGCCACGTGCCATGATCCTGACAGACCTTTTTGTACTAACAAATGGCAAGGTCAAAATACCTGAAACTGGCGTTTGTTCACGCAATTCGGTATTTGACACGGTCAACAATAAATTATTTCATATGCTCGATTAAAACAAAAATTACAAAATGTCTCGGAAAATGTATCTCTTTTAGTCAATTACTAGTTATTACAATTTTTAAATAGATTAGACATATTATACAAACTTTGAAATGTGACGTCATAAGCCAGTATTTTCATACAAAATTCCGTTTTAAAAGTAACTCATTTGATATTTTGTCAAATACCCAATTGATGAAGTTAAAATCCGTCGTGTAAAATCCTCACAGCGGGAAAAAAAGCTCGGCGAGGCAAAAAGTTTACATTCGTCTGTAAAACCTAGCTTTCATTGTTCAAAATTCAATTATTCGAGTACCTACGGACGCTTTAATATTTGACGTGAAATAATGGTTAAATATTCATAAGCAGTGGAAGCGCTAATAAAAATGTTGAAAAACTTCTCCGTTTCTCGACAATCCGCGATATAATTCTGGCTGTGACAGAAGTTAAAGCAATTTTGCATGTCTTTGTATTTTACCATAATCTTGAGAATTGCATTGCATATCCATTAGAGGTATTTGCATACTTATATACACCATGTAAAATATATTAAAATATAAATGCATTAATTTTTTAATTCAATAAATAGTGTTTTCTAACTGGACAAATAATACAGCTACAAACGTTTTGTCAAAAATTAAACCTATCCGGAAAAACGTCAAATAAACATACACATAATGGTATCATCTAATATGTATATAAAAATCTAGTATCATAGTGTTTGTTATCGAACTCCTCCGAAACGGTTTCACCGATTTTTATGATTTTTTTTGTGTATATTTGGTAGGTTTGAGAATAGGTAGTCGGCTAATTAATATGGCGAAACAACGTTTGCGGGGTCAGCTAGTTCTAATATATAAAAATCTTGTGTCATAGTGTTTGTTATCGAACTCCTCCGAAACGGTTTCACCGATTTTTATGATTTTTTTTGTGTATATTTGGTAGGTTTGAGAATAGATCGTCGGCTAATTAATATGGCGAAACAACGTTTGCGGGGTCAGCTAGTTCTAATATATAAAAATCTCGTGTCACAGTGTTTGTTATCGAAATCCTCCGAAACGGCTTCGCCGATTTTTATGAATTTTTTGTGTATATTTAATATATAATATATATAATAAATAATTTGTTTATTTTGAACCAAAAAGTACATTAAAATGACAACAATCGTTCGGTGCTAATCTATTGTGCAATAGTCTTGTCATTGCGTCCTATCTCCTAAACTAGGCGAAAAAGCCTGTATCTTAGGAGAAGAAATTTGTATTTGGTAGGTCTGGGAATAGGTAGTAGGCTAGTTAATATGGCAAAACAACGTTTGGCAAGCCATCTAGTAATTTGTAAAAACACGATTCCTGTTTGCCTTTGAAGAGTGTATCGGAATCGTGTTTTTATAGATGGAACCGTTAGTGTTTGGTGTTCTTTTATTTATATATTTTTTTAGGTTTTTGCGTTTTATGTGTTCATCATCATCATCATCAGCCATTTGACGCCCACTGCAGGACATAGACCTTCTTCGTGGTTTTCATAACCATGAGGGGTTTTGCCACAATCGCCACGCTTGGCAGGCGGGTTGGCGGTGTCGCAGTATGCGGTTGGAATCTCAGGAAGACGCTGCTGCCCGTCTCCTGGTAGTGTATTTTCTTAGTCGCCTTCTACGACATCCATGGAAGGAAATGGAGTGACGCTTTTCTTAATCCGGCGCCACAACGGAACATCCGGCGCGTTATGTGTTCTTTTCACCCAAATGTATAAATGTGTCTTTTGGTCTGTAAATAACACATTATCTTATCTTATTTTATCTAAAACACTCCATATACGCAGCAAAAATAGTCTGTGGTAAAGTCTTTCCCTTGTTAAGTCTCTACCACAGATTATATGGCGTTTTAAGAGTGTTTTAAGTAAACTTATTTTTTATAAACTAGACCTTACTTACAATACGGCTAGACAGCCGTGTCTGCTTTGTGAGACGGACTGTTACAGGTGTATAAAATAACAGTTTTGTCAATTTTGTAACACCATATTCATCACATAAAAATCGGTGACGCCCTTTCGGAGGAGTTCGGTGACAAATACTGTGACACGAGATTTTTATATATAGATTTTTTTGTGTACACCGAGATCAAAGTTGTAGGGAACAAAATATAGAGCATCGTAGTCCAAAATAGGCGTATTATTCCCCAATTTTTAAAGTCCTCGTTACTTTTGCCTTTCCCTCTTTGTTAATCCAAATTTTTTTATATGCCACTTTGGTATTTAAATTATTTTTTCCTTAACCTGAGGGATTTTTTTTGTGACAAAATGCCCACAGCTAGAGGAAATTAATCTGAAGAGTGTCTATTCACCATCACAAATTAGGTATTGTTTAATCCCACGTATTAAGCTCAATCCATGTTTAATCGCAGACTGGGATCCTACTGGGAGCTTGATGTTGAAATATCTACTATTAACGATTACCTTTTGAATAACAGTTAACATCTATTATCGTTAGTCCAACTCCGATGGGACATTGTGAAGAGGACATTGGTCGATTTAGCTTACGCTGCCTACCCCAAAAGATAGCTCTGTATTGGTTGTGACTAGTTGCGGTTGGTTTACATTAATTACGCTGTCTAAATAACCACGATTAGATACTTACATAATTTGTACCTAATCGTGGTTACATATTATACAGGGCGTCCCACGGCTATGCCACATGGAGGGAAAGTACCTTGAATATTGTAGATGGAACAGTTTACTGAAAGAAGACATTATTTTAATTTAAGGAACAATTTAAACTGCATTAATACATATTTAAATAATTACATGGTTGACCCGGGAATCTAACCCGCTACACGAGAAAAAATATTATCCTGTAGCTTTATCGCACCGATCGAAAAGCTTCATTATAAGGATTATTTTTTGCTAAATAACATGGTGTTAGCGCCCTGCGATTCTTACTTTCTCAGTATGATATATGATAGCCTCCTCGCGGTTTGGTAAAACCCCCTTATATGAAAAATAAAAAAAATGAAAGCCGAATTCAAAACACTACAGCACTAAAATGTTAGAAATAATTTAAAAGGTAATCTTTAAATTGGAAGTATGTATACATGTAGGTATGGTAGAAGTATAATTTGTAGTCGGTGCCCAAAATATATGTCCTGGTCATGTAACTGGGCACCGACTACAAATTATACTTCTACAATACTTCTTATTTAAAGGTATTCTTTTAAATTATTTGTGACTTTTTAGTGCTGCAGTGTTTTGAAGTCGGGTTTTATTTTTTATTAAATTTTTATTTTAACTACTTAATTCGTTGCTTTAAAATTTCAATATCTCAATTTCCATCTCCGAAAGTCTTCATCAAATTACCTTGTGACTACTTTTACGCTATTTTATGAAACGTATAACGTAAAGCCTTATTTACTGCTTTCCTAAGAGTTCCGTTCTCTATCTCTGAAAATATTCATTAAATCTTCACCAAATTAAAATGGGACCAAGGGGACGTTATATCTCAGTAAACAAAAAAAGAATTATTAAAATCGGTTAAGATTTGACGGAGTTATGCGAGAACATAGCCAATAAAAAGCAGTGAGTTTAGCCACAAATTGTATGACAAGCCAATCATAGGTATATGAGATGCGCATGGGATCAAACGTGTCCCTATCGAATTAACAAAACGTTTTTTTCGTAAAAACCCTAAGTGCAAGAAAATAATTAACTTAATTTCGTGTTACTCAGTGAGTAATCAAAAACGCTCTATCTAAATTAACCCACGAAATTACTTGAACGGTACATAAAATGCCCCACGCTCCTTGGCTTACGCACTTAATATCAGACTTAAAGTTAATTAATTTTCTAGTTTTAAGCAGTAAGAACTACAGTTGACTTTATTTTTATTTTCAAATTATATTTTTCGTGATACGAAATAATTGTATTATCATCCGAATTATAATCATAAGCTTGTCAAATTACAAACAGATACGACATTAGTTATTAGAAATTGAAAGTAACTTTCTAGTTTTTTTACATGTTACGACATATTTAGACATAAATGTAAGATTAAATATATTCTCATCACGATTATTAACTCGCGAGTATGCGGACTAAAGCCCATAGGTAAGTGAAATTGTAAACTTAACTTTTTGTGAACTTAAAAAAAAATGTTTTTAGAATTGTATTTAACAGATTACTATTTACTGAGAGTGTCTGCCGTTAAACTGCGATACAGTTTAGCAGAAGGGAATATATTGTGTTACTTTGTCACTGTGCTTAAAAAAATAAAAGAAAAGAAAATTGTACCACATATGTCATTTGAAATAGCAGAAATATTATAAAGAGGAAAAGTTGGTAAGTTTATATGTTTGTAAGTCTGTATGAAAAAGGTTATGTCCTAAAGTACTAATCCGATTTTACAAATTATTTCACCACAATTTAGAATGACCTTCAGGGTGGAATAGGCTAATCCGTTTACCACGCGAATGTAGCCCCGGGCACTGCTTGCTTTTGTCAAAAACATTTTCATGACAGTTCTCCGTTAATGTCCTGAAAAGTTTGTGTTTTGCACTTACGTGCTTGTGTCTGCCGACCCTAGAATTGTCCATGTACCTATACCTACTATAGTTTGTCAGTGACATAAAAGTAAAGCTAATTACAAAAGCGAGTTAATAAACCACAACGCGAGCAAGTCGGTATCCGCGTGCGAACTATCAGGCCCGCATGTACAAAGAAAGCACGTCGATACAAAATGTAGCCGGTCAATAGTAGGTAATAATTTAATCATAAGCTCAGTCCAATATTAAATGTACCTTCTAATGTTTCCTGGAATTCGTTCACGAACTTTGCTTTGTTCGTGTTTACTTATAAAAACCTATTTGGTGCAACAAATTTAGTAAACGGGTTAGTGCTACAAAAAGAATATAATCGTGTTTACTTATAGTCAACAACTGATCAACCGTTACGTTTTTGTTGCAAAGTCGTCCGTCATGGTATTCATCAGTAAGAATGTCTCATCATAAGCAGCCTATATTCGTCCCACTGTAGGGCACGGGCTTTCTCTCAGAGAGAGAGAGAGAGTATGGGCTCAATCACTACGCGTGTTCAACCCGGATTGGCGATTTCAAGCGCTGAGGTATGTGAATAGCTCAGATACTCAGGTTTCCTCACGATGTTTTCCTTCACGTCTTATTTATTCACTCCGCCCCTGTGCACGAAGTATTTTAGGGAAATTTCGCATCCTATGCGATCTTTAGTGACTACGTCCATCCCAGTTTTCGCTTTTCGTCTGGACCTAACAATTGCAAAGAAATAGTAAATAAAGAAATATTAAAATCATTTCCGATTTTTAGGTTGAATACTTATTTCTTGATTGAACTTTGTTTAAGGGGCTACCCGGTGTTCACTAGCGTCACCAATGGAACAACGTCTTAAATATAACACGTTTTTGCAAAAAAACTGAATGTTATGTATAACGTTCTAGGTGGAAATACTTCGACCAAAAAGTTTCTAAATAGTATGTATTAGCAAAAGGCAAGATAAAAAGTGTCCGAAACCGGCGTGCGTGCATGCAACGACTAATGAGTGTTGATGAAGCGAAAGTGATCTGTCAGGATCGCGGCAAGTGGCAGTCCCTGGTCTATGCCTACCCCTCTGGGATACAGGTGTGATACTGGGTCTCTGTCTGTCCTTCCGGAATACAGACGTGGTTTCATGTTATGTTTTATGAATATAATCACATTATAAATAAAAATTACTTTGATAGATATTTTTAGAACCTAAAGCCACAGGGCTAAGAACCTGTGACCTTAAAGCAAGTTTTCCGGAAGCGGTCATTTTCAGCGGAAATAAATTAAAGTCCTATATTTCAGACTGCAGGTTCTTAAAATAACCATCACAGTGATCATTATTTATGATGTTCACTTTTTGCAAAAAACGTACAATGAAAGATTTTTTTTTCCAATATTAGGTGGCGCTCTAGTTAGCACAATGGCGCCCCTTAAGGGGATCCAGTGAGTTAACTAGCGCCACAAATAAAAAAAAAACCGTAATTCTTTTACAGATCGTATTTGCAAAAACTGTCAGTACAATCTATCAATCATGTTAACAGTGGTTTTTACTACCCACGACAAAGAATCTAGGATCACGACGAACCTGGAATTAGATAACATTAATTTTGTCTCAGGCCGTTAAAAACGGCCGTTTTTGGCGTCAGTGCCATCTAGTCCTGGGTTTTAGTCTTAGGTTCACGGCCATGGGTCCTAAAATCACTATTACCATGATTAATAGATTGTACAGACATTTTTTTCAAATTAATTTGTAAAATATTTATTAGTTTTTTCCTCGGTGGATGGCGCTAATGTTACTCTCTAGAGCCCCTTAACGATGTTGCATGTTTGATTTTAGTCCTAATTCTAACGTAGACATACATACATGCATAAACTCACGCCTGTATCCCGGAGGGGTAGGCAGAGACCAGGGACTTCCACTTGCCACGATCCTGATAGATCACTTTCGCTTCGTCAACCTTCATTAGTCGTTGCATTCACGCACGCCGCGCGCCGCTTCTAACGTAGAAACTCGTGTAATGTGGTTCAAAAGTTGCGTGCCTCACCAAGCCTTTAGCGAGCACTCGGGCGGAGAAAGTAAATATTTGACATGCAAATAATTTCTCCAAAAGGCAGCCAGCGGTTAAATTTTGTCAAGTACAGTGAGCGGCACACGTTATTATTAGAGCCATAGCCCACGGCCGCTTATAAACGTGATTCGAACGCACCGTGCCCGCGCGGGCACGGCGATTCCGTAAAAAAACTGAAATAAAAAATAACCAACTACTGGAATGCTGAGCATTAACTAATATGCAGGCGGGACCAACCTAGATACCTCGTAAGGAGGTACATTGAGTGATTTTTTAATTTTTTGTTGGATTTATTCTGATTTCATATGACATATGACACTCGCGCAAACACGACGAATCGATTGAGATATTACTTTAAAAATCGGACTATTGGTTAAAGAGCCATGAGGGAATATAGAATCGGACATACTTACATAGATACATACATACATACAAGTTAACAAACTCATTACCCTCCTTTTGGGCTCCGCCACAGTCGGGTAAAAATGGAAGCAAAACGTGTGCTATGTGGCAGCGCTTAGGCATCGCTTTTCAAAAAATTTACAAAAGCGCTTAGAAGCGAGTACAAAATTCTCTTACTTCTATGCCTAAGCTGCGACAAGCCGTTTATAGAACAGTTGCATACCAAACAATAAGCAATAAATTCTAATCTAAGGCCGACTAGCACCACTTTCTTATATGTGGCTTAAACAGCATTTAACTAAAATTCTTCATACAAAAGTCGATTTAAATGGTGACTTAGGGTCATTTAAGAAATGGTGCTAGTCAGCCTTAGACTCCGAGTGGCTACTGTAATACCAGAATACAGCCTACATATGCCCCACTGCAGGATATAGGTCATAGACTTATGATATTTGTTCTGAGGTTCTTTACAAGCCTTTCTTTAGAAAAGTCACAGATAGTACGGCTTAATCATAACATAACGTACACAGTGTACACAGTGAATAGACTTCAAGTGCAAAGCTACTTCGACATACATCCCGTATTAGCAAAAGGCAAGATAAAAAGTACCCGAAATTAACTACGACTAACGAATGTTGAGGAAGCGAAAGTCATCTGTCAGGATCGCGGCAAGTGGCAGTGGCTGGTCTCTACCTACCCCTCTGAGATACAGGCGTGAGTTTATGTTATGTTTTGTGTTTTAAATACCTCAGACACTCAGATCACATTACCTTCACCGGTTACATAATATAACGAAACAACCTTAGCAAATCTAACCTATAGAATTTCATTATTGACTGTACAAGTGAAGTTTCATGTGTTATAAGGTTAATACGGTGTTTACCAACTTTCGGTTAGTTCGGTATTAACGTGTTAATCCAAAACTCGCTCCGGCTGCCTTGGAACAAACTAAAGCGAGTAATTTATTAGTAGGTCTACTTTGAGTTTTCTTTAGGAGTAGACTTTAAGAGTTTTCGCGGTTCTTGTGTAGGAAGGATATAGTTACTACTTAATATTAATGATATTAGTGAGGTGATCCGACAGAGAATCAAAGTCACCGACATAGCCCACCGAATTAGCATGCTGAAGTGGCAGTGGGCCGGCCAGATCATCCGAAGAACTGATAACCGATAGGGGTAGAAGAGTTCTTGAGTGGAGACCGCGGAAACACGAGAAAAAAAAAATCATCCCCACTTTTTATGTTAGGGGAGGTACAGTAAAAAAAAATAACTTTCAACATTTTATTGTTTAACTTTGTCAGCGTGATAAATAAACATAAACATTTACATACAGGCACATACAGTGCTTCTGGCCCCACACTAGGACACCCTGTGTCGTGGGAACCAGAAACAATGACATCACAAACCAAGACCTGCGGTTTTTTTTTGTCCCCAGCCGGGATTCGAACCCGGGACCTCTCGCATGGTATGCAGATGCACTACCGCTGCGCCACGAAGTCGTCATATGTATACAAATACCAAATTACAGCTTTCTAGTACCACCGGTCTCTCCGCTAGGCGGCGGACGGACAGACAGACAGACAGACAGACATACATACGGACATGGCGAAACTGTAACGGTTCCTTTTCGACCTACGGAACCCTAAAAACTAATGAAAGGTCACGTAACGTAACATAAACTCAAGCCTGTATCCCAGAGGGGTAAGCAGAGACCAGGGTCTGTCACTTGCCACGATCCTGACAGACATATATCTCGTATTTCTCTTAGGTCAGGTATTTCAAGTATATCACGTTTAATTTGTTCCAGATTACATTTTTCTGTTCAGGTTAGCTTACGGTAATGTAAGTTATTTTATAGAAATATGTTTTCAATCAATTCTAACGCCCAGCAATAGATTGAAAAATTTCCTATGTGGAAGTTTACTCAGAAAGATTGCGTGTTCTCGCGGCATTTATTACGCAGTAGCTCGTAAGACAAACGCCTCGTACGAAACTTTATTATACCGGGCGGCATTTTAGTCACCTGACAAACTTTGAGGGATCTTTCTACTCGACAATACAAACAACTTTTACCATGGGGCCAAACAAATCAGAGCAAAAAATTAATCAGCTGTTTCATACATCTGGTGCAGTACTGCTTCTATCTTATGTATGGAACAGCTCATTTATTTTATGCTCTGATTCGTTTGGCCCCATAGTGAAAGTTTTTTATATTTATGAGTAAAAAACCTCTTTAAAGTTTGGCAGTTGACTAAAATGCAACCCGGTATTTTGAAGCGACGAAAAATGTTTCACCTAGTGTAACACACATTGTTCGTATCAAGAATTTCCAATTACCGGGGCCCCACCTCTTGGGAGATATTTACTGAGATTGAATTTTTATTTGCACGTTCTTTGGTCCAGGAAGAAAGGTACGCATGCATTAAATATTTTAGGTCGTTTACTGTACGGACTTTATAATGTATCGAAATCTTCTTACATATGCAGCCTTAATCTCTTTACATATGCAGCCTAAATCTCCTTACATATGCCGCCTAAATCTCCTTACATATGCAGCCTAAATCTCCTTACATATGCCGCCTAAATCTCCTTACATATGCAGCCTAAATCTCCTTACATATTTAGCCTAAATCTCCTTACATATGCAGCCTAAATCTCCTTACATATGCAGCCTAAATCTCCTTACATATGCAGCCTAAATCTCCTTACATATGCAGCCTTAATCTTCTTACATATGCAGCCTAAATCTCCTTACATATGCAGCCTAAATCTCCTTACATATGCAGCCTAAATCGCCTTACATATGCAGCCTAAATCTCCTTACATATGCAGCCTAAATCTCCTTACATATGCAGCCTATATACGTCCTACTGAAGGGCGGTGGAATTCTCTCATAAAGAAAGTATGGGCTTAGTGATATTTTACGTTTGTTTTTCTTTCCCGGTGTACATTACATAAAGACAGTGTACAAAAGATGGAAAAAGGCGAATAAAGCATATTCTTATCTTATCTTAATATAATCACTATGACATCGAAAAAAGAAACCAATATTATATTTTTATTATTTGTTAATTTGACTTAAGTTCGAAGGGTTCTAAGTGCTATCCTAAGTCCTCCGCCAATGAGACCTGAAATACGTCCACGCAAAGTCAAAGTAATTTGTTCAAGTTATTTGTCGGGCATTATACATGCTCTAGCGAATCAATGATATCAGATATCAGCTCATTTATAGCTGGTGTCTTATAATAAATTCTGTTTGTATTGATGAGCAGAATTACCACCACATAAGTTTCACCAAAGCTTTATGTATGTGCCTGTATGTAAAATGTTTATGTTTATACAACATTCACTAGAGTCGAGTTAGTACTGTTTCAATTCGATTAGCGACACGATAATTAGATCTGACATCGAATAATGGAGAACTTGCACTAAAAATGTTTTAATGCAATAAGAGAGGCCATGTTAAAAGATAAAGAAACATGGTAAATATTTTTTTTTCTCTATGAATAATACTGTTCATTATATAACCTGCCGATAAGTCAATAAAACACATGGTATAAAAACGCGCCGCACAAATAGGGCTCGAACTATGACTTGCACCTAACGCCTTATAATGTATGAAGCGTTTATCGATATTTAAGTTATCCCGTAAAATAATGTTTCATGCATCTACACCCTTTTATAAGAAAACGTTTAGAATCCAATGAAAAAAATGTTTTTTATTATTAGAGTAACTTTTCATTCCGCTTTTTTTGTGATCCCCAAAATCCCCGAAAAAATACTTTTTAATACAGTTGCTCAAAAAGTGGCGTATTGCAGGGACGTATAGCGTTCGGGATGTGGGCTATTACATACTCGTGTTTTTTTTTTACCTTTCCCGAACTCGTGCGTTCTCTTTCCCAACTGTCAAAATAATGTCTATTAAAAAGAAAAACCAACCATGAACTTTTTACTAAAAAAATTCATAGAAGTTTTTATGATTCATGCAAATACGTATATTTCTAAAAAGTAGCTTCTTTTGTTTCAATATCAGATTTAATGATTTGATTGAATAAGTTTGGTTAGGTTTCATTTCATTTATTCATCTCATTAAATTTCATTTTCATTTCATATCAATAAAAAACTTCTACTGAAGACTTGGCTGTATGGGCATAGTTGCCTTTGCCTACCAGAATGGGTGAAGAAAAAAAAAAACTCTGCTTATATTTAACGGACGACACCATTTTTCAGAAATTTTTGCACAGAAATAATTGCATAAAATGCTTCGGAGAACATTTTACCGGAAAAGTCAAAAAGTCGCTACATATCTACATACGACGAGAGAAGAGAAAAAAGCAAATAGTTTTTCATTTTTTCGCAACTGTATTAAAAATAGACGTGCGGAACCGTCATTGCAACTTGCTCTTCCATATCTGAGTGCAAAAGCCGTTTTTATCCGCTAGAGGATAAAGTTAATTGAATTTAGAACATACCGTGTGCACTAAGTTTGTATATTCAAAACATCATTAAACCTATTAACTTCTACCTCATGGTGCCGAATTTATCATACAACTTTTTTAAATTTTTGTATTTAGTCATTTCCTCGCTGAGGTGAGATGAAAAGTTACGTGTTGCACTCGAGTGCAAAGATTTTTCACCTCGTGCTCTTTTGATTCCTTCTTCGCTAACGCTTAGGATTCTATTTTTTAAATCACTCGCTGCGCTCGTGATTGAATTTTAAAATCCTTCGCTTGCTCGATCATAAAATTGAGCACGCGGTTAAAAAGCAACTTTGTACTCTTGTATAACAAATAACTACTAGGACCCTATGGCCATGAAAATCTTAGGGCTAGATAGAATTAACGCGAAAACGGTCGTTTTTGCCATAAGGTTCGTGATACTAGGTTTTTGTCGTGGGTCCTAAAAATCACTGTATATTTCACTGTTAACATGTTTGAGAGATTGTACAGACATTTTTGCAATACGATCTGTAAAAGAAGATTTCATTTTTATTTCATTGGTGGCGCTTGTTAGCCCACTGGATCCCCTTAAGCCAACACTGTAGCTACTCGCGTGTTTGTGCACCTCAGAGGTTTTTGGTTTTGACAGTAAACATTTGTAGTTTAGCGATAATAGTTCTTTCCTTTTCCATTTTCCTTTTCTAGTTTGTTTTGCATCTGCATTGCGATTTGAATTGTTCCTCTGTTGTAAAAGAGAAATAAGAAGGTCACGTCATGCGCTAAAATAAGTTTTCCCTAAAAAAAAAAAACACTACTTAACCTAAGGTAGGTTTAGTTATGTTTATTAGTTTGAAGAATGTCTGGTGTTACTTTGAATGACAGGATACGCAATAGTTTGATTAGAGAAGGTTGTGGACTGAAAGAGGATGTAGTGACTAGAATTGAGAAAGGAATGTTGCGTTGGCTTGGACGTGTGGAGAGGATGAAGAAAGAAAGATTGACGAAACAAATATAACGAGCGAATGTGGGTGGAAGGGCCGGTAAGGGACGTCCCAGGCAGACATACTTCGACCAAGGGGATGTATTAGCAAAGGGCAAGATAAAAAGTACTCGAAACCGGCGTGCGTGCATGCAACGACTAATGAATGTTGAGGAAGCGAAAGTGATCTGTCAGGATCGCGGCAAGTGGCAGTCCCTGGTCTATGCCTGCCCCTCTGGGATACAGGTGTGAGTTTATGTATGTATTTATTAGTTTGAGCTGTCTGGTTATGACAGAATTGAATAAACTGTCGATCTATCAAACCTAGTTTAACTGTTACAGACTGACCTAATTAGCGTTTAAATTAGCCGTAAGAGTGGCATTCTACTTAGATTTTTGCCTTAAAAGACGCAACATGTCTAAGCTTTTTCCAGTCTCTGTAAATATATGGTTTTCCATGTATTCGTAAATAAATAAATAATAGTATTTTAATTTAGGTATCACAACCCAGCAACGCTCAAAATGCTGTACCTATCATACCAGAACGATTTATTTTAACTTCACCGTACAGCATCAGATTAGAAACTGTTAACCCAATTATGAAACGTTACTTGACATCGCTATTTTGTAGCCGGGCAAAACGGGGTATAGAAATTTATTTAACAATCAATTTAATAATGGAAAGGCTAATTACGTGAATAATGTTACAAAATTGTAACGGCCTCTTTATTTGTCCGGTTTTCTCTTTGATAATTCTCAATTTTTAGGGTTCCGTACCTCAAAAGGAAAAAACAGAACCCTATAGGATCACTTTGTTGTCCGTCCGTCTATCTGTCAAGACCCTTTATCTCGGGAACGCCTGAAGGTATCAAGTTGAAATTAAAACCATATATTTATCATATATTTAGTCCACAGGCCCTTAAAGCTGCCTTAAATGTGAAAATTACTTTGCTAAACTCCGCCAAAGCACCACGCGGTTAGTTAATGCACCGCCCTCCCTCCCACTTTTTCAAGCAGAAGCAAGAAAAAACACACGACAACAAAAATGCGTTGCGACGCGTTTCGCCTCTAACACGAGGCATCCTCAGGCTCCGATGGTCGACTGACAAGTCAGTCATATTGTTGTCGGTGGTGGTGTTTGTTTCATGCTTCTGCTTGAAAAAGTGGGAGGGAAGGCGGTGCATTAACTAACCGCATGGAGCTTGTGGTATTTTGGCGGAATTACGCAAAGTAATTTTCACATTATAATGCTATTCTGGATTTCCGCGAAGTAACGCCTGATTCCATACAATAACTCAAGGAAATTAAAATGTATAGGGTACTTTCGGTTGACCTAGAACTATGAAATTTACCAAGTAATATTATCTGATACTACAAATACATGAAACATTTCTGAAAACTATATATTTGTAATTAAACCATAACAATATTAATACTTGAAGTTCGGGAGGAGCTCGGAAAAACTGTGAGTCTCGTTTCCTGAACTATTTATAATAATTATATAAGTACCTATAAACTTGTACTTAAACTTGACTATAAACTTGGGTTCCCCTCGGTGGATGAGTCCGACTCACACTAGTCCGGTTTTTTATATTTCGATTTTAACATTTAAATTCTCTAAATTCTATATTGAAATTCTTTAGTGCACCAAGTAAATATGGTGCAATATGCGGGTTTAACCTGTTAGATATGACCTTGAAAAAAAGAATTAAAAACCGATTGGGTCATGTAGAATTCTAAAGATTACCACTAATGTCTATTTCTCATTTTTTTTCTCTGGCAACACTGTTCGCCTGGCACACTCATGTCAGCATTTTCTTCCCTATAATTTCTTGAAATCGACCGAACATAAAGCAACATATTTTTATTGTGTCTTATTACGACTTGAATTCTACTATAATCATATTATAAATGTGAAAGTTTGTGAAGATGTTTGGATGTTTGTTACTCAATTACGCAATAACGGCCAAAAGTATTTAGATGTAATATGGTATGGAGATAGTTTGAGTCCCAGGAAGAACATAGGATACATTTCATCCATAAAATTACTCATTCCATGCTAACGAAGTCGCGGGCAAAAGCAAGTATGTAATATATAATAATCGAACGGCCGTTCTTAGGGACAGTTAGAAACAAGTAAACAATTCAGTGCACATGGTGAGACAATCTCCCATCGCCAACGCCGCTGCTTCGCCTCTGAACTCGATGAGTCTATTCTTTTTAGTTTATGCTAGGGTTAAAACCAACCCCTTTCCCCTTCAGATATTTCAGGTTTCCAAAATACAAATAAGTGTAGCGAAAAAAGTGAATTGCAGAAATAAGCTACAGCGACATAACGGTCATTGTTCACATAGCAGGGTAGGTATTGTATTTTCGTTGTCTACCGGGTGAGTGCTACGCCGCGGCGTAGTACTTCAGCTACGGCGCGCCGTAGCGCTACGGAGATTCTACGATTGTATTTTTATGAGCTACATTTTTAAGATTAAGATTTATTAAATACTTCTGGATTCTAGTTTCTTCATTTCCATCAAAGAGTTTCTTTTCATCTTGTCGCTTGAATGTTTTATATTTATAGATTTTTATGACGCTATCACGCGTGTCTACTTTTAAAACGAATTTAAGGAAGGCATTTTTTTTCAAAAACTAATTATGAATTGAGAATTTGTCTAAGTAAACACTTCAAATTTCTCAAAATAAAACGAGACAGAATGATACTTCAATACTCATTCAGTGGAATTCTCAATTGTGAAAGCCTTGGTTAAGGCCCTAATTAATATTTACTTAGCTAGCAGGAATATGTTCTTCGACCTTTCAGCTATATTTATAGAGAAACAACATGAATTGTTGTCTTTTGAATTGAAGGGTTCTTCAACTACAGCCCTACACTACAGGCCCTTCTCTTAAAGAGAGAGTTTTGGTATACCGTGTGTCTAACTAGTCAAAATATTAAGAACTTCAGCGTTTTGAAATCGTTAGCAATATTCTGAGGGAATTTTTTTTCGTTAGTATAAAGAGTATTATTAATAAATAACAGTAAAAGGTAGTATAATTTATTTGTAAATATTCATGTAGCCCTTGGTTCGAAAATGTGAATCAAAGGGATAGGAACTACGGTAACGTTTAAAAATGTTTTCTATTATGTTGAATATTTACGTTTCTGTGGTTCATATGCGGAAACAAACAATTGACTTGGCCGGCGCCGACCATGAGACGCTCGACCCAGTTTTGTCGATTTTTATTACTTTTCGTCCTGATATTGCTTGTTTGTGATTAATAAGTTAATGGGTAACTTAACACACGCGGCTAAAAAATGACTCAGAGTGCAAGGTTGTGTCAATTATTCAAACTTGACATGACCGTTCTATTTTTTCACTACCCACTCATGAAGAATGTAGTCCACGGTCACTTATTTCGTCTAGGTAAACTTTCCGAAACTGTAGGCGGAGGACATAAAACCTTGCTTAAACTTCACGGCCCTGGGGAGAGGCGTGAGTCATCGCTTTAACTTTTTCAGCGACCCTTGTAAAACAAACTGTGAAGCGTATCGAAAGTTTTGCTCACTATTTGTCCGCTTTTCGCGTGAACACGTGACACCTTAAACCTAATTAACAATCTACAAAGTAAATATAAAAAAATCTCGTGTCACAGAGTTTGTTATCGAACTGTTCACTGATTTTTATAAAATATACAAAAAACTCTAACAAACACTGTGACTTGAGACGTTTATATATTAGATAATCATAATTGTCTTCAACGAGGTTAAAATGTATGCCCACCAAGAGGCCTCAGCAGTGGGTATATCAACGTGTTGATGATGAAGTTGATGGTGCCTATAACTCAACATCATCATAAAAGTTCAAATACAATTCTTATAAGGTTTAATATGGTATACATTTGTGAATTTGCACTATCAATACTACTCGTTAGCTGCGAAGTAAAACATCGTGAGGAAACCTGAGTGTCCGAGGTGTTTACTTTATATACTTCGGCGCGTGAAATCGCACAATCAGCGGTGAGCACGCGTGGTATATAAGCCCCTACTATTTCTTTGAGAGAAGGCCTGTTGCATTGCATTTTTAAGGTAAAATAGTGCATTTACGTCATGTATTCTTCAGCGAAATCTATTGGCATTAATTTTTTTACCTGTCATGGCTCGTTAACTAATAAATTTTAGTGCATTTCATGAAAGACATTTATAAATTTCATTGTCAAATAACCGAATTTGGATTCTTGACGCTAAAATTTTATCTCAATATGCTTCCAAATAACAGTTGGTCATTAAGAACAACCTTTGTTACCAGACTTTTGGAAACATTTTGTAAAATTTTCCATTTTTTCATTATAATTTTATATTATGTTAAGTAGTGGAATTTGATTTTTTTTCTGTAGGACAATGATTTACCAGACGCCACTACTAAAATGCTAATTTAATAAAATTGTGTAAGCCCTGATATTGTGAAAAAAAATATGTGAAAGAAAAAGCTCATAGAACAAAAGATAAGTTATAAAACATAAGCTCTTATTGTCCAGTACTTGAGCATTTTTAAGGTTACCCCGTATAATGATAAAGTAGGTAATTTTATAGCAACAGACTTTAATGGCAACAGAATTAACTTAAATGAGACTACACAAAAGAACCGGAATTCCAGTTATCTTTGTGAAGAATCCTTCTCTTTATATCAAATTTAACGCTCATACATTAAAGATTACAATCAACAAACCATTCCATCCCGAAGTAATGTAATTTAATGCGCCGAAGCGTCCCAGTGACTGGTTTCAATCAGGAGCGGATTATTGCAAAATCAAGTAGGCATTCACAAAGGTTGTTCCCGAGCGATGTCCAAGCAGGCCATTGTTTTTAAAATTTTACATAAGTCGAAAGTCAAGGGTCAAAAGCCAACGTCATAAATGTTTATGTATGATAATGGCAACCTCACACAAAATAGCATTGTTTGACAATTTTTTTCTTGAAATGGCTACTAAAATGTATAAAAAAACGATCTAAGTTTTTGTGAAAACTCGATAATGTTTATGTTTAAAAGAGACATACTCAGAATACTAATAATGAAAGCTTGTATTACAAAATATAAGTGAATCATCAGCTGAAATAGTATATTGTGCAGATAATGGGCTTGTTAAAAATTTACAAACCATATGGATAGAACATAGTTGGTCTATAGCCAACATATATATGTAACTAATGTTCAAGGAAATAAAATCGATTGATTGTAATGTTTTACTGCAGTCGACAGCTGATAAATATTATATTCTTTTTGTTGCACTAACCCGTGATGAGGACAATTTAAAAGAAAAAAAACCTATGTAGAGACTAAAAATTCCACCCATGCCGGGACTTGAACCCACGACCTCTGGCTCACCGTGCCAGCGCTCTCCCAACTGAGCTAATGGGCAAGTGCAGGCATCGATGAAATTTCGAGCCACTTTACAAACTTCTCTGTATTACGTATTTACATCACTTGCAGCCCCGAGCAACCCACTTTGTAGTTAGGTTTTTACATCGGAATGATATCGCTCACATGATTATATTCTTTTTGTTGCAATAATCTCTAAATAGGTTTTTAAAAAGCTGATAAATATTTTTATTATTGTTGCAAAGTCACCCGAACCGTAACTGAGTAGAGTGAATACATGTAAATGTTGATATGCTGTCGAAAAGTTGTAGGTAATCTTAGGTAACGCAAAAATCGAATGAAATAAATTTAAATCATAATGATTTTTTTATACTAAGATTACTGGCTTCACTGGAGTCCACCCACACTCGTTTTGAAACGACAAAATGCAGTTGGACTGAATTTTTCCTTCACATTTTATGATATTCTTTATTAAATTTGACTTGATAAATTATAATAATCTAGCAGCTATTTTTAATGCAATGTCGTTTGCGTTTGAAAGTTTGTGCACGACTGAAAATATTGATGATTTTGAATATTTTCACACTCAGGTATAATCGCAAGTAAATTTAAATAATTAAATTATTTAAAAAATAAAAATGTATTGTACACAATACGAACATGTTGCAGAATAGCAACTTCACTTTTTTGGTTATTTTGTTTCTCGATTCATGCACTCATTATGAGGTCAACTATGTATACTTTTTCATTACTCATACTTGGAAAGTAGGTCTGAAGTTGCCTGAGGAGCGGGTTGAAAGTAAAACTTTTCAACCCTGGGGAGAATCGTCAAATTATTCTGTAAAAAAACGGCCAAGTGCATGTCGGGCCACGCGCAAGGTAGGGTTCCGCAGAAAGAGGGTTTTTTTTAATCTACTTTCCAGAACTAACAACTTCATCGAAGTCATTTTCAATGGATTTTGTACGAAACTTTACTTTTATAAGTGCCAAGTTGCCGATTACCTAGTGCCAAATAATAAGTAAAGCCTACTTAGCCGTGATAGTTTTCCTTTAAAGTTCATTATATGTGCTACTATCATGAATTTTGTTCCTACAGTCAACCGTTTAGCCATTTGCGCTTTAAAGCTTAATATTTCCCAAACAGAACCCTAATTCAAAAAATGGTCGTCCTACGATGACTATATATTTCAACGATACATCCAACAATATGCCATATTACATCCGTAATTAAGGTGTAGGGGAGGTAGCCCAAAAATTTTTTTCAGGTCTTATTTTACTGTTTTGTCGGCTTTATAAATTTGTATGTCTAAGCCAAATTTCAGCTCTCTAGCACTTACCGTCTCTGTGCTAAGCCGCGGACGGACAAACAGACAGACAGACGGATAGACATGGCGAAACTATAAGGGTTCTTTGTCCACTAAGGAACCCTAAAAACTACTTCGATTTTAACATGGTTCAACACCATGGTCCAACTTTCTATATTGTCAATTAACTACAGCGCGATGTGAGCGCGATGTAAAATTTAAATAACATAAAATAAAATAAAATTAAAATAGCAATAAGTCCGCCACATTGCCATTGTATGTTTTTACTTATGTGCAATAAACGTATTACCTAATAATAATAAAATTAAGTATTCATTAAAGAATGTATTTTTTTTAAACGACTTTATTATAATTTACATTTAAAATAACATAGATTTGGGCAAAATATTTACCACTGTTTCAATGATGACAGTGAAAAATAATGACTAAATAGCTGGCCAACCACAGAAAAAAAACCAAAACTAGGCGGGAAACTCCGGAAAGCGGCAATCCGATCTGCATTTGCTTACCTCGGGTTAAAGACTTATTTAGTCCTTCGAACTATTGGCCAAACCCATCTCGGGACTAAATGAGTTACTTTCACCCCTAGGGTAACAATGTACTGTTTCACCCAGGCAGAGTGTGAAAAAGTGACTATGCTGAGGCTAGCATTTTCACCATAAGCCGATGTATGTGTGTGCAATAAAGAATATTCTTATCTTATTTTATCCTATATCCTCAGTGTACCCTTTTAAGGTTACATAGTTAACAAGGAACCCTTATAGTTTTTCCATGTCCGTCCATTGTCTGCCTTTTGGTGGATCTCAAGAGAGATTCTTTGCATCAAATACGCCCCCACAGCGGTTGTCCAAGCCACACCACGATTAAGTTAAGAAAAGGGCTGAAAAACTGTATGCCTCTCGCTTGCACAATATAAACGGCAATGTTGTACGAGCGCGAAGCAAACGGTTTTACAAGCCGTTTCTTTAATTAACAGTGTTATGACAAACCCCTACTCCTCCTGGATAGAGGCGTGAGCTTATTTGCTGTTTTAGAAAGGTTTTTTAATTGCCATGCAGATTAAAAACCAACAGGCTTATTAATAAAAAGTCGATCCCGCTAAAATACTCTTAAGACGGATTTAAGGCCGGTTTATGAGCGGAATTACAAGCCGTCATTAACTTCATCCTACAAGTGTTTCGGTGGGTTCGACTTTTTATAAATAAAACCGCAAATCTTTTCGTACAAAGGGACCACTAATCTGAAATCGTAAATCAATACTGTAGATACGTCAGTTTTATTGTTCAAAGGTCAGTCCGTCTTTAAGTGACCCAAGGGCTTTCAGCCGATAATGTTTGCCTTTACTTTCATGGTTTATTGACAAAGACACTTATTGTTTTTCCTCTTTTGATTGGAAAAGGTTCCGCGAAAACTACTTCACTGCATCGTTGATCCAGCGGTATCACGTCTGATTACCATGCCGGAGGTCGTGGGTTCGGCTCCCGCCGTACATTTGTACAAATGAGTCTGGGTGTATTTCCATGTTTGTTTCGTCGTTACCTGGTTACCATAGCACTGGATATCCTAGTTTGGGACTAGGACAATTGATTGTGTTGTGTGGAAGTTATTATTACTGTGACGTATGGAACCAATAAATAACCTAACTAGATTATTATATTATATAAAGGCCAAGACGATGCCAAATTAAATCCTGCTTATACTGTGTGAAAAAAAAAACACATGGTTTAGGGAGTACTTCTTTTTTTTTACGTAGCCTTAACGTACCACATCAGGGCACAGATATTCTCTCAGATAGAGTACGGGCTTAATTACCACGCTAGCCCATCGCGAATTGACAATTTCAAGCGCTGAGGTATGTGAACACCTTAACATCTTAAGTCCTGACCTTGAAAATAACAATGGTATTTTATTTTTATTTTAAAGGTCACCACTTAGGAGGTGAAGCACTCAGGTTTCCTCACGATGTTTTCCTTCACTGTTAGCGAATGGTATTGCTACTGTAACTTCACAAATGTACGTAACTTAGACGATAAAGTCATTGGCTCATGCCGGGATTCGAACCCACGATCTCTCGAATGCTCTACTTCTTATCCTTAGACATTAGACAATGGCTTCAAATACTATTGATTGGCATTTACAATATACGTCGTTCATTTCTCTAAATACACACTCATGGTCACACAGTCGTGTACTTGTGGATACGTAAAAATCAATAAAACGTGTGTTCTATAGGAACGAGTGCGTAGCTGGCGACATTAACAGTACAATGTACGAATTAAGCTCTGAAAATATGATGAAAACAATTTCACGATCCAATGAGTCGTATATGACTCAGAGGAGTGTATTGGAATAAATCCATGAGTCACATATGGCTCATTTTCAATACATCTTCGGACATACAACTTCTAATTGAATCGTGTGATTTTAAAACAACACAAGTCACATGTGTTTTTAAAATAACACTTGCCCATTTTTTTTTATTAAATTATTTACACCTACCTAATGATTTACATTAGAAAAAAAAATTGTAGTTTATTCATACAGAAATCAATATAATATGCTAAAATATTGCTGTTGTAGATATTAGTATTTGAATAAATCAGTTTTTTCTATTTCCTGCAAAGTTGTAATGAAAGGACATGTGTCGTTTTAAAATCACACGATTCAATTGTGAACGCGGGGGAATTGCAAAATGCGTTGTATGAGGACTCCGAAGTTGCACCGAAAATGCGATTGTCAGCGATCGTGGCTATTGGCAAACCCTGGTCTCCGCCTCCGGGATACAGGCGTGAGTTTATTTAATGTAATGTAAATAAGTTTGGTTAGCGCAATATTCTACGATGTATGTCCTACAATGAATGACCTATGATCACAAAACCCAAAACGAAGGGTCAATTATGGTACTAAAAAATTTAAAATAAAAAATAAAAACCGACTTCAAAACACTACAGTACTAAAAATCCCAAAATATATGTGCTGGTCATGAAACTGGGCACCGACTACAAATTATAATTCTACAATACCTACATGTATACACACTTCTAATTTAAAGGTATTCTTTTAAATTTTTTCTAACTTTTTAGTGCTGTAGTGTTTTGAAGTCACTTTTTATTTTTTATTTAATTTTTCAATTTTTTAATGGGGGAGCGGGAGAAAAATGAACAAGCAAAAAAACAATAAACAAACCATAATTTACCCTATTTAATTCGTTTCCTTAAAATTTGAAGTTCCCAATTTCCATCTGCGAAAGTCTTCACCAGAACGTCACCAAAGTACTTTGGGACTACTTTTACGCTATTTTATGAAACATACGGATGTTACTAAAGGATAGGCCCCATTAGGCCTTATTTACTGCTGTGCATTGAAGAGTTCCGTTATCCATCGTCTTCATCAGATCTTCCCAAATGAAAATGGGACCAATGGGACGTTACATCTTTTTCAACAAAAAAAAAAAAAAATTGTCGAAATCGGTTAAGATTTGCCGGAGTTATGCGAGAACATAGCCAAAAAAATATGCGCTTCGAATTGATAACCTCCTCCTTTTTGAAGTCGTTTAAAACAGACAACCATGTTTCACTGATGTGTTTACTTGTATCTTAGTGGGGCTAAGGATAAGGAAGCTTATTAGCCTTAATGCACAACGCATACTAATTCCATACCAACGTCAGAATTTCGGCCGGATTTGATGCGCGTCATATCGCCGCAAGACTACAGTTCACATTAGCTGTTGCCCGTGTCTTCGTTCCCGCGAAAAATTTTGATGTGTATTTTTCCGGGACGAAAAGTAGCCTTTGTACTATTTCAGACTATCTCTGTTTCAAATTTCAACCAGATTTCGCATTTCATCATCATTTAAAATTTAAAAAACTCGTACAAAGTTGTTAGTGATCTTATTCTAGTGTTAGCACGTATTCTGGCATAATTCATAATGGCAGGTCTCAAACCCTTTAAGAACTAGAAAGTTTTTATTCCTGTGCTTTTAAAAATAACCTCAACAATGCACCGCGGCACTCGCGGCCTTCAATATTATAAAGGTCCGGAAATAACATTAATTTCTGCATCGTTTGTGGTCGCTGTGCTGTGATGGCGAGAAAAAGGTTAGTTGTCGTTTTTTGGTAAAGAAAAGTAAAGTCAAAGTTCCTATGTAAGGAGGTTGGGTTGTATACAAATAGCTTGATCTAATCGTTTGATTATTGTACCTTTGACGGAACACGGTAGTGAAACCGGCCCTGGAGTCTAACACTCACAGTTTTTCAATAGAATGATATAAGCTCATACTTTGGCAAGTTTTCATTATAAAACTATTTAACGTCCTCTGAAAACTTGCCAAGTTTGGTCTGTCGATTATAAGTCACACATTTTTCTGTGTATATAAAAACACTGTTGATTCCGTGAAGACAAGGAACTTGGGCAGTTCTTGCATATCATGTATTATTTTTGAGACGAGAAGTTGACCAGTTTTTTTACAATTATGTTTCGGTGGGATTAATGATAATAACAAAAGAATAAAGAAGCGTAACACTAACAAGTGGTTCAATTAGTCACAAGAACTGAGCTCGTGGTAAAGGCTCAACCATAAAGGCTCAAACTCAACCATGAGTTTTCCACGGTATGGCAAAGTGTGATTATATTTTACGGTACCTACCTATTAATATTAATAACAGGCCAAGTGCGAGTTCGACTCGTGCACCGATGAAACCATCTAATATAATTACTTACCTTTAGTAATACTTACAAAAGTTTTAGTTGGAAGAATTTATAACTGTACGAATCGGAACCTCGCCTTTTATATATTATATCAATTCTTCCAACTAAAACTTTTGTAAGTATTACTAAAAGTAAGTAAATAATTCCAGAATTAAGTTCATAAATATTTAACGTCTCATTGAAACAACGTCAAACCTCAGAGCCGCATCTTTTTCATAAAAATGTAATATAAAATTTTCGGGAATCGCTCGTCGTTATCAGTATGTGCAATCTAGGGTGTTAATCTGAGATTGGACGTAACAAAACTCATTCGCTTGGAAACGTGACTATAGGTGGGCCAGGAAGTCATGAAATGAAACTTTTCGTACCTGCCTAATTTACCTAATTAAAAGACTATAATTTTTTTTGTCGTAGGCTTTGCTAGATATTATGGGTATTTTAAATATATTTTTGTTTAGGTTTATTGAAAAAGAAATTAAACTTACCTACTAAAAATTATTTTGCTAAATAGAGGATAGAAAAAAATATATAAAATAATAAATTAATTCCACACAACACAATCACTTGTCCTGGTTCCAAACTGGAATACCCTGCGCTATGGTAACCAGGCAAGGACATCACAAACATAGAAATACACTTATGTCTTCGGATATGTCTTAAATGTTATAACGGTATTATGTATCAAATCCTTAGAACATATTTAATAAAAGTTTATATTTTTTTACAATCATTAAACATGTTAGAACGCGCGGGCGCGACGACTACTACACGTAAGAGCAGCCTTACGTTTAATAAAAAAGAAAAAGTACCTATTACACGCTTAGTTTGCCTTCGTTACTACACTAGACGTAAATCTGTAATTCTTATGTCCCGAAAATGATTGAAAAAAAAATCTTGAGTTCCGAGTCCCGCTACAATGATGCAACTCGTAGTACCCACACCTTTGTCGGGCATCTACTCGTACCATTTATCTGCGACCGTCAGCGCTGATTACCGCCGTGCGTTCATTCGGCTCGTGTACGAGAATTTGTGTGGCTGGGCTTTGTCTGTCCGCCAAACGCTTTCAAAGGCTTGTATCGACTTCACTGAGAATCCGAAACGCTGCGACTTAGTAATTACGATGTACCATGTTCACATTGGCGGGCTCTGTATCGTGAATGCCGTGACGATTAATGATGTTTATTTATTTACCTACGTACATAAACTCACGCATGTATCACGGAGGGGCAGGCAGACACCAGGGCTTGGCAATCGTCACGATCTTGACAAATCTACAGCAGTCGCTGCATGCACGCATTCTGGTTTCTTCGCTAATTAATTATTTATTTAATATATGAAAAAAATGGTACCCTTAATTTCCATAAAAAATATATGTACTCACATTAATTTTTTTAAACTACCTTCATAAGTAGCCTATACACGTCCCACTGTAGGCCCTCTCTCAGGGAGAGAGTATGGGCTTAATCACCACGCAGCCCATCGCGGATTGGCGATTTCAAGCGCTGATATATTATGTGAATAGCTCAGACACTCAGATATCCTCACGATGTTTTCCTTCACCGCTAGCGAGTGGTATTGCTACCATAACTTCACAAATGTACATAACTTAGAAAACAAAGTCACATAGGTACATGCCCGCACTGGGAGTCGAACCTGGGTCTCTTACTTAATGCTTCCTAATTTAAATCTAAATTAAAAACATTCTTAGTGAATAACTATAATGCTTGCTTTGCCAAGCCACGGTTAGCACATGTGGTGATTATATTCATACTTGTACTCTGAAAAAAAAAACACGGCTTTATGTAGAGCACCGTCGATAGAATCGTTGTGAAAGGCATCATCAACATCGTCATCAATATCTCAATTTACAAACCTAACAAGGGTAACTGTAAAGCCTTCCTTTGCTCATATATCTGTACAAAACAAAACCAACGCAAAGAGTTTGCAACCAGCAAATGAGCGCCATGCGCCAGTTTTCCAGAAAATAACGAACAAACAGAGAAAGAATAACAAATCTTAAATAAAACCACCGGCGGTCTTTGTTTATTCGAGTTTGTATTTTCCGATCTGTATCGGCTAGATGATATTGATGTTTGACTTTCAGAGTCAAGTAGGCATCTAGAATGGTACAGAAGCATGCCTCATCTGCAGAAGTAACTTTTTATATTTTTCATACGTCCAACTGCAGGGCACAGACCTTCTCTCAGCGAGAGTGTGTGGGCGTAATTGCCACGTGTGCCCACTGCGGATTGGCTATTTCAAGCGCTGAGGTATGCGAATGCCTCGGACACTCAGGTTTCCTCACAATGTTTTCCGTCACCATTAGCGAGTGGTATTGCTACTATAATTTCACAAATGTATTTAGAAAAGAAAGACATTGGTACATGCCGGGATTCGAACCCACGACCTCCCGATTGAGAATCCGGCGTTCTACCGCTCCGCTACCACCGCAGACGTAACTACAGAATATAATTTGATACCAAATTTCGCCCAAGGGGAGCTGGGTACAGCTGACAGCACATCAAATATTAAACGCATACATTCTATAATACACGCTTCCAGCTAGGGCGTGGGGCACATAGGAAGGACGTGGGACGAGGGTGCGGAAAAGACGCGACGTCCTTTCAATTCAGTTTCATACATAATGTACTGACGCGATGGGACTATGCCCACACAGATAAGACGGGGCGAGGACGCGAACTCTACACAACGCGTCGCGTCTTTTCCGCGCCCTCGTCCCACGTCCTTCCTATGTGCCCCACGCCTGATGTTACGGATGACTTTGTAATAAAGTAGATATGTATTTACACTTTAACTGCAATAAAATTTCCGTGATCTCATCCTTCCGTTTTTTTTTCTATTTTCTGTGTTTAGTTCGGCGGAGTGATTGGATGATGGAACATTGATTGATGTTTGCTCTGTACAATACATGAAATCTAAAAGAATTTTGATGTAAAAAGTGCCTTTGGAGGTCATGTGACACAAAGTTGGGAAAAACGTGGTAAATATAACAATTACTCTTGCACATTCATAAAGTGTAAAACAATTTATTTGATTTTTACATTAAAAAAAAAGAAAACATTGAAAGCAATGGGCATTTTTTTAAAATACGTTTATATTTAAATTTGTTTGTATTTGTTGCTTTCACTCTAATGTTCTCAAATAATATACAAGTACTTACAAGTAATGGAAACTAACACCGTGGATTTGTTTTAGGCGTAAAAATGTTTTGCTTCAATTGGTCAAAACGTTTTATTTCTCATTTTACTTATTTATTTCAGATAAAACATCCACTTTTATCTAAAATAAATAGTTAGTAAATGACTTAGACTATATCAGTAAGACTAAGGGAAACAATTCCGGAAACTATTTTACATGCACGTTTATATGATACAAAACGGGCTATCAGCCCTATTGCTTAGTTTTAGAAAATCTTCAAAATTTGGTTGCCAGTGTGCTGTTAAAAGAGATATTATTTTTCGGGAAACATACCTCATTGTAAATGCTTAGGCTCCATTATCAGTCTAATTCCAATACCTGTCTAACACAAACACAACCGTCTGCAGGGAACCTAATTTGGCTTCCGAATAGGGTCAACAGAAATACTCTAGCGACTCCACTCGTGTCTATTTTTGACCCGGCGATCGATCCACTGCACTAAATACCAAACTACCTTTGTATCTTGGCCTAAAAATAATAAAACAAGTGGAATCGGTCGGCTATCAAACATGCATGATTGTCTATCACGCGACCACTGTGTGGCCACTCCGCTGTCCACATGCGCCCTCGGGCATGAAAAACGTTCCTTCCGCTTAAGGGGATCCATGGGGCTCACTAGCGCCACCAATGAAATGTAAATCATAATTATCTTCTCTTTCTACTTCTTCTTTCTGGTCGTGTGACTGAGGGATGTCAATATGGGGCAGCTTCCGCCACCAACGCTCTCCATTCAGACCAATTATGCGCTGATGTACCGGTCGTAGATTATTATTATTGTTATTTATTTTATATACAATAAGAACTTACAGTTAAAACCAAAACGCTCTTAATGTTACTTAAATATTGCACACAAAAAATTATTACATAAGTGTAATTTTAAATGTACTGCAATATTTTGAATAATATCAATAAACAAAAATGTCGACAAGTTGTGGACCTCGCTTAAAAACTCATTGAGCAGGGCGAGGGCCCTAGCCGTGGGCGCGTTGTTGGCGCGGCGCGTGCGCAGCAAGAGCCCCGCGAACAGCAGGTGCCGGCGCCGACCGCAGCGCACGTATCTATCGGGGACAAATATTCTGATGCTGCCTAGTATGCCAGGATTGTAAGATTATCTTAGTAGATCTTCTTTTACGGATTGTTTTTGTGAAAAGTGTCCGATGAACATTGATGGGGATTTTTAGGATCCATGGCTGTGAACTGAAGGCAAAAACCTAGTACTAGATAGATAGCATTAACGCCAAAACGGCCGTTTTGGGATCGTGTTCCTAGTTTCTCAGTCGTGGGTCCTAAAAATCGCCGATAACATGATTTAGACATTGATCTAAAACTTTTGCAAAAACCATCTGTAAAAGAAGATATGGTTAATTTTCATTGGCGCTGGTGAACCAGACCCAAGGGGCCCCTTAAGAAGTTTTCGTTCGTTTTTGTAAACTGAACAAAAAAAGTCCAGCCTTTTTCATTATAGGTTGCGCACGGCGCATTGACTTTCATGGCTGCTATAAGCCTGCTCGGTACAAAGTAAATATTTAGCCCACTGAATCGTGTGTTATGGGTTTTACCTCACGGTGACTTAATTACCAGTCTTGAAGTGTAAAACTTGGAGGGATGGAAATTACAATCCATCAATCAGACCACAATCCCGCAGCAGAACTGATCCAGAATCTGCCTTAGATCGTCGATTCAGTGAGCTAGTGGGTCCTACGTTACGTTAACCAAAATAAAAATTAAGGAAAAATAGAAAACGTTTGAAAATTAAAAAATGCGAGGAATTTCTGCTGTTGTCGAGAATATCACAAAGATAGAAATAATTCGATTGAAACCATCTGTAGAATGTAAAGCATGGTTGTCGCCTGCGGAGCCCTGCAATAAAGAATTAATAATAATAATACCGTTAGACCAACGAGGTAGTCTAAGTAAAGCGCATAGTGACGATGTTTCGACGTCGCTCAGGGAATATTTCAAGCGTTGCAAATGGTGCTTTTGAGGAGACAATGGGCGCTAACTACGTGAAGGCACGGTGTACACAATCGAGGCCAGCTCGGTAGGTACAACCACTGAATCGAGAGCGATATCGCTCTTACTCCTTAAGCCGAGTAAGATTATATCGCCCGCTATCGGGCTTATTAATGAACTGTGCCCAGCAACAGTGTCAATATGCCCGGTCGCAAATGTAACAACGAAAAAAGCACTAGGTACTTTTAACCGAATTCAAAAAGGGTACAAAATTCGTCCGTATATTTTTAAGTATGTTCAGTGATAACTCTGTGTCTAAACTACGGTGTCCAATTTTTATATTTTTTGTGGGACAGAGGGTCATCAAGGAGGGTTTTCTAAAAACAACTCTCAAAATGTTATGGGATCTATGATGAATACACTCTCCAATTCCTATGATAAACATAGTATTACATTCATCGGGTCTAATGGTGGATTTACCTCCTACTTTCACTGCAATAAATTGACGGTACTCGCCACTTTACGTGACCCAACGTAATTAAATTTAACTAATAAATAATCGCGATTAGACCCTTTAACGGTATTTAATAACTATGGATAACTGTGTAGGCCCACATATGGTGCCGAAATGTGGAAATTTAGAAAGGCATATATGGAGAGAATGCAAGTTGCACAAAGGGTCATGGAGCGAGTCATGCTAGGCATCCCTCTTATCAAAGTGGTAGACGTGAGCACACGAATGAGATGGGCTACTGGCTTTCAAAACCGAGATATTTCCTCTATTGGTTACTGGAACCAACTAGTAACCAATAGTGGAAATATGTCGGTTTTGAAAGAAATGTCCCTTACCTACTGTGTTTATTTTTGGGACAGCCGACTGGTTAGACGAGAAGACGGACGGTGGACGAAGGCAGTGACAACAGAGTGGTGGTCGAAAACTGGCCTTCGCTCGATAGGTAGGCCCTCTTCCTAATGGGTCGATGACATTAAGAAGGCGGCAGGAGGACAATGGACGAGATTTGAAGGGGACGGGCGAGGTTGGCATGACGGTGAAGAGGCCTATGCTCAACAATGGGCGTCCTTCATAGGCTGTATATAGAACTGTGTTTGAGTCGTTAAAAATACTTTTTCGGAATAGTGTTCCGGAAAACAAGGTTGGTAGGAAAATTAGGCGCTCTGCCACAGAAACAATTAGCAACTGCGGAACAAACCACTGCCGCATTGCAACTGGGAAAGTAGAGAGTTTCTAATTGAAAAACTATCCTTTGTATTCAAATATAGGGATGTTTAAATTCTTTCTTTGAACTTAGTATCTCGTTTTATTTCTTTGAAATGGAAAATGAGTTAAATAATTAATTCACGGGAAGTAAGCGAATTAAAAGTCTTTTCTTTTCCATTTGGAAGAAAAATAAGTGTTTTTCTCTTAGAAGAAATTTTGTAAGAGAGAAACAGGATTTCACTGGGTTTTGAAGATTAAAGCTTGAGAATTTATTTCTTAGAGCGTCAAAGTAAAAAGTAGTTACGAATAAAATATTACTTATACAGGGTGTAACAAATTCCCCTAAAAAACCAGTGGTTTTTCGCGTCAGTATGAAAAACTTTCGGGAAAACTTCGAAATCACGGACATAATATCAAAAAAACTTATGGCACAGCTGAATATCAGCTGATTCGCGAGTTCAAAGATTTCCCCATAGTAAAAGTAAGTACTTAAATTTACTTCTACTTTTCTAAATTTTTACGTAACCAAGGTTACGATTTGTAGTAAATTATGAATTGTGGCTTTAATAATGCCCGGCATATGACTTGAATAAAAAAAGCCAAAGCCATTTGTTCTTGACCAAGTACTTTTGACTTCGACAATTTCACACAAAGTATAAATACTAATAACTGATATCAAAATAATAAGTTTATCGGGCATTATAACTCGTATAAAATGTTTCGTGTTATTGTGCGGAGCGATACCCATTTTCTTTCAAAGTGAAATGTACACAAAACATGACAAATAATAAAAACCTATACGAATATTCTTTCAAAGGTCTCCAAGCACTCGCAAAACGTTAGCAACCAATTTCGCCCGCGAATGTCCTATTAGGGGTAAAACAAGTCAATTTACTCTAAGAGTTGTCGAATGGAAAACCAAGCCAAAAAGGCCTGTTTATACGGTACTTAGTAACAAAGTCACAAGCCTTGTAGTCCGTATTATGAAACATCGACATTATCGGAAGTAACTAAATAGTCGCTAGTCAGTGTCAAATTTGACAAGAGAATTCGTATAAATCGGTATGGTCATATTCTATTTGTGGCCGGATATGGCGTCATTGGGTAAACAACATCCATTTCTAACGTTAATTACTCAGTGGCAGGAAATTTCGAAACAATAAAAAAGAGAACCGTAATTGTCGCTTAATTTGAGTGAATCCTCAAACTCAAACGCGACAATGACGATCCCTCAGGACATTCAGCTGTTACATAATTCTGACCCTGTGGTTATACCACAAGACATCACACGTCATCGTGACTTTACATCTCACGGGTGTGTAAAAACAAAATTCCTATCACGATTTCAAAACTAAAAGAGTTGCTTTTAGAAAATGCCTGCTACTGTGTGAGTTTTTGGCCATCACCAATAAAGCCAGATTTTAAATAAGGTTAATGAAAATTCCTGTGACAATAAACTGCACAACCGAGTACTAAAAGTAGCCCAGTTGCGAGTATTAATTGATTATTTGGCGGGTTATTACATACTCGGCCCGTGACATCACTTAGCTTTGTGTACTGGAGAAAATAAAATATATTTGTATAATTGTTTTTCTACCGCTTTTAAAGTTTAGGTTTACTTTCTGCATTCGACTAAGTTGTTTATATTCACGGTATAGTATATGTATATATATATATATATATATATACATACATTCAGACCGTATACTATATAGTGTATAGTATATGTATATAATACTGTATATATATGTATAGTATAAATAGTATTCTTTTAAATTATTTATAACTTTTTAGTGCTGTAGTGTTTTAAAGTCTGTTTTTATTTTTTATTTTTCAATTCTTTGTGGGGGAGTGGGAGAAAAAAACTCAAGTCCCTTAAAACCATAATTTACCCTACTTAATTATTTGATTTAAAATTTGAAGTTCTCAATTTCCACCTTCTTTCGGTGGTATCACCAGAACATCACCAAATTACCCTAGGACTACTTTTAAGCTATATTTTATGAAACATATGCATATTACTAAAGAATACTCCATTTGGCCTTATTTACTGCTGTCAATTGAAGAGTTCCATTCTCTATCTCTAAAAGTCTTCATAAGATCTTCAGCAAATTAAAATGGGACCAATGGGACGTTATATCTATTCGAACATAAAAAATTGTCCAAATTGGTTAAGATTTGACACAGTTATGAAAGAATATAGCAAAAATAGGAATATACGCGTCGAATTGAGAACAGTAATCGTATAAAATCCATAGGTTCACAAATAAAAATGGGAGTACCACAAGATCAATTTTCGGGCCGTTCGTTTTCCTTGTATATGTAAATGATTTGGCATTTATGGTACAAAACATTGTCCGAGGTAGTATTATTTGCATCAAGAAAATAATCTTGAAGATGCAAATAATGCTCTCTCGCATGTATTAGATTGGTTCACGGCAAATAATCTGCTTCTAAATTCCAAGAAGACAAATTGTATAAAGTTTACCTTATCAAGTGTAAGATTAGTTGAGAACAACATTGTACTCGGAAAAGAAAAACTAGAACTTGTAGTAAGTACCGTATTACTAGGCATCACAATCGATTCGAAATTACAATGAGGTACTCATATTGTAAAACTAGTACATAGGCTTAGCTCTGCAGCATATGCAGTCAATAGAATTAGAGAGCTCACTGACGTTGCAACTGATAGGTTTGTTTATTTTACGATTCATAGTATTATGTCCTTCGGTAATGTGGATGCTAATGGAAACGATCTTCATCTTAACAGAAGACAGCGATCCGATTTATTTAAAAGCTAGATAGTAGGGACTCGTTAAGGGATTTCTTTAAAGAAACTTAACATCTTAACAGTTGCATGTCAATACATTTATGAAAATATTATATATATTAGAAAAAAATATCAAAAATTTAGAAAATATTGGTAGCCATCATAATATTGATACTAGGATTAAACATAAATTGTCATTTCCACATTTTAGACTTGCAAAAGTTAATAGGTACATCCTTTATTGGCAATGTACTTATACGATTCTACAATAAGCTTCCTTAAGATATATTAGAGTTACCACCGATGCTGTTTAAAAAATGAGTTGACCATAATATGTGCAAAAAAAAAACTCTTATAACATTAAGGATTATCATCGTTCTGGTACTTAAATAATGTTAACAGGGACGATTGTATCTAGTACAGCGTAACTTTAAGTTAACTAAGCAAACCTGTTTTGAAGAGAATAAATGTGGAGTTTCTTTGTTAGCTGCTTTTCCGCATAATCTATTTATTGTGAAACTAACAGCTATGAAGTTATTTTAATAAAACATTTGGTTTTTGTACTGGATATTATGTAATTGTAGTTTGACTTTGTTACGTCATGGGTTGAAGAAGTAGCAACCTAAATTCAAAATTAAAAGAAAATATTTGCGTTGAGTATGGTTAGCTTGAGCGCTGAGCGTCGAGCGTGCAATCAGTGGTGTGGAATGGACACTCTTCTCGATGAGGTTATTTACTTGCTTATAGGGGAGATAATATTAGTGTTATGTCTGCCTTTCTGTTTGCCTGTGGGTCGGTTAGAGATTTACCTTAAAACTTCTGAACACCACACATACACACACATTCACACACACCATGATTTAATAGAATGCAGATCTCGTATAGGTTCTGACGTCATGGGTTGAATAGGTAGCAACCTTAATTCACGCATATTTGCGTTGAGCATGGTTGGCTTGAGCGCTGAGCGTTGAGCGTGCAATCAGTGGTTTGGAACGGACACTCTTCTCGATAAGGTTATTTACTTGCTTATAGGGCAGATAATTTTGGTGTTAAGTCTGCCTTTTTGTTTATCTGTGGGTCGGTTAGGGATTCAGCTTAATACTTCTGAACCGTTTTAGAAAAGACTTTTAATATGTACTATCTATCTACACACATATTATAAAAAGATTTGCTGACCGAAAAACGTTATTTTGCCATATTAATTAGCCTATGACTTATTCTCAGACCTACCAAAAGTACACAAAAAAATCGTGAAAATCGGTGAAGCCGTTTCGGAGGAGTTCCGTAACAAACACTGCGATTTTTATATATTAAATAATGTTTGGAAGTTTAGGTGTAGGAGGTAATCTCCGAAACCGCTTATCCGATTTCAAAAATTATTTCACCAATATTTAGAAAAGAATAAATGTGGAGTTTCTTTGTTAGATTATTCTCCACATAATCTATTAATTCTGAAACTAAAGGCTTTGTTGTGACGTCACATCTTGTTATTATAATATATATATATATATATATATATATATGTAAAATATATTTAATTTAAATATACAATAGAGCCTTAAGATGAATATAGACTATATTATATGATAACTGAATTCTACGCTGGCAGGTCACTTTTTGCAATAACGATCCGGAAAATATGTTTTTTTTTCTGATTTTTTGTATCTCAATAAGCCCCCTAACAAATACTGTTTCCATTCCAATCTAAAGAGATTTGTCTCTACTGTATATCCTCGTAAAATTGAAGTGCAGAAATACAAAGATGTTTTGATATAATCTTAGTTTTATTGCAATAATAACATGTTTCTTGTGTAAATTACAAGAATAACATGTTTTTTGTGACATGACAAAAAAACAGATATATGAGAGATTAGAACGATAACTTAACTAGAAAGGTTCGTTATTGCATAATTTTTGGCAGGTGCGAACACAATCACTGGTCAAAAGTCAAAGTGCGACTAATAACAGACCATCTCTCTGTTTTGCTCTAAAAGGATAAAATGTGAGAAAGGACAATAAAACTATAAAACAGTCCCAAAACTCGTAACCAATACCTTACACTTGGCAAAGGTCAACAGGGCGTGTGGACCCAACTCTCAAGCATCTATTAGGGGACCGCAATGGATCTATAATTCAGACGTTTACTACCAATCACGGAAAGTGTTTGTATCCCGACACCTCGCACGAAGGATTTGTGTTAGGTAGAAATTAAGTTCACTTATACCTACAGTCTACAGATATTATCCACTATGTTATTGTTAATGATTTTGCAGTTATGGTTAGTATAACATATTTGTAAATATTCTTGATTACGACCCTTGGTTTCAAACTGAATTCAAAGTATTAGCGTAGTAGAAAAAGGTTTTCTATTATCTTAAATGTTTAAGAGTCAGTCGTTAGATATGCGAAAACCAAATAAGACGCTCGAATCATATTATTTTTTAAATTTTTATTACTTTTCGTTGTTTGTTTACGCTTAGATAAAGTAATTTTGGGTATCAAATCTTGAAATGTCCCCTTTAAATACGATAAAATAATTCGAAGTCACCCTTCAGTTAGTTAAATTCTATTTTACAGCTTTGACTGGATTGTTTTGTTATTTTATTAAAACAGAATCTCCTAATCATATTTTCCATGAAACAATAGACAAAAGAGCTCGTTTTCAATGCATAAAACATGGTTTTTATTTTGCTTTCCCAAGTAACAAAAAGCTTTGCGCATTTAAAACGCATTATTTGTGTTATTATTCACGTTTTTTTAACAGGAGGCGCGTCTTTAGGTACAAACCACACCAAAGGCATTTAGGTTTACAACAAAGTGTCAGTGACACTTTATAACTTTAATTTCTACCCATAATAATTTAAGATAAGATAATAATATTTATTGCACACAAGAAGTGAGAGATAAAATATGAAAGTTACAATGAAAAAGTACAATGGGCGGCCTTATTGCTAACAGCAATTTCTTCCAGACAACCACTTATTTAACTTTTGACAGATCTGGCTGCTTCCTTACAACATTAAGCAATAATGGGAGGTTTAATTAAAAAAAAAGTCAGTGTCCCAAGCAATGCAGCGCCCGAGTTGTCCCCAGACCCATCTAGTATGAGTGAAGGTGCCACTGAACCCTGTGTAAATAATTTCCTCTCATAGTTCCAGGCATCCACTAACCTTAAAAATTCGTCTGCGAAAATGCACCCATAAGTGACGCGCCGAGCCTAATCGTCCACGGAATAAATCCGAAGCTCTTCGACGCATTTTGGCTTGATTCTGGTCTAGTTTCTGAGGGTCTAGTGGATACCAGGCTGCTTTATGATAGTAGTCTTCTTCTTCGGTCCTTTAACTCGTAAGGGAGCATAGGTCATCACATATTTCCACTTCCGATGGCGGTTCGCAGCAGCTTCCAATTCAGATCTGCGGGTGCCGATTGACTTAGCCTCTTGGGCTATGGAGATTTTCCATTTGATCAATGGCCGCCCCTCTCTCCATTTCCCAAGGGGGTGTACGATATGATAGTCGTGCAATCGATATGATAGTCAAGCAAAAATACATGCTCTAAAAACTATACACTCCTTTTCTGGCTGGGCAGTGATTTAAAAATAATCCAACTGTTATCGAGCCAAAACACGTCGGCATTCCCCCGGTACGTGACTCATCTCCTTACAAGCACGGATTATTATGTCGAACGCGTTCAAGTGGTCTTAGCAGCCGTACAATGGTAATCGATTTTACACGGCTACTTATACGCAAGGCGGGAAGCCAGCAAAATGAAAAATCAAGAGAGGACCGCTCCAAACAAATAGTAAATGGTAAAAAAAGAGGGCGTATGTAACTAAGACCAGAAATAAAAAAAAAAATAACAGGTTGAGAGACCCATATTATTAACAATATAAAACCGTACGGCCACGTGCAGTGTACGAGTATTAGCCAGGAGAGGGGCTGGGGGGAGGGGGGACTACGACGCCCTGCTCGGACAAAAGTTTGCGATTTGAAGATTGTTAAAAACATATAATGAATGTTGGAAGGAATATGATCTGGATATATTTTATGATAGACTGGGGTTTTATAAATCCAAAATTTATGGAATCGATCTTAGCTAGTTTTCAGGTTGTAATATTAATATTTATAAGTCTAATAATAGTCGTAGTAACAGTATATATGTTGTTTATTAGAATAAGCCAATAGTGCGAACCTGTGAGTGCTGTGAGCACCTGTAATTGGCACAAACGCCAGCCCTCTGTTAATTACCTTTAGTTAACCTATAATGTGTGTGTGCTGTTGGTGTGCCTTAATAAATAAAAAAAATAAAATTAATATTTCGCAAACGATAAATTATCCAACAATACACCACACTATGGTGTAGGCAAGAAAAAATAATTGAATCCCTAATTTAGGGACCCTAATAGAAATTCGAGATTTTATTGTAACGTTTTGTAGTCGTCATAGATATGTCCATGACCAATTTTAGTTTTCTTGTACTAGCCGTCTCTGGGCTAGGCCGCGGACAGACGGACGGACATGGCGAAATTATCGAAATTGTCGACTGCGACTGCGGAACCGTAAAAAACAACAAATACAACATACACAATATAAACAAAACAGGATCCCCAGTCTCTCTTTCTCCTTCGGCAACCTTTCAATCACGAGGTTGTTTGGAATTAATTTATTTTAGCAATAAGGTCGTCCATTGCACTTTTTTCATTGTAACTTTTGTATGTTTTGTTTAATGTGAATGTTTGTGAAGATGTTTGGATGTTTGTTACTCAATCACGATGAACGGATTTGGATGAAATTTGGTAAGGAGATAGTTTAAGTCCCGGGAAAGGAAATAAGAAACTTTTCATCCCGGAAATTACTCATTCCATGTGGACAAAGTCGCGAGAAAAAGCTAGTGAAGAATAATCTTACCTTATCTACACGGTTGCATCACCCCAAGAATGCTGATAATGTTTAATTTCAATTACAACAATCCTGAAATACAAGTAAGCCAGAAATGTTGTGTTAGTATCAGCATAAATGAAAATTATACAATAGAAGAGAAAACTAAATAAAAAAAATTCACTGCCTTAGTTGATTTGCACTGATTTCGTGCCTTACACGACTATCGAGCACATTGGAAATGAATCGAGTCGTAAATGTCATGTGAAAAATGTCGCTCTGATTTTTTGACTTTTTTTTAAAAAGGTGAGGCTACAGGGCAAAACCCTTAACCCGATCGTCTTTGTTTTAGGCTCAAATTCTAGCTGACTAAATTGTCCAGAGCAGTTTTTCTAAAATTTTTGATACAGGTAGGTAAGTAATTCTTCGATTCCAAAATATCGAGCCCCAAAATCAAAAATTCGGAAAATATTGAATTTTTTTTCACTAGTTTGGCTATAACTTTTTTCATTTTTGACTTTCTCGTATAAATTCTTTTTGCACCTTATAGCTCTCGTGAACTCGCGCCTTTTCGAGCCGTGAATATCATATCTTCACAACTATCCGGGATACAAGGAGATCGCATTTTTTCGTGAAATTGAAGCCTACACTGGAGCAAACGAATA
Source organism: Yponomeuta malinellus (assembly GCA_947308005.1). NCBI lineage: Eukaryota > Metazoa > Arthropoda > Insecta > Lepidoptera > Yponomeutidae > Yponomeuta > Yponomeuta malinellus. The sequence goes on along the minus strand of OX371006.1, from coordinate 7,252,977 downwards.
GAGATTTCCAATGTCAAAAAAGTAACAGTAGGCTATCATGCTATCAAACCATTTGCCTCTTGCATGACTGTATGACACCATGTCAATTTTGGGCGGCACCCATTTTAAGGCTGGGTTCTCCACTAAATCACGTGGTGTAATAGATTGTTTAAGGCGGTTTCACAGATTATGTATTTAAGGCGGGTTCCCATACAACAAACGTGATACATATATATATATATATATATATATACACGTATGTATACGATGATATTATCTATACCTACAATATTACGTATACAACGTAATGTTGTATAGATAATGGTACGGAACCCTTCGTGCACGGGTCCGACTCGCACTTGGCCGGTTTTTTGTTCAGTAGAGCACCTGCGAGTTTGGAAAATGACGTGACTCGATGTTGAACCCCATCGACTCGAGCAAATTTGCTAATACGAGTTTTATTATCGGGATATAACAGTTAATCGATTTTTAGCAAAAACCCGAAGTCGCCATCCAGTAATCCTCCAGACTTCTGCGTTGGGAAATTATTATTATTATGGTCCAGGGCGGTCTTGATAGATTACTCGATATATGCCGATTACCTTGTCAGTTCAATTTCCAGTATTCCATTACCAGTAATGCTGCTAATTACTTTGCCACTCGCCTTGGTAATGAAACATATTATGCATTCTATTCTATTTGAAATTAATTACAATTAGCACCCAATTAGATTGGCACTGAGGTTGATGGTTGATAGCCTACGTATAAGGTAGGTAGCTTAGTAATGAAATAAGGGAATTTAGAGGATGTCAAATATTGAAACTAGATGATAAACTTTGTATAGCATTATTATTTTAGTAATATATACCCCGGGTCCCGGCCAATGAGACCCGAAATACGTCCATGCGAAGTCAACGGGCATTATAATTATTCATCTTCTAGCGCCAAGATCCAGATTCTAGTACAAGCAGACACGATTATTTCTCGAGCGGTGCTCCATTTTCCTTTCAGTTGTCACAGTCAATCTGGAAGGTGCGAGACATTACAATAAAACAAAAGACGGGCGGCATTGATTGCCAACTGCAGTTTACTTACCTCCGTTACACCTTCGTTATACCTATATCCTTCATAAGCAATTTACTAAAGAGCCTCGTTGGCCTAGCGGTATCACGTCTGATTACCATGCCGGAGGTCGTGGGTTCAATCCCCACTGTGGGCTGCCGTACATTTGTACATATGGTCTGGGTCTATTTCCATGTTTGTGATGTCCATTCCTGGTTACCATAGCACAGGGTATCTTAGTTTGGAACCAGGACGAGCGATTGTGCTGCGTGAAAGCTATTATTATTAAACACACGATTAAACAAGATTTACATCCAAATTAATTATGAATTAAAATTAAAATCAACAACAGAAACCAAATTACATGAATGTGTACAGTAGCACCCACACTACTTATAACCTGTGTCGTGGGTACTAATAATCTAACTGGAGTTTTACATAAGCTTTTGCAAAAATAAAAATATATTAAACTTAATCAAATAGCTTTCCGACTATAAATTATAATTGTTAAAATAAATAGTTCCCTCTGTAATTCTACAGGTAGTAGCTATAAACAAGTCATCCTTGAAATTGCTATTTCTTACTTGAACACGGCGCCGGATTAAGAATAGCGTCACTCCATTTCCTTCCGTGGATTCCGTAGAAGGCGACTAAGGGAATGCATTACCACGAGTCCTGCAGTAGCGCCTTCCTGAGATTCCAACCGCATACTGCGATCGCCAACCCGCCTACCAAGGCGATTATGGCAGAACTCTTCACGGTTAGGAAAACCACGAGGGAGGCCAAAATCCTGCAGCAAAATGCTGATGATGATGATGAACTTAAACATTTCTTCTATGAACTTTAAAATGAATGGTTGGGGACTGTACCCAGACAGGCTTGACACAATACTGCTGAAACTTCGACTAATAATGGCCACATTCTGGGTTACATAGGAATTACAAAACTTACAAACACTTACCCTGATCAATGGACAATCTACCTTATTCTCAGTTTTATGCCTATGCCTTTTATTGTACGCCTTCGGTCTTTCAGACCGTTCCCTTTATGCGGTACGACATTGAAGGCAAGTTCGCTCATTGTGCATATCTCCGGCCATCGTGACATAGCCGCTGTTGTGACACGGTACTATTCTATGTTATTGTTAAGTTACGTCATAAACGCGATAACTGTAACTGATTCAGCATAGGTAGTACGATGATATGAGTCTCGCATTTTTAAATGTGAAAAGTCGTGACTTCCCTGTGTTATTTATCTTTCTCTATTCATATTAACTGCCAAATTCTGATACTTAAGCGCCACAAAACGCGTGACTCGCGCCTTCATACCACTTATGCTGCTTAGGTCAACAGTCGTCACGACTTTCCAGTAAATTAATTGTCAAATTCTGACTTTTTGACGCCACAAAACGCGTGACTCGCGCCTTCGTAACTGATGGCGCACTACATTGCTGACTTCGCTTTGAAGATGTGCCATTATTCAGAACATGATCTATTCCGTTCAGTTGTTTATGCATCATTGTATGTCAAACATGTAATCAGTGATAGTTGAAAACATAGATGTCTAACTCGCACTAAAAAATGACCCCACGTTCTATTGTGGGAAGGCGGGCGAGGCTTTTCAATTGAGTTACCAATCGGAGCGATTTCAGTATTACCCGGCAAAATATCTACGCGGCTGCCACCGTCAGATCGCCATCTTGCGAGGTACTTAGATATTTTGACGGGTTCATGAAGTCAATGCTTTGGCGTTTTTGTATAAAAACTGAATTTGTACGGATATTTACTCGTTTATTTTTTCATTTTACAATTTTCCGATCTTTCGGTACTTATTACAGTTTTTATTATGTCTAGTGCTCGTGTTAACCTTAGAAAATACTATGTTTTCGTATAAAACTAATCATAACTTACGCTGTCATTTACTATCGCCCAATCAACGTTCACGCATGGCGCACAGAATGAGCTAATCACTAAAGCAAATCTTGTGGTCATTTCATTGGTACAGACTAATCGAGAGGACAGGGGCCGCTTTTTAGAGTGAATTTTGTAGGTAGGTGTTTCTATGGTTTTTTTATTCGTAGCATATAGCAAGCACTTTGTAAATAGAGTTCAGTGTTGCCAGATAGCTTCGTGAATTTCTCACGCAAAGCACACTCAAAGTCTCCTCGAAAAATTGATGTTTCGAGAAAAAACCTCTAGGGTACTTATCATTTCAAAATCGAATCAATTCCATTTCAAACCAGAAAATTCTTATTTTTGTAATATTTACGTGGTAAAAATATAAAGAATCACGTTTCCAAGTCATATCTTTTTATTCATTTAATAAAAATAACCTTCAAACTCTAACTTGTTCCTTCCGAAAATACCCCATAGGTTTTGTCTCCCCGAAATTCCCCGAGCTGACAAAAAAAAAACCTTCAAATTTGAGGAATGCCCCATCCCATAGAGTTCAATAAAGTATAAAACAACGTGCCGTCTCCTACAGAAAAGTTCTTAATTCTATTTTCTCCGTTTCCATAATAACCTGAAGATACTTAATAATCGATAGCTCGCTGTTGCAAGATTGTATATAATTTGTAAGCTTGTAACGCATGAGTCGGTCTTCATTGTGGGAAATTCACAGAATTCATCCACGTAATGTCACGTCCATGCTGTTAGTTAATTTATACTCATCCATATCTTTTAGTAGAGTAGTGAAGGTGGCACGAGTTAGCGTTTTTATTTTGATACTTTGGCATCCATTAAAATAGGATAAGTAAATTGTTAAACTTTTCTGTAATAAATAAATTTAATCTTCAGTTTCAATCCAAATAAAAACACTTTTTAGGGTTCCGTACCCAAAGGGTAAGGGATCGTATTACTAAGACTCCGCTGTCTGTCCGTCCGTCCGTCCGTCCGGCCGTCCGTTCGTCTGTCAGGCTGCATCTCATGAACCGTGATAGTTAGACAGTTGAAATTTTCGTAAATGAGGTATTTCTGATGCCGCTATAACAACACATACTAAAAGTAGAATAAAATAAGTATTTAAAGGGGGCTCCCATACAACAAACGCGATTTTTTTGCCGTTTTTTTGCTCGATATTAATAACGGCTACAGGTAGACACCTGAAATATTCAAATGGTACGGAACCCTTCGTGAGCGAGTCTGACTCGCACTTGGCCGAGTTAATCACGCAAAACGTCAACTGAGTTTCTTGGCATAAAAGTTAATCTTACAATATAATCTAGTTTCCTTGTCTACCTTTACTTCTGATGCTACCACCTAATTTAACTTTCAAGTTTGCTAACCAATTAAAATGTCAAAACCAACTGTTAAGTCACCCGTAACGTAACTGAGTAGAGTGCCCTTACGGTTCCGAGCCAAGTTGCAGTTGAAAAGTGGGTACTATTGTGCAAACCAACTGCAAAGATAAGCATGTAATCGTGTTTTATGTCATCTATTAAAAAAAAAAAAATTTGGATTTTCAGTGGGAAGTACCATATTGGTTTTGATTCTATTATAAGACTAGGCCTTATATTTGCTATTAAAATTTATTTGTGCTGTGCGCAATAACCTTCAGCAATTACTGGGCCTGAAGCCGTTTTCCCGGCATAAACATAGGCGTGGGGTACATAGGAAGGATGAGGCCACGGAAAACACGCGACCCATCGCTTCAGTACATTTTGTATGCAAGTGAACTGAAGGACGCCGCGTCTTTTCTGCGCCCTTGTCCTATACTTATTGTGTTCTTTCGTGTTTGTTTATTTATGTTTGTTCTGTTTCCGTATAATTTGTCTATGTGGCGATAAATAAATGTATTTGTTCTTCTTATTTTTAAACGAACAAGGCACAAATGGGTGTGTATTTTGATTGCGTTGACTTAGAAGTTAGATTTTGTTCTGCTTTTGACGTAGAAGTTTAATTTTTTATAGCTCCAAGGGATTGCATACTTGAGTATTTGATATGAATTTAAACTGGATATCTTCAGGTGTTCCTAAAAAAGTGGGTCTTCAAAGACATACATAAGCTGCCTATATACGTCCCACTGTAGGGCACTGGCCTTCTCTCAGGGGGAGAGTATGGGGCTTTGTCATCAAGCGTGCCCACCGCGGATTGGCGATTTCAAGCCTGAGGTATGTGAATAGCTCAGACACTCAGGCTTCCTCAAGATGTTTTCCTTCACAGTTAGCGAGTGGTATTGCTACTATAACTTTACAAATGTACATAACTTAGAAAAAGAAGTCATAGGTACATGCCCGTACTGGGAATCGAACCCGAGGCCCTCGCTTCCGAGTCCAATGTTCTAGAGAAGAAGAAGAAGAAAAAGAAGAAGAAGAAGAAATAAATTTATTATACCAGCAAGACACATCACAGAAAAAAAATAAACATCTACCAACCATTTAAACGATTATTCAAAATGTATATGCATGAAACCCCATGCGCTTAACCACAGCGCCCCAAGATTCTTTCAAGATCTAGCACTCAACACACACACACACTCAACACACTCACACACTCAACACACTCGTAGGCAGCCCTGATTCATTGAAACAAAAGCGGAATAACTAGGACCTGCAGAGTGCGTAGTTACTGGGACGCTGAAATCTAGAAAGCGTGTCAGAAGTCGTTTCCTTAATGATGGCCATTCGGAGAGAATGCTACTGTTCCACTTCAATCCTCAAAATTGCCTATTCGCCTTCGCCCTAAAATTGGAGTCGCAAATTGAATTATACCCGAAAGTGAAGGGCTATTCTGCCGCCTTTTGGAAAAATATTTCGTCTTATGTTTTCCTGCACGCCTAGGTACCGACGTGGGACGTATTCAGAAATTCGATGCAGTTTTCGATCTCCCCATGAGCTCGCATAAGATAGCAACTCAGAACGTTCTGAGGATAGCAAAGACAGATCTTATGCCAAGTGGGGGAACTACATTACCTGTATTGCTGTGATAAAGTCCGGGCTTAATTACCACGCGTGCTCACCGTGGACTGTCATGTGAACACTTCAGACACTCTGATTTCCTCACGATGTTTTCCTTCACAGTTAGCGAGTGGTATTGCTACTACAAATGTCTGTAACTTAGGAAACAAAGTCATTGGTACTAGCACAGCAATGTTTTTGTATACAACGAATAAAATAAACAAACGTTGCCGGAAATAGTAGCACAAGCCTGCTCTGCCTGACTGGCTCTTATTTATGCAAGGCAGCTTTTTTAGAAGTTTCGAGATTTTCCTCATATTAAAAGTTTCTTAGGTTGATATGGCGCTTTTGTTTCATCCTGTGTACACCCTTGTGTATTCTACTCGTCAATCCGAAATATTAAAGAAAAATCAGCTGTTTCTTAAGTTCCGCAAAGAAAAGTAGTAGCATGATATTAAAATGGAAAAGCTGGTATTTTTTCGTCAGTTGGTCTCTATGAAATTAAATGTAGTGAAAATGCCGCATAACAAATTAATATCATAATGCAACGTAGAAAAGCTGATATTTTTTTCGACGTCACGGAGTTGGTCTTTTTGAATTTAAATCTAGTGAAACGGTAATCCCTAGAAACTGTTCTGGGAATTGAAACAAAAAGTGGAACGTGCTGAACTTACGATCATAGCGACGTCTCTTTACACGAGTATTTGATCATGTCTGTCAAAAGACGTCCTATTTATTTATTTAATTTATTTTATTTTATTAAGGATATCAACAGCGAAAACAAATAATTTGATTACAATAATAAAGAAACAGTTCACAAGGCCAATAATTATTATAAATTCAGCAAGAAATCTTTAACAAAAAACCATTTACCACTTTTTGTTACTATTCATACTCCAGCCCGTTTACTCTCGACGCTATTGTGTTCAAATTGCGTTGCAATTAAATACAATAAGTCAGAAATAACGATTAAGTCGTAAGAAAAAGCATTAAACGTATTGAAACTTCAGAGCGCATTTTGTGAGAGCGTATTTTGGCTGAATTAATAGGTGAATGTACTCAACTGTTAGATAAATTAGCATCGAGAGTAGAGTGGCGGTTTCTAATCCCGTTTTACGGTGATTAGTACCTACTATGTGGTAGCACAGCGGTAGACCGTCGGCTTTTCGTTCGGGAGGTCGTGGGTTCGAATCCCAGCATGCACCAATGACTTTTTTTTTCTAAGTTTCGTACATTTGTGAGGTTATAGCAGCAATACCACTCGCACTCGCTAACGGTGAAGGAAAACATCGTGAGAAAACCTGAGTGTCTGAGGTGTTCACTTACCTCAGCGCTTGAAATTGCCTATCCACGGTGGGCACGTCTGCTGATTAAGCCCGTCCTCTCTCTCTGACAGAAGGCCTGTGCCCTGGAGTGGGGCGTAAATGGGCTACACAAACAAAAAAACCTACTAAAGTGGAGGTAGTATTTCTTGGGCACAAATTACTTTGAAAGTAAACTTTTGGTGAGAAAACTGTAAGCCGGCAAAAGTTTTCCGTCGCCCAGCAACGTAATGATGTAACGGCCTTTCGTGAACAGTGGAATATTTTATCGGAGACGTCGTTGTATGTAATGAGAAAACTTAATATTTTAGGTTTGTTATTGATAGTTAACAGTCAGTACATTACGTTGCATAAACTCACGCCTGTGTCCCGGAAGGGTAGGCAGAGACCAGGGTTTGCCACTTGCCACAATCCTAACAAACCTCTTTCGCTTCATCAACGTTCATTAGTCGCTGCATGCACGGGCGCCGGTTTCGGGTAATATTTATGTTTCCCTTCGCTTCCTTCATCCTGTATGTCGTCAAATTATGTTTGCCTGGGACGTCTCTTACTGGCACTTTACCGAAATCATCTTGATATATTTCTTTCGTCGATTTTTCGTCCTTCATTTATGTCCAAACCAACGCAACATTTCTTCCTTTCGCAATAAAATTCTAGTTAGAATTGTATGCGGAATAATTTCAGGCTGCCGTTGCAGGCATATTTAAAATACTTCTCTTTACAAGGCAACATCCAATTTTCCATACAATCGAACTTTTGACAGATGCCTTTAAAGATTTTTCTATAAATTACTGATATTATATTTCAGAATAGATTTTGGAGCAATTAATGAATGAGTAAACGGTATGTACAGTCCAGAGCACAACATACGTGCATTCTACTCAGTTAGGTACGTTAAGGGCGACTTTGCAAGAAACACGTAAAGGCTGATCAGGTGTCGACAGTACCTAATTTAATTGGGGATATATAAATAAGCTCAAATAGAGAGGTAGATAGATAGAATATTCTTTATTGTATCATCATCATCATCAGCCATTTGACGCCCACTGCAGGACATAGGCCTCCGTCGTGGTTTTCATAACCATGAGGGGTTTTGCCATAATCGCCACGCTTGGCAAGCGGGTTGGCGAACGCAGTATGCGGTATCCACAGAAGGAAATGGAGTGACGCTATTCTTAATCCTGCACCACACGGAAATTTATTATATGTACACCAGGAACTACATATGAGAACTAAACAATAATATTGTACAGTACAATTGGCGGCAACAATTGTACAATTATTAGTAAAAGTAATTTCTTCCAGACAACCATTGACTGAAAAAAATGAGAATCTAAACGACGGATAGTCCGTGCAACTAAACAATACATTGCAAGATTTTTCTATATTCAGCATGATTTATAGTAGGAACAGTTGCAGGCAATCTTGAGCAAAAAGCTACACCTAAAATAAAGTGCAGGGTGGGATGCAGGGATCGACTGATCCACTGCTGAAACGTCCCTGCCCCGCGCCGCCTTCAATCCACGAAAAATCGTTTACTGCGCAATGTTCAACATTTTAAAAACCTATTTAGAGGCTAAAAATTCCACCCACTTGAACCCGCGACCTCTGGCTAACCGTTCCAGCGCTCTCCCAACTGAGCTAATGGGCAAGTGCAGGCATCGGCAAAATTTCGAGCCTCTTTACAAACTTCTCTGTATTACGTACAAGCAGCGTAATCTGGCCGAAGCAATTTACATCATTTGCAGCCCCGAGTTCAGGTCCCGGCATGAGTGGAATTTTAGCCTCTAAATAGGTTTTTAAAATTGTCCTCGGCACGGGTTAGTGCAACAAAAAGAATATAATGTTCAAGATATTTATAAGTTAAGAAGTGTATTAGCATGTAATGAAAGCATCTAGCCTCAAGTTAATAGGGTATCAAGTTAAGCCGTTAGCGTATCTAACAGGAAGTCATTTACACTGAGATTGTGTTATCACATTCCGTGGTTTCAGTATAACATTTTATGTCATAATAATCTGTTTCTAACATGGAAGTGATCTGTATTATTCTTTTTCTATGCCACATTAACTCTAGCGGCCTAACAATTTGCTCGAGTAAAAAAATGACAGGCCTCTGAATCTTGAAAAACAAGATCTAGATTTTTAAGTAGAAGAAATGGACAAAAAAGCTTTTCACTTTTAGTCCTTGACGTCATATGTCCTGGCCTTCAATACAAGATCAGGATAATTCAATTCTTATTTTCAAGGTCAGGACTGGAGATTAATTATCACAGTTTAAATTCTTGCTCTAAGGCTGACATTCAGAAACGATTTTGAGCGTGAGCTCAATGTGAGTCCGGGTCTTCCAACTGTCAAAATGAAAATCTCAGGGATATTTTGTATTCACAGTTGAGTTTGAGATAACAAAAATTGAGCGCAAGCTAAGCTGAGACTAAGTAGTGGATTTCGGCGACTTAGCTCAGACTCAAGGTGGCAATGACGAAGAAAGTAGCGACACCATTCGCAATTCGAGAAATCTAACTAATCTGTGGTGAAGTAACCTTTTTTTATTCACAATTTGACATTTTGCATGCTCATTTTCCTTCGAAAAGTTAAATTGTATTTTTAGAGTAATGAGAAGTCAAAATAAAGTATAAAAAACTTTCGACCTTTGTTGCCATCTCATTCACTCCTGTGGATTATTGTATGCCTTTCATGTAGCGTTAACAGATAATATAAACCGGTAACGTCAAAAACTGTACCACAGATTACACGTTCGAGTAAGTTCAGCTTGAGCTATGGCTTAGCTGAGTACAATACAAAATTCTTGAGTCTTTGTTGAGATTGCTCAACCGATGCTCAGCTTAGTGCACGTTAAGTGTAGCTCAACGCTGTGTTTCTGAATATCGGCCTAAGATCTTAAACTCGTGCATAGTTTTAATGCCTAGGTCGGAGTTGAAGGCCTGTGCATGCTTCTTTGCTGGTGCCTGCATCTGGCTGATAAGTAACTAGTGGACGCATAAAAATCTATATATATAAAAATCAATTGCTGTTCGTTAGTTTCACTATAACTCGAGAACGGCTGAACGGATTTATCTTATCTTAGTCTTGAAATGTTCGCGGAGGTCTAGGGAAGGTTTAAAAGGCGAGAAAAAATCGAATAATTTGTGGGAAAACCCTAAAAACAGCCCTTTTCTATTTCCCATACAAACGTTTTCTGTGGCGTTACGAAGTTCGCCGGGACAGCTAGTCATAAATAAAATTTAATTTCTTTTTACCCGACTACGGAAGAGCCCAAAAGGAGGGTAATGCGTTTGGCTCGTATGTATGTTAGTGTGTCCGATTCTATGTTCCCTCGTAACTCCTTTAACAATGGTCAGATTTTTACAAATACGATCTCAACAGATTCGTCGTGTTTGCGCGAGTGTCATAGGCCAGATGAAATCGGTATATCTCCAACAAAGAGACTAAAAATCACTAAAAAGATCAAGATAAAAAACTGAAATAAAAAATTAACCAACAACCCGACTGCGGAGCATTAACTACTAAGAAGGCTGGCAATGTAAACTTCCGTGTGGCGCCGGATTAAGAACAGCGTCACTCCATTTCCTTCCGTGGATGTCGTAGAAGGCGAATAAGGAAATAAATTACCAGGAGACGGACAGCAGCGTCTTCCTGAGATTCCAACTGCATACTGCGATCGCCAACCCACCTGCCAAGCGTGGCGATTATGGCAAAACCCCTCATGGTCATGAAAACCACGAAGGAGGCCTATGCCCTGCAGTGGGCGTCAAATGGCTGATGATGATGATGATGAATGTAACTCATTGCAGAAGTGCCTATATTGGTCCCGTCTGCTTAGGAGTTAATGCTCAGTAGTCGAGTTCAAGTTTTTTTATTGTATCAAAGCTCAATGACATAATCATTAAGAAATATATAGAGTACAATTTGTCGCCTCAGATCTATGTTACAATATAAAGGTGAAGTTATGATTCGCTGTCTTGGATAAGTCTTAGATATTACGTTAGAAAAATCTCATAATAAAGTATATGAGAAGACAAGAAATGTAATAGTGTGGCAATACTTCTGTATAACGTTGAGAAAACTAGTTTGCTACGGGCGAATATAATCATAACATCTTATTAGATCTCAGCAAGGACGGTTCATGTAATAGGAATGTTTACTTGTTAACTGTAACTTAGTAACGTTTTTCTTTTATCACAAGCGCAGACCATGCACTTGTTATACAGGGCGTCCCAAAATTATGGGCCATGAAGAGAAAGTACCTTAAATATCGTAGATCTGGCCGGCCATCGAATCGGTCCATTCGTACCAATCCAAGTAGGAAAACATTTATTTAGAAAATCTTAAGAAGAGTTATTAGTTTTTGGCCATTCTTTCGATTGGCATCATAAAAGTAGGGGTGTTTTTTTTTACATTTAAGTCGGTTAGAGTCCCAGACGAGGCAAGTAATTTTTAGAAAATAATTTAATGCAGAATTACTAACTTTTAAAAATAACACAAAGTCTTGTTTCAGCAAAATACCCTATCTACGATATTTAAGGTACTTTCCCTTCATGTCCCATAACTTTGGGACGCCCTGTATAGTATACTTAAAGGTTTGTATTATGATGAAAACTATCGAATTTGAAGCAAGCGAAGCCGTTATCAGAAGTGGGTATCAGCGAGTAAAAATACCTGTATCAAATTAAACCACTGTACTGTTGGACCTACCAGTCGGACCTTCTTTGTTAGCTTCTTCTCGACATAATATATATATAAAATATAAATTCTGAAGTAGAACTCACACTTAGCCGTGTTTTATCATCAGTTGTTATACTGCACTGTAATCTTTTATATAGTGATTTAAACACGTATTTAGTGGAAAATATACAATAGTATTTATTCAGCACAAGAAGAAAAAACAGAGTACTACATAAAACAACATGTCAATCAAACAATGTCGAGATGCGATCGGCCAGGATTAAAACAAGGTTCAGCCAGTCGGTGATGAAACCTCTAACACGCCATCTTAATCCTGGACGACTTCCAGTATATCTTGCACAAATGACTTATGCTTACAATTAGGCAGTGCCTTCGTGAGCACATCAGCAGTCATCTGCTCGGTAGGCATATAGGTTAATTCAATGACTTCATTATCAATAGCCTCACGAACATAGTGATACCTTATGTCTACGTGCTTCGACCGTTTATGAAACACCGGATTAGTGGCAAGTTTCGCTGCAGACTGGTTATCACTATACAGTGTTACAGGGTTAGTCTGACCTATCAATTCAGCAAGAACCGCACGGACGTATACCGCTTCTTTGGCCGCTTCAGACAAAGCTATATACTCCGCCTCGGTAGACGAAAGTGCGATACAAGATTGCTTATAACAACCCCAAGAAATTACATTTCTACCTAACTTAAAGATATACCCCGTATATGATTTACGATCCGCCCCGTTAGCCCAATCAGCGTCAGTAAAACCATAAAAACGAAACATATTATTTTCAACACTTTTCCTGTACACTAGACCTAAATTCATTGTGCCTTTTAAATAACGCAATACATGCTTAGCCGCAGCAAAATGTTCAGCTGTGTAGCAGGTATTATACTGACTTAAAATACTTGCAGCAAATGAAATGTCAGGTCTGCTGATCACAGACAAGTACATTAGGCAACCTATCAACTCCTGATATGGTAATCTACTGTCGTGTGTAGCGCTGTCAGAAAACTTCAGACCTACGTCTAAGGGCGTCTTAGCTATTTTACAGTCGTTCATACCAAAACGTTCAAGTAACTTTTCGATATAGTTTTTCTGACTCAGCTTCAACTCACTACTAGTACGATCTACTTTGATGCCTAGCATGTGTTTAACTGCACCTAAATCTTTAATAGTAAAGTTAGATGCCAGTGACGATTTCAACTTCTTAGCCAGTTCGTCACAATTGTAGAAAACAAAAAAATCATCTACGTAAAGGGCGATAATAATGGTTCGCTTACCCACTCGGCGACTAAAGATGCAGCTCTCATGCTTGCTTTGCGTGAACTTCTCTGCTAGTAAGACTTCCTTTACCTTATCGTACCAGGCACGAGACGCCTGTTTTAACCCGTACACGGCTTTCTTGAGTCTGTAGACTTTATGTTCATCGCCTTCTCTTATAAACCCTTCTGGCTGTGACATATAAATTTCTTCTGTTAAGTTACCATTCAGAAAGGCTGTTTTTACGTCGAGGTGATCAATCTTCAGATCTAACTCGACTGCAAGAGACAATAGCATTCTTAACGAGCTGTGTCGTACCACTGGAGAGTACGTTTCTACATAGTCGATTCCGAACTTTTGGGTAAACCCCTTTGCAACCAATCGCGCTCTATAACACACTATTTTTCCAGTAGCATCGCGTTTGATTTTAAATATCCACCGATTCTTAACAATATTCTTATTTGCCGGTCTGTCAACTAGCTCCCAAGCCTCATGCTTATTAAATGAATCAATTTCATCTTGCATAGCTTGCCGCCACAAGTTGCTATCACTAGATTGGAAAGCTTCTTTGACAGTTGTGGGCTCATTCAGCTCTAACTCGAGCACAGACATTGTCCTCGGTACTCTCGGTCGTAAGTTATAGGCTGGCCCATCATGAGATGGTTCCCGTGGTATGCCACCTGTCTCAGTAGATGAGCTCGGCCCTTGCTCGACCGCTTCGAACCAGACTTCAGGTACTACCGGCCTCTCCGCCTCAACCTCAATCTCAGGTTTATCCTCCTCGTGACTTTCTTCACTGATGGCACCGTCATCACTTGTCGGAAAGAATATCTCCACGGAATGCTTACTCTTGACACCTGGGAATTTTATTTCATTAAAAACAACGTCACGACTTCGAAAAACTACCTTTTTCTCTAAATCGTAGAGCCTATACCCATTATTTTCATAACCAAGAAATATACAACGTGTACTTTTTGGTTCAAGCTTATTTCGCTTTACTTTCTCAACATGAGCATAAGCTTCGCAGCCAAACACACGTAAGTGTTTCAAGCTTACTTTGTTACCTGTCCAGGCCTCCTCAGGAGTTTTCCCCGAGAGCCTTTTCGATGGTGACAAATTTATTAAATGCGCTGCGGTATTGGCAGCTTCAGCCCAAAATTTGTGGTCTAGATTTGACGTGTACAACAGGCACCTTACTTTTTCTAATAACGTCCGAATCAGCCTTTCCGAACTGCCGTTCTGTTGCGGGCTGTAGGGAACAGTTACATGGTGAACTATCCCTTTACCTTTCAAAAAATTTTCAAAGTCTCTGTTCACGTACTCGGTCCCGTTATCTGACCTCAAAATTTTTACTTTATCACCAGTTTGAGTTTCAACTAAATTAATAAAGTTTTTCGTGTATGCACTCACCTCGCTCTTACGCGCCAGGAAATACACAAACACCTTTCTCGAATGATCATCCAAGAACGTCAGGATGTATCTTTTGCCTCCAAGCGAATTCACCGGCAACGGACCACACAAATCGGTATGGATTAATTCCAATCGTTTTGCAGCCACAGACTTCTCAGGATTGCTAGGAAAAGGGAAACGGGCTTGTTTTCCTTTTAAACAAACCTCACATGAAACGTCCTTACAAGGGTCCTCCTGAAAACTAATATCATTAGCAAGTCCCTGCCTCAAAAGCTTCATATTATTACCACTTAAGTGGCCAAGTCTTTGATGCCAAGTCGCTGTGCTAATAGTAAGATTTGCCCTTGTACTGCAAGTCTGAAGTTTATACGCACCTCCCACGTCATTTGCCTTAATTGGTAAATCGGTCAAATTGGAAATTGTACAACCATTAGTATCAAAATTTACAGTACTACCCTTCTTAATCAATTGAGAAACAGATATGAGATTAACAGATAGCTTAGGTATATACAACACGTTAGTCAACATCGCGTTACCAGACAACTTAACGTTACCTATACCTGTACACTGCAGTTTATCTCCACTAGCAATAGTGACGGAACCACCTCGCGATTTAAAGTCTGTCATCAAATCACGCTTGCCAGTCATGTGGTTTGTAGCTCCTGAGTCTATATACCACGAAGATTCCAAGCCCCCTCCAGTACTGTATGCTGACAAAACAAGGTTTCCTGAAGAATGCTTTTCGTTGCGACAGTCCTTCTTCAGATGTCCTTTTTGTTTACAATTCCAGCACCACGGTTCTCTCTTTCGACCAGAATAATTTTTCGCTTTTGCCTCTACCTTGTGCTGTTGTGCTTTTCTCGTTCCGGAGTCACTTCCAGAAGCGCATTTTCTATTAGAAAACAAGCACTCACTCGAATCTCTACGAGTAGACCAATGTTGATCCTGCAGTAGTTTGGATTTTACTAGATCGGATGTAATGGCAGCTCCCGAATGCTCCAATGCCATGATCATGGGCTCGTACTGCGATGGTAAACCTTTAAGCATCAGTGCACCAAGAAACTCGTCATCAACAGGTTTGTTCATATTCGCCAATTGCTGCGCTAATGACAAAATTTCATTGACGTAAGCTTCCATGCTATTGAAGTTTTCAAGTTTGACAGCGCACAAGTTCTGAAGTGTACGAACTCTCGAACCAAGTCCTTTGTCATCATACGCACGTTCCAGTGCATTCCAGGCGTCTTTCGCCGTATCCGCCGACATCAAGTGTGAAAAACATGACTTTTCGACGCTCAAACAAATCTTAGATTTAGCTATTTCGTCATGTCGTTTTCTCACCTCAGATGTTGTATTGTCATCCTTACCGTAACCGCATATACAGGTCCATAAATTGTCGTGAATCAATGCATTTTTCATCACAAATTTCCACTCGACGTAATTTTCACGTCCGCGTAATTTTTCATGAGAAAAATTTTGATTTTTACTTTCCGACATATTTATAACAACCTTTCACTATTTTGTGCTAGTCCATAACCTTTTATATAGTGATTTAAACACGTATTTAGTGGAAAATATACAATAGTATTTATTCAGCACAAGAAGAAAAAACAGAGTACTACATAAAACAACATGTCAATCAAACAATGTCGAGATGCGATCGGCCAGGATTAAAACAAGGTTCAGCCAGTCGGTGATGAAACCTCTAACATAATCACACAGATTTTTTTTTACATTTAAGTCGGTTCGAGTCCCAGACGAGGCAAGTAATTTTTAGAAAATCATTTAATGCAGAATTACTAACTTTTAAAAATAACACAAAGTCTTGTTTCAGCAAAATACCCTATCTACGATATTTAAGGTACTTTCCCTGCATGTCCCATAACTTTGGGACGCCCTGTATAGCATACATAAAGGTTTGTGTTATGATGAAAACTATCGAATTTGAAGCAAGCGAAGCTGGTATCAGAAGTGGGTATCAGCGAGTAAAAATACCTGTACCAAATTAAACCACTGTACTGTTGGACCTACCAGTCGGACCTTCTTTGTTAGCTTCTTCTCGACATAATATATATATATAAAATATAAATTTTGAAGTCGAACTCACACTTAGCCGTGTTTTATCATCAGTTGTTATACTGCACTGTAATCACACAGAGTACCTATGGAAAAACAAAAATGATATATATTTTTTTGTTACAATTATTATTTACTTGTGAAGATATGTAGGGAAACCCGCGGATTGGTTGGCTCCGCACGTATTGACTTGTCTTTCCTGTGGGCTGGGCCGACTAAGCTGTCAGGATGGTATAAGTGCTGGGCAAGCCTACTCCATCTAAAAAACAATGTCCTAGACAGTGCAGCGTCCGAATGGTTTCAAAGGTATCCGAATGTGCTGATATATGTAAACTTATGTAAGTTTTATGACAGTGTAAAATTATGATAGGTACCATCGAGCTCATCCGACGAAGACGTCACGATGTAGATGATGGAGTTTGGACTCCATGTTGAGTTTGGGCTAGTGTTGTTCTATCACGAATAGTTTCGATTACAAAATTTTTGGTTTTTTTTCATTACAGTTTCGTTTATGTCAAAAAATATTATGAAATTGAATTTAAATATAAGACTAACCATTAGAAATAAGAAGGTACGTTTTTTTAAACCATAGTTACTCTGTTTAATATAGAAAAGCCTTGTTTTATCAATGACCCAAAAATGCTCTATCTATGAAGTACCGGTGACGAGCGATGTGAGCTTTAATTCAATTTAGCTGCCTGGTGGGAAAACCTCTTGCATATTTCAATAGTCCGCACGGCGACCGCGGATTATTTTCATATTTTTCGTTTCACGCTTTTAGTTATGACATAAAATTTTGCATAGGATTTATTCGGAGGCTTTTATGCATTAATCTCCCGTCTTGTTGACTCGAAGTATAAAGTTTACGAGTGCAAGAAAGGAGAATAATATGGATGTATTGCCACTGACAAATTAAGAATAGTGTCTGAAATGGGGTTCTAATTTGAACTCTATATTGAAACCATTAAAGTTTTATTACTATTGTGATATGTTGATTTGACGACTAAAAGATAAATATTCCATTTGGTTGAGGATGGATAAGCGGAAAAAGATATGAGCCCCAATTCCAATGTTCAAACTTCAACCCAACTTTATGTATTATGAGTTCTGGGTTTTACAAGTGCCTTCTCACTGGTCATAGTGTTAGTCGAAGTGATACGGTTAACCTTCGCTCTTTCTTATTAAACAACTTATCATTAAATAGTACATAAAACATATATCTACTCATACCTGTGTCCTGGACGAGTAGGCGAAGATCAGTATTTGTCCTGACAGACCTCTATCGCTTCATCAACATTCATTAGTCGTTTAATGCCGGTTTCGGGTAATTTTTATCGTGCCCTTCGCTAGTAGGTACATTCCCTACTTGGTTGACGTATGTCCGCCTGGGGCAACCGCAAACCAACGAAACGTTTCTCAATTCTGACGAGTTGTAGATATAGAGAGACAACCAAGAAACTTTATTCTGTGTTAAAATAAATACATCATGAAAAGCATGTTTTTTAAATTTTGAAGATAACCGACTGCCTCCTTTGTGTAACAGTAAACACGCTTGTCTACCAAAACAGAGGTCATGGGTTCGATTCCCATTGGATGCCGACTTACTTAATTTGTAGAAATGGCCCCAGTCTGGGTGTATTTTCATGTTGGTGGTGTCCTTGCCTGGTTACCGAAGCACAGGGTATCCTAGTTTGGGACCAGGACAAGTGATTGTATTCTGTGGAAGTTATTATTATAACTTATACTTTTAGCGATAAGACCACCAATTGTATACGGCATAACTTAGATGTAAGCCTTTGTTTGTATTTTGTTTTCTGGTCTGTACAATAAAGGGTGCTAATCTAATCTTATCTTCCC
The DNA here is from genome assembly GCA_947308005.1 of Yponomeuta malinellus. NCBI lineage: Eukaryota > Metazoa > Arthropoda > Insecta > Lepidoptera > Yponomeutidae > Yponomeuta > Yponomeuta malinellus. Next base: position 7,234,412 of record OX371006.1, on the reverse strand, counting down.
CAGAAGCGGCATGGCATGAGCGGTGGGGTCGGCGCGACATGCGGCGTGCGCCGCACGCGCAGCCCGCCGCCGCCGTCGCTATTGCGCTCTCGCTTCTGCTTCGACTCGTCCACGCAGGTGAGAAAGGAACAGGAGAGTGCGGGCGCCGCGGGTGTTGTCAATACACCGGGCCGTGGAGTCTACTACACGTATAGTTTTTGAATAGAATGATTTAAGCATGACGATGGCTGTTATTTGCGTCTATTTCGTAGTCAACTAAGCAATAGCAATACAATGGCAATCCAGTGGTATAACCCGCGCAAATTAAAGAGCCATATCTCGTGGAGAAGATCGAATCGCCCGAAGCGCCTAGTTAGTTGCACGGGTTATATCATTGGAATGCGATTGGGTACCAGACTGCCAATAGTGTCAATGAAACAACGATACCCGGACTAAAATGACTCTATCGAACAATTATGCATTTTAGAGACTTGCTACCTTGGTCTTGTCCGCGGTGGCGAGAAAGAGCGCGATAAAGAGAGTATGTTAAATGCGTAGCTGGTAAAATAAAGATGATGATGATGATGGTGAACATCAAAACCTGCAACCCCGCCGATGCTCTTGTGATCTCGCTTCTACTGCGCCTTATCAATGCAAGAGAGAGAGGGTATCTCACTAGTAGGTTTCCAAGTTGGGAGTTGAGTTGGGTTGGGCTGGTCACGAATCTATATAGGTCCCACATTCTACACTCGTCAAGCTGACCGGATTTGGTGTTACGGAAACTACCAAAGAATTTCACCAAATTGACTGATCGACTCCTCTGCAGGTTCAATGGGTCCCGGAGTCCCCGAGAACATAACGGTGACGTTCCTCAACCCGACCACGGTGCGAGTCTCGTGGTCGACCACGGCCGAGCTGGTCGAGAAGTATGACGTCACCTACAAGCCCTCTGACGCCAGGTGAGGCTAGCGCTCCGAGCATCTCTTGCTATCCTTGTCTGTTCTATGAAACTGTGATGACTGTCCTTGTTTAATTATTTGTTGAGATGTATTATGTCCTGTGACACCAGAATTCGCCTTTAGTCTGCTCTTTCCTCAGCGTAATCGTAAGAATGAAAGGGGAATCCCGTTTTTAAGGGAAGTGAAGACAAAAGATAAGTCTGGTGAGGCTCGAGTTACTTGTCTGCTAGCTTTGTCTGTCTTATAAAACTGTGTTGGCTGTCCTTGTCTTGTCCTGTCTAAATATTTGGAGCGAAATATTATATCAACAATGTGTTCTATGGGACCAGAACTCTGTTTTAGTCTACGCTTTCCCTAGGGTAATTGTAAAGGTCAAAGGGGAATCTAAGGGAAACGTAGACGAAAGTCAAGTCTGGTAAGGCTACAAGCTCAAGTTACTTGCCTGCTATCTTTGTCTATCTTGAAAAACTGTGTTGGTTGTCTTTGTCCAGTGTAAATATTTTTAGAGAAGTATCAGATCAACAATATGTCCTATGGCACCAGAACTCTGCTTTAGTTAACGCTTTCCCTATGTAATTGTAAAAAAAGCTCAGATTATTTGCCTGCTAGCTCTGTCTGTCTTATATGTGTTGGCTATCCTTGTCTTGTCCTGTCCAAATATTTGTAGAGAAGTATGATATCGACAACATGGCTTCTGACATTGACTTCTAGTTACTCACCGGATATCTTTGTTCTATGGAACTGTGATGTATGTTCTCGCCTTCATATATTTGTAGAGAAGTATGACGTCATCTAGAAGCTCTCTGACGCTAGGTCCTTATACGTGTTCATATTGTATAGTTTATAAATAAATAGAGTTACTCTCTTCTGCAAGACGAAGATGGTATCAATGTATGCTGCCCTGTAGTGTAGGCCACGGCGTACATCTTCTCTTTAATCATCTTCTTTCTTCTCTTCTCGAGTGATGCTGCACCGACAAGATTCCAACTCTTAACTACGATGATGAATAATCACCTCTGACTTCTGATTGAGAATTCTCTAAGTAAATACTGAAGTATTTTTCTGTCTCGTTCGTTTTTGAGAAATCTGTAGAGACAAAACGATACTTAAGTATTTACTAATTGAAGTGCTCAATCCAGAAACCGGCTGGAATTTCTTGAGTTCACTTTTTCAATAGAAGATTCAATTGAAAATAATGTACAGATAGATGCTCCGAACATAATCAAAACTTGTCAACTCAATCGAACAGGAAAATGCGCAGCGCGACGTTGCTCGACGTTGAGGGGAATTTCATCGAGTTATCAAGTTACTTCGATAAAATAGATTTTCGCTTGTAAATAATCTACGACGAGCGCATGCCGTGTTGGTACATGTTTTACGTCTAAGTTTTAATTTAACAAAACGCTGTCCGGTATCTAAAATATTGAACGAGCTTCAAGCTACAAACTGTACAAAATATTTGAGAGAAATAAGAGGAACCCTACGGAGTCTGTTTTTAACCGACTTAAAAAAAAAGGAGGTTTTGATTTCGAAACTCTGCGAATCAGAGGGAATTTTCGTCGGAATCTTCCGACTACATCACAAGTGGAAGTTCTAGTTCGTTAACAATATATTATTCGCCTTTTATCTCCTTTTTAGCTCCACCACTGAAGTATATATAAATCTGCTATGCGGCACGTGTAAATTTTATGCAACGAAAAAGTGACCTGACCCAATCGATTATGCTGCATGCTTACGTTTATTCACTTATGTGTACACATATCATAAATAAAACGACTCATTCGTATGTATGTGAGCTTGGAGTTGCCAAATGATTCTAAAATGCACATTTACAAATAGGTATCTAGTTTCACAAAGCTACCATAGATGCAAATAACAAACAACAAACAAACGCCTATGAAGAAAACATTTGACGCCTTTGATGCATACTGAAGAACCAACAGGCAGGCGGGTAGAAGTTTGCTATTTGTTACTATTGGTCAACTAACAGTAAGTAAGAAAATACGTCTAATAAGACTTGCCATCGTTTGCCGAATGTGCCAAACATGCAAATACAAAATATATATATATGTATATATATGTTTTTTTTGCAAATACAAATAGACAAGTGAGGCGCGGCCATATAGGTACTACCTTCGCCTACCTTTGACCCAACTTACAGCAGTACAATCAACTTTTGACTTGTTACTGGGTGCAAAACATTGCAAATAATGCGAATGAGATATCGTTTGCTCGAGACACAAATTGAAAAATGCAGTTAACAGACGGTTTATTGCCCAGTGGAATAGATTTTTTAAGTAAAGTATGCTATAAATCCTTATAAAAAAACAAGGGACAGCAACAAATAATATCTCTTCATACAGAATAGTAATTTACAATGAAAGTTATCTATGTTAACATACAATTTGAAAAGATATAACACTCTTAATTTAAGAAAGGATCTAGATAAATGTTCGCTTCTCGCTCGCACAATAAAGACGGCAATATACTTGTCCAAACCCTTTCATTAATTAACAGTATTATGTGTATGCATTCTTAAACCTTGTTTTGTTATTTTCTCTGCTTACAGTTTACAAGTAATGTACGGTTAAATTTTAAGTCCTTTGACCTTTCAGCGTTGCGAAGGCTAATGTACACAGTATGAGTCAAATTAAATGCCCACTATTGGAGACAGAGACCCGTTTACTTGTTAAATATTTAAGCTACACCCAATAGCCTACTCTCCTTAAGTAAGTAAGCAAGCAAGCAAGCAGAGTAGGCTATTATAAGGCTATTGAATAAATCTCGCAAAGTTAGTCCGTTCTAACCGACTCTTTTCAGCCTTTTCATTTGAAATCTAACTAATATTATAAAGAGGAAAAGTTTGTAAGTTTATATGTTTAAAAAAAACCTACTTAGAGGCTAAAAAATCCACCCATGCCGGGACTTGAACCCGCGACCTCTGGCTAACCGTGCCAGCGCTCTCCCAACTGAGCATGCGTTAACATGCTGAAGTGGCAGTGGGCCGGCCATATCATGCGAAGAACTGATAACTGACGGGGTAGACGAGTTCTTGAGTGGAGACCGCGGATCGGTAAACGTAGTGTAGGACGTCCTCAGACTCGATGGAGCGATGATCTTCACAGGGCGGCTGGCAAGAGCTGGATGAGAGTAGCCGAGGACCGTGCTCAGTGGCATAGGCTGATGATGCTGATGTTGATGATTAATATCTTGCTTTATTTAACCAATATGGCGGTAGGCCGTGTACGCGAATGCGCTATGAGAACGTTTGCCTCTGTGTCGCATCGTGGAGGCTGTTCAGCCCCTGTAGCATAAGCACGTATCCCGCGCGCCAGTATTAAGGAAAACTCGCGCCATTCCGCTCTCATCCGCTGCGTGAACGTGGGATGGCGTGATTCTTTGCCTGTGTCCCGCGCGCGGAATAAGGGCTCGTGCTATTGGTAGCATAGCAGGCGTAGTTAGACTCGACTTTTCTCTACTTCTAAGCAAGACGGTAATGTTATGTTTTCATAGGCGAAAAGCATATGCAAGACTGCAAGCGTAGATTAACCGTCATCTTAGCCCGGTTGGTTTGCGATAAGGTAGACGTAACATAGTAACGTCTCCAGTGCCAAGGCAGCAGGTGTATTCTTACGGGATAACTGATAAACGCTAGAAGATGCACTCAAGAGCCATAACTTCTAGTTCCGCCTACATATGCCAAGGATGCTGACAGGAAGTCCTCGACCGAGTAGGACATTTTAGTCACGAGCGTAAAAGCATTGCTTGAATAATCTGCGATGAATGTCAAGACCATTGATTATGATAATTGGCTTACGTTGAGCAATGGCAATATAAAATTTGATAGAAAATTAACGAAAATTTCTGAAATAGACAGTTGAAATATTTTTTTTACTCTTCGCTTCTTTAAACAGCGGTGGTAGCCTAGTGGGTAGAACCTCGGACTCGGAAGGTGGTGACCCAGGTTCGATCTCCAGAGCTTGGTTTTATAAGTTATGTACATTTGTGAAGTTATAGTAGCAATACCACTCGCTAACGGTGAAGGAAAACATCGTGAGGAAACCGGAGTGTCTGAGCTATTCACATACCTCAGCACTTGAAACCGCCAATCCGCGGTGGGCACGCGCGGTGATTAAGCCCATACTCTCTTCCTGAGAGAAGGCCTGTGCCCTACAGTGGGACGTATATAGGCTGCTTATGTACGCCTATAGTCGAGAGACGTAATTATTAAACGTCGAGGTTATTCTGAGAATGGGCCCGCATCCTAAAAATATGCGAGCTCGCGCGACGCATCGCAAGAACTTGCGAATTGATTCGCGTCGGCGTTCATAATAGTGATAAATGAATAAACCCAAAATCTTCTTTGTTTCTTTTTCCTGTATCTTCTTAGCAGTAACAGAAGTGGGCACTTTTTTTTACGATCCATTTCACGACCTATTTTACAAATACGTTCTATACGGTTGGTCATCGAAGAAATGGTCACCCGAATCGTGGAAGGGAGATGCCTTGCCGCACGAAATGGCATGGCAGCAATTCGTGTCGCAGTTTTCTGCGTTGCGAATTCGCATCGCGCCGATTCGCAGTTTTGTGTACGGAGCCCACTAGAAACACTTCGGGAAATTTTAATGGAATATTGAAAACTATCGCGGGTTACCTAACTGAGTTTAAATTGACTTTCCAATACAGATTTTGAAGTCAGGACTGTAACCGACACGTTCGTTAATTACAAATGTCAGATTGATTGGTACGGTTATGGTTAAGGATAATTCCCACATAGACAGGCTTTTCGTAGAGATAAAATATAGAGTTAAGTGGAGAAGAGAGTATAATGACATTAATAATAACACCTACACAATAAGTCCTCAACTAGCATGCGCTCAATAATGACACCCATTCGTTATCAATTTATTTGTACAAAAGAATCATAGAGTTCTCTACGGGGATCCAATCCACGGCCTGCTTGCAATGAAGGCAAGCATTAAAAGTGGCAACTCGTACGTGTATGAATTTTTTGCGTGCGAGTTGCCACCCAATCCCTATAAACGGAGTCCTTTTGATATAAACTAAGAACGTTTGATGCATGCCTGAAAAATAGGCACCACACGTACCATACGTGTTATGTTTACAAATCACAAATCGATACAAAATACCTACGCTGAACTTTGATTCATAAAGCCCTCAAGTAATACGGTTCAATATCGATTGCTTCGAGTTAAACAAACAATTACACACATCTGATGTTGTGGTAGTTCGATGATGAATGTATAAAGGAAATAAGTAGTGGAAAATACGCTCTTCATACTGGTGATCTGAATTTCTGTGCTAGTTGCATTCACTGAAAAGCCACCATAACCAGACAAAATTGACATTTGGCGTCTAAATTGTGTTGGAAATAGTGACCTATGATTTAAAACAGCTTTTATGGATCCAAAGCTCTCTAGGTTGTTAGGAAAATTTACTTTTATCGATTCAACCGAGTGCATGATTACATTATCTTACGTCTGCCAGGTGAATAAAAAATTACTCCAAATATAGCTCACACATCGCGCTCATATTTTGTGGGCCCATATCATAATAATTTCTACTTCGTGGTGCGTTCTGACTAAGCGAACCAAATAGAGCATGTTTCAAAAAAGTCCAGTAGAACTCAAGAGACTGCTTCTACTCACAGAAGATGATACATATATGGCCAGTTTCTGAATTGAGAATTTCGCTAAGTAAATAGTTAACTGTAGTGCCGTCGTCTCTTGTAATTTCTTAGAAAAGTGCGTGACAGAACGTTACTTAAGTATTTACTTAGTGAAATTCTCAATTCCGAAACCGACCCATAATGTAACAAAATGAGACTAGTATGGGACAACTTTACCATCGTTTTTCGGGAGTCTAGGAATCTCGTTAACGTAAATTTAAATTAAATTAACAGATACCATTGTGCTTAACAGATATCATATTCTCTCACTAGTGCCTTTTGATACAACATTATTTTACGTCTACCAGGTGAATAAAAAAATTACTCTAAATATAGCACCCACATCGCGTTCAGCTTTTATGGGTTCATATTATCATAATAATTTCTACCTCGTGGTGCGTTCTGACTAAGCGAACCAAAATAAAGCATGTTTCAAAAATGTCAAGTAGAACATAAGAGTGTTCTTCTGCTCACAGAAGAAGATTTTTATTATGGGACCACTTTACAATCGTTTCCTGGGAGTTCAGAAATCTTAATAACATAAATATAAATTAACTTAAGTATAAATTTATCTAAATTAGCAGCTTTTATTCAATTTCAGTTTAAATCAATTTATTTATTTCAAATATAAATATTCATATAAAGTTTTTAGTGATCTTATTGTAGCGTTAGTACATATTCTTTTTCTAGTAACTACAACGCACTATCATTGCTTGCCACTTGAAGATGGCAACAATGGTTTATGTAGGCACAATGTAACTTATCGGCGAGCATAGCCAGGATGGTGTTGCGACTGGCCCGCACCCTGCGCACTAGCGATGCGACGCGCCGCGCTTGCGCATTATTGTGCAGATTTTCCTCCCACTAGCACGTCTTAATACCTTTTCCTTTACAGTAACTGAAAATGTGAGAGGGAAAGCACGCATTATTATAGTCCTTGATTAAAAGTTGTTTGTATTGATTGAAGAGCAGAATAGATCATGTGTTACAAGATACCCTTAGCACGCAGCATTTTTTTGCACTCTAAGCTTAGATCAGCTCCTATATTCATAATCATAACCAGCTTATATACGTCCCACTGTAGGGCACAGGCCTTCTCTCAGGGAGAGAGTATGGGCTTAATCACCACGCATGCCCACCGCGGATTGGCGATTTCAAGCGCTGAGGTATGTGAATAGCTCAGACACTCAGGTTCCCTCACGATGTTTTCCTTCACAACTAGCGAGTGGTATTGCTACTATAACTTCACAAATGTACATAACAAAGTCGTAGGTACATGCCCGCACTGGGAATCGAACCAAAATAAATAAATAAAATAAAGAGCGGTGGTAGCCTAGTGGGTAGAAAATTGGAGTCGGAAGTGAGAGATTAGGCTCCAGAAGTCAAATGGCCTGCCATTTGTTTACTAGCGAAGAGTGGATGCGATAATCTATTTAAACATAATTAGCAAACAGAATATTTTTGTTATTGACAATATTTTTTTCTTCATAAGTACAACGGTCGACAACACCTTAACCTTCACCTTTACGTGAGTGCACTTTATTCAGTTGCGTTACGGGCGTCTTTGCAACAAAAATATGATGATTTGGACTGTTCATACAGTGAACACATTTAATACATTTTTACGTGACGTAAGTCACGTAAAAATGTATTAACTTTTAGACTTTGTGTAGCCCCGACTTTCACTGTAGGTTTTCCTTATTTTATCACTGAAAGCTGACTAAAAAAACACTGTAGACAAAAGAAATCCACTTCCTAATAAATATAATGACAAATACTTATTCTGTTTCAATCAATCAATCTATCAATCATCCCGTACACGTCCACTGCAGGGCATAGGCCTCTCTCTGGGCATAGGAAAAAAGTGCGTTACAAATATCGCTCGTAACTCGTATGCATGTTAAAATCCTATGGGTGCGCGTTAAACAGTATCTATTACATGTCTATCTATCATAATCTAAGTGAGCCTTATGTTACGCTCGTTTGCTTTCGTATAATAACTGGTATTAAGTAGATACTAACTTCTTACGAGATTGCTGTGTGCGGCTAAAAGGCTTGTGGTAAAGACTGCAATAAAACATATTGTTATGGCGGATTCACACTCGCGTACGGGTTCGGATGGGCGAGTTAAGGCATCTCATAAGCAGCTTATATACGTCCCACTGTAGGGCACAGGCCTTCTCTCAGGGTGCCCACCGCGGATTGGCGATTTCAAGCGCTGAGGTATGTGAATAGCTCAGACACTCAGGTTTCCTCATGATGTTTTCCTTCACATAACAGTTAAGACAAATAATAGGTATAATTCCCGACAAATAAGTTTTGAACAAGTGACTTCGACTTCGCATGGACCTATTTTAGGTCTCATTGGCGGCGGACACCGGATGTGACTTAGAATTATTAGGAGTTTAATTTCGTCAAATAAACTTCGCAAACTCATTCAGACTGCGTGGATTTTTGTTCAAGTTATATATCAGGCATTATAATATCTGCCTGTTTTACATTTTCGTATTTTTGTACATCAAATATTTTTTTGGTGTCCTAGTTGAATGTACTAATTCAAAGTAGAGTATACTACGGCAAATGTTCTCTGACCATCTTGAATCGCTAAATCGCCTAAAGCAATAATTTTTATTAGGGTTCCGTACCCGAAGGGTGCCAAACGGGACCCTATTACTATGACTTCACTGTCCGTCTGTCCGTCTTTCCGTCTGTCCGTCTGTCCGTCCGTCCGTCCGTCCGTCCGTCCGTCCATCCGTCCGTCCGTCCGTCTGTCTGTCTGTCTGTCTGTCGGTCTGTCTGTCACCAGGCGGTATCTCATGAACCGTGCAGTTGAAATTTTCGCAGATGATGTATTTCTGTTGCCGCTATAACAAAACATACTAAAAACATAATAAAATGAATATTTAAGGGGGTTTCCATACAACAAACATAAGTTTTTGCCACTTTTTCTCGATGTTTGTGTCTAATGTTGTATAGATAATTGTACGGAACCCTTCGTGCACGAGTCCGAATCGCACTTGGCAGGTTTTTTTTGCAAGTGACGGCACTCTAGTCAAATACGACTATGGTTTCACCAAGAGAAACACATCTACATTAATCGTTGCAAAAGTATTCACGAAAAAAATTAAATACCTATTTAATTTAGTGCGGTGGAAGCGCAGCCGGCCTCACATTCAGGGAGTTCGTGGGTTTGAATCTCGGCATGTAGCAATGACTGTGTTTTCTAAGTTACATTCATTTGCGAGTATGTTTTTAGCTGTAGTGATGTCCTTGGCTGGTTATCATAGTACAGGGTACCCTAGTTGGGGACCTGGAGCTGATTAGCACCACCGATGAAAAGAAAATACATAATCTTCCTTTATAATACGTTTTGAAAAAACTGAACATCATGTATCTCGATAAAGAATCTAAAGCCCAGTAATTAGGTTCAAAAACCTAAAACGGCTGTTTTTGCCGGAAACGAATAAAAGTCATTTCGTGCGTTATTGACCTTAGGTTCTAGGCTGTAGAGATATCTTTTTTTTCAATTTTGGCGCGACTTAATTCCTAATCGTCCCTCAACGTGAAGCTTACGAACAAAACCTGTTCTAGGTGATTTTGATCAAGTGGGGAATGTTCCCTTACCGGACTACGTGTATTCACAGAGGTCTTGACATCTGTGCGTGTATTTATCGAAATAATGTGCTCGGGTGAGTCCAATGTACTGTACGTATTCTGTCGACAGCATATCGGCCTTCGGGCCCTCTAATCAGTTACGTTAAAGACGAATTTGCAACGAAAATGTAAAGATTGACCTGCTGTCGACTGTACCTAATGAAGATTAGAGGATAGCGTGTCTGGTTAGATGAGCGGAAAGTGGTATTACCGGATAGGTCCGACGTATGGGGTGTGGTCGGTCCGTCGATTTTCTTACTTATTAGCTAATATTAAGCGGTGGTAGCCCAGTGGGTAGAACAATGGACTCGGAAGCGGGAGACTTAGGTTCGATTCCCAGTGCGGGCATGTACTTACGACTTTGTTTATTTTCAAAGTTGTAAATTTGTAGTAGCAATACCACACGCTAACTGTGAAGTAAAACATCGTGAGGAAACCCGCGGCTTGGTTGGCACCGCAGGTATTGAGTTATCTTTCCTGTGGGCTAGGCCGACTAAGCTGTCAGGTACAGGTGCTGGGCAAGCCTACTCCACCTAAAAAACAATGTCCCAGGGAGTGCAGCGTCCGAGTGGTCCCTTTACCCATCTAGTGTGAGAGCCTGCCACTGGCCTCCTCCTTTTAAATGCTATCTATAGTAACAGGTTCATGATTCTAGGTTCTTTGTCGTGGGTTCTAAAAATTACTTTATTAACATGATTGAGAGATTGTACACTTTTTGCAATTACGACCTGTAAAAGAAGATAAGACTTTTTCTCATTGGTGGCGCTAGTTGCCCACTGGATCCCCTTAAGAAAGAAGTGCAAGACGGCCTTAAAGTGTAAAATGTAAAGATCAGAAGGCCTCCTTTTCATAAAACTACAATTCATGGTTTATTATGTCAATTCGATTACATGGCATTTCAACTCAAAGATTAAGAAGTAGGAGGTCTAATTGTAATGATCGGTTCTTGTTGTATAACAACGAGATTGATAATCCAGCAGTATTTTCTACCAAGCTCTGTCTCAGTTCGGTTTCTCCTTCATTTGCTCTTGCTAGTGTATAACAACGAGTTTGACTGATGGCGTGTTAGTTACAGAGTGGTCCTGCAGTAAAACTTGATGGGAATTTACTTTTTTTATCCAGCAGATTATTCTACTTAGCTCTGTCCCATTATCTTTCTTCCGTTTCTTTTACCCTTGTTAGTGGCTAACAACGAGTTTGGCTTATGGCGTGTTAGTTACAGAGTGGTCCGGCAGTGAAACTTAATAGGAATTTACTGTTTTTATCCAGCATTTTATTCTATCTAGCTCTGTCCCACTATCTTTCTTCTATTTCTCCTTCCTTCGCCCTTATTAGTAGACAACATCAGATAGACTGATGGCGTGTTAATTACGAAGAGGTCCTGCAGTGAAACTTGATAGGAATTTGCTTTTTTTGTCCAGCAATTTAATCTACCTTGCTCTGTTCCACTATCACTTTTCCGTTTCACCTTCATTCATTTTTATTAGTAGATAACAACGACATTGTCTGATGGCATGTTAGTTACAGAGTGATCCGGCAGTAAAACTGATTAGGAATTTACTGTTTTATCCAGCAGCTTATTATCTCTCCCACTATCTTGCTTCCGTTTCTCCTTCCTTCGGTCTTGATATCAACGACATTGACCGAAGATGTGTTAGTTACATAGTGGTCTGGCAGTGAAACTTTACAGAAATTTACTTTTTTTATCCAGTGGTTTATTCTACCTACCTCTGTCCTGCTATCTCTTCCGTTTCTCCTTCCTTCGCCCTTGTTAGTGGATAACAACGAGATTGACTGATGGCGTGTTAGTTACAGAGTGGTCCTGGAAGTGGCGGGGAACAGCGACGCGGTTATCCTGAGCGGGCTCGAAGCAGATACGCAGTACCAAGTGACCGTTGCCGCGCTGTGGGGCGGTCACAAGTTCAGAAGCCGGCCTATTGTCTTCCGCACGTTGGGTGAGTGACAACACTGAAATCATAAAATGACATAGAATTTAATGAACGTTACAAGTAAAACTCCAAACTTACGGTTTTATTTATAAAAACTTGATTCCATAAAACACTTCAAAAACGCCGATTAACATAGTCTGTGCTGGAGATTTTACAAGGAAAAGAGGTAGCCACAGATGAGTTTTAGATAGGTTTTAGAGGAATCGTCTTTATAAATAAAGCGTTAAGTGTCTTCCAAATAAATTGATATTTTTAAGTAATAGGGTTTACATGTAGCTATATTTTACATTTGCGCAGGTGAGCGCAGCATGTGACATGAGATTACGTTCAAACTACTCCCGATTACACTCTTTGGATTAGGTTTGGTAACCTTTAGCTAAAGTTTTAAAGTAGTACAGTAGTAGTAGTAGTATAAAGTTGATGAAATGAATAGCCCAACACCTAAATAATGATATTATTGCCTTGGACGCAGTACAAAAGGAGCAATATAAGTCTGACCACCTAATTTGGGTCTGCTCAAGAATAGTACAAAACAAGTACAAGTAGTCAGTTTGTTAGAACAAAAAGTCTGAATATATAGTTTCAGACTTAATACTTCCTACGAGAATGAACATTAAAAAATACGCCAAACCCACCTACTGAATAAAAGAGTTGCAACATAAAAAGGTAAAGATATTTACATTGTATTCATGTATTCACACTTCAGAGGAGCTAAATCCGGGTTTGATGTTTATCTCCGGGTTCGAAGACAAATTTATGTGTATTTTCCCTTTTTAGGGTCAACAAGGAACCCTTATAGTTTCGCCATGTCCGTCCGTCTCTCTTTCTCTCGTACAAGAAAGCTGAAATTTGGCATAGACATACAAATTAATCACGGTAGAATAAAATATAAAAAAATATATTTTATGGTACCTCACCTCCATTAGGGACGCATTTTTTTTCTCGCCTACACCATAGTGTAGCATATTGTTGGATTGGTCTTCTAAAAATATTGCGCATCTAGCAAGATCAGTTTTCCATTTAGGGTACCGTTTGCGAAAAATTAAGCTTTAAAGCGCATTTTCTTGTCAGAGTAGGGCATATTCAGCATATTTGAAGTCTTCTGTTTATTCAGCTTAACCCACACAAAAGATAATGTTAATACGCGCGGAGCAAAGCCGAAGGATTTCTTACTATGTGAGTAAGTAAAAAAATAGTTTATTTAAAAAATAAGAGAAATACATTATTAGATACTTAGATACACCACAGGCTACATCTATGGTCCTGTTTTATTTCGTTTTGTCTGTTGTGTGTTTAGTTTTCTTTTTGTTCTTGTGCATATTATGTTACTTATCTGCTTATTTTGTTTCTGTGATGTATCTTGTTGGTATAATAAATGTCTTTCTTCTTCTTCTTCTTCATTAGTCTGCCTCTAGCAGCTGAATCTTAATCTCGTAAGCCCCTGGAAAAAGAATCGAAATATTCTCCCAAATAAGCTTTTTAACTTCTTTAAGCGCAAATGCTCACAAAATGCTGCATAATTCATGTACATAAGATGTTAAGGCCCTCGATTTGCCGGTTTCAAATTGGACAGTAACGACCAAGATTAATAACAATAGATACTAACTTCCACATAACACAATCACTTGGCCTGCTACCAAACTAGGATACCCTGGCAAGGACATTACGCACATGGAAATACACCCAGACTGAGGCCATTTGTACAAATAAAGTACTCGTACGGCGGCCTCTAGTGGGAATCGAACGCACGACCTCCGTTTTGGTAGTCAAGCATGTTAACATCTGGACCAATGAGGAAGTCAATCGCACAACGGCCTTAGTAATCTACATCGGATTGGTAGGTTACTAAGACCGTTCTGCGAACGTTGTACGAACGTCGTAATCAGAAATCTTTTTTTAGTTAGCCGGGTTTGAGTCCCACTGCTGGGCAAAGGTCTCCTCCTCAGAACATAAAATCTGAGGTCTCCTCCATGATCCTCCACTTCTCTCTGTCCTGAGCCATCCTCTCCCGTCCGGGCAAAAAGGTCGAGAGATCATCCCGCCATCTCCGCCTTGGCCAACCACGTCTGCGATATGCGTCATATGGAACCCAACCCCTTATGCGAAGTAATTTTGGGTAGCAAAACAATTTTGTTTTTGACGCGTAATTTTTTTCAAAACTAGCAACATATGTTTCCAAGTCATGGTTATTTCCCTTAAAATATGGTGAACGAATTAAAAAGCCACCCTGTAGTCCAATGTAGTCGTGCAGTTACGGTTCTCTTCCAATGAGAAATCGGCCAATGATTGAGATTTATATGCTGTCTATACGTACCTGCTTTTGCGCAATAAGCAAGATGTACATACCAAAGTGTTTGCAAAAAGAACTCCGTGAAATTACAGCTTAGGCTAAAGTGAGCGTGTCTTTTGTTTTAACGTAGACTCCAGCATGAAAGCTAGGTCACAGGAAATTCTTATTGTGATATTATGCGCGAGTAATGTTTAGCTGTGAATAGCACATTTAAGATAGTAGCTACTAAAAAGTTCAAGGTTTCCATTTCACTCTCATAATAGCAGGTTATGTCCATGCCTGAAGTCCAAAAGTCGAAACTTCTGTAAATTAAGCGTTGTTTTATGACTTTCTTATTTTTGACGTGAAACGTTCGGTAGTAGGGGGTCACTTGCTAAAACATGTCGCCTCGGTGAAGGCTGTAACTCTGTAAGTAATTACGTGTCGTGTGCAATTCATTTATATGTCGTAGACTAGAGCAAAGCACCCATTACTCAGAACCTTTTGACTCGTGCCGCTAGATAGCGCCAGTGCCACGTAACACATTGTGCAGTTTGAGCTAAAGATTAACACCGATTTCTACTGTAATAAGCTCGCCATGTACATTATTTTTTTATTTTGTAAATTTGCGTTTTCTGTATGGCTTTTATATGTGCAATAAAGTATGAGTAAGTAAACGCTTACTTTTACTGCTTACCCGACCCAGCCCCACCCACATTTTTAAAATATATTGTGTTCACATTGTAAAAGCAGGTTTTCTTAGCCATTTCAAAGTTATTTTCTTTGTAAAATTACAATGAGAAGAACTTTGAATAGGCTAAGAAAATATCAGCTGCACCTTACTAATTTTCAGTTCCTGTGGCAACCAACATGTACAGACAGACACGACATTTGACTTTTTTTCACGACAACTTGTATTTAATTTCGAATGTCTGTGCACTCTCAGTATTAACAGCTACTGATTAGAATAACCCGCCATTTTTGCATGCGGTAAACGGGTATTTTGTTACACCCATTCATAGGACTTACCAGTCCTAAACCAGGAAGGTCATATACGGTCAGCAAAACATATGACGTACATTTATTTTCATTCAGCTTCGGGGTCGATGTAAACAAACGGTTGATGGAAATCGTTAATGTCTATCGAGTTGTTTGCTCGTTCAAGGTCATTCATTTATCTCATTAACTCAAAAAATATCAACCCATATAGATAAGTGAACTGATGGCCGATGGGGCCGAAAAATTCTCGATCGAAGACGACATATCGGCAAGCACAACGTAGGACGACCAGCCACAAGATGGACAGATACCTCATCCAAGTGGCAGGAAGACACTGGATGCAAGCCGCTTCCAACCGGTCTTTTTGGAAATCCATGGAGGAGGCCTATGTCCAACAGTGGACTTCTTGTGGCTGCATGATGATGATGATAGATAAGTGATAGTGTTTAAAAAATATATGTCATCTGTAGAATTATAAATGGCCCGATTGGACCACCATCCATAACAATGGTTTTTAATTGTCCTTTTCAGGGTCATAATTTAACAGGTTAAGGGGCCACAAACCAAACCATTCCAAACCAAAGCTGATACGAAAAATATGCTTACTGGCGACTGAAGGTATTATCTGAAGATACTATTATGCAGATCCTTACTATTATCCTGGTAACAGATAAGACTAACATCCTTTCGAAAGTAGCGAAAGGGTTCATCGACCGTGATATCTGTAGCCTCGGGAACGCGAACCCTTTTCTTCGAGCGTGGGTTTAACGCAAAGCGTACCTAGATTTCTTTAGTTTTTTGCTGGATTGTTGTAAGACAAGCGGTTTTGTAGTGGTGGCTTTCTTAAGGATTCTGCCAACGTCGGTCTTATTTATAAAACACGATTCCTTAAGACACTCCTCAGACAGTTCAAATGTTCTGTGGCAAAGAGAAAAACGTAACCACAGATTAATTATACTACCTCTGAGGAGTGTTTTAGAGGAATCATGTTTTTATAATAACACTGTAGGTTTTTCTGCATATTACTAGGTTTTGTCGAGTTAATTTCATACATTCTTCGTTGTAAGCTCTGCAATTGGAATAAATTTGCGCGGATGTAAGCTTAGATAAACCTCTTTTTAGCAGTTCTTGTTTATTCAGTTAATTTATTTGACTCTGGTCTCGTTCCTTTATTATGTCATTCGTAACGCAATGCACAGTTTTTGTCGAGTTCGTGCATGTTTTGTGCTAGCAAATTGATTTTCACTCCTTACAGCGTGAAATTCTATTCCAAATAAAGTAATCACTGACAAAAAAACTTGCAATCGTAGTGTTTGAAATAAACTATTTCTAGCCACAAGAGCATTGAAAATGTGGGTAATTCCAAAATTTTGATGTGACCTTTATTTTCCTAGGGAAGGGAGATTTTTGTTACAAATAGGATAAATTGTTACTTTAGGGATTCTAAAATCGCTCCTGTTTTTGGGAACACATAAAGCTTTTAATACGCGTTTACTATTCTGTATAGGCGTTTACTGTTTGCGAACAAATAAATTTGAATTTATTGCCAACACTACATACATAAGCAGCCTATATACGTCCCACTGTAGGGCACAGGCCTTCTCTCAGGGAGACACTACATGAGCGTGCTTAATTCCATTTGAATTTTTCCAAATGTCATGCAAGATAGCACTCTGTTAACCTTTGAAATTTATGAATAATTGATGCCCAAATATGACTCGTCAAAAGAAACAACCATTTGCCGGATTCAATTGAAAATTTCGCGTGCCTACAATTAAAGGTTCTGTGTCTCTGTTAGCATGCGATGGAGCCATCAACGCTGAAAAAATTATTACATTGGTACCTGGAATTTTATTTTGTTTGGACTGAGTTTCTGAGGTATTTATAAACCTGAGTACTTGAAACAGGTGATTACACTCGTACCATGTCTCTCTGAGAAAAGTTGTCTGATTGAAAGTTAAAAGTTGGTTGGTGGTAAGTTCTTGCAGCAGCGATACCTAGTATTAAGCTCGCCTTAGTACAAAATTAGTTTTTAGTGCAATAAAGAGTTTTATAAACACTCATAATATCATAATCTTCAAATTAAGAATTCAAAGGTAAACACATATTGACAGGCTTTAAACAAAACATAACTTTAAAGAAAATTAAAAAAAAAGTGTAATATAATCACAGTGGTTTTGCCGCCATTAAAATTTAACCAATGAGAGCGCAGCTTCAATAAAGCGCGACCAACCTGATTGGCCCTGCAATCTAGTTGGTCGCGTTTTATTGATGTTATAATGAGATTTTACGATATCGATGTGAATATTATACCATCATGTGAAATTGCTTAAATTGAGTTTTTTGTTGTCTGCGCTATAACAGTAGTAATTATAAGTCAAGTATTGAAAACATAAGTAGAATGTTACAACATTAGTGTAGATAAAGTTACATTAAAGGTCAGATTTTTCACTTTATGTTACAGTTATTTTTTTTAAAGTTTTGCTGTGATCACGGAACAAAACTTAAGTTTTTTTTTAATGTCAAAAGTTGACTCTATAAAAAACCTAATTTCATTTTCGTGGTACCAAAAGTGCAACTAAAAATACCTAAAATTGCACGCGCAAAACTGAATGCAGACGATTGAATGTCAAGATACTTTTGTCGAAATTGCGCCATTTTGTTTCAAAAATTTCATTATGAGTGTAGATAAAGTAGTGTATGAGAATGCACATAACTTGGTAGTAAAACACTCGCGAATGCTATTAAAAAACTCGCCAAGGCTCGTTTTTTAAAATCTCACTCGTGTTTTAATAACCCTCATTATGTGACAGTCACATAAACTACTATTTTAATACAGTTGCTCAAAGAGTGACGTATTGCAGGGACGTATAGCGTTCGGGATGTGGGCTATTACATACTCGTGCTTTTTTTTTACCTTTTCCGAACTCGTGCGTTCTCTTTCCCAACTGTCAAAATAATGTCTATTAAAAAGCAAACCAACCACGAAGTTTTTACTAAAGAAAATTCATAGAAGTTTTTATGATTCATGCATATATTTCTAAAAAGAAGCTACTAATTTGTTTCAATATCAGATTTAATGATTTGATTCAATGAGTTAGGTTAGGTTTAATTTCATTTCATCTCATTAAATTTCATTTTCACTTCATATTAATAAAAAAATTCTACTGAAGACTTGGCTGTATGGGCATAGTTCCCTTTGCCTACCCAGAATGGGTGAAGAAAAATAATCTCTGCTTATATTCTTTTACGGTTGGCGCCATTTTCCAAAAATTTTCTTTATTCAATTGCTTCATTTTCTCGCAACTGTATTAAAAACAGTTGTTCACTACACGTGCGGAACCGTCATTATTGCAACTTGTTCCAACTGTCAACCCTCACCTTCGGCTGCGCCTCGGCTCGGGTAGACATTTGTCGGAACTCTTTGTAATGACAAGCTTTCCGCACTCGTAATGAAATATACTATTTCAATCAATCAATCAATACCACTCCCCACCTGGTAAGGTGAACAACGTGCTAAAAATGGAGTGACCGAGGTGTTCACATACCCGAATTGCCAATCCGCGGTGGGCACGCGTGGTAATCAAGCTCATACTCTTTCTCTGGGGGCCTGTGCCCCCAGTTTATAACTTTCACATAATACAATCACTTGTCCTGGTCCTAAACTAGGATACCCTGTGCTATGGTAAATAGGCAAGGACGTCACAAACATTAAAAACCACCCAGACTGAGGCCATTTGTACACATGTACGGCGGCTTCCAGTGGGAATCGAACCCACGACCTCTGTTTTGGGAGCTAAGCGCCTTAACGGCTAGACCAACGAGGCAGTCAAAAAGAAACTATTAAATATTAATATTAAGGTAAATTGTTTTATTTTAAATTATTATAATAATTATTTGGTAACTTGTAATCTCAATTAATTTAGCAATGTGTAACAATCTCGCACCTTGTTGCCTTAAATAAAATATTTATTATTATTATTAATTAAAGGCCTGTCTACACCCTAGGGTGTCTACAGTTAAATATTTTCACGATGATAAATGACACAGTAACCTAGTTGAAACATACTGACATCTTACTCCATGTGTCTCGTACTAACATACTTAACACCTATCAATTGGCCAAAGTGCACAAAAAACCAACTAAAAGCTGTTGCAGATTAACAGGCTGTTATTGTACGTGAAATTGGGGGTAAGCCACAGACACACAGAGGTGTAAATTCATTATGCTAAAGTAGGAATAGCTACGTAGCTATGCCTCGTGAGCGTAGACAAAAAAGTTGCCACTAGCGAAATCAACATAGAACAGAAAGCCTGCGGCTGTTAGCCTAAATGTATTTCCACTCCCTAAGGGACCTACGGGACACGCGAATATTTCAGTATGCGGGTTTCGACACGCAACAGATCCTTGACTGTATACAATGCCACAAATGTGCTTAGACAAAGCGACAAATATAATACGCTTAGAAGGGCCAATTTAGCTGAGCGGACTTGCCGCTATGATCAGTTTTTATTACAGATGAATAATTGAAGTCACAAATAAATAAATCTTCCGTTTCCAAATTAAGTAAAAAGGGGATTCAATACTCTCTACGCGGGAACATTCCATACTTTTATTAATACAAATTGTAATTACCCAGTCTCAAAAAAAATTGCCTTTTCGTATGCACTTAGAAAAAATGCTCTATGCTATGCAGGATAAGATAATAATAACTTGGTCCTGGTCCAAAACTAGAATACCTTGTGCTACGGTAACCAGGCAAGGACATCACAATACATAGAAATACACCCACATGTGTACAAATGGCTACTTCATCAAATTGTCTCTTTTGCCCACACAGTAATAGACAATTGTATTGACAAGTAAATCCTCCCTTCAGTAAGATTTTCTTTCATGAAGATGATCGAAACAAGAAGCGGAAGATGCTGAAGCACGATGTCATTCCAATGGTATAACCCACGGAAATTAAATAGGCTCTCTCGCGAAGAAAATCGAATCGCGCGTTGTGTCGCGTTCAATTGCTCGGGTTGCATTGAAATGCGACTGGTTACTAGACTTTTGGCCTTTGCCATATGAAATGAGATGATTTATGCAGCGTCCAGTGGCACCTTCACTTACACTAGATGGGTGAAGGAACCACTCGAACTTTTTTAGATGGAGTAGGCCTGGCCAGCACCTATACCATCCTGACAGCTTAGTCGGCCCAGCCCACAGGAAAGACAAGTCAATACGTGCGGAGCTAACCAAGCCGCGGGTTTCCTCACGATGTTTTCATTTACCGTTATCTTGTGGTATTGCTTCTATAAATTCGCAGATGTACGTAACCTTGAAAATAAACAAAGTTATTGGTACATGCCCGCATCAAAGCTGGTTCGCTTTTCCGAGTCCATTGTTCTAACCACTGGGCTACCACCACTTTTGCTAGACTACTGGGATTAGTAGACTACCAATGAAACAACCAATTACGTACTCAATGACACTCTTGAACAATTATGCATTTAAGAGTCTCGCTCCCTGGCCTGTGACCGGATACCGGACCTGATACCTACCTCCTAAATATAATGAGGAAAATATGTTGGCCATCTTACTTACATAAGTGTTATAGCTGACTGGACAAATGTTGTTTTGCGACCTATTCTCAGACCTACCAAATATACACAAAGAAAATTCATAAAAATCGGTGAAGCCGTTTTAGAGGAGTTCGATAACAAATACTGTGACACGAGATTTTTATATATTAGATGTAATAGTAGATCTGTTTTGTGCACCAACTAAATAAAATAAGATACACTCAGTATAAAGAACTACAGCGTCTGATTTAAGAGGCAGCGGACTTTCTGCGGCTTCCGTTTTTCGTGACATAGTAGATGTGTGTTTAGGAAAATGTACATATCCGCGGTAGTTGACGAATAATGAATAATACATTCCAGACCGTACGTCGTACATACGTTTGAACATGACTTTGTTGCTTAAATTGCTTAAATATGAACCGTTCTTTAGTATATAATAAGCAAGAGGTTTTTTTACTGCGCCTCCCTTTACATTTGGCTCTTTTTAAGCTAGTAATTTTGTTGTGTGGAAGCAACTATTATTTGTTATTTTTTGACGTTTTTCTTTTGGTATATAATATGATTTTGTACTTTTTGTGGATTCATAAACTAAACGTGCTTATTATGTCCGATAATTTTATCTCATACATAACCATTATGCTGTACAGAAATTAGCAGATAAGTCCAGTGAAACTTAAGTAGGTCATTCTACTAATAAAAAATAACTACTTTACTGTTTGTGTTTGAACCCAATACTTATGAAACCAACTTCATTAACACAAAATGTAAAAAAATTGATTAACGGTTTCAAACATTCGCCAGAGCAGATATCAAAATATTGTGTAAAATAGGCAAAATGTTTTCGACGCTTATTGATTAATCATTAATTAATAATTTTAAATTAAACCTTACCTGCTTGAGATAAAGTCCAAAACCAATGAAAAATGTAAACTAGCTATGGCCGTTTAAGGGTTAATTAATTCATCATAAGCAGCCTATATACGTCCCACTGTAGGGCACAGGCCTTCTCTCAGACAGAGAGTATGGGCTTAATCACCACGCGTGCCCACCGCGGATTGGTGATTTCAAGCGCTGAGTTATGTGAATAGCTCAGACACCCAGGTTTCCTCACGATGTTTTCCTTCACAGTTAGTGAGTGGTATTACTACTATGGCCTATACCTTCCTCAGGGAAGAGACCCGTGCCCCTCGGTGGGGACATAATGGGTTGATGATGATGATTACTACTATAACTTCACAAATGCACATAACTTAGAAAGAAAAGTCATAGGTACATGCCCGCACTGCGAATCGAACCTGGGTCTCCCGCTTCAGAGTCCAATATTCTACCCACTAGGCTACCACCGCTTCCTCGTTAATTAATTATTTATGCTTTATTGCATATGAAACATTTAACTGTATATTACGTAAGAAATAACATAATACAAAGGCGAGCCCAGCGATTTGATTAGTGATGAATCTGAAGTCTCATTAGATAAAAATCCCTTCCAAGTCTCACTGGACCATTGTAAATATTGTACACGCTGTATATATTTTAAATTAAAAAAAAAAATTTAAACCAAACTAAATTATTTATTTTTGCTGCTGGAGCTACACATATGTACAAAAAACATGGAAAACGGTTTACGGAGATATTTTTTCCCACAAACTAAACGACATCGACAGTTTGTTCGCAGACTAATAAAATTCGGCCATTTTGTAGCCGGTGAGTTCATCTGCGACCGACCTGATCTCCAGCAGCTTTTTATTTTTACCTTGAGGATCAGTTGGAGGAGATCGTATTTATTTCTTCGCATTATGTGACAAATGTATTGCAGTTTCCTTCTCTTTATGGTCTACTCAAGTCGTCAAAATATAAGAAGCCCGTTTTGACAGCTACAAAAACCATAGAATCTAACCTAGTTTAAAATCAAAAACATTAAAAATCTAAACTATGAGTAACTTTTTGGGCTACAACATCTGTTTTTTCTTTCGAGCGTTATATAGTATGCCAGAGTATGTGTCTTTTTAGGTGCGTGAAAATCCAAAGTAAAATGCATTTTTGTGTAGCTGTCAAAACGGGCTTCTTACATTTAGAAGAAAAAAGAAGAAGAAGAAAGACATTTATTATACCAACAAGATACATCACAGAAACAAAATAAGCACATAAGTAACATAATATGCACAACAACAGAAAGAAAACTAAATACACAACAGACAAAACGAATAAATAAAACAGGACCATAGATGTAGCCTGTGGTGTATCTACATTGCCACAAAAGGCAGCTGACTCAGCGTTTGTTTGACTATAGGTCAGAGTGTTTGTGGTCTATGGTTAGGTTAAGCTACTGACGTCCCTTAATATGGTCATCCCATCCACACGTAACCCCCGTGTGTGTGCCAAACGATTATCCTTTCTGGCGCCGGGCTAATCCATGACCAGGAAACCCTGTCCTGACGTTTGCAATAGCAATTAGTATGAAATTTGACGGTTAGATGATTGGAATCATTCAGGTTTATTAGGAGGTGGTAGCCTAGTGGGTAGAAGATGGGACTCGGAAGCGAGAGACCCAGGTTTGATTCCCAGTGCGGCCATGTAAGTATGACTTTGTTTTCTAAGTTATGTACATTTGTGAAGTTATAGCAGCAATACCACTCGCTAACTCTGAAGGAAAACATCGTGAGGAAACCCGAGTATTTGAGCTATTCACATACCTCAATGCTTGGGTGGGCACGCGTGGTGATTAAGCCTATACTCGCTCTCTGAGAGAAGGCCTGTGCCCTTCAGTGGGACGTATATAGGCTGCTTACGTATTCAGGTTTGGTGTGCGTAGTATCATCATCATCATCATTCAGCCACAAGAAGTCCACTGCTGAATATGGCCGGTGGGGCCGAAAAGCTCTCGAATGGAGACCACATATCGACAAGCGCAGCGAGGAAGACCAGCCACAAGATGGACAGATGACCAAGTGGCAGGAGGACGCTGGATGCAAGCCGCTTCCAACTGGTGTTTTTGAAAATCCATAGAGGAGGCCCAGCAGTGGACTTCTTGTGGCTGAATGATGATGATAACGAAGTAGCGATCACCCAGCAATCCATGGTAGGTACGGTGTTCAACACATCAGTCTCTATAGGTGTTCATTTAACTATTAACTATTTCGCCCGTTTAAAATATGTATGAATACAAAATCATAAATTAAATGCAATATCTACGGCCGATAAGGGACGTCCCAGGCGGACATACTTCGACCAAATAGGGGATGTATTAGCAAAGGGACTAATGAATGTTGAGGAAGCAAAAGTGATCTATCAGGATCGTGGCAAGTGGCAGTCCCTGGTCTCTGCCTACCCCTCTGGGATACAGGCGTGAGTTTATGTACGTATGTCAGAAATAACGATTAAGACCGTCTTGCACACCTTCCTAACTTATAAAATAGGAAAAAGCACATATAAACAAAGTTAATGACCTAGCTTAGAGATCTGGGACTCCACTACGTAATTGGTACATTTTTAGGTAAATAAATATATTTATATTATCTTTTATAGAATGCGCGTTACTTCTTCCTTTTAGCTTCGAACTCCAGCAAATAAACAGAGTTTGGGGCTACGTCTGTGTCTGAGTCTGTGATAAAAAGGTTTGTTTCAGGAAGAAATTCCATTTTTACAAGCCTGAATAGGTTTTGAATATGAGTATAATTATTGCACCGGAAAATTAAAACACCACAAAATGGAAACCAACTTTTAAGTGGCTTTAAACGTTAAAAATAATGGCCACTAACAAAAATTAAGAGCACACCTGAATTTTCTTGTACGATTTAAACATAAAAATGCAAAAACATTTTGCATGAAGTAGCTGGCTTTGTTCATTTCCGTTCCATTTTGGCACGAAGCACATTGTTTTATATAATTTTAAATTCCGCAGACTACAGCTCAGTTTCAACAGTTTCATTTGTAGGCTTTCAAAGCAGGCTACTGATGAAAAATAAACATCCAAGATTGCCAATTACATTGGGGTGAAGTCTTTCATAAAAAAATTAACCTCAAGGTAGGATATTTGTTTAAGCAATCGAGTTTAAACATAAGCATCCTATTTAAAATGTATGGAGCTAACTGTCAAATTTTATCTCGCAAACGTCAGGATTCCGACAGGATTTTGTGCGTATAATTAGAGCTCTGATGACCTATTGTTTTCAGGACATGAACATTCGTCGACGCTGCAATTTAATGAGGCATATGATGCCGGTGAAAACTGGGCACATCTCGAATATCTGTCACTACCTCTATTAATTGTTCGTGTATATTTTACAAAGTTCGATGAAATAAACCAATACCCAATATTTATTAACGTCCAAATACCACTATAAAAGAGCGCCGAAATCGAAAGCAGTGCACGTGGCCGCGTATTTTCAAAACAACATCCGTATCGCTCGCCGGCAAACAAAGATTCGTATCAAAATACGTACTCGAATTTCGCAACAATCTGTTGCGTATTACCAAAACGCTGGCAAATTACCTCATTCTAACAATCTGCAGTTTGCGTCCGTGTTCTATGAAGCTAAGCAGAAACACTCACCCAAATAGACCACTCGGCAGTGGGGTCAAAATGGTTTTCATTAACAAAAAACCTATTTAAAGAAAAAACAAGCACTTATACTCGTCACTTTGATAATTGAAGAAAGGGACGGGGCAACTATTTGCCGCTTTCTCATATAATATTAGCGTGTATATGGTGTAAGTGAGAGACAAATAGTTATGGAGTATATTTCTCTTAAATTGTCTTTCTTAAATTAACCGTGCTATACATACATAACGTACATAAGCAGCCTATATAATATGTCCCATTGTAGGGCACAGGCCTCAGAGAGAGAGAGAGAGAGAGAGAGAGAGAGAGAGAGAGAGAGAGAGAGAGAGAGAGAGAGTATGGGCTTAATCGCCACGCGTGCCCACCGCGGATACTCAAAATTACATGTGGCTATGTTGTGTGTGCATGCCTTAGACCACTTCTTAGTACTCATGTCATATTATCTCATGTTATTACGTTTATAACGTGTCATGGTTGTGATCTGTTTTGTACACCAAATAAAATAAAACAAAAATAAATAAATTTTACTATATAATATTTTATTAAAGTACAATAACAAAGACATAGTCTCCATTCTATTTATCCCGTGTAGTTTTAAGCATTATCTCATCGACAATAACGGCACTTCTAAGCTAGTTAATCCGTACAACCACATGAAATAAAAATTATATGAAAATAATTTTGTGGTAGCCTAGTAGGTAGAACATCGGTCTCGGAAGCGAGAAACCTAGGTTCGATTCCCAGTGCGGGCATGTCCCTATGACTGTTTTCTAAGTTATGTACATTTGTGAAGTTATAGTAGCGATACCACTCGCTAACGTTGAAGGAAAACATCGTAAGGAAACCTGAGTGTCTGAGCTACTCACATACTTCAGCGCTTGAAATCACCAATCCGCGGTGGGCACGCGTGTTCATTAAGCCCATACTCTCTCCCTGAGAGAAGGCCTGTGCCCTACAGTGGGACGTATACAGGCTGCTTATGTAAATGTTATGTCTGCCGAAATAGCAGTGGGCTGGTCTCATTTGCCGAAGAACTGATAGTCATCATCATCATCAACAGCCATTTCACGCCCACTGCAGGACATAGGCCTCCTTCGTGGTTTTCATAACTATGAGGGGTTTTGCCACAATCGCCACGCTTGGCAGGTGGGTTGGCGATCGCAGTGTGCGGTTGTTATCTCAGGAAGACACAGCTGCCCGTCAGCTGGTAATTGATTTCCTTAGTCGCCTTCTACGACATCCACGGAAGGAACTGATGGTCGATGGGGTGCAAAGGTTCTCGAGTGGAGATCAAGAACTAGCCAACGCAGCGTAGGACGCCTACCAGCTCGTTGGACGGTTGTATGAGAATGGCCGAGGGCAGAAGGAAGTAGCGTGCCTTGAGGGAGGTCTAAGTCTAGCAGTGGACAAGTACGGGCTGATTGATTGTTGAAAATTTGAACATTTAAATAAATAAAAAAACCCGCGAACTGCGACTCGGACTTGCGCACGAAGGATTCCGTACCATTATCTGTACAGCATAAGACAAAGATCGAATTTGAGAACAGCACCATCGAAACCAACAAGAAGCGTTTAACATTGACATTTAACGACATGACATCGGCGCTGTGAAGGTTACATAGATGGCTGCTAGATGCCGAGCGCTGTCTTTAGACAACGTTTGTTGTACGGGAGCTTCCCCTTAAATATTTATTTTATTCTGTTTTTAGTATATTTTGTTATAGCGGCAACAGAAATACATCATCTGTGAAAATTTCAACTGCCTAGCCGTCACGGTTCATGAGCAGACGGACAAACAGACAGACAGACGGACAATGAAGTCTTAGTAATAGGGACCCATTTGGCACCCTTCGGGTAAGGAACCCTAAAAAATGACTGTGGTAAGCAAAAGTAGTTGTGAAGACTTCGAATACACATGTATTCTTTTATTATTCTGGGATACATTCTATTTGTTTTTGAACGTTCTAATCGAAACTGTTTGCCGATAATTCGTGAGTGCGTAACAAACATTCCAATACGTGGCTTAGTTTGAAAATTCTGTTCTTGACTAGCCGATGTTTATGGGCAATATAGGCTTCAGTGCGTCTAAAATCTGAAGTAAGGGTGAAGAGTTATTATGGGGCTCTTCATTGACGTTTTCCCCGACGGTGGAGGCTGATCGCACTTGCGGGACTTACACACAAGCGAGTAAGGCTAAATGAAATGCAAAAATCGCACCGCAAGTGAGTTTTACTACATTTTCAAACGTTATATTTGCGGGAATTTGATCGGAGGCCGCGAGTGCTTTTCAGTCTTAAATGTAACTGCTTTTCTTTTAAATTTAGAGTTTGATCATTTGTTTACCTTCTTTGAACTGTGGGTATTCTTTGACCTTTTGGTTACGATTCCGTTTCTTGAGTGGCTTAACGAATTTGCTTTGAGGTCCTCCTGTACATCAAAGTCGGTAATAATCTTGATGAAAAACAAAAGATTCCAGGTGCTTGTTGTTTCTTCAAACGCATTTTGATGAAGGAGGGAAGATAATATATACCATAAGTGGATGCAAGTCAAATTGATTTTAATAAAAATTGCATAAAAAATTACGGAACCCTCAGACCAGTAGGTACTTTTATTGTTTTACGGTACCGGATACTTTATCAGACCGATTTGTAGGTTAATTCAGCCATTCCAGTGAAAAAATAATTATTTATTCGGTTACAATGCCGGTTTACAATCAATACATTTGACAGGCCTTCTTTCGGAACGGGGTCAAACGGATCACCATGAATAATGAAATTCCAGTGAATGTTTGGTAAATAAATACTTTGAAAAATATTGAAAGGTTGATAAAATAAAAAAAAAAATATATACGGCGATTGCTATTTTTGGTGCATGCAAAAAAAAAAAATGGCTCGATTTAGGCGAAATTTACATCAAGCATACCAAATCTGAAATTAAAAAGTTTTAAAACAATAAAGATGGGCACTCATGATGTTCATCCCCCTGTATCTTAATGTCTTTATATGCTTTAGAACCGCCTAGAGGTTTGGCTTTACGGAACTTTTCTTAAATGGAATTTATTTAATTATGATATTACGATAAAAGACAAGACAGATTTTCTGTACACAAGAGTAAAAATTAACTGAGAGCTTGGCGAAATTTTTAATAGGGCAACCATATTTTATAGAAATATGACAAATACATTTTCACATAATTTCTTAGTTCGTTTTTCACGAATATTTTTGTAATTCATAACGTAAATAAAAATCTTGGAAATGGTCGTTTTCCACTACGACCACAAAGAAAAAAAAAACGCTTTTGTTTCTGCAACTATTGTATACCTATCGAAAAATTGCTCTAGGGGATCGAGATCACGATCAAACGGTACTAATATGACTAGCTTAATAAAGCTCATCACTTTATTTGCGTTTTTCTGTTCACATTTCGTCACCTATCTTCCTCTGCATAGTTTGATCTAAACTGAATCACACTGACCGCGATGCCGCGCTCTTTATAGCATTGACCGTGTAAAGCGAGGCTGATGGCGACCCTACCCGCTAGGAAAATATTGCAAATGACATTTTTATCTGCCCTATTTCCCACGCGATAGTCAATTTGTGGAGCGGTTCTTCCCCGCGGAAACTAAACCCGCGGTTCAGTTGGCTCCGGGCGTATTGACCCTATCTTTCTTGGGATTACTTTATTTCACACCAGAGATAGTATATTCACTGGACCTTTCTGTGACGTCCAGTATACGTGACTCGGTGTTTCAGAAAGGTTCAATTGTACTCGTGGACAACATCTGTTCAGAGACTGAAATATCGAAGAAAATATCAGGTGTCCCATACTACATTTTTTGGGTTCTGTACCCAAAGGCTTACCCTATTACTAAGACTTCGCTATCCGTCCGTCCGTCCGTCTGTCACCAGGCTGTATCTCATGAACTGTGGTAGTTAGACAGTTGAAATTTTCACAGATGATGTATTTCTATTGCCGCTATAACAAATACTAAAACAGAATAAAATTAATATTTAAGAGGCAACAGGTAGACGCTTAAAATATTCAAATATTGTATAGATAATGGTACGGAACCCTTCGTGCGCTCTAGCGAATGCATGCGAACATTTTTTCCTTGCCTAAATTAATTTAAACTCGACATTTTATTTATTTTTCTTCGACGTGTTACCAATATCACTGAATTGTTAATTTGTTGGTTAAATTGTTACACAATCTACACTCAAGCTCACGCTTGTATCTTAAAATGGATAGAAAATAGAGTTAGCCATTTGCCTTGATCCTAGCAAACCTCTTTTCCTTCATCACCATTAATAAAAAAAATAATTAAATTATTCTAAAATACAATACGTGCATACGTATAGAATTGAATATCAATGTCAAACTTGAGAGGTCTCGTCTCATGAAGTCCACGCTCCGACCTACTCGTGCCCATATCCAGAACTCCGAGAACTTTCAACTCGAATTGTCAAATCGCTTTGAGTGCCTGGAGAGCGCCGCATCGGTGGACGAGATCAATAACAGGTTTGTAGAAACTGTCCGTACAGTGGGCTCGAGGTTCTATAGACCCAACCGTACGAGTAGACCACAAAAGCTCTCAAACTATACTCTCGACCTCATGGCTAAACGTCGCGCGTTGCAACTGCAGTCCTCCGAGGATGCTAAGTCATATAGGCAGCTCAATAGACATATCTCAAAGTCTATGCGGCACGATATTCGGTCCTTTAATACCGAACGTATTAAAGAGACTATAGAGCGGAACAAGGGCTCCAAAGTGTTCGCAAAAGACTTGTCTATTGGGCAAAGCCAGCTGACGAAGCTGAAGAGAGAGGACGGCAGTATAGCGTCGACCAAATCAGAGGTGCTGAGGGAGATTGAGAGTTTCTACGGACAGCTATACACCTCAGTCGCAAAACCTGTTAGCAGTTTGAACAAAGATCCGAGAGCCAAACTGACCCGACATTATACCGAAGACATCCCGGACATCAGCCTGTACGAGATTAGGATGGCCCTGAAACAGCTCAAGAATAATAAGGCACCAGGAGAGGACGGAATCACATCAGAGCTACTGAAAGCGGGTGGAACACCAGTACTTAAAGTCCTTCAGAAGCTCTTCAATTCCGTCGTGCTCGAAGGAAAAACGCCAGAAGCATGGAACAGAAGCGTGGTGACGCTGTTCTTCAAGAAAGGGGATAACTCTCTATTGAAGAACTACCGACCCATCTCGCTTCTGAGCCATGTTTATAAGCTGTTTTCGAGGGTCCTCACGAATCGTCTCGAACGCAGGTTTGATGACTTCCAGCCTCCCGAACAAGCCGGTTTCCGAAAGGGCTTTAGTACCATAGACCACATCCACACGCTGCGGCAAATTATACAGAAGACTGAGGAGTATAATTTGCCATTCTGCTTAGCGTTTGTGGACTATGAGAAAGCCTTCGATTCGATCGAGACATGGGCAGTGCTCGAGTCTCTCCAGCGTTGCCGTATTGACTATCGGTATATCGAGGTGCTGAAGTGCTTGTACAACAGCGCCACCATGTCGGTCCGAGTACAGGAGCAGAATTCGGAGGCAATTCCATTGAGAAGAGGCGTGAGACAGGGAGACGTTATCTCTCCGAAACTGTTCACGAACGCACTGGAAGATGCCTTCAAGCTTCTGGAATGGCAGGGACGCGGCATCAATATCAATGGCGAGTACATCACGCACCTTCGATTTGCCGACGATATAGTAGTCATGGCAGAAACGATGGAAGACCTCGGCATAATGCTCGACGACCTCAGTCGAGTTTCCCAACATGTGGGCCTTAAAATGAACATGGACAAAACGAAGGTCATGTCGAACGCCCGTGTTGTGCCCACCCTAATAACATTGGGGAACACGACTCTCGAAGTTGTAGACGAATACGTCTACTTAGGACAAACAGTCCAACTAGGCCGGTCCAACTTCGTGAAAGAGGTCAATCGTCGAATCCAACTCGGCTGGGCAGCTTTCGGGAAACTTAGAAAAGTCTTTTCGTCTAATATACCTCAATCGCTCAAGACAAAATTATACAACCAGTGTGTGTTACCAGTGATGACTTATGGCACTGAAACGTGGTCTCTCACTATGGGCCTCATAAGAAGGCTCAAGGTCACGCAACGAGCTATGGAAAGCGCTATGCTCGGAATTTCTCTACGAGATCGAATCAGAAATGATGAGATCCGTAGACGAACGAAAGTCGTCGACATAGCCCAGCGGATTAGTAAGTTGAAGTGGCAGTGGGCGGGGCACATAGCACGCAGAACTGATGGCCGATGGGGCCGAAAAGTTCTCGAATGGAGACCACATATCGGCAAGCGCAGCGTGGGACGACCAGCCACAAGATGGACAGATGACGTCATTCAAGTGGCAGGAAGACGCTGGATGCAGGCCGCTTCCAACCGGTCTTTTTGGAAATCCATGGAGGAGGCCTATGTCCAGCAGTGGACTTCTTGTGGCTGAATGATGATGATGATGATACGTATAGAGGCCGTTTTTTTCGGTCAGCAGCAGGTCAACCTTTAAATTTTTATTGCAAAGTCGCCCTTAACGTAGCTCAGTAGAGTCCACGTGTGTAAAAGTCGATGTGCTATCGACTGTACAACCCTTCGAAAGGAGGTTAACCGAAATCATTTGTATACTACGTAACTTATATACTTATGAAATTTCATGTATTTTTATTATGTATGGTGGGCAATAAAGAGTTTAAACTAATCTACTACGCAACACAATACGCGAAGTAAAATGATATAAGCTGATTGCCCTTAAACTAATACTACGAGTAATTTCATTTACTAAATGTCATATCTAAAAATGGATATCGGTCAACGCTCTTTAAACATCGTACGTAGGATGTATGCTCGAACCGGCTGTCGATGATAAATAAAATTACAGTCTTTTGACTGACGACATGCACGTGCCACGAAGCAGGGCTACCTTTTACAGCTACATACTTGTTGGAGGGCCAGTTTCTGAACTGAGAATTTCACTAAGTAAATACTTAAGTAACGTTATGTCACGCTCTTCTCTGAGAAATTCGAAGAGACAGCGCTACAGTTAACTGTTTACTCAGGGAAATTCTCAGTTCAGAAACTGGCCCTTAGATACTAATTTTTTACCTTTTACTTAATTGATACTTTTTTTGAAGCGAAAGAAATCTGTCAGGATTGTGGCAAGTGGCAGACCTTATGGGATACAGGCGTGAGTTTATTTTATATTATGTGTTATTTTTCATGGTCAGTGCCATTTTGTTAGATTAGAAAGGGTATCTGGTAGTATCTATGGAACAAGTATTTATAGTATTTAAATTTATAGTAATTACAACCGGCGTACGTGCATGCAACGACTAATGAATGTTGAGGAAGCGAAAGTGATCTGTCAGGATCGTGGCAAGTGGCAGTCCCTGGTCTCTGCCTACCCCTCTGGGATACAGGCGTGAGTTTATGTATGTAATTACATTTCTTACCCTTTTATAGTAGTGGGATTTGGGTATGGCAAAAGAATAAAAAAAATAGGATTGGTGCAGTAGAAATGCTAAGCCAGCTGCCTTTTCCAGCAACAGGGACACACCGCAACTTATGTCAACATAAAGTGTTTCATTGTTTTTTCTTTCTTTTTAACCTTTTGTATTGTAATTTAATATTTTATGCTGTAACTTGTTAATGTATGTGTGTGCTTCTGTTGTTAAAATAAATGTTGTTCTTCTTCTTCTTTAAATGAAGTCCTTGAGAAGTATGTGTTTATAGGTAAGGCTTGCTCGAAGAGAATGATTTTATATTACGTAATTAGGGCAATAAAGAGTTAAAATAATATAATAATATGTGTGGCGTAACTTTGAATGACAGAATATGCAATAGCTTGATTAGAGAACGTTGTAGACTGAAAGAGGATGTAGTGACTAGAATTTTGTCTTGGTTGTGAACTTGTGAGACAATGGAGAGGATGACGGAAAAAAGATTGACGAAAGATTGATATCTGAGTACCTGTTAGAAATAGGGTACCTCAAGGGTCTATGGAAGATCATCAAGAGATCGAGAGAAGATCAAGAGTTTATTTTAGTGCGTATTATTCTAGAAGTTGGTTCGGTTTTTATTAAAAAAGTAAAAAGAAAAATATATTTAATGCCACTAAAATTAAAGCGGTTGAAAGAAAAAAAAAAGTAAATATAAATTTTTACAAGCTAATCTTAGCGAAGTTACAATGTATAGTCTCATTGGCACTTTCTATAAGGTATAAAAACAGTGACCAATGAGATAAGCCTGCTATTAATTTAGTTGGTAGCAAATGGTATAGTCTATGGTATAGTGCTCCGGCGTGGGTTCACGCCCTCTAACCGCGCTAATTTTCAGCACTCACCTAAATTGTAATTTAATTGCTTACAACTAAACGTATATAAAATAAGGGTAGATTTAATAAAACATCATCTATGTGCGGGTCGGGAGAGTAAAGGGAAGGTACAGGCCTTGTAGATTACGCATGCAGATTATAATAAATAAAAATCAAATTTAAATTAAAACCCCAACATACAGTTCGGTGGTTAGTATTAGGTTAGTATTTGTGTGTGTGGGTGTGTATGTGTGTGTGTGTTTTTCGGTGTGTGTGTTTGTGCGTGTGTGTGTGTGTGTGTGTGTGTGTGTGTGTGTGTGTGTGTGTGTGTGTGTGTGTGTGTTTTGTTTGTAAAACTCCGCTGTCCGTCCGTCCGTCCGTCTGTCACCAGGCTGTATCTCATGAACCGTGGTAGTTGAAATTTTTTACAGATGATGTATTTCTGTAAATCACGTTTTTTGCTCGATGTTAATAACGTCAACAGGTAGACGCTTCAAATATTCAAATGTTTTATAGATAATGATACGGAACTCTTTGTACGCGAGTCCGACTCGCACTTGGTCGGTTTTTTCAATTTCTCCATTGGTTTGTTTAGTTTAAGTAATCACAATTTTAACTAACAACAGCGACGCTTTCCACGCAGTACTCGGACTGCAAGCGCATAATTTAGACGGCCGGAAGAATGCATGCGCTAAAAGATGCTACTTGGCGTTGAGCCAGCTGGCTTCCAAAGTAGAACGATGTCTTTACATTTCAATATGCATTTGAATACGTACGGAGCTACAATTTGTAGTCGTCACTCTCGTGACAGGGGAACGTAATGGAAAACGGTCGAAACATGCAACTGTGGAAAACAAGCTTGTCGTTCTTGATATTACTAGACATGCAATTTTTTGTTAATAAACTTTGTTGAATGTTTGGATTACTAAATAAAGTGTGCTCACATATAAATTTATTACCAAGTAGCGCAGCGCATTTAACCGAATTACTATATTAAAAATATATGGAAACCTAGGGCTGATACCTTTCGGGGCACAGGTGTGAATTTACATAAAATATAAGCAGCCTATATACGTCCCACTGCAGGGCGAAGGCATTCTCTCAGGTAGAGCGCACGAAGCAAGAATTTAATCTTTTAGGCAAATATAAAACCCCGATATTTCGAAAAATTAACATCTTAGTAAAACTTATAGAACAAAGGTTCATGCTAAACAAAAACTGTAATTGGGTGTCCAAGGAATTGTACATTTTAGAGATAACACCGTATTTTTATCAATTAGCCTAATATTTGACGTAATAAAAACAAAAATCTTTGTTTGCGCACTTTGAGTATAGTATAGAGCCGTGATGGCGAACCCATGACTCGCGTGCCATGCCACGTGCCACGGATTTCACGGAGTTTAAGTTAGCTTATAAAATTTCATATAAGAAAAGGAAATACAAAGACTACAGTCAAAAGGGGGTAAAATGCCAGTAACAAAATTATGGAAAAGAGTAATTTATTCAGTCACTTTTAGGTGTCTGCAATATCTGCTAGTTGTGGCTAAATATGTTCAGAAAAAGTTGGCATGTCTAGGTCACATTTTTTTTTCAATCAAATTTGGCACGTACTCCCACAAAGGTTTGCCATCCCTGGTCTATACCATTCTGCCCCTATATCCCGAAATACCGGGATCCCGCATACATTTTACAGGACAAATCTTGGTCGATAATTTTGCGGGATCGCGCTGGACTGGCGGGATTACAAACAAGCGTAGATCTTACGTTTTATTCTGCGCTTGATGGCGTGTGCTTTTCAGTTTGACAATTGTACTATTTAAATGACTGGCAGTTTATGTTTCTGATGCTTAAGTTACGCGATTATGTCAACTGTCAACTTAAGTTTCTGATTTTGATATTGTTGTGTAAATTTATGTCTTTATCTTTGTCTAAAAATATTAATAAACTATTTGTAATCTACCAAGAACCTTCTTTTATTTTGGTTAAATTTGAAAACAATGAAAACGAGGTCTATTAGTTCTTTATTATGATTGATGACCTTGCCTGGTTATCATAGCACAGGGTATCTGAGTTTGGGACCAGAACAAGTGATTGTGTTGTGTGAAAGATATTTATTTACTTTATTTTATATAGTTCACAACTGAGTCTTTCTCATATGAATGTAATTCTATTGCAGAGCCTCCTAGGACTTCGCCCCAGCAAGACGGAGGGGCTGCGGGGACACCCCGGCCCTCCGCCCTCCCCCCGGACCCCTCGCCTACGTTTCCCACGGTGAGGGTTTCACTTTTTCAATTACAAAATTCAACATGTTCACTTTTTTCATAAAATATGATCGTGCCGAGTTTCACGTTAAATTTTTTTAAGTGACCTTATTAAGCGAACAGCCCGTTACTTCAAACAACTATGTTCTCAAACAAACTCACGTTGTCTTACTTGATCAAGCGTTTTAATCAAATTCGCCATCATCATCAGCCCACCGCTGTCCACTGCTGCTTTCCCCCAAATGCCCCAAGTCCTTAATATTGATTTGATTTGTTTATTTGATCCATAAAGAGTGGTTACATTAAATTACTTACGATATATATTACTATTATAATATCATTGCTTAATGTGCCTCCAATTACAAATAGATACCACATGCATAAATACTAATTTTCTAAAAGACAACAATATCATGAAATTTGAGTTTTTTTGGATTTACATACGTACAAAATTATTATTAGCGACACAAATCACGAAAATCAAATTACATTTTAAATTTGAATGAACAAAGTAAACTTACATTATATTAAATTATTCCGTTAAAAAAATCTTTCTAATTTCGTTTTTCGTTTAATAGTTCCTTGCCATCCGTAACCATGCGAACCGTTTTGGTGAAAGATTTGGGACGTGAACGGTTCCGTTCCATGCCATACGTTGTTTGCATAGTATATAGTCGTCGAAATGTAAGAAGCACGTTTCGACAGCTACACAAAATTACATTTTACTTTGATGATGGATTTAGATACATAGAAAGACACATACTCTGGCATATTATTTAACGCTCGAAAGAAAAAAACAGATTTTGTAGCCCGAAAAGTTACTCGTAGTTTAGATTTTTAATGATTTTGATCTCAAACTAGTTTAGATTCTATTGTTTTTATAGCTGTCAAAACGGGCTTTTTATATTTTGATGACTTTAGTATCAATATTATTATTCTTTTTATAATAATAAAACTATGTTAATTAGAGTTTTGAAAAGACGGGCAGCTGGATTTGTATGTTCTGTTAAGGAGTAATTTTAAGGTTTAGGAAAATATTCCATTACTGCATATTTAACAACTATTTTTAATACTGTTGCGAAAAAATGAAGCAATTTAATAAAGACAATTTTTGGAAAATGGCGCCAACCGTAAAAGAATATCTGCAGAGATATTTTTTCCTTCTCCCATTCTGGGTAGCCAATGGGAACTATGCTAATACAGCCAAGTCTTCAGTAGATTTTTTTTATTGATATGAAATGAAAATAAAATTTAATGAGATGAAACGAAATGAAACCTAACCTAACTCATTGGATCAAATCATTAAATCTGACACTGAAACAAATCTTTAGCTTCTTTTTAGAAATATTTGCATGAATCATAAAAACTTCTATGATTTTTTTTAGTAAAAACTTCGTGGTTGGTTTTTTCTTTTTAATAGACATTATTTTGACAGTTCGGAAAGAGAACGCACGAGTTCGGAAAAGCCCACATCCCGAACGCTATACGTCCCTGCAAATACGCCACTTTTTGATCAACTGTATTAAAAAGATATATGAACAACGAATTTATAGTAGATTGTTAACCGAGGGCTGAAAGGCACCCATTCCTGACGAGATGTTTTGGCGCTCGAACGAAGTGAGAGCGCCAATAGTTCGAGGCAGAAATGGGTGCTATCACCCGAGTAAAACACT
Organism: Yponomeuta malinellus; assembly: GCA_947308005.1. NCBI lineage: Eukaryota > Metazoa > Arthropoda > Insecta > Lepidoptera > Yponomeutidae > Yponomeuta > Yponomeuta malinellus. The sequence goes on along the minus strand of OX371006.1, from coordinate 7,196,510 downwards.
CTACTTTTCATTACGAATACGAGGTAAGTAAACACAAGCCAGTTAAAATCAAAATATGTTTCATCGGGGGCTTGATTTAAGAAGGTTTCTACTTCTTTTGCAGTAAAAATCTTCGACCTTTTGCATTTAAATCCATCCGATTGCCTCTTCAAAAATGATATGAGCTTGGTGTAGTTTTTATATTGACGTCGTGTTTTGTATTTATTACCGATCTCAGCATAGAAAATATGCTCCATAAAGTTGAAGGCTGAAGTTTCTTTGATATCTCACTGAAATACGTAAGGAAAACACTTTCCGATAGAGATTTCACCCTTTTCTTGGCCCGCCACTTTATGAAATCATTATACGATTTCATATATCGTTCTTTAGATATCGTTGGCAAAAGGTTTTCTACGATAGCTTGAGCCTCTTCTCTTATAAAATCAGGTGTTAATTCAATTTCAGAACCGCTAGAACTCATTTTGTTATATTAAACTCAATTTCGAATATCACAAACACAGTCTAATGGAACTTCCATAGAAAAAATTGCACTTTTTTATTTAAGGTTTCCCGCCAGTTTACTTTTTTTAATTCCAACGCACACCCTGCACGGCTAGCACAAGTCGGCGCGTGAGTTAACTCGCCGAGAGATAAACTATCCGCCCTTTTAAACGACTGCTCAAAAATTTAATTTTTTAATTAGTATTTAAAAAATTATATAATATAAGTTAATTATTAATGTTAATCACCCACGCCGAAACAGACGGATGGTCTAGCTTGCGGCGAGATAGCTCGCGCGCCAACTTGTGCTAGCCGTACATCACGATTCGCAAGATGGCGCGCGACCGCGAAAGACGGCCATTTTGAATTTGCGTATTTGGTGGTTTTATCTGTGTCTTAAACAATATGTTTTTTAATACTTTTCTGCTTTAGAGCAGGCATGTACCACTTTCAGCACGGTGCCCGGATGAACAATGACCCCCTTTCAGAGTATGAGTAATGAAAACAAATGTAAAAGGAAAACATACGTGCTGTAGCAAACGCTGACTTACTAGCCGAGACCTTGGATACATCCAGACATGAAGCACCTACTTTATATTTTATTCAAATCGTAGCAAAGTTTGCTTGGGGCGTTCACGATGTTAACCTTTAGTACAGTAAGCCGAAACTTTCCGCGTTTAAATCGAGTTATTTCTACTCGACTGGATGAGAGCGACCTATGCACGTATTAAGACCTAAAATCTTCAGCAAATGGCCGAAACCGGTGTACGTGCATGCAACGACTAGTGAATGTTGATGAAGCGAAAGTGGTTTGCGAGGATCGTGGCAAGTGGCAAACCGTGGTCTCTGTCTACCCCTCTGGGATACAGGCGTGTGTACCAATGCGCAAATATCATCATCATCATCATCAGCCATTTGACGCCCACTGCAGGACATAGGCCTCCCTCGTGGTTTTCATAACCATGAGGGGTTTTGCCATAATCGCCACGCTTGGCAGGCGGGTTGGCGATCGCAGGATGCGGTTGGAATCTCAGGAAGACGCTGCTGCCCGTCTCCTGGTAATTGATTTCCTTAGTCGCCTTCTATGACATCCACGGAAGGAAATGGAGTGATGCTATTCTTAACCCGGCGCCACACGGAATACGCAAATATATTAATAAATAATATTAATATTAATATTTTGACAGTTATCAAGGCACACAGAGCGCGCCAAGGTTTTGCACTGTGCACAAACCTTATCGGGATACTTTCAACCCACCCTATCTTTGAAGCCAGCTATGTCTCAGGACTGAAAATTTGCAGACGAATTAAGGCTGTTAGTGACTGTTTAGTGTTTGTAATAAAATAAGTATACTTTTGATAGATGTGGTCTGACGGTTTTATGGATGCATAATGAAATTGCTGATATTCAAGGCATATTATTCTTATACCTACCGCACTAAATTAATAATTTTGGGAAAAACTTTTCTTTGTTAAATACTATGTATAGGAAAACAAAAATGTAATTAAGATGTCCGTAATTTACTTACGCATCAAACCCTCGGACCACGTTTATCAAAACTACTCATTTTATTACAATAATTAAGAATGTAAAATTGTGCGAGTGAGACCACATGCTCCACGCATGAACAGCATTAAGGTTACCACAAAGAAACATTGCTCCAAAGCTTATGCTATTTGTGTCAAAAATTTGCAATTTTTGGTACCTAAGTACTTACCAAGAACGTTTGTACTTACTCACTCACTGATGGATAAAAGTCTAGGGTACTTCTAATTAACCTAGGCCGTCAATTGTACTGTACTATATATTATTTAATTCTCATGTGTAATTCCTGGTGTACACAATAATGAATATTCTATCTGTCTATCTATCTATCTATCTATCTCTCTAGAGCTTTGAAAATTCGATTGTAAATAGTTTTTACTGAGTAACTAATGGGAAGAAAATCTTTGAAAATATACAGGGTCTTAGGTTTTGTAGGTACATCTAAAAAGTTAATTAACGTACACACAGATTACCGTCTAGTGTGAGGTCCAACGGTAACCTCTCTATTGTCAATAGCAACCATTTTCTTTACCAATATTATCATACTTTTATGTAATTGAAGAAATGTTTATTTATTAGCAAGTGGTTTAAATAATTTTTTTAATAATTTTTATCGTAATAAACAATAGCAACTAAATCCGTTAAATACATAATAATTATGTATAAGCATTACAAGTCATTGGAACCGTTAAATCTATACTTTATTTATTTATTTAGGAACGCCAACAGGCTCCATATCTACCAATACACTCGTAACAAGGTCTTATTTCTAATATCCATCCCAATTACAGGCATCCACCACATTTACAGATATAAACTAAAATTAGTATTCAAACAACAACTCAGTAACTAAAGCAATATACTTCTTTTAAATTTATTTAGTGTAATTAATTTACCCAAATCATCACAACATAGCATATCATGCAAATCTATCTTATGAGGGACTGAGTGATTTTGTTCACGAAAACCTTGGGCTCTAACACGAACGAACATTGGAAGTCGTTAAAACAATCTTGTAGGCGTTTTAGTTATTAAAAAATTCTTTTTTCATCAGCAAATAACACTATCTGAGACGTTTTTGTACCATAAACGGTAAATATTTTATGTAGATACACTGGGAAAAGGAACGGCCCTAAGATAGATCCTATAAGATATATCAGTTTTGTAACACTTGAGTGTATGTATTATCTTTTGTACGATAGAGCCGCAACAAAACACTGTTCTTATGCGGGACCCTCCTTTTCAAAGTTTATATAAAATAAAATAAAAAGACAGAGTTAAGCGGCTGACTTGAATTGTTGTTAATTGTGAACAAGAGATAGTCTCTTAAAGGTGAAACAGACGGACCCACAGGATAGGCTTAGTTATGATGTCCCGTAAGCAATATTTGAGTAGGAAAATTTAAACATTTTTAACACAAATTTAAACGTACCTAACGTTCAAAGCTTCTTTTTTATAATCACTTCAAGAAAATGTTAGCGGGCGTATTCCGCATATACTTTGAGAAAACTTACCTCAAAGAACTCTACAAAACCGTCCAAGTTGTTCAATAGGACTTTGCATAACACGAATTAATTCCCCGACTAAGCCCATAGTATGTACTTATAAATTCACTGTAGTGAGTGATTGACATTAAACGACTGTGTGAAACAAACTCGTTTTAGCATTAAAATGTGAAAATGACTGCTTAATTCCGCCAAAATCCCACAAGCTCCATGCGGTTAGTTAATGCACCGCCCTCTCTCCCACTTTTTCAAGCAGAAGCACACCACCACCGACAACAAAATACTTGTGTGAAAAAATGCGTTGTGACGCGTTTCGCCTCTCTCGGTTCCCGGATAAATCTCATTTTGCCAAACACCTTTTGGATACGGGTCATGCACTTAATAATAACCATAATTTGGAAATTTTACACACCTGCAGTAAGGGGTTGAGATTATCTATACTTGAGCAGCTGAAAATTTCCAAATTATCTAAGGATAGGTCATTTACAATGCTGAAGGAACAAGTGGGCCGCTCCTCTATTTCCCCATTAATCGCTATTTTTGCGCAAAACAATAACAACCGCGGTTGACGGTTTGACGCTCACAGGTTTGACGATTAGGCGATGTCATCGAGGGGCGTGGTGGCCTAGCCTATAAATACGGAGTGCTGTTGGGGTGACGGTCACTTGTCAGTCGACCACCGGAGCCTGAGGATGCCTCGTGTTAGAGGCGAAACGCGTCGCAACGCTTTTTTTGGCACAAGTATTGTTGGCGGTGGTGGTGTGCTTGTGTCTTGCTTCTGCTTGAAAAAGTGGAAGGGAGGGCAGTGCATTAACTAACCGCATGGTGCTTGTGGGATTTTGGCGGAATTCAGCAAAGTAATTTTCACATTTTAATGCCGATTCCATACAAACTCGTATTAACTATTTAACTACTAATTAACCATGGTTTTATGTGGTAATATGAATTTGGATAAAACCAAAGTCATGTACAACGAGCACGTTGTTCCGGAACCGATTGCCGTAAATGGAATCCCACTCGAAGTTGTTTCGCAGTATGTTTATCTAGGGCAAACGTTCCAACTAGGCAGACATAACTTCGAGAAGGAAATCCAGAGAAGAATCCAGCTGGGCTGGGCAGCATTCAGGAAACTCCGTCGAGTCTTCTCGTCGCCTATACCGCAGTCTCTAAAGACAAGTCTTTAATCAGTACGTCCTGTCATGACATACGGGGCCGAGACGTGGACACTCACGGTTCGACTAGTCCACCAATTTAAAGTCGCTCAGCGAGCTATGGAGATAGCTGTGCTCGGTGTTTCTCTGCGGGATCGTATCCGGAACGAAGTAATTTGCCAGAGAACTAAAGTGATCGACATAGCTGAACGGATTAGCAAACTGAAGTGGCAGTGGGCTGGTCATATCTGCCGCAGGACCGATAACCGTTGGGGAAGACTGGTTCTAGAGTGGAGAGCGCGAATTGGCAAACGTAGCGTATGACGCCCTGTGACTAGGTGGAGCGACGACATTCGCAAAGCGGTGGGCAGTGACTGGGAAAGAAGAGCCTTAGATCGGGCTCAGTGGCGTATCTTGGGAGAGGCCTATGTCCAGCAGTGGACTGACACCGGCTGATTATGATGATGATGACGTTAAAGAAAACGGATAAAAGTACACACTGTTAATTACCTCTTCCCTACTTAAATAAAAAAGTATGTTTCTTGGTTCCTCCTTTTTAATACAGTCATGGAACAATTAGATCTATTCACGTGATTTTTAGGGTTCTGTACCCGAAGGATGTCTACGGGTGTCTATTAATATGTCTGCGACGTCGATCCGCTTGTACGTCGATCTCACCGGAATTCTAAAAAAAAATAAGTTTAAAAAAATCCGGAGATATCCTTCGGGATACAGTCGAGAGTTTATGTAAGTGTGTAAAAAAACTGAAATTAAGTATAAGCCAACAACCCGACCATTAACTACTTAGCAGGCGGGAGTAATTTAGGTGCCTTGCAATGACTAAAATTGTTGAGTTTGGGTGGTTCCGCCTGTTTAGAAGTTAATACTTAGCAGACAGGTTGTTGGTTATTTTTTGTATCAGTTTTTTATTCGTCTTTTTAGTGTTCTTGTTTTATTGGATATAAGTTGATTTCATATACTCGTAGCTTATGACATTCACGCAAATACGACCAATCGATTGAGATCTTCTTTGCCAAATCTGACCATTGGTTAAGGAGTTATGAGGAACATAGAATCGGACATAATTACGTACATATATACATACGAGCCAAACACATTATACCCCCGCAGTTGGGTTAAAAGGGCCGCTCATGCAAGAAACGAGATATTTTTACTATTTTTTTACGATTGAAATCGTCAAAACTGTAATACCTACGAATGTACAACATGTTGTGACTGTAGAGCAGCCCCTATTTTTTTAATATAAACCCATTTTTGCTAAATATGGTTATACGGAACTCTCGCCGTACGAATCAGACTTGCACTTGGCCGCTTTTTTTGCTTAGAAATAAGGCTATTTTATCCAAACTCCACTTAAACGAAATCACTGATGCAGACAAAGCAAAACGCTTTGTCGGAAACTGTCAGATCACAAATATAACTCTAGCCAAATTAGTTTATATGGTGGACTGTACTGCACCTATTTGACCCAGACGGACTAAACATAGCTACAAGACAAGCAAAGTCTATCAGTAGGCGTGTTAGTGAGAGCACTACTTTGAAAACCACTCCAAAATCTCTTACCATAATCCCCGTCTATCTATCTGTTTATTTACAGCCCATGAAAGACGCTCACTGTTGGGCACAGGCCTCTTCACCGTCACGCCAACGCCACCGATCCCCTGCCAATGCCATACACTTTCTTCCTGCCTTATAATCATATTATAATGCAGCCTATATACTTCCCACTGAAGTGCACAGGCCTTCTCTCGAAAAGAGAGTATAGGCTTAATCACCATGCGTGCCCACCATGGATTAGCAATTTCAAGCGCTGAGCTATGTGAACACCTCAGATGCTCAAGTTTCCTCACGATGTTTTCCTTCATAGTCCTCTTACATAATAAAAACTTGTGGACTAACGCGGTTGCCAAGGTTGGGAAGACAATCATTAGGCAGACAAACTACTTGATGGATCATTGACATTACTGAAACCTCCATGATTGGTTGGTAAGGGAGGGGGTTATTTATTTATCTATTTTATTTTATTAAGGACATCACAAGAGAAAAGGAAGATACCTATGCCCAGTAGTGGGCTCTATTTATGTGTTGGATAGAATGTAAATACGTGTGACATGGCTGGCATGACTTATGCGATCCTAGAGTTTATCGTTGAAGTTATAAGATTAATTAATTCTACTAAATATTTCAAATTTAATAGCTTTAATACCTATGACCTTCATTTGACCTACTTAACATGTGACGTCACATGTTTTGGGAGTAAATAAATTTCAATTCTAGCAACACTACAGCTAAGGTTGTCAAAGTCTATAGTTGTCAAAATTTGCTAGGGAGGTCTATTCACACGGCAAACGCAATCGCGCGGCTAACACAGCAAGGGTAGCATAATATGACGTCACGCAGTTTAATATTTAAAAAAAAATATTTAGTACTTAGTGTATAACTTGATAAATCACAAAAAAAACGAAATTAGTTTCTTAAAACGACTTATACTATCGGGAAAAAAATAAAAACTCAACTGTTTCAAAACTTTGCATTGCGAATTGAATTATCACTCTTTGTAAGAAAGAAAGAAAGAAAGAAAGTAAGAAAGAAAGAAAGAAAGAAAGAAAGAGAGAAAGAGAAGTGTGGACCCTCAGTTTCAGGTTTCCTCAGGTTTCCTCTGGTTTTCAGTCAGTACCTCCTACCTTAGGTTGAATAGTTCTATAAGACACTAACAGGTGGCATAACTTGTATCGATTTAAGAATTACAATCCTGCAAACTATATAAAGGGTTGACCATTTTGTTCGTAACACTAGGCAGACAAATAGTTAAAAAGTACATGTTGGGAGAGAAATTTCATTAAACGTGTTTAATAATAATAATATATCATTTATTTCAGACAATTTAGGTCCATATAAAAACAAACAAAAACAAAAACAAAAGGGTGTTAGTAACAATTATAAACTTAACTATGATGTTTGATAGTTCGCCAATTGAACATCGCAACTAGCAAAGTCTTCACTTGTTTTCTGGTCTTGCAAAATTAATGTCTTCAGTTCCTTTCTTTCCATTGTTTCGGTCCAAGTAGCACAATTAGTACAAATAATTCAATATATCAATTTAAGTGAACGTTTTCTAGAGTATCTGCCCCAGCCAGTAAATTTACATACGCGTCAGTATGCGAATGCATACATAATTGTTTCCTGAAAGGATAAAGGCTACTGGGATATTAGGATTTACTGCAGGCAGCGTTGCCTTGCTCAGTTCCCCAGTTTATTTATCAAAAACATTCGTGAGCATCGGATTTCATTCGGAGCAATCTAGAAACTTTATTTGTGTTCACGACGTGCACTTAGCGACCGCCTCTCTGTTTCAGGATATTTAAATTAATCTATTATTAATTTTTATTTAAAGTTTTTATTTTCTTTTCGACATTGTTGTTTTCTTAAACATTGACATGTTTTTGAAATACGTGTATTGAAACAAATGGTTTGAAATAAATTAATTAAAAGATAATAAAAATCATATACTGATTTTTTCAGTATCCTGAGGTACATTTGAATGAGTAGAAATAGGATAGAAATTCTCGAGCGATTCTAAAATAAGCTAATCTGTTAATTAACATTAATAAGCTAATGTGATAATTATCTTTCGGTTTTTAAAATTTTAACGATATGCTATAATTTATCTGATGCAGGTTTTTTGAGAAATTTTCATAGAGTTCTCGATTGTCGGGCATTATACCGTATTTGACTTAAAGATACTGAATTAAATTCAACCTTATCGCTCAAAAGATGGACGGACACCAAAGTGATCCTGTAGGGCTCCGTTTTCTTTTCATAAGGCAAGGAACCCTAAAAACACATTATGCGAGGAAATCAGTTCGAGAAATTGCTTATATTTTTTTGACAGATACGAGGCGTCGAGATCGGGATAGTGGTGATGGTACTGCTGGTGTGGATCGGAGCGATAGCATTGTTCTTCAACCGGTGGGGCAAGATTCGAATGCTGCTTCCGTACCAGCCCGATTACAAACAGGAACAACTGAAGGTAAGAAACTATTCATTTATTAAGGCGCTGATAACAGATAAATTGAGGTAATTGAATTTCACGTGAGAAAAAAAAATGTGCATCTATGTTTTTCTTGAAAATATTTCTGAAATATTTTTTTTATAATAAATATCTTTCCTTAAAATTACCTTAAATATATTGATTTCGCAATAATATCTCAGACGGACAGGCAGAAGCAGGAAGGTCTCGGTAGCACCTTCTGGGTAAAGAACCCTAGAAAATGACTTCAAGTTCTCACAGACATGTCTATTGGTTGAGTCATAGACCCGTATTTGTGTGGTTATCAACACCCGTCAGTTTTCTGGTAGGGAAGACTATGCTATCAACCACAGTCATATTTATTACATTACAGTTTGGACTGGGTGTGGAGAGAAAATGTGTTTCGTGTATAAAGTCAAAGTCAAAATTTTTTATTCACATTAAAACAAAATGTTTACTTAATGAACGTCAAAGCTGTTAGTTTCACAATTAATAGATTATGCGGAGAAGAAGCTAACAAAGAAACTCCACATTTATTCTTTTCAAAACAGGTTTGCTTAATTAACAGAGTTTTCAACTTAAAGTTACACTACACTAGATACAATCGTTCTTGTTAAGATTATTTAAATATCAGACATCCTTGTCTTCGAAATAATCCTTAATGTTATAATAGGTTTTTTTGCACAGAGTATGCTTAATACATTTTTTAAACCACGTCAGTGGTAACTCTAATATATCTTGAGGAATCTTATTGTAGAACCGTACCGTTTATGGTGCACTGTCTCCATAAAGGATGTATTAACTTCTAGGCTATCCAAGTCGATGGAGTTCCTTGAAAAAAGTAGGTTATCTGAATTGGGTTCTTGAAGAGGCTTTAAGCCATTCATCACGGGTAGTTTGAATAAATTGTAGCGTAATGTATCGATTTACTGTTGTAAGCCGATTCTAAAGGGCTATTACCGCCGGTTTGACAGTGGAGAATTTCATCAAGTAAATACTTAAGTCTTACCTCCGGTTTCTCGTACACTAACAATCTGTTAATGCTGTCAGTTGGCCAAAGTGCATATACAAAAAAACACAACTGACAGCTGTTAACAATAGATTATCAGACTGTTAGAATACAGGAAACCAGGGGCTAGTGGTCTCTTCAGAGTTCGTACAAAAGAATGACAAAAAACTGTGCTTAACCTCTTCAGTCCTGACCTTGAAAATAACAATGGTTTTCAATTGTCATTTTCAAGGTCAGGACTGAGGAGGTTAAGTAGTAAGCCACCACCACGATTCAGGCTCGACCTTGTGTGGTGGCTACTGCTACTGTCTTAGTTATAGTTAAACTTTTTGACAACAAATTATTTCATTTCATTTCAAGTACTAGGTTTTTTTTAGCGAATTTAAGTCATAATCTTTCTATATATATTTATTGTTGCTAAACGGTAAAAATCCAACTTATCATAATTATGTATATCTTCTCCCATCCTTCACTTTATGGTAATCTGTTTATGTCTATTATTGTATTTATAAAAGCACTTCCCCATATATTACTGGCTCAGCAAAACCAAGGTTAAGTGGAAGATAATGCTGTTAACATTAAGTTTGCCTTTGTGCTTTTTATTTTTTAATTATGTAATAAATAATAATATTAACCAGCCAAATAACTAATGATTTCCACAGTGGGAAAATATTTGGCAGGTGGACCAGCCCAATCCTCCAACGCCAATATAGGATGATGGTGTGTGTGAAACCCTTTTCAATCAAACCTATGTTTTTGTTACCTCTAGTGTAGGATATACAGGATGTAACGAAAATCCTCATATACATCTACATGGGGAGTTCTCATTGATACGGACAACTTTTCAAATTTTCTATTCAAAACTAAAGTTACCTATGGAGAACACTTGAAGGTTTTCTCTGTAGTAAAAGTAGTTCGTATGGTCGAGTAAGAACCCTATTTTCGGATTTATATAGGGGTTTTGTACACCCGGTATAGCGGCTATCTAGCTCCTTCTGATTCCAACCGTAATGCTAGTGTAAACTATGTAATCAATATGCGCCTACTGCTGTAATATCTTCATGATCTTGATGAGTCAACCTAAACGTAGGTAGAATCAATTTCCCTCTTGTAATCTTTGAAGTGAATGTACCTGTGCTCGTTTCGAATTTAAATTTAGAGTCCTAAAAAACTTTTTCTTTGACTACTACGTAGTTCCATGCAACAGAACTCTTTGCTACTTTTTTTTTCACAAATTTAAATTTCGAACTGGCAGGGTTTTTAATTCGTTTGTTTTTTGTTCAGGTGCCAGGAAGTAGTGCGTTGGCGGCGGCGACAGCTGGCGGGACCTGTGGGGCACATTCGGCGCCATCCGCTTGCTCGGTAATTTCTTTTTTATCTTTTTTTACGACCAGTATTTAATATTAACGTACTTTAATTGAAGACGTACTTGATACTTAGTTTATTAAAGTAAGAATTTCAATTAGGTATGTCTTTCTTAGAAATAGCAGATTTTACGACAAATGCACAAAACGAACCATTTTTATCCCAGACTTTTAGCAGCCCGAGCCGAGGGCAAGGGCTGATAGTAATGTCGAGGATAAAATAGATTTGTGGACGAGTTATAAACCCTGCTTTTCACTTCTATTGCGCGGAAATAAAACAGTAGTATAATTTAGCAAATTGAAGAAATTAATAAACGCACGAAAAAACAAGAGTCGTTTCCCGCCGCTTTATTTTTTTAATATCTTATGACATTAATATTAGGCTTGGGCTGCAGAGCTATACAGCCTACTATTAAATTAATTTTGTAATAATAATTTTCCTAAATTAATTAAATAACCTACCAGACTTGAATTTAAATTTTAATATCTTTTATGTCTTAAAAACACACATAAGGCAAATAAATTAAAGTAAATATTATAAAATAACAAATTCTATCTATGAACTTCTTATTGTGTTTGGATGTATGGCTCATTTTCTTTGCCGTAATACAGATACATTTATGAGTAGATCAGTTAATGCACTTGCGCAAAAAAATCGATTTTGTGCAGCCTATATCATCCACAAATAAACAATTTAACAAAAAAACACCATGAGAAGTGAAAACAGGTTTTATGGCATCCTGAAAATTTGCACTCTAAACACAAATGCACAGCTTTAAAATTGGAAGTGTTTGCACTACACTCAAGTTACTCAAAAGTTTATTAAGAATAGAAATAAAGTGTAAATTGAACGGAAATATTCGTGACAAAACTAATTCGATTTTTCGATTTCGATTTTTAATGCGTGATTATGTAATAACTGCTTATGAATGATTGAATAAATATGTAAACTAAAATGCCTGTATAACAACTAACCCTTTTTAAAATACATGAAGAACTTTGGTGCTGAGACTGTTGTGTCGAGGCATAACCAAACCTAACTTACAGCTGGCGATACTTACCTGACAGCGTATAAAGCTCTATTAGTGGGTCACCAGTTAGATTGAAGCGTGGTTATTCTTTGTGAAAGGCAAGAATAAATAAACCTAGCGTGATGTCTTGTCTAATACTGCAATGCAGCTAGTAGAATTTAGTATCGGTAGCTAGACCACTTCCAATAAAAAAAAACTTTATTCTTCACACTATCAACCACGTTCAGTTTCAAAATTTTTGAGAACAAATTTTAATTTCAGTTCAATATATTTATGAATAGTGAGATAGCGTCAACTACCAAATACGTGTTATTTGCTATAAAGCAAAACTTTACAACTATTTCTTCAGTATCGAGAAATTTAAACCACTTCCATAAATGAAAAGTTCTCAAAAAATGTCAATAAAAAAAATATATAAATAATTGGCAAGCGCAGCGTAAGACGACCAGCCACAAGATGGACAGATGACCTCATACAGGTGGCAGGAAGACGCTGGATGCAAGCCGCTTCCAACCGGTCTTTTTGAAAATCCATGGAGGAGGCCTATGTCCAGCAGTGGACTTCTTGTGGCTGAATGATGATGCGGTTGATAGTATGAACAACAAAGTTTTTTTTTTATTGGAATTTAAACTATTGATACTAAATACATATTTTTCAGGTTTTATTATTTTAAGAAGTTGTATAAGTAGTATTGGGCCAAATTTTTAAATTAAAATTTTTACAAGCTTAATTTTTTTCAAAACGTATTGAGTCGGGTTTTGTTGGTGACGACCTACGTTTACACCTTCACTCAAACCTGAGCCTCTATTATATCAGTCTGCACTGGGTTGAGGGGCGTCGATTTTTACTTTTTGAAACCACTCCACACATGTACATGTTTTGACACTTCGAAAACGCTAACCTGGATAACCACAGTAAACAGTTCCATAATAAGTGAATGCGAAACGAATTTAGAAGTTCCATTTTGTGAGACAACTAAGAATGTATACTTCAGAAATAAAATAAGGAAAACGTCAACAAATCTTTATAGTAGCCTGACTATGCCAGAAGGCAGAAATAAAACCATCACCTTAACAAGTCAAACATTTTACAGCGTTGTCATTCACCGTGGCGCAAACGGAAATCATAATGGGGCGTTCAGATTTTACGAGAGCACGGTAGGATGAAAGCGATGTGCGTAATTCCCCAGCGTCCCACTAAAACGTCTATACCACCACTATAGTGCAATAAAGCAAGTAGTAAAGGCGTATTTTATTCCATATTATATTGGACCACAAAGTGGCTTGGAGGTACTAAAACAAAGGCGTAACAGATGGCCGTTAAAATGGGTTTTCCTGTTTTCGCTTCTAAAGTGTAAGAAGGTTTTCTATACGCCTGTACGAAACAGTCTTATAACTAGCTGTGCCTGCGACTTCATTCGCATTGGGTTAAAACATGAAGTGCCTTTCCCATAGACCATGACCGTGTACCCAGGTCATGCTCTATCTCCCTTCTAAATTTCCATCCCCTGAGACCATTCCTTGAACGCGCGGTTATATTAAAATCTCTATCATTTTATATCACCAGGTGATCTCCCGTCTGTACAATTTGGTTTCAGGTAGAATAGAATGCTCAATGTACTCGTAATGCAGTGATTTTTTATTCGTATCTGTTAGCGGAATATTTCAAAAGCAACGCAAGACGTCCACCAGTTCACAAGTCCTAGGAAGATCTATAGCGGATTGCTGGTAGCGGGGATGAAGATGAGCGAGAAAAAAAATGTGGCGTGCTTGTGGAGCCTCCCCCACACAGTGATATTAAACGCTGTGGCTACATATAAGTGATTTACAGTTTCATCATCAACCCATTATGTTCCCACCGAGGGGCACGGGTCTCTTCCCTGAGGAAGGTATAGGCCATACTCCACCACGGGGGCCAAGTCCGGATTGGTGGAGGCTTGTAGACTAGTGGCTCGTCTACTGTCAGAAGTTGTCAAGCCGCCCTAAGGCCTCTGACTTGGCTTAACGACTGCCATCTATCGACGGCAGCCGGCACCAACCGCTTAACGTGCCTTGTGAAGCACGGAACCGCTCGGAAAAATGCCACTAGCGTTAGGCATAGACGGCGACCCATCCATGCACTGAACGCGCCTAAGATCGTTTAAGATCACTCAGGCAGCCGGGGCTACGAGCGATACCGACATTTACAGTTTAATGAATAGATTTTTTTTTCATTACGTTTTGGTACGTAGCGATTGGTAATTTTTTTATAAGCATTTTTTTGTTGTCTATACTGAATGTTTACTTGTGACATTTTTATTCTATGTACATTTTTATTTTATTATAGTAACTATGAGATTTATAGTAATTCAGTTCCTATATCACTTTTAAATATGTGCTGTACTAATTTTACTTATATTGCATTGGCAGTTTATTTTTACAATTCATGTAAGAAAAACAATTAACAGACAATATACAAAAAGAGACACTATTTCGTACAACATCCCGCACGCCGTATGACCCGGCAAAATTATCTAAGCACCGCGCAATATGGCAACTCCGACGGTGGCACATTATAGAGATTTCTAACGGGTAGTGCGTACCTAGTTAATTGTATCCGTCATTAATAATTATGTTATTTTATGTGCGCACTTTTGTGCCTATTTAAATAAATGTTTTCTTTGTTTCTTTCATTGTGGTAAGACCACTTTTCAATGACATCGCGGCTTAGAGCGATTTTCTTACCCCCTATGGACTTAAGCGTAATGATATGCAGCCTAAATGTTCACGAATATCTAAGCTTTAATCATTATAAGTTTTATTCAATTCCATTCAGTGGTTTTTGCGTGATACGCGCATAAAAAACAGAGAGAGACAAACGCAGGACACAGAGACCAAATTTACAGATTTATTTTATTTATATTTTATAATACTTGAAAATTCAAGTGAATCCGTAGTAAAAAATAAAAATAATTTTCTTTCAAAAGGTTGATTAGATTTTATTCGTGCATTAATATGTGAATGTGTTGCATTATTGGGCCGTACATTATTGGCCGTACGATATTTGATCGTCCACTATAATAGTGACCGGAAATGCGAAGTTAAATATTACTTTTTAATAAGTCATGTAACATTTATGATCGATATAGATTAGCCATTATTTTTTTAACGAATGTGACAAAAAATATCGCATGTTAAGATAATTAACAAACATACGTAAAAAGAAACAACCTATATCGTCTCGCCAGTACCCGCAGTAGTATGGCGACAGGTTCCCATAGCAACCGATTGACTCTGTTACTACCTGGGGCCTATTCCATAGAACCAAAATTAATGTTTACTACGACAGGACGATGTACATTGCCAAATCGATTGATACACAGATTAAGAAAACAAATCTGCTACGCAATGTGCCTCGAATTGTCATAATGAACTTCAAATTGTCGTGTTATGATACTTAGCCTAAACGCTCAGAGGTTATCAAGAATTGGTTTTTCTATAGTATCGGATGCAATTAATCGGGCTAGAAGGTATTTATAGTGATTTTCTCGCCTTCTGTGAACGTAAGCGTGTTGTTATGTAGCTTATATTTCAAACGGGAATGTAAGCTACAATTATAGAAAGTTTTATTCAATTCCCTTTAGTGGTTTTTGCGTGATGAGCGCACAAAGACACAGAGTGAGTCAGACATATATCAGACAGAGACAAAAGTAACAGATTTATTATATGTATAGATATGTATAGAAAATATGATTCCTTAAAAATAACTGCCAAACGTATCCGCTTGTCAAACTAAATGTTACCTGAGATTTGTCATTTACTCTTTATTTCACGCAAAAAAAAATACAATAAAATCTAAATGTCCGTTTCACCAAGCACTCGAAAATGGAATTGAGTTTTTCACCAACAAAACTGGGTAATGGCGCTGTTTGTTTGACAATTTCATTGTCGAATGAAATTGTAATTACATTTTCTGCGAAATATTCAGCGACACGTTTTGTGCAAGACCGGGTCCATTGTCAACACCGTTGTACACTCGGCTATATCTGGTGATAATAAATTTCATTTTAATTGAGCTCTAATGCCGCGCGGGATAGAAGCTACATGTGAGCGAACTTCTGTCACTGGTATTACTATACTTTGTCGGTGCAAACAAGTGATATACAAAGGACAGTTAAAAAAGCATTATTTACAAGTAATTAAAGGAATTATTACGCAATTAAGAGCTCCGTCAAGCGAAAAGTCCGAATTTCTGCGCTAGATAACTGCAGCCATTGCAATTTTGATTCGGTTCATCAGGATGTTTTTTCCTTTTACTAAGCTTGTTTTACGTTTTCATTTTGTGATTAAGGCAGTTCTTACGTGGAGCATGCTGTCTCGTTCGCAGAATTGAACATTTTTTAAATATTTTCATTATTTTTTTTTTATTTTTTTTAAACTAATGACTTTTTAAATAATGTGAGTTAAACTTTTGATAAATGTCTAATATATTTAAATGGACATTTTAAATATATTTTGGTTTTCCTATGGGATGATGATTAATTTTGGAATCGAATTTTCTAAATTAAAAACTTAATACAGGAAAAGAAAAATATTATTGTATAGTGTCATTTTGTTTTGGATAAAATAATCAATATTATGCCTTGAATTTGAACCATTTTATTAACTATCAAACTCTCAGACCACATTATATTATCAAAATTATACTAATTGTTAAAAGCACCAAAATTATTAAATTGTGCGAGCGGCACAGCATGCTCGATGTAAGAACAGCTTTAAGCTCGTACTGTATGTACAAGGTGGCAATTTAAATTGTTCTACCTGTGGCCTAATTACGCTCACCAAATCCCGAGCGATTCCAATCGTCTAACTGTCAAATTCCATACTAATTTGACAGTTAAACGATTGGAATCGCTCAGGATTTGGTGAGCGTAATATAGGGGCAGTTCAATGATTATGCTGGTTTTGGTTAAGAAAGAAATTAAAGTCAAGTTGAAATTTTAAGCTTTCGTTACATTTAATCAGGTGCACAAAGTTTTGGCTTCATATTATTATCCTTACTTATATTATAAACGCGAAAGTTTGTATGTATGGATCGATGTTTGTTACTCTTTCACGCAAAAACGGCTCAACGGATCCGGATGAAATTTTGCGCAGAAATTAGCACATAGGCTATTTTTTAGCTAGTTATTAATAAAACTAAAAAGAAACGTAAGGCCGTATGCTCGGGCCGAGTCTCTAAAATGCACAGTGGTTCAAAGAGTGGTACAATAGTACAATAATGGTTGTTTCATTGCCACTATTGGTTGTCTAGTGAACAATCGCATGTCAATGGTATAACCCGTGCAACTTAACTAGGCGCCTCGCGCGATTCGATGTTCTTCGCGAGAGATACCTATTTAATTTGCGCGGGCTACACCATTGGAATTACTTTGTACTTCTATTGCTTGGTAGATTACCAAATAGAGGCAAATAACAGCTATTGTCATGCCTATTCTATTGAAAACCTATGTGTGCATAGTGCCTCTAGGGCCTGCACGTACGCACAGCTCTCGTTTTCAGTCGGCCATGAGCGCAATTTTGGTAAGTTGTTTGCTTAATTTTGCGTTTGATTTGTAGTCGTAAGTATATAGTATGTGATTAAGCTTTCATATTGAGCTTTTATCAAGCAGCCAGATGCTCAAATTAGGACCCCTTAGACGGAAGATAAATTAGGCAATTGTTTGGGGTGAAAATTGTGCTCGTATATTTTTCTGGGCCTCTCTTTGCAAGCGCGAGCCCTTTTTAACGTCCTAATAAATTATGTCAGAAGTACCTGCAAGGAAAATACTTAATTCGACTTTAGTACCGGGTCTCACTAAACCAATTGAGAGGTGATTTCAGTCACATGATTTTTGGAAAACTTACCCCTTACTCTAACTACACTTCTCATTTCCTTCTTCTGCACTTTTGAAAATGTGTAACATTTGGATTACAAACTTTTCTCAAGCATTACGGCCAACAGTGAAGTAACGGACCTGGAATCCTTTTTTTTATTTATTTGTGACAACAAACAACTACATATTAAAATATTACTAAAAACAAACAGGTTGAAAGATTTATAAACATGTAGTCCACTACTTTATCCACAGTTTACTAAGCAAGTTGTGAACTAAATGTGACTCACTAAAAGAGCATCTTTAAGTATGTAATCAACGCTTAAATCATTTATAAAATAATATTAAAAATTACATAATTATACTGTATTAGCCCAGTAGACGCACCTACTGACTTTATTTTAGCTGTAAGTTTCTTATTTTATATTTATTGTGTATGTTACTTGACTTGTTTGTATATATTTACTGGATAGAAAGGTCATGCAAAATCAGCAAGTGCAGTTGAAAGCGCGTCGACCCTCATACCCTGCAAGATACAAAAAATAGATGCAGAAATAAAAGGAAAACGTTTACACCTACTTCACTGATGATTAAGTTTTTTGTTTGAGCACTTTCACTGATGATTAAGTTTTTTGTTTGAGTTTTGTAGTGTAAGGCAGAAACGCCAGTTTTTGGCTACCCATTTGACATAACCTAACTATGTTAACGTCTTCATCATCAGCCATTTGACGCCCACTGCAGGACATAGGCCTCCTTCGTGGTTTTCATAACCATGAAGAAGAAGAAGAAGAAGAAGAAGAAGAAGAAGAAGAAGAAGAAGAACATTTATTTCAAATGAGGGGTTTTGCCGTAATCGCCACGCTTGGCAGGCGGGTTAGCGATCGCTGTATGCGACTTCAGAGATACCCAATTAAAGCCTGGACTGCCTCGTGGGTCTAGGACTCTTGACTAGCAAAAGTTTTTGTCTTTTTTTAACGTCTGTCGAAGGTTCTTCTACTTCTTTTTCTACACTTGCATTTTCATTTTTGTTGCAAAGTCGCCCGTATCGTAACTGAGCAGCGTTCATATTAGAAAGTGCCTACGGTAACTCATAATTGTACTATACTCCCATTGCCCCCTGTAATGGGAATATAGTTCGCACAGATGTAAGTTTTAGAAGTAAATGTGTTCGGTATAGCCTGACCGAACACTATGTAATACGCGTGAAACACCCAAAGCTTGTTCGCTACCGCGCGGCGGTCGAGTCAGTGTATCCTCGGTTAGCAAGCACACCGGGTGCATTCATTAATCAAGAAATATTGTCTGAATCCTGTAAATTTAGACTAAGACTTTAATTACAATAAACAGTTCATTATTCTCCTAAAATCAAGTTTTATCATTTTTCATGTACGGTCACGGACCCGACCGTACAAAATGTTTTGCTCTATACTGTAAGAAGGCTATTGGTTAGTATTTAATGAGACGAGTGCGTACAGTTGATTTCGTATATTAGACTCTCTACATAAGGACTATAACACGAGAATTCAACATATATGGGGCTTGGAGGTGTCACCCACCATACTACAATACATACATATACAATACTCACAGTACAAGACCCAACTGTAAGTTTAACCGAAACAGACACTACAACAAAACCCACTTTATGTTTGAAACTTTGTGGTGTGTAGCGCCTCATTTCATCAGATATCTTTTAGCGCTCCCAGCAATTCTACTCTAAAACTATTTAAGTGCGTTATTAAGTTACAAACTTCAATGTGTAGACATCGTTACTGACGAACGTGGATTGGAACGTAACAAAATACAAGGTAAGAGGTTGTCGGCGATCGACGACTTTTTAGATTTAAGTTCCTTAGCGATTAAATAGGTAGTTGGTAGATAGTTGTAAGAATACGTTTGTCACACTTCTATTAAATAATTTTATCACCTTGTGTCTTATTTCCTTAGGCTTAAGAGTCAGTTTCAATAATAATTTTACATTATTTAGTTTTAGGATGATTTTACTTACCTTTCATTTGTTTTCATAGCCAGTACGATGCATATTATGTTATTTACTTTGTAAGCGATTGTAAACTAGATAGAATACCTCTTGCACCACAATTACTAGTGTATTAAATCTGCAGAACAGATTTTCTATGTAGAATTTTATCTCGTAAACCACATTAGAAGCACGTCACGGATTAGGATAAAACTGGTAAAACCACGTAGATCAGCCTAAAATCTGTCGAAATACAACACATAGCACTCTATAGAATGGTGACATTGAGCCAAAATTAGCTAACAAAATCTTTGTTTCCGAAAGCGATAACTTTCGATTGGCTCAACCGATCTTGATGAAATTTGCACAGCAGGTAGTTTTTACTAATATCTAACCATTTTTATTCTCAGTAAAAAGATTTATTAATATTCTTCAGAGTTATTTCGATAGAAAAGTTCAGTCTATTTTCCTCAGTAAATCTGTACAAAATCCTATAAGAAACTTATTAGAATGCTAGAAACTTATTAGAATGTTACTTATTCCAATGAGAAAACATAATTTTAATATAAATTAATCCGTAATTCCATGTAAATTCGCTGGGAAAGTAAATAAAGATAAGTAGGCTATCTATCTCGCTCGCTCACGCACCGCCCTCGCGCAACCCCCGCCTCGGAACTAGGGCAATTTGATATAAAAGGCGGCCGACGATCGGCACTCATTCACTCATTCGGACTCAGTCAACTCAAGAGGATCCCCGCGAACGGACGAGCGAGCTGGAAGCTGAAGATACTCTCGAGAACAAGGTGTTTTCTTTGCGGCAGTCTAACCCCGAACCGAAGCTGAACCCAGGCTGTGCAGCTAGCCGCAGAACGAGCGGCGATAAGAATTCACCGGAGGAGAGGCAGCGTGAGCGACGAGGCGACGAGACTACTACGGCGGATCGACGTGACATCGAACTGAACGGGCGCTCGACTGGCCCTATACCTATAATACAGTCCACGTTTCTAATTCTTGTTTCTACGGACGTAAAAGAGAGGGGTTGAGAACTGAACTGAAGACGGAACGGGCTTTCGCTCTCTCTCTCTCTTTTTCATGGTCCTTCGGAACCGGATCACTGGAAGCAGTTGGGCCACGTCGAGCAAGTCACGTCGAGCAAGTCACATCAAGAGGCCACGTCGAGTACAGAAGCCAGCCAACTGAGGGAAAGACCATAGTACCATCCGGTACGAGCTACGCGGGTCGGGAATACGTATAACGGTGACAACAAGACCCAAAAGCGTAGCACGCCGGTCGGAAGCCAGCCGTGGCCAAGACTAGCGGTGTGGTATATTCGGACGTATATCACCTATCCCACAAGCGGGATAGAAACAGTCCGGCTGTCCCGAAGTGGAGCCGTATTGGCATTGCAGACACCACTTGCGGTCCAGTTCCCCCCTATTTCGCTCTTGGGTGGCGTACACCGGTAGGACGTCACCCCGTAGGAAGTAGGTAGGGCGTAGGGGTAGGGCCCGGTAGGAACGTGACCGACCCACTGACTGGACGATTAATAGGGACATCCGTGACGTACGCACGACCGACTCACTGACAGACGGTAAGCAGGAAGAAAGAAGACGTCCGAAGAAAGAAGCCACGATGAAGCCCACCGCTACGAGAGGGAGCCACGGCGGCGACGACGGAGGACTGAGGTTGCGATCGGGCAGGACCACAACGCCGACTGAGGGTGCGCTGAGGACCCACGAGGAAGAAGAAGAACAGGAAGTCTCTACGAGGGAAAGTTCGAGCGTTGCGACATCGAAAGCATCATCGGGCACGGAGACTAACACATGGTCGGCGGGCACAGGGTTATCCGCCGCTGGCGGCACGAGCAGTGGCACGAATCGCACCGGGGATGAGGACACCACGCTAACCGAGGGCGAGCAACACAACGTTACGGTCATGGAAAACGTCACTAGGGACGACTCCCGAGCGGGCACTGCGGACAGCGAGCAGAGAGCGAGGACACTCCAAGCGAAGATACGATTCATGGAAGCCAAAAGACTTGAAGCCGAGAGGGAGCTACAGTTAGCTCAGACCGAGTACGAGTTGGCTATACAACATACTCGCTCAGAAACGACATTCAGCGTCGACGCGCGGTGCAGCGCTACGGCAGCGACCAACAGGGGCGGGCGCTGCGCGGGGAGGAGAGAGATAGAAGATATGCCATACGGGCATCGCCGTAACGAAGCTCAAGCGGATAGCAGCGTGAACGAGCTTACTCACGCGTTATCGAACGCGCTGAAGTATTTGAAGATGGAAACTGAATCAGAAAGCAGAGCGCCGCCGCCTAAATACCTACTTGATCTGCCGATGTTTGATGGGGAAATAAGCGAGTGGATAGCATTCAAAACTGTCTTTGATGATACCCGGCGCCTATTCAGTGAGACGCAGAACGTAGCCCGACTACGAAAATCACTCAAAGGCGTCGCGCGCGAATCGGTTAAAGCATTGCTATACTCGGGTTCACATACGGCAGAAATAATGGAATCATTGGAACGAAGGTTTGGGCGGCCCGAGATATTAATTATGAACGAGATGGATATTATAAAGAAGATGCCGCGTTTGCAAGAGGATGGAAGAAATATCGCCTCGTTTGCAAATAAGGTTGCAAATTGCGTAGCTTCTATTAAGGCGCTGGGGAAACCGCAGTATTTGTACTCACCGGAGCTCACCAGCCGCATTGCCGAGAAGCTCAATCTCATATTGAAGTTCAAGTGGAGCGAGTATTCGAACAGAAATCCAGACGAACCAGAACTAGAAAAGATGAGCGAGTTTTTGAACGAAATGACGGAGCAATGCGGCGCGATGGCAGCTTACGAGACGCGGAAAGAAGAAAAGAAAGAGAAAAAAGATTTGCGCCTTGGAAGGAAACGACGACCTGTACATTCGACACGATTATATGAAAGCGAAGATTCGGAATCGTGCGAGTCGAGTGACGAAGATAGCGAACGAGAAGAGTCGACTAGAATGATTGCAGCGATAAACAAGCCGGCTAAGAAGTTCAAGAGGGAACCAGGACCGTCCACACCGCGGCAAGTTACGAAGACTACTTGCCCCTTATGCAGCAACACGCACGGCCTACGAGACTGCGAAAAGTTCCGCGGGTTCTCATACGATGAAAAATGGAACAAAGCAAGAGAACTACGCGTGTGTTTTCGGTGTTTGAGCACGACGCACCGCCGTTTCAACTGCAGAGCTAAACCGTGCGGGAAAGGCGGGTGTAGAATGGGCCACCATGAACTTCTGCACAAAGAAGAGGAAACGAGGGCCACGGTCTCTTCGACAGTTAACGCTGTTGTCGGCGAACACACTACGTACCTGAAAATAGTACCGATCGAACTATACGGTTCGCGAGGCAAGGTGGAAACGTTCGCTCTGTTGGACGAGGGGTCCACCCTCACGCTGATAGAAGAAGAGACAGCATTAGCCGTGGCACCTAGAGGAAAAGCAGAGCCGCTCAGCATAGAGGGAATCGGCGGAAAGCGCACCGACTTCAAGCAATCATTCAAGTTAACATTAAAAGTAAAAGGTCGATTCGAAAGGAAGCTAGAAAGCATGACGGCCTACACCATAGGGCCATTGAACCTTACGACGCAGGCAGTGCCACGGGAACTAGTGGCAAAGTGCGCTCACCTGAAGGATATCGAGGAGCAGCTGACTTATGAACGCGTCCGCCCTACTGTACTAATAGGACAAGACAACTGGCATTTGATCACTACGCGCGAAATAAAGGAGGGAGACATCGATCAACCAGTCGCGTCGTACACTTCGTTGGGATGGGTGCTACATGGGCGCGAGAAGAACTGCGGAAGAGGACGCGCCATCATCAACCACCTAACGAGAGAGAAGGGCAGTGATCCACTGGACGCTATGATCAAGGAACACTTCAGCATAGAGAACCTTGGTGTAGAACCGAAGAAACCATCGAACGACATCAATCAGCGCGCACTCAACGTTCTAGAAAGCACAACGAAGCAGCTGTCTAATGGACGATATGAAACCGGTCTTATCTGGCGAACGGACGAAGAAATCATGCCAGAAAACAGACAACACGCAGAACGCAGACTGTACTCAATCGAACGGAAGCTAGAGAGAAATGATGATATGAAAGAAGAGTACAGTACACAGATAGAAAATCTGTTGATAAAGGAATACGCTGAGGAAGCTCCGAACGCGCCTGTCTCGCAAAGGACATGGTATTTACCTCACTTCGCTGTCCACCATCCGCAAAAGGGAAAGATGCGACTGGTATTCGACGCTGCAGCAAGAGTGGGAGGCCGCAGCTTGAACGACGCATTACTGCCAGGACCCGACTTGTTGCAGAGCCTATTCGGGGTACTAGCGAGATTCAGAGAAGGAAAAGTGGCGGTTATTGCGGACATCAAGGAGATGTTTCTTCAAGTGAAGATAAGAGAGGAAGACCGAGACAGCCTGCGATTTCTATGGCGAGCTAACAAGAACGAACCCGTCAAGGAATACAGAATGACGTCCTTGATTTTCGGCGCAGCATCCTCACCGTGCACGGCGATCTATGTGAAGAATAAGAACGCCGAGAACTTCAGAGATGTGTATCCCGAGACAGCGGCCGCAGTAGAACGACAATTCTACATGGATGACTACTTGCAAGCGTTTGAAAATGCCGAAGCAGCAAGCAAAACCGTAAATGAGATGATACGCATCCACGAGAACGCCAAATTCGAGCTTAGAGGATGGGCTAGCAACGATCCCCATGCACTGAAAGGCGTAGAAGAAACAAGCGCGTCGTCAAGTACAGCCATACTGGCCGACAAGGAAGAACGAACATTAGGTCTCATATGGAAGATAAAGGCCGACACGCTTAGCTTCGCGCTAAATCTACGTAACACACCGAAGGAGGTCTTAGAGGGACATCGACCTCCCACCAAGAGGGAGGTCACGAGCGCGGTCATGTCAGTCTTCGACCCGCTGGGGCTCGCATCACCTATCACGATACAAGGCAAGAAACTTATACAGAACATTTGGCGAAGCGGCATAGACTGGGACACACAAGTGACAGAAGAATTAAAGGAAGAATGGAACAAATGGCTGAAGGACCTAGGAAAACTGGAAGGCCTAGAGATACCAAGGAGCATCACCCCGAGCCCACACAGGGGGGAGGTGCATGTCTTCGTCGATGCAAGCGAACAAGCGTACGCGTGCGCCGCGTACTGGCTGGACGAGAAGACAAAAGAAGTATCGTTGATCGCAGCGAAGGCCAAGGTGACGCCATTGAAGCCCGTATCCATTCCTAGACTGGAATTGCAGGCAGCGGTCTTAGGCTGCAGATTAGCTGCTTCCGTCAAGAAGGAGTTGAACAGCGAAACGACGACCACTGTATATTGGACGGACAGCAAGACAGTACTGGCATGGATAAAGTCAGATCCGCGACAGTTCAAGCCATTCGTTGCACACAGGCTGGCCGAAATTGAAGAAAATTCAACACCCCTGCAGTGGAGATGGATTCCAACCAAATTGAACGTAGCAGACGACGCTACAAGAAGTTCGCCAGCAGAGTTTTCGACGGCTCACAGATGGTTCACCGGACCGCCTTTCTTACAGTTGCCACCGAGTGAGTGGCCACAGGAAAAACCTAAGGAAAAAGCCATCGTCGACGACTCAGAGCTGAGACGCCCGAGTGTTCACACAACGATCGCCACCGAACACAAACGCGATCCGTTGCCCGCGGTTGATAGGTTTAGCAATTGGGGTAGGTACGTTAGAGCCACTGCCCGTGTTATCCAGTGCGTGGAAATCCTACGCCGTAGATACCGACCCGACGAAACTGCTAAAAGCGGAGAATTGTATCCACTAACCGTAAATTACCTACAAGCCGCTGAAAACCTGATTATACAGAAAGCGCAAAGAGCAGACTTTGCAGACGAGATAGCCCGAATAAAATCGAAGCAACATCTACCGAAGTCTTCTCCACTACGAAAGCTATGCGTCGAACTAGATGAACATGGTCTATTGCGTGTGACTGGCCGTCTAGACCTCTACACAAATCTAGACGAGACTAAGAAGCGACCCGCCATCCTCAATGCGAGAAACGCAATCACAAGATTGTTGATTCAGCACACGCACGAGGCATTCATGCATGGAAATCACGACACCGTCATCAATGAGCTGCGACAGAAGTACTTCATACTCGGTCTACGAAGCGCCGTTAGAAAACTGATCTACAACTGTCAGTGGTGTAAGCTGCGCAAACTAAAACCTACAAAGCCACAAGAAGGCGCGCTACCACCAGAGAGAATGAACAGCGAATCTCCTCCTTTTAACTGCTCTGCTATCGACTACTTCGGCCCAATGACGGTCACAATCGGCCGACGTACGGAGAAGAGATGGGGAGCCTTGATAACTTGCCTTACCACCCGCGCCATACACATTGAACTCGCCGCTAGCTTGACGCCATCATCCGCTATTATGGCATTACGACGCTTCATGGCACGACGAGGAACACCGAGCGTAATCTACTCTGACAACGGAACCAACTTCGTAAAGGCGAACAAAGAACTAATGGCCGCAGCAGACGAAGTTAAAGATTACGCGACAGCGCGAGGAATCGTATGGAAGTTCATACCACCAGGAGCACCACACATGGGAGGTGCGTGGGAACGCATGATAAGGACTGTGAAAACATCACTATCTGCAGTTCTAAAAGAGCGAGCGCCCAGAGAAGAAACTCTTCACACATTACTACTGGAAGTCGAACACATCGTTAACTCACGACCGTTAACACCAGTCCAGCCAGACCTGAATAAAGAAGCGTTAACGCCAAACCACTTTCTCATCGGACGTTCTTGTGGAGTTACACCAACAGGCCACTTTAACGCCCGAGACGCAGATGGTCATACATGGAAAGCGGCTCAACACTTAGCCGATCAATTCTGGCGAAGATGGACCAAAGAATACCTACCGCTCTTACTACCAAGACGACCATCCAAGTCACAGCACCACCGTGAGCCAAAGATCGGGGATATGGTACTTATTTCCGATGGCACAACGCCCAGAGGACTGTGGCAACGAGGCGAAGTAATAAACGTCAACCCAGGTTCAGACTCGAAAATACGAGTGGTGGAAGTGCGGACTAGAACCGGCATCCTGCGAAGACCAACATCGCGCTTGATCATCCTGACCTGACCTGGCCCGATCGCAACCTCCTCTTCAGCAACACTGCAAGATCGCCTTCGACTTTATGGTGTTGGCACACAGGGGGGAGACTGTCGGCGATCGACGACTTTTTAGATTTAAGTTCCTTAGCGATTAAATAGGTAGTTGGTAGATAGTTGTAAGAATACGTTTGTCACACTTCTATTAAATAATTTTATCACCTTGTGTCTTATTTCCTTAGGCTTAAGAGTCAGTTTCAATAATAATTTTACATTATTTAGTTTTAGGATGATTTTACTTACCTTTCATTTGTTTTCATAGCCAGTACGATGCATATTATGTTATTTACTTTGTAAGCGATTGTAAACTAGATAGAATACCTCTTGCACCACAATTACTAGTGTATTAAATCTGCAGAACAGATTTTCTATGTAGAATTTTATCTCGTAAACCACATTAGAAGCACGTCACGGATTAGGATAAAACTGGTAAAACCACGTAGATCAGCCTAAAATCTGTCGAAATACAACACATAGCACTCTATAGAATGGTGACATTGAGCCAAAATTAGCTAACAAAATCTTTGTTTCCGAAAGCGATAACTTTCGATTGGCTCAACCGATCTTGATGAAATTTGCACAGCAGGTAGTTTTTACTAATATCTAACCATTTTTATTCTCAGTAAAAAGATTTATTAATATTCTTCAGAGTTATTTCGATAGAAAAGTTCAGTCTATTTTCCTCAGTAAATCTGTACAAAATCCTATAAGAAACTTATTAGAATGCTAGAAACTTATTAGAATGTTACTTATTCCAATGAGAAAACATAATTTTAATATAAATTAATCCGTAATTCCATGTAAATTCGCTGGGAAAGTAAATAAAGATAAGTAGGCTATCTATCTCGCTCGCTCACGCACCGCCCTCGCGCAACCCCCGCCTCGGAACTAGGGCAATTTGATATAAAAGGCGGCCGACGATCGGCACTCATTCACTCATTCGGACTCAGTCAACTCAAGAGGATCCCCGCGAACGGACGAGCGAGCTGGAAGCTGAAGATACTCTCGAGAACAAGGTGTTTTCTTTGCGGCAGTCTAACCCCGAACCGAAGCTGAACCCAGGCTGTGCAGCTAGCCGCAGAACGAGCGGCGATAAGAATTCACCGGAGGAGAGGCAGCGTGAGCGACGAGGCGACGAGACTACTACGGCGGATCGACGTGACATCGAACTGAACGGGCGCTCGACTGGCCCTATACCTATAATACAGTCCACGTTTCTAATTCTTGTTTCTACGGACGTAAAAGAGAGGGGTTGAGAACTGAACTGAAGACGGAACGGGCTTTCGCTCTCTCTCTCTCTTTTTCAGAGGTGATCATTCAGAAGGAACCACAATTTTTTTAAATACAAAAAAAATTGCTTTTAAAAATCATAAAGGTAGGTACGTAAAAGGCCTCAACAAAGATCTGTTGAATTTTTCAACTTGTCAGGCGATCCTTTTTCGATTTCGCGTAGGTATGTTTTTTCTTCCCTTCCACTAAGATACATAGAGAAATACTTAATTGCTCAACTAGAAGAAAGAATTACATTAAGGTTGCAAAATCAACAGACTCATAGAGGCCGTGTGTGTTTTTTCTAGCAGTCGAGTCGTTTAATTTTTAGGGTTCCGTACCCGAAGGGTGCCAAACGGGACCCTATTACAGAGACTTCACTATCCGTCTGTATTTCTGTCTGTCTGTCACCGTGATAGCTAGGCAGTTGAAATTTTCACAAATGATGTATTTCTATTGCCGCTATAACAACAAATAACAGAATAAAATAAATATTTAAGGGGGCTCCCATACAACAAACGTATTTTTTGCCGTTTTTTCTCGATCTTTGTGTCTGATGTTCTATAGATAAATGTACGGAACCCTGCGTGCGCGAGTCCGACTCGGACTTAGCCAGTGTTTTATTTGATATCTTTTATCCAGAGTACAGCTGGAGTCAAATATTTTTTGATAACGTCATATAGTGACACGCGTTGTCAAGACATCTTATTTGTCAAAATCGGTCAAGCCGCTTGGCCTCTGAGCTGTGATAACGAAACATATATTCATACGCGCGAATATGACTGTTGGTATTTGCCAATAAAGAAGGATTTACGCCCCTCTGTCGGATATAAATATTCTACCGTGGATCTTATTTCACCGCCGCCGCCACTTTGTACTACGCTTTCGTTGTTGCCCGAAAAGCTGAGCGAGAGACTGTCGCCTGAATCCTCTACATTGTCTGATATAAATTATTGCCTTCATTTGCTTTTCTGGTCAGGTACAAAAGGGATAAATAATTCGATGTCGATTAAAAATGGCACCAAGGGCCTATTAAAATAGTACATTTCTGCAGCGGCCAGCAATAGACGCATTGATGGACGAACGTGTTACATAAGTAAGTCCATCAATGCCTAGTAGTGGCCGAGGCTTGTATAGTACTTTGTTCAAATAATGCGCGGAAATTAAAACTAAGTAGTACCTAGGCAGAACGTTATATTTGCAAATACAACTAATTTTTCAAATCAATGGCGAATAACGACCAACAATATTTCTTCCCGCGTTAAAGTGTTCATTTGTTTTTTTTCAATAAACAGCTTTCTATTTGCAAGCCAGTTTGAAATTTAAATAAAGCCTTTGATAAGTTACCTCCTTGGTTGCCATATTTTGGAGTATAAGATCGTTTAATTTTTAAATTACACCACAGATATGAGTTTTCCATCTAATTTATTTGGCCGCTAAAACACGACAGACATGGATTTTCATGCAACTTTTGTCGGCGGCTGCTCGCATGTACTTGGCCAGCATAGCAATTTCGATCGATCTCGAAGAAGCTTGTGAAAATAATGCTCAAAATCCAAGCGTGTTTGAGAAAGAAAGATTAATCTCGAGAACTCATTCGAGATGCTTTTCTAAATAAAACTGCATCTCAACAGAGCACTTAAAATGTATCCTAAGCGGTTAGACCTGTTTAATAATACGACACATAACGTAAGCTCATGCCTGTATCCCGGACAGGTAGGCAGAGACCAGGGTATGCCACTTGCTACGAATCTGACAAACCTATTTCGCTTCATCAACATTCATTAGTCGTTGCATGCACGCTTGCCGGTTTCGGGTACTTTTTATCTTTCCCTTCGCTCATGGATGCCCTATTTGGTCGAAGTACGTGCGCCTGGGATATCCCTTACCAGCCCTTTTACCTAAATTTGTTCGATATATATACGAATCCTAGATCAAGTCAGTGGCGGCCAATTAGGTAATGGCGGCTGGATGAGGATGATCGAGACTAAAATGAAGTGCCGTTCCTCAGGGAGGTCTATGTCCAGCAGTAGACAAAGTGGACTTGTTTATTGGATTGGTTTATAGATGTTGTGTATCTGGTACGTCCAATTTCTTGGCGTGTTTGTACCTATTCGACGTTCAGTGCACAAAGGTCTTACATGATTATCTAATACCAAAACGGAATGACGCAGTCAAACTACTGTGTATTCGTATTTTGTGACGAAGTCTTAACAACGTCGGGAACTCTATAATCCTACGTCTGCTATAGTTAAGCTGGATACAGGGATACCTTTTGTGAGAGAAACTACTTTGCCTTTTATGAGATGGAAGACCCGGTTCATGTACGAAAATGTATTTTAAGATATTGTGCTTTAGCAGCGATAGAGAAGTGATCGGGTCTATAGACCGCCGGCACGACAAGCTGTCGTGTCAGGTTCAAATGCGCTAGGTTTAAAGCCAGATTCTGAATTGAGAAGTTCGCTAAGTAAATACTCAACTGTAGTGCTGTCTCTTTTGTTTTCTCAGAAAAGAGCGTGACAGAACGTTACTTAAGTATTTACTTAGCGAAATTCTCAACTCAGAAACTGGCTCTTAGTTTTTCTCTCTATGATAGATGAATGTCTTTGTCTTGTTAAAGGAAATGTTATTTTTCCACTGATGGACGATATAGGACCCACACCATCCATCCGTGGATCTCGTAGAAGGCGACTAAGGAAATCAATTACCAGGAGACGGGCAGCAGCATCTTCCTGAGATTCCAACCGCACACTGCGATCGGCAACCCGCCTGCCAAGCGTGGCGATTATAGCAAAATCCTTCATGGTGATGAAAACCACGAAGGAGGCCTATGCCCTGCAGTGGGCGTCAAATGGCCGATGATGATGATACCACCCATCCTACACAAGACGGGTGAACCTATACTATAGGTGATAAGCATACTGCGTCCAAAAAAATGTGCCAGTCTCTGAGATGTCTTTTACCCATCTAGTGTAGGCAAGAGTTGAGCTGTATTGTCTAGAAATATTTAAAAGGATTTAGTTGACTGTTCACTATTCTTCACAGTCAACGCTGAAAAACCTATATGTTTTTGTTGTTGCCCGTATACCACCAGAGTAATGTACCCGAGTACCTAATTGCAAGAGTGCTGATGACAGCTTTTGCAAAATCGTAGAATATAATTTTCTTGAACTTGCAACAGCCTTGTTTATCTAGTATTGTTTATGTAAAAACAATATTTGTATTTTTTACAGCATTATTTAAATTTCATTGAAATAGAACGACATCGGCATTCTTAGGGTAACTGAACTGTAGAGAAAATACACAGATTTTAAGAGTACCGTAAAACGAGGTGATTAGAAACTACAGAGTGACTTTTAATTTATTCATCGTATTTAAAGGAGACATTCTAGCCATGATTTAGAAACATATAGTGGTAGTTTTAAGATAAATTATTAGGCGTCATAATATTTTTTTTTTGCTACCCAAAACTACAGTTCTTAAGCGTAAATTAATTAGTTTAATAAAGTCATGGTTTCTGTTAACCTGAACCGATAATAAATACATTTTAATTTTAATTTTTTTCATAAACAAACAATATGAGGATAAAAAGTAATAAAAACCCAATAAACTGTGTTTTGAGCGTCTTATGGTCGGCGCAGGCCGACTAGTTTTTTAAATTGTTTTACGGCCAGTTTCTGAATTGAGAATCTTGCTAAGTAAATAGTTAACTGTAGTGCTGTCTCTGCGAATTTCTCAGAGAAAAGCGTGACAGAACGTTACTTAAGTATTTACTTAGTGAAATTCTCAATTCAGAAACCGGCCCTATGTGTATCGGATGTAAGACTCTTAAGCATTTAACATTAAAAAAACATTTTACAGCGTTACGGTACTTCCTACCACTTCAAATTGGATTCACAGTTTGGAGACAAAGGTCGGAGTCACGAATATTGACAAATATTTTGTACCATTACTGATAAATAATTATTAATACTGTTTATCGCAATAGAAAGAACATTCCCTCAAAATACGGTGAACGAATTCAGTTTCAATTCACAATAGAAACACAAAGTGGAAAAAGGTTTCTTTTGTCACCGATATCCTACTGAACTACAGCGACTTCTCTGTCAGATATTATGTCGATTAAATCAGATTTATAAAGAGAAGTCGCTTCTGTTGTAATTTCAGTAGGAAATCTTTTTCCACTTTTTGGACCCATTCATTCTCCAGTTTCTGATTACGATTCATCAGTGGCTGTAGGCACGCACGCCAGTTTTGGCTGCTTTTTATCTTGCCCTTCCCTATTTCATCCCCTATTTTTTCTTTTGATCTAAAAAAATCTCTATTTACATCCGAAAGTTGTGGTGTTGCTACTGTAAAAAGCTGGCCTCACATTCAAGACGTCGTTGGGTTCGAAACCTAGCAAGTATCAATGACTTTGCTTTCTAGATTTGTAAATATGTAGAAGCAATACCAATCGCTTAATATGAAGGAAAACATCGTGAGCTACCCGAAGTGACTGAGGTGTTAACATAAATTGAAATCACCAATCCGCATATCCGCATAAAGATACGCCAAAAAATTTGTATGGACATCTGATAATTTGATTTTTTTTTGCAAAAGTGATTTCGCTACTGCAAAGTTTTTTCCTTGTTTGTATCGACGAGCACCCACGTTTTTAGATGCTTACTTAAAGGTTTTTTGTAACATACATAAATCCACATCGTATCCAGTCGTATCCAGGAGGGGTAAGCAGAAACCTACCATTGCGTCATAAATAAATTCAATATATCATCAACAACGACTCGAATAGTAAACATTTTTGTCATAAGAGAGGGCATTAGACTTATTGAAACATTTGAGTGCGTTGTAATTGAAATACATATTTTGGCTAGATTATTCAACTTTTTTTTATATTAAATAAGTATATAAAAAAGTTGCGTATGGAATAAAATAAAATATAACGTATAATTTCTAGCATGAACGAAGTCGCGGACACAGTTAGTTTGGAATACAAAGAACTCACCAGACTCAATAAAACAATGCCCTTAGCTGCAAAATTACAGGTCAATAATAAATTTGTAATAGACCAAACATAACATTGACGACAATATGATGTTAACGCCTCTTTTACAGCTGAGAGTGTGAAGTTTTCACAGACTCATAAAGGTTTTATGAGACCAATAAAATCCGAAAACGACAGGTGGTCAAAGATAAAATACATCAGCCTGTAAAACTGGTAGTAAGGTTTTAATGATGATTTAACTACGCCCTTTCTATTTGTCTTTCATGTTTCGTAGTATTTGCATCGAGACTGTGATCTGAGAATTGTACAACTGCGTTATCTTTATTCAAAACGCCTTTCTTTTAAACTTAAATAATGTACAGAAAATCCCAGAAAATTATTGTTAATGACACAATAGATACAGTGAAACGGGATGATCCACAGTACCGTCCTTCGCGTAAAAGGTCTTGGAGAAATTCAAATAACAATCTTCGCTGATCCAGAAGATCTCAAACATCTTGTTTTGCCTCAATTTGAATATTCAATCGCGAGCTAATAGACTGACACCGGGATTTAAATGTGATATTAACTCCATCGCTTCAACTTTAAATTGAAGTTGAGTGCTCGGCCCAGGGAGAAGGCGTGAGTATTGGTAATAGATATTGGTATATGATAATAATACACTAGCTTTCTATCCAAGAGAGATATATAGATTTACAGACTTAATCAATTGTAGCGAAATAGGGTGAACTTGTTAGATAGGTATTGTGAAATGCTAAAAACGGAGAATGCTAGAAACATTAGGGTGGACGTCACTCACGCCTGTATCCCGGAGTGGTAAGCAGAGACCAGGGTCTGCCACTTGCCACGAGCCTGACAGAATAGATCTCTTTCGCTTCATCAAGAGTCATTAGTCATTGCATACCCCCACGCCGTTTTCGGGTACATCCCCTATTTGGTCTCAGTGTGTTATTAAGTATGTCACATTCACTCGATATATTTCTTTCGTCATTCTTTCTTCTTTCACACTCACCGTATGTCGTAAATATTCCTATCTTAATTCTAATCAGTATATTTTTCAGTTCTCTAATCAAACGATTGCGTATCATGTCATTAGAAGTAAAACCACACATGCTTCCGAAGGACTTAATTTCTACTGCACTAATCCTACTTTGTTCATTCTTTTACCATGTCCAAGTGCCATCAATCCATCAATAAGTGTTGGAATTAGCACTTCATTATAGATAGTCAATCTGGTGATATTTTGACTACTCACAAAAGAGTGCAGGGCACCGTTTTTACAATGTCC
Source organism: Yponomeuta malinellus (assembly GCA_947308005.1). Lineage (NCBI taxonomy): Eukaryota > Metazoa > Arthropoda > Insecta > Lepidoptera > Yponomeutidae > Yponomeuta > Yponomeuta malinellus. The sequence continues at coordinate 7,161,756 of OX371006.1, read as the reverse complement.
CGCTTTTAGTTTTCTTTCTATATCACCTTCACACTTTCCATCCCTCGTAAACAGGCTCCCCAAATAGACAAATTCTTTCACTTGTTCCACCCTTTCACCTCTAATCGGTATCTTGCACTCAGTAATTTTACCGTCTTATTCGAAGATCATTACTTTTATCCTACTTACATTAATGTTCACTCCTTTTCTTTTAAATGCCTTATCCACTACAGTTACTTGTGTCTGCATGTCTTCAACTGACGATGCAAATAAAACCTGATCATCGGCGTATAATAAGCATTTGTCAAGAGCTTACTCATCCTAGATCCACTGTCATTCTCTTTTAAATCAGACATGCAGCTGTCCATGAACAAATACACCAAAGTTGACTTAGAAGTAATGTAAATGTGCCCGAAAAAATATTGGAAAGTCATTCGCCAAGTCACGCCTTCGCATTTCAATTATCCGACCCTGACTAAGAGTAACTACGTGATAAAGAATATTGAGAAATAAAATAGTCGTAGAAGAAGAGATACTAAGCTGGAAATGGAAACGAAAATTGAATTTTAGACGAGTTTATTTCAATTCAATCTTAGCTCGTACAAAACGTAGAATCTCTGAACTTCTTTCATTGGAATAGTATTAAAAAGTTTTGTAAGGGTCAGTATCATCAGCTGCTCAGCTAAGAGCATTATGCTTAAACCAAATTATTGCAAAATATAATATTCATTTGTTCTTGTTTGAATAGGAAAAAACATTTCAAATAAAAATAAGGCGTAAAAATAGTTCACACATACGAAGTTACCCACATGGGTAAATTATCCATGTCTAATCCCAAACCAAACCAACAGCCCACATCCATCCACTGCTATGTAAAGGCTTTCTTGATGAAGTGTCCAAAAGCGTATGCTCAAAATTCCTACATCGCGCAAGTATAATTTCTTTCAGAGTTAGCTTAAATAGACATTCTGGCTTATTACAGTTGAATCCTTAATGCCTAGCACCACATTAGCCTTGTGGATATTTTCCACTAATCTTTCTCTAAAGTCATTATTTTAGTCTTGTAGGATTAAGCGAATATTCAACATAAGCTTACGAATCGCATTATTAAACGGCAAATCAAACAAATAAATTGATAGATTAATGGAGTGACAACCTGTTACTAATGTTTATTGCACCATCACTATTTGGACATTAATTACTGGATTAGTACTAACTACTGAAGATCGTTTACACGTTATTAATCAATTAGAAAACAAAGACCCAGATTACTGCGTTTATAGACGAAGTCTTTGTATGAATGTATTTACAACATAACACTCATGCCTCTATAGGCAAAGACCAGAGTCTGCCACTTGCTGCGATCCTGACAGATCTCTGATGATAGATATATTTAAGGTATTGAATATCTGTTTGACTACTACGACTGTGAGAAAAAGTTTTTCTATATTCACGGTAGATACAAGACCAAGACGTGCACGCAAAGACTAATTAATGTAGATGAAGCAAAATACGTCAATCAGGATCGTGGCAAGTGATAAACTCTGGTCTCGAACCCTTCGGGATATATGCGTGAGTTTATGTAATGTAATGGTAGGTACAAGATTTGGGCGGCTTTTACATATTTGTGTGTGCATGATTTTGTGAAAAGGATCTCTTGAAGTAGGCTATTAATATTTACGTGTCTTTTATGTAGGACCTGCCAGTTACCTTTTTATTTTTTTGTGAATGTCTAGAATTAATACTTCATTTTCTATTTCGAATACTTGAGAATGTAATGCTTCGGATCAGAATCTTCGAATCGCTTTTAGATATACCTAAGGCCGCTGATTGTATCCTACTAAGAACTACATATTAAGTACCTTATCTCTGTAAATTACTGGTGTACATTAAAGAGTTATCAGTTCTATCTATCTGTCTTTCTATCTATGTATCTATCTATCTGTCTATCAGTGAGCCACAATTGTACCAAGTAATTGATTAAATTAGAATAGACACTTATGTAGGGGCCGAGATGAGAGAGGGTTGCACATAGCTTTTGCATCAGAATACCCGTTTCTCATTTAAAACCCGTAATAATATAATTAGGAACATTCGACCGTCACATCATCATCATCAACGCAATATGTCCCCACCGAGGGGCACGGGTCTCTTCCCTGAGGAAGGTATAGGCCATACTCCACCACGGGGGCCAAGTCCGGATTGGTGTAGGCTTGTAGACTAGTGGCTCGTCTACTGTCAGAAGTTGTCAAGCCGCCCTAAGGCGTCTGACTTGGCTTAAAGTAACGAATACTAACAAATGGTCGATGTGGACGATATTTCCCTTCATGTGCCAAAGGTCCAATTCACAAAACGTTTGAGTGTCCTGGAACACTCAGAACAACCAATGCGAAACAATTAATGAAACAATTAGGTCCAACTCTCATAACGACCAAGACGCAAATTGTCCCATTCTCAAAAGGCACAATTTGCAAAATCTCTAACCTTCGGCGTAACAACGGTGTTATAGGAGTTTAAAACTTATCACACTAATTTTTTTAGTCATTTTGCATGCGTATATTTCAGCACAGTCTCTATTTGCAAAATTATCTATTCTTCTTCGAAAAATAAAAGAAAATTGTACAGATATATAACTGAAAAAAGATTTGTAAATAATCTTTTTCAAAAATCAACGACAATAAATCTTTTTTAAATTTTTAGACATTTTTTGTGTTAGGCAGGGTTGATAAAAATCATGATTGTTTTAACAAAAGATAAAACTTATTTATTTGATTGAAAAAAAAAAACAAAAGAATCGGATTTATTTGGTAATTTATCTGAGTTAAACTCAGATATTTTAAATTTTTTTAACATTTTTTCAATCTAAAACTTGCACCAACTTTCCTTCGTCTTAGGAGAAATATTTTCGATATTTTCCATCGTGTTTTACGTTTCTTCAATTCAACTTCGAGTTTAAAAAAAAACCTCGTAAAACTTCGTCAATTCTTTTTTTAGGAATTTACAACAACGAAGCGTTTCTTACACAATCACAGACTACATAAGAAAGAATGAAATGCGAAATATGGCATTAAAAAAACAGCGCTTTAGCTCCAACTCTTTATAAATAACAAAAAGTTAAAACACCCACTCAAGTTAAATAGTGTCTTACTTAAAGGGACTCTGAGAGAGGTATTACTTCATTTTTTATAAATAAGACCGGTAAGGTCAAAGCAATAAATTTAGCTTAGCAACTGGAAATGTTTCATTTTCAGGAGTTCTAACTCGAGGAAGGAAATCTCTTTGCTTGATTAAGAAAAAAGATACAATTTTCCAGTTAGTTAAGAAAATGCTGGGTTTCTACTTGGTTCATAATTATTTTCATCTCTAATCCCTTACTCTGGACTTTCTTATGAGACGAGTTTCACTCTCAATTTCTCGTACATTAACGATCTATTTATCTACATATCTGGCGCAAACTGTGAAGTTACAAGAGTGCTATTTACAGATGCTTATAATATAAATCATTTATCTACCAATATTTTAGTTATTTTCGTGTTGTCTACAGTCTTCTTAGAAGACGTTACAAATAAACTAATAGGTTTTTTTATAATTATTAAAATATTGTTATGAATTATTTTTATTACTTTGGGATTTTTTTATATCCTTTATGGAAACAAAATACCACTCCCATCTTATTTTAAGATATATTCCTCATTTCATGCTAAAGCTGGCGGCTCGCAGTAACTTTCACCAAGTTCACTCACAATGCATTCTATTCCCGTACAGCTGAAATCGTAAAGCAATCGTAAAGTTAAACCACAATGCGAATAAACAAACTGACAGCCGGTCCCCTCGCTACCATTTAGTGCGCCATTTGGATTTGATCCAATGTGTCTGCTTTTCGCGGTGTTGATGCCCTTTTCACTCACCGCTTGGTCCAATTCTTTACAAACACACTGATTTTGAGAGAGTCTTATTTGTTTTTTTAATATATTGTACGATTCATAATATTGTACTCGACTCTGGCATTTCCCCTAAATTACTTAAAAAGCATGAAATTATCAAAATAATAAAAACATTTTAATGTAATTAACATAATAAAAAAAAACTACCACTATCAATCTACCTACAATGAAATCATGGCATTTTGACATTTGGTCGTTACGGACCGGAGGCGAAAAGAATACCTATTATACTACCAGAAAAATCCAATTCTCACAAAAACTCAAAATAATTTATTCCATCAGGTTGCTCTTACAGAAAATCTAATAAGCATGTAATTGAACTAACATTTCATCAAATTACGATAACAAAAAGTCACAAAAGTCAAAAGTGAGCTAAAAAAAACATTTAATTAAATTGTCACGAAAAATGTCACTGCGCATTTACCCATTTTGGTGAAGAGTTTTTTATGAGTTTTTGTCTTATCGTGAGCTTAGGTTTATTTTAAAAAAGTAGCTGTAAATGTAATTTATTTTGAGTCATTTCTTTAGTCTTAATTAAGATACATACTACCAAAACAAAGCTTATAAGATATATTATAATATTTAGCTATAGGATATATTTGCGTGAAACTGAGGAAAGGGCAATTTCTTCCACATTCCTAATTACTTAATGAAATAAAGCGTCATGTCGTGACATATTTTTTCATTACCTGTACAAAGTATGTATTGTTGCCTACTACTGGGTAAAGAGGGAACATACCAGCGTTTTAAATTCAAACGTAACAATCTATTTCAGTCACAATGTGTTTGATGTCATCAAAGTTTTACAAAGCCTTTGCATTAATTAGAGCATCAAATGGTGTCCTTGTTTCAAATGTTATTGTGCTTAGATAATACTAGTATTTCTAGAACATTAATTGTTTCCCACATTGTCTTTCACAGTCTACAGACACGTCAATGGACTCTACTCAGTAAATTTACGGCGAACAATATCCAATAAAATATTATATGCAAATTTTATTCTAGCTAGCTGACTTATATTTATTTATTTATTATACAAAATTTTGAAACGGACACTGAGTTTTACTTATAACGTTTATTAAGTCGCAGTTTCTAAGTTTATTTGAATAAAAACACTTCGTTTTCGATTTTATGGGACCGTATTATTATTTTTATTTATTTTATCAGCCCGGAGGGGGAGACAGATACCAAGGTTTTCCACTCGCGACGATCACGATCGAAACATGATCATTTTAGTTGTTCATACCGTTGTAGCGACATTTTCCGCCTCTTATGCTTTAGTAATAGTCTTATTTCTTGAAACACAATAAGGATCTTAAATTTTTCTCCAAGTAAGCTCACAAAGGGGTAGAAATCTAAGTGTCAGGTACACGGTGAAAAAATTTCGTTCGTGTTATAAAAAGTATTTCTACCTTTACATATGTATAATCTAATATATAAAAGTCTCGTGTCACAGTGTTCCTTATCGAACTCCCCCGAAACGGCTTCAGCGATTTTTATTAATTTTATCGTGTATATATTAATAGTAGATAAGGTAAGATAAGAATATTCTTTATTGCACACAAGAAACAAGAGACATAAAATATGAAAGTTACAATGAAAAAGTACAATAGGCAGCCTTATTGCTAATAGCAATTTCTTCCAGACAACCTTGTGACGGAAAGGTTGCCAAGGTTGAATTGGTCGTAGGCTTATTAATATGGCAAAATAACATTTGCCGAGTCAGCTAGAATTCTATAATATGCAGTTACCTACGTTACGGGTGACTTACCGCCGCTTTTTCGATTAACAATTTTGCCATTCAGTCTGTCTCGTTCTTTTTTTCGGCAATCAGATTATCGTAATTAATGAAAATTTGTTTTATTTTTTAATTGATTTTTTATTATCTCCGGCATGTACCACGACCTCTGTAGCTAAGCGCCTTAACGGCTAGACCAACGAGGCATTCGTTAAGCCCATACTCTCTCTTTGAGAGAAGGCCTTTGTTCCACAGTGTTACGAATATAGGCTGGATTATTATTTTCATCTCATCGTTCCGTGCAAGGCTTGATAAACAACCATCAGTGACGTGACATGGTGTGCTCGCGGTACAGGCAATGGTGGAGGCGCGGTACGATCTCGCATCGCCATGGATGTTACTTTCTATTTGAAGTTTGTTTACAGAATGCGTATTGCAGAAAGTGTCATTTCGTCTCAGAAACACTTCACGTCTCCCGGTAACTACGAGAAACTATCCTTGAGGAGCGGAGTTTAGAGTAGATTATTTCGTATTGTAGCACACAAAGGGAATCCCGGCGACAAAAGCTTTTGCACGTGAATATACTCAGCAAGGAGTGGATTCCCTTGAGACTGGGTAGAGAACTCGGTTTTAGATAAGAAATTAAGACGCTAAAGAGATAAGGCTTTTTTTAGTGCAGAAAATCTAGGTCAACCCCTGTGGTCAACTTTAAGGGTAAACCGTTAAAAACAAAATGCTCAAATAAGCGCAGTATTCACATTAAGGAAAAGTGAAACTAATATAGTAAATTTCCCGTAAGACGCTCACCGTTTCTGGTCCCAAAATAGGATAACATGTGCTATGGCAACCAGACAAGGACATCCCAAACATGGAAATACACCTAGACTCAGGCCATTTGTATAAATCAAGGCAAATAAGTCTTTTAAGGTTCTTCGCACACTGACTTCAAATCGTGATGTGAAAGCGATGTGTGGTTACATTGAAATGTAAGCGATACAAAAATATTACATATCTAGAAGGAAATTATCGATAGATAAAGCGAGATGCAACACAACCAAGTTTCGCAGCGGTAGTGTGCTAAAGACATAAATAAATAATTTGATCTTCAGTACGTTGAGACTATATTGTTAATGAGGTACTACAACCAGTTCTCCATAGTACTAACATCTACCAGTATCACTGACCTCTTTGGTGGACCACATGACACAACCAACCTACATTGAAAATTTTATAGTTATTCATAAGCAGCCTATATACGTCCCACTGTAGGGCACAGGCCTTCTCTCAGAGAGAGAGTATGGGCATAATCACCACGCGTGCCCACCGCGGATTGGCGATTTCAAGCGCTGAGGTATGTGAATAGCTCAGACACCCAGGTTTCCTCACGATGTTTTCCTTCACCGTTAGCGAGTGGTATTGCTACTATAACTTCACAAATGTACATAACTTAGAAAAAAAAGTCATAGGTACATACTCGCCCTGGGAATCGAACCTGGGTCTCCCGCTTCCGAGTCCAATGTTCTACCCACTAGGCTACGACAACTTATTGTTATTGCTCCTTGCCATAGATTTAAGTCCATAAGGCTTGCATCATCATCATCAGCCATTTGGCGCCCACTGCAGGACATAGGCATCCCTCATGGTTTTCCAAGCTTTCCGGTCTTGTGCCGCCCGCATCCAGCGACTTGCGTTTACTCCTAATCATTTTAATTTATCTCAGCCTCATGCTTTCATTACAATGTAAGGCTGATCGATCAAGTGTAATTTGTTTACAAAAATGCATCTGTGTTTAACGGTTTCTTTAATTACAGTCATGTATGAGGTCTGTCGTCTGACGAGTTCTAAACCCGTTTCAACAAAAATAACATTCGGACCTTGAGTACCTAAAACTTTGCGATTTAAGATTCCCTGATTGCCACCTTGTGCAATAAAGTGTTATTTATTTACCTAAAACATAAACATAAACATTTACATACAGGCACATACATTGCTTCTGGCCCCACATCAGGATACCCTGTGTCGTGGGAACCAGAAACAACGACATCACAAACATGTAAACATCCAAGACCTGGGGTTTTTTTTTGTTCCCCAGCCGGGATTCGAACCCGGGATCTCTCGCATGGTATGCAGATGCACTACCGCTGCGCCACGAGGTCGTCGATATCTATTTATTTACACATAAAAATCTTTTACCTACTCCAAAATGCTACGATTTATCTATCTAAGTCGTGGGGATAATCCAAGCTCAGCGCTCGCTTATTACTCAGAATCTTTACAGACACAAGCCAAAATACAAATAAAGACACAAGCATTCTATCTTAACACCTGTACAGTTCGGTAAGTCTCAAAACTTTTTTCTAAGAATAAGAATAAAATTGTTTATTGGCAAAAATTTACATACCAAACAAGAAAGAAATGGTGTCTCTAACTTAAATTAAAAATAAATTTAATACCAAGAATCGAATGCGATTATCAAGATTTTTTTTTGGCTATAGGAAACGCGTTTAGCTGTGTCACAAAGTTTTAGAAAAAAAACTATTTTTGAACACTTATTTAAATTACTTAAAGTCACCATATTGACTATTAACACCAAACGCGCTTAGTTTTATTTTTAATAATTTATTTATTTATTTCCATTTACAGCTTTACAATTAGTCCTAGGTTTTTTGCCTTATGTTCGAGGCCATGAGTCCTAAAAAATAACTATTAATATTAGGGGTTTAAGTATGAAATTGCCGATTTGTACTGAAAATCTAAATTGTTTATTTTTTAAATTTTTAACAAATTTATTTAATGAAAATAGTTGCCATTATTATCTATACATTGCTGCCATCTAATGGGAAGGTCATTAATGCCTTTGCGATAGAACTCCGACGATCTAGACTGCACAAACTGTGTGAAAGCATTTTGTACTGCCTCCTGGGAAGAAAACTTCTTGTCACGTAGATAATTGTCCAAATCACGAAAAAAATGGTAGTCCGTTGGAGCAAGGTCTGGTGAATACGGAGGATGACGAATGGTTTCTAACTGCAGTTCCTGAAGGGTCAAAATGGTTTCTCGTGCTGTGTGAGGTCTCGCGTTGTCGTGGAGCAGATCAGTCAAATCATGAGGCACCCATTTTTCGTATTTTTTTATTTTATTGATTTGACGCAAGTGAGTCAATATTGTAGGTAAAGTAACGTTACACCATGCCGCTAATTCCTGGGTAGTTTGACTAGGGTCAGCTTCCACTATATCTCTTAATTCATCGTTATTCACCTGTGTGGGCGGTCTTCCTCGTGGCTCGTTCTTTAAGTCGAAATTTCCATCACGAAAGCGTTTAAACCAAAATCGCACTGTGCGTTCATTAGTAGACCCCTCTCCACACGCAGCATTGATATTGCGGGCTGTTTCTGCCGCGTTAGTTCCGCGTCGGAACTCATATTCAAAAATCACTCGAATTTTCGCAGTATCCATCTTTCTTGTCTAAATTGAATAACAAAAACAATTGAAAGTCGATATTCAAATGTTTCACATTTTTAAAAAAAGAACATCATAGAAACCATTTGAAAAAAGTTTCATTCGAAAACCTCAAACCATGAAGATTCTATGTCAATTCAAAGAACCTATTGCAATAAAACGGCAATTTCATACTTTAACCCCTATTATTATTGAGAGATTGTACATACATTTTTTTGGGAACCTTTGGCTCGAGTATGTCTCGGGGCGGTTTGTTTGACAGTTAATTCATTCGTCATCTTGATTTATTACTTTGGACGAAACAATTGTGGATGTATTATTATTATTTTATTTAATTTTTTTTTTACTTATAATTATTAATTTATGTTTTTAAAAAATTGTAATAGACAGTGTATTGTATTATCATTTTTTTGCATGTTGTAAAAAATCTGTAAAACAAGATATGCCTTTTATTCCTCGGTGGCGCTAGTGTTAGTCTGTGGAGCCCCTTAAGAAGAGAAATAGAATAACACATCATTATAGTACAGACGATTTTGGGAGTTAATTTTTTCATTTATTTTTTTTCAGACAATCAAAGCTTTTTCCATCCGTACAATAATTACACGTTTTAGCAGCAGTATAGTAGATAGGTACTGGTGCCAGCACTTTTAAGGTTTCTGTGCGCTTAGCCTAGGATTTACTGTGTCGCACCCACACGCTCGGTTGACAAAGCAAACTACTTATTGTAACTCCTAAAAAAAATAACACATAAGTTGAGGTATTCATAAGAAAATATGAGAAATTTCAACTCTGCGGGCCTATAATTGTGAGTGGTTCCTTTGATCAGAGGAAAACTACTTGTCATTGTTGTTTGGTATTTTTGTAGCCGCTTTGTAAATCTGTGTAGAAAAATATCAACTTCTTATTTTATTCAGATTACTGTCACTCCTTACTAGTATAGAAAAGACATTTAGTAGTTAACACGAGTTATTAACCATTATCGACAGAGGCACTATACGGTAATTGACTCAAAATTAGACAGTAGGGTTGACATTGCATTTATAAATAATATAAGGAGCGTTATAACACGTCCCACTTCAATGCACAGGCCTTTTCTTAGAGAGAGAGAGAGAGAGAGAAGAGAGAGAGAGAGAGAGAGAGATAGAGAGAGAGAGAGAGAGAGAGAGAGAGAGAGAGTATGGGCTCATCAACACGAATGCCCACAGCCAGTTGGGGCTAAGGTATGCGAACACCTTAGATACTCGGGTTTCCTCACAATGTTTATCTTTACAGTTAGCGAGTGATATTGCTACCACCTATAAATTCACAAATGTAGGTATATAACAACGAAAACAAAGTCATTGATACATCTCGAGATTTAAAGCGATAACCGCTCCACTGTGAGGTCGTATTTTATACTATAAAAGACACCAAAAGTCACAAAAATATTAAAAAAAAAATTTGCGAGAGTTCGACGGGTATTAATCCTTTTTGTGTCCACGTCACTTTTCACTATCCTGTCATCCATCATGTGCCATACGCATCGGTTCCTTTCCAAGTTTCCACTCTTTAGCAAATTGGACTAATTTGCCGGTGGTCCGCCGACCACTTTTCGAATATTAACAGTGACATGCTGCTGAAATTTATACGGCATACAAGTACAACTGCAAATAGAAAATAGAAGCTAGAGCTATCTGCTCTTTCGACGTTGCCACTCTGCCTTAGCATACCTACTGTTAGCACACAACACCCCACCAAAAACCCCGAGGTAGGTTTCAACCCCGCTAAAGCCTCTCTGCTTATCTAGTGTGGCGCGCAGGACGTCTGCTGCCTACTGGACCGTTGCTTCCAATACCCACGGCGCAGCGCGCGCGACTGCGGGTGCCAGTTCGCGCTCCTGCACGCGGCTCAGGACGACCAGAACCCGGGCAGCTAGCGGAGCCCCGCCCGCGCGCCTAAGCCGCGGGCTTGCCCACAATATCAGTGCCAGTGCGTCGGTTGCGACCACCAAGTAAGCCGCACGCTTACAGACGTGGGAGACACTCAGTTTGTAGCACTTGGGCTCAAAATTTGAACTCCACACGTTGTTTGCTAAGCACCGCTATCTGCGTTCAGTGTGGCCTGGATACTGAATTTGGTCACCCGACAGTTGATTGTGTAGTTTGAAGCACTTAGACTAAGTTTTAAGTACATATGCTATGTTTGAAGTAAACTTTATTGAAGTGCCACACGATTATGTAAATAAAATGGATATAAACTTTAGTTGTATTTGTTGTTCAAAAACATTATCTAGCTCCGCACGTCGCAGGTTTAGCCCCAACATCAGTACCAGTACGTCGGTTGTGAACATCAAGTAAGCCGCAAGCCTACAGGCACGCTCAGTTTGTAGCACTCTGACCCGAAATTTGAACTCCACACGTTGTTTGCTAAGCACCGTAATCTGCTGACCCGGATGCTAAGTTTAGTCACCCGACAGTTGATTGTGTAGGTTGAAGCTATTATGCTAAGTTTGAAGTACATATACTATATTTGAAGTACCTACACATTCTTGAAGTGCAACACAATTATATAAATAAAATGGATACAAACGCTAGTTTTATTTGTCGTTCAAAAATATTATTTCGGCTCCATTTGGCACATGGCAAGTTAGCCCCCAGCATCAATGTGAGTCAGCCGCACGCTTACAGACACGCTCAGTGTGTAGCAGTCGGACCCAAAATTTGAACTCCACCATTGTTTGCTAAGCATCGTAATCTACGTTCAGTGTGACCTGGATAGTAAATTTGGTCACCCAACAGTTAATAGTGTAGTTTGAAGCACTTATTCTTAGTTTTAGGTACCTTTGCTACGTTTAAAGTACACATTGTTGAAGTGCCACACAATTATATAAACCAAATGGATACAAACATTACTTTTATTATTTTGTTGTTCAAAAATATTATTTCGGTTCCATTTTTCACATCGCAAGTTTCCCACAATATCAGTGTCGGTGCGCCAGGAGTGACGAATGAGTAGTAAAGGCACGCTTATAAACACGCTTAGTTTGTCGCACTGGGACTTAAAATCTTAACACATAAATGTGGCGACACATTATTTGCTAAGCACCTTAATCAGGGTTCTGTGTGACCCGGTTATAAAATTTGATTTGGTAAACCGATAAGTGTTTGAGTTTGAAGCACCTCCGTGAAGTACGAAGCCCTCGGATTCAAAATTGGAACTCACTGTAACATTATGTTGTTTGCTAGGAGCGTAGTCTATGTTTTAAGTATTTAGTTAGTGCCTATACGTTTTTAAAGTGCCAGGAGTATCTACACAGTTATATCTATAAAAAACTATACCTTCTATATTAATAGTCTTTGTTGTTTAAAAACAGTAAGTATTTTAGTTCCATTCACATGCAGTAAGATTGTCCCCAATGTCAGTGCCACTATATTAGTCGCGATAAAAAAACAAAACAAACGCTTACAAACATAAGATACGCAAAGTTTGAAACATTAGGACGTAATAGTCTTCATTTAGTGTAATAGTCTTCGTAATAGTCTTCACCGGGACCCAAATTTTAACCACCTGATAGGTGTTGTTGAAGCACTTATGCTAAGTTTCAATAACCATCTCTACTGAATATGCCATCTCTACTATAGTGCCTGTGCTAAGTATTTAGTTTCTACATACAAGCTAGGAGAATCTGGTTAGTGATGTAAATAAAAAATGGAACTAAACAAATTGACGACACTGATACATACACGTTGTTATCTAAGTATCTGGATTTAATCTTATTTAATTATTGATTTATTTTATTTTACTAGAAATAATATGCGTTTAGTACACCACACCACATGACCAGGTTTTGAAATTTAGCAATTTACCAAGTGTTTCTATACTTTGAAGCACCTATGCACAGTTTTTTATTTTTAGTTTTAAGTAAATATGCTAAGTTTTAAGTACTTAAGTGCCTTGTATGAAATCTCACAACTAAGTTTTGCTCGGTCGATGTGATTGGTATACAAAGTACGACCACTCGCCATGAAATATTTGTAGTTGGCAGCACATACGCTAAGTTTGAAGTAACTATGCTAAGTTTTATTTGCCTGTGCGATGATTTAAAGTACAAATATATTTATCTATTTTAGGTGTATAGTGTCAAGAAAATTAATGTCGTGTGTCAAAAAAATAATCAGCACATTAGTTTACATAAGTATAAGTCATACCAGAAATGAGGAAAAGTCACTGATACTTTATGACTTTATTTTCTAGCTAAAGCTCATAAATTTTTATGAAAATTTAGATTTCATAACTGCTACTTTAAAGTCTAAAGTAAAAATATGTCAGCCGTTCCTTACATAATTTTTTCATACCACCTGCGGCATAAAAACTATATTTTTTTCGGGACTGCAGAGTTTTCCTCGTAGTAAAAGTTGTGCATGTAGACGTGTAGAAACCCTAATTTTTGGATGTATATCGGGATTTTGTTAGACCTTATATAACACTGAACCGTAACTGTTAAATGATACTCTAGTGGCACGTATGACGGGCACAGCGCACAGAGCACGCTTGCCAAACACGCGTTGCATACGGATCACGTCGGTCCATATTTGCATTCGCGTTTAGTCGACAGCTCATCAACATTTTGCACTGCCTACACGAATTCGACTCTATGGATTTAACATAAGTAAGGTACAAATTGTAATTGAATCGTGTGATTTTAAAACGACACATGTCCTAACTTTGCAGGAAATAGAAAAAACTGTTTTATTCAAATACTAATATCTACAACAGCAATATTTTAGCATATTATATTGATTTCTGTGTGAATAAACTACAATTTCTTTTTCTAATGTAAGTCAATAGGTAGGTGTAAATAATTTAATTAAAAAAAAAATGGGCAAGTGTTATTTTAAAAACACTTGCCCATTTTTTTGTGTTGTTTCTTGTGTTGTTTTAAAATCACACGATTCAATTGTTGATTTCCTTGAAATTTCGGTTTAGCAACGAAAAGTGGCCTTATTTATTGGTTTATTAAGAGTTTTTATTCGAGTTCATTTTGTCAAAGACTGACTACTTTGACAAGTTTTTACTTACTTGTTCCAAAGGATTGTAAAAAACGCAGGTTGTATGGCAAGGTTCCATGCGAATTGTATGGCCAAAGTAATTGGGGACTCTTTGCACCACAAGGTTAATTTTTGTATATTTATTTTACGTGTGTATTTGGTCAAAAAGTAAAGCCATGTCTGCAGCACAGGTACCGGCAGCAAACATCTAGAATTTTATGTTTTCATGCTATACATTGGCCACCGATATTATGTATTCTGGATTCTGTAGTACCTACTTTCTTTCTCAAAGAAAAGTTCAACCTTTTTGGATACAAAGGCACTCGGCACTTTTTATTCTTTCCTTGTATAACTAAAGCCAATATTTACGATTCTGTGAAATCAAAGTGTTGATGTTTCTGAACAAACCGGAAAAAATGCTGTATTACATCAGTTGCGTGCAACCGGCACGATTTTACACGGAACGTAAAATCCTTTTAGTCGAACGGATGTACTTAATGTTTCAGAATTTCAGTCTTGTTCCCTTACGTTTAGATTGAAAATTAAGCTGCATTTGTTTTTTAGATGTCATAAAAGACACGAAGCGTAAGGTTTCCTCTGCAATATTCCGGGTCGGTTTTCAATGAATTAGTCGATGTCACAGTAATTGTACGCTTTCTTTTTGCCGTCGCCCTTTTAAACGCGAATCTCGCATGTTTTGACCCAGTTTTTGTCGTGCTCCGAGATACCTACCTACTGATACTTTAATAGCCGTTTCGTACGAACAATCCAGTGCTCGTAGCATGTCAACGAGCCACTTCTTTTGTCACCCGTTTCATCGTGACGGCTGAGAACAATGGTATGCGGTGTACCTTTGTTGGGCGTGATTCTGTTAAAGCGGTGGTAGCCTACTGGGTAGGACATCGGACTCGAAAGCGAGAGACCCAGGTTCGATCCCCAGTGCGGGCATATACCTATGAATTAGTTTTCTAAGTTATGTACATTTGTGAAGTTATAGTGGCAATACCACTCGTTAACGGTGAAGGAAAACATCGTGAGGAATCCTAAGTGTCTGAGCTATTCACATACCTCAGCGCTTGAAATCGCCAATCCGCGGTGGGCACGCGTGGTGATTAAGCCCACACTCTCTCCCCGAGAGAAGGCCTGTGCCCTACAGTGGGACGTATATAGGCTGCTTATGTATTCTGTTAAAACTATCGGCATTCGGTATGCAACTCGTTTTGACCGACGCACGCCCAACATTTGTACAAATGGCCTTAGTCTGGGTGTTTTTTCCATATTTGAGATGTCCTTGCCTGGTGACCATAGCATAGGGTATCCTAGTTTGGGGCCAGGACGAGTGGGCACATTGTGTGGAAGTTATTATTGTTATTATTGTAACACGCGTGTCAGAAAAAGTCGTACGTTGTTATGTTATCTCAAAAAGCACGAGGATTTGATAAATGCTCTATAATCCAAAATCGTGGCTGTTTGAGTTGTGACAGTGTTTCAGCGGGAGTGTGTTATGTGCTCTTCAATTTATCCATTAGATTAGCCGACACGTATACTCACGCTTGTATCCCGGCAGGCAGAGAATAACGTTTGTCACTTGTCACGATTTTGATAAACCTTACCGATAAGCCTATTTACAATGATGCGATATTTCTTCCTTAAACCTTACGTTAAATATGAAAGCCGACTCGCACCACTTTCTTAAATGCGACTTAAGTAGCATTTAACTAAAACTCTTCATACACAATTGAATATCTATCAAACCCTCAGACCACATAATTAAAAAGTGTACTCGTTTTATTGCATTCATTATAAATGGCCGAAAGTGCGAGCGAGACAGAATGTCAGGTGTAACCTCTATTTTTTGTTCTGTGGGTGTAACAGCAACTAAATACCACGACTCGTAAGCCTACGCGTGAAAGTTGAACCGTTATAAAATATAAAACAATATTGCTGTTCTCGACCGTGAAGAAAAACATCCTGAGGAAACCTGAAGTGGGTGGAATTTTTAGCCTCTAAATAGGTTTTTAAAAACTGTCCTCAGCACGGGTTAGTGAAACAAAAAGAATATAAACCTGAAGTGTTTACATACCGCAGTGCTTGATACCACCAATCCGCCGTGGATACGCAACGGAAGTTAAAACCATGCCCTCTCCCAGAGAGAAGGTCTGTCCCTTGCAGTAGGACGTATTTAAATGGCTGGTTAAAATGTTGTGTATATTATTTATATTATTTATTTCACAGAAAGAAAGAAAGATTGACGAAACAAATATATCGAGCGAATGTGGGTGGAAGGGCCGGTAAGGGACGTCCCAGGCGGACATACTACGACCAAACCAAATAGGGGATGTAAGCAAAGGGCAAGATAAAGTGCCCGAAACGGGCGTGCATGCATGCAACGACTAATGAATGTTGAGGAAGCGAAAGTGTTGTGTCAGGATCGTGGCAAGTGGCAGTCCCTGGTCTCTGCCTACCCCTCTAGCATACAGGCGTGAGTTTATGTACGTATAGTTTATTTCATTCAGCTTTAACGCAATAAACCAAACCGTTGATAGAAATCATTAAATTACGGGAAGCAATAATATTTGTTAAGTGATTTGCTTGTCCTAGGTCATTAATTTAAGTCACTAACTCAAGAGATTTCAACCCCTATTAGGTATATATGTATTGATTCTGATAGTATTAAAAAAAAATTTCACCAAAGCCTAAGTTGAATGAAACTGAATAAACGATGTTCTCAGAGCTAGAACTTAGAATCAACACCATCTCAAACTTAACATGCAGTCAGTTTCACATTCAGCTATTTTACAACAAAAAAAAAAAAAACAATAAACGTTGATTAGCTGACGATGGTACCACAGTAGAACCACTGGATTCCCAGCAAAAACTTATACGAAACAATATTCAAATACAAACAAAGGAGAGGATTACTCCGAAACAATTCGTGGTTAAGATTGCGCTGCGCAAACTGTATTATATTGAATTCAGAGAACTGAGTTGATCTCGAAAGATCCTAGATTGGGCTTAGAGCACAATACATCAACTTGGATTGGGGCTACAGTGGATGAAAACTTTGCCTTTACAATGTATTTAGGGAAAAGCAAATGATGAGTCTTCAGTTGGAGCTCAGAGTTTGATACCATCCACGCTGCCTGTAAAATCATAATATCACATTTCGCTACAGAAAAGTCAAGTAAAACTTTAGTGGGTCATTATAATCATCAATAGAATTACTTTTTATGAGACTTACCCCCAGTTTCTTGTACACTAACAGCTGTCAATTGACCAAAGTGCATACAAAAAAAAACCACCGACAGCTGTTAACAGTAGATTAACAACTTGTTAGTGTACGAGAAACCGGGGGTTACTTTCAAATTGCCAAATACAAAATCCGCTGTTTTGTAAATTTCACAGGTAGTATTTTTTGGTATAGAACAGCTGAATTTTTTTTGACGATTTCAGTGACGATCCCATAATAAAAGTTGTTTGTACTGAAAAGAAGAATAACCTCTTTTAGTTTTACCGGGCCTTTCTGCAACCACAGTGTAAATGCGAAAGTAACCGCGTTAGGTCTCTCAAAGTTGAATAGATTTAAATAAGATTTAGCAATCATACCTATAGATTGCATCCTAAGAAAGGACAAAGGATATCTTTTGTCTGAATAATTAATAGGTTGCAATAGGGATTAAACGTTTCATTCAAATATCACGCGAACGACGTCGCGGGCACAGCTAGTATTCTATGTTTATTGAGTTTGAAATTGCATAGCGGACTTTATTTATTTTGCGTAATTTATTTAAAAAAAATCAAAGTCAAAGTCAAAGTCAAAAATTTTTATTCACTATAAAAACAAAATGTTTACTTAATGAACGTCAAAGCTGTTAGTTTCACAATTAATAGATTATGCGGAGAAGAAGCTAACAAAGAAACTCCACATTTATTTTTTTCAAAACAGGTTTGCTTAATTAACAGAGTTTTCAACTTAAAATTACACTACACTAGATACAATCGTTCCGTTGACATTATTTAATACCAGACATCCTTGTCTTCCAAATAATCCTGTTATAAAAGGCTTTTTTGCACTGAGTATACTGTACATTTTTTAAACCGCATCGGTGGTAACTCTAATATATCTTGAGGAATCTTAGTGTAGAACCGTATACAGGGCCCCAATCAAATTAATGACACCAATCGTAAGTCATTATTATTATTATTTTAATACTTTTTTGCACAAATATACAATGTAAGTGTACAAGGGTGTGCTTAATGCAAGAAGTTTTCACTTTCAGAAAACTTCATTCATACTGAATAAATAAACCTAACCTAATTTTTAGGGTTCCGTACCTCAAAAGGAAAAACGGAACCATTATAGGATCACTTTGTAGTCCGTCCATCCGTTCGTCTGTCTGTCAAGACCCTTTATCTAAGAACGTGTTTTGGACGTATCAAGTTGAAATTAAAACCATATACAAAGTTGTGAAGAAATCAAACTTCTAACTTAACTAAAAAAAGTTACGGCCGTCAATGCCGTAAAAAACGTATATTTCGACACTCTCAAGGGAACAAAAATTTATAGTGTACTTTCCGTTGACTCAGAACTATGAACTTTGGCAAGCCTAATTTTCATATTATACTACAAGTACAGGGAAAAATCTGAAACTATACATTTCTAACTAAATCATAAAAAAAATGTCTTTGAAGCTCGGGAAAAGCCCGGAAAAACTGCGAGACTACAAATTCGTACGGAACCCTACGTGGGCGAGTCCGACTCGCACTTGTCCGGTTTTCTATCTAATCCATAATTATATACAAAAGTTAATTGCAGTTTCCTTAGCCTCCGTTTCTGAAAGAGTGTTCAAATGTAACAAGAGATTAATCTAAGATTAATTCAAAATACCGGCACGTGATTGGCTGAAGTCAGCTTGACGTGAGATTAACATGAGATTAACATTTGATCGCTCTTCTAGAAACCGAGCGTTAGTCTCGCTAATACTCGAGAACGGCTGAACCGATTTGGCAATTTTTTTTATATCTGTTAAAGTCAAAGGAAAGTTTAAACGATGAGAAAATAAAATGGTACAGGTGACAAAAAAAAAGATAGACGAAGTTCACAGGATCATCTAGCATACAATAAAAATAATGGATCAAACGATAACAGTATACAACTGAAACAAAACATAGATTAGTTTAATTAATGCAAAGCGAATGCGGGTAACAGTCTTCATACAACCAGTTCGAAGTTAAACTAATTCCTTGGTAGTTGGAAGCCGAGGATCTTTTGTAATTTGATTAAGTTTCTCTGTCTGCGGTGGTAGCGCGGTCGGTAGAACGCTTGCATCACGTTCAGGAGGTCGTCGGTTCGAACTCCGGCGCATGTATCAATTACTTAGTTCTCTAAGTTTCGTACATTTGTGTACTTGCTACACAACGTGAAGGAAAACATCGTGAGTGAACCCAAGTGCCTGCGCTTGAAATCGCCAATCCACGGTGGGTAAGGGTGGTGAGTAAGCCCATACTCTCTCTGAGAGAAGGCCTGGGGCCTGAAGTGGGAGGGATAAAGACTGCATTTTGTAACTCCGTCTATTGAATTTAGGTTAATAATAAGTCAGTAAAGTTACATTAGAAAAACGGCGTTAAAATTCTCTTCCATGGTCTTTTGAATAAGAAAATCTAGTACCTTTAACCTCTGTCATACGTCTTTAAGTTTGTACAAGAGATTTTTAAGCTGATAGATTTTGACCTTGAAAAGGACAATAAAAAATGTCATCATTATTATAACGCTGCTATAATTTTTTTACTAATTATTATATTAAAAAAAATATATGATCTCTTTTTCTTCTTAGTCTGTCTTCTTAATTTTAATTCTTAATCTTTTGAATAAGAAAATCTAGTTACCTTTAACCTTTGTCATACATCTTTAAGTTTGTACAAGAGATTTTTAAGCTGATAGATTTTGACCTTAAAAAGAACAATAAAAAATGTCATCATTATTAAAATGCTACTATAGTTTTTTTAATAATTATTTTATTAAAAAAAATATATTATTAGTATTAATTCATTATTTAATATTTATTATAATTTGTTATGATGGGTCCTTTACAATTCTACAGATTAAACAAACAATCGCCAACCCGCCTGTCGATCGCCAACCCGCCTGCCAAGCGTGGCGATTATGGCAAAACCCCTCATGGTTATGATAACTACGAAAGAGGCCTATGTCCTGCAGTGGGCGTCAAATGGCTGATGATGATGATGAAACAAACAAAAGGGAAATAGAATATTCTGTGACGGCCCAGTACTTTTGTCTAAAAGACTCATAAAAGACTAGAGGCGGTGCATAAAAATGCTGGCGGTAAAAAAGGGACAATGGCACATTGCGCTATTCAAAATTCAAAATACCACGCTCAAAAGTTATGTCCACACCAGTGCGCTTTCGATTTCGATTTGATGTTCTACTTGCGTTTCAAGTTTATTATTATTATTGAAATTCTTTATTGCATTTAAACACATAGGTGAACTTAATGCTACTTACCATTATCTACCAGCTTACCTAAGTTTTGAAGAAAAAATTAACAGGTAGTGCAACTTAGAATATAAAATATAGTAATTACTTCTTAAAATCGTATATATGTATAAAAATAAAAAAATAAAAATAACATACCCAGGGGAAAAATTATAATGTGATATCTACATGTGAGCACTTTCAGTTCGTCCTGCGTCAAACGCTGCGCCAGCGCCATTAGACGCATGCAGATTAGTGTCCACACCAGTGCGCTTGTCGCATGTAACTTGTCTGTCTACCTCACGCGCCTCGGTTTGGTTAGTCATGGACGCGACACTTGTAGCTATTAGTGCAACATATTTAGTGTTAAGTGCAAGGAAAATCGCAAGAAAAAGTGATTCTGGATGAAATATTATTTGAAAAAAACGGAACAGCTCATTATTGAAAGACTTAGAGTTAAACAATGACGTTCTTTTTAAAAGGTTCCCACGATTGTCTTAGAGCCACTTTCTACAGTAGTGGAGCCAAAAATTACATTTACATTTTTCTTTACCAAAACGCACGAAATGCTGCTCGCCAAATCCACCGGCGTTTATCCAAACGTGCGCTGGCGGCCTGCACTGCTGTTCAACTAATTTTGAGGCATGCGCTATTGCATGCGCTATGGTTGCTCGGGCATGCGTCAAGGGAAAACGCGAGATGAACGTGTAAGCGCACTGGTGTGAAGTGAACATACCAATAATCTCACACAATGCAAGGCGAAGCGCTGATAAATCTAATTATTATTTCAAAATACTTGGGACGTCAAACACTGAAAGAATAAAACAGATGCTCTCCTATTTCTGCTCAACGCGGTCAATAGAAATGGAAATTCTACGCATTAAATGAATTCAATGGGTACTTTGGGTAATTTTGTTAAGAGGTTGGTTCGCTATATTCACAAGCCGTATGCCGTCATTAAGTAATACGATTAATAACAATAAGTTAAAAAATGTACAGGGTGTAACGGAATCCCTAAAAATGTCTGAAAATAGGGGGAAAACTCGTCAATGCGGACAAGTTTTGGTATGGGGAAAACTTCGAAATTGGGAAAAATTGTCAAAAGTTCCATTGGATTTTCATTGAATATATTTTAATGCCACCGGTGATGACTTTAGTAAGGAGCACCTGAAACTGTTTTTTTTTACTATTTCAAAGTTTTCCCCATAGTAAAGGATGTTGGTATTAACGAACCACCATTTTCAGATAATGCTGGATTTTTTTACACCCTGTACCTATATGACGAAAGTAAAATCGAGGCTAATATATTGAGTAAAAGACTTGCGGAAAAATATTGCCTTGTAGCTTAAGCGGCTTGACTAATTTATATAAATGAGATGTCAGATGTCAAAGCGTCCACATTGCTATAAAGTAGACTTCGCAGATAAAATAAAGTGCTGAATATGCAAGTGTTTTCTTTAATTTTTTGACTTCTAGTGCAAACTGTTTACATTTATACAGGGTTATTTCGCAATTCGTGAGACACCCCAATTAGAGTTTGTATTTGGCAAACTTTTTTGTTCTTTGGGATTTTTCTCAGACTTTTTAAATCTGTATACAACTAACAGGCTTCCATAGACAATAACGTTACATAAATTCTTTTCTCATCGGCGATTTTGTTTTTTGTGACGTCACAAAATATTTATGACGACAACTCATATCCTTCATTTGATACTTTTTGCATCAAAATTGATCGTAATTTTCAGGCAACAAGACGATACTTTTGCCCCAGTAAGAATAACGCGAGCACCGGAAGAGTCCAAAAAATTTACTATCTGATTTCGGCTTTACTGACCCCATTTACACCGACGGGAGTCTAACTCTTAAATATAATGGTGTTGACCCCTACAGACCCAACTTTGACCCCCGCCTTTTCTTCCGTAGCACATGCGCTGGTCTCACGCGCACACGCAAAGCCTGGAGTGCGAGGAGCACCTCCTAGCGCGATGCAGCAACCGGCCTCGGGTGAACTCGGCAATATTCGTGTCGGCCGAGCCAACCGGCTTCGCGGGCTTCGACGCCGGAGAGTTCCTGCGCCGACACGGCTCACAATCGCGGCTGTGTCGGAAGGCGAGGTTAGTACTTCAGTAGTATTGGGCTGGGTGAGTATCAAGCCCTAGAGTCTAGTAAACACATAGTTTTTCAGTAGAATTATGTAAGCACGACAATAGTTGTTATTTGCCTCTTTTTGGTAGTCTACAATCGCAGTACAATGTTATACCAATAGTTATAACCCGCGCAAATTAAATAGGATCGAATCGCGCGAGGCTCTGAGCTAAGTTGGTTTATAAGGGTGGCTTATACCATCGGAATGCGATTGGTTTCTAGACTACCAATAGTGTCAATGAAACAACCATTACCGTTCTGGTATAATTATATTGAACAACTATTCATTTTAGTGATTCTCTGGTCTAGCAGGTAGCAGGTGTGTGATACGGCACCGAGGGACCTGTTTCATAGAACTTCAATTCGTTGTTTACTATGACAAATCGATGTACATTGTAAAGTTTATTAACCCACGGATTAACAACTAGGAAGACTCAGCTACACAATGAACATCGAACCGTCGTAACTAACTACGAATTGTAGTTTTATGAAACGCGGCACAGTTCTTTTAGTAAATTGTACGTTTTAAACATCCATAGATTAAGCTCGTGAATCAGAGCGAAGTCTGGTCGGAGTCTTGTGACAAAGAAGGAAACAAGTGAATCCGGATTAGATTAATATTATTATTTTATTATCACACGCGACGCGATGCGAGGCGCGGCGCCTGGCAGGCTCGTCATGTAAGGTCATAAGAGTCAAACGGCGGTTGCTGTAAGACTGATTTATATTGACTAATTGAAGGTACGAGTACTCTACAATATCAACAAGAGTGGCACCACAACTGCGGTAATGCGTTTGATTTGCAACACAGATCTTTGTTTCAAATCTTGCAGGGGGTAGGCTTACATTGATTAGTACAAATGGCCATAGTCTGGGTTTTACTTAATTTGAAATGTCCTTGCCTGGTATCTGTAGCAAACGATATCCTGGTCGGTCCCAAGCTAGGATACCTTTTGCTGATACTTTTAATTCGTGAAATTTTTGTGAATACTGAAAAATTGATCAATCGCAGGTCGGCAGACAACATCCCACTAACCTCGCTGAGTGACTCGTCAGAGCGTCTATGCAAAGCAAAACCACGGGAGGACACAATAAATGAAGAAGCTTCAAAGTCAGACGACACGGGAAGCGTAGAAACGGTCCGCCACTTCGGCCTGCCCATCCTCTCAGTGTCGGGACCCTCCCCTCCAGACGAGGACTATGATCAGATAGATGAGTACCTGTAGCATTTCCACACCGGCTTCCAGCTCAAATATGTGCTGGAAAAACAGAGACCGCCATGGCCGTGTCCCGCACAAAGTACGGAGGAGCTAGGTGACGCGATAAACTGCTAAACTGTGGTGTTCTGTTCGTAAGTGTACATGTGCTGCAGCTGGAAATTCGAGCAACGAAGTTAAATAACTTGGTTTTACAAAATGTCTTGTTATTGGGACCATTGGGGTGAAGTGTCTCTCTTTGGAAACTTTCCACTGTTCGCAAGTTATTATTCTTTTAAAAGTAAGTGTATTTTCTACGACGAATTTAGTGGTGTTAACTGTGGATCTGTCACATTTCTCTCTAGTTGGTTAAGAAATGCACAATAATGTAATCTTTATTTCGATAATTAACAGTGCCACTTTTAATGTTTATATTTAGGAATTCCAAAACTCTTAGATCCGGTTGGACAAGTAAAAAAGATGTAAATAGAATGTTTTCTTTAGGTAAGGATTTTACAAGAACGTAGAGTAGATGAGAATAACTTGAACGAGATATATTTATAGTTTTTGGAGTACGTGTGACATTTGACTAGATAATTCCATTTACCACTTAGAGTAAATTTTGTAATTCATTTGGGTAATTTGTCTAGGCGTAAGGTTTAGGAACACT
The DNA here is from genome assembly GCA_947308005.1 of Yponomeuta malinellus. Classification (NCBI taxonomy): domain Eukaryota; kingdom Metazoa; phylum Arthropoda; class Insecta; order Lepidoptera; family Yponomeutidae; genus Yponomeuta; species Yponomeuta malinellus. The sequence goes on along the minus strand of OX371006.1, from coordinate 7,137,105 downwards.
AGGTAATAGATAATGAAAAAGTATAAGGTTGAATTTTGGTCCAATGATAGCATGTCAATAATAAATTTTGCACATAATTTTTTCAGTTCCAAAAGTTTTTTTTTCTCAAACCGAATACTAATATAATAACTTTAACGTGAAATGGAAGGCGTAAGAAGAGGTCACGATATAAGATGAATATAATTTGAACTAAGTAATATTACTATCTTCAAGCAATCATACATAGAGCAAGTATTTTGGTCATAAACATATATAATATCTTAGTGGCAATATAATATTTTGGAAAAAATGATTTTATTGGTTAGATTGCGTCAATTAGAAGGACTATGGAATAGAATAGTAGCATATTTAAATTATCAATTATTTAAAAATCTTAGCACCTATTACAGGACTGGTGACATGGGACCAGCTGGTTGTCTGGTGAAAAAGTACGCGTTTGGGCCTTAGAAGATTTTTCTAAGCTTTTTGACTCTATTTGAGCGAGCACGTGCTATATTTGAAATCGTCTAAAATTATGGAAAAACATACGATGCATGAAATCATAGATTAAACTGAATATTGTGCGTGAAAAAATATGTATATTACTCTAATCTAAGACTATGATATTCCCTCCACTATGTATTTGTATAGAATTGAAACTATTCCTGGAGAAATATTTACCTTATTGTGTGCACATAATTTTATATCGAAGTAATTTATCAAAAATACTCAAAATAATATCAACAATAACAGGGCAAATTACAAATATACTTACTATTACAGAGAACTTCGATTGGACAACTGTTTGTTAGATCGTTAGTCGTTCTCTGTAAAAAAAATGTTTTTCATTTCATTTTTATCTAGAAATTGTGGAGACCAAAAAGTTTATTACTATCTATGATCTACTAAGATAACAATAGAAGCGCAGCGGAAGAGGTAGTGGGTTTCCAATAGAAATAATGTTCAATACCATTAATCTGTTATCTTGATAAATCTGTACCAACCTGTAACATATCTAGTTGATAAGATTTTCCTCATAGGATAATGAAGTTTTTAAAGAAAATGTTTTGTTTCCCTTAAGACATTGGTCGACCGTTGAAAAAATAATGAGCTGCAGGCAATAAAAATATTGTATTGAATTATTCATAACTTAACACACTTTTTGGCACTTAAAACGTTTCAAACAACTAAAGTAAGTAGGTATGTTCCTTAAATAGAATTAATTTCAATATGGTCGTGTGCCAATTTATTTTTAATATTATTTACGTGTTTGCTTAAAGCTTGAAATGGCTTGTTTAACAGTGGCCATACAATCCAGCAAAAAAAAAAATAAAAAACTTTGGCCTTTGCATCTAGGCAATGAGATGATTTATACAGCGTACTTTTATTCACACTAGATGGGTGAGGAGACCATTCGGACGCTGCAGTGCCTGGGACATGGTTTATTAGATGGAGGAGGATTGCCAAGTACCTATACCATCCTGACAGCTTAGTCGCCCTAGCCCACAGGAAAGATAAGTCAAAGCGTGCGGAGCCAACCAAGCCGCGGGTTTCCTCACAATGTTTTCCTTCACGGTTAGCGTGGGGTATTGCTACTACAAATTGGCAGATGTACGTAACTTTCAAAATAAACAAAGTCATACGTACATGCCCGCACTGGGATCAAAACTCATCAAAATCCAGTAAGTAGCAACTTAAATCTGAGTTTGAAATTACGTAGTTAATATTGCGAATTATTGAGATTACTAATTTATTTTCCTAGCAACTCTGAATATAATTAATCTTAATAAGAAATATTTAATGCTCATATTTTTAAACGATAGAATAAAATTATACCTACTATTATATTTATACTAAACTAAGTACTCAAGTTATTACATAACTGTATAAAAATATTTACAATCCTTACGTCTATTTACTATCACGAGAAAAAATAAAAATAAACTACAAAACCAGACTCTTTGATTGCTCTCCAAACTTAACGTTTCCAAATTTGTCAACTATAAAATGGACCCCGTGATCACTATAACTGAACGTTTCCCAATTTGTTTCAAACGAGACATTAGCTGCAACATACAATCAACCCAACCTATTGCTGGCATGAAATCCTTGTCATTTCTGCCTTTTAGTTTCAACTTATACGGGTACAATTTTACGAAGTTATAAGAACAAGAATGCACTTTAAATAGTCTAAGATAAGTATGCTACTACCGTACTTAATCCTTGTATGTTTCTTACTCAATCACACAATAACGGCTGAACGGATTTCATTAAATTTGGCTTACAGATAGACAAAGATCTAAATTTAGACTTTTTATATATTATACTTTTTATCCAGGTAATGCGTTCCCATCGGATAATATTTTATGTATCTTTTTTTCAAGCCAAACTCTAATATTTATTTATTGCGTTGCTATGGTAACAAGAATCGTGTAAACGGGTTCTGTGGCGGACGAATCTCTCCCTTTAAACTATAATGTTAAGTTTTTTATCAATGAGACTGATAGAGATTGTCGGTATTGTCTTCCTACAAATGATATTACTTCTTTTTGGTCATGTCGTAACATCTTTTCATTAAATGTTTTTATTCTATTTGCAAAATGTTAGGCCCGATAAATAAACTTCACATAGAAAGTCAGGGGTGAAGAGGGAGTCAAACCCGCGCCGGTTAGTTAGTAAAAGCGCTGGCACAATATGCTAGAGACGCGCGCGGATTTGAATTCCGCTTCGGCCAAGAATTTTTTATTCAATACATAGAAGTTTTGTTCAAATTATTTCAACGTAAATAATTTTTATTCTGTTTGTTAGAGAAGCGCTCATCTATTTTTAGTTTGTTTGTTGAGTTTACTGATTGAACTTCAGTTGACACTTGACACTTGTTCAATCGGAATCGAACCCACGACCTCTGTTTTGGTAGTCAAGCGTGTTCTCGTTCGACCAATGAGGCAGTCTAAGGAAGCTTACATGTAGGGAAAACGTGTCTGGAATGGAACATACATCCATGCTCTATCAAGTGTTCGGTGGACATTACAACAAATATGTTACGAATGATCAGTTATTGCCTACAGATTCAACTGGTTTCAATGGCCAGTGTGGAGTTAATTTCTCAGCAAAAGCGCTGTATCGGCTGAACTGTTTTATCCGATCGTAAATTATTGATGATTATTGATTAAAGCGAAAGCCGCCTACTACGTATCGATTGTGGAGTCCCACGTTAATTTTGTAAATACATACCTACTTATAACCGAGTGTAGGTACGCGAGTTCGGACAAAGACTTGTCTGTGTAATTGAATGGATTTTACAGTGGAAGACATTTTTACTTTATTTATATGTGAAAATGTAATGTTTAGATAAATATTTTAACTGTTATTAAAGCTCGATTATAATTATGTTATGAATAAAAAGTCATTATGAGGCACCAGTCAAAAATTAGTTAGGGGTTAAAAGTCGATTGATACAAGTAGCAGTCAATATAACGTCATTGTAGGATAGATTCGTCATATCCTTTATTATATAAGTAGCTTATATACGTCCCACTGTAGGGCACAGGCCTTCTCTCAGCGAGAGAGTATGGGCTTAATCACCACGCGTGCCCACCGCGGATTGGCGATTTCAAGCGTTGAGGTATATGAATAGCTCAGACACTCAGGTTTCCTCACGATGTTTTCCTTCACCGTTAGCGAGTGGTATTGTTACTATAACTTCACAAATGTACATAACTTAGAAAACAAAGTCATAGGTACATGCCCGCACTGGGAATCGAACCTGGGTCTCCCGCTGCCGAGTCCAATGTTTTACCCACTAGGCTACCACCGCTCCTTTATTGAAAACCATAAATTAACAAAATAATTACATAAAATTTTTTCTAAAGGCGAATTTATGTCTAAGAGAGATCTTTTTAAGCCAAACTTAGTATATGATGGTAGATTTAGTGATTAAAGAAACATGTAATTGTGGTTTCCGTGTGGCGCTGGATTAAGAAAAGTGTCACTCCATTTCCTTCCGTAGATGTCGTAGATGGCGACCAAGAAAATACATTACCAAGAGACGGGCAACAGCGTCTTCCTGAGATTCCAAGCGCATACTGCGATCGCCAACCCGCCTGCCCAGCGTGGTAATTATTGCAAAACCCTTCATGGCTTGGAAAACAATGAGGGAGGCCTACAATGTCCTGCAGTGGGCGTCAAATGGCTGATAATGATGATGATGGCAATTGTGGCAGGCAGAAATACAACCTGCAGACATAAATGTAAAGCTCTATGTATTGTTGATTGTACGTTCAATATTCAAATTAGAAGCGATCTAATGTCATAAACAAAACAATATGGGGGAACAGAAGATAAGTAGCAAAACTAAAGTGCACTTGGGGTAATCCCTCGTCTTCCCTATAATAGAGTATGGCGCGGAGGTATGATGCCTGCGAAGACAAGACCTCTGCAAAATTTACGCGTTCGCGATATAGTGTTGGAGATGGCTTTTGAGAACCGTCGGACTGTCATCTTAGAACTCTTCATCAAAAAGCGCCTGTCGACGTTTTGCCAAGAATAAGTCATCAGCATCAGGTGTTCTCTCAAGCATATTTTGAAGAGGCTGATGATCACCGGCTAGTTGGATGGCAAACGTGCCAGAGGAAAGGCACCCACAAAAAGGGTCGGATGTTATAAAAGTGTCAACCGATAGTAGCATATACCAGGCCACTCGGCGGAAAACCGTTCGCTGTCGAAACGAGCGACCCATGATCGTGATCCTCAGAAATTAGGGAACGGCGAAGATGAAAAAAACACGAGTGCTTTAGTTTTAGTAGAGCTATTGAATATTACAGAATAGGTAGTGACTAATGGCCGTTTCTTATACATACAACATGGCTACTGTCAGTTGAAATTGACAGTTCTTTTGAGTATAGGAAACGACCATAAGACGACGGTTCACATGCGACGACGGCTCACGTTACTCTCCTAATACATTCGTACTAAGTGTGAAATAGAAAACCAAATAGAGGTGGTTTATTTCAACGTTTAAACATATGCGACATAAACTATATTGAATTTTAACTTAGTTACGCTCAAATTAAATTAAAATAAAAGTTTTATGTGGCCGATAACTTCTCGAATGGAGACCACATATCGGCAAGCGCAGAAAAGACGACTAGCCAAAAGATGGACAGATGACCTCAGCTAGCCGCTTCTAACCGGTCTTTTTGGAAATCCATGGAGGAGGCCTATGTCCAGAAGTGGACTTCTTGTGGCTGAATGATGATGATGTGGTATCTAAAGTAAGAATAAGCTTAATAAATTTACTAACTTGGTATTGGTATTGGTGGCGATTGAGGTTTCCACAACTCAACTTCTTAAGAGCCTATTTTGCGTAAGAGGAACTTAGTATCTAAGAAATATTCTTGCCACCCACTCCTCCAGAAACACCAGCAGCTTGTTTATGTCTCTGCAGGCCTCTCACAATGTCCCCGGGCCTCCGGGCCACCCCTGTGCATTCTACCAGCACGTGGGCGGCTGTTTCTTCTGCATCCATGCATGCTCTGCATAGAGGACTGTCTATAGCACCTATTTAAAAAATATGTTTATTATAATGACCGTGACCTGTGAGAGCTCCCGTTGCAATGCGGAGTTGCGCCTTATTCAGACGTAGCAGGCATCTGGAGAGGCGAGGGTTTCTGCCGGGCACTGTAGATCTGGCCTGCCTAAATCCATCGTCTAGGGTATTAGTGATTTTATTTAGGTAACCACATTTACTAACTTAGATTTGTAACAGCCTGACTCAATTACGACTCATATCTCTAGAATACATATTACACAAACGATTTTCATAACATAACATGAAATAACATTCAATTTGAAATGAATTACCTCAAAATTACATTAAGATTAACACCCTTGCGAACAAGGAGCAACTGTCTGTTGGTTTAGGATGCCAACTGCAACAATGTTCGCAAGTCTTAACTGTTTACACGGAGGGTAAACAGTGACACGAATGGTAAAATACAGAAGCTTCAACTTGAACTGTCATTGAAACAGGTCTTTGAAATATCATCCCGTGTACAGTACATACTTACTTGTGGAATGCTTTAAAACATGAGTGTTTTCCTTCCTTTTTTCCGGCTTTTTTCCTAAAAACATCCACTACAAACATGTCACTTATGAAGAAGAACACGGGGAAACGAAATCTGCGGGTGTATTTTGTATTAATTATGATTATTTCTTTATTTGTATTGTGTTTAACCTAATATCATCATCATCAACCCATTATGTCCCCACCGAGGGGCACGGGTCTCTTCCCTGAGGAAGGTATAGGCCATACTCCACCACGGGGGCCAAGTAACCTAATATGTAATTGAACAATTGAATCATTTGGTTGCAATAAAGTTGAGAAGAATTTAGGTCGGTGGGGTACAAAGATTCTCAAGTAGAGACCGCGAATTGGCAAACGCAGCGTAGGATCCCCACCAACTCGCTGGACGATCTGAGGCAGATTGCTGGCAGCAGCTGGATGAGTATGGCCGAGGACAGAAACAATTGCCTTGGGGGAAGTCCAGCAGCGGATGAATGTGGGCTGATTGATTTATCTAGCCTGTATCTAAGATCGAGAGGATCTGCCAAGGTGCAGCGTGAGTTGATAAAGAAAATACGGGTTTTTGGATTACGCACGTCATACGAACTAAATTGCTCTGTAAAGGCGAATAAGTGTACATTATAACTAGCCCAATTTATTTACTTCTGTCCCTCTGTGTTGGGTGACGCCAACGTCCATATTTCATTTCAACAGATGGCAGGCGGGCTTAATCGTTTATAACCCCTGAGTTATTACCGACACTGTGGCCCAGTAACGGGTTGTTATGGGTCAGTCTGAATGTATTGCGTTATACTGACCCATCGCTATTATAATTTTAAGCTCCGAGATAGTATGTCATAAAAGATAATGGCGTCGACTTCCGCAGATATCTATAGAGATAGAATTTAGTCAGAATTATTCAGGCTGAGACAGATGAAAATGATGATTACGATAAGAGAATGATGCTGATTTGACAGCCTACTCATATTAACAAAGAAATAGTCTAAAAATATTCTAGATTTTAGCGTATTTTGTAGTCATATTAGTGTAGTGTGTACCGTGTACCCAATTTTCGCTTCAAATGCACGGTAAGGTCAGATACAAGTTCATTATTTTGAGATGGGACTGGGACAGGCAATGGCGGCCGGTAGCTGCGCTGTACCGTCAGTATAAGAAAGTTAGGCGATTAATTAACTTACTGAGGTGTAGGGATATATAGATAATATTGGGACTTAATCTTAAAGCGGGTGTCTTAAACGCTTTAAGTCCTAATTCCGTCTTACGGTCTTACCAAGTTTACAATATAGAAAATTGGCAAAAAAACAAATTTCTTGGCCCACATTTCTCAATAAAAACTGACATATGAAGATTTGAATAGCTCTCTTAGCTATTCAAGTCTTCATATCTCAGTTTTTATGTGTAAAATGTCTGTAATTTTTAGGGTACCGTACACAAAGGATAAAGGACCCTATTACTAAGACTCCGCGCTGTTCGTCCGCTCGTCTATATGTGTATTTCTGTTGCCGCTATAATAGTTAATACGAAAAACCGAATAAAATAAATATTTAAGAGGGCTCCTATACAAACGAGATTTTTTTGCTGGTTTTTGCTCGATATTAATAACCGCAACAGGTAGACGCTTAAAATATTTAAATGTTGTATAATACATAATGGTACGGAACCCACGAGTCCGACTCTCATTTGGCTGGTTTTTATTTTTTCTAGTCTCGACTTAACCACATTTGTCATAAGCTAACTCGTTCTTTAGGGTCTGGGCAAGCGTACTCCAACTAAAAACAATGTTCAAGTACTGCAGCATCCGCGTGGCCTTCACCCATCAGGCCAAAGTTTTTTTTTACTCGTTCTTTAGCAGTCAATATAAGTGTATAAGCAAGCAAGAGAGATGCCAGACAGCAGCCCGATCTTAATGCCAGCCACATGACGGATGGGAGGAAGTGAGTAAATCCTAAATTAGTTCATTAATTTCGTACGAGCCACGTCGTTAAGGCAGCTCACTGATTGCCTCTAGTTAATAGAGAACGCCCGAGAAATTATCAGGCAATTCCTTTGCCTCGGCTTCGTGTAAAATTTACTAATTACCTTCTCAGAAAAGATTGCTTTACATCAAAGGAAAATGCACTATAGAAGTTAATAACTGCCGAAGCGGGTGACCTGGGGAGCGATTCTCTTAAATGCATATTTATTCAATAGAGTGATAATTGATAAGTTTGGCAAAAGCCATGCGAATGGTGGCGAGGTGGCCGGGTCGCCTATACCCCTGATATGGTTGAGACTGACGATGGCTGACCCCAGCGTTATGCTCGTGGAGTGCTGTGTATTTTTACTTTCGTAACAGTAGAGTAATGTTTATTTCTCCATGTTGTTGATTGCACACGTGGGATTTTTGTTAGGTAGGTATTTGTACCAACAAATGTATTATACTTGAGAAAGGATGGTCACCGTGGAGTTTTCTTTCGCTCTTCACTAAAACTCGACCCGAAGACCGCAGATATCATTGTACATTAACATTCAACAGGCAGAATGTAAATTTATATTATTACATACACACATACATACATAAACTCATGCCTTTATCCCAGAGGGGTAGTCAGAGACCAGAGACTGCCACCTACCACGATCCTGACAGATCACTTTCGCTTCCTCAACATTCAATAGTCGTTGCATGCACGCACGCCGGTTTCGGGTACTTTTTTCTTACCCTTTGCTAATACATCCCCCATTTGATTTGATTTATATCATATAACACATTCTTTAAAAATTTTAACTGGCTACCTGTTACGGTTGCAAAGATCCCTTTAAAGGACGTACGGACAGACAAACAGACAGCGGTGGCAGAGTAATGGGGTCCCGTTTAACACCCTTCTAGTTCAGAACCCTAAAATGTGACTTATTATGCAACGCATACACTCATTCGTTTACTTTCTATAGTTAGCATTCGTTCGGTCGAAAGCTCGTACATATGTACACTCTAATAGGTTGCGTTAAGGGTGAATTTGCAACAAAAATGCAAAGGTTGAACTGCTGTCGACTGTACCCGGTATCACAAGTAGTTCAAGGTCCTAAAAGGCTTCACCTAACAACTGACAATTTAGCTCGCGACAGTTTCGTGAAAACTCTTTGAAGTGGTAATTGGGATCCATTGTTTTAGTAAATTATACCCTTAATTTCTATCTAGATTTTAAGCAGAACTACAGTTGGATTCTAGGTTCGGTGGACTAACGCACATACATAAGTGCAAAACACGATTTTTTGAGGACGTGAAAAAAACTTATTATCTAAAAAAAATTAAATAAAAATTAAAAACCGACTTCGAAACACTACAGCACTAAAAAGTAAAGAAATATGTATACATGTAGGTATAGTAGAAGTATAATTTGGATTCGGTGCCCAAAATGCATGTACTAGTCATGAAACTGGGCACCAACTACAAATTATACTACAAATTATAAATTTCTATTTTTAGTGGGGGAGCGGGAGAAAAATAAAGTCCTTTATAACTATAATTTACCCTGCTTAATTCGTTGCTTTAAAATTTGATGTTCTCAATTTCCATCTCCGAAAGTCTTCACCAGAACATCACCAACTTAACTTGTCACTACTTTTACGCCATTTTATGAAACATACGGATATTACTAAAGGATCAGCCCCATTAGGCATTTTTTACTGCTGTCAATTGAAGAGTTCCGTTCTCCATCTCTGAAAGTCTTCATTAGATCTTCATTAAATTAAAATGTGACCAATGGGACGTTATATCTATTCGAACAAAAAAATAATTGTCAAAATCGGTTAAGATTTAATGGAGTTATGCGAAAACATAGCCAGAAAAAAAAATATCCGCGTCGGATTGACCTCCTCCTTTTTTGAAGTCGGTTAAAAATGACTTTACAACATTTTTGCTATCTTTATTATGTCAACGGAGAGCTGTCTTTTTTTATAAAAATTAAGAAACTGCTATTTTAACAACTTATGTGGTGTATACTAGGGGATTCAATAAGTAGTGAGAATGAATAAGATGCAATTAAGTTTTATCAAATGTTAGGTATTTTACTTTTTAACATAGTCACCTTTTAGTTGTATACACATAGCATAAATTTTTCTAAGCCTAAAACTCCTTTCATAAACTTTTTTTTCGTCGTCACCTTTTAGTTCTATACACATAGTATATAATTTTTCTAAACCTAAAATTCCTTTCCTAAAAAAAATCTTCATCTTGATTCTCAAAAAACCTTTTACTGCGGCGATCACTGCGTCATCATCGTCGAATTTCTGACCGCTATCTAAATATTCTTTCAGTTTCGGAAGGTCTGGAGAATATGGAGGGTGTTCTACCAATTTGAAGCCAGCACCATTGATGGCAGCCATCGCAACTTTGGGCTTGTGCGCTTGGGCGTCATCTTGATGAAACAAAACAACTTTAGCGAGTTTGCCACGACGTTTTTTGCGTATTTTGTCACGCAAATTTTTGATTTGTTCTTCGTACATATTCCCCGTGATAGTGGCTCCATGACGATGGTACTCAACCATCACCACCCCTTGGCTGTCACAAGAAGAAAACTCATGATCTTGGCGGCGGTTGGAACGTCCTTGAATTTCTTAGGGGTCGGTGATAATGGTCTCTTCCAAGTCATGGATTGTTTTTTTTTTTGTTTCAGGGTCGTAACGGTGAAGCCACGTTTTTATCCATAGTTAGAAATCGAGCCAAAAACCGGTCAGGATCTTGTTGTAACAGTTCATCTTTGTTAACTTCTCAGTCTGGTTAGTTTATTCTAGGCACACAACGCGCTGAGACTTTTTTCATTCCCAAATGGTCATGTATTATATTATGAATTTTTTTCAACATTTTTGGGGTTCCGTAGCCAAAGGGTAAAAACGGGACCCTATTACTAAGACTTCGCTGTCTGTCTGTCCGTCCGTCCGTCCGTCCGTCTGTCTGTCACCAGGCTGTATCTCAGGAACCGTGATAGCTAGAGAGTTGAAATTTTCACAGAATATGTATTTTTGTTGCCGCTATAACAAAAAATACTAAAAACAAACTAAAATAATTAAATAATTATTTTAGTTTGTTAGGTGCTCCGATACAACAAACGTGATTTTTTTTGGCTGTTTTTTGCTCGATATTAATAAAAACTGTTTTTAGACGCTTGAAATATTTACAGAATATTTAGTTGTATATTTACTTCAAAAATAAATAATTGAATAAAAATAAAATAAATATTCAAGAGGGGCTCCCATACAACAAACGTGATTTTTTTCCGTTTTTTCTCAATCTGTGTCTAATATTGTATAGATAATGGTACGGAACCCTTTGTGCGCGAGTCCAACTCGCACTTGGCCGGTTTTTTATCATTTCTTCAGTTACTGCAGTTGAAAGGCGCCCTGACCGCTAGTCGTCATTAGTGGCTGTTCTTCCCCTCTTAAACTCAGCACACCAACGCGCAACCGTAGAATAAGAAGGAGTGTGAACCCCTAACGTATCTTGCAAGTCTTGATTTACTTGTTCCGTAGTAAAAAATTCAAACATAGATATTTAATTACCGCGCGAACTTCAATTTTCTCCATTTTCGGTTACTCGTTGCGACAGAACACAAGTAAGAACCTTTTATGATTCAAAAAACAAAAGAGCATCAAACTTTTTTTTTTATTATTTTGACAAGTAAGTGAGCTCTGCCAGTATTTTCTTTTTCTCTATCCAAGGAGTTTATACTTCATTCTCACTACTTATTGAACACCCCTCGTAATAATAATTTACTGACAATTTGACTTAAGTGCTTTAATCCGCCGACCCTAAAATTGGTTTCAGGGAAGTTTGTGAAGTTAAACTAACTGAAGATATACTCCACGAAATCCTGCGTAATTGTTTGACAAAATTTTTATTACAGCTACTTTAGTTGCTTAGCTTACTTCTTCTGAGTCTTCAGCTTTAGTACTAATTCATTTCCGTTATATGACTATGCATGCGCATTGCTCATTTATTTTGTTTTATTTTTATATTGTATTATTATTATCTATATTGTAATCTGGAATTGTGTACACTGAAATAAAAACGTCCGACCTTTAAAGGGCGCTATATTTGGAACCGTAACAGGTAGCCAGTTGAAATTTTTACAGAATATGTTTATTACGACGGATTACCTAATAAATAATAATAAAAAATAATAGGGGTAAATACTTTGGCCTTTGCATCTACGTCATTAAATGATTAATCTCATTAGATGATTTATACAGTGTCCAGTGGCACCTTCACTCACACTAGATGGGTGAAGGGACCACTCGGACGCTGCAGTGCCTGGGACATTGTTTTTTTAGATGGAGTATTCTTGCTCAGCATCTATACCATCCTGACAGCTTAGTCGACCTAGCCTACAGAAAAGAGAAGTCAATACGTGCGGAGCCAAACAAGCCGCGGGTTTCCTCACGTTGTTTTCCTTCACAATTAGCGTAAATAATAATATGTTTTCATTCTGAAATAAAAACATATTATTAATATTATTGCTGATCAAATGATCATAAGAAGGCTCAAGGTCACGCAACGAGCTATGGAAAGGGCTATGCTCGGAATTTCTTTACGAGATCGAATCAGAAATTATGAGATCCGTAGACGAACGAAAGTCGTCGACATAGCCCAGCGGATTAGGAAGTTGAAGTTGAAGTGGCAGTGGGCGGGGCACATAGCACGCAGAACTGATGGCCGATGGGGCCGAAAAGTTCTCGAATGGAGACCACATATCGGCAAGCGCAGCGTAGGACGACCAGCCACAAGATGAACAGATGACCTCATCCAAGTGGCAAGAAGGCGCTGGATGCAGGCCGCTTCCAACCGGTCATTTTAGAAATCCATGGAGGAGGCCTATGTCTATCAGTGGACTTCTTGTGGCTGAATGATGATGATGATGTTGATCAAATGATATTGCAATGAGCACAGCAAATTGGTAGATATATATAGTACAAGTAAGTAAGTAATTCGTAAGTATAGGTATATTATAATATATACTTTCTAAGGAAAATTCCAGATTACATGTGAATTTGAAGTATACAGAGAAAGAACGCGCGATGTATATTTTTAATTTTTTTGAGATTTGTAGGCCAAGTTGTCCAGTTTGCGATAAAGTAACAATGAATAGCTAGGTATGTTGAATTTGCGTCAGTAGTAATGGCAATTTTTAAAATATAAAAAGACATAAAAAAATAAAAATAAAAAGTAAAAAAAATTTATTTACTATACTTTTTAAATACTATCTATCTACTATCCTTCTTAATATTATAAATGTGAGAGTTTGTGAAGATGTTTCGGTGTTTGGAAAATACAAAAACATTTATTCAGTACAGTAATGTTTGGATGTTTGTTACTCAGTCACGCAATAACGGCTAAACGGGTTTACCTTAAACTTGGCGTACAGATAGACAAAGACCTGAATTGATATATTGCATGCTTGATATCCTGGTAATGTATTCCCGTGGCATAATTTTTATTTTAAGTTTAAAATAGATGGCGTTATGCGAGCGAACGCTGTGTTTTAAAAATAGATGGCGTTGTACAAGAATCGTATAAACGGTACGAATTTCGCTGGCACAGCTAGTTCAACGTAATTTTTTTGTACATATTTGGTACCACGCTCAACACAAAAACTGAAATGTAAAAATTACAAAAAAATTACAATTAAAAAAGCCATCGGAAATGCGGCATGAGAATATAACTAAACTATAACGTGCACTGTGCGTAGTTTTACTGCCAAGCTAATACTGCCAAGCTAATAGTACTGTATGATATTTCCACGGAAAACTTAATAAGCGAGCAAAAGTAATAACTGAGGTAACCATAAAGCAATTTGCGGTTATTAGTTGTGTCACGAAGGCGTCGGTGCCTACGACGATTAGACGGAGAGGTATTTCTAAATTATGGCACTGCAATGCGGCCATTTCAATATTATATCCTACTAATACTATAGTTTGTGAAGATGTTTGGATGTTTGTTACTCAATCACGCAATAGCGGCTGAACGGATTTAGATGAAATTTGGTATGGAGGCAGTTTGAGTCAAGGGGAAAGACATAAGATACTTTTCATATAATAATTAGAAATTACGTTACGGGCGAATTTGCGACAAAAATGTAAAGGTTGACATGCTGTCGATTGTACGTCGGGCGGTGAGAGTCCTGACGCTGATTGCAAATCCTGTCGTTACTATGGCAAGTTTAGTGTTGGGGTGCGAAAAAAAAAACATTACATTACATAGACTCACGCCTGTACCCTGAGGGGATAAAATATATTTCTCTAACGTTCACTGAGAATATTTCCGCATGACAAAACCTTAAATTTTTTATAATAATGACTTTGTTTAATTTCTTCCGCTCATTTATTCACTGCAATCCACAAGTACCTATACTCAGTTTACCATACATTATTTCAATAAAGATAATTCACATTTTGTCCAATATCAAGCTTTGACGAAAACTTGAAATTGGACAGAATGTGAATTATCTTACCATCCTGTCATGCCAGAAAATTCTTGACAACATTCCCCCGCCCATCACTAGACGAACCTACTTTACCATCCGAACGTTAACAAAAAGAATATTTCCATCATCTATCTGCACTCAGATAATCTACACAGACTATAATGGGAACGTCCGGTTATGATAGCTCGTCTAATTCGGGAATCCGACATCTATGGACTAGAGTTAATTAAACGGTTGATACGCAAGTATGCTCCAGACAGCGCGTCAAAGTTTCCTCCCACGTCCAAATTAGCTATCCGTGGGGCGGGCTACGGCTATTTCGTATCTCATTTGGAATTAGAGCGAGTATTGAACGAAAAATATGTATCCTAATCTGGTTAAAACGTGGAAAATGTAAAATCGTTTCAAGCGTGCCCTTAATTACGAGTCTCTCAACAAAAATATTTTTGTTTTAACTGAAATTATAACGAAATGGCACAGAAGTTAAAGCAAGTAATTTTAGGAATGTCTTCTACGTAATATAGATCCATCACCAAAACATAAATGTAAAAAAAAAAACTGGCCATCTTCTCGACCCAAAAAAAATACTTGATATATACAAACCTGCCAAGTTCCTTGTCTTCGCGGAATTAGTAGTGTTGTAATAAATAAGGAAAAATTGTGTAACTTACACTTGTCAAGTTTTTAAAAGATGTTTTATAATTAAAACTTGCCAAATATGATCTGCAGATTTGAAAATTACAAAATTTTTCTTTATTTTTTACACTACTAATTTTGCGAAGGCAAAGAACTTGGCAAGTTTATATATATCAAGTATTTTATGGGACGAGAAGTTGGTCCGTTTTTTAAAATCTATTCTTTGCTGGGATTTCATAACTTGTTAAGAATGTTAGTCTGATGAAGTGCATAGTAGCTTGGAAACGAGTAATATGATCAAGAATGGCCATTATAGTAAGAAAATAGTTAAATTTTATTTTCTGTTTATAAAACCTCCTTATAAAGCTTTTTTTTCTCCCTATAACGGATAACATGGTAGCACTTAAGACGTCTTTTTAACTTACGACCCTGTATAACAAGGTCACCCTGTATAGTTTTCATGATTTTCGATTTTTTCATTTACCTACTCAATTGATACTATCTATATTCCAAATCTTTAGTTCAATTAGAAGTACCCTAGAGTTTGATGATCCATCAGTGAGTGCTGAAAATTGAAATTTATGGACCCCCACATCTTTCTAACTACAATAGCTGGAAGCACAAAATTTAGTATAATCTTTTAATTTGGTGACCTTAACCCTCCGTAATTTTTTTAATCAACTACAAGGAGGAGGAGATTATCAATTCGACGCGTATATTTTTTTATCTTTTGACAAAAACCGGCCAAGTGCGTGTCGGGCCACGCGCAGGGTAGGGTCCCATAGAAAGAGGTGGTTTTATCTGCTTTACAGAACTAACAACTCCGTCAACGTAATTTTCAATGGATTTGTACGAAGTTTTCCTTTCATAGGCTTAATATTTCGCAAACGGAACGCTTAATAAAAAAAAACAAATCTTTCTAAACCTACAATATTTTTTAGCAACTATACTCCACACCATAGTGTAGGCGAGAAAAAAAAATGCATCCCTAATTTAGGTGTACCGTAAAAAATATTTCTTTAAAGAGTTTATTTTACGGTTTTGTCGGCTTAATTAATATGTATGTCAAATTTCAGCTTTCTTGTACTAATCGTCTCTGAGCTAGGCCACGGACAGACAATCGGACAGATAGGCGGATGGACATGGCAAAACTATAAGGGTTCCTTGTCGAATACGGAACTCTAAAAAGTACCCGAAACCGGCGTGTGTGCATGCAGCGATTAATGTATGTTGATGAAGCGAGATGGTTTGTCAGGATCACGATAAGTGGCAAACCCTGGCCTCTGCGTACCCTTCTAAGATTCAGGCGTGACTGTATGTATATGTGGATAAGAGTATCCTACTAATTTATTTATTCAATTTCTTACAACTATCTTTACAGGACAAGCCGAATGCGACAGATGCACTACAATCTTAATTCTATTATGAATGTGAGTTTGTGAAGATGTTTGGATGTTTACAAAATACAAAAATATTTATTCAGTGCAGTAATATTTGGATGTTTGTTACTCAATCACGCAATAACGGCTGAACGGATTTACATGAAACTTGGCGTATAGATAGACAAAGACCTGAATTGAAATATAGCATGCTTGATATCCCGGTAATGCGTTCCCGTGGGATAATTTTTTTTTAAGTTTAAAATTTATGGCGTTATGCGACGAACGTTGTGTTTTATACATATAATAAGGCCCCATCTGTACTCTTAGTTTTAAGAAATGTCTGTGTAATTTCCATTTTATGTACAATAAAGTGTTCTCTATCTATCTATTTTTCGGGATATTCGGGATCACTAAAATGCGAAAAATAAAGATTTTTAAAGATTTTTTTCGCCTAATTTGTATGGCGCGTTGTCGTACCACGTGACTATATTTACTTTTCGACAGCTTATATTAAAAAAGTATTAGTCGTAGAGAAAAACAAATACAAAGTTCAATTATCTTTTAAAACGTTCTCTCCGATTATATTAAAACATTTTTTCGTGAAAGTTCTCCATTAAGTGTGTGAATTAGTTTTTCTGTAGCGGATCGTTAGTGAACATCTACCAAACCTATTGTTGTAGCATAGGAACTGAATTTAAACTGGCATATTGTTGTCCTAAATCCGCTAGGGTTTCCTCACGATGTTTCCCTTCACTTTCCTTTAGCGAGTGATATTGCTACTACAAATTCACAAATGTACGCAACTTAGAACAACAATAATAATAACGTCCACAAAATACAATCACTTGACCTGGCCCCAATAAACTAGGATACTCTAAACCAGGCAAGGTCGTAACAAACATGAAAGTACACCCAGACTGAGGCCATTTGTACAAATGTACGGCGGCCCCAGTAGGAATCGAACCCACGCTCTCCGCTTTGGTAGCTAAGCGCCTTAACGGCGGGACCAACGATGCAGTCAGACAGAAAACAAGGTCATTGGTACATGCCAGGATTCAAACTTCCCGAATGTGACGCCAGTATTCTAGCACTGCTTTAAGGTTAACACGTAGTATGCAAATCGCATGACCCCGAGCGTCGCACCAACTTATATCACAGCTGAAGGGCGTGCCAGCCTCAAGACTATACACTTATCTTGTCTTTCAGTTAGAAAGTCAAGGCCAGGAACCTTGAAAACTGATATCTAAGGCACGAGATACATAAAAAAATTATTTGAGTCGCTTAAAGGATTCCGTCAGGTTCACTAGAAATAAATAAAAAATAATAAGTGACTTCAAAACACTATAGCACTAAAAAGTGCTTTAAAAGAATACCTTTAAATTAGAAGTAATTTTACATGTAGGTATTGTAGAAGTAATCTTAAAATTGTGATCTTAAACGATCACGAAGGTTAAGCAACACAGGGCGCGTTCAGTGCATGGATGGGTCGCCGTCTATGCCTAACGCTAGTGGCATTTTTCCGAGCGGTTCCGTGCTTCGCAAGGCACGTTAAGCTGTTGGTGCCGGCTGCCGTCGATAGATGGTAGTCGTTAAGCCAAGTCAGAGGCCTTAGGGCGGCTTGACAACTTCTGACAGTAGACGAGCCACTAGTCTACAAGCCTCCACCAATCCGGACTTGGCCCCCGTGGTGGAGTATGGCCTATACCTTCCTCAGGGAAGAGACCCGTGCCCCTCGGTGGGGACATAATGATCCTTTGTAAAGTCATTTGTTTTTAATGTATTATTTTATCACTTAATCGGTTTTAACTCTATAACTTATGTCGTAAGTGTTTTGGCAATAAATTTACTTTCTCTTTCACTTCTAATGTCTGCACTTACCTGGAATTTTTTGTAGTAGTCGGAAACTGCTAAAGGCAGGAAAAATTTGAAGAGTAACCCGGAGATTGGATGATTCGCGAAAATTATAGTTTGTTTTTTCCATCGATTATTCGTATGAATTTTTCCATAATTCTTGTTTTGTTTGGACCGGACAGGCGCGCAGCGTCTGTAGGCATTTATAAATGTACAGTCCTCACTTTCTCCTTTTGGCCCGAACACATACAAACCAAAGACGGGCGTTAACACAATAACCGCCAGTTTCGACGAGCAATAATTACATTAAGCTTTTACAAGGCAGACATGAAACATTCAAGATGATTCAAGGCGCAAAAAGGTTTTTCTGCATTGTTGACTGTAAAAAAGGGTCGAGACTGGGAGAAAAAAAGGAGTAATATTCGGGGTCTTGCCGGTTCCTTGAATTATTATTATTATTTCTTTTGCATACATTTTTTTTTTCAATTTTCATGTAAGTAAGTAAAGTGTTTATTGAGACCATTAGCTTAAGCAAATAGGTACAATAAATTCTACCAAACTATTAGGTAGTTTGTAGGCAGATTGCCACCATGTTTTATCTACGTTTTTGTCTTAACAATTTAACTTTAGATACCTATATTTTTTAAATCAAAGTTTCGTAAGCACTACACTTTATTACATAATTGCGCATCAGATCGTGACTGAGCATGTTACAAGTAAATCTGGAATAACATTATCTTCCACATTAATTTACCTCAGGTCTGATGCCTGCCACGGCTTAGGCTGACGCGGCTCCTTACCAGCCTTTGTGGTCTGATCAGATCCGCCCATCTAAAGTGAATTTCATGCTTAGTTTGTAAACATAATTTACATTCAGTCTCATATTTACTAAAAAAAAACCGGCCAAGTGCGAGTCGGACTCGCGCACGACGGGTTCCGTACCATTATCTGTACAACTGTAGACAGAGATCGAGACAAGATAGATTAGGTACATTGAGAACAGCGCCATCTATAGAAACCAACAAGAAGCCTTTAACATTGACATTTAACGACATGACGTCGGCGCTGTGAAGGTTACATAGATGGCGAGCGCTGTCCTTAGACAAGGTTTGTGGTATGGAAGCACGCCTTAAATATTTATTTTATTCTGTTTTTAGTATAAGTTGTTATAGCAGCAACAGAAATACATCATCTGTGAAAATTTCAAATGTCTTGCTATCACGGTTCATGAGATACAGACTAGTGACAGACAGCCAGCCAGACAGACAAACAGACAGTGGAGTCTTACCCCTTTGTATACAAAACCCTAAACACTGGGAACTTTCTTCCAATCCAACGCAATCCATCAAACCGCATTCATCCACTTCTTGACTTGAAGGGTTCATCGGGTCCACCGAGTTGAAGGACTTTTAAGGCTATGTTTGCTTATTCATCATCTTCACTCTTGCTCCATCGATTATTGGTTATCACGGATTTATTTCACTTGGCTTGATTGCCTCGGTGGTCTAGCGGTATCTCGTCGGATTACCATGCCGGGGGTCGTGGGTTCGATTCTCACTGGGGGCAGTCGTACATTTGTACAAATGGCCTCAGTCTGGGTGTATTTCCAAGTTTGCGATGTCCTTGCCTAGTAACCATCGCACAGGGTATCCTAGTTTGTTACTAGGAAAAATGATTGTGTTGTGTGGAAGTTATTATTTAGATATCATCAGTAGTATTTCAAGGACTAGGGTGATCGACTAGTTGGCCCCATTTTTAGGGTTTCGTACCTCAAAGGGGCCCCCTTATAGGATCACTTTGTTGTCCGTCCGTATGTCTGTCTGTCAAGACCCTTTATTTCAAGAACGCATGGAGGTATCGAGTTAAAATTAAAACCATGTACTCAAGTCCACAGACCCTCGTAGAGAAGAAATCAAACTTCTAAGTTAACGTAGAAATCAGAAATCAGAAATCAATAATTTATTTCAACGTAAAGAATTTACATTCTGTTTGCTGAATGTCAATGTACTATGTTACTATGTTAGCCGCTGCCTTCGGGCCGTATTTGTAGTGGATAAAAAGGCAGCGGAAAAAAAAACTCCACTCTGACCATCTTTTCTCAAATCATCTTAAACTTATACATCAAAGCCTATAAAAAAGTAAAGGTTGTTTATCCGGTCCACTTATCCGGTTTTTCTCCTTCGGCAACCTTTTCGTCACAAGGTTGTCTTGAAGTAATTTTTGTTAGCAATAAGGCCACCCCTCTTACTTTTTATGTTTCTTGTTTCTTTTGTGCAATAAAGAATATTCTTATTTTATATATATTGTAAGATGTAACTTCTTTAATCGTCTAATGACCCAATGCTCTCAGTCACGGTACAGTCGACGTGACATCAATCTTTTGATGTGTGCACTTTACTCAGTATCCTTACGTATGACATTTCAACTAAAATGTACAGATTAAGGTGCTATCGACTGTACTAGCACCTCTCCAAGAAAATAGGATTGTTCAGTGGTCCCGTCCACCTATTCTGACATTTTTAGAAAACCAAATTCCAAGAATTAAAGATAAAGATAATCTCGCCACTCAAACTAAACTTTGCCGTTAAGCACAGTAACAAGAGATTGCGACTCTTTACCGTGAACCCACGAAAATAGAATCCAACTGAAAGATATGAACATCGAGGAACAAAGAATCATCGGATTGAAAATTTCGCGTTTTATTTGAAAGGAAAAGGCCCGGCAAGATTTGGTGTATTTGCTCTTTTTAACAAGCTTTTATTATATAGAGAGATAAATAGAGAACACTTTATTGCACAAACAGGTGAAGATTAGATTCACTTTACGAACTTACTCAATGTTTCTTGTACATCTGGGCGGCGTTTCTTAAAACTAAAATTCATAATTTATTACGACAATTCGTTG
The DNA here is from genome assembly GCA_947308005.1 of Yponomeuta malinellus. NCBI lineage: Eukaryota > Metazoa > Arthropoda > Insecta > Lepidoptera > Yponomeutidae > Yponomeuta > Yponomeuta malinellus. The sequence goes on along the minus strand of OX371006.1, from coordinate 7,115,812 downwards.
TATATTGCGTACCTAGCCGATTAATACAATTACTATTCCAAATTATTAATCTGGGGGTTAATCGGCTATGTAACGTACATATAATTGTAGTACGTAACCATAAATTGTAGTTATATGAGATAGTGCCCTGTTAGTCTTCTGTTAATAAATTGGTGACAGTTACTCAGTTAGTGCATACAAAAAGAAAGTAACAATAATTGTTAACGGTAGATTAATAGATTAGTGTAAGATAAACCGGGTATAATTTACTATGTCGTAAATATGTAGGGAAGCAAAGAATTAAATTGTCACATACTTCACATTTATTAAGAATAGCGTTACTCCATTTCTTTCCGTGGATATCGTAGAAGGCGAGGAAATCAATTGCCAGTAGACGGGCAGCAGAGTCTTCCTGAGATTCCAACCGCATACTGCGATCGCCAACCCGCCTGCCAAGCGTGGCGATTATGGCAAAACCCCTTATGGTTATGAAAACCACGGAGGAGGCCTATGTCCTGCAGTGGGCGTTAAATGGCTGATGACGCTGATGAACTTTTGTAATGATTTGAACCTTTGCAAGTGTATGTAAATCAGATCTGAACACAATAATTTCATATCATTGAGCTGATGTGCGTAAGAAGTACCTACGAAGGCGTGAGTCACGCGTTTTGTGACGCTAAAACATCCGAATTGGAGAATAAACATTTATTGGATAGTCACGACTCTTGCCATTTAAATCCCGCAATTCGCGTTGTCGTACTATCTAGGCAGATGATTCATTATCATCGTCTGGAGTAGTTAGAGAATTTATTCTATCTATTCTCTCTACTGTCAATTTTTATTGCTGATTTATTTTATAGAAATTTTTATTGACAATTTAACAATTGTCACACAACTATTTTCTTGTTGGGCTACATGGATGTGCAGGAAAACCACTGATGTTGCGGAATCTTCCCTCAGACTATGGAGCACCTCTCCGTGTGTCCCTTGTGGCCGCCCACATGCACTCCAGAAGACTTGCTGGACCCCACAGACACTGGAGTGCGCGTGGGCAAATTCTGGGCCAATAAAATTCGAGAGGCAAAGCTCAGGGAATTTGTTTACACTAGGCGACCGTATTATTGCCTAGAAGAAGTCGCCACTCACGTGCGAGAAACTCTCCTTGCGCAACAGCCCCCTTATAGTTCTATGAAATAGGGCCCAGATGATACGGTGAAGGATGACTGACGTATTTCCGACGGACTGGGTTTCTTAGAGATTAACCTTTTTACAATCCAAGCGTGAGCTGCATAACGTACATTATCCAGTTAAAACAGAAAAGTGGACTTTTTCTCTTATCTTAAGGGGTATCTCCTGCTAAAAACATTTGCGCAAAAGATTTTCGTTGGTAGGGGAAGCAAAAGTTAATTTGGAGCTTGGAAAACCGATTATTTTGTGTTATAAACACAAGCAGGAGAACCGGCTTTAGGATTTGAAATAAGTTAAACATACACGCACAGTGCGGGTAAAATTGAAACCAGTAAATATTTCGAACCAACTGCCTCCAAGAACATTTGAAAAGATTTCCTCGACATAATAATTGCAAAATACGGAGCAAACTCGAGCACTTATAATAACTTTGTTTAATCGAAGTACTTAGTTTGACTTACCTTTGTTTTGACTGCTTATTATTGAAAACGATATCTTGTTGCATGGGCCATTTCATTAGAAAGTTGTTAGAAGTTTGATTTTTGTAATAGAAATGATTGCAGAGAGGTTCATAACTTTCGTACGCTTTTATTGGTCAAGTCCTTTAAAAAAGTTTGAGGAAAATAAAACTGGTTATTACATAATAACCATTTTTTCAGTATCGTTAAAAAACTATCCCTTTGCCTTTCCCACAGACTATTTAGGCAGCCTCTGAAGAGAGCTTTAGGGGATTCTGTTTTTTATAAATAAGTATAAGTGTAAAACTGTCTATTTAATTTTTTCATACGGTTTTTAAATTTGATGCAGTTAATTTTGAAGTAAAAATTAAAGTTATCTGCTTCTTAAATGAAAAACGTTTATAATAAAATGGAAAACTAAATTGAATAAGTTAAATAAACCACAAAAATATATTCACTTAGGTATGTTTTTCTCTTTTAGTTCTGTGTAACTTCTTTTTCATAAATACAATATCACTCCAATCTAATACTGATATTAATTAGCTATAAGAAAATTTAGGTTAAAATACAATAGATGTAGGTGCAATAAAGTATTCTCTATCTATCTACGAAGGCAGAAAAAGTGAAGAAAGAAATATAGCGAGCTATTGTAGATAGAAAGGCTAGATAAGGAATACAGAAATTACCCGAAATCGGCGAGCGTGCGTGCAGTAGACAGCAAACGTGGGTGGAAGGGCCGATGAAGGACGTTCCAGGTGGAAATTTGTCGACCAAATTATTTAAGTATTAGCGAAGGGCCAGAAAAAAGTATCCTAAATAACGAAACGAAAGAGGTTTTCAGGATCGTTGCAATCGGCAAACCCTGGTCTCCCTCCAGGATATAGGCGTGAGTTTATATAAGTATGTTTGTGATATTAACTCCCGGTTGTTGCTCATAAACTAAACGCCTTATTTATAAAAACAAGATTCCTCTAAAGCACTGCTCAGAGGCAGTTTATTTAATCTGTGGTTACGTCTTTTCCTAGTGAAATCTCCTTGTCTTAAGTACTCGTTTTTGGTAATTAAGACCGTAAAAATCGGTTAATCTATTGTTAACAACAGAACCATCAGTATTTTTATGTGCACTTTGGCCAACTGACAGCTGTTACTCTGCCCTGACGGGTAGAGCATGCTTGTGGCATAATTTAGCAAATAAGTATTCTTATTCTTAACAATAGACCAACAGATTTTTAGTGTACGAAAAACAGAACGTAGATTTCAAATAGGTTTTTCAAAACTTGCCTACAAAAAACACCCAAGCTTTTTCTTAGTAAAATTCGGAATCAGTGAAGTCTATTGTTAGCAAGGCAGGGCTTTCTACCTTTATACATTCTGTGCTTGAAACCTTGGCACAAAGCCAAAGCACAAAGCCGGAAAGAAATGCACGCAAAGCGCTTAATTTATCTAGTCAAACTGCATTCTAAGCCAAGGTTAACGAGGCAGGTTGCATATTTATGCACGCGGGAACATAGTTTTTTAATTCGTGATAAAGGTAATTAACTGAAACGAGCTGCATTCGCGTGAATAAAATAGTAACGCGGTACATTACCGACCGCCCATTGTTTATTCTATTAAGAACTAGATATTAATACTCTGTGAATTACTAGTGTGCAATAAAGAGTTATCAATCTATATATTTATCTACATTGCATCTGATTATTATCCCAGCTGGACTTACTTCGACCAAATAGGGGATGTATTAGCATACGTGCGTGCATACAATGACTAATGATGTGGATGAAGCGAAAGAGGCTTGCCCTAAGCAGTTTACACAAAAAGTAATAAGTAAGTTAAGATAGGTAATGTTCAATAGCCGTAGCATAATCATCATTGTCATCAGCCACTTGACGCCCACTGCAGGGCACAGGCCTCCCTCGTGGTTTTCATAACCATGAGGGGTTTTGCCATAATTGCCACGTTTGGCAGGCGGGTTGGCGATCGCAGTATGCAGTTGGAATCTCAGGAAGACGCTGCTGCCCGTCTCCTGGTAATCTATTTCCTTAGTCGCCTTCTACGACATCCGCGGAAGGAAATGGAGTGACGCTATGCTTAATCCGGCGCCACACGGAAGCATCATAAGCAGCCTATATACGTCCCTCAGAGAGAGAGAGAGTATGGGCTTAATCACCATGCCCTCTGCGGATTGGCGATTTCAAGCGCTGAGGTATGTGGATGGCTTAGGTTTCCTCACGATGTTTTGAGTGGTATTGCTACTATAACTTCACAAATGTACATAACTTAGAAAGCAAAGTCATAGCTACATGCCCGCACTGGTAATCGAACCTGGGTATCTCGCCATAGCGTAATAAGGTGCAAATGTTTGTCACCCGTTTTGACACAGCGCTATGCGTCTGACAACCGTCTGTCGTGCAAATGTTGCCAGATGTGTACGATAAAATGCGTGACAAACGTAATAGTATGATTTCGACCATGCTACAGCTGCACATTAACGGTCATATTTATAAAAACACGATTTCTCAATCTTAAACTCTGTTTATTTAATCTGTGGCTAAATCATTTTCTGGTAAAATCTCCGCCACAGACTATTTTAATCGGCGTATTTGAAGTGTCTTAAGGTATGGAGTTTTTAAAATAAGAACGTTAATTAACAAGTCCACTTGACAGCATAGCCCCGCCCCTACCGCCAGTCGTTGACCCCTGGAGTACTGACCAGCGTGCAAACGATTTTACTCCAACTGTAAAACGCGAGTTATCCGATAAAAGAAATTCAATCAATTGCTGAGTTCGAAATGTAGAAAGAATTCGTAGAGAGACACGATCGGCCATATAATGGATAGATAGATATAAACAAAAAGTATATACTGGAATAGGTTTTTTAATACAGTTGCTCAATAAGTGGCGTATTGCAGGGACGTATAGCATTCGGAATGTGGGCTATTACATACTCGAAATTTTTCTTTACCTTTTCCGAAGTCGTGCGTTCTCTTTCCAAACTGTCAAAATAATGTATATTAAAAGGAAAAAACCGACCACGAAGTTTTTACTAAAAAAAAAAATCATAGAAGTTTTTATGATTCATGCAAATATTTCTAAAAAGAAGCTACTAATTTGTTTCAATATCAGATTTAATGATTTGATTCAATGAGTTAGGTTAGGTTTCATTTAATTTCATCTCATTAAATTTAATTTTCATTTCATATCAATAAAAAAATTCTACTGAAGACTTGGCTGTATGGGCATAGTTCCATTTGCCTACCCAGAATGGGTGAAGAAAAAAAATCTCTGCTTATATACTGTAACCGTAAACGGTTGGCGCTATTTTCCAAAAAAATTCTTTATTAAATTGCTTAATTTTTTTGCAACTGTATTAAAATTGTTGTTCAGTACACGTGCGGAACCGTCATTGCAACTTGTTCCGACTGTCAACCCCCACCTTCGGCTGCGCCTCGGCTCGGTTAGACATTTGCCGGAACTCTTTGCAATGACAGGCTTTCCGCACTCGTAATGAAATATACTATTTCGTTATTTGGAAGTTTTCCCCATAATAAAAGGTGGTTTGTAGAGATCAGTAGTTCCCCTAATTTTCGAATAAAGAAATTTTGCCTTTGGAACATTGGCCTCGGAAGCGGGAGACCCAGGTTCGATTCCCAGTGCGGGCATGTACCTATGACTTTGTTTTCTAAGTTATGTACATTTGTGAAGTAATAGTGGCAATACCACTCGCTAACTGTGAAGGAAAACATCGTGAGGAAACCTGACTGTCTGAGCTATTCACATACCTCAACGCTTGAAATCGCCATACCGCGGTGGGCACGCGTGGTGATTAAGCCCAACTCTCTATCTGAGAGAAGGCCTGTGTCCTACAGTGGGACGTATATGGGCTGCTTATGACTGAGATGATTTATGCAGCCTCCAGTGGCACCTTCACTCACACTAGATGGTTGAAGGGACCACTCGGACGCTGCAGTGCCTGGGACATTGTTTTTAGATGGAGTAGGTTTGCCCAACACCTTTACCATCCTTACAGCTTAGTCGGCTTAGCCCGCAGGAAGACAAGGAAATACGTGCGGACCCAGTGAAGCCGTGGGTTTCCTCGCGATGTTTTCCTTCACCGTCAGCGTGTGGTAATGCTACTAAAAATTCGCAGATATACATACCTGCCCAACTTAAAAAATAAATAAAGTCATAGATACATGCCCGCACTGGGAATAGAACCTGGATCTCTCGCGTCCGAGTCCATTGATCTATCCACTGGGCTAGAATGGCTTCAATTAAATTTTCAATTTTTCTTAATTTTTTTTAAATATATACGGGAACTTTAGGATACGAGAGGAAATATTTCTACATAAATACATAGGCATTAAAAAAAAGTTACGCCTTTATCCCGAAAGAGTAGATAGAGACCAAGGCCTCACTTGCCACAATCCTGACATATTTATTTCGTTTAATCAACATTAATCAGTGGCTGCAACCAAGCTTGTTTGTTACGTATGTATGTTTCAATTTTACAATTCTTGTAATTTACTTCGTACATAATAATATAAAAAATAAGCCAAGGCCAAGCCTTTGTTCGAATGTGTAACCCTTAATTCAGCAATGAGGCGGGACTATATTACCAATAGTGAAAACCGCTAAATATGCAAAACGATCTAAAATCTCATATTTCACTTACACAAGAACGGTTTCAACGATTCGAAATTCAGTGGCTAGTTTCGTAAAACCAGTTCATATTACTTATTTCAGCGTGCTCCTATGCATCAATTTTGGCATTTATTTCGTTAGGTATAAGGTTCACGGCACAGTATCCTCTGGCAAATTTTACGAATAGAAACAAGCTCTTCAGTTACATATTCAAAAGGGTCAGACCGCTTTGCTAGGATACTCTTATAAAATTTGAAATGAAATTGATATTTCAAAGTGCTTTTGCCATAGCAAAATGGTTCCTTAGAGTAGGTAGTGGACCATTCAGACGGGTATCTTTTTTAACACGCCTTCATCAGCTTCAGTTGTAACTCGCAAACTATGTAAGAAAGTTGTTTTTATGTAGCCTATATCTGTCCCACTGCAGGGCACAGATCTTCTCTCAGAGAGAGAGAGTGAGAAAGAGAGAGAGCTTGGATTGACAATTTCAAGCGCTGAGGTATGTTAACATCTCAGACACTCAGGTTTCTTGATGATGTTTTCAAACACCGTTAATGAGCGATACTTCACAGATGTACGTAAATTATTAAACAAAGACATTGGTAAGTGCCGGGTTTCGAACCCACGTCCTCCGGACATTATAAAATAATGTCCACTTTAACGCATATTATGGTTTTAATAATTTACCTATCAAATAACGCCAATCTAAAGAAAAAAAAAATAAAATACGAATCTTCTTTGTAACAGATTTCAAAAAAGGAGGAGGTTATGAATTTTTTTGGTTGGAAGGTTTTTTTTTGGCTATAATCTCGCATAATTCCATCAAATCTTAACCGATTCGACAATTATTTTTTTGTTCGAATAGATATAACGTCCCATTGGTCCCATTTCAATTTGGTGAAGATTTCATGAAGACTTTCAGAGATGGAGAACGGACCTCTTCAATGGACAGCAGTAAATAAGGCCTAATCGGGACCATCCTTTAGTAATATCCGTATGTTTCACAAAATAGAGCAAAAGTAGTCCCAAGGTAATTTGTTGCTTGATTTTGAGATGGAAATTGAGAACTTCAAATTTTAAAGCAACGAATTAGGTATGGTAAATTATAGTTATAAGGGACTTGTTTATTTTTCTACCGTGAACCCACTAAAAATTTAAGAAAATAATTTTATAAAAAATTAAAACCGACTTCAAAACACTACAGCACTAAAAAGTTAGAAATAATTTAAAGAATACCTTTCAATTAGAAGTAGGTGTGTATACATTTAGGTATTGTAGGAGTATAATTTGTAGTCGGAGCCCACTTTCATGACTCGGACATATTATTATATTTTGGAAAAATTCACTACAATATTTCCAAAATTCGTAAGACAAAATGTTATTATAAATAACAAACTCTAACCGACATGACATGTCGGTTTCAAAGGTCGGTCAAAACATTGTTCCAGGAAAATAATTGCGCACTTTAGAAATCAAACTATAGTTGTCTCACTATATGGTGTCTTTTGAATGCATTTACCGTATTTTATAAACATAAATAGGAATTTGTAAAAAAATATCGCATCAAATTTTTTTTTCTGCTCAGAATTACTTTATACATGCATAAACTCACGCCTGTATCCCAGAGGGGTAGGCAGAGACCAGGGACTGCCACTTGCCACGATCCTGGCAGATCACTTCCGCTTCCTCAATTACCTACTGAAGTAGGCATAAGCATAAACAAACAATATCAGGACGAAAAGTAAAAAAAAAGAAACAAAAAAAACTATGATTTGAGCGTCTTATGCTCGGAATCGGCCATCTCAATTGTTTTTTTAATTGTTTACGCATGTCAGACGTCCGACTCTTAAGCATTTAACATATTAGAAAACATTCTCCAATGTTACGGTACTTTCTACCACATCGAATTTGGATTCACAGTTTGGAGACAAAAGCCGGATATCACGAATATTTACAAATATGTTGTACCCACAACACAGGGTGTCTTAGTGTGGGAGCCGCAGGCACAAAATTCCTGCTCATCATTGTTTATTTTGTAATCATTTATTTATACACCTTTCAAAATAAATTTTATTTAATTTAAGTATGTAGCTATGCGGTGGTAGCCTAGTGGGTAGAACATTGGACTCGCAAGCGGGAGACCCAGGTTCGATTCCCATTGCGGGCATGTACCTATGACTTTTCTTTCTAAGTTATGTACATTTGTGAGGTACCACTCGCTAACAGTGAAGGTAAACATCGTGAGGAAACCTGGGCGTCTGAGCTATTCACATACCTCAGCGCTTGAAATCGCCAATCCGCGGTGGGCACGCGTGGTGATTAAGCCCATACTCTCTCTCTGAGAGAAGGCCTGACGTATAGGCCTGAAGGCCTACAGTGGGACGTATATAGGCTGCTTATGATATGATGTAGCTATAAGAAACATGCAATGTAGTTAGGATTTTACTTCTTTGATGAATAAATTTTACAATATCTATCACATCTTACCGCTACCGATAAATCATAAACAGTACTGTTTTTTCACAATGAAAAGAGCATTCCCTCAAAATACGGTGAACGAATTCAAAGTCACCCTTTAGTTGTTACCCGAAGCCGTTCGCTAATAACGTCGCTCCCAAAGGTATTACATTCTTTTCCTTTTCCTCGTCCTTCCCTTGCTCTTAATTTAGTTACATAAAGACCAGCTGTGTCTAGTAACTTGATATTTTCTTGCAACACGGTGTATACTTTGTTCATTTGCAAGTTATAATAACTGTAAACAACGTCGAGGTGACATCGTTTTTAACCGTCTTCAAAAAACGAGGAGGTTATCAATTCGACGCGTATATATATTTTTTTCTATGTTGCTCCATAACTCCGTCAAATCTTAATCGATTTCGACAATTTTCTTTATTCAAATAGATATAACATCTCATTGGTCCCAATTTAATTTGGTGAAGATCTTATGAAGACTTTCAGACATGGAGAACGGAACTCTTGGATAGACAGCAGTAAATAAGGACAAATGGACCCCATCCTTTAGTAATATCCGTATGTTTCATGAAAAAGCGTAAAAGTTAGTCCCAAAGTAATTTGGTGATGTTCTGGTGAAGACTTTCGGAGACGGAAATTGAGAACATAAAATTTCAATGCAACGAATTATGTAGCGTAAATTATGGTTATAAGGGTTTTGTTTATTTTTCTATCGCTCTCCCACTAAAAATTAAAAACTAAAAAAAATTAAACTAAAAATAAAAACCGACTTCGTAACTCTACTTCATAACCATGAAGGGTTTTGCCATAAGCGCCACGTTTGGCAGGCGGGTTGGCGATCGCAGTCATCATCATCATCATCAGCCATTTGACGCCTACTGCAGGACATAGGCCTCCTTCGTAGTTTTCATAACCATGAGGGGTTTTGCCATAATCGCCACGCTTGGCAGGCGGGTTGGCGATCGCATTATGTGGTTGGAATCTCAGGAAGACGCTGCTGCCCGTCTCCTGGCAATTGATTTCTTTAGTCGCCTTCTACGACATCCACGGAAGGAAATGGAGTGACGCTATTCTAAATCCGGCGCCACACGGACAATTAAATTCATAATGTATATCAATTGGATAAGACGAACGGTGGACGAAGGCAATCATAGAGTGATGACCGAGAGCTGGCCGCCGTTTGGTGGGTAGGCCTCCTACCCGATGGGTTGATAACATTAAGAAGGTGGCAGGAGGACAATTTGACGAGACTAGCAGGGGAGCGGCGAGGTAGGCGTGACGGTGAAGAGGCCTAACAGTGGGTGTTTTTCATGGGCTATAAAGACAGATACATTTTTTTCTCATCCTAGGTAATTCATTCACTCATCTCATTAATTCAAGAAATATCAACCTCTGTCATTAATTTCTTTACTTTTTCAGTATTGGAACGACCTTCGTGTCTCTTTTCTCTTTTGGCCCTGTCGTAAAAACGTGATGAAACTTTACGACTATTACGGGTGAAGAGTGCTGCAGATTTTATGGTTACATTTTTATGAATTTTCCGTTCCCTAAAACACGGAAGCTGAAGCAGACTGAATTGACAGTCGCAGTCATTGATGGCTTTTAACTTATGTTTTGTATGATATTCACTTGATTATTCCGTCGTAGTCAAAGGATGTGCTAAATGGAGCTCGCTTATTGTAGCTAAGAGTACGCCAGTGCCAAGTTTGATATTTGATGTACATTGCGTAGCGGAGTATTCCTAGTAGTTAATCTGTGGCTAAACCGACTTCAGACACTTTTCACTCAGGCAATTCGACGTAATGTACATCGAATTGCCTGAGTGAAAAGTGTCTGAAGTTACTACAATTGAGATAGGAATTTTGCGTTGGTTTGGACATTTGGAGAGGATGAAGGAAGAAAGATTGACGAAAGCAATACGTTGACCGAATATGGGTGCAAGGGCCGTTAAGGGACATTCCAGGTAGAAATTGGTCCAGTGGCAAATCCTGGTGTCTGCTTATTTCTCCTCTTGACAAGGCATGTCAATTTTCAATTAAATTTTGTCATTGAATTATTTCGAAGCATTATTTACGAAACGGAAAAATGATAATTACAGTTAAGTACTCACTTATATTTACTTTCCTATTTTACTTAACATTGAATATTGCAAATAAAAATAACTCAAACCGGTTCATTATTCAACAATCAAACGGAAAAATATTGTTAACAATTTTCAAAAAACAAAAAGACAGGACCACTTTAAATTGAATCTTATCACTTCGAAATAAAGTCCAAAACCAATGAAAAATGTTATATATGCTAGATATGGCTGGTTAAGGGTTAATACCTACTTTATAAAACAATGCAAGTATGCGTCAATTTGAGTACCTCCTCTCTATTCAAAGTCGGTTCAAAAGGAAGATTTTACTGCGGAAGTCTCTACTAGATGAAACGTATTCGTATCCTAGTCGGAGTAATGGACGCAATAAACTTTTTAATACCCACCCATGTTCTTTCTATTAATAAATCCTTGGGCAATAAAATGTTGCATCTTAGCACCAAGTAGGTACCTTGTATGAAAACGGACAAAGATGTTTCGGTAGCAATTTATTGAAACAAATTCTCTCGAGTAGATTATGAGTGAGGAAAGCTTTTTATATTCATAATGTTCAATGGAAGCCAGTATTTAGAATCTGTTCAATTTTAAGATCATTTTGTTTGAAAAGTCTGATGGATAAATCTTAATCTAAGATTAAAATGCCTTAATTTGTCAGTTTGACACTATTTTTGCACTAGAGGGGAGAAATAACGTTTTTAGGGTTCCGTACCCGAACGGTGCCAAACGGGAGTCTGCCTCCGCTGTCTGTCTGTCCGTCTGTCTGCCTTTCCGTTCGTCCGTCTGACCTTAAAATGGCTCTCTATCTTTGGAACCGCAATAGACAACAAGTTTAAATTTTCACAGAATATGTGTTTTACGGCGGTTTACCTAACACATAATAAAATTTTACAAATAAAGGGTTTTTCCATTCAACAAACGTGTTTTTTCGCCGTTTTTATGTTTATGATTTATCGTAAAAACGGTACTGCATACAGGCATCAAACTTGGTGTGATTGTGGGACTTATTATATATTCTAACAAAAAATATTCAAAAATTGCCAAGCGCGAGTCAGACTCACTAAATACTTAGTAAATGTGAAATCAATTTAAATGAAATTAAATCGTCTACCACCGGACGTGAGATAGCGTTACTTGGAATTCAAAAACAAACTACTAAATAATTATAATGTAGATAATGAAGTAGATAATGTTATAAAAAAGAAACATAATCGTGACCTAATAATTGGACCTATTTTGAAAACCATAATATTTTAGTGGTACGAAACCGCACCGCGCGGGAGTCCGAATCACACTTGGCCAGTTTTTTTTTATTTAACATTTACATACAGGCACATACATTGCTTCTGGCCCCACACTAGGATACCCTGTGTCGTGGGAACCAGAAACAACGACATCACAAACATGTAAACATCCAAGACCTGGGTTTTTTTTGTCTCCAGCCGGGATTCGAACCCGGAACCTCTCGCATGGTATGCAGATGCACTACCGCTGCGCCACGAGGTCGTCATAATATATTTTTATTTTGTATTAGCCAAGATTTCGAATATCTTAATCCTTTCATTGTAAGACTTACGTTTAGCTCTGCTGCTCACAGCGCAGAAGCATTTTGTAATTTACATGAGCATATTACCTATACTCTCGGAAAAAATGTTTTACAAATGACATCTGCTTACAAAAAACAGTATTTATAGGTATTTTTGAAGGCTAAGTTGGTGCTTCTGTGTAATTTGTATTTGTAAGTAGCGTAAATACGTATCTGTTGGCTGAGACTGGGAGATGTTTATTAATATTTTATTGGCACCCAAATTATGACAAAGTCCACAGGGTTGGCAAGTCGCTTATTAATTTCAATTACTGGGTAAACTATTGAAAAGCAACACGAATATTTTACAATGAAAGGATGAAGAGGAAAATTTGAAAACCTATTTAGAGGCTAAAAATTCTTCCCATGCCGGGACTTGAACCCGCGACCTCTGGCTCACCGTGCCAGCGCTCTCCCAACTGAGCTAATGGGCAAGTGCAGGCATCAGTGAAATTTCGAGCCTCTTTACAAACTTCTCTGTATTACGTACAGGCAGCGACATCTGGCCAAAGCAATTTACATCACTTGCAGCCCCGGTGGAATTTTTAGCCTCTAAATAGGTTTTTAAAATTAGATAACTATGTTTTATAGTGATGGTGACATTTTGTTCACATTTCGGCACAAAGTATCAACCCTGCAGTGAAATGTTGTAGGAACGCCACCCCTAAATAAATGAAATGCTTTTATAGCCCATCAAATATTCACTGAAAACATCGCGCCTTATTAGATTTTGTTAGTGTTAATATTTGCAAATAACTAAGTCTGTATAAAAATGTATGAGTGTCTTTAAAAACAGTCCACGCTTAGGAGGTGACTCGGAGCTAACTAGCGTTACCAATGGAAAGAACCATAATCTTCTCACGTGTTCTCTTTAAGACGGTTTTAGGGTAATCGGCAAAGAACCCTTACAGTTTCACCATGTCCGTCCATCTGTCTGACTGTCTATCTGTCTGTTCACGGCCTAGCTCAGAGACGATTCGTACTAGGATGCTGAAATTTGGCATATTAATCACGGTGACAAAACAACAGTATAATTTCTAAAAGAAAAAAAAATTAAGGTCCTTCCCTACACCTAAATGATGCATTTTTTTTCTCGCCTACACCATAGCGTTGTTGAATTGGTCGTTTAAAAGATTGAGAGTGTAGGAAGACTACTTTTTCATATAGGGTTCCGTTTGCGAAATATTAAGCTTTAAAGTGCAAATTTCTGGCCGAGTAGGGTGCCCCCCCCTCTCCTGGCCAAACGGTTGACTATAGAAACGTAAAAAAAAATTAATATAATGAACATAAAAGAATATTTATCGCGGGTAAGTAGGCTTTACAAGTTTATGAGTAATAGGCGACCAACTTATAAAAGGAAAACTGTGTACAAAATCTATTGAAAATTACTTTGATGAAGTTGTTAGTTATGTAAAGCAGATAAAAACCCCTCTTTCTGCGGAACCCTACACTGCGCCTTGCCCAACATGCGCTTGGCCGGTTTTTATTTGTTGTTTCCGTGTATTTTGTTTATTTACACTGTGTTTCTGTGGCCATTTGAATAAATGTCATGTTCTTTCTTTCTTTCCTTTTTTCTTTTATAATACGTTTTTACAACTAGGAGTCATAGCATATCTTAATAATTGTGATAGCTATTGTTAAAACCTACAGCCTAGAATGTTGGATCAACAATCTAGAGTTTAAGCAAATTTTCATTATAAACAGCCGTTTCTGGCAAGAATTCTTTATACTCTTCTTGGCCGTAGGTTCTAGGTTGTAGGTTCTAAAACTGCTATCAGTAAAGATTTTAAGATTTATTATATACAAAAAAATATTTTTTAAATACAATCACTTGACTTGGTCCCAAACTAAACTACCCTCTGCTATAGTAACCAGGTAAGAACTTCACAAACATGAAAATACACCCAGGCTGAGGCCATTTGTACCACGGCGGCCCCCAATGGGCATCGAACCCACAACCTCTGTTTTGGTAGCTAAGCGCCTTAACGGCTAGACCAACGATGCAGTCAGTATGTTAGTAGGTATGTATGTAATAATTATGTACTATAGTACATTTTTTTTCCGTTCGTGGCACTAGATAAACCGGGTAGCCCCTTTATGGTAGGTGAGACGGAAACAGAAACATAAAACACCTTAAGTGACGTTTCCTCGTTAAAAAAATTGCTTGGTTTTGCGGGGAGGAAAATATCTGTTCGCGCCGAGTTCATAGCGATGCCAAGAGAGGGTCGGCTGAGCCCCCTCGAGAGACGCTGACGAGACGTCGAGTTCTTTTATGGTACGGGCATCTCATTTACTTTATATCCCGAACGCGACAAAGAAAAAATAACAAAAATGCCATCAGGAAATATAAAAGAGGTCAAACTTTGTAGCGGCCTCCGCACGTCAAAGAAAAATAAAAAATCATATTAGAGTTCGATTTTTAAAAGCCAAAAATATTTGTCAAATATTGCCATCAGTCTTGCTTCTGTCATAGAAAAATAAATGCTACCTAACTACTATGTATATCGTCGTTTAAGAATACTTCTAGCGCCATCTATTAGCAGTTCTGTATATCTGTATGTCTATCTTGTAAATATTAACTTTTTCCCGTAGTCGGGTTATAGTTTTACGATTTTATTTAGAAAAAACACTATTCCTTAAAACACCAATTAAAATAGTCTGTGGTGCAGATTTTACAAGGAAAAGTTTTAATCACAGATTAAATAAACTGCCTCTTAGGAGTGCTTTAGAGGAATAGTGGTTTCATAAATAAGGCCGTTAAACTTTTAGCTCAGCGTTAACAACTCAGCGCGATGAGAATACTCGTAGCAATTTTTTCTTCATTTAAGATGATGACCTCAGTAATTCGAACGTTACTCATTAATACACATACTGCCGCAGGCCTGCATGTTGCATAATGGATTAACTTTGCATATTCTTGCCTTCTTTGCATTCACTTCAGGGAGTTCCGGGGATTATGTTTCCGATACGCATCTGTAGGGGATATTTTATAAAATGTGTTAAGGACACTCTGTGCAAAAATGTTACTAATATGTTTAGGATATAAACCTGAGTGTCTGAGGTGTTCGCACTCCATAGATTTAAAGAAAGAAAGAGGATATTTGAATCGTGTGATCTTAAAACAACACATGTTCTTTCATTACAACTTGTCAGGATATAGAAAAAACTGTTTTATTCAAATGCTAATATCTACAACAGCGATATTTTAGCATATTATGTTAATTTCGGTATGAATGAACTACAATTTTTTTTTCTAATGTAAATCAATAGGTAGGTGTAAATAATTTAATACAAAAAAAATGGACAAGTGTTATTTTAACAACACATGTGACTTGTGTTGTTTTAAAATCACACGACTCATTTATTTAAATTGTCACAGAAACACAAAGTAAATATAAAGGTACATAAACAAAACACACGAACGTCAACAAAACAGAAATAAAACAAAACAATCGTGAAGAGAACATGTGAGGCATATAGAGTCAAAGGCAGCCGGGTACTATACAGTAATGGTATGGCACCCAGCCACCTCAGACCCCAAACGCCTCAGGTGTCTCAGTGAAAGCAAAAAAAGGGCTCCAACTCAGCATACTTTGCCGGTGTGTTTTTTCTGGTGTTATGTAGTTAGCATATTTCAGTTGGGACCATATGATAAGAAAACACGAAAAACAATAATTCAACTATTTTGCCAAACTGCCAATGCAGTTTATCGGCAAGCTCTTGGTAAAAATTCTATACAACCAACAGTATCAATAGTTTCTGAGTGTGAAGAATAAATTGGGCTAACAAATTGCTTAATACAAAGCGCTTCAGCATCCTTGTAAATTGTGCTTTTATGAGCTTTTTTACATAAATCCTCTGGGAGGCTTTTTTTATAAACGGCAGAGACAAAGCAATGAATTACCTAGCCTAGATCCACAACAATTAGAGTGTTCACTTATTTCACATTTAAGTCTTGTTTCCGTTAAGAAACCTAAACTTAACTCCTTCCGAAGAAAACCCGCGAAATAGTGGGCTCGGATTCACACATATGTAAAATTGCACGTAAAAGTTGTACGTTATCGAGTTATTGTTGTAAAATAATTCTACTATATTTATATTTAGTTTAAATCAGCGCTGAGGGATAACTTCCTCAGCACAACGCTGAGTCAGCTGCCTTTTGTGGCAACTTAGATACACCACAGGCTACATCTATGGTCCTGTTTTATTTATTCGTTTTGTCTGTTGTGTATTTAGTTTTCTTTCTGTTGTTGTGCATATTATGTTACTTATCTGCTTATTTTTTTTCTGTGATGTATATTGTTGGTATAATAAATGTCTTTCTTCTTCTTCTTCATATTTTATTATTGTCCTACTAATATTATAAATGTGAAAGTTTGTGAAGGAAGTGTTTGGATGTTTGTTACTCAATCACGCAATGGCGGCTGAAGGGATTTACATGAAACTTGGCGTACCGATTGACAAAGACCTGAATTGAGAAATAGCATACTTGATATCCCGTTAATGCGTTAATGCATTCCAGTGGGATAATATTTATTTCAAGTTTAAAATAGATGGCGTTGCGCTAGCGAACGTGTGAACGTTGCGTGTTTTAAAAAATAGATGCTAAATATTGTGCAAGAATCGTATAAACGGGTTCTGTGGCGGTACGAAGTTAAATAATATATACCCGTCTTCTCAATACTGTGTTATTTCACTGTAGGTAATAGTATGTCGGCGACTGGCTGTGGTGCGACCTATTTTATTATAAAACGTCATGTTTTTATATTTGATTCTATTTCCATTTTTTTACTGTCTTTGTCTGTTTGGTCTTGCCACTGTCATACGCCTTGCTAATTATAATAAAACATAAGTATTTATTTCCTACATGTTTCCCTCAACAAACCATCACATTCATACAGTCCACTCAACCACTCGCTATCATTTTGATATTGCAACAAAATTGACTTATAAAGGTAATTTAGTAAAATGAAAATAGTTTTCATTTGTTCAAAGGGTAATAAACCATCCAAATAAAAAAAATGTAGTTGTAGGTTACGCAGTAAGAAAATTTAAATAAAAAAATGGTACAGACCAATAAAAGAAAAACCAAAAGGAATGGTTTGAAGGAGGTTACACCGTCACACTATCCAGGGGCATCTGGTAAGTAAAAGTCGAAGTCAAAGTAAAAAAATAATTCACTATAAAAACATTTTTTTACGAAATGAACGTCAAAGCTGTTAGTTTCACAATTAATAGATTGTGCGGAGAAGAAAAAAACTCCACATTTATTATTTTCAATCAGGTTTGCTTAAAAAAACCAATTTCAGGCTCAAATTCCACCCATGCCGGGACTTGAACCCGCGACCTCTGGCTAACCGTGCCAGCGCTCTACCAACTGAGCTAATGGACAAGTGCAGGCATCGGCGAGATCGGTTTGTAAAGACAAACTTCTCTGTATTACATGCAGGCAGCGACATCTGGCTGAAGTAATTTACATCACTTGCAGCTCCCAGTACCTGTTACATCAGAATGATATTGCTGTTTGCTTAATTAAAATGGTTTACAAATTAAAGTTCACAACACTAGATATAATCGTTCCATTTAACATTATTTAAATACCAAACATCTTTGTCTCCCAAATAATCCTTAATGTTATAATGGGATTTTTGCACAGAATATGCTTGACACATTTGTTAAACCGCGTCGGTCGTAACTCTAATATATCTTGAGGAATTTTATTGTAGAACCGCATAGTGCCCCACAAAGGATAGACTATTTTTTGCAAGTCCAAAAGGTGAATAAACGTTTATGTTTATTCGTAGTATCAATATTATGATGGCACCCAACATTTTCGAAACAGCTGATATTTTTTCTAACATACATAACATTTTCATAAATGTTTTGACTTGCAACTGTTAATTTGTTAGTAAAAAGAAATGGTGAAAACAAGGCTCCACCATTACAATACTATGTTTTAGTTGAGAGGATTGTATGAGTATGATTGTCTCTCTGGGAGAGAGTATGGGCTTAATCACCACGCGTGCCCACCGCGGATTGGCGATTTCAAGCGCTGAGGTATATGAATAGCTCAGACACTCAGGTTTCCTCACGATGTTTTCCTTCACCGTTAACGAATGGTATTGCTACTATAACTTCACAATTGTACATAACTTAGAAAATAAAGTCATAGGTACATGCCCACACTGGGAATCGAACCTGGGTCTCCCGCTTCCGAGTCCAATGTTCTACCCACTAAGCTACCACCGCATTCTAGGCTACCACCGCATTGTACACTATATCTACAAATCTGCCCTATTCATGATTTATAAAAAAAGGTTCAAATTACTTCCGAGTTAATTGCGTTTTAAAGTTCAAGTAGTTAGAAATGGCCGTGACTTTCTGCTTAAGCGTCTCAGCATTTTCTTCAGACATTTAATGAAGCTTGACCCACATACTTGGGCTTGGAGTGTAATATGTACCTTTATTAAGGACCTTCTTCTTATCAAGGACGTGCAGTTTAAGCTGAAATATATTTTGCTCGCATTAGCGCGAGAACTGACATTAAGTCTTCTGTTATTTAAACCTGGAGGTACTGATTTAAGTCATCATAAGCAGCCTATATACGTCCCACTGTAGGGCACAGGCCTTCTCTCAGAGAGAGAGTATGGGCTTAATCACCACGCGTGCCCACCACGGATTGGCGATTTCAAGCGCTGAGGTATGTGAATAGCTCAGACACCCAGGTTTCCTCACGATGTTTTCCTTCACCGTTAGCGAGTGGTATTGCTACTATAACTACACAAATGTACATAACTTAGAAAGAAAAGTCATAGGTACACTGGGAATCGAACCTGGGTCTCCCGCTTCCGAGTCCAATGTTCTGCCCACTAGGCTACCACAGCTGATTTAAGTAAAAGCAAGGAAATTTTTGTTACCAAATGAATTAAGGGAGTGTAAGCTAATAAATAACATGCATGTAGTAGTTAATACTGCGATCGCCAACCCGCTTGAGAGGCGTGGCGATTATGGCAAAACCCCTCATGGTTAATAAAACTACGAAAAAGGCCTATGTCCTGCAGTGGGCGTCAAGTGGCTGATGATGATGATGATGAATATTAGTTTGCATTTCGAACAATATATAAATGACATTAAGCAGTGGTGAACATGAGCGGTGGTAGCTTAGTAGGTAGAAAATTCGTGACTCGGAAGCGAGAGACCCAGGTTCGATTCCCAGTGCGGGCAAGTACCTATGACTTAGTTTCCTGGGTAATGTACATTTGTGAAGTTATAGTACCAATACCACTCGCTAACTGTGGAGGAAAACATAGTGAGGAAACCTGAGTGCCTAAGCTATTCGCATACCTCAGCGCTTAAAATCGCCAATCCGCGGTGGGCACGCGTGGTGATTAAGCCCATACTCTCTCCCTGAGAGATGGCCTGTGCCCTACAGTGGGACGTATATAGGCTGCTTATGCTAGCGACAAATACGGTTCTTTTTTTTAATAGTTTCGAAATTTCCTGCCCACTGACAAATGAACGCTAGAAATGCATGGCCCTTTGTTAGCCCAATGGCGTCGTATCTTGAGATATAGATTGGCGACCATCTCGCTGCTTCCGATAATGTCGCATTTTTCATAATAAGGGCCCAGATTGTAAGTGTACGAGAAACCGGGGATTGTAATCACATAGCTCAGTATATTTTTACTGGCGATGTACAAATGCCTCAAATGTAGCTTGTAGGGTTATTGTTTAGCTCACGTAGGATTTTAAAATTGAGATGACATGGTTTATCGAATACAACGCCGCGTAGCTTGCTACGCCGTAGCAACTACAGCGTAGCGACGTCGTAGCAAGTATTGCGTAGTACGACTACGTACGCCGTAGCTAAATTGATCTTACGCTAAGAAGACTCGAGAATCGTCGTGTCTTAATAAGAAATTTTGTAGTTTATGCAGGGTTTTTTTTTCTAAAATAGGCAATTCCTGAAACACACCAATAATAAATAAATAACTTCCAGACAACACAAAAGTCCCAAACTGGGATACCCTATGCTATGGTAATCAGGCAAGGACATCATAAAGATGGAAATAAACCCAAATTGAGACCACTTGTACAAAACAAATGTATTATTTTAGTTTGGTTACACGTAACATTTGTGGCAAGACACTGTTGCAATCCCTTTCAACATAGTAGTTATTTGAGACTTACCTTTGAACTTTCGTGAGAAGAAAGGTCCTTGTCACGATAGATTCCAATATTGGCTGCTAGCTATCCGGATACACCACTGACATGGCTCTATGTAAGTTCAACAGAAGAGAAATTTCATGAGCAGAATCTTACTTTTTTATTTTTAAAATAAGTTATTTACATGTTCTTCTTATGCTGCTCTCGGAAACGGATGGTTGTGCACACTAGATACCTAGCAGTAACTTGAAGTGGCAGTGGGTGGGGCACATAGCACGCAGAACTGATGGCCGATGGGGCCGAAAAGTTCTCGAATGGAGCTACATATCGGCAAGTGCAGCGTAGGACGACCAGCCACAAGATGGACAGATGACCTCGTCCAAGTGGCAGGAAGACGCTGGATGCAAGCCGCTTCCAACCGGTTTTTTTGGAAATCCGTGGAGTAGGCCTATGTCCAGCAGTGGACTTCTTGTGGCTAAATGATGATGATGATGAAGTAGCGATCACCCACCAATCCATGGTAGGTACGGTGTTTAGCACATCAGTCTCTGCAGGTATTTATTTAACTATTTCTCATATTAACTATTAACTATTTCGCCCGTTTTAAATATGTATGGTATGCTTAAAGTACTTCATCTGCTTCTAATATTTCTGTTTATCGGTTTTCTCTAACAGTCAGTTAACCTACTGTTTATATCTATAAGTTTTTTTTGTTCACTTTGGCCACCTGACGTTATTAACAGATTGCTATTAAGCGAGAAACAAGCAAATAATAGAAATTCAATAGTTAAACGAGTAGTTGTTTATTTTTTGTTCTGTAGTTAAGGCGGTCATACATGCTATTATGTATGAAACTTGGTGAGTTCTATTACGTGAATAATCCTTAGAACACAAACCCGGTCAAGGGGGTCGGTTAAGACGATCTCGTCCGATAAATGTGACAGAAAGATGACCTCCTTTATTACGCGCACCAAATTCTGAAAGATTCAAATCGTCAGACTGTCAAATTCCATACTAAGTAATTGCTATCGTAAACGTCAGATTCCGACAGGATTTGAAATTGAAAAACGGTTTAATCATTGCAAAAAATACAAAGTTAAATTTAACATAAATTGGTGAGCGTAGTTGAGTCACTGCCCCTTTATTACGCGCACCAAATCCAGAACGATTCAAATCGTCTGGCTGTCAAAATCCATACTAATTGCTATCGCACACGTCAGAATCGCTCGTAGCCCCGGCTGCCTGAGTGATCTTAAACGATCACGAAGGTTAAGCAACATAGGGCGCGTTCAGTGCATGGATGGGTCGCCGTCTATGCCTAACGCTAGTGGCATTTTCCCGAGCGGTTCCGTGCTTCGCAAGGCACGTTAAGCTGTTGGTGCCGGCTGCCGTCGATAGATGGCAGTCGTTAAGCCAAGTCAGAGGCCTTAGGGCGGCTTGACAACTTCTGACAGTAGACGAGCCACTAGTCTGCAAGCCTCCACCAATCCGGACTTGGCCCCCGTGGTGGAGTATGGCCTATACCTTCCTCAGGGAAGAGACCCGTGCCCCTCGGTGGGGACATAATGGGTTGATGATGATGACGTCAGATTCTGACAGGATTTGGTGAGCGTAATTGGGCCTCTGCCCCTATTACGCGCACCAAATCCTAAATGGTTTTAATCGTCAACTGTCAAATTAGTATGGAATTTGACAGTTAGATCATTGGAATCGCTCAGGATTTGGTGCGTGTAATTAGGCCAATGATCTGAATTTGTTCTGAAGACCAAATAGTGGCAGGATTTTTTTCAGCAGTGGGACGCAGATTGTGAGGCTGTTCTGAAAGTATCTGAATGAAATAAATATATTTTTAGGGATAAGTACACCGCAAAAAAACGGAACCCTTATAGGATCACTCGTGCGTTTGTCTATCGGTACGTCTGTCACAGCCAATTTGCTCCAAATCTACTGGATCAAATCCGATGAAATTTGGTAGGATAGTGTGATGACCTAAACACACATGTGCAAAGTAAATACATATTTTTTTAAAATAAGGGTAATTTTCTGGGGAAAAATTAGGAAATTAAAAAAAAGTTTTGCAAACCTTACTGTATCATATAACAAATGAAAGGGCTCGTTATGGGGATCTCAAATATATTTTTGTTATTATTGTAAAATAAATAGTTTTGACTTTATTCATGAAAGAAGACGAAAATTGACCATTCTCCCTCCATGATCTCCAAAACAATCGAGACTAAAATTTTGAAAAAATTAGAAATATACTTCATTCAATGCTTGTAGATTACAGGAAAACCTGTCAATTGAAAATAAAGTCGTAAACTCAATATAATGTGTTAGTTGTAGTTCTTAGTTCTATTAGTAGCAATAGTTCACTAAAACACCACTAGATAGCACTTGTACTACTAGTTAACTCGCATCTTGAATAAAAAAAATTGATTTTGGCATTATACGGAACCCTCTCCATGCGAGTTCAACTAGCACTTGGCCGGTTTTTTGTTAAATACGTAAGGAACCAAATGATGGGCTCCTCGGTGCGCAGTTCCGACTCGCACTTATCCGGGTTGTTCCTTCTTCTACATATTTTTCATAGTTTACCTCCTGTGTTGAAATGTACTTTCAGCGGACATGTTGTCCGGATGTTGAACGGATATTGCTCGGGAAAGAGTTAGTCATTGCACTAATGGAACAACGGCGAGATTATTTTTACCCTGTAATTTTGTAGGTCACGGAGAAAAGTTGGTTTAGAAATAAATAAAGTTTCCCCGTGCAGCAAAATAGCTGATGCTTAACTCAATACGAACTTGATACCTAGGAGGGTAGGCAGATACCAGGGTTTTCCATTTGCCACGATCCTAACAGGCTTCTTTCGCTGCATCAAATTCATCAGCAGTTGCATGCACGCACGCCAGTTTTGTGTATTTTTTATCTTGCCCTTTGCTAGTACATCCTCTATTTGGTCGAAGTATGTCCGCCTAGGTCGGTCGTCCCTTACTGGATCTTACCATTGTGATTAAAACAATTAATCGTGCAACGAATATTAGACAATACTTACCAAAACATCTGTTCATGAATTTCAACATTTCGTTGCTACTCCACAACTTTGTTGCTACTAAGTATTTTTTCAGGATTCCAAAAATAAACTTACAAAAGACAGTTTTTTTACAATAAAGATCCCATTTATTCCAAGCAAAGAAAAAGGCAACACAAAACCGAACATGCATAAAAAGCATCGACATAAAAAGGACACAACAAACATACACCCAAAAGATCCCATGGCGCGAGCAAAGTTCGCCCGCTGTACTGCCTATATTAACAATATACAAACAACAAACAGAGACAACACATACAGTTGAAACAAAACACACAATTGCGTCCAGTCACCCCAAGAACGCCGATGACGTTTTATTTCAATAACAAAAATCCAATAAAAATGCAAATTAAATGCAAAAATAAGCCAGATTTAGAAATCCCAAGTTTTGGAAAATTACTTTCAGCATTTTTTGGTCACCTTCTAAATATGCCTTAAATAAAATAATAAATGATTTTTTTGTTATTTCTGAGTGAAACGTATATTATGTAATCGGTATATTCGTAGTAGCAACGTCACTCGCTAACGGTGAAGCAAAAAATCGTAAGGAAACCTGAGTGACTGAGATTTTCACATACCCAGCGCTGGGCACGCATGGTAATGAAGCCCACACTCTCCCTCTAAGAGAAGGCTTGAGCCCTGCAGTGGATGGATGGAAGATAATGGGACTAAGGTCCGTAGGAATAAGACAGTTAAGTTTCAGTTTTGTTAAGAATAGCTTCTTGAATGGCAATTTAGGAGTCTGTGAGATAAGACTTCTTAGATTTATAGGTTTCAGAAAAGAGAGAAAATAGTCTAGGATTACTAATAGGTCCTCAGAAGTCCTTTTCCTCTGATAGTATTAGTATTTTAGTATTTATATGATTCACCACGGTGGAAGCGCCACGGTCTCTGAAGTTTTCTGAAACTGAAATTCCTGAGTGGTATTATTTTTTTGGTTTCTGTACCTCAAAAGAAATAAACGGACGTCCTTCCGTCCGTCCGTCTGTCAAGACCTTTTAACTCGGGAACACGTGGAGGTATTGAGTTGAAAATTAAACCATATACTCAAATCTACAGCCCCTTGAAGCAGTGAAAAAATCAAACTTCTAAGTTAACGTGAAAAAAAGATACGGTCGTTTATGCCACAATAAAACGTTTTTTTTTAAACTAAGGGACTCAAAATTTATAGGGTACCTACTTTCCGTTGACCTAGAACTATGAAATTTAGCAGGTAATATCGTCTTATACAACAAATACAGGGAAAAATCTAGAAACTGTACATTTGTAACTAAATCCTAAAAAGGTCTTTAAAGTTTGGGAGTAGATAGGAAAAAACTGCAAGACTCGATTCCGATTCCGAGTCCAATTTGCACTTTTTAATTTTTTTATTTAATTAAGCACCTTTTGCGGCTTTTTAATTAAGTATAGCCGATATTGCACCATCCACTAATGTCAGAATTGCGTATACTAAAATAAGACTCAAGTTGTATCAAGACACTCTTTTATCATTTTCTTGACACTTGAAAATTTTATGAATATTTACACAATATAGCTTGGTAATATATTTTTTTTTATATAGAAACATTCTTTCTTACATCGAAACAGCCAGTTATAGAAATATGAAAATAGATAATGAATAATTACAAACTCATTACCTGAGGCTACTTTTACCTGAGACATAACTCTCGCTTGTACATTCTTAAATTTCTAATGATTTTAAGATAAATTACAAATTAAAGTAATAGCGGCACTTAAAAGTATAACCCAAAATCCTACACTTTAATGTTCATATCCAAAATTCAATTCAATTCAATAATTTTTTTTTGCATAAAAAGGTGTTTGTACAAGGGCGAGCTTAAAACTAAGAAGTATTTTCTTTTAGCTAACCCTGGGTTATGTGGATAGGCAAGGGGTTGTACCAAGAAAGATTTATTGCAAAAAAATACATAAACTATATTATAAAAAAATACGTAGCATAAAATACACACTACAATTAAATAAATACCGCTACATAAAATTTATTCATATAATAGGATTATTACTCTGAAGTCCGAAGTAGTGCCCATGGATTCTACTTTTAAACACGTTGACTGACGGGGACTGGCGTATGCACAGGGGTAGCGCGTTCCACAAGCGCACCGCTGTTATAGTGGAGGAATTCGAATAGCCTACCGTACCATGCATGGGGATGTAAAGACGCAGGTCCTTGCATAGCCGCTGAAGGCGAGCATTTGTACTACGTACCTTTATACTTTTTGTGTTGTAGTTTTTCCGGTGTATAATAAAGAATACTCTTAGCTTATCTCATCTTAACTTTGACGATTATTTAAAATTTTAGATTGTGCGAGCGAGAGAGATGCGAGACTTCATGGAATCTTTGACGGCCTGACAAATAATAATTTATCACATAATATCATTATTTATCATAATCTGTCTTATTCTTCGATGATAGCTGCAATGAGGGGATTTCAATCTGACAATTTGTAGTACAGACTATAAGTCAGTGTAACTGAAATACATTTGTGCAGCCCGGACTCTGAAACTCTTCAAAAACCATAGAATTTTAGTAAAACGCTATTCACGCAATTATATTTGGCCTTGAAACTTATATTTTAATTGATTCTCCGTCCGTTTCTTGTTGCATTCAGCAAAGACTGTTTTATGTGCGATACGGGTGACTCTGAATTCGTTTGCCGTATTCTGAGGAAATGTTGTTTTCGTTGCAAAAAATAGTATTATTAATGATTTATCAGTAAGGGTACAAGATATTTTTAAATATTCGTGATTGCCAACCTTTCGCTGCAAACTGTGAATCTAAATTCGAAGCGGTAGAAAGTACCATAACGTTGAAAAATGTTTTCTACTATGTTAAATGCTTAAGGCGGTGGTAGCCTAGTGGGTAGAATATTCGACTCGGAAGCGAAAGACCCAGGTTCGATTCCCAGTGCGGGAATGTACCTACGACTTTGTTTTCTAAGTTAGTAGCAATACCACTCGCTGACGGTGAAGGAAAACATCGTTAAGAAACCTTAGTGTCTGAGCTATTCACATACCTCAGCACTTGAAATCGCCAATCCGCTGTGGGCACGCGCGGTGATTAAGCCCATACTCTCTCCCAGAGAGAAGGCCTGTGACCTACAGAGGGACGTATATAGGCTGATTATGTAAATGCTTAAGACTCTTATGTCTGATAAGTGTAAACAATTAAAAAACAGATGAGTTGGCCGGCGCTAAACAGTTTTTTTGGATTTTTATTACTTTAATGATTGTTTCTTTTTTCAAAACTAGCAGCATATGTTTCTAAATCATGGTCAGAATGTCTCCTTTTTAAATTACGGTGAACTAATTCAAAGTCACCCTATAAATGTATGCATGTACTGGTGGTTCAATAAATGTCGCGTAAAACTTAATGAGGCTATTCTACCCATCAATACGAACAATATTTATTATGAGATCAATCAATAAGCCCGTACTCGTCCACGAAGTCCAGAAGGACATAGGCCTCCCCATTTCCTTCAGGCAGGCCCGGATTTAGGGGAGGGCAGGCGGGGCTGCTGCCCTGGGGCCTCCACAAGGGAAGGGCCCCAACAATAGACTAATACGTACTATTATTAAACGCTAGTCTTTTATAAGTATAACGTCTATTTTTTTACAAATTTGAAAAAAAAAATTCGGCGACAATTCATTTCAGTTTTTATTTTGTATTTTTTATTTAGAAATAATTAGGGGCCTCCGCTCCTTCGTTGCCCTAGGACCTCCAGACCTCAAAATCCGGCCCTGCCTTCAGGCACGCCACTTCCTTCTATCCTCGGCCATCTTCATCCAGTTACTGTCAGCATTCTGCTTCAGATCGCCGGTCCAGCGAGCTGGTGGGCGTCACAGAGTGCTTTTGCCAGTTCGTGTTCTCCGCTTGAGAACTATTATGAGAGCGACGCCAAAATATCGAAAAAAAAAAATCAGCTATTCCATACGAAATTTCGATATTTACTTACATATCATGAGTGCTTTGTATTCATGAACAGAACAACCTCTATGAGTTTCAACGGATCTTTCTCAAATACTTTGTAATTGTTTTTCTGTCACATTGAAAGCACCTCATCAGAGATTAGTGGTGATTGTTGACCTTAAAAACAAATGTATGCAGAAATACAAAAATATGGATAACCGCTACTTAACAAAACAAGAGAATAGTATTTTGCAACATCAAATCGGAAGATTACACTCACTGAATATTATTTAATGTTAATCAAGTGTAGAATTACGCGCAAATTCCTATACTAGTTCTATTGCAATGCCATCTTAATTCCAGTGGACAGGCCTTTCTAATATCAAATCACTGGCGGCGAGCTTGTAAAATGGATTGTTGTTCAATAGATGACTGGCTGAGGAAATGGTTGTTTCATTGAAACTATTGGTAGTCTAGGAACCAATTGCATTCCAGTGGTATAAATAACCCGTGCAACTTTACCCGGTGCCTCACGCAATTCGACCTTCTTCACGAGAGATGCCTATTTAATTTGCGCGAGTTATACCACTGGAGAAGCGGTGGTAGCCTAGTGGGTAGAACATTGGACTCGGAAGCGGGAGACCCAGGTTCGATTCCCAGTGCGGGCATGTACCTATGACTTTGTTTTCTAAGTTATGTACATTTGTGAAGTTATACTAGCAATACCACTCGCTAACGGTGAAGGAAAACATCGTGAGGAAACCTGAGTATCTGAGGTGTTCACATACCTCAGCGCTTGAAATCGCCAATCCGCGGTGGGCACGCGTGGTGATTAAGCCCATACTCTCTCTCTGAGAGAAGGCCTGTGCCCTACTGTGGGACTTATATAGGTTGCTTATAATAATTATAATACTAACACTGGAATAACATTTTAGTACTATTGCTTAGTAGACTACCAAATAGAGTCAAATAACAACTATTGTCATGTTTATATCATTCTATCGTAAAACCATTATGTGTGTTAGACTCTAGGGCCAGGTCACTAGTATTGAAATGCATAGAAAATAGAATAGCTCTGGGATAGTGCGCGTAATATGTTTACAAACAATGTTTCACACGTTTACGTTCAATAATTTTAGTTTTTCACACTTAAAATCACAATTCCACAATGTAACAACATCTATCACGGCTCGGGTTCAATAAACACTGCTATTTATGTAGTTACAATAAGGGGTCACACAGAAACATATAGTAGCACGACAGTAAAGTTGTACAATTATTGCATCTTAATTAGGTATTCTTACGAAACCTCATTTTACAATAGGTGGCCCTACATTCTGGACGTCATTAAAGACATTTTGCTTTTCAATGCTGGCACATTTATTTTAGAAAGTAGCCTGATAAAGTGATACAAAGTATCCTTATAAATAAACAAATATTTAATAAATAAATTTTCAATATCTTTTGAAATAAATTCGCTAAGTTGAAGCGCAAAACGGCCACATTGACTTCAAGAGTTGCGGAGCTATTTTATTACTTCACAGTATTAGCTTATCTGACAAAAAAGAACAGAAATATGTCATATTTCTAAAACGTTCGCCTGAAACCCGTCACGGGAACATTTTTCACTTGCTTTAAATTGCCTAGAGTTATATTTCATAAATTAACGTTAACTGATCGTAGTAAAGCAAACGCAAAATACTTTTTTTATTCTTGCAACCCTCGAATTTTTTAGTGAAAAATGCTATTCATTAAGTTGTTATAAATCTAATTATGGTATCACAAAAAAGCAGATTTTCTATCTACGTTATGAGTTTCAAAACAGATTTGTTTCGGCTCGAAAAAAAGGATTCGTTTAATTGAGAATTGGTCACAATAAATTGTTTATAGGACACCAATGTCCATTTCTCGCTATTCGGCGCGTTTTTAACTTAAGGGGCTCCATGAGGTCCACTAGCGTCAATAATCAAAAAAACATTTCTTTACCAGATATTTTTTTTAAAAACGGTGACTATTCTCTAAATCATGTTAATTATGATTTTTAGAACGCATGGATGGTCGAAAATCTAAGACGAAAATCCTAGGAGTGGATAGCATTGACGTCACAAGGGCCGTTTTTGGCACACCTGAATGCTATCTGTTCCCAGGTCTGTGATCCTAGGTTCTTCTTGGTCGTGAGTCCTAAAATCACTTCCCGGTGGCGCTACCCGGTGCTAACTACCAATGAAAAAAGTCATATCTTATCTTATCTTCTTTTGAAAAAATAGACGTCATAAATCTCAATAACTATGATAGCTATTTTTAGAACCCTGCCGAAAATGCTCCAAACCTACAAACTAGGTTCTATTCGGTAAGCTTGGAGCATTTTTGCCAAAAAATATCGTGTTTGGCAGAAATCGATTAAATTCCTAGTTTCTTGACACTAGGTTCTAGACAGCTGAAAATACCTATCCGAGTTGTTAAGCTTTAAGTTCACTTTTTAAAAAAACCTACTATAATAGGTACAAGATGCGATATTTTTTTCATTGGTGGCTTAGTTAGCAACGGGCTCCGCTTTAACATGGTTGAGATAACAGTCTGACACTTTTTGCCAAAAGGATCTAAAAAAATATGAACATGGAGCCCCTTAAGAAGGAACTGACCTTCATTGTTGTAAGTTCGTATTAAATCCCAACTTAAATACATTTATCTGGAAGCAAATGACAGGTTGATATAAATACAACAGTCAATATAAAAATATATTCACTTCACACCATATATTCATAGAAGAGAAATATATTCATAGAAGGGCAAATGTTTTGTCATTTCTCTGGAGTACAATAATTGTCTTATAGTTAATTATTCACTCAACGATAAGATACAAATAAGAAGAACCGTTTAATATAACGGTACTAAATTTACGCTGAGAGGTATAGTCTGCACAAATCTTTTTGGCGGCTAAGTGAACATAGTCATAGATAGAAAAGTAAAATAAGATTTATTGAAATAACACAGTTACAGCATATTTTTGTTACATAATAATATTTTGTTTAACAAAAGAGGTGGGTAGGTGCACAATACACAGTTTAACGGCAATCCCCAAACTAGGCGAGGCCTGTATCTTAGGGACTTTATAGATAGTTTGCACATCGCTTACTGTCTTTACAGTGTATGTGTAAGTAGAAAATACGAGTATTTGATCATTCGATTAATAAATTCCGATTAGATGCAAGAATAATAGACTGATACTTTATTATCGAGATATTTAGGGTATTTACACGTTAATTAACTTATGTTTACCCAATTTCATTCTGTTTATTAAATACTTGAAAACAAAAATTTTATTTTATAGGCTGCCATGAGTATATATGATGTGGCACTCGTATTGTTGTATTGTAAATCGGGAAAACAAAATTATTATTACTCTGTAGACGAGCTTAAAGATTGATATAGTACTTATTCATGTCATACAGTTAGAGATGGCAGAGATTCTACCACTTCCATAGAGGTAGGGGGTTCTACTGAATAAATACCTCCCGCTTCTATATTATCTCAGCACTTTCGTTCCTTTCAACGATCTTTCATCTTCCCAACCACTTGACGAAGATTGTGGCTTGTGATAAAGTTTTTTCAACAGTGGTACATCCCTAGGGACCCCTGCGCAGCTCCCCTTTGATTTGCCGTCAAAAAGATTCTCCCCGCCTCCCCGTCAAAAAGATTTACGCGTATTATAATGTAAATAGTTTTAAAATGCAAAAACCAAAGAAAATACACCCAATTTGAACATTTTTGTGTTCATACATAAATTGCCGTTCTGAAAAATGATCTCATAATTTTTTTAAGATAAGAACACGATTTGAATAAAAAAAAAACAATAAAAAAACTATAGACTCATCTGGTCACACTAATTATGAATATTTTGATTAAATATTTTTTTTATCATTCTCTACTCTTCTTTCAATATGGACCCTTAAACATTGATAGCTTCTTCGTTTATAATATGTATTTTTTGTTTAAGCTTTCTGCTTGCTTGAGTGACTTTATTTTTTACGAAAATTCGCAAGTACTAACCTTTCTTCCACAAACCTCAAGATATCAGTCAGAAGGTAAGTAAAATCTCTCAAGTAAATACAGAAATATTCTCCTTCCTTATAGTAAAGCCTCGGTCTTTGTAGAAAAATATGGTTTCTCATGTTAAAATCACACACGTGCGTCTCAATAATTTCATAAATACTCAAGTATAGCAACTTTCTTGCTTATAAAATTAAATATAATTTTAGAAACAGAGATTTGAAGAATCGTGACAGTTTCATTAAGCTAGGAACATACTAGACGCGCCGTTCTGGACCTACTCTATTTTATTATGCTTTTATGGTAATTATTATTCAAACCATTTTAGTTCATCAAATATTTGTTGATTGATCGAGGAAATAAGTGTCAAATTCAAATAAACTAAAGCAAATAAAGCGCTATTGACAGTTGTCATGCAAACTAACTTTTTCTAAATGACCTGTACTTAAGAATCAAATTTTTTGTTTGTTTTAACGATCCTTTATGCAAGTCCTAATGAGCAAAAACTTCTGGGTCAATCAGTCAATGGAGAACTTGCACTAAAAATGTCTTAGTAGAATACGTTAAAAGATAAATAAACGTGGTATTTTTTTTCTCTGCTAACACTTTTCATAATATAACCAGTTGAAAAGTCAACATAGTCACGTGGTACTAAAACGCGCCATACAAGTCGACCTTAGACTATGACGTCACTCCCTAACGTAACGCCTATAATGTATGAAGCGTTTATAAAAAATTGAGTTATCTCGTAAAATAATGTTTTTATGCCTGTACACCCTTACAAGAAAACGTTCAGAATTTAATAAAAAAAACGAAATCTATTAAGTTTTATGTTATTAGAGTAACTTTATTTTTCGCATATTTTTTTGATCCCGAAAACCCCAAAAAGATATTTTTATTGTTTTATTTTTCTATGGTATCAAAGCAATGTCACTCCAATCTAGATTAGACGCAAGTTCCCCATTACATCACTCATATGGAGAACAACGTTAACGTTAATTTGAGAGAAAAAGTCACTTTCTAGCCATCCAATTTAATGACTATTGTAGAAATGGTACAATTATTTAATTCACTCGCAAATTCACAAATGGTTCACCTATGACCCAATTCAATACTTGCCATTGTAAATGAAATTGCATAGGAAAAGAATCGCTTTTGATCGACCTCATTTGTCTATAGTACTAGCACTATCCGGTGGTTGGTATGCTCCTAGCTTTATCAAATACGTTCCGTACGTTCCGTACTTCTGAAACGTCTAGTTTATAAATTTTTGTTACATTTTACAATAAATATACTTATGATATTTGTGTGAACATTCAATAAATACACAATCTGTGAGATACGCCGAATAGAGGACCAGCCCCTGACACCATAAAAATACGAAGAATTCCAAAAGCGTCATTGTATTTTTTTTAATGGTATATTTTGTGACAGTGTCTGTCGCTAACTAATCTATGCTAGCAATTTCTATCGTAAAGAAGCGTGTCCGACACAAGCGTACGCAGATGTACCAAAAATCTAAAATAACAAACTATAGATTTTCACAGGCTACAACTTTATATGCCGAAAAATTCTCAATTGCCTACTTTATACTTCAAAATTCCTTTGCATGAGGTGGTATTAAAATCCAGCCAATATTGATTCGATCAATATCCATGATAAAGATACCTGCCCGACATAAGCTTGCGTCGAACACGCGTTCACAAAACGGAGAAGAGCGCGTTAATGCCTCGAGTACTCCACCGCATTCAGCGGTCGCGCTTAGAGGAGGTACTCTCATTGTTCGGGCCGGTCAAATGACGTACTCGGCGTGCTCTCTACCTTCTTCAGTACTATCTTGAACGCAAACGTGTGTTTTGGAGAGACAGAAGCGGGACGCGGTGTCTGCGGCGATCGCGGCGGGGGATCCGGTGGCACTTCTGAGCGGGTCCTCGTACGCCTTGGCGGATCGTGCCGTGTTGGAGCTGATGCCGGCTCTTTGGTTTTCTGAGGGGAAATCTGAGGTGACAAGCGATTGGGAGACAGGCGAGTTTGTGACGTCTCTGGCACTTCCACCGGTAGCATCAACGGAGGGAGGTTAGCGCACGGCGATCCTCGCGATCCGCGGCGCTCCTTCAAGCCCATCGGAGGCGGGGGAGTCATCGGCTCCTCGTCGACCGACGGCACGTCAACTATCACTACTGGATCAGCGATTGTAGCCTTTAATGGCTCTATAAAATCAGAGGCTAACGAGCGTCTAAAGAAATTGAAGCCGCTCTCTATTTCAGCCAATGCTCTCTTCACAAAGGGGAACGTCTCGGAGACTTCTGAAGTAGATTTTCGGACGGGAAACTCGGTCTCGCTGTCACGCTTTCTTGGTCTGCATCGTTCGAATGTAGGGTCACCGCCCGCGGCCTCAGAGACCTGCCTCGTCAGCGCCGCGTGCTTTATAGAGTCGGACTTGGAGCGCGGTTCCCTGGACTTGGGCGTGGGTGACTTGCGATCGCCGAACTTCTTGCTCGCAGCGCGTTTTATGGAGGAGAAGAGGCCGAGTTTTTCCGGCAACTTGTCCGTTGATGGCACCGGCGGGACTGGGGCGGTGGAGGGGCCAGGAGTGGGGTCGGGCGCGGGATGGGGGACGTTCCCCTCGCGTTAGTTGTGCCGCGAGTCCGAAGACGGGACATCGCTGGAGCCGGTGGAAGAGAGTGTCGTGCAGGACCCGTAGGGGTCGAGCGCCGACTGCACCGACATGGAGCGGCCCGCGCGCCGCACGCGTGCTGGAGACAGCTTGCCAGGATCTACGCTGGCCGGGTCTGCCTGCAACAACAGGGTTTTGAGCACTCCATTCATTATCATTCGCTATTACTGCCAAGGTGTAACAACTAGGTAGTTAGTCACTGTGTGTAAACAAATATCAAACATTAATAATGGTCCTGTAAATGTTATATCCGTGCAAAATGTAAATGGCTCTGAAAGACAGACTTTTTTTAACTAGTTTAAGCGAATGTGTGTGTTTAAATGTGTGCGAGCGTGACGGCATGCCAGATGTTTAACATGTTTTGAAAGAAAAACACGCACCTGATACGCCAAAGCGTTCATGACGATTGAGTAGGGCACTAGGCCCAGCGGATGGACCTCTCTCATCAAGACGTTGGCCGGAATCTTGTGGAATTGAGTTTAACATGTTTTGAAAGAAAAATACGCACCTGATACGCCAAAGCGTTCATGACGATTGAGTAGGGCACTAGGCCCAGCGGATGGACCTCTCTCATCAAGACGTTGGCCGGAATCTTGTGGAATTGAGTTTAACATGTTTTGAAAGAAAAAACACGCACCTGATACGCCAAAGCGTTCATGACGATTGAGTAGGGCACTAGGCCCAGCGGATGGACCTCTCTCATCAAGACGTTGGCCGGAATCTTGTGGAATTGAGTTTAACATGTTTTGAAAGAAAAACACGCACCTGATACGCCAAAGCGTTCATGACGATTGAGTAGGGCACTAGGCCCAGCGGATGGACCTCTCTCATCAAGACGTTGGCCGGAATCTTGTGGAATTGAGTTTAACATGTTTTGAAAGAAAAACACGCACCTGATACGCCAAAGCGTTCATGACGATTGAGTAGGGCACTAGGCCCAGCGGATGGACCTCTCTCATCAAGACGTTGGCCGGAATCTTGTGGAATTGAGTTTAACATGTTTTGAAAGAAAAACACGCACCTGATACGCCAAAGCGTTCATGACGATTGAGTAGGGCACTAGGCCCAGCGGATGGACCTCTCTCATCAAGACGTTGGCCGGAATCTTGTGGAATTGAGTTTAACATGTTTTGAAAGAAAAACACGCACCTGATACGCCAAAGCGTTCATGATGATTGAGTAGGGCACTAGGCCCAGCGGATGGACCTCTCTCATCAAGACGTTGGCCGGAATCTTGTGGAATTGGATATACTCCAGGAAATTGCCGATGACCTCCTTCAGCGGGGTGTTAGGGCTCGTGTCGCAGTACTTTTTGCTCCACATCAGGGCAGCCTGGAGGTCAGTAAGAAATAAAACTGTGAGTTCGGCGTTTGTTAACCATGTACCGTGTAGGTTGTATATATATTTCCTTTCAATCTGATTTTGTCTACATGTAAACAAAATCGTAAAAACCCAAGTGGTTTGCTCGTACGAGGTCATTTTATTCATCTTATATAGAAAATCCTATCATTTCTTGACTTTTATGGTATTTTCAGGAACTGTTTGTTTACATCCAGACAAAGAATGAGCAAGTCGGCAGGCCCGCGTCGGACGACCGGCCATATGATGGACAGATGACCTCATCCAAGTGGCAGGAAGACGCTGGATGCACGCCGCTTTCAATCGGTCTTTTTAGCAATCCAAGGAGGAGGCCTATGTTCAGCAGTGGACTTCTTGTGGCTGAATGATGATGATCCAGATAAAAGCTGAATGTAATTAAATGTACATTTAAAAAGTGTGCGACTTAATAACCTTCTCACGAGTTTATTTTTATCTACACTTTCACGTTGACGTGTATTTTCACGCTTAAACTACTTCAATATGTGCCTGTCAATTCGTTCAAATGCTATTTTGGTAATAAAATCTCATGTTTTTCTAACTGCATGCAAAATATCGGTTAACCGGCTTAATCGGGTGACAAAAATTCAGCCGTTGATTTCGCGAGATGTAATGATGGCATATTGACATAAATACAAAATATTTTATTTCATTATCCAACTATGTCTTAGATTGTGTAGCACAGACTTCGATTCCTATCAGACCTAGCTATGCGTAGCTACGGTCTTGAAGGGGAGTGATGTGGCGAGCACATGTCAACTCTGCGCGCGCACTATAAACTCCAACATTCCTGCATCGCGCAAGCAAAATGTTTCACATGACATACCAAAAATATAACGTCCGACGAACATCAGTCGGACCGGCCGTCCCCAGGCATGCGATCTGTCTGGCGGGAAATTTCGCTTTATAGTGGAAGAGCACGATCACCCGCTCTTCCCTATAACATATATTAAAAGTGGTAAAATTTAGGTTACCTGGAATTTAGTGAACTCGTCGGCCCTCAGTTCATCCCTGGCCAGTATGAGCCTCACGACGTGTTGAGGAAGCAGTGTGAACGATCCCAGGTTCAACACCTCGTTTCCATGCTCGTCCACAAATTCTAGGACCTGGAGAGAAAATAAAGTACCTCTTAATAGGCGTTTTTCCACTAGCAGCCCCGTACTAGTATTGACACCAGCCTGGCGCTTTAAATTTATTGCGCCGGCTACTGACCGGTCGCTAGGCCAGAAATGACACTGTAAGATAGAAGACAACAACGAAGTATCATCATCAGCCATTTGATGCCCACTGCAGGATATAGGCCTTCCTCATGGTTTTCCAAGCTTCCCTGTGTTGTGCCGCCCGCATCGGGGGACTCCCCGCCACCGTAACTATCTGTTGGGGGGCCTGTCCACGCTGCGTCGTCCGGTCCGTGGTCGCCAGGTTAGAATTCTTTCGCCCCAACGGCCGAGCTATGTGCCCCGCCCACTGCTAATTCAACTAAGTAATTCTTCGAGTTATATCAGTAACACAGGTTTTTCTGCGGATCTCTTCATTCCTGATTCGATCACGCATCACGTAAGGAAGTATTGTCATCCGTATTCAGTCATTAGTCAGATCTCTACGAGGGCTGCGCATAGACGTCCGTGACATAAATCCCTATTTTGGATCTATGTTACGGTCTCAGTCTAGCTTTACCAGCCCTAACTTTTCTTTTGAGACCTAAACTACGTTACAATATTGATGTACATAAATCAAATAAAAAAAAAACTGGGTAAAATATTTATTTCTGCCATTAAACATTTCATATAATTTCTAAATGCACTGTAAATTACGATCCGTCATCGTAGGCAATCCAAGTACACAATACAACATAAACTCACGGCTATATCCCGGAGGGCTATGTAGAGTTTTCCACTTGCCACAATCCTGACAAACCTTGTTGGGTTTAGGACCCCGCCCTATTACCAAACGTTACTTAAACTAGTACTAACTAAGTGGTGGCCCACTAGGCTCGATATAATCATGTGGTCGGAAAAAAAAGGTACCGGGAGAACGAACTGACAACAAACGCGCAGTTACCCTC
Source organism: Yponomeuta malinellus (assembly GCA_947308005.1). Classification (NCBI taxonomy): domain Eukaryota; kingdom Metazoa; phylum Arthropoda; class Insecta; order Lepidoptera; family Yponomeutidae; genus Yponomeuta; species Yponomeuta malinellus. The sequence goes on along the minus strand of OX371006.1, from coordinate 7,078,040 downwards.
GGATCGTTATAAACTAAAATTAATGAAAATGGTACTTACATTGCCCGCCGGTCCCTGCTCCCGAAACCGAGTCGACCCAGTCGATTGGTGGCGACTTACACTAAAGCAGGCATTAGCCCAGCCAAGGTCCGGTCCGTCAAAGTCGGTAGTCAAGTTCGGTCAGTCTACCGTGGCGCCACGCCTCCAACCTGGAGACGACCCTGCACATCCAGATCGAGAACCGGCGTCCGAGCAAGTAAACGGAATCCTGACTTCCGAAACACTAAATAATCCTTTTAATTAAATCCGTAAACACGACTTTTCCACGTAGTGCGATGCGGCATTCCGCCCGCTCAATTCATGTCACACAAGCTTGCACAGTCACAATAGTTCGGACTATTAGTCCAGAAACAACCCGGCCACCGATATTGCTTCCGAATATAAAATTATGGTTCTCGGAACCAAATAAAAACGCTTCTCCGCGCTGCGCGTGCGACTACCCGCTCCTTAGCTAGGATCAACCCAACACACCTATCGAATGAACTTGCTAGTGTGGCCACTGCGCCCGGCGCAGCGGAACAATACCAAAAAATATTACTCGCGCGCGCGCTGAGTATCGACTTAGCGCAAACAACCCCCCGCCCAAAGCGCCCCTAACGCTTTCTAGCTAAACCTAAGCTGACTAGCCTTGCTAGTCGACTGGGAGGCGGGCTAGAGTTGCAGTAGCGCGTTGCAGAACGGATCCGTCAACCAACACCTGCGCGACGCGTGGGGTCCCATCGTTCCCTGCGATTAACTTTAGAATGCGTCCCCGACGCCAACATAAGGAAGGCAGATTGGCTTCCTTTAATAATACAAGATCTCCCTCCTTGGGAGGAGATGTCCGGTCTGCCCATTTGACACGCTGCTGCAACAGATGCAGATATTCTAAGGACCAACGACGCCACAAGTCCTGACTCATTTGTTGTAACATTTGAAAGCGTGACAACCGTTGTCGACGCTCATCCACCCAGGGATACTCCGGCAGGGCAGTAAGCGGCTGCCCGACCAAAAAATGACCGGGAGTCAGGACTTCCAAGTCGCTTGGATCCGATGAGACAGGGCAGAGCGGACGTGAGTTGAGGACAGCTTACACCCGACAAAACACCGTGGCCAGCTCCTCGAAAGTAAGCGTGGTGTCCCCAATCACGCGACGAAGATGGGTTTTAGCAGATTTTACCGCGGCTTCGAAAATCCCACCCCAGTGGGGGCACACTGGTGGACTAAATTGCCATGCAATTCCTCTCTGAGCTAGGATGTGACCTAATCTATCACAGTTACTATTTAAAAAACTAACTACATCCCTGAGGTAGTTAGCCGTAACCCTGAAGTTGGTGCCGTTGTCGGAACGAATCAGCAAAGGTACACCCCTACGCGATACAAAGCGGTCCAGCGTTGCGACAAAGGCTTCAGTGGTCAAAGCCGAGACCACTTCCAAATGGACGGACTTGGTGGCCAGGCAGACGAACACACACAAGTATGCCTTGACCACCTTGGCGTTCCGAAGAGGGGACGTTTTGACAAGAAATGGCCCGGCGAAGTCTGTACCTACTCCGTCGAATGCCTTGGAGGGCATAGTGACCCGATCTGATGGGAGATCTCCCATCTGAGGCTGCATGGTGGACGCCTTTACCCGGTAACAGGGGACAGACCGAAACAACACACTTCGGACCACTCTCCGAGCCGATAAAATCCAAAATTCGCGTTGTAAAATCGCGAGTAGTGCCTGACTTCCTGCGTGAACGCTCTTGAGATGCCTGTCAGCAACCAACAGCTCAACGAAGGACCCTCCTTTGGGAAGAAGAAGCGGATGGCGACAACCATAAGGTAAATCAGAATTCCTGAGTCGACCTCCGACTCGCAGCAAACCATCTGAGTCGATGAATGGATTCAATCGGGAAACCGCTCCCTTCAATTTAGCGCGACCAGTGCGCAATATACCTAATTCCGAATCGAAGCGTTCCGCCTGCACCACCCTGACTAGGTGGAATAAAGCGCTTCGGCGTTCCTCAACGCTTACTGTGAGCGACAGCAACTTCCGAGCTGGCTGTCGACAGTTATGGATGAAGCGTTTGACCCAGCTGGTTACTCCTAATAACTTGTCCAGACTACTGTAACGATCCACTAACCAGTTGGGTTCCGGCTTCGGCTCAGTTACCACCGCATGAACTCGCAAACCCGGCAAGTCTGGCAACGAGCGATCGACTTGATTTGCCGGCCATGATGACTCGGGCCCAATCAACCATTCAGGTCCCCACCAAAGGGAATGTTGCACCAACTCCGGTGCTGTGCAACCCCGGGAAGCACAATCTGCGGGATTTAAGTTCCCTGGAACGTGTCTCCATATCAGAGGCACATCGGCGTTCTGAATCTGAGACACACGATTGGCCACAAACGTCTCCAACGTGTGTGGCGCCGCGCGCAGCCAGGCCAGGGCCACTTGACTGTCCGACCAGGCGTAGAAGTCCCTGATGTCTACCGTGAGTGACAGTTCCTTGTGGATATGTCCCAATAGTTTGGACAGCAAATGAGCCCCGCTCAGTTCTAACTTCGGTATTGTCAAGCGCGTTTTGATTGGAGCAACCTTACTCTTTGCCAACAATAAAACAACGCTGACCCGACCTTCAGAGTCAACAGTTCGCAAATAAACTGACGCCGCGTAGGCCCGCTCTGACGCGTCGCAAAACCCGTGCAGGCTGGCCTTGTACTTACCCGACGGCAGTATTTTTCGGGGCAAGGCCACTTGATTAATGGCTCCAATTGTGGAAATCAACTCAAGCCAAGTGTCGAGGGGAGGGCCCACCAAGGGCTCATCCCAAGAGACCCCCAGGGTCCAAAGTGTCTGCAACAGGCACTTTGCCGACAAAATCACAGGGCTAATCCACCCATTTGGATCAAACATCCGTGCGATAGTGGAGAGGACCGTCCTCTTCGTCCACACACGCTGGGGTTCCAGGTCCACCTGAAACGTGAAAACATTCGCGATCGGCTGGTACTGCATTCCTAGTACCGCTATTGAACTGGGATCCCCTGAATCCTCGAACAGGTGAGGGTTTTGCTGGTGATCCTCAGTTATTCCTTCAAGAACCTGAGGCTCATTGGATAACCATTTGCGCAATTCGTAGCCACCGGCCGCGAGTAGGGCAATCAGCTCATCTCGCAGGATTAGAGCTTCCTCTATTGTTTGTGCCCCAGTACACACGTCGTCGACGTAAACGTCACGTGCTAAGACAGCCGCTGCCCGTGGAAAACGATTCCTTTCTCGCTCGGCCAATTCTAATAACGAGCGGATTGCGATGAACGGACTCGACTTTAAGCCGTACGTATTAGTGTTAAGTTCATACACGACCATTGGCTCATCTGGCCTTTCTCGCCAGAGGATCAGTTGGAACCGTCTGTCCTCTGGATGTATGAGTGTCTGACGGAACATCATTCGAACATCTGCTCCCAGCACCACCTGGTGTCTCCGGAAATTTAAGATAATGTCAATGATGTCCCTGTGAAGCTTAGGTCCAGCATGTAGACACTGATTGAGTGAAACCCCTGTGGACGACGGGGCTGAGCCGTCAAATACGGTCCTCAGCTTTCCCGTAGATGCCTTCCACACCGCATGGTGAGGCAAAAAGAAATGGTCCGTCGAGGTCCAGTCCACGATGGCAGGAGACATGTGACCCAGGGCCTCATATTCTCGCATAAATTCTATATACTTTTCCCTAAGTACTGGGTCCCGAGACATGCGACGCTCCATAGACCTTAACCGTTTCTCCGCCAGTGATTTTGACTGTCCGAGAACCGGCGGACAATCCTGAAACGGTAGCCTGGTTTCAAACCTCCCTGAGGCTAAGCGTCGCGTATGATTTGTGTAAAAGGTCTCGCATTCCACATGTTCCGGATCTAAGCGGGAGACCATCGGAGGCTCTTCCACTTCCCAAAACCTCTGCATCGTCCTGGCGATGGAGGTGCTAGCCACGATAGCCAAGCTGTCGGAAGACGCTTCTTCATAAACTGGCCCCATAATTGCGTGACCGAAGATGGTGGAAAGAGTCACCATGGAAGATCGACCTAAGCCCTGCTTATTCCCTAAAATTATCCAGCCTAGTACATCGGAGCCCAGCAAGAGTTCTACTGGAGCTGGCTCGTTGTACTTTGGATCGGCTAACTTTAAGCCCGATGTGTCAGGCATCTGACTTTTCGGTATGTCTGACGAGGGATGCCACCCCACTACTTTGTCCATTATGACTGCGATCGCCGCAATCCTCATTGATGCGGAGTCCCTCGCCGAGACCATAAAGTGGGTCTGACCCACTACACCCCGAACTTCTGTATCTCCGACCCCACGGATCGGCACAGAGACAGGCGTGTATCCCAGACACAGACGCCTGGCCACTCGCGTAGAAATCAAGCAACCCTGTGCTCCCGTATCTAAAAGAGCCTGTACCCTTACATGGTCCCCCCTGGGACCCCAAACGCAGACCAGCGCGGTAGGCAGCAAAACCGTTTGCGGCTCGGCTGCTGCTCGTAGATCGGCTAGTCAAAGCAGATTGCCCTCTGGGCCCATCGGGCTACTAGCTTGGGACCACCCCGGACTGGGAGCACCCTGTGATCCCACCGGGCTACTTGGTCCGTACCAGTAGCCTGGGCATACGCAGTTTACTTCATGCGGAGGTGCATAAACTGCAGCCCTCCCGCAGGCTGGGGGGTGATACTCCAGTCTTGGATACTCATGTATCGGTGGAGAAAACCTACGCTGCACGTTGGCCCATTGGCCTGGCAACGAAGGGGGTGGGTAGTGCACAGGTGGCGTAGGGACCATCCCACTAACGGGACGCTCTGCGCGCCAACTGGCCCTGTTGGCACTCCCGCCATGTTCGCCTGGTGTCGTAGACCGTGCAACTGGGTGAGGGGGAGGTCCCCTTGAACCTCCACCATCTTGCTCGCCTGGAGCTCTTCCTACAGGACCATAGGCTGAGTGGGTTGGGCGCGTCGGCGCCCCCCCACCCGTGAGGGCCCTATCCCCCTTGGCCCGTTGTGCCCCTCTCTCGCCCATTGGCACCGCCTCATCTGTACTTCCGTTACACAGGACGGGGTGGTGCGGCCGTCCGCAGTTGCTGCAAGGTTGAGCCTGAGGACAATCGACATACCAGTGCTTCTCTAGGCACCCCCAGCACAGATTCAACCTCTTGGGCAGACGTCGACGGTCTGGCAACGACATAGCCGCCAGTTGCCGGCATTGCAAGGTTGAGTGTGACCCGCCACACAAATTGCACCCATGAGCCGTGGTTGCTGCCGCAGCTATCCACCCAGGCCTGCTCTTACCGTGGGCCTTCAATCCAAACCACGCTCTGCTACCAAAAATTGTTGGGTTTAGGACCCCGCCTTTGGGGGCGTTGGGAGCCTGCCCCAATCGCTCCCCCGTGAGTCTGTGGGGGTAGCCTCTACCACCCCAGACTCCAACTCCAAGAACTCCAGGAGTTCCTTGATGGTGGGGAAAACCTTAGCATCCCCACGGCCCGCAGCTCGATCCCTCTCAAACCTGGTCCGCATTTCGTGGGGAATCTTCCCCATCACTATATGGAATAGAATAAAATCCCATTGACCCACCGGTAGGCCCAGAGCCGTAAGAGCATTAATCGACACCGTAACCGGCGTGATAATCAAGTTACGTAATTGGGCCCTACCCGTCGCTCTGGACATGTTGAGTAGTTGCGCGACATGCGCATCTGCTTGACGCCGCGGATTCTCATATCTCCCCTCCAGGGTCGACATGGCCGCCTCATAATTTGAGTCGGTCAGCTCCAAATGCTGTAACAGCGACTGCGGCTCTCCCTCTAGAAAAGAGCGCAAGTAGGCGAGTTTATCTGCACCCTTAAGCTCCGCCCTAGACTCCACAACAGACGCAAACATGTTGCGAAACCCGGCCCATTCTCGCAAATCCCCCCGGAATCTGGGTACTATTAAAGAGGGCGATGACCTATCGCACCAGGGGCCCTTGACACTGGCAGGGGGGGCCGCGCCGGCAACCCCTATCTTTCCCGGTTAATCTCTGCCGCTCGCTGTACTATCGAGTCGTACAGGTCCGAGATCTGCATCATATCGGCCTTGCACGCCGCCACGGCAACCGCATCGGTGTCGACGCCTGCGCTCCCCATAACCCGTTCTAAAGCGGCCTCCGCTTGTTCGAAACGAGCCGTAGCACCTCGCGCACGTTCGAGAAGCGCCTCCTGTCGATCGCTTCGCGTGACGAGCGCCTCGGCGCCAACAAACCATCGCAGCTGGTTTTGTATGGCAATACGACCAGCAGCCACCGCCATTACAAAAAAATTAAAAAAAAAGGGAAAAAAAAAAAATATATATATATTTATTGAAACGGGACACCCTGTATACCCGAACAACAACAAAAAATAGAAAGTAGTCTAACAATAATGAAAAGTAAAATGAACACCCTATATCTGCCGAACCACCCTGTATTCGCGCACAGTAATGAGTGCAATCACTGACTTATATTAAACACACAAATAAAAACCAAAATATAAAAATCCGACCGACAACCACACCAAGTTCAAATTTTCCCTAAATCGGGGAATATTTCTAGGCTGGCCACCCTAAATCTAAAATTCGTGAACTACCTTATCCGGTCAACCACGCTCTGCTACCAAAAATTGTTGGGTTTAAGACCCCGCCCTATTACCAAACGTTACTTAAACTAGTACTAACTAAGTGGTGGCCCACTAGGCTCGATATAATTATGTGGTCGGAAAAAAAAGGTACCGGGAGAACGAACTGACAACAAACGCGCAGTTACCCTCGGATCGTTATAAACTAAAATTAATGAAAATGGTACTTACATTGCCCGCCGGTCCCTGCTCCCGAAACCGAGTCGACCCAGTCGATTGGTGGCGACTTACACTAAAGCAGGCATTAGCCCAGCCAAGGTCCGGTCCGTCAAAGTCGGTAGTCAAGTTCGGTCAGTCTACCGTGGCGCCACGCCTCCAACCTGGAGACGACCCTGCACATCCAGATCGAGAACCGGCGTCCGAGCAAGTAAACGGAATCCTGACTTCCGAAACACTAAATAATCCTTTTAATTAAATCCTTACGGACTTACACGACTTTTCCACGTAGTGCGATGCGGCATTCCGCCCGCTCAATTCATGTCACACAAGCTTGCACAGTCACAATAGTTCGGACTATTAGTCCAGAAACAACCCGGCCACCGATATTGCTTCCGAATATAAAATTATGGTTCTCGGAACCAAATAAAAACGCTTCTCCGCGCTGCGCGTGCGACTACCCGCTCCTTAGCTAGGATCAACCCAACACACCTATCGAATGAACTTGCTAGTGTGGCCACTGCGCCCGGCGCAGCGGAACAATACCAAAAAATATTACTCGCGCGCGCGCTGAGTATCGACTTAGCGCAAACAAACCTCTTATGCTTCATTAACATCCATTACTCGCTTCATATGCGCAGCTAGACCTTAGGATGTGTACAATAATAAGTGAACTATTAATTTTACTCTTCATTGTTCATAAGGGATGTCCCAGGCGGACATACTTCGACCCAACAGGGGATGTATTAGCAAAGGCCACGATAAAAAGTACCCGGAACTGGCGTCGATGAAGCAAAAGAGGTCCGTCAGGGTCATGGCAAATGGCCAACCCCAATCTCCGCCTCTTCTTCGGGATACAGACGTGAGGTTGTATAATATACCTTCTGAACCAAGCTCTTCGTGCACTTGTACTGTATGTACCGCTCAGCAGAGGCCAAGAGAGCACAGACGGTGTCCACGGTGATGCAGCATTGCACGAAGCCTGCACAGGCGCGTCGCAGCTCATCCAGACCGTAGTAATCTGCCGCGTTCATCACACCTGAAAATGTAGTAGAATGGTATACTATTTTAAGAAGTGACATGCCTTAGGAGAGGCTCATGTCCAGCAGTAGATGAATATGGACAGATTGGTTGTTACTATTTTAAAATTTCGTGGCTGTACCTAGTCAAAGGCAAAAGTCAAAGTAAAAAAATAATATTCACCATAAAAACCAATAGTTTACTTAGAGAACAAAAAAGCTGTTATTTTCACAATTAATAGATTATGCGGAGAAGAAGCTAACAGAGAAACTCTACATTGTGGGTGGTTTGAAAGCCATAGCTATATCGAATACGCCAGCATGATTTTTTTAAACCACTTGCCATACATGTTTTGACACAAAATATAATCTAATGGAACTATTCGTAGCCAGCCAGAGCTGTGTGTGCTGATAGACAGGCGGTACTAATTATCAGCACATTTTTTTAAAGAATATATCTCAACTCAAAACAAGATTTCTCAAATCACATGACCTCAAGCTTTGTTTTCTTTTTTATACTAAAAAGTAATAGTCAGAATAAATGCCATTTTTACACATCACATAACCGCGGCTTTCAAACTATTTCAGCGTGTATATACAAAATGTCACTCCCCTCCGGCGGAAATTAAAACCCAGCTACGCTTGTGTGGAATTTTGATGCTACAACGCTCTTGTGTTTTCCAGAGCTATGTTGACATAGGATCGTTGCATTTGTTTGCATGGTACATAATTTTTACATAATATGTCAACATAACCCACTGTCCTAGGCTCCCTCCATTTACCTTCACCCACACGTAAACACCATATATGTCTAATTAACTAGCCGTTTATATAATCAAATTTCAAAGGCCACAAAAACTCACAAATGCCTTGTGATAGTTACCGAGATTTCTGCTCTGTTTCAAAACAGTTCTCTTTGTTAAATGAAACGCTTGGTAAATACTTGCTCGGCTACACGTAGAGCTTTGTACTCCTACCAACGAGTGTATCAAAGGACTGGAGGCTGTTGTAATAAAATAAAATGCCTCATAATAGGTAATAAAGAATTTTGTATCACATAAACAGATATTATCTTTTGTATAAATGAATTTCGGCCTTAAGCATTTGTCCGACTAAGGCTTAGATGTGTTTGAATACAAATAAATGAATAAAAATATGAAGGAGAAGAAGAAGAAAGACCAATAAGAGACATCACAGAAACAAAATAAGCAGATAAGTAAGAAATTAAATTATTAGTAATAAATTCGTCAATATAATTTCATTGCCGTTTCGAGTCTGTGTCACGATAAAACGTGATAATCACGTGACCCGATCATGATTCTGTCATATAACGATACTCGAATAATGTAGAAATCTACCATTAGTTTCAGTTCCATTTAAGCTTTCCGCTAGAGTTTCGCAGCATAGTCCACAAAATGTATTTATCTCTAGTTACCTACTTAATTTATCGGACAACCTCATGTTACAGAATGTAATTACTTTGTTATACTAGCAAAACCTGTTTGAACTTTAAACTTTGCGAAAATTCCGAGTAAGTAATCTCTTAAAACGATCTATGCTTGAAACTTACCTATTAAGAAAACAAGATCTGCTTAAAAGTTTTACAAGATCGCAACCTCAACATTTTTACGCAAATATTTTATCAACCATAAAAGGTGGTAAGTTATTTTGGTGGCTGATGAGTTTCATAAGATTTCGATTTTAATAATTCAATTAATGGAATACAATTCTTTAACGTTACAATTGTTAACAATCCGCTGTTCGACTATCTTACACGCACGTTAATTAAATAAGTTATTTTTGTGATAAGTATTATTACAAATGTAAGGTATTTTTAAAAACCAACTGTACTACCAAAGCCGCCAAAGACGGAAGCATGTACACTTAGCATAGCAATCGAACTCCAAGATCACCACGATACAGGTTCGCCTAGTGTGGGATCGCAGACCAACTGGCGCAAAAAGAAAACGCGCTCTATATAGTATTACAGTATCAGTAGTAACCTTTGTAAAATTCTTGATTCCTCTATTTTGTCTGTAATCTTTTGGTAAATAAATAATGTTGTATTTTTATACGATGGTGTCCAAATCTAGAAACTTAAGTGGCGATGGGCCATTCAAGTTTCTAGATTCTCACGCAGGACTCGGTAATCTCATAGGCTATGTCAATCATCATAATTTGCCAAAGAACTGAACTTTGGCAAATTATCTCGTTTTTGTTATGAAAATTTGTTTTGCTTTTAATTAGCCTCCTTTATGTCCCACTGCTGGGCAAAGACCTTTGTGTCCCACTGCTGGGCAAAGGCCTCCTCGCCCGTTTTCCATCTCTCCCTGTCGCCAGCCACCTTTATACCAAAGTCAATTTAAATGGCGACTTATAAGTAGCCTTAATGCGTCCCACTGTAGGGCATAGGCCTTCTCTCAGGGAGAGAGTATGGGCTTAATCACCACGAATGCCCAGCGCGGATTGTCGATTTCAAGCGCAATGGGTTAGCTCAGACACTCAGGTTTCCTCACGATGTTTTCCTTCACAGTTAGCGAGTGGTATTGCTACTATAACTTCACAAATGTACATAACTTACAAAACAAAGTCATAGATACATAGCCGCACTGGGAATCGAACCTGGGTCTCTCGCTTGCGAATCGAATGTTCCACCCACTAGGCTACCACCGCTTAATGGCGACTTAAGTGACATTTAAGAATTGGTGCAAGCCTTATACTAGTTTCACGATTCTTATAATATTGTCCTGACGCATTTAATAAAACATTTATCGAACCGTAATTCAATCTAAATAATCCTTCTTTTATCTTTATTGCCACATTCAAGTGTTTTGCTCATCCAAATCCATTTTTGCAATTAAATAGTTCATAAATTTTTATCGGGTGCCTACGTTAGCAAGGACAAAGATATTGATCCAATGTGTTTGGCCTAAAGGATAAACGGCAAAGTTGGAAAAGTCACTATAGATCTAGGAGTGTAAAGTTACATATTGTGAATTCCACAGGAAGACCTCAAAATGCACAATTTCTGTGTCAACGTGTCAACTAGATTTTGTCATATAAAAAAAAATTGTTTTATCCTACTTTAAAAGATTCTTTGAATATTTTGTGTGGTTGTATAGTTTTATGATAGTACTATAAACTGTATGCGCTAAATAAAATAGACATTCTGTTATGTAGGTCAATGATTTAACGAAGGCTGTGACATCGGTATAGCGCGTAAAGCGTGAATTAACTACAATTATGTAAACCCTGATATATTGAATAATCGGAGACTAAACTCATAGAAAAAAATTGTTTGTTAAAGCAAATTCTTATTGGGGTGTTTTTGTTATCGTCATAAGTATGACAACAAATTCTTTAGCAGAAATTTAAGGCACTGGCTACACAGAATGAACGTGGGATGAGGCCGCGGAAAAAACGCGGCGTCTTTCCAATTCACTTTCGTATAAAATGTACTGAAGGGACGGGACCGGACGAAGCCCACACAGAAAAGGTGGGGCGAGGGCGTGAACTCTATCCAACGCTTTTTTCCGCGCCCTCGCCCCACGTCCCTTCCGTACGTTAGAACACGGATACTAGTTTAAAAAAATGTTATAATTTGTTTTTCTATCAAAATACTTCACTTTATCGTTAACAATCAGCGCAAAAAGTTATTAATAATAATAATAACGCAGCCTATGCCCACTGTGGGGCACAGACCTTCTCTCAGAGAGAGAGGGAGAGAGAAGTTGGGCTTAATCACCACTCGTGCCCACCGCGAATTGGCAATTTCAGGCGCTGTGGTATGTGAACACCAGTCAGGCACTCATCACAAAAGTTATAAAAAATTATAAATTATAGCATTAAGTCCGCCACATGGCCATCGTATTTTAACTTATGGGCAATAAACGTATTAATAATAATAATAATAAAATTAAATGTTTTAGCGCATTTTAGTCGGCACCGGCCAACTCGTTTACGTGTGTCGACAGACTCTTTTTAAATAGATAATAGATCGGCTACACCAGTCACCTGAGGGCACACCAGCGAAACCCTCAACCATAAAGAAATGAGAGTCCTGTATGCGGTCGCTATGGCCGAACACGGCTAGGAGGATATATATATATATATATATATATATATATAATTTTTCAATGTAACGTAACTTTGTCTGATTACTGTTTTCAAACAAACATACCTAGTTTTATTTTATGTTGCTTATATACATTTCACTGTAAGGCACAGGCCTTCTCTCAGAGAGATATATAAATATATACCTGAATCTAAATATATGTATGGATAGATCACCGTACCATAAATATTTACAGTACAAAACAGTGTTTACCCAATCAGTTGATAGGAGTTTGAGAAATTGCTTTCAAACCAAACGCAGACGGGCGTTGAGAAGCGTTTTGATTGCAAAATCAACGCACTTACCTCGGATGAACCCCACGAACCAAAGGTATGTGGAGCCATAAGTTTATAACTCGGTTACTATCAAGCGCACGGTAAATTGAGATTCACTTATGCAAAGAGGTTGGACTCGGAGAGACTCATAATGGAATATACGGGGTATTACAATATACATGTTTATTCGATAAATTCCTTTAAGTTTGCTATGAAGACGGGATCCAAACGAAACAAAAAGTTAGAAATGTTATTCGGCATCAAACATTTATTTAAATTCAATAATATTTGTGTAGAAGAAATTACTCTTAGTAATAAGGCCACCATTTGTACTCTACTTTATTTTTGTTTTAGTCTCAAATGTAATTCCAGATGTACAATAAAATATTCTATCTATCTACTTATTTAAAATTATACGGTTCTGAAAAATCAGGCAACAGTTTCGAAATTTATGCCGGGTACATTTAAATACATTAACATATTATGTGGTAAGTAAGGAACTACGTCAGAAAGAAAATAAAACGAAACAATGCGAAGGGTTCCGTCTTCCAAACCAACGATTGCAAAGATTATATTCTTTTTGTTGCACTGACCCGTACTGAGGACAACTTTAAAAATCTATTTAGAGGCTAAAAAACCCGCGACCTCTGGCTAACCGTGCCAGCGCTCTCCCAACTGAGCTAATGGGCAAGTGCAAGCATCAGCGAAATGTTGAGCCTCTTTACATACTTCTCTGTATTACGTACAGGCAGCGACATCTGGCCGAAGCAATTTACATCACTCGCAACCCCGAGTAATCCACTTTGAAGTTAGGTTTTAACATCGGAATGATATCGCTGTACCTACCTAAATGATTATATTCTTTTTGTTGCACTAACCTGTGCTGAGGACAATTTTAAAAATCTATTTAGAGGCAAAAATTCCACCCATGCCGGGACTTGAACCCACGACTGTGCCAGCGCTCTCCCAACTGAGCAGTGGTGGAATTTTTGGCCTCTAAATAAATTTTTAAAACGATTGCAAACTTTACATTCCAGTCTAAATCAATATTCTCCCGGACCGCAAATTTTAATATTATGTAATGTACTTGTCCGAAACGGGGATACCCTGTGCCATGGTAACCAGGCAAGGCCATTACAAATATGGAAACACACCCAGACTAAGGGCCGATTCGACCAAACGCGAGTAACTTTTTACTCGAGAGTAAATCACTATTTACTCTCTAGAGTAAGCAGATTTTGCATTTTACCAACCGCTAATCTAAGATTAAGGAAGCTACTCGAGAGTAAATACTTATACGGCCAATTTCGGCGGAGTAAAACACTATACCCAGATTAAATTATCAAATGTCTATAATCAGTTGTCTGTCACTGCATTATTTTAAGCATATTTGTTTGTTTTGAAATCGGCTTTGAAGAGAAATATTATCTACGCACCACGATGGAACGACTGAGAAATATGTTGGAAGATTCCGACAGTGATGACGATTATGTACCAAGACCAAAACGTCCAAGATGGTTCAAGGAGAGAGTCCATTACTATGATGACCACGACTTTGCGAAGGAAGCCAATTGGGGCTGCGTTTTCGTTTTTCCGCATTCATAATTATTATTTTAATAACAGAGAACGAAAAGAAAAAGGTAAACAATAAACAATTCAAGTTTTTCCTGTCAATTGTCAAATACACATGTCATGTCATACTACAAAATTAAATTGTATCGACATTTTAATACAAGCTAGAAGGAACAATGTTGCATAATTTTTTGTCGGTTTATTCACTCGTTCATCATTCTCTTTTAAACCACAGATTAACAATACCGAGGATAATTTGCTCCTCGAGTAAGTTGGAAAAACGTAAACGAAGTTATCCAGGAGTAAATCCAAGGAGTAAACTTATTCTCGGAATAGTTACACCGGTGTAACTCCATGTTTGGTCGAATCGGCCCTTACTGATTTATTATTTCATTAATTGCCTTTCCGCAGATTCCTGAATTAAGCTTTTCATTAAGTATCGTACTCGCTCCTCAGATTTCTCAAAACGAGATGACACAGACAAATACTTCAGTATTTACCTATACTAAGTGAAAGTCTCAGTTTAGTAACCAGCGATAAACGTATTAGATCGTTCCGATAGTACGAATTTGCTTGAAAGAGAGTGAACACTCGAGTGTATACATTGAATAACTAAACTAGGCACTGAGTGAGTAAACCTTGCAGGAAATCGATTAACATCCACTTCTCAGAATCAACATCTTACTTGGAAACGATGTAACCCATGTAAATAGCGAGCGACCGATTCGACAGTAAATCCCGATTTCACCCTCAAGCATTCGGAGTACAGTCCAATGCAAACCTTCACATTTTTTGTTGCAAAGTCGGCCATATATAAGCAGCCTATATGCATCCCACTGCAGGGCACAGGCCTTCTCTCAGAGAGAGAGTATGGGCTTAATCACCACGCGTGCCCACCGCGGATTGCCGATTTCAAGCGCTGAGGTACGTGAATAGCTCAGACACCCAGGTTTCCTCACGATGTTTTCCTTCACCGTTAGCGAGTGGTATTGCTACTATAACTTCACAAATGTACATAACTTAGAAAGAAAAGTCATAGGTACATGCCCGCACTGGGAATCGAACCTGGGTCTCCCGCTTCAGAGTCCAATGTTCTACCCACTAGGCTACCACCGCACCAAATTCGGCCTTAATGTAACTGAATAGAGTGAACGTTTATCAAACCACCAAGAAAATTTCTCTGATAGTGAACTCGTATCGAATTTGCTCACATGAAATTCGAATTAAAAGCCAAAAAGTCATTGAAGGACTCAAACAAATTTGATCAAAACAGGTCGGTTCACTGGGTAAAGTTTTAACAGGTCATGTCAGAGAAAAAATTGTTTTAGTTCGTATTATCCATGAATTTGGTATTTAATTACAGTTTTTTCTCAATACAATTGACAGTTTGATTTTGCTGGCTCCACTCCAATTGTCACCCCAACTGTCATTGCAAACGACAGCTGAAGAAACTGATGAAACCTGGGTCTGAGGTGTTCACACACCCAACCGCTTGAAATTGCCAATCCGCGGTGGGCACGCGTGCAAGCCGCGACACAGATCTGTGCCCAACTTAGTATAGGCCACCTATACCTTCTATTCCGCGAAGGCAGTTGAGGGGATAAAGAAGCCCATACTCTCTGAGAGAAGGCCTGAGTGGGACGTATATAAGCTTGATACAAAAAAATCTAAAACAACGAACAGTTTGCTTGCAAACGCCTTTTATAATCTTTTTTTGTAAATTTTCCTACGTTTGTGAAAATTCATCCGCTGCAGCCATTTGAATCGAACATCGATTTTCTCTCATTTTTCAGCAAACGAATGAAATATTTTACAACTAAAATGGATCTGAATCTAGAGCCACCTTTCAAGGGACAGGTACATAATTGAGTTGGAAAAAGTTTGGGCACGAAGGAAAACCCTTAAAAATAATAATGGAAAAGGTTTTTCGCATTTACAAATTTAGGTAGCTAGTCCATTACGCACAAAGGGTGCCAGTAAAATGAAATAAAATTAAAATTAATTTATCACAGGCATTGACAACATTGGTCAACATGCTTGGCTGCCAAAACAGAGGTCGTGGGTTCTATTTCCACTGAAACTCACCGTACTTTATTTGTACAAATGGCCTCGGTTTGGGTGTATTTCCATGTTTCGATGTTTGTAGTGTCCTTGCCTGGTTACCTTAGCACAGAGTAACCTAATCTAGTCTGAACCGCAACGTGCACCTTTGCACAATCCGATATCCAAGCGACCTCCTGGCTTGCGGGCGCGGCGGCATTTTATGCAGAGTCCAATAAAAGGGGCAAATATGCAGCCCTAGGTCAGGGCTTCATAATATGTATGCCTTTGGGGGTGGAGACTCTGAGGCCATGGGGTCCGGAGACTTCTCTTTAAGGAGATCTTGTCGCGCCTGGTTGACGCCTCAGGAGATCCGAGGGCTAGTGCCTACTTTAACCAAAGGTTAAGCCTCGTTATACAGCGAGGCAACGCTGCCAGCCTTCTCGGTACTCTATCGGTCGACAGAAATCTGGCTAAAATACTTTATTTAAATTAGAAAATGGGTTTAGGTTTAGATTACTTTATTTATTTTAATAGATTTGTGACAAAATATAATCATAACAATTAATAAAAATAGAATTCTCAAATTAAATTTTTGCTTCAGTTTATACGATAGTCACTCGTATGTCACAAGAATTAAGAACTAGTATAAAAAAGGCTTACCAAGTAAAGTCCTCGGTTGCAGCGTGACACATCCGGTGTGGATGTACTCAATCAGCTGTCTGAATACGTCCGGCTCAAACTCTTCGATGATCAGAGTCTGATGTTGCTGAGAGTTTGGCTGTGGATAAAATTAGTGTTATAGTATATAAAAAGATATACTTTATAAACAATATTTATCGTCCAGTAAGCTCAGAGTCGACATTTTTTTAAACAAAAGGTGAAAAGTTTATAAAAAAGTAGCACCAGTCATACAAAATAATCAAAAATAATATTACCCTTATCACACAGGGTGATATTGGCATAGTTAACAAACACTTAAGGGGTATTCTAAACATAATTAAAAAATATACGCTACTAGTTTTAGAACAAGCAAAAGTGAAAAAACTATGAGTACTGATAGGATGGCGCATTCAAATTCTCCATAGAAAATTTGTCATATTCAGTCATCGATATCTCGGCCGCCATCTGGAATATCCAAAATCTCCAATTTTTTTCATATACCTGGGTTCTTGGGCAACACGATGTCGTTTACAACATATCTCCAGCATATGCCCAGTTGAGTGCCGACTTTTTTGCGCAGAGGTCGAAACTGGCCAGTTTTCGGGTGGCCATATTGGCGCCGCCATTTTGAATTCCGAATAACCGAAAAAATATTTCAAAATCAGCCGGTAAACAAAAAGTTAGCCTATTCGTCTAAGAGAAGGCATTCGAAATCAAAAAATCGGCTTCTTAGGATGGCTGTATATCATACATTTCCTACAACTTTTCATACATAAATTTTGCGTAGGTGCTATAGTTTCTGAGAAAATGTATAGATAATCAGTCAGTCAGTTAATCAGTGAGTATACCAGATTGTAGCTATATAATTAGTAAAGTAAATATTATAAAATGTTAAAGAAAATTGGGATTCTAATTTATTGCAGAATATGTCCCAATAAAAGTCAGGTTTGGGACAATCAGAAGCATGTAAACGATTCTCTCGTTATCATAAATCAATGATTCTGAAATTGATAAAAGCATTTAATTGCTTGACTTGTATTGACAATTGTATTGAAAGTGTTATGAATTAGGTAATTGAACTTTTTTTGTCTTTGGAACACAGCAATAATATTTGTAACATTTGTTTTATTTGTAATAGTTGCATAGTTGTAAAGTCTACCTTTAATCTATATAAGATCGGCAAACTATTTGATACAATACAATAAGTAATAATAAGTAAAATTGGTTTTAAAATACACATGCAAGACAAAAAAATACGATATTATACAAAGGCACTATAAGGTAAAATTATACAAATGACACGGGTAACATTTAGAAAGAAAAAATGTGCTAAAATTCATGCAAAAATATAACACATTCATGTTAAAATTTAGTAACTTATGCTACGAAATTATTGATGAAACCCAAAATTAATCTTTACTCAATAAATGTAATAAAATCCTTCGTCACAAAACAAACACCAATTAAAACTGTCACCTTGACAGAAGGTATTCAACAAAATTTATGTTTTTGTGATAAAATAGCGAAACTATTCAAATTTGTTTATTATGTACAATATCTACAATAAAATTTAAAAGTAAAATTATAGAAAATACACCGAATCTTTGTACAAAATAAATTATCTTAACCCGATCTGTCAATTTTGTTTTTACCTCTTGTATTGGAGCCAATTGCTGGGTGAAAGCTGATCTCTGTATAAAACAAAATATTGCTAAGAATGATCCACTTAACAAATAAGCTATCGTTACAAATTTTCTAGTATCAGTTTTAAAATTCTTCTATGGCAACATCTTTGAATAGGTATTTACTTATTTGTTATTTTGATTGATGCATTAATTAGATTGATATATTGACCCATTATTTTATATAGTTCTATTCTAGTTTTATTCCTATACAGTTTTAGTTGTAGTTACTTTTACTACGGATATTAATCCTTAAAATAAAACTGTATACTAATAAAATACAACAAAACTGTTTTTAAATCATTGCGTCTAATGAGCTTTAACACAATACAGCTCACGACCTAATTAGCAATTCTATACTTGAAAATAAAATATCAAACCAACCATCCTTGGATTTCTATTGCTGTAGCTAAGACCTTCAATAAAAATGTAATAAAGGCGACGATACGACGTAGATCTTGAGATGGGAAAGAAAGCTCCTTTTATTGCAAAGCCCTCTTGCCTGGGTAATATTGCATTGTTATACGAAGCAATTTTCTCAATTCACGCTTCAGTGCATTTTGACGCTACAGCGTACTTTATTGATGCTTTGTAGCAGCAATGCAAACATATTTCTATTTGAATTACTTTTGAGGCTCTGCTATCATTTCCAAAATATTATAAAGTATAGGAAGTATATAATTTACAATCAAATTACATAGTGCAGATATTGCATCTAAGGTATGGATCAATGCTACAAACATTTTTCTCCATAAAACTGCTTAAACAATCAAGTATAAATAAATGTAATATGCGCAAAACAATATCCTAACTTTATTAAATTCCCAGACACTGAATCAAATTTCGTAAAGTAGTTACCAAACCCTACCATACGAAAAACACAGGATTATTAGACCCTTATTGACTTTACTGACAAGACTCGGGAGGAGGGTTAACATTTAGCATTCTCTTGCAAGGTTACGCCTTAGGGACTGAACAAACTGATCAGCTCGTAGGTATATTACACGCACCAAATTCCGGATGATCTCAAACGCCTTACTGTCAAATCCCATACTAATTGCTATCGTGAACGTCAGGATTCCGACAGGATTTGGTGCGCATAATACGGCCTTTGTAATCGGAATGGAAGAAAATAATATCTTCATTTTACTGATAATTTTTGCTGAAAGTGTCAGACCAATTTCTTATAATCACGGACCTAGGTAGCATTTATGACAAATTTGTCCATTTTTGGAAATAATGAACTGAATTGAATCTTTATTGCACTAAAAAAACAATTTTCTGCAAAGGCGAGCTTAATACTAGGTACTTTTTTCTTCCAGCTAACTTACGTTGATGCTATCTAGGTCTGGGTTTTTTGCCTTAGGTTCACGGCCATGTGTCCTTAAAATCGATTGTTCTGAGATTGTTGAGAGATTGTTCTGGCTATTTTTGCAAAAACGATCTGTAAAGATATGATTTTTACTTTGGTAGCACTTGTGTTACATCATGGAGCCCCTTAAGGATTTTTTTGGTAATACCTAGGTACCTTTGCTGATCAGTGTGCTCACTCCTTCAAGTTTCGCTACATCAAGGAAAGGACTCTATTATGTCTACTTGAACTAAATAGTGGCAGAATGTGAGTCGATTTGTTCCCTTTAATGCATCAACTACATACATAATAAAACCGGCCAAGTGCGAGTCGGACTCGCGCACGAAGGGTTCCGTACCATTATCTATACAACATTAGACACAAAGATAAAAAAACAGCAAAAAAATCACGTTTGTTATATGGGAGCCCCTATTCAATAATTATTTTATTTTGTTTTTAGTATTTGTTGTTATTGCGGTAACAGAAATACATAATCTGTGAAAATTTCGACTCTCTAGCTATCACAGTTCTTGAGATACAGCCTGATGACAGACAGACGGACGGACGGATGGACGGACGGACAGACAGACAGCAAAGTATTGGTAATAGGGTCCCGTTTTTGCCCTTTGGGTACGGAACCCTAAAAATTAACCCTCCTTTCACTTTTCAGAAGTATGCAAGCACAGTTACAAACTTCTTATCAAATAATTTGTACCTAAAATGGGATTCAGATGATACTGAAAACCATAAGAGAGCCATTTTGTCTACTCCGTCATTTTTTTCAAATATGTCAGACACAAATATTCTGTCATCTGTCACCATTGAGTCAACAATCTAGAATGACTATACCTGCTGCGCGGCGTTTTGTAGGTTCAACAGCGGTTCGGAAGAGCGTTTCAGGAAAAGCCGAAGTTTGTTCTCCCGCGGTGCTGGCTCTTTCTTTCGCTGGGGACTCGGGGCTTGGTAGAGAAGCTTCTGGAATACTCTGGAACAAAATGCAACTATGTAATTTTACAAGTAATTCAGCGCAGGGCTTCTAAGAAAAAGATTAAGTGCGAGCTCTACAGTCTTTGTGCCGGTAAAGCGATTAAGTGTATCGCTAATAGACAGGAGCCAATAAGACGCACCTGTGCAATAGTGCGCTATTAAAGACCTTTTTTTGTAACTACTGTGGCCGACAAGAAAACACCGATAAAGTGTTCTCTGTCTACTCATCAAAAACTTTCCGGGTGCATCTTTAGCGGTATCGTTATTTTTTTAATAAAATATGATGTACTCCTCTGGACGGCCATTTTTAGGGTTCCGTACCTGAAGGGTGCCAAATGGGACCCTATTACTAAGACTTCACTGTCCGTCTGTCTGTAGTCAGGCTGTATCTCATGAACCGTGATAGTTAGCTGCTATAACAACAAATACTAAAAACAGAAAAAAATAAATATTTAACGGGGGCAATACAATAAACGTAATATTTTGCCGTTTTTTGCTCGATATTTATAACGGCAATAGGTAGATGCTTGAAATATTCACAGAATATTTAGTTCTAGGTATATTCGTTTCAATAACAAAGAATTAAATTAAAATAAACAGAATATGAATCGCTCGTAGCCCCGGCTGCCTGAGTGATCTTAAACGATCACGAAGGTTAAGCAACACTGGGCGCGTTCAGTGCATGGATGGGTCGCCGTCTATGCCTAACGCTAGTGGCATTTTTCCGAGCGGTTCCGTGCTTCGCAAGGCACGTTAAGCTGTTGGTGCCGGCTGCCGTCGATAGATGGCAGTCGTTAAGCCAAGTCAGAGGCCTTAGGGCGGCTTGACAACTTCTGGCAGTAGACGAGCCACTAGTCTACAAGCATCCACCAATCCGGACTTGGCCCCCGTGGTGGAGTATGGCCTATACCTTCCTCAGGGAAGAGACCCGTGCCTCTCGGTGGGGACATAATGGGTTGATGATGATGATGAAACAGAATATTTAGTTTTATAACTATTCGCTTCAAAAATAAAGAATTCAATTAAAATAAAATAAATATTTAAGGGGGGCTCCCATACAACAATCGTGATTTTACAGATATTGGAATCGCACTTGGCTGTTTTTTTCTTACGGCGCAATAGGTTCTGTAAAAAAGAAAATTATCTATTTATATATTATGATAAAAAAATTAAATAAATAATAAAAACGGACTTCGAAACGCTACAGCACTAAAAAGTTAAAAATAATTTAAATAATTAGAAGTATGTATACATGTAGGTATTGTAGAAGTATAATTTGGAGTCGGTGCCCAAAATATATGTACTGGTCATAAAACTGGGCACCGACTTCAAATTTTACTTCTACAATACCTGCATGTAGGTATACATACTTCTAATTATTTAAAATATTTCTTACGTTTAAGTGCTGTAGGGTTTCAAAGTCGGTTTTTATTTTTTATAATTTTTTTTAATATTTTTATTTTTAGTGGGGGTGCGGGAGCTCCTCCTTTTTTGAAGTCGGTTAAATTAAAAGTCGTTGGTTATCATTGGCCGGCTTATTACGTCAAAGTGTAGATTATCAAACTTTCACGCAATACATATACAAATCCTGGTAACAAACTAGTCCCAGATTGAGGACATCAAAAACATGGAAATACATCAAGACTGAGGCCATTTGTATAAATCAAGTATAGCAAGTTGTTACTTGCTGTAGTAGCCTAGTGAGTAGAACATCGGACTCGGAAGCGAGAGACCCAGGTTCGATTCCCAGTGCGGGCATGTACCTATGACTTTGTTTTCTAAGTTATGTACATTTGTGAAGTTATAGTAGCAATACCACTCGCTGACTGTCAAGGAAAACATCGTGAGGAAACCAGCGTGTCTGAGCTATTCACATACAACGTATATAGGTTGCTTATGTAAGTACAGCGACGTACGGTACGATCGTACAACCTCTGTTTTGGTAGTCAAGCGTGTTTACTGCTGTCCGGAGAAAGATGAAATGCTGACCTACTCCGGGCAGCCAGCACCGCCTTCACGGCGCATACCGGCTCCCTGGTGTCGCCGACGAGGAAGGTGACGTCACAGAGCTCCGGCATCGAGGCGAGAAACTTCATGTCCTCGGCCAGCCCGGACTTGTTCTCGAATGTGCTGAGGTCGGGCTGGGCCTCCATCGCTTCTAGCGGCCCGCTGCGCATTGACGACTGCGGACAAACAATTGTATGGGTTCTCTGAGCGCACGGATTTGTACGGGACTGCGCTGCGCGAGCGAATATTTGATGGAAAAGTAGACATTTTGGAAATTACAGAAACACAAAACTGATTAAAAGAATTCTGATGACCGACGTCACTGACACAGTTCTCATGTCATTTTACTATCCAAAACTCAGTAAAGCCCAAATAAAACCATTTCTAGCGACAATTTAGACTCATTTTCACGATTTTTTTATGAAAAAATAAAAAAATAATGACCGTCGGCCCTAGATAGGACATTAAAAACTAATATAATATTTGGTTTTTAAATACGAACCATAAGAAAAAAAAATTTTAGAAAAGGGTTAAAACAGTGGTTACTGGCTCACAAACAAGGATTCCTCGTGTTATGGGTAGCCAGGCTTCTTCCAAAATGTATTTTAAAACACCTGATTTAGGTGTTTTAATAGTAGATTATGCATTAAGGGGATAAAGCAGTGTATTATGTCTCGGGCGATATTCTGAACCCCAAGGACGAGGGATCCTAGGGTTAACTCACGAGCGAAGCGAGGGAGTTAAAGCTAGAATCCCGAGGCCGAGGGGTTCAAAAACGCCCGAGACAAATACACTGCTTTATCCCCAAAATGCATACTCTACTTTATATAAACACTGCGAGGCAATAAAACATAATACAATTAAAAAGAGTTCTCCTTGATTTAGGGCTCTATGAAAAGTTTTCATTCTAATTTTGAATAAATTCTTCTTGGTGTAGGGCTCTATGAAAAGATTATATTCTAATGTTGACGTTTGGTCATGGATTGCAAGGCGCTCGTATACTCAATGTTGATTGCATTCCAAATTCAAATGTCATAATTCCCTAGGGGATTATGAAATTCAGTACATTTATAATGACCCGGCTAGACCAAAAAGCTGACATAAATAGGACTAAATCATCAGGGTCGGAGGTTAAGATGGGAGTGCCACAGGGATCTATTTTGGGGCCGTTCCTTTTCCTCGTATATGTAAATGATTTGCCGTTCATGGTTCAAAATATGTCAGAGATAGTATTGTTTGCAGATGACACGTCATTTATTTTTAAGATTAAGAGACAAGAAAATGACCTTGCGGGTACAAATAATGCTCTCTCTAAGGTACTATATTGGTTTACTTCTAATAACTTATTATTAAATTCAAAAAAGACAAAATGTATAAAATTTACACTACCAAATGTCAAAATGGTTGACAGCAATGTTATATTGGGGAATGATAAACTAGACCTTGTAGAAGAAACTGTATTTCTGGGTATCACAATTGATGCAAAGCTTCAATGGGGTCCTCATATAGGAAAATTGGCAAATAAGCTCAATTCTGCAGCATACGCAGTTAAAAGAATCCGGGAACTAACTGATGTCGCAACTGCTAGGCTTGTTTATTTTAGTTACTTCCATAGTATTATGTCCTATGGTATACTACTGTGGGGTCGGGCTGCAGACATTGAGACCATCTTCGTCCTGCAGAAGAGAGCGATCAGATTCATATATAAGCTAGGCAATAGAGATTCGTTAAGAGATTTCTTTAAAGAAACCAACATCCTAACAGTTGCTAGTCAGTATATCTATGAAAATATTATGTATGTTAGGAAAAATATCAGTGACTTTAAAACTGTAGGTAGCCAACACAATGTAAATACTAGAAATAGACATAAACTTTCGTTCCCAAAATTTAGGCTGGCAAAGGTTAATACATCCTTTATGGGGCATTGTATACGTTTCTACAATAAGATCCCTGAGGATATAATAAGCTTGCCAGAAACGCGGTTCAAAAAATGTGTGAAGCGCACTTTGTGCCAAAAAAGCTACTATAATATTAAAGATTATTTAGATGACAATGATGTTTGGAATTAAAGCCAGTTCAATGCATGAGTTTTAGAACATTTATACAAATCCTGTAAATTAAGGACTTGAAAAGACTAAGTTTGGAGTTTTTTTGTCCATTTTTTCTCCAAAATGATCTAGATTTTGAAATGGACACCTAGTTTAACTTGTAAAGTTCATTAAGTCGCAGTTTCTGTGCTACTTTGAATAAAAAAAATTGATTTGATTTGATTTGATTTGACCATAGGACACAAATGACTTGCTTTAAGTTGAGTTTGCATGACACATAATATGCCATTGACGAGCAGGTGTTATATAAAATAAATTTTAAAATATATTTACCCTTATGCTCTCAGCGTCTTCATGCATACGCGAAACATATGACTTGACAGCTGCTGTCGGTGAGTCATAGGGTTAATTACGGCAACTTCAAGCGCTGAGTTATACGAACACCTCAGCCATTAAAGTTTCCTCACGATATTTTCCTTCACAGTTAGCGAATGTTACCTATTGCTACTACAACTTTACAAATGTACGTAACTTAGAAAACAAAGTCATTGGTAGACACCGGGATTCGAACCCACGACTTCCAGAACGTGAGGTCGCACGAAATAAAAAAAAAATTAAAACCAGACTGCTCAAAAGTTTTAAGCGAGACCTATATTAGTCTGTTGAATTTCCAATCAACTAACGATTTCATTTAATTTTTTTCATTACTAAATTAACTTCATAAGCCTCATAAGCAGTCTCTGTCCCACTGCAAGGCATAGGCCTTCTATCAGCGAGAGAGTGTGGGCTTAAAAGTATGCGGAAATATGCCCGAACGTACTGGAGCTCGCGCAGTTGCGGTTGTGATTTTTTCCCCGAACTTGCGGGACTCTGCTAGTAAGTGCCAGTAAGTGAATTCAGGGTCTCGAGTAGAAAACATTGATAGATAGATAGATAGATAGATAAAACATTTATTTAACGGCACAATACTAAAAAACACATTATACAAAATAAAGAACATAAAACATAACATATTCATGAATATATAGGTGCTCAAATATTGAATTACACATAAAACATAAGAAAAAAAGTTACACATTTATAATATCATGATTTTATCAAGTTACAAAACAGGGTTTTAAGTATTGAGCCCCTAAAATGGCCCCGACTCAGCATGTGTTGCAGGAGCACCGAGATACTACCTGCAACGCTGATATTCTGTCGCGGCCATGTTGCGGTTAGTCGTGTTTGTGAAAATAATAAAAGTAATGAAATATATTTATAAAATGGGTGCCCAATATTACCAGTGTGAGGTCTATATGCCTAAGTTTAGTGTAGTGTGTTGTGTTTTTGTCTGTGGTATGTGTATAAAAAAGTAAATGGAGAAAACAGTGTGAAAATAATACTAAATATTAAAGTGAGGTGACTCATGAACGGTGTTTTGCCGGTGATATCTGCGCCATTTTCGCCGAGAACTATCTACTCACCACGAATAGTGGTAGAAGGAACATTGATAAAAGAAATAGTGATTATTATAAGCGTATCGGCAGAACGCTGGCCTCACATTCGAAAGGTCGTGGGTTTGAATTCCAGCAATTATAATATATCAATGACTCGGTTTTCTAAGCTAGATACATTAGTGAAGTTGTTGTAGCAATACCACTCGCTAACGGTGAAGGAAAACGTCGTGAGGTAACCTGAGTGTCTGAGGTATTTACATTCCTCAGCGCTTGCTACGTACTATGGCCCAACTATGAGGCTAAGTGCGAAATTCTCAGGTGTAACTAACTAGTGATTACTAGAGCAAACAAAATTTATAAGTTGTTGAAGCATCTTTTTCGCTTAGCCCAGTAAGTATTCTGAAGTTTAGGATCGATTTTTAAGACCAAAATAAAGACAATTGCATAACAATAAATACGACTGAGTTAGTCAGTTTAAATTTCTTAGGTATCGTTTATCCATGTATAAAACAAAAGATGTATACACCTCAGAACATAAATTGAAAGCATTTTAAAAAAACAAGTACGATTTATCATCCACGTAATGACATGATGCAGCCTCTATATTTATACACCATACAGGCTGCATTGTGTGGATAATGCAGTGGTCAGTTCGAAGATTCTAGGTATAAAATTATATCACAACAGTTTTCCCTCGAGTCAGGAAATATCTCAAAGGATGTCATTAGGAGGTTTCCCGGACTGGGAAGGTTCCTTTGCGATACGTAAGAGAAAGTTCCTTCTTTTGCCTTTCAAACGTTTGACACGATAAGGTTCCTAGTTTCTTAGGTAAAGTCGAAAAAAATCTTGAAAGGGTTCTTCATGTGAAATAATAAAATGTGTTCGACCTGAGAAAAACTCGGCTTTTTTTAAACTGTAGACTGTAGAAAAAAGAGTGGGTGGCGTAATTTTAAGTAGTGTGTTTAAAAATTACAGAACAGAATGGAAAGAAATAACCAAAATGGTGTAAAAGGGTACTAAAACATTTAATTATAATACAAAATGAACTCAAATCAAAATATGGTCCAGCGGTATGAAGTCTGATTACCATGCAGGAGGTCAAGGGTTCGATTCCCAGTGGGGGCCGCCGTACATTTGTACACATGGTCTCAGTCTGGGTGTGTAATGGTATAGCACAGGGTATCCTAGTTAAGGACCAGGACAAATTATTGTGTTGTGTAGAAGTTATTATGATTATGATTACGTTTTTTGACATTTCACAAATATTTCAGTGACATAGTGACCTTCTACTTACAAAGCGACATAAAATCAATACAATTTTTGCTGTTTTTTTTCTATCAAAAACATTTAATATTTTATAACATATACCTACCTAGTTATATATTTAACTGGTTGGAACGCGATTATTTGGTAATTAATTTCATAAAAATTCTAATACTGATATATAAATATATTTTAAAATACATAGTTCGTTTAAATAACACAATAAAATTATTCAGTGATTTAGTGGTCCATTTAAAATTGTAATTTTATGAAAGGATGCACCTGCGGCTATAGTACTTACCTCATCCAAACTAAAGTGTCTGGTTATTGTAATATCCATGGTGATTAAATTCCTTTCGAATCCTTTTCCACAGAATACTGTACCCGACACTGAATCTGTGAATTATCAGTACAATTCACAGAACAAATCTGAATCAGTATTCAGAGCCACACCGATGCGTCCTTTCGGTGCCGCGGCCAACCGTCGACTGCTGACGCTGTCAGATGTACGCGATTCCGAACTCCGCATAAAATAAAACTGTGTGGTCCAATTTTGCAAAGGGAGATCAAATATTTCGAAGAGCGATTTATTTCTAGAGCAGGTACTGGGGAAATTTGGGTTGTATAAGCGAATGATGTAGAAGCGAAAATAAGCGAAGCGAAATCAGCATACGTGCACTAGTAAATTTTTGATGAAGCAAAAGTGGTTTATCAGGATCGTGGCAAGTGACAAAACCTTGTCTCTGACCACCCCTCCGGGATACAGGCGTGAGTTTTCATAGTATATATGTAACGGTGAACGCAAGTTATGAGGGAATCAGTGGTGAGTTGAAAGAATAGAATGGAGTCTATATTGTATCTTGTTCTTTCGCGATTTCTCCGCTTCTGAAAGAAATCTTGTGCTTAACAACTAGTTGTATTATTTAAGCGTTAAAAAACTAACGGCCGACCCGAAAAGACGTATACAGAACACCAAAACTCACTACTTTATCCACCTCTTTGGTCAATTTCTGGCAGGTCTTTTTTTGGATTAATTAAAGTGGTAAAAATGTTAGGACGCCAGTGATGCGGAACTTACAGCGTACCTATGAGCATTAATTTAAAATTTGTTTTCTTGAACAAAAATTGGGAAGAAATATTCAGTAAACAATATATTAAAGACAGTAGCATGCCCACACTTTTGCATCACAACAAAACTATGCTAAAAAGTACTACTTTAAACCTCAATATGTCAAAAGCCGATGATTCCTTTTGAAAAAAAAAATGATGCATAAAATAGGTAGGTTTAAGGAAATACAAAGTTAGTAAATCAACACCCGACAATTAATGTAAGACTGTGTTAAGATAATTGAATAGTAAAACTTCTCACATAATCGATTGCAAATCGCTTTCACAATTCAACTTTTAGCAAGTAATGAGGTACTTAGATATTAATGATTGAGACGGAAGATACTAGTGGTAAATTAAATAGTAACGTAACAATTAAACTGTATTTCTAAGCACTCAACTACCACATTCAACTAACAGAATGTTCATTCTTTGCGTTGAAATAAATTTCTGATTTCTAATTTCACACAACAAACGGTGAAATTAATTTTCCCTGGACCGCAGGTGAAGAGAAAAGCAAAATGCACTAGGAATCCCCAGCACATTTCAATAGAAGGCTTTCGTCACAATAGAAATTGCATTATATTACGTTTGCTCGCAAACTTTACCGCAACCGCTTACAGAGTTGAAAGCGCTTTAGCCGTATACGTGACGAATTTCGAGCGCGTTCGTAGCTTGAAATCCTTTCAGGTTATATATACCATGAATTTTGGGTGGTTTGAGAGCCATAGCAAAATATATATGCCTTAAAAATAGCTATCGAATACGCTAGTTGGTTTTTTGTTTTTGTTAAAAAGCCACTCTCCAAAAATATCTCGACACAAAATCGAACGCGATTACAAGAAACAAGATTTCTCAACTTATATATAGTATATATATTACGTCTTTACTTAAAAGTAGTAGTCTGAATAGATAACATTTCGGATTTCAAACTACTCAGATTTCAGCGTGTATCTGCACAGGTGCATTGGAATAAGCCGATTTGTGAGCCTGCTTTCAGAGAAGCAATTCATTGTGCCGGTGTCTCGCTTGGCCATTTGTATTTGTTACGTAACGCATTTCTTTTTGCACGCATATTTTAATATTTCATTAGGTATTATAAAGGGCAAGATTGAGGGAACGCCTTCCATCCCCTCAATCGTGCATGGGAGAAGAAGGAACCCGTGGCTCAAAAACATCAGGGAATGGACAGGTGTTGCCAGCGTCGAAGACCTGTTCGCTTGGCAAGAAACAAAAAAGAATATGAGGAGCTGACGGCCAATCTCCATTAGTGAAGAGGCACAGGAAGAAGAAGAAGAATCATAAAAAAAAATAGTACACTTTTGATAAATGCAGTCTGAGGCTTCACCATCAGGAAGGCCTCCTTTATGGTTTTCCATACATCCCGGTCTTGTGCCGCCCGTATTTAGCGACTATCCACTGAGGCTTGCTAAATAATGAAATCCGGGTGGCTAGAGCATGCTAGCCATACTGAAAGCCTAGTTTAATTAATTCTCGCTAATCTGCTCTGAAAGGCTTTTCTCCGGGTGTGTGTGCGTATTTTCAGGTGAGCTATCAAAAACCAATATTGCAATATTGGACATTTTTTTACCTTTACATTTTTGTCACAAAGCCGCCCATAACGTAGTTACTCGTAAGTAGTAAGGCGGGCAAAGTAATAATAATAACTTCCATACGAGACAATCACTAGTCCTGGTCCCAAATTAGGATACCCTATGCTATGGTAGCCGCGCAAGTACATCACAAGCATGGAAATACACCCAGACTGAGGCCATTTCCACAAACGTACGGCGGCCCCTAGTGCGAATCGAATCCACGACCTCCGGCGTGGTATTCAGACGTGATGCCGCTAGACCAAAGATCGCAATCGCAAGCGTGATTATTTTTCTTTCTAAATTGTGACCAAAAACACAACATAGAAAACACAACCACGTCAGCTTTACAAAGTATATTTTGAAGCCAGCTGCACGTTTTCCGAAACTCTGTGTAAAACAACACTGTTCCTGAAAATGAAACGATAGGTAGTGAAAACATTCCCAGCGTAGGTAAACCTTTAGTTCGCTTCAAACTGCATGTCGTAATTGAAAAAAAAAAAAGTATTTGTACTGAAAATACAAACCTGAAATTCAAACCCTGTGGAAAAACAAGCTGGTACGAGTATATTCGAAACGCGTCTCTCACTGGAAAATTCCCTAGGTGTTTAGATTCCTTTGCTTGTTAGCGAACATTTTCTCGCTCAACCACGGTTAAAGCGTTAATTAAAGCTCCTCTCAACATCCCATAGTTAGGAAACTTCGTATTTATGTGCAGATACAAACTACAAAGAGACGCAATAAGAGTCGGTGATATCTTCCAAGATGTAGAAAGTCGGTAAATTGTTGCTTGAGTACGGCATAGAAAATAGAATGGAACGGAAAATAACTAACAGAACGGATAGGAATGCAATATAAACAAACGGAATAGAACCAAAATAAACAGAACGGAACAGAAATAAATGGTAAGTAATGGAATGAAATGTAACTAAACGGAACAGAATGGAGTAGAACGGAACGGAATGGAATGTAAAGTAACGGAACAGAAGGAACCAACAGAAACAGAACGGAACGTAACTAAATAGAAAGGAAATTTAATTCCGAAATGTAACTAAATGGAACAGAACGGAAAGGAACGGAACAGAACGGAACAAAATGGAATATGCAAATGTTTGCATATAAAATAGCTGACTCGGCAAACGTTGTTTTTCCATATTAATTAGCTTACGACCTATTCTTAGAGCTACCAAATATACACAAAACAATCATAAAAATCGGTTAAGCCGTTTCGGAGGAGTTCGATAGCAAACACTGTGATACGAGATTTTTATTATTATTATTATTATCATTATTGAGAGAGAGTATGGGCTTAATCCCCACGCGCGGTGGGCACGCTGAGAGAAGGCCTGTGCCCTACAGTAGGACGTATATGGGCTGCTTATGATGATTATTATTATTATTTATTTAAGAAACTTGCAGCTTACATTATAAATGGACAGAGACTTCGAATAACTACACATAAGCTAAGAATAAGTTTTATATATTAGATAATATGTGTAATAAATAGTGTTCCATTGCATTATATTCCGTTCTGTTTCGTTCCTTTCTGTTCCGTTACATGTAACTAAATGGAACAAAACTGAAAGAAACGGAACAGACAATTGCAACTTTGCAGAAGAGCTATTTGAAGTTTGACGTGGTATAACAAGAGAAAAATATTGAAACTATAAAAACATATTATTTATGTTTTTTTTTATACGGTGGTATAGAAAAAGTTTTTATCGTTCAATCACACCCTACTTCTCATCATGAGAAATTGATGAATGAATTCATAAACAACTAAAAAATGTTTTTACTGTTGCCCAAGTGTCATTAAATAGTGCACGTAAACTCCTAAACATTGTAAGAGTGTACCACATAGTTGTAAACACAAGCCGGCAGTAGCGTCTATGGACCTTTTAGACGAGGCCAATAGACGAGACAATCGAGTAAGCCAGGCGAATATTGGCTTCGTGTGAATGGAACCAGGCGAATGCATTGGATTGTCCCAAGCTAATAGCTTATGCCAGTCGAGTGAATTAGAACGATTTCGAATTTGCTGGCGCTAGTGCTTCCCCCACTACTTTCCCATTGGATTGGCTTGTGTATTGGCTTCATGTGAAACGTGTTTCCGTCCCGGGCGAGTAAGCCAGTCCAATACATGTCATGTCGTACGTGTTGTTTTATTGAAGAGATTTTGCATATCCAAAATCTCTTCATGCATTAGCTTAATAACATTTTTGAACGTAGCTCTTAAAGCAATTTTACGTCTGTCCATCGTTAATAGAAATGAATTTTATTTACTTTACTTATTTTTATCGGTATCGACTGGCTTGTGTGTGAACGACATGAAGAAAATTTTGCGTTTCTCACTGGAATGGCTTACTAGACTCGCTTATTGGATTGTCTCGCCTATTGGCCTCGTCTAAAAGGTCCATTAGGTTCAGTGCGGCTACCTACATACAAGTCTATGCGGAGGACACCTAGAATCACCGCACACTGGTCGAAAATCGAATAGTGAAGCAGAGGTTTTGGGACAAGTCGTCTCCTCCCCGAATTCCATTCGATTCCCGAATTCCCGATTTTTTAAGGTATCTGGATCATTAAACTGCCTGTTTCAATTCGAGAAAGGAGCGTCTAGTCTAGTTATGACGTCATAAAGATGGTGGTTGAACGGTGTAGTATTTGGTTTATTAGTCGAGTTCTTTTCCACCAATATCGTAATGCTTTGTTTTAAATTTTTTAATGTAAGGTGACAAAAAGGCGCTTATTTTACTTTTTAGAAATATAATAAAATATGTGGACCTATATCCAAATATAGAGAAAAAAATGTGCTTTATTCATAGAATACTTTCCTTTTTTATTTATTCCACTTGCATCGTAAAGTCATGAAACCAATTTTAGCGCATTTAATGAGCTTCAAACTGTGTAGTGGCCGGCTCCAGAATTTTGACTCGATTTTTAACCACCTTTTCTCCAACATTTTCAAGAAAATTACAAAAAGTTAAGGTATCGAGAATTAACAGAAGAATCGCAAAAAAACCGTCTTGGCGTAAGTAACGGTGGGTCCGTTACATTACGTAATATTATTATGTATTTAGCAAAAATGTTTTTTGTGTCATTCAGTCCGAGATCCTTAGTGGGAGTTCAACTGACACTTGTCCTATTTTTATTATTTAGTGTTACAGTATATAGCATTAGCAGCCTATATACGTCCCACTGTAGGGCACAGGCCTTCTCTTAGAGAGAGAGTATGGGCTTAATCACCACGCGCGCCCACCGCGGATTGGCGATTTCAAGCGCTGAGGTATGTGAATAGCTCAGACACCCAGGTTTCCTCACGATGTTTTCCTTCGGTATTGCTACTATAACTTCACAAAATGTACATAACTTAGAAAGAAAAGTCATAGGTACATGCCCGGACTGGGAATCGAACCTGGGTCTCCCGCTTCCGAGTCCAATGTTCTACCCACTAGGCTAGCACCGCTTGCACAGATATATATATATATATATATATATATATACTGCACTATAATAACGAGTTTGATACTATCTGTTATTGTTTTGGTATAGAGAGAAAAAAATACACTTGTTGTATGGGGAACCCCCACCACCACCACTACCACTTTTTGCATTTTTTACTATTTATTGGTCAATCAGCCGCAGCTAGTGTAATATTCTGTAAAAATTTCAATAGTCAACATTGAAGGGAATAAACTTTTATAGGTCAAACGAATAGGCAGACATCGTAAGCTTATTAATAGGACCTCGATTGTACCCTTTAGGTACTGAATCCAAACAATGAGACAAAATCCCGAAGTTGAGCCGTTAGTCCACGTATTTCCAATTTTAGACCAGTGTGCGTGCACCGCCGCGCCGAACCCTTGCAACACCCGCAATTTCCAATATTGATTCACACACACCTCTCTATACGTATCTAGGTAAATGTATAAACGATAGCTGGTCACCTTTTACATTTGGAAATAGGACCTCTTAAAAGAACGTCATGTAAACGTTATCATTAAATTAATAGCCGTAAAGGTCAAATTTAAACACACGTGCGTCCATGCAACTACTAATGAATGTTGAGGCGAGGGAGGTCTTTTAGGATCGTGGCAATGGCAAACCCTGGTCTCTGCTTAACCCACCGGGACACAGGTGAGTTTACGTAATGTAAAGGATATAGGTACATAATATCGAATTTACATGTGTCACCGACTGCCTGGTCTAAAACTGGTTTGAAGTTATTGACTGTAGACTCTTTTATTATGACTTTAAATTATAGTTGTAAAGTCATAAATTTACTTGTAACATAGCTGAGTAAAATGCACGTATGTAAAGTTTAATGTGCCGTCATCTATACAGTCGAGAGGATTTTTTGTAGCAAATCCCCTTTATTCGCGTTAGTACCTACATATGCCTAGTTCCAAGGTGGAACTACTCCGAATTTATTTTCGCACTAGTTCCATTCATACGTAGGTACAAACCCAATGATGAAACTACTGCGAATACAAAAGAATTATATTGCTCACTAGTACCATTAAATTATAATTTATGCGATTAAAATTTTTGCCTGCATTTTTCGGAGAGAAACTCTGCTCTTAGGTTAACATTCAAGAATATATCTTGATGGCGGCGTGTCTTTCTTCAGCTCAAGAAATAAGAAATAGCAAGGTTTAAAAGGTATTAGGCTTCCACGAAAGAGCAAGACTTATAAGATTGAACTCCATAGAATTGGTAAATCCATTAATTTTAGAACCTAATTCTTAAACCGAAGTTTTTTCTACACCCGCAGCAAGAAATAGCAGGCTCTCATGAGCGCACAGAACTTAAGAAGTTTTTTTGATTAAAAATCATTATAAAAAGACAATTAACTGCTACATTTCTATGTGAGTCTAGTACTTTTTGTGGCTTGTACATAAATATCTGATTGTATCTCTATTATATAATAAAATAAGCAATATTCTATAATACCTATTCGCGCAAAATGTAGGAAAAAAATTTACAACTGTATTTTAATAAGGTAAAATTTATTGGTCCTAGTGAGAAATAAAATTTTAGTATTTGCAGTAGTTCCAACATTGGGCTTTTACGTATGAATAGAACTGGTGCAAAAATAGATTCCCTGTAGTTCCACCACGGAACAAGGCAGTGGAACTAATGCGACTAAGGAGAAAATTCACCCGTAACAAAACAGATAAGCATGCCTACATAAGGTTTATCTACTATCCATAATTGTAAATAAATAACATGTGAATAAAACATCAAATAAACGAAGCCGCCTATAATTCCACTCTCAAAGAAAGACAGATTATGGCATTAATGACAACGTGTGCCCACTGCGAATTGGCGATTTCAACGCGCTGAACAACACAAACACATGAGTGTTGTATTTGTACAGACCATTTGCAGCGGCGTCCAGTCGGAAATGGACCCACGACCGATGTTTTGCAAGTCAAGTATTTTAACCCCATCTAAATGGGAATAAAGAACAGAAAAAAATAAAGGGGTATGTATAAATATTTACTTATTTATTGTTGAGTATTCGTCTTCTTATGTAATTTTAGTTAAAGTAATTAGTTTTATCCGTTTACTACGTATGCCTACCAGTTAATTTCTTGCACCGCCTGTGGTTGACTGGTAGAAAATGCTTATAGCATTAAGTCCGCCACATTGCCATTGTATTTTTACTTATGTGCAATAAACGTATTAATAATAATAGTAATAAATCAGGCTATTACAATTTTTTTTATCCATTACTTTTAACATACATACATATATACATAAACTCACGTCTGCATCCCAGAGGGGTAGGCAGAGACCAGGGTGTGCCACTTGCCACGATCCTGGTAGATCTCTTACTTCTTTAAAGACCCGTTAAATGTGTTTAATCGACAATAAACAGGTTCCCGTATAAATTATATGTAAGCGACCTCTATCGGATCGCAATAAAAATAAGACAAGGCAATAAAATATGGTTCAACTACTCGGGTAACATCCAAACTTATTAACAGACAAATTTTCCTGTATAATATTTATGTAGATATCGAGCATACTCAAGACTTGACCTTGAAATAAGACTTGAAACACTTTAACACGTAGGTGAAAGCACCTACAGTTACTGCGCATTTATTACCACCCACATTTACCGTAACTACACTACAGTAAATAAGAAAAGCCTGAACGTCTATCTCTTTCACACTATGTAGACGGCGTATGAGCGAGAGGTAATAGACACCCCATTAACAGTGTTATATTAGCACTTCTATCTATCGCAGGGTCGCAGCTAGCATGACCCTCATGCTGAGCATGAATGAGCAGCGTTTGTTGGCGCTAAAATGTCGGAATTTCAATATTAATCTACGTTTTGAGGCGCTAAAATGACAGATTTTGACAATTGAATCGTGTGATTTTAAAACAACACAAGTCACATGTGTTTTTAAAATAACACTTGCCCATTTTTTTTTATTAAATTATTTACACCTACCTATTGATTTACATTAGAAAAAAAAAATGTATTTTATTCATACAGAAATCAATATAATGTGCTAAAATATTGCTGTTGTAGATATTAGTATTTGAATAAAACAGTTTTTTCTATTCCCTGCAAAGTTATAATGAAAGGACATGTGTCGTTTTAAAATCACACGATTCAATTAATAGCTCAACCCGATCCTGAGTAAGAAAGATCGTGACGGGCGAAAGGACGGACTGACGGATGATGTGATCCTATGAGATTAGTTTTATTAGATCTCTTTATTGTTCACCCTAGAAGGGGACTCACACCATGAGGGACCAGGATCCGTATTTCCTTTCGAAATACAAACGGAATCTCCAAAATAATGAAAAACAATAACAAGCTACCTCTACGTGAAAGCAAACGTAAAGCCCACGCAAACCGTCTAGAGTAACGCCCACACTTTTCTATATAACCTTACCAAATAAACCTACCTACCTGTTGCTATCACGTCCTCCGCTCTCCAGAAAATATTTCCACGGACGCGCTTTTCTAATCACTACTAAGGATATCTAGTCACTGAAGTTAATGAATTGAAGCTACTCTGAATTAAAAGCACACACACTCGCAATTACAACACAAAAGTGATAGTGGCTAAGAACGCGGCTCTACAATTTTCACTACGATCTGGTCTAAAAATGCACCGACGTTCATCAACGGCCTATGCAAACAAGTGTCCGTAAAGCAAAAGTATAATATAAGCTTATTATTTAAGCATGATCAGGTTTTGTTACATGACTAGACGAAGCAACTACTGCGCATGTCAGGCCCACTGCGCAAGTCTCGACATGACATCAATATGACATTGCTCGGAAGGTCGCTCCTTTCAATGTGTGAAGGAAAGCTTGCATGAATGGAGGAATAGCAGTGAAAGCTTGGGCGTTGGATTCAGCAAATGCATGAATTGGGTATTTGACAATATATCAAATGAGTTACTTTTAAATTTTGTATGAAAATACTTGTTTCAGAGCACTCTTTTTATGTTTAATCTAATTAAAAATTGTAATAACTAGTAATTGACTAAAAGAGATACATTTTCCGAGATATTTTGTAATTTTTGTTTTAATCGAGCATATGAAATAATTTATTGTTGATGGTGTCAAATACCGTATTACTTGCAGAATTTTATGAATCGGATAGAAACTATGTCCCAGCGACTGTCCTTTGTTTTTTCAATGAAATCTGTAACTTATTAATATAGCTTAAAGAGTGTGTATAAATAGATTACCTAATGTATGTTTATTAATTATGTTTTTTATTTCATAATGTTAAAATATCGACTTGATCATAGCAATCAATCATATATTTATTGTCGTAAATTACATGTGCAGGGTTGTTCATCTATACATGAAAGTTTCAATGTAATTTTACCAATATGGTGTGACAATATCGAAACATAAATTATAAACTAAATCATGTATTTTATAAAGAAAATTAAATGTGTATTGAAATTATAATTCAATATTAAGTCGCAACAGTTGTCAATTTTATCGGACCTATAATGCACGCTCATTCAGAAATGCAGTTATTTTATAATAACTTTTGGATATAAGTGAATTAAACAAATCACGTTTGAAAGAGGGTAGATCGTCGACATGCCGTAGTGTTTTTGGTAGTTTATTAAAGATTTTTGATGCCATCCCGAAGAAAATTTTACCAAAAAGTGCTGTTTTATGCGGTAGGGCTCTTATGTTGTTA
Source organism: Yponomeuta malinellus (assembly GCA_947308005.1). Taxonomy (NCBI): domain Eukaryota; kingdom Metazoa; phylum Arthropoda; class Insecta; order Lepidoptera; family Yponomeutidae; genus Yponomeuta; species Yponomeuta malinellus. Next base: position 7,039,839 of record OX371006.1, on the reverse strand, counting down.
TTTGTCGCTCGATAGCATCTCCCCAATTTTTTTAAATCTTATTTCAAGCAGTATCTAAGATACGAAAATTACGAAATCATAGTACCTACCTACAAAAACAATCGAGTAAAATCTACTGCAACGCCATCTGGCATCAATGCAAGGACTATTTTGCCGACGTGTTACCGACTATTTTCAGTACCATGTAACCCGAAAACCGTTATCTTCTACGGAAGCTATGAAGCATCATCGTGGTTACAACATTTGGCAACAGATGGAGTTGTTACAAAAAAAAAATTCTCAGCAAAAAAATACGCTTTTGCAAAAATCATTTATAGAAGCTGTAGCATAGAAACTGTGGCCGATAACCTAAGAAGTGAATAAAATTTTAATTAAAACAACTGAATTTACGAAACACGTGAATTTACTTATATATTCGATTCGGAGATATTTTAATAATTGCCAATACGTTAGTTACCAAAACACAGGTTTAGAGAAACCAAGAGACTTTAGGATAAAACACACCAAAACGGCGGTAGTGGCGGTGGCGGTCCAAACAAAATACTACTGCCGTTATGTATGGACCGCCACCACCACCGCCAACGCCACCGCCACCGCCACCGCCACCGCCACCGCCACCGCCACCGCCACCGCCACCGCCACCGCCACCGCCAACGCCACCGCCACCGCCACCGCCACCGCCACCGCCACCGCCACCGCCAGCGCGTTGGTGTGTGTCATCCTTTTGAAATGCCAAAGCGGCATTTCCACGAAATAATTACTAGCTCAAGCTTTTGTCGTACGGTTTCTGAGTATAACCAAGAAGTATTAAAATACTCCTAAGCAAAACATACCCAATTAACAACCTTCCTTGAAAAAGCTATACACGTAATAGGCTCAAGGTATAACATAATTATTTCGTATGAGTTTTAACTGACTCGTTGGCCTAGCGGTATCATGTTTGATGACCGTGATGGAGCTCGTGAGTTAAATTCCCAGTGAGGGCCACAGTCATGGTGTATTTCCATGTTTGTGATGTCCTTGCGTGGTTACCATAGCATGTTGCTGTGTGGAAGTGATATTTACATTCTCTCTTTTGCCACCAAAACCTACAATGTAATCTAAATACAACAGAGATTTAACAATTTAAAGACAGCGTTAGCAATTTTAGTAATTAGAGGGAGCTCGCTAACATGTTGGTCACCACCAAGTAGCCAACGCTGGTTTTCTGCACTCCCCTGCTCTTGAGTAATTCAGTTAGAGTAGGAATATATTTACATGCAGTTTTAAACGGAACGTACTAATTTCTTTAAGAGGTACTGTGCGATATACAAGCGCCGCCACAGAAAAGAAACGATATCATCTTTTTCAGAACGCTTTTGAACATTATTTTTCATTGGTGGCTTGGTGGCGCTAGTGTAAACCTCACGGGACCCCTTGTACTCCGTTCCACGAGTCGAACTCCTACGGAACAAAATAGTTCGCATCTCATTCGCATCTCGCGCAGGTATAAGTGAAACAATAAGCGAAGACGGTCCGCTTCACGCAGACGGTTTAAATGCATTGAAGGTCACGCGCACTAAGCAACGGGCGAATATGAACGAATTTTTTTAGGAGCTCGTTTCGTGGATTGGAGTATAGTTAGTTAGATCTGAGATTTCCGCACTAAATCTCCTAGTTGGGCCATTGTACCTACGTAGCAAGCACTGAGGTACGTAAATACTTCCGACACTCGGATTTCCTCACGATGTCTTCCTTCCGTTAGCTAGTGGTATTGCTACTACTACTTCACGAATGTACTTTACTTATAAAACAAAGTGGTTAGAAGCATATAACACGTAAGATAGGTAGAGAGTACATTATTGCACAATCAGGATTACAAATAGTTTCTTAACAACCTTTGGATGGAGTGGATTGCAGGAAGAATATACTCGGTAGATGGCTGTAAATCAATAAGAGAATCTGAATTATAAGATAAGACAAGATAAGAATATTCTTTATTGTACACTAGAGCACATGACATAAAATTTTTAAAAATACACAGTACAATTGGCGGCATTATTGCTCAAAGCAATTTCTTCCAGACAACCCGAAGAAGTAACAAATATGTAGGTATAGCGAAAGATTACAAGAAAATAAGTATTGTGAGGCACTTTACTTTAGATATACGTATTGTGATAAGACCCTAAGGTAGCGGCTAACATTGTAGCTTGACATTAAATTTTATTTCAATGCCAAGTAAATTCTTTACATTGAAATAAAACTTTTTATTTCTTTTATTAAATTAGGGTTCCCTACCCGAAGGGTGCCAAACGGGACCCTATTACTAAGATTTCCCTGTCCATCTGTCTGTCTGTCCATCGGTCTGTCTGTCACCAGGCTGTATCTCATGAACCGTGACACATTACACAGATGATGTATTTCTGTTGCCGCTATAACGACAAATACAGAATAAAATAAATATTTAAGGTGGGCTCTCATACAAAAAACGTATTTTTTGCCGTTTTTTGCTCGATATTAATAACGGCAACAATTGAAATATTCACAGAATATTTAGTTCTATATTCACTTCAAAAACAAATAATTAAATCAAAATAAATATTTAAGGGGGGCTCCCACACAGCAAACGAGATTTTTGCCGTTTTTTCTCGATCTATGTATCTAATATTGTATAGATCATGATACGGAACCCTTCGTACGTGAGTCCGACTCGCACTTGGCCGTTTTTTATGGTTACCACCAGCTATTCATATTCAAATATTTTATTAGTTGTAAAAACAAAATGTGTAAGTACTTAATGAACATCATAGTTGTTCGTTCTAGAATTAATCGACTGTGGAGAAAAGGCTGACAAAGAAACTACACATTTTATTCTTTTCAAAAATTCGTAGCGTACAACGTAAATGAGTACTCTAAGATATTGTTTATATATAAGCGTTATGGTGAATCAGTTATCGACATCGAACTGGCATATCAGTGGTGATACAATTTTTTAGTCATTCTCAAATATTTTTTTATTATAAAAACCAAACCATTCATGAATGTCAGATGTAAGTTTCAGAATTAATAGATTTTGTGGAGAAGAAAAAAATAAAGAAACTACACATTTATTCTTTTTTAATATTCGTAGCATGCCACACATGGAAATGGTAAACCACTATACGTATGTAAGACATTGTAAGGCACTATACATATAATTATGAGCGGTGGTAGTGGGTAGAACATTAGACTCGGAAGCGAGAGACCCAGCTTCGATTCCAATGACATACTAGTTGACTTTGTTTCCTAAGCTATGTACATTTGTGAAGTTATAGTAGCAATCATCATCATCATCAGCCATTTGACGCCCACTGCAGGACATAGGCCTCCTTCGTGGTTTTCATAACCATGAAGGGTTTTGCCATAATCGCCACGCTTGGCAGGCGGGTTGGTCATCGCAGTATGCGGTTGGATTCTCAGGAAGACGCTGCTGCCTGTCTCCTGGTATTTGATTTCCTTAGTCGCCTTCTACAACATCCACGGCAGGAAATGGAGTGACGCTATTCTTAATCCGGTGCCACACGGAACCTCCTCGTATATTCCTCTCTTCTCTTTGCCAAGAAGAATAGACCTTCGACGCTGCTAACTCCAGTTCATTCTCTGATGTTACGGAGCCACAACTTTCTTTTCCTACCAGCGCGCCTCTTCCCCTCAATTTTTTCCACCATGATAAGTTGAAGAGGGCTGTAACGTTTGCTTCGAACACAAACAAGTAACTTATTCTTCTCTAGACGTAAATAACAATACCAAAGCGTCACCAAAGTGCCTACGCAAGGATATATTACTGCAGAAGTCTGGGCAGAGCGTTTAAGTAAATCCTTTGTCTTCGCTAATGTCTTGAGGGACCGAGCTGGGCAATTAATTAAGGGCATCAAGGGGTATTCCATCCGATTAGTAGAGTAATGGAGCGAGACAGTCTGTTAGACGTTGATGTACAGTGCCTTATAATACACATGTGCTGTATGCCAGCTCGATGTCAATCGCGATCACCATAGCACTTACATATTTATACATAAGCAGCCTATATACGTCCCATTGTAGGGTACAGGCCTTCTCTCAGGAAGAGAGTATGGACTTAATCACCACGCGTGCCCACCGCGGATTGGCGATTTCAAGCGCTGAGGTATGTGAGTCAAGCTCAGACACTCAGGTTTCTTCACGATGTTTTCCGTTAGCGAGTGTTATTGCTACTACAACTTCAGAAATGTACATAACTTAGAAAACAAAGTCATAGGTACATGCCCGTACTGGGAATCGAACCTGGGTGTCTCGCTTCGAGTCCAATGTTCTACCCACTAGGCTACCACCGCTAGCAAAAGAACTTATGTCCAGTGTAAACGTTTGTTTCTTTTTGTACAAGAAAGTATTGACATGATAAACGTTATTAGTATTAATATTGTGTTTCACCAACAGTAAATATTACTTTTTATGCCGATAGCTATCAGATAAAAACTTAAATTTTGGTAATTTCTATTTAGTACGTAAATTACCCTTAAGAGTTCATGCAAATAATTAACCAATGTATTTAAATTTAAGTTTGAATTAAATAAGTCTTACTTGCAATTACCAATGTTTAATCCCCTTGCAATTTCTTAGTATCTTCAAGACGCAATATAAATGCAATCTTCATTACGAGAGCGACCGAAGCCATTTAACATTAACAGAGGTAACATTTCAACAAATTAGATGTGACTGAGACAACGCTAAGTAAGAGAGATGCTTAAGGTACAAATAGATGTACCTGCTCGTACCTATACAAATATTTAATTATTTAATGGTTAAAAAAATAGTAAAATTTTATTACTTTATTTTTAATTTTTGATATGCTTCCTCATAGCTCTCTCAAATGAAATTAAATTGAATTAATTAATTTGCGTCGTTTAAATTAATTTAATTTCATTTTATGTGCATGTGCATTTGCGAGCTCTGTCAAAAAATGTTGTAAAACAATGTGTAAAATGTTGTCCATATAAATCACAGTCCGTTCAGCCAATAATGGATTAGTTGCCAACAACAAGAACGGTATTAAAATTTCCTTTCCTAAATTGGAGTGTGGAATATGCCGGGTCAATATTGATAGCGGACCGAAAGGGAAGAGGCTGTAGGTTAATTAAGTCCTAGTATGCTTATTTGCTTATGTAGCAGTTAAAGCTGTGCATCCTCGGCTTGTCACAGATCTCACTAAGAAGGCATACATGGCAGCACTCAATCGGTTCATAGCTCGCAGGGGTAAGCCACACAGCATCACGTCAGACAATGGCACCAATTTTGTTGGCACTAGTAACGAATTGCAAAATCTTCTAAAAAACGGCAACATTTCAGCTGAAATGTCCCAAGAGGTAATTTAATTTAATTTTGGCCCTGCCCATTTCCCCCATTTCAAAGACATAAGCAAGGCAGCTGTGCAATCAACTACATATAATTTAAAAATAATTTTAACCCTTACTCATTTCACTTACGAAGAAATGTCCACTGGTTTGGCTCAAATGGAATCCATTCTTAATTCACGCCCACTTAATTCACTTTCATCTGATCGTCTCGACTTCACTGCCCTCACTCCTGCCCTGTGGATGAAGAACGCATGTGAGCGTCCTTCTAATCAGAGAGTTCAGCCCCTATATTACGCTCACCAAATCCTGAGCGATTCCAATCGTTTAACTGTCAAATTAGTATGGAATTTGACATTTAGACGATTGGAATCGCTCAGGATTTGGTGAGCGTAATTAGGCCACTGATCGGACGGTCGCCCACATGCGTTTCTCATCCACAGGTCCTTGACGCCAATATCAACCTCTAGATCGCTACCGATGAATACAACACTTTTGGAATCGTTTTAGTCAAGAATACGTGACTCTCCTACAGCAAAAGACGAAATGGCAACATTCAAAGGGAGAACTGAAGGCAGATACCCTTGTCGTGATCAAAGACAGATCGCTACCAGCAATGCCGTGGTTTTTGGGGCGCGTCGTCCATACTTATCCAGGGAATTATGGCGTTACTCGTATAGTGGATCTGAAAACTATGAGGCACAATTAGAAGAGCTTTTGATAATCTATTCCCTCTACCGATTGCTTGAATATGGCTCTTCAAAACCGGGAGAATGTCGAAGACATGGATTCCTACGGTGCGGGGGGCCCTAAGCACTGATTAGGTATAGCCCAATGCACCTCAACGCCAAGGGGACCGGAGTTTTTTCTTCTCGCTTGACTACGGTTCTGTTAGGTCGTTGCACTTACAACATAAGCAGCCTATATGCGTCCCACTGTAGGGCACAGGCCTTCTCGCCTTATAACAATTTGTTGTAACTTATTATTTTAAAAAATTATACATCTTTGTATCAGCTTTTAATACACAGTCCACTAAACGAATTTGCTGTAAACTGTGTCAGCGCTTAACACGAATAAAGTAAGCTCCTAAATTACACCCAATGCTTAACACTACAGGTTCGTACAAATTACCGGTTTTCGTTTCGTGGCAGTCCCTGGTCTCTGCCTACCCCTTTGGGATACAGGCGTGAGTTTATGTATGTATTTCGTTTAAATAAATAATATAAAAATTATAACAACATTAAAGATATTGTATGGAATCAGGCGTTACTTTGCGGAAATCCACATTCCACAATAGCAATCAAATGTGAAAATTATTTTGCTAAATTCCGCCAAAATCCCACAAGCACCATGCAATTAGTTAATGCACCGCCCTCCCTCCCACTTTTTCAAGCAGAAGCAAGAAACAAACACACCACGAAAGACACCAATACTTATGTGAAAAAATACGTTGCGACGCGTTTCGCCTCTAACACGAGGCATCTTCAGGCTCCGATGGTCGATTGACAAGTAGTGGTGTCTGTGGTGGTGTGTTTCTTTCTTGCTTCTGCTTGAATAAAGGGGGGGGGGGGGGGAGGGCGGTGCATTAACTAACCGCATGGTGCTTGTGGGACTTTGGAGAAGAAGGCCTATGCTCAACACCGGGACCCATGAAATGATTATTCTTATGTTATTCGAGAAAAGCAAATTAAAGTTATTAAAAAGAAATCTGAAAAAGGAAAATGATTTAAAGCGAAAATCAAGGAGCATAAACTTGAATTTTCCTCAATGTTCAATAGATTGAATTATTTAAAAAGAAGGTCGGCAAATCCCTTGGCCGATTAAGCGTAAAATGAGGCTGCGTCACATTGTAAGATATTTGACGCTTCCAATCTCGTGATCTTCCTAGAACAGAGGCAGAGTTAACCAGTGGCGTATTCCTTTGCAGCTGAGTTCAAAGAAAAAGACATTGAGTGCAGAAAGGGAACCTATAACAGGAAATTCTTGTTGTCAAAATAAGTTTCAATCATAAAATATCACGATGGCAACGAAGAGGTCAGTTGCATGATGCCTATACCAATACTAGACTTTTTTTTTATTAATTTGTAACTTTTTCTTTGGTTTGAAAACGTTTCTTTTTTTTAGCCAGTGGTTAGAAATTCTGAGGTACCGAGCTAGGAACTTTTTAGGGTTCCGTAGTCAGCAAGTAACCCTAATAGTTTCGCCATATCCGCTGTCTATAAGATCCGTCCGTCTGTCCGCGGCTTAACAGAGAGACGATAATCACTACAGAGCTGAAATGCTGGTGTACATCACCACCTAAATTAGGAATACAGTTTTTTTTCTCACCTACAACATAATTTTAAAATAAAATATAAGCAAATAAGTTTTTAATTAGTCTGTAAGTTAAGTGTAACATTTCTGTCTTATTGGCAATAAATGGTTATTCATTCATTCATAGTGTGGGATATCATTGGATTGGGCTTTAAAAATATTGTGGAGTCTAGAAAGATAATTTTTCGATTTAGAGGTCCGTTCGCGAGCTTAACATAACAATTTTTTATCAGAGTAGGGCTTCCTCCCCTCTCCGGCTAAACGGTTCATTGTAGAAACGTGAAAAAATTTAGGGCAGTACCACATTATAATGAACTTAATCTGTAGAATTCTAAACAACCCACGACCACAACAAAGGTCATAATCTAACAGGTTAAAAGAAAAACGATCACGGCTACGTAGCCTTCATAAGTTAATGAGTAATAGGCGATCAACTTATAAAAGGAAAACTCGTACGAAGTCGGTTGAAAATAACTTTGATGAAGTTTTTAGTTCTGTAAAGAAGATAGAAAACCCCTCTTTCTACGGAGCCTTACACTGCGCGTGACCCGAAGGCACTTGGCCGATTTTTTTAATATGTGTATTTACGCTAAATGTGGGCATAACATTGTTAATTAAAGAAAAAGACTGAAGCCAACAGGTATTCAGTCCCTTTATTAAATAACCGAGCTATATTTGGTGGTGGGGTGTGCTTCAGATATATACGTCTTGCCTGGTTACCACAGCACAGGGTATGCTAGTTTGGGATCAGGACGAGTGATTGCGTTGTGTGAAAGTTATTTATGTTAGTTAAAAACAGGCTCGCTAACAAGCTGATAAATTTTAATAAAATGGAATAGCTATGAAGTTATCAATTGAATAAGCAATTTCTCTGTTTGATTGAACATTGGAAAATTTGCCTTGTTAGGAGGATAGCATAAAACTTGCTTGTATCATTAATTTATGGTACTAGCAAGTTTCATCCTATCCTCCATCAAAGCTAAATGCGAAAAAGAAGCTTGGAAAGATATTTAATAAGTACGAGTCTTGCTTACAAAACAAACATCTCATCAGAGTGTGCAAACAGAACCGGTCCTACATTTGTTTCTTAGTGAAGATCCTGAAAAAAAGTTTAGAAGGGCCAATATTACAAGTAAGATAAGTGTAAAATGCATGGAAACATTGGAACATTTACATAATACGTGCTTCACTAAGAGCAATACAAACAAATGACTTTTGGACATAAAAAACGTAGAGTAGCATAGAGAGTAAACATGATTATGATACAAGAATTTAAAACAGTACGTAATCATCAGTACTTATATTCTTGTAATATTTCGCTATACATATTTGTTACTTCACTCGTATTTCAGATTCTCTTATTTATGTACATGCATCTACAGACTATATTCCTCCTGCATTCCACTCCATCCATAAGATCGCTAATTGTATCACTACTTAGATATAAGAAAATATTTGTAATATCTTTCACCTGGTTGTGCAATAAAGTGTTCTCTATATATCTATCTATATATCTAAAACAAATAAAAGCTTGACGAAATTATTTTGAAAGGGGTCCAAATGTAATCAATTACATAGCTATAATAAATCAGTAAATTTTGTCTATCTGATATACCTATGTCGGTCGCATTCAGTTTCTTTGTGCTAGACGTTTTCGCGCATCACGCAAAAACCACTGAACGGAATGATGTAAAACTTACCTGAATTATAGGTTAGGTTTGCTTGTAACATATGGGCTACATAACATCACGCTTAATTCCATAGGGGGCCAAGAAAATCATCATAACCTGTAAGGTCATTGAACAGTGGTTTCATCACAATGACGGATACAATTAACCAGGTTACAAAGAAACAGGAATCGCCATAACTTATGTATATTTGTGAAGTTATAGTAGCAATACCATTCGCTAACGGTGAAGGTAAACATCGTGAGGAAACCTGAGTGTCTGAGCTATTCACATACCTCCGTGTTTGAAATCGCCAATCCGCGGTGGGCACGCGTGGTGATTAAGCCCACACTCCCTCCCTGAGAGAAGGCCTGTGCCCTACAGTGGGACGTATATAGGCTGCGTATGTATGTAATCGCCATATTGCGATGTGCCTAAATAATTCCGCCTGGTTATACGCTACGCAAAATTGTGCCTCTTTTTGTAAGTCTCTTAATTGTTTTACTAACAGGATTATAAAAATAAACTGCTAATGTAATGTAAGTAAATTTAGTACTGCACATATATTTAAAGGTGATAAAAGAACTGAATGAACTATAAAATTTGTTATTTAGAATAAGAGTGTCAGAAGTAAATATTAAATATAACCAACGTAACAACGCAAACTTAAAAAATAACTTACCTAGAGTTGCATTCCGAAATGTAATAAGATTCTAAGGCAAAAAATGGATTTCCATGGATTTCCAAAAAGAAGCGGCCTGCATCCAGCGTCTTCCTGCCACTTGGATGAGGTCATCTGTCCATCTTGTCGCTGGTCATCCTACGCTGCGCTTGCCGATTTGTGGCCTCCATTCGAAAACTTTTCGGCCCCATGGAAAGGGCTATGCTCAAAATTTCTCTACGAGATCGAATCAGAAATGACGAGACGAAAAGATAAACGAAAGTCGTCGACATAGCCCAGCGAATTAGTAAGTTGAAGTGGCAGTGGGCGGGGCACATAGCACGCAGAAAAAAAAACATTATCTTTTTAAAAAATATGTACCACCCAGGCCACCCACCATGAATAATCACATATAGTTTATATTTGCATAAAATATGAAAAATGTTTCAATATTGTATATATTTATAAAAAAACTTTATTTTTTTAAGTTCATTTTTTAGCACCGGACAAATGGAGTAAATTTTTTTCGTTTCGGTACTGTGACCGGATTTTATTTTATTTTATTAGTACTGTTATATTGGCTATGTCATCTGAGGTACTTACATAATTCAGCGCTTGCTACGTACAATGGTCCAATGTCAGGTCCAACCAACCTACCAATGTAATGGCTTAATATTAACTATTTATGTGTTTAAAATTCCTTAGCTTCTCCTCAATCTCCAGGATATAAGAAACCGGCCAATTGCGAGGCGGACTCGCGCACGAAGGGTTCCGTACCATTAGTTAAGCAACATTTGAAAATTTCAAGCGTCTAACTGCTGCCGTTATTAATATCTAGCAAAAACGACTAAAAAATCACTTTTGTTGTATGTAACCCCCTTAAATATTTATTTTATTCTTTTTAACTATTGCAGTTCATGAGATACAGCCTCGTAACAGACAGGCAGACAGACGGACAGACAGACAGTGAAGTCTTAGTAAAAGGGTCCCGTTTGGCACCCTTCGGGTACCGAACCCTAAAATCCCCTTATTTTCCCACAGATTATTTCTACTTGCCAACACGAACTTTTATTATAAGGACAACTTCAAAATCACGAAAAATGTATCTGTTGCTCCACACATTTTTGTACCTAATCTGATATTTTATGCGCTCTGCGTATGTTGCTGTTTGTAGAGTCTCTTTTTTGTAAAAATATTTTCGGAAAGATAATAAGATTCTGAAGACACAAGTTACAACGAAAAGCCCAAATACATCTGATGAAAATGGAAGGCTCTTCACGTCAATACAAAGAAATGTTATTGTGGGGAAAACTTTGAAAATACGAAAAGAATATCAGTTGTTCATTAAATTTTACAGTCGCTGGTGGTAACTTTAGAAGGGAAACTGATAATTTTTGTCGCTATTTCAAAGTTTTTCTCATTGTACAAGTTATTCGTACAGACTAATAGTTCCTCCCTATTGTTGGGATTTCGGGATTTGCTCACAACCATGTAATAGTAAAGGTCGCAGCTAGCACTATTCAAGACTGAAACTCCCAATAACTTTGCTACCAAAGAAACGAACTGTCAAATTAATATTATTTAGTCCTTGTCGCACAGATTTCAATCCATTTATCGAGTTTTTACTTTTAGTTGTTATTACGTAGAACAGACGCGTACCATCGGAATTTTTGGGACAATATTATTGTAGCTTTAACCATCTGTATCTTTTCAATGCTTCCACTTTGATGCTTTCGTTTATCTGTAGCAACATCGTAGAAATCGTATGGCTTATGATTAGGCTTTTCTTCTTTAGCAAATTACTTATTTGTGTATCTAAGAAGTGTTTGCTTTTATGATCTGTCTTTTATTTTGAATGGATTTTCTGAGGTTTCAATTCAATTCAAATATTAAAATCAAAATGTTTACCTAATGAACGTCAAAGTTGTTAGTTTCACAATTAAAAGCTTATGAGAAGAACAAGCTAATAAAGAAACTCCACATTTATTATTTTCAAAAAAGTTTTCACTCAATTACATAGTTTTAAAAACCTATTTAGAAGCTAAAAATTCCACCCATGCCGGGAAAGCGCTGACACGGTTTTTTTTTTTTTTTTTTTTTTTTTTTTTTTTTTTTTTTTTTTTTTTTTTTTAATAAAAAGGAACCGCCACTATTGATCTTGTGGCGACCTTTAGTCATTTTTTTGTAAAACTGTCAGTTTATAAAATATCTAAATTAAATTTATACAGTATAAAAAAGTCTTATGTTAAAAAGTTAAAATTAAATGTTTACATTTAAAAAGTATCTTAATATAAAAGTGTTATACAATGAAATTTTCATGAAATAAAATTTTAAAATTACATTTATATACCCCGGCGCCTTATCTCTGTCTACTCTTTCGAGTAGTGACAAGTAAGGCGCCGGGGTTCTAAAATAAATTTAAACAATAAAAGTAAAAGTTACATGATTAAAATGTAAGAGTATTAAAATGTAAAATGTCAAGAAATTAAAGTTAAAAACTTGAAAAGTCAAAGTGTAAACGATTTAAATGTTAAAATGTAATAATAATGTCAGAAGCAAAAATAAAAGTATAAAAAATAAAAAAAATATAAAAAATATAAACATTACAATTTTTAAATCTATACAATATTTGAAACGCCCTCCTCTCGCCCGGCATATCTGGAAATAAAATGTGTAGGGGATAATAATGGGTTATAATAAAAGAATGAAAAAATAAAAAGAATAAAAACAAGTTCAAATCCGACCCACATTAGCCTTGCAAGCCGCTTTCGTCACTGCCAGGGCGAAGGGCAAGAAGACTTCTCGACTCTTGGAGTCGGCCATAAAGGCGGCGAAAGCCTCGCACCTCACCGCCGCTCCCAGGAGAATCTCGCAATCGGCCCGAGCAGCTCCAAAACGGGGGCACTCCTCCAGCAGGTGCTCCAGCGTTTAAGGAGTCACGTCATCACAAATGCAGGACGGACTCCCCGCGAGCTTGAACCTGTGGAGGTACGCTCGAAAGCCGCCGTGCCCCGTCAGGAGCTGCGCCTTGGCATTACACATGGTGTATTTGCCAAGGACTTTGTGGGCCGATGCGACGTCCGGGAAGAACAGTGAGGTGACGCGGCCTGTGGCAGACTCGCTATAGCGGGCCTGCCACTTTGCCACCGTCTCCCGTCTCACCTGCAATTTTGCATGTGAGACGGGATACGGGTCATAGGCTGCCGCGTCCTTGCGAGACAACGCCGCCCTCTTGGCCAACTCGTCAGCCCGCTCGTTGCCGGGGATCCCGACGTGGGCCTTGATCCAGTAAAACCGGATCAGGCCCCCGTTTTCCCGGATGTCAGCCAGCTGGCCGTGGATTTTCACGGCCAGCTGGTGTGTGGGTGAGGGGTTCCTGAGCAACTCCAGAGCAGATCTGGAGTCGCTCAGGACGCCCGCCCTGACGGGACCGGGACCCGCGGCAACGAGGTCGAGAGCCTTGGAGATCGCCACCATCTCCGCTTGGAAGACGGAGGCGAATCCCTCCAGCCTGAACCCCTTGGTGCGGACCTCAACGCCATCCCTCCACAGGGTGACCGCTCCGCCCACTTTGCCCCCTATCTTGCTGCCGTCCGTATAGGCCCGGGCCCAATCGTCGGGCACCTTGCCGAGCTCCTCCACGCTGGCCACCTCCTCGAACTCAACTGAAGTTCGTAAAGCGGGGTGTGCCAGCGTGAACGGGCTGCAGCGGCGCTCGACCTCCCGGCCCGGGAGCGTGGCGAAGGGCCTCCCCCTCTTCAACTCATAAAGCTGAAGAGCTTCCTCGGCCCTAAGGTCGAGGGGGAGGATCCTCGCCAAGAGGACGGCAGCTGTGTAGGAGGTGGTGCGGTGGGCCTTCGCGATGCGGATCGCGAAGGCCCTGGTCACCCTGTCGAGTAAGGCTCTGACCCCCGCGCGTTGCGCGACAGGCGCCCAGACGTTGGCCGCGTAGAGGATGGTAGGCTCGATGACGGTAGTGTAGAGCAGCCGGACGATATCGGCATTTAAGCCCCAAGTCGCCCTGGCCGCTCTAGACACCATCTGGAACCTAGCCATAGCTTTGCCGCAGACCCTGTTGAGGTGGCTAAGAAAATTGAGGTTCTTGTCGATCGTCAGACCCAGTACGGTGATCTCGTCCGAGAACGCGATGTCCTCCCCTCCAAGCTTCAGCTTGGGTGGGATTACATCGCGCTTCCTGGTGACCACCATAGCTTGGGTCTTCCGAGCGGCGAACCTCATCTTAGCCGCCTCTCCCCACTCGGACACGGCGTCCAGCGCGGCATTGAGGATGCCCTCGAGCTCACCCACAGTCTGCGCCGCGGCGATAATTAAAATATCGTCCGCGAACGCCTGCAGGTGAGCCCGAAGGTCCCCACCGCGCCGGAGCAAAGGGTCCAGTAACAGGTTCCACAGCAAGGGACCGCACGTCGAGCCTTGGATGCAACCTTTCGAGGTAGGTCTGTCTACGTGTGCCCCAGCGTACCTGACTGTGACCTGTCTTTCGCTCAGGTAGCTGCACAGAAGTTGGTAGACAGACTGGTCGCATCCGGTGGCCAAGATCTGGTGTTTTATTCCGGGCCACCACGCATTGTCGAAAGCCCCCTCGATATCGAGGGAGACGACTCCGACAATGCGTTTCTGCCCGACGTGATCTCTTATGAGCTGTACAGCGTCATACAAAGCGTCCTCCGTGCTGCGCTGCGGCATAAAGCCATATTGGCGCGGGCTCAGTCCTCCGCCCACCCCGAGCTGCCAGAGAAGCCTCCCGGCCATCATCTTCTCTAGGATCTTCCCCAGGACGGACAGGAGCCCGATTGGCCTGTATGACTTAGGCTGCGAGTAGTCATCTCTGCTGGGCTTAGGCAGGATTTTTACTACCGCAGCCTTCCAGTCCTTAGGGAAGTATCCCAGAGATAGGCAGGCGTTCATCAGGGCGACAAATACATCATTTCTCGCCCTGATGGCCGCGCTGCAGATGTCAGCCGTGAGGCCGTCCCCCCCGGGCGCCTTTTTAGGGTGGATACCCTTCAAGACGCCCGAGAGCTCGTGCTGGGAGAAGGGAATAAACTCCCGCGGCTTGGCCTTGGCTTCATCCTCCATGCGGGCGACTGCCTGCCTGACACGGGCATGAGTATCGGACTCGGACTGAAGATCGTCAGCCGGGAAGAATGTATCAGCAATGAGAGCTGTGGAGCCGACGGCGCTGACACGGTTAGCCAGAGGTTGCGGGTTCAAGTCCCGACATGGGTGGAATTTTTAGCCTCTATATAGGTTTTTAAAATTGTCCTCAGCACGGGTTAGTGCAAAAAAAAAATATATAATCATGTAGGTACACCGATATCATTTCGATGTTAAAACCTAACTGCAAAGTGGGTTACTAGGGGCTGCAAGTGATGTAAATTGCTTCGGCCAGATGTCGCTGCCTGTATGTAATACAGAGAAGTTTGTAAAGAGCTTCAAAATTTCGCCGACACTTGCACTTGCCCATTAGCTCAGTTGGGAGAGCGCTGGCACGGTTAGCCAGAGGTCACGGGGACACATAAAAAAATCAAAAATGTTTTATGTCGTTACCAACTTATCAATTAATTTTACACTGTTGTGGGGACTTCCTATTAAGGGTATAGACACCTGTGCCAGGAAGCCCCGCTCTTCCTTCACTACATTGATCTTATTAAGTAAGGTACATTCATGCAATTGTTATACGTATTTTATATATTTTAACATTGAGTTCAAAACTAAATATCTCTGATTAACAAATTTTTTGAGTATTCAAATAATTTAAGAATTAGTAAATCACCATTCACTCATTCATTATTATTTAACGAGAAATTTTGCAATTCAGTTGTTTAGCTATTACCATTACTTAATTTAATAGAATTAAAATTACATAATTTTAATATTTTAAATCATTATAATTACATTAGATTAAATAAACAATTAAATTAATTGTGTAAACACATACATAAGCAGCCTATATACGTCCCACTGTAGGGCACAGGCGTTCTCTCAGGGAGAGAGTATGGGCTTAATCACTAGACACAATCATGTAGCGTTGCGACATACGCTTCCGCGCATCGGCCAAGTAATTAGGCCACACGTGTAAATTTGGAATAACGCTTAGTCAGTAAGTTAGAACATAGCGACTTTTATAATAGTTTTTACGGCATTCAATACACGACCATGGTCCAAGAAACATGTGTTCTGATTGACTTCACCCCCGAATGACCCCTTAAACCAGAGCGCCTACTCCGCTCTCTACATGGCGACCCATACCAGGCAAAACCAAACCGAACACTGAGAAGAAAAATAACATTTGAAAATTTAAGAAACGAAGCGAAAAACATAACATGAAGATTAAAAATTCGAACGAGGAAAATAAAGAATCAAAATCAAGAAAGAAGAACCAATAGAAAAAAAAGAAGAACCCCTTTTCAAGAAGAAAGAAGACAAAAATTCGAAGATAAATTTCAAAACAAAAGAAGAAAACACCTTAGAAAAGAAAAAAGAAAAAGCCGCCTAACCACCAAAACTCAAGAAGAAAATCAATACGATGTGCCAGGAGAAAAGAAGAAAAGTTCGAGCTGTGTCCAGGGTATAGCCCGGCCAACGGAGTCCAGGGTATAGCCCGGCCCACGGAGGAGTCCAGGGTATAGCCCGGCCCACCCAGCGCAGACGACGAAATGAGCTCCAGCCTCCGCGTCCCGCCCCGCCGCCGCCCCCAGCAAGCTGTCGCCGCCGCCGCCCGGTCCTGTCTTTGCCAACATTAAGTACACTCTACATCAAGTAAGCCGCTTATTATATTAGTCATTTTGATTGTCCACACTGTCAATTGATATGTAGTTTTTTTTTATATTGCATAACCTGTCTGTAATGTCTGAAATAACCGAACTAGAAATAATTTTTGAAAAATTAGTAGAGATCAAAAACTATCTAATTAAAGTAGGTCCAACTAGAAGGCAATATTCCGAGGCAGCCCAGCAAAAATTCAATGAGAATTTGCAATTGTACAGTCGTTTGGAGTCTATTTCGTCTTCAGTAAGAGCTAAAATCGAAGAAGGGTTTTTTCAAGACGAAGATATTCGTACAGTAAATCAGTTAATCGGCGATATTCAACAAATTTTTCGCTATATCTTGAGCTTGTGTGTAACCGCAACCGAAGAGGTAGGTCATCCTAAAAGTGTACATAAGCAGACAGAAACTTCAAAAATGGCGTCAGAAAATTTTGACATAAAAACGGCAATCGCCCTTTTACCCGTTATGACAGGCCAGGAGCAGGTCACTAACCAGTTGATAGATAGCATCCAGTTATACAGCTCTATGCTTAATGATGCTGCTAGGAAACCACTCATAGAGTTTGTTTTAAAAACGCGTCTATCTGCAAATGCGAAACTCAGACTCAGGACGAGTTATGAGTCAGTAGAGTCAATGTTAAGAGATATGCGCACACTATTAATTCAAAAGAAATCAGCTGTCGCGCTCCAGTCTCAGATTTTTGCCGCCACGCAAGGTCGTAGGTCGATAGACAAGTACGGCTCCGAGTTAGAGCAATTGTTAGTCAATTTGACCCTAGCTCAGTCAGACGGAGATGACCAAAAATATGACGTCCTCCGTCCACTGAATGAAAAAAGCGTTTGATACGCTTCGCCGACGGTTTGAATAACTCCCGTCTAAGCACAATAATTGCTTCACGCCAATTTAGTTCGCTTCCGGAAGCCATCCAAGCCGCAGTTGACGAAAATTCGTTAACTCTAAACGAAGAACCTACTATGCACTTCAACAACAACCACAGGACAACAAGGGGTGCTCACAGTGGAAGGAGCTCTGCCCCTAGTATGTACAATCGCGTCAATAGCAGATATGCCAATCCAGGGAATTATCAGCAAGGTAATCAGTCGCGAACATTCCATAATAGCAACTCCGGCCAATACCGAGGTCGTGGCCGTGGGTGGTCCACGATGAGACGACCCTCACGTGGACGAGGTTTTCATCAGTCACACCACTCGCGTCACGTAGCACAAGTGCAGCATTCGCAAGGTAGCGAGAATTTCGAACGCACTCAGAATGCACCGAATAGCACCGAGTTTTTTCGTGCCCATGATTAGTGAGCATTGCATTTCTAATTATGATACGACTAGTTTAGTGATAATGAATGTAGGAAACATAGGTGTAAGTAGTACAAACAGCAGTATAAGGTTACTGGTAGACAGCGGTGCAAGTATATCAGTCTTGAAATATGAGTGGCTACGCGAGCATCAAGAATTAATAAAGCAATTGCGACACGATAAAATAACAATCAGAGGTGTTAGCGGAAAACTGCATTCTTTAGGCTATGTCACATTAGATTTAACGTATGATAACGTAGTTTTTAGGGAAACATTTTATGTGTTTGAGAACCTCTCTTGTTCAGGTTCTGCTTGTGGAATTTTAGGCGAAAAATTTTTCAAAAGATTTAAAGCCGTAATTAACTACGAGACAAGAACAATTAATCTGTCAAGAGACGAGATATCCATATGTATGCCCATCGGTAACATTAATTCCGATAGATGCAAGCAGGTACACGTGATACCGTCTCGCTGTGAAGCTATCCAACACATTCCTTGCGCGACAAGTGATGACAGCGTAGTTTTAGCCCAGGAAATTTCTAAAGGAGTTTTTATTGCCGGAATCATCGCAAAACCTTATCAAGGCCGTATTCCGATTAGAATATTGAATACAAGAGACACAGAAGTCGCAGTAGATTTGTCTCAATTGCGAATTCATTCAATTAATAATTTTGACGTGTGTTGTTTTACCGAAGAAAACAGGTCAGTAGATAGAATCAATACACTATTCGAGATACTTGATTTAGGCTATCTAAACAAGGAAGAGCGTTTAGGTATCGAGCAAATTTGCGCCAAATATGCAGACGTGTTCCACTTGCCAGGAGACCATTTGTCAGTAACGAATTTAATGGAACACAACATTGTATTAAAAGACAATGTGGCACCTGTGTATATGAAACCTTACAGAGTACCTCAAGCTTTAAAAAGTGAAATAGAAAGACAAGTTCAGGACATGCTAAAAAATGACATCATCGAAGAAACTGTATCAGAATGGTCTAGTCCTGTTTTATTAGTGCCCAAGAAAGCTGATAAATCAAACGAGAAAAAATGGAGACTAGTCATCGACTATAGGCAATTGAACAACAAAATCCAAGACGACAAATTTCCCTTGCCCAATATCACTGAAATCCTAGATTCCTTATCTGGTAGCATTTATTTCTCAAAATTAGACCTTTCACAAAGTTACTACCAGTTGTCTCTTAATCCAAAATCGCGTAAGTATACATTTTTCAGTTTAAATAAAATGTACCAGCTTTCTCTAGACAAAATTCACGAAAATACACCGCATTTACAACAGGAAAACAGTACCAAATGAAACGCTGTCCCATGGGACTCAAAACGAGTGCCAGCGTTTTTTCCCGCCTTATGACTATAGCAATGTCAGGCCTTAACTTTAACAAGTGCTTTATTTATTTAGATGATTGTGTCGTCATAGGAAAGTCCATGGAGCACCACAATAAAAATCTCATAAGCGTATTAAACCGATTACGGGAAGTCAATCTTAAATTAAACCCCATGAAATGCGAGTTTTTACGTCAGGAAATTATTTATTTAGGCCATCAAATAACATCAGAAGGCATATTCCCAGATCCAGATAAAATTAAAACAATGAAAAATTACCCTAAGCCAAATAACGCTGACGAGGTAAAACGTTTTGTAGCATTCGCCAACTACTACCGTCGCTTCATACCACGTTTTGCTGACATAGTATTTCCGTTGCATTTATTGTGTAAAAAAGGTGCTAAGTTCGAATGGAATGACGATTGCGAAAATGCATTTCAGAAACTAAAAATAGCTTTATGCAGCCCACCAGTTTTGGACTACCCTGATTTTTCGGAATCCAATACCTTTCGTGTCCAAACGGATGCCTCAAAATTAGGACTAGGAGCAGTTCTTTCAAACAGCAACGGCAAAGTTATAGCTTATGCCAGTAGAAGTCTAAAACCAGCCGAGACTAGATACCCAATAATAGAACTTGAGCTTTTGGCTATCGTATGGGCAGTACGGTACTTTAGACCATATTTATACGGTAGAAAGTTTAAAATATTCACCGACCATAGGCCCCTTGTTTATTTATTCGGCCTTACCGATCCGTCCAGTCGATTGACAAAATTTAGGTTGTACTTAGAAGAGTATGACTTTGAAGTCGAATACGTTCCCGGTCGAAATAACGCTGCTGCAGACGCGTTAAGTCGACTCCCGGTGACATCAAAAGACTTGAAGGACATGCACGACAAGGTAGTTTATGTACTGACTAGAGCAGAAACGAGAGAACTAGAGATGCAGGAAACTGACCGTGCCGAGGACCAACAGACCGAGCCTTCTGCATCACGTGGGTCTGATCAACCAACTGCTGTCGAAGTGCTCAAACGACCAACCGAAATAACTGAATTAATTTTTTCAAATAATATAAAAGAAAAATATCAGAAAAGTTCAGATCACATAACGAGTGATGCTAAGTATTGTACATACGTACCATCGCAATCCGCGATCATTCTTGATACCCGATCGTTATCGACCGAGAAGGAGTTAGCGAGGGATCTTGAAAAAATGTGCCAAAAATTAAAAATAACTCAGCTACTCATCATTAAAAATAGGAGTAATGCTAGAATGATTAAAGAAATACTGCGCAGTATCAAACATTGTAATATTACGTCACCAAAATTCCTTATCACACGAGATGTAGTTCGCCTTTCAGATAGAGACGAAATTACGACAATTTTAAATGATTTTCACCCCTTGCCCACAAGTGGACACGCGGGCATAAACAGAATGTTAAATAATATAAAAACATATTATTTCTGGCCAGGCATGACGAATGACGTCATTAATTACGTAAAACGTTGCAGGAGTTGTCAAATACAAAAACACTCCAACAGGCATGTCAAAGAACCAATGACCATTACCTCCACTGCTAGCTCAGCATTCGAGAGGATTAGCTTAGATATTATGGGCCCACTAGATATAGATAACCATAACTATAGGTACATTCTAACAATTCAGTGCGATCTTAGTAAATACGTAGAGGCATATCCTCTAGAGCGCAAAGATACTGAAACCGTTGCGAAAACATTCGTAAGCAACTTCATACTGCGCTACGGTATCCCTAAACAGATCCTCACCGATAGGGGTACAGAATTCACGTCATCACTGATGACCGAGGTGTGTAGGTTACTAAAAATCGAGAAACTCCTCTCTACCGCGTATCATCACGAGACCTTAGGAGGCATAGAAAATACACACAAGCATCTAGGCGCCTACCTTAGGATTCAGTGTGAGAATAATCGAAGCGATTGGAGCGATTGGGTTCCGTTTTGGTGTTTTTCCTTTAACACAAGTGTACATTCCGAGACAAAATACACTCCATACGAACTCGTATTCGGTAAAGTATGTAACCTTCCATCCAACTTATGTAAGGGAGTCGATACTTTGTATAACCATGACGACTACCCACTAGAATTAAAGTACAGACTACAAAAAGCATTGTTAGAAGCTAAACAAAATTTGCTAGAAAATAAGAATTTAAGAAAATTTAGTTTTGATAAGAACTGTAACAGCGTGATATATAAACCAGGCGATTTAGTTTTAGTTAAAAATCAAGTAGGTAATAAATTAAACTGTATTTATGAAGGTCCTTTCGTAGTATTAGAAGATTTATCCCCAAATGTTAAGATTTATAAGGTTGATAAAGAATATTTGATACACAAAAATAATACAAAAATGTTTTATAAGTAACTGTTTAATTAATTAACATGTTATAATTAAGTTTCTAAAAAAAAAGTTTACTTTAAGAATTCCCAAACATTTTTTTTATTTTCGTTAAGGGGGTGTGTAACCCTGTTCTTTTCAGGGGAGATGTAGCGTTGCGACATACGCTTCCGCGCATCGGCCAAGTAATTAGGCCACACGTGTAAATTTGGAATAACGCTTAGTCAGTAAGTTAGAACATAGCGACTTTTATAATAGTTTTTACGGCATTCAATACACGACCATGGTCCAAGAAACATGTGTTCTGATTGACTTCACCCCCGAATGACCCCTTAAACCAGAGCGCCTACTCCGCTCTCTACAATCATCCTCTAAATAACGTTTAATATTAATCTACTATTTAATACCAGACATCTTTGTCTTCTCAATAAACCTTGAAATTATAGTAAGTTTTTTTACACAGTTTGTGCTTAACACATTTTTGAAACCGCATCCTAGGTAACTTTATTATCTCTTAAGGAATCTTGTTGTAAAACCTTATACAGTGCCCTATGAAGGATGTATTAACTTTTGTAAGTCTAAATGGTGGAAATACCAATATTTTTGAGTCTTCGATATTTTTTCTAACGTACATAATATTTTCATAATATTTGCAACTGTTAAGATGTTAGTTTCTGTAACGAAATCTCTTACCGAATCTCTAGATTAAATAAATCAGATCACTCTCTTCTGCAAGATGAAGATAGTCTCAATGCGATATCGTTCTTTCTTTTATTAACGCCAAAAACGGCCGTGTGTGCCATAAATGCACGCAATAAATCTAGTCCCAGGTTCACGATCCTAGGCTCTCGATAGTGGGTCACTATTAACGAGAGAAATAGATGTGACACTTTATGCAAAACGATCTGTAAAAAATAAAAGTTTTTTTTTCTTCATGGGTAGCATTAGTGAACCGGCTGGAGCCCTTTAACATTTGCTAAAAATAAATAAGGCTAGCATATTTTCTTTTGTTCTGTTCTGTTAAGCTTTGTTTTTTCATTTCATTTCGTTTCGTTTCGTTCTGTTTCGTTTCATTTCTTTTCATATTATTTTATTTTATTGAGTAATCCAACAGGCTCTTAAATTTATAAAATACATTTAGCTAAAATTTATTCATAAGGCGCAATTACAGATTTACCTTAAATAAATTATAACAAGCATTGCCTGAACTAAAGATTGTTAGTATTAGTATGTTTAACGTACGGCAATGTTTCTTACCGTTTCCAAGTAAGAAATTAAACAAAAAAATTATGTGCTACCACACTTGAAGACAGAAGGGACATCTCAAACAACTTCTGTGTCGTAAAATCAATATTATGCAAAACTTTCCAAGAAATTATGTTTAGAACCTTTTCTAAACATACAAAAGGAATCTGTGTGTATTTCGTCTGTGAATTTTTTTTATCTGCCTGACATGTTTTCCGTTTTAAATAAAATAAAACGCTGTATATTTTTATCACGCATTTTATTGTGGTATTTAAAGATATTTGAGTGCATTTTTTATTGTAATCTTGTGGGTGGATGTTTCTTAGTCAGTCACGCTAGTACGGCTGAACGGATCTGGATAAAATTTCCCACAGAGATAGATTACCCCCATTTGGACATGTTATCCTTACTATGGCCGACACCGGAGGTATAGTCCTAATTATGTAATTAAACGCGGACGCAGAAAACCGGCATCGTATTTTGTGTTCAGTTTTTCCTGCTCATAAAAAAGCTACATATTTACAAATGCACCTTCCTATCTCCCTACTATTGTGAACTACAAGCAATTTGTCCACTCAGTTTCTGAAATAGCTGAAATAGCGTGTAATGTTAATTTACACGGCGCGATAAACGCACGAGCTACATGCTTGAGATAGTCTTTTGTTCCTACTCGCCGGTGGCGGAGAAGGCAATGTGCAGAGCAATAATGTGTTACATTTACGGGTCTGCACTTGCAGTTAAAAATTTAAGGAAAATCCAAATTGCAACTGCCCTTCAACACGGTTTCAATCTAAAATAATTCTTAAATACTAACGAAGTTAGATAGCACATTAACAGCGCATAAAAAGCCCGGCCACGTGCGGCTGACAGGCGGCCGATGAGCTCGACACGACGCGGGCTTTTTTGTACTTATATTATGACCAGAGCACGCGGCGGTAGAGCCCCATTGCGGTGGACCGACCAAGTTAATCCACTGTGGGTAGGGTTGCAAAATTATAATTTGATAAAGGGGACTGAAGGTTCTCAAAAGGATGATTTCTGTAAGAAAGGAGGACTTTCATAATATTTTTTTACATCATCATCGGCCATTTGACGTCCATTGCAGGACATAGGCCTCCCTCGTGGTTTTTCAAGCTTACCGGTCTTGTGCCGCCCGCATTCATTGACTCCCCTCCACCGTAACCAGGTCGTCAGACCATCTGGTCTTTTTACATAATTTACTTTATTTTAATCGCCATAGTTAGCTGAGCTGCCAATAAATGCAAGAAGTTCTTGGTTTTTCAACAAATAATTAACAAATAGTTTGATATGTGAAGTGAACATCTGCACATGTCATATTTTAAAAGTTATATTGTATTACAATCAAAGATTTAACTGCGTCCACGCTTATTCTGTTTATCTCTCTACTCTACTGAGTATTATTCGTCTGACCTCTGGCGACGCTTGTATGTCCCACGGCGTTTTCAGCACGAATTAACGACTATACCAGAGGGAAAACACACGGTAGGTAAAGGAGGACAAAATGTGGAAAAGAACTCATGTCCTCGTTTTGGATGCCACCTGGCAACCTTAACTGAGGGCAGGCCGCTGCATGAATGTACCAGAACTGCATCTAACCAGGAGGACTGGCGAGACATCATGAGGTACGCAACATCAGGCCACAATAGAGCTTCTTCATTATGACCACGACCACGCTGTCAAGAGCGTATCGACAACTGAGAAGATATTGTGATTATTTTAAACTTAAATCGTCTAAACTAGACGTTACCGGCCAGTTATGACGTGGATAGCAGTCATAGACTTTTAGCAGTGTAGACGTGTGCATTTATAATATTTTTATAATGCATTTATAATAAAATTGACTCATTCGTGTAACCTATCAGTATCTTTTAATCACTCGGATCTAGATCAGGATTATTTCTAGAGATTTCAATTCCAAAGTGTAAAGTTAATTCAGGCGGACGAGCTACATGCTTGAGATAGTCTTTTGTTCCCGCCCGCCGGCGACGTGGATCGCAATGTGCAGAGAAATAACCTGTATTTACGGGTCTACACTTGCAGTTCAAAAGCTAGCAATGCAGTCGTTTGCAATGGGGAAGATGCTCAAAAAATATATCTCATCGGAGAGGCCACGTTAAAAGATAAATAATCGGGATATTTTTTTTCTCTACGATTAATATTTTTCATAATATAAACTGTAACTCTCAAAGAGTAATTCTAGTCACATGGTGCACAAAATCTATTAATCACTCAGATTATCTAGATCAGGGCTTTTCCTAGAGACTTCAATTCCTACGTATCTCCTCTCCTACCTAGATTGTAGAGTGCAAAACAGCCCAAGACAGAAATATCTGGGCAGAGTTGGGGGTGGCCTTTGGGATATAAAAGAAGCTGCTTAAAAAAAATACATTCAGACATGGGGCTCTACTGTTTTTAAAAAACCGGCCAAGTTTTAGTTGGACTCGCTCATGAAGGGTTCCGTACCATTATCTATACAACATTAGACACACAAATCAAAAAATCTCGTTTGTTGTACGGGAGGCCCCCTTAGATAATTATTTTATTTTGTTTTTAGTATTTTTTGTTATAGCGGCAACAGAAATACATAATCTGTGAAAATTTCAACTCTCTGGCTATCACAGTTCTTGAGACGGACACACAGAAGTCTTAGTAATAGGGTCCCGTTTTTACCCTTTGGGTACGGAAGCCTAAAAAATCACCTTTTTACCTTTATCATGAACCAACCGACAAATCGCTCCAGGCGATATAAGACAATTTAATAATGTCAAACCATGTTAAAATAAATGGCGTGTTTATGTAGGTACATTTTAAAGGGTGGTGCTTATGTGTGCAGAACACCGCTTATCTAAAGTGGCTCGGAGACGATAGTAAACGATATATTTTTTCGTTCAGACAGAGGTGACACAAGTCATTTGCGATACAGTGGAAACGCGTCGCATTTAGGAAACTTTTGTGTTGACTTAACTTCATAGTCTCGTAGTCACTTAGATTGGACTTTTGAAGACAACATCTTAGAAGGCAACAATAGTGAAGTAGCTACGATGAAGAATTAAAACATCTACTTAGTTGGTCTTATACGATAACTTTACCTTAATTTTGGTACCATGTGCCAGATACCAGGTATAATTAGTTGACAAAGAAGGATTTAGTGACTAGAATTGAGAAAAGAATGTTGCGTCGGTTTGGACATGTGGAGCGGATGCTGGAAGAAAGATTGACTAAACAAATATATTGAGCCAATGTGACTAGATCGGCCAGTAAAGGATGTCTCAGGCGGACATACTTCGACCAAATAGGGGATGTATTAGCAAAAGGCAAGCTACAAAGTATCCGAAACTGGCGTGCCTGCGTGCAACGACTAATGAATGTTGAGGAAGCGAAAGTGATATATCAGGATCATGGCAAGTGGCAGTCCCTGATCTCTTCCTACCCCTCTGGGATACAGGCGCGAGTTTATGTATGTATGTATGTAGGTAGTTTTACAAAGAAACAAGTAGAGTCATAAAGTCAAAAGTGCTTCTAATTATTAGACCGCACACATCAAGACAGCTCTTAGTTCGTACAGGAGAAAAGAGAATTTCGCACATTGCACACATAACATTCCCGTCTCCAACTTCCCGGAATGTAACAGTTTTTCACAAAATTACAGGAGCAGCCACTCTGCGCCGTAACTTAGCGTTCCGCAGTCGTAACCATTATCTCGGGGGGTCCTAGCACAATGCACCTGTCGAGACTCGTTAAACTGGATGCAGTGTAAGGGCTCGTCCTAATAGAACTCGGCGCGAGCGAGCGACTGACTTGAGCGAAGAAATTCGCAGTTCGATCCGTTCACTGTGGATTAGAATAGGAATTTCTATCTGTTAGTCCAATAACTAAAAACTTCCACACAACACAATCATCCGTCCTGGTCAGAAACTAGGATACCCCGTGCTATGGTAACAAGGCAAGGACAGCTCAAACATGGAAATACACCCAGACTGAGGCTACTCCCAGTGGGCACCAAACCCACGACCTCCGGCGTGATACCGCCAGACCAACGAGGCTGTATTATCGATCTACAGGAATGTAGCTATTTCACTAGCTTTATTTTGAGACCTCTTTGACAAAGGGTATGAGAAGGTTGACAATAATTTGTTTTATGTTAAGAATAATACGACAACGTTTACCGGCGACCCCCACACTAGACTATAGTCTGTATAGTGGGGGACTGGTCAAGTAGGTTGAACATTTTAACTTAGGCGACGGTTAGGAAATGGTCTCAAATTAATAATATATTACAATTGAGGTTACAATAAAACACAATGCACAAATATTAAATTAAATGTGTGTGTGTGTGTGTGTGTGCGTGTGTGTGTGTGTGCGTGTGTGTGTGGTCCTCGTGTCTCTTGAATCTCGCTGTAGGTATAGTTCGCACAGATTTTTTTGGCGGTAACGTGAACATAGTCACAGGTCGTTTGCACATCGCTTACTGTCTTAGCAATTTACTACGCATCATACTACGTCAATTACTCACACATACACTGTAAAGACAGTAAGCGATGTGCAAACGATCTGTGAGTGACTATGTTCACGTTACCGCCAAAAAGATTTGTGCGGACTATAAGATACTCGTATTGTTGCCTCCAATACGTTTAATCGCGACACTCGCTTGTGTTGCGTCCTATTAGTGCGATCCCTAATAGCACTTTATTTAAATCTCCAATATGTGCTCGAGAAGGCTATCAAAAGACTTCCACGTATGAAGCCGTATTGTAGGAGCTTTTGTTAGCTCAGCTTAAGGGGATTTTGTCTAGTGTTTTCAGCAGATAATGTAAAAGTACTTCACGCTACTTAAGGAAAACTGAATCTCATAGTAAAAAGTGAGAAACACAGCTTAAGAATAAGAAACGTTTTGTTTATTAAAACACGATGGGTCTAAAACACTCCTCGGAGACAGTTATAATAATCTATGGTTACACATTTCCCTTTACCACAGACAATTTAAACTGCATCTGAGGAATGTCTTAAGGAATCGTGTTTGTTCACGCCGACGTTCTACGGTTATGTGTCACATCACTATAATACGTCGCATCACTATAAATCATGTATGGTTTTTCTCTCTCTGCCAAATATACCGGGCCTGCGTCCGCGTCGTTGTGATTTTTATTGTATCTTTTTGTGCACTATAACATATATTTCTAACTATTACCGAGTTTTACTCAAGACACAAGACAGTGTTCTTATAAATAAAACTGAAGCGTTTAACTCAAGAAGCAATAATGGCACTTCAAAAGCATGGCATCTTAATCCAAGGGATAAAAATAAATGCAAGAAAATTGTATGTTCTAAAAAGATTTAATGGAAGTAATGCATAGTGGAAACCAAGTAATGCAATGAAAAAAAAAACTAATAAAATAAAAAAAAATAAAAAAAAATAACATGTTTGTTATTATTATTATTATACTTTATTGCAAACGAAAAACAGTACAGGAAATATGACAATACGAAATTACACGTACAAAGGCGAGCTTATCTCTGTGAGATATTTCTTCCAGCAAACCTTGGGGAGTCTGAGTGGAAGTGTAAAACGGGTATATGCACGTACAAAACATACACTACATAATATTCACTTACACATATAACAAAATTGTACTAATATAAATAACTACCCAAAAAAAAAACGAGTATATGCTAATAAGGAAAAGAATAAACTACATAAACCATCAAGAAATATACATACATACATAAGAAAATACATTATAAGAACCTACCTATATAAAATATCAAGGAGTTATGACATTGAGCTATGGAAAGGGCTATGCTCGGAATTTCTCTACGAGATCGAATCAGAAATAATGAGATCCGTAGACGAACGAAAGTCGTCGACATTGAAGTGGCAGTGGGTGGGGCACATAGCACGCAGAAATGATGGCCGATGGGGCCGAAAAGTTCTCGAATGGAGACCACATATCGGCAAGCGCAGCGTAGGACGACCAGCCACAAGATGGACAGATGACCTCATCCAAGTGGCAGGAAGACGCTGTATGCAAGCCGCTTCCAACCGGTCGTTTTGAAAATCCATGGAGGAGGCCTATGTCCAGCAGTGGACTTCTTGTGGCTGAACGACGATGATATTGACAAATAATGCTCTTTCAAAGGTTTCCTAAAAATACTGAGTGACGGGCTAGTGCGGATACTCTGCGGCAGTGCATTCCACAGCCTGACCGAATGAACTAAGAAGGAATCTCCGTAGGCTCCAGTATTGCGGAGAGGAATCTGCAGGAGATGGGAGTTTAATGTTATTCCAATTAATTTTGTTTCATTCTATGGCTAACTGTTGTGTGAACATTATTTATTTTCCATGCGAGTAGTTTTCTCGTAGCGCAAGAAAACCACTCTTGAAGTTGAGTTCTGTTGACACCACCACAAGATCCCAAAACCCTGTCAACCCTTTTACATATTCGAGCCTACGCCGAGGCGTCGAAAGGGAAATATTACAAAAATAACAAAGAGTCGTGTCAACTAAACAGGGACAGAATCACACATTCACGTCACGAGCATGACGTTTACGGGGGGAAACAATTTTGTATGTGTCAGTGCTGGGAAACTGGGGGTGGTCCAATGCATAAGAGTTGAAAGGACAGCCAATAGACGTACCACGCAAACAGAGGCGGATTTCCCATAAGGCCAATTAGGCCCGGGGCTAGGGCAGCCAGAAATGGAAACTCATACCGGGGTCTCCCACTTGCCATGATTCTGACAGATCTCTTTCGCTTCATCAACATTCATTAGTCGTTGCATGCACGCACGCCGATTTCGGGTACTTTTATTTTGCCATTTACATCCCTGGCGGCTAATCGTGTAAAATATACTGATGTGAGCATGAAACTACGCTTTAAATCTCAGTATTTACACCAAAAGCATACGGTGGGTTTTACGTCTCCATAAAAAACAGATGAAAACCAATTTTAAAAAGACTAGTAGGTATGTTTATAGTATTGTTTTGTATTTCTTATTTCTTCGCGGGCTAGCTTTTGAACCGATTTTGATAAAAAGTTGGCAAGTTGAAAGTAAATTCATATATCAATGAGCTGAGAAGAAACGGCTAGTACTAAACGGCCTAAGGTGGCTGAGACTGCAAATCGGCTCTGCACGCAAAGGCAGAATGTGTCGAACAAAATTCCGCTCAAAAGCGAGGCGACACGTACACATTAAGGTAACAAGCGTATGCCTGAGCGGATTGTAGTACGTGACACATCCGCGTTAGCAGGTAGTGCACCACTGAAAACCGGCTACGCTAAGAATGCAATTTTGGCTACCAATTTGCCGCCTCACTTTGGAAGCTCGGACTGCGGTTATGGCCGGTCGTTTTTAAAAAAAGCTCTTACACAGTGATAGTTAAAAATATAGATGTCTAACTAGCCGTTACCAATCGGAGTGAGTTCAGTATTACCCGGCAAAATATCCCACACTCCCACCGTCAGACCGCCATCTTGCAAGGTACTTAAATATTTTGGTGGGTTATGGTGTGTCGTTTGTGACGTTTTTGTTCAAAACCAATCATAAGTTGCCATTTACTATTGCCCAATCAACGATCACATCGTCATGCATGTCGCACAGAATGAACCAAGCATAGAGTGGATCACATTTACTCTACAGCACATCTAGCGCTCACTTCATTGGTAGAGACTAATCGAGAGGACAGGGGCCGTTTTTGAGAGTGAATTTTGTATGAAGAAATACTTCTATTGTTTTTTATTTGTAATTCTTAAATCTTAGATATATCTTGATTTTAATTCCAGGTGCAGTTCTAACCAAAACAGAATAAAGAGTATTTTATTAATAAGGTTTTTAGACACAGACTCAGATTTACGGAAATTATTACTTTTGGTGTAAAATAAACCGTCATCTCTCTACAGGGTGTTGACATAATGAAACCCGAAAGTAATGCGTACTGTATAACAAAACAAACTACTTTGTCCATAAATTTTTACTGCGAAAGCAATTACATTTTTGGGGTTACTTACCGACTGTTATTACGCAATGGACGCGTAACTTTTAGCGTTCTTATAATATAGAGTGCAAGTACAATATAAACCAGCGCATAGCTTGTCAGATCCCAATTTTTGTACACATTGCACTTTTAAAGTTCAAATTAGTGATTGCGGAATGATGTACATTCCGCATGGACGAAGAAAAACGCCACCGCCCGTGCCTCAAAAGTCACGCGCACTATGCTAAGTCGTATATGTTTTATGCCTTTCGACCTGTTGGAGATACGCCGGAATGTTGTTAGATTGTGTTAGCTCTGGCAGACGTTTGTACGGCTTTGTCAGTTTACGAGGCCACTTTCCTTTCGGTTGATTGACTTGGAATATGATAACGTCACGTTTAATATTGCATAGATAGCTGGAGCTTGGAATATTCTATATTGTATCCCCGGAAAATCTTACAGTACTTGTATTTGAAATAAAATTAAATGAAATGAATTTCTTGTGTTAAAACATGGGTAACATTTAGCAGGTGAAGTTGCTCCTATTTAGGTCACCAGGTTCTACCTTTTCAGGTTTATACACATTTTTTTACTTAAAGCTAGTATAAAAGTTTATTTCTTAAAAGTAAAATGTTACATCTATAATCACAGCCTTGACAGCCATCATATATATGACTTATAGTCTAAATATGCCTTTACGGAATAAAAAATTTTTTGACGAGAAACGTCTTTTAGTTCGGTAGTTGGGTCCACAGACCCCCAAAGATCCATGTTAGGTTTAAATATCATCTATATTGTATAGACCAATATTTTATTGCATCCCACAAGAGTATATTATACTCTTGAGGAATGCAATAAAATATTGGACACTTGATAAAACCGCATGCAATATAAACACGTCGCCTCGGCGAAGGCTGTAACTCTGTAACTACGTGTCGTGCATGTGCAATTCATTTAAATATCGTTGAAGTAGAGTAAAGTAGCCATTGCTCAGGTCCCCCTGATTCGTGCCGCTAGAAGCCTGCCTGACACATTGCGCAGTTTGAGCTAGAAATAAACGCTTCCTTATAGATGTTTCAGTCTCTTTCGTCTAATCAACATTCATTGGTCATTGCATGCACTTACGCCGGTGTCGCAGCTTTTACTTTGCCATTAGCTAATTACTACATTTCGAAAAATACAAAAAGGCTCATGCGTGGGACACCACAAATTTAGTGGAAATAAAATAAAGAGTTCTATATGTAAGTTTTTGTTATAAAATTTTTCAATGTACTCTCCACCGACCTTTATATAAAGTTTCATGCGTCCGAACCCATTTTCAAAACACTTTTTCCAGTCCGCCGCAGACACCTTGTTTACAGCCTGCTCGAACGCTGACAGCGTATCTTCCGGCGACGATTTTTTTTTATTTTCGGGAATAAAAAGACGGTGACGATGACACACGGTGCTAGGTCAGGACTATAAGCAGCAGTTTGACCGACCTGCTGTCTAGGAAGTCCCTCGTTTTGAGCGCCGTGTGCGCCGGCGCGTTGTGGTGGAGCAGTAACCCGCGGAGCCCTGTGTTTGGTTGCTTGTTGCTCACAACAGAGAAAACTTCTGACAAGCATTTGGTTGTATACCATTCAGCGATGATACTTCTTTGATTCCGTAAAGGCATTGATACCAAATAGTCAGTCATATTGAAAACGCTCGCGATCAATATCTTCCCCCGCTTCTAGATCGCTTCATTTTGGTAGGCTTTGATTCGTTTTGAAACACCCAAACCGTCGTCTGGCACTTCGTTTCTGAATCGTATTGATAAATGGTGGACTCATCACCTGTAATGATGTCGTAAACACGCCGAGACAAGCCTGCTTCGATGTTTATCATATCACGGCACCTTTCCACCCGGGCCCGATTCTGAGCGTCGGTCAGGTTGTGCGGTGAAACTATAATCCTCACGCGAAGATGCACATATAAAATCTCATGAAGATATCCCGATCCAATCTGCAGAATGTGTTGAATCTTTTGATATGTAATTTGCCTCTTGGCTTGGATATCATTTTTCACTGCAAGCACGTTTTCTACCTTAACAGCTTTCAAAGGGCGTCCATTTCTATCTTCATCCCCAAAGTTAGTCGACCGCACTTGAATTCGTTATACCAATGATACACGGTTACCTTGGAAGTACCTTCATCCATAAATGCCATTTAAAGTCTAACGTACGATGCGTCCAGTTTCAGACGGCTCTTGAAATCGTAAAAAATTATAGCGTGAAAATGTTCCCCGCGCAGATACATTTTTCAATCATGAACCTTAATTTAAATTAGCCCATAAAAATGTGGAGGGAAATTTTGAAATTGAAACGTACCTATTTTTACTTATCATCATCATCACCATCATCATCATCAGCCATTTGACGCACACTGCAGGACATAGGCCTCCCACATGGTTTTCCAAGCTCCCCTCTCTCTTCCCTCTTCCGATCTTGTGCCGCCCGCAACAGCAACTCCCCGCCACCGTAACCAGGTCGTCAGACTATCTGGTGGGGAGACTTCCCATACTGCGTCATCTGGTCTTCGGTCGCCAGGTCAGAACATTTTCGCCCCAACGGCCATCAGATCGTCGAGCTATGTGCCCCGACTACTGCCACTTCAACTGAACAACATTTTGACTTATAAATAATCATATTCTCAAAATAGATTAAAACTGGCCAGTCTCTCATACAAAAAAACTTTTTTTTGCAATACATTCTGAGTGGCCTAGTTTAACCAAAAGCTTTACTTTAGGAACCAATGTAAGAGAATAAATCATAACGTGATTTTCTGTTTTGCTTGCAACAGGATTTACTCCTTGGGGTCTAACCAGGTTTTTTTATTCGTAGGGTCTAACGCAATTTGGAATTATTGTGGCGAACACTGAGTCGTACTTGAAGGGTTAACTTAACGGGTGTCGTGAAGGGTTGGGTCAAGTGGACACGAGTCGTAGCAACAAGAACAAGGTTCTACCGCAACTTTTTTTTTGTATTGCAGTTATTAATAAAAAGAAAATGTTACAGATTTGAATAAATAAAGTTCCACAAAACTAAATGCTTGGTGTGACTATGGGGGCAGTCTTGCTTATAGTACACAAAGTTTTACATATTATTTTTACATAGGTATTTGCACATTAGCACTTTTTGTTACATATAAGAATTATTTTGCGCTAAGTATAAAAAACTAAGGAACTGAACGCAATTGTGGGTACTTAATTTTTGTAAAAAATTAACATAAACAACATAACATCTTGTATCCCGGCGGGGTAGGCTATGGTAGACTGAACCCCGTATGTACCAATGACATTGTTTTCTAAGTCACGTACATCTGTGAAGTTGTAGTAGCAATACCACTCGTTAACGGTGAAGGAAAGCATCGTGAGGAAACCGTGAATGTCTGAGGCGTTCTAATAGCCATACCGCGGTGGGCAGCGCGATAATTAAGCCCATAATCTCTCTATCCGAGAGTAGGCCTGTGCCCTGCTGTACGTTTATTAAATAGGCTAATTTTCTCCTTCAGTTTCAGCTGTAGGTATGAGTTTAATTTCGGTGTCAGAATCGTACTTAGTACCTAAGCTGCTGTGAACCCAACATTTTGCTAGGTGACTTAGAACATCGCATATAAATTTCAGGTTACGTAATATAAAATTGCTTACCCCACTGCCCCCGTTTTGGAGTTAAGGGGCTCCAATCTCCATGCAGTAACTCTAGCGCCGTGAAACTAAGGCAGAAACCCCAGGACAACGGCCGTTTTGGCATAAATTCTATCTAGTCCCAGCTTCGTGCTCCCAGGTTCTCGGTTGTAGATCCTAATAATCAATATTAATATGATTGAGAGATTGGTCTGACACTTTTTGTAAAAACGACTGTTACGGTGTAACAGTGTAACGGATTTCTTGACCGAAAGATAATGGCCTAGACATAAGTCTGGCATAATTACTGACTTTTATTAATTAATTTCTTTATTGTATTTTTCTTGACATTTTAAATTTTCATGTAATTGTGTATAATAAGTACTTATGACATTTAAATATTTCGTTCTAATGTAAAAATTATGTATTGACAAAATTAATTTCGCTTCTAATAAAACTAAGACAATCTTAAGGCGCTCTCTCACAACGAAATTTGTACGTCTACAATGGCAAAGCATGCAGAACAAATATCCGACTGTATACCATCGTCTTGAAAACTCATGTTTGACAAATAAATATCTTTATCTTTATATGATATTTTTCCATGGGTGATGCCAGTGCTACTGCATGAAGCCCCTTAAATCAACGTGTTATGGAACTTAAAAAGTTTACAATCAGTCAGTTCACGCTATAAGTTTGGAAGCATCTAAATTAGTTTGAAAACCCGCGCACAACACTTGCGTAGGGTAAAAAAGTAAAACAATTCTATCCACAGCGGAAATCCCCCACGTTTTTTCCGAGTTAGGGAGATATTTCTGCCACCTCTTGATAAGAGAAGCCGTGGCAAATTTGTCACATGTCAGCTGTTATCTGCGCTTCTGTCTGTCTGTGCTAGAGATAGGGTAATGAGCCGAACGCCACGGAATATTAAGCGAGCTAATCCCATAGGGTAACTGGGGCAGCTACAATATGTGTCAGATACATTTTCCCTGGATGTAAAAGGCGTGTATTAAACGCCTCCCAAAAATGACTGTTGCTGTACAATTGGAGTGTTGTAGGAATTGTGCATTTTAGAAGTAACAATGTACCTATATAAAATATCTGGTACGAAGCATGAGTTTATTTTAAACATAAGGAAAAAACCAGCCAAGTACGTGTCGGGTCACACGCAGTGTAGGGTTCCGTAGAGGAAGGGATTTTTTGCCTACTTTGCAGATGTAACAACTTCATAAAAGTAATTTTCAATAGAATTTGTTCAAAGTTTTCCTTTTACAGTACCTACTTATCGTCTTTGTGTTACTCAAACCACAAACTCAAAACCAAAACAAACACTGGGCCTTGGCTAATCTGTTCTGATGGTAAGTGTACTTAAATCGTTGTCGATACCTAGCAGTTTTAATCGACTTCAAGAAAAGGAGGAGTCTCTCAATTCATCTATATATGTTTTATGTATATAAGAGCTGGTAGCGGAGCAGTAAGACGCCGATATTCAGTCATTCGGGAGGTCGGGGGTTCGAATCCCGGCGGGTGCTAACGAATTTGTTGAGTGGTATTGCTACTATAACTTCACAAATGTACGTAACTTAGAAAACAAAGTCATTGGTACATGCCGGGATTCGCACTCACGACCTTGCGAATAAGAAGCCGGCGTTTTATCGCTCAGCTACCACCACGCTGGGCAATGGGCATGCATGGTAATTAAGCCCATACACCCTCTCTCGAGGCTTGTGCCCTACGGTGGGACGTATATAGGCTGCATTTTTATCCCTGGGAGAAAGGCTATGTCTTTCAATGAGCGGGAATTTGTACTAGTCTATACACACAACTATTCCTATGGGAAGTGCTTCAAAATCGCGAAAAATCTCTGAGTGGTTCTATTAGAGGGGGGCAATTGTTTTAATCTATTGCGATCCCTTTCAATTTGATATTTAGAGTAGCTGACGAACTTATACTGCATTTATTAACAGTAACTAAATTGCAAAATTCCAACTAGGCCGGTCCAACTTCGTGAAAGAGGTCAATCGTCGAATCCAACTCGGCTGGGCAGCATTCGGGAAACTTAGAAAAGTTTTTTCGTCTAATATACCTCAATCGCTCAAGACAAAATTATACAACCAGTGTGTGTTACCAGTGATGACTTATGGCACTGAAACGTGGTCTCCCACTATGGGCCTCATAAGATGGCTCAAGGTCACGCAACGAGCTATGGAAAGGGGTATCCTCGGAATTTCTCTACGAGATCGAATCAGAAATGATGAGATCCGTAGACGAACGAAAGTCGTCGACATAGCCCAGCGGATTAGTAAGTTGAAGTGGCAGTGGGCGGGGCAAATAGCACGCAGAACTGATGGCTGATGGGGCCGAAAAGTTATCGAATGGAGACCACATATCGGCAACCGCAGCGTAGGACGACCAGTCACAAGATGGACAGATGACCTCATCCAAGTGGCAGTAAGGCGCTGGATGCAGGCCGCTTCCAACCGGTCTTTTTGGAATTCCATGGAGGAGGCCTATGTCCAGCAGTGGACTTCTTGTGGCTGAATGATGATGATGAAATCCCAAAATTGACGTTTAATTGGTGTTGTGTATCGAATTGACAGCTAGAAGAAGAAGAAAAAGAAGAAGAAAGACATGTATTATACCAACAAGATACAAATACCTTTGAAAGCGAATGACAACTGTCAAATTAATGGTTTCAGACATGTATGAACCATTGAATTGTAAATTTTGAGATTTTTCCTACAAATAAATATTATTTTATTTATTTATTTTATTTTATTTCGATTATATTTAAGGTAAATTTAATTACTAATAGCCTTAATATAATTCATATTATTTTCAATACTCAGCATTACTAAGTGTTGGTTTTACGTTGTAGCATGCCCAGACCGATTTGTTGGCGATGGCGGAAGAAGAAATGTTGGCGTACCGATCTCGCCTTGAGCGAACAGAGTCGGCCTTTACTGTAGCCACACAAACAATTTAAACACTTTTACCGACTCTCCAAAGGACAGCATGCCAGACTCTGTGGGGAACTGATTCCGTTGCTGCCAGCACAGCTACGGAATACAGCTGTAAAACCCGGACGACATCGCGATAGATTGAAAAGATAGCCAATTCAGGCCCTGCTTGCTATTTCAAAATGTTCCTCATAGCAAAAGCTAAGGTAAGAAGATAAGAATTCTTTATTGTTCACCAGGAAAACACAAACATAAAATATGAGAGTAAACTTTGTGTGATCCGAGTCGACATTTTTAATATTTTGTTTCGGTGGAATCGGACCACATGATCAGATTCTGATTTTGATCTTTTTCTTGTAGGTGAAACTGATATCGAGATCAGAACGCTCCTTGAGTGCGATATCAGTTTCCACCCTCAACGGATCGCGTAGTCTGTGGCCTAATTACGTGCACCAAATCTTGAGCGATTCCAATCGTCTGTCAAATTCCATACTAATTTGACAGTTAGACGATTGGAATCGCTCAGGATTTGGTGAGCGTAATATAGGGGCAGATTATACGAACCATTTTTAAGTTGTTAAATAAATTTTTCCACTAGAGTTAATTCGTCGCATGTCGAAAACGTCTAGTCTGGACAGACAGACATGCACACACATAAGTTTCTTCAACAACAAATAAAATAAAAATCTTAGTATAAAAATATTAACCCCACTTTCCCGTGGCGCTCAAAACAGGACGAAAAGGGATGTTGGGCCAAGTGTTTCAATTTTTGTTTATGTGCTACGTGATGGGAATGCCACATTTCACGCGGAATGAAAAAGTTGCGTTTGCCGTCGGGTTGGGCGTAATGGCTGTTCCATTCTTTATTTCTTGTTCTAGAGTTGATTGCGTTTTTACTCCTCACATTTGGAATATCCAGAGAGTTTACTAGATTGTAGATTGGTCATTGGTAGCTTAAGTAATTTAAGGCTTATTTTATTTATAGCCTTATTAAGGCAAAGTATATTTTGGAGTCGGTGCTCAAAATGTATGTTCTCTTCATGGAACTGGGCACCGAAACCACAAGCTACTTCGAATTGAAAGGTTATATTGCTTTAAATTATTTCTAAGTTTTTAGTGCTGCAGTGTTTTGAAGTTGGTTTTATTTTTAAATTACTTTTTTTGCACTGTCATCGGTTCAAAGAAAGGTTTGTTGTAGTTCATCGCCAGTCTGGTGAGGTTATTTTGACTTTTCGTTGAATTTCTGTTTCTTTGGTAAATAATTAAAATTGATCTGTG
Organism: Yponomeuta malinellus; assembly: GCA_947308005.1. NCBI lineage: Eukaryota > Metazoa > Arthropoda > Insecta > Lepidoptera > Yponomeutidae > Yponomeuta > Yponomeuta malinellus. Next base: position 7,000,922 of record OX371006.1, on the reverse strand, counting down.
TATTGTGTTAAATAGTTGTTCAATCTTTTAATTTGATGATAAATGTTTTTTTTTTCTATTTGGGACTATTTTAGAAAAGATAGTCGGATTGGAGTTTTTTTGTTGCCAGATCAGATTTTTTTATTTCCACGCCTGATTCTTAAAAATATTTTTTATGCCACACCTGACCAAAAAGCGGGGTTTCCCGTACGCTAAGCGTACGGGAAAACCTACTTGGAGGCCAAGTGATGACATACACCTCGTCTGTCATCGACCTCGCCTACCGCTCGGGCCTTAAACTTCTGCGATATCGGCCTTTCTTTATTTCACGGCCCACAATTCAATTCAATTCAATTCAAATATTTTTATTCATTGTAAAAACAGAATGTTTACTTAATGAACGTCAAAGTTGTTAGTTTCACAATTAATGGATTATGTGGAGAAGAAGCTAACAAAGAAACTCCACATTTATTCTTTTCAAAACACGTTTTAACTTAATTAACAGAGTTTTCAACTTAAAATATTAGTCATGAATGTATTAAACACTAGTCACAATCGTCCTTTAAATAATATTAATCTACTGTTTAATGCCAAACATCTTTGTCTTCTAAATAATCCTTGATGTTATAGTAAGCCTTTTTGCACAGAATGTGCTTAAGACATTTTTTAAATCGCGTTGGAGGTAACTCTAATATATCTTGAGGAATTTTGTTGTAGAACCTTATACAGTGCCCCTTAAAGGATGTGTTAACTTTTGCAAGTCTAAATAGTGGAAATGACAATTTATGTTTATTTCTAGTATTAACATTATGGTGGCCACCAACATTTTCGAAGTCTTTGATATTTTTTCTAACGTACATAATATTTTCATAAATGTATTGACATGCAACTGTTAAGATATTGGTTTCTTTGAAGAAATCTCTTAGCGAATCCCTACTACCTAACTTGTAAATAAATCGGATGGCTCTCTTCTGTAAGATGAAGATCGTCTCAATGTCTGCTGCCCGACCCCACAGTAGTATGCCGTAGGACACAATACTATGGAAGTAACTAAAATAAACAAGCCTAGCAGTTGCAACGTCAGTGAGCTCTCTAATTCTTTTGACTGCATATGCTGCAGAACTAAGCCTGTGTGCTAGTTTTACAATATGAGGACCCCATTGCAATTGTGAATCGATTGTGATGCCTAGAAAAACGGTTTATGTATTATACAATTTTTTTGGTACAGTGTTTGTAAAATAATCCTAGTTAGGACCTCCACTAAGGAGACAATTCCCACAACTCGCCCCGGCCACTTCCAACGCGCGAGCTCACTCCATTAGTCCCCACTTTAGCTGTTGAATATCAACTTTAATTAAAAAATATTTCCAGCGTAAGTGGACAGTGTAATAAATGCCCTTGCTAAAATGTCTATGGACACTGCTACCGATACCAAGCAAGTCTCTTACGAGGCATTATTTGAGTTTAATTCTTCTCTATTATGTGCGTAGGCATAACTAACATTTTAAAACGAGCATCATGTAAGGCTAGGCTTAGAAGCCCTGGTTTCTCCCTTTTTTTGCCTCACTAAGGGACACCTTCGTCAAATAACAATTGATCTCATAGGCCACTACGAGTACAATGAAAAATAAGATGACGATGACGGTGATGATCGTCTTCCTAGACAATGGACCATCTTTCGTCATGTCGTGCATGCCCTAATACCTATAATCAGGTGGATTTAATGATTGCAAGTGATAAGGTAATTGGCTTGGCAGGAATAGTTTTTGGATAGCTCGGCGTTATGCAAAATCTCATTAATTTGAAGTTCATTTGTGGATACCCAAATCGACACCAATACCAATATCAAAGGCTAGACTCGAATTTCATGCTGCATCCATACTGAGATAGTGAAGCAAATGTCCATTGCTAAAATGTAAGTGGACACTTTTTGTGTTTTCAAGCAAGCATCTAGCGTGCCTAGGTTTAAGATTCATGATGTACTTTCTTTTGTTACCTTTCCTGTACTCTATTCTTGTGTGTGCAATAAAGTAATAATAATAATTCAATCTGGCATCCACAAGATGGACAAACAATCTATGCTGCAAATACAAAAACCTATTTAGACAAAACCTATTAGATCCTTAACTTTAAGAACTAAGATTATAAGGGTTTAGGTAATGTAGGTGATTCATTTGATTAGGTAATGATGGATCGATTGTGGTTTTCATTCGTTTGGCACCAACTTGTAATTTACACGTCAACTACCGCAGGCACTGACTGAAAACTAGCCCTGAGAGCTTCCACCCTCAGCACAATGCTGAGTCAGATGCCCTTTGTGGCTCCTTTGGCACACCACAGGATGCACTCTGACGCTCTGACTCTGTTTTGTATTATGTTGTATTTATGTGTCTTGTTATGCCTTTTTTTCTTGTGATGTGTTAAATTGTCTCAATAAATGTCTTTCTTTCTTTCTTTCTTTCTTTTTCTCTCGCGGGCCCTCTGATATTTTACAAGGTAGAGTTTAGGTACAATAGAACAGACCGCTTTGTTATGCTATTTCACGCTACATAATCTAGTGAATATTAAATGTGTCCTTTTAAAAAAAAAATGTGTTAATAGTGGTCCAGCAATTAGAAATTAACAATGTATAATTTATTCGATATAATCTTGAATCGGTTATTATCGAATAAAATTGATTGCTCAAGTGAAAACCGTTTTTCAAAATATAAAATAGTGCTTACGAAAGTGTGCATTATAAAAATTTAAATTTCCCTATGAATGCAGTTTTGTATTTAACGGGAGCTGTGTATTATAAAGTTAAATGTCCATTGCATTACATTAACTGGTGGTTTTAACTTCTCTACAAGCACATGCCAAATGGCTTTCCGGAGACAAACTTTAGTCGTTCTAGTTTTCATGTCAGGACCTTTCGTAAGAAAAGCTTTTTCGAAACTTAATGTGGGCTCAGGCTGTGAAATAAACTCTGAACTACTGAAATCTATATTACTGAGTTTTGTTTGAACTGCCCTAAAGTGCCATTTAACGCGAGCGTTGGTAGCCTAATGGGTAGAACATCGGACTCGGAAGAGAGAGACCCAGGTTCGATCCCAAGTGCGGGCATGTTATGTACATTGTGAAGTTATAGTACCAATACCACACGCTAACGGTGAAGGAAAACATCGTGAGGAAACCTGAGTGTCTGAGCTATTCACATACCTCAGCGCTTGAAAACGCCAATCCGCGGTGGGCATGCGTGGTGTTTAAGCCCATACTCTATCCTTAAGAGAAGGCCTGTGCCCTACAGTGGGGCGCATATAGGCTGATTATGCCCTAAAGTGGCGCGAAGTGGGGAGGCAAAAAATTCTGTTCACTTAATACATTACATTAACCCTCCATTGGAGTAGGCAGAGACCAAGGTTCGCCACTTGCTCCTGACAAACCTGTTTCGCTCCCTCAATATTTGTTAGTAGCTGCATGCACGCACGCCTGTTTCGGGTAATTTTTATTTTGCTCTATGCCAATAAAGCCCCTATTTGGTCGCAGTGTGCCCACCTCGGACGTCACTTCCACTCACATTCGCTCGATAAATTTCATTTGTCAATCTTTTTATCTCAATTTCAGTCATTTCATTCTCTTTCAGTGCACAGCGTTTTGTAATCACACTATAATTGCGTGTCCCGTCATTCAAAATGACACCACACATACCTCTTAAGGACCTTATTTCTACTGCCTTAATCCTAGGAACTTTCTTGATTCTACTGCCGTACCCAAGTCTACCTCTACCATGTATAAAACTACAATTCATAGTTTACTACGACAATTCGATTTAAATTGCGTAGCAGGGTCTTCCTACTGCTTAATCTCTGGGTTAATCAACTTTGCAATGTACATGAATTGTCATCATAGTGAAATATGATTGCAGTTCTCAGAAATAGGCCTCTGGTGCACGTGCGGCGCGACGTGGCAACAAGGGAACAAAAGTATCGCGCCGCGTCTGTGATGTGGCCTCAACCTTTAAAAGTTTTTTTTTTTCAGAAAAATAATATTAAAAAATAATTACGGTCCCCACTGACATTTAATGTCAATTTACAAGGGACGACTTTGCTACTGAAATATTAAAGGTTATGTTCTGTTAGCTGTGATTTCAACAGCCGTGACGTATACATGGTTACCTCTAAAATGGCACAAATCCTGAAAGACGTCAATTAGAATTTTTAAATCACACAACTTCTATACAAATTCCAATTGACGTGTTTCATCGACTGCCACGTTAGTCTACCGCTATCGCGTCTGTTTGCCATGCCGGAAGTCGTGGGTTTAATTCCCACTGGGGGCCCCCGTGTATTTGTACAAATGGGTGTATTTTCATGTTTGTGATATCCTTGCCTAGTTACTATAGCACAGAGTATCCTAGTTTTGGTGTGACGGACCAAGCTCCGTACAAGTGCTCACGATCGTTAATATCATGTTGAATTGTGTTCTGCACGAGAAGATTAAGGATAGAAGCTAAAAGAAACCGAGAAATGATAATCGTATACTTATATAGGGATTGTAAAACATTTAAAGAGCGTATTATAGAATCGGATAAAGCGCTAACAACGTATTTGGTTCCCCAACATAAAATAAAGCTAGGTATATTTTGTTTGTATCATTTGTAAACATTTAAGCAGTTCTTGTGAAATATTGCGTTGTCTTTTCTAGATTAAAATTTTACGATAATTGAGATTAATTACAATGACATCTCTCTGGCAAAATAGCACAACTAATAAATTTCGGATTGAAGAAAGCTGTTACTAAACCTATTACAATACATGGCAGTTCATCACTTTGTTCATAGATGACACTTTCTTAATTCATTCTCTAAAACAAAACAAAAAAATTGCATCCGAAAAGCTCGGTTATCCAGGTACTAAACAAATAGGGAACTTAAATCATATAAAACTTTAACAAAACAACATAGACTCACGCCTGTGTCCCGGAGGGGTGGACGGAGGTCGGGGACTGCCACTTGTTGCGATCTTGACGGATCGCTGTCGTTTCCTCAAAATTCACCCGCGTGTGTGGGCCGCGTCGGCTTTCTTTGTTTCTTTATAAAAAGCCGCGGCGTGTTAAGGTAGTAAATTTTGAAGGGATATTATGACAGCTAATGGGATTTACGAGTTAGACAAATAAAAATAAATTACTTATGTTAAAGTCCTTAAACTAATAGCAATAAGGAATAAAATTCTTCAGTTGGCGGTGTTTTGTTATTGATTTAGCGAGAGGGCGAATTTCTTTTGTAAGAAGCCGCGGCATGCTAAGGCGGTGAATATCAAAGGAACACTCTGACAAAGAACGTAATTTATGAGTTAGACGGACAAAAATAAATTACTTATGTTGAAGTCCTTAAACTAATAGCAATAAGGAATAAAGTTCTTCAGTTGGCGGTGTTTCGTTATTGGTTTAGCGAGAGGGTGAAGTGGCACCATATTAGGAGTATAAAAGCGGGGTTCGGGAATTACTCAGGGCTTGTCCCGAACAGAAAATTGAGAAGTAAATACGTCTGTTGCGCTTGTAGGCAAATTCGCCATTTTTGCGAATTTATTACTATCAGGGAGTTTCGTTTGCATTTAAATTCGAAAGTAGGAGAGTGGATTCGGATTTGTATCCTAATTCAACTCTGGTGAGAAGGTTCAGGTTCTGAATTACTTTCTTAGCTAGGGAATGTGATTTGAAAGTGAAAGTGTAATGTTAGAAGCGGTCTTCGTTTCCTAAACAGTTTGTATACTTAGCTAGAAGTTTTCCGCGTAAAATAGGGTTTTCAGCCTTAGTAATTAGGGTAGCTTTCGCGAAATAAAAGTTCACTAATCCTTTGCCTCCACAGTACTACGTTTATGCGGAAATAAATTTGTGCAAAAGAAAACTCACGGTGACAAAGGTATGTACTTATGCTATGGATAATCCGTGTGTCTAGCCTTTGTCAAATAACCAAGGCTCGACGGAGGCGCTAATGTAAACCTGCAAAACTCTGTTTGACTAAAAGATTGGGTTCATAATTTAATTGTGCGAGTCTTGAATTAGTAGCTGTTAAGCTTACTGCTTATCTATGTCTCTGGTCCTTACCTTAAAACTAGGCGTAAAGGTTGGTGCGCTTCATTCACACAGTGATCATTTCAAACTAAGGAATAGGTAAAACGTAACGAAAGTATTAGCTTCATAGGTACCTTTCTTTTGATCTTCGGACGGGACATTCCACTATTGTAAAGAGGTAGGGACAATTTATGTAGGTGTGTATATACTTTTCTGCCGACCATGGTTTCTTTAGTATTATTGCATTTTAGGCGCAATATAGGGTGAATAATATATAGGGTGGTCAAAACACGGATTATTGTTAGGAATTGAAAGACGTTATGGGACGTTAGGGAGTAGTTAAGAGCCACTATAGGCTTTGTAGTAGTAATGCCATATTCATTTTAAGTATATTGGCTTAATACTCTGCTTAATCTCATAGTTGCGTGAGCGCGGCTGGATTGTTTCAGTGTTGGTAAGCTTCGATGAAGTCTTATTCCAACGTACTTTGTGCATTTGGTTATTACCTCTCTCACACTCTCGTCAGCCAATGCATTGTACTGCTGAACATCCCTTTGCCGCTTCTTTCGTTAATTGTGTGAAGCGTCTTGAGTCTTAAGATCTCTATACTTGCTTAAAGCTTTTATTATGTTTGACTTGTCCTTGAGTGGCATCTCATAGTTGCGTGAGCTCGGCTGGATTGTTTCAGTGTTGGTAAGCTTCGATGAAGTCTTATTCCAACGTACTTTGTGCATTTGGTTATTACCTCTCTCACACTCTCGTCTGCCAATGCATTGTACTGCTGAACATCCCTTTGCCGTTTCATGCGTCAATTGTGGGAAGTGACTTGAGTTTTAATATGTCTATGCCTGCTCAAAGCTATTATTGCTTTTAATATATTTATTTGTATGACTTATGTCTTTGGGTGACATTTCATGGTTGCGTGGGTTTGGCCGGACTGTTTCAGTGTTGGTAAGCTTCGATGAAGTCTTATTCCAACGTACTTTGTGCATTTGGTTTTTTACCTCTCTCACTCTCGTCTGCCAATGCATTGTACTGCTGAACGTCTCTTTGCCAATTCTTGCGTTAATCATGTATGTTTTCTTAAGGCATAGACTCGGAATAATGAATCATTGTATTCTTATTTCTAGTCAGTCATAGTTTTATTATTTCTAAGTATATATTAACAGTATAACGTAGTGGTGGCCAATCCCCATCCACGGTAGATATAATTAGCACTATCGGCTAGTAGATAATTGAGTATTGCACTCACTTCTTCTTATCCAATATTATTTACTTAGCTGGCTAATAATGTCTGCCTTAACCGGCCTTTGGTAGGGGACGTTATACTAAAACACTCACATGTGTAGTAGTATGACAAATAGTTATTTATTTCAAATATTTTGCTACTATAATCTTATCTTATTTATATGGAATTTATTTTATTCAACCTATAATTTATTGTCTTCTAAACTCAACTTCTTTATTTAAAATTTCTTCTGTTATCCCAATTTTGTCTCGCTTCTGCTTATTTAATGTTGCTTTATTGCTATTTTAGTTTCTTCGAATCTTCCCAAAATTTACCTTTTTTAATAAACATTTGGTTTGTATTGAATGTTCTTAGTTCCACTTTTATTATTTTAACGGATCTTTTACATACACTCATTACTCAATCTCATATCCTAAAGTTCTTGGGTTATTAATACGTTCACAACGAAGGGTTCTCACTAGACTAGTCGATCACAGTTGGCCATTGGAGTGTTTTGCATCATAGTAACTTTTCTCCTTTACTTTCGGGGGTTCATACGTTTAATATTACGGGGAGGGTGTTACATTGGGACCAGGACAAATGATTGTGTTGGGTAGAAGTTGTTATAATATTTTAATTTGACTTATGATCTTTTCCGTTTAATTCCCGAAGGTAAAATAAAATAAATATTTTTTCCGAGTTGGGCTTCATATTGGCGCTGTTTCGTAGACATTGCTTAAACCATAGAGTCAAATCGAATGAATATTCTTTTATGCAGGATAATTTTGTACGTAACTGTAGTTGCGACTTTGAAAATTGTGTAAAACCTGAAATTCATTGAATAAAAGTAAAATAACCGAACTCTAATTAAGGTGTTTTTAAGAATTACTCAATTTAGAGGCAATCCTGAAGTTTTATTCGCAGTCCCCTCAGTTACTTCGCGAAAAAAAAGTAAAATGGCCAGTATAAAATCTACGAAAAAAGGTTTCGATAAACTAATAAAAAAGTTAAAAGCGGCCAGCACTCAACAGATTTTACAAATAGATTTCGCACTAACCTAATTTGCACAATAACACACTACTCTGGATCGGCCCAGCTGCATCGGTGAAACACAAATTGGCGCACTGCGGTCGAATGCACGCGTTTTCGGCGTAATCGGCTTGGTTACATCGGCGATTACGCGTTCCCCGGTTTGTTACCATGTGACTCGGAAATCGATCAAAAGAAAGTTGAATTTGATTAAAAGTAAAAAGCTTTCAATGTATGCTTTAGAATATTAACATATATGTCCCACTGCAGTCTATATGCGTTCCATTGTAGGGCACGGACCTTATTTTATTTATTTCAATTCTTTATTGCACTAATTACATTGTAAGTGTACAAGGGCGTGCTTAATGCAAAAAGCATTCTCTTAATTACCACGGGCTTAATTACCACGCGTGCCCATCACGGATTGGCAATTTCAAGTGCTCAAGTATGTAAACTCCTCACGATGTTTTCCTTCACCGTTAGCTCTAAAGAGTTCTAATCTAATATAATATTTCTCCTTATAAACATGTAGATCTCTATAAACAGTTATTCTATATTTCCGCATTAGATTTTATTGTATAGAATATACTCAGTGTAAGTAGTGTTCTCTTTTTATACAGGAAGTTGCCAACAGAAACTGTTTGAAGTAAAAAATACATTTGGCGTACAAGTTGAAAAGACACAGAACTCCATCAATATTTCTAAATAACTAATCAATGTTATACATGAATTCAAACTTATTGCTTATGATTTCTAAAGTGTAGATGTGAGCAAAGTAAAGTATAGCAATGTGCAAGTGAACTACACATACTGCATTCAAAATTTAAAGTTTGTAGTTCATCGCACTCAATGAAACTCAACGTTATCAGTGCATTAAAGCAATAACTTTGTCCAGACTACCGAAGGAATACACAAGCCGGTTTCCGGTTAAAGGGGGCTTCTCATGATGCGACTCTAATACAAATATAAACTACAGACTAGATTACAATAAAATTTTGTCAATAATATGTTGATATGAAACAAAAAGAGGTTTGATCGTGCTTAAATTTTGAATAAAGAAATAAAAAAAAGCCTTTTCATAATTTTTATATATCATATTAATGTTGATATGAAACAAAAAGAGGTTTGATCGTGCTTAAATTTTGAATAAAGAAATAAAAAAAGCCTTTTCATAATTTTTATATATCTTCTGATATTATATAAAAATCTCGTGTCACAATGTTAGTTCTCGAATTCCTCCGAAGTGACTTTACATTTTTTTATAATTTTGTGTATATTTGGTAGGTCTAAGAATATATCGTAGGCTAATTAATATAGCAAAACAACGTTTGCCGAGTCGGCTCGTAATAAATAATAATTTTCACGCTGTGCTATGGTAACCAAGCAAAGACATCACAAACATTGAAATACACCCAGACTGAGGGCATTTATATAAATGTCTGGCGCCCCCCGGAGAATCGAACCCACGACCTCCAGCAAGGTAATCAGATGTGATACAACTAGATTAACGAGGCAGTCATTCATATTTTTTTAATTTATTTATTAGTATTTCCAAAAACTTCTAAATTCTAACGATTTTTTTTATTTGTATCATCTGATCATATTAGCAAAGTTTCATTGTGATATTGAGAGGACATAAAATAAATAGATGTTTGATCATGCTAAGAATAGAGAAAAAATTAAAAAAATTGAGCTAATTTTCTTTAGAATAAATTAATTTTAAATTTATTTATTATTATTATTATTATTAAATCCTTTTATTGCATATAAAACAGAAAGTTTTGCACATCGGCGAGCTTAATGCTACTTAGCATTATCTACCAGCTAACCTAAGTTTTGATGAGAGCATTATCAGGTATTGCAACTTACTTAATATTAAATATACTTACTAATTATTATTCAGACCTAGATATATAAAATATATATAAAATATAATTTATACACAGTTCTTAAGACGATCTACTGTTTACAGTTCTTAGAACAAACAATTATCACCAAAGTTTCATTGTAAGCCAGCATGTCCTTTGTGAATTAAAGCCAAAACTACATTTGCATGGCAATCGCCTTGTATACCTACATCCTTCTTAAGCCCCCCGTGTATAACTCAATAAGTTCCATTCATGAGTCCTTTGGGATTCCCCCACCCGTGTGTCGTATTAAAACATGTTTACAGCCAAGTTTGCGCCCGTGGTTCTTTTGATTGCTAATGGTACTAGCAACATTTCATTGCGGCATGTTGTTTATGAATTAAAACCATATTACATTTAGATGAGAATCACCTTGTGAAGCATCCTCTCAAACCCCCAATGGGTATAATTAATAGGTTCTATCTATGAGTCCTTTGAGATTCTCCCGTCCGTGTGGCATATTAAACATGTTTACAGCCGTTCCGTTAGCGCAAATTTTTACTGTGATTCAGCTTGCGGTTTGCGAATTAAAGCCAACGACGTTTGTATGGGAATCGCCTTGTGAAGCGCCTGCTTAACTCCCAAGTGTATTTACTAAATAGGTTCCGTTCATGAGTCCTTTGGGATTCCCCCGTCCATGTGGCGTATTAAAACATGTTTACAGCCGTTCAGTTTGCGCTCGTGGTCCTTTTGATTGCTAATTCCCAAACGCAATGGCTGCGGTCCATGATAGAGTTATTGTCGCTTGTGAATTATTGTAATGTGGTGCTTCATGGGAATAGTTGGATTTGAATGGTTCCATAGAAGTGTGGTATTATTACGGACATATCTGGAATCAGCTAGCTTTGTTGGCGGCGTATTAAATGACTAGATTGATTAGAGAACGTTGTGGATTGAAAGAGAATACAGTGGTCTCTGCTTACCCTCTGGGTAAGCAGGGACTGCCACTTGCCACGATTCTGACAGATCACTTTCGCTTCCTCAGCTTTCATTAGTCGTTGCATGCAGCACGCCGAGTTCGGGTACTTTTTATCTTGCCTTTTGCTAATACATCCCCTATTTGGTCGAAATATGTCCCCCTGGGACGTCCTTTACCGGCGCTTCCACCCACATTCACTCGATACATTTGTTTCGTCAATCTTTCTTCCTTCATCCTCTCCATATGTTCAAACCAACGCAACATTCCTTTGTGGCGAGCACATGTCAACTTTGCGCGCGCACTATAAACTCCAACATTCCTGCATCGCGCAAGCAAAATGTTTCACATGACATACCATAAATATAACGTCCGACGAACAGCAGTCGGACCGGCCGTCCCCGGGCATACGATCTGCCTGGCGGGAAATTTCCCTCTATAGTGGAAGAGCACGATCACCCGCTCTTCCCTATAGTGGCGACCCTCGACAGAACAATGTCAACCTTCCTTCGCTCTCGCAGCACCCCACATACAATCAGTCTCAAAGCAAGGCCAGCATCCTCTTCCCTCTCACCTCATCAGTTCCACTACAGTCAACGCACCGACTACTGGTACTGATGGTGATCTCCCCTAACCCCTCGGCACGGCAGCCACACAGCAACAGCGCACGTTGCCAGTGGTACAACAGCCTTCACCGGTTCCTACCACATGCGCGGTCCCCATGGTACTGTCGCCGGTGAAGTGACTGTTAGCCGCCGTACACCCTCAACCGCTAGTCGACTCACTGACTCAGCGCCTCTTGGCACTTGCAGGCTTTAGAGCACAGACTTCGATTCCTATCAGACCTAGCTATGCGTAGCTACGGTCTTGAAGGGGATTGATGTGGCGAGCACATGTCAACTCTGCGCGCGCACTATAAACTCCAACATTCCTGCATCGCGCAAGCAAAATGTTTCACATGACATACCATAAATATAACGTCCGACGAACAGCAGTCGGACCGGCCGTCCCCAGGCATACGATCTGCCTGGCGGGAAATTTCCCTTTATAGTGGAAGAGCACGATCACCCGCTCTTCCCTATACCTTTCTCAAAAAGTGAAATCTGGTTGAATAAAAAAAAAACTATAAAAATCAAAGTATTTTTATTTAAAATTACTCAGAAACTGTGACTTAATGAATGTTACAAGTGAAACTAGGTGTCCATTTCAAAATCTGGAACATTTTATGATGTGATATTATGCAAACAAAAACTAAAAAAACCTGGGAATGTGGCTTTTTCTTACACTTATTTGGTTCTTGCCTGATAACCAAATCAGGCCCAAATAATATTATCTCCGCGCAAAAGCATGTATTAGAAAAGTTAAATGAAATCGAAATCTTTTTCAAACTTTTAGAAAACCGATTTGGGCAATTCCGTATTCGGGCCCTATTCCGTATCAAGACGCTGCTTAGTCTGATCGTTATATCGAGCTGTCTCATACAAAACTCGTAGGAGTAAACGGTGCAGCATTACTAGATATTCAACCAGAATCTGTAGTCGACAACTTTACCGTCGTCTTCTAAGGGAAAAGAAAAATATAATTTCCAATTTGCCTTTCACAGGTACTGGAAGAATACTTTGAAAGTCAAACTTTTTCAGATGTGCCAATCAATTAAACTTATGTACGCTTTTATAAAATTCTTCAACAGAAATACAAACCACGATAGCCAGTCCCTCTACTCTGAACGTTATTGTGTTTCAAATTACGCCACAACTTTTTTTATGTAGCCTATATACGTCCCACTGCAGAGCCTATACAACAGAGAGAGTATGGGCTTAATTACCACGCGTGCCGACTGCGGATTGGCAATTCCAAGCGCTGAGATACGTCAACAGCTCAGATACTCAGGTTTCCTCACGATGTTTTCCTTCACAGTTAACAAGTGGTATTCCTACTATAACTGCACAAAATGCACTCGTACGTAACTTGGAAAACAAACTCATTGGTACATGCCGGGATTTGAACCCACGACCTCCCGAATGAAAAGCCGGTGTTCTACCGCTCCGCTACCACCGCTCAGTTATCAATATTTCCGACAGTTAAATATTTTCAGAAATATTGACTTAGTAAACGTTTTAATAATAAGAAATAGCGGTATGCTGGTTGAAAAATTAGAGCCATTGGATACTAAAGGCATATTTGGCTCATTATTTATCAGATCATGAAAGGAAATGTCTTTTAAGACGACCGCTCTGGGGCTATTTAAACACTTCCCTTCAACTGTAACGCAAGTTTGCCAATTTAGCATCGAGAGTAAGGGGGCTGATACTGGTAATCAGTAACGTTAAGGGCAACTTTGGAACTAAAATATAAAATCGGAAATCTAAAATTTATTTCAACTAAAGTAATTTAAATTGTGTTTGTTGAATGTCAATGTACAATACCCAATCACGCAAATACGGCTGAAAGGATTTAGATGAAATTTAGTATGGAGATACTTTAAATCCGAGGAAGAACATAGGATACTTTTTATTCCGGAAATTACTCATTCCATGCGGACAAAGTCGTGGACAAAAGCTAGTGTTATAAGCATAATATGAGTAGGCTTTTCGGCACAGAGTATGCTTAACAATTTTTTTAAGCTGCGTTGGTGGTAAATCTATTAAATCTTGGAGAATCTGGTCATAGAACCGTATACAGTGCCCCATAAAGGATGTATTAACCTTTGTGTTTTTAAATCGTGGAAATGACATTTTATGTTTATTTTTAGTATCAAAATTATGATTACCAATATTTTCGAAATTGCTAAAAATTTTTCTAACATTATATACATACATATTTTCATGAATGTATTGACTTGCAACTGTTAAGATGTTGGTTTCTTTAAAGAAATTCCTTAACAAGTACGGATTTGTTAAGGGATTTCTTTAAAGGCTTATCTTGTTAATACATCGGATCGCTTTCTTTTGCAAGATGAAGATAGTTTCAATTTCTGCTGCCCGACCTCATAGTAGTATACCGAAGAACATAATACTATGGAAGTAACTAAAATAAACAAGCCTAGCAGTTGCGGCATCAGTGAGCTCTCAATTCTTTTGACTGATTAAAAAAACAAACTAGTATATTCGACAGCTATTGTCAGGTACATTCATTTTGCTAAGTCTTTCAAACCACCCAAAATTAATGGTGTATAACATGCTAAAATCTGGGTTCAAAAGCCGCGACTATGTAATTAGTGATTAAAGATACCATCTATTTAGACTATTACTTTTATGTACAGACGTAAAATAAAAATAAAAACGGCCAAGTGCGAGTCGGACTCGCGCACGAAGAGTTCTGTACCATTCATTATCTATACAACCTTTGAATATTTCAAGCGTCTACCTGTTGTCGTTATTAATATCGCGCAAAAAACGGCAAAAAATCACGCTTGTTGTATGGGACCTCCCGATAAATATTGATTTTATTCAGTTTTTAGTATTTGTTGTTATAGCGGCCACAGAGATACATCATTTGTAAAAATTTCAACTTTCTAACTATCACGGTTCATGAGATACAGCCTGATGACAGACGGACAGACGGATGGACAGCCGAGTCTTAGTAAGGGTCCCTTACCCCATGGTTAAGGAAACCTAAAAATGAGCTAACAAAACTTGTTTCGAGTTGAGAAATCATTTTTTGAAAAATTCGCGACCAACTAGCGCCTCTTTGTGCATAAGAATACATATCCCTCGGACCCGCGGTTGGATACTTCCACTCACACTGGTCGCCGATACGCACCGCTTTGTTGGTATACTAATGGTTCTCACAGAATCGAGTTTGAGTCGAGATAGTTATCGAAAGTGCCATTTTTTATAAAACTCAGCAAGCTTATTTGAAAGCTATTGTTAAAGCACGTTCATTTTGCTATGGCTCTCTAACCACCCATAATGTATGGTGTATTGTATAAAACTGAGAGAGGTATTTACTATTGACGTTATGAGTTTCAAAGGTGTTTCACTGTTTCAAATTTGGCAACAGTTTAGTAAAATCCTGAAGTGACTGAGTAGAGTTAGAGTTTATGCCTAAAGATCACCATATAGTCGGCTGCACCCTGACACCAGTGTGTATCCCCGGTAAGGTACGTAAAGACACCAATTTATTCAATTGGGCCAGCTTTTAGTTGGGTCGAATGTTTCTTAGTACTCCGAGCCTTCCAGTATCCCCTAATGACTCCTTACCTGCGGATAATACCTTGTCTTCTTACAAAATCCCTGCCAATAAGAGTCCTTCAGTTAAGTAGAATTGATGGCTGTCCTCCAAGGAAGGGTTAGGCGGGGTTGGAGAAAAACTAAATTAGGCCGCATTCAACTATAGAGGAAGTGCAGACAATTGATTCTTGATAATCTCCAACGTCGTAAAAGCGTAAATTTTCAAAATACTTCCATCACTTGAATTATTCAAGTGAATTATTCAAGTTGAATTATTTCGTATGGCGCCGGATTAAGAATAGCGTCACTCCATTTCCTTCCATGGATGTCGTAGAAGGCGACTAAGGAAATCAATTACCAGGAGACGAGCAGCAGCATCTCCCTGAGATTCCAACCGCATACTGCGATCGCCAACCCGCCTGCCAAGCCTGGCGATTATGGCAAAACCCCTCATGGTTATCGTGGTTTTCACGAAGGTGGCCTATGTTTTGCAGTGGGCTCAAATGGCTGATGACGATGACTTGAATTATTGCCTTTGGTTTTTGCATCTACGTAATGAGATAGTTTATACAGCGTCCAGTGGCACCTTCACTCACACTAGATAGGTGAAGGGACCACAAGGACGCTGCAGTAACTGTGACATTGTTTTTGAGATCGAGTAGACTTGCCCAGCACCTATACCATCTTGACAGCTTAGTCGGCCTAGAACACAGGTCAATATGTGCGGAGCAAACCAAGTCACGGGATTCCTTACGATGTTTTCTTTCACCGTTAGCGTATGGTAGCGTTTTGTACACGACATTTTTGAATATGCCGGGGAGTATTAGGAACATTCCAGGAATGTCCCCATGGCGATGGAATGGAATGGTGTTTATTCAACAGCATGAATCAAAAAGTCAATGATTAATTGTGTCGGAGAAGGTCATGAGTGGAATAATACCACATTATTCATTTTGTTCTTTCGGGAATTCCGGTCATCTACCATAGATTTATAAAAATAGTGGGCTAAATTCCAGTGGTATGTCACTTTCACTGGTAAAAATCTCCTATTGCTAATAAAAAAAATACATTAGTATAACTTTTTCATGTTTTTGTTTGACCCATAAAAGTCTAAGGTCAAAATAGCTTGTTTACAGTTCGAAAGGAAATAAATTATTGGCCTTGACGTTAAAACTTTGTACTTAATAAGGCGTATCATCTGGACCACAAAATTTTAATGAAAAACCACGTCTGATCTGAATGGTGAAGTTGGCACTTCGTTGTATTTTTCCTTACCTGACATTCCACAGCCTCATAATTCCAATTCAAATCAAAGTTTCATGCTTTCGATCATCCGTCAGACCATTTCCATGCTAATCACGAGGCTTTGTTGAATGCCATTTGTTGGCGTAATCCTACTTCGGCTCGGAATTATTGCTTCTATGTTAAGATTTTTTACCTCTACTCTTCTCTGACTAAAAAGCAGTGGTAGCGCATCGGTAGAACGCTGGCCTCACATTCGGGAGGTAGTGGCTGCAAATTATTACCAATTATTTTGTTTTTCGAACTAAAATTTTCGTAAGCACTACACATCATTAACTTATTACCGGATTTACTCACCTACTCAGTTTTTTGTCGGAAGAGTCCGACGAGGTTTCGCTGTGAATCGCAGAGCTCAATCATGGTGCCGGAGCCGGAGCTCGCATCGTTAGTTGCTCGTCTCAGCTACTTACCATGATTAAGTTCTGTGAATCAGACCAAAACCTGGTCGGACTTTTTCCACAACAAACCCAGTAAGTGAATCCGGAATTAAGTTAATATTTTTTTTTTTATGTTACGTAAATCTATGAATTTGTAGTACCAATACCAATCGCTAACTGTGAAAAAAAACATCGTGAGTAAACCCTAGTATCTAAGGTATTTGAGGTACTTACATACAATGGCCTAACTATGAGGCTAAAATCTCAGGTCTAACTAATTCTACCCTCGCTATACTTTACCTACGATTCAGCCAGAAGGGCGTGATTGATCGAGGCCCGCCTCACCTCGTCAGGTGGTCCGAGGATGTCCCTAATTCATCTTCATGGCAGAGATTTTTTCTCCCCGGATACAAAATGCTTTATTACTGAGGAGGGTTAGTTGCGAACTAAAAGGTACGCCTTGATTAAGCCCTGTATTAGGAAGTTCGGGCGGAGGCATTCGCGTGAACGGTGGAGGTTTATTTTGTTGGTATGCTTTCGTCATTTTCGTTTCCTTTTTCACTTTTTTGTGAGAGACAAAACACGGAATGTTTGCAGTCTGAGGGAAAGATTTGTGGATATATACTCCTTTTGCAGTTTAGAGAGAAAAAGGGAAGAAAACAATTGCTACGATGCTTTTCAGAATGTATTTGTATCGGTTTGAAATTTTGGAAGCGAAAGTGATCTGTCAGGATTGTAGCAAATGGCAGTCTTTGGTGTCTGCCTACCCCTTTGGGATACAGGCGTGAGTTATGATATGTAGGTATGTATGAAATTTCAATTTTGACAGTCGACCAAAGAGAACGAAAATTCGCATGTCGTGTAACAGATAACCAGTGATTTTGCAATCAGTGATTTTGCCTGTCCCTTAAGGGCAAGTACTGTCAACAGCAAAAAGTTAAGCACGCAGCAGCGTGTCAAGCCAAGTTCAAGTAAAAAAGGGCGATGCAGCAGCCGTGTATTTTTACGAAGCATTTTGAGCTTTTGACTTCTTCCATAACTCAATATATAGTAAGCCTACAAAGCCGCAATTTTGAAAGCATGTTTAAGTCTCGGATTTCATAAATGCCAGTAATTAGATTTTCAAATATTGATGAAAATTGATTGTTCTGTCATTAAATACAGTTACTCAAAAACTTATTTACTAAGGAAATTCGACATACAAGTTGGTCATGTGAAGTATAAAGAAAGGAAAAAAATCAGGGTCAGTAAAATTTAATTTAGGTATGTTCATTGCATTTGAAAATTTTTTGGATCCGTTAATAGAAAAGATGAATAACGTCTTCAAAATTAAAAAAATAAGTAAACTTTAAAAATTTTAAGCCATGAACCGCGTCAAGAAGTTGTTGACTGTTAATGTAACTATTTTGGATGATCAACTTACTGGTGCAGTTTTTTTCATACAATGAATGCATCTATAACTTTGTACAGTCTTACTTAGGTTCCTCAAAAGTAAATGATAAACAAAATGTCTTTGTAATTATTTTATGTTGTGTGTTTCCTGGTACAATAAAGAATATTCTTATCTTATCTTATCATTACTGCAGGAATGTGCAGTTTTCAATCAATCAATCAATCATATATTTATTGTCATAAATTACATGTGCAGGGTTGTTCATATATACAATGTCAGTTTCAATGTAATTTTACCAATATGGTGTGACAATATCGAAACATAAATTATAAACTACTTAAATCATGCATTTTATAAATGAGACTAAAAGCGTATTGGGATTATAATTCAACATAAGTTGCACAGTTGTCAATTCTATCGGACCTAGAATGCACGCTCATCCAGAAATTCGTTTATTTTATAATAGCTTTTCGTAACAAGTAAATTAAACAGATCACGTTTAAAAGAGGGTAGATCGTCGACATCCCGTAGTGTTTTTGGTAGTTTATTAAAAATTTTTTAATTTGATTTCTTAATTGGTTAAGAAATACTCGTAGCTTGCTTTTCTATCGAGTATGTAACTTGGTCAGCAAAAAATAAGTCTCAGGCGCTCCAATGTTTGATCGGTCTCATCATCATCAGCCATTTGACGCCCACTGCAGAACATAGGCCCCCCTCCTGGTTTTTAACCATGAAGGGTTTTGCCATAATCGCCACGCTTGCCAGACGGGTTGGCGATCGCAGTATGTGGTTGGAATCTCAGGAAGACGCTGCTGCCCGTCTCCTAGTAATTTATTTCCTTAGTCACCTTCTACGACATCCACGGAAGGAAATGGAGTTTGATGTTTGATCGGTGACTTCACTCATCTAGTGAATGTGAGTGTTGGCACTAAACGAATTATCTAACATCGCAACAGCTAGTTGCCAGCGACTTCGTTCGCTGTATATTTTTGCGGGATAAAAAATAGTCTATGTGCTAATCCACACTATAATCTACCTCTGTGCAAAATTTCATCCGGATCCGTTCAGCAGTTTTTGCGTGAAAGAGTAACAAACATCCATCCATACATAACAAACTTTCGCGTTTATAATATTAGTAAGGATGTAGATGTAAAATGCGTTTTATTGTTATTGTTTTATTTTTCACTTGCCCCCTTTTTCAAATTTATGTTTTAGTGGGATAATTATACCTTTAAGGGGGTCCAGTGATTAACACTGGCGCCACCGAGGAAAAATAAAAATCTTTTTTTACAAATCAAAGTCGCAAAAAGTGTCAGTACAATCTCTCAATAATGTTAATAGTGATTTTTAGGACCCATGGCTCTGAACCTAAGGCAAAAACCCTAGGACTAGATAGCATTGACGCCAGAAACGGCCGTTTTTGATATAAATGCTATCTAGTCCCAGGTTCGTGATTCTAGGTTCTTTGTCGTGGGTCCAAAAAATCCCTGTTAACATGATTAACATGATTTGTGCAAATTTGATCTATAAAAAACCGGCCAAGTGCGAGTTGGACTCGTGCACCAAGGGTTCTGTACCATTATCTATACAAAACGGCAAAAAAAGTCACGTTTGTTGTATGGGAGCCCCCCTTAAATATTAATTTTATTTTAATTTATTTATTTATTTTTGAAGCGAATATAGAACTAAATATTTTGTGAATATTTTTAAGCGTATACCTGTTGCTGCTATTAATATCGAGCAAAAAACGGCATAAAAATTACGTCTGTTTATGGGAACCCCCCTTAAATATTTATTTTATTCTGTTTTTAGTATTTGTTGTTATAGCGGCAACAAAAATACATCATATGTAAGTAAGTAAGTAAATTATTTATTTCCAAAAAGATATACAAATTAAGGTCACTTATAAATATAGTCATTGATGGGTGAAAATTTCAACTGCCTTGCTATCACAGTTCATGAGATACAGCCTGGTGACAGACAGACAGACCCGTTTGGCACCCTTCCGGCACGGAACCCAAACGAAAAAATAAAAAGTGTTATTTCAATGTAAAGAGTTTACTTGGCATTGAAACAAAATTTAAAACGCCCTAAAAAGATATCCCTGGATGCAAGCCGATTCCTGCCGGTCTTTTGGGAAATCCATGGAGGAGGCCTATGCTCAGCAGTGGACTTCTTGTGGCTGAATGATGATGATGATGATGATGAAAAAGATATAATTTCTTTTCCTCGGTGGCGCTAGTGTCACTCCCTGGACCCCTTAACTACCTGCACTCGTTTACGTCACGGGTAACTTTGCAACAAAAATGTAAAGATTGATCGTGATCAGTGTCAACTGTACTTCATAACCGCAAATATAAGGGCGGGGACGGAAACTTTTTCATTTAACTTGGCCCATAAGGCCCTGATTACTTATCTAGAAATTCGAGATAGAGTGACAAAGTTACGCAAGTTAACAAAGTGGAGAACTTTGCCGAACTTATGTCGAGGTTTCGATGACTTAGAAACTTGGGGTATCATAATAACAATGGCATAATACGTCTCGGTTTCAATTGAAAGATTTGGCTTTTGTTTGCGGCTTTGTTAGAAGAATGAAAAACAAAAAAACCGACTACAAAACCCTACTACTCTAAAACAGAGAAATATTTTAAACGAATATGACCTTTAAACTCGATGTAGATACTGTAGAAGTATAGTTTCGAGCCGGTGCCAAGTTACAAGACCGGCACATACATTTTGGGCACAATCTCCAAAATATATTTCCACAATACATACATCGAATCTAAAGGTCATATTCGTTTAAATTATTTCTCTGTTTTTAACGTAGAAGTGTTTTGAAGTAGGTTTTTATTTTTATTTAAAAAGAATATTTCACGATTTTTTCTGAATATCACTACGACTCCGCCAAATTGTATTTTCCGAAAGCAAATGCACGAGTCTCTATAAAAAATACACAAATCACTTCAAGTGTGCCTTTGAAATTTGAAGAGTTCCCTCGATTTCTCCAGGATCCTATCATCAGATCCTGACTTGGTGACTATGAGACCACCTGTGAAGTCTACAAATAACAAATAAATAATTTTTCAAATCGGTCCACGCGTCTTTGAGTAATCGGGGAACATACATAAAAATAATATACCGACAAATTGTGATCCTCATTCTTTGTTCGAAGTCGGTTAAAAAGAGATTTCTCTCTTTTATTAAAATATATTATAGCTAGAGGGATGCCAGAAAACATGTAATATATAAAAATCTCGTGTATCGAACTTCTCTGAAGCGGGTTCACCGATTTTAATTTTTTGTTTGTGTTTATTTGGTAGGTCTGACAATAGGTCGTAGGCTAATTAATATGGCAAAACAACGTTTGCCTGGTCAGCTAGTAAAATATAAATAATAATAAATAAAAAGATTAATTAAAATTAATACTATAAATTATTTACTTTATTTCAATAAGGCCGCCCATTGTACTTTTTCATTGCAACTTTCATGTTTTATGTCTCGCTTCTTGTGTGCAATAAAGAATATTCTTATCTTATCTTATCTTGTCTGCCTCGTTGGTTTTGCGGTTGACGCGATTAACTATCAATGTAGAGATCGTGGTTCAACTCCCACTGGAGGGAGTATTTCAATATTTTTGCGATGTTCTTGCCTGGTTACTATAGCACAGGGTAATCCAGTTTGAGAACAGCCCTTGTATCACGTAACTTTCCACTCTATCGGATTAAGCATTTAGACGACTCCGAAGTGTCAAAATATGTATGTACAGTGGAGGACTTACGTGGTCGCACCCCTGGACAAGTGGTTGTGTCGAGTTGAAGTTATTATTGTTATTATTTAATAAAAAGTAAGTTATAGTACCACTAGCTAATTTTGACGGAAAACATCGTGAGGAAACCTGAGTATCTGAGGTATTCACATTCCTCAGCGCTTGAAATTGCTAATCCGCGGTGGGCATGCGTAGCAATTAAGCCAATACTCTCTCTCTGAGAGAACAGTGGGACGTGGGAGTGTACACTGGGACGTATATAGGTAACATTGAAAAATC
Organism: Yponomeuta malinellus; assembly: GCA_947308005.1. Taxonomy (NCBI): domain Eukaryota; kingdom Metazoa; phylum Arthropoda; class Insecta; order Lepidoptera; family Yponomeutidae; genus Yponomeuta; species Yponomeuta malinellus. The sequence goes on along the minus strand of OX371006.1, from coordinate 6,978,523 downwards.
AAAATGAAATAAAATAAAATTTATTCTCACAATTCAAATGTAGGTAAATGTTAGCGGATTTGTTAAACTTGAAATGTTACTAGTGTGACAAAACAAGATGACAGAGTAGGCTAGATAAATATATAATCTAGTCTGAGAACTGGTTTTGTAGACCAATCTAGATTAGATTTGTAATATGGCCATCGAGAATCATTGCAAAAACAACCTTCTGGGCACATTCATTGGTACCATTGTTTATCATCAAGTTTAAATACAAGCTCATTATTACCAACGATCTAATAAGCTATGACACTTGTTATGGTTAAACAGCAGGATTCTATTCTAAAACACCTTGACGAGACATTTTATTCGTTCAGTGAGCTGTACACGCGATAGTGCGTGCGTGCTTACTTTCGATATGTTTACCACGAGTTGCGTTTGTATAGTGACACTCGCAACTCATGAGAATATAGACGCAATCAATGAGAGTATGGACTCTCGTTGTTGGTTTGACTTGAATTTATTTAATTACATTTCACCAAAACTACGGCCTAAATTTCTGACGTCTTCTAAAGTCCAAATTAGTTTGATGCATCGATTACTTCTTGATCGTTTATTTATGATTATGTACGAGTTGAACACAATTTCGTCATTAATAAGGAGGCTGACGTCTTTTTGTTGCATACTGACACTTATGCCATACGCGTTGAGAGTTTGTTTTTGAGGCTTTTCAGATCCAATTTCAATCCTTTCTCGTTTTCTCCAAAAAAACGGACATACCTACCAAACATTCAACTCAGCTCTATACTTGTTACATTCATTGTAACTTTCATATTTCATGTCTCTGGTTTCTTGTGTGCAATAAAGAATATCCTTTGCCGCTTCCATTTCAGCGAGTGGTGACTGAAAACTGTAACTGCCCGATATAAAAGAAGTTAGTTAATGGTGCGCTTAATTGGCTTGCTTCTGTTATTATTTGTATAACTATTTCATTACACTCATTAAAAAAGTAAAAAGGCGCGATTAGAGCGAAAATTCCCTTCCAGATAACCTTTGGTGTTAAAGAGACTGACAAAAGTTTTTTTTTTATAACGACAAGTTGACTCTTGACCCCAGTCACGCCTGATGGTAAATAAGGACGGGGTCAAAGATGTTACATGTTTACCTGTTAAATACTGTGTTGACTTTAGTTTTAAAGACACGCAAGTTAATTCAAGAAAAGGTGAAATAAAATAATACACTTACAGAAACTTAATAAATCGCATTCTTCTTAGAATTCATATTCTAGAAAAAGAGCGTGTGCGTCTAGAAAGCCCTTTGTGTATCAGCTTTTGTAAGAAGGAAAGACTAAACTCATGGTTACTCCTTCGAACGGTAGGCAAGTTACGTTACATTTTATATCATGACAAATGATGCAGGCTTCTTACAGGGACGGAAGGGATCAGGGCCAGAATCACATCGTTTTTCATAAGGACCGAAGTAAAAATGAGAATACGCAGAAGTTCAATTCAATAGTAGACGATCCGCATAACTAAGTCTGCATAGCATAGGTACCTGTAAATATTTGATCCTTTTGTGTATCGGGAATGAAACCAAATATCGTATATCATATCAAATAGTTACTATGTTGAGTACTTACTTGTGTATATTTTTTTCGTGTCCAAATTACCCGACACCGGCGTGCGTGCGTGCAACGACTTTATGAATGTTGATAAAGCAAAAGAGGTATGTCAGGATCGTGGCAAGTCGCGAACCCTGGTCTCTGCCTAGCCCACCGGGATACAGGCGTGAGTTTATGTAATGTATGTATTTTTTACGTAGCCAATTCTATCTCCCACTCCAGGGCCAAAATCTTTTCTTTGAGCTTAAAAGCCAGTTCAGTATTTCTGTCACGATTTCACTGCTAGCCAAGTAGGTAGAGCTGAGTTACGACGATTTTTTAACAATATAATTTATTTGGGTAAAACGTGGAAGGAACTGTTACATTGATTTTCAATTTCAACCATTTTGGACCATTGTTTGACGTGCAACGTCTTTCAGTTCTGTAGTAGGAGGTCACTTGCTAAAACCGCATATAATGAAAACATTTCGCCTCGGCGAGGCCTGTGGCTCTGTAACTACGTGCCGTGTCTAATTAATTTATTTATCGTTGAGAAAAGCAAAACAGCCATTACTCAGATCTTTTTGACTGTTGCCGCTAAAGGGTCAGTACTGCGTACACATCGAGCGGTTTGAGCTAAAAACTTACGCATACTTACAGACGTTTCATGTTCAACCAACGGCCGTATAACCCCACACAGCCCCACCCGCCTTTTAAAGTAATTCTCTAATGTAGGTTTTGATCGAGAATCAAGTCCTGCGACGTGTCATTTGTACTTTGAACCATTACGTAATTTCTTGTTAAGTATGTAAATTTTAATACATCTAGGTAAATTAACATCTACATGGTGCTTTGAAAGTCTGAATCCACAAACGTACAGCGGAGTCAGGGAAATTATTATTAATAATTATACTGCAATTCGCACCGCTTCACTTCTCAATCACTAGCGTACTAGCATCTATCTCACTTACTTTGGAGTGTGTGAAAGAGTAAACTACTCATTTCTACCCAAGACTTGTTTCTTGTCCATTATTAATTAAGTCCACGCGAAATTTAATATCGTAATGCGCAAAGACGTGTCGATATGTTTCCCTTTGAGCGGGAAATATCTCGGAAATAGAAAAAACACCTCCGGCCAAGAGCGAGTAAGACTCGCGCACGCAATAGACTTAAGTTTTATCATCAGCCGTTTGACGCCCACTGCAGGACATAGGCCTGCCTCATGGTTTTCATAACCATGCGGGGTTTTGCCTTAATCGCCACGCTTGGCAGGCGGGTTAGCGACCGCAGTATGTGGTTGGAATCTCAGGAAGATGCTGCTGCCCATCTCCTGGTAATTTATTTCCTTAGTCGCCTTCTACGACATCCACGGGAGGAAATGGAGTGACGCTATTCTTAATCCGGCGCCACATGGATGTAAGTTTAAACAGGTCTTATTTAGAAAAAGTTGACAACACTCTTAAGTCAGAATTAAAGCCGGTTTATAGGAGGATTTCCTGCTATAAACCGGTTTTAACTCCGTCTTAAGAGTGGTTTAGTGAATCTACTTCTTATAATTCTTATAACACTATTACAGTCTTATTTATGAAAACCGGATTATTTAAAATCACTCCTCAAATGCAGTTTAGATTCGTCTTGGCTTTCACACGACGGATCGTGTTTTTATAAATAACTGTGTAATGTGATACGGTACTACAACATTATTTACACAAGTGAATGTTTATCTCTTTACAATTAAAATAAAAATACAAATTATTTATTACATAAAAACACGGTTAACAATGAGATGCACTGGCCTATCGACCGTGTCGCAGAGTGACAGTCGCACAAGAAAAGATGTCCCAGAGCATTTGGTAAAAATACTGCTTACGTGCAAGTGAAAACAATTAATAATTAGGTATTGTTATTTTTATTTTTACAAGTGACCTCAGTCTCGATGTTTTCCCATATTTATGAAGTTTTTGTCTGGTTACCATTTAACGGGCATCCTAGCTCGAGACCGGGATTGTGATTGTATTGTGTAAACATGATAATTTTTATTATTATAAGGCTTACCTAATGTTTTTTGTTGTGCATTATGGTACTTTTTTAATCTATGCTTGTACGTAGGTATAATGTAAGAACTTTGTTATCACACCTGCTCTGAAAATACATACTAATTATACCAATTAGAGGGAAGAAACGCCTTTATCCCACCCTTCAAATCCTTTCATCCCAAGGTATGGAAGTTTGTATGAAAATCCTTCCGACCCAAGGGTGGGAAGTATGTATGAAATTCCATTACATACCCGGATTTTTTTTTTAATTTGTCAGCAGTCATACTGCAAAGTGACTTTAACAGTCTACTAATTAAATTTCAAGTAAATTGTTACTGGCCACATACAGTTTTTTTTTACCAGTTACCAACCTCCTTGGTGCATACAGAAAATTAAAAACGAAATTATTTTTGTATATAAAACGCGCGGAATCACGGAAGAAGTGGCTGCATGACCTTATGATCTTAGCCTACTCCAGAAACGAGATGCATTTATGTCTATAATTTTCCTCGTAGGTGTAATAAAAAGCACTATACATACCTCAGGATAAAGTACAGTTCCAAACCTCAAATGGTTTGCGCCCCTCGCAAGCTCGTGGCGCAAATGCCATTATCTCGGTATGGAACTGTCACTTTCTTCCCTCTGAAGTAATGTACTATTGAATAACACGTATTTTTTGCCTATTTGCAAATCACAGGTCGAAAGTGAAACACACCATTTTATCGTGCACAGCCGCGTCAAACCACACGGTTTCAAAGACGCTTCCTAATTAATTACAGCCTCGTATGACTTAATTCCGAAATATGATTCACTGTACAGCGAGCTGTAGGTATGCAATACTGATGAGTTCCGGAAATTTACTGAATATGTCTTTCCTTTTCGCGTCTGTTTAACCGACTTCAAAAAATGAGGAGGTTATCAATTCGACTATATATATTTGGCTATGTTCTCCCATAACATAGTTATAACGTCCTTTTAGTCCCATTTTAATTGGTGAAGATCTGACGAAGACTTTCAGAGATGTAGAACGGAACTGTTCAGTGAAGAGCAGTAAATAAGCCTAATAAAGCCAATCCTTTGGTAATATCAGTTTGTTTTATAAAATAGCGTAAAAGTAGTTTCAAGGTGATTTGGTGAAGACTTTTGGAGATGGAAATTGATAACGTCAAATTTTAAAGCAAGGAATTAAGTAGGGTAAGTTATGGTTATAAGGGACTCGTATATTTTTCTCCCGCTCCCCCACTAAAAACTGAAAAACAAAAAAAATTAAAAACCGACTTCGAAACACTACAGTACTAAAAAGTTAGAAACAATTTAAATAATTAGAAGTATGTATACACGTAGGTATTGTAGAAGTATAATTTGTAGTCGGTGCCCAGTTTCATGACCAGCACAGTCATATATTTTGGGCACCGACTCCAAATTATACTTCTACAATACCTACATGTATACATACTTCTATTTATTTAAATTATTTGTAATTTTTAGTGCTGTAGTGTTTCAAAGTCGGTTTTAATTTTTTTATTTGTTCTTTGTATTTTGTCTTTCTTTATGTACCATTACAGTAGAGTCTACGAGACAGTTAAATCAGCATCAGCGTGTCGGTTGAACATTCTTCCTACACGTGTTTCTTGGGTTCGAATCTAATCGTTCGAGTAACTATGGTAAGAGCGTAAGTGCGGAGCGGTAGAACGCCAATCGCTCAACTGTCATATTCCATACTCATTGCTACAGCGAACATCAGGATTCCGACAGGATTTGGTGCGCAAAATTAGGCCTTTGGTATCTGTCTGTCCATCCGGAACACAGGCGTAGGTTTATGTTTATTTACTCATAGCTTTTATAGTTTTAATAGCATGGTGAATTTGTGTACACTAATCTCAGTCAAGGATTTGAAGGAAATAAAACAGGTAAAAAATTATGAGTATTTCGCTTAGTTACGAATAGAGCCATAAACTAAGAACCTACTGAGAGGGTTACATCAATCCATCATACTATTTTTCTTTTATTCATTAACCCAAGGAGAGAGGTCATAAATTTAAAAGCAAGTCCCGACTCGGTAAGTCGAGTTCATGAAAGTCGGATCGCCTTATACATTCTGAAACGAATAGGAGGACTTGAGAAAATAGTTTTCTCCGACGGAATAATTTATATGAGCCTAAAACTTGCAGCTTTTTGTTAGTTACAATTTACGTTAATATACCTATCACAAAACCTTGTACATACTGTCTACAGGTGATCTATCTTACATTCTTTTTTGTACCATACATAAGTAACGAGTATCCTTGAATGACTATACGAGCTGGTCTATCCACGTTAGAACGGCGGCGTGCGGGCGGCACGATTATAATCTAAAATAACCCTTAAATACTTATGAAGTTAGGGACTACACTACGAGTGCAAAAATAGTTATTTGTTATGCAAGGCTGCAAAGTTAATTTTTGGCGCGAGTACCTTGTATTGAAACCTGAGCAAGCGAAGGATTCTAGGATTGAGCCACGAGCAAAGCGAGTGGTTCAAATATAGAATCCTGAGCGTAGCGAGGGTTTCAAAGGTACGAGACGCTAAATAACTTTGCTGCCGAGCGCAACACACAACTTTTCACCTCACTAAAGCGAGGAAAATGTTAGGTGCAAGAAAAACAGTTTTAATAAAATATTAAATTACTGTTTATTTATTTCAAAAATTAAAAGTAAAATTACTACAATTGGTAATATTGAAAGTTTAATTTTTTTTTTAAATCAAATTATCTTGCCGGCCAGTGCGATTCTTTAAATGAGGCTGGCGCATGACATGAAATTATATTCTCTTTGTTTCGAATGATAAACAGAGCTTTTACGAGCTAGTGAGGTGAAAAAGTCTGTTTCCTTGTCGTGCTCGTCGGTCACCCGTCGGCTGCACGTGGCCTGCTTTTCTTTGCGCTCGTATTATAGTTGTTAATATACTATAATATTTAAATATACTATAATATTTAAGGTACATTTTAGTTTGTAACGTTGCGCTCATCCTTATGCAGTGCGGTGTAGTTATTATGCACCCATACTCTCCTTCTGATTGATGGTCTGTGCCCGTGTAGGTTGATATTGACTAACTAAAATACAAGTTTTGTTACAAACAACCCACAAGCAGCTGCATAAATTCAACTCCAAAATCGCGAAAAAAAAAATTAGCTAATTTTTGATTCTGGTATATGTTTCAAACACTTGATAGTTATTTCGCAATTTTAGAGTCAATCCCATAATAAAAGTGGTTTATATTTGTGAGCATAATAAACCCCTTTATGTTATACCGGACTTTTTGCAACATCCTGTATAAGTTCCACTGCATAATATAGGAAATTTCTCAAAGTACTTGTAAATTTTGTAGTCTGTATTTTAAGAACAAAAAAAATGTTTACGTTTTTTTTATTCTTAAAATACGAAAATGTTTCGTTTTCAAGTGTTCTGAACACAGAACAAACAAGTTCTGAATGACAAATTACATTAAAAAGGACAACAGTACGGGGAAAACAAAAATAAGAAGACCAAAAATAAGAAGAAGACCTTTATCTAATCCTACTGAATGCAGCGGAGTACTCTATTCCGAACTATCCCTGAAAAAGATTCGACCGAGAGTTCTTTCAATAATAAGGTAGAATAAGACGGTTCCATTCGGTGGATTTAAAATTCTAAATGTGGCGTCGTAGATGGAGTACTAGTACTCTTTGGTAGGGGTTAAGCCGAGCGAACAAGCGAGAGCTAATATTCTTGGGGATGAACATAAAACATAAAACCAGCCAAGTGCGTGTCGGGTCACGCACAATGTAGGGTTTCGTAGAAAGAAGGTTTTTTTATCTACTTTACAGAACTAACAACTTCATCGAAGTAATTTTTAATGAATTTTGTACGAAATTTTACGTTTATGAATTGGTCGCCTATTATTCGTTAACTTGTAAAGCCTACTTAGCCGTGATACTTTTCCTTTTAAGATCATTATCTATGAAGAAGAAGAACACGACGAAAGACATTTGTTATACCAACAAGATACATCACAGAAACAAAATAAGCTATAAGATAAGTAATATATTATGCACAACAACAGAAAGAAAACTAAATACACAACAGACAAAACGAATAAATAAAACAGGACCATAGATGCAGTCTGTGGTGTATCTAAGTTGCCACAAAAGGCAGCTACCTCAGATTTTCAGTCAGTGCCTACGGTAACCCATAATTGTACTAAGGAGTAGTACAATATTACCCTGAATTTTTTCACGTTTCTACAATCAACCGTTTAGCCAGGAGAGGGAGGGGGACGCCCTACTCGGACAAAAATTTGCGCAATATTTCGCAAACGGAACCCTAAACAAAAAATGGTCTTCCTACACCCACAATATTTTTCAACGACCAATTCAACGATGCCCCATGTGATGGGGTAGACGAGGAAAAAATTGCATTCCTAATTTAGGCGTAATACCTCCCTATAAACAAATTTTTTTTCGAGGTTTTACTCTACCGTTTTGTCGGCGTTATAAATATGTATATCTAAGCCAAATTTTAGCTCTCTAGTACTTACCGTCTCTGTGCTAAGCTGCGGACCGACAGACAGACAGACAGACGGACGGACGGACATGGCGAAACTATAAGAGTTCCTTGTCCACTACGGAACCCTGAAAAACGTACAATGAAAAATGATTATGGAACCCTAAAAAGACAGTCTGAAAGTTTACAAGTATTTAACACAAATGGCTGTGTTCATATTCAACGTTCACATAGGCAGACTTCCTATTTCACTGACACCACTTCTCATATGTCACGTAAAACGCTATTTAAATTTACGTCAGCATGAAGAATTTTAGTGAAATTCTACTTAAGCCCCATTTTAAAAAGTGGTTCAAGTCACCGTTAAGGATAGACGGACGGACAACAAAAGGATTATATAAGCGATCCGTTTTTGAAACCATAAATAACCTTAAAAAAAACATATCATTATGTTTTTCGGCTGGAGACGCGCACTGAGGTTTCATACCACATATTTGCCAAAAATATGGTTTTATCAGTTATTTCGGGAATGTATTTTTGGTATTTGATGCACCAGCAATTAATAAAAATGAGACCGTTCGCTAAGTAACTAAGATAAGATAAGAATATATATCAATAAGATAAGAAAAACATAAAATATTTACAAAAATACAGTACCATTGGCGGCCTTATCGCTTCTAATTTTTTTTTCCAGACAACCGACGATGCAGAGTTTCTGAAGGAAAAGTAAGACGGGTAGTCGGGGCAAATATGAATATTGATTTGACAATTGATCTAAATATGAGGGCGATTGACATCCTCAACGTAGCCGATCTTGGAAGTCACGACCCAAGTGTCGCGACCCGGCAGCGATCTCACCAGGGGACAAGGTTAAGCTGTCTTTATTGGAAAGCTCCTAAGCGGGACCCAAAAGAAGCATTTCACCTCTTGACAGTAACGACCTGACTACCACAACACGCCTGCGGCGTAATGGCCAGCCTAGCTCTTATATTACGCGCACCAAGTCCTGAAGGATTCCATTCGCCTAACCATCACATTCCGTACCAATTTGCTATTGCAAACGTCAGGGTTCCGGCAGGATGTGACACGCTTAATTGGGTCTCAGAGCTATCCGAATCAGGCGAATCGTGTCGCGTCGTCGAGGAGTAGAAAGCTATGCTACCGCGACCGATCGCCTCTGCCAAGATTGTCCGGGTTTGCTGTTTTAGATAGAATGTACTGCACAGCACCCTAGTATACTCGTTACACCAATAGGCGCTATGCTTGCTCAACTGCCTTTTATAGCAACAGGGACGCACCGCAACTATAATGTACGTAAAAAGTGTTTTACTAAAGAGAAATTATGTTAATAAACAATAAATGTATGAATTAACCTAGAATTTAGGTACCTAAATATATTAATATCACAATATCACAAGTCGACTGCCTTTTGCGGCAATAGGGACACACCGCAACTATAGTTTGTACGTAAAAAAGTGTTTTATTAAGACAAATTATATCAATAAACAATAAAAATATAAATGAACCTAGGATTTACTTAGCATTTGTAATTAAATCATTAAAAAAATTGACTTTGAAGTTCGGGCAAAGCTCGGAAAAAACTGCGAGACTCGATTCCTGAACTATTTAAAATATGACAGTAGGTACCTACAAATTTGTACGAAACTCTCAGTGGGCGAGTCCGACTCGCACTTGTAAATTTTTTTATGAAGACTATGTTATACGTCCACATGCGGGGCACTGCGGATTGGCAATTTCAAGCGCCGGGGTAAATGAAAACCTCAGACACTCAGGTTTCCTCACGATGTTTTCCTTCGTCATTAGCGAGTGGTATCGCTACTGCAGCTTCACAAAGGCATGCAGTTTATAGAGTAAATTTCATGCCATTCTCTCAAACATGTTCGCGCAGTCTCCCTGTTAAGCCCAACGTTCTCTTTTCCTTGCGTTAACCTTTAGAAAAGAAGGGGATCTTGGTTTGTGTAAAGGATATTTTTGTTAAGCTGGAGTTTTTGAATAAGCCGAGCCTTCGTAAAGAGTTAGGTTAGTACTTCGGTCTTGCGGTTGTTTAATGAAAGTGAAGTGAAACTTCTGATTTAAGAAACACCGCATAGGTAGTCCGATTTGTTTCATATTTACCTTCAAAACGAGACGTATTCGTTTTGATTTACTTTTTTGTAGGATAATAAGTACCCACAAGTCATTGTAACCCTGCAAACTCCAACTAATTAACCCTCGAACAACGGCACGTTGCAGTTATAATAATATCTTCCACACAACACAATCACTTGTCCTGCTCCCAAACTAGAATACCCTGTGCTATGGTAACCAGAAATTATTTTCTTTTATAAGTTTCGTACAATTGTGAATTTGAAGTAACAATACGACTCACTAACAGTGAAGGAAAACATCTTGAGGTTACCTGAGTGAGTAAAATGTTTAGATAACTCAGCGCATCGGCAATTTCAGCCAATCCGCTGTGGGCACCTATACTCTCTCTACCAGATAAGTCCTTTGTCCTACAGCTGGACGTACATATGATCCATTATTTAGTCTTTATAAAAATGATATTTTACGAGATACTTTAAGTTAATTTTAATAAAAACAATATAAGGAGGCAGATATTGTAGTTAGAGCGTTAATGTTTTGTTACTTAAAAAAAAATTCTCTCTTCCAGCCCTGTCACACAAGCGATTTCCGAAAATTTTTTTGCGCATTTGCGTTTTGGACACTCAGTAGCAAAATGGATTAATCTGGCGAGAAAACACTACTGCTGGCTTTTTACTTCGAAGACGCAGAAAACGAAAGCAGATACAAGTCAACGATGAATCTGGGAAGAATCATTATCAAGTAATCGACTGGGAGAGAGCGACTACTATGTATCCCATATAACGGGACGATTCTTAATTTTACTTATAAATAACTTTGTATCAACGATGATTACACCTCTTAACGATGCTATGTCCGCTTCGTATCTTTGATATGACTCAAGTGGGGGTCGGACTGTCGAACGCGATTGTACAAAATGGCGTCGACGGTGACAATGGCGGCGATTCGCCGCGAAGGCGTAGCGTCGTCGCGTCGTCGTCGTGGCGTGCTCAGGATAGGCGCTTTATACAGCGTCATTCATCTGCGCCTAAGCTTTCACTCATACAGGAAGAGAGAAAAGCCTTTGAATTCACCTGAACTTATATCTTAACCCCAAATTAAAGATCTCTTGGAAGAGGTCAGAATGGGTACCTGCTCATTGAATGGATTGGTTATTTTCCCTTGCTGCATTGCTTGCTGCTGTATTTCAAATAACCACCCTATATATTTTGATCGTGCCAAGACTATGCTTGCTATTGCTTCTGAAGATAAAAAGTCTCTGTGGCACCAATTTGGGCATCCACTGTCTAGTCAGAAATATAATAAAAAGCACCCGAAACGGGCTTGCGCGCATGAATGTCGTCTGCATGCACTCGAAAGAGGTCTGTAAGCATCGTGGCAAGTAGCAAACCTTGGTATCTACCATGTATCAGTTTATGTATGTGCTCATGCTCTAAAATACCTACCTTTGCTCATGTTAAGTTCATTTGACACCTCATTCAACAAAATCGATTAAGCTGTGTAGGCTTTAAGGCTTTAATAAGGGGTAACTAGCGCCGCCAATGACCAAAAAATCACAATATCTTCTTTCACAATCCGTTTTAGCAAAAAAGTGAACGACAAAAATGTAACGGCAATTTTTAGAACCTACAGCTTAGAAATTAGGTTCAAGAATCTAGGCTACAATTTCGTTTTGGGCGAAAACGGCCGTTTTTGGCGTAAATGAAATTGTGGACTAGGTTCTTGGCCCTAGTTTCTAAGTTTTATGTTCTAAAAATAGCTATCACTAGTAAAAAAAACTCTGTCGTTCGCTTTTTTGGAAAAATGGATGCAAACGAAGATGTGTTTTTTTTTTATTGGCGAGGCTAGTTAGCCATTATTAAGGCCTTAAGACAACACAAGAACTATAAATAACGAAAGGGCGACCAAATGCGTGTCGGGCCACGCGCAGTGTAGGGTTCCGTAGAAATAGGGGGGTTTATCTGCTTTTACAGAACTAACAACTTCATCAACGTAATGTGACGAAGTTCCCCTTTTATAAGTTGGTCGCCTATTACTCGTTAACTTGTAAAGCCTACTTAGCCTACTTAGTGATAGTTTTCCATTTAAGTTCATTATGTGTGCTAATACCTCGATTTTTTCAGTCTTCCGGAAACGGAACCCTAAATAAAAGAATGATCTTTCTACACCCACAATATTTTTAAACGACCAATCCAACGATAATCTTTACTATTGTGCAGACGAAAAAAAAATTGCATCCCTAATTTAAGTGGTCTACACCTAAATTAGGGATGCAATTTTTTGTGCTTTAAATATTAATATTTCGGAAACGGACCCCTAAATCAAAACATGATCTGTGTACACTCACAATATTTTTAAACGACCAATCCAACGATACCCTTCACTATTGTGCAGGCGAAAAAAAAGTTGCATCCATTAGGTGTAGACCCCCCAAATTAGTTATGGATTTTTTTCTCACCTACACCATAGTGTAGGGTACCGTTGGAATTTTTTTTTTTTTAAGATTTTCTTCTACCGTTTTTTTAGTGTGATTAATAATTATGTATGTCTCAGCCTAATTTCACCTTTCTCGTACTAATCCTTACTGAGCTCGGCCACGGACAGACAGACAGACGTACAGACATGGCAAAATTATAAAGGTTCCTTGCAACTACGGAACCCTAAAAAGAAACGGTATGAATAAAACTTATGCAGTTTGGTCGTGGTGTGTTTCTGATGCTGCAAAAGGCAGCTGACACAGCATTTTGCTAAGGCTGTTAGCCGTGCTGGTTTTTAGTCAGTGCTTATTTTTATAAGCTCTTTGTGACTTTCTTATTTCCTTAAAGATTTTTGTTTCTGGAAACGAATAACCAAAATGCTCTTCCCTAATTACTTCTTTCATTCGCTGGCCCTCCATTTACGTGAAAAACCGCCACCGTAAAAATAACTCCAACGAATAGAGGCATTTTTTGTTCAAAGGGTTCTTTAGTAATTACTCGTGGAGGGACTTTTCCAGTAAAAGGATTGCTTACTTAATTCGATTTTGTTCGTGTTCGTGACAATATTGACGGAGACATTTTTTGTAGAAAACTTTTTCAGCAGCAACCATGTACAATTTGAGCATTGAAATTGAAGAACTTGTTTGATAACTAACGAGACTTACCCCCAGTTTCTCGTACACTAACACGCTGTTAATCTACTGTTAACAGCTGTCAATTGACCAAAGTCGCATCGCTCGTAGCCCCGGCTGCCTGAGTGATCTTAAACGATCACGAAGGTTAAGCAACACTGGGCGCGTTCAGTGCATGGATGGGTCGCCGTCTATGCCTAACGCTAGTGGCATTTTTCCGAGCGGTTCCGTGCTTCGCAAGGCACGTTAAGCTGTTGGTGTCGGCTGCCGTCGATAGATGGCAGTCGTTAAGCCAAGTCAGAGGCCTTAGGGCGGCTTGACAACTTCTGACAGTAGACGAGCCACTAGTCTACAAGCCTCCACCAATCCGGACTTGGCCCCCGTGGTGGAGTATGGCCTATACCTTCCTCAGGGAAGAGACCCGTGCCCCTCGGTGGGGACATAATGGGTTGATGATGATGAATTGACCAAAGTGCATACAAAAAAACCACTGACAGTTGTTAACAGTAGATGAACAGCTTGTTAGTGTACGAGAAACCGGGGGTTATACTTCAAAATGGCAAAGAAAACAGCTCTTCCATACGAATGTTTGGACCACTTTTTTATGTAGCCCATATACGTCCTACTGCACGGTACAGGCATTCTCTCAGAGAGAGTGTATGGGGTTAATGACCACGCGTGCCCTCGGACAGACAGTCAAGTTTCCTCACTATGTTTTCCTTCACCGTTTGTAGGGTTTAGCTTACGCGTTTAGCGCGATTCTATTGCCTAGTACCCTACTCTTTCTATCAATGCAAAAAGACTTACGTTTTGTCCATGTTGAACCACTGAAATCCAATTTCACAATACCCTCACGTTATCACGAACGAAAGGATAATGTTGGTCCACTATTATTTCAAATCTAATACCTACGTATTTCTAATTACTTTTCCACTTTTCACATTGTAAATGTACCACATACGGCACGAAAAAGAATGCCGCGTAATACGGTATTTGACACGATACGAAATAACAATAAATTATTTTGTATGCTCGATTAAAACAAAAATTACAAAATATCTCGAAAAATGTATCTCTTTTAGTCAATTACTAGTTATTACAATTTAAAATAGATTATACATAAAAAGAGTGCTCTGAAATGTGACGTCATAAGCAAGTATTTTCATACAAAATTCCGTTCTAAAAGTATCTCATTTGATATTTTGTCAAATTCCTAATTACTTTCGGTATGAGGAAGTTTTTTACATATTTAGAAATTCTTCGTAGTGACGAGTAGGACCCCTCCACCCCACCCCGCTGTTAGATAAATTTGGGGATTTTCCGAGCCGCCACATCACGGGTCACAGTGGTCACAATATTAGCCGACCTGTGATAGGAGACTGATGGTACTACGAGAAGAAGAAGATGGGGACTTTGTTATACTCTGTATTTATTGATTTGTACATTTAATTTTATTGCACTTGCATAGTACAAAAAATCGTATAATGCGGCGAACTAAATGCCATAAGCATATTCTACCAGTCAATCGTATCAGAAATTATGAGATCCGTAGACGAACGAAAGTCGTCGACAAGCCCAGCGGATTAGTAAGTTGAAGTGGCAGTGGGCGGGGCACATAGCACGCAGAAGTGATGGCCGATGGGGCCAAAAAGTTCTTGAATGGAGACCACATATCGGCAAGCGCAGCGTAGGACGACCAGCCACAAGATGGACAGATGACCTCATCCAAGTGGCAGGAAAGCGCTGGATGCAGGCCGGTCTTTTTTGAAATCCATGGAGGAGGCCTATGTCCAGCAGTGGAGTTCTTGTGGCTGAATGATGATGATGAACCGCAGGAGGAAGAGTTTCCTCTACCGTGATTGGGTAGGCGTGCAAAAAAAAGTGAAAACATAGTTAAGTAATATATGTTTTAAAATGTAAATCAAAGTGTTTTTACTGTTTACAGCATCTAAAAAGATGCCAAAACAATCATTGGTGCTATAAGGTGTAATTAAATAAACTTACACATTAAAATACACTCAGATGTATAATACAATATATATTAAAATAAGAATATAAACCTATTTATCACTATAATATACATATTATTATATGTACACACTTTAAGAGAGCAAGGGAAATTTACCATACATACGGAAAAGGCATTTATGATTAATAGTAGAGGATATACCAATGAAGTCCTAGGGTTTTGTACACGCGCGTGTACAATCATAACGCACCTCTGTCTACGCAAACAGCTAAGGCGGCTTGGAGATTATTTAATTTTAGCCTTTTTGCGCCCCCGCGCGGCGCGCCGGTGTATTACTGTGCAAATGTTACTAGCAAACAGCACAATGCTAGATTATTTTCTTTAAGCGGACCCAGTGGGCTAACAAGCGCCACGAGTGAAAAAAAAAATCGTATCTTTTATTACACATAGAAATTGCAAAAAGTGTCTGTATAATCTCCCAATCATGTTGACAGTAATTTTTAGGACCCACGACAATGGTGGCGCTAGTGTTACTCCCTGGAGCCACTTAAGGGGGACCACCGAAGATTATATCTTTTTTTTACACATCATGTTAATAATGAATGCAGGACCCGTCGCCCTGAACCTAAGGCAAAAAATCTAGGACTAGATAGCACTGACGTCAGAAATGGCCGTTTTTGGCATAAACCTAGCCCAAGGTTCGTGATCCTAGCTCCTAAGAATCACTGTTAACATGATGGAGAGATTGTACTGACACTTTTTGCAAATACGATCTGTAAAAGAACATATGATTTTTAGGGTTCCCGAAGGGTGCCAAACGGGATCCTATTACTAAGAATTCACTGTCCGTCTGTCTGTCTGACTGTCTGTCACCAGGCTGTATCTCATGAACCATGAAAGCTAGCAGTTGAAATTTTCACAGATTATGTATTTCTGTTGCCGCTATAACAAAAAATACAATACATATTAAAGGGAGGCTCCCATACAACAATTTTTTTTTCGTTTTTTGCTCGATATTAATAATAGCAACAAGTAGATGCTAGAAATAATCACAGAATGTTTAAATCTATATTCGCTTCAAAAATAAATAACTAAATAAAAATAAAATAAATATTTAAGGGGGCTCCCATACAACAAACGTGATTTTTGCCGTTTTTTCTCGATCTCTGTGTCTAATGTTGTATAGATAATGGTACGGAACCCTTCGTGAGTGAGTCCGACTCGCACTTGGCCTGTTTAGTATTTTTCATTGGTGGCGCTAGTTAGCTCATCCTTAAGCTATTTTGTTAATATTATGTAATATTATCTAATGTAAGGGTTTAAAACCTTAAAGAATATACCTTTTCATTTAATGTCAGCCTAGACAGTTTCCCAAAGGGTACTCGAAAGGCGCAAAACATCCCCTGTAACTACGCCTACGACATTATTATGTCTGTGTGTTTTTGTTTCAACTGATGTTCCGTAAGTCACTAACCGAAGCCTGTGTTGGGGTTATTTATTAACTGAGACAAATGCTGAACTAGAGCTATTTTTTGCCGCTGCCTAGACCTGCCGTAACCATCCACAAACATACATACGCGTATGGCCTTATTGCTATTCGCAATAAGGACGCCAATTATGGGTTACCGTAGGCACTGACTGAAAATCAGCGCTGAGGGATCACTTCCTCAGCACAACGCTGAGTCAGCTGCCTTTTGTGGCAATGTAGATACACCACAGGCTACATCTATAGTCCTGTTTTATTTATTCGTTTTGTCTGTTGTGTATTTAGTTTTCCTTCTGTGTTGTGCATATTATGTTACTTATGTGCTTATTTTGTTTCTGTGATGTATCTTGTTGGTATAATAAATGTCTTTCTTCTTCTTCTTCTTCTTCTTCAATTGTACTGTATCTTTGTAATTATTTTATGTTTGAGTTTTTTTCTTGATACAATAAAGAATATTCTTATCTTATCTTATCTTATGTTTATTACAGCATAGTAATTAAAAGTATAATTTAAGTTATTCGTAAGCATCCATTGTTTGGAAATATTTCCGAGACACATAATATTCATCATAAATTAACTCTGTTAGATTCGACCATTTCTCGAAACGATATCAACGACCACAACAAAGATATCTCCACTCCCAAAGGGTGAGCCTGAAGGGAAAATCTAACGAGAATTATAAAGCGATTAACTCCGTATTTACGGTTATAAGCAAACTTTCCGGGTCGGTTTAAAGGGGAATGGGACACTTGTATCGTTCTTCGCAGCTCTACAGAATATTTGCACTCCAGAAAGTTCCAGGTATATTCGAGCGCCTATTAAACACCTCATTGAATCATTTGTACAAATTTTCTTTTAAAGTATACAGTGTATAATATACACCGCGAATTTTAGGTGCTTTGAAAGCCATAGCAAAATGAACGTGCCTTAACAATAGCTATCGAATATGCTAGTTTGTTTTTTAAAAAGACACTTTCCAAAAATATCTCGACACAAACTTGAATTCGTGAGAACTGTTAGTATAGAGGTGCCTGTGCGCCGCGGGTCCGCGGTTCATTGTTCTGATAGACGGAGTACTAAATTGTTCGCGATTCGAAATTCTAAATTAGAAACAAAATTCTCAACAATTTTAATTTTAAGTGAAAGTTTTACGTCTATACATCTAAATAGATGTCGTTTTAAATATTAATTACATAATCACGGCATTCAAACCACCCAGACTTCAGCGTGTTTAATCCGCGGGCGATAAAATGAATTGTTGAAGTGATTTCAAAACTAAAATTTTGGCAGGCAATAATGAACATCTAATAATTCACCAACTTCCATGTAAATGGGACATAAATTGATAGTATGCAAAAAAAAATGTTTTCGTTGTAAAGGCCATGTTAAAAGATTAAGAATTTCGATGAAGATTGATATGATAATTTTCATGTCACATGGTCATTTCTAAAATGCGAAACTTCTGAGACACTCCCTGGATTTGAGTTTGAGTTTAGCAACAACGTTTGTATTGATGAGTTTTTTTCTCAGATTTACATTTTTAGAAATATCAGAGAGTACAGTAGCTTATTAAATTCGCGCTCTGCTAATATCGCATCGTTCAGCAAACCATTGGCCTACCCAGGAAAAAATATTTAATGGTTTTAAGTATTATCTACAAAACAACGCCACGACACAAAGCAATACATATATTTATTGCTGGAAAATACAAAAAAAAAACAAAATTCCGAGAACAAAGGTCGTTGAAATTCTATATTAAATTACACTCGTAGTATTTTGAAAAAAAATATCATGAGTAGTATAAAATAGACTCGGGCTACATCGTTAAACCATCTCTGAGTTAATCTGTTGTCTCATTGCTTTAGCTTCGCAATCTCTGTATAATAAGTTGCACCTTTGGATCTCATTTTGGGCTGTTACCCTCTGGAACGGCCCCGAGTTTAGCGTTTATCATGCTGTTGAGGGAAGGGTTGGTTCAAAACCGTTTAAATAATCAAAATAAACTCACCGAGTTCAGGGGCGGGCGTGCGGCGGTGTTGGCGACAATGGGTGGTTGTCTTACCGTGTGCGCTGAATTGTCTACTTATTTTTAATTGTCCCTAAGAGCCGCCGTTCGAATATTTTATACAGTTATATTATATATTTAAAAAATATGTTGCTTTTTGCTTGGTCAATTTCATGAGGTTATAGGGAAGAGACACGAGTGTTACCAGAAAAGGATGCATTTTTTTCTTTTTAGAAGTTTAAATAGAATATACATGCAACTTCTGGTGTTAACATGCTGTCCTGGCTGAAGGTATGCCTTCAGGAAACTCAAAACAAAATTAAACATTATATTTGCTTTAAGTGTCTAATTACTTACTTGCGAACAACAAAAAATAAAACTATACATTAGAAATTAAATTAGTTATAATACAAGTTATAGTCACTGAAGTGTTACTGAAGTGGCAAATGACAGAGCTGAACTACAAGTTTCACATAGCTACTGTTGAGTTCTAAGTTTAACAGGACTAATAACTCCGTATCTACCAGGGTAGTTTTTCTATAATACCAAGAAGCCAATTTAGTGGTGGCGAATTATCATCGCGAATGATAACTACGTATGCAATCTTTTTCTACAGGTTTTGAACGAGTATTTGATGTAAACTTACATATTCCTGTCTCCATCTACGCCAGTAAGATTTTACCAATTTCGAAAACATATCAAAGCGACCCCCCCAGCTTCTCGTACACTAACACGCTATTAACCTACTGTTAACAGCTGTCAATTGACCAAAGTGCATATGAAAAAAAAACTGTTAACAGTAGATTAACAGCGTGTTAGTGTACGAGAAACCGGGGTGAGTCTGTTATCTGGAACATTAGTAAAATCTTCGGCAGGCAAGTACTTTAAAATTAGTAACGTTTAAAAAATGTCAAGGCGCTAATGCAGTCAGTCCCAAGGGCTCAGAACTCAATACAAAAAGAGGACGACTATTCATTAAGCCTTCAACCTGAAATTCCTCATAGGTAAGAATTGGATTACCTATTATCCGTTTGAAATGAAATTTGACAGATTGTGTGTTACTCTCCCATATCCCTCCAAAATGTAGAGAAAGCAGCGGATTGGGTTTAAATTGAATGCATAAATCAGATTTGCTCTGGAAAATATATTGATTTGGTATGAGCTTCACTTTAAAATAATGTATAAATCTTATCAAGCTTTCGTTTGGCACCGACAAAATTGGTTCCTCCATCACTTAGAATAAGAAATACGGGTACGTATTGCAATGCCGAAAATAAATAAATCTCACGTAAAATAACCTACGTTCAAAATCACTAAAATCTAAATACGTAATGATTTTAAACACCTACGCAACTAACACCTTCCTACGAAGTACCTGAGTTTAAAATAGGTACCGATTGGACTAATTATCCAATAATTAAAATATCAACATTGCGCGCGCGACTGTAGAACCATCAACACGTAAAATTTTTTGCTCCACATTTGCTCCAAGTTAATACCATTATTATCGTCATTTAGAAACCTAGCTGCTTACCATAGTTTGGTGTAATCATAATCCTCAAGTGAGTGCAATAAAAATACCAGTATAAGTGGTTATTTATAAAGATATTGACCAAATAATAAACGGAACCAAACGGATAAATTCCAAACATCTGCATCGACTTGCGCGACGACCGGAGTGGGTGACTCATCATCAACCGACACCGACGCCGCACGAGCACAAACCGAACGGACAACGAACGACGAGCCGGCCTACACCGGGGGTCTACTCAAGATTAATACCACCACCAGCGGACGGGGGACGCCGCGCGCCGGGACGCCGATGAACGAGCGTCTACTTGGGATCGTTTTTACTCAATCGGCGGAATTGCCGTGAATACCTCCAAGTGAGCCTCTCATAGCTTCCGCGTGACGCAACAATATTGTCATGGCCTCAAAGAAAGCTGAGACCGCAAAGGTACCTCCGCCGGCATCTAACCCTAACGAATGTTATGGGTGCCGAGTTGCTTTCAAAGACATAAAACAGGTACTAGCATGCGCTCTATGTAAACAACGATACGACCTTTTGTGCGCCAATATCAGCAGCTCGAAGTACAATACAATGGAGGAAAAGGCAAAGAAGAGCTGGTCGTGCCCAGCTTGTCGATGCAGAGACCGCGTCATCAGGGATGGAGATACTCCTGTTAGAGGCTCAGGTCGCTACCACGTCGAGACAGCAAACGTAGCATCAGTCGAACATCCCGTGGACCTCAATGTCACCAAGCGCTCTAAAGAACGCACTGAAGCTGTCGGCAAGGCGAACTCTCCGACAGAATGCTCAAGCTTAGCCGATCTAACTGCAGAGATTCGTCTAATGCGAAAAGATATGGCTGAGCTTAGGGAACAACTTCTGACTGCACTAACACAAACGAATGAAAGGCTTGACGGGTACGAGAAAAAGAATGTAGCTCAAGAACAACGGATTGCGAAACTTGAGGCAACCATCCACGAGTTGAGAGAGTCTTACAATTTCCAGGAACAGGCGGCGCTAAAAAACGAAATAGAAATTTCGGGCGTCCCAGAAGAAGACAATGAAAACTTACACCATATAATTCTCTTAACTGCCACTAAAATAGGAGTCGATCTATCTGATATTGATATGGACTGGGCGCATAGAGCTGGGCCTCGCCGTCGGCCTTTTTCCAGATCTACAGCATCGGAATCCACAGAAAAACTTCCAAGACCTATAGTGGTTAGACTGCTACGCCGTGCGAAAAGGGACGAGATGCTTAGGGCCGCCAGAGTAAGGCGCAACCTGAGCTCCAATGAAGTTGTGAAAGGCTCAGGAACCAAGATCTACCTGAACGAGAGGCTTACAAAGCAAAATCGCCAGTTATTTCGAGAAGCGAGAGCCCGAGCTAAACATTATGGCTTCCAGTACTGTTGGCTGCGCAACGGCCAGGTTCACATCAGAAAAGCGGACAAAAAGCCCTCAATGCACATACGCTCTCTCGAAGACCTGGACCTTCTTGCCGGACCTGCCATGGAGAATACTACCACCGGCACTTCAATGGATCACTCTGATATGGTTTGTGCAACAATTTCGAGCCAACAGTCTTAGTGTGTTTATTTCCCTGGTACTACTTAACTACACGAAGCACGAGGCTGCTCTGACCGGACCGTATATTTATATTTTTAGTTCAATGATAAATTGCATGGTAGATATAGTTTTTGGGACTCAATGCATACAAAATTTCTCTCATTTCCCTATCCTCAAATCACATTGCAATTGCTCAACCAATTTAATTGTTAAAATCATCCACATTCTCTTAAAGGTATCAAGCGCTCTTTTTGATGGTATGGTCCCCTGCCAGTGTTCGAAGCAGTCTGAACCAGACATAACCCCTATTGTTTGTGGGCCTGGATAAGGACTTAGATTTAGAAGAATTCAGCTTTGTGGATTGCCGCAAACTAAATGCTCTTGAAAACTATAAAGAAATTGTTACGCCAGAGTTTAATCTAAGCATAGCAACGTTTAACTTGAGAAGCATGAGCAAAAACTTCGACGGATTCATAGTCATGCTTGCCAGACTGGGCTTTTCCTTAGATTTTATTGTGCTAACGGAATGTCGATTATCACCGGATTCCATCATAGGTCAAATTGATGGTTACTCGGCCTTTTACACACAACTACTAACAAACCAAAATAGTGGAGTAGTAATATACGTTAAGGATAATTGGTCAGCCACTTCGTATGAACCCCAGATAAATGAAGCAGACTGTCTAGTAATAGAAGTAAAAGATGGCCCTACCCTAGTTGGAATATATAGATCCCCAAGTCCCGCTTTCAGTAATACATCTGAATTCCTGCTTTCTTTAAATACAATATTGGAATCGTTAGCTTCTGCTACGTCAATTTTTCTCGCAGGAGATATTAATATCAATATTATGCAGGACAGCGAAGACAGACATAGCAGCGACTATATGAGTCTTATGGCAGAGCACGGACTAATACAGGCTATAAACCAACCAACCCGCATTAACACTTGTTTGGATCATATATTTATAAGATCTTCCGCAATAATTAAATCAGCCGTCTGTGAATGTTCTCTGACTGACCATGACATGGCCATAGCCAGTCTTTGCGTTTCAGGCAACTCAAAAAAACGTGACAGAACTCGGCTAAGGGTAGACTACTCAGCAGTCGCTGATGACTTGCAGGATTGTGATTGGTCACAAGTAACGAAACAAACGGAGGTCTCGAAAGCGGTTTCTGTTCTAGAAACGTTTCTTGAAACTGCGATCGTCAATCACAGCTCTTGTGTTCGTATAAGCCGTACCAAGTTTAACATGAAACCATGGATTACTCCCGGTCTTATACGCTGTGTGAGGACTAGGGATAAACTACATTCAGACTCCCGTAAGAGGCCTAAAGACCCTACCGCAAAGGCCATCTATATAAAATATAAGAACTTCTGCAATGATCTGTTACACCGTCTTAAAACTGCCTATGAAAGTAACCAGTTAGAAGGCAACATGGGGAATCCTAAAAAGCTTTGGCAATGCATCAAAAACATTACGCATACCAAAACAAAGCGGGGAACCGCCGAAGAACTTCTTCACTCTTCTACAAGTCCAACTGAATCTCTTAATAAAACGAATACATATTTTACAACCGTTGGGAAAGAATTGGCTTCAAAAATAATAGAAAAGCTTGGAATGTCGGAGCAGGAACTGGCAAACGCTATCAAGAAATCGGATGTTGTTAACTCCTTTTTCTTACACCCAGCCGATGAAAACGAAGTAATAAAGGCTATCCGGTCGTTGAGGAATGATTGCGCGCCGGGACCTGACGGGTTTACGAACACTCTAATCAAACATATCGCATATCTGTTGGCTGAGCCTCTCACCCACATTTTTAACCTGAGCTTTACCAGTGGCGTCTTCCCCGCCCCCTGGAAAATATCATCTGTTTCTCCAATACACAAAGCAGGACTTAAAACTCTACCGGATAATTACCGACCAATTGCTTTACTCAACGTATTTTCAAAGCTCTTGGAAAGACTGGTCAGCAATAGGCTTATAAAGTACTTACAACAAAATAGGCTGATATCAGATAAACAGTTTGGATTTCGCCAAAACTTGTCAACTGAAGATGCTGCTAAGCTTCTTGTGGACCATGTTTCGAGTAAAATTGATCATGGGCACCGATGTATAGGCGTATTTCTCGACTTAGCAAAGGCTTTCGACACTGTCTCCGTTCCAATACTTATGAATAAACTAAACGCCATTGGAATTCGCGGGATTGCACTAGACTGGTTTGGTAGTTACCTAACGGAACGGAGACAGTTCGTAAAGGTTGACCAGTATACCAGTGAGCTTTCTTCCGTACTTTTTGGCGTCCCACAGGGCAGTATCTTAGGGCCAACATTATTTACGATCTACTTAAATGATCTTCTGACGCTGCCCCTTATAGACGCCGAGGTCATTTGCTATGCTGACGACACAGCCTTATTATTCCATGGGGGTTCATGGGAAAGGGTATTCTCCTCAGCCAATTATGGCATGGCGGAGGTTGCGTACTGGTTGGACAGAAACCTGCTCACGCTTAATGCAGAAAAGACGAGATACCTAGTCTTTCACATAAGTAAGGCCTCAGAACCAAAATGTGAAATGACTCTAAAAGTTCATACGAGCAACTGTCCTGGGTTGACCATTCCCTTCGTGTGCAGTTGCAAAAGCCTGCAAAGAGTTCCAAAACTCAAATATCTAGGGGTTTTATTGGATGAGAACTTGTCATTCTTGCCTCACATAACTGCTCTGTGCAGTCGGGTGCGCAAACTTGTGTACGTCATGAGAATGCTCCGGAGCTCAGTACCCAGAAAACTACTCATTAATATATACCAAGTTTTATGCGAATCCTTGCTCACCTACTGCATATCGGTATGGGGTAGTGCTGCAAAAACTCATTTTATTAAAATAGAAAGGGCCCAAAGATCAGTACTAAAGGTCATGTTAAAAAAGCCCTACCGATTCTCTACTGACAAACTTTACAATGAGAGTGGTCTATTGCGTGTGCGCCAACTATACATTCGGAAGGCTGTACTCACAGCTCACAAAACATACATTCCACACTCTATATTTTCAAGGCGTAAACCCAAAATACAGGTGTCCATGTGTAAAACTTCATTTGCCCAACGCTTTCCCTCGTTCATTTTCCCATTTCTATATAATAAACTTTTGCCGTTCTGTAACATCACAAATTTAACTCATTTCGCGGCAAAAACAGTTCTTACAAAATATTTGAAAACCTTAAATTACGAAGATACCGAAAACCTTTTTTGTAAAAATACCTAAAAATGTTTTTTTAAGTATTAATTCTTATTTGTAATGGAGCTATTAGCCTTAATTATAATGCATGTTCAGTTTTAAATGTCTATAACGAATTTTTTTGTGTGCTTTAGACAGTCGTTTATTAAAGTAATTAATATTTTAAAACTGAAAAAGAGTCCCCAAGATACAGGCTCGGCCGAGTTTGGGGGCTGTCGTTGAATTCTAGATTTTAAGCAAATTTCTTTTATATCCACGCATCTTAAAAAGTTCTCTTTCATAACTGTGTAATTTTAAATAAATATATTTTTACTTTACTTTACTTACTTTACTATTAGACCCAAGTCAAGGCGTGTCTCCTGCTAAAAAAATATTAAACAATACAATCCGTTTCCTTTGCGCAAAAAATTTTCGTTGCTAGGGGAAGCAAAATGAAAAGTTAATTTGGAGCATCGAAAACCGATTGTTTTGTGTAATGTTTCATGATGAAACACAAACAGGAGACCCGGCTTTAGAAACACCAAATACCTAAAATGAGGCATCACTTGCGAGCTACCTATTTGTTTAAAGTAGAAGATCAGGTTCTGCGAGCGTAAAAGAGGGTAGATTCATAAAATTGATCGTTGTATCATCATCATCATCAACCCATTATGTCCCCACCGAGGGGCACGGGTTTCTTCCCTGAGGAAGGTATAGGCCATACTCCACCACGGGGGCCAAGTCCGGATTGGTGGATCGTTGTATATTATGTTTAAATATTTTGTGTCAGTTCTTAGTCACTCACTAGATTGCAGAACGATAGATTTTGATTGATACGTGAAAAATTACGAAATATGACTGAAAATTTACTGAACACAGTATTAGTGTGGTGGTTACAAAGTCGACGTTAATGGTTTGGTGTATGCAAAAACAAAGTGTGTTTGGGATTGTAAATTTAAACGAAATGATTTATACAAGTGCAAAGCGCGGTTAACGACCTTAGTACCTAGGCAGAACTTAGGGCTGCAAGTGATGTAAATTACTTCGGCCAGATGTCGCTGCCTGTACGTAATACAGAGAAGTTTGTAATTTCGAAATTTTGCGGATGCCTGCACTTGCCCATTAGTTCAGTTGCAAGAGCGCTACCTCGGTTAGCCAGAGGTCGCGGGTTTAAGTCTCGACATGGGTGGAATTTTTAGCCTCTAAATATATATTTTTTAAATTGTCCTCAGCATAGGTTAGTGCAAAAAAAGAATATAAGCTTTCTATTTGCAAGCCAGTTCGAAATTGTAATAAAACCTTTGATAAGTTACCTCCTTGGTTGCCATGTTTCTGGAATGAAAGATTGCTCCATTTTTAAATTAAACGTCAGTTAATTTGTTATTTATTTGGCCGCTAAAACACGACAGATATTATTGTGGGTTTTCATAAAAGTTTTGCCGGCCGCTGCTCGCATGTATTTGGCCAGTACAGAAATTTCGATTTATCTCGAAAAGGTTGTCAAAATAATGCCCAAATTTCCATGCATGTTTGAGAAAAGAAAATGATCGCCAATTAGACTGTTTGTTTTTCTACACCTAAAATTACTTACCTAAAAAAATCTTCATGTTGATTCTCTAAAAAAACTTGTACTGCAGCGATTACTGCGTCATCACCGTCGAATTTCTGGCCTCTTAGATATTCTTTCAATCTCGGAAATAGATAAAAGTCACACTAGGAGCAAAGTCTGGAGAAAATTAAGGATATTCTACCAATTCGAAGCCAGCATCATTGATGGCAGCCATCGATATTTTGGACTTGTGCGGTGGGGCGCTATCTTGATGTAACAAAACAATTTTAGTGAGTTTGCCACGCCGCTTTTTGCACATTTCGTCACAGACGCTACGTTGGCTCCATGACTGAGGTATTCAATTACCCATTGGATGTCCCAAAAAAGAGAACCCATGATCTTGCCGGCGGATGAAACGGCCTAGGATTTCTTAGGGGTCGGTGATGGTGGTCTCTTCCAAGTCATGGATTGGCTTTTTGTTTCACTGTCAATAATGGCGAAGCCACGCTTCATTGATAGTTAGAATCGAGCCAAAACCCGGTAAGTATCTTGTTGTAATAGTTCCAAACAGCTTTGTGAAATTCTCAGCCTGGTTCGTTTTTGTTCGGCCGCTATCATCCTAGGCGCTGAGTCTTTTTTCATTCCCAAATTAACACTCCCTATTGAAATCTTTAGTTCGTCAGGGATAAAACGAACAGTACTACGACCACCATTAGTGGATGTTCTTCCCCTCTTAAACTTAGCCCACCAACGCGCAACCGTAGAATAAAAAGGAGCTTGAACCCCTAACGTATCTGAAAAAATTCAAACATAGATATTTAATTACCGCGCGAACTTCAATTTTCTCCATTTTCGATTACTCGTTGCGAAAGAACATAAGAGATCTTTTTGGCGGTAACGTGAACATAGTCACAGCTCGTTTGCACATCGCTTACTGTCTTTACAGTGTATGTGTGAGTAATTGACGTAGCGTGGTGCGTAGTAAACTACTATTAGTCAATTACTAAAGAAGTCAATTACTCACACATACACTGTAAAGACAGTAAGCGATGTGCAAACGAACTGCGACTATGTTCGCGTTACCGCCAAAAAGATTTGTGCGGACTATAAGAACCTTCTATGATTAAAAAAACAAAAGAGCATCAAAGACCTTTTTTTATTTTATTATGTCGACAAATAAGTGGGCTTTGCCTGCCAATATTTTCGTTTTCTCTATCCAAGGAGTTTATCCCTTATTCTCACTACTTATTGAACACCCCTCCACTAGGATACCCTGTGCTATAGTAACCAAGCAAGAACATCAGAAATATGGAAATACAACCAGACTGAGGCGATTTTTATAAATGAAGTAGGGCGGCGGCCTCCAGTGGGAATCGAACACACGACTTTTTGGTTGTCAAGCGTGTTCACCGCGTGTTCACAACAAGATTGACGAAAATGTCAACGGTATTAGCCTTCATATTAATTTAAGAGCACTTCGCCAATAAACTGCTTTGTAGTTTGGTAAAAAATGTACAAGATTTTTCCATATACTTTAGGGAAAAAAAACAATTTGTTTCGCCTTTCGCAAGAGCACGTCATCTCGCTTACACGTAACACCCTTCACTACATAGCAGTTCACGAGCAACTAAGCGCCCGTCAATGTACGTCATACGTTATGCGTCACCGTGGCATTTTTCACCAATACACGAAGTTGGGCTCATACCAATACGTAACTTTACACAGCACTACGGTCTGAAACGCACTAAAGGCTAGTGAGAGTGCGGTCAAATGGCCGCATTTTTGGATTGTTTGAAAATATACAGAATCTCGTGCACTTGCGATACAATATTAATTTAATCCAACCGCATCTAAATGGACAGAAGATTAATTAAAAAAATGTCAGAGAAATATGTCAAATTCATGTGAAAATCTTCTGCGACTAGAGGTGACCCACTCAACTTAATAGTTATCTTGGTTCATCTATAATAGCGAATGAGGACATTTTTTTTTGTTGTTGCCAATTTATGATGTTGCAAAGTTAGCTTTTCGTGACTGCTGAAATGCACTAATGATAATTTAGCATGCGGCCAAATGCCCGCATTTATGGCATTTTCCATTACGCTCACCCGCAGCCATACGAGGTTGCGGGTAAATACCCGCAAGCGCAACCAGTCCCTTACTCCTTTTACTCGACTGCGGTGGAGTTCAAAATGAGCGTAATTTGTTTGGCTCGTATGTATGTATGAATATATGTCTGATTCTGTGTTTCCTCATAACTCCTCACCAATTGTCAGATTTTGACAAGAAAGATAGTGTTTGCGCGAGTGTCCGTACTGAATTTGGGACCCGCTTGCTTAGTAGTTAATTCTCGGCAGTCGGGTTGTTGGTTATTTTTTATCTAAGTTTTTTTTTTAAAGAGAAAGAGCATTTAATGTATGAGCAAATACCCTTTATCGGCCAAGAGCTATAGTCTGACGGCCGGACTAATTTATCATGGCAACAACTGCGAAAAGGTACGTGGAGTAATTTTTAGGGTTCCATACCTGAGGCATGCCAAAGACCCTATTAATATGCCTACGACGTTTGCCTGTCTGACCTATGAAGGGCTTTATCTCTTGAACCGACATAGGTACCTAGAACGTGAGTTATTATGGCGGATCTCAAACAAACAATATGCTTTGTCCCCACAAAATCCAAATTTCCTACACTTGTAATGTTAGGCACTCCGAGTTCTCCATACATTTTATCGAAACAATCCGAAATTCTAACGGCTTAGTTTCCGAAGGGCCATAGTACCTGCTTTCAACAATAACGCTCTGTCTCGCTCGCACTCCCACAAATAAATAATGCTCTGTTACGCACGAAAATGGCCGAGGTAGGCTGCGCTGTTCCGGCTTCCTATTCTTTCTATTTTTGTTGGCATGTGAGAAAGCGAGGCGGGCGCGATCGGTTTTATCGCTCGGGCGCGATCGACGTTATAAGGTTGCAAAAAAAAAATCAGCATTGCAATAAGAAAATGATCGCCAATTAAACTGTTTTTATACTACACCTGCTTGGAAAGTACCTTGATATTTTATCAAATTTACGGTAGAAAGTACGTCATTGCATATCGAACAAATATGCGGGGAGAAAACGCATCTGAGCGGAAGAGAAAAGTGTATGAAAATCCATTTCTTACGTGGTTTTTCTTTTTTAATTTTGGCTAAGACTATGCGCCGGTAACCTAACTATCAAAAGCCAAAAAGTTTTTACAGTGAGTTTTTATCTCCAAGTTCGCAAAATAACACTGGCCACTAGCTGTGTGTTGGATGGTGTCGGGCTGGCAGTGCGACCCTGCGGCGGCAGGATAAACAATTTGAAAAAAGAACATGTGAAAATTGCAGACGCCATTGGCGCCATTTCCAATTTGTTTGTTGTTTGAGGATTCAGTTTTCGTAGAAAGTAAAATAAAACTATCAAGCAGGTGTAGTATAACGCACTATGTATCACTCGAGAGAAACTGCGATTCCCGATGTGTTCAAACGACACCCTCGACGGTAATCGGTCACTTTCTCCTCTCGGTGAACAATGTACTATTGTATTATAGAAGTAAACTATTTTGTCAGGAATCAATTCGGAACTGTTCGGAAATAGTACGTGCTGTGATGGATTGTTGTTTGCGTGCATGCATGTGAAAAAATTAGTTTTAATATTTGGTTTTCGTTGTTGTGGTGGATAATTTGATATTGTCACTTAATTATTCCTTATTTCTCCGCGTTTGTCCCTCCTTTATGTTTATTGCACTTAGTCAATACGGCATTAATTCACATGTAGTGCTGTTAAACTGACCATTTGCTCGGCCAATCTTAGTTTTGAAAAGAGTAAGCATGTCATTCAGTTAGGCTGTGCAGTTCCAAACATGACTAGATAATTTTTTAATAGGAAAGATGAATTTTTTAAACATTTCCATACATCTTTTAACGACAAATATCACGCGTTTATTATTTTCTGCCTCTAACGCAGTTTGGAGCAGCTCGGACATTACGGATGGTAATAATTTAACTAAAAAAAACAGATTCGGAATGAAAATCACATTCGCTGCTGCCTGTTACTCTACGGTTAAGTAGCAGAATCGAGTATTTTGCGCGTATTTTCTTTATTTTGGCTTACTCATTCAAAGTTTTATTTTGGTTGTGGATCTGTGCGTTGTGGTTGTGGATCAGCGTGGTTCGATACGATAAATAACATTTTTTTCAATTCTGTTGCTTTTGTGTTAACTTTCTTCACAAATGATTGCTATGATAGATATGATATTCAACAAAGGCTCCAAAGATGCGTAGCACGAGAGCTATAAGGTGCAACAAAAAAAGGAATTTGAGAAAAAATCCTCTGGACAATTTAGTCAGCTATAGTTTCAGCCTAAAACAAAGATGATCTGATTGGGTTTGCCCTGTAGCCTAACTTTTCTGAAAAAGTCGATAATTTATCTACAACAACATTTTTCACATGACATTTATGACTCGATTCATTTCTAATGTGCTCGGTAGTCGTGTGAGGCACGAAATCTGTGATTTTAGATAATTATTATATCAACATCATCATCATCAGCCATTTGACGCCCGCTGCAGGACATAGGCCTCCCTCATGGTTATCATAAGCATGAGAGATATTATATATTGACATTAATTTGATAGTTCATATCTGGGGAAACTTTTTGTTTATCTGAGAATGAAAATATTTCGTGGAGACAGATCTATTGATTAGATAATACAAGTTGATAACAAATATAAACTTTGCTGGCAAAAAATATAGTCCCCAGAAAATATTTTTCACGCATTCCAGTTTTTGTTCCAAAAACTTTAAAAGCACATACCACTCTGTTTTCCATCAACACCATGTTTTTTATTCGATTTTTTAGCCTTTGCACGTTTTACTCGTGTTCCGAGATGTTAAACTAGTATCCAATTTCAATGTGACAATATACCTACCGTGCTCGGGTGTGAATACACCAACAAAAGCGTTCGCGGTTAGCTCAACAGAGTAAGTGTTAACGCCAAAATAGCGCTAGCGCACTTTTGTTACCGTTACATTCATTCCCGGGTATATTTCACGGTACATCAATAAATTTACCTCAATAAGAACATGTTAGTGATTCCAAAGTTCAATAGAAATAGTACATACTGTAGCGGCCAGCAAAAGAGGCATTACGTAAGTCCATCAATGCCTAGTTGTGGCCAAGGCTTGTATAGTACGTAAAGTACTTTTCTTAAATAATGCGCAGAAATTAACACTAAGTACCTAAGCAAAACTTTTCATTTGAATATACAATTACTTTTAAAGATTAATGACGAACAATGACGAACAACGAACAACAATAATTTTTCCCGCGTTAGTGTTCATTTTGTTTCTTTTTTCTTCAATAAACAGCTTTCTATTTGCAAGCTAGTTCGAAATTTAAATAAAACATTTGATAAGTTACCTCCTTGGTTGCCATGTTTCGGAGTAAAAGATCGTTTCATTTTTAAATTATACGACAGTTACTTTGTAATTTATTTGGCCGCTAAAACACGACAGATTTGGATTTTCATAAAACTTATGCCGGCCGCTGCTCGCATGTGTTTGGCCTATACAGAAATTTCGATTTATCTTGAAGAAGGTCAAAATAATGCTCAAATTTCCAAGTATGTTTGAGAACAGCTATTTATGTTTTGAAAAGCTATTTAGTGGTTTTACAAATGCAGCCAATGAAAATTAACCTTCTTTCTTACACATATTTTTGCAAATACTTACAAATCTCTCTTTTTATGTAGGTTATGTACGTCCCACTGCAGGGTGCATGCCTTCTGTGAGAGATAATTATGGGCTCAATTACCACGCGTGCCCACCTCGGTTTGGCAATTTCAAGCGCTGAAGTATGTGGACACCTCGCACTCAGGTTTCCTCACGATGTTTACCTTCACTGTTAGCGACTGGCATTACTACTTCTTGCTACTTCACTGCTACTTCACAAATGTAATTACGTCACTTAGAAATCTCTCAATAATGTAAATTTAATTTTTTGTAAATTGAAACCAACCCAAAGCCAAAAACCTTGTAATAGATAGTATTTCCAATAAAACGGTTTTTCAGCATTCATGTTATCTAGTTCCAGATTTTAAAAACCTAATTAGAGGCTAAAAATTCCACCCATGCCGGGACTTGAACCTGCGACCCGGCATGGGTGAAATTTTTAGCCTCTAAATAGGTTTTTAAAATTGTCCTCAGCACGGGTTAGTGCAACAAAAAGAATATATAGTTCCAGAGTATTTATCCTATATTCACGGTCGTGAGTCTTAAAAATAATAATTCACATGATTGAGAGATTTCTGAGAAATGTTTTTGCAAAAAACTATCAGTAAAAATAGATATGTTTTACCTGACTGCGCCAGAAGGAGGGTAATGTTTTTCGAGTATGTGTATGTATGTATATTTCTTTGGAACCTAAAGGGCTTCAAGGATTTTACACTGTCAATAATTATTCAAAACAAAAATAATAATAATTTCAACTTGTTTTTATGTTTTAGTTTATTTATTAAGTTTGAAAATTAAATCTTTACAATTTTTCACGCAGTTGGGATTTTTTGTTTTTTTTTAATCTATTTTTTATTTTATTGGTACCGCCAGTGAATCTCATGGAGCCCCTTAAGGACTTCGGTGTCGGAAAAGAAATAGCATCCATAATGTCGAAATACTTAGGTCTTAGGGCGAGAATGAATGGCTTCGTTACTTTGATATACTGGGGCTCAAACAGCTATAAATATTCTACGAATATCGTGAAAGAAATGGAAATTTATGTCAACTTGTTAAACTATCCGGATATACCTATAGGTATTTTATACGATAAGAAATACAAATACGAACATATTTATTCAGTCCAGTAATGTTGCAGCGTCTGGTGCAGAAACGCACCAAGTAAATATTAAATCCGTGTCTGGTGGGTCCCTCAGGTCATCAAATCTTAAAGCCCGATACAAAGCTAGATTAATCTTCATGCATGGCGCACAGAATGGTCCGATGACAGAGTGATCTCCTCTGCCGCACGACTTGTAGACATAATTGTCAGAGCTAGAGCCGTTTCTGAGCGTATTTTGTAGAAAGCAATATTTTTACGCGGGTGGGAAACATTGGACTAGAAAAGGACCGAACCTGTGCCCAACAGTGGGCTCTGTTTATGGGCTGATTACATAGACAGATAGAATACATCTAGGGTATTTTTTTGGTTAGTAGGTAAAAATGCAACAAGACAGTAGCATTTCTGACTGGTGTTTCAATCCGTTGCAGAATATGCTGAAATGCATCAATATTTGAGGCGTAGAAGCATTATTAATAATAATAATAATAAGTAAGTAAAAAATAATTATTTAAAAATCGATAAAAAGTATTGGGTTCACATGGTGTAAAACTTATTTCTATGGCCACATAATGATATTCGATAATCGCTCGTAGCCCCGGCTGCCTGAGTGATCTTAAACGATCACGAAGGTTAAGCAACACAGGGCGCGTTCAGTGCATGGATGGGTCGCCGTCTATGCCTAACGCTAGTGGCATTTTTCCGAGCGGTTCCGTGCTTCGCACGGCACGTTAAGCTGTTGGTGCCGGCTGCCGTCGATAGATGGCAGTCGTTAAGCCAAGTCAGAGGCCTTAGGGCGGCTTGACAACTTCTGACAGTAGACGAGCCACTAGTCTACAAGCCTCCGCCAATCCGGACTTGGCCCCCGTGGTGGAGTATGGCCTATACCTTCCTCAGGGAAGAGACCCGTGCCCCTCGGTGGGGACATAATGGGTTGATGATGAATGATGATGAATAATGATATTGAAACATGCTAAAAAGTTATAGCGGATTCCACGCTAGACTAGAGTTTGTGTTGTGGTAATCCAGGAATAAAGACTCTATACTAGCTTTCTTATCTTTTATTAACTCGTCGCCATAATATAAAAATAGAACAAGAGACTCCAGATTGTGACTATTGTGTAGGCGTGAACCCGAAAAATAAATGCGAATCATTGAATTAGGGGCCTGCGGTTTTTACTGCTATGACATCTCCATTTTGACATTAAAGACGGTGACTTTATGCCACCCTAACGTTTATGGACGCCCTAAGCGGTCGTTGTTCGCATAAATTTTACCTAACTGAAAAGGGGACGCAGCAGAGTGCTGATTTCTTTGTTAATGATGTCTGATGGCAGTAGAATGATATGGATCTATTTATTGTGCCGAAAAATATTGACGCCGTTTATTCCATTCATTTCAGAGTCAATGTCGTTTGTTGTGGGATAGTCGACAGTATAAAAATGTAATTTTATTTAGTTTTTTTGGTCGGTTTTTTACTATTAGTGGTTCCGTTAGTGGCGTTTCTTAGCTCCAGGTCGCCTCTTAAACCAAACCACCACCTCGACTGCTTAAAAAGCGCATC
This sequence comes from Yponomeuta malinellus, assembly GCA_947308005.1. NCBI lineage: Eukaryota > Metazoa > Arthropoda > Insecta > Lepidoptera > Yponomeutidae > Yponomeuta > Yponomeuta malinellus. Next base: position 6,943,462 of record OX371006.1, on the reverse strand, counting down.
TGCTGGAACAGTGTCGGTCCATCCCCTCATCGCTGAAGGGTGCCGATTTGCATAACAGGGGCGTAGAAGATCGATGGCGATATTCACCGGCCGCGCTACGCCGCGCAACATATTGGTGGGGCGGGCTGGTGAAAAATCGTCTACGGATCGCGCACGGAAACTGAAGCTACCCGGACTTAGATAGAATGAGAACAGCTGACGTGCTGTGGCTTTTGAAGAAGAAAGAAGAAAGACATTTATTATACCAACAAGATACATCACAGAAACAAAATAAGCACATAAGTAACATAATATGCACAACACAGAAGGAAAACTAAATACACAACAGACAAAACGAATAAATAAAACAGGACTATAGATATCGATTGAGGTCGATAAGTGAAAAAATAATAAGGCGTAGTGTTCTGGTTTTAAACTAGGATACCCTATAATATGGTTAACAAACCAGGTCAAACATGGAAAAACACCCAGGCTGAAGCCATTCGTATAAGTAAAAGTACGTCGATCCCAAGCGGTAATCGGTGATCAAGAGGCCCACGACCTCTGGCATAGTAGTCAATTAAGATGTCATCGCTAGACCAACAAGGCAATCAAATTACTCTTAGTTGTCCTTACTTATTTGCTACTGATAAATCTCTGTTAATGACGTAAGTACACCAGACTTTGATGTAACGTTACAGCTGCGTGTCAATTATACTGAATTACATTTTGACCCCTTTGAAAGAGCGTGCTTTGATGCTTCGCTGTCGGCTTTGCTGATAAAATAATTGAGGTCTAAATAGATACCAAATTCTATTAAGGTTTATATCTAAGTACTTATGTATTTTTATTCTGATATCTAGTTTATGTAGTTTTTGTTTTTCCTTTTTTTACTTTGTGTAAATAGATTTTTATTAAGGCCTTTTGTAGTTTATGTAGTTTATTTTGTCTACATATATGGACACGTTTTTCTACTGCTTCTCTTATACCCTGAGGTTTGCTGCAAGAAATCTCTTACAGAGATAAGCTCGCCTTTGTACATGTAATTTCTTATGTAATGTCCTGTTAAATGTCTTGTGTGCAATAAAGTACAATAGCTAAAAAAAAAGGTTCCTGAAAATTTAATTACAACTGCATGAATGTATCGTTCGTAGCACTTTCTTTACTTATCTTAAAAGATTCGGCAAATATTCAAAGCAGCAGCCTAAATACATTTAATAAGGTGGGACGACGAGGTAATTTTTTTAACAAATTTGGAAAAAATCATTTCTATGAGAATCGTCCCACCTTAAAAACCGAACTTTAATTCATGCTATTGAACTGAGCCGTAGCTTAAAACAGTACATCATATAAATAGTTGATGAACGAATTCAAAAAGTGAAGAAAATTGCGTATTCCTGCAGGTCCAATTATTATTAATACTTTACTTTACAAATACAGAGGAGGGTTATTAACACAATGCAAAAGCTGTACTATTCTTAGCTACGGCCCAGTCCAATAGCACGAATCGAGGTTCGGTTTTTAACAAATATGTTTTCGCCGCTGCTCTGAATATTTGCCGGATTTCAAGGGTCGGCCTAAAGAGACGGGTCGTACATGTGGAGATTGCCTTTGAATATTTTCTAGGCAGTGGAAGGATAGTTTATGGGAAATTGTATCGATCCCCGAATCTGTCAGCCCATATTTGTCCACTTGTGGACATAGGCCTTTCCCAAGGCTCGCCACCTTTCCCTGCCATCCACCATCCTCATCCAGCCGCTTCTAGCAAGCTTCCTTAGATTGTTGGTCCAGCAAGCTGGCGTTCAACGCAGTGTTTTTGATTTCGTGGTCTCAATTCGAGAAAGCTTACTGCCACTAGAACTTGCCTATATCAGAATTTGCGCATATTGGCTTCACTACTTTAACCGTTTTTTTGTTTGCATATACTTAATCTAGGCAACCAAAAGCTTCATAATTCCCTGCACAGCGCTTCCCTCATTCACCTAGAGTTTTTTCTGTTATCTGGAATGAAATAGAAATTAAATGATGGCGCAACAGAAACGAATATTCTAAAATCTCAATAAACGTTTGTCCAAAAAAACTAAGCATTAGGTAACCGACCACTAGCCGGGCTTTCTTCTAATAACTTAGCAAGCTCAACATAAATCTTCATTTAGTACTAACACGTGACATAGGGCGTTTCGTAAGCCCTAGCCTAGTTTAACCCAACCTAGACTAATCCATGTCACGTTGTAATCCCTGCTCCGATTTTGTCAAGCGCCATGGCCTTCTGGTGCGCTGTGGGTATGTATGTGTGTATTTATTTCAGACAATGCCTGTATAGTGTTAGTTACAATATTGACTTACATACTGAGTCTCAAAAGTCCAGTCCTAAGAAGTTATAAAAGTCCCTATTCATGTAACTATGTACCAATGACATCGTACATTTATGAAGTTGTAGTAATACTACCGGTCGCTAACCATGAAGAAAAACATCTTGAGGAAACTTGAGTGTTGAGGTGCCACATACCTCAGCGCTTGAAATTGCCTTGGTAATTACACGATTATGACACCCTTGGTAATTAAGCCCATTCTTTCTCTGAGAGAAGGTCTGTGCCCTCCAGTGGGAATTATTCAGGCTACATAAAAAATAAGTCAGAGAAGTGGGCACTTTGCGATAAAACTCATACACTATCTCTTTCCCCGTCTGATACGTAATACCTAGGTAATACCTCTTCTTTTACCATCCTTGTAAGCGAATATAATCTACTGCTCCGGAGGGACCTTAACTAATATCTTAGGATATTGTCAAAGAGATAGATAATAGGAGTAAAGAATTACAGAATTCTGTACCGACCAAAGATATTCTCTGTAATAAGCTAATCAGTAGTTAAAATAGACATTCTAAGACTAACTTGTATCTTAGCTATCCTATAGCGACATAGAATAACGAATATATTACTTCCACACAACACGATCACTTTTCCTGGTCCCAACTAGGATACCCTGTTCTATAGTACACCCAGACTGAGGCCGTGAATATTTTTTTAGTTGTTTATTATGCGTCTCTTCCCTTGTACCCTAAGATTTTAGCTAATATCCATATTTTCAAAAGGTTCTACGACACAACAAAACCTGTAAACCTGTAAAATCGGTAACAATTGTTTATGGCAACATAAGTATTTTGTTATGTTTCCTTTTTTAGCGCTTTAAGTTGGTAATTCTGAAGTCTCTGTGTGACCGAATCCATGGCGCGTGTGTTGCGTTAATTAATAATAAAATGCTCTGATTCCTATTGCCGCCTTTTAAATCTACAGCCCACTTACTTCACCCTGAGCCATCTTCTAAGAACAATTTCAGATCTTAAAATAGAATAATACAGGCATTCATTTTCCGGTACACAGATTATAATGTTGGGTAAGCAACAATAAATCCAAACTTACGACGTAAATTAGGCAGAATAATGGCGCCGCATTAATTATATTGCACCGTGTTTCCAAATTGTTACGAATAGGATGAATAAGTCGCGGTACAGGGTACCGCTTTTCTTCTGTCATGGAGAGAGTATTTATCGATCTCATTACCAAGCGTGCCTACCATGGATTGGCCATTTAAAGTTCATATTTTCTGTTGTTTTATGGTGTGCTTTCATTCACCGAAAATATTTACTAATTTAAAGATTCTCCGACCAATTCGGAACCCCCAGAATTTTAGAGTTTTTATCCATCTTTTCTTCATAAGCATAAGCAGTCTATATACGTTCCACTGTAGGGCACAGGCTTTCTCTCAGCGTGAGAGTATGGGCTTAATCACCACGCGTGCCCACCACGGATTGGTGATTTCAAGCGCTGAGGTACGAGTATGTGAATAGCTCAGACACTCAGGTTTCCTCACGATGTTTTCCTTCAGCGTTAGCGTGTGGTATTGCTACTATAACTTCACAAATGTACGTAACTTAGAAAACCAAAGTCATAGGTACCTGAGTCTCACGCTTACGAGTCCAATGTTCTACCCACTAGGTTACCACCGCGCTCTCTCACTAGGTTTTCTCTATGGTGACTGTGATTATATCATTGTTGGCCTTCTCGCTGTGACGGTCGTCAAGATCATGTTACATATCTTTAGAGAATCCACTGCTACGTGCACATCAAATAGTATCGCTTAAAACTGTGAACTTTCACCCACAAGCCGCCCTGCTGTACTCTTCCTCATGATCGTGATTTAGGAGTGTGACACCCAACACCTGATCGGACATTGTCGGCGCTGATGGACAGGCTCAGGCTTCAGAAGCTGCTGGTGAGATGGCTTTTCGATGTCCTTCATTACTTTCACTGGATTTATTGTATGGACTTTCGTATTTCTCGCATTTCGTTACTCTTCAATTCGCGGGAGATTGCACTCACTGTATCTGCCACATCAACAAAATACAGTTTGATTTTGACGTGGTTAGCAATATTTTGAGGGAATGTTCTTTTCAGTATGAAAACAGTGTTATTAATGATTTATCAGTAATTGCATAACATATTTGAAAATATTAACGAATTCCGACCTTTGGCTCGAAAATGTGAATCCAAATTCAAAGTAGTAGGAAGTTAAAACATATTTTCTTATGGTCACAAGATGCCACATTTCCAACCGGTCTTTTTGGAAATCCATGGAGGAGGCCTATGTCCAGCAGTGGACTTCTTGGGGCTGAATGATGATGATGATGTTAAATGTATAAGATTCCTTCACCCGATAGGTGTAAACACTTAAAAGAACAATTAATTTGGCCGGCATATTTTACTCGATTTTAATAATTTTTCGTGCTGACATTGTTTGTTTGTGCATAATAATTGTAGATAACAAAAACAAAATTTTTCGGACGCGGGATTTTTTCAAAATAACTTCACAATTATATTTCTATGTCATGGTTAGAATGTCCCCTTAAAATTTGTCGAACGAATTCCAAGTCACCTTGTAGATATACCTACCAACAGTGCAAACAAAGGGACCACTCGCACAAAAGTGTCCCCGTAACCGCAAACATTTGTGCGAACAACTCAAAACCGTATTTTCTGTGGTCAAAGAGGTAACGCGGTGAGCAAGGGTCTTCCGTAAAGGAACCTACTCAATTGTGTGACGGGTGTCGTTTTAAAACAAAATGTTTTTATTCCTCTGAACTATTCAATGAATATCAATTTAGGTAGTTTTATCTATTTTTCGTAAAAGTTTAAAATTACATAAAAAATATGGCCACTTCTTTAGACGTCAACGGCGACAAGGAAATATTAATTTTACAAACGTTAAAGAAGTCACTGGATGGGGCACTACTTCTGGACATTGGCCCTGATACTAAAACTCAATTTAAAACTGAATTCAACTCCATGCTTATTCTAGATCTAGTGTGGACTGTATTAGGGCAATTGTCTAGAAGTATTGTTCCATCCAGTAACTGCTTTAACCTGGTGATTAATGATTTTTGACCCTAGGGTCCAATTCTTTGTGTCAATTTAGTTTCATCTTAGGCTAAGGGAATTTTAGGTTATGAAAATATCGGCAGTATCGATTATAGTAAGTAAAATTATATTTGAGTACCTATACGTATTTGCTGTATTCCGTATTTACAGTTGCTGTAGACTATAATTATGGGCAAGGTGGAAAGAAAATGTTGGGAAGAAGAAGGGCTATCCATCCTGGTTGTGCAATATCAAGGAGCGGATCGGTGTTAAAACCGTGGAAGAGTTTTTCAGAATTGCGGTACATGCGCGAATTGGCATGCACGAATGACTTTGTTTTCTAAGTTACATACGAGTATATTCGTGAAGTTGTATTAGCAATACCACTCGCTAACGATGAAGGAAAACATCGTAAGGAAACCCCAGTGTCTGAGGTAGTTACTTAGCGCTTGCTACATACAATGGCCCAACTATGGGGCTATGTGCGGAAATCTCAGGTCGAACTAGATCTAGAACTTGGTACGTATTTGGCATAATATTAAAAGTTTTGAATCAATTAGTCTAGGTACCAATTGGTTCAGAAGTTTTTAGGTATTTAAGGTATATGCATATCAAACTCAAACTTTTGCATTTATCCGTAAGTGGAAAGCAGTTCCGCGAGAGCTATAGAGGTACTCTGGACGTCCGTTCTGTGAGGTTAATTCTTTGCACCGTGATCTAATAAATGCGGGGTCCATGTGTAAGATAGCTCTTTAGAATAAGCTGGACTTAAATCGTGGTTAGATGTGCGCTCTTATGAACTGAAGACCTACTTGTGACAAAATTTATTATAATATCTTGCATTTCTAGGTTTTATCGGTTACATTGTAGGAACAATTTAATCGTGTAGGTCTCTTAAATGACTGGTCATCGTTGCAATAAATTTAATAAAGATTTTGTCATGTAGTGTAATGACACCTTCAAGCCCCATATAGATTATTGCCTTTTGTAGATAAATAAATAATCATAATTCAGATTAATATTTTTGCAGGTAGTCAAATTAAACACACCAAATTATACACACGCGTTTTAATAAATCTAATTGGGGCTTGGAGGTATCACCACACTGTAAACAGATTTGAAACGATATCATTAATTTATCTTCCAAACTTCCGGATAGGTCCAGCCACAACTTCAGTCTACTTCATTAAGTGCTATGAAACGTCATTACTCTTTTCAGCTCAGGCGAGGCATTGCTGAAATTATATCGTTCCATTACCCATTGTTGGTTTTTAAAGCCTGGCAAACAATGGCCCAGGGTTACTATCAGGCTGGTCTTTGAATGTTTCGCCTCCAGACACTTCTGTGTTGCTAGATGTTTGATACGTTCGGTCTGAAAAGAGAAAGTGAACAATATGAGCACCAACATAGAAATGGATATTATATTGGAGCACAGTTAACATTTATTTACTTATTTTTTGTTAGTAATACGGCAGATTCTATTGACAGATTATAGCAACAGCAGCACTTGACTGTCGACTATAAATCGGTGGAATCGAAAAGGTTCCTGTGGCATCTAGCTTAGAGCATTAATAGTGCCAGAGATATGAAAAGATACAAAAAACGTAGTCTGTTTTTTGTATCTTTTCATATCGTTGAATAAAATGGATGTTCTAAACTAAAGAAGACCACCAGAATAGTCAACGCAACCGTCTTTTCAAAATACTCTTTATTAAAACGTACTAAGTTAAAATGAATTTTAAGAATATTAGATCCTACCACTGAGCCATTGTTTATTTAATTTTAAAGAAAACTAACAGCACAATAAAAAAAACTGGCCAAGTGCATGTCGGGCCACCCGCAGTGTAGGGTTCCGTAGAAGGAGGGGTTTTTTACCTGCTTTACAGAACTAACAGCTTCATCAAAGTCGTTTTCAATGGAATTTGTGCGAAGTTTTCCTTTTATAAGTTGGGCGCTTATTACTCCTTAAAACCTACTTAGGCGTGATAGTTTTCCTTTAATTTTATGTGCTACTGCCCTAAATTTTTTCACGTTTCTACATTCAACTGTTTTGCCAGGAGAGAGCGGGGCCCTACTCTGACATAAATTTGCGCTTTAAAGCTTAATATTCCATAAACGGAACCCTAGATAAAAAATGGTCTTTTTAAACCCACAATATTTTTAAACAACCAATACAACAATAACTACCCTACGCTATGGTGTAGGCAAGAAAAGAATTTGCATCCCTAATTTGGATGAAGGGGAGGTATCCAAAAAATTTTTTTTTTCAAAATTTTATACTACGGATTATCGGCGTAATAAATATGTATATATATTTCAGCTTCAAACACACTTTCAGACAGACAGACAGACGGACGGACATGGCGAAACTATAAGGGTTCCTTTTTGACTACGGAACCCTAAAAAGTAACAAAAACTCCTCTTGGTCCTCTTGTTCCAAACACAAAACAAAATGCTACAATGACACCTTGAGTATTGACTATTGAGTTCACCCCACTGGCCCGTACCTTAACTTCATGCACCCATATTTGACCAGCTCTGGCAACCAGCTGCTCCTGGTCTATCCACACGATCTCTGACAGCGAAATGTCCCAGCAAGGTGACATGACAACATGGTCAGAGAGCACATCTAAACAGAAGTTGTCCCTTTTTATCTGGCCGTCTTTGGTGTAGTCCCAGTACTGAAATGTAAAAAGCGGATAAGGCCGTATTTGGTTACACGGCCGTTGGTTTAACGTGAAACGTCTATAAGTAAACGTTAATTTTTAGCCCAAACTTCGCAATAAATTACGCGGCACTGGTGCCATTTAGCGGCACGAATCAAGATGATCTGAGTAATAGCTACTTTGTTCTACTCAACGATATAGAAATGAGTTGCATACGATATGTAATTACGGAGTTACAGCCCGCGCCAAAGCGACATGTTTTCGTTGCATGCGGTTTTAGGAAGCGACTCCGTACTACCGAACTGAAAGATGTTTCACGACAAAAATTTGTGTATGAATTTAAGGAATTTGCGTTTCTCGCAAGACATTTACTGTTGGTTCACTCAGACGAACGAATTTGGCAGTGAAATATTCCAACATACTTAAAGTGCACGTCTGTACAAAAGTTGTCTCTTCAACTGGCCATCCCAGGACAAAACTAAGTAACGGGATGCGGCTTTGCTTTTACCCTTCAGAAGAAAGAAAATAAAGTTGTTTCCATAAATTACTTTCTTTTCTTTCTTTTTAGGGTTCTGTCCGTTCGTCCGTCCGTCCGTCCGTCTGTCAAGACCATGTATCTCGGGAACACGTGGAAATCAAACTGCTAAGTTAATGTAAAAAAAGAAACGGCCGTTTAGGCGCAAAAAAAAACGTAGGTATATTTTGACGCTCAAGGGAATCAAAATTTAAAGTGTACTTTCGGTTGACCTAGAACTATGAAAGGCAACTAATATCGTCTTATGCCACAAATATATGAAAAATCTGAAAAATTTAACCATAAAAAAATATCTTTGAAGTTCGGGAAAAGCTCGGAAGAAAGAAGATTTCTGATTTTATTTAGAACCCTCGTTGCGTGAGTCCAACTCGTAGGTTGGCCGGTTTTTATTAGTTTTAGAAGAAGTCTCTTAATCCATATTAGGAGAGGTCTTCTGCTCTTTATTACTGTCTCTTTCTCACACTGTCTCACTCTCCATATAAGTGTATCCGTTTCTCTTCTCATCTTTTCTTCTCTGATAGGATTGAAACGCATTTAAGGTTACGTTCAAGTGCTCACTCTTATAGAATGTGTAAAAATGTACTGAATCTCGCGCACTTGCTGTACGATATTTTTATTCCATTCAACCGCACCTGCACAAGTAAGTGATCTCAAGTGATTTAAGTTTCTTACCTTAATTTATCTTTACCTATCTCGCTGTATTTGTGTATTTTCAATCTTTAGATGTCGCATAATTAGAAAAGTGCTTTGATTTGTACTGCCTCGTTGGTTTAGTTGTATTTACGTTTGATTGCCACGAGAGAGGTTGTGAGATCGACTCCCACTGTAGGCCGCCACATTTCTACGAATGGCCTCAGTTTCGGTACATATTTCTTTTTCCACGTTTATGATCCTTGCCTGGTTACCATATCACAGGTTGTCCTAGTTTGGGCCAGGACAAGTGACTGTATTGTGTTGATGTGGTTATTATTAAAAATTACTGGTAAATTATCATATAACATAAGATAAATTTTTAATTTAAAATTTACTTGTAGCAGAATATTTTAGACATTTATGTTTACTAATCCCTACAAAAATCATCATAAGAGATATTTGCAAATTCGACGTTACGAAAATTGACCAATAGTCTTCATCATCAGCCGTTTGACGCCCACTGCAGGACATAGGCCTCCCTCATGGTTTTCATAATCATGAAGGGTTTTGCCATAATCGCCACGCTTGGCAGGCGGGTTGGCGATCGCAGTAGGTGGTTGAAATCTCAAGAAGACGCTGCTGCCCATCTCCTGGTAATTTAATTCCTTAGTCGCCTTCTACGCCTTCCACGGGAGGAAATGGAGTGACGCTATTCTTAATCCGGCGCCACACGGATAATAATTGACCAATAGTCTTCACAGTAGATTATTATCTGTATTGTGAGGATCTGGGTTAAACGAATTAACATTTTTGATTTGAGGGAAAATTAAATGTTTCAGCGTAGTATTTACCTGATTACCCCCTTTGTAGTGGCAGGGCAGTAGTTGAAGGTGTTCTAGAACGTTGTTTATTCTTGGTCCCGTATCTAAACACTTCATTTTGTAAGCCATGTTCATCATCTGAAATAAGTAGAATTTAATCGAGCTTTTATCTAAATTAAGTACTCGTACTTGCAAAGTTTCTCGTAGCAGATAGTTACAGTAGGTATGCATAAGATAAGATAAATTAAGGTCCTAAGTTTGTGTCTAAAACCCATTGCTTCCGAACTCCGAACATCCTCATTGCAAACATTAGGTTTATTAATGTTTCCTAAAGGCTGTTTTGCTTAAGATTTTTCATACTTGGATGACCTTAGACTTTGATCGTCGGCCTAGGTGTCTGTTGTAACATGTTGAGAATTATAAAGCGTGGTTCAGAAAGGTAATGTCGAATTTAAGGGGTTGATCAAATTACTCATTATTATAACCAACTTTCAATAACGGACCTACTTTCAAATCCTGAAAAAAAATTGCTGTTGCATACTAAACTCCAACAACTTCACAAGTATTTTTTTAGCCTATGTACGGCCCACTGCCGGGCACAGGCTTTCTCTCAGACAGAGAGTGCGGACCTAATTACCACACGTGCCCACCGCGGATTGACAATTCCACGAGTATACGTGTCATAATGTTACATTAGCCTTAATGTTGTTACTTGCTCTACCTGTATATAAAGTAATTAGAATAATAAACTTAATTTTCACCTGACAACACAACGTATAAAGATCTTATACAAAGTACGTTGCATTAAATATTAATAAAAATCAAATCTACCACGCCGCCAGCAACATAGCTCGAAGGAAGCTCCAAATCAGGGTAAACGTTATCCAAGTACCATTGGAACGACTTGCACTTTGATCGTAGCTCCTTTTGCGCTGAAATATTCCCCACATCCATTTTCGTGTATCCGACTCTGTCATAGAAATACTTGGCAGTATCATCTAGCCAAACCTGGAATAAGTATGACGACAATAAACAGTCTTCATTAACACATTAGAAACCACCTCAATTTATATTCACCACCCAAATCCAAATTGAATTATTAGGTAAGTAACTCTTTATACTTTACACGCCAGAAAAAAATACTCCTCAAAGGCCTTTATTAGGGTGGAGCGTAAATTTTTTTTTCACTTTATGGACATGTAATAGCAAAAAGTGCGTGCCTCTAAGACTCAAATTTACTTATGTAAAATATAATTTGAATTGATTGAGAGTAACTGCCTCCGCCAGGTCATTGAAGTTTTGAAAAATCTTGATTTTAGACGGGACTTTGTTGCTCTTCAAATATGTTTGTTTTTTAAAATACATTTATTTTATTTAATTTCCCCATAGCATAACAACTCATTATTGTATTAAAACACAAAAAGTGGGATGATCAAACGTTGTTTACCTTAAATAAAGGGGAGTGCGGGGGCGCGCGGGAAGGCAATTTGCTTTGTTTCACACTTGTGTTGTGTTAGTGCGCTATTGTTTTTCAAGGTGAGAGGTCGCGCATTTGTTTATCTATCAAGTACCTAGCGGCCTAATTTGTATTCTTAAAGTATGGAGAAAACAAGGAGTGCTTTGAAGTGTCCTCTTTTTGGTGATTGCTGTGATTTAAAGACGAATATCCTACCTACTTACGAAGATGTAATGAAGTATTACGAATGGACGAGGCAATCACTCAAAACAAGTGCAAAAGAACCCACATTTTCTGATATTGCTGCAATAGTGATATCTGCTATTGAAAATATATGGCTAACTGCATCTTTGAAGACAGTTACAAAAACCCGTATCATGCAAATGTTGAAATCCTACCACTTAAAATGCAAAAATTTGCTGAAGTCTATCAAGAAGCTTTCACCGGAGACATTGGGAACTTTTCGACAGAATAGTAAGTCACTGTTTGATATCTCGGCTTGCAAATGCAGTGATTTTACACGATGCACTTGTCCAAAGGATAAAAAAGTTCCCAAATGGGAACAAACTTTTCTGACAGACCAGAGAACTTCTCGCAAAATGGTAATTGGCGGAATCGACATAACCGTTACAAAAAAAATGCAAAAGATCCAAGAGAGGAAACAACAACAAAATCGCCCAGAACCGGCCGTCGATAAAAGTTCTACATCAGTTGTTATGGAAGTCTGTTCCTCTCCGATATCGTCGGAGACTGAAATCCACAGTGGCACAACTTCTCCCACAAAAACTGTAAAAGAAGGCGTTTCTGCAAAAAAAAAGGCGAAGTTGTCATTCATCGATTTCCCTACGTTATCAAAAACTTGTGACCGGTACGGAATATCAGACAGGGCAGCAGCAGCCATTGCGTCGTCTCTTTTACGTGACATTGGGTCGAATGTAGAGGTTATTGACAGAAGTAAGTTGCGCAGAGAAAGGTCTAAAACTAGACAAAAGTTGTTGGAGGAAGCCAACGTTTCAGAAGTTTCTGCATTGTATTTTGATGGAAGGAAGGACCGAACTTTGAAAATTATCAAAAAAGGGAATAAAAATTACAGAACAGCCACAGTGGAGGAACACATCTCGCTAATTCAGGAGCCTGGTTCTGTTTACCTGGGTTACGCCGTGCCACACATTGGTTCGGCTAAAGGAATTGAAGCAGCTATTTTGAGGTTCTTAGCAGATGAAAACATTTCTCTAAATTGTGTTATGGCAATTGGTTGTGACGGAACAAACGTAAACACTGGAAAATATGGCGGCATTATACGCCTACTTGAAAAAAGACTGCAGAAACCACTTCAGTGGATAATTTGTTTACTTCACATGAATGAATTGCCTTTGAGACACTTGTTTCTTCATCTTGATGGCTCAACTTCCGGACCAAAGACTTATACTGGACCTTTGGGAAAAGCACTTGAAACTTGCGAGCACTTGCCAGTTATAAAATTTCAACGAATTGAAGGACACAACCTACCAGAAATGAGCCCAGATCTAAGTACAGACCAACAGTACTTGTACGACATTGTTTCCGCGGTACTTTCAGGCAATTTTCCAGAAGATCTAGGAAATAAGTCCCCCGGAAAAATGTCACATGCTCGTTGGCTAACACGCGCTAACCGACTACTACGTCTCTATGTAGCCACAGAGATTCCATCTCCAGCCTTACTTATTTTGGCTACATTTATAGTAAAAGTGTATGCTCCATCTTGGTTTTCCATCAAGATGAAACCATCGTGCAAAGATGCTGCGCGACATCTCTTCAGCATGATTACAGCCTCTAGGTATCTTCCTGAAGACCTGCGAATAATTATTGATCCTGTCATTCAGCGAAATAGTTTTTTCGCGCATCCTGAAAATGTTTTGCTGGCTATGATTTGTGACGAAAGAAAACACATTCGTGAACTGGCCGCTAGACGCGTTTTGAAGGCCCGCAGCGTGCCTGAAACTTCTGCACCAAGGCTGTTTGAAGTGCCAACGGTAAACTTCAATGCGTCCGATTACATCGACATAATAAACTGGCAGACGAGAATAACTGAACCACCGATTCTGAAGAAGTTAACAACGGAGGAAATAGAAAACATCGCCCAATCGGGTGGAGAGGAGAGTCAACTGATCTTTTTAAGACTTCCATGCCATACTCAAGCTGTGGAGCGTGCTGTGAAAATAACCACAGAAGCTGCCACTTCTCAGTGCACAAAAATGGCTCGTTTAGGTGCAATAAAGGCCAAAATACAGTCGAGGAAGGAAATGCCTAAATTTGAGACAAAACGTGATTTTAGAGCTACTTAATATTTTTTTTTTATATTTGTGAAACACGTTTCTTCTTTTATTTAATAAAACTCTATTTTAACGTGCCTTACTAATAAATTAAGTATCATTTAACACCCTTAAATAACCAATTTAAGCTAAGTACAGTACATTGAAACACATTGAATTTTCTAAAAAAATCTTAAGGTTTGTGGCCAAAGCGGAGGCAGAAGATATTATTCGAATAAGATAATAAATAACACGTAATTCTATTTTAGTACAACACACAAAATTCTCACTATTAGAACAAAAAATAGTAACAAAAAAAAAACTCCATACATCCGTGCTCCACCCTAGCCTTTATATAGGTAGTTTGTGATAAAGTGAAAGACTTCATTCAACACATACTAATTAAACTGCATTTGAGAAGTATCTTAGAAGTTTCGTGTTTCTTTTTCATAAAAAAACGCGGTAAGAAAATAAAAAAATAATAAATTTATATTACGTTACTGACATGTATTTGATCGACAAATTTTATATGTTTTAATTATTTTTTGAAGGTATACTAAAAGAAACGAAGAAGACTCTGGATGCAGGCCGCTTCCAACCGGTCTTTTTGGAAATCCATGGAGGAGACCTATGTCCAGCAGTGGGCTTCTTGTGGCTTATGATGATGGAATGATGATGACGATGATGATACAAAAAGAATATTATTCTCGTGTCGTCTCGTCTTATCTTGTCCTACCTCAGCAATCCGAGCCATATTGTTCCTTAGGTAAAGCGCAGACGGCACACTGTACGGGAAACTTTTTCTAAACACGTGCCCGACGTGAGAGCAAGGCACCACTTCCAGCGTTCCACCGCACATCCAGACCTTGCAATTTAAATTTTACGTATGATATAGGTATGTATAAAAAACGGAAGCTAGAGTATTTCAAACGTATACAGCACAACATCAAGTACAGTTTCCTTCAACTTAACAAACAACGCAAGATTCCAGGAAGAAGGAGACCTGGAAGACCACAGATATGATGGCTACACAACTTGCAACAGTGGTTTAAACAGAGTACCAGTTCTTTGTTTGTATTGGCAGACTCGAATAGTAAGATAGCCGAATTGGTTGTCAACTGTCAGATATGAGACGGCACAAAGAAGAAGTAGATACGTATGTTGCGTGTTGTGCAGTGGCCGGTTTAAAATACCGTAACATGATGAACGGAACTGTACCTTAAAAGAAATATCAAAATTATCGCCACCCCATATCTCTAATCCTTTGTCATAGTAGCCAATTTCTTGGAAAAACCTTTTGCTTATCGCAAACAGGCCCCCCGATATGACAGGTGTCTTTACAGGCTCTGCCGAAATCCTTCTGGCGAGAAAATCTCTTGCAGGAACGTATCTCCAGATGAAGTTGAGCCCCCATGTGAAACCGCCTATTTGCAACTCGTGCGAGCTCTGAGATAGGTGCTGAAAAGTATTGTCATCAATGTTGTCGACCACCGGACTTGCCACGTTTGTGTAGTTCCTGGCTATACGATCTAGGAGCGGTATGAGCCAGCCTGAAATTGGGAAAAAATATGTAAACAAAACGTTAAAAAGACGTCAAATCACGGGTGGTAAAATTAAAGTTGCCAGACCAGGCAACTTACCAAGATCTGGTTTCCACGAAATAAAAACATGCCATTAACTGGTACTTTGTGTTTTGGGGCGGCATCTAAATATTTAATACGCATGTATATAACACCATCCCGTCTTAGCATAAAAACGATACACAAAAAGAAGTACTCATTGCAGCAAATGCTTAAATGCAACGGAGCCATGAACGAGCATTTCATGCAATGGAATTCAAGTGGGGAATGGGCTCTTACGTATTTTCTTCGTTGTTGAATCTTCGATTTCTTGAGCAATATCATGTTAAGACAACCCTGAATAGAATTTGATGTAACTGTCCGCAATAGTGTATGATAACCTCACAAAAACTTTTTAAAAACACTAATAGTCTGTGGTGAAGGGAAAGACGTAACCACAAATTATTTAAGCCCCCGGAGTGTCTTAGAGGAATGGGGTTTTTATAAACAAGACCGTTATTTTCCAATTAGTAACGGCTTAATATTTACTGGGAAAATATGGAAGATGTATTGTTATTTGTATCTTTAATAAATTCTCTGATAAATCAACTGAGAACCCTTTGAATTCTAATAGGATAAGAATGTAAATTAACTACAAATAGAATCGCAAATTTCACTGGAATCTTGAACATTTCGGCTGAATCAAGATATTTGAATAAAAGATATAAAAGACGACAATGTTTACTTAAAATCAACTTGAGCAAGTATTGTTATTAGGCTCTTATTTTGTTAATCTTAGACGTTTGAGCCTCACAATTTATTGTGAAGTTATTAATTAGGCTAATTTGGAAGCAGTGAGCGTGATTTTTGCCGTAGTTTTTATGATTATAATATTTTGTTTTTGAATTTAAAACTTTGCATTTTATGGTTTTTATGCTTTTGAACTATTAAAGAATCTGTATATCTCTCAACGTCTTTCTCTCATTTACCTCGGCTAGACTTCTTCTGATGTTGGGGTGTTTCAAGAAACGCACATTTTATAACGGACGGGACGTCTCCCAGGTGGACATGCTACGACTAAATAGGGGTTATATTAGTATAGGGCAGCATAAAAAGTACTCAAAACCGGCGTACGAGCATGCTACAACTGATGAATGTTTGATGAAGCGAAAGAAGTGAGTTTGCGTATTGTAATGTTTGTATGACCATTTTATAAATAACCATGAATATATTCTATTTTCTTGATGCCCGTAGCAAGCGTTATCAAAGCAATCATACGTCCCACTTTTCTTTGCAATCGTTATTATATAGGAAAAAAAAAATAGAGATATCGATATTTTTTTGTCAATATCTATCGATGCATTTGAAAAATGTCGATACTTTATACCTATACATAAGCAGCCTATATATATGTCCCACTGTAGGGCACAGGCCTTCTCTCAGAGAGACAGAGTATGGGCCTAATAACCACGCGCGCTCACCGCGGATTAGCGATTTCAAGCGCTGAGATATGTGCATAGCTCAGACACTCAGGTATCCTCAAGATGGTTTCCTTCACAGTTAGCGAGTGGTATTGCTACTATAACTTCACAAATGTACACAACATACAAAACAAAGTCATAGGTACATGCTCGCACCGGGAATCGAACCTGGGTCTCTCGCTTCCGAGTCCAATTTTCTACCCACTAGGCTACCACCGCTCATAGCAAAGCATCAAAGCAATACTGGCCATAAATAAGAACACAAACTGGCTTGCTACCAGTTGCTTTTATTGACGAGCCCTTAATTTTCAGATGTATATGGGGATTTAGTTGTATACAAGCTGAAGTTAGGGTTATTGATCGAAAATTTCTTTATTATACGATAATAAATTTGTACGGTAGGTCCATAGGCGAGATTAATAGTAATTTGTAAGTATTTTTATAGCCTCCGCACGGAGGGTACGTGTGAAGAAATTTTCCATTTCACTCACCTTCAGTGCATTCACAGTGGCTGTCCAAAAACACAATGACAGGAGCTGTGGCCTCCTTAGCGCCAATGATTCTACATCGAACAATGCCTTCCCGCTTCTTCGCTCGTATTATTCTGACCTTCGGTAACGTCTTTAAATGTTCATCCAGTTTCCTTTTCAGATCCGCTGTGGTTAGAGACGTGATAAAATCTCAATAAGGGAGTGTAAGTGCCATGGCATTTGACGATGTAATACGAGTACAATATGTAAGTTAAGCAAACATACATTATTACTCGCCTATGTGCAAAACTGTCTGTTTTAAATGCAATAAAGGATTTAATTAATAAATAAATAAATACGACAGTTGAGTATAAGATAATTCTACACATAACAATGACTTGTCCTTGTCCGAAACTAGGCTAACCTGTGATGTTAATCAGGCAAGGACATCACAAAGATAGAATTACACCGAGAAATACAATAAGGCCATTTGTTTAAATCAAATGCGGTGGCCTCCAGTGGGAATCAAAACCACGCCCTCCGCACTCATAGAACGTAATACGTACTCATGTAAGAATAATCATCAATCAGTATGATTTCTTGCAGTAAGTTTTTCGGTGAACGGTTGATGACAGAGTGTAGGGTTCTCAGCAGCGTGGACAAAGCCTCGTTGTGAAAGCAAATGACAACAGAGGCTTTCGGCAGGTCTTCCAGGAATCTGTTTTTTGCCGTGCACCTGAGAAAATAATATAATATGTTACACATTTATGTAATATAATACAATAATATAATATGTAACTCTTACAAATTTGTTGGTATAATAATAGTACATTACATAACTAGGGCCGTAAAATAAAGAAAGGCCGATATCGCAGAAGTGTAAGGCCCGAGCCGCGTACGGGAAAACCCAGTTTGAGGCCAAGTGACGACATAAAATTGTGTACACAACACGGACTGTAAAATAGAAAGCCCTCTATCGCATATTTATGACCCTCGCCTGCGGCTCGGGCCTTGAATTTCTGCGATATCAGCCTTTCTTTATTTTACGGCCCTAGTTATGTAATCTACTATCTCAACGCACTTGCTCATAAAATGGCTCTAATTTCACCGCAATTAGGCACATAATGACACCTGTAATCAAACTGTGACTTTTTCATTGCTATTATTCACAAGTGAGGTACGGAGTTTTTTCATTTAATTGGTTGAGTTGCTTTGTTCTTAAAAAAAAATCGAAACATAAAAGATTGTGTTGAATAGTAAAAATAAATTAATGTACCTATTGCTTGCTCATTTCATGAAACTTCATATCTAAAGAGATAATTTCAACTTGTACCTTTTTAGCAAATAAACATTTCACTCAAATATAGCTCTTGTTTTCTATGTAATAAAGAAAACTGTGAATTTCCCATTTTGTACGTGACTAAAACACTATCCGCGAAAAGCCAAAAAAAGAGAAACGTCATTCTTCTTTTAGTCTATGGCCGATCGCCATTTTTTACAACTCGTTTTCACTGTTGAAATTATAGTTATTAATTCAAATGTTTACAAGTACTATTTATGAAGAAAAATATTTTTTAGCATTATTTTCTTCACAAGTGTGTTTAAAAACGTTGTATGATACAGTGTGTATTGATAATTACCGTCCTCGGCTCTCATAAGACCCTCACCTAACGGCTCGGGTCACAGGCACAGCGTTAATCACCAACATTACACACCTGTACTATTCTTTCTTTCTTTCAAAATTGCACACCAATTGTAGACAGCAGAGAGTTTCAACTCAAAGATATTTGGATTTATTTGCCAGTTTGTAAAATGTGGTTTCGGTGGCGGGGACTCGCTGGATGCGGGCGGCACAAGACCGGGAAGATTGGAAAACCATGAGGGAGGCCTATGTCCTGCAGTAGGCGTCAAATGGCGAGTGATCAAAATGTGACGTACGAAACTATGAAACGTCGGTAGAGCGGTTTGTTGAACGGTTACTTTACATTCAAGAGGTCGTTTGTTCGAACCTTACTCGCTAGCGGTGATGAGAAACATCGTGCGATGATTTAAGCGCTTGTGATGTTCACATACCTCAGCACTTGAAATCGCTAATCCGTGATGAGCAAGTGTCGTGATTAAGTAAACTCTTACTTTCTCTTTCTGATAGAAACTCTATGTCCTACAACATAGCTAGTACGATGGCGTAAGTCACGCGTTTTGTGGCGCCAAAATGACAGTATTTGACAACTAATGTTTAGGCAGTACATTCATCTCCGTTTACGTGCAGGCAAGATCATTTATTTACAATAGACACACACTCACAAGCAAAGCAAGTGGTCTGTCAAGGTGGCCACATAAAGGATTCGGCAATGCTTATAATGTAGAACACAAATGTCTAGTACATACCAACTATCTCGAACATCTAACAGCGACCGGTTCAGTGGAATAATATCACTCACAAACTTATTGAAAACATGGTCGTCCCATCCCATTTTGACCAGCGCCCTCACGGAACCTTTTAGGTGCTTTCTCAGTATCACTGGCCTGCCTAGTTTACCAGGAGGTAGGTCTTGACTCACTAACGTAGAAGATAGATCGCTGTATGCCTGCTGAGCTTGGTTTGGACCTATGAGTTGCCACGCTGAAATAAATAAGATGTACCTATTCTAATAAAATTCCGTCCAAACGGAGAAGGAATCATTTAAAAAATATTTCGTAAAATCCTGGTTTCTAATTTAACTCCTATTTCTTGTACTATAACAGTCTCTTACCCTCGTTTATTCATTTACTGTTTAAAGGCTGTCAGTTATCTTTCTACCCAACTGCGGCGAAGCCCAAAAGGAGGGTAATGTGTTTGGCTCGTATGTATGTATGTTAGTATGTCCGATTCTATGTTCCCCCATAACTCCTTAACCAATGAACAGATTTTGAAAAATCATATCTCAATCGATTCGTCGTGTTTGCGCGAGTGCCATGGGCTATATAAATTCAACATAAAGCTGACAAAAAAAATAAAAGACCACTAAAAAGACATAAAAAACTGAAATTAAAAAAACAAAATCACCAACTGCTGAGCATTAACTACTAAGCAGGAGGAACCCAAATTCAACAATGTACCTCATTGCGAAATATCTAGGTTGGTCCCGCCTGCTAAGTAGTTGATGCTCAGCAGTCGGGTGGTTGGTGACTTTTTAATTTTAGTTTTTATATATGCACTTTGGCCAACTATCAGGCCAAATATACTACCACTATACTGTTAACAGGGGTCTAATTAAGCACCAACTCTTGTAGGAATCTGGACGTTTGCTATAGAAATTAGTATCGAATTTGACAGTTAGACGATTGTAATCACTCAGGATTTGGTACGCGTAATATAGGGGCTATAGTGCTGTAAGGGTCTAGACAGACGGACTGCATTTCAACTGCATTTCGACTGCAAAATTACAGTTCAGATGCAATTTGAATGCAGTTGCTACGACTGCAATGAAACTGCCAACCAACCAATCAGTCCCATTCCAGTTGGTGTGCAGTTGGCATGCAGTTTCCTGTTTATTTAGTAGTTTTACCAACGGCATTCAAACTGCATGAACTGCAATTTTGCAGTCGGAACGCAGTTCAAATTCCGAAAAGTTAATTTGCCTAGATCCTTAGTGTAAACGTCAGGAAATATATCATCATCAACCCATTATGTCCCCACCGAGGGGCACGGGTCTCTTCCCTGAGGAAGGTATAGGCCATACTCCTAAACGTCAGGAAATATATATTTATCCTCTGTTAATAGTTGTTAACTGACCACATTGCGCATAAAAACAACTGAAAGCTGTTAACGGTAGATTAACAGATTGTTGGTATACGAGAAACCGGGGGTAAGTATGTGAAATATTTTTGGATAATTCATTAATTCATATCTGAGGCGTTCACATACCCCAGCCCTTGAAACTGCCAATCCGCGGTGGGCACGCGTGGTGATTAAGCCGAAGCTGTCTCTCTGAGAGAATGCCTGTGCCCTGCAGTGGGACGACTAATCAGAGACTTCATATGAAGAAAACTTCTATTAGCTTTAAATGCACCTGAATAACATAATTAATCAAAACGATGATATATCTAAAAGCAATATACCAATGACTCATTGATTACAAAATGTTCGTAACAACACAGTTTACTATCAGATGAAGATAACTGCCAATATACTGCTGAAAAGATATTTTGGGACTAAATTTTCTACCTGCACTAAATCACTGGAAAATAGTATAACCGAAAGAAATAGCAAATGCATGAAAAGCATACTGACCTTTGTGACCATTTAATTTCTGTTTACTGTCGGTGGCAGCAACATGACTTCTTGTAACTACATGAATGACAATACCTCTTGGTGCAAACCAATATTTAAGAGGTATATTATATTCTTGCACTACAGTTAAAAAGGCTGTTATCCCTATGATAACTAAAAGTAGAACTACTTTTATGGATTTTTTAAGTAACACCATTTTCGTACCTAATTCTCTCCTGCTCATGATTGAATTGGCTTCAAAATGAAGATTTCATTCATACTTCACTACGGCGAAAGTCGTGTTTGTAAACGACATCCGACATTTCTGGTAAAAAACCGGCCAAGTGCGAGTCGGACTCGCGCACGAAGGGAATCTATATAAAATAAGCAGCCTATATACGTCCCACTGTAGGGCACAGGCCTTCTCTCAGGGAGAGAGTATGGGCTTAATCACCACGCGTGCCCACCGCGGATTGGCGATTTCAAGCGCTGAGGTATGTGAATATCTCTGATACTCAGGTTTCCTCACGATGTTTTCCTTCACCGTTAGCGAGTGGTATTGCTACTATAGCTTCACAAATGTACATAACTTAGAAAACCAAATCATAGGTACATGCCCGCACCAGGGATCGAACCTGGGTCTCCCACTTAATAGGTAATATTCTTTCACTCTGCTTTTAAAGACCGCTGGTGAAGGGGACTGTCTTATTGCTAATGGCAATTCATTCCACAGTCGGACGGCTGTGGCTGAAAAGGAGTTGCTGAAGAACTTCTTCGAGTGAGTAGGTATCTTCAGCAACAGATTTCGAGCTGATCGCAACGTGCGACTGTGGCCGTTATTAATATTGAGCAAAAAAAACGGCAACAAATCACGTTTGTTGTATGGGAGTCCCCCTTAATATTTCTTTTATTCTGTTTTTAGTATTTATTGCTATAACGGCAATAGAAATACATCAACTGTCCAACTATCACGGTTCATGAGATACAGCCTGGTGACAGACGGACGGACGGACAGCGGAGTCTTTGTAATACCCTTTGGGTACGGAACCCTAAAAAACTGATTCCCACACGTTTGCCGACGTAAATAACGCATACGTAGTTGTTTACAGAACTTCTCGTGATATTGACAAAATTTTGAAGTTGTAACAGCAATACCACTCGCTAATGGTAAAGGAAAACATCGTGAGGAATCCTGAGTAGGTGTCTGAGGTGTACATACCTCAGCGCTTGAAGTTGCCAATCCACGGTGGGCACGCGTGGTAATTAAGCCCATACTATCTCTTTGATAAAAGGCCTGCGCCATTCAGTGGAACGTTTATAGGCTTCATTAAAAAAAATATACAAAATACTTTTACACGAATTGCTTAAGTAAGCTAACCTACCCTGCTAGTGCTTACGGCAAAAGTTTCATACGCTATGCCTAACAGACTCAGTTAGGATCTTTGCGCTTGTAAACTTTTTGTCAGTGTGCAAATCCTGCATTATCTATCACCTATTAAGTCCATAGTCCGCAGTAGCGTCCTCAAAGCAAAAAGCCTATAGTCGGTATATACCAGCAGCCTACCTACTTCTCGTTTCACCGTACGACTTGCCCTCTCTTCCGTTAATTAAATACAGTCACTCAGAGCCCTTTAAATGAATCTCTTCATTACATTCATTACTTCGGCTCAAAGCCGGAAAAACCGGCAAAGTGCGTTGTGGGCTCGCGCATCTAGGGTCCGTATAACTAAATAATAATTTGTCCTTCGTGTTCAGTTTACATGTATGCGAGGCATTTGGTTAGGCGGAAAGACGGCCGGTGTACTAAGGTGGCCACTGAACGGTGGCCAAGGTCGACGGTCGATGGGCAGACCACCATCCCGGTGGGCCGACGATATTGTGAAGGTGGCTGGGAAACATTGAATGATTTTAAAAACCTGTTTAGAGGCTAAAAATGGCACCCATTGCCGGGAATTGAACCCGCGACCTCTGGCTCACCGTGCCAGCGCTCTCCGAACTGAGCTAATGGGCAAGTGCAAGCATCGATGAAATTTCTAGCCTCTTTACAAATTTCTCTGTATTACGTGAAATTTTTAGCCTCTAAATAGGTTTTTAAATTTGTCCTCAGCACGGGTTAGTGCAACAAAAAGAATATAAACATTGGATGAGTCTAGCAAAGGACCGGATAGGTTGGCGTGAAAGAGAAGAAGCCTATGCCCAACAGTGAGCTCTGTTTATGGGCTGATAAGATAGATAGATTTAGTGTAATTTTATTTTCTTTCATTCAGTTCGAGACCGACTCGAACATGACCGGTTGTTATATATTTTTTTTTAGACTTATGGTAATTTTTACACGACATCAAAAGAAAGTGAATATGTCAACTGTAGAATATTACTAATTAAATTTCTCAGACCCGAGTTCTATGAAAGAGAAATGAAGTCTCCACATTTACTGTTTTTCAATTCAAGATGCACTAAATCCGAATGTTATTCAAGAAGCACTGAATAAGAACCAATACTAGAAAGTAGTCAGTTGAAGTTTGTCATTAAGGCTGGGTTCTCCGATATTACCCATAAATTAGGTATTTTAAAATATATTTTAATCTCTAATTGTTAGAATTTAATATCTGAAAAAAAATAACATAGACATACATATATTATATAACTTTTCAATGTCCTATCTATGGCCGCCTGGGGTCATAATTTTTATGATGTTTAAACTTTATACCATTAAAAACGATATTCTAAATTATCACTAGATGTGGTTTTATTTCAGCTGTACTGAGTTTTGGATAGTAAAAAGTATACCAAAATTACTGTCACTGCATTTGATAGGTTGTTAGTTAAAATTCTATTAATATTATTTGCATTTCTGTAATTTCAAAAATGCCAATTTTTTCCCCAACTAATCGCTCTCGCAGCGCAATAAGTTCCATACAAATCCGTGCGCTCGGAGAGCCCGGTCTTAAGGTACGCCAACTTTTTTATGTCTATTTAGATATAATTTCCCAATGAAGTCTTACGACATAATTATTATCTGCCGTGTACCACTACATAGCAGATAAATCGTAAAAGTACATAATATGTTTGATTAATAAAGCTTAAAATTATAAACGTTTAATCTATGTAGGACAAATTTTTGTCTTGGACATTGGTGGAGCGCGTAAAGCGTAAGTTTAATAAGCATATTAAGATCCGGATTTTTTCCCAAAATGTCTATCTAAGAAAAAAACTTATAGAAACTGGAGCTATAAACTTTGATTAATGTGTTTCCGGAATTGCACAATTTAGGTGTAAAGCCGTTTAAGACTTATTGTAGAAGATACCATTAAGGTAAATTGAAGTTAACTTACCTATTTTTATAGAAAAATAACCGGAATTCTCAGAAAAGGGAGAGTGCCAGCTTTAGGGTAAATTTAAACAAACTCTTGGTAATTAATTAGCTAAGGATTTCAACCCTCAACGTAAGGCTCCAATTATAACTTAAGCCTGAGAAAAATATGATCGCAAATGTTGTATTAACTGACGTAAAGAAATTTTATGCTTACTTTATTAGCCAGTTTTTAAACACACCTGCTCAATAAAACATGCGGATAACCGTTTTAAAACACTAAGCTTTTAAATCTTTGAAATACAGATTCGCGATTGCAATCTGTTGAATACATTATTTTCCCTTTTTCTCGCTCGCACATTGCAGTATTATATTTATACTACACCTGCTTGGAAAGTACCTTGATACTTTATCAAATTTACGGTAAAAAGTACGTCATTGCATATCGAACAAATATGCGGGGAGAAAACGCATCTGAGCGGGAGAGAAAAGTGTATGAAAATCCATTTCTTACGTGGTTTTTCTTTTTTAATTTTGGGTAAGACTATGCGCCGGTAACCTAAATATCAAAAGCCAAAAAGTTTTTACAGTGAGTTTTTATCTCCAAGTTCGCAAAATGACACTGGCCACTAGCTGTGTGTTGGATGGTGTCGGGCTGGCAGTGCGACCCTGCGGCGGCAGGATAAACAATTTGACAAAAGGACATGTGAAAATTGCAGACGCCATTGGCGCCATTTCCAATTTGTGTGTTGTTTGAGGATTCAGTTTTCGTAGAAAGTAAAATAAAACTATCAAAATGATAAGTAGTGATAGTACTTTCCAAGCAGGTGTAGTATAAAGCACTATCTATCACTCGAGAGAAACTGCGATTCCCGATCTCGGGTGTTCGGTCGACGGTAATCGGTCACTTTCTCCTTTCGGTGAACAATGTACTATTATTCCACCAAACTTTTTAGATTCGGAGAAGTAGTAAAAGACCGGCTAAGTGTGTGACGGGCCACGCGCAGTGTAGGATTCCGTAGAAAAAGAGGGTTTTATGTGCTATACCGAACTTACAACTTCATCATTATAAGTTGGTCGCCTAGTACTCGTTAACTTGTAAAACCTACCTAGCCATAATATTTTCTCTTTTAAGTTAATTATATGTGCTACTGTCCCGAATTTGGTCACGTTGCTATGTCATGTAACCCTACTTGGACAAAAATTGCGCTTTAAAGCTTAATATTTCGAAAACGGAACACAGAGTCTAAAAGTGGTCTTTCTACACCCACAATATTTTTAAACGATTAATTCAACGATAATTCTGGCTACCCATAGCACAGGGAATCCTAGTTTGGGAGCCAGTAACCACTTTTTTAACCTTTTTCTAAATAAAGTTTTTTTCATTTTTTTCATTTTCATACCCCATTTTATGGTACAGGCTAGAAAAAAAAAATTTGAAAAGAAAGTATTGACGAAATAAGTCTTTAATGTGGGCTAGGCCGATAAGCTGTCAGGATGGTAAAGGTGCTCGATAAGCCTACTCCATCTGAAAAACAATGTCCCGGCCACTGCAGCGTCCAAGTGGTCCCTTCACCCATCTAGTGTGAGTGATGGCGCCATTGGATGCTGTATAAATCATCTCATTACGTAGATGCAAAGGCCAAAGTTAGTTGTAATACTTAAAAGTCTAAAATAGCCTAAATAGATGCAATTTTTAATAACTAATTACATAACGGTGGCATTCAAGCCACCCATATTTCAGTGAGCATAAAATAAACTACATACAAATAAACCTTTAAAAATAATCTACTTTCAACAAAAAGAAATAAATTGCATAAACTAAACACATACAATAATTTATAAAAGTACGTAGTGAATAATACATACAGCATGAAGTTATGATGGGGATAAAAGATATAGTTTTAACCGATTCCTAAAGGTATCAATAGCGCACGCGCATACTAGTGCATGTTTTCTGTATTTGTGCATTTCACAGCCTAACAGAATGGACCTTGAAGAAATCAGAGTAACCTGCGGTACTATGAGAAGGGATGTTGAGAATGTGGGATTCAAGAAATCTTACTGGCTTTTCCCCAAAGTGCAGGTTTTGAAACCTTTCTCTGACGTATGCGGGACACGAGGGATTGTTAACATTTTTTTTTATAATAAGGAAAGCATCCAGAGCATAGCACGCAGAACTGATGGCTGATGGGGCGGAAACGTTCTCGAACAGAGACCACATATCGGCGAGCGCAGCGTAGGACGACCAGCCACAAGATGGACAGATGACCTCATCCAAGTGGCAGGAAGACGCTGGACATAAGCCACTTCCACCCGGTCTTTTTGGAAATCCATGGTGGAGGCCTATGTTCAGCAGTGGACTTCATGTGGCTGAATGATGATGATGAAGGAGAGCATGTACAAAATGTTGGCTGACTTCCTTGACACGGTCGGGTTAAGAGAAATGATAGTCAAAGAGCACTCCAGAGTTCCTATTCAATAAAATTGAAGGTACGAAATTCAAACGAAAGCCGGCAAAAACGAACCACGGTCAAATGCAAACAACGCCACCATTCAAATAAACTTTTGACTCGGAAACCCTTAATGAGGCATTGTGGAAACGGGAATTCTTCACTCTTTTCCAATTACACCGCTTAATTGAAAGTAAAAAGTTTGCCGGCGAAAGAAGTTTTTTACTCAGTGTGATAAAAAAAGCAACTCGAGAAGTGGATGCTTTAGTGTTTTTTGTTTTCTCTCAGATTGCTATGCCTAAGCTGAATGTCTGCAGGATTCAACCGAATAAGTAGCCAGTTGGAAAGGGCCACGAACGGCTTGAAAGAAAACATATGTTTGCTGAATCAATACGTATTTACAGTAGTGCAAAGTCCGACTCGTACTTTGTGTTTCGTTTTATTTTAATGTGTGATCAGAACGTTATTTATACTCACCTTGATACAATATCTAGAATCCACCCAGAGCTAATTCACTGGTGGGTTTTAAATTTGTCTAGTCTTCCATCTTTTTTAGGGTTCTGTACCCAAAGGGTAACGTTACCGTACCCAAATTACTAAGACTCCGCTGTCCGTCCCTCCGTCCATCCGTCCGTTCGTCCGTCTGTCACCAGGCTGTATTTTATAAACCATGATAGTTAGACAGTTGAAATTTTCACAGACGATGTGTTTCTGTTACCGCTAACAACAAATAGTAAAAACAGAATAAAATAAATATTTAAGGGGGGCTCCCATATAAAAAACGTCATTGTTTTACCGATGTTTGCTCGATATTAATAACGGCAACATGTAGACGGTTGATACTTATTTATTATTTATTTATTTATTTTTATTTACATAAATATTACAGTAATTAGCTACACCAAAGCGTATTGGCCGGTATTTTAATTTCAGATTTTAATATTTCTTGTCTTCCACTTGTTTTAGTTCAGTTTTTAGAAGATACGCGCTCTGTATATCTAGCTTGTTGAAATTTCTGAATATTTAAGTCTGTCTGTCGCCCTGCTCCTGAAGAATGATAATGGTTCTGAAGCTGAAACGGAGACGTCACTCGTCGCCATTCACAGGCAACTTGACATTTGCTAACGACCGCCTCATTAATCATACAATGCAGCTACTTACGCTACGTTCAGCTTAAGACACCCACAAAAGGCAGATGTATTTCTCTTACACGACCTCGTGGCGCAGCGGCGCATACATATCTGCATACCATGCAAGAGGTCCCGGGTTCGAATCCCGGCTGGGGACAAAAAAAAGACCCAGGTCTTGGATGTTTACATGTTTTCTAACAAACCTTGTACTTATTTTAAAACCAAAAGGTTGAATATTTGATCAAACGCGGCGGCAACAACAGTAAAGTTAGTGTACAACAAGTAACTTTACTCCGTTTAGTTAAGCGCCACTTTCCAACGAAAATGTAAAGATACTCGTATTTTTTTATTTACTCCATTACAATTACAATTTTGCATAGAAACTTCCCTATCCATAGACTACCAAGAGTCAATACGCTACCTTCCTTACCTCTAATACCCCTTTCCATTCTATTGTTTACCACTTAAAGTACTGCTTTCTGTCAATTTTGGAGGTCCGTACACAAAGGATGCTAACTGTCTGTCTAACCTTTAGGTCAGAACTGAAGAGGTTAAAGGGCTCTTATCAAACAAGTCAATCATTGAACGAGAGTAAATTGTTTTCTTGCCACGAGTAATGTTATACTGAACGCACACCAAGTGTAACTAACTAGGGAAGAAGCTCCATTGAATCTGTTGACGTAGCGTCAAGAGCAACGGATAATGGCGCAGACTTGATTGAAAAGACGGTTCTGCTGACTACTTCGAGCCTTTGGTTTTGCTTGCGTGCTTGCTTGTAGGATAGGCATAATGCCCGGCAAATACTCGAACAAATGACTTTGACTTTGTATGGACGTATTTTGGGTTTCATTGATGGGAGACGCGAGATATGACATAAATTCTTCTGACCCTAGTTTAGTCAAATTAATAAATAATAAAAAAAAACACAGATTTCGTGCCTCACACGACTATCGAGCACATTGGAAATGAATTGAGTCATAAATGTCAAGTCAAAAATGTCGTTCTGACTTTTTTTAAAAACACAGGACAAACCTTAGGGCTTAACTCGATTGTCTTTGTTTCAGACTCAAATTGCAAAATTCCAGTGGAGTTTTTCTCGAATTTTTGATATCATTCTTCGTTTCTAAAATATGAAGCGCAAAACTCAAAACTTCGGAAAAACAAATTGTTCTCACTCTTTCGGCCAACTTTTCTAACTTTTTATTATTGACTCACTCGAATAATTCTTGCGCCTTATAGTTCTCGTCAATACGCGTCTTTTGAACCTGTTTTGAATATCATGTCTTCACAACTATCTGACATATAAGGGGATCGCACTTTTTCGTGAAATCGGAGCCTACACTGGAGCGAACGAAAAGACATTTCCAATGTCAAAATGCTCTTACGGGTCCATTGCAAACTTACGTGGTATCTGTTGTAAACTTTCAAATTGTCTGTGGCGCATTATACCTACTTTGATATTTTTTTAATTCAGTTTCAGTCCTCAAATCAAATCGTCATCATCATCATCAAATCATCAAATCCCGCCTGAATCCTAATGTTTGCAAGAGCAATTATTATGGAATTTGACAGTTAGACGATTAGAACCGTTCAGGATTTGGGCGTAATATAGGGGCTGAACATTTTCTGGCAAGGATTTATACATTTCGCAGTATGCGGTTAGAATCTCAGGAAGACGCTGCTGCCCGTCTTCTGGTAATTGATTTCCTTAGTCGCCTTCTACGACTTCCACGAAAGGTAATGGTGCCTGCCAAGCGTGGCGATTATGGCAAAACCCCTCATCGTTATGAAAACCACGAAGGAGGCCTATGTCCTGCAGTGGGCGTCAAATGGCTGATGTTAATGTATGATTTATACATTTACATAAATCATTAACTAAGCATTTATTTATTTTGGGAAGCCCTGGTGTAGGTTAGTGCAAATTTAATTTATTCAGTGTTAATTAATTTAATTTGGTTTATGGTACTAGGATTGAAAAACGTATTTTGGTGAACGTTCAAAATGAGAGCAGCTGCCAAATTCATATTGTTTGATATAATAAAAAATTATTCAAATGGTGCATTTACGGTACCTAAGGAAGAAACCACATGTGGAGTGACCAGTGCAAGGTGACATGTACTCACTCAATACTCAATCAAATCATAAGGCCTTATAAATATTATGCTTGTGACCTGTGGAGTTACTTTGTTAACTTCTTCCCCACAAAATCTTCTTATTCTGAAACTAACAACTTTGACGTTCACTAAGTAAAAATTTTGTTTTTATCTCATATATTTAAATAACGTGTCACAGTGTTTTTTATAGAACTCCTCCGGAACGGCTTCACCGATTTTGGTGATTTTTTTTGTGTCTATTTGTCTATTAATATGGCATAACAAAGTTTGCCAAGGCAGCTAGTAATGAGCAAATTTTTTTAATTCAAATTTGACCTTGAATCGAAGATGCGGCTTTACTTAGCAGAATCTTGACAGCCATCCTCGCCCGCCACTCTGTTAGCGCCTTAGTCCACCGAGTTTCCTGCCACCTGAACTTTCGCCTAGCCTATGTTGCACTTTGACTTTGTTGTTTAGGTGCCAACGTCTTCGTCACAGAATGGTGGCCGAGGATGGATAAATAATCGGTAGTAGCCCAGTGACACGACGGATTAATGATGTACTAAAGCTGTCGGAAAGCAATGGACGAGATTTGAGTGGACCGACAGGATTAGCATGAAAAGGAAGAGGCCTATACCGAGCAGTGACTCTATTCATGGGCTGGATAGATAGATTATAATTATTAATTCCACGACACAATCACTTGTTCTAGTAAAGATAGATGGAAAGATCTAGAGAGCGTACTCAGTTATAATCTAAACGGTAAGAGCATTTTATTAAAAACGGATCTTCCCAATACTCATAGCGACTGGCATTGAACTAAGATTGTTCTACTCTGGGCAGCTTTTATTACATGTAGCATAGAGGTGATAATTCTGAAAAAATGTCTTTAAAATTATGTCGTTGGCTCAGTTCTTGGCAAAACCCATTCAACATTCGGTCTGAAGTGTGAATCAAGAGCGCAATTGTTCAGCACAAAGGGGCGGTAATAAGTTACAGGAAGTCCTTGTCTTGGCTCTGTTTTGGCACGAGGGTAAGCGGAAAACTGTAAGGACGTGAACGGAAACTTTAATGCGTGCTTTCATAGAATAGGATAAAAACCACGTAATGACCCAAAAAAGTAAAAACCTGTCGAGACTACCATTAAACGTGTAAGTTTTCTCACGATGCTTTCTTTAACGGTTTTTTTAATTGTATGAGTAAATTTAGTAATGTTTCATATTTGTAAAAAAAAAATGGGAGTTTATCTGTGTGATCGGCGGTTATGTACAAAACAGATACAAACCTAACTAAAAGATTTGTTATGTTATTTCTGTCATCGATAGGTACTTAGGCACAATAACAAATACTTAAATATGCAAGTATCAGTGAAGCATTGTATTTTAAGCGCCTGAAACCAGCCTTCAGATGTTTATTGACCATAAAAGCCTGAATAATCCTGTTATAAATGCAAATTAGTCATCTATCATAAAATCACAAAGGACCTTTGAAAACGAAATTGTTAAAATTTTCCATTCAATCTTTAGTAGATAACGTTCACGCTTTAAAATAATTTACGACTTTAAAATAGCGCCGGAGCCGCATAAAAGCCGATAAAAAGTGTATTGTGTTCAAAAGTCCTTTAAAGTAGACCTGTTAATACATGTAAGCGCATAGACTCTATCAATAAATCGGCCCGTTTTCATCCACTGCCGGACATAGGCCTTCCCCAAGGCACTCAACTTCTTTCTGCCTCAGCCATCCTCATACCGCTGCCAGCAATCTGCCTTAGGTCATCGGTCCAGTGAGCCGGTGGGCGTCTTACGCTGCGTTTGCCAATTCGTGGTCTTGCTTCGTGCGAACCATGAACTTTACGATGCCTTATAATTGCGAAGTCAAGCATCCTTAGTGATCAATGTCAAGAAAACCTGTATTTTCGGTAACTTTTGTCGGAGTTTACTTGGAGGGTGGACTCAAACTCAATTTAGTTTAGTGAAGGATCAGTCCTTTTTTAAATTTTTTTTTCGTCAATACGTAAGCCACGCTCCAAGTATACAGAGCTTGGAAAATTAACAAAATGGCGTTACTGAGCCTATGAGATATTTTGCGAGAGCAAAGTGGTTATTTCTGACGAGAAATCGGGGCAAAGCTGTTAGCTATGACTTATAATTTGACTCATATCGCTTGTGGCAAAATATTGAGTGTCGTTTAACGTTCATAGTTCAGTTTTAGATTTTTTACGGGTTAAGTGAGGAAATTGCAGGTGTAATTCTGTTTTTGTTGATTGATTAATTCGAAGTCAACCTATTGTTACCCGACTGTGCAAACAAAATAGGGTTTTTCGTGAATATGTATAAATTGCGTATAGTTTATTTATGAGTAAGTAGAGCTCAAAAAGCTAAACCAATAAAGAAAAGATACGTGTGAAATTAAAGGTAGTGATGACGCGAGTAGCAGTAACCGTAATAATGCGACATCATGAAAATAAAAAATGGCGCACGTCTGCTGTCATATTTATAGTAACAAGCTATTAAAAAGATTCACATAAAAAATATAAGAGATAAAGTGACAGCTAAAATAGTAATAATAACAAAAATATAATCATCATCAACAGCCATTTGACGCCCACTGCAGGGCATAGGCCTCCATCATGGTTTTTAACCATAAAGGGTTTTGCCATAAATAATGCGGTTAGAATCTCAGGAAGACGCTGCTGGTCATCTCCTGGTAATGTGTTTCCTTAGTCGCCTTCTTCGACATCCACGGAAGGAAATGGAGTGACGCTGTTCTTAATCCGGCGCCACGCGGAATAATAAAACAATAACAAAAATATAATCAAATTTGAATATTCAACTTTACAAGATTTACATGAAATTTGATAACATGTTTCGCCTGCTGAGTTTGAAAATTCAACATCTCAATGGGCTTCATTTAAAATATTTTAGCAGTCGGGTTTTTGTTTTTATAATGAGTTATTTTTATAGCTTACGGACACGTCCTAAAGTAGCTGAGCACAAGCGATATTCATAGAAACGTCGCCGGATCATCCATTAAGCAAAGGCAGACGGCGTGATTAAAGTATAATTAAAGTTCGGCGAGACTTGGCAAAGTTTGGTGATCGTCAAATCCGGGTGGCCCCCTAAAACCCGATTGATATTCACCGTCACACTTGAACTGAGTCTGGGATTAAAACTTAATGCTTGATTGGTCTGTCGGGGATCTAATGAGACATTACTTCTCAAGAGGGACAACCGTATATTAAAGTGTTGGTTCGCTATCTGTCTTGTATTATGTTGTATTTATGTGACTTGTTTTTCCTTTAATAACAAGTATTATGCCTTTTTTTCTTGTATTGTGATAATTTGTCCCAATAAAAGTCTTTCTTCTTCTATCAAGATGCAGAATGCGCCAGGCTAAGATATACTGAATGACCTCTATCTTTGCAGACATTCATGTTACAGGACTTTTGCAGAAGGATTTAAAACACAAACAAGAAAACACATTAGCACACAAACACACAGCTAAAATAGTTTTCTACACGTGGACTCCAAAAATAGCAAAATTTGGCACTTATTGATAAATTAAAGGGCTAGATTTTTTCTTATTTTGTCACAGATTTTGGATATGAAAAGTAAATATCGTTTTATTGAGTAGACGACGGGACTGAACCAAAATTAACATATGTATCTACTTGTAGTCTACTTGTTAATCTGCTGGCTAAACGACTCAGCAATGTAAATCGAATTGTCAGAGCAAACCATGGATTTTAGGTGTTGAAAAGTAAACTAAAACTCGACTGTTCTTCTTTAGCGGTTGAAATGTCACAAAGACCTTTTCTCAATCAAGTTTTCCGAATATATATCAATTTTTTTGCTTAATCCAACGACGACATCATCAGATGAAGCAACCAAAGCGCTCACATTCTGTTATTGGTTTACGCGAATGAACGAAATTCCTTAGGTACGGCACGGTGATTCCTTTGCCTCGATGCGATAATTTACTTTGGCGCAACCGATTCTTTCGGCTACGATAGGTGCCTTTGAATCTTCTTCCATTTTTGAAACAGTCGCTTTTATGTTTTTATAATAATATAGGTATTATTTTGTCAGATTGGCTATCCTTAAAGGAGGGCTGGTCCCAACACTTATAAACGGTAGCGAGACTTGGGTATGGGGAAAGAAGCAAGAAAGTATGATAAATGCAGTATAAATGAGGTCCTTGAGAAGTCCGTCCGGTGTTACTTTGAATGACAGGATACGCAATAGTTTGAGTAGAGAACGTTGTGGACTGAAAGAGGATCTAGTGAATAGAATTGAGTAAAGTAAGTAAGTAAGTAAGTAAGTAAAGTAAAGTATCGTTTATTCATGTACATGGGTAAATAAAATAGATCTTTATATACAGAGTTTCAGTGCATTCCATGTGCTGCCCGTCTGGGCGTATGAATATTCCTGCAAGCATGCAATAATTATGTCAAATCAAATTATAAAATTGTTGTGATTAAATGTCAAATTTAAAGTAGACATTAAATTGTTTTATCCTCTAAAAAGTCAATAATTCTGTAGTAACATTTATCAATCAGTAACTTAAATAAACTACTCTTGAATAAATTTAAATGCATGTCCTTAATATCATTTGGCACCTTATTATATATCATTGGAGCCATAAATAAAACACCTTTTCTCATCAATGCGGTCCTGCATCGTGGTAAAAGCAGCCTGTGGCGATGTTGCGTGCGAAGACCTTTGTCACGTATTGTGGAGATTGCAACAAAATATTTCGGATTTGTCTTTACAAAGACTGCTATCTCAAAAATATAAAGCGAGGGCAAAGTAAGTAGGTTGAGTTTCTTAAAAAAAGGGTCTACAACTATCAATTGTTTTAAGTTTACACATTGAGAAAGGAATGTTGCGTTGGTTTGGACATGTGGAAAGGACAAAGTAAGAAAGATTGACCAAGCAAGGATATCGAGCGAATGTAGGTGGACATACTTCGATCAAATAAGGTATGTATTAGCAAAGAGAAAGATGAAAAGTACCCGAAACCTGCGTGCGTGCAACGACTAATGACTGTTGAGGAAGTGAAAGTGATCTGTCAGGATCGTGGCAAGTGACAGTCCCTGGTCGCTGCCTACCCCTCTGGGATAAAGGCATGAGTTTATGTGTGTGTATCATCATCATCATCATCATCATCATCGGCCTACGCTTGTCCACTGCTGGACATAGGCCTCTCCTATTGCATGTGTGTATATTATTTTACTTTACCCATTGTGTAATGTAGAAAATATAGAGGTATTCGAATTAATTATCTGCTTATCTCAGTATATGAAATTCATTGCTCTTATTTCAGATCTTGTTTAATATTGTTCAACACACTGTCACAACACCTACCATCAATATTATTATTAGCCACGTCACACGCGAGTGTCAGTCAAATCTGGCGTAACAATAACGAGACACCGACATCTCCTCCCAAAACAGACGAGAAAAACAATTTATTTCGGCAATTTCCGAACGCCATATCGAATTATCCGCTGTCAAACAACCGACAACGGATTTCTGGGGATAAAATCCGGTTTCAGCCGGATACTTACGTCAATGAACCGCCATTTATGGAATGAGTGAATTATTTTCACGTTGAAAAGTACCCTTTTAGTTTTTGTGGCGTAACCTACGAACAAATAACTTCCACACGAAAAAATCACTTGCCCTGCTCCCAAACTAGGATATCCAGTGGTATGGTAACCAGGCAAGGATGTCACAATACACACGGAAATACACCCAGACCAAAGTTATTTGTACAAATATAGCCCCTAGTGGCTGAAAATCCCGAGAGGCTTCTTACAAATTCACGCTCAAAAAACGGGACCAATCTGATTACTGGCCAGATGATAATTTTTTACTAATGACTTCATTTCTAGTAATAATTACTAATGACTTTGTGTACGGGCCCGTTGTTACTGTCAATCCCAACGGCGGTTGTCTGGTTGAAATTTGAATGCAGAAGAGAGTTTGGTTCAACAGACAGACAGACAGCGGAGGCAGAGTCCCCCAGAGGGTCCCGTTTGGCAACGTTCGGGTACGGAACCCTAAAAAAGAATGCGCCGATGTGTAAGAAGGTCTATAATGCACAAAAAAAACTGTGTACAATTCAACAGCGTTGAAGTAAATAGGTCGCGCGTATAAGCGCTCATGATAGCGTACACTCTTAATCCATTTGCTCGAAACCTTTTTACACTTATAATATAATTATCCTTAAACTATGATTAATCCTGTAAACTATGTTTAAGGATATTTTACGTCTAATTTTTCGTCAAAGCAATGCTATAATGACCAAAGCAGAAATGCAGCACTGTACCTGTTTATGCATAATCCTATTTATATTCTAACGCGGACAGCTCTTGCCCACAATTCCGTTCCGGGTGCGCAAAATTATTTAACTTCGTCGCTGTTGCTTGTTTGTCTGCTTACTAGGACTTCATAGTTTGAGCCGCAAAGATGGCTGAAATAGATTTTTACTTTTGTTTTCTTTATTAGACATTGACATATCCCTATCTGAGATTTTAAATTTTTTTAAAAGTACCCGAAACTGACGTGCGTACATGCAACGACTAGTGAATGTTGATGAAGCGAAGTTTGTGAGGATCTTGGCAAATGACAAACCGTCCAAACAATATTTTTATGGTTTTATTTTGTAATTATTCCTAAGTTGTTACGTGTCTTCTATCGTATAAAAGCAATGTCACTCTAATCTAAGTCAGACGCAAGTTTCCTATTTTTGTCGGAGAAGAGTCCGACTAGGTTCGCTCTTATTCATAGAGCTTGATCAAAGTGACGGAACTCCCGTCGTCGGTTGCTGAGACGAATTCTCATTACACAATTAGGTTTTAGTTCAAATATATTTTTTTTGGAGAGTCATTTAATAAAAAATGCAGGGTAAAGGGAGGTTGGTAGCCTAGTGGGTAGAACATCGGACTCGGAAGCGAGAGACCCAGGTTCGATTCCCAGTGCGGGCATGTACCTATGACTTGGTTTTCTAAGTTATGTATATTTGTGAAGTTATAGTAGCAATACCACTCGCTAGCCGTGAAGGAAAACATCGTGAGGAAACCTGAGTATCTGAGCTATTCACATACCTCAGCGCTTGAAATCGCCAATCCGCGGTGGGCACGCGTGGTGATTAAGCCCACACCCTCTCCCTGAGAGAAGGCTTGTGCCCTACAGTGGGACGTCTATAGGCTGCTTATGAGGGTAAAATTTCCTGGTGTAGATAGATAGCGACCCAAAAGCATCGCTCTCCATAGGGCCCCGGTGCACTTATTTTCAACAATTTATATATAATAGGCGTTGAGGAAAGTGGAAATTCAAATAGAGCTTGCAGGCACACTAGTCTACTGAAACTTGCCTTAACGGTACTGAAGATGGTTTTGTGTGTTCGGCAATTATGTGTGTAGTATTTTTTTGTAAAATACCCGAAGTTTCATAAAAAAACACGACATAGTATTTTTAGAGTTCTGTTTGACTTGAAAAACTTTCTTTATCTCTTCTAAAAAGCAAACAGTTTGAATAAA
Source organism: Yponomeuta malinellus (assembly GCA_947308005.1). Taxonomy (NCBI): domain Eukaryota; kingdom Metazoa; phylum Arthropoda; class Insecta; order Lepidoptera; family Yponomeutidae; genus Yponomeuta; species Yponomeuta malinellus. The sequence goes on along the minus strand of OX371006.1, from coordinate 6,905,370 downwards.
TGGGTGAAATGCTGAATACAAAATAAATATAAAATGTAAAAATTAAAGGATGGACCCCAGATTATTTTATACAATACAAAAAACCTAATTTTTCTAGTTTTGCTTTTGCTCTATCGTGAAAACAGTAATACACAATAAATTTCAAGCTTAGTTACATAGCAGTGTCTATTGTACAAAAACAAATAATAAAAGCCGCCCCATTAGGTATTATGTATTAGCGTCTGTAGTTATTAAATATACAAAATAAAAGTTGTTATAAATATTTGAAGTAAATACGTAATACAATACTGGCGATTTGCGTGCTCTTAATTATTTCGTGTTCTCAGTTGATTTCCCCAAAAATAACACTATATTATTTTTAAATTTCGCGCTCCTTTACATCATATTTTACTTACTTACCTTAAGTGTATTTATGGTGGCGAATAATTCAATTAGGAGAAGATAAATACATCCTTATGTGGAAAATGGAACCTTGCTCAGTAAAAGCTCGAGCGTAGAAAATCCAAATAAGGTGGTTGAAATTCAAAATCAGCGTCCAAGTAAATACGTTATACGACTTCATCATCAACCCACTATGTCCCCACCGCCCTCGGGTGTCTTCCCTGAGGAAGGTATAGGCCATACTCCACCACGGGGGCCAAGTCCGGATTGGTGGAGGCTTGTAGACTAGTGGCTCGTCTAATGTCAGAAGTTGTCAAGCCGCCCTAAGGCCTCTGACTTGGCTTAACGACTGCCATATATCGACGGCAGCCGACACCAACAGCTTAACGTGCCTTGCGAAGCACGGAACCGCTCGGAAAAATGCCACTAGCGTTAGGCATAGACGGCGACCCGTCTGTTGTTGCTTAACCTTCGTGATCGTTTAAGATCACTCAGACAGCCGGGGCTACGAGCGACTCGCTGTCCTATAACACGTATTTTTAGAGTTCCGTAGTCGACAAGGAACCCTTATAGTTTTGCCATGTCCGTTCGTCTATCTGTCTGTCTGTCTATCTGTCTCTCTATCGGTCTGTCTGTCTGTCTGTCTGTATGTCTGTAAAATCTAAATTTTTTTAGGTACCACCCCTACTTCTAAATTGCGGATGCAATTTTTTTCTCGCCTATACCACAGTGTGGATATTGTTGGATTGGTCGTCAATAGTACATTGTTCACCGAGAGGAGAAAGTGACCGATTACCGTCGAGGGTGTCGTTTGAAGCCCGAGCCGTAGGCGAGGGCTTTAAAACACCCGAGATCGGGAATCGCAGTTTCTCTCGAGTGATACATAGTGCTTTATACTACACCTGCTTGATAGTTTTATTTTACTTTCTACGAAAACTGAATCCTCAAACAACACACAAATTGGAAATGGCGCCAATGGCGTCTGCAATTTTCACATGTTCTTTTTTCAAATTGTTTATCCTGCCGCCGCAGGGTCGCTCTGCCAGCCCAACACCATCCAACACACAGCTAGTGGCCAGTGTCATTTTGCGAACTTGGAGATAAAAACTCACTGTAAAAACTTTTTGGCTTTTGATATTTAGGTTACCGGCGCATAGTCTTACCCAAAATTAAAAAAGAAAAACCACGTAAGAAATGGATTTTCATACACTTTTCTCTCCCGCTCAGATGCGTTTTCTCCCCGCATATTTGTTCGATATGCAATGACGTACTTTCTACCGTAAATTTGATAAAGTATCAAGGTACTTTCCAAGCAGGTGTAGCATAAAAAATATTGTAAGTGTAGGAAGACCATTTTTCGATACGTTTGCGAAATATTAAGCGCAAATTTTTTGTTACAGCCCCCCCACTCTCCTGGCTAAACAGTGGGTTATAGAAACGTGAAAAAAATCTATCACATATTAAATACATAAGCAGCCTATGTACGTCCCACTATAGGGCACAGGCCTTCTCTCAGGGAGAGAGTATGAGCTTGATCATCACGCGTCGTGCCCACCGCGGATTGTCGATTTCAAGCGCTGAGGTATGTGAATAGCTCAGACACTCAGGTTTTCTCACGATGTTTTCCTTCAGAATTAGCGAGTGGTAGTGCTACTATAACTTCACAAATTTACGTAACTTAGAAAACAAAGTCATAGGTACACGCCCGCACATCGAACCTGGGTCCCTCGCTTCTAACTCCAATATTCTACCCGATAGGCTACCACCGCTGTTGTAGCACATATAATGCACTTAAAAGGAACACTATCACCGGTAAGTAGACTTTACAAGTTAACAAGTAATAGGCGACCAACTTATAAAAGGAAAACTTCGTGGAAATTCTATTGAAAATTACCTTGATGAAGTTGTTAGTTCTGTAAAGATGGTAAAACGGGTTCCGTCGAAGGAGGGGCCTTCTACGAAACCCTCCACTGCGCGTGGCTCGACACGCACAACGCACATGGCCAGTTTTTCGTACAGTATTAACAGTTACCTATTACTTTTGATAGTCTTTATAGTTTATTTAATACCAAACATAAATATAATGTCAAGAATGTATAACCAGAAAACCGGTATTTATAAATAATTTTCAATAAGGAAACAATTACATTTTTTCACATACAAATTGACAAGGACAATCATTTATGATGCACTTTTTATTAATTTACGAAGGAAATATCGCAAATAGAAGTACTCAATCGTACTTTTGAGTTATAAGAAGCATTAACAGAACAATTTATAAATATTTTTTGCACTTTTCTTCTGAATGCTTCTCTGACATTGACAAGACGAAAATAGAACCTTGGTCATTTGACCATCGTAAGTAGTCCGAGGGGAAACAAAGATAACGTCAACTGTGACGTGTCTATTAGGTAAATTGTACATGGTTGTCATTTTTGTGGTAAAATTGCGCCATGTAATACCGGGACTTTCTACAAGACTCTTTAATCCTATGAGTAAGAGCCTAGGCACACGGTGCGTCGCGGAGCGTACCGTGTGGTATACCATGGGCTTAATCACCACGCTTAATACCATATTTATTTCTTCGTAATACGCCGCAGCGACACCGTCGGGCGTCGCGCCGCCCCCGCAACGCATTGTGTACATAGGCCCTAAGCTCTTATCAATAAGTAGAAAAGTATCTACGTAGATAACTTATGTAATATATTATTATTATACTTCAACAGTCCTGAGTTTGAAACATGTAGTACCTATTGAAATAACTCTTCAGAAGTTACTCATTCCAATTGATGCGTACGAACGCGATGTCGTGTCCATTAGGTAAATCGTTTTAAGTCGTGGGTTAATATTAGATAATTAATTGTGCACTCAAGAGAAACGATATCGAGTATAAAGGTCGACTGTACCTGCTGTGTATCTACAGTCCAGCTAGAAAGACAAAGGCAGCGTGTAGCCGGGAACAAATTTAATTCCGTGGCCACATCGTGCTTTGCCAAATCGGACGTTATTGCAGGACAAAATTTCCTTCTAACATTAGCGGGTCGACAAATTCAAAATATTTTGTTAAAATATTAAATTAAAAACAAACACCTTAAACAGATTTCAACCGTACCTAACATAAACCTCCTTGGTGCTCCGATTCTGGAAGGAGCGATGCCTTGCTTCACTGAAAATCTCATCAAATAGTTTGAATTTCCTCTTTTCGACTCAGAGAAATAAACACTGTGTTTAGTCCGATTGTTGCCTTTTCGTCCCAAAATTTACTTATGTATTACGCTGCTCCTCATTTTGGAAACACAAAGACCTTCTGGAGCCCCTTGACAAAATTCTAAAACAGTCCCTCACCAAAATCCTAAATTGTCAGATGAAAAGAGTTGGGAGCAGGCATCGCTGCCAATCCGCCACGGTGAACTTTGCATAAGAAAAAAATCCAGGCCGGGAGGGGCCCGGCATCCCTGTCCTCGGCTCACAACGTGCAAGACCTCTTCGTTAAGATCACTAACCGATCACTCGGTAACGTGGAGGAACGCCTGGGTACAGGCCTGTCCGGGGGAAGATCTACCGACCGTGCTTCGCTCACAAAGGCTGTGGGACGAGCCGCTCTGCAAAGTGGTTAAAAACAAACTGCTAGAAATGCAGAAAGCCCTGCACAGCGTGCTCGTCTCGTAGCAGTGAGTGAGCCGGAATCCGGACTTTGTCTGCGTGCATTGCCATCGCCTAAAGTTTGGAATGATGCTAAACGAAATAAGTTTGACGCTAGCCGTAGGTCTGCGACTCGGCGCACAACTGACTGTGCCACATCGCTGCCTCTGCGGAGAAAACATCGACTGTCTGGGTCAACAGGTGCCAGCAGACTTCCGGGCTATGCGTCGACATCATCCAGATGGCTCTTACCACAATCAACGTACTAGCCATTCTAGAGCAAACAATGTAGCCCGGGACGATGGCAAGAGACCAGATGGGATGTCGTTGATCCCATAGAAAAATTGGAAAACCCTGGTGTGGGACGCAACATGCAATGTCCCACATCCAGGCCACCTCCACAAGAGCCGGCGCTGCGGCATCAAGCGCAGAAGGTATCAATCGGTGCAAGTATGGGACTCTAGCACAGAGTCACGTATTTGTGCCGTTTGGTGTCGAGATACTCGGACCGTGGGAGCCCGAGGCGCGACTTTTCTTCAAAGAACTATCGTCGCGCCTCATCGACATGACCAGGGACTCGCCTTCCAACGAGGCCACGTAGCGAGCATACTAGGGACCCTTCCCATAGGCGGCGATCTGGGCACAGTTTTCTATGTTTAGTTAGGTACATTTATTTATAGGTTAAAAAAACAGTAAATATGGTTATTTTATAATTTTTCATGTAAAAAAAATTATCTTATAATTTTATTTGAAAACTAACTGACCCGGAAAACGTTTTTTTGCCATATCAATTAGCCTTCGAACCATTCTAAGACTATACACAAAAAATATCATAAACATCGGTGATCTGCTTCGATTCGGAGGAGATCGATAAAAAAAACAGTGACACGAGATTTTTATATAGTACATTATAAGGTGCAATCTTGAGGCAAAACATGAGGGTCAGCAGATGCTGGTAAGTAGATACCTACTTAAGTTCTTTGCGTAAATAGTGTAAGTGCGATCATTTGTTTAATTGATACTTTTTCACTTACTTAAAAAAATCTATATAATGGTATAATGGTTAATACGCTTGACTACCTAAACAGAGGTCTTCAGTTCGATTATCACTGGAGACCGTTGCACTTGATCTGTGCAAATGGCCTCAGTCTGGGTGTATTTCCATGTTTGTGACGACCTTATCTGGTTGCCGTAGCACAGGGTATCCTAGTTTGAGACCAGGTCAAGTGATTTTACTATGTGTAAGTTATTATTATTTTAATAATTACAATTCGACCGGGCATTAAATCAATATTGAAGGCCGTATGCACGAAACACTCTTAGTTTATTTTAAACATTTTAAGACGTTCGAAACAGAACTGCAGAGTAACTTGACAGTGTACTGAACAGCGATGTCAGAGGTAAGAGAGCTTTATTAATAAGTACCTAAAACTGCAGCTTTTGGTAACAAAACAAAAGGGGCACATCTGTCGTTATGCCAAATGACAAATTGCCATGTCACACGCTAGAAACAAGAGCCTTTGTTGGTGCGGGCTTGTATTAAACGCTTCGGTTAAGTTTTAAGCACTATGCGTTTAGTTTTGAGTTGGTGGAGTATTTTAGTGAGGTATGGTATAGCTTTGGGGGTAGACTGGCCGTCGGTGTTACTTTCAAGTAGTTAAGGAACCGACCCTTCTGGAGAAATACGGCTTTAAACTATTATTATTACGGCTTACAACAAAAGAATAGTTTCAAGAAATCGTTGTCGATTTGTATACAAGAAAAAAAATACAAGGGAATGAGAATTTTGTAAATAAAACATATAGGTACTTAATTGTACTCAACAATTTGGTTTCATTTTAGTTTTTCTGTCTGAAAGAGCCTGAAATAAAGTTCTGCTAGTCCGCTTGTAGAAATTTTGCTATTTTTATTAAATGGTCAGTGGTCACTAAGATATTTCCCTGCACAAAACGATAGCAATGTCTTCCTAATAATATCACGTGTATACTGGCAATTCTAAAGTACTTAGAAACTGGAAATTTATGCGTTACATTAAACCATTTTCGGTGGAGGTTGCGTCTGTGTCTGAACGCACCTCTTAATTTTCAACTCAAAAACTACATTATTTCCTTTTCATTTCTTCTAAACTGTGAACAAGACCTTCTTTGTTCTGTCTATCTGATAAAATGAACTTCTATTAGTCCAGTTTTTGTCGTTTGCTATTTTTGTTAAGCGGCCGCCTGTGGCTATAAAGACACTTCCTTGTACAAAACGATAGCAATAAGTCTTCATTATGATATCACCCGTAAACTGGCAATCCTAAAGTATTTAAAAGCTGCAAAATCGTGCATAACATTATGACATTTTCGGTGGACGGTGCATTAATTAATAACCTGTATGTAAACACACTTTTTGAGTTCTAACCTACGGACTAAAACGCAATATTTCCTATTCGTTTCCTCTAAACTGTGAACCAGTCTTTTATTCTGTTTGACAAAAGTGCCTGAAGTGAGCTTCGGCTAGTCCGCTTGTAGTCGTATTGCTACTTTTGTTAAACTGCCGCTTGTGACCATAAAGACACTTCCGTGAACAAAACGATAGCAATAAGTCTTCATAATAATATCACCCGTAAACTGGCTCGCCGCCCATCCCTAGAGGACTTTCCAGACTCTCGATATGTGGGGCTTAGGCCAAGTATTGAATTGCTCTTTAAAATGAAAAGCTGAAAAATTTTATCGAATCGACTAAGAGTATATTTAACTTTTGAGCTAAGACTTTACTAAGAACTCCTCGTGATTAATTAAAGCATGAATTCATAATTACGCATGCAGCAGATTCACAGAGCTTAATCATGATAAAGCATTGTGAATTAGAGCGGAACGTAGACGGGCTTTTTAGACAAAATTACAAGTAAGTGAATCCGGACCCAAATTAATATTTGTATTTTGTACCTACCGGAACAAATTTATGTGTGGTTGCTCGTACAGCCGTAGCCGACTTGTTTTAAATTTCCTAGAGGTTCTATTCGATATATTTAAGCATTTTTGACTGCCTCGTTTGTCAAGCGGTTAACAGGCTTGACTACCAAAACTGAGGTCGTAGGTTCGATTCGATTTGTGTGTAAATAGCATCAGTATGGTTGTATTTCTACATTTGTGATGACCTTGCCTGGTTACTATAGCACAGTATTTTAGTTTGGGATAAGGATAAGTGACTGCGTTTTAAGTTGTTATTATTTATTTATTAATACTTTTACTGCATTAATAATTAATTATCATACATTTTATAATGAAGATTTGTTTATTTCAGTGTCAAGACTGGCGCTTTGTTTACACATTTGCGTTGTTTTAAATAGGGTTACGCCGGCGTCGGTTTAAAAGAAAAATGTCTGGACCTGTTATAATTTAAGAACAAGATAATGTTTCTATCTGATTTAGGACGGGATAATCTATCAAACAGTGCTAAAATGAATTCGTTATAGCTTTACAAGGGCAATAGTTGATAGACTTTATGATCGCCACTAAAATTGAATACAAAGGTCCGTCATGAACAGAATTTCCATGCGCCTACACCCAGGTTCAAAGGAAGGACTGATTTAGCTATCGGCCTACCACTGTCTTAGTTTGCCTCAAACAAGTATTGTTAACGGACTTAATTTTTCTTATGTGACTAAGTCGATGCACTATTATTTGACTAGGCAATTCTTATCAAAGTTAGGCTAACCTTTTGGTTTAACAATATTAATTTTCGAAAAAACAGAACACTGTGCATTCTTAAGTAAAAAGCCGGAACTACCTTAAAAAATCCATCGGCCACAAAAAGGTGGAGATATGGCAAAGAACTAACCGGAAATAGCTCATTTAAAATACAGTGGGGCGCCGACGCAGACGGAAACGGGCCTCTACACTCGAGTTGGTGTATTCTTAGAGGCCCTAAGAAACCGAAGTACTTGACTTAGGTAATTTTTACATAAATACATACATACTTATCGTGTGACGCCGGATTAAGAATAGTGTCACTCCATTTCCTTCCGTGGATGTCGTAGAAGGCGACTAAGGAAATCAATTACCAGGAGACGGGCAGCAGCATCATCCTGAGATTCCAACCGCATACTGCGATCGCCAACCCGCCTGCCAAGCGTGGCGATTATGGCAAAACCCCTCATGGTTAGGAAAATTATCTCATTAATTATTAATTAATTAATATTAGGCGTCAAATGGCTGATGATGATGATACATACTTAAACTCACGCATGTATCGCCTGATGAAACAAGCTGAAACTCAACCGATGTATTCATAGAGGCCTTAAGAAATTATAGAATTTAGTGTAGGCAACTTTTCCGTACGAAATAAACTAAAAGTCGACCGGCCGCAAAAACCCCAATCTGAAGTTATCACATAAATACAGTCTTCAAGGTTATAAATATTTTTTTAAAACAAACTTATTCAAAACATTTTGCCAAAAAAAAATCTATGTGTTCTATAGGCTCGTGATTAAAAAGAGATTTAACGACAATGCAATAGAAATGCCAATCAGGCCACGCGCAGAAGAAAGGGTATTTTATCTGCTTCACACAACTGTCAACAAAGTCATTTTCAATGGAATTTTATGTAGTTTTCCTTTTATAAGTTAGCTTTTTATTTTAAAAACGGATCCCGAAATCGAAAAATGGTTTCCAACACTCAGAATATTTTTAAACGGCCAATCCAACGATAACCCACACTACGGCGTAAACGAGAAAAAAAATGTATCCTTACGTGTGTACCAAAAAAAAAATTTTTTAAGATTTCATTCTACCGACAAACGGCGTGATTAATATATCCATGCCAAATATCATCTTTCTAGTATTTGTCGTCTCTGTGCTAAGCCACGGACGTAAAGACGGGCAGACAGACAGACGGACGGACGTGGCGAAATTATAAGGGTTCCTTGTTGACTTCTGAACCCTAAAAACGTATTTACTCTGGTAAATACACGTTTAAGCAAAAGAGGTCTATCAGGATCGTAGCAAGTGATGAAAACTGGTCTCTTCCTACCCCTCCGGGATGCAGACGTGAGTTTATGTGTGTAAAATATATGAATCACCGACCCTTTTTTTTAGCGCATGTTTGTTTTTGGCCCTACAGAGTAGGGCCTCAGGAAATAAAGTCGACAGTGGCATCTCGACGTCAGTTAATGGCGACGTTTTGAAAGAAAACCCAACGATAAAATCGCCGCTTCATTAAAACGTCTAGTCAACTAGATGCAAAGTGACTCGATGCACTTTGCCGTGCTCGTATCATTATACTATTCAATGAATTTACTGCTTCAAATAGCTCAATTAGCTTACATAAAGATTATTTCAGCTAGCAAATTATTTTTTACATTTTTCTTTTAATTTAATAGGTGACTAACTGACACGCATATTCACCTGGATCGAATCTTGTCGAAGTAAATTTATTAGTTGCCTTTGTCCTATAGTTTACCACTTTCAATAGTTTTTTCCTTTACCTCACATCATGATCATCACCATAAGCAGCCTATATATGTCCCACTGTAGGCACAGGCTTTCTCTCAGAGAGAGAGAGAGAGTATGGGCTTAGTGCCTACTGCGGATTGGCGATTTCAAGCGCTGAGGTGTGTGAATAGCTCAGACACTCAGGTTTCCTCACGATGTTTTCCTTCACAGTTAGCGAGTGGTATTGCTACTATAACTTCTATAGTTCTTAACCATAGTGCTTCCAAATCAATCTTAGCATTGAAAACATTTTATTAATGGAAGAGGCAAAAGGGGCCCTTTTTGCCTCTTGTACTAACTTTGAGTTTAATGCAACATTCGAACTGTCTATTCTCGGCCATTTGGCTGAACTAACCAATCGGAGCTTACCTAGTACCGAAGCCGATATCACATATCGATTACCTGTGCAGCATTGTGTGCAGATATGTTGTCTAGGTTCAATTTAATTACAATTATATGGACTTGATCATACAAGCTGACAGGATAAGTAATGTAAGTAATGTTTATTTCGTTTATGGCTCGTCATCACTTAATAGATTTGGGAGAGAAGAATTAAGTCTCCAAAATATCAGTAATTCAGCTCTATAATGTATTTTTACTTTCCGTGTAGCGCCGGATTAAGAATAGCGTCACTCCATTTCCTTCCATGGAGGTCGTAGAAGGCGGCTAAGGAAATCAATTACCAGACGACGGGCAGCAGCGTCTCCCTGAGATTCCAACCGCATACTGAGATCGCCAATCCGCTTGCCAAGCGTGATAATGGCGAAACCCCTCATGGTTATGAAAACCACGAAGGAGGCCCGTGTCCTGCAGTGAGCGTCAAGTGGCTGATGATGAATGCATTTGTTTGCTAGGTACGTCTCCACTCACAGTTTACAGTGAAGAAAGATTTACAGTTTGGTTAGGGCTATGAACCGGATAAACATAAAACAGAAGAATATTTCTTATCCTACTAAAGAAGAAGAGAATTAATACAAAAATAGAAACCACATTTATGCATCACATAAATTAACTTGAATTCGACGATTTTGAAAGGCCCTCAACACATATAAAAAAAGTGTTATGTCTTTAGGGTTCATGTTTAATTAACTTTTAATTATTTGACCTAAGTGAGTGATAAACTTAGAATCCTTATGTCATCTCAAGTAACAGGGTACATAAACTGGTAGGCGTATTTTTATTTCTGTAACAGTCAGTTCTTAGACTGAAAATAATATAAATATGTGATAAATTCTCTACTTTTTTTAATATCAAACTTTGTGAAGATGTTTGGATGTTTGTTACCCGGCGGGTTGGCGATCGCAGTGTGCATTTGAAGTCTCAGGAAGCCGCTGCTGCCCGTCTCCTGGTAATTTATTTCCTTAGTCGCCTTCCACGACATCTACGGAAGGAAATGGAGTGACGCTCTTCTTAATCCGGCGCCACACGGAATTAAACTTGGCATACTGATACACAAAGATCTGAATTGAGAGATACTTGATATCCCGGTAATGCGTTCCCGTGGGATAATATTTTATTTTTACCGTAACCTTTTTTTGAGCCAAACTCTAACGGCTTTACAAATAAACGCGGAATAAGGCTGCATCTGGTGTAAGTATGAAATTAGAACTCCATATCTATACAAAATCTTTGTTATTAGAAACTTACACACGATATAACTTTATGCCACGTTTATTTGTAAATTGGTAGAAATTTATTTAGTTGCCTTGGTAACAACAATCGTATCAACGGATTCTGTGGCGCTACAAAGTTTGCCGGGATTGCTAGTAGGTACCTAATAAATGATAAATGCAAATCACTGTATTATTCATGGCTACGAATTAAGTCCAAAATAACTTACAAGTTCCGTAAATTATGCGTTCATGTAAGAACCCACGTCGTACAGCTTGTAATTAATCCACGGACAAACTTCCGATAGATTGCAGATTAAGAACACCCCTCCATCTTATCTCGCTTTAAAGCATCGATATCCCCTAAACTTGTTTCGGATTCCGGATCAGGCGTCGATTAACCGCAAATTTCCATTAGGGATGGGCAAATATAAAAAACATATCGATGCAGGTATATAGTAGTAACAGCGGTGGTACCCCAGTAGGTAGAAAATCGGACTCGGAAACGAGAGACCCACGTTCGATTCCCAGTGTGATCAAGTACCTATGACTTTGTTTTCTAAGTTATGTACATTTGTGAAGTTCTAGTAGCTATATCACTCGCTAACCGTGAGGGAAAAATTCGTGAGGAAACCTGAGTGTCTGAGCTATTCACATACCTCACCGCGTGAAATCACCAACCCGCGGTGGGCACGCGTGGTGATTGAGCCCATACTCTCTCCCTGAGAGAAGGCCTGTGCCCTACAGTGGGATATATATAGGCTGCTTGTGTATAGGTATATAGTATCGACATTTTTCAAATGCATCGACATATCATCATCAACCCATTATGTCCCCACCGAGGGGCACGGGTCTCTTCCCTGAGGAAGGTATAGGCCATACTCCACCACGGGGGCCAAGTCCGGATTGGTGGAGGCTTGTAGACTAGTGGCTCGTCTACTGTCAGAAGTTGTCAAGCCGCCCTAAGGCCTCTGACTTGGCTTAACGACTGCCATCCATCGACGGCAGCCGGCACCAACAGCTTAACGTGCCTTGCGAAGCACGGAACCGCTCGGAAAAATGCCACTAGCGTTAGGCATAGACGGCGACCCATCCATGCACTGAACGCGCCCAGTGTTGCTTAACCTTCGTGATCGTTTAAGATCACTCAGGCAGCCGGGGCTACGAGCGATCGACATATATTATATCGATAAAAAAATATCAATATCTCGATATATCGATTCTTTTTTCCCAGTATAATAACGATTGCAAAGAAAATATCAAGTCTCGTTCTTTGATAAACAGTGTTATGAAACCGGCTATATTCTATAGACACATTAAGTCCACCACATTGCCATTGTATTTTTTTACTTATGCACCATAAACGTATTTATAATAATAATAATAATTTCTGTGTATGTTCGAGGCGGAAACTGAGCCCATACAGCCTACCAAGTATTTTTTTTTAGAGATCGGATTGGACGTACACATGATACAAAGCTTGAGCAGAGCTTTGAAAAATATATCGATTTCAGTAACCGTAAATAAATATCAAAACTCCACATATCGAAAAAAAAATATCCCCGATTATTTCCACACATCGATATTCTGTACCCAAGCCTAATTTCCATTCGCCCTACGTCTAGGCGAGACATTAGTACACGTGATGCAACCACAGTATGTAGGAATCCCTACTAAAACGTATTATAATGTGATACATATCGTAATGTGACTGCTTTGTTGGTATAGCGGTGAAATGATTGACCATTAACACAAAGGTCTTGGGTTTGATTCTCGCTGAGAGCTATCGTACCTTGATTAGACCAGAACATGTGATTGCGTGGAGGTTATTATACGATTTTTTGAGTTAGCCGGGTTTGTGTCCCACTGCTGGGCGAAGGCCTCCCCCACGATCCTCCACTTCTGCCTATCTTGAGCAAAAAAAGTTTGAGAGATCGTCCGCCTTGACCGACCATGTCTGCGATATCCGTATCGTGGAACCCAATCAGTGATAATTTCCACTAATACAATCCCTTAAAATGTAAGGTTGTGCGAGCGAGACAAAATGCTAGGCGTAATAACAGCCTTAAGCTGATGTAGCCTATATAAGATAATATGCAAAGTCCTAATCAAGTCTACCTTAAAAGGTTGTGTTTAGTTTTAGATATCTAGATTAGTTTAAGTTTTAGTTGAACTAAAATGGATGCCGGAAACGCTGAAAATCAACGTCGTAGCCCAGCTACGGTATACGATGAACCTGTTTGGCATTTTCCTGTACGTTTTAGTTTCCACAAGTATGTTCAACAATGTAGTACCAAATATAAATCTAACTGTATATAAAAGCCAAAAATTTGTTTTAAGCTTATTTTACGCACTTCTTTAAAATCTGAAGCGTATATTTTGCACAAACTTTTTGAATGGGAATTTCTGTGTGCCAATATTTACTACCATGTCAGTATTGTGTCAATATTTAGTAACAATATTTATGACAATTGGCATAATAGTTTTTAATGACTAGCGATGCTCATACATAGTAATATATTAAACGGGTAAAATTTAATTACCGTCGATTCCCGACGTTTCGGCAACGTTGCAGCTGCCGTGGTCACGGGTAGACTGAAGTGGCGAGTACAGTCAATTATTGTAGCGAGGGTAGGTGGTCTACCCTCAAGTCACTCTTAGTTTTTCGTAGCGTGCCGACACAACACTCACTACGTCCGCGGACAGGTCCGGTGATAAGTCGCGAGATTTGTATTTGCTTGGCACTAGATTCCACGTGCTTGAAAGCTTGAAACTATCCTCTCTATTGAAATTCTTATGTTTTTTATTAATTTCAATTGTTTCCCGAACGATCCTTTCATAGTAATTTCGATCGGTTGAGAGAACTTTCGGGTGATGTAGCTCGATTCAGTGATTCGACCGCGGCTAGACCCGTTTAATATGTTACTACGTATTGGCATAATATTTTTTCATTTATATATCACACACAGGATGTAACACAGTTAATGATGTGCACACACAATAGAGCAAACCGACAATGGAAGGCGACGACTGGCACGCCAATCTTCAGAAAAAAAAGGTTATGGTCGTAAAACCAATCGAAGGTTAGAGGAGAGTTTGATCGAAGTTTTGCAATGTACACCTAGTTTAACTTGTAACGTTCATTGATACATTTTGATTTTGATGGTAGCCTAGTGGGTAGAACATTGGACTAGGTAACGAGAGACCCAGGTTCTATTCCCAGTGCGGACATGTACCTATGACTTTTTTTTGTAAGTTATGTACATTTATGAAGTTCTAGTAGCAATACCACTCGCTAACGGTGAAGGAAAGCATCGTGAGGAAACCTGAATTTCTGAGCTATTCAAATACCTCAGCGCTTGAAATCGCCAATCCGCGGTGGGCACGCGTAGTGATTAAGCCCCTAAGTGAAGGCTTGTGCCCTACAGTGGGACGTTTATAGGCTGCGTATGTTACGAGTATGTATGTATGATTTTGATAAAAAAATCTAAATTTTTGGTTTTTTATTTATTTATTTGTATCTCCACTTAACATCTATCATTGCAAGTGTAGTACTAATGCGCTAAAGTTAGATAAAATTAAAGTAAACTTGAACAAAAAGAAATAGAAATTAATATTTTATTATTACACTGTCGTCTTTGCCCTGCAGTGGGACACCCATATTATGGAGGCTACATAAAAATTACACATAACATGTTTAAACAACTCTCGGACTAAGCGGTGTAACCTGCACAAGTGCAGTAACGACGTAGGATGAAGGTTCTAACGAGGGATCGTTTGCTACCCGCTGCAGCGCTTTACACGTTATTGCATCGCTTGATAGTTTTCCTTCACGTTTAAGGTTTACGACGCCAGTCTCCTTCACGGAACGTTGACTTTTATAACGTTTACGTAAATCGGGGATGTGAAGAAAGCTAGTTTCCGTAACATTATAGTTGGATCTCAATAACGCTTGTAGGGACTCAGAACGCTGAGTCAACATTTTAGCAACAAAGAGGGATGTGAAGAAAGCTAGTTTCCATAACATTATAGTTGGATCTCAATAACGCTTGTAGGGACTCAGAATGCGGAGTCAACATTTTAGCAACAAAGAGGGATGTGAAGAAAGCTAGTTTCCATAACATTATAGTTGGATCTCAATAACGCTTGTAGGGACTCAGAACGCTGAGTCAACATTTTAGCAACAAAGAGGGATGTGAAGAAAGCTAGTTTCCATAACATTATAGTTGGATCTCAATAACGCTTGTAGGGACTCAGAACGCTGAGTCAACATTTGAGCAACAAAGAGGGATGTGAAGAAAGCTAGTTTCCATAACATTATAGTTAGATCTCAATAACGCTTGTAGGGACTCAGAATGCGGAGTCAACATTTGAGCAACAAAGAGGGATGTGAAGAAAGCTAGTTTCCATAACATTATAGTTGGATCTCAATAACGCTTGTAGGGACTCAGAACGCTGAGTCAACATTTGAGCAACAAAGAGGGATGTGAAGAAAGCTAGTTTCCATAACATTATAGTTGGATCTCAATAACGCTTGTAGGGACTCAGAACGCTGAGTCAACATTTGAGCAACAAAGAGGGATGTGAAGAAAGCTAGTTTCCATAACATTATAGTTGGATCTCAATAACGCTTGTAGGGACTCAGAATGCGGAGTCAACATTTTAGCAACAAAGAGGGATGTGAAGAAAGCTAGTTTCCATAACATTATAGTTGGATCGCAATAACGCTTGTAGGGACTCAGAACGCTGAGTCAACATTTTAGCAACAAAGAGGGATGTGAAGAAAGCTAGTTTCCATAACATTATAGTTGGATCTCAATAACGCTTGTAGGGACTCAGAACGCTGAGTCAACATTTGAGCAACAAAGAGGGATGTGAAGAAAGCTAGTTTCCATAACATTATAGTTGGATCTCAATAACGCTTGTAGGGACTCAGAATGCGGAGTCAACATTTGAGCAACAAAGAGGGATGTGAAGAAAGCTAGTTTCCATAACATTATAGTTGGATCTCAATAACGCTTGTAGGGACTCAGAACGCTGAGTCAACATTTGAGCAACAAAGAGGGATGTGAAGAAAGCTAGTTTCCATAACATTATAGTTGGATCTCAATAACGCTTGTAGGGACTCAGAACGCTGAGTCAACATTTGAGCAACAAAGAGGGATGTGAAGAAAGCTAGTTTCCATAACATTATAGTTGGATCTCAATAACGCTTGTAGGGACTCAGAACGCTGAGTCAACATTTGAGCAACAAAGAGGGATGTGAAGAAAGCTAGTTTCCATAACATTATATTTGGATCTCAATAACGCTTGTAGGGACTCAGAATGCGGAGTCAACATTTGAGCAACAAAGTAACATAGCGCAACGAATAAGCGGGGACGACTGTGTCCAGCCAGTCGTCCCCCGAACTCCCCAGCGACCAGTCAAATCTCTAGGAGTGTAGTTGTTTTAATGGGCATTGTTCACCTCTATTTTTTATTCTAGAAATCGAAAATATAGACTAATATAAGAGACTAATTTAAATATTTTCTTAATTTTCGATGCAATTATTCATTAATTAATTATTTAAAATTTCTAATAGCTTAGTAAGTATGACGTCACGACTGGCATAATTATGTAGGTTCCTTTGCCTTTTTTTGTGCTTTTTAAAAATAAAAATACGTTGACGTTTGACAATGACAAACAAACTATCAGTCATTGTGAACTACTTACCAATATTTTCTTTTCTAATCATATAGCCAATAACCAAAAATTGAATTGAATTGATCTTTTCATGTAAATACCAAGCTAGCGTCTCGTTCGTAATACTTATTCAAATTAATTGGATATTTGTTGAGAATTGAGGTTATCTTCACTGTATCTAAAAATTTGAGACTTTTGACAGTTGTCGAACGAACGAATGCATTTTTTTTTATATTTGAAGGCAATGGAACTACCGCATTAGAGCCAACCATGACGTAATTGAAGGACAAATGAAGGTTATAGATTTTTTGCGATAAATATTAATAATCCGTCTTTATTTCACTTATTTAAACCCCTACAAGTAATCACTATCCTTATTCCTCGAAATGGTTTTCACTTTACAACAATCGATGCGTCCCTGAACAATGCCCATTCTAAATTCTATCTGTGTGTAACCTTCTGTGTATACCAAGTTTATCCGTGTAATGTTCGGATTAATATACAGACTTTTCACCTTTTACGCAACCTTCTGATATTTCATTTGTGCCTCCACAGAATTCTAAATGATTTCTCCTCCATCTCATATCATTATCTCATAACGTCAGTCAACCTTAAATTACACGCTCTCAAGCGCAGTATCAGTGTCTAACTTGATCAGTCATCATCAACCCATTATGTCCCCACCGAGGGGCACGGGTCTCTTCCCTGAGGAAGGTATAGGCCATACTCCACCACGGGGGCCAAGTCCGGATTGGTGGAGGCTTGTAGACTAGTGGCTCGTCTACTGTCAGAAGTTGTCAAGCCGCCCTAAGGCCTCTGACTTGGCTTAACGACTGCCATCTATCGACGGCAGCCGGCACCAACAGCTTAACGTGCCTTGCGAAGCACGGAACCGCTCGGAAAAATGCCACTAGCGTTAGGCATAGACGGCGACCCATCCATGCACTGAACGCGCCCTGTGTTGCTTAACCTTCGTGATCGTTTAAGATCACTCAGGCAGCCGGGGCTACTTGATCAGTGAATCCGTAAAAAGGGGTTTTTTCGCCGATGTAATCGATTGCTTAGACTAGAAAAATTTATTCAGGGACATGATGTAAGCAATCTTCGTTGTTGCGATTTCATTGACTATAGAAGGCAGTGAATAAGCGGTGGTAGCGCAGCGGTAGACCGCCGGCTTCACATTCGGGAGGTCGTGGGTTCAAATTTCGGCACGTACCAATGACTTTATTTTCTAAGAAAGTTACGAACATTTGTTAAGTTGTAGTAGTAATACTATTTGCTAACGTGAAGGAAAACATCGTGAGGAAACCCTAGTGAGCGTACATACCTCAGCGCTTGCTACTTACAATGACCCAACTATCAGGCTAAGGGTGGAAATCTCAGGTCTAATTGATGAATTGAAGGCAGTGAATCAATTTACTACATGAAATACGACGTAGAATATTCATCGAGACGAAACTTAAATATTTTAAAAACATACCCTACCCTACACGCAAATGTTCACAACAGAAGTTGAACTTAAAATATTTTTATCAGATTTATTGTATGTGGCTAAACTGCATCTCTGCCTACCTCTCTAGGATACAGGTGTGATTTTATGTACGTATCAATGGTCAAACTAAAAAAAACCGTCTCGTTGAATGTGAATATTATACTTAATTTGTGGTGTGTCAGTGCCAATTTACAATACAACTAGGTTTTACCTGCATGCGGTTTAGAACACTGTCTCTTTCATTTAATGAACAAATAAAATCCACAACAGATACTTTGTCAAGACCCTGTCAGACGAGGGTACCCTGTACAACAGTAAATAAACATGTTCATCACAAAGAAAGAAATATACTAATAATAACCGGGCAAGGACATCAAAAACATGGAAAGACACCCAGACCGAGGCCATTTGTACAAATGAATGTTTATGTTACAGCCAAAGTAATAAATCTGGATATTATACATAATGACTGGTCATTATATATAATGTCTACTCAGTTTAGATAAAGTGATAATTAACACAAAATTAATCACATTTACTAGCAATTTTATATAGAATACGTTTTGCCATATCATAATGTAGGGTACCTATGACTTTTCCATGCACCAACCTTGTTTAAGTTTGATACAAAACTAAGTTTTTTAGTGAAATTTTTTTTTTCGCTTTTATATAAAAAAAAGCACTAACACCCGAAGTTTCAGGATATATTTTGTTATTACAAAGCCGTCCTTTAACGTGACTGATTAGAGTGCATGTATGTGATGGTTAATGTGTCAGCCACTATACTCTAATATCTTTAATCAGAACATGAACGTAAAATACTAAATTAATCAAAAACACCGCCCCGGGACACACCCGATCCAAAAGATCTCATAATGGTAGCAGCGTTCTCCCGCTGCACTGCCACGAAAATCCTTTGCATCGTGTATGCCCCGAAACAATGGAATTGGATTACCAATGGATTACCTAAATCCATTAATCAGTTTATCAAAAATCACAACGCCATCAGTGTTTTGCTGTCCGGCAAATACAGACACCGAGTTGTGGCCCATTTGCTTCGCCGTGACATGTAAAATCTAAGGATGTGACCCATTAATTGTTGTTGTTTGTAATATAATAATAATAATTTCCACACAATACAATCACTTGACCTGGTCCCAACCTAGGATACCCTGGGCCATGGTAACCAGGCAAGGACGTCACAAACATGAAAGTACACCCAGACTGAGGTTATTTGTACAAATGTACGGCGGGCCCCAGTGGGAATCGAACCCACGACCTCTGTTCTGGTAGCTAAGCGCCTTAACGGCTAGACCAACGAGGCATTCTTTTGCATGCAATTCTTAGTTTTTTGTATTTATATACTAGGCTCTTTCGGTCTTATTAATACTAGGTAATTAAGCTCGCCTTTGCACAAGATTGTTTTTTAGTTTTGTTACTTTTCTTGTCTTTCAACGTATGCTTGTGTATGCGTATGCTACAATTAGTAATAAATCATCTTACAACACTAGAAATTTTTTTTACAAAAAAAAAATGCTACGATGAGCCGGAGGACTAACTAGACTTGATACAGTGAGGAACGACCAATATGTACGTATGAGGACCACCATACATTTGTACACATGGCCTTAGACTGGGTGTATTTCCATGTTTGTGATGTCCTTGCCTGGTCACCATAGCAGAGGGTATCCTAGTTTGGGACAAGGACAAGTGATTGTGTTGTGTGGAAGTTATTACATAATTAGTAATTTTCGCCCAACCTCGAGTTGGATGGTCGGTCGGTAGGGTGAAAATAAGTGACAATTATAAGTTTATTTCTATTTGTAGCTTAGTAAAACCTGGAGTTGAGATTGCTTTTTTGTAAAAACTTTCAGGGTGACATTCAGAGACAAATCCTAAGTTCACTCTTAGAGCAGTCTTAGCAAAGTAAACTAAAGTCGTACTTAGTAAAGTGCCGGGTTTTTCGTATTCATAGTCGATGCTTAGCAACATCTTAGCTAAGAGCAGTCTTATGAAAATCATCTATATTGTCTCTTATTTTTTAGTAATGAAGTTCTTACCGGTTTTTTCGGTTTTTCTCATCTCTACATGAAAGCAGGACAACATCATACAGATTTATCTAGGTGGGAGCGAAATAAAAAGCACATCAGTGAAATGAAGTTTGGAGTCGTCTGTGATCGTTTGACGTTTTCCAATATTTTCCCTAGAAGTTTGGCTGGCTGAATGACAGTTCTAAGTTCAGGCAAAGTCACCGATATTGACTACTTTACACTTAGCTAAGAACCATTTCATTCTTAACTTGCTTAGATTCGATTCTGAATACGAAATAATTTTAAGTACGTGATTTTGACATTTCAGCCTCAGTGTGTCCAGCCGGCCGTCGTGAAGCCATAGCTTCCGGTCTATTAGAAACAAGTTTCTTATAAGATTTTCCCCGGCTTTCAGACGTGCTATGATTAATGTGGTTACCCGGCGGAAGTGGCGCCACTATCGGTGGCCCGTCGGTGAATGATATATTGCTGTAATAGAGCCGTCCGGGCCACTCGAATCGCGATGTAGCTGTAGGCGTGATCGGCCTTTAAGATTTGGGAGATTTCTACACGAGTTTTCCCTGTCATTTGTAACATATGCATTTGCAAAACGACGATTATAACGAAGCAGTTTCTACATAGATTTACGATCTACATAGATAGACGCGTAATCACTTGTCGTCTCCCCAAAGAAGGACACCCTAGCTGTAATATGTAACCATGCACGCAGATTTAACCGCTTGTCAATTTAGGGCCGTACGTATCAATGTAGCGCTCTGACCTTCAAGATCGCTCTTGACCACATTGTCTTGTTGCTGTTCGACATAAATATGATAATGGCAAACTCCCACAAAACAGCATTACTTGACAAAAGTATTATCGGAATAGCTCCTAAAATATATAACAACTATCTAAGTCTTTGAGAGAACTCGACAATATCTACGTTTTAAAAAGAGATCTACTTAAGTTTCTGAAAATGAAAGCTCACTACAAAATAAGTGAGTTTCTCGACGAAATTCAGCAGTAAATTAAATACAGGCAATTAACGTGAACACTAGGAGAAAAATCAGCTAAAATTGTATATTATATAGATAATGCATGGCATGATATTTAGTTTATAATAAGAGTGTATTATACACAAATTTACACACCCATATGGGAAGAGCATAGTTGGTACTAAATGTAAAATCTCTATAACCTATGTTCAAGCAAATAAAATTTATTGATTGATTCCTTTATTGAACGTTTTTCGGACTTCTTTTTTTACCCGACTGCGGCGGAGCCCAAAAGAAGGGTCATGTGTTTGGCTTGTATGTATGTTTGTATGTCTGACTCTATGTTCCTCCTTAACTTGTTAAAAAATAGTCAGATTTTGAACAATAAGATCTCAATCGATTCGTTGTATTTGCATGAGTATCATAGGCTATATAAAACCAGCATAAACCTAAAAAAAATCACTACAAAGGTCCTATTAAAAAAGGTAATTAAAAAAATCAACAACCCAAATGCTGAGCATTAAATACTAAGCAGGTGGGACCCAAATTCAACGTGAGGAACCTGGTTTGGTCCCGCCTGCTTAGTAGTAACATGCTCAGCAGTCGGATTGTTGGTAATTTTTTTTTATTTTTGTTTTTTATTATTATCCTTTTATTATTTTTTATATTTTTCTTACATTTATACTGATTATTTCAGTTTTATTATATAATATGTCATACAAGCTCAAAACAATTAGGGGAATAAGATTTCAAAGTGGAGTAAAACTTTTTGCTTGGGTTGTTTATTCTAACTGGCCACTAAATATTAAATGCCATCCTTTACAAGAACCAATTTGGTGGGCAGTGTTATAATTAAAAAACAAAGAACTTTTTTTATTCCACCTTGAAATCTTATTTCCTTAATTGTATTGAAAAGTATATAAAATAAATACGACTTTAAGAAAATACAATTATTATCTTTTTTACTTTTTTAAGTAATTTTTTATGGTAATGCCAAGGCTTAATTCCATGGATCAGTTTAAGTAATTTAGATAACACGCCCTACGCTTTCTGTGTTCGTAAGTAAACATGACGAAACTAATAAATTATTCTCAATTTTTTTGGCTAATCTGTCAGTATCATCGATACGATAAGAAGAAGAAAAAGTGCTCATTTCAATTTTTTCAAAGTATTTAAGACGACCCTTACAAAACCCATAAAAGGATGTGTTTCAATATTTTAATAATTATTCTGCGTACTCTCACCGACAATAAGTAAGAAAATTACTTATTTCATACTAAGTATTTTTCTTACAATTTTTTAGTAAGCGTAACTATATAACGACCATTTTATTGAGGCCATAAATTATACATTTTTACAAGAGAATTATTTTTTAATATACAGAAAATTCTCGTCTAAAACAACGAATCTCTCGCAAACAGAGCTGCGGGCATCAGCAAGTTTATGTTTACTTTGGGTGAAATAATTTCTGCAACCAAAACTACGTCTGCAGTCTGATCTATGTGCACTATTTTATGCATCAAAATTTCATCAGATTATACGGTAATCCTTGTCTCAGTCAGACGTCTATAGGGAACTCAGCTACATTGAAATGCTTCGTGCAGATTGAACTCGCAATTCTATGGGGAAATCTGATGGTTATCTATGCTTTGAACACCAATTTTTGTAGATAGAAGGGAACTTCAAAACTGAGTATGCCATAGCCTTTCTTTAACTTTTGCTTACAGAATTTGCTATGAGGCAGTATGTCATATAATCAGGTCATCTATACAATCTCATAAATAAGCAACTCCACATTTACCCACTAACATACTGCCACTGCAAAAAAAAAACCCTGACTAGTTTGCTTAAGATAAAAAATTATGACAAAATCCAATCAATGGTACAAATGATAAGACACACACACACACACACACACACGCACATACTTAAATTTCCTTAAATGGAGGCTCCAAATTCTGTTAAGACAAAAATGTACCTTGAGTTGATGAACTAAACATGAAATAGAACAAAAATTAAGAGATATTATAATATAAACATAAACATAAACATTTACATACAGGCACATACATTGCTTCTGGTCCCACATCTGATACCCTGTGTCGTGGGAACCAGAAACAACGACATCACAAACATGTAAACATCCAAGACCTGGGGTTTTTTTTTTGTCCCCATATTGTTGTAGCGTGCGCCTAGCAATGTCGTAGCACAAAACTCGTAGCGAACGTTTCACTGGATTCTTTTCATTCAATATTAGTATAGAGCAAATATCTTTAACTAAAAACATACGTACATAAACTCACGCTTGCATCCCAGAGGGGTAGGCACAGACCAGACTGCCACTTGTCACAATCCTGACTGATCACTTTTGCTTCGTCATCATTCATTTTTAACTATTCAGCTTTAATTTAATGTTTTGGTTCATTTTTAAAAACATCAAATTCCTAAAATGATCGTTATCTAGACGATCACGTTGTCTGCTATAAAACTATGCATAAACATTGAAGCGTGAAGTGGGTTCTTTGCACAAAACAAATATAGAAGTACAGCCCTACCTTTCTTCTGTTTCTCTTTCTTGAACGTATGGTTTAAGAGCCCTATCATACTTGCGATTTGCGAGCGATTTGACAGCGATGCGATTGCGCAGCTGTAACGATATCACCGCGATTGTCCCCGTCGACGCCATTTTGTACAATCGCGTTCGACAGTCCAACACGCCCCACTTGATTCATATCAAAGATACTTGTGTAAGTGGACGTAGCATCGTTAAGAAGTACAATCGTCAAATGATACAATGATTTGATACAATGAATACGAAGTTATTTCTAAAAAATTACAAGTCATCCCGTTACATGAGATACATAGTAGTCACTCTCTCCCAGTCGATTACTTGATAATGAATCCTCCCAGATTCGTCGTCGACTTGTATCTGCTTTCGTTTACTGCATCTTCGAAGTAACGAAGTGCGTGGGAGGAGGCGCAAGATGCCATCAGGCTATTCTGTGACCTGTCCAAGGCGTTTGATTGCGACAACCACGAAACGCTCCTCATAAAATTACACAGATATGGTTTAAGTAATGAATTGCTAGCTCTTTTTCAATCTTACTTAACAGACAGAATCCTAAAAGTAGATATGAATAGAGTTAAATCCTCAGAATCTAGTGTAAAAGTAAGAGTTCCTCAGGTTCTATACTAGGACCGTTCCTTTTTTGGTTTATGCAAATGATTTGCCCTACCTAGTAGAAAAACTATCACAGAAAGTATTGGTTGCGGATGATACTTCCTTAATTTTTAAAATAAAGTGCGTTCGTTTTTACAACAGTGGAATTTTGTTGAATCATGTTCTGAGTGAACATGTTCTATCCCTGTCTGAAAATAAATTTGAAACATTCATTAAAACGTCGCTATGTAAAAAAGCTTATTATACTCGTAGAATAGACGAGTAAAGTCTTTACGTTGAAATCAATTATTGATTTCTGATTTAAAACTGTAGGTAGCCAACACAATGTAAATACTAGAAATAGACATAAACTTTCGTTCCCAAAATTTAGGCTAGCAAAGGTTAATACATCCTTTATAGGGTATTTTATACGTTTCTACAATAAGATCCCTGAGGATATAATAAGCTTGCCAGAAACGCGGTTCAAAAAATGTGTGAAGCGCACTTTGTGCCAAAAAAGCTACTATAACATTAAAGATTATTTAGATGACAATGATGTCTGGAATTAAAGCCAGTTCAATGCATGAGTTATAATTACATTTATATAAATCCTGTAAATTAAGGACTTGAAAAGACTAAGTTTGGAGTTTTTTGGTCCATTTTTTCTCCAAAATGATCTAGATTTTGAAATGGACACCTAGTTTAACTTGTAACGTTCATTAAGTCGCAGTTTCTGTGCTACTTTGAATAAAAAAAATTGATTTTGATTTTGATTTTAAGAAAGCCCGCAGTAGTGTTTGCTCGTCAGATCAATCCATTTTGCAACTCGTGCTCGCCGCGCAATCGCTACGCAATCGCATCGAGCCCATTATGCAATTGCATCGCTTTCAAGTCACTAGTGTGATAGGGTTGTTATATACGCTTATAAAATTGATTATCTATCGTCTATACTTGTAACTTATTACTTTCGAATAGATACTGAGAACGTTTCAGCCCCAATTTTATCTTAGAAATGAAGGTGGTTGGTAGCCGATTTAACAACTGAACCACAAGCCTGGCTTATTATAGCTAGCAATTCCGTACCTCAAAAGGAAAAAACGAAACACTTATAGGATTACTTTGTTGTCCGTCCGTCGGTCCGTCTGCCTATCAAGACCCTTTATCTCAGGAACGCGTGTAGGTATCAAGTTGAAATTGAAACCATATACTTAAGCCTACCGTTCCTTGAAGCTGTGAAAAAATCAAACTTCTAAATTAACGTAAAAAAAGATACGGCCGTTTATGCCGCAAAAGAACATATATTTCGACGATCAAGTGAATCAAAACTTATAGGGCACCTAAATTAGGGATGATTTTTTTTTCTCGCCTACACCATAGTGTGGGTATCATTGAATTGGTCGTTTAAAATATTGTGGGTGTAGGAAAACCATTTTTGGATTTCGGGATTGCGAAATATTAAGCTTCAAAACGCAAATTTTTGTTAGGCTTTACTAGTTGACGAGTAATAGGCAACTATCTTATGCAAAAAAGGCAAATTTCTTACAAAATCCATTGAAAATTACTTTGATTATTTATTTATTTATTTTATTTGGAGAAAACACAGGCACAGATAATAAATATTTTATGTTTTAAAATATTGGGTATGGACTTATCTGCCCTATGGAACATTTCTCACTTATAGTTCTTTAAAGCATCTATAATATCCCTCCTTCTACGGAACCCTACACTGCACACGCACTTGGCAGGTTTTTGTCATTGGTGAAAGTGAGACTTTTGCATTTTGTTGACTCATATTTTTCTACCACAAAGATACATTTTTATCGAGACAACACCGAGGTCGGTGCACTTTTGATGTTCTTTATTTTACACTTGCAGAAAATAAAATAAAGAAAGTCGGTTGATGCCCCGAGGTAAAATAACATCCAAGGCGGAATGCCAACATGAATTCTTACCAAAGGATGCTATTTAAACGGTACGATGGATATTGTTAATTTTATTTACGTGTAAATTATTTGAGCAGAAGGGTATTTGTTGTGGCAGGCACTGGGCGTTTCCGAAAGTTCCAGTGAACGTTAAAAAGGTTCTGCTCATAATTACAAAAAAACTTTTATTATGACATCAACTCGAAAATCTAAAAAATCTAAATATATATAAAAAACTTCTATCTAAAAAAAACCAGCCAAGTGCGAGTCGGACTCACGCACGAAGGGTTCGAAAAAGATCGATTAAAGCGAATATAGAACTCAATGTTCTGGGAATATTTCAAGCGTCTACCTGTTGCCGTTATTAATATCGAGCAAAAAACGGTAAAAAATTACGTTTGTTGTATGGGAGCCCTCCTTAAACATTTATTTTATCCTATTTTTTTTTTCAAATTTCAACTGCCTAGCTTTCACGGTTCATGAGATACAATCTGGTGAAAGATAGACAGACAGACTGACAGACAGACAGATAGACAGACAGACAGACAGACAGACAGATAGACAGACAGACAGACATACAGACTGACAGACAGACAGACAGACAGACAGACAAACTGACGGAAAAACAGGCAGACGGACAGTGAAGTTTTAGTAATAGGGTCCCGTTTGGGATTCGGGTACGGAATCCTAAAAAAACAGCTGTGCCACACCACATTTTGATGTTTGCTATTGCGAATGCATGATACAGTAATTTTTTTTCGATATTCCGGAGTTGCTCCCATACTGAAACCTGGTTGTAGTGACGAGTAAACGCGCAACTTCTTCAAGTAACGGGGGCTCTTACAGGTCATGGTCATTACAATAAACATCTCCTCACAATATTGACTGCCTCGTTGGACTAGCCGTTGAGGCGCTTACTACCGAAGGCAATCAGGGATAGTCCAACTGTGTCGCAGTTCCGAAGCAAATTGAAAGAGCACTTTCGCTCATGTAAGTATATCCTTAGTAGAGAAAGTGAAAGTGAACTACATTTACTGCCAAAAACACACTTTATATATACATAAATATAGACATAAGATTACATAATTATCGTCTAATTAGTCTGAGTAATATATTTACATGTAAGTTTGTTATTGTTTAGTGTTTATCATCATCATCAACCCATTATGTCCCCACCGAGGGGCACGGGTCTCTTCCCTGAGGAAGGTATAGGCCATACTCCACCACGGGGGCCAAGTCCGGATTGGTGGAGGCTTGTAGACTAGTGGCTCGTCTAGTGTCAGAAGTTGTCAAGCCGCCCTAAGGCCTCTGACTTGGCTTAACGACTGCCATCTATCGACGGCAGCCGGCACCAACAGCTTAACGTGCCTTGCGAAGCACGGAACCGCTCGGAAAAATGCCACTAGCGTTAGGCATAGACGGCGACCCATCCATGCACTGAACGCGCCCTGTGTTGCTTAACCTTCGTGATCGTTTAAGATCACTCAGGCATTCTTTCATTTTTATATTTATGTAGACATTCGTGTAAGTTGTATGTATATTAGTAAGTAGTATTTTATATTGAAATGTAGGTAGCAATAGGCTTTTCACTTCTCATGCTCTAAAAGTTCGTCTTTATGTCGTGCGTAGGCGACATAAAGTCGCTTTTTATGCTCTAGAGCATAAAGTAAAATCTTCGTCGAAGACCAAGGCAATCGCTGCAACAGCCACACGAACATCTTTAACTTCATACAACAACCTCTTTATTTTATTTCGTTTCGTTCGTATTCTAAGACCAAGGCAAAGATACAATACAATCTAATACAACATTAAATATGCCAGGAAAAACGATTACTTTAAATATTTCTCATTGCTCTAATGTAACTTTCAATTTTAATTAAATTAGCATTTACTATATTTACATGTTGCTGTTTCATTTCCTCGCAATCGAAGTGAAAAGTAGAGTGTACAACTCGTCCATAAAACCCATTTTACACTCGACTTTATATCTATCCTCGCTCGCAAGCTCGCTCGGATGGATAAACGTCTCGAGTAAAATGGTGCGTTTTATGCACTTGTTGTACAATCTACTATTGTTTACACTTTATCTGCCCTCCCCGCTCTCTTTTTAACATTCAAAAATTTCTAGGCTGGCTGGAAGAAATTTCTTTTGAAATATTTTTTTTTTTATCACAGGCGTGTTATTTAAGTTTCATTTTTGTCAACGTTTTTTATGGTGCAATAAAGTGTAACAAATAAATACCAAGATAGAGGTCGTGGGTTCGATTCGCACTGGGGGCCGCCGTATATTTGTACAAATGGCCTCAGTCTGGCTGTATTTCCATGTCTGTGTTGTCCTTGCCTGGTTCTCATAGCACAGGGTATCCTAGTTATTATAGAATATATTTCAAATTCCTTTTTAATGAAATTGCAATAAGATTCCAATCTACTAAAAGTTTGCCGTAAGTAAACATTATATGGTTAAGGCCACTTCGTAAATAAAGTAGTAGTACTTCGTAGGTTTTCAGCATCGCGTCTCAGCCGAGAAGATCCATTGCCCTTGGGTAGAAGGTTTCACCCTTTATCCCCTACTGTCTTGTGCTTTAAATACAGTCGGTAAAGTAAGTCAGAAGACAATAATGAAAAGTTGAAAAAGTAAAAGTTGGAATCATTTGAAATACAGAAAGAATTTGTGCGAAACAGTCTCTACGAATTTGTACGAAATTGTTGTCGGCATAGTTGAACACGGTCAACATGTTTTATCTACTGCTAGAGATGAGATGATACAATGAACTCTACGGATTTTAGCGAAAACCATTGCTAATATTTTCAATATAACACTAGTCAACTACTAATATTTAAAATACCTATCTCTATGATGACGGTAACTCAGAAAACATACAAAAGTGACACACTTCCAGATACAAAGTAATACAAAGACGTAACATCGTAAGCAGACTATACAGAAAGAGTACGGGCTCAATACCTATCAATACGTGTCATGATTAATATTATTACAGTGAAAATGAAAATGTTTTAATTATCGGTTCAGGATAACGGAAACCATAAGTTTATTATTGATTACCTATTACACACAATAGGCAATTTTTA
Organism: Yponomeuta malinellus; assembly: GCA_947308005.1. Classification (NCBI taxonomy): domain Eukaryota; kingdom Metazoa; phylum Arthropoda; class Insecta; order Lepidoptera; family Yponomeutidae; genus Yponomeuta; species Yponomeuta malinellus. Next base: position 6,875,888 of record OX371006.1, on the reverse strand, counting down.
GACTAAAAATACGTACTGCCATGCATGCATCACAAAAATAAAAATACTTATATTTTAGATCTTTAAAATGAATAATGATAATAGAATTTAATTGAATTGTATGTTCTGTATTTTAAAGATAGCTGTAAAATATTCTTGGGAGACAAATTCCTCGTCATTTCATCGTGCGTGCGTGCGTGCTTGCGTGCGTGCTTGCGTGCGTGCGTGAGTGCGTGCGTGAGTGCGTGTGTGTGCGTGAGTGCGTGTGTGCGTGTATGTGTGTGTGTGTGTGTGTGTGTGTGTGTGTGTGTGTGTGATTGAAATTTTTCTTTAAGGTTTGTGAAGCATAAGACTTCTTCATTTTGTGTATGTGACGCTGTAATTGTACTGTATACAATAAACTTATTTATTGTCCCGTTTGTAAAAACACAACTTTTGATTTTCTTTCAGAGCCCGCTGTAGTCCCTCCGCCTCCGAGTTGCATTCACGTCACGGCCGGCTGAAATTTAAATACAATTGTTTTATTCTTTGTCCATTCCCTTAGTGTTTAGAGCTCTGTGAAACGGCCACCGCCAAAATTTTCAGCTACTTATCTGAGGGACGAACGTGAGGGATTTGAATTATACAAAGCGTGAATATTCCGGAGTGTTGTTTTTGGACTGAATTTCATGCGTAACAAGTGACTTGTTTTATGAGGTGTCACAGAATCAGTGCTGTGAAATGATGACAATCGATTACCAGAAAAACATGGGTGATTCTAGTTCATTTCGTTCATTTGTCTTCCGTCCGCTCCCTTGCTCGTTCGTTGGATAAGGCGTCCGTTCGTATGTCCTTCCGACGGTCCGTTCATTCTTTAGTTCCTTCGTTCGTTCATTTCTTTGTTTGTTTATATACTTGTATTGTTTTCATGAGCGCGGTAGTAGCAGAGCGGTAGAACGCAGACTTCTCGTTCGGGAGGCCGTAGATTCAAATCCCGGCATGTATATTGACTTTGTTTAGTGAGTTACGTACATAACTAATACGTTACTAATAATTACGTATAGTAGCAATATCACTCGCTAACGTTGAAGGAAAACATCGTGAGGAAACCTTAGCTTCAGAGATAAGACGTATATAGTCTAAAAATAATAATGTTTTTTTATGTTTGAACGCTATTGTTAATAAGTCATGATTTTCATGTGAATCAGATTCCCGAAGTTCAGTTTTAATTATTTTATCTTATGAATATAAATTACTGCATACAAGAAAAAACACGGTTAAAATACATAACAACATAAGCCGCAAAGATTTAAAATCAGACAAGTTTCTGCTAGGGTTTTCAATTTAACCATGTTAAGTGCACTCAGATATTTTAATAACGTGCTCTCCGATGAATCATTATTTTTAAAGGTATCGTAGACTTACTTCGCTAGGTCGAGAATATTGAGAGCCTGAACATACTTATTTTTATAAGAGTGTTGAGAGTTTGAAAACACTTAATATTAATAAAAAGTTTAATAACTTTTAATCTACTTAATAAATGTGGCTTGTCGTATAAATTCCGGGTCAGTTTTCTAAGGATTCGATTTGGTTTTTAGGGTTCCCTACCTAAAGAGTAAGGGACCCTATCGCTAAGACTCCGCTGTCCGTCCGTCCGTCCGTCTGTCACCAGGCTGTATCTCACGAACCGTGATAGTCAGACAGTTGAAATTTTCACAGATGATGTAGGTATAAACGTATTTTTTTTGCCGTTTTTTGATCGATATTAATAACGGCAACGTGTAGACGCTTAGTTTTCTTTCTGTTGTTGTGCATATTATGTTACTTATCTGCTTATTTTGTTTCTGTGATGTATCTTGTTGGTATAATAAATGTTTTTCTTCTTCTTAAATATTGAAATGTTGTATAGATAATGGTACAGACCCCTTTGTGCGCGAGTCCGACTCGCACTTGGCTGGTTTTATTGCTTACGAAACAGTTACTTATCAAACCTTCTCCAAATTGTGTTTTCTTTAGAGGAGCGAGCCGGATGTATTTCGCAAAGGTAGTTTTATTATTAAAAAATCCTGTGCCAAGGTTTTTTATGTTTGTCTTTTCCTTATTTTATCAGGGCGTAGTATTCTAGTTCGGTTATGTTATATGAGCCATCGTTTCAGAGATACATTAAGACTTTGTTCGTAATTGCCAAATAGAAATTCCTCGCTCCATCAAAACAACATATTTTCCAAACACTCTCGCAAGAAATAAGAACACAACTTGGTAACCATGTCACAGCGCCCACACGAACACGAAATGTTCATTTCCACTAGAGGGAATCTTTTCGTGTCGAAAGAAAAACGTCGGTGCAGTCAGCCATGCTTTTTGATACGCACGAACATTACAACGACTTGTAGCTAGACGGGCCCTTAAAAACAGAAGTTTAAGGCATAAAATCGAATAACGTAAATGTGGACCTACTATTGTAATGGGTTTTTCGACTATTTCCCATTTACGGTTAAAAATATGAGTAAAACTATTGAACTATTAAAAATGCCGTTTACATTTTAGAAAACGGGAATCATCGAAGAATAAATCCGTGACAAAAGTTGAATAAAAATCGAGGCATTTAATGATTTTCATGATAAATATTTTAATAGAACAAAGACGCGTGCACTGGGGGTTTCGTACAAGCTCATAGATATTCATCACGGGAATCGAGTCATGAAGATTTTTAAAAAACGCTTTTCTTGTTATTTAACGTTTTTCTTATTTTTGTATTTTCACCTTTATTTTATTATAAGAAATAGCTTTTTTGCCCATTTTTATGCCTGTTGCCAAAGTTCATTATTGCCTATTGTGCCTATTCTAGGTCAAAGGGAAGTATCCTGTAAGTTTTAATTCCTTTAAGAGAGCCAAAACACGCGTCATAAACGGCTGTATAGTTTGATTGCACTGATTTAGTAGTTTGATTTTTACAAATCCAAGGGCTTGCGGATCTGAGTGTTTCATATTAATTCAAATTAACACATCCTTCAGGAAGAGGACGGACAGACAGACATAAAGAACAACGAGTAATTTCGTACCATTTCCGTTTTCATTTTGTGGTACGGTACCCTAAAACCAGGCTGCATACCTCGCACCGAGAAACTCTAAGCTGCATTTGCCGCGCAGTATCGGTCTAGAATTCCTTAACTAGTTAGCGCGAGTTCAAAGAAGTTGGCAGTCACAGATTGTTTTCAGACAAACTCCCGCTAGCTCTATCGTATCGACTCATTTAATTCGAAACTTGAAATTTAAAAGTTTTAACAGTGCCGGCATTTGATAATTTACGCCTGAAAAGTGATTCTGTGACTATGTATTTTGTAGTGGTCGCTTTGAACTCTTGGTTGCTCGATCATGGGTTGCAAACCAGTATCATAAAGCTGGCTTCTCGTGGCGTGAGATATCACAAGTCGGGAAGTCGCGCCGCGCCGGCCGATTTGTACGAGTGAGCAAGCGCAAACAGGCGAGCCCGCGCTATCCGTTCTCACGGCGCGGCGCACGTTGGTCCCGCCAGCCACGCTGTCGTTCTCGTCACCATATTGCGAGGCACGCAGCGCATCATGCCCGCGCCACTCCGTGTCTTCGAAGTACCAACTTCGAGCGGATCGGTTCTGTAAAAATGTTGTTATCAACCCTTATAACATCAATGTTGTCTGTGCGTTTGTCATGAAATATGTACCCTTTGCTTAGTAACGACGAATAAACACTTATTGGTCTTCAAATAAAAATTTTTTGTTTACTACAAGTATAACATACATGGCAAAGCAGAATAAATGTATTAGAATCACAGAAAAAACTCCGAAGACACTCCGTTTCACGCAACAACCTTAAAACCTATACCAATTAAATATATATTTTTTTAAGTTCCTTCTGTTTTAAACCACATAGGTATCTACTGTTTCATATAAAACACTACGCAATTTTTTGCAAAAAACTACTTTTTCTTTAAAAAAATAATGATGTTTAATGTTTATGTGAGAACTACAACGTGTTAAATGATATACCTATTCACTTTAGGTGCGATTTTATCTTTCTCATGAGGGATTTAATTGCACAGAGTGTTTCTTAAGCGCTGGGTATCGCTGACGTTGCACATCTATGAACCACACCCAGATCATTGGTGAATGACCACCTAAGATTGGCTAAGTAAAATTGTCTGTACCCTACGAATAAAAAAAAACATCCTATCCTACAAAATTCACTTTCTGTAACGGCCCCTGTCCTCTCGATTAGTCTGTACTAATGAAATGAGTGCAAGATTCATTCTGCGCGCTATGCGTGACGACGTGAAGGTTGATTGGGCGATAACAAATGACAGTGTAACTTTTGATGGGTTTTATAAAGAAACGACAAACCATTGACTTCATGATGTATAACCCGTCGAAATATCTGGGTACCTTGCAAGATGGCGGTCTGACGGTGGCAGGTGCATAGATATTTGGCCGGGTAATACTGAACTTGCTCCGATTGGTAACACTATTGACAAGCCCCGCCCGCCTTCCCACAGTTGAACGTGGGGTATTTTTTATAATTAGACATCTATGTTTTACACTATCATTTTCATTGTATGGAATCAGGCGTTACTTTGCGGAAATCCATAATAGCATTCACACAAGTATTGGTGTCAATGGTGGTGTGTTTGTGTCTTGCTTCTGCTTGGAAAAGTGGGAGGTAGGGCCACAGAACAGGGTAGGGTGGTGCATTAACTAACCGCATGGTGCTTGTGGGATTTTGGCGGAATTTAGCAAGGTAATTTTCACATTTTAATACTATCACTGTCTGTACCTATAGTTACCGTATACCCGTTATACCCCATCATAAAAGCAGGGCATCAGCTGTCTAAACACTCTACTTCCTTCACACAACGTCACCCCACTTTGCAAACATTTGCTACGACCTGCTAGCGAAAACAGCCAGGCTTTATCCCCTTTCATATGCAAATGAGGGCCCTATGTCCAAGCATACCGATAGCCAGTTTACCTAGAACCGCCTCCCCTTTCAAAGATTCCTTAACCTCAGGCCTAGTAGGGGTACTGTAGAACAACTATTGAAGTCATATTAAACTGGTTAGTCTGGACAGAAAAGAGAAAAGCTAATTTATATAAAGTTCTGCTGAGATAAGCTGTTGTTTTAGAGTGAACAGTTTGAAATAATAACGGCATTATGATTGAGAGTTTTGTAACATTCCTTTTGCAATATTAACACCCAGGTCTTCGTGCTCTAACAGACTATTAATATATTCTTTATTGTAAACAGTAAATTCGAAAAATCATCATCATCATCAGCCATGTGACGCCTACTGCAGGAGATGCCTCCTTCGTGGTTTTCAAAACCATGAGGGGTTTTGCCATAATCGCCGAATCGAATCTCAGGAAGACGCTGCTGCCCATCTCCTGGTACCATTATGTCAACTGGCTGATGATGATCATGACTGATCCTTTATTTCTCGTACGCTAATAATCTGTTTAATCTACTGTTAGCAGTTTTCAATTATTTTTTCTAACTGTTGAAAGTAGATTGTTAGTGTAGGAGAAATGGGGTAAACCAGTAATTTTAGTGTTTTATCTTCTCTTTACTTGCCTAGAACAATTTTTTGAAACGATGTTTAAGAAAAGAGAAAAGTAAAAAAAACATTCTTACAAATAAGATGCTACTTATTTGTAACAGTAAAATTAAATTATAAAAAAATATATGTCATGGAGAGAGAGAGATTATAGTTACTTGTTAGTCTGTAGCTGACCGTCTCCTTTGCTTGTTGGTTAGAGAGCCCTTTCCGCGGTCCATAATAAAATAAAACACAAATATTTGTAATACATGAACGCCATAGCCTTTCTCTGTCATTTACTAAAATAACAACGACAGCAAAAAACTCAGTGTACAAATTGCACACAAACTTTGAACAAAAAGCTCTAATGGAAAAATAATAAAACCAAAGGGAATCACTACAAAGCGGAGACCAAATTCGATTTGTTACAGTAGCAACATTGTTTTCATCTGTTCTACGATCACTTTACGGTTACATAAAAAGTGATTCTGTGTCTGAATGCCTCGTTGGTCTAGAGCGGTAACATGTTTGCTTAACACGCCATAAGTCGTGGGTTCGATTACCACTGGGCACCACTGTACTTTGTACAAGAGGCCTTTAGAGTATTTTGCCATGTTGTGGATGTCCTGCTCTGGTTCAAATATTTAAGGGTAACCTAGTTTGGCACCGGATAATGATTTTCTTCACAGTTAGCGAGTCGTATTGCTACTATAACTTCACAAATGTACTTAACTTAGAAAATACAGTCATTAGTACATGCCGGGATTGGAACCAAAGACCTCCCGAATGAGAAGCCTGCGTTCTACCACCCCGGTACCACCGCTGCTTTAAATGTATTAAACCAATATATATTTTTTGGCATTTCGGTGTTTTCCTCACACAAAAACTAATTCATATTGACCGGTAACATTGTGATACTGTCTATGGTGGCTGTATACTTGGCCGGACAAAGAGACTAATACAGCGAGTGCAAAACGCATGTGCTCGGTTCTGTTTTAAAGTCCCACCTAGATCCCATGTCACTCCGTACTTGAACGCTGCAAAGCTCCTGAATATGGAGTCCCGACGACGCCTGCACCTAGCCACGCTGTTGTTTGGTGTAATTCGCAACAAAACTCCTAGTTACCTACATAAGAAACTAGAATGGTCATCTCAGGAGCGACAGGTGCACAAAGACAGGATTCGTATCCCCGCGCATCGTACCGAGACGTTCCGTGGCAGCTTTAGGTATGCGGCGTCCAAGTGCTGGAACGACATTCCTCCCCCAGTCCGTGAAGCGTCCAGTAGATGTGCCTTTGGGCGCAAGCTCAAGGCATATCTGCTTGAACAGCAGAAACTTCCTTATCCCGAACTTTCACGCCGCAGACTTCACGCTACAAATGACTTAGTGACGTAACGATGTGATCGCATCAAGGATCCTTAACTCGATTGCGTATTTATGTATATCGCTGTTAATGTAAATTTATTGATGTTTATTATGTTACCTATATGTTTTTATTTATTTGTTAGAGGCAGGCCACGCTCCGCTCTGGAGCACTTGGGGCTATCGGCACTGACTGAAAATCAGCGCTGAGGGTTCACACCCTCAGCACTATGCTGAGTCAGTTGCCATTTGCAGCAGCAGAGACACACCGCGACAATGTCTGAAAAGTGTTCCTATTATTTTTGATTACTATTTTTTGCTGTACATGTTTTGTTTTAAGTTTTAATTACCGTGTGTTGTTTGTTGCTGCAATAAATGTTTCTCTTTCTTTCTTTAACACCCTGGAAAGAATAGGAAATTTGGTACATGCAGTATATACTTTAAATAAAATTGTAACTGCTTTATAAATAACCCGTCGCACACTACAGTTATTCAAAAATGGAATAACCAATTCTTGGCAGGAGACAGAAAAAAAACGTAAGTAGCAAAATACACTGCCAGCGCTAGTGAGATACGTATTATAAAGCAAACCCTGTCAGTTTTAAATGCAACGTTGCAACGAATACGTACGTTTATTTCACCAACTTTACTGCCAACACGATGACAGCGCGCTGACTCTTGTTGTACGTGGTATCTTAACTTAGCATTTGAACTGAAATACGGATGAGAAATATATTTTAAGGCTGCTTGTAAGTCGGGCATGTCGTTTTGCTCGCACATTCTAAATTTTTAAATGATTTAAATAAAAATAGTATACATTTGATTAATTTGAGCTGAAGGTTTGATAGATAATAAAATTATGGCCATTCAAGACATAATTATTCACAAAAATACTGAAATTAATAACTTAGAAAAGAACTTTTCCCTGCTAAAACAAAATATATATAAAAAAAAATATATATTTTATATTTATCTAGCCCTCAGACCACATTAATTATCAAAAGAGTACTATTTCTGTTTAAATCATTTTATTATAATACTAAAAAAATGTTACAGTATAACTTACAAAAAACCGGTTTCACTAAAACACCCTTCATGACAGCCATAACTGCGTATTAAGAGTGTTTTAGTGCCACTTTTTAAAAGTTGGCTGGTTGGATTGTGTGAGTGAGACAGCATTCCAGTTTAATGTGGATATTTTTTCTTGTTTAATTGTCTTCAGCACGGGTTAGTGCAACAAAAAGAATATAATAATCTGGATATGTGGGTGGTTGACCAAAAAGGGACCTGGAGGGATTGAAAACCGTTATTTTTTTTATTTGAATTTTTTAATCTGTGGTGTTTTAGCTTTTTTTTTGGACTAACCAGAATATTTTTAGGTGCCGTAGTTATTTGTTTATGATTTTTTTGTGAGCCGAGGCAGTCCCTTTTTGGTCAACCACTGTCAAACCACTGTTTATGTCAAATCTTCGTATGTCACCTTTAGTCAAAACGTCCAATAAAGTGGAATAAAGAGCAATCGGCATACCGGCACTATTAAGTTCACTATCATTATATAATACTGTGGACGCTTCCTGTAAACGGTCCACCGATAGATCAGCCAAAGCGTAGCGAGTGGTGGTTGCAACGGCAAATATCGATAAACTTAATATGGGCCAAATGGCTATTGGCTAAACTTAATATTCAACCAAATTAATGTGAAACAGGTCAATTGTCGAATCCAACTCAGGTGGGCAGCATTCGAGAAATAGAAAAGTATTTTCGCGCAGTGGTAGTGCATCTGCATACCATGCGAGAGGTCCCGGGTTCGAATCCCGGCTGGGGACAAAACAAAAACCCCAGGTCTTGGATGCTTACATGTTTGTGATGTCGATGTTTCTGGTTCCCATGACACAGGGTATCCTAGTGTGGGGCCAGAACCAATGTATGTGCCTGTATGTAAATGTTTATGTTATGTTTATGTTATGTTATTTTCGTCTAATATACCTCAATCGCTCAAGACAAAATTACACAATCAGTGTGTGTTACCAGTGATGACTTATGGCACTGAAACGCGGTCTCTCACTATAGGCCTAATAAGAAGAGCGAGCTATGGAAAGGGTTATGCTTGGAATTTCTCTACGAGATCGAATCAAAAATTATGAGATCCGTAGACGAACGAAAGTCGTCGACATAGCCTAGCGGATTAGTAAGTTGAAGTGGCAGTGGGCGGGGCACATAGCACGCAAACCTGATGGCCGATGGGGTCGAGAAGTTCTCGAATGGAGACCACATATCGGAAACGCAGGGTAGGACGACCAGCCACAAGATGGACAGATGACCTCATTCAAGTGGCAGGAAGACGCTGGATGCAAGCCGCTTCCAACTGGTCTTTTTGGAAATCCATGGAGGAGGCCTATGTCCAGCAGTGGACTTCTTGTTGCTGAATGATGACGATGAATAATTTATGAGATTCAATATTAATTTTAGCAATGTCGCGCCAACAACTGTGCACACGGGAGTGTCACTAATCTGCGACTATTTAAAAGACTTGATTAATAATAAAAAGAAAGTATACTTTCTATTTTCACCCTTATGTCCTCTTCCGTGACACCGTCAATATTTCAGTCTTCTTTAAGTGACCTTTATTCTCAGGCTGGTTTCGGACCTTCTAATTTTGTGATTTTGTCTCACAAACCGTCATGTGTTTGGAAATGTTCCAAAAACTGTGCCACAACTGCTACGCCACTTAAATACCATTATAAAAAAAAAATCGCCCGATCTTTCAATCTCCGTGTTCACACTTTTCGATCGCATTGAATGATTTATCAATATTGTGTCAATTGCATTAAAAGCGTTCGGCGTTTCATAGCTTTCAATCAAGTTGCGCAATCGTATTAAAATGTATTTAAACGTCACCATGCAACTGAACAATGAAATTGACATCAATATTGAATCGTGTGATATCGCCTAGGGTTGATAGGATATTACTAACTTAATTCTGAAATCGCTTACTTATCAGAGACGAGCTACCGACGACGCGAGCTTCGTCGTTAGATCATGAGTGAAACCTGATCGGACTCTTCCGGCAAAACAATCTAGTTATGTGTAGTGCTTACGAAAGCTTTTGTTCAAAGAAGGTCGATAAGTTGTTGACTCTACGTATTAACTTTTTCTTTCTTCCGTCATTCACGACGAGGCTCTGACGGCGCGTATCGAAAGCCCTCAGGCTCACCCCTTGCTTATCGACGTTTAACTACTTTTAACGACCTTTATATCGAACAGGAAAATCTTATATAAATGTGCTTACACTCTGTTATACGCGAAGGCTCACTAGATGCAAACAAAAGTTGCTTTGAAACCTAAACAAGTAAGATTGTTAGTTGTTCGCAAAGATTTGAAATGAAATAATTGAATCTCCTAGATCAATTCGATTAACTTTGAAAATTTCAAAGCCAGGAATGAATAAACTTTAGATAAGTAAACTTACACCTGTACCCCGGAGGGGCAGGGTTTGCCGCTTGCCACGATCTTGACAAACCGACGCGATTGGTAGGTATTTGATTGAAATAGAGAGTTATTTCCAAAATGGGCAAAGAATAACTAAAACGCTACAATTTATGCAAAATTTCTATTTTATTTTACATACGAGTAGGCAAAGGTTTGAGAAGACCCGATATTAAAGTTTGTTTGTAGATAAACCGAATGTTTTTGACAAAACACCTATGAAACCCTTTTCGTAAGCGAAGTACCCGATTTCGTAAGAATTACTGACGTGCGGTTGGATAAGAGCATGTAGTCACATCCATGCAATCAACTGTGTTATTTACTAATGACTTTGAAATTAATATTATAAAGCCATATTAGCATCGTTTGACAGATTATAATTTGATCGAGTAAAGCAATTTTTAGACGAGCAATTTTTTTTTTGTTTTGTCAAAACCTTGACAGGAACGACTTTTTTTACAAGAAACCGAATAAATCGCCAGTTATTCACCATCAGCCATTTGACGCCCACTGCAGGACAAAGTCATCCCTTATGGTGCTACCATGAAGGGTTTGGCCATAATTGCCACGCTTGGCAGGCGGGTTGGCGATCGCAGTATGCGGTTGTAATCTCAGGAAGACGCTGCTGCCCGTCTCCTGATAATTTATTTCCTTAGTTGCCATCCACGGAATGAAATGAAGTGATGCTATTCTTAATCCGGCACCACACACAAGTTATTACTTCATAGTAAAAATTACCTTTTGTGATATAGATACGATTAGTACTCAATACTATTTTGCTAAATTTTCAGTTAAAATATTAAGGTTTTAGAAGAAAGTGACAATTAATATATTTGTTACGAATTTCAAAAGAGTCGGAGAATAATTTACTGAAAAATTAATTGTATAAATTTAACAAAGATTTGACTATCCCATCTAACTATAATCCTATTTACGGTATGTGTGAATACTTTCGAGACTAATAACATCTGCGTAATGCGTCTCAAAAGTATTCATTACATATTTCGATATAGCGATAGCAAAATTATTTGAGGTTAACTCATATTTATATAAAATGTGAGAAAACCTCAATGGTCGTGGCGTTGAAAAAACAAAATGGTTTGCTTTGTTGTCTTCTCAACTATCTTACAATTATTGAAAAATTGCTGGCACGATTTGTAGACGGGCTATACTGTGAATCTATCAATCTGACATTAATCAATCAGCCTGTATTCGTCTCCTAAAGCTTCGGTCACACACAGCTACTAGACGCTGCGAGTGCACTCGCCGCGATTACTAGTCCAGCGACAATTCACTGCCTGCCTGTCACACACCGCGAGTTCTACACGAGAATATCGACCGTCAGTGCGCATTCGCAGCAAGTAAAATTGAACGTGGTCCATTCTAGTCGCGGCGACTTCAACTCGCGGCTAGTGAATCTACTCGGAGCGATTAGCCTGTCACACACAGCGAATCGCCAACCCGCGTGCCGAGCGTGCCGATTATGGCAAGACCCTGTATGGTTAGGGAAAACCATGAGGGAGGCCTGTGTTCTGCAGTGGGCGTAAAAATGGCTGATGATGATGATGACGACGACACAGCGAATACTCGCGGCAACTGTGCGTGACACTTATTTCTGTCCTCGGCTATCCTTATATTCAGCCACTGCCAGCAATCTGCGTCAGATGCCTCAAATGACTGAGATACCGGGTGCAAATTTACTCACGCCCCTTCCAAAACTCACGTATTCTCTGCATAATCACAATATTTTTTAACCAAAGAAATCATGTCTGGAAGTCAACGGTTTAGGAATATACAAATATAATTTGCCGAACATTGTACTGAAGGGAAATTATCATAATTTTATTGAGATTTTGTTTCTGTGATGTGTCTTGTTGGTATAATAAATATTTTTCTTTCTTTCTTTTCTTTGTTTAGTAAAACGAATTAGAAGTGAACAAATTTCTACACAGACACACAAATAACGGATTCCAAAACTATCGTAGTTTACGCTGTTTTTAACTTTCGCCTTCAACCATAAGATCGCTAAGAGTAACGTGTCCATTGCATGACATTTTTGATATTTGAATAACTCAAAAAAATTATTATATTATTTTTGTTGCACTAACCCGTAAGCCAGGCACGGTGAGCCAGAGGTCGCGGGTTCAAGCATGGGTGGAATTTTTAGCTTCTAAATACTAGGTTTTCAAAAAAATTATGAATATATTTCGTCCAATACGCGTAGCTTCTGAGTAGGGCGATAGTTTTTTTTTAAATACTTACTGTTTCAAAAAATATTATACAATACAGGTGATAAAGTACATTAAAACTCGCTAAACTTTTACATTTCACGGTGAGAGATCGCTCGTTTGTTACATTCATGTCTACCAGTATTTTTACACCCTGTTTGTCGTTTGTTTACAATTGCGCATGGTAACCTCTTACTAATGGGTCATTTGACCGTAGTCGGCTATTAACTTTTTCTGGACTAATATTATAAAGGCGAAAAGTTTGTAAGTTAGATGTTTGTAAGTTTGTATGTAGCGGCTAATCTCCGAAAGCACTAAACCGATTTCAAAAATTCTTTCATCGGTATTTAGAATAGACCTTCAGGGTGGACAAAGGCTATAGACTAATCGGTTTACAACGTGGACTTAGTCGCGGGCACTGCTAGTTTCATAACAAAGGTATACGTCAAGAAAAGTTGTTATCACGCGTCATCTCTTTTCATCTTGCTAGCCAAACAGATTACTATCTCGGGAATGTTTTCTCTTTCAAAGCGTCACGGAAGTATATTTCCCCACTCTGTAGTACCACCTGTGTTTCTAAGGAAATGGCACATTACTCTCTACGGAAACCTTTTGTCTAAGACACATTATTCGTAAACATGCCACTGTCGGCTCTTACCTGAGAATTGTAATGTAGGCCTTTCACATCAACTTATGTTAGATAATTTTTATACGGCGTGCAGTGGAAACACCTACCTACACTAGATAAAGGAATTGATAGCTCAGACTCTAGTGCCTAGGACAAACTTATTAGATAGAGTAACCTGCTTATAAAATAGAGTTATAAGACTTATAAGAGAACAGACCAACTACCAAGGATAGCAAATTTTGTAATCCTAACACACAAAATATAACATGAACTCACGCCTATATCCCAAAGGGGTGAGTGATTCAATAATGCGTAGGTATAAACGTTGCTAAATAGTTTAAGCAATGAATAAAACAGTCCACTTATATTCAAATTTCATTAGATTTTTAATTGTGATGACGTTGCCGACGATTTTATGTCTCGCTTCTTGTGTGCAATAAAGAATATTCTTATCTTATCTTATCTTGCCTCCCGTTTCCCGAATTAGTGCGAATATATACAATTATATACCTAGAATATCACTGCTGGACATAGGCCTCTCCTATTGCACGCCACTGAGCACGGTCCTCGGCTACTCTCATCTAGCTCTTGCCAGCTGCCCTGCGGAGATCATCGCTCCACCGAGTCTGAGGACATCCTACACTACGTTTACCGATCCACGGTCTCCACTCAAGAACTCGTCTACCCCATCGGTTATCAGTTTTTCGTATGATACAGCCGGCCCACTGCCACTTCAGCATGCTAATTTGGTGGGCTATGTCGATGACTTTGGTTCTCTGTCGGATCACCTCGTTTCGAATTCGATCTTACAGAGAAACCCCGAGCATAGTCTAATATACCTATACAAAATTTTGTGAATGCTATGTTTTTATTATCTCTAAATAAGTATTTTTTTATTTACTAACTTATCCAGTGACAGAGGAACATTCATCTGGCAGGTACACAGAGAGATTAAGAAATTTATCCCTAGATACAAATAGAGCGTATTGATGTTCGGCAAGCGGCAGACTCCTGAGAGGCATTCCCTGTAATTTATGAAGGTATGTTCAGATGAGCAGATTTCGGCTGATCAATTTTGTTTGTTCGCAGTTTTAGGGCCTTTGGGACGCGCGGGATTTACGAGCGGACAAGTTGTGTCTGTCAGGACATGCACTTGCTTGACGCGAGATGACTTAAAAATGTATCTGGAGGAGCTTTAGTCCCGTAAATGCTCGACAGATAACTTGAACCAAAATCTGTTGAACAAAATTAATAAAAAATAAGTTTTGTTCAAGTTATCTGACGAGGATTATAAATTGAGCGGAACCAAAGCTCCTCCATAAATTTGCGATAGACACGTAAGAGAATTTTTATTTATCTGATAATTTGAGTAAAGTCCGAAGAATTTTAAGTCAAATCGCGCGTCCCCACTTGTGAAACCCGAAATTCGTTCACGTGGAGTCAAAGTCATTCAAGTTATTTGTCTCGGACAACATGAAATTTGCGGAAACTAGACAATTTGATTCAAACTTGCGGCTTCTCCGACATCATCCCTAAATCACGTGTTCTAAATACATTTTACTCTCTCATGGTTAATATTTAAAATGTGAAAAAATTATTTCAATCTCTTATCTAGAGCCGTCGATCATTATTTTTGTGATTTTTTAGACTTTATAGGATAAGATCGCGAATTAGAACTAAATATGGTTTTATTTGAGCTGTACTGAGTTTTAGATATTAAAAAATATACCAAAATTACTCAATGCGCCAGATACGTCGATCGTCAAAATTCTATTAATAGTATTTTAATTTTTGTAATTTCAAAAACCTACTTTTCCCTCAAAAGCCCCTATATTACGCGCACCAAATCCTGAGCGATTCCAATTTGTATGGAATTTGACAGACGCGAGTGGAATCGCTCAGGATTTGGTGCGCGTAACTAGACCCCTGTTCGCTCGCGCAGCGCAATAAGTCCCATACAAATCTGTGCGCTTGGAGAACCCAGCCAAAGAAGATAGAATCAAACTAACTAGTCAGTTATAGTTCTAGTTCCAGTCGGAAACTAGTTTCCGCTCGTCAAACTTCATCGTGCCCCGAACCCCTTTCGTAATTATAGTTCAAGGCAAACCATTAAATAATAAAAAAAAAAAATAGAACAGCAATTCAAGCTCACCCTAAAGATCCCGAACTGAATGAAAGAGACCCCACTTTTTTTCTTTTTAACAAGGTAGAAGGTTACATCTAGTTACTTACAGGTTTCCTTTGCATTTGTAAAGTCCCTAAATTCGGTGAATGTACCAAAACAGTCCGGAGTCTCTAATATCATTGACAAATAATTTCATTTCAAATATGCTTCCACAAACTTTATTGAGCTATAAATGTGAAAGTTTGTGAAGATGTTTGGATGTTTGTTACTCAATCACGCAATAACGGCTGAACGGATAACTTGGCGTACAGATAGACAAAGACCAGAAATGAGACAGCATATTTGATATCCCGATAATGTGTTCCCGTGGGATAATATTTATTTTAAGTTTAAAATAGATGGCGTTATGCTAGAATCGACTAAACGGATTCTGTGGCGGTACTAAGTTCGCCGGAACAGCTAGTAAAACATAATTTTATGTCAAACTCAATGGGTTGACACGTTGTTGGTACGTTATAGTTCGCAGAATAGAGCGTGATAGGTACTTTATTTTTCTTGTGATGTGTTAATTTGTTACAATAAATGTCTATTCTTGAAAAAAATGTCAAAGCAACAATTCAATGTATACGTTATTGCTATCACCAATAAAGTAGGACATTGGCGTGCTTGTATTTTACTGCAATAACATACGGATGTTTTGCTTCACCGTTTGCGTGAGGAAACCTGATCGTCTGAGGTATTCACATACCTCGCGCTTAATATTGCCAATCCACGTTGAGCACGCGTGGTAATTATGCTCATTCTCTCTCTGAGAGTGGCACGTATGTAGTTTACTTTAAAAAAACATACACGGAACTTAGAGCGCAAATGTTATTTGTCCCACGTGAAAACTATAGTGTACGTATCTTACTAACGTCTACAAAAGAAGCGAGAATATGAAATGCAGCCAGTATAACATAACCCTAATATTTAACAAAGTAATTAGAACATAATGCCATAAAAGAGGAAAAAACAATAAGTACATTCATATACACCGCAGAGAACTCAAAGAAAGGAACGATGCACACACCCAGAAAACATTATTTAGCAATCCTTCTCGCCAAGGCAAAACCACATCAGTGCCAACTAGCCTAAGAGTCACATAGAAATTTTATGTTAAGTTGGTATTTTCCAGCAAAGGGAAAGAGCTGTAAAAAAATTCATTTCCCGGGGGAGATTACTGTGCACCTGTCGGGGTCGCGATATTACAGGACTAGGGAGGACAGAGTCAGAAAGCTTGGTGCAGCAGGATCTTTTTATAGGCTTTGGTTTTAGGTTTTAATAATTATTTTTTCATAAGAACGAATTAAGATTACATTTCACGTAAAATAAGAAAAACTAAACTATTGTTTCAGTAAATATTGAACCAAACGCTTGAATTAAATGCACATTTTCTTTAATCGGAACTTAAACTTTGGACGTGAATCGAAATTGTAGTAGTTTGTTGAACAATTATGTGATCCTTCAAAAAGAATTGCATTTCTTCGTATTGGGTTCGTGGTGCAAAAATTTGTCAGTGATTTTTTGTGGGAGTGTTAAGTGGTCCCTTGCCTTAAATTCCATATTAGACTGATCATAAACATGCGAAAAAAACATTGTGATCCCAAACGTTAGGAGAGTAAACACCACCGAGACATTTGTCGTTTCCATCTTGATTTCTAGTTGAGCCCCATCTTCGCTCAGGTAAGTAAGCAATTACTTAGGAGACTTATAAGTGTTACCTAGCACCACCAAAATACATATACCTACGAGATCTAATATATAAAAATCTCGTGTCACAGTGTTTGCTGTACATCACAGTACATTGTTAGCGCACGAGAAACACGGGGTAAGGAACTGAACATACTTGTAGGCACTCACCCGCAACCTGCGGATAAATGAAAAGAAAAAAAAAATCTTACCACAAGTACCTACGCGAGATTCAGTACATTTTAATACATCACATAAATGTGGATATTTAACCGTATGCTGAGTAACCACTAGCTAGTGCGTTTCAGCTCTAGCTAGCAGCTTGAGGCCTACCCTGTATTGTTCTGCCCCAAACTGTCATTGATATGTAAAAAAATCACATGTTATTTTTATCATCATCGATTGGGTGCCGTGCGATGCCACCGGTGACGTGGCTGACGGAGGCGGAGATGGTGAGACAACTTGACTCATATTTACCTGGGTGGCAAGAGTTGGCCAAGTATAAGGAAGAATGGAAGTCTAAAGGGGAGGGTCTTTTGCCCGGCAGTGAGATACAATTTTATGGGATACGCGTAAAAAGCGGGTTGAGCTATGTCGGGTTACACGGACGATGGTTTAACGTGAAACGTCTATCAGTAAGCGTTAATTTTTAGCTTAAACTGCCATCTGGCGGCACGAATTAAGAGGATCTGAGTTGTGGCTACTTTGCTCTACTTGACGATATATAAACTAATTGCACACAACATGTAGAGACAGAGTTGAAGCCCTCGCCGAGGCGGCATATTTTCGTTGCATGCGGTCTTAGCAAGTGACCCCCTACATGAAACATAAACATTTACATACAGGTGCCTGTGTCGTGGGAACCAGAAACAACGACATCACAAACATGTAAACATCCAAGACCTGGGGTTTGTTTTTTGTCTCCAGCCGGGATTCGAACCCGGGACCTCTTGCATGGTATGCAGATGCACTACCGCTGCGCCACGAGGTCGCGGACTTCAAACTTATCAGAAAGGACTTTCTGGGACTTAGCAAAGCTGTGTCAAGTAGCAATAGGTGAAACGATACTCGCGTCTACGTATGGTCGATTGGTATATTCCCTGCTTTGCATTTTCTTTCGATATTGGAATTGGAACCTTTATGTATTTTGAGCTTAAACCTCCTGCACAACTGTACTAGTTGTACCTGCACTCGGAAATTACGAAACAGGTAAGTGTTTACCGTGTGGCGCCGGATTAAGAATAGCGTCACTTCATTTCCTTGCGTGGATGTCGTAGACGGCGAATAAGGAAATGAATTACCAGAAGACGGGCAGCAGCACCGTACTGCGATCGCCAACCCGCCTGCCAAGCGTGGCGCTTGTGGCAAAAACCCCTCATGGTTATAAAACCGTGTCCTGCAGTGGGCGTCAAATGGCTGATGATGAAATCTTTAGTAAATTTCTAAGGAAGACGCAGCATTTAAGAGAGCGAAATCGAATGTTCGTACAAAACTATAATGTTCAAATGTCGAAACAAAGGATGTTATTTTATTGATTTAACAGAAATCCACAGCAATATAATTACAGTGAACTATAGGTACTTAATGATGCGTACATGCAGACAACAATTGATTTTTCTATGTAATATGATCTTAAAAAATATGAACTTCGGAAATCTAAGCCCGAATGCCAAAAATAAATCATCCGAAAGGATTTTAAATAATCATAAAACTGTCCACTCTTTAAGTGAATACTTCATATTCAGCGCGTTTCTTTCCTCCTTTGTGCAGCTTTATGCTCTAGATCTTTTCCGGCAACTGTACTGTGTTTTTGTTACGGTTGAAAACAAAATGGTGAAGATTTTAATTATGTCTGAAATAAATCATCTGAAGGGATTCAAAATAACCACGAAGCTGTCCACTCCTGGAGTGAATTCTTCGTATATTATTCAGCGCGCGTCGGGAACGTAAATGAAAAAGTTCCAGTATTCAATGGCCATTCGAAAGCCGCCAAAATACTCCGCGCGTAAAAGCTGCGACATAAAACGGAGGTATTTTCTTCCCAGGGAGGCAAAGTTGGACCACGATTTGGGAAAAAATTATTAAAATTATATTTATTTATTTAATTTATTAGATACAGCCGACAGATTTTAGGTTAAACAATATTACAGACACATTAAAGAATCTAGCCTAACACTTAACCACAGGCGGGAAACAAAGCTCTTGACTGACAGTTACTTACAAAACTAATTTATTAATTATCTGGCCTACAAGCTAAATTGAGATCCGTTAATGAAATATTTGTTACAAGTTTTTGAAGTTAAATCTAAATAAACTTTAAAAACGGCATTAAAACGTTTCAAAACGGCATCAAACTAATTTTGGTTGCAACATTTTCGATTTCCAAACTAGTAATTTGTCATTTATATTCC
Organism: Yponomeuta malinellus; assembly: GCA_947308005.1. Taxonomy (NCBI): domain Eukaryota; kingdom Metazoa; phylum Arthropoda; class Insecta; order Lepidoptera; family Yponomeutidae; genus Yponomeuta; species Yponomeuta malinellus. Next base: position 6,856,395 of record OX371006.1, on the reverse strand, counting down.
GGGATGGGCACTTTAGTTAGGTGATTTCACGAAAAGGGATTTACAGTTCTTGTTAGTCGCTAATCTGCTAATCTACTTACTGTGAACATCATTCTGTCAAGTGGCCAAAGAGTATGCAAAAAAAAACAACTGTTAAAAGTAGATTTACTAATTGTTAGAGTACGAGAAACTGGGGGTAAGGTAACGATGCAAAAAAATGACAAATACAGGAGAAAATAAATATTGGCATTTTGGTTGAACCACCTTTTTATGGTTGCAGAGGGCACCACTTGTAACAATTTCAAAGAATTTTCTTTACTTTGTGACTAGTGGCGTTCCCCGCAACTGAGAATAAGATGGTCTATCTAAAATGCCCATATTATTATTTTTGTTGTCAAAAATTAATATTTGTAATTTTACATTGCAATAATATCCCACTCTATTCTTTATTATTTTAATATATGAGTTAACAATATACCTGTTATAGCGTTTTTATTTTGTGACATTTTTATATTAACTTTTTAATACAAATAAGATGAAAATTAAGCCATTAACAGTGCCTTGATGATAAAACCATGAACCTATACCTACATGCTTGCATGTTATTTAGTTCTATTACGGGTGATTTTGCAACAAAATTTTGAGATTGAGCTGTTTTCGATCGTATTACTACGTCTTTGTAGTAATCGTACATCAAATTATTGCACACTTGTCGGTTACAAATGAAAACCAACTTCCAATTACAATGATATCCCGATAATATTTTACTATTTTATTAAAATTAAGAGGTATCCATGTGGTCAGGGATTAAGAATAGCGTCACTCCATTTCCTTCCGGGGATGTCGTAGTAGACGACTAAGGAAATAAATTGCTAAGAGATGGGTAGCAGCGTCTTCCTGAGATTCCAACCGCTTGCTGCGATCGCCAACCGTCTGCCAAGCGTGGCGATTATAGTTTTGCCTTTATGATCAAGCAAAACCATGAGGGAGGCCTATATCCTGCATTGGGCGTAAAAATGGCTGATGATGAAGAGGTAATCAATCGACGATATATTAATATGATGCAAGTAAGTGACACTATTGTAATAGAGTAACGAGTGTTCCTATACCAAAGTAAAAGCCAGTCAACTTCGGGCCAAAATTACAAGTTTGGATAAACTTTACGCGGCTCCTTTACGTATTCTATCCACAGTTCCTTCCTCTTTTTTGTGATGATCAGATGTAGATTACCGCTCTTATTCGGAGGTGAAGTAAAAAAATGATTGATATTATTTTATGGCAGTCGGCGCCCGACTTTCGGTGAGTCAAATTCGATAAAAAAAAAATTCTAGGCTGTAAATTGGGAATGGATGATTTCATTATAAAGTTAATTCCGCAGTTACTCACTTGATTTTTTATGGGAAGAGTCCGACTGGGTCCCTCTGATTCGCAGAGCTTAGTCATGGTGAGTAGAGACGGAGCTCGCGTCGTCGGTTACTTGTCTTACGATTTCATCATGTAGGCACTGACGGAAAATGTAGGCACTGACTGAAAATCAACGCTGAGGGATCACTTCCTCAGGACAACGCTGAGTCAGCTGCCTTTTGTGGCAACTTAGATACACCATAGGCTACATCTATGGTCTTGTTTTATTTATTCGTTTTGTCTGTTGTGTATTTAGTTTTCTTCCTGTTGTTGTGCATATTATGTTACTTATCTGTTTATTTTGTTTCTGTGATGTAACTTGTTGGTATAATAAATGTCTTTCTTTCTTTTTTTCTTTCTTATATACCTAGATATTTATTTCCTTATTTACAGATCTGTGGTGAACCAATAACATAGAATCTGACATAGGGAAACATAAAGCCAATAACAGGTTCACACTCATAGCACACAATTTAGAAACAAGATTCTTGGGCCGACTTGCGCCATTTCCCAAATAATGTCAATAATAAATAATAGACCTTTGTATGGAGAATGTTAGTTAAATACTGTTTAATCCAAATTTAAGGGAGTGCAAAAGTCGGCCTTCAACTTTTATACACTAAAAAAACAGAAGTCGCTCGCTGCACAAATTAATCATATCACTTAATGAGTTAGTTACACAGAGTAAGTTATAATGCAAGTAAGTATGCAATAGCAATGAGTCGCTTTTAGTTATTACATACTTATATAAACTCACGCCTGTATCCCAGAGGAAGCGAAAGTGATCTGTCAGGATCGTAACAATTGACAGTCCCTGGTCTCTGCCTACCCCTCTGGGATACAGGTGTGCGTTTATGTACCTATGCATGTTAACAACAAATATTTTTTATTTCTTTCTTTGTAACTGTGCACTAAAAAAATATAGTATAGTGTATATAATTATTCTATCTACAGTTCTCATGCGTTACTGTTACTGATACGTTACAAAATTATCAGTTGTAGATAAACTGTGTAGGTACTTTTAGAATTTTTACGGTTCTGTACCTCAAGGATAAGACTAAGACTTATTACTTATTACTACTAAGAAGACTTATTACTAAGACTCCACTGTCCATCTGTCTGACTATCTGTCTGTCTGTCGCCAGCCTGTATCTCTTGAATCGTGATAGCTAAAAGAAAGAAAGACAGTTAAAACTTTCACAGATGACGTATTTCTGTTGCCGCTATAACAAAAAATACTAAAAACAGAATAAAATAAGTATTTAAGGGGGGCTCCCATACAAAAAACGTGATTTTTTTGCTCGATATTAATTACGGCAACAGGTAGACGCTTCAAATATTCAAGTGTTGTATAGATAATGGTACGGAACCCTTAGTGCGCGAGTCCAACTCGCACTTGGCCAGTTTTTAGAGCAAGTTAAGGTAAGGTCGAGACGGCAGATATCCCGCAGATTTGTGGTAAACTAGTTTTCAATCTATCTCAGGCTTAAAGATATCCCAGTCACCGGTAATTCCCTCTACGAAGCAAATCGCGGAGTTCCAGCTTTCAGTTGTGGCCATGACATAAAACTATTTCGCTCAACCTGTGAAACTAATAAAAGTAAAACTCTCGATAAATGAGTGTTATTTAACTCGAAGTCGTGGTATTAATTTTCTTTTGCCATGTTTATTTCACTCATGATGTAGGTATTCACTTAACTCCATGTTAAAATTCATCATCATCATCAGCCATTGCAGCAGGACATAGGCCTCTCTCATGGTTTTCATAACCATGAAGGGTTTTGCTAAAATCGCCACGCTTGACAGGCGGGTTGGCGATCGCAGTACGCGGTTGATATCTCAGGAGGACGCTGCTGCCCGTCTTCTGGTAATGTTCTTCCTTAGTCACCTTCTACGACATCCACGGAAGGAATTGGAGTTAAAATTAATTTAAATTAATTTTTTTAACTGTCACTATAAAACTCTTAATCATCGTGACCATTTCACGCGTTTTTAATAAAATTAGCAGTTTATTTTGTCACAGTTGACGTATGTTATTAACTTACGACGTACGATTTTTTTTTTGCACAGCCCATTTTGTGTCCCACTGCTGAGCAAAGGCCTCGCTGTTTTCCATCACTCCCTGTCGCCAGCCATCTCGCACCATCGCGGCAAAAATGCATTTAGGTCTTGTCGCCATCTTCGCCTTGATCTGCCGCGACGTCGATGTCCAGTTTGCGGAACTTCATCATCATCACCATCATCAGCCTACGCTTGTCCACCGCTGGGCATAGGCCTCTCATATTACTCTCATCCAACTCTTGCCGAATAGGCTCTTGCGGAACCTATTCGGTCGCTACTTTGGCCCACCTAACTATCTGTGCGGCATACATGGCCAGCCCGGTCCCACTTTAACCTAGCCTAACCCCAAAAACTGCAATTTTAGTTTTTGAGCGCATGCGTCGCGTGGTCTATTCTGTTCACACCTAAAATACAGCGCTCCGTTGCGCGCTGGTAAACTTTGAGTTTGGACTTCTGATGTTCAGCGCCGTAGGTTAGGCCGTCATTAACAAGTAGGTATGTGAAGAAAGTGGCATAGGAGTTTGAATTTGAAATCATTACCAACATTTTAAGGGAATGATGCCTTCGTCTAGGTATACGATTATAATATAATTAATTTTGTTTTTTTTGTGAATGTTGTGTTTTATGCATCTCTTTTATGTGTTCAATAAAGTATTATAAACGTAGTTGTATATTATTGGTTCGAAACTATCACAAGAGCAATATGAAACATATTTTGTTTTACGATACATAAACATTTAGGAGTTTATGCGTAAATAAGTAAAATGTGAACAAGTAAAAATCTTAAAACTCCTTGTACTGATTTTTTTACGTAGCCTCGCTTGTGTCCCACTGCTGGGCAAAGGCTTCCCCCAACTCAGACCAGATGTCTCTGTCTTGTGCCACCTCAGACCACTCCGGCATGTGTCGGTCGAGGTCGTCTCGCCAACGTCTTCTTGGCCTACCTCTTCTGCGACGACCGCCGTGTGGCACCCACTCGGTGGCAAGTCTTGCCCACCTATCCGGGTGCATTCTACCGATATGCCCCGCCCAGCTCCACTTCAACCTGCTATGCGTGTTTTTGAGCATAGCGTAGTGTTGCGGATATGGTCAATCCTTCTGACGCTCAACATGCTACGCTCCATAGCTCGCTGGCAAACGTTAAGCTTGGTCTTCGGTTTTTCGGTCAATGACCAAGTCTGGGAGCCGTAAGTGAGGACGGGCAGGATGCACATGTCGGCGAGTCTCCATTTCAAGGAAAGCGGAAGGCTTCCTTTCAACAAATCCTTCATGGACCATTAGCAGTTCCAGGCGTTTTCGATACGGCGGTTGATTTCCTTGCCTGTTTTCGAAGCTTACTATCTGGCCTAAGTAGATGTACTCGTCGACATGGTGTATTTCCTGCCCATCGACCTCAACTTTGCTTTTTCGACCGTTGGTCACGACTTTGGGTTTGGACCTGTTCATAGAAAGCCCAACTTCAAGGCTTCCAGCACTAAGCTCTTGCAGCATGATTTCGAGCTCGGATGAAGCGAACAGGACAATATCGTCGGCGAAGCGAAGGTTTGTTAGTTTTCTGCCGACAACTACAATGCCTCTATTTGCTCACGTGTCTGGTAACGTTCTAAAAGCCTACTCGATCTAAAAAAAATGTCCCAGGCACTGTAGCATCCGAGTGGTCCCTTCGCCCATCTAATGTGAGTAAAGGTGAAAGCTGAACGCTGTATAAATCATCCCATTACGTAGATGCAAAGGCCAAAGTTACAGGGATCTACGACATACAGGGTGACACCGAATCAATAATAATAATATGCTATTGGAAAGGACAGTTTATATTCGATAGGCAGTTTATATTGTGATATCCTTGGCTGGTTACCATTGCACAGGGTATCTTAGTTTAGTACCAGGACAACTTATTGTGTTGTACATATACATACACACATAACTCACGCCTGTATCCCAGAGGGGTAGGCAGAGACCAGGGACTGCCACTTACCACAATCCTGACAGACTTTCGCTTCCTCAACATTCATTCGCAGGCACGCACGCCGGTTTCGGGTACTTTGCCCTTTGATAATTCATCCCCTAGTTGGTCGAACTATGTCCGCCTAGGATGTCCTTTACCGGTCTTTCCACCCACATTCGCTCGATATAGTTGTTTCGTCAATCTTTGTTCCTTCATCCTCTCCACATGTCCAAACCAGCGCAAGATTACTTTCTCAATTCTAGTCCTTACTCCTCTTTCAGTCCACAACGTTCTGTAATCCATCAATGATTATGTTGTGTGGAAGTTATTATTACATGGTTATTCGTACATGGTGTAATATAATCTCAAAATACATCCAGGAGATCTACGTGTTAATGACGTCGAACAACTTTTACTAAGAGGAATCGCGAAAAAATGACATCTTTTCCATAAATTTTCGTACCAAGTTAAAATCCATAACTTTTGGACTCTAAAGGGGATTTTACTGTGCGTCCCACTGGACGACACAGAGCTTCTGTTAGAGAGAGAATGTCGACTTAATAACTAAAAAAGCGGGTGCATACCACGGATTGGCGATTTCAAATGCTTGCCGGAAATGTGGTTCAAAAATGTGTAAAGCAGAAATTGTGCCAAAAGGGCTACTATAACATATTATTTGTATTTAGATCAGATTAGATTAGATTAATACTCTTTATTACATCATAAAAGTACATGAAAAATCTTAAATATCTAAGTTACATAGTATACAACTGACGGTCTTATCGCTAAAAGCGATCTCTTCCAGACAACCTAAGGATAATTAGGACTGAAAGATGAAAAGAGTAGTTAGGTAGCCGTACAAAGACAAAACGGCTCACATTAATTACTAGCCAGCTATCCCGAACGGTAATAAAAGTGAATGAAACCGTTAAACCAATATATACCATATTTGATATTTAAAAAAACGTTGTTTGGAGATTTTTTGTCCATTTTTTCTCCGAAACGATCTAGATATTGAAATGGACTCCGAGTTTTACTTGTAACGTTCATTAAGTCACAGTTTCTGTGTTATTTTCAACAAAAACACGTTGATTTTTTATTTTAAAATGCTGTAGGTAACATATAATATAAAAAATTCATTGGTAGATGTTGGGGTTCGAACCCATAATCTTATGAATGAAAAACTCACAAATACAAAGCAAAATGTTGTATTCAGTGCGCCATTACTGTAGGTACCTAAGAAAAATAAAAAGTTTCTATCCGTTTGTGTGGCCCCAAACACCATGAAAACTTTGCTCCTGCGATCGAAATTGATGTCACTCCACCCCTAAGAGCGTGACTGGAATAAAATCGCAAAACAATTTATTCTAGTTAACATTCAATTAAGTTTAGATTACATTCAGGTACAGTGAGCAGCGTAGGACGACCAGCCACAAGATGGACAGATGACCTCATCCAAGTGGCAGGAAGACGCTGGATGCAGGCCGCTTCCAACCGGTCTTTTTGGAAATCCATGGAGGAGGCCTATGTCCAGCAGTGGACTTCTTGTGGCTGGATGATGATGACAGTGAGCAACACCACGTTTTTTTTTTTATAATGACACTTACGTTATGCTTGTGCATCTACAAAATAAGATGATTTATACAGCGTCTAGTGGCACCTTCACTCACACTAGATGGGTGAAGGGACCACTCGGACGCTGCAGTGCCTGGGACATTGTTTTTTAGAAGGAGTAGGCTTGACAGCTTGGTCGGCCTAGCCCACAGAAAAGACAAGTCAATACGTGCGGAGCCAACCAAGCTGCGGGTTTCCTCACGACGTGCAGGCAGGTTATGCAGGCTAAGGGTATTGTATAATGCTGCTCAACGTATAAGTTTACGCGGCTAGCAGCTGGCAGACGGTTATTAAAAAAAACCGGCCAAGTGCGTGACGGGCCGTAGTTAATAATAATAAGGAAGTTATTAGTTCTGTAAAGCAGATAAAAAATCCTTTTTCTACGGAAACCTACATTGCGCGTGGCCCGTCACGCACTTGGCCGGTTTTTTTAAAGTAAAATAAAAGAATTTCATATGATACGCAGTCAAAAAACATTCCAGTGTTTACTGTTAGACATAACACATAACATAACATAAACTCACGCCTGTATCCCAGAGGGGTAGGCAGAGACCAGGGATTGCGATTCTGCGATCCTGACAGATCACTTTCGCTTCCTCAACATTCATTAGTCGTTTACTGTTAGAGTGATTAGTAATTTATGACTTCAAAACAAAAAATAACAATGTTTTATATAAAAAAACATTTTTCTCTTAAGTTACGTGTTGTGGGTTGGAATATTTCTGCGTAACAGGGTCCAATTATGATAGAAAGTTACGAAGCAGAAGAATTTGTGAAGCGTGCAGATATTCCAAGAAAGGCCATCTACATTCACGCGCGATTGTACTTTCATGTACGAGTATGTGGAGGTATTCGGGAACCAATGAAAACACCACTAATTTGTGCTAATTCAAATCCATAGCTACTTTCAAAGTCGAACTGTGACTAGAATAAACATCTACTCGAAGCAGCATGACGATTAAGAAACACAACTTTGTTCATTCATTCAAAACAGACTGATAAAAATTTCTGAAGCACCAAACCGAATATTACGCTCCGACCGCGCTTCGTTGCCTCGGACCAGGAATTTTTATTATTAAATCTAAAATGAGGGCAAGTAGTCAAGCTTAAAAGATTCTTTTGTCCAATATAAAAGCACACGGAAGTTTAGATCTGAAGATCCGTTGTCAAAAACGTAATTTTCTCCTTGCCACATTTGGTTGAACTTAGTAATTTAATATTTAAGAACAACATTTCTGAATGTCATACCTAATGATAGGCCTGTATCTATTCTGTACCTATTCATCAAAAGACCAATTACACGAATAAGTAGTACCTATTAATATTTTTTTTACTGAATATGAAGTGGCGCTTATAACGTGTACGTTATATGGTAGTGTGACATTAGGTCATAATTTTTCTTGTCAATTTTCAATAAAACCGGCCAAGTGCGTTCGGGCCACGCGCAATATACGGTTCCGTAGAAGGATCTTGACTACTTTACATAGTTAACCACTTCATGAAAGTAGTATCGAATGGAATTTGTACATAAGCAGCCTATATACGTCCCACTGTAGGGCACAGGTCTTCTCTCAGGGAGAGAGTATGGGCTTAATCACCACGCGTGCCCACCGCGGATTGGCGATTTCAAGCGCGAAATTTTCCATTTATACTCGTAAGTTAGTCGACTATTGCTCGCTAACTTGTAAAGCCTACTTAGCGGTGATATTTTTTTCTTTTAACTTTATTATATTTTGCAGTGGCTCTGATTTTTTTCACGTTTTCACGCACGAACAGCCGTTTAGCCGGTAGAGGGGGAGGGGAACACTCTAAGAAAAAATTGGCCTTTCGCAAACGGATCCCTCTATCATTCATCATCATCATAAGCAACCTATATACGTCTCAATGTAGGGCACAGTCCTTCTCTCAGAGAGAGAGAGAGAGAGATCCTTCAATAGAATAATGGTTTTTCTACACCCACAATATTTTTACCCGACCAAAATGGTTAATTTATAGTTATTATCATCTGTAACGACTCTCAAACAACTCTCAAAAGATTCAAACTGCGCTTTTCAACTGACAACTGACTAGGCGTACATTTACTCGTCACATAAAATTTAAAGAAAAAAAAATTGTAACTTATTTCAATCTATAGGGAGCGAAGGTTGATTTGTTTCAAGGTGCAACTCATCAGAGCAGTTTAATGTTCTCCGCAAACAAAATGGCTACCCAGCTGAATAGCACGCAACTCAACGCGTTAATAGACTACACTATTTGGAACAACTTAGATGGGACCCCGCCACCATAGAATTTTTAGGGTGTACGATGCAAAAGTTGGTGCAGTGAGTTTGTATAATTTGATGTCGTAGATATGGGTGGAGCTAAGTAAATATCAAAAATGGTTACACGAGATATCTCGGACCAACTTTTGACAGCTAATAAATTTCAAAAATTTTAGAATTTTTTTGGTTTTCCCCTCGTAACTTCTATATGGTGCATCGTAGTGAAATGTAACTCTTAAATAAATTAGAAAACATAAAATTTTACTTCTAGCGAGTATCACAACTTAAAAGTTTGGTCTAGCATTATAGTAAAAAACCATGATCAAAAAACGAGGTTTTTCCCCAACATTTTAAATAACTGGAATATAGAGGGTTTTAAGCGTCTCCTTGCCAGCTTGGAAATCGGCACTCTCAGAGATTTTTTTTAGTGTAAGATGTAGAGAATCAATTTCTGCGTGTATTGAATACCAAATTTGTTTAATTTGGTCAAGTAAACTGATCGCAATTAATAATCTCTTAATCGGCGTCGGTGTTTCCTGCGGTCAGCGTTTGAATTTACTCATAATTTCCAATGTCTCAATGGTAACATTTTAATATTAGAGAGTTATATTAGCACGACTCTCGAAGTTGTAGACGAATACGTCTACTTAGGACAAACAGTCCAACTAGGCCGTACCAACTTCGTGAAAGAGGTCAATCGTCGAATCCAACTCGGCTGGGCAGCATTCGGAAAACTTAGAAAAGTCTTTTCGTCTAATATACCTCAATCGCTCAAGACAAAATTATACAACCAGTGTGTGTTACCAGTGATAACTTATGGCACTGAAACGTGGTCTCTCACTATGGGCCTCATAAGAAGGCTCAAGGTCACGCAACGAGCTATGGAAAGGGCTATGCTCGGAATTTCTCTACGAGATCGGATCAGAAATGACGAGATCCGTAGACGAACGAAAGTCGTCGACATAGCCCAGCGGATTAGTAAGTTGAAGTGGCAGTGGGCGGGGCACATAGCACGCAGAACTGATGGCCGATGGGGCCGAAAAGTTCTCAAATGTCAACCACATGTCGGCAAGCGCAGCGTAGGACGACCAGCCACAAGATGGACAGATGAACTCATCCAAGTGGCAGGAAGGCGCTGGACGCAGGCCGCTTCCAACCGGTCTTTTTGGAAATCCATGGAGGAGGCCTATGTCCAGCAGTGGACTTCTTGTGGCTGAATGATGATGATGATTCGCATTATAGTCATCAAATAATTATCTGAAATTGTGAATTATCAAGAAGAGCATTTTGGGGAAAGAAGATATTTTTGGACTTTTCTTGATTTCTTGGTCACTTAAAACTCACACACGGTGCATCCCAATGAAAAGTTACTTCATAACAAATTAAGACCACAAAGTGTTTTGTCTAACGAGTACCAAAACTTAATAATTCGGTCAAGTAATAGAGTATAAGAATCTGCTGTTCATCCGTCCGTCTGTCACTAGGCTGTATCTCATGAACCATGATAGATAGTTTCAACTTTCACAAATGATTTATTTTTGTTGCCGCTATAATAGAAAATACTAACAACAGAATAAAAGAAATATTTAATTCATACAGCAAACGTGATTTTTTTGCCGTTTTTTGCTTCATATTAATAACGGCAGCAGGTAGACGCTTGAAATATCAAAATATTGCATAGATAATGGTACGGAACCCTTCGTGCGTGAGTCCGACTCGCATTCGGCCGGTTTTTGTTTTAAAACAAGCCGATTACTGCACAAAATAAGGACCCAGTCTCTTTCATGTTGTCTTACGTATTTGAGGATTGTTTTCATTAGCTTAAAAGCTTGTGCAGATTGTTTTTCTTGGCTTCATTATAACTATTATGCTATAGCGGAATGACTGCGTCACTAAGCTGAGAGATAATGGTTATGAGGAATGCATTGTTACCTTGTTGTTGTGAGTAGGTAGGAAAAAATATTTTTAATTTACGAGTACTTGCAGCGTTCTCTGCTGCGCGGTAATGGTGTCTAGAAGTCTTGAAAAAAGATTTAAATTCAGTTTTTTTTTACAAAAACTGGGTTCACCGTTGAGATTAGAAAATTTTGATGCAATACTTTTTTGTTCCTTTTTTACGTTTTACAATTAAGGTTCTTTACAGTTTTCACCTATCGTTCATCGTTATTGACACATCGAAAACAATTCTAGTGTTAAACTTGTACCAACAATTTATTTAAAAATTATGACCTCTAGGATGAAGGAAGAAAGATTGACAAAACAAATATATCGAGCGAATGTGGACGGAAGGGCCGGTAAGGGACGACCCAGATGGACATACTTCGATCAAATAGTAGTAAATAGTACCCGAAACCGGCGTGCGTGCATGCAACGACTAATGAATGTTCAGGAAGCGAAAGTGATTTACCAGGATCGTAGCAAGTGGCAGTCCTTGGTCTTTGCCTACCCCTCTGGGATACAGGCGTGAGTTTATGTTATGTTATGTTACGTTAGCGCGCCGCAAAGTCCGTAAGTAAGTCTGTGCCCAGTTTCGATTTAGCCACACGTCAAAGTTCAAAATAAAAGAAAGGTTGTTAAGAGAATTATTGCGATACAAAATAATTAAATATAGCAGCCAAATTATAAATCGGACAAATCAGATTTATTGAACAAATAAATCCACAGTAAAGTTAAAGCTTTGTAGGCCCCTCCACGTAATATTCTAAATTTAGCTTTCTCGGTTGAAATGCATTTCCAAATGAATACATATAATGACTGGTTTATCCTTAAAATGCATACCTATGAATACAGCTAGGTATTGGCACTAAAAGGCCGGGCTGGCGCCCAACTCAATAATCCGAGCAGGAACAAAAGAACAAAATGCAGAACCTATGGATTAAGCTGCTCTCTATATCAGTGGCTATTGTAAAGTACGTACGTGGTTTCCCATTGGAATTCCACAAAAGCTGTAAGGCTTCTTTTCCTGCATTCTCTTTGCTACAACTGTGCGTTGTGGAAATACACAGGGCTTAAGAAAATCCCTATTAAAAAGAAATGGGGGATTCTACACGACATTACGACCACTTCTTCTACGAGGAAAAAATTGCAATAGCGAAACATAAATCAGCTATTCCATACTAAATTAATACTGCCTCGATGGCCTAGCGGTATCATGCCTGATTACCATGACGGAGGTCGTGGGTCGATTATCACTGGGAGTCGCCGTACATTTGTACATATACACCCAGACTGAGGCCATATTATGGCCTCAGTCTGGGTGTATTTCTATGTTTGTGACGTTCTTGCCTGGTTACCATAGCACAGAGTATCCTAGTTTGGGACCAGAACAAGTGACTATGTTGTGTAGACGTTATTAAAGTTATTATTTGTTATTAAATTTACAAAATGTGGCATCAAAATGCACGTAACAACTGATATTTTTTTGTCTCGATTTTGAAATGTTCCCCGTAGTAAAGCTGACTTTGGATGTGTATGGTAATTTTTGACATCCTGTATTGCGAACAATTAACAACTTAAAACAATGTAATAAACATTATAGATATGAAAATGGTGAAACAGATCCTTTTTTTTAGTAAAACATCAACCTAATTTCATTTAACATATAGAAATTATAGTCCCACCTTTGTGCAATTAGGTTACTGATATTGTATAACAAAATTACAAACTCCATTTAGTGAAATGAAACTCTGTAAATTTATTTGAAAAGTATTTTTTGTAAACAATTTATATTTGTCATCCAATTGAGTTAATTTCAAACTAGGTTTAGGGCCCTAAAACTTTAAACGATGATATAGATGATGACAGTAATAACTTACGGCACTCGAAATGAAAGAGAATCACAAAAAAAGACGCAAATCGTGAAAAAATATTTTACAAGAGCGTGGTATAAAACGTGGATACAATAAAGCTCTTTTAGCTTGCTGGCTACTTTTAGAGCAAATGCAGCGACCATGCTCGTGTGGTGTCGAGCAAAAAGCAGACTCTTACATTTTGTTGCTTCTTGTATTTCTCCGATTCGGTGCATTTCGCCGCTGCACCAGCGTCGAATATCCACGACAGCACATCGACGGCTGCCGTCGGCGCATCGACAGCTGCCGTCGGCACACGTTGACGGCTGCAGTTGGCACATATGTATAAGCGCCCTTAAGTACGCGACAAATAAATATATTATGTTATTCCAACTGAATTTTCCACCTTTTTTGGCGTAGGAAATGTGGCGTGGTGGTGGCGGTCATTTACTGCAATAGTATTTGTATGGATGTATCCACACCAATGCTTTATTAAATCTGTATTTTGACAATTAAAATTCTAGAGATGTTAACGACCAAAAATTCATGCATAAAGAAAATAAGGTACTGCAGGTTGTAAGTACAAAATTTCACTACATACCGTCTCGTTATTTTTTGTGAGCAATATAAAGGGATAGAACCATACATAAGTATTTGCTTAGTGAAATTCTGAATTCAGAAACGCGTAGTTACCGTTGGATTATTAATTGTTAAAGAAGATTTGTTAATTACTAGGTACAAGCACAAAAAAACAATTAACAGGATAAATTTGTCATTATTAAAATAAAAGGTTACCGTTGTCAAAAATCTATCTAAGTCTAATAAATATTAGGAGAAATCAGAATGGTTCCAACACTTTTTATGTGAGAAACATTTTTCGTAAAAAATAAAATAAATTCAAATTCAAATATTTTTATTCATTGTAAAAACAGAATGTTTACTTAATGAACGTCAAAGTTGTTAGTTTCACAATTAATGGATTATGTGGAGAAGAAACTAACAAAGAAACTCTACATTTATTCTTTTCAAAACACGTTTTAACTTAATTAACAGAGTTTTCAACTTAAAATATTAGTCATGAATGTGTTGAACACTAGTCACAATCGTCCTTTAAATAATATTAATCTACTGTTTAATGCCAAACATCTTTGTCTTCTAAGTAATCCTTGATGTTATAGTAAGCCTTTTTGCACAGAATGTGCTTAACACATTTTTTAAATCGCGTTGGAGGTAACTCTAATATATCTTGAGGAATTTTGTTGTAGAACCTTATACAGTGCCCCATAAAGGATGTGTTAACTTTTGCAAGTCTAAATAGTGGAAATGACAATTTATGTTTATTTCTAGTATTAAAATTATGGTGGCCACCAACATTTTCGAAGTCTTTGATATTTTTTCTAACGTACATAATATTTTCATAAATGTATTGACATGCAACTGTTAAGATGTTGGTTTCTTTGAAGAAATCTCTTAGCGAATCCCTACTACCTAACTTGTAAATAAATCGGATGGCTCTCTTCTGTAAGATGAAGATCGTCTCAATGTCTGCTGCCCGACCCCACAGTAGTATGCCGTAGGACATAATACTGTGGAAGTAACTAAAATAAACAAGCCTAGCAGTTGCAACGTCAGTGAGCTCTCTAATTCTTTTGACTGCATATGCTGCAGAACTAAGCCTGTGTGCTAGTTTTACAATATGAGGACCCCATTGCAATTTTGAATCGATTGTGATGCCTAGAAAAACGGTATCTTCTACAAATTCTAGTTTTTCTTTTCCGAGTACAATGTTGTTTTCAACTAATCTTACGTTTGGTAAGGTAAACTTTATACATTTTGTCTTTTTGGAATTTAGAAGCAGATTATTTGCCGTGAACCAATCCAACACACGCGAGAGAGCATCATTTGCATCGTCAAGATTATTTTCTTGTCTTGTCTTGTAAAAATGTTTAGTTAGCCTGCTCCTCTGTTCGGTAGAGGATTCCCTATTTTCACTTCAATCTTATCTTCTAATTCTGCTTGTTTTCGTAGTAAACCATCTGGCCTAAATAAATGTACTGGTCAAAGTATTTTATCACCTGTTCGTCTACCACCACATTGCTTTTTCGCGTTCCTACCCTCTTTCTCTGTTTCTATTTATCTTTAGTCGAATCCCGCCCCGAAATTAATATTTATATAAGTTGGTCCTTCTAACCTGACAAATTTTTATTTAAAATTTATTTTCTTTTATTGAGCTTACAACTTTTTTGTCTGAATTATACATTACCCTTTTCCTCTATAGAAACGTTACTTATAGGTTCGAATCGTTCCTTTTAATGTAACTCGTTGTGGCAAAAAATTTACTAGAGATGTCCCTAATCTGTTTATCGGCCGGTCAAAATTGAGGTACAAATTTTGGTACGGGTTTTTAGTTTTCATCTTAAATTCCCTATTTTGGGCAAGTGCAATTTAGTAATATATTAAACGGGTCTAACCAAGCTTATTTATTAGGTAAATTTAATTCATGGCGAGAAGAACTCGTCTTTTTGGAAATCCATGAAGGAGGCCTATGTTCAGCAGTAGACTTCTTGTGGCTGAATGATGATGATGATGAGAAAAACTCAAATGACTGTCATCTTTGTTAAATATTTTACGATACAAGTCAGAACTATAGTAAAGTCACCCAATCATTTAGGTTTTACTGCAGCAGCGGGCTCAGTCTATCACGCACACATTTGCATAATCGATAATACAAATATTTGATAAATTGACAGTATCGAATATACATACATTTATCAAGGTTATTTTTTAATTGCCTAAAAATAATGCGCGCCCGAAAATAAAAGATTCATTGGTGAAACTGTAAAGGCGTATTCCTGATTTATAACAATTATTAGGGTAGGCATTAACTTCATATTTCAATAAACTTATTACTAATCTCAAAAGAAATATTAATTTGGAGCCAAACATACCACCCACAGCGTTTCTTGGTGGTACCACTTTGTAGCAGTTTCCGTGTCCGGCCTCCAAGAATTTTTATTGAAATTTATAGATTCATTTGGAAAACCCGCCAGCTTCTGTTTTGTCGAAATATAGGAATTTTGTCTTAGGGGCGTTCAGCGTTACAAAATTTGAGAGACTAGCAGTAGCGCGTTTTAAAATTAAGACCCAGGTTGAGTAATCGAATATTAAAATGTCATAACTTTATTTGTGGCACTGTTTATGGTGCCACGGTTATGGTAAATTAATAATATTTTTCCCGAAAAATCGGAAATAATCCTTAAAACATTCCTGTTAGCAATAATAAATATATCTATTATCGCTATCTACTTGAGGGCCCGGGACGGACCGGCCTCTCGCAACTTAGTCCTCTAGTGCTTGTTAGCGATAAATATTAGCGCGCGCAGTATGCCTGAAAATGACGAAATTCATGACGATTCCTTACTGATGGAATTATGGTACCTTTGCGTGCCATAATGTATATGTCTTATGATTCGTAGTACAAACATAATAATATGAATTTTGGTAAACGTACCAATCATATAGTAATCATTTACCATTTACCTTCGCTTATAACACCACTAGTGGAACGCAGTACGCTACCACAGACCGCCACCGTTGCCGCTACCGCTTAGGTGTGTTTTATCCTTAAAAGAGCCAGCGTACATGAATAAACTTAGTCATGATGTCTTTGGTTAGCCATTTTTTATTAATATAACTAGATATCCTAGTTTAGAATCCAGACAATATTGTTAACCATTATGTTGTGTAGAAGGAAGAAAGAAGGAATTATGAAAAGCAGCACGGCGAAAAGTACCTTATCTTGTGTTTTGTTCAGTGCACCACCGGTACAAGTTTAGTACTAATTGTGGGCGCTAATAAATTGGTTGGGTTGGCCGCGGGACGGCTCTATTTACAGCCTGCTTTTTATTGCCGTCCGGGAAAACGCTTTTCCGTACTACTACAGTCTACTGGCGATCAGTATGGCACAAGACTTTTTTGTCTTTAAGTAAGTATTGTCGATAACCTTATTTTTTTCAAGTAAAACTTTCGTAAGCACTGCACATTAGCACCTGCGAATCAAAGCGAAACCTGGTCGGACTCTCCCCATACAAAATCAAGTAAGTGAATCCGGAATAAAGCTAATAATGACCTTCAAAAAACCTATTTAGAAGCTAAAAATTCCACCCATGCCGGGACCTGAACCCGCAACCTCTGGCTAACCGTGCCAGCGCTCTCCCAACTGAGCCAATAAGCAAGTGAAGTTTCAAGCCTCTTTACAAACTTTTCCGTATTGCGTACAGGCAGCGACATCTGGCCGAAGCAATTTAAATCACTTGAATGATCTTCAATTTTATTAAAATTTAAGCCTGGGTCTTAAGAGTCGGTCTACAATCTTCTGAAATGACTTAGGAATCATGAGGGAAATCTCTCCTGCCTCACGAGTCCTCAAAAATATGACTTTGTCCAAAAGAAGAAAAAGGGAGACTGGCTTGATTTAGTTTTTCCATTGCATTTTGAATGTTATCTACCTTACCTTACCTCCTCTAGAGGTGAAAATATATTATAACAATATACCTTTTAACCTATTAGATTATGAGCTTGAAAAGAGCAATTAAAAACCATTGTTATGGTGGTCCGATCGGGCTATTTAAAATTATCTTAACTACAGATTAAGAGACATAACTTTATTTCCATTCTCACACGCGGCAGCATTTCTTTACCAATTTGTTCACTTTTTATTCGTTAGCATCTGTTCGGTTAGTCTGTACGCGACATTAGATGAGCCGTTTTCCTTAAGTTAGGTTTTGTTTTGTATTCCGCGCGCGGGATATACCTATAGCCGCCGCATCCCACGCTCACGTAGAAGACGAGAGCTGGACGCCGCGAGTTCTTGTCTATTCTCGCGCGTGAAATAAAGGCCCATGCTACCGAGGCTGGCCAGTTGTGCAGAAGGGAAAAACATTCACCACGAAGCGTTATCAGACCACACTGGTCTAATAGAGCTGTTTGTAAGTAGAACGATTTACCTTTTCGCCTTTCCTTCATCTTTTTATTCTTATAGTGCCTCTTCAACTAGCGAAGGTTGGCAAGCATATTTATGTCTGTCTCGGACGGAAGAGCTCAGCAGCACTTGTGATTCCAGTCCACTCCAGTAGATTTCGATTTCTTTCTTCGGCCTATGTCTCTACGCCTCAGTCTTTTCTTCATGTTTGTGATATCGTTGCTAATTTGGGCGCAAAGCAACTGGTAATATCAATATTCTTATTTTTAACCGATATATTACCTAAATAGCTGGGCCTCGATTCTGTTAGTGCATTGTAGTATAATGACAGGTACACTGTCGGGTCACGTGACGTGTTTTTTCGTACCATTGACGCCTAGAAGGTTTGATGGGTGTGCCCGCGTAGACTTAAAGCAGCCATGAAATGAAAACCGCCATGTTCATGCAGTTGTCATGTTACTACAATGCATTAACAGAATCTAGGCCCTGGTTTCCAATTCAGATTAACATTCAGAAGTCGCGTGTCAACTGTAGAAAAAAAAACCGACCAAGTGCACGTCGGACTCGCGCACGAAGGGTTTCGTACCATTATCTATACAACATTTGAATATTTCATGCGTCTAGCTGTTGCCATAATTAATATCGAGTCAAAATGGCAAAAAGTCACGTTTGTCGTATGGGAGCCCCCCTAAATATTTATTTTATTTTAATTTTAAAGTGAATATACAACCAAATATTCTGTGAATATTTCAAGCATCTACCTGCTGCCCTTATTAATATTTTTTTGACATAGGCTTCCCCCAAGGTACGCCAATTCCTTCCGCCCTCGGCAAGAAGCCCTCGGCCATCCCCATCCAGCAACTGCCAGCAATCTGCCTCAGATCGTCGGTCCAGCGAGCTGGTGGGCGTTCTACGCTGCGTTTGCCAGTTCGTGGTCTCCACTCGAGAACTTTGCACCCCGTCGTCTGCCACTTCAGCTTGCTAATCTTATAGGCTTTGTCAGTCACCTTAGTTCTTAATCGCCTAAGGTCATGATAATCTTTCAGATGATGCTAAAATTACGGCTCGCATCTTTTCGAACGACCTACTATGCCACTTTTTAATTGACTTAAAAGAAAGGAGACGTTTTCAGTTTGCGACTAGACCGTTGTAGGAATGTTTGAGGTTCCACGAACAATTTATGTGGTAGGCACCACATAAATTGTTCCTCGCATTCATCATAAAAGGGTGCCCTTAGCAACAACGTCAAAAAAATCACGTTTGTTTTATGGGAGCCCCACTTAAATCTTTATTTTGTTCTGTTTTTAGTATTTGTTGTCTCTAACAACAGAAATACATAATCTGTGGAAATTTAAACTGTCTAGCTATCACGGTTCATGAGTTACAGCCTGGTGACAGATATACAGACAGACAGACGGATAGTGGAGTCTTAGTAATAGGGTCCCTTACCCTTTGGATACGGAACCCTAAAAATCAAAGAGTTTCTAAACTAGAGGTAACTAGAGTTACCTATTTCAATTTTATTAACAACTTGATTACGCATTCAACTTGAATCCAAATAAAACTCCATAAGTACAAATCCAACATAATGCTTTATTTTACAAATCGTAATTACCACCATCTAAAGGTTACACTATTCATACGATTTCATTTTTATAATACAGTTGAAGACATTGCAATTATATATACAGAAAATTTAACATTCAGTACACTAAGTTATGTAAAGATATAAGGCACATTAAAATTTTCTATCGCTCGCCGTCGATTTTTCACCAAGTATCTGTTTTAATATTTAATTCTTTTTTTAAATTAAACTCCTGGCGGCTTGATCTTGATATGATGAAATTTACCGTTTGCCTACAAGTTCGCAGCTTATTTAGGTATTACCTAATAAAACACTATTTAAAATTATTTACCCAATAGGAAAACTAGGACCCTATTTACGTATTACACATTACGAACAGAAAGAAACAAAACATGAAATATTTACAAACATAATGCATGTCTGGTAGTTTTTTTATAATAACGTAAAAGTGAAACTAGAACCACAAAGTAGTACATATTTCTTGTCCATTTTGAACGAAACATTTGTAGATGATTTCTTTTTTTGCTTTTGTAATATTGTCTAACGTGTTCTACACCAATTTGTGACGATATAGATATTTAAAAGTTTATATAAGATCTTAATGATTAGTGTATTTGTCAATAAAGTAAAATTTTGAAATTTACAAAACACTGACCGGAAACTTAACAATGAAAAGCATAGGAAGACTAACTGGCAGTTATATTCATATTTTTATATTTTTCCTACATTATTTTCATAGATACAACTAAAATCTAACTGGCACTATTTTCAGGATACATACAGCATAATAATCTCTGTGATTTATTTGTTGTCTCGTTTAACTGTCTATCACATCACATTTAATTTGGAATGATAACGTTTCTAGGATTCAAGAGATATCTAAAAAATAAAAAAAAATACAATTCATAAAACTTTTTGTGTAATATTTCCTGAGAATCAACTTCTCAACATGGACCTCATTTTCAAGTCCATGTCAATTGATAAAAAATATTCAGTCATTTCATAAAAATATTTCCACATTTAATTAATTAATATGGAATGAAATTCAAGAATTAATTTAAAATTATAACCTAATGAATTCTAAATATTATTGTACAGTATACACGACTAAAATGTCAAACGATTTTATCTAAAAATAACAATAATTCCTTTAAAAAAACTAATTGCCGCCACTGTCGCGATAACTCCAGAAAAAATAACATTCTAATCAAACGACTTTAAAAAGTGAAAATTAAATTACATCCCACAATTCTTAAACCTTAACAATCACCAAAGCAAACATTCGATGGCAGAGATACTATATATTTTATTTACATTATATTTAGGCTATTATTACTAATTTACAACAATAATTAGGTCTAATACTCAACACTGAATACTTATTTTGTTGAACTTCAAAAATACCATCCTAGAACTTTTCATATAACTATCTATGTAGGTAGATTTAAGGAATAAAAAGTATCATTTAAAAAGTGATACACAGCGATATGTAACAACATGAGCTGAAGAAAAACATATTTCGCATCTCTACTTAACAATAAAATTTCACACTAATTGTTTATCAATCATTCAAAATAATAAGTACGCATTTTCTCGCTTACAGAGGTTTTAGTAATAAGACCAACGTAAAAGAAAACATTTGAAAAATATAAAGGTAAGGCCTGGTTCGTGTCGTGGTTAACGAGTGAGAATCTAATAATTATTATACATCACATTAGGTATCATTTTTACATTTACATCTCCATAAATCCTATGACTTCCCACGCACATCTTCATCTCATTAAATTGTCACTGTTAAACTTTGAAGCTATACTCGAAGCACACAATTGCTACACGACAAGTGCAGAATATGAAGAAGTTCATAGAGTCCGATCTCGTCACAAAGCGTTCGGTTCTCGCCGGTTTGATCCAGTTTTAACTAAAAGCAAACGGCTATATGAACAGGAACTCGCCATACGCCTCCTGCTACTCGTCTGCTATCTCCTTCGCTAGCTTCTTGGGGTCGTAGTTCTCCATAGTCCACATCTGCCGTTTCTCATTCGGGTCGCAGAGCTCCATGACGATTTTGTCCTTATTGGCCGATATTGCCATGCACTTTTCACTCGAGCCATGCCGTATGTGGTGAGACTGAAAGTAAAATTAAACAGGTAGAATCATAAAACGAACAATGGTAATGTCAAATCGGATTGGGCGTTCTTTACCCAGAAAAAAATGGTTTATTTTCATTCAATCATCAGCGATCAAAGATTTAGAGCACAAATGTTCAGGATTGAGACAAGTGGCAAGTTTGCCTACTCCTCGTGGTTTATGTAGGTATATTTGTGTCAATAATGGATCAATATTTTACTCCGTTAGGCTTAGATTCGTTTGTGAGAAAGGACCGGGGGTGAGGGCGCGGAAAAGACGCAAAGCGTTGTATAGAGTACGCGCCGCCTCGCCCCGTCTCTTCTGTGTGGGCTTCGTCCCGTCCCTTCAGTACATCTTGTATGAATGTGAATTGGAAAGACGACGCGTCTTGACGATGTCCTTTCCGTCTGTCTCCGGTCTTAGGCATCCAATCGAGATTGGTTCATGGTTAGATTTTTAGCATGGTCAATCAACATCCTATCATCAATTAAACACTAACTCTTTAATGGAGGGCTTCCTACCAAATATTTAGGGGCGATTAGCTATCATTTGTATCTACTTACAAATTTTGTTTGTAAATTTATAATGCCATTACTAGATACCGGATTATATGCATATTGCATATTCATTTGCATGTTTGGCCCCTTTTCAGCGGTAATTTACATATTTTAGCAAAATTTTCAAATCATGCCTATTTATGCTCTATCTCGATCTCGTTCCGAAGAAAGGAGGAAAATACAGGGAAAAATTGTCTTATGAATTCGTCGTTGTCGGAGCTATTCCTGAGTACACTCAAGGAAACTCAATTTAGTGGTAATGATTCATTACCACTTACGTCTAGTGGAGAAAAACATAGATATGAAACCTGTGTGTTTGAGGTACTTAGATACCTCAGCCAATCGAGATACACCTTCTATCTCTTTCTTTGAAAGAGGGCTTATGTTTTATAGGACTAATTGTCTTATTAGTAATAACTGGATCCAGATACATCCGGATATATGAACAGAAACTTACATCATTATCGTAGACCCACATCTGGTTTCCTTTTCCGCCATGGCACGGGTACAAAACAACATCGTGGCCTGAGTAGTCCAGACACGTCTCATCACGTCGGATCTCTCCCATCTTTGAGTACATCCAGTACTGGAAATATTACAAATCACGTGTGAAGACATTTCGCATTAAGGCGGTTCGGTAGACCTCCTTAAACTCTTCAGCCCTGATCTTGAAAATTAGAATAGTTTTCAATTGTTATTTTCAAGGTCAATACTGAGGAGGTTACAGTAGTCAACGCCTCAGTACCAATGATCAACGTAATAGTTTAAAGAAAATTGACAATATTGTGACGTGGTATTCATGGGACCGATCGGTGGAAGCCTAGTGGGTACAACATTGGACTTGGAAGCGAGAGACCCAAGTTCGTTTCCCAGTGGGGGCATATAACTATGACTTTTTTTCTAAGTTATGTACCTATATTTGTGAAGTTATAGTAGCAGTAGCACTCGCTAACTCTGAAGGAAAACATCGTGAGGAAACCCGAGTGTCTGAGCTATTCACATGCCTCAACGATTGAAATCTCCAATCCAAGGTGGGCAGGCGGGTTGATTAAGCCTATAGTCTCTCCCTGAGAGGCCTGTGCCTTACAGTGGGATGTATATACGGGTATGTTGCTTATGTATTCACGGGAATAAGTAAAGACCATTTAGAAACTATTCAAGCCTGCTCGGAAAAAACACAAAACTTGCTCGAAAAACTGTCGAAAACCTTTTACTGGTTTCTGATGTGCATCATAAGTCTTTACTGTGTTGATAGTATTTAGGCCCAACTTAATCACCAAAACAAAACTTAATTAATCATAAACAAGGGTTTTTAATCAAAGCTTTTTAACGGGAACGGTGTGGTTGTGAACTGTCCAGTTATTATGTAAGACAATTTATAGGGTACGGGTCCACTCAGTCTTATATTTATATTTTTGTGTTTATTTTGTCTGACACAAACGGGAGAGTGCAGTGTCAGAGAGTGGTTGAAATTTATCTTACATGAATACACTTTCCCAAAACGTTTATTTTCAATAGTAAAGTTAGTAGGTACTGAGACGTCAAATTTTTTAGACTCGTCCGCCTTAACTAAGTGAGTGTTTAAAGTTTGAAACAAGTCAGAAGGTCCTTGAAAACATGCTTTTTAGTAACCTATTTAAAGCACGTCAGAGTTACACGGTATATGCCCGATTCCTTTGAACTCACCTTTACTTAAAATACACAAAGAGTTTAGTGGTTTTATAACTACATGTAGATAATAAGGCAAAACAAATTAGTGATTAATAATTTACAGGTAAAGAAAATACTAATACTAATACTACACTTACAACTAACTTAACGGCAGTACCAACGTTGTAAGGGTTACCATACATGTTCAATCTTAATTTGACACAAATTCTACCAAACAAGCTATAAGTAAATTATTGCTGTAGAAAAAAATGAAAGATTATACCGTAAAAGCTTATAAACAATGTGCATTATCCGTAAGTAATCAATAATAGCGGCAGTATGCTACAAATGAATAAATAATGATTCTTTCTACACGAGCATAGCCGGTACCCCATAATAATAATATAATCACGCAAAAACCTCAAACACATACGCGACTGTTAACGCCCAAAAACCATCAAGCCATCAAAAAGGATGAAGCAAAAGCATATTTAGGCTCCAGCCAAACTTGCAGAGTTTGCTCTAAACTGAATTTAGCTTAATGCTAATCCAAAGGGGAGTTTTCGTACAAAGTAAAGTGGTCAAGCTAACTAAGGCCAGCCTTGCACTTCCAGGATAATTCAGTTACTAAATTATGGACTTTAATGACTCTGGATGGAAATGTAGGGCTAGCTTAAGCTGAGTCTCAGACCGCAAGCTTTGCTGGAGGATCTATGGAGTGTTCTGAAAATGGCCGCATCCAAACAAACCTGATTCCCGTATTGTTGATGGCAAGGCCACAGATTAACTGGCTTCTTCATGTCTTCGGGCCCGGCAGCCGAGTCGAGGCACAAATGCGAGGCACGGTTCGCGATCTGATGCCATTCGCCAAAATGTTAACATGCGTGCAAGTAAGCGTGCTTTTATTGGGATTCTACCTGAGTTGCAACTTCATTCCGAGGGTAGCTAATTGGGCCTAGATTCTGTTAATGCATTGTTGTTAAATGACAACTTCAAGAGCCGATTTCATTTCATTGCCGATTCAAGTCTACGCTATCATTGACGCCTATACAGTTTGGTACTTGTGCGTACTTATCAAACCTTCTAAAAGTCAATGGTATGAAAAAATACTTCATGTGACCCGACTGACTATCTGTCATTGTACTGTAATGCACAACAGAATCGAGGTGCAGCTTGTTGGACATTAATACAATTGGAGAAAATACAATTTTTTTTCTTAGAGTTGTCAACTCAGGTAGCGCCACGACGAAATTGATGAGACACAATGAAAAAAAAATCCTCTGTAGGTATGAAAACGCTACAAAAACAATCTTGCTCATTTGATATTGTTCTTTATATTACGAGTACAAAAACCCCTCTCAAAACTACCACAGTCTAAATTCCCCTATAAACCCAATCACACCGCTCAGTTGTCTTTGAGACAAACCTGGTGACCCCCATCACCGTGACATTCCAGGATGTGGACGAAAACCTTCTGATCTTCATCGGAATCAACCGACTCTCCATCTAGGCAGTATTCTCGTTCAAATGCTTGATTCCGTACCTTACAATAAATGTTATTAAAATATTGAATAACGTTTAAAATAATAGTACTGGTGCACTTAGTAGCAGAAACAAAATTAGAGTGCAAACAAACGTGAAATTAAGCAACATTCATTCACAAAAACAGAAACGTGAGTGCATTGACAGAGGAATTGGTCAACTCCTACAGAGGTGGTACTGCCGATATAAGTGGAACTCGTAACGACAGGAGACCTGGTTTCCGCCTTGTCGATGGCACGGGTACAGGCCCACCGGCTTATTGTGGTCTGATTTGCGCGTCGGCGAATCCAAACACGACTTTTTGAAGGCGACATTTCGGATCTGTAGATTGAATAATTTTGAAGGACACGGTCACAAAATATTCTTGTCATGCACTCATAAATTAATGTTAGCATAACCAACGGAGAAGTTACACGTTTTTGTCACATTACCCACAATTCTGCAAGTAAGTATTTAAACCATCTGAAAATGTCAATTATTGGGAAAACAGACATAAAAATATTACTCTTGTCTTAGCGGAATTATCTTGCACGTAGTTTCAACTGCAGATCTTTGATTATCATAATGCCAAAGAAATTGTTCAAAAGAGTATTTCAAATCTTTTACATCACTCAAAGTGATATAAATGATAAAACTTTATAATCAAAACTTTTCATAGTAGAATGAAAAACTACTTAAAAATAATAATTACGATGACTTGATATACCTCGCCATGCGCCACTGACTCTCCAGGAATGAAGAGTTCAGGGTAGATGTTCTTCAAGTACCACTCAAATGATTTGCATCCAAGATTCTGACGAAGCATTTTCCTGCTTGTGATATCACCGTAGTCACCTTTATCGTTACCGACTCGTTGGTAGTAGTATTTGGCGAAATCATCCAACCAGACCTAAAAAGAGAACAAAACACCTTGATATAATTTTAGAAACCATCCCTTCAGCAGAAACGTTTCGCGAAAAAAAAATTAAACTTTTAAGAATAAAATTCTAGACATTCTTACCTCAGCTAATCTAACAGAATTTTTCTTCAGCACATTAACACCGGTCCTCCATTTGTACGGCGATCGCTTTCTAAATATATGGCCGACGTGCGAGCAGGGGACTATTTCTAGTGTCCCACCGCACATCCACGTCTTGAAAGACAGCTCCAAATTCTCGCCACCCCAAATGTCGAAACCACTGTCGTACGTACCGAGCGTCTCAAAGAAATCTTTGTCAATCGCAAATAGTCCACCAGCCATTGTGGGTGACCACACTGGCTCAGCTGTATGCTTATGCCTCTGTCTTTCTCTGGCTGGTACCGGGTGCCAGTTAAACTGAAGGTTCCAGTCAAAACCGCCAACATTCACTGAGGTGGAGTCTCGGTAGTGGTACTCTAGTGTATTGTCGTCGATGACATCAATCACAGGGCATACAACTGTCGTTTTGTTTCTTGCAATTCTGTCTAGGAGGGGTTCGAGCCAACCTGGAAATTAAAGAAGATTATATTCGTTTCATTTGTCATCAGTCTTAGTTTTTTGTGGGAGCAAAATTTAACAACTCAACATTTTGTAATGAAGAGTATCATGGAGCAGGTGTTTTCTACTTCTCAAGGAAAATTTAGTCCAGCAGTTAGGCAGTTAGCTGTATCCAGCAAGCGATGCTGCCGAATACAACCGAGGTATACACGTAAGCCAGAAATTTAATATACTACCTTCAGTACACTCGCAATGGCTGTCCAGGTAGGTGAGAACTGGAGCCGTGGCGTACCGCGCCCCGAGCAGGCGCGCCCGGATGAGACCTTCTCGCTTCGTCGCGCGTACTATCCTGACCTTCGGCAGAGAAGACATGTAGTCGTCCAACTGCTGCATCAAGTGGGCTGCAGAAGGAAAATTGAGATTATTAATGAGGCGGTTGCATTAGTTCCTAGTTTGAGAAATCGAGAAAACTCTTTTTAGGCCATATTTCACAATTTTGTAACTCCTACTTAATACTCTTAAATTTTAAATAGGTTATAAGGAACTCCCCATATACAGCCGAAAGTCATCAAGACAAACAAGGACAAGAACTTCGAAATCACGAAAAATAAAATTGTATTGACGAGTAGAAAGTAAAATAAGAGATTGCAAAACAGAAGTAAAAATATTATGTTTATGTGTCAAAAATGCCTCATGTTGGAGCCAGTAGACCAATCCCCGGATTTTTTAAATTACAAAACAGGTGAGCCTGCAGACGGGAACACTCACGCATGTCAGAGAAATCGTCGACAAGGATGATTTCCTTGATGAGGTGGTCCGGCGACCTGTCCAGAACCGTGTGTACGGTGCGCAGGAGCACCGACCAGGCCTCGTTGTGGAAGCAGATGACGACCGACGTCGCAGGGAGGTCCATCAGGTAACGACCCGGCTCCTTGCACCTGAGAGGATGAAGAGCTCGTTACCAGCATCGTCATTGTTTTCAATACTTGGTCCAATCACATGTCCGATTTTATAGTTGGTAAATTAACGAATTGTAATACCCGTAATAAATAGTAAATAACGTGTCGTAAAACGCTCTAGTAGCCAGTTGTAATACAGGGTTGCTTCAAAAATGCGCATTCTCTGAAACACCCCCATTTTAGTTTTAGGTTTTACAGCAACTGTTATTCTTTGAAATTTTTCTTATATCAGGGTTTACGTAATTTTATTAAAAGCATGCTATACCCACTCTGCTAACGTAACAGCCTCCCGTAAATCGTTGACCTGCGTAATAGAAAGTCCAGTCCTTTCTTTTTACACATTATTTTATAATATATTTTTTATGTTCTTTTATGGATTTCTGCTTTTGAGTGGCGCTTTTTAATAGATAAAACTAAGAAAAATTGTGTCAGAAATGCGTAAAATAATAAAAAATATATTACACAATAATAAAAGTCGTAAAACAAAATTTTATTACCCTGTACTGTAAAACTGAAGCAGCATTTACAACTAATTACAAATGCATAGGTTAATTTAATATTTAAAATATGAAATTGGACACGTTATTAATGGTCACTCTCACCCCTTTCATATTTCATAATTGTTACTTTTTCCACGAACTCTAAAGTAGCAGTTAAAAGAGTTAATTATTTAATTTATTCTAAGGTTTAGGCTATTGGTACATTTTTGCACTAAGATTTTTAGTCAACCTTATTCACGCTGGTACAATGTTCAACATTTTTTCCAATCATATATTTTTTTATTTAAAGTTCCACTTACCATTCATCTCTCGGATCAGGCAGCTTCCTCCTGACTGAAATGAGATCGCTGACATATTGGTTGAAGGCGTTCTTCTTCCATCCATCGGCGACTGCCTCCTTCGTCTCCTCCGAGATGTTCTTTGGCAACACGACCGGTTTCCCCAGATGACCGGGAGCATTATTGGAGCCAGGTGCTGCTAGGACGCCAAGACCTGTAGGGGAGAAGACGTGTTAATATGGATTAAAGCTGGAACTCTAACACAGATGATCTGGGGTCATAAATGAGGTTTATAGGCTGCTAAGGACCAAGAATTCAAATAGGCTTCATCATCATCATCATCAACCCATTATGTCCCCACCGAGGGGCACGGGTCTCTTCCCTGAGGAAGGTATAGGCCATACTCCACCACGGGGGCCAAGTCCGGATTGGTGGAGGCTTGTAGAATAGTGGCTCGTCTACTGTCAGAAGTTGTCAAGCCGCCCTAAGGCCTCTGACTTGGCTTAACGACTGCCATCTATCGACGGCAGCCGGCACCAACAGCTTAACGTGCCTTGCGAAGCACGGAACCGCTCGGAAAAATGCCACTAGCGTTAGGCATAGACGGCGACCCATCCATGCACTGAACGCGCCCAGTGTTGCTTAACCTTCGTGATCGTTTAAGATCACTCAGGCAAAATCAAATAATAATCAAGATCAAATAGGCTTACCTAAGAGAAAATGTAAATCGAAATATTTTTCAGTAGTTTACAGTGACTAGATTGGCTCCTCGACAATTCGAGCTTATATCAGTAGAAACGCCTACAAATAAAACTAAGTGAAATGGGGTGGTGGTCAAGAAAAGATCAAAAATCGGTAGATAACTACCATGATATTGTAATAGTGGATACAAAATGGAAAAGGCAACCGTGGAGTTTGTTCGTGGGCATACCAATCAAAGCCATAGTTTGTGAATGTGTAACATCAACGTGATAATGGAGAAATTGCACAAAAAAAAAGTAATATAATAGAAATAGAAAATGTTTATTTCTGTCTTTCTTTTTTTATGTGTTTAAATTGAAAAAGCCATATTAAAAGATAAAGAGCCGTGGTAACTTATTTTCTCCACGGCTAATACTTTTCATAATGTGAACTGTCGAAAAGTCATTCTAGTATTCATACAAATCGGACTCAAACTATAACGTCCCATCTTGCAACAGGCTTGCGTAAGTGTTCAACAGACGAATTAATTCGGCTATGCCACATATTAATATTGATTGGGGTGGCTTTGTGGATTAAGACGTGTGTAATGGATATTCATTAGCAGAGGCCTATTGGACGGAC
This sequence comes from Yponomeuta malinellus, assembly GCA_947308005.1. Lineage (NCBI taxonomy): Eukaryota > Metazoa > Arthropoda > Insecta > Lepidoptera > Yponomeutidae > Yponomeuta > Yponomeuta malinellus. The sequence continues at coordinate 6,826,385 of OX371006.1, read as the reverse complement.
GCAAAGGTTCGGTCCGATCACCCAGAGAGGCCTGTAAAGCTCCATTTCCATTAAGTTACCATAGTATTAAACATTTGTTCGAATGTTACTTGAAGACTTATACCTAGTGCATTTGCTTTCATACTTTATACTTTATAATTTATTGCACACATAAAAATAAATAAATAAAACAAAACATTTACAGAAAAATTAAAAAGTTCCTCCAACACTTGATCTATGTAGAACATAATCAAAATTTTTTTTTTAGCATTGTGTCCAATAAAAAAAAAATTGCAATGGATAAGTAGGTTATTTAATTCACCTGCCGTGTCTATTCTCGGCTAAACCAAAATAAAAAACGATACATTGGAAAATGTTCACATATTTATTATCTTCCTACTGTTGTAATCACAGGTTGTAATATTAACAACATTGATTACCACCAACTAAGCATGAAATGCAGTATCGCATTGTTATAATAGTCAGTTTTTTACTTTTTTAGGGTTCCGTACCTCAAAAGGAAAAAACGGAACCCTTATAGGATCACTTTGTTGTCCGTCTGTCCGTCCGTCCGTCTGTCAAGACCCTTTTTCTCAGGAACGCGTGGAGGTATGAAGCTGAAATTTATATCAATTACTCAGGTCTACTGTCCCTTGAAGCTGTGAAAAAATCAAACTTCTAAGCCAACGCAATCAAAAGATACAGCCGTTTATGCCGCAAATTTTCGACACTTGCAAGGGAATCAAAACCTACAGGGTGCTTCCCGTGAACTCAGAATCTTGAAATTTGGTACGAAGCAACGTCTTATAGCATAGATAAAGGAAAAATTACGAAAACCATAAATTTTTAGTTACATCACATAATATATTTTTTTTTTAATAATTTTAAACTTACTACCCATTTCCTCATAAACGCGTAGAGGTATTAAATTGAAATTCATACCAAATACTCAGGTCTATAATACCTTTAAGCTGTAACAAAATCTAACTTCTATGTCAACGCAATCAAAAGAAACAGCAATTTAAGCTGCATATTTTGAAACTCGCAAGTACTCGCAAGGGAATCAAAACCTAAAGGGTACTTCCAGTCGACCTAGAATCTTGAAATTTGGCATGAAGCAACGTTTTATAGCACACATAAAGGAAAAATTCCGAAAACCTTAAATTTTTAGTTACATTACAAAATATATATTTTTTAATAAATATAAACTTATTACTTTTTTCCTCATGAACGCGTAGAGCTATCAAGTTGAAATTCATATCCAATACTTAGATCTAATTGCCTTTAACCCGTGAAAAAATGTTGTTGACATTGCAGGTTTGTACGGAACCCTCGGTGCGCGAGTCCGACTCGCACTTGGCCGGTTTTACGTTTTTTTATAACAGGTTTCTTTTTTTTTTGAAGCGTTGTGTTCTTTTTCTTATAAAATCTGGCGAAAAAATATAGCTAGTGACACCCCCGTTAGAGTCATTTGCCCTCTGCAAGTTGCTTGGTTGAAAAAAAAACATAAAATGAAGTTCAGAAACAAACTTCTCATGGATGCGTTTAGATTAGGTGATACCGACTTTGAAAAAAAAAAATTAAAGCCTGATCAGGTGTCGGCCGTATTTAAATCAGACCGACCAGTGAAATAAGGGCTCAAGGGACTAAAGATACTTTTTGGCCATCTACTCGGAAGCTCAGCCACTGTATGGAAATTGATGATTTTGTTATTATCCCTCGTGAAACAAAATAATATGTTCAAATTATTTTGTTTCATGAAGGATGAAGTATAATATTTTATTTGGTTTAGGTATAGCCCTCATCCATTAGTGAGGATAAAAATAAACATGTACTTACACATTGTTTATTTTTATACTGACAATACAAATATAAATCATAATATAATATAATGTAACACAATACAATACAATACAATACAATACAATGCAATACAATACAATACAATGAATGAATGAATGAAAATATTTATTTCAGACCTGGGTCCATATTTGACAGTAATAACAGCAATAAAAATGTTAACATTACAGCAGAATTAATTAATATAATAAAATAATTATAAAATCAGTAAAAAATTTATCTAAATTAAAATTGTATTGATATAAAATATATATATAAAATTTGTAATAGAATATGTACAGTATTTGTTTGCTCCCCCCAGGGTCTAGGTAGTAAGATGGAGCTTGACCCAATGCACCAGGATGGGGCTATCGACCTTGTCCGCAATGGTCTGGAGGAGGACATTGGCGCTGCCGCGCACTCTAAATAACAGGGATGCCACTCTCTTTCGCATAATCGCGTGAAAACCATCTGTGCGTGCTTCTGCGAACATCCCTGAAGCGCTGCAGTATCGCGGCAGCCCCAACAGCATCCTAAAGCCATTGTTATATTGCACCCGGAGGGCGTTGTACGATCGCTGCGTATAGCTAACCCACAGGCTGCACGTGTACAATGTCTGACAAAATGCCTTAAATAAGGTTATTTTTACATCCCTAGTACATCGTGCAAACCTGCGGGCCAGCATGTTGCACCTCACGGCCAACGCCCTCCGTTCACGTTCAATGTCCAAGTCATCTGACAGGTCATCCGCGACCCAGTGACCCAGATACCTGAAATTTTTGACGCGCGCCATAGGTGACAATACAATACAATACAATACAATACAATACAATACAATACAATACAATACAATACAATACAATACAATACAATACAATACAATACAATACAATACAATACAATACAATACAATACAATACAATACAATACAATACAATACAATACAATACAATACAATACAATACAATACAATACAATACAACACAACACAACATAATATAATATAATATAATACAATACAATACAATATAAAGTTATTAATTAATATAACATAATATAATATAACGTTATGTAATGTATTGTGATGTTATGTGATGTCATTTGGCGTGACGTGACGTGACGTGGCGTGGTGTGGTGTGGTGTGGTGTGGTGTGGCGTGGTGTGGTGTGGTGTGGTGCAGTGTGGTGTGGTGTGGTGCGGTGTGGTGTGGTGTGATACCTACTAGATGTTTAAAAATTAGGAATTAAGTTCTAAGGAAGTTTTTTTTTTTAATTAAGCACAGTGACAAAGTTATACAATATATTCCCTTCTGCCAAACTGCATCGCAGAATAGCTTGCTATAGCCACTGTCATAAAGACCCTGAGAGAGGTGTTAACAGGTATCAACAAATAAAAGCACATGCAGTTACCTACCTTCATCGTAAACACCGATCCGGCCAAGCCAATCGACTCGATTGATTGAACGATCAATCTGTTCACCTGCTGGACAAATATTACAACAAACATGCACATGCGTTAAATATAAACAGACGGGGTTATCAACTGAATGAGTGGTGGTAAATGCTGATGTAGACTCAAAGTCAGTCAAAAGGTGTCGCCATAATTGTCCTGACACTACTTAAGGGGATGTCTTAAGCGGCAATTCCCATACAAACGTACTTTGGCTTTAATTTACAAACGACATGCCAGATCGCAATGCAACTCAAATCAATCGAATGAAAAGATTTTTTTTCTCATTTATTCGAGACAGCAAGCACGATCAAACCTTGATGTGTCCCCTTAAGGCTGGGTTCTCTGAGCGCACGGATTTGTATGGGACTTATTGCGCTGCGCGAGTGAAAAGTTGGGGGAGAAGTAGCCATTTTTTAAATTAAAGATATACTAATCCTATTAATAGAATTTTGACGACCGACGTTACATTCAGTGATAGTCATTTTGGAATATGTTTTATTATGAAACTCAGTACAGCTCAAATAAAACAATATCTAGTGATAATTTAGACTCATGTTCGCGATTTTTTTTATATTGTAAAGTTTAAAAAATCGTAAAACTAATGGCCGTCGACCCTAGATAGGACATGGAAAAGTACTATATATTTTTTTTAGATTTTAGGTACTAACCATTAGAGAGTAAAATGTATTTTAAAACACCTGATTTAGGGGTAATATCAGAGAACCCAGCCTTAGCACATTGCTTAAGTTTCTTTATAAGCCGGCACGTCGTTTGTAGATTAAAACCAACCTAGATACATTTGTATGGGAATTGTCTCGTTATTTTACTGTGCGATGTTTCAATAATTTTGCATTTTCTTAGGAACTGATCATTTATAATAACTTAAGACAATATAAGGGCTGGGGGTCAAAACTAGGCTTACTTTTTCAAATTTGGGGTTAAAATGAACCTTGCTGTGAAAATGAATCTTAAGAAAGGCGGTAATTTTTTTTTACGTAATAAATAAATGGCTCCTTATACCCAGCAGAGGAAAAGCTTGATAAAGATGCTCTCTGTCGCGTTCTGTGTCTTTAGATTTCTTAAAAATTAACGAAAACAGCTGTATTTATGATGTTAGGAGATCCATTGACAACTCGACATAATTTTAAATGGAATAATTTTGGATGACGTTATCAATTGACTACCTGGAAGCTATCCGGTGGTTGAAAAATCGATCCTAAATTATTTTTGTTACCATACATACAAAATAAACTCACGCCACGATCCTGACACATCACTTTACAATAACTGTGTAAAATTAATTTACATTCTATTTTAATTAGCAAAGATTATAATTATTATCCATTGTAATTAGTTGCCAATGAGTGACGAAAGGCAATAAGAGATACAAAGTTCCGTATTACACCAATAAAAAATTATATCAATAATTAAAATTTACAAAAGTTGGCAAAGCTTTAGAAACAACGTGAATTCTGTACAAGTAATACAATCTTCATTTAATGAAGTAAAGAAAGTCTGAAAAATTTAAAGAAATGGATCAAATTTCATAAACAATAAACTACATAAGTCAATTGCAAAGTGCTGGCATCGGCTGGATGAGGATGACCGAGGAGAGAAGGAAATGGAATGCCTTGGAGGACGCCTATATCCAGCAGTGGAGCCCATACTCGATGGGCTGATTGATTGATTGATTACACAGGTCATGAAGCTTTTGAACGTTTAGAGTCAAAGGAAAAATTACCAAAGCAAAAAGTACATTTATCCCGTTTTACACTGACTTTTTCATTCAACTCTGCAACTGTCCCACAGCCCACAAGTCCACAACTTTAACAACATGGTTGTTTCAAACCACGAGACAAAATATTGCTTTAGTGCAGGATGTGAATGAAATTTTTTGCCCAAAAAGCTGTATGAAAACATGCATGCAAAAAAGGTAATATATTATAGTTACCATCCGACAAGTTGTTACTGTAGCTGCTTTCTTTCCGTTTAGACGTCTGTTTATTCACAACCGCTTTCAAGGGTTTTGCTTCTGCATCTACGTATTCTATCGATGGTGCATCCAGATTTCTTGACCCCCCATGAGAGAGGAGTGCCACCATGAACCACAGCGCCGTCAGTAAAATAATTCCCTTTATAATCCACGTCCTTCTCCTTAGAAAAAACATGCTGTAGATCTTCATTGGCGCTGGCTTCGCTTTCAATTGATATGTGTAAAGCAAACAGTTTACTTTTTAAATTAAGTTGAGCAATTATAAGTTTTGTACACTATCTAAAATAATCACTTAAAGTGGTGACTAGCAAAAGGATCGAGATATGTCTTCAATTTTATATTTTAGAGAGATATGCTAAATCGATATGACTGTTGATTGGAGTCTTGGAGTCCTTCCTCACATTTCTGATAGAGAGGTTTGTATTCCTGTTTTACCAGGATTCTATGGTTTTTTCTTGTTACGCTGTTTCATGTCTGCACTCGTCTGAAGCATCTCAATCTTATGTTTCTTTTCGCCATTACTTTGTTTTGTAATCTGAAACAAGATAAAAGAGTAGATAAATTTCTTGTTTTTTATGTTCCAATTTCTGGGGGTTGAAACTACTAGGTCCGTGGTTTTATCCTCGTTAGCTCACAAATAGTTGTTTAATTACATTTACAACAAAATTGTTAAGTCCTATCAAAACAAATTATAAAAAAAGGCTATCGACACGATCTTATAGAGAAACGGAAAATTTTGCTATTAATATTAAAATAATTATCTGTACAATTATAATAAATACTTATGTATGTTTATCTCCCTATAGTATTTGTGTAAGTATATGTATGTATCTGTAAATAGTATTTGTACAATATGTTTCATCATCATCATCAGCCATGTGACGCCCACTGCAGGATATAGGCCTCCTTCGTGGTTTTCATAACCATGAGGGGTTTTGCCATAATCGCCACGCTTGCGAGGCGGGTTGGCAATGGCAGTATGCAGTTGGAATCTCAGGAAGACGCTGCTGCCCGCCTTCTGGTAATTGATTTCCTTAGTCGTCTTCTACGATATCCACGGAAGGAAATGGAATTATTAATCCGTCGCCACACGGAAATGTTTACGTAGCGTAGAATAGCCTAAGAATAAACCTGTCTGTTCTACCTAAACCTCACCTTGTAAACTCTCGCTGGGCCTCGCGGCACAAGTGCGGAGACCGAAATCGATCGTACAATTCCTAATTAAGTGAGTTAATAATAACAATTAATACAAATAATAATAATAGTTAAGCGGTGGTAGCCTTGTAGATAGAACATCGTTCGATTCCCAGTGCGGGCATGTACCTGTGACTTTGTTTTCTAAGTTATGTACGTTTGTGAAGTTATAGTAGCAATAGCACTCGCTAACGGCGAAGGAAAACACAGTGAAGAAACCTGAGTGTCTGAGGTTTCTTCACTGTGTTTTCATACTTGAGCGCTTAGAATCGCCAATCCGCGGTTGGCACCCGTTGTGATTAAGCCCATACTCTCTCCCTGAGGGCCTAATAATAGGTCCTGTTAGTCCCTTTGGGGACGGACCCCTAAAAAAAGGGACTTGAATGCAATGAACTCGTGACATTCCATGTGGAAAGTCGAGCGTCACTGACATATAGACGGCGATTTTTTCGTGTTAACCCCGCTTGGCCTGGCACTGACTTTTTCTCTGCTAAATCTAGATGGATAACGCTGAAATGGACGCATGGTGTCTAAAAATGTACAGATAAAAATAAATGTTTTGTAAGATTGATCCCAAACGATACTGGAAGACTAGAGCAGTTTTGAAAAAGAAGGTTACTAAAAACCAACCAAGTGCCAGGACTCGCGCACGAAGGGTTCCGTACCATTATCTATACAACATTAGACAAAGATCGAATTTGAGGAGAGCGCCATCTATAGAAACCGACAAGAAGAATAGGGTCCCTTACCCCAAAGGGGTTTTCATTGTACGGAACCCTTAAAAGCGGAATTAACATAATGGTTTATTATTATAGCTTTTGTTTTTGTACTTAATTGTGAACTGAATATACAGCAGTAGCGCAGAGCTGGAATTGCTCAAACGTAAGCAGTCATAAGCTAACTAAAAGTTTTAACTGTAGTAAGAACATTTTACACGGTGTGAATGGTGACTAAGATAGGATATGAGTGTTCTGCACCCTAGAGTGGTATCAAGAGAGGTTTCCGTCACTTGGCTGATGGATCGTTGCGCCTCGTACATTATCGGGACTACGGTCGGCGCGTCGGCTATTTTTCAACGCTGTTACTTGGCCGGACCGTTTTATAACGCACGACACGATGCTAATACCATGACAAGAACTTAATCACATGAAGAAAAATTACGACAGTTATCAAACGAGCGAGTGTATTCGTAGATACCGTCAAAAGCCAGAGATAGTAATTTATTCTCGATTATTTCGTTCGATGACCGAAAATAGTTTTTGGCCTCTGCAACCAAAAGGTGTCATCTGTACATCAAGCCTGCGCCGACCCCTTTCTGCTACATTATAACGATAGTAATTTCCATCTGACGATTTGCTTTCAAGGCTATCCTATTGTAAATAAGAAGGAATATAAGAAACCTCAAAAAAAGTTTTTGTATCGTGTCCTTATGAGTAAATCAAAAATATAATACCTACCTACATAAGACTACTAATCAGCCACGTATGTTTCTAAGTGGGGGCTTAGAAATACGTGGCCGTAATGTTCGCCGCATATTTGGATTTCAAATGAGGCGGTTTGCGCTACAGCTACATGGCACTGTTTTCAGACGAATGGTGAAGTTTTTTAGGTAAAATAGATACTTACTTTTCTATAGAGGTCTACGTTATGATAACGAAGTCAGCTTGAAAAACTAAACTTGGGTTTCCGATTTTTAAAGAGACTATTTGAAATATGATGTTAGGACAACCTACTATGGTTTATAATATTACAAAAAAATATCATACTTTAGCTGTCCTAATCCTGAAGTCACTACTCGTTTACAAATTATTATTATTATGATAATATTGCGCTAAGAACGCCTTACTTCATATAGCTATATTTTCATAGTTTACTTTGACAATTCGATGTACATTGCAACGTCGATTAACCCACAGACTAACAAGTAGGAAGTATCGGCTACGCAACATAGGTACATCGGATTATCATAATGAACTAAGAATTGCAGCCCAGCTCACCCTCTCTGTCACCTACCTTGAAATTGTATCTGAAGGATTCGGCGTCAAATTTGAAAACAAGCATCGAAACTGCGACGCACTTATTGGTAGGAAACCATTAGTAGAGTTGGTAATAATGGCAATATTTAAGTTAAGACAAGATAATTAAAACTCTCTACTTTCTCTATCTTAGAAAAAATAATGATAGCGAAAAAAGAAAAGTTGAAAAACTTACTTGAAAAGCAATTCAGCTTTGGAACTTTCGTCGTTTCTTAGCGCCAAGGTAAATCTGTAACAAAACAGAAATAATTACATAGTGAAAACCAAAACAAGGCTGCTATTAAGTAAAGTTGATAGCACATCGACCTTTATACCCGTGCACTGTAATAATCAGTTACATTTCAATATTAGTTACAATAGTGTAATAAAGTGTACCAACAAATTAACTCTGCAATAAAAATCTAAGGGATCTAATTACTTCTCAAACATCGGTGGCCATTTCCCTGACAGCCATGCAGTAGCCGTTATTGAGCTGAACAAAAGAGTGATTCTCGGAAAAAGGGGATATTTACTGAACCTGTGCGTAATATAATCATAGCCATTATAAACATGGTCGTGTCTCAAAGAGAAACGAGGAAATGATTTTTATTTCTGGTTGTAATTACAAAGTACCAATTTCAATCCAATGTTCATTGGGTTCAATGTTGCGGTGGTAGAACATCGCACTCGGAAGCGAGAGACCCAGATTCGATCCCCAGTGCGAGCATATACCTATGACTTGGTTTTCTAAGTTATGTACCACTCGCTAACGGTGAAGGAAAACATCATGAGGAAACCTGAGTGTCTTAGCTATTCATATAACTCAGCGCTTGAAATCGCCAATCCGCGGTGGGCACGCGTGGTGATTAAGCCCACACTCTCCCCCTGAGAGAAGGCCTGTGCCGTACAGTGGGACGTATATAGGCTGCTTACGTTTATTAAGAAAAGATTTCTTAATTGATTGATATGGAGAACGCATAGGTTTAGCGGAGTAACAATCATAGAGCTGATTGGCCAATCGTTTTACTACGATCGGGAACCTCGCTTCTCATAGATACGCTTAGACGAAGAATAGAATTTATGAAACAAAAAGACAGCGAAAAGCGTGAAAAATATCTACGCTCGAAAAACGGACACGGTAATCCGAGATAAGAGGCTATAAGTTTCGGATAAAATCACGAAAACGGTTTCAATTTTGCCCCGTAAAGGCGAACGCGCACCTGTCTGCGCCGACAGGATCGACCGCGCCGAAGTTAACGAAATGTCAGTACCTCGTGCACCTAACAACATTATACGGGCTATGAAATAAGAACAATAAGATGCGTATACTGTAACGATTCCTCTTTAAAGAAGCTGGCTGGCAGAGCCTTCTAGTCATATTTTGAATAATTTTGAAGGGAATCGTTAAGTTTTGTTTTAGATGTCAGTCGATCCCCAGCTAGGCTAGGGAATCGATGAAAAAGACTATAATAAAATGATATTACTCCTAAAATCTGTATATTAATAAGTAGAGCGCTACAATACTATACAATACACGCTGATTTCTGGGTGGTTTGGAAGCCACGATTATGTAATTAGTAATTAAAAATCGCTTTCCGCGTAGCGCCGGATTAAGAATAGCGTCACTCCATTTCCTTCCGTGAATGTCGTAGAAGGCGACTAAGGAACTCAATTACCAGGAGATGGGCAGCAGCTTTTTCCTGAGATTCCAACCGCATACTGCGATCGCCAACCCGCCTGCCAAGCGTGGCGTTTATGGCAAAACCCCTCATGGTTATGAAAACTACGAAGGAGGCCTGTGTCCTGCAGTGGGCGTCAGGTGGCTGATGATGATGAATTAAAAATGGCATCTATTTAGTCTATTACTTTTAAGTATAGACGTGAGTATATAAAAAAACTATTGTTGATATAAAGAAATCTTGTTTAAAAAAATGCACGAACAATTAGTACCGCCTCTCCGTCTAACAGAACAGTAACCCGTGGACCTGTGGCACTCACGCACCGCTCTAGATGGCTACTAATGGTTCTTATAGATTCGAGTTTGTGTCGAGATATGTTTGAAAAGTACGTTTAAAGAAAAACAAACTAGCGTATTCGATAGCTATTGACAGCCTCTTTCATTTTGCTATGTCTTTCAAACCACCCAAAATTAATGGTGATAAGGAAATAAGTAGTTTAAATACCTTTATATTTTCTAAATTGAATGGATAAAGTGAAATAATATATTTGACGTTGTTAAATTGCAAAAACAAAGAAGCAGATGCCAGGCTAAAGGTGAACGCCCAAGTATCGGAGCCGACAGAATCGACTGCGCCGAAGTCAATTAAGTTTATTATCATTGTAATATAATTAAAGATTCATAGAGCCTCGTGCACCTGGACCAAATCGACCACGTTGAAAGTATTTCGTGCATTTGCGATGCCCACGTGCGATGTAACTAAAATAATGCGGGCGCATGGGTCGTTTCATCAGCACTCTTTCCGCTGAACCTGATGACGTCATCCGAATTGGTTGGGGGATCAGCAGCCTTCCAAAATTTTTCAGCGATTCGCCTGATGCGGTGGCACGGCTTGAAGAGCAAGTTTCCAGAGAATTTCATAAAAAAATATTCTAAAATTAGGTTCGTTCGGCTCGGCGCTAGATGAACGCGTACCTTAAATATGCATCCGTAAATACATATCCGGGGGGTATCTTAGGAGCCTTAGGCCATAAATTTCACACTGAGACAAGCTTGGCTTAGCTTCCTCGACCAATGAGATATCTATAAAACTTGAGTGTTTCGTATTTTATTTTTTTATTTTATTTTAAATATAGGCCATATATATTTAAACATAGGCCAATATTTTTAATAATATACGGACTAATATTTTTTAAACTTATCTTATTTACAAAGCACAGTTAGCACTACCCGTCTCCCTTTCTCCTTCGGAAACCTTTCCGTCACAAGGTTGTCTGGAAGAAATTGCTGTTAGCAATAAGGCCGCCCATTGTACTTTTTCATTGTAACTTTCATATTTTATGTCTCGCTTCTTGTGTTCAATAAAGAATATTCTTGTCTTCTTCTTATCTTAGAAATTATACAGCCAGGCACAAACAAAATAAAAAAGCAAAACTCACGTAAATCTTGCAAAGTTTAGCGCGTGTGTGTGTATGTGTAAGAAGTTCTCTAGAGAACATGGGACATTTGGTTAGACGGGAAGACAGACGGTGGCCAAAACCTGGGCTTCGTTCGGTATGTAAGCCAACTGTCCGGTGAGTTGATGATATTAAGAAGGCAACAGCAGGGCGAAGGACTGACAGGGGACCGGGAGGGTTGGCGTGAAGCTGAAGACCTCTATGCCCAACATTGGGCATTTTTCACGGGCTGTATAGATGACGGATGACATGTGTTACAGGAGGTGCCGTAGTCACAATTTCATAGAAACGATATACAAGGTTCCCCTGCTGTCCACTATCAACGACTTTTAATCCGGTATCCCCGAATCGCTGAGGATATCCATCCCCGAATTTTATTTTGCCTATTTTTCATGAGATGATGGTCGACCTACAGTAACTTTTTCTTAGACTTTATCTGTTTTCAATCTTCTTAAGCTCACTGAGACCCACTGCTGTGCGTTATCCATGATTCCCCGTTTCTCTTGAAATCCTAAACTTAATATCGGCTTTTTCCGTTATTGAGGTAATTTCCATGTCTGCTTTACCTACAATTCCTAATCAAAGTGACACTTCACAAGCGACATTTGTGAATGTTTCATTTTACAAACTGTTGTTTTAACAATGATAGCTAAATACCCATAGCACAGGGAATCCTAGTTTGGGAGCCAGTAACCACTATTTTAACCCTTTTCTAAATAAAGTTTTTTTTTCATATGCAGTCATTTTTAAATTCCATCGATATTTATTATGTTTTAAAGACAAACTTACGTGTAAACATTTATACCGTTCGTAGCCGTAACGATTATTCAGCAACGATTAAATGTGAAATAATTAACCTAACTGTAACCAATTTGACTGGTCCAAATAGAGACTCTGAGTCTTCTTTCACTCGTACAGCTAAGACTTTCTTCGAACATCTCACCTAGTCTAAGCAAAACCAACTTAACATTCTAAGTCGGTATTACGCAAGGAATGCTTTTCGAAAAACACTCAACGCCGCGTATTTTATAAACCACGTTCCTTACTTCATGAAGAATAATTTTAATTAAATAGCTAAAGCGATGTCGCAACGAAATTGTCTGCGCTAACCACTAAGAATTCTAAGCACTCAGGAGCTCTATTTTTGAATCACTCGTATGAAATTGTATCGTCGAATGCGACTTAAGTCACACTCGCCTTCTAAGTCGCATGATGTCGTTTTTCCGTATTTTTGAATCGTTCGCCTGAAGTGTTGCCAGTACAATTTGAAGTATTGTATTTTATCCATTCCACGCAGAAATTAAAAAAGAACGGAAACTACCGTAACAGAAACGGAACGTAAAACACTGTTTTATTGGCTGTTTAAATAAAAAATCTTTGTCTTTTGATACAACAAAACACTACTACTGTCATTTTGGTTTGTGTTCTAACGAAATGTCGAAATCGTTTTTTGACAATTAATCTACCGATCGCCATGCGAGACGAGTGGTAAGGACCATTCGTTGCAGTTCGAGTGATTAAAAAATACGAAATTTCAGATGTCGAACGAAAATCAGTAGAAATCGAGCGCTCGACGCGATACGAGTGATTCAAAAATAGAGCTCCAGGGCTCTGACTAAGCTCCGATGATAATAATTGTGTAGGTACAGCCAGTTAAAAGCAAAGAGGGACTTTTGCTAACATTTTCTTTTCAACTGAAGAGTAATAACGCCTCTTTTAAAAAAAAACTGAAATCAATCTGTTTTCTCTGCTTAAAACATTTTAGGTGCATTTAGTGGAAGCTAAATAAGAATATATTTTGCGCATTGAAAACATTTTTTAGTGAAATGTTTCATGAAAAATACGTCTACAGAAAACAATTACACCAGGACCTACATTCTGCTAAAGCGTTGAAGTATGTACAATAACAACTGCATGAATCAACGATATTTACCTTCAACCTTCTAGGCGTCAAAGGTGTAAGAAAAAAACACGTCACGTGACTCGGCCAAGTAACTGTCATTGTAATATAAGGCATTAACAGAATTGAGGGCCAGTTCGTACAGCACCTAACTCATTGCCACTGTCTTAGAAGAAAAGGAACATTAGGCTGTGGTAAACTTTATGCAGACAGACAAGACGTTAATTTGAACGCGGATCTTCCATTTCACCAATTAAGTCCTCGGCTGAATTACTTTTCATACAAGCCTCCTTTATTTGAGTTATTTATAATTATTATGTACATTGTTATTGTGAGAAAAGACGAACGGTGTATTCCTATTGTTAAGAGAATTTCCAGTGAAATATTATTTTCTTGCCAAAGAAAATTTACCTCGAAATCAAAATGATTATTTAGAGCTAACGATTTGGGTTGTATATTTTTGCAAGATCCCCCACAGATAATTATGTTAATGTAATAAAATAAGCTCGTTTAAAGATGAACCAACATAATATGCCAATTATATTCTGTGTCACAAAAGATTACGCTCAAGATAGAGCCTCTTTCCTCGATGTTAAAAAAACTGGCCAAGTGCGAGGCGAAATCGCACGCCAAGTATTTCGTACTTCTACATTTGCGAGTTTTACCGCTTTCACATTGCCCCAACAGCAAAAAAGAAAAAAACGTTACAAATACGCCTTTTGTATGAGGAGCATCTTTATTTTTCCTTTTCTATCCGTGTTAGTGTGGTTTTACAGAGACGCTTACCGTCCGCGCGGGTCATAAGCGCGGCCCGTAAGCCACATGGCCATAAGCGCGTGCTCAGCGTTTTACTATGTAACGATCAAAGACACTCGAAGCTGGTGGCCCGCGACGCTTACCAACCGCGCTGGCAAAAGCGGCACTGTAAAACCACACGGCACAGCCAGTAGTTTGGTAATAAGGGTGTTCTCCATACTAAAGGCATATTAATAACGATTTTTTTTTTGTGTATATGTTACAGCCAAAGTGATTAAATAGCTATTATACATAATGACTGGTCATTATATATAATAGCCAAATTCACTAGACAAAGTAATAAATTATTATGCTAACGTTTTATTTTGGCAAGTGTTATATAGCAAATAATTGTTTGATTAAATTTATATTTCGCATTTTGTTTGTTAGGTCAGTACACATAAGCAAAAATAGGTTCGAAGTTCCCTGTACGAAGTCGCTGCGCTCCGCTCCATCCTGAAACTTCGGGTGTTAGTTCTTTTTTTTTATATAAAAGCGAAAAAAAATATTTCACTAAAAAACTTAGTTTTGTGTCAAACTTAAACAAGGTTGGTGCATGGAAAATTCATAGGTACCCTACATTATGATATTAATATGATATTAAATAAAATTGCTAGTAAATGTGATTAATTTTGTGTTAATTATCACTTTATCTAAACTGAGTAGACATTATATATAATGACCAGTCATTATGTATAATATCCAGATTTATTACTTTGGCTGTAACATATATATTCGAAAACAAGTTGTAGTCAATTTATTATAACCTAGAGAAAAAAAACCGTTAAAATACGCCTTTTGTATGGGAACCACCCTATTTTTTTTTTCTATTCGCCTTTCTGCCAGTAGTTTTTTTTACTAAGCTTACGCCATGTGGCTGCAGACAGACAAATGGCGGAGTGTTATGTCGGGAACGGAGGTAATGATAACAACCGTATTGTATCGATGCTAGTTTATTACTGCCCACAAGAGTGCGCTTGCGAGCGCGGTATAGTAGGTACATACACATCACTCCTCCTTCACTACTTTTGAGGTTCTGGCAACAACAGAAATACAAAACAATTTAAAACATTTACTTTACGTATGATATACTTAAATAGCTAAATAGATTTCGTTCTAGTCTAACAAAACTATGTTATAATATTCCTACACTAAACTTATATTTCTATTCCTTATAACTAACTTTCTTAGTAAGTCTACATGTTCGCATTGGTCTGGAGATAGGGCGGTTCATTGACAAGCCATTATCATTACTATCCGGCCGCTCGACATCGGCAGTCGGCTCGGTCTGCGCTTCTACCCATTCATCCTCCTCTCCTTCGTCTACTTGCAGCCCAGCACTTAGATATGGTTCCGAATCCAAACTCGGGCGCGGGGATTCGAACCCGCAGGACGAAGGACTAACCCGCGAAGTCGGCTGCGACTGAGTACACGTTACATTTATGTCTTCTTCTTCTTCCCCAGTTACACATACGCCTGTATACCGCCTCAGTTGGTCAATATGACGTTTACAAATTATATTGTAGTCCGTTACTAATACGTTATACATTCGGGTACCCCTTGTATCTATAATTTTTCCCAATACCCACACCCCCTTTCTTGCTACGTACCATCTCAACCACACTACGTCACCTGCTTCTAGATGTCTCGAGGCAGTTTCTTTCTTTTGTTGGAATTTGTATTCTTTGTCCGGCATAACAAGATCCAATCTGGATCGTAATTCCCGGCCGAACATTAACTTAGCTGGGGATAAACCAGTTGTACAATGTATTGTTTTTCTATAGTCGAATAAAAATCCCAACAAAGCCTCGTTTACATCTGATTGCGAAGAAACTTCACTTAAAATACATTTCAGCATTTTCTTGCAGGTTTTAACAGAGTTTTCGGCCTGCCCGTTGCTGGCCGGATGGTAGATTGGGGTGGTGACATACCGAATACCATTAGTTACACAAAAGTTACTAAATTCATGTGATTTTATTTTCGCGTCGTTATCTGAAACAATAACCTTCGGTATGCCAAATCTGGAAAACAATTCTTTCAATTTTTCTATTAGCGCGCGAGTTGAAGTGCCTCCGTTCATAAATAGACACTCTAGCCATTTGCTAAATGCATCAATTACGACTAAGTACGTCCTCTGCCCTATGGATAGATAGTCGATATGAATTCGCTTCCATGGACCGGTTTCGGCCGGCCACGGCGCCGGGGCGGCTTGCGGAGGAGCGCTACGCACACTAGCGCATTGAGCACACGACCCCACCCATGTCTCGATATCTTTATCTATTGCAGGCCACCAGAACCTACTCCTAGCCGCACTTTTCGTCTTGACCACGCCAAAATGACCCGAATGCAACTCTTTTAGCATACTCTCACGATACTCAGTCGGTACGACAATCCGGTGACCGCGAAAAATACATCCGCTGTCTACCTCCAAATCTGCCTTGCAATAAAAGAAGGACAAGATATTCTTACATTTAATTTTGCGCGGCCATCCGTGATTCATATAGCTAATCACTGTTTGCAATACTTTATCCGCTTTTGTAGCCCGCCTTATGTCGTCAAAGTTAACTGGCCTTATGTTCCTATCGAGGAAATTTAAAAATGATCTGTCGTCCGCGTTCATCTCGACCCTAGTCGAGTCAGATTCGGGTAGTGGCGCGCGCGAAAAATAGTCGGCTACTATGTTTTTATCCGCACTTATGTATTGGACTTTATAGTTGTATGCAGATAATAATATTGCGTATCTCTGCAGCCGTGATGCCGTCATCACTGATATACCAGCCTTATTACCAAAAATAGATAATAATGGCTGGTGGTCAGTTTTAAGTACAAAAGGTACTTGACGGCCGTATAAAAACTGATGAAAGTGTTTTACGCCAAATACAATGGCCGTGGCCTCTTTCTGTATCTGACTGTAGTTTTTTTCACTTCGAGCCAGAGACCTAGATGCAAATGCCAGTGGGCGCTCCCTCCCCTCACTATCTAGCTGGGCTAATACCGCTCCCAACCCCTGTGGGCTTGCATCCACTGTCAATACTAATTGCGCATTTGGGTCAAAATGGGCCAGCATCCGACCGGAAGCTAATTCTTCCTTCACAGTAACATACGCACGTTCCTGCCTTTCGCCCCACTCCCACTTAGCGTCCGCGCGAAGCAATTCATGCAACGGGCCTAATTTAGTCGACGCCCCGGGTATAAAGTTACGATAATAATTAATAACTCCTAGAAATCTTTTCACCTGTAAAACGTTATCTGGCCTAGGAGCTTTCACTATGGCTTCTACTTTATTTTTGCACGCACATAGCCCATCTTTGCTTATTACATACCCTAAATATGTAACACTCTCTTGGAAGAAAACACATTTCTCTCGCTGCAGCCTAAGCCCCGCGTTCCTCATTCTACTTAGTACTTCTCGCAGTCTAGCTAAATGTACCTCTTTGGTCGGCCCGGTGACGCACACGTCGTCTAGCCAACAGCTGACACCTTCGATGCCTGCCAGGAGCGTTTCCATCGACCTTTGGAATATCGCAGGTGCGTTTGCCAAACCGTAAACTAATCGAGTGTATTTGAATAGGCCCTTCGAGGTATTAATTGTTGTCAGCTCTTGCGAAGATTCAGATAATACCCACTGGTTGTATGCATTACTAAGGTCGATTTTCGTGTAACTCTCGCCACCGCCGAGCTTAGCGAATACCTCCTCAATGCGAGGCATGGGATATTTGTCAATATGTAAATCTTTATTTAACGTAACTGAATAGTCACCTGCTATCTTGACCTTCCCGTTCTCTTTCAAAACAGGAACAATAGGTGTCGCATACTTTGAAAATTTTACGGGCACTAATATACCTACCTCCACGAGCCTGTTTAATTCATCTTCTACTGCCTGTTTTATAGCGAACGGGACTGTGCGCGGCTTAAAAAATTTTGGTACAACCCCTTCTTTAAGTTGTAAATCTATTGTAAATTTGTTGAATTTGCCTAGTTCATCATTGAATAATTCTGAAAAATCCCTTAATAACTGAGGCACTTCACTCAAACGCTTGGCAGAATCAATGTTATTATTTGACGATGTAAAATACAACCCGAATTTCGTCATAAAATCTCTTCCCAGTAATGGCGGACCGCCATTGAGTACTACATATATTTTTAAATCGTGCGATTTATTTTCGTAGGTAACTTCCGTTACAAAATATCCCAAAGGAGAGATTTTATGACCGTTATACAGACACATCGTCAAATCACATGGACTTAGATTTGAATCTGAAAAGAGTTTTTTATACAGGGTGTCAGAAATAACTGAGCTGCCAGATCCTGAGTCTAGCTCCATTTCGAGCTCCATAGCTTTTATATTTACTTTCACCAGTATAGGAGAGTAGTTTACATACCTCATGTTATAGATTTGACATTCCTGGCAATTTTCACAATCGTTACTGTCGGTAACCTCTGGGTCGGTACCCAAATTATGTAATCGGGAGTTCACTGACTTTTTAGCATTATTGCACACTTTCTTTAGGTGCCCCTTTACTCCGCACATCTGGCAACGGTAGTTCCTAAATCTACACTTGTTCGCGTCATGGCCTTTTAATCCGCACACTGAACATCGCCGTGGTACCTCTCCGTCCGAAGAACGGCCCGCAGCGCCGACGCCCGGTCGCGCCGCGCCCACCCGGTACACAGACTCCTCCTTGACGTGGACAGCTCCAGCCCGAGCTTGCCTCGCGCTCGCCGCCTGCTGCGCCACCTCCAGAGCCTTCGCGAACGTCAGCTTGCCGGCGTCCACTTCGAACAGGCGATCGCGTTCAGGGCCCGCAGTCAGTCCCAGCACGAACCTGTCCCTGAGCATGTCGTCCAGCGCTGATCTAAACTCGCAGTTGACCGCAAGTCCCCTTACGCGTACGGCCCACTCCTGGACACTCTCACCGGCAGCCCTTCTCGCCTCGTAGAATTTTTCACGTTCAGCCAGCAAACAACGTTTCGGAGTAAAATGCTTGTCAAGCTCCAAAACTAGCTCCTCGAACTTCACATCTTCCAATATTCTAGGATGTAATAAGTTCCTCGCCAAACGGTAGGTATCATCCGCTAAGTAAGTGAGAAGCAGACCACTGGTATTCTCAGTTTTAATTCCGTTCAGTTTGATGAATTGATTCAACCGACTTTTGAAGATTGGCCATTCTTGCACGCTGTGATCAAATACGTTGAGGTTTCCGATGTAACTCGCCATTTTTTCTCAACGCTTATCACGGGTAGACTCGTCGCTAGTGTTATGTCGGGAACGGAGGTAATGATAACAACCGTATTGTATCGATGCTAGTTTATTACTGCCCACAAGAGTGCGCTTGCGAGCGCGGTATAGTAGGTACATACACATCACGGAGGCTTAGTAAAAGCCCACTGGCAACCTTTGGGTGTGGAACCCTAAAAAGAAAATCTGTGCGAGTTAATTTCGGAATACCCCGAAGCGACCGACGTTTTTCTTTCTTATCGAATCGATAAAGCTTTGGTTGCCTGTAGTCTGCAGCAAGAATTGCGGATACAGTCGGCGGTACTTAAGAGTAAAACTTTTAGTTTGACTGCCTTATTGGTCTAGCAATAAACCCAAAACAGAGGCCATGGGTTCGATTCCAACTGCATCCTACTGTAACCTAACTTGGTTATACGGCTTCAGTCAGTATTTCTGTATGTTTTTCGAGATATGAGGGTTTACATCATTTAATGAAAATTGCGTTTTACGACCTCAACCAATGACACCGCCTCCTGTTCTACATGTTCATTTCATCATTGTTCTGCATAAAATAATATTTACGCTTTTTATTAACAAACACGCTTTTAAGAATTACTCACCTATCAAACATTACAAAGCAGAAAAACTGTAAAATCCTCTTATCGAAAAAAAAAAGATAATTGAACCAAACAATTTGAAATAAAAATAACCAACAACCGGGCGAAATTTCGAGCCTCTTTACAAACTACTCTGTATTACGTACAGGCAGCGACATCTGGCTGAAGTAATTCACTTGCACCCTACATAATTTTTTTATTATTTTTTTTTTCATTTTTGTCTTTTTATGTATTTATCTTTATTAGGAACATAAACAGTGCACATACCTAACATTCACAATATGGTTACAATAGTATTACAACTAGTATATGCACCAATTACATATGTTCACAGCTTTCGCTAAGTGGAAAAAATCAAAACTTAAAACCTACTATATTAGTGAAGAAGCCTTCTGGCTAAACAAACAATGAAATATATACGTAACATAAGTTACTTAAACTTTTGAAAGTGCTAGGACAATCAGATAAGTGATTTTTTATTTTTTTGTTACATTCGCGACACTCGCGCAAACACAACAAAACCATTGAGATCTTATTTGTCAAAATCTGACCATTGGTTAATGAGTTATGAAGGAAAATAGAATCGGACATACTTACATACATACATATATATGAGCCAAACACATTACCTTCCATTTGGGCTCCGCCGCAGTTGGGTAAAAACTCAAAAGTTGTAGAACAAAAGTTGCTGTAAGGTAAACTCTAATTAACGTGTTTCAGAAATTGCGCACTGTCGACTTAATGATACGTAACAAATATTATAAACTTGCTAAGATACCTACAGTTAAAAGAAGCCCTTAATTTTTAAGCTCAAAGCAGACGAATTTCCTCCAAAATATGAATTGTATGTTTTTTCTTTCTGTTGTAGTTTTAAGGTCTTCTGTTCCATTTTTTCGGACTAGCTTGCATGACACAGGGTATCCAAGTTACAAAGCTGTTAATTTAAATTTGAGATAACATGTTATTTTTAAGATGAAAATGTTATTTGTTACTTATGTGCTAAACCCTATCCTATTGAAGATAGAAAACTTTATACTTTAATTTTTGTTCCTAAGTACGAACAAAACACGCAAAGTCGCCAAAGTAATAGTACATTGTACACCGAGGGGAGAAAACGTTAGAACTTTACAATACAATAGAACTTTCTCCCGAGTGATACATAGTGCTTTATACTACACCTACGAGAAAAATAAAAATTTGACAAAACAGAACAAGTTGCCACTTTTGTTTTTTTTTCGTAGTGCAGAAAAAGGTTGCCAGCTTCTTCTCATTTAAAATCGAGAACAAATAAGAAATTTCCACCTCTTTTTTCTAGTTAGAAGAAAAAGGTTGCAGGGCAGGAATGGATTTTCATGCAACGTTTCCCGCCGCACATTTATAAAGAAGAAATGACGAACTTTGTAACCCGTTAATGTACCAACAATGAGACACTTTCTGAGTGGAGTAATATAATAGTTATTTGTTATGCAAGGCTGCAAAGTAAATTTTTGGCGCGAGTACCTTGTATTGAAACCTGAGCAAGCGAAGGATTCTAGGATTGAGCCACGAGCGAAGCGAGTGGTTCAAATATAGAATCCTGAGCGTAGCGAGGGTTTCAAAGGTACGAGACGCTAAATAACTTTGCTGCCGAGCGCAACACACAACTTTTCACCTCACTAAAGCGAGGAAAATGTTAGGTGCAAGAAAAACAGTTTTAATAAATATTAATTTTTTAAATCAAATTTTCTTGCCGGCCAGTGCGATTCTTTAAATGAGGCTGGCGCATGACATGAAATAAGTATTTGCATTTCAATCATCAATGGACTGGCTGCAGAGAATATAAACCATTACGAAACCAATGAGGTTCTATATTATATATATGTAATTTATTGTACGAAACCTTTATTGAATAAAAATATTCGAATTTTAAAAACACTTTCCACGCTAGCGGTTAAAGTGCGATTTTCCACGCAGATTTCGAATGATAAACAGAGCTTTTACGAGCTAGTGAGGTGAAATAGTTATTTGTTATACAAAGTGCAAAGTTCCTTTTTAATCACGTACTCAATTTTGATGACCGAGCAAGCGAAGGAATGACAAAGGCACGAGGTGAAAAATCCTTGCACTCGAGTGCAACACGTAACTTTTCATCCCACCTCAGCGCGGAAATTACTAAATGCAAACAAAAAAACACAGGAGGTTCCAAGTCTGAGTTTTTAACAAATTAAAAAACAATTTAAAAAATTGTATGATAAATTCGGCACCATGGAGGTAGAAGTAAAAAGGTTTATGACGTTTTGAATTTACAAACTTGCTGCACACGATGTTCTAAATTCAATTTACTTACAATTTACAATTTATCCTTTAGCGGTAACGTAACAGAGTAGAGTGCACGAGTGAAAAGGTTGATATGCTGTCGACTGTACGTAGAATTTCTTTTCT
This sequence comes from Yponomeuta malinellus, assembly GCA_947308005.1. Lineage (NCBI taxonomy): Eukaryota > Metazoa > Arthropoda > Insecta > Lepidoptera > Yponomeutidae > Yponomeuta > Yponomeuta malinellus. The sequence goes on along the minus strand of OX371006.1, from coordinate 6,803,827 downwards.
TAATTTATTCATTAAAGAGGTCAAATATTTTTTAAGGTAGAGGAAAACGTTATTACCGCACCGAGGTGGAAGCATTCAAATTAAATGAGGCGGGCTTTCTTAACTTAATTATTACGGAAAGATGTCCTTTTACAATTTCTGTTTCAGACATCTTTTTTTGGGGGTAATTAGAACACAGTAATATTTTTTTTCTCTTCGTAATACTCAGTTACCTTTAATAAGGTGGTCTCCTGTCTCGAATTAGGTATTTGTATTTTTGCTCTCTTTTTGCTTTAGGGGGCACCAGAAACCAAAAGATAATTATTACAGATAGCGCCAGGGGAGTCTTGTCAAGCCTCATTTAGAGTCACGCAAAAGTGTTACTAAGGTGTTACGAGTGTGGGCTTAAAATTAATCTGAAATTGTCTCATTGACTCCTTTCAGCTACAAAGGTAGTAGAATCCAGCGAAGTAAGTGAGTTCAAGCTATGTTACTCCCACGAGCTGGGTCGTAAACGAGTGGAAATCTCAATAGCAATAACCACAATGACCAGTTGTGTTAGTAAGTAGACTAGCAATTGTAAAAGTGGATGATAATCTTACTGAGTAATTCAGGTCACAAAACTACTAAAAGGCCACAAAATACTCTCTCTCTCTTCCCAGTTTTAGTTCCACATGGTGGTGGGGTCAGCTTTCCTTATTTTCTCTCTCCACTTCGCCCTATGCATTACCTCGCTTATCGGGGAACCGCATTCTGTGAGTTTTTCTTTACTACGTCCATCTACCGAGTTTTCAGTCTTCCTCTGTATCTTCACAAAACGCAACAACACTCTCTATCCTTCAAATCAAAACCGTAATAATCGTACCCAAAAAGTACGGGTTACAATCTAGTGACCACGGCAACCTGGAATACCCCATAACAGTAATGGATAGAAAAATCGCAAATCGAATCGAAACATCGGTAAAAACTTCGGCCTCTAGAGGAAACATTTATTTATATCCGGCCAGAAAAAAAGGAGGAAAAAGGAACATTTGATCACTTGAACAGTAAGGCGTGGGGCACATAGAAAAGACGTGGGACGTCCTTTTAATTCACTTTCATACAAAATATACTGAAGCGATGGAACACAGATAAGAAGGGGCGAAGACGCGAAATCTAAACAACGCATCACGTCTTTTCCGCGCCCTCATCCCACGTCCTTCCTATGTGCCCCACTCCTAAGCAGATTGTCTCTTTTAAAATATCCTTGCCTATCTGTAGCTGTGCCAGCGACTTGTTAGCGAAGGATACGTCGCCTAGCTACGATTTACTTCTCAAGAACAACTTTGAAAACAGGAAAAACTTTTTAATCGCAATAAATATATAAGCTGTTCCTGTTGGAACTGGAATTTACATCAATCGTTGCTCATTATGTCAGGAAACAAAAAAAAAACATTTTTTCCATAGAGCGCAATTTCTGTTGCTTGTCAAATCAGTTGAGATGCGTCAGATTCTGACAGTTCCAAACATTTTTTTTGCAATACCTTTGCAAAAAGTAACTTTATTTATAACGTTTTTAGGACATTTTTGCGGTATTTCAAAACAACGTTGTAAATGGTGAGGAACTGCGAAAGAAAATATCGTGAGGAAACCTGAGTGTCTGAGATATTCACATACGTCAGCGTTTGAAATTGCCAATCCGCGGTGGGCACGCGTGGTAATTCAGATTCAGCACATACTATCTCTCTGAGAGAAGGGCCTGTGTGCCCTGCAGTGGGACGTATTATAGGCTACATTAAAAAAAAATGTTAGTGGTGGTTTATACTTCCCAAATAACCCTACGAAAAATGTATCATTCATGATTGATTTTACTCTAACGTCAAGATCTAACAAAGTACAGGCGTACGTCCCTTAGGAATAGGACAAAAGATGTATTGTATTGTATTTTATTGTAGAGCTAGTAAAATATATTGGATAACATCGGGATTGGGTTCGGCTAAAACAGTGTATTTCAACCATATCCACGGCGCAATCTCCTTAGTACGTAAAAAAAATCGCAACCGGGTAGGTTCATAAATTCGTATTTTATTGTAACAAAATATCATAACCCATTTTTTTTCATGGTTAGGTTTGGACTAAAACCTATATAATTACTATAACAGACATATTTTTACATTGAGTCAGATTTTGTCAACGATTTAAAAATATATGATGTTTCTCCCACTCGGCACGATATTACAGTTGGTAAAATCTTTTCGTTTCGTTTCAAATTAAAGCAAATAACCGACACCAACTTTAAAAAAATCTTTTTGAATAAATGAAGTAAATAACTGGCGTATTTCAACGTGCCTTTTTATATCTACCTATAGTATTGATTTGTGTTAACATTTTCTTAATACCATTTTGTTATTAAAAATACCTATATTTCTAAGCTCCGTTGATTTTTAGGGTTCCGTACCCGAAGGGTTGCAAACAGGAACTTATTACTAAGACTTCACTGTCTGTCTGTCTGTCTGTCTCTGTCCGTCTGTCTGTCACCAGACTGTATCTCATGAACCGTGATAGCTAGGCAGTTGAAATTTTCAAAGATGATGTATTTCTTTTGCCGATTAAACAACAAATACTAAAAACAGAATTAAAAAAAATATTTAAGGGGGACTCCCATATAATAAATTTATTTTTTTTGCCGTTTTTTGCTCTATATTAATAACGGCAACAGGTAGATGCTTGAAATATTCACAGAATATTTAATTCTATTTTCGCTCCAAAAATGAATAATTAAATTAAAATAAAATAAACATTTAAGGGGGGCTCCCATGCAAGAAACGTGATTTTTTGCCGGTTTTCTCGATCTTTGTGTATAATGTTGCATAGATAATGGTACGGATGGTACGGAGCCCATTGTGCGCGAGTCCGACTCACACTTGGCCGGTTTTTTTCTTGTTTGTGGATACTTCGCGACCCCCTGATCTCCTTATCTAAGTTTCTTGATGGCACAGGGAGGTGCGACCCACAGGTTGAAAACCATTGGGCTATAGTATTGCAAGATTTGTTAAAGTGTAATAGACATATTCGACAGATAGGCAAATGAGTAAAATATAACCTGTCATATATATAGGTCTTTCCACTATACAATAAGCCGTTGAATGTGTGGACGGCACAATTTCAATCTAAAATAACCCTTAAATATTTACAGGTCTCAGTGCGCTCGGACCGAGTGCGTCGTCATAATCAACTACGACTGTACGCACACGGCTGTTGCGGTGTCACGGCCGTCAATACCCGGCTTAAGTAGCCACTTTTTTAATATTCGTATAATTTCTCGTAGTTTGCAGTTTTTCAGTTGACACTCGTATTAATGATGTTGTTATACATATATGGATGGAGATTACTGCTGTGCCTCTGGGCGAAAGCAGATTGGACGGGCGGAACCTTGGTTTTAAATAAACGTTTCTTGAGGGAGTCGCCAGGTAAGGTCGTTACAGTTTTGTGATATCATCATCATCATCAGCCATTTGACGCCCACTGCAGGACAAAGGTCTCCTTCGTGGTTTTCATAACCATGAGGGGTTTTGCCATAATCGCCATGCTTGGCAGGCGGGTTGGCGATCCCAGTATGCGGTTGGAATCTCAGGAAGTAGCTGCTGCCCGTCTCCTGGTAATTGATTTCCTTAGTCACGTTCTACGACATCCACGGAAGGAAATGGAGTGACGCTATTCTTTATCCGGTGCCACAGGAAATATACTATTTATCTATCTAAATAGTCTCAGGTAAAGGCAAAGTCAACTTTGAACTGCATTTGAGAAGTGTTTAAAGGAATTTTGTTTCTTTTCTATCCTTCCGCGTTAATATCTTGTTTCTTGCAACATTTCGTGATTTTGAGTCAACTGAAAGAACCTTATAAGTTTTGATAATAAGTTTGCTGTGTGAAAAATTTCACAAATCAGCAAATGAATGTGTCATATATTTTTGATTGACTTTACTTAGAAGCTTGAGTTTTAACATCTCCAAAGGAATTAGGCTTAAAAAATATTATCTGGACATTGCATGAACGGATGGAGAACATAGTGATATTAAAAATAAAACGAACTCTTCCGACAAAAAAATCAGTAAGAATTAAACTAATAATTTAGATAGACAGATAGATGAAAAACAATTATACATTGTGAAAACACATACAAAGCACAGTGAAACATTATTACAAAAAAAACATTAATAAATCATATACATAATAATGCGCAATGCTAATGTGCAGTGCTTACGAAAGTTTTAGTTCGAAAAAAGATATTATTTCATAAGAGTTATGTTTTTTTTGCCTTTTGAGATACTGAATTCTATACGGGTCTGCAAATTATCTCGAATGCAAAAGCCAATGTTTAATAACTAAAACACATTTATTAGTACCGACAGAAGTGCCAAAGCGGACTTAAGGAAGCAACTTTTGTCCTATTGGCCTTCCGGGCGAGCGCTTCCATGAATTGTTAATGACTTAAAACTTGGCTAGCTCCAGCACCGGCCGAAAGTTAACTCGATTTCTCGAGGGAAAATTACTGGCCTGTCAATATTTTGCAGGTGTCCACGTTTCCCCTAAAGTGACGAGGATAAATGAAAATTATAATATAATTATAGTCTCAAAAAGGTAATCAAGTAAATATCTGCAAAATATGGAAAATTTGGACTCGCCCTTAATAAGTATTCGTTCTTCATTAGTTTTTCACGTATTTCACTAAAATATATAAATATGAATTGTTAATATTAACTATTTAATTTGTCTTGGAAAGCGAAGCTCGGTTATTGACTTAAACAGAATTGTTTAAAGTAAGTTTCGCAATAATGTGTCAAGCTCCATAACTCATTATATTAAAAAGAAAATGGCGGTTACCTCCCTACAATTCCACGTCATGGAACATAGAACATTATTATAGAAATGTGTTAGGCCTGATTGTAAGTTTGGCTCAAGTATTTTTTTAGTATTATTTAGTAAAATTATCCAATAGCTTAACACGTTTTTGAAAAACGTAGTTAAACTCTAAGCTAACGGACTGCATCAAAATCTCAAATCTCTTTGACATTTTCTGGGTTGACACTGTCTTGCATAACAGCATTCATTATGTGAGGTGTCATACGGATATGCCACACAGGGAAGTACATCAAATATTGAATACAAGATGACCCTGCGAACTTCGTATCACCTACATTATATCTATCGTTTTTTTTTGTGCTCACCATTTAAACTTACTCTGGATACAAATATAATAAAAATATTCCCATATCGGTCTAGCCGTTCTCGAGTTTTAGCGAAACTCATTTCTATACATCATGAGATAAATATAAAACAGTTTTTTTTAAATCACAGTTCTGAACTATCCGCTATCCGAAAAGGAATTGGAAATAACTTAAATGAAATATCTGTTATGTAATCCAATAAATTGGATGCATGCATTTAATGCAATTCGTGGACAGCGATAACTTGAACTGTTTGTACGGTACTTTTCAGACGATGGACCATCTTTAATCATGCCCTGCGTGCCCTAACACCTGCACTCAGGAGGACCTAATTGTTGACCCTAATAAGTGATAACGCAGTCAACGTTGCCAATTTCTGGGTCGCAACTGTTTGATAATAGTAAATTATGATACAAATGTGCTATGTTGTCCATTACACACGGGTCGTTATTGTAAGCGCGAGCCGTAGGCGAGCGCGGTAATGTAGCTGAGTGTGTAATGATCAATGCATACGATTTGCATACGACGTTTTTGAACACAATAATTGCGAGGACAAAAACAAACTTGTATTGTTAGTAACTTGAAGTAAACATTTTTGATAGTTATTAACCAGACAGCAGCAACTTTACCAAATGTCTCCGGAAAATTACGCGTAAGTTTTGCCGCACTTTCGATGCGCGCGCATGTTCTATAAAGGCACAGGAAAAACCGGCTGTTCAGCCGGAGCAGCAGCAATATAAAACATAAAATAAACTATAAATTAATGTTTCGAAATACAATAGTTAAGTTAATTTAAGTTTTTATAAATATACCATTTGATGAAATGATTATTCGACTATTCCGTGTGGCGCCGGATTCAGAATAGCGTTACTCCATTTCCTTCCGTGGATGTCGTAGAAGCTGACTAAGGAAATACATTACCAGGAGACGGGCAGCAGCGTCTTCCTGAGATTTCAACAACATACTGCGATCGCAAACCCGCCTGCCAAGCGTGGCGATTATGGCAAAACCATTCACGGTTAGGAAAACCACGAAGGAGGCCTATGTCCTGCAGTGGGCGTCAAATGGCTGATGATGACGATGATGATTTGATAAAATGAAATGTTTATTTGTCATGTTAACCCTAAAATAATTTAAAATCAATAAAAATATTTAATGTTCTTGGACATAAACTTTTGCTGAAATTTAAAAAAAAGTTTATATTGCAGCACTTGTATGCTAACGTTTTTACAGCACAAATTTGGTAATATGCTGAATTATGAAACTAAAAACTGTGTAATAAGAGTTAATTTACGAGCAACTGGTTTGAATAGACATTTGGTAAAATTTGTTTCCCATCGACACGCTAAGAAGCAAAGAATGCAATAAATAAAATAAATAACAGTGTAACGCAACGCACACTGTGAAAAATATCTAGACTACTTCTCAAATTATCGGCCAGTGGCTTTCTGATAAGGCAAACCTCAACTAAAGTTCAAAACTGAAGAGTTCTCTATCTAATCTAATCTCGTTTGTCTAGAGGTAACATGCTTGATGAACACAGTGGTCGCAGATTTATTTATGGGCTTCAATCGATAAAAATTAAAATGATAAGGCATTTATTAATATTGTATTAACAATCGGCATAGTATGAGATAAGATAATTTATTTCACAAAAACATTGAAGAAGAAGAAGAAGAAAGACATTTATTATACCAACAAGATACATCACAGAAACAAAATAAGCACATAAGTAACATAATATGCACAACACAGAAGGAAAACTAAATACACAATTGCACAAAATATGACCTTAGTGATAAGGATAATAGGTACCCTGCTCCCTAAAAAACTAATAACCTGTGATATAGGATAAGCAGAATGAAGTTACGGAGTTTTGGCGAGAGTAAGTATTTCTGAAAAGTGATCGGTGTCCCCTGCACTAGGCGTTACCGGTATCGTGAGCGACGGCAGGTGGATTATACGAGATATAGTGGGCAGGATTTCGATCGGGGGCTAACAATTGCCGTTTTTTGCAATAATGCTCCCAGCGCCGTAAGTGACAGATGAACGTTGGTGAAATAACTGTCAAGAGCCTTCTAATAGGCCATAAAAGTCGGTCTATTTTCTACTTATCTTATACTCTGCAATTTTCCACTGAGCGAATTATCATTGCGAAGAGTGAAAATTTGTGTGTATTTGACATTAGGTGAAATTAAAGGAATCACTCAGTGCAGAAATTAGAGATGGGAGCCCCTGGACAGTCTGTGTTGTCTGAATATTATCTTTTAATTATTCGCTCTCGTCCATTCCATTTCCTTACGTGGATGTCGTAGGAGGCGACTAAGGAAATAAATTACCAGAAGACGGGCAGCAGCGTCTTCCTGAGATTCCAACCAAGAACTTCGATCGCCAACCCGCCTGCCAAGCATGGCGATTATGGCAAACCCCTTCACGATTAGAAAACCATGAGGGAGGCCTATATCCTGCAGTGATGATGATTCACTCTCGTCTTATCCTGCACAACCTAAGGTTGTCTGGAAAAGATCACTTTGAGCCATAAGAGCGTCGATTAAGAACGAGATATTAAGAGGGTGCCTCGAGCTGCAGTTCCCACACAAACGTAGTTCGGTTTTAATTTGAAACTTACTGTATGCCGGATCGCGTTAAGACTTTAACGAATTGAGGTTTCATCGTGCTTAAAGATTACAAATAAACTAATCAAAAACAAACTGGAGCCTTTTAAAAAGTTTTTATGAAAATGTAACTTATTTCTGTCCATTTATTCTCAATGGGGAACTTGCGTCTAACTTAGATTGGAGTAACTTTGCTTTTATACCATAGAAATCATATAAAAACCTAGGAAAATTTGAAAAATAAAACAATAATATAATTTTTTGGAATCGCTCGTAGCCCCGGCTGCCTGAGTGATCTTAAACGATCACGAATGTTAAGCAACACAGGGCGCGTTCAGTGCATGGATGGGTCGCCGTCTATGCTTAACGCTAGTGGCATTTTTCCGAGCGGTTCCGTGCTTCGCAAGGCACGTTAAGCTGTTGGTGCCGGCTGCCGTCGATAGATGGTAGTCGTTAAGCCAAGTCAGAGGCCTTAGGGCGGCTTGACAACTTCTGGCAGTAGACGAGCCACTAGTCTACAAGTCTTCACCAATCCGGACTTGGCCCCCGTGGTGGAGTATGGCCTATACCTTCCTCAGGGAAGAGACCCGTGCCCCTCGGTGGGGACATAATGGGTTGATGATGATAATTTTTTTCGGGGTATTCGGGGTCACAAAATATGCGAAAATTAAAGTTACTCTAATAACATAAAACCTATTAGATTTCGTTTTGTCATTGAATTGTGAACGTTTTCGTATAAGGGTGTACATGCATAAAACATTATTTTACAAGATAACTTAAATATTGATAAACGCTTCATATGTGATAAACGTTACGTTAGGGATTGACGTCATAGTCTAAGATCGATTTAATTTTGTATGACGCGTTTTAGTACCACGTGACTATATTGACTTTTCGACTGGTCATATTATAAAAGCGACTAATACTCGCAGAAAAAAAAAACGTTCATTTACCTTTTAACGTGTCCTATTCTATTCTATCAAAATATTTTTATTGCGAGTTCTCCATTCTAATCACAATATAACCCCTATTTGTGTTTTTTAAACACATCTGTAAGATTTGCTGATCAGACATATCGTTTATAAAATAAATCAAACTACTTTTGTATAGGAAGTGCCTCGTGAGACGCCCTCTTAAATAGGTACCTACCTTATCTCTTTAAATATGACAACAGATGTGCAATAAAGAGTTTAACTATCTAAGTATCTATATCCATTATACCTTTTCTACGTAACCCTACGTCCCATTGCAGCGCGCAGGCCTTCTCTCAGAGACAGAGTGTGGGCTTAATAACCGCGCGTGCCCACCGCGGATAGGGAATTTCAAGCGCTGAGGTATGTGGCCGGTCTTTTTGGAAATCCATGGAGGAGGCCCATATCCAGCAGTGGACTTCTTGTGGCTGAATGATGAATATGATGATGAGGTATGTGAACACCTCAGACGCTCGCATTTCCTCACGATGATTTCCTTTACAGTTAGCTAGTGGCTAATACAAATAATCCATAATTATCGTCACAATACGTGCGAGCTTATAGGTAATTAAGAACCCAACTGAAATTAAAATGTACTCAGCTATGATAGAAACTTCACAATTATATAGTTTAAACTCTATTGCATACCAGTAATTACAAAATGAAAATATCTGTAAAACAAGTCATCATTTTCTTTCATGGTTCGGTCTGAAAATCAGGGCTTTGGCATCAAGCTGAGACTGGCCCATTTTTGACAACTTTGTCTGTCTAAGTTTCATGTAGGTACTTACAGGTATTTCGCCAAATGTGTTCTGTGGTTTACTAACTTAATTATGCACCTATTGTTTGTAATTATTTGTAAGCATGTTAACTTGATACGAACCTACTGTATGTAATTCTTTGTAATGTTGTCAAATAAAGTTTATTCTTATTCTTATTTTTATGTGCACCTAAGAACTCTTCCATTACCCCTAAATGATTTAATATTAAAACGGCGAGGCACGCCTTTTGCCGCTATGCTCATGGTGACTAATTGAATTTTAATAGTAGATTGTACAACAAGTGCATAAAACGCACCATTTTACTCGAGACGTTTATCCATCCGAGCGAGCTTGCGAGCGAGGATAGATATAAAGTCGAGTGTAAAATGGGTTTTATGGACGAGTTGTACACTCTACTTTTCACTTCGATTGCGAGGAAAAATAATAAATGAGACGAAATACAAATTATAAGTTTATTTCATGAAGTTTTATTGTGTACTTTGGCTGTTGGTATCTTTGCCTTGGTCTTAGAATACGAACGAAACGAAATAAAATAAAGAGGTTGTTGTATGAAGTTAAAGATGTTCGTGTGGCTGTTGCAGCGATTGCCTTGGTCTTCGACGAAGATTTTACTTTATGCTCTAGAGCATAAAAAGCGACTTTATGTCGCCTACGCACGACATAAAGACGAACTTTTAGAGCATGAGAAGTGAAAATGTTATTTACATTACCGTTACAGTGGTAACGCCTTTTTATTGTTCCCTAACGGTCGTTATGTAGTTTTTCAACTCGGAAGCTTTTGTTTTAGGTACAAATTACTGTAATTACTGGAGAAAATCGAAGAAAACTCCGAATTAGTAAAAAAATTTAGAAATAAATCTTCAATCCCCGGTTGGTCTAGCGGTATCGCGTCTGATTGCCGTGCCGAAGGTCGTAGGTCCGATTCCCACTGGGGGGCGCCATACATTTGTACAAGTGGCCTCGGTCTGGGTCCATCTTTGTGATGTCCTTGCCTGGTTGCCATGGTACAGGGTGTCCAAGTTTGGGACCAGGACAAGTGATTGTGTTGTGTGAAAGTTTTTTTTTTATTTTAATGATACCTATGTAAAGTTAATTTGTGGTATAATTTGTAATAGCACCTACACTACAATGCGTTATTTGACAATCTGGACTTCATACTTAGTGCTAAGAAAGTTCCTAAGCTGGAAGTGCGAAGATACAAACATACATACCATATTAAATACCATATTTTGAATTATCTTCTTTAATTTAAAATTAAATGTATTTTTATTAAAACAGATAAGATCTGTTTACAATTTTTTTCTCTTCAAATATTAAATGCTAAATATAGTATACAGGGATGTGCATAAAATCAGTGCACACACATTATTAAGCTGAGCAACTCCTTTGTCTAGTCCAACTACATGTAGTCTCTGCCTACCTACTTCTCCAGGACCCAACCGTGAGTTTATTTATGTAGGTGCTATGTATGTATTTATTTTTGACTATGTTCTGTTTAATAATATTTTATGTAGCCTATACGGCCCACTGCAGGGCACAGGCCTTCTTTAAGAGAGAGAGTACGGCCTTAATCACCACGGGTGCCCTCCGCAGATGGGCAATTTCAAGCCCTCAGGTATGTACGTGAACACCTCAGATATTCAGGTTTCCTTACGATGTTGTCCTTCGCCGTTAGCGAGTGGTGTAATATTCCCCCAATTTTATATAACTATGTTTACTTACAGGCTCAAATACGATGTCAACAAAACTTAGGTCAGCTGTTAGATAATGCTAAGTAGCATTAGGCTCACTCATAAAAAAACAGTTTTAATGCAATAAAGAATTTTATTATTAATAATAACTTGAAATTCGCAAGATAAATGACAAATTAACTTTTTCACTCTCACTAACGTAAAAGATCACAATGTCCGCGTAACCCAACGGCGTGCACATTTCTTTCGGACAGCAAGTAGGCAGCTTACCCGGCGCTGGCGCTGACGTGACTTAAATTACTTTTCCGTGTTTCATACCGCCGTCGTCGTCGTCGGCTTTATGAATAATAAAATGCTATTTATTTTAGTTAAGTTGCCACACACAAACATCGTAAGAAAACACGAATGTCTAAGGGTGTCAGCGTATCGTGGCTCCCTCTCTCCGAGATAAGGGTCTTGCTCTGCAATGGGGATCTTGCGTCAAACTTGGATTGAATTGGCATTGATATAAATATCATAGAGACGAAGACATAGAAAAACTCAAGAACATTTTCAAAATAAAACCATAAAAATATTTTATTCGGGATTTTCAGGGACTCAATAATGCACAAAATCAAGTTACTATAATAGCAAAAAACATTACATTTCGTTTTTAATTGAATTCTAAACATTTTCTAAAAAGGGGTGTAAATGCATAAAACATTATTTTAGGAGATAAATCGAATACTCATAAACGCAAGTTGTGACATCATAGCTTGACTCCGATTTGTATGGCAAGTTTTGCACCACGTGACTAGAACGACTCTTCGACAGGTTCTCTATTGCAGGCACGATTATAGTCTGATGCGGCTTTGCAACGACTAATGAATGTTGATGAAGCGAAAGAGGCTTGTCAAGATCGTGGCAAGTGGCAAAACCCTGGTCTCTGTCCGCCCCTTGAGTGCCTCGTTGGTCTAGCGGCATCAGGTGTGATTACCATGCCGAAGTTCGACAGATCGATTCCCGCCGCACATTTTATACACAATGACATGTCCTCAGTCTCAGTGTATTTCCATGTGTGTAGAAATACGCCCAGACTGAGGCCCCATTTTCGTGTGCTTGTGAATAAATATCAAATTGTATAAATTTATTTACAAAAATAAAATTTACAATAAGTTTGCAGGTTCTTATGCAATAGCGAATACACTGTAAAAAGTAAAAGCTACTTGATTCAGTTTTTAAAAATGCTCTGAATTCTTGATATTACTTATAAAAGTGGTGTGGTTTTAATTTATCAACAAAATCGCCATACAACTTGATAAATATGATTAATTACGAAATACCGAGGCTTGCAAATGGTTTTACCATAATTAAATTATAGAGCTACACATACATAGCTGGATTTGAAAAGTATTTTTTATCTTTCTTTAAATTGTACATTACCTAACTGGAAAGTGGGTTACTCGGGGCTGCAAGTGATGTAAATTGCTTCGGCCAGATGTCGCTGCATGTACGTTATACAGAGAAGTTTGTAAAAGGGGCTCGAAATTTCGCCGATGCCTGCACTTGCCCATTAGCTTAGTTGGGAGAGCGCTGGCACGATTAGTCAGAGGTCGCGGGTTCAAGTCCCGGCATGAGTGGAATTTTTAGCCTCTAAATAGGTTTTTAAAATTGTCCTCAGCACGGGTTAGTGCAACAAAAAAAGAATATAATTGTACATTTTATCCAACATTGGTCCATGGAACTCTTTTAATTTCAGTAAAATGTTTCACCATGTGCAAATAAAGAAAAGCTCTTACTAATAATAATAATTCGAAAAGATAACACCGGCCTGGCCCGGCAAAAGCTACAATGTTAATAATTTGTTCGCTTAAGGAAGTCACTGGGGAGGCGTATTTTCAAGAGAAGATGAAAGCAACTAACTGGCTACACCGAACCGTGCCAACTTGAGAATGTTACGCAATTTCAAACATTACAAGATAAGAAAATACAGATTTTGTCCCTTAAGAATGCTGTGGTGTGTGCCTCCGTTACAGACACTAAACCCCGGGTTTTCGTTCGCTAACAACTGATTAATTCTGCTGTTCAAGCTTTCATCATCATCATCATCATTCAGCCAAAAGAAGTCCACTGCTGGATATAGGCCTCCTCCATGGATTTCGAAAAAGACCGGTTGGAAGCGGCTTGCATCCAGCGTCTTCCTGCCACTTGGATGAGGTCATCTGTCCACCTTAAAATTTTATCATTCTGTAGGTAATGATCAAGATCGTTACAGAATTACACTACCCACTCCTTGCTTTTTCAGGGTTCCGTACCCAAACCCAAAGGTTATGAGAAATTACTAAGTTATTAAATTACTAAGACTCCACTGTCCGTCCATCCGTCTGTCTGTCACCAGGCTGTATCTCAAGAACCGTGATAGTTAGACAGTTGCGATTTTCATAGATGATTTATTTCTGTTGCCGCTATAACAACAAGTACTAAAAACAGAATAAAATGAAGATTTAAGGGATGCTCCGATACACACAAGTTCAAATACAGAAGTTTTAAGTTTTAATAATAATAACAACAATGGACACGAAATACTACAATTTGTGGTAGTCCAAACTAGAATATGTGCTTACTATAGAAGTCACAAACACAGAAAAACAACCAGACGAAAGCCATTTGTACAATGTACGGTGGCCTCCAGCCGGAATCGAACCCACCACCTCTGTTTCGTTAGTCACGCGTGAAGCCGCACGACCAACAAGGCATTTAAACATTTCAACAGAACGTAACATTGTTTAGGAACAATGCGCCAGAAGTACATAGCAAAACACAAACAGCGCTATCAATGGCCGTTATCAACGGAACACATTTCACGCATGCGAAATGTAAACGTTTCATCAAATTGCAAATGAACGGTAATCTAGATGAGTGACATTGGTGCTGTGTAGCTCAATGTAAATACACAATGCACTGCTATCTACAGTTGATTTATTTATACCCGTCCCGAAGTGTGCCTTTTATCTTGCGCGCGTTTTTTTATTGTCACGGACAAAATACACATCGACTCTATGTCACGGATAATGTTTTGTTTCGTACATTTTTGCGCCTTCCATTTGTAGGGTTTCGTACCCACTGCGTAAGGGATCCAATTACTAAGACTCCACTGTCCGTCCGTCCGTCCGTCTGTCACCAGGCTGTATCTCATGAATCGTGATAGCTAAAGAGTTGAAATTTTCACAGATGATGTATTTCTGTTACCGCTGTAACAACTAATACTAAAAACAGAATAGAATAAATATTTAAGGGGGGCTTCCACACAACAAACATTGTCTAAAGACAGCGCTCGCCATCTAGCGGCCATCTATGTAACCTTCACAGCGCCGACGTCATGTCGTTAAATATCAATGTTAAACGCTTCTTGTTGGTTTCTATAGATGGCGCTGTTCTCAATGTACCTCATCTATATTGTCTCGATCTTTGTCTAATGTTGTATAGATAATGGTACGGAACCCTTCGTGCCCGAGTCCGACTCGCACTTGGCCGGTTTTTATTTAACTTTTTTCAAATAATGGCTAGGTAAAGATGACAGCTACCTCATCCTTAGTTTTGAGTTGCAAAGTAGACTCTAACATAAGTCAGTAGAGTGCACGTAAAGAACACATCTAGGTCTCCCTGTGCGATATAAATCGGGCTTTTGATAAGTAACAAGGGCGTCAACGTACCTATAGGTATGAATAGAACGTAAGTTTAGGTTTTTATGACGATTTCCTTCGATGTCCGTAAACGGTACTGTAAATATTTTACAACCTCCGTGACTTACAATTGCATCAGTCGCCAGCACATTGACTTTTATGCGGGGGCACTCTAGTCAGTTGAGATACGGGCGATTTCGCAATAAAATGTACAGGTTGATCAGCTGTTGACTGTGCTGATTAATCTTTGACGTTGGGCCAACGGGATCCTTAAAGTATGTCTACAACTACCGTATCTGCCTACGCGTCTATCCGTCCGTCCGACTGATCGAATGAATAAATGAATAAATTAATGAATGAATGAACGATTGACGAACGAATGAATAAATGAATGAACTAATTAAATGTATCATTTAGAGACAAGCTATCGATTGAGTGACAAAAAATCTATTTTTTATTTTTATTTTAACCGCCTAATTAAAATAAACTATTTTGTCTGACGAAAAGAGTGGGCTCTTGCAATTTTAGTCAAAGCGCGTTTTGGAAATGATTCATTCAGTCGAATTATCTGCCGTCCCAAGTGTAATTTGTTCCTGTTAATGTTTTGCAGCGGTATGAAATACCAGAACAGGAGCCGCTTCGTCTGGCCGCACGTCAATGGTACCCAGCAGCAAGATTTATGATCCCCTCGAGTACACTCGTAACTCGTGACAGACTAAGTGATCTCCCCGGAACAGTTTCGTCTGCTCTAAATGTGTACGGACACAGCCCATTCTCATTATGATTGCAAGTTTTCCAGTTGGAATTGAAAGCTTTTCATCAAGGCGCCGAAACGGGTGGTTGGTATTAATTAATCCAATATACTGAGAGCAAATATTTATTTGCACATTGTAAGTTTTGTTCCAGTGAGTATTGAGTAGTATATACATAATATAAAATAAGTTGTAAACACACTGTCCATCTCAAATATTAGCAATTAATCTTATTCGGGAATACACATATTGTTTATACAATGAACTATCTGTGTATACCAGATTGCATATGATCAAAAATTTCTCAGGCCCAAAAAAATTAAATAAAATCCGGCCAAGTCTGAGGCAAACTCGGGCACCGAGCATTGTATACTACTGCATAATATTAGGTCCTTACATATGAAATTGGCGTTTTGTATGAGGGAACATAATGTCGTTTTTTTAATAATATAATATTTTTAATTAATCAAAGTTGCTATCTTTGCACTTTTGCCATTTCATAGGTAGTTCATTGACCCCTTTACTAAAAAAAACTATTTGGACGGGAATAAATTAAATTTTTGAAGGCGGTTTGAACTGCCCCATCGTAGTTAATTTTTTTCCCTTGCAAGAAGTTATTCAAATTTCGAAAAAGATAGTAATCTGTTGGAGCAAGGTCCGGAGAATACGGTGGATATCTTAGACATTCCAATTGAAGCTCCTCTAATTTGGTAGCCGTCTGTTGTGCAGTGTGTGGTCTAGCGTTTTCCTGAAGCAGCAGTGGCCTAGAGCGATTGACTAGTCTCGGTTGTTTAGCAGCCAGCTCATCCATCATGGATCGCAGTTGCTGACAATAGACATCTGCCGTGATCGTCTGGCCAGATTTAAGAAAGCTGTAGCGAATGACACCTGCACTGGTTCACCAAACGCTCATAAGTAACTTTTTTTGAGTCAATTTTCGCTTGGGGCATGATTTGGCTGGTTTGCCAGGGTTCAGCCATTGCGATGAGCGCTTCCGATTATCGTACAGGATCCAATTTTCATCACAGATAATGATTCGATTTAAAGTCCCTTTATTATTGTGCCGGTTAAGTAATGTAACGCAGCAGTCGACGCGCGTTTGTCGATTTGCTTCACTTAATTCGTGAGGTACCCATCTTCTAAGCTGTTTCACCTTCCCAATTTGCTTCAAGTGGATTAAAACAGTTTTATCATTAACAACAAAGCCTGCAGCTAACTCGGACGTGTTTTGAGATGGATCTGCTTCCACAATAGCCTTCAATTCTTCATTATCAACTTTTGTCTCCGGCCGTCCACGGGTCTTGTTCTGCAGGTCGAAATTTCCAGAACGAAAACGTTGGAACCAAAAACGCACTGTGTTTTCTTTTGCGACACCGCCGCCATACACATCATTAAGCCTTCGAGCCGTTTCTGCAGCACTGGTGCCACGGTGGAACTCGTACTCGTAAATAATGCGATATTTCAAGTTCTCCATTGTGCGAGATGAGCGACGCCAAAGAAATAACAAATGAGCAAAAAAACAAATGAATGACTGTTTTCGAAACTCAAATATACCAGCTAAATATATTTATAAATTTTAATTTGGAATTCTTAACCAAAGAGGAGATATTTCAGATCAAAGTAGCCAGTACGACGAAACGCCAATTTCATATGTAAGGACCTAATATTTAACAGACTTCAGAAAAGAAGGAGGTTATCAATTCGACGCGTATATTTTTACATATTTATGTGTGAAATATTTATCAAGAAAATATTTTCTTTCATTCAGTTTGGAATCCTGATGAGCCTTACTAGCATTCGGCTGGCTTTATCATTTTGATTGAGGTCCCATTTTACAACTTTTGTTACAAAACCCTAAGAAGGAAGGTCTGCCCAAATATGAAACAGAGTTAAGAATATTTTTTATTGTACAGTGGAAAAAACGAACATAAAACAAACAACAGCAAAAAAGCTATAAAAGCTACAGTAAACAACAAAAAATTCACCCCGTATTTTTGACTCAAATTTAAAATGCCTTGGATTACATCACTTGCCTTGACATCCTCACCTTGATAATGGACCTGCCGCTTAATGCAAGTAATAAAACGTGTATTTACTGTGCGATCTTATGACAGAAGTCGTGATTCTCGCGGAATTCAATTCACAAAACCACATAATGTGCTCATGAAAATAACGTGGGTAAAGCCAGGTGTACACGTACAGACCAAGAGTCAAATAGTATCGCTTTGCTAGTATTCTAGTTCGGTAAAGGAAAAAAGCTGTCTTTCCCTAACTCACCTAGAGGTCCCATACGATAGACCTACGTTAACTGAGCATAACAGAGAATTTCTTTTTTTTCTTTTAATCCCACCAAAACATATTAAATGTAAAAAATCCGGCCAACTTCTCGTCTCAAAAAATGCTTGATACGAGGGGTGTTCAATAAGTAATGAGAATGAATAAGATGCAGTTCCGTGTGGCGCCGGATTAAGAATAGCGTTACTCCATTTCCTTCCGTGGATGTCGTAGAAGGCGACTAAGGAAATAAAATAGCAGGAGACGGGCAGCAGCGTCTTCCTAAGATTCCAACCGCATACTGCGATCGCCAACCCGCTTGCCAAGCGTGGCGATTATGGCAAAACCCCTCATGGTTATAAAAACCACGAAGGAGACCTATGTCCTGCAGCGGGCGTCAAATGGCTGATGATGATGATGATGAAGAAGCAATTAAGTTTCATCAAATGTTATTTTATTTTTCAACATAGTCACCTTTTAGGTTGACACACTAAGCATATTTTTTTCTAAGCCTGAAATTCCTTTTCATGGAATTTCTGGAGTCTTAGATATTCTTTCAATCTCGGAAATAAATAAAAGTCTCTAGGAGCAAGGTCTGGAGAATATGGAGGATGTTCCACCAATTCAAAGCCAGCATCATTGATGGCAGCCATCGGCCATTTTGAACTTGTGCGCTGGGGCGTTACCTTGATGAAACAAAACAACTTTAGCGAGTTCGCCACGCCGATTTTCGCGTATTTCATCACGCAACTTTTTGATTTGTTCTGCGTACATATTTCCCGTAATAGTGGCTCCATGACTGAGGTATTCAATCATCACCACGCCTTGGCTGTCCCAAAAGAGAGAACCTATGATCTTACCGGCGGATAGAACGGCTATGAATTTCTTAGTGGTCAGTGATGATGGCTTTTTCCAAGCCATGGATTGTTTTTTTTGTTTCAGGGTCTTCATAGTGACGCCATGTTTCATTTATAGTTAGAAATAGAGCCAAAAACCGGTCAGGATTTTGTTGTAACAGTTCCAAACAGCTTTGTGAAATGCTCAGCCTGGTTCGTTTTTGTTCGGCCGTTAGCATTCTAGGCACCCAACATGCTGAGACTTTTTTTCATTCCCAGATGGTCATGTATTATATTATGTAAACTCCCTGCTATAAAATAAACAGTAGCACGACGATCCGTAAACAATTTTTTCAGCATTTTTATAATTTCTTCAGTTACTGCAGTCGTAAGGCGCCCTGAGCGGAGTCGTCATTAGTAGATGTTCTTTACCTCTTAAACTCAACACACCAACGCGTAACCGCAGAATAAGAAGGAGCGAGAGCCCCTAACGTATCATGCTGTTATTAAAAATTTCATATTTTACCAAACTACCGACACAATATATTTTTATTTAACAGCTTGTACAAATACGTATGCCAATGAGTAATGCAAGTCTTGATTTACTTGTTCCGTAGTAAAATTTTTCGAAGATAGATATTATATTATTACCGCGCGAACTTCAATGTTCTCTATTTTCGATTACTCGTTGCGACAAAACACAATTAAGAACCTTCTATGATTGGAAAAACAAAAGAGCATATATATTTTTATTTTATTATGTCAACAAATAAGTGGGCTATGCCTGCCAGTATTTTCTTTTCTTTATCCAAGGGGTTTATACCTCATTCTCACTACTTATTGAAAACCGCTAGTATATATAAGAACTTGCCATGTATTCGCGGAATTAGGAATATTTAATTAACCTCCATACAGTTTTAAGTAATGTCCTAAATTTATATTGACTTAAAGTACTTATCTGTAATTTTCAAAACTTCCTGTTTTGAATGCAGCTAGTTGCCAGGATCATTGTTAAACCTACTGTAAACTGTAACTCTAGTACAGCGGAAGCTCTGCCCGAAAATACACCGAATTGCCTACACCTGCGTTTCACTCCGACCATCGCCAACTTCTGTGACAAAAGTTTTGTAGCAGTTAAGCCGTGATCGGCGCACGGTGAGATGTTATGAAGAGCCAATTGCCCCTGTTATAGCTACTTACCTCTTGAGAATAAATAAATCAATAAATCACTTCCACATAACAGAATCACTTGTCCTTGTCCCAAACTAGAATGGAACTCAAACATGGAAATACACCCAGACTGAGAGTGGAGAACGAACCCACGACCTCCGGCAAAGTAATCAGACGTGATACCGCTAGATAAACGAGGCAGTTAGAATTTTACTACTTAGCCACTAGTGTATAACCGGCTTAATGTTAAATGGACCAGTCGTAAAGGTTATGTAGCCAATGTTGGCGCATCTCACTAAAACATTTTGTACGTTATCAAGTGCAACAGTTGACCTCAATATTGCAGTACCTTGGAAGAAATAATAATAATAATACATGGAAGCATAGCATTTTATCTTTGTACAATGTTTCTCTAAGATTTGAAATCGTGATTACTGGATGTCCATTATTTTACACAAAAAGCTATTGCAGCAAAAAAACGTGCGTATATGAATCACGAAACTTAAGTGTAGATGGGCGAAATATCTGGTTAGACGAGAAGACGGACGGTGGACGAAGGCAGTCACAGAGTGGTGGCCGTGAGCTGGCCGTCGTTTGGTGAGTAGGCCACCCGATTGGTCGATGACATTAAGAAGGCGGCAGGAGGACAATGGACGAGATTGGCAGAGGCAAGGTGAGATTATCGGGATGGTGAAAATGCCTATGCCCAGCAGTGAGCGTCTTTTATGAGCTGTATAGAGAGATAGATAGATTTACTCGTTTAACCGTGTCCCAAATAATCCACAAAGGGGCAACGCGAGTGTCTTCTATTAAACTGAGCATTTTAATGAGACCGCAAATGGCTTTAACGTATTGCACTGGATCTTTCACTAAGTATGTGAACTTGGGAGCGTATCTCGAAATGAAAATATAAAATTCTAGTATCAGCGCACAGGTTTATATGATTTTATCTCGTCGTAATTGATCAAATTAACAAAATGAAAGGCAAAAACTTAAAATTTTAAGTCGTCATGTAAAACTAGATTGTACATACAAACATAAACTCACGCCTGTAGCTCGGACAAACCAAACAATCACAATGAATACCAAACTGATATTTGCTTTATCAAAATAAATCAGTTAATCTTTTTTGTTTTCCTGTATATAATTTGAAGTGAGTCTCATTATAAAAGAGATTTATAATTTCCCCCTTGTTACGGTGGCGGGGAGTCGCTGGATGCGGGCGGCACAAGACCGGGAAGCTTAGAAAACCATGAGGCCCCCTCATTTCCTGCAGTGGGCTGATGATGCTGATGATATTTTCCCCCAAATGCCATTGCCATCCCACGGTCCCTTGCCATTCCCATCCACGGACCCTTCGCCAACTCAACGATATCATACGACCATCGGCCGTCTTGCATTTGGGGGAAACGGCCCAGTAGTGGGCTGACGATGATAATATTAATGAGTAAATAACCCCCTAAAGTTTATTTATGTAACATCCAGTAAAAATCTAAACTGAATTAAAAATGGAGAGAGAGAGAGAGAGAAAATAATAGATTATTCATTATATTATCCCAACGGCATTGACAATTTCAACAAATAATTCTGACATTCAGGTCTCCTCATAAAACAAGTGTCAAGCAATAAATCCGACCCGGAACTCAAGGCGTAACTTTTCAGCGAACACCTAGGTCAATTCTTAACATCATTCTCAGGTACATAATTGTAAAAGTTTTCGTCAAGTCAACAGTAACTGAGATCCGGTGGTACTCGTACAATACGGTTGCAGGAAACCGGTTAATTGGGTCTGAAACTCGACACAGTAAATATTACCCGGTAACGCGCCTGCACCAAGCGATTGTAAATTAATTTACACCTATCGCATGCCAGTGGTGTGGTAGGTGTGTACTTGTGTAGTCAAAATATCTCACTTTGTGGAAATTTAGGGTTATGTATTTTAATGTCCAGTTATATCGCCCCTGGCGTTGCTCCACGGTAGTTGAAGGCAAATAACAAGAGCGACATAAGGTTTTATTTATAAATGTAAAAGAAGAAAATGAAACTTAACTAATTACCATAAATTATGTTATTTCCAATACAATAATTTGTGACATTATTTGTTTGTTTGTAAGTTGTCTTGTTTTAATCCTTACGAGTAAGTGAATAATTTATAAGAAAAAATAATAACATCTATATAGTAATGGAAAAACATTCATAATGTGGAGTGTGAAGACTTATGATTGGCATTTGGTTAAGTCGTTTTAAGTCTTTATTGCCCTGTGTTATTTTCCGTTAGTATTAAATAAAAAACGAGATCTCTGTTCATTCTGCTACGGTCTCTTCCACGCAAACTTTACCTAACTAGCGCTAATGGCGCTTGAGACGCGCGGATCACCCAAACTTCTGGGTGAGATGTACTATCCCTATTATGCACACAGAAACACTTGAAAACGTGTCAATAGAGAAGAAATTTGTTTGCCTTTATCAGAATTATAGTTGTAAGACTGGGCCTTTAGAACGGTTTCGATGACCGTTCCCCTGATGCGGTGGCCTGACTGCAAATGACTAAGCTAGCTGTATCCGAAGCGGGTCTACCGGTATATGTGGCTTTACGCGATATCGACTAAGCTTTTACGAATAGATATGGTTATGTACAGTGCCACTTTAGTTATAAACGATTAAAGTAAGCCGTTGTATCAGAGTGTTGACCGATGCAGGTGTATGTACCTATTTTCAATCGTGCGGGATTCGAATTGTGGTTTCTTAGACAGGTAGATTAATTGCAAATATTTCCGCGTGGCGCCGGATTAAGAATAGCGACACTCCATTTCTTTCCTAGGATGTCGTGGAAGGCGACTAAGGAAATAAATTACCCGGAGACGGGCAGCAGCGTCTTCCTGAGATTTCAATAGCATACTGCGATTCGCCAACCCGCCTTCCAAGCGTGGCAATTATGGCAAAACCCCTCATGCTTATGATAACCATGAGGAAGGCGTATGTCCTGCAGTGGGCGTTAAGTGGCTGATGATGATGAGACAGGTAGACAGATTGAGAACACTGTACTTGAACATTGCGCTGTACCATCGGCATATGATTCAGTTAGTTAATTAGACCTGGGACATGAGAGTTCCGCACTTAGCCTCATAGTTAGGCAAGCGCTAAGGTATGCGAACACCTCAGAGACTAGGGTTTCCTCACGATGTTTTCTTTTCCCGTTAGCGAGTGGTAATCCTACTACATATTAATAAGTGTACGTAATTTGGAAAACATATTCATTGGTTCATGCCGGAATTCGAACCCACGACCTCCCGAATGTGAAGCTAGCGTTCTACCGATGCGCTACTACCGTTTCAATATATGATCTAGCTTTATATTGTTGTCGCTGAGTCGCACGTCGTAACGCACCTAAAAAGAATAGACGCATTATGGTGAACCTGCTCAGCTGTCCACTATACTAAAGAGTTTTTAAAAATTATGGAGCGGTGGTAGATTAGATTAGATTAGAACACTTTATTGTACACACCAGAAAACCAAATACATTAACCCCCAATTTCTCGTACACTAACACACTGTTAATCTACTGTTAACAGCTGTCAATTGACCAAAGTGCTTACAAAAACAACCACTGACAGCTGTTAATAGTAGATTAACCGCTTGTTAGTGTACAAGAAACCGGGGGTGAAAGGCTTACATGTCTAAGTTTTGCCGTATACAATTGGCGGTCTTATCGCTAAAAGCGATCTCTTCGAGACAACCTTAGGATGGATAGAACTTAAAGATGCAGCCTAGTAGGTAGAACATTGGACTCGGAAGCTGTAGACCCAGGTTCGATTCCCAGTCCGGGCATGTACCTATGACTTTTTATCTTAGTTATGTACATTTGGGAAGTTACAGTCGCAATACCACTCGCTAACGGTAAAGGAAAACATCGTGAGGAAACCTGAGTGTCTGAGCTATCCACATACCTCAGCGCTTAAAATCGCCAATCCGCGGTGGGCACGCGTGGTGATTAAGCCCATCCTCTCTCCCTGAGACAAGGCCTGTGCCCTACATTGGGGCGTATATAGGCTGCTTATGTATGTATGCTTAACTGTCACAAAATGTACCTAAGATCAATGCTGAGTTATTCCTTTTATTGGGTCCAAATTAATGCAAAAAGACATTTTAATCATCAAGAATTGAATCTTGCATATTCAGCGTAAGTTTCAGATTGCTATCACATGATTACTAAGTACCGTGGACAGTTGTTCAATATTTACATTTTAGACATTGGACCGTTCTTATTGCTGAGACGAGACAGAGTTGATTTTAGATAATAAGTGTACACAAAGGTTGATAAGTTGTTAACTGAACAAAGGAAGGATCTATTTTCAAATGACCACAACTTTAAACTGAATTTTACGCCTAAAACTGAAGGATAATATGCTTGGTGCAGATTACATAATATGCATCGTGTCATCATCATCAGCCATTTGACGCCCACTGCAGGACATGGGCCTCCTTCGTGGTTTTCATAACCATGTGGTGTTTTGCCATAATCGCCACGCTTGGCAGGCGGGTTGGCGATCGCAGTATGCGGCGGGAATCTCAGGAGGACGCTGCTGCCCGACTCCTGGTTGATTTCCTTAGTAGCGTTCTACGACATCCACGGAAGGAAATGGGGTGACGCTATTCTTAATCCGGCGCCACACGGAATAGCATTTACTTACACAATGTGCATAGTGTGAATAAATTATATTAACACGAACCGATTCGAGCTCTTTTCGACTCCCTGTATCTTTGAAGCCAGTTACATGTGTCAGAACCAAACAATTCATACACTGCTTATATATTTTGAAAAGTATGCGAGCTGGATGAATGAACTTAAGATCAATGTTTCTTTTAGGTTATCCGTTTATATTTTTTCACAAACACTGCTAACTACGTGTTGGCAGGGAACGTGGTGCGTACTTGAATACAATGTATTTTGAGATGAGAAGTTTACCCGTTCTTTACCCGACTGCAGCGGAGCCCAAAAGGAGTTTTGGCTCGTGTGTACGTCGGATTTTGACGAATAACAACCCAATAGATTATTGGTGTTTGCGCAGGCGTCATAGGCTATGAAAGCCTAAAAATTAAATCACAAAAAGGACTAAAACAAAAACAGAAATAAAAATAATCAAAAACCCGACAGCTGAGCATTAACTACTAAGCAGACGGGACCCAAATTCAACATCGTAAATCATTGCGAGGTAGTTGGTCCCGTCTGCTTACTAGTTAATGCTCAACAGTCGGGTTGTTGGTTATTTTATATTTCAGTTTTTTTGTTAAAATAATAGTTATATCATAACAGAATAAGCCCCACAACCATATCCGGGTGTTGCTGACGAACGTTCACCGGACGGAGCGTCCTGGCGCTATCGCTACGAGTATCTCGGCGCAGGATACGGACACTTATCTGTTCACAGTTGGCGTGAGCCGTGGCGAGGAGCGGGTGACTGATTTGCTCCGGGCATCTACTCTTAGGCCGAAGTCATAACGAGACATAAACTCACGCGTGTATCACATCTGATTACCATGCCGGAGGTCGTGGGTTCGATTCCTACTGGGGGGCACCGTACATTGGTACAAATGGCCTCAGCCTGGGTATATTTCCATGTTTGTGATGTGCTTGCCCGGTTACCATAGCACAAGGTATCCTAGTTTGGGACCAGAATAGTTTTATTATTAGCCCAGAGGGGTACGCAGAGACCAGGCTCTGCTACTTGTCACGTTCCTGACAGATCTCTTTCGCATCACTCACAATACTGCCCTGTGATGTCGCACTGCAAAAGTCTGCTCCGAAAGTTAAAGCGATGCGACGTCGCAACTCAGTGATGTCACTTTGACTTTAGGCTGGATATATAGTTTTCAATGAAGAGTAAACAAAAAATGTTTTTATTAATAAAAAGGTTACAGATTAATAGTAGTTTGTACTGTGGTCACCACGCTGAAGCAAGCCTGTGTTGTGGTTCCCATACATTCGATAAAAATCTTACCTACAACAAGAAATTGTATGAAATTGTAAATATCAGATTTAACACATTTATTTACTTTTAGCTTCCACTTCGCGAGGTCGGAATGGCTTAGTTGGTAAGAGTGCACGGTATGCTATAGTTCTAGTTCTAGTTAGAATTGAGCTTTCCGCACTTAGCCTCATGGTTGGGCCATCGTAGAGCAAACACTAGAGTATGTAATACCTCAGACACTAGGGTTTCCTCACGATATTTTCCTTCAGTTTTAGCGAGTGGTATTGCTACTACAACGTACGTAACTTAGAAAACAAAGTCATTGGTACATGCCAGGATTCAAACCCACGACGTCCTGAATGAGAAGCCGGCACTCTACCGCTCCGCTACCACCGCTCTGGCATGCTAGAGATGCGGGTTTGAATTCCGCTTAGGTCCGGTTTTTTTTTGTGAAATTTGTTTTTGAGTCTGATGTTGAAAATCAATTACAAAAATTAATTATCTATTCTTTTATTAAAAATCTAGTCTCTTTGCAATTATCTGTCTCTATCTATCTCTATCTATCTCGTCAATGAAGGTATCCTAACAGCTGGTTCCTCGTCACGCAAACCCCAATCACGTCGCCGTGTGGCAAATATTATTAAATTACTTACATGAATTACAAATCACCAATCTAAGGTATTAAAATAACCGGCATTCCGCCCATTCTGACTTTGAAAAAAGTTCTGCCTGCTCCCCGCACTTGCATGTATATAGGCTGACCTACGCCTAATGTGCTAACAACATCTAGTAAATGATTATTACAATGAGGATTCTTACCGACATTTGGTCACGGCGACTGTTACGGCTGTGGAGAGCGACTCATGTGACTGATGTAGACTATATTGACTATAAAAGTGCGGTTGAGACAACCAGCTGTAGGACAGCTGGTGGTGTACATCTGAGTTCATAACGCCTGGCGTCAAGTGTCAAGTGCAGCACTTCATTTGGCTTCGAAATCAAAGTTTTTAGTGTTAACCGTGTTAGGGAATAACATAAGTACGCCTCTACTGCTACTACGTCTGCGCGCGCTGCACCTGTGCATTTTTTTTTCGTGTTTATCCAATAAATCGGATTTTAAGGAAGAAGGCTTATTTCACTTCAAACTTCTGCAACAAACCGTATGTCGCCTAGTGAGTAAACGGATTAAGTAGGCCCCCACACCCAACTCTGCGATACGACGCTTTCCCAGTTTGTAACACGATTTTATGGCCGGACAGCACATCTATTCGATTGAATTCCTCTGGGAATTTTACGTTTCTTGTTACAACGGTGTTTTAATGTTTGAGCCAGAAACCATTCGTCAAGTTATGACTGCACTAAAGTGGCTTGTGGAATTAGTTATTTGTTGTAATCTTTTTTAACCCCCGTTTTCTCACACGTTTTAAAGCTAGGATTGTTGACGGTTGTCAGTTGTTTTTTTCTTGTGTGAACCATTCCCAACTGACAGCCAACTAACAGATTATTAGTGCATAGGAAACTGCGGTTAAGTTAGTTATTTAAAACAATCTGTGACTTCGTTTACATGGAACAATGATAAAATAAATCACTTTCCGGCACATGCACTAACCTTTAAACTAATCAATCGATCGATAACTTAAAAAACTTTGAGTGAAGAAAATCATGTCCATCTGTTGCTCCATTGCTGTACGAGAGAAGTGCAAACCGACAAAAGTTTTCTGCTTATATATTTTTTTTATCACTCATAGTTATTTGGTGCACTTTTGCCTTCTAACTACAATAAGCAAACTGTTTGGGCTTCTACTGCGTCTCTGTAGTTCGTGATCGGTGCAGAGTGAGGTCCATCGGCCTCCATCCTCCTAAATTGCCTTTGCTGCCGAATTTACTTTCTGTCTGGCAGACTGATTATGTTGTGCCTCTTCAGTCAAGCGTAGCAAGTGCTATCTTTTGTTATTAGGTTCGAAGCTAATTACTTTGGATGACGACCGAGTCGATCTTGATAGTTAGTACTATATTGCCGAATCTCCTCCATGACGGTGAGAATTTTTAAGTCTTGATCTATATGCTGATGTACTGAGGGATGTTCAGCATTGCCCCTAGGGTTTTCGTCGGGAATCGTTCAAGAATATCAATGCTTGACCTGCAAGCGTTTCGCCATAGCTGAATACCATAGGTCCAGATAGCCTTCAAGATTGATTTGTATAATGTTAACTTGCATTCTCTCGATAGCTTGAACTTGGGACCTATGAGCCAATACATAGAGCGTACTTTAAGGTCTAGATGTTTGCGTCTCGCTATTATGTGTTTTTTCCACGTCAAGCGAATGTGTTTTCTGCATAAAACTTCCATACCTACGCTACCCAGAGTTAATAAGCGCAGCCAATAGAAAAAAATCAGATCTTTTTTATTAAGTTTTTGGAAAAAATTTGGACACCGCTCGTGTACCCGGGCCTTAGACGGATTTTGTGAGACATTGACTATTTTAGCAGTTTTAGTACGCTAAACCCTAGTTGAATAAACAAAAGTCTATCGACAGTCAAAGTAAATTTAGAGAGCTTACCAATATTGTTCGAAATATTAAAATATTATTTATTTAAAAGAAAAACAAAAATCCTAAAAATAGGTTTAAAGAAATCAAATATAACCGTTGGACCATTTTCAAAATACCTACACTAAAAGTGCAAACGATGATGTTCATAAGTATAAACATC
This sequence comes from Yponomeuta malinellus, assembly GCA_947308005.1. Lineage (NCBI taxonomy): Eukaryota > Metazoa > Arthropoda > Insecta > Lepidoptera > Yponomeutidae > Yponomeuta > Yponomeuta malinellus. The sequence goes on along the minus strand of OX371006.1, from coordinate 6,775,209 downwards.
AGAAGATGTGAAGGCAATAAGTAATACTAAAGATTACGAAATCAATTCGTTTATTTAAAGTAGGATTTAGTATTTCAAAAATATGAGAATCAGTATAACGCATTACAGTAAGAAACTATTTTAAATTATAGAAAGAATAAAACACAATGTACAACCTGATTTCTCCCAGGGTATCCAAAATGGGAGCGCATTCTAACTAACTTTGGTATCATGACAAAAGTATCACAAAATATTTAATTGAACTATCATGACAAAGTGTTTCCGAATAAAATATAACGACAAAGTAGCAGATGAAGGTATTATGACAAAGACTCAAGTTAATATTGGTTAATTATTGTTTTAATTATTGTTTATTTTCTAACATAAGAATGTCGTTGACATTCTTTACTCCTAAATTTCTCAAGAGATTAAAAATTCCAGGTAAAAGCGACATACTGCAAAAAGTAGACACGGAACCGAAATATATTAAATATAATTAGTCCCATGATTGGCACATTTAAGAGCTTATAATATGCAGTTTATTTGTTTTTGCTGTAAATAAATTATTTAGAATTTTGTAGTTTATGTGGTTTATTTTGTACACGTGTACCCGGTTTTTTACTGCTTTTCAGACTCTCCAAGGCTATTGTACATGGTATTTCTTATGTGATACGAGTATCTTGTTAAATATTTCGTGTGCAATGAGGTATAATAATATTTAGTAAATAGTGAATTCTCATCAATACGAACAAGTTTTGTAATGGGGAAAAGTTCGAAATCGCAGAAAAAGCCAGTCGTTTCATATATTTTTATCTTACAAGCGCAAACTTTGGTTTGGAACAGCTAAAAATTTTTTGATGATTTTAGAGTCTTTCCCGCAGTAAATGTTGTATGTATTGACTAGTAGAACGCCCAATTTTTGAATCCAAAAATGAGGCATTCTACTCGTATTTGTGTTTATAACTATTTAATTAATTAACTGAAATAGCAGGAACGCATTGCAGCGGAAAACCAATCGCACGTCCTCCGTCGCAAAGACCGTCATCTAAATGACTGTTCGTAATTATCTACTCGTATTTGTGTTTATAACTATTTAATTAATTAACTGAAATAGCAGGAACGCATTGCAGCGGAAAACCAATCGCACGTCCTCCGTCGCAAAGACCGTCATCTAAATGACTGTTCGTAATTATCAGAGTGATTCAATAAATTAGCATTAATGGCTGTTACTTGCTCGTTTGTCTCTGTCGAACACTATCTTGTATCTACTGTGTAATATTACGTTTTGTCCTGATCTGAATAAAAGAAGGTAATTTTTTAATAGCTAGCAGCAACTTACTGACTGTAGTTTATTTGTTCAAATTAAGCATACACTGATTGCTGGCTGTGGCTGTATGAGGACGGGGAGGCTTTTGTACAGTACAGGCCGATTAATTGATTGAAATATACACTTTTAGTCATAGTTCTTCACAAAAATTACAAAATAAATATTTTTAGATAAAAAAAATTACAACCGACTTTAGCACTCGGCGCCAAGCTGAATGTCTTGTATATACATTTAACGCACTAATCCAAAATGTAGTCCTGCAATACTCACGTGTATACTTTGAATTAAGGGCGCTAATACACGGGCGGCACGTTACAAACGACAAGTCCAACTGCAGCCGTGGACACTCGAGTCGACGGTATTCGACGCCGACATGTCGACGGCCGCTGTCCAGCCACAGCTGCAGTTGGCACTGCCGTCTGCAACGTGCCGCCCGTGCGTAAGCGCCCTAAAGGTCATGCTTATTCTCAGGTCTTTAGTGCTGTCAAATAACCATCTTCAATATTTTGTAGTATTCTACAGCACTTATAATATTACTTGTAAAACAAGCTCGCATATAAACTTTGTCTCATCTGACAGTAGGCAAAGTAGACTGTAATTATGTTTTATATGAGAACGCATTGTCAACAAACTAATAAGTGTAGAGTAATACTTTCCTTTCACTTTTCTTTCGTCTAGTGTCCGACAGTCTAACGAAAGTTGCAAAATTACCTTTTTTTTATGCAGCGCCCATAACAAAAATCGATAAGATAATTCACTTTTCAATAGCATACTTAAACAAAACTTGAAGCTAAAGGGAGAAATAATCGGCATTTTTGCCAAAAACCGCCGTTTTCCCAGGTCTCAGGTATGTGCTGTTTTAAAAGACGTTTTATAAAAAAATATTTTCATTGACAGTGCTTGGTCATCGGCCTCGGTCACCCCAAGAGTACATACTATGTTTACAAACTCAATCTTGTTTCATAAGGTCGCTTAGTGCCCCTCACAGGATGTTGCCGGTTACTGACTATTTTCATTCAGTTTACGAACCACTGCATTGTGAGTCCAATTGAGTTCAATGTAATTTAACATAGTAAAATGCTTTTGATTTAAATATAGCTTTGCAGAGGAATTTTGTTTGGACCTTATATTTTTCTAGCGTTGAATGCTTGTGAGCTTTTCAGATTAACGATCTAGGTATCAGCAAGATGAGGATAATCAAGGATAGAAAAGAAAGGTGTGCCATGGTGCTAGGCATGTGTCCAGCAGTAGACAAATATGGATTGATGCATTGAATGGAATGATCTTTACTTGTAAATTAGTAATGAGTAAAATGTCTTTCCTCTTCTTCTTCTTCTTCTAATAATAATAATAATGACTTCCACACAATACAATCACTTGACCTAGTCCCAAACTAGGATACCCTGTGCTATGTTAACCAGGCAAGGACATCACAAACATGAAAATACACCCAGACTGAGGCCATTTGTACAAATTGTAATTTGTAGTAGTGTGAATGACTGACTGACGGACAATGAAATACATAATAAAATGGTGGACCTACATATTTAAAATGTACAGGAAATATTTTTTAAATAGCATAGGAGTGCTCTAAGGAGGTTGTTGGAAATTCTACCTTTAAAGGTAGGAAAATTAGCTGGTAAAGTTTCTATGAAGAAATAAATCACCGTTTATGTGTATGAAATCACGGGCAAAAGCTATTAGATTAGGTGGGTTCTGTACCACTATATATAGGGGTATAATATTTTGTATTTACGTATTTTTTTATTTACGCAATAAGGCCGCCAATTGTACTGTGTATATGTAATGTTATATTGTTCTTGGTACAATAAAGAATATTCTTATCTTATCTTGCCTTTTTTAGTAAAAATGTGTTTACTTTTTCAATTCATAGAGTCCGACTCACACTTGACCGGTTTTATTATTCTCTGTTATACTATAGGTACTGTACTATAATCACACCAAGTTCGACAATTGTATTTATTTATGACATATTCAATGAATTTAGGTACGAGCGTTCCGTACATATAAAGTTTGTGTACAAAACTCTCCATATACAAGTCCGACTCGCACTAGTCTTGTCCAGGAAGACTGCGTAGCAGGATTCCGTCAGTGACACTTATTTATCGCTCTCAGGTGTATAACATACAGCGAGATGAGAACTACGGTAACAAAACTAAGAAGAAAAGCTCTATGTTCAAAACATTGAAAGGATAAAGAACCATTTTAGTACCTTTTTAGGGTCCCATAGTCCGACAAGGAACCCGTATAGTTTCGCCATGTCCGTCTGTCTGTGTGTCTTTCTGTCCATCCGCGGCCTAGCGCAAAGACCGATGGTACTAGAAAGCTGTAATTTAGTATGTGTATACATATTATTATTTATCACGCCGATGAAGTTAAATAATAAAATGTTGGAATTTTTTTTATAGAACCTCCCCTAACATGAAAAGTGGGGATGATTTTTTTTTCTCGTTTACCCCATCATGTGGGGCATCGTTGAATTGTTCTTTGAAAAATATTGTAGATGTAGGGAGACCATTTTTTTATTTAGGGTTCCGTTTGGGAAATATTAAGCTTTAAAGCGAAAACTTTTGTCGAGTAGGGCATCTTCCTCCCTCTCCTGACTAAACGGTTGATTGTAGAAACGTGATAAAATTCAGGGTAGGTAGTGACACATATAATGAACTTAAAAGTATCATGGCTAAGTAAGCTTTACCAGTTAACGAGTACCAACTTATAAAAGTAAAATTTCGTACAAAATCCATTGAAGTTGTTAGTTCTGTAAAGCAGGATAAAACCCTCTTTCTACAGAACCCTACATTGCACGTGGCCCGGCACGCACTTGGCTGGTTTTGATTACAACGTACCGCACCGCTATTCATCCACAAGGCTCTATCTATTGCTTTTAGCGTTTCCATTTAACAAGGATGCTACATTAATATTTATCTGCCTGTATGCGAGGTTAATCGCTAAGGGTACATTATTGGATAGTTCCATTACGGCTATCTCCGATCACGGTTTGACATTAGGACCAATATATAAAGTAATTATCGGCAGTACGTAATAAACGAAACTAGTTTTTGGATCTGTCTGTTACAATTGCTGTCTCTACAAATTGTTATTTTAGGTATCGACTCCTGGCCGTATAGAGTGCGTGGAGCGAGAATTTGTGATAGTTTCATAACGTTAGTAGCTCTTTCGGTACCTACCTATATCAATTATCGAGTTTAGAATTATAGTATTATGCCATATTAAGACGCAGTTACAGTTCTAAGCGGGTCTCATTCTTTAACGATTTATAAGAAGTCGATTGTTAACTCCGTCTTAAAAGTGTTCAGTGGAATCAACTTTTTATAAATAAGATTGTTAATGTTTAAATGAAAGTACGCTGTCTCAAATTTTCACATCCTCTTTTGCACCCGAACCGAATAGGTTTTTTAAATTTTTTTGTGAATAGTATTCAACATAATTCTTGAAAAGATTTGAGAATCACTAATACCTATGTATCCCAACAAAACAGAGATTAGAAAAACTTCTCCTTTCAAAAATATACATTGTTTAGGGACTCTGCTGGTCATAAGTTCCTTGCCTACACGGAATTAGCAGTTAATAAATATCGAAAAATATTGTGTGATATCCAATATACAGATTAAGATTGTCAAGTTTTGGATAGTTTTATATACCGAAAACTTGTCAAATTTAAGTCACAAAATATTAATACTAATTTCTTGTTCAATGTTTAATATTAATAACATCGTTCTTAAGAAGCATCATGTAAGTATTTCTTATATAATGACTGTATCATAAGCCGATAGTGGAAGTCTGTTGACTCTGAATTTTTAGTAGGTAGCCATTCTCGTCCAAAACGGAAAAACGATCCGTTCCTTAATAATATAAATGATTTTAAGTCCTCCCTTCCAAAATGTAGTTGAGGGTCCCTCGGCGGGTCAATTGATTGAATTTGGCCGGCGATCGACCGACGTCACTCACAACGACGAATTAATGACTAAAAGAAATGACCGACTAGGTGCCTTTATTGAAAATGTTTAATGGCTGCCTATTTGGGCCGTCAGCTTTTTTTCCTAATGTTTAATGGTGTTTTCGATGTTTTCATGCTGGCCAGTATTTTTTTCTTCCTTCTGATAGCATTTTGGCTCTTTTGGTGCTGTCCGTCTGCCTAATTTTTTCCTTTTTATTTCGGCGGCGCCCGTCATACACTTACCGTCACTTGTTTTCCTCTTTGCGCGGCAAATCTGTAAACAAAGAGGGAAGCCATTTAGAAAAGGAAAATTCAGGCTCACGTGGAATACAGGATTTTTGAGTGATTTATTTTTAGAACGCTTCTTTATTCAGTTGCAATGGGGAGCTTGCGTCTAACTTAGATTGGCGTGAGATTGCTTATAAACCATAGAAAAAATTAAAATAAGGCCATAAAAATTATTTTTTCAGGGTTTTCGGAATTACAAAAAATTAAGTTACTCTGCTGGCAAGAGCTGATAAAGATATTAAAGATAAAGATATTTATTTGTGAAACATGAGTATGCATAGATGGTACAATAATAAATATTTGTTCTGCATGCTGGATGAGAATATCCGAGGACCGTGCTCAGTGGCATGCAATAGGAGAGGCCTATGTCTAGCAGTGGACAGGCGTAGGCCAATGATGATGATGATGATGATGAAGTTACTCTAACAATAAAAAAAAATATTATATTTACTTTTTTCATTGAATTGTACACGTTTTCTTATAAGGGTGTAGATGCCTTAAAATCTCATTTTACGAGATAACTCAAATATTGATAAACGCTTCATGCACCACAAGGCGTTTCGTGCAAGTTGTACGATCATAGTTTGAACCGATTTGCATGGCGTTTTTTTGTACCACGTGACTATATTGACTTTTTTGACAGGTTATATTATGAAAAGTATTAGTTGTATAGAAAAAAAAATACGTTTATTTTCTTTTAACATGGTCTCTCTGATTATATTGAAACATTTTTTAAGTTCAAGTTTTCCATTGCTATAGAAGAACGGTTTGACAATTTCATAACGGAGAGACGATCTTTATCAGTATCTACCGGGGAGGTTTAAGGGGGTCCGGGTCCAAAAGCTCTGCACTAAAGTAAGGGAGGCCTTATGTTACGTTATGGGCGAATTTGCAACTAAACAGTAAACACCATTGTGCAGGACGGGTAAAAATAAAATCATCTCTACCGTTATTATTAACGACCTCTTTGTCTACGTCACAATTTTTGTGTATGTTGCGACTGATGTAACTTTAAGGGTTTCATACCTCAAAAGGAAAAACGGAACCCTTATAGGATCACTTTGTTGTCTGTTCGTTCGTCCAGCCGTCCAGCCGTCAAGCCGTCTGTCCGTTCGTCCGTCCGTCCGCCCGTCCGTCCGTCCGTCCGTCAAGCAAGACCTTTTATCCCGGGAACGCGTGGAGGTAACGAGATGAAATTAAAACCATATACAAAGGTTTACAGTCTCTTAAAGCTTCAAATAGAACTTCTAAGTTCACGTAAAAAAAATTACGGCCGTTCATGCCGCAAAAACGTATATTTCGACACTCTTAAGGGAATTAAAATTTATGGGGTACTTTCCCTTGACTTAAGACTATGAAATTTGTAAAGTAATATCACAAGTATACAAGTATAAGTACCTGGAAAAATCTGAAACTATACATTGATATTTAAATCATAAAAAATATTTTCTTTGAAGTTCAGGGAAAGCTTGGAAAAACTACGTGACTCGATTTCTGAACGATTTATAATGTGTACAAATTTGTACGGAACCCGCGGTGGGCGAATCCGACTCGCACTTGTCCAGTTTTTTTATATATGTAGGTAGACTAGAAATTCTGGTCCACTGTTGGCACCCGTCTTTTCGTATAGTTATATAAATAAAATATGACATCGGTTTAGAAATCTGGAGTTTCATACTCGTATTCTTCCACTTTTCTTTGTAACATCAGCTCATTTACAATGTAAGTTTAAATTATACAAATGTTGTGCTTACCTATAAGTGGTGTACGTAAAATACATACACGTAATTATATATTTTTGTAAGACTATTTTATTATTTTCTGTGTGTAAAAAATAAATATTTATTTAATCATTCAAAAAAGTTAACACATTAAAGATCGAAATAATAAAATTCAAATAAAAGATTCGTCCATAATAAAAAGTTGAATGTGTGTGCGATTCGGACTCGCGCACAAAGGGTTCCGTACCATTATTTATGCAACATTTGATTAAGCGTCTACCTGTTGCCGTTATTAATATCGAGTTAAAAACGGCAAAAAAATCACGCTTGTTCCCCTGGAACCCCCGTTAAATATTTATTTTATTCTGTTTTTGTTGTTATAGCGGCAACAAAACGACATAATCTATGAAAATTTCAACTGTAGCTATCACGGTTCGTGAGATACAGCCTGGTGACAGACAGACAGACAGACAGTTGAGTCTTAGTAATTGGGTTCCTTACCCTTTGGGTACGGAACCCTAATAAAATATGGTATGTTCATTCTTCCTTACCACATTTCACTAAATCTAACTTAAACCCCATGAAAGGGCCGCACCCTCACATTTAAATGAAGCACCATTAGAACGCGTTTCGGAACGAACTCTGCACATTAACCTGTGAGACAAAATATTAGCCACCAGAAGGTCAATTCTGTGCTTACCTCAATCTTACCAAAAAAGTGCTGACCATTTTTTATCCCCGGTTTCAAATAGGTACGCAACAAAGACAGCAACTGATTAATTTGATGCCAATAACACTAAAAAGCGGGTGGGCTGTATTGTGTTACATAGCCGTTGGTTTAACGTGAAACGGCTATTTAAATAAGCCTTACTTTTTAGCTTAAGCTGCGCAAACGCAGCACTCGCGCCATTTAGCGGCACGAGTCAAGAGAATCTGAGTAATGGCTACTTTCTTCTATTCAACAATCTATAAATGAATTCTACACAACAACTTGACACGACTGATCTCGAAGTTGTCGACAACTATATATATATCTGAGACAAACTGTCCAGTTAGGTAAGTCCAACTTCCAGAAAGAGGTCACTCGTCGAATCTAACTCAGATGGGCAGCGTTCGGGAAATTAAAACACATTTTCAAAATACCTCAGTGTCTCAAGACAAATGTTAATAACTAATGTGTGTTGCCAGTGATGACTTAGGGATGTGAGACCTGGTCGCTGACTCATACGAAGGCTCAAGGTCGCCCAACGAGCAATGGAGAGAGCTATCTTAGGAGTTTCACTGCGTCATCAAATCAAGAATGAGGAGATCCGCAGAGGAACCCGAGTTACTGATATAGCTCGAAGAATTGCTCAGTTGAAGTGGCAGTGGGTGGGGCACATAGGTCGGAGAACTGATGGTCGTTGGGGCAAGAAAGTTCTGACCTGGCGACCGCGGACCGGATGACACAGCGTGGGCAGGCCCCCCACCAGATGGTCTGACGACCTAGTTACGGTGGCGGGGAGGCGATGGATGCGGGCGGCACAAGACCGGGAAGCTTGGAAAACCATAAGGAAGGCCTATGTGCTGCAGTGGGCATCAAGTAGCTGATGATGACGATGATGATGACACGACAAGTAGTTATAGAGTTACAGCCCTTGCTGAGGCGTCATGTTTTTGTTGCTTACGGTTTAAGCAAGTGACCCCTACTACCGAACTGAAAGACGATTCACGTCAAAAAAACGTTTCCTCTAAAGCTTGACGGCTATTAGAGCAGAATCAAGCTGAAAATGTTCGGAATCGCATCGAATTTTTGCATCGCTTCTTCTTCAGTATTGGCCTTAGGAGCCCAGTATCTCTAAAACGTGAGCCTAAAAACGCCTATCAAGACTTCGAGGCGTCAATGAACAAATAATGTAACGTGACCCCATTGTGAATCTATCATACTAAAAAAAAAAAAAAAAAATTTAAGCTGTTTATTTAAAAAAAAAAATTATATATATTACATGGCATGAACTTAACTTCTAATTTTAATATTTAAAGATTTTTGAGTTAAGGAGCTGCTTATTCATACTACGACTATTATACTGTCATGCATTATACTGTGACGCCCTAGCTGAGCGAAACGGAATGTTAGCAAATAATTACTCTTTTTATTTTATCTTTTCAACTTCCTATCTGTTTTCTAGCTATCGACTGACACCTTACACAAAATGTAACGATTCCTCTTAAATTCAAAATCAAATCAGACTAGTAACCACATATGCAAATAGCCCTTCTTACCCACGGTCCAGCTCCTGAGACCACCTGGGTGAACCGTGGGGTTTTTTTTACAACGGACCACCTTCGTCCACCTGGGTGTTCCTTGGGAAATATTTTTTTTTCACCGTACACCCCGATATCGAAACTTTTCAAAGTCAAGCGCAAAGGAGTCCTTGTTATTTAATTTTAGTTGTTGCTTTCTTATCATTACATGTGAGCCTAGTACTATCTCATGCTCTAATTTAGGATGTTTTAGGTGTGAACTACTTACTGATAATAAAGTATTGCTGTCAATTTGCTGTTGGAAAGCTTTACTGTCAATTTGCTGTCGGAAATTGAGTAAAAAAACATATAAAAACTAATTCCATAGATATTATAATGACTGGCATCAAACTTCTAAGGTGGACCGTCACCCATAAACAATTAGAGCCTTTTGAAGTCTTATCAGAAAGCTGAACCACTGTAAAAACAATTCCCACGGTTCACTCAGGTGGTCTCAGGGGGTGGAACGTGGGTAAGAAGGGACAAAGAGGTATCCTTACAGTAGTAACGGAATCTGGGCTCTGAAGTTAGTGTACCTGGGGGAGATCTGGCCAAGTAATGGAAAAAATGCAAGCTGATGACTTAGATCTACCTAAGTTCTACACACAGAGTCATTCAGCCACAAGAAGTCCACTGCTGGACATAGGCCTCCTCCATGGATTTCCAAAAAGGCCGGTTGGAAGCGTCTTCCTGCCACTTGAATAAGGTCATCTGTCCATCTTGTGGCTGGTCGTCCTACGCTGCACACAGAGTGTTGCTTCTTTATTTGCTATTTCACATTTGCTGGGAAATTTATATTCATCGGTAAACATAACTTGGCCCGCGCACCTGAAGTTATTAATCCGCTGTAAAGTCAATTAGGAGTGGAGAGTCCCTTATTAAGAGAGTTTGGGGGCCAGTCAAACATCGCAGGTCTGACCGGTTCCGTCATTTTAATTCGAAATCATATTTTATTTTTACTGATTCCAGCGTCTTTGCAACAGCAATTTATTTAAGACTTCGGTTGCTCGGCGGTTTGAAACTGAATGTAGTCAAATGAACACATAAGGATATTATCACTTGCAAGATAACTACAGATATCATAATTTGTTTAATTTTTTACATTTTTTTAAACGATAAATTAATTAGTCGCTTGTCCAATACGAATCGGCTAAATAAAGAATTTGATTAAAAATGGGACATGTTTAATACAACATTTTATACAATCCTAATTATATATTACAAAACTGCACCAAATTACATCCAAATCAAATTAATAAAGTACAGTCTTATCCACGCACCAATCGACGGTTCTACGACGGCAGATACTATGCATTGCAAAAAGCTACTATATTCTATATGCCTCAAATATGAGATTGCAATCCATCAATGAGCTAGAAAACATCGTAGAGAGTGGCTGAACCCGAGCCGTGGCGACCCCACTGTGGCCTAATGGCTCCGGATAACGAGGGAGCAGATTCCGAGGGCTCTTGAGGTCCCAAGCAGTCGAAAACGTGTGCACACTAGTCGCTTTTAAGCATGACGTTTGGAGGAACTTTTCCGGGTCAGAACGTTACCTTTGGCCGGATTTTAAATTTAGAATTTCACTGTACGTTCTTTTTTGTGAAATCTGTAGAAACAGAACTTTACGTTTTGTCTTAGTGAACACAATAAAGTGTTAATTATTGTTCACTATTTATTTCTGCGACTACGGTGTTAGATTTGGATAAAAATGATTAATCGTAATTCAGGTTCCATTCCATTCAGTTATTTACAGTCACTACGTTAAAAACGTTTAAACTGTCACGTTCCTAGTATTAGTCGAATACCAAATTTCGGAATGACACACATTTGGTACAGGGACCAATATAGAATAGGGGAAAAAATCGTCCAGAAACATCTGCTCCGAAATAGAATCCTCAACTCATTGAACCGTCTATTTTTTTGTACATTCACTCAAAGAATAATCAGTCCCTATGCATGCAGGTTTCCTTTTACCTAGTTTTTTCTTAATCATCATCATCATCTGCCCACCGCTGCCTGCTGCTGGGTAAAAAACCTTTTCCCCCCAAAAGCCATCTTTCACGGTGACTTGCCATCCGCATAGAGTGATTTTTACTATTGCATTAAGGAAGGTCCATTCCTTAATACATTCCTTAATCAGCGTGCTATCTATGGAAAGGGCTATGCTCGGGGTTTCTCTGAAAGATCAAATTCGTAACGAGGTGATCCGACAGAGAAACAAAGTCACCGACATAGCCCACCGAATTAGCATGCTGAAGTGGCAGTGGGCCGGCTATATCATCCGAAGAACTCATAATCGATGGGGTAGACGAGTTCTTGAGTGGAGACCGCGGATCGGTAAACGTAATGTAGGACGTCCTCAGACTCGTTGGAGTGATGATCTTCGCAGGGCGGCTGGCATGCGGATGCGAATGCGGCAGAGCTGGATGAAAGTAGCCGAGGACCGTGCTTAGAGGCGTGCCTATGAGGCCTATGTCCAGCAGTGGACAAGTGTAGGCCGATGATGATGATGATGGATATTCCTTAAAACATGATAACAATCACTCATATTTAATGTTTCAATAGGATGTAATAACTCAATGATTGATAAGTGCCCAGACTTTCTTGACAAAGTTCCCCTGTGGCAGTCATTTTCAATTAATTTCTCGGAACCACCTCTGCTCGCACACATCAATTTGAACGAGTAACTTTTGAAGGGTTATTTCAATAGGTATTATATAAAGTTCTACCAGCGCGCTCATTAAATTGCTATCAAAATGATTCCTTGTTCAATAACATTAGTTTGGAACTCAGGGTTGTTGAAATATAACATCTACGCATTCTTCTACTCACTGATAAGAGCTTACTTATAAGATTAAGGAGTCTACAGTCTTACCGAAAGTCGCGGTAGAACTAAATGGTGCAATTTTACCAGTAAATATAAATAAGTTTTGTTATGGAGTCAACACTGAAATCACGAAAAAAATATCAGCTATTTTTATATATTCGCTAGAGCAATATTGAAATTCTGGTATGGTAATAATCAATCAATCAGAACGTATTCGTCCACTGCTAGAAATAGGCCTCCCCCAAGGCACGCCACTTTCTTCTGTCCTCGTCCATCCTCATCGAGCCACTGTCAGCAATCTGCCTCAGATCGTCGGTCCACCGAGCTGGTGGGCGTCCTACGCTGCGTTTGCCAGTTCGCGTTCTAAGCACAAGAACCTACCCCTTGGTATGAGACATACCTTTTTTATAAGCAGCCTATATACGTCCCACTGTAGGCCTTCTCTCAGGGAGAGAGTATGGGCTTACGCGACGCACGCGCGCCCACCGCGGATTGGCGATTTCAAGCGCTGGAGTATGTGAATAGCTCAGACACTCAGGTTTCCTCACGATGTTTTCCTTCACAGTTAGCGAGTGGCATTGCTACTATAACTTCACAAATGTACTTCACGATTCACACAAATCATTTTCATTATTGCATAATTAGTACCTACCGCAATAAAAAAAACCTAGGTAATGAGACGATTTATACAGCGTGTGGCGCCGGATTAAGAATAGCGTCACTCCATTTCCTTCCGTGGATGTCGTAGAAGGCGACTAAGGAAATACATTACCAGGAGACGGGCAGCAGCGTTTTCCTGAGATTCCAACCACATACTGCGAACGCCAACCCGCCTGCCAAGCGTGGCAAGTTTACACATTATTATGGCCAAACCCTTCATGTTTCGTAAAACTATGAGGGAGGCTCATGCCCTCCAGTGGGTGTCAAATGGCTGATGATGATGATGATACAGCGTGTAGTGGCACTTTCACTCACGCTAGATGGCTGAAGGGACCACTCAGACGGTGTAGTGCCTGGGAAATTATTTTTTAGATAGAGTAGGCTTGCCTAGCACCTATACCATCCTTACAGATTAGTCGGCCTAGCCCACATGAAAGACAAATCATTACGTGCGGAGCCATTGGTTGGCTCGGGTTTCCTCACGATGTTTTTCTTCACGATTAGCGTGTGGTATTGCTACTACAAATTTGCAGATGTACGTTAGTTTGAAAAAAAAAACAAAGTCATAGGTACATAACCGCACGAGGAATCGAACCTGAATCTCACGCTTCCGAGTCCATTTATTGCTCTACCCACTGGGCTACTACTGCTCTCCATAATAAATGTTTGTATTAATGAGTAGAATAGCCGAAGATTTAAGTTCCATCGGTTATTGAATGAATGAATGAATGGTTTGTTGCCACAAACATGCTTACATAACTTATAATTATAGTAATTATAAAACAAAGAATTGTGCGTGTTACAATGATACAATTTTAGCGTTTGCTGTTTTTATTCGAAACAGCGCTGTTTTTCAAATCATGTAACTTATCATTGTATGCTGTTCTCTAAACATATACGAGTACCTATACTATCCTACCCATAAAATGTACTTATTCACGTCTAAAACACATTAGCGATCTGCAAAGATAAGATAGGAAAAAAATATTGTTGATAACCATCACACCCGACTATATTTCCAAAACCAATATTTTATACTCAACAAAACGAAATACACAAAGTTTGCAAAAACATTTCGTACACAAAGTTAAATATTTATGATTCATAACAAAATCCTATTTAGAGTTCGGTCGCCGGCTGAAGTCAACCCATCCCCGAACGAAAGGAATACAGGGTGTGACAAAATATTTCCATTTTTACGACTAGAGGTTCCACTTTTCACTACGAAAAACTTCGTCGTTCTTCAATCACGTGATGTTTTTAGCAACTTTTCAAACTCCCCTCTCCCCGGTGATACAACGTGAATTTTTATACTAAAAAGAATCACGCGTATTTTCACTACAAAATATCCTTATGATTTATAGAATATTATCTTTGAGTATGGAAATCTTTGAGAATCTATATGGTTTTTAAATACAAGTTTATTAATCAGGTGATGTTTTTTAGCAACTTTTCTAACCCCCCTCCCCTCTGGTGATAAACGTGAGGTTTTAGAATTAACCCCCCTCCCCTCTACCCAAAATCAAGTATTTATCTTAGAAAAGATCGAAAAGACTAGAAAATATCTTAATGATTTTTAGAATATTATCTTTAGGTACCGGTATCTAATATTGTCTTTAAAATTAACAGAGTTTAGCACTGTAATAAATATGTCCAGATAAACATTAAAATTACAGGATATTGACAGGAATAAATATAATAAAGAAAAAGAGGTGAGATGTCAAAAATCGGGTCAGATATTGCGAGTTAAAAAAAAAAAACACGTGATATGTCACTACGCCTTCTCCCTCTTGCGATATTTCGTGATTTTTCGCAAACCCTCTCCCCCCCTTTTGAGTTTCACGTGATTAATTAATGGACGAGCCCTTATACTGTGGTAACAAAATTACAGTTGTTGAAATGTTTAATTAAGACCGAAACAGCTGGTATTCTTTTGCTGAAGTAAACTATGCTTCTTAACTATATCTTTCTACTTATTCAAATAGGTCAGATGACTGATATAACACGGAAAGCTGACACTGCAGGTAGCCAAATATACTTTCGAGTTCCGTCAATTAAAACTTTTCCGGGAAGAACTTGAATTTATCTTGCCTAAAACTTTGCGTGCCTGAATTTCCCTTTTTGGGATCAGTGGATCACGTAATAGCAGATTGTTGTGAAAGTTAGTTTATATTTTTTTTTTGTCAGGTTTAAACTCTGTGGTGTGTAACTGACGAAACTAAGTGATTCTGTCATGAATATTAAATTGAAAATCTAAGAGTTAAGTGGTATTGATTTGAAGCTCTGAAATTTAGCTCGACAAAACTCAGTTCAATGCATGAATGAGTTTCAGGTTTTAGAATAATATGTGAACTCTGTTAATTAACTATAAAAAGACTCAGAAAATTCTACATAAGTTTGGAGTTTTTTTGTGCATTTTTTCTCCAAAATGATCTAGATTCTAAACTAAATACCTAGTTGAAATTTTAACGTTCATTCGAGAGTTAAGTCGTATTAATTGGTTGCTTTGAAATTTAGTTCAACGAAAACCAGTTTAACGCATGAGTTCTAGGTCTTGGAATAATGTGTAAACTCTGTTAATTAAGTATTAAAAGACTCTGAACAGACTAAGTTTGGAGGTTTTTGTCCATTTTCTTCGAAGTTATCTAGATTTTGAACTGGATATCTAGTTGAACTTTTAACGTTCATTAAATTACAGTTTCTATGTTATTTTATTATCAAGTTAATCTGAGCCTGTTAATCAGTTACTTAAAAATTGTAAGCCTCACCAAGTTAAAGTTGTGATGTTGGCATGTGATTCTTAAGTTAGGGAAGCGCATGCTAAAGTACCAACTACCTACAATAAAGTATTCAAGGAATATTCGAAAACTTTTTTTGTTCATTTTTAACAATGACGCTACGTTTAAACACAAACCAACAGTTTCTCTAATTAAAGTCTCACTGAGTAACTAAGTGGTTGAATGACCTTTTGTCTCGATCTTTTTTAGAAATCCTGAAGAGATGAACCGATGTTTTAGGTATTTTGCTTGGTGGTATTCTTAGTTCAGAAACAGGTGCATAATTGCAAATTAATCTGCATTTAATTACCATTTGAGTAATTAATAAAGTTAATAAATGAAGTCCTAATAATCGTAGACATATAAAATATCGACGGGTCGATGGTCGGTGGGCAGACCACCAGCCCGGTGGGCCGACGACATTGTGAAGCGGCTAGGAAACATTGGACAAGACTGGCAGGGGACCGGATGGATCGGCGTAAAAGAGCAGAGGCCTATGCCTAACAGTGGTCTCTGTTTATGGGCTGATTTGGTAGATAGATAGATACGAAATGTAATTTTATATGCTTCTCAAATATCAATAAAAATAAGAGATTTTTTTTACCACGTTTTTTAGAATCTACTCTTCGGCAGGTGATATTGTGAAAAGTGTTAGTTGTAAGTAGAAATCTTCTTCACTATTATTTATCTTCTAACATGGACTCTCCGATGAGATAGAATTATTTTTTCTTGCATGTTGCTCGTTTGTGGAGAGGATGAAGGAAGAAAGATTGACGAAACAAATATATCGAGCGAATGTGGGTGGAAGGGCAAGGGATGTCCCAGGCGGACACACTTCGCCCAAATAGGGGATGTTTTGCCCAAAGGGCAAGATAACATTTACATACAGGCACATAGGCACATACATTGCTTCTGGCCCCACACAACAACATGTAAACATTCAATACCTGGGGTTTTTTTTTTGTTCCCAGCCAGGATTCGAACCCGGGACCTCTACCGCTACCGCTGCGCCACAGAGGTCGTCATAAAAAGTACCCGAAACCGGCGTGCGTGCATGCGTAAGGATGCGAAAGTGATCTGTCAGGATCGTGGCAAGTGGCAGTCCCTGGTCTCTGCCTAGCCCTCTGGATAGAGGCGTGAGTTTTTGTATGTATGTATATAAGTTCTCCATTTAGGCATTCAATTATACCAAATAGTGATTGTTCTAAAGCAGTCCAAAATCAATACCGAACCAGCCCTATTTGATACGGATTCTATGTTCGCCCATAAACTCTATTGAATATGGATTTCGCAGGGAACGAATAACATTGTTGTTTGGCAAGTTCCGCGTTTCGCACAGTCCAATTGGCGGAAAAGTTTTGTTTAACTTAGCCTGGAAAATACCAAGTTTGTTACCGTGAAATTCTAGGGCCTTACTTTGAAGGTTTTTGAGGTAACTTTCGTTCCTTTCATTTCAGTCTGACAGTGAGATCGAAAACTTTTTAAGACATTAGCCAAGAAAATGCAGCGGTATTGTCCCTTCATTCATCATTCATCATTCAGCCACAAGAAGTCCACTGCTGGACATAGGCCTCCTCCATGGATTTCCAAAAAGACCGGTTGGAAGCGGACTGCATCCAGCGCCTTCCTGCCACTTGGATGAGGTCATCTGTCCATCTTGTGGCTGGTCGTCCTACGCTGCGCTTGCCGATATGTGGTCTCCATTAGAGAACTTTTCGGCCCCATCAGCCATCAGTTCTTAAGGCTCACACGCTGGGCTCACACGTTGGGACACGTTGTCCCTTCATTAGGTTTAGATTATTGCTTAGTGTTAGGCTTACCTTGGTATAGCTTACAATATTTTTTTTAATATATACATTTTGGTATGTTCTTAACTATATCCGTACATAAATAATTTTACATAGTTTTATAAAAAATAGGAAGCTTAAGATTTTCTTTTTATTTGTTGTACAATTTTGTTGTACAAACAGAATCTGTTATTTTCAGGCAATGGTGTCTAACAATGTAATAAATAATTCATGCAGTATATAGTTTTTGTCTTTCACAAGATCCTTCTGAAATGTTACATTTCTGTATCTTATAGAGGACGAGAAAATTATCCTTTTTTCAATTTCAATTTATTTAAATAACTTTAGTTCAGTGATAAATAACAAAAACACAAAAAAAAATCGTTTAAGGACGTCAGGTCAGGTATAATACTGTTCGTATTATAGAGTGTACTCCAAAAAATCACACATAAACCTCACAGGTTTCAGTGATTTCGGTTGTGTTTTTTAATGTCTTTTCTTGCCCATAAATAAATAAAATTAAAAAAAAAGAAGGTGAAAAAATAGAAACCTTTTTTATAATTCTGTGACGAAATTCTAACTAAGTAAAAATTACAATACAATAATAATATTTACAAAAAATTATCTAACAATGTGTTTGTTATGTATTATAACGAAAACTATTTATTAATTCTCTTTAACTGAACATGTTAAGCTGGATGCACGTGAAACGCGCTGAAACGTTTCAGTTCACTTTCATGGCGTGATACAAACAATTTTCACGTTCCAAAGTAACGCTCCTGTCACTTCGCATTTACGTTTCGGCGGTAAACATATTTTGACGAGAGAGAGCGTCGTGCCAAAGCTCTGTTTGCGACCAAACTTGGTGACATTTCAACGGAAAATTACACATGCTTTGCTAACTTAACACAAAACTCTATTACCGAGATACACATCGGAGTCTGGTGAGAGGATTACTTGAACGAATATTATGTAAGAACCGAAAAATTCTCATAACTCGGCTTTGTATGAAAATGTCTCTATTAACTTTAAAAACATTCTGGCAAAACCCCTCATGGTTATGAAAACCACGAAAGAGGCCCATGTCCTGCAGTGGGCGTCAAATGGCTGATGATGATGATAATGATGATGATGAACTTTAAAAACACAACTTGCTCCTGCTTTCGTGTTGAAAGCGGAGTCTTCTCTTTAAGTACATACATACACGCATACATTTTACATATAGTTTACTGAGACCGAGGTTTGCCAATGACAGACCGAGGTTTGCTACTGAAAGGCCGAGGTTTACCACTGCTTGATTGAGGTTTCGCACTGACTCCTCCCTCCCCTTCTCTCCTCCTTCCCCTTCTGTCCTCTCACTCCTTTTGACTAATTAAAAAATCCCTTAAAAACTACCGACTCGGAATAATATTTGCACCATAAAATCCACTTGCCCCAATTCCAAACCATGATAACTTAATCTAAGGTTACCGTGTAAGTCCAATACAAACGTTAGACTAACGCTCTATTTATAAAAACACGATTTTTCTAAAATACACCTTAGAAGCAGTTTAAATAATCTGTGGTTATCTCTTTCCTTTTACCACAGCCCATCTAAAGTGCCATTGAAAAGTGTTTTAGAGGAATCGCGTTTTATAAACGAGACCACAAGTTTACGAAAATGCTTGTTTCATTAGGATTTTGATTTTATCCTAATTCCTTTGTAACTTAAAACACTAGTATTGCATCCGATGGAAGAAATACCTAATGTTTCCCTTTGTCACAGACAATTTAAATCGTCTCCAAGGAGTATTTTAAGGAATTGCATAAACATAACAGGGTGCCACTTTCCACGACCCAGATTTTATAAATATTTGAATTTTTCCAGACAGTTTTTTTCTCCAGCAGTGAAGTCCAATAAATGGCCAGTTGCATCAGCAATATCATAGCTCATTAGTTAAGCTCATTAAACAAAGGACATTTAAAAAGCGCTCGTACGCTGGTCGTTTTAAATGCACTTTTTTCAGCCGAACGCTTTGCATTTTGCTGGCAAAATTCAGGTCAGTGCAAGTACTGCGTACATAATTTAGTTAAAGCGGTGGAAGCCTAGTGGGTAGAACATTGGACTCGAAAGCGAGAGACCCAGGTTCGGTTCCCAGTGCAGGCTATGACTTTGTTTTCTAAGTTAAGTACATTTGTGAACTTATAGTAGCAATGCCACTCGCTAACGGTAAAGGTAAACATCGGAAACCTGAGTGTCTGAGCTGTTCACATACCTTGTAGGGTTTAGCTTACGCGTCTAGCGCGATTCTATTGCCTAGCACCCTACTCTTTCTATCAATGCAAAAAAGAATTGCGTTTTGTCCAAGTTGAACCATTGAAATCCAATTTCACACCACTTTCATGTTATCACGAACGAAAACATAAGGTTGGTTCACTATTATTTCAAAGCTAATACGTATTTCTAATTATTTTTTCACTTTTCACATTGTAAATATTGTATTTTGCTTTACTGTCAACGATTCAACTGTTAGTCAGATATTTCTTTTAGGTATTTGAATATTGTTCTTTATTTTTCTAAATTATGTCAAATAATCGTCATACTAAGAAGGAAACTTCTGGCCTATGGAGACTTCTAGAAGACTATTCGCATTCTAAATCGAAATTATGAATTTAATGCAAGAAAGAGAAAGAAGATCTAGAATTTGAAATTATGGATTTGGAACCGGATCCAGAAACTTCTAGAAGAATTCTGACGCAGATTCAGATCAAATTTGAATATTAGAATCGAACTACTTTAGGGGTATAAAAGCCGCTCAAGAAGGCTTTCAAGTCAGTCTCACTTGAGTCCTACTTGAAGTCTTACCGGAGTCCTACTTGAAGAGTCTCACTTGAGTCCTACTTGAAGAGTCTCACTTGAGTCCTACTTGAAGAGTTACCTGAGTCCTACTTGAAGAGTTACCTGAGTCCTACTTGAAGAGTTGTCCTCACTCGTCTGCCGCGATACAGCTCTATTTTTGAATCACTCGTATCGCATCGAGCGCTCGATTTCTACTGATTTTCGTTCGACATCTGAAATTCCGTATTTTTTAATCACTCGACTGCAACGAATGGTCCTTACCACTCGTCTCGCATGGCGATCGGTAGATTAATTGTCAAAAAACGATTTCGACATTTCGTTAGAACAAACACAAACCAAAATGACAGTAGTGTTTTGTTTGTAACAAAAGACAAAGATTTTTTATTTAAACAGCCAATAAAACAAAGTATTACGTTCCGTTTCTGTTACGGTAGTTTCCGGTTTTTTTAATTTCTGCGTGGAATGGATAAAATACAATACTTCAAATTGTACTGGCAACACTTCAGGCGAACTGTTATGAGCCTCGAGGGATTAAGGTTTTTAAAAAAATAAAAAGTTAATTGAATGGGTGAGACAGCCGTCTAGCTTGGATGTAGGAATGAGACTAGTGACTGAATGCAAGGGATCACGGGACGAGGATGGAAACTGATGACTGTGCAAAAGGAGAGGCGGCTAGTGTGCAATAAGGGGTGCATTGATTATCTATAACACCTCCCAGGGGTAGACTAAACATCGGGGTGAAATAAGCGATGTTTAGGAATAAGTGGAAAAGGCAGGTATTACACATTCCTGCGAATACTAGGAGATGGGAGTTCTTCTATATTAGAATGACACTTAATGACCTTTAAAGGAGTAGCTGGTTCGGGTGCTGAAGTTTGTTCTACAGGCAAGTTTACAGGATCGGCACGAGAGGATCTCGGGAAAATGTAAGTCAGACGGCTGTGCGATTTAATGTATAAAAACATCTTAAGCATACAAAAGATTAAAACTAAACATATTATAATTATGAGTGCAACTGAGTAATGGGTCTCGTATTTAATCATCGGATGTTGATTTAGGATTTTATCACTTTGTTCAGATATAGATCTTAATTTTGATTTTGTTTCTAAGGTAAACACATCTAAATCAATATTTTGTAGTTTCATGGGAGCCTCATTACTGATTACTTTACTAAACTTATCTAAAGTACAACAAGATTGGTTTATGATATTGAAATCGGGGTGAATTACAGTAGTGTTAATTTTTACATTATTAAATTTCGGTATTAATTTTGTGCTTTTGCAGAAAGCGATACAGTTATTTGGTACCGTAAGTATTCCTGTGCCAATTATGCTTATTTCTAGGATTTTTTGGTTTGGGCATTCAATATACAGTTTATTATTTTGCGATTGTACATAGATCCAATTATTATTATAGAGTGGTGTCCATAAATCGATAATTCCGTGAACGAAGTCAGTTTGACACTGCACTGGCATAGCTTTTAACACGTTGGTCATTAATTCACTTTCACAGCTCGGATTCGCACTGGCGGGGAACACGGTCATGACGTCACAGATATATTCACGCGGGCTTATCGCTATGCATTCCTTCAGTGAATCAAGATTACAGTATTCCGATCTGTCTCTGGTCATTGCTATATATCTATTGCTAGGTATAATATAGGTGAAAGAGTTTGGCTTTAGTTTATTGTGAGGTGTAGGCAACGCTATACTATGATACAGATTGAACCTTTTCGGGGAAACTAAAGGTATTCTTAATACAAAGACAATCTTATTACTTAGACTATAACATACTATACTAGAGACATTCAATAATACGTGAATATTATTTAATGTTAAATCTACAGGTAATTTAAAATCTACAGGTAAGTATCGGTAGTTAGCGACAATTTCATCGTAAAGTTGCGTGGGAGGTAATACGGCCGGGTGCAAAATGTTTTGATTGCTAATCATGATAGCGTTTGTTATGTCTTCAAGCCGGAACGATAATGTTAACAATGAAGCTTCTATACTGTTCAGGATTGAATTAATATTAGCTTTAATAGTTAATTCATTAGAAATTAATGTTATATTTTTTAGTTTTAAGGAGAAATTGTCGATAGCTTGGTTAAGGTTGGCTTCGTTAAGTTTTATGGTATGTAATGATTTATTAAATTGAGATAAAACTGAAGAAGTGACTAAGACATTTTCTTTAATTAACGATGCCAATCTTTTCTCATTATTGTGTACATTCTGGATGGCGATATCATACTTGATGCCATCGTCTTCGTCCAAGGTCCCAAATATAGTTTTGGCGAGAGAACCAATACCACTTATCCATGCCCCTCTCCTGAACCTCTTATCCATCAGGTGAGAAATAGCGGAGTAGTCAGAAACTAAATCATGATACCTAACTGTTAATGGTTCTAATATATTAAAGCATTCTAAATTGAAGTTGCATTCTAATTGAATTTGAGTGCATATGAGGCGTAGTGTACCTAAAATAGAGTTTATATTTTTAATATGAGGTTCGATATACGATATGTCGATGGGCGTTATTACATCTAAATGGCTTACACGAATTTTGAGTTCACCGATTGGATCAAAGTATATGCCAGAACTGGAGTTGATTTCTTGGACGAGCTCCGGATGACCTTGGGCCAACATGCTGTAATGAAAAGAGACATTCTGTTTTGGAAGCCTATTTTTTTTTCAAGTTACCTATTGCTTGAATGCAGGTACCTACTCTTACCTGTAATATAAAGTAACCTAAGTAGCTACATATAATAAAAAAAACAACTTAAATTAAAATTTATGTTAAAGGATAATAAAAAATTTTAATTGTCTTGGCTTTCGACATGTTTGACCTCGTCGAAATGGTGTCTTACATGGCGCCTGTTTATTAATAGCGACAATGTATGGTTTCCATGTACCTTGACAATTTTGTATGGGCCCTTCCATACAGGGGACAAAGCTTTACGCATCCTCAGATGGTTTTTTAACATGACGTGCTGCCCTACTTTGTATTGTACTGGGCGAGTACGGGAATCGTAGTAGGTTTTTGAAGTATTTTTAGATCTCTGGATGAATTCTATGGCTTTATCTCTGGTATGCTTCAGCCGATGTTGAAGCATTTTAACGTATTCTGGATACGTCGTGTTGGAACTGTCGTCGTACACTGAGTCTGGTATACGAGATTTATATCCGAATAATAATTCAAATGGGGAATAATGTGTTGTCGAATGTACGGCGGTATTATATGCAAGCATTGCTGTATAAACATATCGGGGCCAATTATCCTGGTTGTCGTTGACATACGACTTTAAGTATTCTTTTAGGGTTGAATGTGATCTTTCCAAGGCACCTTGCGTTTGCGGATGGTATGGAGTGGACCACAGCTGTTTTGTTTTCAAGAAATCGCAGGTCTTCTTGAATACCTCGGCGGTGAAATTGGTGCCTTGGTCAGTAAGTATATGCTTTGGGATTCCAAATAAAGAAATAAAATGAAGAAGGCACTCGCAGGATTCTTCAGCAGTATTACTGCGAATCGGGTAGGCTATTGAAAATTTGGTAAGGTCATCTTGCATAGTCAAGATGTACTTAAGTTTAGCTGCACCGGATTCGGGTAAAGGTCCAACGATGTCAATGGATAATCTCTCGAATGGAGTTGTTGAGGTAGATGTTATTATCATGGGCGCTCTATTGACTTTACGTAGGGCTTTGTTCGCCTGACACGATGTGCATTTTTTTATGTAGTTTTCTATATCACTACGCATATTTTTCCAGTAAAACCTTTCTTTTATACGATTTAGCATTCTGATAGCCCCTAAGTGTCCGGCTATAGGGATGTCGTGGTTCTCTCTAAGGATCTTGGGAATTTCACTCAGTGACGGATATATGATGGAGTCATGGTAAATATGTATGTGTATATTTGTTCCATCGAATAAGTAGCTGAACATATTATATATTTTTACAAAGGAATGTCTATCAAACGGATTTTTAAAATCAGATGTACTAATCTCGTTTACTGTGGGATATGACATCATTATCTGATCACGTACATATTTTAGGGCTTTAAAAATGTCGGAGTACGAGTAGTCATCAAAGTGATGAACTTTTGTAAATAAGAACAGGTAAGTTTTGTTCTCCACTGTAAGAGGTAGAAAGGTATTCAATGTTCTTTCCAATTTCAGGAATTCGTCACGTTCAGATTCTGGGCAATTGTTAATAATTTCCTGGACATAAGGCATGGAGTCATCCATGTCTATCGAGGTAGGTACAATGATCAACTTCTGAGTTCCCTTTAGGAGGGTTTCATTATGTTCTCTGATTTGAGTATCATGTGGTTTCGTGGGTGATTTCAAGAATTTACTATAGGTTTCGTCGGACACAGGTAGGTTTTCAGCTGATGGGGATTGAGCATCGTGACGAGACGAATTAGAAGAAGGTAAGTTTAGTTGCATCTCAGGATTAGGACTGGAGGGTTGTGCTGGGCTCTGTGCAGGTAAGTGATTTCCAGTTTCAGAACTTGGAGCAGAAGGCTGTAGTGAAGGTAAGTTGTTGTTAGGATGTCGAGTTGTAGCAGATGCCCTTAGATTGTTGTATTCAGCAGGGCTATATTGAAGATCAACTTCATCATCACCTTCTAAGAGGTCGATACAGGGCATGCTGTCACCCTCTTCGGATGGAGCGGGAAGTTGTACACTCAGGTCTTCGAGAGTTAAGGGGCTGAAAGGGAGTTCACCGCCTACATTAGGAGATGAGGTCGGATTTTGTCCTTGCGATGGACTAGAAGAGTTAGGATTATTCGTTTGGTCCGAAGGGTTGGTAGGAATAACAGGATTTACTGGATATCTAGAAAGTGCGTCAGCGGCAGAGTTCAATTTGCCTTTCCGGTAGATTATCTCATAATCATACTCTTCCAACTTTAATCTCCATCTTTGGAGTTTACTACTAGGATCCTTGTGATTAAATAACCACTTCAAGGGTCGATGGTCGGTAATTATAAGGAATTTACGTCCATAAAGGTAGGGACGGAATGTTTTGCAACCGTATAGGATTGACAGCAATTCTTTTTCAGTAGTGCTGTAATTACATTCGCTTTTGTTGAGGGTGCGTGAGGCAAAAGCGACTGGCTGGTCTTTGCCGACAGGGCCTTGGGAGAGGACGGCGCCAATAGCGTAGTTTGAGGCGTCACAGGTAAGGATGAATGGCTTTGAAAAGTCTGGATATATAAGGAGTGGAGCATTTGTCAGTTTATGTTTTAACGTGTCAAAGGCTAGTTGCTGTTGGTTTTGCCATATGAAAGGCGTGTCTTTTTTCAGTAGATGAGTAAGGGCTTTAGCAATTTTAGAGAAATCAGGTATGAAACGGCGATAATATGATACAAGGCCAAGGAATGATTTGATATCTTTTGGAGTTTTCGGATTCGGGAATTCAGTTACGGCCTTAACCTTTTCAGGGTTCGGCTTGACGCCTTGTTCGGTTATTATGTGCCCTAAGTAACACACTTCGCGTCTTAAAAACTCGCACTTGTCGGGCTGTAGTTTTAGGTTGAAATCGCGGATTCTTTGGAAGATGGCTCTTAAATTGCCGATACAGGAATTCAGATCGTGTCCATATGAGACAACATCGTCTAAGTAGACAAAGCATCGGATGCCCTGGAGGCCTGACAAGGCAGAGTTCATAAGTCTCTGAAACGTAGAAGGGGCATTTTTAAGCCCAAACGGCATCCGAGTGAATTGGAAGTGCCCTTCGGGGACTGTGAAGGCTGTTTTGGGTTTGTCGGCTTCATTCAGCTCAATTTGATGAAACCCAGATGCCAGGTCTAAGGTGGAGAAGTAGGAACTATTACCAAGTTGATCCAATATCTCGGTAATCTGTGGAATAGGGTAGGTGTCGCCAATAGTGACGTCGTTCAACTTTCGGTAGTCGATTACTATGCGCCATTTTTGTATGTTAGAAGCGTCCAGTTTCTTGGGGACAACCCAAATAGGTGACGACCAAGGAGAATCAGAGGGCTCTATGATATTTTGTTCTAACATTTTGTCAACTTGCTTGCGTACTTCGGCTTTGTGGACTTCGGGAAATCTATAGGACTTGGTATGTATTGGGACATCCGTGCTAGTTTTGATTTCGTGTTTCAGGGCGTTAGTGTAGGTAAGGTTTTCTCCGGGGAGATGGAAAATGTCGGAAAACTCGGAACATAATTGAAAGAGTGACTCTCTCTCTTCATGATTGAGGTGCGAAACACGTAGTTGCTTTAGTACTTCCTCAGTACGTTTGTGGCAATCCATTGAGGCGTTTATGTGATTTATTGGGACGGAAGGTCGTTCTGTGAAATCGGAGGAATGAAAAGGACTGAGTTTGAGATTCAGATCAGATTTCAGTGTGATAGGTGTCTCTGATGTATTAATTACGGATAAATTTATTCTGTTATTTTTTTTGACGACTACTAGGCAATTTGCGATTAGAAGGTTTTCAGAAACTTTTTGTTCGAGGATTAATCCTTCTTTTATTTCAGGATTTGATACTGAACACTCAATAATAGTCTCTGTCCTAGGAGGAATAATGTATGCAGGATCATGGAAATGTAATTTTACGGACGTTTTTCCGAGGTGAAGAAGGTTATCGTTATAATTGATGCTGCAGTTATGAGCATTGAGCATGTCAGAACCGATTATTCCATCGTATGGTAAATGTATTGCATCTATTACGTGGAATGAATGTGACACATCTGATTTGGGAAATTGTAATTTCAGTTGGAAGTGACCTCTGGTGCGGATAGTTTCTTCGGCAGGGTCAATGCCTTTTAATTGGATGGTTTCCTTGATAAGTTTAGGATGTCTTTCAATGCATGAATGTTTCAACAGACTGACGGAGGATCCTGAGTCAACTAGTAACGATAGTGGGATATTGGATACAGGGGATGTTACTAGAACATGAGGTAGTAATGTCTTTGCAGGATTATTGATTATCTCGAATATATTGGATTTAGCAGGGTTTGGCAGATCAACCTTGCTAGGTTGCTGCACGGATACAGTGGATTTAGTAAGGCGATCATGTGACGATGCCTGCATTGGCAGATCAACCTTGCTAGGTTGCTGCACGGATACAGTGGATTTAGTAAGGCGATCATGTGACGATGCCTGCAATAACTCAGGTTTGGATGTAGAATTGTTTTTTGGTGTTACATTGGATTCCCTGAGTAGGTTAGTGGTGTCGATTTCTAAATCGCAAGGTCCCGCACGACACTGGGACGAGACGATTACTCGTTTTTTGGATTAGCATCTACGGTATCATATCCGTCTGCTGGATCGGCTGGGTATTCATCATCGATGGGTTCCGATGACTCATCAGATACAAAATGAACACGTTGAGACGTTCTTGGCTGGTTTCGGTCAAAATTTTTGAAACGATTGTTATTAAATTCCCTTTTGCGGCATTGCTCCAGGGTATGTCCTGGGTTTTTACAATACCTACAGAACAGAGTAGAGGAATTGTTGTTGGGAATATTATTAATGGGTCGGTTGGAGCCAAAATTTGGTTTTGGATTTGATTGATTGGAGAAACCCTGGTTACGACGGTTGAACTGATTATTTGCCCTTGGCGCGTCAGACCTATCCTGTCGTGCATATTGAGTGCTAGACTGGCTTGGACTTGATTTGGATAATGCCTGTTGGATTCTTTCCTCTGAGATCGCGATGTTAATAGCCTCATTTAAAGATTTCGCTGATTTACACCTAACGAAGTTCGAAAGACGGGGTGACAGACCCATCTGGAAATGGTGGAGGGCAAGTTCCTCCATAGCCGCAGTTCTCCCTATCATTTCCCTGCTTTTATGGCCGTGAGATATGGAAATTTCTGTTAGCAATTGGGACAGACATGTTTCAATTCTTAGAGCATACTGGCTTACTGGCTCCGTCGGTTGTTGTTTACAATCTTGCAGTTCTGTAAGGAGATGCGCATAATGCTTTCTTTCACTAAACTGGGTTTTAAGGAACTCCTTTAATTGTTGCCAATTGGCGAACTCTTTGATGGAGCAGGCTGTTTCAGCCTTGCCCTGCAGCTGGCAAAGGATGTATTTGAAAAGGATATCCCTCTGGGATTCCGATGCCAAGTCATACGCATTGTTGCAATTTACTAAAAATGAGTTTAATTGCTCACGACAGCCGTCATACGGCTTTATGAATTTTAGTAATGTGGATAATTCGACTTCTAGGACTGGTTTTACTACTGCTGCCGCTTTTTTCTTTGATTGGGCCCTGGTAGAAGGTCCAGGAGGGGGCAGATATTGGTCTTGGCCCTCCTCGTCTACGTCAGTCAAAACGATTTCAGGTCTACCGGGCTTAGGACTATTTGGTCTAGACATTTTTACACTCGTAATAGGATCTTGGCTAAAACTCTACGAACTTATAGTGGATTTAAAATAGCACACAAGATAAAATGAGTATTACAATAGTCGAAATCGGACAATAGCAATGACCAAGTTACTCACTGGAATGCGGATAGCGCGATAAGGGCGATCATTCTTGGAAGTCGCGCTGCTCTTGGCGAAATGTCTGCGTGGAGATAAGCCTCGCTCCGTCGCGTCGCTTGTTTACCGGTCACAGCACGGACTCGTGCGCGACAGTGGGCAAACCGCTGTTCTCGATGAAGACCGGCTGCGTTACAGGTGATACGCAGCAGTGGGCCTTTCAGGAACTTTTGTCACGATCGCTGGGATGCTTTGGGCCGGGCCGGAACTCGGTGTGGTAATGAAAGTTCACACAGTGGAGTTGGCACTTACACTCGAACACACACACACGCGTCGAAATTTGATTTTGGAAACTTTGAGACGTACCGGGGACTCTTTACTGAATCCCTTCACGCTGCCACCAAATGTTATGAGCCTCGAGGGATTAAGGTTTTTAAAAAAATAAAAAGTTAATTGAATGGGTGAGACAGCCGTCTAGCTTGGATGTAGGAATGAGACTAGTGACTGAATGCAAGGGATCACGGGACGAGGATGGAAACTGATGACTGTGCAAAAGGAGAGGCGGCTAGTGTGCAATAAGGGGTGCATTGATTATCTATAACAGAACGATTCAAAAATACGGAAAAACGACATCATGCGATTTAGAAGACGAGTGTGACTTAAGTCGCATTCGACGATACAATTTCATACGAGTGATTCTAAAGTAGGTCTCCAGATCTGTGTCCAACTTAGTATGGGCCACCTATACGTTGCGTTCCGCGAGGGCAATTCAGGAGTTAAAGAGCAATAATTTGAAAAGTTCAACTTTAATACAGGTAAAAAATTAAAATAAATCATAAAAAAATGTAAATATTCCTTAATATTCGTATGTAACTTTTAAATGTACAATACGATCACACCATTCTGCATTTAGTCGATCTCAAAGCGATTGGATGGATATTATTTATTTCAGTTCCCGTGTTACTCTGTGAAACCATTTGCCTTCTCAGGATGCAAAAGTTATTAGTGTTTTAGGTTTTCAAAGTGTCGGACTAATGGTCCAGAGCCAATACCGTCCCGTCGCGACAACAGCTCATCAATTCAAAAATGTAGGAAGACGAAGAAGAATTCAATTTCACCGGTTGAAAGTTTCCGCCGTGCAAATTCTCCCTCATATTTCGCCCTGAACCACCGCCAGGCGCGTATCCAGTGTCATGGTTTGGAGATGAGAGCTGGGTCAATATTTTTTTTCTAAAAAACGTTAAGATTTGAATACTACCACATTCAAGGATATGGGTGTGCAGAATTGTCAAATAAAAAATAAACTAGCGGTCTTATTAAAAAAAAGTTGATTGCACTAAGATACTCTTAAGATGGAGTTAAAGCCGTCTGAAGAGTGTTTTAGTAGAATCTTCTTCTTATAAATAAGACCGAAAAACTTTAATGGCAACTATGAAAACAGAAATAAATTTAGCTCTTCTTCAAATTAAGGTCAAACGTACCCAAAATATATTCATCATTATTGTATTTGAGAATGCCGTATCCTCCTCCCCTGAATCTCTCTTAACTGTGCTTATTTGTCAACTTTTATGTCTAGCATATTTTCATAAAAAATGTACATGCTTCTAAAATAATAATAACTCATGTTCAGATCTAAATTACAGAGCATTAAAAAATCAATGTTTGCATTATTCTTTTTTATTTATTGATACTTTTATTGCACATAAAAATAATCGCACAATGCGGCGAACTTAATGCCATAAGCATTTTCTACCAGTCAACCGCATTATAATACCACTAAAATACATTACAAGTAAGAAAATAAGCATCCTACTTGCCTGCAAAGATAACCTCGCAAATAGTTTCATAAATAAATTGTGGCAAAAATAAATTTTATTTCATTAATTCCATAGCCACGATTGGCCCTTTGTCTGGCCCCCTCTTTACATACGTGCCAGGCGGATTCGGGGTAAATCTATAAATCATGAAAGGCCACGTAGGCACTTCTCTTAGCCTTTCGTCTGAGCGTAGACCTCTGTATTCTACCTCTTTTGTTTTACACAAAATTCAAGATTTATCGCTGGCAATTTTAACTTCAGAATTTTGTGTTTTCACACGACGCTGTGGAAGCTTTCGCAATTTAATGGTACAAACAATGCGCCGGTTTGAAAGAAATCATTTAATCATTTAACTCAACTACATTTTAGTAGTTCAAGCAGGATAAGATGACCGACTGCCGGTTTCTCGTACAATAAAAATCTTCTACTATTATGTTAAAGTAAGTTATTTATTTATTTCCACAGAGACAGGTACACACAGTAGGTACAATTTGAGATATCAGGACTTATTCCTATATAAGAGGATAGAGTCTATGCAAGGAAAGATCATGTGTGAGACAGATCTCCAGGCCCTCACTAAACTTATGATGCATCCTTTCTCAAATGTATGTATTTTTCTAAAAGTTCTTGAGTTTAACAGGAAATTCTAACTGAAAATATAACCTATTTATAGTCAATATAAACCATAAACATAGTTTTTAATTTATGACCTACTGCTATTTTTTATATTATTGTTATTATTTCAGACGACACTTTTTTCGCAACTTTGGACTTGTGCGCATTATCTTGATGAAACAAAACAACTTTAGCAAGTTTGCCACGCCGTTTTCCGTGTATTTCGTCACGCAACTTTTTGATTTGTTCTATGTACACAATCCCCATAAGAGGTAATCAATCATCAACACGCCTTGGCTGTCCCAAAAAAGAGAATGCCGGCGGATGGAATGGCCTTGAATTCCTTAGGGGTCGGTGATGATGGTCTCCTCCAAGTCATGGATTGTTTTTTTATTTCAGGGTCGTAATGGTGAAGCCATGTTTCATCCATAGTTAGAAATCGAGCCAAAAACCGGTCAGGATCTTTTTGTAACTGTTCCAAACAGCTTTGTGCAATTCTCAGCCTGGTTCGTTTTTATTCGGCCGTTAGCATTCTAGGCACCCAACTTACTATACTCTATGCACCCAACGTGCTGAGACTTTTTTCATTCATAATTCATTTCATAATTATTATGAACACTCCCTATTGAAATCTTTAGTTCTTCATCCATAAAACGAACAGTATTACGACGATCCGCTAAAACCATTTTTTCAACATTTTATATCATTTCATGAGTTACAGCAGTCGTAGGGTGCCCTAAGCGCGAGTCGTTATTAGTGGATGTTCTTCCCCTCTTAAACTAATTACACTAATGCGCAACCCTAGAATAAGGAGGAACATGAACCTTGCAAGTCTTGATTTACTTGTTCTGCAGTAAAACATAATTAGATATTTAATTACCGCGCGAACTTCAATTGTCTCCATTTTCGATTACTCGTTGCGACAAAACAAAAGAGCATCAATTTTGTTTTATTATGTCGACAAATAAAGTGAGATATGCCTGCCAGTACTTGCTTTTTCTCTATCCAAGGAGTTTATACCTCATTCTCACTACTTATTGAACACCGCTCGTATATTGTGCTCGTATAAGTAAACAGCTGAAAGTAACACGTTGAGCTGCGTTCATAATAATAATATTAGTTCCAGAACGGGATTCCACAGAGAGTTCCTGTCACTTATAATATTGTAATACTTTAGACATGCTGTAATGGCAATACGAGTTGAGTAAATAAGTACCTTGAGTCCATATAAATAGCAACCCTTTTTAAGCACCGTCACAACTCACCCATGTTTGTTTCTCTAACCAAAATGGCACCAACTCGTACACATACGTAAAACTTTCTCCGTTCCGCCAATATTTTCGTCTAACACGTTTTTATCACCGAAATATGTAAGTAAGCTGCAATAAATTTCCAGCTGTTTGCCAATAAATCAAGCCGGTGGAAGGTGGTAGCTACAACCACACCACAAAATATAGAGAGTGAAGAAGATTCACTTAGAAGGTGTCCAATTTGTTTATGTACAACATACGTCTTGCCTAATGTCTTTATCTCATATTAGCATTTAAATGAAAGTCATCTTTCCTACCCACCTTGAATATAAACTTTGGTATTTAATCAATCAATCAATGGTATTTACATCTATTGCAGATGATTTACGCAGTGTTTTTTAAGCATTTACGCTCGTGTCGTGACTAAAAATTCCTATTCGGGAGACGACTCCTCGTCCGTATAATCGGCATATGCAGTCGGTAAGCCCCGCCTGGTCAAAGTTTAGGGTGTGTGCATGCCTCTTGGCATTTTAGGCTTAACAGAATTGTGTGTCGCAGCGCAGCCGATCATTACTTTATTTCAAGACTTGATAAAACCTATACCCTAGGCTGAGTGAAGGTTTCTTCTAATGCACACCATTCATTTCGGTCTTGGGCCTTTCCACTTGTTTGTTACCATGGCTGTGTCGGTCACTTTCGTTCTCCTGTTTTATTTATTCCTTATGCGTCTGCATACTGAATAAATAAAATTTGAAACTATGCGGTAGAACTGGACAAAAAAGCGTTTTGTTATATTAGCAACGAATCTTACTTGACAAGATAAATGTGAATCAACGCAAAGAGCCATTTTTAATCTCTCTAGTTTGTGGCCGCACGCCAAGCTTTTTGTCGCCTAAAGGACAGGGTAGCCATAGTTCAGAGTCTAACCTCTGCAACCAGTAATTTTGATGCATTTCGGCCGGTGAAAGGTAGTGATTTGTGATTTCACTTGTTGGCTTCTAGTGCGACATTTTTTATAAAACCTTTTAGGGAAAGCTTGGTAGAAACAATGTTTTTTTCCTTAAGTTTACTTTCTTGCAACTGTTTTCAACGATTGCGATGAAATTAACAGCGATTAGCGGGCGATGGCGAGATTAAATATACTGGTACCTATGACACTGAATGAAAGAAAGACATTTATTGCTCTAACAAGAAACATCACAGAAACAAAATAAACAGATAAGTAACAAAATATAAGATAAGATAAGATAAGATAAGAATATTCTTTATTGCACACAAGAAGCGAGACATAAAATATGAAAGTTACAATGAAAAAGTACAATGGGCGGCCTTATTGCTAACAGCACAACACAAAAACAAAAAGAAAACTAAATACACAACAGGCAAAACAAATAAATAAAACAGGACCATAGATGTAGCCTGTGGTGTATCTAAGTTCCCACAAAAGGCAGCTGACTCAGCGTTGTGCTGAGAAAATTATCCTTCAGCTCTGAATTTCAGTCAGTGCCTACGGCAAATGATAATTGTTCCAAGGAGTGCGTGTGGTGGTGCATTTAAAAATAATTATACTAACACAAATGCAATAACATACATACAATAAAGTAAAAAAATATCGTCACAAAATGCTTACATATATTACGCTCCATTATAAGGAACTCATTAATACACATACATCATGAATCGACAGTCGACATCACATCAACCTTAACTCTGTCGTTTGGGATTTGACTATAAGATCTTTAACTGTCCAAAGTAGATAAGCTATCGAGTATACATGTCACACCCAGAACAGTGGCCTTCTTCGTTACATTTTTCTCATCCAATGCCTTGTCATAACAATCATTAGTCATGCACTTGAACAATCAAAATCAGAAAAAATTACAAAGTCATTTTATCTTACTATAATAATCTCGATCACCCTAACCAACTAATGCTAGATATTGGTAAGTCTCTACCGTCTGGTAACAATCGATATCGATATAGCACACGACTCCCACATTACTACATGCTGACGGATGAGTGACGTCACGCACGGTGCTATTGCTGCGGTCGAGACGGCCCGGACCATGCCCTCCCATGCGCTCGCGCTGCTTGCTCACCGCACAAATGTTTTCATACTTTTTATGTGTACTTTTAACATTATCATCTTATAATTATTGTAAGCTGAATGTCATGTTGAATATCTAATGTGAATATATTAATTTGTTAAGTTGTTGCGCTTGTAGTGTGCTGTTAATACAATGTCTAAAAACACAATGCATAAGAAGTATTGTACATCTCCATGTAAGTAAATAGATAGTTATTTTGTAATATTAAATTCACTATTTTAAGTTTTAATAAATCTCGTAAACGTTTATAACTGAAGTTTATTTAGCCCAGGATTAAAATACACTGGGTGTTAGTACGTAAAAAATCTATGTGAATAAAGAACATGGAAACTCAAAAATCAATCAAAATCAGAAATTTGATCAATACCTTCTGAATAATTAAAAACCCAACTGAAATCATAATTATCTAGAATGGGTACAAGATACCACAAGAATAATAAACCAGATTGAATTTCCTGTTGCAGAACCTACCCGAGAGAGGTCTGGCTGGTAAATAATTTATGATACAACCTCGCTTACTAGCTATTCCTAGTCAGCGCTTTGATTTATTACTGTTCAATAATTAGGGGATACAACAACTATATATTGTATTTCATTCAAACTTTTTATAGAAATCGTTAAAATACGGGAGGCATCAATATCTGTTTGCTCATCCTAAGTGATTCATTCATCTCATTAATTCAAGAATATAACTCCTATGGTCCATTTCTTGACTTTGATCTTGAGTTCTTATTTTTGTTTACACCCAGACCAAAGCTAAATAAAACGAAATAAATATCCATCTTGGTGATACAACTAAGCAGTTTA
This sequence comes from Yponomeuta malinellus, assembly GCA_947308005.1. Classification (NCBI taxonomy): domain Eukaryota; kingdom Metazoa; phylum Arthropoda; class Insecta; order Lepidoptera; family Yponomeutidae; genus Yponomeuta; species Yponomeuta malinellus. The sequence continues at coordinate 6,739,688 of OX371006.1, read as the reverse complement.
TAAAAAGCTAAGACCACAAGAAAACTTGAATTCAACCTATGAAAATACTCTCTGAGGACTACCTTACTTCTATAAAGGAAATATGTACACAATTTCTCACACATTTATTCCGTAGAGAGGAATATTTATAGCAAAGAAGTAGGATCGCACTTTGAAAACGAATGACGTAATGCATATAACTATGGTAATTTAATAATACCGTTTACAATCAAGTCATGCTGTGATATCATTGCTACATCCTGTTTTATCGTATTTTTACTATGCTCTCACACAAAAGCTAAGAGAGAGACATATAGAGACATACAAAAGTTCAAAAATTTTTATTTTCTTTATCTTCATTATTTTTCGGTATATAGTAACTGGAGTCACCTTTTAAGCATGCAATGCCTGTACTAGGTGACTACGCTCTTAAATACCATTAATGCACTTTAGTTTAAGATGCTATTAAAAATACTTAGCCAACTATGTGTGTGTGAGAGTGTGGGTAGGTGTATGTGTGTGTGTGTGTGTGTGTTTTGAGTATGCGTGCGTGCGTGCGTGTGTGTGTGTGTGTGTGTGTGTGTGTGTGTGTGTGTGTGTGTGTGTCGACATAATATATGGTAAACTGCTGGAACTATTATAAAGAGTTCTTATCACGTCTTAACCCTTTACTACGCAGTGGCATAATAAATAAATAAATAACTTCCACACAACACAATTACTTGACCTGATCCCAAACTAAGATACCCTGTGCTTTATCACTTTCAAATTTCAAAGAGCTTTAGACAACTATCACAGTCACTACGGCCATCTTTAGCAAAAGCTCCTTCTCAGTAATAGTCAATTTTACCCCGTCACGAAATCATGCAACATAGTTGCCAAAAAACATCTACCCCAGATTCTCTCACTAGGACGGGTACTTGATCGTCGTCCAAAGTTAAATGTTGGTTAAAGTTGTCGGTCTCAGAACTTAATCCCTGGAGCGGTGGAAGAGCTTCATTCAAAGATATTGGATAAACTATTGCGACACCGTTCTCTCTTATATAATGTGAAAGAGACCGAGGTCATTTTCAGTTGGCGGTACGTGTCAACATGAGACAAGGAATAGGGGTAGGCTTTGTAAAATCCACTTCTATGACCGTATAAAAGAGCATGGTTTTGGCCATATTCGTACTACTTTTTTACATACTTTATTGCACTCGAAACATTGGACAACACGACATTACACAAGAAATAGCATGTATAAAAGCAAGCTTATCTCTGTAAGATCAATTTTTTGTCTAGACCAGTAATTTTAAGCTAATTTGAAAAAAAAAATTTGGAATGTTTAATAAAAAAACGTTTCAGGTAGATCTAATTTACCGCAATTTAAATATTTATGACTTTAAGCGGTATTTCAATATTGTTAAGTTGTCTCTACTTATTACACATATGACCAACGAAATTGCTTTGCTCAAACTGATTATAATATCTTGAATTGAATATAAAATATTCTCAAGTTATCTTGATAAGCAATATCGAAAAACGGCAAAAGAAGAAAATGGTCTCTTTCATGGCAAAGAGAAAATAGGAATATGTGGACCTGATGGCCACCCCCCAATAATAAAGAGATACTCAACGAAAAAAATCCAGAGTTCTCAACATATAATTTACGAATGCGGCTGGACCCCTTCGAAATGAAGACGTACAGCAATGATAAGTACTGTATATGGGACCCAAGGAGGACGGTAACTTTGAACTCGGGTGGCTATTCGCGGAATTAACTCTATAACCAGCCTAATGGTGTACTCTCGTAACTTTGAATGGTGTCCCTTTTCTAAATTGTAAAGTGTAGAAAGTCCACCCTGTGAGCAAAAAGCTTACATCTTCATTTATATGTTAGCTAAGTACTTGAGAAAGCTTTATTTTTTTGCATTTGTGAGATAGTTTTATTCGTATGTAGTGGGTTGGCTTTTGGATACCATAATATGCTATTTTTGTAGAGAGATTGTCTAGTAATCTGGGTTAATTATATCTCACTAGTTTGATTGCTATACAAACATAAGTAGGCTTTATATTCTTTTTGCTGCACTAATCCGTGCTGAGGACAATTTTCTAATCCTGTTTAAAGGATAAAAATTTCACCCATGCTGGGACGGTTAGCCAGAGGTCGCGGGTTCAAGTCCCGGCATGGGTGGAATTTTTTGCCTCTAAATAGGTTTATAAGTAGCTTTTATAAGTCCTACTGCAGGTCAAAGGCATTCTCCTAGCAAGAGAGAATATGGGCTTAATCACCAAGTGCGTCCACCGTTTTGATTAGCCGATTTGAAGCACTGACACATGAGAACACTTCGGACACTCTTGTTTCCTCTCATCGCAAACGAAATCGCATCGAAAGTCATTAGCATATGCCAGAACCAATAGACAAATCTATAAATTTTATTAACTTGAACATAGACATTACAATACAACTAAGACCAAGTATGCTCTACCCATATGGGTGTGTAAATCGAACCAAGGACCTCTCGAAAGAAGAATGAAAACAAACATATACCTGTTATAAAAATCACGTTTGTTGTATGGGAGCCCCCCTTAAATATTTATTTTATATTGTTTTAGAATTTTGGTATAGCGGCAACAGAAATACATCATCTGTGAAAATTTCAACTGTCTGTCTATCACGGTTCATGAGATACAGCCTGGTGGGTGACGGACGGACGGACGGACGGAGTCTTAGTAATATGGTCCCTTACCCTTTGGGTACGGAACCCTAGTAAGGTTTTACCGGTGAAATAGCATCACGTATGAACGCTTGCTACGAGTGGAATGCGCATGAATTTGCGGAGGTAATAGGTAGGTAGGTATGATAGTTAACTCCCACGCAACACAGTCGCTTGTTCTGGTCCTGAATTAGGATACCCTGTGCTGTTGTAACCAGGTAAGGACATCACAAACATGGAAATAACCTCTGACTGAGGTCATTTGTCCAAATCAAGTACAGTGGCCTCCAAGACGACCTCTGTTGCAGTAGTCAATTGTGTCACTATTAGACGAAAGAGGCAGTCAAGTTATCGCGGGGACTGTAATATATTTTCTCATACTTCTGTTTACTTTCACAAGAACTTCAACAGTGTCTTGAAATTGTCTCCAGACGTGATTTGACACAGTTCCAGGTCTGACTGTCGACCGTTTCTACGTTAGTTCAACGTTTATAGTTTACCCTGTATTTTCTTAGTGTTATATGAAGTTATCCTCCTTTTCCCTTTGGTTTTTAAAAGTATGATTTCTAGGACAAGTTCCGTGTTCTTTGAATATCGGCAGTGATTAAAATATGTGTACGGTGCAACCGCGCATGTTTTGTCCAGTCAGCAATACACCTAACTAGCGCGGAAACAGACTTTAGTTCGCAACTGCCAATCAGCCGCGCCGCGCGTTCTCATTTTTCATCTATCATTTATATCGTTATTCAGTTTAATATAGTGATAGTTTATTAGCAATTGAGTGCTTTCATTTCTAGCCGATAGCACCCCAGCTACCTACCCCATTTAGCTTCCCGGTTACAAGACAATAGCTAATCTTGTAACGAACCGTAAGAGCCGTACTAGATCATAGCGTGACTTGTAGGCGCTCTTACATTTATGGTCCTTCGAGCAAAGAACTTACAGTGACATTGGGTGTACAAAGTGAACTAATAGTGACTTGTTTCGTGAATAAGTGGATTTTCTGAAACAACTATAGCAGCAGAGCAAGAGTTTAGAGCTGAGCAAGCCTAAACACTTCTACATCCAGAGTAGATCGCCATACCAGCATACTTGGTTGATCGCCTGGACAGCAGCACGAGCCGTGAGCAGCAATCAGCATCAGCAGGACGAGCGTCCAGCACACAGCAGCACAGCATAGCGAGCACCTGGGTTTGGTGACACGAGCGAGTCACACGCAGCCCTGCAGCAGCATCAGCAACGCAGCGATCAAAGTAAGATCTTTCCAATTTTTTTCTGCTTTACTAAAAATGGAAGACTTACTCGCTAACCAGCAACAAATTACGGAAGGTATCGACCAACTTCTCAGCAACTTTAAGAAAGCCGGGTCCGATCGCAAGACCCCAGACTACATCAAACGTCTTTTAGATACTTTAGATTCGTATTGGAGTGAGTTTAAGAATGCCCATACGAGTTTATTAAAAATAGGAGATCAATCACATCCGTATTTCATAAACAATCAATATGAATTTACGCGTACCAAATACTACAACGTTCGATCATTTATCGAGAACTATCGATCATCAGGCGAGCAAAAAACGCCTACTACGCCGCTTCTGCGTCCCGCAACCCCTTTAGCATTTCCCTCAGGTTCGGGTACTGCCCAGTCTCAAGGCACTAACAGCAAAACTGAAAATTTACTGAAAAAGCAATCGAGTAACTTCAGAGCTTTCGAACGAACGGTAGCGAACGTAGATCTTAACTTAGTAACAGAAAAGTGGGAGTTTGAAGACCTGCTGCGCACACTGCAGTCACGGTGGTCGGTAATAGATAGTCTGCATTGGGAGCTTGATTCTATCTTAGAAGGGTCAAACAAAGCGTATGAAGAAGCGTTTTCCAACTATGAACGCACTTACAACAGCATGAAAAAGAGCATCAACAGTAAACTTTGGTCGGTATCCCATAGAGATAAAATAACGCCGCAATTAGATGTACCTACATTCAGCGGAAGTTATCAGCAGTGGGTGTCCTTCAAGGATCTTTTTACTGAGGCGATCCACAGCAATCCGTCAATTTCTAACGCCCAGAAAATGCAGTTTCTTAAGGGCAAAGTAAGAGGAGAAGCCGAGAAACTGATTCAACATCTACAGATCTCTTCCGACAACTACAACATCTGCTGGGAAATCTTAAATCATAGATACCACAACCTCAAACTGATTTTCTCCTCACATACTAACGTTTTACTGAATCTACCTGTAATTCAACAAGCATCTGTTCAAAATATAAAGAAACTTCACGACACCACGATTGAATGTCTGAATGCCATCAAAAACTTAGGGGTCGACATCTCCACCTGGGACCCACTACTCGTTCACATCTTGTCGAGCAAGCTAGACGCCGAAACGCATAGCGATTATGTCGCATCTCTCCAACAACCGAGAGAGTTGCCAAAGCTAAAGGAGTTTACAAACTTTTTGGAGAGCAAGTTTACAGCAATGGAGTCCTCCCGAAGAAAGGAAATGCCCACTCAAAAAGCATTTTCCCAAAACATCATTCGATCCGAGTCGAAAACTCAAAATTCCAATAAGCAGCAGTACTTCAACAACGGAAATGTTTCGCAACCAGCGGCAAGCGAAAACCGCAAATCATCAAACTATAGGTGCCCGGTATGCAGTACAAACGAACACAAGTTGTATTACTGCCGGCAATTCCTAAGTATGTCACCATATCAACAGAAGCAAGCGCTGGCAAAATACGACATTTGTCAGAACTGCCTCTATTACCACAACGGTCAAAATTGTATATCAGAAAAACGTTGTAGCGAATGCAATGGGTTTCACAATACTAAGGTACACCATATTTATACAAAAAGCGCTATGCCTGCATTACCGCAAACAAGCACAAGACCCGGGGCGGCGCATGTATTGCGAAATCAGAGTGAAGAAAACGCAAGTAAAGCACACGTGTCGCAGCAAAATGACGCGTCCGAAATCCTGTTAGCAACCGCAATGGTCAACGTTAGAGCAAACGACGGAACCAAGCACACCATGAGAGCCCTTGTTGACCAGGGATCCCAAACATCCCTAATAACTGAGCGAGCAGCTCAACTATTAGCTTTACCCCGGAAACGGTGTAACGGAGTCATATCAGGCGTAGGTACAAAGGAGAGCAGTTGTAAGGGAATAGCAAGCATAACCCTTGAGTCACTAGCCACGGACTTTACCTTGACCACAAATGTCTACATCATGAGAAACCTCGTGAATAATCTACCCACTCAAACCATTCCAAAACCATCAGCATCGTATTTGGATACCATAAAATTAGCCGATCCCGAATTTTATCTCAGTCGGCCCATCGATATCCTCTTGGGCGCCGACGTATACTCAAGCATTATTCTCGATGGTATAATGAAAGCAGACAAGTCCATGCCTATTGCGCAGCAAACAGAGCTGGGGTGGATTTTGAGCGGTGGAGTGAAGACTCTACATTGCAACGTTATCACAAACAACATGAATGACTTCCGAAAATTCTGGGAAATCGAAGAGATAAGCTACGAAACCGAATTATCAACGGAAGATCAGCGAACCGTCGATTTTTATCAATCAACGACAAAACGTCGGCCAGATGGGTCATATGAAGTAAGACTGCCTTTCAAATCTGACCTTCAGGGTCAATTAGGCAGCTCCAAGCCCATGGCGGTAGCTCAGTTTCGGCAAATAGAGCGAAAATTTGCGTTAAACGAAACTATGGCACAATCATATAAAGCATTTATGGATGAATATGAGTCACTCGGTCATATGGTAAAAAGTAATAGTAACCAGACACTTGAATACTTTTTGCCGCACCATTGTGTACTTAGACCCGAATCGACGTCATCAGCACTACGCGTCGTATTTAATGCGTCAGCAAGGACGACTTCTGGACTGAGCTTGAATGATTGCATGGAGGGGGGCCCAAATCTACAGCAAGATTTGCAAGGCTTACTAATCCGATGGAGGCAATATCGGTACGCTTTTTGCGCCGATATAGAGAAGATGTTCCGTCAGATTTTCGTACAAGAGCGGGATCAGCAATATCAGAAGATTGTATGGAGAGAAAACGCACGCGCCTCTTTACAAGAATATCAACTCGCTACCGTCACGTATGGGACAAAGGCAGCACCCTTTTTAGCGATGATGACGCTCAGACAGTTAGCGTCCGATGAACAGCAAAAGTTCCCCGACGCAGCCCACATTATAAAAACATCGTTTTACATGGACGATCTTTTACATGGAAGTCACAGCACGGAGACAGCACATAAAATCATCAGCGACTTAATAGCTCTACTGAAACTAGGTGGTTTCAATTTACGCAAGTGGAAATCAAACGAAAGCAGCCTATTGCCGATTGTAGGTCAACCCAGCATAACAGAAAAAAGCGGTAACAACGAAAACTTTGAGTTCAAGCAAGCAGAGACCAGCAAAACATTGGGACTTCGTTGGAATCCACAAAATGATACGTTCACTTTTGAGTCTAAAATTGATAGCAAACCAAAGGCAAAAGAAACAAAGCGAACGCTATTGTCAGACATTTCAAGAATTTACGATCCCTTGGGGTGGCTGACTCCCCTCACCATGAAGTTAAAATCGTTATACCAGTCTGTATGGAAAGCTAATATACAGTGGGACGAAGAACTTCCCTTGGACGTCAAAACTGAATGGTTAAAAATTAAGGAAGATATAGCTATTATAAATCAGTATGAAATAAGCAGATGGATTGGAACGGGAGAAAACGAAAGCATTGAGTTACACGGCTTTTGTGATGCCTCCAAAACGGGGTACGCATGTATAATATACTGTAAAACTAAGAGCAAGGAAAATGAAGTAACAGTCACTTTGGTGGCCGGAAAATCAAAACTTGTCCCAACCAACAAGGACATTTCGGTGCCCAGACTGGAGCTATGCGGAGCAGAATTATTAGCTTCGCTGATGCGAAAAGTGAAGGAAAATCTCAACTTCAGCAATATAGAGATTTATGGCTGGATCGATTCACAAGTTGTTCTAGCATGGATACAAGGAGACGAAGACAGGTGGAAAACCTTTGTAGCCAATCGGGTCAGAGAGATAAAAAAGATAATGGAGCCAAAATGCTGGAGTTACGTCAAATCAGCAGAAAACCCAGCGGATTGCGCAAGCCGAGGTGTAACAGCTACAAAGCTAAAGAGTCTACCGCTGTGGTGGACGGGGCCCGCCTGGCTACCCACATATCATGCCAGCAATGAGACGAATCAACAGTCATTCACTACAGACGAAGAAGTAAAGAAAAATCGTCAAGTAAACTTAGCCACGCAACAAGAAAAGGGCGTCAGCATAATTGATGAATCACTAAGCAAATACAGCTCTTATTCCCGTACGGTGAGAGTTCTAGCATGGATCTTAAGGTTTATCTCGAAGAAAGAAAACAAAACTTCGTACCTTACACTAACGGAACAAAAAAGGGCAAAGGAGTTGATTATAAAGCACATCCAAAAAACTGATTTTTCAGCTGAAATCGAAAGTTTACAACAAAACAGCCCTATCAGCAACAAGAGCACAATTTTAAGCCTTCGCCCATTTCTCGACAAAATGGGTATCTTACGAGTTGGAGGAAGGCTAGAAAACGCGAACTTGCAAGATGACATGAAGCATCCAGTCATCATCCCACACAGAGGTCGACTAACCGAGCTTCTAATCGATCATTCACACAAACTGACCTTCCATGGAGGAGCTCGCTTGACCACTTCATTTATCAGACAAGGGTTCTGGATTATAGGAGGCAATAGAGCAGTAAAAAAGCAAATCAGAACGTGCATCAAATGCAGAAAACATGCCCCCACTTTTCAGCCCCAGCTGCCCCAAGCAAGAGCAAATCCCTCACGTCCCTTTGAAAACACCGGAGTTGACTTTACAGGTCACGTGTTGGTAAAGTCGAGCAAGGGTCGTGGCATAAAAAGCACAAAAGGATACATAGCGGTATTCGTTTGTATGGCAACAAAGGCTATACACCTCGAACTAGTGTCCGACTTGTCAACGTCAGCATTCCTAGCCGCATTAAGGAGAATGGCGTCTAGACGCGGCAAACCTAGTCACATATATAGTGACAATGGTACAAATTTCGTTGGAGCTAATAAAATTCTGCAGCAAGAATACAACGAAATACAGGAAACTTTAAGCGATCAGCAGCTCATGTCAGAGATAGCAGACATGGAGATAACTTGGCACTTTAACGCTCCCGCGTGGCCGTCAGCAGGAGGTCTGTGGGAAGCAGCGGTCAAAAGCCTAAAACACCACCTTCGTCGAGTGCTCGGAGAACAAAAGCTAACATATGAGGAGTTCTATACTCTGTTAGCACAGCTTGAAGCCTGTCTGAACGCAAGGCCACTCTGTCCACTCACCGAAGACCCCGATGACTTGAATTATCTTACACCATCGCATTTTCTTGCGTCTGGTCCAGTCTTAACCTTGGTGGAAACTGAAACCGATCTCAGAACAAGGTGGACGCTCACACAAAAAATCTTCAATGACGTGTGGAAGCGATGGCGAGCCGAGTATTTAGCTCAACTAACACCAAGAGGAAAATGGCTCAAAGAACAGCAAAACATAAACATCGGCGACATAGTGCTGATCCACGAAGATAATCTTCCCCCAGGCAAATGGTTGATGGGAAGAGTAGTGGAACTACATCCGGGAAAGGACGGATTAGTAAGAGTGGTGACACTAAAAACTAGGAATAAATATCTCAAGCGCCCTGTTATCAAAATATCAAAGCTTCCAATAAATAATGAAGGTGAAAGAAATCAAATCACTCCCAGCTTAGCTACTAATGACGAAGAGAGAGACCAAAAAACTACGGAAAAAGCAGTTCAAGGCCAAAGCAAACCCTCCACACGGAACCGGAAGTTTAGTATCTCCTCGATCGTCATGTCCTTATTGCTCTTAATCGCAGTATTTGCTCCAGCTCAGTGCTCATTCAATAAAAAGGCGCTAAATAAGAGTTTATACTTCGACGAGATAGCGACAATGAAAGTAATAAGAGACGAATGGAAGATAATTACTTACTACAAAATGGATCCTTACTGGCAAGCGGAAAACGTTATTAAGGATTACACAAGGCATTTACAAGGCGTATGTAGTAAGCTCAAGTATCAGCCTCTCTGTGATGTCATACTACAACAGCTGCGTCATGGATTATCCGAGCTCGAGCACTACGAGCGCGCGCTGCTGAGTCAGCATGCCAGCACGCGCCCTGCACGAGCCCGCCGCGGTCTTATCAACGGCGTCGGATACATTGCAAATGAGCTATTCGGCGTATTAGACGAGCGATTCGCAGAACAATATCGAAAGGACATTGAGTTATTAACTGTGAATCAACAACATCTGGCTTCATTATGGCATAATCAGACATCGGTAATTGAAGCACAATACAATTTACTAAGAAGAACGGAAAATGTAATCGATAAGCAGTACAAAACCTTAAATCAACACTTAGCATAGAAAAGGAAAGTACAATTTTAAGAACTGAAATACAAGCTACGTCAGCAATATCGGAGTTCAGCTTGGGTGCAATCATCGCTAGCAACATGTTGCAAAACCTAAGAACAATCCAAAATACGTTATTGGACACCATCACCGACCTTTACAATGGACGCTTTACACCACATTTAATTAGTCCAGAGCAGCTAAAGGACGAACTCAGCATAATCTCCAGTCAAATCCCAATAGACTTATCTTTACCGATCTGTAACATCCAAACAGATCTACCAGAAATCTACCACTTACTCCAAGTAAAATCGAGAATGATGAAAGACTACCTATTGTTTGAAATTACGCTCCCATTAATCAGCAGAGAAACGTTCGAAATGTTCAGAGTAATACCTGTTCCGCAAAAACACGGAAGCAGCATCGTCAGCGTTATACCGATAGCAGAGTTCATAGCAGTAAACTTACAAAAGGATTCCTTTTCTACTCTTACAGAAAGAGAAATGAAATCATGTCAGCAATCCTATTCGCATATCTATTTGTGTCATCTGCAGAAGCCTATCATTAAGATGAAGGGAGACAAAAATCTCTGTGAATTAGACAACACTTCGGGTGAATGCAAAATTGCTGTCAGCAAACAATGTCAGAATAAATGGATAGAGACGAATAAAATAAATCAGTTCATTTACTTTTGCTGTGAAGAATGCCCCGTAAGAATAATGTGCCAGGATTACATTGCAACCACACAGCTGACTAACGCCGGCCTTATTAGTGTAGGTCAGAGATGCGTAATAAAAACCTATGACTTCACAGTATACGTTCATAAGGAAACGTACAGCAGTGTTATGAAAATCAGCGCAGAAATAGTAGCACCTGAGATACCAGCGATTAATCATCTCATAAATATTTCGTACCCGAATATTTCTACTGTTACTGACCCCGAAGCAGAAGAGCGCCAGTGCGAATTAAGGAAGATTCACGGCGACATAGAATCAATCAAGGGAAGAGAGGGTTTAATAAGCAATATCTCATATCATGATATACACCATTACTCGATCATCTACATTATCTTGATCTTAGTTACTGCGATAGGCGCATATCTAGCAGTATTAAGAATTAAGCGTAAAGGGCCTTCGCATACGGTGGAAACAGCACCCCATGAGGACGCCGAGGCAACAGCAAGTGAAGATGTGAGTCCTACTCAGCGAAACGTGAAAATTAGTGATACCGTCAAGTGTAAGTGCCTAAATATAAGTAAGCAAATTAGTGCAGTGAACAAAAGGTCAATCAGTGAAAGCGCTCTACCAAAGATCAGTGAACAAGTGCGATTAGTTAGCAAAGGCACAACGCCCGTGATCACAAGATCAATGTTTTCTCTGAGTGATAACAGTGATTAAATAATTTTACGACAAATTACTAAATAACTATCGAACAGCATTGTCGGTCTCAATATTAATCATTCGTAAAAAAAATGTCGGTATCAGTATGTTTCATATCATCTCATCTCTCAGTCCGTACTTCGGCTGGGGAATAATGTACGGTGCAACCGCACATGTTTTGTCCAGTCAGCAATACACCTAACTAGCGCGGAAACAGACTTTAGTTCGCAACTGCCAATCAGCCGCGCCGCGCGTTCTCATTTTTCATCTATCATTTATATCGTTATTCAGTTTAATATAGTGATAGTTTATTAGCAATTGAGTGCTTTCATTTCTAGCCGATAGCACCCCAGCTACCTACCCCATTTAGCTTCCCGGTTACAAGACAATAGCTAATCTTGTAACGAACCGTAAGAGCCGTACTAGATCATAGCGTGACTTGTAGGCGCTCTTACAATATGTCATCGTTCTTAATTTGTATGACATCTTGTTGAACAAAAATTCTAATTGAACGTAAAGTCGACAACACATCAATCAGTACATTATACGTGTATTTTTCCAGCTCTAAAAATTTAAAGCTATCAGGGCCTAGTCTAATAAACATAAAGTTGTTCAATAGTATTAGTACAACAATAACTGTTATATTTACTAATATTATAAACGCGAAAGTTTGTATGTATGTATGGATGTTTGTTACTCAAAAACGGCTGAACGGATCCGGATGAAATTTTGCAAAGAGATAGATTATAGTCTGAATTAGCACATAGGCAATTTTATCCCGGAAAAATACACATCAAAATTACCACGCGAACGAAGTCCCGGGCAACAGCTAGTTTGTTATAAAATTAAATTAAATCATTTGCCTCCATTTCGTAGTCTAATCAGCAATATCAGTACAACGTCATTCCAATAGTAGTTTAACCCGCGCATTTAGATAGCCCTCCCTCCCCAAGAAGACCGAATCGCGCAAGGCGCTGAGTTAAGTTGCACGGATTATACCATTTCAATGCGATTGGTTAGTAGCCTACTAAAAGTGTCAATGAAATAACCATCGCCGCACTTAGGTATTCAATTGAACAAATGCGCATTTAAGAGACTGGCCGCCGACCATACATTAGCCGCGTAGGTAGCTATTTCACAACAAAAGGTAAATATCTAATCAACTTTATTATCCGACAAACTTTCCAATTAGCAAATCCTCTTTCAAATGTTTTTTTCTACAACAAAAACTATAAATAAAATTTTGATAAACCGACGAGGGTGCGTGACCTTTGTACTGTCCGATCGTGAGAGCAATCTCCATGGAAAGTTCACAAGATATCGAGGCTATTTAGGGCTCTTCCTAATTGGATTAACTCGTGTGATACTAGTTTAGAGAGGTTAAATCCTTCATGCTATTTCATTTCTTGTGAAAATTAAATTATGTAAGTTTATCTGCAATAGCACAGGACAAAATAAAAATTAGCCGAAACCGGCGTGCGTGCATGCAACGACTAATGAATGTTGATTGAGCGAAAGAGGTCCATTATCGTGGCAAGTGTCAAATCCTGGTCAATGCCTTCCCCTCCGGTATACAGACGTGAGTTTACGTATGTATGTATGTACATCTGCAGTTGATTCCATTTAATATTCATCAAACACTTTTCACTCTACTAATTATAATTAATATTCATAAGCAGCTTATAGGGCTGTAGGGCACAGACCTTCTCTCTTATTACAATTATCGCATGTTTATTATGAATACTTAGTTATACTTTAAAAGGGTCACGTAACTTATTATACAATTATTACTTTGTGCTCTTGATTTCACTTGTTATAGAAGATGTTTGTTATTGAGCTATCGATTTATCGAAAAAAAGGAAAAAGTGCGCACGAAACGCATTATTCTAAATGGCCAGGAGGAGGATATGTTTTTAGTGTTAGTTGTTACGCAAGTTTGGTTTTTACATAACCCTTCGGGATCAAGTTATGAACTTGGGTATTTGTGTGTAAATTTTCAACCATATCTCTTTGAAAAATACCCGAGCTAAAATGTATGGGCTGATATGGAATAACCCACGGATTTGCGATCATCCAACGACTTGGAATAACAAATCGCAGAATACAATAATAATGCTGTGCTATTGTAGAGTCTCTTTTACGGATGTGACTCCATTGTTCGGCTTAGTAAGTACACTGTACAATGCTATCTAATTGGATAACTACCTTTTAGGTTTATAATTTTGTCTAAGCAATTTGTTATGAACCTATATACTATTGTTATATAACTGATATAATGTTTTGTGCTTTGCTTGTGCTTCGACGACCTCGTGGCGCAGCGGTAGTGCATCTGCATACCATGCGAGAGGTCCCGGGTTCGAATCCTGGCTGGGGACCAAAAAAAAAAACCCAGGTCTTGGATGTTTACATGTTTGTGATGTCGTTGTTTCTGGTTCCCACGACACAGGGTATCCTAGTGTGGGGCCAGAAGCAATGTATGTGCCTGTATGTAAATGTTAAATGTAAATGTTAATGTTGCTTAGTGCTAAATGTAGAGTTCTGCATAGCAAACCAGTAAGTGACAAAATTTAAAATCGATTTTAAACAATGGCAATTTATGGCCTCACGAACGAAATACATTACAGGGTATTTAAATATGAAATGTCCTATATTTCATATTTAAATAACGCCGCGATCCGAAAGAATAAAAATGTATAGTGTATCGAGGAGGATAACGTAATGTTTATGATAATAAAAATAACTTCCACACAACACAATCACTTGGCCTGGTCCCAAACTACGATACCCTGTGCTATGGTAACCAGGCAAGAACATCACAAGCCTGGAAATACACCCAGACTGAGGCCATTTTTAAAACTCAAGTAAGGCAGCCTCCAGTGACAATCGAACCCAGGACCTCTGTTTTGGTAGTTCAGCGTTTTAACCTCTAGACCAACGAGGCAGTCACTTTACGATAGGGTAGTATCTATCTCTATCTGTTTATAGATGCTGGACAAACATACTTCATGTGAGGTAAGAGGTAATAGGAGTATGTACCAGACACTAGAGCGTCGTCAGCATTTACAATTGTCAGTAATTTTCACCCAACCTTACCTCAAAAATGTTAGGTTGGATAAAAATCACTGATCAATAGACCGAGTTACGCAGAAACATTCCCACTCACAAAACTGCCTTTCACTGACTTTCGAGAAAAACTTTTTTTTATGTTTTGCATCGGTCTGTTTTCGTTCTGACGTTTTATATTTATTTGTCATCACTATAGGTTAACAAAGCCACGGAAAAAAAAATTAATAGATAAAATGCATTTTTCTTTAAGTCACTCACTGTGGCTTGGAATGTTCCTTGAAATTTTCTTACGGTGGGTTGGAATGTTTCTGCGTAACACTGTCTACTCGAATATTCATAAAACAGGACCGTGGCCTAGCGGCGGTTCTTTCGCTAGTAAACTGTATCTAATAGCAAAAATAAACACCAAGCCTGTAGGGCGGTGAATCATCCCGGAGGACACTAGACGACAAGAGCAAAGTTTCATGGCGTATATATTACTTCGATAAAGCGAGGCTTCCTGTTGTTAGAGCAGCGAAGAGTAATGCTGCCTTCCCACTCACTCCTTGTGCTATGAAACCGGATAACGAGTGTAATGCTCAGCTTGCAAAAAAGATAAACCGGTCTATCGAGACCGGATAATCGTACAAACTGTATTGACAGTTTATTTTCTATAGGAAAAAACTATCTGTAATCTACTATTAATAAGATAAGAATATTCTTTATTGTACACCAGAGCAGAAATCCTTCTTCTTCTTCCTATAATTTGCAATTTTTGTGTGAAGTGTAGAATTCTGAGTAATATGTGAAATGAACATGCATTTAAAACTATTGAAACTAACAAAAACCTCGACGAATTTACAGAATTACAGGAAACTACTCGGAATATTGACGTCAATGCGAACAATAAGCGAGAGGCAAGTTAAAGAAAGAAAGAAAGAAAGAAGAAGTAAAAGTGGCCAAGCGAATGTTTCAGCTAACAATACAGCCCAGCGGGGCAAGTCCGCATAGAGAGAGGAATCATACAGAAATTTCAAAAGAGTTAGGAAATCACGTGTTTTATTTCATTCGAGAATATAGTCAACATTGGCGATTTTATGGGAGCACTGACTGTAACATAAGCAGCCAATATACGTCCCACTGGAGGGCACAGGCCTTCTCTCAGGGAGAGAGTATGGGCTTAATCACCACGCGTACCCACTGCGGATTGGTAATTTCAAGTGCTGAGGTATGTGAATAGCTCAGACACTTAGGTTTCCGCACGATGTTTTCCTTCACAGATAGCGAGTGGTATTACTACTATAACTTCACAAACGCACATAACTTAGAAAACAAAGTCATAGGTACATGCCCGCACTGGGATTCGAACCTGGGTCTCTCGCTTCCGAGTCCAATGTTCTACCTACTAGGCTACCACTGCCGGTTACGATGCTGTAACGGCCTTTAAACTATAACCTCCTCAGTCCTGACCTTGAAAATAACAATGGTTTTCAATTGTTATTTTCAAGGTCAGGACTGAGGAGGTTAAGATAAGATAAGAATATTCTTTATTGTACCAGGAAAAACACAAACATGAAATGTTTACAAAAATGCAGTATAATTGGCAGCCTTATTGCTTATAGCAATTTATTCCAGGCAACCGACGATGGAGAGTTGCTGAAGGAAAAGTGAGACGGGTAGTAGGTTCATTTCATTTACACACTTATACTTAATAATAATATACTTACATAAACCTTTACATACTATATGTATAACAATTATAAACTGCCGGGATGGTATAGGTGCTGAGCAACCCTACTCCATCTAAAAAACTGTCCCATGCACTTCATCGGCGGAGTGACCCATCTAGTGTGAGTGAAGGTGCCACTGGACGCTGTATAAATCATCTCACTACGTAGATGCAAAGGCCAAAGTTAGTTATTGTATCGACATGAAGTTCTTCAATTCAATTCAATTCAATTCAATTCAAATATTTTTATTCATTGTAAAAACAGAATGTTTACTTAATGAACGTCAAAGTTGCTAGTTTCACAATTAATGGATTATGTGGAGAAGAAACTAACAAAGAAACTCCACATTTATTCTTTTCAAAACACGTTTTAACTTAATTAACAGAGTTTTCAACTTAAAATATTAGTCATGAATGTGTTGAACACTAGTCACAATCGTCCTTTAAATAATATTAATCTACTGTTTAATGCCAAACATCTTTGTCTTCTAAATAATCCTTGATGTTATAGTAAGCCTTTTTGCACAGAATGTGCTTAACACATTTTTTAAATCGCGTTGGAGGTAACTCTAATATATCTTGAGGAATTTTGTTGTAGAACCTTATACAGTGCCCCATAAAGGATGTGTTAACTTTTGCAAGTCTAAATAGTGGAAATGACAATTTATGTTTATTTCTAGTATTAACATTACTTTCTTTCAAACTTATTCGTAGAACTTAATTTTTTGCAAGGTGGCCAGGCCATAATATAGAGGCAGATCTTCTCTTGTCTCACTACTCTGTGCGAAATCCGTCGGTAACTTTGTGCCATAACACGCGACGCATTAGCCGGCCCAACTTGTACAATACCCGTGACGATTGTCCAAATACCACTTACCGAGTTATTTTTGGACTAAGTATTGTTATTTGCTCCCGGAGTCAGAGGCGGAACGTAGGGACGTAGTACTACAGGGCACATTTTCACATACAATATCTCTAGATAGGATAGTAAAGAAAAAGTTAAACTAAAACTTGTTCGATTTGCTTACATATTAACGACATACTAAGTTTATAATTTACTAACATGTGAAGTTAGTAAAAAATATGACATCAGGTAGGCCTGGGTCGGGTTACACAGCCGTTGGTTTAACGTGAAACGTCTATATTATGTAAGCATTAATTAAGTCTATATGTAAGATAAGATGAGATAAGAATATTTGCATACAAGAAGCGAGACATAACCATTAATTTTTAGCTCTAACTGCGCAATGGATTACGTGGTACTGGAGCCATCTAGCGGCACAAGTCAAGATTATCTGAGTAATGGCCACTTTGTTCTACTCAAAAATATATAAATGAATTGCACACGACATATAGTTGTATGCGGTTGTAACATGTTACGCCCTACTACCAAACTGAAAGACGTTTCACGCCGAAATATTACCGAGTGGCGTTTTAATTTTTATCAAGCTATAGGTAATAATATTTATTTATTTATGTTATTTATATTTGCGGTGGTTGCCTAGTGGGTAGAACATTGGACTCGGAAGCGGGAGACCCAGGTTCGAGTCCAAGTGCGGGCGTGTACCTATGACTATGTTTTTTTAAGTTATGTACATTTGTGAAGTTATAGTAGCAATACCACTCGCGTATTAACGCTAAACGGTGAAGGAAAACGTCGTGAGGAAACCTGAGTATCTGAGCTATTCATATACCTCAGCGCTTGAAATCGCCAATCCGCGGTGGGCACGCGTGGTGATTAAGCCCATACTCTCTCCCTGAGAGAGGGCCTGTGCCCTACAGTGGGACGTATACAGGCTGCTTATGCGTTTATTTAATTATTTCTTAAAGCTAATGAATAATTAATACTTGAACATTTGTGAAAATTGTGTTAAATTAAAGGAATAAGACTTGCGAAATTCCTTTTCCCGGTAGCCGCGCTTAAAGGGGATCCATTGAGCTAACAAGCGGCACCAATGAAAAAAATATCGTAAAATCTTTTACAGATCGTATTTGCAAAAAGTGTCAGTACAATCTCTAGTACCCACGACAAACAACCTGGCATTAATGTTATCTAGTCCTAGGTTATTTGCCTTAGGTTCTGGGGCATGGGTCCTAAAAGTCACTATCAATGCGATTGAGAGATTGTAAGACACTTTTTGCAAATTCGATCTACTAGTATAAAAAAAGATACGTTTCTTTTCCTCGGTGGAGCTTGTGTTCCCCCTGGAGCACCTTAATCAACACGTTTCATGGCAGCCGGTGAACAGCGTGGAGCCAATAACACCACTAATGAAAATGGACAAAAACTAGCTCCTTACTCCTGCGAACGTGTTGAGGCAAAAATATATTAGGTATATCGAGGAGAAGAGCACTATGAGGAATGGGATTTTAAAAAAGGAAAATACAACACTTTGAAACATCCTTCGCTGAAGAGAGTAATACGATTACATTGGAGACTTGCAAGTTTTATTTTTACGGAAAATATTTTACGATCAAATTTTATTGTTTAAATGATTGCTCACGTATAGTCCACAGGTACCAATAGCACTTCAATCTTCTAATTTGTGCACTTTACCTATTGAAGTTGCGGGTGAATTTTCAATAACTTGCAATGATATTGTCGCCCTCCTCTTATTGAAATAAGATTTTTTTTTCAGTGTCCCACTGCTGGGCAAAGGCCTCCCCTTGGATTCTTCACCCCACCCTTTGCCAATCTGGTAGGAAAGCTGTGAGGTCGCCTCTCCATCTTTGCCTTGGTCTGCCACGTTTGCGATGTCCGTCGCGTGGAACCCAGTCTGTGGCAGTCCGCCCATCTGTCTGGGCCCGTACGGCTTACATGACCAGCCCAATTCCACTTGAGCTTTGCGGTCGCAGCTCCAACATCAGCGACATTTGTTTTGGAACGCAGCATTGTGTTCCGGATTCTATCAATCCTCTTCACACCCAGCATGGTGCGCTCCGTGGCCCTTAAGAAACTATTCAATTATAAAGCTTACCAATTTCAGTCCTTTTAAGAATACAGATTATTAAATTACAAGTTACGTCAGTGAAGCCAGTTTCTGAGCGTTAGATTCAGTGAAACAGCTTCCACGTCTCACTGAATCTAACGCTTAGTTTAGATTTAGTCATAGTACAAGTACTTTTATTGTTAATACTTTTATTGCACTTAAACTAATGTACTATTACGGTGGAACTAATGCCATAAGCATTTTCTACGAGTAAATTATTTTTGGAATAATTCTCATGACACTAGGGCTGATTTACCTTGCTTCTTAAATATCACTTAAGCAGTCATTTAAATCGAATTGCGTATGAATTACGTAGTAGTAGTTAATTACTCCCTATGGTGATAATCGGCCTACATCTTGATAAATGTAAACTTTTACTCGTAAAAATGACCACTAATACCATACTACCTACTACCACGCTACAGGCTAAATATGAAATATTTAGCAATATCTTAAGGATAATTATGTTTTTTCCGTCATGATAAATAATGATAAAAGCACTGGTAAAAGTAATGGGCTTATCAAAAGTTCTAGTAGCAATTTTCAACGTTTGAAACTGAAATCGCAAGTAAAAGTAGTGGTACAAAGTATCGTAAGCTTTGAAGAAAAAACTGTATCAAACACATAAAGTCTATCGTTAACTAACTTTTCTAACAGATCATGCTCAGTACATTTTGTGAAGTTATACTCGTAGTAGCAATACCACTCGCTAGCCATAACTCGAAAACATAGTGTCTGAGGTATTTAAATACCTACCTTAGCGCTTGATACGTACAATGGCCCAACTATGAGGGTATTTGTATTTAAACGACAATTTCAGTTCTAACTAACTAACAGGATATTATAACAAAATGTCCATACACATCCAGAAAAGAGGGATTCTATTCGTCAATCAATGACACTTCGTGCGAAGATGGCCCTTGCCCTATCAATTTATTCAGCTCACGAAAGCCGCCCACTGTTGGGCATAGGCCTTCTCACCGTCACACCAACTTCGCCGGACCTCCGCTAATCTCGTCCAGAGTGGAGGCCGAGAACTGGCGGTCGTTCGGTGGGTAGGCCGCCTACCCGATGGGTCGATGACATTAACCCCCAGTTTCTCGTAAACTAACAAGCTGTTAATCTACTGTTAACAGCTGTCATATGACCAAAATGCATGCAAAAAAAATCACTGACAGCTGTTAACAGTAGATTAACAGCTTGTTAGTGTACGAGAAACCGGGGGTAAGGAAGACAATAGACGAGATTAGAATCGGACATGATTTTGGTAATTTCCTTCGATTTCAACACTGGTCATGATGCAGATGTAACCCAAAGTTTAGGGACCTAACTAAATCCTGTTAGAATCCTGACGTTTGCGATAGTAATTAGTGTGGAATTTGACAGCTAGACTAAATTGGAATTGTTCAGGATTTGGTCCGTGTAATATGGGAGCAGTTCAGTCAATCACGAGAGCAGTGTAAAAAGACGTCTGCGAGCCGCATGGCACAAATGGATTTCTTTGACACGGCACTTCTTTGAGCGATCCAGACTCGAACACTTTGATACTCGAAAGTAAAGGCTCCACTGTGTCAAAAGGCATGTTTTGAAAAGGTATGTCTGGCGAGCCTTTTAGAATAAGGTTTGTAAGGAGCGTACGGTCTGAAAAATGCGTCTCGGCTGTTCGGCTGTTTGGACAAGTTCACTTCTTAGGAAAATATCTTGTGAAAATACATAATTGTCAATCAATACTAATGAGTACGTTTTCTTATTGATAGATCAAGAATTAGTATTAAAAAAGAAAGTAAGAAATATGATATTAAATTTATATGTTTAGAAGTTTATAATATTGTTACTCTATGACAAATAAATGGCTGAAGGGGTTTGGATGAAATTTGGCATGAAAATAGACCAAGTTCTCCCATATAATGCTTCTTACAATACTGTCATAGAGAATACTTTGTTGAAGACTTTGTGAAATATATTTTAATCATTTCATGAATACTCACATAGCATCTTTTCTATCTATTGAACAATAAAAATAAAGATATAGATAGATATAGAACACTTTATTGTACTTAAAAAGGAAATTGTAATTACATTGGCATTAAACATATTATACACGCGCAACAACGGTAACAACCGATAAAAGCAAATAGAAATCGTTTCCCAAAACTAAGGCGCAATATTTCTTTTCACTTAATTTGTCGCGTAACCCACGAAACTCCGGTTTCCCTCCAACCGAAGCACATAATAAAATAGTCAGACCAAATGATGTCCTTACCCGCGTACCTTTATACTGAGTTATGGCAGACGGGATACAAAAAAAGAACATTCGGAAGGTTCATCTTCTTTTTAAAGATCTCTCCGAATAGCGAAGTTTCGCAATCGGCTCCGCATATTAATCTGTCTCTCACTAGACGGAAGAGCTCACCAGCTCTTACGACTCCAGTCTCTCCCTTAGATATTTTACCCAGGATCTGTCTGCCTCGTTGGTCTAGCGGTATCATGTCTGGTTGCCATGCCGGAGGTCGTAGGTTCGATTCCTACTAGTGGCCTCCGTACATTTTTACACATGGCCTCAGTCTGAGTGTGTTTCCATGTTTATGTCCTTGCCTGGTTACCATAGTACAGGGTATCCTAGTTTGGGACCAGGATAGGACTGTCTGGAAGCTATTATTATCTTTCGTTTCACCGAAGCCCGCGAAACCTGGTCGGACTCTTCCGACAAAATTACTAGTAAGTGAATAGGACTCCGGACTCAAGCGAGTAAGTGTAGTTAGTGTTTACGAAAGTGGCAGTTTGAAAACAATTGAATTTTGTTTCTCAGTGACCAGCTCTCCACTTATCATTTTAAGGCTGTAAAATAATTAGGTTCTTCATACATCTGATATCGTCGTTGTACTGCGAAGACCCAGTAAATCGGTAATTTTCATAAAATGTTGATCGATTCATAAAGTTAGCAATGCAGATCGACTCAGTTTTTTGTATTTTTTCCTCTGCGAACATAAGTAGCGCACTTTCGGAGATACACAGTAAGAAAAGTAATAAAATCATACAATTTTAAGCTTTTTCTCTGGTACAAGAAGTTAACTGACTTAATCATCACTTTCTCAGGTTAATCTCCAAAGACATCACTTTAAACCTCTTTGACTAATTTCGCTTTGATAAATTACAAAATTATATTTTTTTCCGTCCGAAACAAAGATGTAACTTAACTTAATTGTCAATTTTTTTTATTAAAAAGTACAGACACAAGCAATTGAATATTTCTTCCTGAGGGGTTCACGATCATGCAAAATATTATAATGGTCAACGAAAAAACGGTACATAGAATTAAATTAATTTCTCTGGTGATTCAAATCGGCGCTTACACTGTATCGCAACTCTCAAACATTCGCTCGCAAATGCAACTGTTAGAATTTTCATAAATATATTATACAGTCTGATAGCTAAGCGCTATCTTATGAATTGAGTTCAAACTTGACCTAATCGGACTTTCTGTACCTTTCTCTCTTACACTCGTGAGCCGACCAATTCTTTTCATTAGGACACACCTGGTACTTCGTAAACAAAGGGAAACGGCTAAAACTTGGGGGATCCGCACCGTTAAGATGTTGGTGAGGCCGAATGCTTGTAGTTTCTAAAAATTATAATATTACTGTTATATAGCGGTGGTAACGCAGCATCTTTACATTTGGGAAGTCGTGGATTTGATTCCCGACATGTGCCAAATAGTTGTAATTAATATTATCTTTTAAACTGACTGTAATATATGTTTTGTAGTTGTCGTACGACTTCTACGCTTCTCGCATGAAATTAACCACGCATTTAAGCAATTAGTGAAAGTGAAAGTGAAAAACATTTGTTTCTATTGTAACACAAATTACCATAACAGAAAAATAAAACAGAGTTGTGAAGAGAAACGAGAACACAAAAATAATAGTAACCGATACAATGATGCCGAAAACAAGTGCTGCAACAGAAAAAGGCTGCAGCTCAGCAAAATGCTAGTCAAAGGCGACTAGCGCTGGTTTTCTGCTGCATGCACCTGATTCGCTGAGGTATGAACAAATATACAATATATAAAAAAATTGTCATTTATTTAGTTATTCGTCTACGAAATCCAAAATTTGAAATTGTGTAATAAAAACTGAATTTGCGCGGCAGACGAGTGGTTAATCGTTAATTTTTTCATTTTACAATTTTTCGACGTTTCGGTACTTTTGCAAGTACCCTGGTCTCGGTAGACTGAGGTGACCGACGTTTTTTTGAAAGCATTAACTGTTAGTAGAGACTGACCAGCGAAAGCTGTCCACGGCTTTTTTTGCAAGACTTTTAAATACCAACACTTTTTCTGTCAAAGTTGTATTTCATAGTTTTATGAAAACGTGTTGATACTTTTATATTATTTTGAAAATATTAATTCATCCGCCTTTCTACCAACCTCAACAAAACATCAGTTAACTGCGCTTTGGCTGTATTGCTCGACACTGCGCTTTATTACACAGGGTTACTGGTAATTGTAATTAGCACTGAATTTCCATTTAATTAAATGTAATTAGTTACCGATAAAAACTGACGTGATTATACTCATGAATACAAACAACTTTCACTATGAAACATGAGGTGAAAACCTAATTTTTTTTTTAGATTTTATTTATGCCCATGTTTTGCAGTAAAATTTGTTTGTGCTTTACGTTGTGTTATTTTTTTTTCGGTTACACAAGTCACGTCTGCTAGCGCTGCTCTGCTTAAACACATGTCATAAAAACCATGTAGGCTGATTATTACGTCTGACTAATAAAAAGAAAAGTATCAACTCCGTTAATTCGGTGTATAGTTAATGTGGCCACATGTAGATTTTTTAAATTTGCCGCCGTTTTCTTGGGACGTCTTTCGCTAGCCAGACTCTATACTACCCTCGGCAAAAAAATATGAAGTTACTAAAATATTAAAATTATTAAATTATTAAAAAATATTAAATAAAACAGTAATTATCCGTTCAAATTCAGTTTTTATTATAATAAATATATAATCTTATAAATATATATAATAGATATATCTAGCGCTTGTGCTTTAAAATTGTGTGATAAGGCTTTATTTTAATTTCTAATTAATGCATTTAGGAAATCGACCATCGCATCGATAACACCTGGAAAAGCTACTGGTCCATGAAAGAGCTAATGAAGGGCAAGTTACCACTTACCCTGAAGCGAAAGCTCGTCGACATAATGCATCCTGCCTATATTAACCTACAATGCTCGAACCTGGTCTTCGACCGAACGTCAGAAGTCCAGGCTCAAGGTCTGCCAAAGGGCCATGGAGCGCAGCATACTGGGTGTGAAGAGGATTGATAGAATCCGGAACACAATGCTGCGTAGCAAAACAAAAATCGCTGACGTTGGATCTGCGACCGCAAAGCTCAAGTGGAATTGGACTGGTCACGTAAGCCGTATGGGCCCAGACAGATAGGCAAAAATTGCCACAGATTGGGTTCCACGCAATGGACATCGCAAACGTGGCAGACCGTGGAGAGACGACCTCACAGCTTTCCTACCAGATTCGCAAAGGGATGGCCGAGAACAGGGAGGAGTGGAGAATTCAAGGGGAGGCCTTTTCCCAGCAGTGGGACACTAAAACAGCTATATAAAAAAATGCATTAAGTATTCTATTCAAGTGTTTACGGTTGAGCATCCTTTACCATTTTATCACTCTTACCCCTTTTTTAGTCTATAGATAAGTATGTTAAGTCAATACTTAGCTTATAGTCAACAAGCGCTTTCAATTCCAATCATCATCTTCAGCCCACCAATATCCACTGTGGAACAAGGGCCTCTTGCTTTGCTTTGAGTTGTTCTTCTCCAGGTCTTTCCTGCTGCCTTTCCGATGTCAATTCCAATTAAAAAACTAAATATAAACGATCTTATTTATAATAAGTCGATTCCACTAAAACGCTTTTAAGGCGGAGTTAAAGCAGCTTTGTAACAGAAACTTCTCTCGTAAACCGGCTTAAACTCCTTCTTAAAGGTGTTTTAGTGGAATCGACTTTTTATAAATGAGACCGATAGACAACTTTTACTGGATATTCTTAGACTTTCCTATCCAAGCACAGCAACACACGTGTATAGTCCGCAGAGATCTTTTTGCCGGTAACGTGAACATAGTCACAGATAGTTGGCACATCACTTACTGTCTTTACAGTGTATGTGTGAGTAATTGACGTAGTGTGATGCGTAGTAAATTACTATTAGTCAATTACTAACACTGTTCTGTGATTACTAAAGTAGTCAATTACTCACACATACACTGTTAAGACAGTAAGCGATATGTGCAAACGATCTGTAACTATGTTCACGTTACCGCCAAAAAGATTTGTACGGACTATACCGTGTAGAGCGACCACATTCGGTAGCGCGGTTACCTTTGCAATTTTACGTTTCCCGGGTACCACCGCTGACATATGGCCGCGCGACGCCGGGCTACCTGACTGCTTACATTAGATGATGTAATAGGTTGGCTTTTGCGCGGGCAACGTAGATTTTCCTGGACATTTCGAGAAATATATCGGTAACGCCACTTTAAGATTGCAGGATGCGAGTCCGAATGAGAAATTCATTACATGTATTTTACTTTCTTGTGGTATTGTTAATGTGACAGATAATGTACTTGCCAGTACACCGGTACACCTTTTTAGGGTTCCGTACGCAACGGGTACCCCATTACTAAGACTCCAATGTCCGTCTATCTGTCACCAGGTCTGTCTATCTTGTGAACCGTGATAGTTAGACAGTTGAAATTTTCACAGATGATTTATGTTGCCGCTACAATAACAACTACTAAAAACGGAATAAAATAAATATTTAAGGGGGCTCCTAAACAACAAACATGGCTTTTTTGCCTTTTTTGCTCTATATTAATAACGGCAATAGGTAGACGCTTGAATATACAAATTTTGTACAGATAATGGTACCGAACGCTTTTTGTCCGAGTTTTTCTTATTTCTTGTGTCAGAAAATGTATAGGTACAAATATTACAAAATTTTTGCTAAGCATTCAACGGCGATACAGACAAGCAGTCTTATAGAAACGCGATTCCTAAAAAACAATATTTAATTGCAGTTCAACTTGGTCTTCCCTTTACGATGTATTAGTTATACTGCTTTGAGGAGTGTTGTAGAGGTTTTTATAAATTACAATAATGTTAAAGTCTACCAGTGTTATTTATAAAAAAAAACGATTCCACTCAAACAATCTCAACTAAATTATGATTTATAAAGCCAAATCTTTACATTAGTTAAGCAATAAGTCCTGCGCAACTAAAGTCACGTTAAATTTCCATTAAACCTACTTTAAGCAGTGTCTTTAATCTGTTGTGTGTATACTCTCTCCCTGAGAGAAGGCCTGTGCCCTACAGTGGGACGTATATAGGCTGCTTATGTGTATTTTGCACCACATGAGTCAATGAATGTCAAACACAAAAAGCTTTTTCTCTCAGTGTTGCCAGATGAGGCGATTATGGCGGCCAAAAATTGTAATTGCACCTACTTTTCTTCGTCTTAGGAGGTACATTTTCGATGTTTTCCATCGTGTTTTAAGTTTTTTCAGTTCAGCCTTGGACTTTAAAAAAAAGTCGCATAGCTTCTTCAGTTCCTTTTTAGGAATTAACAATAACAAAGCGTCTCTGACACAACCACAGACTACATAAGAATGAATGAAATGCATAATATGACATTAAAAAAAACAACAGCGTTTTAGCTCGAACTTTTTATACTTAAATCATAAATAGCTAAAAAGCCCACTAAAGTGAAATAGCAACTTATTTAAAAAGTCTCTAAGAGAGGCATTACTTATTTATTTATAAATAAGAAGTAAGAAGGTTATTAAGCTCATACTCTCTCCCTGAGAGAAGGCCTGTACCCTACAGTGGGACGTATATAGCCTGCCCATGCGAGAAAGTAAGACTGCAAATAGTAGTAGGTACGAAATTTTTTGAGATCACTAGTCATTGTAATCATTACATCTCTATCCGTAATACAACGAAGAATAAACCAATTAAAATACAAACAAAACATAAGCCTTTACTCAAACATAAGTCAGAAATCAATACGCTTGGGGCGAAAGCCTAATTCTTACGAAGCCTTCGTGAAAATATTTTGAGCGTAGAGTTATAAGCACTGATTAAAATAGACTGAGTATAAATAAAACTGTAGGCAAGGAGATTGTTAGTTGTAGGTTACACCCAAGATTTCCATCCTTAGCTTCATAGTTGGGCAATTCGGTATTTGATACGATCAACAATAAATTATTTCATATGCTCGATTAAAACAAAAATTACAAAATATCTCGGAAAATGTATCTCTTTTAGTCAATTAATAGTTATTACAATTTTTAAATAGATTAAACATAAAAAGAGTGCTCGGAAACGTGACGTCATAAGTCAGTATTTTCATACAAAATTCCGTTTTAAAAGTAACTAATTTGATATTTTGTCAAATACCCAATTGTGGCCATTGGCTGCCTCGTTGGTACAGGGGTGTCACTTCTGATTGCCATGCCGGAGGTGGTGGGTTCATTTCCCACTGGGGGCCGCCGTAAATTTGTACAAATGGCCTCAGTCTGGGTGTATTTCCATGTTCGTGATGTCCTGGCTAGGGTATCCTAGTTTAGGACCAGGACCGGTGATTGTGTTATGTGTAAGTTACTTGTTTGTTTGTTTTATTTTGCGCAGCTGGTCTGTGGCATTATTACGAATAACCTATCTCTTTCTAAATATCTAGCAGTACTCAGAAATTCCAGTTTTGCAATGATCCGTTGCGTTTCCACGCTCACTCAGTGAATAAATGAACAGGGGCGGGTGTTCTGACAAGAATCCTTCTTGTCAGATACTCAGAACACTAGCTCATGTCGGAAGCACAGCGGCCTGTCGGTTAGTCTCATGTTGTGGAAGTGTGTATTTAGTGATCAGTGGCTTGTCAGAACTACTATTGCTTTGCGCAGATCACTTATCCAATTTGGTAGGCTACATTTAAGGCGTTTTGAGTCTCTTTGCCTTGTCTGTATTTTGTTCTTATTCTCCATAATTCCGCGTACTGGTTTATGGCTCGTAATATTGGCCATTTCCTGAACTGATAGCACCCAGATCCCTACTTTTAGTATCATCCATACTAAAAGCAGGGATCTGGGTGCTGTCGCTGTAATTTTCAAGCCCTTTCTAGCGAGTAAAAACACTTTTTTTGTTGAATCTCGAACGACTCCCGAGTATTATGATAAAGCAGAAGTTTGCGAAATATTAAAATTTAGACTCCTCCCCCCCCCCGGCTGAATGTTTGTTTGTAGAAACACGAAAATAATCAAGGCAGTAGTGACCCTTCCCTACATTTAATGAAACCTACACTGCGCATAACTTGATACGCACATGGCCGGTTTTTGAAGTTGGTTAAAAATTGCAGCTAATTTGGTATACTGCAGAATCCCCCTTTTTAGAACTAGTGTTCCTTATACTTTATTGAAATAAGTAAGGACTTAACATTGTGCATATGTCGCAGACATATCGTCTAGCATGCCGTATTACAAGTAGGCACGCCGGATCAAAAAACCTCGCTGTAATGTAATGCGGCTACTTCGTGTCCAGCCAGATTGGGGGGGGGGCATGCGTTCTACAAAGCAGCGTTTAACGAAATCCTTTATTATCAGCAAGAAGCAAAGTAGGGTTACTATAAATTATATAGAACAGAACTAAAAAAATATTACTTTTGAAGTCACAAAATATTTACAAAAATCATAAATATTGTTAAAAGTATATAAAACTTTTTTTGTATGAGTCACCCAAACGGTAGTATCGTCACAGGAATGTTTCTTAAAAATGAGATAATTGTTTGTTCGCTCTAACAAACGCTCTAATGACCAGTTGGAAGCGGCTTGCATCCAGCGTCTTCCTGCCACTTAGATGAAGTCTTCTGTCCATCTTGTGGCTGGTCGTCCTACGCTGCGCTTGCCGATATGTGGTCGCCATTTGAGAAATTTTCGGCCCAATGACTTTGTTTTCTAAGTTACGTTCATTTGTGAATTTATAATAGCAATACCACTCGCTAACGCTGAAGGAAAACATCGTGAGGAAACCAGTGTGTCTGAGGTATTCACATAACTGAAAAACGATGAGTGGTATGCCTTTTGTTCCAATAAATGTCTTCTTTCTTTCTTTTTTTCTTTCTATCTTTTCTTTACGCTCCTCAGCGTTTAAAATTGCCAATCCGCTGTGTATAGGCTGTATTATATTATGCATTTATTTTGTAGGTATTCATGTATATTATGTGCATATATATGCATAGAATCATAGTGCATAGAATCGCTCGTAGCCCCGGCTGCCTGAGTGATCTTAAACGATCACGAAGGTTAAGCAACACAGGGCGCGTTCAGTGCATGGATGGGTCGCCATCTATGCCTAACGCTAGTGGCATTTTTCCGAGCGGTTCCGTGCTTCGCAAGGCACGTTAAGCTGTTGGTGCCGGCTGCCGTCGATAGATGGCAGTCGTTAAGCCAAGTCAGAGGCCTTAGGGCGGCTTGACAACTTCTGACAGTAGACGAGCCACTTTATTTACGTACATCCATCTACCGTCTATATTCTTCCTGAAATCCACTCTATCGAAAGGTTGTCTGGAAGAAATTGCTGTAAGCGATAAGACCGCCAGTCGTATACCACTACATACCTATATAAAAGAAATTATATGTAATTCTTTCACCTGGTTGTGCAATAAAGTGTTCTTTATCTTTATCTCAACCGTGTAAAGACAAACGGGAAAAACAACAATAATCCACTTTCATTTTCGAAGAGCCGCCTGTTATTCCCCGGTAACACTGGGAGATAGAAGCCACTGAAAATTTAATGCATCCGCCCACGTCTATAAGAGACAAAATAAATTCCCGGACCACGGTCGTTCCTTAGACGGGATAACCGGGGGCGTCTACTCAAGATGACGATCGGCCGACCGACCGCACGTGGGTCAGTTGTTCGCTTCGATCAGACCATAAATAACTGCTGAAAGCAGGGAACATTTTGAAGTTCTTAATCTTAACTCAGATCATGGTTTTATAATAGACCCTTCGCCAGATTCTGAATTGACCAAGTAAACAATTATGTTTATAATCTGTCACGTTCTTTTTTGAGAAATCTGAAGAATAAAAGATACTTTAATATTTAATTCTCTTCTTAAATTTCATCATTACTGCGAGGGCTTGGGAACATCGAAAGTTTCTTGCATTCTTCTCTTTTATGGGGCAGGTTGTTGGGGTTAGCCCATATTTGTGCTAGTTGCTGGATCTCCACTTTATTATTTATTTAGTGAAATACTCAATCCAGAAACAGAAAGAAAAGCAGTAAGGTGCTAAAATAAAGCTTTATTGACTCCACGTAGAATCCCTGATTGGGCTAGGTGGCATTTATAAATTAAGTAGGGACTCAGCAAAAAGACAAGTCTGTTTGCTTTAATCGGCTTTCCTCGCCCGGGCTATTAAAAGAGACAATTTATACAAGAGGTTTAGCAGAATATTAAGAAAATGTCACAGCTGTGTTGTTCGGAAATAAAAGTCTCCTTCGAGAAAATATGCTCTGTACAGTGCGGTCGAAAGCTGAACATATTGGACTTTAGCTAGCAGTTGTATTCAAGATGGAGTGGAATTAAAATTTATCGATGTGATGTCGACTTAACCTACTATACAATCAGCAACAAGCATAAATTAAGGAAGAATAATTAAGTAGGCCTTCTGGAAAACGAAACAATATCAAAAAGTCATTTATTGACATCTCTGGCTACAGCCTCATTACGTTTTGTTTGACAGATAGATATAGCTGAGGTATATTTGGTAAAGCCAACCAAATTAACTTTAAAGAAGAAGATGGCTAGAGGATGCCAGAGTGGCCTGAGGGGGCTCAAGAAGAAAAAAATGGTCAGAGCCTTTGCCCAGCAGTGAGATTCAAATAAGTTACATTCAAAAATCAAAAGTTTCTTCATAAAAATCCCAACCCAAAACATATTCGACTGAATAAATCAGAAACACAATCTCCAGTCTCAATAAATACAAACATACTTTATTCCCGACCCCAAAGAAGCGCGTAATCCATATTATGAATACGCATTAGGCTATGGCTTATGAAGCAAGAAAGACGTCAGCCACATGCGAGAAAGCCGTTCAAAACAATATCTCAGCTTTTGCGTCGATCGACAAATGCCGGGTCTGGAGTCACAGCCTGGAAAACAACAAAATCTGGGCAGCTTTTGCTGTCATCCAGGTTGACTGAAAGGAAGCAAGGCTGCCTTTATCCAGGCTATGACATCAAGCTCGATATTTATAAATCGATGCGAATGCTACAATATTAATTTTCGAGCTGAAAAGTGTCATAATAGTGGGAAAAGCATTACGAATCAATAAGCAGTAAGGCCGCCCATTGTACTTTTTCATTGTAACTTTCATATTTTATGTCTCGCTTCTTGTGTGCAATAAAGAATATTCTTATCTTATCTTATCTTCACTAAAAATAACTGCACCTCATCACGGTATTTGCATGGGATTTAAATACAATTATTCCGATTTAATCTAAATTAATTCAGCAATTGAAGGGTGTTTACACGACAAACATACATTTATATGCTTGCATATTCAAAATTTCAATGAGATTAGCAAATATTTTTATCTAGGTTATCAGTATAACTGCACCCTCTTATTCGCTCGCTCTGGTGCCGGTCTTATTTATAAAAACTTGATTCCTTAAAACACTTTAAAAATGCCGATTAAAATAGTCTGTGGTGGAGATTTTACAAGGAAAAGATGTAGCCACAGATTAAATAAACAGACTTTTAGATTAGTTTCAGAGGAATCGGGTTTTTATAAATAAGGCCGTCTGTCTTTAACCAAAAGTGTCTTGTTACACTGTGGCCGGATCCGGGCGACGGCATCGCCTCTCACGCCATTAGCCATGAAAGGGCCGATTGGGTGGAAGAGATTAACATCCACGGCTGAGTCTAGACTGCCGTAGATAAGCTACGTTATACCTCTGGTATCCTGGTGAACTATGGTTCAAAGAATTGAATTTTACGTTCAACAAAATTATCGAACCAGAGCGCAAATCAAGGTTGAATTTCGGGTATATTTTTTTACTATTAGGACATATGATGGACATTGTGCCCTTTAGAAGACGTCATTATTCGTTATGTAGGTGACACCTGTGACCACACCTAAGTTCAAGTAAGAATTCTTTGAAGGTAGTCGACAGGTCTTGGGAGATATTATTACAATATGAAAAAAAAAACAATTGCAGGTTGTCTATGTAGAATTTTAAAAAAAGATGGGTAGGACGTTAAACTCATAAGTAGATGGACGTTGGACTTCGATTGAAATACTGAAGCTACAGTGGCTGACAGCTAATGGTCAACGAAACATATTTTTTGAATCAATTCATAACTGAAAAGGCATCAATCACCCGATTCAGGTTTGAAATTTGAGTTGGAGTAATATTTGGGTTGACACAATCAATTTCGATGTTACTAATAATTCGAGACGTTAATAGACCATTTCAGCTATCAATAATCCAATTGAATCGTTGAATATAGATCTATCCATTTATAATTTCAAATAAAAAATAAATTTATATAGGTATTCATTTTGTTGCACTAACCCGTGCTGAGGACAATTTTAAGAAACTATTTAGAGGCTAAAAATTCCCCCATGTCGGGACTTAAACCTGCGACCTCTGGCTAACCGTACCGTGTTTAAGTCCCGATATAGGTGGAATTTTTAGCCTCGAAATAGGTTTTTAAAATTAATTTTTGTTAAATAAAAGTAAAAAAGGAAATATAGAACAAACATTTTCAGGTACCTACTGGAAATATAACTACAGAGACTTAGATTGTTAAAACTTTTGGACATTCCGATAACAAATAAAATATCATTACTTTATTCTCTGCTGTTTATATTTGCAGCGTCTAGTAGTAACTACCAAGCACACTAGAAAGCTTGAAATGACCATTCAGATGCAGATTGAAGTACGGATGGTGAAGAAACATATTCGCCAACCGAAGTAAAACGCAGAGGCAAAAACTAATAAAGTAACAAAATACAAGAGAACAATGTAATCACACAACAATGTAAATTATTGACAGAGCCCCACAAAGTAACCAGCGACATCCTGACCCAAGCAATAAAGTTAACCGAACGCTTAGCGCGAGAAACGACCGAGGCATCTGGCGAAAATTTTTAAAATATTACCCGGAGACATGTTTCGGATAACCAGCCAAGCTTAGTACTATGCGAGCCACGAACCTCGTTTGCTCCGTATTGAATCCGTGAAATTTTTAATTACATAGAAAGCTTTTTAAGTGAATGCACTTAGAGAGGTTTTACTGGAATCTTTCTTATATTACTCAGCAGCATATTCATGAAAACGCGAAACGTATCACTTGACAGCTGTTCTATAAGTCAGAGTTAAATTTCATTGCATTCTTTGTATTTTGGCAATCGCGACAAAACCCGCATTTAATAATGTAATCGCGAATACAGTGGTAGTGAAAGTGATATTGACTTTAATTTCACTTCCACTGCCATTTTATATGCGATCATATAGTTTTACATTAGTAAATACGGGTCTTATAGATTAATGTATTGTACAATCTTGGTTTCTAAAACTTAATATGTATAGTTATGGAAGAGTGGGATCTCCTGGCACAGGTGTTATACACTTAAAAGGAGGTCTCAGCCTTGTAAAATATGTTTGTAAAAATTTTGTTTTAGAAATAAATATTTTTCATTTTTTTTTTCATGTAACTTTATTATTAAGTTTAACCCTAGATCACTAAACATATTTTAGAGTTACACAATCACTAAACATTAGTCATTTTGACTAACAAAATGAAACTATAATATATAACTGAAAAAATACTTTTATTTAAGAGTAACGTAGTAATTATGTAAGGATATTTAATAATGTATATTTTAAAGTTATAATACTCCTTAATATACTATTCCTGGCAGTCTGAACAGACAGTGATGGTATGTTCGCCCCAAATGGCCTTTCTGCAGGAGTAGCATGACACTTTGGCCATCCTGTGCTTCTGGTATGGGCAAACTGCGCAAATTTTGCGTTTGTTTGGCTATGCTTGAGAAGTACTCGCCACAAAATTTTCCATTTGCAGTATATCTTTGATACTGGCCCTAATATTTTTCCTCAAAGTTACACTTTTGTATCGTTCCTGCAACCACGGCTCAATAAAATCGTCTGCCAATTTTTGAACAAATGCTCTGCGTTTCAGAAGAATTGAATCGGCTCCACGATATCCTTTGCTTCGCTTACAGGTCCAGGTATAAATTGAATAAGGTTACGAGCTGATGTGCGAGTCCCTAAACTGCGTGGTGTAGTTGCCCATTTGTGTTTATTTTTTCCATATATGTATGCTTTACCTGGATTGATCACCGGATTTTGAGGTAAAGCCGATGGTTGTTGTGCTGCGATCGCTCAGGAGAGCTATCATCGGAGTGAATAATCATTTTTCTGTTTCGGTTACCTCTGACTATGTTTATCTCCTAATCAGAAGACACCACAGTTTCTTCATCACTTGCGTCGGTGTATACGCAAAAACCCTGCTCTAAGTAATCTTCCTATTCAGACTCTGAAAGTTCACCAGGAAGACGTACATCTTGGTCATCATTCTCGTCGTCAGATTCATTCAAAATCTACCGAATTTTCTCCTGATCTCGTATCAAATCCATCTAAAGCAAAATAAATGTTATAATTTTTACGTATCAATACTAGTTATTATCACCTACCTACACTAATAAAGTAAATAAATTTTAATTAGATTTCATAACAAAGCAATAAAATTATCAGAAAGCAATTCAAAACTGTTTATTTATACAAAACTTCAATAAATAAATAACAATAATCATAACACACCTCGATTCACTTCACACGCGTAGTCACTAATCATTAGTCTGTGAGACTAATAATTTGTCATAGCTCCGGTAATAAAGAACGTGCGAACGCAGTGCATGCGCACGGGTCACTAAAACAATCAATTAGGAGGGTACTGAGCGTGGTGAGGCGGAGAAGTGCCGGGAACATACCTAAACTACGAATTCGCGAAGGGGTTGTCGCCTGTGAGACTAATGTTTAGTGATCTAGGGTTAAGTACGTACTATTCGTATTTGCACCATCTACCCGTCTCTCTTTCTCCTTCGGCAACCTTTCCGTCACAAGGTTGTCTGGAAGAAATTGCTGTTCGCAATAAGGCCGCCCATTGTACTTTTTCATTGTAACTTTCATATTGTATGTCTCTTGTTTCTTGTGTGCAATAAAGAATATTCTTATCTTATATTAAAGCGATTGCATTTACTTATTGATACTTTTATTGCACTTTAAAAAAAAATCGTACAATGCGGCGGACTTAATGCCATAAGCATTTTCTACCAGTCAACCGCATTTATTTATTAGGTAAACTATCTACATCTGAAATTAAGGTCATAAAGTGGGTACACCAGTAGCTTCACAATCGTGAAGCCTTGCGTTCGAATCACGACATGTAGCTATGATGTGGATTTTCTGTGTTACGTGCATACCCGACGCTTAGTTAGCGATTGACATTGACATTGTCTTTTCTGTGGATGAAGCTGAAAAGTTAGAATCGGAATTGGACAAAGTGTACCTACTCTATATAAAAGTAAGTTCCAGCCTGAACCAGATTTAGATGTTACTTACTGTTTTTAGACAGTGAGGAATTTTAAAAAGATTCCAGTAAACGCCTATGGGAGGCGTTAAAAAGGGATTCAAATGGAACCAAAAGGAATAGCAAAGTGCGGGTAGTAACCCCAATTTTTCAGATCCGATACTGGCCAGTTTATAGCCGATGCATACGCTATAACGCTCGATGAAAACTGCGCTGCGGTCGCGAGAACTTTGCGGACGCGAGTTTTATTTAAAAATCTGGGACCGAGAGGAAGGTTCTGCAGGAAATGGCTTTTATTAAAAAAAGGTAAGTGGAGCGTTTTAGGTACTAAAAAGTATCAAGCAAATGCTATTGAATATTTGTGGCTGTGTGTACGTTAAGGTGGCAACTGTCCTAACCTACTTTAAAAAGCGTTTTTTTCTAAGTACCCGAAACCGGCGTACATTCATAAAATAACTAATTAATGTTGATGAAGCGAAAGACGTCTTTCAAGATCGTAGCAAACGGCAAACCCTGATCTGCCTACTTCACTGGGATACAGGCGTGAGTTTATGTAATGTATTTTTTTTTTAACCACAGTCAGTCAGATTCGATCCAAGAGTATTGCGAAGCTAGGAAATTATTGAAGATTGACAACTATATTGTAAAAAACTAAAAAATATTGGTTTTAATACAGCATTTCTAACCTAGCCCTAGATTTCGTGAAAATAAAAATGCATGAAACCACCGTTAAGCCACTGTTTTGATAATTGTATAAAATTAAAACAAATAAAAATGAGATTTTTTTTTCAAATTTGGGAAAAATCTTTGGCCTTTGCGTCTACGTAATGAAATGATTTATACAGCGTCCAGTGGCACCTTTACTCACACTCGGATGCTGCAGTGCCTGGGATATTGTTTTTAGAAGGAGTAGGCTTGCCCAGCACCTGGGCTGGTTAGTAATCCTTAGCGCAATTTTCTCGTTTCAGCGCTATGTAACACGTTACAGAGATTTTGATTAGGTACATTGATTTTAGCAATGACAACGTAACTGTTCGAGTGGAGTGGTACGTTATGTCCGCATGTTCTTTACGTTGTGGCTTATTTAAACGCTATGGTACGTATACTATATTTTCTTCGTTATTTCTTTGATTGTTTCTGTTTATTCCATATAAGGCCGATAAATGTAAATTATATCTTCGTAAAATGGTTTAACTTCATTCTTGGCTGTCTTTTCCGACGCAAACAATATTTTTCTCCTTCAACGTTGTCTGACGAAAGTAATTTTTGTCTTAGTTTCGTCCAAGGTTTTTTTAAATAGTAAAGTAGCCTTTTCGAAAGTCGAGTAAAAAAAGTTTTTATTAAACATGGTCTTAAATCTTTTCGGAGCACACAAAGGTTACTTTAATATTTCCACGTCCCAGGTCTATCTCGTGGCTGGCAAGAGGCGGCGGTTCTTAAAAATCCCATTAAAACGAGTGTAGGTACTCTTGAAAATATTGCGCAAGTTTTTAGTGTTTCGCTCGCAATTTACGTGCCACCGGCGAAACTAGTGTCTTTCAGCAGAGCAGACGACGAAACGGAGCCTTCCCTTTCAATCACTCCGCCATTACTTAATTTAAATTACGATCGTGAGTGGATGTTGTTGGCTTTTAAAGTTATTAGTGGCTATCACGGAATCATATCATATAGGCTTTGATGTATAAGTTTAAGATGATTTGAGAAAAGATGGTCAGAGTGGAGTTTTTTTTCCCGCTGCCTTTTTCTCCACTACAAATACGGCCCGAAGGCAGCGGCTAACATAGTAACATAGTACATTGACATTCAGCAAACAGAATGTAAATTCTTTACGTTGAAATAAATTATTGATTTCTGATTTCTGATGCTATTTTATGTCTGGCCGCGGTGTTAGTGTTTTACTTCCTTTGGACTCAAGGGATCTTATTAGTTAGGTACTTGAACCAACTTATGTATTATAAGATGATTTGAGAAGAGATGCTCAGAGTTAAGTTTTGTTTTATGCTGTCTACAACAACTCAACCAATGTAGGAACATAGTCAATGTTCAAAACAAACAAAACATAAATTCTTTTCATTGAAATAATTTATTGATTTGATTAGATCAGTTTGCTCTTACTGACAGCTATAATTATTATATGGCAGTAAAACAATGCAATAGTAACCGCATACACGATATAATCGCCAATCTGCGGTGGGCACGCGTGGTGACTTAGCCCATACTCTCTCTCTGAGAGAAGGCCTGTGCCCTACAGTGGGACGTATATAGGCTGCTTATGACACGATATAACATGATTAACTTCTCGAAATAATATGTTTTACTCGTTAATATGACCAAGCCCTATGGGGCCAAGCAATAAAACACAAGACATGTTGCTATGGAAATACTCTCACAAAAAGGTTGAAAAGTATTTTATTTGTCAACAAAAAAATTCCTGTGAAATGAAACAACTGGTTAGTTTTGGAATAGCCCAAAATAGAAGAAGCAGCGCTCGTCGTAGAATTAGAAGGTTTACTCTGTATTAAGGGGTCTGAGTCGTCCGAAAGAGCGGTGGTAGCGGAGCAGTAGAACGCCGGCTTCTTATTCGGGAGGTCGTGGGTTCGAATCCCAGCATATACCAATATCTTTGTTTTCTAAGTAACGTACATTTGTGTAGCAATACTACTCGCTAACCGTGAAAGAAAACAACGTAAAGAAACCGGAGTGTTTGAGGTATTCGCATACCTCAGCACTTGAAATTGCCAATCCGCGGTGGGCACGAGAGGTAGGTAATTAAGCCCATACTTTCTCTGAGAGATCGCCTGTGCCCTGCAGTGGGACGTATAAAGGTTACATAAAAAAGCGTCTGACAGTAGAATTATACTTTTACTTCCTATGTCCATTATTATTATTATTATTATTAAAATCCTTTATTGCATTTAAACACAGTCTTGCACATAGGCGAGCTTAATGCTACTTAGCATTATCTACCAGCTAACCTAAGTTATGAAGAAAACATTAACAAGTATTGCAACTTACTAGTAAAATATTAAATAATTATACTTACTTATTACCTATTTAGACCTCGATATATAAAATATGATAGCGGGGAAATATTATACAAATACAACATAATAATAAATAAATACTTGATACAATAAATAAACACATAAACCCAAAGATTAAGGAAAGATATTGTGATATTATACTTATAATAAACTAAGACAAATGCTGGAGATTTAGGTACTGTAGGTGGAGTTAGGACCTGTAACGAGTACGATTCTTTAACAACTGGCGGGTTTTAAATTATGCATCATAAGGTCGGTTCAGTTCCGTACGTTTATTGTTCTCTATCTATCTATCTATCTATTATATTTTATCTCTCTCTCACACTTTTTCTCTGGTATAACAAAATTACTGAATCAAATTCATTATACTTAGTGGTGCGAAACTGAGCTGACCCTCTGATGCATTATAATTTGTACCCACGGTGCGGGATTCTTTTCGAGTCATGAGAGATTTAGCTGTTAGTCAAGCCGAGTTAGAAACTTTGCTAGATTGCACTTCGACGGTGAGTTCGCAAGCGCCTGTGTTGTTCTGTTGCGAAACTTGGGCGAGGCAGGTACAGTCGATGTCAGAAGAACCCAGGCCTATTCACGTGACATAATTTTTAAGCGCCGAGGACGGGCGGGGGCCTGTTTCATAGAACTACAAATAATAAAAACATGTTCTTTTCGAGGTTAACACGACTACTAGACATTTACGTATCTGAATTAACGCGTTTTTTTTGCTATCCGATTCAAATCTCTGAATTCTATCATTATAATGCAATGATCAACTTCAAGAGGTGTCTAATTTCGTAGAAAAATCAACCTCTGCTTCTGGTACACAAAGTAAAATTTTCAATATTTTAATTTTTATCAAAAAGTAACATTTTCTTAGTAAATACGACCAACGTTGCCAAATTCGTATCAACTATTATTATTGTCAATATACAATGCATTAACACAATCTAGGCCTTCTTTTTGGATCGTCGTCGTCGTCGTCGTCGACGCGTACAAAATACGTCGTAGGTACTTATGCATAATAATAATAAATTCCACACAACACAACCACTTGTCCTGGTCCCAAACTAGGATACCCTGTGCTATGGTAACCAGGCAAGGATATCACTAATATGGAAATTCATCCAGACTGAAATATTAGTACAAATCAAGTGCGGCGGCCTCCAGTGCGAATTGAACCTACGACCTCCCTTTTGGTAGTCAAGCGTATTAACCGCTAGACCAACGAGCGGTCTGAAGGCAGCATTACACGCACGCAATCTACTCCGTGCTTCGCAAGGCACGTTAAGCTGTTGGTGCCGGCTGCCGTCGACAGATGGCAGTCGTTAAGCCAAGTCAGAGGCCTTAGGGCGGCTTGACAACTTCTGACAGTAGACGAGCCACTAGTCTACAAGCCTCCACCAATCCGGACTTGGCCCCCGTGGTGGAGTATGGCCTATACCTTCCTCAGGGAAGAGACCCGTGCCCCTTGGTGGGGACATAATGGGTTGATGATGATGATGATGAATCTACTCAGTTTGTCAAGGCCGACTTTAGGACCGAAACGTAAAGATTGATCTGTCAGGAACGTGGCAAGTGGTAGTCCCTGGTCTCTTCTTACCTCTCTGGGATACAGGCGTGAGTTTATGTATGTATCTACGTAGGGATTGGTCAGGTGTCGACTGTACCTAACCTAGTATATTATATATATACTTTGTGACCCTAACTAGGAATAAAATTAGCTATGGTCTCTGTCTCCCTCCGGGGTACAAGCGTGAGTTTATGAATGTATGTAGTACTACTCTGTAGGTAGTACTCTGGAACTACTCTGTCGTATTAGGCGCAGCCTGTAAAGATAGATGTAAGTGGATAAATAAATAAATAAAATAAATAAAATAGTCCTGACGGTGTTGCAAGAGGAACAACAATTTGTAAGCGGGTTCAGCTTGCAGGTATCTACGGTAGCTCTTGGTGCCACAAATATAAAATTTGAAATTGTGGCACCATGGAAGCTACCGTGTATTCAATATGGTACAAAAATAGGATAAATCTATTAAATGGCCTCCGTACGGATAGTTTTCCATGTTAGTGATGTCCTTGTCTGGTTACCATATTAATTACGTGCAAAACAGTGTAAAAGAGCGAGCCACGTAAAAATTGCTGCTGCAATTTGCGACAGTTAGACGTAAAAAACGTGCATTTGAACTGAATAAATAAAAACCGGCCAAGTGTGAGTCGGATTCGCGCACAAAGAGGCGACGCGAAAAGAACGAGTGTAGCTAGTTTTACTAAGTTCCTATGCAACAAAACGGACTAATAACGCAAATTAAGCGATACATTTCGGTTTTACCCCAGATACCTACCTATCGGCGAAGTCAATTGAAAGTCCCCTTCATTTGAAGCGCCGCCAAAATTCTAATCAAAGCCCGTGGACCGGCTTAAAAGGAGCTACTAAGCCGATTAACTATGAAAGGGCTAATTGGTAAGAAAAGATTAAATCGGTAACCCGGCTGATCCGAGGGTTCTGAGACATTTAGGAGTCTAATTAAGAGTAAAACCGCAACTGGTAAATGGAAAATTTGAGGACCAAATCGACGAGTGATAAATCGTTGTATTTAATTAAAAGCTTCCTATACCTCATTCATGGTTTATTATGATAATTACATGTATATCGTAGCTTAATGTGACGCGGCCCTACACGTCAAGATTTTACTTCTAAAATGTTTGCTCGTCACACGCTAAATATTTAAGCAACGTATTTCATACGATGTGAATCAACAGAAAGTACCCGAAACCGGCATGACGAATTAATGTTGAGGAAGCGAAAGTGATCTGTCAGGATCGTGGCCAGTGGCCGTCTCTGGTCTCTGCTTACACCTCTGGGATACAGGCGTGAGTTTATGTCTGTATGTGAATCAACGCTCATGAAAAATGTATTTTGCTAATGTCATCATTGTTTTCATTAGTATTTTGAATGACTCGCAATAGTCCAATGCGCATACTCTTAACAGATTTAATGCCGATAGTCTATTAATAAAACATTATTATAATTTATAAAACCCCTCATGGTTATGAAAACCACGAAGGAGGCCTATGTCCTGCAGTGGGCGTCAAATGACTGATGATGATTAATTGAATACTAGTTTATAAGGTAAACTTAATTATCTTAATTCCCGACGTTTTGGAACCGTTGCTGATACCGTTCCATGGGTACATTAAAGTGGCGAGTACATTCAATTTATTGCAGTGAAGGTCGCAATTAGACACGATAAATAACTATTTTTAAAACGTTAATTATTGTAAATATTACATATAATTCCATTTGTAGGCAATAAGTAAAAAATATAAAAAATCCTGCCCACTTTTAGTACCATTTGCAGCACCAGCAACATTTTTCAGGAAACAAAATCTCAATAGTAGCTGGCACAATATAAATTGGATACAATAGCCGCAAGCGATAAGCTAAAAGAAAAAATAAATGACAGCTCGCAAAACAATTGACAACTCTCGATCTGGCCACTCGACCCGCGGACGTTATCGAGGAAAAAAGCTGGACAAACAAGGGAAGGGAGGCGAAAAAAAATATGAAAACAACGTACGGGGACTCGCGATGTAGATATCTCTTTTCCTCTGGTAGACTGAATAAAATTTCACCGGCTCCTAGTCATATTGTTTTTGACATTTTTATTTTTGGTGCGATGCAACGATATTGTTCCATTTTTGAAATGAAGTGCATTTTCGTGTGGATTGTTCAAATAAATTTAGGCATAGTTTGTAGTGGCTGATTTATTTGAACATTATACTGTTGGTAGATGGTAGAGTAGCAGTTACTTACTCTTTTTAGGGTTATGTTTTTACAGTATGTGTCATTACGGCAGACCAACAAATAATTAAAAATGAAGCCTCCAAAATTTGACAAGCTTTTTAACATTTTGTTTACACTATCCTAAAAACAGTAATACATAACAGTCTCAAACATGGTGTTTATAAAAACCAAAAATACAAAAAACCGCCTATCTAGTGGTTGGACTGCGTCTAAGGGTTCTTCCATTAATTTTGTCGAAATGAATGGAAGAAAAAATTTTTAGACGTTTAACGTTAAACGACTTAGACGT
Organism: Yponomeuta malinellus; assembly: GCA_947308005.1. NCBI lineage: Eukaryota > Metazoa > Arthropoda > Insecta > Lepidoptera > Yponomeutidae > Yponomeuta > Yponomeuta malinellus. The sequence continues at coordinate 6,696,566 of OX371006.1, read as the reverse complement.
TTGATTGTGTGGTGATACGAAACCGTCGATGCGCCGGTCGGGTTCGCATTTGGAAAGTTTTTAATATTACGTTGTCGCACTTAAAATCTTTTGAACACCGAATATAAAATTCTGACCTACGGTTTGTTTTTTACGCGATGACGCCTATAGGAACCTAAAATATGAAGGTTGACTAGATAGATGACAAGCAATCAAAAGAAAATGTCCTACCTAAAGGGAATCTACGGGTGACGTAATGGCCCAATCAAAACTTCCATTAGCATCCTGACTACACCAGATTGTCTTTGTAGACATCAAAAGTTCCAGCAAAATTGCGTTCTAAAACGTTAGCAATAAAATTTATTATTACTTTTTCGTTCCAAAACGTTAAAGGTTAGAACATTAGTTAAGTCCTAGATAAGGTTAAAACCAAATATTTTATTTAAACACGAGTTCAAAATATGTTAAATGCCAACCAGTACTTATGTCCACTATTTATTTTATTAATTTGGAAGAAACTTAAGGAACTCATACCAAATTTTAACAATTTGATGATAAAATTTTTGCTGTATCAACAAAAGGTCGTAAATTTACACAATTTTACGGGTATTGTAGAAATCACGTCCATCTTAACATTTTTCATAAGCCGCTCGTAACATACCTACGTCTATGGTCTATGTGCTGTGAACAGTGCCGGCTCCGCTGGTAAAACGAAACTTAATGGTATATTAAAGTGTTGAAACGTAGTGAAACATTAATATGTATCATGAGATTTTAAGTTTTACCATCCACAATTGAACTAAGTGGCTACCAGACAGGTTCCGTAATAAATTCCTCTGTTCAATAATGTACGAAGTTCCGTCGAAAGTGAAATAATAAATGGTCTACGTCTCTGTTACGGCCTTTACCTACTTCCGGAGCAAGCTACCAAGTGTACACAATGTTCTGTCTCCCGAACGGTGCCTTTTGTAGCGCGGCCATGTATCAAAGTTGCGCTCCGTTCGAAACACAATATCCACCACAGAATAAATACGGGTAAAAGGACATACTTTTAGCCCACAGAAAGGCCTGTGTCCCAAACTATAGGACATATGCCTCCCTGAAGGTGTTTCAATTCTTCCTAGTGGTAGTTTTACAGCGCCGCTTTCGCCAGCGCGGTTAGTAAGCGTCGCAGGTCACGACCTTCGAGTGTCTTGGATAGTTACAAAGTAAAACGCTGGACCCGCACTGATGGCAATATGGCTTACAGCGCGGACGGTAGGCGTCACTGCAAAACCAAACCTATATAGGAGCTTCCAGCAGCAATCTGCTTCAGAGGCCAAATTATGCGCACAAAGACCTGTCGGAATTCGAAGATGTGTGGTATTTCTTCCTATCTGCGACTATCATTCAGCAATTTCCTTCAGAGGCCTAATTGTGCGCACCAGATCCTGTCGAAACGTCAGGAGTTGACGATTGGTTTGGAATTTGACAGCAAGCTGATTGGAAGCGATCAGGATTTGGTTATATAGGAGCAGATTGTCCAGAGAGTCGGTAGGTATTTTAAGTTGAGGCTGTTGCTGTTTAATGAAAAATGACCAGAGTTGCGGCATATGGACGCATTAGGCAAATAAACTTGACACTACACGTTGGGTAAAGCAGATGATTTATAGGCAATGCATACTAGTTTATGCATCAAGCAAGGACCGTATTAGATTTGATTGCTCTCTCAGAGTATGAGTAGAATACCTATGATATAATTCACTTAGACCGACTTGCATCACATTCTTAAAACGAGGAGATTTAACTGAAATTGTTCACACAAAAGTGACATTTAAGAAGTGGTGCAAGTCGGCCTTAGTCACAAGTTGTACTTTCAAAATTCTGTACAAAATCGTCCTCTATCTTCTTCTTTGCCTGGGCCGCATTTTTTTATTCATAGTTTATTGCGACAATTTCATTTAATTTCATAAAACTACAATTCATAGTTTATCACGACAATTCGATGAATATTGCGTAGCCGAGTCTTCCTTGTCAAAAATGTAATTATCGAGTTGTCATATTAAACTATGAATTGCAGTTCTTTGAAAGCTCCTGCTGTTATGGTTTTAATTAGCCCAGATTGTGTCCTACTGCTTTTAAAAAAAGCTTTACGAAGTCGTTCAGTATATCAACGTCTATCTCTCCTGTTTGCTGATTTTATTTTGTATTACCCACCGTAGAGTCACGACCTCGCACAACGTCCCGACTTTGGCGGTGAAAATTTGAAAAGTTTGTTTAAAATTAGTTTTCATTGCGTCTTTTGGGGCCCCCTAGGTAAAGATGCGTTGTTCCGAAACTAAGGCTGTTCGGACAGTATTATCTAGACCGTTCTATGTTGTTCGGCTTCAACATTTTGCATACCAGAGAGGATTTGGAGCTGAAGGAAAAGTTTCAGGCAACTTCAATTTTAAGAGTTACTTTGAAGCTTAATTCAACTATGCTTAGATAAAATCTAGTTTCATAAAATCACTCCCGGGTCCCGGATGTATCTAATAAGCAAAAACAAAGGGTTAAATCTTGCCTATTTTTTTTCGTTAAACTGATTCCGTAAAAACAAGTCTTGTTAACCGTAACTTAATCGTAAATTTTGTGTCTACATCTACGTGATCTGATAGTGATTAGATAATATAAGATAAGGTAAGATAAAATTTATTTATAAAATGATAGTTATATATAGATATATATAAAGTGTACATATCAATTGCATTTTTAACAGAGGTAGTAGTAAAAACGTAGCCTAAACTAGGAATAAACCAGTATTTTAGGCTGTGTATAATAATGGCTAAAATTATTATAAGGACATAAATTATAAATTATAACGGAAAATATGGTATGAACCAATAGAATCAGGAAGGAACCCGAGTACCTTAGAATAAAACATAGAAGGTTACTTAAAATCACTTAACTTTCAACATTCATGATTATTTATTAGGTATACTTAATTAACTTAAGTCTCGACATTTTGGCAAAGTAACGTTGCAGTTGCTGTAGTCACAGGTAGATTAAAGTTTAATCGATTAGACCCGTTACATCCAGGTGTAACTACGTATGAGAATCTCAAGTCATTAAAAAATCCATAACACATAGATTCTAATGAATATTATACCGGACACATTTGTAATTTTGTCGGAAGAGGTAATAAAATTATCCAGTTGTCGGAATCTTTTACATTTGTAGGTCCTAATTGCGATTCTTGACTAAAGTTCTTGGAAATCAGTATGAGCATTGTTCGCACTCTTTTAGCATTACCATAAGTTTAACCGTTATCGTATATCTCTAATTTTTATTTTGTTCGTAAAATCAGCGCTACTGCACTAAAATGAAATTAAAAGCAACGAACGCAGAATAAAATTCGCGACAACACCGCGAGATTGGAATGAATAAAACAACTTTATGTGCGTAGCAACGCAACAACAGCTATGAGTTTCCTGAATCTCTACCGTACAACTAAAACAATGTACAGAATGGAGCTTGCTATGCAATTGCCTCTCTCTCATGCCCATACTAAAAGAAAACTCCCAAAAGAGAGAGACAAACACATTTCCAATCCCATTATTTATTTGCACGAGTTGTAACTTTACTGCCAACGCAATGCACGATAAACGTCATGTAATTTTTGATACGGGCCCTTCATAAAAACGAAACAATATTTTATGTATGCGGACAAATCAATGGAAAGCGTCGGATTGCGGCACTGTAAGAGTGTATGTTGTACTGTTTCAAATGGAAATTGCGCATTCTGAAGTCTCGTGGCGAGACTAGAACGAGCTATTTCGCTGGAGAAAGACAAACATTTCAACACTAAACATATACCACATGAAGTGTCTAACATATTGCCTAAACAAATTGGTCAATAGGCATTGTTGCAGCATAATGGAACATAAGGAAATTAAGTCTGAGATTGGCGCTCTAGGTCTGGACCTATATCTTGTACAATCCACAGCAAATCTAAATTTACAAAAGTGTACTCTGCTCAATGTACAGTCGTATGGTGGTGGTGACACTATAAGCTTGGTAATGTAAATATACAAACTAATGTAAAATGTGGTCTCTCAACCCGGTAATGAGGAACGTCTGACATTAACTATGATTTTCAATATGTAAACCATTCTTATATACCCTGACATATTAAACAATTAAATCATAGAAATTAAGAAATCAGAAATAAAAACATTATTTCAATGTAAAGAATTTACGTTCTAGCCACTGCGTTTGGGCCGTTTTTGTAGTGGAAATAAGGCAGCGGGGAAATAAAAGCTCACTCGGACCATTTTTTCTCAAATCATCTTAAACCTAATACATCTGTTGTTGCCTATATCATAAGATTCCATGATTGCGATCAATATCTTTAAATGCCAAAACATTCATTAATTTTCTTACAAGAGTAGGAAAAACATTAATGTTGCGGCCAGACACACGAACAGCACCCGTTCACGAGAATAACGCAGGGGTCAGCCATCAACAGTCTCAAACATTTTAACCAACATTGAGGGCAATTTAAAAAACCTATTTAGAGGCTAAAAATTCCACCCATGCCGGGACTTGAACCGGAGACCTCTGGCTAACCGTGCCAGCGCTCTCCCAATTGACCTAATGGGCAAGTGCATCGGTGACATTTCGAACCACTACAAACTTCCCTGTATTACGTACAGGCAGCGACATCTGGCTAACGCAATTTACATCACTTGCAGCCTAAATAGCCTCTAAATAGGTTTTTACAATATGATAACATGTCACGATAAATTAACGCTTTCACTGCAACAGTTACTTAACTTTCACTGTGGGCTTATTACGTAGATTTAAACAAAAAATATCAAACTAGGACTAGAAAAGCTCACAATTTAGATATTTAGAGCCAGCGTAGAGTCGTGTAACGTTCACTTTATACTCGTAACAACTTTATAACAAAATTTTAATTTTTGCACGCGTGCACTCTCAGTTAATTTACGGGTCATTTTGTATCAAAAATTTAAAGTGTATTTATGCCTGACAAGACAAATTTTGTCGCCGGCTATAGAAAAGACCCATTGGATTTAGTTTATTGTGGTCTTTCTCTATATAACATTAAAATATATTTATTAAAAACTAATAATGCATGTCATCATCATCATCATTAGCCGTTTGACGCCCACTGCAGTACATAGGCCTCCCTCATGGTTTTCCAAACTTTCCGGTCTTGTGCCGCCCACATATAGCAACTCCCCGCCACCGTAACCAGGTCGTCAGACCATCTGGTGGGGGCCTGCCCACGCTGCGTCGTCCGGTCCACGGTCGCCAGGTCAGAACTTTTTCCCCCCAGCGGCCATCAGTTCTCCGAGCTATGTGCCCCGCCCACTGCCACCTCAACCGAGCAATTCTTCGAGCTATATCAGTAACTTGGCTTCTTCTGCGGATCTCCTCATTCCTGATTCGATCACGCAGTGTGTACATATGCATGTATTTCTGACAATATTTTTATTTTATTACATGTAGTTTATTGTATTTATTTTTATTATTTTCAAATGCACCACGACGCGCACTCTGTAGTACATTATGATGAGTCCTTGTCGGGGTGTCGCCGTCGACGTAATCGTTTTGGAGGACATCATCATCATCATCAGTACATTATGAGTTACAGTAGGCACTGACTGACAATCAGCGCTGAGGGCTCACTCCCCTCAGCACAACGTTGAGTCAGCTGCCTTTTGTAGCAATTTAGCCACCACAGGCTTTCGTTTTTTGCTTTGTTGTGTATCTTTTCCTTCCGTTATTTTCATATTAGGTCACTTATCTATTTAGTTTTTTCTGTGATGTGCCTTGATGTTATAATAAATGTCTCCTCTTTCCTTCTTTTTCAAGAGAGGAATGTGTCAAATGCTTGTAAAAATCTTCTATAAATAGTGGCTTTTCGTAAAATGGCTTTTACAGCAAAAAAATATACTAAAACAATTGCAGTATAACACATTAAAAAATGTCTTTACGACAAAAATTTTGTAACATCAGTGTCTTTTGCAGAATCATCATCATCATCATCATCAGCCATTTGACGCCCACTGCAGGACATAGGCCTCCTTCGTGGTTTTCATAACCATGAGGGATTTCGCCAGAGTTTTAATTTAAAAAAATACAGCCACTGTTGCAAGACATTTTTTTGTGAATTTCAAGAAACGAAATATGCAGATTGAAACAGCTTGAAAAGCTGAGTAAGACTGCATTCAAAGTAAATTTTCACCAAAAATGGCTTAATCACAACATTTCATTCTTAATGGGTCGACATCATAAGCAACCTATTAACGTCCCATTGTAGGGCACAGGCATTCTCTCAGAAAGAGAGTATGGGCTTAATCACCACGCTTGCCCACTGCGGTTTGGCGATTTCAAGCTCTAAGATATGTGAATAGTTCAGACACTCAGGTTTCCTCACGATGTTTTCCTTCACAGTTCGACCAAAGGGTCGACACGTCTAACTATTAACCCTGTGTTTTATTTCTTACTCTCATTAAAATTCTGTTAACTCCTCGCGTTTTGACACTTGCCTGTTGAACTGCTAATCCTGTGTTTCTCTTCTCGTTCTTGCAAATCTGATTTCGATAAATAAATAACTTTGCATTTTTGTATTACTTAATGTTACCGTAATAAACGTTTTCTTGGTGATGCCCATCTACACTGTTGAAAAGCTAGCTTTGCTTGAATCTAACGCTGTCGGTATTCTCTCAAATACCCACTCCTAGCTGGACCATTCTCAGCGAATTTATATGAAACACGTAGCGTCCTACCAACAGAGTATCCCGTCTCGAATAATACTTTCGCGACAATTTGTATACGAAAACGTTATCGTAAAAGTATTTTTTATGAACGCGATCGGCCTCGCCGCATCAGCCTTCTTTTTTAGGCAGTTTCGGGTGCGGCTACACTTCAATGAGATAATGAATGTCTCGGTTATAGGCTCGATTACCGACGTAGAGGTGGCGGGTTCGATTACCGCAGGAAGTCGCCGTTCTTAATTGATTTATAAAATGGTCTCAGTCCAGGTATTTGGGGCGTCCCGAAATTACGTGGGACACTTGGGAGCCAAAATTTTGCCAAAATTGTATCACGTGATTTCAGGATTTCCATATCATAGGATATTCTAGTTTTTAACCGGGTTAAGTGATTGTATTATGAGAGTAATAAAAGCAAAAATAAAGCATTTCAAGCTATTTGTGATGGACTGTTCTGGATTAGGAAAATTTCTATAAACGATGGCATGATTGACGAATTTACAGAATAAGACAAGGCACGAGCCCTACAGTGGGATGTAGGTGTATATGCTCCTGATATAACTAGGATTGATTGTAAATCAATTAAAGAGTCATACCATGGTATCGATCACGGCACAAGGCACATACCTAACGCCGCCGGTAGCTTTTAACACAGAGTGGCTTAAACGCCCAAGTGTGGCTTCACCCCCAAAGCCGGTGTAATAACCAAGCGCGTCCCGATCGAACACAAACACGGCTATTGACGAACTTCATACATAATGAAACACGAAAACCGACGCGCCTTTTTGTACACGCAACCACAGCTCAAAGGCTGCCCTTGGTTTTATAGGAGCTAAAAGAAACTTAGAAAGAGTGTGTCTAGAGATGGAAAAAAAATATACCTATTATATATTTTTGAAAGTGAAAGTGAAAATATTTTATTTATCACACAAAAATAATAAATAATAATAATTCTTTCATTCACAATATTCGTAGTAAAAAGGAATGGGCTCAGCTTTATTGCCGAGACTGGATGCGTAGTCTTGGCGCTGGTTTTCAGCCCGTCCCTTTTTTGCAAACAGTGTCAGGCCAATGTCTTAATCATGTTAGTAATGATATTAGGACCCGTGGCCGTGAAACTAAAGCAAAAAACTCAGGTCTAAAGTCTAAGTTACTTAACTACAGTATTTTGATTTTACAGTTTGCTTTGCTGCTACGTCATTCTGAACGATATTAAACGAATTTGAAAACGCAGCAAATGTAAAGCCTGCATCCACTGGCATTCCTTTATAATATAAGTCAACATTTTTTTCCTATATGCTATAATTTTATTTTTACGGTTATGATTATTTAGCATCAATAAAGGATTATCTTATCTTAACAAGTGAACATTGGACTAACTGTGAAGGAAAACATCGTGAGAAAACCTGAGTGTCTTAGCTATTCACATACCTCAGCGCTTGGAATGGCTAATCCACGGTGGGCACGCGTGGTGATTAAGCCCATACTCTCTCTCTCTCTGAGAGAAGGCCTGTGCCCTACGTGGGATTTATATTGGCTGCTTAGGTTATGTTATCTTATATAACCTTTTAACCTGTTAGATTATGATAACGATTGGGTCCTTTAGAATTCTACAGATTAAACCACATTACGCTTCAAAAAAATGTATTATTATTAGTTTTGTCCCTTGAAAATTACTAAAAACTGAGGTATGGATCTTATAGCTGATCTTACGGTATGAAGTCTAGTACCGTAAGCAGCATAAGTGCGATTCTGGAACAAAACTATGTTCTACGCTTTAGTCTTTTTTTTTTTTTTTTTTTTTTAAATATAAAAACATAAGAATAAAGGAAAAAAAAAAAAAAAAAAAAAAAAAACACACACACACACACAAGTTTAGTCTTTAGTGACCGAGTAAAAAGTAAAATTAAACGTAAGCCAGCAGCTAACCGTACCTCGAAATCAATCTCACATAGAGGATTCGCTTTGATCCTTCGGGTAGAGCAACAATCCAAACTATTCCACGTGAAAGGGTTTCCCCACAAAAAGTCGATAGTACTAGTGAAACTGTTGGCCGTTTTCAATCTTCCAGCCCGTATTCGCCCAATGCTGGACTAAGGCTTCACTCAAGACACACCACTTCTTTCTGTCCTCGGCCATTCTCATTAGTTTTTTTTTATATTACTAATAATAGAAACGGGTCGCGATTATTTATTAGGTAAATATATATTTTATTTTCTAATAAAAAATCCCGATTAGACCCGTTTGATTAAGTCCATACTCTTAGAGAGGCGCAGCCACGTTTGTGCCGCAAAAAACGTATATTTATAAACCCAAGGGAATCAAAATTTATAGGGTACTTTTCGTTGACCTAGAACTACAAAATTTGGCAAGTAATATCGTCTTATACTACAGATACAAGGAAAAATCTGAAAACTATATATATTTCTTAGAAAATTATAAGAAAATTAGTCTTTGAAGTTCGAGAATAGCTCGGAAAAACCTGCGAGACTCGACGCCTAAACTACATATTTTATAATATGTAAGTACCTACAAATTTTTACGGAACCCACGGTGGGCGAGTCCGACTCACACTAGACCAGTTTTTTTATTATCTACTCTGCTCAGTTACCTTACGGACGACTTTGTATCTGAAATAGGTCGATGTACTATCGTCTGAAGAAGGTTGGAGCACTGACGAGCGTAAATAAGCTTAAAACTTAAAGTCAACTTGACTGAAACTACACAGAGAGAATTAAACAATACCTTAAATTCTGGTTCCCGCAATACATGCTTGCCTAGTGAGGAGATCTCAGTTTCACATGTACCCGCTCTTTTTAAAACTGTTGTTTTTTGAATAACACAGCATAATATTAAGATCAATTAAAGGTATAGTTGACAGCACAACACCCACAAACCAGTGCATTTCTGGACTCTTATTCTTCGTGGACTTTACAACTGGTAAAGGCGTGTGCGTTGTCGACTGTGCGTAATTCTGCTCCATTTCATGAAACTACAATTCACGGTTTACTATGACAATTCAATGTGCATTGCATACCCGATTAACCCACAGATTAACAAGTAGGAAACCAAATATACTAACCTGCTAAGCAATGTGCATCGAAATGTTATGATAAACTGAATTGTAGGTTTATGAAACGCGGCCCTGTAAGTCTTTATTTCGAAACCAAATAATACAAAAGAAACATTACATTTCATGAGGTCGGTTAAAATGGCATCTATCTGAATGCTATTCTAATTTTAGCACCTAAATATCGTTACCACAAAATGGAATAATTTCACCCATTTCCAAATGTCTACCTACTTAAACCAAATTGGGTCATTATTTCACGAATTTCGCAGAACGAATTTTCGATTTTCAACATTGCACACTAGAAATACTCTACAGTTGTAGTTTAATTAAATAGTTGGATCAAAATTTTCATTTGAATGGACATGTTTTTCGTTTCAAAAAACGTAAAAAAAATCTACGTCGAACTTCCAATCAGAATATGACTCATGATGACCCAAAGTCTTATGTTAATAATCGAAGTAAGAAATGACTGATGCAAATGTCATTAAATGTTATTCATAGCTGTACAATGTATGTCAAAGTAATACTTTCACATACATACATACTATGCTATACAGGGTGTCCCACGCCTATGCCACATAGAGGGAAAGTACCTTGAATATTGTAGATGGAACATTTTACTGAAAGGAGACATTATTTTAATTTAAAAAACAATTTAAACTGCGTACATAGATTTTAAATAATTAAGATAAGATATGATAAGAATATTCCTTATTGTACCAGGAAAAACACAAACATGAAATGTTACATGGTTACATTACATGGTTGAAACGGGAATCGAACCCGTTTTCTTGCCTTGTCGTCAATATTTATAGTATCCCACAATGTAATACTTGGTATGTTTTGCTGTTCAGTCACGTAGACCATGTCCGTGATAGTAGTCATAAATATGATAATAGGTATTTATCCGAGATTTACCTAAATCTTTAAATAAAGAAACATTTTTCATCAACCTCCTTCCGTAGAACGTGTGAACTTAGAACTTTGAAACGACCTGTATCCGAGGAGAATCTTCTGAAAATGCTCTAACGGGCTTGCTAGAACATTCAGTCTAAGTTGCGGCATAAACTACTTCCTATACCAAGCTTGACTCCAGCCCGAAGCTAAATGGAGGCGTCGCAGTAAATTACAGGTATCCAGGTGGTTCATGAAACAACTAAGGCGTAGCGCGCAGTAGCATTTATTTAATCAGCGATCAAATTATCGCCTTCGTAAAAAAAGTAATAAGTAACATTACAGCGCTGTAATTTTTATTATTTTACATTCTTATACAAATAAACTGTTAAAAACATAAAGTGGCGACTAAATACTGCGTGAAGTTCAGTGCTTGGTCACTAGTATTATGATATAATTAAAAGTAGTATTTGACAGTTCGCTATAAAGTGGAATACAATCCTTCAACTTTACATTCATTATTTTTAAGAAACACCACTCATTTCTACGCAAACTGTTTTTAGTAAAACAATTTTTATGATATTTCAGTGGGAGTTACAATAAAACCTGAAATTCCAGAGTGCCTTCAACGTGTATACTGCTCATAGTATTTCCGTCACAGCCAAAACTTGTTCCAACTAACTTCTAACTAAGCGTGTTTGCAGCACTAAAATAGAGTTTTAAAGTAATAAGTTTACTGACGTAGATTAAAAAATAAGCTTCGCGTATATACGCCTGACTTATTGAATAAGATAAACGTTAGGTGACGGTAGCAGAAGATATTGGGTAAGCACAAACATATTGTACCTAAGTCTGCTTAGGCTACAATAAAAAAACAACTAGTTTCAGTTAACTACATATCGACGGCTTACGTAAATCACCGTATCTGCAAAAACGACATTTTTGTATGTGAAAGTTTGTGAAGATGTTTGGATATTTGAATGTTTGTTACTCAATCACGCAATAACGGCTGGACCGATTTACATGATACTTGGCGTACAGATATACAGAAACCTAAATTGAGACAGAGCATACTTGATATGCCAGTAATATGTTTCCGCGGGATAATATTTATTTTAAGTTTAAAATAGATGTCGTTGTGCGTGCGAACGTCGTGTTTTAAAAATAGATGGCGTTGTGCAAGAATCGTGTAAACGGATTCTGTGGCGAAGTTCGCCGGGATAGCTAGTCAGTATACAAGTCGCAAACAGTTTTTTGCTAATATTAACTACATTTTTCGGTGGAATAAAATCGTATCGACTTTCGTGAAACGATAAACATTATCATATGTGGTAGATTCAGTAGTCAGTCATCATCATTAACCCATTATGTCCCCACTGAGGGGCACGGGTCTCTTCCCTGAGGAAGGTATAGGCCATACTCCACCACGGGGGCCAAGTCCGGATTGGTGGAGGCTTGTAGACTAATGGCTCGTCTACTGTCAGAAGTTGTCAAGCCGCCCTAAGGCCTCTGACTTGACTTAACGACTGCCATCTATCGACGGCAGCCGGCACCAACAGCTTAACGTGCCTTGCGAAGCACGGAACCGCTCGGAAAAAATGCCACTAGCGTTAGGCATAGACGGCGACCCATCCATGCACTGAACGCGCCCTGTGTTGCTTAACCTTCGTGATCGTTTTAAGATCACTCAGGCAGCCGGGGCTACGAGCGATTCAGTAGTATTGCTTGTCAAATATAATGCATGGCATATTTTGAAGTAACAGAGAAAACTATCGAAATTAGTTGTTGTGTAGTATTCCACTAAATTTCGAATTAGTTTTCATCGGAACTACCAATCCCGACTGTATTCAATTCTTAAATTTTTAAAGAGAGCCTAAAACTCTAAAGAATTTACCCCATTTCAGCTTTTATCAACAAAGAAAACTATCAAAATTATGACTCGACAAGTACTATCAATAGATTCAACGCAACTTATTGTTATCAAAAAGTGTAAGTTTTCGTTATTTATGAAATAGCTCTTTAATTGATATTATAAAGATTACCTAACAAATATCCACTTTTTTGACAAGATTCAACTTCAAATACATTACAAATAAAATGTTTCCAATCAAAGACTTAAGTTTTTTAAAGAAAAATATTTGAGGAAATAAACGAGACGTTATTTTCTTCATAACTGTAAAGAAATATTGGAAAGAAATCAAAACAAATAAGACCAACCTATGATTATGTAAATAATTAGTATTTCAACTTACCAGCAAACAACGTCGAAAATGTCAACCACCCGCTTAATAGCCCGTTCCTGCAGACAAAAAGAAAAAATAATTATATGGGAATAACCTACCTTCCTCAGGGAAGAGACCCGTGCCTCTCGGTGGGGACATAATGGGTTGATGATGATGATGAACCATATAATTAACACAACTAGGTACATTACGTGTGTACAATTAAATGCGTGTCTGCCGATCCGTGTTCAGCTCTATAGTTTTCCGAAAATATCAGTTCATAGTTCAAAATGTAAAAATAATAAAAGGCCATCGCTGTGTAGTACTTTTATTCAATAACTCACCTCAATGCTGAGGTTTATAAAACTAAAATTCGTAGTTTAGTATGACAATTCGAGGTTCATAGCGTAGCAGTCTTCCTACTGTGAGATAATCAACTTTGTAATGTACGTCGACTTGTCATAGTAAACCAATAATTGTAGTTCTATGAAACAGGCCCGAGGTGTGTCACTGTCAGTAAGTAAATAACCGCTGTGTTGTTTTACACTAGGAAAGGTAAAAAACCCGGCAAAGTGTGATCGGACCAGTGCACCGAAGGTTCTGTACTGCCATCCGTAATATTATATTGCGTAGGTATATAGGAAAAATGTGTTTTCTTTAACTAAGTTTGAACCCTTAGCCGGAGTCCAAAAAAAAGTTAAAAGACACGTTCCTTGAAAAGGATCCGCCCTTATTTTTTTTGTTTATCAATCGGCCATAATATCAGGGGTTAAAGTATGAAATTGCCGTTTTATTGCAATAGGTTCTTTGAATTGACATAGAATCTTCATGGTTTGAGGTTTTCGAATGAAACTTTTTTCAAATGGTTTCTATGATGTTCTTTTTTTAAAAAATGTGAAACATTTGAATATCGACTTTCAATGGTTTTTGTTATTCAATTTAGACAAGAAAGATGGATACTGCGAAAATTCGAGTGATTTTTGAATACAAGTTCCGACGCGGAACTAACGCGGCAGAAACAGCCCGCAATACCAATGCTGCGTTTGGAGAGGGGTCTACTAACATGTTACATGTTACAATTCGATCCAATATTCCTTCATTTCTGTACCGGTTCAACAAGGCAACACAAGTTTCAACACGCGTTTCTTTCTGCAGATCAGTCAAATCATGAGGCACCCATTTTTCGTATTTTTTTATTTTATTGATTTGACGCAAGTGAGTCAATATTGTGGGTAAGGTAAGGTTAAACCATGCCGCTAATTCCTGGGTAGTTTGACTAGGGTCGGCTTCCACTATCTCTCTTAATTCATCGTTATTCACCTGTGTGGGCGGTCTTCCTCGTGGCTCGTTCTTTAAGTCGAAATTTCCATCACGAAAGCGTTTAAACCAAAATCGCACGGTGCGTTCATTAGTAGACCCCTCTCCAAACGCAGCATTGATATTGCGGGCTGTTTCTGCCGCGTTAGTTCCGCGTCGGAACTCGTATTCAAAAATCACTTGAATTTTCGCAGTATCCATCTTTCTTGTCTAAATTGAATAACAAAAACAATTCAAAGTCGATATTCAAATGTTTCACATTTTTTTAAAAAAGAACATCATAGAAACCATTTGAAAAAAGTTTCATTCGAAAACCTCAAACCATGAAGATTCTATGTCAATTCAAAGAACCTATTGCAATAAAACGACAATTTCATACTTTAACCCCTATTACATACGTGTTCTGTCAAAACTTAAAACATCGGACATTTAAAAGCTGAATTGGAGTGGACGGGGCTGTTAAGCATCATAGAAATAAAATTATGTGAATTGAAAAAAAAATCTTGTTAGTCTCCTATCTGTATCCCATGATCGTCGACTGTCACAGGCCATAACGATTTGTCATAAAAATGTACGTCTTTTTTATCACATAATATAATACCAGCATTTCATTTTAAGACAGCCACGGAGCCCACAGGTAGTGCTTATTTAAGATCGGGTAATATCTGTGTCACTTCTTTTTTTTTCCAAGGAGCGCTATTTTAAGCAGCAGTAAGTTCACATGTATCCGTGTGGCGCCGGATTAAGAATAGCGTCACTCCATTACCTTCCGTGGATGTCGTAGAAGGCGACTAAGGAAATCAAATTCCAGGAGACGGACGGCAGCGTCTCCCCGAGAATCTAACCGCATACTGCGATCGCCAACCCGCCTGCCAAGCGTGGCGATTATGGCAAAACCCTTCATGGTTATGAAAACCACGAAGGAGGCTTATGTCCTGCAATGGGCCCCAAATGGCTGATGATGAAGTATACAAGATAAGAAAGTGCCAATGACACTTCATAACACGGTACCCAAAATCCTCTATACCGCAATGACTATCGAATACCCGATGGAATGTGTGCTAACAAAAAACGAGAGACCATAGCGAGATGGTAATAAAATGTTATGAAGGGCGGTATCAAATTATTGGTAGGCTTCTTTTTCGGGGTAAATAATTCAAGCGTCTCTATAAAAATTTACGGCACCGTGTGATGAGAATAGAACGCACGTCTCGTCTGAATAAATAAAGCCTGATCGTTGATCATGTGATCGTCTATCATCATCTACCCATTATGTCCCCACCGAGGGGCACGGGTCTCTTCCCTGAGGAAGGTATAGGCCATACTCCACCACGGGGGCCAAGTCCGGATTGGTGGAGGCTTGTAGACTAGTGGCTCGTCTACTGTCAGAAGTTGTCAAGCCGCCTTAAGGCCTCTGACTTGGCTCAATGACTGCCATCTATCGACGGCAGCCGGCAAAAACAGCTTAACGTGCCTTGCGAAGCACGGAACCGCTCGGAAAAATGCCACTAGCGTTAGGCATAGACGGCGACCCATCCATGCACTGAACGCGCCCTGTGTTGCTTAACCTTCGTGATCGTTTTTTTTTTAAGATCACTCAGGCAGCCGGGGCTACGAGTGATCGTCTATTATATAATCGGCACGATCATCGTGCAAGCATCCACAATATCGGCAGTAATCATCAGGTACCTATTTTGTTGATCGTCCTAAGATGGACGTGGACGTGGAGTGTGTTGCTGCTGCAACCATTTATTTAATGACGGTATACAAAGTCATTGGTGCATACCGGGATTCGAACCCATGACCTCCCGACTGAGAACCTATCGTTCTACCACTCCGCTACCACCGCTCTGGTACCAGTGGTAGCGGTTTTACTACTCGCACTTGACGGTTATTTATCAAGTCAGCGCTGAGGGATCACTTCCTCAGCACAACGCTGAGTCAGCTGCCTTTTGTGGCAACGTAGATACACCACAGGCTAGATCTATGGTCCTCTTTTATTTATTCGTTTTGTCTGTTGTGTATTTAGTTTTCGTTCTGTTGTTGTGCATATTATGTTACTTATGTGCTTATTTTGTTTCTGTGATGTATCTCGTTGGTATAATAAAACTCTTTCTTCTTCTTCTTCTTCTTAAGTCCCATATTATTGGCATCCCAGCCGTTTGTCGTGCAGTGAAAACCATATAAATGCGCATCAATTTTTTCATATTTCTACGTAGTTAGAGTGTATTGATAAGCTAGCTATATTCTTTATTGACTTACCTTCCTGTGGGCTAAGCCAACTAAACTGTCAGGGTGGTATAGCTGGCAGGCAAGCCTACTCCATCTAAAAACCGTGTCCTAGTCACTGCAACGTCCGAGTGGTCCCTTCACCCATCTAGTGTGAGTGAAGGTGCCACTGGACGCTGTATAAATCAGTTTGTGGACTGCACAAGCTCTGGTACTTATATCACATTCCAACCGTCCACAACTGCTTATTACCCGAATTGCAACTCCAACTATTTGTATCTGCGATCCGAGCCGAGAATCATTCGATCTCAAATATCGAAATGCAGTTAGACCGTGGAATGCGCCCGGAAAAGCTTCCCTCAAATTGAATTGAGATTGCAGAAATTGCTATTACTAAATTGAAAATTCATTTTCTGCTTTTTCTGCGACCGAGATTTTTTCGTAGAGAATTTAGCCGAGAATTTCGGTAGTGTCGCTAAGTAAGTAGTTAACTGTAGTGCTGTCTCTTCGAATTTCTCAGAAAAAAGCGTGACAGAACGTTACTTAAGTATTTACTCAGTGAATTGAGCAGTTCATAAAACAGCCCGTAGAGGTGTAATAAAATGTTTTTTTTTTACATTTACCAGAGGAAAAAGTTGGTGGTATTTGTTAATGGCAACACAAGTATATTGTCATATTTCCTTTTTTTTGTGCTTCAAGTTGGCAAAACTGATTGTCTCTCTCTCTGTGACCGAATACCGAAAAAAATAAAATTACCGGTTCCTAGTCTCCTTCTTCTTCCTCGGTCCCTCAATGCTGAGGATCGCGACCACATGTGGTTTTATTCCACAGACCACGATCATAGGCAGTTTGTACCGCACGATGACCGATTCCTAGTGCCGCTTTTTAAATCTACAGAGATTCATTTTTCTCATCTGTAAAAAGCTCTTATTGAGAAATATTTAAGTTTCAGTTCACACATTCTTATTTTACAAATATAACGTTTTCTTTTATGCAGCCTAATTTCGTGCCACTGCAGGGTACAGGCCTTCTTTCAGAGAGAGAATTTATGTTTAATTACCATGCGTATTGGCAATTTCAAAACGCTGATGTATGTGAACATCTCAGGCACTCGAGTTTCCTCGCGATGTTTTCCTTCACCGTTAGCGAGCGGTATTGCTACCATAACTTCACAAATATGTACGAAACTTAAAAAAAAAATTAATGGTGCATGCCGGGAATCAAACCCGAATGTGAGGCCGTTCTACCGCTGCGCTATCAACGCTGCGCTTGTTATAAAGTAAAGAGTTGGAATTATATTAAAGGAAAAAAAAAGATAAAAGATAATTTATTCAAGGAACATTTTAAAGTGACCTTATCACTAAAGGTAGACTTCCGTGCATCGCGGTCGATCGCAGCCGCGTGCGACTGATCGCACGTGCGGCTGATGCGGCAATAGTCATTGTATGAAAATGTATGGCGCTGTTTCCAAAGTCTGCGACGGACGCGTGCGGCAGACGACAAAAACGGCGCTATACATTTTCATACAATAACTACTGTCGCATCAGCCGCGCGCGTCAGTCGCACGCGATCTATCGCACGCGGCTGCGATCGGCCGCGATGCACGGAAGTCTACCTTAAGGCAGTGGTACCCTGCTCGCTAAAAAAGGTTACAGCCTGTGGTTTAGGATAAGCAGTGCTTCTCCGAAAAACATTTTACATTTTCAAGGTCAACAGACTTATTATTATATTATGATGTTATTTTAATCAGGTTTAATGTACCTTTACGCAAGGTCTGCAATTTATCTAGAGTAAGCAACATTTGGTAATTCTGCTCTTGGACACGTTATTTTAAAACATATCTCTGTCTAAGATAGCGGAGACAGCATGATAACTGGACAAACTAAAACTCATTTAACGCTATGTATGTACATATTATATTACAATATCCGAAATAAATCTTACATAAAGTATAGCTATTCCTGAATACCTATTTTTTGTGCTTGGGAAAACGTCAATGAACCTCTTTTAATTTCTAGGCTAAACAAAAATAGTCATCATCATCATCATCACCCATTTGACACCCAATGCAGTACATAGACCTCCTTCATAGTTTTCATAACCATGAGGGGTTTTCCCATAATCTCCACGCTTGGCAGGCGGGTTGGCGATCGCAGTATGCGCTTGGAATATCAGAGAGATGTCCCGTCCTGGTAATTGATTTCAATTCAAATCTTAGGATTAATTTAGAATTTCAAGTTTGTCTGAGATCCAAGTGTTGCAGTTTCATGACATAGGTACTTAAATTCCCAAGTCTTCGGATGTGTAAAACAACAATTAAACTGAAATATAAAATTATAATTAGATTATTATTATTGATTAGTTGCAACAGTTTCTGTGATCCAGCTGTTCCAATACTGGTTATAATCACAATCTCAAGTCGCTCGACGTAGAATACAGAAGACTGGTTGCAACCCGCAATAATATCAGAGATCCAGGGTCACCATCAGCCTTTCAGATGTAAAATATATATAATAAAGTCTATACCTTAGATCGAACTAAACGTTTCTAGCTGAGAGCCCTAAAATTAAATCTTGAAAATAGTTGCATCCATATCCACTAAACCCATAATGGCCACTCACATTTAATTAGTTTTCGATTGAAAAACCCGTATTGAAAACGATCCATACGTTTGAGAGCTATGATGCCGTAAACAGACACACACACAGAAAAACAGACGTAGGCGTCAAACAACACTCCTCGTTTTTTTAGTCGGGGGTAACAAATTCGTAGAAGCTGTTTCAAAATTCAAAACTGTACTGTGTAAGCTAGTGCTTATCCCCATAGGCCGCCGAGCGACGGACGCCAGTTAATCTGCCATGCACAGACCGCGCCTGCCACTTTATCCCTTGCTGCTGGGCTCGCAACGCTAACTGGCTGCGTTTAGCCAATATTGGTCTTGTAGCACCAACAATTTACCAGAAACTCTGTTACGAAAATCAAGCAAATAGATTGCGTTTGACGGCTACGACTTCGAGCAATTTTCCCAACCAACTACAAGACGGTATTCAGCACGGTGCTGTTCGTGCTGCCCGCATTGAATACACTGAATGATAAGAAGCCTACATACATCCAACTGCAGTCCTTCTCTGAAAGAGATAATTGAATCACTACTTACACCCATCAAAGATTTGTGTTTTCAAGCGCTGATATATTTGAATATTTCCAACATAAAAAAATATTCTAGTCTTAAAATGATATCATTCAGAAAGAGAAAATAACAGAAATAAAAACAAACAAACTATAGGCGATCTATAAAAGTACCCGAAACCGGCGGCGTACATGCAACGACTAATGAATGTTAATGACGCGAAAGATGTCTGTCAGAATCGTGGCAAGTGGCAAACCCCGGTCTCTGCCTACCCGCCGGGATAGAGGCGTGAGTTTATATTATGTTCATTATATTACAATCTATTAGCAAAGATTGTTTTCACTGAATTATTCCATATCACTAGATGCTTAATTTGAATCTCAAGGAATTTATAATTAAGTGGTAGTGGCGCAAGGAATTTATAATGATTTCGGTTTGACAAGACGTTGCACAAATATTTGACCAAGAGTTCAAAGTGCCCACCAAACCTCGTGAATGTGCAGTGTAGAGTCAATACAGCGTTAACTGAAATTCGAGCATGCCGGAGTGTGTGACGCTGTCGACTGGATGACCCAATTTAGTTACGGTTACGGTTTCAACTTCACCGGCCGTTTGGCATATTGATACTAATTGGAGGACGTCCGATTTCCTTCTTTCACCGTAACATTATTCTCCTATCTGTGCTGTCAATGTGTTTAATTAACTCTGTTGGGAGTAAATACATAATTTGCTTTTCATTGTATGGTTTGAGTGCAAAATATGCAAGGTGTGTGTGTTTCGTTCTGATCGTTTTTTTTTATTTTGAATGTATAATAAATTCACAGTTTAAATTTTTGACAAAACATTTGTGGTTGTAATATTTGACTACTTGTAAAGTGTGACATTTTAATAAATAAACGCAGCAGCTCGACAGTTCAGTCACCCGAAGGTTACTTGTAAAACGCGCAATCTCCGAAACACACCGATTAGAGTTAGTCTTAAACAAACTTTGGTTTTATGAGATTTTTTTTTGTCAAATTTTATTTTTAATATAACAGTTCTAATTATTTTACGAAATTCGTGGTCTACGCATTCTAATAATATCGTAGCTTCCGGTAAATCATTTTCCTACTCGTACATAGAATAATAACTATTTTACATAACACATACGATTTCACTATCAATCAAACAGTGCCACTTCAAATCAGAAAAACCGTTAAAAAAATATTCCTAAGATTCAATTCCTGGTGACAACAGATTAATTTCTTGTGGAAATATTTTATTTATTTTATTTTATTTTATTTGGTGTACAAAACAGATCACAACCATTACACGATATAAAAATAATAAAATGACATGAGTACTAAGTTGTGGTCTAAAGCATGCACACACAACATTGCCACATGTGAATTTGAGTATCTGAATAAAGTAAATTTTAGGGATAAGAATTTTTATAAAACCATACAACTCGATGAAGTCAGGATTTTGGCTGAGCATCTCTTAAATTTAGCATAATGTGCGTTGAAGATATCGACTTCCGAGCTAGTGGCCACAACTTCGTTGTAGAGTCTACACATTCTCACTATCGGATTGTAGTATGGTGTGTTATTTTTAAAAACATTTAAAAAGAAAGGCCTGTAATATCGAGATTTGCACCGAATATTTATTGTCAGCTCGGACAGTAAAGACTCGGAATTCACGCGACCATGTAGGATTTTGTGCAGATATATTAGGTCTAGCTGTTTACGCCGGATTTCCAACGGCACGACGCCAAATAAATAAAATAATGTTTTATTGCCACCTGTATATCTACTATCATATTCAATTTATTTTAATCAGCGTGTCCTACAATAATGCCCAATTTGTTTTTAAATCGCTTCGATACTCCCTTATCTTCAAAATCTAAAACATACCTAATTTTGTATTCACTGACAAAAGGTCGAGAAATAGTAATTGCTACATCAAACACTGAACTTGTTGACGTTTAGACATTACAGCTAAGCTTTGATGCCGCTTTTGACATAAAATGTCGTTAATATTTAATGGTTTGTCAATTTGAGCGACGGCACCATTGTAATGTCCCTTTCGGAACTGAAATAAGGATAGTCAGTTGCAAAAATACGTCCCACTGCAGGGCACAGGCAGTCTCTCAGAGAGAGAGAGAGAGAGAGTGTGGGCTTAATTACCACAAGTGCCCACCGCGGATTGGCAATTTAAAGCGCTGAGGTATGTGAACACCTCAGACACTCAGGTTTCCTCACGGTGTTTTCCCAAGTAGAGTATTTATTTATACTGGTACTAAATATTTTGGTGGTGTGCTTTGGAGAAGGGCTATTGTCGAGTAGTGGACGAATATGGACGATGGATTGGATTGGTATACCTAATTAGTTTCAGGACTTCGCTCACGTAAGAATTACATGACAATCGTAGATTATCACAGGCCTTCTATCAGAGAGAGAGAGAGAGAGAGAGAGACCATGGGCTTAATCACTACGCGTGCCCACCGCAGATCGGCGATTTCAAGCGCTGGGGTATGTGAATAGCTCAGACACTCAGGTTTCCTCACGATGTTTTCCTTCACCGTAAGCGAGTGGTTGCTACTATAACTTCACAAATGTAGATAACTTAGATAACAAAGTCAAAGGTATATGCTCTGCAGGCTGCGTAAAATAATATTGTAAATAGAAATGTCGCACTAACATAAAAAATAAGTACGGAATAAGTAAATAAATACAGGGTTTATCACCTAAATTCCTGAAATACTATTATTTTAGTAACTTATTTAAGAAATTGCGCTTTGTGGGAATAACCCTGATAGCTTTTGGTTCAAAAGGTAACATCAGAACTAATTCAGTGAATTAATACGCCAACTGTACCTAGTACATTTATTCTTGCTTCGATGAAACATTTCAAGTAAACAAGATACGGTTTTAATGAATTTATTCATAAGGGCCTCTTTAAAATGCTCAGGAAATCTTATAAAATAATTCGTGCCTCCTTAAATAATTTGACGTGAATGCATTACGAACTGTTAGTATCTACAGAAACTTACTAAAACAATTTGAATAATATTTAAATTAGAATTCTCTTTGATATACTTTTACGCGTGTACTGTACTGTGATAATATTGATAAATAAATAAAATGTATTTTGTACACTCATTTTCTCAGCTACAATATTTTCAATTTATTCTTAGAATAATATTTTCGACTTTATCCAAAGTTCTTCTAGAATAGATGCGTAATAAAACGTATTATGTAGAGTTTTCTCACATAAGATATTCTTTATCATTTATGATTCTTTATTCGTTCTTTATAATAATATTTTCGACTTTATCTGAAGTACTTCTAGTATAGACTCGTAATAAAACGTATTACGTACACTTATTTTTCACATAAGACATATATTATGTTTTATGTGAAAAAAAGGGTACCTACATAGTTCGTTTTACTACGAGTCTATTCTAGAAGAACTTCAGATAAAGACGAGGCTTTCCACAATCTGTGTCCAACGCATCCTTAAGTTCTGCGGTCATACCGTCCGCGGACCAAATAGTCTGGAGTACATAAGCAGCCTATATACGTCCCACTGTAGGGCACAGGCCTTCTCTCAGAGAGAGAGAGTAGTCTGGAGTATGTTATTATAATAACACCGGCCGCGCGAACGGCAAACGAAGCAGAGGACGAGCACCAATGCGATGGACGGACGCTATAAGTAAAGCTTCAGGAATGAGCAAGCAGCCATACATCTGGCGCATAATCGGTCCAAATGGAGAGCGTTGGTGGCGGAAGCTGCCCCATAGTCGCGTCCCAAGAAGAGAAGATTACAAAAAGTTAACTAAGAACATCTCAATAGGTAATGGTAATAGGAATTCTTAGGACCTAGCTAGCCTGGGGTAAAGAACCGAAAAGTTCAATGTATTTTCACTAAAAACGACCGTTTTTAGCTCTATGAGGTAGTTTACTCAGAATTTAGATTGCTCGTCACAAAAATAGTTAAGTCGCAGTTTTCCGACACAGGACTATTGAAATACAACTTAAAACTCTGCGTCATGTTTATTGGAAATCCAACTCTAATGTTCCAACTTAGGAGTCGTGGAATTTAAAATACTGCGATAGATATAAGTCGGCAGAGCGTTACCTGCAAAGTTTTAATATTCCGCCGTGCCATAAGACTAGGGACCTTAAACCGAGTGGATAAGAGTCATGGAGCTTGAAAAAAGTGTAAAACTATGTTGGCAAATGATAGTTACGGGTATATCCTCATTCATGTCACAGCTAGTTTCCGTGTGCATTTCCGTCTTCGATTGACAGACGTGAAGTGTTCCTTGCCTTTATTTACCGTTCTAGATTGGATTCCTCAACTGGTTCAGTTTGTTATAAAAGTAGTTTTTATGTAAAGATATAATTTTACTTTGCACACCACGGTTTTTATGCGCTGACGTGACGCGCGTTTTTGATGAGCGCATCCCCTGCGCTTTATCAACTCGTATAAGCAGATTAGCAAATCAAGGACCGTGGTACAAATGTTACAACGTGCCGGCGGCTTTGCGTTTGCTGAACGTCCTAAATGCGTGCTACACGCGTTGTCAGGGCGTTCAAAAACGTCGCGTGTAAAGACCCTAATGTATAACACACGCGCACGGTGACAAGGCCCGTAGTCACTATCTCAGTAAGAGAAAGCCTGTTGAAAGTATCATCATAAGCAGCCTATATACGTCCCACTGTAGGGCACAGGCCTTCTCTCAAAGAGATATTATGGGCTTAATCATCACGCGTGCCCACCGCGGATTGGACGCATGCCCACCGTGTCACCACTGTTGACAGTGTACCGAGTATTAATAAACTAACTTTTTTCTGCATTTACTCGTTTTCAGGGTTCCGTAAATCAAAAATTTAAAACGGAGCCCTTATAGGATCACTTTGGTTGTCCGTCCGTCCGTCTGTCTGTCAAGACCCTTTATCTCGAGAACGCGTGGAGGTATCGAGTTGAAATTAAAACCATATTCTTAGGTCTACAGTCTTCGAACTAAAACTATTGAAAGCACAACACATTAGTACAGATTAGATTAAGGTGGAACGATTCTCATACAAATTATTTTTTACAAATTTGTTAAAAAATTTACATAATTACACACTGAAATTAAAAACCTATTTAGAGGCTAAAAATTCCACCAATGCCGGGACTTGAACCTGCGACCTCTGGCTAACCGTGCCAGCGCTCTCCCAACTGAGCTAATGGGCAAGTACAAGCATCGGCGAAATTACGAGCCTCTTGGGGCTCGGGGCTTACCTATATTACTTATAGTACCTACAACGACTTTCCGAATGAGGGGCTGGCATTCTACCGCTGAGCTACCACAACTATTGAAATACTTTATTGCACACATAAAATTACACGAATAAAACAAAAATAAATACTTGTTTGAATAAACTTTTTATTTTTAATTACATCGTGACGAACATTTTTTGATTAAAAACCGGCCAAGTGCGAGTCGGACTCGCGCACGAAGGGTTTCGTACCATTATCTGTACAAAATTTGAATATTTCAAGCGCCTACTTGTTGGCGTTACTAATATAAAGCAAAAAACGCCAAAACATCACTTTTGTTGTATGGGAGCCCCCCTTAAATATGTATTTCTGTTTTTAGTATTTGTTGTTACAGCGACAACAGAAATACATCATCTGTGAAAATGTCAACTGTCTAACTATCACGGTTCATGAGATACAGTCCCTTACCCTTTGGGTGCGGAACCCTAAAAACCAACAGCTGAATGTAGAAATCAACTGTTTAGGTTCAAAGTCACACTTTTGTTGCATTTCTTGCAGACGCGCTGAGTATCGTATGCTAAACATTTCTCCTCAAATAACCTTTATCCAAATAATCAAGCTTTCTTTAGAAAATGAATTTTAAATTTCAACGCGCAATGTATTGAAAACACCGGGATCTCAAACAATCGCAGCGCTGGCTTACAATTAAATTCCGGGCCGTAAAAACACTAAAAGTTAGTTACGCATCCATTGTGTGCTAACATTTTTACGATCCAAGTACTGTTTGTGATTTGATACGTTGAAAATGACAGTATAAAAGTCACCAAACGTGCCACTTTCCAGAACACAACCCAATTTACAATATTATATGAAACAGACAACAACCTCGACTCACTTTGACTTAATCTCATCCTCTTACAAGAACAGACAGAAGCAAATACACTTAACAACCAGCTAAAGACAATTAATGCCACCAAAATGCTTCAGACAACGTAGCAATGCAAATAAACGCTTGCAAACCGCAATCCTTTAATTAATTATTTAGCCAACACCATTACTTAGGGCAGTCACCCCCTGACACATATGAGTTTCCAAACTTAGCTCCGCTACTCTTGTAACCAGATCCGAAGCGTCTTGGCTTTATGAACGCGCTCCTGTTAACACACAATTCGGGTTACCGCCGAATATAAACTTTATCTAATTTGGATTTCAGAAGATCGCCTTGTAATCGCGTACTAAGCTAGGGTACGTTCAAAAACGGGAAAGAAAAAGTTAAACACACGATGGTTTCTGATAACAATACGTTCTGATGCCAGGTTCGCTATACCCTGATACAGTAATTAAAATCGTATGATAATTTTAAAAACCTATTTAGAGGCTAAAGATTTCACCCATGCCATGTCCTCAGCATGGGTTAGTGCAACAAAAAGAACATAATCGTATGATAATATCAAAAAATGTTGGTGATGCTCTATAGAAAAATCAAATTTAGGTCTCTTCAATATCAAGTGAAATAAAATTCTTCTATGTTCCCGAAAACAGGGAAGTTTTACTCACCAATACGAACAAAGTCAGGATTCCAGTATGTGTTGATGTTACTACTGGTAGCTTTAGTACGAAAGAGGTGGTAATTATTATGACTCCCCGATTTAGACATGCAAAAGATAATACATCCTTTACTCTATACGGTTCCACAACAAGATTCCTCAAGATATATTAGAGTTACCGCCGACGGTTTAAAAAATGTGTTCCGCATATCTACTCTGTGCAAAAAAGCCTATTACCTATAACATTAAGGATTATTTGGGAGACAAAGATGTCTACTATTTAAATAATGTCAACGGGGATGATTGTGTCTAGTGTAGTGTAACTTTCAAGTCGAAAACTCTGTTAATTAAGTTAATAAAATTGATAATTGTAACGTTAATTAAATTAATACCTATTCTGAGAAGAATAAACGTGGAGTTTCTCTGTTACTTCCTATCCAAACAAACGGCTTTGACGTTCATTAAGTAAACATTTTGTTTTTAGGGGTAACAAAATTTTTGTTTTTGAATTCTTCTTATTAATTCTTTGCTATTTGTTTTTTTTATCTAAATACGGAAATAAATAAATGGTTTCTAACGTGTTTCTTCGGCATTTCAAAGTCCTCCCCTTATTAAACATTGCTGGTATTGGTGCCCTTATTTGGGAATAAATTTACACCCTGCATAATGTATGTGTTTTATAAACATACACAAAAATGCACTCTCGTCTCCAATATCAAAATATTCTTAAAGCTTACAGTGGTGTAAGGTATTGTTGCTGAAAACATAAAATAAAGCTGCAAATACGTTTGAAAGATGCAGAAATTCATCACTTGATAACCAACAATACAAGTCACGTAACATCTTACCTTACATAAATGGAAAACTTGAATAAGAAATATTTTCATCTCATTAGGCAGGCCACGTTTAAAGTTAAATTTCAATTTCACATCTACCCACTGTTGTTAATTTTAGTTTGTGGTTGTTTGGTTTTGATAATCAAGCATATGATATCATATAAGATATGGAGAAAGGTAAAAATGAAGGTTTTTTTTATGACTATTATATTTGACAATGTATTTTAATTTACATTTGATAATATATTTTGTTTCAACTTTTCATAATATACTATTTAAAGTATTACTCGTCGAAAAGTAATTCTAGTCACGTGGGCCAAAAACGCGTCATACAATACGTCATACATACGTCATAATGTATTGAGCTCTTATTTGAGTTACCTCATTAAATCAAGTCACATGTGTCTTTAACTTAGTAACTTGTTTTTTGCATTTTTTGAGACCTGCAAAGCTTCGAAAAGTATATTTATATCTATTATTTTTTTAAGTTTTTCAATGTCTTTTATTGAATAAATATAATGTAACTCTAAAATAATGTTGAGGCAAGCTCCCATGTAGGTATGAATGCAAGTGAATGTGGTTACTTAACAATTATTAAGTACATTACAAGCTAAGCGTGGGAGGCGCAACCAACTGAATCATTGTTCAGACGGTGCACGCCAACTTTAAATTATATTTTTATTCAATTAAAACTGGCACTTAGTGTGATGCTTCTACGATGATAGTTGAGTGAATGGCTAAGTTTGTTGATGGCGCCTTCGATTACTTTTATTTTCATCGCACCGATGAGATATTCAAGTTTTGAGTTGCATTGATTGTCTGGTTTTTGTTGGCCTATTGAATTAATGATGATGATTGAATTAATCATTTGTTAATTGAATGGGCATTTTTATCAAAGACTGATCTTTTTTTCTTTCATAGGGTCGACGTAGGAGACCCCACCAGATGGTCTGATGACCTGGTTACGGTGGCGGGGAGTCGCTGGAGGCGGGCGGCACAAGACCGGGAAGCGTGGAAAACCATGAGGGAGGCCTATGTCCTGCAAATAGCTGGTGATGACGATGATAACGCAGCGGTGGAAGCGGAGCGGTAGAACGCCGGCCTCACATTCGGGAGGTCGTGAGTTCAAATACCAATGCATGTACCAATGAGTCTGTTTTCTAAGTTACATACATTTGTGAAGTTACTCCTTAACGGTGAAGGAAAAGATCGTATGAAACCTGAGTACCTGGGGTGTCCACATACGAGTACCTCAGCGCTTAAAATGGTGCTTAAAAACGCGCGGCGGTGGGCACACGTGCTAATTAGCCCCATACTCTCTCTCTGAGAAAAGTCCTTTGCCCTGCAGTGGGACGTATATAGGCTGCATAAAAAAGTAAAAAAAAAACGATCGCCACTAATTTTTTATTTTTGTCCCAAAATCGGACGAAACTTACCCATTTTCACAACTTCCGGAAAATTTTCTAGGTAAAAGTTCCAAATGATTGGTCTATTGGGCGGTAAAAGAAAGTGCTTAATAAGAACAGCTAACACTCCAAAGCAGAGTTCAACGCGCTCTTCCACAAAATGAGCCACTCATTGCATCACCTTACACTTTGAGAGGGAAGATACAGATCTTCGTAACGCCATTGTTCTGTTTGCGCAATTCACTCCGAAACCTGCGATGACTAATGATGTGATCTTTCCTTATTTAAATTTCGCAATCGCATGCAACCTCTTTCTACAATAATACATTGATGGGTAAGTTTGTATGGACCCCGTACCCACCCTTATAGACTAGGTGTCATTTACAAGAGGTACATTTGAAACGCACATATATTTTTGACTGTTCTTTCCTGTGGGCTAAGCCGACTAAGCTTTCAGGATGCTATAGGTCCTGGGTAAGCCTACTCCATCAAGGACATTTCCGTTATGACTCATCATTACTTGCTATGTTTTTTTCGTTTCTATAAGCTTTTGAATAGAACTTTGAATACTATGTTTTTTTGTGTATGTATATATTTTTTATTTGTTTCTATTGCGGTTGTCTGGCGAGAGAGTTCACGGACTAAAGATGCTACTTACAACAACATTATTAAGAGAATCTTTAACCACATGAAACGAACCGTGCCAAGCACTAAAGGATTTGTCTTTGATCATTCTAACAGAAATTTCTATAACGTCGCTAATAAATTTGTATTAATTTCAAACATGAACACTCAAGCAAGCAACAAAATTAAATTCCTCTAACTATCCACAATGTATTTCTTTCTTTTGTAATTGTTGTAGGACAGTCAAATTAGCGATCAATCTCGGAATAAGAGACAATATTTAGCTGAATTTTCGTATGTACCTTCATTTGGCGTTCTGTCACAAAAGTCTAATAAAATTTCGTATTCGCGGCGTACAATTTTTATATTCGATGTTAACATCATTGGATCAATAGAAACCAAGATAATCAAATACATTTGAGTTTTTTTTTCCGAAGTGCTAAGGGCAGAAAACATGGGTACACACATTTGTGGGTTAAACCATTGACGATTTTTTGCTGAAAATGATGACTGACGTGGGTAGAAAACGTTCCAAGTAAGCCTATTTCCAAGTAAGCCTAGTTCAAAGTCAAGCCTATAATAAAATCCATAGATCGTTTTATTCAGATAAAAATTCATCTACAACATCAATTGAATGAACGCAAAATCCAAAAACAGTTCCTTTAATACGACTTTGAAGATAGAGATGAGTTTATCATGACAGCAAAGTGATCATCCCGTCCATTTTCTGGCAATACCATTCCTTAATGAAATCGATTATACTACGGGTCACGCCGAACGCGGATTGGTCCGGAGCCAAACGTCCTCAGGGCAAGCGGTGCACTCTGATTGCTCTATTTCCTCCAAATTTATAGTTAGTCCGTCGCCTTCTTCATCCTTATCGCCTTTGATAGAGGTATCAAATTTGCCCGCAAGCATGTTATGAAGCATATCTGCCCAGTGGCCATTTTGGACTTAATTATTTCGCCTAAACTTAGAGCTTAGAATGAAAATTGCATTATATGCTCATTTTCATAGAGGCTTGCTGACAACAGGGAAAGCAGATATCTTGACATGTCTAGACACATCATTTATATAATCTGTGATGATTTAGGGCATTAGGATTCAATGACAACAGTGAAATTAACCCAAGCTACCACCGTTTATTGTAACGACAAAAAATTATAAAACATTAAGACAACATTGCGGGATTCCTAATAATAGAAGTGACTTCCTTTGTGGCTGAATATAATAAATCTTATTTCTAAACACACTAAAACGTAATCTCCGCTAACAGTTAAACACAAACAGCTATTTCTGTGATTTCAGTGTTGAATTTCCAATTTATCGCACCCAGAACATGTCATAGACGTTTTCTCAAAAAAGTGAACTTTTTTTTCTATTACCTCCAATTTTATTGTGGTAAATAAACCACCTAGACTCGCTTTCTGAAACGCCTAGCGACATCTGTAGGTGTGTACAGATGTCGCTAGGCATTTAATGTGAAATTTTTAAATTATTTAATTTTAAAGTAATTTCTTTTAGAATGTCACGGTGGCAAATAGCCATACCTGACAAATCTATAAATTAAAATACCGCAGCAATTTTTATAGGAACTATTTCACCCTTGCGTCTGACACAATTCAAACCCAATAAATGAATTAAACGGGGTTGGTCATAAAAGAACTCCAGTAAACTCTGCATTTTATAGAGTCTTTATGATACAGAAACTAGGCAGACTGAAGAGGGGTTAATGCCGAAATTGTCCAATTATGCTTAGACGCATGGTGAAATTGACGGTAGCAAATAAAGAGCCCCGACCAAAACATAATATCTTAATGGCTTCAATTAAGGTGGTAAAAACGGCATATTGTCATGAATGAGTCTAATCTTGTACAGAAAATTGCGATTTGCGACTCATTAAAAATTTGTTCCACTATTAGCGTTTCGAAATCATCAAATTTAAATGAAAAGTATTAATTGGCATACATTGATTCTATTTCAAGAATCTACAGCAGGAAAGAGATCCGCTAAGCAGAGGATCTATCGACGGAATTGAGGGCATCGATGTTGTCTTACTTCCGAAGCCACGCCGATTGTTTTCCTCATTTTTTAGGGTTCTGTAGTGCAACAAGGAATCTTTATAATTTCGCCATGTCCGTCTGTCTCTCTGTCTGTCCGTCCGCGGCTTAGCGCAAAGACCGGTAGTAGGTACTAGAAAGCCGTAATTTGGTGTGTGTATACATACTTATCACGCCGACAAAGTTAAAGAATAAAATATTGGAAGATTTTTTTTTTACTGTACCTCCCCTGTACCTAACTTGAAAAGTGGGGATGATTTTTTTTTTCTCGTCTTCCCCATCAATTGTTGGATTGGTCGTTAAAAATATTGTGGGTGTAGGAAACCATTTTTTTATATTTTGTTGATGCGCAATTTTTTGTCCAAGTAGGGCGTCCCCCCCACCCCTCTCCTGGCTAAATGGTTGATTGTAGAGACGTGAAAAAATTTAGGGTAGTAGCGCAACCCTAAATTGCGTGTTTCCCGACACGTACTTGGCCGTTTTTTTTTCCGTGAATATGCAAAGTGCCCCTACATTCTGTCTATTTATTCGGAGGCAAAAACGGCACGCGAGGGGTTGGCAAATCGAGCATGCGGAAAAATCATTACGGACGACTAGACACCTCCGTTTGCATCCTATTGTGACCGTCTTAGGAGTTATTTTAGGATGATCCCGAGATGTTTGAGACTGGCGAAGCGCTTCAGGCGACGAGACCCAGTCTGGCCTCAAAATGGCACCCAATTCTGGTGACCTTTAGTTTTCCCTAAGTTGTTCTAACTCTTAGGAGCCAGAAGGGTCAGTATTAGAGGGACATTAGTGAGGTGACTGAGTAGTTGTGTGCTTGGAGCTAATTTCACTCGGTGGGGTCACGGCATCGCCACGAAGTTAATGTTATAATATACAGGTGTCACTGGGGCGTTGCTGTTCTGGACACTTTTGTGCTAAGGCCTGTGTAATATTGTGCCCAAGTATAGCTCGCTGTTCAAGACCACATGGCATGTTATGAACTGTAAGGAAAATGAATTTGTCTTGAGCAGACAAATAAATCCCAGTTGTCAAGGTTGGGTGGGACCAATCGCAAAATAGCGTCTGTCAAATTATGGACTGAAGAAATATTATGGCGATTGGGCATTTAAGCTGTTTCAAATTTGGAGTTTCTACCGAAAGCTATTTCTTCATTCCTGTACTACTAAGAATCTTAAAAAAGTATGTCATTATCTTATGTCTTCCTTTGAAATTCCAACAAACTTTGTCATGACACTAATAAAATCAAAAACTACTTGGTTTGTTCAATTTTGTTCAGTCTATATCTTGATTAAAGAATCCTAATTATTGTTGTTATGACGCACGCAGCGAGTAAGTTCCATTGTATGGCCTCGGGAGAGAAGGGCTTTATGTACTTACTTAAACTAAGCTATACTTAAAAAACTTAAATAGTGAATTTTATCCGTTTGCATCGAAACAATGAAAATTGAAATTGGCACGCACACAAAAAGGTCTTGACCGTGACCGTCCATACTTGCCGCATCATCTACGAACACACCTACTTTCTTTGCTCTTGACGCCAAATGGCCTACTTGTGGGTTGTGTGACGTATGATATTCTCAGCTCAGACATACACAGTTGCAGTCATCTGTAGCTCCTAAAACTCACAACGTAAGTACGAGAATCAAACAAAGAGGGTACCCTGCAAATTGCAGTGTCTACACAAACCAGCCTCGGGCAAGACTCGCTCGAAGTGGCCAGTAGGTGACTCAATAACCTGTGCACTTCGACACTATTCAGGTTCAACTGGTGACCTATATCTCCATAAACTTGCTATTTAAGTGCAGGTCACAAGAACAAGTGACAGGGGGTAGTGGGTTTGGGGTCACAAAGAGATTATTCGATCGGCGGGCCGCAATTCCGAGCTTCCTCTTGAGATGATAACTGTAAACTGGCAAATTCTGGTTTGATGAGCTGGCATTGCTTAATTTTTGGTAAATTTTGAATAGAATTAGTAAATATTCACCCAATATTCCGAACAGTTCTGAATATTTACTGTTGAAAGTATTCTGATCGCTAATTTATTTTTAAGATTTTGAATAACTTTTTTTGGCAAGCCGAGATATGACCATAGGGTCGTTTTTTTAGATTACTCTCATTTGTCAGATTGAACATGAAACCTATTTATTGCTGAAAACTATAACTATACATACATTACTTGAAACTGTATACATACTTATTGTATACTATTTTATTATTTAAGTAAGATTTAATTGAATTTTACCAGTGATAAGATTAGATAGATAGAAAACAAAAAACCAATTGCCGCCAATTGTACTATGTACCTTTGTCAATATATTATGTTTGGTGTTTTTCCGGTTGTACTGTACAACTGTATGACAGACATCAGCCCCCGTAGTATATTATCTATTACTTAACTGAGGTGCTAGATCATTGACTAGGAATACGGATCTCTGACAGAAATTGAGATGAACTTACTAACCTCTCTCATAAAACTACATACATGAAGGTTACTCAGTCGTACAGCATCTGCAGTTCTGGTACCTAACAAAGCCCTAAGTCAATTTCACGGCAACTCACACAAAAAAACGGAAGTCCTGAACGGACTGCAATGTATAACCGTAGCAACTTCTACATTATAAAGAATGATAGATATAATCAGATAACTCTTTAATGCACACCCATAATGTAGATTAACATTTTATACATTACTTGTAACTTAATTGATTAGAGTGCACGGGTGGATACGTTTAAAGGTATATTATCCCGTTGACTGTCCAAGGGCACGGTGATTCTTCCACTTCTTACTACTATTAGTTTCATGGAAAGTGTTAGGGATCAAGAGGATCAAGAAACAAGTTTTAGAACTTCAATCGGTATTCTGTAAGTCTCTAGTTTCTGGCACGGCCATGGCCTCTTTGAAATTGCTTCCTAAGCCGCGTTATATTGCTCACGGTAAACAAAAGGGAGCTGCACCTCAATTTTAGAGCGAGCCGTATCGATTTAACCGCTATCTCTTTCAATTCTGATACTATTGGATGGGACAGTGATAGTTTTAGCTGTCAAAGTCAATATTATGGTGTTTGGGGTTCGCAACAATTTGGTTTGTGAGGTTACCGCTGCATTTTTATTGGTTTTTAGCAATATACTACATAGTTTGACTCAAATTCAAATAGTGTTTTAAACTACACGCGGCAGAAACAGATTTTCATACAAAAATCCTGTGAATGCTATATTAATTAGATTTTTTATATTTTTATAATTGAAAGTCATAATATTAGATATGTAAAGAAATGTAGGAGTTCCTTCTTAAAGTAATTTTGGACCTCCTTAATGTAGACTTTTATACCTAAGGATTTTAGACCAAAATTATCCGAAAACGTGCATGCATCGACAATGAACGTTGATAACGCAAAAGACTTGAAGTATCTACTTACTCCACCGAGGTACAAGCTTGAGTTTATGTATGTTAGCGGTTTGAGAAATAAATACATTGTTTTACTCTACAAACATGGGCATTTGAACGTTGGGTAAGTATTATACCGGAAATCAATACTTAAACGGTTACACGGCTATTTTAAACAAGGTCTTGGATTTTTTACGCCACCAGCAGGTACGTCTATTTGTATAAAGGTCGCTTATACTTAAGATAAAAAAGTGTTAAGGTAATACCATAATAAGTACGCATTATTTGCCCAATATCATGAACATAAACAGAATTCTCGAAAAAGGCTGTCTCCAATTTAGAATCAAATCTCTGTAATAAAAACTCGCATAAAATTTCTCCAATAAAATCCAAGTCACCAACATTTTCTTAAGCGTCGACCCATTATATTTCATTAGCACCATTATGACACCAAGTAACACAAAATATTCTGTAACAGAAGTTCAAATCAGACCACACAACTTCCTCTTTTTCTTTCTTAATTCAAATTATGTGATGAACCTGATGATGTTCTAATGAACAGTGAATGGAAATCACCATGAAGGTAACATTAACGAGGATTAATATACAAAAGATTGCTAGACTTTGATCTCACCCTCCGCGTTACACAGGCGTGAGTCTACGTGTGAACATAAAAAAAGTAAAGTTGGTGACTCCTCCAGTATATTTTTGAAAGATCTTGTGATTACTCGGAGCTGAACAGCAGTAAATTGAAAAAATAAATAAAATAAGTAAATTAATAAAAATGAAACTGTAAATTTCTATTTATAAGAAATTTACAGATGTGTAACAGACAAGAAAATTAGTAAAATTGAGACGAGAAGAACGTCTTGAAGTAAAAACAAATGCATTGAATATTGAGCTGAACTTCTGTAAGCAACATTTTCTGTTAGCCTCCGGATGGCCTTCGGAAGTCAAAGTTGAACACTCCAAGAATCACGACCTACCACGGATCGTCACGACGTCCTTAAGCACGTCACAGATGGGCGCTGGACTATATAGCGCGACATAGTACAGCATATACTCTGCTATATTGACAACGCATGTAGTGCTACAAATACCTATAATGTATAAAAAGCATAGCGCTCGTTTGTGACCACCCTTAGTTGTTTCATACTAGATCATTACTCTATTTGTGTACATAATATTGTCAGCTTAGATGGCGTAAATCTACTCAATACAGATGTCGATCATGAGATATCAGTTTAGTTGCATCATGCTATACTGCTTAGATTTTCACAATATGTACGGTAGATGGGAATCGGAAAATTAATCGCTTTTGATTCTTTTGTCTTAGTTTGATTGTGTTGTTTTTTTTAAGTTTTTGGAAAATGTTACGCAGTGTGTAACAAAATTCCTACATTTATATGAAAAATGAGGATCTGCTAGTAAATACATATCTTTTACTTTGGTGACAATTTCAACATAAAAAAAACAACGACAAACTACCACCTACGATATTAAAATATATGTATATGGAACAGCTGCTGATAATATGCTTACTAAAAGTTGTTTTGGTACCTATTAAATAGTAAACCCTATTTTCTGAAAGGTGTGAAGATTTGTTTGTCTAAGGTAAAATTTAAAAAGTAAAAGCGGCAAATTGTATAAACGGTACCTTGCGCTCTCTTGTAAGTAGCCGATATATTATCTCCAAAAGAGCTAGATTGGCTGAGATAGATGCATTCATCATCATCAGCCATTTGACGCCCACTGTAGGGCATAGGCCTCCTCATGGTTCCACGATGCAGTGCTGATCCCAAAACTAACGTATGGTAGCGAGACATAGTTTTGGTAGAAGAATCATATAATGCAGTAAAATTTTGGTCATTCAGATGTATTTGTGGCGTTACTCTGAATTACAAGATACGCATTGTGATTAGAAAACGTTGTGGGCTAAAAGAGGATGCAGTGACTAGAACTGAGAAAAAAAGGTTAGCAGAAGCGTTGGTTTGGATACAAAATATGAAGAGGATAAAGAGAGAAAGCTTGACGGAAGAATGTGGGTGGAAGGGTCGGTAAGAGACTTTTGGTAAGATACGGACATACGTCGACCAAATGGGGGAAGCGAAACCGGCGTGCATGCATGCAGCGACTAATGTTGTGTGTCGAATGTTGATGAAGCGAAAAATGTTTGTCATTATTGTGGCAAGTGGCAAAGTTCTAGTATGCCCACCCATCCGGGATACATGAGTGAGTTTATGTATGCTTAGGGATTCTGTTACGCACTGTGTATGACACACATTTACGTTGTTATTTATAAAAACACGGTTCCTTTAAAACACTCCTCAGAGGCAATTTAAATTATCTGTGGTTGGGTCTTTCCTTTTACCACCGACTATTTAATCTGAGGAGTGTTTCAAGGAATCGAGGTTTTTCTAAATATTACTAAGAAAAATACATTAAAAAAATATTCATCATCATCATCATTCACTGCGATCGCCAACCCGCCTGCCAAGCGTGGCGATTATGGCAAAACCCTTCATGGTTAGGAATACCATGAGGGAGGCCTATGCCCTGCAGTGGGCGTCAAAAGGCTGATGATGATGATGATGATCATCATTCAGCCACAAGAGGTCCACTGCTGGACATAGGCCTCCTCCATGGATTTCCAAAAAGACCGGTTGGAAGCGGCCTGCTTCCATCGCCTTCCTGCCACTTGGATGAGGTCATCTGTCATCTTGTGGCTGGTTGTCCTACGCTGCGCTTGCCGATATGTGGTCTCCATTCGAGAACATTTCGGCCCCATCGGCCATCAGTTCTGCGTTACTTAAAAAAATATTA
Organism: Yponomeuta malinellus; assembly: GCA_947308005.1. Lineage (NCBI taxonomy): Eukaryota > Metazoa > Arthropoda > Insecta > Lepidoptera > Yponomeutidae > Yponomeuta > Yponomeuta malinellus. The sequence continues at coordinate 6,659,024 of OX371006.1, read as the reverse complement.
CTTCCCCACAATACAATCACTTGTTCTGGTTCCAAAGATACTTAGTGCTATAATAACCAGACAAGGGCAGTTGTAACCAGGCAGTGCTGTTACTTACTATCTTATCCCGCAGTGTGCCAGCACCTCAACGTCCGACCGCGGGGCACGACGCACGATTGCGTGGCCGCGCCGCAACACGTACTTACCTACCGCTCGGATTGGGCAGCTTAATTGCTCCCATCGCAAAAACATCCGCTGCAGAAGGCCCACTCAAAGACAAAAGTAGAAAAATATTTGTAAGTTATTTAAAAGTTATGTATTTATTAACTGTTTAACATTACTCCCGCACAACAACTTAGGTAGAAGGCCTAAAAATCAGCGTTGCCTGGGATAGTCCCGGGTTAGCACCAGCTGTGCCACTATCTTTTGGCTTATAGTTATAATATCATAACCTTGGTTTAAGTTGCATTTTGTTTTAGGTTGCATTTTGATAATATTTATAATAAACATTTTTTGACTTATCTTTAAAAAAAAACTAATACCAATTTAGGTATTAGCTTTTTTACTGGTGTCATAGTATGCTACAAATAACTTGACCAATTGGCAATTAGGTCTCATCAGTAGGGGACGCAGATATGTGACTTATAATTCTTCCAATTCTTTGGACTTTAGTCAAATAGACACATAGTAAAAAAAGTGAACGGGATGCTTTTTAGTAATTATTTATCAAAATCTATAAGCAATATAGAACGAATACTTAACTGTACCACAACAATAAATTTCTAGGACTGCAAAGGTAAGTTTACAGCTCAGGGTATCCTAATTTGGGACCGGGACCAGTGATTTTGTTGTGTAGAACTTATTATTAGATTTGTACCGAAACGTTTGTTCGGAAACCTAAGGCCGCGAGTCTTGCTCGCACTATTACCGACTGTTTTTCTTTCAGTATCACAAAATTTCACGTTCACACAAGTTCATTTATTTCCGAGATGACCCTCTGCTGTGTATCTTATGCAAAGGGTTAGTAACAAACAACACCCACAATTACCTGTATGCAGTACATACTTGGTTTGCCGTACAAACATGCATTCGGCTTCATGCTTACACAATGTACGCGTTCAACGCACACGCAAGAATGTTGCTTGTACATCGACAGAATATTGACCTTTATATAAGCAGTTCTGTCTACTAGTCTGAGGCGTCGTCATCCGACGCCGGACGAGTGTCTACGATATTGGTGACCGAATTTCGAGTCGGAAGTGGCGTTTGGGCAAGACACGTGACAAGGCGGGATGATGGCAGGTGGACCAGGACAGTAACTGAGTGGCGGCCAAGAGCCGGACAGCGGTCATTGGGTAGACCAACAGCCCGATGGCCGGACGATGTGAGCAAATTTCATAATTCTTATAAAATGGGTGGTGCATTGGACTGTATTCAGCTCCAGTTAAATTATTTTGTGCAATAAGAGACTTCTTTAAAATGCGAATAAAGGGGACGGGCTGAAAACCAGCGCTACTGACCAGTGCAATGCGAATCATGCAGTCATAGCAATAAGCTGAGCCTCTTCCCTTTTACCTTAAAAATAATACATATTTATTGATTTGTATGATGTAAAAATTGATTTTATGGTAAATAAATATTTTCACTTTCAATTTCACTTTCAAATCGTCAAAGGACCCGTGGATGTGAATGGCGAGAGTTCGCGAAAGGTGGTGTAATGGGGACAAGGTCTATCCAGCAGTGGGCAGAGGTGGCCTAATGACAATAAAACTAAATTTTACCATACGCTGAAGCGTACCATAGCTGAGCGGATGAAGGAACATATCGCGGACTTGAAACATAAGCGCTATGGTAGATCTGCAGTCAGTGAACATATACTCAGCGGTACCAACCAATTCATTCATTTTGTTAAAGTTCAAGTTCTAGCCCGAGAGGACCGCAATAGAGATCCACCGGCAACCAAATTTTAATAGAGATCGTGGTTGGAACATAGCTACAGCATGGGAACCAGTGCTTAAGTGCATGAGACCTCCTTGCTAGAAGTGTGACTGTAGATAACTAATAATCAATATTTTTGAGTTTATATAAAATAACTGTTTTGTAGATTGAATTTTAATTTCAATAAGTAATAATCAGTATTTTTGACTTTATATAAAATTATTGTAATGCCAATTTAAATTAAAAATATTGCCGAGAGTAGTAAACTAACAATTAATGCTTTCAAAAAGACGCCTGTCACCTCAGTCTACCGAAACCACGGCACTTTCAAAAGAATTGTAAAATGGAAAAGTAAACGAGTAAATATGCATTAAAATTCAGTTTTATTATGTCTAGTGATCGTGTTAACCTCAGAAAATACTATACTAATGATGATGATATAACCAGCCTGTTACGTAACCAATGCAAGGCACAGGCCTTCTCTCAGACAGAGAGAGAGTATGGCAATGCTTTTTATCGCAACATAGACACGCCACGTTTACATTTAGTCCTCTGTTTTGTATTAGAGTTTCCTTTCTGTTGTTTTCAATTTTATGTTACCTATCTGTTTAATTCTTAGTTTGTTTTTTGAGGTGCCGTAGTCAACAAGAAACAGCTCGGTCGGAAACAGCCCAAAACAACTCGGTTACGTTACGGATGCAACAAAAATGTAAAGGTCAGGTTGTTCTTGATTGATGTTAGTAGATAATAATATGACCTCAGTTCGGGTGAACTACTCGTACCACATACACAACATGAAATCAAATACGGGTTAGCAATTATACGACCGCCTCGGTGGTCTAGCGGTTAACGCGCTTGACTACCAAAACAGAGGTTGTTGGTTCGACTCCCACTGGAGGACGCCGTACTAGATTTGGCCGTTGCCTGGGTGTATTCCCATGTTTGTGATGTAAGGCAAGGGCCTGGTTGCCGTAGCACAGAATATGTGACCTAGTATGTGATCAGGACAAATGATTGTTGTGTGTGAAAGTCATCATTATTATTAAGTAGTTGAATTGATTCATGCGGACATACTTCGACCAAATAGGGAAGGTATTAGCAAAGGGCAAGATAAAAATTACCCGAAACCGGCGTGCGTGCATGAACAACTAATGAATATTGAGGAAGCGATCTGTCAAGATCCTGGCAAGTGGCAGTCCCTGGTCTCGGATTCAGGCATGAGTTTATGTATGAATGTATGCTCATGCATTACCTAGGTTTTCTCGAGCTTTTCTGTCTCTATGACTAAGTGAACCTCTCAAAACCTTTATACCATCGCATCACAAAAGCGTCTACCACCGAATTTGAAGAGTCGGTGTACATAATAACTTCAACCCCAATGTTACACGAACGTACCTGAAACAAAGCGGAGATCATCATTAGCACACACATTGTACCGACATCTCAATACAGCCTAATTAATCAATCTGAACACAAAACAATAGTGGGCCGTTGAATCCGTAATTTGCTACCATAATCCGAGAGTGCTCCCGCTTATCAATCCTTTCAACATAGAGCTAATATTCGGGGAAAAGTAGATGAGGAAACTAATAATATTAGTTCTGTGCCAAAAAAAAAATATTTTTTTGTACATTTCTAATTTTGTTTGCATACTGATAAAGTAGCTTAGAAACGAGTAATAACTGAAGTTACCCTTAATACGCCGTCTCAAATTATGTCCTTGCATAATCATTCGATCCTCCTATAAAAGTTAATAAAATTTGATAATGCTAAAGGGGGCTTAAACTTCCACCCTCCTCAGATCTTTAGCTGTGACAGAAGTGATGCAAACCACGCCAAATAACTAACTCTTTCAGCACACAACATGTCTAGTCTCTTGTATAATCATTCGATCCTCCTATAAAAGTTAATAAAATTTGATAATGCCAAAGGAGTCTTAAGCGCCCGCCCCCCTTGATCTTTAGCTGTTACAGAAGTGATGCAAAGCACGCTAAATAACTAATTCTTTCAGCCAACTACTCTATGGTAGCTTGGCCTAACCATCGCAGGCATGTAAAGGTTTGTCACACCATATGATGTCAACTAGTCAGTCAGACCGAATCAGCATTGGATAACGTGATTAAACGACATTTTAGCTCTCTGTACAAAAGAGAATAGCGCTAATCCCAGTTCGGCTACCCACTGCATAATGCCATAACACGGCTTGAGCCCGTGATTGCGATTGTCCTTGGAGCATTGATCCCCTTTGAGTGAGCTTTGATACAGGCTGTTCCCAAGTCCTCCTTTACCCTCTGATGATTATAGTGCCATATCATCAGTTTATAATAGCTAGACATTAAGGTAAAAGGGCCATACCCAGGTATATACATCTTCTTCTTCTTCTTCAGTAATTTAACTCCATAGGGCTCCATAGAGCCTCAACCACAGATTTCCACTTCTAACGGTGGCTTGTGGCAGCTTCCAATTCAGGTCGGTTGCCGATTGTCTTGGCTTCTTGGGCTATAGATATTTGCCAGGTGATACTTGGCCGCCTTCCCTTTCGTTTTCCCAAGGGGGTGTACGTTAGGGCTTGCCTAGTCAGGCGTCCCTTGTCCCGACGTAGTGTGTGGCCTATCCAGCGCCGTATACATCTTCTAATGTACAAAAATCTCGTCTTATAGTGTTTGTTATAGAACTCCTACGAAACGGCTTCACTGATTTTTATGAATTTTTTGTGTATCTTTGGTAGGTCTGAGAATAGGTCGTATGTTTAATAATATGGCAAAATAACGTTTGCCCAGTCAGCTATTACTGCGATTGCCACCCCGCCTGCCAAGCGTGGCGATTATGGCAAAACCCCTCATGGTTATAAAAACCACGAAGGAGGCCTGTGTCCTGCAGTGGGCGTCAAATGGCTGATGATGATGATGATGATGATGATGATGATGATACGTAGGTAACCGAAATCACAGCGACGTTGTTATGCTGTTCGTTACAATATTAGAGTTATCATTGGACTATAAGACCTTGAGGTCGGGTTCTCCGAGCGAGCGCACTGATTTGTATGGGACTAACTGCGCTGCGCGAGTGAATAGTGTTGGTAGAAAAGTAGGCATTTTTGAAATTACAGAAATACAAATCCATTAACAGAATTTTGACGACCGACGTCACTATTCAGTAATACTCGTTTTCGGTATATTTTTTACTACCCAAAACTCAGTACAGCTCAAATAAAACCATATCTAGTTATAATTCAGTCTTATGATCACGATTTTTTTGACGGTATAAAGTTTAAAAAATCAGAACATAATGACCGGCGGCCCTAGATAGGATATTGAGAACTAATATTTTTTTCAGATTTTAAATACTAACCATTAGAGAGTAAAATGTATTTTAAAACACCTTTTAAAGAAGTGCAGATTTCATAATAACAACACTTAAATTCCTGCCAGGTCAGATAGGAGCACACCAATCGTGTTTCCCGAGCCAACAATGGATAGATAACCCTATCTACTATTAGTTCAGCAGATAGACCAATCGCGCTCACGTCCAATGAGTAGGCAATGATATCACATACGAGAGCATCATCGGTAGCACTAATTCGGATTTTTAACAGCTGTTGAACAAGACCTCTATTTTAGTAATAAAAAAAATATTAGAAAAGAACTAAACTACTCACGGCGAAAGATAAAACTAAACATCAGCTTTTAAACAGGAACTCTATTAAGTAATAAAAAATCTAGCTAGCAAAGAAAAAATCGTAAAAAACCCCCGTTTAAAGTGGATAAGACGCCACTTAAACTGCTCAAAGTTAACGACTAATCTGAGCTTTAGCCACAAGCTTCCTTTGGCAAGTGGCAGCATTGGAGAAGTGAACGGTTTATATTTTTTGCCGTGATTAGATTTTCACGTTCAGTCGTAAGGATGACCTCTTTTAGACTGTACGTGAAAATCTAATCACCTTTAAGTTCTTGGTGCAAAGTCACCCTAAACGTTACGGATTAGAGTGCACATCACGTATGTGAAAGTTGGTGTGATATCGACTGTACATTAACCGTGGGTTGTGAATTGAGAATTTTATTTCGAAAAAACTTAAATAGACGCAGATAAAAATATTAAAAAAATATAACTATACGTTTATGTAGCCTATACACGTTCCACTACGGGGAGCAGGGCTCCCAGAGAGAGAGCATGGGCTTAATCACCACGCATGCCCACCGGGAATTGGCAATTTCAAGCGCTGTTATATGAACACCTCACATATTCCGAAATTATATAAATACTAGGTGACTCGGTAAACGGTGATTTGCCATATAAATTAGACAAAAAAATCATAAAAATCGGTGAAGCCGTTTCGGAGGAGCTCGATAACAGACACTGTGACACGAGATTTTAATACTATTAGGTAATATCCATAATTAATAAAAATAACACTGCGTTGTTGCATTGGTGCAAGCGGTAATAGTAGGTAGGCGCACGGCGCATCGATATTTATAGTCCCAAATGTTCGAACGTGTCCCTAAGAGAGGAATAAGCGCGTTGGGCTGTGTTTATAAGGCAGTTGGTTTAACGTGAAACATCTATAAGTAAGCGTAAATTTTTAGCTCTAACTGTGCAATATATTTTGCTGCACCGGCGCCATCTAGCGGCACGAAAGAAGAGAATCTGAGCAATGGCTACTTTTCTCCACTCAACGATATATAAATGAATTGCACACGACACGTACTTACAGAATTGCAGCCCTCGACCAGGCGGCAGGTTTTCGTTGCATGCGGTTTTGGCAAGTGACCACCTACTACCGAACTGATAGACGTTTCACGTCAATATGCATTAGATCATTCAGCAACATTCCGACGCGAGTTGACTGATGCGATATGGCCATGTGGTATGGCCAGAAGCGTTAAACTGAACAAATTTTTGCGAATCCCGGCGAATCCGCACAAATGGCGGCAACGCGGGACCGATACGGCAAGCTTCGGATGTCATTAGGCGAGGGGCGATTCTCGAAAGGCACGAGACCAGGTACTTAAGCGCCTGTGTGACGTCATTGGGTCTCTGTAGCAAATTTTGACATTTCTAATGACATTAAAAGAATGAGCATACTTTTGACAGATATCGTACATTTCAGGCGCATTTTACTTTTCATATACACTTAGTTTTCGATATAGAATAATAACTTGATACTTTCAAATCCCTTTTTCTGCAATCACTAACATCTAGGCATATAAATATTAAAGTCTGTCCGCTCCGTTACCCCGTTTGGCACCCTTCGGTTGGATACGGAACCCAAAAAAGCAATTGAAAATTTTAACTTCGATGCAAATTGGAAGTGATTTAATAATCGAAACTGGTTTTTTTTCAGGTTTTGCAGTATTTCAATAGAACGCTGCATGTTAATTGCTAGTAAGTAGTTTGTGAAGTAGGTAAGTAGAGAGAAGTACTTATGTATTTACTGCTTACATGTATTATTATTGATATTTATAAAATCAATAATAAATACATATTACATGCACTAAGATGACGGACGTCGTTTTCCATGGAAAAATCATAATTGATCTTTTTAAGTAATTAATACCTTAATAAAATATCATTGGTACTACCCTTTCCATTCGGTGGGTATTCACGACAGTTAGAGACAGTAGTGACTGCAATAGACTTCAAAGGGATTTGGATATATTGGCTAGCTGGAGTGAACGTAAACAAACGTACCTTAATGCAGGCAAATGTTTTGTAATTTAATTTACTCGTAAACGATAGAAGATTGCATTAGATTACAAGCTGTCTAATGAGCTCCTAACTTGGAAGTCCATTATTAAAGACCTTGGAGTCCTTTTGATGAACATTTGACATTCTGGCAGCATACGAACACCAATAATCAATAGGAGCAATAAATTACTGGGCTTTATTATACGTTCTACCCGAGACTTTAAGAAGACCGACAGTCTTTTGTGCCTGTACGCAGCATTCTTGAATATGCATGTCCTATTTGGTCCCCATTCTACTCCGTGCACATAATAACATAGAAGGCGTACAAAAAAACTCTGTGCTATAAATTTAATTGTAATCGCTCTATCAATGGCTACAACGACATACTACTGAAATTTAATGTAATTTCGCTCAAGGAGCGTCGAAAACAATACACTCAAAAGTTAATTTACTGTCTCAACATTACTGCTATTCAGTAATGCAGTAATTCTACATTACTGTCTCAAATTAACTTAAACACAAATTATCGCACTCGGAGACCAAACCTAACCCTAAATAAACCTATTTCCTTAGAAATATACAAAATAATACCTCATACTTCCACCTAATTATTCGAATGTGTCGCTTATATAATGACAAGGTTGCCCAACATGGCGATATCGATATTTTTCAAAGACCTTACGTCTTTAAAAAGAACCTCCTAAGTCCTCCTCCACACACACACACACACACACACGCACGCACGCACGCACGCACGCACGCACGCACGCACGCATGCACGCACGCACGCACGCACGCATGAACGCATGCACGCACGCACGCACGCACGCACGCACGCACGCACGCACGCACACACACACTACACAAGTATAAATCATGTCACAAATCTTACTTATAATTAATGTAACATTTGGAAACTTATTAAAATGAAATTGTTTTCTGAAATTTATATCTTACAAAATCTATATATTACATATTACACTTATATATTACAAAATCTTTATTTTACGTAGGTTTAGATGTTCAACCTTTACAATTTATGGAAGAGCGGGTTTCCCTGGCACAGGTACTTTAAAAGGGAATCCCAGCAAAAGTGTATGTTAGGAATAGAATTGGTTGGATGAATAAATATTTTTGTATTTTTTTTTGTATTTTTGTATCCTCAAATGAAGAGCGAACTGTCATTATAATCATCATCATTATCATAATTATTAAGTTTACTTTATTTTGTTTTTCTATGTCATTCATGCATGCTAGTTTTATTGCAAATTTTATCATTATTTCCTTTTCATAACTTATAATCATGCTCTGCGCATAAGTTTAGGGTTATGGGCTAGATCAAGGTAAATTTTTCCATTGTTTTTCTTGTGCAATATTGTCTGTTATAACCTGTTTTGTGTGCCAATTAAATATAAAAATACAAAAATAAAATATAAAACATTATCTACATCACCGATAGTTAGCTGGTAGAAAAAACTTATTAGTATTAAGCTCACCTTCGTGCATACAGAGATGTGTAAAGTTTTTCGTACAATAAACTGTTAATTATCAAATCATACAAACGCGTTATTATTTTGCATTTAATACGATATTTGACACGATCAACAATAAATTATTTCATATGCTCGATTAAAACAAAAATTACAAAATATCTCGGAAAATCTATACCTTTTAGTCAATTACTAGTTATTACAATTTTTAAATAGATTAAACATAAAAAGAGTGCTCTGAATGTGACGTCATAAGCAAGTATTTTCATACAAAATTCCGTTTTAAAAGTAACTCATTTGATATTTTGTCAAATACCCAATTGTCTAAATAAAGTAGGGTCTAAGAGGATCCACTGGGTCTTTAAAAGCGGCACCTCAGAGTTTCTATGTTGGATCCACCGGGCCATAAGGTTACGTCAGAGCTCTGGTGCATAGTGCGCAATATCGCCGCACTACAAATGAAGACTATCGCTATTGGTTGCAGCTTACTAATGTGTGCTGGTTTGGTACGAGCAAAAATAAACTTAATTGCAAGCCAAAAATAACTGACACTCGAGAATAGGGGGCGTGAATGAGTTATGAGGGAGAACTGAGTGAGCGATAAAAACTCCCAAAATAGAAAAAGAAAACACTTTTATATAGTTTCACAGATAATAATAGCTGCCTTTAGTGTGTGCTATGGACTCGGGATAGGTTTTCAGTGACTTTCGTTTTTGTACTCGATAGCTCTTTAATCAGTTAGAGTAATCACTTTAAGTTAGAGTACCTGGTCTAAATTAGGTCTTTTGTATGTAAGTTAGATGATTTATAAGGCGTCAAGAATAAATTCCTACCCACCTAGTGACCACTTAGATGCTGTTGTGTAGACTTTGGGGCATACATTTTAGATGAAACAAGCTTACCCAGCACCTATACCATTTCCTAATTTGTTGTAACGGCTACTCGCTAACGATGAAGAAAAACATCGAAAGGAAACCTGCGGACCTGTTGGCTTCACAAGTATTAATACTGTCTTTCCTGTGGAATAAGCCTTCTAGTTCTTATGTATGCTAGCGAGACTTGGGTATGGCAAAAGAAGCAAGAAAGTAGGATTAATGCAGTAGAAATGAGGTCCTTGAGAAGTATGTCTGGCGTTACTTTGAATGACAGGATACGCAATAGTGTGATTAGAGAACGTTGTGGACTGAAAGAGGATGTAGTGACAAGAATTGAGAAAGGAATGTTGCGTTGGTTTGGACATGTGGAGAGGATGAAGGAAGAAAGATTGACAAAACAAATATATCGAGCGAATGTGGATGGAAGGGCCGGTAAGGGACGACCCAGACGGACATACTTTGACCAAATAGAGGATTTATTAACAAAGGGCAAGATAAAAAGTACCCGAAACCGGCGTGCGTGCATGCAACGACTAATGAGTGTTGAGGAAGCGAAAGTGATCTGTCAGGATCGTAGCAAGTGGCAGTCCCTGGTCTCTGCCTACCCCTCTGGGATGCAGGCGTGAGTTTATGTTATGTTATGTTATGAGTGGAAATACCTAAATAATACCAAAAAAAATTTAAATGTAATTCAGATACTTTTTGACGTACATGTTCGAACTGTAATAGGACTAGACTACATATTCTGTATCTCTTTCTAGCCTGCGATGTTTTTGTTTTAGCGTCTCTTTTAGAGAGATAAAAACAGAGATTACGCCTTCCAATTTAGGCGCAATAGTTTAATTTAAAATGTAGAAGTGCCAAGACTCCGTGGAAGTTCAACAGTATCCGGAAGATACTTCTAAGAATCAGTAAAACAAAACGTATTATATAAATTGAGAACTTTTAGATTGCCTCGTTGGTCTAGAGGTATCTTGCATAGTGCTTTTACACACACTGCCTGTTATGACAGTCATCTGAAGGGTACGGCTCAATTAGACTGGCTAAGCCGCAGACCAGTTTCTCATGTAGAGACGGACCTCCCCCTAGAGTCTAGAGGTATCAGGCTCGACTGGTTACCATACCGGAGGTCGTGGGTTCGATTCCCACTGGGGGCCGCCGTACATTGGTACAAATGGCCTCAGTCTAGGTGTATTTCCATAATTGTGATGTCTTACTTGGTTACTATAGAACAGGATATCCTAGTTTGGGACCGGAACCAGTGATTGTTTTGCGTGGAAGTTATTTATCATTTATAGATGAAGCAATAGGCCATCATCAGAATTCTCTACAAACTCTTACATATCACTGCATGATCAATCATCACAAGGACGTACCCAAAAGGCAGATTGAATACGCAGATTAAAACCTTATTTCTCGATTTCAGTATTGGGAGGTACCTATTAACCATCGACGGGGGAATACCCTCAAAATATCAATCACTCCCGATTCCAGCGAATGGAACCCGTACGTGCTGATTCCAAATTGAAAACTCTGATAGATGACACCATCAAGGTGATTGCGGATTTGACTCGCAACGCTAAAACTACTCGTAATAACGAACAAAATGACACAGGGTATTTAAGGATGACTTGCGCCAAATCACTGGATATGTAAATAGATAAATACTTATCCAGGGAATAACAGATAAATATCTGATTGACAGGGTTGTCAGTCATACAATTTGTTTATGGATAGCTCTGTAAATATCATGTTGCAAGACGTTTTTGTACTGATTCACTGGTTAAGGCTTACCCGTGGAAAAACAGATGGGTAGCTCTAGTTTGACTGTACATTTCCGCACTTATCCTCATAGTTGTGCCATTGTACGTAGCAAGTGCTGGGGTATGTAAATACCTCAAATACTAGGGTTTCCTCACGATATTTTACTTCACCGTTAGCGAGTAGTATTGCCGTTATAACTTCATAAATGCACGTAACATAAGAATATAAAGTCATTGGTACATGCCGGGATTTGAACCCACGACCTACCGGATGAGAAGCCGGCGTTCTATCACTCCGCTACCACCGCGTAAACAGATGGGTAATGGATCAGGCCTTAGTTAGATATGTTTCATCTAGTTTATTTTTTTGGGAGATTAAGCTACTCTGTTCCGTAGATTTAGTGTCATTTATGATAAATAATAATAAATATCTTCCACCCAACACGACCACTTGTCCAGGGGTGCTACTACGTAAGTTCTCAACTGTATGGACTCGTCTGATTTAACCTACTGCAAACTGTCAGATACATACAAATTTTAACACTTCGGAAACGTAAAAATTGACAACACAATACCCTGCCTAACCTAACCTAACAGGAGGACTGGTCCCAAACTACGATATCATATGCTATGGTAACCAGGCAAAGAAATACCTACATCCAGACTGAGGCCATTTGCACAAATCAAGTACGACGGCCACTATCAGGAATCGAGCTCATGACGTCTTGGTAGTCTGGCATGTTAACCGCTGGACCAATGAGACAGACATTATCCTACATGTGACTTTCGGGTGTGCGAATGGCGAGAGACCGCGAAAGATGGCGTGATAAAGAAAAGAAAAGTGTGTCGCCGGATTAAGGATAGCGTCACTCCATTTCCTTCCGTGGATGTCGTAGAAGGCGACTAAGGAAATCAATATCCAAGAGACAGACAGCAGCGTCTTCCTGAGATTCCAACCGCATACAGCGATCGCCAACCCGCCTGCCAAGCGTGGCGATTATGGCAAAACCCCTCATGGTTATGAAAACCACGAAGGAGGCCTATGTCCTGCAGTGGGCGTCGAATGGCTGATGATGATGATGATGATGATGATGATGATGATGATGATGATGATAAGTGGGCAAAGGTGGGCTTATGATGATGATGATGTAATTAATTTTGTTAAGTAATTATCTTCAATATGTATGTACGTATTTTTGTTGTTATTTATTTATTTATTTATATGTATGTACTATCATTTATGCAGGTTTATAATAATTTCTATCATCCCAGTCTCGAGCTGTATTGAGCCAGTCTCTTCAATACCAAAGGTTTGCTGAAAGAGAATGCTTCTTGCATTAAGCACGCCCTTGTACACTTACAACATAATTAGTGCAATAAAGAATTCAAATAAAAAATGATGATGATGAGCTTTGAGTGGTGCTAAACGAGAAGCATCACTGGGGGAAGGCCTAGGCCATGGTTAGAAGCCAAAAGGATAGACACACCGCCAAACTATACGTCGTCGTGTGAATCCAAACCTAATAGACAAGCGCCTAACATCTTCACACACACCAAAAAGGGAAATGGGAAAAAAAACTTACCACTATAGGGAAAATAGGAAAGATGTTGGGAATAGGAAAGATGATACACTATGTTGGCAGGAATCATAAGATCAAACTCAAAACTATATAATTTTGAAAGTTGAATAAAGAATATGTAAGAGCTATGAAATAATTCGAGGCAAATGTCAGACCCTCTAACGCTCTCAGTTGTCAGAGCGCCGCGTCGATGCGAATGCCGTGACACCACAAAATATGGCGCGATGGGAATAATGCCTGTTCCCAGCCGTGGGCTGATGATGATAATGATGAAATCTTAGACCTTTAGGATGTTTTGTATACTCTGGTCTGAAAATTCAACACGCTCTTAATATGCACACTAGGTAGATACTACAAACTTCATCATTAGTTTGATCACCATAAACTTCATTGAATATCAGTATGCACACACGTATTTTACAGAATTCCTGCAGCGAGCAACGCTTTAATCGTTTCAGAGAATGCCCGTAGCAGCTTATAAAATTTTAATTTTTAATTTCACCGCTGCACCTCCCCGACCAACTTTCCGGCCAGCATCGCGGACCTAAGCGTTTTATAAAAACTGCTAAGTCCTATCGTGTCCTATTATTCGTCGAGACACGGACCAGGAGAATTACTCTTGGGGGATTCTCTAGCAATTTTCCGTCTACGCGATACTCGGGGCGAGAATGTTATCTCGCGGAGAAAGCTCCCTTTATTTGAATAGAGCAAGTTCAATTTCACATAATGAGAGGACAAAGGGAACGAAACAACAACGATGTCGAATGTACTTAGAGACGGCGGAGGATGGTAGTTTTTCAATCAGCAAATAGCGTTCAGTGAGAGTCTGTTGTTTTTTTACCGAATACCGACAACATTCTTATGAGGAAACGTTACGTTTCATCTCTGATTGCTTCCACGCTTTTACAAAATTCTTTTGTGGCACTTGCTAGACCGGAATAGTGCATAAATATGTCAATATGAATTTCAATGACATAGCATACGTTGTATGTATTGTGGCGAATGTTAAGTAGAAACCTCTCTTTGATGAACAATTTTTCAGAGACGATTTGTACTAGAAAGCTGAAATTTGGCATAGACATGCATTTTAATCACGCCGGTATAATAAAATCTTAAAGAAAATTGTTTTTAAGGGTTCCTCCCTTACACCCAAATTGGGAGTGCCATTTTTTTCCTCGCTTACATTAAAGTGGTATCGTTGAATTGGTCTTTAATAAACGTGGGTGTAGGAATACGATTTAGGGTTCCGTTTAAGAAATATAAAGCTTTAAACTGCAAATTTTTGACCGAGTAGGGCGTGTCCCCACCCACTGTTAGCCAAACGGCTGATTGTATAAACGTGAACAATTTCAGGGCAGTAGCACATAATAAAAAACTTAAAAGAAAAACTATGACGGCTAAGCAGGCTTTACAAGTTAAAGAGTAACTTACAAAAAAAAAACTTCGTACAAAATGCATTGAAAATTACTTTCATGAAGTTGTTAGTTCTCTAAAGCAGATAAAAAAACTCTCTTTCTACGGAATCCTACACTGCGCTTGGCCCGATGCGCACTTGGCCGGTTTTTTGGGATCCCTTCGCAAAAAAAAAATTGCTTTAAGGCGCAAATGTCCCGTTTAACTTGCGAAGTTGGCTGGTAACGTAACTCAGTAGTGTCCGCTTGCAAATGCCGATGTGCTGTCGACTGCAAATTGAACACATGAAATAAAATAGTATGCCTCATCAGTAAAAAGTATGCCTCATCAGTAAAAAGATCAAGATCAAAATGTGGTTTGATTGGCGCTTGAAATTATGGTTGTAGCTAATGTGCTACAAGCATAATTTACAGGATGTGAAAAATTCCACCTACGATAGAGACAAGTAGAAAAACGCGGTTAAGTTTACAGATAGAAGTAGAACTTTAAGTCCCATATTATTTCCCTATTTACTAAAGAAAGTTTGATGTGTCATCATCAACCCATTATGTCCCCACCGAGGGGCACGGGTCTCTTCCCTGAGGCAGGTATAGGCCATACTCCACCACGGGGGCCAAGTCCGGATTGGTGGAGATGTGTACTAAAAGTTTATTTTATTAAATCTGTGTAAGCTATGCAAATATGTAACTGACAAAATTAAGACATAATATTCTAGTAAAATCAAAACGAAGTAAAATAGAACAAAGTAAAAAATTATTCGAATCATATGAGATAATATATTTTATTCAAGCGAAATGTTTGCAATATTTTTTGCGAAATTGTGTTTCCTATATAATTATATAGGTATGGCTACTAAATCATATGAAAACAATTCGGCAGTGAAGATAGATTCGAACGCCGTACATTACACCCCCTACTATCATTGTAGATTGTGATAACGCTGACAAAAAACGCACTGGGCATCCGCACAAATATCCCCTTTGAAAAAACCCGTATTTGAAGAAAACCCCGTCGGCACAACAGAAAAATATAAAGTGCACCTTCAATAACGTGTTGTGAATAAAACCTCCCATGCGGAGGAGCCAATCTCAAAGCCTATTTGCGAAGCCTATGAGGGCACAAAGGGAACAGATCCCGAGATCAGCAGCAGCCGAGAACAAATGATTAAGGTGTAGTAGGTCCGCTCTAAGCAAGCCGAAATGTTTGTGCCGCTGTAAGAATTAACTTTTGGCCACACCTTAAAAATAGAGTATCACTTTAATGTGGAACTTGATGCAGAGCAGTTATTCCACTCACAAAACTCTGATGTTATTCAAAATCGGAAAGCTAACATGATATAAAAAAAAATTCAACTATTATTAATTAGCCGTAGAATTAAAACCATAACTGTAAAATTACTATGGACCAAAAAGTGACATAGTGCTTTCCTGGCGTGGTTACGTAGGAAATATAGTGAAGGGAGAGGTATTAATTCCTGTCTGATGAATTCCATTAGCTTTTTACTTTTTCAGAAAGTTTTTCCTTAAATATGTAATTCATTTTAATCACGAACATCACTAACCCACTGCGTAGTTCTGTGCTGCCGACCAGGTATATATAATATTCAGCAAAATGTTATTGACTGTTGTCTATTTTACTCTCCTTATCAGGTTAGCGTACCGATGCCCTATTCATACTAGCATGAGATCAAAGTTCGAACTTACTTTTGTGCACGTCACAAATTTATGTTTATGATACTCGTAGTATGTGGTATGTAGACCTCCCGTAGCTCGTTATTGTAATCAGCATCATCACTGTCCTTTGTATACTGTTAGAAATCCAACGTTAAGAAATAATAGAGTGTGCAGGGCAATATAGCAGTATCTATGAACAAAACTGATGTAACACGTTTATGAAACCTCTGTGAGATCATATTTTAAACTAGATCCAAAGCACATAAAGAGGTATTCAGAGCAGAATTTTATTTCGGCACGCTAAATGCAAATTCCCACATAAAAGTGGCTTTATGTGTTGCAACGTCGTTCGTGTCTGTTTTTATGCCAATTCCATCATCGTGTGACAAGTTTTATGCTCTCACTATTTTGTCGTATTTGGCCAGATATTTTTCCTTTTTTGCTCTCAGATATATATATTTTCAGCTACTTTAGTTCAGGCAAACAGCCAAAAATTCCGTGTATTTTATTAACAATTCACGGAAGTTATATCTTCCATAATGTAGTTAGAACAAAGATAAAATCTCTTAAAAACAACTGATAGCGCGATTGCAAAAAATACAAAATATAAGTTACGTTTACTAAATGCATCGTCGGAATATTGAAATTCAAATGCGATTATACTGAGAGTAGAATTCAGGTCAAAAATTTGACCTTTAAGGCAAAACAATGTACCTATGACAAAGACCGGCTGTACATTAAATAACGTGTACCGAAGAACCGATATAAAATCCCCTTGAATCTTGTGGTATTTTCACGTTAGTTTGCAAATATATTTTTAGAATTTATGTATAAGAGGTTAGAGAAACGAGTGCACAGTTTCCGGAGATTATCACCAGAAATAGCGTATTTCACAGTGTCACTGAAAGCAAAAGGTCTTTAGAGGTAACTGTAATCTTCTGTCCCAAACCTATTGAATAAAATAAATGGTAGCCGGCTAGAAGTGAAAACTCGCCTGTGAAAGATTTGCATTTCTGTGTTTAAATTTCTCGAGAATAAATTCTTTTCTTTGTAAAGTTTTTCGTTTTGTTAGTTGACCCAGTTTTGTCCCACTATTGTTTAGCAAAGAAAATGCTGCTGTTGTTTTAGAGGAATCATTCTCGTTTCTTCGCTTATTTTGCTTTTGAGTGCAGCATCGTATTACATAGAGTAGCATTTTTTTGTTCAGTCAGCGACCACTCTGTGTTTAAATTCAAGACTTTGAAACGGTCTTAAAAGGTCGATGAACTGTCCTTTTTAAGCATACTCAACATTTTTTTCCACAAGCTTTGTTACTCGATCGAGACCTTCAGACCTTCCGGCGTCGTCAAGAAATGCTTATTTTTAATCTCATAATGAATTTTAATCATGTGAATTCTTGTACATGAAACTCAGTGTGGCAAAAACCAACCAGTTAATAGGTAGAAAATACCAGAACTCGTGGAAACACCGAAAAATGTACACTTGGCAATCCGATTCCAAAATGACCATAGATAAGCTTTGTGGGATCGCAGATCAACTTACGCAAAAACCAATCCTCAAAAAGTTCAATTTACATTAAATTCGTGATACAACTGTAATTTTCCTGGAAAATAAATATTTTTGCACGTCGTAGGTATTGATTGTTGATGGAGCAAAAGAGATCTGCCAGGATCGTGGCAACTGGCAAACCTTGGTTTGCTTACCCCTCCGAGATACAATCGTGAGTTTATGAACACAAAATTTATTGCGTACTTTTAATTCAACATAAAGTTTCATCAAAGCCATAATTGGCAAGAAGACGCACTTCCACCGCAAAGCAAGACAAACAAAACAAGATGTTCCGCGGCTAATCGCATATTCAATCAAGTCCTCAATCTAGCCGGTAGACACATTTGCATGTTGGCCTATGCTAATTCACCACACACGAGACCACAATCACTGGCTAATCGCTCCAAATTACGACCTACAGTCCCGTAGAAGGCAAATTGTAATGTAAGCAACGCTTGGAGGTGTCGTTTTGTGGAGTAGTCACATCTATTTTTATTCATTCTTTGTGATTCCAACTGTTACACTAACTAACTAAAAACAAGCAACTTTTCCACCTATTTACTATTTCCGTTTTTTGTGTGCAATTAATTGTTCTCTGTCTCATCATCATCATCATCATCATCAGCATCAGCCATTTGACGCCCACTGCAGGACAGAGGCCTCCAACAGTTTTTAACCATGAATGGTTTTGCCATAATCGCCACGCTTGGCAGGCGGGTTGGCGATCGCAGTATACGGTTAAAATCTCAGGAAGACGCTGTTGCTCTTCTCCTACTAATGCATTTCCTTAGTCGCCTTCTACGACATCCACCGTCCACCACCCGTTCTCTGTCTATCTCTATCTATCTATTTGTAACTAGGACTTTTTGCAGATTTGTTTTTTTTTAGGGTCCTGTACCCAAAAGGGTGCCAAACGGGTCCCTATTACTCTGCCTCCGCTGTTTGTCTGTTTGTCCATCTGTTTGACTCTTAAAGTATAACCGTAATAGGTATTCCTTTCCAATGGTATAACCAATGCAACTTAATTAACTCGATGCCTGTCGCGATTCGATTTTCTTCGCGAGAGATACCTATTTAATTTGCGCGAGCTACACCATTGGTATGACATTTTACTAATTTGACATTGCTTTGTAGACTACCAAATAGAAGCAAATACTATTATCGTGCTTATGTCATTCTATCGAAAAACTATGGGTGTCTTAGACTCTAGAGTGTACATTAAAAAATATTCTCATCTTATCTAAGATCATGGAAGAAGGCTCACCAATTAATATCTTTGGTGCAAGGACGCTAATAAAATTCAGCAGTGCGTGTTTACCAACCTTAACGAGCTGAAAAATTGTAGGAAAATTGTCAATTTTGTCTCGTTTACCGTGGTTGGGCCCCATATGAAACCGGCGGCGTGCGTGCACGCAACGATTAATTAATGTAGAATGAATGTAACATGAATGTAGATTAATGTAACATGTATGTGGAATGAATGTAAAATGAATGTAGAATGAATGTAAAGTACCCGAAACCGGCGTGCGTGCATGCAACGACTAATTAATGTTGAGGAAGCGAAAGTGATCTGTCAGGATCGTGGCAAGCGGCAGTCCGTGGTCTCTGCCTACCCCTCTGGGATACAGGCGTGAGTTTTTGTATGGATGTATGTTAATTCTAAAATGACGGACCTAGTTAATTTTTACGGCGCAAAATTACACTGACCCTTGAAATCACATTAGCAGAGACCGTAAACCATTAACTTTACCGCGAGCAATTTCTTTGCGAATAAACTTAATTAGTTACCAGTCAATTACTTCTCCTTCTAACTTTTAACAACTGCCTAGAAAGAATCGTAGGAAAAAAGCACAATGGCATTAAAATTGATGACTATCGCAAACCAGTGGTTTTACCGCTGAGTCGTATTCTTCAAGTTCTCACTGGCTTTTTGAGATAATTATGTGCCGTTGAAGCTTCGCTACAAACGAATTAATTTCCATCAATAAATTGAGATATTGATAGTCAAATCCAACAATTGCTGTTGGATGTGCAGTCTGAATTTCTCACAGTGAATGTTCTTGACGGAGGAGGATCTATTACATACATTTCCAATAAATACATGTTATGCTTATAAATACATAGGTGGCCCATAAATACACACAATACATAAGCTCACGCCTGTATCCTTGAAGGGTACGCAGATACCAGGGATTGCCAAATGCAACGACCCTGACAAACCGCTTTCGCTCCTTCAACATTCATAATTAGCTCGCGAATAACTCGACATCACCTAGTTATAACAAATGAAAAAGTTACCACCATTCAAAATAGTTTAAAATTTGCAGACACTAAATTGTATCGTTAACTCCCTATTTCAAAAAGAAGAAAAAACATTTATTATAAAAACAGTGCACACGCCACAATAACAAAACAAAAAAACATCCAAGAAAATATTTCAACAGAAATGTTATAAAAAAGAAAAGAAAACGAAAGGTCACAGCGTGTCACTGCTGCTATAAATGGCAACTGACTCAGCAGTATGCTGAGGGTCAAGCGTTCAGCGCTGATTTTCAGTCAGTGCCAGGAGTGACCCCGCGAGCGTCACATACCGCGGTGTGGTACAACCATACGTATTACGTATACAGTATGAAACATATACTTAAATTGTTTTCATTAAGTGAATGATTAAACTACGATATACACAAATAAAATTATACACAATGGAATAAAGTTATATAGCAGCCATTTTCGCTGAAACTCGGACGCAATAAGGCAATATTGGTATGGACCGTAAAGCGGGATCAGGTAAAGCCTATAACGTTACGGTATCTGACAGGCGGATGGCCGCACCATGCAATCATAGTTGCAAGTTATGAATTGCACTTTTCCATCGGGTTAGAGGTTAGACTTCACAAAGGTAAGGTAACGGGCACTTTATAATGAGCGACCTCTTTGGTTCGAAATCATCTGCTTATTGACGACTAGAGTGCCCGCGTTCGTTCTCTTGGTAATTGGTTTAGCCATGTTGAAGGTCCACTGTAAATAATGGTAAAAGAATGTTTGATATCGGTTAACTTTGGATGACAGGATATGCGATAGTGTGATAAGGGAACGTTATGGATTAAAAGAACAAAGAGCCAAAAGTAACAACTAGAATTGAAAAAGAAGTGTTGCGTGGGTTTGGAGATGCAGAATGAAGAAAGATTGACCCAATAAATATATCGAGCATTAGTACCCACACAAAGGGCCGGCAAGGGACGTCCCCGGCAGATATACTCCGACCAAGTAGGGAATGTATTAGTGAATGGCATAATAAAGAGTACTCAAAACCGGCGTGCGTGCACGCAACGACTAATTAATGTTGAAGAAGCGAGACAGGTTTGTCAGGATTGTGGCAGGTTGTAAGCCCTAGGCTCTGCCTACCCCTCTGGGACACAGGCGTAAGGTTATGTAATGTAATGTTAATTACATCAAGCTCCGCGGCAGGCGTGCACAGGAGTTCCCCGCAGCAGTTACCGCCAAGCAGCAAGACGACCTTTACGTTTTTGTAGCAAAGTCACCCTTGACGCATCTATGTAAGGGTTGACGTAATGTAGTGTGTTTATTGGTTATGAAAATAAATTAAAAAAGAAAGTTTCATATGGAGGTACCAAATAGATAATTGTCAATGACACAATGTTGATTAATTAATGGCCTATGTAATGATACCTTTGCACAGGCGTATACCTAAGTTATCATCACTGAAATTGTCGAGGTTATTCTTAAATGCTTACCATTTACCTACGTCAATTTCCATTCACCTAAATACCTACGTTCTGTCTGAGTACTGTTGTCGTCCCACTTCGTAAAAAAAATATTATAAACCCGCCTGAGAAAATGTCCCAATGAAGGCCATTGCATTTGCAACCTCAGCAACACTTCCTAATTTATTTTTAATTGGTTACTTAGTGTCGAAATGAAACCAATTTATTTTGATCGTTTAGAAACCGAAATTTTTTGTTTTTATTATAACAAAAATTTATTTTTTACATTGTTTCTTTTATCGCGGCGACCATACCTTTCACTTGAAACCTTATTTATCAGGGACCTCTACATGGCAAAAGGGAGTATTTTACGGCTACATGGTAGAAGTAAACTATTACATGATTTTCTAAATTTACATGACAACTAGAGAATCCTCATCTGTCACCAACGCTGGTTCAGTTTTCCGAACAAACACAATCACGGAGTCGGATACTCAGTTTTAATTGTTTAAAGACATGGGCAGGCTAACCACCTTGTGTAAACGAAATTTTGTCAATGCCATAATGGCTAGTTGTCTTCAAATACTCGTACAAATTTCAGTGATAAAAGTCTACAAGACATCTGCGTTTAGTTTTGATGGATTAGAAAATTGTTGCCGCGTAACAATTGTATCGTAAGGTAAATAATTACGACAAAACGCTTCTAAAAAGGCAACTTCTTTAAGGTAACGGCCCTTCCTTACTAATACTTCATACTTTCACCTTGATAACTTTTAAAATGTGCACGTTTTAAGACCATGTTTAATTTTAGCTTACCTGCTCTGATGAACTAGAATTCTAGATCATAGATTTAATAACAATTTCCAGACAACACAATCACTAGCTTTGCTTCCGAAATAGGGCACTCCGTGATATGGTAACATAACAAACATGGGTAGACATAACCATTTTTATTTCAGTTTAAACACTGTGCCAAATGAAACGTCTGTTCAATCCATATAATATCCATAAGATAGCGGGATTTACGTGCCAAAGGAAATGGTCTCTTAAATTCTTAGTTGTTCAATAGAGTTATATTAGTACGGCAATGATTGTTTCATTGACACTTTTGGTACCTAGTCTACTAACTAATCGTATGCCATTGGTATAACGCGTGCAATTTAATGTGTCGCGCAATTCAATCTTATTCACGAGAAGTGCCTATTTAATTAACGCGGGTTATACAATTAGAATGACATCAAGCTCCTATTGCTTAGTATCCTACGAAGTAGAAGTAAATCATAAGCAGCCTATATGCGTCCCACTGTAATCACCACGCGTGCCCACCGCGGATTGGCGATTTCAAGCGCTGAAGTATGCGAATAGCTCAGACACCCAGGTTTCCTCACGATGTTTTCCTTCACCGTTAGCGAGTAGTATTGCTACTATAACTTCACAAATGTACATAACTTAGAAATAAAAGTCATAGGTACATGCCCGCTCTGGGAATCGAACCCGGGTCTCGCGCTTCTGAGTCCAATGTTCTACAAATAAAGAGCGCATAGAAGTAAATAAAGCTAAGTAAGTAAAGCTATTGTCGTGCTACTTTCATTCTATTGAACAGAGTTTTGTTATTAGACTTTAGGCCCTGGTGAATTGACGTGAAAAAGAAGTATAAACAGTACCCACTGTTGGACATAGGCATGCCCATTTATAAACATAACTTTGCTTTGCTTGCAAGAAGCAAAAACGGCCCTAATCTAATCTAATCCCGCAGACGTTCGAAAACAAGTTTGACCCTGACCTCCTGGCCTTCTTTTGCTACAGAAAGTTATTTCAAATCACATTAAATACAGCATCAAATGAATAAGAGTCATTCATCTAGTGTTGAATTTAACGTTCTTTGAAATGGCTCCCTGGCTACACTAACCCGTGAGATTGTACAGACAGATTGAGACAGACAAACAGACATACGTATACTCAATGCTCATATACAAATACTAACTTTTACTGTCAAAAGGGATTAATCCTGTATCAAATTGATCGATGGCTTCCCTTTTGTATTGGACTCGCTGTCCACAATACGCAAAATAAATAATTTGTAACCGTCGAAGTTTGTGAAATTTCTGCCAGACAGTCACGCGTCACGCGCATTTGCTTTAAGGCTTGACTTTAAATCAATATTTAATATTTATTTGTTTCATGTGAATAAAGAAATTATTAAAAGAATATTTGTTTTTAAAGAAAACTTTTATAATCGATTCTAATCGATGTTGTTGGAGATTTAACAATTTTGAATCCTATTATCAACGAAGTAACATAGTTTTGAATTCAACGGGTCTAGTCGTGACTGGATGCAACTGAAACTCAATTATCAATGTTAGGTGCTTTTGTGCCGAGCGATCTCTGAAGGCAGCATAAAAGGTTGGTATAATATGAAGGCAGCTCCAACCACAAATCACCGGATGGCCACTTAATAAGCCCATCACCTACCTGCCGACACGAAGCAATGTGTAAAATAATTAAACAGCCGCAAAGGTCAACGTCAATACAGTAAGCCTAGCACGCACTAGATATGGATGCGATACGAGTATAAGAAATATTATTGCGAATTGTCTCTCAATATGGAACTGGGTGTATAGGCCACTTTTGCATATTTTTAATAAAACTTTAAAGAAAATGCGAAAAACATTGTCTTTGTTTTGCGTCCCCCAGCAACGAATACATTTTGCGTAAAGAAAACGAAAACGTTTTGTGTAATGTTTTCATAATACAAAACATTTTCGTTACGGCAATCAAACATCCCTCTTCAAACCAACGGAGGAGATTGACGTAAAGGGTAATATGCTTGCGCAGAGTACTGAAGTTTAACCTTAGGCTGAATTGATTCATTAAAAAAAATTGATTCTAAAAACGGGACGAAGCAAATTTACCGCTATTCAATCAGTTCAATTTATCGCTATAAATTACAGTAAAAGGTCTTAAGCAGCTACTATTCATGCAATGTTATTTTTAGAAATGTTAGATTTAAACTCATGGTGCCCTGTTGTACTTCCTTTCATTTGAATATTTTTTAATTCTCAAAAGTAGCTACATGCGTAATTTTACCACTTTAGATTCATTTTTATCACAGTGAGTGAGTGCTTGCTAGGCACACAGATCGACGAAGATGGCTCGAGTCGTGGAACCCGCTCGGCTCGCCGTGTGGCAATCTGTGACCTTTAACCGGCTGGCGGTTAAATGTCGCATCGGCATAGCGGATACCACGCCGCGGTCGGGTACCTATCGAGAGAATTCCGGTGGATGGGTATAGAATTCGGTATTTTGGGACACGGTGAAGCTTAACTCATTCTCCGAGTTTTATTACGTGAGACTTAGGTAAAATAAGATGAATAACACAATTAAAAATGTAATAAATGTCCGGTAAGAACAATATACTCCTCTTAAAATGTGGTTTGTATCCAATTTGTATAACCGTAAAGATTGTTTGTCGCCGCTCAGCTGTTGCGCGCAGATCGAGTAAAATACATGGGTTAACACTTGAATAACACTTATGAGTATATGTATTGTTCGTCACTAATTTAAAATTTGACACTAGTATTACTTAAGTTTTTACAGGGTTTTACTAATTTATTTTATTAGAATTACATCTGCTATTTGAAAAGCAATTGTTTATGTTTTAAGTAATTGTTTACGTTATTTATGTAAGTAGTATACTAATATTAATATTTGCACCGACTACCCGTCTCTCTTTTCCTTCAGCAACTTTCCTATGATGGTTGTCCGGAATAAAATTGCTTTTATCAATAACTTCGCCAATTGAACTCCGTATCTTTATATGTTTTTGGATCATGTGCTCTGGTGTACAATAAAGAATAAATCTTATCTTAAGAGGAGGAGAGATAAGGAGGAAAAAAAGTGTAAATTTAGGAGGAGAGTTTCGAACTGAGGGTGCTATAAGATTCTATGTGTTTGGAAATGCATGTGAACCGAAAAGGCCATAACTTCGAACTGTCGATCAAAATTTTCCGCACGAAAAAAGTGTTCAATTCAGTTTTTTACAAAAAATCGGTTGTCCGTTAAGATACGAAAGTTTTATGCAATACTTTTTTGTTGCTTAATTAAGGTCCTTTGCATTTGTCACCTATCATTCATGATATCAATCGAATTAAGACATCGTAAAAATGTCCAGTGTTAAACTTGTAGAGAGTATTCAGACCTATAATTTTATTTTTTTATTGTTTTCGACTAAACTAATATGACCTCTAGCACGCCGCACAGTCTGTGCACAGTTTTGATTTAGCCGCTCGCACAGTTGTATCCACACGTCAAAATTAAAAAGGGATGAAAAGTTTTTTAGAGAATTATTGCGATACAAATAAATAAATAAATCAGCCAAAATATGAATCAAACACATGAGACTTGTTAAAAAAATATTTTTTGTGTAGTAAAAAGTATAATTAAAAACCGTAATTTTCTTCAATTTTTTTTCTTCGTTATTATGGTCCGGGCTGAGAAGTTCCTTTAAAGTAGGCGCTTGGAAATTATGCTTTTATGGTCGAAACATCATCAACATTATCATCATCGTCATCGTGGTTTAGTAGAACGTTGAACGCAGGCAAATAACGGAGCGACAAATTGTTGGCCTTTTCGATCGATATCTCTAGAACGATAAACGATAGGTGAAAACGTGAAGGACCTTAATTGTAGGTATCGAAGAATCCTGTTATTGTGAAAAACTGATTTTAACCCTTTTTTCAAGATGGCGGAAAATGCACATAGGAAAATTTGGTCGACAATTTAAAGTTTCGCTTTTCTAGACCCCCCCCTGTCCCCACGTAATATCCAAAAATTAGCCTTCTCGGTTCACATGCATTTCTAACCCGTTTCTTCTCAGACTTAATGACTGGACTAATGGCGGTATTAGCGTACCGGTAGAGCTCTTGCTTTAAATGCTAGTGGTCATGGGTTCAAGCCCCGCAACTCCAAATACCATTGAACCTGTCACTTATGGTGTACCAAAGTATTGTGCATAGTGGCCTTAATTTGTGAACGTGTGTATTGTAATGGTCCTAGGTCAAATGTATGTGTGTATGTGGAATAAGCATCGTTGAGAAAAAAAAATATCTTATCTCTGAAGGGAGGAGGTACAAAGATAAATGTACAAGGCATTTTTTGTTGCGTAGGTCAAGGTACATACCAAGGAAGAGAACTCTATGTAATCTGTTTTCAGATTTTCATATTTGTGACTCAAGAACGTAAGGAATGTTAATATCCCTCAGTCTACAAAGGGATTTTTTGTGAATATTTATTTTTTTGTCCGTAAGTGCATAATACAAAATCTTTATTTAAAACAGTGCTAAGTGGGGTGTGGACTGTATAAGGTGATGATGCAAACTTCCAGTGGTTCTTGATAGCTGTTTATTTCTTCCAGGTTCAGGGTGGTGTAGTAGCTAACTGAAAGCTCATGCTAATACAGAGAATGTTCCGGCTTATATACTATTCGGGCCAGCCGTTCGACCAATCACAGATGTTTCTGGAATATTCCACTGGTCCTACACAATATTTACACATGTTACATAATATTTAAAGGGCCTCGTTCAGCATACAACTATCTGCGAACCTAACTTAGACTAACACATTTAGGGGTTCGCTACATTCACACAATATAAAAATGCCTGGTTCAGCCTACACCTAACTGCGAACCTAATTCAACCTAACCCGTCTCGGCGTCCACAACAAGTGCTTAGAAATTTAGTTTTCTTTCACAGATATTGATATCATCATCATCATCATCATCAGCCATTTGTCGCCCATTGCAGACATAGACCTCCCGCATGGTTTTCCTAACCATGAGGGGTTTTGCCATAATCGCCACGCTTAGCAGGCGGGTTCGCGATCGCAGTATGTGGTTGGAATCTCAGGAAGACGATGCTGCTCATCTCCTGGTAATTTATTTCCTTAGATATTGATATATAGTGATGTAAATCACAAAAATAGAAATATAGTTAATTTTATTATTACTGACTGGCCTTTACATCTACGTAATGAGATGATTTATACAGCGTTCAGTGGTACCTTCAGTCACACTAGATGGGTGAAGGGACCACTCGGACGCTGCAGTGCCTGGGACAATATTCTTAGATGGAGTATGCTTGCCCACCACCTACACCATCCTGACAGCTTAGTCGGCCGAGTCCACAGAAAAGACAAGTCAATACGTGCGGAGCCAACCAAGCCGCGGGTTTCCTCATAATGTTTTCCTTCTTAGTTAATGTAAACACATACACGTGAGCACATACTTAGAATGATTATAATACTTAACATTTATCTACACACAGGGTCACTTGATTTGATTTGAAAATTATTTTTCTACAATAAAACATTTTTACATAAGCGACTTTAATTAATAAGATGCACATCACCTTTTGTTCTACAACGCTTGAATTTTTTTTTTTTCGTTACAAAAATGCCGTTTCAATTCTCTTTTGTGGTACAGAGGAAGAATGACTATCTTTGTGAATATTATTGGTGTATTTACTTGACGAATTGTATGACGGTATTTACTACTCTGTTATTATATTACCAACAGATGCGGCTGTTTCGCCTATTTTGACATTTCATTGGAGTCATCAATTCAGCTGAATTATCTCAGCAAAATTTTCTCCTTTCCAATGAAACGACGCCGCAAATAACTGAAACAAATATCATGGAAGGACAACGGTAGTTTGAACTAACGCAAAGCGCACCTGCCTTACGATTTTATGATAATACCTCATCCCGACCCCGGTAACCATAAGTTAGGGCACCCACGACTCCATGATAAATGTTCATACCGCAGAGGGTTAACTCAGTACTACGGACAGAAAATGTGGAGGTATAATAACCCTGACATTATAAGTTTCTAAGACTCAATTTCTCGCACAGAAACAATCTCTTAATTATACTGTCAAAAGCGGTGGTAGCACAGTGGGTAGAACAATAACTCGGAAGCGAGAGTCCCAGGTTCGATTCCCAGTGCGGGCATGTACGTATGACTTTATTTATTTTCAAAATTACGTACATCTGCGAATTTGTAGTAGCAATACCACACGGTAACGGTAAAGGAAAACATTGTAGGGAAACCCGAGGCTTGATGGGCTCCGCACGTATTGACTTGTCTTTCCTGTGTTCCTGTGGGCTAGCCTGACTAAGCTGTCGGGATGGTATAGGTGTTGGGCAAGCCTTCTGCATCTAAAAAACAGTGTCTCAGGCACTGCAGCGTTCGAGTGGTCCCTTCACCCATCTAGTTGGGGTTTAGAGTTTTTTGTCCATTTTTTCAAAAAAATGATCTAAATTTTGAAATGGACACCTAATTTAACTTTTAACATTCATTAAATCGCAGTTTCTGTGCTACTTTGAATAAAAAAAAATGATTTGATTTAGTGTTAGTGAAGGTGCCACTGGACGCTGCATAAATCATCTCATTACGTAGATGCAAAGGCCAAAGTTTTTTTTTAACAGGCTCTGACATTTATTTATCTTTTTATGCACTCTGGCCCACTGACAGCTGTTAACAGTAACATAACAGATTCTTAGTGTACGAGTAACTGGAGCTAAGAAAATATTTTTCATCATTTCTGCCATTGAAGAAGATCTGCTGATTGCTAGAACAAAAATCTTTCAAATGACAACATTGTTCATCTTGAGCTCCTCGGAGAAGTAGAAAAAAAGTGAAACATTTCAAGAATGTGAGCAAATACAAGAACTGAACCCGAGAGTACAGGGCTCGATACACTCGGAAAAATAGCGTGAAGAAATCTAAGATTCAAACATGAGCTACAAACTTGAGCTTGAAAACATCATAGCATCAGCATTTTCAAATGACTCGCGATGCTCATAAATCTAATATTTAAAAATCTCATCTCACAGTGTTTGTTATAGAACTTCTCCAAAATGGCTTCACCGACTTTTATGATTTTTTTTTGTGTATATTTGGTAGGTCTAAGGCTAATTAATACGTTATATTTATCATCAGCCTTTGACGCCCACTGCAGGACATAGGCCTCCTCCGTGGTTTTCATAAGCATGAACGGGTGTTGCCATAATCGCCATGCTTAGCAGGCGGGTTGGCGATCGCAGTATGCGGTTGGGATCTCAGGAAGATGCTGCTGCCCGTCTCCTGGTAATTAATTTCCTTAGTCGCCTTCTACAACATCCACGGAAGGAAATGGAGTGACGCTATTCTTAATCCGGAGCCACACGGACCGTTATATACTAAACGGGTCTAATCGTGATCACGGCGACCACGGCAGCTGCACCATTGCCGAATCGCATCATATAACAGAGTTGAACTTCTCTGTTAGACATTAGGCGTCTCCACTGACAACGGTTAATTCCATAAACCACAGGCCACGGCCGACGGAGCCCTCATAATTTATTACGAACCCACCTCCACGTTGATGTAACGAAGGCATGAAATTGTCCTGCCAGAGCCCTACTCTCATCCTACTGCCTGCGCACTCACAGCAAAATTCCGATTAGGGCATGCACCGGGTACCCATTTTGTATGAGGAACCCACCAACCACCTAGTTCTATTTCAAACTGAGATTTCCGGCCTCATAGTTGGGCCATTGTATGTAGCGAATAAAAAAACCTCAGACACTAGTAGGGTTTCCCTACAATTTTTCTTCACCTTTAGAGAGTGGTATTGAAGAGGAAGCAGAAGACATTTATTTAAATTGTCACAGACACACAAAGTAAACACGAAGGTACACAAACAAAGTACACGAACGTCAAAAAAACAAAAATTATTTGATGACAAACATGTGAGACATATAGCCTCAGTTTCTGAAAGAGTGTTCAAATGTAACAAGAGATTAATCTAAGATTAATTCAAAATACCTGCATGTGATTGGCTGAAATTAGCTTGACGTGAGATTAACATTTGATCGCTCTTCTAGAAACCGAGCGATAGAGTCGAAGGCAGCCGGGTACCATACAGTAATTTAGAATTTTAAGAAATTTAAATTCATATTTGTGACTTTTTTTTTAAAACCAAAGCTGGACATTGAAATTTTCCGAATTTACTATTTTGGTTAAAATTGTACCGTACTTAAAAAACGTCATAAATTGACTCACGATTAGTTTTTTTCTAAAATAACTAGTGAGGCTACATTTCCGATCTACACTATCTTGTCAAGATTATAAAGTGAGTCAGAGTGAGAGAATTTGAGAGTAAAATGTATGAGAGAGAGAAATGACATTTACTAGTTTTACTACCAATCATTAGATTTTGCCGTTAAGTTGTTTTGAACAAAATGATGCGCATTTGCGCGATAAGCAATAATCATGATGTCGGCCAATCTTTGTTTCTAAATTAAAGGTATTCTGTCAGCTGAATTACTTTGGTGTACGTAGTCGCCAAATGAAGAAATTTATGTTCTGTAAATCCCCGCGGAAAAATAATATTTTAGAAGAAGAAAAAACAAAAGACAAAACATGTAGAATGGCCAACGGCTTCTGAATGTTAACTAAAAAAATAATTAGGTATCTATCGGTTTTATTGTTTTGTTTCAATCTTTATTGAGAAATATGAACAAAGCACAGCAATACTTAACTATAGAATTTTATTAGTGAAATTCTCAATTGAGAAACCGGCGGTGGATCTTTTAAAAATAGGTCCATTTTAAAAACACTTTCTGATCAGCTCACAAAAGAGTCTCGAGTAGGACACCTTCACTCAGTGAAACAATAAACTATTTACCAGAGTCGATCCTAAAACTGAAACGGCCAAGGTTTTAGAGGTACGTTTTATCTCCCCAAAGATGATACTCGTAGCTAGATAGGGAATTCGTTGCGTTGAATGCTTACTTCATTTTGCGTAGGTATAATGCGCCTAAAACAAACTTTACTCAAATGTTACTTAAATCTTTAAATCTCTCTTTTTTTAACTAAAAACAACTCAAATGTTAAAAATCCCCTCCGTATCAGAAGGTCTATCAGGGAAATTGACGATGATGGCAAAACAGTGACATTCTGTTTTTATATAAGATCTTTCCAAGTTTTTAATCTTTGTTCCTAACAAATCTAGATCATTTTGGAGAAAAAAAATGCAAACTGTTAATTAATACAGTTTAAATGATTAATTTAGAGCCTAAGACCTATGCGTTGAACTGTATTTAATTCCAGACATCTTTGTCATCTAAATAATCCGTTTTAACCGCATTTCTGGCAAGCTTATTATATCTTCAGGGATCTTATCGTAGAATCGCATACAATGCCTCATAAACGATGTATTAAGGATGCCTTTGTCACCCTTAATCTTGGGAACGAATGTTTATTTCTAGTTTCTAGTTACTAAAGCCCCATTTAAGAAAATGTTGCAAGTCGGCCTCACTTTCTTAATTTTCGGTGTAATTTTAGAAACTACACAATGCCAAACGCCAAACTAGGCAACTCTGTGCTAAGTATATTAAAACGAAAGAAACATGTAAACCAACTTACTCTAAAATCAAGTGTCTTTATTTGAAATAACACAGAAACTGTCAAAGACTGACTTAAAGATCATTACAGTTTAATTTAAAAACTAGTGGTTTTATTTATAAGAATACGATTCCGTAAAACACTCGATAAACGGCGATTAAAATTGGAAGATTGGAGATTTCATGAGAAAAAAAGGTAACCACAGATTAAATAAACTACCTTTGAGGAGTGCATATTTCTAAATCTAGATTATTTGTGTGCTCTCATGATGTGAAACATTTCAGGTACCATGACAGCACGTCAGCATCTTTTATTTCGCAACATGAGAACAAATCTACGGCGGTAAGAATAGAACATTCTCTGAATGATTTCAAACTGATTTTACATTCTGAAATCGTTTAACAAACTATTCTATCTATCTGCATGTTAAGGTGTAGGTACTGCTTTCATGTGTACAACACTGTCGACCAAGTTGCCTCCCCCCCCCCCCCAAACTGGTCTACACTAAATTTACCATAGCATAACATAAACTCACGCCTGTATCCGATGTTGGCCAGGAGGCTAGAGTTTGATCCTTGCTACGATACGAGAATTTAAAGTCACTCTGTTGTAACTACCACTCGATAGCTTTAAAGAAAAAAAAAAGACATTTATTCGGACAAAATAACACAAGAAAGAACATCATAACAAGTCACATAAAAACCAGTCACGTAAACACAAGACAGGAAAACATCGTAAGGAAACCCGAGTGGGCAAGCGTAATGATTAATCCCACACTCGATCTCTGAGAGAAGGCGTAAGACGTATATAGGCTACTTATTAGTGGTAAAGCGAAGTAAATGTATTATACAATACTAAGTTATTTCATCACACACAAAGGCTTTTGATCTCCATTAACGCTTGAAACGGAGTTGCTAAATAGAATAGAATAGAATAAAATAGAAAACGTATAAGGCCTTGTTTTATTCTTTTTTGCGATAGCCAAAATTACGAGTTACTTTGGCGAGTATTCTTTAAAATTGCATCAGATAAATGCATCCCGGTACGAAAAGATTACGAAACAGAATTTAGATAGGAAGTGATAAACAAAGAAAAGACTGGAATTACGTAAAGTTAGCACCAAATTAAGACGAAACAATCACATGCGCTGAGACGGTAAATAGGTCTGAAACGATGCATTGAAACGGCATGATAAAAAGACAAATGCAGACACAACCAAATATAGCTGACGGCAGCTTATTCACTGGAAAAAGTTACGTAATCCTCTCACATCTGTTGAAGTTAGACTTGAGTGGTCGACCTTTTGATTTGCAGCGCATCCGGGTCACGACGGTGAAGCTTAAATTGCGTACTGGATGGGCCGATTTAAGCTCTGGAATGCTATATTTTAATGCAATTGGTGATGCTTCTTCTAACTTTGGGAGTTCTGAGTTGAGATTTTCACTGAAAACAGTTATATCTCTTCAGATTTATCCAAAAAGAATGAGAATGGAATGGAGTGTTGCGTCCTCAGGGAAGCCTATGTCCAAGGTGGACACGAATGTGTGCTGATGAATTAGTTTGCAGTGGAACGAGACAGACAGATGATTAAGTATTTAAAATTCATAAATACACATTTTGTCTGGAAGACAAAAATATCACGTCTATTATTATAAGGCCACCGTCTGTTTTCTTCAGGTTAAGAAATGTCTGTATGTCTATCTGTATCCCAATTGTTTTTAAATACCCTTTTTAACACTTTTGTGTTAGTAACATTTAGTCCTAAGAACCACGTTTTTCTTACAATTATGGGTACTTAGTCAAATTCTAAATCCATTAACCAGTATAAGACGTCCATATAAAAATTAACAGCAATACCTAAAGCCAGGTAATAGCGAGAGCTACATCGCTGTTTCTAGTTTATAAAATATTTTGCTGGGTTTGTGTATTATAAATCCATATGTGCTACAATATACATGACAGATAGTATTCAAAGTTACAAACTTGTGCGGACAGACGGAAGTTTATTGCGAAAATGGTACATCATAGATGAATAGTTAGAGAATGATTCAGTGCATTGTAGAGCAACAAGTTTTCGATGAAGCTCCTCGATTTATTAACACGCTTCATTTATTAGCTTCAGTTGTATTGTATGAAACTGACAATCTACGTTACTATTTAACTACTATGCAGTGTTGCCATATGAAGGAGGCGTGAAATCTGTATTTTCACTAAAAAAATCCGTACAAAGTTCGTAGGACCATTAGGATGAAAATTCCGTATGAATTCCATATAAAATGAAACTGATATGTTTATTTGTACATATCATTATTAATTAGTTTTAACATTTTTTAATCAACATTTTAATAACAGCATGGTTTTTTGCCTAAAAGTTGTTGTGTGCGTAGCAAACTTGAAATTGTCTTGGTGCATAAACAATTTCTTTTTTAGTTTTGTCTTCATGAGATTTATTGTGGAAAAAATTGAGTAATGAGTGGGTGAGCAAGTGAAGTGACTGTGAGTGAATAAAGGAAACTGAAGAATGAACTAATAACGCTTTCTTTCATTTCGCATACAAAAGACCGAGACAGGCTGCTGGTTATTTATTTTGTCATTGGTTCACAGTTTCGAACGTGAGCTATTGAACTATGGGGATTCCCCAATATTCGCATGGGGTATTGCCGTGACATGAAATAACGTTCCGTCTGGCATACTGAAAAAAAATATGGTTAATACTGTATTTATTTCAATACAACGAAGACGAACGAAACAAAAATATCGGAGCAAGCTCTAACAAAAAAAAGCCTGGATGTAGTCTGTACGTAAATCTGTATCATCATCAACCCATTATGTCCCCACCGAGGGGCACGGGTCTCTTCCCTGAGGAAGGTATAGGCCATACTCCAGCACGGGGGCCAAGTCCGGATTGGTGGAGGCTTGTAGACTAGTGGCTCGTCTACTGTCAGAAGTTGTCAAGCCGCCCTAAGGCCTCTGACTTGGCTTAACGACTGCCATCTATCGACGGCAGCCGGCACCAACAGCTTAACGTGCCTTGCGAAGCACGGAACCGCTCGGAAAAATGCCACTAGCGTTAGGCATAGACGGCGACCCATCCATGCACTGAACGCGCCCTGTGTTGCTTAACCTTCGTGACCGTTTAAGATCACTCAGGAAGCCGGGGCTACGAGCGATTCTAATTTGTAAATCTGTATAAAAATCCGTAACCATTCGTATTGGACTGGCAAAATCTATCAGCTGTGGAAAAACTGAGCAGAGCAGTTACGTAGTATAAATGGTCGGAACTAAAGTTGTTGAACGGTATTAAAAAAATGTGTAAAGCACACTTTGTGCCAAAAGGGCTACAAAAACATTAAAGATTATTTAGATGACAATGATGTCTGGATTAATGCCAGCTCAATGCATGTGTTCCACATTTTTAGAATATTTATATAAACTCTGTTAATCAAGGACTTGAAAGGACTAAGTTTGGAATTTTTTGGTCCACTTTTTCTCCAAAATGATCTGGATTTTGAAATGGACACCTAGTTTAAGTTGTAACGTTTATTATGTCGCATTTTCTGTGCTACTTTGAATTAATCAATTTGTTTTTTTGGGAGAAGTACCAGTCCTTTATCACTTTCAACGTATCGTACATGTTTGTTTCTGCATATTCAATGGACAGGACATCCTACAATCGTATCGGATGTCAAAGCCCACGCAACAGTACCAAGCCTATCAGATAGAGGATAGCTTCAGAGTTTGAGCCTGAATTGCTATTACTCCGTTCTTGTTCCGATATTCTACACCGGGTGGAAAGGGCGCGTTTAGAATGTTTCAATTGCCTGTGAGCTAGGCATCTGTAGATCAATGATAATTGTAAAAAAAATCTTATATAGTCAATAGAAAATTGATACGAACCTGTATGTCCTGTTCACGCTTGTATAGATATAAATTATATCATAGATATAAATTAGATCTCTTATTTATTTATTTATTTATTTATTTATTTATTTATTTATTTATTTATTTATTTTTGTTTATATATATCAGAACCAGAACCAGGAGACGGGCAGCAGCGTCTTCCTGGAATTCCAACCGCATCCTGCGATCGCCAACCCGCCTGCCAAGCGTGGCGATTGTGGCAAAACCCCTCAAGGTTATGAAAACCACGAACACGGCCTATGTCCTGCAGTGGGCGTCAAATGGCTGATGATCATGATGATGTAGCCTATATTCGTCCCACCGCAGGCTACAGGCCTTCTCTCAGAGAGAGTGTGGGCTTAATAACCACGCGTGACCACCGTGGATTGGTAATTTCAAGCGCTGAGGTACCTATGTGAGCACCTCAAATACTCAGGTTTCTTCACGATGTTTTCGTGAAGGAAAACGGTTTTTGTTATAGCTAGCGAGTGGTATTGCTACTGAAAAT
The DNA here is from genome assembly GCA_947308005.1 of Yponomeuta malinellus. NCBI lineage: Eukaryota > Metazoa > Arthropoda > Insecta > Lepidoptera > Yponomeutidae > Yponomeuta > Yponomeuta malinellus. The sequence goes on along the minus strand of OX371006.1, from coordinate 6,622,503 downwards.
AAAACCTACCCGTCTAAATATCTCATTACTAAAATAGCTTAGGGTGCTTATACACGGGCGGCACGTGTGCCAACTGCAGCCGTCGACGCGCCGACGGCAGTCGCCGATATAGCGTCGAATATCCGCGTCAGCGCGTCGACAGCTGCAGTTGGTGCGTCGACGCCTGCCGTCGACGAGTGTCAACGCGTGCCGCCCGTGTATAAGCGCCCTTAGTAAATGGCATAATATCTCACGCTTGCCCGGATTAGAACTTTATTATGCCACGTCGAAACGTTGCTTTCTGGGAAAATTAATTTCGCAACTCTTGCTGGTCGATATATTCCGGAGAGAGAAGGGATTAATACAATTTGGAAATAAACAAATTCGCGGCGCTCATATATTATAATCTATTTTCCTTTCTGTTATTATAGATCTGTTATTACAGCATTCTATCGTATCATAACATTTGGGAGGTGTCTAATGTTACTATTTAGTAGAAAAACGTCGCTACCAAACAGATGTGATAAGAAATCTATAAATCTCTCGCTCGAAACAATAAACTATTTACCAGAGTCGATCCTAAAACTGAAACGGCCAAGGTTTTAGAGGTACGTTTTATCTCCCCAAAGATGATACTCGTAGCTAGATAGGGAATTCGTTGCGTTGAATGCTTACTTCATTTTGCGTAGGTATAATGCGCCTAAAACAAACTTTACTCAAGATTTAAGTAAATCTTTAAATCTCTCTTTTTAGGGTTCCGTACCTCAAAAGGAAAAAACGGAACCCTTATAGGATCACTTTGTTGTCCGTCTGTCCGTCCGTCCGTCCGTCTGTCAAGACCCTTTTTCTCAGGAACGCGTGGAGGTATGAAGCTGAAATTTATATCAATTACTCAGGTCTACTGTCCCTTGAAGCTGTGAAAAAATCAAACTTCTAAGCCAACGCAATCAAAAGATACAGCCGTTTATGCCGCAAATTTTCGACACTTGCAAGGGAATCAAAACCTACAGGGTGCTTCCCGTGAACTCAGAATCTTGAAATTTGGTACGAAGCAACGTCTTATAGCATAGATAAAGGAAAAATTACGAAAACCATAAATTTTTAGTTACATCACATAATATATTTTTTTTTAATAATTTTAAACTTACTACCCATTTCCTCATAAACGCGTAGAGGTATTAAATTGAAATTCATACCAAATACTCAAATCTATAATACCTTTAAGCTGTAACAAAATCTAACTTCTATGTCAACGCAATCAAAAGAAACAGCAATTTAAGCTGCATATTTTGAAACTCGCAAGTACTCGCAAGGGAATCAAAACCTAAAGGGTACTTCCAGTCGACCTAGAATCTTGAAATTTGGCATGAAGCAACGTTTTATAGCACACATAGAGGAAAAATTCCGAAAACCTTAAATTTTTAGTTACATTACAAAATATATATTTTTTAATAAATATAAACTTATTACTTTTTTCCTCATGAACGCGTAGAGCTATCAAGTTGAAATTCATATCAAATACTTAGATCTAATTGCCTTTAACCCGTGAAAAAAAAAAAATTCTAAGTCAACGCAAAAACGCAAAAGTACAACCATTGATACCGCATATTTTGAAACACGCAACTACACGCAAGGGAATTAAAACCTAAAGACCACTTCCCGTTGACATAGAATCTCGAAATTTGGTTTTAATCAAATAAAATCTCGAAACTTGCAGGTTTGTACGGAACCCTCGGTGCGCGAGTCCGACTCGCACTTGGCCGGTTTTTTAACTAAAAACAACTCAAATGTTAAAAATCCCCTCCGTATCAGAAGGTCTATCAGGGAAATTGACGATGATGGCAAAACAGTGACATTCTGTTTTTATATAAGATCTTTCCAAGTTTTTAATCTTTGTTCCTAACAAATCTAGATCATTTTGGAGAAAAAAAATGCAAACTGTTAATTAATACAGTTTAAATGATTAATTTAGAGCCTAAGACCTATGCGTTGAACTGTATTTAATTCCAGACATCTTTGTCATCTAAATAATCCGTTTTAACCGCATTTCTGGCAAGCTTATTATATCTTCAGGGATCTTATCGTAGAATCGCATACAATGCCTCATAAACGATGTATTAAGGATGCCTTTGTCACCCTTAATCTTGGGAACGAATGTTTATTTCTAGTTTCTAGTTACTAAAGCCCCATTTAAGAAAATGTTGCAAGTCGGCCTCACTTTCTTAATTTTCGGTGTAATTTTAGAAACTACACAATGCCAAACGCCAAACTAGGCAACTCTGTGCTAAGTATATTAAAACGAAAGAAACATGTAAACCAACTTACTCTAAAATCAAGTGTCTTTATTTGAAATAACACAGAAACTGTCAAAGACTGACTTAAAGATCATTACAGTTTAATTTAAAAACTAGTGGTTTTATTTATAAGAATACGATTCCGTAAAACACTCGATAAACGGCGATTAAAATTGGAAGATTGGAGATTTCATGAGAAAAAAAGGTAACCACAGATTAAATAAACTACCTTTGAGGAGTGCATATTTCTAAATCTAGATTATTTGTGTGCTCTCATGATGTGAAACATTTCAGGTACCATGACAGCACGTCAGCATCTTTTATTTCGCAACATGAGAACAAATCTACGGCGGTAAGAATAGAACATTCTCTGAATGATTTCAAACTGATTTTACATTCTGAAATCGTTAAACAAACTATTCTATCTATCTGCATGTTAAGGTGTAGGTACTGCTTTCATGTGTACAACACTGTCGACCAAGTTGCCTCCCCCCCCCCAAACTGGTCTACACTAAATTTACCATAGCATAACATAAACTCACGCCTGTATCCGATGTTGGCCAGGAGGCTAGAGTTTGATCCTTGCTACGATACGAGAATTTAAAGTCACTCTGTTGTAACTAGGGTAACACATCTAGTAACTGGCCATGCACCAGTAACTGGTCACTAAAATATTAAAGTCATTAAATAAGGCTTCGGGGCAAGTAACTCCATCTAGTTTCAAATTTTTAAATCAGATAGTTCATCGGAAGTTGATTTTCGCCAAGAGTGGCCACTTTTTGACACTAGATGGACTTTGATCGATACATCGAGTTCAGTTGCCGGGAGCGATGCGTGCGACGCACTTGTGTGTTACTGAAAGCTTAAGGTGAGTGTTCTTTTAATTTCTTGTTTTTGCATGAAAACTGGTTGTTTTTGCTCAAGTAATGTGTTCATTTGGTTTGTTACGTAATGGCTAATACTATGTTTTATTTGATTTATCAGCTATTACGTTATTTGTGATTATATAAAGGGTGGCTAGTTACTGGACGGCAAAACGGAAAATTTCCAAAAACTGACCACCCATGTCAGTTACTAGTAAAATCTTACAACACGTTTTTCAGTGATAAAATCGATTTTATGGCCTAGCTATTAAAACATACTTTCATGTGGCAAAAATCCTATTGTTTATTATTAATGTTTCCAATAACTGCCATGGGTGGTCTGTAACTGGAATAACTAGTGGTCAGTTATAGGTAATCAAATTCTGTACATGTTTCGCAGGTTTTGAAAAGATGAAAAAGCGACAGTACTCAAAGCAAAGCATCGATAACGCTATAGCGTTTGTGCAGAACAAACAAGGATCCATTCGTCTAGCAGCCAAAACATCTGGGGTACCTAGGAGTAGTATTATATTTAAATTAGTTAACCCGAAAACAAAATTCAAATCCGGCCCGGATACAATTTTAACAACTGAAGAAGAAGAAGTTCTCGTTAACTATATCATAGGTTCAAGCCACCGTGGATTACTATCTTGATGAAGCAACTGGTGAATTACGCAAAGAAGGAAATAATATTGAACCCCTACCATCAACATCAAGCTGTGATCCTAATAAAAAAATCACAGTTTTATCCGCCGAGTTGTTTTCTGATTATCTGAAAAGAAAGTTGTGGCCGGCTTCTCCCAAGTGGAAAGGTATTAGAAAAACTGAACGAATCCCTTACGCACTTACATCTGATACTTACCTAAAAATTATGAAAGAAAGAGAAGATAAAAAGAAAGAGTTGCAGTTAGAGAAGGAAAATAAGACGAAAATCAGAGAAGCGAAGAAAGCCTTATCTGAAAATAAGAAGAACAAAGGGAAAGGTAAAAAGAACTCGATTACAGCAAACGGAACCAGAAACCAAATCAGATAAAAATATCAGGAGTATAGGTACTTGTTTAGACGAGAAGATGACAGATTGCGTACTAAGCCAAGTAAATATTAATAAATACAGACTATGTTCCGGTTGCTCTCGTACTATATACAGTGTGCATGCCTTAGAATGTGTCATGTGTGATAGACAATTTTATGATAATTGCTTACGAAATCATTATAAAATTGACATACCTTTCGATGAATTTGATTATGTCTGCCATATCTGTTACCAACTCAACAAATCTGGGTCTTCAATAGATGAATGCTTTGAAATGTTTCAAAAAAAAGAAGAAGCAAAAAAAATGGCTTTTATCTTTTAAGATAAAAAAATATTACATGTTTTGAAAACGAAAGTTCTATGTGATTCTCAGATTTATAAATAACGAAGACTGTTTTGTTATACGTAGCATAGAATGCTTATTTTGTTGTTTTTTTAAATATATTTTTGTGTTTAAAGAATGCCTTTGTTTTCATTTTCAACAGGTAGAAGTATTTAAAGGTCTTTTGACGGTTATTTAGCGAGATTGGGGTGTTAATTTTACTTTTGATTGAGGCGGTCAGTTATTGGATTAAACATGGCCAGTTTTTAGAAAATAGAGGTCAGTTATTGGTAAAATACTACTTTTTACTTACCGTTGATTTTACTTTATAAAATTACTTGGTGAACCATTCCTTGACAACAAAATATCAAACCCTCATTCTTCCTTAAATACAATCAGAAACATTTTTTCTAATATATTAAGTATTGTAGAACTTATGGACATATTTCTGGAAAACGGTCGTTAAGTGGCCAGTTACTGGATGTTTTACCCTACCACTCGATAGCTTTAAAGAAAAAAAAAAGACATTTATTCAGACAAAATAACACAAGAAAGAACATCATAACAAGTCACATAAAAACCAGTCACGTAAACACAAGACAGGAAAACATCGTAAGGAAACCCGAGTGGGCAAGCGTAATGATTAATCCCACACTCGATCTCTGAGAGAAGGCGTAAGACGTATATAGGCTACTTATTAGTGGTAAAGCGAAGTAAATGTATTATACAATACTAAGTTATTTCATCACACACAAAGGCTTTTGATCTCCATTAACGCTTGAAACGGAGTTGCTAAATAGAATAGAATAGAATAAAATAGAAAACGTATAAGGCCTTGTTTTATTCTTTTTTGCGATAGCCAAAATTACGAGTTACTTTGGCGAGTATTCTTTAAAATTGCATCAGATAAATGCATCCCGGTACGAAAAGATTACGAAACAGAATTTAGATAGGAAGTGATAAACAAAGAAAAGACTGGAATTACGTAACGTTAGCACCAAAGGGATTAATACAATTTGGAAATAAACAAATTCGCGGCGCTCATATATTATAATTTATTTTCCTTTCTGTTATTATAGATCTGTTATTACAGCATTCTATCGTATCATAACATTTGGGAGGTGTCTAATGTTACTATTTAGTAGAAAAACGTCGCTACCAAACAGATGTGATAAGAAATCTATAAATCTCTCGCTGCAAAGTATATGCCTTTTTTAGAGAGAGATAGACTATCATGGAGTGATGATTCCAAGTGCTGAGGTATGTGTACACTCAGGTTTCCTCACGATAATTATGAAATATAAGCACAAAAACAAAAACTAGAGAAACAAAATACGCAATTCCTAGAATGCATTAATCTCGTTTTTTTACGGAAGGCATTACGATGAATTATTTTATATAAGAATGAAACTTCAGTGTTGTTAAGTAATTTCGTTTAAGAAAATGATTAACTGAAATAAGAATTCTATTTGTTAAGTTAATACTCGTATAAAAAAGCAGAGATTCAAACAAGCTTTCATTGCTGCAGAGGCAGTTTTAAAGTCCTTTCATCTTATTATTTATGAAAATCCCTTTACAAAGATTATTGCATTTTTTCCTTATCTCTTGGAGTTCCGTAGATGTACTTAAATATTAAGATCTCCCGTCAAAATAATGTTTTTAAATCAACTTTAGTAACTCAAGATACGTATGAAATTTAAGGGAATAAATTGAAAATCCTTGCAAAATTACATTTAAATGTAGTTGAACAAAGTGTAAAATTTAAATGAGAACATAAATTTTTACAACATATTTAATTTATTTACGAAAGACTAGAAGCCTCTAGTTTTTAATTACCTACTTTCTTCTAGTCAAAACGTGTAGTGAATACGTGAAAAATTCTACCATAGACAATGTTCACTGCTCCTTTAGTAAACTACCTAACGTAACTAAAAACCAATTTTTATAAGTTCTTCTGCTTTTTGGGCAGCCATTTATTTAAGAAAACAAATAGTATTTTATGAATATACTCACTAAATACAGTTGCAAGAAAAAAGTAACAGACTGGTACTAACATTTAATTATGATTCTACTGAAGATCTCTTAAAAATAGTATCCCAATTCAGTCACAATAAAATTAAATTGTATTTTTTTATTGCACGAGGTATTCACGTACACATACAAATACACACACACACAAACACAAACACAAACACAAACACACACACAAACACACTCACTCATAACCTCATTAAGTACATATGCATCTTATTTTTCTATTAATTTACTGTTTTAAAAATTATATTGCCTGTGATAATATTGCCAGTTATAATTTCGTGTTAAACTCAAGAACTTTCAAAAAAGTACATACAATTGAAAAACCATGTATCATAAATATGGACCGTTTCAGTTCATCACCATATGCGATTGGATTAGGCTAACACGATTATCTTTACTCTTTTGAAGACTGCCTTAAAATATATAACTTTTCTCAACGCAATACAAATCGGCCCAATGAACTAATTTATAAGCAAAACAGAACCCCTAACTCGCGATACCATTTCGCGCTTCGCCGCCTTTTGCAATGTTGCAGTCATCGTTCATCCCCGAGATGGTCCCCACTCTCTCCGGAGGAAGCCAGCTAAGCGTTTTTCTTTACACTGCCTTTTGTGCCGTTAATAGGAAACAAAAAAAATATCGCAGTCATTGTTTTCGGAACCGGTATTTTTTATTATGACCGAGACGACGTAAGCGTGTCACACGACAGTTGTCTAACGGTCCAGATGCTGAGTCGGGACATTAGAGTTTGGACCTGAAACTTCAGTTTGAAATCTGTTTTTAACAGTTAAAGTCGTTCCACATCGTGTGACCATCGAGTCGATCACTGCCACTCCGTCACTGCTTCAGCAGGTCAGCAGTGAGCCCGTGGATGCGAATGGCGAGACCGCGAAAGATAGATAGATAGATAGAGAACACTTTATTGCACAACCAGGTGAAAGATATGGCTTGATGAGGAAAATACCTGTGTGGACTGATGATGATAATGATCATAAATGTTCCGCACATGATTGACTGACAAGAGGTGAAATATATAACAGAGAAAAAACTCCTTTCATGTGTAAAATTCTTTATCGATGATTTACGTTTTATATCAGACACCAAATATTTATGGGGAGTTTTTGTTTTTATATTTATCAATCCAACCCATTGACCCATTGACCTTTTACCCGTGAATTAATTTCAAGGTACTGGTACCTGGCATAGTAGTTTCCAAAATAAAAAATAATATTGCTTTAATAATTGGTTCATAAGTCCGTTTGTTCATCAAAATTCGTTAACGGATATCATGTTATTAAATGCAAATAATTAAATGGTAGAGAGGTAACTCACCGGGATGGCTTAATTTACATATTTCATCGAAATTCAGACAGAGTGGTAATAATAATGCAATGCCGTTAATGAAACGTTGATTTAATATCGATGTTGGTTGATTTTATTAATTAAATTTATGAGAGCATCGCATTTTGTAATTGAAGCGCGGTGCCACCAGTACGTAAAATGTTATCTGCAATGTACACTGATCTTATTACTCGCGGTTTAAGGGTCAGTGTTGAACACAACGTGGTACGCCATGCTTTTCTGTCGTCTACACCAACTTAATAAGTGTAATTGAAAAACAGGGTATTCGCAAAACTTCTGCAGTGAAAAACTCAAACCTCTTATTAGTATTTCTGTGAATTGTCTGCAACCGACCTGCAACAAATAAAACAAAGTCTTAGAAAATAATGTAATTCCATTAGAAATCAATTTATTATTGTATAACCTACATAAATACGTGAGAACGGCTGGCAAAATGGATTTTTTTTATTTTGACAAAAATCCGAATAATGTTTTTAGAAAAAGAATAATTGGAAAAATTGTCCACAAAATTAGCAAATTTGGGAAAAACTGCTAAGTGCCATCTGCTACGGAATTTCGCAATTATGTATGCAGCCTATAGGCTTACGTCCCACTATAGAATCGTATCTAGGCTGCATAAAATATATAGGTCCCACCGTCCCACAGGCCTTCTCTCAGAGAGAGAGAGAGAGAGAGAGAGAAAGACAGAGAGAGAGAGAGAGAGAGAGAGAGAGAGAGAGAGAGAGAGAGACAGATAGACAGAGAGAGAGTACGGGCATTATAACTACGTGTGCCCTTTGCGGGTTGGTGATTTCAAGCCCTAAGATATGTATACAACTCAGGTACACATATCTTACATTTACAATTTCTAACTCTGTACAATTTTATTGCGAAAGAAAACAAATTTTATGTCGAAGTGACAAATAAAATAATATTTTGTGTTTATACGGTCCATAGCACATTAATAATAGGGGTTAAAGTATGAAATTGCCGTTTTATTGCAATAGGTTCTTTGAATTGACATAGAATCTTCATGGTTTGAGGTTTTCGAATGAAACTTTTTCAAATGGTTTCTATGATGTTCTTTTTTTAAAAAATGTGAAACATTTGAATATCGACTTTCAATTGGTTTTGTTATTCAATTTAGACAAGAAAGATGGATACTGCGAAAATTCGAGTGATTATGAGGCGCCCATTTTTCGTATTTTTTTATTTTATTGATTTGACGCAAGTGAGTCAATATTGTGGGTAAGGTAACGTTAAACCATGCCGCTAATTCCTGGGTAGTTTGACTAGGGTCGGCTTCCACTATCTCTCTTAATTCATCGTTATTCACCTGTGTGGGCGGTCTTCCTCGTGGCTCGTTCTTTTTCCATCACGAAAGCGTTTAAACCAAAATCGCACGGTGCGTTCATTAGTAGACCCCTCTCCAAACGCAGCATTGATATTGCGGGCTGTTTCTGCCGCGTTAGTTCCGCGTATTCAAAAATCACTCTAATTTTCGCAGTATCCATCTTTCTTGTCTAAATTGAATAACAAAAACAATTGAAAGTCGATATTCAAATGTTTCACATTTTTTAAAAAAAGAACATCATAGAATCCATTTGAAAAAAGTTTCATTCGAAAACCTCAAACCATGAAGATTCTATGTCAATTCAAAGAACCTATTGCAATAAAACGGCAATTTCATACTTTAACCCCTAATACTTACAATATTTCACTTAAAATTTCATCTTTATCTGCGATAAGAATCGCCTAATATTCAAAATGTAGAAAAATATCAGCCTTCAACTGAAAGTCTTTTATCGATAAAACTAGGGCACGATAACGTCTAAAAACAGTCTCTTCGGTTTGGCCAAAGTTGTTTTTCAAAACTGTATAAAAAACACTTTCAAAATTCTTCGTAGCATAAGCAGCCTATATACGTCCCACTGTAGGGCACAGGCCTTCTCTCAGGTAGAGAGTATGGGTTTAATCACCACGCGGGCCTACCGTGGATTGGCGATTTCAAGCGCTGAGGTATGTGAATAGCTCAGACACTCAGGTTTCCTCACGATGTTTTCCTTCACCGTTAGCGAGTGGTATTGCTACTATAACTTCACAAATGTACATAACTTAGAAAACCAAGTCATAGGTACATGCCCGCACCGGGGATCGAACCTGGGTCTCCCACTTCCGAGTCCGAGGTTCTACCCACTAGGCTACCACCGCTGTTTTCTTTATAGCATTTCTAGGTAATTAGCTATTACGACGGTTAACGATGTATCGCAATGAAAGGGACGGGCTGAAAACCAGCGCTGTGACTACGCATGCAGTCACGGCACTAAAAAGGGGTGACCGTACCTTTTTACCACATGTGAATAAAAGAAAATTTTATATTTATTATTGTTGTGATAATTATTTGTGGTAAATAAAATATTTTCACTTTCAATAGTTTCACACCAAATGAGAAAGTAGATTTTATATTATTTACCTACTGCTAAGAAGACATTGACCATACGTAATATTAGCACGACTGCGCTAACAGAATGCAGTTATACTGACTTGCCATGTAGACACAGTCATTGTAGGTCATTTAAACACTGTAGATGTTACCCAATTCCCAATTTTACCGTTCAAGATAAATGCTATTTTATTTACCGCCAGCAGTGCTCGCGACTACAGTTAATGTATTACCATAATATAGCCTATGTCCATCCCGTCCATCCAGTGTCCATCCTGAATGTCCATTCTAAATACTGGAGAAAGAATTTTTGAAATCTAAAAACGTTTCCTCTTTATAATATTAGTGTAGAAGTGTAGATGCATCAGGCCTTGTAGACGCAGCAGGCCTTGATTCTGTTAGTGAATTATAGGAGTAGTACAATGAAAGTTTCACGGTTGAGTGAAATCCACTCTTAACGCCTAAAAGATTTGATACGTGTGCTATAGATTTGGTATCTACCTACTTTCAATACATACATCTTTCGTCAAAAATAAACTATCATTGGACCTATCCATTGACGGATAGCTTGAGAAACGGCTGGAATATTTTTTTGGAGTTTGGTCTATCTGTTACGAAAGGCATAGAGTTGAGCGTAGGCCGACATTAAAATAATTTATAGTAAAAAAAAAAAACAAGTTGTGTCGATAATTCTTAAAACATCTAATCTATTCAGCTTCCATTTATCTATATTACTATCTTCTACCTGTAGCTTATAAAGTGACCGCAAAGACGCTGTAGACCCTAAGAGATTTTTTGGATGTTGTTGACGTGTCCAGCGCTTTCACCATCCTGTCAGCATAGTCGGTAATTTTTTTATTTATTTCTTTATTTTATTTACATAAATATTGCAACATGACAGTAATTACACCAAAGCGTTACAATATTTAAACTCAGCACTATACCTATCAAACATCTTTCAGCATTCAAAGTTATTAGGCATATAAAGGTAGCCTAGTACGTTTTGGGATACAGATTTGTCCATTTTTAGGGTTCTGTATCTCAAAAGGAAAAACGGAACCCTCATAGGATCACTTTATTGTCCGTCCGTCCGTCTGTCTGTCAAGACTTTTTATCTCAGAAATGCGTGAAGGTATTAAGTTGAAATTAAAAATTTAAAGGGAATCAAAATTTATAGGGTACCGTAGACCTAGAACTATTAATTTTGGCAAGTATTATCGTCTTCTACTGCAATTATAGGGAAAAATGAGAAACTATACATTTATAATTAAATTAAAAAATAGAACTTGTATGTATGTATGTCTATTTGTTTAAATATTTATGTATGGTTTAAGTAAGTTTATATACTGTTCAACTCATATTTCTTAACTGCACCGACTACCCGTCTCTAACTTCTTTCTTGTCTACGTCTATGGTTGCCTGGAAGAAATTGCTTGTAGTAATAAGGCCGCCAATTGTAGTGCGATTTTTTTAATTTCTGTTAATGTAATCTTTGTGTACAATAAAGAATATTCTATCTATTCTATCTATCTCTTTGAACTATTTCTATTTTTATAATATGTAAGTACCTAGTACCCTCGGTGGACGAGTCCGGCTCGCACTTGACCGGGTTTCTTTTTATGTTGTGACAGGTTTCAGTGACATCGTTCAGTGGCCTATGCTTCAAAGATAAAATGTGGGCCTGGAGGCAGTCAGACTAACGCGCATAGGCGTCCACTAAATGCATGAACACGCGAGGAAAGCAAAATCGCATTCGTCAACAATAGGCAAGTAAAGCATTGTGCTGCGTCAGGTGGTACACATAACAGAATAAATATGTACACAAGGCGTTTTAACCTAAAAATATAACAGAGGAACTAAGAGTACTTACAGTGAAAAAAAGAAAAAAATATTGTGAATTAAAGCAGAAATAAATAAATACGAACATATTCCTTATGTTGTTTATACGGTCATACTTCGACCAAATAGGGGATGTAGTAGCAAAGGGCAAGATAAAAAGTACCCGAAACCGGCGTGCGTGCATGCAACGACCAATGAATGTTGAGGAAGCGAAAGTGATCTGTCAGGATCGTAGCAAGTGGCAGTCCCTGGTCTCTGCCTACCCCTCTGGGATACAAACGTGAGTTTGTGTTATGTTATGTTTTTTGTTTAGGCTAGTCAAGTGTTAAGTTTTTAAGTGTGACATCAGACGGCGTTAGAGTCTGGAAATTAATGAGTCTATATCGCGTATTGTACTGTACAGTGTATACATATAAAATTATCAGATACTTACAATACGGTACATAGCGTCGAAGACCTGTTTCGCTTGGCAAGCAATGAAGAAGAATATGCGGAGCTGACAGAAAATCTCCAATGTGGAGAGGCACAGGAAGAAGAAGAAGGAAAACCTACTATTTGACACGCTTTTGTTGGTAATTCACTAAAAGCTACAAAACAATCTAATGTTAAATCAACTACATACCGTATTCCGGTTCTGAATTCAGTGATTTGCGCCCGATATAATAATATCAGTCCGGCCTAAAAGAGGCATCCGTCCCTCTAGTCTACACGAACGAACGGTCTACTTGTAGGTATAGACCGACCAGCGGTATAACTGTTTTATGAGGACTTTTCATTGCTCTCCATTACAGTATAAATGTAATGATAAATTAAACATTTATTAGCGTCATAAACTAGCTAAGTTAGTGCCAGTTAGAGAAACTTACTGCAGATGTTGGTCGGGAACAATCACATGTTTTATGTGTTTAATTAGCAGCGTAAATAAACAATGATATGATGTTAGATTAGATTAAAACTCTTTATTGCACACCAATGTTTAACAAATGTATGTTTTCTTAGTACTTAACGTTGCCTTTTTAGTAAACATTAATCCAAAGTTTTTACCGCTCAACCGTTACACAAAAGTACAGTCAACAGCAGGTCAACCTTAATATTTTTGTTACAAATTCACCCTTAACCTCCTCAATCCTGACCTTGAAAAAAACAATGGTTTTAAATTGTTATTTTCAAGGTCAGGACTGAGGAGGTTATTGTTACTGGTGCATCATCGGCCATTTGACGCCCACTGCAGGACATAGGCCTTCCTCATGGCTTTTCAAGCTTCCCGGTCTTGTGCCGCCCGCATCCAACGACTCCCCGCCACCGTAACCAGCTTGTCAGACCGTCACCAATGTTGCTGGTTAGAGAGTATGTGCTGACTGTGCCGAGATAGAATAATGAATAGCAGTAGCTACAGTCGGTCGTGAAATGAGTTTTCACTGCGTGTTCAACTATTTACCTATTCAGTGGCATTTCAACAAACACTTTAACAACAAAAGACAAACAATTTTTAACAAATTAAATCCATTATATTTTATATTTATGGGGCGGTGGTAGCCTAGTGGGTAGAATATTGGACTCAGTAGCGAGAGACCCAGGTTGGATTCCCAGTGCGGGCTTGTCCTATGACTTTGTTTTCTAAGTTATGTACATTTGTGAACTTATACCTATTATAGTAGCAATACCACTCACTAACGGTGAAGGAAACATCGTGAGGAAACCTGAGTGTCTGAGATATACCTCAGCGCTTCAAATCGCCAATCCGCGGTGGACACGCGTGGTGATTTAGCCCATACTCTCTCTCTGAGAGAAGGCCTGCGCCCTACAGTGGGAAGTATATAGGCTGCTTATGTATATTCCATGTGTTTAGTTTTATAACTCTATTCAGGTACAAAATACAGAAAACATTCAAACAAACAGAATATTATATTTTTCTCCTACGCCTCTACAGAAAAGTGATCCTTTATGAATCACACGTCATCGTCAAACTATCTAATTAATTATCGATCGTACCATTTTTACTCGTCAATGCACATATAAATTTAATAATGAGAAACTACGAATTTGTTCCACTTTCCGCCGCGGCACAAGAAACTTCAGTGGCACTGGGCGCCACAAAAATCGTTCGACACTTGGGTTGATACAGTATAAATAAACCTTTATAGCAGTCAATCAGACATTCATATCCGGCATGTCCCCTTCAGTTTCCTTCGCTCGTATCTCGAAGTGTGAAATTGGGTTTATTTGATTTATTATTGGAAATGACTGGGAGATGGTTTTATTAAAATTTTGATAGGAATTTCGCACGTAAAACCAAATGGAGTGACAGCGGAATTCCTATGAATAATAAGTCGTTTTGCGATGAAAAATTGGCCCTTGACGGCTTAACTGACAATTGTATGGCCCGAATGAGATAAGAAAATTATGTTTTAAAGGAATATACCAGAAAAATCCATCATATACCTTAAGGCGGTGCCCAATATTTACAGCACGTCAACCTTTAAATTTTAGTTGTTAGGAATTCACCTGTAACGCAACTACCTATGCACGATGTTAAGGTTGATGTGCTGTCGACAGATAAGATGCGACTATTCTTTATTGTATACTAATTTATACTGTTAAATGTAATTTATAATATGTTGTGCTATAATAATTACTAACATATACAGTTTTAAGCCTACCAACTTAAATGAGTTTTACTTGCTTGAAATAAAATATATATTATTATTATTTATAGCAACCAATAAAAACGAGAAAAAAATACTAAGGTACAAGGACACAAACAAAGATATACAGTAAAAAGTTATCCATTTTCTATGCGAAAAACATCTCGTTGCTAGGGGGAACAAAATAAAAACCATGTTTTTCGCATTGGAAACGGATCATAATGTGTATTTTTCGTAAAAACGTGATCAGGAGATACAACCTTTCAGTTTTCTGCAAAAAAAATGCGATTCTCGGGAAACACATAAATATCTAGAGATGTAGCTACAAACAACACTTAACCCCTTTACCAATATTAAAAAACAAAGCACATTATTATAATACCATACAAGTCAAATCAGTACAGTTGACGCGATGAACCAAATCCAATCTAAAGTTTGAACTTAAGACAGTTCATAAAGCAACATAATAGAGTTAGATTCTTCTTTTTACAACTTTTACTCATGTGCACTCTATTTAGTTACGTTACGAGTGACTTTCCAAACGTAATGAAATACTATTCACTATACAGACAGAAATTAACGGCATCGGAACAGCGTTCACCTGTCATCACATATCACCATTACACGGTAGCGGGTCGCCGTGCGCTATTGCCTGTATATATACAGGCTGTAGTTTTTATAAAGGGGTAGGGGTGTCTATACACGACGCTGTTGCAAATATTGCAGCCTACATACGACCCTTTGTGGGCCGCAGAGCTTCCTCAGAGAGAGAAGAGAATTAACATCTGCGCTTAATGGCGATGTCAAGACTGTGCTGAGGTATGTACTTCCGGCACTACTACAAATTCAGAAATATACGTAGCATAGAAAACAAAGTCATCGGTACATGCGACCACGCCGGGGTTCGAAACTACTCCCTCCTGAATGTGAGGAAAGCGCTCTACCGCCAGCGCTACCACCCCAAGTGTTGCCAACATGAAAAATTAAAAAAAAAACATGAATATCGACAAATTATTAGGTGCATACGCAATCCTGATCAGAGGAAATTTAAGAGGGCGCTTTTTAATGAAAATTCGGTGGAAATAATGTAAGGGGCCGTCCATAAATTACGTCATCGATTTTTTCAGATTTTAGACCCCCCCCCCTATAATCATCCTATCGTCATTTCTTAATGACCCCCCCCCCCCCCCTTCTCCCAAAATTGACGTCATTACTAGTTTGACAAAATAAAACATTGCAGATTTGAGAAAAATAGGGTATTATATGATTAAAACACTTGGTTATAGAATCACCTTTTATTATTTTTACTTTGGCAATAATCATTGATATAATATAACTATTTATTTTTTACTTTTCTTTGGATACTTGCAAAATATCACAAGAACATTATCTTTCCTTAGTATGAGACATGTATTTAAGTATAAGTATAGTATTAATATTTACTTTTATTAATTATGTAATGTTGTAGTTATTATTTAAGTATTGTGTTTATTATCAATACATAGTATAAAACAAAGTAGCTTTCGCTGTCTGTCCCTATGTATGCTTAGATCATTAAAACTACGCAACGGATTTTGATGCGGTTTTTTTAAATAGATAGACTGATTCTTAAAGAATGTATAATACATGTAAGTACCACGGGCGAAGCCGGGGCGGGCAGCTAGTATTTTACTAGGTGTGCTGGAAGAAATTTCTTTTTAGAAATAATCTTTTTGTACGTGAAAAATAAACTATAAATAAATAAGAATGACGTCAATTTCGAAACACCCCCCCCCCCCCCCCCCATCTATCATTTACCGTCATCCGCAGACCAACCCCCACCCCCTAATTTAGAATGACGTAATATATGGACGGCCCCTAACACATTTTTAGGAACAGGTACTACCCTCTCTAAGTAGTGCGTTATTTACCAAAACCACAGCCTGTATTTGACCTCACTGCCAGTGGAGATCTACTATAATACCACTGGCTGGTGAATGACAGGTAACATGTTCACCTGGCTCATTAAATTCACCACTTTAAACCGCATCAATCCGTTTATTTCCTGAGTCCATTGAGTTTAAAACCGATGCAGGCATATTTGACAGGAGTCTCGTCTGCTGAGGTTTTAAACTCAAAGGAATCGTTAAAGCCTTGTTTTTAGAGACTTTTTAGAACTGGGGTCTCTTTTAAATCTTTTTAATAGCATTAAAAATATCAACTTGTGAGTAGCTCGCACACGAAATCCTGAATGGTTCCAATCGTCTGTCAAAATAGTATGGAATATGTCAGTTAGAGGACTGCAACTGCTCAGGATTTGGTAAGCATAATTAGACATCTGACCAGCTGGCTGAACTCTGCCATTTAGTTTTGTTTATTGATGACGTCACCATGTAGTAACACTTACTTCATCAATACCTTTCACTCAACACCTCATTATGTCCAAATCTGTCCAAACATTTGGCCTTTGCTTGAACAATGGTCATAAAAAACATCATATAAACATACTTACACACACGCGCAAAATAGTAGATTGTACAACAAGTGCATAAAACGCACCATTTTACTCGAGACGTTTATCCATCCGAGCGAGCTTGCGAGCGAGGATAGATATAAAGTCGAGTGTAAAATGGGTTTTATGGACGAGTTGTACACTCTACTTTTCACTTCGATTGCGAGGAAATGAAACAGCAACATCTTTATCTTCACTAATGCAATTAATCAAACAACAAATTTATTAAATTAAATTCACGCGTACGTGTATAATCACAGTGGTTTTGCCGCCATTAAAATTTAACCAATGAGAGCGCAGCTTCAATAAAGCGCGACCAACCTGATTGGCCCTGCAATCTAGTTGGTCGCGTTTTATACGAAACGAAATAAAATAAAGAGGTTGTTGTATGAAGTTAAAGATGTTCGTGTGGCTGTTGCAGCGATTGCCTTGGTCTTCGACGAAGATTTTACTTTATGCTCTAGAGCATAAAAAGCGACTTTATGTCGCCTACGCACGACATAAAGACGAACTTTTAGAGCATGAGAAGTGAAAAAACATAAACGTAGTTTGTTTTCAAGCCCGTTAAATATCAAATTTGTAAAAATCAATACCGAGTCGGGTAAAAGATTTGTGTAATGTGGTAGTCACCAGGTAAAATAAAAATATTTTACCTAGTGAATACCTACCTCAATGGGTTTTATTTGGAATCCCACCGTAAACTACAAACACTAACATGAAATAGTTAAACAGGGATATCTATATTTTTTTGTTATTACTAGTTATTTTTGTAATATTTTTATAATAGAAAAATCATATATATGTAAATAACCTCAATACAACCGATTTCGGTTCCAATACAATCGCACCCTCCCAGACATCTAAGACACGATCGCGTTTCCATGTCATTTGTAATCCTAACCTTTAGCACCAGACAATACTGTTTAGATCACCTGATACGAGTACCATCCCCAGACCTTGTGAGGCATGCAAACCGTCTGCAAACATGCAAAGATGAAAAATTGAAGGTTGGCTGTGTACAGTGAAAGTAACGCTGATACACCACAGCCTCTCCTACTATAACAATGTAAATAAAGATAAAACAGATAAAAAAGTATTTTCATCCCCCCATCTCGGAAAGAGTATTTTTGCTCTTCGATATCTGAGTGCAAAAGCCGTTTTTATCCGCTAGAGGATAAAGCAAATTGAATTTAGAACATCGAGTGCACTAAGTTTGTAAATTCAAAACAACATGAAACCTATTAATTCTACCTCCATGATGCCGAATTTATCATACTACTTTTTTTTAATTTGTTATAACCTCACACTCAGAACCTCCTTTGTATATTTTTTGCATTTAGTCATTTCCTCGCTGAGGTGGGATAAAAAGTTACGTGTTTCACTCGAGTGCAAAGATTTTTCACCTCGTGCTCTTTTGATTCCCTCGCTAACGCTCAGGGTTCTAATTTTTGAATCACTCCCTGCGCTCGTGATTCAATTTCAGAAACCTTCGCTTGCTCTGTCATCAAAATTGAGCACGCGGTTAAGAAGCAACTTTGCTCTCTTGTATAACAAATAACTATTATTACCTCATCAGAAAAAAAACTTAAAACAAAGTAAGGCTTAACTAGTGATGACATAAAATAACGCAAAAGGCAAATAGTGCTTGCATTTTGACGTCTTCAAGTTTGGTAGTAAGGGGTTGCTAAAACCGCATGCAACTAAAACATGTCCTCTCGGCGAGGGCTGTAACTCTGTAACTGCGTGCCGTGTGCAATTCATTTATATGTCGCTGAGTAGAGTAAAGTAGCCATTACGCCGCCAGTACCGCGAAACACATTGTGCAATTTGAGCTAAAAATTAACGCTTACTTAGAGGCGGCACTTATAACCCGACACATCCCCACCCATTCTTAGGGTTCTGTAGTCAACAAGGAACCCTTATACATAGTTTCGCCATATCCGTCCGTCTGTCTGTCAGTTCGTCAGTCTCTCCGTGGCTTAGCACAGAGATGATAACATGAACTAGGTTTTTTGTCGTGGGTCTTAAAAATCACTATTACCATGATTGAGAGATTGTACAGACACTTTTTGCCATTTCGATGTGTAAGATTTTTTTTTTAATTAAAATTAAAAACCGTCTCCACTACAGTACTAAAAAGTTAGAAATAATTTAGAACAATACCTTTAAATTAGAAGTATGTATACATGTAGATTTTGTAGAAGTATAATGTGTAGTCAGTGCCCAGTTTCATGACCAGAACATATATTTTGGGCACCGACTACAAATTATACAAATGGCCATAGTCTGGGTGTATTTTCATGTTTGTGATGTGTTTATCGGTTACCATAGCACAGGGTATCCTAGTTTGGGATCCGGACAAGTGATTGTGGTGTGTAAAAGTTATTAATGATATGTAATAAGTTTTTTCAAACCGGGAACTTCAAAGATCTCAAACAGCCTAGACACCCCAGGGTCAATAACCCAGGTAATTGAATTCCGCTAGATTTTTGGGCTTGAGTTCTAGGCTGTAAATTCTACAATTTAGTGATATTTATTAAGAGCTATGGTAGCCTAGTGGGTAGAACATCGGACTCGGAAGCGAGAGACCCAGGATCCCCAGTGCGGCATGTACCTATGACTTGGTTTTCTAAGTCATGTACATTTGTGAATTTGTGAAACTTCGCAATAGTAGCAATACCACTCGCTAACGGTGAAGGAAAACATCGTGAGGAAACCTGAGTGTAGCTATTCCCATACCTCAGCGCTTGAAATCGCCAATCCGCGGTGGGCACGCGTGGTGATTAAGCCCATACAGAGAGTATGATTAAGCCCATACTCTCTCCCTGAGAGAAGGCCTGTGCCCTACAGTGGGACGTATATAGGCTGCTTATGATGGTCACTTTTTGCAAAAAATGTGTTCTAAAAGGACATATGTTTTTTTTAATACAGTTGCTCAAAAAGTGGCGTATTGCAGGGACGTATAGCGTTCGGGATGTGGGCTATTACACACTCGTGCTTTTTTTTTACCTTTCCCGCACTCGTGCGTTCTCTTTCCCAACTGTCAAAATAATGTCTATTAAAAAGAATAACCAACCATGAAGTTTTTACTAAAAAAAATCATAGAAGTTTTTATGATTCATGCAAATACGTATATTTCTAAAAAGAAGCTACTAATTTGTTTCAATATCAGATTTAATTATTTGATTGAATGAGTTTGGTTAGGTTTCATTAAATTTAATTTATTCATCTCATTAAATTTCATTTTCATTTCATAACAATAAAAAACTTCTACTGAAGACTTGGCTGTATGGGCATAGTTCCCTTTGCCTACCAGAATGGGTAAAGAAAAACAAAAACTCTGCTTATATTCTACGGTTGGCGCCATTTTTCAGAAATTTTCTTTGCGAGTTTAGTTGTTTGTTGCACAAGATGAGTAATTTCGACCCTAGTTTTTTTGAATTAACACCATCGGATCGCAGTATAATTTGCACAAAATGCTTCGGAGAACATTTTACCGGAAAAGTCAAAAAGTCGCTACATATCTACATACGACGAATACTGCATGGAGAGAAGAGAAAAAAGCAAATAGTTTTTCATTTTTTCGCAACTGTATTAAAAATAGTCGTTCAGTACACGTGCGGAACCGTCATTGCAACTTGTTCCGACTGTCAACCCTCGCCTTCGGCTGCGCCTCGGCTCGGGTAGACATTTGTCGGAACTCTTTGCAATGACAGCCTTTCCGCACTTGTAATGAAATATACTATTTCATAAGTGGCGCTAGTTGTCACCGGGTGCTCTTCGCCCAGCAATGGGACACGAACAAAGCTACATAAAACACTCACTTTAGAACACCCACGTATTGAATGAAACCAATCCTGAAGCCACGACACCATCTCCAGAGGTCGATGGAAAGGTCGCACGTCTCAGGCAACCGAAACAGAATCAAACCTGAACCCACGACACTGCCTCTAAAGAGAGAAAATGTCACAGGGCCCAGGCAACCGTAACGGAATCAAACCTGAACCCCCGACACCGCTTCTAGAGAGAGGAAAGGTCGTAGGTCGCAAGCAACAGAATCAGAATGCACGGTGAAAGTGGCGAGTGCTTTCTCGGTCCGAGACGACTCGGAGCTGCCCGTCCCCCGTGTCACGACCGTGTGCCGGACAGATAAGGAGACAAGTGCTTAACCTCAAGAGCATTTAATCCTAGCAGAAAAATCCATTAGGTATAGTGAACCCTTTATTTTATTACTTTCAGTTCGTTCGACTTACCGTTTTTGCTCAAAATGAAAGGGTTAAAACTTGAAAGGAATTTATACTGTTTCCAACAAACTATGGTTCTTAACCATATGCTTTTTGAAGTAACTGTACTTACAAACAAGGAAACAAAATCGCACCGGAGCGTGAATCAGCCGCCGCGATAGCGCCAAGGAATTTGCATTTAAACTGCTATCAAACCCCTTCCACGAGTCTGGGTTCGATTCCCCAAGGCATGAAATCGAGGTATATTTTGTCTGAGAGGTTTTTATTTCGATACCGAAGCGAACGAGTGATTAATAATGTGTGATACGTGTTGACTATATTTACATCCCTAACTAAGAACATTATAATAAAATAATATACTTTATTGCACATGAAACATTGAACAAGACATTACATAAGAAATAGCATGTACAAAGGCGAGCTTATCTCTGTAAGAGATTTCTTTCAGCAAACATTCATGGAAAAACCAAAATTTATGAATGAGATAGGATATCATGTACACTTTGTTTCTGTGATTGTTTTCTGGTGTGTACAATATTATCAATATCAATTGTTTTATTATTAATAATATTTATTGTTTTCTGGTGTGTATTTTCTATCTCACATTCTTATCTTATCTTATAGAGGATGGAAGTCGACGAGAAAAAGTTAGAGGTTACAAGTGACCCATATTCATCATCATCCATTTGACGCCCACTGCAGGACATAGGCCTCCATCATGGTTTTTAACCATGAAGGGTTTTGCCATAATCGCCACGCTTGGCAGGCGGGTTGGCGATCGCAGTATGCGGTTGAAATCTCAGGAAGACGCTGCTGCCCGTCTCCTGGTTGATTTCCTTAGTCGCCTTCTACGACATCCACGGAAGAAAATGGAGTGACGCTATTCTTAATCCGGCACCACACGGGAATATAAAAGTATACGAAGGTTGAAGTGTTGTCGATTATGAATAACACCACTTTACTGTACTGTTAACAGTCTTCAACCCTTAGCAGTGATCTAGTTCTTAAACACAACTATGACTAATCATAACCAGACTCTGATAGGTACTCAATTTTGGGACACAGTCAGAGTAAGACAGAGTAAGTTTTTTGTTGGTGCAATTTAGAGGTCTGTGCACAGTACGATCGGGTTTCTTTCAAACTCCCCCAAATCTTATCCAAATAACGCACAAAATTCTAGCATCATCAAATATTTAACCAACAAAATATTAATTAAATCGCAACAATGTACTGTCTGTGATCAAAGGTCTGCCGACGATATTATTCAATATTACTGGTGCAAAAAGTTGACTGGCTCTGCAACTTAATGGAATACAATTTACAACAATGAAAACACTATACTTGACGGCATCTACGTACTTCCATAAGCAATTGGTATAGTTAAAATATACTTAAATAATTCACTTCAATTTTGAACTCTATAGCACGTACCTATGAACTATTTTACTAGCGTATCGAACAAAGGCCAAAAATGGAATTTCGAACAATGAGAGTGAAATATTGCCAATCAGCTCATTGAATGTGTGAATCGCTGGAATATAAAAGGTGCACTGTAAATAATGAACAGTGCATTAACTAGTGATACGTGCTTGACCGAAGATACGGGGTAAAAGTATTTTTTTGTAAGAAGCTTACCAAAAAAAACGTACAAAAGTGCTAGATTGACTATCCATTACGCTGTTCTGGTAGCAATTATGTATGGTAGCGAGACTTGGTATGTCGGAAGAATCAAGAAGGTAGGACTAATGCAATAGAAATGAGGTCCTTGAGAAGTAAGTATGTGGTATTACTTTGAATGTTAGGATACGCATTTGTGTCATTACAGAACGTTGTGGATTGAAAAAGGATGCATTGAGTACCTAGAATAAAGAAATAAATTATGGTCCGGACATAGGCAGAGAATGAAGGAAGGAAGATTGAGGAAAGACGTATATTGAGCAAATATGGGTGGAAAGGCCGATAAGGGACCAATTAGAGGATGTATTTTATTTATTTTTTTAATTTTAGTTTATTAAGGAAAACTAACAATAGTTTAATGATAAAAACTTACTACAATTATTTAAAGTATTGCGTAATTGTACCACCAGTACCGTTAACCACAGATTAAATTAATTAGGAAAAGAAAATGAGAACTTAATATGATTCTTGTGCCTTTTAGACGCTGCATTGAAACCCTATTAGCGAAGGTTAAGATAAAAAGTACCCGAAATCGGTATGCGCGCAAGCATAATTAATGTAAATGAAGCGAAAGAGGTTTGTCGAGATCGTGGCAAGTGGCAACCCCTGGGCTTACCCCTCTGGGATTCGGGATATGAATGTACGAAAAGCAAACAAATGTCATTTCACTTCTGCAACACCCATATTGGGTCTGGAATTTTCGCCAAAAATGCACAAAAGTACGTAAAAGTCACATAAGTACCTGCACAAAGAATTGCGTGACCAAAAATACATAACATTTACGTAATATAAGC
Source organism: Yponomeuta malinellus (assembly GCA_947308005.1). Classification (NCBI taxonomy): domain Eukaryota; kingdom Metazoa; phylum Arthropoda; class Insecta; order Lepidoptera; family Yponomeutidae; genus Yponomeuta; species Yponomeuta malinellus. The sequence continues at coordinate 6,598,501 of OX371006.1, read as the reverse complement.
AAGTACAGTCAACAGTTTTTCAATCTCTCTCTATATTTTAGACTTTAGACAAGCTTTGGACGGTTCTTTTATCAAATGAGTAGAGTCGATTTCTGAATAAAAGTGGGTATAACGGTTTTTGTGATGTCAACCGTACATTATACAAAATTCTTATTGCATTCAAAAGGTCGCACGACAGAATTACTGCAACACAAAATCAAATGCCGTTGAAGCAATTAAAAACCGTTACCTACGAATACTTGAATTGAATAATAAATAATTTAACACAAAATTGGGTTCAAGTCCCGGCATGGCTGGAACTTTTAGCCTCTAAATAGGTTTTTTCATAGATCGAGTTTGGAAATGTATGGTAAGGAAATGGCTTATTTATTTTATTAACTGCATCGAATCTCGAGTTTTTAGGTATCATCTATGCAGCCCATGAAATATGGCCAGTGGTGGGCGTAGGCTTTTCTTCCTTTTCATTGTCACGCTAATTTCTTCGATCCTCTGCTAATCTCATCCATTGTCTTCCTACCGCCTTTTTAAGGTTCCGTAGTCAACAAGGAACCCTTATATATTCGCCATGTCCGTCCGTCTCTCCATCCGCAGCTTAGCACAGAGACGATACGTACTAGAAAGCTGAAATTTGGCATAGATATACATAGTTAATGGTTACTGAAAACGCGTGTCACGTGACACTATAGTGAATAACTAGTAAAGTGGCCTAGTAACTCGATCTTCGGGCTTTTTAAAAAAATAAAAATTTCGGCCCTGCAACCGACGTTTCTTCAACAGAATGTTTTTATTCTACTATTTATAAGATCTTTATTTTAATGACATTTAAACGAAGTCGTGTATAAAACTAGTTGTACCTAATCTCTATTAATATTATAAATGCTCGTAATATTATAAGTGTTCAGATTGTACTTTTTTGGTAAAAGTTTTAGTCTCACTTTCGGCAAGGGTCCCTTGACCCTTCATCTAAAATTGAATCAAAGAAAACACATCTAATATATAAAAATCTCGTGTCACAGTGTTTGTTATCGAACTCCTCCGAAACGGCTTCATCGATTCTTATGATGTTTTTTCGTGTATATTTGGTAGGTCTGAGAATAGGCTCTGGGCTAATTAATATGGCAATACAATCTTATATCAACAATCTTATATTTATGAAAAAACTAGAACCCACGGTGCGCGAATCGGACTCGCACTTGGCTTGTTTTTATCTGAATCCCACGCGAATGTAGTCGCGAGCGCAGAAAATTGCTATCAAAGCAATTTTTAACCCAATCCCAAATGGCAATAAATTAAAGTTGATACCGCAGACTATTTGTGTTCGTTGAGCATTGGTGTCAACGTCGTTCTAGGAATTGGTTCTGGACCTGCAATCCGACGTAATAAGATGGATGGCTCCCTGAGCTGTACCACGCAATAAATATTATTCTCAAGAATCTTCTTCTTCTTTAAGTGGAAAACCCTGGTCTCCACCTACCCCACCAGGATACAGGCGTGAGTTTACGTAACCTTTCTTACTAGTAATAATAACAATAATAACTTCCACACAATACAATCACTTGACCTGGTCCAAACTAGGATACCCTGTGCTATGATAACCAGGCAAAGACATTACAAACATGGAAATACACCCAGACTGAGGCCATTTGTACAAATGTACGGCGGCACCCAGTGGAGATCGAACCTACGACCTCTATCTTGGTAGTAAGCGCCTTAACGGATGGTCCAACGAGGCAGTGGACTTGGCCTCTTGGGCTATGGATATCAAAGAACGACGACGTCAATTGTTCTAAGCAGTCATTATTGACATTCCTTTCTTTTAATAAAAAATTCTGTCCTCTGGGCTCCAATCCTATTACGCAAACGCACAAAGAATTTCGGCGGAACAAACTTCGTTTTAAGGCCGGCAAACAATTAAGGCTAATCGTGCGATTTTCCTCTCACATCACACGGCAGATAATCGCAAATAGGTCTTGTGTTGGCACGTAAACTTTGCTAGACCACGGCTGGAAGATTATTTTGTTTATTCCCGCTGGCTCTGCGACACAAAATGGATCTCAGTCTTCCTAGTATTTACTAGGAAAGAATATACTAGGAAAGAATGAGAGACGAATCAGGCTTGGTTAAATAACCAAGTAACATATTACACCTTTTATTATTATTTATTCTATAGTGCACAAAAGATGGAGTACAAAACCTTTTTTTCGCTTAGCAGCAATAAGTGAGATTTAGACAAAAACAATTCTATTCATTTTCTTTGTAAAACATTGAGAACGCTTAGGTTGTTGATGTTGACTAAGTTTTAAGCTAATACAATGCAAAGCACACTTTCTGACAAAGAACCTGTAGAGTTACGTGAACAAAACGACAAGCTGCTGTGCAAAAAGCAAGTGAATTCTCCCAGAAAACTTATAATTGGCCGGTGTGCTTTATAGGGTAATTAAATTATAAAACTTGCGTACTTTTGTGACACCATAGTCTTGTAGATACAGAAGTCTTGCTTTAATTTACACATGCAATAAACTTACTTCATTGATCAACGCATTAGGTCTGTCCACCAGACCTTACTAAAGTACCTACTATACCGATAATATCGCAATCGCTCTTTATTTAAGTAGGTATTCGTTAAAAAGTACCCGAAACCGACGTGCGTGTATCCAACGGCTAATGAAGGGAGCGAAAGTGACATGTCAAGATCGAGGAAATTGGCAGTCCCTGGTCCCTACCCCTCAGGGATATAGGCGTGAGTTTATGTATGTGTGTCGACGTACTGCTTCGCACCAGTGACGTCATTGAAGGAGTGAGTGAAATTTACGATGGCATTCACGTATTTTACTTGACTGTGAAAGCAAACGAGGGTTATGTTTTTGCGCGTATGTGTGTATGTTTGTCAGTAACATGGATGTGCATTTAACATTCATCGATAATATACACCGATTTTAACTGAATACGTGTAAAGTGAAAAGTATTGAAGGCGGCAGTGCCACTGGCTGTATGATGTCACAAAACGACAGTTGCCATATTGTTAGTAAAAAGCCACAGGTACTCTACACAATCAAACCTCTTACAGTAGTCGCCAGACCAAATCCCATATACGAATATAAATGTAGACTTAAAATTCAACCCCACTGCACCTTTTAACTTCTATTATTTAGAAATAAAACAGCTCCCCAGGAATAATATTTGCAAATTAAAGCGCCAAGCGGTCACTGACAGTAATATAGCTAGTCTTAAAAAAATTGCATGACACCCCACCACAGACAACGAAGTCAATCCGCCATGAACAAGGTAGATGAAATTGTATTTTTGCCGCGCAAAACCTTTACAATTTGTTACATTTTTAAAAACCTATTTAGAGGCTAAAAATTCACATGCCGGGACTTGAACCGCACGGGTTAGTGCAACAAAAATAATATAATATGTTACCTATTCCACATAAATACGCCTCCTTCAATCATCAATTACTATTAAGCCCATTGTTTGCTTGAAGTAGGTTGACGAATTGCGAATTCAACGCGTAGGCTCATCAAAGTCGTAATTTCAATTATGTGGAGGTGTGACACACATAATTTGAATGCCTAGTGATATAGAGTACGCACTGCGTATATGGTGAATTAGATTCACGTAATGACTCATTAACTCAAGTAAGAAAAATATCTAGGATAGAATGCAAAAAATATGCCAACATTTTGCTATGACGCTAGCTCCATTTTAGCACTACTAGTTTATAAACCTGTGTCTCAGGTCTAATTATGGCATAGTTGTGTAATGGAGTGCTAATAGGCAATGGTTAAATGGCGTTACAATGGCGTACGATTCGAACTAATATCGAGATGTCACAGGGCAATTAATTAATGTAGGGTATGTAAGATATTACCAATTTATCCCATGGCAGCACTATTATAGATTGGAATGCCATTGGAATTACATTTGGTGGTAGATCGTTTTGAGATACTGATCTCTTCGTTATCGTAGACTGTTAACATCTATTAGCTAGCCAAATAGTACACAAATCACAATTGACAGCTAGGTTAACTGAATGTGACGAGAATTGGGAGTGAAAATATACCAAAAGAATAACGAAAAGAAGCGAAAGTTTATCCGAAGACACGCTTGAGTTTTGTTATAAATAATATACAGCAATCGTCAGAATGACTCACGGAAATGAAATTCCAAAATCAAGATCCTAGCGAATGGCTCGCAAAATGACACGGGTCATTACTCATCATGCTAGTAGAGAGAACCAACACAATGACAGAATGTCCACTTAGACCTATTAAGATACTATAGTACGAAAACTGGAAAATCTAACTAGTTATCGCACTGTCAGGTTAATTTTTTAGAAGACACAAACTTTTATTTAAACTTTTACTTAGCAAAATTCACAATTCAGAAACGGGCGCGGTCGGTTGTGTATGCTGTCCGCCACTTATTTTGAGATTTTGATCACAATCAGGGATTGGACAATCCAGTTTCTGGTGGTGAATTCCATTAATTAAATTTAATATTTAATATGGTTCTTTCGAAGCAGCTTTTTAAAAGCTTGCTTAAGACCAACTTCAGTACTCGTATAACATTTCCTCAAATTATCCGGAAATCAGGAGAAAGTAGATTATATAGTTTACTCTTAAACAGAAATGTCAGGCTCACCTTTGTGCATTTTAACAGAAATAATTTTTACTCTTTAGGTACTGTGAAATACTTCTGTTTTCTTACAATATTACATCTATATTGAATAGAATGTATGAAATCGTTTCTCATTATGTTGACAAATTGGGCTATATAAAAGTATCCTGTGGAGATACTCAGCATTTGTGTATAGTCGACGGCAGATAAACCGATACGTTTTCTTTGCAAAGTCATCCAAAATGTAAACGAAAAAAGCGCACGCATTAACCACTCGTCTGCCGCGACACAGATCTGTGTCCAACTTAGTATGGGCCACCTATACGTTCCATTCCGCGAGGGCAGTTCAGAGGTTAAAGATGAACTTGCTGTCATAACATAACATAAACTCACGCCTGTATCCCTGAGGGGTAGGCAGAGACCAGGGACTGCCACTTGCTACGATCCTGACAGATGACTTTCACTTTGCTGTCGACTGTATACATTTTTAATATTCTAGACTGCCTCTGCATCTTAACCTTCATGTTTGTTGCAAAATCCCTGTAACATAACTGAGTAGAGTGCGCGTATGTAAAGAATAAGAATAGTTTTTAGGGTTCCGTGGCCGAAGGATGCTAAACGGGACCCTATTACTAATACTTCACTGTCCGTCTGTCTGTCACCAGGCTGTAACTCATGAACCGTTATAGCTAGGCAGTTGAAATTTTCACAGATGAATGTTGCCGCTATAGCAAAAAATAATAAAAGCAGAATACAATAAATATTTAAGGGGGGCTTCTATACAACAAACGTAACTTTTTAGTCGTTTTTAGCTCGATATTAATAATGGCAACAGGTAGACACTTGAAATATTCACAGAATATTTAGTTCTATATTCGCTTTAAACATAAATAATTGAATCCAAATAAAGTTAATATTTAAGGGGGCTCCCAAACAACAAACGTGAATTTATGCCGTTTTTTCTCGATCTTTGTGTCTAATTTTAAAATGTGTCGATAATGTGCGGAACCCTTCGTGCGCGAGTCCAGCTCGCACTTGGCCAGTTTTTATAAATAAAATAGGTACCTATACTTTACTAACTTTTTGCTGCTTAGTGTTTTGATGTCGGTTTTTATTTAAAAAAAAATATTTTCAATTTTTAGTGGGAGAGCTTGAGAAAAAAGAAATCAAGTCCCTTATAACCATAATTTACCCTACTTAATTCGTCGCTTTAAAATTTGAAGTTCTCAATTTCCATCTGCAATAGTCTTCACCATAACATCACCAAACTACCCTGGGACTACTTTTACGGCATATTTTATTGGAGATATGCATATTACTAAAGGATGGGCCCCATTAAGCCTTATTTACTGGTGTCCATCGAAGAGTTCCCGTCTCCATCTCTGAGTCTTCATCAGATCTTCACTGTATTAAATTTGGACTAATGGCACATTATATCTATTCAAACAAAAAGAGAATTATCGAAATTATTTAGGATTTGGCGGAATTATGCGAGAACATAGCTAAAAAAAGGAATATATGCGTCGAATTGAGAGCCTCCTCCTTTTTTCAAGTCAGTGAAAAAGTGAAGCTGACCAAACTCCTTTAACTGCACCCGACAACACCAAGCCCAAAACATACGCCCACAAAATGGCCATGTATCACTAAAATGTAAAAGTTAGAGTGACGTCACAGAAGTTATGTGAGTGTGTGTGTCGCCTCTGCCAAGTGAAATCGACACCGAGGCAATGACCAACGGGTCTATAGAGGCTAATCCAATAAAGCACCACGGCTTATTACTTAAACAACCAGTTCCATAGGACGGTCTACGGTTCAATAGGTGTAAAGAGAAACCGGATTGTATGAAAACTGCGCCAGTGGTACCTTTTGTTTTAAAAACGTTGGTCGTTAAAACCCAAACATACTGCTAGAAGAAATCAACACGCAGTTGAATGGGGACATAAACATAAAAATAATAAACTTCATGTACTGTTTTCACAGTTTAAAAAAAGTCGCAGTTGCAATGAGTAGAACTCCGCTTCTAAATTATAAGGTTGCTGGTTCCAATTCCGGTTGTACTTTTAGTCAACTGCAGGATTACGTCGGATGAATTCGTTAGTTAAATTTTAAGTGGATATTCTTACAAAGTTATGTTCCGGGGCGGTTTGATGGACTGATTTTATATTGTATCATTAACACCTCCGCGTAGACGGTTCAGCGATCTCCACACTCTCCACTGCTCATGCCCTCCAGGTGACTCCACCGGCTCGATGAAGTCAGATAGGTGTTTCGTCTGCTCCCTCCACCTACGTAGTCGAAGTTCCGCCGGCGTCTCTCCGTCTCCGTTTTCAAGCGCTGAGGTAGGCGAACAGGCAAAGTGTGAAGGTGTTCGCTAGCGATGTAAGTAACTTAGAAAGCAAAGTCACTGGTAAATGCCGGGATTCGGACTCACAACCTGCCTCATGGATTTTTTTTTACTTTATTGTATGTATTCTGACTGACTGAAAATTAGCGCTGAGGGATCACTTCCTCAGCACAACGCTAAGTCAGCTAGCTGCCTTTTGTGGCAACTTAGAGACACCACAGGTAACATCTATGGTCCTGTTTTATTTATTCGTTGTCTTTTGTGTATTTAGTTTTCTTTCTGTTGTTGTGCATAATATGTTACTTATCTGCTTATTTTGTTTCTGTGATGTATTTTGTTGGTATAATGAATGTTTTTCTTCTTTTTCTTCTAATGTGGGGTGTCCTACACTAGGCTATTTTTATATCAGCTATTTTTAAGACCAACACCGGTCAACGAACAAGCGAACATGCGAACAAGAAGCCTCACAATGGACGTAGCTAGAAATTAATGAGATCGAGTGTTTGAGCTGAACTTTGAGGTTCATAGTATTATGATGGTCATTGTCAGCTGTGTAAGTAAAATATCAAAGAAATTACCTACTTTGAGATTTCTCTCGATACTTTTCTTTACAATAGTGGATCCAGATAGATGAATGAAAAAAATATACTATGAACTCACATACTACATAGCAGTTTTCATTAATTTACTAGGCACGCCCATTCAGGTTCTGCAATAATCACACATCACGCTCTGACCCCAGCGTTGTACAGTCGGCAGCAAGTCAACATTAAAGTGTTAGTTGCAAAGTCACCTGTAACGAAACCGAGCAGAGTGCACGCGTCTAAAGGTTGATTGTCGACTGTACTGTGAGCGAACCGGCGATTTTCCAATTCTTCGACTTAGCCACACTATAACTGCGTTTACAACATCGATAGCGGTAAATACTTAACAGGTTTCCAAATACGGTTTCTATGGGCGGCTCAACAAAAATGCTGGAAAAAACAAACCGGTCAATTTCTATGGGCTTCGGCATTGAGGGTTCCGCTTGATCTTGCGCAATAATGGTAATGATATTGTGCTCGGACTAGTTGAAGATTCAACCTTACTTAGTTATACGCAATGAGCAAAATACTTTATGATAAGATTTTACTTACAGTAAACATCAAGTTATTGCCCAAGGTAGTTTCCCAAATCTCTGTATTTACCTGGCTGTATCCATTATAAGTGATTTCCTGTGGACCTTATTGTCATGTTGCTGTATGCTGTACATCGAAAATGAGATAGGGCTACTGGTTAATCCATGGTCCACTATTCCGCTAATGTAAGAAACAAATTAATGAGTTAGATATATTGATGGTCGCATAGTTGCTCATAATTAAATGTACCTATTTGTTTACAATTTGGGGCACAGATAGAGTATATATGACCAAGATTCAATAAGATTTTAGAAATAAATTACTATTCATTTGAATAAAGTCGTAAGCATAGACAGTAAAATATGTATTGCCAATGCGCTTAGAAGCACACATTTTTAAATTTCATATATTTTTATTGTTTTAGCAATGCATGCCGTCTATGCCTAACGCTAGTGGCATTTTTCCGAGCGGTTCCGTGCTTCGCAAGGCACGTTAAGCTGTTGGTGCCGGCTGCCGTCGAAAGATGGCAGTCGTTAAGCCAAGTCAGAGGCCTTAGGGCGGCTTGACAACTTCTGACAGTAGACGAGCCACTAGTCTACAAGCCTCCGCCAATCCGGACTTGGCCCCCGTGGTGGAGTATGGCCTATACCTTCCTCAGGGAAGAGACCCGTGCCCCTCGGTGGGGACATAATGGGTTGATGATGATGAATGCATTAAGGTAACTACGATTTGTAAATAAATTTGTTGGAGCTGTAATGAAAATATTCCAATCATGCACCGAGAGGAATCATTTTAGCTTAGTGGAACCCCAAAAAAAGAGCTATTATGCTAATGCGACATCCACATAGCCGAGAGTGTGTAAGTCTGTTATTCCAGTCAACACCACTGCGGCGGAGGAATGACAGGGATAGAGACAGAAGCTTTCCTACACTAAAATAATGCGAAAGGTTTTATAGATCAAAACCCGGACAAAAAACTGTTTTAAAGATAGAAAGAATGTTTTTGGTAGATTTACCAGCGGCTTCTCTGGTAAAGCGCATAGTGAATCATTGGAATATTACACATACATACATAAACAATATACAATACACATTAATCACTGCATGCACGCACGCTAATTTCAGGTACTTTTAACCCTCCGCGCACCACGTGGATAAAAGTTACGTCCTGCACCACGTGAAGTTTCCTGGACCTCATCTTTTTATGGTAGGGATGGCGTTGTTTTATTTATTTTTCTATGTCTGATGTATTATTATTGTTCCTAGACTATTGAAGGATAAGAATAAAATAAATTTGTAAAATTTCATTAATATTTTTAATACCTTTATACTTTACTTTATACTATAGGGAAGAGCGGGTGATCGTGTTCTTCCACAATAAAGGGAAATTTCCCGCCAGGCAGATCGTATGCCTGGGGACGGCCGGTCCGACTGATGTTCGTCAGACGTTATATTTATGGTATGTCATGTGAAACATTTTTGCTTGCGCGTTGCAGGAATGTTGGAGTTTATAGTGCGCGCGTAGATCACTCCCCTTCAAGACCGTAGCTACGCATAGCTAAGTCTGATAGGAATCGAAGTCTGTGCTCTAAAGCCTGCAAGTGCCAGGAGGCGCTGAGTCAGTGAGTCGACTAGCGGTTGAGGGTGTTCGGCGGCTAACAGTCACTTCACCGGCGACAGTACCATGGGGAACGCGCATGTGGTAGGAACCGGTGAAGGCTGCTGTACCACTGGCAACGTGCGCTGTTGCTGTGTGGCTACCGTGCCGAGGGGTTGGGGGAGATCACCATCAGTACCAATAGTCGGTGCGTTGACTGTAGTGGAACTGATGAGGTGAGAGGGAAGAGGATGCTGGCCTTGCTTTGAGACTGATTGTATGTGGGGTGCTACGAGAGCGAAGGAAGGTTGACTTTGTTCTGTCGAGGGTCACCACTATAGGGAAGAGCGGGTGATCGTGTTCTTCCACTATAAAGGGAAATTTCCCGCCAGGCAGATCGTATGCCTGGGGACGGCCGGTCCGACTGATGTTCGTCAGACGTTATATTTATGGTATGTCATGTGAAACATTTTTGCTTGCGCGATGCAGAAATGTTGGAGTTTATAGTGCGCGCGCAGAGTTGACATGTGCTCGCCACAATACTTTATTACACACATAAAATTACATGAATAAAACAAAACATTTACAGAAAAATTAAAAAGTGTACATGGCGATGTAAAAAGAGTAAAATTTAATTTAATAACTTCTTATTACGCTTAACATCAAGGCCGCATGAGGTAGGAAACAAAAAATATAAGAATCACTAAACATAATCAGTTTTCTTGAGATCCTGGTTTGTTCAATTATAATATGCAATATTAGTTCTCGGCGGCTTATTTGACTATGTTGTTTTGGCATCAAACTCATGCAACTAAAAGAATCACCACCTGAAGAAATGTCCTCAACTTACTTCCTTTTCACTGTGGCTTTCAGATTGAATACTCAAATGATCCGATTTACCTTCACTTCCGGGTAGAAACAGGTCATCCATATCGCCATCATTATTTTCCATAAGTACGGATAATAAGTATTTCAGCGCTTGAAACAGCCAATCCGCGGTGGGCACGCGTGGTGATTAAGCCCATAATCTCTCCCGGAGAGAAGGCATGTACCCTACAGTGGGACGTGTATACGCTGCTTATTATGTAGAAATAATCATCAAATAGTTCCAAATTATACTGCTTACCTTTTAGACCACGTCCCTAACTACGTGGGGTTTTTGTTACCCGGCCGCACTTTGCCAGCGTCTATCCGCTAAGCCTGCGATACTACTGCTAAACCACTATTATTATGCGGTGTGGCAACGTCACAACTCCAGCTACATGAGTTGTCAAGGTGTTCGCGCAGACATTGAAAAATATATAGTGATTTCTGTTTGGAGCCCATCTGGGGCTCTGGGGCCCCACGTGGTGCACGAAGGGTTAAAATGTGAATACTGCCCACAAAAGTGATCTTGTGTAGAGTTATTGGAATATTAAATACGTACATTGGTGCGGACCACTAAAATAAAGTGAAATAAAGTGGACCTTCCGCGCTTTCTCATTTTGTTGCGAAGCATGGACCGATGGGACTGAATACAATAGCGGAAAGTAAAGTTGGACGGCTAAATATTCCACTCCAGTAGCGTCCTCCGGCACTGTGGGACTACGTACAGTTGACAGCCGGTCAACCTTTACATTTTCGTTGCAAAGTCACCCTTAACGTAACTGATTAGTGTGCACGTATGAAAGGTGTACTTTCGACAGTAACGAGAAACAGAAAGGCTCAGAGTAGTATTAATTATGTTCACGTCACATAATCATTGTGCATCCGGTGCACTGGACGGATCGACGGTGGACAGAAGCGGTCACAGAGTGGTGGCCGAGAACTGGCTGTGCAGTCCTTTGTTAGGTAGGCCACCTGCCCGATGGTGTTCGTAATTGTGTCTAAAAGTGCGAATATTTTATTATAACAAGAATAATTGCAACTTTTAATTGATTTAAAAAGTGAAGTCTATTTTAGTGGCCTGAGGCAAAATTAATTAAGTAAAAAGTAATTGAAGAATACTGTTTTTTTTTTCGTGCACGGAGTGCTGAAGTCTACTAAGAATATTCGCTGTTAAAAGTTGAAATGTGACAAAATGTTAAATTAATCAGTCCGTCTTCGTCCATTGCAGGACGTAGGCCTCCAGCAAGGCACGCCACTTCAGTCCTCCTCGGCCATTCCCAGCCAGCACGGCAATCTGCCTCAGATCGTCGTTTCAAAAATAAAAAATATTTTGATTAATGGGATCTGAGGGTTTGCTAGATATTGAAGTTACGGATATTTTAAATACATTATCAAAAGTATGTTTGCCGGTAAGGGGCGACCCTGAGCTCACTAGCGCCATCGACGGAAAAAGTATAAGTTTGTTTCTGTGTACTATTTTCTTATCTGTGTGAGTGTATATTTTGTAGTGTATGTTGTGCACGTGCATAGACTCGTTTTACACCTCCACTCCGAGTTCCAAAGGTTTTCTGGAAAAAATCTCCCACAGAGATAAGCTCGCCTTTGTACATGTAATTTCGTATTGTGAGATTTCCTGTACTGTTTTTCGTATGCAATAAATAATAAAGCGTTTGTTCGTTCGTTCGTTCACTCGTTCGTTCGTTCGATTATTGCACAATAAAAACATTAACAAAAATAAAACTACGTAATGCCTTTTTTGCATAATACATCTCAAAGTTTATTTTGGCCAGAACACTGACAGACAGTTGACAGCTGATCTTATTTGAACCTTTCTCTTTTCATTGGAATGTCACGCATGTAAAGTTTAATGTGCTGTCGAGGCAAGGAAAAGATACAAGCACAATGTCAACGAACTTCAACAACAAAAAAATAGAAAACAGTAACCGACGCCCAAATGCCAGTAACCTCTTTACATCTCTCGTAAAACGAGATGCGTTGAATGGAATAGAATCAACGAATCCGCCTCTTAGCAATTATCATACAATCAACATGTTCGGTTAGGTAATGCCTCGTAGGCCACTCACCGCAACAAAATACCTCTTGTTTATGTAGTCTATATACGTCCCACTGCCACAGACCTTCTCTCAGAGAGAGAGAATGGGCTTAATCATCACGCGTGCCTACCGCGAATTGGCAATTTCAAGCGCTGAGGTATGTGAGGCACTCAGGTTTCCTCACGATGTTTTCCTTCACGAGTGGTATTGCTTGCTCCTACAACTTCACAAAAGTACGTAACTTTAGAAAACAAAATGATTGGTACATGCCGGGATTCGAGCCCACGACCTCACGAATGTGACGCGTTCTACCGTTCCGCTACTACCGTATTACAATACGTCTATTGTTAAATATTAGAGCGTTGGTAGCCTAGTGGGTAGAACATTGGACTCGGAAGCGAGAGACTCAGGTTCGATCCCCAGTGCGGGCATGTACCTATGACTTGGTTTTCTAAGTTATGTACATTTGTGAAGTTATAGTAGCAATACCACACGCTAACGGTGAAGGAAAACATCGTGAGGAAACCTGAGTGTCTGAGCTATTCACATACCTCAGCGCTTGAAATCGCCAATCCGCGGTGGGCACGCGTGGTGATTAAGCCCATACTCTCTCCCTGAGAGAAAGCCTGTGCCCTACAGTGGGACGCATATAGGCTGATTATGTTGAATATTAGTTGGAAAGTCAGCCGAAACGTAATCGAGTAGAGTGCACGCATGTAAAGGTCAAGATGGACAGATGACGTCATTCAAGTGGCAGGAAGACGCTGGATGCAGGCCGCTTCCAACCGGTCTTTTTGGAAATCCATGGAGGAGGCCTATGTCCAGCAGTGGACTTCTTGTGGCTGAATGATGATGATGATGATGTAAAGGTCAATGTGCTGTGGATCATACTCGTACTTATGTTACCACGTATGAAAACAACAATCGAGTCTGTTGCTTACCATAATCTCAAAGGAAACAGGTATTAATGATATCGCTATAAATTTAATAATTAAGGATAAGATATCAGACAAATAAAACGAATGTATCTGGTTACATAATAACACCTATACATTTTGGTTATATGAGTTATACGTAGATATATAGAGAGAGAGATAGAGAACACTTTATTGTGCATAAAAATGGAATTTACACAGATATTTCTTACCGTAAGAGTACAGATCATCATCATCATCATCAGCCCTTTGACGCCCACTGCAGGACATAGGCCTCCCTCGTGGTTTTCATAACCTTGAGGGGTTTTGCCATAATCGCCACGCTTGGCAGGTGGGTTGGCGATCGCCGCCCGTCTCCTGGTAATTTATTTCCTTAGTCGCCTTCTACGACATCCACGGGAGGAAATGGAGTGACGCTATTCTTAATCCGGCGCCACACGGAAGAGTACAGATGGCGGCCTTATTCCTAAAAGTGATCTCTTCCAGACAACCTTTGGATGGACTGGACTAATACATTGGAGAAGGGAGTTTACAGTACAATTGGCGGCCTAATATCTCGAGTAATATGTTGCGAAGCCGTAATAGCGCGTCAGAATGCTCGCCTCACATTCGAGTAGTCTTGGGTTTGATTCCGGCTTGCACCATTAGGTATGTTTGTTTTCTAAGTTACAAACGTTTCATCATATTTTATAATTCTTCTATCTGGTTTTCTCTATCAATCTATCTACCTATTTGTAGCAGCAGCACCTCTCGCTAACGGTGAAAGAAAACATTATTAACCTAATTCTGGATTCACTTACTTGATTCACGTCGGCTGCTCGTCTCCGACTGTCAACGACGACGCGAGCTCCGTCCCTTATTCCTATTATTCTGTGGTCTCTACTCACCATGATTAAGCTCAGCGAATCAGAGTGAAACCTGGTCGGACTCTTCCAACAAAAATCAAGTAAGTGAATCCGGAACTAAGTTAATCATGTGTAATGCTTAGGAAAGATTTAGTTAAAAAAAAAGAAAACATTGTAAAAAAAGAGCGCTTGAAATCACCAGTCCGCTTTAGGTACGCATACTTCATCTCTGAGAGGCCTGTGCCTTGCAGTGGGACCAATATAAACTGCTTGTGTCTTGTTATCGCCCATAAAGCAATGGATCGGAGTTTTACATATGAAAATAGGGATGTGCTATTCACTAAAATCATCACTATCAGCCATTTGACGCCCACTGCAGGACATAGGCCTCCCTCATGGTTTTCCAAGCTTCCCGGTCTTGTGCCGCCCGCATCCAGCGACTCCCTGCCACCGTAACCAAGTCGTCAGACCACCTGGTGGGGGGCCTTCCCACGCTGCGTCATCCGGTCCGCGGTCGCCAGGTCAGAACTTTTTCGCTCCAAAGGCCATCAGTTCTCCGAGCCATGTGACGAAAATACAAGCCACATTACTAAAAAAATATTTCCTTAACTTAGATCAGCCCCTAACTTACGTGCTCCAAATCCTGAGCGATTCCAGTCGTCTGGCAAATTCCATACTAATTGTTTATTGCAAACGTCAGGATTCCGATGGGATTGAGTGCGCATAATTAAGCCCCTGAGTAGCGAGGTTACGAGTACCTATTCGTACTTAGGTGCAGCCTGTTTTCCATTTAATTTACGTTTTCGTTTCATTTTTCCGAATAGAATATTCATAATAAGTAGCTATATATTATTTCCTGTCCGTATTCTTTCACACGGCATGTGTTGAATGTTACTGCATTAAGTAATTACACCACTGTTCGTGATGCCCGTGATTCCGCTTAGGGTCTGGCGGAAGACCAGCGTTACGGGTTATACCGGAAATACACACCAACGTAATTACTATAAATTTGTATATTATTTTTCCTTATTCTTGCAACTTATATATGTAACTTAATACAGATTTATTTAAATTTAAGATTGACCACATATCGGCAAGCGCAGCGTAGGATGACCAGCCACAAGATGGACAGATGACCTCATCCAAGTGGCAGGAAGACGCAGCAGTGGACTTCTTGTGGCTGAATGCTGATGATGATGTTGTATTATTGCGTAGAGTACATGATGTTTAGCTTTTAAAATAACTATTTCTGTCTATTTATTTGAACCAATGCACAGCCTCCAACGGAAACGGAACCTGCGACTCACTTACCAATTTACTCGGTGACCTACGCTAAGCTTAGAAAGTGGTAAATATGTTCAGAATTACTCTAAGAAAATAAGATAATTTTAAGTAGTTCAGCTTATAGGAAAATTGGCAAAAAACGGCCATAAAGGAACGAATTTTATCTCTCTTTCATTTAATCTTTAGAAAGTAATCGTAAGTATACTTTCATTATTGCCCCTAAACATACGTTTATAGGCGGTGAAATCTTTTGGATAAAAGTTGTGTCACTGATATACCATGTCCTTGATAATTTATATCCGAATCCCACGCGAACCCACCGTGGCGTGGACAGATTGTAAACAATAAAACAGACAAAGCGTTTATAAGGCACCTGGCACCCATCGCGCGTCTAGCGACACTTAATGCCGGGTAAAGACATGCTGCGAAAGGGACATTTTGGAAAAAAGACATTAAGCCAAGTGGACATTTTGAGAAATGGACATTTTGTGAAAGAGGCATTCTAGTAGTGGCCATTTTGCGAACGGTGAACATTTTGCGAAGGAGCGAATCAAACGAACGAGAGCGAACAAATCAGTACGGCGAAAGCCAACGGCTTTTATGCGGCTTCTGCTCCACAGCTCGCATGCACCAAATTCTGTTGGAATCCTGACGTCTGCGATAGAAATAATATAATTTAATGCCTATACGTCAGGAATCCTTTAGAATTTAGTGCGCGTAATATAGGGGTAGATCGGCGAAAGCCTGCGTTCATTCGCGTGCAGTTGGACTGTAATCTGTATAAAAGACTATCCACAACAATGCACCGACGTGCGGGCGTCATAACTTCTATCTAAAATTATCCTTAAAGTATAGGATAACAGAAATGTGTTTAAAATGTTCATAATTTTTTTATCCAACTCAAACACCGTTGACGCTTTGCTAGATAAAAGTTTTTGTATGGAACTAGGCGTTACTTTACGGAAATCCATAATAGCATAAAAGATAACCAAATAACAAAAATTATGTTAGATTGTGCGAGCGAGACAGCAAGCCTATAGTAACAGCAGTCTTAAGGCTGCGAGCAGACATGCGCAAGGTCGGCAGCCGGTAGCAATGACCGCGCCTCCGCGCACCGGACCGGAATCGCTAATGCGTCGTCGAGACGCGATTCTAGTAAGTCTAGTAACTCGCATGCGCATATCTCGTAAATACATATACACGCTGAAATCTGAATAGTTTGAGAGCAACGGTTACGTAATGAGTAATTAAAATGCCATCTATTTATGCTGTGACTTTTATGCATAGACGTAAACTAAAAAAAAAATGTTGAGATATATTGTTTTGAGCCGAGAAATCTTGTTTTGAAAAATTCTCGATCAATTAGTACCACCTTTCTCTCTATCAGAACAATGACCCGCGGACCTGCGGCGTTCTCACATATTTGACTTTGTGTGAAGATACTTTTGGAAACTGCAATAAAGTGCCTTCAAAGAAAGCATATTTGATAGCTGTTGTAAAGGCACGTTCCTTTTGCTATTGCAAAATCCGTGGTGTATATAGCACACAATGCTGAGCCAATAATCTAGTTAAAGGCTAGAAATGGTACAAAGACAAACTGTAGATGTTGCTATTTGGATGGCACTAGGACTCGCCCGATGAGAGACTGGCCTATGTATTGCATAATTCTTTAATGTAGGTATGCACTGCGCTCGCGACTTTGTTCAAGTGGAATTTGGGTAAAAAGTAGTATGTCTGTCAGTGTCTGGCCCATAAAATACAAAGTGTAACAAAAATAAGTAAGGATATTTTTGGGTCAAATAGAACATGATAAGAATCTCGTTTATAAAATATCACGGATATCGACCAAGATTTGTGTTATTTTTATATAATTTTGCATGTTTTGTTATGTCAATGCTCCTATTATTATTATTACCTTACTAGAGCGAATAAAAGACGGCTCTGGCACGGGTGTTATAGATTTTTCTGCGTTATAATCCATTCTAGTAAGAAAAGTAGCGTTAGCAACACACAACAAAACAAAAAAATAAAAAAATTTTGATACTCAAATTTTGTATTGGTAAAATTGAGGGTGTGATACTCTGAGATAGGAACAGTCGACGCCACTAATGACGATAATTTCACTAATTACCTAGGTAGAAAATCGTGGTTTATACGAAAACAATGACAAATGGTTCGTCAGGACCGTTAGTTTTACGTAACTCTTAACTTAAATACGTTCAGTTTCTCCATTGAGATACCAGTTATTCAATAAGGAAGAGGAAGATTTTAGAAATTAAAGTAAGTTTAATATAAGGGACAGGTACCTCTAACATGCACAATCCTTAAGCACGTCAAGTAGAGAGTTACACTAGAGATAGAGGTTTCCAAGTTTAAAAGTCAAGGCTTACTGTAATTTCATTAATGTTTGCGATATAGTTTTCTGAGTTGGAGTTTGTGATTAACTTTCGAATTTCTTTTGACTTTTTTTCATACAAATTTTGTACTTTTTTACAGTTATTCTGCTTTACAGTGGCGCTGTCCGATAGATAAAGCTAAAAAAAAATATTGTTATGTGATAAATAGAATTGAGATTATTATACGTGTAGGGCTATGATGTACAGGAGGCTGAGGCATGGATTTAGCGTGTGAAGCGTTAATTTAATATAATTACGTAAATCCGGATATTTGAAAATAAATATCTGAGAACAAATTCAACAAAATTTGTAAACTACAGACTCTAGATCATGTGTTTCCATTTTTGAGGTAACTCTATCAAAAAATACAAAAAATGTTTTATATATTAATGTCCCAAGCATTTTTGTACATTTACATTGTTTAAAAATATAAAAATGTTTTATCTTAAAGAAACGCTGCGTCGCAAAATGTCTACTTCGCCAGATTTCCACCGTCCACAAAGTGCCCATTTAGCAAAATGTCCACTTCGCAAGCAAAAAAAAAAAACTTTTTTCCACTAATGTAATTTCGGAGTGGTCTGAGGTGGCACAAGACAGAGACATCTGGTCTGAGTTGGGGGAGGCCTTTGCCCAGCAGTGGGACACAAACGAGGCTACGTAAAAAAAAAAAAAACGTTTTTATTATTTGTAGGAAATTAGACAAATGCACATCTATTTTGACGTTCTCTATCTTTCAATAGCCCTAACAAACTATTAATATAACATGAATGGATCGAAGAACAGTAAGAAAATAAACATGCAGAGCGAAACTGGTTCATTTTGCATACAGTTGAGTCTAGGTTACGCCCCCGCAAAACGACTGAAAGCAAAACTCCACCCTAATCCGATTTGAATCTGATGATCTACGTTGTATAAAACTTTAAGGCAGTGTTTAGTCTGTTTTGACGTAAAAACCTTTTTCGACTTCAAACAGCTACTTGAAGAGTAAATTGTCGAGGAACATACAGCCATAGATTAAGAAATTAAATTTCAGAGTATTCACTAGAGAGTACAAAATTTTACACTAAAGCCATATACTACATTACATTGCATTAAACTCGCGCCTGTATCCCGGAGGGGTAAGCAGAGACCTGGTCTGGCCACTTCCGTTTTCGTTTCATCAACGCTCATTAGTCGTTGCAAGCACCACTTTCGATTTCGGGCACTTTTTATCTTACCCTACACATGCTTTAAGAATTAAATTGCCAAAGAGACTGAACTGAATAAATAATCCAAAACGCGTACTACTTACGTACTATGCATTAAACTGCGTATTAATTATTATTACGTATTAAAGCAACGAAAAATCTGAAAACAGTTTATTTAGTACATTTCAATTATTAAACATATGCGATAAGCAACTTACTAAAATCCTCAATTTTTCATTAAGTTTTTGGTTTTTCATACAATCCAGAAACATTCCAAAATTTTGTGGTTTATTTTTAATTTTGATCTTTTGCTTCTTAATTATTTTAAAGTTAAAAGTTATTGCAATTACAAGTTGTATAACATTTAAACTCACATATAACCTACGCTTATAACGTTAATCTGATCAAAATAAATGCTATAATTCGACTTAAATGCGTGCCAAGACACTGGTGCACAGCACCATACTAATTTAGCATTTAGTTTCTATCCCCCATAAAATATAGCCAAAGCAGCAGGAAACTCTATAATTTCACAGTACACGGAACGTTTATAGCAAATAGTAATAACACACAAGGGTCAGGCATTGGGCACTGGTCCCACAGTAAACTCGGCCTATTGGCATATATTATGGCAGCTGGATGTTGTGCTCGAGAATCGATGGATGAGAATGGTGTGAAAAGGAATTATCGCATTATTAGTTGCATGTATAAAACATGCTATTAAATAACCCATATCCCGAAAACTGTTTCTTAATTATGAGTATTGATAAATAAACTACTTATTACCAATAAGAAAAATATTCAAGAAAAAATTTGACTCAGGCCGTCTCATATGAAAAGTAAAAAAATAAATTAAGAAAATAAATTGAACATCTAAATTTTATACAACCGATAAATTTTTTGTATAAAATTTTACTAGAATGGGGTTTTATCAAATTTTCTCAATCGATAATCACGGAAATAATGAAAATCTGACTGCTGCTTTCTGATTGAGAATTTATTTAATTTACTTAATTTAAGTATTGTTCTTGCTTTTCAAATTGCTCGTACAAAAAACATAACAGAGAGTATTTATTATGAAAATTCTTACTTTTATACTTTACTATACAGAAAGAAAGAAATGTACTTCTGAATCGAGAAACCGGCAATCGCTCATCTGTGTGTTAAGTAGAATTGTAATCAAAGTGGTAAGACTTGTACAGTCTTAGTTTAAAACTATCGTTTTAATGTAGATTTCTTTCCGGGGGCTTGTACTGAGGAGGTCAAGTTTTAAGTGGGACGAGTTCGTAGACTTATCTACGTAAATGAGGTCGCATTCTACCACATGCATTTACAAGAAAAAAACTTATCGTAATTTTACTTTGCTATGCCACTTTCTGTTCAACGAAGCGTAATAAAAATAATAATTACTTTAGCAGCCTATAATACGTCTGTAGAGCTTAGGTCTCCTCTCAGAGAGAGAGAGAGAGAGAGAGAGAGAGAAATAGAGCTTGCATACAGCAATCTGGCGATTTTAAGTGCTGGGGTAGTAAACTAACAGTTAGGTAATGCTTTCAAAAAGACGCCTGTCGCCTCAGTCCACCAAGACCATGGGACTCGCAAAAGTACCGAAACATCGAAAAATAATAAAATGAAAAAATACACTAGTAAACATCCGTGCAAATTTAGTTTTTAATAAACAGCTTATTATGATGGTAATGTGCATAGCGCTATGGTAACCAGGCAAAGACATTTCAAACGTTATCAAAACACCCAGACTGAGGTAATTTAAACCATATAATTATAGTACTTAATCTAAAATTAGGTACAACAAAAGCTAATAAATACAAACAAAACACAATTTATTATAATAGATATTGCCCAAAATATAATAATCACCTACTTACCCACATAAGTCCGTGAATAAATATGAAACAGCGGTGGTAGCCTAGTGGGTAGTCGGACTCGGAAGCGAGAGACCCAGGTTCGATCCCCAGTGCGGGCATATACCTATGACTTGGTTTTCTAAGTTATGTATATTTGTGAAGTTATATAGCAATACCATTCTCTAACGGTGAAGGAAAACATCGCGAGGAAAGCTGAGTGTCTGGGCTATTCACATACCTCAGCGCTTGAAATCGCCAATCCGCGGTGGGCACGCGTGGTGATTAAGCCCACATTCTCTCCCTGAGAGAAGGCCTGTGCCCTACAGTGGGGCGTATATAGGCTGTATAAATATTAAAAAGTCGCCC
Source organism: Yponomeuta malinellus (assembly GCA_947308005.1). NCBI lineage: Eukaryota > Metazoa > Arthropoda > Insecta > Lepidoptera > Yponomeutidae > Yponomeuta > Yponomeuta malinellus. Next base: position 6,577,021 of record OX371006.1, on the reverse strand, counting down.
TTTCCCTTACAAGAGTGTGCCCATTCAATAATTCAACGCCTATTGAATTGAAAGACTAATCTTGTGTAGATATTACCTAAAATATAACAAAGCCCTACTTGCTTACACAACTTTGTGAATAAATATAAAAAGTCGCCCTTTCCCTGGCAAGAGTGTGCCCATTCAATAAATACTATTAAGGTCGTTCAAAGCCCACTTTGTAAAAGGCCAATCACGAATAAAAACCGTCTACAAAAACACCGAGCAAGTCGTGGTTTGAATGTCAAAAGAAAAATTTACGGTGTAGGTAAACGTGGTGCTATCTTCCTAGAGCTTCTCACTTGACGTCTCACGGTGACGTTCCAGGTTCAATTCCGCTGATAAACAACAACATAACAAAACCTCTAAATCAAAATCCCGGAGATATAGGCAGAGACCAGGGCCTGCCACTTGCCACGATCCGGACAGATCTTCGCTTCGTCAACATTCATTAGTTGTTGCATGCACGCACGCCGGTTTCGGGTATTCCGCCGATAAACCTTTACTTTGCTGCAAAGTCGTTACGTAACTTGTCCGCAGTCTCTTTTGCACTAAAAACGTGTTAAGCTACTGTCAGTGGTTTCTATGTGCACTTTGGCCAGCTGACAGTTGTTATCAGATAAACAAATAAGGCTGTTAGATTAACAAATTGTTAGTATCCGAAAGGTAGGGGACGAGTGGAGTGTCATGGCTACATACTGACGGCAGAGCTAGTCCACCGATTCAATGTCGTTCTGCGTGCTATATTTTATATACAAATATTTATTACACAAAGACTTACATGAATATTTACACAAATAATTACGTAAATAGTACATACTTTACGCATTGTTTCTTAACTCCCAAATTCCGTCAAATCACTTTTTAAATTACTAATATCAAACATCGTACCTCAATGACTATAAAAATATTTACAAGGTCGTTGCCATCGGATTGAGCCCACAAAACAGCTGAGCGTCTTTCAAAGCAGAGAAGTGTGGGGCTTATCTACTTTCAATTTGGGCCTAATTTCCTACACACACATCCCAATGATAACGATCAAAGGATCACCGAACGTGACTTCGCACAGTTTAGAACTAGGCATAAAAAAACCTGTTATAATAAAAGTCTTAATCGATTTGTTCCAAACCTCTTTTCTTGGATCACAAAGAAATATGCAATTGAGTTACCAATTACATGCTATTGTTTCGCTTTGCACGGGTTGAAATTTAATTTTCTACGGAGCACTGTTCAGTAACTGAATTTAACTACCTATTCTCATTTGGTGCCACATTTTTAGGGTTCCCTACCCGGGGTGCCAAACGGAGACTCTATTAATAAGCTTGCGAATTCTTTCTGTCTGACCTATAAAGGGCTTCATGTCTTGAACAGCAAAAGCTATTTTTGCGGAATATGGATTGTTGATATACTTTTATATACGCGAATTTTATATTACGAATTGCCCAAAAAATAACAGAAGATAAATAATTAAGAGGCCCCACACACGAAAAGAGATTTTTAAGGGTTTTTTTATTTTATTGTTGCTTTATCGTAAAAATAGTAAATACTCTTGTTACTTTCATTCATGGGTCAAACTTGGTATGATTATCTTTATAGTTAATTACCTATACCTAGGTATATTATAGTTGTTTTACGACAAATAATAAACACCACGACCCTTTGGGGAAGAATTGTAGTAAAGCCATTTTACGAATCGTTTTTCAATTTAATTTCAATTTTAATTTTAGAGGAGAGCGAAAACAAAAATATTATAAAAAAACTAGGTATCTTTTTTCTTTTATACGCCGTATTAATGCAATACAGATATACTAAAAATGTAACGAGTTTTATAGATACTCAACTTTAAATTCAATATATTTGGTAGTTTAAAAGTTAGCATGGCTTATTCTACAAAAAAATTGGCATCCAATGCCTTTTACAGAAAAATATATACTAATAGTACTAATAAGTTGGATTGCAACCAATAAAATAATTGCAGTATAAGCCATAAGAAAATGTACTGCAATATACTACATACTACAAAAAATTAAGTAGCATCAGTGCGTTTTACAGCACATTTTAATTAAAAAAACTGAAGCCTGTTAAAAAATTAAAAAATCAAAGTAGTAAAAGCCACATTTTTGCGAATTTGAGGAAAGGGTTGACCAATCAAATGAGAATTGTCAATACGGAAAAACGGATGGTCAATGGGGTGCAATGAAAAGTTTCTCGAGTGGAGACCGCGGACGGGTAAACGCAGCGTAGAACGCCCACCAGCTCGATGGACCGACGATCTGAGGCATTACTGGCTGGGTGAGGATGACCGAGGACAGAAGGAAGTTTTTTCATCAGTATGCATTGAATCGCTCGTAGCTCCGGCTGCCTGAGTGATCTTAAACGATCACGAAGGTTAAGCAAAACAGGGCGCGTTCAGTGCATTGATGGCTCGCCGTCTATGCCTAACGCTAGTGACATTTTTCGTTCCGTGCTTCGCAAGGCACGTTAAGCTGTTGGTGCCGGCTGCCGTCGATAGATGGCAGTCGTTAAGCCAAGTCAGAGGCTTGACAACTTCTGACAGTAGACAAGCCACTAGTCTACAAGCCTCCACCAATCCAGACTTGGCCCCCGTGGTGGAGTATGGCCTATACCTTCCTCAGGGAAGAGACCCGTGCCCCTCGGTGGGGACATAATGGGTTGATGATGATGATGCATTGTTTTCTAGTTTCGGCCATCAAGCCAGAACATGACGAAACGCTTGACGGTGTCTTGTCTCGTGAGCCTATAACTTCAACTTTAGCCTGTTAATCTTGAGACGATATTAATTTACTTTTATTTTCCACTGAACAGAAATAGAACAAAATATTGTCATCATCCTCACGAATTGACAAAATGATTATACGAATGTACCCGTGTAACTACGTAGAGAGGACCATAATTTTGTGTATCATTAAGCAATTAGCAAAACAATATGATTTGATCAACCATAACATAATTTATGTCAGCAATAACAGTATTTTAAGAAAAAAACTAGTGGCCGGCAGGAAATGCAAAATGTAGCTTCAGAAAATTTCAAATTGACCTGCATAAACTTTTAAAAGACCAGCAAAAATTCCAAATTGATTAGCACAAAATTATCATCAAAAAATCTAAATCGATAAGGAAAATTTCTAATTTAACCAGCAAACAATTCCTAACTTGAGATTGCCAGGGTTTACGAGTTCATTTTACGTTCATTATTTATTCTACTAGCCAAAATTATTATCAAGCAGACCTTTGGTGACTACTCATTTATTGTGTTCTGTGGAAGTTATTATTATTATTATTTATTTTTCTGACGAAAACTATTATTGCTGATTTTAATCTGTCATCTGTTCCCTTTTTTTTCTTCTTTTATTGTGCAGTCTATACAGTACACCAAGCTTCAACTATGTACGCTCTACTACGCTTTGCTACGGGCTACTTTGCAACAAAATGTAAAAGACACTTGCTGTGGACTTGTGCAGATTTGAACAAAATGCGGAATCGAATAAAAAAAATAGTACATATTTTTATAAAAGCGTATTGTTACGAGCTGTGTATAAGCAACCTTTTCATTTTAATCGCGCTGGCCACTCTCCCGGCTCCAATATAAACAAACAAGCGCTCCGCTTCCAATAAAATATCTTGACTTAGAAAAAGACCAAGGAAATGAGTATAGCAAACTCAATATAGGTACTGCGCGAAAGCAAACTGAGACTAAACAAAATATTCAGCTAGATAAATACAACAAGGAGACCGTTCACTAAATTGGATTGGAGTTTAGAAAATACAACGTTCTTACGCCTTCGCAGCGCTGAAATCCTTAGATATTTGTTGTGATACCCAGAATAAAAATTAAAAATCTCACTCACACTTTAATATTGTTGTGGCAACACAATTGCCGTTATCCGAACATAAAGTTAATTGTAATGAATTACATGCATACATAAACTGTAAGTTTATTAATTACACTTTATAAAAGTATATTTTTAAATTTATATTAACTTTTCCTCTTTTAGGCACGCCTACCAACTCTTTCCCTTACCTCCTGCGGTTGACTGGTAGAAAATGCTTATGGCATTAAGTCCGCTGCATTGTACGTTTTTTTTAAGCGCAATAAAAGTATAAATAAATAAATAAAATAAACTCACGCCTGCATCCCGGAGGGGCAGGCAGAGACCAGCGTTTACCACTTCGATCCAGACAAACTGCTTGATCTTGATCAACATTCATTAGTCGCTGCACGTACGTTAATTATCGGTGTGTAATTATAAATTATAATTACACACCGATAATGTGAAAAATAATTGCAATGAAATTAAATTCTGATAATTTTTTCTTACTAATAAGTGAATACCTACTTACTTATCTAAATAAGTCCCAATATTTTGTATTTTAAACCAAAACAAAATCGTACTCATATTTACTCAACAATCATAATGTAACTAAAAAAAAACATACCAACAATTGTCAGAAAAGCCGTAATAAACAGACATTTTATTCTTCTTGAAAGCGGTCTTAATTGTAGAGGTCGCGTGGCGTATGCGCCCGCGCAGCACATTACCGATGCAAAGAGCGCGTGGTGGGAACAATAACGATGTATGGTCAAGACCACTAACGGTGTATCGGTCAAAGAAGTTTGCTTCACGGTCGTAACGGTGTTGGCGTTTTTAGGGTTCCGGACCTATAGGAAAAAGTAAACCTCTTCAGAGATCATACTCTAACAGTATTAATTTCACATTTTAACCCGGTTTGTTTTGAGGAATACAAAGAATTAAATCAAAGAAAATATACAATGTGCTATTACAATAAAGCAAAACACGAAATCAATTTCTTCACTATCTATGCTTAAACCACTTCTAATCGGCAATTCTCAAGGTTTATTTTATATAAAAATTGCTCGCCTCACGTTTCAAAATACATAAACTCACACTAGTGTCCCGGAGAAGTAGACAGAGAGGAGAATCTGCCACTTGCAACTTGATCGAACAACGACAGATAAGTTTCTGATAAAAAAAAAAGCTTTTTATGGAAATTATTCCCCTAACAGCAAAACTGCTGGAACTCCAGATGATTATTTTACTTTAGCAAAACTATTGATACAATACAGAACCCTGGTGTGCAGTTCAGTCTCGCACTTGGCCAGATTTTTATATTCATTCATTGTTTGGCCCATATAAGTGGCGTCGTCGTACGGTTTCAAGAATAAGAGAAAAGGGTATTAGTATGTTTTAGTGTGTTTGCTCAGCTAGTAGAGATGCGTATGCCAATTAAGTTGTTAAGATAATTGCCCCCAACGTTGCAAACACAGACTATTTACTAGTAAATTATTCTTATCTTGTTGTCTTAAAATGTACAAAATTATAACCGTTCTAGTAATTTTAGGTTTCCGTCCGTACTAACATTTTCAAGCATCAAACGCCGAGCAAAAACAGAATTTGATTTTGACATTTTTTCATGTCGAAAATTCCTCGAAAAAAATAAATAACAATAATTTTTTTTCTGCAGGATACGATATCTGATAAACATCTTAGCTTTGGACTTTGGCCCTTATTATCTGTAAAGCATAGAGTATGCTTCAGATTATCGATGTAAAAATCAATGGAGATTACTGCCGCGTGTACATAGTAACAGCAAAGCAAACAGCATTAATAAAGAATCGTCACTTGGAGCGATATAAAAGAGCGTACTCTCTACATTAATATAGAGCCAACATTGTGTTCCTTTTTTTTCGATACTCGCACTCATTCCGTGGGCAATAAGAACTGCTTTCGAGCGTCGTCCAATAAAACCCATCGAGATTCAATCATAATGAGAACAGGAAACGGTTGCTACGGACGCCTGTTTATTAATTTCATAGGTACAGTGCGACTAGAAATTATTCCAATCGTAAAAAATTTCAATTTCCGAATAAAGTCTTTATGTACATAATAACTATCTCTCTCAGCTATACAGGGTGTTATCAAATCTCCTTTTATTTCCAAAAAGATTTATTCGTCAATATAAAAATGTGGACAAGGAGACCATCAATTCTAACGGTCGCATTTATAAAAACACGATTCCTCTAAAATAATCCAGTTAAATCAGCCGCGGTTATGTAATTAGTAATTAAAAAAATGGCATCTATTTAGACTAGTAATTTTAAATATACACGGAAATTTAAAGAAAAATAGTTGAGAAATATACCGCCTCTCCGTCTAACAGAACAGAATCCCGCGGACCCGCGGCACGTACGCACTGCTCCGGATGGCTACTAATGGTTCTAATAGATTCGAGTTTGTGTCGAGATATTTTTGAAAGGTGCGTTTTTAAAAAAAAACTAATTAGCGTATTCGACAGCTATTGTCAGACACGTTCATTTTGCTACGTCCTTCAAATCACCCAAAATTAATGGCGTATAAAAGATAAATAAAACTTTTTAACGGACACATTTTGGCTTCAGAAGTTAATTCCACGCAACACTGTACACACAATTAATTTGATTGACTGTATAGCGTTGGATGTAAAAAAATAACTCGGGAGGCCCACAAATGTGAAAGAGGAAGCACGCACTAAGAAAAACGCAATGAAAACCCTTTTCGAAGATTGAAATAAATAAACCTTGATTGAAAGGTTTCAAAGAGCTCCGATCTTTATTGTAACAGGGTAATTCGCCAAGCAAGACATCTAATCACCAAAGACCAATAAATAACTTAACAAGTGTTTTCTTCAATTATAGGCAGAACAATAAGAATAAGAATATTCTTTTTTTACACTAGAGCACATGACATAAAAATTGAAGAAGTCTTGTGCAGTCCACAACGTTTTCCTCCATCAACGTTTACTTACATACGTGCATTTTACTTAGTTACTTTAGAGTCAACTTTGAAACTAAACTACTAAAAGGTCATCAGCACTCGACTGTAGGTACATTATAGACTTTTTCTTTCTGAGAGATCACCTTTCCATTCGTTAGTAGTCACATATATCGAATGCCATAACTTTTCATTTCTCGTTTCTCCTCCGATATAAGTTTTTAATTAGTTAATTGTAAGCAAAATAAGTCTGTATCCCGTTAAAGTTTATGTCTAATTAATGTTTTTTCTTCTTTGAAACTGTCATCAGCCATTGTTTTTAGGTTGCCTTTAATCAAATGATTTCTAAGTAGATCGAGCGTTCGGATGCTAGTCAGTTCAATTGCCTATGCATCCTCTGTGTATTTGTCATTAACGACGCCTGACAGTGCACCTGATATCAAGTACAACAGCGACAAATGGATTCTCGTGATGGGCCTCATCACTTAATTAAATAATTAATTACTTCCACACAACACAATCACTTCTCATGGTCCCAAACTAGGATCCCTGTGCTAAGGTATGCTATATCATGGCATGGTAACAAGTAACCTCATACGTTTTTAGTTCCTCAACCACTGTGGAGGTTTCGAGGTATTTAAATATGTATCTCATCATTCCTATTCATCATATACCAAGCTCTGTTGGTAATATTCAAATTAATATATCTTTTATTCTTTCAACAAATTGGGAAACCGGCCTTTTTGTGATGGTGCAGCGTTAAAAAAAACTAAAAAGCGCCGTTGACTGACACAGCTTAGGAAATTACCAAGGAAGCATATTCAGAGAGATTTCCGCCGACGATACCTACTCATTGTTACACTTTTTGTGACGAATGATTAATCACTTGCCTTGCGGTATAATAGAGGCAGTTTTAAATGAAGTGATAAGAATTAATGGCTGCCTTTTTCCCGACAAGACGAGTAGGCCAGGTCATTATTTTGACAACTGACGTTAGATAATCGCAGACGGCGAAGATCGGCGAAAACAATGGATGGAGGTGAAAAGGCGTATTACAAATCTGACGATTCGCAAGAAAGTTTTTTTTTGTGTTTCTTTTATAACTCCTGTTTTTTATAGTAATAATTATATAAAATAGGTATAAATCATGTAATCTACGCGTAAAAATAATAATTTCAATCATCATCATCATCATCATTCAGCCACAAGAAGTCCACTGCTGGACATAGGCCTCCTCCATGGATTTCCAAAAAGACCGGTTGGAAGCGGCCTGCATCCAGCGCCTTCCTGCGGCTTGGATGAGGTCATCTGTCCATCTTGTGGCTGACCGTCCTACGCTGCGCTTGCCAATATGTGGTCTCCATTCGAGAACTTTTCGGCCCCTTCGGCCATCAGTTCTGCGTGCTATGTGCCCCGCCCACTTCCACTTCAACTTACTAATCCGCTGGGCTATGTCGACGAATTTCGTTCGTCTACGGATCTCATCATTTCTGATTCGATCTCGTAGAGAAATTCCGACCATAGCCCTTTCCATAGCTCGTTGCGTGACCTTGAGCCTTCTTATGAGGCCCGGTAATCATTTAAATATACGTGGTTTGATGGAGCATATTAAGCCTCTTCTATTTCAATCTAACCTATACAGTTATTTAACGACCTAATTCACTGTTTGCCAGATGCCTTCACAATACAGTGTGATGCAAGATAGTAGGTAGTAGAAAAATACAAAAAACTAAAACGGCTTCAAAGGTCATATTCTGATGAGTACAGAAATGCTTACGCTTACCTACATTAATTTTATTATTTTCTCTTTTGGTTCTATTTCTGTTTTGCCTGAGAGAGCCTAGTACGAGGATTTTTAATATACCTATAATTTTTGTAGTTATAATAGTTACTACAACCCTACCTATGTTTTAATTTATGTACGTTTTTTTTCTTCTTTTATGATTCTAAGCCATTAATAAAATAGTTAAAAAACGAATATAAATACATTTCTAATGTTTTCAATGCATTAGTACATCCCATGGCTGATCACAGTTCTCTTTCCTTGACGCCATTTCCCCAGCTTCTTATCAGTCTTGTCAACGTGTTTCCTTACCATAATGAATATCACAGTCCCCAAAACACTCTAGATTCGGTACTATCGAGTCTACCAATACTCCAGATTTGATATCGTCAAGCTTGCAGTACGACTTCTGATGACCCGACAAGTCAAAGGCGAGCTTGATTGAATCATTGTCCGATGATTGCGATCGTGTGAGAGTGAAAACGGCGACTTCCGCATCTCGATCACGACTTTTGACAGACGGCAGCGAAGACAGACGAAAGTTGGCACGATGATGCACAGAATTTATACCTTCTTACTTTTGATTTCATTTGAACCATTCGTTGACAATACAATGTGTTACAAAAATCGAAAAACAGAGGGTTCTACTGGTCAATACGTACCACATTCAATATGAATAAAACTTTAAAATCACGTAAATATTATCACCTGTACCAAACATACTTTATACTTTATTGCACACATAAAAAGACATAAATAAAACACATTTTAAAAAATAAATAAAAATTAAATACATTTTAATGCCGCAGGTAACTTTAGCATCTATGGAATAGCGGATATTTTTTTCGCAATTTCGGAGTATTATTATGTTACACCATTGTGACATTTACATTCGTGCACTTTAATGCACGTTATGGGCGACTTCGCAACAAAAATGTCAAGGTTGACCTGCTGACGACCGTATACTCCTACGGGTGAGAGACGTTGCATACAAAAAACATGTAAACGTTGATTAGTTGTCGCATAACGACAGTTCGTCAACTTTTACCCTAGTAGAACATTTTATTGTATACGAAAAAGGAAATAGCTGCATTTTTTAGAGTTCTTTGTTAGGGTTTCGTAGTCAACGAGGAACTCTTATAGTTTCGTCATGTCCGTTCCGTCTGTTTGTCTGTCTATCACTCCGCGGCTTAGCACAGAGACCATAAGTACTAGAAAGCTGAAATTTGGCATAGATATTTATTACGCCAACAAAACGGTAGAACAAAATCTCGAACAATATTGTTTTTTAGGCACCTTACACCTAAATAAGGGAAGATTTATTTTCGTCGTTGTCGTCGTCCCCCCTCCTCTCCCGGCTAAACATTTTATTGTAGAGACGTGAAAAATTTCAGGGAAGTAGCACATAATTATAATGAACTTAAAAGAAAACCTATCACGGCTTAGGCTTTACAATTTAACGAGTAATAGGCGACCAAGTTATAAAACTTCATACAAAATCCATTGAAAATTGCTTTGATGAAGTTGTTAGTTCTGTAAAGCAGATAGAACCTCCTCTTTCTCCGGAACCCTATACTGCGCGTGGCCCGACACGCACATGGCCGGTTATTATTATTTTGATGTAAATTGCTTTCAAAATTGAAAGAAATCAAACGTGACATAGCCACTCGCTAACTGTAAGAGAAAACATCGCAATAACGTCTGAGTGTAAGTAAATACCAAGTCAGTGTGTGTCTAGCCTAATTTCAATATGGCTAACTTCGCAATTTACACGTGCAAGCGCACAACATTCACTGCAAGATAAACAGCCTATAACTAGTGAATCATTACATTTAATAAGTGCTGTTTGGACACAACGAGATAAGATTCTCCAAGTGGGTAAGTAGGTAGGTATTATTTTTAGTGAAAAGTGAAAGTGAAAGTGAAAATATTTATTTACCATAAAATCAATTTTACATCATAAAAATCAGTGAGTATTTTTATTTTTATGGCAAAAGGGAAGGGGCTCAGCTTATTGCTATGACTGCATGCATAGTCAGTAGCGCTGGTTTTCAGCCGACTGTGCTATATTAATCTTAGGGATATATTATTCATGCGTTTGTACGTATGCATGTATCATCATCATCATCATCATCATCAGCCATTTGACGCCCACTGCAGGACATAGGCCTCCCTCGTGGTTTTCATAACCGTGAGGGGTTCATGCATGTATGACGTTTGCTTATTACCGCAATGGCTAAATTGCTCGACAAATTTTGACCAATGGGACGTCAAGCAATGCGAGCGTCTCTGCCTACATGACGTCACGATAAAAAACAAAATTTCTGGCATCTGTCATAACGTTAGTAAAAACCACTAAAAAACTTGAAGTAAAAAAACCTTTTACAATATGAAAAATACCGGCTCTTAACTAGACCTAAATGAGTCCATTGATTCAAAGAGAGGTCCCGTCTACTAAATTTAGAAATTCAATTAAATTCAAATTTGACTCATCTAAATATATTTTTATGTAGCCTATATTCGTTCCACTGCAGGGCACAGGCCTTCTCCAGTGTAAATGGGTTATTTGAATTTATAACCGTAAACCTTTAATACTTTTAAGCAGTCGGGTTTACAGTATTATAATAATTGTAAGCATCCTTATCATTTTAATTGCTATCATGATGTTTTTAGATAGTTTTATTATAAAGATAGTGGAATGAATGAAACATGTTGATATCAGTCACGAAGTATATCTGATAACAAAAAAATTGAAGCAATAGCAGTCGGCGATTATACGCTCAGATTGGCTGAAATTGGCCAAGGAACCTTCCAAAATATTTCACTCCGGATCGTCAGAAGGTCCAAGCCCAGTCTTACACATTCCGAAACGGGTTATTGCCATTTAAATGGGACACTAATGGGCACTTGGGGTCAATATTTCAGGGGGACTTGGTCTCGGTCGTTACGTCCTAAATAATTGGGCGAAGCTTTGGCGAGTTTTACACTCTGAGGTACATTTCGGCGGTCCCAAAAATAAACACAGTAAGGGACATTTTTTTTTCAAAACCGAGATATTATTACCATTGGTTAATGGAACCAAATAGTAACCAATAGTGGAAATATTTCGGTTTTGAAGATTTGCCCTGCTCTGTTTTGTTTAAAATCTTTATTGTTACTGTTTTTGTGAAAAGACTGCTCCTTGGCTCCTTTTTGGCTTTTTATTTTCATTATCTCTAACTAAATAACTGCATTTTAGTTCTACTTTGACGGCGCGATTTGTTATGTTTACTCCAATAAAGATTTAAGACTGCTGATTAGGTTTTCCCACCTTTTTCAAGTTAAATAACGTGTGAGCAAGGATTTCAGAGGCAGGAAAAACCGTAATACAGATAGAATTTGCGTGTAAGGGACAATTTTTATGTCGAAAAGCTTACATGCCTCAGATAGAAGATCAAATGCAGACACACAATTCAGAGTACACTAGTTTAACCCAAGAAAAATAAACCTTCTTTGCTTGCTAGACTATCCACAAAAGGGGCAATGGGGAACTTGCTTCAAACTTAGTGTTCAAACTAGTGGCATTGCTTTTAACCGTAGGAGGCATATAAAAACTCAAGAAGAATAAAAAAATAAAGCATTGAAATATTTTAATAGATCAAAGTTTAGTCTAATTCCGTCTCAACATTCTCAGACAATCTAATCTGATGTTCAGGAATACCTATCAATAGCATTAAAATGTGAAAATTACTTTGCTAAATTCCACCAAAATCCCACAAGCACCATGCGGTTAGTTAATGCACTGCCTTCCCTCCCACTTTTTCAAGCAGAAGCAAGAAACAAATACACCACCACCGACCACAATACTTGTGTGAAAAAATGCGTTGCGACGCGTTTCGCCTCTGACACGAGGCATCCTTGGGCTCCGACGGTCGACTGACCTATCAATGTTTGTATAAAACCGTCTTACATTTCGGTACGACAATTAATAATAATATGGTTCATAAACACGCCCTGTTAACCTATTGTGCTCTGTATGATACTGAAGTGATTTTATTGGAAATTTCGAGGGCTATTCAGTGTTAGAGACTTATGTAGCTCTTTATGATTACGACATAGAGGTTATTATAGAATGGCGGATGTTGCGTATCTCGTGGTGATACACTATTACATTACGGCTATGAAGTTTGTGCTTCAATGTTTGTGCCTCTTATAGTTCGAGTTCTGTCTTTATTGCTTTAAATACATCCTTTGTTTGATATTTTTAACCCTCGGATTTTTAGGGTTGCTGACGCAAAAGATGTAAACGGGACCATATTTCCTAAAATCTCTTATCTTACAACCTCTATCTTAAAATCAGTAAATATATACAAATACCTAGCTTCATGTGATTATGCTATTAGCCTGATAGTATAACAACAAATAAGAAACTTCATCGGACTCCCAAAATGAAGGGTCTGGAACTGAATGAAAGAAAACCCTTTTTTCCTAAGCATGTTGATACATTAATCATAACAAACCTCAAGGTCACGCAACAAGCTATGGAAAGGGCTATGCTCGGAATTTCTCTACGAGATCGAATCAGAAATGATGAGATTCGCAGACGAACGAAAATCGTCGACAAGCCCAGCGGATTAGTAAGTTGAAGTGGTAGTCGGCGGGGCACATAGCACGCAGAACTGATGGCCGATGTGGCCGAAATGTTCTCGAATGGAGACCACATATCGGCAAGTGCAGCGTAGGAGGACCAACCACAAGATGGACAGATGACGAAGGGATCAGGAAGACGCTGGATGCAAGCCGCTTCCAACCAGTCTTTTTGGAAATCCATGGAGGAGGCCTATGTCCAGCAGTGGACTTCTTGTGGCTGAATGACGATGATAATGATGTTGGTACAGAACCCTCGGAGTAAAAGTCCAACTCTTCTTCCTTTTCTACAATGTTCATTTACTCAGAGTTAACTTACCTAATTGAATGTGCCTCGTAGGTGACACGCTTGTGACAATATAATACTGGTAAAATTGCTGACTTTGACGTATGTTTTTAATGCATGTATGCATGAAAACTTAAAGCAGAAAATGAATAATAGCAAATGTAAAAGACAATAACTTAGCATTGGCTTCTTTCTCATTTGCGCTAGTAAAATCTAGAGCTTGACAAATTTACGCATTTTAAATAAAAACCATTTTACACCGCAACGTTTGCATTCTTCACCAGTTAAGCCCATAAAACATTGTTACTATACATTACTACCACCTCTTACGAGGAAACCAATAAAACTTCTTTTATACGCCTTCAACCATTCGCATCCTGCCAGCGCGCTCCAAGAGAGAACATAATCGAAAACTACAATATACTTCCATTCCACAAAAGGAGCTCCCAAATAAAATCTTCCATATGCGTCCGTTGGTTAATGCGCGTCACCTTCAATGCATGTAAACCTACCCTATGAAGTGGACCGTTCTTCACTTACTGTTTCGCTTATCTTTAGCCGCGCGCATTGATTAATGAGATGCGAGTATTTGGTTCCCTAGGATTTCAACTCGTGGAACGGAGTATACATACAAGCGCAACGCACACAACGCGTGCACTCTGATAAGAAACAGTTATTGTTGCGAACGCATTGCCTGCCACGAGAAAGCAGTGATCGTTGGGACGTATGTAGTTGGTTGGATTTAGTAGGTACTCAATAAGCGCCTTTTCACGGTAGAAAGGTAATGAGGCTGACTTGCACTGCTTCCTTAAATGTGGATTAAGAAGCATTTAACTTTAGGTTTGCTGGAAGAAATCTGTTACAGAGATAATCTCGCCTTTGTACATACTATTTCTTACGTAAATGCCTGTTCAATGCTTCGTGTGCAGTAAAGTATAATTAATTAACTATTATTTGGTTTGGAAAATTTCAATCATCATCAACCTTATGTCCCCACCGAGGGGCACGGGTCTCTTTCCTGAGGAAGGTGTAGGCCATACTCCACCACGGGGGCCAAGTCCGGATTGGTGGAGGCTTGTAGACTAGTGGCTCGTCTACTGTCAGAAGTTGTCAAGCCGCCCTAAGGCCTCTGACTTGGCTTAACGACTGCCATCTATCGATGGCAGCCGGCACCAACAGCTTAACGTGCCTTGCGAAATATAGGCCGACAACTAATTAGATGCATACAGGAAAAATTGGCAATAGAAGACTGGAGGACGTATAGCCGAATATCGAAGCGATTAGTGTACATAAAGAATTAGATGTCAGCAATTAGTAGTTACAGTTTGAAAAAAAAAACAGAGATTTAGAATGGAAATGGGATTCTATTTTATACATAAAAATAAAATCTCACTAAGAGTGTCAGTGGTACACCCATATTATGGAGACTACATAAATAAAGAGTGAAAATGACTGTTACATAAGGGACGCCTCGTGTTACTGTGGTATTCCGACGTAAAGTCGTATAATATTGCTCTATTTCTGGCAATATATGTCTTTTCGAGGGAATACCATAAGAACCTTCACTCTTCGGTCTGATCCAGTTCAAGAAAACCGCTTGCATTGAACGTGTACAACATCGACAGATAAGCAAGTTGTTCCGAGCATTGTTTTCGCTATTTGAGACTGCCTTCACCGATTTACATTATGTATACATGCCCACTCTACCATACAATGAGTTACGCTGAGGCACGAAGCCAGATAAGAAACAGGAAGGCAATATTTAAGGTAACAGTAGGATTCACCTCTATTCTGACATCGTATCAACCTTCACACTTCACTTCCACTTTCAGTAAAATAAGTGGCTCGAGCCAGGTCACTGAATAAATAAAATAATAAATACATGTCGTGGGATAGCTAATTGATAGGGTTGTCAGTTGTTCAGTTTATTTATGGATAGCTCAATAAAGCCGCGTTTTCACGATCTGAGTACGCTTGGACCGAATGACCTATTTTGGCTAATGAGATGTTACTCGTGTCGTTTGTACCGACAATCTTAATACACTCTGATGACAACGGCCGATTTTAATGCATTCAGACCGTGCTCTACTCATCTTAGCTGACTAAGAGGAAATCGCAAAAACAAAATGGTGCCAATAACAGAAACTCATGTGTCTCGTAAGAAAAAGTGAAGTGGCAGTGAAATGTTGATGTTTGTGAAAAATAAAAAATAAAATATTCTTCTTTCTTTGAAGTTCTACGACAAACCTCCTTACTATGTGTGGATGGATGTTTGTTACTCTTTCACGCAAAAACGGCTGAACGGATCTAGATGAAATTTTGCACAGAGATAGATTATAGTCTGGATTAGCACATAGGCTATTTTTTATCCCGGAAAAATACACATCAAAATTGCCACGCGAACGAAGTCGCGGGCAACAGCTAGTATTTGATAACGCTTCAATCTATCGTAGCAATTCGTCATTTTTGGCACGAGCAGCGACACCGTTTGCAAAAAACGCCTTCAATCTACAGCAAAAATTCAGTAAGATGTGAGTACACCGTCGTCCAAGTGGATTTCAGTTTTTAGTTAGGTAGGTACTAAGATTAATTACTCTGTCCGAGCGTACTAATATCGTGAAAGGGCGGCTCATATATCATAATTTGTACAAATGGCCTCAGTCTGGGTGTATTTCCATGTTTTTGATGTCCTTTCTTGGTTACCATAGCACAGGGTATCCCAGTTTGGGACCAGGATAATTAATTATTAAAGTTATTATTATTACTAGGGTAAGGCAGCCAGACAGACAGACAGCGTAAGCTGACTAAAGGAGTCACGTTGGTACCCTTCAGATACGGAACCCTAAAAAGAAAGCGTAATCTCAATCTCCTAACACCTTTCTATCAGTCGAGAAAATCGAAGAAAACCTCTCACCAACATAGTACCTCGTATTATGTGGAAAATAAATCATTAAACTAAATGACGGCGTTAGCTTAGGAATGCTAGTTACGTCGCTAGCATGGATGACCTACTCTTCGGACACAGTAATAAATATAAACTCATGCCTGTATCCCAAAGGGGTAGGCAGAGACCAGGGACTGCCACTTGCCACGATCCTGACAGATCACGATAAGACCGCCAATGGTTTCATAAGCAGCCTATATACGTCCCACTGTAGGGCACAGGCCTTTTCTCAGAGTGCGAGAGTATGGGCTTAATCACCACGCGTGCCCACCGCGGGTTGGCGATTTCAAGCGCTAAGGTGTAGACACTCAGGTTTCCTCATTATATTTTCCTTCACAGTTAGCGAATGGACATAACTCAGAAAACAAAGTCATAGGTACATGCCTGCACTGGGAATCGAACCTGGGTCTCTCGCTTTCGAGTCCAAAGTTCTACCCACTAGGCTACCACCGCTCTAACTATTTCTATTTTTCTCTCCTGGTTGTGCAATAAAGTGTTCTCTATCTATCTGTCTAATATGAAATCGTTCGCAAAAATATCACCATTTCATCCCTGATATATGTATTAGAAAGCGCAGAAGGTTCCCTAAGAATAAGAAATTTAAAAACTACGAGGCTCATTAGCATTGGGACATGTTAAAATATGGTCAAACCTAAAACAATAAGGAAATTCGCACACCAGTAATCAATATCAGTATTTTTTTAAGATACCTTGAATATTGTTATCTTTGATATCTTTCTTAATCATTTACTAAATTTGAGTTAGCAAAGTTGTTATAATTTCAATAACTATGTTATCACTAAGGATAAATACAAGGCCCTTATTATGAAGCAGCGACATTATCGGAAGGGTCGTCAACGTCGCACTTGAGCCCGACAATTTACTCGAATCTAGCGACAAATACGGTTCTTTTTTTGAATAGTTTTCATAGTTGAATAGTAATAGCTATTCAAAAAAAGAACCGTATTTGTCGATAGATTCCAATGAATTGTCGGAGTCAAGTGCGACGTTGACGACCCTTCCGATAACGTCGCATATTTTTCATAATAAGGGCCCAGGGCGTCCCACGGTTATGCCACATGGAGGGAAAGTACCTTGAATATTGTAGATGGAACCTTTTATTGAAAGAAGATATTATTTTAATATATGGTTGAACCGGGAATCGAACCCGCTACAAGAGAAAAAAAATTACACTGTAGCTTTATCATACCGATCGAACGGCTTCACCTTAAGGATTATTTTTTTGCTAAACAACAGTGCCAGAAATAAAAGGAAGACCATGAATTTTAACATTTGATGTGAAATATTGTTTGGAAAAATGAAAATTTAAAACATTGTTTCAAATTACGTTAATATATAAAATATGAGTCAAACATGAGACGTCAAACTTTACACATTTATTTAATTAAATATGTAGGATTTTAACGAACGTATTACTTCCTTTAATAAAGGCCTCCAAAATTATGAACGCAGCCAACGCACAGCGATTCGCAGTGTTTATTAGTTCCACTCAAAGAGACAAAGGTATTTTAATTTAGGTCACGATAAAGTCGTCTCCCAGTCGTTACTGGAGCCCTATCATGAACACGAACTTAACGAAGTCAACTTTAAGAAGACTAAGTTAAAAAGCTTTTACGGCGTTTACAATCTAAAATAACCTTGATCACCAAGTGTTTCAAGTGATTAGCGCTTATTTAACATGTTTTTTAAAACTTATTAGTTTTACAAGATATAACCATCTTAAGCTTTTAAGGCCGACTTGCACCACTTTCTTAAATGTGTCTGAAACAACATTTAACTAAAATTCTTCACACAAAAGTGACCTTTAAGAAGTGGTGTATGTCGGCCTTAAACTTCTTAACAGACGTTTATATACATATTGACCCCTATAAACAATAGCCTGCTGCCTCCAAAATCTGCCATCGTGATTTTTTTGTTAAAATTGAAAATTAATCAGTTTACAACGTTATGTCAGTTAAATATTCTAATTGAACTCAATGCTGGTGACGAACCAACCTGCCTTTAAAACTATCTACAGCATCGTAATGATTCTTTCGTCGTTCCAGGCGGACATAAGCATAAGCAGCCTATATACGTCCCACTGTAGAGCACAGGCTTTCTCTCAGAAAGAGAGTATGGGCTTAATAACCACGCGTTCCCACCGCGGATTGGCGATTTCAAGCTTGAGGTATGTGAATAAGTAAGGTTTCCTCACGATGTTTTCTATCACCGTTAGCGAGTGGTATCGCTACTATAACTTCACAACTGTACATAACTTAGAAAACAAAGTCATAGGTACATGCCCGCACTGGGAATCGACCCTGGGTCTCTCGCTTCCGAGTCCAATGTTCTACCCACTAGGCTGCCACCGCTCCCACTAGGCTACCATCGAAGGCGGACATACTTTGAACAAATAGGAGGTGTATTAGCAAAGAGATAAAAAGTACCCGAAACTGGCGTGCATGCATACAACGACTAATGAATTTTGATGAAGCGAAAGAGTTATCTCAAGATCGTGGCAAGTGGCAAACCCTGGTCTCTGCCTAACCGTCCGGGATACAGTACGAATTAATGTAATGCAATTATTTCGTTCGATTCGCAATATGCCCTTGGACTCTGAGCAAGGAAAACGGACACTGTCACGAGAAATATTAAGAGCCACAACTTAATCTCGGGTGGAGAATTATTATTTCACAGTCATAAACTGAAAGGATACACTTTGCAGAGGGTTTCCGTACTATTGCAGTTTCTCTGAAAGATAACCCTAGGCATGTTGAGTTATCTTTGTGTAAGGCAGTCTTTGAAAATTAGAGCCTTGCGACGGTGTTTCACAAACCTCGTATGTTTCGCTTTCAGGATTCCCTGTGTGTATAGAGTTCCGTTGTCATCTA
This sequence comes from Yponomeuta malinellus, assembly GCA_947308005.1. Classification (NCBI taxonomy): domain Eukaryota; kingdom Metazoa; phylum Arthropoda; class Insecta; order Lepidoptera; family Yponomeutidae; genus Yponomeuta; species Yponomeuta malinellus. Next base: position 6,557,682 of record OX371006.1, on the reverse strand, counting down.
ATATATAAAAATCGTATAAGAACTCCTCCGAAACGGCTTTACCGATTTTTGTGAATTTGTGTATATTTGACAGGTCTAAGAATAGGTCTTAGGATAATAAATATGGCAAAACGACGTTTGCCAGGTCAGTTAGTAATCTATATATTTACCGTAAAAATGTTTACTCTATTAACCTTAACAAGACTCGTTGGCGTTTTGTGTGTGCAAACATAAAACTGCAATCTCGAACGCTATGTAACAGCATTATCCATCTGTTTATCCATGTATAAGATCTATCCAGTGAATAATTCTAAAAACATCTTGCACTGTGACATTCGTAGAGCTATCCATAGATAAATTATATGATTGACAACTCTCTAAATCAGCTAATTATTCCTTTAACCGAGGGGTAAATATTTAGCTATTTACTTACTTATCCAGTAATTTAGCACAAGTCATCCTAAGAAAGATAGGGGCTAAATATATAATACAGTCTATATAGGTCCCACTGTAGGGCATAGGCCTCCTTTCAGAGAGAGAATATGGGCTAAGTCACCACGCGTACCCACCGCAGATTGGCAATTTCAAGCGCTGAGGTGTGTGAACACGTGAGATACTCAGCTTTCCTCATGATGTTTTCCTTCACAGTTAACGAGTGCTATTGCTACTATAACTTCTCAAAAGTGGTATTTTAGTAAAATTAGAAGCAAAATTTAGAAAAGAAATTCGTTCTACCGCTCCGCTGGAACAGTTCGATGGGGCTAGCTTGACCATCATTCTTTTACTTTTGAATTAGCAGAATATTCTGCAGGGTTCAAGACGCAAGATCAGTGGCTCAACAGCTCAAACCGTTACGGATGTCATCAATGCTACACAACCGCTTAGAAGCGTAAAAAATACGAGAAACATGGCCACCGTAGTGAGTACAATAATACGTTGTAATTTAGAGAGAACCGTTAGGTTGTCAACGGTCTATACGCACAGAGAAATATGAAGTGACATTAAAAACTAATAATAACTTAAACATCGTTACCTACCTCTAAAGTGCACAATTTGTGAAACACTTTAGTCAGAGTTTGTGTTCTGCAGCAACTTTTCTTCGGTAAGACGTATTCTTTTCAACTTTTCTTCATATAAACGTAATTTATATTCAAGAAAACTCTATTATTTGTGTTATGAGACGCGCTTTACCAATATTACACCCTCGATAAATTATTGTCTCACGTGGAAATATGTCCTTTCTATTTAAAACATCTATCAAAGCAGAAAAAACTGTAAATAAAACGCCTTCAAAAAAAAATTAAGAGAATGTTGCGTAGGACGACCAGCCACAAGATGGACAGATGACTTCATCCAAGTAGCAGGAAGGCGCTGGATGCAAGCCGCCTACCAACGGTCTTTTTGGAAATACATAGAGAGGATGCATATGTACAGCAGTGGACTTCTTATGGCTGAATGATGATGATAATGATGTTGATGTTGCAAAGGACAAAATTTAATTTTCGTGTTTTAGGAATGGCGCATTTTAGTGTTAACCTTTTATACTGTAGATAAGATACTTACAGTTATAGGTTAAGCTAGCTATCATCCCTCGGTCATTATGAAGCCATTGTTTTACCTGTAACACAAAGAGATAATAAATTAGCTCTAGATCACTAATCTTGTCTACCCATTAAAATCCTTCTTTTATATAAAATGAAAATCTACAAACTAGATTGGTAATTAGGCTATTTCTGGGCGGAGATCCAAGGGAAGAACAAAAAGTAGGTGGATGGATCTGGCCAAGAAGGACACAGGAAACGCGGTTTTAAACTATAGGTGAAGTGAAAAGGAAATATACTTTGACAGTTGACCCCAGTCCCGCCTGATGTTAAACAAAGACGGAGTCTGATGTTACTTGTTTACCTGTTAAGTGCCGGTTGACTCTAGTTTTAAAGACACTCAGCTCATTTGTCTCTGGAAAAACAGACAAGGAAAGCTGACCTCACTATCATGTAAAATAAAGGCTATAAATAAAGCGAGATGGAAATAACCCCGAGTTTATATTCCAAACTTACTTTCTACATATTTAAGAGTAGGTACAGTAGAAGATCGTTGTAAAATTAAGTGTCAAGTCCGTTACCATCGCAGACTTGATGCGGTTAAGCTGGTAGTTCCAACCGGATGGGGAGGGTGACCCTTTCATTGGAATACAGGTCTAATATGAAAGGTAGTAAGTGCTAAAATTGCTGTTGGTCTACAAAGGTGGATGCACTTGACCAACGTGCGGCCTCCGATGACACCGCAAGCGCAGTTACACATTGAACAGTACAAAAACGTATTAAATTTGTAACTTGAAATTTTAGCCTGATTTACGGAGTCTACCAGAGTCTACCGGTACCGTTCTACCTATACGCATGTCCTTTTGACCGAAATTACAGAATTATCTTAATTTTCAAACTGAAAATAAAACTAAGATTTTTCAGTCAAATTAAAAATTATGTCATTAGTTACTTTGTCGGACATGAACGTTCTTCGAGATTTTTGAACATATGAATTTAATTGTCCTGATCTATTTTAGCTCAACTTTGTTTTTACGTTCCTTTCCAACCTAGGTATAAGAAACAAAATGTTTTATCGTCAGAACCAAAGCTTGCCAGCATAGAGCTTCCTTCAACAAAATGTGCGATAGCTATAATATAGCATTAACAAAAGCTGATTTGTTTCATAAGCCAAAGCAATGATGCAAGCAAAATGTTCACAAAAAATCCTGTCAAACTCGTGAGCTATATCGATTTGTTTCGTTTGTTTTTATGTCATATTTTTTAAAAAAGGACCTGAACGCTGCGGTATTATATAAGCTGCTTAAAAGTGTATGTTCTAATATTAAAATAATTGTATGTATGTCTTTCATATTTTATGTCTCGCTCCTCGTGTGCAATAAAGAATATTCTTATCTTATCTTATGTGCATATTTACCTGTTTAACTTTTCCTGAAACAGTTGCTTTATTGACTTTATATTTTCATTTAAGATCCTAATTACTTCGTGTATTGCGCCTAGTATTTATGATATTAAGATTACCTATCTGTGGAAAATGCTGAGGAATTGGAAAAATGTACTATAGTGACTCTAATATTTTTTTATCTTATAGGTTTGTCAATTTTGTTTTTTTTTAGTTTAATGAATAAAATAAAATAAATGTTTACAAAAATTGTTTGAACGTATAACTATTAAGTTTTTGAGAAAACGCGCTTTGATAAGTGCAATTTCCAGAGGCAAGAAAAAATTCTAAATTTACGTCTAATTTTAAGTGGTTATTTAGTATCCTAGCACAGATCAAGAAATGTGTTCATGCCGTATGTAGTGAATGCACTGTGAAGATTTTTCGCGTGCAAGTTTATATTACAGTTTACCCAACGTTCTTGCACATATGGTCAGCGACACCTGCTATCCATTTTTAAGCGATTATCACACGTACACCGCATATAATAAGGGCTACATAGATTTGCGTCAAAAGTCGCAAACGGTACTATATGAGGGACATATTGAATAGGTCTTTGCCCATCGTGGAATAATATCCTTTGGAATGCCGAGGCCTTCGGACTGAAAACGATAGTTGTTTTCAAGTTGATTCCAGGTTCTTGTTCATTCATATAAGCCGACATCCAATGCAGTTTTTTACTGAACAACTTATTAGTTTATTACACTTCGAAAACGACGACCATGTTTCGATATTATTAAGTAAGTGTTTATATTATTCATAAATTATTATTATTAATATTTTTAATATAATTAATTACGCAAATAAGTGTGCGAAGCGCAGAAACTGTCACAGCTAGATTGTCGTCTATTCTACTATGAATGCGATATTAACGGCTTCAGATATTGTATGGAATCAGGCGTTACTTTGCGGAAATACACAATAGCAATAAAATGTGAAAATTACTTTGCTAAATTCCGCCAAAATCCCACAAGCACCATGCGGTTAGTTAATGCACCGCCCTCCCTCCCACTTTTTCAAGCAGAAGCAAGACACAAACACACCACCACCGACAACAATACTTGTGTAAAAAAATGCAATGGTACGACCATCGGAGCCTGAGGATGCCTCGTGTTAGAGGCGAAACGCGTCGCAACGCATTTTTTCACACAAGTATTTTTGTCGGTGGTGGTGTGTTTGTTTCTTGCTTCTGCTTGAAAAAGTGGGAGGGAGGGCGGTGCATTAACTAACCGCATGGTGCTTGTAGGATTTTAGCGGAATTTAGCAAAGTAATTTTCACATTTTAATGCTAACGGCTTCAGATATATGAAGGTTCAAACTTTCACCTCTTGCATGCGGCATTTGCAATAATGTATCTAATATGTTAGGAGAACTGTACAATGTGTCAGTAATTGTCGGACTAAAAATTAACACATCAAAGACCAAAATAATGTGCACCGATACCAACGTAGACCACATTCGGTAATGTGCGTAAGACCACGGACAGATCATACAGAGAGTGCATGAGTATAATCTACTTGGGCCAAACCTTGAACCTGCACAAATTTGGACAGAATAAAGAAATTGAGCGCTGCATCTGGCTGGGATCGGGAGCTTTTGGCAAACTGACCAAAGTTTTCAAGGGGGCCTATATACCAAGAAACCTCAAGCGTCAGACGTTCGAATAATGTGTTTGATGTTCATGGTAATGATTTATGGAGCCCAGTCAGGGACAAACTGTTCACAAGCTTCTGGGGACTCGAAGAGCTATGGAGAGAGCTATGTTCGGTATCTCACTCCGACATCGGATCAGGAACACCAAAATCCGAAGAAGAACTAAACTGACCGACATAGCTAAGGCGCTTTCCCGTAAGTAGTGTAAATGGGCAGGCCATATATGCCGTAGACAGGACAAAATATGGTGACAACCTGGTCAAAGTGGCAGGAAAAGACTGGATGCGAAAGGCCCAAGACCAAAGTAAATGGCGTGCATTAGAAGAGACCTTCACTCAGCATTGGGTGGCCATAGGTTGAAGAAGAATTTAATATTGTAAACCGAACATTGTTTCCCACGGAACTTTATCGACATTTTCTAGCTTTCTTTTAGAAAACTAATTAAAAATTTCAACGCGTAATGTATTTAAGCGCTGGTTTATATTTACGATACGTGCTATACACTCCCCGAGCCAAAAAAATATGGGCAGCTGTCGAGTCGATCGTTAGTATTTTAACACCTTATAATATTTCACTGCACACGCGACACCACATCGATTTTCACACTACCAATCTGAAATAAACAGTGTTTGTGATAAGAACGATCCAAAATGCGTAAAGATTGATCAGCTGTTGTGTGTAGGTGTAGACTTCGATGCAATGAAACAAATGTTGCACTATTCAAATTGTATCAAAATCATTCGATTTGATTGTGCAATAAAGTCCGTAGGTACAAATGCGTCACACGTGCTTATAAACTTTAGATTCATATTGATATTTCAACAACCGAAACTAAAGCAATTTGGCTCCTATGACTACATTGTTTACAGTACACGATCCAATTGACAGTTGCAGCCTGCCATTTGGTCTCGTGTCATTGAAAGCAAATCGATACTGTGTTGCAGAATAAATGAACCGCAATTGGCATATTCATGTCAATGTTGTATTGATGAATGTTTTAGAATGTTAGGTAAATAATTTTATCATAAAATGGATCATATAAATAAATTTAATTGTGAATAAACTAATAAAATCGCTTGTCCGAGGGCCAAATTAGGATTTCGTGTAAATTGGTAAACCAGATAAGGATATTACAAACATGGAAATCAGACTGAGGGCAACAAATTAAAGTACAGCTGACAGCAAGTCTACCTTACAGCAAGTCGCCTTTTACAACCATAGTGTACAGGTTGATGTGCCGTTTTTTTTTACCCGACTGTGGCGGAGCCAGAAAGGAGGGTAATGTGGTAAGTGAGCTCGTATGTATGTAAGTCCGATTCTATGTTCCCTAATAAGACAAATAAGGTCTCAATCGATTCGTCATCGTATATTAAATTAGCATTAATTATGCGTAAATTATGCTCCGCTCATATATTCGTTTTAATACACAAATACTGACATCTGTAAATTATTATTGAAATGATGGTAATTCACACTTTTTCAATCTCAATAATTCACCATTTTAAGTCTCGTCATATGAAAACCTTTTCGGAATGACTGAAGCAGCGTTAATGTTTTCCTAATTTTGTAAGAACTGTAAGTAGGTCTTAGTGATATTTTCTCATTGAAGTCGACCTATTTCACTTCTTAAATGTTAATTCTTTACACTGAATAAAATGTTGTGTAAAGCATTCTAGTTAAATGCTACCTAAGCCACATTTAGGAAAGTAGTGCAAGTGTGCCTAAAAGTGGCTGATGACATTCATAATCATCATCGTTCAGCCACAAGAAGTCCACTGCTAGACATAGGCCTCCTACATGGATTTTCAAAAAGACCGGTTGGAGGCGGCTTGCATCCAGCGTCTTCCTGCCACTTGGATGAGGTCTTCTGTCAGGTATAAATAAGTGGACTTTCTTCTCTGTTACAAACTGTATCGACATCCAACAAACCGGATGTAAATTCTTTACGTTGAAACAAATTTCTGATTTCTAAAAATATTTTACCTCGCGCATCACTAGGCTTTACTCGTTTCGCGCAAAGCTGATGGTCCCCAAGCGAGCGAAACCAGTTTCATATTGACCAGACATGTATGTAATAATCATAATATGTATGTCTATGAATATGTCTACACGCGAAACATGCACTGGATTTACTACTCAACTACCATTGTAATAGGGGTGCGTAACGTAACGGGTTTTCGAAATTATTGATTCTAGTATTACGCGACTGCAATTTGCGTGGGGTTCAGATATAAAATGATTTATTTCATACCTAGCTTTGCTTCTATAGAGCAAGGCATTACCTTTCTTTCAATACTTTATTCTACCATTCAATAATGTACACGAACAAGGTCGTGCTTAATAAAAAAAGCATGCTCTACATTTTATGAAAATCGCATCCAAATTGGTTATTAGCCACTTTACGTGAATCTCGTGCACATAAACTCACATACTTTTTTTGCCAATATCCACGAGTTAGTTCAGTGTGGATACTGCTTAAAAATGTCCTTCGTAGTAAAGTAGGAAACTGCCCTGAATAGCAAACAAGGACATGGTCTGTCTGAAGGCAAAATGTTAACCCAATATACGTAACTGCATGGCAATTACGTAAAATTTTAGGCCACGTCGTTACTTACCAGTAGATGAGACTTAAGCTAAGTGTGGGAGTCATAAGCGGCCTATATACGTCTCACTGTAAGGCACAGGCCTTCTCCCAGAGAGAGAGCATGGGCTTAATCACCACGCGTGCCCACCGCGAATTGGCGATTTCAAGCGCTGAGGTATGTGAATAGCTCAGACACCCAGGTTTCCTCACGATGTTTTCCTTCAAAGTGTGGGAGTGCCTTACGTAAAAACATGAGTCTTCCGAACGTCCGAATACCGAAACTACTTAAAAAAATATATGTGGTATTTTATGTATTGTGTAAAGAACACAGTTTGCGCTCGACGACAAGTCCACTGCATCTGCGTGCAATCTAGACAGTATCTAGATGATACTGTCTTCCCTGACAGTTCATCGGCCTGCCACACTAACATGAGTATCACAATAACAACAAACAAACAGCTAATCTTCCTGAAAACTTAGATTTTGTCGATGAACGATTCGAAAAGTGGGTTAAAACTTGCGCTGCTGAGATCGGCGATTATTACGAGCGACATGTTCCTGTAATTTTCTAAGATTTGAGATGTTTACTGGTAGAAAGAAAACTTATTGGCTAGGTAGGTACAAACAGTGTTGAATACTTTGTTTTCTTAAATTATACTTTAACTCGCTGATACAACTTATTGAGAAGATAAGCATACATTCACAAGACAATGTCTCAATATGTACGTACTTTGTGAACGGCTACGGCTGTCAGAAACAAGTTATTTCATCACATTGTTTTACGACTCTAGGCCTTATTTACTGACGATCGTAAAATAACCACAGAATTTCAAATACACATTTTCAATAAGCATAACAGCAACGTATGCATTTTATTCCAAAGCAACTAATTCTATGCGACCTTCTTGCGATATAACGCCAGTAGATTCAATTCAAAGGCTAAAGAGACTGAAAATGGTTGATTGATAAAAAAAAATGATACAGCCGACAGCACATCAACCTTTGTGTGCACTCTAATCAATTAAGTTAAGGAAGACTTTTCAACAAAAATATATACATTGACCAGGGCCTAGATTCTGTTAATGCATTGTAGTAACATGACAACTGCATGAACATGGCGGTTTTCATTTCATGGCTGCTTTAAGTCTACGCGGGCACACCCATCAAACCTTCTAGGCGTCAATGGTACGAAAAAACACGTCACGTGACCCGGCAGTGTACCTGTCATTATACTACAATGCACTAAGATAAAGATAAAGAATCTTTATCTAACAGAATCGAGGCCCTGTTGTTGGCTGTGCTTGCCCATGTAAAATGTCACAAAGTCGCTGATGCTACACAATTTTAATAAAGAGCTTAATACACAGGGCGTCCAGAGACTGGTACCTGGATGAAAAGCTTATGTCAGAATCGAGCGTTGAATACTAACATCAAGATCATTACTCCTTACTAAAAAAAAGCATCTTACAGCATATAGCAGGGTTGTCTGGAAGAATTTGCTTTTAGCAATAAGGCCGCCAATTGTACTGTGTATTTTTCAAATTTTTATGTCATGTGCTCTAGTGTAAAATAAAGTATATTTTTATCTTATCTTATCTCAAAAAAGAGTACTAATAAAGAGTATAACTAAAGAGTATTTACTGAGAGTATTAATCTAACTTAATCTACTCTCACCATTTTTACCTTCACTAAAAACCATACAACATTTCCGATGCTATACAACTTATAACATTGGAAGGCAAAACAAACACACATCACGTCACCGTCCATCCTTTTTCAAATTACTCGACTAAGATTGCTTAATCGACCAATTCGGTTCCACTTTCACACAAATTGCTGTGACAAAACGGAAAAATGGCACCAAACAAAGCGTTAGGAAATTGCATCGGAAAAACTAACACATGGGGTAATTTCCCTTTCGGAATAGCTAGATCATTAGATCTATCAAATGAATTGCATTTTGTGTGTATGAACAAAGTGGCTGAAAATATTATCAATGTAATGAGTCAGAGTTTAATTACAAGCATTTGTTAAAATACTTAGTAAGCCATCAACGAGGATAAAAACAAATAAGGGCAATTTGTGTGTTCATTATTCCGTTGGCAAGAGGTTAAAAAATGTTTTTTTTTATATCAAGCGTTATGTGCCTATTCAGTTCAAAAATAATCTTACTATCTACGTAGGTATTGGTAGGTAAGAATCACGCAAAAAAAACTGATCCATAAAATTTAAGAGAAGAAGAACTTCCCTTTTGGAGTTCCTCATTTTTCGTCGGGAATGAGCACTGCCTTGTACAAACTATACGAACAATTTTGAAGGTGGTACACCCGTACTGACATATACGTCCGTTAAAGGGTTATAATCTGCATCAGAAACGCTCTTCCTCTCGCATAACATCCGCATGAAAAAAGTGGGACTGCATCATTTTAACGCAACTCTATTAGTGTTATGTTACGCGACTAACAGTTTTAACCCGGTCGCAGTCGAAATAGATAGGTGTGAAAGTAGCGAGTTTGTTTCACGCTGAGGGGTTAGGTAAACGTGAGTCGGTAGTCAAAAACACAAACGTCTATCTAGCTTCACAACTCAAGTACCGCGATTGGATGAAAACCAAGCATGCCAATTGTTTACAACCCAAATATGGCAGAATGTCTTCTCTCATTTGAGTTATCACATTTATTGTATTATAGGTAAGCATATTCCACTCTACTTTAATGATCTTCACATTTTTTTACGCTAGTGGTATTATAAAGTCCCCGCTTGTCTCCCCGATTTCGACAAAATACTTTATACTTTATTGCACACATAAAATTACATGAATAAAACAACATTTACAGAATTAAAAAGTGTACATGGCGAGCTTATTTCAGCAGAAATCTCTTCCAGCCAACCCTTGATGTGGTAATACGAACATTATAAACAAGGGGGAAATACGTCCTTGGCCTTAGATATAAATTATATTATCTATGTAAACTGTAAAAACTTATAACATACGGCCAAGGAAGTATTTTGTAATTTTTTAAGAACATCCGACTACAATCATTCAGCCACAAAAAGTCCACTGCTGGTCATAGGCCTCCTCCGTAGATTTTCAGAAAGAACGGTTGGAAGTGGCTTTCATCCAGCGTCTTCCTGCCACTTGGATGAGGTCTTCTGTCCATCTTGTGGCTGGTCGCCCTACGCTGCGCTTGCCGATAGTGGTCTCCGTTCGAGAACCTTTCGGCCCCATCGGCCATCAGTTCTGCGTGCTATTTGCCCCGCCTACTGCCTAATCCGCTGGGCTATGTCGACGACTTTCGTTCGTCTACGGATCTCATAATTTCCGATTCGATCTCGAAGAGAAATTCCAAGCATAGCCCTTTCCATAGCTCGTTGCGTGACCTTGAGCTTTCTTATGAAGCAAATAGTGAGAGACAACGTTTCAGTGTCATGACTATGACTGGTAACACACACTGGTTGTAATTACTCCATCCGACTACAAAAATAGCAGAGTGCGGTCTGAAAGAAGCAAATACAGAGGTATCTGGCGCTTATGTCAGCACGCGAAGGAGGCAATCCAGCGTTGTCTAGCTGCGTTCATGTCTGTGGTCAGTATCGTTTGTTTTAAGGCAGTATTTAATTTTGTAACTTGTGATGAAATGAGCGGTGGTAGCCTAGTGGGTAGAACATTGGACTCGGAAGCGGGAGACCCAGATTCGATTCCCAGTGCGGGCATGTACCTATGACTTTGTTTTCTAAGTTATGTACATTTGTGAAGTTATAGTAGCAATACCACTCGCTAACGGTGAAGGAAAACATCGTGAGGAAACCTGAGTGTCTGAGCTATTCATATACCTCAGCCCTCGAAATCGCCAATCCGCGGTGGGCACGCGTGGTGATTAAGCCCATACTCTTTCCCTGAAAGAAGGCCTGTGCCCTACAGCGGGACGTATATAGGCTGCTTATGTTGAGAAATCTTGGAAATAAGTGGGGACTTTATAATACGACTTTATAATAAGAAGATCATTAAAATAGATATTTATAGTGCGTGGAAGGATCAAAGGGATGCTAAGGGTTTTTTTTGTGACCTGTTAAAGGCATTTGATTACGTGGACCATGAGACACTTTTGTCAAGACTAGAACATTACGGAGTAAAGAGGAAATGTTTAGAACTGATGAGATCATATTTAAAAGGAAGGGTTCATAATGCGGACATTAATCGTATAATATACAGGTTCACAAATAAAAATGGGAGTACCACAAGATCAATTTCGAGGCCGTTCCTTTTCCTTGTAATGTAACTGATTTGCCATTTATGGTACAAAACATGTCCGAGATAGTATTATTTGCAGATGACACGTCACTTATTTTTAAAACTAAGAGACAAGAAAATAATCTTGACGTTGCAAATAATGCTCTCTCGCATGTATTAGATTATTTCGCGGCAAATAATCTGCTTCTAAATTCGAAAAAGACAAAATGTATAAAGTTAACCGTACCAAAAGTAAGATTACTTAGTTGAAAACAACGTTGAACTCGGAAAAGAAAAACTAGAACTTGTAGAAGATACCGTTTTTCTGGGCATCACAATCGATTCAAATTTGCAATGGGGTTCTCATATTGGCACAAGTAATCTTCAAACAAACCTCTTCTATCACAAAACTCGATATTCCAAGAGCATCACTCAATGTAGATTACCACATTAAGTTGTAGACACTAGTTAAGACACATGGACATTGAATTTCACTGAAAACTGGCCTAAATTGTGGTTGTGAATAAGATTTTTTTGCGAAATTCAGATTTTTCATACAATTCTGATCACAGGTTAGCAAAACTACACAGATTACTTTGACATTATGTTGCAGTGATAGGACGCAGTTGGATGAGGTGAATGAAAGTACGAATGAATGAAATTGCGCAATGTGCTAAAATATTATTTTGTTCTTAAAAAATGGCAAAATATTTACCCGGTGGGTATTAGGTAAATATTACATTATTCAAGTAATACTGTATTATTCTATTAAAACGACGAAATACATGTCGCACCTTAATTTCCTTAACGTCACTAAACGAAATACACACATTTCCAGCGAAGGTGTCATTCTTCAGTTAAAACTCATGCGTTCCGCGAGAAAGTGCCTAACGACACAATGCCATCTAGGGGCTTTTTAGTGAACTATTCAAACCAGTGTCTTCAGCAAACATAGGCCCGAGATTGTAGGTTAGAGGTAGTAGGCGGTACTTACCTCCATTTTGATGATTTTTGTTTAGTGACGTTAAGGAAATCAAGGTGCGATGTGTTCTTATAATCATTTTATGGTTGTTACTTTTTTCTGGTATAGTAAGTTTGATTCTATCAATTGTCAGAGAGCCAGTGAAATTAAATTGAGTCAAAAATTTTAGTACCCATCTTTATGCTAGTATTTTTATGTCGCAGGTAGATTGCGACGATATTATTATAACTTACAATATTTTATAGTCCAATAAACTTAATTTCATTCATTTAACAATTAAATCTATGAAACTGTAGCAGTTCATTCAAGTACCCAACCCTATGCAATGTGACATTTTGTTGGTCCGCCATGTTTGTTTACTACTTGTGCCAAGTGAGAACGGATAGGGTATAGCTTTGTAGCATTTGCAGTCAAAAGAATTAGAAGGCTCACTGACGTTGCAACTGCTACGCTTGTTTATTTTAGTTACTTCCATAGTACTATGTCCTACGGCATACTACTGTGGGGTCGAGCGATCCGATTCATTTACAAGCTAGGTAGTAGGGAATCGTTAAGGGATTTCTTTAAAGAAACTAACATCTTAACAGTTTCCAGTCAATACATTTATGAAAATATAATGTTTGTTAGAAAAAACATCAGTAATTAAATTACGAAAATGTTGGTAGCCATCACAATATTAATACTAGACATAGACATAAATTGTCATTTCCACGTTTTAGCCTTGCAAAAGTTAATACATCCTTTATGGGGGACTGCATACAGTCCTACAATTAAATTCCTCAAGATAAAATACTTACCACCGACGCGGTTAAAAAAAATTGTTAAACATACTTTGGGCAAAAAAGCCCATTATAACATTACGGATTATTTGGAAGACAAAGATGTCTGGTATTTAAATAATGTTAACGAGAACGAACATTAAGTTCAAAACTCTGTTTTCAAAAAAAGCAAACTTGTTTTGAAAAGAAAAAAATGTGGAGTTTCTTTGTTAGTTTCTCCGCATAATCTATTAATTGTGAAACTAACAGCTTTGACGTTCATAAAGTAAACGTTTTGTTTTTATAGTGAATGAAGTTTTTGACTTTGACTTTTAAAGTAGAATATGCTTACCTAATTTATTCATCAGCTTTGTTCAGCAGAAATAACATTGAAAAATAAAATATGTAGAGTAAGTAGATACTAAGTAGGTAAGCACATATTCTAAGTTTTCAACAAGTAATAAATTTCGTTTAAAACGTTTTCAATTTGGTGGCGGAAATAACACGATTTCGCGTACATGCAGGTTTTTTTTATTTAGTGTAAAATTATGCACGGCACTTCCAATCCTACGCTTTGTAAGTGTTCCCATGAATAAAATTCAATATCGTTATTTTATGTGACAGCAGTCCCACTGGTCAGACTATCAAAATATTAGCTTTGTATCACTGAAACGCTGTCATAATATTTAGTATGCATCAAAAATAAACAGTGTTTAACGTGTTGAGCAAATAATACGATGTCTACTTACCTTACTAATTAGTATTACAAAGTATCAAATTTTCTCTAATTCTAATCTCAGATGCTCAGGTTTCCTTACGATGTTTTCTTTCACACTTAGAGAGTAGTATTGCTATTACAAATGGGTTTAAATAAAAAAAAACAATGTGTAAGTTACGAGTACGTAGCGAGGATCAAACCCACCCCTTCTTGAATGCAAGGCAAACGTTCTCCCGATCAGGCTACCACTGCAGTGGGCATATGTAGTGATTAAGCCCATGCAATGCGCGTTCTGATTTGGATTGATTTTTAGAAACTGATTTACTATCAATTCAAAATATTTGAGCAAGTTATGAAAGGGGCTATGCTCGGAGTCTCTTTATAGCATCTCTTGAGATCAAAGTATAGTAAATAACTTCATAATATATGCATAATAAACAAATTGACCGAGTTTAACTTCATAAACCTAACATGTAGGTACTTTCAATCCATCAACATCTCACTGATTTACCTAATCAGTACAAATGTTGATTCAAACAACACGCACGGAAAAGCAATTTTCATGCGATTAACACAGCTGCATTGATTCTTCTCGGTCAATTATACACAACGATTACATTACCCAACTGGGTGTTACTCTTTGTGAGCGCGATATCCCGTGAAATCTGTTTCATTGGATTCAATGCAAAAACAAATACTGAGCGAAGTTTATTTTGTTTTCAGTACAAATCGCCGCCTCTATTATGTAAAAAGTCTTTACTGGATGACAACAATTGTTTTTTAGTCACTGTAGCAGTGTCATGTATGTTAATAAAAATCTTTTAATATACTTACATATACAAACCTTGTGTCACAGTGTTTTGTCATCGAACTCCTCCGAATCGGCTTCACCGATTTTTATGATTTTTTTTTGTGTATATGGTAGGGCTGAGAATAGGTCGTAGGTTAATTAACCCTAGATGCCTAACCTTCTCATATACCCCCTAATCATTCGTCAATTCGACGACCATTTGTTGAAGTAAAACTTTTTTATTTCTGGTACCTTTATTGCACTGAGATTACAGGCATTTTTATATTTTTTAATAAAATAATTATCGTTAGTTATCACACACTCTTATTTATTTTTCTTCATGTTTAAAATGGCACGCATTTTTACAGATCAAACCGACATCTTTGTGAAAAATTTCCTTAAAATTATAACGGAAATTTAAAAAAATTGTTGCTCATTTTAAGGGCAAACTTAAACTGTGGATTTGATCTCATCCATATTAATTAAGAAATAGTTTATTTGTTGCACAGAAAACACACAAAAGAATTTTTACACAGAGTCAACCAAAGAAATACATAGATATTTTAAACCAGGGGTTTACATATTCAGCCAGATGTGATACCGTGTGTCGTGGCAATAAATGGGCACCAGAGTGTTCCCGTTACGCTGGTATTCTGTCAGGACCCTGGGTGACACTCACGAGAATCAACCGGGAGAATCGTCCCGATAATAGTGGCTTCCTGCTGGACTGAGCGTCTCCAGGTGGTTTGTTTGTTTCCTTACTACATTCCAATTGTGCAATTTTAATCAGTATGTTACGGACTGTTTAATAATGCAAATAATGCACTTACTCGAAGTGTTACAAAAGTAAAAATTACGCATGTTGGAAACAGTCTACTTCACTTAGGAGGTTTTTGTTATCATCGCTAAATTTGTAATTGTATATAGGTGTAATACGTTATCCGCTACCGACAATGAAAGAGCGATAAATTAACTATCTGAAATGTATGTCAGAGTTAAATCGACGTTTATTGCTAAAGAGTGATTAGACTCTGATGACTCTGAAAAAAAAATCGTATCTTCTTTTACATATTGTATTTGCCGAGGACCGTGCTCAGTGGCGTGCAATAGGAGAGGCCTATGTCCAGTAGTGGACAAGCGTAGGCCGATGATGATGATGATGCTTTGCAATAAGTGTTTGTAGAATCTTTCAGTCATGTTAACTGTGACTTTTAGGACCCACGACAAAGAACCTAGGATCAAGAACCTGGGACTAGATAAAACATTTATGCCAAAAACAGCCGTTTTAATCCTATCTAGTCCAAGGTTCACGGCCATGGGTACTAAGAATCACTATTAATATGATTGAGAGATTTTACAGACAATGTTTGCAAATTCAATCTGTAAAAAGATATGATTTTTTTTCCTGGAGCCTCTTAATACAATGTTTCCTTGGCTAGCCCAGAAAATATTATTTTTGTAAAAACAATATGATTTTTTCTTCGGTGTCGCTAAAGCCCCTTAAGGATAGCGAACCAATAAAATGTAATGCAACTTTTATTTTTATACTATTGCATATGTATGTTAATTTTTTTTTTTAATGTACTCTATATAAATGTCTCACTGCAAGGCACAGGTCTTCTCTCAGAGAGAGAGTATGGTTTTAATAACCACGCGTGCCCACACCGAATTGGCAATTTCAAGCGCTAAGGTACGTAAACACCTCAAACACTCAGGTTTCCTCACGATGTTTTCCTTCTACAGCAGCATTATTATTTACGTACCAAATCTATAATGTTGATACTTTGGGCAAGTTTTACAGAAGTGTAACGAAACATTTCCAGCGCACATGTCGTGGACACAGGAAACTGTTATCGAGGAAACAAAATTACCCTTATCGCTGTTCAGTGTTGTATTTCAATACCTACCTACACCCACATATTCTACAAAACGCTATGTTAGATTTCACGAATTATCGCTCTGCTATAAAAGAGTGCGATAGTACTACAGCTGGAAACACGTCGTTTAGGAATGTGGAATGTAGGATGTGGAACGCGTTGCCGTCGTCTGTTTTTGCAGAGACCCATAACCTTGGTGTCTTTAAAACTAGAGTCAACTGGCATTTAACAGATCAACACGTAACATCTTAAACCCCGACTTCTTTTTACTATAAGGCGTGACTGGGACTAAAGTGTCAACCTGTCCTAATGAAAAAAAAAAAAAAAAAAACTGAATGCCTACATTTGTTTTGTACAAAAGACTTTGAAAGACGCTTGTCAATGCTCTAATGTAGAGACCAACCGATCGAATCCGATTAAGAAAAATGAAAGAATCAGGGTAAACGATACGGCGATACCGTGTGGCGCCGGATTAAGAATAGCGTCACTCCATTACCTCCCGTAGATGTCGTAGAAGGCGACTAAGGAAATAAATTACCAGGAAACGGGCAGCAGCGTCTTCCTGAGATTACAACCGCATACTGCGATCGCCAACCTGCCTGCCAAGCGTGGCGATTATGGCAAAACCCCTCATGTTTATGAAAACCATGAGGGAGGCCTATGTCCTGCAGTGGGCGTCAAGGGGCTGATGATGATACCGCGAAACAAGCGAACTTTAAGCGAAGGTTGTCTGGAAGAAATTGCTGTTACCAATAAGACCGCCCATTGTACTTTTTCATTGTAACTTTCATATTTTATGTCTCGCTTCTTGTGTGCAATAAAGAATATTCATAGCTTATCTTATCTTATCTTTATTGACCTGTACAATATTGATACTAAAGCGAATAGCGGTCAGCTCTTGCATTACGCGCACCAAATCCTTAACGATTCCAATCGACTAACTGTCAAATTTCATACTAACTGCTATCGCAAACGTCAGAATTCTGACAGTTTCGAGTGCAAACATTGCGAGAGGCTTTGTTTGCATTCATTCAGTAAGGTCTGTGCGCAGCGTAAGATTGCAAGACGGAGAGGCTACGGGCTGATTACATCTGCTGAAGAACCGATAACGTTGAGGTAAAAAGGTTGTCAAATGAACCACGGAGCAGCAAATCCAGTGTGGGATGCCAGCTTGCGATCTGCCCCTATATTACGCTTACCAAATCCTGAAAGGTTTCTAATGGTTAGCTATCTCAATTATGAACTATGTGACAGTTATTCCTTAATAATTATTCATCATCATCATCATCAGCCCTTTGACGCCCACTGCAGGACATAGGCCTCCCTCATGGTTTTCATAACCATGAGGGGTTTTGCCATAATCGCCACGCTTGGCAGGCGGGTTGGCGATCGCAGTATGCGGTTGGAATCTCAGGAACACGCTGCTGCCCGTCTCCTGGTAATTTATTTCCTTAGTTGCCTTCTACGACATCCACGGCAGGAAGTGGAGTGAGGCTATTCTTAATCCGGCACCACACGGAGCTGTTATTATTAAGGAACAACTGTCAACTCAATTTCAGTGAGCAAGAAATCGTAAACGATAGGAGTCCATCAGGATTTGGTGCGCGTTGATTGAGGTAGATTGCTGGTGATGGCTGAATGAGGACGGTGGAGAACAAAATAAAACGGCGTGGCTTGGTGGAGGCCCATTCCAGCAATGGGTTAAGGCGGGCTGACGGTTTAAACTGGAAACAAACGTCCAAAAATAAACACAAGCAACATGCTATACGACCCAATGCACAACGGAACCTTCTCTCAAAGAGACAGATTGGTCTTAATCAGCACGCGCGCTTACCGTGGTTTGGTGCTTTCAGTCGCCGAGATCAAATGCAACGAAATGCTCAAATGCCAGTTATCGTACCCAAATTCAGATGGTGATATTATTGCTAAAAATTTATCATATTCATAAAATATTATTTTAATCCCGAGGATTAATTTTATCGATCAAAATTAAATTTTTGTAGGCACCTCACTAATCTAACGCGTTTCTTTTTTTATTTGAAACCTTAGACGCTTCGGTTTTTTCACGGTAGCCCGTGGTATTGCTACTAATAATTCACCATGTTCGTAACTTAGACAATAAATTCTTTAGTACATGCTGGCAGCGAAACCAGCGGCGTCTTGTAAGTAAGGCCACCTACCACCGCTCGCATTGTTAGAGCCAGTTCACAGTTTTGATTGCTAAAATCAGAATAAACTTATTAAATATAACAATCACTAACTAAATAGGTTTTTAAAATCACTAACCCCTCATCATTTATACTGTGTGAGCGATCCAACAAAATTATTTAGGTTTAGCGTAAAATTTGAAAACCATTCCTTTAGTAGTTTGTAGCAAACAAGTTTAAAATTCTCAATATAATATTTTTTTACACAATACTCTGTCTTTGAGAGAAGGCTTGTGCCCTACACTGGGACGTAAATAGGCTGCTTATGTATGTATGTATGTAAAACTGAAAGCGGTCAGTTTGATTAAAAAAATGAAAAACAATATACATAATTGAGAATTTTAAAGCTTCGTTTCTTGAAAGTGGTTCAATTTATTGATACTGAATAAAAGGTTTTTAGGTTTTGCATTATTTCAATAACACGTTACATAAAACATTAATTAATCTGGGCCTACTCTTGTAACCAGCAAACAGTATATATATAGTGCCCTTGCACTATATCTACTGTTAACTATAAATTTATGCGTCCCAGATAAGGGAGAAAGATACAAAGCGCCCTGCCAAGATGGTAAAGGTAAATTCATAAATAATTGATCCAATTTAGTCTTGATGCCGCAATTAGGCTTGTCTTGTATCGATATTGCGTATGAATTGTTGAGTACAAGTGTGTACTGAACTTGGAACCCTGTTTTCTCGTTATTTAAGCCAAAATTCCTCTTTCCACTCATTTCATAGCTCCTGTTACCTTAATCTTGTCTCTGTACCTACAGGGTGACTTCAAATTCGATTGAGAAATTTTCAGGGGACATTCTAGCCATGATTAAGAAACATAATATGGCGCTAGTTTTGAAACATACGGGACGTCAAAAAAAATTTTTGGTACCCAAGAATTACTTCACTTAAGAATAGACAAACAATATTAGGAAAAACAGTTATAACAAGCGAAAAAAAACTACGGGTCGAGCGTCTTATGGTTGGCGCCGGCCAACTCAATCGTTCTTTAAGTTGTTTACGCATATCGGAGGACAGACTTTTACACATTTAACATATTAGAAAACATTTTTGAACGTCAAGAATTGAATTTGGTCCTCTCAAAATATAGCTTACGATTTCAAAATCACCCTGTAGATTAACTCCTGAACTGCCCTCGCGGAACGCAACGTTAGGTGGCCCATACTAAGTTGGACACAGATCTGTGTCGCGGCAGACGAGTGGTTAAGGTTAATTAACGAAACCAGTCTAGCTTACATACCGGCAAAAACTAAAACATACTCGAATTTAGAACTTTCAACATAAAAAATAAAAATAAAAACTCAGTTGTTAAAAGGCAGCTCCTGCGACAGTAAATATAATTTGCTTATATTTTAACACGCTTTCACTAGCTTTACTTTTATGGATCTAACAGGAAAATTATGTGAAACGAATCTAGGAATCTAGTTTCTGTCTGTTTTTAAATGTAATTTGAAATTTTCATGTAGTTTAGATGACGAGTGGGTATAATCGAGCTGATCTGATGATGGAGAAAGGAGTGAATAGTGGAATTATTAAAGTCTCTCCACTCCGCCATCTATTTCTACAGGGTGACTTCGAATTCGTTCGAGAATTATTATGAGGACATTCCAACTATGATTTACAAACATTATGGCGCTAGAGTTATTAAAAAAAAGGCGTGTCAAGATTTTTTTTACAAACAATACCAGCCCAAAAAAATATACAAATGGAAATAATCTATGTGTCAAGCGTCTTTTCAATTTTTTTTTTGTAAGCGATCATTAAAAATTCGGCTACAGTGTACCTATTACATAAAGATTTTTTTACTTTTATCAAACTAATATTTTGCCGAAATTCGTACTACACGCACAAAAAATTGTCATGGATTATTTTAGTTTTGAGGGTAAAACCGAATGTGCGTAGGTTACCTTATTTCATTTTATTTGACACGAGGGATCTTAACGATATTTTCCTTGTCACAGTTAGCGAGTGATATAGAAAAAAAAGTCATTAGTACACACCGGAATCGAACCCATGAACTTTCGGGACTAAGGCCAGAGTTCCACCGTTGCGCTAACGACGCTTGCAACACACTGTTACTGCCTCGTTGGACTAGCCGTTAAGGCGCTTCCTACCAAGATAGAAGTCACGGGTTCGATTCCCACTGGGGGCCGCCGTACATTTGTACGAATGGCCTCAGTCTGGGTGTATTTCTATACTTGTGATGTCCTTGCCTGGTTACCATAGCCTAGTTTGGGACCAGGTCAAGTAATTGTGTTGTGTGGAGGTTATTATTATTACTGTATAAACTGTGGTATAAAGTTCTACCTACAAACATAATAAGATAAGATAAGAATATTCTTTATTATACCAGGAAGAACACAAACATAAAATATTTGCGTGCACTTGCCCATTAGCTCAGTTGGGAGAGCGCTGGCAGGGTTAGCCAGAGGTCGCGGGTTGAAGTCCCGGCATGAGTGGAATTTTTTCCTCTAAATAGGTTCATAAAATATTTACAAAAATACAGTAGCAATTTCTTCCAGGCAACCGTCGATGGTGAGTAGTCGGTGCAAATATGAATATTGATTTACATACTTATACTTAATAATAATAAACTTACATAAACCTTTACATACTAGAGGTAAACCATTATAAACATACACAAAGTTACATAAGGTAGATATACCAGTGCACAAAAGAAAAGACATACGTACATTCAGAAAAACAATAATAATTGAACTATTTAATAAATTAGAGTGATAGTCTATACAGATCGTGAACCCTGCTTTTAAAGCTAGCTGGGGACAACATGCCACCAGGGTTCTGTATCATGAAGCTACACTTGTGTTATTTATAAAAAGTCGACTCCACTAAAAGAAAGAGTTAAAGCCAGGTTTATGGCAAGACTTCCTCATATAAACCGGCTTTAACTCCGCCTTAAGAGTTTTTATTATGCTATAACATTTTAAAGGAGATTTTAAAAATTAAGCTATAGATAACCGTGTAAAATAAAAATGGTTTTTGTGGAGTCCAAATTTGCAATATAAGTGGACGAAAAAATGGTCGACCTTCTTACAAACGCTGCCTCAAACAAAAGATATATAGGTATTAATGCTTTCTATAGAAAAGGTGATGAGCTGAAGAACCCTGTTTATTTTATTTTATTAGAAGGTGAAGAAACAGGTACAAGTACAATTTGTATCTGTTTGTTTTCAAATGTTAAATTATTAAACATTTGAAAACCAACCGATACAAATCTTACGTTAGCTTAAAGTTTAAATTGTCTGCGGCGACACATGTTAAACCGCTAATGTTAATTCGCATATCCATATAAAATTACTTAAAAATAAAATATATTCCAAATTAACTTAAATTCGACCTTCGGAAGGTGATTTAAGTATTTAATTTTTTATGTAGCCCCGATTGAGTTGTCGCTCTCTTCACGACAATAAATTCACTTATCGTCAAAGAAATATTAGGTATTCACTATGGTTTGGACAAGTAGGTAGTTCACATTTTACGACTGTGTATGCATTAGTTTTTCCTGATTCTCTTATAATAAAAAAACTGAATTTAACTCGAGAGAAGCCGTAGGTACAGCCTGTCTGTTCTTCTAATCTAATATTTTAAAGAGAAAAAGTTTGTAAGTTTATATCGTCGGTCGTCGAAGTTTATATCATTATTAAGTATTGGAACATTTCAAAATATACTTTAAAATGTAATTGATCTATAAATTCTATAAAATTTTAAAATTCATCGTAAAATCATTGTTTCTTTACTGGTTGAAGTGGTTTTATAATGGTTACAATTATATAAGTATTGACTTGTACTATTAGTAAATAACCTAATAGCCTCTAAATAGGTTTTCAAAATTAGAAAAGAATCAGAAATTCTTAATAATTCTGCATACTTAACTCAAAACACGTGATTTTGAAGATATTCCGGTAATGATTCCGACTGACGATAAGTTTGTATGTTTGGGGGTAATCTCCGAAACTCCTTATCCATTTTAAAAAATTCTTTCACCAGTACGGACCTTCAGGGTAGACATAAGCCTATAGTTTATCGGTTAGCCACTGGTAAACGGCACTGCTATTTGTAATAAACTTACAATTGCCAGTAATTTTCACCCAACTCAACCACATGATTGGTCGGTTAGCCGAAAATGACTGACAACTTATTGTAAAAAAAAAAACCTATTTAGAGGCTGAAAATTCCACCCATGCCGGGACTTTAACCCGCGACCTCTGGATAACCGTGCCAGAGGTCGCTATTTAGCCTCTAAATAGGTTTTTTAAAATTGTCCTCAGCACGGGTTAGTGCAACAAAAAGAGTATAAATTATTGTAAGTTTATTACTTATTGTATCTTCATGAAACATGGCTCTAGACGCGTTGCGTATATTATCCTTCCTTTCGCTTACACGGGCAAGAATAAAACAAAATACGAGGGAAAAAATCGGTTCCCAGGCGCGATTCCGGGCGTCGGAGCGAGAGCGCCGCATTAGCGATAATTATTACACTCGCTGTGTAGAGAAACCGGGCTTTATCGTGAATTATCATTTAACTGACACTTAAGATTTGCTAATTCCTATACTTTTATTATCAATGATAGCGAGAAGATTCAACGGAAGCGCAGATTCTACAACGTACAACCTGAAATCCGTTTCTAGTGAACAAAATGCATATTACATTATACACTTTATTTTTCATGAAAATTTTATCACATGAAGCTTTAAGATTGGATGGAAAGCAAAAAAAAATTAATTGTTCATTTTAAACTACTGATTATTACAAGTGGTTTTATCATCGACGGTAAAGAAAAGGTTTCACATTTTGCTTCGATAACAGGTTGTATAATGTTAAATTACATACATACATACATAAACAGCCCATGTACGTCCCACTGTAGGGCATAGGCCTTCTCTGAGGGAGAGAGTATGGGCTTAATCACCACTCGTTCAAGCGCTGAGGTATGTGAGTAGCTCAGACACTCAGGTATCCTCACGATAATTTCCTTTACAGTTAGCGAAATTGATATCTTGAAAAAGTAAATATTTTACCTAACTTTTATGTTTTTTAAATCATCTTTTAGTTAATACATTTATTTAACAAATGTTTCTTGCCAATATAGTCTAGTATCCAAAATAATTTTATTAAAAATTTAATGAAATTTTAAAATTTTACCAATATATATTTTTTCTTACTAATGTGGCTTTCTGTATGGTGGGAACATAACTTTGTTTTCGTGTACCATTCTTACCCTCACTCGACGCAAGCTGTGGCGCAGAAGACTGCCGATATTACGTCACAATCACAACTGCTAATTAGTTTCTGATTCGCAACTAGGTGAATAATTTGCGTAACTGGTGAGCTACTCACTCGATCAGTTTTGCGGGAGACTATGGGCCACCAGACAAGCTAAGTGGATCTGTACAACTGTGTTGTTGCGGTGAGCTTCAAGTCAATACTTAATAGGTCGTAATTAGATATCACCAGTTTGCGATTTCAAAGCGCGATCGCGTGCTGAAGTGGATCTGACGGTGTGTTCCGATGACCTAACCAATAATAGTAAAAGTGTGAAATGGGAGGTCACGGGAGAGTGGTGCGGCGAACGTGGAATGCATATGCAGTAGGTATTGCGCGAGCAATGCAATGGGACATTGTTCGAGGGCTTTGTTTAATGCAATGCCTGAATACGGCACAAATTTATTATGCCGATTGTTTTGTGTTGCACTAGTCACATACTCACTGGTCCTCTTACACTTAGAACTCGTAGGGTTTTTGGTTATTACATTCTATAAAATCAGGCACCACGATGATTCATTGCAGAAAGTGCACATTATATTAGGTACTTCATCATATGGATCCCAATTAACATGATTGCAAGTATTTTACATACAATGGTTCAAATGGTTAAATCTAGTACAGAAAATAAATTTAATCAGACTGATAAACCAACAAAGCAGGATAAAAGCGTGATGTCATTACGGAGTGATGATAACAATAAAGATAATGTGTTAGATAAGAAAACGACCAATTAAATTAAACATAAGCAGCGAAAACAAAACCGAACAAACCAGACGAAGGACCAATGAGTAATAACCTACAAGTGTTAGAGCTGAAAGCAGAAACTTGGTGCTTGCTATTAAAGCAACGCCAAGGCATTCAAGCTTGAATAGGGAATAAACTTGTAAGAAAGTTGAACCTTACTCTCAATCTGGAAGCCAACGACTAAAATAATCAAAACTACGAAATGAATGTCGGTAATAAGCAATGAAGACTACAATTCTCAAGTAGGCATCCAAAATCGACATCTCGGAAAATATGAAAGCGACTTGTGCATAATTTTGATTACTCCATAAAACACAAGCGCTTCCAAATTAAACCTCACACGTTTTGTTCTTATGATAATACTAAGACCGTACCACCAGGATTCTGTTTTGTATGTAAGAGGATCCTTTAATGCTGGAAAATGGGGCCGCTGTGTTGTGGAACAAAGTTTGTTTTTGGGTTGTTAAATTGGTAACGTGGGTAGGTGTAACGCTGTCTCATCATCAACTTGGATTGTATTTTAATCTGGAAATAGGATTTTGAAACTTTGTTATGCTCAAATAGGTACGCAAACCCTAACGAGTTTGGCTTTTGGCCTTTGTTGGACAGAAATTATAGAATTTAAGTTCAAAAATGGCCACTTAAATAGGACTCGAACATAAAAAATTCACTTAAAGACAAACAAGAAGAAGAAGATGGAATCTTAAGGGATATATAATATTATGTTACGGCTAGAACCCGAAGTGCAGCTACGCCTAGTTTTAGCCGGTTAAAACTAGGTGTAGCCACTTACTCTTGGTTAAATCTAGTATGAGTTTGTGGTTTTAAGATTAAAAAAACCGGAGAAGTGCGAGTCGGACTCGCCCACCGAGGGTTGCATAAAAAATTGTAGCCTCGTTTTCGGAGCTTTTCCCAAACTTCAAGAGAATTAATGAATTGTTTAATGATTTAATTACAAATGTATACATTTCAGATTTTTCCCTGTACTTCAAAGTCGAAGTCAAAGTAAAAAAAAATATTCACTATAAAAACAAAATGTTTACTTAATGAACGTCAAAGCTGTTAGTTTCACAATTAATAGATTATGCGGAGAAGAAACTAACAAAGCAACTCCACATTTTTCCAAAACAGGTTTGCTTAATAAATTTAACAGAGTTAAAGTTACACTACACTAGTTACAATCGTTCCTGTTAACATTATTTAAATACCAGACATCCTTGTCTTCCAAATAATCCTTAATGTTATAATAGGCTTTTTTGCACAGAGTATGCTTAATACATTTTTTAAACCGCGTCGGTGATAACTCTAATATATCTTGAGGAATCTTATTGTAGATCCGTTTACAGTGCCCCATAAAAGATGTATTAACTTCTGCAAGTCTAAAACGTGGAATGGCAATTTATGTTTATTCCTAGTATCAATATTGTGATGGCTACCAATATTTTCCAAACTGCTGATTTTTTTTCTAACATACATTATATTTTCATAAATGTTTGTAGCATACGGCAATGTTAGTTGCCACATTTGATAGTTCTAGGTCAACGGAAAGTACCCTATAAATTTTTGATTCCCTTGAGTGTGTCGAAGTATACGTTTTTTTGCGGCATAAACGGCGGTAACTTTTTTTAACTTAGAAAATTGTTTTTCTCACAGCTTCAAGAGACTGTAAACTTCAGTAATAATTTAAATTTCAACTCGATACCTCCACGCATTCCCGAGATAAAGGGTCTTGAATCTTGATAGACAGACGGATGAGCGGACAACAAAATGATTCGTTTCCTTTCCTAATATTAAGTGTTTTTTTAATGTCTTAAAAGCCACAAACAGTGGCTCTGTAGATTTAGTAGAATAACTTCCACCCAAGGAACAAACCTGTATAAGTTACTCCTAGTGATAGCCGCCAGGGTTTGGTTGAGTTTAGTTGTAGCCGGCATGATATTGGCTAGACCTAGTATCAGCCAGTAGGGTTCGGTTGGACCTAGTTAGAGCCGGAATGATACCGGCTAGACCTAGTTTTACCCGAAAATAATCGGATTATACTACTCGTAGATGTAACCAAGAGGAACGGACTACACCTAAGTATAACCAGCTAAAACTAGGTTTAGCCCGTACTTCGGGTTCTAGCCGTAACATATATAAATCTATGAAACAGGAAGGAATAACCTCATATTATTTAATACGGGACGACACGCGTTTTACGAGGTAATTTATACATAAGCGAAATATGTCAGATTCGTGGCAAGTAGCAGGCCCTGGTCTCTGCCTACCCCTTCCGGAGACAGGCATGAGTTTATGTTATATTTTCATTCGTAACTCAAATCCACTAGATTTAACTTTCACAAATAAATTCCTGCAGCCAAAAAGTAAAATTTTTCAATAGTTATTTAAAAACTCGGACACGCGCAATTTTTGGGGTGGGCGAGAAATTCCCTAACCCAGTTTACAAATGGTGAGCAAAATTGCTCTGAGATATCCGTGACTTAATGACATCGTCGCGACGGAAACTCCGAACAAATCGCCGTGTCATTATCCATCACCTTTCTAATTAGTTTCCCATCCGAGGTTACCCTGATATTAGTGATTTTGCGAGATACTGAGGACGTCAATGGAGGTAAAGTGAGAGATATCCGCGGTAAGCCGATATCATACCTTTTCAAGTGATTGTGTTGTATGTAAGTTATTCATTAATTTATTTCAAAGGTGACATTATCTTAACATAATTGAAGATCTCTAAACCACACGCAGACAAACACTAAGCCTATTTCTAACAAGATTTGTGTTAAAATGTCGATACTTTGCAATAGTTTTGGCAAGCTGGCGGGTTGTGTTTGGCGCTTGCAAAGCGTTCTGTCGAAACTTCTGCTTTCTTGATGTTTTGAGGTACAATTTGAAGTCGTGACTCAGCATCCGATATTATTGCTAGAATTTTTATTTCCCCGATGTTTGGCGGATTTTTTCAAGCACGCTACCCACTAGTGTTGTAATCGAATTAAAAATTAATACTTCATCATTACAGCGAAACCGATTTGTGGTGAAAAAATTCTGATCGCTGCCTAGCCCTCCGGAATACAGGCGTGAGTCTATGTATGAAGGTATGTAAGTAATTCAACATTTCTAAAGTTTGTCCTTTTGTGCGTTTGGCGACTCAAACAAATTACCGGTTTGCCATTCATTACACAATCAAACAAAGCGACTCATTCTAATCCATACAATGACTGCTGCATTATAATAAGAATTCCTTGACATGTCAACCGCATGTGGCAGCCTCAAAAATTACCCGTTGTTATTGCACATGGTCAGAAAACGTTATTGAATCTTGTTGTGTTTTATATAAGAGTTAATATTGTATAGTCTTTTATTGTGGCCCATTGTGGGCTAGCTCATCAGACGTGTAATGATAGTCCGAGGTAAGATGCGTTGACCTCATCACAATATAAGTGAAGGGTACCGCATGTTGTGCTATTTTATAAGCTTTTTCACTACTGTTTTCTGTTTATTGCCCAACGTGTTACCTATTGCAATGTTTTGATTTATGAATTCTCTGTGTCTGGAAATTTGTTAACTTGATAACATGATTTTTTAACCTCCTCAGTCCTGACCTTGAAAATAACAATGGTTTTCAATTGTTATTTTCAAGGCCAGGACTGAGGAGGATAAACCTAATTAGAAGCTAAAAATTCCACCCATGCCGGGACTTGAACTTGCGACCTCTGGGTAACATGATTAAGGATCACTCGAAACTGCAACTTACCGGACACCAAAGACAATGCAAATAACTTTATCAAATGTGTAAGTAAATGCTGTTCTTAAGGTAGGGAGGTATAAAATAACACATTTGATTGGAAAAGTTAGTAGAATTAGTGTATCTGATGAATCAGTATGGAAAAACCAAGTCTTATGTTTAAGTAACTGTTGCATGTAATTTGAATACTCGGCGAGTGATCGTTTAGTGTAAACTCAGGTTCTGCTAATATCTTCCGCTCATTAAAAGTATCGTTAAGAGCTATTTTATATTCATCAACTTTCACGATATTTTTAACGGTTTTTAATTATGAAGCGCTGAGATACTCGCAAAAATCTTAAAGAGAAATCATGCTGGAAGCTTTATTGAGCTGGGTTTCTTTCGTAATTTGCTGATACTACTACCTATTGTTGAATTAGCTTTTATTAACTACTTTGTAACTCCTATCGATTAAATGCTGACTTATTAGTGAAGAGATAACTGTAAAGTTCTAGCAGGCTTGGGTATTTAAGTTGATCCAAAAATTACGAAAGTTTACAAACTTATTTTGCTTTTAACCTTTTCGCAATTTTTTATAAACCACCTGAGTACGTACCAGCGGCCCATCGAATGCATTGCAAGAAAAAACAAATTAATAAACAAGTCAGGCCCACCGGTGTCAATGAACTTGAGTGATTAAGTGGAGTTTCCTACACCAAACTTAACATAATTTCCTACTGACCAGTAGCAGAACTGCGTATGTAAGATGAGCAACCACTTAGCGACCTATATGCCAAGCCAGGACCGACGGCATTCCAATACCATCAGCAAGAAACCAGACATTGACATTCGCATGGCAAAAACCGCATCACCGACCTTGAGGTTTCCGGAATGAATCCTTCTTGTCACTTCTGCTGCTGCGTATCACAAAGTTCACTTCACTTGAAAAAATCCAGTGGTTCTATGTTGGCGCGTCTCAGACGAAAGCTCGCGGGGTTTTGTTTCGAGTTCGAGAGAGCAGCGCACGTCCGTCCGCGGCGGAACGCTGAGCAAGACTGCTTGGCTTGGCTGAGGAGGAGGTCGCGCGGGGCAAGGCACTCGACCGGTGAGGATGAGCGGGTTGCGATTTCCGTACTGCGCTGCGTACGGGCTCCTATTGGAGATTCTGTGGTGCAGATTTTTTCACTGGTTCGGGCTACAATGCAATTTAAGGATGACCGAGGATAGAAATAAGTTGCGTGCCTTGAGAAGGCATATCCTTGTCCAGCAGTGGTGGAAAAAGGGATGAATTGGATTGTATATGATTACAAATTCTCATTGGAATTTAGGTTTTTTTTTTTTGGCAATTAGAGTTCGTGTTTGCATAAATTTTGTATTTTGTTTTTTTTCTGATTGATATTTTTAGACTTTTTTACTTGGCATGTTTTTATTTCATTCTTAATGGCTCGATGTTGTCGATAAAAATGAATCAGGCGGAAAATTCAATAACTGTATTTAGGTTTTGCAGTTATTTTCACACATACCTATTTAATTGTAAATTTTTAACTTTTAAATACTTTAAAGTTAAAAATTTTTATAATATTAAAATTAAATATTTTTTTAAAAGTGAAAAAGTCCTGTAACATTAAGGAAATTGGTATCACTTCTTCTTTTCAGACAAACCCGAAACTTCGAAATAATATTGATTTTTCCATACTGAACTTCAATATTTCAGTCACACACAACGTCTGTAAGCAGAACAAACAGCTGATATTATCTTCTTCGAGGGTATTTGAATGAAACTGGCTGGTCGAATCGAAACCAGATGGTCCGTACATACCTCAAACTTGTACTTAGAAAGTTATTTATAGCACCAAATCCACCGGTGTAGCAAATGAATGTAGGTACTTTACAAGATTGTTTTTGTGTGGAAATCTAAAGGTCAGTGCTAAAACGATCTTCGCCGCTGCAGTGGGTTGGTAGCCTTGTTTATTTTGAGAAATTAAGTACGTTGTTGAATTAGGAAGTGACAGTCAAATAAGTGAATAGGTTAAAGTTATTCGAATATCGGTACAACAATTACAAAGTTCTCAACTACGATGAATTTAGTAGTTAGGCGTATAAGCTATATGATACAATTATTGTATTATATAGTTTTTACATTGAAAACTATTCTAGGAAGGCCCGTATCATGCCTTTCGACGCCTTTCTTCGAAATGAAGCTCTTATCTGTAAGTAAATAAAACTTTTATTTTCCCCTAAATAAGCACAATTAACACAAAACGGGCAGGAAATAAAACGTTTGTACCACATGATATACAGCAAGAACACTTGAACATTATCTACACTACGATTGAGCTTCCATTCTAGGACTGTGCCTTTGAATGAAGGGTCAGTGTGTGTTTTAGGCCAATCGTCAACTTTGGCTATATTTTTAGAGATGGAATTACTTCTATGTTACTTTAGGATACTTATGCCCTTAGGTATGCCAACGCTAACACTACCTCTTACAAAACTGTCTATCGTATCATCCTTTCACAATCCAATGTGAGACCTTTCTATCTCACATTTAGATTATCCTGCAAGCAAGTCAAGCTAGCAAGAAACGACCAGAATAATGTTAAATGTATTGATTTACCGAAGATATCACATTAGTTTATTTTTGTTAATCTATAAGAGCAGGTACAAGTATATTCCACCGACACCGATGTGCAAAAATATGGTAGGTGAAAATCAATTAACAAGTTTTTGCCACTTAATCTAATGAATAAATTATCAATTACTGCAACAGAATTAAAATGATTTTTTACTAAAACGATTTTTATGTAAGATCCGTTGAATAATGCACGTTATGTACCTAAGTAAACAGCTGATAAACCTTTACATTTTGTTAAAAAATTGTCTCGACTGAACTGTTTATAATTAACTGTATACTGTATTGTACAGAATTAAGTGTATACTGCACTGGTTAAGTTAGAGTAAGTCAACCTCAATCGTTCAAATGAACGTTCCAAGTGGACCACAAACCACGCACTGACCCTACGCTGCTCCAGATTACGTTATCAGTCGTAAACAAGTCCATTGCCAGCCCTTTGTTTTCTCTTGTCGGTTTTGGATGCATCAATGCAGTGTGCTGTGTTGACTTAGGTCAGTAGTGGACTTGGAGTGTTTGTTTACGAAGTTATTTACTTTGTGGCTATCAAATTAAGGGTTGGTCTATTCGCTTTTTCATAATATATGTTCATGACAAATAGGTAAGAAACAAAAACATTATAAGATTTAGTTTTAAACTGATATTTGTACGATTTCAAAATAAAAAATAAATAAAAACAAAATTTTACAAGATATTGATAAAAACATCTTGTATTATAATATAATGTGCTGCTCGTAAGTTAGTACATCGTAGTTTGCACCAGATTGAACCATATGGCTAGGATAACTTTTATATTGAATTATATTTTTTTTCCGCGGGTTATAAGACAAGGCTTAACGGTAGAGAAAAAAAATACTTCGTGGTAATACTTATAATTATATCTAATTATTATAGCCATGGTAGCCTAGTGGGTAGAACATTGGACTTAGACGCGGGAGACCCAGGTTCGATTCCCAGTGCGGGCATATACCTATGACTTTGTTTCCTAAGGTATGTACATTTGTGAAGTGTTATAGTAGCAATACCACTTGCTAACGGTGAAGGAAATCATCGTGAGGAAACCTGGGTGTCTGAGCTATTCACATACCTCAGCGCTTGAAATCGCCAATCCGCGGTGGGCACGCGTGGTGATTAACCCCATACTCTCTCTCTGAGAGAAGGCCTGTGCCCTACAGTTAGGACTTATATGGGCTGCTTATGATGATATAAACTCAAAAATATTTATTATTAGTTATTGAAATTAAAATTAAATGTACAGTACACTTCTAGCAAGGGTGTCTCATGCACTTAAGCACTTAAGGTTCCCTTGCTGTAGCTATATTCCAGCCATGATCTCTACTAAAATTTGGATGCCGGCGGATCTCTATTGCACACTATGTAGCCAGGTTTTCCTACTTGTTAATCTGTGGATCGATCGACTTTGCAATGTACATCCAATTGTCATAGTGAACGGTTCACTGTGAACCATGAATTGTAGTTCTATGAAACCGGCCCCAGGGCTTGCCGCTTGCCACGATCCTGACAAAGTGATTTCGCTTTATCAACATTCATTAGTGGCTGCATGCACGCTCGCAGGTTTCGGGTACTTTTTGTCTGCCTCTACGGGATACAGGCGTGAGTTTGTGTATTTACCTAGTTATTTGAATGAATTCGGTGGACAAAACAGAAAAAATGGAGTTACAAGGGAAAGGAAGTTGGGTTCATCAAGATTAAATGAAAACAAGGAATGTTAAGATAAAATAAGAAAATTCTTTATTGTACCAGGAAAAACGCAAAAATAAAATATTTACAAAAATACAGTACAATTGGCGGCCTTATTGCTTATAGCAATTTCTTTTAGGCAACCGACGATGGAGAGTTGCTGAATGTTATGACTTTAGAAAATTATGCATAATTTAGCTGTCTCAAGGTGGGTGCCATATCTAACGAAATTAAGTTAAGAGAAAATACCATCTCACTGTGCTATATTTCGCTGTTGATTTTGTAAAGAGCAATTCAATTTAATTATTGCAATGCCAAAGGGCACTTACGCGGCGAATATATCAGAGTAATTACGTCTTTTGTCGACAAAAGATCTTTTACCAACATTACTGGCTCAGCGATAGAATACAGTTTACAAAGTATTATCCAACTCCAAGAGCTGTATCTAGCATTTATCGCACTACGTCCGATCCGAATCCGATCCGAATCCGATCCGAATCCCTGTAAATACTGATCTAGAAATCTCAGACCGAATTCGGATATTGCTTACGCACTAGTCCGATCTCTGATCTAAATCCAAGTAGTTCAGGGGCCACGGGGCCACGCATACGGCCACACACAGCAGATTCGCGCGTTCACGTCGTTGATCATGATCAATCCCCCAGGTCCTTTCAATCGGCGTCAACTTCTGGCATTGATATTGTACGTACTAAACTGGATGCGCCGCGCCCCGCGCCCCGGCCACCGCCCCGGCCACATACCCCACCGCCCCGCTGCCTATCTGCTCGTAAGCAGCTCGGATTCAGTTGGGACATACTGCGCTAGCGTTCATACAATTAATACTATAGCTACTTCGGTCCGTCAATGATCTTATCCGAAATAGAGATTGACGGGTGACCGAGAGACATCGGATGACGGAAGCCAGATCTAGTGCGTAAACTACCATAGGTAGATAATAATAATCACATAAATAACATCAGCTACGCAGATGATATGGTGCTGCTGAGCCCATAAATCAGTGGCCTTAGGAGGCTCTTCAAAACTCTTTGAGGAGTATGCAGAGTCACATGGGCTGAGGTACAACTCTAAAAAGAGTGAAATGCTGGTTTTCCAACCACGTAAATATAAGGTGGCCATAGTGCCTCCTGTATCACTAAATGGGACCATAGTGAAAAGGGTTCAGCATTTCAAATACCTCGGCCGTTGGGTCTCCGAGGACCTATCTGATGACCTCGACATCGAGTGGGAGCGGCGGGCGCTGGCCGTTCGGGGGAACATGCTGGTTCGCACGTTGTACTAGAGGAGTAAAGATAACGCTCTTTAAGGCATACTGTCAATCTTTTTACACGTGCACGTGCGCTCAGCGCTCTCCGCATACAGTATAATAATATGTTTAGGATGCTGTTGGGGCTGCCTCGGTACTGCAGTGCCTCGGGCATGTTCTGTTCGCGGAGGCCCGCACGGACGGCTTTCATGCCATAATGCGCAAGCGTGCGGCGTCCCTGCTAGGCCCCGTCCGAGGCAGTTCCAGCAGCCTCCTGCAGGTATTGGCGGACAGGCCGGACTATCCAATGTGGAACCATCTGAATAACTTAAATCTTCTAAAATAATAAATAAATGAAATGTAAATAAGTTTTTTAAATTAAGTAATTTTTAAGCCTACTAACATAGTTTGTACTTCTAGTTTAGTTTTAGTGTTTAAGGCTACTACCAACACTATTGATCTCTGTTCTATCCAAAATAAATGTTTATTATTATTATAGAAATCGTTCTACGACTACTTTGGACCGTATTTTCACAGGCTCGGATCGGATTCGGATCGGACGTAGTGCGAAACCGCTCTAAGGTTTTAGCACAACATTGGTACTATGCCAAAATGTAACTAAAGTAAAGGAAATGAACTCAAAGGTCGAGTAGTCAATACTACTAGTAGCATGGCAGACAAGCCTATACCTATGTACTGTACTGTTTTTTAGGCTTCCGTACCCGAAGGGTGCCAAACGGGGCCCTATTACTAAGACTTCACTGTATGTCTGTCTGTCTGTAACCAGGCTGTATCTTATGAACCGTGACAGCTAGGCAGTTGAAATTTTCACAAAAACATACATACATAAGCAGCCAATTTACGTCCCACTGTAGGGCACAGGCCTTCTCTCAGGGAGAGAGTATGGGCTTAATCACCACGCGTGCCCACCGCGGATTGGTGATTTCAAGCGCTGAGGTATGTGAATAGCTCAGACACTCAGGGCGTTAGCGAGTGGTATTGCTACTATAACTTCACAAATGTACATAACTTAGAAACCAAAGTCATAGGTACATGCCTGCACTGGGAATCGAACTTCCGAGTCCAATGTTCTAATAAAATAAATAAAATAAAATAAAAACAGAATGAAATAAATATTTTGAACAAAGGTAATTTTTTTGCCGTTTGTTGCTCAATATCAATAACGGCAACAGGTAGACCCTTGAAATATTTTGTTCTATATTCGCTTTAAAAATAAATAATTTAATGAAAATAAAATAGATATTTAAGGGGGGGTCCCATACGACAAAAGTGATTTTTTGCCGTTTTTTCTCGATCTTTGTGTCTAATGTTGTAAAGATCATGGTACGGAATCCTTCGTGCGTGATTTCGACTCGCATTTGGCGGCTTTTTTTGAGGTTAACTTTGCTTTCTATATATACTCTTCTGTCAACATGTAACGTTGCTGATTCTGGTTTGGTACAGTGCAGAACTTACAACAAAAAATATTTTGATCTCCTTGCAAGCAGCCATGTTAAAAGAAAAATATTCGTGATAAACGTTTTTTTACAGCTAATATAATATTATACTCTTCATAACATAACCCGTCGAATGTAAGTCACTAAAGTTCTACATAATATCAAAATTCAATATCCATACACATCGAGCCTAGACAGTGGCATTACAAGTTTCTAGTATCGCCTTATAATGTATCTAGCATTTATAGATATTTAAATTATTATCTCGCAAAATAATGTTTTTATGTATATACACCCTTATTAGAAAAAGTTTCGAATTCACTGTTACAACTTTTATCGTTTAATTTTATATTTGTTTACAATGTCTTTATGGTACTATAATTATACCATTATAATCAAATCTTGGTGCCTATTGATCATTCTACGAGTGGACTATAACCCTGCCAATATAATGCACATAGCACACCTCCCGGCAAATCATCTTTATTTTCACAAGAACAAAAGCAATAGAAAAGTTCTGTGGTTATTAAATTTTACACCCGAGTAGGTAGGTATGTGAATGAAAGTTTTATTTTATTTCTGCTCGTCCCTTTCCCAGGCGATTATGTTTCTTTGTTATGGGACCCATTAAATAATGATCAGTGTGTTATGTTAAGCAATGCTAAAACAATCTAAAAGGTATGTGATGTGACCTTTCAAAACATTGAAAGGGAAATGAGAAATATAATAATAAGATCCGGTTTATAAAATAACAAGTTTAAACGAACTACAAAGATACACTGGACTGAGCCCCGACAATTTTAGGGTGGCCCCTCAAGGAGCAATTCCCATACAAACGTAGTTTGGTTTTTAATTACAAACGACATCCCGGATCGCAATGAAACTTTACCAATACGTTTAGAGGACTCAAATCGAGGTTTCATCGTGCTCGTAATTGGAAATAAACTTATCAAAAATAAACTATAGCCTTGTGAACAGTTTTGTATGGAAAGTCTATGAAAAGCCCATAGGCTATTTTTTTTTATTCTGTTATTCTCAGTTGCAGGCACGAGCAAACTTTGATTTGCGTACTTTAAACATATTGGTCATTGAGGTCCAGCATGTCGTTCGTAAATTAAAACCAAAACCATATTTGCATAAAAATTGGGTACTTTTAAAACGGAATTTTGTATGAAAATACTGGCTTATGACGTCACATTTCAGAGCACTCTTTTTATGTTTAATCTATTTAAAAATTGTAGTAACTAGTAATTGACTAAAAGAGATACATTTTCCGAGATATTTTGTAATTTTTGTTTTAATCGAGCATATGAAATAATTTATTGTTGATCGTGTCAAATAACGTAAATATTACTTCTCCCACGTGGGACATGTTACTTTATTATTGTACAATTCTTAGGCATCCCTATCCAAAGGGACCGTATTACTAAGACTCCACTGTCTGTCTGTCTGTCTGTATATCACCCGGCTATATCTCGATAACCGTGATAGCTAGACAGTCGACATTTTCACAGATGATGTATTTCTGTTACCGCTATAACAGCAATTACTAAAAACAGAATAAAATAAATATTTAAGTGGGGCTCCCATACAACAAACGTGATCTGTTTGCCCTTTTTTGCTCGATATTAATAACGACTACAGGTAGACGCTTGAAATATTTAATGTTGTATAGATAATGGTACGGAACCCTTCATGCGAGAGTTCGACTCGCACTTGGCCGGTTTTTTTATTTATTTTTAGCGTGCCCTCTTCATCTTAGCGTATCGATGTCAAACGAGGTATTGGCGTGTATTGAAAGCCAAAGATCCCTACAGTATAATAGACTTACGGTATTTTTTATAAAACACAATTCTTTATAACACTACACCGCAGATTAAATAAACTGCCTCTGAGGAGAGTTTTAGAGGAAACTTGTTTTCATAAAGCAGACCGTTATTATTATTATTGAATTCTTTATTGCATAGAAAAAAAATTTCATACAAAGGCTTACTTAATGCTAAATAGCATTTTCTTCCAGTCAAACTTGGGTTATTCTAAGTAAATACGGAATTAAAGCCGGCTTAAGCCAGAAATTTCTGATATAACCAGGCTTTAGCTCACTTTTAAGAGTATTTTAGTGGAATCGATTTTTTATAAATAATACTATTGTTACACTTGCTATAGAAGTTTAAAACAGCTGAATATGGTTTATGGATAAAAGATAGCCTGACTTGTAAATACAGTCAGGAAATCAAAAGTTGAAACACCAAAATAGACTGATACAACAAAAGTTTTCAATAATTATTCTCAAAAGCAACAAATCCATTTTCCTGAGTTAGTTTCTGTCATAATGTCTCAAATGAGTCGAGAGTGCTATTTCTGAACGGAAGTGGGGTTAGGTCGTGAACACACTGCACGCTTGAAATACATCGTCGGGCAAAAACGACCAGTTTTCGAAACAAAACTTTCGTCAGCACCACTTACAAGCAAATTCAAATCTCAAGTTGTAAAATGTAGTTAAATATCCGGATCGAAATAGAAGTTACATGTAGAGTAGGCAAATTCTCTACAGATAAATTCGATATAATAATGAATAAAAATTTACTCGAATCGTAACTGCAGGAGTTCACAACATCACTTATTAAAGAAAATGAAATTGATGTACGGAATAGGCCACTTTCTCCAATTATGAAGGAAAATTACATTAAGCTCCTTATACTTCAATATGCATCTTAGAATGTATTAGTTGACACATGACTAAGAAGTAATAAAACTTGCCAAGTTACATATTCAGTTAGTACGTAAGAGCCTACAAAAAAGTTCATATAGTTATGACTCTTAAATATGAGGACCACCTTAATTCGTTTTTCTATGTATTTTAATGTGCGTGTATACTTTGGTGTCAATCTAGCTTAAAACTAGTATGCTCCAATATTGTTATTTTAAGATTGTTACGTGTTTTACATGCCTAATAAACAAAATAAATCAATAAAACTCAGTCAAAGCCTTCTTGCAATTACGAGCTCTCGATGAACCTTGCCTTTATTTTGCATCTGCCCCAGATGAACGAGTGACTCGTTCGGCTGGGGGCAAAGTTCCTAGCACTTAAATATTTATAAAACAATTGAATGCCTCAACGTTTTTAGCCCGAATTAAACGTTTCTGTTCCGAAAACCAAAGGAGTGTTAAGGAAAAGCTATGCCTTTGGAGAGTGGATTTAATTGTTTAACATTAACGAGTAGCAGCACAAACTATCTCCAATGTAAATGGAAACGCAGCCATACTGCAGCTCTTAACTAATTGCGAGAATCAAACAAACTAGGAACGGTAAACCGCAGAGAGGCAAATTTAGAATCTATTCCATCCACTTCTGCACCTACGTGCAAAAAGAGCGAACTGAATCGGAAGATAAAACTCCGCAACATCTACGAAGCAATCAGCTCAAATGCACCGAGTTTAGAGTCGCTAACCAGAGCGGGGTGCTGGATCCCACTGGTACGTGTGAGAGCCCTGCGTGGACCAACTTGGGTTGCTTGGATGACGGTTTGTTTCGTTTCGAGCCTGGCTCCCGTTACGTAATATTCATAAGCTGCCTACCCTAGTAACACTGCAGGGCTCTGGTCATCTCTCATAGAAAAATAGATTATATGGACTTAATAACTAAACGTGTCCGCGTGGCGCCGGATTAAGAATAGCGTCACTCCACTTCCTTCAATGGATATCGTAGGAGGTGGCTAAGGAAATCAATTACCAGGAGACGGGCAGCAGCGTCTTCCTGAGATTCCAACCGCATACTGCGATCGCCAACCCGCCTGCCAAGCGTGGCGATTATGGCAAACCCCTTCATAGTTCGAAAACCATGAGGGAGGCCTATGTCCTGCAGTGGGCGTCAAATGGCTGATGATGATGATAAACTAAACGTGGGTGCAGGTAGTAGCGGTGTTAGCTCATCGGTAAAAACCCAGCCTCACATTCGAAAGGTATTGGAAACCATATATCGAAGCATATAATAGATAGAGAAATCTGTGGTCAAGTTCATAAGCACCCAAGGAGTCAAAGAACTGAATACTCATAGAAAGACGCCACATACACATGGTCCAAGATGTCTCAAATACTACAGAAGAGTTCTTTGCCTAGTACTCAGACACTATTCGAACCATCCTAGAAGTTCCTACGAATCGTTTTCGACTTCAGTCATCCTTAGGACCAAAACAGAGTCCACCCTATTCGAATGCCATTCAAGCGGGAAACTTCAGAACTGTCACGTAGCAATCGGAGTTTAGTTTCGCGCACCGGTCTCCGTCCGACGCTAACAAAGTACTGGCTCAGGACTCCATCTGGTGGACTCGAAGCTTTTACTGTTAGATCGGACGAGGAGGTCTCCAGTAACATTTGTCAATCCCACCAGGGGCGAATTGGCCAAGAGTTGCATAAAAGCTCAGAAGGAGCCATCGCGCTTTAAGAAGAATCCTACTGCATAATAGTAGGTATGTCTCGGGATCTAATACGTCAATCACCAACTTATAAATAAATTGAAAACAACGTCATTGGTACATGCCAGGACCTTCCGAATGTAGTTACGAAGTTTTAGGAGCAACATCACTCGCTAACTAAAGGAATACATCGTGAGGAAATCTGAGTGTCAGAGGTTCTCACATACCTCAGCGCTTGAAATTGCCTATTCGCGGTGGGCACGCGTGGCAATTAAGTCCATATTCTTTTTTAAGAAAAGACCTGCCAGCCCCTGTATTTTATCTGTAAATTTAAAGAGAAATAAATTTTTTTTTGTATTATCTATTATTAATCATGGGCTCGACACTATTCAGTCAGTTAAACCTTGGCACAGTATTATTTCTGCAAATGGAAGTCAATTTGCAATTTTGACCAAACTGACTGCAAGAAATAGAAGGTGAAGTCCCGTCTGCTGAGATAGCTGGCTCTTCGCGAGATCTTAAAACTTTTTAACAACGTAAGCGTTATGAGCTTTTGAGTTGGTAACATACTTTACGTTATATTGTTTTTGGTGGGATAATAATGTATCTCTCTCTCTCTGTTTACTTGTGTCTGCCTCTTTTACTCGCTTTGTCCTTGTCCCTATTTGTTTTATTTTCTGCTTTCAGGCCTTTAAATGCATCAGCCGGCTCTGCGTGAAGCTTTCGCAAACTCCTCCTACGATATCCTGCTGAATGCATTGGAGACCTGCAGCTTGATACAATTCCTTGGAGACCAAAAGTTATCCAAGCTTCTGCGCTTTCTATTGGGAGTTGAGATAAAAAAACAAATTCATAGAACGTATGGATGAATAGACTTCTTAGAACAAACAACGCCTATCGAATTGGAAATATTGAAGTTAAATTGAAATCGAAACTCAATAGAGCGTGTATGGTAGAAGTGTTTTGTTATATGGAAGAAACAGATGAGTTCTTACACTAGTAGGTACCATCACCACGTATCTACGAATGAATGTACAATATTACGCACTAGTTATTGGCGTGACCAAAAACACAGGTTCTAATACATTCAGACAATATTTACTAACTTAGATAGACTAGTTATATTTAGATACGCTCAACATTGATTTTATCAATATTCTCATAATAATCTAATATCATTGAATTGAAATCCATCATACATTGCTGAAGAGGATTTTAAATGTTCTACTCGGTCTTCTAAATGTTTAATTTAACTTTTCAGTTCACAATAAAAAGGTACTTGAGTATCCAAAAATAAATCTTCTAGCCTTTGAGACAGTAGTGTCTTACTTCTCCCATTTATGGCCTTCACTCTAGATACTTTTCCCGTTTAGCATTTTTTCCAAGGATGACAGGCATTTCCTCTTTACTACGGTATTTTATTCCATCTAAGGTTCATATAAGGTTCGTCCTTCACTTTAGTCTACTCCGTCTGTTTTGGTCATTCCTATCATCAATTTAAAGTATACATCAAAACTTAACACAACCCCAAATAGAAGCCTCAATTTGCAGCTCTGCACACACGGGTTCATGAAACTTGAAACATCAACGTTACTACATCAGAAAACAATCGACACGATTCCGACGCACGAACCCCTCTCACGTGGTATAGTAACTTACGTTATTCTCATCCTGATAAGAGACACTTTTAATCTCTTGTAAAATAATATTACCCTACTGATAAAAACTCTTAAACAACGCCTAGATAGATCTGTTGAATTGTCAAACTCAACTAGCAGGCGGCAAGATCTCTAATGCAATATATTTTTAGTAAGGTAACGTGGCTGCGCTTTCTGAGGTTTAAATTTTAACTTACGTATAAATGCCCCATTTAAGACTTTTCAGCTGTCAGATTTGCTATCGTTGTAGTGATATTTTGGTTGTAAATTTTTAGAGAATTTTTACTAATAGCTTTAGTCTGATGTCTACCATCTTGGCTTATGAATTTATATATATATATATATATATATATATAAATTCATAAGAAAACATGAAAAACACAATTAGGTACACCATTTTGCTAACTGCTAATGCAGTTTATCGGCAGGCTCTTGGTAATAATTCTTTATAAATAAATTTACACAATCTACACAAACAACAGTATCCATTGTACCTTCTGAGTCTGAAACATAAGATGGGTTTAGAAATTGTTTAAAACTAAGCACTTAAGCATCCTTTAATGTAATAACTAAAGACACTTACGTCGATTAAACATTTCTTATTATAGATTCAACACGTTATTTTTTTATTTATTTATTTATTTTATTTATTTATTTCATAAAACTTACAACTATCATTACAGGGTGGCCTTTTGCGATAGTGAAGTACGAAATACATATCGTATAAATTGAATTATAAATTATTAAAATTACAAATTTGTTATTACATTTCACACAGGCCTTCTCTCATAGACAGAGAAAGAGTATGGACTTCACCACGCGTGGCCACCGGGCATTGGCAATATCAGTCGCTACGTCATCATCATCATCAGCCATTTGACGCCCACTGCAGAACATAGGCCTCCTTCGTGGTTTTTATAACCATGAGGGGTTTTGCCATAATCGCCACGCTCGCTCGGCAGGCGGGTTGGCGATCGCAGTATGCGGTTGGAATCTCAGGAAGACGCTGCTGCCCGTCTCCAGGTAATTGATTTCCTTAGTCGCCTTCTACGACATCCACGGACACACACGGCGCTCCCTACCAACCACGAAAATCGTGTAGGTAACGAGAACACCACATGCTCTCTGCACCTCTCCCAGTTCCCGTGCGTCCTAATACATCGTTTCACAGCGCTCGCTAGGGTAATTGCTTCATTATGAATTCCTGCCTCCAGCCAGAGCGGGGTGGAGACGTCAATTATCGACTAATTGTTCCAAGTATTGACGTATGACTGCCGCACAGTGGAATGGAGGTACTCACTAGACACTGGTGCTAGGTGGAACTGCCGAAGTGTGGTAATAGATAACTATGGGGAACTTGCGTCTAATTTAGATTGAAGTGGCATTGCATTTATACCATATGGATTACTAAAAAAAACCCAGAAAAAATTAAAAAATAAACAAAAAATGCGAAAAAAAAGATACGCTAATAACAAAAAGCTTATTAAACTTATTTTCTTATGCGTATGCATAAGCAGCCTATATACGTCCCACTGTAGGGCTCAGAGAGAGAGAAAGAGTTGGGCTTAATCACCACGCGTGCCCACCGCGGATTGGCGATTTCAAGCGCTGAGCTATATGCATAGCTCAGACGCTCAGGTTTCCTAACGATGTTTTCCTTCACAGTTAGCGAGTGGTATTGCTACTATAACTTCACAAATGTACATA
Organism: Yponomeuta malinellus; assembly: GCA_947308005.1. NCBI lineage: Eukaryota > Metazoa > Arthropoda > Insecta > Lepidoptera > Yponomeutidae > Yponomeuta > Yponomeuta malinellus. Next base: position 6,514,323 of record OX371006.1, on the reverse strand, counting down.
ACTTAGAAAGCAAAGTCATAGGTACATGCCCGCACTAGGAATTGAACCTGGGTCTCCCGCTTCCGAGTCCAATGTTCTACCCACTAGGCTACCACCGCTTATGCGTATTATCTTGTAAAACATTATTTTACAAGATAACTGAAATATTAATTATCAGGCGTTACATGCAAGTTGTGAGGTCATAGATTGAGCAAGATTTGTATGGCGCGTTTTTATACAACGTGACTATATCGACTTTTCGACAGGCCATATTATGAAAAGTATAAGTCTTAGAGAAAAAAATAACCACTTTTATTTAAAAACCTATAAAAAAGAATATAATCACGTTAATTTGTCTTATAACATGGCCTCTCTGATTATATTAAAACCTTTTTTGTGCTTAAGTTGGTAATTGACTTTACGACAGACTATGTAAACGGCATTTGAGGACCGTTTTAAAGTAATCGTGTTTTTATCAATAGAAAAAACGTTTAATGAATGTTTTAAAGTTGAAATAAAGGACGTGTTAGTGTATTAAATCACGAATCGAAATCGAAGCTTCCAAGGCGCAAGAGCTGTTGTTTACCTACTCAGACAAGTTTTCAGGTAGTCAACACTGCAGTTGACACCGAGTCCATTTAATGTGTTAAGCACAGTGGCGACTGGCGACTAAAAGTGGCACATCAACTTCAGACGTGCCATTTACAGAGATAAGCTCGCCTTTGTACATGTAATGTCCTGTTAAATGTCTTGTGTGCAATAAAGTATAATAATAACACGGATATTACTCACTTCTTACATTTTGGCAAGATTCTAGTGGTCTTATTTATACAAACACAATTCCTAAGCTTAAAACACCCAAAAAACATCGATTGAAATAGTCTGTGGTGTAGATTTTACAAGCAAAACACTTAATGACAGTTTTAAATAAACTGCCTCTGAGTTTTAAGGAATCGTGTTTTTATAAAAAGCGCAGCAGTCTTTTTCATAAAAAAATCGATTGATCTAAAACACCCTTAAAACGGACTTTCAACGGGCTTACAACAGGATTCAGATCACAGTCACAGTTTTGCACTAAAGGATCTTAGTTCAACACTGAGTGATGTGGCAGAAACGCTAGCCCTCTGTTATTTATTTAAAGTTAATCTATAATGTGTTTGGTTGTTAGTGTGCCTCAATCATCATCAACCCATTATGTCCCCATCGAGGGGCACGGGTCTCTTCCCTGAGGAAGGTAGTGTGCCTCAATAAATAAAATAAAATAAAAGGATTTAACTAACTTAACCCGGTGGAGTGATGATCTTAGCTTGGCGGCTGGCAAGAGCTGAATGAGAGTAGCCGAGGACCGTGCTCAGTGGCGTGCAATAGGAGAGGCCTATGTCCAACAGTGGACAAGCATTGGCCGATGATGGTGATGATGAACTAAATCGTGATTTATGAACCCCACCACAACATACAGTATATTTAACTGTCTGATAAGTTTGTATTCCAGCACAGATTAGAATGTCAAACAAAACCCCTGTTGTCGTTGTTTACCTGTCAAAGGAACTTCGTGTTGGTCATTTATTTTCCAAATTGTGTTGCTTGCCTTCTTCCAGGATTTATGCGTAAATCAACTTGCTGTTGATAAAAACACACTTAAAAAACCGGCCAAGTGCAAGTCAGACTCGCGCATAAAGGGTTCCGTAGCATTATCAATACAACATTAGACACAAAGATCGAGAAAAAGCCGCAAAAAATCACGTTTGTTTCTTGGAAGCCCCCTTAAATATTAATTTTAATTTGATTATCTATTTTTGAAGCGAATATAGAAGTAAATTATCTGTAAATATTTCAAGCGTCTTCCTGTTGCCGTTGTTAATATCGAACAAAAAACGGCAAAAGAATTACTTTTGTTGTATGGGAGCCACCCTAAAATACTTAGGTTATTCTATTTTTAGTATTTCATGTATAGCAGGAACAAAAATATATTATCATCTGTGAAAATTTCAACTGCCTAGCTATCACTGTTCATGAGATACAGCCTGGTGACAGACAGCCAGATCTCCAAACGTAAAAATAAAAATGAAATTATGTTGTATAGATAATGGTAAGGAACCCTTCGTGCGCGAATCCAACTCTCACTTGGCCGGTTTTTTATAAATAGGACCGTTAGCTTAAATACCTAGGTCGGACGGCTCGGAAGGAAATAATTAAGCCACGTTTTTCCGTTACGTGAAACAGTAAAGAGTGCTATCTACTTAGTTTGGAGAGCGTGCATAATAAACGATCGAAAATTTAAATAGTCCTTTTTACGGGCAACGCGGGGCGGTCGTTATCATGGCACCCTTATCTGGACGTCCGTTCGGGAATTTTACGAGCCCTTTTGTAACTGCAAGAGCCTCCTTATTTAACTGATCAACTGGTAAAAGAATTAAAAGGCGGCCAAGTGTGAGTTGGAAAGTATTTTCATTTCATTCAGTTCGGGGCTGTACTTAACAGGAAGTCCATAAAACACTTGGCCGGTTTTTTTATTGGTTGCTATACGAACTCTAGAGGCTACACTCAAATTACGCCTAGTTGGATAGGTACTTGTATATATTACTGTCTTTACTATAGAGTAAACACAAACACAATCCCCTTATTTTTTACTCTTTTTATTTTCTACTGTTTTTTGGGCTATAAGTATGTAATAGCGCGGACATACTGACGGATTTTTTATGGTTATAGACATGTCTCACAAATATGTCATATTCGGTGAAAAGTGGGTATTACGGATTAAGTAAAAAACTAAGCCCTATATAGATCAGATAGACAAACGACAGAGTCACGTTAATAGGATACCGTTGGCATAATTCGGCCACAGAACTCAAAAATGCGTAGGTTTCAAAGAGCAATTTGATGACCGCCTGGCAGTTTGTTAATAGCAAGAACTTGCACAACGTTTGCTAAGCTTTACGTACATCATTATCAGGCGTTGCAAAATTCTTGGAATTTTCACGTAGACAGCTGACCACTTAATTTTCACACTCACCAACTTCGCGAGCTCATTAGCGTGTTTTTTTGATGGATAATGTAGAAAAATTCTCGCTGAGAAAGAAGATAACATTAAAGTAATCTAATTATCGCTCTTTGAGCGACGTTGTCTGCCTAGCATCTACCTAAGTATAGCTCAAACTATTGTTAGTTAGTTCACAGTGTCGAAATGATGGCACTTCATTAGAGCAAAGTCCTCTCTTATAGCCTGTAAAAAGATTCCATTATGTTAAAACTTGTCCGGTACTCGCGATTTTATCGAACATTTAACCAATTCTGTCGATTCATAACAAATAATAATAGTCTTCAATTGTGCTAGTTCAAAACTGTGATATTGGAACCAGACTAAAACGTCACATCATAAATTTAAAAATACTCATTTATATGTATTACATCTCAAATAAAAAAATAGAACAATAGAACATTTTATTAAAAATAAATAGAAAAATAAAACATTTTATCTTACTCAATACTATTTACAAAAAGAAAAAAAGAACATTTTACTTTACTCAAATACTATTTTCGCGGTACCTATATAAGTATAAAGGCAATCTTATTGCTGTCTAGGTTTAGTCTGTGAAAATAGGTATAAGTATAATAAACTTGCAAGTGTATTCTACCTAGTGCCTAAAGTAGGAACTAGGTAGACAGCGATTAGTGTGTCTTCATAACGTTCTCAGCACTACTTTTTCAAACAAATATATGAATAGATAAGAGTATTTTAATTTTGACGTCCTCGTCTGCTGATTCTGGTGGGATTTCTCAGTGTATCCTATTTTGGGACCAGCAAATATATTTTATTAGCAATTCTAAGCACGATCAACCAATCCTTGATCCGTATCTTCTTAACTTAATTGGTAAAATTTGAATGCGACCCGGCTCGTAATTTTTGCACTAAAACCTAACTAGGTTTGTATGCCACTTGAGGAACCTTCAAAAAATAGTGCAATTTAGCCCCAGAGTCAGTATAAAACAGTACAGCAGGATTAAGTACCTAGTTAAAACATTTTTTTTTTGCCATAAAGTTAAATTATTTTAATTTAGCTGGTGTCATGATTTATAAATAAAACATTCAGACACATTAAGAGAGAGCTTTAATCACTCTTAAGGTCTTTTTCGTTTACTGCCTGACATGAAATCGGGAGTAGGAGCTCAGTTGGCCAAGCGGTCACATTTATTAAGCTTGACAAACGTTTTAACAGATTTCGGCTAAAAAGCAAGCCGTAGCTTCAGAGAGTAATTTAATTAATTAAGGAGTCTAAAAAGCATTAGCGGCAGACTCTATAATTTTCGATGAAAAATTCTTTATGCCTCAGTGTATTTACTGTTAAGGGGATCCGTAGAGCTAACTAGCGTCACAAATGGAAAAAAAACCATAACTTCTTTTACAGATCGTATGCGCAAAAAGTGTTTGTACAATCTCTCAATCATGTTAACAGTGATATTTAGGACTCACGACAGAGAACCTAGGATCACGCACCTGGGATTAGATAGTATTTATGCCAAAATGACCTTTATCTAGTCCTTGGTTTTTTTCCTTAGGTTCACGGCTATGGGTCATAAAAATGCTATTAACAAGATTGAGAGATTATACAGACAGTTTTTGATACGATCTGTAAAATAAGACATTATTTTTTGATCTTGGTGGCACTAGTGTTACCCTATGGAGCCCCTTAACCACTCGTCTGCCGCGACACAGATCTGTGTCCAACTTAGTATGGGCCACCTATACGTTGCGTTCCGCGAGGGCAGTTCAGGAGTTAAGCAGTAAGGCAGGTTGATGATAATAACAATAATAGTAATTTCCACACAACATGGTTGATAATAATAATACCTTCCACACAATACAATCACTTGGCCTGCCCCTATATTACGCTCACCAAATCCTGAGCGATTCCAATCGTTTAACTGTCAAATTAGTATGGAATTTGACAGTTAGACGATTGGAATCGCTCAGGATTTGGTGAGCGTAATTAGGCCACTGGTCTCCCAAACTAGGATACCCTGTGCTATGGTAACCAGGCAAAGACATCACAAACATGGAAATGCACCCAGACTTAAACTAGATTTGATGTAATTTTACCGGAGCACTCCCTCTGACTCATTAGAATAAAGTACACCATTGTATGGAGCTTACGAAGAAAGGGGGGTCCTCCATGAAAAATATTTTTTCTCATATGACTATTAATTTTCCATTATTAATTACATTGCCTAATAGATACATAGATATAGTATAAATATAAATTTTACGCACACATTTACGTGTATTTTTATTCAACAGGTGTTTTACGGTAACATTAACATTCTTTCTTTCATATCAAAATTAGTTTTAGTTTTCATTATGTCACTAAGGCAATAGCAGTTTTTGATCTTTTTGAAACTTTTATAACCCTCTCATTGGTGAAACTATCTTGGGCGTCCTCGTTACAGGTTTTACCTACTGCGGGGCATTTTTAGATTCCAGCTGTCCACTATTTTTAAGTTTCATATTTAATTCCTGTCATGTTCAAAGTCATACATACTTCCAGGCCCGACTATAATGCTGAAGTTCGTGGGGCAACATACAAGATCCGTATCCATAAGCCGAGTCTACGCATGACATCCTAGCCCGGGAATACAATAAAGGCTATTTTTTATATCTATCCACAACACAGTTAAGTTGTTGGGTATGTTCTAGTTCCAGTTCGACTGGAGATTTCCGCACTTAGCCTCATAGTTGGGCCATTGTACTTTGCAAGCGTTTAAGTATGTTTTTTTTTTACGTAGCCTCGTTTCTGTCCCACTGCTGGGCAAAGGCCTCCCCCAACTCTGACCAGATGTCTCTGTCTTGTGCCACCTCAGACCACTCCGGCATGTGTCGGTCGAGGTCGTCTCGCCAACGTCTTCTTGGCCTACCTCTCCTGCGACGACTGCCTTGTGGCATCCACTCGGTGGCAAATCTCGCCCACCTATCCGGGTGCATTCTACTGATATGCCCTGCCCAGCTCCACTTCATCCTTGCAGTCTGGACACCCACATGAGCTATGCGTGTTTTCGAGCGTAGTGTAGTGTTGCAGATATGGTCAATCCTTCTGACGCCCAACATGCTACGCTCCATAGCTCGCTGGCAAACTTTGAGCCTGGACTTCTGTTCTTCGGTCAATGACCAAGTCTGGGAGCCGTAAGTGAGGATGGGCAGGATGCACATGTCGACGAGTCTCCGTTTCAAGGAAAGCGGAATGCTTCCTTTCAACAAATCGATACGGCGGTTGATTTCCTTGCCTTGCCTGTTTTCGAAGCTTACTATCTGGCCCAAGTAGATGTACTCGTCGACATAGTGTATCTCCTGCCCATCGACCTCAACTTTGCTTTTTCGACCGTTGATCATGACTTTGGTTTTAGACCTGTTCATAGAAAGTTCAACATCAAGGCTTGCAGCACTAAGCTCTTGCAGCATGATTTCGAGCTCATATGCATTCGAAGCGAACAGGACAATATCGTCGGCGAAGCGAAGGTGTGTTAGTTTTCTGCCGCCAACTTCAATGCCTCTATTTGCCCACGTGTCTGGTAACGTTCTAAGAACCTATTCTAGGGTGGATGTATGTAAATTTTATATGTAAATACCTCAGACACTAGCGTTTCCTCACGATGCTTTCTTTCATCGTTAGCGAGTGGTATTGCTACTATAACTTCAAAAATGTACGTAACTTAGAAAACAAAGTCATTGGTACATGCCGGAATTCGACCTCCCGAATAAGAAGCCGGCGTTCTAACGCTCCGCTAAGTTGGTGGGTATAAAGCGCATTGCAAAGATGCCCCCATCTCCGAATTTCATAAGTTCCAGGTCCATCTACAGTAATTAATCCTATGGCCCATTAATTTAGCTAACCTCATGTAAGGACCCATAACCATTAATTAACATAGAGAACGCTATAACAATGGAAGCTTGGGTACTAATCCGTTTAATTTGAATACATTTCGATTTCCAAAGTAGATACATACGTACACCAAGATAAATCCTATTGTAACACTGTTAATGAAAGAAAGGGACTGGACAACTATTAGAGACAGATAGAGATAGAGATAGAGAACACATTATTGCACAACCAGGTGAAAAATATTACAAATAGTTTCTTATATCTAAGTAGTGGTACACAAATAGCCCCTCGCTCACACGACATGGCCGTCTATATGCATAGTGTGAGTTAGAGGCAAATAGTGAGTTAGAGGCAAATAGTGATTCTTTAATTGACTATGCTTTACCATTACTTCATAGGCTTTGTAGTATTTTAACGAGATTTGGCAATTACCAATTCAGTTACAACCACCGAGGTAGTTTTTTTTTTAGGTTTTCGCACTCCAAAAGGACAAAAAAAAACGCAATTCTTATAAATTTAACAAAGAAAAAGAATAATTAAAATCGGACAACGTGATAAGGAACATTGTCTTAGGGTGCTTTGCTTATACACGGGTGGCGCATGTGTTCTGATTTCTGATTTCAGTTAAAATGAAAGAACTATTAACGTACTACATCACTCTATTGAATAACTAATATTTGAGACTCCCCCCCCCCAACAACAGTAAATAGCGCATCAACTTTTAGTCAAACGCACTCTATTCGGTTACGCTATGGGTAGTAATGAAACAAATCATATTCAATATTACAAAAACTACCCTGTCTAGTATGTAACTACCATTACATATATGCGGGTGTAGTTTAGTACGCACTAAGCCTCATAGAAAGCCCATCGTACGTAGCAAGCGCTCAAGTATATGAACACCTCAGACAGTCGGGTCTCCTCACAATGTTTCCCTTTATAGTTATTGAGTCATATTGCTGTCATTGGTTTATGCCGGGTTTCGAACCCACGACCTCACGCATGTGAGGCAAGCGTTTTACCGTTCCGCTACTACCATATAGCACACCTATAGTGTACTAATAGGTGTGCTGTAATTTCGAATAACCCTGGTTATTTCACCAATCTTAGGAAACATATTACAAGGTAAAATTTATTGCCCCCAGCTCCTGAGTAGCCTTGGACTAGAACTAAATCTTTTAATTCTGGGCACAAGATTCCCAATTTGTACCTAGCAGTGGAACAAACTATACCTAGTTAGAGCTCCGAATCTACATGCATACATAAACTCATGCCTGTATCCCAGAGGGGCAGGCAGAGACCAGGGAATGCCACTTGCCACGATCACTTTCGCTTCCTCAGTATTCATTAGTCGTTGCATGCACGCACGTCGGTTTCGGGTACTTTCTAACTTGCCCTTTGCTAATACATCCCCTATTTGGTCCCAATCTATTCCATCAGTTATGCCGCGGCAACCGCATTGGTATTTTTAATTGTAGTGTATCTTCCATTAAAGCACTTCTCACATCTTAGTTTGCAGAGGACACATGTTTATATTGTTTATATTCAGATCCATAGATTATGATCTAAATGAAATAAAAAAAAAATGAATATTAAATTATTAATGTTATCCGACAAATGCTATTACACTGTAATGGAATATTTGTGTGAAAGATTGTAATACATCTACTTATCTACTTGACATACCTAGTTCTGAGTTTGACATGCATTACCTTTGTTTTAGTTTATTTTTATTTTATTTTATTTGAAAAACTAACAGCTTATCACTAACACAATAAGTTGCACACATAGATACAGAAAGCCAACAAAAAGTTTTCACAGATAGCCATATTTTGAGCAATTAGCACAGGTGAAAGAAAAACAATACACGAAACAACCGACTCGGTAACTACATCCAATAATAGAAGAGGGAAGATGGCACACCCTTAAAATGGGTTATATCGGTAATGAAGCCTCAACCGAGTCACAGAACTTAGAAGTTAGGCCGATATTCAGAAACGATTTTGAGCGTGAGCTCAATGTGAGTCCGGGTCTTCCAACTGTCAAAATGAAAGTCTCAGGGATATTTTGTATTCACAGTTGAGTTGGAGATAACAAAAATTGAGCGCAAGCTAAGCTGAGACTGAGTAGTGGATTTCGGCAACTTAGCTCAGACTCAAGCTTTAGGTGGCAATGACGAAGAAAGTAGCGACACCTGTAGGCAATTCAAGAAATCTAACTAACCTGTGGTGAAGCATTTTGCATGCTCATTTTCCTTCAAAAAGTTAAATTGTGTTTTTAGAGTAATGAGAAATCAAAATAAAGTAAAACCGCGCGTAAAAAGTTTCAACATTTGTTGCCATCTCATTCACTCCTGTGGATTATTGTATGCCTTTCATGTAGCGTTAACAGATAATATCGTCGGATTATTGCAAGAAGTCATTAACTGCTAAAGCTCACTAACCGCTTTTTTTTTAAGGTATGGACATAGAGATGTATTGAACAATGATACAATAGTGGTGTTTCAGTATCAGGCATTATTTTAACGATGTTATAGGGAGGAGGAAAGGTCCTTTTTCTCCCAATAGTGAATATGTCGGTTAATGAGTTCTTGCAATAAGCCGACGATATAAACCGGTAAAGTCAAAAACTGTACCACAGATTACACACTCGAGTAAGTTTAGCTTGAGCTGTGGCTTAGCTGAGTTCGAGTCGAGATATTGACTGTGAATACAAAATTCTTGAGTCTTTGTTGAGATTGCTCAACCGATGCTCAGCTTAGTGCACGTTAAGGGTAGCTCAACGCTGTGTTTCTGAATATCGGCCTTAATACTTTGCGAATAACGGAAATACTACTAGTGAACAAATAAATGTCTTCGTTTTCAATAGAAAGGTCGTTGAAAGATCGTATAGCTCTGATAAAGTAAAGTTTTGTCTAAAGTTTGTTCGAGCCCAAGGAACAAATAATGATAGATAGATAGATAGATAAATATAAGACACACACACGTATATAAAGCTAATGACAGTCTTCGGCGAGACTGGGAACGTGAGGGGACGAGGAGATGAAGCTTAGCTAACAAGTCGGGACAGTCGACAATGCTCTGGGCTATTTTGATCAGATAGGTGATGTCAGTTATTGTATCGCCGTACATGCAATGGAAGTAAGTGGAGTTTGATGCATAATTGGTTATAGGGCAGCCTTGGGAGTTTAAATTTGAATTTAATATATCGAATAAATTTCTTTTGAATGCTCTCTAACTTATTAATATATACTTTATAACTAGGGTTCCAAACTTGTGAAGCATATTCGAGGTGGCTCCTGACAAATGCACAATGATAATTTTTACGGATTTAAGGCGACGCAGATTTTTGCAGGAACGTATGATAAATCCTAAGGCCTCGTAGGCCTTACTGGTAATTGAATTGATGTGCGTATCAAAGATAAGATTGCTATCCATAATGACACCAAGGTCTCTTATTTCGTGAAGAGTAGAGAGAGGTTTATTTTTTAATGAGTAATTGTTTTTGAATACGTTGCGTTTACGAGTGAAAGACACAGTAAAGCATTTACCTAGATACATTTAGGTCAAGTTTATTGTTGAGGCAGTATATATCGAATTACAATCGAATTGATTGAAGTATCGATTTAAATACTTATAACGATTTTCACAATCTTATATTTGTTCCCCCTCATTTGGTGCTCTCTCTTATAAAAATTTTGTATGTCTACAATGTCAAAACATGCAGAACAAATATTTATTGTTGCACCATCCATTCATACATCATGTTTCACAGATAATTATATCTTTATCTTTGAATGTTATTTAATTAATCTTGTCAAATTTTTGGTGGTGGGTAACGAGAGAAAATTTAAAACATATTTGTGCTAATCTGGTGTAGATTTAAGCAAAAACCAATAATTAAAGTTGTTCTAAATGACAACATCTCCTACTACGTATTCAAGTCCCGGCTATGAGTGTGACTTACAAAAGTTCCTAGACGAAAATTACGTAGAATTTCCCCGCCCGAAGGAGGAAATTTCCTTTAGGAGAAAGACCGCCTAATTTATAGTCTTTTAATGTAACAGGGGGCCATCCGCTGGGACAATTCCGTTTCGTTTCCATTTATAGTGGTCCCGGGTAAGTTTCTATTGGCAAGAGTGCATATACTAAATAGTAGCGAAGATTTCCATAGATGTAAGCAAACCTTGGCGAATGACGTTTGAAAAAAGAATACCGAAAATAAATGCAGCTCCTGAAACCTGATAACAAAACATATTTGAATGTTATAAATAAAAAAAAAATTTTTTGGAATACTGTTGAAGTCAATAAATTTAAACTAAGGGTGAGTGTTTTCTGAATAAATAAGAGAAATTAATGACTTAAACAAACATCTGTGATAATTATCCCAATATCCTTTCTTTTTATTGTTCCGCAGTCGATAAGGAACCCTTATAGTTTCGCCAGTTCCGTCCGTCTGTTTGTCTATCTGTCCGTCTGTCTATCCGCGGCCTAGCTCAGAAACTATTAGTACGAGAAAGCTGAAATTGGCATAGACATACATATCAATCATGCCGAAAGAACGGTACAGTAAAATCTTTTTTTTTTATGGTAGGTATATATCCCCCTATACCTTGATTGGGGATGCATTTTTTTCCCGCCTACACCATAGTTTGGGACATCGTAGGATTGGTCGTGTAAAAATGTTGTGGGTCAAGGAAGTTTTTTTTTTTGTTTTAGGGCTCCGTTTGCGAAATATTAAGCTTTAAAGCGCAAATTTTTGTCCTAGTAGGGCGGCCTCTCCCCCTCTCTTGGCTAAACGGTTGATTTTATTTTTTTATTTTATTTATTAGGCACACAAAACAGATATTACCCAGTACATCATCAATATGACATGAACTACTATGTAAGATCAAAACTAATCTCCAAAACATGATCACAGTTTATGAAATTAAACTTGGACGAGTTACTCAGCTGACATATTATTATGTATTTTTATTCAATCAAGGCTTGATCAAGCTCAATCAAGCCAGAAACTAAAGAAACAAAATAATTATTAAACAAGAAGATAAGAGGAAGGAGGCAGCTATTTTTGCGGGCTGGATAATTTTTTCCTAAATTCCGATTTTAACAATCCTATACGCGGATTAAATATGTCCATATTGTTATGTATTGATTTTAGTTATTTCATTATATGAGCGACACATTCTTGTTATGGGTAGATTGTAGAAACGTGAATTAATCCAGGATACATACAATTAAATTAAAAGGAAAACAATCACGGTTAAGTAAGCTTTACAAGTTAAGGAATAATAGGCGACCAACTTATAAAAGTAAAACTTCGTACAAAATCCATTGAAACTTACGTTAATGAAGTTGTTAGTTCTGTAAAGCAGATAAAACCCCCTTTTTTTACTGAACCCTACACTGCGCGTGGTTCGACACCCACTTGGCCGGTTTTATTCATTGACCTTGATGATATCCCAAAATATATTTTTTTGTTAATATCGAGGGAAAATTCATCTTATACGGAGTGTGGAGGCATTAACATTTCAGTAGACTCAACGAAATTGGCAGTAACTGTGAAGGTAAATTTTCTACGTACAAAAATGTACTAAATCAGAGTACTACCACTGACTATGACATTATTCTTTAATATATACAATTTTTATACACAATCACCGCCTCATATTTTAAGAATGCATAAAAGATAATATTTTGAAAATTTTACACTATTATTTATTGTAATTTTACACTATTATTTATTGTAAGTGGTTTAATAATCGATTGTGAAGAAACTTTTTTTTTTGTTAACAGTTTTACGTTATTTTTCATGTGGTTTTCAAGTTTTACCTTATTATAATAACATACATTATTTAGATCACACAAACCTCAAAACTTTTTAGTCTGTTCAGTAGAGCACTCAGTTGTTATCAATAATTTATTGGCCGCGATTTACATGTTACACAGTCAATTAGGTGAGCTGGTTACAGTCAAGGTAGCTATCAACAGAGGCATTCGTAGGCGAGGAGTAACATATCTAATACTATTATACATGGTCCCGCTACACTATTTGAGTACAAAAAAGAAACTCCTAACTAAAAACCACTTTTAGAACATATTTAACCTAATCCTTGTTTAACTACACCTTATCGGTTTCAGCAGATAGGAGGATACTGACAATTTCTTCTATTAAGTTCTTAAAACAATTATTGCGTTGATTTATTTGAAGACACTACAGTGGTACAGTTTAAATTTCAATTGAATCAGCGCCGGTTTTTGGATTGAGAATTTCACAAAATAAATACTAGGACTTCACACTTCTCAAAAAAAAAGCGGGTAATCAGTCTGATACTTCAAATTCTGAACTTTTTATATTTCACAGTGTAGGTATATACTTCAAAAAACAATATTTCGTAAGCTGCGTATCACTATCTTAGTAGGCTCGGACAAAGTGATTAGTCTTAGTGCCTAAAAACTGTTACCTAAAAAATGGTAGCGTTTTGTTGCTAACGGTGTCGCTCATCGATGAATACGATGAACAGAAACGGAATCAAATATTGTAATCGTTGAACTTCAACAATAAAAGTATGAAAAGAAAAGAAAAAGAATCATTTTCTACGGCAATGGAAAACATACGTTTCACAATACTTCCACAGCTTCATGAAACTCCACAAACGTGAACATTTTACTGCCACTTCATATTTTCTTTACGAAACGCAGGAGTTCCTACTATTGGCGCCAATTTGTTTTTGCGATTTCATCATAGTAGCTAAGACGAGCAGAGCACGGTCAGAATGGAAAAAATAGCCGTTTTCATCCGAGTGGCATTTTTTCTGCTAAGGTGTACACGTTACGAGCAGCTACCGAGTGACAAAATTGGTCACTCGGTCCGAGCCTACTAAGATCGTGAAAGCGCGGCTTAAGAGTGAGTTAGTCCAACAGTAAACATTGTTTGTGTGTATGAGTAAAACTAGGTCTTTGAGTAAGATCACAATTATTTGCGACACCCTTTATAAAGTAGTCCTTCAGTGCTTGCGTGTACATACATTACGTAGTCAATATGCTAATAGCTCAAACAACAACATCGTAATCGACTTAGCTATTTAAGCTCTAGAGAATAAATGAATGAATGATTTACTGCCACAAAATCTTACTAATGTTATTTAAAATGTGAAAGTTTGTGATGATGTTTGAATGCTTTGAGGTTCAGATGTTTGGATGTTTGTTACTCAATCATGCAATAACGCCTGAACGGATTTAGATGAAACTTGGCGTACCGATATACAAAGACCTGAATTGAGACATAGCATACTTTATGTCCCAGTAATGCGTTAATGAGTAATATTTATTTTAAGATTAAAATAGACGGCGTTGTGCGAGCGAACGTTTTATTTAAAAATAGGTGGCGCTGTGCAAGAATCGTATAAATGGATTCTGTGGCGGTGCGAAGTTCGCCGGAACAGCTAGTACTTACATAAGAATAATAGTAGTTATAGACAGTGTGCGTGTGACAATGATGCTATTTCAGCGTAAAGTTTGCTGCTTCTCTTCGAAACACAATAAAGAGGATTATTTTCATTTTCAAGACAATTTCGGTAGCTAAAGTAAGGCTGACTGATGTATTCTTCTGTTTTTTTATGCATTCTGCTCAATTGGGCCAATTCGAAATTGAAATCGAGTCGAGCGAAAATGGCGGCTGAAAAATTTAAATCGCGCGGTGGGGCTAGCCGAAAATAAATTATTAAATTATTCGGGTAGAATATCGCTCGGTAGGAAAGTGTTGAAAAGATTATGCTTGTAGGAATATTTTAATGACATAATTATACGATATTTTGCCGTTTCAGATTATAAAAAAATTGTCAATATGTGACGTTGACGCTATTTAAAATAAATCTATACGTTGCAGTGGCGAAGGCTGGAATTATGATGAAAGGAAGCCGGTCCGACAAAAACTCATCAAGTGTATGCATGCGTCAAGTCCACAAATGCTAGACGTATTCTGCACAATAAAAGGTCCACTTTCACCACACAAAAAACGCTGATGATTTGATGATAACAGTGTCTATCAAGTGCGTATGATAAAAGTAGCTTTAAAAAAGCCTTTTTGATGTGCGCAGAATCGTCACATGCATGCTCGTTAGTATGTACTAGGTATGTAAAAAAACGTTAACACAAAAGCAAACAACAATGAAAAATTTGATATTTATGGTATCGAACCATTCGGCACAGATCCCCTACCAAAATATAATTTTGAATGAGTAAGTGAAAATACAGAATACACGCGCAAAATGATCGATAGAACATATTTGAAAGTATTTGAAAAAAAATATTTCGATTCTGCTAGTCTGTTAGTCCGTAGAGCAACAAGTAGCTGTGAACGTGCTTTTCAGACTGAAACTGTTTCTTGGCTAAATTAGTTAAATTATTAACATCCGTAAAATCAGAGCTGCTCCAAACTGAGTTAGAGTCGGAAAGTAATAAACACGGAAAACCAAACACTTTGTTCAATTTGCAACTACCCATCATCCTTATTTATTTGTCGTTAAAAGATGTATGGAAATGTTTAAAAAATCAGTTTTTCCTCTTTCAATCAATTCAGGTTTTTTAGGTAATGTTAACGAACTTAAATAAAAGTTTAGAACAGCACGGCTTTACCGAATGTCATGTTTTTTTTAACTAAGAATTGAAAACGATGTTTGACCTAGCAAATAGTCAGTTGAACAGCACTCTCTGTGAATTTATGGCATATTGAATAAGAAAACTCACCGCAATGAACAAATATGAGGGACAAACGCAGAGAGATAAAGAACAAAAAAGTGACTACATAAGTTATCCACCACAACAAAGAAAACCACATAAAATCATCTTTTTTTTTAACAAATATGCACGCAAACGACAATCCATCACAGCACGTACTATTTGTTTACTTCCGAAATATTCCGAATAGCTCCGGATTGATTCCCGATAAAACAATACACTTCTTTAAAACAGTCTAATGGGCGATGCATTTTCTTATTGCAAGGCTGAAGTTTGATTTTGCTTCCTAATAACATTAGACGCGCCCAAGTGATAAGACCGATTGCGCCCGCCTCGCTTTCTCATACGGCGATAACGACGGCGCAGCCTACCTCGGCCACTTTCGGGTGCGATGAAGGCGAGCGAGACAGAGCATTATTTGTGGGAGTGCGATCGAGACACAGCGTTATTGTATAACAATAAGAATAAACTTTATTTGACAACATTACAAGGAATTACATACAGTAGGTACATAATAGAGTTAATAATGAACCTTACAAAGAATTACATGCAGTAGGTATATAATTAAGAATAAAGCGGCTACTATTAGCATTCCGAGTTGTTTCGATAAAATGTATGGAGAACTCGGAGTGCCTCACATTATGAGTGTCGCAAATTTGGATTTGGTCGGAGACGGATTTCTAAAAGGGAAGCCGGTGGGAATCGGCTTATATACCCTTCGCTACTGACCTTTACAATATGAACTTCCTATAAAATAAAACAAGCTACTAATCGTCCCACTGCAGGGCACAGGCCTTCTCTCAGAGAGAGATAGTACGGGCTTATTCACCACGCGTGCCCACCGCGAATCAGCAATTTCAAGTGCCGAGCTGTGTGAACAATAGCTTTACCTTTATATATTTTGTTTTACAAATATAATGTTTTTAGAAGGTTTAACTTTTGCTTATTGGAAGTCGTTTAGCTATAGATTCTGAAGAAACGGCTGTAAGTTTTTATGCTATTTCATCAACACGTAGTAAACATATTTTTTCCGTAATTTTAATTTAAAATTTATGTTAAATATTTATTTACGTTAACAAAATCCTACCGAGGTATAAATTTAAATATATGTGTCATCCGTAAATGCTTTCACACTGTTCACAGTAATTAGGTACCTAGTTAATCTTCACTGACTATTCGAATGAAATACCTAAAGGCAATTTGCGAATTTCTGTGTGCAGCTAATGGCCGATTAAAATTTTAGAGGTTCATTACCTATCGATTTTTTTCAAGGAATTATTGGCTTAACCAATAATTTGTTTTGCTTCTATTCTCAGTATATCCATCCATCTAACCGTCCAACAAACCATATTGTCTACTGCTGGGCATAGGCCTCCTCCAAGGAACGCCACTTCTTTCTTTCGTCTTCTATCTTCAGGCATTTCACAGCCTCGCAAGCAGCGGTCAATGCAATGTGCCTCGGATAATTAGTCTAGACTCTGGACCTACTATCTGATGCAAATTGCTTTGAACGCTGCTCTAAACTCTAGAGTGCTAGTAAGCATTCTGCGCTGCATTTCCCATTTCTGGTCACATTTTGGGAACCTTTTTACCCCATCGTGCATGGGCTAGCTATGTCAATCACCTTATTTCTTTAAGAAATTTCTCATTTCCATGAGCAAGATAAAATTTGCGTAAAACCTCTGAATATTATTTTCCTTAACTCCACAGATATATTGGTTTAACGCGTCAATAAATCTAATTCTGCCCGCCCTCTTTGCAATTGTGACCAAGAATTCGCGAGGCAATAAAGCTCAAAATTCATTACCCTCAAACAAACGTGGCAGGTTATAAGTCCGTCACGCAAAACCCATCATGAGCAACGATCTTATGTTACGATCCCGTGCCGCATAAATGGTATTACCATAACGTTACGTAACGTGGCAATAAATATACCGTTACCTGAGAACGTTACCAATGTCCAAGGGTGGGCTCTCCACCGTGAGCTACTTAATTTAATTTTTTTTCCGACTCTTCACTCGAATAACGTTATGAATTTAACAAAATCCCTAAGATAAAATAAGTTATTTATAAATTATTAATAGAACAATTATATTATAGTACTTATGACTTGGTAATCTTAGTAGTTTCGCGATATTTTAATATTTTTTGTCTCTCTTGGACTTGTAATATTATTGAACTTAAAATTATTGCAAAATTACTGCATGAATATTCATATGTCCATAGTAGAACATGGAATAAACTATAGTATTGTAAGACCTTTTATATTTTTATCCATGCTCATGAATAAATTATTCTGATTCTCAATTGGGTTTC
This sequence comes from Yponomeuta malinellus, assembly GCA_947308005.1. Taxonomy (NCBI): domain Eukaryota; kingdom Metazoa; phylum Arthropoda; class Insecta; order Lepidoptera; family Yponomeutidae; genus Yponomeuta; species Yponomeuta malinellus. The sequence continues at coordinate 6,496,418 of OX371006.1, read as the reverse complement.
AAATGACGGAAATGACCACCTGAGCCGAAGACGGGCGGAATGATCTTACAACCTTCTAAGTGATGGGGTGCCAGGGAGCGGCCAGGAGTAGACAGGAGATAGGACTAAGGTGATTGACATAGCCTATAAGATTAGCTAGTTGAAGAAGCAGAGGCAGGCACATATGCCGAAGAACCGACAGTCGATGGGGTACAGTCCTGAGTGGAGACCACTAACTGGCAAACGCAGCGTAGGACACTTATGAGCTTATAAATTAGACGGACGATCTGAGGCTGAATGCTGGCTGCTGCTGGTGGAGGATGGCCGAGGACAGAATGAAGTGGCGTCCCCCAAGGAGGCCTATGTCCAGCAGTGGTCGTGTACAGGCTGATTGATTGATTTTCCCTGTAGTAGGACACAAAGTAAATATAAAGCAAAACTAAAAAGGGGAAGTAATTATACAAACTCCAACCTCAAAATTGTTTCTAAGAAAACTCTAACGCCCTCAAAAAAAACTAACATTGAGTTATCGTGATTCTGGACTGAGATTATTCATAAAATTGGCTCATTTAACTTTTATCAAAAACGAGGTTCACCTGTCACATCTGCATTTTGCCGAAGACATTATCCTCCTAGCTGAGAATTTTAGCGATCTCCAGATTAAGCTAGCAAAACTGCACGAAGCATCTCTAATGGTGGGCCTGAAGATGAATATGTCCAAGACACAAATCATGATAAACCGCCCCACTGAAGAACAGACGCCGTTCGTAAAGATTAACGACTCTGTCATAGATGTGTTCGACGAATACGTCTACTTTGGGCATATTCTGTCTTTTGGCCAGGCCTTTCAGGAGGGTAAGATCGCTAGACGTATCCAGTTGGGATGTGCTGCCTTCAAAAAGGTAGAAGATGTCTTCAAAGGTAAAATTCCGCAAGGCCTGAAGACTAAGGCATTTAACCAATGAATACTGCCCATCCTCACATTTGGTGCCGAAACATGGACACTCACAAAGGCACATATGAAGAATATCGAAGTTGCACAAAGGGCCATGGAGCGAGCCATGCTAGGTATCTCTCTTGTCGATCGTGTGCGCAACGTCGTAATTCGACAGAAGACCAAAGTAGAAGACGTGTGCACATGAATCACGAAGCTTAAGTCGAGATGGGCGGTACGAGAAGACGGACGGTGGACGAAGGCAGTCACAGAGTGGTGGCCGAGAACTAGCTGTCATTCGGTGGGTAGGCCCCCTACCCGATGGGTTGATGACATTAAGAAGGCGGCAGGAGGACAATGGACAAGATTAACAGGGGCCCCGCGAGGTTGGCGTGACTGTGAAGAGGCCTATGCTCAACAGTGGGCGTTTTTCATGGGCTGTATAGATAGATAGATAGATCAAATTTCGTTCAGCAGAAAATCTTAGCTTTCAATACAGGCTCACCCTAATATTGTGTGTTTTGCGCTGAAAAAGCTACATCGCACACCCTAGGGCCTAAGCGCCATTAGGGTCGGCAGTTAAAAAACAAAACCTGGATTTAGGAAAGGTGGACAATGCTTTAGTTTAGCTTTTATTTATGTGTACCCATACATAATCATCAACTCCGGAATCATGAATAAGGATGGAAAAAAATATAAAGTCCCACGTTTTACATTAAATGTGAATTTTCCTTCCGACACAAATTGGTTATAAACAGGACAGATGATTTTCACAGCTATATTGTGAATATGATTAGTTTTATACTAATTACTTATTATACCTAATTAATAAATCTATACGATTGTGTTTGCGCTTGAAAACCTTGCACGTCACGAAGTCAAAAAATAGATTCGCAGTGGGCAGCTCAACCTTCATTATAAAACCATACCAGTGATAACATCTAATTAAATCCTAACAAAGGCCCTCAGAAAAACAGAACCTCATCCTTTGCCTCCTAAAGTTGTATTTAGACAGACAAGATTACGCGTTAAGCGTCACGCTATGCGTCCGTCCCACCGTGTGCAAAAAAGGAGAGCGCAACTCCTCAACGAGTCCAGGCACCGCGTCTCACACCGCGGTTCACACCACGCGGACGCTCCCGCGTTCTAAAAATCTATCTATAAAGGCCGTGCGGGCCATGTAAAATAGTCTTTAAATACTTATGGGGTGGGGTTATTTACTTAATTTCGGATTTTTTGTTGGAAGACTCCTACTCACGACGTTAGCAAAAGATCTGTTGGGCTGGAGTGACAGAGAAGAGGCCTCTGCCTGTGGGCATCGTTTATAGGCTAACTAGATAGATAGACTTATGAGGTTAGAGACTTACCGGTGAAACCTGAAGGCAAACGCCCGGGCGTATTTTGAAGCTTGTAATGTGGATGGGCCCTTGATGATGATAATGATGCCCTCTACAACAATTACGTAGACGGTAACACCCTGACAAGAACTTATTCCTGACCCAAACACGCATTTGAACGTGTGATGCTAACCCAAAGCTCATACACCATAATCCATCGCTAAGATTGGAAAATTATTACAGACCAAGCACGATCTGGGGCTGACTATTAGGTGTTAATACACAGATTCTCTGCATCAGCAGGGATATTTTTACAAAGTTTTGGAAAATTTACTTAAAAGATATTGTGAATTAAAGTCGAACTTTTTAAATTAAAACGGTTTTTGCGGCGGAGCGGACGCCCGTCGCGTCGAGTAAACATCTGTGTGTGGACGCAACTTATCATATCCTTTGTCTTCTAACATCGTCGCGCGATGTTTTCGCCAACTTTTTACGCCTATTGCCTCGCCTGGGCCGTAGGGTAAACGGGCTGCCTTTATGCCTTCTGCGAGTCGCGCGTTGAATTCATAATTTGTTATTAATGACTCTGACCGGCACGTAGCTACAAGGAGAGCCAGAAAAGGACAGCTTTAACCACCTCAACAAAAATAATTCATCCTTTATTGAGAAACGTTCTCTCAAGAAAGGTAACCACCACGCTTTCCTAGACCATGATAAAAACCGGCCAAGTGCGAGTCGGACTCGCGCACCGAGGGTTCCGTACATTTTTCGGTTTTCGTAATTTTTCCTTTATCTATGCTATAAGACGTTGCTTCGTACCAAATTTCAAGATTCTGAGTTCACGGGAAGCACCCTGTAGGTTTTGATTCCCTTGCAAGTGTCGAAAATTTGCGGCATAAACGGCTGTATCTTTTGATTGCGTTGGCTTAGAAGTTTGATTTTTTCACAGCTTCAAGGGACAGTAGACCTGAGTAATTGATATAAATTTCAGCTTCATACCTCCACGCGTTCCTGAGAAAAAGGGTCTTGACAGACGGACGGACGGACAGACGGACAACAAAGTGATCCTATAAGGGTTCCGTTTTTTCCTTTTGAGGTACGGAACCCTAAAAAGTGTGACTATGCTATATTTTGGTGAGAAAGGTAATTTTGAAGAAATATTTACATTTTAGTTGCAAGCTTGCCAGGTTGATTTGCTATCGACTGTACTTGCTCACTTATCTCTGAAATCGCCATTTATTGGGAATACTGAGATGTTCGAAGCTCTATTATATATCATTTATAGCTCTACTCTATCTCTTTATAGGACCACTATGCGTTTACATTTACATACTTGAGGGCCTTAACTTTATAGGCCTTCCTCTTCGGTATACAGACGTAAGTTTATATATAAAGTTTTCATGGATGTTAACAAACTATTCTTCTCTATTTCTATTAAATGCGATCGAAGTCATGGTACCTACATAAATCAGGGATTTTGTTATTACTCGAATCAATGAGACCAATGAAGTACCGCAAATAAACCACCAAAGTCGCTTGAAACGTAGCTGCGTAGGTTAATGTGCTGACGACGGCACCAATGCTGAGGTCCTGTTCAAAAACAGACCAACACACACAACCCACACTTGATCCGAGCTTCTCTTGTCTTTATTTTGTTACGCAGGGAACCACGAAACATGCGCGGACGGCATGCAAAAAACCATCAAACGAGTGCCCTATTCAATTATAATTTATGGGGTAAGTCGACAAGAAGTGGGAAGGCACGGTTGTAATTGGTGACCAGCGCGATAATATAGGGTTTAATGTTACTTTTCTATAGTTGGAAGTAGGCCATAGCATTTCTGGTTGAAATCTAATACCTACCTGCACACGATAGCGCTTTGAACAATTGAACCTAGTACTATTTTATTAAATTAATTACACCAAAAAAATAACACAGATGAACGTTATGTCATTTTTGAATTTTCAAACCGAGGCCCTATAGATCCCTTAAAAAATAGAAAATAATGGTTACAAATTATTTTTCAAACGCGTCGGGGGACTGAAATAGAAAATATTAAATGAAAATATCCATCTTTTTAGTACCTATGTAATATTTAGTTGGCAGATCACAATCAATAAAGTTACAATTTTAATCAGTAAATAAATATGTTTGAAATTAAGACGTCTGAATTTAAAACTCTAAAATTCACGAGCAAGTAGTTACTTAACACAACTCCCACTTACACATTTAGGTGCTTCTTTTCTGTTTTGTTTTTTCGGTCGTATCAAATTAATCCTATTTAGTACCAAGATAATATTTAGTTGGCAGATAAAAATCAATGGTTACAAATTTAAATACAGTAAATATGTACCGTTTTTACCCGATTTCAAAAAAGGAGGAGGTTATCAATTTGACGTGTATTTTTTTTTATGCCATGTTCTCGCATAACTAAGTCAAATCTTCACCGATTTTGACAATTCTTTTTTTTCGTATAGATGTAACGTCTCTTTGGTTTCATTTTAATTTGGTGAAGACCTGACGAAAACTTTCAGAGATGGAGAACGGAACTCTTCAATGGACCGCAGTAAATTAGGCATTAATGGGGCCCAGTCTTTAGTAATATCCGTATGTTTCAAAAATAGCATGAAAGTAGTCCGAAGGTAATTTGGTGATGTTCTGGCAAAGACTTTCGGAGACGGAAATTGAGAACTTCAAATTTTAAAGCAACGAATTAAGTAGCGTAAATTATGGTTATAAAGGACTTATTTATTTTACTGTCGCTCCACCACTGAAATATTTAAAAATATTTTTTTTTAAATAAAAATCGACTTCAAAACACGACAGCACTAAAAACTTTGAAATAATTTATAAGAATACCTTTAAATTAGAAGTATGTATGTATGCATTGTAGAAGTATAATTTGTAATCGGTGCCCAGTTTCATGACCAGCCCCTATATTACGCTCACCAAATCCTGAGCGATTCCAATCGTCTAACTGTCAAATTAGTATGGAATTTGACAGTTAGACGATTGGAATTGCTCAGGATTTAGTGCGCGTAATTAGGCCACAGGTCATATATTTTGGGCACCGACTACAAATTATACTCCTACAATACCTACATGTACTTATACATACTTCTAATTTAAAGGTATTCTTTTAAATTATTTGTAACTTTTTAGTGCTGTCGTGTTTTGAAGTCGATTTAAATTTTTTATTTAAATATCTTTATTTCAGCCGTATTTCAGCGCACAATTTGTACTGGAATCCCAATCTACAATCCGTCGATTAATTTCCCCAATATGGACGCCAAACAAAAGTGTTTTCGGAAAACAAGATTGCAAAGGCCGGAGAAAGCCGGCGAGAATATTCGCGGCGCAACTTTCCGTCGAGATTAAATTGGGCAGATCAACTTTGTAATTTCATTCATAAAGCGGCTTAAAGTGTGTGAGCAAATTGTTGTTCTGTACCCTCGGCTAATTGTCGGCGGAGTTTTATTCGGTCGTTGCACGCACAGCGCGCGAGAGGACCTCGGCGCGGCAAGGTCGCTAGCTAAGGCATAGTTTATACCGTAGAACAAAACTGTCGGCGATAGAATATAGAGAACGCAGTTGTGAATTTATAGCTGAAATAATCATCATCAACCCATTATGTCCCCACCGAGGGGCACGGGTCTCTTCCCTGAGGAAGGTATAGGCCATACTCCACCACGGGGGCCAAGTCCGGATTGGTGGAGGCTTGCAGACTAGTGGCTCGTCTACTATCAGAAGTTGTCAAGCCGCCCTAAGGCCTCTGACTTGGCTTAACGACTGCCATCTATCGACGGCAGCCGGCACCAACAGCTTAACGTGCCTTGCGAAGCACGGAACCGCTCGGAAAAATGCCACTAGCGTTAGGCATAGACGGCGACCCATCCATGCACTGAACGCGCCCTGTGTTGCTTAACCTTCGTGATTGTTTAAGATCACTCAGGCAGCCGGGGCTACGAGCGAGTCCAGAGCTGAAATAATAAAAAAAGCTAAATGTTTGCCAGGAAAGGCAAGAACATCACAAGCATGGAAATAAACCCAGACTGAGGGAATTTGTTCATATCAAATACGGCGGCCTCCGGCGGGAATCGAGCCCATAATTTCTGCTTTGATAGTCAAATATTACCGCTAGGCCAACGAGAACGTCTAACTACAAATTAATAAATTTTCAATAAAAAAAAAAAAAAGAATTTTGACTGTTTTCTGATTTGTAATCGCGCTATTTGACAGATAATGCTTAAAAAACTATGTGTGTTACATAGAATAGTTATTCTTTTATGTACAACAATGATTTAAGGGGCTACAGTGTGCTGGAACTGGCTAACAGACGTTTTTGAATCGCTTGTGACATCCTCTAGGAACATGGCAGACCGTTGAAATTTATATATGATATAATTTAACTCCTTGATTCCCTATTGGATGTTTGACAACTGTCATAACCTTACGTCTTCTATGAGTAAATATATTCCGTAAGAATGCTTAAAAAAAAGCTAAGAATTTATATACCATTTTAAATGCGCAGTGGATTACGTTTAAGCTTATACAGTCTTACGGGCAATATCAAAATCTTGTATGTTAATGTTTAAAACTAACAGGAACCATAGTTACTCATTCAGAAAAAACGTTTTCATCAATTTATCACATTACGCCTTACGAGGTAAGCCCAGCCTACTCGTTGCCTGTTGTCTGTGAACAGGCGCTCTTCGCATCACCATTGATTTCATTGTAACTTTTCATAAGCGATTTATCAATCATAAATCAACCTTCCAAAGTTCACCTCGAGCGCCATATAGTGAAATTAATTCAAAGTCTTTTAATTATTTCAAACATAAAATAAGAGACTTAAGGGGCTACAGTGTGCTGGAACTGGCTAGCTGACGTTTTTGAATCGCTTGTGACATCCTCTAGGAACATGGCAGACCGTTGAAATTTATATATGATATAATTTAACTCCTTGATTCCCTATTGGATGTTTGACAACTGTCATAACCTTACGCCTTCTATGAGTAAATATATTCCGTAAGAATGCTTAAAAAAAAGCTAAGAATTTATATACCATTTTAAATGCGCAGTGGATTACGTTTAAGCTTATACAGTCTTACGGGCAATATCAAAATCTTGTATGTTAATGTTTAAAACTAACAGGAACCATAGTTACTCATTCAGAAAAAACGTTTTCATCAATTTATCACATTACGCCTTACGAGGTAAGCCCAGCCTACTCGTTGCCTGTTGTCTGTGAACAGGCGCTCTTCGCATCACCATTGATTTCATTGTAACTTTTCATAAGCGATTTATCAATCATAAATCAACCTTCCAAAGTTCACCTCGAGCGCCATATAGTGAAATTAATTCAAAGTAGCAATTCTCATACAAAATTACCGATTGTAGGCCAAGGACGTGGGGCGAGGGACCGAAAAAGACGCCGCATCTTTCCAATTCACTTTCGTACAAAATGTACTGGGTCAAGTTTCATAAAACTATAATTTCGTAGTTTATTATGACAATTCGAAGTACACTGCGCAGCAGAGTCTATTTGTTAATCTGTGGGTTAATCGGCTTTGCAATGTACATCGAATTGTCATAGTCACAATGAATTGTAGTTTTATGAAACAGGCTCCTGAAGGGATGGGTCTTTTCCGCGCCCTCGCCCCACGTCCCATGTCCGAACAAAACAAAAAAATATTATATAGCTATTAGTCCAATCGGTGGAGACATTTTCGAGTGTTTGCAAGACCAACGCACGGCAACTGATTTTTGTAGTAGTGATCGAGCTTCAATCGTTAGAAAAACATACAATATAAAATCCCAATTCTTGTATTTTTTTATTTAAGTAAATAACTAAAAAAGAAAAGTAAAAAGGAAACCGATCATTTACTAGTATTCGAACCAAGAGCTCTCTGCCGTTCAAGGGACGCCTCTTCCCATCCGAGCTATTGTAACATTACCAATCTAAGCGAAACATCTGTGAGGGGCGTTGCCTCCTCAACAATTGAAACCACCAGAAGGGATTTGCAGGATGTAATTTGGTATGCGAGAAAATTTCGTGTCAATAAGAACGAGTAACTTGAAAACCACTGACTCTTGACAGGTGAGCCGCGTGGCGGCGGCGGGAATATTCCGCCGGCCAGCACGCGTGAGGCGCGCGAACGCTCCATGTAGGATGCACTACATCACCCCCCTTGGAGAGAGTTAATCCGGGGGAAAATCCTTAAATCTAACTCTTCGTCCTGACCGCGTTGTGTAGCTGCGGCGCGGGATGGTGGCAGTGGGTGCATTCTGTGCGTTCTTTGGTGCTGCAGATGGTTTGTTTGCTTCTGTGGGTGGGACTGAGGAGGGTGGAGTTGGATGGTCATCGGCGAGTATGTAGGCCGGCTTGACACGATCCATGGAAACGGTCACTGGTCCTCGTGATGAGTCGACAGTGACTGTTTTGTTAGTCCTCTTCAGCACTTTGAGCGGACCCGTATATGGCGCTTCCAAAGCGGCGCGTAATGCATCTTTGCGTAAGAAAACGTGTGTGCAACTCTCGAGGTCTTTATGTACAAACAGAGATTTGTTGCCGTGTTTTGATGCTGGGGTCGGTTTTAACTTTGCGATGTGTTCCCGCAGGTTGGCAACGAAATCTTGAGTCTGTGGAGTGGCTAGAGTTGAAGTTGTTTGTAGGAACTCTCCGGGCACTTTTAGTGGCTCTCCATAAACAAGTTCCGCGGCAGAGGTTTTTAGGTCCTCTTTCCATGCTGTCCGGATGCCGAGCAGGATAACGGGCAACACTTCCGTCCATCGCGTGTTATTGTGAGCCATGATCGCTGCCTTCAGGGTTCTGTGTAGGCGCTCTACCATGCCGTTGGCTTGAGGGTGGTATGCAGTAGTATGTTGCAGTTTGATACCACACAACTTTGCCAGTGCCTTGAACAGTTGCGATTCGAACTGTCTGCCCTGGTCGGTAGTCACTATCTGAGGACATCCGAATCTTGCTATCCAGGTTTCGTAGAAAGCTTTGGCTACAGTTTCGGCAGTTATGTCGTAAAGTGGTGTAACCTCAGGCCATCTGGTAAACCTGTCAACGGCTGTCAAACAGTATCTGTAGTTCTCTGACGGTGGTAATGGTCCGACTAAGTCGATATGAACGTGTGCAAATCGTGCTCCAGGTGACTCGAAAACTCCAAGTGGTGTTGCTGTGTGTCGCTGCACCTTGGCGCGTTGGCATGCGAGACAAGTTTGGACCCAAGTACGACAGTCCTTGCGTAACGAAGGCCATACAAACCGTTGTGACACCATCTTTGTTGTAGATCTGGTGCCTGTGTGACTCATGCCATGGATTGAGTCGAAGACTTGGCGGCGTAACTGACTCGTGATAAAAGGACGAGGTCTGGCTTGTGACACATCGCAGAACAAAGTCACGTCTGTGCCTGGTACCGGAACTTTCTGAAGTTTTAATGAAGATCCGCCCGACAGCAGTGATCGAAGTTCCGCATCATCTTCCTGTGCGCGGGAGATGATAAGGGGGTCGGGGGTCGCTGAGATGGATTCAATCCTAGAGAGAGCATCAGCAGTCAGGTTATCCTTGCCTGATATGTGCCTGATGTCTGTGGTATATTGTCCGATGAGATCCAGGTACGTGAATTGTCGGGGTGAGCAGTTTCGGTCCTTCTGGTTGAATGCGAATGTAATGGGTTTGTGATCCGTGAAGATGATGAAATGACGACCTTCAACCATGTGTTTGAAGTGCCTGACAGCTTGATAGATGGCTAGCAATTCTCTGTCGTAGGCGCTGTATTGTGTCTGGGGTTTGGTCATCTTCTTTGAGAAAAACGCTAGTGGTTGCCAGTTGCCGTCGACGAGTTGTTGTAGGACTGCGCCTATAGCAGTGTTGGATGCGTCAGTGACAAGAGCAAGGGGTGCATTGGGAACAGGGTGAACAAGAAGAGTAAATCTTGAAAGACTCGACTTGCAGTTTTCGAAAGCCTGCTGTTGTGCTGGTGTCCAGGTCAGGGAGTGGTTGCCCTTGACATTTGGCCCAGCCAGCATCTCGTGCAGTGGGGCCTGTTCTTCGGCTGCATTTGGCATAAACCGTCGATAATAATTCAGCATTCCAAGGAATCTTCGCAAACCTTTCGCAGTCTTAGGTGGTGGGTACTCTTTGATGACCGAGATTTTATCGTCCAGTGGTTGAGTGCCTTCAGCAGAAATTTTGTAGCCAAGGAAAGTTATTTCGCTTTCCCCAAAGCAACATTTTGATTCGTTCAGGAGCATTCCGTACTCACTGAGTCGCTGGAAAACCTTCTCGACGTGTGCGAGGTGCTCTTCGTGGTTTCTTGAGTAGATGAGTATGTCATCAATGTATGAGTAACAAAAATTCAAGCCTCGGAGCACTTCGTCAAGAAATCTTTGGAACGATTGTGCGGCGTTTCTCAGTCCGAATGACATGAAGGGAAATTCAAAAAGTCCAAATGGTGTGGTTATGGCGGTTTTTGGAATATCGTCAGGACAAACGGGAATTTGGTTGTAAGCTTTTACAAGGTCTAATTTTGAAAAAACTGTGCTGCCAGCTAGTCTCTGTGCAAAATCCTCGATATGACGTATCGGGTATCGATCTGGAATGGTGCGGTTGTTGAGTGCTCTGTAGTCTCCGCAGGGTCTCCAGCCGTCACCTTTCGGTGCTAAGTGGAGTGCAGAAGCCCACGGTGAGTGTGAGCGGCGCGCAGTTCCGACCTGGACCATCTCTTCGAACTGTGCCTTGGCTATCTTCAGCCGATCTGGGGCGAGGCGTCTTGGTCTGCAGAAAACCGGGGGGCCAGGTGTGGTACGGATGTAGTGAACCGTCGTATGTTTCACCTGCCTGTCGATGCCAGAGGGCTTTGTTAGTTCCTGGTATTGGACCAAAAGTTGGTGATATTTGCTCAAACCAGAGATAGCCTTCACGCTAGGAGTATTGCACGGCTTGACTGTGCCCACCGCTGTGAGCGTAGTTACGCTGTCCAGGAGTCGATGGTTTCTGCAGTCTATCAGTAATCCGTAATGCGAGATGAAGTCTGCGCCGATGATTGGTCTGTCTACGTCGGCTACAACGAAATTCCATGTGAAGTCTCTGCGCAGGCCTAGATTTAGGTACATCTTCATTGTCCCGAATGTTTTGATTGATGTGCCATTGGCTGCTGACAGATTGTAACCGGCTATTGGTTTTCTGGGTTCTTGAAGGAATTTTGGCGGAAGAACGCATAGGTCGGAGCCGGTATCGATTAAAAATTCGATTTTGCTTCGTGGATCCATTATAAATAGGCGGCTGTATGTAGGACGACAGTCGTCTGCCGCCATTACCGACTGTCCTGTTGGTTTTCCGTTTTAGTGGCGGTCTTATAGGTGCACGGGGATGTGCATTTTTTCGCCTTGTCACCAAACATAGAGTGGTACCAACATACCCCGGGGGATCTACTGCGGGATCGTTGACGCCTCCTGGATACGGACCTGTGTCGGCCTTGCGAGTTTCGCTCACTTGAATTGCGATTGATACTCATCTGCGCTATTTCTTGGGTGATTTTTGCCGACATCATTTTTTGCAGTTTCGCGAACATGTCTTCTAGGCTTGCCATTGACACACCTGCGAAAGCAGAGTCGTCGGAATCCGTCGAAGTCGGTGGGATGTTATTATCACCGCTCGCCATCCTGGTTTCTGCGGTTCGTATAAGGGTCACCAATGTGAGGGGCGTTGCCTCCTCAACAATTGAAACCACCAGAAGGGATTTGCAGGATGTAATTTGGTATGCGAGAAAATTTCGTGTCAATAAGAACGAGTAACTTGAAAACCACTGACTCTTGACAGGTGAGCCGCGTGGCGGCGGCGGGAATATTCCGCCGGCCAGCACGCGTGAGGCGCGCGAACGCTCCATGTAGGATGCACTACACATCGTTTTACTATTTGTGCCTAAATCACGGTACCTATGTATTATAATCCATTTATTGTCGCGATTAGGTCGGCCGCACGCGGCCAGACTTGTTGCTCGAGCCTTGTAGTCTCTAATTACTAGCATTTAAGGTTCATTTTAGTTTGATTGAGTTTTGTTTCACTCCTTGCGCTCGCACTTCGCCTCCTCGTTCGATTGGGGCGTTACGAATAATACTTGATTCATAACCTTTGAGTGAACCAAGCCGAATTACAGTACTTAGTATTTCCGCACCGCTCACTTCCGTAGAGACAGAAGAAGATAGCGCTATCGAACTCGGCTCGGTCGTTCCCATCCGGATATATAGAAAAATATTTTACATAGTTATATGAATTGTGTCAATAATGTTGTTTAGAACCTTTTCTAAACATACAAAACGAATCTGTGTAGATTTCGTCTCTGAATTTTTTTTCTATCTGCCTGACATGTTTTTCTGTTTTAAATAAAATAAAACGCTGTATATTTTTATCACGCATTTTATTGTACATGCGGAAGTATTGTTAGAAGAATCAATGGCGTAATGCTAAAAATTTTGTAGGAATTATAATTTATATACGTGTGTAGGTACTTGTTTTTAGTTTTTTTATTTTCTCGAAATTCCGCTGTATTGGGATAAGTTATCTACGCTGCAATAATTATGCTCTTTACCTTCCCTACATGTAATATAAATCACACTTCCATGACATGTATAAGTTGATCCTATTCAATTGTTTTTGCTAGGGTTGGCACAAAATCCGGGTTTTTTTTATTCAAGATTTATTCGGTGCTCATTTTTAGGTACAACGTAATTTAAATATATAATTTAACGCGCATAATATTTTTTGGGTTCCGTAATTATAATGACAACAAAAGAAAGTAGGTAATTTTTTGTACACGTAACAAAAAAAAAACAACTGAAACCTTAACAAAAAGGAAAAGTGTAACAAAAAGTAACCAAATAGAAATAGAAGTACTGTATCACACAGTAGATTAAACAAAAATCTGCGTTCCTGGTTTACCGATATTACATATTTTTATTTAAGTGTCACAATGAATAGTGTAATGTATCTTGAAAATATTCGTCGGTGGGGAGTTCCAAAATTATAATAATAATAATAACGTCCACACAACGCAATCAAACTAGAATTCCCTGCACTATAGTATAGATAGTTTTTAACTATCAGCTTTAACGCCAAAAATCACTTAAATGCTGTATGTTTCCTGTGCTATTGGAATGAAATAATAGAAATGGTATGAATTACACTATTAATACGATTATCAACAGATTAATCTGTTATAATATACCAATATAAGTTAAGACGAGGAGGCACTGTTGATTAATAATTATATTTATCAGTCTTTGTGCTGAAACAAGGATGCAGGCCAAATAAGCACTCAAATCCATTTGTAGCTCTTTTACCAACATCCTTAGCAACGAAGTCTTTTTCCATTTTCATAATTTTTGTTTTATTTCTTTGGTCAATATCCATTTTGAAATGTTTTTTTTTCTTCTGTAAAAAATTAATTATTTTGCTTTTGTTCTTAAAATTTTTATAATTTTGTTTGTGTTATACCATAGAAAAAAAATTATCGAGTCAGATTTGCTCAATGGACTATTGGCCACACAGGCACGATAGCGATGACACATATTCACCCTTTTGAAACCGCTTTAGTGAATGCGCGTAGTGTAAAATAAAATAAAAAAATGCATAAAGTCGATGATTTAAATTCAAAGATTTTGAGCCAAAATCTTAATCCAAGCTTCAAATTTATCAAAATTTCCACTATTTTAAAATGTTTATAAAAACCTCTGTATTTTTACACTATATTTTAAGTTTTCAGCAGCTTTTGTAAAGAAACCTCTCGAGTCATGGAAACACAAGAAGTCCACTGCTGGATATAGGCCTCCTCCATGCATTTCCAAAAAGACCAGTTGGAAGCGGATTTCATCCAGCGTCTTCCTGGCACTTGGATGAGGTCATCTGTCGGCTGGTCGTCCTACGCAGCGCTTGCCGATATGTGGTCTCCATTCGAGAACTTTTCGGCCCCATCGGCCATTAGTTCTGCTTGCTATGTGCCCCGCCCACTGTCACTTCAACTAAGTAATCCGCTGGGCTAAGGTGACTTTCGTTCCTCTACGAATCTCATCATTTCTGATTCGATATCGTAGAGAAAGCATAGGCCTTTCCATAGCTATTTGCGTGACCTTGAGCTTTCTTAGGAGGCCCATGATAGTGAGAGGCCACGTTTCAGTGCCTTAAGTCATCACTGGTTGTATAATTTTGTCTTGAGTGATTGATGTATATTAGACGAAAGGACTTTTCTAAGTTTCCCGAATGCTGCCCAGCCAAGTTGGATTCGACCTCTTTCACAAAGTTGGACCGGCCTAGTTGGACTGTTTGTCCTGAGTAGACGTATTCGTCTACAACTTCGAGAGTCGAGTTCCCCAATGTTATTGGGGTGGGCACAAAACGAGCATTCGATATGACCTTCGTTTTGTCCATGTTCATTTCAAGGCCCACCCGTTGGGAAACTCGACTGAGGTCTTCGAGCATTATGCCGAGGTCTTCCATCGTTTCTGCCATGACTACTATATCGTCGGCAAATCGAAGGTGAGTGATGTACTCGCCATTGATATTGATGCCGCGTCCCTGACATTCCAGAAGCTTGAAGGTATCTTCCAGTCCGTTTGTGAACATTTTTGGAGAGATAACGTCTCCCTGTCTTACGCCCTTTTTCAATGGAATTGCCTCCGAATTCTGTTCCTGTACTCGGACCGACATAGTGGTTCTGTGGTCATAGTGGACTGTTGTACAAGCATTTTAGCACCTCGATATACCGATAGTCAATACGGCAACGCTGGAGAGACTCGAGCACTGTCCATAACTCGATCGAATCGAAGGCTTTCTCAAAGTCCACAAACGCAAAGCATAATGGCAAATTATACTCCTCAGTCTTCTGTATAATTTGCCGCAACGTGTGGATGTGGTCTAATGGTACTAAAGCCCTTTCGGAAACCGGCTTGTTCGGGAGGCTGGAAGTCATCAAAACTGCGTTCAATACATGGCGCAGAGTAGTCATCAGCGACCGCAAAAACCTCCAATACTAATTTTCATAGAAAAACGGAGCCAGAGATAAAAATCAGAATTTTTAAATTTTTAGGAGCCAGCTTGAAATTTGACTTACGCCATTTTGTAAAAAGTAAGTTAACGTTGTCATCCAACCCAAGGTCTTATTCAACATTTGTTCGACAAGACTACCCCGTAATGTTACCGTTTTCTCAGGCTTTGACAAAAAAGCTGTAGAGACCGGATTTTCCAAGTCAGATTTTTCTTATCGGTTTGAGGGATCACCCTGTAAGGATGGAAATTCCAAGTTTACACCATATGTGGAACTTGGAAATCTTTTAGCACCTGATAAGACCGAAATTAGAACAACCAAAAATTCAAGAATTTTCACACGTCTACTTATTTTAGCATTCAAACGCTGTGTGACTATAAAGTTGATACCATATTAGTCCAGCCGCTAGACCAGCGGGGCCCGGTGGCAAAACCTGCATTAGGTGTTGGTTGAAAATTTAAGCAATTTTACTTTTCAATCGGCACTATTAAATTTGCCATAAAAATTAATTTACGTCACCGTCCTATCTAGGGTTTATGCAACGAGTTTATGTTGTTTTAAAAGACCACCCCTAAGTGTTACCATTATCCCAAGCCGTTGAAAAAAAAAGAAACTCATGGAGACCAGCTTCTCCAAGTTTTCGATTTTCTCCGTCGGTTTTAGCAAAAAAACTAATCGTATAGAAAATTTCAAGTTAGTAACATCAAAATGGGACAACAATTTTATCTAGGTGTTTTTCGCTGATCAACTTTATGTACCTATATACATTCTTCACGTCACACCGTGTACATAAAGTTGTTATATGCGATGTATATCATGTTACTATTTTAATTAATATCAATAATAACGGCACCAGGTATTTACATATTTTTTTCAAAATCAAATCAGATCCGGATTATAAATTACTATCTGAGAGCGTGACAACCCTAACGACGTAAAATCCGGATAACAATTAAAATGGTCGTAATTTCTACTTTCCATGGAATTGGCATTAGAAATATATTTTTTATTTCATATGGGGAAGTCGCTTCCTACGTTCCAATTCTGCCACTGAGTCCCGAAATACATCCATGTGAAATCAAAGTCAAATTCACTTTATTGAAAAAAGATAAGATGATTTTTTTTCACTTTTTGACATAAAAACCTGTTGTTGTGCAAAAACATGTACTATTTCATAAGTAGGTAGGTAAATAAATACGCACTTACTAAACATGTGATTTTTGTTTGAAAGCTATTCTTTCTACAAAGCATAGATAAGTTTTGAAGAGATGTACCTACCTTTATCTTTTTTGTTTGTAATGAATGACGCATGCTATACAAGAAGGCATTAGATTGAAGTCTATTCAATCTACGCGTACGCGGGCGGGCTGGCGAGCCGGCTAGAAAAGTAGAAACCGCTGGGCTCGCTCGACGCGTTCGAAATTCGGCTATATATGTGTGCGTTTGGCGGCGTGTGCTTACGCGAAGGGAATGAGACTGTGTGTGTGCGGCAGCGCGAGCGTCTTTCTATGGAGATTACTACTAGGAATTAATTCAGTCGTGTCATCTAGCGGCGAAATGTTGAAGTGCTGCACACCTGTGTCAAACGCTCAAGGTCATCGGCACAGGGAAAAATCTTAATTAATATATAAATGATAAAAATATACAAATAACTAATTTTTAGTAGCAATTCTCATACAAAATTACCGATTGTAGGCCAAGGACGTGGGGCGAGGGACCGAAAAAGACGCCGCATCTTTCCAATTCACTTTCGTACAAAATGTACTGGGTCAAGTTTCATAAAACTATAATTTCGTAGTTTATTATGACAATTCGAAGTACACTGCGCAGCAGAGTCTATTTTTTAATCTGTGGGTTAATCGGCTTTGCAATGTACATCGAATTGTCATAGTCACAATGAATTGTAGTTCTATGAAACAGGCTCCTGAAGGGATGGGTCTTTTCCGCGCCCTCGCCCCACGTCCCATGTCCGAACAAAACAAAAAAATATTATATAGCTATAATATTAGTCCAATCGGTGGAGACATTTTCGAGTGTTTGCAAGACCAACGCACGGCAACTGATTTTTGTAGTAGTGATCGAGCTTCAATCGTTAGAAAAACATACAATATAAAATCCCAATTCTTGTATTTTTTTATTTAAGTAAATAACTAAAAAAGAAAAGTAAAAAGGAAACCGATCATTTACTAGTATTCGAACCAAGAGCTCTCTGCCGTTCAAGGGACGCCTCTTCCCATCCGAGCTATTGTAACATTACCAACCTAAGCGAAACATCGTTAGTATTTGTGCCTAAATCACGGTAAAAGTGAGGTTCATTAAAAATTAAACCTAACTACCTATGTATTATAATCCATTTATTGTCGCGATTAGGTCGGCCGCACGCGGCCAGACTTGTTGCTCGAGCCTTGTAGTCTCTAATAACTAGCATTTAAGGTTCATTTTAGTTTGATTGAGTTTTGTTTCACTCCTTGCGCTCGCACTTCGCCTCCTCGTTAGATTGTAGGGTACATAGGCGGTAAATAATGTGTTGGTAAATAATAATTTCGATTGGGGCGTTACGAATAATACTTGATTCATAACCTTTGAGTGAACCAAGCCGAATTACAGTACTTAGTATTTCCGCACCGCTCACTTCCGTAGCGACAGAAGAAGATAGCGCTATCGAACTCGGCTCGGTCGTTCCCATCCGGATATATGTATAGAAAAATATTTTACATAGTTATATGAATTGTGTCAATAATGTTATGTTTAGAACCTTTTCTAAACATACAAAATGAATCTGTGTAGATTTCGTCTCTGAATTTTTTTTCTATCTGCCTGACATGTTTTTCTGTTTTAAATAAAATAAAACGCTGTATATTTTTATCACGCATTTTATTGTACATGCGGAAGTATTTTTAGAAGAATCAATGGCGTAATGCTAAAAATTTTGTAGGAATTATAATTTATATACTACGTGTGTAGGTACTTGTTTTTAGTTTTTTTATTTTCTCGAAATTCCGCTGTATTGGGATAAGTTATATACACTGCAATAATTATGCTCTTTACCTTCCCTACATGTAATATAAATCACACTTCCATGACATGTATAAGTTGATCCTATTCAATTGTTTTTGCTAGGGTTGGCACAAAATCCGGGTTTTTTTTATTCAAGATTTATTCGGTGCTCATTTTTAGGTACAACGTAATTTAAATATATAATTTAACGCGCATAATATTTTTTGGGTTCCGTAATTATAATGACAACAAAAGAAAGTAGGTAAGTTTTTTGTACACGTAACAAAAAAAAACAACTGAAACCTTAACAAAAAGGAAAAGTGTAACAAAAAGTAACCAAATAGAAATAAAAGTACTGTATCACACAGTAGATTAAACAAAAATCTGCGTTCCTGGTTTACCGATATTACATATTTTTATTTAAGTGTCACAATGAATAGTTTAATGTATCTTGAAAATATTCGTCGGTGGGGAGTTCCAAAATTATAATAATAATAACGTCCATACAACGCAATCAAACTAGAATTCCCTGCACTATAGTATAGATAGTTTTTAACTATCAGCTTTAACGCCAAAAATCACTTAAATGCTGTATGTTTCCTGTGCTATTGGAATGAAATAATAGAAATGGTATGAATTACACTATTAATACAATTATCAACAGATTAATCTGTTATAATATACCAATATAAGTTAAGACGAGGAGGCACTGTTGATTAATAATTATATTTATCAGTCTTTGTGCTGAAACAAGGATGCAGGCCAAATAAGCACTCAAATCCATTTGTAGCTCTTTTGCCAACATCCTTAGCAACGAAGTCTTTTTCCATTTTCATAATTTTTGTTTTATTTCTTTGGTCAATATCCATTTTGAAATGTTTTTTTTTTCTTCTGTAAAAAATTAATTATTTTGCTTTTGTTCTTAAATTTTTTATAATTTTGTTTGTGTTATACCATAGAAAAAATTTATCCAGTCAGATTTGCTCAATTGACTATTGGCCACACAGGCACGATAGCGATGACACATATTCACCCTTTTGAAACCGCTTTAGTGAATGCGCGTAGTGTAAAATAAAATAAAAAAATGCGTAAAGTCGATGATTTAAATTCAAAGATTTTGAGCCAAAATCTTAATCCAAGCTTCAAATTTATCAAAATTTCCACTCTTTTAAAATGTTTATAAAAACCTCTGTATTTTTACACTATATTTTAAGTTTTCAGCAGCTTTTGTAAAGAAACCTCTCGAGTCATGGAAACACAAGAAGTCCACTGCTGGATATAGGCCTCCTCCATGCATTTCCAAAAAGACCAGTTGGAAGACTTGGAAGCGGATTTCATCCAGCGTCTTCCAGGCACTTGGATGAGGTCATCTATCGGCTGGTCGTCCTACGCAGCGCTTGCCGATATGTGGTCTCCATTCGAGAACTTTTCGGCCCCATCGGTCATTAGTTCTGCTTGCTATGTGCCCCGCCCACTGTCATTTCAACTTAGTAATCCGCTGGGCTAAGGTGACTTTCGTTCCTCTACGAATCTCATCATTTCTGATTCGATACCGTAAAGAAAGCATAGGCCTTTCCATAGCTATTTGCGTGACCTTGAGCTTTCTTAGGAGGCCCATAGTGAGAGGCCACGTTTCAGTGCCTTAAGTCATCACTGGTTGTATAATTTTGTATTGAGCGATTGAGGTATATTAGACGAAAGGACTTTTCTAAGTTTCCCGAATGCTGCCCAGCCAAGTTGGATTCGACCTCTTTCACAAAGTTGGACCGGCCTAGTTGGACTGTTTGTCCTGAGTAGACGTATTCGTCTACAACTTCGAGAGTCGAGTTCCCCAATGTTATTGGGGTGGGCACAAAACGAGCATTCGATATGACCTTCGTTTTGTCCATGTTCATTTCAAGGCCCACCCGTTGGGAAACTCGACTGAGGTCTTCGAGCATTATGCCGAGGTCTTCCATCGTTTCTGCCATGACTACTATATCGTCGGCAAATCGAAGGTGAGTGATGTACTCGCCATTGATATTGATGCCGCGTCCCTGACATTCCAGAAGCTTGAAGGTATCTTCCAGTCCGTTTGTGAACATTTTTGGAGAGATAACGTCTCCCTGTCTTACGCCCTTTTTCAATGGAATTGCCTCCGAATTCTGTTCCTGTACTCGGACCGACATAGTGGTTCTGTGGTCATAGTGGACTGTTGTACAAGCATTTTAGCACCTCGATATACCGATAGTCAATACGGCAACGCTGGAGAGACTCGAGCACTGTCCATAACTCGATCGAATCGAAGGCTTTCTCAAAGTCCACAAACGCAAAGCATAATGGCAAATTATACTCCTCAGTCTTCTGTATAATTTGCCGCAACGTGTGGATGTGGTCTAATGGTACTAAAGCCCTTTCGGAAACCGGCTTGTTCGGGAGGCTGGAAGTCATCAAAACTGCGTTCAATACATGGCGCAGAGTAGTCATCAGCGACCGCAAAAACCTCCAATACTAATTTTCATAGAAAAACGGAGCCAGAGATAAAAATCAGAATTTTTAAATTTTTAGGAGCCAGCTTGAAATTTGACTTACGCCATTTTGTAAAAAGTAAGTTAACGTTGTCATCCAACCCAAGGTCTTATTCAACATTTGTTCGACAAGACTACCCCGTAATGTTACCGTTTTCTCAGGCTTTGACAAAAAAGCTGTAGAGACCGGATTTTCCAAGTCAGATTTTTCTTATCGGTTTGAGGGATCACCCTGTAAGGATGGAAATTCCAAGTTTACACCATATGTGGAACTTGGAAATCTTTTAGCACCTGATAAGACCGAAATTAGAACAACCAAAAATTCAAGAATTTTCACACGTCTAGTTATTTTAGCATTCAAACGCTGTGTGACTATAAAGTTGATACCATATTAGTCCAGCCGCTAGACCAGCGGGGCCCGGTGGCAAAACCTGCATTAGGTGTTGGTTGAAAATTTAAGCAATTTTACTTTTCAATCGGCACTATTAAATTTGCCATAAAAATTAATTTACGTCACCGTCCTATCTAGGGTTTATGCAACGAGTTTATGTTGTTTTAAAAGACCACCCCTAAGTGTTACCATTATCCCAAGCCGTTGAAAAAAAAAGAAACTCATGGAGACCAGCTTCTCCAAGTTTTCGATTTTCTCCGTCGGTTTTAGCAAAAAAACTAATCGTATAGAAAATTTCAAGTTAGTAACATCAAAATGGGACAACAATTTTATCTAGGTGTTTTTCGCTGATCAACTTTATGTACCTATATACATTCTTCACGTCACACCGTGTACATAAAGTTGTTATATGCGATGTATATCATGTTACTATTTTAATTAATATCAATAATAACGGCACCAGGTATTTACATATTTTTTTCAAAATCAAATCAGATCCGGATTATAAATTACTATCTGAGAGCGTGACAACCCTAACGACGTAAAATCCGGATAACAATTAAAATGGTCGTAATTTCTACTTTCCATGGAATTGGCATTAGAAATATATTTTTTTATTTCATATGGGGAAGTCGCTTCCTACGTTCCAATTCTGCCACTGAGTCCCGAAATACATCCATGTGAAATCAAAGTCAAATTCACTTTATTGAAAAAAGATAAGATGATTTTTTTCACTTTTTGACATAAAAACCTGTTGTTGTGCAAAAACATGTACTATTTCATAAGTAGGTAGGTAAATAAATACGTACTTACTAAACATGTGATTTTTGTTTGAAAGCTATTCTTTCTACAAAGCATAGATAAGTTTTGAAGAGATGTATCTACCTTTATCTTTTTTGTTTGTAATGACGCATGCTATACAAGAAGGCATTAGATTGAAGTCTATTCAATCTACGCGTACGCGGGCGGGCTGGCGAGCCGGCTAGAAAAGTAGAAACCGCTCGGCTCGCTCGACGCGTTCGAAATTCGGCTATATATGTGTGCCTTTGGCGGCGTGTGCTTACGCGAAGGGAATGAGACTGTGTGTGTGCGGCAGCGCGAGCGTCTTTCTATGGAGATTACTACTAGGAATTAATTCAGTCGTGTCATCTAGCGGTGAAATGTGGAAGTGCTGCACACCTGTGTCAAACGCTCAAGGTCATCGGCACAGGGAAAAATCTTAACTGAAAGCTGCCACATCGGTAGGGCGCGTAAAGCGCGACTTTAATAAAATTGGATAAGCCCTGATACATATTTCTAAACATATAAATCTGAGGGAAACTCGCAGACTAAAAGTGGTTATAAAACAAAAACTGTTATTGGAGTCTTTCGGGAATTGCTCATTTTAAAAATAACCCTGTATTAACAATCGATAAAAATAGAGCAAAAACAAGTTTTTTCTATTTGTTTAAATCCTTTATTGCATTTAACAGACAGTTTTGCACATAGGCGAGTTTAATGCTACTTAGCATTATCTACCAGCTAACCTACGTTTTGAAGAGAACATTAACAGGTATTGCAACTTACTCGTAAAATATGAAATATACTTACTAATTACTTATTTATATAAAAGACCTAAATATATAAAATATAGTAGGAAGAAATATTATACAAATACAACATAATAATAAATAAATACTTGATACCTACGATAAATAAATATATAAACCTACAGATTTAAAAAAGATATTGTGATATACTTATAATAAATTAAGATAAATGCTGGAGATTTAGGTAGTAACGATAAACTTTTGTTTTGAATATTTCGAGCGACGGGGCCTGTCGGATGTCTAGAGGCAAGCTATTCCAAAGGCGAATTGATGTCACAGTGAAAGAGCCTGAATAACCAGCCGCATTATGCTCGGGGGTACGGAGATGCAATACTCAGGAAGGTCGCAGAAGGCGACCCTCACTGAGGAGGAACTCGAAACGTCCTCTGAGATAAGAGGGGGAGCAGGGGTTGTTAAGAATACCATACAGAGTGGCGAGAATGGCGAGAATGGAGTTTGTGTCGAGTGATTGCTGAAAAGATCGTTTTTACAAAAGACAAACTAGCTTATTCGATTCCTACGTTCGTTTTGCTATGTCTTTCAAGCCACCCAAACTTTATTTATTTATGTGTTAATGTTATATACCGCGGTGGTAACCTAGTGGGTAGAACATTGGACTCGGAAGCGGGAGACCCAGGTTCGATTCCCAGTGCGGGCATGTACCTATGACTTTTCTTTCTAAGTTATGTACATTTGTGAAGTTATAGTAGCAATACCACTCGCTACCGGTGAAGGAAAACATCGTGAGGAAACCTGGGTGTCTGAGCTATTCACATACCTCAGCGCTTGAAATCGCCAATCCGCGGTGGGCACGCGTGGTGATTGAGCCTACACTCTCTCTCTCTGAGAGAAGGCCTGTGCCCTACAGTGGGACGTATATAGGCTGCGTATGTATGTTATATACCGCTCACAAGTCTCTCTATGGTAGCCAAGCCCTATAGAAAACTTGTAGTGTAAGTTCCACGCCAACATTAATTATTTGTTAAACAGTCTGTTGGCTAAATACTGAGGCGGGCTATTTACTTGTTAGTCTGGAGGGATTTAATTTGTAACAGCAATTAGAATAGAAACCAACACTGTCTAGGTACTTACTTATGTATAATAAGGTCCCGAATGAATCCCGTATAACATAATTCCTTAACGAACGCAATTAAAAAACTACTTGTCTCTCGCTCGCACAATACTGTCGTATAAGTTGTGTGAGCGAAAAAAAAATTTTTCTTCCATGTTATATTTATTCGACTGCCTCGTAAGTCTAGCGGTATCACGTCTGATTAGCATGCTGGAGGTCGTGGGTTCGATTCCCACTGGGGGCCGCCGTACATTTGTACACATTGCCTCAGTCTAGGTGTTTTTTCCATGTTTGTAATGTCCTTGGTTGGTTAGCATAGCACAGGGTGTCCTTGTTTGGAACCAGGACAAGTGATAGTGTTGCAGGCCTTAAAATCCGGTGAAATCGGGCATTAGACTATTTTTCCACAACTTGTGTGACTTATTATGAATTTATTATATGCAAACATAAAAATCAACAAATAGACTCTGCCAAACTGCTGATGCAATTTATCGGCAGGCTCTGGGTAACAATTCCTCCCTCTGTACAAGCCACAAATGAAAAACAACGTTTCACAGTTGATTATACTAATAATAATAACAACTTCCACACAATACAATCACTTGACCTGGTCCTAAACTTGGATACCCTGTGCTATGGTAACCAGGCAAGGACGACACAAACATGGAAATACACTGAGGCCATTTGTAAAAATGTACGGGGGCCCCCAGTGGGAATCGTACCCACGACCTCTGTTTTGGTAGCTAAGTGCCTTAACGGCTAGACCAACGGGGCAGTCGTTAATTCCTTTCAACAGTTGGAAAACTTTGTTGAATCCTTACTACTTCTTACCAACATTACGCTTTGCTGCGACGTTGTCAGTCAAAAGTTATTTTTAGGGTTCCCCGAAGGGTGCCAAACGGCGTCCCGTTTTTTATTTATTACTAAGACTTCACTGTACGTCTATCTGTCTGTCTGTCTGTTGGTCTGTCTGTCTGTCTGTCTGTTACCAGGCTGTATCTCATTTACCGTACAAGCTAGACAGTTGAAATTTTCACAAATGATGTATTTCTGTTGCCGCTATAACAACAAAAACAGAATAAAATCAATATTTAAGGGAGGCTCCCATACAACAAACGTTGTCTAAAGACAGCGCTCGCCATCTAGCTGCCATCTATGTAACCTTCACAGCGCCGATGTCATGTCGTTGAATGTCGATGTTAAACGCTTCATGTTGGTTTCTTTAGATGGCACTGTTCTCAAATTCGATCTTTGTCTAATGTTGTATAGATAATGTCACGGAACCCCTCGTGCGCGAGTCCGACTCGTACTTGGCCAGTTTTTTATTTGTGGTTTGGACTGTACAGGATGTTAAAATACTGACGTCTGACCCGAAAGCTACGCATACTGAACACCAAAAGAAACTACACTTTTCATACAATTTTGCTGGGAAATAAAATATTTTAATGGATCTCAAAATTAATTCAAATTAAAAATGTTAGCACGCAATAAACACTTAATTTTCAGCTTTCATATGGCACTGAGCGTAAGGCAGAAACCAGCCTTTTGCTTGTTTCAGATTCCGATATTTTGTTTATATTGCGCTTCAAAAGTGAAGTTTCAAATTCGGTTTATAAGAGACCGCCCAAAAATTATTATTATTATTTATAAATTTATTTTATTTTACATTTTTTGGAGATCTTACAGCTTGCAGTAAGAAAATACAATAAGTAACATATTGGTACAAAATACCATGGATTAGTCTTGTAGGTGGCGAAAGGTTCGGTAAGGTTCCTTGGAGAGAAATGTACGATAATGCACAATATTCTGTGAAAAAATGTATTGAAAAACTACGACAGTGACCTCAATATCTCCTTTTTTTAAGCAGCCTATATACGTCCCACTGCAGGGCAAAGGCCTTCTCTCAAAGAGAGAGAGTATGGGCTTAATCACCACGCGTGCCCACCGCGGATTGGCGATTTCAAGCGCTGAGGTATGTCAATAGCTCCGACACCCAGGTTTCTTCACGATGTTTTCCTTCACCATTAGCCAGTGCTATTGCTACTATAACTTCACAAATGTACATAACTTAGAAAGAAAAGTCATAGGTACATGCTCGCACTGGGAATCGAACCTGGGTCTCCCCCGCTTCCGACTCGATTGTTCTACCCACTAGCCAATATCTCCTTAGCTGTTTTCCATTTCCAAGGCATTGTTGGTTTGTAAAAAATGTTTGAAATGATCTAGAGAAAAAACCGGCCAAGTGCGAGTCGGACTCGCGCACCGAGGGTTCCGTACAAACCTGCAATGTCAACAACATTTTTTCACGGGTTAAAGGCAATTAGATCTAAGTATTTGATATGAATTTCAACTTGATAGCTCTACGCGTTCATGAGGAAAAAAGTAATAAGTTTATATTTATTAAAAAATATATATTTTGTAATGTAACTAAAAATTTAAGGTTTTCGGAATTTTTCCTTTATGTGTGCTATAAAACGTTGCTTCATGCCAAATTTCAAGATTCTAGGTCGACTGGAAGTACCCTTTAGGTTTTGATTCCCTTGCGAGTACTTGCGAGTTTCAAAATATGCAGCTTAAATTGCTGTTTCTTTTGATTGCGTTGACATAGAAGTTAGATTTTGTTACAGCTTAAAGGTATTATAGACTTGAGTATTTGGTATGAATTTCAATTTAATACCTCTACGCGTTTATGAGGAAATGGGTAGTAAGTTTAAAATTATAAAAAAAAAATATATTATGTGATGTAACTAAAAATTTATGGTTTTCGTAATTTTTCCTTTATCTATGCTATAAGACGTTGCTTCGTACCAAATTTCAAGATTCTGAGTTCACGGGAAGCACCCTGTAGGTTTTGATTCCCTTGCAAGTGTCGAAAATTTGCGGCATAAACGGCTGTATCTTTTGATTGCGTTGGCTTAGAAGTTTGATTTTTTCACAGCTTCAAGGGACAGTAGACTTGAGTAATTGATATAAATTTCAGCTTCATACCTCCACGCGTTCCTGAGAAAAAGGGTCTTGACAGACGGACGGACGGACGGACAGACGAACAACAAAGTGATCCTATAAGGGTTCCGTTTTTTCCTTTTGAGGTACGGAACCCTAATATATGTTAGGGAGTAGGGTTAGTTTATTGACACCCGGTAGGTGTAGTTTCCCAAGAACTTTTTCGTGTAGCTCCAGTAACTCCTCGTACTATTTTTATAGTCCGCACTGATTTTTTTGGCGGTAAAGTGGACATAGCCACAGATCATTTGCACATCGCTTACTGTCTTTAACAGTCTATGTGTGAGTAATTGACGTAGTGTGATGCGTACTGATGTGCAAAGTAGAAAAAATTTATTCGATTAATAAGTTCCGACCAACTGCAGGAATAAGAGATACAATTTATTACTCAGTTTACCAACGTACATTGTATGTATTTAGGGTATTTACACGTTAATTAATTTATAATGCTTACCCGATTTCGTTTGGTTTATTAAACATCTAAAAAAAATTGTTATTTCATAGGCTGCCATGAGATAGGTACAGAGTATAGTAAAAACAACATACATACATACATGAACTCACGCCTGTATCCCAGAGGAGTAGGCAGAGACCAGGGACTGCCACTTGCCACGATCCTGACAGATCACTTTCGCTTCCTCAACATTCATTAGTCGTTGCACGCACGCACGCCGGTTTCGGGTACTTTTTATCTTGCCCTTTGATAATACATCCCCTAATTTGTTGAAATATGTCCGCCTGGGTCATCCCTTACCGGCCCTTCCACCCACATTCGCTCGATTCTCTATCTCTATCTCTCTATCTATCTATTCTCTTTCAGTTCACAATATTTTCTAATCAAACTATTGCGTATCCTGTCATTTAAAGTAACACCATATATACTTCTCAAGGACCTCATTTCTACTGCATTAATCCTACTTTCTTGCTTCTTTTGCCATACCCAAGTCTCACTATCATATATAAGTGTTGGGACCAGGACTCCATTATGGATAGCCAATCTAGCTCTTTTGGAGATGTTTTTTTGGAGCGCAAAGCACGGTTTACACAATTTTCCGCTTTTACTCATCTTTCTATATCACCTTCACACTTTCCATCCCTGGTAACGAGGCTCCCCAAATAGACAAATTCTTCCACCTCTAATCCTTACCTTGCACTCAGTCATTTGATCATCTTTTTTGAACACCATTACTTTCGTCATAGTCATATTAATGTTCATTGTTTTCCTTTTAAATGCCTCATCCATTACTGATACTTGCGTCTGCAGGTCTTCAACCGACAGTGCAAACAAAACCTGATCATCGGTATATAAATAACATTTGATCAGTAGCTCACCCATTCTTATCCCAAAGTCATTCGCTTTCAAAACAGTCAGGTAACTGTCCATGAATAAGTTGAACAACCACGGGGATGCGACACATCTTTGTCTCATACCCCCAGTAAAAACAAAGTAGGAAATAATGTGGTACTCGTATTGTTATTTTTAAATCGGGCCAACAACACTTATTACTATGTAGGGGAGCCTACAAGATGATATAGTTCTTAGATTGTAATATGCTAAAACTAATTGAAATACAAGGGACTATAGAGTTTCTACGACTTCCATAGAAGTAGAGCTGAATCGCTTCTCGCTTCAATTTTATCAGTGTACTTTCGTTCCCTTCAACGATCTGTCTCTCCAACCATTTGACGAAGACTGTAAGGTGTGATAAGATTTTTTCAACAGTGACCCCCGCGCAGCTCCCTTTTGACATGTAAAATTAGTCATTGCGCAGGAATTGAAGCACTCAGCCGTTAAAAAAAATTACGCGGATTATACCACCCTTATTATTTAAGCTGATTAAATAGAAAATAATTCATTACAGATAACAAGATAAAAAGATCCCGAAACGTGCGTGCATGCAACGACTAATTAATGTTGATGAAGCGAAAAAGATCTGTCAGGAACGTGGCAAGGGGCAGACCCAGGTCTTTGCTTACCCTTCCGGGATGCAGGTGTGAATTTATGTTATGATCATTTATAAAAAACAGATAGAGTATAATGGTTTTGTGCACAGAATTTCCAATGGAATTTGTGACAAATAATGAAAATTACCAACACTGTGTCAAAATAAACGTAACACAGAGTATGTACAGTCAACATCACATTAACCTTTACACGCGAGCACCCTACTCAGTAGAATTACGAGAGATTTTGCAACTAAAATTTAATGGTCAAAGTGTTGACAACCGTACCAGCTAATTACTGCCCCACCGAACCATTGGCTTTGCGTTAAGTATGCCTTGTACACATGCATCATAAATACGAGTATGAAACTGTTGTGACGGCGACAACAAAGAATAGAACTCTCAATTAGGCTGCTCTTTTGAGGTACAATTTCATATTGTCCTTTTTGTTGGCAGAGAAAAAAATGTTTAGAAAATAACTCACCGAATCAATGCTGCTACTAAAGACATCAAGGATTTTGTTATCTAGACGAGCCATTCATAATTACAACAGTATACACTTGTTCTGAGAAGATGCTCCTTGGAGTTTATTTGTTGGTTCTTCTCCACAAATTATCCGTAGTGAAGCAGGCATATATCTCCAATACTTTATTTGTTCATTGAGAAGAAATAAATATATATTGTCTTTGAGTTTAGCTCACAAGTTATTGTATTGTATTTAAAGATTTTATTAAGAAGAAAATAACATAGGTTGACAGATTTGCCAAACTGCGCAGCAGTTTATCGGCAGTTGTTGACTTGTATAAGTGTTAGATATCATTATAACATTTATTTATCTAATAACTCAGTTCCGGAATCACTTACTTGAGGTCAGAGACGAGCAACTGACGACGACGCGAGCTCCGTGTCTAATTACCATGAATGAGAGCACCATCTGATCGGACTCTTCCGATCAAAGTTCAAGTAAGTGATTCTGGAACTAAGTTAATAATGTGTAGTGCTTACGATAGATTTAATTGAAAAATTTATTTATTGGAATGTAGGTACGGTACAATATGCAATTTTGGCGTCGAAAACATCTCCAGTTGTCCGAAGGTGACCCATACCACCTTTAAGATACTTTAAGTGGTCTATTAGATGCAAAAATTTATAATATTATTTCATCTTCATCATAGTCAGCCATTTGACGCCCACTGCAGGACATATGCCTCCTTCGTTGTTTTCATAACCATGAGGAGTTTTGCCATAATTGCCACGCTTGGCAGGCAGGTTGGCGATCGCAGTATGCGGTTGTCTCAGGAAGACGCTGCTGCCCGTCTCCTGGTAATTGATTTCCTTAGTCGCCTTCTAAGACATCCACGGAAAGAAATGGAGTGACGTTATGCTTATGCCGGCGCCACACGGAGTATTATTATTATTAATTTTATTTGTCAAACACTTATTAGTATCCGAAAATATCACGCACCAAAAATATTTACCTAATCTCTCAACTTGCGGTGACTTCACAACGAAAACAATTTAGTTATAATGCCCGACAGATAACTTGAACTAAACTCCGCGCAGTCGGGATGAGCTTGCGATGGACAAGTAAGATGGATGCAATTTTTTATTAGTTAATTTGACAAAAGTAAAGTTCAACGAATCTCAGGCTCTGGCCACACAGAAGGGACGTGGGGCGAGGGCGCGGAAAAGATGCGACGTGTTGTATGTATAGAGTTTGCACCCTCGCCCCATCTCTTCTGTGTGGGCTTTGTCTCGTCCCTTCAGTACATCTTGTATGAAAGTAAATGGGATTAATGACTCGTCTTTTCGCGCCCTCGCCTCATGTCCCTTCTGTGTGGCCAGGGTCTAAGTTATTGGTCTGTGGTATTGTGTCTGCCCACCGCTGCCCACTGCTGGGTTTAAGCACTTTCCTCCAAATGCCACCTATCACGGTCCCTTGCCATCCGCAGGAAGTATTACATATATTTCAATTTATAAAATTTATAAATTTTTCCATCACTTTCGTCGCGTCGCTGCTTTGTCGATTGTCAGCCTTAATCAGTGCAAGTATCCACTCATTTGTGGCACACAAACATTTGTCCATTAATCCCCCGGCTTGGACACACACCAATATCTAGTAGAGATACAAAACAATGGTACAATATCGGCCAATCCCTAATCGTTTCAATAAATAAATTTCAATAAAATTTGGAACCTACTCAGACAAGTGAGACAATAATGGTCTTATTTATAAAAAGAACGATTCCTTAAAAACCTCCTCAGAGGCAGTTTAAATAGTCTGTAGTAAAGAAAAAAACGTAACCACAGATTATTTACACCTTTCCATCATCCTATCAAAATTTCCAAAACAACGCCAAATTCCTAAGAAAGCAATTTTATTTATAACAACCTTTCAAAGTAAATATACATAATAGAATTCTATATTTATAATAAAAAGCTTTGCTCGTTTTTTTTTGTAAATCGTGTTTTTTGGAAATTATATATATTTAGATACGATGAAAAAAAGGGAAAAAGTAATTGGACTGGACATATCTGGTCAGGACTCGAACCAGGGTCTCCTAGTTTCGGGACCGCCTGATTTCCCACCTGAGCAAATCCCCATACTAAATTTCATAAAAATTGTTGGAGCCGCTTCCAAGATTCAGATTATGGCAATGGCAGTGGCTGTGGCAATTGATCTAATTCCTTTTAACGAGCAATTCTTATACATATATGGCGGAGCATCGCTTAAGAACGACTCAACCGATTTAGTTGATTTTTGTAAATATTTGTAAAGGTAAGGACAAGGTTTGCATGGAATAATTATTTGGACCACGACTTTCAGCTAGTGCCTTATAAATATATGGAGCACAGATGTTAATTAAAGTCAAATATTAATTGATAAAGCAATTGCTTTTTTAAAGTTCCGTAGTCAATAAGGAACCCTTATAGTTTCATAATAAAACTGAATTTTGACCGATATTTACTCGCTTACTTTTCCATTTTACAATTTTCCGACGTTGTACTTGATAGTTTCGCCATGTCCATCAGTCTGTCTGTCTTTCTGCGGCTGAGAGAAGCTTCATACTAAAACGCTGAAATTTATTACTTTTTTCTTTATGTTCCCTAATTATTCGTAGACGCTTGGGCCGATTTAGAAAAATTCTGTTTTTATTTGAAAGAGCAGACTTCACAGGTGGTTCCATAATAAAAAATATTGTGGGTATAGGAAAACCATTTTTCGACACAAAGATCCGTTTGCACAATACAGTAGGTTCTAATAAGTATACTGTAAGTAGTAAGCTGTAATCCGTACAATTCTAAATAAACCGATCGGGCCGCCATAACAATGTTTTTTTTTTTCACGGTCATAATCTAAAAAAAATACGGTGGTAGCGGAGCGGTAGAACGCCGGCCCCTCATTCGGTATCCTACCGTTTTGTCGGTAGGATAAAATCTTTTTTGAAAGACATAGCAAAACTATAAGGATTCCTTGTTGACTACAGAACACTAAAAATTAAATTTGTATAAAATAAATAAAATAACAAAGAACAACTCTTAGGTACATCACTTATGGCTGGGTTCTCCGACATTACCCCTAAATCACGTGTTTTGACGTACATTTTACTCTTAAATAGTTAGTAGTTGAAATCAATATATATATATATATATATATATATATATATATATATATATATATATATATATATATATATATATATATATATATATATATATTTTTTTTTTTTTTATATCGTATATCGGTCATTATTTTTTATGATTTTTTTAAACTTTAGCATAAAAAAAAATCGCGAACATAAGTCTAAATTATCATTAGATAGATATGACTTTATTTGAGTACCTGGTACTGAGTTTTGGATCATAAAAATATACCAAAATGACTATCACTGAATGTTTTGGTGACGTAGGCCATCAAAGTTCTAGAAATAGTATTTTTAATTCTGTAATTTCAAAAATGCCTACTTTTCCCCAAATATTCACGGAGTGGAGATATCGAGTTGAAATTTAAACCATCTACTCAAGTTTACAGTTCGTTGAAGTTGTGAAAAAATAAAACTTCTAAGTTAACGTAAAAAAAAGATATGGCCGTTTACGCCGCAAAAAAAAAAAACGTTAATTTCGACACTCAAGAGAATCAACATTTATAGGGTACTTTCCGTTTACCTAGAACTATGAAATTTGGCAAGTAATATTTTCTTATGCTACAAGCATTAAGTCCGCCGCATTGTACGATTTTTTTAAGGGCAATAAAAGTGTCAATAAATAAATAATTTACTTTATACTTTATTGCACACATAAAAATACATGAATAAAACACATTTACACAAAAATTAAAAAGTGTACATGGCGAGAAAGCAGCAGCAGAAATAAATAAATTTTAGCAGAAATGAATATAGGGAAAAGTTCAAAATCTATACATTTCTAATTAAATCCTAAAAACATAGTCTTTGAAGTTCGGTAAAAGCTAAGTTCAAGAAAGCGTGGGTATTTATATATTATTTATAATATTTGCAAATTCATACGAAACCCTCGGTGGGCGAGTCTGACTCGCACTTGTTCGGTTTTTTTTGTTGTTGCGTAGCGTTACCTAATTGTCGACAAGTTTCGTACACTTTTTTTTTGTGAAAAACCCATTAAGGTATATAAACTGACAGGACAACGATTGTCGGATCAACTACCACCTATAATAATATAATTTGTACGTAGGTACTTACTTACCTTCAAAATAATCTCCAGAAACTGCCGAAGGGGTTTTTCTCGGGTTGTCTTCTGCACGAGAACACCTTTATAAGTTTCCAATGCGCGCTCAAATCACTCGCTAACTCACGAAATCAAGATCACAAGGAATAATAAAACAAAACCAACAAAATAAAAATCCACCAAAACGTAAACACTATCAATGCACCAAAACTAACCTTATTTCACGCGAAGACATGATACCGTCACGAAACAAATAAATACACAACTTTGTAACACAAGTCATAAACTAATTATAAACGATCAAAAGTAATTTGAAAGAAAGAAATATTCAGTGTTTTTTGTTGAATATTACGGATCGCATCTCTGGG
This sequence comes from Yponomeuta malinellus, assembly GCA_947308005.1. NCBI lineage: Eukaryota > Metazoa > Arthropoda > Insecta > Lepidoptera > Yponomeutidae > Yponomeuta > Yponomeuta malinellus. Next base: position 6,462,540 of record OX371006.1, on the reverse strand, counting down.
TTCAGGTTTTTGTTGTCAAAACTGTCATTTGTTCGGTGCCATGGTGCCGCGCATGCGCGTAGTGGCCAGTCCTTTTTGCGCATGTCGTCGCATCAGTCACCCACCCCTCGAAAAAAAGTTCGCTGAACGTGTAGGATGTATAAGCCCCGCCATGAGTTTTGGCAACTAACCTCCATGGACCATGGAGGTCGTAAGAACAACATAAAAATTCTATTGAGTATACAAGGTATACTATTGAGTATACCTACTCATTTTATTACAATCACTAAAATTATTAAATTGTGCAAAAATTGTTAAACGCCTTAGGGGCGGTGGTAGCCTAGTGGGTAGAACACTGGACTCGGAAGCGAGAGACCCAGGTACGATTCCCAGTGCGGGCATATATTATGACTTTGTATTCAAAATGATTTACATTTTTGAAGTTATAGTAGCAATACCACTCGCTAACTGTAAAGAGAAACATCGTGCGAAAACCCGAGTGTCTGAGCTATTTGCATACCTCAGCGCTTTAAATCGCTTATTTTTCTCATTGTTTGGGACCCCGGAGACACCCAAAAAAATATTTTTATGGTTTTATTTTCAAATTTTTATTTGAGTTTGTCTTCTTTGTCATCTATGGTAAAAAAAAAATTAATATGTTTTTAAGGTTCCGTAGTCAACAAGGCATGTCATGGCATGGCAAGGCATGTCGCCATGTCCGTCCGTTTGTCTGTCTGTCCGTCTGTCCGCGGCCTAGCTCAGAGACGATTAGTAAAAGAAAGCTGAAACTTGCAATACACATACATAATATTAATCACGCCGAAAAAACGGTAGAATAAAATCTTTAAAAAAATATTTCTTTAGTCCCCCTCCAGCTAAAATATGGAGGCAATTTTTTTTCTCGTCTAGACCATAGTTTGTGGTATCGTTGGATTGTTCATTTTAAAATATTGTGGGGTGTTGGAAGAACATTTTCATGTAGGGCTCCGTTTGTAAAATATTAAACTTTAAAGCGCATTTTTTTCCGAGTAGGGAAATTTTTATGGTTTATTTTTTTAATTTCTCTTGAGTTTTTCTATATCTCTTATGGTATAAAAGTTTCCCATTGTAATATCGACACAACACAATCGCTATGTGCTGGTCCCAAACTAGGACACCCTGTGATAATTAGTAACCAGAAAGTGTCGTCACAAATGAGTAGTCAGACTGAATGAACCACTGAGCTATGTAGTATACTGCGGTGAATTAAGCCACTTTCTCATGTTATTTATAAAGTATATTTTCTTATCTCATCTCATCTTATCTTATGTTATCTTATCTTACCTTATCGTATGTGTGTTATCTTATTAAAATTATAATTATAACTATTTATTTACAAAGTGCAAAGCGACCGACGCCCAGGTACTTGAAGTTTATAACAAAATCGTTGACAAACAAGTACTATTGATTGCTTGAAATTAATTCTATGGTTATACAAAAACACGATGAATTTTATAAAAATATCTATTTTTCTGAAAAAAAAAAACACAAACGGCGAAGTTTAGAGTCACATTCATAATAAAACTTTTAATTGAATCCAGCAAAAAGGCTGACATTAGCCCGAGCCAAGTGTTTTAAAGTCTATTAAGATCCTTATCACGTTGAGTTAAAGTTCATAAGGAAGGAAAGTAATTTGGCTAGCAAAGTAACATTACATAACCTACTGTAAGCAGTCCTGGTGATCTGTGACTACAAAGTATTTGGTAAAACACAATGGTCAACCATTTTATACCAACATTGAAAAAACGCCTACATGAAAATCTCGCTCAAGTGCGAGTTGGACTCGCTCGCCGAGGGGTTCCGTAGCGCCAAACTATATTTATTATATCGAGTTAATCTGTTGTTAGGTTATCAAAATTGTGTTTCCTTCATTCACTTCGGGTTGTTTGCGGGAGATCAGATCTACTGACACTCATCCGGTTTTAATTTTTTTGTAATTATTATTATGATTATCACAGGCCTTTGCGTCCGTTGCGGATGATTTGAGCAGAGCCTAAGAGTTACATTTTTGTAATGAGCTGTGTGCGCCAAATTTCATAAAACATAGCTCCTGGCTTCGTTTTCAAAATAGTAACCCGGATATTTTAATAGCTTAACCGAAATTAGGTAAAAAAGAAAGGGATTTGCTTCCAACCCTTTTCCAAAATATTGATTTTTTTATTTTATACTAATTTTTAATTTTTTTTTTTTTTTTGTAAAAACCACTTGTGGTTTGAAAAACTCATGAGCCATTGCCATAAAACTTTAAAAGAGTGTTGCCGTACCGAGAGAAATTTCCCTTTTGAAAGGAATTTATTTAGGCTTGAGATGCGAAGAAGGGGAAAAGGACGTACGGCTTTTATTCCATTGATTTTAAAAATAATTCACTTATTAATTACCTATTCATACATTTATGTTCCAGTTGTTGTGCCATTGCAGCTTGAAGTAATCTAAAATGGCGTATGTATTTCAAATGGGATTTTTTTTCTTGTACGGAACCCTAAAAAATTACCTAAATCATACTGAATAATTTTGAAGAAGAAGTGAATACATACATGCCTCTATAGCCTACGAGACGTGGGAAACTATAACCATCAAAGTGGCAACACTGATGTCAACGCGTCAAACAAACGTCAAATTCACAGAAAGATCACAGATTATATTCGGATGTCAACATGACATTACCAGTTAGTCAAAGAGTATGTAATCACTACGTTATAAGAGTCGGCACTTGCTAACAACACGTTTTCAAAATTATGAACGTAGTTTGTACCAACCTAACAAAAAATAGTATAATACCAACATGAGAATGAAATTGCAAAACATTAGTGATGGACTGCTTATCGATATCGATAAAAAAAATTCGAGACGTCTCTCCCCCTTACCTCATTTTCATGCTTTGAAAATTAAAGTAGGCGATAAATCCCAACACAGTAGGTCAACTCAATTATTTCGAGTATGACATGGTGTGAATGGATTATCGCTTACTTTCATAATGAAAAAGGCATTTTTTTAAATCAAATCATTTATTTAGCATCAGGTGTAGAAAACAATGTCACCAATGCGTCACATCAAAACTTTGCACTTTGGTCGAATTTCAGATCTTTGGAGTCTGCAACAAACAAAACAATAAGTCAAAAAATATATTATCTATACCGCAAAATTGAGCAAAATAACACAACATAAATCATTTCTGTTCTTGCTATGTGGTGTTCGACGTTTAAAATTAAGTAGTTGTGATCAATTTTAGACAGCATGTAGAAATATCTGGCAGAAATCAATCGTCCAAAATATCGATAAAAAAAAGTACCACATGGGTAACTACCGCACTACAACCGGCGTTAATTTAAATTTGTCAAAATCGTAAATTGTTCTAAATAATTCAGTTGTTTTATCCAAGCGCATTAAATAAATATCAGCGTACATTTATTATGATAAACTTGCTAATTTTACCTGTTTGGCTCCAGTGGATATCTGGTTAAGAATATGCCAGACGTACATTAATTTCTGACTCTTCTAATGCCACAAATTTCACATTTCCTCAATGCTTTTCCTCCCATATTTCTTGTTTAATAACTTTTCACGCACTACACCTATTGCTAAAGTTAAAATAAATAAAATAATGCCACACAAAAACGACAAACGAACAAAATTACCGGCCATTTGCAAAATACGTAATACCAACATTACCAACATTAGATTTCACATATAACCCGACTTAATTTTAAATCATGATACATCTACGTGATTCACTGCGGAGTTAATGCCTTTTGTTTTAGCAGGATTATATTTTTTGTTTCAATGTTGGCACAAAGTACGTTCATAATATTTTTTGTATGGAGTGACGAGGGCCTGCAGTTAGTTTTTTGTTACTTCTAGGCAAAGGTATTGCAGCTCTTCAAACCACATCCTTAATATTTGATTTATTTTTTAAAAATCTCTAAAACGAATGAACAAAGAAATAATAAAAGTTGGTTTCGTAGTAAGATTTTATGGCTTTATCAATGGACATTAAAATTTTTCACCTGGCTAGAAATGAAAACATGTCAATTATGCACTGTGTTGCTCACGCTTGCTTGTAACTCGCTCGTCTCGATCTGTCAACCGGTGATAACTATGAAGTGCGTGTTCTACCCGTCACCCACGACACAGGCGGCGCAGCCTGTAGTGTGGAAGTCGCCATCGACCATAATTTATTGTAATCTTTTCTTATAAATAAACATATTTTTATTTTTATTTTTTATATCGGAATTAAATAAAATTTAGCAGAAACATCTGTGGAATAACTTTCGCGCCAAATATAAATCCGTTCAAGCGTGATTACTCTGCAAACATCGAAACTTAAATTTTTCATGATTAGTCGTATTTTTTCTATTATTTCCCGTGTTCGATCCAACCTTTGAACCAGCATTGGCCCAAGCGCCAAAACAAAATGCCAACTAGGCAAAGCACCTTGATTCTCCCCTTTTTTACTCTCGAAACAACAAACGACCAATAAAAAACAGATTCAGTAAAGTCAGTCGTGGGCCAAACGACTGTCATAAAGGGTGAAATATCTTGTATATCAGGCTAAATTTTCTGTCCTACAGCCGACCAGCATAATTTGACCTACACAGACTTACTTTTCATGGTTCCAGACGTTATTTATCTTGTCTTATTCTGTAGTCACAATAGGATCAAAAGACCCAACGTAACTCAATTCTGAGGAGTTTGTAATATTAGGACGTTCCTTGGTCTAACTATGAATAAGCTTTTTTTATTTTTGTCTGTGCTGTTCGTAGAGACAAGACATTTTTTTCTCGTTCATAGGCAAAGAAAAATATCTACATCTAATATAAAAAAATCTCGTGTATAATTTTTTTTGTGTAGGTCTGAGAATAGGTTGGTAGGCTAATTAATATGACAAAACAACGTTTTCCCGGTCAGCTAGTACAAGTATCATAAGACTTCGAAGTCGCCGTTCACTGCAAATAAAGGTCTTTTAGAAATGCCTCGTCCCTGATGAAGGAAGGATGTCAAGTTTGAAGTAAGCAAGAAAAAAAAACGAAACTAATACTAATTGAAATCCCAATCTATTATCAAATTCAACTCTATCATGATCAGTCCAGGTCAATCAGATAGATATGTAAGTAATCATGTGATCGATACATTTTTCAGTTTTATTGTCACTCTATTCTAACGTATATAGTTGTCAGTGGTTTCAACAGATTACCAGCTCCTAGTTTGTATTGGCAGCCTCGAAAAGCAAAATATCTGAATTGGTTGCCAACGTCCGATAGGAGAAGAAAAATGTGATGTCCTCTTAAATTTTTCGTGTGCAATAAAGAATAAAGAACGTATAGAGTAAGAGTGAGTGATAATAACTAATAAGAGTCACCTAAGTCACCGACATAATATCACGGACTCCGTGAAATGTTCCAATTTGAGAGGTCAAAGTAATATGGTCAGTGTACATCGGAAACAATTTCATTTGTATTAAAAAACACTGGGAAAGTAGGAAAAAGGTTTTAAACAAGTGGTATCAGTTGAAGCTGGCGGGTGGCGTGACTTTTAAGCGGTCGTTTTTGAACAGCCAGCTAACATGAATGCACGGACAACATTGGCTATACTTACAGACTACAGAAGAACAGCTTGAGTTTAGCCCACTACTGGGCAATGACAATACTGGCATTAAAGTAAAGAGGAATTTTTCTCAAATTTTTGGTATAATTTTTCGTTTTCAAAATACCGAGCGCCCAAATCAAAAATTCTGAAAAATGTTAATTTCTTTTTCACTATTTCGGCCATAACTTTTTCGTTTTCGATTTTGTCGAATAATTCTTTTTGCATCTTACAGCTCTTGTAAAAACGCGTCTTTTGAGATTTTTTTAATATCATATCCGAGATATAAGGGGATCGCACTTTTTCGTGAAATCGGAGGCTACACTGGAGCTAACTAAAAGACATTTCCAATGTCAAAATATATTGTTAAATACTTATCTAATAAATATTCAGTAGCTTGGTAGGTTCATCTACTGTTTCATGTGCAAACGATGGTCACTCTACTGTAAAATTGAGCGCACTAGGATTACTCCGCGCTTCGGGATGGATTCTGTTAGTCACTCTCACTTCCCGCCGGGAATTCGGACGCATGTCGAGACGCCACTACATGTAACTTGTAAACGGGTACGTGTGCCTGTATTAGCCCATGAAATTATTCTTAAATTGGGAACCTGCACAAAGCATGTTTGAATCACATTGGAGAGGCCGTGGCTAAAGAGCAATCACTTACCCGTCACTTATCTGTTTGTTTTGTTTTTGTGATGTGTCTTGGAAAACCAGAAGGAAGGCCTATGTTCTGCAGTGGGCGTCAAATGGCTGATGATGATGATGGTCTAGCTGTTATATTAAACGTCTTTTATTCCTTTCGATTTTTTTTCTCTGAGACAAATAAGTGTTTAAAATATAACATCTCGAAAAGTAATTCTAGTCAGGTGGTTCAAAAACGTGCTATACACATCGGGCTCTAACGGAAGGAAATGAAGTGACGCTATTCTTATTCCGGCGCCAACGGTTATAGTTATATTCTACATTTAATCCTTTGGCCCATATTTAAATGTACCTGCTATAAAATTGAGGTTTCAAATAATAATTTATGATCCAACATTTTTTACGATTATGTACCTCACTAGTCCAATGTCGGTACTGTGACCCCAACATCTGCTCCCATTGGTTCCACCACTTCGTGTCCGCTGCATCTTGCATTAAGCTGCAGATAGATCAATCGGCGCCCGAGATTGCGTCACGGATCGCTCTTGGGTATTAAACCCGCTACCTACCCTATTTGCTGTGAGATCGATGTTTCGAAGTGTCGAGATTTGTGCGCTTTGCCTTAGTTCAGTGTATTCAGTTCAGATGCTCACGGCTTGAGGAATCTCTCCTGGCATGTTTATTTTGAAGTTCTCTTGGGTACCATACAAACATAATTTCTAGATGTGGGTGACTATGGATTAACGAGGTCTTCTTGATAAGGATCGTCAATGTTTTTCTGCACTCTATATGACTGTATGATCTGTCTTTACACTACTACTTACTTTCTTGCCCCATCGATGGTTTTGTCTACGGCATACGGCATGTCAGCCACTTCCCACAACTTTCGATCTATTAATTTGGCTAATAACAATATTCGTAAATTCTGTTAACAGTCATATGTTTTTTTTTCATTCATTTTTATTCATTCTTCATCAATAATTCATCAACAAAATCAAGCGGCCATATTCTTTTTAAATTCAATATAAGAAACCTGTCCATTTAAAAGTTAACACTTGTTTAATCCTAGAAGAAGCACGTAAAAGTGAAACGAACTTAGTTAACTTCCAGAGAGATTAATTCCTGCAGTTTTGCCGACTTCATGTTGAAGTTTTCTCTAAGGTTTCGAATGAGGAAACTCATTCAGCCAAGACAATGGCCGTAATCTCGACGGTTGGAAGTTTCCAGTTTTAGTTTCCGTGATACTAGGCGGGTATTTCAATTTGCTTTAACTTTCAAAGCCAGCAAAAAATTAGAACAGAGACTGTCTACGGGGTAAGAAACGAAATGTATAAGTACACTGACACCTACCTATAAAGAAACAACTATAAAAATGGGACAAGAATGGGAAAGAAAAAAAAACGACTGATCCAATATTTTTGCACTATTTAGCAGCTGCTTTTTTTGCTATTATAAAGTAACTGGCAAATGCAGCGTAGGACGCCCATCAGCCCGCTGAACCAACGATCTGAGGCGGACAGCTGGCAGCGGCTGGATGAGGATGGCCAGCTGTGGACGAATAAGGGCTGATCACAGACAAATACGAATACTTTAAGTACTTACTCCCCATAGTAAGTGTGACTCGTGTCGATGAGTTCGAACCCCCATTTTCGGGTAGTTAAGGTGATTTCGATTGAATTTATTCTACGAATGTAGATCTAGCTCTGTGCCTTATATCTATATTCGTAGAAGGCGACCTACTTTTTTGTGGTCTGTGACTCTATACATCTTGCCCTCGCCCCACGTCCCATGTGTGTGTTTCGCGCTATAAACTAAATAAATAGAATAAATACTAATAACGAGCATATAGGTGCTGTCAATGTTGAACCTACTCGTTAGAGTGTCAATAGAACACCCTGGCCACTGTAAATTTAAATAAGACATCTGTCTGTATTTTTTGATTCGATATATATTCTGAATACAACACTTGACACAGCAAAACTCTGCTCGTATTTATTAAATTATAATACCATATAATTTAGAAGGTTATGGGCCCAGATACCATAACAAAGTGTTGTTAACGATCGGAAACATCAGTGAATCTGGAAGAGCAAATAAAATAAGTCCACGCGCGTAATTGTGATATTACAATGTCTGAAGAAGAAGTTCGCCCTGGGACTTCAGCAGCCTCGACTGCCAACGCCAAACTAAGGTACCTCGCTACTTCCACCTCAACCCCGTCAATCACGAAATTGGATGGCTCAGCCAACTGCGGGAGTTGGGCATTTGCAATGAAAATGCAACTCACTGATATCGATTTATGGGATTTCATTAAATTTCCTGAAGAACTCCAAAATTCATTGGGACAAGATCAGTTCAGGAGACTCGACTCAAAAGCAAGAGCGAAAATATGCCTTGCAGTAGAATCTCATATATCCCGTAATTCAGAACTGCAAAACGTCTCAAGAAACGTGGGAGAAACTAAAGGAGACCTACGCGAGTAGCGGACTCCTACGCCGGTTGAACCTCCTGAAAATGCTTTTCAACTCAAAGCTTGAGCAATTCCCTTCAATGGAAGCATATATCAATGCTATCCGATCAATCCAGCAACAGCTAACTGATATTGATTCGAAGATTGAAGACGAATTTGTAGGAGTAATAATGCTAGCAGGACTACCCGAAGCATACAACCCGTTAGTGATGGCCTTTGAGCACTCTGGCTCAACGATAACAGTAGACACCGTCGCCTCTCTTCTCATCAAAGAAGAAACTCGCAACAAGAGTGACAAGAGCACCACAAAAGCTTTAGCAGCAATCCCCCAACGTACGAAGAGTACTTCTGCAAAACGTTGTACTTTTTGCAAGAAGCAAGGGCATCTTGTGTCGGAATGTTGGAAAAGGAAGACTAAGAAGAGTGTAAATAATGGAAACAAGTTTGATACTACTAATTATACATCTGATTTAGTTCTTTCATCCTCATTTCATTCTCACTCGACTGATTCTAAAGGTACGTGGTACTTAGACTCTGGTGCCACCACTCACATGTCTAATGAAAAAGATCGCTTCATTCATATCTCTTCATTAGTTAAGCCAATAACAGTGGCTAATAGCGAACAAATCATGAGTGAAGGAAAGGGGACAGTTTCTTTAAACGTGTCCAAGAATGTTCACATTATTGCGGATGTTCTTTATGTTCCTGAGCTAAGCACTAATTTACTCTCAGTAAGCAATTTAGTGTCAAAGGGCTACATAGTAGTGTTTGCTACAGACGGGGCATACATTCTTTTAAAAGAAAACTGTAAGGTTTCTGGTTAAATTGTAGCTACATGTTCCAATCACAGAGGCATGTATAAGCTCAATACTTGTGAAAGTGTCAATTTGACTGTTGTCAAAGAGCCTGTGTCGTTGTGGCATCGACGACTTGGACATCTGAACGTCCAGTCTATGGATGTCTTAAAGAAAAAGGATTTAGGCATACATTATAATGACTCTTTGAATGAAACCTGCGTACCATGCCTTCAAGGCAAACTCGCTAAAAAACCATTCAAAAAGTCTAAAAGTAGGTCGCATAACTTACTACAGTTAATTCACTCTGATCTATGCGGACCAATGAGCGCTACCTTTTTTGGGGGTGCTCTGTATTTATTGACTTTCACAGACGACTTTAGTCGCAAAACTTTTGGATACTTTTTAAAGATCAAAAGTGAAACTTTTACGAAATTCGTAGAGTTCAAAAACCTTGTGGAAACACAAACTGGACAGAAAATAAAATGTTTACGGTCGGATAACGGTCGCGAATATGTTAATGGCGCAATGTCTAATTTCTTAAGAGAAAACGGCATTATCCCTTACAATCCACAGCAAAATGGTGTCGCCGAGCGGGTTAACCGGACAATTATTGAGAAAGCACGAGCTATGCTTTATGACTCGAAGCTACCTAGAGCTTACTGGGCGGAAGCAGTAAATACTGCGATTTACCTTAAAAATCACTCTCCTACACAGTCAATAATAGAATCCCTGAGGAAATATGGTCTGGACAACGAGTGAACCTTTCTCACCTGCGGGTCTTTGGTTGCGAAGCTCACGTGCTTGTACCAAAGGAGAAAAGGACTAAACTTGATCCCAAGACTAAATCCTTTTTGTTCGTTGGGTACTCAACAGAGACTAAGGGTTACCGTCTTGTTGATCCCAAAAACCCAAGGTCAATCACCTTTGCTAGAGATGTAGTCTTCATAGAAGATGAAATATATCCTCATTACGATATTCCCAACCAAAACACGGTTGAACCTAACTCATCTACAACAGTTGATTTAATTGAACTTCAACTTCCAGTTACTTGTGACACCTCGCCAGGGTCTTCTTCACCGCAGCGTGAGAGCAGCAGTACAGAGACGCCTACTGTCGATGAACCTGCAAACGTCTCTGTCAACGATATCCTGATTTCTCCAAGTGAGAACGTATTACCTGGCACCGTAGAAGGTATTACTGCTGAAAATCCTATTATCGAGCGTAGGTATCCACAGAGAGAGAGAAGGCCTCCAGTGCGGTTTGCGGAAAATGCACAGTTAACCACAACTGATTGTGAGCCCGAAACTTACAAACAAGCCTTAAATGATATTCATAAGCAGGATTGGCTAGATGCTATGAATGCAGAGTATAACTCTCTAATGAAACACGGGACTTGGATTCTTGTAGATAGACCGTCAGATAGAAAACCTATCAAAAGCAAATGGGTCTTCAAACTCAAGAAGAACACCAGTGGGGAAATAGTCAAGTATAAAGCTAGACTTGTGGCCAAAGGCTACACGCAAATAGAAGGAGTGGACTACGGTGAAACTTTTTCCTCCGTGGCACGACTTTCATCTATTAGACTTATGTTGGCTTTTGCGGCACAACTGGATGTCAAGCTAGACCACCTAGACGTGGAAACAGCTTTTCTTAACGGTGATCTCCAAGAAGAAATTTTTATGGAGCAACCACAAGGCTTCAATGCTGACCGAAATGGTAAAGTTTGCTTACTCAAAAAGTCTCTTTATGGTCTTAAACAATCTCCAAGACAATGGAACTTGAAGGTGTGTGAGGCTATGAGTAAACTCTCTCTAACACAAGCGTCGAACGAACACTGCCTTTACTTCAGGCGTAATGGAAACGACCTTTTAGTGGTGGCTGTATTCGTTGACGACTTTTTCATACTTAGTACGAGTGACAGTATGAAAGAACACTTTAAAAACGAGCTGAAAAAGCTATTTATTGTGAAAGGTCAATTGAAAGATTGCTTAGGAATGAGAGTGGTTCAAAGCAACAACAGCATAACTCTAGACCAGACAAAATATATTGAAAAATTAATTGTAAAGTTTGGTATGTCTGACGCCATACCTGTAACGACACCAATGGAAGCTGGTATGAAACTGGCTATTCCTGAAAAGGAGGATGAGAAGCTAGAATTGCCATATCAGCAGCTCATAGGGTGTCTAATGTACATCGCAATAGGCACGAGACCGGATATCTCATATGCAGTGTCCTATCTAAGCCAATACAATGTACATTACGGGGAGGTGCATTGGAGAGATGCCAAACGAGTTCTCCGTTTCTTAAAGGCCACCAAAGATTTAAAACTTACTTTTAAAAAATCTGGTCAGGCCTACCCAGTCGGCTATGCAGACGCTGACTACGGTAGCAACGTAGTAGATAGGCGCTCGTATACAGGGTACGCATTTATTATGAGCGGCGCTGCTATCAGTTGGGAAGCACGCAAGCAACGTACTCTCGCCTTATCAACAACAGAAGCCGAATATATGGCACTTGCTGACGCTTGCAAAGAGGCTATATATTTAAGGACTCTAATTAAAGATGTGTTCGCCATCATTCATTCCATCACCATTTACTCGGATAATCAAAGTTCACTAAAACTAACGCGTAACAACACATACCATTCGCGTACGAAGCACGTCGACATCAGGCATCATTTTCTCAGAGAACTTTCGGAAAATGATTTTAAACTGTATTACATACCCACCAACGACATGACAGCTGATATTTTGACCAAGCCTCTATGTAAATTAAAACATATAAAATTCAGTCACTCATTAGGTTTAGGCTAGGCAAATACATGCGTCATTCTTTAAACTGTAAATAAGGGTTTATAGGTGTATATACAGGGTGTTTTTTGTGTATATAGTGTTAATAGTTTTTTTGATATACTGTTTATTGTACATTTTGTTTGTGTACATATACAGGGTGTCCTATTACGGGGAGGTGTTGAACCTACTCGTTAGAGTGTCAATAGAACAAACTGGCCACTGTAAATTTAAATAAGACATCTGTCTGTATTTTTTGATTCTATATTATATTCTGAATACAACACTTGACACAGCAAAACTCTGCTCGTATTTATTAAATTATAATACCATATAATTTAGAAGTCAAATTAGCCGAAGGTCGAGTCGCATTTCTTCGTCGGACGTAGTCTCTCGTCGAGCTTCCCTCCCTCGCCATCCCTCTGGGGCAGCTCGAACCTGGTGGGAAAGTCCACATCCACTTTCGAGAGCCCGTCGCATCTACCGGTGAATCTATCGCACCACAGTCCGTGGGCGCAGCGCTCGTCGAAGTTCTCGTACTTTAAGCGCTCTGTACACGTCTCGTTCGGACCCTGGGAACGTAGACAAGAAGCGCGTGTTCTTCAACTTCTTCGACAACTTTTTTTTATTATGTACCGTATATATGCCCTACTCCAGAGCACGGGCCTTCTCGTAGAGAGAGTATGTGCTTAATTACCACGCGTGCCCACCGCGGATTGGCAATTTCAAGCGCTGAGGTTTGTAAACATCTCAGACACTTAGGTTTCCTCTCGATGTTTTCCTTCAGCGTCAGCGAGCGATATTGCTACTAGAACTTAGTCATTGGTACATGCCGGGATTCGACTCTCGTGGGTTCGACCCACGACTTCCTGAGCGGCCGGCGTTCTACCGTTGCGCTAACACTGCTTCAACAACAACAACTTTTAAAGGCCTATTTTCTAAAGGGTGCAATTCTTGAAATATATTGATTAAAGTTTGCTACAACTTTTGTTCTACGACTTTCAAATTTTCTTTTTTGAATTTTGTATTTATCCGAAAAAGGAAGTTTTTACGGGTTTTCCGCTTTGGAGTGTCACTGTTTGATACTACTCTTTGGTTTGATAGATAAATGCTTATGTGCTTAGAATCGGCATTCTTCTATGTATGACAAGGCTGCGACATTGGTAGAGCGCGTAAAGCGGGAATTTAATAAAATTCTACAAACCATGATATTTAAAAAAATATCAATACGAGAAAAAAGGCAAAGAACCAAAGTTGTTAACAAACACGAACTATTACTGCGTGTTTCAGGAATTGCACACTTTTTAAATAACCTTGTTTATACTTCTGTTATTTTCGCCTAATGGAGGCAATGTACTTGCGGTCTTACTTACTAAAAAACGATTCCTTGAAACAATTTTCAAATGCAGTTTAAGTTGGTCTTTCCCTTCACCTCAGACTACTTACAATGCATGTTAAGAGTGTTTTTGCGGATTCGTGTAGTGAGTACGTCGGCGCGAACTTTCAATCAGGAAAGATAGAGTGGACTGACGAATTATCATAATTATACCATATTTTGGTGCTCTAAAGATTGAAAATACTAAAAAAACTTAAGGGAAAAAATCGGCTAAGCTTTGGCATGACGGGTGTTTTAAAAAAATATATTTTATTATATTATTTTATAGAAGGGAGAAGAGAGGTCGTCCCAAGCACTGAAGATTTGAGGCTGTAGCTGGATACGCAGTAAGGTGACTTGTAGACGAGACGTACTCACTTGTAGGTTGATACAGTATCAGATCAGAAAGAAAGAAAGACATTTATTGCGACAAATTAACACATCACAAGAAAAAAAGGCATAACAAGTAACATAAACAAGTACAAACGAAAAACAAGTCACATAAATACAACATAATACAAAGCAAAGTCAGATACACGGACACACCTCTAAGTGAGTACAATCGACAGGAGGTCAACCTATACATTTTGTTGAAAAGTCGCTCTTAATTGAAAGTCATAGCAAAATCGACGTGCCTTAACAATAGCTATCGCATACGCTAGTCTGTTTTTTTAAAATAATGCACTTTCTAAAAATATCTCGACACAAACTCGAACCTATGAGAATCATTAGTAGCCAGCCAGAGTGGTGCGTGAGTGCCGCGCACAGAACACAGAAAATAAGTTATTATTCCTAGTTATTTCCTATTATTCTTTGTAAGGAAGTTGGCTTATGTGCCTACTGTATGTAATTCTTTGTAATGTTGTCAAATAAAGTTTATTCTTATTCTTATGTTCTGGGGTGCTGGTGCCGCGGGTCCGCGCACGCGCGGTTTGTTGTTTTGATAGTTCGCGAATTTTTTGAAACAAGATTACTCAACTTGAGACAGAGTTTATCTGCCTTATTATTTATTTTTAGTTTACGTCTATTCTTAAAAGTAATAATCTAAATAGATTGCATTTTTAATTACTAATAACGGATCAGCAGCTTTCAAAACAGACAGATTTCAGCGTGTATAACTGATTAGAGTCAACGTATTTAAAGGTTGTTTTGCTGTCGACTGTGCCCTGCTTTAATTTAGAATTTATTTTATTGTCAACTTACACGGAAGCACTCATTCCTTTTGCAGACGTTGTTATAGTAGGACCCATACGTGCAGTTGCTTGGAGCGAGCTCCGGGCACGGCAGCCGCCATCGTTCTTGAGAATTGTATCTGCTGAACGTCATAAGTAGTATGTCCATGGTCGCCATCAGGGGTTATATATATATTCTTATTTATATTATTAATAACTTTAGGGCCAAAGCTCCCTGGGCGCAGCAACCCTCGGGTCTCTTCCCAAGCATAGCTTTTCGCGGCGCCTCGCAAAAAGTATTTTTAGTAGGGAATTTCGCGCGCGACATTACTTACCACACCAATTTCCACGCAAAAGTTTCAACTAAAAGTAGTTTTCTCAGCCTTCGGCCTGATCGGTGCTCGGCATTCGGCCTTGCTCGTCAGCCTCGGGCTTTCGGCCTCGCAAGTTTGTCTCATCTGGCTTTTGTGCTGGGGACCTTCGGTCTCGTTCGTCAGAACTAGGCCGTCCTCCTCGCAAAATTGCAATGACAGCATGTGGAAAACATGTGCTATAGCATTGAATTCAATGGCATTGTATACTTACGAGTCTGTAAGCGGCTCGCTCCTTTCCATCAGGTAGTGCCTATATCCTCCTCCGTAGTAGGCCTCGCTGGTCAGCGCCATCAACAGCAGGCACCAGAGTATGTGCATACGCATCGCTCGCGGAGTTCTGTAGACCAAATGAGGTTTGCCATTTTAGTTTTCATACTTCATTAATCGTAAGGAAACCTGAGTGTCTGAGGTGTTCACATAACTCAGCGCTTGAAATCGCCAATCCGCGGTGGGCACGCGTGGTGATTAAGCCCATACTCTCTCTCTGAAGGCCTGTGCCCTACAGTGGGACGTATAAAGGCTGCTTATGTAGGTATGTATTAATTACAGTGCGTAACAAGTGAGGAGCCGTTCTACTCATTAGTACTACTTATTTATAAAAACACGATTCATTAAAACACTCGATAAACGCCGATTAATATAGTTGGTTCGGAGATTTTACAAGGTAAAGACGTAACTACAGATTAAATAAAGTGCATCTGAGGAGTGCTTTAGAGGAATTGAGTTACATTCTTTTTGTTGCGCTAACCCGTGCTGAGGACGAAATTTATAGGCTCGAAATTTCGCTGATGCCTGCACTTGCCCATTAGCTCAGTTGGGAGAGCGCTGGCACGGTTAGCCAGAGGTCGCGGGTTCAAGTCCCGGCGTGGGTGGAATTTTTAGCCCCTAAAAAGGTTTTTAGGAATCGAGTTCTTATAAAAAACAACCAACAAAAAGAAGGCCGTAGGTACCTAAGTAGGTTTTACCACGGGAACATCGGAATCGCGAAAACAATCGGTTCTACGATACGTCGGCGTCGTCAGTGTTAAATCGATGTAATATTTAATAAGCGACAGAGGTCTGTCAGGATCGTGGCAAGTGGCCGACCCTGGTCTCTGCCTACCCCTCCGGAATACAGGCGTGACTTTATGTCGTAATGTAGTATAATTTTATTTGTTGGATCATAGATCAACCTTTTCATTTATAGAAAAAGAAATAGAAAATGTTTATTTGTCTTCAACAAAGTGAGGCACAATAATCACATATTATGTAAAATAATAATGAAAATTTATTGAGTAATTTGTTTAACAGCATGTTAATGTTATGTTGAAAAGTCACCCGTAAGTCGTAACGCAATCGCGTAAAGTACACGCGTGTCAAGGTACATGTCGTCGTTCGGAATCCGAAGCCGCGAACGTGACTCTTATAAAATTTTACAGGAGACACTATAAACTTTACAAATCATACCGTCGTTGTACACATACAAAAAAAATTGAAATAATGGGTTTTTAGACTGACTTAAACCATCTTAGTCTAAAAACACGAGACACTAAAAACATAACAAATCATACCGTCGTCGTACACAACAGAAAATTTGAAATAATGGTTTTGAGCTGAGCGAATACAATCGTCTAACTGTCAAATTAGTATGAAATTCGACAGTTAATCGATTGGAATCGCTCAGGATTTGGTGCGCATAATTGAGCCAATCGTCTAACTGTCAAATTAGTATGAAATTCGACAGTTAATCGATTGGAATCGCTCAGGATTTGGTGCGCATAATTGAGCCACTGGTATTTAAGTAGGTACTTTTGCATCGTCAAAAACAATTTGACTGCTATTTGGTAGAAAACTATAATAGTAATAGAACTTGCCAGCCTTGTGTTATTCATCTTAATTAGGTGCCTCAAGCGGAAATTCATATTATGCCGCCAAGAGTCCTTGGTGGCCTATTTCGATTAGTCCGTTGTTTACTTTTGCGCTGATAGCCGGTTTGCGTGTCTCATACCATTCTTACTATGACTATTTAAATGACCCATTGTGACGTGTGAGTGTTAGATAAGTGAATTTTTAAAACACACTAAAATAGGATAAGAATGAGTTACATTTGAAACAAAAAAAAATTAAAAGAAAAGCATTGTATTAACTTTTTCTCTGCCGTAGGAACCTAGAAGTAAAAAAAAACTATATACGGATAGAAAACACTTTATTGTACATAAAAAAGGAAATAACACAGGTATTTCTTAACCAAAAAGTGCAGACGGCGGCTTTATCACTAAAAGTGACCTCTCAGTATTTCCATTCACTCGACTAGAAAGATAACAACGATAAACTAACAAAAAATTATTGGCAGTATCGGAGAGATGTTTTAGGGCGAGATAAATAGTCGATTCTAAGAACGAGTCTTAGCTAAAGCACTTGCTTAAGAATCGATTTGTCTATCATAGACAATACTTTGGCACTTTCTAAGTCATGATACTCGGACTAATTCTTAACCGAGGCTGAGTACACCATATTCGATGCTTAGCACGTTCTTAGAACACAGTTTAGTGCTAATTACTCATTATAATAATCTGTTACACTGTTGTAGTCGTCATTGTCAAGAAAACTTTAGAAAACTAATGCTTGTTTTGTTGATAAGTACATAAAATGGATAATCAGTTAGAAAATTTACTGGCATTTTTCAGAGAAGTTGATGATCTATCTCAAGAACCTCTGGTTGATTTACCGCGTTTCGCAAAAGTTTACCTGAGAGATGTAATAAATCCGTTTGAATTTTTTTCTGATGATGAATTCAAATTGAGGTACAGGTTTTCGAAAACTACTGTAGTAAATATTATATTGCCAGAGATTGTGGAGTTAAATACATTCAACCAAAGAGGTTTGCCAATTGCACCGGACCAACAACTTCTTGTCGCATACAAGCCACAGTCAATCGAGTTAGTGTGAATATAAAGTCGAGGGCAAAATTAAGGTCGCAGTTAAATTCACACATAAATAACCAAGAATATTCGCGCACGAAACCACAAACGAAAATCTGAAATGAATGTCAACAAAGCATCACAGAGTATCACCCACTGTGCTGTCAACTTATATTGACTGAACGAAACGACATTCACAGATACAATTAAAAAAAAGTAAATTGACAAGTTCTTAGCATTGGCTTAAGAACAAGCTAAGCTAAGCAAACGTGTAAGATATGTCTATTTTAGAAACACACAGATACTTAGCTAAGTTAACCTGAAGTAATGCTTAGGGAAGCATTAGTACGGACTTAGGCTAAGCAACGACTATTTATCTCGCTAGAGTGCATGTTTGAAATGTACATTCGTTGAAGTAACACGAATTCTTTCAAACCTAAAAAACAGTCTTCTAAAATGTCTCACTTTGTCCGCACTCGCGCGAAAATGTACACGCACTATTACAATATTAAAGGTCCGTCTACGATACAACGATCCGGGCACGTGCGAGCGCAACGATACAAACTAAAATAATCCCCACGTACCTATGTATAATATACAAGTTTACAGACTAAAATACGAGTGCAATGAAATGCTCGCCCCGTGACGGCTGACGGGCCCTCAGTTGTCGCCGGGTAGTCTCTAACTATATAGGTTTAAGGATTACTTTAGAATGAAATAGTGGCGACCGCACGTCACCAGTACGTTGAAATGCAGACCTTAAAGTAAGGCAAGTTTGGTCAATTTTATTTATTTTAATTAGAATCTCGTCACCAGTACGTTGAAATGCAGACCTTAAAGTAAGGCAAGTTTGGTCAATTTTATTTATTTTAATTAGAATCTCCTAACAAAAGCAGAGGCGGAGGCCACACTAGCTGGTCGGGCTGCAGGCTTCTCTTTTTCTTGGTGAGCTGCGTTGTAGGCTATAGATCTCTGAATGTACTCCGGGATGGGCTCAGTCGGGGGAGGGGTGGGCAGGTGAGCACCCTGGAAAGGAAAATAATTTAAGTCTTGTGTCTCTGTTTTGAAAAGCCTCTGTGACTCTGTGACTTTTGTTGCACTGGCCGTTGGAGCGAAAAAGTCCTGACCTGGCGACCGCGGACTGGACGACGCGGCGTAGGCAGGCTCCCCACCAGATAGCCTGACGACCTGGTTACGGTGGCGGGGAGTCGCCGGATGCGGGCGGCACAACACCGGGAAGCTTGGAAAACCATGAGGGATGCCTATGCTCTGCAGTGGGCGTCAAATGGCTGATGATGATGATGATGTGACTCTTGCTCTTTTCAAAGGAGTAGGTTCTCAATTCGTCCATTTTTTTCATTCCTACAACGTTATCTGAGATAAATCATTCCTTTTTCGTTAGAAAGACGGTACCTATATAAAATCCATGAGAAAATCATTAAACTCTTCCTTTTATAGTTTATTTTTCTTGAAGTCGTTTTTAGGATTCCGAAGTTCACAAGGAACCCTTATAGTTTCGCCATGCCTGTTCGTCTGTCCGTCTGGCCGCAGCTTAACACAGAAACAAGTACTAGAACGCTGAAATTTGGCACCGATTTACATATTAATCAGGCTCTGAGACGGTAGGATAAAACCCTAAACACTTATTTCTAAATTATTTTTCTATCGTTTTGTCAAATTTCACCTCTCTAGTACTTGTCGTCTCTATGCTAAGCCGTGAACTGGCAGGCGGACAGACAGACAGACGGACAGACATGGCGAAAATATAAAGGTTCCTTGTTGACTATGGAACCCTAATAAAAACCAAACTACGTTCGTATAGGAATTGTTCCTCGAGAGGCCGCGTACATACCTGAGGCTGGAATCCATTCGCGTCAGCGACGTAGCTGAGAGCAATTGGACTACCGTTGGGGGCGGTGTAGCTATAATCGCCCTGAACCGAGATAGCCTCACTGTCCTGTCAAAGGAAAAGCTTTTCAGTAAATGATTATGAGTATGATGGTCCCAACCGATTTCCGTCCAACACCTGTGTTAGTGGCGCTGGTGTGCTCGCATATGGCTCGCATATGGCTCGCATATGGCTCGCATATGGCTCGCATAACCAACAGTTTGCATCTAAGTGACAAGTTGATTTATACAGCGTCCTGTGGCACCTTTTTACATACTAGATGGGTGAAGGGACCACTTGAACGCTCGAACCTGGGACATTATTTTTTTTTTAGATGGAGTAGGCTGACCCAGCCCCTTTACAATCCTGACAGCTTAGTCGACCTAGCCCACAGGAAAGACAAGACAAGACGTGCGGAGCCAACCAAACCGTGGGTTTACTCACGATGTTTTCCTTCACATTAGCGTGTGGTATTGCTACTACAAATTTTTAGGTACGTAACTTAGAAAATGAACAAAGTTATAGGTATATGCCCGCACTGGGAATCGAACCTGGACCTCTCGTTTCCGAGTCCATTGTTCTACCCACTGGGCACCACCGCTTCGCAAAGCTCATATTAAGTAAAATGGTTTATAGCAAAAGTAATTGTAATTTATCGAAGCAAGTGGACGGGCTTTACATTTATTGCGCGTCCAGCTCAGAGGAATCTAATCCTGTCACAATCCTGCCCTGTACGATAGAAATTAGTATGGAGTTTGACAGCCGATTGGAATCCTTCAGGATTTGGTGGGCGTAATATAGGAGCAGACCGCCGAAGAACTTCTTCATTTCAGTAAGTATCATCTTGTACGCTTAGTGAACCATATGGACCAGATGGACCTCCATCCCTCTTAATCTGTAATTACCTAATGTATTGGGCTATCCATTTTGACAACCATTGAAAGTTCAGAGTAGGTTAAATCGGACGAGTCGATACAGTGGAAAAGTCACAAACACCACGTCTTTTAGGGGTACATATATATGTATATATATATATATATATATGTATGGAGATTGAAGTGGAAATGGGCGGGATAACTGGCGAGTCGGGAAGGTGGTAGGTGGACAGCGCAATCACCTTTATCCCGGAGGGGTATTCAAAGATCAGAGTTTGCCACTTGTCACGATCCTGACAGACCACTTCTGCTTCATCAACAAGAAACAAGGAACTGATACTTTGTTCAAACCACTGTTGTAAGTATGTAGCCATGATATATTGCCACAACTGTCAGAGAAACGATTACCGATAGGGCAAAAGGTTATTGGTTGGATATGGCTGTCGAGAACAGAACCACGGTCTGTGGGCAGACCAGTAGCTCGATGGTCGGAAGATATAGTTGAGTCGGTGGAGGCTCCGCGGGGGCAAGGGAGATGGCATTGGATGGATGAAAACCCAGCAGTGGGCACTAAGCAGCTATGGAATTATAGTGATGTGATGTACGATCTCTATAATAGGTAATGGTCTGCACAAATATTTAACAGGCCACTTATACAGAAAAAGAATAAAATTGGTGTCCCTGAGGAAACATCCCTTACATAAGCAGCCTATATACGTCCCACTTTAGGGCACAGGCCTTCCCTCAGGGAGAGAGTATGGGTTTAATCACCACGCGTGGCCACCGCGGATTGGCGATTTCAAGCGCTGAGGTATGTGGATAGCTCAGAAACTCAGGTTTCCTCACGATGTTTTCCTTCACCGTTAGCGAGTGGTATTGCTACTATAACTTCACAAATGTACATAACATAGAAAACCAAGTCGTAGGTACATGCCCGCACTGGGAATCGAACCTGGGTCTCTTGCTTTCGAGTCCGATGTTCTACTAGGCTACCACCGCCACCGTACCACCACCGCAACATCCCTTCTGTAACACATTTTATGATCGAAGGTCAGCTATTATGTTAATACATTCATAATTGTGACGACTGCAATTTAAATCTTGCTCGACCTTTAAAGGTCACTGCGAGATCTCAACTTTTAGTTTTATGTCAATGAGATGATCATTAAATGTTGTTCTTGATATTATGCAATGACCTTATGTTAAAAGCCTACAAGTGAACAAAAAAACCTACGGTGAACGAATTTAAAGTCACCCGGTAGTTCCATACATTCATTACGGCTTTGTGATTCGGTTTTACATTGAAAGGTAACCGGAACTTTACGATATCATTGGACTTGTATTCGTACAAGGTAGATGTCGTATAGTTACGCTTATCGTCCAATGTGAAACCGACCGATATTGCAAGCATGCGTTATTGTGAGACAAAGGCCCGAGCAGGGGCGTAACTATAGGGTGGCAGGGCTAGCAAAATGCCACGGGCCCCTGACCTGACGAGGGCCCTCGAACCATGAGGCCGCGAGCTCAGAAGTAACCTAACATTTATGGCAATTTTTTTTTTATTGTATTATGTCTTTATATGATTTGTTCAAAGCATTAAAGTTGTTGCTCATATATACTACAACTTTACAAAAGATCGGTGTCGCGCGAATCTCAGAGTTAAAAACCAATAAGTCGTGAAAGTTCCAACGAACTACAATTCATTGTTTACTATGACAATTCGATGTACATTGAATGTACATTTGTAAACTACGAATTGTAGTTTTATTAAACTCGGCCCTGGTTTCCCGTACTCCAAGATTCTGTTAATATACTGTTAACAGCTGTCGGTTATTTTTTATATGCACTTTGACTAACTGACAGCTTTTAGAGTAACAGATTGTGAGTCTACGAGAAACCGGGGGTATCTACTTTGTGTAATAAGAAGCGGTAGTATTACGACCCGAAACCGGCGTGCGTGCACGCAACGACTAATGAATGTTGATGAAGCGAAAGTGATCTGTCGGAATCTACCCCTCTGGGATACCGGAGTGAGTTTATTTTATGTTAGTATTAAAAGTAAAAGAGGGATGTCATGTAGGACTGGAATTGAGAAAGAAATGTTGCGTTGGTCCAAACATATGGAGAGGATGAACAAAGAAAGATTGACGAAATAAATATATCAAGTGAATGTGGGTGGAAAGGCCCGTAAGGGTTGTCCCAGGCGGACATACTTTGAACAAACAGAGGACTTTTTAGCAAAGGGCAAGATTAAAAGTACCCGAAACCGGCGTGCATGAATGCAACGACTGCTGAATGTTGATGAAGCGAAAGAGCTCCGTCAGGATCGTGGCAAGTGGCAAACCCTGGTCTCTGCCTACACCTTCGGGATATAGGAGTGAGTTTATATTATTATAATGCAATGTAATACTACAGTGGACTTTGGTAACACTGTTTTTGTTTCCGTCTCACAAACCTAAATACGTAACAGCCTTTAAAGACTTACAGATCCGAGGTTGGTCAGCTGGCCGCTCTCCTGGGCCGCGATGCCGTTGCTAGTCTCATAGTTCCAGTTGTATGCGTTGGGAGCTACGTCGACGGCCTGCCTGACGATGTCGGCGTTGGCCTCCGGGTTCTTGAGCTGCAGGTGGGACACGTCAGCCTGGGCCGCAACCACTAGAGCGAGAGCGACGGCGAGGAACTTCTGTTGGTGTGACAGGGAGAGCGAGTATTTAGTTTCTTCACTTCTTTTCCTCTTCTTTGGCATTATATTTAATGGCGTAAAAAATGGTTCTCATGTCATTGGAGAGGCTATGTTAAAAGATAAGTGGCCGTGGTATATTTTTTTCTCTACGACTCATACTTTTGGTAATATGACCTGTCGAAAACTAATTTAAGTCACTTGGTACAAAAATGAGGGCTTAAACTATGACGTCAAAAGGTGCTAGTAGTGCTTTATGTTGAAGTGTCTATTAATATTTGAGTTATCTGGTAGAATAATATTTTTTACGAATTTAATCTAAACAATTTTTTAAAAAAACGTTTATCATTTAATGAAAAAACCTAAATCATTTGAACTTTTTAGAGTTCCGTGCCTGAAGGGTGCTAAACGGGACCCTATTACTAAGACTTCACTGTCCGTCTGTCTGTCTGGCTATCTCATGAACCGTGATAGCTAAGCAGTTGAAATTTTCATAGATGATGTATTCCTATTGTCGCTATAACAACAATTACTAAAAACAGAATAAAATAAATATTTAAGGGGGCTCCCATAAAGCAAACGTGATTTTTTGCCGTTTTCTCTCGATCTTTGTGTCTAATGTTGTATAGAATCCTTAACGAGTCCGACTCGCACTTGGCCGGTTTTTAAATTATTTGAGTAACTTGTTTCACATTCTGAGGCCTGTACGGCAGCGATTAATGTGTGGACAGTCAAGTGTAATGAACTAGGACTAATTGGTTTATAGCCGACAGCAGCCTGAAAGGTTGAAGGTTGTTGCTGCTCTGCCACCACAAGACTTACCCCCAGTTTCTCGTACACTGACACGCTGTTAATCTACTGTTGACAGCAGTCAATTGATCAAAGTGCATACAAAAAAGAACCACTGACAGCTGTTAACAGTAGATTAACAGCTTGTTAGTGTACGAGAAACCAGGGGGTAGTATTGCAGCTGCATATAAAACAGAGTAGTCTAAAAAGCGCGCCTTATTCGCTTATCTCTTTACATCCGCTCCTTTACTCTACCTGCTTATTTTACGGGCAATCGGATTTTTTACAGCATCAATAATACATTTTGTCAAATAACTTTATCTAATTTCGAAAAAAAATTACAAGATTGATATTTGTGTAGTGGTTTTTTACATTTTTTAAATATCTTTTACAGTCTTTTAGTTTTTTACGATGATTTCTAAATCGAAACGAAAACGAATTTTCAAGGAAATATATTTGCTTTGAACTGTGACGTGATAAATCAATATTTTCATACAAAATAATGCAGAGGAATTTGTTTGACATCCTGTCAAGAAAAGTTTTGTAAAAATCCACTTACCATTTTGAGGTCTGTCTAAGTTAAAAAAAATCGTGTAACTGTCATAATCTTATATCGATCACCGGTTTTATACTCTACTCTCCGCGCCCAAATTAAATGATCCGACATCATTTGCATGATTTGCCAACAATTGATGTGATTATGATGACAATGAATATAATTTCGCAGAAGAACATTTGAATACATGTATTGCCAAGAAAATGCATTAAAGGTCCATCATATTAAGATAAATGCTGTTATCCATGATCCATAACATGATTTTTCATGTGAAAATGATTACTTTTAGTGATAAGACCGCTGTCTGTATTTCTTTCTTTATGTACAATAAACTGCTCGCTATCTAACTATATGTCTATCTTATCGTTCAGATCGATCTTGAGTTTGTTTAGAACAGCGTCATGCAAGCGCTCTCAAAACTAGTCTTAGCTTTATAGCTAAGAACAATAGGACGCTCTTTTGAGCGATTTATTAATAAACGCCTAAGACCGAAATTGTGACTTTTCTTTTGAAAGGTCCTTATTACGGTAATTTATTACGAAATCGCACCAAAATGCTAAAGGTGTTTAAGGACTGTATAAAATGAAAATCAAAATTTTTTATACAAAGTTACACGGAAACTGTGACTTAATAAACGTTACAAATTAAACTAGGTGTCTATTTCAAAATCCAGATCATTTTGGAGAAAATTTTTACAAAAAATCTCCAAACTTAGTATTTTCATCCCCAAAAAGGCCTTGAAAGTGCCTCCTTTGTTTGCTCATACTACTAACTAATACTAACTCTTGTACTGTTGAGCAGTTATTTAATCAGTGTAATATGGTCGTTCCGAAATGATAAGAGAATGTGTGAAGACACCTCGGGGTGTCTAGTATAAATATCGTCAGTTTGAGGGTCTCGTTGGTCTAGCCGTTACAAGTTTGACTACTTTAAAGGTGGTGTATTCGATTCCCACTGGAGGTAGCCTAACTTTGATTTGTACCTGCAGGTGACCTCAGTCTGGGACTTTTTCCAGGTTTGTTTTGTCCTAGACCAGTCACAAGGTATCTTAATTTAGGACCAGTATCAGTGATTATGTGGTGTCGAAGTTATGTTCTGTTATGAACCGCTCATTGGCCCCGTTTGTAACTGTGTTTGATTTTGTCTGAAAGTAATTTAGTTATTTTGAAATGTTTTATTCGTGCCTATGCAAAACTACGACTGGGGAAGACATTCCGCAGGGAAAGGATCATCGGTATTCTTTGCATACTTCACATTACAGACTTGAGCCGATCTTCTGTTTTTCTCATTTCACTATTCGTTTAACAAGGTGACGGTTTTTATGTCATATCGCGTCTCAGTTCGGATTTGACTGCGGGTCAGTGCATAGAAATATTTTTGTTGTTAGCTATGACGTCATCATCATGATATCAAATCATTCTAACTACGACATAATATACTGTTTAAGGATTTTGCACTCCGCTGCGCGCCTGCAAAATCCTCGCGTTATCTAGGCCTTTAATGACTGGGTGACAACCAGTTGCACGTAGATGCACTTAGTCTTCATATTTGTTTCAATGACACCAACTACCGGGCCTTAGTGCAAATGATGACATCGACTGCATACGTATCACGCCACGAAAACATGTTTGATCTTCGTGACCTTAACATTAGAAACTGGTCAGTCAATAAAATACCCAATAACGGCCTTATTCATAAAAACACGACTCCTCTAAAGCATTCCTAAGAGGCAGTTTATTTAATCTGTGATTACGAATTTTGACTGACAACTTATTGAGTTGGTCTACGTAGGCTTTTGAAATTGCACCGTTTTTCAGTGTCGTTCTTATGCACGTCAATCATATAGGAATTTATTGTAGGTAACAATCAGACTGTGTTCGTCCACTGCTGTACATAAACCTCCTCCTACTCATAGTCTGCCAGTTTGTGGTCTCCCCTCGAGAATATGTGTTCCCCAAACGGCTATATAATTATCGGTTCTTCGGCAGAAATGACGCAGCACACGGGAATAGGAATTTATTTACTGCCATATAATCATGAGCATGGCAGTGAACTGTCACTGCAGTTCGACACTTTTGGTTTGTATGTTATACATTGTGAATCAAAGTCTTCTTATAATCTTCTTTTTAATCTTATTTCTCAAAAGCCGCCAAGGAGTGGCTCTGCATTATTATATTAACGGACAACTCATTATGGAAAAACTTTTACGAGGCAAAAAATCTATCCGTATAGAAAAAGGAAGTGTTAGTTTTCAGATCAGAATTATCCGAGCAAGCGCCGTATACATAAATACCAAAATTGTGTAATTTTTCAACGGAATGGAAGAAAAGAGAAACAGCATTGGCAGCCATATTGGAAAGGAAAAACAAAAAGGTGAAAATCGCGTGACTCTCCATATAAACAATGGATTTGGCGGCGCGAAGCCATTATTGGGCATGATTTATCTATTCGAGTGTACTACGTATGTAAGCTTGTTGTTTTTCAGCCCATTTTCACTTCAGTTGTACAGTCACTGCGGAAACCCACGAATACGCTAAGTCATAGATGCAAAAATGCAACATACTGTTAAATAAAAACCATATTTGTGACAGTTTTCTGTCAGCAAAAAACCGGCCAAGTGCGGGTGAGACTCGCGCACGAAGGGTTCCGTACCATTATCTATGCAACATTTGAATATTTTAAGCGTCTACCTGCTGCCATTATTAATATCGAGCAAAAAACGGCAAAAAAAACACTATTTTTGTATGGGAGGCCCCCTTAAATTTTTATTTTAGTGTTTGCTGTTATAGCGACAACAGATATACATCATCTGTGAAAATTTCAATTGTCTGACTATCACGGTTCATGAGATACAGCCTGGTGACGGAACGACGGACGGACGGCTGGACGGACAGCGGAGTCTTAGTAATAGGGTCCCTTACTGTTTGGGTACGGAAACCTAATTAAGTTTGCCTCAACTGCCTCAACAAAAGATCGTCATGTTTTTGTTGACTGCAATGCTAAGCGCTTAGTGCGGTTTGTTTTGTTTTATTATAAAAAATTGTACCGTTTTATTATTATCATTATTTAGTAAATATTATAGTATAGGCGGGCTTAATACTAATTAGTATTTTATTCCAGCCAACCAATGGGTGATGAGAGAAGACGGGGGGTAGTGCCAAACCGAGAAATTAAGGATGTATTTTAAATAATACTGGTAAAATAAAAACGTAATACCTATATAAAGCAGAATAATAGCATAATCACTATACATTTAAGTTCTAATATATATACATACATAGGGTAGTAGGCCTATCTTCATAGCCCTATTTTTCCACGTTTTAATAACACACTCGTTTAGGGACGGGGTAAAATATGTGCTTAATATTTTGGACTTTACCTTCCACCATCGTGACTTCATGAATTATTCCCCAAATAAACTGGCTCGGGAAAAAATCTTCATAAAGTGCCCGTAAAAACGTTGCCATATTAAAAATTGTATCGGCATTTTATGAATGTGAGCAGATGCCCACAGCTTTGCTTACGTGGAGTTTCAAATCAAAACAATAAATTTCACAACTTTTTTGCATTATTATAATTTTAACTATTAACGTCTAGCTTATATTTTGGAAAAAATCTATTTTGTATTGTGTTCTTTATTCTAAAATTCTATAACATTTACTGCCGTTCCTAAATTTTATCTGTACATCCAAGTTTTAGCATACTGCAAACATACGCAATTTCTCGAGTTCTCGAGTGGAGACCGCGGATCGGTAAACGTAGTGTGGGACGTCCTCAGACTCGGTGGAGCGATGATCTTCGCAGGACGGCTGGCAAGAGCTGGATGAGAGTAGCTGAGGACCGTGCTCAGTGGCGTGCTATAGGAGAGGCCTATGTTCAGCAGTAGACAAGCTGCTGACGCAATTTCTAAAACTGGATTTTGTTGTTAAAATATCGCACAATTACAATAATAATGATAACTTCCACACAATACATTTACTTGAACTGGTCCCAAACTAGGATATCCTGTGCTATGGTAAGCAGGCAATGACGTCACAAACCAGACTGAGGCCATTTGTACAAATGCGGCCCCCCGTGGGAATCGAACCCACATACATTTTTCCCTCGCCCTTTTGGTACTAGGAAATTAAGAACTCCCTAAGGTTCAAATTTCCGAATTTCCAGTCGGCATTGACAGCTTCAAAATACCTACAAGATTTTATGAAAAATAAACATTTTGAATTTGAAACTTTTGCTTTTTTGACCTGACGGTTTTGCGGTATTTCAATAACACATTGTGAAGTTTTTTTTTTATGTAGTTTATATACGTCCCACTGTAGGGAACAGGCCTTCAGAGAGAGGGCTTAGTTACCACGCGTGCCCACCACGGATTGGAAATTTAAAGCGGTGAGGTACATGAATACGTCAAATACTCAGGTTTCCTCAGGGTGTTTTAGATATTATCATCCATAAATTATACTACCCATCCGTCCATTTGCCTCACGCTCTTACACAAGCAGCCTATATACGTCCCACTGTAGGGCACAGGCCTTCTCTCAGGGAGAGAGTATGGGCGCGTGCCCACCGCGGATTGGCGATTTCAAGCGCTGAGGTATATGGATAGCTCAGACACTCAGGTTTCCTCACGATGTTTTCCTTCACAGTTTGTGAGTGGTATTGCTACTATAACTTGACAAATGAACATAACTTACAAAACAAAGTCATAGGTACATGCCCGAACTGGGTATCGAACCTGGGTCTCTCGCTTCCGATTCCAATGTTCTACCCAATTGGCTACCTCACGCTCTTAGAATATTTCCATCTATATTGTATGAGCGAGATAGTTATTCAATCCAGTTCTTAAGTTAACCGTACTGTACAGCTGTAGCTGCACCCAAGATTTTAATTAAAAGCCTTATTGAAATCCAAGGCATGCTGTATTTCATGCAAATTCGTTCAGCAAACATTTCCAAACTCAAAACAACCAGCTAAATTGTAATTAATATAAACCATCAAATGTATAATGTCAGCGGTATAAACTATGTATTCGAGTCATCGATATGTGAATTTAAATTGGTAATTTAATGTCACCAGGCTACTTTTCGGCTCGAGATGAGGAAAAAACTATGTGAGCATGCTTATTTTACTGTCAATTTTCCGTTAAATTTTATAATGTAGCAAATTTTTTTTATCTTGAATTATCAAATAATCGACGTGTAGGTATTAAATACAGCGGTACAATTTTAATTCTACGACATTAAAAATATGTTTATATTCACAGTTTTTTGCTCTTTGTTTAATTTTTTAATGTTTTATCGTGTCTGTTAGTTTTCTAATAAATAAAAAAATAAAATAAATAATTATCTATCTAAGAAATCTATAAAGAATCTGTCATTGGGAAAAAAAAATTGCTGCTAAACACAAACACTATTTGGGGTGTCTCAGGAATTACGCCTTATCAAACTATCGTCCAAGTTCAGTCGGTCGTTGAAAAACTTAGGTCGAGAGAATTTGTCAGAGTTTGCTACAATCACCGCCCTAGTAACAGAATTTTAATTCAGTATATCTAATCCTCTTATCAGCAAGGGGTATTGTAAGAACATCCTGTCCCCGATAAAGTAATAACAGCGAACAGCGTCGCTAAGTGCAAGGCCGGTGCAATATGAGCGCGATAAATTAGCCTTGCAGCTGCACACTGCTCAAGGTACGGTAGGTTCTTGTGGAGACAGAACCTGTGCAGGCCAATAAATTCTGCTCTGATTAGCGCAAACGGAATATTTTTTATTGTAGACCAGAAAACAATTACAGAGACAGCAGAAGAAAACGAACAATTGCTAATAGTAATTTCTTCAAAGGGGTCTTACATTGGATTTCTCCGGAGGAGAAGTAGATATTGTTAGTTGCTGGAATTACGAGTAGGATAGACAGAAGCCAGGGTTTGCCACCTTCTGTGAACCTTATATAAGTAATAGCTAGTTTTTGCCCACGACTTCGTCCGCATGGAGGGAGTAATTTCCGGGATGAAAAGTATCCTATGTCCTTTCTCGGGATTGAAACCATCTCCATACCAAATTTCATCCAAATCCGTTCAGCCGTTATTGCGCGATTAAGTAACAAACATCTAAACATCTTCACAAACTCACATTTATAATATTTCGTATGCTGTCCCGGCGAACTTCGTACCGCCACAGAATCTGTTTATACAATTCTTGCACAATGCCATCTATTTTTAAAAAACAACGTTCGCTCGCACAACACGATCTATTTTTAAAACACAACGTTCGCTAGCACAACGCCATCTATTTTTAAAAAACAACGTTCGCTCGCACAACACCATCTATTTTTAAAAAACAACGTTCGCTCGCACAACACCATCTATTTTTAAAACACAACGTTCGGTCGCACAACGCCATCTATTTTAAACTTAAAATAAATATTATACCACGGTAACACATTACTGGGATATCAAGTTTGCTATGTCTCAATTCAGGTCTTTGTGTATCTGCACGCCAAGTTTCATGTAAATCCGTTCAGCCGTTATTTCGTGATTGAGTAACAAATAGCCAAGCATCCAAACCTCCAAACAACCAAACACCCAAACATCTTTACAAACTTTCACATTTATAATATTAGTAGGATAGTAGGATAGGATAGAATTGTTTTTAGTGATTCCCAAAGAATTTTGCTAAAAATATTGACTGATTGTTATAGAGAAAGATTTCTTTCAAGCTGTTCCTTATAGTAGAATATTTTTCAGTACAATTCGAAATAACTAATTTTGCTAGAGTTTTTTTTTCAAGCTCATTGTTTATAGTTAAAAATAACTAAAGAAACTGGACTTAATTAATATATAAATGATAAAAATATACAAATAACATAAATTCTATATTTACAAATAAAACACCTGCCCCAGGTCACTGTCCCGCGGTAATGAGCCCAGGACGCTGGCGACGTTACCTCTTTGGATGGCCAGGCTTATCCTCTAGCCGAGGTACGCGCCAGCCCTCTGGTCTCCCGATGCGTTGATTAGGCGCGCCGCTAAGTCTTTGAACAGCAGGCGCGCCTCTGGGCCCCAAGTGCCTATGGTTTCGACCCCAAACAGCGCAAATATGTAATTGTTTCCTATTGAACCGTATTTGCGCCGTTTGAGACTTTCGGCCGCGCCAGCCGCTGAACCAGCGGCTCTTGCACTCTGGGAAACTTGAGAGGGTGCCAGCGTGTCAACGCATGTAGCGTCCCATACTAGAGTTTTGACTCATATTTGATAATAAATCAGTCAATTCTCTAGCAAATTTAATTCTGAGTTTACTGAGAAATATTCTAAAGTATGTATCCAAGGTGCGAATTACCGCCTGTGTGCTGGCATTTACTAACATAGCAGAGCGGACTCAGATAGAGCCCCAGCACATCGAAAGTGCTGAACGGGCGGGCACTCTATCCGAGCCCAAACGGTGGAGTACGGGTGGTGGACGCCAGAACGAAGACAGAAGTCTTCAAACGTCCTACGAGCCAACTCGTCGTCCTGGAGAGGGAGGCTACGCGTGTTGCACCAGGGCGGGGGAGGAATGTAAAGGACGCCGAGATGGGTTAGACATAATTAGCTAAGTTAGCTGTAGGCTGAACCAGGGTATTTAAATATTGCGTAAGACTATGGAAATTTCCATAGACCTCGACCCAACAGGTTAGAGCGAGCAACTCGTGCAATTACGGGACAAAAAATGGAGCGTTCTGACTGCTCGCCCGGCAAAACAACGACCTGTGATTGGGTGGACGGCTGGCCCGAATTGTAAATAAGCTGGAACATTTCCTGCATTAGGATAAGCTTTCAGATAGCTACCACCAGAACCTGGAATAAACAACTATCAAGAACCACGGGAGGTTTTCATCAACCTATACAGTCCACGACACTATTGTTAAGGCACGTTCATTTTCCTATGGCATTCAAACCACCCAAAATTCATGGTGTATAAACAATCATGAAAAAAATCATTCCGGCAGATTTAGTGATGTCATGGACCTATCGGAATTGGCTGATTTTTACCGGTGAATTTTTCCGGTTGAAAAATAAACCGTCTCTTCTTAAACCTAGCTTCCGCAGTACAGGGGCGTACGTAGGGGCGTTTCGGTTCTAATTTATCACATTACCTCGCACGCGGTATCGTGCAGCTTCACTGGCGATGGCGCTCCTAATGACAACCTCAGCTATCTAACCTTAGTGTCACTTCGGGTGATTTTCGCAAAGTTAATAAATAAATAATAAAGATGGCCAGTAGTAGAGTTCAAAGATTGAACAAACATAGTTAGTTTCTGAACGCAACATGTGAAAAGGGCGCAAAAGGTGTCGTTGAAAGCGCAAGCTCTGCTGATTTTTTCGTAGCCATGGAACTGTGGAGTGGAGAGCACCACACTTTTGCCGTCGAGGCCATCGAGGCATACGTTTCAAGTGGTTTTTCGCAGTCTGAAGCGCGCCGTCGATTTAATTACCGTTATGGTATTCGGCGATTACGTGATGGACCATCGATCAATCTCATTCAGTTGTGGCTAACAAAGTTCAGAGCTAACTAAGAAACCCAGACCAGGATCTACACCAATGGTAGCCACGGACGAAAATGCTGAACCGTTATGCTGTTATGCTTTCTGCTACTGAAAGTCTCCGTTTATCACTCCATGCACGTTCATCGATATTGGGAATTAAAAAATCAACTTTACGGGTCATATTGTAAAAAAAAAAAATCAAGTTCCATTCGTATAAAATGTTGACTTTGCATTAAGAAAAACTTACGCGGAGGTGATGTTGTTGAGATTTCATACTGCTATTCAGATGGGTAACAAACATACCTATTCTTAAGTGACGACGCCCACTTTCATATTGGACGATATAGATGGTCGTTACTGGGATGCCAGCAATCCAAAGCAAATGCATCAAGAGCCTTACTGAACATAAAGTTACGGTTTGGTGCGCAGTGTCTGCATCTGCCATCATAGGGCCTTATTTCTTTGAAAACCAACGTGGCCAAACTGTAGGTAACTGTAAATTGTATCATCATCAACCCATTATGTCCCCACCGAGGGGCACGGGTCTCTTCCCCAGGAAGGTATAGGCCATACTCCACCACGGGGGCCAAGTCCGGATTGGTGGAGGCTTGTAGACTAGTGGCTCGTCTACTGTCAGAAGTTGTCAAGCCGCCCTAAGGCCTCTGACTTGGCTTAACGACTGACATCTATCGACGGCAGCCGGCACAAACAGCTTAACGTGCCTTGCGAAGCACGGAACCGCTCGGAAAAATGCCACTAGCGTTAGGCATAGACGGCGACCCATCCATGCACTGAACGCGCCCTGTGTTGCTTAACCTTCGTGATCGTTTAAGATCACTCAGGCAGCCGGGGCTACGAGCGATTCAAAGGGTAAATTGTATATCAGAGAGATATACCGAGATGATAAGTAACTTTTTTACACAGGAATTACAGAATTGCCCATACTTAAACCGAAACACGTGGTTCCAGCAGGATGGAGCCACAGATCATACTGCTTATGTGGCCATGAATGCAGTGCGGCAGTTATCTCCAGAAAAATACATATCCCGAAACGGTACCATACCGTGGCCACCTAGGTCACCAGATCTAAGCCCGTGTAGGGATACTTAAAATCCATTGGTAATAAAACAAATTCCGGTTACAAATTAAATTTTTCGTGTGGCTCCGGAATAAGAATAGCGTCGCTCCATTTCCTTCCATGGATGTCGTAGAAGGCGACTAAGGAAATCAATTACCAGGAGACGGGCGGCAGCGTCTTCCTGAGAGTCTATCAGCATACTGCGATCGCCAACCCGCTTGCCAAGCGTGGCGATTATGGCAAAACCCCTCATGGTTATGAAAACCACCAAGGAGGCCCGTGTCCTGCAGTGGGCGTCAAATGGCTGATGATGATAAAACAAATCCGAGCACTGTGATCTGTGACACAACATAAAGAAAATGAAGAAGGAGCCGAAGTCAGCAGGATTCCCCAGTCGCTCTACAAATCCGTATTTAAAAACATGCGAGCAAGATTAGATGAGTGTGTTCGGCTCGATGATGGAAATCATTTAGAAAATGTGGTTTTCAAAAAAATTATCCGCATATTTTGTTGTTGAATTACGATAAACATATTTTTCATTAAAAGTGTAGTTTTTTTTACAATTTTTCGAACTTTGATATCTGCTATTTACATAGGTATCTGTATTTTCTGAGGTTAACACGAGCACTAGACATAATAAAAACTGATATTGATTGTAAAATGGAAAAGTAAACGAGTTAATATGCGTTCAAATTCAGGTTTTATTACCTTGGTTTGACAATAGAAGGGTTCTCATTGGGTAATTTTCGACAGGTAAATAAATAAATATGATTTATGTTATAAAAATTCATACCTACATTGTCTGTGCAATATCTTATCTTTACAAAAATACTTATCTTTCCTCTATCTCTCTTCCATGATGTTTTATATAAAGTTGTCGTGACGTATCTATATCTTCTCTATACTGCAATAGTTTTGGGTGGTTTGAAAGACATTACAAAATGAACGTGCCTGACAATAGCTATAGAATACGCCAGTATGTTTTTTTATAAAAGCATTTTTCAAAAGTATATCGACACAAACTCGAATTTTTAGAACCATTAGTAGCCATCCAGAGCCGTGCGTGCATGCCGCAGGTCCGCGGGTCATTGTTCTGTTTCACGTAGAGGCGACACTATTTGTTTTTTTTTAACAAGATTTCTCAACCCAAAATAGGATTTCTCAACCCGAAACAATATTTCTCAACAATTTTTTTTTATTCACTTCTTTACCTTAAAGTATTAGTCTAATAGATGCCTTTTTTAATTACTAATTACATAACCACCGCTTTGAAAGCGCCCAGAAATGAGCGTGTATATTTTGTTCATATAAATGTATTTATGTATCTTTAACTTATTAATTTTTATTCAGAATTAAGAAAAACCTTTTTAGGGTTCCGGAGTCAACAAGGAACCCTTACAGTTTTCCCATGTCCATGCGTATGTCTGTCCGTCCGTCTGTTCGTCCGTGGCCTTGCACAGGGACGATAAGCACTATAAAGCTGAAATTTGGCATAGATATACACAAAACATGCTGACAAAACGGTACGATAAAACATAAAAAAAATGTTGTTTATCTCCCCTACACCTAGATAAGGGATGTATTTTTTCATTGCTACACCATAATGTTTGGTATTGTTGGATTCGTCGTTAAAAATATTGTTTCTAGGAAAATCATTTTTCAATTTAGGGATCCGTTTGCGGAATATTAAGCTTCAAAGCGCAATGTTTTGTTACAGTAACCCTCGTTGATTATACAAAACGGGAAATAATATAATGAACTTAAGAGGAAAACTATCAAGGCTAAGTAGGCTTGAGAAGTTAACGAGTAATAGGCGACCAATTTATAAAAGTAAAACTTAGTACAAATTATAACGAGAATTACTTTGAGAAATTTGTTAGTTCTATGAAGGAGGTAAAAAACTCCTCCTTCTACGGAACCCTACTCTGCACGTAGCCCGACACGCACTTGGCCGTTTTTTTATGTTTATAAGGGCCGTTGATTTTTATTTATTTTTAATTCTTTATTGCACTAATTACATTGTAAGTGTACAAGGGCGTGCTTAATGCAAGAAGCATTCTCTTCCAGCAAACCTTTGGTTTTAAAGAGACTGGCGACGGGTAGTGCAAGAAGAAGATTAAATACAATAATAAAGTTACGTAAACCTAGGGAAATACATTAACTTAGACTTAGTGGGGGGGGGATAATAGAAATTATTATAAACCTACATAAATGATAGTACATAAATAAATATGAATAAATAAATAGCAACAAAAATACGTACATACATATTGAAGATAATTACTATTACTAAACACGACTTACATACCAATAAGCAATAAAATAAAATAACTGGTGATCGTTTACTGCCTATTCTGCAGATCAAGGAAGTGATAAAGAACTTTCTTTTTGAAAATCTCCAGGGTTGAAGCCTGACGAATGTCCAGAGACAGGCTGTTCCACAAGCGAATCGCAGTCACGGTAAAAGAATTAGAATATCCCGCCGCATTATGCTCTGGGGTGCGGAGATGAAGAATCCGAGACGACCGCATAGAGCGGGCGTCACTGTGGAGATGAACAAAGCGTTCCCTGAGATAGGAAGGGGAGCAAGTGTTATTCAACACATTGTAGAGAGTGGACAAGATATGAGCATTCCTGCGGAAATGGATATTAAGCCACTTGAGCTTGGAGCGAAATTGGGAGACGTGATCATACTTACGCAATCCGAAAATATATCGAATGCATAAGTTCTTTACGCATAAGCACCTTTTCAGTTACGGTGTCACTTGCTGTGGAGGTTACTTTGTTCCGCTATACGATAATGGCAACGTCTGCTATTTAACAGCTATTCAGCCTAGCGTGATCCCTATTGACCGCAAAATCGATTTATGAGAGTTATTTTTACCACAAAGGAAGCAGATTAATTTACCTTATATTTCGTTTGCTCAAAAAACATATTTAGTTATTTACGCATAACTTCCTCGGAAATTACATTACATTACTGAAGCCGAGACTACTTTTGTACCAATGGGAATATTGCCAACTCAATATAATTTCATTACAGGATGTAGTTTTCTCATGAGTTTATAAAATTCATGATAGGCGGGATGACAAAGCAATTTTTCCACTAAACAGATAGCATGGGTTATTTGGCTTTTGAAATAAAAATACTTTTAGAGTAAAGTTACGAAAATGGTATGTATGACATTTCTGAATGACACGAGAGGGAAAGAAACCATCAAAAGGCGTCTAACGGAAAGAAAGAGATCAAAATATCAAAGGCTCTTTGGCAAGCAATACTAATGAGGCTCTGGTCTAATTAGATTCCTAGCTCCTTGAGGCTCCGTACTTTTTAATTTTTTGATGCACGGTGGGCAGGCCCCCCACCAGATAGTCCGACAACCTGGTTACGGTGGCGGGGAGTTGCTGGATGCGGGTGGCACAAGACCGGGAAGCTTGGAAAACCATGAGGGATGCCTATGCCCTGCAGTAGGCGTCAAATGGCTGATGATGATGATGACTTTTTAATTTCCTTCTTAATGGAGCCACTACTAATAAATATTCAGCTGGTTGTGTCCGAGATTCCGTTTGATGGAATTCGGAAAAAAACACAATATCTAATTTGGTGTTTTTTGTGACTAACTTTGCTCTTATCGGATATAGTATGATTATTTGGAAGCCATAGTCTACTATAGTGGTGCAGCCGTTTCTGCTGTGATACTACGGTTGGCAGTGGCACTTTGTTACAATTCAAAATTATAGTTACTTATGTGTTTTTAAGTTCTATTGTGTTTATAAATATGTGAGTGGTTGACCAAAAAGGGACCTAAAGGAACAATAATTGATTTCAAGAAAATCGCGATTGAAATTTCGTGTATAAACACTTTTCGATCACAAAACCTAGTGTACGCTGTGTGTAAGGTGTAATTTTTCCAAAATTGCCTCGGCTCACAAAAAAAATCATAAAAAAATAACTACGGCACCTAAAAATATTCTGGTTAGACCAAAACAAAGCTAAAATACAGATTAAAAAAATCAAATAAAAAAATTACGGTTTCCAATCCCTCCGGATCTCTTTTTGGTCAACCACTCACATATGAATCTATGAAATATATGTATTTGTATATAAACAAAACATTTTCAATTCAATTCAATATGATTCCCAAAATGGGAAAAAAAACTCAACCCCGCGATTCTCGTCTCCTATGCAAACAGTAATTCCTGACAGTGTAAAACGCCATCAGACACTGTCAAATCTCTCTAAGGAGTGAAAACTGCGACTTTAGCTATTCTTCTGCCTTAATTTCTAAGGCCGAGTCTCCAAGACGTTGAGGCGCGGCAATAAGGCTAGATTAGCCTGAACCCTGCAATTAAGTTCATCATCATCATCAGCCATTTGACGCCCACTGCAGGACATAGGCCTCCTTCATGGTTTTCCTGACCACAAAGGGGTTTGCCATAATCGCCACGCTTGCCAGGCGGGTTGGCGATCGCAGTACGCTATTGGAATCTCAGGAAGACTGCTGCCCGTCTCCTGGTAATGTATTTCCTTAGTCGCCTTCTATGACATCCAAGGAAGGAAATGGAGTGACGCTATTCTTAATCCAAGGCCACGCGGAAATTAAGTTGGCAAAGTCTAATACTGTGAATTTAGGTTAACGCACCCCGTACGATGGCTGGCGAAAAGTTCTAGAAGGCTCACTTAAGACTCGTCTATTGTTGGCCTTATAAAAGGCTACCGTTATGTCACGACTTAAAATTAAAAAAAAACTAGATCGTTATAAGGCGACGTGTAATTAAGAAAAAGAAAACAATCACTACTATCAAATAATTTGGCATTTCAGATGGACTTATTGCAGTTGATGGGGGTGCCACAAGTGACAATTTCATACAAGCCATATTATACATACTTAGTTCATCTGTCCGCTATCAAAGACTTATCTGGAAATTAAACGCTTCTGTTCCACCGCAGCGGCGTCGATAGCCAAAATAAAAACGGGGATTAACCCCTTATATTGTGAGGATTGGAGACTGACTCGCGACTTTGCAACTTGCATCACATTTACAATCCTAGTAAGCGGGTTATTTCAGTATCGTTCAACAGATTTCATAAGCAGCCTATATAAGTCCCACTGTAGGGCACAGGCCTTCTCTCAGAGAGAGAATATGGGCTCAATCACCACGCGTGCCCAGTGCGGATTGGCGATTTCATGCGCTAATGTATGTGAATAGCTCAGACACTCAGGTTTCCTCACAATGTTTTCCTTCACGGTTAGCGAGTGGTATAACTTGGCGAGTGGTATAACTACTATAACTTCACAAATGTACATAACTTAGAAAACCATAGGTACATGCCCGCACTGGGAATCGAACCTGGGTCTCTCGCTTCCGAGTCCAATGTTCTACCCACTAGCCTACCACCTCATCGACAGATTTATCTTATACTTAATCGCGTAGAGCAATTTTTCGGAGTGGTTTATGACCAGAGGTCGTGGATTCGATTCTGAAGGCCGCTGCACTCTGGGTGATGGACACGTTTGTGATGCCCTTGCCTGGTTACCATGGCACAGTGTACCTACCTCAGTTTATGTTGTATGGAAGCTATTATTGTTGTTATTATTCTACTTTGACTTCTTCATTTTCTCATTTACGTCAATTCGTTTAATTAGGAGGGATGTTTTTTCGACGTCCCTTTATTTTATTCTACCAGTGGGTCTACGTTACACCTAATAAATAATACTATCAGTCTCATCATCATCATGGGCCCACCGCTGCCCACTGCTGGGTATATGCATTTTCCCCCAAATACCATCTCTCACGGTCCCTTGTCATCCGCGTCCATGGACCCTCCGCCGGCTCAATGACGTCGTCCCACCATTCAGACCGACTGTCAGACTATTTATGAGTAAATAATTATCTACTGATAAATAAACTGAATGGAAATTCATAAGAAAATAAAAAAAAATGGCAATTTTTGCATTTACGTAATGTGATAAGAATTAAAATTTAACACAAAGAATAATTTATTTCCAGATAACTTACAGTATTGATATAATCTAATACGAAAACTAGTTTATGAATCAACAATATTATTACATTAGCTTCTGTTGCTGTGCTAGGCATCACACCTGTATTACAGCAAGCAGTGCCAATTCCCCAGTGGAATGAGTCAGTTTCTAGTTACAAGTGAGATCATAGCTTGATGATTTTATACAGCATCCAGTGGCACCTTCACTCACACTAGATGAGTGAAGGGACCACTCGGACGCTGCAGTGCCTGGGACATTGTTTTTTAGATGGAGTAGGCTTGCCCAGCACCTAATCTAAGCTTGACTAAGCTGTCAGGATGGTAAATTGGTAATATAAAAGAAGAACTGATATTTTTATAAATTGTTATACTACAAAAAATTATAAATACCTACTTTATTGCACAAGGGCTGTTTGTACAAAGGCGAGCTTAATACTAGTAAGTATTTTCTTCCAGCTAACCTTGGGTTATGTGGATAGTGCAAGGGGTAGTGCCAAGAAAGATTTATTGCAAGAACAAAGATAAAAAACATAATAAATAATAATAATTATATAAAACTATATCACAATAAAATTACATAGTTATTATAACAAGATACTCGTACATACCAAATACATATAAAATACAGACTATAACACAATAAGAATGAAAATGAATGAACAATAAAATTAGTCGGCCTAGCCCACAGGAAAGACAAGTCAATACGTGCGGAGCCAACCAAGCGTGTGGTGTTGCTACTGCAAATTCGCAGATATGCATATTATCTTTGAAAATAAACAAGAGTGTCTTCCTTACTATAACAAAGGAACAAATTTTATGCGTTACCGGAAATTACTCTTACCAAGAGAGAAGGTATGACCATTTCTTATCCTATCAATGCACCTCACATGAGTTCTACAAATTAAACTGTACTTTACAATTTATTAAACGCACTATCTAGACTCGATGCTCCAATAACGAGGGGACTGGGGACGTGACTCGCCTACAAAAGATCGAGTTGGACTCGATAAATTCCTATAAACGCAGTTCAATAGGTAAGTCACCGGCACTGGCATAAAGTCTCCACAGAGAAAAAAACCGGCCAAGTGTGAGTCGGACTCACTCACAAAGGGTTCCGTACCATTATCTGTACAACATTTGAATATTTCAAGCGTCTACCGGTTGCCGTTATTAATATTGAGCAAAGAGTGGCAAAAAAATTACGTTTGTTGTATGGGAGCCCCGTTCGGAGTTCCGTGTGGCGCCGGGTTAAGAATAGCGTCACTCCATTTCCTTCCGTGGATGTCGTAGAAGGCGACTAAGGAAATCAATTACCAGGAAAAAGGCAGCAGCGTCTTCCTGAGATTCCAACCGCATACTGCGATCGCCAACCCGCCTGCCAAGCGTGGCGATTAGGGCAAAACCCCTTATGGTTACGAAAACCACGAAGGAGGCCTATATCCTGCAGGGGGCATCAAATGGCTGATGATGATGAGAGCTCCCCTCAAATATTTATTTTTATTCTGTTTTTAGTATTTTTTGTTACAGCGGCAACAGAAATACATTATCTGTGAAAATTTCAACTGTCTATATGAGATACAGCCTGGTGACAAACGCATGGACTGATGGATGGACGGACGGACAGCGGTGTCTTAGTAATAGGGTCCCTTCGCCTTTGGGTACGGAACCCTAAAAAGCACCGCAATCTCTATAAAATTACGTCACCCATTCTAAATTTCTTTCCGATCATCATTACTACTTCACCCTTTGACTACAGATTATCGCTGACTACTTGTGACTAATTGAAGTTCTACAATATATTATCTTATCATTTACATCGATAATCCTTCATCTATTAGATACCGAACCCCGTTTTAAAGCTATGTTAACAAAACGTTATTCCAGCTAAAATACACTTTGAGAACGCTTTTTTAAGGTTCCGTAGTCAACAAGGAATCCTTATAGTTTTGTCATGTCCGTCCATCTGTCTGTCTATCCGCGGCTTAGCACAGACATGTCAAGTACTAGAAAGCAAAATTTTGGTATAGATATACATATTAATCACGCTGATAAAACGGTACGATAAAATAGTTAATTTTTTTTTTATAATTTAGGGATCCGTTTGCGGAACATTAAGCTTTAAAGCGCAATTTATTGTTAGAATAGGGCGTCCCCCCGTCCCCCCTCTCCTAGCTGAACAGTTGATTGTAGAAACGTGACAAAATTCAGGACAGTAGAACATATAATGAACTTAAAAGGAAAACTATCACGGCTAAGTAGACTTTACAAGTTGACGAGTAGATTTAAAACTTCGTACAAATTCCATTGAAAATTACTTTAATGAAGTTCTTGTTAGTTCTGTAAAGCAGATAAAAACTCCTCTTTCTGCGGAACCCACTCACTGCATGTGGCCCGACATGCACTTGGCCGGTTTTTTTAAATAATTTTCATTAATAAGGCGGAGGTGTTACTTTATCGTTAGAGACAATTGAAAATCTCCTTTTAATTTTGACAGTCGAATTAACCATCCACTTTGTCCAATAAAGATAAATACCTGCATAACGCTCCGGGAACGGAAAGGCAAATCAGCATAAAATTGAGCCCCTATCTCATCACAAAGCCATTCGGCTTCATTAGGTATGCTTTGGGAACCCTTTGAAAA
The DNA here is from genome assembly GCA_947308005.1 of Yponomeuta malinellus. Taxonomy (NCBI): domain Eukaryota; kingdom Metazoa; phylum Arthropoda; class Insecta; order Lepidoptera; family Yponomeutidae; genus Yponomeuta; species Yponomeuta malinellus. Next base: position 6,419,389 of record OX371006.1, on the reverse strand, counting down.
ACTCGCACAGATACCACGCTCTCCCCTTCCGTAAAAAACAGCTAGTACAATAAGATAACCGCATTTCGCGGAAAAATCATTTTTTTATTTACATACACACAGTTCCGTGTGGCGCCGGATTAAGAATAGCGTCACTCCATTTCCTTCCGTGGATGTCGTAGAAGGCGACTAAGGAAATCAATCACCAGGAGACGGGCAACAGCGTCTTCCTGAGATTCCAACCCCATACTACGATCGCCAAGCCGCCTGCCAAGCGTGGCGGTTATGGCAAAACCGCTCATGGTTATGAAAACCACGAAGGAGGCCTATATCCTGCAGTGGGCGTCAAATGGCTGATGATGATGATGATAAACACATGCTTAATTACTTATACTTTATTGCGCACAAGACATATTATGACATTAAATAAGAAATAGCATGTGCAAAGGCGAACTTATCTTACTTAGACATATTTATATGCTTACTAATATATACGAACATACTTTAGTACATAGGGCGAGTCTGTAAAATAGCAATTTCACATTTAATTTATTTTTAAATAAAAAAAATATATTAAATTTTCATCACACCAATCCTATTAAGACTTATAAAATAAACAAAACAATAAATAAACATTTACATTTAATGTGTCGGACCGTTTGGGTCCACTCTTTGATTCGTAAATACTTTTGTGGTGACACATTATTTAAAAATCATAATAACTCTACTCATATTAATTGGCAGAACTGACAAAGTAAGTAAGAGGCAGTGCTAAGATACAGTAACAAGACAGAGATAACAGAAGCCCTACTGGACCCACTAATGGAAGAGCAATGGAACCAGCCATCCGAAGGCATTGAAGGTTTCGGTTCGTTGTTGGTTTCACTGAGCGCTTGATCGCTCCATCGCAAAATATTCACCGTTCACCGGTACTCGCCGTAAGTATGAGTGAGAAATAAATGTGAGATGTAAATGATGTTGTTGAATGTGGTCTGTTGCTTCCTTGTTTCATTTTAACTGCTAAGTAAAATTAATATTTTTCGAAAGATGCGAAGTGTTGGATACTCTGCAAAAAGGATATTCTGAGAAGTGGCCATTTTGCGATCGGTGGACGGTGAACATTAAATACATTAATGGAGACAAGCGTATTTGAAAATAATCTTAAGTCTATTCTTGTTTGGCAGTGGAGACAAAAGAAGTCAGAGACAATGGACAGTTAGCGACAAGACAGAGACAGTGAAAGTGCTACTGGACCCACTAGTGGCAGAGGCAGTAAAAGTCTGACGGGGATTGCACTGTTTCGCTTTGTAACAAGTATCAACCCGGATAGCAATCCCTCAAATTGGCTATTCAAAGTAAGCAGTCGGGGAAATGCGAGTTTTATTTCTGCTTATTGATTTCCTTTTGATAGGTGCTTAGTGGAGATTATGGTACAGTTAAGGACCCCTTAATGACTGCAATATATTTTTATTCGATTTCACTCGGAGGTATGGGCTTGAAATACGATTAAGCCTAGCATTCAAAGCGAGCGTAAGTATTTAGGTAAAAGTAGATTATTGCAGGGAACAGAAAATTATATGTCGTTGCCAAATAGATTTCAACCACAGTAAACAAGGGCGAGAGTTTACCAGCCTTCTGGCCTCTGAGATTTAATACCGGCATATAACATATTCTGAAGTAGTGGCAATACTTCTCATTAACGGTAAAGAAAAACGTCAAATCCTGACGTGAGGTGAAGTGAGGTATTCACATACCTACGTTAGCGTTTGAAATCGCCAATCTGGGGTGGGCATGCATGGTGATTAGGCCGATACTCTCTTTCTCTGAGAGAAGGCCTGTGCTCTGAAGTGAGACGTTTATAGGTTGCGAGGCTACCCTGTGCTATGGTAATCTTGCCTGGTTGCCATAGCATAGGGTAACCTAGTTTGGGACTAGGACAAGTGGTTGAGTTGTGTGGAAGTTGGAAGGTTGTAATCATCAAAGGATTTAAACATCATCATTGTATATGAGAGTTAGACTCTAATGTCGCTACAGCATCTTCCACATACTGATGTCACAGGCCAGTTTTATTTCTTTTTCGTGCTTTCTTACAGCAAAATACATGGTAAGAAAGTTTGAATATTTCGGTTAGGTTTCTTGATTTGTAATGTTTGGTATACATTTAATTTTGTACAAAAATATAAAAGAAGAGTGGGTGTGTAATAATAAAGAATTTGTGAAAATGTAGTAGACACTCGCTAACTGTCTGAGATGTTTATATACATCAGCGCTTGAAATTGCCAATCCACGGTGGGCGCACGTGGTGATTAAGCCCGTACTCTCTCTCTGAGAGAAGGCCTATGTCCTGCAGTATATGTGTGCAAAAATATATATGCACGGGCAAAAATATATATGCACGTGGGCTTCGGGATGGGCGTCTGTAAATTGTCACTTGGTTTAACGACATTGCCACATAACATAACATAAACTCACGCCTGTATCCCAGAGCGGTAGACAGAGACAAGGGACTGCCACTTGCTACGGTCCTGACAGATCATTTTTGCGTCCTAAACATTCATTAGTCGTTGCATGCACGCACGCCGGTTTCGGGTACTTTTTATCTTGCCCTTTGCTAATACACCCCTAATTGGTCGAATTGTATCCGTCTGGGTCGTTTCTTACCGGCCCTTCCACCCACATTCGCTCGATATATTTTTTTCGTCAATCTTTCTTCCTTCATCCTCTCCACATGTCCAAACCACCGCAACATTCCTTTCTCAATTCTAGTCACTACCTACATCCTCTTTCAGTCCACAACGTTCTATAATCACACTATTGCGTATCCTTTCATTTATAGTAACACCAGACATACTTCTAAAGGACCTCATTTCTACTGCGTTAATCCTACTTTCTTGTTTCTCTTGCCATACCCAAGTCTCGCTAGCATACATAAGTGTTGGGACCAGCACTCCATTATGGATAGCCAATCGAGCTCTTTTGGAGATGTTTTTTTGGAGTGCAATACACAATTTCCCGCTTTTAGTCTTCTTTCTATATCACCTTCACACTTTCCATCCCTGGTAAAGAGGCTCCCCAAATAGACAAGTTCTTTCACTTGTTCCACCCTTTCACCTCTAATCCTTATCTTGCACTCAGTCATTTCATCATATTTTCGAACACCATTACTTTTGTTACATTAATGTTCATTCCTTTCCTTTTAAACGCTTCATCCATTACTGTTACTTGTGTCTTCAACCGACGATGCGAACAAAACCTGATCATCTGCGTATAAGAAGCATTTGACCAGTAGCTCACCCATCCTTATCCCAAAGTCATTCTCTTTCAAATCAGTCAGGCCTTGAATAAGTTGAACAACAACGGGGAGGCGACACATCCTTGTCTCACACCCCTGCGGATGCTAAACCAGTCAGTATACGCCCCATTTATTCTAACGCAAGCACTGGAGTCTTCATTGTGAGACTTCATAGCTCGCAGCAAGACGCTGTCCACCCCATGCACGGACAGTACCGACCACAGGTCATTCCTCACCACTCTCTATCAAGCCTTCTCCAAGTCGACGAACGCACAGAAAACCCTCTTGCCACCTACCAAAAAAATTTCATTACACGCACAAAAGAGCCCTAAAATTTAAATCAAAGCAAAGACGACATGAGGAAAAAAGATGACGAATGAAAGCCATTATGTGTACGTAGATCTATACCTTTTGAACCTTACGAGTAAAGGGAATGTAAATCAGGGCAATTCTCAGTCTTACTTGGCATATAAAGAGTTATGGAATGATGAATAATATCGCTTTATTTCCCTCTTGTATTTGATGCGAAAGATTTCATATATTCGTCTGATGATTCTTCACTCTCACTAGTTTGACTAAAGGTCCTGCCTGCGGACTAGAGAATATGTATTAAGTCTTAGTAGTTTCACTCTTGACCGACTTCCAATTAAATAAAACTATAAAGGTCCATGGCTAGTAGCAGTTAAAATACTGTTCTTCTAAGCCGTTTAAGTAAAAAATCTACCATGAATAGGCTTTTCTTAAATATAAGAAAGGAACATAAGTCGACTTATTTGTCAGTAGAGCATAAGTAAAACAAAGTACAATTGCATATTCTTTATTGCAAATCATAAATTAGAAAATTAATTACATGGCATTGTTACAAAGGCTATTATTAAGGGGATACATGAGGTTCACTAGCACCTCCAATAAAACAATATCATATCTTTTCTTACAGATCGTTTGGGCAAAATGTTTCAGATCGATCTCTCAAAAATATTAATAGTGATTATTAGGAGCCATGGCCGAAAAACTAAGGTGAAAACCCAACCCGAAATCAGCCGTTTTTGGAATAAAAGCTGTCTATTCCCAGGTGATCCTAGTGACACTAGGTTCTCGGTCGCGGGTCCAAAAATCATGATTGAGAGATTGATTTGACATCTTTTGCAAAAAGATCTGTAAAAAATAGTTTTTTTATTGGTTGCGCTAGTGAATCTCATGGAGCCCCTTGACAGGTAAAATAGTAAATTATTTATTTGCAAAAAGATAATACAGATCAAGGTAGCTTACAAAGAGGCATTGGAGGGTATTAGAAAAATGTTTTGCGTTTACCGGCAGTCCCCGAACTAGGCTAGGCCTGTATCTTGGTGACTTTATTAGTGTGCACAGTTTCTGTTTTATTTAGTCGTTGACAAATTCTTAAACGCAACGTCCTGTTTAGAATATGTTACCCGTTTATATATCGTAGACTAATATTAATTTTAATTTGTATTTTAATTGTTTTTTTTTTGGTAGTCCAGATTCACTCACATGTATTTTTTTCGGAAGAGTCCGACCGGGTTTCACTCTGATTCACAGGGCTTAACCACGGCGATTTAAGTTACAAGGCTCCATGCAGTAACACTAGCGCCCACTAATGGAAAAGAATTCATATCTTTTTTCACGATCGTTTTTGCAACAAGTGTCAGACCAATCTCTCAATCATGTTAATAGTGAGTTGTAGTTACTTAACACAAAGTTTTAGTTTAAAATTCTGATAAAAAAATCTTACATCAAACATAAAAGGTGCTGGTACTGACTGCAACCTTCAGATCTTACTGCCATCAGTACAAAATATTTGGAAGCTAAAGATCTCAATCAAAATTCCAATACAGTAAGAGAAATGGTGATACATATGATCGTAATTAATTAAATTTTAGTTACATTTTCTTGCTGTAATTGGATAATACAATAAGAGGATTTGTAATAAGTATGATTGTAATTAACGATATTTCAAATACATTTCCTTATACTAATTAGATGAGAACCGTTTTGCATTATACAGTGATATTCCCCCACTTGGTATTTACCATTTCTAATTTTATTCCTACACATTTTACATGTCCTCTCTGTAACGTCCAAATAGACAACCCAGGTGCATATTTTAATGCTCAACGGAAAGCGGCGAGGCGCGAAATGGAAATATCTCCAGGTATCGCCACGGACCACGAAGCTATAGAACAGAGAGTTCTAGAAGGTGCAAACTTAATATCTCCTTAACCACTCGTCTGCCGCGACATAGATCTGTGTCCAACTTAGTATGGGCCACCTATACGTTGCGTTCCGCGAGGGCAGTTCAGGAGTTAAATCTCCTATTCAGTACAATGTTCCGGTACAATGTAAGCTGTACGTTGCCTTCAGGTCGAGTACATATGTAATGGAGATTAAAAGAGACTCCACTCTGACCTTTTTTTTTAATATGTGTCTAACTCTCATTCCTAGCTCTCATTCCTAGTTCTCATTCCTTGAGAGAAGGCCTGAGCCCTGCAGTGGATTACATACCTATGACGATGACGGTGGTTTAGTCGATAAAATGACCTCCTCGTCGTGTCCGATGACAGCGACCGTCACTGCTTCCGGGCGTGAGCTCTAAGGGGGCTGAAGAATTCACATTAAGCGCAGTAGAGCCGTCCGTCTTCATTATAAGTATGGGGTTTTGGTCCTATTTTCCTTGCTTATAGTTTTGCTTCCAGAACTTGGAGGCGGTTTTCTTGAAAGTTAAATACCTACCAAGGGACTGTTTATGGATTATCGATAGCATATAGCTCAAGGAGATAAGCAAATAATTGTACTTTGTATGGAAAAAACTTCCGTTCATTTTTATCCATGTCAGGACGTTATTCGGATGCAATATTGGAAAATATCATTTTAGTTATTAAATTTTTCAGAGCGTCTGCGTTGCGATTTTTTCCTTCGTTTGCGTTAGTTATTTGAATTTCGGTCGGTTTTCGTTTCGTTGAGCATTTAACAATTTCTACGTCATAGCAGATAGTCTGAAATATCTCATCATCAACGGTCGGACAGATGGGAAAAGAGTCAGTGGCTAAGCACCAATACGATGGGCATGCACCATAAACGAAGATACCGGTGGGACCATACAAGCAGCCATACATCTGATGCACAATCGGACCGAATGGAGAGCGTTGGTGGCCTCATAGTCACGTCTTTCCGTCATGAGGCTACGAACAAGAAGAAGAAAAAAATATGTTATTGGAATTTACAATAATTTATACCACTCCTACTCCCACTCTAAAAAGCCTATTTTATTATAGGCTGAAAACAGTGAATAAATAGTAGATTGTAAAACAAGTGCAGAAAACGCACCATTTTACTCGAGACGTTTATCCATCCGAGCGAGCTTGCGAGCGAGGATAGATATAAAGTCGAGTGTAAAATGGGTTTTATGGACGAGTTGTACACTCTACTTTTCACTTCGATTGCGAGGAAATGAAACAGCAACATCTTTATCTTCACTAATGCAATTAATCAAACAACAAATTTATTAAATTAAATTCACGCGTACGTGTATAATCACAGTGGTTTTGCCGCCATTAAAATTTAACCAATGAGAGCGCAGCTTCAATAAAGCGCGACCAACCTGATTGGCCCTGCAATCTAGTTGGTCGCGTTTTATACGAAACGAAATAAAATAAAGAGGTTGTTGTATGAAGTTAAAGATGTTCGTGTGGCTGTTGCAGCGATTGCCTTGGTCTTCGACGAAGATTTTACTTTATGCTCTAGAGCATAAAAAGCGACTTTATGTCGCCTACGCACGACATAAAGACGAACTTTTAGAGCATGAGAAGTGAAAAAGGCATTTTAATCACTATTTTGGGTGTTTGAATTTAGAACACACCAATATGTTCGACCTCCATCTCAATGCTTCTACAACCTCCTCACGCAAAAAATACATACATAAAGCAGCCTATATACGTCCAACTGTAGGGCACGGGCCTTCTCTCAGGGAGAGAGTATGGGGTTAATCACCACGCGTGCCCACCACGGATTGGCGATTTCAAACGTTGACGTATGTGAACTCAGACACTCAGGTTTCCTCACGATGTTTTCCTTCACGGTTAGCGAGTGGTACCTATTACTACTATAATTTCACAAATGTACATAACATAGAAAACAAAGTCATACATGTACATGTACACGCCCGCACTGGAAATCGAACCTGGGTCTCTCGCTTCCGAGTCCAATGTTCTACCCACTAGGCTACCACCGCTCTTGTACCCACTAGGCTACCACCGCTCGCCGCGCAAAAAAGACTCGGTACAAACTCCTTGCGCAAAGAATACTCGACATACAAAGTTTTTGTGCAAATAACTCCTTGAGATTTGATCGGTCGATGGATATTTGCGACCAGGAGTAAAACCTTTTTTGTGTTCTTTAATGCAATTACAGAAACAAAAAAAATTCTTCATTATATATCTATTTTCGCTTCAACTATTTCTTTTTCTCGTAGTCATATGGTATAAAGTATAGGATGCAACTCTTGAATAAAGTAGATATTTACATTGAGGGCCATGAATCACTCGAATCGTGACTCGCTGACTCGCTATGCTCGTGATTCCATCATCATGAATCACTCCCTACGGTCGTGATTCAGTCGTCAGAATCCTTCACTTGCTCGTAATTCATCTATGGCCCTGGCTTTAAATCCGTCCTTTCTTCACTAATTGCATAATATACTAATAAAGTGTAAAATAGTTTCTGTTGAAATTAACGTCCTCAGTCCTGACCTTGAAAATAACAATTGAAGACCATTGTTATTTTCAAGGTCAGGAATGAGGAGGTTAAGGTAAAACTAAAGGCATACGTCAGCTTTTCATTTTTCTGAACAATATTTCACATCAAATGTTAAAATTCATGTCTTCTTTTTATTTCTGACACTATATTATCGAATGTTTATGTTGCCTAGCAAACGTGTTCAACATTTAAAAACGGAATTGATCTTCTTACCATCCATTTCTTAATAAACTGCCCTCGTTATAAATTCGTCATTATTTCGAATGGAAAGTTGAAAAACTCTATTTGGTTTCTAAATAAAACTCTAGATGCTAAATAAACCCGCAAATAAAACTTCATCCCAACACTTTATTTAATTTCAGCTTCCAACGCGCCGGCACAACTGAAATGCGCTTTCAATTACCGAAACAAAGCATTCGGAACGCGCCCGGACCATAGAACACTTCTAGAATGATACAAAAGCTTCAAATAATCAGTTCTATTACTATAATTATGAGTATTCTTTTACTATATGAGTAAGCGGTGGTAGCCTAGTGGGTAGAACATTGGACTCGGAAGCGGGAGACCCAGGTTCGATTCCCAGTGCGGGCATGTACCTATGACTTTTCTTTCTAAGTTATGTAGATTTTTTAAGTTATAGTAGCAACCACTCTCTAACGGTGAAGGAAAACATCGTGAGGAAACCTGGGTGTCTGAGCTATTCACATGCCTCAGCGCTTGAAATCGCCAATTCGTGGTGGGCACGCGTGGTGATTAAGCCCATACTCTCTCTCTCTCTGAGAGAAGGCCTGTGCCCTACAGTGGGACGTATATAGGCTCCTTATGACTATATGAGTTAGAAAGGAAGAAAGACATTAATTTGAACCAACTAAACACATCACAAGACAGTAACATAAATACAAAGGAGAAACAAGTCATATAAATAGAACATAGGACAAGGCAAAGTCAGAGCGTCAGAGTGCATCCTGTGGTGTGTCAAAGTTACCACAAAGGGCATCTGACTCAGCATTGTGCTGAGGGTGTGAGCCTATTAAATAATAGTACCTAGCTCTCTCTTTTTTATCCAGCTACATTTTCACATCTTTCATTCGTCTACTAGATATCATCATCAACCCATTATGTCCCCGCCGAGGGGCACGGGTCTCTTCCCTGAGGAAGGTATAGGCCATACTCCACCACGGGGGCCAAGTCCGGATTGGTGGAGGCTTGTAGACTAGTCCACTCGTCTACTGTCAGAAGTTGTCAAGCCGCCCTAAGGCCTCTGACTTGGCTTAACGACTGCCATCTTTCGACGGCATCTACTAGATAGCACTGCTTTAATTATTTAAGTGTGCAATATAGTATAATAATTATAAGAGAACGTTTAGTAGGTATCTGTTTTGCACGCCAGAAATGGCGACCATTTCCGGACGCTCAAATGCTTGCTCTGTCTATTTCTATACCTCTTTCTCTCTCTTTCAATCCAGTTCATCCAAGGATCGTCTGAAAGAGATCTTTTAGTAATAAGGCCGCCGTATGTTCTTTTAGGTAAATACATATTTGTGTAATTTCATTTTTAGGTACAATCTTTCTCTTTTAATGATTTTTCAATAAGTGATTTTTCATGTTTTAATAAGTTGGCATGACAACATTTATGGCACTATGGAAGTTATCCCGTGGTAATATTATTAATATTATTATTAGAAGCGGGCCACCTGCATCCTATAACTTGGAAAACCATTAGGGAGCCCCATGCCCTGCAGTCAAATGGCTGATGATGATGATGATGAATATTATTATGTCATCATGATTTTTGCGATCAAGTGAAGCTTCCGCATGTTTTATGTTTTGCACGAGTACGCCATTTTGCCCAATTTCTAATTCAACTACGAATGGTGTTTTATTGTTTACGAATCCGAACGTAAGGAGCATTGCTGAAACTGTTCACGTAGGTATGATGTAGCGGTTAAAGTACAACCTTATTTACTAATGTCAGAATTAACTTTCAATATGAAGCGAGAACGATGTGAAAAGTATTTCTTGTGATATAATTTCATACTGATGATTTATGACTCATGATTTTATTTAGTTTCCCACATTATTACAGTTACCCGTTGTATAAGCCGCTCTGTCGCCAAATGTCCACTTTTCGCAAAATGTCCATTTTACAAAGTGTCCACTTCGCATAATGTGTTTTTCGCAAAATAACCCTTTTTGCAAAATGTCTACTTCTCTTCATTGCTTTTAAGAGTTATAATGAAACAAAAGACAAACAGCTCACATACATAACTTCGTTATTTTTTAAAACTAATCTTGTACCTACATACTCAAACAACTATTAAACTTAATTTCATATATTTTAACTAATAGGACATTTTGCGAAAGAGACATTATGAGAAGTGGCCATTTTGCGAAGTGGAAATTTTGCGACAAAACGTTATAGGCAATTATAACTTTTCAAGCATCCAATATTATACAGGGTGTAACGAAATCCCCATATCTCTCCAAAAATGGGGGTTTTTACTTCTCCTTTGTCTATCAAAGTCAAGATAAAAACTTCATACACTTAAATGCTGTTACAACCCAACAGCATTTAAGTGCATGGAACAGCTCGTATTGTATAGCGATTTTGAAGCTGTTTCCATAGTAGAAAAATGTGCGTATTAATGAGTGGGGTCTACTCTTGAGTGAGGATTTTGTTGTACGCTGTATAAACAGTGAGAAATATTTACCCAAGTATGAAAGCAAAGGTAAGTAAAGTTAGTTATACATGTAATGCGCCTCATCGTGATCATTTATTAGGTAAACTTAATTAAAATCAAGTTGGGTAACATTGAATTTCCTTGCAACTTTGAATAAATATTGTCTTTGGAAAATTGCACACATAAAAACTTCTAAGCCAAGTGCCAGTTTTTACCGTTAGTCTTTCTATTACCTTAGAAGTTTTTATGTGTGCAATTTTCCAAAGACAATATTTATTCAAAGTTGCAAGGAAATTCAATGTTACCCAACTTGACTGTAACGTTGTGAATGAAAGTAATTAAGTTTATATACTCAATAATCGCGATTAGACCCGTTAAATGTGTAACTATGAAACTTATTCTAAACTATGAAAATAAAGTTATTTTTTTTTTCCTTCTGCATAGAATCTCATCAATTTTCTAATCCCAATAGACTGGGTCAATCCAAACGTCCGAAATTAATGGCCGCCTGTCACAGAATACTTACTATCTAAACCTGAATGCGAGGTACATTCTACCCGTAACACTCATACATACAATTAAAATCCCACAACTTGGAGAGCTGCAATTTAATCTCCAGAATGAAGGGAGGTGCAACCACAGGATGCTCTTTTGTCCTTACATTCAAGTGACCTGGCGTTTCATAGATATTGTTAGAATCTAATGGTCACTATTTATTACATTAGTTAATGAGCTTCATGTAGTAAGATCTTTGGTTTTGTAACTGTAAGTTTGGAAGAGGGGATCGCCAAACATTTTATATTGTTTGACTTCAAATGTTACTTTAAGGTAAGGGCAGATTAATCTGCATTCGTTTGCGCTAATGAATTTGGTGAGTGAAAGAGCCTCTTAACAAGATAAATTGAGCTCGGAAACTTTATGCGGGTTGCAACAAAATCCACATATACATCCAAAAAACCGGATAAGTGCGAGTCATACTCGTCCACCGAGGGTTTCCTACAAATTTCTAGGTACTTACATAATACTATAAATAGTTTAGGAATCGAGTCTCGCAGTTTTTTCCGAGCTTTTCCCGAATTTCAAAAACTATTTTTTTATGATTTAATTACTAATGTATATGTAGTTTTCAGATTTTTCCCTGTATTTCTAAAATAAGGCAATATTACTCGCCAAATTTCATAGTTCTAGGTCAACGGAAAGTACCGTGTAAATTTTGATTCCCTTGAGTGTCAAAATATACATTTTTTTGCGGCATAAACGGCCGTATCTTGTTTTTAAGCTAACTTAGAAGGTTGATTTTTTCACAGCTTCAAGGGACTGTAGACCTAAGTATATTATGGTTTTAATTTTAACTTGATACCTTTATGCGTTCCTGAGATAAAGGGTCTTAACAGACAGACGGACGGACGGGCGGATGGACAACAAAGTGATCCTATAAGGATTTCGTTTTTTCCATTTGAGGTACGGAACCCTAAAAACGAAGGTTTTATTTGTTAATACGAACAAATATAAGAAAAGCATAGAAATCTCAAAATAAGCGGGCGGGACTGTGTCGGGTTACACGGCCGTTGGTTTAACTTAAAACGTCTACAATTAGGCGTTAATTTTTAACTCAAACTGCGCAATGTGTTACGGGGCACTGGTGCCATCTAGCGGCATGAATTAAGAAGATCTAAAGAATGGCTACTTTGCTCTACTCAACGATACATAATTGGCACATGACACGTAGTTACAGAGTCACAGCCCTCGCCAAGGGACATGCTTTCGTTGCATGCGGTTTTAGCAAGTGACCCCCTGCTACCGATCTGAAAGACGTTTCACGTCAATATATTTTATCAGCGTTTCCATACATTTTAATGCCGCAGAAGGCAACTTCAGTGTGAAACAGTGGTTACTTTTTTTTACGAATTCGTAGTTTTTAATGGTTATTAAATGCACAAGTAGAACCGCCCATTTCGTATGTAAATAGAGACTTTGTACACTCTGTATAAAGGGTTTATTAACAAAGTTTTTAAGCACCTAGGTATTTAATTAATTTCAGTGGGATACGAGCCACTAGTCTACAAGCCTCCACCAATCCGGACTTGGCCCCCGTGGTGGAGTATGGCCTATACCTTCCTCAGGGAAGAGACCCGTGCCCCTCGGTGGGGACATAATGGGTTGATGATGCAGTGGGATAATCTCCAGCGACACTATTCTTATGCACTGTTTCAAAACCAATGACTTATTTTTATTGCATAGTACTAAATCCTCCTTTATTAGTTCTCACAACACGATCACTTATTCTGGTCCCTAACTAGGATACCCTGTGCTATGGTAACCAGGTAAGGACTTCACAAACATGGAAATACACCCAGACTGCTATTCAAGTCGAGTAAAAATGTAAGGGCTCTGAAATAAAGTAATAAAATGCGAAAGAGTGCACATCTCAAAAATCTCGTCTCACAGTGTGTGTCATCGAACTCCTCCGAAACGGCTTCACCGATTTTTATAAATTTTTTTTGTATATAGATGGTAGGTCTGAGAATAGGTAGGATATAATTAATATGGCAAAAAAATGTTTGCCAGGTCAGCTAGATTATATATAAATTTTACTAGTCCTGAAACCAAAGTTTGTGAATTAGTAACTTTTTGTTTTATACCTTAGTCGCTACCGCGAGTGTAATCGCGTCTTTAGTTTGCAAATGTAACATTTTGCCCTCGCACTACAATAAGCGACAAAATCGTTCTCAAAATATTAGTATGCAATAGGTGTGGTGTTGGTGTGCTGCATATGAGCATTTAATAAATAGAATGCAGATTTGAAAATTAAAGCCAGCATCGCCGACATTAGGTTGCCAAGTGCGAGTTTGACTGGTTGTTGCTAATCACAAAAGGTTTTCGGAATTTCGACTAGAATATTTGGTTTGATAGCACAATGCCCACTATCGCACTTTTATTTTGTTTCAATACAATCGGTAGCACAAAGACGACTTTTGCAAATCTTCGTACATTAGATCGCACCATGCCCACTTTAATAATTGGATATTTGACAAAATATCAAATGAGTTACTTTTAAAACGGAATTTTGTATGAAAATACTTGCTTATGACGTCACATTTCAGAGCACTCTTTTTATGTTTAATCTATTTAAAAATTGTAATAAATAGTAATTGACTAAAAGAGATACATTTTCCGAGATATTTTTTAATTTTTGTTTTAATCGAGCATATGAAATAATTTATTGTTGATCGTGTCAAATTATAAAAAGTTTTTTTTTTGTTCGTAACTGTACAAATCGGTAGCAATCCACATATTTAAAGTATTGCAGACTGTAAAAATGAGCATCGTGCGACTAAACAAATATTTTATGCCAATAAAATTTGTGCTATTTTAGGTATAGGTACTGCGATCTTACTTATGAAGATTTGTAATAGTTCGCATTGTGCTATAGATTGTGTTGAAAAATAATAAAAGTGGCAATGTGCTATTTAACAAAGTATACATACTTTTATATTTAAATGGATAGGTACCTACGTTAGATGATGCACATGTTTATTCATTGATTTTTAAGCTAAAAGTTTGAATTGGCACTGATTTTTGGCCTGAAAATGTAATTTGAGATAAGATACCTCTTCCTAGAACTAAGTTACGCTGGGTTGTAGTGGTCTAAATAATTTATGTTAATAAAGCACTTTAAAAACAAACAAAAACAACAATGTGCTATAGTGGGTATCGTGCTATCAAACGAATATTTCTTTGTTTTGCTAATTTATTATTATTAATTTACTAGCTAATCGGGCAAGCGTTGTTTTGCCATATTAATTTGACCACAGTCTATTCTCAGAGCTACCAAATGTACCAACACAAAAAAATCATAAAAACCGGCGAAGCGGTTTCAGAGGAGTTCGCCAAAAAACACGGTGATACGAGATTTTTAGATATTATCTAGATTATTTGAGGTCAGCTCCCCTCGTTATTTTGCTTCAGGATTTTCCGTCCTATGTTGTTTCCTCGCTCAATTGCGCTGGCTCCAAGTCCTTTGTTACGTTGAAAACCAGGTAGATTTGAAAGTATCCATTCATGTAATGTGAATGAGCTGCAAACCTGTCTCCAGCCATCTCGCACCATCCCGGCTACACGACGCTGCGCTCAAAAACTAAAATTGCAGATGTTGGGGTTGCGACCGCCAGGCTAAAGTGGGACTGGGCTGCCGCATGAGCACAGAGAGGTGGGCGAAAATTGCAACCGACTGGTTTCCGCAAAATAGACACCAACGTTGCGGGCGGCAGACCAAGGCGAAGATGGCGGGATGACTTAAATGCATCCTTGCCTGGATGGTGCGAGATTGCTGAAGTTATCATCATCATCATTCAGCCACAAGAAGGCCACTGCTGGACATAGGCCTCCTCCATGGATTTCCAAAAAGACCGGTTGGAAGCGGCTTGCATCCAGCGTCTTTGTGCCACTTGGATGAGGTCATCTGTCCATCTTGTGGCTGCGCTTGCCGATATGTGGTCTCCATTCGAGAACTTGTAGTAAGAGAAGTTATAATAAGTAATAATTTAAAAAAAATAGTTTTTAGATATTGTATGGTTTCAGGCGTTACTTTGCGGAAATCCATAATAACTTTAAAATGTGAAAATTACTTTGCTATATAAATTCCGCCAAATTAGTTTTTCTCATAAACAGGTTTTTCTCATAAACAGGTTTTTCTGTTTGCTAAAATAACGTCAGAGAGAAACTGTTTCAATGGAATACGAGTATCAGCTTGTCTAGGAGAGGTGCAATCATCATCATCATCATCATCATCAGCCATTTGATGCCCACTGCAGGACATAGGCCTCCTTTGCAGTTTTCATTACCATGAGGGGTTTTGCCAGCGTAATCGCCATGCTTGGCAGGCGAGTTGGCACTCTCAGTATGCGGTTGGAATCTCAGAAAGACGCTGCTGCCCGTCTCCTGGTAATTGAATTCCTTAGTCGCCTTCTACGACATCCATGGCAGGAAATGGAGTGACGTTATTCTTACTCCGGCGCCGCACGGAATGTGAGAGGTGCAATAACTTACTTATATGTAAACCGCTCGCGATCCAATTTCCGTATATGTTATATTTATTCTCAATAAAACATGAAAAGCCATCATTTCATTAGTTTGCCAAACTGCTAAAGCAGTTTATTGGCAAGCTCTTAGGAAGCTCTCGTAGCTTCATAGGAAAGGCAAAACCGGCTAAGTGCAAGTCGGACCACGCGCAGTGTAGCGTTCCGTAGAAGGAGGGGTTTCCTACCTGCTTTAGAGAAATAACAACTTCATGAATGTAACTTTTTCGGTCGCCTATTACTCGTTAACTTGTAAAGCCTTCTTGGCCGCGATAATTTTCGTTTTAAGTTAATTTTATGTGCTACTGCCCAAGTTTATTTCACGTTTCTACAATCAACCGTTTAGCTGGGAGAAGGGGGGGACGCCCTAATCTAAGAAAAAAATGCGACTTAAAGCTTAACATTTCGCAATCGGATCCCTAAATCGAATCAATGGTTTTTCTACACTTACAATTTTTTGAACGGCTAATCCAACAATACCCCATATTATGGTGTAGGCAAGAATAAAGTTGCATCCCTAATTAAAGATGTTTCACTCAGAATTACGTAATATAAATGAGTACCCTGAGACCCCTACACATAGACTTGATAAACATACGGTTCTACGTCCTTGGACCACCAATAATATTTTTCATAATTTTCCGTTATCATTGAACAAATTAGATCAAGTGTCCAAAAGCGATGTCCGTTTCAATTTGGATTGATAACTTGCCCATCGATCAGTTTATTAATATTGCACGGAATCAGATATGAATGCGATTACCTTTTTGAACGCGTTATTCTAGACGTATTATCTTAGGTATTATTACTTAGGTTTACATATATACACGCGTACCCTCACGCCTGTATCCCGGAGGCATACGCAGATACCAGGTTTTGCCACTGGGTATGATACTCAAACCACTTTAGAAAGAAAGAAAAGAAAGAGAAACATTTATTGCAGCAACAAAAAACACACGGTAATTAAAACTTAAAACAAAACAAAACATGGACAGCAAAAAATAGTAATCAAAAATAATAGGAACACTTTTGAGAAATTGTCGCGGTGTGTCTCTGCTGCTGCAAATGGCAACTGACTCAGCATAGTGCTGAGGGTGTGAACCCTCAGCGCTGATTTTCAGTCAGTGCCGATAGCCCCAATTAGTGCTCCAGAGCGGAGCGTGGCCTGCCGCTAACAAATAAATAAAAACATATAGGTAACATAATAAACATCAATAAATTTAGCTTCATAAACATTTTTTATTAGTTATTGGATGCACGAACGCCGGTTTCGGGTACTCTTTATGTTGCCATTTGCTGTTTACTGCCATCTTAATTTAAACACCCTATCCCTAGGTGGCTGGAAGAGATTTCTCTTGGAGATAAGGTTGCCTTCGCAACAAATTTCATATTATAATTCATATACTCACAATAACCTGTGGTTGACTGTTAGAAAATGCTTATAGCATTAAGTCCGCCACATTGCCATTTTATTTTTACTAATGTGCAATACACGTATCAATAATAATAATAAAGAATGAATATTTATAAACATTTAAAAATACAGTAAAATAAAAAAAATGCATTTGAGATTTGCTAAGTACAGAAATTACAATAAAAGTAAATAAGTTTTCAAAGTTTTAACAATTCATAAACAATAGCAATAATAATTGGATGAAATATTCGAACTAAACCCAATATGAAACAAAAGACTTCTTCTTCAAAAGACGGCTTCTTCAAACTCTTATCAGACTTCGCAAATAACAATGTGTTAAATAACGGAAAGCGAAAATTATCACCAATAAGGAAGTAAATATTATCTCTTAAATAGCTAAGAGTTGTGAGGATCAGTCTTAAGAGGATACAATCGTAGACGAGGAATATAATTCCCCTAGTAACATCTTCGGATACACTGAAATGTAATGAATTATGTGTTGTTTTACGAAATGTAACCAACAAAGTGACTTATCCTCGTGGCAAGATTTCGGAAACGACTAAAAAGTGTAGTTTGGGCTAGATAGGTACTACTGGATGGGTCACTTATTGGTCAACATGAGCCGTACCGGTTTTGTAAGGATTGGACTTGCCAAAAAAGTTGACCTTTTGCTAACAAAAGGCACGAATTATCAAAAATAATTGTATTTTTCAAAACAACTTTGTATAAAGGTACTGTTTAATCTAAGTCGAGATACACATTAGCGAAGCATTCGTTGCTGAAACTTCGGGATTACCTACTCTCAGACCTTTTTTTATACCAAACAACTTTAAATGCATCCAGCTAGAATATTTTTTGGACTTGTGTACAGTAGTAGCTGCCGTTGCCTACCAACAGACCTACCTATCTACAGAAAAAATTGCACATGCGCAGTTGTAAGGACAGAAAGAAACCACGGGCAGACCTCCATCAATAGTTCTCATTTATCTCCTTATTCTGCTATGAAGTGTGAAGTGTGAACTGTGCTAAAAGTAGTCCAGAAATAGAACCACTTGAGCAACTCGGTTAGGATCTAGAATGGGATAAATTCCAACCCAAAATACGCGAATCGTCTACGCAGGCGCGGTCACTGTCAAAACAAACCTCTTGCTTTTGCGATGTAAACATGAGCGAACGTAAAATACTGCTGTTCGCTCTGACTGTTATCTTTTACTGTCTGTACAGTGCTACAATTTGGTTCACGACTCCTGCAGCAGAAGAAAATGAAGTAGAAAAATCTAGTGATATTCCAAAGAACTCGTTAACAGAAGAAATAATTGTAACAAAAAATTTCACCAAAGAGATTTTACTAAAGTCGACGGTTAAGCCGAAAAAACGCATGCGTTTATATTTCAAAAACGCCTGCAGTGTTTTAGAGGTGTTCCTGACAAAACCGCCAGTGAAATGCAAAAGTAAGTTGCGCGAAATGGAGTCCGACGACAACCAAATAGCCATCGTTGGTATTATGGTGCTATTGATCGCCTTGGCCATAAACGCAATCTTGGACGTGCTGAAAGTCAAAGAAGAGGAGCGAATAAGGCTCAAGAATAACCCGGAAGGAGAGAGAAGGCAATCTCTGGCTGAGTTTGCCAACAAAAAGACCTTACGAAGAGAGTCAAGCAAGTTCGGTCTTCAGCTTTTCCAAATATCTGAATCTATTGTGAAACCGCAAGACGAAACGAGAGAGCCGCCTGCTCGCCCCACGAAGATTTACAGGCGTGGTGATTCGACAAACTCCTATTTGAGTGAGAAGAATATTTCGAAGAATATGAATGAAGGAACGTCCCCTAAATCTGCTGAAACTCCTACTGGAGAAGCTAGGATTCTGAAGAGGCAGTCGACTGCCAAGATTTTTGGTATGTCTTACAATGATTGACTAAATTAAATTAGTAATTGTGTGTATATATAAGGTTATCAAAAGTTTATCTTTGTAAATTTAAAACAATTGTGGAGAGGTTTCCCACTAAACTATGGGCTTACACTTATATAATTGACAAAAAAATAAATTACTACCAACTATGAAAATAGATTCGAACATCACAAGTCTCCTTCTTCAAAAACTTTTTGAGGAATTACAACCGGCGTTAAATATGCCTAAACAACTTACAAGTTGCCTAAACAAGATACAAGTCAACCTAACGATTTCCAACATTAATGTGTTTTTCTATGCTTTTCTGTACTCTATCATTACTTTCAACAACATTTTTTTTTCCTTCACAACAAGGCCTCTCTGGTGACTGAGAATGACTTTCAGGTAACAATAAATGCTAGTGCATAGCTATTGACCGTTTAGATACCGCCACACCGGGAGTTGTACCTGAGTAATTAAGAAACCGGACAAGTGCAAGTTGGACCAATGCACCGAAGGGTTCCGTACAAAATAATACAAGTGCTATTGACCTGACAACCACTTCTTCAGTATTCATTAGCAAACTACTTTCAATAAACAATAGTTTAAATTTTTCATTTTCTATTTTTGTACGATAGTGTAACTTATAAATTGGCGTGAAAAATTTAATAATAATACTGAGAATTTATACTTTGGCTTATTGGATGTAGTTTATATTATAGATACTAAAGACAGGGTTCTCAGGGTTGTGCGTAATTTTAAATCTATTGCCCAGCAAACATTTAGCAAAATTTTGTGAAGCAATAACGTGACAAAACTTTGTTTACTATCATTCAGTTTGGCACCCTTAGCGTGAATCCAACTCACACTTAGCCCACTTTCATTAATTATAGTATAATTAGTTATACACTGGACTACACTATAATGACATATATTGACAGTTGTATGTATTACCTTTCTACGAACAAAAACTAAAAATAATAAAAAAACATACATCTAGGATGTAGAAGCATAGAAAAACGACAGCAGATCCACTTTTACTTGCGTGGACTCTATTCCGTTACGTCACGGGTCAGTTTGCAACAAAAACGTAGACCAGCTGCTGTCGACTGTAGTCTCCTTCTCTCAGATAGCGAGAGATACATAGAGTAATATTGAATCACCATTCAGACAAATGCAGTTTGGTCTTAGTATGTTAGCTACAAAAAAATGTTGTCCAATCGTTTTTAGGGTTCCATACCAATAGTTAAGGAACCCTTTACTAAGACTCCACTGTCCGTCTGTCTGTCTATCACCAGGCTGTGTCTCAAGAACCGTGATAGCTAGACAGTTAAAATTTTCATAAAGGATTTATTTATGTTTCCGCTATAACAAAAAATACAAAAAACAGAATAAAATAAATATTTGAGTGGATCTTCCATTCAACAAACATGATTTTTTTCCCCTTTTTTGCTCGATATTAATAACGGCAACAGGTAGACGCTTGAAATATTCACAGAATATTTAGTTGTATATTCACTTTCAAAATAAGTATTTAAAGGGGGGCTCCCATTCAGCGAACCCAATTTTTTGCCGTTTTTTGCTCGATATTAATAACGTCAACAGGTAGACGCTCAAAATATTTAAATGTTGTATAACGAACCCTTCGTGCGTACGTCCAACTCGCACTTGGCCGGTTTTTTATGTTTATCAGATTTATCGAGCTTACTCAGGTGCGAAACGGTACCGTGAACTCTACATATTATGTGCTATATTGAAATCGTTATTACGTCTCTAATTCCGTTATGAAATAGGGCCTTCGATTCGATAATTAGTTTCTAGAGTAGAAACATTTTGCTTAAAGTTTAGGTACAACCTCCGGCTGGCGTGCCCTTATTTATTAATTTTGCGTCACCATAGCTTTCATTTGGCAAAGCTCGCAATTGTAATGTTCCGCTTCGTTTTCACATTTGTGTTGAATTTATTTCTCACTTAACTGAACACTCCATTAGCCACGGCTCGCTAGTCAAAAGCTTCAGCTGCTGAGCCAAAACAAACGTACCCGTTTGAACAATACCTAATAATAGGTACTAGTATCTAAGTATTTGAAGAGTGTCCCACAACGTCATAATTAAACGTTATGATCAGAGGATTTGATGACCATAAAGTTGAATGAAGTGAAGTATAATGGAAGGATAATGGAAGACAGAATGACGACATAAATATATTAAGTGAACGTGAGTTGACGAGCCGGTAAAGGACGCCCCAGGCAGATATCATCATCAGCCATTTCACGCCCACTGCAGGACATAGACCTCCCTCATGGTTTTCCAAGCATCCCGGTCTTGTGCCGCCCGCATCCGTAACCAAGTCGTCAAACCATCTGGTGGAGGGCCTGCCCACGCTGCGTCGTCCGGTCCGGGGTCGCCAGGTCAGAACTTTTTCGCCCCAACGGCCACCAGTTCTCCAAGCTATGTTCCAGGCGGACATGTCTCAACCAAATAGAGCAATAGTGCCCAAACTTTTTTAGTTCGCAGCGCACTTACACTTAATATTCTGTCACGGCGCTCTAGTCACAACATGTATGCAATAAAAAATTAAAAAGAGGTAAAAATTAAGTTCGCCAATCCGCGGTGGGCACGCGTGGTGATTAAGCCCATACTCTCTCTCTCTCTCTCTCTCTCTCTCTGAGAGAAGGCCTGTGCCCTACAGCGGGACGTATATAGGCTGCTTATGAATGAAAAATTAAGTTTATTTTCCGAAGAAGAGAAAATAGTAGCTCCTGTTTGGTTTCCACGGCTCTCCGGTTCCACACTTTGGGAACCAATGAAACGTGGGGTGTATTAGCAAAAGTACTGAAAACTGGCGAGCATGCCTGCACCGATTACTGTTTGTTGATGAATCGAAAGAAGTTTATCAGTATTGAGGCAAGTAGCAAACCGTGGTCTCAGCCTACCCCTCTACGGTACAGGCGTACGTTTAAGAATGTATGTAAAGAATTATGGAAAGAATGTACACTTACCTCACATACCAGCCTAACAATTTCGTAACGATCAGACAACCACTGATTGAGTTTGGCCTATTTTGCTGCACATTTAACCCAAATAAGACAACCCACTGTTAGCAGGACAGATATGAGGGATAAATAATGAAATTACTCAAAAACAAGAGCTAAAAAAACTTAATTATTTGCCCCTAGATACCCTACGCACAGTACAAAATGTACTTATACACTGAGCAACGCCTTCCGTCACAACATTTATATTTTTCATAGCTTCACAATCGTAATCCTACACACATAAGTACATAGGAACCTAATGTAGAGACGCCCTTTCGTTGAAAGTACCCTAAATGGCTTCCAGTGTCGGTAAATTAGATTAAGAACTACTTAGAAAACGTACTTACCTACGTAGCCTGGTAGTGTACAAGGATTTCTGTATGTCATGTACAAAACTTGGTAGATATAGATAGAAATGTATAACCCTAATGCAAGCAACTTTTTTAGCAATAGAAACAAAAGAATGACGCATTCCAATCATTCACAATTAAATATCTGAAATGAAACATCCTACTTCCTACTAATATAAAAAATGTGAAAGTTTGTGAAGATGTTTGGATGTTTGTTACTCAATCACGCAATAACGACTGAACGGAATTACATGAAACTTGGCATACAGATAGACAAGTATCTAAGTTAAGCCATAGGATACTTGATATCCCGGTAATGCGTTCCTGTGGGATAATATTTTTTTTGTTTCTGTAGCCTTTTTTCAAGCTAAACTCTAAGGTATTTATTTATTGCATTGCCACGGTAACAAGAATCGTATAAACGGATTCTGTGGCGTTACGATGGTCGTCGTGACAGCCAGTGTTAAATATTTCCTTTTTATGTACAATAAAGTGTTCTCGATCTATCTAATGATACAGTGGAACAATCGAAGTAACAAACCTCTTTCCAACTCCTCACCACTAAAAAAAAACAAACAACTGTAACTATCCAGTTTCTGAATCTGAATAATATCTGAATCTCGTTAGGTTAGGTTACCTCACCGCCGAATCAAAAACTAATTAGGTAGGTACTAAAGCATTCCATTTTCAAAATCCGACAGGGGCTCGGCCAGCACCGATGGTGCGCCGGTCCTCCTTCCCAGCCCTGCCTCTGAACCCTGACATCCAAGCCCTGATGCTGGGCAACCGACGACCTTCAACCGACAGCGATGATGAGGATGGCAGAGGACGGCGAGTGAGGATCATTAGGCGGTACTGAGTTGCTCTTGGTTATTTCTAATTAACGGACTGTCTCCAGATCTGTCTTGAATCTAGTTTCACCATCCGAAGAAGCGGTTTATTAATGACCAGGAAAAAAATTTACAAATTTCGTACCTCACATGACTATCGAGCACGTTGGAAATGAATCAAGTTAATGTCATGTGAAAAATGTCGTTCTGCCTTTTTGACTTTTTTCAAAAAGCCTGTTAAGCTACAGGGCAAACCGTTAACCCGATCGTCTTTGTTTTAGGCTCAAATTGTAGCTGACTAAATTTTCCTCGAGCTATTCTCAAAACCTGTGATTTCTATGTATTTTTGTGACAGTTAAATAGAAAAATATCTAAAATGTTACAAAAACGTTTGTCGTGTAATAATGTTCTTAATATTACGTAAAAGCCAAAGATTTATGTAGATTATATTATTGATTCAAATTAAATAAGGGGCCGTCCATATATTACGTCATTCTAAATTAGGGGGGGGGGGTTGGTCTGCGGATGACGGTAAATGATAGATGGGGGGGGGGTGTTTCGAAATTGACGTCATTCTTATTTATTTATTTATAGTTTATTTTTCACGTACAAAAAGATTATTTCTAAAAAGAAATTTCTTCCAGCACACCTAGTAAAATACTAGCTGCCCGCCCCGGTTTCGCCCGTGGTACTTACATGTATTATACATATAAACCTTCTTTAAGAATCAGTCTATCTATTTAAAAAAACCGCATCAAAATCCGTTGCGTAGTTTTAAAGATCTAAGCATACATAGGGACAGACAGCGAAAGCGACTTTGTTTTATACTATGTATTGATAATAAACACAATACTTAAATAATAACTACAACATTACATAGTTAATAAAAGTACATATTAATACTATACTTATACTTAAATACATGTCTCATACTAAGGAAAGATAATGTTCTTGTGATATTTTGCAAGTATCCAAAGAAAAGTAAAAAATAAGTAGTTATATTATATCAATGATTATTGCCAAAGTAAAAATAATAAAAGGTGATTCTATAACCAAGTGTTTTAATCATATAATACCCTATTTTTCTCAAATCTGCAATGTTTTATTTTGTCAAACTAGTAATGACGTCAATTTTGGGAGAAGGGGGGGGGGGGGGGTCATTAAGAAATGACGATAGGATGATTATAGGGGGGGGGGGGTGTCTAAAATCTGAAAAAATCGATGACGTAATTTATGGACGGCCCCAAGTAGAATCTTCATCGAATGCACTTCTTAGACTTAAGTATAAAATTTATCATGCCATCACCTTATGTAGAAACTTCCAAAAGTCTGATTATAAACAGTTTGTGGTATGAAATGCCCTTTTCTAGATGCCCTATTTATGCTATTTAGGTACTCAACGCATACCTAATTAATGCTAGAGAGAAACTATTTGTATTGAAACTAAGTATTTATTGTGACTTAAATTGTAAGATATCCAAGTAAATTATTTACAAATATAACGTATAATACTTTTCTTTATACCTTTCCCTCTAAATAGGTATTAGTTTGATAAATTTTTGTTCGAAACAGCGGCTATAATCTGCATTGACTCCGGTACGGAAACAATTTTCACTCGAGTTCACGTGACCTAAATCACCTAGGCCTCGTTTCATACAAATGCAATTCATAGTTTATTATGACAATAGTTCGAAGTAGATTGCGCAGCTGATTAGTACTACCCACAATCTTGTTAACCTGTGGGTTTATCGACTATGCAATGTACAACGAAATGTTGTAAGCCAGGAGTTGTAGTTCTATGAAACAGGTCCCTGGAGGTCCTAATTGATAGATTCACGTTAGCTGAACACGGTCGAGCAAATTTCTTTTTCTTTCAGTTTTGCGACCGGCGCGCGGCGCGAGACTTTTTTGTCATGCCGGGAATCGACCCCACGACCTCCCGTAAGGCTGTTCTACCGCTGCCCTACCACCGCTCATATTACTACAAATTCAACTACAAAATTCAACTTTAAATTTTTCGTAAAAACGGTGACGCCGGTTGTGGTTTTAAGTATAAAAAAAACTTAGGAAGTCTATGGAAGGAAAAAGGTTCGAATGAATGAAAAAAACTTCACATAGAGCAATGTATCGAAATAACATCGAAAAATTCCGCTATGTGATTTAGGACCGATAACCTGTCAGGCGATGTGCTGGGACGACTGTATTTTTTACATTAGAGAGCGATAAAAATGTCCATGGTCAAATTAATTTCAATAAGAGATCTGTCGAATATAAGTACAATATAACAGCTGATAAATGTATATTATACACCATGAACTTCGGGCGGCTTAAGAGCCATAGCCAAATGAACGTAAGTACCTTACGATAAATAGTACGTATTTGATAAGTTGGATTTGGCAATTGTTATTCAGTATAATGAAAATATACCCCTTTAAAAAAAAAGAAAAGACCCGTCAATCTACGTAACCTACCTTATCTTTCAAACTTCGAGATACCAACAAGTAAAAACGAATATGGCCAGAGAGTCTGGCAGTCAATTCTGCCTAGAGTATTGAATAGATTTCCAATAGAATTAGTTAGTAGAATAGAAAACAAAACTTGTCAGCAAACAAAAAATATTATTAAGCGGCACTTGTTTAAACCTACCTCAATAAATGTAAAAATATAATGTATATGTAAATTTATGAATAAGCAGCTCCTTAACTCAAAAATCTTTAAATATTAAGATTAGAAGTTAAGTTCATGCCATGTAATGTATATAATTTTTCTTTGAAATAAACAGCTTAATTTTTTTTTTTTTTTTATAGCTATCGAATACGCCAGTTTGTTTTTATTAAACGCGAATCTATGACAACAACTATTAGCCTGCCAGAGAGGTGCGTGCGCGCCGCGGGTCCGCGGGTCATTGTTCTGCTAGACGAAGAGGCGGTCCTAATTGAATCAAGATTTTGAACTATTTTTTTTAATTTTACTTCTATACTTGAAAGGTAATAGTCAAAATATGTGGCATTTTAATTACTATTTACATAACCTTTGCTTTCAAACCACTCCGATTTCAGCGTGTATAAATCACCGACTAAAATTGTTCTTGTACAATTCGGTCGTATAATCGTAAAGTTGTTCTTGTACAATACAATACAAGTAGGTGGTCGGTAGGTTTTATTAGTGCCCGTAACTGGCGAGCACGTACTATGCATGAAGCGACGTCAGGATCGTGGCAAGTGACAAACCCTATTCTCTACTCACCTCTCCGAGATACAGTTATCACTTTATGTACCTATGTCTGATAGTTTACTTTTGTTGAATTTCTTTGACCAGCGAGCATGGTCACAAAATAGTCAACTGTAGATAAGGAAGCTGGTTCGTTTTAATGTCCGATATTTTAATAGACTTGTTGCTGTTGGTAACAGAGTACATAACAGCATACGTCTAAAGTGGCTATGATCCAACTATTTACTTCAGCGCTTTACATCCTACGATTAAAGCCAAAGAATAATTATATTTGTAATCTGTTTCAAACAAAAGTTTCGCAAATGTAAATGGACGCGACGGTTGACAAAAATCCAACGTCAAATAAATCGAACGAAATCATCGTCTTTGTTGTTATTTGCTCAGCGTACCTGTATCATTCATTTACTATGGCACCCCTTTTATACAAGTTTATGTAGCCCCCCTGTAGGGCACAAGCCTTCTCTCAGAGTGAGAGTATGGACTTAACGACCACGCGAACCCACCGTGGATTGACAATTACAAGCGCTGAGGTATATAAACACCTTAAAGTTTCCTCATGATATTTTCCTTTTCCATACCGTATTGCTACTACAACTTCACAAATATAGCGGTGGTAGCGGAGTGGTGGGCCTCACATTCGGCAGGTCGTTGGTTCGAATCCCGGCATACACTAATGACTTTGTTTTTTTTCTTTATACAACTGCCCAAATGAAAAAAGGAGTGTTGGTATATTTTCAGCCCTTATGCATCCAAGTCACCGTAGATTCATAACGTTTGATCGTTTATTCTTAACGCTTTTAACATAACATAAACATAAGCAGCCTATATACGTCCCACTGCAGGGCACAGGCCTTCTCTCAGAGAGAGAGTACATTTTATGTGAACTCGGGAGTAATAATAGGGGTTAAAGTATGAAATTGCCGTTTTATTGCAATAGGTTCTTTGAATTGACATAGAATCTTCATGGATTGAGGTTTTCGGTTGAAACTTTTTTCAAATGGTTTCTATGATGTTCTTTTTTTAAAAAATATGAAACATTTGAATATCGACTTTCAATTGTTTTTGTTATTCAATTTAGACAAGAAAGATGGATACTGCGAAAATTCGAGTGATTATGAGGCACCCATTTTTCGTATTTTTTTATTTTATTGATTTGACGCAGTGATTCAATATTGTGGTAGTAATTTTTAGGACCCATGACCTTGAACCTAAAGCAAAAACCCTGGGACTAGATAGCAATAACGCCAAAAACGGCCTTTTTTGGTATAGATGCTATCTAGTCCCAGGTTCGTGATCCTAGGCTTTGTCTTGGGTTCTAACAATCACTGTTAACATGATTGAGAGAATGTACAGAAACTTTTTTCAAATATAAAGATAAAGATATTTATTCGTCAAACATGAGTTTTCAAGACGATGGTGTATATGATGGTGGATATTTGTCCTGCATGCTTTGCCATTGTAGACGTACAAATTTCGTTGTGAGAGAGCGCCTTAAAATTGTCTTAGTTTTATTAGAAGCGAAATTAATTTTGTCAATACATAATTTTTACATTAGAACGAAATATTTAAATGTCATAAGTACTTATTATACACAATTACATGAAAATTTACAATTTCAAGAAAAATATAATAAAGAAATTAATTAATAAAAGTCAGTAATTATGCCAGACTTATGTCTATGCCATTATCTTTCGGTCAAGAAATCCGTAAATATGATCTGTAAAAGAAGATAAGGTTTTTTTTTCCTTAACCTCCGAAGTACTGACCTTGAAAATAATAACGGTTTTCGATTGTTCTTTTCAAGGTCAGGTTTCAGGAGGTTAAACGTCCCAGACCCCTCAGTATTCCTCAAGACACAAATCCTTAACAGTTAATAGTTAATAGTTTAAAGCATATTGCTGTAATCATTCCCAAATAATCTTGTGGTTCGCAATCCATGTTATGATAATCTGATTCTTTCATCTTAAAATGTGTTCGTTGTGCAAGTTTTAACAGCTGTTTACATAAACCGAGATGTACGCCACTTCACCGACACACCAGTGAAGCGTCCTCGACCATCTGACAAGATGGAAACGTTCACTCGTGCTTTTTTTGGCCTCGTACCAATGTTTGTCAGACATTGAGCAGTTTCGTTTGCAAAATAGCCATATACAATACATGTATACTTATTTATTTTTATTTAATTTTATACCCCGACATACAGATGTGAGCTTATATAATGTAGTGTAGAAATATAAATATATATTATATATTAATTAGCTGACTCGGCAAACGTTGTTTTGCCATATTAATTAGCCTACGACCTAATCTTAGATCTACCATAAATACACAAAAAAATCATAAATGTGAAGCCGTTTCGGTGACACGAGAGTTTTATATATTAGATTTCAATACTACATCTGATAAACTCATCAAGCCACTCAATCCCGGAGTATGTTTTAAATAAAAATAAAATAATTATGATCCGAATTGAATCGTGTGATTTTAAAACAACACAAGTCACATGTGTTTTTAAAATAACACTTGCCCATTTTTTTTTATAAAATTTTTTACACCTACCTATTGACTTACATTAGAAAAAAATTGTAGTTTATTCATACAGAAATCAATATAATATGCTAAAATATTGCTGTTGTAGATATTAGTATTTGAATAAAACAGTTTTTTCTATTTCCTGCACAGTTGTAATCAAAGGACATGTGTCGTTTTAAAATCACACGATTCAATTATAGTCTACTACTGTGTAGCCCGCAACATCACGGGCCAAAATAGCCACAATGATAGCCGACCTCCGATAGGAGATGGCACCAAAAGAAGAAGAAGAAGAACTAGGTATAGGGCAAACACCTACTATATTTCAGAGCAAGATTGAACATAAGATTAAACATTAAGGGGGTCCAGGGAGTAACACTAGCGCCACTAAGAAAAAAATCATATCTTTTTTTACAGATCAAATTTGCAAAAAGTGTCAGTACAATCTCTCAATAATAGTGATTTTTAGGACCCATGGCTGTAAACCTATGGCAACAACCTAGGACTAGATAGCATTAACGCCTGAAACGGTCGTTTTTCGCATAAATGCTACCAAGTCCCAGGTTCATGATCCTAGGTTATTTGTAGTGGGTCCTAAAAAATACTGTTAATATGTTTTTTTTTACAGATCAAATTTGCAAAAAGTGTCAGTACAATCTCTCAATAATAGTGATTTTTAGGACCCATGGCTGTAAACCTATGGCAACAACCTAGGACTAGATAGCATTAACGCCTGAAACGGTCGTTTTTCGCATAAATGCTACCAAGTCCCAGGTTCATGATCCTAGGTTATTTGTAGTGGGTCCTAAAAAATACTGTTAATATGTTTCAGAGATTGTACTGACACTTTTTGCAAATTTGATCTGTAAAAAAGATGTGATTTTTTTTTTTTCCTCCGCGGCGAATGTTACTCCCTGGACTCCCTTAAGAGTGCATCTCGCGGATTGACGATTTCATGGCCTGAGGCAGCAAGTACGTATCCTAGAAAAAACGTGATATATTAAAAGAAATTGTAAATTGCAAATAAATAAACAGCAAGCAATTTTAGACCGTCCCCATTGCCAACGTTTCCTACACAACAGAACAGAGCAGAAGACCTTGCCACGGTTTTAAAAATAGGCATAACACGCGCGTACGTCGCTGCGTGTGACGGGATGCAGTCTCCCGACATCGGGATCGACGAAAGCTCGACTTTCCACACGGACAAAAAAAAATTACAGTGACATCACTTTGAAATTCGCGAGTGGCTGTCGATGTCGTGACAAACTGTGAGGGCGGATTCAGCCGCTGGACTGGCTCGCTTTTTAGCACGCGCACAAAAAACAAATGACAATCGAGCGATATGGAATACGATAGGACTGTATGCCCACCCTCGGTGCTGCACTGGAACTACCGTGGCTTTACCGAATTTCCTCTCCACAAGTTGGACGGAGACGAATCCGCTGACGTGACGGATATTTACCTAAAGGAGAACCTCATCTCGCGGCTGCCTAGTGAGATAATGCGATTGGAAAAACTGGAGAGCCTCTATCTGAGCGGAAACGACATTACGGAGTTGCCGGTTGAGATATCGAAGTTGTCGCGGCTGAAATGTTTGGATATCAGCGGGAATCGATTGCGGTGGATACCGGAGGAGATCGGAGATGTTTGCAGTTTGAAGTTCTTGATATTGGACGATAATGAACTTAGTGCATTGCCTCTGAGGCTGGCGGAGTTGAGGGCGCTGAGATATCTGTCGGTTTGTGGTGAGTTTCTAGTTAGCTAGTTAGCTTGCGGAAGAGCGAGCTTTGCTTCCACATCGGAATAATGGTCTTTGACATAAACAAATTGACCATTTCTCTTCACTATTTCATTTCAATGCAATTCAGCTGTGCCCGAACGTTTTGACTTGAATTCTTGGGTGGCTGATATTCAGAGAGTCAAATATTAATTCGTTCATGTTTCTTATTCAACATTTAACTCGTTTAACAAACGTTTCCAATAGGCCTGCGTGTTGCGTAAATAAAAGTCAACTCATAAAAGTCACAATTTACCAAATGAACGTCAATGCAATTTCAATGAATACAATTTTAGAGTCTTCAATATTTATAGGTGGATCGACTTCAGTGCATTCCGACGGCGGCAGTGTAACGACCATAATGTGTTATTTGACGAACCAAAATTTTGCTCCATAAAAAGCATGCAGTACACTACACTAAACACAGACATAGAAAACCCCTCCAATACAACGTGTCGCAGAAGGAACCGAGACTTTTCTCGAGCGACGCATTTGAGACCAACTCCGAAGTTGGTTTCACAATAACATTAGTTTGTTTTCTTAACTAAAATAATCCAGTTAACTTTGATCGGATTTTTCTGCACCATGCTCTATAGGTATTAAAATTGTAGGTATTCAATTAAAACTGTTATGAACGAACGACTATGTTCTCACACACCACTCACTCACATCTTTCATAGATCGGTAGAGTAATTTATAACCAAAACACTTCCGTTTATAGAACCTCATAAAAGCGTTATGCACTCCGACTGGAAAGAGTGTGATGGTTGTTCAACAGAAGAAGGATTCTCTCCATATCGTTTGACACTGTCACTTTTGAAAACTGCTGCCCACAGTGAGTGCCCACAATTTTGAAGAATTGTGATAAAATGTATCCTATTACTTAGATGTCAAAGAAAAAAGAGCATGATCTGTACGTTGGGCAAAAATGTAAAGTAATTTAAACTTTATTAGTCACATCCAAATACAATACGTTTTTATAAAGTTGTGCCCTTTCAAGATAGAACTATTTTGATCAACAAGCGACGTATCAAGTGATAGCTAAAGCGTTAGATTTTGCATGATATCTGGAGTAATAAATAAAATAATAATATGATGTTACTTACATAAAATAATTTTGAAATGCATTTCAAAATGTTAGTATTTTTTTTTGTAATACATGTAAAATTTTAGCATTATTTAATTAACATTACTTTTGTGTACGCATGTCTAATGGGAAGAAAAATAATGCTTGTTTCGATTTACAGAGATAGATAAGGAGAGTGAGTCTTTCACGCAATATCCATTACC
This sequence comes from Yponomeuta malinellus, assembly GCA_947308005.1. Classification (NCBI taxonomy): domain Eukaryota; kingdom Metazoa; phylum Arthropoda; class Insecta; order Lepidoptera; family Yponomeutidae; genus Yponomeuta; species Yponomeuta malinellus. The sequence goes on along the minus strand of OX371006.1, from coordinate 6,387,240 downwards.
CATCTTCAATAATGGAACTGACGTCGCAGTTAGCTTTGGTTTGTTGATAGTGATACGATTACCACACATGATACTGGACTGTCGAAATCACGAAAGAATGGCGATTTAAATACAGCATGAACATAAAAAACCGGCCAAGTGCGAGTCCGACTCACGCACGAAGGGCTCCGTACCATTATCTACACAACATTTAAATATTTCAAGCGTTCACGTGTTGCCGTTATTGATATCGAGCAAAAAAATCATGTTTGTTGTATGGGATCCCCCTTGAAATATTTATTTTATTTTAATTATTTATATTTTGAAGTACATATGCAACTAAAGGTATGGGTATGTGAATATTTCAAGCGTCTTCCTGTTGCCGTTATTAATATCGAGCAAAAAACGGCAAATAAATCACGTTTGTTGTATGGGAGCCCGACTTAAATATTTATCTTATTCGGTTTTTAGTATTTGTTGTTATACTTAGTGGCAACAGAAATACATCATGTGTGAAAATTTTTAACTGGCTAGCTATCAGTTCTTGAAATACAGCCTGGTGACAGACAGAACAGTCAGACGGACGGTGGAGTCGTAGTAATAATATTTCTTAGTAATTTTGTCTTAGACTTTTTATCTAACTATCTATCTAATATGGTCTCTTACCCTTTGGGTACGTAACCCTAAAACGTGGTGGTAACGCATCAGTAGAACTCATGCTCTTGGGTTCAATTCCAGCAAGTACCCTATGACCTATGCTATGGCTTTTTTTCTAAGTTGGATACGTATATTTGCGTGTATGCACTTAGCAACCATACCCTTTGCTAACTATAAAGGAAAACATTCTGAAGAAACCTGAATTTTAAGGTGGTCTCAAGCCCCAACTGCGCCCTGCAGTACAACGTGCATAGGCTGCTTATCTACGTACACTGTCTTTTATACATGTCCCTACTGTTGTTATGTGAAAGATTATTTTATGTTTGGATGCTTGTCAATTAATCATCATCATCATCATCATCATCGACAACATCATCAGCCATTTAACGCCCACTGCAGGACATAGGCCTCCTTCGTGGTTTTCATACCCATAAAATTAATCATCATCACGCTTATAAAGCTCAAAATGAATCACAATAATCGCTCACCTTGAATCGCTTGCACCAACCACACATAGTTCCGAAGACACTGGCGTATTTTGGCGCCTCGGAAACGAGAATCTCGTTATAAATCTTGTAACGCTTCCTTAGTGCGAGCGTGGCCCAGTTACACTTTATCGCCTAGTCCAGTTTTTGTTTGGTGAACGGGCTGCATCCCTTGGGTACTAAATCCGATTTATCGATTGGGTGTATCAGTAACGTGATGTAAGTTTTAGATGTGTTTTGTTTTGTTCAAACGGTGAATGGACGTGTCTGTTCCCATCATTTAGGTTAGGTTGCATTTATTTATGGCTCAATTCATTCTCCAAATTGATTATATTAAATGTTCCTGCATATTGCATAGCGTCGCTTAGCAAAACAACACCGCTCAAGTCGAAGTTTCACCTTTTTGACATTTGAAGCCATAGAATCGCTTGTAGCCCCGGCTGCCTGAGTGATCTTAAACGATCACGAAGGTTAAGCAACACAGGGCGCGTTCAGTGCATGGATGGGTCGCCGTCTATGCCTAACGCTAGTGGCATTTTTCCGAGCGGTTCCGTGCTTCGCAAGGCACGTTAAGCTTTTGGTGCCGGTTGCCGTCGATAGATGGCAGTCGTTAAGCCAAGTCAGAGGCCTTAGGGCGGCTTGACAACTTCTGACAGTAGACGAGCCACTAGTCTACAAGCCTCCACCAATCCGGACTTGGCCCCCGTGGTAGAGTATGGTCTATACCTTCCTCAGGGAAGAGACCCCGTGCCCCTCAGTGGGGACATAATGGGTTGATGATGAGGTGCAGAATGCTGCAGATGTTAAGCGACGAGAGGGAGTGTTTATCGCTCTATTAGGACAGTCACCTGAATCATAGAGTGGCTGTACCGCAAACCAGTTTATCGCGTAAAGACGTAGGTACCTGTGGAACAAAAGTTGCGAAGTTCTAGTAAACAATTTCCTTCAGGCGTTACCTGATGCTAACTAGCGCCACCAATAAGAAAAAAACATAACTTATTTTTGTTTTCTAAGTTACATACATTTGTAAAGTTATAGTAGCAATACCACTCGCTTACTTGGAGGAAAACATCGTGAGGAAACCTAAGTGTCTGAGGTGTTCAAATACCTCAGCGCTTGAAATGGCCAATCCGCGGTGGGCACACGTGTTAATTAAGCCTATACTCTCTGTCGGAGAGAAGGCCTGTTCCCTGCAGTGGGACGTGTAAAGGTACGTAAAAAAAAACTTTTATAACGCGTCTTTGGAAAAAGTGAATATCGTGAATCTCAATAACTATCATAGCTATTTCTAAAACCTACCGACTATTAAAATCAGAAAGTTGAAGTGGCAGTGGGTTGGTTGTACTGGCCGAAGAACTGATAGCTGATTGGTTAAATAGTTAAATTACCACGAACTGGCAAACGTAGCGTAGGACGTACACCAGCTCACTGGACCGACGAGCTGAGACAGATTGCTGGTCCTAGAGTCTAATACGCACATAGTATTTCCATAGAATTATATAAGCACGGACCGGACGACGCAGCGAGGGAAGGCCCCCCACAAGATGGTCTGACGACCTGGTTACGGTGGCGAGGAGTCGCTGCATGCGGGCGGCACAATACTGGGAAGCTTGGAAAACCATGAGGGAGGCCTATATCCTGCAGTAGGCTTCAAATAGCTGGTGATGATAATGATGATAACATAAGCACGACAATAGCTGTTAATTGGTAGTCTAATAAGCAATGGCGCATAACTCGAAAGTTGATTTTTGGAGATTACGGAATTTTAGCTTGTGAACGGCAGTAATCGTATCAATAAAACCACCGTTACCATATTAATATGACTCTATTGAACAAATAATGCGTTTTAGAGACTTACCCCTCTAGCAGCGTCTGGACCTTTATTTGTACTGTGGTTAGAAGGATGAAGGCCAAGGACAAAAAGAAGTGGCATGCCTTCTACATCCAGCAGTGGACGAATACAGGTTGATTGATTGATTAATTCATAACTTTCCAGGCTCACCTTGATAGAAGCACAAACATTGTTTCAGATAACAGATTGCGATGGCTGCCACAAAGACCAGTTTACAACTACCATCACTGCGAGTTCAGATTCTGGCGAAATACTCACCTGAATACCATACCATATTCGCTGTGGTATCACATGCTGAGAGACCAACAGACTAGGAGCTTGAATATTGGGCAAGTAGTCATATTTTCAGGGCATAGCCTTTCCCTCAGAGAGAGAGAGAGAGAGTATGGGCTTAATTACCACGCGTGCCTACCACGGATTGGCAATTTTAAGCGCTGAGGTATGCGACCACCTCAGACACACAGGTTTCCTCACGATGTTTTCCTTTACCGTAAAGATCATAAACAAAGAGCATCATCTTTTCCGCTCCTCCATCCTCTTTCGTACTTTTGACGTCACTGGTTAGTATTTTTAGACCACGTGACTAGAATTACTTTTTCATGGATTATAGAGGTATAGGACTTGATCATAAGGAAACTTAGAGGGAGAGATATTATAATAAGTAGTAGTTGTAGAGAAAAATATTGACACGACTTCATTACTAATATTTCTAGGCCATCCTCTCCAATGAGAGCAATTTTTTTTCTTAAATGTTTTTATTTAAGTTATCACGAAGCTATATTTGATCAATCCGTTTATCCTTTTCAGTTGTCTTAACGTGCCACAATACCAACATCAATTACCAAACGGTAGATTTCGCCTCAAACTTTCCTACGAGAACAGAACATGGGAAGTTGACATAGACTGCCTACCTCACTACGCAACCATGGCAGAGAGAACATCGAACAATCCACCGACACTTTTAGAACTTTCCAAGAGAAGATTCTATGAAATAATTTACAACGCAGCTAAAGACATATCTAATGACAATATCAGTATTTACTCTGATGCATGGAACAGTAGCAGATATGAAGAAGAAAATAATAATTATATAATGAATTTAGAAAGGAATTTTAGTGGTATTGATATAGACGAGAGTGATTCAGTTAGAGTGGTTCTAGATAATGATGTGAACTGTGATTTAAACCGAAATGAATGTGTTAATAATGACCACGTACAAAATAATGAACGTGATCGAAGAAAAATTAAAAGCGGAAGTGGTTCAATACAACGCAAAAAAGAAAGAAAGAAAAGCTACTATGTCCCAGCAGATATAATAGATGAATACTTTGATTATTTACCTAAGTTCATCAAGTCAGAGCTTTGCAGAGGACCTGCATCAAAATGTGAAAATGTTCAGTGTCGGGCACCTATATTTGATTTCATCACATACGAATTTTGCCTTGGGTAAGATAAGTCGTATTTTCATTAATTGTTTAGCTATTTATCAGTAACTGGTTAATATTGTGTTAAATTTTGTACTCTTGTATCTTTCACAGAAAAATAGTCCTGATCGACAATACAGAAGACGTAATATTGAGTGCATCGTTCTGCTCACAATCCTGTGCAAACGTTTGGAAGGGGGGCAAAACTAATCTCATAATACCCTGGACGTTGACGACGCAATTTATGTAGACATGAAAATGCAAAAGAGGAGAAGAAGAACACAATAATAATTATTATGAATGGACTCACGATTTTAGACTATAATAATATGCCCACGATTAACTCCAAGAGAACAATTTGGGGCAAAAAAAATTATTGTGGATAAGGTTATGTACTTACAACACAGATTAGGAGACCCGAGTACCAAAGAGAATATAACCCGACTACAAGCCGTACAACACGGATGCCGTACAAGCCTTGAAGCTCTGGGCACAGATTAAAAAGACACAGCTCTGTGAGAAAAAAGTGACTTGAAGCACGAATAAAAAAATATAATTTAGTAGCTACCGTGGAGGTCAAAAAACTAATAGAATATTGTGTTTTTATCTTCATAGTAAAAAAAAAACCAAGGCTGTGTTGTCACTGGCCCATCGCAAAGAGTATGTAATCACTAGCCCATCGCTTTATGATTTATTAAAAAAAATTGCCATCTCCACAAAGCTGACAATGGCAGAATCCTAGGGGTGCCTTAAAAAAAGAATTGAATGATTTATGTTGCCTGTTTATTTATATATAACTAGAATAAGAGTTAGGTATGTTTGTAGGTAAATATGTTGCATTATATTCTACAAGTAAAGTGTGATAAACATTTTATTATAAGATTTCAGCATAAATACTGGTAAAATTACATACATTATGTACAGATTATGTTTTTTTCTTGAGTTATAGGTACAATATTTAATGTACTTAATCAGTTATTTCAGCGTAAATTAAAAAGTTTGAATGAACATTCACTGGCATTTGGGGATATTCCTGAAATGTTACTGTATAATTTGCAAATGTACCTAAAAAAATAATTAATATGAAATATTTTAGAGACATTGGAAAAAATGCGAATGCAAGAACGATATTTTTGGTCGGGGGATATTCAGAGGAAGTATAATTTTGACGTCTGCTTTCACCAGTTTCCTCGTGTAATCGCACGCAATCTAAAATGCTACATCGCAAAATGGTCGACGACGCGCTTGAGCCCGACAATTCACTTGAATCTAGCGACAAATACAGTTCTTTTTGTGAATAGTTATTACTATTCAACTAAACTATTCAACTATGGAAACTATTCAAAAAAATAACCGTATTTGTCGCTAGATTCGATTGAATTGTCTGGCTTAAGCGCGACGTCGACCCTTCCGATAACCTACCATAGAGGTCAGTGTCGTATATGAACTTTGAAATAAACCTCTTTTTTTAATTATATTTTTTGAATTTTTTTTCTGTGACCTAAAAAATCCTCACATGAGATAACAAATCAGAAAATTTATGTGATTTCTTGAAATTTTCGCTAACTGAATATCCAGTGTATTTTCGATGTGCATTTCTGAGGAAATGAGTCTCTGTGTATCCGGAAAGAGCGGGTAAAATATCAGCAAAATGAAGAGGCACCAGAGCAACTTCGCCTCAATAGTCCCCGACATCCCCTTAGACTATTTTGTCAACCACCAATGCGCTTTACCTCTGGAGAAACTAACCTCACGCAATATACGCTGTGGAAAGATCCGCAGATTCGTACTGGACATGGTCAGCGTCAACGTGAACGACACACGAGCGCAGAGGATGTACATGTCCTATTCATCTTTAGCTGCGGAGAAGTACAGGCAGTACGAACATTACTCGTTCTCCTTACATCCGTATAGTAAGCTGAGAACTTTTCTTGAGGTCTGCTTCTTCTCATGCATATTTCTGGAAAATACGGTTTTGACAGTGAAGTTGGCTCAGCAGGACGCTGGTGCGGTGGTAAGTTACCTTCGTATCCTTAACCTGAACTCGTTTACCTACTTACTTTATCAAGTCTTGCAGACACCAGTGGTTACTTACTAGACACCTTTGTGGGTTTCTTATGTTTGTGAAACATAATAATATTAATAATACGTCACGTTCATCCTCATTTAGCGAGTCGCCTTCGCCGCGCGTAGAGCCACAACGTATGACGGTTGCTAATCGCATGGACGGTCCGTTTCTGAGACACTGGATGAACTTACAGTCTCCAGTGTCTCAGAGGCGAGATCGATTCTATTATTAATTATTTGTGCGCTGCTCGTTTGTTTTGTTATGTATTGTGATTTTGTCTCTTGTTAACGTGTTATTTCATAAATGGATCTCGATATCAGAAATAAAATATTATTATTATTTATGAGGTCGAAAGTTTATACAACCTTGATCTTTATCCTACCCCTCCGGAATAAACGTGTGAACTATGTGAACGTGTACAGAAAAGGTGGTCAGAGTAGAGGTATTCACTCTTTTTTCTTCACTACGAAAACGACCCGAAGGCAGCTGCTATATAAGTATATACATCGACATTCAACAAACAGGACATGCATTGTTTATGTTGAAATATTTCTGATTAATATGTGTAAATTTTTATCACGCACGATTCGGACGAAATGTGGCATTTAGACTTAACACTATTTGTTCCCACTAATTTTACTACACCTTTACCTAGCAAACAAAGTCGTGGACACAGTATATTTTATTTATGCGCCTGTTAGATTATGACTTTGAAAAGATCAATTAAAAACCATTGTTATGGTGGTCCGATCGGGTCATTTAAAATTCTACAGATTACTAAGTTAAGAATTTTCTGCAAAAAGTTCTGTTCAGTTCTGTTTTTTTTTTGTTATTGTAATATGCGAGGTTGTCTAGACTCTGGAATGAATTGCTATTAGCAATAAGATGGCCCATTGTACCGTTTTCATTGTAGCTTTTATTTATGTGTTTTGTTTCTTTCTTAGTATTGTGATTCTTATCTTATTATTATGAATTTTATGAATATTCTGTAAAATAGTAATAGATTTATGGCCTTAGTTATAAAAATTGGCCTTAGTTATAAAAATACGATTCCCTTATAGCACTCCTCAGACGCAGTTTATTTCATCTGTGGTTACGTCTTCCCCTTGTAAAATATCCAATATACCTACTATTTCATCGAGTTCATCGAGTGTTTTAAGGAATGTTTTTATAAATAAGGCCGTGAATCTGCAAATATTTTCTTTTCTCATTTCAAGGATAATATTTGGCAAGCTATCGAAGCTATGGACTATTTCTATGTATTTCATATATTCGTGAACTTTTTCACGGGCTACATAGCAGGAGAAACGCAGAAAGTAGCAATACTTGACTTGAAAAAGGTATCTTGGAAATACACAAAAACTTGGCTGCTTTTGGACGGTAGGTTTTAGATGCGTTTTTGATCTAAAGAGACGGTATAGGATAGGTAATTATGTCATGTGGGATGGATGTCAAGTGCATAGCGCTATACGCACCTTTACTGTCCAACTGTCCCAGTTCACGGCACAGACATTTCGTCCAAGAAAGAGAAGGGGGCTTCATCCCTTTGGCGATGTCAACTGGTATCTGAACAGTATACTACCAGTCTCGGCCAAATACTTACGGGGATGAGAATTTTGATGAATCAAGAGCCGAGACTTAATGAAATAACGAGCATATCATTTAAATAATCAGCAAAAAATACGACTTTTGTCGGATAAGAGCCAAACATAATGCACCTTATATTTCTACGACAGGTTTGTCAGTGGCGTCCTTGTTCTTGAACAGACAGACAGTCTTGTATAAAGTGTCGACCGAAACGTCGATTAAGTTGCTGAATGTCCTGAGATTACCTCGAATGATAATCTACGCCCGACATACGTTCAGCTGGATGAACGCCGGGGTTAGTTTGGAGAAATAGAAATAGAAATAGAAAATGTTTATTTGTCTTCACTACATTTCAAAGTTACTAACGCCCTGTTAGCGATGTAATCATATTGTTTTTGTCAGATTTGGAGATGTGTAGGATATGTGATTAGGTGGGAAGAAGGTCAGTGGTTGAAGGCAGTCACAGAAAAGTGGCCGAGAAATGGGCGTCGTTCCGTAGGTCGGCCTACCTGATGGTCGATGACGTTAAGAATGAAAGCGACAGAAACAGGCGCCTGGACAATAGGCGAGATTATTGTCCAGGCGAGATTAACAGAGGTCCGACGAGGTTAGCGTGACGGTGAAGAGGCCTATGCCCAATAGTGGGCGACTTTCATGGGCTGTGTAGATAGATAGATGTTTAGATTTAAATAGATCGTGTGGTAACGAGGCGTACCTATAGGAAGATCTGTCTCAGAAAAGTCCGATTTGAGCCTTTACGTGGGTCCCTTTACATACAGCGCACGCGACTTTTTCTCGCCCCTAACTAAATAATTCGTACCGTGTTCATCATTTCAAAGCCTAAATTACGCGCGCAGGTTAATTCAATAACACGTTGTATTATCAAAAAATATCTTGTAATTTAATTACCTACTTCACTATAAAAGCAAGTACCTACCTGGATATGATCATATTTAAAAAATATATATTTTGTATGGACATTTGCAGTCTGAAATAAAGTTTTATTGTTTTTAATATTATACCTACATTAATAAAAATTCAGGGAGAGAGAGAGAGAGAGAGTTTGTTTAATCACCACGAGAGGATACAGCGTTCTTAGACAAACCCCCGGTTTCTCGTACACTAACAAGCTGTTAATCTACTGTTAACAGCTGTCAGTGGTTTTTTTTTGTATGCACTTTGGTCAATTGACAGCTATTAACAGTAGATAAACAGCGTGTTAGTGTACGAGAAACTGGGGGTAAGCTATCTTTATAACAATTCATGGGAGACTTCACACTATTATACGACTTCACACTCAATAAGAATATTATTCTTTATACCGGAAAAATGTTACAGAAACATTTTAAATGTATGAAACTGGGTATCGTGCCGGTGCGGTTATCGTACAGTGTGAAACGGTCCAACGCCGGCAGCCCGTCAGCCTGGTAGCTCCCTTGTCTCTCGATCGCAGGTGAAGCTAAAAACGGCCGTCGACATATTCCTAATGCTCAGCTCCTACATAACATGGAACATGATATTCCAATTCGCCACCGAGTACATCTACGAGGATGCCTATTACACGACGACGCCTAGAAACTGCTCGTGGTTGACCCGGGGTGAGCTTTGGGACAAGCCGGCTCATAGCAGGATCGTTTACGCCTTGGAGAGAGCCGGTGAGCGATTACCATCTCAAAGAACTAAATGATCAGAAATAAATATTTGATCATCAACAAAGTTCAACAAAAATTTCACCAGATCAGCCATAATCATTTTGGACAACAAAGTAAATAAAGGAGCAGTAACACATGGTCAGCAAATAACTTAATTTTGGTCAGCTTCGTAATTATTACCTATGCAGTGACTTGATCACTTCGCATACAGCCAATTAGGTAGATGTAGGTAGGTATGGCAAAAACTCTACGAACAAAAAATCATTTCTTCCTACAAAATTCACACTCAAAAATGGCCCCAGTCCTTTCGATTAGTCTTTACCGATGAAATGAGCGCAAGATGTGCTGCAGAGTGATTGGTTCATTCCACAGAACATATTCACTGTGGTTCATTCTGTGCGCCATGCGTGACCCTGAACGTTGATTGGGCGATAGTGACAGCCTAATTGATGGTCGGTTTTACACAAAAACGTCAAACCAATGACTTAATTGATGTATAACCCGTCAAAATATCTAAGTACGAGTACTTCACAAGATGGCAAGTCTGACGATGGCTAGTGCATATGTGCTAGTGATATTTTGCTGGGCAATACTGAACTCGCTCCGATTGGTAACAAAATAAAATTGACAAGCCCCGCCCGCCTCCCCACAATTGAACGTGGGCTCATTTTTTTTGCGCTAGTTAGACATCTATGTTTTTAACACAGATATCTTTTTAAAATCTTTTTATTGTGTTCAAATTATTGGTTTTCGCTGTGGATGTCCTTAATATAAAAAAAAACTATCCTTGAAGAAATCGCTATGTTATCCCGCCCTTGATTGACTAATTGAACTTTGGCGGGTTTTGTTTCAGTGGCCATGTGCAGAGAGAGTGCCAACATAAGTATGATATTATCTCATGAATGTTTTGAGCTATACTTCGCTATAGCTTGGATTTGTGCAAAGGTTAATATCGATCTCATTATGTAAGATACTTATTCATCTAACGTCTGGACAGAATTCATAGAATTCGTAAAATTCTGTAATATTTTAAGCTGATTTTCTGGGAAAACCCAGTGTAAAATAAGTTAAAAAAATCAAGATGTGTTACTCGGCGTCGGGAAGATTGACAGAGGTTATAAAACAAATAAATATACCTACCCACAAAAAGACGCGGCTATGATACCTACCTACTAATTCATAATATTCTAAGTAGGTACTGTAATACGCTACTTATTAAAAACGCGGATTACGAGCAATATTATAATTTTATTCTCTTTTTTATCGATGCCCTAGCCTAGCTGGGGATCGACTGACATCTAAAACAAAACGTAACGATTCCCTTCAAAATATTCAAAATAAGACGAGAAGGCTCTGCCAGCCAGCCAGCTTCTATAAAGAAGAATCGTTACAGTACGATAGCCCACAGAAGTAGGTAGGTATTATTACTTTGTTCAGGCTAGGACCTGGCCTGTCTCACCTCACGGTAAATGAAGACGAGGTCTAAGATCCTGTTAGGTGTTGTGTCACCAAACAGCACCCCTATTTGGGGGTGTGTTCGTCTAGTGGGTGGTTATTAGCCGCGGTCAAGAACTATAACACATTTGGTACCACCCGGTGGTCACTTGCAGGAGGGTAAACGGAGTGCAGGAGCTTCAACCCCCAGGCTTTGAATTAAACTGACCACCTCTAACCCCTTTCAGATAATCACTTTCGGATGTACTCTGCGCTACATAAAAGTACTGTTCGGTACTGAGTCGGCGCGGGGCAAATACTTCATGATGTCGCAGCAAGTGCAGAAGTATATGAATCAGAAGAGATTCCCGCCCAAACTCAAGCGAAAGATCCTTAAGTACTACGAGATCAAGTTCCAGTCACACTTCTTTGTGGTACAATTTTACTGCGTTCCGTTTTTACCCGACTGCGGTGGAGCCCAAAAGGAGGGTAATGTGGTTAGCTCGTATGTATGTATGTATGTATGTAAGTATGTCTGATTCTATGTTCCCTCATAACTCCTTAACTACTGGTCAGATTTAGACAAATGAGGTCTCAATCGTTTCGTCACCCCTGTCGGAGTGGCATAGGCTAATTATAAAATCGGTATGAATAGAGCAGAAAAGTCACAAAAATTTAATTCGCTATTTAGCTACGTTAAAGTACCACGTGAGGCACTAGATGGCGCAGCTACATTTAATTTATTCTATTCAGACCCTTGCAATAAATAAAATTTCATGTAGATGCTATTATGTTACGTTATGGTAATAATTTATTTCAACGTAAAGAATTTAGGTACATTCTGTTTGCTGAATGCTTCGGGCCGTATTTGTAGTGGAGAAAAAGGCAACGGGAAAAAAATCTCCACTCTGACCATCTTTTCTCAAATCATCTTAAACTTATGATGCCGTGATATCCACCAATAACTTTAAAAGCCAAAATAACACTTCTTACAAAAGTAGGAAAAACATTAATGGTGCGGCCAGCCACACGAACAGCACCCGTTCACGAGCATAACGCAGGGGTCAGCCATCACCAGTCTCAACCATTTTAGAGGGAGACATGTGACCCGGCCACCACGCCGCCATTCGAATGACCTTTAGCAAACCTGCAGATTGAGTTCTTGTCAGCTATAAAATGTGTGCTATAGTTATTAATGTGCAATCACGTCGTCAGTACACGTTTTTAAAACTAAATAAATTATAATATTAATAATTAAATAACAATGAAATCGCAGTGGAATTGGCTTACTACCAAGGGCTTATATCGTTCATATACTCGTCTATTATATAATAGGCTTTTTAGCGATTTTTTAATGAATGTTTTAAATTTATTTTCAGACAAGGATAGAACATGTTCTGCAATTCTGTTGTAAAAACGAACGCAATAGCCTACGAACGATGTACTTACCTTGGCTAAACGAAATTTAGAATAAGCAAGCTTATTTCTATTTCTAGTGTTTACGTTATGGACGTCCCTATTTAATTTGAACATTGTTATATTTTTACGGACATACATTATATTATCGAATATATATTGGCAAGCCAGTGTAAGAATTCCTATTTCTTTGAAACACTCCCTTAGGGATTCCCTACTGCTTAAGTTGTAAATTGTTCTTACTGCTCTTTTGCAAAATAAATATTGTTTCTATATCTGCTGCCCGTCCCCATAATAACAGCCCATATGACATGATATTGTGAAAATAACTAAAATAGACCAGCCTCGCAGTCGATATGTCTGTAAGTTGCCTAATTTTTCTAACTGCAAATGCAGCTGAACTCAACCTACCCGATAGTTTTTCAATATGCGGACCCCATTGCAGTTTTGAGTCTATTGTTATGCCTAAAAATAGTGTGGACTCTACCAGCTCTAATTTCTCACCAGATATTTTTAGATGGCGCTGTTATATTTAATTTATTAAACTAGGATCTTAGATCTTCGGCCAATCATGTGTGATGTATGTACGTGGGTGTCATAGACTATATATTATATAAATCAGCATTAGAAAAATCACTAAAAAGACAAAAATAAAAAACTGAAATAAAAAATAACCAAAAACTCGACTGCTGAGCATGGTTATTTTTTATTTCAGTTTTTTTTGTTAGATGTGGGGGCATTCATTTATTACGTAGCGTAAGATGATTTAGAGAGGAGAGGGGTCGACCATTTCTTATTTCTTCTTTCTAGTGAGATGAATAATGAGGGGTATTGCCATAATCTCCACGCTTGGCAGGCGGGTTCGCAGTATGCGGTTGGAATCTCAGGAAGACGCTGCTGCCCGTCTCCTGGTAACTGATTACCGTAGTCGCCTTCTACGACATCCACAGAAGGAAACGGTGTGACGATATTCTTAATCCGGCGTCACACGGACAGACCCACGTTATTTTTTATTCTTTCCATTAGATTCTTACATAATAAATATTAAACAGGGGGTTAGGGGGTCGGCCTACTCTTAATTTTTTCTTATATAGGAGGGCCGGGGTCGAATAGTAGGAAAAATATTCTTATGTATAATAAATTAATGGCGCCCATGTTGATTGGCTGTCCATCTCCTCAAATCCTGGCTTGACTTGCGTGGTTGGTTGCTCCGCTCCGCTTTGCTCTAAATATGCACTAGACATCTTTCTTTATCCCGTTGATAAAGAAAGGGATGGCAAGTAATAATAACAATAATGACGTCCACACAATAGATTCACTTGACCTGGTCTCAAACTAGAATACCCTGTGCTATGGTAACCAGGCAAGGACGTTACAAACATGAAAGTACACCCAGACCGAGGCCATTTGTACAAATGTACGGCGGCCCCCAGTGGGAATCGAGCCCACGACCGCTGCTTTGGTAGCTAAGCGCCTTAACGGCTAGACCAACGAGGCAGTCGACAGGATGCTTTATTTTTAAAAATCTATTTAGAGGCTAAAAATTTCACCCATGCCAGAGGTCGCGGCTTCAAGTCCCGGCATGTGTGGAATTTTTAGCCTCTAAATAGGTTTTTACAATTTGTTATTTGTTCTTTTCTTCCTCTTCAGCATCCTCTTCCTCTTAGTCCGCCAGATTCCTCATCCTCATCCTCTTCCTCAAAATCGATTTAAGAAAATCCTCCTCCTCCTAACAAGTTCCTCAACAACCCTAATCTAAACATCCAAACCTGCAAACAGCTTCACAAACTTTAGTAGGAAGTAGGATTAGACTTTAGGCCCTGTGCAACTTAACATCCGATTCCCCACAGGAGTCCCGAATGATGGGCTGTATCTCCGGTCAGTTGCGCGAAGACATCGTCATGCACCTGAGCCGTCAGTTGGTGCAAAACGTCACTTTCCTCAAGCAACTGCCGAAGAGTCTCCTGATACAGATCGGCTTCACGATCAAAGCCGACATCTTCATAGCTGGGGATGTTATTTACAAGATGAACACTATTGGTAAAAAAAAATCTGCCAGATTTCGTATCATATTTTACTAACAACATTCAATACTCTTAGGTACCTATCTCTACCTCCAACCTACATGGTGTAGGTACAAAGTAGATACCACTCATTGTTGTAGGTATTCTATTTTCGTTTTCAACAACCATACGGGGCACTAAAACTAGAAAATACTTATAGCCGGTCCCTGCAGCTTTGTTCTTCCCGCTGGCTATGGAAACCACGGGGGAATGGTTTTCATGAGGAGGCGTAGTAATGACTATCATACAGGGGCATAGCTGATGCAAAAGATTCCCTGGCGGTGCAGCAAGGGAACGCTGATAGCGTAATGGGATCCTTTGGGTCGAGGCAGTATTTTTGTTTGAGTCATTTTTGAGGCAGGTCTGTTTTTGTGTTGGTTGTACTCTTTTATGTTATTTGTAAATGTTCTGATTTTGTGATGCCTCTTTCTTTTTCGTCATTAGTGATACACTTTTAAGCGTCCGTACCCAAAGGGTAAGGGACCCTATTACTAAGACTCCCCTGTCCGTCTGTCTGTCTGTCACCAGGCTGTATATTTTTCACAGATGGTGTACCTATTTCTGTTGACGCTATAACAACAAATACTAAAAACCGGCCAAGTGCGAGTCGGACTCGCGCATGAAGGGCTCCGTACCATTATCTATACAACATTAGACACAAAGATCGAGAAAAACGGCAAAAAATGACGTTTGTTGTATTGAAGCCCCACTTAAATATTTATTTTATTTTCATTATTTATTTTTGAAACGAATATAGAACTAAATATTCAGTGAATATTTCAAGCGTCTAGGTACCTGTTGCCGTTATTAATATCCAGCGAATGCGTATGGGAGCCCGCCTTTAATGTTTATTTTATTCTGTTTTTAGTATTTTTTGTTACAGCAGCAATATAAATAGGTACATCATCTGTGAAAATTTCAACTGCCGAGCGTGAATGGGCAACCTCGGGTATCCGGAAAAGTAGAGACACACTTTATGAACTGTATGACAAAAAGACTTATACATATGACACCAAATTCATACAGCACGTCAAAAAATATTCCAATTTTTTTAAGGCCGTCTGTCATAAGACTAAATGCGATCATATAAAGAATAAAATCTTACAGTCACCGAATAAAATTAAAACAATTTGGACAATAATAAATAGAGAAACGGGTAAAACAAAATTAGGAGACCGAGATATTTCGCTTAAGATTGATGACAAAATAATAACGACAAATGAAGGTATCGCTGCAGCATTTGAACAGTTCTTCACTAATGTTCCAATCGTGACTACAGCTCCGTTAGACTCGTCACCTGATCGTGCAACAACCTTACTAAAAGACCATGTCTCCTCGTGTGAACACGATTTCTCATTTAGTTACATTGAGCCCAATAACGTTCTTAAAAAAATTAAATTATTGAATCTTAAAAAAACCGAGGACTTGTGGGGTATGTCAGTAAAAATTGTTAGTTCAGTGATCCATGTCCTAGCTTTACCGTTAGCAAAAATTTTCAATAAATGTGTAGATGAGGGAGTATTTCCGAACCTCATGAAATATAGTAGACTAGTACCCTTATTTAAAAGCGGTGATAAACACGATCCAACCAATTTTAGGCCCGTCTCAGTACTACCAGTATTAAGTAAAATATTTGAGAAGATCATCTTAGATCAATTACTTACGTATTTCAATAATTACCAACTCTTTCATAGCCAGCAATTTGGTTTTACTAAAGGGCGGAATACAACAGACGCCGGAGTTATGTTACTTAAACATATTTTCAGCGCGTGGGAGGATCGCAAGGATTTTGTGATTTATCAAAAGCATTTGATTGTGTAGACCACGAAACGCTACTCCTAAAGATAAAACACTACGGAATAAAGGGTGCAGGTTTAGATCTTTTAAGATCGTATTTAGAAGGAAGGGTCCAAAAAGCAGACGTAAATCGTATTAATGATATACGGCCTGGTGACAAACAGACAGACAGACGGACAGTGAAGTCTTAGAAATAGGGTCCCGTTTGGCACCCTTGGGGTACAGCACCCTAAAAACAGGGCTCCCATAGAACAAACGTGATTTTTTTTGCTGTCTTCTGCTCGATATTAATAACGGCAACTGGTAGACGCTTGAAATATTCAAACGTTGTAATAGGTAATGATAGGGAACCCTTCGTGCGCGAGTCCGACTCGCACTTGGCCGGTTTTACATTAATTGACATTCTTTATTCATAAATATCTAACATTTCTTTGTCCAGGTGACTGCCTATACTTCATAGACAAGGGCACTGTGGCGGAGTATTCAGAGTCGGGTCGCGAGATTTGGCACCTGGAGGACGGAGACTACTTCGGCGAGTTAGCGCTGGTGTTGAAACGAAAGCACCGCACCACCTCGGCCGTGGCCGTTACCAACTGCGAGCTGTTCCGGCTGGATAGAGAAGGCTTTGAGAGGTCCGTGGCCTGCTATCCTGTCGTCTACGACCATATTAAAAAGGTTGGAAACTTAAAATTTAATTGGAATCTTAAAATGAGGAATGGACGAGGGCATCATTGCGGCCTCTGGAGCACCGTCGTAAGATCGCTTGCCTTTCCGTCTTCTACGAGTTGCATTTTAGAGAGTGCGCCAGGGGCTACATGAACTTAGACCCCCATCCCAAGAAACATCCTTGCCCCATCCCCTTTCTTCCATCGGACAATCAGACGGCAGGGTCATATGTACGCATTTGCCTTGGAAATTCTGCGAATTCGCACCAAGCGATTCGTGAATGCTTTTATAATAAGTAGGTACCTACCTACGGCAAAGACGTTGAACGTGTTGCCGTCGTCTGTTTTCTGTCTGTCCCAGAGACATAACCTGGGTGTCTTTTAAACTAGAGCTAACTTTACTATCAGGCGTGACTAGGGTCAAGTGTTAAACTAGCCTAATAAAAAAAAATGAAACTGAGTATCTATCTAGTTGAGATCTAGTGCCAGGTCGAATCCCCCAGTGTTTTTATAGGGATCACCATTTACCCAACTGCGGCGTTGCCCAAAAGGTGGGTTATTCCTAATCTATCATAGATACAAGAAGTTCTCCACTTTGTGACTAGATGGTGCTATATAGATATTTTAAAGTCTAAATATTTTTTTGGTAGTAAACAAGGAACCCTTGAACTTTTGCCATGTAATTGTCCGACCGTCTGTCTGTCCGCAACTTAGCACAGAGACGATAAGTAGGTAGGTACTAGAGAGTTGAATTTGGCATACCTAGACTCATACATATTTATTAGGCCAACAAATCTGTGGAATAAAATCCGGAAAAATAATTATAGGTACCTCCCCTACGCCTACATTCATCGTCATTATCATCAGCCATTTGACGCCCACTGCAGGACATAGGCCTCCCTCATAGTTTTCCATGCATTAGGTACCTAGGTAGGTACATTAGGAAGGTAATTTTTTCCTCGCTTACACCAAGGAGTACCCATACTTGCCTACACCATAGTTTGGGGCATCGTTGGATTTGTCGTTTCAAAATATTATGGGCCTAGGAAAACCACTTTTCGTTTTAGGATTCCGTTTGCGAAATATATTAAGCTATAAAAAGCGCAATTTTTTATCACAGTAGGGCGTTCCCCGCTACTCTGACAAAAATTTGTTTAACGCGTTCCGTTAATCGTATAACTTTGTATAACTACATACCTGGGTAAAGCCAGGTTTTGACGGTTTTAGTACGCTCGGACCGTGTGCGTACCTACAGTTTTAGTTAATTATGACGACGGTTTGTGCGCTCGGACCGAGTGCGTCGTAAACTGTACTCGTTCACAGTCCAATGGGACCCAATGTGGCGTCAGCTCTGAATCCGCTCTCATGTCCGCGTTACCACATTTGTGTTACGTTGGCATACAAGCTTCTATTCTGGACTTACCGATGATTTAACACTTTTCTATGGGGACTGTGATCGTGTTAAAACTGACCAACTAAACTTATTAGACCCTTCAATTGTATAAGTTCTACGTTTGATCATCGCGAGCCATTCAATACTAATCCAGGTGTATTTAAAACCTGTTTCAGGTGGCCCAGATGCGGTACGAGCAGACTTGCGTGCTTGATGAGTTTTACAAGACCCAGATGAGAATGAAGGAAACGCCATCGTCATGACCTTGGAGTCAATTTCCAACAATTTCCTCTCGTTAAGCATATCGGCCTAGGCCAAGCTTGTAGACATGTAAAAGAAATATTTTTGAATGTCAACATACAGCTCACCTTAGAATGATGTATGTAAGTTTTAATGTTTGTTTTTATTTTTAGTTAAAGCGCTTGTATGATACGGTGTGTTAAAGGCGCGGGATCGAATCCAGCTTCGGCCTGGAATTTCTCTCTATATGTGTTTGATTAGGTAGTTACTAAGAAATTAATACAAACAATAAGATTAAAATAGGTATTTATTTTATTCATAAGTTATTTATTCACCAGCCACCGGAAAAGTATTGTAATCACTAAAATAATTTACAAAAGTAACATAGTTTATGAGAATCAAATAAATACTGCTTACATTTAAATATTATATAGATTTTAACAGTCTTCAAACGAAATCCCTGATTGTCTTTTGCTCAGTCGATTTTGTCAGCAGAGATAAAAATTATAAAACCTAAAATATCCATGATCACAACCAACTAAAAGGAGGAAATTCATCTACGATATTCTCTTATCTTATAGCAACATGTAAAAGTCTTCCAGAAAAATATAGCAACATTCTCTAGCATATTTCTTTTACGACGGGCATATATTGACAATATGAGATCATATTGGGTTTGTTCTTGCTCGGACAATCAACGGTTAGTTAACTGCCCGATAATTAAATGGTAGAATTCACTTTTAGGCTGCATGAAGCGTTGGCGAAGTTTGTATAAAACATAGTCGGGGCAATATAAACTTTTAATTATAATCATGTGATTTAGCCCTCCTAACGTAACTGTCCACTGTTGCATTTCACGTTTCCCAAGTGTCAAAATATGTATTTGACAGTTCGGAATAGATTAAATCGGACGTTTCTATACTGTGGATAAGTTATATAGTAACACCCCAGTATGCCGAGATGTTTCATTTCACATTTGCATCTAGTGATGGGGATGTTTGGTGGATGTGTTACATCTGCGCTATCTGGCGTCGGACATTTTCTAAATTTTAATAACATTTTCGCTATCGTCGCAGATCCAGCTAACACCCCCAACACTAGAAGCAAATGCCAAAATAAACTTCATTGGCATTCTAAAGCCGAGTCTCCTGCTCGTGTTTATCATAATCCTACATTACACAAAACAATCGGTTTTCAATGTTCCGAATTAACTTTTTATTTTGCTTCCCTAGCAATGAAAATTTTTTGCTCAAATAAAACGGAATGTTTTTTGTAATCTTTTTTACCAGGAGACGCTCTCTCACACTTAAGAATGGTCGGACAATTGGACTGGATTGGATATTTGCTTCAGCTATAGCATACATTTTGGATCGTAAAATTTGACATTTGAGTTCTTTTAAAACTTACACAATTAAGTTACTTAATTTCTTGATTCTTAATTTCTTAATTTTTAATGTAGTTTTCAGTCTTATTTATAAAAATACGATTTTTCAAAACACTTTTCCGATGCAGTTTAAGATTGGTCTTTCTAGTATTTTTTAATGAGTATGTTTTTTAATCTCGCGCCTAATCACCGGTGCTGTCCGCGGACGTAGTGACTGTTGTGTGTCGGCCCGCCGCCAAAAACTAATAAGGGTAGACTACCTACCCTCAGTACAATAATTGACTGTACACGCTACTTCAGTCTACCCGTGACTGCGGCAGCTGCAACGTTGCCGAAACGGCGGGAATTTAAAGTAATTAAATTTTACCTGCTAAATAATCGCGATTAGACCCGTTTAATATTTAACTTTGGTCTTTCTCTTTACCATATACTTTTTACACTGCAATTGAGAAGTGTTGGGGTGGAATCGTGTTTTCATAAATAACTTAATCTTTAGCATGTATTCACAATTACGTCCTTTTATATAAGACCTCTTGACACATTGCAACGTAAAATGTCTTTATTTTTGCAAAATATCTTGCGAGCCTTAGCTCACAGATACCTTTAGGAATCACTGCATATAACTGTAGTGTACTTCTGACGGTATATCGTAGTATATCGCTGTCATGTTATATGGATCCAGGACACTGGAAGGAAAAAAAGTGTGTGAACTCAATGCTCAATTGAGAACTCAGGATATTATGGGCATAATTATATTATTTAAAAATTGCTTGCAGAAGAGGTTGAAGAGGTTGATTGGCTTGGCTTGGAGGTGTTTGCCAGGATCGTGGAAAGTGGCAAAGCCTGGTCTCTGCCTACCCCTCTGGGATACGAGCGGGAGTTAATGTATTTAACTTGCGTGCATCAACTGGGGTGACAAAATACAGCCTGACTGTTTAGTCACCATAATTTTTTTTTTCTAGACAATATCATTCCGCTTGCCGATCCGGCTACGGCGAATATTGTTGGACCATCAAGCTTCGTTGATGATTTCGAAAGGCATTGCAAAATCGGCCTACCCTTCGTCGACATAAGGTCCATACGGCGGCAGCAGCTGCTATGAGCAGGCCTCCTCGGCCTGCGGCTGCGGTACATTGCTGCTCGTGTAGAAGAGAACGCACGGTGTCTTCCACCAGGCGCTGCATTGGACCACTTCCTCTATTGGCACCGGCACGATGCTGGATTAAAGAGAAAATAATTTATTTATTTCATAAAACTTACAACTCTCATTACAGGGTGGCCTATTGCGATAGTGAAGTACGAAATACATATCGTATAAATTGAATTATAAATTATTAATAACTAGACCGTTTTTTTTTTCTTTTCACCGTTTAAACCTTCCCTGGACTTCCACGAATATATAAAAACAACAATTAGCCCAGCCGTTCTCGAGTTTTAGTGAGACTAACGAACAGCAATTAATTTTTATAAATAAAGATGAATTAAATGCAACAATAACATTACTAGAAGTGACAGTGAGTTTTATTGTATGAACAATGTGACTTAAATAGTCACATAAATCGTATTTTATAATACGATTTTGTAAAAAGTGAACATCGTAACTGTGAGAGATATTTTTAGGATCTACTGCCTAGAATTTAGCGGTCATATTTATAAAAAACCCGTGTGGCGCCGGATTAAGAATAGCGTCACTCCATTTCATTCCGTGGATGTCGTAGAAGGCGACTAAGGCAATCAATTACCAGGAGACGGGCAGCAGCGTCTTCCTGAGATTCCAACCGCATACTGCGATCGCCAACCCGCCTGCCAAGCGTGGCGATTATGGCAAAACCCCTCATGGTTATGAAAACCACGAAGGAGGCCTATGTCCTGCAGTGGGCGTCAAATGGCTGATGATGATGATTTATAAAAAACACGACCCCTCTAAAGCACTACTAAGAGGCAGTTTATTCAATCTGTGGTTACGACTTTTCCTTGTGAAATCTCCACCACAGACTATTTTATGAATCGTGTTTTTTTATAAATACGAAAGTTCTGATTCGCCGAGCTTAATCATGGTGAGTAGAGACGGAGCTCGCGTCGTCAGTTGCTCGTCTCTGACAGCGGGCGAGCGCGCGGCGCGCCCTCATTAGTAGAATTAGTAGGGAAATACGAATACTTACTTGAGATCATTCATCAAGTACCAACTCTCCCCGTCCTCCCCGCCGGCTCTGACGTACGCGACCAAATTCCTCGGATTGTCTTCGATACATACTACAGCGGCGGAAAGCGTATATTCCTCTTGGGATTCTGTGCATGGCTTTTTTTTGTTCACCGTTCCGTTCTCGGATTTAGTCGGCTCTCCTGTTTGTTCGCTCTGAAATGTTAGGTTGAAATAACAAATTCGTTTTTAGGGTTCCGTACCTCAAAAGGAAAAATGGAACGCTTGTAAGGGTTACAGGACCACTTTGTTGTCCATCCGTCCGTCCGTCCGTGTGTCAGTATGTAACTTCTTTGAAATATTCTTATTCTTCTCAGTTAAGCGTTTGGTGTTCGTCTATTAGCTTAGAAATTGGACGATTTGCTTGCATTCTGAATGACCCAAACGATTCCTAAGAAAACATCATAAGACAACCTCAGTGGGAAATAAGTCACCGCTTGAAATCAAATATTAATATTAACTTCCATAAAACACAATCACTTCGCACATCCGGAACAATAGCGACAGGATTACACTTTTGAACAATGCGCTTCTTATAAGTATAACACAAAAATACTCCTAAAAGGAAGTTAAATATGAGATAACATCAACACCATTGAATTTCTATTAACTTCAGTCAAATGACGCATTATCTATACATCTATTTATCTATGCGTTTTACACCATCGACGATTTTATACATGTAAAACATCGACGAAATATTCTCCTGTTAAATTGGCAAAAATGTAATTAGTATAAACAGCCTATTCCCACTGTAGGGCACAGGCCTTCTCTCAGTGAGAGAGTATGGGCTCAATCGCCACGCTTGCCCACCGCGGATAGGCGATTTCAAGCCCTGAGGTTTGTGAATAGCTCAGACACTCAGGTTTCCTAACGATGTTTTCCTTCACCGTTACCGAGTGGCATTGCTCCAAAAATGTAATTCCATCGTTGTTATTCCGGACAAACGACTTCACCTGGCCCCAGTATCTGCAACTTCTCTCTCTTATCGACAGGCCTAGGTCTAAGTAAACATAAACATAAACAACATAAAAATTTACATACAGGCACATACATTGCTTCTGGCCCCACACTAGGATACCCTGTGTCGTGGGAACCAGAAACAACATCACAAACATGTAAACATCCATGACCTGGGGTGGTTTTTTTTGTCCCCAGCCGGGATTCGAACCAGGGACCTCTCGCATGGTATGCAGAAGCACTACCGCTGCGCCACGAGGTCGTCTGAAATAAAGTGGAAATAATGATTACCTTATCATTGACCACAATATCCCCTTCGGCCGTGAGACGTATTGTCAACTGATGCGGCAGAACACATTGGGGTTCTCGAGTGGGGCTGCCGCTGGACGAATTGTGCGTTTGATTCGACGACCCTGGCCTGAAAGTCATGCAGTTTAATTATTTTATTTATTTGGTGTACAAAACAGATCACAAGTATTGCATAATATATAAGACAATAATATAAGAACTAAGCATGCGCACACACAACATGACCAAATGTAATTTTTAGGGTTTCGTAGTCCGACAAGGAACCCTTATAGTTTGGCCAGTCTGTCTGTCCGTCCGGGGCCTAGCGCAGACCGGTGGTATTAGAAAGCTGTAATTTGGTGTGTGTATACATATTTATCACGCCGACAAAGTAAAACCATAAAACGTTGGATATTTTTTTTTTACTGTACATCCTCTAACATCAAAAGTAGGGGTTTTTTTTTTCCCGTCTACCCCATCATGTTGGGTATCGTCGGATTGGTCGTTGATGGTAATATTGTGGGTGTAGGAAGACCATTTTTCAATTTAGGGCTCCGTTTGCGAAATATTAAGCTTTAAAGCGCAAATTTTTGTCCGAGTAGGGTGTCCCCCCCCCTCTCCTGGCTAAACGGTTGATTGTAGAAACGTGAAAAAATTCAGGGTAGTAGCACATAATATAATGAACTTGAAAGGAAAAGTATCAAGGCTAAGTAGGCTTTACTAGTTAACGAGTAATAAGCAACCAACTTACAAAAGTAAAATTTCGTACAAAATCCATTCAAAATTACTTTTATGAAGTTGATAGTTCTGTAAAACAGAAAAAAAACCCTCTTTCTACGGAACCCTACATTGCGCGTGGCCCGACGCGCACTTGGCCGGTTTTTTATATTATATTAAGAAAGTAATAATTTTTAGAAGTAAATTACAGCGATTATTTTTCAAAAAAACAATATTATCTGTACTCCGCCATCCGTACTCTTAGGTTAAGAAATATCTATGTAATTTCCATTTTTTTGTACAACAAAGTGTTCTCTATCTCTATCCATCTATCTATTATGAGTTCAGAATGTTGGCTGAGCATCTCTCGATTTCAGAAAAAGTATACATAAACATAAAACATAAACATTTACATACAGGCACATACATTGCTTCTGGCCAGGATACCCTGTGTCGTGGGAACCAGAAACAACGACATCACAAACATGTAAACATCCAAGACCTGGGGTTTTTTGTTTGTCCCCAGCCGGGATTCGAACCCGGGACTTCTCGCACGGTATGCAGATGCACTACCGCTGCGCCACGAGGTCGTCGATAATACGGGCTGATGAATTTATTGAAATCGATTGTTTAACAGAGAGGTCCTAAGTTCGATTGCCGGAAGGATTCTGACGCCACTGACTTATTAGAGAGAGCATACTGGAGATCAAGGGGTATGTATGAAAATTTATCGCCATGTGTTCTCTTACGAACAGGACCGCGTTATTACGTCAATTCGGTGTAAATTGCGTAGCCGATTAGTACAATAAGTATTCCACCTGGTGAGACTTTTCTGACCAAAAAACTAAGTAAGTGAAATAAAAACTGAATTTGCACGGATATTTACTCGTTTATTTTTTCATTTTTATAATTTTCCGACGTTTCGGTACTTTTGCAAGTGCCGTGGTCTCGGTAGACTGAGGTGACAGGTGTCTTTTTGAATCATTCGTTCTCGTCTACCCCACATGATGGGATACAGGGATGTATGTAGTTAAAAAAAAGTTTACCTGTCCGGGTGCTTAAATCTGCACCCAGGTCTAGCGCAATGCAATCCATATCTGCACGGTTTGCCGCTACTGCCTCTCTTGGCACCTTCGGGCTGAAAAGTAGCAAATTGGAAGACATAAGTACCTCTAGTGTTTTCAATTGTATGGGGCCAAAAAAAGATACAATGAAATCGAACAGCGTAGTAAGTAACGTTGAATATACATAAAAATATACATCTGCAGACGAACTGATTTTCTGAAGTCCGTTTAAAAAAAAATAAGGTAAAATAAACGTTTACCGAATAAAATCATTTTGTGGCAATAAATTGTGAAGTAATATTTGTAGGGAATCGTCTTGAGCTTGTTTGGGACCGGCAAATGGTCTGTGGAAGTGGAACTCCTTAGTAGTGCTTAGACTACATAAAAAAAACACAAAAGCTATGTAGAAAAACATGCTTGCTCACAATATTTTCCTTTTGCGACCCTTTAGACCAATAGGCCTTCTCATGCGCAGTAACACCGCCGCAGTTGATCGCCAATATCGGTGGTAACCTGAAAGAAAAAAAAAACATTCGTATACACAGAAAATATTAGGGGTTAAAGTATGAAATTGCCGTTTTATTGCAATAGGTTCTTTGAATTGATATAGAATCTTCATGGTTTGAGGTTTTCGAATGAAACTTTTTTCAAATGGTTTCTATGATGTTCTTTTTTTAAAAAATGTGAAACATTTGAATATCGACTTTCAATTGTTTTTGTTATTCAATTTAGACAAGAAAGGAATTAGCGACATGGTTTAACGTTACCTTACCCACAATATTGACTCACTTGCGTCAAATCAATAAAATAAAAAAATACGAAAAATGGGTGCCTCATAATCACTCGAATTTTCGCAGTATCCATCTTTCTTGTCTAAATTGAATAACAAAAACAATTGAAAGTCGATATTCAAATGTTTCACATTTTTTAAAAAAAGAACATCACAGAAACGATTTGAAAAAAGTTTCATTCGAAAACCTCAAACCATGAAGATTCTATGTCAATTCAAAGAACCTATTGCAATAAAACGGCAATTTCACACTTTAACCCCTAATAGTTAGCTAAACGACTGCCCTAAGCATGTATAGTGGAACTTTCATGATTTTTTCAGTTAAATAAAAGTCACATGTAGCATCTACTGCTGCTACTGCTGGTGCCGCAGCTGAACTGGCTGAAAGACAAAAGTGCCTAAAGTATAGTCAGCTCATGAGTAATTATATTTTTGTGCCGCTGGCTATCGAAACCACTGGTGTGTGGGGCACTCAGGGCAGATCTTTTATTCGGGAGCTGGGCCGCCGATTGAGGGACCGTGGAATGGACGTTCGCTCTGGGGCATATCTGAGCCAAAGGATTTCCCTCGCTGTGCAACGCGGCCAGTATCATGGGGACTTTTGGGCCGGATGTGGCTCGGGGTGATTTATTGGTTAGGTTATATTATTTATTATTATTTATTTTCAATAGTGTTTTGACATTGTATTATTCCTTTTTTTTTTTTTAATTTACCATTTTGACTGACGAAACCTGCGGGTGTATTTTGTATCGATTATATTATTTCTTTGTTTGTATTTTAATGTGTATTGTCTTTTTAAAATCGAGTGTTATAATTAAAACCATATATATTTGTGATTAGTTATATTGTATCAGTGTACTGGTTGTTCTGAGTAAATAAAAGTTGTATATACAACTTCCGCCTGCCGATCATTGACACCGGACACCGCTCTCCTGTGCAGTCAGTAAAACGTTCCGTTTCACGAAAAATGCGGACAGTAAACGTATTGAAATAAACGTGAAATTAAATCAAAGAAAACAGTATTAAGTAGAAGCAGTATTTTACCTTTGTATCCCAATATTCCCAATTAAATTGATTTCATGGATTGCCTTTATGTCATTTCTAGAAATGATTGGCAAAATCTGGAAAGAAACGTCACCGATTCTCAATTACATTAAAAAAAACTGTCACACAGACGTCAGACATCATAGTCTCTAATCTGTGACAGACATCGTGGGATCGCTCTGCCTGTCGGTCGTTGTTCGTTCATTTTATTTGCAGGATTGTGACGATATCAAAAGTTCCTGAAACGTTATTCACAGAAAATACTGATTTTCAGCTATCCAGCATTAAATATTACTATGGACAATGTTATACATGGTTAGGGCAGTCGCCCATACTTCTATTTAGCCAACTCCTTTGCACACTCTTTGACTACCTGAACCTTTGCAGCTGAAACCGTTATAAGGAGACCTCCACAACTAACATTTGATGCACGTACAAATTGCATTCACATTATTTTGGAAAAATTGTACCTTCAGCGAGAAAACTGTCATATATTTTTATGTAATCTATTTTTGCAAATTTTCGGTTTTATGTGTGCAAAAAAGTATAAAGTATACTGCTGCTGACAAGGATCAAAATACTCTATACGACCAACTAAGATTAGAAAAAAAAAATCAGAAATCGAAAACAACTTTTCATTCGGATGACATATTAATCTAAAATGACCGACGACGCTTCTACTTTTTAAATGCTACCTTTCAAAGTCACACTGTCCTATTTAACAGGTTCAATTTACACTCACCATGCTGCAACGTGAATATAGACTGAGTGAGTTGACATAGCCTATAACACTAGCAAGTTAAAGTGGCAGTCGGCAGGTCACACTTGCCGAAGAACCGAAAGTAGATGGGGTGCAAAGGTTCTCGAGCGGAGACCAATTGGCATACGCAACTTAGCACACCCACCAGCTCGCTGGACCATCGATCTAAGTGAACTTAATGGCAACGGCTCGATGAGGATGATCGAGGACAGACAGAAGTGGCATGTACGATTGTACAGCCTATGTCCAGCAGTGGACGAGTACCGGCTTATTGATTGATTGATGCTGCAACTCCCAAGGCAATGAGGAGCATTCAACTCACTGCACGACCCGGCCGCGTGGCAGCGGGGCCAGTAAGGTGGACGAAATACCGGAAGTCACTCTTCTCTTTCCCTGTCATCTCCCAAGGCAAAAAGGTGCATTACAGCTCACCGCACGAGCCGGCCGCGCTGCCGCGTGGCTAGTGAGAGTGACAAAATACCGGACGTCACTCTCCTCTTTCCGTATCACCTTCTAATGTAATAAGGTGTCAAGCGTCAGCAGCGCACGCACCACAGCGAGGCCAGGAGTACCCGCTATACTTTACACGCCGTTTCCTCAGGCAATAAGGTGCATTTTAGCTCACCGCACGAGCCGGCTGCGCTTAAGCGTGACTAGTTAGAATGACAAACTAAAGCACATCACTCTCCTCTCTCCGTGTCATCTCCTAAGGCTGGCTGGCCGGGCTGAACCGGCCCACCGGTTCGGCCCAAATACCACCTCCAACTTAAAAAGTCAAATAAATTCCAGTTAACCCATAAGTGGCCGCCCGTGCAGTACTCCGGGCTGGTTGGCTGTTGACGTATTAATACAAAATGGCGGACGACGCTCTGCTCCAAAAGCAAAAAGGCGCAGTTCAGTTCACCACACGAGCTGGCCGCGCGGCAGCGTGAGTAGTTAGGATGACAAAATACAGACGGTTGGCAGCGCTCACACCAGGCTGGGGTGCTGCGGCGGCTGCAGAGCGAGGCCACCAGCAGCTGCAGGAAGCCACCGTGCCCCACGCCCGCCCGCTCCTTATGGACTCACAGGGTCTAATAGGGCATCTTATAGACCCATACTGGCTGCATAACGCGCTATAGAGGATGTTAATTTGAGATGAGGCAGCAATAGGATCTATTAGATTAGACCTTCGTAGCTACTTGAAAATATTCTCCTAAGACCACATCTAACTTCCAGAGCAGCAGAAACCGCATTCACAGTTCGTCAATAAATCCAAAATGGCGGACGACGCTATCCCCTTCTAATACCACCTCTCGCTTAATAATCCATATAAATTCCAGTTCCAACCCATAAGCACTTTGGGCTGCTTGGGCTGTTGACGTATTAATCTCCCCGGTCCCGACCTTCAAAGTAACAATTGAAAACCATTGTTATTCAGGACTGAAGAGGTTAATACAAAAT
This sequence comes from Yponomeuta malinellus, assembly GCA_947308005.1. NCBI lineage: Eukaryota > Metazoa > Arthropoda > Insecta > Lepidoptera > Yponomeutidae > Yponomeuta > Yponomeuta malinellus. Next base: position 6,357,878 of record OX371006.1, on the reverse strand, counting down.
GGCGGACGACACTCTCTTCCGAAGGCAACAAGGTGGATTTCAGCTCACCGCACGAGCCGGCCGCGCTGCAGCGTGGGGCTGAACCGGCGGCAGCGCTCGCACCAGGCCGGGGTGCTGCGGCGGCTGCAGAGCGAGGCCACCAGCAGCTGCAGGAAGCCGCCGCGCCCCGCGCCCGCGCCCTCCTTCACGGAAGTCGGCGCTGGGTACTGCAGGGCGCAGGCTAGCACCACGGATTGCCGCTCCTCCTGCAGGGAGGAAGAAAAATGTACTACTGCCGGGCGCACGCTAGCACCACGGATAGGCCTCCTACACGGTGGAAGGAAAATTGACGCAGGGAATAGGAGAGCAGGATTGGACTGCTTACATTGGGGGCACTGTTCCAGCCTACATGTTTAATAATTACATCACACGATCTTAAACTCAAAGGAAAATTTACGCAGGAAAAAGAGATCAGGATTGGACTGCTTATATTTGGGGCACTGTTCCAGCCCACATGTATATGTAATAAGATGATTTGATAAATCGATTTTTTGCGAAAACTCTAGGTATATTGCGAAAACACGGATAATTAGACAATGATGATGACATTTCTTAATGTTAGTGAAAAAAGGTAAGCAAGTAACCAATGTCCAGTGTTGCTTTTTTGCAAGTGAAAGTGCCCAATGACTTGCACCCGGGATGACCTTACGAGAGATCCCCTTCGTGCGATAGAAGTGGCGAGATATTTGCTTGAAATAATTTGACAAAACCCAAAATACGTGGCCTGATCACCCTCACCCGAACAACCCGCCTGCCAAGCGTGACGATTATGGCAAAACCCCTCATAGTTATGAAAACCACGAAGGAGGCCTATGTCCTGCAGTGGGCGTCAAATGGCTGATGATGATGATGATGACTCTGATTAACGCGATACAACATTATATGACATGACATAAACTCACGCCTGTATCCCGAACGGGTAGGCAGATAACAGGGTTTGCCACTTACCACGATCCTGACAAAGCCCTTTCGCTTCATCAGAAGTCTTTAATTTACTACTTTTTCTACTTCTACTTTTAATTTATCTCAAGAAAGCTGATTCGCAAAATACAAAATTAAGGACAAAATGAAAACGTAGCTCTCACCTCTTTGTTGCACTTGAGGCACCGATTCAGCTGGTGCCGTCCAATGGCGAACAACTCTGATATCTCGGACTCTTCCCGGTCTGCCTGTTGATCGTTATCCAGTTCTTCACAGGCGAGGGACTGCTTCGGAGCTCCTTAAAACGGGTATAGAGACCGTTTTTTTTACCGGTAAGTATTACTCATATCCCGGATGCTAAGCAGAGACCAGCGTTAGCCACTTGACACGTTCATGACAAATCTCTACAGCGATATCATTCCGCTGTAAAAACCTTACTGCAAAGTGGGTTACTCGGGGATGCAAGTGATGTAAATTACTTCGGCCAGATGTCGCTGCCTGTACGTAATACAGAGAAGTTTGTAAAGAGGCTCGAAATTTCGCCGATTCCTGCACTTGCAGCTCAGTTGGGCGAGCGCTGGCACGGTCAGAGGTCGCGGGTTCAAGTCCCGGCATGGGTGGAATTTTTTGCCTCTAAATAGGTTATTAAAATCTCTTTCACTTTATCGACATTCATTAATTGAAGCATCATTTCAAAGCTTCATGAGATACAGGTAGAGTTTGGACAGTTAGATGTGAGTAACGCCATGCACCGATTATTATTAAATCTCTTTATTGTCTCTGAGCTGATAAAAATGGGTTTTTAAAATTACACCTACCCTATGCTCGTGAATGGGTGTTGTTCGTGGGTCTGACCGCAGCATTAATGTTTTTCTTACTTTCTAAGAAAGTAACCAATGTTTTGGCATTTAAAGTACAATTTTGGTACAAAATCCATTGAAAGTGACTTCGATGAAGTTGTTAGTTCTGTACAGCAGATAAAAACCCTCTTTCTACGGAACCCTACATTGCTTGTGGGCCGCCCCGCACTTGGCCGTTTTTTATTTCTGATTACAATATATTTCACACCCCTTTCGCTCGTCTCGCTTCTAAAAGACACTGGTGTGAATCGACCAAACTACAAACTAATCACGCCATAAAATAACATCGATTTACCTTCCTCTCCACTCAAATTAACGGGCCACCCGTCCTCTCCTTCCTTAAACTCCTCCTGTCCGTCAAACTCAGTCGAGGGCCCGAGGAACTCAAGATCACTGTAAGTGTTAAATTCATCGAACGATCCATTGATGCACTGCGACGTCGCTGGACTTCGGTTGGAATGGGCGCTGTTGTTGAGCGAACGTTGGGCCTTTGGTGGGCTGCTCTGGGCTAGGAGAGCCTTTTCTTTCTTCCGCGTGTCGAGAATCTCGTAGTGCATCTGATGGAGGATGAAGCGGTTCCAGCTCTGAAAGAAATTAAATATTATCAAATTGGTTTAGCCGTAACCGATACATTAAAGATTCTCGAATAGAGACAACGAATTGGCAAACGCAGCGCAAGAGGCATAACAGCTCGCTGGACCGACGATCTGAGACGGATTGCTTTGGGCGAGGGGAATACTTGTTTGCCCCATCCATCTATAAATAAAAATAATATATAACTTCCACACAACACAATCACTTGACCTGGTCCCAAACTAGATTACCCTGTGCTATGGCAACCAGGTAAGGACATCACAAACATGGAAATACACCCAGACTGAGGCCATTTGAACAAATGAACGGTGGCCCCAGTGGGAATCGAATCCGCGACCTCCGGCATGGTAATCAGACGTGACACCGCTCGACCAAAGAGGCAGTCCTGTACTCGGAGTGACAGGGTAGCGGAGAAGCTACCACACACCGTGAATAAGTCCCAGTTAGCTCACATAACTGGGAATTATTCACAGTGCGACCTGAAACAGTGCTTTTATCACTTTCAACCTAACAAACTAAACTACAGTTCTCAGACAGGAGTACAGAAAACACTCTAAACTGCGATGACAAACGATGACTGATTTGTTGATAAAAAATAAGATGGAGAATAACTCTGTTACCAAAACAAAAGTAAATAGATCTTTTAAACAATAGAAAACTCTTTCACATGTTGCATCTACTCATGTGGACTCGAAAAACTAGCCAACATTGTCGAAATCACAAGAGAAACAAAGGAAACAACAATCGCGCAATAAAACAAAAAAACGGTATTTTTGAAAATTAATTACGTCTTCATGAATGTGTCAAACCTCAAACCCAGCGTTATCAGCATCCAAGTGTTGCTAATACGTAAAAAACTAATAATCCCATTTTACTTCCAAATAAAAATTGTGTGAGCTACGTTAGCCTTTTTTTTAAATACTTCTCTTTTATGAGTAACAAAATTTTAATGTTTTTGAGGCAATAAGTTGTTCGGTCACACGAATCTACTTTTTTACAGTAAAACAAAAATCTACCGAGTATAAAGTTATATTTTATAACGGTAACAATGACTCTTTTTTGCATCGAATTAAAAAACAGGCAGGTGTACGCCGAAAAACAGCGCTGCCGGGATAGGCATATATTACTATCCTGCAGCACCAACTGAGCGTAGCACCCATTATCAGATCACAGTGTAATGAGAAGTAAATTTCCACACATCTGATAATAAACATATTTTTCTTTTCTCTCTTTCATTTACTATCGCCCAATCAACGTTCACCTCGTCACGCGTGGCGCACAGAATGAACGAATCACAGTAATTTACTCTTTTTTTCTGAGCATTATTTTTACATCCATATTAGCTCATTTCATTGGTACAGACTAAAGAGGACAGGGGCCTTTTTCAGAGTGAATTTAGTAGGAAGAAATACTACTATGGTTTTACCTGAATGAGGCCGACCAAATCTACTCGCTGGTCCGCTCCCCTGTCCGGCAGTATAAGGCCCAGAGCCGCCGCCTCTGGAACGGTCCGGAAAGCGCGCAGGAAGTTGGTGGCCGGACACGGCGCCCCGCCCGACGAATCCAGCATTCTGAAGAGAAAACCTGCAATAGAAAATGTTATAGTAATAAGCGAAGAAATCTGTTACTAATATAAGCCAGCCTTTTCACGAGTCATTTCTTACATAATGTCCTTTTAAAAGTATAGTGCAACTAAATACCTTTCACACAACACAGACACTTGTCCTGAGGCCTTATTATGCGCACCCAATCATGTCGGATAGTTTGCGACAGTAATTATAGTGTAGAATTTGACAGTAGACGATTAGAATTATTCAGGATTTGGTGCGCGTAATGTCCCAAACTAGAATACCTTCTGCTATGGTAACAAGTTTTTTAAATCTACAAAAAATTCATGGGAATGCAAGTCTGCGTCCGCATGACTTCACAGGGACAAAAGTTTGCCACTTGCCACGGTCCTGATAAACCTCTTTCACTTCATCAACATTCATCAGTCGGTGCATAGGTACTTGCAAATTAAAAATTCTGTAAATACCTCAAGGCGCTTGCTCCTCCAAGACACACAATATAACCGTGTGTATTAATTCAAAATAGCATATGACGGTAAACTTCTTCAGCAACGTTAAATCCCAGATGGCGTTCATTCCAAGATGGCGTTTATTCCAAAATTACGTTCATACCAAAATGGCGTTCAATCCAATATGGCGACTAACGGTAAGTGTTCATAATCACCTAGTTCGCAGGTGAGGCAGAACTCTCGCGCGCATGTGTGAGCCAATAGCATCGCTTTCACGGTCGGCGTGTAATATAACACCTGGAAACGTAACCTTGTTCTCAGAGGCGTAAGGGTGGATTTTCAGAGAAAAGGGCAGATTGAGCGGATTGTTATATGCCAGCTAATAAACACAAAAAAAACTATTGCCATAAACTCTGACTATTTCCCAACCTGATTGAATTCACGTATTTCATTTCTGACTGACTCATTTAACTGAAACGACGCATTTCAGTTATAAAAAATATAATTATGACGTGAAATTATAAAACTATGCTCCTTATTGGTATTATAACTAATTTCATTAGAGTATGTAATCTAAGAATTATTTATTTTGAATTTGCTGATTAAAATGGACAATAAATCAGCCCACATTAATTCACAGCTGAGTTAAACCTTTATTAAAGGCTCTAGTTAAACTAGAACACGATATATTTTTCTTTACTCATAACTACACTAACGTTAATCTGCTTCGAGCTGTTGGTCCAGCAATTTTATCGATACACATCTAAATGACAAAGCTAACATAAAAACTGTACTCACATGACAATGACGCTTATTACCTGGAGCATAGGGTTGCAATAAGAATTAGGTATCGTCGCCTCTAAACCAGGGAGGCCGGTTTTATTCTCCACATCAGATTCCGCTGGCCCTTGCTTATTATAGCGTGGTTCCATCTGCAAAAAGTCTAAAATAAGGATCTAGTTATGTGCGACATAAAGGTATTGAATAATAAAACTACGCAAAAGATGATACTAGCAACTCTGGGATGCTTTTTCCGCCGTTTGATAAGCGCTGCCATTTATATAATGTTGAGAATAGAACAGATTTGTTATACACTTAGCAGGTCTAATTGATTGTTTATTAGGAATACTCAAAAAAAATCTGAAACAGATTTGTACCGATGATTCCTATCCAATCCCACCGCCTCGTATATCTCCACTAATATACTAATGGCCGTTGTCACAATTTAAAAAAAATATATATCTAATGGCCACTTCTGATTGCCAAGAGGTGGAAGTTGAAACAACTTTTTTGGATCTTTCCCACATGCCACCCTCTAGCTCAAGCCAATGTGAGGACGTATCATGCCACGCGCAATGTAGGGTTCCGTAGAAAGAGGGTTTTCTATCTGCTTCACAGACCTAACAACTTCATCGAAGTCATTTTCAATGGATTTTGTACAAAATTTCCACCCTGCTAGCAAAATTGGTCTAAAAGGCAGAAATAAATACAGAACTATAAGTCTTATTTCAACGCAATTGGTTCTGTTATCGATTACAACTACTTCGGACCGATCGATACCAACGATAAATAAATACCTTCTGATAATGCTTCGGGATAGGCTGAACATAAGGTTTGGCATCGTGTCTTGGCGAATTTAAATCTTCTAATGTGTCTTCTATATAGGGCATCTGTAAAACAACCGACTTGTTATTAACTTGCAAGTCCACATGTTATTGTATATTAATGTACAAGTGAGGGCTAGATAAATACCTGGTTTCGTCTAAAAACTCTAGGATTAGGCGCGTAGCCGATTGGACCTTGCATTTTCATAGTCTTTAACACCTCGGGGTCTATTGGTTTTGGTTTTCTGAAAAGTCACAGTTATTTTTGAAGTTAGTGAACTCAAACTTACCAAACGGACATTAAAGTCTATTACAGCAAATGGTTTGTGATATTTTTTGTGATTTTGAAAATTAAAAAAATCACAACCACAGTGATTACAGTCCTTATTCCAATATTATTTCTCGAAAATGCTTAGCTTATTGTCACTAAAAGCAGTACCATAGGGTCCCATAATTAGTCGTGTATTGATTAATTGAAACTGATTTTATTTCGGTTTTTTATTTTTGTCTTTTTAGTGATTTTTTTAATGTTGATTTACATAATAACCTATGACACCCGCGTACTGATGTTTTACACACATTACACGTGATTGGCGTAGTTAAATAAAATTAAGAAATGAATTAAATAAGACAGCGCCATCTTGTGACTAATGGTGGGGTGGTACTATAACATTACTTAATAGCGATTTTGGATTTTATTACTCTTCTGTTCCATTAATGTTAATTTAATATAGCCTATGACACTCGCGCAGGTATGGCGAATCGATTGAGACCTTATCTGTCAAAATCTGACCATTGGTTAAGGAGTTACGAGGGAACATAGAATCGGACATACATACATACGAGCTAAACACATTACCCTCCTTTTGGCTCCGCCGCAGTCGTGTAAAAACGGTAATACAAACACGCAGCGGCGTGCCAATTAGGGCAAGCTCAACATATATTTTGGTGATTACTAAAAGTTAATTTGTTTGTTTTGTCTTTTGTTTCGAACGAATGTCATTTGGTTTAATTTGTATGTAAAATATATATACGGAACATAAAAAAAATTAAAACTTAATATTAACTTAATTCCAGATTCGAAAGTTTTAGTTCGTAAATTAAAACTTGCTGTCTCTTCAGTCCCAAACGTCTTCAAACTCACCAAAGCACACTGAAAGCATGCTATTACTAAATAGAACTTTAAACAAATACTATCAGTAATTGCATACCTTCACTTCAGTGACTTAGAAAAAAATCGTTTAGTTTGCTTGAGCGAATGAATTAAAGGTAAGTAGTTGACCCTTGCTAGAAACTGAACGAAATATGAAAAAAAGGAAGTTTTTCTATTACGACATTGTTTTTTGAAAGGGGCTATAGAAGCTCTGATAACGTGCCTGTATTCAATTATGTTTTGGATACATTATGACCTTCGAAAGAAAGTTCTTGTTGTGCTAAGTGGCAAAACAATGTCGACCAATATTTGACCACCACTACTTTCAACTCGCATGTTGTGTTTTGAAATTTCCTCAGATAACTGATGTGACGTATAATTAGTATTCATTGTTTGCCGCAATCAGTAAAAGAAATAACAGAATTGCTGACAAAGATACAAATCAGGAGTTGATTTTGGCGAAGGTATAGTGTTGTTTTTTTATGGAATGTTTTTACATTTTCCTCGCCGATAAATACTTATACACAGTTTAAATCCTCAAAAGGCACAATTGCCACCATTGTTCGAGTGACCGGAACGACGTGACGAGAACCACTAGTTAAGCAATTAAATAACTCAAATTAGCAACAAAACAAAACTTTCAGCGAGCTCAAGCAAACCGAATAAATGCCATGAAGTAAAGTTCGAAGCGTATTAGAAACACGATTTGCACCCTACTCGGCTCCATCGCATCCATCGGATCGATCGCAGCCAACTTCACTCGCAAAGCCAGGCTTAAAATTTCATAGGTACTGTTTTATACCATAGACTCCAGAACCTCCGTCTCGGTTTACCAATGTTAGAAAGAGAATACTAGAAAAGCCCCATATAAGCCGGGTAGTGCGAGCGAGATGAGACACGATGCGGAGGGGTATTATTTGACCTTGTGGCATAGGTTGCCTGATTGAGTACCAGTACTGTTTATGTTCGATGCATCTCGGTACATATTACGTACCTATACAATTCTAATCGAGCGTTTTCGTTAGGCAAGCCGGGCTTTTGGGCTTCTATGAAAATACCGCCACTGCATACAAGTCATAAACTCGGTGTGATAATAGGATAATAGTGTAGTCCCTAGATCAGTAAAGTTGACGGGATCCATGAGAAAATCATCAAACTCTTCATTTTAAAAGCATCATCACGGCTTTATAGACATAACGCGATAAAAATACCGTCAGCGCCACCTAGTGTCAAAATTAGCAAACTATAGTTTTTGCTTAGTATTACTTATCTTATTTGGCAAAAGTAGTAAACAAACATCACTTGATTCCAAAACACAGTCTTAGACCGTATTTTAAATACAAACGCACTATATCGCACTGATTATGCTTACAAATAAGATTTTTTGCCAAAATTGTAATTCCGTCGAAATTCTGAACAGACTATCTATGTATGTTCAGAATAAGAGAACACAAAACATTGTTAACAAAACTTTACATATTAGCTTGACATTTTGTTGTAGAGATGGGATAAAGTAAATGAAAGAACGAATGAATGTTTTCTGTAAATAAATGAGGAAAATTGAATATGAAAATACTCAACAGGTTTATTTTATTAGCTGAAAACGAAGTGAATTTGTTTTCTTTTGCGTAAAGGACAGAGTAAAAACAATGAAATATGTCGTTGTTCCCAAATGGAAAGAACTTTTTAATAATTATTAAGTAAATTATAATCTGTAGGTATCTATCCTTGTACTGTGTTTTATGTAAAAGAAATATACCACAAATCCTAGTATGCGAAATTATCCAGTAACACCTTACTTGGTAAAATTCAGTTGGTTGAGCATATCAAAATACTTAATACAATTATTATTCAAAGAGCCTGTGAAATTAAATTATTCTAAAACTTAATCACCCATCATCTACATAACTTCATCGTTGAATTTCAGAATCAATGAATTCTATCAAACTTCTGCAGTTCACTCAGTGCCACCCAACACTATGAAATGTCACATTTTAATACGCCGTGTTCACTACTTTGGCCAAGTAAGGACAAATACTATACATAGATTACATATAATTTACAATATGCATAAGCCTTTACCTGTAAGTCTTCTTAAAGAACTCGGTGGGCAGTTCGTTGAACCACTTGGTGCCCCCCGCGAGGGGAGGCAGGGGCACGGAGGAATACTGGAACGTCGTGTCGGTGAAACTCACGTACGGCGGGCTTGCAACTTGGTCGGCAAACTCGGTTTCCCTGCAGAGATGAGAAAACACGTACAGCTCATTTCATATATACCTAGTATACTATAATAGTAGTTTATGTGACTGTCACATAATGAGGGTTATTAAAACACGAGCGAGATTTTAAAAAACGAGCCTTAGCGAGTTTTTTAATAGCATTCGCGAGTGTTTTAATACCAAGTTATGTGCAGTCTCATACACTACTTTATCTACACTCATAATGAAATTTTTTAAACAAAATGGCGCAATTTCGACAAAAGTATCTTGACATTCAATCGTCTGCACTCAGTTTTGCGCGCGCAATTTTAGGTATTTTTAGTTGCACTTTTGGTACCACGAAAATGAAATTAGGTTTTTTATAGAGTCAACTTTTGACATTAAAAAAAAAACTTAAGTTTTGTTCCGTGATCACAGCAACACTTTAAAAAAAATAGATGTAAAATAAAGTGAAAAATCTGACCTTTAATGTAACTTTATATTACACTTTTTTTTTTCTTTAAAGTTATGTATTGTTTAAAGCCTGTCAATATGTGTTTACCTTTGAATTCTTAATTTGAAGATTATGATATGAGTGTAGATAATAGTAGATTGTACAACAAGTGCATAAAACGCACCATTTTACTCGAGACGTTTATCCATCCGAGCGAGCTTGCGAGCGAGGATAGATATAAAGTCGAGTGTAAAATGGGTTTTATGGACGAGTTGTACACTCTACTTTTCACTTCGATTGCGAGGAAATGAAACAGCAACATCTTTATCTTCACTAATGCAATTAATCAAACAACAAATTTATTAAATTAAATTCACGCGTACGTGTATAATCACAGTGGTTTTGCCGCCATTAAAATTTAACCAATGAGAGCGCAGCTTCAATAAAGCGCGACCAACCTGATTGGCCCTGCAATCTAGTTGGTCGCGTTTTATACGAAACGAAATAAAATAAAGAGGTTGTTGTATGAAGTTAAAGATGTTCGTGTGGCTGTTGCAGCGATTGCCTTGGTCTTCGACGAAGATTTTACTTTATGCTCTAGAGCATAAAAAGCGACTTTATGTCGCCTACGCACGACATAAAGACGAACTTTTAGAGCATGAGAAGTGAAAAGACTATTTATAGTACTATTTATTAAAATGGTAACTCTTTATCTGCAAAATTAAGCTCAAAACTTATTATATAAAAGTGCAACGACAACAACCTTTGTATAAAAATATGTAAAGGTTTTTATAGATAGGTACATATCCAAAAACAAAATAAAATCGGGGTTTTCACAATTTATTTTAACAAAAAAATTGTTTGTTGAAAAATTATCAAAGTCAAGAATTTGATGTTAGATAGGGGTTGATATTTCGTGGATTAATGATGAATGAATGACCCAGGACAACTTGACAGAAATGATTACTTTTACGCATTTTAACGATTTCTATCAACAGTTTACATACAAGACAAAAGATGAATAAAATGACATATAAATAGCCTTCTTTTAAACTCATAAACATGATTATTCGTCTTGCCGAATGACAGTAATATTTATAATTCAGCTCATGTTACATGCAGATCATGTCGTGCTTTACCTAAGTACAACTTAAAACAAACTAAAATATCCTTTACATGAAAATATTATTTACGTTGAAATTTCTGACTTTGTTCTGGTAACATCGTCAAGTAGTTTGAAAATTGTAATTTAAGTAAATTTGCATTACATTCACACGAGTCGAATTGCTACTACAAATTCACAAGTATACGTGACTTACAAAATAAAGTCATCAGCCAACTAATTTAGTCAATATCTGCAATAGATTTCACCGCTCAACTAAAAGCTTAAAAAAAATTGGGTGTGGCTAAAGAGTATCTCAAATAAAAATATATACCTAACGTGAACATTGAGCGAGGTGACGCGCACACGGAGAAATGGAAAACTGGAGGGGAGGCCTTTGGCCAGCAGGTGGACACAAAAGAGGCTTAGTAAAAAACCGGCCAAGTGCGAGTCGGACTCGCGCACGAAGGGGTCCTTACCATTATCTATACAAAATTTGAATATTTCAAGCGTCTGCCTGTTGTCGTTATTAATATCGAGCAAACAACGGCACAAAAATAACATTTGCCCCCCTTAAATATTAATTTTATTCTGTTTTTAGTATTCGTTGTTATAGCGGCAACAGAAATACAACATCTGAGAAAATTTCAACTGTCTAAATATCACGGTTCATGAGATACAGTCTGGTGACAGACAGACTGACAGACAGACAGACAGACGGACAGACAGACAGACGGACGGACAGGGGAGTCTTAGTAATAGGGTCCCTTACCCTTTGGGTACGGAACCCTACAAAACGTGTACATGAACAACCATCAAAAAGGTAGACCGGGGAGGTAACATGTACAAACCTAGAGAAATTATTAAAGACAGGCTCGTGGTTGTGCTGTGGCGAGAACAAATGCAAGTGGCCGGCCTGGTCGCCGAATACCAGGGCTTGGCTCGACGCAGATACATCCATCACGCTGCACAGAGAACTTTGGGTGTCCACCTATAAAGTGTAAAGAAAAACAGATATTAAAAATGTAGAATTATTTTACGAAGGCGCAGACGAAGCATGACGAGTCTCGCTCTCTGTTTAAACTATAATATGAACAGAAGGCTAGGCAGAGTAATTAGAAGCAGAAAAATTGGGCGACCAGGCTACATAGCATTAGTCGTCAGTCGTTTGCAACTAAGTTTGGTCGTTGCCACAGTGTCTGCGCTCTTACATGATTAACTGACTGATTCTCGATGTCATTCGGTGCGTTTACATGCAGCAGCGCGACATTCTCGTCCCCTGCCACTGCCACTGCCCTCCCGGTGAAGGCAGGTAGGAAGTGCAGCAGCAGAGGTGGCGAAGTGGTTGAGTACAACCAGTGGGCTTATAGACCTTATAACCTTGTCGGAGGTGCCACTAGCTTAGTCACGAAAAACCAATTTAAGTTAATCTACGCTAGTCTAGCCATTGAATAAAAGTATAAAAAGTATACAAATACGGCCCGAAGGCAGTGGCTAACATAGTAACATAGTACATTGACATTCAGCAAACAGAATGTAAATTCTTTACGTTGAAATAAATTATTGATTTCTGATAAATACTGTCCTTGGCAAATTGCGCTCCAAGTATTCTCTTGGCTATACTCACGCGAAAAACTGACTGATTCTCGATGTCATTCGGCGCGTTCACATGCAGCAGCGCGACATTCCCGTCCCCCGCCACTGCCACTGCCCTCCCGGAGAAGGCAGGTAGGAAGTGCAGCAGCAGAGGTGGCGAGGTGGTCGGGTGTGACCAGGCGTTCTCTTGGCCGCTACCGCCGCGCAGGCGACGTACGTCCCAGACCACAACGTAGGGCTCCGCTTCGGCTACACCGGCCGTGCTATTCAAACACAACCAAGATGTGGCTTAATTTTGTTTTTCTATTAAGACAGGCTGCGAAAAAGGCCTATTCGCACTTGATACAAACGGAAAAAAAAGACGAAGTTTAACATGCTTGTCGGTTTACTCTGGTCTTAAAGACGCCCCTGGAAAACAGACGTCTGCAACGCGTTATTTTATCTCTGCTTTTGTTAGTAAAATTGGAATGAAATTGCCAATGGATTTGTAGTTCAAATCAATTGCCATATTGGAATTTCCACAGATGCAAATTATTACGCCCTAAACATTGGCCGTGTGGCGCCGGGTTAAATTCCGTGTGGCGCCGGATTAAGAATAGCGTCACTCCATTTCCTTCCGTAGATGTCGTAGAAGGCGACTAAGGAAATCAATTACCAGGAGACGGGCAGCAGCGTCTTCCTGAGATTCCAACCGCGTACTGTGATCGCCAACCCGCCTGCCAAGCGTGGCGATTACGGCAAAACCCCTCATGGTTATGAAAACCACGAAGGAGGCCTATGTCCTGCAGTGGGCGTCAAATGGCTGATGATGATGATGATGAAACATTGGCCATAATTTAGGGCGTCATAATTTACATTTGTGGAAATTCACGTAGAGGTTTACTAAGAAGGCAGCGGGCAAATATTAATCCCGTGCACGCTCCCTGAACCGGCGAACCTCCATACAGCGACTAATGAATATTTACTTGCATGAAGGTTAAGATCGTGTCAAGAGGCAAACCCTATACTTTTACTATCTCTCTGGGGTACAAGTGTGAGTGTAAGTATGTAAACAATGTAGGAATCAAATACGAAGTTAGCATTGGTAGGTACGCCAAATCGCGATTGTGTAGCATGCAATGACACGCTCGACGTTTGTCTCGAGATTTGTTAGTCGCCACCTAGTTAAAATTTTCCTACAGCTATATTCCACCTATCTTGCAAAACTCAGTGCAGAAGATCGAATCCAAAAAAAAAAGCAGATAGATAGATAGAATATATAACATCAATATCATAAATTACCAGGAGACAGGCAGCAGCGTCTTTCTGAAATTCCAACCGCATACTGCGATCGCCAACCCGCCTGCCAAGCGTGGCGATTATGGCAAAACCCTTTATGGTTAGGTTAGGGTAAAAATGGCTGATGATGATGATGAAAACATCAACACTCACGAATGGGTAAAGCCGCAAGTGATCAGCAAATTCCCTTGCATGTCCAGGTCGGACAGACAAGCCGTGTGAGCACTGAATGTGTGCTCCGCCTTGCCGGGATTCCTGATGTCCCGCAACGTCACCGTGCCGCTGGCGCTGCCGCAGGCGACTAAAGATCCGCCACTGCTACGTAGAACTGCGCAGCCTTCTTCTGGTATAGTCTGGAGTTTATGATGGGGTAGCATTTAAATATTCAGCAAAAAATCAGGTTTCGGTCAGCTCGAAAATAATTTCTGTGTCAATAAAACGCTTTCGAGCAGCGGCTTTATTGATTGCAACACAGCATACTCGTATAATGCCAGCTAAGTTGCTAGTTGAAAAATACATAGCTTCTGGCCCCACACTAGGATACCCTGTGTCGTGGGAACCACAAACAACGACATCACAAACATGTAAACATCCAAGACCTGGGGTTTTTTTTTTTGTTCCCAGCCGGGATTCGAACCCATCCCGGGTTGTCTCGCATGGTATGCCGATGAACTACCGGTGCGCCACGAGGTTCAAAACATTCATTACAAATAAGTAACAAATACAAATGAAGATGATAAAGATAGAAGAAAATATGCATAACAAATCGTGCTCTAGGAGATACCTATATTTAAAGTCTGGTATACATTTGCTTTTGTAGTATGCTATATCGAATCAGGCATGCAATGTTTTATGCTTTCTACAGGCAAAAAAGGGGTTCATCGTCAGATCTGTGATCATGATTTGTGCCAAAAAACGTAAACAAGCAAACAAAAGGCGGAAAACGGAAACAAGCAAACAAAAGGCGGCGAACGTGAATTGGGCGGGAGACATTAAGGAAAATTGACTTGTAGAATACGAGAAACATGAATCCCCTTAGAATTCCTACATCTACCAACTCTATAAAAAACTACCACTCAAAAAACAAAATATATAGAATAGAAAAAAAAAAATACTTTGAGAAATTTTAAACAGGAACTAGACAAAAGCAAATCCCAGGGGGCTAGGCAGAGACCAGGGACTGCCACTCGCCACAATCCTGACAGATCACTTTCGCTTCCTCAGCATTCATTGGATCGTGGCATCTGGCAGTCCGTGGTCTCTGCCTACCCCTCTGGGATACAGGGGTGAGTTTATTTGTGTTTAAAAAAACAAATGTAAACCATGAGTATGCTATATTACAGTGAACTTTAATTTACAAAAATTTCAAAACATTTCATACCCGGTTTAATGGTACATTTATGTAAACAGTGTTTACATTTTACTGTTTTAAGCATAAAATGTAAACACTGTTAGACAGATTTATTACTTACAATAACAATTTCTTTCATGGAAGTGAGATCTAAATTGATCAGTTTGTCTTGGTGTCCGCCCATCATCAGATTGGTTGGACTCGCCTGATACAGGCATTGCATGTCTGTCATGTGTTGAGATCTGGAAATAGTAGATAGGGCTGGTAAGTTACCGCACACGACAGATACAAGTGGTGACTTCCTATGTCGGAGGCCAAGACCCACTTTGGGTCACTGAGCCAACAGAGTAAGTAAGTATGTTTGTGCTCCTAAGAAGGTTAAGGAATATTGCAGGAACCCTTATAGCTTCGCCATGTCCATCTGTCTGTCTGTCCTTCCGTAGCCTAGCGTAAAGACCGGTGGTACTAGAAAGCTGTAATTTGGTATGTGTATAGATATTTATCACGCCGACAAAATGTTGGTTTTTTTTTTTTACTGTACCGCCCCTAACATGAAAAGTAGGGATGATTTTTTTTCTCGTCTATCCCATCATGTGAGACATCATTGGATTGGTCGTTGAAAAATATTGTGGGTGTAGAAAGACCATTTTTATTTAGGGTTCCGTTTTCTGTTTTGTCCGAGTAGGCGTCCTACTCTTTTCTACAATCAACCGTTTAGCTCTCCTGGCTAAACGGTTAATTGTAGAAATGTGAAAAAATTCAGGGTAGTAGCACATATAATGAACTTAAAAGGAAAAGTATCACGGCTAAGAAGGCTTTACTAGTTTAAGAGTAGTAGGCAACCAACTTATAAAAGTAAAATTTCGTACAAAATTATTATTATTATTATTATAATAATATTATTTGTAGACGGGCAGGCAGTTGGAACAACTGATAATTGCCCGCATCCAGTTTCACTTGGTAATTTTTTTCTTTTGGTCAGTGATGTGTTTGTCCAGTAAGTTCTTGAATTTGTTGACGTTTGGTGCTGAAACCACTTCTTGTTAGTTCTGTAAAGCAGACAAAAAAAAACCCTCTTTCTACGGAACCCTACATTGCGCGTGGCCCGACACGCACTTGGCCGGTTTTTACAACAGGTAAGTGTTCTCTTTGTAGCTGGCATCCAATGTGTTACTTTATTACTTTCTTAGATAATTTTTTTATTGAGTATGTAAACTAATGGTATGACTTGCTCAATCAGCGATTGAAATTACTTTAAACACAATATTACATTGCTTGACTCACTTATGAGTATGCTTTGGTATTCCTCGTCTTATCTGGTGACGCAATGAAGTCTTTGTCAATGCATAGATTCCATTTTCATGGGTAATAATGTCTCTTATTTCTTCAGATTCGTGAACTTGAAATGAGGTGTACTTTTGCATTGCTGGCCCATAGTATGATGTAACATGGCCCTGTTGAAATATTGTTTGTTTTGAGTGTAAAAAAATGACAATGGAATTTCATAACAATCAAATTTCATTTATATTTTCTTAATGTAGGAAATGTAAAATTAATAAGCAACAGATAAAAATATCTGACGTCCAGTTCATAAAAACATATGGGATAATATTATTTTATTCATAAGCAGCCTCTATCCATCCCACTGTAGGGAACAGCCCTTTTCTCAGAGTGAGAGTATGTGCTTAATCACCATGTGTGCCCACCGCAGATTGGAGATTTTAAGCGCTGAGGTATGTGAATAGCTCAGACACTCAGGTTTCCTCAGGATGTTTTTGCTCCACCATTTGCAAGTGGTATTGCCACTAAAACTTCACAAATGTATATAACTTAGGAAACAAATCATAGGTATATACCCGCAATGGGAATCAAACCTGAGTCTCTCACTTCCAAGTCCAATTATTTCATTAAACAATATAAAATTTGATATCAACTTAGTTCATGAGAACTTACCCCTTGATTCCCCATCCAGACAAGCTCCTCATACTTATCAAAGACCACAGCCGAGACGCCAAACCTGTCCCCTCCATCCACAAGAACTGTGTTGCAAACCTCATACTCTGCCTCACTCTGACCCGGCAGAACATAAGGTGCTACATATTCTGTGGCATATGGATCTAATGAAAAATAATTTCGCTAATTTCCACATGAAGATATTTTTGAGGTAGGTACCTACCTAAACTTTTTTATGGGATAGTGAAGTTCTGGATAACACAAAAGAAAATGTGTACAAAGGAATAACTTGTTAGAATATGAATGACAAATGAAGTGAAAGGATTTGCTAATCAGCGTGAGGTCTTTTCCGAGTGTTTCCCATAAATAGTAGTGAAGTAAATTCAATGCAAAAAAATATGGAAATAGAGGAAAATACAAGTTAATACTTGCTGATCAATTTAGCAGGAAATTAATATCACATTTCGATTTGATCAAAATTATTAGTTGGCTGACGGGGAAGGTAATCGATAGTTGATTACTTACCAGTAAGAAGATGCTCTGATGGCAAGCAAAGATCCGAATAATGATACTCCATATTGACAAGGATAAGCTTCAGATAAAAGTAACTTTGAACTGAACACCATAACTTACTGCGATTATGACTAAAATACAATAGGTATAAAAAAATGCATTTTTATAATCGGTCTCGAATTCGATATTAGAAATATTTAGTCGAAATTTGCGGAAAATCATAAAATAATTTCGACAGCAACACAACCAACCAAACGCAGACGTCATCACATCAAACAGAGAGAATGTTGACATCAAACAACTTTTTTTTCATCAGTCTGAACTTCAAAAACGTGTGCAGGAACGAAACGTGGTTTAGGTTTTTTCATCACGTTCACATGGACGAGCCTTACTGCGTGATTGACGTTGCTCGAGATTAGTTTCAAGTGCAGCCGTTTGGAATGTGAAAATACTTCTTCCTAATGCAGGTTTATTTTAATGTTCGCTAGATAGCATGGCAGCCTAAGTTTTTTTCACAAACTCAGCTGCGTCAAAAATGCCACTGGGATGAAAACGGCCATGTTTTGTTGACTCGGACCGTGCTCTATTCATCTTAGGCTCTGAGTCTTAGCTGACATCATTCAGTTAGATGTGTGTAGTGATATGTGTTCTGTGGTGTAGTGTACACCACTGTCAGAGTGAACTACAGTTTTTAGTTACGTAGGTACCACCAAAGAGTATGTAATCACTACGTTTTAAGAGTCGGCACTTGCTAACCACACCTTTTCAAAATTATGAACGTAGTATGTACCAACCAATCCAATAAAAAATAGTATAATACCAACATGAGAATGAAATTGCAAAACATTAGTGTTTGACTACTTATCACATATCGATATCGATAAAAAAAATCAAGGCGTCTCTCCTCTTACAACACAGTACGTCAACTCAATTATTTCGATTATGACATGGTGTGAATGGATTATCGCTTACTCTCATAATGAAAAAGGCATTTTTTTAAATCAAATCATTTATTTAGCATCAAGTGTAGAAAACCTAATGTCACCAATGCGTCCTATCAAAACTTTGCACTTTGGTCGAATTTCAGATCTTCGGAGTCTGCAACAAACAAAACAATAAGTCAAAAAATATATTACCTATACCATATTTATTTGAGACTGAGACAAAATGAAACCTTTTAATACTTTTAAAATGATACTGTCTGATAATATTGTATACGTAATTTTTTAATAAGTATTAAATTTAATTCAATCTAATTTAACTACTTAATTCTTAGTGTAAAAACCGAAATAACATTTTTTGACAATGAAAATAGTCTAAAGAGTACTGAAAAGTTGTTTATGAATAATCCAAGTTTGTGACCTCGAGCGCCGAACGCAACTTTGTCAAAAATCGTAAAAACTGCGAAATAATCGTTTTCTTTTTTAATTTTGGCGATTATAACCCTAAAGGACTAGTTTTTGAAAAAACTTTCTTAAGTCGTTTTTAAAGTAGACTTAATTTGCTACAATATGATACTAGAACTACCTCTGTAGACCCAATAGTTTCTGAGATCAAGCCTTCCAAAGTTTATCATTTTTTTCGAATTTCGCAATTTTTTGCGATTCTGTCGTTTTGAATGAATTTTGACCCTGATTATACTATCGAAGCCCTGTACTTTTATGATCAGATGTTAAAAAAGAAAATGAGAAGTGTGAACGATGATGTTTAAGCTAAGCTACGAATAATGAAGTAAAAAAGATAGGTACTACAAAAGTTAATAAATTTATTTGTTAGGAAATTGAGTAATATTCAAAATCAAAAAATTAAATTAATTTAGCCCTCTTGGAAGGTCCCGGTTGAGGTTCGTCCGTATCTGGATCGACGTATTGGGATGGCATATCCCCATCAGGGGATGGTGATGAATTGTCGACGTCTTGTGCCCACAAGTCATCCTCCATTTCGACATCGGACAGATCGTCGCCTTCTGGGATATCTACTACTGCAACATCAGGTATATTGTCACAAGAGGCCCCGCTGCAGTGCCTGCAGACTAATGAGCATTTTAATTCTGCCTTCCTGCAGCTGCACGCGTTCCCACAACCCTTCGTGCAGCCGCAAGAAATCATCCGCAAGAGGTGTTGTGGGGCTGCATCTCTGGTCATCATTTTTGGGTTGAGGCCTTGTGACGTAGATATCCACCCCCAGGAGAGACTTCACACGAGCAATACTAGCACACTCCGTCGGAGGTAATTGGAACTTCATCCCGCTAGAGTTGTTCGAGTGACGTCTAAAATATTGCAAAAATTGCGAAGTTCGAAAAATTTAAAAACTTTGAAAGGCTTAATCTCGAAAACTATTGGGTCTACAGAGACAATTCTAGTATCATATTGTAGCAAATTTAGTCTTCTTTAAAAACATCCTAAAAAAGTTTTCCAAAAACTAATCCTTTAGGGTTATAATCGCCAAAATTTGAAAAAGAACCGATTATTTCGCAGTTTTTACGATTTTTGACAAAGTTGCGTTCGGCGCTCGAGGTCACAAACTTGGATTATTCATTAGGCCAACATCATAAACAAGTCTGCAAAAAATCATAACTACCGGATTTGACGCATACTACTCCATACTTTCAGGCGACAAAGTTACTGGACTGAGTGTGAGGCCGCGAAAGCAAGCGTTGCAATTGGCCAATGCAGTTCACACCAACGCAACTTTTGATGTGTGCGTGCGCCTGTACGTACAAGCAAAGCAATAGTGATTGTCAAAAAGTTAAAAGATATCGATATTATTAACTTTGTTTGGCGAAGCTTTTTGCGAATGAATGTAATTTTAAAATTTTGATATTTTATGTGTAATTATTGATTGTTGCATATACTGGTGTGTCTCTACTCTTTTTTAGCGCTTAATTCTATCAGATTAGGTTTCATTATTTACTTATGGCAATTTTATCGTAAATACCTGTGGCAAGTGTGTCAGAAGTGGTTAAATGGGGAACTCGCCTCAAACTCAGATCGCAAAAGTCATAAAACAGAATTTCGGCGTATTGTAGGTCTCAGAATGTGCAAAAATATTTACATTTTAACGTCTGCCTATTTTTTTTTTTGTTATGTTTATTTCATGTTGTGTTATTTCGCTTTGTGTGTATGACTGTAGTTGCAAATAAATGTATTTATAAAAAAAATGAAAGGGAAAAAATCCGAAATCCGTAAATTAGTAGTTACAAAAAAATATCTTGGAAACTAGATTCCTGCAATGGACGAACTATTTACATACCTACAAGCACGGAACAGAAAAAAACACAAGTCTGTACTGAACCCTCGCTGCGCGATATTGACTCGCACTTAGCCGGTTTTTAAGAGCAATGAAATATTCCGTAATAACAAAGTTGAACAATATCGACACCACGACAAACTGACCCAACACTATCGATAAGTTATTCCCTTCGCTACTCTTTTTGGGGAGTACCACGAAATATTATGAAGTCCATCGTTCACGCAGACACACATGCTTTGCATTGCTCTTCGCGTACATAATACGTTGGCGTAGCAATTATTTGCGTACAACACCGGCAATGTATACTTCATCTTGCGATATTTTTCACTATTGCTGGAAAACATACTCTTTTCAATATTTTCGATCAAATCACTCAAAATAAAGGTTTAATTTACGTACCGATGAAAAGAAATTCCTCCATTAGTCTGACTAACGTCTCTGCTTCGAGCTCTGCAGGTGATGATTGCTCACGATGCCATTTTTACCCTTTTTTTAAAAGTTTTTCTTCAGTAACATGCTCGGTGAGACTACGCGGCCGACTGGGTATGTTTTTGTAAAATATGATCATTTGTACAAGTTCGTGGCACGCGCGCCCCGCCCACATGCGCCTTCTACCTTATTCCTGTGTTCTGTGGTACTCCATGTAAAGAACAATAAATTGACTTTCCTTGTTGAGGTTGCCAAGGGCGAGGTGCTTCATTTTGAGAAGTTTGTATAGTTTACTTCCAAGATTATACCAATGTGAACTTACTGCAGGTATGTGATGATTCAGCTTCAGATAAAAATGCTTTTTTAACTGGAAATAAAATACTTGTCTCTTTCATTTTTTGCAAAGTATGATAAAAATCTTGTTAAGTTATCTATGCCTATTACATGCATATAATAAACTTGATGTCTGGTTTACAAGCAATATGAGTAACATTATCTTGCAGTACATTACTTAAAAAGAGTGAAAAAGGTAGTTGTAAAATGCAGAATCAAGTTCATATTATACAATTTACAATTATACACTTAAATTAATTAATTAATTTAAAAACAACAGATTCACACAAAGCCGCACCCTAACATCATCATCATCATCATCACAGAGCCACCCTGCATGATTGTAAAAGAATTACTAGTTAACATTACTTGTAGGTAAGAAATGCTGATAATAATTCTTAGTAAACTCAGTCATCAGATCAGGAATAGCCTCAGGTAATGTTGTAATGTGCCGTGCTGGGTTTCCAGAGTAGCGGGAGAAGGAAGGTACAACTGTCTCCGCTGGCAATACTGAGTTGTCCTCAATTACGCAGCAGTCTTTGAGGACACATCTTCGGCCCTGTAGAGATAAATATAAAATTTATACTTACATGCCAGCAACATATCAAATGAAATAAATTTTTGTTACACAAAAAAAATATCTCACAGTAATCACTAGAGCAGCAGGGTTTAGAAGGAATTATTTAGTAAGTAGGCATTAATTACCAAGAAAATTTAATAAATGTTTCATATTATAGTCTTAAAACAAGCTTTGCATCCAAGATAAGTAGGTAAAAAAATTTAAACAAATGAGAGAACTTACAATTACTACATTTTTTCCAATATAGACATAGGATCCAATTACTGCTGCATTTACCACAGTATTTTCGCCAATGAATACATGGTCACCCATTTGTAGTGGGAAGAACGCCACACTGGAAGAGAAAAAAAGACATTCAAGCCTCCAACACACAATTAATATGACACGTGCATAGAGAGTCAATTCTAACCATAGTACTTTCTATAACATAAAATACACTACCTACCAACACACAATGGGATATGGTGCTGGGTATTTTAATGACTTTCTATTGGCCATTGTGGAAACACTAGTAATTTTGAATACAATAACTCATGCATCACATTGGGTGGCATCAGGTAGTGTGTTTATATTCAATGTTTCTGTCTCCAAGATGTTTTATGATGACGACAATGAGGTTAATGAAGGGAGGTATGTAGTGTAGTGAGTGAGTTGAACACAACTTCTTCACTGATCTCTTTGAACAACTGACTGTATTGAAACATTTTACAAGTGTAGTCACTATGCAGTTAAAAGCTACTAGAAATAAAACAACGTTTGCATACCCTTTGCTGAACTTCTTAAAAGGAGGTCGTATGACAGATCCTTTACTAATAATACAAAATCTTCCCGTCTTCACATTTGCAAGGTCTCCTCTGATTATAGCATCGCTTTGGACGATAACTTTGCCGTGTAAGACAATGTTTTGTGAACCACATAGCACTGTTTGTCTGCTTACTTTGTTTCCAGACGCCTGAAAAATTATAAAAACAGTTCATGTAAGTAAAAACCGATAAAAACATTTACGTGTGTCGAAGTGGTTTTATACGTACTGTTTCCACGTATTCTGATTTGTTGTAGTAGATATCTTGGAGTTCCATTGTTTAGGTGTTTTCACGGTAAATAACAATACTTTTGCGGAAAATAAATGGACGTGTTTTGTAAGTATTGTCCCGTGGAATGTCAAAAAATGACGTAATGCTTGACGTTAGCCACAGAGTACCTATATAATGAATACTCCACAGGTGGGATTGCGTTTCATTTTTGCTTCATGAATTACTTGAAAAATGACTGACTGCAAAAAAACTATTGTACAATACTTATTTCGAGTCTCATTGGGGGCGGGCGCGGGATGTGACTGAATTCTCAAATTATCAAATGATAAAAAAAATGCTCCATCGCTAACTCATCCTGATTGCGCCGATTTGTTCAAGTTATCTGCCGGGCATTTACCAATGTAATGCTAAAACTACACTGAACCCACATACGCCACGTAGGTACGCGATGCGACCGTGAGAGGGTTGGCGTGCACACTCATAAATCGTGATGATGAAGGGTGGACTATGTCAGTGTGCGCACGCGCGGCGCGTGCGGTCCACTATCACGAAACTTTATAAACTTACCTCGTACATTGTACTTAGTTACACGAATTACCTACTCGTGTGACACCACGTTGAGGTGCCAGCGCGTATAGACAGTGGACAAGGAAAATAAAAAAAAAAAAAAAATTAAAAAGAAAAAAAAGGAACGCGGGAAATACGAATAGTTATACAATACGCAGGACTATTCAATTCAATTTATCAAGGATTTTTTTTAAACCGTTGAATCGTGGAAGTCTCGTACTGTCACCAAGTAAACTTGTAAATGGATCGCTTTGTAATAAGAGAGCCAAGAAACGATTCGGGTGAGAAATCAATCTATTCACTACAAAAGCACACGAAAACGACAGCTAATTTCAGTTTCATTGCCAAACAGATTTCCCGCCGGGGTCCCGAATGATATCATTCCAGCAAAACACGCAAGCAAACATGATGTGAGTTAAAAAGCACTAAAAACCCTTCCGACTTGAGTTAAAATATTGCAGACAGGCATTTTTTCCTCTACCTATTTGATCGAAATTACAGTCCCGAGGCCGTTTATTACGAGGGACGCTATGGCGGGAAATTTCCCGGTATGCAACTGGGTGGCAACGCGAACAGCGGATTTATGAGCATTGTTCATGCGACGCCGTACCCGCAAGCCGGGATGAATGTCGCAGTGAGTTAAAGTTTTTATCAGTAACAGGCTGCATTAATCTTTAGTTAGAGTTAACTGGGCTGGTTAGTTTAGTTAGGCCGAGGTTGGCTTGTTAGTTATGTTGGCGGCTTAGGTTTATGGATGCCTAAGTTGTTTTTACTTTGGTACCTAGGAAGTTAGGTTAGGAGTTCAGCTACCTACGTAGGTACCTATGTGCTTACTAACATTCCCTAGTTAACGTAGGTACCTAGCTTTAGTAGTCAAGGATACAATTTAGATAGATTTCGTAGGTAAAAGTATAACAGTCTTATTTTAAAAAGTCGATCCCACCAAAATACTCTCGCCGGGTTATGAGAGGAATTCCAGTATAAACCGTCTTGAACTCACTCTTAATAGTGTTTTAGTGGGATCTTATTTTTATAATATCTTATTTTGATTTCAAGAATGTTTAACTTCCGGTTTCTCGTACATTAACAATATCTAAGTCTATTTTTAAGAGCCTACAGTTCTTCATGTAGGTACTTTAGCCAACTGTTGACAGTACATTATTAGATTGTTACTGTACAGTAGACAGCAGGTCGACCTTTACATTTCTGTTGCAAAGCCGCCCGTAATATACTTAACCGAGTAGAGTACACACGAGTAAAGATTGATGTGCTGTCGACTGTGCCTTTGAGAAACTGGAGGTTCACATTCTGGTTTGGTACTTATTTCTAGTTTCTTATATCTGTTACTTACCAACCTAAAAATATGGTATAATAATGTGTTTTAAATTTTGGTATGGTATATTGCCCGGCAGATAAGTTGGACAACAATCCGCGCGATGAGTTTTTAGAGCGATTTCTAAAAAAAATTAATTTAACTAAACTAACGTCCGAAAAACTAAGTCACATCCCGCGTAACAATGCGAACCGACATACGTCCATGCAAAGTCATTTGTCGGGGTCTAAGGTTCAGAGATTTTTAAGTAGTATTTATTAAGTTTGTATCTTACCCGTATCTCAGTATTTTTGCTTAAACTTACCACGAACTTCTGGCTAACCCCTAAGTACTTATAAATTTAACATTGATTTTCACAGCAGATGGGTCACAGCCACGGCCAACAGATAGTTTCCGGCATAGATCCCGCTTACCTCGCCGCGTATGGCAGTAATGCGGCTTACATTGCTAACGGCAAGTCTACAGTAGAGTCGATAGCACATCAATCTTTACACCCGTGCACTACACTTCATTAGGCTGGCTCACACATATTAAGTTGTTAAGTAGTAACTTAATTTTAACTAATTTTAAGTAAGTGTTTACACGTCAAATGCACTAAATACTAGTTAAGCTCTTTAGTTAACCCTTTTTAAATAAATGAGGTTTTAGAGGAAGTAGAGGATGAAATAGTCAGGGAAGCGAGAATACAATATTTTCGATTGAATAAATTTATTTGAAAACAAGAAACACAAACATTCGCCAAGTTTGTGCATTTAACTAATAATTAACTAAATCGTACCTATCCAAACGTGTCAAATGATTGGCCACGCCCAGCAACTTACTCGAAAAATAGAAAAAGTTCTAACTTGTATAGAACTTGTACGCTAAATTTTAACTTGCAACTTATTACTAAATTCGTTGTTTACACGCATTAAGTAGTTTAAAATTAAGTCAAAATTGAGTTAACTACTTAAGAACTGCCCTCGCTAATGGGATGGTTTGTATAGGTGGTCGATACAAACTTGGACACAGATCTGTGACACGGCAGATAAGCGGTTAATACGTGTAAACCAGCCTTAACGTTACTTTGCGACTAAAATGTAAAGGTTGATGCGCTGTCGACCATACAAACAATCTGGCTTTGCCGATGACGTCTCATTTCAAGTTTGAACTAGGGATGATCAATGGATATGTGACGTCAGCTCCAGTTAGCGCTTATTTTCTAAGAGCTCATTTTTTGTAGTAACTACAACAATTTATAGAAATATCAGTTCTTCTTATCAGTTCAGACAGTTTAGTCAACTTAGGTGCTGGGGCCTTATTATGAAAAATGCGACATTATGGGAAGCAGCGGGATGGTCGCTAATCCGTATCTCAAGATATGATATGACGTCATTTTGCTAACAAAGAGCCATGCATTTCTAGCGTTCATTACTCAGTTGCAGGAAATTTCGAAAATATAAAAAATAACCGCATTTGTCGCTAGATTCGCTGGACAAGCCTACTCCATCTAAAAAACAATGTCCAAGGCACACTGCACCGTCCGAGTGGTCTTTCCCCCCATCTAATGTACAATAAAATGCGTGATAAAAATATACAGCGTTTTTATTTTATTTAAAACAGAAAAACATGTCAGGCAGATAAAAAAAATTCACAGACGAAATCCACACAGATTCGTTTTGTATGTTTAGAAAAGGTTCTAAACACTGGTCTCTGCCTACCCCTCCGAGATGCAGGCGTGTGATTATGTATGCATGTATGTACACCTAGAAAAATGCTGAAATAAATGTATCGTACAAAATAAATACTAGGGCTATCTTTACTTTACTCCTGCTAGTGGTAAATGGCAATTGGCAACGCGTAGGTAAACGGTAAACTTACGTGCTAGGCAGATGTAGCCTTGCCTTCTCCAATATCTCTGCTATTTTGCTTCCTGTGCAACTAGAATAAGTTCAACCAATACTCATTATTGATAGACAGGCGAAATTCTTAGATTTATAATTTTTTCACAAAATATTTAACAGATGCAGATTTACTGACTGGGTTATAAAGTAGGTATTATCAACATATCTGGGTTAAAACATAAAACGGCTGATAACAGAATGAGTTTTCTGTCAGCAATAGAGCAGCAACTACCCGGCAGGTAATACTAAATACAGCAGCAAGTTTTGGTAAGCTGTTAAATTTATTTAATGACTAGCAGTGCCCGCGACTACGT
This sequence comes from Yponomeuta malinellus, assembly GCA_947308005.1. Lineage (NCBI taxonomy): Eukaryota > Metazoa > Arthropoda > Insecta > Lepidoptera > Yponomeutidae > Yponomeuta > Yponomeuta malinellus. Next base: position 6,330,520 of record OX371006.1, on the reverse strand, counting down.
TCGCGTGGGTAACCACACCGAAGTTCTATTCTAAATACAGGTGAAATAATTTTGCATTTTAATTAAATTTATGCTTCAAAGCCACCGTAAGAGCCGTCGTAAGAGGCGACTAAAAAACGGAAACCAGGGAACGGGCAGCAGCGTTGACCTGTGACACGAGACCACCAAGCACTGCGATCTCCAATCCGCCTGCCAAGCGTGGAGATTACGGCAAAACCTCCCAGACAGGGAGAGACCCATGTCCTGCAGTGGACTGCTATGGGTTGATGATGATGATGCTTCAAATGTGTTAAGATAGTTAATTATGTTAGTTAAGTTAAATTACGATGTACGCTGAAAAGCAGCGCTGCTAGGATATGTTTGAGTTTCCTGCATGCACCACCGTTATTATCAGTCTGCCTACTTATACTATTTAATGAGAAGTATCTTTACCCTAACTTTAACTTGCAATTATCATAAATGTTACCTGGTACTTTTGTGAACTACTTCTATCTGATAATAACATATTTTTATTTACTTTCATTTCAAAATCTACACGCGAAAAAGGCATAAAGTCATGAAGCGGCAATGTTACACAAAACATCTGTCGATGTAATTGGTTTCACACGATTTCACTAAATTTTATCTTTATAGACTAAGGCCGACTGTGCAAGTCACTTTCTTAAATGTGGCTTAAACAACATTTAACTAAAATTCTTCATACAAAAGTCAATGTAAATGGCGACTTAAGTGACATTTAAGAAATGGTGCAAGTCGGCCTTAAGCTCCCGATTTACCACTCATATCATATCTATCCATGCAGCTCTTACACTGACAGATTTATTTCCCAAAGTGCAGGGGACCAGACCGTGCGCGATAGGCACCCAGCTGGCTTCGGCGGCGGCTATCACAACCGTAACTTCCCCGGCGGTGACCGGAATAAGGCGGTTACTTTCAGTCCACATGTCGCTACGAATGGTAGGTGAAGTGTAAATAGGTCGGGAGTTTGACACGTGTAGGGTGGCTTGCAAAAGTATACTCGTGAATTTGTAGTATAGCAATGATACTCGCTAACGGTGAGGGACATCCGCGGCTTAGTTAGGTCTGCACGTTTTGACAATGTCTTTCCTGTGGATTAGGCTGTCTTGGCTGATTGGTTGATACAGCTGCAGGCCTAGTCTATATAAAATTCTTCTCAAACACTCCTACTAGATACGTGATCAGAAATTGCAAAGTTTGAAATTGAAAGATCATAGTAGGTTAAGCGCATAGACACGAAGCAAATATATTATGTAAGAATTCGCTAAATGCCTAAATATTTGAAACATCCAACGCTGTAGATTAAAAGTCTCACTACATATTTGCTGTTTTTAAAATATCCCGTGAATTCTTTTTGCAATTTTCCTCATTGAATACTAAATCCGAGCTCGCCAGCGTGATTTGAAAATCTTTTTATGTTTTACTGCAGAAGAAACATTTGTAGTAAATTGAGGCATTATCTACCGGTGACATCTTTTTTTTATTCGAAGGTATTAAAGTTGAGTAATTCTGACCATTTTGTAGAGTCAATGCAACAAGAGAATCGGCCTCAAAATCCAAGAGCTCCTCAGAGATTTGAAAGGTCTGTCAGCATGAATACTGACAAAACAAAGTCCACCGGGAGCTCAGAAATTATTCGACCGAATCCTCCACAGAAATCGCCTGGCAAGTTACTTTTACTATTAATTATTTATGTTCAGTCGACTGTTGTTCAAACTTAAGGGGATCCAGGGAGTAACACTAGCGTCACCCAGGAAAAAAAAAACATATCTTTTTTACAGATCTAATTTGCAAAAAGTAACAGTCATCATCATCAACCCATTATGTCCCCACCGAGGGGCACGGGTCTCTTCCCTGAGGAAGGCATAGGCCATACTCCACCACGGGGGCCAAGTCCGGATTGGTGGAGGTAAAAGTGACAGTACAATCTCTCAATCATGTTAGCCCGTGGCCCTGAACCTAAAGCAAAAAACCTAGGACTGATGAAACCTAGGCTGAATGATGATGATGATGATGATGATGAATACGGAATAACAATTATAGTTCAGTAACTGGGTGTTAAGTAAACCTGCGCTTGCTACGTACAATGGGCCAACTATGAGGCTTAGTGTGGAAATCTCAGTTCTAACTAGAACCACCAATTATAATCATCATCATCCAGTCACAAGAAGTCCACTGCTGGACATAGGCCTCCTCCATGGATTTCCGTAAAGACCGGTTGGAAGCGGCTTGCATCCAGCGTCTTCCTACCACTTGGATGAGGTCTTCTGTCCATCTTGCGGCTGGTCGTCCTACGCTGCGCTTGCCGATATGTGGTCTCCATTCGATAACTTTTCGGCCCCATTGGCCATCAGTTCTGCGTGCTATGTGCCTCGCCCACTGCCACTTCAACTAACTAATCCGCTGGGCTATGTCGACGACATTCGTTCGTCTACGGATCTCGTCATTTCTGATTCGATCTCCTAGCGAAATTCCGAGCATAGCCCTTTCCATAGCTCGTTGCGTGACCTTGAGCTTTCTTATGAGGCCCATACCACCAATTATAATTTAACCTTAATAAGCGCGTAAACAACAGGATTTACGGACCTATTTTTATTTCACACACGTCGCATAACTCTATACCACCCATCATTCAATCAATGTCAAGCTCTTGGTAATTCGATTATATTACTAGAGGACAGCGGCAGTTTATTCAATAAACCTGTGGAATCGATATGGCAGGCGTACCAACTAACCAACTCTGATGGTTAGAGGTTTGACCCTATTTGCTGAAGCGAAGGGCGTACCGTGGAAAGTGCAATCTGAGATAAAATATTATTTAGTCTGTCTCTTTCTGAGACAGAGGTGTGAGCACTGATATGGGATTGGGATGTATACAATTAAAATAACGCAAAACCGGAACCGTATCTTCAGTATCGATAACTAAGCCACATCCATTTAGCAAAAGTTATAAATCAATTCATTATGACGAGATGAATTCATAAAAAAATACCGCCAACTTGCAACTTGGGTGAGTTGCAAGTTTCGAAGTTTACTTTCAGTGAATAAAATAAAAAATAGTGTACTGTACAAGTGCGCGACCTTAAGTACATTTTCATACAATGTATGAATGCGGGAATTTGATCGCGTGGTAGATAAGTAACTGAAAGTGCGTTTCTGACCTAACTATCGATATGGCTGAAACGCATTTGTTTTGAGGTTTTCGTTATGTCAATAAAACTTGGCTAATTAGGTATACGTTTATCTGTAAGAGATCACTTTTAGTGATAAGGCCGGTCTGTACTCTTAGATTAAAAAATGTTTCTGTGATTTCCTTTTTTTATTTAATAAATGGAACCGCAAAAAGGTCTCAAGGAAGAAATTTAAAACGCAGATAGACCATCACTTTCATTAAGGGTACTTTTTATTCTAATCCAACGTGAACGAAGTCGCAGGCACAGGTAGTATACAATAAAGTGTCTGTCTATTGTAATATTTTCCTATTGCGATAAAAGAATATTCTATTTCTGTACTCTACTCTTTTCTACTCTATAATAGGCTGCGTTAGTCGATCTACCTATGCTGAGCAAACTTAAAAACAAACGTAGGCTTTTGTGGTTTACCTACACTTTGCATCCGTTGTTGTACCTATCCGCTTTTCTCTGCAGAACCTTTTAGCTTTACGCTCTTCCTTTTTAAGCTGAAAGAAGATTAACTTTTACGTCTGGAAAAAACTAAAGTGAAAAGATTTATCTTCATAGGGTATCCAGAGCATACAATAAAGCTGCTTTACTCTGTAACAAGCTCATTACTCCGTATTTTCGTAGCAAAAGTTAGGCTTCAGCGCGAATTCAGTCTCAAGGAAAATCCACCTCAGGGAAAAGTTTCTAAAAGTGTTTACATGTTGTAAGGTTAAATAAGTCCTGTAAGGTTAAATCTGAACAGGCTTCGCTAATAACGCGCAAGGTCGAGGTGACTGTGATTGGGTTAGTTTTTCTTGTAGGAACAAGCCTTAATTTTATTTTTTATCTAGCTGATTCCGCAAACGTTGTTTTGCCATATTAATAAGCCTAAGTTGTTACGTTTTTTGATTTTTTTATGACATTTTTAGTGATCGTTCGTCATCTTGCGAACGCAGTTTTATTTGTTTTCCATAAAGGTTATACTGCCTCATTCGACTTAAACTTTTTTTTAAGTGTCAGAAATAAAAATATTACATAGCCAACATAACAAAAGGTACTAAGAAAATATAAACATCCGGTCACTTAGTTCCGAAACGTAAAGATTTGACCCCCATTTGTCTGGTGATAAAAAACTTAAAATTAATAAACAATGTATTTTAACAAATAAAAAACAATATTGAAACATTTTTCATATCTTATGCAAATATAAACTATGTGTGTTTGTTTGTGGTGTTACAGCATACCTAAATCTTATTCTATATCTTATTATGTTTCGGAACGCAACTATCAGGTTTTTTTTGTTAGCGTTTTTATGTTGATTTATAGATTTTTTACTTCTGATGATTTTATTCTAAATAATAAATTTTATAGTTCATTCAGTTTTTATATCTTATTAAATATGTTTTATACTAATATTAAAAGTGGATACAAATTTATTTGTATCGCATGTTATCAAGATAATTAACAGACCTACTTAAAAGAAACTATATCGTCTCGCTCGCCAGTGAGAGGTTGCCATAGCAACCGGCTGACTCGGCTGGGGCCTGTTTAATGAAACTATAATTTATGTTTAATTTGAAAATTCTATGTACATTGCAAAGCCGATTGATAAACAGATTAATAAAACGAACCTGCTACGCAATGTACCTCGAATTGTCATAATAAACTACAAATTGTAGTGTTATGAAATTCGGCTCTAAAAGCTCAGAGGTCATTTAGTATTGGTTTTTCTATAGTGTTGGATACAATTAACCAGTTTATGAAGATATTTATAGTGTTTTTCTCGCCCCCTGTGGACTTGTGCGTGATATTATATAGCCTATATGTTACGCGGGAATCTGAGCTATAATCATGGAAAAAGTAAAAGGCCCGATGGAATGACATTAATCCCCTGGAAACATGGGAGGCCGCTAGTATGGGACGCTACATGCGTTGACACGCTGGCACCCTCTCATGTTTCCCAGAGTGGAAGAGCCGCTGGTTCAGCGGCTGGCGCGGCCGAAAGCCTCAAACGGCGCAAATACGGTTCAATAGGAAACAATTACATATTTGCGCCGTTTGGGGTCGAAACCATAGGCACCTGGGGCCCAGAGGCGCGCCTGCTGTTCAAAGACTTAGCGGCGCGCCTAATCGACGCATCGGGAGACCAGAGGGCCGGCGCGTACCTCGGCCAGAGGATAAGCCTGGCCATCCAAAGAGGTAACGTCGCCAGCGTTCTGGGCTCATTACCGCGGGACAGTGACCTGGGGCAGGTGTTTTATTTGTAAATATAGAATTAGTTATTTGTATATTTTTATCATTTATATATTAATTATTAAAAGTTTTATTAAATAATAGTTTCCCTGTTTCTTTCGTTGCCTTCTTTAAAAAATAAATAGGAACAAACTGAAAAGATCCCAAGAAGGATTTATTTTCGGAATCAGAACAGTCAAAGTCACCTTACAGGGCCACCCAGGCCGGCCACATACAGTCGGAATTCCTTTTCGGAATTTTGATTCGGAATTCCGAACGCAGTGAATTCATACAAACGTATGGCCCTACCACATACATACGGCAATTTTCCGTTCAAAATGTTGACCGCTACGGAATATCCAGACGCATAGGCTACCACGCGGACGCTATCCTTCCGAACGTAACTCGCAACATAATATCTTCTTCTTAGCAAGATACAGCAACAATGCGATTACAATCGGAAAATCGTTTATACGTTTAGACGCTATTGAGTTCGAAAAAAGTTCCGAACTCAATAGCGTCTCTCAGCTGAGCGTTGCTATTCCGGAAATAAACGTATGTGTGTGATGTATTTGCGGAATTCAGAATCTAAATTCCGAAACGGAATTCTGAAACGGAATTCCGTCCTGTACGGTGACTTTGACTGTTCTGATTCCAAAATAAATCCTTTTTGGGATCTTTTCAGTTTGTTTCTATTTATTTCTATATACCTAACGGGTACAACTTTCGTTGGATCAAAATTTTAATTAAAAATAGGTGGGTATCGTTTTTAACCAGTTCCACGTGATAATAGAAGTCACATTTTGATACCAATAAAAAATAAGCGAAGCATATGAATTTTGTCTCGTTAAAAATGGACTTGAACGGAATACGGACCTCTCGAACTTCAGTGTAAGAATTTTTTACCTGCCAATATGGTGCGCAAAATATGTTGTATTAATAAAATCTGTTGTCGAAAGGGGGTATACCACGTTAAATCTTGTTTGACAGTAAAACTTTCTTAACTGACTGTACGTTGTTTTGTGACTTAACTCTGCGAAGCTAGTAGACGCTTAATTAGGATGTGGCTTAACACACTGATAATATAGGATTATTGTGCAATCACACATAAAAAAATATACCTCAATGTAACCAGGATAATAAAACATATAAGCAAAGCTTTATTTATGTTTTATATGTTTTACATGTTTTATTTACCTGGCCGGCATAGCCTACTCTAATAGACAAGACGGTCTATAGACATTTTCTTTTGTGATCTTAAATTTTATTTTATCACCTTTGCATTGAAGCCGCTGCTACGCCGAAAAAGGATATGGAGCCAGTGAAAAACGTCGAACAGAACCATACAAAAACCAGAGCAGAAAAAATAAAGGTATGTACGCTATGTTCCAATAAAAACCTCGACCCAGCCCTTTCAGGATTTCTAATTTTAAATCTCATTAACGTATTTCCAAAGGTTCAGTTTTTCACTTTTTTATCATCATTATCATCCATTTGACGCCCACTGCAGAACACAGGCCTCCCGTATGGTTTTCCAAGCTTCCATGGTTTGCCGCCCGCATCCAGCGACTCCCTGCCACCGTAACCAGGTCGTCAGACTATCTGGTGGGGGGCCTGCTCACGCTGCGTCGTCTGGTCCGCGGTCGCCAGGTCAGAACATGTCCGCCCCAGCAGCCATCAGTTCTCAAAGCCTTAACTGAGCAATTCTTCGAGCTATATTAGTTACTCGGTTTCTTCTGCTGATCTCCTCATTCCTGATCACGAAGTGAAATTCCTAACATAACTCTCTCCACTGCTCGTTCGGCGACCTTGAGCCTTCTTCAGGCCCATAGTAACTGGCAACACACATTGGTTATACACCTTTGACTTTTTACAATTCCGTAATTTAAAAGAAAAATCCCAATCGTTATAGTATCACTGTATTGTCCGAACTTCCATTCGTCCGTTCTTTAGTGTAATTTAAGTAACAATTCAAGCTTCCAAGTCATTACAATAAAAAAACCCACCAAAAAAAAGCAAGAGGAACCCACCAGACACAGGTTTAAAATTTAATTAATGGATTTTAGCACTACATGCTGTATCTGGATTGAATAAATCTTTCTATTTTTTCATCAAAAGATGTAACCATTTACGGTATGTTTTTCATACAACCAAGCTCACTTACAAAACCTATACGGTATTTCATGTTGAACTGACGTCATGAAATTTGGCAGAAAGCAATACCTTACAGCGCGCGTACCGAACGATACCAAATATCTATATTATCCAAAAATTTGATAGTTGTTATTTTACACAAAGAACTATTACAAATCGAGTACTTTTACTCCATCGCGAAGTTAAGTTAGTAATGGTCTCGAGTCCTTTTCGCACTTGTCCGATTTCTTTTCTCACCTTTTTTATCTGTGTCCTATGCCCAGTAGCCTCACTGTGTCAGTAAGGGCAATACAATATGCATTACACTTACAGTTTTCGTATTCAAAGAAAAAAGTGTATCTACTTTTAATAAATGTGGTCTGTCTTCGCTAGATAATAAAATAACTTTAAAATATATTTTTGTTTTTCTATATTATGTGTTTGACAAAAAAAGTGAATACTAAAATTATATATTTTATTAGCAAATTTCCTTAATCAAAAACTAAAAGTATGATAACAAAATTGTATCTAAAAATGTACGTAATCTTAACAAGATCTGGCAAATTCTCAGACCACATTTACCAAATGTATTTTTTCTTTACAACCACTAAAAATGTTAGAATGTGCGAGCGAGACGGTCTGCCAAACGTAACAGCAGCCTTAATATCTGCAACGGTATGAGTTTATAGATGTTCCAATAAAACAGTAGTAAGTAACTTGAAAGAACAATCTTCGGACAGACCTCAATTGCACATTTTTTCATGTCAAACTCCCCTCTGGAATAAGGAAAACAGTATTCCCCGTGTAATCCTTGAATTGGGTAATAAACAAATCCAGACCACCACCAGCCGTCGTTTCTTGGGCCAGCTTGCACCAGTGTGACTTAAAAATAGTAAATTCATTTATAAGGTAGGGCCTGCATTAAAGTTCTACGCTTACTTAGCTCTGCACGTAGGTTCAAGAAAATGTGGGAACTTTCTCCACATTTATAAGGATTAGTCTAACGTTTCCATAAAGTAAGTAAGTAAAGGAAGGTCCAAGCGGGGAATAAAGTTTTGCAAAGGAATGCTATCTTTTTACGCGTATTCATAAGGTCCTAAAATGACCTTGCTTGAGGTTGGCACCGAGCAGGAAGTTTGTTAGTCAACTTCATTATGATTCTAAAATTCCCAAGCGATGCTTTGTGAACATAATATGGAATGTACTAAATATGTGAAGACATTAAATTGTAAGAAGTGAATTAGCACTGTTTGTCACGCAATCACACAAACCACCCTATAGCACACCAAGGCCATGACCATGCAAAATTACATAAAATATATTATTATAATTTTATTATTTATATCGGAATCCAACGCAAACAAAGTCGCGGGCGTAGCTATTTAATTACACAAGTTACCTTAAAATCAACACGTCGCTTAAATTTTTGTTTCAATAACTTTTGTTCCACGACTGTTGAAAGTTTATTTATAAATGTATTTTATGTCATTTTTTTCTGATTTGTGTTAACGATAATGGTTTCAATATGATGGACAATTTTATAGTAGGCCAGTATCGATAAAGTAGAGCGTGTAAAACGACAATTTCATAAAATTATGTACATATCCCGATATTTCATAAAATACTATCTGACTCGGCAAACGTTGTTTTGCCATATTAATTAGCCTACGACTTATTCTCAAACCTGAGAAATATACACAAAACATTTCACAAAAATCGGTGAAGCCGTTTCGGAGGAGTTCGATAAGAAACACTGTGACACGAGATCTTTATACTTATATTAGATAAATCTGAGAAAAAATCATAGAAGAAAATATTATGTTGTATAACACAAACTCTAATTGAGGTATTTTAGGATTTTGCTCGTTCAGAGGTAACCCTGCATACTTCGGTTTATAAGTACCTATGTAGCTCCGCTTAACTTTGTAATAAAATGCACCGCTCCAATACACCTTATAACCAGCTGCTGAACAGCCATTCAGGAAAATGACGAGTCACGCCAACACAGTAGGTTGACGAAAGTGCGTCCGGGTGACGCGGCAAATATGCCTGTCTTATTTACGGGTCCGCGAAAGATTCGTCTCAAATAAAAACGGGGGTTTGAAAGGCGACGCTGTCCGCAACCCTTCTTCACAGTCACATCATTTACTCCCTTTGAGCAAGATAATTCTTTTAGTTAAAATATATAAAAGGAAGTAGTTTTGTGTTTCCTTTTTGCCAGGCGCTCCTCTTTTGAAGTTATTTGGCGGAAGAACTTTCGAGGATTTTTTTTTATACAAAGTCAATACAGCAGCAGTTATCGAAGGAAATGGGTAAAGAATACAGGTCTTTAGAGACGCTCAATTTGTTATTTTACTACTTAGTTATTTTTGTACGGACCTTTGTGCGTGGGATCACAATGGAGTTATAGGGCAAGAATTTTCCTTTTGTTTCGGATGAAGCGGTTAAGTATGGTTTTTTACCGGGAGGAATTTCTATTCATTCAGTATGTATATTATTAAACTTGATTATGTTTCATTCAGCTTTGGTCTGCATGTAGGGAAACAGTTGATAAAAATCGTTAAAATAAGTGAAGCAATATTGTCTATCAAGTTATTTGGTCGACTTAGGTAATTCATTTAACTCATTGATGCTAGAAATATCAACCCCTATTGTATGCTTAGGACTCGGTGCCAAGAACAGAAAAACAGTTTATATATGCTCAAGATTTGTTTACACTGAATTTTCACTGGCATGGTGGAAATCAATTATGATTTAGGCGGACAATGTCCCGTTCGCAAAATGTCCCTCCGACAAAAATTGTCCCTTTCTCAAAACGTCCTTGTGTCATATCGTCCCTTTCTCAAAGCGTCCCTTTTTCATATCGTCCCTTTACTATACAGAAGAAGTTACCACTGACTAACTGAAAGCACCTGCTTGAAAAATAACATTTAAACGAATAAAATCAGAACCTGTCAAAATTACAAATTTTCTAGACAAACAAGAAAAAAACAATTTAAAATCTAAACTTTTTTCCTTCTCGGTTACTTCACCATGAAAAACCTGCCAATGACGTTCGAACCTGCGAGCGACTGACTGTCCGGCTGTGAATGTGGTGTAGAGTCAACCCCACATATATTATTTTCTTGACTTACGCGTATTTCTTTTTTTTTACTCAGACCAAAGATGAATGAAACGAAAATATAAATATTTTACTGAGGCTGGACTAAAGAGAGAGAAAGTAATAAACTTTAATATCAACTTTAATTTAATTTTTAATTATAAATAAATTATAAATTATAAAAAAAATTAAAGTAATAAAATGTAATAATAACAAAAAAAAAATAATACAATCCGAAATAATGTATGACCAAAGATGTTTTTTGTTTTTTATTTTTTAGAGCTGCTTCTAGTTAAAGGAGTTTATCAAGTATGGATTAAGTTCACGTTAGATTATTCCTCAGCGAATAAATCGCGAACACCAAATAATTTCTCATTGACCATTTCAAAAGAAGTAAAAGTGACGTGGCGCGAGTAAATATAGACTTCCCAAGGGGTCTACCCGGCGGAAATGTACCGGGCTTTTCAGTCAATGCAATATCCGGCCGCATTGTTTCTTCGGGGACTTTGTAAGACGATTTCTTAGAGGAATTATCTAGCTAGAACGATATTGGACTTTAGACTAACGGAAATCATTGCATTGCAGGGTGTAATTTAATTTTTCTCCGCGTAGTGTTGGTCGCGTAGAAATCATAGATATGACATTAGACCTAGTAATAAATTAACTGTATGTAACTCACCCCAAGTTTCTCGTATAATAAAAATCTGTTAATCTACTGTTAACAACTGTCTGTTGTTAAAGTAATTCCGGAATTACTTAGCCTCTAAATAGGTTTTTAAATTTGTCCTCAACACGGGTTACTGCAACAAAAAGAATATAATAGAATTCAGTTAATAATTGTGTATTGCTTACGAAAGTTGTATTCCAAAAACTGTCTGATGTTAATAGTAATACTATTTGTAAAATCTTTCACCTGGTTGTGCAATAAAGTGTTCTCTATCTATCTAGATTAACAGATTGATAGTATACGAAAAACATGCGTTTATTCATTAATCTTTATTTTTTATTTTAGTTTATTCAAAGAAAACAAGCATCTTAAATTCACAGTCATGTAATTCAATATTTAAACTCATTGCTGAGAGAATTGATTAGTTTATCATGTGCTTATTTTGTTTCTGTGATGTATCTTGTTGGTATAATAAATGTCTTTCTTCTTCTTCTTCTAAAACAATTTTGTACAAAGGCGAGCTGAATACTAGGTAGTATTTTCCCTCAGCTAACCTACGTTGATGTGGAGAGTCGATGGGGTAGTGCCAGAAGAAAATTATGGGAGTAATACAAAAATAAATACATAGCTTGGTAAATCATTGTTTCATTCTAATATGTAATTCCTGGTGTAAATACAATAAGGAATATTCTATCTATCTAACTTCCACACCATACAATCACTTGGCCAGATCTCGAACTAGGATACCTTGTGCTGTGGTAACAAGGCAAGGACATTACAAACATGGAAACTGAGTGTGTTTCCATGTTTGCGATGTCCTTGCCTGGTTCCAAACTGGTGGTTAAAAACTTAAGTAACTTTAAATACACATCAAGTACGCCTCCAGCAGGAATGGAACCCACAACCGTGTTAACCGCCATATCGACGAGGCAGTCAAAAGACAACTTTTTTTGCAATAATTAAACACGAAAGAATGTGTTAGCAAGGAAGACGCCATAGGAAAGACCAGCCTTTGAACAGTTATTCAAATAATATCTCTATCCTATCCAGGTTCTACAAAAAAGTGGTGTGAGAACGTTTTCCGGACCAGTGGAGAAGGTCCTCAAATGGCATAAAGCTCTGCAGGACATCGGCATATTGGTTATTTATGAACTCGTTGGTGAGACCCTTTCTTTAACATGCCTTAAACCGCGCTAAACTCACATTTTATCAAATGTATCCGCTTATAGATTATACGCCAGTTTGAGTGCCTAGATTTTTCATATACATTTATAATGCACGGTGTGCAATAAAAAGTATAAATCTAATCTAATCTAGTAACTAGTGTATAAACGATTTCAATGTGAGAACATTGTTCGGTCAATAATAATAACTTACATGCCACACTTGTCACTTGTCCCTGGTCTCAAACTAGGATACCGTGGTAACCAGGCATGGATATCACAAACATGGAAATACACCCAGACAAAAGCCATATTTGAACACAATGTACCGTCATCCCCAGTGGGAATTGAACCCACGAATAGAATATTTGAACTTAGATACAAGTACATTTTATTAGATTCAACTTTAGTCTACAATGCGTGCGCAATAAAGAGTTATATAACTGTGTTGTTAACATGTAAAATATCCTATAAAGAGATAAATAGGTAGATAGATATTATCTATTATCACTTTCTTGCATCAGGAGATCCTTAGAGATCGTTAAAATACCCCTATTTAAACAATAATGTCTACTAAGTTTTTTGCTCATCTTAGGCCATTTGTTTCGCTCATTTATTCAAGAAATACCAACCCCTTTCATCAGTTTCCTGACTTGTTTATTTACTTACTGATGTATTTAAAAAACAAATTAGTTTATACTCAGACCAAAACTGAATGACACGAAATATAGGTACTATGTAAGCCCAGGTATGTCAAGACGCTATTAATTTCGGCATATATCCACATAAAAATACATTACTGCTGCGGCCAGCAAAAGAGGCATTGATAGACGAACGCGTGTAAATATGAGCCGCGAGGCGAAGCCGAGACACACATACGTGAGTCCATCAATGCTTAGTCGTGGCCAAGGCCTGGGTTGGGTTTTATACAGTGGCTTTTGTGTAGTTCTTTTCTCAAATAATGCGCGTAAATTAAAACTAAGCTGTACATTAGGCAGAACTTTTTACTTCTCAAAATCAGACGAACAACGAATCGAACAACAATACCTAACCAATTTTTTCCGCGTTGAAGTGTTCATTTGTTATTTTTTTTCAATAAACAGCTTTCTTTGCAAGCCAGTTCGAAATTAAAACAAAACATTTGTTAAGTTACCTCCTTGGTTGCCATGTTTCGGAGTAAAAGATCGTTCAATTTTTAAATTAAACAACAGATATGAGTTTGTTTACATGAAATTTATTTGGCCGCTAAAATACGACAAATATGGATTTTCATACAACTTTTGCCGGGCGCTGCTCGCATACAATTTATTTGGCCAGTACAGCAATTTCGATTTATTTCGAAGAAGCTTTTCAAAATAATGCTTTAACCAAGCATGTTTGAGACAACTTCATTAGTGGATAATTTCATACCTATGCAAGTGTGCCAGCAAGTGCGATCTTCGTTGGATCACCATAATACTTGTGGTTTTCTAAAACCTCACAAGCTACTACGCGCATCGTCTGCAGCGGGTTACATGCAATAAAGTTTCAGTCTTAGCAACGTTTATACGCCTATACACAAAATTAATACGAAAAAACTGGGGCGGTGCTGTAAATTCGAATTATTGTCCTGGCCTAGAATAACCACGAAAAGCCTTCAAACTACAGATCCAAGGCTTTCCACACGAAAGCCACGCATAGGAACTATATACCAAAACCTTTCTAGCAATAAAATCTTGCTTGAAAATAAAATGAAAATGTTAGTATGAATTGCACGCATGATTTTCAAAGTTCTTATGGCACTGAGCGCAATCATAAAACAGCACTTCGCTTGCTAGATATCCCGAGGTGTTGAATACATTGTGTGTTGATAATTTGCTTTCTTAACGATAAGATTCTTTGGGTAACTGCATTTCTGTAAAAGATTGCAATAAAAAAGTATGATCTTAATTTTCAATATCTCCTGTTTCATTTATCATCATTTCTGCATAATCATACGTAGATTTCGGAAAGGGCGTCAGTAAATTAACACCCCATATGTTCAGTTCAGCGTCGGTCTGATTTTTTATCAATATTTGCGCTTATACTACCAGCTATAAGAACTACCTATGTTGAATCCGGCGACAAAGTCTACCGTTTATATATATACTTAGGTACCAAAACGATGAATGAAATAACAAAAGATTATCTTCCAATCTCACCTACTGTCCATTTGTTCACGAGTTTATCACCATCCTAATTTGGGACCAAGAAGTGTGGAAGTTATTTTTTTAAATGGGTCTTTGCAGCAAAGTGCGTCAGCGTTACTCCCGGGCAATCTTCAGCAAAGAATCTGGTGATCAGAGATGACAACGGACCAGCTATGCAAGTCGTCTACTATGAAGTAGACTTTTTACTGCCGGAGTTGAAGACCCCTTGTACTGTTAGGTAAGCTATTGGGCGTCATTTTAATAGGGGTAGTTCTAAACTATTGTACTTCCCAATGCCATCACGTTAAGTATCTATTTGGCTCCCTAATCATTCGACGGTATCAGTTTTGGAGCGTTCCCAAGGTATTTTGGCTGCGACTGATCATATCTTCTAAGTATCTGCTCCATTAGGCCCTTTTGTTAAAACACTGTTTTGCTTTTCTCACTCAAACCACTAACAATTTTTGGTAATGATCTAAGCACAAGTATTTTTTTCGTTTCCACCTGAAAAATAAATGTGAGAGCAAGTCGCTAAAAATACAACGAAAATCGTTAGTATTTTTTAATGACTTGCGATGCTTAAACAGAGTTATAGTTACGCGAATAAACTCATTAGCAAAATAAAGTTATTTCTGTTAGGGACACACCCGTATTTTCCTATGTTTGACAATGGAAATAGTGGCAGGGGTCCTGTTTGGAATAAAATACTTAAAGACATACTCACATATATGTTTATACTTGTCACATTGTCGATTAGTAAACATTATTACAGTAAATAATCCGCAGAAGATAACAAAATTATTACTCGAGTAATTTACTTTACAAAATTACTACGAAGTCCTTCCCACCAAGAAAATGACAAGCCAAGGTGGCGCCTCTCTTTCTTTCTTTACAGTGACGTCGTCACATGACGGTTTCATACCTATGGCAAATTTCAGTACTCGTAAATTAATCATATGGAATGTTCTTAATTTGTTATGAATACAACAAAGTTTAACCACTATTAATAGGTAGGTATTTAAGCCGTAAAGCGTCGCTGACATTTCTAAAATGCACAATTCCTGAAACGTCACAGTTGGAGTAGGTAAGTCATTTACCACACATCTTGTTTTATCACTTTTGATACATATATTTTTTTCATGTACCAATAAGAAAAATAATTATCGCTCTATTTCTGGTTTGTGGTGTCGTTGTTTGCTAAATAATGCTTATAACGACACATGTTTCATAGAATGGCCAATATTCTATGTAGGACATTGATTTACTGATGGCTGCGATATTGGTAGAGCGTGTAAAGCGCGAATTTAATAAAATGATGTAATTATTCGATATTTAAAAAATATAAACAGTGAGTGACAGTGACAGTGGGACGAATATAGTTTGCTTATGAAACATAGGTAAAAAACTCATAGAACAAAAGTTTTAAAAGACAAACTTTTATTAGAATGTTTCAGAAATTGCGCATTTTAGAAATAGCTCTGTATGAAAACCGTTAAGTTTTTCTTAACACGAAAACTCCGGGAGCCCACTTAACGCAGAGAGCCCAAATTTAGCAGCGAACGAAATCTCTTAAGCACCAACTTCTTACTCAGTCACTACTAGAGTCGAATTTTCGAGGCACCACACCACTCAGTGCCAGGCGCAGTACAAGTAATGCCCTAGGGAATCCCACGCAATAAATAGAGATAGAATTGTTTACGTGTACAAACAAACATACCATTGTTGTATCGCTAAACGCGGGGAAGAAATAAAAGAACAAATATAGACATAATAAAAGAAAGCACTGATGTATTTCACAGGTGAAACTGACTGCGCTGCTAGTCAGTAAACCGAGTCAACAAAATAATACTTTTATGGAAGCTTAAATCAAAGTCAAAATGTTGTTCATTTACATTAACACAGAAACTGCGACTTTTAAAAGTTAAACTAGGTTTACATTTCAAAAATTTGATCTCGTCATTTTGATTATTTTGGAGAAAAAAATGTTTTTGGTCCTTAGAGAGTTTACATATTATTATAAAACCAAGAACTCAGGCTTTGAACTCGTTTTAATTCCAGACGTCTTTTGTCATCTTAATAATATTTAATCTTATAGTACCCCTTAAGAAAATTTAGTACCCCTTTTGGCACAAAGTGTGTGTTTTACACATTTTTTGAACCGCGTTTCTGGCAAGCATATTATATCTTCAGGTATCTCATTGTAGAATCTTCGAGAGCCCAAAGGGAACGTTTATGTTTATACTTTGAAACTGAATTTACATCTGACATTGAGACGGATGACAGACGTAAAACGTCAATAATATCGGGTTTGTGAGAAATTGTGTTTTATTTCAATTAGGTATGGAATTCTTACTAAACTGTACGTAAATATATGTATAGCTTCCGCCAGTTCCACTTCCCGTCAATAAATGGAGAAAATCGGCATAAGGAAAAAATATTGGCGTAAGTCTTGTATTTTTCCTTCTTTTCTACAATTCAGCATTTGGGCATGAACAAATGAGACATTTTTGCTCTCTTGACTAAACGTACCTTTCAGACTTCCCAGTTGGTGGTGGTATGTTCAAAGGATGATAAATATCTGGAGACTCTCCTGTCAAAACTATAATCTTAACATTGGAGGTCACCAGCATCTCACGGTCCTGGAAAACCACTTTAGCGGACACTAAAATAATAAACAAACTCCTAGTTACAGAATGGTATTGCAGGATTACACTTTCATTTCGAGTGATTGAAACCACAAATCGTTATCCCTTTGTGGGGGTTCACAAAAATAATTTGAAATGGACTAAGCTAATATAGCAATTTAAAATGGAATTATTAAAGTTTCATTGAGAAAATCCGCTACATTGTGTAATGTTTTAATTGCAATAAATAAGTAAATAAAAACAGCGGTGGTAGCCTAGTGAGTAGAACATTGGACTCTGAAGCGAGAGACCCAGGTTATATTCCCAGTGCGGGCATGTACCCATGACTTTGTTTTCTAAGTTAAGCTAACAGTGAAGAAAAACATCGTGAGGAAACCTGAGTGTCTGAGCTATTCACATACCTCAGCGCTTGAAATCAACCATCCGCGGAGGGCACGCATGGTGATTAAGCCCATACTCTCTCCCTGAGAGAAGGCCTGTGCCCTACAGTGGGACGTATATAGGCTCCTTATGTATAAATGTGTGTTGCTGTGTGACAATACTGCAATTACGCAGAAGGTACTCAATAATCTTTGACGAAGACTTCCCAATTGAGAGTTGGAGACTGTTTAGTGTTAAAAGTTTCCGTAGTATCGTCAATATTGGCTGACAGGAGCGTTATGATTTATTGCTATTCCGAGGATGCCATGTCTAATTGGGCGATTACTAAGTATATTAATATCCAAATAGCTAATCGGTTCTAGAATTTGTCTCCACTTAGAGCAAGTCTACTCATAAATGGGGTATATTCAAATGTACTTTTAAATATAGGTTTCTAACTACAATTTATCTTTAAAATAAATAAGAAATTAACCCCCGGTTTCTCGTACACTAACAAGCTGTTAATCTGCTGTTAACAGCTGTCAGTGTTTTTTTTTTGTATGCCCTTTGGTCAATTGACAGCTATTAACACTAGATTAACAGTGTATTAGTGTACGAGAAACTGGGGGTTATTGTGTTACGAACGCCTGTACCACAAAAAAATGCATGCCTTGGATACATTGATCTTAGTAGGTAGGCGCGTAATTGTATTATTATGTTTTCACATCGAAAACCATTTGATACTAGGTGAGCCTGTATCATGGCTTTATTATTATTATTCATTAATACACAAGCAGCTTTAAGCTGATGTGTGTATATCGCTTTCGTTTAATTGTAAAAAGATAAATCTGCTGAATTTGTATAAGGCCACCTACTGCTGAAATTACGAGAAGGCATTCAGCCTAGTACTTACTAACATTTTAACTTTCCCGTTGAAAGCGGAGTGCCATTGCATTCATTTATTCAACTGTAAAGTGCAGCAAAGTGTGTCGATGGTCATTTATCTCATTTTACACAGTGAAATATGTAGGTCGCACGTTTTCTAGGATTCTCTGAGTGCTATCCACCGACCTCGAATGACAATACTGGAATGGTTCATACTAAGAAGAATATTTAGCGATGTCTGCCGGCTTAGCAAATAAAGGTGAAATAAAGTTATATCGAATGTAAGTTTGAAAATAAGAACTCATTATCCATACAAAGAACCTCTTTACTTCAAACTTTATACCACAGACAAATTAGATACTTAATATGTTTAATTTGTAACATATACTTATGCACATTTGTAAAGTGATATGAGAGTTTAGTCTTACAGAAGACTATAAACATTAGTACTGTTAAGACGTTTATACTGTCAAAACAAAATCCGGTCTCGGCCTACCTCTCCAGGATACAGACGTAAGGTAATGTATGTGTATATATGTATGTACTGTCAAAAATTAAACTTAAATCAAGTTTATAATTACATTTTGGGGTCTGCTTAGAGAAGATGACACATAAAAATTACTGACTGAAAAATACTTTTCTTACACCAGTCTTGATGAAAGTGTGTAAAGAATAAAAGCTTCTGTTAAAGACATCACATAATTACAAAAAAATATATATAATTTTAACTCTTGCTCATCGGAAGTAGTCTACCGGCACAGAAAAAACGGCATTCAGCCCGGCTAGTACGATGGCGCGAGTGCTGGAAAGTCGCGATTTTGTTAAATCGCGCGACTCGCGTCATCGGCTACCTTACGTTAAAGACACCCACGTCATTGATAATGCCGATTTTTTGTCCCCAAAGGGTTGTAGGGCGCATGATGCCGGGAACCTCTCGCCTGCAGGCGTTCAACGTGCGTCCGGCCACCGGCGACGACGTGGCCACCCTACCGCGCCGCGCCGCCGTCGCCGCTCACCACGTCGCCAAGCTTTGCAAGGAGTTCAACTGCCAACTGCCTTAAATGTCTGATTTAATTAATTCTTTTGTTACAACTAATTCAATAAACTTTATTAATAAAAAAAGCCAAAAGAAAATCATTTGAAATATTGTTTTTATTATAACTGTAACATATTTTGACGTTGACGATAAAAATCTGTTTGAATAAATCAAAGCCTGAAACAAAATCAAATCAAAGTGACCAATAGCTGGTTCGGCCTTCATTATCTCTTATTAGTATTGGGTCTAACTAATTAAATGAATAAATGAAGCCAAGCATGCCCAGTGTTTCCCAACTGCAAGCGTTCAACGTACGGCAACGACGTGGCCATATTATATTAAAACGGGATACCGCCGTTTAGCCAAAGTATTTTTCGCCAAATTTTACTTCCCAATAAACTTATGGCATCAGTTTCATTTCCCAAATGAAACTTTAGCAAGTTTTCATTTCGCATTTTATTCATTTGGTCAAATTATCATTTCGCATAATTTTACGGCGTCAAGTTTTATTAAGACAAACGTTTATTATGCTAAAAATATAGGTGCGACGAAGCGCGTAGCGTAGCGGAGCGCGTAGGAGCGTGTTAGGTTGAACATGTAAGACCGAAAACTAACCGAAATTATTAGTGTAGGTTAATTTCCAAGCCAAGCAAATATTGACCAAGTATTTATTTGGTAAACAATAACTTGCCATAATAACTTTTGCTAACTGTTTATTTGCTTTAAGTTGTTTTGAGAAATGTTTTTTTGCCAAGTGATAATTTGCGGAAAATAGTTTGGGAAGTAATACTTTGGGAAACGATTTTTGGCAATACATTAGTAAACCTATTAAAACACATAATATGCCGATCCGCTGAAACCATGGTTTAGATATTTTTGTTTCAAAAAGTTAGTTTTATTCTTAGCAAAAATTCAATCATTATCAGCCATTTGACGCCCACTGCAGGACATAAGCCTCCCTCATGCTTTTTCAAGTTTCCCGGTGTTGTGCCGCCCGCATCCAGCGACTCCATGCCACCGTAACCAGGTCGTCAGACCATCTGGTGCGGGGCCTGCCCACGCTGCGTCATCTGGTCCGTGGTCACCAGGTCACCTTTCCACTCCAATGACCATTAGTTCTCCGAGCAATAGAAAACAGGTACGGGTGTTTTATTCTTTTGTGTTTTAACAATGGGGAAATTATGTCTGACTTAAATTGGAGTGTCATAGCTTTATACCTTAGAAGGCGTCATGTAAAAACTTAGGAAAAATTTAAAAATAAAACCATCAGAATGTTTTTTTCGGGGTTTTCGGAATCATAAAATAAAGTTACTCAAATAACAAAAAAATAATCATATATTTTGTTATATTCGAATTCTAAACTTTTTCTTATAATGTAGATGCATAAAATAGTACCTATATTATGAAATTAGTGAATTAAGGACGGAATTGAAATGAGCGCCATACATGAATCACGAGCAAGTGAAGGATTCTGACGAAAACAGACATTTAATGAAAAAAAAAGAAGGTTAAATCAACTAAAATGCACATTAAAATTATAACAATTACTAAAATTAGGAGAAACTTTCTTATTGTTATTATTAGGATGATCAACTTATTTACTAGTGACAGCATTGAATACAAGACAATTTTTATTCTAAAATTAAACTCCTTTTGGTTTAATGTCTCAATAATTTTAGATGATCAGAATATTAATTAAATTGGTGAGTAGGTACATTACGGTAGATACAAGAACCCAAGTAACTAGGTTAGGCATGTAAGAAACAGGAATTTTTATTCCACTCGATTTCATATTTTTCATCCATTTCGCTAGAAAATTGCTGAAAATGAACAACGCTCGAACTGTGCTGGCAGTTTTTCAAGAAAACACCGAGCGCACACAATCTTGTAGGAATTTTTCCTAATGTCATTCGGAAATGCTCTGCGGTACATTTGCGGAAAATTTAAAGCGGTTAGTACATTCAACTACAGAAATATGGTGACTATTATTATGTGACACTATTTCCTTTATTTACGGCTGCTATCCTCCTTGGTTTTATTATGACGAGCCCTGGTAAAATATCTTGCGGTTTCGAGATAGAATAAAAGCTTTTAGGTCTATGATATTTCGCAGTCAAAATACGTTGCTACAGGGATATTTATGGAAACTACTAGAAGCGGAACATGATCTAGTACTTTAAGATCTAGATCTTCTATTTCTTGGAGTAGAAAGCATATCACAAGAAGCTAAGCTAGATGGAAAATGCTAGCTTGCAGGAAAGCTACGTGTCATGAAGATTTACTAGAAATTTATTTCGCATGTGATAAAACCACACTAGGATAAGTACTTAGTAAATCGTCAAATATTTTATATCAAACTATACGGATGTTTTTAGGTTTAAGGAAAACGATAACGTAGATTATTAGAGTGAAGTTACCTACTCCACAGTTCAACGCAAGCTAAGTTCAAAAAATCAACGGTATCGATACCTGAGGCTTGGCCGTACGCCAACTACCTCGGTCCCATTACTGAAAACCAATTTATGATAAGAAATGTGTTCTCTATTAGCCTTTCAACCGTTTTCTGGAATATGTAAGAATGTTCGATTGGCACAGTGGTTAAACAATTGTCAACCGAAAGCTGTGTACCTAATTAGTTACGATTCCCGAATCTTTACCGGCGTTCCCTTTACGTCGCGTTCCCTTTACGTCGCGTTTTCTTTACATCGCGTGTCCTTTACGTCGCGTTCCCTTTACGTTGCGTTTCCTTTACATCGCATATCCTTTACGTCACGTTCCATTTACGTCGCGTTTCCTTTATATCGCGTATCCTTTACGTCGCGTTCCCTCTGCAACGCGCTCTCTTTGCGCCGCGTCTCTCTTGCTCGCGTTTCGGATCGCGTCGCTAATAGCCCAGTACAAGAACACTTGTCCTAAAATCGTCTAGAGGTTCTAGTCGATTATCTATTGATCTACCTTTGTTAATTAAACACAGTAAATGTGTTATATTATATATTTTCAAACATAACTTGCCACGACCCTGATAGATAACTCAAATTCAAAAGTGTTTTATTCAAAGTAGCTGAACCGTGAACTGCCCTCGTGGAATGGAACGTATAGGTGGCCCATACTAAGTTGGGCACAGATCTGTGTCGCGGCAGACGAGTGGTTGAATGTTACAAGTTAAACTAGGTAGATAGGTAGATAGATAGATTGAATTTAATTAATTAAAATTAAGTAGTCGTTGCATGCACGCAACCTATCTTCAATGAATATTTTTTAAATGTACCTAAGTAAATAAATGAGCCAAAAATTTAAAATAATAATATCAGAGGCAGGTATGTAAAATACATACACGCATAAATAAGTTTATATTAATATGTACTTATTTCCTGTCAAATAACTTCTAATATAACCTTTTTGATTACAAAGGAAAGACATTCAAGGCCAATCAGGTAGAAAGCGCACGAAAAAAAATTACTTGCCAACAATGAAGTCGTGTACGACTTCCAACCGGCACCGAAAGTTGTTTATAATAGTAATTTAAAATTTCATAGTGCAGTCGACAGTAGATCAAACTTTACATTTTAGATGCATTGCAAAGTTACCCGTAACGTTATCGAGTAGAGTGCACGCGTATAAAGGTTGGTGTGCTACTTTTGTGCGAGAGGCACTCGTGATAATTACATAAGCAGCCTATATGCGTCCCACTGTAGGGCACAGGCCTTCTCTCAGAGAGAGAGAGACAGAGAGAGAGTATGGGCTTAATCACCACGCGTGCCCACCACGGATTGGCGATTGCAAGCGCTGTGGCATGTGAATTGCTCAGACACTCAGGTTTATCCACGATGTTTTTCCTTCACCGTTAGCGAAGTGAAATCATGCGCTATGATTAAGCCGAATAAAAAAACCGGCAAAGTGCGAGTAGGACTTGCGCACAAAGGGTTCCGTATTATAATATTATCTTTACAACATTTCAATACTTGAAGCGTCTACCTATTGCCGTTATTAAAATCGAGCAAAAAACGGCAAGAAATCACGTTGATTGTATGGGAGCCCCCCTTAAATATTTATTTTATTCTGTCGTTAGTATTTGCTGTTATAGTGGCAACGGAAATACATCATCTGTAAAAATGTCAACTGTCTAACTATCACGGTTCATGAGATACAGCCTGATGACAGATCGACTGTCGGACTGCTGTCCGGAGTCTTAGTAATAGGGTCCAAAAACAAACTTCAACAGCGTATAGAGTATTAATCGAGATTGTGCTATGTTTATGCAGTTTTACTAAAGAACTTGTGGATTCTGAGCTACCAGCAGTTATATCAAAACTGTTACAATTGCCCCCGTGCTACCCTATCTGTAACGTATTACCTATAATTGATTATGGCGCAATTTGGAACACAATACATAAACATACATTGAGAATAAATTTGAGGCACTGTATCTACTACATCGTAAAATTCCGCATTAAATGCAAAGCTAATCTCCGATCCGCATTTTATTGTCCATAAAGTGGTTCCGAATGGTTTTGAAGTCAACATTGTCTTGTGTCTAGTACATAGGTATGCTACATATATGGGCACATAATTATGTTGTAGCCTACCGCATATTTTGTGTTGCCTTATTACCCGACTGCGGTGGAGCCCAAGAGGAGGACAATGGAGAAGAAAAAGTGGAAACTTTTTTCGTTTAATTAAATTTGATAATATAACTACAATGAAATATATAAGTGTGACTTAGGAAGAGGGTTCCGTTTGCATTCTTCATGTACGGAACCCCATAAAAGATTTTTTTAGTTCGCGTATGTATGAAATATTTTACAAATTGCCATAATATTATTTGATTGTGTTGATTTAGAAGCCTTAAATCACCGAGATGATAGTATTTGATATTAATTTACATTTGAAAGCTTAACCAGTTCCTGAGAAAAAGGTCTTGAAGGAGAGATGGAACCTTTAATACATTACTTCTTTGTCCGTCTGACAACAAAGTAATGTTATAAGGGTTCGGTTTTTTCTCCTCTGCGCAAAAAAAAAAAAACCCTATAAACAGAAAACGATTTCCAAACATCACAATCAGCTCCTCGGCAACAATGTTTGTCCAAGTAGCTAGCCGAGGCAAATCGTATTGGCACCTGGGGCCGTATACCCGTACCTATTGCACGTGAAAACGCAGACGTTTCAATTAAACAATCGTTGGAGCTGGCGAAATTGCTTCTCTCATAGAAAAGTTTATGCGCAGTCGACTGCAAGTTGTTTAAATCCATAGTTTTTTTGTTTAGTACTGTTACGATACCTCTTTGTAGGTGCATGTGGTAGCTGGCTGGCACAGCCGTCTGGTTTGATTTTGACTTGAGGAGAAATCGTTATAAAATATTTTGTTTGAGGTATAAGTCGATGTCTAACTAGAAAATCCATTGAAAAGACAAAAAATAAAGGAGTAAATCTGATAGCTAGGGCATCACAGTACCAAACAATTAATTTAGTATTTACCTAAAGGTTTTTACGGAGCTTAAATTTGAACTTTTACAAGTCCTATTTGGCTATGTCCGTCTTCCTATCAATTCTGTTCGTAGGTGGGTATAAAAATATTTGCGAGACTCTCTACCTTTCTCATAAGGGCATAAACTGACTCTCTTTAATTTCACTTTATAATTGATAAAAAAAAATAAGATTAGTTGTCCTGCACCCAGGTATACTTCATTTCATTCAGCTTTAGTAAGCATGCAAATAAACTATTCATAAAAATTGTTAAACAACCAGCCAAACGCGAGTCGGACTCGCGCACGAAGGATTCCGTACTATTATATATACAACATTTGAATATTTCTACCTGTTGTTGTTATTAATATCAAGCAAAAAAACGGCAAAAACAAACGCGTTTTTTGCATGGGAGCCCCACTTAAATAATTATTTTATTCTGTTTTTAGAATACTTTCTAGTCAATTGTCTAGCTATGACGGTTCATGAGATACAGCCTGGTGACAGGCAGACAGACAAATGGACAGTGGAGTCTTAGTAATAGGGTCCCTTACGCTTTAGGTGCAGAACCCTAAAAACGGGGAAACAATAACGCCTATGAAGTCGTCTGCTCGTCCTAGGTCATTCGGTCATTCATCAATACAATTTATTTAAGATATATCAATCCACATTGTTCATATCTTGACTTTGATAGTTTTTTTTATGTAGCCTGTATAGGGTACAGGCCTTCTCAGGCCTTCACCACGCGTGGCCACCGTGGATTGGACATTTCAAGCCCTGAGGTATGTGAACACCTCAGACACTTAGGTTTCCTCGCGATGTTTTCCTTCACAGCTTTTGATATTGTAAAAAAATATAAAATAAATTCTTTACACTCAGACCAAAGCTGAATGAAACGAAATAGGTATACAGAATATGTCTTCATAATAACCAACAATATCTATAGCTTCATTTCCTCTTGTCGGAGCCTTTTTAGACAAAGGAAATATTATATAATTAGGTCTGGTATCTCACAGTTGGCTCACAAAATAATTTATTTCACCAGTCAAGATGTTGTTTCTAAAGCCTATTTCAAACAACAAACAAATAAATCGAAAACATCCGTGGAAAGTTTTGTTGCTCTAGACACTTTGATTATTAAAATAATTTAAAGAAACTAATTGAGATGCCTTCCTATGCTTTTATACATTGATGTAACTTAAGCCGAATAGTATGTCACCAGCCGAAATTGTTCTAGATATTGATATCACAGCTGAACGCATATTTTTCGTCAACGTATGCGCCAGATTTGCGAGCACTTATGATGTCCTACATTTAACCGGCTCAATATCTCAATACCTAGTTCGGTAAAATTATCAATACCCACCTTCGCCGCAATGCAGAAAACTCTTTCCCTTACCTCCTGCGGTTGACTGGTAGAAAATGCTCATGGCATTAAGTCCGCCGCATTGTACGATTTTTTTAAGTGCAATAAAAGTATTAATAAATAAATAAATAAATAAATAATATAATATCACTCAAGCTTAAAAAATTGTGAAGAGAGACAGAACACCGCGCACCCACCTTGGCTCTAATGCAGGAAAGATAATTATTTTATCAGTCATGTTTAAAAAATTATGAAGAGAGACAGAACACCGCTCACTTTGCTAGAAATCGCTTCTTCTTCAAGTGAACATCATCAAAGTGCAAGAAATTTCTCAGGCCAATTTACTCTGGAGTGAGGTAGGTATACGAGTATTTTATATAAAGTTAATTTTAAGGTCGGGAGCGTCTGGCCCTCGAGTTTAAAGTAATGACGGCCAGAAGGATCCTTGGGATTAACACCCAAGTTTTAAAAGAACTTCGTGAAGAAGTCAATCTAACTTAGAAACTTCCCGCTGAGGTGATAATTTTATCGTGAGTTTGGTGACTTGTTTTAAAATAGGTAGGTATCTGATCCGTTCTTTCTTGTATTAAAGATTGAAGTTTAGAAAACTAAACAAATATAAGTAGGTACCAAACCTAGTCATTTGATGAACAGTAAATAATTATAAATAAAAATGAATAAGCCTTTTATTTCCTATTTGATTTTAAATTACTTTGAATTAATTTTTGGGTATTGTATTTTAAATTGCATCAAATAAAAAACAAATTTCATAAACATATACTTAATTGGGTATTTGACAAAATATAATTTTTTTACAAAATACCTAGAACATCTATTTAAAAGGTAAAGGCATCTTTAATTCTGTTTCCAGCCAAATTTTCTCTTGCAAGACCGGCAATAACGTTCCTAACTTTATAAAATCATGCACATTTTAAACAAAGCATTTTGAATAAGAGTCTTTTTTTCTGAACTCCTTTGAATCAGTTTTGTACAAATGAACTATGATGTGTTAGCAAGTTAATAATTCACGGTAGGTAAGCGAGTCGCAGTGAGCTAAATTGAACTTTAAATAAGTAAACTAGTTCAGACTCTAGCAATTAGTTTGAGAATTGCATTCAACATCCCTCTGGGTTTAACTATCAGCTTGAAGACTAATTTATTCGTTATAATTTATAGGCACCGAAAATTTTGGACAGGCAAAAATGATAACGTTCCATTTGGCTGTATTAGCACGCAAATTGCATATTATTTCTCGAGAACGGCCGAGCGAGAAGGGATCAAAAGGTTTAATCGGGCCCTTTAAAGTGTCTTCAAGATTGAACTTTGAGTCTTGTAGAACGGCTTAAAGCGTAGGCCAATGCAAAGGCATGTTTCCAATTTTCTTAACCGCTATAAAGTTCCTTTAATTTGATAGAGTTTTCGTTAGCATATTTTGCAAACTATCCGACCTGCAAACACATAATGTATTGTTATTATTAAGATTCTGTTTCATGGGAGAAACTTTTAACAACTAAGGCTTACATTTTACAGATAATCTGAAATATGTACCTAACCTAATTTATTTTCCTGATTGTAATTCATCTAGATCTTAGCACCTATTCGAACATAGTGAGCCGGAACTTTAGTATTTTAACAAGTCGACTTTTACAAAGACGGAAAGTTCACAGGAAAGAAATCTCTTCTGGGTTTACAACCAAAGGACAGTTTTGTAGTAACAAGACTTGGTTGTTCCGCATGGCAGAAAGTATAAAGCCTTTTTTGAGGCGCCGGAAAATCCGACGGCAGGTGAGATTGTCTGAAAAGTTGCAGCTTCTTTTACAATGCAGGTAAATTGTGCGCTTTCCACGGTAGAGCTGGCTTGAGGAATGCTTACACACAATGTTTGCTCGCTCGTCTAACTTATGTTACGATTTCATTTTATTAGACAAGTTTGGCGCCTCATTCCCTCCTATTGTTTGTCAACCTGGAAAGTGGAAAAATACATTGACACAGTGGATTTCTGAACGTAACTTGACTGAATACTACATTGTCATTGTAGTTTACAGAGAGTTCATACACAGAGATCTCAATAGAAGACGTAAAAGAAGTATTTTTATACCACACTCACTCAGAAAGCATCTCATTGCTCGTTCATAAATGGTTTGTCATTTCTCCCTTTTATTTCTCCGTTAATTTATTTGTACTCGATTTTCAATGAAAGCAGGCTTTTTCTGCACTATAAAAAAAAATACCTATTGTATTGTTTTGTTAAATTTTATGTTTTTACTAAATTGATAATTTAACGGTACGCTTTTAATTATTCTAAATAATTTTATTTTCCTCGTAGGTGTAGTATAAAGCACTATCTATCACTCGGGAGAAATTTCTATTTCTGTTGTAGAGTTTCCTTTAAGCCCTCCGCTGCGCGTCGGGCTTAAACATACTCTTGAACAGAAATAAACCGTTTTCTCCCCTCGTTGTAAAATGTACTATTATAGGTAGGTACTGCATAAAAAAGACTGTTCTTATCAATAAGTAATGGGGAACATAAATTGATGAAGTGACGTTTTATTATAATTATAGTATAAAGTTCACACGCCAATGTAGCTCAAAATGTTCGATATGTTTTTATTCACCATATGTTTTTTATGTTGTATATTTGTGTTTTCTGTGTGATGTTTATATGTACAATAAAGTAAGTAAAGTGATAGTAAAACTCACAGAAAACAAAAAACTATTTTAGTCTCAAAATGTGGAATCTATTTGCTCCAATAATAATAAAAACCTGTTAGATATATTTTGATTTTTAATTAAATTCTAAACGTTTTGTGATAAGGATAGATACATAAAAATAAAATTTTGCCAGCTAACTCAAATATTGATAATTATTTTATATATATACGTAGTTACAGCTTACCCCCGATTCATATGGAGCATTTTTTAAACATGATTGTGACTTATATAATGTAACCCGACAACAAGTTAGGTTAAGTATATTACGTAAACTATTACTCGTAAAGCAAAATCTTTATTACGATCGTTTATGTTCCAATAAGGTCAAAATAATTGTTGCAAGTCCATTTGACGAAAAGTCCGAAGATAAAGTCACATCTCCAAACATACACCCAACTAAAAACCCCATGACAACTGCCCTGACCACTATTCACAAAATAACATTACAGTCCTCTACTTCGTCACGACGTAACACGCAGTGCCGCAATAGTGTAACCAAGTTAAACCCTAGTTATCGCCGTGCGGTAGGAAGGGATTAGGGATACAAATCGCTTGGGTAGAGGCCGGGACACCAATTGTAGCAGTACAGAAGTATGATACGGTGAAAACAGACGTGAGAAAAGTTGCGAATTGCTAAATATAGTAAATTTAACCCGTCCGTACATTAATACAGTAAATTCCCCATTTTCGGAGTAATTATGATGCCGCTCTGGTAAAATTATAGGACATGCACGCATAAGATTGAGTCCTTGTTGTATTCACACTATATAACAGGCTCCATTTTAAACACAAATAAAATGAATCAACATAAATAAATCTTATTTTGACTGAGTTAAAATTAGCGAACTATATTAGTTACTGTTTGGTGCGTATTTTGAAAGCGTTTTTTTTAGAAAACTTTTTAATAGAAGAGACGGTGACGTGGTATGCTAGTCACAGCGAGGCCGGTAAAAGTTTCTTTCGCCTTCCGTTTCACGCCTCCCTGGCAATCGCCAGGCCAGGCCCTAGAGTCTAATACACACATGGTTTTTCAATAACATGATATAAGCACTACAATGTTGCTATTTGCCTCTATTTAGTAGTCTACAAAGCAATTATAGTAGTACAATGTAATTCCAGTGGTATAACCCGCGCAAAATAAATCTAAGACATATCTCGCAAAGAAGATTGAATCGCGCGAGGCGGCGGTTTAAGTTGCATGGGGGTGCGATTGGTTACTAGACTACCAATAGTGTCAATGAAATCACCAATACCGTACTAATATAGCTCTATTGAACCACTATGAATTTTAGAAACTCGCCCCCAAGGTCCTTGGGAGCTCCTTGAGAGAAGGCATGTGCCCTACAGTGGGACGCATATAGGCCGATTATGCTTAAACCCCCAAGGTCGCTGATGCCAGATTTTTACAGAAGTCCATTTTTTAATTCAATGCAAAAAAAATGAGGCATATTACCATTATAAAATACTAGCTTTTGCCCGCGACGTCCGCGTGGAATGAGTAATTTCCGAAATGAAAAGTATCTTTTGTCCTTCCCCGGAACTCAAACTATCTCCATACCAAATTTCATCTAAATCCGTTCAGCCGTTATTGCGTGCTTGAGTAACAGACATCCAAACATCTTCACAGACTCACATTTATTTTATTAGTAGGTAGGAAGTTGGAAGTTTGCAGATTTTTTTTTACTGTAGACCAAAAACCTAATTGCATCAAAGAAAAGTATTTAAAAAACACCAACGTAACACACACAATTTTTACTTGGAAGTAAAATGGTACATATTTAAAAGATCTTTTTACTTTTTTTTTAGTTTTGTATTGCCATAGATAAACACAGTCATCACAGACGACAGCGTTAATATGTGCGATAATTTTTCCTGACAATATCCAACATGCAACCCGCGTCCATACACGACTACGGTCGGATTTAGTATGAAACAATACATCGCGCGATATATTTATAGCCGTCGTCAATACAACCTTTAAAAAATTACTTGTATTGATGTTTACATAGAGCACGTCAACAAGTGTGACGGATTGTGATGGTGCCGGGGGCACATGTCAAAGTGACAGTTTTTTTTGCATCGAATTAAAATCTGACTTTAGTTGCTGGATTTTCCGTTTGGACTTTGAATGACTTTCTACGTATGGTTTGGTTACCGAAATGTTACCACTTATTAACCTTGTATGAATGATCCGAGTGTGCTGAGCTGTGCTTTTACTGTATCAGTAGTTAGAGTCCTGAGTTAGCCGACGCGTTTAATTGCGTTCTGCGGCGCGGGCGCGCTTTGCTGACTCCACATTTGTACAGTCATTTGCTTTGAGAACAGGAAGTGCGATTGCGTGATGAGTTCTGATATATATGTGTTAACAGAGCGAATACAAGTATAACTATACTTGAAATCATACTGAAAACCTTCAACTGATGTAAATAGATGTAAACAACTACTTTGCTACAACTAGGAAAAAAATAATGTCTATCCAGTAGGTACCTACTATGCGTAGGTTCGACCTGTGGTTCGACTTATCAACTTAATACTAAAGATAGAGATCAAATGCCAAATATCAAAATCTATGGAATACCTTACATTTTTTTTTCGGCATTTAGAAGTTATCTCCAAAGTAAAAGAGATATTTGAGTACGTATTTTTGAGTAGAACCCCTCTTTTTCGGGTTAATGATGGACGATGATAAGAGCTTATTTTACCTTGAATAATAGAATACAAGTACTAACTTATGCTTACTCCTGTATCCCGAAGGTGCAAACAAAGGCCAGAGTGAGTTTGCCACTCGCCACGACAAATCCTGACAAAAAAAATTCGCTTCAGCAAGATAGAACATAGATAAGTAGATATAATATAAGATATAACCTCTGCAAGTGATGTAAATTGCTTCAGCCGGATTTCACTGCCTGTAAAGAGTAAAAAGATTTCCGAAAATTTGCCAATAGCTGCACTTGCCCATTAGCTCAGTTGGGAGAGCGCTGGCACGGTTAGCCAGAGGTCGCGGGTTCAAGTCCCAGCATGGGTGGAATTTTTAGAAAGTAAATAGGTTTTTAAATTGTCCTGAGCACATATTAGAAGAATATAAAGATATAATATTATTAAAAACCACACAATAAGTAATTATAAATAATTATAGCCTTACCAGCACATTACTTTGTTCTGTTTCCTATCTAGATTTTCACATTTTTTTAAGATATGTAAGACCACGATGAGTATATTTTTGTGTTCATGCTTATGATGTTAGTAAGTAAATAAGTCACCCTAATCAAATTTTAAGTTGTCAGCCTACCGAATCATGCGTGAATCCACTTTCCCTGCGAATTCGACACCCCTTATAGATTTTCCAGTAAAGCACTGCGGAAACCCAACGCCCAGCCGTCTGTTGGCCAATGTCCCTGTTCCATCTGATTTATGATAGCTGCTGCAATTTACATTTGGCCGTTTATTTATAGTGGATGGAATATGACAGTGTTCAGAGTTATTGTAGTCTCTATTGAGTATAAGATTGGCGTGTCGAACGACCGGTACCGATTGAGTGTGGGTTTTTACCATCACTAACAAACACTATCTTATGTTATTTTAATGAAGAAAACAATTTTATTTTTTATCGCCCCTTTATGGTCTCTGGAGACTGGAGCGTTCGTTCGTACCTACACTTTTTAGGTTAACTTAACTTAAAAATAGCTACTTTTCTATAGTAAACATACCGAGGTATATTTGTGCATGGTTGTAGTATGTCTACGAAGCGATAAAACGGCCTCAATCTCAGCATTTATCCCACAACACTGATTTTCAGCATAATGAGGGATGATTTTTTTTCTCGTTAGCCTCATAGTGTGCGGTTATCCTCATTAGGTACCTTCTTTCATTCATGTGTGAAGCGATTAAAAAAATATAAGACCTCTCTGAATGTTATTAATTTATGATTGTAGCATTATATTTACTAAGCTTATTATATACTTTTAAAATGCCATACCTTTTGTAACTATTGTCAATATTTCGGACAATGCCCATTGTAGTTTTATGAAAGCCCAGGAGGCCTGGTTGAAGTGGAACAGACCAGCGATATTTGTTTATGTGATACTTGTACCACTACCTATGATTAAGCTATTGTGACGAGCCTCTGGACCGTACTTACTGCAGTCCCATTATCATTCTATTAATACTATTCAACCTCTCAACGACTGCATTACCTATTTTGTTTTGAGCTTGCTTATTAAATATCTATAACAATACATACAATCCATGTATCAGTTGACGTGCGTGAAAGCTATTAGTTTTTTTTTTTTTTTTTTGTTGAAATTGCAACCAGCCGATGCCGACAAATTCTGCCAAAGTCACGTCTTGACACGAAATGGGCAATTTATTTATTTATTAGCTATTACAGTTGGTTCGAATTCGAGCTCAGTTAGGTACCAGAGACAATTAGAAACTAAAGATGTCTAAGTAGCACCAAAAAGTTTTATGTACTGTGGCCAAAAACTAAGCCCTTGTTTCATTGAGCCAGGCGGGCTAGGCTTGGCAATTTTGCCAGTCAATGGGTAGGGTTTGCCACTTGCCACGATCCTGAAAATCCTCTCGCTTCAGCAAAATTCATTAGTCACTGCAAGCACGCACGCCGCTTTCGGATACGTTTTATCTTGCCCTTGGCTAATACATTGACTATATGGTCGCTATATGGTCGAAATGGAAAAACGAAAATCCAAAAACAAAGGTTTTCTTTCACTGGCAGCTCAGTATAAACTTTGTGTCGGGTTTGATAGAGTAATATGGGTTTTGCTATCTCATACAGTATGTAGAAAAAAAACCGGCCAAGTTTTTATTATCTACACAAAATTTGAATATTTCAAGCGCTTACTTGTTGCCGTTATTAATATCGAGCAAAAAACGGCAAAGAATTACGTTTGATGAATGGCCCCAACTTACATATTTTTTTATTCTGTTTTTAGTATTTGTTGTTATAGCGGCAACAGAAATACATCATCTGTGAAAATGTCAACTACTGTCTTATCACGCTATCACGGTTCATGAGAGATAGACAGACAGACAGACCGACGGACGGACGGACAGACAGACGCACGGACGGACGGAGGGACGGACGGACAGTGGACTTTAGTAATAGGGTCCCTTACCCTTTGGGTACGGAACCCTAAAAAACAGTGCGTGAATAGGAAATCTTTTTTTCGCGATTTGTTGTTCATATTGACGAGTGAAATCTCCCATTTTCGCATAGAGGGATCCGAATAAATCCTTCAAAATTTGGCCGCATGCTAAGTAATCGATAGTGTGTTCCAGGCCATATAAGGCACGAGGCAAATCTTCCATCTAGAAAAGAATCCGACAAAAGCCGTCTGATCAGCATTGTCGTCGTCATTCTATCGGCACGGTTCTGGAAATCTACTCGTTGGGTATATTTTTACGAGTCCCATACATCTCGAGACCAATCAACCGTAAGAGATCGCGCTATTTCCTTCAAGTGAATTTATTACACAGGATGCTTCATATCTCCTGATAATGTACCGCTCCCATTGGGAAATGGCCTCGGATATTGATGTTGCGGCAATAATAGCAAATCATTCATGTTCTGTTCAAGGGTTTTGTTGTCTTTGACAGTAATCTTCGTGAATTTTAGTACTAGTCTCTCGTTATTACATTTTCAAGAGGTATGACGCGGTACCCGAAAAATCTTATAAGTAATTTAACAATAATTTGTCTTTGCTCACATAACAAAGACGGCAATGTTGTTTGAGCAATTTGCAATTTTGTTGATTGTTTAATTACTTTCTCTAAGTAGCCGTACTATAAACGGTCATGTTTTTTTGGTGTATGAAAGTCTCTTATCTTCCCCGAAAGTGGCTTTTACATAGGTACATAAATTTATACGGTGATGTTTTTGGTGTGTAAAAGCCCCATGTCTTTCCCGAAAGTGCCTTTTAAATACGTAAATGTATGCCTGTATCCCGGTGACCAGAATTTGCCAATTGTGGCGGTCCTGACTAACCTCTTTTCATCATCATCATCAGCTCCTTGACGCCCACTACAGGACATATAGGCCTCCCTCATGGTTTTCATAACCATGAGGGGTTTTGCCATAATCGCCACGCTTGGCAGGCGGCTTGGCGATCGCAGTATGCGGTTGGAATGTCAGGTAGACGCTGCTGCCCGTCTCCCGGTAATTTATTTCCTCAGTCGCCTTCTACGACATCCACGGAAGGAAATGGAGTGACGCTATTCTTAACCTGGCGCCACAACCTCTTTTGTTCCATCTAAATTAATGACGGGAAAAGATCCCTTTCGCCGCATCAAAATTAGTATACATGGGATTATTGTCACTTGTTACGGTAATTTATTAAGAAAAATTAAATTAATAAACAATAAATATATGAGTTGATGTAGAATTTTCCTAAATATATTCATATAAGAAACCCAACCTACGATTTGAATTTAATTATTCAATAAGATACCTATAAAAAGGGACTATTTAAATTGGCACTAAGAAAGATTTTAAGGAGCTTCAGATTATCCATAAATTTACAAGGTGGTTTTCTTACATTACTATTTCAGTTTTATTTTGGTGATAATATTCAGTGGACATCCTGTATAAGATAGTTCACGCATGCCCTATTACCTCCGTGCCATGATAGACAGTGCAAAGTTGACGAAAATGTATTGGTAAAATTGTTCGTCACTAAACGTTATAGGTGCGCTATAGTTATATAAACTATCATACATATGTAAACTTATAGAAGCAATACCACTCGCTAACTGTGAATGAAAACATAGCTAGGAAACCCGAGTGTCGGAGTTGTTCACATATTTCAGCGCTTGAAATTGCTAATTCACGATGGGCGTGGTGATTCAGCCCACAGTTACCATCTCTCTCTGAGAGAAGACTGGTGCCCTACATTGGGACGAATATAGGCTATATAAATAAAACAATCCACGTGGCGCCGGATTAAGAATAGCGTCACTCCATTTCCTCCCGTGGATGTCGTAGAAGGCGACTAAGGAAATCAATTACCAGGAGACGGGCAGCAGCGTCTTCCTGAGATTCCAACCGCATACTGAGATCGCCAACCCGCCTGCCAAGCGTGGCGATTATCTTATAGCAACGCTATTTTCAGCGAACCTTTATTCTACTATTGTTAGGAGCCCTTTTGTCTAGTAGTGAGTCGAGTTTTCAAAAGCGTAAATATGGTTTTGTTACATTTAATTTTGTAAAGAGTAAGCATTTTCATCTTCATCAAAGGTATATTCTATACGACAATCAACGTTGCCATAAAAGGTTTATTGTGGGAATTCTGTTTATTGAGTAAACTAAAGTTTGTGATCTTTGCTAGTTTTATGGAAGATATCTCCAAAAATTCCAAGGCCTCCTTTGCTCGATTATGATTTTAGTTCAAGAACGATAAATTAAATTATTGGCAAACTCCTATATACGATCCTCAATTATTAGGATTCCGTTGCCCAAAATCCCTTTGTTGCCCGTGCGTCTGTCGTCAAGACCCTCAGGAACGGCGGCCAAGTTAGTTGATAAAGCTGAAATCTATATTAAATTAAATACAAGCCTACGGACCCTTGAAGGTGAAAACACTCACTAAAACCTTAAAAATTGCTCCCGAAGACCCAGAATAATGAAATTTGTCGAGAAGCGAGGTCTTACAGAAGTATCCAGAGGCCGTTAATTTGTAGTCATTTAACATTCTTATTTATAATTCTCTGGAAAAAAACGTCTATGCAATTGGGTTTTATGGGAGTATATAGTTTTCCAGTTCAGTTTTGGCACCAGGAATGTGATTGTGCTGTGTGGAAGTTATTTTTATTACATATAAAGTAAATGATTATTTTATGTGTCTACTCACACTTGATTCATTGTTTTTTTTTTCAACGTGTGGCTGCTTCAGAGTACCAGCATTGTATGGCTATCTCAGTGCTCCTGCGACACAAGCTGAGTTGAAACCATTTTAGTGGCTCAATAAATACATACATACATACATAAACTCACGACTGTATCCTAGAGGGGTAGGCAGAGACCAGGGGCTGCCACTTGCTACGATCCTGGCAGATCACTTTCGCTTCCTCAATATTCATTAGTCGTTGCATGCACGCACGCCGGTTTCGGGTACTTTTTATCTTGCCCAATACTTTAAACTTTTGGGGGTTTTGGTCTGTAATATCTGAGCTTCTGTAAATTATTTCAGTATTGTGCCGTTATATGCAGAGGTCACAAAATAAAGTCATCAAAATCTTATTTAACTACAAATATGACACATCGACAAAATCTTTATACGAAAAAACAAAGTTACATAATATCCGTCAAATATATACATATGAAACATGCATACTACTCGTAATAAAAAAATATTTAAAAACGATATACATACTAATATAAACCTAAGTCGAGTCAAATCACCTTAACATAACTTGAGAAGCAAACGCAAAAACAAACTTAAACTAAGAACATCACGAACTGAATATGATAAAAGAAATGCGATGTATGAAAGAGTCCAACTTTATAATAATTTACCGACCGAAATAAAGGACAGAAAACATTAATGCTTTTAAAAATAAACTTAAACTGCATGTCTTAAATTATAATTAAGCTTAATATTACCTTAATGCATGCCATATAAAATTAATCTAATTTTAGGTTTTATTCTCTCATTAATTAAGTGAACTGTAAGTTCTTTATGAGAAATAAATATCTTTGAACCCATATGAGTCCTGGTATATATCTATTTACCTATATTGTTTTCTGGTGTGTACAATAAAGAATATTCTTATCGTTATCTATCAACTCACCATTCGTTTTTATTTTTTATTCCTTTTAGTATCACTAAACAGAAAACTACACTGTGACACATTATTTAAGTAGCTATACTAGTGATACCTCAGTGTGATACGAAAACATGACGGTAGTGTACTATCTACTTGCAGGTGATTACAACACGCAATAAATTTATCATTAGGGTGGTAAGTAATATCTTCATCATCATCATCGTCATCAGCTATTTGACACCCACTGCAGGATATAGGCCTCCGTCATGGTTTTCATAACCATGAGGGGTTTTGCCATAATCGCCACGCTTGGCTGGCGGGTTGGCGATCGCAGTATGCGATTGGAATCTCTGGAAGACGCTGCTGCCCGTTTCCTGGTAATTAATTTCCTCAGTCGCCTTCTACGACATCCACGGGAGGAAATGGAGTGACGCTATTCTTAATCCGGCGCCACAAGGAGAATCCGGCGCCACACCTAAGTAATATCTAACTATCTAACACAGTTTTACTTATTAGGTACAAGCAGTGAAACAAAGTCTTAAAAATAATGGATGAAACATTTGAAGCAATTTTTATCTAACTCGTGTCAAAAGGAGTAATCATAAATACATTTCACTACAGGTTATAACGGCTCGTAGCCCCGGCTGCCTGAGTGATCTTAAACGATCACGAAGGTTAAGCAACACAGGGCGCGTTCAGTGCATGGATGGGTCGCCGTCTATGCCTAACGCTAGTGGCATTTTTCCGAGCGGTTCCGTGCTTCGCAAGGCACGTTAAGCTGTAGGTGCCGGCTGCCGTCGATAGATGGCAGTCGTTAAGCCAAGTCAGAGGCCTTAGGGCGGCTTGACAACTTCTGACAGTAGACGAGTCACTAGTCTACAAGCCTCCACCAATCCGGACTTGGCCCCCGTGGTGGAGTATGGCCTATACCTTCCTCAGGGAAGAGACCCGTGCCCCTAGGTGGGGACATAATGGGTTGATGATGACAGGTTATAACAAAACCCTCTTATACACCCAAAAATGCGAGAAAGTTACTGTAATAAATTTGAAACAGCGAAAAAAAGAAGTTATTTCGTATACTTATTTTACCGGTGGTCTTTACTTTACCTTATACTCGTAAGTAGGTAGACCTTATAGGTCTATTTAAAATAGCAAAAATATTCAAATTGTAGATTCAACTACTTAAAGTTCGTCGTATACTCCTTGGTAAAACTAGTGACCCAGAGGGAAATGTACGGATTAGCTTAGTGAAAATCATGTAGATCCAACACCTTCATCTGTTAGGAATTTATTATAGTCAACATATTCAGTGAAAAAAAACTCTAAGCAGATAGTGACGCAAATAATGCAGAGGATTACCAAAGCGAGTCGCACCATAGGAACCAATAGCTCAGATCCAATAACCTGCGTGTGAGAGAGCTATTTCCCGACGCATCCTATTGGATGGGTAAATAGATTCTTGTTCAGGCCATTACACTCCATTTTATAGGGTGCTGACTGATTTGTTTAATGAACAGGTCCATGTGCCATTTATATGGCTTACCTCTTGTTTCTCGTACACTAACAATCTGTTATTATTCTGTTAACAAGTGTCAGTTAGCCAAAGAGTATAATCGACAATACTCGTACGTCAAACTTTACATTTTAGTAGCAAAGTTAATAAAATGACTTCACCGATGTAAGGGTTAACATGTCGTCGACTATAAATAAGATAACATAAACACACGCCTGCACCCTGGAGGGGTAGGCAGAGATCCTCACAAATCTCTTTCGCTTCATCAAAATTCATTAGTCGTTGCATGCGCTCACGCAAAATCATAGTTGAACTCAAGCTTTTACGGTATCTTGAGTAGAGTCATCATCATCATCATTCAGCCACAAGAAGTCCACTGCTGGACATAGGCCTCCTCCATGGATTTCCAAAAAGACCGGTTGGAAGCGGCCTGCATCCAGCGTCTTCCTGCCACTTGGATGAGGTCATCTGTCCATCTTGTGGCTGGTCGTCCTACGCTGCGCTTGCCGATATGTGGTCTCCATTCGAGAACTTTTCGGCCCCATCGGCCATCAGTTCTGCGTGCTATGTGCCCCGCCCATTGCCACTTCAACTTACTAATCCGCTGGGCTATGTCGACGACTTTCGTTCGTCTACGAATCTCATCATTTCTGATTCGATCTCGTAGAGAAATTCCGAGCATAGCCCTTTCCATAGCTCGTTGCGTGGCCTTGAGCTTTCTTATGAGGCCCATAGTTAGAGACCACGTTTCAGTGCCATAAGTCATCACTGGTAACACACACTGGTTGTATAATTTTGTCTTGAGCGATTGAGGTATGTTAGACGAAAAGACTTTTCTAAGTTTCCCGAATGCTGCCCAGCCGAGCTTGAGTAGAGTAAAAGAGTAAAATTAAATAGCATGCACTTAAGTAAAGGTCTATGTGCTGTCGCCTGTACGCACCTACAAATGCAATGCTTTCTTTACTCTACAACAAACAGTCAGTTGACACCTTTAGGCAAGGTTTGTAGACTCGTAAATAAAAATAATGTTCCGGCATTTTCCTAGTGTATTTGCAATGTTTGTTACGGAGTATTGCGCGTTCAAATATGCGAAACATTATTCCGTCAAACGCGTGTTTGGCGACCTGTGACAATTTTCCGCACCTTTGTTGCTTTGTACCATGGATCATTCACTGGTTTGTTCATGCGACACCACATCATACCAAATCAAACTTTGTATTGACAATCTGATGTTGACTTTGTGCTTTTGCGATAAAAAAACTAATCAAAGTTTAAAAATAAAAGGCCTGACCTACTGTCACGTGCAAAGGAAAAGATTGCTCAACGAATATTTAATAGGTACATGGGTAGCACCTGCACATTGCTGGAGGTCCGCATTATTATAGTAGGTAATTATTATTCGATTTCGGGACTAACCACATACCAACCCAGAGACGATTTAAATGCACTTAAGACAAATAAAAAAAATCCATCTTATCAAAGATCATAATAGAAGCCAGAGCATTGTATTGTGGTCTCTTTTATCATTATGAACCCTTTTTAACATACATTCGTTCCCCGGTCGTTTCCCAAGACGCTTGTCTTTAACCCAACAAGATGGAATATTGGAAAAATAAAGTTGCTATAGTAACCGGAGCCGGCGAGGGTATTGGAGCTACAATTGCCGAAGATTTGGCCAAAGCTGGCTTGACTGTCCTTGGATTTGAACCAACTCAGGAAAAAGTCTCAATAATTGCACAGAAACTCGACACTTTAGGCGAGATTGAAGGTCAAATGATTCCTTGTACGGTTGACGTTTCGAAAGAGGAGGATCTCGAACTCGCATTTGAAAGAATCGTAGCTAAATACGGCGGAGTTGATTTGCTTATAAACAATGCTGCTATCGGAACATATGGAATGTTAAGTACAGGTGACATTGAAGACTATAAGCGCGTTATAGATGTTAATATTTATGGAGTAATGGCTTGTACTCGATTAGCTATTGCGGCAATGAAAGAGAACAATAAGTGTGGATTGATCGTAAATATAAATAGCATCTGTGGTCACTATATGCCGGCGTTTGCAGAGCCCAAAATCAACATGTACGTCGCATCTAAGCGAATGATGACGACTATGAATAAACTTCTGAAGAAAGAGTTAAAGTGTTCAAACAGCAACATTAAAGTGACAAGCATTTCTCCAGGTATAGTCCGTACGGGCATATTCAAAACAGCTGGCGTTGAATTCCTTAATGAAGAGTTCTTCAATAAAAACCCACATTTAACTACTAAAGATGTCTCGGACGTGGTGTTTATAATATTGAAAATGTATCCAAATGTTCAGGTAGACGAGATTTTGTTCCACGCTTTACATGAAATCTATTAATTTATATCTTAAGTTTGATTGAAGTTGTAAAACAGGATAAAAAAATTAAGTATATTTGATAATAATAAATGCGGATTTTGTTCTTGGGTACATAACAATGTATAAATCTTGAAACTAATAATACTTAGTATTATTACAAACGTAATAATGTAATGTTTGCTGTACGAAAAATAAACATAAGATAAGATAAGAATATTCTTTAAACATTTTTGATATGATTTGTAAAATTATGTAAGTTTCTTTATTATTATGAGACTTTTTTTGCATTCTTAACTTTTGTAAATATTAATAAAGCCTGTGTAACAAAAACTGTAAAGCAAATTATTTTACTCTGAAAAAAAAAACCGCGATTAAAGGTAATTAATTAATTAATTTTATTATAAAATTTGAATAAGTCGTTCCACATTTGTAAAAATAAACGATTGAACTTGAACTTGACCATTTACAGTAGTTTTAATGTAGCTACCTAGTGGCTGCTAATGGCATCGACCAAATAGGTACAATTTAATGCACCTGCTAAGTTTCATCCATCAAAATGGGTCTGTTTTGAACGCGCTCGAAGCCTTAACGACATTTTAAACGTTCTATTGCAGTTCTAAGAGTGC
Organism: Yponomeuta malinellus; assembly: GCA_947308005.1. NCBI lineage: Eukaryota > Metazoa > Arthropoda > Insecta > Lepidoptera > Yponomeutidae > Yponomeuta > Yponomeuta malinellus. The sequence goes on along the minus strand of OX371006.1, from coordinate 6,288,151 downwards.
TTAAATACAACTGTAGTAAGGGGACCCGTTCCACTGAATGCATTCAAGTCGAGCGCTCTAGACGTTATTAAAAGTTGAGTGAAGAATGAATTGTTGGTTTGGGAAAGTCGCAGTTGTAACGGATTGCAATAACTATCTTGGAGTCTGCATTATTGAAGACTTAGCAAATGCAGGGATGCTCGTCGTCGGATTTGCGAAAAATCTTGAAAACTTGAATAAAGCTGAAGAAACATTTAGATTTTTTACGGATCGTACAGGAAAAGTGGTTTTACGTCAGTGTGACATACTAAGCTTGAAACAATTGACAAAAGTTTGTGAAAATATCGTTAAAGATTTCAATGGAATTGATGTGTTGATCAACAACAGACAATGTGATCTTGATTGTAATCTAAGCGATGGACTTCTTCAACATTTTCGTGAAATAATCGACACGAACATTACTTCCTTGATTGCTGTTATAAGATTAGTGGCCAAATTTATGTTAGAAAAGAACGCACGAGGACATATCATTAATATAAATGACATCAGAGCCTATGATTTACCAGAAAAATCCAGAAAAGGCGCTTTTATAGCTTCTAAAACTGCTATGACTTCAATTAACGAAATCCTAAGACATGAATTTAGATATCTCAAAGCAAATATCAAAATAACGAACGTGGCATGCGGAAATATGGAAAGTGTGAATTCAGAACAGCTACCGTCGACGTGCAAAGACGTAACCGAGATGATTGTGTCAATTTTAAATACACCTGAACACTTACACATACACGAAGTCCTATTAGATTTCGTAGCTGATCAACAACAAAAACTATGATTAAAGTTTTAACTCTCACATTTTACTTGTATGACTTACAATGTAAGTAGTGTGAGAGGAGGAAAAACGAACGACTTTTTTAGTTTGAGGTTCGTCTTGAGTGTTTTTAAAACTTTTGTTTGATTAATACATGAAATTAAACGAATTAAATTTTGTCTCATTTTTCGTTTTGACTTGGGTCCTTATTACGAAGCAGCGATAAGTCAACGTCGCGCTTGAGCCCAACAATTCACTCGAATCTAACTACAAATACGGTTCTTTTTTTAATAGTTTCCATAGTTGAATAGCTTAGAATAGGAATAGCTATTCAAAAAAAGAACCGTATTTGTCGCTAGATTCGAGTGAATTGTCGGGCTTAAGCACGACGTTGACGACACTTCCGATAATGTCGCATTTTTCATAATAAAGGCCCTGGTCACAAAGTAAAATGTGTATGTAAGCGAAAATGAGTGTGGATAAATATGTATTAAAAACCTATTTAGAGGCCAAAAATTTCACCCATGCCGGGACTTCAACCCGCGACCTCTGACTCACGGTGCCAGCGCCCTTTCAACTGAGCTAATGGACAAGTGCAAGCATCGATGAAATTTCGAGCCTCTTTACGAACTTCTCTGTTCTACGCCTATAAATAGGTTTTTAAAATTTTCCTTAGCACGGGTTAGTGAAACAAAAAGAATATACATAAATGTATGTTAACCAAATTAAGGCCGACTTGCACCACTTTCTTAAATGTGGCTTAAACGGCATTTAACTGAAATTATTCAGACAAAAGTCGATTTAAGTGGCGACTTAAGTGAAATTTAACATGTGGTGCAACATCGACAATCAATTATATAAATAAATTAAATGTTCACAACTAAATGAGTACCAAACTGTAAGTTATACCTACTAGCCAGTTTAATTATCTACATACCTTACATTATTAAATCTACTTTACGATGTACAAAAAGAAAATGGCATCTTTACTTCACAGTCAGCTTGCGATAATGTAATGTAACCCTAGAAAAAAGTTTTCCAGCAATTGGGAACTTGCATCTAACTTAGAGTGACATTGCTTTTATACCATAGAAATCATATAAAAACCTTGGAAAAATTTGAAACAAAAGAATTAAAATATTTTTTTCGGGGTTTTCGGGGTCACAAAATATGCGAAATATAAAGTTACTCTAATAACATAAAACTTATTATATTTCGTTTTGTCGTTGAATTCTGATCGATTTCTTACAGCGGTGTACATGCATAAAAACATTATTTTACGAGATAACTTAAATATTCATAAACGCTTCATACATTAAAGGCGTTACGTTAGGGAGTGACGTGGACAAGGTCCATTTGTATGGCGTCTTTTATTACCACGTGACTATATTGACACTTCGACTGGTTATATTATCAAAAGTATTAGTCGCGGAGAAAAAGAAATACCTCGTTTATTTATCTTTTAACGTGTCCTCTCCTATTCTATTAAAACATTTTTTGTGCATGTTCTCCATTAGCGCAATTATACCGCTCCGCTTATATTAAAAGCTACGAAACAACCGCAACTACAGCTGACTTTGCGAGAATCTGACTCTGGGACTAAAAACCCATTTTCCGATTTTCTCTTTTGCTGTTATGTAGCAGAGTCAAAGGATCCTCTTGTATGCAGCGTACCACGTACATTTTCCGTAGATGTAAACAGAAATTTTTTTAGACGTTCATCATCATCATCATTCAGCCACAAGAAGTCCACTGCTGGACATAGGCCTCCTCCATGGATTTCCAGAAAGACCGGTTGGAAGCGGCCTGCATCCAGCGTCTTCCTGCCACTTGGATGAGGTCTTCTGTCCATCTTGTGGCTGGTCGTCCTACGCTGCACTTGCCAGCCATTATTCTAACCATATTCCCTAGACACCTAACCTTCTCACATACCCCATAATAAATAACCATTCGTCAAATTCGAAGATAATTTTTTGGAGTGTTAAATTTTATATAAATAAAATCTGAGTGCAATGAAGGTACCAAAAACAAAAAAGTTGTTTTTTGTACCTTCATTGCACTCAGATTTCAGGCATATTGCATATTTTTTAATGAAATAATTTGTTGTTATTTATCACATACAATTGTTTATTTTTCTTTCTATTTAAAACTAGATGACCCCGTGAACTTCGTATCACCGACGTCAGCCGTTTTTTTTCTTCTCACCGTTTAAACCTTCCCTGGTCTTCCACAAATATATAAAAACAACAATTAGCCAAATCGGCCCGGCCGTTCTCGAGTTTTAGTGAGACTAACGAACAGCAATTCAGTTTTATATATAAGAAATTCCACGCGGTTCTTATCAAAAAAATAATGTAAAAAGTAGTTGTTCATTTTAAGGGCAAACTTAAGTTGTAGACATAAGAAAATAAAAATTTCACTTTTTTACACCCATTCAGTACAGAAACCAATGGTAGGTCAACCGAAATTGATATTTTGTACGTATTTTTGCAAAGTTTCGAAAAAAAATTGTACTCGGCGGCCGGAATTCACTGCCTCTCGCCAAGCCGTGTCAAACACCGAGACGACGGTTGTCCGCACACGCACCAAAAAGATACAACAATTTTTCTTTCGCGTATTCGTCGAAACGACCAAGTTTAGGTGTCTAGGGTTAAGATCATAGACAAACAATATTAACTCGAAAATTAATAAAAATCGAAAAAAGACTTGACACAAATATCTCGTTATCGGTGCCGCCTGTTTTTAGGGTTCCTTACCTCAAAACGAAAAAAAAAAAAACGGAACACTAATCTATTACTAATCTAATAGGATCACTTTGTTGTCCGTCCGTTCGTCTGTCTGCCAAGAGCGTTTATTTCGGGAACGCATAAAGCTATCGAGTTGAAATTAAAACCATATAGGTACTCAAGTCTACAGTCCCTTGAAGCTGTGAAAAAATCAAACTTTCAAGTTAACGTAAAAAAAGATACGGCCGTTTATGCCGCAAAAAACGTATAATTGAAACGTAGGCGTGTAAAAAAGAAAGATATTAAAACACTTATAAGTACCTAAATGTGTTATAAGAAGGGGGGCACATATAAAAATTAATAATTCAGCATTGATATAATACAACACACACTAATACTTGATATTATGGTAATATATACCATATATTGAATTGAAACATTCTTTATTGCACTAAAAAGAACAATGTTGTACAAAGGCGAGCTTATTACTAGGTAGTATTTGATTTTTTAGGGTTCCGTACCCGAAGGGTGCCAAATGGGACCCTATTACTAAGACTTCACTGTCCGTCTGTCTGTCTGTATGTCTGTCTGTCCGTCTGTCTGTATGTCACCAGGCTGTATATCATAAACCGTGATAGCTAGGCAGTTGAAATTTTCACAGATGATGCTGTTGCTGTTATAAAAAAAAATACTAAAAACAGAATACAATAAATATAGAGGGGCTCCCATACAACAAACGGAATTTTTTGCCGTTTTTTGCTCGATATTAATAAGGTAGACGCTTGAAACGTTCACAGAATATTTAGTTCTGTATTAACTTCAAAAATAAATAATTAAATTAAAACAAAATAAATATTTAAGGGGGCTCCCATACAACTAACGTGATTGTTTGCAGTTTTTTATCGATGTTTGTGTCTAATGTTGCATAGATAATGATAATGGAACCCTTCATGCGTGAGCCCGACTCGCACAGGGCCGGTTTCTTTTCATTGGTGGCGCTAGTTAGCCCAATGGATCCCCTTAATATGGTGAAACAACGTTTGCCGAGTTAGCTAGTAGTATATATATTATTTAATAGGGAAAGCTTAATATATAAAGATAATATTATATTAGGTTTGTTTACATTCAGAAAACAGTTTCAGATCTGGAATGCAGTGTACATGAGGTACGCAATGCAAACACATTATCTTAATCAAATGGAGGGAGGCCCATTAGTGTTAGTGCTGTTTTGTGATTCGGTAAGGATTTTTCATTACACTACTTTCAATAGGTAAGTACCAGTCAACAGAAAGCACATCGTGTGTCAATCTGTTAGTCTCAGTGCCCAAATGAATTGCGTAATTGTAAACCTAGCGATTCTAACTAGTGGGTTGGAAATGGGCAGGGCAGTGACAAAGTGGCGACCGGTCAGGGCAGACCAACAGCCCGATGGTCGGACGATATAGTTGAGTTGGCAGAAGGTCCGTGGATGCGGATTTGCGGGGAAACCGCCTGTACTCAGCAGTGAGCAGTGAGCGGTGGGCTGAAACCAAACGTTTCCGATCCTTTACAGAACCCGAGGTTTCCATGCCCTTTATGCGTTCCGAAATGAAAAAACGAATTGTGAAGGTTTTCTGCGGTCTGCTGCAAGCTTAGTTTTTTTGTGATGCCTATATAACGTCTTACTATAGGGCCTTTTTGAAAAGAGAGAGTATTGGCTCAATCACCGCGTGTTCCCACCGCTGATTGGCAATATCAAGCGCTGAGTTATGTGAACACGTCAGACACTCAGGTTTCCCACGAGTTTTTCCTTCATAGTTAGTGAGTGATTTTGCTACTACAACATTACAAACGTACGTAACTTAGAAAACAAAGCCATTAGTGCATGCCGGGAAGCTTAGATTGGAGAAATAATGGAGGCTGTTTATTTAATATTTATTTATTTATTTATCTACCTCCTTTTTTGAAGTCGGTTAAAAAGAAAAACTATCACGGCTAAGTAGGCTACCTAAGTTGACGAGTAATAAGCGACCAACTTATGAAAGGAAAACTTCGTACAGGATCCAATCAAAATTAAGTAAATTAGGTTAAAGGGCAGTTACACAAGGAGTCTCTCGCACGCGGGCGGCGATTTCGTCTAGGCAGTAATATGCTCGCCTAGTGTAAACAAATGCCGCGAGTTTTGCCTCTCGAATGCGATTATCGCTACTTAAACTCTCCTGCCACGAGCCTGTCTAAACAAACTATACGAGTTTCTCTTAAGAGTTTCGCCATTCAAAAACACGACTTTTTTGTTTAGTCTAGTACCTAGTGTCAGCGGTGGTGCTATAATGTCTTCGGAGGTGGCACAAGATGTACTTGTAATTGCAGCTCTGATGAGATACAACCAGAATTTAAGCAAACAGGTCAATAAAATGATTATTAACTGCGAGATATTATTTAAATTAATACATTTTTGTAAACTACCGGGTACGACGTCACCGGGAAACATGATGGCCAAGTCAATCTATTTATTAAATAAATTAACCGACTTGGTATTACGTGGAACTCACAACTTTTTACGGTAAAGAACTGAGTTGCGACTTGCGAGACTTGGTTTTTTACAAGTTACGTTTTTAATGGCATCTCATTTCTTTTTGTTAGCGTTCGTTCATGGCAATTTCGGGCAATTAAGTCTACTTAATACTTTGCGGGATTTTGGTATAACTTCATAAGACATGTCCCATTCTTGCTTTTTCATTCCGTTGACCATTAAGGTAACTTGTAACCTTTGAACATAATTATATCTAGGTACTTATCTACACCTATTATTCCATTATATTATACATATACAGGTACACTGATTCATTCACTGCAAATATAACTTTCTAATCTTATATTTAAATGAGATCACACTCGTATTTTGTGCATTTATCTATTTATGCAGTTGGTTTATCTAGAAAACTGGACCGAAATTGCAAAATATTTTAGTTTTTCCTTGGGTATTTAATAAACACTTAACACTAATTGTATTCTAAATTTGAAGCTTTTACGTCTGCTAGAAGTGCCTTAGAGTTTTGATGATCGGTCAGTCAGTCAGTGACAAAATTAAGAACTTTGTTGTTGAAAAGAACTAGTTATAATTCTTAAACTATTCGTTCAAATTGAATGAAGTTTGAAATATACGTGTTTATACAATGCTTGTTTAATTACAAAAAAAATCAGGCTTCTAGTTTTATCCACAACGAAGTTATAAGGGGTCGAAAATGGCCTGAACCGCTTCGAGAAAAGGATGGCAAGGCCGTGGCGCTTGTTTGCTCGACTTGGCACTGCTGTGTCCCCAGATAAAACCTGCTCCGTCTATGGAACCCTACACTGAGCGTGGCCCGACACGCACTTGGCCGTTTTTTTATTAAGGTGTTCTTGTGATAGGGTTTCTTTGCGCTCTCGAGACTTAATTGCTTCTCAGACAAAGGCCGACTTCGTCCCGTTTGTTTTTTTTTTACAATAAAAGGAAGTTAATTAAGTTCTTTTCAGTTTTGCTTTCCATTTCGCGGTGGATCATTTGCAAGTCTTCGCGATATTGTTTAAGAATTTGTATTATTAACTTAACTTTCTCTTCGTAAAATAAACAACATTTTTTTGTTATCTTCGCCTATTCTACAAAAGCGACTTCAAATTCATTCTAACAATGGTTTAGAAACACATGGTGCTATTTAAAAAAAACCGGCCAAGAGCGTGTCAGTTTACGCGCAGTTTAGGGTTCCGCAGAAGGAGGGTTTTTTATCTGCTAGTAAGTAATTTTCAATGGGATTTGTACGAAGTTTTCTTTTTACAATTTTACGAGTAATAGGCGACCAACTTATGGGTCGCCTATTACTCATAAAATTGTAAAGCCTACTTAGCCGTGATAGTTTTACTTTTAAGTTCATTATATGTGCTACTGCCCTGAATTTTTTCACGTCTCTAAAATTTATCTAACAAAGATTTGCTTAATATTTCGCAAAGGGATCCCTAAATTACAAAATGGTTTACATACCTCAATATATTTTTAAGTTTGAACGAAAAATCTATATTTTTTTATAGGGTACCAACCCCACGCCTATTTAGGCGATGCATTTTTTTTCTCGCTTACACCATAGTATGGAGTATCCTTGGATTGATCTCGTTAACATATTGTGAGTGTAGAAAAACAAATTTTCGAAGCTATAAAGCGCAAATGTTTGTTGAGCAGGGCGCCCTCCCCCCTTTCCTGGCTAAACGGTTGATTGTAGAAACGTGAAAAAATTAAATGCCGTGGCATATAATTATGACAAACTATCACGGCTGAGTAGGCTTTAAATGTTAACGAGTCGTCGGCGACCAACTTATAAAAGAAAAAAAACGTACATATTCCATTGAAAATTACTTTGATGACGTTGTTAGTTCTGTAAAGTAAACATTGAGATTAGAAACCCCTCCTTCTACGGAACCCTACACTGCGCGTGGCTCAACATGCACTTGGCCAGTTTTATTTTTAGTTAAAAAACAAATTACTCTGCACACTGCACAGGTTATGTTTGCGTGAGAAACAAAGAGGGTGTGGGCTTAGAGCCACATGATAGAAGTGAAGCTTATTATGATTTTCTAATTGAATCGTGTGATTTTAAAACAACACAAGTCACATCTGTTTTTAAAATAACACTGGTCCATTTTTTTTTATTAAATTATTTACACCTACCTATTGATTTACATTAGAAAAAAAATTTGTAGTTTATTCATACAGAAATCAATATAATATGCTAAAATATTGCTGTTGTAGATATTAGTATTTGAATAAAACAGTTTTTTCTATTTCCTGCAAAGTTGTAATGAAAGGACATGTGTCGTTTTAAAATCACACGATTCAATTATGAAGCGTCGACATCATATAGCGTCATAACTCATACAGCGTCACCGACCGACTGAAGCCGAGTATATGCGATTTAGCATCACCGATCCAAAAAATTTAAAAAGCGCAAAAAAGATGTTTCCACTTCAAAAAAAGAAAGGGCGGGTCTTCTGCTCGTGTTTATCATGAAACATTACACAAGAATCGGTTTTCAACGCTTTTTATTTTGCTTCTCCTGGCAACGAAAATGTTTCGCGCAAAGAAAACGGAATGTTTTGTGTAATGTTTGTACACACACCGTTAGAAAAACACGATAGAAGTGCAAGCGTAGGTAGGTATATGATTTTCTATATTAGAAGATGAATGGAACCAAGAATACCTACGTATAGGTTGACGAAAAAGGTCTTTGACGGTCTCCGACCGACTGGATCCGAGTACCTATGTACGATTCAGTATCACCGAGCGAGCGTGCAGAAAAAATGGGCCTAAATGAGTTTTTACAACACATAACAAACTAATATATAAATGTGGTTTATATTTTTCAGATGCTTACCTATTTAAAAAAAACATCGTAATCTTTGGACACAAACATGAACGTCAAACAGAAAAGTTACAAAATCACAGATTAACAAGACAAACACAAAATGGTAGCTTCTCGAACGCAGTACAGATTAAAAACAAAAAAAGACAAGTGGAACGCACAGCTCAAAGAGAATATAACCACTTGGCACAGCTAAACCTCAAAAGCTAAAGCACAGACGTCAATTTGACTTAAGTTATAAATATCTAAAAATGAACGAAAGCAGATATAAAAAACAATTAATCGAAGACCCAAATCCAACCCTAGACATGAATTATGATGAAGATGATGATTCTGATGAAGAGTACGAAGACGCCTCAATACCCTGGACCAATCTCATCTTCCTGCCGTTCAACCCGATATTTGAGGTCATCGTCATGTCCGCAATTATTCTCAAATCTATCTTGGTAAATGTCTTCATTGGTTATGTAAAATTTGTATAACCATAATAATACCCCTTTTCTCCCTCTTCTTAGTGTATCGATAGGAAGCGATATCAGCTACACTAAATGGTTTTGGCCAAAACCTATGTGTCAACGCCTTCAACTCACCTCAAGCGTTACTCATCAGTTAAGACAAATGTTAAAAAATCTATTACAGAAACACTACCGAAATTAGGTATAGTCCGCACAGATCTTTTTGGCGGTAACGTGAACATAGTCACAGATCGTTTGCACATCGCTTACTGTCTTTACAGCGTATGTGTGAGTATTTGACGTAGTGTGATGCGTAGTAAATTACTATTAGTCAATTACTCACACGTACACTGTAAAGACAGTAAACGATGTGCAAATGATCGGTGACTATGTTCGTTCACGTTACAGCCAAAAAGATTTGTGCGGCTATATATTATTATCGATTTAGTTAGCATAAGTTTTAAATGTAAATTAAGAGAGCAAGGCAGCAACAAACTGCATTGACAGTTTGGGGCTAATAATGGTTTTATAAGCCGTGAATAAATAAACTAAAAAAATACTTGTGAAATATTTCGTGGTTATACGTAGATGTAATTGTACATGCATTCTTTACTTTTTAAATGTTGTTTTATCGTGCATCAATGGTGCCTGCAACAGTGCCGAATTATTGGGATAAATAATCCTGTTTCTTTTACAATTCTGCCTACTTGCTTGAATTTGAATAGCAGGCTTGTGAAAATAAGAATAGAAAGACCTAGGACCTTCTCCTCTTCCTCCCCCCCCATATACGGATATAGGTTGGGTTGGTACAAAGGTTAGGTATATCTTAATGTTGTTACCGTTAACTGCTGACGTCAACGAGAAAGAAGATTTTTTTCGATATTAGTCCCGAAAAATTCTCGTTTCTCATTCACGTCTTGGTGGGCTTAATTTTCTGTGTTTAATTTCAGGGACCAATAACTGCAGTGTTGCCATTTCTGTACTGTCCTTCTATTATGGATGACTATATTGCTTTGACAGTCATAAAGTATTACTATAAATACTTATGCACGCCAATTTTTCTTTCTGACTTGATTCTGCATGTTTTACACAGGTATTTATGAGATAAGTAGGCAGTTTTGCTTACGTTATAGAAACTAAGAATGACAGTGAAGACAAGCAAGACTTGTGTGCAGTTTTTGCATCGACACTTTTATCGTTATCTTGTGTACCTGTTAGTTTTGAATATTGTTTTATATATTCCAGACAGCTGACAACCGAGGCAAGACGGCGTGAACATTTCCCGAAATCAGAAATTTGCTTGCTATTGGATTTCATTGCATGGATACCCTTCTATCAAATGTTGGTTGTAACTGACCCGGATACTTGCCCCGAATTTCGGTTTTGGCCAAATTTGGTGGCGTTTACAGAGTTCCTGGTGTGAGTATTATCATGTTGTATCAAGGTGTGACATCATCTCCATTAACATAATAAAATGGGGAAGTTGTAGTTATCAATTAATTAAAATAACTTTTACTATGGGGAAGCTTCAAAATTTTTACACGCTGTAAGTATAGCTTTCAATAAATTCTACAAATCATTAGAGGACATAAACAAATCCATGTTGCATCTCGAAATGAGAATAAAGTTTATAGAAGTGGCGAAACACAACCACCAAGCCCTTTTTCTAATATGCTTCAAAGCGGTTCATCATAATCATCATTCAGCCACAAGAAGTCCACTGCTGGACATAGGCCTCCTCCATGGATTTCCAAAAAGTCCGGTTGGAAGCGGCTTGCATTCAGCGCCTTCCTGCCACTTGGATGAGGTCATATGCCCATCTTGTGGCTGGTCGTCCTACGCTGCGCTTGCCGATATATGGTCTCCATTCGAGAACTTTTCGGCCCCATCGGCCATCAGTTCTGCGTGCTATGTGCCCCGCCCACTGCCACTTCAACTTACTAATCCGCTGGGCTATGTCGACGACTTTCGTTCGTCTACGGACCTCATCATTTCTGATTTGATCTCGTAGAGAAATTCCGAGCATAGCTCTTTTCATAGCTCGTTGCGTGACCTTGAGCCTTCTTGTGAGGCCCATAGTTAGAGACCACGTTTCAGTGCCATAAGTCATCACTGATAACACACACTGGTTGTATAATTTTGTCTTGAGTGATTGAGGTATATTAGACGAAAAGGCTTTTCTAAGTTTCCCGAATGCTGCCCAGCCGAGTTGGATTCGACGATTGACCTCTTTCACGAAGTTTCAAAGCGTTTAACGTTAACGTTTTAAAATTAATTAAATAAAGGATCAACAGTATTACACCCCTCCACGTTTTTGTTTCCAGCGTCTATAGAATCGTGGAATATTTCTCCCTGGTCACAACGCATTCCATCGTCAACATAGTATTGGGATTTGCAATTCTGGCTTTTGTCATTCTAAATGGTATAACATGTCTACATTTAATGTTTACTAATATGGGCTACTGTGCTGAGTGTCTCAATCGCATCCACGACTGGCGTTTGACTATAAAGTACAAAGTAAGACTTTTCAGTTACTAAATAGTGCTTGCAAACTTTTTAACAGTATCTTTAGAAAATCTCAGAGCAAATGCAATATTTTTACTTTACTGGTTTACATTATAACCGATTTTATTTGTTTCAGCTAAATGAAACTAATATTCAATACGCCACGTACATGTACGCAATGACATTTGTTATATCCTTTGTGGGACATGAATTAATTGACGACATAAGAGCCTCCACATTGGCTGAATCATGCTTCGTAATCTTCTTATTAGCTTTTGGATATATCGTTGTTATACTATTTGTCACACCAAAGCTGATGTGCGAAGCCATGCTGCATTTGCGTCGTATAATCGAATATAAGCCGAAAGTTCACAGAATCATTACGGAAGTACAACGAAGAAATCTTAATAATCGTGGCGCTAAAGTTGTAGATAGTTTCTACGCCTTAGTTTGGGCAAAACGTAGTGGTATTTCCCATATACCTGAGGTGATTATGCAATTACCAAGATACATAAGGCTGGATATAAGTCTTGACCTATTTTGGCAAGTATTTTATCACAGTCCAACTTTTAGAAATACATCTATTAGTTTCAAGAGACTGCTATGCGACTATATTCGTATGGATTATAAGCTACCGGGTGAAAGATTTTTTGTTGGACCTCAAGCCCAAACTAACTTGTATTATATCAAGTCTGGCATCGTGCAACTGATATCAGTCGACGATGGGACTACATCATTGTTATCTATGACGAGCGGGACAGTTTTTGGTGACATCAGCTTTATTGTGCCTCCAATCGGAAGGTCTGTTGTAGTCCGATGTGTGTCTTATTGCGAAGTATTCTACATTTCTCGAGCAAACATTCTGAGTACGCTCAGCAAATTTCCGGATGATCGAAGAGATGTTATGAGGCTGGCCCATGCTCGTATACAACATGCACAGACACTGAACAGTCACAAAGAACAAGTTAGAGGTCTAGACCGCGCGGAGGATGAAGATATTTATTGGATAAAAAAACGTTGGTGGGAACTGTCGAATACTATTGATGCGTGGAAAGCGAAGGCTAGTGCCAAAGGAACTGCATGCGAGTTACCCACAGATGATATGCCCTATCATTGCGCTAAATATATAGGGCAGCTGGTTCTCTGCAACGAAGCGCAGTTGCATAGAAAATCGATGTTTGCTAAATTTACTTTTCCATGGATTTTACTTCCCAACTCACTGTTTAACGTGTTTTGGCACAAGATTGTCATTATTACAGTCTATCTAGTACTAGTTTTATATCCACCAAATATTAGTCGTCACGAACCTTTTCCCTGGTTCCACCTAGTATTATTTAGATCTGATTGTGTTTATTGTATAGATATTGCAGTTTTACTCTGCACAGCAACATTAGAGCAAGAAGCTGGTCGAAAGATTACTTTTAGCGATGTGTTGTTTGCTCGTTTCAAAACGTTTAGTTTCCTATTGGATGTATTGTCAACTATCTGGATTGAAAGTTTATTTCTTCTTATCGGAATGAAAGAGTATTATTGGATAGCAATGTATAATAGATTGCTTAAAATTAAAATTTTATTTACATCTGAAGTGAAACCAAAATTAGATTGGAAGCTTAACATCCTCTTTCCCCTCGCGTTGAAGATTTGTTTGGTATTATTCTGTCACTGTTACGTCGGAGGTTTTATTTTCGCTTTGATTGAACGTCATACTGTATCACTTACTACAAAATATTGGATGGGCCATAAAATCTGTCCAAAAAATGTAACAAAAAAATATGACTGCAATCCCGAGATTACAGACGTTATGTACATGAGCTTTGCTTGGCTGTACAACATTATATTTACAAATTATAGTCCAAAATCATTGACTGACATATACTTTTCTATTGCTATTATATCGATAACAAATATTCTGCTGCTTATATGTCAGTCGACCCTAATGGGTGCTATGTATTTAATGTACAAAGATTTCGTAGAATATCAATTCTTCGTAACAAATCTCAAGCAGTATTACAAGATATACAAAATACACCCGGACTTACTGATACGTCTGGATGCTTATTTGGTGACTCATTGGAAGTATTTTAAAGGGATGGATGTAATGAAGCCAAATATATTGAAGAATGAACCTTTTGATATTTACTGGCATGCCCACGCCGAAGTAGCTGCAAAAATAATAGGCAGCTGTGAAGCTTTCCTGGGCGCTGATAGCGCAATGATCCGGGAACTTGCTTACAAATCCAAGTTTCTACTTCGACCTAAGAATACAACTGTGGCTGTATTTGGAGTCCAGACCAAAAATATAATTTGGCTATCACAGGTTGGTACGTTTTACTATAGGTACTGAGAAGGTTATTTCTTAGTAATTTATTTTTAATTTACATGTAACATCATGCCTGTAGGTAATAATACTAATGTTGTGTAAGTACTTATTAATTGAGTGCAACTTCCGCCAACAAACATGTTGCTTGGCGAATTGTTTTTTGGTAAAAAAGTAACGTGTCTTCTTACCCGACTGCGGCGAAGCTCAAAAGGAGGATAATCTATTTGGCTCGTATGTAAGTATTTCCGATTCTATGTTCCCTCATAACTCCTTAACCAATGGACAGATTTTAACGAATAATATCTCAATTTTATTTTATTTCTATTTATTTAGGTCCACATAATATCGGTATACGTTAAATGGGTCGATTCGTCATGTCAGCGCGAGTGTCATATTGAAAAATCGCTAAAAAACAAAAGTAAAAAAAGTTTTAAATAAAAAATAAAAACTGACTTCAAAACACTACAGCACTAAAAAGTTAGAAATTTGTAAGTCGGTTTTTATTTTTTATTTAATTTCTTTTTCAATCTTTAGTGGGGGAGCGGGAGAAAAATAAATAAGTCCCTTATAGTAACCATAATTTACCCTACTTAATTCGTTGCTTTAAAATTTGATGTTCTAAATTTCCATCTCCGAAAGTCTTCACTAGAACATCACCAAATTAACTTGGGACTACTTTTACGCTATTTTATGAAACATACGGAAATTACTAAAGGTTGGGCCCCATTAGGGCTTATTTACTGCTATCCATTGAAGAGTTCCGTTCTCCATCTCTAAAAGTCTCCATCAGATCTTCACCAAATTAAAATGGGACCAATGGAAGAAGAAGAAAGACATTTATTATACCAACAAGATAAGCACATAAGTAACATAATATGCACAACAACAGAAAGAAAACTAAATACACAACAGACAAAACGAATAAATAAAACAGGACCATAGATGTAGCCTGTGGACGGGACGTTATACCTGTTCGAACAAAAAAATAATTGTCGAAATCGGTCAAGATTTGACGGAGTTATGGAGGAACATAGCAAAAAAATATATACGCGTCGAATTGATAACCTCGTCCTTTTTTGAAGTCGGTTAAAAACTAAAACTAAAAAATAACCAACCACCACACTGCTGAGCATTAACTACTAAGCAGGCGAGACCCAAATTCAACTATGTAACTCCTTGCGAGGTTGGTCGCCCGATAAAGAAACACAATACCTTTGTGGGTTACCTATATAATTGGCATCATTGGTTCATAGGAAGCGGTGGTAGCCTAGTGGGTAGAACATTAGACTCAGAAGCGGGAGACCCAGGTTCGATTCCCATTGCGGGCATATACCTATGACTTTGTTTTCTAAGTTATGTACATTTGTGAAGTTATAGTAGCAATACCACTCGCTAACGGTGAAGGAAAACATCGTGAGGAAACCTGGGTGCCTGAGCTATTCACATGCCTCAGCGCTTGAAATCGCCAATCCGCGGTGGGCACGCGTGGTGATTAAGCCCATACTCTCTCTCTGAGAGAAGGCCTGTGCCCTACAGTGGGACGTATATAGGCTGCTTATGATATGATGATTGGTTCGTAGTAGGTATTGCATTTTGTACAAAACTCTAAATTTATTTCTTGAACAGGGATGGATAACATGCGAATTTCACGACCAGGAGGGTGAGATACGGAAAAAGTTCATGGGAGCCGGTGTACTAATAGCACCCACCTCGGTTTTCCTTGGTACACCGTCCTACCGAACCTACACCACTTACACGGAATGCGAGGTAAAGAAAGAAATAAATAACTACATTAATGGGGACAAATTAACACATCACAAACAAGAAAGTGGCAGTCCCTGGTCTCAGCCTACCCATCTGGGAGACAGGCGTGAGTTTATGTTATGTTACAAAAAAAGTAAAGAACAAGTAACAAAAATAGGCCAAGTGCGAGTCGGACCCGCGCACGTAGGGTTCCGTACTATTATCCTATACAACATTTGAATATTTCAAGTGTCTAGGACCTGTTGCCGTTATTAATATCGAGCAAAAAAATCACGATTTTGTATGGGAACCCCACTTAAATATTTATTTTATTACGTGTTTAGTGAAAATTTCAACTGTGTTACTATCACGATTCACGAGATATAGCCTGGTGACAGACGGACGGACGCACAGCGGAGTCTTAGTAATAGGGTCCCTTACCCTTTGTGTACGGAACCCTAAAAAGAGATACAGTCTGTGACATAGGCACGAAAAATAATTTCTATGAACTCGGTGAGTGACATGACATTATGACAAATGACCTCAGTCTGGATGTTTTTCCATATTTGTGATGTCCTTGCGTGGTTACCATAGAACATCGTATCCTAGTTTGGGACCAGGACGGGAGATTATGTTGTATGGAATTTATGTTTATCAGAATTCCGCGCCCAAAGGGTGCCAACGGGACCCTATTAATGTGCCTACGACCTCTGGTTGTTTGTCCGTCTGATCTATGGGCTTAATCTTTTGAAAGAATATGCGGGATTCCCAACAATGAATGTCAATAAAAACAAATAAGAGGGATCCCCATACAGGAAAAGTGTAAACGTGTAAATAAGTCTCAAACTTCTTTTGATTTCAGTGCACTTACTAAAACAAAAAAATATGGGACCAAACTGAACAAGTGTGACTTAGACTTCCGCTAACTCTAGGGCCCTATTTCATAGAACTACAATTTAGCGAAAGGGGTTTGTCAATGTCGTGGCATGTGGCAAACCCTCTTCTCTGCCTACCCCTCCTGGAGACAGGAGTGAGTTTATGTAATGTCGTGTACAATTTATGGTTTACTATGATAAATTATAGCCGACTAATCCACAAGTAGGAATCGGCTACGCAATGTGCATCGAATTTTCATATTAAACTGCGAATTTTAGTTTTATGGAACAGCTTTGTGCGTTGATATGTGCGTGCGTCCGTGTGGCGCCGGATTAAGAATAGCGTCACTCCATTTCCTTCCGTGGATGTCGTAGAAGGCGACTAAGGAAAAAAAATACCAGGAGACGGGCAGCAGCATCTTCTTGAGATTCCAACCGCATACTGCGATCGCCAACCCGCCTGCCAAGCGTGGCGATTATGGCAAAACCCCTCATGATTATGAAAACCATGAGGAGGCCTATGTCCTGCAGTGGGCGTCAAACGGCTGATGATGATGATGATGATGATGTGCGTGCGCTCGTACGTAGGTGAAAACTTTAAGCGCCAATCAAATAAAATTAGCGCGTTCAAGAAGTTGTCATTGAATTGCAATGAGCCGTTTCTTTTTTACTTTTTTTTCCTGGCCACTCTCCTCCACTATCTTTTAGCTCCCTTCAAAATATCATCGGGTCATCGATGAGTCATGCCACTTCATATGCTTATTTTCGCAGACTCTGTTTATCGAGCGGACCGATTTTATTGCTATATTAAGGCGTTACCCGATCGAATGGGTAATTCTTAACAATGCCATCAAGGAGTTTGGTCCATTGATGGCGAAGAATCACGCACTTGTCGTTGCACAACAAGCGGACGTAAGTGGTGCTGTCTCTAAAATTTCAATTTCTCAATTTTTTTAATGTACCTAAATATTGTATGAAAATCGAGAATTTAAAATTTCTGCTTATATTTTTGAAATGTATATACCTAAATATTGTATGAAAATCGAGAATTTCAAATGTCTGCTTAAAGGAAGTGTTTTAATAATCGGTACTGAAGAACGCTTTTCGGGCTTTCTGTTTCAATAAAACGTTTATGAAAGTTCATATATCGTAGTCATCTTCATAAATCTTGAATGTACAAAATACAAGGTTTTTAAAGATTTGTGATTAAAAATTTTAAAAAATCTGACGAAGTAATGACTTTGAATCTTACAAAAGTAGCTTACTTTCCAGTATATTAATTTGTACATGCTTCCTCTGCTGGTTCAACTAACATTTTCCTAAATTTGTTATCTATGCGTATTTCAATCGTTGGAAGGCGCAAGTACTACTTTTGAAGAGATTAGAGAAAAACACTAAAGAAATTTAAAGATTTAAAAAATTGGGACTTTATTGGAAATAGGCTATTTGAAAATATGAAAAAAGAAGTATTAATTATAAACGGATTTAAGGCATTTTAACTAAAAAAATTGGATCATTTATCCAAAAACCCAGGATAACAAAAAATCTGTGATGGTTTTCAGAAACCTGTTAAACGGCCTAATCCTGAAACCGGGACATGCACCGGCATTACAAGAACAATCCCGGGTGGGCCCCGGCTATCTGGCAACCCTAGGGCTATCCGCTGATTGACAAAATCTCAACCAAGCCAAAATAAATCTATGATTTTATGACAAACTTCAACATTACAGGATAGACTTGAAAAAATAGTCAGAATCTGTATTTTTACTAGTCAATTAATTCACGTGTTTGTTTTGTGTGCACGCTTTTATTATTTTGCAAGGAAATATAGGGGAAATTTAATTTAGGGATTGGCCCACTTTCAATGCGCTTTATGTGAATAAAAAAAACAAATGTTTAAGATATTTTTCTTAATCTTTTTTTTCAAACGACCCGTTTCCCGTATATACGGGAAATATATAATTATAAATAGGTATTACCTATTTATACGTTGTTACAGTACGAGATAAAACTTAGGGAGCGTGTCTTCCACGCTCGCATGGATATTTATTCAGGTGAAGATGATGAAGAAGAAGATGAGAAAGGTGGATTCGGATCAACTTTTGATTCATTGTTTCACAATCCAGAGTCACAGTTAGTATCTAAAATATGTAAAAAAATAAATAATAGGTATTATTAAAAAAACCGACCAATTGCGTGTCGGCCTTGCATTCAGAGGGATCCCTTTCATTACAAAATATAATTTACTTCGTAATTTAAGGTTGCTGCTACACCTGGCAGGCTGTCTTGCTCACAATTTGAAATAAAATAAGTTTAATTTTCGTAATTGTTGTCTGAGGGTTTTACTGATAATAAATGACGGACATTCAATACATATTTTTTTCTTATCCTGGAGGTACCTAGTTATTTATTGAGAAAAAAATGATACTCACATTATGTTAAAGAGAATTTGTAGAGGCCTGGCAACTCACCGGTCTCCGCACCTTAACTCTATCGCGCTCGGGCTCGCTGCTCTGCGTCAGTCCTTGTTGGGGGTTTTCCAGGCACCACAAATTATTCTTCAACGTCTTCAAATTTGAATGACTACGTATAAATCACGAAAAAACACAATAGAGCGCAACTCTTCTCACGTTTGAATTTTCACCAATGTGAAGAGTGTGCCACGTCGCCGATAGAGGCGCGACGATCACCCGGAAGGCACCAGTGCGAGTATTCAGATTGGATCACGGATCATCACCAGAACAAAAAACTTTTATTATCTAAAATACGCGAACCATTCCAAAATGTGTTGTTTGTAACAAAACAAATTAAAATAGAAATTAAAACTCGTATTACAATAAGAAACACATTACATAATAATTTTTCCTTACTAAAACTCAGGTATCATCATCATCATCTTCATTATCATCATCATCATCAGCCATTTGACGCCCACTGCAGGACATTGGCCTCCCTCATGGTTTTTGAAGCTTCCCGGTCATGTGCCACCCGCATCCAGCGACTCCCTTCCACCGTAACTAGATGTCAGACCATCTGGTGGGGGCCTGCCCACACTGCGTGATCCGGTCCGCGGTCGCCGCGTTAGAACTTTTCCATCCCAAAGACCATGAATTCTCCGAGCTGTGTGCCCCGCCCACTGCCACTTCAACTGAGCAATTCTTCGAGCTATATCAGTAGCTCGGGTTCTTCTGCAGATCTCCTCATTTCTGATTCGATCACCCTGTGAAACTCCTAACATAGCTCTCTCCATTGCTCGTTCGGCTACCTTGAGCGTTCTCATAAAGCAGTGACCAGGTCTCATATCCATCCATAAGTCATCTCTGGCAACACAAATGACACAGAGGTATTTTGGACCCAAAAATGTGTTTTATTATTAAACTTAGGTATAGGAAAAAAAGGTACCTAAAATGTCCGTTATTTTTTTTTCTGTTAAACCCTCGGACAACCTTTATCAAAAGTTTTTTTTTTCACATTCATGAGAGACCTAACAGCAGCCATAACAAAAATGTGTTTTCTTTCATTGGGTCCCTTAGCGAGAGTCCAACTCGCACTTGGCCGGTTTTTAGAATTTTTTTTATCTTAACGGATCTGTCCTATCCAAAGTGTGAGTTGGACTACCACCTCATAGTCACTGACTGACTAAAGATACCATATTTTGATAACTAAAACGTAATATACTATATTATGGTCGTACGGAACCCACGGTGCGCGGGTCTGGCTTACACTTAGCGTGTTTTAAAATCCCTAAGTCCCTCTCGGTGTATGGTATGGTTCCCGGCACATAACTTGACCAAAAATCCGCATTGTCGGGATAAGATTAGGATATACCTACACTTAACAACAATTTTTTTAGTTATTGTCTGAATCATGAGGAAAACTGAGTGTCTAAAGTGTTCACATACCTCAGCGCCTCAAATTGCCAATCCGCGGTAGGCACGCGTGGTAATTAAGCCCATACTCTTTCTATCTGAGAGAAGGCCTGTGCCCTGAAGTGGGACATATACTCGTATTATAGGCTATATAAAAAAAAATTGTCGGAAGAAATGTAAGTCATTCCCCGCTTCCCCCGCTAATGAGACTCAAAATACGTCTATGCGCAGTCAAGTTATTTGCCGGGCATTATACCTTAGCTTCCGTGGATGTCGTAGAAGGCGACTAAGAAAATCGATTACGAGGAGACGGGCAGCAGCGTCTTCCTGAAATTCCAACCGCATACTGCGATCGCCAACCCGCCTGCCAAGCGTGGCGATTGTGGCAAAACCCCTCATGGTTATGAAAACCACGAAGGAGGCCTATGTCCTGCAGTGGGCGTCAAATGGCTGACGATGACGATGATACCTTAGCTGACCGTAAGGTGTTTTGTTTCTGTAATAATGTATTGTGAAAGTATTGTGGGATTTGTCGATATTACAGATTTATTCGAGTTTGGTGTTTAGTGCGTGCGGTCACAGCATTTGTGATAGTCATCAATGCGTCGTTGGTTGGTGTTACTGGGACTCTTATAACAGACGTGGCTGATATAATTGATGGGATTTGTACCTTTATTTTGGTACTCGATATCTGCTTCAAGTTCGCTGTAAGTATAATGGACTGTTCACGTTACAATGAGCCGATGACGTGAGGGCCCAACGATATGAACTAAAATATTTCGTAAATACTTACGAAGTTACAGACTATAATACAAGTGCAGAAAAAGCCAGTTTCTCTAGTTTTGTAAGCCGTAACAGTTAAAATAAATTAAGGTTTATTTTATTATAACCTTGTATCGTTCCGTCCAAACGTCAATTTGGAAATTTCTTCTACTCAATTTGTATTTCATGCCTACCACAGTTGCTGCCAAAAAGACTTTTATTGCTGACGAAAACAGTACTAAAGAATTTTCTGATGTACAATAAAGAATGTACTTTAATATTTTTTTTCGTGATTGTTTAAATCACACGCTTAAAATAATATACACCATTTGAGAGCCATATCAGAATGAACGAATTATAGTTTTTTTAAGTTAGTTTTTTAAAAGGGACCTTTGTATTTTCAAAAAATTCTTGACACTAAATCGAATCTGTGAGAACCATTAGTAGCCAGCCAGAGAGGTGCGTACGCGCCGCGGATCCGCGGGTCATTGTATTGATAGACGGAAAGACGGTGATACTAATTGTCCTCGAATTTTTCGAAACAAGATTTCTCAACTCGAAAAGAAGATTTTCAACTAATTTTTTACGTATACGCTTAAAAGTATAGCTTAAATAGATGCCATTTTTAATTACTGCCCAGATTTCAGTGTCAAAAAATAACAAGAACTTTCCTTTCAGATTGGCTACTATACTGCAGATGGTATACTCGTGCAAGATATGAAAATGTGCACGCTGCACTACGCAAGCAGAACATTGTTCCTAGACATCCTCGGATGCATCCAAATCCACAGAATACTGTTCGCCCTCGACATAAGCGTATTGACGTACGAGCAAACTATTATTCTGAACACGCTTACTAAGCTGATCTCTCAGATGTACGTCGTAATCGGATACATGAACTTTTTGGCTGACATGCCTTCGAGTTTATCTGTTTACTTAAAGGTCAGTAGCAACTAGGGCATGGCCCCAATTTTGTATGAGGAAACAGGCGGGTGTAATACCCGAAAAGTGACTTGAACAAATGACTGACTTCCCATAGACGTATTTCGGGTCTCACGGGCGATTTACGCGTGATGTCACTTAGAATTCTTCGGACTTAGTCAAGGTAACAAACAATAAAAAAATTCTCTTATTGCTCTACTCATGATTTTCATTCAAGTTATCTATCGGGCTTTATACCAGGTTCTTGGCCGGCTCCTCCATACAAAATCGGAACCGGATGTACAGGATGTAGGTACATAAGGAAAATCTATAGGACCAACTGAAATTTAATTAGAGTATGGTCAGAAATCGAAAAACAAACATCTCAAATTGCCTCCCTATATGGTAATATCCACAGCTTACTAGTAATCGCTTTCTGAGGATAGCTGAGGACAGAAAGAAGTGGCATTCTTTGGCCTATAAGGAGACGTGGCTCACAATCGTTCGTGAGCTGACTGTCGACCTACCGACCGATCGTCCGAGCCATGGATCGATTGATTGATTAATATATTGTTGGTTGCTTCCGCTTGCTTAATTTATTATTTTCATCACTTTCATCATCATCAACCCATTATGTCCCCACCGAGGGGCACGGGTCTCTTCCCTGAGGAAGGTATAGGCCATACTCCACCACGGGGGCCAAGTCCGGATTGGTGGAGGCTTGTAGACTAGTGGCTCGTCTACTGTCAGAAGTTGTCAAGCCGCCCTGAGGCCTCTGACTTGGCTTAACGACTGCCATCTATCGACGGCAGCCGGCACCAACAGCTTAACGTGCCTTGCGAAGCACGGGACCGCTCCGAAAAATGCCACTAGCGTTAGACATAGACAGCGACCCATCCATGCACTGAACGCGCCCTGTGTTGCTTAACCTTCGTGATCGTTTAAGATCACTCAGGCAGCCGTCACTTTACAGTTAATCAAATGGCAACTAGTGCTAACGATGTTTCGTTTTACTGCAAGCCAGTTCTTCTTCACCCTGTGTTTCCTCATTGAAAGGGAACCCGAGACTGGGGTAGTCACCATGAGGATAAACAAGTATGACTGTTGGCTTCCAAAACGCATCCATGTTAATGAGACTCCTACTGTCGAGCAGCAGCTCTTGGTAAGATTTGCAGAATTTAAATGAGCGTATACGAACACATACTTTATTCCACACATAAAAGACACATAAAACACTACACATTAGATAAATTCATGCCGCAAAAAACAGATAATAAAAAAGAAGTTTATTATTATTCCCAATGTACATATACTTAAACACATTATGTTCCCTATTTATTAACAAGTTTGCGTGCGTGAGTGCATGCGTGCGTGCGTGCGTGCGTGCGTGCGTGCGTGCGTGCGTGCGTGCGTGCGTGCGAGCGTGCATGCGTGCGTGCGTGCGAGCGTGCGTGCGTGCGTGCGTGCGTGTGTGTGTGTATGCATGTACATGAGTGTGTGATTTATCTACCCATATGTGTGCGAGTGTATGATCAATAGAGAATGCAAGGTTTTTAAATAATTTGAAGTACATACAAAGCAAAACCACTTATAGGATAGTGTTGGTAAAGGATAGTAAAGACAAAAACGTATTACAGTATTTGTACCCAATATTGTAACTCTGCAAAAACAGATTACGTGGTGATACTTAAGTATTGTACCTCTGCAAGAACAGGAGGCTTACCACAAGCACTATTAGAAGTTAAAACCCTGCTAAGCGAATTATTATTTAATTTACGTATTAAAATGAGTGATAAAGAAATCTTATAGTTTTGGAGGATGATACGTTTTTCGCGTGGCGTAAAATTATACGACTGCAGAGTAATGCATTCGAAGTTTACGTTGAATTGTATTATGTTCGGAGGTACATATCGACTTTCTAAGGTGTTAGTGGAAAATCTGTGCGAAGATATGAGAGCTTTGTTACCGGTGCCAACGAAATCCACAGATTTATCCGTGGAGACGAAGATGAGCTCTATTCCTCTATGTATTTTGTGGACAGAAAATAAACAAATATGTTATCCTATCTTATCTTATTCATAATAAAAAATAAGTTATATTTCATCATAATTCAGTCAGCCCAACTCTGCCCAATGCTGGGTATATGATCCTATATCAAGTCATAGAAACTTCTTATTGGCTCGAACTTTAGTCGCATTGCAAATATTTGTTTTAGGTATTAAAACTCTTTCATCATCATCATCAGCCTTTTGATGCCCACTGCAAGACAT
Source organism: Yponomeuta malinellus (assembly GCA_947308005.1). NCBI lineage: Eukaryota > Metazoa > Arthropoda > Insecta > Lepidoptera > Yponomeutidae > Yponomeuta > Yponomeuta malinellus. Next base: position 6,263,546 of record OX371006.1, on the reverse strand, counting down.
AGGCCTCCCTCATGGTTTCCATAACCATGAGGGGTTTTGCCATAATCGCCACGCTTAGCAGGCGGGTTGGCGATCGCAGTATGAGGTTGGAATCTCAGGAAGACGCTGCTGCCCGCCTCTTGGTAATTTATAACCTCGTAACACTTTAGGATTGATGAAAGTAGTCTAAACCGACACCGCGACACCACTTCATTTCCTTCAAAATCGTAGTTTAGCAAAAACCTTTTTTATCAATTCAAAAACTTCTTCAAACTTCTTCAAACATATTTTGACGTAAACAAAAATAACTTTCGAGACACGTTAAAAAACGTAATTTTTAAGTAATGTAGAACTTAAGACAACATTTTTTTCCGCAGCAGTTTATTTTATTTTTCCATAACTTGTTGTCAACTTTTATCTGCATAGTGAGCAGTGCTGCTACAAATGTTTTTATTACATTTTTCACAATCAAAATGTTTTATTTTTATTTCGTAATAAAAACGGTATTTACCGGCAAATTATCATATTTGGTTTACGAACGCACGCAACATTTAAGGCAAACAGGCCAGAGACAACCTTTTTTTTTTAGCAGGTTTATTGCAGGCCTACTTACTTCGGCTCATGGTACACTATAGCAGCAGTTTATTTTGAACATTGAAAATAAACTGCCCTGCTTGTGTCCTGCTAACTTTGAGATTGTGGTAAGCCTCCAGGTTACGTGGTAGGTATAACACTTAAATAACCTAAGCAGAAAAGAAATTATTATTATTTTGTTGGGTGTTACAATTTAAGATTTATTTCGTTAGTGTTATTGTAATCTTAAGATTAAGATTCATCATCATCAGCCCTTTGACGCCCACTGCAGGACATAGGGCTCCCTCATGGTTTTCATAACTATGAGGTGTTTTGCCATAATCGCCACGCTTGGTAGGCGGGTTGGCGATCGCAGTAAGAGGTTGGAATCCTGAGATTGTGTTTAAGATCAATACTCCTTATTGCACACAATATATCTTATTTTTACGATATGTAAGGGAACGTACCCATACTACGTGACCTGATTCGGGGGGGAGGGGGTCATCAAAATACCACGCTTGGTCACAGGGACGGGAGGGGCATTCTTCGTACGTAATCTCGCGGTTTTTCGAGCTATATTCAAATTTCATGCAGCAATTTTCACTCACACGTGGCACAGCACATGTTCCGAGACGTGAACTGATTTAAAACTGACTGTTTTTGTACTTTTTCTGCAATTGTAGTGAGCCAAAATTTTTCTTTCTTCTTGTTTGCCAAAAAATATTTAAAATCATAATTTATGAATCACTAGTAGGTCTTGGCATATAGCACGGATTGTCACCGAGGGGGGGGAAGAGGATTAAAAAATAAAAAAAATGGGTCACGTAGCGTGGGTACGTTCCCTAATGGTACTATGTATTCGGAATAAATACAATAATACCTTATATTGTACATACTAATATCGACTCTAATATTTTTTTTCTTATAAGTTTTTCAATTCTGTTTTTTATCCTTGAATAAATAAAATAAAATATACCTCAACCATATAGATAGGGCAAGATAAAAAAACATCCAAAATCGGCGTATGCATGCATCGACTAATGAATATTGCTGAAGCGGAAGAGATATTTCAGGATCGTGGCAAGTGGCAAACCCTGGTCTCTGCCTACCCCTCCGGGACAGTTATGTGTTTATGTATGTAATAAGCCGTTTGTCATTCTGCAGTCCTCAAGCGCAATTTTTTGTTCATGGCTCATTTACAGTCTGTTCATCCTTACTTGTCCAATTTAGTAAACAATATTCTAACCTCAAAATTGACATTTGATGCCGAAACTAGATATTTCCTTGCAAGTTCGTGCACTTTGTATATAAACATAGCAGCGTGTTATCCAAAATGGTGTCTCAGGTTACTTCATTTATGGGAATATGGCAGTTTTCGACTAAAAAGTCATACTTTGCGGGTAGAATCTTGTTTACTAGATTGGACAAGTAAGGATGAATAGACTATAAATATCAATATTCCAGGTGCTTGCAGAGAGCTTCATTTTTACTGAGTGTGGCATGCTGCGGATGAACCTAGGTTTTTTTAACGTCACACGCCAACAAAAGGCTGATTGCGTCGTGCTTGCCTTCCTTGGAATTGTTTTCTGGTACGCATTAATTGTAACAAGGAAAGAACAATTGTATTAGTCCGAGAGCAGTCGTGGTTAAACATGGGTGTTTATTGGTCAATCAATAAAATTCGGATTCAGGGAGCCTGGACTGATAATGCTTGGAATGCCAATTTGCAGACGCCACTCCAAAATCTTCTTACGCTACTCGAGTTACTTATCGTAGCTAATTCTACGTTCTGTTACACAATGGCCTTTACAGATCCTTAAGGCAAATTGTGTATTTGGTCACTTCAATAGGATGACTGAAAGTCATCCCGTTGTCTTTGTAAGCTGCAACCTACGAATAAAAAATCCATAGAAGTATTGCATCCTACAAAATTCACTCTCAGAAACGGCCCCAGTCCTCTCGATTAGTCTTTGCCACTGAAATAAATGTGCGCCATGCGGGACGTGAACGTTGATTGGGCGATAGTAAGTGTCGGCATAACGTTTGTTTTATACAAAACATTGTATCGAATCAGGCGTTACTTTTAATGTTACACAAAAAAGTCAAACCAATGACTTTATTGATGTATACCTCGCAAGATGGCGGTCCGACTTACCGGTCCGAATACCGAACTTGCTCCGAATGGTAACACAATTGACAAGCTCCGCCCGCCATCCTACAATTGAAGTATGTTTTTAACTGTCACTGGCTGCGACCACCAAATTCTGGGTTAGCGCTCACTTTATCCGCTAGCGACGTGAAGAGTACCTACATGACCTACTCCTCAAACAACGATCCACCTTTCATCGAACTTTGAGTGCCCTTGTATCTGCACTCAGGATGAACTTATCTTATGACTGCAAGTGATAACTCAGCGTTTGTTTTGCGCGTTAGCTTTTTTGGCATTTTCGTAAATCAATAAATGTCACGTATAAAAATTTAATGAACCTAGTATTTTTGTGTTCGGAATGCAAAGCTACTCGAATCTGACCAGACCTTAGTTTTATAACAACCTGCATATTTTGCCAGGTACGTGACTGCCTACACAATATGTATGCTGTGCCTGTGCAGACGGACTAGTGCGAATTTCCGATATGGAGTCACCCAGCTTAGACAGTTCCTTCAAGCAGAAAGGGTGGAATCTAAAGTTGTGGATAAAGTCCTGGCCCATTTCCAGTACATCTGGAGGCGGTAAGCAATTATATCCTATAAAAATACAATTTGAAACAATACATATAAGATTTTAAACCAGGTTATGATATTATATAACAGGTTAAAAGGTAGTGGCTTATCCGGTGTTGACCCGGAACTATCCCGGGCAGCGCTGGTTTCCAGCCACTTCTTTTCCCCATGGTGTTTTGTGGGTGTAATAATTTTAAGAGGGCTAAAATAGTTACAAATACAAATAGTTTATTTGGTATAAGAATTATGTCATACTGTCACACATGTACGAAGACTTAATGCGCTAGGATACCTTTTTAAAGTTAACAACTAGGAATATTGGTAGTATCTATTTAGTACTATTATCTTAAGCCGTAATGAAAGGGAGACTCAGAACCAGTGGCAGAACCGTTGGCAGGCGGCGGCCGATGTCACTGACGAATATGAGGTCATTCTTCTGCTGATGCGCTGCTACCTACCGCAACTAGATAGATATAGATAATATTACATAAGCTCACGCCTGTATCCCGAGAGGTAAAAGCAGCGACCAGGTAGATAGATATAGGTACTAAAACTGTAACTTAACAGATTCTCAAAGTGTAAAAAAATCTTTTCAGGACTGACGGCATTAATTTGGAAGGACTTATGCAAGAACGAATCGGCGTGGTCTTTAGACGGGATCTTAGTTATTTCTTCTATAATCGGTACGTCGGGGTTTTGTCAAAATTTTAATAATTTAGTAGAAAAGGGTACAACCGTTTAGTTATAGTGCAGTCTTTATCGTATAAAAAAAAAAACTGGTTAAGTGTGAGCTGGACTCCCGCAACTTCGGGACATATTGAATTCAGCCCACTAAGGATAATATTTCTTCCTTGAATTGTAAAGGAAACAAATAAATATCATTTCATTATTTTTGTAAACTCCCCTTACTCCAGGACTCTTCACGCACTAAATACCCTTCTGAAGGGTGACGAGAATATGCTCAGAAAGATGTCCGCCATTCTCGTCAGTGAGATATTCATGAAGGGGGAGGACATAATAAGACAAGACGACCTGAATGACTTGGTCTTCATCGTCAACAGAGGGAAGGTTGGCATCTCTATAGAAGGAGAAGAGGTCGCTGTACTGACAAAGGTTTGAAAAAATTAAGATAGCTTTCGTACAAATCTTTGTATTGTGTATTGTATTTTGCGGTTTAATCAAACCAATTTGTTTAGTTTTAATATCAAAGAACATCCTTTTTTATGAAATATCTTTTATTTTTAGGTAACCTATTTAGTTAAGAAGCAAATCAATGAATAAAGTATTAAAAAAAAAAATCGTGACATTTTATGCAGGTCTCTATCTGACAAATCATTGGCAAAATATTTTTCTAAGACTCATAAATTAATGGCAATTAGTGCTACTACTTTATATAAACTGATGAATGACAATATTTTTTCTAGGGCTCTATATTTGGACTGATGGATGGCACAAAGGCAAGACCCGCTCGCATGACGGCTTATGCGATAGACCATACTGATGTAATGCAGATGCAAGCGAATGACTTTGAATACGAGGTTGATGACACGGTGAAGTTTACATAAGTTTTTACGTAAAATTTACTCTTGTCTTTATACTGGAGGGGTAGGCAGAGACAGTTTGCCTGTTCCACACAAACCTGTTTAGCTTCCTCGGCAGTCATAAGTCACTGCATGAAAGTTTGCAGGTTCTGTGTTTCCCGTTTCGACGAATGCCAGTTTAGGAACCATAATGATACTCATTAATAACGTAATGAAGCTAACGAGACCCGGTTCAAGCCTAAGTCATGGCGGAGTAAAAAATATGCAATAATACATGAACTTTGAAAACATAAGACTATATTGTAAGGCTATCAAATAGAATGCTAATAACATGACTGTTATAGTCTGCTAAGCATTCGAGGACTCGAGGCCCATAAATGATTATTAATTTTTTATTTCTTTGATAGACGTTGGAATACATTCGAAGCGCATATCCTACGCTCAATCAGGATTACATTGCCGTGAGGCGGCCAGTGGTTGAAGATCCACGCAACACCATTCCTTATATACTACGGGGAAAGAAAATACTGCTGTTGCCGGTAACTGTTCCAGAACAGCTTATATGTTTTTCTGTTGTTTTAAGATGGATTTGTTTATGATGGTTGAGTTTGGGGAGGAGGGCGGGGGAGAGTCACAAAGTATTATTAAAATAATGCAAAATCTGAAAACTGTTTTTCTTCCTCTGTATCGTTAGTCATCGGAGTGTGTTTTACTTACAAAAAATCTGTCTGAATCTGATATTTTTATTTAGTGACAGTGAAATTTTAATAATAGTTTAACATATTAAAAGAGTTAGACGACGTTAATAACGTACCTAATGAAAAATGAGCAAAATGTCATAATTTAAGACATAGAATACACTTATTGCTCATAAAACACACATAACATCATTGCTGTTTACATTTCGTCGTTACCATTAAAAAAAAACAAATGGTAATGATGACAATTGCGATGACGTTGAAGACTTTAAGAAAAATGGGATGTCCATGTTATGATATCATGATGCAAGTAGGAAAAATTTTATCTTAAAAATTGTACCTACTCCGATCGCTGTTAATTACATACGTTTCTGGAACTGGAAAGAAGTTGGAGATTCTAATTATAATTTTATTTACGTTTCATACAATCATAAAACCTGACGTGGTAACTATAAAAAAATTCTAATCTAGCTTAATTTGAGTAATTTAATTATGTTATCTATACTAACGGGTTTACGTTATTTCAATAAAACGTTACTTTTAAATGCATTTTGAAGTAGGTGTTTCAAACTATAACTTATGTGATCTTTTAATGAAAATTTCATTACATTATATAAATTCACGCCTGTATCCCGGAGGGGTAGACAGAGACTATGGTCTACCACTTGCCACGATCCTGACAGACCTCTTTCGCTGTGTCAACAATAAATAGTTTATTTTACTATTTTATTTATCTACTAGCTGACCCCGCAAACGTTGTTTTGCCATATTAATTAACCTAAGACCTATTCTCAGACCTACCAAATATACACCAACATTTCATAAAAATCGGTGAAGCCGTTTCGGAGGAGTTCGATAACAAACACTGTGACACGAGAATTTTGTGTATTAGACAGGTATATCATTAAAAAAAAACCGATCAAGTGCGAGGCGGACTCTACACTGACGGTTCCTTAGATAATTATAATTGACTTAGCAAAAGTGTGTTCGGGAGCCTTGGCGGGAGTTCAACTTACACTTGGCTGCTTTTTATTTTTTAGTATGACATACAAAATACACTTTAATCAGCCTAGTTGTATGTGTTACCGTATTTTAATGGAACAAAAACCAAAAACCCAAAATACACATTTGTATGAGTATCCCCTCATTATTATTTTTTAGGGTTCTGTACCTCAAAACCCTTATAGGATCCTTTATAAGAGATCTGTCATCTCAAACATATATGATATTCAAGTTCCTTAAAAAGTATGAAAATTCGAGTAAATATATTAATTATAAGGTTTTTTTACTTATGTTAAAACTGCATTTTTTTAGTGCATGAAAGAACACGTCGATGCGCAGAAAAGCAACTCCTGGTACCGAGTTTGGCTGACCATCATGTGGGTTATAGCGCCCGTCATAACTGCTTGCATTGTCATGATAATCAACACGATGCCTACGAGGGTGCAGTGGTCGACCATCAGATTCCTTTTCTTCTTTGACTTTCTTCATATCTTGTACCTGATTGTGGAGTTTTTCACTGTGAGTCGAGAATACACCTTAGATCAAAACAAAAAGTTAAGGATTCGAACCACTATGCTATTGAGACCTTTCCATGAAAATTTGTCATTCCATGTCCATCCACCCTTCCATCTGTGCCCTGACTAAGAGTTCATTCATCATTAATTCCTAATGGCAACTTGCGCCAAGTCAGTGGATAAGTAAGTAAGTGGACAAATACGTATCAAAGGATAAACGAATAGACGGCTTATCAGGCTTATTAACCGTCTTGTCAGTCATACAATTTATTTATGTACACCTCTGCAAATATCATTTTGCAAGACGTTTTTGGGCTTATTCAATAGATAGAGCTTACTCATGGATAAATAAATAGATAGTGCTGTGAAATTGCGTAAATGACCTTGCGGATACAAATAATGCTCTCTCTACGGTCCTATTATTAGTTTACTTCTAATAAGAATAAAGAATAATAAAGAATAAATTTATTTGTCTCAAAAATAAGTTACATGGTGTTCTATTTACATTATAAATTATGCTAGGTATATTTTCTGTTTACAAATAGTAGCATCTGTTGCTAAACTAGGCGTGAGCCTGTATTTCAGCCAACAGCGCCCCCTACCAGAAAATGTTTACAAATGGATCTAGCTACAAAAATATATATATAAATTTCCAAGTTTAAAACATATTATTCATTTACAAAAAATAAATCCTCTGAGTAATTATTTAATCTTACAAATCTAGTAGACAAAGAAGAAAAAGGAAAATGTATAGGGTAGTGTAATGTCCTCTCGGTGTGTAGTGTATGTGTGTGTATGTGTGCGTGTGTGTGTGTGTGTGAGTGTATGTGAGAGGGTGAGTGATAAATGTTGTTGTTGTAAAAGTAGGAAACCTCTGGGTTAGTCTTGCTAAAATATTATTCCTTTACTTTTAGGAGATCTTCAGTCTCTTCATAATTAAGATCTTTGAGCCAGGCAGTTGTAACCTTCTTGCATTCTTCTAAAGACATATTGTAAATATTTAACTTTTCATTTATTGTCTTATAAATAAACGGACCCAAAAAAGTGAAATATCTACCTATAAATTTTTTGTGAAATGTTACATTTCGATCAATAGTATATTTTCGTCGTTTTTGTTGCTGGTCAGGAGCGATTTTAACCTGTTTGTGTTGTTTAATTACTGTGTTTAATATATAAAGTTGTCGTACTGTTAGAACGTCACAAAACTGGTATAACAGTGTGGTCGGGTAGTAGAAATTTTTAAAAGTGCTGACTTTAAGGACTGCCCGCTGAGCAACTTCAATAGTTTTAAGGTAGGTTTTAGCGGAACCACCCCAGGATGATATACAGTACGTGACAAGTGACTGGCAAATTGCAAAATATATTTGTTTCAGGATATAAGGTTCAACTACATGTCTTAAGTTTTTGAAAAAGTATATGAGTTTTCGAATTCTATTTTTTAACTGTTTTATGTGTTCTTTAAAGTTCAGGTTGTTATCTACAATAACACCTAAATACCTTATAGCTTGTACGCATTCTAGAGGTTTGCAATTACAAACTTCAGTACTTCTAGATAATCCGCAATCATGTGAGATAATTTTAAGATCTTCTCTAACCTGTGGTTGTCGTATGGAGAAAATTAAAAACTTGGTTTTTTCGGCATTTAAGGTTAAGATGTTATTACGGAGCCAGGCCCCCACAGTATCGAAACCAATTTGTGCCATTTTGAAGACATCATTATAGGTCTTGGCAGCAAAAAGCAGCACAGTATCATCTGCATAAGATATAATTTGTCCTTGAAATGAGGGTAGGCATAGTACATCGTTGAGGTAAATTAAAAAAAGGCTTGGTCCCAGGACGCTGCCTTGTGGGACTCCATAAATTATAGGGAGCTCTGTGCTCATATAATCGCACACTTGAACGCTCTGATAACGATCTGAGAGGTAACTAGTAAAAAGATCGAGCTGGGTACCTCTGATTCCGAGCTTTTCGAGTTTTTTAAGAAGGTTAGGAACAGGGACCGTATCAAACGCTTTAGCCAAGTCTAGGAAGATTCCAATACACTTCCTTCCCCCATCAAGATTAGTGGAAATATAGTCAGTTAGAGTTTGAACTGCATCGTCTGTGGATTTCCCATGACGAAAGCCATATTGATTGTTGGATAGAAGTTTATTTATTATTAATAACTTATTATTAAATTCCATAAAGACAAAATGTATAAAATCCACACTACCAAATGTCAAAATGGTTGACATCAATGTTATATTGGGGAATGTTAAACTAGACCTTGTAGAAGAAAGTGTATTTCTGGGTATCATAATTGATGCAAAGCTTCAATGGAGTCCTCATATAGAAAAAAAATATTATGTACGTTAGGAAAAACACCAGTAACTTTAAAACTGTAGGTAGCCAACACAATGTTGATACTAGAAATAAACATTAACTTTCGTTCCTTAAATTTAGGCTGGCAAAGGTTAATACATCCTTTATGGGGCAATAATTGACTGAACCACGTACAATAAGCAAAAGTTTATTAATTCGCTACCCAATTTCAGTTAAAAGTGGGCATAATCGAAGACAAATGCGTGTACAGACGCTTCGGATTCAACTTGTTCAGGGATTGGACCACCCACATATCGATCTTCTCTCTTCTGGCACCCCTTTTGACTTTTGTCACGGGGAATTGGATCTGGCAGTGCACGCGAGTAGTCAGACTGCGTTTGCTGTACGATTTCCATCAGCACTTCTGCAAGACCTTTAGGGTGAGTGTAAACTTAGAGCACTATCACATTGGCGATTTTCCAGTGATTTGAAAGCGATGCAATTGGGCAGCGAGCTCGCCGCGAGTGCGAAGCGATTGCGCGGCGAAATCGGCGCGACGATGCTGTGCCGTCCACTCTCCACTCTGTCCGCCAGTCACCAGTCCACGGACAGTCCTTCCCGGCCGTCTTCAAAGCAACGGTGGCAGCAGTGCCTCCTCGTCAGAATCTATTCTATTATACTTCCAACCTCTCGCCGCAAAAACAGACTCGAGCCTGTAATCGCATGGTAGGGCCAGGCAATATTGTATATATCTATATATTTTTATTTATTTTTCTTTAATTAAGTATACCTATATATTTATGTACACATAAATTTAATTATATTCATAATTTTTAAACATACTTTAAGCTGGCTATATACCTTTATTCATTTTTGTATGATTTATTTGAGTATATAAAATAGTTTATTCAGTGACTAAATAAAAACAATTTAAGTATATGTTTCATACTGTGTACATAATACGTATCCTATTGTATATAATTTTTATTCTGTATTACATAGTATTCTACTATATAATAGTATTGCTCACGGTTGTACCACACCGCGGTATGTGACGCTCGCGGTGTAACTCCTGTCACTGACTGAAAATCAGCGCTGAAGGCTTGACCCTCAGCATACTGCTGAGTCAGTTGCCACTTATAGCAGCAGTGACACGCCGTGACCTTTCGTTTTCCTTTCTTTTTTATAACTTTTCTGTTGAAATATTTTCTGGGTTGTTTTTCGTTTTGTTATTGTGGCGTGTGCACTGTTTTTATAATAAATGTTTTTTCTTCTTCTTCTATTTCGCTACTAAGTGTCCAAAACGTATCCAAAGCGTCGCCGCGGCGTCGTCACGGCGTGATGGGTGTGCAAGCGCTGCAATCGTTATCGCCTCGCCTTCAAATCGCTCCCAAATCGCCAATGTGATAAGGAGCTTACAGTAAAATCTGACTTTCCCGACAAATTTTGAAGTTATCCATCACTAATGAAATTGTAATCGTAGGATGTATGACGTTCGAAGAAGATTTCTGTGCAATCTTTTGACTTCCACAAGAAGAAGAAAAAAATCGCTCCTAGAGTGCATTAATTTGCAGCTCTGAAGGAAACATGTTCCCATCACAATTTTTAAAGGAAAATACCGTAGAACGCACCTTTTTGCCGAATTTGGCGAAATTTTAATTGAAGTTGCGAGTACAATTTTAAAATGAAACAAAAAATAATTATAATAACGCGTCATTTACTATTAATATTTTGTGTGTTTAGTAATAAATTGTATTTTAAACAAAAAATATGTTAGTAACTGAATATAATTTAAAAAAAAATTATTTAGAGCAAGTCCCAGCACGGGTGGAATTTTTAGCCTCTAATTAGGTTTTTTTAAATTGTCCTCGACACGGGTTAGTGCAACAAAAAGAATAAAATTAATTTAATTTAATTAAAGAAAAATCTTAAACGATCACGAAGGTTAAGCAACACAGGGCGCGTTCAGTGCATGGATGGGTCGCCGTTTATGCCTAACGCTAGTGGTATTTTTCCGAGCGGTTCCGTGCTTCGCAAGGTACGTTAAGCTGTTGGTGCTGGCTGCCGTCGATAGATGGCAGTCGTTAAGCCAAGTCAGAGGCCATAGGGCGGCTTGACAACTTCTGACAGTAGACGAGCCACTAGTCTACAAGCCTCCACCAATCCGGACTTGGCCCCCGTGGTGAAGTATGGCCTATACCTTCCTCAGGGAAGAGACCCGTGCCCCTCGGTGGGGACATAATGGGTTGATAATGAAAGAAAAAAAACATGGCTGAAAAAATACTATGGTGCAGATACCTTTTATAGTTTGTTGGTTTTTCAGACCTCATTGTTGCCAGCTATAATGAAAATGATCTATGTCTTCTTGATACTCCACGCTTTGATCATTGGATGGATGAGTGTGGCTTGTTCTTGTAAGTACTTATGGCATAAGATAAAAGGAGATGAGATGGGATGGGTCAGGGTGGGGTGGGAATTAAAATTCACTATCCCTTACTCGTCCAACATAGATATGAATCAGTATTAACCAGTTTTATGCTTCATTTTAGGGTTTCGTACCTAAAGGGTAAAACGGGACCGTATTACTAAGACTCCGCTGTGCGTCCGTCCGTCCGTCTGTCTGTCACCAGGCTGTATCTCATGAACCGTGATAGCTAGACAGGTGAAATTTTCACACATGATGTATTTCTTTCGCTATAACAACAAATACTAAAAACAAAATAGAATAAATATTTAAGGGGGGCACCCTTACAACAAACGTGATTTTTCTGGCCGTTTTTTGCTCGATATTAATAACGGCAGTAGGTAGACGTTAGAAATATTCAAATTAGATAGTGGTACGGAACCCTTTGTGCGCGAGTCCGATTCGCACTTGCCAGTTTTTGAAATTTTTCGTCGGCTTCAAACAAATACCTACCGCAATTTTCTATTGTATTTGTATTTAAAGATTTTATTAAAAAGAAAATAACAAATAGGTTGACAGATTTGCCAAACTGCGCTTATACAACAATACCACTTATACAAGTCAATAACAGTTTATCGGCAGTTATTGACTTGTATAAGTGGTATTGTTGTAAACAATCTTTTCTCTGAAACATGTTGATGGCAAATTAAATAAGTTTTATATATTACAAACACTCTTCCCTATGTGCCTAATCGGTGTTATGGACTCATTTCATATTTTTCGTCAGCGTGGGATAACGACTACAAATATCTGAAAGCTCAATACTACACGATTTCGGCTGCGATCAACAACACGATCGATTATGCAGAGTGGACGACACCATCATACCGTAAAGGATATGGTAAACGGATTTTTATAAAGCTTTACTTTTTTTATTCGTATTTCCGTGTGGCGCCGGATTAAGAATAGCGTCATTCCATTTCCTTCCGTGGATGTCGTAGAAGGCGACTAAGGAAATAAATTACCAGGAGACGGGCAGCAGCATCTTCCTGAGATTCCAACCGCATACTGCGATCGCCAACCCGCCATCCAAGCGTGGCGATTATGGCAAAACCATTCATGGTTAGAAAACCACGAGGGAGGCCTATGTCCTGCAGTGGGCGTCAAATGGCTGATGATGATGATGATGACTTTTTTTTTTATGTAGCCTACTAGCTGTCCCGGCGAACTTCGTACCGCCACAGAATCCGTTTATACGATTCTTGCACAACGCCATCTATTTATTTATTTATTATTGCAAGAAGAAATTACATTACAGTTAAAACTATTGCGTAATTAATTGCATTAAAAATTAAACATTATTTAAATTATCCATTATTACATTTAAAAATTATAAAAATTAGAACATTAAAATTATATACATATGTACAATTTACTTTAGATTTAATTTAAAATTAAGATTAATTGAAAAAACAAAATTTAAAGTACAATTCATGAAATGAGAAATGTCAGTTATTCATAAAATTTAATTTTTTACAATTATTCGTTCACATGTCAATAAATAAATTCGATTAAAAAGATAATAATCACACGGAAATTGAATTTTGTCACAAAGGTATCAATAAAATGTCAATCTAATTAGAGTAATGTCACTTATTCATTTTCCTCACAAATCGCCAGACATTCCTTCTTAAGTTGACTCTCATGACTGCTAAAGATATCGGCGTGGGGAGCCGCCGCATGCAACCGGTTCAATCGGGTAAGGGTGCGGTTCAGCGGGGACCAGCAGCGAGCGCTAGTACGAACTCGCTCATTACTAAAAAGAGCCCTGAGCCTCCTTGAGCCATACCGAATCTATTGTTGATTGATCTGTTGTGTATTTAGTTTTCTTTCTGTTGTTGTGCATATTATGTTACTTATGTGCTTATTTTGTTTCTGTGATGTATCTTGTTGGTATAATAAATGTCTTTCTTCTTCTTCTTCTATTTTAAACTTAAAATAAATATTATCCCTCGGGAACACACTACCGGAATATCAAGTATGCTATGTCTCAATTCATGTCTTTGTCTATCTTTGCGCAAAGTTTAATGTAAATCCGTTAAGCCGTTATTGCGTGATTGAGTAACAAACATCCAAACATCCCAACCTCCAAACATACAAACAACCAAACATCTTCACAAACTTTCACATTTGTAATAGGTATTAGTAGGATATGCGTCCCAATGCAGGGCACAGAACCTTCTCTCAGAGAGAGCGTATGGCCTTTACTTCCACGCGTGCTCACCGTGGATTAACAATTTCAAGCGCTGAGGTATGTGAACACCTCAGACACTCAGGTTTCCTCACGATTTTTTTCTTCATAGGTAGCGAGCGGTATTGTTACTACAACTTCACAAGTATATGATATAAGTACAATGAATAAAAGTTGTAAAATGCGCAATTCCTGAGACACCCCAATTGAGTTTGGTAACATGTTTTGTTTTATGAGTTATTTGTCAGATTTTCATTTTTCGAATCATTATTAATACGATGCTTTCCTCATGAGGTTTTCCTTCACCATTAGCTATAACTTCACAAATTTAATCTACGTAACATAGAAAAGAAAGTCATTTGTGATTCCGGGATCCGAACGCCACGACCTCCCGAATGAGAAGCCGGCGCTCTACCGCTCCGCTACCACCGCGGTACATCGTGAGGAAACCTGAGAGCCTGAAGTGTTCACAATGTACCTCAGCGCTTGAAATTGCCAATCCGCGGTGGGCACACATTGTACTTTCTCTCTCTCTCTCTGAGAGAAGGCCTGTGCCTTGCAGTGGGACCTTACATAAAAAAAAATATGTACCTCACTCACCGCCTGTTTCTGGTACACTAAAAATCTGTTAATCTTTTGTTAACAGTTAGTTGGGCAAGTGCATTTAAAAAGAAGAACGTTGGTAGCCTAGTGGGTAGAACATCGGCTCGGAAGCGAGAGACCCAGGTTCGATCCCAAGTGCGGGCATGTACCTATGACTTGGTTTTCTAAGTTATGTACATTGTGAAGTTATAGTAGCAATACCACACGCTAACTGTGAAGGAAAACATCGTGAGGAAACCTGAGTGTCTGAGCTATTCACATACCTCATAGCTTGAAATCGCCAATCCGCGGTGGGCACGCGTGGTGATTAAGCCCATACTCTCTCCTTAGGAGAAGGCCTGTGCCCTACAGTGGGACGCATATAGGGTGATTATGCATATAAAAAGAAAACAACTGACAACTTTAGATTGACATTGTACTGAGAGCCTGTTAGTGTACAAGCACCCGGGCCGGGGCTAACTCGTGGTATCAGTGTAACAAATAAACAAATCGTTACATGGTGTTGTTTTTGTCTTTAGGATGCAAAAGGCTCACATTGCCTTTCATGGATGAGCAACAAAATAATACATTCGCGTACGGCTTCTTGGTGGCAAAACACTGGCAGTTGGATTATTTGATTGCCCTCAACTACATCATAGTGATCTACACGCAAACCGATTGGGATGTGGTATGTTTATATTAGATTAGATCGATACTCTTTATTGCACAACATACATTATAAAGATACATGAAAAATCTTAAGTTTCTAAGTTACATAGTAAACAACTGGCAGATTTATCACTTAAAGCGATCTCTTCCGGACAACCGAAGACAGAGGTGTGTTTAATCATAACCCGTTTATAGGGTTATTTTAAAAGTCCTGAAACATGTCAAGTAGAGATTTCGAACTTTTGTTCTAGGGCTTTTATTTTTAGGGTTCCGTACCCGAAGGGTGCCAAACGGGACCCTAATACTAAGACTTCACTGTCCGTCTGTCTGTCTGTCTGTCTGTCCGTCCGTCTGTCCGTCTGTCCGTCTGTCCGTCTGTCCGTCTGTCCGTCTGTCCGTCTGTCCGTCTGTCCGTCTGTCCGTCTGTCCGTCTGTCCGTCTGTCCGTCTGTCCGTCTGTCCGTCTGTCCGTCTGTCCGTCTGTCCGTCTGTCCGTCTGTCCGTCTGTCCGTCTGTCCGTCTGTCCGTCTGTCCGTCTGTCCGTCTGTCCGTCTGTCCGTCTGTCCGTCTGTCCGTCTGTCCGTCTGTCCGTCTGTCCGTCTGTCCGTCTGTCCGTCTGTCCGTCTGCCCGTCTGTCCGTCTGCCACCAGGCTGTATCTCATGAACCGTGGTAGGTAGGCAGTTGACATTTTTACAGATGATGTATTTCTGTTGCCGCTATAACAACAAATACACAAAACAGAATAAAATAAGTATTTAAGGGGGCTCCCATATAACAAACGTGATTTGTGTGAAACGTGCGCGATTCCGGCTCGCTTTTTTTTATTCCACCATGACTTAGGCTTGAACCGGGCCTCGTTAGATTTTTGCCGCTTCTTAACGTTAACGTACAAAAGTTACAGCCGTTTATGTCGCAAAAAACGAATATTTCGACCCTCAAGGGAATCAAAATTTATATACTCTCCATAGACCTAGAACTATGAAATTTGGCAATCAATAGTACTCCAGTAAATGGAGTGGAGTTTCTTTTTTAGCTTCTTTTCCGCATAATCTATTAGTCGTGAAAATAACAGCTTTGACGTTCATTAAGTAAACATATGGTTTTTATAGTGAATAATTTTTTTTTCACTTTTTAGGGTTCCGTACCCGAATGGTAAAACGGGACCCTATTACTAAGACTTCGCTGTCTGTCTGTCCGTCCGTCCGTCCGTCAGTCTGTCTGTCACCAGGCTGTATCTCAAGAATCGTGATAGCTAGAGAGTTGAAATTTTTACAGATTATATATTTCTGTTGCTACTATAACAAAAAATACCAAAAACAAAATGACATAATTATTTAAGGGGGGCTCCCATACAACAAACGTGATTTTTTTGCTGTTTTTTTATCTTTGTGTCTAATGTTGTATAGATAATGGTACGGAACGCTTCGTGCGCGAGTCCGAATCGCACTTGGCCGGTTTTTAATATCCTCTTACAATACCAGTACAGGGAAAAATCTGGAAACTATACAATTGTAATTAAATGACAAAAAAAAATATCTTTGAAGTTCGGGAAAATCTCGGAAAAACTGAGAGACTCCGTTCCTGAACTATTTATAACATGTGAGTATATCCAAATTTGTTCGGAACCCTGTGCGGCGAGTCCGGCTCGCATTTGTCCGTTTTTTATAAATTAGCCAATTTACCCCCGATTTCTCGTACACTGACTCGTTTTTTTATAAGCACTTTAGTCAGTTGACAGCTGTTAACAGTAGATTAACAGCGTGTTAGTGTACGAGAAACTGGGGGTTAGTGTCGCACTGCTGAGCAAAGGCCCCCCCTTTAGCTCCTCACTCCTCTCTGTCATCAGCCATTCCTTGTCATGGTCGTCGTTATTTTTAATTGTACAACACAAACTATAGGACATGTTTCAGGTTCCATTTAAAAATAAACATACTGCTAACCTCTTCCTACCTGTGAAGAGTTTAGCGAGTTTGTAGAGCGGAGAACAAATTTGTCGCGCCTGTTGGCTTACCATCACAGTTTAAATCGAGTTTGTTATTTCATATGACAGTCCTGTACTCGGCTTCTGTCTCATTATTCTTATATCTGTGGTCTCAACTTACGATAGATGAAGTAAGACCAGTCTATTCCGCAATGGTCACCCGCATTGGATTATCCATGTCTACTTACCTATAATTACGAACTTTGTGGAAAATTCTCAATCGCACGAAAAAATGTGTTGTACCATACAAAAGTTACCGAATGTGGCATTAGGATGGCAGATAGCCAATTAAAATGGCTGACAACTGACATTCTTTTCGCGATTTGAAAGTTTTCTCCATATAAAGGTAAGGTGAATAATTTTATTTACTATCAATAAAATATTTAAACAAACCTAAATTGCTTGTATTGTCGATTAGAACACCCCCTTTTTGGTTTTATAAAGAGGTTTTGTTACAGACTGTACATACCTAGTCGTAATTATAATATTATTTTTGTTGTACTAACCCGTGCTGAGGACAATTTGAAAAACCTATTTAGAGGCTAAAAATTCCACCCATGCCGGGACTTGAACCCGCGACCTCTGGCTCACCGTGCCAGCGCTCTCCCAAATGAGCTAATGGACAAATGCAAGCATCGATGAAATTTCGAGGCTCTTTACAAACTTCTCTGTATTACGTACAGGCAGGCAGCGACATTTGGCCGAAGTGAATTACATCACTTGCAGCCCCGAGTATGCTTGCACTTGCCCATTAGCTCAGTTGGGAGAGCGCTGGCACGGTGAGCCAGAGGTCGCGGGTTCAAGACCCGCCATGAGTGGAATTTTTAGCCTCTAAATAGGTTTTTAAAATACCTAGTCTTAGCCAAAAGCTTTTATTTATTTCCACATAGCACATTATTCTTGAATCAACTTTTCTCACAATTGCAGGTGGTACCGATAACGACTTCACAAGCTGTATTCACCTGCTTCCTAATGCTAATAATTTACCTTGTAAGCGTTTGGGTGATGAGTCTGTTCATCAGCTACATGTACATGAACATTCGACAGCTGTATAACTTCGACTATTGCATACAGAGCCTGGTGCTCTACTTGGAACACGCTGGACTTTCTTCAATGATTCTGGAGTCGGTTGTGGCGTACACTAACCAGTTGTGGAAGAGACAGAGCGGTTTGTGCAATACATCCACAGTCCAGAATATCGCAACAATCTACCCACGAATTTTGGGTGGTTTGAAAGCCAAAGCAAAGTGAACATGCCTTAACAATGGCTATCGAATACTCTACATAACTAAAGTGCTGCATTGTTTTTATTAAAAAGGCACTTTCCAAAAATATTTCGACACAAACTCGAATCTATTAGAACTATTAGTAGCCAGCCAGAGCAAAGGGTGCGCGCCGCGGCCGCGTGGGTCCGCAGCTCATTGTTCTGATGGACAGAGAGGCGGTACTTTTGTTCTCGCATTTTTTAAACAAGGTTTTTGAACTTGAATAAAAGAGCCACGAAGATTAGTGGCATAGTCTCAGTGGCGCCCTCTATATTTTTTTCAATGTCGTGGAGCACGATGAAACCTAGCTAAATCGATAGACGACAAAAAAGTAAACAAGAAATTATTAAAGTCACCATGTCCTAAAGTGGCACGTTTAGGAGTTATTGAGCTTTGAAGTTTGTATGGAATTTCCACTAACTGAGTTTCATCACTGAATTTATCACTTGATATGAGTTTTCTCGGGGATTCAAACCTACTTTAATGTTTTTTAAAGTCTGGGTACCTATGTCTAGTAGGTACCTACCTACTTATATACATATATACATGAAATTATAGTATTATTCATGCATCCAATTCGTTCAATTCGATTAAAATTCAAAACATGTCAATATAAAACCTACAGTTTAATTAATATAGATAGGTTTAGGTGGTAGGTAGGTACCTATAAATAATGTAGATAGGTACATATCGCTAGAACCAGACAGTTAGTAGCACCAGCAATAGTTCGAAAACCAAGATCTCACACAATTTGACGGGAATGAAGACGAGAGCTAAGTAGTCCACTGGTACCTGCCTCGCTCCAGGGAATTGGTGTTCGATGCAGCTGCCTAAACGAATGAAATGAACCTAAAAGGACGGTCTTGATCTTTTACTACGTAGTGACTTGTAAGATCATCCAACGTACGTCGGCTGCGACCACTACCGGTCACGGAAGCGAATTAATATTCCTGGCATTGATTTCAAGAGCCTGGGAGGAGATTTTTTAGGCTCATTTCATTCGTTCAGGCAGCTGCGTCGAACACAAATTACTTAGCTCTCACCTTCATCCCCGTCGAACCGTGTGAGTTCTTGATTTTCGAACTATTGCTGGTGCTACTGTCTGGTTGACGTGCTAATTCAGGTGAGATGTCCATCTTCTTTTCGAGGGTCTTTAGTCGACGAAGCACCACGGAATTTCAACGTGGAATCGACTGTTTTGTTTACTCTTTTCATGTTCGCTCAAAGTTCGTACACATTTTGTTGGTGCTTATTGTTATCAAACAAATTCTATCTTTTTTCAGCTCAGTCCAAAGTTTTTTTATTCCGATATGAGCTTACCCTTGACCACAATCTTGCCTAGGGCGTAGATGTTCGTTTTTGGTGGCTCTCATAGTTGTCTGCTGTCTTACTCGTAGCTGTGAAGACTGCGGCTTGTATCTTGTTTGTGGGATGTGATGGACTATGGATGAACCAAAAAGATCAAAACCTTTCCCTTACCTGGTGTAATAGACTGTACTTGAACTTGGGGAATGAGGATATATGTATAAAAATGACTTCTGTCAGCCAATAATTACCTACATTGAAGTGACATAATATTTTTACTATGAAACCATATTAAACATTGAAACAGGGATTAATCATATTTTCAGGTCTAACTACCTAATTATTGTTTAACTGCTAATATTTAATCAGATAATGCTTATAACTAAACACAGCCACCATAAAACTTAATTTAAGTACAAATGTTTCTTCCGGTACCTACTTCTCCGATCAATAACTCGCTCACTGTTCGGTAGAATGATTTAATGATAAGTAATGCCTAATTGTATATTGTAATTAGTCTAGCAGCTAAGTGTAATTTGTAATTAAAATAAAGAAATATCTTGTGAATTTTCCTTTAAATACACTATTTTATTTATTTACCTGATAGGATTGATGAAAAGCAGATTTATAACTCTGGTAAAAGCTCCCGTAATACCCTCGCATTGTAAGCATCCTCGCTACGCTCGGGTGCCTTAATATACGGTATCTATAATAAACTGGGTGTTTTTTCTACGACTTATTTAGCAATTTAGTCAAGAATCGGCAACGAGTCACAGGTGCCAAGCATATAGTCCAGTATTTAGTGAAAAATGATTCAAAAGTTAAGTTTTATAAAAATCTCATACAAACTTCAAAGCTCAATAACTTCTAAACGTGCCACTTTAGGACATGGTGACCTTAATAATTTCTTGTTTACTTTTTTGTCCTCTATCGATCTAGCTAGGTTTCATCATGCTCCACGATATTGAAAAAAATATAGAGGGCGCCACTATGAACTATGCCAGGCCCCATACAAAAATCTTCGTAGCTCTTTCTCAACTGAGCATTTTCTTTTTTATTTACGTCTATGCATAAAAGTAACAATTATGACAATTTAATTACTAACTACATCATTACGGCTTTCAAACCACCCAGATTTCAGCGTGTATTTATTTATGTAGGTATACTGACAATCGTGAGTTAGTAAATCACGAAACAAACTAATGCGATTATTATCCGAATGAAAAGGCTGTCAAAATATTAAAACGGAGAATACTCCATCACTAAAGAAGTGAACAAATTGATGTCTCATAATTAGGGCTTTTAATATTTGCCCATTTTTACTAATTGAATATTTCAAATAGCACCGAAGTTAATTATTTGAATGTAACGATTTTTAAAATATTTTCTATCTGAAATTATATTACCTTTGCACATCATAATTTTTTGGTTTTTTCAAGGCCCGTTAACTGTATAATATAATACGTTGTTATACATTTGGCGGGTCTACTCGTGATTGTTAATTAGGTAAACAATCGCGACTATACCTGTTAAATAATACTTATGTAAGAGTATCGCGAGTCATTAAAATACATCAATGTTATCTGCTGCAGGAAACTGGCTACCGGCCGTGGGCCTCCAGACGTCTATTTGCCTTCGGGAGGATATAATGGGCGCTCTCTATATGCATCATCTTCAAGGGCCGGCTCTGCTGCAGCGTTTGCCCCCATATTTTTTGCGACAGCTCGTAACTAAGCTTCAACGTATCGTTATATTCCCGGGTAAACCTAATTTTTTATTAATATTTATTTCAATTAAGCTTTTCGAGGCTACTAATATTATACAAACAAGAACTGGTACTCTGTTTGAACCAAAGGCGTAGTACGTTGTGAAGCCATGATGTCTAGCTCCACAAATAAAAAATAATCACGTCTTTTACAGATAGTTTTTTGCAAGAAGTAGCTTTAAAAACCTATTTAGAGGCTAAAAATTCCACCCGTGCCGGGACTTGAACCCGCGACCTCTGGCTCACCGTGCCAGCGCTCTCCCAACTGAGCTAACGGGCAAGTGCAAGCATCAAAGAAATTTCGAGCCCCTTTACAAACTTCTCTGTATTACGTACAGGCAGCGACATCTGACCGAAGGTCGCGGGTTCAAGTCCCGGCATGGGTGGAATTTTTAGCCTCTAAATAGGTTTTTTAAAATTGTCCTCAGCACGGGTTAGTGCAACAAAAAGAATATAAAGAATTAGCTTACAAATATAATGTAAATTGTGACTTTTATAACGACCTAGAACCTAAAGTCCAGGTCTTTTATCTGAGGTTCTCGGTCGAGAGTCCTAAAAATCACTATTTACATTACCTATTGAGGGATTTGTAAGCCACTATTTGCAAAAAAGACCTGTAAAAGAATACATTTTTTTAATACGTTGCGCCTCATGGAGCCTCTTAAATTACTAGTGTCTGGAATTTCGAGTTCGTAATGGTCCTAGGATGGCATTGTATCGAGCCTTATTCTCTCGATATCGTGCGCAAATTAACATTTTAAATTTCAGGTAAATGCGTAGTGAAACAGAATGACATTTACGCCTGCATGTACTTCATACATGAAGGTGAAGTGGAGAAATGGCAAAGAGATCCGAAGTAAGTAATAGTTATGTTCAAAATATTTTAATTCATATCAGATTTAATATGCGTCAAAGACAAGTCCGGCACTTTTAACGGCTTGAAAAATCAATGAATATAATTGGGAAGATCCCTCTTAGATCGGTTACATTAAAATGCTACTGGTCTTCTGGAAAGTGAGAAATACAGGCAAAGTGTATAAATCTCAGAGAAATGCTTACTTAGCTGGGTCAGCCATCCGAAGTGGAAGGGACCTCCGATACAAGAAGTCGCCACTTATCACTGTCCTGCGCGGTCTCCTGCCATTCGTCTGCCTAGAGCTCACGCAGATGCTTGGCCACTTCGTCCTTTCAGCGATATCTGGGGATATAGCCCACTTGGTAACTCCTTCATTGCCCGATCCTCTTCCATAATCTCTAAGTGACTGAGCCAACGGATTCAGTGGGATTTCATTTTTCCGATCAAATATGTCATTTTACTCCCACGGACTGCAAATAAACAGTGCCTTCTCATACCTACTGGCATTCCAAAGGTTTTGATTACGTTTGTGTTGCTGATTGATTTGTATTTTACAGAACTGGCGAATCGAGGCTCATCTCTTACCTGTTTACGTGCGGCTACTTCGGCGTGTTGCCTGGTTTATTCCCGAAAGTGCCGCATCCCTATACATACGTCACTCGCACGGTATGCTTCTATCATACCAGCCTCCCTGTTACGCAACTATATTGGGCTATCCATTTTGACGTTTCCGAAGTGTCAAAATACAGTTTGGAGTAGCTTCAATCGGTTGAGTCTATACAGTGGAGAAGATTATGTAGTGGTGCCCCTGAATAGGCATATTTATGAACAGCCGATACAAGTGCTGCAAGGTGCAGGCCATCTATCAGATAAATTCATTGCCGTAACATGCAGCCTATAAACATCCCACTGCAACATTTTCCTTCTTTGCACTGATATGTAGGTTGCTTCCATAATGATTTGCTCCGTGTATAAGTTTTGCTACCATATCGTTTTCCTGGCTCTTTTTGTCTGGGCCCGTGCAACGTCTTTCAGGGGCTTAATTATGCGCACCAAATCCTGAACGATTCCGATCGTGTAACTGTCAAATTCCGTTCTATTTTGACAGGTAGATGATTGGAATCGTTCAGGATTTGGTGCGCGTAATATAGGAGCAGTTCGGTAGCAGGTGGTCACTTGCTAAAACCGCATGCAATGAAAACATATCACCTCGGCGTGAGCTGTAACTCCGTAACATTCATTTAAATGTTGTTGAGTAGAAGAAAGTAGCCATTACTTAGATCCTTTTGATTCATGCCGCTACATGGTGCCAGTGCCGCGTAAAACATTGCGCAGTTTCAGTTAAAAATAGCGCTTATAGACGTTTCACGTTAAACCAACCGCTTTTTTTGTTTGTCAGGTGACCGACTTCGTCGTCTTGTTGTTCAAGGATTGGAAAGACCTGCGCGATGGTTACCCGGAGATTACGGAGAAGTTTTACGAGTACGCCAGGCTGGTTAAAAATAGAGAAAGGCTGTGAAGGCACTAATTTGCATTGTAAAATGGTTTTAAAGAAATCGATACAGTCAAGGAATGACGTGCCCATGACAAGTGTATGCATTTTAAAAAGTTTTTTTAGTTTTAATTTCGGTCGGGTTCCTGTTTTTGTTGTTAAACTTTATACTTAGCACTATAAAAACTTAATACTTAGCACTATAAATTACCGACACCAAGTTTGACGCTTGTGTTTATGACTGTGTTTACGATAGAGCTATTTTCAACTGACTTCCTGACCCTGTATTACAGTCGACAGCAGGTCAACCATAACATTTTTATTGAAAAGTCTAAAGTGATTTCACAATCAAAGATTAATGTGTATATGTTGATATGCTTTGGACTGTACTGCCGCGGTTCAGAGACGATATAATAGCGCCATCTTGCTCTCGCGCGACGTTTTATCGCGTTGTCGCGTCCAATACAGTGGTGGGACGGTCAGACCGACGGCGTAGAATTTTTAATGATTCATGATGCTCCTACATTTGACAGGCCTAATCGCGATTATGTATTATGGTAAACTTACCTTACCGATTATTTATTAGGTAAACTTAAGACGGCGTAGAACGTTCGTACCCTTTAAGTATGAACCTTAAAAAGCCAAACCATTAGGCTGCGGTATAAAAATATCCCAACAGAGGTCTAATTATGCGCTCTAAATCCTGATGGATTCCTGTCGTTTGCAATAGCATATAAAAAGGAATTTGACGGACGAGTGGAATCGTTCAGGATTTGTTGCGCGTAATATTTAGGAGCAGAACATCTGATTTATGGAAGTACAGTCAACGACAGATTAACCTCAATATTTTTGTTGCAAAATCACCATAATCGTAACTGATTTAAGCGTTTCATCATCATCATCATCAGTCATTTGACGCCCACTGCAGGACATAGGCCTCTTTCTTGGTTTTCATAACCATGAAGGGTTTCGCCATAATCGCCATGCTTGGCATGCGGGTTGGCGATCGCAGTATATGGTTGGAATCTCGGGAAGACGCCGCCCGTCTCCTTGTAATTAATTTCCTTAGTCGCCTTCTACGACATCCACGGAAGGAAATGGAGTGATGCTATTCTTAATCTGGCGCCACACGGATTTAAGCTTTTATGTGCTGTCAACTATACTACACGCTCCAAAATCCCTTTAGCTATAACATTATGGATTGAAGGCCTCAAAAAGTGTAAAAACGTTACGTAGGTACTCGTATTTACATGTTTACGTTTATACGAAAGATTATTTCTAAGATGCGCGATTCGTGAAACATGTCAGTTAGAATTTGTAATTTACAACATTCATGAAAAAGAAATTTTTTTTTGGTTAAACTGACTGCGCATTTTGTTTTCTTTCTAGTGGCGTTGTTTGCTTGATAATGATGAACCATGTGTTACAAAGAATGATCATTCTTCTACTTTGGACAATGCTTTATGGAAGGCTGAAGGCGTTAAGTAACGCCCGTAAGGTGCGGATTTGATAACATTAAAATAAACTGTAATTTTCCATGTTCCACACTCAGTTGACGCAACCCCTTTGGGTGCCTTTGGGGTATAACAGGAATTGCTCATTTTGAAAATAGCTCTGTAGGTGCTAACGGTTTTTTTATGGTGAAGTTGTATTTCTATTAATGTAACTTCTGTGTATAATAAAGAATATTCTGTCTATCTATATTATCCTCAGAACACAAAAAGAAGGAGAAGTGTTATAATGGCCCGTTTGCTAGAAAACCGATGTCGCCACTTACTCACACAGCTACATTTTCCTCATAATCTCTATTTGATTACAACATAAACAACCGGCTCACTATTCGCTGTTTACACAAATGAAACAGCCAATGAGAAGAGCAGCACAACATTAGTGATGGGGATAAAAAAGTACATTATCGATTATACTTAAAAAAAATCGTACATCGTACAAAAACTTTTTTGTACATTATGTCGATTTTTTTCTTGCCATCTATACCTAAATAGTAACTATTTATTTCTCTGCGTCGCGTAGTCTGTAACTACTTTATTTCGTTGTAGTAATCCTTTGCAAAAGGCTGCCTAAGCTTTTATTTTTACAGGCTTTGCCTACCAATGTGTTAATTCCTAAATATGTCAGTTTTGTTCATACCTACCTATCGTATAATTCGTGAATTCCGTTTCATCGTAAATTCTAATCATACAAATATTCTAAATGACAAAGTTTAGAGAACATTTGCTGATTTACCTACAAAATGTAGGTATGAAAACCTACATAGGCGACGAAACGACGTTGGCTGTGCCGCGCCGCTTGAATATAATTCAAAACATATCGCCTGCGTAATTTTTGTTTGAAGCGGCAAGATGCCTGCGCCTTGCCTTCACCTTATGCGCGTTTTTGTATAGCGCACACCTTAAAAAATCTAGAACTACTTATTTTAACTCGTGAATTAATTAGCAGTGACTGTAGATGTTTCTGAGCTTGGATTAAAATTTTCATTGTCTTGATGGGTGACAACTGTGATGGGTACATAAAAAACATTCTCAATAATATCACATAAATAATATTTTTATTAACTTGTGAAAAATACATTAGGTAGTAAGAACTCAAAGGGCCGGTTTCTGAATTGAGAATTTCACTAAGTAAAAACATAAGTAACGTTCTGTCACGCTCTTTTGTGAAAAAATCGAAGAGACAGCTCTACAGTTAACCATTTACTTAGCGAAATTCTCAATTCAGAAACTGGCCAAAAGAAACTTGTGAAACATAAACTTAAAGAAACTTTCGAAACACATTTACATTAAAAAGATAACATCATCATCCGACTGAGATCCTGCAGAGAATATTTTACTGTTCCCTTAAAAGGTAAATATTTATTTAGCACTTGTTGACATTGTTCAATGTTTTGCGTGATTTTTTTTTTTCAGGTTTTTTGTTCAATCGACATAAATCTACCAGTGTCTGGGCCTTCGGCAACTCGTTGCTGTATCTAAAATACAAAAAGTACGCATTTGTAAAAAATCTAATATTTTTTTATTTATACAGGGCCATTTTTAATTTAACACAATTCCTGAAACACGTCAATTAAAGTAAGTCATTTACAACAACTTTGTTTTACGACTTTTGAAAACTCGATGTTATATTTTCAACTTTGTTCATATGATTTTTCGATTTTCTAGTCTGTGGCGGCGCTATATGACCGATAAATTATGTGTTCAATCGAATGGACATTCCTCTATGTCTGACATTTATTTACAGGCGGCTTTGACATTCGCAGCATTTTTCGACAAAAAAATATCCCTTACTTCCAAGGGGATCTAAAATATTAAATAAATTATGAAAATATTAAAAACATTACCTGGTCACCTGTTATTTCTTCAGGAACGCATGTTTCAACAGTAACAATATCCGAAACTTTCTAATACGGATCTAAATAGTAAATAAATTATTAAATTATTGAAAACACTTCATTTACTTTATTTTAAATTAATCGAATTTCATTTATAAGATTAGGCTCATAAAAAATTATAAGAATATTATTTAGCACCATAACACATCACCTGACTTGTTTCTTTAGAAACACTTTCTTTTGCAGAGTTATGCGTCGTTGCGTCCATTGTCACCTGAAATAGAGAATCAGAATAAAGTAACAATCGAATATTCCACACCATGTAAAATATAATTATGCCGTAATTTTAGATATATTGGTACCTCAACATTTATGGAACTCCTTTCAAAGCAGGACCTGCCCACGTTAATATTTTTTCCACTCTTTAGCATCTGGAAACATTTCTCCGTAAAATGGATGGAGCAACCGGTATTTGATTTGAGAGGAAGCCAGTTAAGCAATCTCCCTGTATTTTCAATCCATTTATCTTTCCTATTAGGGTCTTTGGGAAACCTGAAATTAAATCTTTATTAAAAACTTTTTGAAATACGTGGTGAAAAGTAAGCCTGTTTATATTACGACAAAATCAGCCACTAAAGTAGAAGCTTCCTTAGCAAATGAGGTCCACGTGGACGGAGTCGCGGACAATAGCTACCTAGTCGTACAATATAATTGGTTCTAGTAATTTTGGAAGTCTGGACGAACGAGTGTAAATGCGACGAAGTATCGATACTTAATCAGTCTGGAAAGAAAGCAACTACCCCATCACTATGACTCCCGCTGACACCTACTGGTGACTTTGACAGTTCACGGCAAATACATGCGGCCGTACCACGAAACATCGCAATTCATCGCATAGAACAATAGTCAGTTTCGCGAGACGGTCCATTGCGGGCTTGCTTTTCCATGTTAGAAAACCTCCACGAAAATTCTACATAAAAACAGCAGTGGAGTAAACCCGACGATATAAATACGTCTCATTTATGTTCTTAGTACTGGAATGCATATTGCACAGGAAAATTATTATAATTATGATTTTTCGTAGTTTAAAGATGGATATAGTGAGTAAAATAGGCTTACCGGTGAAAAGACACTGCACTGTTATTTGAATAGCATGTATCACTGCGATTTCTGTAGGTAATCAGGCATTTTTCACATATGTTACCGCGATAGTAGGCGCGAGGCGATTGACGGCCATATTTAAACGTTTCGCCGAGGTTAGCCCAACCGGGCTAACGTTGGTCGACAGTGCCACGCCCATATGGCACTTCTCCTTCTTTTTATGTTCTGAGATATTATCCCTTATTGTTGTAGTGTATTTCTTCTTATTACGGTAGCAGACTTAGGCCGACTTACACACCACTTCTTAAATGTTACTTAAGTCGCTAATTAAATCGACTTTTGTGTAGAGAACTTTAGTTAAATGCTGTGTAAACCACATTTAAGAAAGCGGCGCAAGCCGGCCTTAGTCTAAGTTTCGTCATTATGGAATTTTAATTTCGCAGCCTAAATAGAGTAACTAATAAACGTAATTATGTTTCCATTTGGATTTCAATTACGAAACTGTCCGACACACAGGCTGCTATTCAATCTTTCAATAATAATGGATTTTAGGATGAAAGATTGACATCAGCTCTCAATCGAGTTAAAGTTCACCCTACTGAGTTATAGCACTATTAGTTTAAGAAAGGGACTGGATAAACTCCTCAGACCATTTTCAAGGTCAGGGCTGAGGAGGTTATTTATAGGGCTGTTTATTATTTAACGGGTCTAATCGCGATTGTAACTATTGAATTGCTATTTTTATTAAATAACTATTTGCCTCTCTCTCGCACAATAAGGACGGTTTTATTGTTAAAAGAAAAGCTAACAGTTATCCAGTCTGTGTTAAAGGTACGTTACTCGTGATCAGAGTTGGCATTTCACGTGTTTTAGAAATTCTTAAATACTGCTTAATTGCCAACGACAACAAGATGAAAATGAAATGCCAACTCTGATGAAAACGACATTGTTTTAAACATGTTAAGCAAAAGCAAAAGACACGCGCCAACCTTACTGGCGACTAAAGGTTATTTAGTTGTCATTCTATAAATAAATAGATATAGAGCACTTTATTGTACTTTAAAACTTTATAAAACTTTATAATCCTTAACTGTACGTATAAACCCGAAACGTGAGGAAATCGTGAGTAAGCCCGCGGCTTGGTTGGCTCCGCACGTATTGTCTTTCATGTGGGCTAGGCGGACTAAGCTGTAAGGATGGTATGGAGGTAAAACAATGTCCCAGGCACTGCAGCGTCCGAGCACTCCCTTCACTCATCTAGTGTGAGTGATGGTACCACTGGACGCTGCATAAATCATCTCTTTACGTAGACGTAGAAGGCCAAAGTTTAATCCCCAAACATTTAGCAATGAAACCTGCAAAGCCGCTTGTGTAACAGGGGCGAAATAGAAAACTGTAGCTGAGACGTAAAGAATAACGACCGCCAATATGGTGCAGCGGGAGCGGCAACTGAGTGGACTGTATTGGCGAACAATGGACAACACCAGAAGGGTGCTTGTTTGTAAGCGTTGGGGTGGACGTACCTGGATTTCACACAACTTTTCGCGACGAGCATTTTACTTTGACTTAGGGCGCTTATGCACGGGCGGCGTGTGTGCCATGTGCAGCCGTCGACACTTCTCGACGGCAGGCGTCGATGCGTTGACGGCAGCAATTGACGTCAACAAGTGTGGACGGCTGCGGTTGGCGCACGTGCCGCTCGTGCGGCCTTACCATTATTTAATTCTGAAAACATAAAATAAATGGACTTATTATTAGATCTCTCGGCTAAAGCTCTGTCAACTGCACAAAAATCAATAAATAACTTCCGCACAATACAATCACCTGTCCTAGCCCCAAACTAGGATACCCTGTGCTATGGTAACCAGGCGAGGAGATCCCATTTCAACAAATGAAGTTCGGTGGCCTCCAGTGAGAATCGAACCCACTTATTAGTATTAACCCTTTACCGCATGGATTTTTTAAAATGTTTGAAATAAATATAGGACATTCTAAATAGTAATTAAGACTTAGGAAAAATACAAATAAAAATCTAAAAGTATTAACAAAATTAGTTATTTTAGGAAACAACTTTGTTCCAAATATTATTATGGAACCCCATGCACTCGGATAAATATTTATATGTGTTCCAAATCTGGAACTTTATGCAGTGCAGGAGGTGTTACGAATATTGTTATGAATAATTAAAATTACTGTAAAAATTGTAACGAATATTTGTATTTTAAATGTTACATTGCTGATATGTACATTTTTTACTTGAAAAGAAAAACTACGTATTAGTAAAGAACCTACTTAAGTTTATTCCATAGTATTATGTCCTACGGCATACTACTACTACTATTACTACTACTACTGTGGGGTCGGGCAGCAGACATTGAGACGATCTTCATGTTACAGAAGAGAGCAATCCGATTTATTTACAAGCTATCTAGTAGGGACTCGTTAAGGGATTTCTTTAAAGAAACTAACATCTTAACAGTTGCAAGTCAATACATTTATGAAAATATAATGTATGTTAGAAAAAACATCAGCAATTTCGAAAATGTTGGTAGCCATCACAATATTGATACTATTGATAAATTGTCATTTCCACGTTTAAGACTTGCAAAAGTTAATACATCCTTTATGGGGCACTGTGTACGGTTCTACAATAAGATTCCTCAACATATATTAGAATTACCACCGACGCGGTTTAAAAAATGTATCAAGCATACTCTGTGCAAAAAAGCCTATTATAATATTAAGGATTATTTGGACGACAAGGATGTCTGGTATTTAAATAATGTTAACAGGAACGATTGTATCTAGTGTAACTTTAAGTTCAAAACTCTGTTAATTAAGCAAACCTGTTTTGAAAAGAATAAATGTGGAGTTTCTTTGTTAGCTTCTTCTCCGCATAATCAATTAATTGTGAAAGTAACAGCTTTGACGTTCATTAAGTAAACATTTTGTTTTTATAGTGAATAAAAATTTTTGACTTTGACTTTTACTTATGTACACAGAACAAATCAAAAAGTTGCGTGACGGACGAAGTACGCGAAAAATGGCGCGGCAAACTCGCTAAAGTTGTTTTGTTTCATCAAGATAACGCCCCAGCGCACAAGTCCAAAGTTGCGATGGCTGCCATCAATGATGCTGCCTTCGAATTGTTAGAACATCCTCCATATTCTCCAGACCTTGCTCCTAGTGACTTTTATCTATTTCCGAGATTGAAAAGATATCTAAGAGTCCAGAAATTCGTCGATGATGACGCAGTGATCGCCGCAGTACAAAGTTGTTTCGAGAATCATGATCAAAATTTTTTAACAAATTTAGGTTTACATAAAAGATATGCTAAGTGTACACAACAAAAAGGTGACAATGTTGAAAAATAAAATAACATTTTGCTTAAAGTTAATTGCATCTTATTCATTCTCACTACTTATGGAGCCCCCTAGTATTATTCTACAACCGGAAACTTATGCATTAAACTGTGCTTCATTCCAGACATCATTGTTATCAAAATAATGTTTTTTTTTTGTAGCCCTTTTGGCACAAACTGTACTCCCTATACTGTATTAAGTAGAGTCTTGTAATTGGCCTTCTGTTTCCTATGTTGCTGTTATTTTTTTTCCTTTGTTCTGTTATTCTATTATATTGTGCTGTTAGTCTTTAAAATAAAATAAATAAATAAAGTGTGCATTACACATTTTTTTAACTACGTTTCTGGTAAATTTATTATATCTCCAGGTAGATACCCACATTAACTAAGCACTTAACTCTATAAAATAATAAATATTTTTCGGTTAGTACTCAGATTTTGACTAGAAACTTTTAGCTGAGTGTTGAGTCCAAAATGTGAGAGGTACTGAATTTAATCCACGCCTGCAGCTTCCTAAACTCACGGAAGATAAAATAATTTGCCCCTAAACGACTTATCCCAATAATATTCTGCCCTTATCATCGTTTTTTTAACATTTCGACTGGGAAGGATGGGGCCGTCCTAAGTGGGACAGGTGGATGGAACTTGAAACGGTAGGTATATGATGATACACTTTACTGGACGCTGCACGCTTCCGCTTTTTAACTGAATTCTGTATTGTATTAAAAGAGATATATACAAAAGCGAGCTTAATATGAGATTGTATGATCTTCCAGCTCACCCACATCGTTCACAATATTTGCATGCTCAAAATTACGCGTTAAGCTTGTTGTTGTGCTCTTATTAGAGAGACCGTAGTCTCTCTACTACGAGATCGAGATGTTAGAGATTCCATTTTGAAATTGATTTATTAAGACAAAGTAAAAAATAATCGGTAAAGTTCCATAGATCATTTTGAATATATCATCATCATCAACCCATTATGTCCCCACCGAGGGGCACGGGTCTCTTCCCTGAGGAAGGTATAGGCCATACTCCACCACGGGGGCCAAGTCCGGATTGGTGGAGGCTTGTAGACTAGTGGCTCGTCTACTGTCAGAAGTTGTCAAGCCGCCCTAAGGCCTCTGACTTGGCTTAACGACTGCCATCTATCGATGGCAGCCGGCACCAACAGCTTAACGTGCCTTGCGAAGCACGGAACCGCTCGGAAAAATGCCACTAGCGTTAGGCATAGACGGCGACCCATCCATGCACTGAAGCGCCCTGTGTTGCTTAACCTTCGTGATCGTTTAAGATCACTCAGGCGGCCGGGGCTACGAGCGGAATATACAATAACATGTTTTTATTTCAGAATACGCAGTTCCACAATATAAAAATAAAAATCGGTTAATGTCGCGCTGAACCGAATGCCAATGTTGCTACAGTGAATCCACATCCACTGACACGACAAAATCTCATTTTTGGAGACCCATAGTCGGTTCCAAAATGAGGCAACTCTGCTACGGACAATGGCGAAGAAATCTGGTACCCTGGCCGAAACAAACATTTCGGCTGTCCCAAAAATAAACACAGAAACGGACATTTTTTTTAAAAACCGAGAACGGAACCCACCAGTCACCAATAGTGAATATATCTCGGTTTTGAAAAAAAATGTCCCTTGCTGTGTTTATGTATAAGGAATAGCTTGCCTCTAGACATCCGACATCCGACAGGCCCCGTCGCTCGAAATATTCAAAACAAAAGTTTATCGTCACTAACTAAATCTCCAGCATTTGTCTCAATTTATTATAAGTATATCACAATGTATTTCCTAAATCTGTAGGTTTATGTATTTATTTATTGTATCAAGTATTTATTTATTATTAAGTTCTATTTGTATAATATTTCCCTCCTATTATATTTTATATATCTAGGTCTTAATAAGTAATTAGTAAGTACATTTAATATTTTACGAGTAAGTTGCAATACCGGTTAATGTTTTCTTCATAACTTAGGTTCGCTGGTAGATAATGCTAAGTAGCATTAAGCTCGCTTATGTGCAAAACCGTCTGTTTAACTCCTGAACTGCCCTCGCGGAATGGAACGTATAGGTGGCCCATACTAAGTTGGACACAGATCTGTGTCGCGGCAGACGAGTGGTTAAATGCAATAAAGGATTTACTAATAATAATATATTTGGGAGCGCCGAAATGTTTGTTTCGGCCAGGGTACCGGATTTCTTTGCCATTGTCGGCAGTCGCATTAATATACGAGGATGGCCCGACGGTGAAGAGTCCTAATCAGTGGGCGGCTTTCATAAGTTGTTTAGGTAGATACGATACGATTCTAGATGCATTCCTATAAAACTTTACACCGTGTAACTTTGAAACACAATATTTTGTATGTCGCTCGTCTCCTAGGCGTGGTTCCGCAAAAAAAATGCAGCAAATAGTATTCAATTGTTATTTTCAAGGTCAGGACTGAGGAGGATATTAGGCTAAGCGGTTGTAGCGCGGCGGTAAAACGTCAGCCTCTCATTCGGGGGGTCGTCGGTTCGAAACCCGGTATGTACCAACGACTTGATAACATAGAATGTTACGTACATTTGTGAAGTTGTAGTAGCAATACCTTTCGATAACCGTGAAGGAAAATATCGTGAGGAAACCTGAGTGTTTGAGTGTTTCATATGCCTCAGTGTTTCAAATCGCCAATCCGCGGTGGGCACGCGTGGTAATTAAGCCCATATTATTTATCTGATAGAAGGCTGAGTGTGAGGGATTTATAGACGTTCTATACACGTCGCACTCCAAGGCCCTGGAGTGTGACGTGTATGAGCTATAATACCTACATAAAAAATGTATTCATCATCAACCCATTATGTCCCCACCGAGGGGCACGGGTCTCTTCCCTGAGGAAGGTATAGGTCATACTCCACCACGGGGGCCAAGTTCGGATTGGCGGAGGCTTGTAGACTAGTGGCTCGTCTACTGTCAGAAGTTGTCAAGCCGCCCTAAGGCCTCTGACTTGGCTTAACGACTGCCATCTATCGACGGCAGCCGGCACCAACAGCTTAACGTGCCTTGCGAAGCACGGAACCGCTCGGAAAAATGCCACTAGCGTTAGGCTTAGACGGCGACCTATCCATGCACTGAACGCGCCCTGTGTTGCTTAACCTTCGTGATCGTTCAAGATCACTCAGGCAGCCGGGGCTACGAGCGATTCTAAAAAAAAAAATAAAAAATGTATACTCCTTTATTAAAACCCAGTACAAGATCCGAATCCTGAGGCAAACTTTACCTTCGGTATCAATTAGGACACCGGAACGGAGAAGCAAAAAGTTCTTTATAGCTGCGTTAACAATACCAATTTGCGCTTAGGAAAAAAACACAATATTTTTTCGCTTAGCCTCCTCGGGAGGGCTCTAACTTGGACGCTTTAAAGGGAGGAAATTAAGACAGCGCCCATTTTGTTTTTATTTGTGTTTCATTCGGCTTCTTCGTTTATGGACTTTCGGCGAATAAATACTGCAAGGGCGCTTTATCTTGAAAAAGCCACAAAAATGTTCCTACTACACTTCAGTCTTTGTTATTATTGTTGAGTTTAAGGCTAAGAATATTTCGGAAAGGTTCGTTTTCAAGGCGAACGCGCTTTCCAAATAGAAGTAAATTAATGTTAATCTTGGCATGAATAAATCTCACCTTTCGAAATTGCTACTTTAATTATTTCAATTATTAGTGCTAGAATCGCGGTGCTAGCGGTGGTAGCCTAGTGGGTAGAACCTCGGACTCGGAAGTGGGAGACCCAGGTTCGATCCCCGGTGCGGGCATGTACCTATGACTTGGTTGAGGAAAACTGTGGAAGAAAACATCGTGAGGAAACCTGAGTGTCTGACCTATTCACATACCTCAGCGCTTGAAATCGCCAATCTGCGGTGGGCACGCGTGGTGATTAAGGCCATAGTCTCTCCCTGAGAGAAGGCGTGTGCGCTACAGTGGGACCATGGGAGGTATATATTGGTTCAGTATCGGAATCGGTTAAATACATAAAGCAGCTACGCCTGCGTATGATTGATCGAAAATTCTTTGTTGCATAATAAAACATTTGTACATAGGTGAGCTTAACACTGGCGTTTGTCACTTGCCACAATTTTGAAAAACCTCTTCAGTTTCTCGACAGTGACACAATGATGTATGTACCTAGTTGTTTATGAAGCAGAAGCACCCTTATATTTCGGACAATATCAAAAAAATACTTCTGGAACAAAACTTGTATGTACATGTAGTAAGATACTTACAACTTACCCTAATGGCGTGTTTAAGTAGTTGCGTAATTTAAGGGTGTCGAAATATACGCTTTAACTTAGAAGTTTAATTTTTTCACAGCTTCAAGGGACTGTAGACCTGAGAATATGGTTTTTTTATTTCAACTTGATACCTCCACGCGTTCCCGAGATAAAGGGTCTTGACGGACAGACGGACAGTCGGACGGACGGACAGACGGACGGATAACAAAGTGAACCTATAGAGGTTCCGTTTTCCTTTTTGAGGTACGGAACCCTAAAAAGTGATAGAAATGCACGATGGAGAGAATGAAAAGACTCCTTTTGTCACAGAACAAAAAAAAAGGTTCTGTGCTTTTTGTGAACAATATCTGTAAGAAGTTTGTTTTTATTAACAGTAACTGATGTAATCGGGCTACAAATTTCAATTTGACAGAATTTTCAAAAAAGCTACATCAAAAGCGTCATGCTCGCCTTTGTCATAATTATTTAAACAGACACAGTACAGACTTAAAACATCTTAAAAAAGTATCCATAGCTACATAAACAGCCTAAATACGTCCCACTGTAGGGCACAGACCTTCTCTCGGGGAGAGAGTATGGGCTTAATCACCACGCGTGCCCAGCTCGGATTGCCGATTTCAAGCGCTGAGGAATAGCTCAGACACTCAGGTTTCCTCACGATGTTTTCCTTCACAGTTAGCGAGTGGTATTGCTACT
This sequence comes from Yponomeuta malinellus, assembly GCA_947308005.1. Lineage (NCBI taxonomy): Eukaryota > Metazoa > Arthropoda > Insecta > Lepidoptera > Yponomeutidae > Yponomeuta > Yponomeuta malinellus. The sequence goes on along the minus strand of OX371006.1, from coordinate 6,226,860 downwards.
ATAACGGGGTCAGATACCTCGCGGTTAACCAGTTGCGGGGTCAGTTGCCTCGTGGTTAACCAGTTGCCAAGCTGGCCTAAGTTGGCAAACCATTTCAGATGAATCCTACCAGGTGGAGCTATGCTCTAGATACCTGATTCGAAACAATCCGTACAATACAAAACAGATCCACAGCTAACTGGCGGCAAACTGTGCCACTTAACTCTGAATTATAAGATTAAATTCTGATTAAACAGAAGCATGTATTTTCTGACGCCTCCCCTCACCTTATTAATTCCAGCGCGATGAGGCGCAAATTAAACGCCACGTTAGGACGCTAAAAACGACCTTATATTTCCTTATTTGCTATCCGATACGCCTTTTAATAAAGAAGATGAGATAAATTGGCTCTTTAAGGAGCTTTTGGCTTGAAGATTGGATTTTCGGAAGGCCGATTGGTCGGGAATCACCCTCCGGAGTGCTGGTTGGCTTTCTCAATGGGCTGTTGAGGAGCTGAAAAGTTTCTGAAGAGGTTAATGAAAATTCTTTTTTTAAATACATATTTAGACAAGAATATTTATTATTTATTGGTGCAATCATAATTTTGATACTATTTGAGAATTCAGCTTCATAGATTCAAATAAACAAATGTTGAAGAAGACAAGTCAATAAAGACAAAAATACCGTCTTCAAAATATGCACTGAACAGTTACTTAAGTTCGTTAATTATGACACTAGATGGCGCCAACTTTATTCTTTAATATCGTTTAGTTAAGTTCATAGAACAAAAGTTCATAACATTGTGATGATGCCTTAGCAAATATTATTTTCATGGATCCCAACGACAGGTCTTGACCAAATTTATATGGGAGCAACGTTGAGGTACATTGAAGATTAAACGATATAATCAGGGAATCAATCTGTCACGTTGCTTTCGGGTTTTCTTAGTACAAATAAAACAACATGGGGATCAAAATAAACGTATTAAGTTAGTAGGAACTTATTATTTAATAAATCAAGTTTTTATTTTGACACCATGTTCTCTCTTTTTTCTGTCTTTTCAATATCTATTTGTATACTTTCGAAACATATACTGAATTTTACACTTGGACAATGCCCATGAGAGGTATTATGTAGTATTATGTCATACGGTATACTACTATGGGGCCGGGCAGCAGACATTGAGACTATCTTCATCTTGCAGAAGAGAGCCATCCGATTTATTTACAAGTTAGGTAGTAGGGATTCGCTAAGAGATTTCTTCAAAGAAACCAACATCTTAACAGTTGCATGTCAATACATTTATGAAAATATTATGTACGTTAGAAAAAATATCAAAGACTTCGAAAATGTTGGTGGCCACCATAATGTTAATACTAGAAATAAACATAAATTGTCATTTCCACTATTTAGACTTGCAAAAGTTAACACATCCTTTATTATGGGGCACTGTATAAGGTTCTACAACAAAATTCCTCAAGATATATTAGAGTTACCTCCAACGCGATTTAAAAAATGTGTTAAGCACATTCTGTGCAAAAAGGCTTACTATAACATCAAGGATTATTTAGAAGACAAAGATGTTTGGCATTAAACAGTAGATTAATATTATTTAAAGGACGATCGTGACTAGTGTTCAACACATTCATGACTAATATTTTAAGTTGAAAACTCTGTTAATTAAGTTAAAACGTGTTTTGAAAAGAATAAATGTGGAGTTTCTTTGTTAGCTTCTTCTCCACATAATCCATTAATTGTGAAACTAACAACTTTGACGTTCATTAAGTAAACATTCTGTTTTTACGATGAATGAAAATATTTGAATTGAATTGAAAAAAAAAGAGGGATATTGGTCTCACTCTCATTTTTTCTTTATCTTTTTCCAACTATTTTATAAGTCTTTTCGGCTTATTTCACCTCATAGTACTATGCGGTGGTAGCCCAGTGGGTAGAACAATGGACTCGGAACCGAGAGACCACGTTCGTTTCCCAGTGCGGGCAGGAACCTACCTATCATTTTGTTTATTTTTAATAGTAGATTATGTACTAAGGGAATAAAACCATGTATTATGTCATGGGCGGCATATTGAACCCTGAGCGGAGCGAAGGACTCCGAGTTAACTCGCGAGCGCAGCGAGGGAGTTAAATTTTAACTCCTGAGCGAAGCGAGGGAGTTATGTAGAGTCCTGAGTGAAGCGAGGGGTTCATACCGCCCGAGACTAAGACATGTTTTATTCCAGAGGTGAATACTCTACTTTTCACACCATCTGGGAGACAATAAAAAGACAGGGCTGCATAAGTTGAAAATATGTATTAAAACCTGAAATTAAATATAAAGTCCACACTCTTTTACGGCTTAGCAACTTAAATTGAATATAACTTTTAAATTCGTATTTGCAATTCGCGCCTTTTTTTCTTTTTTTTGTTGGTGTTTCGCGCGGTCACAGGACACAGTATTTCAGAAAAAAAAGAAAAAAAAGAGGTGAGTTTCGAACAACAATTCGAATTTCGAATTGCAATGCGGGGCTTCTCCATAGTTTTCATGCGAATTTTGACATTCTAAATTCAAATCACTTTATTCCCTAGGGAAATTCTTCATTATTATTGCCCTCGAGAGACAAGGCCATGCTTTACGATGATATTTGACGGTACGTAATAAGGCATTGTCGAGCAGGAGGTGTGAAAAGTTTCTTACATCTGCGAGTTTGTAGTAGCAATATCACACGCTAACTGTGAAGGAAAATATCGTAAGGAAAACCGCTCCGCACGTAGTGACTTGTCTTTCCTCTGGGTTAGACAGACTAAGCTGTCAGAATGGTATAGGTGCTGTGCAAGCCTACTCCATCTAAAAACAATGTCCCAGGTACTGCAGCGTCCGATTGGACCCTTCACTCATCTTGAGTGAGTGAAGGTGCCACTGGACGCTGCATAAATCATCTCATTTCGTAGATGCAAAGGCCAAAGTTTAGTATTGGAAAAGAACCCGATATGGTTGGTTTTCATTTTCATTTCCTTGCAACTGCCAATCGGAAACGTTTCTTTAGTAACACAAAGAAGCATTACCTTGAAAGCAATTCCATTTTGTGAATTTTTCATCGCATTATGACCGCCATAAAGTGTGAACACTTTACTGCGTACCCGAGGCGATGGTGCTAATAAAACTGGCACATTCAATTATCGCTTTATTACTAATGTCTTTAGTGTCGGAATCAATTTGTATGTTTTATGATCTCGGGCGAATCTGGTAGAATATGAAGAATAATAAAATGTTCCAGGAATTATCCAGTTCCAGCGCTTCTACATAATGCTTCTTTCACCTTACACTACTTAGACTTAAGACTCTCATCGCATATTGAAGGGGGCACCTGCATTCAAGTGCATTCACTGTATTACCTTCCATTATTAAACGACTACACAATGCGAACTTCAGAAGCGAGTCGCTGGAGGTTTACCGAAGTGTGGATGTGACTTCTTAAGTTGGAAGTTGGCGCGCGTAATGTTTTTCATCTTTTGTCAAGTGAAAATAGGTAACTTGCTTAAAACTTAGAATAAATTGACAATATTTTTATGCCTTAGAAGACGTACAAAAACTCAGAAATTATTGTAAATATAAAAAGGTTTTTCAGTTCTCAAAAAATGCGAAAAATCAATATACCTACCCCAATAATAAAAAAAATATTAGCATAGATGTAGACTTACATAAAATAATAGTTTACAAGATAAAACATTATTTAACAATAATTTTTATCATTTTTATACAATATAGTAAATTAAATGATCAACTGTTAGAGCGTTTTTTTAGAAAGCGTTTTTGTTTTTGCTAAAAGTACCTTTATTTTTAAATTGTAAACGCAGCAATAACGCAGGAAAACACCATAAATTTTATAAGTAGTGGAGGTCAACTAATAAAGTTTTTCTCTAATGATAACGGATTTCAAATAAAGAACTTGCGTCTAACTTATATTGGAGTGATATTACTTTTATCTACACTCATATCATAATCTTCAAATTAAGAATTCAAAGGTAAACACATGTTAACAGGCTTTAAACAATACATACTCGTAACTTTAAAGAAAATAAAAAAAAAGTGTAATATAAAGTTAAATTAAAGGTCAGATTTTTCACTTTATGTTACAGTGATTTTTTTTAAAGTGTTGCTGTGATCACGGAACAAAACTTAAGTTTTTTTTTTAATTTCAAAAGTTGACTCTATAAAAAACCTAATTTCATTTTCGTGGTACCAAAAGTGCAACTAAAAATACCTTAAATTGCGTGCGCAAAACTGAGTGCAGACGATTGAATGTCAAGATACCTTTGTCGAAATTGCGCCATTTTGTTTCAAAAATTTCATTATGAGTGTAGATAAAGTAGTGTGTGAGACTGCACATAACTTGATATTAATACACTCGCGAATGTTATGAAAAAACTCGCCAAATCTCGTTTTTTAAAATCTCGCTCGTGTTTTAATAACCCTCATTATGTGACAGTCACATAAACTACTATTATACCATAGAAATCATATAAAAACCTAGGAAAATTTCAAAACTAAAACAATATGTTTTTTTCCGGGTTTTCGGGGTCACAAAATATGCAAAAAATTAACTTACTTTAATAACATAAAAGTTATTACATTTCGTTTTGTCATTGAATTCTGAACGTTTTCTTATAAGGGTGTACATGCAGAATCATCCGCGTAGCGCCGGATTAAGAATAGCGTCACTCCATTTCCATTGAAGTGGGACATATTATTATAGGCTATATAAAAAAAAAAAATTCGGAAGAATTGTAAGATTTGTAAGTCATTCCCCGCTTCCCCCGCCAATGAGACTCAAAATACGTTTATGCGCAGTCAAGTTATTTGCCGGGCAAATAACTTCCTTAGATTCCGTGGATTTCGTAGAAGGCGACTAAGGAAATAAATTACCAGGAGACGGGCAGCAGCATCTTTTTGAAATTCCAACTCGACTTTTGGCGATCGTTAACCCGCCTCCCAAGCATGGCGTTTATGGCAAACGTTTATGGTTATGAAAACCATGAGGGAGGCCTATGTCCTGCAGTGGGCGTCAAATGGCTGATGATGATGATGATGATATAGGGCGTTACGTTAGGGAGTGACGTCATAGTATAAGGTCGATTTGTATGGCGCGTTTTAGTACCACGTGACTATATTGACTTTTCGACTGGCTATATTACAAAAAGTAAGAAAGAAAAGAAAGAAAGAAAGAAAAAAAGAGGATATTTATTTAAATTGTCACAGAAACACAAAGTAAACGTAAAGGCACACAAACAAAAGACACGAACGTCAACAGAAAAAAAATACAACAAAACAATCGTGAAGAGAACATGTGAGGCATATAGAGTCAAAGGCAGCAGAGAAAAAGAATACCACGTTTATTTATCTTTTAAAGTGTCTTCTCCTATTCCATTTAAACATTTTTAGTGCAAGTTCTTCATTGTGAATCCAACCCCCATAATTGTTGGCAATCATAATATCGAGTGGCAGTAGGCAACTAAAAGATAAAATTTTTAGCCTCCCTTACCTACGAGTACTTATTCATTAGACGTCGTTAATCAAGATGAAATTTTCAGATACCTATTAACCAATTTATGCGAGTACTTGCTAATTACCCATCTTGTGCGTAATAAAGTGTTATATTAACGAAGCGCTTGGGATCAATGTACAGTCAATAGCACATTTGCCTTTAAATCTGAATTCAACTCTATATTTTTAACATAAGAGCCCAATGCCGAAATGTAAGGGTTGTTTTAGATGTTGAGCTTACAGTCTATGAGTCCCACTTCACGTCCTTGCTCAGTTCCCATTAAATTGTTAAACAAATTGTTTTTTGCCTTTAATCTAAGAAGAGCTACTTAATTAATATGCTATCGTAGGAAGGCCTCTCACGAAGCGATTTCCATACAAACGTCGTTTGGTATTTTATTTATCCATAAACGACATGCCGGATCTTATTTTAAACAAAGTACTGAGAAAACGTTCTTTATCTTTGTTTTTACTCTATTTCAGTATTTGGGGTCGGCTCTGCTCATTCGTTTTCCCGAGGATTTTCAGTCCTGGGTGGTATTTTCGCTCCTCGGGCACGCTCCACGTCCTTCGCTATTGAAGAGCACCAGGTATTTTATAGATATCCTGTAGCTCTCCTGATTCTTGTTTGATTAGTATGGGATCTCTAGTGCTTGTTTAGCAAGACGGTTGTCTTTTCGTCATATCACATGTCTGTACCATCTAAGCCGTGCCTCATTAAGCTTCCTTGGGATTGGCATCCACGTTCAAACGCCTCTAATAACAGAAACAATGTAGGAAACCCGTTTTTAATTAATTTTAACAACTCATCTTGTCAGATGATAGACGAGGATAGGATAGACTAGTAGGATAGACGTTGGTGGTTTTTTATTGGGTTCATAAACAGGTTTCGTTATTTTTATACGAATAGCCAGGCTATTTATTTCGTATTTCAAACAAATGCCTACCACTGTTGCAAACTATATTTTTTAAAAGATCTGTCAGGTTCGTGGCAAGTGGCAGTCCCTGGTCTGGTTTGTGTACGTATGTATTTTTTAAAAGTGGTTTTTGCCAAAACATGACTTTTGAAAGTCCTCCGTACTAAATCGAAACCTGTGTTACAAGGTACACCGCTATTCATTGTTGCGTTGCTAAGCTTAATGAATAAAATACAACTATAACAATGAATAAACTACAACTATGCTTTCTTAAGTTTAAGTGTAATACAACAATAAAACATAGATACATAAACTCACCGCTGTATCTTGGATGAATAGACAAAGACCAGAGTTAGCCATTTGCGACTTGTGCATGCATATAAGAACAAATTTATTTAAAGGCTAGAATTACCTATATCTAAATTATTTTTTACCTATTTATTTAATTTCTATGTTTAGTAAGTCTGACGAACAGTGATAGAAACTGCTGAATTAATTTGAATTTAATAGGTATAGTAGAGAAGTAGAGCATATTCTGGAATCAAATATTAGATATTTTGGAAGATATATAAATATATGCTAACTTCTGCAAGGAATTTAAAATTTTTACATATCTCTTGCTCTGTAAGTAGTCACTTACTTCCCTGAATGCCGGGGTGTATGGATATCATTACAGCATAGGTTTCAAAACATACCATGTAATGTTAACATTACAGTATAGGTTTTGGAATTTGAAAAAAGAACTGTCATACTCATACTGCAAGAAGAATATTTTTTAAAACTTGATATATTTTTTTCTCGGTATCGATTATTTACTCGAATCGGAATCGAGACAATTTATATTAGAATTTATGAAGATTTTATTTTAAATATCGAACTATTTGTTTTGCACTCACATCGTATGTTAATTGAAATCGATTTAAAAATCAAACTGGCCAGCACGATTTGACGCGCTTGCGTGCCATAAAATCGTGAAGAGTAAAAAAAGTCAGTCGACTAGGTAGGCGCGAAAGTAAATTTTTTTCGTGTTTTGGAGTTCTTTCTCAAAAGTCCTGCTTTCTTGTTTTTTTACTTACCTCACAATCGATATGTAAAGCAGAGTGTTTACCTCGGGTGTAAGCATCAATTGCACACTCGGGCTAATTAGCGCCCTCGCTGCGCTCGGGCGCCAAAAACATCGTATGCAATTGTTGTCATACAGTCCTTGGTTAACAATCTACTATTGTTTATCGCGATTAACAAATCGATTCCCTTTCAGATTACCTTCCTAACTACACTCCATAGATAAGGCCACATATACGTATACACCCATGAGACGTGGCAAAAGCAGAGCTGTAATACGAACAAACTTGTACGGGAGTTAAAGTCTTTATTACAGTATCTTTTAATCTGACGACGATCCGACCAAGTTTTCGCGCGAGGAAACTTCATCTCGTGTAAGGGTATTTACAGTTCGATTGAATCGTCGACTCAAAGTTGCACAAAGAGCCATTGTACAAGCCATGCTACGCCTCAGAATATGCTTCCGCTTTTTTTTACACAAAGGAAAAATATTTACACACGCCATGAGCGTAACATGAACGAGCACATAGACGATTTCCATAGAAATTTATTCCAGTCAGCCAGAAGCCGCGAAACGATAATTTTAAAGAGGTAGGAGAATAATGTGTGCGCATTAACGAAATTGATAAGTAAATAAGAGGGCACATTCCTTAAAATACCAAGATAAAAGAATAAAATTAAGTATTTAAACTGTTGTTAACTTAATAACGGATAAACTTACTTGGTGTAACAATGTGTGGTGCTTACGAAAGTTTTAATTTGAATATTATAAACTACTTACAACTATTACTTGATACAGAATAAATGTTGCCAACCAATGTCGGACGATGGTCCACGAATTTTGTGAACGAATCTCGAGTCTGATGCATCGACGGGTGGGACTCCTGGGACATCGAATTGTCATAGTAAACCATGAATGTAGTTCTGTGAAACAGGTCCCTTGGCGAGGCCAGAAAACTGCAGGTGGATTTTAGTGGGTAGATCAATAGCCCGATGATGGTCGGACGATGTGATCAAGTTGACAGAGGGGCGAGAGACCGTGAAAGAAGGCATGATGGACAAAAATCTATACCCAGCAGTGGGCAGAGGTGGGATGATGTTTCTAATAGTGGAGACTTATATTTGGTCTTCTGTATGTCTAAAGATTTTGTTATTCATTGTTACGTGCTGTGAGTCTTCGTAAAGTTGAATAAAAAAAAAATATGATTATGATCTTTGTAACGTCAGGAAACCAAGCATGGACTGAAATAATGTGTTATTGATATAACTCAAAACCCGATGACAGATTTTTTAGTATTCATCGATAAAAAATAATTATACCAACTCCAATAAGCACCATTCGTTTACAACTCTTAATTTAGCTTTTTTCTTTTTCATACAAATTTGAGACTAACTTTAAGATTGTACGATAACTTCGGACGTTTGCTTATTAGGTGAAATATTTATTTGCAAAAATCACACACAGGATACGAAATTTTTAAAACATTTTTTTTTGCAAAAAGTTTCCTCCTTTATGCAGAAAAAATCTAATACATAAGAAACTTGTGTCACAGTGTTGGTTATCGAACTTCTCCGTAACGGCTTCACCAATTTTTATGAACTTTTTGTATATATTTGGTAGGTCTGAGATAGGCCGTAAGCTGATCAATATGGCAAAACAACGTTTGCAGAGTCAGCTAGTAATACTATAAAAATGTCAACTTTTTTAAATTCAATTCATTCACAAAGAGCTTCGTCAGAAGCTCACGAGAAGCGGTTTAATTATATTATAAACAAACGCCTTTTAGATTTTGGTTACAGTCACTCGGGATTTGATTACTCGTAATGTGTAGAATTCCAAATGACCCGATCGGACCACCATAACAATGGTTTTTAACCGATTTCAAACAGGTTAAAACTCTAATTTGAAAAAAATCCTATTTAGACGCTAAAAATTCCACCCATGCCGGGACTTGAACCCGCGACCTCTGGCTCACCCAACTGAGCTAATGGGCAAGTGCAAGCATCGATGAAATTTCGAGCCTCAGCACGGGTTAGTGCAACAAAAAGAATATTACTCTAATTTGGTCAAAATTTTACTGACTTTTTGCTTGGAGCAGTTGGATCCTACCTTAATGTTACTGACGGGTGGACTGTATGGAAAACTTGTAAAGAAACTAATTAAAGAGCTAATATAAGATTTAATGAGAAAATGTAGGGGAGAAAATGGTTTGAGACAATGAGACAATGACATTAACAAAATATGACAGAAAAAATGATATGAAGCAAAAAGATCCGTAACACTTAAGTTGATATTGACATCTTATTTGTGAAAATCGTATCATATAAATTCCCTTTTCGCTTGCTGCGCCCTCACACTTTGCCTGTTTTATCAGCTGATATGTGATGAAATCCCCTTTAACTTTTACTGAAAGATTAAATTAAAGTTAGGAAGAGGGGGTTAGTCCATTACCGCTTGAAGGCTAATACACTTGGGCGGTAAACAGGCTACAGTTATAACAGCCGGAAAAGTTGCCGGACAATTTTATTACTCGAAAAAAGGTCCATGAATTCAAGACATTGCATTAATAATATATTAAAAAAATATATCCTAAATGATAAGTTTCCTAATGTAAGGAAAAAGTAGTGCGTACCTAATACATCCAGACTGACGCTATTTGTACAAATGTACAGTGGCCCCCAGTGGGAATCGAACCCACGACCTCCGGCATAGTAATCAGACGTAATGCCGCTAGACCAACGAGGCAGTCTAAATTATATTAAAAACATTAATCATAAACGTCACTCATAGTAAAATTAGCAACTCTTTTCCAAAATCCACTCAATTATGATTATATATTGTACAACCAAGCAAACTCTCGTACACGCCATAACCAAGTCATTGCATCTACCCTGCCCACCCTTGTTCTTAGTCAGCTCAATGAGCCTAGTGCGGGCTAAATTAGTAAGTTTGCGCTGACATTGCACCAATTAGCCTGTGTGTGCCAGTAAAAGGGGTGTGATACACGGGTTTATCTCAGACAGGTTTGATGAAGACAATAAAAGCAACTTTATTTACTTTGAAACTTTTGATACCTTTTAATTGACTAACCATACTGTCAAAGTTATTGATGTTCATCAATAACTTGCTATTATATCACCTTTGTTGAATTAAAATGAATACAAAAAGTTTAGTTTACAGTTCATTCCTACTGATCAACGATTAAGGAAAGAAGTTAATTATACTATAATTAAAGAAGTTAATTATAGTTAATTAAGGGCTTAATCGCGATTATAACTATGTGTGAGTATCGCGAGACATACTCGTAGATAGTAAAGTTTAAATTGTTTTTTTGGAAAAAGATCTCTGTCAGTAAATTTAAACAATTCATATATAAATAAATAGCCTATGTGCTAATCCAAACTATAATCAATCTCTGTGCAAAATTTCATCCGGATCCGTTCAGCCCTTTTGCGTGACAGTGTAACAAACATCCATCCATACAGGCGAACTTTCGCATATATACCGTTATCTTTGTATTTGGTAACTTGTATACCAGCTTTCAATTTATATATTTGCAAGTAAAAGTAAGAATATTTAGTAGTCTCTTTGAAAAGCGAATAGGTACATCGAGACCTCTCGTCCGAGCGCATGTTACTGACCAAAAAATAATATAAAAAGTTACATGAACCACCTGTTTCGGCAATTCGATCATGGCCTATGTCTTCATTTACCTACCATAGAAAGAAAGAAAGGGAGAAAGAGAGAGAGAGAGCCAGAGAGAGAGAGAGAGAAAGAGAGAAAGAGAGAAAGAGAGAAAGAGAGAAAGAGAGAAAGAGAGAAAGAGAGAAAGAGAGAAAGAGAGAAAGAGAGAAAGAGAGAAAGAGAGAGAGAAAAGAGAGAAAGAGAGAGAGAAAGAGAGAAAGAGAGAAAGAGATAAAGAGAGAAAGAGAGAAAGAAAGAAAGAAAGAAAGAAAGAAAGAAAGAAAGAAAGAAAGAAAGAAAGAAAGAAAGAAAGAAAAAAAGATTTATGCAAATTGTCACGGAAACACAGAATAAACAAGTAGGTGAGCAAACAAAATACAGGAAAATCAACAAAACAGAAAAAACACAAATCGTGAAGAGAACATGTAAGGTACACAGAATCGAACCTTCGACTCCAGACTAAAGAACTCGCACATATCTCAAGATTGTTTCGTATCATATCTGCTGGTGTATGACTACTATTAGCCCTGTACATCAGTAAGGAGTTAATGAGTGTCGCGGATTAACAAGCGCCACCGTTTATATGCCCATTAGGCTGTACCATTAGTATGCCGCGTTCAGACGACTCCTAATGCAAGGACGAAAGGCACTGAGATGCAAAAATAACTAAACTAGTAAAATTATAAATAAATAAAGATTAGACAAAATACGACGAAATGTCCATATTATTTAGAAAAACAAATGTATCGTGGTTGTAACCAGAGCCAAAAATGGAAATGAGAGGTTCCATAGTCTAGCAGTATGACGTCTGATTGCGGTATGAGGCCGTGGATTCGATTCCCACTTGGGGCCGGCGTACATTTGTACACATGGCATTAGCCTGTGTGTATTTCCATGTTTGTGATGCCCCTGCCTAGTTACCATAGCACAGGGTATCCCAGTTTGGGACCAGGACAACTTATTTGGTAAAACTTACTTGTATTATACGAGTAAAACAAAATATATGCAGAAAACTTCGCTATAAAATAGCAACTAACATTACTAAAATTATGTATGGAACAAGTTTTTTCGCGATTTCAAAGTTTTTTCCATAGCGAAAGTTATTCACATTGACTTGTACAATCCACCATTTTGGATGTATAAGAAGATTTTGTTTGTATAATAAAGAAAAATAATAATATCTATTATAAAATTATTTTTTACAAAGCTCTAAGTGGAAAAATTACAGCACGGTAATGCTGTTATTCTTCTGTATTTACTGAACTGGAATTTTTCTTATGAATTTATTTTAAAAATAATCAAAGTTTGATGAAAATATCTTTACTTATGATTTACTCTCCTTGAGAGAAGGCCTGTGCCCTACAGTGGGACGCATATAGGCTGATTAATCTGATTATGCTATGATTTACACAAAATGATAAAAAGTAAAACTGGCTGGGTCACGCATAAAACAGATCTCAAGTCACTTTTAATGCAAACAACAAAAAAAAATGCTTGAACTTTAATCAAACACATGTTGTCATAAAAAAATTGGAAGCTTTAATTCCGCTAGTGTAGTGGGAACCTTTGGGTCGGATGTGTCCCGGGGCGGCTTATTCTCTTAGTGATTTTTTAGTTGGTGCTTTCTTATGTTTTGTATTAATTTTCCATTTTTATGTTTCAATAAGCTTTGTGAGAATTAATTTAATTTTAAAATGTTGACAATTTTATAGTTTTTTTTTTCCTTTTTTATGTTTGACGAATCCTTATGCAAATTGACTTAATTTTAAAATTTTGATCTTTTGTGCATGATTTTTTAAAATAAATGAGCCCGAGCTGTCGGAGTAATGCATGTAAATGCGGACTTATGTTACGACCAGATACTGCTGCGCGAAAATCCCTTTTTGTCGGTGCAATTTTCGGTTTTAATTACACCCTGATTGGCGTGAAGTGGAGAGCTTACGTAGTGTAAGTAATCTATATACTAATAATAAATCTGTAAGGGTCGGTCATGGAGTAAGTTAGTTTGTTTTCAGAGATATTGTGTTTATAGGCTCAATATATGATACTGAAACTAATTTCACGATTTTTAGAATTTTTTTCTGTATGTGTGTATGTATGTATGTATGTTCCTCCATAACTCTTAAACCAATTATCCGAATTTGATGAAATTTGGTATAAAAACATATAGACATCTGGGACACAGGATAGGCTATTTAAATTCTAGCTCCAGTTATGATAAGACGTGGCCCCCATACAAATGCTTCGTAAAAATCGAAATGTACGCGAACGGAGTCGCGGGCACAGCTACTTCGCTATAAAATGAAGACATTCTAGCATAAGCTGAACGAAATAAATGACTGCCTCGGTGGACTAGCCGTTAAGGCGCTTAGCTACCAAACAGAGGTCGTGGGTTCGATTCCCACAGGAGGCCGCCGTACATTTGTACGAATGGCCTCAGTCTGGGTGTATCTCCATGTGATGCCCTTGCCTGGTTACCATAGCACAGGGTTCTACTAGCTTGGGACCAGCGTTGTGTGGAAGATATTCATTTATTATTTATTTATTTAAATACCTCGAATTATTATTTACAGTCAGTACCATACGTACACAAGAAAAAAGAACCTAAAAAAATCGCCTAATCAGAATATGTGAACCTTAATTGAACTGAGCCCCGGACGTGCACATGGCTTTCCGTATATTTTAATACTTCCCCCAATTAGAGATGCGCTCAGTACGCTTTTCTTTGTGTCTAAACAACTGAATATGAACATGGAGTTGTCTATTTCTTTTGTAGATTTTCGTTGTTAGTGTTGGTGTAGGTGAAAGGTAAATAACGACATTAGATTTTTTCCTTTAGTTTTTTTTTACTTCAATCAATAATGGTTAATTTCGTATGACCTTTTGTTTGAGTGAAGTACATTTTTAACACGTTTATTTATTCGTAGTAAAACCTTGGAGCCACACACATTATTCGCCCAACTGCAAAGCAGTTTGTAGGCGTAGCGCTCGACACGACGACGGATAAGAGCATGTTCTTCTCGGTGGGATGTTACTTGCGAAAAAACGTACCGAGTTCGTCACGCGTTAGTGAATGTATTGAATACTGTTTTTTAAGGCTTAACTTTTTGAGGCTAAAGCTTAAGGCTGTTTTTAAGACTTATACGGTGCATGGAAATGTGTACCGGATTTTATCGCTTCCAGGGGACATACTGCGTACGATATTTCAGTTATTTAAGTTTTTAAAAAAACATACCGAACTCATCTCCCCTTATGAAATACGAAAAGCAACATACGCACCCCGGACATACAATTATGTCTCTTCAGAATTTCTCGGATAAGACTGAAACAGTCAGTATTTATTTATAGGAATTCTTAATAAAAAATCGTGTACTCAACATTCGTGTTGAACGTGTGCTCAACCTTAACTGAAACTTAAAAAATGTTATTGAAAGGAATAAAGAAACAATTTTTCAATTTTGTCAATTTTGTAAGTAATCAATTCGTTGTTCTGTTTCATTGTGGCGAATTAACTAGGAAGCTGTAATTTTTTTTCCGTTAATCCACTGTTTTTGAACTTTTCCCTCGAGTATCACACACAGCATTTAAATAAGTCCAAGTAGAAGATATGACCAGCTTACGCTGCATCATTTAGTGAGGGAATGGGTTTGATTCGAAAAATCGCCGGCGCCTGATAAGTCCTGATTATGACTATCGCTCCGGAGCATAATTATCTAATGCAAAGGAAAAGCAAAGAAAAAGAACGCTGTTAGCTTTAGAATAATTTTATCTTTGATTACAACATAACATAAACTCACGCCTGTATCCCAGAGGGGTAGGCAGAGACCAGGGACTGCCACTTGCTTCGATCCTGACAGATCACTTTCGCTTCCTCAACATTCATTAGTCGTTGCATGCACGCACGCCAGTTTCAGGTACTTTTTATCTTGCCCTTTGCTAATATATCCCCTATTTGGTCAAAGTATGTCCGTCTGGGTCGTCCCTTACCGGCCCTTCCACTCATATTTGCTCGATATATTTGTTTCGTCAATCTTTCTTCCTTCATCCTCTCGACATGTCCAAACCAACGCAACATTCCTTTCTCAATTCTAGTCACTACATCCTATTTCAGTCCACAACGTTCTCTAATTGCGTATCCTGTCATTCAAAGTAACACCAGACATAATTCTCAAGGACCTCATTTCTACTGCATTAACCCTGCTTTCTTGCTTCTTTTGCCATACCCAAGTCTCGCTAGCATACATAAGTGTTGGGACCAGCAGTCCATTATGGATAGCCAAACTAGCTCTTTTATTCGTCTTAGCTTGAATGTTCTGAATAAATATATCGAGGGAATGTGGGTGGAAGGGCCAGTAAGGAACGTCTAAATAGAGGATTTATTAGTAGAGGGGAAGATAAAAAGTACCCGAAACCGGCGTGCCTGCATGCAACGACTAATGAATGTTGATGAAGCAAAAGAGGTCAGTCAAGCAAGATAGTGGCAAGCGGACCATGGTCTCTGTCTACCCCCCCGGGATACAGGCGTGAGTTTATGCAATGTAATGTATATTCTGTTATTCCAAGGATTTTTGTGTTGACCCCTTTATACATTTATGTGAATGTCTCCGTACTAAATGCAAGGAATTATTTTAGTACAAATAAAACAACAGTATGATTACAGACGGTCTCTACTTAAAATTCGTTTTAGGTATTGACATTAAAATTCAATGGTATTGAGCATTCGAGCAAAGCTCCCAGTTGCCGGTTCGATTTGAAATTCGAGTAGCCAGCGCGATCTATTCACTCGACTGTCGCAAAAGCAACGAAAGAGCTGTAATTTGACGGACTCGACAGTTTATTTGTTGTTGAGGACCGTTTACACTTTGATTAACAATGTTCAACAGTCACATTACGAGCGACTTAGGGTTGGATGTGGGGGTTGATCTTGTGTCTATTAGCACATTTTTTGTCATTCTTGGATTTATCGAAATATTATTAAGATTCGGACTAAAACTTTCGCAATTATTAAGATTCGAACTAAAACATATTTATACCGGATAAACTTACTACAAAAAACAAAACAAAACTAAGTAAGTTTATCCGGTGTTAAGTTAATAATGATATCAAAATTGTTTGTGATTACTGAAACATAAGTAAAATGTACACTATGTGCCTATTCTATACCTGTAAATATGTAAACTGTAGGAAGGGTGGAACATATAATTACCCTTAATACTATCGATTAGTTACACTAATATTGTTTGTACAACTGTTTTCTTTTCTCAAACAAATAAAAATAAAATACAAAAACCGTAATAAAAACAACCAACAAGTCGGCTGCTGAACATTAACTACTAAGCAGGCGGGACCAACGCAATGAGTCACATACGTTAACTGGTTGAATTTGGGTCCCTGCTTAGTACTTAATCTTTAGCAGTCTTGTTGTTGGTTATTTTTTGTTACAGTATTTTATTTTTGTCTCTTTTGTGGTTTTTTTTTGTTGGATTTATGCTGATTTAATATGAGCTATGACACTCGCGCAAACACGACAAATCGATTGAGATCTTATTTGTCAAAATTTGACCGTTGGCCCATATCCTCCTAGTGTTCGATTTTTCAAACGCTTGATTTAATATTTTTTTTGAGTAAATGTGAACGCATCCATTGGTCATTTATTAATGTTGGTAAGCCTGATCTAGTGGCTATCAAGTAGTATTTTGGAGTTATGAGGGAACATAGAATCGTACATACGTACAGGCCAAACACATTACCCTCCTTTTGGGCTCCGCAACAGTCGGGTAATTAAATCTAACTTAGGGCGACATGCACCTTCCTTCCTTTGGACTCAGGTTATGTATTTATAATCAGGGGGTTGGGAGTTACAGTTGGGTTTGATTGGAGAATACCTCTTTGTACGTCGGGTGGCGACATTCAGTATTCTAACCCCGTATCTGAGGCGTAGCATGACAGATATAGCCATCTTAAATTAAAAATCTTAGGTTGACTTGCACCAAATCACTGGCTAAGTAAGTAAATAGATAAAGTAAATAGACAGGATTGTCAGTCATTTCTACGGCGTTTATGGAGTGTTTTAAGGCATGGTGTTTTTATAAGTAATACCACAGAGGAAGGTAATACCAAATGTGTAACAAAAATGTGCGGCAGAATTGAAAGTGTTTTCTCCTAGTTAATAATACGTACTTATTTTTGGTATAAGATCAACTCTATAATTGCGAAAAAGTAATCAGCTGGTCGATTCTAAATGTTAGTGCTCTAGCGAATCTATAAAATACACTACACATTTTAATATTTAGAATGGTTTTAACTATGAAAAACATTCGTCAATTTAATATGATTGAAATATAAAAAATATAAAGTAGCTACAGTTTTGAACGCAGAAAACGTGGAGGGCTGCCCGCCGGCTAACAAGCGTTACCATTGGAAAAAATACATTTTCTTTTATAATGTTTTCTTTTACAAATGAACATCATATACATCAGTAATTATTGTAGCTATTTCTAGAACCTACAGCCTAGAATGTAGTGCTTGGGAGTTAAAAGCATTTTTGTGATAGGCGGCCATTTTTGTTGGAATCGATTGACGCCCTGGATTTTGGAATCGAGGTTCTAAAAAAGCTATCACAATTATTGAGATTTACTTTATTATCGAGATTTCTTCCCTTTTTGCAAACAAGCTATTATAAAAGAAGACATTTCTAGGTAGGTGGCGCATAGGTGGTGCTACTAAGCACTGGGTCACCCCTTAAGGGGATTCATAGGGCTAACTTTGGCGTTAATGCTATATAGTCCTAGGTTTTTTGCCTTAGGTTACCGGCCAAGTGCGTGTTGGATCAAGCGCAGTGTAGGGTTACGTAGAAACAGGGGGTTTGATCTTTTTTACAGAACTAACAACTTAATGAACGTCATTTTGAATGGATTTTGTACGAAGTTTTCCTTTTATAAGTTGGTCGCCTATTACTCCTTAACTTGTAAAGTCTACTTAGCCTTGATAGATTTCCTTGTAAGTTCATTATATGAACGTTTATATGACGCGTTTCTACAATCAACCGTTTAACCAGGAGATGGGGGGGGGGGGGGGGAGCTGCGCTTTAAAACTTAATATTTGCAAACAGAACCCTGAATCAATATTATTAATATTTAATTTTATATATTATCAATATTATTCATTGATATTTTTTTTCAGTGTAATAAAGTCAAAACCGGATCCAATGTAAAGTCTGCTTTACATTTTGGTTCTCAATCCGCTCTGATTGCAGTCTATCATTTTGCAGCAAAGTGTAAAATTCAACTTCTGAATAATTTTCATCGTCTGAAATGAAGTATCGATAGTAATTTAGTATTTGAACTTTAAAGGCTTATTTTGGTAACATTTAAAAAAAAAAAAAAATAACAAAATGCAACTAATGGTTCTATCAAAGGCTGGAGAAATATTTTCCTTTCATAAAATTTTTCTTGTAGCTACTTTCACGATAAACTCACCGTTTTTCTACAAGTTTGTTCATGTCATGAGTCTAGTAACATATTTTTATTAACGCATTTTTCAATATTTTTCCAATATACTTATTTCAATATCATCATAAGCAGTCTATAATACGTCTCACTGTAGGGCACAGGCCTTCTCTCAGAGAGAGTATAGGCTTAATCACCACGCGTGCCCACCGCGGATTGGCGATATCAAGCGCTCAGGTATGTGAATAGCTCAGACACTCAGGTTTCCTCACGATGTTTTCCTTCACATTTAGCGAGTGGTATTGCTACTATAACTTCGTGGTGGTGGGAGTGGTGGTAGCCTAGTGGGTAAAACATTGGACTCGGAAGCCAGAGACCCAGGTTCGATCCCCAGTGCGGGCATGTACCTATGACTTTGTTTTCTAAGTTATATACATATACATTTGTGAAGTTATAATTCAATATGGATGGATACAAATAACCCTTACAATGAAATTGATCATTTGTGCTATAGGACCTTTTTATTATACTTTATTGCACACACAGTAAATAATTCATAAATATATAGCTCAAACTTATGATAGAGATTACCAACTTCTTCTTAAATGTACCAATTGTGGGATTAGCGCATATTTTCTGTGGCAGTGCGGTCCACAGCCTAACGTGAAGGAGTCACCGTAAGCTCCAGTGTCATTAGCATGGATTTTGATAAGGTGGGAGTTGACAGTTTTCATAAAAAAGCTCAAGGTCACGCAACGAGCTATGGAAAGGGCTACGCTCGGAATTTCTCTATGAGATCGAATCAGAAATGATGAGATTCGTAGACGAACGAAAATCGTCCACATAGCCCAGCGGATTAGTAAGTTGAAGTGGCATTCTTGAATGGAGACCACACATCGGCAAGCGTAGCGTAGGGCAACTAGCCACAAGATGGAAAGATGACCTCATCCAAGTGGCAGGAAGACGCTGGATGCAAACCGCTTCCAACCGATCTTTTTGGAAAACCCTGGAGGAGGCTTATGTCCAGGAGTGGACTGCTTGTGGATCATTCAGCCATGCCATGTGGATGATGATGATGACAGTTCTAATTAGCCTTTCGCCAGAGTGCACGTACTGAAACTTTTTTTGGAGATATGCGGGAAACGAGGGATTGTTACGAATTTTATTTAATACAAAAAGTATATGTGCATTCCGGTGAAGACGAATTGGGAGCCATTTTAACTCATGACAGAAACTACACACATAATCAAATTTGCGCAATCCGTATATGAAACGGATACTCCATTTTTGTAGTCGTTCAAGTTTATCTAGCAGCTCTTCATTGGCATCGATGAGGGGAAGAAGAAGGGACTAGGCAAGACTAATTTTAGTTTTAGACCTCATTTCTTGCCAAATTTTATGAATTTAGTTCAACGGGGAGTGATGATGATGAATGATATAATATATGTTTTGATGTTGTGCCTTGCTAGTATGGAAAAAGGTGTCATATTCACTATCTCAATAAAGAATATTCTTATTTTCTCTTATCTTTTGACGACGAATAATATATTTTCATTATTGTTGTATAGCAGAAGTGATTATTGTGCCTTACTATATTGAAGACAAATAAACATTTTCTATTAATGTATTGAGAAAAACTTGAATTGCACCTTCAAGGAACGATTTTAGTATTTTACTGATGATATTATTTATAGTGTAAGTCAGAGACGCACGCAAAGGGCTCCGTACCATAATCTACCCAATACCTGAATTTTTCAAGCGTCTACCTGTGGCCGTTATTAATATCAAGGAAAAAACGGCAAAAAAACACGTTTGTTGTATGGGAGCCTCCCTTAAATATTTATTTTATTGTTTTCAGTATTTGTTGTTATAACGGCAACAGCAATATCATCTATGAAAATTTCAACTGTCTAACTATCACGGTTCATGAGATACAGCCTGGAGACAGACGGACTGACGGACGGACAGACGGACGGATGGACGGACGCACAGCGGAGTCTTAGTAAAAGGGTCTCTTACCCTCTGGGTACGGAACCCTAAAAACTAACAGGTTATTTTTTTCTTCTGAAAAAACATTGCTGCATTTATTTCTACTAAGAAATATCTACTTAATCTTAAAGAAACATTGTGTGAACAAATATTTTACAGAACATTACACAGTAAAAACCACAAGAACGCTGGTAATTTATCACTATCCATAATCCTAGAGGTTCTTGTGAGAACGAAGCCTCACCTTAACGTCTCTGGTTATCAAACTCATAAGAAAGAAGGAAAACATCATGAGGAAACCTGAGTGTCTGAAGTGTTCACTTGATATTGCCAATCCATGGTGGGCACGCGTGGGAATTAAGCCCCTACTCTTTCTCTAAGTATAGTTGTTTTTAGTTGAACTGGGTGCATACGAAATATATATATTAGTTCAACTAAAAACAACTATATATATATATATATATATATATCTATGGAGGAGGCCTGTGTCCAGCGGTAGACTTTTTGTGGCTGAATGATGATGATGATGATGATATATATAACTGCAAAGCCGGTATCAATTAAATTAGTAAAATTAGTAATTAGTAAATCAGAATTCGTAAAAAAACATTCAGGGGATGATGATAATGATGATGATTGTCAGGGGAAATTCTGACCATGATTTAGAACCTTATGTATTTTTTTTGGCTATATTTTTTTTCGTGACTTTTAAGACGTTTTTGATCATACTGGTATGACTAATTAAGCAAGGATCCTCCTGGATTTATTTCCTAAATTAGCTGAATAGTACTTTTAGCTGATATTACTACCACTGCTAATACTATGTCTCTGAAAAAAAAAAAACAGTTCTCTTAGTTCTCTTTTTAGGGTTCCGTACCTCAAAGGGAAAACTGGAACGCTTAGAAAAAATCAAACTTCTAGGTTAACGTAAAAAAAAAGATAAGGCCGTTTATGCCGCAAGAAACATATATTTTGACACTCAAGAGAATCAAAATTTATAGGACTTTTCGTTGTCCTAGAACTATGAAATTTGGAAAATAATACCTTAAACTACAAGTACAGGAGAAAAATCTGAAAACTATACATTTGTAATTAAAGCATAAAAAAAATGTCTTTGAAGTTCGGGAAAACCTCGGAAAAAAACTGCGAGACTCGTTTCCTGCACTATTAATAATATGTAAGTACCTACAAATTTGTGCAAAACCCTCGGTGGCCGAGTTCAACTCGCACCAATATAAGAAAGTCATCAATTTAAAAAATGTGGAAAGTCATAATAACTTGTAAACTAAAAAAAAATGTAACATAACACACACTCACGCCTGTATCCCAGAGGGGTAGGCAAAAACCAAGGACTGCCACTTGCCACGATCCTGACAGATCACTTTCGCTTCATCAACATTGCACCATTGCAATTGCACTAAACATTCTAATTTAATATAATATGTATTACTTGTGAGATTGTGTTTTCATGCGAAGGCCAAGTCATTCTATTAATTTAAATATAAAAGATTTTTAATATTGATATGGTCACTATAAATTGTTGTTAGGTTAGCTAATTACGCAATAAATTAAGACAGAAGGACCCTTAAGTAGGGACTGAATAAATAAACCGACTTGGTATTACATGGATCTCACAACGGTAGAAGAACTGAGTTGCGAGACTTGTTTTTCACAAGTCATTATTGATTGACAATTTGAAAAATTTTGAGTGACATTTTTATTATGAATAGTATAAGGATTCATTATGTGTTTAGACATGACAGAAGTGTAGTGTCCCTACTCAGAATATTCCTATTCTGCGCTTTAATTTACTGTTAGATTCAATTTTTCCGAATACCGTTTTTTCTGACAAAGTAGAGTGACATCAATCAAAATCAGACTTAAACGTTTTAGTCTCCATAAAATACCCAATGTATTTTAAATGGACTAATTTATTTAGGCTGGCTTGCGCAAACGCTATCTCTCTGTTTATCCATGGCTAAGCTCTATACTAGTAATTAAGTCCAAAAACGTCTTGCACTATGCCATTTCTGTAAATTTAGCTCTGTAGCTATTCATAGACATATTGTATGACAGACAACCCTGTCAATCTATTTGGATAAACTTTCTTATAAACATTCTTATAATTGTCTATTTCTTGCCTAATAAGTGACATTGGCGAAACTGTACTGGATAATCAATGCAGTGAGTCCATAAAGCAGAATTGAATCGAAAACCCTTTCAATAAGATTCTTTTTTCTGGTTATTCGCAGGATAAGCCTTTGTCTCCTTACTTAACCAGTGATTTGGCCTTAGAATACTTCCTTGTACATAGAAATGAAATTACACGTATATTGTGAAACAGAGACAGCAAGACAGTCGTAAACAAATTAATCCCAACAAAGCCATCTATTCCATTCGAGCCGACGCCTGCGAGCGTGCGCGAGACAAAAGGTTGAAAACCGCCGTCGAGTTATAAACTCTCATTAGTGGAAAGGGAAAACGAAAATCTTTTGAGTGCCATAGAGTATGAAATGACGATAGAATGTCTGTAGTTAAGACAGTTTTTACACAAGCACGAACATCGTTGACTAATTTAACATTAGAGTTATTTTAAGGTGCTTATTGATTAATTTATACTTTCATGGCACTTTAAATAAATGTATGTGATTTAATGTCATGAGCATTTTTATTTGTATGATAATACATAGGTAGATGGTGTATCAAACGCTTCGTAGATATTCGAAAATCAGGAGCTTTACTTATCAATACAAACAACTTTTAATATGGGGAAACATCTAAATTGCGCGAAAAATATCGGCTGATCCATTCAAAAAATTGACACTAAGTAGTCCTTTTACGATTTAAGAGTTTCCTCCACAGAAAAAGTTGTACGATTTAGCGAGTCGCATGAATGATTTCTGCATATTAAAGTAAATTTTAAATTGAATTAGATTTAGTTATTGAGAAATAATATGAATCTCTATTCTCTACGCAGTTTTCGTTTGTTCAAAATATGTCAAATTGTAAAATGACTGAACTTCACTCAAGTGACTAAACTAAAACTAAATTATTGAGAATTTTAAAGTTGGTTTATTGTAAGTGATTTAATTTTATCGATGCTGATGCCATTATTCCACCTACCGACTATATTTTGCCTGCAACCCAGTCCATGCAAATGTTGTCGGGAAGAGATCGCTCTAAGCGATGAGACCGCCAACCGCCATCCTACCATTACATAGGTAGATAATAGGGGTTAAAGTATGAAATTGCCGTTTTATTGCAATAGGTTCTTTGAATTGACATAGAATCTTCATGGTTTGAGGTTTTCGAATGAAACTTTTTTCAAATGAAACAATTTTCGCAGTATCCATCTTATCTAAATTGAATAACAAAAGCAATTGAAAGTCGATATTCAAATGTTTCACATTTTTTAAAAAAAGAACATCATAGAAACCATTTGAAAAAAGTTTCATTCGAAAACCTCAAACCATGAAGATTCTATGTCAATTCAAAGAACCTATTGCAATAAAACGGCAATTTCATACTTTAACCCCTAATATAACAAATCATTTGTAATTTTTTCTTCTAGTTGTGCAATAATTGGGAATAACTAATGGGAATTTTAAAAACTTCCCTTTCCAATGAGTCGCACATGACTCAGAGGAGTGTATTGGAATAATTCCATAACTATATAACATATTAATCGTTTTCAATACGTCTTTGGACATACAACTGTCTAATTGTGGACGTGGAGGAATTGCAAAATGTGCTGCACGGGGACACGGAAGTTGTTAAACTTGTGGTGGTCGATAATGTATGGCCAGTTAATCAGTGAGACTGAAAAATCTGTTTTCAGGTTTTGCATTATTTAAATAAAACATTATTCACTACATTGTTGTCGGTATATCACTCCTCGTCATTGAGCTACGGGAGTGAACCCGCCCTGTTGGAACATAAATTCCTCAGTAACAATGACGAATGAAAGGGTGCCACCGCCGTATGAAAGTATGAAGCACTCATACAAAGCCGAGGCGAAAACGTATAACTCCTCATTTGACAACTGCTAGTGTAACGCTGCGTACAGACCTATCGAACGAAAACAACAGGGGGCTCCATAGAGTGACATTAGCGCCACGAAGGAAAAAAACTATAGGAATAGAAAATACTAGAAATAGAAAAGAATAGAATATTTTTTTCACCTCACTAGCTCGTAAAAGCTCTGTTTATCATTCGAAATCTGCGTGGAAAATCGCACTTTATCCGCTAGCGTGGAAAGTGTTTTTAAAATTCGAATATTTTTATTCAATGAAGGTTTCGTACAATAAATTACATATATATATAGAACCTCATTGGTTTCGTAATAGTTTATATTCTCTGCAGCCAGTCCATTGATGATTGAAATGCAAATACTTATTTCATGTCATGCGTCAGCCTCATTTAAAGAATCGCACTGGCCGGCAAGAAAATTTGATTTAAAAAAAATAACTTTCAATTTTACCAATTGTAGTAATTTTACTTTTAATTTTTGAAATAAATAAACAGTAATTTAATATTTATTAAAACTGTTTTTCTTGCACCTAACATTTTCCTCGCTTTAGTGAGGTGAAAAGTTGTGTATTGCGCTCGGCAGCAAAGTTATTTAGCGTCTCGTACCTTTGAAACCCTCGCTACGCTCAGGATTCTATATTTGAACCACTCGCTTCGCTCGTGGCTCAATCCTAGAATCCTTCGCTTGCTCAGGTTTCAATACAAGGTACTCGCGCCAAAAATTAACTTTGCAGCCTTGCATAACAAATAACTATTTTTACTGATCGTAATTGCAGTGTGTGTTAAATTTCTAATAGTGATTTTTATTATCCATGGCCGCTTTTACGGCCGTCCGCTTTGGTTTGCTCTGATTAACAAGTGAAATAGAATCCTGCGTCCTCGCGTAGTCACGCCGATAGTCTTTCCACTTGTGTATAAGTAATATCACTTAATAACTTCCACAACTCCGGGCAAGGACACAACAAATATGGAAATACACCCACACTGAGGCCATGTGAGAGTGAGAATTGAACCCACGACCTTGATCTTGGTAGTAAGTGCCTTAACGGCTAGTCCAATGAGTCCAACTTTTCATTGCCGACCACTTAAAATTCCAAGGCTTACTTGCATCGGTTTCTTAAATTAAGCTCATCTAACAACTTTAAAAAAAAAATTGCCTTCTTTCTCTAGTAAAGTTATTACATGCAAATAATTTCGGAAAGGTAATTAATGATTAATTTTCAATTATTAGATATTATTATTTAGATATTTTAAATTTTAATTCATATATTGTATTAATTAATTATGGGGCACCCATTGCTGGGTGTGGGTCCCCTCTATCTCCTTCTGTCTTTCCCTGTCTTGGGCTTCACGAGTCCATGTTCTGCCAGCCACCGCCACAATGCCGTCTCTGTTTCATACAAAATTAAATTTAATTGACGTTTTAGGAGCGTTTCAAGTCGGCCCAAATCACTTTACACATATAAACCAGCTATTAGTACTATGGAGACCAATGAAGTTCGCTGGCCTGACTGCCTCATTGGTCTAGCGGTATCACGTCTGATTAACTTGCCGGAGGTCGTAGTTTCGATTCCCAATGGAGGCCGTTGTAAATTTGTACAAATGGCCTCCGTCTGGATGTATTTCCATATCTGTGATGTCCTTGCCTGGTCACCATAGCCCAGGGTATCCTAGTTTGGGACCAGAACAAGTGATTTTGTTATATGGAAGTGATTTATTTGATTTTAAGTCAACACGGATTCGTTTACTTTCGTTCGTTCGCATTTGTCTGGTTGGTCTGCCCCCGGCACAAGGCTCCAGTTACGGCTATGATAAATACATTAACTACAATGCGAAGGTGGAATTTATTGTTCTTTCACACTGAGAGTTTCTTCGTGGGCGAAGGGTTTTTGTGCGATGTCTGCTTAAAGCAACGTTAAAAATACTTATTAGTCTGCTCACCCATAAACGAATGGCTTATTGTAATTGAAAATTATCAAATAATTTTTTCATCTTACATAGGAATAGTTTCGTTTATCGATGTCAATTGAATAAACTCCCTAGAAAGTACTCGGCGTTTGAAATGGCGATTTTAGGTCTAAGCCGCAAGCTATTGACTAAATCACATCTTAGAAAGACACTACGAAATAATAACCGAAATAGTATTAAGCTCGCCTATGTACAAATGGCTTAATTGTGCTATAAAGTACCAACATATTTTCAAATCGAATCCTTTTTAGGGTTCCGTACCTCAAAAGGAAAAAACGGAACCCTTATAGGATCACTTTGTTGTCCGTCTGTCCGTCCGTCCGTCCGTCTGTCAAGACCCTTTTTCTCAGGAACGCGTGGAGGTATGAAGCTAAAATTTATATCAATTACTCAAGTCTACTGTCCCTTGAAGCTGTGAAAAAATCAAACTTCTAAGCCAACGCAATCAAAAGATACAGCCGTTTATGCCGCAAATTTTCGACACTTGCAAGGGAATCAAAACCTACAGGGTGCTTCCCGTGAACTCAGAATCTTGAAATTTGGTACGAAGCAACGTCTTATAGCATAGATAAAGGAAAAATTACGAAAACCATAAATTTTTAGTTACATCACATAATATATATTTTTTTAATAATTTTAAACTTACTACCCATTTCCTCATAAACGCGTAGAGGTATTAAATTGAAATTCATACCAAATACTCAAGTTTATAATACCTTTAAGCTGTAACAAAATCTAACTTCTATGTCAACGCAATCAAAAGAAACAGCAATTTAAGCTGCATATTTTGAAACTCGCAAGTACTCGCAAGGGAATCAAAACCTAAAGGGTACTTCCAGTCGACCTAGAATCTTGAAATTTGGCATGAAGCAACGTTTTATAGCACACATAAAGGAAAAATTCCGAAAACCTTAAATTTTTAGTTACATTACAAAATATATATTTTTTAATAAATATAAACTTATTACTTTTTTCCTCATGAACGCGTAGAGCTATCAAGTTGAAATTCATATCAAATACTTAGATCTAATTGCCTTTAACCCGTGAAAAAATGTTGTTGACATTGCAGGTTTGTACGGAACCCTCGGTGCGCGAGTCCGACTCGCACTTGGCCGGTTTTTTAGGGTTCCGTAGTCGACAAGGAACCCTTATAGTTTCGGCATGTCCAGCCGTCTGTCTGTCTGTCCGTCTGTCTGTCCGCAACCTTGCTCATGAGACGATTAGTGTGAGAAAGCTGAAATTTAGCATAGACATAGCATAGACAGACAACACGCCGACGAAACGCTACAATATAATCAATAAAAAAAAATTTTACTGCTCCCCGCACCCAAATTTGGGATGCAATTTTTTTTTCTCCCCTACATTATATTGTGGGGTATCGTTGGATTGGTCATTTAAAATATTGTGGGTGTTAGAAGATAATTTTTTGAATTGGGGTTTGCGAAATATTAAGATTTAAAGCGCAAATAGGGCATTCCCCCTTTCCTGGCTAAATGTTTGATTGTAGAAACGTGAAAAAAATTAGGGCAGTAGCACATATAATAAACTTAAAAGGAAATTTATCACGGCTAAGAAAGCTTTACAAGTTAACGAGTAATAGGCGACCAACTTGCAAAAGAAAAACTCCGTACAAAATCCATTGGAAATTACATTGATGAAGTTGTTGACATAAGATAAGAATATTGTTTATTGTATACCAGGAAAACACATACATAAGATAAGAATATTCTTTATTGCACACAAGAAGCGAGACATAAAATATGAAAGAACTTACAATGAAAAAGTACAATGGGCGGCCTTATTGCTAACAGAAATTTCTTCCAGACAACCTTGTGATGGAGAGGTTTCCGAAGGAGAAAGAGAAACGGGTAGTTGGTGCAAATACGAATAGTACATACTTAAACTTAATAATAAACTTACGTAAATCTTACTTAAATAATTGTTATAAACTACTACATAAATAAGTTACAATACCTATATGTAAGAGGAAGATATAATGAATAAAATATTTACAAAGACATAGTACTATTGCAATTGGTTTTAAGTTCTGTAAAGCAGATAAAAACCCCTCTTTTTTGTATAATTAAATATTAGCTCAAGATATTTGTATGCCCTCTGGGTAAAACAAAGCGTCCAATCTAATTCTGCCTAACATCTTTTAACAATACCTATGTTTATGAGAATAATCGATTTAATTTGAATTGGTTAGTAGCGATGAATCAATCCGTCATCAGCACATCAACCTTCACAGGCATTTATTGCAGTTAGTTATAATTTAATGTAGCTAAAGGCGGATTGCGCCAAGTCAGTGAATAAGTAAGGAAATAGATAAACACTTATCCAGCGATAAATAGATAAATATCAGGGGCGCGTTTCAAAACTTATATTCATAGTGTCTTATGTCAATTCGGTGTACGTTGCGTAGCTGAGTCTTTGCAATGTACGTCAAATTGTCAGAGTAAACCCTGAATTGTAGTTCTGTGAAACAGGTTCCTGATCGACAAAGTTGTTAGTCATACAAGTTGTCTATGGATAGGTCTGCAGATGTCATGGTGCAAGATGTTTTTGGACTTATTCACTAGATGGAACTTACGCATGGATGAAGAGAGAGCGATAGCACTAAGAAATATCGAGAACACCTTACATAACAAGCTAGGTGGTAGAAAAATAAGTAGGTCACATCTTATAAAGCCATTACGAAATGATAACCCAACGCACTTCGAGCCCCAGTATCGGCAAATAGGACCACATTCTGTGTACTGCACTCCACATTTCAATTTACACTCTTGATGCGACGCTAACATCCGATTTACATAGCACAATCACCAGGCATCGAAATAGGCAGAATATAAATGCCTGCAGTTGGCGATTACACATACAAATACAAATAACTTTAATAATAAAAAAACTCACGAGATTAATTCTCGGGTCGGTAGACTAAAGAACATTAAGTCCAAAACACAGTGAAGGCAGTGAAAATAACCTATAATAAAATTACTCTATAACATTTTTATTATCTCTATTACATTAACAGTGAACTGTCGTGAAACAACAAATTGGAGGTTTTTACGAAAATTAGGAAACCTGCTATTATAATTGCTGATGTTGTGTAGAACCGTAACTTAATGGCCATTTGGCACTTATTTGACTTAGCCCGCCGACCCTAGAATTATTATTGCAGTGGTTACCAAACCAGGCATAAAAATCTGTTAAAACTACCAGATCTTTATTTAAATCCTGATCAGATAATTTTAAAGTAGAGTCAATTCAAATTGTACATTAATATTTTTAACATACATTGATAGTTCAATATTTTTTTAGGATTCGAGAATTTTCGAACTATCTATAAATCTTTGAACTACTCGTAAAATCTTCGTAAGGCGCTACCCATTATTAACTTAATTCCGGAATCACTTAAATTTTTATCGGAAGAGAATGACAATATGATAACTGGACAAGTGCGAGTCGGACTCACCCACCGAGGGTTCTGTAGAAGTTTGTAGGTACTTACAAATTGTAAATAGTTCAGGCATCAAGTCTCGCAGTTTTTTACTAGCTATCCCCGAACCACAAAGACAATTTTTTTTTACGATTTACTGTACTTTTATTATACGACGATATTACTTGCTTACTTTCATAGTTCGGAGAAATTTATAGGATACTTTCCGCTGTAGTATCCTATAAATGTTGATTCCCATGAGTGTCGAAATAATTATATGTTTTTTTTTGTGGCATAAACGGCTGTATCTTTTAGTGACGTT
Organism: Yponomeuta malinellus; assembly: GCA_947308005.1. Classification (NCBI taxonomy): domain Eukaryota; kingdom Metazoa; phylum Arthropoda; class Insecta; order Lepidoptera; family Yponomeutidae; genus Yponomeuta; species Yponomeuta malinellus. The sequence continues at coordinate 6,196,480 of OX371006.1, read as the reverse complement.
AACTTAGAAGTTTGATTTTTTGACAACTTCAAGGGACTGTAGACGTAAATATATGGTTTTATTTTCAACTCGATGCCTCCACGCGTTCCCGAGATAAGGGTGTTGACAGACACAATGTGTCATAGACAGACAGACGGACGGACGGACGACGAAGTAATCCTATAAGGGTTCCGCTTTTTCCCTTTCCTATGGAAACTTAAAAATTATGAAAATGTAAGTAAGTGATTTTGGAATTAATTTATTAATATATATAAATCTATTAATTTTAAGGGAAAAAATTCTGCTTAATCTTTATTGCATAGCTGGTATTAGTTGAGACTTGTTTTGCGCATACCGGCGCAAGTCGCATACAAGTCTAGGACACGAGCCATACCAAACCTGTTAAAATTATTTTAACAGCTCCACGTTATGCCAAGTGTAGGAATTTATACTCTGCCTATTTCGATCAATGGAGATCACATTCCCCGCTTATTCTTCGGCGCATTGCAGTTGTGAGCTGAGAAATAAATAATCATCCGCGTTGGCCTATATCCGCGATACGTATAAAATATTGCCTTTATACAGATAGTGGATTAAGTCAGGCTTGCACCAATGCTATCTGACAGCACTATCTATTTTTGGGTAAGCAATTTTGCAAAACTGTTCATAATTTATACGACTGACAACTCTGACGTTTATTTATTTATTTATTCGTTTATCCCTGTTTAAGTAAATACTTAAATGAGTATTTGCACACCGAGAGGTACCGTATCGTGCCGGTGTTTTATGTGTTCATTCCACTCAAATGTATAAATGTGTGTTTTGGTGTGTAAATAAAACATTACCGTATCTTATCTTATCTTACTATCACTAAATGCAGGGTTATTAAACAAGCAACGCAACGCAAATGTATCATTTCACAACTCGATATTTCATATAAAAGCGATTCACAAGAAACCTTACATCTCATAGAAGTAACTCTTTCCTGTAATGTCATTTGGCAACAGAAAATTAGTTAAATTTTCTTAACACAAATACATTAAATCGATAAAGTTCTACTAATATGATGTACGTAACATAATACAGTTCACGCAAGTCCCATAACCGGTCACGGGGAGTGCAGGGGGCATTTAAAAAAAACATCCTCGTCTGCGAACAGTAGGTTAGGTTGGGTCAGGCTTCTGATCTCACTACGCGAAACGATCGGAGCTCCCTATTTGTTACCAATAAGTGCTTCTGCCAGAACAAAATTAGTTTCTTATGCATAATCATACATAATCAGCCTATATGCGTCCCACTGTAGGGCACAGGCCTTCTCTCAAGGAGAGAGTCTCATATAGATTAGTTTCTTATAGATTACTTTAAAAACCGGCCAAGTGCGAGTCGGACTCGCGCACGAAGGGTTCCGTGCCACAATACAACATTAGATATAAAGATCCAGAAAAAACGGCAAAAAATCACGTTTGTTGTATGGGAGCCCCCCTTAAATATTTATTTTATTTTAATTTAATTATTTTTATTGAAGCGAATATAGAATTTAATATTCTGTGAATATTTTAAGCGTCTACCTGTTGCCGTTATTAATATCGTTTCTTTTATGGGAGCCCCCCCTTTCTATTTTTAGTACTTGTTGTTATAGCGGCAACTGAAATACATCATCTGCGAAAATTTCAACTGCCTAGCTATTACGGTTCATGATTTATACAGCCTGCTGACAGACAGACAGACGGACAGTGAAGTCTTAGTAATAGGGTTGCGTTTGGCGACCTTCGGATATGGAAGCCCAAAAAGCGAATTATATTGGTATTGCAAAATGCATTATTTGTTATCTGTAAAATACGGACATGTAAGTTTATTTATTTATTTATTTCTTGTTGAAATGGCAACCAGCCGATGTCGACAAATTCTGCCAAAGTCACGTCTTGACACGAAATGGGCAATTTTTTTATTTGAATTAATTTTGATTTCTTTGTGGACATGTAAGTTTGTCCTTTAAACATACGTATAATAAATAATCCATTTTCAAAATTAATGCATATTATCAAAAAATAATCTTTGTATTTAGATGTCATTGTTAAAAAAACTGTTTGTAAAATGAATTAATGAAACATTGACAAATATTGCTTGTGAAGTGACACATTTATAATGAGTTGTAGGTGAAACATCTTAATTTGTACACTGAAAAAACTTAATCTGTACACTGTTATCTCATTGCTGTACAAATCAACATGAACGCCATCTTATTTAGGTGACAAGCTCCGATGAAATCACGTTTAGTTTACGATTCCGCATCGTTTAATCCGCTGGTTTACCAATTTAGCACGTCTCATTGCAACATAGTCGATGGGTACAGACGACAACTAGTTGAAATTTTGGAAACTTGACCGTTCTTACTGAAAAGGTGTAGAGTTGAACTGAACTGAGATTGCCAATGTAAGGGTCGATTTGGTGTCGTGTGTACGGTGGACCACTAGCTATGCAATAATAATCCATATCACGCTCGCCATAAGTCCTGGTATTGAAGTAAAAGAGAAAGCTAGGGCTGGTATAGTCCACTGTATAAGACGTTATTATTGTAGCATTAACACTGCAGTTTGGAGAGTTTAATTGGTTTGTCACCGAAGCGTGAAGTTGTTTCCGATGTTTTGAACCCTTTCCTTCACGCTAACTGTGAAGGAAAATATCGTGAGGAAACCCGCGGCTTGGTTGGCTCCGCACGTATTGACTTGTCTTTAGTGTGGGGTAGGCCGACTAGCTGTCAGGATGGTAAAAACTATGTCTCGGGCACCGCAGCGTCCGAGTGGTGAGTGTCCCATCTAGTGCGAGTGAAGGTGCCACAGGACTCTGTATAAATCATCTCATTACGTAGATGCAAAGGCCAAAGTGTATCGAAGCATAATTGGACGGTGTTTGGCAGAAACATTCCAACCCACAATACGTAACCGAGAAAAACGCGTTCAGACTTTTTATATTTACAATTATTGTAACAATTAATTTTCTTAACTTATTTTCTTTTTTTTGCAACTTTTATTTACGTGCTTTGCTTGTGTGAGATAAAGAATATTCTTATCTTATCTTATAAGCACTTCAGTTGTTTTAATATGATAATATTTAATATTTCAGTACATTAATATATATTTTAATAATAACAATAGCAAACAATGATACAGTAGAAGTTGCCTGGAACCGTTTGAGTAACTATAGAAAAGTGAAAAATTGTTTATGAAAATCTTTTGTCTTGGTTAGCAAGAGCGAGGCAGATTTTACTGTTGAACATAGAGGGTGAGAGTATTGTGTATTTCTAACTTGTTACTGTCTTGTTCCACTTCGTCTGTCAGTTACGGTGCAACATCGTTTCAATAGTAGCGCTTAGAAATATCAAATACGAGACATAAAGCCAACATTTCAGATACGACCAAAGTACAATGGTTTCACCTCGTTTACACTTGAAGTGAAAGTCACTGGGAACAAAGTTTTCCTTGCTTGCCTGTAAAATTATATAAAACTGTTGAATAAGTACGTACATACAGTATGTACTAAACTTATTAGGCAGTCTTACAGAATTCGATTTGAAAATTCTTTACTGCATAAGAGATCAATCTGCAGAAAACGAGATTAAATATCGAAAATTATTTTAGTTTTCCAATTTTATTTAACAAGCTTTCTTCAAGCTCGGTGTGCATTCTTGCAGTTATTTTCTAAGGAAGCTTCTTGAAACCTTGCATGCATTTAGATAGCTTTTCTCGTATCGGCGAAGTGGATAAGTCTGCTCGTCGAACTTGACCCTTTTATTACTAATAATAGGGGTTAAAGTATGAAATTGCCGTTTTATTGCAATAGGTTCTTTGAATTGACATAGAATCTTCATGGTTTGAGGTTTTCGAATGAAACTTTTTTCAAATGGTTTCTATAATGTTCTTTTTTTAAAAAATGTGAAACATTTGAATATCGACTTTCAATTGTTTTTGTTATTCAATTTAGACAAGAAAGATGGATACTGCGAAAATTCGAGTGATTATGAGGCACCCATTTTTCGTATTTTTTTATTTTATTGATTTGACGCAAGTGAGTCAATATTGTGGGTAAGGTAACGTTAAACCATGCCGCTAATTCCTGGGTAGTTTGACTAGGGTCGGCTTCCACTATCTCTCTTAATTCATCGTTATTCACCTGTGTGGGCGGTCTTCCTCGTGGCTCGTTCTTTAAGTCGAAATTTCCATCACGAAAGCGTTTAAACCAAAATCGCACGGTGCGTTCATTAGTAGACCCCTCTCCAAACGCAGCATTGATATGGCGGGCTGTTTCTGCCGCGCTAGTTCCGCGTCGGAACTCGTATTTAAAAATCACTCGAATTTTCGCAGTATCCATCTTTCTTGTCTAAATTGAATAACAAAAACAATTGAAAGTCGATATTCAAATGTTTCACATTTTTTAAAAAAAGAACATTATAGAAACCATTTGAAAAAAGTTTCATTCGAAAACCTCAAACCATGAAGATTCTATGTCAATTCAAAGAACCTATTGCAATAAAACGGCAATTTCATACTTTAACCCCTAATATTATGTTTTCATGGGATGGAAATATTTCCAACCGTGTGTACATCGTTATTTTTTGTATAACTGGTAACTTCTACACTAGTATAAACCACAAATAGAAGATAACAGAATGCAAAACGTTTCAAAATAGCCACCCAAGAAAATCTAAGAAATATCTATTATTAAACAGCAAAAAGCAGAATAAACTTAAAACTGTATTAAAATATATAAGTACGATTAATAAGTCAACTATCAATGAGGAGTTAATCAATGAACAGGTGAACGAGAACTGTTCCTTCCAATGGCCATTAAAAAGCTAATCAAAGCCGCTTGATGTAACTAGATTGCCTGGTCATTTATTGAAAGGCAATACAGGACTGGAATAACGTGAAAAAAAACGAGTATTGGCTTTCAACTACTGGTGTGCCGAACAGTTCTTTCAGTTCACAATGACGGCTCATTATTTAATTTCAGACAGCAAGTTCTTTCATTAGGCCAAATAGGGGTTTCCCGGGCAAGAAATATTTTGTAAGGTATGTAATATCAAAGGGCCTGATAAAAAACTCTGCCTACCCTTTCGGACAGGCATCGGTTTATGTATCTGTCTACAGGTTTGTAATAATAATGATAATAATAGTAAACTTTTAGTTTGTTGTCGTTAAAAACTTTATTTTTGTTTTAAATTCTTTTTACTTAAGATTTATTGTTTTTAGTTTGTGTTTTTTAGTTTTGAGTACTCTTAATAGTCTTACTGTAAAAGTCGAATTATGTATACATTCCAGTGCACTGCAGTCTTCTTACGGAAAACTTTAAATCTGTACTTAAGTTGTGGGGCCCTGCCTTGTATCTAAAAAAAATAAAATAATAATCTAATAGTAAATAATAACTTCCACACAATACAATCACTTGACCTGGTAACAAACCAGGATACCCTGTGATATGGTAACCAGGCAAAGACCTCACAAACATGAACATATACCCAGACAGAGGCTATTTGTACGAATGGCCCCCAGTGGTAATCGAACCCACGACCTCTGCTTCGGTAGATAACACGCCTTAACAGCTAGGAAAGGCAGCTTGCATTTTAGTTTTTAGTCATATTTCGCTACGTGAACAAAGTGCGCGGTGAGGCGTATCTTTGTGAAATAACACAGCTACACTGCATTTGCTCGAACGTCACTTATCTTGTTCCGTAAATACCTCTCAGTGAATGGAACGCAAGTGATAGACTTTGGTAAATTCTATTCATTGATAGAGGGTTTGTAATTAAATACACGTGTTTAGAAAGGAGTGGAGTGGAGTTAAATTGTTTTCGAATTAGTTGTTTGGTGTTTTAATTGTAGCGTAAGTCTTGTTAGGCTTGTTAAACTTTTTTTTTTCACATACAATACAATCTCTTGTCCTGGTCCCAAACTAGGACACACTGTGCTATAGTAACCTAACAATGACATCACAAACAGAAATACACCAAGACTGAGGTCATTTCTACCAGTCAAGTACGGTAGCCTTCAGTGGGAATCGAACCCACAGCCTCTGTACTGGTAACTAAGCGTATTAACTGCTAGACCAGCAAGGTAATAAATCAGTCTAACTTCACCGACATTTTTTAGTTTTTTTTTGCTTGGAAAGTACCCGAAACCGGCGTGCGTGCACGCAACGACTAATGAATGTTGAGGAAGTGAAAGTGATCTGTCAGGATCGTGGCAAGTGGCCCCTGGTCTCGGCCTACCCCTCTGGGATACAGGCGTGAGTTTATTTATTATTTATGTTTGTGTTTTTCCTGGTACAATAAAGAATATTCTTATCTTATGTTGCTTGGAAAGTCGAGAAGAGGTCCGAATGGCTTAAACGAGCGTTTTAAAACGGCAAATTGGAATTCAGTGTCTATTATATATTCTCGTCTACATTTTCGGTATGCTAGAGCATGCTAGAGGTACGGGTTTGACTTTCTTTTTCTCGGTGTTTGATGGTTTTAATAAGTACTTACATCTGTTTATTTTTAAGTTTAAGCAGGTATTTATGGATCGGCAACGTTTTTACCCGACTACGGCGGAGCCCAAAAGTAGGGTAATGTGTTTGACTCGTATGTATGTAAGTATGTCCTATTCTGTTTTCCCCCATGAATCCTTTATCAAAGGTCAGATTTTGACAAATAATCTTAATCGATTCGAATCGTGCTTGCGCAAGTGTCGTAGGCCACACGAATCAGCTTAAATATTACAAATAAATAAAAAATCACTTAAAAGACCGAAATGAAAAATAACTAATAACCCGACTGCTGAGCATTAACTACTAAACAGACGGGACCAAAATTCACCAATGTAACTCATTGCGAAGTACCTAGGTTGGTCCTGCCTGCTTCGTCGGGTTATTGGTTATTATTATATATTACAACAGTGGTTGTTTTAAAAAAGAAGTTCTTAAAACCATTAAAAACCAATAGACGGATGCAATCACTTTTATTAAATTTAAAAGTTAGCACAGTTCTTTCCCAACAAGGGGAGGGTAAGCCAAACAAGTGGATGCTATCAAAAAGCTTTTTTAATTAAAACTTAGGTTACTTAAAATGGGTTTCTTCTCATCTTACTGGCTACTGGTGATTGCTATTTGAAACGGAATTGCTGGTGTTGGTAAGTGGAACTTTGTCATTTGAATTTTAACCAGTGCAGTTATTTATTTGAACGGCGTTTTACGACCTTTTTCACTTATGGCTATTTTATCCCGACTGCACGGCGGAGCACAAAAGGAGGGTAATGTGTTTGGCTCGTATGTATTTATGTATGTATGTCCGATTCTTAGTTCCATCGTTACTTTTAAACCAACTGTCAGATTTGACGAATAAGGTACAATCGCTTCGTTTTATTTGCGTGGGGCATACAAATGCATGACGTGCATACAAATGATGTGAAATAAAATCAGTTTAAATAAAAAAAAAATGTAAGTCTGTATGATTTACAAGAAGAACTCTACTTTATCTCTAGATGGCGCTATTTTAAGACCGGCTACGGTTTAATCTCCCTACTCTGTGAGCACCATCTAATAGAGTTGGAGTTGCCAAAAAAAAAACACTAAAAAGACAAAAATAAAAACTTAATTAAAAAAATTACCAGCAAACTGACTGCTAAGCAGTAATTACTAAGCAAGTGGGACCAAAATTCAATATAGTGAGGTACCTAATTTGGTCCCGCCTGCTTTGTATTAATGCTTAGCAGTCGGAATTTTTGATTTTTTTTTATTGTCTCTTTAAAAAATACAATGTTGCATCTCAAATGGTAAAATGGGTTTTCGAACGGGAATTATTTATAAATAAATTCTGAAAATGTTCCGAATTCGTCGGTAGAGCATTAAAAACAAAAAACTTCCTGTAACCACTACTTTGAAATTCTGTAACAAAATACATTTTCAACTTTCAGGCGTGTCACTTAAGTTTGACATTTGCCTGTCTACACCACGTCTATTTGTAGCTAAGCTTCAGGCAAAGGCCATTTTTTGCACTGCCTCCCGACTTCGTATTTTGCATACCTTTGTGCGAGATCCTTTGGAAATTATCTACATTTTCTATGTGTTAGGCACTGTAAGAACTTGTGTTATGATGGTAAGAGTTCTATTGACGCGTGGTATTTATAGGATTCCGTACCTAAAAAGGAAAAACGGAATCCTTATAGGATCACTTTGTTGTCCGTCCGTCCGTTCGTCTGTCCGTCCGTCCTGGAGGTATCGAGTTGAAATTAAAACAATATACTAAAATCTACAGTCCCTTGAAGCTGTAAAAAAATCAAACTTAGAGTTAAAGTAAAAAAAAATACGGCCGTTTATGCCGCAGAAACGTATATTTCGATACTCTTAAGGGAATCAAAATTTATAAGGTTTCCATTGACCTAGAACTATCAAATCGGCAAGTAATGCTGTTTTATACTACAAGTACTGGGAAACTAAAAACTAAAAAAAACTGAAAACTATACTTTTGTAATATAATCATAAAAAAATTGTCTTTGAAGTTCGGAAAAAGCTCGGAAAAACTGCGAGACTCGATTCCTGAACTATTTATAATATATAAGTCCCTATAAATTTGTACGGGACCCTCCGTGAGCGAGTCCGCCTCGCATCTGTCCGGTTTTTTATGTGGCCCTGCAGTGGGACGTGCATAACGTCCCACTGTAGGGCTTAGGCCTTCTCTCAGGTAGAGTGTGGGCTTAATTAGCATGCGTGCTCACCGCGGATTAGCACTTTCAGGCGCTGAGGTGTGTGAACACCTCCAACACTGGTCTCCTCACGACGTTAGCGAGTGGTATTGCTACTACAACTTTTACTATGGGGAATACTTGTAAAGCGCAAAAAAATATCAACTGTTCCATACTATAGTTACCACCTGCGGCTCTAAAATGTATGGAACAGTTGATATTTTTTTCACTGTCATTAAATTTTTGTTTTTGAAGTTTTCCCCATGATGAAAGTAGTTCATATTGACAACTAGGATTTTCGAATGGACGCAGCGTAGGACGCCCACTAGCTCGCTGGACCGAATATCTGAGCTGGCAGCGGCTGGATGAGAATAGTCGAGGACAGAAAGAAGTGGGGTGCCTTAGGAGATGCCTATTCCCAGCAGTGGACGAATACAATTGATTTATCGATCGATTGATTGATTCTTTTTTTTATGTAGCCAATATCCGGCCTCACTGCAGGGCACATGCCTTCTCGCAGAGAGAAAGTATAGGCTTAATTACCGCGCGTGCCCACCGCGGATTGGCAATCTTGATTGATTGTATTGGTAGTTAAGTTATACATAGTGATGAGTAGAACCTCGCATGCTGGAATGTATATGGGGAATTTGTTACACCCAACAGAGAAATCCGTTTAATAGGGAACCTGCCTCAGACTCAGATTAAAAGAAAGAAAGAAAGAAAAAATTTATTTAAATTGTCACAGAAACACAAAGTCAACACGAAAGTACACAGACAAAATAAACGAACGTCAACAAAACAAAAAATAAATACAAAACAATCGTGAACTGAACATTTGAGGCATATAGTGTCGAAGGCAGCCGGGTTCCATACAGTAATGTATGGCACCCAGCCATCCCGGACTTCAAACGCCAACGCCAAACAAAAAGATTAGAGTGACTTATACTTTAAATATAAATAGAAAAACTAGTAAAAGATTTTATTTCGGGTGTTCACAGATCTCGAAATGATATGAAAAATCAAGTTACGTGTATACTAATAAAAATTTATTTTTTAGATTTTTCCAATACACGTTTTGCTTCATAAAATCCTTATTTTGCGATATAACTCAAGAGTTAAAGCGGGAAATTGTGTAAACGTCCTTTGTGAGTGGCCAAAAGAGCTAGATTGGCTATCCATAATGGAGTGCTGGTGCTAGCCCCAACACTTATGTATGCTAGAGAGACTTGGGTATGGCAAAAGAAGCAAGAAAGTAGGATTATTGCAGTAGAAATGAGGTCCTTGAGAAGTATGTCTAGTGTTACTTTGAATGACAGGATACGCAATAGTTTGATTAGAGAACGTTGTGGACTGAAAGAGGATGTAGTGCCTAGAATTGAGAAGGAATGTTGCCTTGGTTTTGACATGTGGAGAGGATGAAGGAAGAAAGATTGACGAAACAAATATATCGAGCGAATGTTGTTGGAAGGGCCGGTAAGGAACGACCCGGAAGGACATACTTCGACCAAATAGGGGATGTATTAGCAAAGTACCCGAAACCGGCGTGCGAGCATGCAACGACTAATGAATGTTGAGGAAGCGAAAGTGATCTGTCAGAATCGTAGCAAGTGGCAATCCCTGCCTACCCCTCTGGGATACAGGCGTGAGTTTACGTACGTATGTCTAACTCAAATATTCATATATTTGGTTCGTACATTAAAAGGCGTTATCAGCCCCATGTGACGTCATCGTTTTGAGCCCGATTCATGGGCTTTTGCACCACGTGACTATCACTATTTTACGTTAGTTTATATTATGAAAAGTGTTAGTCATGGAGAAAAAAAATTAACGCGATGATTTATCTTTTAACATTGCCTCTCCAATGAGACTAAAACATTTTGTGTGCAAGTGCTCCATTTTCAGCGCGCCAAATCCTGTCGGAATTCTGACATTTGCGATAACAATTAGTGTGGAATTCCACTGTTAGATGATTGAAATTTGGTGCGCGTAATATAGATGCAAATCGAGGATATGCAAAAAATTAAACAGTTCGGAAACATGAGGTTAACACGAGCACTAGACATAATAAAACTGAACTTTAACGGATATTTACTCGTTTACTTTTCCATTTTACAATTTTCCGACGTTTCGGTACTTTTGCAAGTGCCGTGGTCTCGGTAGACTGAGGTGACATGCTTCTTTTTGAAAGCATTAACTGTTAGTTTACTACCCTCGGCAAATCAAATGGAAACGAGTAAATATCCTTTAAAATTCAGTTTTATTATGATCCCGAAAATTCATTAAAAGTAAACAACATTATTATGCATCGTGTTCGTAAACCTAGGTTAGGGCAAGCAATATTTGGAGTACAAAATTGTTTACGCTGTCAGCTTCGGATACGATAGCAATTTAAAAACTTATTTTGCATTCGGCACAGTGGTAGGTTGGTGGCCGTACATTCGATAGGCTCTAGGTTTAATAGCATGTATTTTTTACTACATGGACTTTTCTTTCTTTCTTAACTGCGAAGGAAAACATCGTGAGGAAACCCAACAGTCTGATTCGTGGTGATTAAGATCATATCTCTCTCTCTCTCTCTCTCTCTCTCTCTCTCTCTCTCTCTCTGAGAGAAGACCTGAGCCTTGATGGGCACGAATATAGGCTAACAATACAGTACATAATATATAATATCACCTAATATGTCAGTAATGTCATATTGTAATTTAAAAGTAAATACATTACAGAAAGAATCGTCGGAAACAGTAATTTAATAACGCGAAATAAAATTATACAATCAAATCAATCCAAGATCTCACATAGATGGTTGTACGAACTATCGTGGCATCGGAAAATGTTTTCTTTTATGTGAAACATTTACGGGTTTCATCCGAAGTGGGTGTAAACAAGTAAACTTATAAATTAGTTGGCCCATGCCGGCTATCATCATCATCATCATCCATTTGACGCCCACTGCAAGACACAGGCCTCCCTCATGGTTTTCATAAGCATGAAAGTTTTGCCATAATCGCCACGCTTGGCAGGCGGGTTGGCGATCGCATTATGCGGTTGGAATCTCAGGAAGACGCTGCTGCCCGTCTCCTGGTAATTTATTTCCTTAGTTGCCTTCTACGACATCCACGGGAGGGAATGGAGTGACGCTATTCTTAATCCAGCGCCACACGGATACATAAAATAGATTACGCCGTGCCGACTTTGACCAGTTTGAAAGATAGTGCTCTTTCAAACAATGGGACGGAAGGACTCTCCTGAACTCCACCCAGATCGGCTAGTTACTTGGCAAGTAACCAGTGTCAGGACAATCAAAGGCGGTGTCATCTAACCTGAATCAACTAGTAGCTAAGCCATGAGATTACAATGTATTACACGGCAGTAGGAACGTCTTAAAATCTACGTCACTGTTACGGTAGCTCTGGAAATGACAGATGTCGTACTCGTATGGTTGGGGTTTACGAAACGAATCAGTGAAGAGGGAAGAAATAGTAGAGAATTTAATCTATTTTAAATTTCTTCTCGACGGATGACTCGGAAGGGCTCTCCTGAATTCCCCCCAGATAAGTAGCCTATCTGGGGGGAAATCAGGAGAGCCCTTCCGAGTCATCCGTGGCTAGTAACCAGTCTCGAGGCAATCAAAGGCGGTGTCGTCTAACCGTCAACTAGTAGCTTTGCGATGGGATTACAATGTGTTACAGCACGACTGTAGGTACGCCATAAAATCTACCGCCGTCGCTTTTATGACAGCTCTGGGAATGACAGCTCTCGTACTCGTTTGGGGTTTTGTGTCTTTTTGGATCAACAATCAAATTTAAAAATTTTGTGTTTTTAGGGTTCCGTAGTCCGACAAGGATCCCTTATAGTTTCGCCGTGTCCGTCTGTCTGTTCGTCCGCGGCCTAGCGCACAGACCGGTGGTACTGGAAAGCTGTAATTTGGTATGTGTATACATATTTATCTCACCGACAAAGTTAAAGAATAAAATGTTTGAAAAAAAAAATTATTTCACAATTCTACAATCAATCGTTTCGCCGGCAGACGCTCTACCCAAACAAAATTTTGGGCTTTAAAGCTTAATTTTCCGCAAATGGATAACAAAATCAAACACGTGGTTTTTACATACATAAAATATTTTTAAACGACCAATCCAACGACACCTCACACTATAGTATAGGCGAGAAAAAAAAATCACATCCATAATCTAGGTGCAGGGAAGGTTACCTTCCGTGAATGTCGTAGAAGGCGACTAAGGAAATCAATTACCAGGAGACGAGCAGCAGCGTCTTCCTGAGATTCCGACCGCATACTGCCATCGCCAACCCGCCTGCCAAGCGTGGCGATTATGGCAAAACCCCTCATGGTTATGGAAACCACGAGGGAAGCCTATGTCCTGCAGTGGGCGTCAAATGGCTGATGATGAAGGAACCCTAAAAAAAATCTTTTCAATGATTTTATTGTACCGTTTTATTGGCGCGACTAATACCTATGTATGTCTATGACAAATTTCAGCTTTCTACTACTAATCATCTCTGAGCTAGGCCTCGGACAGACAGACAGACGAACGGACATGGCAAAACTATAAGGGTTCCTTGTGGACTACAGAACCTTAAAAAGTAATTTGTGGCACAAAAGAAAGTTCTTTTGGGACTCAAAGTTTTTTTAAAACTAGTAGTACGTATAGGATCCCCTATTCGGCCGAAGTATGTCCGTCTGGGTCGTCCCTTACCGGCCCTTCGACCCACATTCGCTCGATATATTTGTCTCGTCAATCTTTCTTCCTTCATACTTCGACCAAATAGGGGATGTATTAGCAAAGGGCAAGATAAAAAGTGCATGCAACGACTAATGAATGGGGTCGGGCTGCAGACATTGAGACCATCTTCGTCCTGCAGAAGAGAGCGATCAGATTCATATATAAGCTAGGCAATAGAGATTCGTTAAGAGATTTCTTTAAAGAAACCAACATCCTAACAGTTGCTAGTCAGTATATCTATGAAAATATTATGTATGTTAGGAAAAATATCAGTGACTTTAAAACTGTAGGTAGCCAACACAATGTAAATACTAGAAATAGACATAAACTTTCGTTCCCAAAATTTAGGCTGGCAAAGGTTAATACATCCTTTATGGGGCATTGTATACGTTTCTACAATAAGATCCCTGAGGATATAATAAGCTTGCCAGAAACGCGGTTCAAAAAATGTGTGAAGGGCACTTTGTGCCAAAAAAGCTACTATAACATTAAAGATTATTTAGATGACAATGATGTCTGGAATTAAAGCCAGTTCAATGCATGAGTTTTAGAACATTTATATAAATCCTGTAAATTAAGGACTTGAAAAGACTAAGTTTGGAGTTTTTTTGTCCATTTTTTCTCCAAAATGATCTAGATTTTGAAATGGACACCTAGTTTAACTTGTAACGTTCATTAAGTCGCAGTTTCTGTGCTACTTTGAATAAAAAAATTTGATTTTGATTTGATTTTGATTTTGAAGAAGCGAAAGTGATCTGTTAGGATCGTGGCAAGTGGCAGTCCCTAGTCTCTGCCTACCCCTCTGGGATACAGGCGTGAGTTTATGTTATGTTATGTAGTATAGGATCCTAAATCATTTAATTAGAGTGCACCCTTAAAACTTTGCCAATGAGATGTCTGTGTAGTAGTATCATGCCGCAATGTCTTGAGTACAGTCGATATCAGACCCATCATCATCATCATACGACTGCTTCATTGGTCTGAGGTATCACGTCTGATCACCATGCTGGAGGTTCGATTCCCACTTGAGGCTGCCGTACAATAAAATTGTACAAATGATCTCAGTCTGGGTGTGTTTCCATGTTTGTGATGTCCTTGCCTGGCTAACATAGCACAGGGTATCCTAGTTTGGGACCAGGACAAGTGATTGTGCTGTGTGGAAGTTATTATTGTCATTATAATCTTTACCTCGTTTTTGCGAAAAAATACTGGCCCCCAGTTTCTCGTACACTAACACTGTTGAACTACTGGTAACAGATGCTTCTCCTATACCCGAAGGTTTGCTGGAAGAAATCTCTTACAGAGATAAGCTCGCCTTTGTACATGTAATTTCTTATGTAATGTCCTGTTAAAAGTCTTGTGTGCAATAAAGTATAATAAACCAGATGTCGGTGTATACAAATAAAAATAACTGACAGCTGTTAACAGCAGATTAACAGATTGTTAGTATATGAGAAACCGGGGGTAAAATTGGTAGTTGTCGACTGTGCAACAGCTGTTCTAATTCAAACTGCGCTTTTACGACCCCACGAGTTCATCTCAAGATTTATGTCGCAGTAAAAGTAAAGAGATTTAGCGCCAGTCAATCTCGCAAGTTTCTGCTAGAGGTGAGGCATATTTAGCAGAACTGTTATTTATACCTAGTATAAATTAATAACAGTAAAGTTATCGACATGCTATCCAGACTTCTCCTATCCACATAACCCAAGGATATCTAAAAGAAAAACTCATTAGTATTAAGCTAGCCTTTGTACAAATATGCTTATTGTGCAATAATAGTAGATTATGTACTAAGGGAATAAAACCATGTATTATGTCATGGGCGGCATATTGAACCCTGAGCGGAGCGAAGGACTCCGAGTTAACTCGCGAGCGCAGCGAGGGAGTTAAATTTTAACTCCTGAGCGAAGCGAGGGAGTTATGTAGAGTCCTGAGTGAAGCGAGGGGTTCATACCGCCCGAGACTAAGACATGTTTTATTCCAGAGGTGAATACTCTACTTTTCACACCATCTGGGAGACAATAAAAAGACAGGGCTGCATAAGTTGAAAATATGTATTAAAACCTGAAATTAAATATAAAGTCCACACTCTTTTACGGCTTAGCAACTTAAATTGAATATAACTTTTAAATTCGTATTTGCAATTCGCGCCTTTTTTTCTTTTTTTTGTTGCTGTTTCGCGCGGTCACAGGACACAGTATTTCAGAAAAAAAAGAAAAAAAAGAGGTGAGTTTCGAACAACAATTCGAATTTCGAATTGCAATGCGGGGCTTCTCCATAGTTTTCATGCGAATTTTGACATTCTAAATTCAAATCACTTTATTCCCTAGGGAAATTCTTCATTATTATTGCCCTCGAGAGACAAGGCCATGCTTTACGATGATATTTGACGGTACGTAATAAGGCATTGTCGAGCAGGAGGTGTGAAAAGAATTTTCTAATCTAACCTTATTATTATTCACTACATTCATAATTGTCTTCTCGTTTAAACCTGTATTACAGTTAAATCCCAAAAAGAGATGTACTGATTCTAGTCCATACTAATAGTTTCTCGCCCTTACCTATATAAAAGTCATGGTTATACCAAAACCAGATGGATTGATTTCAAGTTTGAAGTCCAACCTTAAGTCGGCCTGATCTTGATTTCTAACCAAAATGAGATGTACCGAAATTCAGAACATTCATTACATTACGCATACTTAAAAATCAGAAATGTATTTCAATGTAAACTATTTACATCCTGTTTGTTGAATGTCTTAAAAGCTACCTTCGGGTCGAGTTTGTAATAGAAAAGAAACGAAAAAACTTTACCCCTACCAAGACGTTATGCATAAAGATCTGCATTCCGACTATTTTAACAGGTATAAAGAATTATAATTTTTCATTTACTTATTGGAACGGTTCCACTTAGTATCACTGTTTGCCTAGTGTAACCCATCTCTAGTTTCTGTCTTGTCGCAATTAGGCTGGGGATGCTGCGGCGCGCGTGATATTGGTTTATTGGGGTTGTTAACATCTTAATTGAGAAAATACTGCTTTGTAACTTCAAGTGCACTGGTCCGCACTTTGTATTACAATAATATGACGGTTCTATATTTTTTTTGCAAGCTGTGACGGAAATATTTTTAACGGACGTCAAAAAAAGGGAGGAGAAGGTTTTTTTATATTTGGCAATTCATTTTGAAACTTGTTTTGTACTGTATTTAAAGATTTTATTAAAGAAGCATAGAAGAAAGAAGCGTTTGTTATAACTCGAAGCATAGATATAATAAACGCTTCTTTCTTCAATAAGATTGTACACTACATCTAATGTAGAAAAATCTCGTATCACAGTGATTGTTATCGAACTCCTCCGAGGAGATTATTATGATTTTTTTTTGTGTATATTTTGTTTGTTTGTACATCTACTTCCCTCTCCATTGTATTAGTTCAGTCCATACAAAGGTTGTCTGGAAGAGATCACTTTTAGTGATAAGACCACCATCTGTACTCTTAGGTTAAGAAATATCTGTGTAACTTCCATTTTTATGTAAAATCTATCTATCTATCTATATTGGTAGCTCCGATAATAAGTCGTAGGCTAATTCACATGTCAAAACAACGTTTGCCGAGTCAGCTAGTAATACTATAAAAAATAAAAGCCGCAAAGACCGAATTGATTGTTGAAAAAAAAGTATTTTTGTCATTTCATTAAGCCAAAGTTCTCGAATGGAGACCACATCGGCAAGCGCAGCGTAGGACGACCAGCCACAAGATGGACAGATGACCTCATCCAAGTGGCAGGAAGGCGCTGGATGCAGGCCGCTTCCAACCGGTCTTTTTGGAAATCCATGGAGGAGGCCTATGTCCAGCAGTGGACTTCTTGTGGCTGAATGATGATGATGATTAAGCCATCGACAAGATACTAAAATTACTATGTTAGGTCAAACTTATTTACGTGATTGATAATGGGTACCTTGCATCAAAATTGGAGTTTCAAGCAGACAGATCATCATCAGCCATATGGCGCCCACTGCAGGTCATAGGCCTCCCTCATGGTTTTCATAACCATGAAGGGTTTTGCCGTAATCGCCACGCTTGGCAGGCGGGTTGGCGATCGCAGTATGCGGTTGGAATCTCAGAAAGACGCTGCTGCCCGTCTCCTGGTAATTGATTTCCTTAGTCGCCTTCTACGACATCTACTATTACGCTATTCTTACTCCGGCGCCACACGGAAAAGAGACAGATACCCTCCAATACTAATCAGCGATGCGAATGAGTGGCAATAAAATAAATTACAAAAATTTTGTTTAGAAAAATTAAGTTAACATGTAATTTTCATATAAAATAGGGAACTTTTATAAAAAAAAAACAAATACACATTTAGACTTCAAGACAAATACACGTTAAGAGAAGAGTTCGGTTCGATTCGATTTTGTATCGTTTCATAAGATTTTCAAATGGATAGACCAAATTCATATTGGACCACCCTTGAGATACTTTCTATCTAATAAAAATAAGAAATCGGACAACGCGGTGAGGAATTATCGCTGTACATACATAAGAAATTTATACACAGAACTGAAAACCCCCTCTTTTTTTGAAGTCGGTTAAAAAATAGTTTAACACGTATTCTCTACTTCTGCAACATTTTTTTTTTGCTATAATACCATACATCCTGGGTACTAATATTATAAATGCGAAAGTTTGTGAAGATGTTCGGATGTTTGTTCCTCCACCACGCAATAACAGCTAAACGGATTTAGATGAAATTTGGTATGGAAATAGTTTGAGTCCCGGGGAAGGTCATAGGATACTTTTCATCCCGAAAATTACTCATTCCATGCGGATTAAGTCGCGGGCAAAAGCTAGTAACTACATAAGCAGCTTGCGTAGTAAGCAGCAAGCAACTATTGCAAAAGATACACTAAAGATAACCTAAGGAGGTGCTCAGGTTTCCTCCTGAGACGTATGCCTAATGAGGGTTTCATTAAAAGAAAAACTAAGCCTCTCCGGCGTCCTCACGACAGCAATTAACGAATTAAACGTCACTCCCATACATGCATAATGAGGTGATATCAAAAGTTAATAGATCCCTCGAGAGGAATCTCGATGCTGGCAATTATATGGCTCGGTGTACAAACTTATCTTCACCCCTGAGCCGCGAAAAAATGGACTTTAACGAGCTGGAGCTAAGGTCCAAGAATTGCAAAGGAAACGTCATGAATGTGTTGCTCCAGGCCACCTGTATTGTTAACCATATGACAGCACTTACAATGCATATTCAGCGATCCTTAACACCTTACAATGAAGGTCGAGTTTCCATCAGCTTACTAGAAAAATATAAGGTTGCTATGGACTTCCCAAACGGAATCCGGCGGAAACTTTTTAATTAGCGTGACGTTTTGTTTGAGTTGCAGAGGTATGAATAATTAAGTAGTAATTGTGGGTTTGGAAGTGATGAATTTAATTTTTATGTTGGAATGTGTTATTCAAAAATAGTGCAAATATTATATGCTTTGAGGTGTTCAATGGCAGAGTTTTAACGAGATGAATTTCGTGACATTTTACAATGGCTAGTAGGTGGCGTGGCCAGTGACATAGGTACACGTTCGTAATAGTTGTTTGCTATTTGACTCACATCAATTAAATAAATGTTTATTTCCTGTTTGAGTTGGCCTAACGAACTTAACTATATCGATTTGAATACGTATGAAGGTTCCTTGTTGACTACGCAACCCTAAAAACTAGAAGAAGGTTACAGAAATTAAATTTAAAAATCTTATTTATAATCTTTGCTTAAAAATGCCAAAAACACTATTGAAAAAAGTCGTGACATCACATAAAATAAATAGGAACATTTCAAGGCCTAATTAAACGAGTTTTCAATCTGAATTTGCACGGATATTTACTCGTTTAATTTTTTTCATTTTTCAATTTTCCGACATTTTGGTACTTTTGCGAGTCCCGTGGTCTCGCTAGACTGAAGTGACAGGCGACTTTTTGAAGCATTAAATGTTAGTTTACTACCCTCGGCAAAAATGACAAAAAAAATAATAAGTTACGTTCCAAAATTATTTCGGATTATTTTTTTAAATAAATTGGCACAAAAATTACTTTATATAAACTCAAAAATATTGACTATTAGTTATTGAAATTAAAATGAAATCTACAGTCTCATGCACTTAAGCACTCATTCAGTTCAGTTTTAATTATGTCTAGTACTCGTGTTAACCTTAGAAAATTCAAGGCCTATTTCAAAAACCGTCCGGTCCAATATTTGACTAATAAGCTAGCCGCATGTATGTACCACTGCAGAACACTGACCTTTTCTCAGAGAGAGAGTAAGGAATTAATAACTACGCGTGCCCATTGTAGATTGACAATTGTATGCCCTAAGATATGTGAACACCTCAGGAACCCTGGTTACTGCACATAGTAATAATTTTGTTACTGCAGATTCACAAAGCACGTAAGTCGAAAAACGAAATCATTTGTACATACCGAAATTGGAACCCAGGACCCAACAGGCCAGCACTCTACCGATGCGCTGTCACCGCCCTGCGATTACGTTTTCTGTTTATGTTTTCTGTATCTATCTATGTATCACCCTACACACCGATGTACTTATAACAAAGACTGAGAAAATGAGTGTTGAAATAACCCACTAATTCAAGCTATTTTCCGGCAATCACATCCCACTGTGTGGTACCGACGTGTGCCCTGTCGCCTAATCAAACCACAGTCTGCAATGCTGTGGGACGTACATTTCAGGCGTGGCTGCGAAACATGCTGATTTCGTGGGTTAATCTATTTTATACATATAATAAATCTGTAAATTGTCTCTGCCTGTTATATGTCTGTCTCACTCTGTTTCTTTGTGCGCGCATCACGCAAAATGCACTGAAGGGAATTAAATAAAACTTACCATGATTATAGCTTAGATTCCCGTGTAACATAATAATATAGACTATGTAACATCTCGCTCCATCTAAGTCCACACGGGGCGAGAAAATCACTATAAATATCTTCATAAACTGATTTTATATCCGACACTGTGGAAAAACCAATACTCCAGACCTCTGAGCTTTCAGGGCCAGGTAACCGAGTCAATCGGTTGCTATGGCATTCTGTCAACATACTACTTCGAGACACTGGCGAGACGATATAGTTTCTTTTTAGGTACATATATCTTTTAATTATCTTAATAACACGCGACACAAAAAATAATGGCTAATTCAATATCGATCATAAATTTTATATGACTTTTTAGAAAGAACGAAAGAGCCGAATTATTTTTAAATTTCATTTCAAATTTTATAATTAGATTTAAATGAAAGTATAGCTACGGTCACTATACACTTAATTTTAAGGTAAAAAAAATATATTCTGTTTATTGAATGTTAATGTAAAATATGAGTTGCTATTTTCAAGTCGAGTACCTAATTGTATTGGAGAAAAGGCAGCGAAAAACAACTCCACTCTGATCATCTTTTCTCAAACAATTTTAAGTATAGCAGTTGGTAAGAGTAACCTAACAAGATCCCATGAGTGGAATTCATATGTGTTGTTTGTTTAACACTGTTTCTACTCTTTGCTCTGACCTAGATATATACAATCTCAGTCTTCGACTTTTTAAGTTAAAACGTCTGCAATTATTGATCTCTAAAATTAAATAGTATTTGTTGTAAATATAATAAGTTACTGGCTTTGTTCCGGATTCACTTACTAGATTTTTCAAGCGTATATTTTGGGTGTCAATCTTTTATCTTATGATTGTTACCTGTTTTACATGCCTAACAAACAAAATAAAATAAAAATCAATAACATGCAATGCTAAACATTAGTCTATTCTTTCAAAAATAGAAAAAACACCAATGCTGCGGCCAGACATACGAACAGCACCCGTTGACGATAGGCAATTTGGTCGCATTGTAGTCGGCAATTAAATTGTATTCGATAGAATTTCAGATATTTGATTTAATTTCCGATATGTAATAGTACATTGTACGAGAGAGGAGAAAACGATCTGTTTCTGTTCGAGAGTATGCCCAACGCGCAGCGGAGAAATGGAACTTTCTCCGAGTGATACATAGTACTTTATACTACACCTACAAGAAAAATTAGAATGATTAAAACCGTACTGTTAAATTGTCAATTTAGTAAAAAACTCAATTTAACAAAACAAAAATATTGCCGCGCTTGTTTTTTTTCCTAGTGCAGTAAAGGGTTGCCAACACTCCTTTCGTGGAAAATGGAACACAAAAAAAAAACCTCTTTTTAGGGTTTCGTACCCGAAGGGTGCCAAACGGGACCCTATTACTAAGACTTCACTGCCCGTCTGTTTGTCTGTCTGTCTGACACCAGGCTGTATCTAATGAACCGTGATAGCTAGGCAGTTGAAATTTTCGCATATGATGTATTACTATTGCCGCTATAACAACAAATACTAAAATCGGAATAAATAAATATTTAAGGGGGCTCCCATACAACAAAGACAATAAAGACAGCGCTCGCCGTCTAGCAGCCATCTATGTAACCTTCACAGCGTCGATGTCATGTCGTTAAATGTCAATGTTAAACCCTTCTTGTTGGTTTCTATAGCCATCTATAGCAGTTCTCAAATTCGTTCTTTGTCTAATTTTGTATAGATAATGGTACGGAACCCTTAGTGAGTGAGTCCGACTTGCACTTGGCCGGTTTATTTCTAATTATTTGCTACAAAACCATTTTGAGATTTGACGCTTGCATTTTTATTATGTTTGCTGCTTAAAAACAAAAGAACGCTAGCAGGCAGGAATGGATTTTTCACACCTCCTGCTCGACAATGCCTTATTACGTACCGTCAAATATCATCGTAAAGCATGGCCTTGTCTCTCGAGGGCAATAATAATGAAGAATTTCCCTAGGGAATAAAGTGATTTGAATTTAGAATGTCAAAATTCGCATGAAAACTATGGAGAAGCCCCGCATTGCAATTCGAAATTCGAATTGTTGTTCGAAACTCACCTCTTTTTTTTCTTTTTTTTCTGAAATACTGTGTCCTGTGACCGCGCGAAACACCAACAAAAAAAAGAAAAAAAGGCGCGAATTTGCAAATACGAATTTAAAAGTTATATTCAATTTAAGTTGCTAAGCCGTAAAAGAGTGTGGACTTTATATTTAATTTCAGGTTTTAATACATATTTTCAACTTATGCAGCCCTGTCTTTTTATTGTCTCCCAGATGGTGTGAAAAGTAGAGTATTCACCTCTGGAATAAAACATGTCTTAGTCTCGGGCGGTATGAACCCCTCGCTTCACTCAGGACTCTACATAACTCCCTCGCTTCGCTCAGGAGTTAAAATTTAACTCCCTCGCTGCGCTCGCGAGTTAACTCGGAGTCCTTCGCTCCGCTCAGGGTTCAATATGCCGCCCATGACATAATACATGGTTTTATTCCCTTAGTACATAATCTACTATTAATACAACATCCCTGCCCCGCCACGGAGGATGGGAATTAAATTGCATATTATAACTTTTCCCGCCGCACATTTATATAAGGGAGAAATGACGAACTTTGTGGTCCGTTTATGAACGAGCAATGAGACACTTTGTGAGTCGGTGTGGTACAAATTAAATATACTATTTTACTTAAATTGTCCGTTGTATGTTAGCTGAAATATCGCTAGCGCTTTTGCTATGGCTTATTCAAGAGGCCACGCCTTAAACTAGCTGCACCGGTGATTAAATTTTAATCAAAGCAAACTGCTTGGCGGTGGTAGCACGGTAGATGGCTTGCCTTAGGTCGTGAGTTCGAACCTCGGCATGTAGCAATGACTTTGCTTTCTAAGTTACTTTAAAAAACAACATGTCATCTCTAAATATAATGTTTCTACCTAAGTAGAGTAAAAACATTATGGTACCTTTTTGAAAACAGCTCATTAAACCTGAAGTAGTACGTTTAAAAATTAAAAATAAACTTTCAAAAAATATATTATCTTATTTGTTGAATCGGTCTAACTTTGAAGTGCCACTCGCTAGTTGGGACTAATCTGAAGGTAAGCGATTCGAGATTTAATGTCCCAAGTTAAATTGAACAGCTACTGGGTAAAGTAGGGTAAGGTCCACCCTTCGTCCATTCGGATTCCTACAAGGGGTCTCGTGGTCGGCCTACTTTCATTGTTATGGCGTGCACTCCGGGAAGTATACAGCTCAATACTCTCTCTTATGGCGTGACTGATAAGGACTACCATAATTAGAAGAAGGAACCTTCTTACTACGGTCGTTGCACACGTGAAAACGTAGGTAGTGACGTACATTCATCTACATTGGGTAAGAAACGGGTGAGGTAAGATGATTGTGGTTTCATATAATTATAATAATTATTCTTATATATTTTTTTATAGAATTGAGAAAGGAATGTTGCGTTGGTTTGGACATGTGGAGAGGATGAAGGAAGAAAGATTGATAAAACAAATATATCGAGCGATTGTGGATGGAAGGGCCGGTAAGGGATGACCCAGACGGACATGTTTCGACCAAATAGGGGATGTATTAGCAAAGGGCAAGATAAAAAGGTACCCGAAACCGGCGTGCGTGCATGCAACGACTAATGAATGTTGAGGAAGCGAAAGTGATCTGTCAGGATCGTGGCCAGTGGCAGTCCCTGGTCTCTGCCTACCCCTCTGGCATACAGGCGTGAGTTTATGTTATGTTATGTTATATTTTTTATCTATTTATTTGGGGAATTTTGGATTTATTATGGTATAATTTGCTACTCTTTTTGCGCAGTTTATTTTTGCGATTGTATCCACTGAGCGAGCGAATGTTTTGAAAGACATATTTCGTCCATAATAGTAGCGCAGAAAATAGACACACAACGCCATTCGATTGAAGAGCTTATATTTCTACACGAAAAACACAAAAAGGTGAATAAGAACAGGGACCTATCTCTCAAATTTTGTACGATGTAATATTCATAAATTCATTATCAATATATAGTGTAAGGTAAGATTTCAGCTGACGTAACTCTGTTTATAGGATTGAATGAAAAAAAAAAAAAAATGGTGATCGCGGTTAGACCCGTATAATATATTACTAAAAACTGGTGAGTCGAAAACTAAAACAGTTGACTAAGGATTATGCTTTTGGAGCCATTTAATCTAAGTAAAAGGTTTCTGAGCCTTCGTGGAATCAAAATTAACAAGCTATTTTAGCATCAAGGGTTTGGGTACCGGCCAATGCGTGCGTACAGTCAAGCTCATACTGACCAGTAGAGTCATAATTTAAGAATTGGTCCCTCGTCTATGCAGCGTCTTTCACTTAAAGTCACAGGTAGGGCTTGTAATATTCGACCATTTATACTATTTGAAAATTTCGAAAATAAATCATCATCATCATATAAAGCCGATGTCAGTCCACTCCTGGACATAGGCCTCTCCCAACACACGCCACTGAGCCCGATCTTCGGCTCTAAACCAAATAAAGAAATTAAAACTAACTTTTGGAAGTTATTCAGTCCAATTAATCAGTCCAGTTTTCAATTAATTTAAGTATGAAAACACAAACTGCATTTAAAAAATGCAAGTAAAACATTTTAAGAGACGCATTGAATCAAGAGCGAACAGTACAAAAACACTGCACTGTGTAGAAACAAAAACAACTCGAGCACGTTGTGGGTTTATCGTCTGCAGTAGCGGAGTAGCGTTTTCTCGTCGATAATACAATCTTGTGTAAACGAGCAAAAATGCGGTGTAAGCTGAGTGTAACATGCTTGATTAAATTTTAATCAGAGCTTATTGGACCTGCGCCAGGGTTAGCGTGAATCGTGTCGCGCCCGATTTATTATGGTTGGTTTTGCACTTTACCTTATGACTGTACTTTAATTTATTACGATTTATCTCTTATATTGTGCAAGAAGCGGTGGTAGCGCAGAAGTAGAACGCTGGCCTCACATTTGTCGTTGGTCGTGGGTTCGAATCCTGAACGAATGACTTTGTTTTCCAACGTAAGAACATTTGTGAAGTTGTAGCAATACCACTAAGTGTGAAGGAAAATATCGTGAGAAAACCTAAGTGTCTGAAATGTTCACATACCTTAGCGCTTGAAATTGCCAATCCGCGGTGGTCACACGTGGTAATTAAACCCTGAGAGAAGGCATGTATCCTGCAGTGTGACGTATATAGGCTACATAAAATATGCAATTTACCTTACGACTATACTTTGATCTATTGCCATTTATTTTTTCTATTTTACGATAATGTTTTGCATTTTATAAGAAATTTTGGTACCACCAGCCTACAGTTAGGTAGTCAACTTATACTTACTGAATTTAGACAAAGTCTATGCCATTTTTTCATTTCAGTTCAAGTCGCCTGTTTCTTTAACTTTTAGCAAGCAGCAGGATTCTTTTAGAGTGGTTGAAATTGAAAGACCCATCTATTGAAGACTCTCTAACTTGGTTTTTCTATAGACTCGTCATGTGTTACGGAATTAATCGGTCCATTCTTTACTAATAATTTGAATAATGACACAATTACGCTACATTATGAATTTTTATAACTAAATTTTTCATGGATACTAAAATTCTAAATTTTATTGATATTATGCAATCCAAATAATTATTGATATATGTCGACATAAATTTTATCGGCTCTCCGTCTGTGGTTGTATGGAAGAAATTGCTTTTTAGTAAAAGGGCCGCCAATAAATTGTCGTTGTTTATATCTAACTGTACCTACAAAAAAATAAATTATCATTAAAATATAGATTTGTGTCTTGCCGAACCTGACTTACATCTTAACTAATAAACTAAGCTAATCGGCAGCAGCATTAAACCAATCTAATGAACCTCAAGAGCCTAAGTTCAACAAATAAATACAGCAGCAAAACGTCAAGGCCTTGCCCTTAAACCACAGAATCCATAGTCTCTCTCTTTTAAACCGAGCAAAAAGTAGAGATTAAAAACAGAAATACCGCTAACTCGCACATAACTTATAGAAACGCATATAAGAAAAAAACGAGCCAAGAGCGAGTAAAAAATCACGTTTCTTGTATGTGAGCCCTCCTTAAATATTTATTTTATTCTGATTTTAGCATTTGTTAATATAGCAGCAGCAGAAATACATCATCTGTGAAAATTTCAACTGTCTAACTATCACGGTTCATGAGATACAGCCTGGTGACAGACAGACAGACAAAAATATGTACTAGAAACAGAATAAAATAAATATTTAACTGGCGCTCCGATAAAACAAACGTGATTTTTTGCCGTTTTTTTTGCTCGATATTCGTAACGGCAACAGGTAGGTGCTTGAAATATTCAAATTTGCATAGATAATTGTACGGAACCCTTCGTGCGCGAGTCCGACTCGCACTTGGCCGTTTTTTTTCTTAAACCACGTCTCGGCTTAATTTTCGCGGCGAGTCCCTTTTACCGTCCCTGAGAAAATGAGCAAGAACATTACACTCCGTTCTTACAAAGTGAGACGTTTTAATGTTTGGTCCCTCTTTCATTTTGGGTACTTTTGATAGCACATGAGCCTGCACTCCACTCAGTGAGGTGACGGGCAACTTTGCAATTCAAATGCGAAGGTTGATGTGCCGTCCATTGTACCTACTTGGGTTTTCATTTTTGTACATAAATAAATTCAGTTCATGACCAATGATTAAGTAATGACAATATTTATTTAATTCATTCAGACCGTAGAGTCGGTTTACGGTTTAACTGAATGTAATTAAGTACCTAATCATTACTTTCTTTTAAAGCATTTTTGAAATTTAAGTTATTTTTGGCAGAATGAAACCTTGTAAAGTTTTTTCTGAAATGTATATTATATTAGATAAATATTGATGAGAATACTTTGTCATGTAGTTTAGGTTTGAGAAGAAAAGTTAGAGCTGGTATCAAAGCTAGACTGACTTTGTAATATAGATCTCAGCTTCCATCAGTCTTATGATAGCTACAATACAGTAGATAGTACACTACTGCAGCGGCTAGCAAAAGAGGCATTGATGGACGAACGTGTAAATAAATTATAATCAGCCATTTGACGCCCACTGCAGGACATAGGGGTCCTTCGTGGTTTTTATAACCATGAGGGGCTTTGCCATAATCGCCACGCTTGGCAGGCGGGTTGGCGATCGCAGTATGCGGTCGGAATCTCAGGAAGACGCTACTGCCCGTCTCCTGGTAATTGATTTCCTTAGTCGCCTTCTACGACATCCACTGAAGGAAATGGAGTGACGCTATTCTTAATCCGGCGCCACACGGATACATAAATTACAACCTAAAAATCACTATTAACATGACTGACACTTTTTGCAAATTCGATCTGTAAAAAAAGATAATATTATATGATTTCTTTTCCACGGTGGCGCTAGTGTTACTCCCTGGAGCCCCTTAATAGACTATTGAAACTTAAGGGTTATTCTACTCGTCAATGAAAACCACTTTTACTATGAGACCAACTCCGGAACATCGTAAGAACCTCATCTGATATTTATTTCGCTGCTTCGCATTTGCTCTCATAATAACTTCCACATAACACAACCACTTGTCCTGCTCCCAAATTAAAACACTCTGTGCTGTGGTAACCAGATAAGACATCACAAACGTAGCAATACACCCAGACTGAGGCCATTTCTACAAATGTACAGCGGCCCCAGTGGGAATCGAACTAACGACGTCCGGCATGGTAATCAGACGTGATACCGTTAGACCAACGAGGCAGTCACTCATTTGTTTTCATGATTAGAAAAATCCCCTTAAGTTTCACCGGACTTTTATGAAACGCCCTGTATTTAGCAAATTTTAAGACCCATTTTCATGAGCCCGCCTGAAACTTGAAAACCGCAGAAAACTCGTCATCGTTCGTAAGAAATAAACTGATATCTCCAGTCAGAGGTCGAGGGAAACATAATGACCCGTGAAGAAAGCCCCAGCTTCTAGAGATTAATGGAAATCAAATCCCTCGTGAACTTATCAGCTAAAATATAAGAAAATAAAATTTCAGGTTTCATTTGGTATAACAGGCTCATTGACGTCCATGAAAAATATTTGTAGAATCAGGCATTGATGAGAAACATGTGAACTTAACAACTCACTGCTTATATTCTTCTCCTAGGCTTAAAAACCGAAAGTGAAGCCAATAAAATATTGTACTTAATTTATTATTAATTTGGTTAATTAGGTATGTAAAAAAGGTAACAATCTAATTTAAGAGTCAAGTATAATATATCACATCATCATCAATCATCACCAACCCATTATGTCCCCACCGAGGGGCACGGGTCTCTTCCCTGAGGAAGGTAGGCCATACTCCACCACGGGGGCCAAGTCCGGATTGGTGGAGGCTTGTAGACTAGTGGCTCGTCTACTGTCAGAAGTTGTCAAGCCGCCCTGAGGCCTCTGACTTGGCTTAACGACTGCCATCTATCGACGGAAGCCGGCACCAACAGCTTAACGTGCCTTGCGAAGCAATATTTTTAAAAACAAAAACAAAATCTGCAGAGAAATAACGTTGTAAAAACTTACCAGAGCCTCGCTGAAGCAGCGTCCGGCTCCTGTGATTTTCAAAACATCGCGATACAAAATGCGAGACTAAAATCACAATAGTCTGTGAGCAACTTCGCACCGGATTTCCCAGGAAGCTGCACAGAATAACTTGTCGGCCACTGATAACAAACTATGCTGTGGTTACCATCCGCAACATTTCTGGTGAACGTTGGTTTCGTACTATTTAGTTTTGTAGGTAGGTAACTTTAAAATAAATTCACAGTGGAAGTCACAAATCTGTAAGTTACCGAAGGTCCGCGTGGTCTACTAATTTGTGACCATCATTTGGACCGTGTTACGCAGAAACATTCCAACCCAAAATAATTAACTTGCGAGAAAAACACTTTTTTTGTATATTAGATTGTTTTTCCCCATTTTCTTGCTATTTTATCCAGTTGATTTCTTAGCAAATTGAAAGGGTAAATATTTTAAGCCAACTTGCATTCGCCGACGCGTTGGCTTAAAATATTTACCCTTTCAGTTAAAGATAAATAAAGAGAGAAAAGCACAAATTTATTTATTTAAAGCAGTAAAGTAATATAAAGGTGAAAATATTAAATATGTGTATATTTGAAGCAGAAGATACACATTCCGCTGTAGTGCACAGGCCTTCTCTCAGAAAGAGAGAGAGAGAGAGAGAGAGAGAGAGAGAGAGTATGAACTTCACTACGCGTGCCCACCGCTGCGTATTACGACGACACTAGTTGCGCGTGTTAAATGTCAAAATTTGTGACTTCCCAGTACATTAATAGTCGACATTTTAGCGCCACAAAATGCATGACTCGTGCTGTCGTACAACGCATGCTGATTAGTAATTACAAGCGCTGGGGTACATGAACACCTTAGGCACTCAGGTTTCCTCACGTTGTTTTCCTTAACAATCAACGAAGGTAGGTAGGTACTGATGCCGGGGTCGCTAACCATCGCAATCCATCACATTTGTTGACGTACTCTATTTGGACATCAATAGTATTAAACTCACCTATGTAAAATCAATAGTATTAAGACACTGGAGGCAAGCCGCTTCCAACCGGTCTGTTTAGAAATCCATGGAGGAGGCCTATTCCAGCAGTGGACTTCTTGTGGCTGAATGATGATGATGTAAAAATATCTTTTTATTGTGCAAATATATTTTCAATCAAACAATCAATCAATACAAGTTTATTTTTTAAAAGTCGTGATGACGACGGTTGTAAACATATTACGCGATGTCTTCTTCCAAACCAAATCCCACCACAGCCGTGTATCGACGTGGGTTGCATCTTCGATATTATGTAACACATGTTGCATCTTCTCATGTCGAATATATCGTCCTCATCATCGTCGTCGCCACTTTCATCTTGGACATTAATTATAAGACGTTCTGTAAACGTAAACGTGCAGGTACAGGATCAGTATACATTGTGACAAATCCGAGGTAAACAGTGGTCAGAGAACAAAGTCCAGGTAAACAATAGTCAAACTCACGTATATACAACATGAATCGGTCCGAAAAACAAACCAAAATTGTCAAAATTACAAGAGGACACGGAAAACTAAGTTCGTCTAACCAAGAAAGAAACAGAATGTTTGAAAACGAATGACGTCTTGATGAATAAATCTTTTGTAGTTATACTTTTTAGTTACTCCAATGTCATTAATTTGAATATTCAGATTTGTTTAACGTAGAACGACTTAGCACGACACTTCAATAAAACCATCACAACGATAAACAGCTTATTATTCCAATAGATTTTTCAACAAAATCAAGCACTCAAACGTCAAACCCAAGGTTGTTAACACCCCAATGTTGCCAATACGTAGAAAAGGAATAATCCCATTTTACTTCCAAGTAAAAATTGTGCGTTCTATGTAGGGTTTTTTTTTAAACACTTTTCTTTTACGAGTAATTAAATAATTAAGTCTTTGATGCAATAAGGTGTTTGGTCATACAAGTCAACTTTTTTACAGTTAAAAAAAATCTACCGCGTATAACGATATATTTTATAATGGTAACAGTGCTTTTTTTTCTTTGCATCGACTTAAAAAAAACGACTTTAGTTGCTAATACATTGTAAGTTCTTTGGACGACTCTTCTTTCGTCTCCTAGGTCAGGTACTGGAATATTCTGTTTGATTCAAATACATGGCTAGAGCTAACCAACCAGTTGTTTACGGCGTTAACTTTAGTCTGCTAGCCCTTTGTGCACTCGGTGACGTCACAAAATTGTCACCTAAAATTATACATGGTATGTGTTGGCTGGTCGTGGAGAATATTTGTGTTGTTTTTATTACAATTTACTTCTTAACCAGCCCTATCTGCCACCTTGTTCGCATATGACTCGAATAAATTGGATCCCCCATTGGGCTAACTAGCGCCACCAAAGAAAGCAAAATCATATCTTAATAAAAACTGAGTTTAAACGGATATTTACTCGTTTACTTTTGCAAGTGCTGTGGTCTCGGTAGACTGCAGTGACACGCGACTGTTAGTTTACTACATTCGGCAAAAATCATTAAGTTACGTTCCAAAAATATTTTGCCTAATTTTTAAATATACTGATTATTAAAGTAAACGAATAAATATCCGTTCAAGTTCTATTTTTATTATGTCTAGTGCTCGTGTTAACCTTAGAAAATACTATAAATCATATCTTCTTTCAAATATAAGTTTTAATGATAAGGCCGACGTATGGACTGAGGAATTACATTACCAGGAGACGCGGCAGCGTCTTCCTGAGATTTCGCCAACCCACCTGCCAAGCGTGGCGATTATGGCAAAACCCTTCATGGTTAGGAAAACCACGAAGGAGGCTTATGTACTTTTAGGTTAAGAAATACCTCTTTATTTTTATGAACAATAAAGTGTTCTCTATCGCTATCTATCTATCTATCTAAAGATCGTTTTTGTAAGAAAACTCAGATCGATATCTCAATCATATTAATAGTGATTTTTAGAACCTATGGCCGTGAATGTAGCCTGTAAAAGGCCGTTTTTGGCATAAATGCTACCTAGTCCTAGTTGGGCTGACAAGCGCCACCATTGAAAAAAAAATCATCTCTTCTTTTACAGGTTGTCTTTGCAAAAAGTGTCTGTACAACCTATCAATCGTGTTAACAGTGATTTTTAAGACCTATACGATAAAGAACTTAGGATCACGAACCTGGAACTAGATCGCATTTATGCCAAAAATGGCCCTTTATATTTTCTATGTTTCCTTCATAGCTCTGTCAATTCTTAATCGATTTCGATAATATTATATTGTTCGAATAGATATAACATCCCATTGGCCGCATTTTAATTTGATGAAAATCTGATGAAGGCTTTCAGAGACGGAGAACGGAACTATTAAATGCACAGCAGTAACTAAGACCTAATGGGGCCTATTCCTTCCTTTTTTCGCCCGTGTTAGAATGCAGAATGTTTAATAAAATATGGCGAAAAGTAGTCCCAGAGTAATTTGGTAAATGTTCTGGTGAAGCCTTTTGGAGTTGGAAATTGAGAACCTAAAATTTTAAAGCAAATAATTAGGTAGGTTAAATTATGGTTATAAGGGACTTGATTTTTTTTTTCTCCAGCTCCCCCACTAAAAATAGAAAAAAAAAATTAACATAAAACACTACAGCTCTAAGAAGTTATAAATATTTTTTTCATTCTGTTGTATTTATAAACAGAAAAAAATAAATAATGGAATCGCTAATAACGTGATTGAATAAAGTGCACGCGTGCTAAGTTGAAGAACTATCGGCTGTACCTCATTTTAAATATAAAAGAAAGTTAAAATAGGGTTTTTTTTTCCATTATCAGAAGTGGAATACCAACAGCACAACACAAAAAATCCAATATTAAGGTAGCCTACCACTCACCGTACCCTATGAAATCAAGTAAAGATCAGTCGAACAATAAAAGACAGTAGGCAATCAACGTCCAATCGAGTGTGAATCCAGGGGTCCGGGCAAATGGGGGCAAATGCCTCAATATGTCCGACAAAAGCTCGAAGCAGGTCGCACAGAAGGTTGAACTAATGAGGAACGTACTTTTAAATTAGATTGGAGTGACAATGTCATTTTAAACATAGAGGACATCGAATAACTGGCAAAAATAAAAAGAAATAAAACCGTGAAAGTTTTTTTTTGAGGTTTCTAAGGTGCCAAATACTTAAAAATAATTTACTCGAATAATATAACCAAAAACTTATAGGACATAGATTTTCCTAGATTTTTTTAGTAAGGGTAAATTATCATATTATAAAAATATTATTTCACAAGACAACTCAAATATTGATAAATTTTTCATGCATTTTACTGGCATCAATGTACTTGGATTCCAAAATCACTAGCTAAAAAAATTATCTCATTTAAAACGCCATTTCTTCTAGCTTTCTGCAATGGGTCCTGAACCCAGAGATAGAAAAAATTTTTTTGTTATACATGCTGAAATCTGGGTGACTTGAGAGCCGTAGTTATAAGTAATTTAAAATTCCGGTTATTGCTTTTAAGTATGGACGTTAAATACAATTTGAATTTCAATCAAATCGAGTTGAGAAATTTCGTTTCGAGTTGAGAAATCTTGTTTAGAACAATTCGCGAATTATTAGTACCGCCCCTCCGTCTATCCGAACCCGCGGTCCCAACTACAGACGGCGCGCACTCACCACTCTGGCGGGTACTAATGGTTCTCACAGACTCGAGATTCTGTCGACATATAAATAGATAGAGATCACTTCATTTTACATACATAACATACATAAGCAGCCTATATACGTCCCACTGTAGAGCACAGGCCTTCTCTCAGGGAGAGAGTATGGGCTTAATCACCACGCGTGCCCACCGCGGATTGGCGATTTCAAGCGCTGAGGTATGTGAATAGCTCAGACACTCAGGTTTCCTCAGGATGTTTTCCTTCACCGTTAGCGAGTGGTATTAACTTCACAAATGTACATAACTTAGAAAACCAAGTCATAGCTACATGCCCGCACTGGGGATCGAACCTGGGTCTCCCACTTCCGAGTCCGAGGTTCTACCCACTAGGCTACCACCGCTGTGCACTAGGCTACCACCGCTGTACATAAAAATTACGCAGGTATTATTTATTTTGACGTATTTTACGAAAATACAAGAAAGTGCATTTAAAAAATCAAAGTAGCGGATTTTTTAAGTGTTAAGGCGCGTTCCTTTTTTGTATGGCTCTCAAACGATCCAAAATTGGTGTATATTTTTTTGGGATGAAAACTAGCCTCTATGCTATTTTAGTCTATAATCATGTTTAGCCGTTCTGGCGTGATCGAGTAACAAACCTCCATCCATCACAATTTTCACATTTATAATATTAGTAGAATTACGGTACAATTGGTTCACCAGTCTGACTCGCACTTGACCGTTTTTTACGGCTTTGTTCGGGTTAAGAACAAAATCGGGGCGACCTTTCACATCTAACTTTTTTAGCGCCAAATGCCTGTCCCAGAGAAGTCTGATAACCGTTTAACCGTAGGTACCACCAAATTGACATAAATATCTGGCCGTACTCTGTACGTCAATATGCCAAAGGTGATGATGATTTTCTATTCCAAAAAATCAAACACTAGATACAGTCCAATTTTTGTACTGTCAACAAAACTGCGGCGTCAGTACTGTCTTCATAAAAAGTCGGCAAAAACTTGCGGGAAAAAACTCTGCGGATATTACGGATGGTTTCTCCGACATTACCCCTAAATTTGGAGTTTTAAAATATATTTTACTCTCTAGTGGTTCAATTCAATTCAATTCAATTCAAATATTTTTATTCATTGTAAAAACAGAATGTTTACTTAATGAACGTCAAAGATTTGTATTTAAAATCTGAAAAAAATATTATGTATATTTATTTTCAATGAGAACTTTGACGGTCCTAGATAGGAATGTGTCAGTGACTCGGTCGTCAAAATCGGTCGCGCGTAGACTTGTTGCGGCAATAAAATAAAATTGACGCGTTTGTCAGAGTCATAAAGACCTAAAATTAATATTTTATCACGTCTTTTCTTTTATAAACAAAACAAACAATTACTTAAGTTTCTTGTAGATGTAGTTTGTCTACTTTCTTCACGCAAACCCGCCACAGAAGTGCTTTCAGTTCTAAAGAGAGTAGGTAATAAATCCTGGGAAACCTTAATTAATTTTCCATTTTCAACTTCAGCAGAAATAAGAAACTTCATTCCGTCTTCGCGCCATTGGGAATACGTTCAGAAGGTTGGTTTGTAGTTGACACATGATATTGAACCTCAAAGCTGTTTCAGAAAGGTATATTTTGCCTCTTCTGAGTTTATAATCTCCAAACATTAACTGTCATTGGACCTATAATATCTATTGATGGATATAGTAAACGACAAAAGGTGCGATCGAGACGTAATTCGGATTTCGCACCAGCAGAATGATCGACGTTTTGGAGTTTCCTGGAAAGTACCCTATGCATCAGGATTAGGGCTTTCCACCTCTCGAAAGCTGAGGAGATCTGTAGAAAACGAAACAGGTACCTGTTTGTTAAAAGGTGCGATTGGGTGGGTCGATTCTGTTTTAACATTGGAAATGTCTTTTCGTTCGCTTCAGTGTAGGCTCCGATTTCACGAAAAAGTGCGATAACATATCTTATAGAGAGTTGTAAAGATATAAAAGAATATGAAATAGAAAAAAAAGGCTCAAAAGACGCGTAATTGTGTGAGCTGTAAGATGCAAAAAGAATTATACGAGAAAGTCAAAAACAAGAAAAGTTATGGCCGAAATATTAAAAAAAAAAACACGTTTCCGAATTTTTTATTTTGGCGTTCGATATTTTAGAAACGAAGAATGATATCTAAAATTTGAGAAAAATTCCTCCGGACAATTTATTCAGCTTCAATTTGAGCCTAAAATAAAGAGGATCAGGTTTGCCCTGGAGGCTTACCACAATCTCAAAATAAGCAGGACACAAGCAGGACAGTTTAACCTGTTCGAAAAAAGTTGAAAAGTCAGAACGACATTTTTCACGTGACATTTATGATTCGATTCATTTCTAATATGCTCGATAGTCGTGTGAGGCACGATATTTGTGAATTTTTAAAAAGTCACAAACATGGAAGAACGCTTAGACTATCTGTTCAAAATATGACGGCCCCTAGCGGAAACCAAACCCAGAGTAATGCTTAAATCCTCAAAATAAAATAAACAAACAGCACAAAAACCATAAGAAACGGCATCAATTCAGCAAGATTTCAGAGTAAATAGTGTGAGTGTTTATCTAAAGTTATGCTGGGTCATCAATAAAAATTTTATAACAAAACATGGTAGTACGAGGTTGTTTAGCAAAATGAGAAATCTCAAATGAAATTGATGCCTTTCCTTTGACACTTCACATCTGTAATGGACAGAATCAGGCCACAGAAAGAAGGAGTAGATAATAGGAGCTTACGAGAGAGGCAGTTTGTTTTCCGTTTCGATTAAAGGATTTCTATATCCTAGTGCTTAGAGTGCTTAAGTTAGGAGCATTCTCTTCTGCTGGTGATACTTCACTGAGTCACATATTAAGCGTAAAACTCTAGCTGTCGTAACGTGGACAAAGCGATAAATCATTTTCTTGCCAGTGCAGCGGGGTAACAATGTTAGCGTCATGGGATCCTTTGGAATAGGTGTGTCATGGGGAGGTTTTTGGACTCTCTTTGAAAATTTTGTGTTTTTTGACCAATCTTTATATAAATATTTATGTATTAAACGGGTCTAATCGCGATAATTTATTAGGTAAAATTTTATTTATCTTAATTCCCGACGTTTCGGCAACGTTGCAGCTGCCGTGGTCACGGGTAGACTGGGTATATAACTATGTATGAGCATTGCGAGTCATTAAATATACTTTATATAAATATTCTAATATTTTTTTGCCTTTTTTTTTAGTAAATAAATGTTTGTCCACTTGAAACTATAATTGTTCAAAAGAAACTGTACTCTTACTGTAATAGTAGTGGTATTAATTTTAAAGTTCTCGATATTTCAGCACTGTCGCAAGCTGTTTCTTATATTTTATTCATTAAAGGAAGAATTAATACTGAAGTAAATATATTACTAACAATTATTATTGGATTTCACAGCTATAAAGCTCAAAAGAGTGAGATTTGGTTATGGAGTAAGTTTTTAGAAGTATCATGGAATTCTGGTATTAGAAATAAAAAAGTTATATGAATAATAACGCATCCATAGAACAAAGTTATTAATTAAAAGCAAAAATGCTGGTTGTAATTTTAAATTTACTTAAATTATTTAGACAAAGAGACAAAACAAATTTTTAGACTCCTTTGTGAAGAGAATACTTGTATTTTTTACCCCAACCTCATGATAAGCTCGATGGAATGGTTGCTCCACAC
The DNA here is from genome assembly GCA_947308005.1 of Yponomeuta malinellus. Taxonomy (NCBI): domain Eukaryota; kingdom Metazoa; phylum Arthropoda; class Insecta; order Lepidoptera; family Yponomeutidae; genus Yponomeuta; species Yponomeuta malinellus. Next base: position 6,159,182 of record OX371006.1, on the reverse strand, counting down.
GAAATTATTACTGAGGTAATGACGTACAATTTTCTTATTGTAGAGGAAGGAATCAACCTCGTTATTCATAGAAGACCATAGGCCTAGATTTTGTATTCTAGGCTTAAAAGGAAACATTATGTTGATGAATCTATTCATCAAAGGCTGTTTTATTTCATCCTAAACACGTACCTAAGTATTTTACATGAAAATTTTGGACAAGGGTCAAAATAACCTTTCTTATCATCACCATCATCATCAGCCATTTGAGGTCTTCTTATTGTGTTTCAGGTCGCACTGTAAATAAGTCTAATTTATGTGATAATGTATTATCATAGTGCATTCTAAATTTAAGCTAGAATAAGGTTTCTAGTAACAAACTGATTGAAATTTTGTCAACATCATCATCAGCCACTCGACGCCCACTGCAGGACACAGGCCTCTCTCGTGGTTTTCATAAGCATGAGGGGGTTTGCCATAGTGGCTACGCTTGGCACGCGGGTTGGCAATCGCAGTATGCGGTTGGAGTCTCAGGAAGACGCTGCTCCCCATCTCCTAGTAATTGATTTCCTTAGTCACCTTCTACGACATCCACAGAAGGAAATGGAGTGACGCTATTCTTAATCCGGCGCCACATGGATACGGGTATATTGTCAACATAACCTCAAAATTTGCTTTTCATTTTTCTTAAAAAACGATCCATTCCTCCTTACCAGGGGAGCTTCCTCCCTCGAAATGATTCAATTTGATTTGATTTGTAGAACGTGTAAAGCTCAAATCTTACAATTTTATAGAAGCCCTTTTAACTCACAGAAAATAAGTCGTATTTCAGCAATTGACTGCAATTTCACGTTCAATTTATACAATGAATTTTTGAAATAATTCAAAATATGAAAAAATTGTCTTCAGGATCAATAAATATATCCTTTCATATACGCAACATCGCTCGTAGCCCCGGCTGCCTGAGTGATCTTAAACGATCACGAAGGTTAAGCAATACTGGGCGCGTTCAGTGCATGGATGGGTCGCCGTCTATGCCTAACGCTAGTGGCATTTTTCCGAGCGGTTCCGTGCTTCGCAAGGCACGTTAAGCTGTTGGTGCCGGCTCCCGTCGATAGATGGCAGTCGTTAAGCCAAGTCAGAGGCCTTAGGGCGGCTTGACAACTTCTGACAGTAGACAAGCCACTAGTCTACAAGCCTCCACCAATCCGGACTTGGCCCCTGTGGTGGAGTATGGCCTATACCTTCCTCAGGGAAGAGACCCGTGCCCCTCGGTGGGGACATAATGGGTTGATGATGATGATGATACGCAACATATTTTACAAGGCTGAGACCTCCTTTTAAGTGTACAATACCTGTGCCAGGAGATCCCACTCTTCCACAACTATAAGTGTGTGTGTGTGTGTGTGTGTGTGTGTGTGTGTGTGTGTGTGTGTGTGAGTGCGTGCATGCCTGCGTGCGTGCGTGCGTGCGTGCGTGCGTGCGTGCGTGCGTGCGTGCGTGCGTGCATGCGTGCGTGCGTGCGTGCGTGCGTGCGTGCGTGCGTGTGTGTGTTTTGTTGCGCCGTACTACCTCAATAATACTGTGGCGGTAGCACGTGCAATCTATGCACAATTTCTGAAACACAGCAGTATAACGTATCATCATCAGCTGCCCACTGCTTTGTATATGCCTCTTCCTCCAAATTTTATCTCTCACGGTCCCTGGCCATCCGCATCCACGGACCTTCCGCCGACTCAACTATAGCATCCGACCATCTCGCTGCTGCTCTGCCAACTGACCGTCCTCCTGTTCTTGGTCGCCACTCTGTGATAGCCCTGGTCCACCTGCCGTCTTCCCGTCTCGCCAGGTGTATACCGTATAATAGCAGTAAACTAAAGTACAGGTAAGAATATTTATCATAAAGCTTATACATGGTTATTTCAACAATGCGTAATTCTTTAAATACCACAATTTAGGTTTGTATTCTAAAACTTATTTCCATGACTTTTCTCATATTTACGTGTTTTAAATTAAAAAAAATTACATCATTGTAAATAACAAAATTACCAATGTCGCAGCCTTTAGTAACAAACGTCAACACAAGTCTGCCGAGGTCCCTTAGCGGTCCAAGCCTATTATTGTTTTTATGAAACACTACAACAGAAAATGTATTCAGCAACGGTCAAGAGTTTTCCCAACACATATGGTGTTTAGTTCCGCCCTCGACAGTACCATATGAGAAAAGTTGCACGCGTCCGCAAAGTAAATTCATATAACGTCATTGTTCAGTTGGTAAACTGCGCGGCCAGTATGGTGTGATATTGCGTCTTTTACACAACAATGCTGGCTATAGTAAGTAGCCAGGGCACAAGAAAATTTCTGCTTGACAGTTTTTTTACGTAGCCTATAAATATTATTATGTCCCACTGCAGGGCCCAGGTCTTCTCTCAGAGAGAGTCATCATCATCAACCCAGTATGTCCCCACCGAGGGGCACGGGTCTCTTCCCTGAGGAAGGTATAGGCCATACTCCACCACGGGGGCCAAGTCCGGATTGGTGGAGGCTTGTAGACTAGTGGCTCGTCCACTGTCAGAAGTTGTCAAGCCGCCCTAAGGCCTCTGACTTGGCTTAACGACTGCCATCTATCGACGGCAGCCGGCACCAACAGCTTAACGTGCCTTGCGAAGCACGGAACCGCTCGGAAAAATGCCACTAGCGTTAGGCATAGACGGCGACCCATCCATGCACTGAACGCGCCCTGTGTTGCTTAACCTTCGTGATCGTTTAAGATCACTCAGGCAGCCGGGGCTACGAGCGATTCAGAGAGAGTGTATGGGCTTATTTACAAAGCGTGCCCGCTTGACATTTTCAAGCGCTGATTGATAGATTTACGTCAACTGAATATAGTAACGAAAAAATATGATGTCTTTCGACCGGCGTGACTTTCTTTATGAATAATCGTGACGAATAATAGATACCTAAATACCTATATTTTTTATCCGTGTTGTGAGATTCACAAGAATTCGGTCATTTCATAATAATAATTTTATTTAATGTGGCCCAAAATGTTAATAACAATGGTTCTTATAGCTATACATTATATTGTAGCGTGGTATGTGTACGTACAATTGAGACATTACTAAAATGTTAAAAGGGCAAAAATTTTGAGCGTAAATAACGCGTTACATTTGTTCATAGTCCTTAGATAAGTTTGAAACTCAGTAAATAGATAAGACAATATCTCTCCATGATTGAACTGCCTTATTGGTCTAGTTGTGTAACGTCTGATTACCATGCCGGACGTCGTGAGATCGATTCCTACAGGCGGCCAACCTACATTTGTACACATAGCCTCAGTCTGGGTGTACTTCCATATTTGTGATGTATTGCCTGGTTACCATAGAGTCATAGTACAGAGTATCCCAGTTTGGGTCCAGGACAAGTGATTGTGTTCTGTGGAAGTTAATTGTAATGCAGCTCTATTCTTGAACTAAAACTTTCGTAGGCACTACACATTAAATTGGTTCTGGATACACTTACTTGGTTTGTTGTCGGAAGAGTCCGACTAAGTTTTGCTCAGATTTGCAGAGCTTAATCATAGTGAGCAGAGACAGAGCTCGCGTCGTCGGTTGCTCGTCTCTCACTGCGGACGAGCCCGCGGCGGGCTGGCAACTGCTACGGAGACCAGCGGGCACCAGTCGCCACGCCGTCAGTGTCTTTCTTGACATAGAAAAGGCATTCAACGAAGTGTGGCACCCCGGTTTCCTCTACAAGCTCGAGAGCAGCCCAGGCTCTCGTGAAGACTGCGGTGTCATTCCTCGCGGACAGGCGGTTCCATGTGGCCGTCGAGGACGCACTCCCTGAGCTGCCGTGCCGTGTCTGTACGTGGCCTACACTGACGATATCCCGACGCTTGCCAGCACACTTGCCGACGGGTAGGCGGATGTTATGTTGGCTCTCTTCACTGACGATCACGCCTCGCGCAAAGTTCCTGCTGCCGTCTGGAAGATGCAGCAGCTGCTGGACAGGCTTCCAGAGTGGCTGGATAAGTGGCGCATGGCTGTCAACGTGGGGAAGACAGCCGCCATGCTGACCAGTTGCCACAGAGCCTCGTCCGCGCGCCTGTAGCTTCGTGGCCAGGAGATCGCGTGGAGCTCCTCAGTAAAGTATTTGGGGTGTACCATAGAGCTGTGGTAGCGGAGCGGTAGAACGCCGGCTTCTCATTCGGGAGGTTCTGGGTTCGAATCCCGGCATGTACCAATGACTTTGTTTTCTAAGTTACGTACATTTGTGAAGTTATAGTAGCAATACCACTCGCTAACGGTGAAGGAAAACATCGTGAGGAAACTCAGCACTTGCTACGTACAATGGCCCAACTATGAGGCTAAGTGCGGAAATCTCCAGTTGAACTAGAACTAGAACTTGGGGTGTAGGTACCATCGATCAAAACCTACGCATGAGAGCGCAGATTGATCATGTCATTCGCCCACCCCGGACAAAGCTGGGGATATACAAGACGTATGTGCGCTCGCGATTCACCTACGCGGCACCTGCATGGTACGTCTTGTGCTCCGCGACTAACCGGAAGAAGGTTCGGGCCCAGCAGAATATCGCCCTGAGGGCAATCGTGGGAGCCGGGTGTCACGTCCGCGATGACATAATTGCCCGGGACTTAATAGTGAAGACTTTGGAGGAGTTCATGGTCCATTTGTCGCGCCGCATGTTCGACTGCGCAGACAACGGGCCGCACCGGCACTTCCACCATATAGCCCTCAACTACGACCGGCCAGAAGATTGACGTCCCTATCCTCGGGAGTTCCTCGAGCTGTCAGACTCCCACAGCTTTGAGCTCGCCCCGCCCACATTTAGAAAGCCATGATGGCATAATATCCCGGGGGTCGACATACCCCCGGAAAAGCCGCCCGGGACAAGAGGCACGGCCGCACAACCCGTACCACTGCTGTGAGCTCCGCTCCGAGCTCCGCTCGCAGCTGCAGGAGTCCTACACGACGACGCAAAGCTTGATGTCTTCTCGTCGTCAATATCACTAGGCATCAAGGCGACGGACGTCCTCAGACTCGGTGGAGCGATGATCTTCGCAGGGTGGCTGGCAAGAGCTGGATGAGAGTAGCCGAGGACCGTGCTCAGTGGCGTGCTATAGGAGAGGCCTATGTCCAGCTGTGGACAAGCATAGGCTGATGATGATGATGATGATCAAGGCGAAGTTTCGGCAGCATTATTTCTTTGTTCCGTTGGCTGTGGAAACCACGAGGGAATGAGGGGATTAGGGAGTGATTTTTATTCGTAAAATCGGTCGCCGCCTTAGGTTACAACCACATGACCGTCGGTTCTGGGGCATACCTGGTCAAGGGATCCTTTGGGTCGGGTGTGTTTCGGGGCTGTATTTTTGGATAATATTGTTTTTAGTTTTATGTTCCGTTTTCGTAAGTGTTTATGTTTGTTTTTTTTCTGTTCTCTGATTTTGTGATGTCTTTTTATTTTCATTAAACATACAAGAAATGGAAGTTACAAGCAGAAAATGTAGACAACGAATCTTTACTTTTATGAGTCCTTAGACACAGATTAGGGACGTTCACAAACAAACATCCCTTATCACACCCTTAATACCAAGGGCGATCCCTTCATGGGAACAAACAAAGATATCAAACCTTTGTTTGCTTTCTCGCACACTTTCCATCCCATTTGGAAACTTTCAGCACTTTGAAAATATCACCTAATTTATACGGGCTAAGGTCTGTATTTAAATATTAACGCCACGTAAATTGCTTATTTTAAAGAGTCGACGGTGGCTTATCTTGTGAAGATAATGGCTTAAGTTTATGAATTTCGCTCAAAACTCGGGAGTTTTAGTCTTTTGTTGGTATTTAATACGTTTATTTACTGTAGGTGAAGCGGTTTTAAATAATTTCGTCCTACGAGTCGAGTACAATTATATTTTCATTCATGCCGATGGAAAAAACTTAAAAGTATGCGCTCTAACGCTTCGACAGGATTTGTAACAGATATTCTCACAATGAGAATGAGATAGTATGGGCTTAATCACTACGCGTGCCCACCGCGGATTGGCAATTTCAGGCACTAAGGTATTTGAACACCTCAGGCACTCAGATCTCCTCACCATGTATTCCTTCACAATTGTAAAGTGCGTTACATCACATCACAAGGCATTACAACTACAAATTCACAAATATACGTATTTCCACATTACCAAGAAGAAAGAAGACTGCTTAGAACGCTTACAGCCATAGCGACCTTAAAACGCGATTCAAACGCAATTCACGCGCGCGTTTGCGTCACTTATGTAACCTTCACAGCGCCGATGTCATGTCGTTAAATATCAATGTTATACGCTTCTTGCTGGTTTCTATAGATGGCGTTGTTCTCAAATTAGATCTTTGTCTAATGTTGTATAGATAATGGTTCGGAATCCTTCGTGCGCGAGTCCGACTCGCACTTGGCCGTTTTTTTTTTTGTAAAGTGATAAGCTATCAAATTATCACTTTACAAAAAAGAAACATACCTAATACCTACATAAATTGTAGGATTTTTGTGTCGTTTGATTTAAATGTAACGGAGTTTATAGATATTGTTTTAAAAAGTTTTTTTTTCTCCAATATAGCGGCATGAGCAGCAAAGAGAAGGTAAAGTGAACTATATGAGAGACATTTTTATATTACCAAATTCGCTAACTATTAAAGAAAACATTGTGAGGAAACCTGAGTGACTGAGCTAATCACATACCTCAGCGCTTGAAATCGGCAATCCGCGATGAGCACGCGTGGTGATTAAGCCCATACTCTCTCTGAGAGAAGGTCTGAGCCCTACAGCGGGACGTATATAGGCTGCTTATGTATGTTATGTAGGTATACTAAATAATTCTAAGTAAAATGTATAAACTTACGCCTGTCTCCAGAGGTAAGCAGATACCAGGATTAGCTCGCCACGATCCTGAAACACCTCGTTAGCTTCATCAACATTAATTTTATTACTCTCATTCATTAAAAACTGCCAAATGACTAGAATATTAACTGTCACACACATTCACAGGCGCAAAGCTCTCTCAAGTTTTGCGCCTCCTGAATTACGCAAATCTTCACCTGAGAGAAGCATTATTCAATGAAATATAATTGCAGGGTCCGGCCTCTCGCGAGGGGTTTCGAGATTTTTTCATCGCTTTTTCACCGACTTATCTGCAATTAAGAATCCTCCTGAGGGTTCGGTGACGTTCAAACTGGGATACGTTTACAAACGCAGGCACTGTCGCGTCCTTAGCTCTGCCCGTTTACTGTCGACGCTAATGTAGTAAGCTAGCAGGCAATGGAAAACTCGCATGAAACTTAAATTAGATTATCATTGCTTTTATAACATTAGAAAAACAAAAAATCTCAGGAAAAATTATAAAATAAAACCAGAAAAATATTTTTATGCCACACCTGGCTACGCGTACGGGAAAACCCACTTTGAGGCCAAGTGACGACATAAAATTGTATACACAACACGGACTGTAAAATAGAAAGCCCTCTATGGCATATTTAGCGATCCTAGGATCCCTAATTAATGGCCAGTTTCTGAATTGAGAATTGTGCTAACTAAATACTTAAGTAATGTTCTGTCACGCTCTTTTCTGAGAAATTCCAAGAGACAGCACCAAAGTTAACCATTTACTTCGCGTATTCAGAAACTGGCCATTAATCAGGGATCCTAGGATCAATAGCGGTCCCCGCACTAGGTAAAGCCTGTATCACGGGGCCCTTTAGGCCCCTGGGGCAGTTTACAAGGTGAGGTTTAGGTAGAACAGACAGGTTTATCCTGCAGACTTATGCTATTTTCCGCTACACAACTTCACCCTCCTTTGATTTCGCTGTTGGGTAAAAAAGTAACCTAAGGGGTCTTTTACAGGAATCAGCCAGTAAGGAACTACCCGGAGAAAAACAGCTTTGATTTCGCTGTTGGCTAAAAAAGTAACCTAAGGGGTCTTTTACAGGAATCAGCCAGTAAGGAACTACCCGGAGCAAAACAGCTTTGATTTCGCTGTTGGCTAAAAAAGTAACCTAAGGGGTCTTTTACAGGAATCAGCCAGTAAGGAACTACCCGGAGCAAAACAGCTTTGATTTCGCTGTTGGCTAAAAAAGTAACCTAAGGGGTCTTTTACAGGAATCAGTCAGTAAGGAACTACCCGGAGCAAAACAGCTTTGATTTCGCTGTTGGGTAAAAAGGTAACCTAAGGGGTCTTTTACAGGAATCAGCCAGTAAGGAACTACCCGGAGCAAAACAGCTTTGATTTCGCTGTTGGGTAAAAAGTAACATAAGGGGTCTTTTACAGGAATCAGCCAGTAAGGAACTACCCGGAGCAAAACAGCTTTGATTTCGCTGTTGGGTAAAAAGTAACATAAGGGGTCTTTTACAGGAATCAGCCAGTAAGGAACTACCCGGAGCAAAACAGCTTTGATTTCGCTGTTGGGTAAAAAGGTAACCTAAGGGGTCTTTTACAGGAATCAGCCAGTAAGGAACTACCCGGAGCAAAACAGCTTTGATTTCGGTGTTGGGTAAAAAGTAACATAAGGGGTCTTTTACAGGAATCAGCCAGTAAGGAACTACCCGGAGCAAAACAGCTTTGATTTCGCTGTTGGGTAAAAAGGTAACCTAAGGGGTATTTTACAGGAATCAGCCAGTAAGGGACTACCCGGAGCAAAACAGCTTTGATTTCGCTGTTGGCTAAAAAAGTAACCTAAGGGGTCTTTTACAGGAATCAGCCAGTAAGGAACTACCCGGAGCAAAACAGCTTTGATTTCGCTGTTGGGTAAAAAGGTAACCTAAGGGGTCTTTTACAGGAATCAGCCAGTAAGGAACTACCCGGAGCAAAACAGCTTTGATTTCGCTGTTGGGTAAAAAGGTAACCTAAGGGGTCTTTTACAGGAATCAGCCAGTAAGGAACTACCCGGACAGCACTACCTAAGTTAACATCATAAGTATCAATAGGTACTGGCCCCAACTATTTTTAGAACCTATAGCCTAAATAAAGTAAAGAAATGAGGTCCTTGAGAAATATGTCTGGTGTTGATTTGAATGACAGGATACGCAATAGTTTGATCAGAGAACGTTGTGGACTGAAAGAGGATATAGTGACTACAATTGAGAAAGGAATGTTGCGTTGTGTTGGACATGTGGAGAGGATCAAGGAAGAAAGATTAACGAAACAATGTATCGAGCGAATGTGGGTGGAAGGGCTGGTAAGAGACGTCCCAGGCGGACAGACATCGACTAAACAGCGGATGTAAAGGGCAAGAGAAAAAGTACCCGAAACCGGCGTACGTGCATGCGACGACTAATGAATGTTGAGGAAGCGAAAGTGATCTGTCAGGATCGTGGCAAATGGCAGTCCCTGGTCTCTGCCTATAGCTCCGGGATACAGGCGTGAGTTTATGAGTGTATGTTTAGCCTAAATATTAGGCCAGAAACTACGACTTCAAATCACTTTTGCCAAAAATGCTGTGTTTTAGCGAAAATCGATTAGAAATCGTAGGTTATTGACTTTAGGTCTAGGGTGTACGTTTTAAAAATAGCTATCAACGTTATAAAGACTTGTACGGCCTTATTTATAAAAACACGATTCCTCTAAAGCACTCATAAAAGTCAGTTTACTTAACCTGTGGTTACGACTTTTCCTTGTAAAATCTCCAGCACAGACTATTTTAATCGGCGTTTTAAGGAATCGAGTTTGTGTTTATAAATAAGACCGATATAGTGTGTACATTTTGTTAAATAACAAGTAGTGAGTCATATTTATCACTAGCAGAAATTTGAAGAGCCGGAACGCTGGCCTCGCATTCGGAAGGTCTCGGGTTCGAACGCCGTGCACGTCCCAATGACTTTGCTTTTCTTAGTTGCGTACATTTGTAAATGTATTAGCAAAATCAATCGCTAAGGGTGAAGTAAAGCATTGTCAAGAAACCTGAGTGTCTGAGGTGTTCACATATCTGAGCGCTTGTAATTGTCAGTCCGCAGAGGGCACGCGTGATGATTAAGCCCATACTCTCTCTGTGAGGCCTGTGCCCTACAATAGGATGTATATAAGCTGCATTATAATATAATGCTAATATAAGCTGCGTTATAATATAATATAATGCTGTTCAAACTGACTGACATTTCTGTTTATATATTATACAGGTTCGATTCCCAGTGCGGGCATGTACCTATGACTTTGTTTTCTAAGTTATGTACATTTGTGAAGTTATAGTAGCAATACCACTCACTAACTGTGAAGGAAAACATCGTGAGGAAACCTGAGTGTCTGAGCTATTCATTTTACTCAGCGTTTGAAATAGCCAATCCGCGGTGGGCACGCGCGGTGATTAAGCCCATACTCTCTCCCTGAGAGAAGGCCGGTGCCCTACAGTGGGACGTATATAGGCTACTTATGCAAACAGAAATGTCAGTCAGTTAGAACAGCAGTGAGGGATCTCATGAAATATTAATTTTAACAAAAACTTGTACACTCTGCCCTTCAAACTTTGGCAAAAAACAATAAAATTAACGACGAACTTTAGAAAATAGATGGCACCACCGTCACCTTTTCATCAATTAAATTTTTTCCAGGAAACAAAAGTTTTTTTTTAATGAGTCGTTGTTTTTAATTAGAGAACGGAAAAAACAGTCCGAAATAATGTTAATTCACCGTAGAGTTGTGAAAAAATGTTATGTAAAATCACTCTCTACAATGTTAGCAGATAAATGGAACTGTGTTTTCTTGCTCTAGCAAGATATACTGCATAAAAAAATTTGCTTAGTAACAAAGACATGAGGTTTGCACATAGTAATTTCTTCCAGAAAATATGAAGACTTGCCTCTTGATTTAGTAACTTTTCACGTATGTTTGTGTGCAAAAACTAAATATCTGCAGGACTTTGTCGAACATGTCACGTCTCAGATATCTAATACTAACTACATTAAAATTATAGAATGTCTGTATGTATGGCTGTATGTGGCCATGCCATCATTATCAGCTATTTGATGCTCATTGCAGGACATAGGCCTCCTTCGTAGTTTTCATAACCATGAGGGGTTTTGCCATGATCGCCACGCTTGGCAGGCGGGTTGGCGATCGCAGTATGCGGTCATGCCATGTCCGCCTTATAAGCTCAGATAAGTGGGCCAAAATTCCGACCGACTGGGTTCCGCAAAATTGGCTGCCGGGACTTGAACCCGCGGACTAACGTGCCAGAGGACGCGGGTTCAAGTCCTGGCATGGGTAAAATTTTTAGCCTCTAAAGAGGTTTTTAAAAAATTGTCCTTAGCACGGGTTAGTGCAACAAAAAAGAATATAATCATGTAGGTATAGCGATATAATCCCGACGATAAAACCTAACTGCAAGTGATGTAAATTGTTTCGACCAGATGTAGACGCTGCCTGTACGTAATACAGATAAGTTTGTAAAGAGGCTCGAAATTTCGCTGATGCCTGCATTTGCCCATTAGCTCAGTTGGGAGAGCGCTGGCAAGGTTAGCCAGAGGTCGCGGGTTCAAGTCCCGGCATGGGTGGAATTTTTAACCTCTAAATAGATTTAAAAAAAATATTTTCACTTGTTCGCCACTCTGCTATTAGAAGGAAGTGGCGTGCCTTGGGGAGGCCTGTTTCCAGTAGTGGACGAGTAAAAACTAATTTGATTGATTGATTGAAGTTAATATGAGTAGACGTTTTGAGTATATAATTTCTATGCACCTTCTGCGCAAGATAAATGCGTAAATCCCTAAACATAAATTATTTCAATAATAATGGCATATGTGGGATGTGACAGGCTCCTTTTTGTACAGGGAGTTATTGTCGATATTAATTCATATGTACGAATTTGCGTTGGGTTTTTCCTGTGGAAAATGACTGTAATTTTTAGTAGGTACGTTTAACAAACTCTGCTAAAAGTACCTACCTCCGTTATTTGCAAAACTTTAGATGCTAACGTAAAAAAAACGAAGTAGGGTATTTTTTAGGACTTACATTTTCAGTCAGTGTCAAACTTGTTATTCTTTGACAGATGTGTTTATTTGTTACTTTATACTTTATACTTTATTGCACACATAAAATTACACGAATAAAACAAAACATTTACAGAATTAAAAGGTGTACATGGCGAGCTTATTTCAGCAGAAATCTCTTCCAGCCAACCCTTGATGTGGTGATACGAACATTATAAACAAGTGAGGAAAGTGTTACCTTGACACCTCAAAGACGTATTTGTATACGTTTTGCTTGCTGACTTGAAGCGTCGATGAAAATAACACTTTAACCTGTTAGATTATGAGCTTAAAAAGAACAATTAAAAAGAACTGTCATGGTTGCCCGATAGGGTCCTTTAACCTCTGAACTGCCCTCGCGGAATGGAACGTATAGATGGCCCATACTAAGTTGGACACAGATCTGTGTCGCGGCAGACGAGTGGTTAACCATCTGTGTCCAACTTAGTATGGGCCACCTATACGTTCCATTCCGCGAGGGCAGTTCAGAGGTTAAAATTCTACATAATAACTCTCAAATACTCTGTCTCGGTGCACGTTTTCCTAGTATATCGATATCAAACGAGGTTCGCCATCGTATGGTGAAATGATTTGCCAGGCAGCTTGAAGAGCTCGTTGATTGTTGCACAAGGTAGACCAGACGTACAGTACATAGTACTGCAATTCATGGTTTACTATGACAGTTCGATGCACACTACATAGCCGATGAACTCAAACATTAACAAGTAGGAAGACTAACCCGTACTAATTGACTAATGTAGCTACAACGAATTGTCATAATAAACGAAGAATTCTATTATGTCTCTAAAATAGAATGTTGCTCTCACTATAATATGTAGAAATACATAAGAAAAGCGGAAACCTATGAGTTTCCGCAGGAATGAAGTAAATAATTTACATTTACACTTCGTGTTTGTTCAATCGATAGTAGGGAAGCGCGAGAGCAGAAAATATCCACACTAATAGAAGACAAGCTTAAAGCAAGCAATTCAATAATAATATCTTAGTATTTTCTGAGGTTTTATAATATCTTGACATTTCAGCCTTTACTAATGGTACTAATGGTTTAAAGTCAATTATAAACTTTGGCCGTTGTATCTGCAAAATAAGATAATTTATAAAGAGTCCAGTGGCACCTTCACCTGCACTAGAGGTGAGGTGAGGGGTCCACTTGGATGCTGCAGTGCCTGGGATATGGTTTTTTTTAGATGGAGTAGGCTTGCTCAGCGCCTATACCATCCTGACAGCTTAGTCGGCCTAGCCCACAGGAAACACAAGTCAATATGTGCGGAGACAACCAAGCCGTGGGTTTCCTCGCGATGTTTTTCCTTCTCCGTTAGCATGTGGTGAAAGTCAATTATGCAAAAATTACAATCGTTGAGTACTTCCAGGGAACCGAAACTGTTAATTTTGTATAAGAGAGTATCATACGTGCCACTGCAGAATACAAAACCTTCTCTCCGAGAGAGAGAAAGAGAGAGTAATGACAGGTTCAATGGCCACGAGTGTCCACAACAATTCCATAGTAAATGTAAACCGTTTGTGTTAAATGCAAGAAAGGTTAAATGGGTTATATATCTATTTGTAAGCTATTATTCAATAACTTGTTCAAATCAAACTATTTAAATATATACACAGAGGTCGGTCTTTTTTCACAAATTATGTATGTAGCACCCAGTTTTATTAAACTGAGTAAAAATTCCTTGCATGACTGCGAAATATGCAGATCTAATTCAATAATAAAAATAATAATAACTCCCACACAACACAATTACTCGTCCTTGTCCCAAACTAGGATACCATGTGACATGGTTACCAAGCAAGGACATCATATATACGGAAAATCATCCGGACTATAAAACGAGTTAACTTGCTTTTATGCCTATACTGCACGAAGAGTTGTAAAAATATAGAGCCACAAATGCTACGCCCCATTTGATGCGCGCAACTGAACGATTCTCCGGATCTCGGTAATAAAACCGTGTATCAATAAAAATATGGATTAGTAATAATGGATACTATCGGTCTGAAGATTTTGCTGAGATCACCAAAACGAGAAATACTTTATGAGAACTGAAATTGTATTTGAGATTGTGACTGTACTCAGGTATTTTATTTTCACATTAGCTTGGTGTATTTTAGAGAATAGATTCCTAACATTCCAACCGCATACTGCGATCGCCAACCCCCCTGCTAAGCGTGGCGATTATGGCAAAACCCCTCATGGTTATGAAAACCGCCCTGCATAGGACGTCGAATGGCAGATGATGATGATGATTTTAGAGAGTATTTTAAACTTAAGGTTATTTATTACCCGACTTCGGCGGAGCCTAAAAGGAGGGTAATCACCTCCTTGCCAGCTTAAGAAATTACATTACTGAATTTGGGTCCCGTTTGCTCAGTAGTTAACGCTCAGCAGTCGGATTGTTGGTTTTTTCTTTTTCAGTTTTTTATTTTTGTGGATAATATTGAGAAACGTCTTAAATATTATTGGACCAGTGGTAGTAGACGTGGGTATTTAATAAATTGATGAAAGAAAATTATAACTCTCACTAGCCTTAGATATCTAACGACGGAAGCTTCAATGTACTTTTTTGGCGTTTATTCGTAGTTTACTTGCATGATATACAATTTAAAATATATACATACATAGACTCACGCCTGTATCCCGGAGGGGTAGGCAGAGACCAGGGACTACCACTTGCCACAGTGACAGATCACTTTCGCTTCCTCAACATTCATTAGTCGTTGCATGCACGCACGCCGGTTTCGGATACGTTTTATCTTGCCCTTTGCTAATACATCCCCTATTTTAAAATATGTCTATTTAAATAACAATTGCTGGAACAATAACAATTGGTAGAAAATTGGAATCGGAAGCGAGAGACCCAGGTTGGATTCCCTGTGATTTCTAGGTTATATACATTTGTGAAGTTATACTAGCAATACCACTCGCTAACGGTGAAGCAAAACATCGTGAAGAAATCTGAGTGTCTGAGCTATTCGCATACCTCAGCGCTTGAAATCGCCAATCCACGGTGGGCACGCGTGGTGATTAAGCCCATACTATCTCTCTGAGAGAAGGCGTGTGCCCTACAGTGGGACGTACCTATATAGGCTGCTTATGAAATAACAATTCAGAATTTCTTTAATTCTTCCATAGCAGATATTTCTCTCATATATTAGCAACGTAAACATCCAGTAAAAATAACGTCATTACGAAACACTTGCAAAAAGTATCAGAGCTTTAAACTTCCTTTTTCCTCTCACGAAATGTTTAGCAAAACATTTTTCTCCGGGCATTTTTCTGTATACAAATAACATGACGTAAATGTACGCCAAACAAACTATGATTGATCGCTCTGGGCCGTTAACACGTGCGTTTTATTATATGTAAAGAGAAAAATACTACGTCAAATGTAACATTATACAAAACTTAAAATTGTTTGTATGTTTGTGTTTGTTATCAGTTACGATTTCAGGTATTGTTTTTCAGCATTCTTTTATTAGCTTTATTGGCTTACAAATCGTATATGTTATGTAAGAAATCTATAAATTTAGCTATATCCTACTTCAAACGATTAAATCAATTTGAAACCTTGTGTGGATAAGTAACTCGCATGATAAGACAATAATTTTCTATTATTGAGCTGCACTGTTGATAAATCTGAGAGTGATGGTCTGAGGGTGAAATTCTTCTCTCTACATATCCATAAGGTTTCTCGTCACCTTGGAATTTTAGTCTGTCTATTGTAAAGCAAACTTCCACAACAGCAACAAGATATAGTTTGGGTGTTGTTTATTAGATTGCTGCAGATTTAATTATTACAAGTTAAACTAGGTGTCCATTTCAAAATTTAGATCATTTTGGAGAAAAATGGACAAAATAACTCCAAACTTAGTACTGCCTAGCTTATATATGAATCTGATCGCTCTCTTCTGCAGGACGAAGATGGTCTCAATGTCTGCTGCCTGACCCCACAGTAGTATACCATAGGACAGAATACTATGGAAGTAACTAAAATAAACAAGCCTAGTAGTTTGTTCCCGGATTCTTTTAACTGCGTATGCTGCAGAACTGAGCCTATTCTCCAATTTTTCTGTATGAGGACCCAATCGAAGCTTTGCATCAATTGTGATACCTAGAAGTACAGTTTCCTCTACAAGGTCTAATTTATCATTCTTAATAACAGTTCTTAATATTAAGATGACGTCAACGCCGTGGTGCCAAGCGGCTCTGCCAATTAGGCATGGCGGTTTGGGTATACGCCGCTTGCAGGACACCGAGCTTCCAGCGTTCCTGGCTTCGTCGCATGGGGTGTTAGATCTCGTCACTCGTATCCTGAATAATAATGGTGCCGAGTTTCGCATCCCTTTCGTCGATGAAGCTTTGGGATTATGGCAGGCTCGTTGTCCTGGAAGTGGCTTGCCGGAGCGGCCGGAACTTCAGCGTGCGTGGGACGAAATTTTGTGCAAAATTACTCTAGATGGATTGTTGAACTCTAGTTCCGGGGCTGAGCTCGCGCGGGTGCGTGCCGTTTCGAGGCCAGAATCGGGAATATGGCTTCATGCTTTGCTTTCCCCACAGCTGGGGACCTTTTTGGATAGCGATTCTCTCCGGGTGGCTGTTGCACTGCGCTTAGGATGTGAAGTCTGTCAGCCGCATCGCTGTGTCTGTGGCGTGGAGGTGGATGCCCAGGGTCGCCACTGTCTGCATTGTGTCCGCAGTGCAGGTAGGATTTCTCGACATCATTGCATTAATGATCTTGTTCGACGGGCCCTGGTTGCGGCAAACATTCCTTCTGTCCTTGAACCTCCGGGCTTATGCCGGAACGATGGGAAACGTCCGGACGGACTAACTTTGGTTCCTTGGGAGAAAGGTCGTAGTTTGTTGTGGGATGCGACGTGTGTGTGCACGTTTGCGCCGTCACATGTAGCATCTACTGCTGCTACTGCTGGTGCCGCAGCTGAACTGGCTGAAAGACAAAAGTGCCTAAAGTATAGTCAGCTCATGAGTAATTATATTTTTGTGCCGCTGGCTATCGAAACCACTGATGTGTGGGGCACTCAGGGCAAATCTTTTATTCGGGAGCTGGGCCGCCGATTGAGGGACCGTGGAATGGACGTTCGCTCTGGGGCATATCTGAGCCAAAGGATTTCCCTCGCTGTGCAACGCGGCCAGTATCATGGGGACTTTTGGGCCGGATGTGGCTCGGGGTGATTTATTTGGTTAGGTTATATTATTTATTATTTTTTATTTTCAATAGTGTTTACCATTTTGACGAAACCTGCGGGTGTATTTTGTATCGATTATATTATTTCTTTGTTTGTATTTTAATGTGTATTGTCATGCAGAATTAAACTTGACAAATATATAACATTGCTGTCAACCATTTTGACATTTGGTAGTGTGCATTTTATACATTTTGTCTTTTTTGAATTTAATAATAAGTTATTAGAAGTAAACCAATATAGTACCTTAGAGAGAGCATTATTTGTATCCGCAAGGTCATTTTCTTGTCTCTTAATTTTAAAAATAAGTGACGTATCATCTGCAAACAATACTATCTCTGACATGTTTTGAACCATGAACGGCAAATCATTTACATATACGAGGAAAAGGAACGGTCCCAAAATATATCGCTGTGGCAGTCCCATCTTAACCTCCGACCCTGACGATTTAGTCCTATTTATGTCAGCTTTTTGAGCCCTCTCTTCTAAATACGATCTTATAAGTTTTACATTTTGAAACCGATTATAGCACTGTTTAAGTTATGACCTTGAAATTAAATATCGATTAATCGGTTAACACATGAATTGCCGCTTATTCGTCTCCAGCTTCAAGTTTATACTTGTTAACACTAGTCAAATATGTTGATTGCGTATCAAGAAAAGTTAAAACTTATCGCAACCGGCATTTTTGAACAATTATTCTTTCACAACCAGGTTGCGTAACGAGAAACAATAATCTTCTATCGCAACTAGTAGCCAAGGAAGAGGAAGGGTTCCTGTTTCACAACCTGGTTGCGAAACTTGGTTGCCAAAGCAGCCGAAAGCATCAAACTTTGGATGGAAAGGTTAGTTAGATAGATGGAATATTCTTTATTGTATGTACACCAGGCGTTACATCATTATGAGAATTAAACAAAAATATAGTAAAGTACAATTAGCGGCCTTACTACTAAAAGCAATTTATTCCAGACAACCATTGACGGAACAAAAAATTGAGAAAATAATGACGGGTAGTCGGTGCAACTAAACAATACTAAGCAAGATTTCTATATTTAATACACATACATAAACGGTACATAAATATGAATAAACATACATTAATAAAAAAATGTCATATGAAGGGAGGAGATTAACGAAAAACATACTTAGGTACATATTACTAGAAAGAGATTTCACCAAAAATAAAAAACAAGCTTATACCAAGGCAAAATAATGTTTTTGCACTCTGCTTTTAAATACCGACAGGAACGGTCAAAATCTACGTCAGTTTAGCGTGACCAGTACTTTAAGAGACTGCTTGCTTTTGGCGATAATGCGGACAATAACATACCTAGTTCCGTTTTGTTCAGTGTCTAAGCCGAAAAGCATAATCAATCAATTATATTGCGTCCGCTACATATTTGAACATAATCAGAGCCTATCCTATTTAGTGATGAATAAACTAAAGTGACATACAGGGCATTTCATAGAAGTACAATTCAAGGTAATGGTTATAAAAACCACAAGGGAGGCCTGTGTCCTGCAGTGGACGTCAAAGGGCTGATGATGATGATGACCATTCAAGGTTTACTATGACAATTCGATGAGAACATTACATAGCTTATTTACAAATCGGCAACGCAATGTATATCGAATTATCATAGTAAACAAAAAAGTAGTGTTATGAAACGCGGCCCACAAGATCGGTTAGGGAGCAGAGAAGTTTCGTTCCTTTACTTTCTTTGAGATCATTTCGGTTATTTCAAATTTTTTACTTTATTATCATGATAAAAATGCAGCAAAGTCACGGCAAAACCTCTAGCTAAGGTTAATATGTGGAAGTGTAATTTCTCGTTTACGATACATTGATAAGCAGTAATATTTACGCTTACACCAACTTTTCTGGTAACCCACTTGGAATTTATTTGACGTTAATTTGTCTGGGATCGATACTTAAAGCTTTCTACAAAGAATTGAGCTTTATTAACTTAATTCCGGATGCACTTACTTGGTTTTTTGTCAAAAACTGTGTAACTAACTTAACTTTGGCCTTTACATCTACTTAATGAGATGATTTATGCAGCGTCCAGTGGCATCATCACTCACACTAGATGGGTGAAGGGACCACTCGGACGCTGCAGTGCCTGGGACGTTATTTTTTAGATGGAGTAGGCATTTGACAGTTTAGTTGCCTAGCCCACAGGAAAGACAAATTAAAAAAACTGGTCAAGTGCGAGTCGGACTCACGCACGAAGGGTGCCGTACCATTATCTACATTTGAATATTTCAAGCGTCTACCTGTTGCCGTTATTAATATCGAGCAAAAAGCAGCAAAAAAATCACGATTGTTGTATGGGAGCCCCCCTTTAATATTAATTTTATTATGCTTTTAGTATTTCTTATAGCAGCAACAAAAATACATTATCTGTGAAAATGTCAACTGTCTGGCTATCACGGTTCGTGAGATACAAGCGCTTGAAATTGCCGATCCGCGGTGGGCACGCGTCGTAATTAAGCCCATACTCTCTCTCTGAGAGAAGGCCTGTGCCCTGCAGTATATAGGCTACATAAAAAAATACTGCTTGGTATTCTTGTTCCGTGTATATCGCGTTTTCTTTGAAGGTATTAAGTAAGATCTTATGTTAAATTAGATTTTATGTGACGGTAATATAAAGATTTTCTTCACTTTCACTTCACTGAACATTAAATGACAGATTATGTTTAAATCCTAGGCTCTTATTTGGAGAAGGAACTCTACTTGCCTGCAACTTACTCCGGAGTAGGAAATCTACATACCTTTGTCCGGGAGTAGTTTTAAACCCAATTTAAAATTACAATCCTACGTACATCGTATTATTAGTATTAATACATCAGCGACTCTACAGCTCCGTTCCTATTTAAACTTTCGACGCCTCGTGTAATGGTGCTTACCTTCCATTCGAAGGTAGAGCTCAACGGTAGCTCTTACTACATGAGGTATAAGTGCGAGACTCGAAAATACTTAACATCACAAAGTTTGCGAGTCGTTGACTGTATGAAGTTAACTAGCTAAAGGAGGCTTTATTATTGAGCCAACGAGAAAGGTTTCACGTTAGCTATGAAAGTACTTATTTTATTATGAGAGGATACTCTTTCATATTTATGCTCCAGCACGTTATGAATCAGTAGTAGCAGAAGTACAAAGCTTCACATGTGTAAGGATATGAATTCGAATCCCATGTACCAATGAGGTATGGAACGGTGAATTTCGAAGGAAAATATCGTGAGGAAACCTGAGTGTCTCCTCTACTTAGCATATTGATGTCATCACTGCTCTCTGATTGTTGCCTAGGGTGCGCCAGATGTTCAGAGCTCGGAAGGTTCGTCATCCCAGAAATCTAAGTATCTGAGGTACCTACATACTTAATTAATAAAATTAAATTCAAAATGTCTTGGATCAATATTTCTTAAGGTGGTTTAGTATTCACATTTTACATTGTCATCTTATCGCTTGAATGTTCCAATCCGCCGTACCCACCGCGGATTGGCGGAAGTTCAGGCGCGTGGTCTTTAAGCCCATCCGCTCGCTCCAAAAAGTCCCTGCAGTGATTGATTATGCACATGTGTCTGCCTACAGTCAACATGACCCTTACAAGAATACTCTTACGTTAATAACTTCCACACAATACAATCGCTTGTCCTGGTCCCAAACTAACATAGCCTGTACTATGGTACCCAGGCAAGAACACTACTTACATGGAAATACACCCAGATTGAGGCTATTGTGACAAATCAAGTACGGTGGCCTCCTTTGGAAATCGAATCCACGACCTCATTTTTGGTAGTGTTGAACGAGGCAGTCGTTGATCCATAACGAGTAATTCATATTGATCTTTATATACGGGTCATTCCAATCTATGAGAAAAAAATGGTCACTTATTGGAATTGATATGAAATTTCCATTTATTTGCTACGAAAACATTATGAAATTGAAGATTCAACTGCTCTTAATGGTATCATAATAATTTCAATGAATTGAAACTACAAATTTTATCGAAAAAATCTCAAAGAACCCTCATTTCGTCATGTCCTGTGTATGTCACCCACTACATTACTAAACTTTTCCTAGAAAATAAAAATATAAAGTAACAGTTTTGGTGAAAACTTTCACTTGATTTACTTTTGGCGCAAATTGTAAAATTATGTTAATTCAACAAACAAAAATGCTGGGTACAAAATTTTCGATTTTCACGACAAAATGCAAGCGTCACAAAATTGCCGTCATTCCTGTGTATTTCGGGAATTTGTAAAAAAAAAGCGGTATCCCTGATTCTTAGGGCAATTCGTATTTCTACGCTGGCAACACTGATCCTTTCCCCAGCTGACTTCGTTTTGTTTATGTTGTTTTGTTGTCGCCGGCTAAAGAAAATTTAAAATATCTGTGTATATCTGCAATTTGAAAAGTTCACGCGTCATTTCTGTTATGATAATACTTCAGTAAGTACATGCTATAAAAATCACCAAACATTTTGTATTTATACTACTTGTGACCAAAACATTCTAACTTATTCATTGGAAACTTAACCTCAAAATATGGCTGTTATCATGCCGTACTCTTTCGTTCGTCATTTCTGTGTATATCATTTCTGTGTACTAGCTTATACACAGAAATGATACCTTACACAGAGATGACGATTGTTTTTAGTTGCGACTTGAGGTATGTTTAGAAATTATTCCTTGACTGTATTATGATTGCCTTTACCTGAAGAAGGATACAATTTAAAGTACTGTTTTGAATATTTTTAGCATGGATTGTTTTTGAAAGATCGTTTTGGTCAAATATTCAAATAGTTTCGGTTTAATATTTCACTGTCACTTTGTCTTGTATTTTAGTTGCTGTGAAAATGGGAAAATCATCAAGGAGCTGTCAGGCAGAAAGCGAAAAACGTAAAAAGCACCGTGTTGTTAACAGACTAAGCATGCGTCGAGCCAGACAGAAGATGACAGAACAAGATTTGGAAGAACGAAGAAGGAAAGATAGGGAGAGATACAAACGCAAAAAAGAACAAGGTTTAGTTAAAAGTATCGTAGATGTCACTCCAAGAGAAAGAAGACGGATTCAAAAACAGTGGAAAGCAGCCTCACAAAGATACCGTAAGAAAAAGAAGGATGCTACTGCCATCGAATTGCAAACTGAAAACTTGATCTCAGAGACACCTCCATCTAGCCCAAGCGTCTCAATTCAATCTTCTAGAGCTCTTTCCGGCCAGCAACGAGCAAACAAAAATAAGCGCATTCTTAAAGAAGAAAACCTGGCTTTGAAGGTTAAACTGAAACTTATGGAATCTAGAGTTTCTAAATACAAGTCTCGACTACTAAGAAGCAAGAAAAAACTAGAAGCTATAGGTGCTAAAACCAAAAAATCCAAATTTAATAGTGTTGCTGCTGCAAAAAAAAGACTCGTACAAACTTTTTTGAAAAGGATGATGTAAGCAAAATGACCGCAGGGAAAAAAGAGACTATAACCAGAAAAGGAGAAAAAAAGCAAATAAGATTTCTCCTTGAGAATATTTACAATTTGTATAAAAAGTTCATTTGTGAGACTCAAATCACAATGTCTTATTCACTTTTTTGCCGATACAGGCCATTCTGGGTATTGATACCCAATGTCAATAAGCGCGATACATGCCTCTGCACAATTCATACTAATGCTGAATATATTGTGAAGGCGTTGAAATTTGGAGGAGTGATTGATCATCAGAGAATGATTGGCGTCGTCAAAAGTATTTGTTGTGTTGGAAACCTTCAGGAGGAGTGCTTGACCAGAAAATGTTGCAAATGCAAAGGTTTGGAGCTAAAACATAATAACTATGATCTGAATGATACTGTAACTTATGAAAAATGGGTAACTAAAAAATTTGACTGTGTTATTAAAGGTAAGCTCAAACAGGTTCCTAAAACTGTGAAGGAGAACATAACTACCACAAAGAGAAAACTGCTCCAAACTCTAATTGATACGCTGCCCAAGTATATGAATCACATAAATAATATCTTCCACCAGTATCGTGCTGTCAAACTGATTAAAAACCAAGTAACAGACGACTGGGCGTTGCTTCATTTGGATTTTTCGGAAAATTATAACTGCAAATATGGAGAGGAGGTCCAATCTGCACACTTCGGTGGCTCTAAGCCACAAATCACTTTACATACATCAGTTTTGTATCATTATGATGACTCTTCCAAAAATGTTTCTATCACACCATATTGCACACTGTCTGATAATAATCGACACGATCCAGTTTTAATTTGTGCCCATTTGCTTCCAATTTTGGAAGAGATAAAGCTGAAAGTCCCAAATCTGAAAATTATTCATTTTACAAGCGATGGACCTGTTACGCAATATAGGAATAAATCAATGTTTTTCCTTATTGCACACTACATTGCCGTTTATCTTGACGTTGATAGTGTAATTTGGCACTATAGCGAGGCAGGTCATGGAAAAGGGGCACCGGATGGAGTTGGAGGTTGTGTAAAACGTGTCGCCGATCGAGCTGTAGCTCTCGGTAAAGATGTTTCTGATTTTGAGTCTTTACTGAACATATTAAAAAATGAATGCCAGGGTATAACAATTCTACGAATTGATGATTCCAAAGTTCAGGACATTGAAAATCTGTTGAAGCAAAGTGGTTCAAAGGCATTTAAAGGCACATTAAATGTACACCAAGTTGTGTGGAACCGTCAAAATCCGCTTTTATTAAATGCCAACAAACTAAGCTGTTGGTTATGTTCTCCTTCAGATGTATGCCATCACTACGGCCTCGGACAAATCAGTGTTAAAAAAAATGCAAATGTACCATGCACACCCCCTATAGAACAAGAAGATGACGATCGTGAAACTAACGTGTCTCCGATTTCTGCATCCTTGTTCGATATTAATAAATTTCCGAAATATCAACAATCATTCTACAAGACATGTTATCCTTCATCAGCATCCTCATCAAATGTTTCTACACCAACAAAACCTACTCCTGGTCCCAATAATGTCTCAATGAATAGAAATAATATAGTTTGTACACATGTGCCCCAATTGTTTGACGACTCTTCGGATGAAGACATTTTTTGAAAATTTAAGTGCCTCATTTTATATCTTGATTATTTCTTTAGTTATATATTTTAATTGTGATCATAATTAGTAACAAAAAGTTCCTACTAAAACGTCAGACTGAATTATAAGTCACTTTAAGATAGATATTATATTATTCGTAAGAGGTAAGAGAATTTGAGTTAAGACCTATAATACACAGATATGATGATCATTTATGTGTACAATGTTTCTGAATTTTTTAAAGGTTTATTGTGAAAGAAAGTATGACGATAATTTGTTATGTTTGTGAAAAGACAGACAATTTCTATTATTTTCGCTTACATAAAAAGAAATTACATCATGTCAAATATGCTTTTTTGATATTTGCGTCATTCCTGTGGAAAATGTGGTCATTTCTGTGTAGAGGATTTTTGAGTTTTTTGCCTTTTTTCAATAAATGAATAATTTTTATGTTGTGTTTTATTATGTAAAGTGTGCATATCAGGGAAACACACAACTAAGCCTAAAATGGATAATTTTACTGCGATTGAGGCATTTTCGAACTTTGTTTGGAATGACCCATACGTGCACTTTAACACAAAGATTAAAAAGGGGATCGGCTGCAGACAAGCCAGAGAAGCTGTACCAACAATGACGAAGCGCCTTACACGCAGCCTGTCACGTGTGAGGAGTGGCAATCTGCGCATAGCTGTGGCACTTATGACGGGCCTCTGCCCGCTAAATAAACACTTTCACACCATGGGACTGACCGACAGCCCTGTATGCTGAGGATGTCTCCAGGAAGATAAAACACCCGCTCACGTGACTATTCACTGTGAGAGCGTGGAAGTGGAACAGACATCTACCATAGGAAAGCTGGGATCCCTTCGGGAGGCCAGCATTAACATCGGCGCATTGCTGGCTTTCTGGAAAGAGATTGCTGGCTGGAGTGATCTCACAGCCCTGCTACGTACAATGGGCCAGTTATGAGGCTAAGTGCGGAAATCACAGGACAAACTAACTAACTAACTAACTAAGGTGATCGGCTGAAAAATTTATTCGCTCGAAGCCAACATGAAATAGCCTCTTAGAAACTTACTCTCAGCGAAATCCTAGCGACTCGCACGCAAATTTAAATTACGTAGATCTCTACAAAAGGCTTAGGCAAGTATTATCAATATTCCACTCTCGCGTTTGTGATCTAAGGGATGTCGTACACTACAGGGGCTGTTAAACAAACTTCTTATGTCTGTCGTCAACTTTCGCTTATGAGTAAGTAAATAGATAAATCTTTATCCAGGAATAAACGAACAAATATATAATTGACAGTATTGTCAGTCATAAAAGTTATCTGTGGATATATCTGTCTCAGCGCTTGAAATGGCCACTCCGCGGTGGGCACGCGTGGTAATTATCCCCATACTCTCTCTGAGAGAAAGCATGTACCCTGCAGTGGGACGTACGAGTATATAAAATACATAAAGAATATGTATCTGCAAATGTGATGTTGCTAGAAGTGTTTGAATTTATTCACTGGATATAGCTTCCCCATGGATAAACAGATAGAGACGTTAGATAACGTTGGGGCATGCCAGTTTTAGGCTGTATTTGCTCGCCACCGAGTGGCTGCCGCTAGGCGGTCATCAAATACGGGGTCGACTAAGAAGACGATGACGGGACCATCTCTAGAAATTTTTATCGATGGTCGAAGGTGGCCTTACTTACTTACGTCCTGTGGCGCTACAACCTGGTGTCTTCAACATTTTTTTTTTCAATTCGCTCGGTGCATTGCCTCTTTATTCCATGATGATACCTTCCCCATATTCTTTAGATCCTCCACTACGCTGTTAATCCACCTCTTTTTCAGCCTGCCCCTCGGGCTTTTTTGTAGTGGAACCGATTAGGACATTACTTTCGCCACTCTGTTATCTGGCATGCGTTCTAGGTGGCCTGCCCATCTAAGACGTTGAGACTTACAGTATCTATCGGTCGGATGTGGCAATGGATGGCTAAAGCTGGCTTGAGAATGCATCCTGTAATGAAGGCTACGTAAAAAGATCGTTACCAACAATAGACACTCTCAATCTGAGTAAAACCTTGGGCTTTCTGAAGGGATTTAGTAGGTATTGTATACTTTAATAATGTACTCGTATGTTATGTTACACTGGTAAGTGCAAAATGTTAGTACAACTTTTGCTACGAGCATTATTCAGCTTTAAAAAATCTTAATACAATTTTTATATCTATTTGATATCCCAGAAATCAACTCTACGCCATTGCGATAAAAACTATATTGTCGAAAATGTAAAAGCCATCAGTGTTGTCGATTGTATTAAAAAAATCAAATAAAAAAATCGTTCCCCGCCATTCTCATCCAAACGCCGCATTATTTACCTTTAGACCGAAGTGTAAGCCGACCTTTACGCAAGTCGTAAATCCGGCTGGCTCTATTAACATATGAATGGACCACGTGATGCTGGGGAGGCTTTTAGTTCGGGCTTGGCGAGGTATTTTTGTTGTACTATAAACTGATTTTTGCGGGTGTTATGTACCTTTTAAAGCTGCGGTAAAAGACCGTTGCCTCACATACAAGACAGATTTTGCATACAGATGGGCCCTATCCTAAGTAACAAAGAACATTTGAACACTAGCGTTTAACTACGATGCGAATTGGCGTTTGAAAACCTTGTAACTATCAATTGTTTTCTTTGGAGCGCAAACGGAGGGCAATACAAAGACATAATATATTTTATTGATGGAAATCACGAAACCATATCATACAGGCTTTGATGTATTGAGTTTAAGATGATTTGAGAAAAGATGGTCAGAGTGGAGTTTTTTTTTCCGCTGCCTTTATCTCCACTACGAATACGGCTCGAAGGAAGCGGCTAACATAGTGACATTGTACATTGACATTCAGCAAGCAAAATGTAAATTCTTTACGTTGAAATAAATAATTGATTTCTGATTAGGGAAATAACATTTCAAAGTAGAATAACAAAAAAAAAATCTTTGTTTTTTTATTTATAGCTGCCCACCAAATATTGAAGTGATATGGCTCATGTATGTAAATAAAAAACAAAATACCTAACACCCGCGTTTATGTTGGCAGTTCTTAATATGGTGGATAAGAACCTATGTACACTTAAAAAATGAGTGACGTTGTTCAATACCAAAACTTTCACAATGTGATAATAAACTAAAAAAAATATGTAAAGATGTCCTTACACAATACGGTATTTGACACGATCGACAATAAACTATTTCATATGATCGATTAAAACAAAAACTACAAAATATCTCGGAAAATGTATCTCTTTAAGTCAATTACTAGTTATTACAATTTTTAATAGATTAAACATAAAAAGAGTGCTCTGAAATGTGACGTCGTAAGCAAGGTTTTTCATACAAAATTCCGTTTTAAAAGTAACTCATTTGATACTTTGTCAAATACCCAATTGGAGAATGCTTAAAGGCCTAAAATATGATAATTTTTTTACAACTTACCTAGATTATAAGGGGAACTTCTACTAAATTTAAGAAAATATTTGTGTTCCCACTACATATTTTATAATGAGCTGAGCATGTTAGTTTTAAATCACATTGCCGCGCCGGACAGGGTCCATAATCGGTGCTGTACACAGTGTTATTTACGTTATGTTTACGTTATGGTGCAATAAATATTTTGATTTGATTTGAATTTTCCTAATTTTTAATTAGGTAGAGAAAAGTTCTCCCTTTTACCCTTTCAAGTCGTCTGAGAGTTGTTATTGATTCAAGTGAGTGTTCATTTGCTTTAGGCCACACTGTCACTCTGCTTCAAGAGGGTTGAACTATAGCAAAAATAATAGAGATGCTGGAGATGGAATTTATATTCAGTACTTATTAAATCCGTCAGAGAGGAAATACTCAATCAATAACAACACTCAGGCGACTTGAAAGGCTAAAAGAGAGAACTTTTCTCTACCTAATTAAATTTAGGGAAATTCAATAACGTCACTTATTTTTGGTCATATTATTTATTATTAAAATCAATTTTCTGTACATAATTAAAAAGTTTGCACATTAAGCCAACAGATTAAGAAGTACTAACAAAAACGCTGATGTTCTTTTGTTTTAAATTTTTGTACATGACCAGTTACAATTAAAAACATAAGCAACAATTTTGCTTCACTTTGAAATCTTAAGAGAAGAATAAGATAAGAATATTATTTATTGCACACAAGAAGCGAGACATAAAATATGAAAAGTACAATGGGCCTGTGCTCGTCCCACTGCAGGGCACTGATTTTCTCTTAGAGAGAGAGTACAGGCTTAATTACCACGCGTGCCCACCGTGGATTGGCAATTTCAAGCGCTGATGCTATGTGAACACCTCAGAAACTCAGGTTTCCTCACAATGTTTTCCTTTAATGTTAGCTAGTGGTATTGACAGAAAGAAAGAAACCATTCATTTACATTGCCACAAAAGCACACGCATAAAAAATAACAGAATCTACCGGGTGGCATTTTATTCACCTGCCAAACTTTGAGGGATCTTTCTACTTGTCAATACAAACAACTTTTACTATGGGGCCAAACAAATCAGAGCAAAAAATAAATCAGCTGTTTCATACATTTGGTGCAGTACTGCTTCTATCTTATGTATGAAACAGCTCATTTATTTTTTCATCTGATTCGTTTGGCCCCATAGTAAAAGTTGTTTATATTTATGAGTAAAACGCCCCGTTAAAGTTTGGCAGTTGACTAAAATGCCACCCGGTATATACCTAATTACAAATAGAATCAGAAAAAACAATCTAACGAAAAAATCAGGACATTGTGCCTCCGTGGCAACAAAAAACACTTCACATATGTACGTAACTTAAAAAACAAAGTAATTGGTACACGCCAGGATTGGAATCAACGACCTGCCGAATGAGAGGCCGGCGTTCTACCGCTCCGCTACCACCGCTCTTTGGTATAGATTGTACTGTGTTCCTCCTACAGCCTTCAGAAGAGAGTGGACTCCTACGTTAGTTCCGCAGACAGGTTAAGTCGTTTTATCTAAATTTCACAAGTCTCTAGTACAGTTAGCTTACAACAAAACCCACCGAAAACAAACGATTCCAAAATTTGCAAACGGTTTACCAACGCCAATTAGCATCGTATCTAAACGCTTTTTTTTGCACGAGAAATCGTTGTTTAATTCGGTCGTGTCGTCGACATAGCCCTGTCAAAAGAACTCGGCGCATAAAATATAAGCGTAACATTGGTACAGAGCCCGTTGGACCCTTTGATTTAGTAGATTTAATTTCGTTTAGATATTTTCTGGGTGTTTTTTTTTTTGTTCTTTGAAACTTTTGTTTCAAACAAACAAAGTGGAGAAAAGGGTTTCTACTAGATGCTGCATATAAATCATCTAGCATTGATGTAAAAAAATAAATTCCGTTTTAGCCAGTAAGGAACAAGTTACGCCCTTGTTCGTACACCGCCTCTTGGGGCAAATAAGCTTATGTTTATGAGTGTAGCCAGCAACAGTCGTAACCGAACACAAGTGTGTTTCTCGGAAAACACGGTTTATACAGCGCAGAGCATGCATTTATTAAGCAGCAAGGAGAACCAAACTATGTTTAATATTCTAACGACAGACAGGGAATAATTCAAGGGTAAAAAAGGCTTTTGCCCCGGCAACTGGGTTGCAGGCACGAAAGTCCGCATTCAGTTGAACTTATCACGAAATACATTGTCCTTTTGTTGCCCAACTGTCATAAACGTAATACGAGGGTAATTCCATCGCGGGATTTTTGCCTACTGCGGAAACGAATCGCTATTCAGATAGCTAAACAAAAAATGTCTGAATGGCTAACTTTTTGCCGCGCATTTGTACGCGAAAGTGATCATTTCTTCATACAGACCTTACCACCTCTTTTCACCTCTTTAGAGATGGAATAAAAGCTCTTCTTAGTGGATTACACTATTGTCCGCATTGTACGATTTTTTTCAGTGCAATAAAAGTATCAATAAATAAATTAGTTTGTTTTCTAAACTACATACATGTACATTTGCGAATTGAAAGTACCAATATCATTTCCTAATTATTGTAAAGAAAATCTGAATGTCTAAGGTGTCAACATTAAATCGTCAATCCGCGGTTAGCATGCGTTCGTAATAAATACGCTTACTCTAAAAGAATACCTTTACCTCAAAATAGGACGTACATAGACGGTTAATAGCACTTAAATGTATAATATATAGGCTGCTTATATTATGCTAATGCACCCTTAGGGTAGTACTCAAAGAATATTTCGATCGAATTTCAAATCTTTAGGGCTACTGGTGTAGATTGTGCATTATCTGACAGTTAGTCATGTTATAATTATATATTCTTGTCGCCGATAAGTATACGTTGAGAATACCATAAGCAGCCAATTGTATATGTCTCACTATAGTGCAAGGTGTTCTCTCTACAACAGTTTCAACTCATAAATGAAAAAACTTCAATTCATAAATTATGGATGACACACACCAACGCGGTGGCGGCTGCGGTGGCGGTGACGGTGGCGGTCCATACATAAAGCATTTACGGCAGTAGTATTTTGTGTACCGTCGCCGCAACTGCCACCGCCACCGCGTTGGCGTGTTTTATATACATCACGCTTTACATCTCGTAATTTTTCTTTACTACTTTGTGAAAGTAGGCAATCAACATTTTATCACTTTCTACTTCCATTTTGTCATTCTCTGCCGAAAATTGATTCACTTAAGGCTGCTGTTGAGCATGTCGAGCATGATGTCTCGCTCGCACGATCTAACGTTTTCGGTGACTGTAGTAAAATGAGTATACTTTTGTTAAATGCGGTCTGAGGGTTTGATAGATAATTATGGTACGGACATTTTGAATACTTTTTCGTTTTCTTATAAGTAGATTTTAATAAAGAAAAGTTGTTTCCAAAATTATCAATTTTGGAATCAAATCTTCTCAATCAAAAACTAGGTACAGGATGATAAAAATGCGTCTTAAATATCCGCAATTTTATTATTTATCCAACCCTCAGACCAAATTTATCAAAAATGTACTCATTATACAACAATCACTATATCAATCATTATATTATTATATCAAGTATAAAGTATCACTAAAAATGTTATACTGAGCGAGCGACACAGCATGTTCGATGTAACAACAGCCTTTAGTGTGCTAACGTAAACAAACAATATAAACATAGTACCTACAGAACTAGGTAGGTACATGAATAATAAATGTCACTTACCGCACCTTCAAACGAGCTTCTTTGTGAATTCCCCTCAGGAGGAGGAGAAGCATAAATTTTAAAACTTTTACATAGATACACTTGAAAACACATCAACCTTCACCCAACCTTTACTCTTTTCGTTGTAAAGTCGCCCTTGCCTACTAAGTATACTTACAACGACAACTTTGCAATGAAACTGAAAAGATGCCCGTAATGTTGTCAACTGTACGATCAGCGGTGGACCGTTGTTCATGATAGACTCGATTTTTCATCATGTAGGTTCCAATGACTTTTTTAAAGCAAAAATTTCATAAGGGGCAATTTTCTGAGCAGTGAACGAAACTGAACCGTCTGCCTCCAGTTGGTGACGATGAATCGCACATACTCGGCTCCAGCCAGATTCCGGATTCACTTACTCAGAGACGAGCAACTGACAACACGAGCTCTGTCTCCACTCAGTATGATTAAGCTCTGCACATCAAAGCGAAACCTGGTCGGACTGATTTGATTTACCTCAAAAGATTTAGTTCGAATAAAGTTTTGGCATTTTGGGACGTCCCAGGTGGACATGCAATAAATAGATGTGCATGCAACGACTTTTAATAAATAGATGTGCATTACTGTGTTTTCTACTATGGGCCTCATAAGAAGGCTCAAGGTCACGCAACGAGCTATGGAGCTACGAGATCGTATCAGAAATGATGAGATCCGTAGACGAAGGAAAGTCGTCGACATAGCCCAGCGGATTAGTAAGCTGAAGTGGCAGTGGGCGGGGCACATAGCACGCAGAACTGATGGCCGATGGGGCCGCAAAGTTCTCGAATGGAGACCACATATCGGCAAGCGCAGCGTAGGACGACCAGCCACAAGATGGACAGATGACCTCATCCAAGTGGCAGGAAGGCGCTGGATGCAGGCCGCTTTCAACCGGTCTTTTTGGAAATCCATGGAGGAGGCCTATGTCCAGCTGTGGACTTCTTGTAGCTGAATGATGATGATGACGATGACTGTGTTTTCAAAAATGCCTACATTTCTCCCAACTATATGTTCGCGCAGCGCAATTAATAGAAATCATACGCCCGGAAAACCCGACCTGAAGAAAACTCATGGTTGCTCCTCACCCCAAAAACCGCACACACTTTGGGAAAGTTTATGTATGAGGCCGAATTGGTTTTACATTTGTGAATATGACACCGACAATCCTAGTACGAGTTCAAAGACTTTTTTGTAAGAACATAATCTATTCATGCACCAAAAAGTATCAGCTGTTTCCTTTAGAGTAAATAATTTCTATTGCTGTTCTGCTCCTATATTACACGCACCAAATCCTGAACGGTTCCAATCGTCAACTGTCAAATTCTATGCTAATTGCTATCGCAAACGTCGGGATTTCGACTGGATTAGGTGCGTATAATAAGGTCCATGTACGAAGTTTAGCTGATCTGTTTTATACTTGCTCTATCGAAGGTGTTAAACAGCTGTCAGTGTTTTAGCAATTTCAGACAATTCTACAACACGCTGCTAAGGGTTCTACTTAGATTATAAATATAGAAAAAAACAACAAGATTAAGGCGATTCGTACTCGATTAAGTATGGCAGCCTTCTGAGGGAATCGATCTCACGACCCTTTTATTGGAAACCAAGCACATTATCACTTGACTAAGGAGGCAGTCAGTTAATTCGAAATATGATCAACGCGTTGATATTTGACGTTTGACGTCGTCGGGAAAGATAACAATTAAATAATTTCACTAAGTTATTACTTTATATATTTATACATATACTCTTCATATACATACACTCTTCATATTTCTTGAAAAATTGCAAGACAGACTGCTTCTATAGTTTTTTTTTATCTGGCCTATATACGTCCCACTGCAGGGCCCAGGCGTTCCCTTAGAGAGATATTATAGTCTTAATCACCGCGAAATTAAGTGGTGCCCACCGCGGCTTGGCAATTCCAAGCACTGAGGTGTATTAACACCTCAGACCCTCAGGTTTCCTCACGATGTTTTCTTTCACGTTTAGCGAGTGATATTGCTGCTATACTATAGTATTTGCTACTTCTTGATTCTTAATTTAGAAACCAGCGGTTAGGTCACGGTTATTTAATAGTTATGTTACATAAGCCTTATATACACTGATAATATTAGATTAGAAATTCGAATTCTTGATACATTTTTTATTCACCACGTAGGAATAGAAGTAATTTTAATTCCGCAAAAAGGCACACTAGGCAATAACACCAGGTCTCATAATAATTAAAACAGTGTATTTACTTCAGGTAGACATTCGTGTACCGTGTGAACGTCGTACCGTCGTATGTAAACAGCCCTTTTTCGAGGTAGAAAGGTGCACAAAATCACAATTAACATATAGATGCGGCACCAGCTTGCCGTGTCCCTTTTAGCGGAATTACAAAACACACGCTTTTAAAGCACCCGCTGTTAGTGTCAGCCTTAGCCTACGGGCATAGCCTGGAAAACTCTGCTGCTTTTAAGAGGGCGCCTCACGAGGCGATTTCCGTACAAACGTTTTTCTTTAAAGTTTCTATAAGAAGGCTCCTATGGATTTTTTATCCATGCATTTTCCATTCTGAGACCTAACCTCTGACTTCTCAAAAAAATTCTAAAAATATAATTAAATAACTAACATACAAAACAATCACTTGTCCTGGTCCCAAAATAGGCTATTCCGTACTATGGTAATCAGGCAACGACATCATAAACATAGAAATACACCCTGACTGAGGCATTTGTACAAATGTAAAAAATTGAAAAATGTAAAAACCGGCCAAGTGTGAGTCAGACTCTCGCTGAGTATCCTTCAGTTACGTTACGTAACTAACACATTCTAATGCCACAAGTTTCAGCTTAAGTATTTTTTATTAAATACTTTTATAGATAGATATATTTCTTGACGTTTTCGAAGTTTTCCCTATTAAAAGTTGTTCGACAGGAAACCCCACATTTTCAATTGCACAGGGTTACAAAGTTATATATCATAACCATATAAAAAAAGTTCATAATTGGCCTATATTAAGTCCAATTAAAATTGTCCATCTTAATGAAATTTGTGCTGTGAGCTTCGTGTTACTGAATAAAATAAAATAAAATGGCTGTAATTATTCTAGGTTTGTTTTCTAGGCTGTGGTCCGTGTTTTCTCAGGGTTACCAACACGGGGTGGAATAGAAAGCGAAGCCTTATTTGTACTATGACAATAGAATTCATTAACACAGCCCTACAGAAAAACGAAACAACAATGACAAGGGTTTTCTTTTCGTTGTTCGTTGAATTATTAATTTATGAAGAAATGTCTTGGCAGCCCTGGCTTTACAACAGTCGACGTGTGTCATTGACTTTATATGCAGGCAGACACTAAGGATTTAAAAGGATAAGGAAAATAATAAGTAGAAAAGTTTACTGTTTACACGCCGGAGGTCGTGGTATTGATTCCCACGGGAGGCTGCGGTACATGTATTTTACTTTATTTTATTTATTAGCAACACAAAATAGCAAGGCAACAATGCAGTTGCTAAATAATACACTTAAAATTGATATGCCAGCGGTGGTAGCCTAGCAGTTGGAACATTGGACTTGGAAGAGAGAGACCCAGGTTCGTTTCCCAGTGCGGGCATGTACTTTGTTTGATAAGTTATGAACAATTGTGAAGGAAAACATCGTGAGGAAACCTGAGTGTCTGAGCTATTCCTCAGCGCTTGAAATTGTCAATCCGCGCTCGGCACCCGTGGTGATTAGGCTCATACTATCTCCCTGAGAGAAGGCCTTACAGTGATATGCTTAGTTGACTCGCCAATACATGCGTCGGCGATGATTGTACAAATGCCCTCAGTCTGGGTGTATTAACGTGTTTGTGATGTCCTTACCTGGTAACCATGGCACTGGGTATCCTAGTGTGGGATCACAAGTTACGCTTGTAATGCACTTTCGACTGTACAGTAAACAAATAACTTCCACACAATACACAGATGATATATTTCTGTTGCCGTTATAACAAAAAATACAAAATAAAAACAGAATAAAACAAATATTCAATATTTCCCATACAAAAACGTGATTGTTTTGCCGTTTTTGCTCGATATTCATAATAGCAACTGGTATACGCTTGAAATAGTCAAATGTTGTATTGATAATGGTACGGAACCCTTCGTGTGCGATTTCGAGTCGTACTTGGCCGGTTTTTTTTTCGAAGTGCAGAAAAAGGTTGCCAGAGTACTTTAATTGAAAACCGAGTACAAAAAAATATATTCTCACCTCTTTTTTTCTAATTATTTGATACAAAACCTTTTTGAGATTTGACGTTTATATTTATATATGTTTGCTGCTGCACATATCGGCAAGCGCAGCGTAGGACGACCAGCCACAAGATGGACAGATGACCTCATCCAAGTGGCAGGAAGGCGCTGAATGCAGGTCGCTTCTTACCGGTCTTTTTGGAAATCCATGGAGGAGGCCTATGTCCAGCAGTGGACCTCTTGTGGCTGAATGATGATGATAATGTTTGCTGCTAAAAACAAATGAACGCTAGCAGGGCAGGAATGAATTTTCATACAACATTCCTGCCCAGGCTTTACATCAACATCATCAACCCATTATACCCCACCGAAGGGCACGGGTCTCTTCCCTGAGGAAGGTATAGGCCATACTCCACCACGGGGGCCAAGTCCGGATCGGTGGAGGCTTGTAGACTAGTGGCTCGTCTACTGTCAGAAGTTGTCAAGCCGCCCTAAGGCCTCTGACTTGGCTTAACGACTGCCATCTATCGACGGCAGCCGGCACCAACAGCTTAACGTGCCTTGCGAAGCACGGAACCGCTCGGAAAAATGCCACTAGCGTTAGGCATAGATGGCGACCCATCCATGCACTGAACGCGCCCTGTGTTGCTTAACCTTCGTGATCGTTTAAGATCACTCAGGCAGCCGGGGCTACGAGCGATCGTCTATCAAACAACGTCATTAGAAAGCAGAAAAACTTGAAAATTAACAATTTTCATAAGTTTTAATACTTGTAAATGACGATGGGTTCGTGACTGACATGATAAAAGTAAACAATAAATGTTTTCTTGAAAGTAGCACAGAAACCAAGTTATTCATGGTATCTATTTCAATATTTAGATCGTTTTCGAGAAAAATGGACAAAAAATTACTCTTTTAAATTATCATAAAACCTAGACCGTGCGTGCATTAAATTGACTTTAATCTAGACGTCTTTGTCATCTATAATCTTTTATGTTACAATAGCCTTTTTGAACAAAGTGTGCTTTACACATTTTTGTAATGCGTTTCTGTCAAGCTTATTATATCTTACTAGCTGACTCGACGAACGTTGTTTTGCCATATTAATAGCCTACGACCTTTCCTCAGACCTACCAAACATATACAAAAGTGTTATAAAAATCGGTGAAACCGTTTCGAATAAATTCGATAACAAACACTGTGACACGAGATTTTTATATATTAGATTATGATTCGGGAATTATACATTTTCAAGGTAGCCCTGTGCTTCTTCTAGAATATTTTCCAGTCTGTATGCTTCAGATCTTTTCCGGGCTGTACATGGGTGCATTATGTACATTTCAGTCGTACGAAAGTGACGGTAGCGTAATCCCGAGTCGTCCATTAGCGGTAACATTGTAATACTCGTATTCCTACTTCCCTTATTCTGTTCATGTCTTTGTACTAATGATCTTTTAGTGGCACCAGTGGCAAGGAAATTCGCTTTCCATTGCTTTGTACGTATATTACACCTTTGTGTTCTTCCTAATGTTTAGTGGCAATACTATTCCCTAACGGCGAGAGAAAAGATCGTAAGGAATCTCTGAGAGAATCAAATCAAATCAGAAGATCTGTGCCGTACAGTGAGATGTATACAGGCTGCATATTTCGTTTGGGATTCGGACTTGCGCACATAACATCCACACGTATTAAAATACTAGGTACAATTAACAGTTATCCCTCGACCGCGTCATGTTTCAAGATTGTACGAAAATCGAAAATAAATTGAGAATATTAAACTTTTGTTTAAGAAACGGTTTATCGGGTATTTCGTTCATCATCATCATCAGCCATTTGACGCCTATTGCAGGACATAGGCCTCCCTCGTGGTTTTCATAACCATGAGGGGTTTTGCCATAATCGCCACGCTTGGCAGGCGGGTTGGCGATCGCAGTATGCGGTTGGAATCTCAGGAAGACGCTGCTGCCCGTCTCCTGGTAATTGATTTCCTTAGTTGCCTTCTACGACATCAACGGAAGGAAATGGTGTGACGCTATTCTTAATCCGGCGCCACACGGAGCACGGTATTTCGTTACTTAGCGTTAATAGGAGCCCATAAAGTACCTAAAAGCTCTAAATATCGACATTGAAAACGATCGTAAGCCATTCTCAGTTACTAACTCCAAAGGACATAAGCAATTAAATCGTTTTAACATTAAATGTATCCCTTGGGTCGCTTTCACTTTAAAATTCATTATAGGAAGCGCTAGAAACTATTTCACGACTACAATAACCCTTTTGAAGACCCAGCCCATTTTAATAAGGGACGTTGAGCTCAATTTGAAAATGATTTCGTTAATACAAAATTAAACTGTTTTAGTGCACAGTTATTTTTTTAAGAGTATGTTTACCTTGTTATGTTTGCCCTTTGAAAGGAGATTGGGCAAAGTGAGGATCGTTACTTTGATGTTCACGTGGCTGGTAACTAATTACTTAGGTAATATCGAGGCTGGGATATAATCAGTGATGGTTAAAAACATAGCGCCTAACTTGTCATTGAGCGTGTCTAACTAGTGCAAAAAAATAACCCTACGTTCAATTGAGGGAAGGCGAGCGGGGCTTGTCAATTGTGTTACCAATCGGAGCGAGTTCTGTATTACCCGGCAAAATATATATGCACCTGCCACCGTCAAACCGCCACCGCCATCTTGCGAGGTGCCTAGATATTTCGACGGGTAATGCATAATGAAGTCAATAATTGTTTGACGTTATTGTATAAAACCAATCATAAGTTACACTGTCATTCACTATCGCTAAATCAACGTTCACATCGTCACACACGGTGCACCGAATGAACCAAACAAACAAAACAAAACAAACTTGCGCAAAAATATTATGATGCAGCTACGGCAATTTTGACAAATGGGATGATAAATGGACGTCACAAAAAAACCATATTATTATTATATTCTTTTTGTTGCACTAACCCGTGCTGGGACAATTTTAAAAAAACCTATTTAGTGGCTAAAAATTCCACCAATACCGGGACTTGAACCCGCGACCTAGTACAGACATCGGCAAAATTTCGAGCCTCTTTACAAACTTCTCTGTATTACGTACAGGCAGCGACATCTGGCCGAAGCAATTTACATCACTTGCAGCCCCGAGTAACCCACTTCGCATTATTATTATTACATAATTCAAGTTATTTTATATTTTCCGATTTAAGATGAAAAAAATACAGTTTTGCCTTAAGTACCGTTGGTTAACCCAACGATATTTTTAGTGTATCGTGTAATCAATATACCCGACTATAAAATTCTGAACTCAAAATGAATAGTTATAGATTAGATAAGAAGATAAACATTATCTAGTACTAAATAGAAATACAAAAAAAACAGAGATGATAACTACATGACCCGTCGTACATGATCATGATCACTAAAAAAATAATCAGAAAAATAAATATTTCATCAACAATAAAAAATGTCAGAGCCACTTGTCTTAAATCTGCAATTCATAAATTATTATAAAAATGCGATATAAATTTGCGTTGCATTATTATATTGAATTATCATATTAAACCATGAATTGTAATTCTATGAAACAGGGCCCCGAAAACTATATCAAGCAAACAATTATTTTTCCTAGCGGAATAAATTACTGAGCAGCAACACATCGGTAGTAAATTAATCAAACATGGTAAACAAATTCAATTCAATTAAGTTATTTCCAAAAAAATTAAATCTTATTTTTTTTAACCGTGAGCCCTGCACTAGGACACCCTGTATAGCAAAGACTCAGGTTTGCCGTACAGATAGTAATTTATTTAATTGTTAATAAAAAAAATTGGTACGTGCTACGCAGAAATATTCCAACCCGCAATGAGTAAATTTCGAGAAAAACGCATTTTTATTTGTAACATTGTTTTTGTTCAGACATGCTTAATGTTGTAGTGATGACAAATATAACACGTCTAAACAAAAAAAAATGGAAAAAACAATCTACCTAGTAAATAAAAAAATGTTGTGGGTTAGAAATTTTCTGCGTAACATGGTCCAATTATTATTGAAAAGCTGATCAATTTGCAATTTTCTGATGCTCGATTTGGTTATTTTTTATGCCATCAACTGGTAGCTGCTAAAAGCTGACAGGTTTTTTATTGCTAAACAAACCTCTACTTTTCGCTAATGGCTTAAATGACGCCTTTTGTGCATTTAAAGAGGTATTTCTTGCTTCCTCACTACTCAATCTTTCTTCACTGGCCACTAACCACCGCAAAAAAAGAAACAAAACAGGGAACCGCGAACATTAAAAAGAAATCCAAGTAGCTGCTTCTTGTCGAGACGGTGCCACTAAATTGTTTCGACCAAAAAAAAAGTTCAGAACACGTTTATGTTGTGAACCCAAAGATAAATTATCCGGGCCGAAAGTATCATTTGTCTTCTTTGTATAGGGGAAAAAACGTTGAACGATGCCTTGCAGTTTATAAACACCTGGATGTATTATGTGGAAAATTCTTTGGTGTATTCGCATTATACCTATTTTGCCTACAATATTTTCTTTTGCTGATACTTAATATAGTCACTTAATCTATATATAAATTTTGTCTGTCTGATATAATTATGCCTGTCTTACTCTGTTTGTTTGTGCGCGCATCACGCAAAAACCACTGAAGGGAAGTAAATAAAACTTACCATAATTATTTGATTATTTGCTTAGATTCCCATGTAACATATATGTTTATAACATCACGCTTACGTCTACAGGGGGCGAGAAAATCACTATAAATATCTTCATAAACTGGTTAATTGTATCCGACACTATAGAAAAACACCTACTCGATGACCCCTGAATTTTCAGGGCCGGGTTTCATAACACTGCAATTTGTAGTTTATTACTGATAGTCTGAGATAATGTAGCAGATTAGTTTTGTTTATCTATGTGTTAATTGTGATATATATGACTTATTAAAAAGTAATGAAAGTGGCGAATTATCGGCAAACTTATTATTATATAGGTATTTTACTTCTGACTTAAAAGGTATGGCTAGGATGTACGGCTCAGTAATTCAACACATTCACAGATTAATGCTCAGATAAAACGTAACCAAAGAAATCTTTGTAGTTTCTCCGTTAAAATTCGTATTGTACAACGGATCTGAATTATTTATTTAAGAAAAAAACTAAATTAACTATGAAATTATTATTTCAAATCAACTTTTGTTTTTTTAAACGTCGTTGATCTGGTAGGCGCAGATTTTTACGGATTGAGATACTGATTTTGACACTGACAAGTGACCATCTCGCTACTTCCGTTAATGTCGCATTTTTCATAGTAGCTCCTTATCTGTGATCCATGCTAATGAAAAAAAAAACAACTGATAGGTTAAAAATCTTGGCACCTACCTACATATACAATCGAAAATATTGAAACATTTTTCCTCTTTAAGGCACGGAAGTATTACATAGAAATATTATGCAAAACTATGTATGATTGTGCGGACAAATGATGTTTCTTGCTGGAGTACATAAGTAAGTGCTGTGCTGTATAAGAAAAAGTGATGTTTTAATTAATATGTTTGGGTGGTTCAGTCCAATCTAATCTATCGTTCTAGCCTGAATATTCATTTTGGGCATAAGCCTCCCCAAAGCACGCCACATCTTTCTGCTCTCGACCATCTTCATCCAGGCGCTACCAGCAATCTGCCTTACATCGTCGGTCCAGTAAGCTGGCGCGTGTCCTACGCTGCGTTTGGCAATATTTCGCAAACAGA
This sequence comes from Yponomeuta malinellus, assembly GCA_947308005.1. Taxonomy (NCBI): domain Eukaryota; kingdom Metazoa; phylum Arthropoda; class Insecta; order Lepidoptera; family Yponomeutidae; genus Yponomeuta; species Yponomeuta malinellus. The sequence goes on along the minus strand of OX371006.1, from coordinate 6,117,671 downwards.
TCCCAATGACAAATCGCTGTGTTATGTTGAGCATTCATTTCTACCAGCACGGGTCGTAACAACCCATGGGCGAAACCATGCGGACGCCTTATTACCCAAGATGGCCGCTTATTTGAAAAGTTAATTTTTATTTGCTTTTTTAGAAGAAATACACGAAAAAAATTAAAATTTGGTACCACTTTCTGAGCACTTAATGAACACCAACAAAAAATCTGAGATCGTTATCAAAAACCTGTCAAATAGCCTATTTCCATCCCATTTCATAATTCTTGAAATGCGGTCAACGTTCTTTGAATATGCAGTGGCTTGCTATCGACTTTCTTAATTATCATGGTTGCTACCTACAAAAAAATTATAACTATAAATGAAAGAATAATAGCTCACATTTCAACATAGTTTTATTGTGTCAATGCAACATTCAGCCTTGCTTTTATATAAAGTTGTTTTTACAATATTTACACTGTCGACCCTTACAAACACTTCCGAGTACAAATTTTGTAAAAAGTTCCATTCAGTTTTGCTTTAACATTCAAATTTTTTATTCAAACTTTAGACGTTATTATGAGAAAATATTACTTTTTTATTTCAATACAACATAGCTCTAAATAGATAAGTTACGTTTTAGTTTATAAAAAGAACTGACATTTGAAGTACGTTGGGTCGTAATACACGAACGAACCCGGAAATAAATATTTCACCCTACAAAAACGATCATAACATCCCCAAGTTATTATCGGTGGAGCTACAATCGCTTTTGTCGTACTGTCATTGCCGTGACAACCCTAGACTATTCGCTACCTGCGAACATCGAGATACGACTTCATCTTGTAACAGACTAAACGACATAGCTATCAGGATCAGTCCAAACACCAAATAGGCACAGCATGCAATCAGCTGAATGTATTCACTTCTCGTCGTTTCCGTACTCTGCTTTGAGGTTATAAAACTAGTCGGCACGAAGTCACCGAAACCTATGGTAGCGAGCGCTATGAAGCAAAAATACGCTGCGTCTAGGAAGCTCCAGTTCTCCCACGCTGAGAATATCGCTGCCCCAGCGCATATGTAGCCTAGTAGCAGGAAAAGAACTATCCCCACTGGCACGTGACAGTGCTCTACACTGTGGGTTAGGTGTTTGCCAACGTCTGTAGCCGTACTGCTGCTTGGTACTGCGCAGCTCTTGGCAAGTTTGTGGTTCTCCTCCTTCCATATCAAAGGCACTCTTGATGGCGTGTCGTGGGGGCATATTCTGAAACAATTGTCTTAAGTTAATTCCAGAATCACTTGGTTGAATTTTTGTCGGATGTGTCCGACCGGGCTTTGCTCTTGTTCGAAGAGATTAATCATGTGTAGTGCTTGAAAGCAAAAATTATTTCAAGTTTACTTCAGGAGTCTTGAACAAAAAATGTTACACTGGACGCCCGTTTCCGTCATTTTATTATGACCAAGAGTGTATTCTATTTCTTTGGAAGCTCCAGTAATAAGCCTTGCAATGAAAAGTCTCATAAGAATTACAAAAAGTATAAAAGACTACAACCTTTCTTCTAAAAAGTATGAAAATATTTATTTGAATTTACTAAGTGTACCTAACGTAGACTATGATACTTAGATTTGATAAACATACTTCAAAACCAGACAAGTGCTCGTAGGATTCCGGCCCTCAGCGTTCCGAGCAAACGAAAACAAAATGACAAACTTATTTTTGCAGCGTAATAGTAATGTGCTAACTCATTTGTCTACAACGCCATTCGATGATGTCGCCTCAGTAGGTGTAAGACTCTTGTAAGCGATAAAAAATCTAATTACCCTTCGTCAGGATCCTCGGAGTCTTCCAGGTCCGAATCGCTCCTCAGCGCTAGCTCCCCGCACTCCTCTGCAATCAGCTGATCTATAACAGGCCCCCTCGGCCGCTGCACCCCCCTTCCTCTCCCTCGGCCTGGTCCGTGCACTGTCGCCAGGCACTTGGGGCTGCCCATTGAGTGCCGCCGGTCCAGCGTCTGAGTCTGGAGCGCTGACGATGTGTGGGGTTCTGGGAAATTGAAAGACAATAATTATACTTCGGGTTTTACATCTTCGTAATAAAATTATTTATACAGCGTCCAGTGGCACCTTTGATCAGATTAGATGGGTGAAGGGACCACTCGAACGCTGCAATGCCTGGGAAATGGTTTAATTAATGTATACAAAACCGCTAAAATGGTTTGTAGCGCCAAACGTGGTGCCTTATGGACTTTTAAACAAAAGCTGACTTTTGATAGAATGATAGTCAATATCAGGACGTCGCTTTCGCGTTTGCATCCTAAACTTAAGAGTTTGTTATAAATTCAGTGCAGTGCAGGCTGCATTTGAATTTGTACGATTTGTATGATTTCTGATTGATCTTTTGTTGGATTATGGGCAGTGTGACACAGTGGATAATAGCGTAGTAGCGTAGGAAAAGCACTGAATTATGTGATAATAAAATAAGTCTGTATTTTCATCACAGTTGTGACACGATAAGTAAACAGAAAAGTCAAAGTAACATTAGACGCAAATAAAACTTACGGCTAGTAACTTGTAATGTGCCAGACCTCCAACAAACACCGCCTCAAATTACAAGTTCTTGGTCTGACCTTACCAAACAAATTAAATTCCAAAATAACAAAACAAAACTTAAATTCCTTCAAGTACTAAGTTAAAAATCAGCAGGGCTTGACTCCCAAGCCATGAGTACACTTAAAATGTTTAGCGCTTGGCAGTGGCTTGGTCAACACATCTGCCAGCATGTCTCCGGTAGGTACATGTCTTAACATAATATTCTTATTGTCCCTCAAAACCCCCCTAATAAAATGGAATTTAATGTCAATGTGTTTACTCCTGGCATGGAACACCGGATCCTGAGCAAGAAAAATAGCAGCGCGACTATCGGCATACATTGAGATAGGGGCATATTTGTTAAATCCTATTTCCTCTAATAAGCTTTGTAAATACAATCCTTCCTTCATCGCCTCTGCTAAACTCACATACTCTGCCTCACAGCTGGAGGTGGCTACGGTTCTTTGTTTCCGCGAGCTCCATGATATGCATGCACCGCCTAAACTGAAAGTATATCCCGAGAAAGATCGTCTATCGATGGAGCACCCTCCCCAGTCTGCATCAGAATAGCCTTCAATAGACTTACCCGTCTTCTTGTATACCAATCCATAATTAGATGTACCCTTTAGGTAGCGAAGAATACGTTTCGCGGCATTCCAATGCTCTATCTTCGGGTTCGTGGTAAACTGAGCCAATTTTATTACAGAATTGCTTATATCCGGTCTGGTGCCTACACTCAAATACATTAAGGAACCTATAAGTTCTCTATAGGGCCATTGCTTTTGCTCAACATTAGTTTTCTCTTCTCGTTGGCTTGCAGATGGGTTAGATACTTCCATAGGGGTTTTACAGCTATTACAATTTTCCATTTCGAAACTTGCCAAAATATCTTTTGTGTATTTCTCTTGTGACATAACAATGACATTGTCAGTTCGCTTAATGTCTATGCCCAGAAAATATTTGGCCCGACCGTAATCCTTTAACTCAAACTCTTTTCGTAACTCATTTTTAAAGCGAATGATACGATCTTCTTTTTCTGACGCCACCAGAATATCATCTACGAATACCAACACCAATAGATGTTCGTTATTTTGGATCCTTGTATAAAGACAAGGCTCATTGAGGCTCTGTTTCAGTCCCATATCTTTTAGCTTCTTGTCTAGTTTTATGTTCCACTGCCGGCCTGCTTGCTTTAGTCCGTATAAGGATTTCTTTAACAAGCAAGTATCACCGCCTGAATCAATGCTATCCAGCATTACTTCTGCATTTTTAACCACGCGAGGGTCTTCCTCTTTACTATGAGCAAGCTTCATCAGGCACTCTTTTAATAGTCTAGGTGTCCGCATATATATTTCCTCATCAAGGTCTCCATTCAAGTAAGCTGTATTAATATCTAACTGATGTATTTCCAAGTCCAATTCCACAGCTAGAGCCATTAACATTCTTACAGAGTCTAGTCTAGCTACTGGTGCAAATGTTTTGTCATAGTCGACTCCGAAGCGCTGACTAAATCCTTGTGCTACAAGTCTAGCCTTCTTTTTTGTTGTTTTATCCACATTGAGTTTTGTGGTCAGGACATACCTACAACCAACAACATTTCTGTTTTTAGGCTTTTCTACTATCTCCCACGTGCCTTTATTTACTAAGCTTCTTACTTCTGAGAGAATTGCTTCCTCCCATTCGACCCTTTCGTCACTTTGTAGAGCATCGTCGAGAGATATGCCTGCCACCCCTGCAAAGTCGACGCAATCTGTGAACACATCATCCGATGATTCATAACTTTGTATTTCTGATTCTTGTTGTTCAGTAGGGGTCAGAGACCTTATTATTTACTATAGCGTTAGCCGATTCGCACTCCTGTAGGCAGTACAGATTACCCCGGCGAAATGCTGTCAATATAACTTTACCACTACCATCGATTACAGTTGCTAAATCACGAGTGAAATTTACGTTGTATCCCTTGTCAGTAATTTTAGCTACGGAAATCAGATTGGTTCGCAAATCAGGTACGTACAGTGTATCATCGAACTCGATTGTCTGTATCGATTGTTCACCCAATGCCGATAGTCTTACTACACCCTTACCTCGGACCATAGTGCTTAAATTAGTAGCCAAATTTAGCTTTCCATCGGCATGTTCAAGGTTACCATAAAATTTTCGTATGTCGCCGCATAAATGAGAAGTACAACCGGAGTCAAGCACCCACTGATGTTTCAATGATGCAATAAGATTAGCTTCCTCTAAACCTGTAACATTTAGACAAATTAATCCCTCATCCACATTAATATTAGCATTAAAATTATAATACGCATTTACATTATTTTGACGACAGTCCGATGCTTTATGCCCAGGGCGATTACAACGATAACATTTTATCGACTTCTCTATCAGTTGCCAGTTTTTGCGATTCTTATCTCCATTTCTCAAACTTCTCTGGTCGTGGTATGGAAACCTCTCATTCTGACGAGCATACATCACTTGGGTTTCACTATTCTCATTCCTAGACTCGTACTCCTCTAGTATCTTCACTTTTAACACCTCTGGCTTAGGGAGATCGTCTCTACTTTCTATAGCACAGCGAAAGTTCTCAAAGTTTATTGGCAAACTGTATAGTAACAGAACCGATACTAAGTCTTCATGTATCATGACCTCCATACCTTCGAGTCTATCTACAATATCAAAGAAGATACCCATTCCTTCTCGTATGTCACCAGAGTCGCCCATTTTATGTAGTAGTAGTCGCTTTAGTAATGTAGCCTTCTTGGCAGGTCCACGTGAAGCGAATACGGTATGCAGCTGGATCCAAACTTGATTCGAAGTGGTACAACCTCTTATATGTCGTAATTCTGATGCACTTATAGAAAGAATCACATCGGCCTTTGCCTTCGCATCTTCACTCTCCCATTTAGATATAGCTACTTCATCTGCCAGAGGTTTTTGCTTCTTACCACAAACATAGTCCCATAGTTCAGACTTTACCAAAAGGGCCTCCATGTGGAGTTTCCAACTCTCAAAGTTCTCCTTGTGGAGAGGCTCTATGCGTAAAGTAGACATCATGTATAGTCAGGCTCTAATTCACACGAGCTGCTTTACAAGTTTAAATCCCCAAGACTTGAAAATATTACTCTACGCTACATTCCTGGGCCCATAACCTTTGTTGGATTATGGGCAGTGTGACGCAGTGGATAATAGCGTAGTAGCGTAGGAAAAGCACTGAATTATGTGATAATAAAATAAGTCTGTATTTTCATCACAGTTGTGACACGATAAGTAAACAGAAAAGTCAAAGTAACATTAGACGCAAATAAAACTTACGGCCAGTAATTTGTAATGTGCCAGACCTCCAACATCTTTCTGGTTTGGAACCAGGATTAGTGATTTTGTTGGGTGGAAGTTATTATTTTTATTATTTCTGATTTTATAGAAAGTCAAACAGTTCCTTCACTACACTAGCATCAAAATCACAATAATTGAAAAAAAAACATGGGACTTGAAAAAAAAATTACTGAACTGACCCTTTCCAAAAGACATCAAAATATTTGTGACTAATGTCGATGAAGCGAAAGAGGTTTGTCAAAATCGAGGCAAGAGGCGAGCCCTGGACAGAGGCGTTACAGGCGTGAGTTTATGTATGTATATGTTATAGGCAATGTGTATAATGCAGGCATTCTATACATTTCCTAGGTATTGTATAGAATGCCGGGGTCGTCCAGGCAATGTGTGAAATGATATTGAATGTTCAAACTATTTTACACTTTACCTAGGAAATGTATGGAATACCTAAGCATTGTATAGAATGCCGGTTGACGCATAGGTAATGTATGTAACGTGTTTTTTTGCGTAGACAGCGTTTCTCACATAGCAGTTCCCTTCAGATAAACATTTACAACGTACAGTCAAGTGCACGTAGAGCTTTACATTTTGACATTTCCACCTCTCTTATCTTCTGCGATATTAGGACAAAATCGAATGGCAAGTGTAAAGGTCTAAGTGCACTTGACCGTACCAAAAAATTGCTGCAGAAAGTCGTCCTGTTCATTTCTTACCACTTGATTATGGAAATTTGATCATGATACAAAAAATTCAAATTCGTCAATAAACACTCGATTCTTTGTAGAAGCCGATTCTCTGTTAGTACGCAATTCTAAGAAAAACCTTTCTTTCATTAGTAAGTACCGCTGATCAGTATCCATTTTCCATTCAATAATCACACAAACAATGAATGATCACACTCTCAGTTTAGAACCAATGCATAAACTAAAAAAATACGTCTGCATAAAACAAAGGAGTGCTGCGTACTAACACAACGAACGAGTTGCAACTTCTTTACGGGGTAGTCCCAAACGCCGCGCACTCGCCTCCTTCCCGTCGTCGTTCATTATACACATTGCCTGATGCGCTTCGGGCATTTTATACAATACCTAGGCAAAGTATGAAATGAATCGTATTATACACATTGCCTTAACGTTTTAAGCAATGTATACAATGCCTAGGCATTCTATACAATGCCGGGTTATACACATTGCCTATAACATATATAGGTATCAAAATGTTCGTGTCAAGCAATCATGATACGAATACTGTGACGATAGAAATCAAAAAGTCGACCTAACTCACCATCACAGGCTAAGACACTGCACTTTGGCCGTCCGAGAGTCGAAGCCCGATCGGACCTGGGGCTGGCCGGTGCCCTCTCGAAGACCTGGGAGTACTGGCCCCTGTCTCCAGCTCGGGCCCGCACCGTGCCGGGCGACCGCTGCGTCCGTGGAGGGAACGACGTGTACTGGTTGTGCTCAGCTGGCTGTGGTAACAGGCGTTGCTGCTCCTGTAGTTGAAAGTGGTTTTCCTGGGGGGAAGAGTTTGAATTGAGAAAAGACTGTAACTTTGGTTTGGACATAATGAAGAGATGTCTGGACCGACATGTTTACACAGAATTATGTGTGTTGTTGCTTTGTTACTTAGAATGACAGGATACGCAATAGTATGATTATAAAACGTTGTGAATGTAGTGACTAGAATTAAGAAAAGAAAAATTGCGTCCACACTGTTCTGTGGTTACGTTGGTTTGGACATATGGAGACGATGAAGGAAGAAAGATTGACGAAAGAAATATATATCGAGCGAAAGTGGCCCTTCAGGTCGGTAAGAGAAGGCCCAAACGGACATACGTCAACCAAATAGGGGATGTTTTAGAGAAGGGAAGGGAGGCTCAACATTTCATCGATGCTTGCTTGCACTTGCCCATTAGCTCAGTTGGAAAAGCGCTGGCACGGTGAGCCAGAGTTCGCGTTTTCAAGTCCCGGCATGGGTGGAATTTTTTAGCCTCTAAATAGGTTTTTAAAATATTACCTAGTTGTTAGAAACAACAAATAAAAAGGAAGAAATAAACCCTTTTTTTTTCTCGTAAAAAAAACTGGGATAAATTTTCCTGATCTATGGCTACCTCGTGGGAGGTATTCGAAAGAGTCACTTATTTTCCCTAAACTAGTCTACAATGAGTAACAAATAACAATTCCTTACCTCTCCCTCACTCCGCCATGTGTTAGGCACTTTCCGCTTGGTGGCCTTCAGCCAGGCAACCCTGGCCAGGCGGGCCAGAGACGCACCCAGTCCAGCTAGGCAAGCCAGCGCCAGTGGCACCCCAGCCGCCGCATAGGCCACCGTGGCCGCTCTCCCGGCAGCGGTTCTTGGGGACACGTTGCCATAACCTGGGGGCAGATTTGCACTTTTAGGAATTCGTACTAGAAGGGTGCCAACAGCTTATTATTACTTATGCTGTCTGCCTTACTTTTGAGGTTCAGCAGCGCTACTCATAAAAAAAGTTGTCTTTTTACTTTTTTTTTTTACGAAGTGTGGCTTACACGTTTCTAAATCGTACCAATTTGTGGATTTACGACCCATGACCGAGCAACTAAGACCTGGGATGATATAGGATTTATGCCAAAAGCGGCCATATTTAGTAAATATAACGTCCGACGAGCATACGGACCGGCCGTCCCCAGGCGTACGATCTGCCTCGAGATAGATCCTTGTTACTGGTTGCTTCTGTATCTTGACTCTCGGGTCTCGTAAAGCTTCTTACCTATTGTGGTAATTAACGTGATGCAGTAAATGAGCGCCCCTGAAAACGTCCACTTCGTGTCCATGGCAACCTCGGCGGGGGGCGACTCTGAATGCCGCGCTGCTGCCACTATGGAGGACTCGAACTTCCTCAGCTGCTCGTGGACGAGCCTGGTCCAGTTCCTCTCGTAGAGGACGTTGAGGCGTTCTGGAACAATAAGAGTGTGGGTTTGAACGTTTGCTGTTTTTGAGAATGGAAGATTTGTGCTGTTCGCATTTTAAACATTTGTTTCGTTTGTTGTTTGAATGTTCCAATATTGTGTAATTTGAGGTTTGATTTTATGGAGGCATTGTGGAACAAAGATAATGTTATCTTGACGTTTGTGCATGTGTAGTTTGAATGTTTCGAACATCTGTCGTGATATCGGGGCCTTTTAGAATGTCGCACCAACTTGTTGCCGCTACCACGTAAAGTAAAGCAACAGTTTATTTCTTACCATAACGATCAACAAACAGACTGAGCGTATTACAAGCCTTAAGGCCTTAAGGGCTTGTAATATGATAGAGTTGTAGTCTGAATAAGTAGCGCAGTCATTTTACTGCAATAAGAATGTTAGAACGTTTGCGTCATTTATGTGGGAGTAATTTACGTTAAGCCGTTCCCTCCGGAAATAACGTTGGGTTCAACATTTTCTGTTGTTACTGTAGTTGGTTACTATACTTCACGTTTTAGTAGAAATAACGTATCAGTTACTTTTTAATATAACTTCATGTATGCACAGAATTAAACGTAGATAAATGCGACAATATAGAATATTCTATATTGTACATCAGGAATAACATCTAAAACTTAAAAAGTAATAAAGTACAAAGTATCAAAATTTCAAGCCATATTCGATTTCATTAAAATATTTTTATTCACTATAAAAACAAAATGTTTACTCAATGAACATCATATCTGTGAGTCTCACAATACAATATTTTTTAAATTCTGTAACTTACGCAACTCAACATTTTCCCACGTAAATAACCGAATACTTTTTGTACAATTTATGTATTCAAATTACACTAAACAAGACGTCAGACCCAGGCCAAACCAGCTGCTTATTTGCGAAAGAATTTTAATTAAGCGCCCCCGAGTTACTGGGAAATCACGTAGAAAAGGTTCAGTCGGGAATAAAGAGATCTCGCTGGAAATCATCAATTTCCATTCAGTTGAAACGTGATAGACGAGGAGTCATATTTATTCACCTCAGACTTTCGTTTAGGCTGAAAAAACCTAAAAGTTAAATTATAGTATTGTAAATCGTCTTATCCATTTATCTTTTACGCCTGCCAGTTAATGTCTTGCGCCACCTGTGGATGACTGGTAGAAAATGCAGAAAGCATTAAGTCCGCCACATGGCCACGGTATTTGGTTTACCTATGTGCAATAAACGTATTAATAATAATAATAATAGTATGGTTGCGAGAAACTTAAGATTTTTTTTTCAGCCAGCGACAATTAATAATGACTTGTGCAGCTAGTCTACTAGCTGGGATTTCTTTTTAGATAGAGTAGGCTTGCCCAGCAATACCATCGCTTAATCCCCATCTTAACCACGGTCCACCTCCTGAGACCACCTGGGTGAACCGTGGGATTTTTCTTTTTACAATGGCTAACCTCCCAGGGGTGCCACTGCGCCACTGCATAAGTCCTCCACTGTATGGAGTTATCTGATTTAAGCTGCTCCGAACTGTCAAATACATAATACATATTATGACACTTTGGATTCGTCAAAATGGTTAGCCTGATACAGTGGAAAGTTACGTGATAGAAGGGCTGATAAGATATTACATAACATAACATAAACTCACGCCTTTATCTCAGATGTGTAGGCAGAGACCAGGGACTGCCACTTGCTACAATCCTGACAGATCACTTTCGCTTCCTCAACATTCATTAGTCGACATTAAAAGATAAGACATTAGAAGGCTCTAATTTTTTTATTGGTGACAGTCCACCTAAGAAGTTTGATGTTGGCCATTATAAATATCTATGGAATCAGTTTTTACATGTTTTTTACTAAATTTGTAAAAGCAAATTGACAGTAAAGCATTTGAGTTTTTGTACAGTCAAGCGGAATCTCAATTTTATTAATACTTCGTTATTAGTAGATCACGCCTGAGACATCCTAAATTAGAGCATGGGATAGTACTAGGCTCACATTAAAAGAAAAGAAAGCGAAAATTTGTGTCAAGACTAAATAACAAGGACCCGTTTGCGCTTGAATTTGAAGAGTTTTAATATCCGGGTGTACGGTGGAAAAAAAATATTTCCCATGGAATACCCAGGTGAACAAAGGTGGTCCGTTGTAAAAATAAAAATCCCCCGGTTCACCCAGGTGGTCTCGGAAGGTGGACCGTGGGTAAACAGGGGCTCAATCCATAGGGAAGACGATCAATTAGTGCGGAGCCAACTGGGTCGCAGGTTTCCTCACAATGTTTTCCTTCACATTAGCAAGTGGTATTGTTACTACAAATAGACAAATCTACTTCACTTAAAAAAACCGGCCAAGTGCGAGTCGGACTCGTGCACCGTGGATTCCATAGCCGCACTCGTACGTTTTTTATTATTTTTCGTTAGAATACATAATAAGTCCCACAATCACGCCAAGTTTGATGCCCGTATGTATTACAGTTTTTACGATAGAGCATAAACCTCAAAATCACTATTAACATGATTAACAGATTGATCTGACACCTTTTGCGAAAATTATCTGTTAAAATAAGACGTAATTTTTCTATACATTTTTTTCAATTGGCGGTCCTAGTGTTAGTGCGTGGAGCCCCTTAAATAGGCTACTACTGAACTTAAAAAAATTGCGACAGTAAAACTGAATTATCATCATCAACCCATTATGTCCCCACCGAGGGGCACGGGTCTCTTCCCTGAGGAAGGTATAGGCCATACTCCACCACGGGGGCCAAGTCCGGATTGGTGGAGGCTTGTAGACTAGTGGCTCGTCTACTGTCAGAAGTTGTCAAGCCGCCCTAAGGCCTCTGACTTGGCTTAACGACTGCCATCTATCGACGGCAGCCGGCACCAACAGCTTAACGTGCCTTGCGAAGCACGGAACCGCTCGGAAAAATGCCACTAGCATTAGGCATAGACGGCGACCCATCCATGCACTGAACGCGCCCTGTGTTGCTTAACCTTCGTGATTGTTTAAGGTCACTCAGGCAGCCGGGGCTACGAGCGATTCTAAACTGAATTATATTTTTCAATAATTTTACTAATCCTCGGTTTCTCGTACACTAATCATCTGAGGCCTAAATTCGGATTTGATCCCAGAATACAGTACCACCGTGTGTACCCTGGATTTGTTTCTTTCGATTGAAAGTTCGTTTTTGAGTCATATTTGGTTAAGTTGGAAGATGTCTCCGCGGGTTCATTCTCTAAGCTTCGACAAAGACTAAGACAAACCTTTAATCTACTTTATAAGGGCGTATTCACCCTAAACATCAAAGTTTCAATCCTAAACCTCGAATTTAACTGTAATAGTTTACACTGCAGCAGTGTAAAAAGTAGTCATTCTTAATCCTTATAACTGTGGCCTAGATGCGTCTTTTTACCAACCCAGAAAACGATAATAGAATTTGATAACTCCAGGACGTTTCAAGTTCCTCCTCAGTGAGGGTCGCCTTCTGCGACCGTCCCGAGCATTGCATCTCCGTACCCCCGAGCATAATACGGCTGGTTATTCAAGCTCTTTCACTGTGACAGCAATTCGCCTTTGGAATAGTTTGCCTCTAGACATCTGACAGGCCCCACCGCTTAAAATTTTCAAAACCAATCTTTACCGTCACTACCTTAATCTCCAACAATTGTCTTAATTTATTATAAGTATATTATTCACACATATAGGTATCACAATATCTTTAGTAAATTTGTAGGTTCTATATATATATTTTTTTTAAATTTATTGACTTACTTTGTTATCGCAGAGTTTTAAATTTTATAAATTATTCGCCAAACTGCATGGCATTGTGTATTTATTTATTACTAAGTTTTATTTGCCTGCCAAGCGTGGCGATTATGGCAAAACCCCTCACGGTTATGAAACCACGAAGGAGGCCTTTGTCCTGCAGTGGGCGTCAAATGGCTGATGATGATGATGATTTGCATAATATTTCCCCTCTATTATATTTTCATATATTTAGGTCTCAATAAGTAATTAGTAAGTATATTAAATATTCTACGAGTAAGTTGCAATACCTGCTAATATTTTCTTTATAACTTGGGTTAGCTGGTAGATAATGCTAAGTAAGATTAAGCTCGCCTTTATGCAAAACTGTTTGTTTAAATGCAATAAAGTATTTCAATAATAATAATACTGTATTTGTCTCTCCTTAACATTTTCCTGCCCATCTTGTCGAAGCGCGACATAATAACAACTTCAGTAAGGGCTTGCCTGGTGAAGGGTTCAGGCGCTTCTTCAATTAATCCATCGACCCGTATTCGTCCATTGCTGGACATACCCCGCCCCAAAGGCACGCTACTTCTTTCTGTCCTCAGCCAACCTGCACTATGATATGACCACTCCACTGCCACTTCAACTTGCTAATCTAACAGGCTATGTCAATCACTTAGTTCTTAAGAGGCAAGATAAAAAGTACCTGAAAGCTGCGTGCGTGCATACAATGACTAAATGAATGTTGATGAAGCGAAAGATCGAGATCTGTGAAGATCGTGGCATGTGGCAGACCCTGGTCTTCGCCAACCCCTCTGGTAGACAGGCGTAAGTTTCATATGTTATGTTCTTCACAAATTAAAAAGAATCCTTTAGCTAATTTTACTGCCGTACCAGGAACATTGTTTATTGGGCTATACCACTAGTTTTAGACCAACAGATTGAAATTCGGTTTAAAATTAAGCAATAACATCTGAAACCGTGAACATTTTAAATTTCTTGTCCATCGTTTCACCTAAAGACTGTTCTTACGTGGAGCCTACTGTCTCGCTCGCACAATTTAACATTTTTAATTATTGTAATAAAATGAGCAGACTTTTGATAAAGGTGGTCTGGGGGTTTGATGCATAATTAAATTACGGATATTTAAAATGTATTTATATTCTCCTATACCTACGTAAAATTGAATAAAGAAAAGTTGTTTCCAAAATTAATTTTGGAATCAATATTTCTCAGTCAAAAACTCAGTAGAGGATAACAAAAATATGCCTTGAATATCCGCAATTTAATTATCCATCAAACCCTCAGACCACACTCATAAAAATCTACTCTTTTTCTTATAATAACAAAAAATGTTTAATTATGCGAGCAACACAGCGTGCGCCACTTAAGAACAGTCACTGTCTTAAAGCAATATATTTTTCCAAGCTCTAATCAAGCCTTCAAATTAGTTTTACCTATTTTACCTAAATAAAATTCCACAAACAATATCGTCGTTCATATTGCAAAATGTCACATCATGTCAAAAAATAGGATTCTTGTTTTTTCATCGAAATTGTATAAATAATTGATTCTGTCACACGTGCGAGACATCGTAATCCTCGGTCTGATTAGCTGTGTATACGACTTTATTTTCTTCTAATTTACTAATTTTCATATTATTTCGATGAAAAAACAAAAAACGAATTTTTTTGACATGTGCTTTGCAATATGAACGACGATATGTAAAATTAATCTTTACTTAGCCTATCTTGCCTTTTGGTAATACATCTGCATGCAACGACTAATAAATGTCAACACATCGAAAGAGGTTTGTTAAGATCGAGGTAAAGCCTGGTCTCTCCCTACCCCTCCGGGATTCAGGCCTGAGTTTATGTAACGTAATGTACTAACGGCCTTATTTATAAAAACACGATTCCTCTAAAGCACTACTCAGAGGCAGTTTATTTAATCTGTGTTAACGTCTTTTCCTTGCAAAATCTCTACCATAGACTATTTTAATCGGCGTTTGTAGAGTTTAAAGAATCGTGTTTTAGGACGACTACAGTATTTTCAACTACATTTTTGAACTCTCCATATTATTATTTGTTTTTTTACCCACACTGATTTAGTTAATAAGGGACCAGTACAAAGATTTGCATGAACGGGCCCTAATCACTGCTAGGTATAAACGACTTAACGACTTTTCTAATCTCAATCTTGGCGTCGATTTAAGAAAGGCTTAAACTCACTTTAAAAGTTAAATCGCTCGTCTCAAATTTTAATTTAGCTAAACACGGGCGTCATTTTTCTCTTTATTTTGTTACCGAAAGGCATTTTTGTCTCTGCGTTTGAGTGACAAAATTTGCATTCACCTAATTATAAAGGATCTTATTAATAAGTTCATCGAAACACATTGAAGAAACCGAAAACTGCCTCGTTGGTCTAGCGGTACCACGTAACTACCAGAGGTCGTGGATTTGATTCCCACTGGAGGCCGCCGTGCATTTGTACAAATGGGATCAGTCTGGGTGTATTTTTATCTATGTGATCCTTGCCTGGTTACCACAGTAGAGGGTATCCTAGTTTGGGACCAGGACAAGAGTGTGATTGTGATGTGTGAAAGTTATTTACAAAAAAGGCGTTCCGTAAAAAGAGGGGGTTTTATCTGCTTTACAAAAGTATAAACTTCATGAAAGTAATTTTCAATGGATTTTATACGAAGTTATCCTTTAATAAGTTGGTATTACTCTTTCACTTGTAAAGCCTACTTAGCCGTGATAGTCTTTTACGTTCATTATGTGTGCTACTGCCCTGAAATTTTTTACGTTTTTACTATCAACTCCTGTCCGATCTATAAGAAACAAACGTGTTTTTTCACAGGGTGTCCCTAGAACCAATGCTGGCAAAAGAGCACCTTTCAACCGAATGTACGATAGCTATAATATAGCATTTACGGAAGTTGATTTGTTTCAGTCAAAGCAGTGCTGCAAGCAAATGTTCACAAGAATTCTGTCAAATTCATGAGCTGTACCGATTTGTTGCGTTTACTTCTTCTAATGTATAAGTTATATTAATGATTGTGTTTGTGTATGTATCGCTTTCTAAAACAGTTGCTTTATTGTTTGTTTATTTTAATCTTAGAACTAACTCTAGAATCCTGTATTGCGCCTCTTACTTATTTATTATATTAAGTATTACCTATCTGTGGGAAATGCTGAGGAATTTGACTATAATATTTTTTACTATATTGACTCTATTGACTCTAATATTTTTTATCCTATAAGTTTGTCAATTCTGTTTTTTCTCCTTAAATAAATAAATGAATAAACTGTTTAGCCAGAAGAGGGGGGGGGGAGGCGCCTACTAGGACAAAAATTTGCGCTAAGCTTAATTAATATACCCAAAATTGAAAAATGGTCTTCTTACACCCATCATATTTTTAAACTACCAATCCAACGATACTCCACACTGTGGTGTAGGGGAGAAAAAAAAATTCATCCCTAAGTATAAGGGAAAAAGCTGGTGACGACATGTGACATTAATTAGTTCGTATAGATAATGGGTTGATGATGATAGATAAAAAACAGTTGAATTAGTTATAAATTACTAATTTATTTCAGACATTCAATTAGTTATATTATCGAAATCACTAATATTATTACGTAATATTAGTTCTTGAATCTACTCGAACTTATAACTGTCTCAAGGCAACAATAGTATTCTGTCACCTTTTGTTTTATTAACTGACTCCAAAAAAGGATGAGATTTTAATTCTTCCATTTATACTTTAAATGTATAATCGCCGATAGTTCCTTACGAAGTTGTCTGATTTCATTTATTCTTTTTCATATCCAGGATGGTTATAAATTTGGTTAATATCTGCGTCCTGTTTATGCGCACCAAATCCTGTTGGAATCCTGAGATGAAATTTGACAGCCGATAGAAAATGGATAGAAATGCGTTGTGATTTCTGGCCGAGTTTCGTGGCGGTACGGTTCATGGTTCAACGGTGAAGGAAAACATCGTGAGGAAACCTGATTGTGTGATATACCTCATATACCTCAGCGCTTGAAATCGCCAATCCGCGGTGGGCGCGCGTGGTGATTAAGCCCGTACTCTCTCCCTGAGAAAAGGCCTGTGCCCTACAGTGGGACGTATATAGGCTGCTTACGTACGGTTCATGGTTGTTGTGTCAGTTCGGGGTACATCGCGTAGGCAGAGTCATCCTACTTTTTAATCTATGAGTTAATCGACTCGGCAATGTACGTCGAATTTTCATAGTAAGCTTTGGGATGTACTTGTAGTTCTATGAAAGCGGTTCTTGATGTCCTGTTTGTATGCGTGCAGTCACAATGGGTCAACCAACTCGTTTAGTTGTAGTCACCCGTAACGCAAATAAGTGAGTGCACGCATTAACGGATATGACACGCTGTCGACTTCTTTTAATGTTAACATACTTCATGTGGGTGGAGCGGAAGAGCGGTGGTAGCCTAGTGGGTAGAACATTGGACTCGGATGCGAGTCATAAGTATATAGGGAATGTTGGAGTTTATAGTGCGCGCGCAGAATTGACATGTGCTCGCCACGGGTACATGTGCGGACATGTACCTATGACTTGGTTTTGTAAGTTATGTGCATTTGTGAAGTTATAGTAGCAATACCACTTACTAACTGTGAAGGAAAACATCGTGAGGAAACCTGTGTGTCTGAGCTATTCACATAACTCAGCGCTTGAGTAGTCACATAATTCACCGCCAATCCACGGTGGGTACGCATGGTGATTAAGCCCACACTCTCTCTGAGAGAAGGCGTGTGCCCTGCAGTGGAACGTATATAGGCTACATAAAAAATAGCCATATTATTATGTTTGTATAAAGTTAAACGTCAACGGGTCTCTAAAATAGGTGCAGGTGCTATTTAAAAAAATTCAATAAAAATACCTCAGTCGTTACATTTTATGAGCCATCGCAATTTATGCTAACAACAGGAACTTGGATAAAACGACGGCTTTATTTATCATACTGTTGCAGTTAAAAGCACGCCGCAACTGCACAAGTTGTAAATTATGGAAACCTGATTTAGGGGTAAAATCTAACCACTGAAAATGTTACACGTACAGTAGAGGAAGGAGACATAGCCAGTCAGGATGAGATGACATAGGGCTCTGTACGCTTATACCTAGACTCAGTTTTCGTCTTTAGACTTATCAGAAAACTTTAAATTTCTATCTCACTTAGGCTTATAAGTCTACCTAAACTCGTGCAAGCATGTATATTCATGCATGCATGCCATGTTACTAAGGCAGACAAATAAAAAAAAAAGAAAGATTTATGCAAGAAATATATCGAACAAAGGTGGGCGAACAGGCCGGCAAAGGATGTCCCAGGCGGACACACTTCGACCAAATAGGTGATTTATTAGCGTAGAGCAAGATAAAAAGTGTGGACCTGATTAAGAGTGGCCTCACTCCATTTCCTTCCGTGGATGTCGTAGAAGGCTACTAAGGAGACGGGCAGCAGCGTCTTCCTGAGATTTCAACCGCATACTGCAATCGCCAACCCGCCTGCCAAGCGTGGCGATTATGGCAAAACCCCTCACGGTTATGAAAATCACGGAGAAGGTCTATGTCCTGCAGTGGGCGTCAAATGGCTGTTGATGATGATGAATATAAAAAGTAACCGAAATCGGTGTGCGTGCATGTAACAACAATTGTATATTGATAAAGCGAAAGCGGTTTGTTGAGGTTAATCATGGCAAGTGGCTAACCCAGGTCACTGCCTACCCCTCTGGGATGGGTAAAGTAAAGGCATTAAATTAAAAGTAGTATAAAAGTAGATCGAACACTACTTCACTCAAACTTAGTTTATATTTCCAGCCAATAACAGGCTGTATTTATGGGGTAATCAGAGCCTGTGGTGTTTATCTCACCACAGACTCCCATTTCCCTAGCGAACGTTGTTTCTACCAACTCGTCCAATTTCAACTGCAAAGTGACTCTCAGCTAAAACAAATCGGCCCATATCAAACGTGCAGCGCCGACGGTGACCGAATCGAGATTGAAATGTTGAACGCACACCCTATCTCGATCTCCACACGTTCGCTTCAGCCGAAATCTGAATTGAGTTCGTGATCCCGCATGCGAGCTATTGAGAACAGCCTGGCTGGGGAGTCTTCAGAAGTATCGCTGGACTAATCGCACAATGGAACTGTATAGTGAATTAAATATAAAAATAGCGGACGTGGCTTTGGACCCTTCAGAAGCATCGCTGGACTAATCAAACAACGGAACTATATGGTGAAAATAAATGAAAAAAAAGGGACGTATAATAATAAAACCAGAGTGTCTGAGCTATTCACATACCTCAGTGCTTGAAATCGCCAATCCGCGGTGGGTACGCGTGGTGATTAAGCCCATACTCTCTCCCTGAGAGAAGGCCTGTGCCCTACAGTGGGACGTATATAGGCTGTTTATGCTATAATAATATAATTTAACTTCCGTACAATCACTTGTCCTGGTTCCAAACTATAATACACTATGCTAAGGTAACCAGGCAAATACGTCACAAACAGAAATACACCCTGACTGAGGCCACTTGTACAAATCAAGTACAGCGGCCTCTGAATCGAACCCACGATCCCTGTTTGGGTAGTCAAGCGCTTTAACCGCTAGACTAACGAGGCAGTCTGGCAGCATCCCAGAAAGCATGATTTAATTTAAACTTGCGGCAAGTTTGAATGCTAAATTTAATATTTGGTACCGATTAGAAAGAAATGAAATAGAAAAAATACACATCACAAGTAAAAATAAGGCAGAATAATAAAATACAACCAAACTAAAAAGAAAACGGTAACAAACGCGATATTAATAATTACACAGAAATAGAAGAGGAGAATGTCCAGTGTTCAGTTTTCCCATCTAAATTAAATATTAATTTAGTTGGTTGCACTGGCAACACTATCTTCTCTTCTGGGATTAGTTTTTGTTACTCTTTCGAATCTGCGCGGGTTGGTCATGGGTTGGTTTGAAGTCATTGTCGCGGCAACAGCACTTTTGTTCTCGCTGCTGTTTGCCGGCATTTTCGACACCCTATCGCTATCGTCTCTCGTGTAATATTGTGCCGCGAGCCAACACTGAGAACTGAAGTACTGAAGGAAGCTGAAGGACGGACCCGGCTCAATCGTCGTCAGGTCAGGCGACGCTACTCATGGTGGGCGGTCGTGGAAGGTAAATCGAGGAGCTGGAAGCGGCTCCCGCCCAAAGTAAGCTGACCTTTAAGTCTGGTAAGTCTTTAAACCTAGTAAGTCTGTCAGCCTTCCCAAGACTCCATCTACAATCGCACTCAATAATCAAGCTACCGACACTCGTCATACAGTCCACCTAATTTATGGCGTACCACGAAATGCAAAAATCAAATACCCAGCTTCCGTTCAACAAGAGGTGTCTCAATTGCAATTCACTTAGTATTACGTGATTCTTCCATTACGTGACAGTTAGTGACAACGGCCTTACCAACGGATCTTATTCTAGTGACCTGCGATTTCGTAGATTTAGTTCAGTCGAGCAGCGACCAGAAATTATAAACAGAGGCTGCAACATCGCAGGACGTGACAACTTTGGCATCCGGCAAAAAATATCTTTTCACATCACGGACAAAGCACCTATTACAGCATTGTAAATGTTTGATCTCAGGTAATATTCATCGCAGGTATTAACGGGTTCTGTAAAACTAGCAATGGTCATTCACCTAGAATCCTATCCTTTACATATGGGTTACAAAATCCCGATACCGAAAATGAAGAAGTAGAAATAGTTAACACTCTTATTGGTTATTAAATTATTTATTTCTGTGCACATGATAATAATAACTTCCACCCAACACTATCACTTATCCTGATCCCAAACTAGGATACCCTGTGAACAAACTGTCACATTCTTATAATATTAGTAGGATGATATTTATGTGTGTGCTTTTGTGGCAATGTAAATAAATGTTTTTATGTTTCTATATTTATGCCACGGAATCATCATCATCATCAGCCCCTTGACGCCCACTGTAGGACATAGGCCTCCCTCTTGGTTATCATAACCAGGAGGGGGTTTGCCATAATCGCCACGCTTGGCAGGCGGGTTGGCGATCGCAGTATGTGGTTGGAATCCCAGGAAGACGCTGCTGCCCGTCTCCTGGTAATTTATTTCCTTAGTCGCCTTCTACGACATCCACGGGAGGAAATGAAATCCTTATTCTTAATCCTTATCCAAGTCATCATCGTTATCATAATCAGCTCACCGCTACTCACTGCCGAGTATCTCTCACGGTCCCTTGCCACCCACATCCACGGACCTTCCGCCGACTCAACTATAGCATCCGACCATCGGGCTGCTGCTCTGCCAACTGACCGTCCTCCTGTTCTTGGCCGCCACTCTGTGATTGCCCTGGTCCACCCACCCTCTTCCCGCCTCGCCTCTGTCTCATCTTAGAGCAACCTCTGGAAGCAATATAATCTCATGTGGAAGATTCAGCTTCCAGAGATAAATTTATATGTAATTCTTTTTTTGAAATAAACATTTCATATTATTTTTTTTTTTAATTGGCAGGTTTTATTAGATGAGGTAAAATATCAGGAAATGTCAAGAAAAACCTTGACAAAAATTGTGAAAGTGGCCGGTAGACGTGCTAGTCTAAAGACAGGCCAACGAAAAAAGAATTGAGTATCCATAAAGCAAGCAGCAGCGTAATTTTTACGATTGAAACCGTAAACCGAGAGAAAAAAGGTAAAATGATTCGCAACCAATATTCCAAGATCAGAAGGTTAACAAAATTATATATTATTCCTTACAATACATACCCGGCTGCGAACCAGCACTACTGATGGATAAAAATGTCTCTATTATAATATCTAGATTAGATTTTGCATTATTTTTACAAATAAAAAAAATATATTATTTTATTTTATTTTTAACTTTTATTTTTCTATTGAGAATAAAGAAGGGTGGAAAAGGCCCTACGAAAAATTGCATATTTAAGTTTATTACATTTTTTAGGTAAGGAAAAAAATACTGTTTTATTTGTTTCTTGTCGTAAATAGTTTTTTTTATTCATTATCTTAGCTACTAAAGTTGGGAATTAAAAAACGCTTTTCTCCCATCACAACTATGTATGTTTGGGAAGTTCTTATTCTTTGTTAGCAACCAAGTTGCAGATTCACAACCGGTTGCGAACAAAGAATACGCAACTGGTTGCGAACCACGAAAGGTCATAAAGACAGTTACGAAAACGGCGGGAAAAAATCATAATTTAGAAACTGGTGCTAAGACTACATATTAAGTTATCCTGCCACATTAATACATGTTTACAGTCCGACTGACGATCTCAGTTAACGTGCTACAGTTACATACTCTGACCATTACGTACAACAACCAACGGAGGAACCTATAAACGAGCGTTTACTACTTAAGGTGTTCTTAGGTACTTAGCAATAAAACCTTATTGGCAAACTGTTACACGAAGCTTTTGTAAAACTCTACAGGATAAGCAAGAACAAATTTAAACTTATCCTTGTGTCGTTTATCGGAAAAGAATGACGTGTTTACTATACTTTAATTAAAAGCAGTTTAATTTTAGTACATTCACAGCTGCATTGACAGCAGGTCAACCGCATTTTTTTGTTGTCAAGTCACCTTTAACTTAATTCAATTTTGCCAGCGTGCATGCCTGCAAAGACTAATAAATGTTGATGAAGCGAAGATGTCTGTCAGGATAGTGGCAAATGGCAAACTCTGGATATAGGCGTGATTATATGAAATGTAATGTAAATTTTGCGTATTTAAAGAAGCGAACAAGCGTATGCTCATTATCATTGACTAATTGAAATCCTACAAAACAAATTTTCGGAATCACGTAGGGAACATGGTCAGCCAGTGCTTATATTAAAATATATTGGCACTATAGCAGTGAAAACTTTTCTACAATGCTACCTGTCAAAGATGAAAATCAAACTATAGAAATTATTCGCTCGGCACGCGAACAAACAATTAGGAGGGAACGAAAAATATGAGGGTAGTTGAAAAACTACAAGTCTCACTTGTCAAAACCGAAGCAATTATTTTGGTCGCCGTGGCGGTTAAATCATAAAAATACTGGATAAACTTGCTTTTCTTTCTATAACGGAAAACCATTTTTCATCGGTTTATCTGATGCAGCCAGACAAATAGCTTTTTAAAACAGCTTTTCTAGTGAATACTCAAACAATTAACAGTGGGAATGTTGATTGATGATTGTGCTAGGGCTTTTTAAATGTTTTTGTCTATCTATCGAGCTTATAAATATAGTTGACAGTGAGGCGTAGGCTTTATAGATTCGCTATTGTGTCAAGATTTGTCCCCTGTGTTAACAGAAATATTATTACATAGACAGAAATATTATTGCACATACAAACATACATAAAATTACGCCTATATCCCAGAGGGGTACTTTTTACATTGCCCTTTGCTAATACCTATTTGCTAAGCCTATTTGGTTGAAGTATGTCCGCCTGGGTCGTCCCTTAACGGCCGTTCCACTTACATTCGCTCAGTATATTTGTTTCGACAATCTTCCTTGATCGTCTCCACATGTCCAAACTTAGGCAACATTACTTTCTCAATTTTAGTCACTACATCCTCTTTCAGTCCACAACGTTCTCTACTCAAACTATTGCGTATCCTATCATTCAAAGTAACATCAGACATACTTCTGAAGGACATCATTTCTACTGCATTTTTATCCTACTTTCTTGCTTCTTTTGCCATACCCAAGTATGGACGTAAGTGTTAGGACCAGCACTTCATTGTGGATTGCCAATCTAGCTCTTTTGGAGATGTTTTGGCCGCTCACTAAGGAGTTTAAGGCACCGTTAACACAATTTCCCGGTTTTACACACCTTCACACTTTCCATCCCTCGTAAAGAGGCTCTCCAACGAGACAAATTCTTTCACTTGTTCCACCCTATCACTTCTAATCCTTATGTTGCACTCAGTCATTGATGATATAATATAATAATAGTTTATTGACCAATAATATTACAAGGATCTAAAACTAAGAATAGTTACATGAGATGACTTAAATTTATAGTATGGGCTCTGTTGCCGAGCTAGGCATAAAGCCTGTATTACGGCATCCAGCGCCAACGCCCACGGATTATGGCAAGGTTATTCTAATAAATATAACGTTTAAGAAAGAAATAATTTAGAATAAATTTAATTAAGTGCAAGGTTACACTAAGGTCAAAATAAATAACAATGTATTTGTGAGTCCTCTCTGTGAGGGAGTGTGTGTGTGTGTGTGTGTGTGTGTGTGTGTGTGTGTGTGTGTGTGTGTGTGTATACTAAAACACTCTTATGATATATTTATATATTTTTTGTGGGAAAAAACTTTAGAATCGCGACGCGATTCATACAACTTCATTTTATGGCTTACCTACTACGACAATTCGATTGACCCACAAATTAACCAATAGGAAGACTCGGCATTGAAGTCATTGAAGACAGCGATTTGACAAACGTAGGTATGTAAGTACACTTTTACAGAACATCAAACACTTCCCTCGGCTGTTCAACTTTGCATGACCAAAGTTTGGCCTACCAAAGCTTGCCTTCAGCAGTTCCTACCAAAGTTTCCGAGTCGAAAGTGTTATATGAACGAGGTGCAAACGGATGGCTTGTAGTTGAAGATCTGACGTTTACTTTGAATTGAGACTCAGTTCAAATTCATTTACCTACCGCAGCTGAATGACCAATCTACGTAACATTTATTGAATTGTACTAAATCCACGAATTCTCGCTTAACCTATTATCAATATAAATTGCAAACATTTTTAAGAGACATTTTTAAATCGAACAAAAATTTACATAATCAAGGTGATGATTAAAAGAATTCTAACGTACCGCGCCGATGAGATCCGAAATACGTCCACGCGCAGTCAAAGTAATTTCTTCAATATTTGTTATATATTATACCGAAACACGCAAAAAACACAGTCACGCGAATTAATTCTCTAATTAGATAACTCTTTTCTCTCTTTGTAATTAGTTTTTAATCTTGACAAAATTGAAAATACCGAAAAACTAGTCACAAATGATAGATAGATAGATAAAACATTTGAATGAAACAAGTCTAATCGCTATTATTTATTAAAATAATCGATGATAAAATGAAGGTGAGTATTGTGTTTCAGTGCGCTGCAAAAACCTATAGAGTGTGTGCGGAAAGAGAACCGGCTTGGCGTATAATGAAACAATTATTAAGACCAATCATTTAAACAATTATTAAGACCTAAGAATCTGAAAACATTATATTCTAATAAAGCCTCAAAATATCAAGATGTTACAGTCATACTACGAGCATAATGACGTGCCAGTGTTGTCCACAGGACAAATCGGTAAATATGTACATCTGCGCCCTCAAATCTTACGACGCTTCTCTTTCCGCACGGAGTCTGAGTTGAGAATAGACTTCAGTCGCATCGTCGGGTATTAAGGTAATAAAAATTTTACCTAATTAAATAATCGCGATTAGAACCGCTTAATATAATAACTACTAGCTGACCGGGCAATCGTTGTTCTGCCGTATTATTTAGCCTACGACCTATTCTCGGACCTACCAAATATACAGGAAAAAAATCATAAGAATCGGTGAAGCCGTTTCGGGGGACACAAGATTTTTATGTGAGCATAGCGGGTCATAAAAAAACTATCGATAAACTGAATGTCGGTGTTGCAAAACGGAGATTAATTTTCATTTTTTTTTTTTCAGATTTTCTTCTATTATTTTTTGAGGAAAAGTTCTATCAAAAACATTCCAATAAGAATCCATTGAGCTGGTAAATAAATAATGAAAGCTAAAGACAACGACACGTTTTTCCCACTAGCTACATAAATCAATAAACGAGCAAAGAGTGAAATGAAAGCCCAATATTACTCTTAACACTGTACTTGCGTGGAGCATGCTGTCTCATCGCACAATTAAAAATTTTTTAGTGATTGTAATAAAATGAGTTTACCTATTTTTCATGAATGTGGTCTGAAAGTTTGATGGATAACATATTTTTCTTATCCCGTAATAAGTTTTTGATTGAGAAAATTTGATTCCAAAATTAGTAATTTTCGAAACCACTTTTCTTTATTAAAACTACGTATAAGAAAACAAAAGTATAATTAAAATGTCCGTAATTTAATTATACATCAAACCCTCGGACCACATTTATCGAAAGTTTACTCATATTAATAAGATATTAAAAAATGTTAGATTGTGCGAGCGAGACAACATGCTCCACGTAAGTACCAACAGCGCATAAACAGGCCGTATAAACAGTCTTATTTTTAACAGTCTGTGGTAAAGGAAAAGACGTAACCACAGATTATTTAAACTGCCTCTGAGGATTGTTTTAGAGGGATCGTGTTTTTACAAATAAGACATTTAATTATTAAAGGTAACTTTATTAATGCGTATTTTTTACAACGAGTTACCTTTTAAAAATTAATGCGCTTTTTTCTTTAATATGGTTCTTGCTAGTATCTGTGTTTATTTTATTGGAGCGAATATTTAAAACACTAAGACTTTTTTGCGCGAAGGTCGAAAAATGGCCAATTTTCGGGCGGCCATAGTAGCACCGCCATTTTTAATTTAGATTATCTGAAAAATTATTTCAAAATTGGATTATGAAAAGAACGCCAATACAAAATTTCATCCAAATCGGCTGGTAAACAAAAAAGTTGGCTCATCCGCGTAAGAGAACTCGCTCGAAATAAAAAAAAGCGGCTTCATAGAATAGCCGTAATTCATAACCTATAAATGATCAATCAGTCAGTCCCTGAGTATACCGGATTGTAGCTATATATTATATTAGTAAGTAAAGTAAGTACCTAGTAAGTAACAGGTCTTTAAAAATACATTCTTTACATTACGGCAACTTTGTAGCTGCTGAAGAAAAAGGTTATTTGACATAAAAATATACTAAAATCCTTTGTGAATTCACCATTCGCGTCATCAACTCTAGACAAATGTCATCTTTAACTACACCAGAATTAAAAATCACGAACATGACCTGATGTTGTTCCCGAGTTCTTAGCAAAATCCATAATGAAATAAATTAGTCAAAGAATTAAATTCATGCTATTCTTTAGCAATTAACTGAAAAATTAAAAAGTTATACGACATTTTCTTAGTACATTATTGACCATTTGGCAATTTTGCTAATTTGCTAAACTGTCAATTAATATTAAGTAATCCTTTTGAAACTCTAAGGTAGATCAACAATATTGCTGACGGACATGTATCTCTTATATCTCTTCCTTAATAACCGGTTTCAATTACACATCAATAATTTGCATCAAAATCATAAAGTTAAGGTCTCATTTCACGACTCATGAAAGCAGAGTTAATGTTTGAACAGCACCTAATAATGATTATCGTCCATTTTGACGGGAGCTATCAGAATTCTTAATTTTATTTCTATTTCGCAATATTGCCAGCTTTCAGGGGTCTTATTATGCGCACCAAACGCTATCGAAATCTGGACGCTTGCAGTTGCAATAGCAGTTAGTACGGAATTTAACAGTTAGACGATTAGAATCGCTCAGGATTTGGTGCGCGTAATATACGGGCTGGGCACACTAGCGGCCGTCGGCAGCGATCTCGCTACATGTTTACCCTATTATTATTGCTATCTCTACATGCAACGTCATCAGCTACAACCTTATTATCCTTTTTGCTCCTAAGCATGCATCCTCTATCGCGGTAGCTTGGTTATGAACCAGTGAGTGATGCAATTCGAATTGTACAATTTACGGCTACCTTTCTCCACAATCGCAGAATATTTCCACGCTTCTATTCTGCGTAGCGTATTTCACAACAAAAATGCTCACCGGCTATCTGCAGCATGGATGGGTGGGCGCTAAATAAAATAGCACGTTGGAAATCCGAGGAAATGGTTGGGGGCCCACTCTCTTTAGTGACTATCGTGAATAACGGTACTTTGTAGCGTAAGAATTTTTATTGGTATACTGCAATAATAGAAACCCACTATAATAAAATACATCCGCATACAAAATAATTTCTGTCACAATGGAAATATATGGTTTTAAAATACATGGTTTCCACTATTAAATGAAGCTACGCGTTGTACAAATTTGTTTGTCACAAACCATTTATTTTGAGGATCGTCAGTTATAGTTTGTACATTTAAGTACATTTAAATATACCATAAGTGCATGAGGCACTTCATTGATACGATACGAAAATATTCACTACTACATTGCCAAAATTCTATTAAAAAGTTCTATTCTATTACTTTATTTGCACGAGTGCAGATGTAAAATTATTCTAACTGATGCCATTTTAGGGTACAAGGTGAACTTTAGCATAATGTTATTATAGACTATGTTAGTACATACTTGAAAGGGTCACGATTTTATTAAAACTGTATTTTGTATAAAATTTATTACAAGAAGGTAATAAAATAAGCACATACGAAATATGAAACTTATGCTTGCATTACATATATCAACCAAAAATAAATTTCTCTAAGACTTGTCTTGCGCGACACGTAGTCACTAAGACAGGTAGATAAACAAAAAAATCGGAGTTTAAAATAGATAAGATAAGAATCGCTCGTAGCCCCGGCTGCCTGAGTGATCTTAAACGATCACGAAGGTTAAGCAACACAGGGCGCGTTCAGCGCATGGATGGGTCGCCGTCTATGCCTAACGCTAGTGGCATTTTTCCGAGCGGTTCCGTGCTTCGCAAAGCACGTTAAGCTGTTGGTGCCGGCTGCCGTCGATAGATGGCAGTCGTTAAGCCAAGTCAGAGGCCTTAGGGCGGCTTGACAACTTCTGACTGTAGACGAGCCACTAGTCTACAAGCCTCCACCAATCCGGACTTGGCCCCCGTGGTGGAGTATGGCCTATACCTTCCTCAGGGAAGAGACCCGTGCCCCTCGGTGGGGACATAATGGGTTGATGATGAAGATAAGAATATTCCTTACTGTACCAGGAAAAACACAAACATAAAATACTTATTTACAAAAATGCAGTACAATTGGCGGCTTTATTGCCTCTAGCAATAAAATAGGTGATGCCCTGAGGCTGGAGAAGAACTGGCTTTTGAGCGGAGTATATGGAGAGGGATTGTCACATATGCCGAAGAATCGATGCTCGATGGGGTGCAAAGGTTCTTGAGTTGCAACGTAGGACGCCCACCAGCTCGCTAGACCGACGATCTGAGGCAGATTACCGGCAGTGGCTGGATGAGGATGACCGAGGACAGAAGTGGCGTGCCTTACTTATATCCTGTTGTCCTTCATCAGAAACATAGGGCCTTTATAAAAGATCTCCACTTGCTGCGGTCTTGAGCGGTGACTTCAAGGTCTTCCCATCCCAACCCAAGCGTTTTCGCCTCTGACGTAACTGATAGGCGCTAGGTGGTTTCTGGACGCCCCTCTTTCTCCTTCCCGGAGATTGCCACAAGAGGCTCTGCCTGGTTGGATATTAGCCAATATTTCAGCATTAATGGGCCTCTGCTTCGTCAGTCTCCACAATTCTACGTTAGAGGAGGCCTGTGTCCAGCAGAGGACAAATAAATACGGGCTGATTGATTGATTAATTGATTTATTGATATCGAGAATGCTGCACTGACGAGAGCCTATGATGAAGCTACAGAGTAGAGGCCGGGTCGAGTCGAGCGAGGTAACTTGTGACCATTTAAATCATGTTTCAATACGAAAATGACGTATGGTATGCAGCTGGGTATCTTTGTTACGTTTGTATGCTTTATGGTTTTTTCAGATTTTTGCTGCGTCCGCTGCGTCTGCCTGGGTTGCTAGCCCGTTCAAACTTAAATGGTTTATTCTACTCATCGATACTACAACTACGAATTATCGACATTATACATTTTAATGCAATGTGGCCTGAATGTAATTCTAGCGTTGTGATATAATCAAAAAAATTTTTTTTTTCTTCTTTACTCTGATATTAGGATATGAATATGGATGTCGTAGAACTACTAAGGAAACGACTAAGGAAATCAATTACCAGGAGACGGGCAGCAGTGTCTTCCTGAGATTCCAAAGGCATACTGCGATCGCCAACCCACCTGCAAAGCGTGGCGATTATGGCAAAACCCCTCATGGTTGTGAAAATCATGAGGGAGGCCTATGTCCTGCAGTGGGCGTCAAATGGCTGATGATGATGATGATGACCTATTAATCGTAACAAACTGGTGCCTTCTGTTTGCACTGCACATATTTACGTGTAATGTGGTAACTAACGCGAATCATATTTTTTTTATAATGATTTTTCTATTTAACCGACTTAAAAAAGGAAGAGGTTCTCAATTCGACGTGTATGGTTTTTTAATAAAACTTTTTTTTTATTTAACCGTACGTAGTCAGCGCGTTACCTGTAAAATTACAAATCTCAAAATAGAAGCCGTCCGACCAACGAATGGCGGTTCTAATTAGGCAGTAATTAATGTACCTTTTTAGGATTCCGTAGTCCGACAAGGAACCCTTATAGTTTCACCATATCCGTCTGTCTGTTTGTCTGTCCGTCCGCAGCCTTGCGCTAAGACCGGTAGTACTAAAAAGCTGTAATTTAGTATGTGTATACATATTTATCGCGCCGATAATGATAAAGAAGAAAATGTTGGAAAAAAAATTTTTTACTGTACGAAAAGTGGGGATGATTATTTCTTCTCATCTACCCCATCATGTGGGGCATCATTAGATTGGTCGTTGAAAAATATTGTGCATGTATGAAAATCATTTAGGGTTCCGTGTGTAAAATATTCAGCTTTAAAGAGCAAATTTTTGTCCGAGTAGGGCGTGCCCCCCCTCTCCTGGCTAAAAAATTGATTGTAGAAACGTGAAAAATTTACAACAAACAGGGTAGTACATATAATGAACTTAAAAGGAAAAGTATCACGGCTAGGTAGGCTTTACTATAACTTATAAAAGTAAAATTTCGTACAAAATCCATTGAAAATTACTTCGATGAAGTTGTTAGTTCTGTAAGGCAGATAAAAAACCCTCTTTCTACGGAACCCTACATTGCGCGTGGCCCGACACGCACTTGGACTGTTTTTATTTTTATCCCTACGGACTTTATGCTACCGAGCAAGCAAAAACATTAGTTTCTTTTATAAATGCGATTCCCGAGAATATTTCCCTCGACTTAAACGACTATGGCCACATAACGTTTCGATAATATTCCCCTCGAATAAAACTACAACACGAATCGCCCTTCACTAAACATAGATACCTAAGTTTATGGTTTTAGTACCTATGTGAATTACAAAGCTATTATTTTTCTAAACATCTACGAAGAAATTGCTGACATTATTTACAATGACCAACTTCCTGATAATCATCGCGATTATAGCTTTGTTTACCTTTATCATAATAGGGTTTTTGTGATTCATGTATTAATTTACTTTTGGTTGTTAGTTGCGATCACGCAATTTCTAAGTAACTCATGAACAGGAATAACATTGTACTAATAAAATAAAATAGCCTTTATAACGCTCTCTTAGATAACACTAGCAGTATCTTACTTTGGTTAGTAGGTATCCAATCTTTCCTCCACCTCCTGCGGTTGACTGGTAGAAAATGCTTATGGCATTAAGTCCGCCGTATTGTACATTAGGCAAAGTGCAATAAAAGTATTAAATAAATATATTAATTAAAGCGACGATGTTAGTTAACAATTTATTAATAATATAAAAACTTATCAACTTGAGAGTGCCCATAAGTGGATGTACGCCTCGTCCATCTGAGTCCAGATGACTTCATCTCGGGAAGCGTGCGTCAACCTGCTACCCTCACTTTACTTATAACGTTGTAAGTTTCAGTAATTTTGAACGTTTTTCTTCGTCTTTAAGCTTAGTAAATGCAAAAATCAAATAAAAAACTCAGTAAAAAGCGTCTCGTTTTTATAGTGTCCTCTTTGGAAACGTTAAAATGGATATGAAATTTTGTTTTTTAAATTTCAACCAAAATTTAGAAAAACTAAATTTTACAATATTTTCACTCTGTTCGAATCCGAGTTAGGTCAATTAGGTGAAAAATATAATGCTAGTTCTTTTATCTAATAAATCGGGTAAGTACATTATTTTTTAGGGTTCGGTACCCAAGGGGTGCCAAACCAGACCCTATTACTAAGACTTCACGGTCCGTCTGTCTGTCTGTCATCAGGCTGTCTCTCATGAACCGTGATAGCCAGGCAGTTGAAATTTTCACAGATGATGTATGCCTGTTTCTGCTAGAACAAAAAGTACTCAAAACAGAATAAAATTAATATTTAAGGGGGGCTCCCATATAACAAAAGTTGTCTAAAGACAGCGCTCGCCTTCTAGCGGTCATCTATTTGAAAGTTTTATGACGTAAAGTCATCCATTTATAACAAAAAGTCCACAAGATCTTTAACATATTTTTTGCAAACTCATCCTTAACGTAATTGAGTAGAGTGCGTGCAATATAGGTTCATAAGCTATGAACAGTTCTACAATGTAGTATAAGCGTATTAAGCAAACTTTTAATATCCGACTGCAGACCACAGGCCTATCTCTCACAAAGAAAGAGAAAGTGTGGGATGAACCACCGCAAACCACCAATCGCCTACCGTAGATTGACGATTTTAAGGTGGGACGATTCCCATACAAATGATTATTTCCAAATATGTTAAAAAAAATACTTAATTATACACTGGAATTATGTCTGTCTGCATTAATTAAGATTTTTATTTGCGCAAATATACAGTTTCTTAAAAAAAAACAATGTTTTAATAGCTTAAATGAGTTCGACAATTTAGTACATACAAACATTATCGATCTTATTGAACCCAATAGGTTTATTCACGGAAATATGTATTGGCGCAAATAAAAATCTTAATTAATGCAGACAGACGTAATTCCAGTGTATAATTATGTCACTTTTTTAACAAATTTGGAAATAATCATTTGTACGGGAATCGTCCCACCTTAAGCATTGATTCCAGATACTCAAGTTTCCTTACGATGGACTAACAAGTGGTATTGCTATCTACGCACCGAATTAAAAAAAACATTGGAAACATGCCGAGATTCGAAGCTAGAACCCGGGCCCTTATTATAAAAAATGCAACATTGTCGGAAGCAGAGAGATGGTCGCAAATCCGTGTCTCAAGATTGGGCTAACAAAGAGCCATGCATTTCTAGCGTTCATTACTCAGCGGCAGGAAATTTAAACTACTCAAAAAAAGAACCGTATTTGTCACTAGATTCGAGTGAATTTTCGGGCTCGAGCGCGACGTTGACGACCCTTCCGAACATATCGCTGCTTCATAATAAGGGTCTAGACTCGTGGGAAGGGGAAGAAACTGGCAGCGCTGCGCTAGTACCGCTTTACTTGGGTAATACAAAAGTCAAGTACCCAAATGACCTTTATTCCAATTAGTTCAACTCAATGACTCTCCAAGGAACTACAGTCCATCGCAGGTAAAAGAACGATTGTGTCTCGTGTTCAACACGTTCATGAGTTTAAGTTGAAAACTCTGTTAATTAAGTTTAATAGTGATTTTAAAAGAATAAAATGTCGAGTTACTTTCTTAGCTTCTTTTCCACGTAATC
Organism: Yponomeuta malinellus; assembly: GCA_947308005.1. Classification (NCBI taxonomy): domain Eukaryota; kingdom Metazoa; phylum Arthropoda; class Insecta; order Lepidoptera; family Yponomeutidae; genus Yponomeuta; species Yponomeuta malinellus. The sequence goes on along the minus strand of OX371006.1, from coordinate 6,084,469 downwards.
TATTAATTCCGAGACTAACACATTTGACATTCATTAATTAAACATTTTTTTAAATGAATAAAAAAATTATGAATATTAATTTGAATTTCAACCCTTAAATTGTTGTTGCAAAGACGCCCTTAACGTTACTGAAAAGAGTGCATGCGTGTGTAGCTGTTACGTAGAATCAAAACCAACACAGCTTGTATCCAGACTATGCCATAGCCGAGCACTCAACGTTTGATGGTCAACGTTCCGTTAGGACTAGAGATGGGTAGCCGAAAAATTCCGATGGAATGACTCCGGGAATTCTCACCAAAATTAAAAAATTCCGAAAAAAACCCAAATAAAAAAAATAGGGAATAAATATTATAACAACAAGACACATCCTAGAATTAAAATAAACAGATAAGCGACATGATGGAGAAATGTGATTTCATCGGGGAAAAAAGTTTGTTATTGTGTCCATTGAAAGTCAAAAACATTGATTTCAATTGTAACGCAAATGACCATAACACAACAATAAAACAAATTTATGGAAAGAAACGAGAACACAAAAATAAAAGTGCACAGTACAATCATGCCGAACACAAGTGCTACAACAGAAAAAGGCTGCGGCTCGGCAAAATGCTAGTCAAAGACAACTAGCGCTGGTTTTTTGCTGTGCCTGACTAGCTGAGGTTAAATTGAATGACACAAAACTCGTTTTAGTATTGTGCGCATTCTTCAATAGCAGCCTATTATGCTGCTATGCAGGCTACAGGCTACTACTGAAGAATACACAAGATACCAAAACAAGTTGTTTTGTACTATGATAACGGTAAGATTTTTTTTTTTGTTTTTACAATGAATAAAAATATTTGAATTGAATTGAATTGAAGTTTGTTTTCCCAAATTAGGTTTTTTCCCGGGGAGAATCACATCATTAGTTAGGACCCACCGGTGCGGTCAGCGTAAATTTGTTGACCTAAGGCTAATAGCATGAAACCGCACCTCACAATTAATATACTATCGCAGCTATGTTGTTTGAGCATTGCAATGATTATGCGGAAAGGAAGTTCGAAACTTTCATGTTTTGCAATACGAAAACTCTGCAGTAGGTATGTAAAAAGTGGAAAACTCCGAAAAAGACGGGGAAAATCTGCTATTCCACACTTAAACGGCTTTACTTAGGAGAGGCCTATAATACACCATACCTGTAAAGCTGATAAGGGCCGCGATGACCACGCTTCCCAGTTTTAGAAGCGGCCAAAATGACAACTAACCCACCCAATCGGCCCGTAGGATAAGTACGAGCTGAATGAATGATGAATAAATAATTAAGTTAATGCGGCTTTAGAAGGCATAGAGCAGCTGATATTGTTTTTGTGATTTTGTGTGTTCTCCCGGCTGTCCCATTTCCAATTAACACCCTAAATACTGGGTGTTTGAGAAAGGTCCAGTGATATAAGGCTGTTCAGTACTGAATGTTGAATATGTGCTCTGGCTAGGTAATATAAAAATAAAAGAAAAGTCACTTTCCTTCGATATTTTAGAGCTGTTTTCATGATAAAAGTTATTTTCATCGAGTAGACTCAGTCTGAGACATCCAGTAGAATGGATTAGCATTCATCATCATCATCATCATCAGCCATTTGACGCTCACTGCAGGACATAGGCCTCCCTCATGGTTTTCATAACCTGGAGGGGTTTTGCCATAATCGCCCCGCTTGGCAGGCGGGTTGGCGATCGCAGTGTGTGCTTGGAATCTCAGGAAGACGCTGCTGCCCACCTCCTGGTAATTTACTTCCTTAGCCTTCTACGACATCCACCGGAGGAAATGGAGTGACGCCATTCTTAATCCGGCGCCACATGGATTAGCATTACAGTGAGATTACTGTGACTCAAGCGCTTGAGTTATCCCATCGATTCCGTATTAGTTAGTCGCGACACGGTACCACAAGTGCCATCATTCAGCATTGATTCCACCTGATCTCTGCTAGCCCAGAGTTACAATAACAATCCAGACCAATGTATATTGGTTTACACTATTCATAGCCAATCAATAGGCTTGCATGCCTTACCGTAACGTACCTACATCTTGGCTCTTGGCATTATGCCAAATAATTAGTCATGTAAATTGATGATACACTGTACAAACGGAATATTTGGCTGGTTCGGCCAATAATGTAAGGATTACAGAGCTCTCACGTGATATATATTTGGTTTGAAGCCGATTGGCTGAGTAATGACAGCAATAATACTTTGAGGCTGGAGTTCCAAAGGTTGTTTGTTTATGTCGCTCATCTCGACATATTCAGCCAATAGTTTCAGCGTTGCTTGGAAGAGTACCTTATTCTTAATCACCTGTTCAATTTCATAATAGGTAGTTGAAAACAAGATATAGTGGCAAGAAATATGTCTAAAGCCTGACTCAGAGAGAATAATCTAAGTAATGCATTTAATGCTTAAAAATGTGGTTTTATTTTTAGGGTTCCGTAACTGAAGGGTGCCAGATGGGACCATATTACTCTGCCTCCGACGTCTGTCTGTCTGTCCGTCTATCGGTCCGTCTGTCCGACCTTTAACCACTCGTCTGCCGCGACACAGATCTGTGTCCAACTTAGTATGGGCCACCTATACGTTGCGTTCCGCGAGGGCAGTTCAGGAGTTAAAAGGCTCTATCTTTGGGATTGTAGTAGGTAGCCTGTTGAAATTTTCAAATAAATAACGCCAAATTTTCTAACAAATAATAAAATAAAAAATTAGGGGGTTTTCAATAAAACGAACGTGTTTTTTCGCCAATTTTTTTATTTTAATAGTACTTATAAACGTACCACCATGGTGGTAGCCTAGTTGGTAGAACATTGGACTCACTTCAGAAACTCACAATTTTCTCTGGCACTGTTAGTGAGTGGCAATGCTACTGCTGAAAATGTGCCTAACAAAGAATTGCCATAGGAAAATCAACCTTTTGCTTTTAAACCGATTTTTCGAACCATCGTGCCACCCATCAGCCTGTGGCTATCAATAGACATATCGATTATCACCCCGGCATTGTGGTAACATCAAATAACCGCGCGTTATAATAGACAAGGCTGGATAATAGACATCAAGGATTATCCCGCGGTCGGCATAGTCATTGTGGGGAAGTAACGTAACATCGCGGCGGATTAAGAGGCGCTCGGATAGGATTCGAACAGCAGGTTCACTTCACGATATATGTAAAAGGACAATACTGTAGGGCACAAGCCTTCTCTCAGGGAGAGAGTATGTGCTTAATCACCACGCGTGCTCACCGCGGATTGGCGATTTGAAGCGCTGATACTCAGGATTCCTCACGATGTTTTCCTTCACCGTTAGCGGTATTGCTACTATAACTTCACAAAAGTGATTGTATCGTGTAAAAGTTATTATTATAATTTCTTACAGTCTATTTTATTCATCATCAGCCATTTGATGCTGACTGCAGGATATAGGCCTCCTTCGCGGTTTTTATAACCATGAGAGGTTTTGCCATAATCGCCACGCTTGGCAGGCGGGTTGGTGATCGCAGTATGCGGTTGGAATCTTAAAAAGACGCTGCTGCCCGTCTCCTGGTAATTGATTTCCTTAGTCGCCTTCTACGACATCTACGGAAGGAAATGGAGTGATGCTATTCTTAATCCGGTGCCACACGGATTTTATTATTACATAAGATAAGTAGACACTATTTTATTTTTACATAAGTTAAGATAAAAATTATTCGTCCAAAGTACAAGTCGCTCGGTTTCTAGAAGAGCGGTCAAATGTTAATCTCATGTTAATCTCACGTCAAGCTAATTTCAGCCAATCACGTGCCGGTATTTTGAATTAATCTTAGATTAATCTCTTGTTACATTTGAACACTCTTTCAGAAACTGAGGCTAAGTCACTTACATAATAGTTGCTTGGTATGCATAGTACCTATTTACCTTTGTTATGAAATACCAGCTCCCTCTTTTAGACAGTAGGTATTTTCAAAATTAATGTTGGTAGGTAGTCGAAATTTAGAAACGAAACTGTTTTAGCCAAAGCAAGCTTGACTTGCGGACAATTTTAACTTGAAAACCTATTTAGAGGCTAAAAATTCCACCCATTACACGTAATACAGAGAAGATTGTAAAGAGGTTCGAAATTTTCCCGATGTCTGCACTTCCCCATTAGCTCAGTTGGGGGAGCGCTGGCACGGTTAGCCGGAGGTCGCGGGTTGGAATTTTTAGCCTCTAAATAGGTTTTCAAAATTGTCCTCAGCACGGAGTGCAACAAAGAGTATAATTTTAACTTGACTTCTTAAGCTAAGAACCTAAGGCCGTCCTGCACCACTTCTTAAATATCACTTAAGTCACCATTTAGGTGCAAGTGGGCCTAAGTATAACTTGCCCGATAGCAATGAAACTTTATTTTTTAATTACAATAAATTGTACTTTATGTAGACTCTATAAGATGAGCATCTCCTTTTAGACTACGATTTTAAGTCCATATTAATGTGTAAGTTTATTTAATTACACTTTATAAAAGTATATTTTTAAACTTATATTATGTATGTAACTTTTCCTTTTTTTTGCACGCCGACCAACTGTTTCCCTTACCTTCTCCGTTTGACTGGTAGAAAATGCTTATGGCATTAAGTCCGCCACATCGTACGATTTTATTAAGAGCAATAAAAGTATCAATAAATAAATAAATAAATTTCCAGTCCGGCAAGAACTTGTTGAGATTAACCCATCATCGTCTTCTCGGGCGCTTCCGTTTGCGATGGCCACCACGCGGTATCCATTCGGTGGTAAGTCTCGCCCACCTATTCGGGTGCATGCCGTTTTCATGGCCGGCCCATTTCTACTTAGTGCAGTATAATTATCATCATAAGCAGCCTATATTCGTCCCACTGTAGGGCACAGGCCTTCTCCCAGAGAGATAGTATGGGCTTAATCACCACGCGTGCCCACCGCGGATTGGCGATTTCAAGCGCTGAGGTTTGTGAATAGCTCAGACACCCAGGTTTCCTCACGATGTTTTCCTTCACCGTTAGCGAGTGGTATTGCTACTATAACTTTACAAATGTACATAACTTAGAAAACAAAGTCATAGGTACGTGCCCGCACTAAGATCGAACCTGGATCTCCCGTTTCCGAGTCCAATGTTCTACCCACTAGGCTACCACCAGTATAATTATACTGAATGTGAATTTATTGCCGCGTTTCTAGATTCCCACGTTTTCTCTGCATCATGACAAACATTTTTTCTACAGGAACCATGCTTAAGAAAATTACATAGCAAATAAACACTGACTTCAAAACACAAAAATAATTTAAATACAAAGTGGGCACATATATGTAGGTTTTGTAGAAGGATAATTTGGTGCCAGTGCCAAGTTAGCATATACATTTTGGCCAATTGACTTGATGACTATGGGACCACATGGCGTCTTCGAGTTTTAATCAGGGAACATTTATAAAAATAAAAGGATTCCGACGAATTGAAAACCTCCTCCTTTATTGAAGTGGGTTAATAACTACAGAGGTTCCCAGTTTTATATTACGAAAACACTAGACTATATGACGCAAATCACTTTTAAAAACTACTGTATCAATTCACATGTAGTCGCTGCATGTATGTAAGCTTCTTTCCATAACTTACACTTTATTGGCTCAACAGAGTAATACTCAATTTTAAAAAACGAATAGTCACAACCATGGATATTCTTTCTTTCTTCGAAATTTTATGATGCACCTTAGGATAATTAATTAGTTAGAGTTAATTCACTAATCATGCAAGCACCTATGGCAGTACTTACTTATCAAAATCTGCCTTTTCCGTAGAGTCGTATAGACTTGGAAGGAGATCATTCCAATTCTTCACTTGGCAAGTACGTACTTAAAGTGTCCGCAATGAAATTATTCGAAATTAATTTTCAGAACTTTAACGAAATCGTGAACCAAGGACCTCCTTGGGGGAAAAGGTTGACTACGTACAATATTCAGGTCAAACAGCGCAGGTAAAGTTACTTCGCCGAGAAGTGAGATCTACGTCAATGTGCGTGAGATATTGAAGCAGGGATACGTGCGACAGGGCACCAAATTCAGGTAGTATTTATCCCACCAAAAGTTAAAAGTAAAAACCTGGCTAACTTCCGTCTTAAAAAAATGATACGTAAGTACTGGCAAAGTTCCTTGTTACTGGAATTAGCAGCGTTTTGATAAACACAGAAAAAATCGGCCAAACCAAACTTGGCGAGTTTAAAGAGGACGTAGAACTATTGTTTTATGACAAAAAAAATGCCAAGTAAGATCTATAAATTTAAACATCACACATTTCATCCTCAGCCATCCTCGTCCAGCCGCTGCCAGCAATATGCTTCAGGTTATCGGTCCAACGAGCTAGTGGGCGTCATACGCTGCATTTGCCAGTTCGTGGTCCCCATTCGAATCTCTGTACCCCATCGGCTATGTGGTATTCCGGACACGATCTATCCTCCGGACGCCCAATACACTGCGCTCCATCGCTCTTTGAGTTTGGACCTTTGTTGTTCAGTCAGTGACCAACTTTGTGATCCATAGGTAAGGATCGGCAGGATACACATGTCGACGAGTTTCCGAGAAAGCGCAAGGTTGCCCTTCATGAGGTCTTTCATGAAGGGCAACCTTTTCCAGTCGTTTTTGATACGGCGATCGATTTCTTTGCCCTGCCTGTTTTCAATGCTTACTAACTGGGCCAAGTAAATGTACTCGTCGACACTATGTATTATCTGACCGTCCATTACTATTACTTATTTTCTTTTGGCCATTGGTCATGACGTGTGTTTTGGATCTATTAATTTAACTAGCTAATCTTATTCAGCAACGTCAATCACCTTAATTCTTTGGCGAATAGTCTCATTTCTGATGTAATCCACCAAAGAGACTCCGAGCATAAATCTCACATATTTTACTTGTGCAGCCCCTGTACTCGCTACGTTGTTGCGTTCAAATTGCGTCCAAATTAAATGTAGCAAGTCAGAAACACCGACTCAGTAAACGGTTTAGTTGCAAGAAATAGCATTACACTTACTGGAACTTCGGAGTGGAACTGAGAGCATGTTTTGGCTAAATTATTACATAAATGCACTCAATTGTAACGCAACTTGGCTAAATTAGCGTTGATATTAGAGGGGCTGTTTGGTCAGGCGGAATACTTTTCTCACCCGGCGTAATTTTCCGTACCTATTTTATACTATTTTATACCCATTTTAAATCTGTGGGCTTTCTTAACTTTCTTCTGAAACTCTGTGACTGTTTTTTCCCTCTGATTATAGGTACCTTGTTGTGGAGTATACGAGTGAAAATCTTATTTTTTTTATTTGTTCACATTTAAAATCTTTACATTCTTTTTTACAAATTTAATGTCCCCAAACTGCGGTGCAGTTTGTTGGCATTGCGCTCTTGTAACTTATGGTTTCCATTTATTCTTTGACAGCATTTACTGTTTTAACTATACCAAGCCCGACCCGCACCACCTTTCAAACGTCACTCAAGTCACCATTCAAATTGTGATGTATGAAGAATTTTAGTTAAATGCTATTCAAGCCACGCCTAGGAAAGTGGTCCAAGTCATCATCATCATCATCAGCCTTTTGACGCCCACTGCAGGACATAGACCTCCTTTGTGGTTTTCATAACCATGAGGGGTTTTGCCATAATCGCCACGCTTGGCAGGCGGGTTGGCGATCGCAGTATGCAGTTGGAATCTCAGGAAGACGCTGCTGCCCGTCTCCTGGTATATATAATGTACTTTTTTATTTTCTTTGTCTTCAATACTTCAAACTTGGGTATCCGGTTCATTTACGGATTACGTAAGTTTGATCATGTATCCAGCTTTCGACATGAGTTAAATTGGCTCCCAATTCGTCTTCGCCGGAATGCACATATCCTTTCTCTTCTCTACAAAATCCTGCGTAGCCCATCTGATCCTCTTTACTTAAAAGAGCGTTTCCAACTATTACACTCTGGAGTGAGACCTGTGAGATCGATAAACTCTCATCTTCTTCACATTCCTGTCCACAGTACTGGGCCTTATGGAGATTCCTTCATAGTGCATTCGGCCAGGCTGTGGAATGGACTGCTGCAGAGTATACGTACTAGTCCATCACTTAGTATTTTCAAAAAAACGGTTAAAAGAGCATTATCTATCAATATCTTAACTCCCTGATAAGTAGGTGGTCATTAGGTATGTATTTTTAGGTAAGTAAGTACGTATTTTTCTTTGATTGTTTATGTAGTTTATTCTTTTCATTATTGGCATATATATTGTATTTTTGGGTAGGTATTCATATTAATATAATTTTGGTAAGTATTTGTGTAAATATGTGTGTAGTATATCATGTGCACGTGCGTAGACCCGTTTCACACCTCCACTCCGACTCCCCAAGGTTTGCTGGAAGAAATCTCTTACAGAGATAAGCTCGCCATTGTACATGGTTTTTTTGTTACTTTTCCTGTACTGTGTTCTCGTGCGTGCAATAAAGTATAATAATACTCTCTACTGTATCGGCGAAATAATAGCAGCAACCTATCGTCGCTTTGTACTCACACAAATGCCAAAGCCACTTCTCACCGTAAGCATGATGCAGGCGAGTGCAAAATGAGCGACTCGAGCGTGCTCAAATATGATTATCGTGCAGGCATACCATTGCAAATTATGCGAGTTGCGAGATTTTTAAATACATACTTTTGTATTCGAAACGTTCGTTGGTACGTTAGGGCAACTTTTTTTATGCACGTTTCATTAACAGAATCGCTTTCACTTTGTGATGCTATGCGAATAAATCAACGATTAATAACGTTTAATTAAATAAGAACGAAAGAAAGACATTTATTGGGACAAATTAACATAATGACATGAAAAGAAAGAAAAGCATCATCATCAGCCATCCGACGCCCACTGCAGGACCTATGTCTATGCCTTCCTCATGGTTTTCTAACCATGAAGGGGTTTGCCATAATCGCCATGCTAGGCAGGCGGGTTGGCGATCGCAGTATGCGGTTGGAATCATAACAAGTCACAATTGATAACCGACATGGTGAGCCTTAAGCTTCTATCGCATACAGCGACTAATCGCTGCGAGTGTCTAATCGCCGAATTTGATGCCGCCGAAGATGAATTTGAAACTGAATTGTTTTTGACTACCCTCAGAACATGACTACCGTACAGAGTATAGTTAACCCTAGACACCTATCCTTCTCACACACCCTATAATACCTATCCTTTCGTCAATTCGACGACCATTTTTGAAGCGTTAAGTTTTAAATAGAGCTTTGTTGTATTTGGTACTTTTATTGTACGAGGTTACTGGCACATTATATATTTTTTAATAAAACCATTTGTTGTTATTTATCACATACTTCTATTAATTTTTGTTTCTGTTTAACATGGCACGCGTTTCTACAGATGAAAACTGACATTCTTATGAAAATTTCTATTAAAACAGAAATTTGAAAAAGTAGTTGTTCATTTTAAAGGAAAACTTAAACTGGAGACATAAGAGAAAAAAAACATAATTTTTTACGCCCACTCAGTACAAAAATAATTTTTTCGTTCACCATAAATTGCGATATTGTACATATTTTGGTAAAATTTTGAAAAATATAGTAATTGCCTGCCGGAACTCTATACCTTTCGCCAAGCCGTGACGAACATCGAGTTGACAAGAGACACCACGGATGACCGCACACGCACCAAAAAGATACATCTTTTGTGTCGCGACGTCGAAACGACGAAGGGTAGGTATCTAGGGTTAAAAACACAAAATCAACTATAACTTCTTCCTTCCAAACTTCCACACGACACAATCACCTGTCCTGGTCCCAAACTAGAATACCCTGAGCTATGGTTACCAGGCAAGGGCATCACAAACATGGAAATCGCCCAAGTCTTTAGGGCACACGTACGAATATACGGCGGCCCCCAGTGGGAGTCGAACCCACGACCTCGGACACGGTAATCAGACGTTTCACCACTAGACCAACTAGGCAGTCAAATCCAAATAATGAATAAAATACACAACACAGGGCATTTTGCCCTTTTTAACCCCAAAAACTCTCTGTATCGCGAGTTTTCAGACAAGGGCCTACTTGTATCCTCATTATGTTTGCACTATTAAACAACTGCGTCTAGGGGTCTACTCTTGAACCTTTTATTATTATTATTATTATTATTAATTCTTTATTGCACAAAGACAGTGTACAAAAGGTGGACTTAATGCTAATGGCATTTTCTACCAGTCAACCTGCAGGAGGTACAGGAGAGGCAAAAATTGAGGTAGGCGTGCAAAAAGAAAGTGATAAAGGTACTTATAAGTACCTAATGTATTATAAGAAGGGGGGCACCTATAAAAATAACTATTTTACCAATTATGTAATACAATACACACTAATACTTGCTAATAATTACATGCACTGTGCACCGCATGAATGAATGGATGTCAAACACCAAAAGCTGTTTCTCTCAGTGTAGCCAGATGATGCGATTATGGCAGAATTGCAATTGCACCTACTTTTCTTCGTCTTAGGAGGTACATTTTCGATATTTTCCGTCGCGTTTTAAGTTTCTTCAATTCAACTTTGAGTTTAAAAAAAAGTCGCAAAACTTTGTCAATTCTTTTTTAAGAATTTAAAACAACAAAGCGTTTCTGACACAACCACAGACTACATAAGAATGAATGAAATGCATAATATTATATTTAAAAAAAAACGGCCAAGTGTGAATCGGACTTGCGGCCTAAGGGTTTTGTACTATTATCTATACAACATTTGAATATTTCAAATGTCTACTTGTTGCCGTTATTAATATCGAGCAAACAACGGCAAATAAATCACATTTGTTGTATGGGAGCCTCCCTTAAATATTTATTTTATTCTGTTTTAAGTATTTGTTGTTATAGCGGCAACAAAATACATCATCTGTAAAAAAATCAACTATCTAACTATCACGGATCACGAGATACAGCCTGGCGACAGACGCACGCACGGACAGACGGATAGCGGAGTCTTAGTAATAGGGCCACTTACCCTTTGCGTACGGAACCCTAAAAAAACAAGAGCGTTTTAGCTCAAAGCTCAACTGAAATTAAATAGCTTCTTACTTAAAAAGACTCTGAGAAAGATTTTTATAAATAAGACCGTAAGCGTTTTATTAATCTACGCGTTTATGGGTAAGGTTGCTCCTGGGTGCGAAGAAATCGAACTCAAAAAGTGCTTCATTATTGTCTGGTCTCAATAATATGTGTAACTGTAACGTTACACACGACTTTACAATGAAATGGATTATGTCTATTGACTGTCAATTGTACTTATATCGTGTGGAAGACTACGAAAATATTTCGATTTACGTATTTACGAGTATATTGCAAAGTAATGCATTCGTAAAGCTATTCGTAAAGCCATCAGATACGACCGATCATCGGGCTGTTGGCCTACCGACTGACCGCCTATACCCAGCAGTGGGCAGAGGTGGGCTGACGATGATGATGATGATAGGTATATACGTATAAGTACGTAAACATTGAACCAAATTAATCGAAAAAATCCACCAATAAGTGTCAAAAGATGAGTAAGTATGAGTATGCGTAAGGATATAGTCAACAGTACCAACAGTAACAGTACCTTCAATAGATACACTTTACCCAGTAACATTACTGGCGACTTTTCAGTGGAAATGTAAAGGTTAATTAGCTGTTATCGCACACTGTACCCGCGCCCTTAAAGAGAAGCCACACGTGAGATTATTGAATGGAATCAGCGAGATTTGGAACTTTAAAACCTTGAAAACCTTGATAAAACACGCATTCAGCAGTTGTGTTATTTCGCCTCGCTTCTGGAAAATGTGTGGCTTCTAATTTAAAGAATATCTTTATCTCTTGTTTGTTGTTGACTGATATGTCAGTTTGATGGGACCCCTGGAGGTCACTATCAATTTACTAACAGAGGTTACTTTATTATTATTATTAATAATTTTTTGATCGCAGTGTTTACACATATATACGAGTATGTATGGTGTTACTTTGAAATTTGAATGATAAGATGCGCAGTAGTGTGATTAGAGAACGTTGTGGACAGATTGAAGATGTAGTGACTTGGGATTGGTATAGCAATGTTGCGTTGGTTTGATTGGACAAATGGAGAGGATGAAGAAATAGTGAATGACGAAAGAAATTATCAACAACATTAAATAAAGCAACATTAAATGCAGGTGGAAGGACAGTTCAGATAGAAAATACCGGAAATCGGCGAGCGAGCAGATAGGGATAAAAATAAATTATTATGAAACCAAAGAGGTTTTTCACGGTCGTGGCAAGTAACGAACCCTGATTTTTAGGACCCACGACCGAAAACCTAGGATCAAGGAGCTGGTACAAATTAGCATTTATGCCCAAAACGATGAAATTGCTATCGAGCCCTAGGTTTTCGGCCTAAGACTCTCGGCCGTGGGTCTTATACAGCTTAAGTCCGTCTCACTGCTGGGCGCAGCCCTTCTTTAGGATTAATCACCACGCGTGCAGTGGGCACCAGGTCGGCGATTTCGAGGTTTCCGACATTTCTTTCACATTCATTGAGAGAATAGAAAAACACTTTTTAAAACTCTATGTCCTGGGCCACCTCAGACCACTCTGGCAGATGTTGGTCGGGATCATCTCTCCACCGTCTCCTCGATTTCGATGTCCGTCTTGTGGCATCCAGTCGGTGGCGAGTCTCGCTCACCTACCCGAGCTAAAAGAAGATATGACCTCATTCACGGTACTAGCTAATAGATAGCCTAATTATCAAGAGTAGAGGCAAAGCTCTCGTGAAACGCACGCCTCTAGTTTATAATACCCTTACGAAACATTCAGTTCGAAAAGTGAGAATTTTTTTAGCTTCGCAAACTCCAGGGTAGACACCCAGGCCCTTTGTTTGTATGTCAGCTGACCCGTGGCTGAAGCAGCGGGCTATTTATAGGCCAAGTCCTCGCGAGGAGCTATTAAATATAAACATGTCGTGGAGAATGCGCTCTTGGATTATACGAGATGTTTTTCGCGAAAAAATATGGTATTTCAGAGGAATCTCAGGTTGAGGATTTTAATAATAACTTCCACGCAACACTATCTATTTTTCTTTAAATGTTTGGTTCTATTCATGTGATTTTATGTGTGCAATAAAGTATAAAGTATCACTTGACTTGGTCCCAAAGTAGGATACCTTGTATCCTCGTATTCAAAAATCACTCGAATGTTCGCAGTATCCATCTTTCTTGTCTAAATTGAATAACAAAAACAATTGAAAGTCGATATTCAAATGTTTCACATTTTTTAAAAAAAGAACATCATAGAAACCATCTGAAAAAAGTTTCATTCGAAAAACTCAAACCATGAAGATTCTATGTCAATTCAAAGAACCTATTGCAATAAAACGGCAATTTCATACTTTAACCCCTAATACACCAAAACTGAGACCATTTGTACAAATCTAGTACGATTCCACAAGAAGACTTCATCCATGTGGCAGGAAGACGCTGGATGCAAGCCGCTTTCAACCGGTCTTTTTGGAAATCCATGTAGGAGGCTTATGTCCAGCAGTGGACTTCTTGTGGCTGAATGATGATGATGATAAAGTACGACGGCCTCCGGTAGAAATCGGACCCATGATCTCTGATTTAGTAGTCAAGCACGCTAACCGCAAGACTACCGTGGCAGTCAAATGGATTCAAAAAGTCAAATAGTTTTTTTTTTATTAGCCGATTTAGAGTCCCACTGCTGGGCAAAGGCCTTCCCTTATGCTCGCCACTCCTTCCTGTCACCGGCCATTCCCTGCCACCCGGCAGGAAGACCGTGAGGTCGTCCCACCATCTCCACCAAATAGATTTATTTGATATTATTTTTGCTGATATATTTTTTACAGCAGATGCTTATGTCACAGTGGAAAAAGCTTTGTAGTTACGTGTATCAGTAAAGGGTATTTTTATTTTATGAATGAAATGTCAATTCATGAGCTCGAAATCGCCAAACCATGAAATTAATCTAGTTCGTAAATTCTGTCCGCTGATGATGATGTCATCCATGCCAATTCAGCTAGGGCGACTGCTGTTGGACTATCAGGCTTCGTTGATGTGCTCGAGTGTGGCTGATGCAAGCAATCTTGGCAGTAAATGTACGTCCGCATGTGCCACATTTCAAAACTCCAATTACATAATAATAAGTTATTGCCGCAGGTGGTCGGGCTTTTAACTGGGGTCCTGCTGTTTGACCAAAAGTCATTTGTCAAAATTACACTTGACAAACAATGTTTGCCAAAAAATGCTTTCGCCAATTGATCATTTTACTACTAATCATTTTACAAATGACTCACTTATCCAAATGATCAACACTTAAATTTACATTTTACAAATAATTATTTTACTTAATGAACATTTAACAACTGAGTTATCAGACAAAACTACTATTGGTCTAAAAACGTTTGATAAAATGTATTATTTGACAAATGTTTCGTTTATTAAAAAATAGGTAAATTTGGTTAGGTTAGGTTAGAACAGTGACCACAAAACGCGCGAGCCGAGCGAGCGAAGCGAGCGTGCCGCGGCAGCGGCCGGCGAAGCGCCAGAAAATACTACTGTGGATTTATGTATGGCCAATTTTTGTAGACGAATAAAGAAATTGAGGAAAATAAATAAAAAAAAGTAAAATAGTTTAAGTATTAGTTGATATATTTTATCTAGACAGAATGGAAAAAACATAGGTACCAAAAAACTTAGACAAATTTTGGTTAGGTTAGGTTAGAACAGTGACCACAAAACGCGCGAGCCGAGCGAGCGAAGCGAGCGTGCCGCGGCAGCGGCCGGCGAAGCGCCAGAAAATACTACTGTTGATTTATGTATGGCCAATATTTTTAGATTATTTATGATGAACATTCATTTAAATTCATGATGATGACGATTCAATTAAAAATTAATTGAATGCCTATCTAATCTTGTAGCTTACCTGTAAATATAAAATGATACCAAATAATGCATTTATCCTCAAATGTCAGTGCAACAAATTCATGCTCACGGCGATACGCGGGTAGCGGAATAATTTACCCAACAGACTAAATCGTAATGTTGAAAAAAGAAGTGCAATTTTATAAAATAACATTTTGTTAAATGACATTTGGACAAATGCTTCATTTGCGAAACATATTATTTGGTGAAATTAAAAAAGGTCAATTGACATTTTAATATTCAAAACATTTAACAAATACAGTGTTTGCTAATGGATCATTTGCTAAGTGAGTTTTTGTAAGATGATACTTTTGTCAAATGTCTCGTTTGGCAAATGAACATTTGGTTAAACGTTGTTTGTCGAATGACCATTTGTCAATAATTTTTTGGTCAACCATTAGTAATCCCTTTTAACTGATTCTGTACGATACGATACAATGAAATCAATACCACTCGCTAACTGTGAATGAAAGAATCGTGAGGAAACCTGAGTTGTCTGAGCTATTCACATACCTCAGCGCTTAAAATCGCTAATCAGCGGTGGGCACGCGTGGTGATTAAGCTCATACTCTCTCCCTGAGAGAGGGCCTGTGCCCTGAGTGGGACGTACATAGGCTGCTCATATTGTAGGACAGCAAGAAATAATACCTGCTAACCAGCCTAGCTTTCCTCAAATCACTCCAAATGAGGGTCGCTTAATTAATTACGGCGAACGAGGAAAATTATAACATTTAATTTCGCAGACAGGCCGCGGGGGAGCTCTAATGCCGCTGAGCCAGTCTCGTTTCAATCCTATATTATGACGTCACTGAAGGCCTTTCACATCTATGTTAGAGGCGCACAGAATGCGCAAGTTTGTACTATATTTACACCAACCTATTCGTGCAGGACAAGTCACAGGACTGAAAGGGAAAATTTTTTAAGTAACTTTTAAATTTGCAGGTGTTACTTGGCAAGTTTTCATTGTGAAACTATTCAACGTCTTCAAAAAACTTGTCAAGTTTGGTCTGTAAATTTGAAAGTCAGACATTTTTTCCGTGTTTATGAAAATACAGCTAATTCCGTGAAGTCAAGGAACTGGGCAAGTTCTTACATAGCAAGTATTTTTTTGAGATGAGAAACCAGTTTTTTTCTACATTTATGTTTTGATGTAATTTATAATATAGCGTTAGTGGCAACTCCTGTAAACACTAGATAGATAAAGTGACCGCTTAGACGTAGTGCCTGACCCTTTTTAATACGAAACGAATAAGTGACAAGTTATTATAAGTATTTAAATACTGGTACAAATCTTGGCACCCTTTCTGATCCTGTGGATGGAATCTTGAAAATCCGTGAAATATGTGTTCCGTCGAAATGAAATGTATAGTCTCATGTATGTATGTATATATAGTGTAGGAGTATTGTCCACAAACGCAATTAACACTGCTTTCGACAGTGATAATCTTATTACTACACAGCTAAGCTGACCAATAATTGGTCAGCTTAGCTTTATTAAAACCTCACCTCATAGCCCTATGAAGCGCTCGTTGCCACCCCGTATTATGACGGCTGCACTAATCTACGCGGAACGGCATCCCAAATCTGAGTTTATTGTTTCAAAGCGCTATTATTTAAACAGATTAGTGAACGAGGGTCTTATTGCTGGGCGCCTTTCCCAGATTCCAATTTGCCGGCTCCCACTTGGAACCCTGAAATGTGAGTAGAGTACCGTTGGCAGAGATAATCTCGCGTGCATAATATTATGATAGAAAATTAATAAGCTAGAGGGAGCGGGTGGCTATATGATGAGATTGAGAATAAAGTAGAAAATATTGTCTTGAGATGTATGTTCAACAAGAAAATTATCTATACAATACATCACCTATTGATATATAGGATCGGGTGATCCCGCTAATATATAATCTGTTCTGCTAATATATAATCTGATAATATATAAGCAGATTATATATTAGCAGATATTGAATGATTTCAATATCTGCAGTCTTAAAATTACTATTTTTTTCAGCTCAATGGACCGACGGTCCGAAGCAGATTGCCGGCAGCGGCTGGATGGGGATTGCCAAGGACAGAAGGTAGGGGGGGGGGGTGTGCCTCGGGGGAGGCCTATTTTAGCAGTGGACGAGTACGGGCAATTGTAAAATTCAAAATTCAAAATTTTTTATTCTAAGTAACACACGAACTGTTACTTATTGAATGTTACGAGTACGTTACTAAGTGTCCGTTTCAAAATTTAGATCATTTAGAGAAAAAAAAGGACAAGAAAACTCCAAACTCCAAAGTCTTTTCAAATATGTTCCTTAATTAACCGAGTTTACATATTTTATCTTCTAAAACCTAGTACTAATGCACTGAACTGGCTTTAATTCCAGACATCTTTGTCATCTAAATAATCCATGGTATTGTAGCCCTTTTGGCACAAAGTGCGCTCTACGCATTTTTTGAACCACACTTCTGGCAAGCTTATTATCTCTTGGATATCTTATAGATGAAACGTATAGAATGCCCCATAGAGGATGTATTAACCTTTGCCAGCCTAAATCTTAGGAACGAAAGTTTATTTTTATTTCTACATTTATAAACTGTTAAATATCCCCCCTGTCTCGCAATCCAGTATCAGGGAGAGGCTGGAGCGCTAATATAGCCTAAATACGTGTCAAGACTTAACGTACCTGCGGACATATACCAGCAACCTCGTACGTGTGCGGGTGAATGATACGAAAAAAAATGTAACTACCGCAAGTGCGCAAGTTTCAGTACATTTTCATATATTCTCTAAATGGGGACATTTGCGGACATTTGGGGACATCGCGCTCTAAGTAGAGACTTTGCTTAGTTTCAGCCTTCAGTAGAGACTGTGGTTGATCCTACCTTAACCAAAATAATAATTAATTGCATTGCGGTGATAACTAAAATTAATTCACTAAAATTGCAGATGTTGGTATTGCGACCACCAGGTTAAGTGGGACTGGGCTGGCTATACCTTTCGTATTGTCTCAAATATGTGGGCCAAAATTGTGACCGAATGGCTTCCGCAAAATAGACAACGACGTCACGGCAAACCAAGGCGAAGAGAGCGGAACAACTAAAATGCATTCTTGCCGGGATGGTGTGAGGTAACTGGGGACAGGGAGAGATGGAAAGCAGGAGGGACGGCCTTTGCCTGGCAGTGAGACCCTAAAGAGGCTAAGTAAAAAGTAAAAAAAGGACGGTGATTGTGATCATCATGATCTATTAAATATGTTTAAAAAACGGTTCTCATCTTCCGTCACTTCCACACAGAATATATTATATTTATCATTTCGATAGAAGCAGTAGACACTAGTGTAAGACTAAACTGGCGTTGCTAACAGTACGTAAAGCTCCGTTTACACTGCCGTCTTTATTGAGTTGGTGGCGTTTGTTAGCAATGGTTTAGGGATTTGTGACTGATTTGTTATGGGGTACACAATATCTTGAGGATAAGAATAATTAGATAAAAATTACTTGCAGATCGAATATAATCCAATATCTTGCAATTCGTTATGGTACTGTGTAAAGTTTAATCTAGTTTTACACGTGCGCTTGCATTTATAGTATATATTACCCTTTTGAGATAGTTTTCCCTTCTTCGAAACAAGTCTCAACCTCCCCTTTTTTGTTGGAGCAATTTTATCTCTAAATATCTAACACTGCTATATTCTTTCTTGCAAACATTACATTCGAAAGAACATTACATAAATTATGTTCCAAAAGCGAACTTATCTCTGAGAGAGCTCTTCTAGTCCACCTTATAATAAAAACCGCCCGAGTGCATGTCGGGCCACGCGCAATATAGGGTTCCGTAGAAAGAGGGTTTTTTTTATCTGCTTTACACAACTAACAAATTCATAGAAGTAATTTTCAATGAATTTTGTACGAAATTTTACTTTTATAAGTTGGTTGCCTATTACTCGTTGACAAGTAAAGCTTACTAAGCCGTGATGCTTTTCCTTTTAAGTTTATTATAATATAATTATTATAATATAATGAAATTAAAAGGAAAAGCATCACGCCTCAGTAGGCTATATTATGTGCTAACTACCTGTAATTTGGTATGTGTATACTAATATGTATACACATACCAAATTACAGCTGCTTTTTAGTACGGATGGACAGACAGAGAGACGGACATCGCGAAACTATAAGGGTTCCTTGTCGGCCTACGTAAACCTAAAAATACGTTTAGTAACTTTAAAAAGACTAAAGGAAAGTCAAGTGAGGTCTTTTTAATTACGAGCAAGGCAGGATTCGTGACTGTATTATAAGGTTTATTTCGAACGCCAAATGACCACATAGGTAGGTACATTTTTACATATTGCCTCGGGGCTGAAGGTAAAATCGTTCACTTCAAAAAGCGTTTTTTTATTAAAGTCCCGTATCGATAGATCCTCCCTTATTGCCTTTAGGATAAAGGTCCAATTCACTTGACTAGCGGTTCAAAAGGCAATACAAGCTCCAGTGAACTTAATAAAATTAAACGGAACCCCGTGACACTTGTCACAAAAGTAATTCCAACAGAAATCCAGTATATAGGTCGCCAAAGTAATCTTAATTAATCTTCTATCAGACCGATCTATCTTGAAAAAGGAGAGAAAATTTATCCGAAATCGGCGTGCATGCAACGATAATGAATGTTGATGAAGCGAAAGATGAAGCGATGGCTGTCAGGATCGTGGCAAGTCACAACGTAATGCAGACTAATTTAATCAAATTCTAAATTAAGATAACAAAATTGAACTTACTTCCCACTAGAACAGTATCTCTAGCTTTTTATAGCACTTCAACTGACCTTAACATACAGTTTGTAATGTGAGCAAATTTCCTCAATAGAATACCTAATTTTGGTTCATTCTGTGCAGGCTTAGAATTAACTTAAGTATCACTATTTTAAATAAAAATCACGAATTGCCCTTTTTTCTCAGCATTTAAAGTGTGTCGACTTCAGAGTGCAAAATCCTGTGTACAATTTAAATATAATTTGAGTGGGTTTTGATCAAACGAAACAATGAAATGTCTGAAAACCTACCTACTTTGATTCTCCTAACCATTGATACTTTCTCTTTTGATAATAATTATAGTGACATGTGTCTTTTAGCACTATAGTCTTTGTAGTTATTAATTAATAAAAAATAAATGTGCACGGATATTTACTCGTGTATTTCTTCATTTTACAATTTTACTGACGAAAGAGGTTCGAAGTTTCGCCGATGCCTGCACTTGCCCATTAGCTCAGTTGAGAGAGCGCTGGCACGGTTAGCTAGAGGTCGCGGGTTCAAGTCCCGGCATGGGTGGAGTTTTTAACCTCTAAATAGGTTTTTAAAATTTTCTGACGTTTTGGTACTTTTGCAGGTGCCGTGGTCTCGGTAGACTGAGGTGACAGACGTATTTTTGAAAGCATTAACTGTTATTTTATGGTTTATGGTTTACCTGACAAAGAAACTACATATTTTCATTTATTTTCCAAATGTTATAACTTGCGATCTACGGTGGATGCGTAAATCAACATAATTGGTATGTCAGAATGCAAACAATTTATCGGAGACTCTCGTAGTTGTAAAAACTATAGCGTTTTTTCATTCATCGATAGAGAATGCGTCAGACTGTAAAATCTTTTAGTAGAGTTTTAGTCAGATTTTTTATAAATAAGAGTGTAAGTCATTTATAAGATGTGCCCTAACAAGATAATAAAAACCTTATGCGTCACTGCCTTTGGGATAAATTGGTAGCTACGGGCCGTTCGCGGGCCAGGCACCTTGCATCCCTAGCCGATAAGCGACATGAATAATAGTTCACACAAGCGAAAAGCTACGCTGGGTGCTTGCCCACTTTTGGCTTGACGATGACGGATGCAGTGAAAATAAATAGATAGTTGGCGGAGGAATATCAGGAGTGGGATGTGGGCAATTTGATCTGGAGTTAGTTTGAAGAAGTTATTCAAAAGCCCTTTTTGCACTGGGTATCTTTTGTAAAGGTGTAAAAATAGGCAATCCTTCGTTGTGTAAACGGAGTCGGACAAGCGAATGTCAGTCAATAGTTGTGCACTTTGACTATGGTCTGACTGTGATTATGATGTTTCAGATGTACCTTCGTGTAAGTATCATGTCAGTAGTATGGTTTCCTGACTCTTGGCTGGGTGACCGCCCACGCCAGGGATACTACACTTACCTTACTGACAGTAAGGAAATATGATCGAATAGTCCGCGCTCGAACTAAATCATTATGGATTCTGCCACATTTAGATAAATAACAATACACATACCTATTATTATTATAATATGTACTAAGTATATAAAGGACTCCTGGTGAGGCGGGAAGATGGCAGGTGGACCAGAGCAGTAACGGAGTGGCGGCCGAAAACCGGGCGGCGGTCGGTCGCTAGACCAACAGCTCGATGGTCGGACGATGTGGCCAGATCGGCAGGGGGGCCATGGATGTGAATGGAGAGAGACCGCGAAAGATGGCGTGATGGGGAAAAGGCCTATATCCAGCAGTGGGCAGCGGTAGGCTGATGATGATGATGACGATGATATAAGTTTATGACTATAGAGGATTAAATTGAGTTTTTCACCCACTGACCACGAACTGGCAAACGCAGCGCAGGACGCCCACCAGATTGCTGGAAGTAGCTGGATTCGGATGGCCAAAGAAGGCCAAGGACATAAAAAAAATGCGTGCGTTGTGGGAGGCCAAAAGCCCAGCAGTGGACGAATATGGACTAATTAATTGATTAAATTTTCTACATTGAAAATCAACTGAATAATTTTAATAACACACTTCACCAACCGTTCATACATTGGGAACTTTAGTACACTTCAGTAAACGAATGTGTATTTACAACCACACAAATAGTAAATTCAACAGTGGTTCGCTCTTCAAATCAGCACAGAGACTGGAGCTGGGATGTGAAATAATCGTGAAATCCGATAAAGTGGCAATAGAGTATCAACATTTGAGTTTAGAATTTGTGCTGGGTAAGTGTGAAATGTTCATTCCATCAACACGATTGCTTTTGCAGAAAGTGTACAATGATTTGACTGACTATTTGTAGAATTTATTAAGAAATGGTATGTAGATATTACTTTAGGTGAATTGTACAGTAAGTAGACAACACATCAACCTCTATTTTTTAATTGAAAAGTCAGCCGTGATGTGAGTTGAGTGCAGGGATGTAAAGATTAATGGAAAGCTAGTAGCAGCGTGAACAAACTAGCTAATGAAATTGATATAGACTAATTCAACTGCAATGCAAAGTTAGTTGGGCAACACTTCAATGATAACTTCTTTAACAACTAAACACTTAGTATGGTTGATAAAATGTGAAAGAAATAATAATATTAAAATGATTGTTGCAGTGGATTTTACTGCTGTAGCTGTGCAGCAGCCGTAGGAATCCACACCTTCAATTGATACGCATCAGTATTTCATAGTGCGATGCATGCTCCACGTACGTTTTGCTATAAGTTTCTAAGTTAAGTCTAAGTTTCTATAAGTCTAAGTTTTGTATCAGCAGAAAACTAGCACTTTGTTGCTATAGGTGAAAACCTGTAATCGGCTCACTAACTCATATATATATACTGTGTATCGGCTGTTGGTTTTCCATACATCATAAAATAATAATAATGTGTTGTCGAGTGTAAGTGATAGATAAATATAATATTCTTTAATCTACCCCAAGAACATCTGGTATCTAGTACCTAGTATGTACTAGGTGTACAGTTTTGTAAACTCATACCAGTCAGCACCTCCTTTTTGCCGTCGAGTACAAAATTACCTGAAAAAGACAAAAATAATAACGTTAGATATATATTAGCATGATGCAACTACTAATTTTGAGAAAGTAGGAGTGGTAGAGCAAAGTAAGCTACTCTTATTAGATCACTGGTCACTTCACGGTCACTCTTATAATAATTAGCTACATAAGTGTGATCCGTAAACGAATGAAAGTCGTCGACATAGCCCGGCGGATTAGTAAGTGGAAGTGGCAGTGGGAGGGGCACATAGCACGCAAAACTGATGGCCGATGGAGCCGAAAAGTTCTCGAATGGAGACCATATATCGGCAAGCGCAGCGTAGGACGACCGGCCACAATATGGATAGATGACCTCATCCAAGTAGCAGGAAGACGCTGGATGCAAGCCACTTCCTACCGGTCTTTTTGCAAATCCATGGAGGAGGCCTATGTCGAGCAGTGCTTCTTGTGGCTGAATGCTGATGATGAAGTGTAAGTATGATCATGAAAGAAAACATCGTGAGGAAACCTAAGTGTCTGATGTGTTCACACACCTCAGCGCTTGTAATTGCCAATCCGCGGTGGGCATGCATGTGGATTAAGCCCGTACTCTTTCTCTGAGAGAATGCCTGTGCTCTGCAGTGGACATATATAGGCTACGTAGAAAAAAGTTTGAGTATCGGACAAAAATGTATAAAAACAGCACTGTCTCTTAACTTCTGATGCTGCTACACAGATAAACTCACACAGTAACACACCAGTAAAATATGCACATACACAAAAACACTGCACAGACTCACACATATTATTCACCCACTTAAATCAGACATAATGGTATGTGTAGTGCTTAAAGGCGGTAACACTAGCGCCATCAAGGAAAAGAAATCATATCTTTTTACAGATCAAATTTGCAAAAAGTATCAATACAATGAACCGTGAACCTAAGGCAAAGATCCTAGGACTAGATAGCATTAACACCAGAAACGGCCGTTTTTGGCATAAATGCTATCTAGTCCCAGGCTCGTGAGCCTAGGTTCTAGTCATCACTGTTAGCATGATTGAGGGATTGTACTGACACTTTGTGCAAATACGATCTGTAGAAGAAGTTATGAATTTTTTTTTTCATTGGTGGCGTTAGCTAGCTCACTGCTATACAGCGGACCAATAGTTCCCATAATACAGCTTTTTCTACATTAGATCAGATTACATTAGAACACTTTACTGTACACACCAGAAAACAAAATAAAATAGAAGAAGGGAGAAGGCGAAGGCCGTTCTAGCTTGTGGGAAGGCCGTTCTCAAAGCAAATGAATAGAGATGATTGCAGATTGACTGACTCTATGCGAATCGAGTGAAAATTGGATTTGTTACACCCTGTATAAAGTATTTTTTTGTCGACTGTACTATTATGCAAGTATACGGGTATTTTTTTATTTTTTTTGTATTTGAAGATGTTATTAAAGAAAGAAAATAACAGCAACAGCAGTTTATCGGCAGTGCGATAAATGACTTGCAAGACAAGTACTTCCAGTTTTATTTATAAAAAAACAGTTTATCTAAAACACTCGTCAGAGGCAGTTTAAATAATCTGTGGTTACGTCTAAAGGGAACTTTACCACAGACTTGTTAAACGGCATCTGTCGAGTTTTTTAAGGAATCGTGTTTTTTATAAATAACACCGTCAATAATTATTCACCACGCTTTTGTTGAACAGATTAACTTGGCAAACAGACATTTTCTCTTAAAACAAAGAGTGGTTTATAACTGAGTCCATAGTGCACTTTAAAAGTCTTGGAGAGTTCTGAATAATGTATTGCACCGACGACGGCGGAAATAAATATTGTTTTAGCACAAAGCAACGCACCGTTTACACGATACCAGTGGAATGAACCAGTATAGTGCGATATGATGCGATGTTGTGATGATTTTAGTGTACATTGCGACTGGAACACACATTATTTCTAACGCTTCAAAATTTCAAAAAGTTAATGGCCTCTGATTTGTAGATTTTGGAAAACAAAACATAATCAATTTTTTTTTCAGACAGACAGACACAAAAAAATTGTCTAAAATACAATGCATTAATGAAAAAATCTCCCAGACACTACAGCCTCTGTGTGGTCACTTAGCCTATTCAATACGATATTAGGTTCAACTAATGGCCGCATGACTTACTTATATGTTACTCAAGGTGGGCCTTATCAAGGTGTTTAAATATTTGACTACCACTTTAGTCTAGTGGTTAAAATGCTTGACTACCAAAAATAGTTAAAAGTAATTTCATGTCTATATTAAAATCTTTATAAATGTTTTCATGTTTTTTTTTAACTTCAGTCATATCGATTAGGTAACATAATTGTAATATGGTATACGGCATAAAATTAATAACAATATTTATGTGATGTTTAAGAATAAAATTTTGGTTCCAGCTACTTATCCCAAATAGATAAAGTTAGTTATATGACTCTTTTTTAATTGCACTGTTTCTGAGCTCATGTATGTATAAATATTGCATATTTTCGTATTTATTTATTTCATCACACATAAGTTCTAAATGCTTGAACCGATTAAGAAGTGTGCGGTATTGTTAGAATTCTCATGCAACCCTAAAAAAATACTAACTGGAGTTTTGTTTATGTTTTTACGATAATGTTATTTTTTCAACCGACAAAAAGAATGAGGTTCCTAAGACGAATTTATTTTTTCTATTTGCGGACACGTGGATTTAAAAAAAGTAATTTAAATAGTTTATATGTTACTAGTTTATATGTTAATGGCAGATTGTCACTTGTGAAATAACAGCCCAGCTAACTGAAAATAAGTAATTAGACTTTCTTGTCTTTTATTAGTTTTATTAGTAAGCTGCTTGTGGTCTATTGGACTTTTATAGCAGGTATACATTTTACAGAGTTATGAAAGGTTTTATTCAGCCTCTTTCTAGTTGTATCAATAACTTAGCAATTAGCACCGTGTAAACGCATCATAAGATACCTATAGTGTTCTACTATAACAGACTAGATAGACTTTGTTGTCTGTACTACATTGCGCGGTTAACGGCATCGAATGGAAATTCCTTCAGTCTACGTTATTGTTATAGTTCTCACACTTTATTTCTTACCATGTTGTATAATTTCAAAATAGTTATAAATCTTTGTCTATTGATTCAAAAAAATGTTCTTATCTAAGAAAATATAAAAAGAAAAAAATATGGCGCTGGGTAACTTTAAGTAAGTATCCGAGGAAGTTAGTGCACATTTGAATATTTGCGAATAGAAGTCAGATATGCGCTTATCTCTTAAAATTAATAAGTATGAACGATATGATTAAAATAATATAAAGCATTTGTTACTTTAAGGTTATTTTGTGACTTTTGTGACTCTGTCACAACCTTTAATGAAATGAACCAAACTTTAAAACAGTTTCGCTGATATGCATATTCTTTATTAAAAAAATATAATTTTCATTGTTTTTACTTTTTGTAAATAAAAAATAAAGTGCACGTTATATGTGTTGTGTACAATGTACGTTTGCACTTAATTACGAAAGGTACGAAAAAGATATCAAATATTTAACATCGAATAAATAGGGTTTGACGCGCCACGTTTGCGCCTAAAAAGATTTCGTTTGTAAAATTGGATGTACGAATTACGATGCATATACAATACATAGATCTTATTGTCAATCTGAAGCTGCCAGCAGCCTATTAGAATTGATCCTGATGATCAATTCTAATAGGCTGCTATTAGAATTGATCGTCAGGATCTTGATTATACTGCTAGTATTGACACAAAATAAAGTTAGGGAAATGACACTATAAATTACATAAAAAAAAGGATTTTTTGAAAATAAATTTAGTCTCATAATAAAAAAATAATTCTTAATTAGTGAATTTTAAATGTTTTCTAATTAGGATTTAGATAGATAGAATCATTATTGTATGACGTAACTCAAAATATTGATAAAAACCCCATACATATTATGTTGCCACACGCGGCTTATGTCATCACACTTTGCGCCCGATTTGTAAGTTACCCTTCAACAGGATAATATGTAATGTAAAGCTCCAGAGAAATCTTTATCACGATTATTTATCTTTTAACGTGGGCTCTCTTATGAAAGCTTTTTTTTTTAACCAGTCTACTGTGGAATAGGTGAAATTGTGCTGTGCTCTAAAAGCGATGTTTTAATTAAGCTTACGAAGGCTTATCATATTTTCATGCAGGATTACGATCTAGGGATTATTATTTGAAAATGATTAGACCGTTTGGGCTTAAGTGACGGAGTTTTAGTAACATTCCAAGCCAAAAATTGCTATGTTGTGTCCGACACATTATATAATAGCTGTTTCCTATAATTAATCTGTCAGTGGGTAAGCCTATCGACAGTTTAGATTCGAAGGTATTGTCATAACTGTCAGTAGGCTACGATCTCAACTGCCAGTAGCTACTATTGGTGCACAATAAATAGTTCGCTATCTTTCTTTCTATCTTATCCATCAAAGGATTGTTAAAATGTGACTTTTAAGAACTCATCTCTTAAAACACTATTTAAAATAACTTTATTCCATGACTTTTAAAATAAACATTTACGTATAGGCACATACATTGCTTCTTGCCCCACACTAGGATACCCTGTGTCGTGGGAACCAGAAACAACGACATAACAAACATGTAAACATCCAAGATCTGGGGTTTTCTTGTGTCCCCAGCCGGGATTCGAACCCGGGGCCCCTCGCCTGGTATGCAGATGCACTACCGCTGCGCCACGAGGTCGTAACTTCAATTCGTCTTCGTCTCAATTATCCTTTTTATTTAAATTTATGTAAGTTTGAGTTTTGCCGGTTACTGAGGCATAACTGGATGCTGAGGCACAGGTTTTGTGCTTTAAAATTATGTTTCATAAAATTATGTAAGCCCGATATTAAAAAAAATACCGACTAAAAAATACCGTTATTGTAACGTGAGCTTTAATTTTTTAACTAAAACTTTCATAAGCACTAAGTATCTACTAACCATGATTAAACTCTTCGAATCAGAGCGAAACCTGGTCAGTCAGACTCTTCCGATAAAAAAAACTAAGTGAATCTGGAGTCAAGCTAATAATGAACTTCAATTTATTGTAAAAAACCTATTTAGAGGCTAAAAATTCCACCCATGCCGAGACTTGAACCCGCGACCTCTGGCTCACCGTGCGAGCGCTCTCCCAACTGAGCTAATGGGCAAGTGCAAGCATCTATGAAATTTCGAGCCTCTTTACAAACTTCTCTGTATTACGTACAGGCAGCGACATCTGACCGACGTGTGTCAACTTTAATTTATTGGTGTGTCAGATAGTTAATTTTAAAGTAACCCTGTATTCACAGGTGCCTGCTGGCACTGATCATTATCTGAAATTAAAGCCAGTCCAATGCATGAGTTCCAGGTTTTAGAATATTTATATAAACTCTGTTAATTAAGGACTTGAAAAAACTAAGTTTGGAGTTTTTTTGTCCATTTTTTCTCCCAAATGATGTAGGGGAACCTGTTGCACCTTGACACCCTTTGTACCTAGAGCCACTTATTTTTTTTAATGTTCGCGCCTTTTTTCCGTCTCTTTGTCAATGGTATAGTGAACTTTGATAAGACTAATCAACATGAAGTTAGTTTCAGGCGGCCATTGCATCGAGTTTGCATGGGAGATCACTTTAACGTGTTCGGTGCAAAAAAAGTAAGATATTTAATATTTTTCATTTCTTTCATTACTTCTGTTATTTACTACATAAATTTTTAAAACTATTTGATTTAAACAAGTACTTTAGCCAAGTTTAGAATGTAGTATGCTTATTGGAGTTAATCATAACCTCCGTATTTACATGTGCGAATAAACATAAAAGGGTGGGGGTGTTGTACCTTGACCATAGTAAAACAGTTGGACCTTGGTCATATGGTCAAGGTACTGTATTCTTGTTAATTCTGTTTAGGAACGCACATACTTATTATTTTGTTGTTTTTATACAGGTAAAATGCCTCGTAGCAAAGACAACATCAAACGGACTCCCATTGCTAAAACAGCACTTTCTAGTGCTATTAGACCAGTTAAAGAAAAAAATTCTTATTAAGAGGGGCTGCCAAACATTTTAACTTGTCAAGACGTACTTTATAGACGTGTTGATGCTGGAAATAATAAAAATATTTGCTATTTGTCTAGAAATATGGATTTTATTTGATGAGTTCTAACTATAACCAAGGTACAACATAGGCGGATCTTGGTACATCACCACTTATGTACCTTGATCAACATTCCAAACTTTTTTCAGTTTATGTAAAACCTGTAAAAAGGATGATCTATGCTTTTGTATAATTTATATTATGAACCACATTAGTTTGTCTAACAACTAAAATTTGTTTAATCGCAATAGTTATAACCGCTTTTTTTCAAAAAATCGTTGAATGAAAAAGTGACCACGGTACAACACATTTTAAAATGGACACCTAGTTTAACTTATAACGTTCGCAGTTTCTGTGCTGCTTTCAATAATATTTTTTATTTGATTTGATCGTCATGATACAATTGTTACTACCACTTAAAATAGGCTGCAATACCTGGGACATAAAATCCTCCATAGTGATACAAAATAAGTCCCCAAAAGTATCGGTTTCAGCTAAATATCAAATGGGACTTACAACCTAATCCTTGTTCGGGCGAACTTTTATTGTACGATTGTACACATAAGCTATTTTACAAACCCGTTTCGTCAGGCCAAAATAGCTCTTGCAGCGTTGTGATAATGGTCAAATTATTATAGTGGAGGAAATCAGATCCGTTTTCACGCAGTACGGCAACAATAATAGAGGGTACAGAAATGCCGTTTCACAGAAATGTCTGAATATTTCACTTAAAATGTTTCGTTGCCTTTACCTACCTCTGCAATCGGCACCCAATGCTTTGGCTGAGAAACCTAAGAAACCCTCATACAAACACACATACACACACACGTACACACACACACACACTCACACACACACACACACACACACACACACACACACACACACACACACACACACACACACACACACACACACACACACACAAACACACTCAAACACACACACACACACACTCACACACACACACACACACACACAAATACACACACACACACTGCGTTTTTTTAGCTCAAATTGTGTGAGCCCTGATGGGCTAGGAAATAACTCGTGGAATAAAACTTCTAGTGCTTAAATGACAATTATTGTCATTTTTTATGTTCACACTGTTTTTAAATCACCCTGAAGAAACGGAAAAGGTCCAGAAAGGGTCCAGGGATCTCAGAGGTAACATCGCTTTATTAAGCCTTTATATCCAAAAACACCCACAAAACAGCATATTAAACAACTATGCTACTAAACACACAGTTGTTTAAGCATATTGAACAATTATGCTACTGCATGCCTAATGCATAATTAGTATAATTGCATGACTGCCTCACTGGTTACCATGTCAGAAGTCGTGGGTTCGATTCCTAATGGGGGGCGCCGTATGTTTGTGATGTCCTCGCTGGGTTACCATTGCACAGGGTATCCTAGTTTGGGACCAGGTCAGGTGATTGTGTTGTGTGGAAGTTATAATAATAATTGCTATTATTAATTGACTATTGAATAGGCTATTCCTTGATACTATTTAGTAGTCTGCTTAGCGATGGCATTGCAATGTCATTCAAATGGTATAAGTTTAACCCGTGCGAATTAAATAGGCATCCCGCGCGAAGGTGTTAGCATCATGCTAGTTGCACGGTTATATCGTCCACCAAAAACAGCGCGCCACAGAAAAATTCTACGGACCTTCTATCAAACGACAGGCTGTCGTTTTATGGCCGCGGCAATATAAATTGTGGGTAGAGTTTTTGTGACTGTGAGTGCAGTTAAACTATGATAAAGCTAATATTGTAGATTGGCTCAGCCGCTGCCTGAGTGCTGTTGGTTAGCAAAATTGTTGTCCGCGGTTGAGTTGACTCATGTACCGTCGACAGCACTTTAACTTTTACACGCGTATAGTCCACTGTCTATTATTACGGGTGAATTTGCAACAAACACGTCAAGGTTGATCAGTCGTTGACTGTATCTGCTGTAACAGCTAAACTAATAGCGAGATGACATTATCTGCACGTTTAATATGCTTAAAAGATAAGGGTAAAACAATACTAACTCACACCTGAATCCCGAAGGGGTGGGAGGGATAGGTAGGTAGGGTTGCCACAATCCTGTCAAAGCACTTTTGCTTTATTAGCATTCATTAGTCGTTGCATGCACGCGCGCCAAAATCGGGTAATTTTTATCATATCCTGTGCTAGTACCCACATACCCTATTTGGTTAAAGTATGTCCGCCTGCGACGTCCCTTATCGGCCCTTACTACACCTACATTTGTTCGTTATACTTCTTTCTTCAATCTTTCTTTCTTCGTCCTCTTCCTGATTAAGAACAAAAATTAAGTTCCTTTTTTATTTTTATTTTTTTCGAGAAAATAGGTAATTTTGTGAGCCTGAGCTGAATATTTCGAGTTGGGCTGCTTTAATTAATTTTTAGAGCGAAAAAAAGAATCAGTCTACGGAGCCGGAAGTACATCATGCACGGAAGTACGTCATCAACTGAGATCCTACGTGCTGTCAGTTTCTAGTGATACCATGACTAGATATAAGAGCTCTAAAACTAATAACACTCCTAATCTGATTATATTCTTTTTGTTGCACTAACCCTTGCTGAGGACAGGTTTTTAAAACTCCTAATCTGTGCAAACGTAAAAGATATATGTATTATATTTGTTATTTTTTGTCGGATTTTATTCACGTGTCAAACGAACGTTAGAAGGTCGAATTAGTCACACACTTATTCACAAAAATACAACAAATCAGTGATACTTACTGACCTTATATAACCTTTACCATGAAGTATCATTCGTAACTATTGTCAATACTTGGGACAATGCCAATACTAATCACTACGTCCTCTTTCAGTCGACAGCGTTCTCTAATTACACTATTGCGTATCCTGTAATTCAAAGCAACACCATACATACTTCTCAAGAAAGTTTCTACTACATTAATGCAATTTTCATGATTATTCTGCCATACTGGCATTTAATATACGACTATGAAATTATTACCAACGCTATCTGCATAAATTAACGGAGACCTTTTCTATTAAACAAATCGACGAGCAAGCTACGTAAAATTTCCATGAATGTAAGTGTTTACACGTGCCGAAACAAATATCGTAAAATAAATTTTATACCTATTTAAAATACATTCTTTCATTTTAAAATTTTCTTTTAATTAGTCACAGAGAAGTATTTAAATCGAGTTTTACCACAATATCGCAAGTGTCTTCAGAAATTGTGTCAATATGGCCACATTTTTTGTTTTTCTTTGGTTACTTGCTTCTACTTTTAATATCATTCAAGCACAAAAATCGGTTACTGTTTTATCTTATTTCAACCTTACTAATTCTCTGGACGTAGATTTTTATACTACAACCGTTCCATGGATCACTGAAAACTTGGGTTTTGATATTAATTTTAATTTTCTGTTTATGGGTCACCCCGGACTGGCGGGTCGCAGAAAATGTGCTCTAGAGGCACTCAAGCCAAACATCTGGTTACAAGCTGATTATATGAAATGTGAGGCCAATGGAAAGTCAATGAAAGAATGCAGACAACAATTCTACATCGACGAAGGTTGTTTCTTCCAATGTGTTAGAAGGAAAGGTAAAAGATTTGCCACGGAAGCTCAACATTTTTACTGGAAACTGAACACCGATAAAAGAACGCCACTGATCGTCTCTCCCAGGCAAAGGTTTGAAGAATATAAAGACGCCAAAACCACGCTCGAAATGTTATGCCGTTTGTTTCGCTGGAAAAGACCTCATGGCTGTGACAATCCTTCGTCAATCGATGAATATACAACAACAGTCCCACCGGCAACTACAACAGTCCCATCGGTAACTACAACAGTACCATCGGAAACTACAACAGTCCCATCGGAAACTACAACAGTTCTATCGACTACTAAAGCAGTCCCATCGGCAACTACAACAGACGTACCAGAAACAACAACAGTCCCGTCGGCAATTACAACAGAACCAACATCTACAGTCCTACCACCATAATTTACAATTAAAACGATACGAAACTTCATAAACGATAATGGCGGCAGAAACGGTAATAGTACGCTGGAAATACCACCTGCAACAGTATATTCATGTGACCATTCAAATGCAGCTTTTAATTGAATTATATTATTTTTATAAATTTTCCATAAATAGGAATTCGTGGAGAAATAAATATATTATAATGAAATGAAATTTATTTATTTCACTTGTTCCGCATTTACATGGTGTAAGTATGATTAACTATCAGTGAAGGTTACATGTGAGAAAAGGTCCACCACCCTCCGTTCCGTACTAGTATAAACTGTATTACGGCAGGGTAGTATCACGTCTCTATAATATCATTATATATGATAGCCTGTCACCATATATTTTATTCAAATCAGTTGTGCACCAATTTTTTTTCTTTTAGGTTCTTTATCGCTATTTATTTGTAGGTTTATTGGGGAATGATAAATAAAATGTGTACAATATAAATGATTTTATTTTGTTATTATATTAGTCAAGGTTTTCATTGCATTTGTCTTAAATCTACATTAGCAAACGTCACATCCTCTTTACCTATCTTGTCTAGTCTCTAGCTAAACAATGAACGCCGCGGTAGAATACCGGCCTCACATTCGGGAAGTCGTGGCTTCGAATCCCGGCATGTACCAATGAGTTTGTTTTCTAAGTTACTTACATTAATTTGTGAAGTTGTAGTAGCATCACCACTCGCTAACGGTGAAAGAAAACATCGTGAGGAAACCTGAGTGTCTGTTTTTTAGCATACCTCAGCATAGCATAAGTATGCTAATACCTACTTTTTATAGATAGATAATATAGACAACACTTTATTGCAGGACCAGGAGAAAGAATTACAAATGGTTACAGAACTAGCAACACCATCAAAGTAATTTACAATGGAATTTATACGAAGATTTCCTTTTATAAGTTGGTCGCCTTCTACTTGTTAACGTGTAAAGCCTGCTTAGCCGAGATAGTTTTCCTCTTAAGTTTATTATACTATGTGCTCCTGCACTGATTTTTTTCACGCTTCTACGTTTAATTTTTTTTTTCAATAATATATGATTATTGAATATTAAGATACATATAAATCTATACCAAATTTCATCTTTCTAGTACTTGTCGACTCTGTGCTAAGCCGTGGACTGGACAGACAGACAGACAGAAAGACAGAAATACGGACGGACATGGCGAAACTATATGGGTTCCTTGTTGACTACAGAACCCTAAGAAAACTTTAAGTTATTCAAAACGAATCATGTTTGACTATCGTGAATAATGTAAAATTTTACCATGACAGCTAAGTTGATCTGCAAAAATTATAAAACCAATAATTTTTAATTAAAAATTTTCTCAACATACTTTAGTTTATCTCTCGAAATACCATGAAATACTCTTGCTCTTGTGTAAATATATTGGATGTGTTTGATCATAAAGAGCGGGTTTTAGGCCGCAAATGTTCCTAGTTAAAGTGCCCGAAGCCAACGAGCGTCTAAAGTATGTTGATGAAGCGAAAGAGATGTCAGAATCGTGTCGAAAGGGAAACTCTGGTCTAGTATCTTGTCTTTCAAAAGTCCCATTGTGTTTCATATTGAGTTGATTAGTCGGACTCGCGCACCGAGGGTTCCGTACTCGCGCTTGACCGTTTTATATTATTTGTCGTTAGAATATTTATTGTAATAAGTCCCACGATTACCCCAGGTTTAATGCCTGTAAGTATTACCATTTATACGAAACAACATAAACAAAAAAAACGGCGAAAAACACGTTTCTTGTATGGAGACCCCCCTCCCTATTTTTTATTATATTTTAAATTTTATTATTTGTTAGGTAATTATTCCGCCTTAATATCACATATTCTGTGAAGATTTCAACTGACTGCCTATTGGACGGACAGACAGACACGCAACGGAGGCAGAGTAATAGGGTCCCGTTTGACACACTTCGGGCATGGAACCCTAAAAACTTCCATAGAACACGATCACTTGTCTTGATAACGCTAGACCAACGAGGCAGGCATATAATATGCTTCTATATGACACAGAGGCGAAACGGCCGATTTCCACTAAAGAGGTGTTTAAGAAAAGGGCTTAACAACGCTAGTGTTACTACGTTACACCAATTTTCCTTAGATCTATAAAACAATTTCAACTAGTCTGTATTTTTTAAATATTTTTAGAAATAGTTTCATTCCCAAATCCAATCCAACGGGCCGTAGCAAGTTGCAGTGCCGACATTTCGCCAGTTACACCAGACTGTTCCACAATATAAATGGTAAAGTTTCACGGTAACGCAAGCGTTCAACGTTAATTGAAAACGTCATGAAAAGTCGCTGCTGCAGGATTGTTTGTGCTGGGCAACCGACTAGGGCTGGGTCATACTAGGCAAACGTTAATACTAAGTAGAGTTGTTCTTGATTTAATGCAGGCTACATGTATACGTCCCACTGTAGGCTACAAGCCTGCTATCAGAAAGAGAGTATTGGCTTAAACACCTCGGGTGTCAGGTATTCAGGTTTCCTCACGATGCTTTCCTGTTAGCAAATGGTATTACTACTTCATTGAATTTAATTCACAAACCGTTCTCGTTATCACATGGTATTACTACTTCATAGAATTAAATTCATAAACCATTCAGACAGCTCTCGTTATCACAAAATTGTTCTCAATACCTGTTCAAAATAACAGGCAGTTTTGTAACGCATTTGGTGCAACGTCTTGATATGGATAACCTCTGAATAGGAGTAGTATAAACGTTACAATTACGGAGCAGAATGGCCAAATTAGATACGGTCCGTGTCCGCATTTTACTGTACTGTAGAGCAAATAGAACAAGACGTCAGTTAATAAGCATAAAACTAAGTTAGTTGTCCTGTAGTTTCCGCACTTATCCTCATATTCGAGCCGTTGTACGTAGCAGGGCTGTGAGATCACTCCAGCCAGCCAATCTCTTTTCAGAAAGCCAGCAGTACTACAATGTCACTTTTGACCTCCCGAAGGGATCTTAGCTTTCCAATGATGGTTTTTCGTCTTTCTTGAACTATCCCCGGCATAGTGGGCTATTGGTTAGTCCCATGGTGTGAAGTGTTTATTCAGGAGGCAATGGATACATAAAATAAATACATCTGTTTTTTTTTTACTTTCTACTGTAACACAGGTTGGAAAGAGAAAGATATTATGACCACAACGCGTAATGATGACTTCCATTTTTGATAACAGGTATTCTGCATACTGTTATGTTATTATTTTATGCTAAGTATATACCTATAACCGTTCTGTTAAACACGCTTCATCTAAGCGACTGACACAACTGGGCTTATCGCTACATTATAGCTTGTGTGAGTACAGTTTTTACATTTTAGTGAACTTGCACCTAAGCGAGTACAATGCGTCCAACAATCCGAAGAAGACTAATTTCTGGAATAGGAAATATATAATTGCACTTAAAAAAAAGTGACGTAAATATAATACATGCAATAATTTATACGATAAATAATAATAATAATAATAATTTTTATTGACAAAGTTAATTACAGTTCAGGAAGCACTTACAAAATTACAGTTTATCTTACATAGCTAGTTAAGTCCCTGACTCCTAAACTAGGGGACCCTGTATCTTAGGAGTCAGTTTCTTCCTTCAGTACAAGTGGGATTTTACCGTACAATAACTGATACTTACATTATTCTGTCTCTAGTCAATAAGTTTTATAAATTTTGAGATTGGAATTAAAATGAATTAATTTCTCGAAACCATAAAAAGTAAAATTAAACAATAAGGATGCTAAATGTGTATTATGCATGCATGTTTGTGTGCGTGTGTGTGTGTGTGTGTGTGTGTGTGTGTGTGTGTGTGTGTGTGTGTGTGTGTTTGTGTGTGTGGTCTAATACTTATTTTAATACGGAAAGGATAGCTTCTGTCTCAGCATAGCTAAGTTTGAGCAGATATTTGTGTAGCTTTATTTTACAGAGATATAGAGGGAGGGGATGTGTATCTAGAATTTTGTTAAGTTTGTTGTAAATTTGCGGGCACAGAACGGCACAAAAACGTCTATAAAAAGCAGTATTGCATTTTTCAGTACGGCATATTTTGTCATTTCTTCTAAGGCTATAATAATATTGGGAGTCGAAGTTAATAGCCAAGTGTTGCTTAAGAACAATTTTTAAGACAAACAATTGCCGCACTGTCAACACCTCGCTCAGGGAATATAGTTCGTTAGTTGGAAATCGGAACGGTTTGAAGTGCATCACTTTAAGAACTGATCTCTGAGCACGCTCTAACTGAATTAGTCTAGTCTTGCAAGTTCCACCCCAAACAGACACACAGTACGATAGAATAGACTGAACCAGGGAATAGTAAACCGATTTAAGCAATCTAGAGTCAGTAACATGGCGTAGGTTTTTAAAAACCCATATAAGTTTCCGAGTCCTGGCCGTCAGAGCTTCAATCTGATTTTTCCAAGAGAGGTGGCAGTCTAGTTCTACTCCAAGATATTTAACCTGATTTGTTCTCTCTACACTTTTACATACACAGGGAGTTTGAAGAGATTGAGGATGACATCTGTGTGCCCTAATAATAAAGTCTTCTGATGGTTGGGTTTTCTTACCAATTGTAAATGCAACGTATTTTGTTTTTTCTGTGTTTAGGGTAAGAAGATTTAGGTCTAGCCAGTGGATGACTTCTCTTAAACCTTGCTCAGCAGTCTTACGAGTCACATCCCATGTCTTTCCCTCATAAATCAGAGCCGTATCGTCAGCAAAGGTGAAAATTTTACCAGCAGTAGGAGAGTGAAGACATAGCTCATTTATATAAATGAGGAAGAGACTAGGCCCGAGTACACTGCCTTGAGGGGTTCCGTATGTGACGTAGGTGTCGGAACTTACAAACTTGTAAATTTTGACACATTGGCACCTTCTTGTCAAATAGTCCCTAAAAAGTTGTAACGGGATTCCACGAATGCCTATGTTTTCCATTTTTTTAAGCAGGATAGGGATAGAAACAGTGTCAAATGCTTTTGCCAGATCTAGAAAGATGCCCACACATTTTTTCCCTTTGTCTAAATTTCCTGCAATATAATTAACCAGGTCACATGCAGCACCCTCTGTTGATTTTCCGGCTCTAAATCCGTACTGCAAATTTGACAGGAGCTTTTCATTCTCTAGGTAGCTCATTAGGCGTACATTTATTAGTTTTTCAAGGATTTTAGAGAGAGTTGTTAGAACTGATATTGGCCGATAATTGTTAACACTGCTTCTATCCCCCTGCTTATGGATAGGCGTAATTTGCGATTTTTTAAAAGCTGTTGGGAATACTCCTTGGTCCAAACATAGGTTGTAGACATAGGTTAAGTATGGTAGGATAAACGGTGCTGCTTTTTTAAGAAATTCACTTGAGATGCCATCATACCCCGTTGCTACATTGTTTTTTAAGTTTCGTATGATGCTGAGTATTTCAGTTTCTTCAGTGTTTAACAAGACAAAAGATCTAGAATGTGTTTGTGTTTGAATAGATTTCTGCGTTTCATCCCTAGCCGGTATTCCATCAGCAAGGCGTTTCCCTATGTTTGCGAAGTAGCTATTCACATCATTTACAGCATTTTCGGGTATCCGGTCGTGTAGAAGCTCCTTAGGTGTGTTTGTTTTTTTTGTTTTTCCTGTTATAAGTTTAATAGTTTTCCAACTTTGCTTAGCATCTTTACATTTATTAAATTCTGCTCTATAATAATTATTCTTTAGTTTTTTTACGAGATTATTGAAAAAATTTCTGTATCGCTTGTATGAAGTCTGCGCTATATAGTTTTCCGGTGCTTTACTTGCTATTTTGTGGAGTTTATCTCTATGCCGTTGGCATCGCAAGAGACCTGGTGTAATCCATGGCTTGATAACACGCTTTCGACGAGGAATAGTAGCAATTGTTGTATTCCCATCTAATGCGTCTTTAATTGAAGATATTAAATAATTTGTAGCTGAATTTGGATCTTCAATGGTATAAATAAATGATAGATCAGAGTTTGTAAGATCAGCAATAGCTTTGTCGTAATCAATTTTGTGATATGTTGCTGCTGGTTTGTCCAGGGTACTTTTTGAGAGAAAATTAAGCATAACCGGTTGGTGATCAGTAATTAATTCTTAGAACACAAACGACTGAGATAATGAACTAGTTTTAAGAAGAATATGATCCAGGCAACTTAGTTCACGAGTTGGAATTGTGTGGGCCGGTAACAGACCGTGTTCAGCTGCTAGGTTGAGGTAGTTATTACTATGTGGATCTGAATTATGGGGTGATATATTGATATTTATATCACCAATGACACAGATGTGTTTATAAGCACTAAGTTTAGATAAAAGGTTATCCAGCGATGCCAGAAATGTATCAGTACTACGAAAGGAAGGTGAACGATAGATGGCTACAATCACTAATTCGTTGTTTACTTTTATAACTAAACAATTTGCTTCATCAAATGGTGGTTCATCAATTGTGCAGTCCAGTTTGTCGCTCGTGTAGACCACTATACCATCATTTTGATTTTTGCAATGCTTGGTAGATGATAGGTTGTATGCTTCAAGTTGTGGCAAAATTTTATGTGTTTGGAACCAAGTTTCCGTCAGAATTATAATATCACACTCAATATCTAGACTTTTAATGAAGACTTGGAAGGGGTCTAGATTTTTATACACACTACGAATATTCTGTGTAATAATTTTGATAGATTTATCACCGTACTTTAATTTATGTTTCAACTCCGCAGCTTCTATTAGCTCTGATTGAGATATACAGAAATTATCAATCTCGTTTGATAGATTATTTAAATTATCCATAATAAAAGACAGAAAAAGATACTAGAACTGACGACAAGTACTGAAAATTGTGTTTAATAGTTGAAAAACCAAATACGACTAGTAGACTTTTGATATTATATGGCATATATGTGTATGGGTATATTGTTGTGTGTAATTGTATTTTTATTAAGTATGTTGAGGTGTGGATGAGTGATTGTGTTTTTGTATTTGTATTAATGTGGATGTAAGCTTGTGTTGTTTTATAGAGCAACATTAATGATAGGAAAGCAAATAAGAAAGGCATGCACTTAATATTTATAATTACAACTAGTCACTTAGTAGACAGTTTATCAAGGTCCATTTCAGTCTCGATTCTAATTGCAGGTTTCCCTTCTGACTTTCTCAGATAGATTTTGCCGTTTACGAGCCAGCAATAATCGTATTGATTATTCTTAGCAAATTCGCGGCATTTAAAGTGGAGCTTTCGGCCTTGCGCTGTTAGAGACTCCGAGATGTATATAGGTTTCGGAGGATTTTTGGATTGGATCACCGAAGTGCTGAGCTTATTTCCTTTGTGAGTTGTGTTGTAAGTCTTGTAACTTTTCAAGATTTTGTCTTTTTTCATGATAGTGGTAAACTCCAGAATAATCGGTTTATTCTCAGTTTTTGTATATAAATAGAGTACGATAAAATTAAACTCATTGTCTATCAAACATTGTGTAGCCAAGAAATTAAAAACATAGGTACATCTAAGCCAGCCGTTGCTTAACACCCTGGTTCACGGCAGAAATAATAGTTGCACATAAAAGATACTTTTCGCATATCACAAATACTATTTCCTTAACAAAAATACTAGTTACATTACAAAATTTATTACCATTTCTTTTGGTGCGTAGTGTTTTATATGCAAATAATATTTTTGGTAGAGCTCTAATATATTATTATGTTCGAAAAAATCAGCATATTCTCGTGTCCGGTTAAGTTTAATCTTGTACTTTGCTGATGGAAATTGATTTATTTAGAAGGTTTGAATTCCAATTTGTGTGCAAGAGCCGGAAAACTTTGTAACACTCTACGAAAATACGGTCTGAGCTGTGGTAGCGGAGCGGTAGAACGCCGGCTTCTCATTCGGGAGGTCGTGGGTTCGAATCCCGACATGTACCAGTGACTTTGTTTTCTAAGTTACGTACATTTGTGAAGTTATAGTAGCAATACCACTCGCTAACTGTGAAGGAAAACATCGTGAGGAAACCTTAGCGTCTGAGGTATTTACATACCTCCGCACTTGCTACGTACAATCTTGGCTAGTTTTCAAGTTGTAATATTAATATTTATAAGTCTAATAATAGTCGTGGTAACAGTATTGTTGTTTATTAGAATAAGCCAATAGTGCGAACCTGTGAGTGCTGTGCGCACCTATAATTGGCACAAACGCCAGCCCTCTGTTAATTACGTTTAGTTACCCTTTAATGTGTTTGTGCTGTTGGTGTGCCTTAATAAATAAAATAAAATAAAAAATACAATGGCTCAACTACGAGGCTAAGTGCGGAAAATCTCCAGTCGAACTAGAACTAGAAAATACGGTCTTAAAAGTACTAACGTTTATTTTAAATACTCAGTAGAAACATCTCCTTTCGGAATTTTCGGGGATGTTTACACACCCTTCAAGTATAACGAAAATGTTGAAAGTGAAACTGTAATAAAAGTGTTGGATACTAATTTTGTAACAATAGAGACTAATGCTTAAGCATAGAAAGTTTTGATTGCGCTCATGGGATCTTGTTAAGTAGGTACTCATAACAGCTAACGTATTGAGAAAAGATGGTCAAAGTGAATTTTTTTTACTGCCTTTCTTTTTCACTACAAACACGACCCGAAGGTCGAAGTATACTTTGACATTCAACAAAAAAAATGTGAATTCTTTACGCTGAAATTTTTTTTTTCATTTCTGAGTACTAAAACAAATCGACCAATGGCCGTAAATGCCCAATATTAATAAGCCTAACCGCACTCTAAGATTTGGTTAAGCTCCGGCTTACTTAACCGGTCGTTATCGGCGGTTCACAGTTGGATGAGTCTCTCGTAAACTTACTCGAAACTTCGATGCACTTTGTTTGAGAACACTGAAGGAGTGTTGACGGAATTTAATAGGCGGTGTTAGTGGCGTAACTGTGAAGTAGAAGTGGTAAGGTAGCAAGCATCTTCCCACTACGGATCAGCTGAGCAGATAGGTCCTTAGGGATCAGATGCTTAGGGTAATACCCCAAGACATGTCTCAGGCATCCTGTACTTAACTCGTACGACCCGTCCTTTTTGTATTGTATTTAAAGATTTAATTAAAAGAAAATAAGAAACAGGTTAACAAATTTGCCAAACTGCGCAGCTTGAGGGCCAGTTTCTTAATTGAAAATTTCGTTATGTAAATAGTTATAATATAATAATAATCATCTTTATTTGACAGAAAATACACAGAAAAGCAAATTTAACATCTTGCTACAATATGGTATGACATTAAATTAAAGTTACTTGTTATTTACGATGCGTGCTTCTGATACCTGTGCTAGGAAAAAATCCTGTATTACAGATACCAGTGCCCTCCAAGTAATGTGTAAGCAACTTCATAACGTATACATAATAATGTGGTAAACAAGTTTTAAGAATCACTATTAACAATACCAATGAGCTTGCACTGAAATTTTATAATGCTGGGCAAAAACATACCTTTAAACGTTTAAATTTTATTCCACAATAATTTTTTATTGCAACTGTGTGTGTGTGTGTGTGTGTGTGTGTGTGTGTGTGTGTGTGTGTGTGTGCGTGTGCGCGTGCGTGCGTGTTCGCGTGCGTGCGTGCGTGCGTGCGTGCGTGCGTGCGTGCATGCGTGCGTGCGTGCGTGCGTGCACCAAACAAAATAAAAACAATAATCCACAAGCATTACTTTAGTGCTGTCTCGTCGAATTTCGCAGAAAAGAGCGTGACAGAACGTTACTTAAGTATTTACTTAGTGAAATTCTATATTCAGAAACCGGGTCCAAGTATTTTTGCTTTGCTTAAGTATTTGAGCATTTGTCAGAAACATGTTGATGGCGAATAAAATAAGTTATATGCATTACAAACACTCTTTTTTCATGTGTGCCGTGTCCTGTTGGAGGTTGGCCACATCAGCAGCCCATATACGTCCCACTGTAGGGCATAGGCCTTCTCTCGGAGAGAGAGAATGGGCTTAATCACCACGCGTGCCCACCGCGGTTTGGCGATTTCAAGCGCTGAGGTATGTGTATAGCTCAGACACTCAGGTTTCCTCACGTTGTTTTCCTTCACAGTGCTACACAGGCTAGTGTTGTTGCTACTATAACTTCACAAATGTACATAACGTAGAAAACAAAGTCATAGGTACATTCCCACTCTGGGAAGTGAACCTGGGTCACTCGTTTCAGAGTCCAATGTTCTACCTACTAGGCTACCACCACTCTGGCGATGGTGAATTAATTAAGTTGTGAATTAATATAAATTACAAAAACCCTTTTTCCTTCCGCGCAGTGTCCTGTTGGAGGTTGGCAACAAAGGCTATAAACAAAAATATAAAAACAAACATTAAGTGCCTAAGTATATAGAAAATACTTACCTAATTATATAAAAATGGAGGGGGGGGGGTTACACATTAAAACAATTAAATGTGTCAAAAATGTAATCTTCGAAAAGATAAAGGGATTAAAACGATATTTTTAATAATTATTTTAAAAAAAGCTTGGTAAAAGAATTTAACTACCAATGCTAGTTTTGATAGATTTGTAACTAAGGACTCCCATTAGAGGAGAACACGGGGTATCAAATCCCAGGATGTACCGACGACTTTGTTTTCTACGTACATTTCTGAATGTTAATACCAATTACTAACGGTGAAGAAAAAAACATCATTTAACCTTAGCGTCGCTAATCCGCTGTGGGCACGCGGGTGATTAAGCCTGTAAACTCTTTCTCTGACAAAAGGCCTGTGCCCTGCAGTGAGACTAGGCTATTTATGTATGCAACTTGGGACGACACAGAGATTTTAACAATAACACACACTTTTAACGTGTTCAAGCGTTTAGAAGTTATGGTGAAAAAAAGAACCACGGAGACATACTTACATAAACCCAAAAACTAACACTCACGCACTCTTGTAAACAAAGAAAAAACCGAATAAGTGCGAGTCGGACTCGCCCACCGAGGGTCCAGTACAAATTTGTAGTTACACGATATTATAAATAATTAGGAATAGAGTCTCGCAGTTTTTTCCGAGCTTTTTAAGAACTTCAAAGACTATTTTTTATGATTTTATAACATATTTATATT
The DNA here is from genome assembly GCA_947308005.1 of Yponomeuta malinellus. Classification (NCBI taxonomy): domain Eukaryota; kingdom Metazoa; phylum Arthropoda; class Insecta; order Lepidoptera; family Yponomeutidae; genus Yponomeuta; species Yponomeuta malinellus. The sequence continues at coordinate 6,040,500 of OX371006.1, read as the reverse complement.
TTTCAGAATTTTCCCTATACTTGTAATGTAACACAATATTACTTGCCAAATTTCATAGTTCTAGGTCAACGGAAAGTACCTTACAAAATTTGATTCCTTTGAGTGTCGAAATATAGGTACGTTTTTTGCGACATAAACGGCCGTCTATTTTTAACTTAACTTAAAAGTTTGATTTTTTCACAGCTTCAAAGAACTGTAAACTTTAATTTATGGTTTTAATTTCAATTTGATACCTCCACGCGTTCCCGAAATAAAGGGTCTTGACAGACTGTCGGACGGACGGACGGATGGACGGACAACAAAGTGATACTATAAGGGTTCCGTTTTCTTCTTTTGAGGTACGATACCCTAAAAAAATAATCGTTGGAACAAACAGCCATAAATGATTAAGAAGCTGTCACTAGCTAGGATACAGGCAGGACTTAGCGTTCTACATTCACCAGCGCTGCCGTGCAAAAACGACACTACAATGCCTGTGCAGGCGCGCATTCAGGGTCGTTGCATGGGTGCGTTGAAATAACGTAATATCTTAGACCATGTCTTTGTTTATCATGGTGAGACTGCAGTCAAGTGCTAACAAGTCGTAATAAAAAATATATTACTGAAAACATCAGCTTAAAGAAAATATTATATACTTGTTATGTCAGCATAAAAAAAAATGCACAATGGTATCTAAACTAGTTTCATATCCGTTTGTTATAACTAAGATTTGCGTACTTTGCCTTGTAGTTGGGCCATTGTATGTAGTTTGCCAAATAATATACGATAATAGCCGTCACTAGCTAGAATACAGATAGAACTTATCATTCTGCAGCCTCCAGCACCTACATTTAGTTAATGCATCGTAAAACAATGACAACTTCGTAAACGGGTCCCTCAGAGTACCTACCCTACCAATGACCACTAACTTTCAATGATCATCGGCACAAATTAAGTCTACTGTGAGTTTATTTAAGAAAAAAATAAATAAAGGTAGGTAGGTATTGTAGAAGCATAATTTGTAGTTCACCCAAAATGTCCTGGTCATGAAACTGGGCACCGACTACATATTATACTTCTACAATACCTACTGACCTCATCCAAGTGGCAGGAAGGCGCTGGATGCAGGCCGCTTCCAACCAGTCTTTTATGGAAATCCATGGAGGAGGCCTATGTCCAGCAGTGGACTTCTTGTGGCTGAATGATGATGATGATGATGACAATACCTACATGTATACATACTTCTAATTTAAAGGTATTCTTTTAAATTATTTCTAACTTTTTAGTGCTGTAGTGTTTTGAAGTCGGTTATTATTTTTTATTTAATTTTGTTTTTTATTTTTCAAGTTTTACGGAGCGGGAGAACAATAAACAAGTCTCTTGTAACCATAATTTACCCTACTTCATTCGTTGCTTTAAAATTTTAAGTTCTCAATTTCCATTTCCGAAAGTCTTCACCAAAACGTCACCAAATTACCTTGGGATTACTTTAACACTATTTTATGAAACATACGGATATTAATAAAGGATGGGCCCCATTAGGCCTTATTTACTGCTGTCCATTGAAGAGTTCTGTTCTCAATCGGAAGTTACCTATATCTATTCGAACAAAAAAAATATTATCGAAATCGGTTAAGATAAATAAATAAAAATTTGACGGACTCCTTTTTTGAAGTCGGTTAAAAAGCAATTGCTTAGACCTTTCGAATATAGCTTTTATATACCATACTAAGTATGGTATATAAAAGCTATAAGTAAGTAAGTACTAAGTATGGTATATACCTACTAAAATACTAACACACTAAAATTACTAAATACTAAAATTCAGATATTATGCGTCTCAAAGTTCTTAAAGTCTTATACTCACCTAATATTCGTGAACTTTGAGACGCCTAATATATGAATTTTCAGTGTTTAAAATTGGTCTGTACGTTAAGTAGATAATACCACTAATTCCCAAAATACAGGACCACCTAGTTTGATAATTAGCCGAATTGATAACTGCACCAATAGCCTTGAAGTGTTTGATTTGTGAAGTCCTCAAGGATTATATTATGCTATCTATTAATTGTTTCTTTATGGTGAGAAATAAACTTTACACTGAGTACCACTCTGTACCCGACCTACTTCCAGCCTTCATTACTAACGCAGGAAAACGTCGACGGCAGACAATAGCAGGACACGCGGCCCATCCAGTGAGCTCAAAATACGTTGCCGCGCGCCCACACCGCTCCACAGGAAGCTATATTGTCAAGCCAGCATTGTATCCCGCGCTGATAGGTAGGGACGTTGTTGCCGCTCGGGTGACAATCGAACGACAGGAGTAATTCAATAGCGAGTGTTTGAATGTTGTTACTTTGTTACTCGTGTTGTGCGATTGTAGAGTAACGCTACAGGGGAAATAATTGGTTTCTAATGGACATGTCAAATGTTTTTGTTTTTTTTGTACGAACTTTGGCCAACTGACAGCAGCTCGTAATAGGAGATTAAGAGATTACTGACTAAGAGGCACGTTTCGGCAAAAGGTAAAGTGAGAGGGAACGTACTTACGTTTTTGGTTTTACCACACGAGAAAGTTGAGACGGTGATATGTGGCGCAGATTGCGCCCGAGGGCATAATTATGCGCACCAAATCCTGTCGGAATCCTGTCGTTTGCGATAGCAATTAGTATGGAATTTGACAGTTAGCCGATTGTAGTCGGTCAGGATTTGGTGCGTGTAATATAGAAGCAGCTCCTATATTACGATGAAGAATATCAATCAATCAATCATATATTTATTGTCATAAATTACATGTGCAGGGTTGTTCATATTATATACATGTTACGATGATAATACGATGCTTTTTATGGAGCCTAAATACGTACCTGAGCGCGTAGTCTATTTAGTGACTTCCACGTTGCTTAATATCCGTTACCATGGATTCGCTAAGTGTGTGTACACCACCATCCAAATGGACTCAATTTTAGTTACTAAGATGATCCACTCTGTCCAAGCATACACAAAGATCGTGAAAACGCGGCTTAAACCAATGAACCCCGACAATAACTTGCTTAGAACTTGTAATACTTTATTCGCGCAGAAACTAAGATGCCACAATACGTGACGGTAATGTAGATAGTGTTTAGTAACCCTAATAATTCTTAACTTTACACTAACACACAAATAACTAATAAACATCTTCCTCCATAATTCTCAGGTGCATGCGGCAGGTATTTTCAATATCTACCAGATCGCGAGATTCCCGGAAGTGACGTCACTTTATCACGGCTTGCTAATGTAATGTCAGATGCACCGCCCGAAGGTAAGGTGTTTTCCTATCTGATCCATTTTGCTTAAATACTTGGATCTATAAACTGCACATTGATAAATCCCATGTAAGTAGTCAGAAGTCCTTTTAATAGTTGCAACATTAGGGAACTTGCCTCAAACTAAGATTGATGTGGCATTGTAGTGACATTATAGGAGTGCTGTGAAATACCATGGAAGACTAGAAAAACTAAGAAAAACTGTAAGAAAACAAGTATATATTTTATTTTCTACATTTCAAAAGAGAGGCCTATAAATGCGTATAATCAAGGTGCACTAGGTGAAAATAAAAAATGAACCTATTAATTTCTAACAAAAATATCTCAAACTAAGACGTATGAAAGTGTCGGAACGCTACATCTCAAGCGGATATCGATTTTGTCGACTGAATAGGGAATATAGCAGTTAAGGGCAAGATAAAACGTATCCCACAGTGGCGAGCGTGCAATGAGCGAATAATGAATGTTCATAAAATTAAACAGGTTTGATAGGTCGTGGATCGTGGCAAGTGGCGAATCCCAGTCTCCACCTATCTCTCCGGAATATATTAATGAATTAACACCTGTAGGCGTGAGTTTATGTATGTTTGTATTCTTTTTTATTATTCTGAGTAATTGGATATTTCCCGGGGCACAACTCTATGAAAATTCCTCATAGGTAGTCAGGATGCGATGAGCGATGGACACTTAAGAACCTTTTTTTAAACATTGAATTGGTTTATTTGGCCCAAATCCGAAGATTTCTCTCGCGTCCTCCGCCAAAGAGACATGAAAAATATATAAAAAACTCTAGGCTGGCTGGAAAAAAAATCTTTTAAAATAAGTCCGCCTTTGCACGTAATTATTATCACTAGCCTGTTATTTAAGTTAATTTTTTGCCAATTAATGTTTTTACAGTGTAACAAACAAACAAAAACGTCCATGCACACTCAAGTTATTTGACTGACATTATACAAGACTAACAGCTGATTTGCTACTGGTCCTAAGAACTACGAGTAGTAGTCCGTAATGAGAGTATTTTTGCTAAGTACCGAACGAGAAGAGCCCGTAACTAGATGCCTGGGATGCCTCTTCGGACAGGGAATTGGTTTTTAAAGTGCATGTTGGATATAGACGGAAGTGACTTGTGAGGTACCACACCTCATCAAAATTTAGTAATACTAGTCAAATCAATCAAATCTCTGAAAATATAGAAGTGAAAACTGAATGAAAAAATCCTCCAGAGTTTATATAGATTGAAAAAGAAATCATATTATTTGTCTTAAGATTTGTTTTTGCACAAAATTGGTCCCCTCCGGGATACAGGAGTGAGTTTACGTATGTATGCAGAGTTTACAAAAAAGTAATAGTGATTATTGAAACCTGAGACCCGGAACCTAAAGCCAAAAACTAGAGACTGTGATATTTGTACATAATAGTATTAAGTTACACAATGTCAATGGCTTTCCTAAAACTAACTAAATAAATAAATAAATATCACATTCCCGAAATCGTTTTATGAAAATAACAAAATACAAAAAAACCGACTCCAGAGCTAGCGACCTCACAATGAGTACAATGTTTAATTTGGATATAGCCCTATTAGTAGTTAGATAGAAAGAATATTCTTTATTGAATGTAAACCAGGAATTAGACCAGTTAATGCTCAGCAGTCGTATTTTTTTGCTATTATTAATTTCAGTTGTTTTATTTGTCTTTTTTTAGCATCAGCTCCACCTAGTGATGAGGAGCCAGATTAAACCCTAGCAAGACTAGAAGACGCTATCACCACCTAGTAACTATGAAGGGAACTTCTTGCAAAAAGAGATAGGTAATTTTATTAAGGTGTTGTTTTTTTTTAGTTTTGTACAAATTTTTAGCCTCTAAATACGTTTTTAATTTAAAAAAGTCTTATGTCTCCCGCGCTATTAGGTGCCTACAAAAAACCCGACACATCATCATTAATAATACTGTTTTCCCCAATAAAACTAACATTCCCTCAAAATATTGCTAGCGATTTGAAAATCACGCTATAGAAGACGTATTATAAACAAATCACTCGAAACTCATTCAAACGGCTTCATCCAACTTGAACCGAGTTCAGCAAACTATTCGATATGAAATAAGTGCAATTAATACGACCGGGTATTAATCACGGAGATTCTCGAAGTTTCCGACCACTCGCCAAGTTTCCGAGATACGATACTCTTGATAACAGCTTGGCCACGGTCTCTGGCGTTGCGACTAAGTTGAACGATAGTTTTATTAAGCAACAATCAATTAATTCTTTTTTAAAATAAAATAAATAACGACAAATAACTTTACAATAGATGGTTTTCACAATAACATAATTTATATATTTAATAATGCTTTTATTCCACTTAAACTGTATAATACGGTGGACTTAATTCCATTACCATTTTTATATTTACTTAGTTTCCCCCATATATACGAGATAATAACATACAAACTACTGCACCACCTTTGTGAACCTAATGACTAGCCTTGTACCAATTAATTGTTCGCAAATTTTTTGAAACTAGTAACTTCGACTCGTAACAAGATTTCTCAATTACCTATAATTTTTAACATAATTTTACGTCAATACTTAAAAGTAAAAGTCTAAATAGATGGTGTTTTCAATTACTAATTACATCCCCGCGGCTTTTAAACCACAAAACAAGATCTCAATCGATTCGTCGTGTTTGCGAGAGTGTCATGGCTATAATGAAATCAACATTGCAAAAAAAAATAATAATCACTAAAGGCAGAAATAAAAATCTGGAATGAAAATAAACCAACAACCCGACTGCTGAGCATTAAGGGTGTCCAGGGAGTAAAACTAGTGCCACCGAAAAAAATCATATTATCTTTTTTTGCAGATCAAATTTTCAAAAAGTGTCTGGACAATCTCTCCATCATGTTAACAGTAATAGTAGGACCCATAGCCCTGAACCTAAGGCAAACAACCTAGGACTAGATAGCATTAACGCCCGAAACGACCGCTCCTGGCATAAATGCAATCTAGTCCCAGGTTCGTGATTCTCAGCTCTTTGTCGTGGGTCCTCAGAGTCACTGTTAACATGATTGAAAGATTGTAGTGATAAAAGAAAATTTGATCTGTAAAAGAAAGGTATGAGCCCCTTAAGTTCTAAGCAGGCGGCACCCAAATTCAACATTGTAACATTGCGACGTAACGAGATTGGTCCTGCCTGCTTAGTAGTTGATGCTAGTTGAAGCTCAGCAGCGGGTTGTTGATTATTTTTATTTATTTTATTTATTTATTTTATTTTATTAGGAAAACTAACAGCTTATCACTAACACAATAAATTACACACATAGATACAGGAAGCCAACAAAAAGTTTTCACAGCTAGCAATATTTTGAGCAATTATAACAGTTTTTTATTTATTGAATACCAGCTTTTGCCTGCGACTTCATCCGCATGGTATGAGTAATTTCCGGGATGGAAATTATCCTATGTCCTTCTCCGGTACTCTTACTATCTGAATACCAAATTCCTTCTAAATCCGTTCAGCCGTTATTGCGTCATTCAATAACAAACATCCAAACATCTTCACAAACTTTCACATTTATAATATTAAGTAGGATTGATGGTACTAAAGAAATCGTTTTTATGTGTTTGGTTATTTCAGTATCACGTTGTAGGTATGTATTTATAAGTATATTTTATTGACTTAAAAGAACATTTTACACATTAATCTGTGGAATTCTAAAGGACCCAATCGGTCCATCATTACAATGGTTTTTAATTTTGTTTAAATCAGGCCCCACAATACCAATCGCTTGGTTTGACTGTTGGAGCAGTCTCGTTTACAATAAACATAGTTTTATATAGTACTCTTACATAAGAAGCTGTACATACATTAGCCCTTTCTGTTAATAAGAATTAACTTATCATCGCATACTTATCTATGCCATCATCATATATTAGATATTGTGCTGTCACGAAATCGTCGCGGAGTTGATAAAGACAAGTCGATGAAATGCCCGAAATAAGCTGACTGTGTCTATTCATAAGAGCCCAATCCCCTTTCAGTTGGAGAATGTCATCCTCACCTCAATCGTGAAACTTGGATGCAATCAACGGAGTTTCCTCGCCGCCCGGACCGGACAAACAGTAGCGTATACTATGTTCCAGTTCTAATTTCCGGAGACGTATCCTACTGTGGGAACTAGGGCGTCATCTCAATAATGCAGCCTATATACGTCCCTCGTCCCTCGAATCGCTCGTAGCCCCGGCTGCCTGAGTGATCTTAAACGATCACGAAGGTTAAGCAACACTGGGCGCGTTCAGTGCATGGATGGGCCGCCGTCTATGCCTAACGCTAGTGGCATTTTTCCGAGCGGTTCCGTGCTTCGCAAGGCACGTTAAGCTGTTGGTGCCGGCTGCCGTCGATAGATGGCAGTCGTTAAGCCAAGTCAGAGGCCTTAGGGCGGCTTGACAACTTCTGACAGTAGACGAGCCACTAGTCTACAAGCCTCCACCAATCCGGACTTGGCCCCCGTGGTGGAGTATGGCCTATACCTTCCTCAGGGAAGAGACCCGTGCCCCTCGGTGGGGACATAATGGGTTGATGATGATGATATACGTCCCACTGTAGACCACAGGCCATCTCTCAGAGAGAGAGAGAGTATAAGCTTATTCACCACGCGTGACAACCGCGAATTAGCAATGTCAAGCGTTGAGGAACGTAAACACCTCCGACACTTAGGTTTCCTCACAATGTTTTTCTTTACAGTAATCGAGTGCTATTCCTACACCTTATTGTGTGAAATTGTTGTTGGAAATAGTAGGCTAATTTTTTGTTTTCATTTTCACGTAAACAAATGTAAATGAACAACTCTGTAAGATGACAGTTGCTAGTCAATATGTTTATGAGAGTATTGTGTAGTACATTGTGCGCTCCATTTTGTTTGCATGGAATACAAACAAAAACGAAACGGAATTTCGTTTGTAAGAAAAGTTTATTCTTAAATGGTTTTGTCTCCATTATTAATAAAGTTAAAACGTATTTTCGACAGGTTATTAGAAAGAAAGTACTATCTAAGCATTAATTCCATAAAAACTCGTACTAATGGATAGATAATGAAACTGAAACTGCTTAAAATCAAGTTTCTGTCTTTACAGCTTCAAGACGTAGGAAAATTATAGAATGGTGTTCATCTTGCCCTAAACATTCCAGCATGTGCCGATTTCACTAACAAAACTATTCGCTCTTTTCGGTTGATCACGAATTGAATACCTACGCAAGTGTGTGCAGATTCCAGAACCCCGGCCATAATCCAATTAAATAACAGTATAATTAAAAATAAGCTTTACATCCACTGGCTTGGTCAAATCTAATTCTTTTTACTTTATCACAAAAAATCTTCCTCATACGTAGTGAACGTATAGAAAACGCTGAATATTACATTAACATTTCTGCCACGTTTTGAGGCCGCTATTTATGTAAATTGCGTCCGCGCACCCGATTAAGTTGTTTAGCAAGTGAGCCGCCCGGTGGCGAAATTACAGTAATAGGGCCTTGATTAATGACTCTGCGGTTTGATAGCAGCCGCTAGATTTTCAGCTTAAACGCAAGAATGTCGCGTTTTATATAAAAAAATCCATGAGAGAGGCCCATTTCTTTAAGGTTTTTCTTTAACACGACTGTGTAAACAAAAACGATGTCTAATGTATTCAGGGGTCATGTAACGGGCCTACGTTTTCTTTTATAGAGCGTTCATAATTAAAACTATGCATAAAAAGTCACACTTTACAACTAGACAAACATTACAGCCACAAATGTTTTGTCAAAATTAAAAACTATGAATGAATTATACAAAAACATCAAAACATCAAGAAACTATGTATTTTTGTCCATTTCTTGATTTCATCATAACTTTTTGATAGTTCTTTTGGATTACATGCTTGGTAGAATCTCTAAATCTTCCCGATTATCATGAGGTGCTTAAACTGGCTGTCAAGCGTTTTGATTTGATTTTTATCTATCCATTCATTGTTCATCGCACCAGTACAGCTCGCGTAAGATCTTTGTTTCCGTGTTATTGTCACATAAAGAAAAGAATCTAGCACCATTTAGGTGATGCCATCTCGAAAAACTTTTGCCCTATTCAAACACATCTTTCCTGATAGCGATACAGGTATCTTATGCATCTATCTGAAAACTTCAACCTTGTGCCACATTGGGTTACTCCTAAAGTAACTTGATTGATCTACCGCATTATGACATTACCCTTATCGGTGGACTTACACGGCAAAATGGCGAGTATTTTGGTTTGTAATAATCTGTCCATTTTAATTTATTGACGCATTTATTAAGTTTTTATTTCAGAATCCTCATTCGTAACTTTATAACTTCTTCTTTTTAAATTCTTTGAAATTTGGTGTTGGTAGAATCTCTATATCTTCCTGAGTATCATGGTTTGCTAGCTGACTGTCAAGAGTTTTAATTTGTAATTGCTTATCCATGCATCGTCATCAGTATCACACAAAACGAAGATAATATATATTTTCATATTTTCGTATCTGTCCATTGAATTGATGTTTTGAGTTAATTGAGTTTACCTTACCAAACGTAAGATTAGTTGAAAACAACATTGTACTCGGAAAAGAAAAACTAGAATTTGAAGAAGATACCGTTTTTCTAGGCATCACAATCGATTCAAAATTGCAATGGGTTCCTCATATTGTAAAACTAGCACACAGGCTTAGTTCTGCAGCATATGCAGTCAAAAGAATTAGAGAGCTCACTGACGTTGCAACTGCTAGGCTTGTTTATTTTAGTTACTTCCATAGTATTATGTCCTACGGCATACTACTGTGGGGTCGGGCAGCAGACATTGAGACAATCTTCATCTTACAGAACAGAGCCATCCGATTTATTTAAAAGTTAGGTAGTAGGGATTCGCTAAGAGATTTCTTCAAAGAAACCAACATCTTAACAGTTGCATGTCAATACATTTATGAAAATATTATGTACGTTAGAAAAAATATCAAAGACTTCGAAAATGTTGGTGGCCACCATAATGTTAATACTAGAAATAAACATAAATTGTCATTTCCACTATTTAGACTTGCAAAAGTTAACACATCCTTTATGGGGCACTGTATAAGGTTCTACAATAAAATTCCTCAAGATATATTAGAGTTACCTCCAACGCGATTTAAAGAATGTGTTAAGCACATTCTGTGCAAAAAGGCTTACTATAACATCAAGGATTATTTAGAAGACAAAGATGTTTGGCATTAAACAGTAGATTAATATTATTTAAAGGACGATTGTGACTAGTGTTCAACACATTCATGACTAATATTTTAAGTTGAAAACTCTGTTAATTAAGTAAAAACGTGTTTTGAAAAGAATAAATGTGGAGTTTCTTTGTTAGCTTCTTCTCCACATAATCCATTAATTGTGAAACTAACAACTTTGACGTTCATTGAGTAAACATTCTGTTTTTACAATGAATAAAAATATTTGAATTGAATTGAATTGAATTGAATTGAATTGAATTGTATGGCGGGCGATATTGTATCTTAAGATTGTATCTTTGCCGTGTGTGCCGCCCTCAATACTTAAACAAAGATCTTACGCGAGCTGATACTGATGACGATGCATGGATAAGTGTTGTTTCTTAATAGGAACAATTACATAATATCTTCTGAGTATCAAGTTCTCGAAAAAAATTTAATTTAGTTCTGTTCTATGTAGAAGTATAGATACAATCTACGGAGTCTGTTTTCATCGGTGAGTTATGCAAAGTCTTTATCTTGCTACACAAAAAATGTTTGGAATGTCCCTGGTAGGACGTAGGATCTCATAGGTTGTAGCCCATTTATTCCCTTACTACCTTCAGATACAGATTATAAATAGAAGGCGTGTTCGCCGTAGACTGAAAAGTAATGCGCGACGTAAGAATGCATTGGCAGAACGCTGATCTCACATTCGGGAGGTTGTGGATTTGAATCCCGCCATGTACCAATCAATGACTTTGTTTCGTAGGTTACGGGCATTTGTGAATTTTGAGTAACAATACCACTCTCTAACGGCGATGGAAAACATCATAAGGAAACCTGATTATCTGAGGTTTTCACAAACGTTAGCGCTTGAAAGCCCAAATCATGATTAGATTGAAAAGTACATGAAAAATCTTAAGTAAAGAAAATCCGGTATGCATACAAATGCGACCGCGCCAGTGTATGAGACATATTAAACACTCTTGGTAGGTACCAATGACACTCTACCAATGTAGTAGCAGTACCTAGTAGATAGGCAGTTATTTTAAATAGCTAGTTTTGTGCGTATACCACTCCACGCCAAGTTGAATAAACGCAACACGCAATAGAGTAAAACTTTGCAATTTATAGCGTTAGCGAGTGGTTGGAAAATGATCAAATGCAGTTTACAGTCATTCTAGCCACTTCGCTAATGGCATGGTGCGGTTGATTTATATCTGGAAAGTACCTGTTGCCTCACGAGGATCGGAAATACGGTAAATACTAGGCGGGTGTGGGAGCTCCGCTTCGTTTAATTCCTTACAATTTATCATCCAGTTTCAAAGAAATTTAGCACCACTAAGTCTCTTTAAGTCAAATTTTATTCTTCTTCTTTCAGTGCCTATTCACTGTATAGGTTGGCCGTCAGTTCTGCACATTTCTCTCTTCTGGTTGGAACGTAGTTAAACTTCAAACGTATATTGTTAACATTTCTAATAACGGAACGTTGTTACTGCCATCTGTCAAATATCGCTCGCAAGTTTTTCAATCTCTCTCTTGCCATTGGCCTCTAGCTGTTTTTGTCGAATAAATATATCTCGTTAAATTGGCAATCCGTCTTCTTCTTCAGCCTCAACCCTTCACTTCTCATTACCAAGCGAATTAGATCTTAGGCGTCGGCCTGACCAATCCTTTATGTGATGATCAGAGTTTTTTTTTTGAGATTTTAACGATTTCTTCAAAGGGAAAGCTGTTTGTATTGACGAATAGAATCCCCAATTCTCGGATGTACATGGGGACTAAGTTGAACCATGTACCTCATACCTACTGTAGACCAGACTTTCTTCCTTTCAATATCTCAGAATTTTCATCGCAATGGAGAAATCGCACAAACAATTGTTTTAATATAATCGAAGAGGCCATGTTAAAAGATGAATAAACGTGGTATTTTTTTTCTTAACGTCTAATACTTTTCATAATATAACCCGCCAAAAACACATTCTAGTCACATGGTACAAAAACGCGCCACACAAAACGGGCTCAAATTATGACGTCACACCTTGCACGTAATGCCTTAGAATGTATGTAGCGTTTATCAATATTTGATCACGTAAAATAATGTTTTTATGCACCTACACCTTTATTAAAAAGCGTTTTGTTATTTAATGAATTGAATTGAATTGAATTTTTCTTAAGTTTTTCTGTGTCCTCTATGGTATAAAAGTTGTATAAAAGCAATGGCACTCCAATTTAAGTTTGGCGCAACTTTCCCATTTCTCGTTGTGAAATCGGTTGATAGTCAATGCCACAGTCTCTTGGTGTTCGTAGCATCCGATTAACATTTCCAATACGATTTGTAATACAATGTTCGCACTTGAAATTCAGATTCGACGTGAATCAATGTTTAACAACTCAGACGTAGGTACAATATTGATGGACAAAAGTTTTAATTTCTCCGCTTAAACGATGTGTCGAAACGAAATGACAAAAAAAGTCGACAACGGAAGTGAAAACTTAATTTTTAGGGTTCCACACCTCAAAAAGAAAAAAACGGAGCTCTTATAGGCTCACTTTGCTGTCCGTCTGTCCGTCCATCTGTCTGTCAAGACACTTTATCTCGGAAACGCATGAAGGTATAGAGTTTAAATGAAAACCATATAGGTACCCAAGTCTACAGTCCCTTTAAGCTGTGTAAAAAATCAAATTTCTAAGTTAACGTAAAAAAAAAAAGATACGGCCGTTTATGCCGCAAAAAATGTATATTTCGACACTCAAGGGAATCAAAATTTAGGGTACTTCATAAAAAATAGGGTACTTTCCGTTGACCCAGAACTATAAAATTTGGAAAGTAGTATATTCGTATACTACAAGTACAGGTAATAATCTAAAAACTAAGTATTGGTTATAAAATCATAAAAAAATGTCTTTGAAGTACGGGAAAAGCTCGCAAAACCTGAGACTACAAATTTGTACGGAACCCGACTCGCACTTTTCCGGTTTTTTATTTAATAGAAAATTCCATCCATTTACTACCTTAACTTTTCATTTTAAAAAGAGTACAAAATTCTCAGTTTTATTTAAGACAAGATATTTTAAAATATAGTCATCAATTGTAAATTAAAAAAAAATCATATTTCATTTCATCATACATCACGTGAACGGATTTCTTAAGATAACGAGAATTTCGTTGAGGTTCGTCGGAGTAATATTAAATACTGGCTTCATTTAAAAAACAGATTTTGTCTTAAACGTAAAAAGTAAAAAAAAAAACGAAATTTAAAAATCTAAATACCTACAGTAACGCGTCAATTAAAAAATGTTTGCTCCTGAAAACGCCCTATTCGATTCAGATAAAACAGAACAGCTATGAACTGTTATTTTATCGGGAATTGTTTGCATGAATAAACTGAAAAAAAGAAAGGATTGCAATTTGTTAGTGGAAAACCTTTATTTATCTGCTTGGTATTTCACGTCTAAGCATATTCACAAAAAAATAGTTTGCAATCGTGAGTTGCAGATACGTCGTGTATATAGACCCGTTCACAACTGCTTCTCCTTATACAGAGATAAGCTCGCCTCTACATTTTATTTCTTACTTAAAATCTTGTGCTTTGTATGCACTACAGTATAATAACAATGTTTATGTTTTATCATTGCCTTTATACAAAATACAAAATATTTGTATTACTTTTAGAGTTTTGAACCTGGAGGGTGCCAACAGAACCCCAATATCAATTTATCTTTCTGGCATTATCGCTCAAGCCGTAATGATAGCTATTTGAAATTTTCACAGAACATGTGTTTGTTAGTGTGGCGGACTTTCAAAAATATGATTGCAATAAAAAACACAAATTTTATTAAGGTCCATACAATAATTTTGTGTTTTTACATTTTTCTTTACTTTTTCAATTGTAATAACGATAATACATACAAGTATCAAACTTGATGTGGGTAAGGTGCAATCTCTAAGTATAATAACTAATTCTTACTTAATTGCAAAATTAATTGTTAAAATAATCGGCCAAGTGCGGGTCAGACTCGCGCACGAAGGTTTATGTACCGTTATCTATACAACATTTGAATATTTCAAGCGTCTACCTGTTGCCGTTATTAATAACGAGCAAGAAACGGCCAAAAAATCAAGTTGGAATCAATTGTATGGAGCCCCCCTTAAAAACTTCTTTTATTCTGTTTTTAGTACTTTTTGTCATAGCGACAACAGAAATACATCATCTGTGAAAACTTCAACTGTCCAACTATCACGGTTCATGAGATACAGCCTGGTGACAGACGGATGGACGGACGGTGTCTTAGTAATAGGGTCCCTTACCCTTTGGGTACGGAACTCTAAAAAAAATATTTCTGCTAGATAGCTAAGACAAATAATAATATTATACCAATAATAATATTATTCCAAATCCGACTGGCACTAAACCGGATTTCTTTAGTATTAAAATGTTCATGAAAACTTATCCAAAGTTTTTGAGTACCACATAATTTAGATGGCCGCCTTGTCGGTATTACGTTTCATTAATATCACTGCAGAGGTTGTAGTTTTGACTCCTGTGGGACGCAGTCGTACTTAGATTTGTTCAAATTTTTTCAGTCTGGGTGTTTGTGATGTTCTTGTCTGATTTCCATAGCACAGATCACCAATATTGTGATATATGTCTCTGAAAACTGGCCTCCTGTGAAGCCGATATTTTTAAATTGATAGGTACCATTCCATAGACCGACACAGCATCGTTTTTCAAATAATGAATTTTAAATAAAAATAAAAACTGACTTCGAAACAGTACAGCACTAAAAAGTTAAAAATTATTTCAATTATTAGATGTATGTATACATGTAGGTATTGCAGAAGTATAATTTGGAGTCGGTGCCCAAAATATATGTGCTGGTCATGAAACGGGACACCGAATACAAATTATACTTCTACAATACCTACATGTATTTACTAATTATTTAAATTATTTTTAACTTTTTAGTGCTGTAGTGTTTCGAAGTCGCTTTTTATTTAAATTTTGTTATTTATTGACAAACCATACTAAACCAGATTAAACGACTAACAGATAACGGCATATATATGGCTTTATCATCTATTTTAGAAGCAGCAGCTTTTAGGGCCGAGTTAGGGAAATTCGATTAGCCGTCGTTCCATTCCACTTGCTCCCGAATAAGTTTGTCAGGAATTCAGATTTCTATAGCCGGCTATAGGGGATTATGATGTGCCGGTGTTACATACAGTTTATTCCCTTTTGTATTATGTTCAAGCAACAGTTAATCTACTAGTACAAGAACAAATCATCATCATCATCATTCAGCCACAAGAAGTCCACTGCTGGACATAGGCCTCCTCCATGGATTTCCAAAAAGACCGGTTGGAAGCGGCCTGCATTCAGCGTCTTCCTGCCACTTGGATGAGGTCATCTGTCCATATTGTGGCTGGACAAATATATTATTATTATTTTGTTGTAAAATATCTCACATTCTATTCGAGTATGGTTCACGACGACTGTACTTCATCAATATTTGTTACAAATACACCTGTTACAAGCCCTGTTTTATGCATGAATAGATCTCGATCAAAGAGATCCAGATAATACAAATCACGATTCAAAGAAATGTATCATTGTATCTTCTCTCTTAGACTCTTTCAAGTCGGTTTTTGCTAGAACAACGCAACAAATACGAATCAAAGCGATGAAGTATTCTCTCACGGACATCCCAGGCGAACATATTTCAACCAAATAGGGGATTCATCATCATCATCCAGCCACAAGAAGTCCACATAGTCCTCCTCCATAAATAAGACCGGTTGGAAGCGGGTTGCATCCAGCGTCTTCCTGCCACTTGGATAAGGTCATCTGTCCATCTTGTGGCTGGTCGTCCTACGATGGATGGTCCTACGGAGATGTATTCGCAAAGGGCAAAATAAAAAGTACCCGGAACTGCCATGCGTGCGTGCAACGACTAATAATGAATGTTGATGAAGCGAAATAGGGTTGTCATGATCGTGGCAAGTGACAAACCCTGGTCTCTGCCTACCCCTCCAGAATGTAGACGTGAGTTAATGTAATGTGTACTCTTTTAAAACCTAACTCAGGCCTTTTATTATGTTCTCTAGGAGCTACTGAATACTGATCTAGATAGGAGAGGAGATAATTAGAATTCGAAATGTCTAAAAATATCCTGATCATCCGATAGAAATGAATAAGAATCACAGAAGAAATCGTCTATTACATACTCAGCAAGGAAAAAATTAAATTATAGCTGAGTGAGTCGATTTTTTTCAATTCTGAAAAAAAAAATTGAATTATCTTTCACCCGGTTGTGCAATAAAGTTTTCTCTATCTATCTATCTTTTACTGCTTCCTTGATGGTTTTTTTAATGTTGAGAATTGTGTGACTGCCAAAGCACCCACTGACCACTGAAGCTAAAGGCGATCAATAAATGACGAAATTTAAAGGAAAACTATCACAAAGTAGGTTAACGAGTACTAGTCGATCAATTTAAAATAGGAAAACTTCGTAAAAACATTCCTTTCTCAATTCTAGTCACTACATCCTCTTTCAGTCCACAACGTTCTCTAATCACACTATTGCGTATCCTGTCATTCAAAGTAACACCAGACATACTTCTCAAGGACCTAATTTCTACTGCATTAATCCTACTTTCTTGCTTCTTTTGCAATACCCAAGTCTCGCTAGCATACATAAGTTTTGGGACCAGCACTCCATTATGCATAGCCAATCTAGCTCTTTTGGAGATGTTTTGGCCACTCACAAAGGAGTGCAATGCACCGTTTATACAATTTCCTGCTTTTACTTTTCTTTCTATATCACCTTCACACTTTCCATCCCTGGTAAAGAGGATCCCCAGATAGACAAATTCTTTCACTTGTTCCACCCTTTCACCTCTAATCCTTATCTTGCACTCAGTCATTTCATCATCTTTTTCCAATACCATTACTTATGTCTTACTCACATTAATATTCATTCCTTTCCTTTTAAACGCCTCATCCATTAGTGCTACTTGTGTCTGCAGGTCTTCAACCGACGATGCGAACCAAACCTGATCATCGGCGTATAACAAGCATTTGACCAGTAGCTCACCCATCCTTATCCCAAAGTCATTCTCTTTCAAATCAGTTAGGCAACTGTCCATGAATAAGTTGAACAACCAGGGGGAGGTGACACATTCTTGTCTCACATCCCTGCGGATGCTAAACCAGTCAGTATACGCCCCATTAATTCTAATGCAAGCACTGGAGTCTTCATAGAGGGACTTCAGAGCTTGCAGCAAGACGCTGTCCACCCCATACACAGATAGTACCGACCACAGGTCATTCCTCACCACTCTATCATAAGCCTTCTTCAAGTCGACGAACGCACAGAATACCCTCTGACTTTTGGCCAGAAGTTTCTCCACCATCCGCTCAAGGAGAAGATTTGGTTCACACATCCCATTCCCTTTTTAAAACCCGCTTGAACATCCCATATCTTTTCTTCAGCCACATTTAGTACTCTTTCAATCAAAACCTTTGCATACAGTTTGCCGACAATGCTCAGAAGGCTGATACCGCGGTAGTTTTTGCACACCTGCTGGGACCCTTTGCCTTTATAACGCGGCACTATGACGGCCATACCCCAGTCCTTAGGTACGTTGCCACTCCTCCAGCACTTGTTGAAAAGCAGGTATAGCTGGCTAGCTACAATTACAATGCCTTCACCAGTCCTCAGCATTTCTAACGGCACTCTATCATATCCCGCAGACTTACCTAGTTTCATTCTTTTCATTGCCTTGACAATCTCTTACATACTTATAACGCTAGGTTCCGCCTCACGGTCGGGATCACCTTCCACTCCTATTTTTCAAGCAGACTTTCAAAATATCCTTTCCAACGTTCCATAACTTTAAATTCCTCTTTCAGCATGGAGCCATCCTTATCCCTAATAACAACTTAAATTGCTCAGATCTACCTCGGGCCAATTTCACCGTTATCCAAAACAGTTTTACATTGGCCTTGAAGTTTTGTGACAATCTCCTATCATACTTTTCTTTCTCTTCATTCTTTCTTCTCTCTACTACATCCTTCACCTTCTTTTTTATCATACTTTACTTCTCTTTCAATCTTACCACATCTTCATCCTCACTACTAATTCCTTGCATTGAGAAAGGTTGGTTTGGACATGTGGAGAGGATGAAGGAAGAAAGATTGACAAAACAAATATATATTGAGTGAATGTGGGTAGAACGGCCGGTAAGGGACGACCCAGATGGACATACTTCGACCAAATAGGGGATGTATTAGCAAAGGGCAAGATAAAAGGTACCGGAAACCAGCGTGCGTGCATGCAACGACTAATGAATGTTGAGGAAGCGAAAGAGATCTGTCGGGATCGTAGCAAGTGGCAGTCCGTGGTCTCTGCCTACCCCTCTGGGATACAGGCGTGAGTGTATGTTATGTTCGTAAAAATGCTATTGAAAATTACTTTGTAGAAGTAGTTTATATAAGTAAACTTAAACCATTATACCAATCAAAAAGTCTGCATATTTTGACGGACAACTACGGAATCCCACAATGCGCGTGACTTGACTAGCACTTGGCCGGTTTTTAAAGATTGAGAAGAATGTGGGATTTAATAAACTGCCAAAGCTCTCACTAACGACTGAAGCCAAAGCGATCGATAAGGCGCCAAGAATTTCAACGCTTAACGATTACTCCGGTATCGCGGAAGCCAGGAGCTATTTCAATAATTAAATCAGCCATTCATAACGTGCGGCTCATGAAAAATGCATCGTGGCAATTTGTAAGATAGCCCCGTCCGCAGAATGTACACCAGGGAAAGTACCAAGCT
The DNA here is from genome assembly GCA_947308005.1 of Yponomeuta malinellus. Classification (NCBI taxonomy): domain Eukaryota; kingdom Metazoa; phylum Arthropoda; class Insecta; order Lepidoptera; family Yponomeutidae; genus Yponomeuta; species Yponomeuta malinellus. The sequence goes on along the minus strand of OX371006.1, from coordinate 6,021,132 downwards.
TTAAGTCTGAGTATGTTTTTAATACCCATATAAGTATCCTAGCAAGTGTTCAGAAATTTGACTGGCTCATTAGAATAGCGGTATCACGTCTGGTTACCACGCCGGAGGTCGTGGGTTCGATTCCCACTGGGGGCTAACGTACATTTGTACAAATAGCCTCAGTCGGGGTGTATTTGCTTAATTATGATGTCCTTGCCTGGTTACCTTAGCAGGGTGTACTCGTTTGGGGGACAAGTCATTGTGTTGTGTGCAAGGTTTCATCACTTATAAGTTATTTATTCATCAAAGTACCCACTCTAAGGTCAGCTATTTAAAAGGAAATTCACCTAATGTCGTAGGACATTTATAGCAATAATAATTAGTTCCATACAACACAATCATTTGTCCTTATCACAAACTAGGACGCCTTGTGCTATGGTAACCAGGCGTGGAAAGCATGGAAAACATCCATTGATATTGTAAACTGACAAATATTCAAGAAAACTTCATAATTTTCGGGAGGGTCAACTGATTTTAAGATCGGCTTTTGAGATTTGATTCGGAATCTTGCTATGTTTTAAGAAAACTTAAAATCTAACTACGCTTTGGTCAACAGTCCAAACTTCCAAGATATAAAGCCAAATTTGCAATTCACGAACTTGATACAGTGACATAATGGGCTCTGTCTCACTCTTTCTAATTATGTTTGCTTCTTTGTCATCTTCTTAGTGTACCAGTAGCTTTGATTAAAGCATTACCCATCTAGTAGCTATTTCTTTTAATTTCCAACAAAAAAGCCCACTGTTAGGCACTATCAGTCTACAGCGACGCTCAACCCATAGTTTTTTTCCGAGTTTTAATACTTTCCTCCTGATTCCCCTAGACAACCTCGTGACGCAGAGGTAGTGCATCTGCATACTATGCGAGAACCCGGGGGTTCGAATCCCGGCTGGGGACAAAAAAAAACCCTGGTCTTGGATGTTTACATGTTTGTGATGTCGTTGTTTCTGGTTCCCACGACACAGGGTATTCTAGTGTGGGGCCAGAAGCAATGAATTTGCCTGTATGTAAATGTTCATGTTTATGTTTATATTGTTTGTTTAAGCTTAAGTGATGTAATAGTAATATTGAGTGACAAAAAAATATTTGTTCCGCGCCGTTTTTTTTTAACTAGCGCCATATTATTTAAACCTTAAAACTTTGCGCAATAAAGAATTTCCATTCATTGATATTCCAAAAAAATACCCACCACTGCAAAAGAGTAAGTAATGGGCAGTTTTTATTTTGACATGTTTGTAAAAGAAACAGGATTCAATCTCAAAGTTAAAACGAGCGGTAGGTAAATCCATCTTTATCTTTTCATCTTCATCAGTTTATCTTTTGTGGTTTCCTTTCTGTGATGTTTATTTAGTGTCTTCTCTTTTGCTCTGTCTTGAATAAATTTAGATGTTTTTAGGATACCGTAGCTGAATAAGAAACTCACAACTGTTATAGACAAACGATAAGTCACAGAAAAAAGTCTAGATTGATGTTTTATTCCATTTTCGTTTCAAGTTCAAATCTCCACACATCATGTCTCTGAGGCATCAACCCGACGTGTTGTCAAAACCCTTTAGTAACATTGGCAGTTATTTTAGTAATAATGTTTTATTAAGAAAGTTCGTAACACGGGCCTCATGGTTCTTTTTTAGGTTTTATTTTGGGATTTTGGGAGAAGTAACGATGATGACAGTTAAATCACACCCGTTTTGCGGTTGAATCCTCATAAACTATCATTGTCCATATTGAAAATTATTAACAAATCAAAAATATTTTATTTAGATTGATTAAGACTTTCAAAATGAAAATGCCTGTCTCTCAGTTAAGTTAGTATACCTAAAGGAAGCCCTTAATTGACCTATGGTAAATTTCATTGTTACTATGTTTACATGTAACAAAGTCCGCACATCTGTGTGGCGCCGGATTAAGAATAGCGTCACTCCATTTCCTTCCGTGGATGTCGTAGAAGGCGACTAAGGAAATCAATTACCAGGAGACGGGCAGCAGCGTCTTTCTGAGATTCCAAACGCATACTGCGATCGCCAACCCGCCTGCCAAGCGTGGCGATTATGGCAAAACCCCTTATGCTTATGAAAACCACGAAGGAGGCCTATGTCCTGCAGTGGGCTTCAAATGGCTGATGATGATGATGATGTTTACATGTAGTTAACTTGTGCTGTGGGTTTTGCCAATAAAGAAAATAAATAAATAAAAATTGGGCAACGGAACCCCCCTACACTGAGTTTTGAGTGTTTTATTCTACGCCAACGGCTCATCTCGTCTTGCTTCCGATACAAAGTCAATTACCGCTGGCTGGATAGGTTTAAAATGGATTTTTTTTGTATTTAAATAATTTATGAATGACTACATTGCCACGAGTCTACCGTTAGCGAGGAAAAACGATGAATACAATTCGTGACAATGATCATCTGAATGCAAAAAATATTTAAGAGTTTAACATTGCTTGATACGTGGGACATTATCTGAAGATTATGATTTTATTAATGGTTAACATGATTGTGCATGATGTTCAGAAGTGTTGGAAATTTAAAATACGTCTAAAATTACCGCATTTTTTTCTAGTTCTTTCTTTGACGACATTATAAAATTTAGCAGTCTTTTTGTTGTAGCCCCGATTGTGCCTCACTGCTGGGCAAAGCCCTTCCCTTTAGCTCTCCCCACGTCCTTGTTTATGGCTACCTCCAGCCAACCCGGTCGTCCCGCCATCTCCACTTGGGTCGGCCACGTTTGCGATATTCGTCGCGTGGAACCCAGTCAGTGGTGATTTTTTCCTACCTGTATGGGTCCATACGGCTTAAGTTGGCCACCCAATGCAACAGCAATCAAGCAGTTTTATCTATAAAAAAGGGTCTCTAAAATAAACAGACTTTTTTATGATGTTGGCCCAATGAATAATCCGAGTTTGTTACCTCGAGCGCCAAACGCAATTTTGTCAAAAATCGAAAAAAACCGTGAATATTTCGGCTTTTTTTCAGATTTTGGGGATTATAACCCAAAGGTCTATATTTTAACATCTTCTCAGATTTTTTTTAAAGTAGTCTAAATTTTCTCAACATGTGAGTGGAATTCTCTGTAGCCCCAGCAGTTTCCAAGATAAAGCCTATCATAGTTTATAATTTTTTTGGAGTTCACAATTTTTGCAATATTCTGTCATTCTGAATGAATTTTGACTGTAACCCCTGTTATTGGTTTTACCATAATCGCCACGCATGGCAGGCGGGTTGGCGATCGCAGTATGCGTTTATAATCTCAGGAAGAAGCGGTTGCCCGTCTCCTGGTTTGATTTCCTTAGTCGCCTTCTACGACATCCACAGAAGGAAATGGAGTGACGCTATTCTTAATCCGGCGCCACACGGAACTATCAAAAACTAGTCCTTTGGGGTTATTATCGCCAAAATCCAAAATAAGTTGCGTTTGGCGCTCGAAGTCAAGATCGTGATACGGAGGATCTATTCCCCAATAATGAAGTTTTTTTTAGTTAAAGCTATAAATTCTTAGACTGCTTATTTGTAGTCACTATCCTTAACATTATAGAGCAAACCATTTATTTGAAAGATCATAAGTTGAAAGGAAGAGAGAAAAATATATTTATTTGATGACACAATACTCAAAAACATAAAATCACACAACAAAATACAACAGTCAAACGAAAAACGCAATGTGGGTAACGGTAAAATATAATAAAAACACGAAAAATAATAAAATACTGGAAAGCTTTAAGTATCGAGTCCCCAAAATGGGCCCAACTCAGCATATTGTTGCACCTGGGAGATCAGTTGCAACGCTGATTTTCAGTCAGAACCATACTGCGGTTAGCAATGTACGTATGTCATTTTATTTAAAAAATATATGTAGGAAGAGAGAAAAATATATTTATTTGATGACACAATACTCAAAAACATAAAATCACACAACAAAATACAACAGTCAAACGAAAAACGCAATGTGGGTAACGGTAAAATATAATAAAAACACGAAAAATAATAAAATACTGGAAAGCTTTAAGTATCGAGTCCCCAAAATGGGCCCAACTCAGCATATTGTTGCACCTGGGAGATCAGTTGCAACGCTGATTTTCAGTCAGAACCATACATATAACAGTCAAACGGAAAACGCAATGTGGGTAACGGTAAAATATAATAAAAACACGAAAAATAATAAAATACTGGAAAGCTTTAAGTATCGAGTCCCCAAAATGGGCCCAACTCAGCATATTGTTGCACCTGGGAGATCAGTTGCAACGCTGATTTTCAGTCAGAACCATACTGCGGTTAGCAATGTACGTATGTCATTTTATTTAAAAAATATATGTATATATATAGTGCTAAACCTCTATTTTATTTAAAATATATTTAACTATACCCGGTAACAAAATGCCTTTGATGCCAGAACATTCTCGCTGCTCGTCTCGTCATAATCGATTAGGACCGGCCCTAAATAAAGCTTCCAATTTCTTCAGTGCCTTCCGCAAACTCTTGGCGATAGTCTCTACATACAAAGGAAGGCTTCCATCAAATTTAACAAACAAATGTACGCGTAACGGAACGTTCATTGAAAGGAGAAAAAAAGAGTGTGAATGCTTGGAGAAGGTTCTTTTGAGAGGCTACTCGGGATGTGAAGGATTTTTGCAGTTTTCAGTCTTCGGCTTAGGCAGGGTTTGTGAGGAAACTGTTATCCTTGTTTTTTTCTTTTTTAAAAGGAGATATTACGAAGAAATTGTTTTAACTTGAGAGTTTGCGAAATAACTAAATAGGTGATATTGTGTATATAATAAATAATATTTCAATCTAATCTACCCTTATATGTGTTATTTTTAGGGTTTCATATTCAACAAGAAACCCTTTTATGTATAGATAGCTAAAAAAGATAGATAAAAAAACACGAAAAAAAACTTAAATAAAATACTCATATAACAAAAAACCCGACTGCTATGTACCTATATGTTAACTACTCATTCAACATTTTAACTTATTATACCCAGGTTGTAGATTGTACCATCTGCGGGCGGCACAAGACCGGGAAGCTTGGAAAAGCATGAGGGAGGCCGCCTATGTCCTGCAGTGGGCGTCAAATGGCAAGGTTAGTCCCGCCTGCCTGCTTAGTAGTTAATACTCAGCAGTCGGGCTTTTGGTTATTTATTATTGCCAGTATTTTCAACAGAACAAGAGTAGAGGCCGGAGGGTAGATCCAATCTATACGAAGCTCACTCGAGTTGTTTAGATAGACAACAGTGCGAATAACATTTCGATTCACGGCCCCTTTACAAGCGTGTCCCTTTAGACGCCCTTTACGCTCAAAGAAATATGGTAGCTGTAACTTTATTGTTCCTTAAGAGAGAGGTTTCAGTCTGAGAACCGAAGTGGCTTTGGTTATGTATCATGGATAGTAGATGAAAATGAGAGTGCTCACGGTGGAGATGGTCCATAAATTTAAAGTCGCTCAGCGTGCTATAGAAAGGGCTGTGCTCAGGGTTTCTCCGAAAGATCGAATTCGAAACGAGGTGATCCGACAGAGAAGCAAAGTCACCGACATAGCCCACCGAATTAGCATGCTGGAGTGGCAGTGGGCCGGCCATATCACCCGAAGAACTGATAACATATGGGGTAGACGAGTTCTTTAGTGGAGACCGCGGATCGGTAAACGTAGTGTGGGACGTCCTCAGACTCGGTGGAGCGATGATCTTCGCAGGGCGGCTGGCAAGAGCTGGATGAGAGTAACGGAGGACCGTGCTCAGTGGCGTGCAATATGAGAGGCCTATGTCCAGCAGTGGATAAGCGTAGGCCGATGATGATGATGATGATGATTTCCTTTGCTATGAAGCTACTGTAGTTCCGGCTTTACCGCTTCTTATCTTTTATTTTGTCTATATTTGCTAGGTCTGAGAAGAGGTCGTAGGCAAATTTAATATGGTAAAACAACGTTTGCCAGGTCAGCTAGTAAACTTCATCATCATCATCACCCATTTGACGCCCACTACAGGACATAGGCCTCCTTCGTGGTATACTTATATTATGTATTTAATGCACATTTATATTTACAAGTTTGAACTTAGTTATATTTCGGGAAAATTTTCAAAAAAAAGTACGATTAATATCGAGCAATAAACGGCAAAAAATCACGTTTGTTGTGTGTGAGCCCCCCTTAAATGTTTGTTTTATTTTAATTTAATTACTTATTTTTAACGTGAATATACAACTAAATATTCTGTGAATATTTCAAGCGTCTACCTGTTGCCGTTATTAATATCGAGCAAAAAACGGCAGAAAATACATCATCTGTGAAAATTTCAACTGTCTAGCTGTCAGGATTCATGAGATACAGTCTGGTGACAGACAGACAGACTGACAGTAGAGTTTTAGTAATAGGATCCCTTAGCCTGGGTAAGGAACCCTAAAAGGGACTATAATAGCGCTCAAAACTGGAGATGGACATAATGGGTAGAAAGCTCAACTATCATAAGATATGGTAATATATTGAATTTTAGCAGTTTTCTTGTTATGATTCATAACATAAAAACTGCTGGAATTAGTAAAATATCACGCAGGATACGCAGCTCTTATGCAGCAACCCAAAAGCACTAAAAAGACGCCTTAGATTTCACTGGATATTCACTCATAGGGTCAAATCCATCGATCCGTATAAATCCACTGGTGGACACAGGCCTTCCCCAAGCACACCACTTTTTTTGTGTTCTCAGGTCATCGGTCGGTCCACAGAGCTGTTGAGCATCCTACGCTGCGTCAGTTCGTGATGTCCACTCGAGAACCTTTATACCCTATCCTCTATCGGTTTTCAAGCAGATGTGGTCAGCCCACTGCCCCTCTAACTTGCTTGTCTTATAGGTTATTTTAATTATCTTCGTTCTTTGGGGAATAATCTCATATCGTATGTGAACAATAAAAAAAAATATCAGTCAGTGAGTGACAAAATTAAACAGAATTAAGACATTTGACTAGTTTTAATTAATGAAGTAATGATGTAATTTATTTATATGGTGGTAATTTAATTTAGTTGTATAAAAATTTAAATACCAACTTCAGAACACTAAAGCACTAAAACGTTAAAAATAATTTAAAAGAATACCTTTGAATTAGAAGTACGTATACATGTAGGTATTGTAGATGTACAATTTGTATCCGTGCCCAAAATATATGTGCTGGTCATGAAACTGGGCACCGACTACTAACTATTCTTCTACAATATTTATATGTATATATACTTCTAATTCAAAGATATTCTTTTAAATTATTTCTTACTTTTTTGTGCTTTAGGATTCTGAAGTCGGTTTTTATTTCTTATTTAATTTCTTTATTTTTAAAATTTTTTGGGAGAAAAATAAACTAGTCCCTTGGAATTATAACATACCCTACTTAAATTTAAAATTTGAAGTTCTCAATAATTGAGATTAAAATTAATATTTCCATCTCCAAAAGTCTTAACCAGAACATAACCAAAATACCTTGGGACTACTTTTACGCTATTTTATTAAACATACGGATATAACTAAAGCATGGGCCCTATTTACTCCTGTCCATTAAGGAGTTCCGTTCTCCATCTCTGAAAGTCCTTATCCTTCACCAAATTAAAATGGGACCATTGAATGTTATATCGATTCGAACAAAAGAAATATTGTCGAAATCGGTTAAATTTCACGAAGTTATGCGAGAACATAGCCAAAAAAAAAAGAACATTCGCGTCGAATTGATAACTTGAATATTTTTAAGTCGGCTAAAAATACTCTGTCGTAATTGGAAAGGACACCGTATTATTAAATCTCTTTCAATAGGGTTATTTCTGATTTTTTTAAGGTCAGTAGCCAACGGATTAATGCACTAATTAAAATGGCAGGCAATGTCATCGAAAAAAGTTAGGCTGACAGTGTTAATCTTAATTTGGCTAAAAATAAAAACGATTATTGCGAAGCATTTTCCAGCTATTTTCGTTTTTGTTTGTCTGATATGAAAACCCGTAGATACAAGACACATGTACATAGCCATTCTTATAATTTTATAATTATTTGTATGAATTTTGAGTCAAATTGGCCATTACTTTTGTAGTCTCAAAAATTATTTCGATTTCCTCCAAAAACTGACTTAGGCTAACCTCAAGTTTCTCGTACAGCAACAATATATTACCCTACTGCTATAAGCTGTCAGTTGGGCAAAGTGCATGCAAAAAAACAACCGGCTCTTCTTAACGGTAAATTAACAGCTTCTTAGTGAACGGGAAACCGGGAGTTAGTTTTCTAAATCACGTTTTGATAGAAAAAAACTGAGGCATAATTAAATCTCAAACTGCTCTGAATTTTGTCCCTAAAGAAGTTACCTAACAGAATCAATACTGAGCCCATGATCACAGTTTAAGCCACACTTAGCGGTCAAATTATAAAACCCCCGGGGTTGAACCGTAATCGAATGATGCCGGCATCTCACGATTTGGGGACATTAGTCGTATAGCGGTAGTACAGCAAGCGATAGAAACACCTTTTGTTTAACTTTATGAACATTAAAATCTGAGCATACGGGGTCCTTTTCAAAATGCGTTTGTTTTGAAACACGCCAATTTGAGTCTTAACGGGCAGCTAATCGCATGTCAAGAAATGTACTAAACGGTACACCAACCTTTTAATTTTAGTTGAAAAGTCACCCTTAATATTACCTAACATGTATTATACACCGTTTGATGTGCTATTGACTGTACCGTCAGTCGTCGTCACTGACTTTTTATGAAAATGAAATCTGAAAGTAGAATTTCCGTTTTTCATACATTTTTATTGTATCATCTACTCGGCACTAACCGTAACATAAGAAGCCTATATACGTCCCTCTGTAGGGCACAGGCCTTCTCTCAGGGAGAGAGTATGGGCTTAATCACCACGCGTGTCCACCGCGGATTGGCGAGTTCAAGCGCTGAGGAATGTGAATAGTTCAGATACTCAGGTTTCTTCACGATGTTTTCCTTCACAGTAAGCGAGTGGTATTGCTACTATAACTTTACAAATGTACATAACTTAGAAAACCAAGTCATAGGTACATGCCCACACCGCACTAACCGTAAAATCATACAAAACTTTAAAGCATGGAATTTTTGCGCATCAGGTGTGTGGCGAGCACATGTCAACTCTGCGCGCGCACTATAAACTCCAAAATTCCTACATCGCGCAAGCAAAATGTTTCACATGACATACGATAAATATAACGTCCGACGAACATCAGTCGGACCGGCCGTCCCCAGGCATACGATCTGCCTGGCGGGAAATTTCCCTTTATAGTGGAAGAGCACGATCACCCACTCTTCCCTATAGTGGTGACCCTCGACAGAACATTGTCAACCTTCCTTCGCTCTCGCAGCACCCCACATACAATCAGTCTCAAAGCAAGGCCAGCACCCTCTTCCCTCTCACCTCATCAGTTCCACTACAGTCAACGCACTGACTACTGGTACTGATGGTGATCTCCCCCAACCCCTCGGCACGGCAGCCACACAGCAACAGCGCACGTTGCCAGTGGTACAGCAGCCTTCACCGGTTCCTACCACATGCGCGCTCCCCATGGTACTGTCGCCGGTGAAGTAACTGTTAGCCGCCGAACACCCTCAACCGCTAGTCGACTCACTGACTCAGCGCCTCCTGGCACTTGCAGGCTTTAGAGCACAGACTTCGATTCCTATCAGACCTAGCTATGCGTAGCTACGGTCTTGAAGGGGAGTGATGTGGCGAGCACATGTCAACTCTGCGCGCGCACTATAAACTCCAAAATTCCTACATCGCGCAAGCAAAATGTTTCACATGACATACGATAAATATAACGTCCGACGAACATCAGTCGGACCGGCCGTCCCCAGGCATACGATCTGCCTGGCGGGAAATTTCCCTTTATAGTGGAAGAGCACGATCACCCACTCTTCCCTATAAGGTGCCTTGTAAAGGACTCACAGTAATACTTTTAAGGGTCTTATGGCGATTGGATTTGGGTCTAAGGGAATCTTAGGCAAGTACTGTCGGTAATCACAAAAATCTCATATTCTCAATCCGTGAAATGTATTCCTTAAGAGTGACTTATCCAGTCCATCCCGACTTATACTATATCAGAAGGGTCTGACTGATTAGTGAGTTTAGTTTTTCCTGTAATAACATACAACATACAAAAACTCGCCAATCCGCGGTGGGCACGCGTGGTGATTAAGCCCATACTCTCTCCCTGAGAAAAGGCCTGTGCCCTACAGTGGGACATATTAGGCTGCTTATGCATACAAAAACTCACGCCGATAAGGGGCAGAAACCAGAGTTGAACACTTGCCCTGACAAACCTATCTCGCTTCAACAACATTCTTCTGTAATATGATTGCTAACTTTGAAGGAAAACATCGTGAGGAGACCTGAGTATCGGAGGTGGATACATCAGCGCTTGAAGGTTTAGTACCAATCTGCAGTGGGTACGCGTGGCGATTAAGTCCATACCTCTCTCTGAGAGAAAGCCGGTATCCTACGTAGGGATGTATAGGCTGCAGTAAGTCTGGATTCTCCGAGCGCACGCATTTGTATGGGATTTATTGCACTATGCCAGCGAATACTTGGAGAAAAAGTAGGAATTTCTGAAATTACAGAAATACAAATCCTATTAATAGAATTTTGACGACCGATGTCACTAACACATTCAGTGATAGTCATTTTGGTATATTTTTTAGTATCCAAAACTAACAGATCTAGTGTTCTCATGTCCACGATTTTTTTTTTGGTGCTATTAAGTTTAAGAAATTCTAAAAATAATGACCGACGGACATTGAAAAGTTTTTATTTTCAGATTTAAATATTAACCATTAGAGAGTAAACGTATTTTAACCACTCGTCTGCCGCGACACAAATCTGTGTCCAACTTAGTATGGGCCACCTATACGTTGCGTTCCGCGAGGGCAGTTCAGGAGTTAAAACACCTGATTTAGGGGTAATTGCAGAGAACCTAGCCTTAAATAAAGTAATGATCTCTAAAATGTCACTAAAATGTGTACGGAGTAAAGCAACTACACCTGTAGAATGTATTACGAGTCGGTGAAAGACCGTAATATGTTTGACCCAAACTTTACCGTTTCACAACTTTGTTTGCCATTATATTACCGCTAATTTGAAGAAGTTTTTGTTCTATTTTCGTCTTGTTGTCCTATTATAACTGGTGGAAACTTGTTTCCTGTTGGGTAGATACTAATTTACTTCTGTACATACATGTTTTTGTTACTACTTACGTAATCATCATCATCAACCTTTTGACGTCCACTGCAGGACACAGGCCTCCTTCATGGTTTTCATAACCATGAGGGGTTTTCCCATAATCGCCACGCTTGGCAGGCGGTTTGGCGATCGCAGTATGCGGTTGGAATCTCAGGAAGACGCTGCTGCCCGTCTCCTGGTAATTGAATTCCTTAGTCGTCTTCTATGACATCCACGGCAGGATATGGAGTGACGCTATTCTTAATCCGGCGCCACACGGAAAGTAATAGTATCACACTTACGTAATATCAATGATGAAAGGTGTAGTTTTTAGGAACCTAGTTTTCTAGGTACCTGATTCAAAACCATAAGAGTTACCTGACAGAATAATACAAACCGGCCAGTGCGAGTCAGAGTCGCACACGAAGGGTTCATTTGCATATTTCAAGCGTCTACCTGTTGCCGTTATTAATACCGAGCAAAAAACGGCAAGAAAATCCCGTTTTTTGATTAGGAGCCCCCTTAAATATTTATTTTCTTCCGCTTTTATTATTTTTTGTCTTAGCGGCAACAAAAATACATCACCTGAAAAAATTTCAATTGTCTAACTATCACGGTTCATGAGATATAGCCTGGTGACAGACGGACGGATGGACGGACGGACAGCGGAGTCTTAGTAATAGGGTCTCTTACCCTTTGGGTATGGAACCCTAAAAACTACACAACACGATCACTTTATCCTTGTCCTGCACTAGTATAGAACTATGGAATAAGAAATAACCAAAAACCCGAGTACTGACCTGCTGAGCAGTGACTACTAAGCAGGCGAGACCCAAATTCAATAAAGTAACTCATTGCGAGATACCTAGGTTGGTCCCGCCTACTTAGTAGTCAATACTCAGCAGTTGGCTTGTCTGTTACTTCTTATTCCAGATTTTAATTTCACTATTTAAATATGTACTTAAATTACACTGACGTCTGAGAGGATCGAATAATTTTTCGTCTGTACACAGGGCAGCAAAGGAATGAAAATATCCATCAAGAGCACGTTATAATTACCATTGCACCTAGCATACTAATAATATTCTGGGGTTTGCACAAATTGTACGCGAAAAGAATCAATTAACATGATTTCCAGTCGAAAAAGTCGTAGCTTCGAATATAAACGCGCCGAATATCAAATTACCTCCATTCTCCATACTTAAAACGTACTCGGCCCACATAACGTCTCGCTTTCGTCGAGATTCGGCATTGTGAAGTAGACGCAATAGAAATTTGTGTGATATACGTTTGGGTTAAGTAGTACAGAAAACCCGATGAATATAGCGTTTCTGCAACATTGCCTTGCTGTAAATTCTGGTTTCAGGTACCTACTATGTTTTTTCTCAACGTTTGAAAAGGTTTTCTCATTTTGTAACTATTGGGCTTTTGTAGCGTTTTACTATTAATAATAACATAAAGTCAAAGTTGATGGTCTGCTCGCATGTCTGCAAAAAAGGTGGTTAATAACCACCAATGTGAGTGCATAAACCGTATATTAAATAAAAATATATAAACTGTATATAAACAGGCGCTGGATGCAGGCCGCTTCCAACCAGTCTTTTTGGAAATCCATGGAGGAGGCCTATGTCCAGCAGTGGACTTCTTGTGGCTGAATAATAATGATGATGATATAAACTGGAGAAGGCGACTAAGGAAATAAATTACCAGGAGACGGGCAGCAGCGTCTTCCTGAGATTCCAACCCGCCTGCCAAGCGTGCGGATTATGGCAAAACCCATCATGGTTTTCATAACCATGTCCTGCAGTGGGCGTCAAAGGGCTGATGATGATATAAACCGCGTCATTTTTAAGTTAGAAAAATATACAAAATGGTGTTTAGGCTTCTGTATATAAACAAAAGTCAGTTGTTACACTTTTTTTATAAATTCATCATCTAAGTAGATAAAATAACAGATGAAAGTTTCTAAACTCCAAAGATACGGTCCAAAACCTGGCAAAGCTAAACTTTTTGTACCGTTTTCCAGTTTGTGATGTGTTTTCCAATCACTCGCGCAAGCCTCCAGAAACCTTTATCCGCTTTAAATTGCCGGATTCCTTTCGGTTGATTCTGTTTGCAATTTGACAGGGTTTCGATGTTTCTTTAGGGATAACGCATTTTGCGCCTTCGCTTTCGATTTCAGTAACGCGGCAACTGCGGCGAAGCCCAAAAGAAGGGTAATGTGTTGGGCACGTATATATATATGCATGTAAGTATGTTTATTTATTTATTTATTATTACTTTTTATTTATTTTTTTTTCTTTGTTTGTTTGTTTTTTTTTTATTTATTTATTTATTTAGTACAAAACCAACAGACACGATAAAACATAAAAAATACATAATAAAGGTTAATTCTGTCATAACTCCTTAACCAATAGTCAGATTTTTTGATGCTATATGAAGTTTAAAAAATCATAAAAATAGTGACCGACGACGGCCGTAGTATTGAAAATTTGAAAAGTAACATATATTATTTTCGATTTAAAATTCTAACCATAGAAGAGTAAAATGTATTTTAAACACCTAATTTATGGGGTAATGTCGTAGAACCTAGCCTTAACGTTCTCCAAAACCTAATCCGAAGAGTGTGGAAGAAGGGGAAGAAAAAAGGCTCTGCAAGGGCACTGAATATTCAATATCCAGTTGTAATCAGATGATTGCGGGTGGTGCGCATGAATAATACAAAGTGGCCCAGCATTTGGTGTAGAAGCGTTAGTGAGAGGAACCTTTTCGGACGCCGTTTCTCGCAGCAATGGCGGGTGTGGCCTCAGAAATAGCGGATTGGCATAAGGAATTCAGATATTTGGCTGGATGGGGAAGCCCGAGGAGAGAAGGACGTGGCCTGCCTTGGGGGAGGCTTATATCCAGCAGTAGACGAGTACGGGTCGATTGATTGATTGAATAAAATTCATCCAAAAAAGAAAAATTCACAGTTAGCGAGTTGTAGCGGAACTTAGGAAGTAAATAAACAGAGCCTCGGCTCAAGGTGAACCATTTTTACTCGCATAAAAAATAGCGTCGCTCGTAAAACAACATAAATGTAACTGTTTATTTACTTCCAAGTTCCGATAGAACTCGCTAACTATGAAGGAACTTTCTGGAAAGCGATTGGCTGGCTGGAGAGATCTCATAGACCGGCTACATACAATGCCCCAAATATGAGGCTAACCCCCGGTTTCTCGTATACTAACAAACTGTTAATCTACTGTTAACAGCTGTCAGTGGTTTTTTTGTATGCTCTTTGGTCAATTGACAGCTGTTAACACTAGATTAACAACGCGTTAGTGTACGTGAAACTAGGGGTAAGTGAAGCTAACTAACTGTGAAGAAAAAAATCACGAAGAAACCTGAACATTTAAGAGTTATTTTTAGAGCGAATGAGAGAGAGAGACGGCATTGGCTTAATCATTATGCATCATCATCATCAGCCATTTCGCGCGCACTGCAGGACATATGTAGGCCTCCCTCATGGTTTTCCTAACCATGAAGGGTTTATGCGTGCTGAGCAAGAATTATCAATTTTAAAAATCACGCTCATAATAATATCCTTGACACATGATTGTGCAAAGTAACAGAAGTGCGATGCAGGCTAATGCGTGCAGCAACACACCTTGATAATGGGACCCTCAATGGGTTTTTTTCTCTTTCACTTAAAATAATGTTTTAACACACAAAACGCTACTTCTCCTTGTAAAAAAAAAGTTAATATGCTGTAAAATAGACTCCCCATAATAAAATATAGTGTCCATCTGACTACAAAATAATTTCCTTAGCTATTAATCAGCTGTAAAATATCCACTATAAAATAAATCTTCAATGTCTAAACGCGCTTTGTAATTTTAGCAAGAAGCAAGTTGCCCTAAACTATGGTACTAAATTTTACCAAAGTCTCATATCCTGAATGGTATTTTGTCAAGATCCTGAAGACTATTCACTTTAAAGTTAATAGATTTTTTTTACGTTTCATAACCGTGTAAAAATTACCTGTATTTTTATCTCATTCTCTCTTTTCCTTTCCTTTCTTCCTTCCTTGTTTTAACTTCAATCTCACAAGTAATAGGGTAGTACGTAATACTGAGCTTATAGTTTTCATGGACCCAGCAGCACATTGTGCCGACAACCGCAAGGCTCGGTTGTTTTGTTTGCTACTTCCAGATGTCTGTAACCGAGATGAGAGGATACTGCAACCTTGCGCCGGAACATTTTACGTGTATTGAAATAGAAAAGAAAGATGAAATGTGGGAAGCTCCGAAAGGGGAGCCGCGGTGAGGCCGAAGGCCGAGCTCCGTTCAGTTCAGTCCGAAGGCCGAGACTGTACATGTTTCACGCACAAGTTCCAACTATAAGTAATAATGCCCGTTTACTCCAATGGTTATCGGTTTTTCAAAAGATATGACTAGCCCACTGTCAGCTTGTTAATCTTAGAGTCTGGGTCGACTACCTTAGTTATCGGCGGAATTGTTTAATTTCTGAAGAAAAAAGTGACATACGTTCCACAAATTTAATCGCACTACAATTTCAGTAAATAAAATATTTATTCTAGCGAAACCTGTCATAATAACATATAGGATATTACTTAAACTTAATATGTACAGAACAAAATTATTAATAAAAAAGTTATTGAAATCATGTGGTTGATTTCACATTATTTTTTTCTTGTTTATTACTACGGTCGTTCATTCTATCTGCTTCATTGTCACTATCACACACAACCGTATTTACTATAACTAAAATCACTAAAAGGCCTTTAGTGTTCGAGTTGTCCATACATTTAAACAAATGGCTTCAGCCTAGGTGTATTTCCATGTGTGTGAGGTCTTTTCTAGTTACCATAGCACAGGGTATCCTAGTTTGGGACCAGGACAACTGACTATGTTGTGTGGAGGTTATTTTGTTTACTTATACGCTTAACACCCTTTTAGTAATCTGACAAAAGGCCGTTAATTTTATGGACGATACGTACCATTAACGGCCTTTTAGTGATCGGACACTGGTTACCCAACACCAGTCGCGATATTACGGTAGCGAATATCGTATCATCTAGTCAATCCACTGTGGTGGATAACGCACCATCACTACTGGTGGTGTCCTCCGTAGCATCACTGTCGATAGTGCCCTCCGTCGTGTCATCACTGCCGGTGGCTTCTTCCATACCATAACTACTAGTTGTGGTGTCGTCCGTCTGATCATTACTTAGAGTCGAGTCAATTGGTGTAGGATTCCAACAATTTTCAGGCTTTTTCCCGCATATCGCACTACAAAAATAACTGAGTGCAGAGTGGGGATCAGTATATTCAAAGTATTTATTGCCACGTACAGAGATGATAGTTGTAATATTATTTAAATTCAGTTTTTTGAGTTCTTTTTGGGCTTGCTTGGCAAACCCTGGCACTCTTTTCTTCAAACAGTTGAAGTAAATTTTTCGTCCAACGCTTACTAGTGACCGGCACTCGCTACTGTTTATTTTAGAAGCATCACATTTAAGATAATCAGCTTGCAGCCAGATATTTTGCTTGATGTTCTCTAGAGCACATTTCCTGGGGACCATAAGGGATGGACTGTCCAAAAAGATATAATTAATTTTGACTTTCAAGCCCACATTGTCAACTAACCACTGCAAAGTGTTGTTAAAAAATTCAACATTCAAAGGAATCTTTAAGTCAAAGTTACTTACTATTGTAACTGGTCCACAAGCATGACTAATATTGGAAGTCAAAGCAATTGCAAACAAAATGAAGAGGAGCGCCATTGTCGAATGGTTTTGTACGTACTTTTAGTCTTATCTAAGAGATAATATACTTAAATAGGTACAGTGTGTACACAAACTGACAAATAAATTGTCACAATACTTAGATTTGCCTTAAAACAACAATGTAATATCATGTTTAACTTAATATTACTTATCAGTAAGGTAATGTTATAAACGGATTTGTATTGCATTTACCCTAGTTTATTAAAACGGTACAGTACGGTGAATAATAAATTTTATTAACAAATTATTAAGACAGCTGTCGTTACAACTGACACCCATCTCACTTGCGCATTTTCATATTTAACGGTCGTAAAAAATTAGCCCGAAATATCATGAGAAAATAAAATTAGGGTATTTTTTTCATCCGCGGTGGGCACGCGTAGTGATGAAGCCCATACGGAGAGTATGAGAGAGTAATCTTTCCGAGAGAAGGCCTGTGCCCTGCAGTGGAACGAATATAGGCTACATAAAAAATATATTGACGTGTTTTAATTTTCAAATATACTTTGGCTTTTCAAAGATTAACAAGGTGTAAGAAGTTCATAATTTTAGTGGCCAATTCTGTATATTGAAATCTAATTTAAAAAAATATGTAAATAAAATCTTGTCAATTTTACTTTCTAGCAACAACTCACACCACATTTATCAAAAATTTACTTTTTTTTTACTATCATAAACGAATAGAATGTGCGAGCGAGAGGGACGATACATTTGAAAGCGTAAATAATTATTCTTTGCACAGAGAAAAATATGTTACTTCTCAATAAAATAACAATAAATAACAATAAAAGACAGTTTCAACTGTAAAATAAAGCTTTGCGCCGACTACCCGTCTCACTTTTCTTTCAGCAACTGGAAGAAATTCCTATAACCAATGAGGACACCAATTGTGCGGTATTTTTTAAAATATTTTTTGTTTGTTTTTCCTGGTGTACAATAAAGAATATTGTTATCTTAAAAGTGTTATTACACGTTTTCCTCAAAAAACTCAACAAGTGGTCTTGAAGCGGTCTCCCTCGATCCTTCCTCCCATGTATGGATGAAAGGGTATTTCCAGACCTCCTAGTAGTAGTAGGCTTGTACCATTATTTAAAAACGGTGATAAACAAGTTTATCTTAGATCAATTACATACGCATTTCAATAATTACCGACTTCTCCATAGTCAGCGGTCCAATTTTACTAAAAGATGTTCTACTACAGACATATTTTCAGCCCTTGGGAGGATCATGAGGATTCTGTAGACGTATTCAGTGATTTATCAAAGACATAGACCACGAAACACTGCTCTTGAATTTAAAACACTACGATATAAGGGCACAGGTTTTGATCTTTTGACATCGTATTTTTAAGCAAAGATTCAAAAAGCAGACATAAATCCTATAAAATCCTCGGGTTTACTTGTACAAATACCAGTTCCACGAGATACATCTTAGGGCCGTTCCTTTTCCTAGACTATGCAAATTATTTACCGCTTGTAGTACAAAAAACTCTGAGACAGTGTTGTTTGCTGATGACACGTCAGTTATTTTTAAAATAAGGAAACAAGTAAATAATTTACGATGAATGGTCCCTCGCAAGTACTAGATTGGTTTACAGCAAATAATCTACTACTAAATTCCAAGAAGACAAAATAATAAAACAACTATAATATTAAACGGAACCATCGATGTGAGAGTCCGACTTGCACTTGGCTGGTTGTTTTGAACACTAACACCCGATTTCTCGTACGCAAAAACATATTGTTGACGGTTGTCAGTTGTTTTTTTATATACTTTGGCCACTTGAATACCACCAACAATCTCTTAAGATTGTTGTTATTTTCACAATCATTGCGGAAATCTACAATTGAACTTGTGTGGTTTACTTGAGAGTTTTTTGTATGTTTTGGGTGTAGTAGGTGTTTTCACCGTGCAGTATTAAATAAACACCTCCTGGTACCTCCAAAAAAGCTCCTGGTCTGGATGGGTTCACAGCTGATATATGCTCTGCTGCTATATATATGCTCTCCGACGTTCTGGAACATAGTGCTAGACCCACTTGTCAATGAAATTTATGTCCTCTGAGTGAACTACCAGGCCTTGCCAATGACGTGGTCCTTATACGTAGTGCCAGCCTTGCAGTCGGAGGCGGAGCGGGTCCTCGCAGCTGTCGATTGGGGCGTTAGAAACAAACTTAACTTTGGGCCCCATAGAACACAAGCTATGGTGGTAACAGGGAAGTTATAGTATGACGACCCAAGGTTATACATGTCGGGCACCCGAATCGCTTTGGTTGATGAGATCCGATTGCTTTTAACATTCAGATAACTAAATTTCCATTTCGACAATGCTCTGGTTTTTCGTCCACTAGATTTATACTAAGAGTGGTTTACGTGATTTTCAGCAACTTAAAGATCTTTTTTTCTAGATAGCTACTAACTTCATGCCAAAATCAATCAATTACGTCGTTTTAAAATTCTTTGACACTATGTATGATTATTTGTGTATCTTAATATTAACTATAACTTACAAATGCAGTTTAGGTGCCCCAGACCCTTAATAGAATTTCAACGAGAAATTAGGGGTTGCACTTGCATCTGATCCATTCTTACGCATGTCACTTACGAGGCCCACCACCTCTTTTTGTCCTCAAAAATCCTCAGCGAGTCGTTACCAGCAGTCTAGCGAGCTGTTGGGCTTCCTACGCTGCGTTTGTCTTTTCGTGATCGCCACGCGTGAACTTATTTACCCCATAAGTTATCGGTTTTCGGAAAATGTAACTTGCCTACTGTCAATTTAGCAATTTAGCTTGCTAATCTTAGAAGCTGTGTCGATTACAGTAGTTTCGAATTGCTTAGTTTCTGATATCATCCATAAAGCGTTTAAATAAAATTTAATTATACGATATCTTTTTTCTAACAAAACCTGTCGTAACGAAATGTTCACTTGCGACTTCGGATAAGATATCTCATGGCTGAGTTACTAATTATGTACAAAAATTACAAATACTTACCATGAAAGTTACAAATGTTTTAGCTATATGACGATTGAAAACGTACAATTCATTATTGTTAAATTGTATTAATATGACTTATATATAGTTATGAATTAACTGTGTCATCCCAAAAATCTATGTGCCCTGTAGGGAACTGTCACAATAACAGTGAATTTAATGTTTATTATTTGCTAACCCAGGAAACGTTGTTTTGCTATATTAATTACCCTACGACCTCTTCTCAGGTCTACCAAATATACACATAAAAAATCATAAAAATTGGTGAAGCCGTTTCGGAGTAGTTCGATAACAAACCCTGTGACTCGAGATGGGGAATTCCAAAAAATGCGGAACTCAAAAACGTCAGTTACTGTTTGTCATTAACATTAACTGAGTATTGCTATGACTTTTGAAATTTTTTCCGCTTTCCTATTTTTTCAATATATTGTTTTGCTACACGAACGTCCTGCCTTGCAGTGTCGTTGCTTGGTAGAAATGCTTAAAACCATAATGTGTTAAATAGAATCATAAGCAGCCTATATACGTCCCACTGTAGGGCACAGGCCTTCTCTCAGAGAGAAAGTATGGGCTTAATCACCAAGCGCTGAGGTATATGAATGGCTGTAGCGTTTAATCCCCCGAAATTAATTTTCTCTGGTACTTTAATTTCCATTCGTTTTTGTCCCGCATTTTTTCTTTTACTTTACGGAAAATATAGCATTTTGGCCCCATGCTCATAAGTTCTTAGTCGATTTTCACATAAATCACATAGAAGACAAAGTCATAGTACATGCCCGCGGAATCGAACCTGGGTCTCTCGCTTCCGAGTCTAATGTTCTACCCACTAGGCTACCCACTGCTTTTAAACAGAATATACATTATTATAGATAAAGAAAATATTTACAGTACTGCAGCATTGGTGAAGTGATATTTAGGTAGGCTGACTGATATTCAGATATCTGGGAAAAAACTTATAGAGCAAGAGTTGTTGTGAAACACTAATAACTCTTGTACTTTAATAAAAATAGGTAGGCATTTTGCATTTAGCATTATATTGCATAATAATAATTATGCATTACTAATAATACGTTTATTGCACGTAAGTTATCCTTACAATGGCCATGCGGCGGACTTAATGCTACAAGCACTTTCTACTAATCAACCGCAGGAGGTGTAAGAAATCTTTGAAAATTACATAAAATTAATTTTTTATCATTTTTCGTATTTGAACATCGTGAATAATCAAAAATAAATGTTGTCGTAATAATCAATTAATTTCACAAAAAAATTTCGTATTTATTACTGCGGTCATCATTTCCATCGGCTCCGTAGTCACACGTTATGTGTTCTTCCTCAAATTCTATTAAATCATAAATACTGTTAAGTAATTAAAAACATTATCATAATGCATCGTATATACCTACGACCCACTTTAGGAAATAAGCCTTCTCTCAGAGAAAGTATGGGCTTAATCACTTAAGCCCAAATTAATAAACATAATAATAATAAGCCATAGTCAAAATTTCAAAATAGTCAAAAATCGCTCGTAGCCCCGGCTGCCTGAGTGATCTTAAACGATCACGAAGGTTAAGCAACACAGGGCGCGTTCAGTGCATGGATGGGTCGCCGTCTATGCCTAACGCTAGTGGCATTTTTCCGAGCGGTTCCGTGCTTCGCAAGGCACGTTAAGCTGTTGTTGCCGGCTGCCGTCGATAGATGGCAGTCGTTAAGCCAAGTCAGAGGCCTTAGGGCGGCTTGACAACTTCTGACAGTAGACGAGCCACTAGTCTACAAGCCTCCACCAATCCGGACTTGGCCCCCGTGGTGGAGTATGGCCTATACCTTCCCCAGGGAAGAGACCCGTGTCCCTCGGTGGGGACATAAATGGGTTGATGATGATGATGATGATGAGTCAAAATTTTACCGTACTTATTACCATCACTATTCCGATCACAAAGGTCTTACGTGTATCCATACACTTAAAGCCCTTTTAGCGATCAAAAGAAAATGCTGTTAACTTTATAATAAAAGAAAAAATATAATAATAAATTGTTTATTTTCATTAATAGAAAATAAACAACACTATTATTTTAAATATGGACCACTCATTCACTTAACGACCTCTTAGTTTTATTGTAAGAATTCCTACACTAAACGACCTCTTAGTGATTGGCTACCGTACTGGTAACCCACTATTACTGCTGGTGGTGGCGACTGTAACATCGCTACGTGCAGCACGCCATAGCAACACTGCCGGTAGTGCCCTCTGTACCATCGCTGCCGGTGGTCTCCTGTGTACCATCGCTGCCGGTGGTCTCTTCCGTACCAGCGCTGCCGGTGGTCTCCTGCGTACCATTGCTGCCTTTGGTCTCCATAATACCATCGCTGTCGGTGGTCTCCTGCGTACCATTGCTGCCGTTGGTCTCCATAGTACCGTCGCTGCCGGTGGTGCCCTCCGTACCATCGCTGCCTGTGGTCTCCTCCGTCTGTTCGGTACTTTGGGTTGTTGTTGTTGTTGTTGTAGTGTCAATTGGTGTAGGATTCCAACAATTCTCAGGCTCTTTCCCACACATGGTGCTGCATAAATAACTGAGTGCAGAGTGGGGATCCGTATATTCAACGTATTTGTTGCCACGTACAGAGATGATAGTCGTAATTTTCTTCAAATTCAGTTTTTTGACTTCTTTTTGGGCTTGCTTGACGAACCCTGGCACTCTTCTTTTTATACAGTTAACGTAGAATTTTCGGCCGACGCCTGCTAATGATCGGCACTGGCCACTGTTTATTTTTGAAGCATCACATTTAAGATAATCAGCTTGCAGCCAGATATTTTGCTTGATGTTCTCCAGAGCACATTTCCTGGGGCCCATAAGGGATGGACTGTCCAAAAAGATGAAATTCATCTTGACTTTTAAGCCCAAATTGTCAACTAACCAGTGCAAAGTGTTGTTAAAAAATTCAACATTCGAAGAAATCTTTAAGTCAAAGTCACTAACTATTGTAACTGGTCCACATGCTTGACTTAGATTAGAAGTCAAGGCAATTGCAAGTAAAATGCAGAGAAGCGCCATGGTCAAATTGTTTTGTACGTACTTTTATCCTTATCTAGGAGATAATATACTTAAATAGGGACAGTGTGTACACACACTCTGACAACGAAACATTTAACAAATAAATTTGTTAGTGTTTTCACAAGATGCGACTTAACACGACAATCAATGTAACATCATTGTTAACTTAATATTCGTTATCAGTAAGGTAAAGATATACATGGATTTATATTGCGTTTACTCCGCGCATTCATTAACATTATTGAGCGTTCATTAAACATAAGTGGTAGGTACATTACGAAAGTTTATTTACAAAATATTCAGGGTTCAAAAATATTACTTTGCCTTATGTAGTTTAAGTTTGTTTTTTTTTATTTATTTATTTATTTTGTCTTTTTGGTGAAATCTATTCCTAGTAGTATGTAGGTATATTTTTTCGTTCATCTCCTCCCTTCATATGATAATTTTTATTTATGTATGTTTATTCTATATTTATCTTATATTTATGTACCGTTTATGTATGTGTATTAAATATATAAATATCTTTCTTAGTATTGTTTAGTTGCACCGACTACCCGTCATTTAGCTTCTCTTTTTTTTCCGTCAATGGTTGTCTGGAAGAAATTACTTTTAGTAATAAGGCCGCCAATTGTACTGTACTATATTATTGTTAAATACTCATATGTAATTCCTGGTGTACATACAATAAAGAATATTCTATCTATCTAAGGCTGCTGTTAAGTCTGGCATTCGTCTCTCTCGCGCTTTCTTACATTTGATGATCATAAAACAATTGAGTAAAATCATATAAACTAGTGAGCGTCACAAGACAATAAAAACACAGACTTGGTTTTATTTTCATACACTGTCGTTTTTAGGGTTGCGTAGTCGACAAGAAAGCCTTATAGTTTCGCCATGACCGTCCGTCTGTCTATCTGTCTGTCAGTGGCCTAGCTCAGCAAAGATTACTACTAGAAAGCTGAAATTTAGCGTAGACATACATATTAATCACGCCGACAAAACGGTAGAATAAACATATAAAAAAAAATTGCGTACCTCTCTACATCTAAATTAGGGATGCATTTTTTTTGCTCGCCTGCATCATAGCGTGGAGCATCGTTGTGTTGGTTTTTTTCGTTTGAAAATATCGTGGGTGTAGGAAGACCATTTTTCGACTAAGGTTCCCTTTGCGAAATATTAAGCTTTAATGCGCAAATTTTTTTCCGAGTAGGGCGTCCTCCCTCTCTCGGCTAAACGGTTGATTGTAGAAACGTGAAAAATTTAGGGCAGTACCACATATAATAAACTAAAAAGAAAACCTATCACGGCTTAATAGGCTTTACAATTTGTCGAATAGGCGACCAACTTATAAAAATAAAACTTCGTACCAAATCCATTGAAAATTACTTTGATGAAGTTGTTAGTTATATGAAGCATATAAAACCCCCTCTTTCTACGGAACCCTACACTGCGCGTGGCCCGACACGCACTTTTCCGGTTCTAATTGAGTAATACGGCGCTGGCGTGAGCATTTCATAACGCAGCGTAGGACGCCCACCAGCCTGCTGGACCGACGATCTGATGCAGATTGCTGGCAGCGGCTGGACGAGAATGGCTGAGTACAGAAGATAGAGGCGTGCCTGGGGAGGCCTTTTTACAGCAGTGGACAAGTTTGGGCTGATTGATTGATTGAAAGTCTAGACCATATTAATCAAAAGTTTGTTTAATAGTAATAATAAAAAACATCTTATGCGTGAGGGAGAAGCATTCCACGTAATTATAAAATCAGCCTTAAAACGTACGGAGTACAGTCAACAGCAGGTAAATCTGTACGTTTTATTGCAAAAACATCTGTAACGTAACCGAGTATGGTACATAAACTTATAAAGGTCGATGTAACGTCAACTACATTGACGCTCTCCAGCCTGTTTGCTTATAATAGTACATTATGATACAAGTGTGGTATGTTGGTCATTACACTCGAGTCGGTTTTTAAGCCTGAGCCGAAGGCGAAGGCTTAATGGAGACGAGAAGTGTAATGACCAATGCTCACGTGTTTCATACGACGTTTTTCAACACACTTGCGAGGAAAAGTAAATAAAAGTTCACATTTATTTAAACTTAACAAACAGAAACCCATTTAAAAGATGGCGGCCGTAATTTAATTTTTTCGCGCGCTCAGCGCTGCATGCGCGCGCAAGTCTGAGATAAGGGCACCGGCAAAGTAGCTAATCAGCCACATAATTATAAATTTTGAAATTGGGTATTTATAGGTAAAAATACACCGTCAAAATATAAATACCAACAAGCTAACAAGCAGTTTCATGAAATTCTTTAATTATTTATCACATTTTGAAGTGAATTTTATATTTACGCAAATAACTACTTAGCTGTTTTCGAAACATTAATACTTCTTGCTAATATTTAAAAAGATATGTAATGAAAAGGCACTAGTGCGATAATGTAATGTAAAAGGCACGGCATGGGTAATATTCTGCATTATCAGTGTAAATACGCTGTAATAAGACCTACTTTACGAGCAGGTTTGTTGAAAAATATAATATTTCAGATCGCAAGTCCCGTATTAAGGCTCTACCCTGTGCTAACTTGCGCCACCATTAAAAAAAAAAAATATCTTCTCTTAACACGCGTAAATGGAAAAAGAGATCATCATACAGCCATTTTAGAACCTGGCGCCAAGAATCTAGGACTTTAAAGCATTTTTATCGAAAACGGCCGTTCTTAGCAGAAATCGATTAAATTCCTAGGTCGACGACCCTACGTTATAGACTGTTGGTTCTGAAAATATCTATCACAGTTGTTAAGATTTCTGATTTTCGCTTTTTATTAAGAAGTTTTTTGTTATAAAAGTTTTTTTTTTGTGGCGCTAGTTAGCATTCTGTAACGTCTTAATAAAAACAACAGAAGAATGACAAAATACACGGCGGAACAAAAACATATACCTAATAATCACATTAATTCACTGCCGGGGCTCTCATCATCATCATCATCAACCCATTATGTCCCCACCGAGGGGCACGGGTCTCTTCCCTGAGGAAGGTATAGGCCATACTCCACCACGGGGGCCAAGTCCGGATTGGTGGAGGCTTGTAGACTAGTGGCTCGTCTACTGTCAGAAGTTGTCAAGCCGCCCTAAGGCCTCTGACTTGGCTTAACGACTGCCATCTATCGACGGCAGCCGGCACCAACAGCTTAACGTGCCTTGCGAAGCACGGAACCGCTCGGAAAAATGCCACTAGCGTTAGGCATAGACGGCGACCCATCCATGCACTGAACGCGCCCAGTGTTGCTTAACCTTCGTGATCGTTTAAGATCACTCAGGCAGCCGGGGCTACGAGCGATTCCTATAACTTAAATTCCGGGCTCTACTATAACTTAAACTCATGGTTTACTTGATGATGATGATGATGATGATTGTTCCGACCGGTTTCGGCCATGGCGACCACTTTGACCCCTAATCAGTGATGAGGCGCTGGTGCGCTCGAAGATGGCTTATGTAGCCTATCTTCACGGCGAAACTCCGTGCACACTGAGGGCACGTGAGAATGCCGTTCTCGTAATTATATATTATGGCAGCAGGTGGGCGAGCCTTTAACTGGTCGCGTTTGGTATCCAGGTCAGCTTTACGCTGAACCTCGAACTCGCGTACTTGACTGTTCATCCATCCTCGACAGCTTCGGTGGTGCGGTCACGTATCTCGTATGGCGGAGGAAAGAGTGTCGAAGCGCATCTTCTATTCTGAACTAGAGGAGGGCAAGCGGAATCATGGCGGTCCCCTCCTCCGGTACAAGGATGTCCAAAAGCGACACATGAAGAGATGCAAAATAGAGCCCTCCCGCTGGGAACGTTTGGCAGCACAGCGGCCAGAATGGCGCAGGATGGTTTACTTAATAATTCTATGTAGGTACATTGCAAAGTTGATTAACCGACAGACAATTAGGAAGTCATAATATAATTTGTTTACTAACATAGCATAAGTCAAATTGTTACTAACACTATATGGGCTTGCCTGAAATAAATAAATAATAATAATAATAATAATAATTAATTTTAATTTTATGAAACGTAGCTCAGAGCACTATTGGTGTTGGCCAATATAAGCTGTATCAGCCTAGCGTTTGACTTCATTTGGCGTAAGAATAAGTGCCATTTCTGATCACTGAAGATGATCATTGTTTTTTTTTTAATTACCCCCTCAGAGGGTTAAAAATGCAAATTTTGAATGTTTAAGATGAATCTTTAGATGAAAGTTCGTCATACCTTAAGAAAGTATTGCAATTCGGGCTTATAATAGTTTAAGCCAGCCTTAATCTAGCGTAATTCTAAAAACCCCCGACTTCTCGTACACTCACAATCTATTATTCTACTCTTAATAGCTGTCAGTTGGCCAAAGCGTATACAAAAAGCAACTAACTAACAGCTGTTAGCAGTAAATTAATATCAGATTGTTAGTA
The DNA here is from genome assembly GCA_947308005.1 of Yponomeuta malinellus. Lineage (NCBI taxonomy): Eukaryota > Metazoa > Arthropoda > Insecta > Lepidoptera > Yponomeutidae > Yponomeuta > Yponomeuta malinellus. Next base: position 5,993,600 of record OX371006.1, on the reverse strand, counting down.
TACGAGAAACGGAGCGTAAGTCAATATAAGTTTTACGGCCTTATTTAGAAAACGACGATTCCTCGAAAGCACTCCCCGGAGTAATTGTAATGTTTTTCGTACATTACGTGGCAATCTGTTCAAAGATTGTTAACGTTTGTCAGTCGATTTTTTTTTGCATAATCTGTAGCTCCCTGATAAGCGTCAATAGTTTGTTAGAAAATAGTTAGCTTTCGGATAATCGGGGATAAAATTTGCAAATGCACTAGAAATTGAGTCAGATGTGAAATGTGAGTGAATTGTTATAATTGCAAAAATATATTTTTCATTCTAATGATTTTTGTTGTTAATTCTGTTTCTTATTTGCCTTCAGTGTTTTAAATTTAATCTTTAATGGATAGTAACAAACCGATGGCATTTATTTTTCTGGCTTTTTATAGTCATAAGATAAGATAAAATATGATAAGAATATTCTTTATGAATGTGATAAGAAACAAGAAACAAGAGACATAAAATATAAAAGTAACAATGAAAAAGTACAATGGGCGGCCTAATTGCTAACAGAAAATTCTTCCATATAACTTACTAACCTACCTACCTACTCACTCATGACAAAATACTCAGGTTCAGGTACTCCTGCGGATAGGATAATGTGTAATAGGATAAATAGCTTGAAAGTAACTGAAATTGCACAGATTAATTATGGATGAAGTTATAAATTATATAACAATTTATACTTATTATTAGTTATTATTTCATTTTAATTAATTTTTACAATACTTAGTTATATATACTTACTGTTACTTAAGTTTATGAGATTATACGTATGACTACTGATCCAGTTTAATTTATTATTGTGAAAACACTGCACTGAAACGACCATCATTGTTAACATCATGAAATTATATTTTGTAATTGATTCCAATTATTTCTTTCGTCTTTATTACAACTGCGGACCTCCAGATCCATTTTCACTCCATTACAGAAAACTATACCTACTTACCATCATCACTACTGGTAGTGACTTCCGTAAAATCGGTAATTTGTGTTGTTTCTATTGTTGTAGTATCGGTAATGTCCACATCAATTGGTGTAGGATTCCTGCAACCCTCAGGCTTTTTCCCGCATATTGTACTGCATATACCACTAAGGACAGCTTTGGGATCCGTAAGGTCAACAAATCTGTTTCCACCTACAACGATTAGAGTCGCATTTTTGTTCATCTTCAGTTTCCCAAATTCCTTTAGGGCTTCCCTGGCGAACCCTCCTACTTTTTTCTTAATACAATCATCGTAGAATCTTTGGTTGACGCCTACTAGTATTCGACAATCGTCATAGAAAACGCCATAAGCGTCACACTTAAGATACTCAGTTTGGAGCCAGATGTTTCGCTTGAGGTACTCCAAAGCACATTTCCTTGGGCCCATGAGGCCTGGTCTGTCCAGAAAAAAAAACCTTGTCTTGATGCTTAAGCCGACATTATCAACTACCCATGATAAAGTTTTGGTAAAGAATTCAACAACGAGGGTATTGTTTAGATCAAAATTACTTATTATTTTTACTGGTTTACAAGCTTGACTCAAATTAGACGTGAAAGCAATCGCAAGTAATATGCAAAGAAGCGCCATAGTTAGACGGTTTGTACGCACTTATAGCCTAATCTAGGAGACGATGAACTTAAATAGAAATTGTGTGTAAATAACATTGTGTTCTTATCTTTCACAATCCTAAAATTTTATGCGTTCACAATCCTAAAATTGTATGGATCCCAACGAAATATTAGAATGTAACACGATTGTTAACCTTATTTGTTATCAGCTAGGCATAGTAATAAAATTACATTTTTATTGCATACACTCTAACCGAAGTTCATTAAAACACAAAGGTTAGGTAGGCCTTATTGTGAATAATATAACATCACACGGATAACAGACGACGGCACGTACATTGTTTTAGTGCTGGCGACTCTAAGATTTTAGTATTATTTCACGTACCGACCTACCGTAATGGTAGGACACTCAAACACGTAAAGATTTTTGTTTTTAATTTTACTTCTTATTTGCCTTCAGTATTTTCAATTTAATCTTTGGTTGAATAACAACCAATCGATGGCGTTTATTTCCTATGACTATTTAAAATATTGGTAACACATAACTGTTAAAAATATCACTGAGTTATTAGGTAAACAATTACAAAACTTTTTGAAAGTTGCTAAACCTGCGTTATTAATAATGAAATAAATACATTTTATTATTCTAATATAATTTACAGTAGAAGTCATTAACACTGTAGGTACTAAAACGTAATAAAAATATTTACCAAATAATTGATTTTATATTTTTCGCAATCTTAAGAATCCTAAGACACCATTGTTAACTTTACATTCATTATCAGCAAGGCGAAGCAATAAATACATTTTTATTGCATTCATCTTGTAGAATACTTTATGATATCATAATAGAAAGGTAGGTGAATACGGGAATTCCACAAATAAATATTATCGCTGGTCCCTTGAATGTAATTAAGGCCACCAGGTGGCCAAAACTGCTTATATACAGTTTTGCCGTTTTTCTGCAACTGGTTGACACACCAATTCACCCAGCATTTGTGGCTTCACCATACATCACACCGGAATCGCTTGGCGGCGTGTCTTTGTTTGGTGGGTGGTTTCTAGGCACGGCCTTGGTCCCCCACCAGTAAGGCTAGTCATTTGGCACCACCCAGGGGTTACGTGTGGGGTCTCAAGGGTGAAACCTACGGAAGCGAGTAAGAAAATCCCCAACCAACGGACGCAAAAAGCAAAACCCCCAAAACAAATGTAACAAATCAAAAAAATCTGTTTTATCCTATTTCTGTGCCGTATCGATTTGAAACATTCCACGCAATATTGCCGGCAACGTTACCATATTGTTTCCCGTTCCGGGAAACTTTGCCGACATGGCACATCACTATCTCTGACCGAACAAAAAAATTGCCTGTCACATGCTTCATTGTCAGAAAATCACCACGTTTCATTACCGAGGCGTCTATCAAAGAAAATGCGGACAGGAAAAAATGGCGGACACAAATTCCAAGAAAATTAGGACGGATCATGAGCAGATCTGTAAATCTTGGGCTGTCACATAAAGAAATCTCGTAAAATGTGCTTTTCGCGCGAAAGAGGGCTCTGTACCAAGATTGTATTCAATAGCTCAAGCATAAACTTATGTTAAGATCTGTATACACATATAGAGTGTAAAACTTTGTTGCTATGTATTTGTGTAAAAATTGGCTGTCATTGTGTCTTCGTTCGGTAATGCTTAAAAAGGTCCGCTAAAATGTGCTTCTTTCTTGTAGCTAATGCCTCGATTAAGAACAAGAAAGACGCAGCGCGCAGATGGCTTACTGAATAAGTTTACTAATACAGATGAAAGAGTTTTGTTTTGTCGACAATTTTTTTTTGTGATTATAACTTGGATATTTTTCGAACTACTAGCCAAGGGCCATGAAAACAGGAAGTGGGGCGGGGGCGCGGAAAAAACGCGTCGCTAATCTCATAATCTCTAGATATCATATCTTTTTGAATTTTTCCATTGGTGGTGCCAATTTTGCTCTACGGAGCCCCTTAAGCTACTCGTACCTGTTTACTTTTATTAAACAACGCTCACCAACAGGCGAGAGGCTGATAAAGAAAACAAATAAAAGTTGTTACCTACTTGATAGAATGAAAGATGAACGCAAAGCAAACGATCTGATTCTTAGCACGTAAAACGGACCTTGATACCTTACGACATTTGGTATAAATATGCTTGGTATTTTCTTTCAAACTGACCAAAAAAGTTGTTCTTTTTTTATCGATTTTTCAAAGCTGCTCTTATAATAAAAGTGTTTTGTTGTAAAGAGTAGAGTGACCCCTTTAAATTTCAGTAGAACTTTCTGCACTACCTTATGTGGCCAGGCGAATAAGTGTAATTGAGGTCATAAGTTTATTATCAGTTCGAAGAAAACTGGAACATAGGGTTCACATCATTCGGAGTAATAAATATGAAATCCCCAACTGATCCCGCAGGGAAGATACAAGGCCACAGAAGACGTGGCTGTAGAAGAACTCAGTGGCTATAAAATCTGGGGAATGGTTTCAGGTAGGCACCATCGATTTATTCTGAACCGCTACCAGTCACAGTCTCCACAATAATAGCCGACCTCCGATTGTAGACGGCACCACAAGAAGATAAGTTAATTAATGTTATTATTGATTGCGACATGACGGACGGTGTCTATCGTACCAGAGTAAATGTACTGTCGACAACACATCAACCTTTACACGCGTGCACTCTATTTAGTTACATTACGGGCGACTTTGCAACAAAAATGTAAAGGTTGACTTGCTGTCGACTGTACGCGCCACGAATGTATCGGGAAAAAGTGAAGTGATCGATAGAGATTGCATTAAATGATCATAAATTTATATTTACAATATGGTGTTATCTGACTTCTAGTGGCATCCGCCGGATAGTCGGATGGATGTTAAAAGCGTCACTTGTGAAGTTCTACCGTATATGACCGAGTGAAGGAGTTCGAGGAAGCCCGACTTAAGACTGTATGAGACTCTGTTTGGGAGTTCAGAGGATCTCCTAGACCACCACCAGCAAGCTCGCTGTTATCTTTTGTTATGCTGAGCTTGGTAACCGTAGTACTACTAGCAAAATAAAGCGCTTTAAAGGCTCCCGTTGGCACCCTTTTGGTACGAAATCCTAAGGAAAGTACGTCATCATCATCAGAGCTTTTGAACACTGATGTGGAATATTATATTATACCGACGCCTCACTTGGCCACAGCTATTTGGGTATTTGGCAAATATTGACCATCCATTACCGGGTTTTCTGACAAATCTCTTAACTAAATGAAGTAGACCGTGAGCTTGCGCACCTGGTTACGCATATTGTATGTGAAAAAACCGGACAAGTGCGAGTAGAACTTGCCCACCGAGGGTTCCGGACAAATTTGTAGGTACTTACATAGTATAAATAGTTCAGGAATCGAGTCTTTTTCTAGCTTTTCCCGAAATTCAAAGAATTTTTTTTTTCTTCGAACGAAGCAATTCATATGACTATGACAGAACGTCACGTACAGTTAAGTTCGTCCAATCATAGAGTATAAATTGATGGCAGATACGCGAATATTAATTGCCACCAGCTTTAAAACGTACCACACCTTCAAACCCTGGTCTCAGCTAACCCCTCCGGAATACAGGCGTGGGTTTATGTAATGTAGTGTAAGACCACACCTTGTTTAGCGATACCATGTTACGCGCAACCCTCCGAATACCCGGGGCCATTTGACACGACGTTTTACGTCTACGATTCAATCAATTGGATTCATGGAAGCAGTTTCGTCGAATATATCGCCCCTGTCTGCCTAGCCAATGGAATGAGTGAGTAACACGATTGACGGACAAAGCGATGTAGTTTTATTAAAACGGTTGAGACAAATGTGAGGTCGGGATAGTGTAATGAACGTGTGTTTTATGGTTAGTTAGCTTTATCATACATTGTATTGTATACATATATTGGAAAAGAAGGTATCGAAATTGTTCTTTATATCTACATCCATGAACTGTACTCAGTCAAACTTACAGTACGACTTTGCAACGAAGATGCAAAGGTTGGTGTGCTGTTAACGTTACATAGGTTGCAATGCGCATTATATGTAGTTACTGTGTACATTTTCAACTGCTGACAAATTATAAAATTTACACAGTCCTCCGTTACGTAAGTGAGTAGGTGCTTAGATTAATTAAATGCATATTAACAAGTTAATGTGATGTGATGTCTGTAGAATTGTTATATGTGACACTAATGCCAGGTGATAAGTATTAAAATCGTTGAATTGACATATTCGTGATACCTTAATTAATTAATACTTTTTTTTTTGAGGTCCAGTCAACAACACACCTCTACACGCGTGCACTCTACTTAGCTACGTTACGGACGACTTTGCAACAAAAATGTATAAATGTTGACCAGGGCCGAGTTTAATAAAACTACAATACCTAGTTCAATAGCATGCTGAAGTGGCAGTGGGCCGGCCATATCATCCGAAGAACTGATAACCGATGGGGTAGACGAGTTCTTGAGTGGAGACCGCGGATCGGTAAACGTAGTGTAGGACGTCCTCAGACTCGGTGGAGCGATGATCTTCGCAGGGCAGCTGGCAAGAGCTGGATGAGAATAGCCGAGGACCGTGCTCAGTGGCGTGCAATAAGAGAGGCCTATGTCCAGCAGTGGACAAGCATAGGCTGATGATGATGATGATGACGTAGTTCAAGCAAGTTCAGTAAAATTCAAGTTCAGTAAAATTCAAGCCTTTCTTAATCTGCGGATTAATCGACTTTGCAATGTACATCGAATTGTCATAGTAAACTGCAAGTACCGTTAAGTACCTATTTGTAGTTTTATGAAACAGGCCCCTGTTGTCGACTGTACAATAAAGTGCTCTCTCTTTATTGTATAATTACCTACATTATTTCCTCTACATTATAATTAAGAAACTTTTGAAACTAAGTAACTTGAAGACTTCAGAGCTCGGATTTGTGCTGTAGTAAAATTGTGGTTACTCACAAGAGTTTTAATTCAATTTTGTCGCGATGCTCATAAGAGTTAAAGTTAGGGACAGTTCCGACTAGTAAGAAAGCCAACGACAGTGACAATGCTATACAATCTAAATAGAAAAAAAAACAATGTTTCTCTTCAACACACGTCAACAAATCTCAAATCCTTGGCCGAGAGCCCAATTTCAATAATCGAATCGCGACACCGGAAAAAAGTACAAGTAAACATTTCCGACGGGACCATTTGAACGGACCCTTTCTAAATAGGCAGATCTTATCCTAAGTATATCCCATAGCGTCCCGCAAAGGAAAAGGCCAAATGCTTTGTGTACTGGGACCGAGCGCAACATTTGACTCTCCAATCGTCCATCTAGCGCGGCAAACTATAAGACTTTCAAGTTTTACTGCAGATTACTTTTTCTCAAGTTGGTGACTCCGTTCTGCTATTACCCAGCTGCTTTTGTTGGAGCGAATCCGAATGGAAAAGGTTTTCGGTTCAGTGCGCGTATTAATAGGAGCTTTGAATTTTCTCTCTTTGAATGGACATCGAATACTTTCATCGGTTCGAAGGGTTAAGGGGCTAGTTCGGATAAAGTTGCGCTGGGAAATGAGAGAGCGACCTCGCGAAAGATGAGACAGCGATAGTTCGCGCGAAATGCGCCAAGGGGCCTAATTATGCTCACCAAATCCTGTTGGAATCCTGACGCTTACGATAACAATTAGTATGGACAGCTAGATGATTGGAATCGTTCAGGTTTTTTTGGGAGTTAATATAGGATGAATGTATTTTGGTGTTTTTAATTCATAAAAAAGTGTGTAAATTGCTTTGCCGGAGAAAAAAAGAGTGCGAAAAAAATTTAAACGTTTGTAAAAAAGAATGTAAAAACTTCGCTCCGGTATAGCGCTTTAAGTCGCTGCCGTGATTTAGAGTTCGGTTTTAGTATAGTTTATAAATAAAATATGTTTCTGAAGAGGGCCTGGTATTTCCTTTTCTACTGTTTTAAAACAACTAAGATCAGTATTTTGGATCTATCATCAAAGTCAAAGTCAAAAATGTTATTCACTATAAAAACAAAATGTTTACTTAATTAACGCCAAAGCTGTTAGTTTCATAATTCAAAGATTTATCACCATTCAGCGCGTGTTTTCTTTATCGTCATAATGGCATTGGTATAATTATACCCAGGTAGGTACAACTTAGTTTAAGGAAAGGCCTTGCCTGAAAATCGGTAACTAATTGCACACTGGTGCACATTAGTTACTAGCCGAGGTACAGACCTTTTTGTCTTCATACCTAATTAAAATGCTTTTAAATAAATTACTCACTAAACTGTCATCATTGCTGTCATTGTTATTAATAAAACGCTTTTACAGCATAGGTCAATTCTTCAGTACGCCAACCAGACCTTGTTCTAAATAAGCAGCTTCTCTCCACAAGAGAAGTCCTGTGCCCTACAGCGGGACGTATAATAGGCTGCTTATGTAAGCAGCTTCTTAACAGCGCAGTCAATACCGATCTCAACAGTTAGTGACTTTTAGTGATATTGAGATAAAGCTTACAATTACACTATCATACAACGTGTTATTTAAATAGGAAAGAAAGACAAAAACCTGCAGTAACTTTAATAAGCCATAAGATTCATAACTATTGTCACTATTTAGGACAATGCCCATTAGCACCCAAAGCCCATGACTATCGCAGGCCTGTTAATGAATCTTCACGGCTGCTTTTTTCTCGGGCCGTGCGGCGATTACGTAAACTTTAGCAATAGCCAAGACAAATTGATCCAGAACGGATTAATGGCTCTGTCTGCCCAAAGCAGGCGGCTGACAAATGTACAAGTATTTGTCCCGGGCACAGACTAGGATACAGAAGGAGTTAAAACTGAAGTGGTCCGACGGGGTTTCGAGCCCCTAAAAAGCAGAGAAAACAAGTAAAATATATTTTTTCTAAATAAAAAACAAAAACCGACTTCAAAACACTACAGCACTAAAAAGTTACAAATAATTTACAACAATACCTTTAAAAAACCTATTTAGAGTTTCTACGTGAACGAAGTTACGGGCAGCAGCTCGTATTTTATATTTTGTTATTATATCAGCATAGATTTTTTCATATTATTAGCAAGATTGTTTAGTTAGTCTACTTCCGTAAGTATACTATAGTAAAACATAACGAAATATCAAATGCTGTAGATAGATACTATGATTGTCCTATAGAACCTTATTGAATATTGAACCTTCTGTGTGACGACCCAAAGATGGCCGAGGCATTAGGCAGTACCCGAGGGTGGCCCGCGGCATGAAGACGCAATTTTGATGCTATTACCCGGCGATCCTTCATGATCCGTCCGTTTGTTTATTTTTTATTAAATTAACTCTTCTGGTTGCCAGCTATAGCATAACATTATAAACTTAACGGGTCTAATGGCAATAGTTTATTAGGTAAAAAAAATTACCTTAATTTTAATTTTCTCTTAAATGTATGACAATGTATCATCAAAAATGACTATGTATCTATGCATCAGAATCGTTTTAAGTCAATCGTCAATGTGAACAACTTTAAAATCTTTCTTTAGTATAGGTATAATTATAGAAACTAAAATAAAATAAAAAAAATGTTCTTTGTAACTTCGAAGTTGAAAGAAGAAACATCCCTTTTAGAAAAGACAAGTGGATTTTATTATACTCTGCAGACAAACATAATACCTAAAAAGCCTGTTTTTATTTTCAAAAGAAGGCTCGTCAGAGTCGAGGAAGGCCTTACCTAAATAGTGAGACACAGAGGAGCCTACACAAAGAATGGAAGGAAATCCACTATTTTTAATCAATATCGCAATATAGGCCGGCCCTTTTGTAAGACAACACGATGTTGATTTGGCTAAGGATGCGTAGGAATGCTCACATTCATTCAATCCTCTATTCGGTGCTGTTCAATCCAGCCACACCTCTGCATCTCAAAAATCGCTTTGAGTTTTTGAGTGATACGCACGGCCGGACTTTGTGATCTGCTCATAATCGATTGTTGAAGACACCGAGTCATTCGACAAGGTTCTTCAGCAATTCCTTTACTATCACAACTGTCCGCCTGTGGAATGATCTGCCTTTGATCGTAAGATTTTCACCGTCCCTAACAATATTTAAAAGCAGGGTTCAAAAATATTACTTTGCCTTAGTTGAAGTTTGTTTGTTTTTTTTATTTATTTATTTGTTTTTTTTTTCTTTCTGGTGAAATCTATTCCTAGTAGTATGTAGGTATATTTTTCGTTCATCTCCTCCCTTCATATAATAATTTTTATTTATGTATGTTTATTCTATATTTATCTCTTATTTATGTACCGTTTATGTATGTGTATTAAATATATAAATATCTTTCTTAGTATTGTATAGTTGCACCGACTACCCGTCATTTAGCTTCTCATTTTTTTTCCGTCAGTGGTTGTCTGGAAGAAATTACTTTTAGTAATAAGGCTGCCAACTGTACTGTACTATATTATTGTTAAATTCTCATATGTAATTCCTGGTGTACACACAATAACTAATATTCTATCTATCTATCTAAGAAAACACATAACCTAAATAAAAGTTGACCCACACAAAAGAATTGTTACCCCTGCTCACCCTTCCAAAAACATAATAACTTACCAGAATCGCCTTTGTGGCAACCCTAACAAACTATCTGTTTACAAATGCCCAAAACGATTTGCAACGTCATACGTGTTCTGACAGGCTGAAAAGATGAGGCATGTAAAATGTTCTAGAGGAGGCATCCCAATGAGAATTATGTTGTAAAAAAGTTTTCTTTGTATAAAAAGAATCCGAGTAGGTATCATTTGTTATTAAATTTTCAAAGTGAAAAAATAATCTGAGTACAAAACAGAGTTTGCGAGTACCTACGTCATTCTATTTTGATTTTGCATGAATGTACGCAAATGTCAAAAGCATTAGACCTTTATTTCATTCACGTGTGAAACGAACGTTAGAAGTTCGAATTAAAGTTATACACTTATTCACAAAAACACGAGAAATCAACAAATATGATTGTAGCATTATATTTATTCACCTTACCTATCGTATCATTTGCAACTATTGTCAATATTTAGGACAATGTCCACTAATTTTTATATCGCAAAATCTAAAATATTGTCGAACTTTGCAACGAATGAGAACTCACGCCATGGGAGTTACATTACGGTCGATTATGCAACTAAAATGTAAGGTTGATGTGATGTCCGTTCGACTCAACACACTCGATGCGCTATCGCATGAATTTTGAATTTATTACTATCACTGCAAACCTCATTAGCCCATGGAAAGAGTTAAGTATCAAATCAATCAGAGCAGCGAGTCACGGGCGGTCGTAAAAAAATGACGATCGCAGGTTGTAGCAAAAGTAATTCCCCGTAAATGGACTCGCGAGGGATCAGGTTAATGGTTTTAGGACGCTTGGAATCGAATCGGGACAATTTGACGAAATGAGCCCTCTCCGTCCGTTCCCGGATCGGAATGATTGGCCCCGGATTATTAAGGGCGCACCTCACTAGCAGCGAGAGCGAAAACGGGAAATTTTATAAAAAATGTAGTATATTTTGTAGTCTTTCCCGGTTGCCTGTGACTTCCTTTGCGTGGGAATTTCGTTGTGTATTTTTACAGGATAATAACATATTTTGACAAACGAGGAGTCAAATGAAATATATCAACGACGCAAGTCTCCCTGGCTATGTGACGTCAGAAGAGAATAAAATCGTAAAACACAGTAATGGTTTTAGGACAAAATCGAATCAAAATGGGAAAATTTGACGAAATGAGCCCTCATTTCTGGTGGTGTCATTTTACCCGACTGCGGCGGTGCCCAAAAGGAGGGTAACGTTTTTGTTGGCTCGTATGTAAGTATGTCCGATTCTATGTTCCCTCTTAAACAATGGACGGATTTTGACAAATAAGATCTGAATCGCTTCACTATGATTGCGTGAGTGTATATAATAGGCCATATGAAATACGCATAAATTAAACAACAAATTAAAAATTCACTAAAAAGAGTAAGTAGACGGGACCCAAATTCCACATTGTAACTCCTTGCGAGGCATCTAGGTAGGTCCCGCCTGCGTAGTGGTTAACGCTTAGCAGTCGGGTTACTATTTAATTTAGTTTTTTTTGGTTGTATTTCCATTTTACCAATTTTTTTCTAGTTTTACGGTTTATCCGCTTTGTAGTGATGCTGTCTATTAGATAATTCCTAAAACCATGATTGTATTCTATGTAGGATGATTTACCGAAAGCTGCAAGATTGCTAGGCATGTAAAGCGCCAATTCCGTGAAATTTTAAAATATAAAATGTAAAATACAAATCTGAAAAAAAAACCCATACAACAAAAATAGTTGAGAAATACGAACTCCAATTGACTTGTTTCACGAATTGCACATTTTAGATAGAGAATGCTTATAAAAACGAATTACACACATTCCGATTACATCTGGCACACAGATATATCACACGGACGGGTACAGCCAGTTCAATAAAACTCTTTATCACTCTAAAAGGTGTTCCTGGAGCGGCAGTTACATGAAAATGTTCTCGCTATATTTCATCCGGAGCCAGGTCTGAGTAATCGAGGAGCAGGCAATACATCTAATTCAGCGTATAATTATTGAGAAACTCAAATCAAATAAGGTACTATAATAAAATTAAACTACTTTCTTAACAAAAAAAAACTTTAAGAAAAACACGAACTAAAGAGATAAGTTTGACGACTTTCTCATTAATTTCATTAACAGATCTTGACCAAATTTACGTAAGGTCACCGTCTTCTTAACAAATAATTATGAAATCGGATAATACATCATCATCATCATCATTCAGCCACAAGAAGTCCACTGCTGGACAGAGGCCTCCTCCATGGATTTCCAAAAAGACCGGTTGGAAGCGGCCTGCATCCAACGCCTTCCTGCCACTTGGATGAGGTCATCTGTCCATCTTGTGGCTGGTCGTCCTACGCTGCGCTTGCCGATATGTGGTCTCCATTCGAGAACTTTTCGGCCCCATCGGCCACCAGTTCTGCGTGCTATGTGCCCCGCCCACTGCCACTTCAACTTACTAATCCGCTGGGCTATGTCAACGACTTTCGTTCGTCTACGGATCTCAACATTTCTGATTCAATCTCGTAGAGAAATTCCGAGCTTAGCCCTTTCCATAGCTCGTTGCGTGACCTTGAGCCTTCTTATGAGGCCCATAGTGAGAGACCACGTTTCGGTGCCATAAGTCATCACTGGTAACACACACTGGTTGTATAATTTTGTTTTGAGCGATTGAGGTATGTTAGACGAAAATACTTTTCTAAGTTTCCCGAACCGGTCATAAAGTGTACAAACAAAAATATTTAGGGTGTTAAATTAAAGTAACGTGAATGAAAATCGAAGCTAACGATTTAACCTCAACATGGAGAAGCGGGCAGCGTCAAGCGGTGACAGCAGAACTGCCTCGGGACTTGTTAAACTACGCCCCTGTCTGGGCTATTAATTAGGACGGTAAAGTTCGAACAGAAAAGTTTGGTGTCCAAGGATTAGCAGCTACAGGATGATTTTGAAATCTTTGCTATATTTTGAGGGAATCTTCTTTTCATTGTAAAAAAATTTATTATTAATGATTTATCGCAAATGGTATAACATTTTTGCAAATATTCGTGACCGCCGACCTTTTGCTCGAAACTGTGAATCCAAACTCAAAGTATTAGGAAGTATAAGAGCCTGTCCTCCGATATGCGTAAACAATTAAAAGAACAATGGAGATGGCCGGCGCCGACCATAAGACGCTCGACCCATAGTTTTATTTTCGATTTTTATAACTTACGTCTTCATATTACTTGTCTATGCTTAAGTAAAGTGGTTTTGGGTAGGCAAAAAAAAATTTTTTGACACCCCTTTTTTAAAAACTAGTGCCATATGTTTCCAAATCTTGGATAGAATCTCCCCTTCAAATTTGTCTATGGAACTCAAAGTCACCCTGCATAAAAGGTAGATACAATCCACATCTCGTCAAACCTTACACACGTGATCTCTACTCAGTTACGTTGCGGGCTATTCTGAAACAAAACTTGGAAGGTTGACCGGTGATTGACTGTACAAGTTTTCGGGTTGTTTTTGTTGTTTGTAAGTAAGTTTTGTTTTTTTGGAACTTCGGATTGTTTTATGTAATTTTGGCGAGCGTGCTTTGTGTGTCCAAATGTGTAAAAATTGTCTTACCCCTCCCTGGTTTGACGTACACAAAAAATCGGTTATACTGCTGTCAGGTGTTTTTTTTGTACCCACTTAAGCAAATTGAGTGATTATTTATGATTTTCAAACTAAACTTTCATAAGCACTACACATTACTAACATGATTAACCTGGTCAGACTCTTCCGACAAAATACTAAGCAAATGAATCCGGAATGAAGTTAATAAATATTTGTGATGTTCACTTTTTGGAAAAACGTTTCATGAGAGAATATATGAATTTTTTTTTTCATTACTTCCGTTTAATGAATGCGGTGCGTTATTAGAAAAACCGGACAATTGCGAGACGGGCTCGCCCACTGAGGGTTCCGTACAAATTTGTAGGTAACAAGCCAAACTTTAAAAATAATTGTCTTTATGATTTAGTTACAAATGTATTGTTTTCAGATTTTTCCCGGTATTTCAAAGAAAAGTTAATACAAATAGACTTTCCGTTGAAATACCGGGAACACAACGGAAAGTACCTTATAAATTTTGATTTCCTTGATTCCCGTTTTTTGCGGCATAAACTTCATCATCATCATCAGCCATTTGATGCCTACTGCAGGCAGGACATAGGCCTCCTTCGTGGTTTTCACAACCATGAGGGGTTTTGCCATAATCGCCACGCTTGGCAGGCGGGTTGGCGATCGCAGTATGCGGTTCGAATCTCAGGACGACGGTGCTGCCCGTCTCTTGGTTGATTTCCTTAGTCGCATTCTACTACATCCACGGAAGGAAATGGATAAACTTATTTTACGTTAACTTAGAAGTTTGATTTTTTCACAGCTTCAAGGAACTGTAGACTTGAGTATATCGGTCTTCTACGCGTTCCTAAGATGAAGGTTCTTGACAAACAGACGGACGGACGGACGGATTGTCGGACAACAAAGTGATCCTATAATGGTTCCGTTGTCCGTTTTGGGGTACGGAACCCTAAAAACAAATGAAAATCCCAATCAACGTCTCCAAACGTCCAAGCAATACCACTCGCTAACGGTGAAGGAAAACATCGTGAGGAAAAAAGGTGCCTGAGCTATTCACATACCTCAGCGCTTGAAATCGCCAATCCGCGGTGGGCACGCGTGGCGTGGTGAGCCATACTCTCTCTCTGAGAGAAGGCCTGTGCCCTACAGTGGGAAGTATATAGGCTGCTTATGAAACTTCCAAGTCAGACAGACGCGTTTAATAAATCAAACCGAAGTTGTAGAATCAACCAAATCCTAACATCTTAAGTCAACCCTAATTTCATGAGGACAAGTGCGAGTATTGAACAAACGTGCCATCTCTGCTTTGGCTGTGTAATAATATGACCGCAGATGTTCCATCGGCCCATTGGCATGTTTGATTGATTTCGCATACCTCACGGTACGTCATCCTTTGGGAAATCCCGACTGATAAATTATTCGCCAAATTAATGAAAAGGCATGGTAAGTCGTGACGAAAAGCATATTTTAGTTGTATATAAAAATACTAACATAAACTCAGGCCTGTAGCCCGGGTGGTAGGCAGAGACCGGGGTCTACCAATTGCCGCGATCCTGACAGATCTCTTTCGCCTCATCCACATTAATTAGTCTTTAAATGGACGCCCTCCAGTTTCAGGCACGTTTTATCTTGCCCACACATACTTTTCAATTACCTCAGTTCTACTGCTTCAATCGTACTTTCTTGATTCTTCTGCCATTGTCGGCCGTATCCAGGAATCGCTACCATATATAAGTGTTGGGACCAGCACTCCATTATGGATAGCCAAAAATGAAATGACAAAAACTAAAGATATGAAATCTATTTTCACTACAAATACTTCCTCTTGATTTTTCTTCTTGAAAAATTTATTTGATTAAGGATAAATTTTTGCGATTTGGAATTTTATCCACAACGCAAGTTGTTTGTATTTACAAGTACAACTTTTGTTGGGATTTCGGTACATCCTGTATGAGAGGCCATGATTGGATTTTGGATACATTAGACGCGGACGCCCTCGGAATTATACCGACATAATTGACATAATGGTAGCAATTATCTGCGAAGTGCTTCATGAGTTACACTGAGGGGTCGTTTAGATGCTGCGAAATCCATAATTTGCAATTTGACCACTTAGCATTTAATAGTTTATTTGATACCATTATTACCTACCTACCTTCTTAATATTCATTTGGATGTCATTGCATCCAATTGAATAGTGAGCGGGCGGCACAAGACCGGAAAACTTGGAAAACCACGAGGGAGGCCTATGTCCTGCAGTGGGCGTCGAGTGGCTGATGATGATGAAATGATGAAGTGAGAAGGAACAAATAAACAATGTGACAGTATAATAATCTTAATTATTATAATTCTTTCAACAACAACCTATTACGTAAAGTCATTGTTTTGAAAGATTATATCGCAAGGGTATTTGTAATAAAAATTTATTATTAATATTAAATAATTAATTTCCATACAACACAATCACTTGTCCCTATGCTATGGTAACTAGGCAAGGACATCATTTACATAGAATATGATAGGACGCTGTACATAATTATGTGTACAAATGTACGGCGGCCCCCTGTGGGAATCGAACCCACGACCTCCGACAAATGCCTACTTAATCCGATTTCAGGGCAAATTTACAGTAATTTCAGTTTTACCAACATTAAAATTTGTCCGTTCTGTACTTGGGACGGACCCTGCCTACCTTTCTAACAATAATCATGTTCACTAAACCAACAAGCCGAAAGCCACAAATTTCCTATAAGCAACTGCTTCAGAAACAACAATTACGTTGGGGGAGGAGCAAAGGTCTTCTGTTGATGTGTAAGCCTTTTGTGTTCAATTTTATTTTTAGTTTTTGTAATATGATTACCAGTAAGGGCTTGCAGCAAGGCCAAAAATTCTAATATGTACCTCCGTAAAAAATTGTGGTGTACAAAAAAGAATATTTTAATTTTATCTTATTGTATGCTCGAAAATTGATGGTGCTTTTGCCAATAACGCACGTGGTATTTATAAAAATCTATATATTTTTTATTAGCGATATACTTACGTATAGTTTTCAAAAGTATCTAAAAGTCTATTTAGAGGCTAAAAGTTCCACACAGGCCGGGACTTGAACCCGCGACCTCTGGCTAACCGTGCCAGCGCTCTCTCAACTAAGATAATGGGCAAGTGCAGGCACCGGCGAAATTTCTAACCTCTTTACAAACCTCTCTGTATTACGTACGTAAAATTTTCCTCAGCACAGATTAGTGTTTATTATCAGAACTGAAAAACTATAAAAAATACTTTTAAAAGGTGGTGGCCTAGTGGGTAGAACATTGGACTCGGAACCGGGAGACCCAGGTTCGATTCCCTGCGGGCATGTACCTATGACTTGGTACCACTCGCTAACGGTGAAGGAAAACATCGTGAGGAAACCTGAGTATCTAAGCTATTCATATACCTCAGCACTTGAAATCACCAATCCGCGGTGGGCAGGCGTGGTGATTAAGCCCATACTCTCTCCCTGAGAGAAGGCCTGTGCCCTACAGTGGGACGTATATAGGCTGCTTATGCTTTTAAAAAGATCCTGTTAAAAATCTTGCCAAACAATTTTTTGCCGTAGGTAGCTGAGCGCAGCAGCTATGCTGAATATGGCTGAATAAACGATAAAGGAATGGTAAATAAATGATATTTATTGATCTCTGCTTATATTTGCAATGACGGTAGTGCCATTTTCTGGAAGGAATAATTCCAAAATCGTTCATGTGTCTATAAGTTTTTTATTATTATTTATTTATTATTCTTTATTCGGAGATCCAACAGCATAATTTACTCTTATTACAAATTTACAATTGCTGCTGGTAAAATATTTAATTTGACTGCAAAATTAAGTTTGTTATGTAAATTTGAACGCTGAGGAAACGCTTAGTCTCACAGCCCAACACCCGGAAAAAGAGCTATAACCACGCAAATTTCAATATTGGAACTAATCAATCTTGGGCTCTGCATCGTCTATCAAAGTTAACGGCCGAAAGTTTTCGGGACGACATCGACAACATGGTCGGTCTGTAGAATACTGAAAAAAACTTGTACTAAGTACAGTCAGATACACCTAGAGGTACTTTGGTGTAACCGATTATCGCACTCAACCAGCCCTAACGTTGAAAATAATAATGGTTTTCAATTGTTATTTTCAAGTTCAAGACTGAGGAAGTTAAGCTCCGTGAGATCCGAACTGCCGTGGGCAAGCGCAGCTATTGTAAATTATACGTAGGCTGTCGTAAGTTACGATACATTTGTAAGTCTTTTGACGGTCTCCCAATTTCAGTTTTTTTTTTATTACGAGTAAATTTTTTGACACCTACCTAAATAATTAGGAAAGCTGAGAGTATGCCCACTTCATGCAGACTGATTTCTCAAAAAGGAAGAAGGCACAACGATATTTAAGTATTTACTAAGAAAACTTTATCATTCCATGCGGATTAGTACAACAGGCAACTGAGGATTGCGGTTAGATACCTACATTGTATGCATCAGCGCTCGAATAGCTAGATAGAATATTGAGAGTTAGATTCATCATCATCATTCAGCCACAAGAATTCCACTGCTGGACATAGGCCTCCTCCAAGATTTCCAAAAAGACCGGTTGGAAGCGACTTGCATCCAGCATCTTCCTGCCACTTGGATAAGGTCATCTGTCCATCTTGTGGCTGGTCGTCCTACGCTGCGCTTGCCGATATGTCGTCTCCATTCGAGAACATTTCGGCCCCATCGGCCATCAGTTCTGCGTGGTATATGCCCCGCCCACTGCCACTTCAACTTACTAATCCGCTGGGCTATGTCGATGACTTTCGTTCGTCTACGGATCTCATCATTTCTGATTCGATCTTGTAGAGAAATTCCGAGCATAGCCCTTTCCATAGCTCATTGCGTGACCTTGAGCTTTCTTATGAGGCCCATAGTGAGAGACCACGTTTCACTGCCATAAGTCATCACTGGTAAAACACACTGGTTGTATAATTTTGTCTTGAGCGATTGAGGTATATTAGACGAAAAGACTTTTCTAAGTTTCCCGAATACTGCCCAGCCGAGTTGGATTATTAGTTAAAATTTCACTGCTTCATTGGTCTAGCGGTATCACGTGAGATTACCATGCCGGAGGTCGTGGGTTCGATTCCCACTGCGGGTCGCCGTACATTTGTACAATTGGTCTCAGTCTGGATGTATAACCATGTTTGTGATGTCCTTGCCACTAGGCAACTATACCACAGCATAGGGTATCCTAGTTTGGGACTAGGGCAAGAGATTGAGTCGTGTAATTATTGTTAGTTAGTTAGACCTGAGAATTCTGCACTTAGCCAGTTTCTGAATTGAGAATTTCGCTAAGTAAATAGTTAACTGTAGTGCTGTCTCTTCGAATTTGTCAGAAAAGAGCGTGATATAACGTAACTTAAGTATTTACTTAGTGAAATTCTCAGTTTAGAAACCAGCCCTTAGCCTCATAGATGTATACAAACGCTGAACTATGTAACTCCCTCTGTTACTAGGTTTTCCTCACGATGTTTTCTTTCACAGTTAGCAAGTGGTGCACTACTCACACAAAAATTTATGCTTTAAAGCTTAATTTATGTATTTTGCTTTCTGGTGTATACAATAAAGTGTTCTAATCTAATCTAATCTTAATATTTCAATACCGGAACCCTAAATCGAAAAGTGTTCTTTCTACCATTCACAATAGGTATTTTTAAACGACCAATCCAAAGATACCCCACGTACACGGCGGGATACGCAAAAAATTTTTTTTCTGATTTTATTTTATCGTTTAAATATTAATATTTATATATATCAATGTCAAATTTCGGCTCTCTAGTACTCGTGCTAAGCCCCAGACATACATACAGACGGACGGACATGGCGAAACTATAAGGGTTCGTTGTTGACTACGTCGTCTCCGTGCTAAGCCGCGGACAGACAGACAGAAGACGGTCGGACATGGCAAAACTATAAGGGTTCGTTGTTGACTACGTCGTCTCCGTGCTAAGCCGCGGACAGACAGACAGAAGACGGTCGGACATGGCAAAACTATAAGGGTTCGTTGTTGACTACGTCGTCTCCGTGCTAAGCCGCGGACAGACAGACAGAAGACGGTCGGACATGGCAAAACTATAAGGGTTCGTTGTTGACTACGTCGTCTCCGTGCTAAGCCGCGGACAGACAGACAGAAGACGGTCGGACATGGCAAAACTATAAGGGGGAACCAGAAAGGGAAAATTTATTGAGCGCTTTTTTAGGGTTCCGAACTTTTGACTACGGAACCCTAAAAAAGCGCTCAATAAACTTTCCCTTTTTGATAATACAGCCTTAAAAATATGACGAGTTGATTTCCCCACAAATTAATAAAATAATTTACCCAATCACTTTCAGAAGCAGGAAGGTATTTCAAAAACCCATCAAATTAACAAGCGGCAAGGCGGTGTTGGCTCAAACCAACAATAATATTATTACTGCCTTTCCAATTGTGAGTGAGTGAGTCGACAGACATACTGGTGACTGCTTTATTAGGGCCGTTTAAGGCGCGAGACACACAGATGGGACGTGGGGCGAGGGGGCGCTAATTCCTTCTGTCACAGTCCTTGCTCTGCGGTCGCTCTTGGTCTGTGAGCGGGTCTTGGTCTGTGGCTCCAGTTTTGAAAAAAATTACGCGTCAAAAAATATTAGTTTTCGGTACACAAAATTGCTTTACTTTGTGATGGTGTTAACCTTTTTACACAATTTTTGTTACTTCTTTTCATTCTGTTCTATAATTTTTTAAACACAAAATTTATAATTACGTCACCCACTCTAGATCTCTTTTGCATTCGGACTACTGCTCTATCCTTGGACCAATCTACTTGTCGTCACTGACCTTCAGGTCAACTTAAGCGTAAATAAACAATATCAGGAAAGTAATAAAAATAAACTATGCTTTGAGCGTCTTATGATCGGCACCGGCCAACTCAGTTGTTTTTAGGGTTCCGTACCTCAAAAGGAAAAACGCAACCCTTATAGGATCTTTGGCAAGTAATACTATACCGGTAATACAAGTACAAGGAAAAATCTGAAACTATACATGTTTAATTAAATCATAAAAAACTTAGTCTGAAGTTCGGGAAAAGCTCGGAAAAACTGCGAGACTACACATTTGTACGAAACCGTCGGTCCGAGTCCGACTTGCACTTGTTCAGTTTTTTAAATTGTTTACGCATATCGGGAGATATGAGACTCTTAGCATTTAACATAAATCAAAGAACGTTTTTCGTTGTACTTCCTACCACTTCGAATTTGAACTCACAGTTCGGAGTCAAAGGTCGGACATCACGAATATTTACAAATATGTTGTACCATTGCTTAAAAACATTAATAATATTATCTACAGTTTTTCACAATGAAAAGAACATTCCCTCCAAATACGATGAACGAATTCAAAGTCACAGTCTGTCTGTCTGTCTGGCACCAGGCTGTATCTCATGAACCGTGATATCTAGGAAGTTGAAATTTTCACAGATGATGTATATCTGTTGCCGCTATAACAAACAATACTTAAAACAGAATGAAATAAATATTTCTGGGGGCTCCTATACAACAAACGTTATTTTTTGCTGTTTTTTGCTCGATATCAATAACGGCAACAGATAGACGCTTGAAATATTCACAGAATATTTCATTCTATATTCGCTTCAAAAATAAGTAATTAAATTAAAATTAAATAAATATTTAAGGGGGCTCCCATACAATAAACGTGATTTTTTGCGGTTTTTTTGGGATCTTTGTGTCTAATGTATATACAATGGCACGAAACCTTTCGTGCGTGAGTCCAACTTCCGACTTTGTCGGCTTCTTCATTTTGGATCACACTTTTTTAAAACAAATACAAATCGACAAATTATGCTCACGGCGCATTCCGCGCGACATAAGTCGCTTATTTTTCGCCCCCTCTCTTTCTAGCGCAGACTAGCTCCTTAGTGGCTAGTGCGAATCAACTATTTTGATAGCTAGTCAGCAGTTTGTAATGGAGATTAGTAACTTGGTGAACCGTTTAATAATGTCAGGAGAAAAACGTGGTGTTAGGGAATTGTTTTGGGTGGGTGATGTTAGGGAGATTAGTAACTTGGTGAACCGTTTAATAATGTCAGGAGAAAAACGTGGTGTTAGGGAATTGTTTTGGGTGGGTGGTGTTAGGGAGATTAGTAACTTGGTGAACCGTTTAATAATGTTAGGAGAAAAACGTGGTGTTAGGGAATTGTTTTTACAATATTGTCACGTTGTGTGTTTTCTCCAATGTCTTGAGCGGCTCAGGTTTCGATTTACTCTGGTATCACCATAGAATTTTGTAGGCTGACATCTCTTCTTTTAGGTTTGTTTGATGAGTTGGTCGCCGGTGATTGGTCGTTTCTTGTGGGTTGCCATAGGAAATGTAGTTACCTCATTTCAGGGAAAAGAAATAGTAACTTTAGGTGTTGATGAATATCATTTATTTGATTAAAAGAGGGAAAAATAATAACATAATGAACAAAGAATTAATACAGCTAATAAAGAAAAATACAGGTAAATGTTATTCATACAATATCGAAATTTTAGAATATCGTTTTAGGAGATAATCATTTCTTTTATATGGCCACCCAAGCAGGAAGATTGACAATGGTGACGCGACGACGTTCTGCTGGGATAAGAGAGAGCTCCACTATGTCGAGGATTGTTTAGCTGGAAAGATCTAATTATTCATGGACAGTTGATCCTCCATTGTGAGCAGACTTGGCTCAGTTGGCGAAGAAGCAGCCCATTCAAGATATATTTTGTAGCGGCAGGAATTTTGTAAGTAAATACTTATTTGGAAAGCTGTGTGTAGAATCTTGTACAATTCCGGCTAGGTCATCTCTCATCCTCGTGGTTATTTTTTAGGATGCACCAGATTCCTGGAAAGGGGTGAAGGAGGGATTGCCAGCGTCGAGACAATCCTAGTTGCTGAATGTCTCCGGTAAGATTTATCCAGACTTTTATAATTGCCTACCACATGCTTATGCCATTTGCAATCTTCTGATAGAAGCAATTTTTCTTCCTTTCAGCTGGTTAGGGATTTCGGGATATTTCGGGAATTTTTGGGATATCTTGGGAATTTTTGGGAAATTTTGGAAATTTTGAAATTCAGCGAATTTATAGGAATTTAGGGATTTAGTGATTTGCTTTAACTTTTAGTGCTTGCACTGCCTTCTCTTTTTGCTGTCGAGAAACAGTTGCGCTTTTGGGGTCAAGAAACTTATGCTAGGCTGTGCTACAAGCGCTTGGCTTCTCTCATGCCGGGAGGAGGATTTGGTTCGGGACGGCTGGCCAGCATCTTCTTGTGAAGTCTCTTCGGTCCTGCTCCGGTGACGGCGCATGGGGACGAGGCTGCCTACTCGGCGTTCTGGTTAGCACCGTGCATCCCTCCATGAGGCCGGATCGACTTCGCAGGGAGGTTCTTCCTAGCAAGGTCTGTGAAACAATTTCACTTACATTTTAGGGAATTAGGATTTAAAGCTTTAAAGTAGAATTAAATTATTGATAATTATTGAAATTGATGGCAAATCTGATTTTCAGTAGGTACTAACCACTTATAAAATGTAATTTGTGAACTTATCAGAACCACTTACTGAAGCGACCCCGCTCTGCTCTGAGCTTTTTCTGTAATTAAGTAATTGTCTGGGTTTAAACGCTAAGGTTTCACAATTACATTATTGCTACCTGTGTAGTCCAAAAATTAAAGTCTGTGCACAACACTAACAGCGTTTCATTCAACTCCCCATATTTAGGCCCTTGATGGCTCAAGGCACTGAGCCAGACAATTTTCGATTTTTGTTTTGGTGGCCCTGGCCACAGTTTTCAGTCTGTTGACGTGGCGGGTTTCCTTACTACCGGGCAGGAACCACCCGCAAACGTTACAATATCTGGATAGAATTTGTACGATTTCCTTGCAGATTCCTAAGATAACAAGCAGCTAATTTAATTAAATATGCGTGAAAATTGAACCTTGTTAACAAGAAACATTCAATCTCTACTCAACGATATATAAATGAAACGCACACGAAACGTGGTTACAGAGTTACGGCCCTCCCCACATGTTTGCGCTGCATGCGGTTTTAGCAAGTGACCCCACTACCAAACTGAAAGGCGTTTCACGTCAATACCCAAATGGTCCCATATCACTAAAAGATTAAGAACCACTGGCCGAAGCAGGAAAAGGGTAAAGGTCCAATTCCCTTCACTCTGACAGCTCCGACATTTCCATCTGTTTGTTAAACAACGTCATCATTACCGGCCCTCCCCGAATGGATATAAAAATATCAAATTAGTAGGCGAGAAAGGCGCAAGGTGATTACGCTGAAAAATGTTTTTACATCGGCGTGTAATCGAAGGCCGAGCCCGGTAATGGGGTCGCCCGACGACCCACGGTGTGTCGGAAGAGGGTATTCTCTCAATTAGAGATATGTGACACTAGCCAAGGTACGTACGAGGCAAAGTACGAGTATGTGACACACCTTCGGCTCTGCCTGTTTCTCCGGAATTCTTAAACACACACACAAATACTCTCTTAAACACACACTCACACATACATACACAGAAACACACAGAAACACACACACACATACACACACAGAAACACAGAAACACACAAACACACACACACACACACACACATACACACACACACATAAACACGTACGTAATGCTGAAAGCTATAACGAGCTTTGTTATCTTCTTTTTACCAAATGTTTCAATACGTTAGTTTGTTTTTTTTAAGGCCGTTTATTTGTATTTTCCAAAAATAGCTCGACACAAACTCGAATCTGTGAGCACCATTAGTAGGCCACCATAGCGGTGCACAGGCGCCGCGGCTAGTTTTTGTTGTATTGTTTTTATTACATAATCGCGATCTCTAACCGACCAGATTTCAGGGTGTAATTTTTATACGTTATACATTAACGTATCATGTAACTGAGTCATGTATGAGTGAGTACTGCTTACAATAAGATCAGATTAGATTAATACTCCTTATTGCACACCATACATTAATAAGCTACAGACTCTTATAGGAAATAGAGAGGCTTAATGCTGCATCTACACGACGTCAACTGTCACTGATAGGTTGTGAATAATATTATATCTATCTTATGAATACATAGAGGCCCGCTTTGGGCCTAACAAAAGGCGTTTGGCGCTTTGTGAATGACAGATCGAGTGGTTTTATGTCTGGATCGCATCATCGTCTGAGATTTAGACTGGCAATCTACTTGCGTGAGTCACTTAAAAAAATACTGTGTTTGTGAATACCACAGGGTATTTACTGCCTAAACTTATACAGAAATGTTGTAGGGAATGATTTTGGTTCCTTTGACCTTGCAATTAAAATTGTTTGGAGAATCGCTTTGGCTTGGAGAAGCGAATAATATTTCAATCATTCCTACATCAAAACTGTTCAAAGCTTCTTATTTTACGTTAAATTAGCGAAAGGTTTCAGAAAATCTGGCGTTGTTTACAGCCATTTCAACAGAATGGGTAAAACACTAAGTACAGCAGAAAATAGAGGACAATGAATCTACTTAACTATTAACGAACGGTCGGAACGATGTATCGGAGCGACCGACTGTGCAACTAAAACAAACGTTGACGTGCTTGCGACTGTACTAATACTGTAGAGGATAATGTTCTCTTAGAATTAATAGCCTTTATACGTTTCCGTTCAGAGCACAGGTCTTCTGTCAGATATAGAGTACGGGATTAATCACAAAGCGTGCCTACCGCACATTGGCGATTTCATGGCTACGATTAGATTAGACGGGAATAGTTCTGTCGTTCGGTTGGTATATGGCGCGAGACACACAGATGGGACGTGGGGCGAGGGCGCGGTAAGATGTATAGAGTCACAGACCACAGTCCTTGCTCTGCGGTCGCTCTTGGTCTGTGACTCTATACATCTTACCGCCCCCTCGCCCCACGTCCCATCTGTGTGTCTCGCGTCTATGACAATAAATATACCGAGACCACGGGGCTTGCAAAAGTACCGAATTGTCGGAAAATTCTAAAATAAAAAAAAATACCAGTAAATATCCGTGGAAATTCAGTTTTTGTTATGCTCGTGTTTACCTTAAAATACAACAACAAATATAATAAAATAATTAGGAGACAATAATAACTAGAGGAGAAAACGGACGGTGGACGAAGGCAGTCACAGAGTGGTGGCCGAGAACTAGCCGTCGTTCGGTGGGTAGGCCCCTTACTCGATGGGTTGATGACATGAAGAAGGCAACAGGATGACGATGGACAAGATTAACAGGGGACCAGCGAGGTTGGCGTGACGGTTAAGAGGCCTACGCCCAACAGTGGGCTTCTTTCATGGCCTGTATAGATAGAGGGATAGAGACAATAATTACTTTCTTCTTCTTATATATAAAAATGAATTGCTGTTCGTTAGTCTCACTAAAACTCGAGAACCGCTGGGCTGATTAGGCTATTTTTACTTTTTTTATATTTGTGGAAGTCCACAGAAGGTTTAAGCGGTGAGAAAGAAAAAAAGGTTGGTGTAGGTAATGCGAAGTCCACGGGGTCATCTAGTAATAAATAACTATAACTTAAATTTTCAAAGTACCCGAAACCGGCGTGCGAGCATGCAGTGACTAGTGAGTGTTGATGCAGCGAAAACAGATTGTCAGGATCGTGCCAAGTGATGGGTGGTAGCCTAGTGGGTAGAACACTGGACTCGGAAGCGAAAGACCCAGGTTCGATTCCCAGTGCGGGCATGTACCTATGACTTTGTTTTCTAAGTTGTGTGCAGTTGTGAAGTTATAGTAGCAATACCACTCGCTAACGGTGAAGGAAAACATCGTAAAGAAACATGAGTGACTGAGCTATTCACATACCTCAGCGCTTGAAATCGCCAATCAGCGGTGAGCACGCGTAGTGATTAAGCCTATACTCTCTCCCTGAGAGAAGGCCTATGCCCTACAGTGTATCTATAATAATTCAAACTGAACTCGTTTCGTGAAACGAAACCCCAGGAAATTCAAAGAGCTAAAAATAAAGCAATTTATATCTTCACGCCAACGTAATAAATTGCAAGGGGATCTGCGACCCTATTCAGAATCAAGTTACCGTATCGAGTGGTCAACAAAAATTGTAAGGGTGTAATCGCGATTGTTTATTAGGTAAAGTAATTTATTATAATTTATAACCCTACTTCGTGAGGTGCAAACATCGCGAGTAATTAAAAAATACTAGATGTTCATCAACATCTCGTTTTCATGGCTGAGCATGATAATTCAAAGGTCGGCGGACTAAAGTCTTAAATTGTTGCCCTATACAATACCTAGTTTCCTTAATTTTTGTAAAAAAACATGTTCAATTCATTGTTTAATGACAGCTCTCCGTCAATGTAATAAATGTCATAAAAATTATACATCATCATTATTAGGGTTCGGTACCCAAAGGGTTTAGGACCCTATTACTTTGTCCGTCCGTCTGTAGGCTGTATCTCATGAACCGTGATAGTTGGACAATTAAAAATTTCACAGATGATGTATTTCTGTTGCCGCTATAACGACAAATAAAAACCGAGTAAACTAAATATTTAAGAGCCTCTCTTAAATATTTATTTTACTATGTTTCGTACCCATACAAACAACGTTTTTTGATCGATATTAATAACGACAACAGGTAGACGCTTGGAATATTCAAATGTTGAATAGATAATGGTACGGAACCCTTCGTCCGTACAAGTCTGACACGCACCTGGCCGGTTTTTTAAAGTTGGGAATTGAATACTCACTTACTGTTCTTACCTAATTTACCTACTAGGTATATTAATCTACGGAAACCTATAACTATCTATTATTACTAATTTTAGTACCATAATTGTATGCTCCTCGTCGCCTAAATAAACTTAATAAAATCTTCTACACACACCGGAAGTCTATACAATCCACTCAATAACTTTTGTAGAATCTTGCATATTAAATGTTGCTTCAACTTACGCACATATGTTTTTGAGAAATTGTCTCTGAATACTACTCACCGTGGCTTAACAATAGCGGGTGAATCGTCAATATAAATATAATAGAACTTCCATATTTTCCGCACAAATCGGGCTCATCGTTGGACACGCGAGGAGGGCATTAGTGTGTCATTCCAGGCAAAAACTGTGTCTGCATGTTGGCAGTTTTACTTTTACACTATTATAAAACTTTAACAGAATTCATGCCTCGTTGGTCTAGCGGTGTCATGTCAGATTGCCATGCTGAAGGTTGTGAGTTCGATTCCACTAGGGGGCGCCCTAAATTGTATACATGGCCTAAGTCTGGGTGTATTTCCATGTTTGTGATGTCCTTGCCTGGTTACCAGAGCACATGGTTGGGACCAGGACCAGTGGTCGTGTTGTGTGGAAGATTATGTGGAGAAGAAGCTAACAAAGAAACTCCAATTCTTTTCAAAACACGTTTTTAATTGATTAACAGAGTTTTCAACTTAAAGTTACACTACACTAGACACAATCGTCTCCAAACCTGGTCGGACTATTCCGGCAAAAAATCAGGTAAGTAAATTCGGAATTAAGCTAATAATGTGTAGTGCTTACGAAAGTTTTAGTTCAAAAACAATCGTCCTCGTTAACGTTATTTAAATACCAAACATATTTGTCTTCCAAATACTCTAAATGTTATCATTGTCTTAAAAAGGCCTTGCGTTATAACAGACCGTATCTTAGTGAAAGAGTATGGGAATATGCGTACGCGTGCTAAGCGTGCAATGGCGATTCGAAGCGCCGAGGTTGTTCATAAACCTAGGCGCTTAAAATCTATATAGGTCTGTGAACACCTGAGGTTTCCTAAGGACGTTTTTCTTCACAATCTGCGCCTGGTATTTCTTCCTACATCGCCTACACCAATTTGAACATTGAAGATGAACAAAAAAGTTTCCTGGCTGCAAATTACCTACCAATTTTCTAAAATTTTTGTTTTTCTGCTTGTCAGTTTGTTTGTTCAAAAATCAGAAAAATTCACTGAACTGATTTTCGTGATTTTTTTTTTTATAACCTGCTCAACTAAACCGGAAAAAATAATGACCGACTACTTTTTCCATATAGAGTTACTAGCCGAACAAGTTAACTAGAAAAAAAGGTAGAGCAAATATAAACTACTTTTACTATGGGATTACTGTCTCCTGAAATACAGGTTCACACCTAGTTTAGGAGACATAATCAATTTTTGTAATACTTCACGATCACCTCAATCATTGTAAACTTTGGATGTACTTAATTGTAATTTCCGTATTATTTGAAATATTATTGTTAACTTTATTGCGGTGAAAGATAAAAATTTCATTTTATTTCATCTCATCTCATTTCATTACACTTTCTTTCGTTTTATTTCGTTTCGTGTCATTTCATTCGTTATTGTGTGTCTTACACAGAATGCCTAAAAGACTGAAATTTTCGAAATATTTTTTCATGATTTCAAAGCTAATAGTATTATTAAGTGTTAGAAAGCGTTCATTTTGAAGAGTTTAACCCTCTTTTTTAGAAAAAAATATGAGACTTTGATATAACAGCACAGGTAGCACAACGACTCGAGTCCCACGTTTTGACGCGTTTAAATTAACTGTCAAAATCTGACATTTTCGCGCCACTGCTAACTGTGCAGAGTGATATTTATATTGTCTTATAATGAAACTAGCAGTGCCCGTACGTTCGCTTGGTAAACGGATTAGACTATAGCCTATGTCCACCCTAAAGATCCATTCTAAATACTGGTGAAAGAATTTTTAAAATTGGATAAGTACTTTCGGAGATTACCCCCTACATACAAACTTACAAATATGAAGAAGAAGAAGAAGAAAGAAATTTTTTATACCAACAAGATACATCACAGAAACAAAATAAGCAGATAAGTAACATAATATGCACAATAATAGAAAGAAAACTAAACACACAACAGACAAAACGAATAAATTAAACAGGACTTACAAACAATATAAACTTACAAACTTTTCCTCTTTACAATATTAGTATAAGTGTATAAAAGTATAAGTATAGAAGTATAGATACCAAGCCAGGTTCTTCAAATATGACTTTAAGGCACCATTCATTTATTACGTAAGAATCTAAATATCGTTTACCTATACGCATCCGGACGCACCTCGGCAGTCTTAAATTTTTCAATTTGCGCATTTTTGTGAGCTTACGTAAGAATTATCAAGACTCCCTGCCTGTGAAGCGTTATTTATTTTGTAAACAATACATAACGTATTAAAATAATCGAATTAAGAATCAAATTTAGCCTAACACTTATAAATAAGTTAAAAGTAAAACCTGTTAAAATATAAACATATTGAAATTCTGAGTATCGATTATTCGTTGCCGATCTATCGATAACATAATCGCAAATATCGATAAACTAAATTTTTCGACTGCGTCTACATCACTAGCCGCTCGGAGCGATATTGTTCTCAAAACTGGCCTGGCAACCGATCGCCAACGGTCTCACGGCGAGCCGTCGCGTCGAGTCCTTCGGCTACGGACCTCTTGGTGAGCTGCGTGTGCGCGCCTCTGCCGCCTCGTAATTTTTTTAGGACCGCACTGACCGGTCGATTGACTATCTTAATGGTCTTTACGTGTGTGTGTGAGTGGGTGCGTGCGCGTGCGCGTGTGCGTGTGCGTGTGCGTGTGCGTGTGCGTGTGCTTGTGCGTAGGGACTGTGAACCTACGTTAGAAATAAATTCGTATCATTTTTTAAGCGTTTTTATTCATTTTAGAATTACCCACTTTTTTCTTTAAGCGCGACACCTTGTAAAAAAAATAAGACGCTGTAAGTCGTAATAAGTAAAAAAAATAAGTCGACCCTCCTCCCCCCCTAAATCGTCTAACTTAATAAATGAATGGCCCCTATGGCGAATGCTACATAAGATGTCACCTATCACGTCATGTTTTTCCTCTTTCGCGGAGGTACCTACTATTAAAACATTACATCCCCTTCAAATCTTATCAAACTAACTGAACCCATGAAATCTTATTTCTGTAAGCCACCTCGTGGTTTCATTTGGAATTCTATAGATTAATAAAGTACAGATGGACTGGACAAGTCTCCGTGGAGTAAGGTTTTGAAAGACGTAGATAAAAAAATTTATAAATCATACACTATGCAAAAAAGGCTACTGTAACATTAATGGTGAAATTTAGATAACAAAGATGTGCCGCATTAAAACTAATTCAATAAACGAGTTTTAGAAAAAGAATTTTTACCAAATCTGGAAAGAGTACGTATGGAGATTTTCTACCATTATTCACACCTACGTTTAATTTGTAAACATTCCTTAAGACTGTTATTACGTAAAGCATGATGTCTCGCTTGCACTACTTAACTTTTTTTACTATTGTAATAATATGAGTAAACTTTTGATAAACGTGGTGGTACAAGACCGGGAAGCTTGGAAAACCTACTTCCTGCAGTGGGCGCCAAATGGCTGATGATGATGATGATGAAACGTGGTCTGAGGATTTGATGGATAGTTAATAGTCCAGTCAAAATAGATATTGAGTTTGCATTAATTCCCGATAAGCTAATTTTGTATAGATCTCAAATACGTTCCCATCGATCCAGCTTGTGCGTTGTTCTTTATCCGGGGTCAAGGGTCACAACTTTTCGTTTACATACATATATATATATATATATATATATATATATATATATATATATATATATATATATATATATATATATACTGGCTGACTCGGCAAACGTTGTTTTGCCATATTAATTAGCCTACAACCTATTCTCAGACCTACCAAATATATACAAAAAAACAAACACTGCACGAGATTTTTATATATTGGATTGGATACCAATCTAATAATGACCACAATTGCTTAAGGTGTGGGGCGCATAGGAAGAATATTATGAGGGCGCAGAAATGACGCGACGCGTTGCATAGAGTTCGCGTCCTCGCCCCATCTTATCTGTTGCGGCTATGTCCCATAGCTTCTGTACATATTATATAAAAGTGACGCCGAGTCTTTTCTGCGCCCTCGTCCTATATCCCTCCTACATGTC
This sequence comes from Yponomeuta malinellus, assembly GCA_947308005.1. Taxonomy (NCBI): domain Eukaryota; kingdom Metazoa; phylum Arthropoda; class Insecta; order Lepidoptera; family Yponomeutidae; genus Yponomeuta; species Yponomeuta malinellus. The sequence goes on along the minus strand of OX371006.1, from coordinate 5,961,713 downwards.
CCATGCCTAATATGTATTTATTAGGCATGGGACATATGACACGTCAGCATAAGCTAGATGTTGGTTCATAAATTGTGGTCCTTCTATACCTACTTAACCAGTGTTTGTTCTAATCTCACCCAAAACACACGTCGATAGATTGTTCCAGCCTTGCCTTTCCAGCCATGCGCGTATGTTTGAATTTCTAATGAAAAGATTAAGGTGACCGTTACCTTTTCGGATTTGAATAGGAAATTCGACCCGGTGTCGTAACTAGACGAATTCTCTAGCACTCTACTGAGAGTACTAAGTTTAAAATAAAATAAAATAATTTTATTTACTTAGAACGTGGTACATTAGGATGGCATGATATTATATATGAGCTCACATTCTGTTAGATATGTTCTAACATGCAAATTTTTAATTGTAGTTTATTTATGTAATTGAAATGTCAAAATACTATAATGAAATTAATGAATTACAAATGTCCAATCTACTGTCAGGTGCTAAATCTACAATGTTAATATGTCCAAGTCATATACAGTAATTGAAACCTCAGTTGCATTGAATTAATAAAATTAAGTAAAATAGATTAAAATAAAAAATTCAATAATTCAAAATAGCTGGAATGTCAAAAATAAAATATCACTTTACTTAACCTTATCTGTCATAAATTCATTTATAGAATAATAGCACTTTTGGCACAGTCAAAAGTGCTATTATTCATTTCTCTCTTGAACATTGACCATCTTAATTTTAGGAATTCAGCAGGTATTTTGTTATACACTCTTACAAGCATAGAGCCGCAATTTCTGCTGTGCAAAGTTGTTTTACATGCTGGTAATATCAGTTTATCTTCATATCGTGTTCTAAAGCTTAATGCCTGTTTTTTTGTTGTGAATAAGTTTTTATGTTTAGTAAAGTTGTGCTAAGCAAATAACCACAATTATTTTATTTTTATTTGCTACAGTTTTTCAAAGATTTTATTCTACCGTTTTGTTGGCGTAAATAATTTGTCCATCTGTGTGAAATTTTAGCTTTCTAGCGGTAAACGTCTGATAGATAAATTATATATGAGGTGCGAAATTTATTTATCACAGTATGTACCTCACTCACTCTTATATATCTTTATGTCTAACACATACAGATTAACTCATTCTGAACGAAAGCTTCTTCTGAGACTTAATTAGATGTTCTCTGTAACTACGTACGTCTAATAACAGAAACCATCTCAATCAACTGCTTAACTATGCGTACCAAATTTAAAGGATTCCAAAGTTGGGATAGCTCTTTGTCGAAAGAATTCGTCAGGATTTGGAAAGTACAATACGGGCAGTTATTTAATCTCTTTATTTCGTCTCGGCAAACGTAACTCACTACGTATAGTTACGCCGTCTACCTGACCATCGTAGAAAATTACAACATATCCATCTATCCAGCCCATGAATAGAGCCCACTGCTGGGCAGGGGCCTCGTAATTAGCAGTTCCTTGCCCATCTCGTCCATTGCTTTGTCATCGCCCCACCGGGTCCAAAAAAAATGTCACTTCGTAGTGTCACTCGCGGAAGAAGACACCTAGTATAAGACATTTCCGAAACACACACCGGACTTTGCATTTGGACGGGAGCTTCTACCGATAGAGGTATCTCGTACGTAAGCCTGGGCACCTATTTTGTTTCAGGGAATCTGGAGGAGTTTAATGCCATTCGGGGTTCAGACCTTCGTTGGTTAGGAGATTAATGGATCAGACAGAATCTACCGTTTTATCTTGACCCTTCGCTCAGTAGGTGCCTGGCTAGTTTGCTCACAAGAACTTCACACTTTTCTTGTCTGTAAAGCTTTATCGATGGGTACCTACTTTCTTAAGTAAATACAAAAGTAAAATTATCCTAGCGTGTTTTATGTTTACAACCTTAATTAAAACATTTCTATGATAAGTAAAACCGAAAGTCTAACAAAGTGTAAATATTGATCTGCCAACCTACCACTTCGTTAGCTCCAATTTTACCATATTTAAGTTAATCCCGGATTTACAAATTATATTTTTTTCAAAAGAGTCCAACGAGGTTTTAATGAAATATTTTAATTAATTACAACTTATTAAGTAATCAATAAACGCAGTGTCATGTGCCGACAAAATTACAAGTAAGTTTATCAAGAGAAATAATAATATAACATGTCTTAGTTTCATTGGTGAAATTATGTATAGAGAGCGATGGCTGCTTGTGATACGGTTTTATTTCTCTACATCCATATCCTTTTAAACAAAGTCTTAACTCTACTCGATCCGCCAAAGATTCTCTTCTAAGCCTATTTTTCTTGCCCGAGAATTCCCACGTCGATTAGCGGATTCGCATCGAGTATTACGATTGGTCGTTTCAAAATCAGAACACACTCGTTCGATATTTGAAAGCCTCACTGTTGGCGGGCGGCCAAGCCTCGAGTTTGAAGTCTCGGTTCTGACATAATGTTAGGAATCTGCACTTTATTAGACGACAGAAGATGCAACTCTGAAAATCTTGAATCTTGACCTTAATCCTTCGTTTTATTTTGTTTTAATTTGTGACCTCTGGTAGTATTAGTAAAGTTTTAGCAATTTGTATGCCTACTAGTACTTTCTTCTACATATTGCGATTATTGTTGACACCTAATTTTACTTGTAACGTTCAATAAAATACAGTTTCTGTGTTAGTTTGAATCATCACCAGCCATTTGACGCCCATTGCAGGACATAGGCCTCCTACGTGGTATTCATCACCATAAGGGGTTTGCCGCTTACTGTGAATATATGTTTTTAAACTTTGAATTTTTTTTATTGAAAGATTTTTTTTCGAAACAAATATATCGAGCGAGTGTAGGTGCAAGGGCCGGTAAGGGACGACTCAGGCGGACATACTTCGACCAAATAAGGGTTGTATTAGCAAATGGCAAGATAAGAAGTGGCGCTGTGTGGCGCCGGATTAAGAATAGCGTCACTCCATTTCCTTCCGTGGATGTCGTAGAAGGCGACTAAGAAAATCAATTACCAGCAGCGGGTAGCAGCGTCTTCCTGAGATTCCATTTTTTCCAAAAAAATACTATAATCATCATCCGCCACTTGACGCCCACTGCAGGCCACAGGCCTCCCTCGTGGTTTTCATAACCATGAGGGGTTTTGCCATAATCGCCACGCTTGGCAGGCAGATTGGCGATCGCAGTAGGCGGTTGGAATCTCAGGAAGACGCTGCTGCCCGCCTCCTGGTAATTTATTTCCTTAGTCGCCCTCTACGACATCCACGGAAGGAAATGGAGTGACGCTATTCTTAATCCGGCGCCACACGGTGCACTACACTATAATAATTCACATCAATAATATAAAGTCAATCAAAATGCCTCGGGATATAACTATATTTGAAGAACAAATATTGCATGTATGGCCACTAAAAATTGCTGTAAAAATTTTCCAAGTTGCATATACATTAGCGAAGATCTCCGCAAGCTTTCTTTTAGAATGAGGCAAGAAAACACTTCATGAAGAAGAACATACGCATAGATCGCGATTATTTCCTCGGCTTGACTTCTCTGTATCTTGTCTGTTGAATTCCTAGTATAGAACATTGCGCTTTTTTCACATTTAGGTTTGATCATGCCTTATACATTTTAGGCAAAAATAAAAAGATTCAATGCCTTTAACATCACCAACAGATGATTTGTACAGCGTTTTTTGAGCATTTACGCTCGTGAATAAGGGCCAGTTTCTAAATTGAGAATTTCGCTAAGTAATTGGTTAACTGTAGTGCTGTCTCTTCGAATTTCTCACAAAGGAGCGTGACAGAACGTTACTTAAGTATTTACTTAGCGAAATTCTCAATTCAGAAACCGGCCCTAAAAGTTCCTATTCAGGTCTCAACAAGCCCTGGTCCGCTACTGGGCTTAAGCAGGCGGCAGGCCGCTACTGGTCGAAGTTTAAGATATGCCTTTTCGTGCACTTACTAGCCAGATGCAGGAATCAGGCTTGGTCATTTGTGTAGTACGTCCCTCAGTGATAAGACGTCTCCACTCGTATACAGATTGATGACTCTTATTGTACACTAAAACTGGTCTGCAATAATGACAAAGCTTTTCTAACCAATCGATGCTATTGGGGTGCACAAAGATTGGTTAGGTGAACTTCTGTCTTTAAAGTTCATGCCATGTGCTCCTATCTGACATTCGCATTTGGGTCATAATCATATTTTATCTGTTTGGAAAGCTGCGGGAACGATCCATTTGGTGACACACTATATCGCTTCTTTAAGGTACTTGGAGGTTCGGAATAAAATTTAATGGCTCAATTACATGGTAACGTACTTGGGTAGGTAAGTAGCTAGATATGAATACCAATATGTTTTTACACAAGGATACAGACGATAGTTTATGTATTTATGTTTTTACATACATACACAAACTCTCGCCTGTACCCCGGAGGAGTAGGCAGAGACCAGGGCTTGGCAATTGCCATGATCCTGATAGAAGTCTTGCTCTTCCCGTTATTGTCCTGCAGTGTACCGAATTGTTTATTATAAGTGTGATTCTGTATTGATTTAGTCGCCGCGATAAATACTCGCGCATACGCTCGCTGGTATTGGGTACTTTGTCTAAAAATAAAATATTCAACACCAAATACTAAAATATTAACTTTCACACAACACAATCACTTCACAATTGTCCTCCTAATCTAGGATACCCTGTGCTGTAGTAACCAAGCAAGGACATCACGAATATGTATACACTCAAACTGAGGTCATTTGTACTAATATACAGCGGATCGAACCCACGACTCCACCAGGGTACTCAGACTCATACCGCTAGACCAATGAAGCGGTATTCAATCCGGTAATCTTTAACAATTCCCGGACACCCGTGTGCTCCAAATATACTTCTACAATGTCACACAAATACCTACACTGACTTAAGGATCACAGCTCCCCTGAATACCAACAAATTCGTATTTGCCATCACTCAGCCGGCCCCAGTGAGAAATGGGGCGTGAAATTAATGAACTTGAGATTGTGGCTCAAACTTGAAGGCTATATTTCAATTAAAGTAGAAAAATGCAAAGGAAACCCGCCTTTATGTGCCCTGTGCATTATCCGAGAACTGAATGGATAATAACAAAAGGTGCTATCGCGAAAAGCAAGGTTCCATTTACATTAGTTGAATTCACACATAAAGGCCAATATTTACAAAGAATTGAGTGAGATATATCTTATGTTTAAGGGCGTCACACACGGCGAAGATACTAGTATCTTAAGATACAATATCGCTCGCCATACAATTCAATGGACCATCACACGCCACGGAGATAATATTATTTATCTTGATATTTAAGTACCTATCTGTCCATTGAATTGTATGGCAAGCGATATTGTATCTTAAGCTAAAATATTATCGTATCTTCGCCGCTTGTGACGGCCCTTAAAATTACTCAAACCATCAATTTTGATACGATAACAACAATACCGGCGGGGGTGCAATCGTGCGTGCAACGACTAATATCTTGATGAAGATAAGATCTTTCAGGGTCGTAACAAGTGGCGGACCCTGGTCTCAGCCTACCCCTTCTCTTTATTAAAAAAACATTCTAACTATCAAATTTCGTTCAAAAGTTTAAAATTTCGACTACTGCCATTTGTTATAAGTATTGTATTTTTGAATAGTGTTTCCAATCAAGAAATTTCTTTGAATGCCTAATAGGATTCTACATTTTTTTCTAAGACAAACTTCTGTTTGTTGCTTATACAACAGGAAAATACTCGGGAAGTAGTTGAACTTTCTTATTAGTTGACAAAGTTTAAAATAATTGCGTTCTCTTTATAGTTTTTCATTATTTTCGCCTTCCTAGCAGGGTTTGTTGGAAAGTTTCTGCTTTGCTTGTTATTAACTTTTAAACTTTTACAGCATTCTATAACATTTACGGAGAATCACGTTCGAAAGATCGACCTGTTTAAAATTTTCTTTAAAAAAAAGCTTTATAGTGTAAAGTAGAGGACAAAACCAAGAGATAATAAAACATGATAACATAAAAATGTTGTTATGATGAATTGCAATTAAAACCCACAATCGACTTGTGAATGACTCACTGCACGGCACTTCTTTCAGAGAGATAGTATGGATTTAACCATCACGCGTGCCCACCGCCGATTGGCGATTTCCAACGGTAAAGTAGAGTCACCCGGTCAGACACCCGGGTTTCCTCAGTATGTTTCTATACAGTTAGCGAGTGATATTGCTACAACCAGTAAACAATGTACGTAACCTAGGCCCTTACTTTTTTAGTTTCGAAATTTCCTGTCACTGAGTAATGAGCGCTAGAAACGCATACCTACCGACAATACCGATCTTTGCGGATTTTGACACTGAGAAGCTACCATCTTGCTGCTTCCGATAATGTTGTACTTTTAGTAATAAGGGCCCTGGTCATTAGTACATGCCAGAGATTCGAACCTTCGACCTCTCAAATGTGAAGCCAACGTTCCACCAATGCGCTACTATCACTCCCAAACTCCCGATTCTGACCAATTCATAAGAATGATTAAATGCAAAAAAATAATATTCTGTCCTTAGCAAAAAACTACTACAAAATCTGTCATCACGTTATCTGTAAGATGTACTGAAACAATTCCATAAAACGAACAAAACAACATCTCATTTGTCGACATTCATAAATAAGATACGATTCGGGCGGCCGAATCCCCTCGCTGTAAAATAGGCCGTAAACTCTATTACAAGTTTCATAAAGGGTCGTTTACACTTGTCGTTATGCCTTCACTCAACTGAATTGTTCGCGCCTTGGTAGTAACTAAAAAGGCGCACTGCTATTTATACTATAATAGTTAATGTAATCAGTGACCAATAGGCAGGTGACTTACAAAAGTCATTTGAGTATTTGTGATTGTCTTTAGTCGAAGGCGTATTAGTGATTTTTTTGATACCTGTATTACAAATTACAATCATATTTATTCAGTCTGCATGTGGTGAAGAAACCCACCAAGTAAGCCTGTGTCTGGTGGGTCCCTCTCTTTCAGCAGGTCTTAAGACTGTATACTTATGTTCTTTCTTTATTATAATGGTGTGTACATTTGCATACTTACATGAAGATAGCAATCTAACAAACATATACGGTGGCGGGGAGTCGCTGGATGCGGGCGCCACAAGACCGGGAAGCTTTGGAAAACCATGAGGGAGGCCTATGTCCTGCAGTGGGCGTCAAATGGCTAATTATGATGATAATGATGATGAAGACTCAATGGCCTGTCACTAGTAAAGCTTTATACATAGGAATTTATGCGTTCAGCAATGAGTTTATTTGTCATTATCTTACTACTATTTATTATAAATGCGTGGACGAATGTTTGTTAATCAATCACGCCAGTACGACTAAACGGATCTGGATGAAATTCGGCACAGAGGTTGATCATAGCTTGGAATAGCTCAAAGGCTATTTATCCCAGAAAAAAATACATATCAAAATTTCGTTGCGGGCAGCAGCTTGTAGAGTCCATTGAGTATATGAATAACCTATAGAATGTTTTATCCGAAATAAAATCATACAATAAAATACAATGAGTCTGTACGTATCCTTACAAAATGTCCAAAACAAGTTTCCCAACCCGCGAAGTCGTTTCACAAACTCCCCCCATTATTTCCAACGTCCTGACAATCAGCTCTCACCCGTTCTGATGAATTTATTTGGGCAATTATTCAAATTGTATTTTGAATATTTCAAGCGGATTTCATGATTGACGTAAACGGGTGCTAAAGGCGTGGATTAAGGTGCTTTATTGTTTTAGGTAGCTGGACCGACGAACTGAGTTAACTGATGACAGCGGCTGGATGAAGATGGTTGAAGACAACAAGTAGTGGCGTGCCTGGGGGACGCCCATATCCAGCAGTGGACAAGTACAGGCTGATTGATTGTTTTAGTTTATTGAGTTATATTCACCTGTAGCTTCAATGTCTTAGCGCAGGGTAGCATAGCGTACCTGAAACGAACCAAATTTAAATAATCATTTTAGTTGCGATGTACCAGGATGTCAAGAAATTGGCCTGTGGATGATGTGCCATGTTTTGCACGGTAAAATAACTTCAGCGGTTATTAAGAGGACGATTGTGTCTAGTGTTCAACACATGTCGAAATTTCTGTATAAAAAATACTTTTTTGTAGAAAGTCCTGTATAAAACTGTTTAATTTTGATTATAATTTTTAATTTCAGAAATTTTGATCTCATTAACATATTTACTTGTATTATTAATATTATTATTTAATGTAATTTTACTAACAACCTATGGATTGTTTTCTCCGAAATAAAGTGATACATACATACATACATACAAAACAAATAATCATAAACTCTAATATTTATAATTATTTATTTCAATTTTTTTCATCAAATAAAAAAATAAACGCAAGTAATATAAAATCAGTTAACCAAACCACCTCGAAGTATATCCCTCCACAAAATACTGGCTTTATTTGATCCTCTGCATCAAATAAACTCCAAAACCTGAGGCCTTGGCTTGGATTTGACTTGTCAAATCCTATCGTTTTGCGACAGCAAAGTATGGTTTTTAACTGTAAGAGGATTGGAATCATTCAGGATTTGGTGCGCGTAATATAAGAGTCGATTTAGTAAACTAGTTCAACAAGTTAAGTAACTTTTATGCTAGTACATTTATTGTTCATGAATGCATTGAAAAAATATAACAATTGTCCAAGCTACGATTCCTCTGATTTTGACGTGAAAGCTCACTGGTTCCATTCTCAACTACGTACCCTACAATATATTGTTGAAGTGACCTAGTCAAGTCAAAGAATGGCTAAATCCAGCTCACAGTGACCACTTCATCTCACCCCTGCAGCTAGAGAAAAAGCAAGGTCACTGTCTCGTTCTCGCAAGTGCCACGACGGCTTAACAATACCGGGTATCTTCGTTCAAAAATCATCTCTGTAGGCTAAGTGACAAGTGTCGGAATTCGCTGCTTTGTTGAGTCATGAAACGTCATAAATGTACTGTCATAAATAATAATAACTTTCGCACAACACAATCGCTTGTCTTGGTCTACCTACCTTGTGCTATGGTAACCAGACCAGGATATTACGAGCATGGAACTACACTCAGACTGAGGCAATTTGCTCATATCAAATAAGGCAGCCTCAACTGGGAATCGAACCCAGGACTTCTGTTTTGTTAGTCAAGCGTGTTAGTCGCTAGACCAACGAGGCAACTTGAGTTGATGCTTCAATTTTTGAAGGGTCCAACAGGACCGGCAACAGGTTCGCAGGGAAGTTGCAAACCAGGGCCTCGATTCTGTTAGTGCATTGTAGTATAATGACAAGTACACTGTCGGGTCACGTGATGTGTTTTTTCGTACCATTGACGCCTAGAAGGTTTGATGGGTATGCCCGCGTAGACTTAAAGCAGCCATGAAATGAAAACCGCCATGTTCATGCAGTTGTCATGTTACTACAATGCATTAACAGAATCTAGGCGCTGGTCTATGTCGTGAGTGAGTTTATTCAATGTAATGTACAATAGGTAGTGTTCATGATTAAAATGTATCTTCTTAGGATTGGATGAGTGCTCAAAAAACTGTCACTTTTGGTAGAAACCTGTCCATTTTTCCGCACCATTGGCCAGATTAAAACAAAACGTGCCAAGGTTGGCTCGGAGCGCGCCGAGGGTGCTCCACAACCCTGCGCGTGACATGTAACGAATTAGGCGACTTGCGCCACTGTAGGTCTTTTTGGGGTTCCCGACTTCAAGAGGCAAAACCTTCACTCACGCTTGGCTCTTTGGTTTTACGAAACATAAAAACTGGAATTGTATCACTTTACTGTGGTGGACACAAGCTTTTGTTACGAAAACATAAAAATTGGAATTTTATCGCGTTATGTAGGTGGATACATTTATTATACTTTATTGCACACGAAACATTTAACTGGACATTACATAAAAAATAACGTGTACAAAGACGAGCTTATCTCTGGAAGAGTTTTTTTCCAGAAAACTGGGGATTCGGAGAAGCAGTAAGAAACGGGTCTATATACGTGTACAAAATAAACAAAGTGAACACAAAAGTTGAGGCCAACCAAAGAAATTATGAACACATTTGTCATATTACAAATGGCCTCAGTGTTAGTGTATTTCCATGTTTGTGATGTCCTTGCCTGGTTACCATAGCACAGAGTATCCTAGTCAGGGACCAGGTCAATGATTGTGTTTTGTGGAAGTTATTATTATTATTATTCTCTTTATTTATTTTCATGACTTAGAATAGGTTTATAAAAGTAAAAAAATATAAAAAAATACAAAATATATTTTATAAACCTATCCTAGTTGGCCACCGGTAACGGAGCTAGGCTCAAGCTACCGGTAGTTAGGGCCGCAGAGAGAGAAATCTCCGGACGATGCGCGCCGTGTCCAAGAGCACCGCCTTCTGTATCTGCCCCTTGATCCAGCCATCTAGCGAGAGAGCCTTAAGATGTTGGTCAAGACTCTTCGCTATGAGACCGTTCGCCGATACGACTATCGGGACAATGGTTGTCGAATCCACATCCCATAAGGCGGTAATCTCGTGGGCCAAATCAAGGTACTTGCTAAGCTTGTCCTTCTCGGCCTTCACGAGGTTCTCGTCATGCGGGATGGTGATGTCGACGAGCACTGTCTGGCGCATCAATCGATCTGTCAGCACGATGTCAGGCTTATTGGCAACAATAGTCCTGTCCGTGATGACAGACCGATCCCAATAGAGCGTAGCATGACCATTTTCGAGAACCGGCGCCGGTGTGTACTTATAGTACGGCACCTCGGATTCGACAAGACCGTATCGGAGAGCAAGTTGCTGATGAATAATTTTGGCTACTAGATTATGCCTGTGCAAGTACTCACCGTTAGCCAGATGAGAACAACCGGAAATAATATGCCTGAGTGACTCCCCGGGACGGCGGCATGCTCGACAGATGTCGACCGTACCATCCTTCAGGATGTATTTCCGATAGTTGTTCGTCATCATGACTTCGTCTGCAATTGCACAGACAAAACCTTCGGTTTCCCCAAAAAGGTCACCGAAACGTAGCCAGTTCACCGATGCGAGCAGGTCCACATCGGGTCCTGTCAAGGCCCGATAGAACCGCCCGTGAAGCTCCTTGCTCTTCCACACGTTCTTGCGATCCTCGATGCTGAGCACCGTTGGCTTGCGCCAGTTCTCGTTTGCCAAGGCGAGCGGCGTGAGACTCTTGTCCACTGACACAACATCCCGATGCAACCCACACTCATTGCTAAGGAAATATTCCCTGAGACTACACACTTCGCGGTTGTGGAGATTTTTGGCGTTTAAAAAGCCGCGACCTCCACACTTACGCGGGGTGTATAGTCTCATAACAGATGAGCGTGGGTGTAGCATACGGTGTGCTGTGAGCATGAGACGGACCCTCCTGTCCAGGGCATCCAGTTCAGTTTGAGTCCACCTTAGTATGCCAAAGGAGTATATGAGTAGGGGCATCACCCAAGCGTTGAAAGCGCGCACCTTGTTGCCTCCCGACAAAAGACTGTTAAGTACTTTTGTCAGGCGACTAAAGAAGCGCTCCTTCATCACCTGTTTGATGTCCCCATCCACAATACCCAAAGACTGTGATATACCAAGGTACTTGTAGGTTTCCGTCTCCGACAGGGATTTAAAAGTCATTGTCTCTGAAAGTTGTAAATTTGTTGAATTTACAACCCTCCCACGCTGTACATGCATGACCGCACACTTATCTACACCAAACTCCATCTTGATGGCACTACTGAAAACCTGTGTCGTTTTAAGTAGCTCCATCAAGTCTTGGCGTTTTGGTGCAAATAGCTTCAGGTCATCCATATATAGGAGGTGAGAAATAACCTCTCCATCCCTTCGGAGTCGGTAACCTAGCCCTGAGTCCTTCAGTAGAGTACTGAGAGGATTCAAAGCCAGGCAAAACCACAGCGGGCTCAGACTGTCGCCCTGGAAGATGCCTCGCTCAATCCTTATTAAGGCCGAAGAGTCAGACGGGCCATCTCCACCACCTGGGTGACGAAGAACTGTGGCCCACTGTCCCATGCAAGTGCTGAGAAAGGATCTCAGAGTTGTATCTACTTTATACAATTCTAAGATCCCCTTCAGCCATGAATGGGGCACCGAATCATAGGCCTTCTTATAGTCAATCCAGGCTGTGGAGAGAGCCGTCTTGTTTCGGCGGACTTGTTGGCTAATGGTCATGTCTATGAGGAGGAGTTCCTTAGTACCACGGGACCCAACCCTACATCCATTTTGAGTCGAAGCTAATATTTTATTTGAAACTATATGTGTATTAATTTTTGTACTCAAAATGGATGTAAGGAGTTTGTATAATGTAGGTAAGCACGTGATGGGTCTGTAGTTCTTGGGATCCGTGGTACTACCAGATTTATAAAGAAGGGAGGTGATACCTGTAGTTAAGAAAGTAGGAAGGGATCCGTGCTCTAGGGCTTGTTGGAATTGCATCGCCAAACGCGAGTGCGAGCCCCGAAACCATTTTATCCAAAAGTTGTGCAACCCGTCCGGCCCAGGGCTTTTCCAGTTGTGTGCCGTACGAATCGCACAACTCACGTCTTCGGGGCTGATAGATACAGCCCCCATGGCTTCGATAGGCTCACACTCACGCTTGATAACGCGTATCCAATCACCCTCTGTGTGTTCGACCGGCGTCGACCAGATACTACGCCAGAAATTATTCATGGTAGAAGTATCCGGCGACTGCCTATCGGACACACGTTCGTCGGTTCTCTCCCACTTTCGGTACACCTTCCTTTGGTCATTTTGGAAGAGTCGATTCTGCTGAAACCGATCCACACGTTCTCTGTAGCGTCGAATACGACCCGCCCACGCATAGACCTTCTGCTTCAGAAAGTCAATGCGTTCCGTGACACAGGCAATATAGTCGCAGGGTCTGATTCCAGTCCCCGCAAATGCTTGGTTCACGAAGCGCATTACTCGAGGGCGGTTATTGCCCTCTCTAAAGCAAATTAGCTTTGCAATGAGAGTCCTGAATGAGTTGATACGTCGCTCAATCCTCACTTGCCATGCGGGGACACCAACGGCGGCCCTTGGTGCACGGTCTAAGTCTGGAAACTTGACACGTGCAACACGGCATGCCACGATGGCCCCACAGTACAAAATTAAGTGGGTATCAGCAAGGTCTTTACTAGTATTCAAGTATGGTACTAATAAATCATTCAAGGCTCCCATTAGCGCTAAGTTGCGTCTATTTGTGGGTAGGCGTGGTAATCGCGGCCTAGAGTTAGGGGTAGATCGGTACTGCGCGATCACCTCCTCCAAAGCCCTCCTCAATTGCTCTTGGGTCTGGGTACTTACGTTCGTGTTCACACAGTCACCCCCTTCAGTGTCGGGATCACCCTGTACAGCTGCCGTATGCAGCGTCTGAGTACGCGTTCCAGCAGGTGGATCACTTGATATGGGGGAGGCTGGGCGAACAGGTCGTGCTTCCAGGCGTAGCCGATCAAGTACGGTATCATCCAGCCGTTTGCATCTCTGAATGACCCGCACCTGATCCGACAATCGCTGGGCAGAGACGGTGATGGCTGGTTCAAGGGCCCGAAACAGAGACAGCATTCGAACACGGTACGCGGTCATGTTGGTTTCTCCCTCTGTAGCACCATAATAGGCGCGCATGCAGTTCTCATTATTTTCTGTAGTCCATCGCATGCGACGCACTACACCACCGGTAGCGGGGACCGATCGCGGAGCAGAAGGCCCCGCAGGCCCCAAGCGTGCCGGCAGCGGTGGTCGTCCTCGTCGCGCAGGTGGTGGCGGCGGCGGGACGGACGGCCCGCGCTCGTCGTCACTCGACTCGTTGGAGTCGGCAGCCGTGGCAAATTCGTCACCCGACGAAGCTGGCGAGGAGCTGGACGACGGCGTGGGTGGAGGTGGAGGGCGTGCGTTTGATTCCGCTTGACGTCGTCGCAATCGTGTGATCATATTTTTCACTTTGTTGATATTTTGTTTGACAGTTCTGTCACAGCTGTATTTTGAGAAGAATTTTCAGTTTTATATTTCATGTTGATATCACAGAGAAAACTTTTATTTATATTCGTTTATAAATATTGTAATGCCGGGTCACTATTTAAAAAGCTAAATACTGTAAATACACCGAAAAATAAAATTTAGATCAAAAATTGTTGCAGACAGACGTCTAATGTTGACAGCGGTTATTATTATTATTATTATTATTATTATTATTATTATTATTATTATTATTATTATTATTATTATTATTATTATTATTATTATTATTATTATTATTATTATTATTATTATTATTATTATTATTATTATTATTATTATTATTATTATTATTATTATTATTATTATTATTATGGGAGAATAAAAAAGATAATAGTCTCGTCTGACCAAAATGGCCAGACGGACGCCCTCCGGCTGAGGAGTCCAAGCGGCCGGAGGTCAGGGCAGCAACGAGAGGAAACGCCGGACTATCCGGGCTGTATCAAGCAGCACCGCCTTCTGCATGATTGCCGGAAGCATGCCCCCACGAAGTTCCAACCGCCTCAGATGATCAGCGAGACTGGTTGGAATTAACCCATTCGCGGATAAGACTATAGGAACGATTTCGGTGGACACCACCCCCCACTTATCGGTAACCTCGTGCGCCAGATCCAGATACTTGGTTTTTTTATCCGTTTCGGCTTTCACGAGGTTCTCATCATATGGGACAGTAATGTCGACCAAAAACGCCCTATTCTGCGCCCGGTCCACCACCACAATATCAGGCTTATTCGAGAGAATAGTCCTGTCCGTGATAATGGGCCGGTCCCAGTAGAGCTTGGCGCGGTCGTTTTCGAGCACGGCTTCCGGTGTGTACTTGTAATACGGTAGTCTCTGTGCGACGAGGCCATATTTCAGAGCGAGCGCCTGATGGAGAATCCTGGCTACAAGGTTGTGTCTGTGCAGATACTCAGTGTTAGCAAGCGCCGAACAACCGGAAATAACATGTCTGAGTGACTCACCGGGATGGCGACACGCCCGGCAAATATCGGCAGTGCCATCCTTCAGGATGTATTTCCTATAGTTGTTGGTCTTGATAACCTGATCTTGTATTGCACAGACAAAACCCTCGGTTTCCCCGAACAGGTCACCGAAACGTAGCCAGTATATGGAGGCCTTCGTATCCACGTGGGGCTCGTGTAGAGCCTTGAAGAACCTCCCATGCAGCTCCTTCTCCTTCCATATGTCCTCCCGCCCAGAGATACTCAGTACCACCGGGTCTTGCCATTGCTCATTGGCTAAGGCCAGAGGGGTAAGTCCTTTATCACATCTTATGACATCTCTATGCATCGGACTGTCCGTCATCGTCAGGAAATAGTTTCGGAGGTTGCTTACCTCGCGATTGTGCATGGTTTGGGCACTCAATAGCCCACGACCACCATGCTTTCGCGGCAAGTACAACCTCATCACTGACGATTTCGGGTGATGCATTCTATGGAGAGTCATAGTTGTGCGGACTTTCCTATCCAGGGCTTGAAGTTCAGTCTGATTCCACCTGAGTATGCCGAACGTGTACATGATAGTGGGCATGACCCAGCCATTATAAGCGAGTATCTTGTTCACGCCCGACAAATAGCTCGTAAGCACTTTTGTCAAACGCGAAAAGAAGATGCTGCAAACTGACTGTTTCATATCCGCCTCCATGACGTTGATACTCTGTGACATACCCAGGTATCGGTATGTTTCAGCCTCGGAGAGGGTTCTTAAATTGACGGGCATAGAGGGATCTACGCCCTCAGAATGTGTTAACCTTCCCCTTTCCACATGCACAACCGCACACTTCTCGACCCCTAGCTCCATCCTAATGGATCCACTAAAGTCACATGTGATTTTTAGTAGATCCATCAGGCGAGCCCGCGTTGGGGCAAGAAGCTTGAGGTCATCCATGTAGAAGAGGTGAGGAACTTTCGTACCTCCTCTCCCAAACTGAAAGCCCGTCCCCGATTTCTCCAGCAAAGTGCTTAGAGCATTCAGGGACAGGCAGAACCATAGTGGACTCAGACAATCGCCCTGGAATATACCCCTCTGTATGCTTATTCGGTCTTCAGCATCCGTCAGCCGCTCACCTGGAAGACACAGAATCGTACTCCATTGTCCCATACAGGCCTCGAGGAAGTCTCTTACTGTACCATCTATTTTGTACAATTCGAGGACCCTCTTCAGCCATGTATGTGGGACGGGGTCGAATGCTTTTCTGTAGTCTATCCAAGCAGCGGAGAAGTTTCGACGGTTCCGCTTCACCAGTTTGCCAGCAACCGCGTCAATGAGGAGGAGTTCCTTTGTACCGCGACCACCCGCCCGACATCCATTCTGAGCTCTGGACATTACCCGATGTTCCTCAAGGTGTCGAGACATCTTGGAGCTCAAAATGGATGTAAGTGTCTTGTAGATGGTGGGAAGACACGTAATGGGGCGGTAGTTAGACGGGTCAGCGGTATTCTCTGACTTAGGAACTAGGTAAGTGACCCCAGTGGTGAAGAGGTTCGGGAGCGCCTTCTGCTCGAGAGCATCCTGGAACTGGAGAGCAAGAGTAGCGTGACAGCTCGTGAACCCCTTTAGCCAGTAATGGTGCAGTCCGTCTGGTCCCGGACTTTTCCAGTTCGGAGCTTTTCGAACTGCACTGGCCACATCGTCATCAGTGATGATAACGGGGCTCATCGGAGCTATCTCTTCGCACGCTTCCTCTACAGCGCCTATCCAGGAGCCCTCTACATGATTAACGGGCTGAGACCACAGGCCGCGCCAGAAATTTATTGATGCGGACCTGTCCGGTCCTTGGCCCGTCACACGTGTTTCAGGCTGCTCCATAGATCTATAGAACCTCTTCTGGTCACTCTGGAAGAGGCGATTCTGATTATACCGCTTTGACCTCTCAGTATATCGCCGGATTCGCTTCCCCCACGCAGCGACTTTCTGCTTCAGATCGTCGATGCGCTCTGTCAGTTTTTGGGCAAAGTCTGGTTGGGACAAACTAATATTTGTCCCAGCAAACGCCATTCTAACAGAGCGCACAATCTTTGGCCTAGTATTGCCCGATCTGAAGCTTATCAGTCTGCCAATGATGGCCCTGGTATCGGCGATGCGGCTTTCAATTCGTCTTCTCCAGGCTGGGATAGCACTACCCTGATGTCTGGTAGCGCGTCCAGACTCCTGGAGTTTTAGGCCTAAGAAGCGGCAAGCCGCCGCCGCAGCCCCGAAGAGGATGGAAGCCGCATCGCCAAGGTCCAAACTGGCCGCCAAATAAGGGGAATAAGGGGCCAGCATCTGGTTCAAAGCCATCACGACATCCCGATTCCGTCTGCTGAGCGTTTAACGCATAATTTGCATAATATGCGGGGAAGCCGCGGTCGGTTTTCGAGAGGCAAGCTGCGGAACTCCACAACCGCCTCCTCCAGTAACCTCCTCATGTGCTCTAAGTCCTGGGCGACTATATCCTCGGCATCTCCATCCGTTGCCGATGGGTGAACTGCAGCTACCTCCTCTACTCTCACCTGATCTGTAGGAGGCGAGGCAGTATCACTAACATAGGCATGCGGAGACGACGAGGACACAGTCTCGCGTCGTAGTCCTTCGAGTTCGGCATCATCAAAAAGTCCTGATCGTAGGATATACCGAACTCTGTCCGCTAGGTTTTGCTCCGTGAGGGCTATCATAGGCTCCAGTTCTGCAAATTCGCGGTGCATGACAGCCCGGTTTCCCAAACCTGCGTTTTCCCTCAGTGCCGCCCTGTAATACGCTCGCAATGCGTTTTTATTCATATTTACTGTCCAACGCATTCGGCGTACCCCACCAGTGGCGGGTGCCGATTGCTGGGTCTGTGAAGGCCCTGCCGACACCAAGCCGTCTGGTGGCGATGGTCGAGAATTAGACTGGCCAGGTGGTCGGGCCAGTCTGCGGGTGTGGCTGACGTCCCGCATGCTGCCGCGTCCAGCGCCAGCTCCAGACGCGCCCTGGCGATTGCCCCCAGGCAGCGACCCTATGCGCACTCTGTAACCGACCATTCCATAATCTAGGCTAAATACAACTGGGGGCGCCCATTTCCCCGAGGGGACCGTTGATTTTAGTCACACCGATGATGGAACGACTGCAGGCACGGTACCTAACACTCGCAGTCTCGGTGATTTCCCTTAGTCGCCTCATACGAAACCCGCGGGAAGAGATGGGGTAGTGCTATTATTATTATTATTATTTAATTCTCCCTCCAGTTATTCCCAATATTTATGTAAGTTTGTTATTGCATTACCCTTCGAGAGCCTTTTCTATCCCAAAGGTATGTTAAAAGAGATTTTTTCTTGCATTAAGCACGTATTTTTGTATTTAATTAGTACATCGTTATTTTTACACAAGGCCAACGTAAAACAAATTTAAAACAAAATCCAATATTTTTCATAATATTTATTTAGTACAATTATCATCAAATTGGAAACCAAGATCCACAATTTCCAACTAACCTGCCTACTTCTGAAGAAATAATGCAAAACAACTAAAAAGAAAGATTTATCGACTGCTGCTACTAAGGATATTGTTTTCAAAGGTCAGCTACGGCGAACTATCTCTGCCTGCGTCTGCAGGATACAGGCGTGAGTTTACTATGTAAAGTTGTACGGAATCCGTCGCTTCGGAGTGGTGCTTGCACTTGGCCGGTTTTTTGGCATTCCGGCGGCCGAACTTGAGTTAGGAAGAGGCAATGAAGACGGACCTTGTGTTGGGCGATTAGGTTGAAGGGTATTTTGTATGAAAACGCGACGGTACAGGAAAACGTTGGAAGTAAAAAAAGGTAGGTATGAGAGCAAAATCGGTTTTGTGTGGTGCTGTATTCAGGGCCATGTTTCATGGTATACAATGACAATTCGATGTACTTTACAAAGTCGATGAACCCACAAATTATCAAGTAAGCAGACACGGTTACGCGATGTACATCGAATTGTCATAATAAAATAAATATTGCAGTTATATGAAACGCCGCCCAGAAATGGAGTTTCTACATTTTTAGGGCCAAGGACCTCAAAAGGAAAAACGGAACTCCTATAGGATCACTTTGTTGTCCGTTTGTCTTTCAAGACTCTCGGGAACGCGTAGAGATATCGAGTTGAAATTAAAACCATATATACCCAATTCTACAGTCGCTTGAAGCTGTGCAAAAATCCGACTTCTAGGTTAACGTGAAAAATCGATATGGGCGTTTATGCCGCAAAAAACCTATATTTCGACACTCAAGTGTATACATACATACATACAAACAAACATACAGACGTACATACATACATAATTAATGTATAATATACAAACATACGAGCCAAACACATTACCCTCCTCTTGGGCTCCGCCGCAGTCGGGTAATAGTACCGTAAACAGTTGAGAACGGCCAGCATAATTGTACGAGAATACTAACTAAAAATACATTCACCAAATTATCAATGCGACATCATAATTAGGAAGCAAGAATTTTTTACTCGAAAAGCTCATATTTAAGTTAAGAGACCTTACAATCTCATACCGCCGTAATTAACAGAATTAACCTCAAAGCCACCAAAGCTTTCAAAGCGTGCCTCCACGAAACGAGGTCATCAGTGCCGGGGAAATAGCACAAGGGGCTCTCAGCCTGATGACGATGACAACTGAGAGAGGATAAGCTGGCGGAGAGAGTGGTATAGTAGCTATAATGGTCATTATACAAGGTTGCACCGAAAATGCCCAATAGTGTACATGTACAATAAACAATATTCCTTCTATATATATATCTATCTATGTATTGCAAATATTTAATAAACATAGAAGGTGAGGTCCTTGTAACACTTTCTCAGTTGTAAGTATATTACCCCCGGTTTCTCGTACACTACCAAGCTGTTAATCTACCCTTAACAGCTGTCAGTGGTTTTTTTTGTATGCACTTTGGTCAATTGACAGCTGTTAACGGTAGATTAACAGCGTGTTAATGTAAGAGAAACGGGGGTTTATTCATGATTATCTATGTCACATAAAGACAGAACCACATCAGAAACTTTATATTTTTGGGTAAATATTTGCTTTTGATCATAGATTTGAGTCTAACCGCCGGATTCTTAAGTGCAATCATTTTACTAAGTTAACACTAAGTAAACTTCTGTCTTTACCCACATTTCTCATCTTGTTTTTGCAACGACGAGTCTTTCGATTCCTTATAGTCTGTGACAGTCTCTGATACACATTTTTTTAAATAAGATATACATTATTTCTCGATGTGTAGCTTGTTTATATCAACAGTACGTTGACTTACGCATAGATCCCAGATTGCAGAAAACAATATATTTACATTATGACTACAAGGTTTTTGTTTGACAGTCTAATCTGCGCCGTAGATAATATAAACTTACCGCACAGTTAACAGTTACTTTCGATTATGGAGGGGTTATAGAAGGAATAACATAGCGATTTCACTTTAAATATCATGACTAGCAGACTCGGCAAACGTTATTTTGCCATATTAATTAGTTTACGACCTAATCTCAGACCTACCAAATATACACAACAAAAAATTATAAAACTCAGTGAAGCCGTCTCGGAGGAGTTCGATAATAAACACTGTGACACGAGATTTTTATATAATACATTTAGTTAACTCCTATACACCTCAGGCTGTTACCCTTAAGAGTATTTTAGAGGATTCTACCTACTACGTAGTTTAAGTACGTATTATCATATTTGCACCAACTACCCGTCTTTCTTTCTTTCTCCTTCGGCAACCTTTCCGTCGCAAGGTGGTTTGGAAGAAATTGCTGCTAGCAATAAGGCCGCCCATTGTACTTTTTCATTGTAACTTTCATATTTTATGTCTCTTGTTCCTTGTGTGCAATAAACTTTTAAGAAGTAAGACCGATGAAGTTTAATTCGACTTATTACGAAATATATTGATCGGTGTATCTATACTTTTATCTTTACCTTTAGTCGTTGGCTCAGCAGTTCCGCAACTCAACTGTAGTTTGGATCGGTACTTAACCAATCGTTCGACTCTGTAAATCCGTTAAGAGTGATTTAAGCGCCATTTGATCGAGAAGTGCGTATTTCTTGTCGGAAGGAAAGGCGTTTTTGAGGTAAGGATGAAGCTATTTTAAGGGAGGAGCCGATAAAGATGGTATGCGCCTTTTTGCTATCTCGTTTAGTTCTAGTTACCTGTTATTTAGGTTTTTAATTTATTTTTTATTTTCGTAAACGTATATTTATTATAGCAAAAGCAGCAGCTGGATGATAACTAACAAGGTTAAACGGGCCGGAATAAGAAACTTCTTGCAAAATAGATTAGGAATTTTATAAACTTTTATTAGTTCTTTTGACAGATTGATGCTGATTTACCAAAACAGAATATAGAATGAGACATAGATACATAAAAGTCAAGCATATTACCCTCTTTTCGGGCTCAACCGCAGTCAAGTAAAATGAGATTGCTTTTAGTCAGTATTACAACGAATCAAATTATTCAAGAGTGCTCTTGGGGTGAAAGACCACACACCAGGCGGTTCAAATCTCTTTCTTACAGGTTAAAGTGAAATAAAAGATATTCTTTAGCTGCCGGGGACCATAACTCTATGTCCCCTGGGGTTTGCCCTGATTTAAACCAATGGAACTGACAAATGGGGTTAAGTGTTAATATTTGCCAATGCAGAAAGAAAATATTTTTTTTTATTCAGTAAGTCAGTTCAGTAATTTATTAATTTCTTAAAAACTGAGACTATTACATTCCTGACACTATAGTATTGATGCTTTTAGTATATACATTCAAGGAAAAACGATGACTTTTGAACTGGTGATAAAAACCGGCCAAATGCGAGTCAGACTCGCGCACGAAGAGTTCCGTACCATTAGACAAAGATCGAAACAAGTTAGATTAGGTACATTGAGAACAGCGCCATCTATAGAAACCAACAATAAGCATTTAACATTGTCATTTAAATCGGCGCTGTGAAGGTTACATAGATGGCCGCTAGATGGCGAGCGATGTCTTTAGACAACGTTTGTTGTATGGGAGCCCTTTTCAATATTTACTTTATTCTATTTTTAGTAATTTTTGTTATAGCAGCAACCGAAATACATCATCTGTGAAAATTTCTACTGTCTAACTATCACAGTTCATGAGAAACAGCCTAGTGACAGACAGACAGACAGACATATGTACGGACGGACAGTAAAGTCTTAGTAATAGTCCCTTACCCCTTTGGGTAAGAACCCTAAAAACTGTATCTCTGATGTCAACGCCCACTACCGCTAGGTTTCAAATATAAACCATGATGCATCATTTAAATTAAGGTTCCAATTTACATAAATTGGAAATAAAAAAATACCATAAAATCACTCATACAATTTAGAATATGGAATGTGATGTATAGGTAAGTGTATTACGTGTGCGAAAGAGCCGGGATGAGACGGCGATTGAGGTAATATCGTGTGTGTGTTGTATTTGTGTGAGAGGGGAGTGTTGGAGTGTTTATGTTATGTATGTCTGTGTAAGGAAAATAAAAGCATGTTCACATGCTAAAGATGGGCTAGGATAATTGCATTTGTGGGTCAGGCTTTTACTGTATGATTTATAGTAGATACTTCGTTTTTGAGTATAAGTAGTCAAGACGTTATTGTGGAAGCAATTATGAACCGTTGACTTTTTTTTTACATAAATTAGAAAGAAAGATTAGACGTTTATTATACCTGTTGGTAGAAATGCTGTTTCATATTTGTATTCTTACTGGATGAAACAGATCACCACATTTACCACCATCAATTCAAAATGGCGGCGTACGCCTCAAGGCGTACACTTGGTTTTTTCTTGGCATCGTACCTGAAAAACATGTTAGATTACATGGGAACCTTATAATAATATACTTTACTGCACACAAAACATTAAACAGGGCATTATATGAGAAATAGCATAAACAAAGGCGAGCTTATCTCTGTAAGAGATGTAACTTTCCCCAACGACAGCGGTCGACGAGATTATTTTTTTACATGTAGGACTTATTGTGAATATTGCAATTAATGTAAATATTTACTTATCTTATTTTATTTGAGGATGTAATATTTTGGCTTTTGCACGTAATGAGATGATTTATACAGCGTCCAGTGGTACCTTTACTGACACTAGATGGGTGAAGGGACCACACAGACGCTGCAGTTCCTGGGACATTGTTTTCGATGGAATAGGCTTGCCCAGCACCTATACCATAAAGATAAGTCAATACGTGCGGAGCCAACCAAACTGCGGGTTCCCTTACGATGTTTTCTTTCACCGTGTGCATGTGATACCCAGGTTCGATTCCCAGTGGGGGCATGTACGAGTACCTATGACTTTGTTTATTTTCTAAGTTATTTACATCTACGAATTTGTAGTAGCAAGATCTATTATAATATGAAAATAAAACAACGATGCCCTATTAGAATAAAACTCTTCATTGTACATACCACAAGAAAAATCCGCTACAAGCCTTACATTTTCCCCCTTCTGCAGTGCAAAAGTACCTACGGACTGTATCTACAACTGGGTGAAATACGTCCATTGCCGCATTGCCTTACACATTTTCTCCGTCGCGCGAATTGTGAACTACAGCGAAAAATAAGGACGAGAAACGGTAGCAATTTGTAAATGAGACTATTCTCGTTGAAACGTAACGTGTTGCAAATTGTACCTGCAAAGAATAAGAAAAAGCAGGAATCTGAACAAAGGCGAGCCGCAAATAACAGTGATTTCAGTAGATACGTTGCCAGAAAGGCTAATACAAAATATTACTTGTGGAATACCCACGTTCATGTGAGTATAGCGTGTGACTTGAAATATATATTTTTTCCTTTTACTTCGGTCCTATAAAGCGAACCGTAATGCAGAAAAACCTGAGGACTGTTTTTTGTCGTTTGTTTGGGACCAGGTCAAGTGATTTGATTGTGTGGAAGTTATTATATAAGTTTGACTTAAAAAAATATATAATTAAAAATGTTCAACGTTTACGTTCAGCATTTGATTTTTTTTAGGTTTTGCGTTATTTCACTGCTAGGGCGCATTTTTTTTTGTTGTTTATAGATATTGTTAATTTATATTTTTAGAATTGGGAAATGAATGTTGCGTAGAAGGGCCGGTAAGGCACTCATTTCGACCACATGGGATATGTATTAGCGTATTTATGTAACGTAGATGTAGTTCTAAGTAGTTTGAGGTGTATTAGAAATATAAATCAACAATATTTATATTAAGTATATTATAATGATATATTTTCTTTATCAAAAAATAACAGATATATTATTACACAGAAATGACATTAACAGATATTTTATAAATCCAAATACAGTACAGTTGCGGCCTTACTACTAAAATCAATTTCTTCCCAGCAACCATAGACGGAGACCAGAAAAAAATATAGAAGGATAGTCGGTGTAATTAATAAATCTGGTCTTTTCTAGTATTTTCTAAGATTAACACGAGTACTAGACATAAGAAAAACTGAATTTTCCCGGATATTTAACTCGTTTTTTTTTTTTCATTTTACGATTCTCCGACATTTGGGTACTTTCGCAAGTCCCGTGGCCTTGGTAGACTGAGGTGACAGGCGTCTTTTTGAAAGCATTGACTATTAGTTTACTACCCTCGGCAAAAGTTACAAAAAAAAATTAAGTTACGTTCCAAAAATAAATTTAAATTGGCAAAGCAATTATTAATTATACCAAAACCTCGGGAAATTGTAAAATAAAAAAAACAGTTTTTATCTGTTTATATTGTCATCATCATCATCATCATCTGGTTATCTGTTGGTTTCAAAGTACAAACTACAATAATGCCTCAGCTACTACGCATAGCCTTCTGGGCTGCCTGAATGCAGCTATAAAATCCCTCCATTATCGTCACGAAAGTAACCCGACGTGGGCAAGAAACCTTACCAGCGGATCCATTAATAACTACACCTACCTACATCTTAACTAAGACAGGTGTTAAACCGGTCTTAGAAAACAATTTTCCCAGCGACCGTCCTTCTTCAGGTCTGGTGCAAGTTAGAGGAGACAGCGTTTTTTTTTTGTGTGTTAAGGCTCATTTGCGCTGGGGCTATACTGTGCGGCATTGCGGCATGCCACAAGGCCGCATGCTACAATCATTAAAAATCTTGCGTCGCGTGGCAGACCGTCGCAGCTTGTATCTGAGCACGACGTTGCCTCGGCGTAAAATAGACTGCCGCATGCTACATCAGCCGCAAGATGTTGCCGATTGTAGCATGCAACAAGGAGCCGATAAAAAACAAATTATTGTCAATGTCATTTGATTTCTTAAATAAAAAAATAAATTCTGTAAAGAGGTTGATCATCAGTTAGAACTTTGAGTTAAACTTGAATCCAAAACTTTTGTGTTTGGCTGTACAATTTGATCTAAAATGGGCGCGGTAGTGTCGTTGATTGGCAACAATTACTAACTAAGTGTCGAAAGAAAATGAGCCGAATGCCACAATTTGTATCATTCCGCACTATAGCAGGATGTTGCTCTGGCATAAAAAGGCCTTTAGTGAATATTTTTCTTTACGACTGCGCAGAGGAGAAAAGGTTTCCTTGACTGATATTGACACATTAAGTGTCAAATGAAAAGTATTCATTAGGCAACTGTATTTATTTTATGGAATAAAGAATTTAATAAATATTATAATAGTCATGGTGCAAGTGTCAGTGTCACTCCAATATAATCTAACAGCCTGTATTCGTCAACTGTTGGGCAAAGTCCTAAGGCACGCCACTTTACCGACAGTTCCTTACATGTCATCATATTGTAACGACAAAAAAAGTAAAGTCAAACATAAATCGTAGCAAACATACGTAGATAACCAACACGTTACTACTACGCCGTAGCACGTAGTAGACCGTAGCGGTTATCGTAGCCGGCTAGTACTACAGAAACTCTTATAACTTTTTGGTTTCAACTTAAAAACGATCTCCCTAAATCTTTTGACTCTCACCGTGCCCTCAACTAGTGAGCCAGTAGGTTTTGTCCACAATTGACTCGTCGGGCAAAGCTCGAGTCATTTATCATAACTGTCTGCAGATTACGACTCCACGCGAGTTAGTTTTGTGCAGAGGCTTCTGGGGTTTTTACTGAACTAACGATGTGTAAAGGTTACGGGTTTTTGCAACTAAATAGTTTGGCAGGCAGACGTTTTCATTTTATCACATGATTTTAGTAAGCATTTATTTTGTCAATTGCGAATTCGAACCAAATTCTTATGGTGTTATTTATGAAAACACGATTCCTCTAAAATTCTTCTCACAGACTATTTATACTGCCCTGAAAAGTCTTAACATTATATAATGACATAACATTATGTTTTAGAACCACAGTGAAATTTATTAACCTTATTAATTGTGAGAAAATATAATTCTAATGAAAACTCAACGCAACGCTCTTTATGTTACTCGTCGAGTATAAATGACACGATTACCGATGCATGCGTTGAATTTTAGACCTCAGTAGGTACGAACAAACTGCCATATTCACTAAAAAATAAACTGGAGGTACGAAAAAACTACCATATTCACTAAAAAATAAACTGGAGGTACGAAAAAACTGCCATATTCACTAAAAAATAAACTGGATGTACGAAAAAACTACCATATTCACTAAAAAATAAAGTGGAGGTACGAAAAAACTGCCATATTCACTAAAAAATAAACTGGAAGTACGAAAAAACTGCCATATTCACTAAAAAATAAACTGGAGGTACGAAAAAACTGCCATATTCACTAAAAAATAAACTATAAGTACGAAAAAACTGCCATATTCACTAAAAAATAAACTAGAGGTACGAAAAAACTGCCATATTCACTAAAAAATAAACTAGAGGTACGAAAAAACTGCCATATTCACTAAAAAATAAACTAGAGGTACGAACAAACTACCATATTCACTAAAAAATAAACTGGAGGTACGAAAAAACTGCCATAGTCACTAAAATATAAACCAAAATAGAAGTCAATCATTAACATCGTTATTACGTGCGAGCGAGAAAGGTGTCAGACCATGCACTCTGGCCTGTATGACAGGCAGAATCATCCTAAACTTAGTTAAACCTAAGATTTCCTCACTTAGGGCCACTTTTTGAATTGAGAAATTAACTGAGTGAATATTTAAGTAACGTTCTTTCACGCTCTTTTCTGAGAAATTCTAAGAGACAGCACTACAGTTAACTATTTACTTAGCGAAATTCTCAATCCCGAAACTGGACCTCATAATTGATCCATTGTACATACCAAAGCTGTCAGATTACTCCAGCCAGATTATTTCTTACAGGAAAACCAGCAATTACATTCAATTCAATTAAAATATTTCTATTCATCATACGCATAAACGAAATGCTAACTTAATTAATGTCAAAGTTGTTAGTTCACAATTAAATGATTATGTGGAGAAGAAGCTAACAAAGAAACTCCACATTTATTCTTTGAGGGAATAAATGTGAAATTCTTCTGAGTTTCCCGCACTTACCCCCGGTTTTTGAAAACTAAAAGTCTGTTAATCCTCTGTCAACAACTGTCAGTAGTTTTTGGCACGCAATTGACTACCCATCGGCTGTTATAAGTAGATTAAAATTGATAGTGTACAAAAATTCGGAGGTTAGCCTCACAGTTAGCCTTTCATGATGGATTCGAGTTTTTAAATCTAAAATTTCTGGAATCGATTTTAGCCAGTTTTGAGATATGTCTATGTAATAATAATATTTGTAAGTCTAATATGGATCTCGCCATCCCACGGATGATGGCGTTCCATTACTTTCTGCAGTGAATCGTCACGTGGGCGTTTGTTTCCTTTTCTTTGAGGCATTCCAAATAATAAACCGTAATATACGACTAGTATATAATAAACGGTAGTACTAGGGGGGTTCAATAAGTAGTGAGAATGAATAAGATGCAATTAACTTTTATCAAATGTTATTTTATTTTTCAGTACATTCACTTTTTAGCTGTTTAAAATTAGCATAGGTATCTATTTGATAAACCTATAATTCCTTTCTTAAAATAATTTTCGTCTTGATTCTTTAAAAAAAACCTCGTACTGTGGCGATCACTGCGTCATCATCGTCGAGTTTCTGGCCTCATAGATATTCTTTCAATCTCGGAAATAGATAAAAATCACTAGGAACAAGGTATGAAGAAAATGGAGGATGTTCCACCAATACAAAGCCAGCATCACTGATGATGAACAGCATCAGCCATCGCAACTTTGGATTTGTGCGCTGGGGCGTTATCTTAATGAAACAAAACAACTTTCGCGAGTTTGCCACGCCGTTTTTCGCATATTGTGTCACACAACTTTCTGATTTGTTCTGCGTAGATATTTCCTAAAATAGTGGCTCCATGACTGAGGTGTTCAATCATCACCACCCCTCGGCTGTCCTAAAAAAGAGATCGGGAACGGCCTTGAATTTCTAGGGGTCGGTAAAGATGGTCTCTTCCAAGTCATGGATTGTTTTTTTTGTTTCAGGGTCATAATGGTGAAGCCATGTTTCATCCATAGTTAAAAATCAAGCCAAAAACCGTTCAGAATCTTTTTGTAACAGTTCCAAACAGCTTTGTTAAATTCTCAGCCTGGTTCATTTTTGTTCGGCCGTTAGAATTCTGGGCACCCCACGCGCTGAGACTTTTTTCATTCCCTAATGGTCATGTATTTTACTATGAACACTCGCATTGAAATCTTTAATTTTTCAGCTATAAAAGGAACAGTAGTACGACATTCATTCATATCATTTCTTCAGTTACTGCAGTGGTAGGGCGCCATGTGCGTCGTCGTCATTAGCGGATGTTTTTCCCCTCTTAAACTCAGCACACCTACGCGCAACCTTAGAATAAGATAAAGATAAAGATAAAAAGTATTTATTACCTCATCAGAAAAAAAAGCTTAAAACAAAGTAAGGCTTAACTAGTGATGACATAAGGAGGAACATGAACCCTTAACGTATTTTGCAAGTCTCGATTTACTAGTTTCTTTGTAAAATTTTTCAAACGTAGATATTTAATTCCTTACTCGTTGTGACAGAACACAAATAAGAAACTTCGACCTCATTCTCACTATTTATTGAACACCATTCTTATACGGCTAGTACGTAATAGAATAAACTTAAAGTGGGCTGTCAGTTAGTCCCATGGTGTGAAAGTATCTATTCGGTAAGCAGTGGCCTGTCAGAACTGCCACTGCTTTACGCAGATCACCTCTCAGACGCAGCAGGTTACGTGTAAAGCGTTTCGAGATTGTTGGTAGAGCCTCCCTCGATTTTTCGCATGACTGTTAGTCTTTTTTTAATTATTTAATTATTTGTTGCGTTATTTTTACGATTAAGGATGGAATATTTTATAATAGAGAAAGTTCTGATAAATTATTAGATGTACCTGCTGTTTTTTTTAAATAGCTTGTAGGGCACAGGCGTTCTTTCGAGGAGAAAGAACATAAAACATAAAAAATAAAAAAAATACTACTCCTTTGCTAACCCAACTTTAACCTCGTCCTTTTTAATTCACTTTCACAGGGGTCTATCCCATTTTGATCGAGCGCGGATAGTAGTCATTCTTACACGAACCTTCACCGATGCAGTGCCGTATGATGGATTGGTCGACAATGTCTGCGCGAATAAACGGGGTGATCCATCAAACTCTGAGATCCTCCGAGTTCGCTAATTGCATTCTGACATTACGTTTCACCTTAATGCTTGCTTGGCGAATTAAATTATGATTTGTTGGGTTGTAGAAGTATGATTAGACGGAATCACGCACCGAGGGTTCCGTAGCTACACACAATATGGACCCTCTGGGGAAGAAATATAGTAAAAGCCATTTTATGAATTTTACAGGAGAGCGAAAACAAAAAAAGATTCAAACATTCAAAAAAGAACTCTTTGGTAGTTCAAAAGTTAGCATGGCTTAAACTACAAAAAACCTGCATCCAACGGCTCTTAGAGCCAAAATTATACTAAAATAATTGCAGTATAAGCCATAAATACATTAAGAATAACGTTTTTTACGACAAAAATTAAGTAGCATTATTATCTTTTGCAGCATATTTTATAGAAAAAACTGGGAAGTCTTTTAAAAAATAAAGGTAGTAAAAGCCATTTTTTCATTTGAGGAAACGAAACACACAGATCAAAAGAGCTAGAAAACTGTGCAAGTTGCATTCGACGTCCATTTTCACCAAAAATTACGTTTACGACATTTCATCATCAAAGGGTCGATGTGTTGTGTTGTGTTGACTTGTTTTTTCTTGTGGGCAATGCCGACTAAGCTGTCAGGATGGTATAGGTACTGGGCAAACCTACTCCATCTAAAAAACTATGTCCCAGGCACTGCAGCGTCCGAGTGGTCCCTTCATCCATCTAGTGTTAGTGAAGGTGCCACTGGACGCTGGTTAAGTCATGTCATTACGTAGATGCAAAGGCCAGTTTTTTTTTCGAAAAGCTCAGGCGTAAATTTATGTACGTACGTGTACCTGTTCCCAGTTTTTTTTTACTATAAACATTGTGTTTTTTATTTTCTGGTGTACTTTCACACTTTCTCGGCTTAAAAAGATATTTCCTATCTTTTTAAGCCAATGTCAGTATCATTTAACAGATTATCTTGCCCTTAAAAGATAGATAGATTGAAATAGGGAATACTTTTTTTACAACCAAAAAAAAAATTACAAGTGATATTATTTTATCTAAATATCTTGTATTTTAGTATATTTAGTCTTTAAATGTTGAAAAGCCGTTTTTCGTGACAGAATAATCGTTTTCCCCGTTAGGTAATGCAAAGAAAGTCACCTAATTCGGCGGAGAAATTCATCAAGCTGCTCGATCCGGGCCGTATTTCCCATACGTCCAATTCCATCTCCCGTGACTAGTGGAGCTTGAAGAATTATTCATGTGTCGCTGGGACCGCATCAATTATTCCTGACAGCCGCCTAACCTACCCGGCCGCAGAGTTTTGCCGTAGAGGGAAAACTTACGGAAGATTCTATTGTGTCCTGACCAAAGGTCGTACCGGTATTAGTCGTTGCATGCACTCACGCCGGTTTCGGGTACTTTTTATCTTGCCTTTTGCTAATACATCGTAGCAAGTGGCAGTCCCTGGTCTCTACCTACCGCTCTGGGATACTGGCGTGAGATTATGTATGAATGTATGACACAATAGTGTCTATTAGATTAGATTAGAACACTTAATTGTACACAACAGAAAACAAAATATTAGAATGGAAGAATAGAAAGCATTTGTTGACATATTAAGACAAAGGGTCGGTTATTATATTCTTTTGTATCCTAAATACATGCTCACTGCAGGGCACAGGCCTTCTCTCAGAGAGAGAGTATGGGTTTAATCACCACGCGTGCCCACCCCGGTTGGCGATTTCGAGCGTTGAGGTATGTGAATAGCTCAGACACCCAGGTTTCCTCACGATGTTTTCCTTTACCGTTAGCGAGTGGTATTGCTACTATAACTTTACAAATGTACATAACTTAGAAAACAAAGTCATAGGTACACGCCCGCACTGTGGATCGAACCTGGGTCTCCCGCTTCCGAGTCCAATGTTCTACCCACTAGGATACCACTGCTCCTATGTATTACTTTTTAATGTCATATCTAGGGCAGTCGGCCATTATTTTTATGTTTTTTTAACTTTGAAATATCAAAAAATATCGCGAATATGAGCCTAAATTATCACTAGATATAGTTCTATTTGAGCTGTACTGAGTTTTGGATAGCAAAAAATAAACTTACCAAAATTACTATCACTGAATGTGTCAGTAACGTCGGTCGTCAAAATTCAATTGATAGGATTTGTATTTCTGTAATATCAAAAATGCCTACTTTTCCCCCAACTATTCGCTCGCGCAGCGCAATAAGTCCCATACAAATTCGTGCGTTTGGAGAACCTGGCCTTACTACTAAAATTGTTGTTTAAGTAGCAAATCCTAAACAGCTATCGAAATAAAAAAACAAGATTACTAGCTAGAGTACTTGAAACGGGCGAGCGTTCATACAACGATTGATGAATGGTGATCAAGCAAAAGAGGTGTTTCCGGATCGTGGCAACACCCCTTTAAATTCCCCTGTGAGATACAAACGTCGGTTTATGCATGTATGTAGGCAGTTTTATTTTACGTAGCCTCTATGTTTTTGCCTACTGCTGGGCAAATTCAGTCCACAGTTTTCGGTCCTGGGCCACCTCAGGCCACTGCGGCAGATATTGGTCGTGATCATCTCTCCACCGTCTTCTAGGTTGGCCTCGACTTCGATTTTCGTCTTGTGGCACCCACTAGGTGGCGAGTCTCGCCCACCTATCCGGGTGCATTCTACTGACATGACCAGCCCAGCTTCACTTTCATTTCGCCGTCTGGACGCCCACGTCGATTATTCGTGTTTTTGTGCGTGTTGAGGTATTTCGCACACGGTCTACTCTCCTGACGCCCAAAATACTGCACTCCATCGCTCTCTGACAAACCTTAAGCCTGGATTTTTGTTGTTCGGTCAACGACCAAGTTTGGGAGCCATAGGTGAGAATAGGCAGGATACAGATGTCGACGAGTTTCCGCTTTAAGGAAAGCGGAAGGTTGCCCTTCATGAGTTCATTCATGGACCAGTAGCACTTCCAGGCGTTATCGATAAGGCGATCGATTTCTTTGCCCTGCCTGTTTTCGAAGCTTACTAACTAGCCCAAGTAGATGTACTCGTCGCCATAGTGTATCTCCCGTCCGTCCACCTTAATTTTGCGCTCGTGGCTGTTAGTTATTACTTGGGTTTTGGACCAGTTCATAGAGAGTCTAACCCCAAGGCTTGCTCTATTAAGCTCTTATAGAATCCCTTTAAGCTGTAGGCAGTTAAAATAAATTAAATCTAAATAGATCGATTAAATAGTACTTCTGTTTGAAGTTGAAGTTGAAAATCATTTATTGAACAATAAGAATATTTGTACATTGGCGAGCTTAATACTAATAAGTATATCCTTCCAGCTAACCTTTGATAACCTGTTTGCTTCTGTTTCTAGGATACAACGTACAAAATCTGTGCTTTCGTTAGCGTTATGGACTAAGCCGAAGCCTTTAAATATGGTGTTTATTTCATTTTTTCTCCGGGATTGGTTTAGACTATATTTTTTTTAGTTTATACAGGATTATTTCTAGAATGTGCAATTCCTAAGACACCCCAAGTACCTACACTTTTTTTTTGGCGACCACTTTTGTTCCATCAGTTTTTTCTCAGATTTTTAGCTTCTGAAATATCAGAGATTATACGATTTTCATAAACTCTTGCTTTGCACACAACCAATGTCGCAGTCTTCGGCAAAACATTATCGTACATAGAAACATTTCCATTTTATTTAACATAATATGTAGTTTAAAGTATTGTATTTCCAACAGCGCAGTTGGTACAAAGCAGACACAATGAAATTAACCAAAAAAAGTCTTAAAACAAACCTCTAACTGACATATTATAGAAATTGCGCATTTTAGAAGTAATCCTATTTATTGACAAATAACCTTTTAAAATATTTATCGTAAAATTATGACCATGTATGGCAACAGTACCGCGAAGCTAGCCGAGAATGAACGGATTAAAAAAAAGGCGTGCCGTTACCCTCCAATGTGAAACCATCCAATCAGTCCAAAGTATCGTTGGACGAAGTAAGAGCGAGGTTACACGCTCAGTCTGGCATCAGTTCAGTCTATCACTCTGGATTGACTTGACTGGACGCCAGAACAAGGGGTGATTTTCACGGCTACACGGTTACTCTATACTGACAGCAGACTGAAAAAAGTACGTCTCAGTCGCCGTTTAGATAGCGGAGCTGACAGTTAGTTGTCAATTTATCAGTGCTCAGCTATGGATATTATAAGGAAAAGGAAAACGTGTGCTAAGATAATTATCGCTTGCTGTTCAAGGAACGCATAAAAAGAGAGCGATGGATGAGAAATTTATTTAAATTAAATACGGGGTCAAAAGGAAAAAAGCGGCGGCGTTTCA
The DNA here is from genome assembly GCA_947308005.1 of Yponomeuta malinellus. Lineage (NCBI taxonomy): Eukaryota > Metazoa > Arthropoda > Insecta > Lepidoptera > Yponomeutidae > Yponomeuta > Yponomeuta malinellus. The sequence continues at coordinate 5,927,660 of OX371006.1, read as the reverse complement.
TAGATCTTGCTTCATTGCGGCACGGACACGGTTACACGATCAGTCCCCCATCAGTCTTTCATCGTTCAAAACGGACTGACAAAAATTATTTAAAGTATTTAATTTTCATCAGTCCGGACCATCAGTCTGTCAATCCGTGGGTGACACGATCATTCTGCGATAATTCTGACCAGACTGGCCCTGGTCCATGAGCCTTTATTATGAAAAATGCGACATTATCGGAAAGGTCGTCAACGTCGCGCTTGAGCCCGACAATTCACTCGAATCTAGCGACGAAATACGGTTCTTTTTTTGAATAGCTATAAGTATTCAACTAAACTATTCAAGTATGGAAACTATTCAACAAAAGAACCATATTTATCGCTAGATTCAAGAGAATAGTCGGTTTCAAGCGCAACGTTGATGACCTTTCGGATAATATCGCTGCTTCATAATAAGAGCCCAGACTGACGGCAAACTGAGTGTGTACCCTAGCTCTACCAGTAATGTCAATCAAATTGTACAATCTGGGCGAATTAAATAGGCAACCCGTGGGTTATACCACTGGCGCACGATGTTAATGTAATGAACGTTACAAGTAAAACTAGATATCTAGTTTCCAGAAACCAGAAACAAGATCTAGATTATTTTGGAGAAACAATGGACAAAAAAAAATTCACACTTAGGCCGACTTGCACCATTTACTTAAGTTTTGCTTAAACAGCATTTAACTAAAATTCTCTATACAAAAGTCGATTTAAATGGCAACTTAAGTGACATTTAAAAAGTGATGCAAGTCGGCCGACGTCTTTTCAAATATCAAATATTGTCCTTAATTAACAGAGTTTACATTATTATTCTAAAACCTAGAGTTATTTGTTGGTAGACATCTAACAGTGTTAATGATATAGCTATTACCGAGCTACTATTCTGTATTGAACAACTGTACCTCCTGGTCTTTGACCGCTTGGGGGTTTCTAGTATGATTTTATTATGATTTCTATTACTTTAACTGACTTTATCAAATATTTGTCGTAAAATCATGCTTACACTGTTGAGTTAAACAGTCGCGTTTTTTTTCATTTTTTATTATGTGTTTCCATGTAGGTATGTAATGTTCTTGCCTGGTTCCCATAGCACCAAGTCTTCTAGTTTGGGATCAGGACAAGTGATTGTGTTGTGTGGATTGGAAGTTATTCATCATCATCATCATTCAGTCACAAGAAGTCCACTGCTGGACATAGGCCTCCTCCATGGATTTCCAAAGAGACCGGTTGGAAGCGGCTTGCATCCAGCGACTTCCAGCCACTTAGATGAGGTCATCTGTACATCTTGTGGCTGGTCGTCCTACGCTGCGCTTGCCGATATGTGGTCTCCAGGAAGGGGAAAGTTATTATTATTATATAAAGAGTAACCTATAAAGCCGCGTATGTAAGTATAAAGCCGCGTATGTTTACAACATGAAAATGTATTCCGCCAAAACCAGTTTCGACTTCTGATACCATTTCCAAATTCTGTTATTTAAACTCGGTTAAAGGCGCCTTTTCTATAAGCAGGAAATTAATGTGAAATATTGTCACTTCACCTTAATAAACTCCGCTCAGAACCTAATTAATCATCAATGAAAACAGATACAATATTCATTAGCTGGGTAAAATAAATAGTCTCAGAACAATGCGTCTGAGATTTCCCATAAATTTGTTCGCAAGGTACCTAAGCATAGCTTCCAAGATCCTTAATAATCGAAAACAAATTGATGCCTTCGGTTACGGTATTGTTTGAAGTTGATTAACTCATCCGTTCAATCCAATCGGCGGTGGGCACGAGTTACTCATTCTGAGGGTAGGCCTGTGCACTGCAGCGGGACGTATATAGTAAATAATTAATAAATAATAAATAACTTCCACACAACACAGTCACTTGACCTGGTCCCAAACTAGGATACCCTGCGCTATGGTGACTAGTTAAGGACATCACAAACATGGAAATACACCCAGACTGAGGCCATTTATACAAATGTACGGTGGCCCCCAGCGGAAATGGAACCCACTACCTCTGTCCGGTAGTTAAGCGCCTTAACGGCTAGTCCAACGAGGCGTAAGTTGCATTATTTTTACACTTCAGTAATAGCAAGCATTGTGTCGAGAAATAAATCGAACTCTTTCTTTAGCAAATTTTTTTCAACCAGACTTACATACTTGCGCGCCTACACTGTATTCTGTACACTTTTAATATTACTGCTTGTACATCATCATCATCAACCCATTATGTCCCCACCGAGGGGCACGGGTCCCTTTCCTGAGGACGGTATAGGCCATACTCCACCACGGGGGCCAAGTCCGGATTGGTGGAGGCTTGTAGACTAGTGGCTCGTCTACTGTCAGAAGTTGTCAAGCCGCCCTAAGGCCTCTGACTTGGCTTAACGACTGCCACCTATCGACGACAGCCGGCACCAACAGCTTAACGTGCCTTGCGAAGCACGGAACCGCTCGGAAAAATGCCACTAGCTTTAGGCATAGACGGCGACCCATCCATGCACTGAACGCGCCCTGTGTTGCTTTACCTTCGTGATCGTTTAAGATCACTCAGGCAGCCGGGGCTACGAGCGATTCAATTCAATTCAATTCAATTCAATTCAATTCAATTCAATTCAATTCAATTCAATTCAATTCAATTCAATTCAATTCAATTCAATTCAATTCAATTCAATTCAAATATTTTTATTCATTGTAAAAACAGAATGTTTACTTAATGAACGTCAAAGTTGTTAGTTTCACAATTAATGGATTATGTGGAGAAGAAACTAACAAAGAAACTCCACATTTATTCTTTTCAAAACACGTTTTAACTTAATTAACAGAGTTTTCAACTTAAAATATTAGTCATGAATGTGTTGAACACTAGTCACAATCGTCCTTTAAATAATATTAATCTACTGTTTAATGCCAAACATCTTTGTCTTCTAAATAATCCTTGATGTTATAGTAAGCCTTTTTGCACAGAATGTGCTTAACACATTTTTTAAATCGCGTTGGAGGTAACTCTAATATATCTTGAGGAATTTTGTTGTAGAACCTTATACAGTGCCCCATAAAGGATGTGTTAACTTTTGCAAGTCTAAATAGTGGAAATGACAATTTATGTTTATTTCTAGTATTAACATTATGGTGGCCACCAACATTTTCGAAGTCTTTGATATTTTTTCTAACGTACATAATATTTTCATAAATGTATTGACATGCAACTGTTAAGATGTTTGTTTCTTTTAAGAAATCTCTTAGCGAATCCCTACTACCTAACTTGTAAATAAATCGGATGGCTCTCTTCTGCAAGATGAAGATAGTCTCAATGTCTGCTGCCCGGCCCCATAGTAGTATACCGTAGGACATAATACTATGGAAGTAACTAAAATAAACAAGCCTAGCAGTTGCAACGTCAGTGAGTTCCCTAATTCTTTTCACTGCATATGCTGCAGAGCTAAGTCTGTGTGCTAATTTTACAATATGTGGACCCCATTGTAGTTTTGCATCGATTGTGATGCCCAGAAATACAGTATCATCTACAAATTCTAGTTTTTCATGTCCAATTACTATGTTGTTCTCAACTACTCGTACGTTAGGTAAGGAAAACTTTATACATTTTGTCTTTTTAGAATTTAACAGCAGATTATTTGCTGTGAACCAATCTAGTACTTGCGAGAGAGCATTATTTGCATCGTCAAGATTATTTTCTTGTCTCCTTATTTTAAAAATAAGTGACGTGTCATCAGCAAATAACACTATCTCAGACATTTTTTGTACCATTAACGGTAAATCATTTATATAGACTAGGAAAAGGAGCGGCCCTAAAATAGATCCCTGCGGGACTCCTACTTTTACAAGTGAACCTGAGGATTTAATACGATTTACGTCTGCTTTTTGGACCCTTCCTTCTAAATACGATCTTAAAAGATCTAAACCTGCACCCTTTATGCCGTAGTGTTTTAACTTTAGGAGTAGCGTTTCGTGGTCTACACAATCAAATGCTTTTGATAAATCACAAAATATGCCTACTGCATCCTTGCGATCCTCCCACGCGCTGAAAATATGTTTAAGTAACATAACTCCGGCGTCTGTTGTATTCCGCCCTTTAGTAAAACCAAATTGCTGGCTATGAAAGAGTTGGTAATTATTGAAATGCGTAAGTAATTGATCTAAGATGATCTTCTCAAATATTTTACTTAATACTGGTAGTACTGAGACGGGCCTAAAATTGGTTGGGTCGTGTTTATCACCGCTTTTAAATAAGGGTACTAGTCTACTATATTTCATGAGGTCCGGAAATACTCCCTCATCTACACATTTATTGAAAATTTTTGCTAACGGTAAAGCTAGGACATGGATCACTGAACTAACAATTTTTACTGACATACCCCACAAGTCCTCGGTTTTTTTAAGATTCAATAATTTAAATTTTTTAAGAACGTTATGGGGCTCAATGTAATTAAATGAGAAATCGTGTTCGCACGAGGAGACATGGTCTTTTAGTAATGTTGCTGCACGATCAGGTGACGAGTCTAACGGAGCTGTAGTCACGATTGGAACATTAGTGAAGAACTGTTCAAATGCTGCAGCGATATCTTCATTAGTCGTTATTATTTTGTCATCAATCTTAAGCGAAATATCTCGATCTCCTAATTTTGTTTTACCCGTTTCTCTATTTATTATTGTCCAAATTGTTTTAATTTTATTCGGTGACTGTAAGATTTTATTCTTTATATGATCGCATTTAGCCTTATGGCAGACGGCCTTAAATAATTTGGAATATTTTTTTACGTGCTGTATGAATTTGGTGTCATATGTATAAGTCTTTTTGTCATACAGTTCATAAAGTGTGTCTCTACTTTTCCGGATACCCGAGGTTGCCCATTCACTAAATCCTACTTTATTCTCATTATTTGTTAGCTGCCGCAATTTAAAAACTTTTTCAAAACTACCCGACACGACTTTGAAAAAGTCTACATAATGAGCATTAGCATTTTGGTAATTTTCTTGAGTTTTTATGCTACTTTCAAGGTCTACTTTAAATGACTCTAATTTTTTACTTGTTACGGGCCGGCAGAGAATAACCTGTTCTGCGTTTTTTCTATCTATTTCAAAATGAACAATTTGACCACTGTGGTCTGACTTCAAACAATTTACTGTAGAATTATCAGAAAAGTCGCAATCGCAGTAAACATTATCTATGCAGGTGGCAGTAGTTTCGGTTATTCTAGAAGGCTCCAAGAAAATATTTACTAAATTAAACGACTTGAAAATTATTGTCAATTTGGTATTTAAAGCCGAGTCTACCAATAAGTCGATATTGAAGTCACCACAGACTATGACTTTCTTATTACTGCTAGAGGCTACCTTCAAAACATCCTCTAATATCGATTCAAATGAACTGTAATCGCTGGTAGGGGGCCTGTATATGGCTACTACAATGTGTCTAGACAGTTCAACACATGATATTTCAATTACTTTTTCAACAGAAAGTCTGCAAATGTCTTTCCGTTCTTTAAATTTCAAACAATTTTTTGCTAGTATCAAGGATCCCCCGTGCCTTGCAGACTTTCTATTGAAGCAACTGGCTATTTGATAGTTATTCACAGATAAATTCATTTGTGTTTCTGGTAGCCAGTGCTCTGTGACGCAAAGTATGTCCACTCTATATTGTTCTAAGAACAACTCTAATTCTAATAACTTTCCAGAAAAGCCACCCTGTATATTCTGATTAGCTAAAATTAATTTATTTAAGGGGGGCTTTTCTTTTGTCTGCGCTGACAGTTTAAATCAGCGGTCAAGTTTAACCTACATATACTAGGTTTTTTCACAACCTCAGAGTACAGAGGTTGGGAAGTATCAATTTTCTTACATTTTGTATAGCCTAGAGGTCCCTGTGCTATTGTCTTAACAATAAGGGGGTCATATACATTGAATGCCAATAATTTGGCAATATGTCGCTTAGAAGAGAGGGGCACATACAATGTGTCCCTAGTTAATATAAAATTTCGAATAAATTTATTTGTATCGAAAAAAAGTACTTGGTCTCGATGACCGAAGGTCATATTATATAATAGCCGGTTTAATTTATCTATCCGGTCATTTTGTGCCTCTGAGAGAGTTTTTGAATAGGGAAAAGCACAGATGATAATTTTTCTTACTTGCAAAGCTACTATGGACTCATAATAATTTATTAAGTCACTTTCTTGAATCCCTGTGCTGTTCCCCATTAATAATACAATAGTTGTATTTCTATCATATTGTTTGCTCAGCAAAAGGTTGACTATTTGAATATAAGAGGCATTTGGCATACATACATTCTCTACATGCTGTCTTAAGTTGTACTGTAGCTTGGTACCTAAACCTACACCTATTTTGTCAGAGAAAATTAGGGTTTTAAAGGGAGTGTCTTGAACCGAGCTGCGGGTGGGCCCCGACTGCAGCCGACCATACATTTTGCTGGCACTGGTGGATGTAGCTCTGCACCCGCTTACAACCTGACGGCTAGGCTTGCCTCCATGCTGCTGTGCACAATCCAGCTGTATAGGGGCTGGTGTGGATGGCACACTGCACGGCTGCAAACTTGGCTGCGGACTGACTTTTTCATTGTTCAGCTGCTGGTTGGAGCTTAGGTGTAGAGCGACTGGGTCTCCAGACAGGTCTGATGGTGGTGGCAGAGGTGACAAGGTCACTCCTTCTTCAGAGTCATCCGCAATCTGGACCATGTTAGACTCGACGCGTTTCAGATTGTCCTTGCTTAGAGCAATCAACCCATTTATTGATGAAATGCAGTCATTATTCTGGGTCTGTACGACTGAGTACTTACAAGTGATGTCCAGTAATTGAAATTGCAGATCTTCCACTTGTAATTGTAACTCAGCCATCCCTAGCTCATGGTCCACTTTGTTGTCAAAAAGTTCCTTCTGGCATTCAGCCATTTCTTTTTCTAATTGCATCTTTTGGCGGTGAATAGGTACACTTTCTATACTCTTCCGGCTTTGTTTAATTAGTTTCTGCACCTTCTGAATGTATTTTTTTGTTTTTATATACTTTTTGATTTTGTTCGCACTGTTCATTTTCATACTACCGTTGTTCTTGGTAGTGCAGGACCTATCACTGGTTGTAGTTAGGTCAACAGTTGGTATCCCAGCTTCACTCATCATTTCATTGTACAAGGCCATGGTTTTAGAGCTTTCTTTTTGTTCTTCACGCTCACTGATTTGCTGGAGCTCATGGTGTGCCTCAGCAAGCTGGTTTTCAAGCAATTGTATGCGCTGTAGTGCCACATCATGGACATCGTGGCACTTGTTAAATGAGTTGAGCTGACGTTGTAGGTCATCCCGCTGGCCAGTAAGGTCCTGGCATTGGATGTCCAACTCGCTTAGCTCTTCTTTGAGAGCCTTGTTTGTTTTTATTTGCTTTTCTATCTCTTCTTCACTGTCCACTCGTTCTTGAAGCAGCGTGTCGCAAAGCTCTTTGCTCTTTTTGAGCTCGAGCAGGGTCGCCTTCAGCCTCAGCTCCATGTCACGTACATTTATTTTGCCCCGGGTCAGCATCTTACTCACCCGGATTTGTCGTTGCAATTCGAACTGTTTGACAGTTCGACAGTCCAGTACAAATTATCAAGTTCTCCTTGAATTTGGTATGTTTCCACTGATACGTTTTAAATTAAACTTTAATACTAGCTTTAATTACATTGAACTACGTTGAAAAAGACACAATAAACACTAGAAATATCAATAAATTTTATATAAAACTACAGAGCTGTTTTCAATAACAGCTGTTCGGTCTGGGGTTGCCAGATTGTTTCGCTTGTACATAACAGTTAGCTTTAACAATATTATTTGGAGGTGGTATTATAATTTAAATGGGCACGATGGGACTGCCATCGTCACTTTGTATACATCATCAGCCATTTGACGCCCACTGCAGGACATAGGCCTCCCTCATGGTTTTCCAAGTTTTGTCACCCTCATCCAGCGACTCCCTGCCATCGTCGTCCCCATCTGGTGGGGGGCCTGCCCACGCGTGTAGAAAAGTCGTACAACAGTCCCTAAAGCATTTTTATGTAGCCTATATAGGTCCCACTGCAGGGCACAGGCCTTCTCTCAGAGAGAGAGAGTATCGGCTTAATTATCACGCTGGCCCACAGCGGATTAGAAATTTCAAGCGCTGTGGTATGTGAACACCTCAGACACTCAGGTTTCCTCACGATGTTTTCCTCCACCGTTAGCGAGTGGTAAATAAATTAAGTAAATAAAGATAAAAATATACCTATACAAGCTGACCGGGCAAACGTTGTTTTTCCATATTAATGAGCCTGTGACCTCTTCTCAGACCTAACAAATATACACAAAAAAAAAATCATAAAAATCGACGAAGCCGTTTCAGAGGAGTTCGATAACAAACACGAGATTTTTATATATTTGCGACTGAAAAGACAAAAGAAAAGCTCGAAACTGGCGTGTATGCAGTGACTAACATGAAGCGAAAAAGGTATCTCAGGATCATGGAAAGTGGAAAACCCTGGCCTCTGCCCATCCCACCGGTAGATATCCCGGGGGATAAGCAGACGCCACGGTTTTCCACTTTCCATGATACTAGGAAACCTTTAACGCTTCATATTAGTCACTGCATACACGCCATAGTTTCGAGCTTTTCTTTTATATTTCTACCTTTCGCTAATACATCGCCTGACGGAGCAAGGACGCAAACTGAGCAACGCGACGCGTCTTTTTCGCGCCCTCGTCCCACATCCTTCCTATGTGCCCCACGCCTAAAGGTTCAAATTTATTCGTCATATGGATTTGATGCGTGGTGTAGACGATTTACGAGTTAGCAAACTTGCGTACAGCCTGGGTATGTTCATTGAGCAAGGCGTAACTTCATCAAAGGCAAAGTTTGAAGTAGTAAAAGCTATGAAATCACAAACTGTTAAGGCTGTTGTTGTGTCGAACACGCTGTCTCGTTCGCACAATATAACATTTTTTTGTGATTGTGATAAAATTATATTGTTGATAAAAGTGGTCTGAGACTTTGTTAAATAATAAAATTGCGGACATTCAAGACATAATAATATCTTTATTATCCTGCACCTAGTTATTGATTCATCATCAACATCGGCCATTTGACGCCCACTGCAGGACATAGGCCTCCTTTGTGGTTTTCATAACCATGAGAGGGTTTGCCATAATCGCCACGCTTGGCAGGCGGGTTGGCGATCGCAGCATGAGGTTGGAATCTCAGGAAGACGCTGCTGCCCGTCTCTTGGTAATGTTTTTCGTTAGTCGCCTTCTACGACATCCACGAAAGGAGTGACACTATTCTTAATCCGGCGCCACACGGAATAGTTTTTGATTGCGAAAATTTAATTCCAAAGTTAATAATTTCGGTAACAACTTTTCTTTATTAAAAACTTCTTATAAGGAAACAAAAACTTATTTAAAATGTCCGTAATACAATTATCTTTAAAACGGTCAGACCTCGGTAAGATCAGACAAATATTTGTCAAAAGTATATTCATTTTACTACCATCACCGAAAATACACCTGTTTGCTTTTCCGTGCCCTGATATTTAAAAGTTCCCGCTGTAGGGCACGCACTAGATGGCGTTACAGTCAATTTTACTACTTCACTTCGTGAAACTTCAAAAAACCGAGTAACGACAGTGCCTGCACAAGAAGGCAAGCGAAGAACGACGCCAAACACTTTGATAACAAGACGTCCTTTGATATTACCAACGTCTGTTATTTCTCTCACACATCGACGTCGTTATGCCGAAAATATCCGCCTGTAAATTCCTATTTATTTCGGCTTACAAAGTTGGTATTTTCGCGAAAGTATTTTGAATATCATGTTACCTTTGCTGACATAGTTGGGAAATTGGGAGAAAATTCGGTCGTTTTTAGGGTTCCGCACCTAAAAAGTGAAAAACCGAAACTCATAAGGAATGACATGGTTGGCCGGCCATCATCTGATAAGACTATTTGTCTCAAGGACGGACAAGCTGATAAGTTAATTAGTCACATATTTTTGAAATAAGTAAGTAAATCCGAAGTGGCCAATCCAAAGCAAAGTGAAGTGGCAGTGGGCTGGTCATATCTGCCGCAGGACCGATAACCGTTGGGGACGACTGGTTCTAGAGTGGAGACCGCGAATCGGCAAACGTAGCGTAGGACGCCCTGTGACCAGGTGGAGCGACGACGTTATAAGAAGCCTATATACGTCCCACTGTAGGGCACAGGCCTTCTCTAAGAGAGAGTTGGGCTTAATCACCACGCGTGCCCACCGCGGATTGGCGATATCAAGCGCTGAGGTATGTGAATAGCTCAGACACTCAGGTTTCCTCACGATGTTTTCCTTCACCGTTAGCGAGTGGTATTGCTACTATTACTTCGTGTCTTGTGAGAGGCCTATGTCCATCAGTGGACTGACACCGGTTGATTATGATGAAGTAAATGAAATTAAGTTAATAAAGTCACATACTAAGTGGTCTTTTAAAGTAGCACAAAATTCATGCTTCCGAACGATGCAATCAAAGATCTATTTAAGTTATAGTCATACCTTTCATACAATTAAACCCACTTTTAAACCCAACAAATTGTTTATTTGCTATTATTTCACATAAAATACCTATTCAAATCCCATACAATCCAACTGCAAAGTTTATGTTACCTTGTTGTTAGCCCGTCTAGAGATGATGTTTAAGAGGTAAGTACTGTTTATTATGTCCTGTTTACTGGTCTAAGCCGTGCGTGAGATAAAAGCTCAATTTTCGGGTTTTGACTACAACAACATGTAATGACATCAGCCCCTATATTACGCGCACCAAATCCTCAAATTGGAATCGCTCAGGTTTTGGTGCGCATAAATAAGCCTCAGGAAAGAACAAAAGAAGACTGAATTTATGAAACTTCCTGTCTGTGTGAACCTCTATGATGGCGAAAAATACATAACTTGACTGAAAACTTTAAGTTTCAATTTGTTTTGAACCCTCAGGACGCAAAGGAGATGCATCGTGGCCTACGTACAACGACTGCTATGAAATTTATGTCACTGGAAAGCTTATTTAATATGTAACTTCATATAATAATTTATAATTTTTAGAATACTGCCCAAAAATTCTAAATAAAATGTTTTTTTTCTTTTTTTTTTCTTACTGTTACCACCCAGAGGAATAAAAACTTCAAATGTCAATGTCATGTCATAAATGAAACATAACCTTCAAAATGCTGATTGAAGGACTAATTGTGTGATTATAATAATAATATCTGTGAAAATAAGTCTGCTTACTGGACTCCCGGTTTCTTGTACAGTAGGTAACAAGATGTTTTTGGTTTTCTGCGTATACTTTGGCCAACTAAGAGCGGTTAGCAGTAGACAGACATGTTCACGAGAAACAGGGGGTTACCCTCCATTAAACGGGACTTAATACCAAAGCAGAATCAATAAATTAGCCCTTTATTCGTCCACTGCTGGACCTAGACCTCTCCTAAAGCTGACAAGTTCTATTTGTCCTCGGCTATCTTCATCCAGTCGCTGCCAGCAATCTGCTTCAGATTCTCGGTCCTGTCCCGGGAGTCCTGTGCTGCGTTCGCCAACCTTATATTGGAGTGACATTGCTTTTGTACCATAATAGACAAACTCAATTCAAACGGGACTTAATCCTTAGGAAATCCATTGGATAACTAAGCCACGGGCTTCCACACTATCTTATCAGTCATACATGCTGGGATACGACCTTAGGACCTTATGATGTGAAACAAACTGATGTAAACACTGCACTACTAATACCTCGCACGCATGTGAAACAACATGTATCCTCTGGGCTACCACTTCACATCAAAACGCCCAACTAAGCATCTACTTTCCACCCGCTTCACATCATAGGATAAGTAATAGAATTACACAACAGGGAAAAGAAACGACCAAGTTAAAACAACTTTTTATTGTACAAAAACAATTATTACCTACAGACCTTATAGTATTAAGTTAGTGCGTCACCGAGAGCATTCGCCTTTTATGTAGCAGATTCAGCATAACATTACAGTACTGATGTGTCTTGATTTTGAGCATTCGCTTGCAGTCGTTTTTAAATGTCTGGCAAAGTGGTCATTACCACTGAGCCCGGCAATATTAATCGGCGAAACGAACAAATAACTTCCAAACATCACAATCACTTATCCTTATCAATTGCTTGATTATGTAGCGCTTTTGGGCAGCGAATACGTTGCGTAAGCGGATTTTGGAGTTAACACAGCATGTGGCGCTTTTCCTTCCCCCAAAAGTTATGAGAGAATTAGGGAGAATGAGGGAATCGCGTAAATAATTGTATGAAAACGTAACATTTAATTTAACCTGACCGCCAAGAAGTTTAATGCCGTCGTAAGTTACATTTACACACATAATACTTACTACATTTACACAGTATAACAAGTAATGACAAGTTAAATAAAGTACCAGATGATAGCGTACAAACCTCGATTCGACGAATGGGGGACCTGGAGCTAACTAGGGCTGTGAACAAGTAATCGCATTTAAAAAAATCGATTAATTAAAAAAAATAATTGTGAAAAATATTTTTAAAAAGAATAAGAAAAAGAGAAATGATTTATTAAAAATCGTTTTAATAAATCGTTTCACTTTTTCCTCTTTCAGTTTTTAGTTTTTGTGACACAAACATCGATTTTTGCAAAAAAATCTTTATTTTGCTTAGAAAATCGATTTTTTAAATGAATTTTAAAAATAACTTTATTAATCGATTATGAAAACAATCGATTTTTACGTGCAATATCACATCCCTCGAGCTAACTAGCGCAAATGATGGATTAAATCTTAACTGAGTATTTTCTTATACGTTCTTGCAAAAAGTGAACATCATTAATCACAATAATGGTTATAGCTATTTTGTTGGGTTAATAATATGAGAATTTTATCGTTTTTAACTAAAAACGGATGTACAAGATGTAATAAGAGAATATTATACAAGATATAGAGGTCTCGTATTAGAAAAAATCTAATCACAGACTAAGGAGAAATATCTGAGTGGCATACCTATCGTACGTTGGGCAACCCTATATTATTTTTAAAGTGACAGCTCGTAATGCGGGTTGCAAGCTCAATTATTTATGTTCCACTTTATTATATTTTATAAATTATAGGGCAATAGTTAAAAATCTGATTATACATCTCATAATTGAGCAAGACTATCGTCTCTACGGTCGTGAAAACTTGGTTCAAGTCGTACTCCTAGAACCAGCTCTCATACATTTTTTGGATCTCCTTTACTCGCACTAGACCGGTTTTTTTTAAGAAAATTAATGTTTGGTTCCCTTTAAGCAAAAACCTTGAAAAATGCGGGCTGTGCCTCGTTTACTGAAGGAGATAAAATTATATAAGTCGCGTTGCTCAACAATAGCCCAACATTAAAAGAAACCCAAAACATTGAAAAAATGTTGAAGAACAAAATCAAAATCAAAATCAAAATCAATTTTTTTTATTCAAAGTAGCACAGAAACTGCGACTTAATGAACGTTACAAGTTAAACTAGGTGTCCATTTCAAAATCTAGATCATTTTGGAGAAAAAATGGACAAAAAAACTCCAAACTTAGTCTTTTCAAGTCCTTAATTTACAGGATTTATATAAATGTTCTAAAACTCATGCATTGAACTGGCTTTAATTCCAGACATCATTGTCATCTAAATAATCTTTAATGTTATAGTAGCTTTTTTGGCACAAAGTGCGCTTCACACATTTTTTGAACCGCGTTTCTGGCAAGCTTATTATATCCTCAGGGATCTTATTGTAGAAACGTATACAATGCCCCATAAAGGATGTATTAACCTTTGCCAGCCTAAATTTTGGGAACGAAAGTTTATGTCTATTTCTAGTATTTACATTGTGTTGGCTACCTACAGTTTTAAAGTCACTGATATTTTTCCTAACATACATAATATTTTCATAGATATACTGACTAGCAACTGTTAGGATGTTGGTTTCTTTAAAGAAATCTCTTAACGAATCTCTATTGCCTAGCTTATATATGAATCTGATCGCTCTCTTCTGCAGGACGAAGATGGTCTCAATGTCTGCAGCGCGACCCCACAGTAGTATACCATAGGACATAATACTATGGAAGTAACTAAAATAAACAAGCCTAGCAGTTGCGACATCAGTTAGTTCCCGGATTCTTTTAACTGCGTATGCTGCAGAACTGAGCCTATTTGCCAATTTTCCTATATGAGGACCCCATTGAAGCTTTGCATCAATTGTGATACCCAGAAATACAGTTTCCTCTACAAGGTCCAGCTTATCATTCCCCAATATAACATTGCTGTCAACCATTTTGACATTTGGTAGTGTAAATTTTATACATTTTGTCTTTTTTGAATTTAATAATAAGTTATTAGAAGTAAACCAATATAGTACCTTAGAGAGAGCATTATTTGTACCCGCAAGGTCATTTTCTTGTCTCTTAATCTTAAAAATAAGTGACGTGTCATCTGCAAACAATACTATCTCTGACATATTTTGAACCATGAACGGCAAATCATTTACATATACGAGGAAAAGGAACGGCCCCAAAATAGATCTCTGTGGCACTCCCATCTTAACCTCCGACCCGGATGATTTAGTCCTATTTATGTCAGCTTTTTGAACCCTCCCTTCTAAATATGATCTCATAAGTTTTAAGCTCCTCCCATTCACTCCGTAGTGTTTTAATTTTAAGAGAAGTGTTTTATGGTCTACGCAGTCAAATGCCTTCGACAAGTCACAGAAAACACCTATAGCATCCTTCCGATCCTCCCATGCACTAAATATATGTTTAACTAATGTGACACCAGCATCCGTCGTAGACCGCCCTTGCGTGAAACCGAATTGCTCACTATGAAAAAGTTGATAATTATTAAAGTGTGTAAGTAGTTGACCTAGAACTATTTTCTCGAATATTTTACTCAAAACGGGTAGAACCGAGACTGGTCTGAAATTTGTGGGATCTTGCCTGTCGCCACTTTTAAATAAAGGAACGAGCCTACTATATTTCATTAGGTCAGGGAATGTACCCTCATCTAAACATTTGTTAAAGATTCTGGCCAAATGGGGTGCTAGGACATCGATAACTGAGCTAACTATTATTACTGACATACCCCACAAGTCTTCAGTTTTTTTAAGATTTAGCTTTTTAAACGCTTTATTCACGGTATGAGCTTCAATATAATCAAACGAAAAATCGTGATCGCAGGGAGGGACATTATCTTTCAAAATACTTTCTGCAAGATCAGGAGATGAATCTAAAGGAGCCGTAGTTATAATTGGAACATTTGTAAAGAATTGTTCAAAAGCCGCGGCAACGTCTTCATTTGACGTTATTAATTTATTATCTATCTTAAGCGAAAATTCGGGGTCCGCTGATTTGGATTTACCGGTTTCCTTATTTATTATATTCCAAATGGTTTTAGATTTATTAGACGATTTAAGAATTTTGGCTTTTATATGCTCGCATTTAGCTTTGTGGCAGACGGCCCTAAATAATTTTGAATATAATTTAACATACTGTAGAAAACTAGGGTCATATGTGTATGTCTTTTTCTCATATAGTGAATAAAGTGTGTCCCTACTTTTCCGGATGCCGGCAGTGGCCCATTCACTAAATTCTACCTTATTTCCTTTCGAAGAAAGCTTTTTCAATTTAAAAACTTTTTCAAAACTATCTGAAACGACCTTAAAGAAATCTCCATAATGGGCATTAGCATTGATGGTTTTATTTTTTTCGGTATGTAAACTACTTTGTAAATCAGTTTTAAATAATTCTAATTTTTTTGTTGTCATGGGCCTGTAAAGTATATCTTGTTCTGATTTTTTAAAATCAGATTCAAAGTGTACAATTTGACCACTGTGGTCTGACTTTAAGCAATTTATTGTAGAATAGTGCGAAAATTCACAGTCACAGTATACATTATCAAGACAGGTGGCTGTGATTTCGGCAATCCTAGTGGGCTCTAAGAAAATATTAACTAAATTAAAAGACTTGAAAATAAGTTTTAATTTAGTATTTAAAGTGGAATCTACCAGCAAGTCGATATTAAAATCTCCACAGACTATAAGGTTCTTGCTACTACTTGAAGCTACATTTAAGACATCCTCTAGTACTGATTCAAATAAACTGTAGTCACTGGCGGGGGGCCTGTATACGCTTACTACAATGTGCTTAGCCAGTTCAACACATGATAGCTCAATAACTTTTTCAACAGAAAGTCTGCAAATATCTTTCCGTTCTTTATATTTTAAACTACTATTTACTATTATTAAGGATCCCCCGTGCAATGCAGACTTTCTATTGAAGCAACTGGCTATTTCATAATTATGTATAGCAAAATTCATTTGAGACTCTAGTAGCCAGTGCTCTGTGACACAAAGTATATTCACTCTATGTTGTTCTAAGAACAACTCTAATTCTAGTAGTTTACCAGAAAAGCCACCCTGTAAATTTTGGTTAGCTAAGACAAGTTTGTTTAAGGGGGACTTTTCTGTTGTCTGCGCTGACAGTTTAAATCAGCAGTCATGCTTAACCTACTTATGCTAGGTAGGAACAAAAATATATGTCCGACAATAAATTATACAGGGGGATCCAAGTAGCATGAGTTAAAAAAAATGCTGCAAGTTTGAATCAAAAGTCCTGGTTTCGCCTAATCAAACATCATTCTATATTGGTGTACGACCGATCGTATACCACTGGTCAATGTAAAGTGACGTTACTTTGTAAAACTAAGCAACACGTTCTAAGAGCATTACTTTCTTCATGAATGTTTTCCTGTTTTCAAATGGAATTTCGAGACGTGAAAATCTATATTACGGATTGACATTGAACGGACTGACATGTCTTAATATTATTTTAATATAATGTTAATAATGTTGTTAATATTAAGTTTTTCTGTGTTCTTTTTTTTACAAATACAATAAATACATTTGAAAATAATACATGAAATAATTTATCGAAGCCTAAAAGGAATAAATTAATTATACCGCGGACTATAGAAAGGTACATAAACTCTTCCAAAATCCCAGTTATTAATGATATTCCATTTGCAACTGTATGATGTTATGACTTTCGATACGTTTGTAACCATCTATTGTTATTTATGCAGTAAAACATGGTATCATTTGTATATTGGTCCATAACATCCATCCTCACAATCTAATTGAGAGAAAATTTTAGCAACATAACATTTTATGCGAAATCGCCATCTCTACACTGCTCTGAATAGCCTAGATTCCAGCTACATTCGCGAAGAGCCACTCGCTAGGCTTGGGTAAAATATGTAGATATATCAAAATATCGATAGTTTTTCCTTTCTATATTTATCGTCAACTTTTATAATCTCGGTATAAAAAATCCCTTTTCTTATTTCAGTATTATTTTTGATACATTTTGTTTAAACGCAGCTAAATAACCAATTACTGGCATTACATTACGTGTACCTATTATACAGGTGTATAGACTAAAAAACCTCCTATAACTTCCACAAGTTTTAAATTTTCCGGTTTCTTTTTATAATTATGTTGGTAGAGGTATTTTGGGACTACTTTTAAATCACTTCTTGCTACAGGCAAGCTAATCGATAAAACCTCGATAATGTTGAGACACAAAATGCATGAGTGCTAAGACGGGCAACTGAAAAAAAACTGACAAAGTATTTTTAGTATTTTCAAAGTATTTGTATAATAGTTCTTCTTGGTTTCTGGTCGTGCAATCAAGTGTTCTGTATAATTATATCCATCTATTTTTTAAAGACTCGCGATATATAAGCAGGCTATATACGTCCCACTGTAGGGCACAGGCCTTCTCTCAGAGAGAGAGTGTGGGCTTAATCACCACGCCTGCCCACTGCGGATTAGCGATTTCAAGCGCTGTAAATAGCTCAGACACTCAGGTATCCTCACGATGTTTTCCTTCACCGTTAGCGAGTGGTATTGCTACTATAACTTCACAAATGTACATAACTTAGAAAACAAAGTCATAGGTACATGCCCGCACTGGGAATCGAACCTGGGTCTCCCGCTTCCGAGTCCAATGTTCTACCCACTAGGCTACCGCCGCTTTTCGCGATACTTATGCTTAATAAATAAGTTTTCCTAATAGATAATCGCGATTAGACCCGTTAAATGTATAACTAACTATCGATAAATATCGTATAGAGATATTTTTGTCACTTGCCCATTCTTACCACTCGTGCGCTCTACGCTCGCCACTTAGGCTATTTCCACACTCTCGGTCAAGGCGCATATTTGCCACGATTGTCTCTCAACGTCGTCAGAGATATAAAGTCACATGCATAAATAATAGACCTTATTCCTATTATGTAAGACTGGTTTTCCGAAGCTAGTATGTCGTGCTTTGTAGCGGGATACTGACCTTAAGAACTTACGTGGAAAGTCTGTTTTTAACTTACTCTTCAATAAAATAAGTAGATAATATGCACCTCTTGTTGAAATGTGATCCTGCTTACCGCCTATTTCTCATGCACAGATTGTTAAATCTCTTAATAGACTGTTGCTATTGTAATTACATAACCAAGAAACCAGAAGAACTATTTAACAAAGAGGTACTTCAGAAACACTTAAATACATTTTTAGTTTTTTTACTTTCCCGTTTTAACGCTCATGCATTTTATGTTTCGAAATTATTGAGATTTTATCGATAATATTTACAGGTAGCAAGTAGGGATTTAAAAGTATTCCCAAAAAAACCTTCACCAACCTTTACTGCTCAAAACAATTAGGGGAATAAGATTTCAAAGTGCAGTTAAACTTTTTGCTTTGGTTTTTAATTATAACTGGCCACTAAATATTAAAGTGGCATCCTTGACAAAAATAAAAAAAAACAAAAAAAAAAATTCGCAGTTCTTAATGGTCGCCAAGAGTCTACATACATCTAAAAACAAAATGACGCCATCGAATTTTCTTTAACTTTAGATTACAAAAAATTCACTCAGTTGTCCAAAGCTGTCAGTTTTCCAAAGTGCATACAAAGAAAAACCTCTGACAGCTATTAATATTAGAACAGTCTATAAATACTGTTAGCGTACGAGAAAAAGAGGATCAGGCACTAGCCGGAATTGCAATAAAAACGAGGTTGAATCATACAGCATGTTTGGGAAAGGTCCTCTAGATTATTCTGCTCACTAATACGAACAACTTTAAATACGGTATCGTATCTAAAATCGTGAAAACAATATTAGCTGCTTCATACATGGCTAGCGAAACACTGAAGATAATCAGCTGGTTATCATATTTTAGGGTTCCGTACCTCAAAAGGAAAAACGGAACCCTTATAGGATCACTTTCTTGTCCATCCGTCCGTTCGCGTGGAGGTATTGAGTTGAAATTAAAACCATATATTCAAGTCTACAGTTTCTTGAAGCTGTGAAAAAATCAAACTTCTGAATTAACGTAAAACGAAGATACGGCCGTTTATGCCGCAGAAAACGTATATTTCGACACTCAAGGGAATCAAAATTTATAGGGTATTCCATTGACCTAGAACTATGAAATTAGGCAAGTAATATTACCCTGTACTAGAAGTACAGGGAAAAATCTGAAAACTATATATTTGTAATTAAGTCACAAAGAAATTGTCTTTAAAATTCGGCAAAAGCTCAGAAAAAACTGTGAGTCTCGATTTCTGAACTATTTATAATATGTAGGTACCTACAAGTTTGTACGGAACCCTCGGTGGGCGAGACTGATTCGCAGCACTTGTCCGTTTTTTAACAATACCTACCACTTCATTGAAACGCTCGAGTCGCTTCAAACGCGCGCACTGGTTGGGAGTACTTTTTATTTTGCCATTTATTTATATCTTTTTTAACTTGTAAGGATAAATAAACAACATTCATATGGTAACCGAAAAAGGGCATCACAAAAAAATACAACTTTGTATATTTCTGTATTTATCTGAATAAAAATCTTCATTCATTCATTCATGCACTGTCCAGTCTGGACATTTTATCATGTTTGTAATGCCTTTACAATGTATCTAGTGGTACAATTCAAAGCACCTGTGGCGGGTCCAAGCGGGAATCTAGGGCCCTCGCCCACGGCGACTTTTTGTAGCGATGCAGTAGCGATACTGTCGCGCGTTCGCATCGATACAGTCGCGATGCGGTCGCTAGTTATGTGCCCTCGCCCACCGTAAACACGATACAGTCGCGATGCAAACGCGATACCGTCGCGCTTCTATCGCGATGCAAATACGATTCAGTAACGGCACAAAATAGCCTGCGATCGCTACAGTTGCAAGATGGACTCCGTTGGACCGATGGACAACAGCACTTTCAATCTGTCTGTGTTGCACTACTCACGCGCTACCCCTCCTCCGTAATTAAGCGATATATGAAGTGGCAGGATGGATAAATATTAGATAGAATATTAATTATACAGATACACAATATTAAATAGAATCATGGCAAGTGGCTGAAGAGTCTCTGACAAATTCCCCGGTATGTAAGTTTGGTATTAATATTTGTGTAAAATGTTAGTTTATAGATGGATGGTTTCTTTGTATTATGCTCAAAATTTCAATTCAACTTTACGCTGCCAACCAGAAAGCCTTAATTGATGTAGGCTTAGAAATAATAATAAAGGGCCTGGAATTATGAAAGGCCCTTCTAAAGGGTACTGATTTATTTTGTCGGTGCTTTTCCAGGATTAATTTTCAGTTTGTGGCGCAAATATATATAGACATACTTAAAACAAAATAAGACCGTAAGGGCTCATCGTATATTGCAATTGTACCATTAGTCCATGACAAATGAATACAAAAGTTGTTCACAATTTTCAATTTTGATTTTTCAACAGGTGCCCCATGTTAGGCTTGATAAACAAACTTCATAGAAAGAATAAAGCCCGAGTTGAATCGGGATTCAAGACCAAGAATCGGGATTCAAAAGCAAGCCTCTAGGATATCGTGTCAAAGCTCTTACAAACTAAGCAAGTTTATATAAGAGATTTTGTCTTATTTAACTTGCGACAATGCTGTACAAGTTTGTCCAAGTCCAATTAATCGAATTATGCCTCAATGCACACTTTATCATAGTTTCCGATAACGTCCGCGTCCTGTGTAACTTGCGAAGTTCAAGTTGGAATTAAGTTTATATTAGTACCCATTTGTCAGTCTGCATCACTATTTGTCTGATGTTAACTACTTCCAGTGATATATGATACGATTCTACAGTATAATAATAAGCTTGCCAGAAACGCGGTTCGAAACAGGTGCAAAAGCACACTCTGTGCCGAAAGGGCTGCTATAACATTAAAGATGATTTAGATAAGACAAAGATATCTGAAATCAACGCCAATTCAATGCATGAGTTCTAGTTTTAAAAATAAGTAATAAGAAATATGTAAACTCTGTTAATTAAAGACCAAATCTGAAAAGACTAATCTTAGATCTTTTTTGCCCATTTCTTCTCCAAAATGATCTAGATTTTGAAATGAACACCTAGTTTTAGTTGTAACGTTTATTAAGTCACACTTTCTGTGTTATTTTGAATAAATACACTTTGATTTTCATTTTACAGACCGGAGCTCGCGGTAGAGCACCAATGCCATGGACCGACTAAGTTAACCACTGTAGGTAGGCTGCTGCATGAATGTACCAGAACAGCATCTCATTCATCATTCAGCCACAAGAAGTCCACTGCTAGACATAGGCCTCCTCCATGGATTTCCAAAAAGACCGGTTGGAAGCGGCTTGCATCCAGCGTCTTCCTGCCACTTGGATGAGGTCATCTGTCCATCTTGTGGCTGTTCGTCCTACGCTGCGCTTGCCGAACAGCATCTACCCTAAAGGAATGACCAGACGCCGTAAGGCAGGGAACATCAGCCCGCAATAAAACGTCTTCATGAGGAGTACGACCGCTCTGTCGAGAGCGTAAAGAAAGAAGAAGAATTTATATTATTTGTACTTGAACGTGGATTCTTTCACAAAGCTTACGGGTTTTTAAATAAATATAATTTTAGCAGTTAGTCGAATGGTGTTAACTACTCGAAAACTAATGTTGTTATGTATTATAGTGTTTCACCATATTTTTATTCATTCGCTATCTCATGTCACTAATAAAATGATTATGAACGTTTTAAAATTTGTCTCTCAATCGCATATAAACGACTGAAAACCTTTTATAAAACACAAGATATTAGATGATTTTTATGCAAGCCCCACATGTGACATAGACAGACACATTAGTGTATAATTTAGTGAAAGTTGGTGAAAATATTTCCTACATTACATGAGATAAGCTCACGCCTCTATCGCGGAGGGGTAGATACCACGGGTAGCCACATAAGTCATAACCTTTTGGGTACTTTTTGTCTTGCCCTTTGCTAAATGTTTCAATTCTATCAACAAAAGAGGGCTCGTTTATAAATGGATCTCATATGCCATATTTAATACTAGTCTGAGTGAGGCGAGGTATGCGTTGACTCGATTGCTATTTGATAGCTGATATGCATAGTGAAAAACTTCTTATTTTTTAAAACCTTTGAATTGAATCATCTCCATCAGCCACTTGACGCCCACTGCAGGACACAGGCCTTTTTTGTGGTTTTCATAACCATGAGGGGTTTTGCCATAATCGCCATGCTTGGCAGGCGGGTTGGCGATCGCAGTATGCGGTTGGAATCTCAGGAAGACGCTGCTGCCCGTCTCCTGGTAATTGATTTCCTTAATCGCCTTCTACAACATCCACGGAGGAAATGGAGTGACGCTATTCTTAATCCAGCGCCACACGGAACCTTGAATTGAATGCGAATACTTAATTTAATTCATTTATGTTCGTGAAAACTTGTAATTAGCTTTTTCTTTTTAACTAAAATGTATATTATGGTGAGCTTAGCCTTAAGTTTTTTTAAGGTTGCTGTTGCTATTGACTGAACCTGTTGAAACTAACTTAAATCATCAATCCTAAGCAGATCCTGTACAGAGCAAAACCACCGCGAGACGTTTTCTGTGACTTCGAAGATAAATATTTATTTAGGTGAAATTCAAGTAACGGTGTCTATTAGAACAAAACATTATTTAGTTTATTTTAGATGGATACCTAAAATAATGTAAATAATGAAAAATAATGCTTAAAAAGCTGGCCGGACAAAAAAATATAGGCGGGAAAGCGCCAATCCGATCTTCATCTGTTTTTTAACCGACTTCAAAAAAGAAGGAGGTTCAATTCGATGCGCATATTTTTTGTCTATGTTTTCGCATAACTCCGTCAAATCTTAACCGATGTCGACAATTCTTTTTTTGTTCGAATAGATATAACGTCTCATTGGTCCCATGTTTTGATGCAGAGTTTCGTCTATACTTCCGTATAGCAGAGATTTTCACTCAGTTTTTCTTTAGCTAATTCATGTTTTTTATATTTACTTTACTTATCATCATCATCATCATCATCATTCAGCCACAAGAAGTCCACTGCTGAACATAGGCCTCCTCCATGGATTTCCAAAAAGACCGGTTGGAAGCGGCTTGCATCCAGCGTCTTCCTGCCACTTGGATGAGGTCATCTGTCCATCTTGTGGCTGGTCGTCCTACGCTGCGCTTGCCGATATGTGGTCTCCATTCGAGAACTTTTCGGCCCCATCGGCCATCAGTTCTGCGTGCTATGTGCCCCGCCCCCTCCCCCTTTACTTATACCTATTCGTAATGAAAAGCACAGTGCTTACCTTGGGTTAAGGACTTATTCAGTTCCTCGAACCCCGTCTCGGTACTAAATAATATGTTACTTTAACTCCTAGGGTAATAATGTACTATTAATTCAGTTATATTTAAACAGTGGAAGTCGGCCTTAATATAATAACTACTAGTTTATGCTAGAGGACAAAAAGAATCATTTGCTTTTATCGTATCGTAAAATTCGTAAATGCAATTAATCATCCGTTCAATCCCACTGACAAATCCCTCCTAAAAATGCTTAGTGAGTAACCGAACCCAGGCTACCAATACCTTGTGCAAAAAAAAAACAAAAGACCCTATATATACAATTTCTTATTTGTCCACGAATGGCCTATTTGTAAGTTAAAGCTTTTCCAAAAAGATCAGCCATTTAAAATGTCTATTGATGAAAGCACATAATAAAAGAACAATTTTTGAAAACCTATTTAGAGGCTGAAAATTCCACCCATGCCGCCCGGGACTTGAACCCGCGACCTCTGGCTAACCGTTCCAGCGCTCTCCCAACTGAGCTAATGGCCAAGTGCAGGCATCGGTGCTTCCCTTCTGAAAGTGGAATATTTTCAAGCCGTTGTCCTTAATTGCTCGCATTTCAGGCACCTTTAATGACTTCCACAATTTAGAGCGCGTTCGCTCACGTACAATGAATTTTCGTCTTCACAGCGCTTTTCGCCACAACGTCATTGTTGCATTGGAGTGTTATTGTTATTTAATTTCTCGGTTTTAACCCAGTTGCAGATATTACAGTGCAGTGGTGATTATGTGGAAGAGGTTTACAAAAAGTAGCGAAATGCTAGTATCATGTTATACTGGGGAGTTTCCCCCAAACTCAGAATGAAGTGACATTGTTTTTAAACCATAGAAGTCAAAAACATCAGATTTTGTTTCAGGGACGTACAGTTTTCATGAATGCAAAATATCAAGTTACTTTAAAAGTAAAACCCTTCTTAAATTTAGCTTTTTCATTAAATTCTAATAAGAGTGCACATTCATAAATATTAATTAATTAATTAATTTGGTAGCTATGGTAGCCTAGTGGGTAGAGCATTGGAGTCGGAAGCGTGAGACTCAGGTCGATTCCCAGTGCGGGCATGTACCTATGACTTTGTTTTCTATGTTATGTACATTTGTGAAGCTATAGTAGCAATGTTATACTACTTGCTAACTGTGAAGGAAAACATCGTGAGGAAACCTGTGTGTCTGAGCTATTTGCGTACCTCAGCGCTTGAAATCTCCAATCCACGGTGGGCATGGTAGTGATTAAGCCCACACTCCCTCTGAGAGAAGGCCTGTGCCCTACAGTAGGACGTATATATAGGCTGCTTATGATGATTATGATGATATAGTAGTTTTAACTTGTCTCGAATGCAAAACTACTATTAATTGTATGCAGATTACTTAACCCATTATACGGCGGTTAGGGAACAAAAACAACAGAAACATTACCATTTACGTAACTCAATTCATGTTGTGCAGAAATTATGATAATCACATAATTTAAATAATGCATTCTTATGACACAATCACGGTATAATACAGAAGGACGTTTAAATTGGGATCGTAACAAATATTTACATTGCTGAGTTTTTGGATGCGGCATTTAGTCTCAAAATTGCATTGAAAATCTACCTGGTAAGTATAATGAGACGAAAAATTAATAACTATCCGCATCAAAACAGACGGTGACGTGCGGGCGCACAAACAAAGCCTTAAATATTTTTAATGTTACAGACTACAGTACACTATCGAACAAAAAACTTGCCACATGCTGCCGTCAGTCGGTTACGTCACGGAAACGGGTTTTTAGGGTTCGCCATGTCCGTCCGTCTGTCTCTCTGTCTGTCCGCAGCCTAGCTCAGAGACGATTAGTACGAGAAAGCTGAAATTTGGCATAGACATACGAGAAAACGGTAGGATATAATCTGAAAAAGGTAGTTTTTTTTTGGGCTACCCCAAACCCCTAAAATAGGGATGTTTTTTTTGCCTACTCCATAGTGTATCGTTAGATTGGTCGTTAAAAATATTGTGGGGGTAGGAAGACCATTTTCTTATTAAGGGTTCCGTTTGCAAAATATTAAGGGCGTCTTCCCCCCCTCTCTCCTGGCTAAACAGTTGATTGTAGAAACGTGAATAAATTCAAGGTAGTGGCACATATAATGAACTTAAAAGGAAATTCATCACGGCTAAGTAGGCTTTACGAGTTAACGAGTAATAAGCGACCAACTTATAAAAGGAAAACTTCATATGAAATCCATTGAAAATTACGTTGATGAAGTTGTTAGTTCTGTAAAGCAGATAAAACCCCCTCTTTCTACAGAACCCTCCACTCAACGTGGCTCAACACGCACTTGGCCGGTTTTTTCACTTGTATATTATAGTCTCTAATTTGGATAAGTATTTATGTTTCTTTTGTGTTTGTGAGACTGTCTGTGGCAATGTTCCGATCCCAAGCCGCGGGCGTAGGGCGGCCAGGAGGGTAGTCAAATATAGAAATTAAGATTAACCCGACATGCGCTGCCTCTTAGATGTCATCTATATTGAACAAAAATCAACTACTTGTGTGTCCACGTCTGGGAGAGGTGGCGCAGGTCATCCTTAGAATAAAATAATCATTTTGTGGCGAATTATACGTTTAATTTTAAGAAACATATACCAACTATTTATAAATAAAAAAAGGATTATTTTAGGTTGATTTCGTGCCGTCCGTTTGTCTCCGGTCCGGCCCTATTTTGAGAAATAGGGCCTAAAACACATACATACATAAACTCACGCCTGTACCTTGAAAGAGTAGGCCTTGGAGGCCAGGGTTTGCCACCTGCTACGATCATAACAAATCTCCTTCGCGTCATCAACATGCGTTAGTAGCTGCATGCATGCACGCCGGTTTCGGGTGCTTTTTATCTTTCCTTTCGCTAACACATTGGCCCTATATTCATCTGGCACGTCCCATACCAGCCATTCCGGCCACATATGCTCGAATTTCTTTTATTCAACCCAAAATTATATTAAAACTATGGTAATTATCGGACTACTATTTAATAATGCGTGCACATACATAAGCAGCCTATATACGCCCACTGTGGGGCACAGGCCTTCTCTCAGGGAGATAGTATGGGCTTAATCACCACGCGCGCCCATCGCGGATTGGCGACCGGTCTCGAGTAGGCTATAAGTTCATCTAATAATATTTCGACTATAATTGTCTTGTACAATTTTATTTCTATTTCGTGGCATGACTAAGGGATATTTAGCGTCATATTGCGTAGTAATAAAACGCAAGAAAACGTAATTTCATTCCCTATTCAAGTTTATTTAAACAATAGAAATTACTATAAAACTTATGGCGAACGTTATGAAAAGAAAACTTAAACGAAATTACACTTATATTGCTGAAATTTTAACAGTTTTATTTATAAGAAGTCGAATCCACTAAAACACTTTTAAGATGGAGTTAAAGTTGGTTTATTAGAGGAATTTATTCCTGTTATTTATTCCTGCTAAGCCGCCGACAGACGGACAAACAGACAGATAGATAGGCGGACAGACGGACGGACGGACGGACGGACAGACAGACGGACGGGTATGGCGAAACTACAAGGGTTCTTTGTTGACTACGAAACCCCAAAAACAACTTATCTCTGGTACAAGCAGACTACATACGTCCTACTGAAGGCCACAAGCCTTCTCTCAGAGAGACTATTAATCGGCATACTCACCCGCGGATTGGCGATTTCTAGAGCTAAGGAATATGAACACCTCAGACACACCTAATCCTCAGAATTACTTACTCGGCTTTCTTCACGATGTATTCCTTCACAGTTAGCAAGTGGTCCAACAAATTCGCAATTGTACGTAAAACAAATTAATTGACATATTATTATTATATTATACTAGCTGACTCGGAAAACGTTGTTTTGCCATATTAATTAGCCCACGACCTACCAAATATACACAAAAAATTTCATAAAAATCAATGAAGCTGCTTCGGAGGAGTTCGATAACAAACACTTTAACACGAGATTTTTATAATATTAGATCATTAGACTTTATTGTACACAAAAAAAAGAGATGTTTACAAGCAACGTAATATAGATGAGTACATAGGCGAGCTTATTTCTTACATCCGAACCCATGGCCGAGTTGTTTTATCGAAGCGCTACCATCGCACCCGCAATCTTATCTAAAATATTTAAAAGTTTTATTTTGAATCGGAATATCGATTACTGCAGCAGGAAAAATAAGATTAAATCTTAAAGCATATTGAAAAGGAAGAAAAACCTCGTTAAAACTTTCGAAATAAATTAGGTCGATATGAAAATCAGAAAACTTCCCTAAACTTTCAATGAATTTGATTTTTCTGTACTGAAAAGTCACGAATAATAATTCTCCTTTTTCCTCATTAATTTTCATACGAAAAAAACGCTTAAAGTCTGTGAATACTTATTTTACATGAGTTGATTTTACTCGATGCAAGAACAACACAATGAATCAACCATTTTCATACTAGTATGACTATAATATAGTCATAGTAAAATTGTTCAATATTGAACAACTATGCATTTGAGAGACTTGCCCCCCAGGTCGGATTCTGTCGTTAAAAGAACAAGTAGTTATACCGGTATTAAGTCAATAGTCTACGTAGGTATATTTTTATTTCCTGGCCACATAATTATATATCAGAAATCAAAAATTTATCTGTTGACTGTACTGAACCTGCACCGGATTTTGTTTTTCAAGACAGCGGCAAATAATTTCCCTTACGGTGTTTTTGTCCGGAGTAGCTTTTTGTTTTTATGGTAATCTCTACCGCGGAGTAAAGTCAACCGGGGCTCAAAACAATGGCGGGATATTTAGTAAATTGCCCCTCGAGCTCCGTGGACCTTTAGAATCAACAATGATAATACGAATTTTATTTTGGAAAAGACCTTTGGCGTGCGTTTCCTTCGCTTTTGAGACTTAACTAGCCATTACGCTGAGTGCCTGCCTTTTAGAGTAAGGTCACAAATAGAGAGGCGAATATGTAAGTGTCGCGGAGGACGCGATTCTTGAGCATTCGGCTGCATAGTTATTTTATGTTGGCAACACCGAGAGAGTTTTTTTTAAGGAGCATGACAGGTGAGCTCCCGGTGGCCGTAGAGTTATCCACCGTGATCCTGGTGAGTTGCCTTTGCTTATTTTTTTACTTTCTTTGCTTACTACTGTCATAGTGCAAGAGTTAAAAGTTTAACAAGAGCTAGCCTCAGGCCATAAGAGGAGCTCTAGGGACGAGTACTGAGCATCCGTGTGGATTCCGTGTGGAGAGGGTTGGACTATAGGGGAGTGTGGAGATCCCGCGGCTAAGGCATCTGCCGTGGCTCAGTATTCGTAAGGCTTGTAACCATTTATGGTATGGCCTCTAGGAGACGTGCAAAGGCAAGAGATAACCACGTCTTCACCTAGGCTCCGAGGGTGTCAGGTCCACCCCATCTGTACCGCTCCGTTCCAGCGGCCCTCACACAGAGCAAAAGTATAAGGGCGATAGTTTACCGACAGTATCAGCAACGAGAGAGGCTGTTCTCGGGGTCGCTATAATTTTACACCCTCATGATATTATTTTCCTATTCTCTCTTTATGTCGCTATTATTATGTTATGTAGGAAATGCGAAGCTCAGGGAAAGTAAGTAATAATTATGATGTTTTCCTCTGTAAACAGTTATTTAAGGTGCCAAACAAACATTTACATTCAGGCACATACATTGCTTCTGGCCCCACACTAGGATACCCTGTCTCGTGGGAACCAGAAACAACGACATCACAAACATGTAAACATCCAATTTCAATTAAACAAATTCAATACAATACTTCAACCCACGACCTCACATTCGGGACATATATAAGCTTCATAATACTTAACACTTTTGTATATTAGTATTTACACACTTTTCAATTATACTGCAACATTACTGTATAGCATTAGGTTAAGGTTGTGTTCTAAACGTTGGTACGCATGCTTTAGGTATTTGTAGATAGATCACTCATTTCCTGTCATGAATTAAGTAAATAATAGTGAATATCGTGTAAGTTATCTATAAACAACACATAGGTATAAATAAAAAATATATAATTACTGATCTCCGAATTAATAAGTCCTCTAGCGGTAGATGGAAAAGTCCAATTGTATATTAAATATTTCATGTATGGATTATTTACATAAGCAGCCTATATACATCCCACTGTAGGGCACAGTCCTTCTCTCGGGGAGAGAGTGTGGCCTTAATCACCACGTGTGCCCACCGCGGATTGGCGATTTCAAGCGCTGAGGTGTGTGAATAGCTCAGACACTCAGGTTTCCTCACGATGTTTTCCTTCACGGTTAGCGAGTGGTATTGCTACTATAACTTCACAAATATACATAACTTAGAAAACCAAGTCATAGGTATAGGCCCGCACTGGGGATCGAACCTGGGTCTCTAGCTTCCGAGTCCGATGTTCTACCCACTAGGCTACCATCGCCGATGGATTATTTACTAGCACAGTTTTAGTACCCTCTTTTATATTGACGTCATACAAAGGAAGTAATTATGTAGTAAATTCTAAGCTTTTTGGATGTGGTTATCTCATCGACACTGAAAAAATCGTTATCAATTTTTTACCGGTGAAAAAAGCCACAACCCGTTTAGTTACATTTTTTGTATCGTTATAACTTCCAAAACGCTTGAAAAAAGGCGTCAATATAAATTTTCCAAAATACTGAAATATAATCCTATTGGCGTCAAGAGTAGCGCTTTCAAAACTACCACTGGCTTAAAAACTTCAAGGCATACGGCCCTTACAAATAAACTCCCTGCCTTGTAAAACAATCTTTTTACTCCGAAAACAAAGGTAGCGATCCGCGTAATTCGATCGGCAAAAGTTATACCGAAACTTCGCTCTCTGCTGTTTCGTCCGAGAAACGATACCTAATTTTAACCCTGTTATTACGCGCCCTCAGAATTTGAAGAAGACTTCGAACAGTTATGTTGTTATTAAGTTTATTTTACGCTTCACTTACTAAAGAGTTGGTAGTAATTCTGGAGTCTTACATAAGCAGCCTATATACGTCCCACTGTAGGGCACAGGCCTTCTCTCAGGGAGAGAGTATGGGCTTAATCACCACGCGTGCCTACCGCGGATTGGCGATTTCAAGCGCTGAGGTATATGAATAGCTCAGACACTCAGGTTTCCTCACGATGTTTTCCTTCACCGTTAGCGAGTGGTATTGCTACTATAACTTCACAAATGTACATTACTTAGAAAACAAAGTCATAGGTACATGCCCGCGCTGGGAAACGAACCTGGGTCTCCCGCTTCCAAGTCCAATGCTCTACCCACTAGGCTACCACCGCATTTGGAGTCTTAACTACAGAAAAAATACTACTCTTGTTCGATTTACACTTAAAAGTACAGTCTGATATTAGGACGGACGCTCTCAAGTATATTATAAGGACAGACGTTCTAAAGGATATTTAATACAATATGATTTAGAACGAAAAGAAACCTTAGCAAGTAATTGAATTTTGAACTTGTTCTGCCAAAGCGTATAATATAAAGTATTGGTATTACGTATTATTATTATTATTTTACGTATTACGTATTGGCGTAAGCATATAAATGGAATATTAAAAAATATTTCAGCATAGTTATGCATATAAATCGTCTTTTTACACAGTTATAACACTCTGTCAAGCCAACCTTGTTGCAGAGTGATTACTTTGTGTGGATAATTTATTTGTTTTATGTACATATACATTTATCGTCTCATTTGCCTGCTAATCCTACTAAATATATAAATATAAAATCTAAAGTTTTGTGCCCGGCATAAAGCGTCATAAAACAAACGGAAAAGTAATTAGGTGATGAGTTTCACACCAAAAGGTTAGTTTATTATTTATGTTCCTCACATGAAATGGCAAACATTCACGCAATAAAAAAGCGGTCAATCACGACTAGGTCCATATGAGCGGGGTCTGTACGTGACATCTGAGAAGATTGTAATCTTGTAGTCGGTTAGAGTTACTTTCTATAGGTCTACCTGTCGAATCTCATAGCACAAAACAAAAATAAAACAATATGATTTTCATATGGCAATGTCAAGTGTCACCCGTTAAATCAAAGTACGAAGTCTGTCAATCGCTGCTGAGATTTTATGATTATGTTCTTGAAATTTTTCGTTTTTGTGAAAATGTCGAAAAAGCCACTTCGATTCCAAGCGAGCAATATTATTTTCAATGTTTGTCGTAACATAAAGGAAAAATAAGGTGTAAATCAAGCTCAATCTTTGATTTTAAAGAGCGTGGCAGAGTTGACCGGTAAGTTGGACTGAGTTTTTTTGATACTTTTAGTGTATTTAGATGAGACTTAGATTCATTGTTCATGTTCTATGAACAAGTGCTGGCAGAGGAGAGATATGGCAGGTCCATCTAAAAATATTTCACTTGGAGCGAGATGGATCGTTGCATACGCTGGTGGTGAAAATGGCTTTGTACCAAATTGTTGTCTGGTGTACAGGTCAACAAGTGTATCTGCTGACTACCGCCACGATATGAATAAGGCCAATTTTACATCTTTGGCGTAAATGTTAATTACTTGAAGTAGTGGTACAAAACATGTCTGCGTCCTTATATGAAATAGATGAAGTATCAAAATCGCACGGTCACGAAGTTTTAAGGTTCCTACCTTATCATTGCACATTGAATCCCATATAATGAAGCATAAAATTTGTTGATAAAAATGTAAATATGCCTGCAAGTGACATAAAATTATTAACTGAAAAAGCTTTCTCCCAAATTGGTGCAGGGGATGGGCGAAAATGTTGTGAACATGTAAAGGAAATGGACAACGATTTCATAAAGCAAGATTATTCTATCTTGCTTTATGATTGGTAATTGAAAGAGCGATATAAAATAAATACCTCTTTATTAACAAGAAATGCAAGAGGAGTTCTTCCAATCGTTTTCTAGTTCTGAATGAGGTGTTAAGTTATTTGTATGATTGAAAATATTTAAAACAAATTAGTAGTTAAGGTAATTTACGATTGATTTATTTTTCATGACATATTTTCCAATGTCAAGAACCCGATGTATAAGAACCGTCTTCATACACAACTAATATACTTCATGTTTGTTTATACTAAATACATAAATAAAAATTAAACAGTATCAAGATCGTTTAATCCAATTTTCCCAGTATTACACAAAACAAATTTTCATTTCCCTATTTGCCATGACCATGATTCTGGTAGACCCATCGCAATATAAATCTGATATTGAGTTGCTTCGAGGGTAGTCTAGGGTTAGATTTTATCACTAACCCCACAAAAAAAACTGTTGGTCATTGTGGTCATAAATTATACAAACTACAATTAGTACAGAGAGCTATTAGGAGTTAAATTATTTGTAAACTAGGTACTCAGTATCTTCAAATATTGAAAAGTTGTATGGCACGTCTGTCCCGTAAGATCGTTATATTGTCACCGAGTTGTGTTCACAAAATTGCTATAGTCAACAAAATGAGTAAGTTGAAGAAACTGTATGTGCTTGCTCGTACAAAAGTCATACTGACATCATAAATCTCTGACAGACACAGTTGAAACTACAAAAACATCAAATAATAAGCCCGTATTCGTTCACTGCTGGGCATAAGCCTCCCTCAAGGCACGCCATTTTATTCTGTCCTCGGCGATCCTCATCCAGCCGCTGCCAGCAAATTGCCTGAGATCGTCGGTCCAGCGAGCTGGTGGGCGTCATACGCTACATTTGCCAATTCGTGGTCTCCACTATTCTATAAGTGGAATTAAAATAGAAATACGTAACCCTCTACTGTTTCCACCGTTTGATAATTTGATTGCAGATCAGGAAATTACATTACGTATTGTTTTTTTAAAAGCTCACGCTGACATACTCCTGGTTATACGACATTAGTTGGATATCAAGGTAATTAAGTTTACAATCAGTCAGTCGGTAATTTAGTTGGCAGTCCCTAGTCTCTGCCTACCCCTCTGCTATACAGGTGTTATTTTATGTATGTCTATGTAAGTAAGTTTACCTTAATAATAATCGCTATTCATTAGAACAGTTAAATGTATAATGTTAATATAAAATACATTACCTATTGCTTCAAATAAGTTTTGAACCACAAAACACAACAAACTGCACGGCTTAATGTAAACTTACCAACGAACGCCGATTTTTTCGTTTTGCTGAATAATGCCCATTTTGTTTAAGGACCGCCAAACCGCGAGTGTCACGAGCAAAGTACATTAATCAGTGTTAAAAACTAGCATGATTTCCGTATAAAGCCATAAGGGGGAACGTACACAAGTGCGGTGGCGAATAGCGGGCGCAAAAACTGCCACCTTTTTAGAGTTCCTTTAGTAAATAATATGCAGAACTAGGTGAGAGCATTTAAACGGGCTGCGAGGGAATTTATTTGTACGACTTTGAGTGACGTAGTTGGTTCGTGCGCCAAATACATACATGCTAAAAGAGTATCCATAGTTAAATTATCAATGTGCATAAATCTTGCTTTGTGGAATACCACCAACTACATAATAAGTTGGACTACACTTTTCTGGCGACGGAATATATGTTTTGATATGTTGAGCATATCCTGGCTCATGGTTAGGAAAACCATGAAGGAGGCCTGTATCCTGCAGTGGGCGTCGAGTGGCTGATTGTGATGATGATGATGATTAAGGCTCTATGGCTGAATGGTATTTTTGTGATTTCAGTATTTATCCTACCTATAATATTGTAGCCAAAGTTACCTCTAAACAGTCAATAATTCCCTGAGCTTGACCTTTACATTAACTTTTGTTCTACGACCTTCAAAATGTTTTGTAATATTTTATTTCTGTTTTATTTTATTTTTCGTTGTGCGGATTTCTCGTTTTACAGTGGCGCAGCTGTCTGATTGATAACGCTTAAGGGGGTCCAGGGAGTAACACTAGCGCCACCGAGGAAAAAAATCATATCATTTTACAAATCAAATTTGCAAAAAGTGTCAGTAGAAGAAGAAGAAAAAGAAGAAGAAGAAGAAGAAAGACATTTATTATACCAACAAGATACATCACAGAAACAAAATAAGCACATAAGTAACATAATATGCACAACAACAGAAAGAAAACTAAATACACAACAGACAAAACGAATAAATAAAACAGGACCATAGATGTAGCCTGTGGTGTATCTACATTGCCACAAAAGGCAGCTGACTCAGCGTCCGATCATGTTAATAGTTATTTTTAGGACCCATGGCCCTGAGCCCAAGGCGAAAAACCTAGGACTAGATAGCATTAACGACAGAAATGGCCGTTTTTGGCATAAATGGTCCCAGGTTTGTGATCCTAGGTTCTTTATCGTGGGTCCTAAAAATTATTGTTAATATGATTGAGAGATTGTACTGACCATTTTTGGAAATTTGATCTGTAAAAAAAGATATGTTTTTTTTCCTCGGTGGTGCTAGTGTTACTCTTTGGAGCCTCTGAAAATAAAACAATGAGTAGACAATACATACATTATCTAGAATAATGATTTACCGGTCATTATGAAATTGGTGCTATGAGCGCAAATTAAGTTATATAAACTTTGATACATATTTCTCATAAAAATTTGAAAAAAGCGCCTAGACAAGATTTGTTGGAAAATACAAAAAAATCTAATTGCCGTGTTTCAGGAACCGCGCATTTCAGAGGTAAATCTGTAAACATCACAGATAATCTACGTAGTGCTCTCTGTCTATCTAACATCATAAATCTTCTCTCAAATATTGAGCAGGGGCAGAATCACCAAACGTGCTCTCCACAGATTGGCAGTTTTGAGCGCTGAGGTACGTGAACATTATCAGACACTCAGATTTGCTCACGATGTTTTTTTTCACCTCAGCTAGTGGTTTTGCTACTACAAATTTAGAAATCGAAGTGAACGCGCATGAAGAAACTACTCTATCTGCAATCAGGGGATGAAATAGGGGTCCAAAGTTTGTAAGGAAAGTTCCTTACGGTCCTATTGATATAATAAGATAAGGCAAGAATATTCTTTATTGTACACCAGAAAATAATTACAGAATATTGCACCTGTAGAATCATTGTTAATTCAAAACCCATTAAATAGCTTAAGCTATACCACTACAGTCTCAAAATTACCGTGCTTGAGAACCCTCCTAGCCGAAACTTGCAGTTTCCTCCATAAAGTTTTTCTACGCTGAAAAATTTAAAACCTACGTCCCCGAAATGTAAATGAAGGAGACCTTTTATGTTTAAATTTTATGGATGGCGAGGTGCGTGTCCTGTGTCACGGGAAACGGTGAATAGCACAAAAGGACAGTAGTTAAGTACTGCAGATAAGGATGGCGTATTTTTGGAATGGTAGCCCTCTACTTTCATAAGCTTTCGTCTCTAGTCTCAAGAAATTATTGGAAATTGAGCTTTTTTTAATCCAAACTATCGGTCGTGTTGAGATCGTAGCTCAATATTGAGATTTTATTAAGCAGAACACGAAATTACAGAATTACAGCTGAGCTATTAAAAACTGGAGGAAATCCGGTTCTTAGGGTTCTGCAAAAGTTATTTCATTCCATCATTCTCGAAGGCAAAATTCCCGAGGTATAGAACAGAAATGTGGTGACACTTTTCTTTAAGTAATTTTGCAAAACCCTTTTAAAGAATTATACCATCTCACTTTTGAGCCACGTTTATAAGCTGTTCTCGAGAGTCATTACGAATCATCTCGCACGCAAACTAAATGTCTTCCAGCCCTTCAACACGCCGGTTCCCAAAAAGACTTTAGTACGTTGGACCACCGACATACGCTGCGGCAGGTTATACAGAAGACTGAGGAGTATAATCTGCCACTAGGCTTAGCGTTTCTTCGAAAAAGCCTTCGATTCGATCGAGATATAAGCAGTACCTGAATCTCTCCAGCGGTGCCAAATCAAATATCGCTACACTGAACTGCTGAAGTGTTTGTACAAAAATGCCACAATTTCAGTCCTACTGTAGGATCAGAATACGAATCCTATTCATTTGCAGCGTGGATTGAAATAGGGAGATGTAATATCTCCAAAACTGTTTACAGCTGTACTTGAAGACGTATTTAAACTTCTGGACTGGAGAGGATCTGGCATCAATAATAATTATGGCTGAGACCCTAGAAGAATTAAATTCAATGCTCAATGATCTGAACAGAGCTTCTAACAGAGTGGGTCTTAAAATGAACATGGACAAGACTAAGATAATGTCGAACTCCCATGTAGCGCCCACTCCTGTTAACATTAGTGACTCTAACCTCTAAGTTGTTTACCACTATGTATAACTGGGACAAACAGTCTAGTTAGGTAAGCCCAACTTCGAAAAAGAAGTCATTCGTCCAATCCAACTCGGATCAGCAGCATTCGGGAAACTGAAACACTTTTTCGCGTCCCAAATACCTACCTGTGTCTCAAGACAACAGTATATAACAAATGTGTGTTGCCAGTGATGACTTATGGATGTGAGACCTGGTCGCTGACTATGGGCCTCATGAGAAGGCTCAAGCTCGCCCAACGAGCAATGGAGAGAGCTATATTAGGAGTTTCAGTGCGGGATCGGATCAGCAATGAGGAGATCTGCAGAAGAACCCGAGTTACTAATATAGTTCGAAGAATTGATTGAAGTAGATTGATAGTTGAATTGATAGTAGATTGTAGGACAAGGGAACATGATAATATTTTTCCGGCGAGGGCGATTTCTTGAATCCAGAGCAAAGTGAGGGATTCTTTAGTAGAATCCTGAACGTATCGAGGGATTCAAAGTATGTCGCCTGAGCGCCCTAGTGATACACTCTACTTTTTATCATCCACTATAAGAAAATAAAAGGCGCCTCATATTTTATTGTAATATTATTATGTAATAAAACAAAGATTACTCTTTAATTTCAACTAAATTGAAACCATGAAAATGCGGGCTGTAGTTCGCGCGTTTTTAATTTTATTTCTTTTTTTTTATTCAGCCGCGATTATAGGCCGTCGTACCAGCCAGTATTTATTCAAATAATATTGCGTTCGATTTCTTTGGCGCTGAATGTTCTAATTCAAAAAGTGCGCAGAAAAGATAATTGAGACGCACTTATAGAGGATTAAGAACTCAATACTGCCCGCTAAAAGTTTCTTATAGAAAACACCACCTTTGCGTGTACTTAAAGGCGAACCAAGTCGTCCTTTTTAAATAGATGAGATGAAAAAGTATATTCGTTGGTGCATCAATATGAGAAAGAGACCTACGTCTAACGCGAATCGGCGATAACGATGAGGTTTACACCTCAGACGACCAGGTTTTCTCAAGATGTTTTCCTTCACGGCCCTTTACGTGCAACTGAGCTTTAATTGTTTTTCTTCTGTATTTCATTCGTGCTCACAGGCAAATAAAGCGTTTAGCTAAATACGGCCGCGTCGGAAAAAGGGATTAAAATTAAATTTTTAATATTAAGGTCTTTGTCTTTTTTTGAAGTGTGTTGTGTAACTTTGTGTGGATGTGTTGATTTTTCCGTCAGGGGTTTAACTTGAAACCGCTGGTAGGCAATTAATTAGTTATGGGGAGACCGCAAGGACTGGAGAGAGATTTGCATCAGAATTCATTTCACGTTGTTTTTCAACAAAGGTTGTAATTTTAACGTTTATTTAACTAAATAAAAAAAATGTGTCAATGAGGTACAAATACAAAATAGTTTTTTGCGGAATGTTAGTTGGTAAATACATTAATGTTCTCTACATTCTGCTAAAAAAGCATAAAATATTTTCATTACCTAAAATCTAACATGCAATACTAGATCAAATTTATGTCTATCTAGATACCAAAAGTCACAATAAAAGTCTGCCATAGATTAGTTAAAGTGGCCTAAAAGTTATTTCCAGAATTCCTTGTAATTTAAATATGAAGTCAACAATAGAATAATAACATTTATCAATCAAAATTTAATAATCATAATTATCAAGGTTTTTAACATTATTCAGATTTTTATAATAAAACTAGACGTAATTTTATTACAAAAAAATGTTACTGTGGTTTAACAGTTATCACCAAAACATTATAGAATTACGATAACCTATTATAGAAATCTTATTATTGACTGCGTTGTTTCAATTTGGCCGACAATTTTTCTTGCCGTGAAAACCTTATTCGGATTAGTAAGAAAAAAACGGCTTAGTGCTAGTCAGACTCGCGCACCATCTGTATAAAATTAGACAAAGATCGATTTTGAGAACAGCGCCATCTATAGAAACCAAGAGGAAGCGTTTAACATTGACATTTAACGACATGACATCGGCGCTGTGAAGGTTACAAAGATGGCCGCTAGATGGCGAGCGCTGTCTGACAACGTTTGTTGTATGGGAGCCCCTTATAGCAGCAACAGACATACCTCATCTGTGAAAATTTCAACTGCCTAGCTATCACGGTTCAGCCTGGTGACAGACAGACAGACGGGGAGACAGACAGATGGACAGTGAAGTCTTAGTAACGGGTCCCGTTTAGCATCCTTCGGGTACGGAACCCTAAAAAAACTATTCTATCGGTCCAGCCGTTTCCAAGTAAAGCAACGATATTTTTTCAATTTTAGTTACAATCGATAGGTACCTTTATTGCATATAAAATTTGTAAAAGCAACTCTTCCACAAATTTTATTCAGATTGCATCGTTAATGGGTTACCGTAGGCACTGACTGAAAATCAGCGCTGAGGGATCACTTCCTCAGAACAACGCTGAGTCAGCTGCCTTTTGTGGCAATGTAGATACACCACAGGTTACATCTATGGTCCTGTTTTATTTATTCGTTTTGTCTGTTGTGTATTTAGTTTTATTTCTGTGTTGTGCATATTATGTTACTTATGTGCTTATTTTGTTTCTGCGATGTATCTTGTTGGTATAATAAATGTCTTTCTTCTTCTTCTTAAAAGAGCTTTCATACCCGTAGGTGTGTGTTGTTTGTCTACCGCAAGTTTGCTGACGTCAACTCGATCGTCATCTACAGTATGGTTATCCACAGTGTAAGTGATACCGTTATGTAGACTTTGATCTGCTCATCTCCACGATATAATTCCAATTATGTAGACAAAGAAGCACAAAAAGACATGACAGAAAGAACTTAGTGAATCTAACAGCACTGACTGATACGTAGAGTGAACACAGAAAAAAATAACTTCAAACAAACAACTCGCATTAGTACGACTGTCTCTTATGCAAAAAGACCCTTTTTAACAGCCGTAGAAGGATTATTTGGGGCTCAAAACGTCAGGGTAAAGAGCACCTTATACGTATGTGGTCGTAAGGTTGTTTTTTCACTAAAGTGTAGGATATTGTCTGAGACAGACGTTTAGACAAGTAACGCGTGTCTCATTAGATGGTTGCGAAGAACTTCTTTCGTGTTCTATGAGAGTGAGCCGTACGTATAGCTAGTAAACTACAAACCAAGTTTATCCATGTATTAAGAGAGGTTTAACTAAGTTATTCTTTGATTAAAAGTGGATCTCAAGTTTGTCAATATTTAGATACTTACCTATTTCATTTGCTTTTTCCTGAGAGTAAATATACAATTTTTAGAATTACTATTATAGTATGGGTTTATAATTCTTATATTAATGACATTAAATCATGACCTAGAGTCATAAATTCAGCAAACAAGCTACAAAACAAGTTTATCCGTGTATTAAGAGAGGTTTAGCTTAGCCATTCTTTGATTAAAAATCGATTTTAAAATCTCGTAAATTTAAAGGTACCTATTTCATTTCATTGCAGCTTTTCTTTGGGTGTAAACAATTTTAAAAAATACTTCCAAAGTCAAGAAATTGATAATAGTGGTTGATAATTCTTGAATTAATGAGTTAATTACCTACCTAGGACGAGCAAACAATTTCAGAGACGTTATTTTCATATTTTAATGATTTCATCATTAGTTACGTGACTTACAAAACTGAGCGTGCTTGCAGCTACTAACAAATGATGATGAAGCGAAAGAGATTTGTCAGAATCATGGCAAGTGGCAGGTGGTTTTTTTACCCCACCAAGACACAGGCGTGAGTTTACGTAAGCGTTTAAGTATGTTAAAAACATTTCGAGAATGGCATAGGTAAATTTATATAATTTGTTCAGGGTCGTTCATGCTAAATTGGCCAACTCTTTTCAATATTTTTGAGCTCAAGAGTCAAAAATTAAATGGCTCACTTCTGAATATAAATGTACCGACTTATTGTGAAACAAAAATATATTCACTTTTCCCGAAAAGTTGTGGTCCACAGAAGGCGCCACTGTCGTATACATAGCAAAGCATAACCTAACAAAACCGACAAAAAACACCAACCACATGCCACACAGACGAAACACGAACAGTTACGAGCACAAAGTTCCTGAGCAACACTACGGTTCAGCAACTTCTACTTGAGTTACAGGTCTATTCTTGAAACTGTTCGAAATCTCTCTGCATTACCTTTAACCGATTTCGCTATACAAGAAGAGAGAGAAAAGTCTTTATCTGTCACACTCTAGTTCGCTTTAATTGTTGGCCAACTCGATGACCATAATTCAGTTAGTCCTTGTAAGTCACCCTTGAGTGTATGTTATGCAAATAAAGTCAAGTGTATAAATTATTATTATCGTTAGTAAACGCTGCAGTGCCCGCAGTAGCTGCAGACATTCAAACGTTTATGTGCCCTTAAGCGACTAGCTTGTGGGTGATGATAATTAATGGTCCCATTCGATAAACCGATTTGGCGTTAGTGTGCATATTATGGCTTTCATAACCAACGTTTTTTGTAATGTTTCTGCCACATTGCAGGCATATGAGCATATCTTTTTGGAGTACTGCGCACCAAAACACCCTATTATCTATACAGGAAACTTGAGTTTTCGTCGAGTCAACGCATAGTTCACAAGGATAGGATTGTCATCCCTGTGCACCGAACGATATGGCTTTTCGAGGTAGTTTCCGTTTTGCGGCGTCCATATTTACTCATTTAATTTAGTTTATTATGGTGTTCCTCTATATTTCACATATATTAATTTAAAACTAATAATATATGTCAGTATTTTATGACGATATATATTTTTTTACTTTATTGTATGTATGTTATTGCATTTGATTTAATTCTTTTAACTGCACCACGGCACGCACTCCGTAGTACAGTTATGGGTTACTGACTGAAAATCAGCGCTGAGGGATCACTTCCTCAGCACAACGCTGAGTCAGCTGCCTTTTGTGGCAACGTAGATACACCACAGGCTACATCTATGGTCCTGTTTTATTTATTCGTTTTGTCTTTTGTGTTTTTAGTTTTCTTTCTGTTGTTGTGCATATTATGTTACTTATCTGCTTATTTTGTTTCTGTGATGTATCTTGTTGGTATAATAAATGTCTTTCTTTCGTCCTCTTTCTTTTCTTTCATATCATCAATGTAGTTGTAGATGTAGGTGGACGAGCTTTCAATGCGCCTCTCCTCGCGTTCGACTTAAACCGCCGAAGAGTTGGAGAGCAGGTACTGGATATAAACCCAGTAAAGACTATCACTGCCACGACATCACTTCAAGGATCTTGATAATTTGGGCCCAAGTGAACGATTCTCGAAACCTTACCATCTCAAAGTACACGGTTTTCTTCATTCCTCTTCATAATTGAAAAGCATCTACAAACAGTGCGTCTTAGAGAATAGCCCCGGAGTCCCGAGGCTCTCGCCAGTTAGCGAGCTGTTTTAATTAGTCACCTGTACGTATCGGATGTTTCTAATTAGATAACAAGTGTGTACACTTGCTTTGCTATTCGTTTACTCTACAGGTTAGTGGTTGAGCAAAGATTGCTTGTTAGATCGGCTGCATACATAGGTCTTGTACTAGCGTATGCAATTAAGTAGTTTACACAAATTCCACTGCAAGCTATGTATAGGCTTTCCCTCATTAATCACCACAGACATGATTAGATCTTTATCAGAGGGATTTGCTAAAGCTACTAAACTGTGCGATTTACATAGGAGTAGATATAATTAGGAATTTATCTAAAAAAGTCTCTAAAACCCAGATCCTGGTCTGATACAGGCGTGAGTTTATGTTATGTTGATGTTTTATTTCTAAAAAGAACCCCAGTTTACATAATATGAGCGATTGAAGATACAAAGATAGAATACATATCATCAAACGAAATTATAGGCGAATGAGTGAATTTTAACAAAGATATAGTTTGCACAGATACAATCTCCATGCTCACTGCAGATTGGCGATTTCAAACGCTATTACACTTGGTTTGCCTTAAGATGGTTTCCTTCACCGTTAGTTACTATAACTTCACAAATATACGTAATATAGAAAACAAAGTCATTGGTACATGCCGGGATTTGAACCCACGACCTCCCGACCGACATGTCGGCACGCTACGCCTCTTCTATGTATCCTGATATTAGTTCAGCAATCGATATATTTAGCGAGCGGATCATGGAACCCACGTCGGCTTTGCCAGAATGTCTTTTCATTTAGAGTCTGAATAGATTTTATTTACTATATCGTGAAGGCATTAATTATTACTTATTTGCTACGAGCGACGCTATGCTTATGTCGTGTAATTTTCCACTTTAAGGAGGAGAAACGATTGATAATTTGTTATTCAATAGAGGTATTTTAGATATTCAGACTAAAGCATCATGAATTGCCTAGTAGGTATAGTTCAGTCAAAAAACGAATGGAGAACTTGCAAATAAATGTTTTGCTTCCATTGGAGAGGCTACAAAAGACAAAATAATAGTGATAAAGATTTTTCTCTACGATTAAGACTTTCCTAATATCGATTCTAGTTACGTGATACAAAAATGACGTTTCAAATCAATCGATGTATACATATTTTGTAAATACATATTTTGACTTAATTGAAGTAAATTGAAGTGTTCTCGTTTTACTCTGTCCCTATTCTAGTTTCAAATACAACTCAATTCAAACTAAAACATTATTAATTTAATTCCGGATTCACCGGTCGGTTGCACGTCTCTGACTAATGCCTGGTTCCTAAATTTAACAAATCGTTAAATGGTAATCGCTAACTTATCCTTAACAAGCGTACCGTAACTTGAATAGCTGGTTGATGTTTAAAAAATTGTTAGGAACTTACAAATTGTTATCTCTATACATTTATCGTACGGTATGTTATTAGAAATCGTTATTAACATTAATATTTGAATAGACATTTTAACCATCCGTAAGCAAAACGAGACGTTCTTGAATATAGGAACCGGGCATAACCAACGACGCGAGCTCCGTCTCTACTCACGATGATTAA
This sequence comes from Yponomeuta malinellus, assembly GCA_947308005.1. NCBI lineage: Eukaryota > Metazoa > Arthropoda > Insecta > Lepidoptera > Yponomeutidae > Yponomeuta > Yponomeuta malinellus. The sequence continues at coordinate 5,883,631 of OX371006.1, read as the reverse complement.
CCTCAGCGAATCAGAGCGAAACCTGGTCGGACTCTTTCTACAAAAATCAAGTAAGTGAATACGGAATTACGAGTAAGTTGATAAAGTCAATGAGAGTTTGTAATTTTGGTACAATATTTTTTTGTTCAATTATTAACTAAAAAATTATATTTTACATGTTTCTGCTTTGTATTGACGCTGCTTAAAACCATGTTATGTGGTGTTAAATTTTAATGCCTAAAACCACATAATGTGTTAAATAGAATGGCCATTCCTGTACGCATGACAACAGTTCATCTATTGTGATATTAGAACGCGCATTTAATAAAATTATGTCAAAATGATATTTTTGAAAAATATAAACATTAGAAAATCTCACACAACAAAATTTGTTATAAGACACTAATATTAGATTAGCGGTGAAGGAAAACGTCGTGAGGAAACCTGAGTGTCTGAGCTATTAACATACTTCAGCGCTTGAATTCGCCCATTAAGCCCACACTCTTTCCCTGAGAGAATGCCTGTGCCCTACAGTGGGACGTATATATTCTGCTTATGTATTAGATGGACATGTTTTAGGAATTCACAAGATAAATCTGTACTTTTCCTGCCCGTGCTAATCCTGCCCTTGCCCAGAATTTGCTAGTGCCCACCGAGGATGTTAGGTTAGGTTTTACTTTTAATTTACTTTCTGAGGTTTCTGTCATCTCGGTGCTGGCTTCTGCCTTACGCACGATCAAAAGTCGAATAGTCTCCATTATGGTAAGTTTTCATTGCGATCCGGCTGGTTATTTAATTTATGTGAGAATTGCTACTTGAGACACTTCTTCTATACCAATAAAAAACTAGCTCATCATTTGTTTCCTATCTCGATTTGTCCCAATAGAACAATTTATTATTCATCACGAGTAGATCTTCCTCTTTTCAAAGATAGTAATACAACTTTTATGTTGAAAGCCTCTACTCTGTTCAATCAATATCAAATTCAGCTAACAATTTTGGTAGCCACAAGTGTAAACACGTCGCTGAGTCGGACCCGACCAACAATGGGTTCCGTACATAAACATAAATATAATATTACGTACTACAATATTAGGTAAATTACGTTTTATGCAAACCTTGTCCTGAAAATCACGAACTCATTAAATTATTTAAAATTTTTGTAGTTTATTTTGTTCACGTGCTTACTGCTTCTCCGTCTCTCCAAGGTTTGCTGGAAGAAATCTCCTACAGTGGTAAGCTCGCCTAAGTGCATGTTATTTCTTACGTAACGTCCTGTTAAACGTTTCGTGTGCAATAAAGTATAAAAATTATAAATTACTTCCACACAGCCAATGAATAAAAAAAACAGAAGTATTTCTTCCTACAAGGTTCACTCTCAAAAACGGCACCTGTCTTCTCGATTAGTCTATACCAGTGAAATGAGCGCAAGATGTGCTGTAGATTAAATCACTCTGTACAATTACAACCAATGTTCATTCTGTGCGCCATGTGTGACGACGTGAACGTTGATTGGCCGATAGTAAATGACACCGTAACTTATGATTGGTTTTATACGAAAACCTCAATCCATTGACTGCATGATGTATAATCCGTCGAAATATCTGAATGCCTCGTAATATGGCAATCTGACGGTGGCAGGTGCATAGATATTTTGCCGGATAATACTAAAATCGCTCCGATTGGTAACACAATTGAGAAGCCCCGCCCGCCTTCCCACAATTGAACGTGGGGTCATTCTTAGCGCTAGTAAGACATCTATGTTTTTAATGATCACTGCACACAACACAATCACTTGTTCTAGTCCCAAACTAGATTACTCTGTGCTATGGTAACCAGGCATGGGAATTACAAAGCTGGAAATACACCGACTGAGGCCATTTGTACAAATTTACGGGGGCCCCCCGTGGGAATCTAACCCCCATGGTAATCAGACGTAATACCGCTAGATCGACGAGGCAATCGTGGTATGTGAACATTTCAAGCGCTGAGGTATGGAACACCTCAGATGCTCAGGTTTCCTCGCAATGTTCTCCTTCACACTAGTGGTATTGCCACTACAAATTCACAAATGTACATGTGATTTTTTAGTAGAAACGAAGAAGAAAATATACCTAACGTACATTCCTTCTTTGTCACTATACTTTCGGGTGCGGAAAGGTTTTCCGGAAGGTACGGAACCCTAACTCTAAAAAGGCGGCCCGTGTATTGGCATTTCACGTGGGATAACGAGGTTTGCCGACCTTCCTAAGGGGGTTTGCTACGTCTACCACTAACTTCAAATGGCATAGATGGCTTTGGTAGATGATAATTTAATATACCTACATCAAACTATCGACGCTTCATCAACCGACTTCAAAAATTGTAGGAGGTATTTTTAGCGATCATTTCTTACAAAGTTGTCTGATTTTGTTCATTATTTTTATTATAGAAGGGGTATTTCAAAGGTTCTATTGATTCAACCTATTAATTATATCAATAGGTTGTTTTTCATTAATATAAGAATAACATAAACAAACCACATAACACAATGCCTTGTCCTCGTCCCAAACCAGTGTAACCTGTGCTATGGTAAAGAGGCACGCATGACATATGACAAACGTGGAACAACACCCAGATTGAAGCTTTTTCTACAAATGTAAGGCGGCCCCCAGTGGGAATCGAACCCACGACCTCTGTCGTGGTAATCAGACGCGATACCGCTAGACCAACGAGGCAGTCGAATATTGTACTTTATCATATCTAATTGGTCTTATTGAATTTCTGTTAATGTAATCTCTGTGTACAATAAAGGATATTCTATCTATCTAAGGAAGGAACTCAGAATGAACTTTTGCGACCCAATAATTTCCTGATCATCCGCTGGCAAACTTTGAAAGTCATGGACACAATACAAAGCACGCCAAATCTACGGGCAATAAATCTAACGTCGCGAAAAACGTAGTCGAAAGATTTATTCCGCGAACTGCCTTCGCTCAAGATTTCACTTTTAGGATTATGTACTTAGTGAGATCTCGTTACCATCTCCTTATGTTACTTGTAGCTAAAGTGGTCCATATGGTCGAATGAGCGTCACTAACTTCGTAACAAGAACTTTTTTGGTCTCATCATCATCATTATCAGCCATTTGACATCCACTACAGGACAAAAGCCTCCCTCATGGTTTTCCAAGTTTCCCGGTCTTGTGCCGCCCGCATCCAGCGCCTCCCTGCCACCGTAACCAGGTTGTCAGACCGTCTGGTGAGGGGTCTGCCCACGCTGCATCGTCCGGTCCGCGGTTGCTAGGTCAGAACTTTTCAGCCCCAACGGCCATCAGTTCTCCGAGCTTTGTGCCCCGCCCACTGCCACTTCAACTGAGCAAAACTGAGGTTCTTCTGCGGATCTCCTCATTTCTGATGTGATAAGGTAGTGAAACTCCTAACATAGCTTTCTCCATTGCTCGTTGGGTGATGAAGCCTAAAGCCTACTAAAGCCTTTTCGGAAAACTTCCTATTGGGGAGGCTGGAATTCATCGAGTTTGCGTGCGAGGCGATTCGAAATGACTCTTGAGAACAGCTTCTAGACATGGCTCAGAAATGGACGGGTCTATAATTCTTTAATAGGTTTTATCACCTTTTTAGTCCAATTTTAATTATTTCTACCAGGTGATAGTAAAGAAGGGTTATGTTTTTCGCTCGTGTATCTGTATGTGTGCAAGTAGTATGTTTACTTATGACCTCGCAAAAGCCAAACAGCTGGACCGATTTTCACAAATTATGCATCAAATTAAAGATATTGAAAACGCGACTGTCACGAGATATATGGAATCATGAAAAAATAAAACGGCAAACGTCATCTATCAAAATAAAAAATTCGTCTGTTAAGATGAATCTAACGACACTTCTCAAGCCAAAATCCATGAAGCCGTTTAGGCTAAAGAGTGTACCAAAGAAATATACAAACATACATACACTCGAAAAGCATAACCCTCGTTCCTGCGCAGTCGGGCAAAAAGGCTTAAATAAGGTGTAAACTCACTTACAAGAGTCAGAAGAAGTTGTACGGCAAAACGTCCTCAGACTCGGTGGAGCGATAATCTTCGCAAGGCGGCTGGCAAGAGCGAATAAGAGTAGCCGAGGGGCCGTGCTCAGTGGCGTGCAATAAAAGATGCCTATGTCCAGCAGTGGACAATCGTAGGCCGATGATGATGATGACGATGAACGCTAGAAAGGTCCCAATTTCTTGTGCTTGAAATTTCAACAGACTCATTTAGGCCTTTTTAGTTTTCGTCTAGTTTGTTTGAAACCCTATTCACACTTGTCCGAGTTTTTATGATAATATTTCCATACATTATAACATATTTTTGTTTTCTTAAGTCTGTTTTTCGCCATCTTAGTGCACTCAGACCGAGTGAGCTAAAATGGCTACTCCAATACTACTCGTATCGTGTAAGATGGCCGGTGAACACGAGTAGCTTTCGAGTAGATAAAATAGGTCACTCTAGCCGAGCGCTCTAAGATTGTGAAAACGCGAATTTATGGCCGCGGTGTCGGATACTGTAACTAAGCTTATGTAAATAAATAAATAAATCGTGGTTTCGAATCTCGGCATGCACCAATGATTTTGTTTTTCTAAGTTAAGATAAGATTTTTTACATTTGGGTGAAAATTTACGTACATTTGTGAAGTTGTAGCAGCAATGCCACTCTCTAACTGTGAAGGAAAACATCGTGAGGAAACCTGAGTGTCTGAGGTGTTCACATACCTCAGCGCTTGAAATTGCTGAGCCGCGGTGGGCACCGGTGTTTATTAAGCCTCACCCTTTCTGAGAGAAGGCCGTTAGACGTTGTTAGACGTTTCAACTTTGATAATCTCTAAATCTAACAACGCTGTTGATAAAGGTTTGTGGATATGCGGAAAGTGGATATCCGCGTTCCCGATAACAGCCAAAACGGAAAACTAAATTTATTTAGTTACGTACCTAACCGATTTTCTGTTAAAACAATTCCGACAATGAAAGTCCATATTTCATTCGATTATTGCGCTTAAAGCGCAACGGTTTAAAGCAAATGAACCAGACCATACTGGGATGCAAAAATGTTATCTCTCAATAAAGCGCGAAACATGGAGTTACGCTTGTTGTGAAGTAAAAAGAGTTTGTACAATAAAGAAATATTTATTAATAAACATTTGATTCCGTCCATTCTGAATCAATCCGTGTGGCGCTGGATTAAGAATAGCGTCACACCATTTCCTTCCGTGGATGTCGTAGAAGGCGACTAAGGAAATCAATTACTTACCAGGAGCCGGGAAGCAGCGTCTTCCTGAGATTCCAACCGCATACTGCGATCGCCAACCCGCCTGCCAAGCGTGGCGATTATGGCAAAACCTCTCATGGCTATGAAAACCACGAAGGAGGCCTATGTCCTGCAGTGGGCGTCAAATGGCTGATGATGATGATGATGAAACATTTGATACTTTTATAATAATAGTTTATTGTATCGAAAGGTGCATGCGGAAAATTAAGTACTCATTAGAGTAACTTCATCGTCTTTTTTTATTTTTTATTTGTGTCTTATTATAAAATTCACAGGATGGTATAAGTGCTGGGCAAGCCAACTCCATCTAAAAACCAATGTCCCAGGCACTGCAGCGTCCGAGTGGTCCCTTCACCCATCTAGTCTAGTATATTATATGAGTGAAGATACCACTGGACACCGTACCTATAAATCATCTCATTACGTACAAGCAAAGGGCAGTTATTTTTTTAATTTTTAAAATTAATGAAAACATGACTCCTTAAAACACTCCTCGAATTCCGTTTAAATAGTCTGTACTGAATAGAAAGAATTTGTCATAGACTATTTAAAGTGCAATTTTTAATCCTGTTTTGTAAATAATAGATACCGTTTGTTTTTGCATTGAATTCTAAATGCTTTTACATAGTAAGGATGAAAACACATAAAAATATTATTTTACAAGATAGCTTAAATATTGATGAGTATTATAGATGATATGAGTACCTTGGACGTGACAGTTTACGTCCGATTTGTATGGATCATTTTTAGGGTTCCGCACCCAAAGGTCTGTATGTCTGGCTATCTGCATGTCTGTCACCAGGCTGTATCTGATGAACGGTGATAGCCAGACAGTTGAAATTTTCACATATGATGTATTTCTGTTACCGCTATAACAAGAAATACCAAAAATCGAATGAAATAAATATTTAACGGGAGCGCCACTACAACAAACGTTGTCTAAAGATAGCCCTCGCCATCTAGCGGCCATCTATGTAACCTTCACAGCGCCGATGTCATGTCGTTAAATGTCAATTTTAAACGCTTCTTGTTGGTTTCTATAGTGGGCGCTGTTCTCAATGTACCTTGTTGAATGTTGTATAGATAATAGTACGGAACCCTACGTGCGCGAGTCCGACTCGTACTTGGCCGGTTTTTTTACATATGTTATTGCTATAATTACTTTTCCACAGGTCATATACGTAAAATATTAATTACAGAGAAAAATCTTTGTCACGATTATTTTTAGGGTCGGCCAGAGGCGGCTCGTCTTATAGAGCGCTGGTGCAGTGCACTCCCACAAAAGTAAGTAACTAAGTACATTACTTAATAAAAAAAAATCTAAATTTTATCTGCTACCTACCACCTATAAATTTTTAAACCTATGCACACAAAGACCTACACACATTATAGTAGTTTACTAGAAATAATTAACTACGTACGAAGTTAAAATGTTTTCAAGCATAAGATTTGGTGTCAAGGGAGCGCCAGCGATTGCGCTCCTATGTAACAAAATTCATTACAATGCCTAGTACTAAATTCAATGAGTGCGAAAGAGAAACATTGGAACGGCCCGGTACGTGAAACAAAAGATTTCATATGAGAAATGAGCCTAATCTGGAGCGCCGCTCATGCGCTACGTTGCCAAATGGTGCGAGGTAACAATGCGGTGCACGCACAGTGCAGCTAATTTTGAGCTGTTGCCGATCTTAGTAAACAAACAAACGCGTCCCACCAATCTAATCAAGTAATCACATCAAGTCAGTCGATCACTTTTCGCGCGAATATCTACGACAGTTTTGTGTTATTCCGCTATTTAAATTAGTTTCTGTGCGTTATTTGTGCTGAAAATGGAACAATACAATGTATGTTATATTAAAAACTGTGAAAAGACTTTAGAAAAGCGTCTTGACCTAAAATCAAAGGGGCCACCACGGCCTGAACTCGCCCTGACACAAAAATGTGCTTCAAAAACTAAAACTTTTACGCGTGTGTTTAAACCCGAACAAGTTGCCCAACTAGCAAGATTTTTCAATCTTTTTGTGAACACCCATAAAATAAAATCACGAGCCGCCTCTGGGGTCGGCGGAGTAAAGACTAAAGCACATAAATCCAAAACACAATTTTTGAGGCAGTAAGAAAACGTATTATGAAATTACTCTATAACATTTTTATTATCTTAATTTCATTAACGGAGAACTGTCATGAATCAATGAATTGGACATACAAGTTTCTTTTTAACAAAAAATAAACAAATTACTTTTTTAATTAATAATGTTGCACAGAACAATAATTTTATGCCAGTTTCACTTATGCTCTTTAGTCCGCCGAGACTTGATTTATCTTTTAGTATGGCCTGTCGGATGAGAGTACCTAATAATTTTGTCAACTACCTACCATTATTGTCGTTGAATTTATTCAGTAAACTAAACGTCGAAGAGCTGTGCGCTTTTCTATAATATTAACAGTGAACAATTTCTATTAGCAGCGATTTTTAGTAATACAAACTCTAACCCAAATTATTCGCCGGTAACGTTTCTCGGAAACATAATCGCTGAAAATCCTTGTAATATAACAATGCCTAAGTGATTTGCAGAAAGGGAATTCCCGAAACGAGACGCGTTACTTTTTCTCTTACGAAGTTAAAAGTGCTTTTCGATAAGCAAATAACAAAACGCAAGTTGATTTGTTTGTTGATTGATTGTTGTGTACACGGTATATAAGTAAAACTTTTATTTTATCCATTCTTGTGATGTGTCGTGTTGTTACTACTAACTTTTTCTTTTTTGTAATCCCTAGTATACTTTAATAATAAAACCGGAGAGTGCGAGTCGGACGCGCGCACAAAGGGTTCCGTACCATTATCTATACAACATTTAAATATTTCAAGCGTCTACATGTTGCCGTTATTAATATCGAACAAAAAACGGCAAAAAATACGTTTGCTGTATGGGACCTCACCTGAAATATTTATTTTATTCTCCTTTTAGTTGTTTTTGTTGTTATAGAGGCAATAGGATTACATCATCTGTGAAATTTTCAACTGTGTAACTCTATCACGGTTCATAAGGTACAGCCTGGTGACAGACGGACAGACGGACGGATGGACGGACAACGGAGTCTTAGTAATAGAGTCCCTAACCTTTTGGGTACGGAACCTTAAAAAACCAGCCAATGATGAGTCGAACTCCTGTTAAGCCCCGAGTTAATCCACTGTCAACTGCTGTTTGCGCGCGCAAATATCAACTGACAGCTGTTATTAGTGTACAAGAAACCGGGGGGTAAGAGTAGCACTTGGCCATTTTTTTTGCTCAAATTCCATGCTAATTTTCTAGCACAGTCAACCTACGCTCCTGGAATTCGTAGCTTCAAGTGTTATAAGTGTAATATCATAAAATGCTTCGCAAACAATAATATGAATGAGGTTAAAGTTCACAGTATTGCCAATTATTACTTCGCGGTACAGTGGGTCCACAATGATAAATGAGTTCGAGAAAATTTAATTAAAACTACATTTCGTTGGTCGAGCCATGAAATTAACTGTGCAGAAGTAGAGTTCGCCAACCCGCCTGCCAAGCGTGGCGATTATGGCAAAACCCCTCATGGTTATGAAAACCACGAAGGAGGCCTATGTCCTGCAGTGGGCGTCAAATGGCTGATGACGATGATGATGAGAGTTCAATTGTACAGGCTTATTTAAAAAATTGGCAAGACTTGAAACATCAAAAATATGTGTTTGGCAACAACTTTTGTTTTGAGTTTCTTCTCAGAAATGTGTTTTCAGAAATATCAGGGCGTACGTTTTTTGCAAAAAGTTTCAGACCAATCTCTCAATCATATTCATAGTGATTTTTAGGACCCATGGCCGTAATCCAAGGATGTTTTAGCCACGGGATATGACATGACCAACGTTTTGTAGGAAAACACATGCGACCAACTTCTGAGGGGCGGGAGGAAGCTGTTACTGTCAATATGTCACTTTAGAGCTTGCAAATGTCGATAAAAATATTATCGATAAATGATGAATGAACGAAATTAATGGATGAGGAATAAGGTAAACTCTATGCAGTTGTAGGTAGTTCGTAGGTAATAAAGAAGTGCTCGTTAGTAGTTTAAGCTTGTTTTATTTTGTAAGAACCCATGTATGTATCGTGATTATTTGCAGTCGAATACTGCAGTGAAACGATTTACCAGTCGAGTGATTTAGACGGAATTTGTCGGATAATGTCCAAAATTAACAAAATAGATACTACTAAATAAATGACTTTCATGCAACATAAATCACTTGGACTGGTCACAAACTGGGATACCTTGTGCTATGGTAACCAGGCAAGGGCAATAATCTAATAATAATGATATGATAGTCTTACAAATCAATTATTTGGTCTTTTAACTTCTAAGGTTGCATAGGGACTCAATTGCAGACTTTCACTACTACTGGTTATAACAATACTTAAATACACAAATTCTGGCAAATGCAGTCTTGGGAAACCATTTTATATACTTTTCTCTGTTTTGTTGCGGTTTGGTTGTATTATTTAGATTCGACATGAATGCTGCATATTCTGTGGTATTTGGTGGGAATCTATATTTGCTCTCTACGAACCGTTTCCACCCATTTTTTTTTCGTGATGGATAAATATTAAAAAACTTCCACATAACAAAATCGCTTGTCCCGGTCCCAAACTATACTCTGTCTATAGTAACTAGGCAAGGACATCATAAACATGGAACTATACCCAGACTAACGACACGTGTACAAATTTACGGCGGCCCCCAGTGGGGATCGAACCCACGACCTCCGGCTTGGAAATCAGACGTGATACCGCTAGATCAACAAGGGAGTTGACAGCGAGCGATCGAAAAAAAAATGTGAAGTCGAATATCGAAATATTTTATCAACTGTGTCAAGCCCTATTGCAAGAAAAAAATACTCATAAAGAACGGAATGAAACATTAGCTATTTTGTTGTAGTAATTTTTACGCAGTGTTGCGTAGGTACTTCGTCATATTTTGCACATTTTCTTGACGCTTTTCCTCGAAAGTCTGATGTGACACTGACAATAAAAGTTCAAAACCGTGGTCATTCAACCACGGTAAGTGGCGCGCGGGGAATAGGCGGAAACGTCAACTGTGTGACGTCTAATGGGTAAAACGTTCTTGCCGTGAACCTCGTGATCAGAGGTTCTCGGTCGTGGGTCCTAAGAATCATTATTAGGATTAAGAGATTGGTCTTACAATTTATTTCAGAAACTATCTTAAAAAAAATTCTTTGGAGGAAAATGGATTTTTGCCATTGGTGGCGCTACTTAATGGAGCCCCTTTAGTTATTATACTACAATAAAAAAAAATCATTACATAAAATTTGTCTTCTTTTAGACCTAATAATTATTAAGTGGTCTTTCTGTAGACAAGTTAGTGCGAAAATGTTTGGTATAATCCTGTAATATCTGGTAATCCAGTTTCAGCTGCGATTTATTTTAATGTTCGTGTTTATTTAAACAGGCGTAGTTATAATTTAATTTGCAACTGTCCCATCGACTTAATCTTATCGTTTCCATCGAATAGAAATATTGACCGGGTTTATAAAAAAAAGGCCAAGTGCGAGTCGGACTCGCCCACGAAGGGTTTCATACCACTATCTATACATCTGAATATTTCAATCGTCTACCAGTTGCCGTTATTAATATCGATCAAAAAAAATGACAAAAAAAAATCACGTTTGCTGTATTGGAGCTAATGAGAGATTAAATACTTATTTTATTCTGTTTTTAGTATTTCTCAATATAGCGGCAACAGAAATACATCATCTGATACAGCCTGGTGACAGACAGACAGATAGACTATCCAGTGAAGTATTAGTAATAGGGTCCCGCTTGGCACCCTTCGGGTACGGAACCCTACAGAGATGTTTCAATATCAACCACAGAATACTTCATTTCTTTGGCATCCCAAACAATACACACAAGACCTGATAAGTGGTACAAGACCTCTGTGTAAAAAAGCCTATTATAACATTAAGGATTATTTGGAAGACAAGGATGTCTGGTATTTAAATAATGTTAACAGGAACGATTGTATCTAGTGTAGTGTAACTTTAAGTTGAAAACTCTGTTAATTAAGCAAACCTGTTTTGAAAAGAATAGATGTGGAATTTCTTAGTTAGCTTCTTCTCCGCATAATCTATTAATTGTGAAGCTTTGACGTTCATTAAGTAAACTTTTTGTTTTTATAGTGAACAAAATTTTTTACTTTAACTTTGACTTTGACCAGATAAGTGGTACAAGACCTGATAAGATAACCTGATAAGTGGTGTTGTAAGATTCAAATCGCACGAAAGCGCAGCCGCACGCCCAGAAGGTTCGAAACAAATCAACCACATCCGACCTAATACCTGCTCAGGGCCCAGAGTACATTCAGGGATTATAAACGGTAGGAAATATTGGAAAAAGGTAACAATTTCCATGTAAAAGCGAGATTTATGAGTGAACCCTTCTTGTGCTTTGACTCATTTTTCAGGAAATTGCTTGCGACTTTATTGGGCTATATATCTGCGCTATAGAGTCTATAAGGTCGCTGCTGAGACTTAAGGCTGTTCTTACGTGGCGCATGCTATGTCGCTCGCACAATTTACCATTTTTAAACATGGCAATAATATGAATAAACTTTTGATAAATGTGATCTGAGGGTTCGATGCATATTACGGACATTTTAAATATATTATTGTTTTTGGAAAACAAAAATTAATTTAAAATGTCCGTAGTTCATTATTATTATTATTATTATTATTATTATTATTATTATTATTATTATTATTATTATTATAGCCATTTATTTTCCCAAACAAATTGTCATTTTTTTTTTTTTTGCAATACTTTAAAATTAATCTTATTATTAAATAAATAAAATAAGAGATAGTGAGTCAAGTACATACGAAGAGGATGAAGGAAGAAAGATTGACGAAACAAATATATCGAGTGAATGTGGGTGGAAGGGCCAGTAAGGGACGACCCAGACGGACATACTTCGACCAAATAGGGGATGCATTAGCAAAGGGCAAGATAAAAAGTACCCGAAACAGGCGTGCGTGCATGCAACGACTAATGAATGTTGAGGAAGCGAAAGTGATCTGTCAGGACCGTAGCAAGTGGCAGTCCCTTGTCTCTGCCTACCCCTCTGGGATACAGGCGTGAGTTTATGTTATGAGTCAAGTACGATAAGTAGTATTAGCAGCAGCTTCGCGCGAGTCAAACTTCGGGTTAACGAAGTAGACTGCTGAATTAATGAGGGTGAGTTCGCGGCAAGAAGCCTATATACTTGTGTGGAGCTCAAGTAGCACGCTTGCAGCCACCAAACACCGAGTGGGTTATTTTTTAGGTGACAACGTGTTTTGTTTTCGCCATTGATTTATGGTGCGCCGAGCAAAAAACTCATTTTATACGTGCACGAAGAAGAAAAGTATATTTCGTATATACCTACTCCGTTCCGGTTCGGTTATAAGCACAATTACAAATCACTAAACATTGCCTAGGTTAGTCCCGCTGGTTCGGTTTCATTGAACACTTTTCATTGACATAGGGGAAGTATAAGCAAAGGCCAGCAAGATAAAAAGTACCCGAAACCGGCGTGCGTACATGCAACAACTAATGAATGTTGAGGAAGCGAAAGTGATCTGTCAGGATCGTGGCAAGTGGCAGTCTCTGGTCTCTGCCTACCCCTCTGGGATACAGGCGTGAGTTTATGTATGTATGTATGTGCAGGTATAAACTTTTCCAGTGTAAAGTTAAGATTATAATCGTTTGTGCGAAACCCTGAAAGCGCGAGTCCTGCTTGCACACTCATTTGATAAAAAATCAATAGGAATGCAGAAGACTTTGGAATTTTTTTTGTCCATTTTTTCTCCAAAATGATTTAGACTTTACAATGAACACTTCTACATACAAATAAATTTTATGACAAGACCATGGTTCTGAAATAGCCAACGAAATGTCAGCTATTTCATGGTATTTCCAAAATAAAAGCTTAATTCATGAGTTAAATTTCATCACCATCATCAGCCATTCGACGCCCACTGCACGACATAGGCCTCCTTCGTGGTTTTCATAACCATGAGGGGTTTTGCCATAATCGCCACGCTTGGCAGGCGGGTTGGCGATCGCAGTATGCGGTTGAAATCTCAGGAAGATGCTGCTGCCCGTCTCCTGGTAATTGATTTCCTTAGTCGCCTTCTACGTCATCCACGGAAGGAAATGGAGTGACGCTATTCTTAATCCGGCGCCACACGGAAATTAAATGAGTTGGGTTAAATTTAAAGTTGTCATGAGTTAAATTTAAAATTCCCTTTCCTGGCCCTATATTACGCGCACCAAAACCTTAGCGATTCCAATCGTGTAAGTGTCAAATTAGTGTCTATGGAATTTGACAGTTAGACAATTGGCATCAGTTATATTTAATTAGGCCCATCGACCTTTCGCAACACCTATATTATTCGGTCTTATACCTTCTGTCTTAATCCGGATATTATTACTTACATAATAAAAAAAATGCAAACCTTCATAATTGTTATTTATTTTTCACTACCAATACGAAAGAACTGTTAATGAATCTATAATGTGTACTTAGGTAATTCTAGCTAAACTTAATGGTAGCTGTTCTGTTCTCAATCCAGTAAATAATTAATTCATCTATCGACTCGTCTGGGTTAATATTTCTCTTTAGCCTATTTTAAGTGCTTACTCAATTTATTAATTTAACTGATGAACTCCTAATTGACAAGTATAAACTAAAAATATTTAAAAAAGTTTGCAAATAACAAATTGTATTAAGTGTTAAGGGCTAACAGCCAAAACCTCGGGTAAAGTACAAGACCAAAAAGGGCATAAACTTGTCGTTTTTCCGAGGCATGCAGTTGGCCGCGGCAAACATTTTGCGAATTGTTGTTTCAGACGAATCGCGTTTTTATGAATAAAACCGATCAAACAATTACTCTGTTCTAAGCATGCCAACGCTGAAAGGACAAATCGAGTGGGGATGTGCCTACAATAAAGACAAACAAAGCATCCACGATATTTAAAACAAACACGCGGAAATTCGAATAGGCTTAATGAATTCCGTATTCAGATCGAAAACAATCGAGCCCAAAAAGTTATTAATGACCACGCAGATGCCGCCCACCAAATGTGTTACCCTTTTTAAAATGAGAGTTTAGACAGCTCGATACTTGATGAAACTGTGAGTTTCATTTCATGTGCAATTCTCATAAAATAGCCTACAAAAACCTATACTAATCCAATCCACAACGCTGCGGTAAAGACGCGGCAACTGGTAAACCCCAGATGCGTTTCATAAAACTACAGTTCATAGATACTTTATTATGACAGTTTGTGATATACAAGGAAAAGAGAGAAAAGAAAGAAAGAAAGAAAGAAAGAAATTTGTTGGGACAAATTTAACACATCACAAGAAAAAAGTCATAACAAGTAACATAATTAAACAAGTACAAAGGAAAAACAAGTTACATAAATACAACATAGGACAAGGCAAAGTCGGAGCGTCAGTGTGCATCCTGTGGATGACGACGTAGCCACAGATTAAATAAACTGCCTCTGAAAAGTGTTTTAAAGAATCATGTTTTTATAAATAAGACCGTTATTCTACGAATCAGCTACGCAATGTGCCTGTACATTAGTAATTATTGCAGTACTTAAAACACTCTTCAGAGGCAGCTTATTTAATCTGTAGTTACGTCTTTTCCTTGTAAAATCTCCACCACAGACTATTTTAATTTGCGTTTATTGAGTGTTTTGAGGAATCGTGTTTTTATAAGCAAGACCGTTAGTCTTTCTACTTATTAATCTGTGCGTTAGTCAGCTATGCAAAGCACATCGAATTGTCATTGTAAACCATGAATGGTAGTTTTAAGAAATAAACCCTTCGGGATACAGGCGTGAGTTTATGTATTTGTATGTAACGACTCGGTATGTTTTCTATATGGTGAATTTCTTAACTGTTGAAGCGGTAACTTTGAAATTGACATAGAAATAGACATTGTCAGGTAAATTGTAAATCTTACAAGGAATACACATAAACTGTAGTTCCAAGACTTAGCCCGTCTACGTCCTTTGTGGGGCACTACTATTCATGTACGGTGCCCGGGAATAGTGCCATTATGCCCGGTTACAAACAAAAGAGGCGCGCACTAGCTGAGCGGAGTCCTCCAATATTTCCGGTTATAAGTCGGTACAATACACCAATAGCACTACGTACGCTTTAATAATAATCCCAATGGGGAACTTGCGTCAAACTTTAAGTAGCATTGCTTTTATACCATAGAAGACATCAAACTCAAGAAAAAAAAATAACACTATAAAATATTTTTTCGGCGTTTTCAGCGTCCCAACAAAATTCGAAAAATCAGGTTACTCTAATAATAAAAAAACATTAGATTTCGTTTTTTCATTGAATTTTAAACGTTTTCTATGACGGGTGTAAATGCAAAAAAACATTGATTTTCGAGATAACTCGAATATTGATAAAAGTTTCATACATAATAACGTGTTACGTGCAAGTTGTAACGTCATAGTTTGGATCCGATTTGTATGGCGCGTTTTTCTACCACGTGACCATACTGACTTTTCGACAGGTCATATTATGAAAGGTATTAGTCGTAGAGAAAAAAATAACCACATTCATTTATGTTTTAACATGGCTTCTCCAATTACATTAAATAATTTTTTTATGCAAGTTCTCCATTACAGTTGATGGATTACAAAGACTTTTGTTATACTTAATTATGGGTTTTGTCTCAAATTTAAATTTATTAAAATATCACAGTGTACATAGCATAATCAGCCTATATGCGTCCCACTGTAGGGCACAGGCCTTCCCTCAAGGAGGGAGTATGGGCTTAATCACCACGCGTGCCCACCGCGGATTAGCGATTTCAAGCGCTGAGGTAGGCGCTCAACCAATGTTGCATCCTTCAAACATAGAATTTATTTTTTCGTATGTAATTTACCTATTCAAAAAGCATTTATGAATCTGCCTCATTGGTCTAGCGGTGTCACGTCTGATTACCATGCCGGAGGTCGTAGGTTCGATTTTCACTGGGGGCCGCCGTACAATTATACGAATGGCTTTAGTCTGGGTTTATTTCCATGTTTGCGATGTCCTTGCCTGGTTACCATAGCATAGGGTATCCTAGTTTGGGACTAGGACAAGTGATTGTGTTGTGTGGACGTTTATTATTATTATTATCATACACCCTGTACTTTTGTACAGGGTGTATGATAATAATAATAAACGCCACTACAAAGCAGAAAAAAATATATTCATAAAATGATCTGTCAGGATCGTGGCAAGTAGCGGTCCCTGGTCTCTCCCTACACCTCTGGGATACAGGCGTGAGTGTATGTTATGTTATGTTTATACTTAGGCCGATATTCAGAAACACAGCGTTGAGCTACACTTAACGTGCACTAAGCTGAGCATCGTTTGAGCAATCTCAACAAAGACTCAAGAATTTTGTATTCACAGTCAATATCTCGACTCGAACTCAGCTAAGCCACAGCTCAAGCTAAACTTACTCGAGCGTGTAATCTGTGGTACAGTTTTCGACTTTACCGGTCTATATTATCTGTTAACGCTACTTACATGAAAGGCATACTATTGTATTGATTATTATCCACAGGATTGAATGAGATGACAACAAATATCGAAAGTTTTACGCGCGGTTATACTTTATTTTGACTTCTCATTACTCTAAAAACCAATGAGGAATGAAATACATATGTTTACTAGGTCTTTGCTAAAAACACAATTTAACTTTTTGAAGGAAAATGAGCATGCAAAATGTCAAATTGTGAATAAAAAAAAGGTTACCTACTTCACCACAGGTTAGTTAGATTTCTCGAATTGACTACAGGTGTCGCTACTTTCTTCGTCATTGCCACCTTGAGTCTGAGCTAAGTCGCCGAAATCCACTACTCAGTCTCAGCTTAGCTTGCGCTCAATTTTTGTTATCTCAAACTCAACTGTGAATACAAAATATCCCTGAGACTTTCATTTTGACAGTTGGAAGACCCGGACTCACATTGAGCTCACGCTCAAAATCGTTTCTGAATATCGGCCTTACTTATTTTAAAAACATTGTGACTTGAAGAAAAAAAAGTGTTAGAACAAATTGTTGTAAATGACAAACTGTAACTAACATGTTTCAATAATTGCGCATTTTATAAGTAATCAGGGGGAAGTATCCCTGTATACGTACCTACTCTGAAAAGGAAACTTATCTGAAAAGGATAAAAACGGAAGCCTTATCCGAGTAGAAGAATCACTTTGTTGTACATACTTCTAAATAGATTCTGTCAAAACAATTTTTCTCAGACGGAACTTACTACCCAAAGAATGTCAATACGCTCACAATGAAAGCCACAACTTCAACAGTACACGAAAGACACCAAGTACGTACGTACCTACTTACCAGTTTTCTTTCAGTTATGATTTATTCATGATGCAAAATACTTCCCTCAGAAGTTCTTTTCCGTTCGGAAACTAGATTCCTCCACAATTCTTCAGCGAAAAGGCCTTATATTATTATTCTACCGAAAAAGTCGCAGCTACAACTAGTTTATTATATTCCGGAGCCCTCCTTTGATCTAGGCGAGCGAGGCATAAACGATGAAGATGACGTCTTAGGACTAGAGCAAATCAAAATAGGGGTAGAGCTAGACACTCGATAAGATTCTCTTGTGTGTTGGCTTCATAGAGGAGTACAATTTTGGTTCTACTCATAAAAGTATAGGCAAGTAACGAATGCCACTGGAAGGCACAGCCTTCTGTCCATCTCTCTTGTTACTTATTCTCGCTCATAATTTGCATTAGTTAAAAACTTATCAGATAATAAACCATTCTCCTGCGTAGGACGTTTTTTTGTATTGTAGGTATTGTATTTATTTATCTTTTGGTACATTTTATACCCTTAGACACGTCATTACATGAAGTAAATAACAATAACTGATAGTAAAATGTTACATATTATACAAAAAACGCATGCACTTCCAATAACTTATATATGTAATTTGAATCTCGGAAACGGCTCTAAAGATTTTCATGACATTTAGTAAGCAGGGGGTTTCGGGGCGGATCTAGCTAGGATTCATTTTTAGAAAACGTTGTTTTATTCGTGTTTTCAGGCAGTGAAAAAACTGCTACAATATCATTAGAATACCAAGGTAAATTTCGCCACGATCTACAAAGTTGTAATAGCTCAGGTGGAGAGTCGGGCGGTCCTGAAACCAGTTGAGTTCAGTGTCCAATTATTTTTTCACTTTTTTCCCCTTTTTTTCACCGTATCTAAACAAGATTTAAAAAAAAAACGATTAAAAAAAACCGGTCACCCAGGTACTAATAGTAGTAGATTAATACAAAAATGTCAAAATAACAGAAGTGAATTGAATTAGAATGATGTCATATGTAGTTATTTATTTATTTTAACATATACACCATGATTTGTTATTACAATATAAATAATAATAAACTAAGAATTGAAAAAAAATTACTAATAATTTAAATAGAAAATCGAAGCCAAATCGCTGCCGTCGGCCGGTAAGGTCCCTAGAAGGCTGGCAGCATTACCTCGCTGAATAGCGAGATTCAGCCGCTGCCCGAGGTAGGCACCAGCCCTCGGGTCACCAGGCGCGACAAAATCGCTTTAAACAGCCATGTCACAAAACAAATTACAACAATATAACTACATTAAATTGCAACCATATAAATAAATTACCTCATTGCTTCATTAAATTACGGGGTCAATTATATTGTTATCGTTGAATGAATACAGAATTCTTTGTGGTTAAACAGTTTTACTTCGTCCTAGTTTGTTGTAAAATTTTATTCCCTGGACTAGATATTATTTATATACTTTAGCGAGTCTATGTGTAGGAAGCATAAGCCTATTTCTATGTCTCGCCTCAATACTATGAGTATCTTCAACTTTACTATAATTCATAGTTTATTTTACCAGTTTATTTTACCGAAGAATGCAACATTGGAAGAGCCAGTAGAGCGAAATACGCCAGGAGAAGTAGATAGAGACCAGGGCCGCGTTTCATAGAACTACAATTCATAGTTTATTATGACAATTCGATGTACATTGCGTAACCGAGTCTTCCTACTTGTTACTCTGTATGTTAATCGACTTTGCAATGTACATCGAATTGTTAACCATGAATTGTAGTTTTACGAAACAGGCCCCAAGGTTTGCCACTTGCCACAATCCTGCCACACCTCTTTCGCCTCATCAATATTCGTCAATCGCCGTAAACGCGCACGTGAATTTCACAAAATTGAGAACTTGCACAAAAAAAATGTTTTAATATAATCGGAGAGGCCATGTTAAAAGATAAATAAAAGTGGTTGTTTTTTTTCTCTACGACGACTAATACTTTTCATAATATGACCTGTTGAAAAGTCATTCTAGTCACGTGGTACAAAAACACGCCATACAAATCTAAATCAAGCTATCATAATAACATTACAAATTGTACTTAACATTTTATAATGTACGAAGCGATTATCAATATTAGAGTTATCTCATAAAATAATGCTTTTAAAAAACGAAATCTAACACGTTATTTTATTATTGGAGTAACTTGATTCTTTGCATTTTTGGGACCACGAAAACCCCGAAACAAAACTTTTTATCGTTTTATTTAAGAAAATTCTTGAGTTATTCTACGTGTTCTATGATATCCTCGTGGCGCAGCGGTAGTGCATCTGCATACCATGCGAGAGGTCCCGGGTTCGAATCCCGGCTGGGGACAAAAAAAAAAACCCCAGGTCTTGGATGTTTACATGTTTGTGATGTCGTTGTTTCTGGTTCCCACGACACAGGGTATCCTAGTGTGGGGCCAGAAGCAATGTATGTGCCTGTATGTAAATGTTAATGTTAATGTTAATATAAAAGCAATGCCACTTAAATTTTAGTTTAACACAAGCTCCCCGTTCCTGTTCCCATACAAGCCCTGATGTTCCAAAAAATATAAATCTATGAAAAAAACTCCTGGAACAAAAGTAATTCTAAAAGCAACAAATAATACATTTTAAGAATAACCCTGTATAACAGTTGTTAGAAATTCCTAAGGCCGCTTATACGCGGGCGGCACGTGCACCAACTGCAACTGTTGACACTCGTCGACGGCAGCCGTCAACCCGCTGACGCGGAAATTCGACGCCGACATGTCGGCGACGGCCGCCGGCGCGTCGACAGCTGCAGTTGGTGCACGTGCGCCCTAAGTTGTCAATAGTTACAAACGGTCGACGCTTCTTCCAATCGCCCTTTTGGTTCGATCTAAGTAAAACCGATATTTTTATGATTCTTTGATCTGCGACTCAGTAGCCATAACTTCTGCTAAGCGACAACGGACCAGCGAAATTGAATAACCGGTCTCGGTCCCATAAAATACCCTTTTACCCTTTTTTTCTTTCCGCAAGGTATTTTATTGTGGGCATAAGTTATGAGAAAGTTCTTTATGGGTGTACGCTAAGAGGCTGGTTTACGGGCCGTACCTGGTCTAGCAATAAAATCTAGGTAGACAATTATTTTGAGAAATCTCTGAATTATGCTGAACAGCCCCTGTACACTCGATGTTATTTTGCTCAAAATGCGTCACAATTAAATGCAATAAAAGTCAGAAATAACGACTTAGTAAACGTTTTAGTTGTAAGAATTACTTTAAACTTAATAGAAATTCAGAGCGCATCTGAAACTGAAAGCATAATATGTTGGCCAAATTTAAAAAAACGTACTCAATTGTAACGCAAGTTGGCTAAATTAGCGTCGAGAGTATAGGGGCAGCTAAAAACGAATTCTTTTTAGAATTTCGTACCCGAAGGGTGCCAAACGGGACCCTATTAGTCTGCCTCCGCTGTTTGTCTGTCTGTCTGTCTGTCCGTCCGTCCGACCTTTAAAGAGCTCTATCTTTGGGACCGTAATAGGTAGCCAGTTGAAATTTTCACAGAATATGTGTTATTACGGTGGAGTACCTAACATATTATAATGAAATTTCAAAATAATAAAATTAGCGGGGTCCCTATACAAAAAACGTGTTTTTTCGCCGTTTTTTTGTTTATACTCTATCGTAAAAACGGTTTTACATACAAGCATCAAACTTGGCGTGATTGTTGGACTTATTATACATTCTAACGAAAAAATTATAAAAAACGGCTCAGCGCGAGTACGGATCCCTGAGTGCACGAGTCCGACTCGCACTTGGCCGGGTTTTTCTTTGTACACTTACTTATGTCATTTACCAATGACTGCCTCATTGGCTTGGCAGTTGACACGCTTGCCTATCAATACAGAGGTGGTGGCTTTGACTCCCATTAGAGGCCAACTAAATTGATTTGTACAAATGGATTCTGTCTACATTTTTAAGTTTGTGTGAAGAATTTTCTTGCCTCGTTAAACACTTTCGTTAAACATTTTTTGAATTCAGTATAGGGAGTGTCATGCTATGCTAAAATGGTTATATGGCATAAGTTTGACAATTAATTTACTGGAAAGGCGCGACTTTAGACGACAAAAAGCGCGACTTAGGTTGTCGAGCAAAACGACTGAGCAAATGCTGATGAGTGTAAAGGTCAACTGCTAAACTACAGGGTGACTTTTTTACAGGGTGACTACAGTTTTATGAAACATTCTAAACGTAGTTTTCAAATATATGGCGCTAATGTTCAAATAATGGCGCTTCAACAATTTTTCGTTACTAACAATATCAGGACGATAACCAATAAAAATAAAGTATGGTTCGAGCGTTTTGCGGTCGGCGCCGGCCACCTCAACTGATATTTAACATAAAATAAAAACCATTTTTCTTCCTGGCTTTAACTTTTTTTAAGGAAGATTCTTGATTTGTGGAGCGTTAGTTTTAAATTATTCACAATAAATTCTAAAATTCATCATAATGAAAGGAACATTTCCCTAAAATATTACTAACTATTTCGAAATCACACTATAAAAAATCTTTACAACCTTCCCAGCCATTAAAATGTATTGGTAACTGACATTTTTAAAACATTGATAAAACATTTCTTACTCTGACTCTTATAGCCCATAAGCTCACCTGTGATTGCCCATAACTCCTTCAGGCACTCCTCCCTCGAACGTTGGATGGCCGTCCGCTTCTGAACCTCGGGCCCCGACTCCAGATACTCGAAGAGTAGAGCCCCAAGCAACACGTAGACCACGACGAAGAGTATCAGCCCGATTTGGGAGCAAGCTACTCTCAAGCAGCCCGCTGCGAACCTTCGAGCGAAGCTTGGTCTTTCACGCTCATCCAATGATATTTCGGAAGACATGACGCTGGTTATTATGTCGCTTTGCGGTTTGAATTTGAAAATGGAACACTCATTTTTTTTCTGAAATATTTTTTGGCTCGTTTTGAGTTCACTTTCTTCTTCGGTTTATTTTATTTTATTATCAGGGTTTTAAATTCCACAAAGTTTAGAGTTTTTTTACAGAGTTCCTAAAGCTACAAGTATGCTTTTCTAAGCCACTTTGTAGAAAAGTGATTGGAATCAGAACATCTTCACTAAAACAAAACTACCTCGTTATAAGGCCATAATTAATCAGGTTAGTATTAAATCAAAGGGTAGAAACGCAGTAGAAACGATACGAGGCTGATAGTAGGGCCAAAGTGTTGAAAATACCTCTAGGAATGCCTAATCCACCTTTCCAATTAACACAGACCCTACCTCATTAAATCTGGTCCCTTGCCGTGACTGGAATGTAGGTGACCGTAGCTTAGAGTAGGTGGGCCTCTTTTGCCTACTCGTTAACGTTCCTACCTCTGTTGTATAAATGTATTTAAATAAGCAGGTAGATATTGTAGGTCTACTTGGTTTTATAATGTACGTAAGTTTAATTCCACATTGCAGTTCAAAAAGTTTTTTTAAAAAAAAAATACTTATGTACTTATTTGTCAGAAGGCTACAAGTATTAACAGTTTTTTCACTCAATGTTTTTAACTAAAGGAAATCGGGGGACATATTTATGCACACTACTTTTCATGCACTAAAAAAACCAAATGTTCACCAGAGTTCAAATTTTTTTTTCAGCACTCGAAAACTTCGCGCGATGTCGCCACAGCCAGTACGGGTCGAGCCGTGTACTCGGCGGCGATCAAGGTGGTACTAGTGAGTTGCCGCGATTCCGAACTCACGCCCTGCGCAAACCTGCGGGAAAAGCGATTTCCACGTGCTTTGTTATTTATTTCAACGACATGCCGCGTGCGCCCTCTGTTGGGTGGTGAATATTTACGAATATGTTTGGTTTGTGTAGCGACATCTAGTGCGCAAAAAAGATACCAACCTAATTTAGGAACAAGTACGTGGTATGTTTCAATAGCACTAGATGGCGCTAAAGTACAAAAATCCCTACTTGTGGAGAAGGATTGAAATTGCTTTGTTTGGCTCGTTTTGAGTTGACATTTCTGTTTTCTTTGTTTTATAAAATTCCACCATGAGTTTTTCATTTAATGAAAAACTCATCGTGGAAATTTTGTCTACGATGAGGTTGTAAATTACAATGGAGGATGAATTAAAAAAAAATGTTATCTGAATAATAAATTATTATTATGGCTGAATGAAGCTGAACTGACGTAAAACATCGGGAATTTGAAAGTTTAGTGTGGCAACACAAGTCGCGGCTGATTCTAGAAAGTTGACACGCTTTTCCCCAAAGAATCGCTTCAAACGCGATTATTACTTGTTTATTTATTGTTTCTGTGCATTTGTAGGAACTGTCGAAGAAAAATTTGTGAAAATGAGTACCATACTGGAGAAAATCGCGAGTATAGAGTCCGAGGTAAATAGTAGAGGTTATGCTACGTATTACTGGATTTTCACAAGAAATAACAAATAAAAGTGAAAGAAACTATTTTGTAAATCAATATTTACTTAACACTTAAGCAAAAAATGCATATTTCAGTCATAATACCAAGGTTTCTTCTCGCGTTTACAGATGGCTCGGACGCAAAAAAATAAGGCCACTGCACTGCATTTAGGTATTCTAAAAGCTAGATTGGCTAAACTGAGACGGGAATTAATCACCCCCAAAGGTGGCGCCGCAGCCACAGGCGAAGGTAAGCTTTGAAACCTCTATTCATGAATACATCAGCACTGGTGTCTATATATTTGGACAGCTTGTGTAAGTCGCCCACTGTTATGTGTACCACCAGTACAGTTCAGTACCACCCACGAAAAGCACCCACTGTTGGACTTAGGCCACACCATCACCAGTCCCCTGTCAATAATTGGATCAGCATTAGTGTATCTAGGTCTATTTTCCTTAGGGGCCCATACCAAGTCCCAATGTACATTGTAGTAACTACATCATTAAACAATTCGTTATTGAAAGGTCAAGCATCTCATTTTATTTCTGCTTACATAGATGTATGGGAAACACATCGCCAATCCCACAGAGTCTAAAGACGAAAGTCTTCAATCAGTACTTCCTGCCCGTCATGATATAATGGTGCTAAAACATGGACACTCATGGTCGGGCTGGTCCACAAATTTAAAGTCACTCAGCGTGCTATGGAAAGGGCTATGCTCAGGGTTTCTCCGAAAGATCAAATTAAAAAAAAGGTGATCCAACAGAGAACGAAAGTCACCGACATAGCCCACCCAATTAGTAAACCGCCTATATCACCTGAAGAACTGATAACCTTTGGGGTAGAAGATTTCTTGAATGGAGACCGTGGATTGGTAAACGTAGTGTAGGACATCTTCGGACTCTGTGGAGCGATTATCTTCTCATGGCGGCTGGCAATAGCTGAATAAGTAACCGAGAACTGTGCTCGGCTCAGTGGCGTGCAATAGGAGAGGTCTATGTCCAGCAGTGGACAAGCGTAATCCGATGGTGATGATTACATAGATGTAGACACTGAATATTAGCCTTATAGAATATTAGCATTATATTATGCTCTTTTATGAATGTAAGAGGCATTATAACTTCACTGACTGCAACAACACACACACACGACATAGGACAGACCTATCAACAATTTTAACAGAGTGCTGTATTCAAATTTAAACATTCCAGGCTTCGATGTTGCCAAGACTGGAGATGCTCGCATCGGATTTGTGGGCTTTCCATCCGTGGGCAAGTCTACTCTCCTGTCGACCCTGGCTGGTGTGTACTCTGAGGTGGCAGCGTACGAGTTCACCACTCTCACCACTGTGCCTGGGTGTATCAAGTATAAGGGTGCTAAAATACAGGTAATTGTGGTTGTTGATTATGTCACCTGGACAGAAATTCTCTAGGATAATATTACCAAACTAATTATAAACAATTAAGAAAGTGCATAACATAATCAGCCTATATACGTCCCACTGTAGGGCAGAGGCCTACGAATTTCCGCACTTAGCCTCTTGGTTGGGCCATTGTACGTAAATACCTCAGACACTAGGGTTTCCCTATGGTGTTTTCCTTCACATTTAGCGAGTGGCATTGCTACTATAACTTCACAAATGTATGTAACTCAGAAAACAAAGTCATTGGTACATGCCAGGATTTGAACCCACGACCTCCTGAAAGAGAAGCCGGCGTTCTACCGCTCTGCTACCACCGCTTGCCAATCCGCACGCGTGGTGATTAAGCCCGTACTCTCCCTCTATGAGAGAAGGCCTGTGCCCGAGCTGTGGTAGCGGAGCCGTAGAACGCCGGCTTCTCATTCGGGAGGTCGTGGGTTCGAATCCCGGCATGTACCAATGACTTTGTTTTCTAAGTTACGTACATTTGTGAAGTTATAGTAGCAATACCACTCGCTAACTGTGAAGGAAAACATCGTGAGGAAACCATAGTGTCTGAGGTATTTACATACCTCAGCACTTGCTACGTACAATGGCCCAACTATGAGGCTAAGTGCGGAAATCTCAAGTCGAACTAGAACTAGAAGGCCTGTGCCCTGTAGTGGGACGTAGGTATATAGGCCACATAAAAAAATGCTAATAACAATATCCTCCAGACAAAGTTACGATGGAAAGTTGCTGAAGGAAATGAGAAAGACTGTAACTTAAAAGTCTTAACTTAATTAACAGAGAAAAACCTCTAATTAATTCCAGTTGCTCGACCTGCCCGGAATCATTGAGGGTGCCAAAGACGGCAAGGGTCGAGGTAGACAGGTGATAGCCGTGGCGCGAACTTGCAGTCTCATCTTCATAGTGCTGGATGTGTTGAAGCCGCTGCAACATAAGAAATTGCTGGAGCATGAGCTTGAAGGCTTCGGGCTGCGGCTGAACAAGCAACCTCCAAACATCTACTTCCGCAAAAAAGACAAAGGCGGTGTCAACTTGAATATAACCGTAAGTACACTGTGCTTAGGCAATAGCATAATCATTGATTTTAAGTATAATAGTAGAGTAATCCCTGGTTTGGGACCATGCATATAATACGTCACACGTTTAATGACAGAAGGTGGGAGGGGTCCTAAGTTTCGTGACGTCACAATCCAAAAATATAATTTTTACTTTAATTTTTTCAAATGTATTAAATGTTGATAATATTAAAAAATAATTGAAATGGAAATAAAACTAACTTCGGGACTGTTTTTTTTTTTTTCATTTACCAATTTCTAGATGTTAAATTGCAAAATATGTGTCGTCACACTAGGGAGTGGGGGGGGTCAAAAAATCACAAAATTAGTGTGACCAATTTTATGGATGACCCCTTTCTTGTACATTAATAATTTCTTAAACTTGGAGTCCAAGTTTTATCCAAGTCTGGGACAGCTTTCAGATGGCAATTAATAACTGACTGTTATCAACAGTGATTTAACGAATTTTTAGTAAGACAGATAATAGTTCTGTCCCACTCACGAATCCAGCGGTTTTTATAGTACCTACTTTATATTGATCGCTTGGTTTGTCAGGACTGTGGCAAGAAGCAAACCGTGGTCTCTGCCTACCTCTCCAGAATATAGGTTTATGTATGTAATTGGTTAGTCTTTGTTAACGTAAAAGTAGTTTAAAATTAGGTATGTATACTCCATTGTCAAGTACATAAGGTAAGTAACTTAAATATAAGTAATGGTCATTTCTTTCACTTGAAAATAATAAATAGCAGTTAGTACACTACATTTCAATCTTCTCTTTACGTATCTATTATCTATCTAGAACTTAGAATCACGGTTATTTATTAACCTTAATTCCCGGCATTTCGGCAACGTAATTCAGTTCGCTAATCGAAAGTTACCTCATAATCACGTCCCAAAAGGCGACGACTAAAAAGAAGAAAAATGAATAATTAAATATACAACTTAGTATGAGCAACGCAAGTCATTAAAAATACAAGAAAAATACTGAGAATAGAGTTACTCCAGCGCGACCAAAACGGTTAAAGAGCAGACTCTATATACAGCAGGTCACATTAACATTTTAGTTGCAAAGTCTCCTGTAACGGAAGTTGGCGTCGCTTCAACCTGACTAAGATGGCAGGCATAAACTCAGCTATTGTCTATGCTTACAGTCTTGTGTCTTTTTCTAACCTATGTAACTTTAGCATTACCGTCTCAGTTAGAAATAGACAACAGTCTAGTCTACGTCTGCCATGTTACTGGGATTCTTCTAAGCTATGTGGCTTGCTCTAAAGTTCATATCGTGGTCCTCTTTCCAGTGCCCCCAATCCGAGCTGGACCAAGAGACGGTAAAGACTATCCTCTCCGAGTACAAGATACACAATGCCGACATCACGCTAAGGTATGATGCGACCAGTGATGATCTGATTGACGTCATCGAGGGGAACCGGATATACGTGCCCTGCATTTATCTGCTGAACAAAATTGGTAAGCTTTCAATTTATAGAGATGTCCATAGTAATTATACAGTCTTATATGTAAAATATCGATCCACTAAACACTTTAACGAAGGAGGTAAAGCCCGATGGCAGGAGCTCCGGCCTACACTGGTCTTACAAACGGGCCTTAACTGCGCCCTAAGAGTGTTTCAGTGGAATCGACTTCTTATAAGAATAGTTTTTATTATAATTTGCAAATGCATAATTTTTTATTTGCAATATTCTGTGCCAGTTTAGATGACGCAAATCGAGGTTTGATTGTGTTTAGAAACCCTTTCCGAAAGAAGGAAATAAAGAAAAAATTAATTGCCATACAAGGCTTACAATGTTTATAATAATAATGATGCAGACAGAACTTGACTATTAGACACTAAAGACTATCGTTTACCCTTACAGACCAAATAAGCATTGAAGAGCTCGACGTGATATACAAAATCCCTCACTGCGTCCCTATATCCGCACATCACAAGTGGAACTTTGATGACCTTCTTGAGAAGATGTGGGAATACCTCAAGCTCGTCAGGATATACACCAAGCCGAAGGGACAACTCCCTGACTACAACTCGCCTGTGGTCTTGCATAAAGATAAAACGACCGTGGAGGACTTTTGTAATAAGCTGCATAGGACTATTGTTAAGGAATTTAAATAGTGAGTATGATTACTAGGATAGATAGATAAATAAATCATTAATTTGTGCTTAGAAACACACACACATAAAACTTTAAGTACCTACATACCCATAAAAAAGTTGATTTTATACAATAGTTTAGGTACAAGTACAGACTTATCTTACAAACTAACTTATATGTATAAACATAAAGTTCTATGGCGCTTTTGGCCATATGTGGGTGTGCCACAGAAGCTCAAAAAGGCCGTATCTAAGCATTATAAATATCCACTTTAAATAAGCAGATGTTTTTTGCAAAAATTTAGGCAACAAATACTTGAGGTGGGTTTACATATGGTGGTTAATAAATTATTTGAATAGATTTTTTTACTTTCAGGCAGAAGGATTTGTCTAAGTAGGGATGTACTTCAGCGAGGAAACTTTCATGCACCCCAGTTATTAAATTGTCAGCCAAGGAAACATTGTGAGGATTGGAATCCCCAATCTGCCTAGGGCATGCGTGGTCACTGGTCAGCCATACTCTCCCTCCCTGAGAGACGGGTTGCCCTCCATAGGGACATTTAAAGGCTTTTGTGTAAACATCGTCATGATGTTGATCTCCACGTATCGTAGACATTTAAATAAATGTTCCTTCCCCTTTCTTTCCAGCGCGTTAGTGTGGGGTTCTTCCGTGAAGCATCTACCGCAGAAGGTGGGAATCGATCACACGCTGGCCGATGAAGACGTCGTCCAAATCGTCAAGAAAGTATAGGAATCAAAACGCAAGAACCATATCGACACTTTATTTCTATGGCTTCGCATACACTGGCGCGCAATCCCGCGAGCTTAACGTTGCTCCTTTCTTTTTGGGCTATATTTTGGATAGCAAGAAATGATATTGTAATAGTGTATTCAGATTACAACAGATAGGGCGCCTACTTCACCGCTGAGGACTTGTGTACAACATTTTTGCGTTTTTTTTCTTTTAGCTGTCAGTGCACGCGATTAAACTTGCCAGGCAAATGAATTTGCGTCTGTACTCCTCAAAATGGCGAAGATAGCGGAGACGCGTCGCATCGCGATTTCCCTTGGCACGCAGTTGCGCAATCTATTATGGTCTGAACGCATTTATCGCTGTCTTCGAAACGATTGAAGATGTTTACAGGGCTGCTAGTGAAATAAGGAGCTGGGAATGAAGACTTTCGCGCGGGATTGCGCGTCTAGTGTAAACGTAGGTTAATAACAATATTTTGAAGAGTCAAATTGTAAACTACAGCATTCTATTTGAAAACTTATGGCTGCTCTTCCCTCGGGGCCCCATTTGATAGACCTACAATTCATAGTTTTCTATGACGATTTAATTTACATAGCGTAACCGATTAACCTACAGATTTGTTAATCAGGAAGACTAATTGTACAACTCGACCCGAGGGCAGCGGATAACATTGACATTCAACAGACTTGAAATAAATTTTCGTTTTCTGATTTGACTACGCAATGTACATCGAATTGTCGTAAAAAAATTATGAATTGTAGTTTTATGAAACGCAACCCTGGCATCCCTCTCGCTCACACAATCTAAAATACCTATTATTTAATTATTGTAAAATAATGAGTAGTCAATTTGGTCTGAGGCAAATTCAAAGAATTTTTGAAATCTTTATAATAAGTAGATTGCTACCACTAAAATACTCGTAAGGCGGAGTTAAAGCCGGTTTTAATTCACAAACGGCATGCCGGATCGCAATGAAACTGCCAATACGTTTAGAGGACACAAATCAAGCTTTGATCGTGCTTAGAATTGGAAATAAACTTATCAAAAAGAAATTGTAGCATTGTGAATAGTTTCTATGAAGTCTTATGAGGCTATAACTTTTTTTTTATTCTGTTATTCTCAGTTGTAAGCACGCACAAACCTTGATTTGGCAGTGTCATTGAGATCCGGGCGTGTCGTTTGGGAATTAAGTTTAGGAATTGCGCCTTGAGGAAGCGCCTTAAGTCCTAATAAATGTTAGAATGTCCGAGTGAGACGGATGCCAGACGCAGCCATCAATTCAAAACATTAAGCCTTAATTTTTTTTTGGCCCAGTTTTTTACATATCTGGTTACGTTTTTTTAACTGCGTAGCCGCATAACTAGATATAAGACATATTTTGTTTGTCCTAAAATTATTGCATGGCTTGTTATGTTAACTGTACAGAAAGCAATGTAAAAAGTAATTAATTAAATTATGTAATTGCAAAATTGGTGCTGTTTTATTTGTTATTTATTTGGAGCGCTTGCGCCAAGAAAGAAATAAAGCATTGTTGGCCTGCTCTCTACGCGGGTAGGTACCTATGCGGTCAAGTCTGGACAGTATACAAGGACGAGCAAACAACTTGACAGACTTTGTTTCCCGTATTATATCGATTTCTATAATGCATTAGTCGGAATCTGTCAGGGTTTTTCCCGGTTAATCTGTGATTCCCGGTTTCTCGTAAACTAACAATATAGAAAGTCTCTAGAAAGTCCACATCGCACAAATATTTTTGACGGTAACGTGAACATAGTCACAGATCATTTGCACATCGCTTATTGTCTACAGCACAGAGAATATAATCACTACGTTTTAAGACACATTAATGACATTGTAGATTAGTAAGATTAGTGACATATTGCTGATAATATTAGTAGTATTGACTATATAAGAAAACAATTCAAAACACTAGATTAAAAGCTCCCGTGCTTTAATTTATTTAATTACTGGCAATTTTAGCATTTTCTTTAGAATGTTGTCCAACAAGGGGAAGGAATTTCATACAACATTTTTTTACTATGAAGTTTCTACCCCCCAGTGTAGAGTAATTGAATGCTTTAGTACCTAGGTAATTAACTAATAGTAGTTTACTACGCATCACACTAACATAGTCACAGATCATTTGCACATAGCTTACTGTCTGTGTATGTATGAGTAATTGAATACTTTAGTAGGTAATTAACTAATAGTAATTTACTACGCATCACACTACCTCCATTACTCAGACTTACACTGTAAAGGCCTTACCTAAGCAATGTGCAAAGGATCTGTGACTATGTTCACGTTACCGCCAAAAAGATCTGTGCGGAATTAACAGCTATACTACAACAGTACAAACAAAAAACAGTTAGGGGTTGGTTTCCTCTTGGTCATTGGCCGTACGTAATCAAGCCATAATCTACAAATTAACCACAAAAAATAAAAACGTCATTATTCTGGTTATGATTGGTTAAAAAAAGGTTTTTACCGGTTTTATTAAAACTGGTACAACACAACCACAGATTAGGATGTTGTAGCCCAGCACTACTTTGTTTTGATCATAGAGGTTTTGATGAATTGGAGTAGGTTATGTTGCAGTTTCTTTAGTAAAACGTGATAATATTTCTACTATGTTGCTGTGATAGATGTGGTTATATTCTTTTATATGAACAGTGATGTTACTAACTTTATTAATTGTCTTAAATACATAGATTAGGGAAACATTGAAAGCCGTTTTTGTGAGATACCGCTGGGAGAAACTTAAACTTGACATGTCGAAATTCGAGTCTTTATCGGTAAATCAAGTAAGTCAAACCAAAGTTATTTTAGTAAATAATGAATCTATAGTCTGAGTGAATTTAATTTCTAAACTGAAAATCATAATTATTTACCTTGACGAAACTTCACACCATCTGTATTCGTTATACAGAAACCTGCCACAGTACTGTCCATATAATAAGTTACCTACTCTATGGTAATCAACACCCCATAGCTGCATTTAGATGAACGTAGTTCTTTGAAACATTCACAGATGGCAGGGTTCAGTATTATTATTTTTACGCTTAACACATGGAAGTGGGATCCTGCCTTTTCGCAGAAAATTGTTACGCTGATTATCACTTGCCAACCAACATTTCACCTATTTTTCACTTTGACAACAAACGATTTACAAATTTTTGTATGGCAACGTTTCATTTGGTAGGATTGTTGTTAAGCTGATTATTATAATGAAACAAAACGTTTTGGGTATTTATTATTTTTCAAATCTTTTACTAGGCCAAACAACTATTAGATGAATAACGTTTCGTCTGTGAAACAGTTCCCTTTTCGTAAATAGATATAATATATAAAAAAAAAAACAATAAATGTAGGATACGTATTAGAACATGTTAAATTAAAGTTCAAAGCATACGGGTGCTATTTGAATACAGTTTTTTTTTTTTGCAAACCTATAGGTTAGGTTAGGTTAGAACTGTGACCAACACACGCACGAGCCGAGCGAGCGAAGCGAGCGTGCCGCGGCAGCGGCCGGCGAGTGCTAGGAAAATTCTATCCATTTTACTAGGTTTTCCTAACCTTTAGGTTAATCTATAGGTTTGCCCTAACCTTCTTACCAATATAATAATGATAAATCATAAATACCTGTCACAACATTTGGTATACAATAAACCACTGAATGAATATTACGCTAAGTAAAACATACGCTACTTAAAAGTTGGCATTTTGAAAAAATGTCATTATAAAAAGCAAACCAAACAAACAGTTGGCAACTGCGAGGTTGGGAAATAAAAAAAAAATAATAAGAAAAGTTGGCAAATAATTATTCCGCAAAATAATATTCTTCGAAACGTTAGTTGCCAAATGAAAATCGGCCAAAAATGTTTCTGCAAAAAGGCAGAGAACCCATGGAAGTAGTATGTAACGTACAACATACTACTTCCATGGCTTAACAATAAAGGAGTGGATACAGAATATCAGCTGCTTGCTCCTTGTGCATTTATTTATTCTACTACTAGCTGTCCCGGCGAACTTCGTACCGCCACAGAATCCGTTTATACGATTCTTGCACAACGCCATCTATTTTTAAAACACAACGTTTCGCTCGCACAATGCCATCTAGGTAGTTTTAAACTTAAAATAAATATATTATTATGTATCCCACGGGAACGGATTACCGGGATATCAAGTATGCTATGTCTCAATTCAGGTCCATCTATCTTTAAGCCAAGTTTCATGTAAATCCGTTCAGCCGTTATTGCGTGATTGATTAACAAACGTCCAAACATCTTCACAAACTTTCACGTTTGTAATATTAGTAGGATGCTTTAATCGATTTTAAAAGTGTGTTGTGTTGTTAGATTCTTTTTGCCATCCCGAGTAATATAGTACCTAAGGAGAACAGTCTGAGAACAAAAGAACATAAAAACAAAAGTTACCTTACACCTATAATAATTATGTGGGTTCACAGCTGTGTTTATGTTGCAAAGTAACTCTTAAATTAACTGAGTAGAGTGCATAGGTATCCGTAACTATAGATTTAATTTTAAAACAACCTCAGAGGTTCAAGTAGGTATTGTACAAGTTGTAGTCGATCTTGATTTAGGCTGTAACCGGAAAACAGCTTACAATACACAGCATGATATTATTGATATGCGTTAAGTAGGTAGGTAGGTACCTATCTGTCAGAATAAAATAGTTGATATTTTAATGGTAGGTATAAAATCTAGCGGTTGTGCCCAGTATCTGAGTTGAAAAAGTTACTTAACCCTTAACCAGGCATGGGTAGTAGGAATTTTTCATTGGTTTTGGACTTTATTTCAAGGTGATAAGGCTTAATTTAAAGTGGGATTTATTGCACCGTGACCTGGCTTAGGGGTTAACATACTTTTCACATATTATTATAACACTGACAATAAAGGTTGATATGCTGTGGATGTAGACTGTGCCTAAACAAGCAGTCCTGTTTTTGGTTTTTATAATAAAATTTTTGCCTCAACTAAGTAAGTACCTACCTAACGTTTTCTTTTTTCAGAAACTCCGCGCCGCCATACATTGTGATACAAAATCAATTGGCACTGAAACATGCCATCTTCTTGGATTGGAAATAACAAAGCAATCTATGGAAATTATTGCTGAGCTCGTATATAAGAAATTGGGAGTCTACGCCGCAGACTTAGAAGCTTTTGCTAAGTAAGACTGACCGCCGGTGTCTCGTACACTAACAAGCTGTTAATCTACTGTTAACAGCTGTCAGTGGTTTTTTTTTGTATGCACTTTGGTCAATTGACAGCTGTTAACGGTAGATTAACAGCGTGTTAGTGTACGAGAAACTGGGGGGAGGTTCTTATCCTATGTAGTACCTACTTAAATAGCTACTTAAGAATATAAACTAGAGTTCGCAGGGTTCCGTACCCTAAGGGTGCCAACGAATCTCCGACGTCTGTATAGTCGTCCGTCCGTCCGTCCGTCTTTCCGTGGCTTCGGTCCATCTGTCCGTGGGTTCCTTCCATCCGTCCGGCCATCCGATCATCCCGTCCGACCGTTTGTTAGGTCTATCCTATGAAGGACATCACCCGAACCGACTAGGTAGCAACCTAGTTGACAGTTTCACAGCAAATTCTATGATGGATTTCCGAACGAATATACAAAATAATTAAAAATTACGGCGGACCCTATACACGAAACGTGTATTTTTAACATATTTTGCCTGTCGTAAAAATGACGTGACACTCATGGTTTTGACAGCTTGTGTTTTCGTTTGTATTTGAATCATAATAATATTCGGCCGCTTTCTTCTACTTATTTTTGTCTTTACAGACACGCGAAGCGTCAAACAATCAATGCAGACGATGTGAAACTTTTAGTCAGAAGAAATCCATCCCTGGTAAGTATTTAGAGTTTCAAACCTCAGCTAATACCTACCTATGTACAGTCAACAGCTCATCAACCTTTACACGCGTGCAATCTACTCGGCGCCATGTGGCCATGTGGCGTCACTCCATTTCCTTCCGTGGATGTCGTAGAAGGCGACAAAGGTAATAAATTACCAGGAGACGGGCAGCAACGTCTTCCTGAGCGATCGCCAACCGGCCTGCCAAGCGTGGCGATTATGGCAAAACCCCTCGTGGTTTTCATAGCCGGATTTGATGATGATTTTCAAAACAGAGGCCTATGTTTTGCAGTGGGCGTCAAATGGCTGATGATGATGATGATGATGATCTACTCGTTACGGCCGACTTTTCAACTAAAAAGTACCTAAAAGTAGATTTCCTGTCGCTGTTCTAACATAGAATTAGGTTAGTAGCTAAAATCCTAGCTGCTAACCTAGCTTCCAGCTAAAATGAAATGTTCGTAGGAAGCTTGACGAAATAAAAAATGTCATAGTCGTAATAATACACAATAAAATGGATTCGGAAAATACGAACCTAACAAACGTATGGTTTTTAATGTGAATCCAATTTGGACACTGATGGAGAAAACCTAACGCGCAGTTATGCATTTACAATTTGCAAGTGGAAAACGATACCAAATGAAGCTATGATTATTAAATGTGAATCTGCGTTTCCGTGCGTTATTAAAGCCGAAAAAGCTTCATAGCAATAATGTTAAATGAGCCTGATCTAAGGCGCTCCTCTGATCTAGGCGCTGGATGCAGGCCGCTTCCAACCGGTCTTTTTGGAAATCCATGGAGGAGGCCTATGTCCAGCAGTGGACTTCTTGTGGCTGAATGATGATGATGGGCCTGATCTCCGACCTACACACAACTATTTAAGGGGCTCCAGGGAGTAACACTAGCGCTACCGAGGAAAAAATATCATATCTTTTTTAGGGTTCCGTAGGTAGGTACCCAAAGGGTAAGGGGCCCTACTACTAAGACTCCGCTGTCCGTCCATCCGTCCGTCCGTCTGACAGCAGGCTGTATCTCATAAATAAAATTAATATTTAAGGCGGGCTACCACTCAACAAATGTGATTTTTTGCCGTTTTTTGCTCAATATTAATAACGGCAACAGCTAGACGCTTGAAACGTTGTACCTATAGATTATGGTACGGAACCCTTCGTGCGTGAGTCCGATTGGCCGGTTTTTTATACAGATGGAATTAGCAAAAAGTGTCCTGAAAATCACTGTTAACATGATTGAGAGATACTTTTTGCAAATACGGTCTGTAACAGAAATAATGATTTTTTTGTCATTGCTCGAGTTAACTCACGGGATCCCCTTAAATTTAACGCTGTAAGTAGTTAAAATTTAAGGGGTAGAGCAGCGTGGCGGAAAATTTAAATAAAAAAAACAAGACACACAATTATTATGTCACTTTAAGTACGTTTACTCTATTTTTAGGGTTCCGTACCTCAAAAGGAAAAAGGAACCCTCATAGGATCACTGTGTTGTCCGTCCGTCCGTGTGTCTGCAAGACCCTTTATCTCGGGAACGCGTGGAGGTATCGAGTTATAATTAAATCCATATACTCAGATCTTCAGTCCCTTGAAGCTGTGACAAAATTAAACTTCTAAGTTAACGTAAAAAAAAGTTACGGCCGTTTAGGCCGCAAAAAAAACCGCATATATCGACACTCAAGGGAATCAAAATTTATGGGGTACTTTCTATTGACCAAGAACTATGAAATTTGGCAAGTAATATCGTGTTATAGTACAAGTAAAGGGAAAAATGAGAAAACTATACATTTGTAATTAAATCACAGAAGAAAATGTCTTTGAAGTTCGGGAAAAGCTCTCGAAAAAAAAACTGTGAAACTCGATTCCTGAACTATTTATAATATGTTAGTACCTACCTAAAAATTTGTACGGAACCCTCGGTGCGCGAGTCCGCCTCGCACTTGCCTTTTTTTATTAAAAACTCTTTCTTCTTCACCTTCTAGCTGTCACATCTAACAGATTTGGCGGGGAATTCGGGCGCGAAAGAAAAGCGTCGGAAAACGATCGCGCCGCCCGTTGCTAGGCAACCGGAGGCGCCAACTAAAGCGAAGGAAACCACCATTCTACCGGTCACGGAGAAACGTTCGGAAAGTGAGAGGGTTGAAAATAATGACATGGTTGTGGATATCGACGATTTGATCGATTTAACCTTTGACTGATCTGTCAGTAAAGCAAAAAAAACTAATAAAATAACCAACAACCCGACGCCTGATTATTAACTACTACGCAGGCGCGTAGGCGAGACCAACCTAAGGAGTTACATTAGTGAATTTGGGTCCCTCCTGCTTAGTAGTTAATGCTCATCAGTCGGGTTTGTTGGTTATTTTATTTATGTTTTTTTATTTTTGTATTAATAGCAATTTTTAATTTTGTTGTTAGATATTTTGTGCTGATTTTATATAGCCTATGACGAATCGATTGAGATCTTATTTGTCAAAATCTGACCATTGGTTATTTATGAGGGCACATAGAATCGGACATACTTACATACACACGTACGAGCCAAACACATTACCCTCCTTTTGGACTCCACCGCAGTCGGGTAAAAAGAAAACGAACCTTTACATTTTGTCGCCCAAGTCGCCATTGACGTGATTGATTAGTATGCAAAGGTTGATAGGTATGCTGTCGAATGTCCATTTATTTTTAAGTTTCTAATGTAATTCCTAGTCCAATAATGAATATTATATCCCTTTACTTGTGAATTTTTAGTAGCTATAGGTACTTACCACACCAATGAGAGCCGAAATATATCCATGCGCAATCAAGATAATTTGGTCAAGTTATTAGTCGGGCATTACAGAGGCTTCAAAATAAAATACCTACTCATATTTCAACGTATATAAAAGTACCCTAAACCGGCGTGCGTGCATGCAACGACTAAAGAATGTTGAGGAAGCGAAAGTGATCTTTCAGGATCGTGGCAAGCAAGTCCCTGGTCTCTGCCTACCCTTCTGGGATACAGGCGTGAGTTTGTGTATGTATGTACCTATGTATTATTAGACCATTTAATTCGGCGTATCCGAACCGAATTTTTGACACCTAACCTAACGAAAATCGATTAAAAAAACAATTCCACACATATCGGCCCACCCTATCACAAATTTATTTCTCATCAGCCCACTGCTAGATATAGGCCGCCTACCTATAATGTTGACGCGTGTGCGCGCGTAGACTGCCGTCATGCAATTGTCATTGTTCTACAATGCATTAACATAATCTAGGCCCTGCCCTTCTATCACGTAACGGTGAACCATTTTGACGACTCCCAAGTGTCAAAATATGTATGTACTAGCTGACCCGGTAAACGTTGTTTTGCTATATTAATTAGCCTACGACCTATTCTCAGACCTACCAAATATACACAAAAAATTTAATAAAAATCGGTGAAGCCGTTTCGGAGGAGTTCGAAAACAAACACTGATTTTTAGGGTTCCGTACCCAAACGGTTTGGCACCCAAACGGGACTCTATTATTAAGACTTCACTGTCCGTCTGTCTGTCGCCAGACTGTATCTCATGAACCATTATAGCTAGGCAGTTGAAATTTTCACAGATGATGTATTTTTGTAGCCGCTGTTACAACAAATACTAAAAACAGAATAAAATAAATATTTACATAAATGGGGGGCTCCCATACAACAATCGTGATTTTTCGCCGTTTTTTCTCGATCTCTGTGTCTAATGTTGTATAGATAATGGTAAGTACGGAATCTTTCGTGCGCGAGTCCGATTCGCACTTGGATGGTTTTTATATATTGGATAGTCTGTATTCTACATATTTATGTTGATGTCTTTGGTATATTGGGAATTATACTAAATATAACTATGAATTTTATTATATTATTATAGTGTGAATTATTTAGGCAAATCGCAGTATGGCGATTCCCTCGGTGACAGATAAAGATATTTACGACGGGTAGTGCGTACACTGACTGGTTCTTGATAACCTGGTTAAATATATCCGTCATTGTGGTAAAACCACTGTTCAATGACAGCTTATGGTGATTTTCTTAGCTCCCCCATGGACTTAAGCGTGCTGTTATGTACCCTATATGTTACACGGGAACCTGAGATATAATTCTGGTGAGTTTTACTTCATTACGTTCAGTGGTTTTTGCGTGATGCGCGCACAAAGAAACAGACAGACATAATTATATCAGACAGAGACAAAAATTACAGATTTATGTATAGAGTTGACAGTGCGGAGTATACTCAAATTACTCAATCAGACAGAGAATTCCATCTTCCCGCCTCGCCGGGTGCCTACGTCGTCAAATCGAATATCCCGCAGTGTATGAAGACCAACGGTGTTAATATTTTTACAAAAGAACGATTTCTTAAAAACAACACAGTTGCTCGTAAATTGACTCTTATAACACCAAAAACGGTGTAATAAGAGTCAATTTAAGAGCAACTGTATTGAAAAATTATAAAAAAATATTATAACATAGAAAAAAAATTAAGGCTTTTCCCTGTAAAGTCTCTACAACATACTATTTATACGACGTTTATGGAGTGTTTTAAGGGGATGCGTGTTTTTATTAATAAGACCCTAAAACCTTAATTTTTTTTCTTTGCCTTAATTATTTTCAGTAGTCATGGCAGAAACGATGGAAGACCTCGGCGTAATGCTCGAAGACCTCAGTCGAGTTTCCCAACGTGTGGGCCTTAAAATGAACATGGACAAAACGAAGGTCATGTCGAACGCCCGTGTTGTGCCCACCTCAATAACATTGGGGAACTCGACTCTCGAAGTTGAAGACGAATACGTCTACTTAGGACAAACAGTCCAACTAGGCGGGTCCAACTTCGTTAAAGAGGTCAATCGTCGAATCCAACTCGGCTGGGCAGCATTCGGGAAACTTAGAAAAGTCTTTCGTCTAATATACCTCAATCGCTCGAGACAAAATTATACAACCAGTGTGTGTTACCAGTGATGACTTATGGCACTGAAACGTGGTCTGTCACTATGGGCCTCATAAGAAGGCTCATGGTCACGCAACGAGCTATGGAAAGGGCTATGCTCGGAATTTCTCTACGAGATCAAATCAGAAATGATGAGATCCGTAGACGAACGAAAGTCGTCGACATAGCCCAGCGGAATAGTAAGTTGAAGTGGCAGTGGGCGGGGCACATAGCACGCAGAACTGATGGCCGATGGGGCCGAAAAGTTGGTATAATAAATGTCTTTCTTCTTCTTCTTCTTCTTCTTCTTAAAAGTTCTCGAATGGAGACCACATATCGGCAAGCGCAGCGTAGGACGAC
Organism: Yponomeuta malinellus; assembly: GCA_947308005.1. Classification (NCBI taxonomy): domain Eukaryota; kingdom Metazoa; phylum Arthropoda; class Insecta; order Lepidoptera; family Yponomeutidae; genus Yponomeuta; species Yponomeuta malinellus. The sequence continues at coordinate 5,842,935 of OX371006.1, read as the reverse complement.
CAGCCACAAGATGACAGATGACACTGCCACAAGTGGCAGGAAGGCGCTGGATGCAGGCCGCTTCCGACCGGTCTTTTTGGAAATTCATGGAGGAGGCCTATGTCCAGCAGTGGACTTCTTGTGGCTGAATGATGATGAATGAAAATGTTTTGTTTTATTCATGTAATTTTATGTGTGCAATAAAGTATAAGGTAAAAGTAAAAGAAAATATTTTCAAAAATTTTTCAACACTGTTGCTCGTAAATTGACTCTTATTGCACTGTTTTTGGTTTCATTCAGCATATTACCATACTTGTGCCGTAAAAACATTAGCGTACAAGTGCTGTAATATAAACATTTAAATTTCAGCTAAAGTTTATGTCTAACAACATTGAATATTTTTACAAATATTAAATTATTTTAGGGTTAAGATTTCATTTCATCAAATTGTATATTTATAAACACAGATTAACTTAAGTATCGTATTTATAGACAATAATTTATGGTTTATTTAATTTTTTATGTTGCTGCTGCTCCGGCTGAACTGCCGGTTTTTCCTGTGCCTTTCAGACTTTATTGAACCTGCGCGCGCACCGAAAGTGCGGCGCGCGATAAAAACAAAACATACCTACGCGCCATTTTCCGTAAATATTTGATAAAGTTGCTGCTGTATGGTTAACTACTATCAAACATGTCTACTTCAAGTTACTAACAAAAAAAAGTTTTTTTTCCTCGCAATTATGTTGAAAAACGTCGTATGAAACTCGTGTGCATTGATAATTACACACTCAGCTTCCTTACCGCGCTCGCCTACGGCTCGCGCTTACAATAATGCCTCGTATGTATTGACCAACTTAACACACTTGTATCATAATATTCACAATGTACATTATTTTATTTTATAATTCTTTCTAACAAACATCTTTTTGGACATTTTGGAAACGACCAGCGCTTAGGTTCAGGTGGAGTCGCGTTAGGACACGGCTCGCCGCCAAAAAACTCGTTAAAACGGAACACAATCAAACAAGAACAAGGAGAGGGCAGGAGAGGACTTCTGCGGGAAGCCAAATATATTAGAATCACGCAATCTCTTTAAATTCTGGCATCAATAAATAATCATCATCAACCCATTATGTCCCCACCGAGGGGCACGGGTCTCTTCCCTGAGGAAGGTATAGGCCATACTCCACCACGGGGGCCAAGTCCGGATTGGTGGAGGCTTGTAGACTAGTGGCTCGTCTACTGTCAGAAGTTGTCAAGCCGCCCTAAGGCCTCTGACTTGGCTTAACGACTGCCATCTATCGACGGCAGCCGGCATCAACAGCTTAACGTGCCTTGCGAAGCACGGAACCGCTCGGAAAAATGCCACTAGCGTTAGGCATAGACGGCGACCCATCCATGCACTGAACGCGCCCAGTGTTGCTTAACCCTCGTGACCGTTTAAGATCACTCAGGCAGCCGGGGCTACGAGCGATTAATAATGATACGTACAAATTACATTCCATTCAGCTTTTGTGTACATATAAACAAACCGTTAATAGAAATCGTTAAAATATGAGAAGCAAATCAAGCTGTTACTCGTCCTAGGTACTTAATTCGCTAATCTCATTAATTCAAGAAATGTTAACCCCTATTATAATTTTTTTAAATTTAAAAGCATTTAAAAAAAGATATTTTGTTTGCACAAACGCTGAATGAAATTATAATGTAGATCATGCTTTAAACTGACATATTTTGTTACATTACTATGTTTAGAGGCTAAAAATTCCACCCATGCCGGGATTTGAACCCGCGAACTCTGGCTAACCGAGCCAGCGCTCTCCCAACTGAGCTAATGGGCAAGTGCAAGCATTGGCAAAATTGCGAGCCTATTTACAAACTTCTCTGTATTATTGTCGCTGCCTGTGCGTAATGAGGTCGCGGGTTCAAGTCCCGGCATGGCAACAAAAAGAATATAATACCAACTTTTGACAAAATAATACCAGCTGAAAAACGGTTTTCAGGATTTGCGTGACTTTAATCTTCCTCTTGGTCGATACGCTCTTGACAAAGCGGTCGTAGTCCTCATGAAGAGGAACACATTGTTAATAATCACGTGACCAAAATCAGAGCGCTTCAAAAAGCCGAATGCAGATGCTGAGGTGGATGGTGGTGGATGGTGCAGATGGTGAGGTGCTTGTGCGGTGTAACGAGGCTCGATAAACTACGCGACGAGTACGTGCGAGGAAGCCTCGGAAAGCGCGACATCGCTGATAAAGTGCAAGACAGTATCTGAGATGGTTCAGGCACGTGAAACGAAAGCCTCCTGACTACATTGGTAATGAAGTGCTACGTCTATTGATTTCTGGGCGGATATCCAGAGGAAGACCGAAAACTAAGTGGATGGATGAAGTAGGTACCTAAATAAATGTCTCCCAGAATACGGACCCTCGATAAAGGAGGTCATGAATAGGGCGAAGTGAAGAGAGAAAATAAGAAAAGCTGACCCCACCACCACGTGGGACGAAAGCTGGGAAGAGAGAGAGAGTTGTTAATACTCACGTATGATATACTCAAATCACTGCACACTCTCCTGATAGGTACAGAAGCTTGCGGTCTTATAAAAACACGTTTCTGTAAAACACTCCATAAACGGTGTATAAATAGTCTGTGGTAGAAAATTTACAAGTGTAAGACTTTTCCACACAATTTATACTGCGTCATGTAGTGTTTTAGGAAATGGTGTTTTTATAAAAAACACCGAAAGTTTTCAACGAACGAATTCTTAAGTTTAGTTTCTGTTTAGATAAAGTTAATTATTAACTAAAATGTCACACTTTAATAAATCACACAAACCCATAGTACAAACAACATAAAATCAGTCAATCAAACTGTCCGGGACATATCCGACCCAAAGGTTCCCTTAACGCTGGCAACATTACCGCGCTGCATAGCAAGGGAGATCCTTTCCATCAAAAACTTAATTCCCAATTACTAACTGAGCGAAACTTGGCCGGACTCTTCCGATAACATTTCGAGTAAGTAATTCCGGAACTAATTTAATAATGTGCAGTGCTTACGAAAGTTTTATTTCTTAACATAACTTCGTCTCCAGGATGTCTCTGTCCCCCGTAGTTAATTACTCCTATAACGACAGTTAGAGGGTAATGAGATTTTTGCAATTCACCAGTACGCACCGCATTACAAGGCTATAGCTGTCAAAATTCCCCCCTTGAGCCTCCTCAAGGGTTTTCCGAGGTCAGTGGGGGTGTCATTAGACCGGTAATTAATTTCATGGTACGCCGGTAAAGTTCACCGTTTAGAGATAGTACTGTAATATCTGTATTTTTTTAATACCCGGCGCCTCCACCAAAATGTAATACGCTATTTTATTAATACGCGGATTACGGGCAATATATCTTTTTATTACTCTTTTTTATCAATCGGGTAGCCTAGCTGGGGATCGACTGACATCTAAAAACAAAACGTAACGATTCCCTTCAAAATAAGACGAGAAGGCTCTGCCAGCCAGCTTCTATAAAGAAGAATCGTTACAGTACGTACCTAGAGGTAGGTCAGTCGACAGTTGATGAACCTTTACGTTTTTCACAGATGATGTATTTCTGTTGCCGCTATAACAACAACTACAAAAAACAGAATAAAATAAATATTTAAAGTGCCTCCCATACAACAAACGTGATTTTTTGGCCGTTTTTTGCTCGATTTAATAATGGCAATAGGTAGACGCTTGAAATATTAAAATTTTGCATAGATAATGGTACGGAACCCTTCGTGGCGAGTCCGACTCGCACTTGGGCGGTTTTTTCATACCATTGACTCCTAGTAGGTTTGATACGTGTGTGCGAGTAGTTTTGAAGCGACAATTATATGAAATCGGCGCGTTCATGCAGCTGTCATTGAACTACAATGCCCTAACAGAATCTGGGACCTGGCGGGCGAGTCTTTTAAATGCATTGTTGTTCAATAGAGTGATATTAGTACGGTAATGGTTTTGTCATTGAATCTAATGGTAGTCTAACTAATTTCATTCCAATGGTTTAATACTGTCGCAATTTGATCTCCTTCGCGAGAGATGCTTATTTAATTTCCGTGGGTTATACCCAAGAACGTTCATCCTTGGTTATACCTACCATTTGAATGAAATCGCTCGTAGCCCCGGCTGCCTGAGTGATCTTAAACGATCACGAAGGTTAAGCAACACAGGGCGCGTTCAGTGCATGGATGGGTCGCCGTCTATGCCTAACGCTAGTGGCATTTTTCCGAGCGGTTCCGTGCTTCGCAAGGCACGTTAAGCTGTTGGTGCCGGCTGCCGTCGATAGATGGCAGTCGTTAAGCCAAGTCAGAGGCCTTAGGGCGGCTTGAAAACTTCTGACAGTAGACGAGCCACTAGTCTACAAGCCTCCACCAATCCGGACTTGGCCCCCGTGGTGGAGTATGGCCTATACCTTCCTCAGGGAAGAGACCCGTGCCCCTCGGTGGGGACATAATGGGTTGATGATGAGAATGAAATCGCAATGCTTTTGCTTAGCAGACTACAACAGCCATTATCATGCTAATATCACTCTATTGAGGAAGTTACGTTTATTAGACTCTAAGATCTCTACCCGCACCAGAGACCTGTACCAACCTTTTCGAATCTAGGCATGTACCAAAGACTTTGTTTTCTAAATTACGTACCTACATTTGTGAAGTTGTAGTAGCAATACCACTCGCTAAGTGTGACGGAAAACATAGTGTCTGGGGTCTGAGCACTGGGTACATAGGTACAATGGCTCAACTATGAGGCTAAGTGCGGAAATCTCAGGTCTAACTAGAACTAGGCCCTGTTCCCATGCGTAATAGGGGCACAGGTATGTAAAAAGGTTCTGTAACCTCACGCTTGTATTTCTAAAATTAAATAAAATAAATATCATCATCAACCCATAGCAGTCCACTGCAGGACATTGGTCTCTCCCTGTATGGGAGGTTTTGCCGTAATCTCCACACTTGGCAGGCGGATTGGAGATCGCAGTGTTTGGTGGTCTGGTATCACAGGTCAACGCTGCTGCCCGTTCCCTGGTTTCCGTTTTTTAGTCGCCTCTTACGACACCCACGGGAAGTAATAGAGGGGCTCATTCTAGGCCGGAGCCACACGGCGCAAAATAAATATAAAATTACTCATTTTTCACTCGTTAAGATCTTTATACACTTTTCAGTTAGGTTTACTTTATGCGGTATTTGCTGGCACCACCCATAGTATCAATTCTCCTCATGTTGTATGTTGCTTATCTTGTGTAAGCTTAGTTTAAAGTCTCTTCAACCTAGGTGGATTCACTACAAATAGTTCCAGACTAAAAATATTACAGTAAATTGTCTGACTGCAGCTGTTACTAAGAGCCTGCACTGTTAGGTCAGTCGAAATTGGAATAAAGTATTTCGGAGCAAATGTTGAATTTACGTCTGATCTTTATGAAAATAACCTACTTCCCGAGTAACCTACTTATCCTAAGACCTGCTGTTATTCTTTAGGCAAACATAATTTATATAACACAGGCTACAATGACACAAAAAAACGGCCAAGCGTGAGTTGGACTCGCGCTCGATTTCTTTAAAGATAAGAAGACAAAGAGTTATGTCTTGCGCCGACAGGGTTACGAACGAACGATGCAATCGTTCTAAAAACTTAACTTTGCAGTGGTATAATCTCCTTACATACAACCCTTAAATGGCATAAAGGTTCCGCTTTTTGGTCGTGGGTACGGAACTCTAAAAATAATTAAATAAAAATTATTTCAAGAAAATATTAATTCATTCTAACTCTTTAAATGAAATCTTACATGTGAGATCAAAATGCTTCGAGAGATTACTCTATATTAAAGATAAATTATATAAATGCAGTTATAGTTGACTGCCTCGTTATTCTAGCAGTGACACGGCTGATTACCATTCCGGAGGTCGTGGGTTCGATTCCCACTGGAGGCCGCCGTACATTTGCACAAATGGACTCATCATCATCATCAGCCATTTGACGCCCTCTGCAGGACATAGGCCTCCCTCATGGTTTTCCAAGCTTCCCGGTCTTATGCCGCCCGCATCTAGCGACTCCCTGCCACCGTAACCAGGTCGTCAGACCATCTGGTGGGGTCCTGCCCACGCTGCGTCGTCCGGTCCGCGGTCGCCAGGTCAGAACTTTTCCGCCCCATCGGCCATCAGTTCCCACCTATGTGCCCCGCCCACTGCCACTTCAACTGAGCAATTCCTCGAGCTATATTAGTAACTCGGGTTCTTCAAACGCCTTCCGGCTCACAATGTTGAATTCATAAAATGTTGGATTCCTGAGATGTTGAATTCGCAAAATGTTGAATCCCAAAAGGTTTAATTCGAAATATTTTGAATATGAATTCCCAAAATGTTGAGTTCGCTTAGTTTGGATTTAATTGCAATATTAGGGAAATTAAATTTCTTTTTGTGACATTCGAATTAAATCAAATCAATGAATCAACATGTGAGTCATCAAGGATTAAATCGTTTATTCAATATTTTGAGAATTCAACAGTTTGGGATTACTATGAATTCAACTTGGCGAATTCAACATTTTGCGAATTCAACATTTCAGGAATTCAACATTTTATGAATTCAACATTGTGAGCCGGATTGTACAAATGGCCTCAGTCTGGGTGTATTTCCACGTTAGTGATGTCCTTGCCTGGTTACCATAGCACAGGGTATCCTAGTTTGGGACCAGGATAAGTGATTGTGTTGTGTAAAAGGTATTTATTTATAGCGGAGAACTACAGGTATGTAGAAGAACAGTATACCTTTACTACATATTAGTCATTACTTAATTAATGTATGCATGTATATGCTGTCGAGTATAGGCCATGACTCAGGATTCAGGAATGACATATCTACACACAGCCGAATAAAGCTACACTCACACCTAGTGGGGAAACTTAAGCGAAGCATGTAAGTCGAGTACAAATTGGTAGCCCTGCCTCTGAATATTCAGTGCACTGTCTGTGTGGACGCTTGGACTAATGAGAGCTTACTAATTGACGTAAGAGGACTTCGGACGTCTCCATTTTGGTTTTGGCTCGGCTAAGTTGGGCACTGGCTGGTCTATTTGTCCAAATCAGCCCTCGGAGAGCTTTTATATTTATGTAGTCTAACTAGGTTTGTAAGAAAACGTTCTTTAAAATTATCTCTCCCTCATCATTGACTGACATCATTTACATGCATGCAGAGGCGTAGCTGGGGGGTCGGGGCTCACCGGATACCACCCGTTTGGGGTTAGGGTAACACCCGACCGCAAAAAAGTTAAAACCTAATTATAAATCTATATTTTTTACGTACCGTATAGGTATACGTCCTACTGTAGGGCAAAGGTCTTGTCTCAGAGAGAGAGAGTATGGGCTTAATTACCACGCGTGCCCACCGCGGATTTGCAATTTCAAGCGCCGACGTACGTGTACGACATTCAGGTTTCCTCACGATGTTTTACTTCACTAAGCGAGTGAGCGTTAGCGAGTAGTATTGCTGAGAAGAAAAAATCTTTCGGATTTTTTGTAAGGATGAGAAAAAAATATAACTGGGAGCTATATAACTAGCTTTTGGGAGTGTTTTGGGGAGTAGGTAGTGTGTTTTGTGAATGACGCCGTATTGTTTTGTAAACTTGGTACGCTTTTTTTGTTACTTTTCTTGTCGAACAATGAACAAACATTTATAAACATTTACATACCCACAGGCACATACATTGCTTCTGGCCCCACACTAGGATACCCTGTGTCGTGGGAACCAGAAACAACGACATCACAAACATGTAAACGTCCAAGACCTGGGGTTTTTTTTTGTCACCAGCCGGAATTCGAACCCGGGACCTCTCGCATGGTATGCAGATGCACTACCGCTGCGCCACGAGGTCGTCCACGAGGTAATGGTTGTGTAAGTTTTTGTCTCATGTTTGTTGTGTGTGTTATTGGTGTAGCAACTAAACTTTTTATCTATCTATCTATTACTCCGGTTGTTTTGTATGCACATTGGCCAAAGTGCATTAAAAAAAAGCGGCCAAGTGCGAGCCGGACTCGCGCACCGAGGGTTCCGTACTCGCGCTTGGTCGTTTCTTATTTTTTCTTAGAATATTATAATAGGTCCCACAATCACGCCAAGTTTGATGCCTGTAAGTATTACCGATAGAACGATAGAGCATAAACAAAAAACACGTTTATATTTTTATATTTTTTATTTGTTCGGTAAAACATATTTTGTGAAAATTTCAACTGGCCACCTATTAAGGTTCCAAAGATAGAGCCCTTCAAAGGTCCGACGGAAGGACATACAGACAGACAGCGGAGGCAGAGTAATACGGTCCCGTTTGGCACCCTTCGGATACGGAACCCTAAAAACAACTGACATCTGTTAGCAGTCATTATCAGATTATTAGTGTACGCGAAACCGGATGTATGTAGATCTTCAGCAGTCTTGTTATCATGTAAGAAGCAACCTTGACGCCTTCTGCTATACCCCCTGAGGATAACCTGGGCCGAGTTTTATAAAACTACAATTCCTAGTTTATTACGACAATTCGATGTACACTGCGTAGCAGACTCTACTTGTTAATTTGTGGGTTGATCGACATCGCAATGTAGGTATGTCGAATTGTCATAATAAACCATGAATTTTAGTTACATGAAACAGGCCCCTGGAGGAAGGTACAGTCGACAGCAGGTCAACCTTTACATTTTTAGTATTTTCTCAGGTTAACACGAGCACTAGACAATAATAACTAAATTTTCACGGATATTTACTCGTTTATTTTGCATTTTTGTTGCAAAGTAGTTCTTAACGCAACTCATTAGAGTGCACACATGAAAAGGTTGAAGTGTCGTCGACTGTACCTACCTATTTGGCCTAGTGATGTGAACCGATCACAATTTTTAAAACCGGTATTTTCCATTTACTTTTACAAAAACAATATTTCTTTTTGTTTTTATTTTAAAAAGTAACGATTTATGAAAACACAATGTCAAAATGAAGTTGATTATGTCTTGTATGTAATAAAATAATACAATGATCATTTTGGTTCAGAAATAGGTCAACGATATCATCTACCACTTCTGCTCAACCTGAAAATACCGATTATTTTCAGGATAGGTTCCCAAAATAGCTCGTTTATCTTTGAAAATAAGGGTTTGATCCCAAAAATTAATGTGAATTTTCTCTTGGCTATCGGTCGCAAATTACTGTACAAATTACTATTTATTACTATTGATTAGTTTTCGAAAAACCGCTTGTTATCGGTTTTGTAAAAACCGTTGCTTACCGGTTTTTATAGAACCGGTTCCCATAACTACTACTTGGCTGTAATTTATTTTAAATCCTCGCGTGGACCTGGCGCCTTCACTAATGCACTTATTATAATGAATAATGAATTATTCAGCTCGCGAATATCTTCTACACGTTAGCCTTATGGCTCAGAATAAGTATCACAGAAGTACATGGTGTTGCAGAAAGGTCCGGTAGAACAGATTTATTCAATTCATGAATGCATTTTTTTTATCGTAATCCTACTAATATTATAAATGTGAAAATATCGATGGACGAATTTGTTAGTCAATCAGAAATTATAAAAAAAAATCAACGTGAACATTTTACATTATGTTCGTAGAATGTACAATGTCAGGAGGTGCCTACCTACCCGTAGCTACGGGTCGAAATTGTTACGTCAATCAGGCCAGAACGGCTAAGCCGACCTGGCTGAAATATGGCTCAGCGCTATAGACTCGAACATTGATTTTTAAGTAAATTTAATGCCTGGAATAGTACAAAGGAAATGTACTCCGGTATTCCGGAAAAATACACATAAAAGCGGTGGCAGCCTAGTGGGTAGAACAATGGACGCGGAAGCGGGAGACCCAGGTTCGATTCCCAGTGCGGGCATGTACCTATGACTTTGTTTTCTAAGTTGTACATTTGTGAAGTTATAGTACTCGTAGCAATACCGCTCGCTAACGGTGAAGGAAAACATCGTAAGTAAACCTGAGTGTCTGAGCTATTTACATACCTCAGCGCTTGAAATCGCCAATCCGCGGTGGGCACGCGTGGTGATTAAGCCCACACTCTCTCTCTGAGAGAAGGCCAGTGCCCCACAGTGGGACGTAGGTATATAGGCTGCTTATGACGCATAAAAATTTCCACGTAAACGAAGTCGCAGGTAGTAACTAAAAGCTCTGAAATCGTGGAAAACCATAGACATGAATCATAAACAACCCAAGCTCCACGATTTGTATGAAAACCAATCATGCCAATTTTTAACCGACTTCAAAAAAGGAGGAGGATTTCAATTCGAAACGCATATTTTTTTTTGCTATGTTGTCGCATAACTCTGTCAAATCTTAACCGATTTGGACAATTCTTTTTTGTTCGAATAGATATAACGTCCCATTGATTCCATTTTAATTTCGTTCCGTTCTTCATCTCTGAAAGTCTTCATCAGAAGAACTGATGAAGACTTTCAGAGATGAAGAACGGAACTCTTCAATGGACAGCAGTAAATAAGGCCTAATGGGGCCCATCCTTTACTTATATCCGTATGTTTCATAAAATAGCGTAAAACTAGTCCCAAGATAATTTGGTGATGTTCTGGTGAAGACTTTCGGAGATGGAAATTGACAACATCAAATTTTAAAGCAACGAATTAAGTAGGGTAAATTATGGTTACAAGGGACTTGTTTATTTTTCTCTCGCTCCCCCACTAGAAAATTAAAATTAAAAATTTTTAATAAAAAATAAAAACCGACTTCGAAACTAAAAAGTTAGAAATAATTTAAATAATTAGAAGTATTTGTATACATGTAGGTATTGGAGAAGTATAATTTGTATTCGGTGCCTAGTTTCATGACTAGCACATATATTTTGGGCACCGACTCCAAATTATACTTTACAATATCTACATGTATACATAGATACTTCTAATAAAATTATTCAAATTATTTCTAACTTTTTAGTGCTGTAGCGTTTAGAAGTCGGTTTTTATGTTTTATTTAAAAAAAATTACTATCTACCTACTATGGCGGAAACCAGAAGGAAAGGACCCCTCTTTTTTGGGTCCTCTACCTTTGTTAATTTATTTCTAAGCAATGGGGCATATTGTCACTATTAGAGGAAGTTTGACTATACCTAATAACAGCCGGCCGGGGACTGAATGAAGCGGCACTTATGGGGATCCACCACGCGTGCCCCCCGCGGAATGGCGACTTCAAGCGATGAGTTATGGGTACACATGGGATACTCAGGTTTCCTCACGATGTGTTCCTTCACGGTTAGCGAGTGGTATTGCTACTACATACTCGCAAATGTACGGAACTTAGAATACAAAGTCATCGGTACGTGCTTGGGATTCGAACCCATGACATCGTGAATATTAGGCAAGTGTTCTACCGATCGCGTTGCCACCGCTCACGAAGTATAAAGTTACTTTCGAATTTCGTGTGAATGCCTGACAACTTCAAATTAAGTAAAAAATTAGTTGAGTACTTAATCACTTAGCACGTGTAAACCGGGCGTAAGAGCGAGTTCTGTTGTATTTATTCTTGTCTGACACCAGCTTTAAACCTGCTACCACTTTGCGTAGGTGCCTATCTTACTTTAACTAAGTTTCAGGTGATTTAAATGTTGCTAATTATAGCTGAGCTAACTCATTAGAGTTCAAATTGTCTTTGTCTGAAATGGATTTGCGAAGTTTCGATCCTATTTCGAAAATTGACAAGTGGAAGAAAATCATATTTGTCAGAAGGAGAGGAAGTGTAAAAAATTGCACAATACTTATTTTATTTAAACAAGCCTTGTCTCAAAGAGGGGGTTTTGGGCTTAAATTTTCGGGTCGTACCGTTTCCACCACGCGAGCCCACCGCGGAATAAATCCTAAATTATAAATCCTTACTAATATTTTATACGGGCTGTCAGTGCCTATCCAAAAATGGGGTGTTCGACTCGTCAATACGAACAAACTTTACTGTGGGGAAAATTTGGAACTCACAAAAAAATATCAACTTTTCTATTATTTGAAGATAAAATATAGCTGATATTATCTTCGCAATTTGAAACTCAGTTTCTTCTGTATCGATAAAGTTAAGTACGCAAAATTTTGGTTTTTTCATTTACTTACTTTTCAATTGATCGAGTCAAATCACTTTCACTTTCAAATTTCAAGATTGTTTGAAAATAAATAAGTTTGTGAGTTGTAAAGTTTTACTTACATATTGGCAGCAGAAGAAACGTTTTTCAGGTTATGAGTAATCCAATAAGACTTTATTATGTACAGTCGACAGCAAGCTTTATATTATGATTCTTGCATAGTCGTCGATTAGAGTACACGTATATGTAATGTTTGATCTGCACACAGGTACTTATTAATTAAGTATCTAGGGACTACTAATCACTTAAAATAACAAGTATGCTTCCCATGGGAAGCAAACGCTACCACAAAAAGTCAATATTCAAACTAAGTCAGCCACCAAGCTTAGGTACAAACCATAAGTTGCCTAGTCTAGCTACCTTTTTCATGCGGCCTGACGCAAATGAGTCGGCTGTCTGTCAAGCAAATCTGTCATTTGTTGCGGCGGGACAGTCGCTCTCGCTGCATTAACATTTTATTAACATTTCTCTCAGCGTCATTAGGGTCGATATTTGAATATCTATCTCGACATCGATTCGCGTACTCGAGTCGAAAATGCACAAATTAAGAGAGAATGATCTGGCGCTTGATTCCGGCAATTTGTAGCGGTTGCGGATGCGGTAAAGTGTCCCTTTAAAAATTGAGGGGCTAGCTGGAGCTAACAAGCACCACCAATTAATAAAAAAACGTATCATCTTTTGTAACAAGTTTTTCCAAAAGTCACAAACTTACCTCAATTATGGTGACAGTTATTTATAGAACCTACAGCCTAAAACCTAGGTCTGAAAATGGCCGTTTTTAGCTAATATTATTTATTATTTTTATCATTTATTTCATAACAAAACTGTAAGGGGCCCACCCTTAAAGGTTTGCCACCTAATAGAGCAGGTTAAATAAAAATAACATCACAAAAGAGAAAAATCGATCACGTATATGATAATTCACATATTTCATAACTACAATAAAAAGCAATATCACATTAAAATATTTACATTTCATTAATATATAAAACAAAGGATACATAAAAAATCATAGTGCCGAAAGGATTCAAACAAATTAAAAAATATTGCCTATTAAGAAAAATGCCAATTATTTATATTCATGCCAATTATTTATATTCATGCCAATTTCGTTACGTACATTATGCATCAATAAAATATTACATATTTAATAAGAATGACTCCTCCGCCATGAATTTCACGAGCGAGCATACTGGTTTTTCTATCAAACTTGCTTAAAGTCCAAGGTTCTTGCAATGACTTTAACGTATTTTCGCCAAAACGGTAGTTTTTACCAGAAATCGATTCGAATCGAACGAGCTCGATGCCTTGTAATGTACAGTTCACGCATGAAATAGATACGATTCTAAATTCAAATTAGAAAACCTGCCAAGTGCGAGTTGGACTCGCGCACGAAGGGTTCCGTACCATTACCTATACAACATTAGACAATGGTCGAATTTGAGAGCAGTGCCATCTATAGAAACCAACATGAAGCGTTTAACATTGACATTCATCGGCGCTATGAAGGTCATATAGATGGCCGCTAGATAGCGAGCGTTGTCTTTAGACAACGTTTGTTGTATCCAAACCCCCCTTAAATATTTATTTTATTATGTTTTAGTATTTGTTGTTATAGCGGCAACAGAAATACATCATTTGTGAAAATTTCAACTGCCTAGCTATCACTGTTCATGAGATACAGCCTGGTGACAGACAGATAGGCAGACGGACAGGCATACAAACAGGCAGACAGTGAAATCTTAGTAATAGGATCCCGATGGCACCCTTCGGGTACGGAACCCTAAAAATGAAAATTGTAAAGAAACCGTGTCATGCCAGTCGCCTATCATTACAATCATGTGATAGATATATAGAGAACACTTTATTGTACATACCTACAAAAAGGGAATTAAATAGGTATTTCTAGCTTATTTTCTTAAGTAGCTATAATAGCTGACAAGAACTCAATCCGCAGGTTTCTTAAAGGTTATTCGAATGGTGGCGTGGTGGCCGGGTCACCTACCTCACTTAAAAACGGTTGAGACTGGTGATGGCTGACCCCTGCGTTATGCTCGTGAACGGGTGCTGTTCGTGTGTCTGGCCGCAGCATTAATGTTTTTCCTACTTCTGTAACAAGTGTTATTTTGGCTTTTAAATAGCCTTCATGATTCCGTGATAGCTTTGATGTATAAGTTTAAGGGCCAATTTTTCAATAGTCAGATAAAACTTAACTGGAGAATAAATTGCATGCTATCGCTGTCTAAATCATACGACAAGACAGTGACAACATCAGTTTTATTCTCCAGTTAAGTTTTATCTGACTATTGAAAAATCCGGTCTAAGATGATTTGAGAAAAGATGGTCAGAGTGGAGTTTTTTTCCCGCTGCCTTTTTCTCCACTACAAATGCGGCCCGAAGGCAGCGGCTAACATAGTAACATCGTACATTGACATTCAGCAAACAAAATGTAAATTCTTTACGTTGAAATAAATTATTGATTTCTGATTTCTGACCTAAAAGTAAACACGGCGTCCTGTTCACTAAAAGTGACCTCTCCAGGCAACCTTTATGGTCCTGATCATTCATTCATGTGATTCACGTGCAACTATAATAAAAAATATCAAGCAGATCTTGTAGCCTCATTATTTCAAGTACAATAATGCCTGCCAATGTATGTGCCTGTATGTAAATGTTTTTATACTTTTTATAAAAACCTATTTAGAGGCTAAATTGTCCTCTGCACGGATTAGTGCAACAAAAAAAATATAATGCACTTTTTATGTTTAGACAGCACTCATCATAGAATATAGGTAGGCAAATCATCATCATCATCATCAGCCATTTGACGCCCACTGCAGGACATAGGCCTCCTTCGTGGTTTTCATACCCATGAGGGGTTTTGCCATAATCGCCACGCTTGGCAGGCGGGTTGGCGATCACTGTATGCGGCTGGAATCTCAGGAAGACGCTGCTGCCCGTCTCCTGGGGGCCAATCGCGCTAAAATATGTCAGGCGAATCGCAACTGGGGGCCAATCGCGCTAAAATATGTCAGGCGAATCGCAACTGAACCACAACCAAAGCGCAACTTTTTCAATGTTTCGTATTGCGCTAATGATTTGACAGGTGGTTGAAACGAAGTTCGAACGTAACTGGAACGCAACCGCTGTCAAACGAACGGTTTTAAAAAAGTTAGTAAGACGCTACTTTTTCTGAGCCGCTGAAGTGACTGAAGTGCAGAAAGAACATAATTTACTACGTTGTGCAGTGTTTATGACTATTATTTAGTGGTTTTCAGTAAAGAAGATGTATTTCGCATACTTGGACTACCTCGATAGAGCAAACGAGTTTGACGTAGCCGACGCTCGGGCCCAAGCCAAACGAAAAAATTTAAATGCTCGAATTCAAAGTAGAGCATTCAGTTTGACCGATCGGCAGTTTGTAAAACGATACAGACTGTCGAAGGCATTAACTCGTGAGTTGATCACCGAATTAACTCCTCATATGCCACCTACCTTACGTTCTGATGCATTGGACATCGAAACAAAGGTAAGAAAGAACACTTTATGGTTGATGATTAAAGTGGAACTCCTAGTAAATCTTGTACTTCATCAACATCAATAAGAAATTATGAATCATTGTATCATATCAATTGTAACCTTTGAAATGCAATTAAAATTGATTTGTTTCAGGTATTGGTTGCATTGGCATTTTATGCCACTGGATCCTACCAGACTATTGTAGGAGATAGCCGAAGACACTGTGTGTCACAAGCCAGTGTATCAAAAGCCATACACCAAGTGACGATGGCTTTGAACAAACCGGCAATTATGAATAAATATATTGCATTTCCCTTTCAACAGTGTGAAAGGGAGCTAGTGAAAAGACAGTAAGTCTACCATTCATTTCATTGCTAAATCATGAACCTATCAACCTGCACTATTTTCAAAATTAACAACAAAGTACTTTATACTTTGTTGTTAATTTAGAAAATATACGCATTCATTCATAATATTGGATAGGGGTGGTAAAAATTATCAAATTGAAATGAGCACCAATACATAATGTAATCACATAATGCATTTAGGTACTTAATAATTATTAGGGATGCATATAAAATAAATAGTTCTTTATTATTAAACAGTTTCAATCTAACCTAAAATAATGCCTTTATTTTTTTAGGTTTTACAGAATTTACAAAATGCCAGGACTGCTGGCTTGTATTGATGGGACTCATATTGCCATTGTGTGCCCCCACAAACACGAAGAGAGATTTTTTAATAGAAAAGGGTACCATTCTCTAAATGTATTAATAGTAAGTGATTTTACCTTACTACTATAGGTGTACATAATATTTTTAATAATTGAGTAAACAATCTCTAGTTTTACTCATTTTAAAAAGACACCTATAAAAAATATTGAAAACCATAGGTTAAGGAAGGGCTATTTAAAACCAAAGTTAACTCCACAAGATGACTTAATTTTATTATAATAGCTTTATTATTATTACCCACATAAATTAATATTTTTGTCTTTTGCAGATTTGTGATTCAAATTTAAACATATTATGTGTGGATGCAAGTTATCCTGGCTCTACACATGATAGTGTTATATGGGCAAATCACCCTCTGAACGCCTATTTGGAGAGGCTTCACACAATTTTTGGAGAAGATGTGTATGTTCTAGGTAAGTATGTTTATTATTATCCATGCTACTTTCATGAGCCTATAATTTTCAGTTTCGCAAAAAATATGATTTCCTAGTATTTTAAAACATTATTGTGTATTCCGAAATAAAAGCATATTATTATTTTTTTATTTATCATAGTAATTAATGGAGCGGTGTGAATTTACTTTTATGAAAGAGGGGTAAATCATCTTCTATATTGCAGGTGACTCAGGGTACCCTTTGAGAGCCACTTTAATGATACCTGAGACAAACCCAGCTCCAGGCACTCCTGAGGAGTATTATCAAGATCTACATTTATCTGCCAGGAGTGTAGTTGAGCGCTGTATAGGAGTTTTGAAAGCTCGTTTTAGGTGTGTATGCAACAGAGATCACAATTATTTTTGTGTATGTAGATTACTAATGTGTGAGTTCATATTATATGCGTATGTAGATTACTCTTGATTTTGGGGCTGTGAGCACCATTTTATATTATCACATTTTACTTATAAGAAAAAATACTTATGGACATTATTTATTGCTACAGGTGCCTACTGGTGGATAGGAAGCTGCACTACTCGCCAGAGGTTGCGGCACGAATTACGAACGCGTGCTGTGTGCTACATAATATAGCACACAGAGCCCACGTTCCTTATGAACCACTGACAGCGGCGGAAGCGGATCGCGAGCGCAGGCTGACGCAGGGGGCGGGCGGCGGCGTGGCGCCTCATGAACGCGGCGCGCGTTTTCTCAGCGAGTTGGAAATGGGCCGTGCGCGCCGACACGCCCTAATACAACTCTTGTGGGGCAACAGACGTTTAGAAAATTAAAATCTAGTTATTTCTATATTGCATTATTTTTTATTTTGTCTCTCTTATCATAATTAAGTTTAAGATCGGGGATCCTGTTCCCGATTCCGCGAAGAACAATACTGAAACAAAAAGAAAAATAAAGTCAAAAAACTACTAAGCAGTGATAGTCCAGTGGTTAGGCCTGTGGTTTCTCATTCGAGAGGTTCTGGTTCGATTCCGCGCATGTACCTATGAGTTTTATTTGTAAGTTAAGTACATTTGTGAAATTATAGTAACAATACCACTAGTTATTGTGAAGGAAAACATCGTGAGGAAACCTGCAGAATTCTCCGGCATGTATGTCCTAAGTGCGGCGATAGGCTTGCCCCCTATCATGTTAAACTGACACAGCAAAAAGTGGGCACTCCGAATGCCAACATCCCATGTGACGTATGACATTCGGAAGTATTAGTGCCTCTGCATACCCCTTCAGGGATAAATGCATGTGACTATTAATTTTTTTAATACACAGGTAAATTACAGGGGGTGATCATTAAGTGCTCTATGATCTGTTTGAATCTCTGGCTTTTGGTATTGCTCATTCATACCTATCTTTAATTTTATTTGAATTGTACATACATAACATAACATATTGAAATTATCCATTTACATTTTAACAATGTATAGTAAGTACATGGTAATAATTACCTGCCAAGTCATCCTATCTATACTCTCTGCAATCAGCCTGAACGATTCAGAGAAGTTGGCCATTGCTTGAGAATTATTGAGAGCAGCCTGTGCCCTCATCTCCTCTATCTTGAGCACCAGAGACCTTGATTCTTCTAGAGCATTTCTGCTAGCTGAAACGATTTGTAAAGTAAATATGTATTCTCCCTTGTATTCACCTACTTTAGGTGATGATAATCTCCGGGCTTAGCAGGCATTGCAGTATTACTATTACCCAATTAGGTATTGCAGTATTATTGTTTAAAATTTATTTTATAAGTAATAAATTAAAAGACCCAAACTTACAAGTTGCGTGTGTTGCTTGAGTGGCTGTTGCTCTGGCTGCGGGTTGACGTGCCACACGCTCTGCACGTCGACACTCTCTCGCCCTTCTGACTCTGTCTGTTAGATAATATTATAGTTTTACTTTTTGTGTTTTAAACTTATTTAAAAAACCATTATTAATTATTATGTACCTGATCTGGTTTCACTCTGAGCCTGGGGTGAAGGCGCCTGACCAGACACACTAGGTGCAGGGGAAGATTGATTTTGACTTTCCTCATAAGGAACATTTATACTGTAAAAGAAATTAAATACCTGTTAAAATAAATAGTGCAATATTTTGGTTTTCATTTTTGACATAACTACAAGCCCTTTTCTCTGAGTCTTAGGTTTGCCGGGGTAGTCCCTCTTTGTTATAGGTAAGTAATAAAAATAACAAGTTACAAGACTGCAAACAAGTGTCATTGTGAAACTTACTTTTCTGGCTGTGAATTTTGATGTATATTTACTATTAATGCCGGTTCCTCCATTACCTCCTCTACTACTTCCTCAACCGCATCATTACCATCACCCTGTATTATGTTGCAAATAAATAAAAGCTTTGTAATAATGAATGGACAGAATAAGGTAAGACCCAGAGAAATTACTTTGGTTATTTATTGATTGTAATTGGATTTGTAATCTTGAAAGAACTTGAGGCAAAATCTTTAAGAGCATACGTTCATGCATACGTTTTTGAAAGATGTAAGTACTTAATGTGAAATCAATATAGAAAAATTATTCACAAAATGGGTACTAAGATCACTTACAGCAAATTGATTGTGTCTAACATTAGCCAAGGGGCCAACATCCCGACCTATAATGTTGGCTATTTTCTCTTCCAGGGGGGATAAGACGGGAGCATTGCTGGGCCCACCACCAGTCGCCTGTTGGCTAGCATTAATTCCCACCAACTTCGCCCTCACCCTGCATTTTAGGTCGTTCCATACCTGAAACATTATACATTTTCTAAACTTCATAAATAATAAACAATACCTACATACAAATTTACTCTAAACTTTCATAATGATTTATTTAAACATAATTATAATCTTGACAATGTTACCTGCAACTTTGGCCTAAAAAGTACAAACCTTGGCCCATTCTTTTCCCGTTCTTGCAGGCCCCAACGAATTCAGAACTTCGGCGCATTGTCTCCACAATCGCGCAGACACTGCTCGGGCTTCTTTGGACCTCACCCTTCCAAGAGCGAGGTCTCGATTGCCTTCCAAAAATTCAAGAAGGACTTCGAGTTGCCGGACCGTGGTTATGCGACGCCGCTCTTCCATTTCTTTAAATACACAAATAACTGACATAGGCATATTCTTTACTATAAGTACGGCAAAAGAAACTCCAAGTTAAAACACATCAATTCACTCATTATTATAAGGAACACCTACATTTGTGTTAAGTCTTACAACATCAAAATAACTTACTTGCACCTTTTAAACGGAGAGAATCCCATTCAAACTTTAATAGAAACCCTACGAGGCACTTCAAACAATTCAACCAAAACAAAGTAGTACCGAAAAAATTCCGACAAACTAAATTGTGCCCGCCATAATCTCATGAAAGCTGTCAAAACTAGTGTTGTCTACGCTATACAAGCTAAGTCGATGGTCGATTATAGTATACTAGGGTCACATCTCTAAGGTCTCTGTTATGGTTACGATTCAGTTACAATCCAACTTTGGTTTACGTTTGAACTTTAACGCGATACGAAATTTTGCAATAGCTGAATCGAAACTCGATCACAATCGGAACTGGATTGCAAACGTTCGTTCTTATTTCCATTTAGCGCGATCGGCACCTGGTAATTGATTTCCTTAGTCGCCTTCTACGACATCCACGGAGAGAGATGGAGTGACGCTATTCTTAATCCGGCACCACACGGAAGGTAGGCAAATGCACAGTGTTATTTAAGTTCACTTCATAAAATATACCGACACACAACACAACTAAGATTTGATTTCTATTCTCCAACCTACGTCCATCTCCTGATACTACACTCTGAATTCGTTTTGTAGTGTATGTGATTCTTGTGTCGTGCTATCTAAATTGTCCTTAAACTTTGTATGAAGACAAATAAACATTTTCTATTTCTAATTATTTCCATCAGCGTCCAGCATCCCTGACAGAACAGTATGACGTTTAAAGATCGGTCCGAAGAACCTGTGGTTCTCCGCACCCATCACCCACTCCGAACCGTTCAAAGTCGTTGGAACTCACAAGAATAGAGCCCGAAAGCAGTAATGAGGTGAATCGGTACGTAATGACGAGCTCTGAACAAAACAACTGCTTACCTCAACGGGAAGGAGTAACGAACGCAATAGCTTGCTAAGTGTGGAAGCGGTTGCTTTGCAACAGCGTTGAAGCACCTTCGCAATTTATCTAATATTAGGGGTTAAAGTATGAAATTTCCGTTTTATTGCAATAGGTTTTTTGAATTGACATAGAATCTTCATGGTTTGAGGTTTTCGAATGAAACTTTTTTCAAATGGTTTCTATGATGTTCTTTTTTAAAAAATGTGAAACATTTGAATATCGACTTTCAATTGTTTTTGTTATTCAATTTAGACAAGAAAGATGGATACTGCGAAAATTCGAGTGATTATGAGGCACCCATTTTTCGTATTTTTTTATTTTATTGATTTGACGCAAGTGAGTCAATATTGTGGGTAAGGTAACGTTAAACCATGCCGCTAATTCCTGGGTAGTTTGACTAGGGTCGGCTTCCACTATCTCTCTTAATTCATCGTTATTCACCTGTGTGGGCGGTCTTCCTCGTGGCTCGTTCTTTAAGTCGAAATTTCCATCACTAAAGCGTTTAAACCAAAATCGCACGGTGCGTTCATTAGTAGACCCCTCTCCAAACGCAGCATTGATATTGCGGGCTGTTTCTGCCATGTTAGTTCCGCGTCGGAACTCGTATTCAAAAATCACTCGAATTTTCGCAGTATCCATCTTTCTTGTCTAAATTGAATAACAAAAACAATTGAAAGTCGATATTCAAATGTTTCACATTTTTTAAAAAAAGAACATCATAGAAACCATTTGAAAAAAGTTTCATTCGAAAACCTCAAACCATGAAGATTCTATGTCAATTCAAAGAACCTATTGCAATAAAACGGCAATTTCATACTTTAACCCCTATTATTTACACCTGTGCGAATCCGTTAATTTAACGAGAAAAAGATTGACGGTCTTATTTTATAAGAACACCATTCCTCTGAAACACTCCTCAGAGGCAGTTTAAATAATCTGTGGTTTCACCTTTCCCTTTTCCACAAACTATGTCATTGTCTCTGGGGAGTGTTTTAAGGAAATGTGTATACCTAGGTATATAAATAAGAGCGATACTCTACAAGACACTATTTATCTATTTATGGTAAGTGTACAGTAAGCTGTATTAGATTTTTATAGAGCGCATCAGTTATTGGCAAACTTAATCAAACTTATCATCATCATCGCCTCAGCCCGCCCATCAGTGGCCCGCCCACTGCTAGAGATAAGCATTTCCGGCCAAAATCACCATATCATCTGACCATCGAGCTGTTGGTCTACCCACTGTTCGCCGTGCGGTTTTCAGACGCCAACTGCCCTAGTCCTTCGTCGTCTTCCCGCCTAATGAAGTACCTAATGGCCGCAAAAAGGCGCAGTACAGCACGAAGGACGATTTCAAGGCGTACGGGTACAGTATAGATAGCGCCCGTGAGTGGAGTTCTGGATGTTTTTGAAAGCTATGCCGTGCGCGTGTTATGAAGCCGAAAGTCGATCTGGATAACAATATGCTTTACTCTACACCAGAATAAAGTAATTGGGTAATCGCTGCATGCCCTTTTTACTTCCGGTTTCTGGTACATTTTGGTTTACGATAAAAGAAAAAAAGGTATTTATTATAGGTACCAACAAGACACATCACAGAAATAAAATAAACAAATAAGTAACATATGCACTACAACCGAAAGACAACTGAATACACAACAAACAAAACAAATAAATAAAACAAGACCAAAGATTTGTAGCCTGTGGTTTATCTAAGTTGCTACAAAAGGCAGGGAGTGATCCCTCAGCGCTAATTTTCAGTCAGTGCCTACGGTAACCCATAATTGTATTACGGAGTACGTGTGGAGCATTTAAAACGAATTAAAACAAATGCAATAATATACATACAATAAAGTAAAAATATCGTCTTAAATCATCACCAGCCATTTGACGCCCACTGCAGGAAACAGGCCTTCGTTGTTTTCATAACCATGAGGGGTTTTGCCATAATCGCCACGCTTGACAGGCGGGTTGGCGATCGCAGTATGCGGTTGGAATCTCAGGAAGACGCTGCTGCCCGTCTCCTGGTAATTGATTTCCTTAGTGGCCTTCTACGACATCCACGTAAGGAAATGGAGTGACGCTATTCTTAATCCGGCGCCACACGGATAAATACTTACATATATTTATATCTCTCTTCTCCTTAAAGTGAAACACTAGGGAGAAGAGAGATACAAAGATACACATCAAAGCATTAAAATTCAATGACCAAAGTATAATACTCGTCCATCATTACGCAATAGTACCTAGCTTATGATTTGATTGATGCGATTATATAGTCGGTACCTATGTCCACATGTCCGCCTAAATCACCTGGAGGTTGTTGACCAAGCAAAAAATATGAAGAGAAAGAGAAAAAAAATTCACAGATTTCGTGCCTCACACGACTATCGAGCACATTGGAAATTAATCCACAGATTAAAAAGAAAAAAACACAAAATTAATCGGGCCATAATTAAATGTCATGTGAAAAATGTCGTTCTGACTTTTTGACTTTTTTCAAAAAGGCTGCAGGCAGGGCAGACCCTTAACCCGATCGTCTTTGTTTTAGGCTCAAATTGTAGCTAATAATAGCATAAATTTTCCAGAGAATTTTTTCTCAAATTTTTTATATCATTCTTCGTTTCCAAAATATCGAGCGCCAAAATCAATTTGAATTTTTTTTTACCATTTCGGTCATAACTTTTTTGTTTTTGACTTTCTCGAACAAGTAATTCTTTTTGCACCTTACACACCTTAGAGCTCTCGTCAATACGCGTCTGGAGCCTTTTTTGAATATCATATTATTATCTTCACAACTCTCTGAGGTATAAAGGGGATCGCACTTTTTCCTGAGATCGGAGCCTACTTTGGAGCGAACGAAAAGACATTTTTAATACAGTTGCTCAAAAAGTGGCGTATTGCAGGGACGTATAGCGTTCGGGATGTGGGCTATTACACACTCGTGCTTTTTTTTTACCTTTCCCGCACTCGTGCGTTCTCTTTCCCAACTGTCAAAATAATGTCCAGGCCCTCGTCACTCCATATAAAAAATATTATGAACGTACTTTGTGCCAACATTGAAACAAAAAATATAATCCTGCTAAAACAAAAGGCATTAACTCCGCAGTGAATCACGTAGATATATCATGATTTAAAATTAAGTCGGGTTATATGTGAAATCTAATGTTGGTAATGTTGGTATTACGTATTTTGCAAATGGCCGGTAATTTTGTTCGTTTGTCGTTTTTGTGTGGCATTATTTTATTTATTTTAACTTTAGCAATAGGTGTAGTGCGTGAAAAGTGATTAAACAAGAAATATGGGAGGAAAAGCATTGAGGAAATGTGAAATTTGTGGCATTAGAAGAGTCAGAAATTAATGTACGTCTGGCATATTCTTAACCAGATATCCACTGGAGCCAAACAGGTAAAATTAGCAAGTTTATCATAATAAATGTACGCAAATTTTGATATTTATATAATGCGCTTGGATAAAACAACTGAATTATTTAGAACAATTTACGATTTTGACAAAAAATTAACGCCGGTTGTAGTGCGGTACCCATGTGGTACTTTTTTTTATCGATATTTTGGACGATTGATTTCTGCCAGATATTTCTACATGCTGTCTAAAATTGATCACAACTACTTAATTTTAAACGTCGAACACCACACAGCAAGAACAGAAATGATTTATGTTGTTTTATTTTGCTCAATTTTGCGGTAGGTATAGATAATATATTTTTTGACTTATTGTTTTGTTTGTTGCAGACTCCAAAGATCTGAAATTCGACCAAAGTGCAAAGTTTTGATAGCGACGTGACGCATTGGTGACATTGTTTTCTACACCTGATGCTAAATAAATGATTTGATTAAAAAAAATGCCTTTTTCATTATGAAAGTAAGCGATAATCCATTCACACCATGTCATACTCGAAATAATTGAGTTGACCTACTGTGTTGGGATTTATCGCCTACTTTAATTTTCAAAGCATGAAAATGAGGTAAGGGGAGAGACGTCTCGAATTTTTTTATCGATATCGATAAGCAGTCCATCACTAATGTTTTGCAATTTCATTCTCATGTTGGTATTATACTATTTTTTGTTAGGTTGGTACAAACTACGTTCATAATTTTGAAAACGTGTTGTTAGCAAGTGCCGACTCTTATAACGTAGTGATTACATACTCTTTGATAATGTCTATTAAAAAGAATAACCAACCATGAAGTTTTTATTAAAAAAAATCATAGAAGTTTTTATGATTCGTGCAAATACGTATATTTCTAAAAAGAAGCTACTAATTTGTTTCAATATCAGATTTAATTATTTGATTGAATGAGTTTGGTTAGGTTTCATTTAATTTATTCATCTCATTAAATTTAATTTTCATTTTATATCAATAAAAAATGTATGTATGGGCATAGTTCCCTTTGCCTACCAGAATGGGTGAAGAAAAAAAAAACTGCTTATATTCTACGGTTGGCGCCATTTTTCAGAAATTTTCTTTGCGAGTTTAGTTGTTTGTTGCACAAGATGAGTAATTTCGACCCTAGTTTTTTTGAATTAACACCATCGGAACGCAGTATAATTTGCACAAAATGCTTCGGAGAACATTTTACCGCAAAAGTCAAAAAGTCGCTACATATCTACATACGACGAATACTGCATGGAGAGAAGAGAAAAAAGCAAATAGTTTTTCATTTTTTCGCAACTGTATTAAAAATAGTCGTTCAGTACACGTGCGGAACCGTCATTGCAACTTGTTCCGACTGTCAACCCTCGTCTTCGGCTGCGCCTCGGCTCGGGTAGACATTTGTCGGAACTCTTTGCAATGACAGCCTTTCCGCACTTGTAATGAAATATACTATTCCAATATCAAAACTGTGACTTGTGGTAAACTCTAGTCTAACTTTGCTAACCCCTCCCTTTCTACGGCTCCAAAGCCGTCTCCACACCAGCGTACGGGCCAATATCTTATTAATAAGAAACGGTAGCAGCCTGCCCCGTCCAAGCCGTACAGCCTACACACACACGCTCGCGCAGACGTACAGACACACCGTCTCACGACATTTGTAATGATACTAAATAGTTGCCGCAGCGCGGTAGGTGCCCCGCGATCTTGAATAATATGCTCGCCGGAGTATGGACGAGCTTATGCCGGACGGGTCCAGTCACCGATAGTCCAATTGAGAGTTTCTAAGCTTACTTTTCTAGTATGTCAAAGGGGTTAGAATTGGCATAGTGGTGTGATCGCCGTATTTTTGCGGGAATTTTTCAAAAAAGCGGCGCATGTTCAAACCTGCCGATCAAAAAGGCTCAAAATTCTATATTGTATATCAGAACACATGACATAAGGTTTTCTGACGATGTTTTCCTTCACCGTTAGCGAGTGGTAATGCTACTACCACTTCACAAATGTACCTGCTGGGAAAAACAGCCATTGGAACATGCCGGGATTCGAGCCCACGGCCTCCCGATTGTGAGGCCGGCGTTCTACCGCTCCGCTACCACCGCTAAGAATTAGAAAATGTTTATAAAAAGAATATTAATGTCTAAGGTAAAAAGCGTTAGTCGCTGTATGCACGCCGCCGGTTTTGGGTACCTACTTTTTGGGTACCACTCTTTCCTTAAATAAAAAAACAGCTCCATCGTCCTAAATTTTCTACAACCGCTTAAATCGCACGCTAAACGGAGTAGTCCACTACAGCTGCACGTGATTCAGTCAATAAGTCAGAAGCACCTATCTGCGTAATGTCTCGGCGCAGTCCATTTACATATTTTAATGAGCACCGCGGGCCTATCTCCCTATGCATGTGGAATAGACTCCGCGGGAGCCTAAGTAACCTAGATCCACGGGCAAGCGAGCTTTTTACTGGCGAAATTGCTACTAGAAAGTGCAAGGGACAAATCGGTAACAAAATGTATAAAGTACCGGTATTACGTTTCTTTGGTACGATTCCGCAACGGGCGACAGCGACACTGCCATTCGGGTGGTGACCGCCAAGATCGGAAGGCTAGTTTTTTAGTGGGCGAAATTGCTACTAGAAAGTACAGGAGACAAATTAGTAACAAATGTTCTAAAGTCGGTATTGGGTTTCTTGGGTACGATTTTACAGCGGGCAAGATCGGAAAACCAGCTTTTAATTTGATGAAATGGCCACTAGAAAGTCCAAGGCACAAATCGGTAACTATTACCTTTACACCCATGCACTCTATTCAGTTGCGTTACGGGTGGCTTTGCAACTAAAATGTAAAGGTTGATGTGCTGTCGCCTACCTATATGATTCTGCAGTGGGCGGCATATCGCGGTGCTGCCCAACCGTATCAAGCGAGACTTCCTATCTTGGCTAGGGTTCTGTAGTTTGTAAGGGTCTGTATGTATGGAGAGCTTTCGCATATTGAAAGCCTTGAAAGTTTGGGGCTCAGAGTTACTTTATATGCTGTTAATTTTTGTTCAGCTCATTAAACATTTGTTTTTTTTTACAGATATACGGTCCCTTTCTAAAATTGAGCGTGCTATACCCGTAAACAAGGAAATGTTCGGATGTTTGTCAGGGTTTTGGCGAGTTCCTTGCCTACCCCTTCGGGATACAGACGTGAATTTATACAGATAATTGGGGACGATTGCCGGGGTTCCACTTGTAAATACAAACAAATTTTACCATGTGGAAAACTTTGAAATCGCGGAAGAAAATATACTATAGCTGTACATTTTAATCCTGCAGATGGTAACTTTAGTATACCAAAAGGCTGATATTTATTTCGCGATTTCAAGGTTTTCCCTGTAGCAAAAGACAGAGATAATTTCCAAAAGGGAATCAGAAGCAGATTGTTTTATTAACCTTAGCTGTTAAACGAAGGTAACAGTCAGTATACCAGTTAGGTGCAGGACATAGGCCTCCTTCGTGGTTTTCGTCATAATCGCCACGCTCGGCAGGCGGGTTGGCGATCGCAGTGTGCGGTTGGAATCTCAGGAAGACGCTGCTGCCCGTCTCCTGGTAATTTATGTCCTTAGTCGCCTTCTACGAGTACGACATCCACGGAAGGTAATGACGCTATTCTTAATCCGGCGCCACACGGATAATCCGGCGCCACACGGATATAGGTTAGGTGGTTAAAATATTAAATAGAACTCGACCAAAGCTGTCTTGTACTTTTAGCTTGAATTGTCCCACCAAAAAAATTCACGAACTCAAATAGGTTTTCAACGAATTGCGTAAGTCTAAAATAGTTCAATTTAATAATAAGGACTCCAGATAATAGTGGGATTTCAGGTACCTATGAGGATGATTACTCAGATCTTGTACTCTCGATAATTTCAATTACTTAGGCAAAAATTATCCCAACAACTTAATGCCACTAATTTAGACTATCTTCCTATACAGTAATGAATATACATCTGGCGACGTACTCGGGCGCCTAGTATCGTGGTACGAGCATAAAACAGTTTAAACAGAAGTTAAACTCAATGTGAACATGCTTGGACATAGACGAATATTATACTAGTATTATGTCGACTAAATAGGGTACAATCTTACTAATATTATACATGTGAAAGTTTGTGAAGTGTTTGGATGTTTGTTACTCGACGCAGTAACGGCTGAACGGTTTTACATGAAACTTGGCGTACAGATAGACAAAGACCTGAATTGAGACATAGCGTACTTGATATGCCGGTAATGCGTTCCCGTAGGATAATATTTATTTTAAGTTTATGATTTAGATGGCGTTGTGCGAGCGAACGTTGTGTTTTAAAAATAGATGGCGTTGTGCAAAAATCGTATAAACGGATTCTGTGGCGGTACGAAGTTCGCCAGGACAGATAGTGTAATAATAACTTGCACACAACACAATGACCCTGCCCTGGTCCCAAGCTACCCTTACCCTGTGCTATGATAATCAGCCAACGACATCATAAACAATGAAATACACCCAGACTGAGGACGTTTCCGTGTGGCGCCGGATTAAGAATAGCGTCACTCCAATTCCTCCCGTGGATGTCGTAGAAGGCGACTAAGGAAATAAATCGCCAAGAGACGGGCAGCAGCGTCTTTCTGAGATTCCAACCGCATACTGCGATCGCCAACCCGCCTGCCAAGCGTGGCGATTATGGCAAAACATATCCCTTCTAGGATCCGATACGTTCACTGTGGTCCTTCTAGCCAGCTCATTGGGCGGCGCAAGTATCGCGAATTAACTCGCGATTAGCATACGTAATGACGGGCGCCTTATCGTGCCTTAATTGCGCCCTAATGAATCTGCGGTTCCGCCTTTATTAAATAGCGGTACTCGCCCGCCTTGCGCTCCTGGCCCTGCGGTACTTAGGAGTGCTCTAACAGGTCAGAAATGCTTCTTATGAGACTCAGAAAGAAGAAACTAAAGTTATCTTACAGGGTAATCTTCCGGAGGCACCCCGACCCGGAGAACTATGGTAGACTTTTTTTGCGACCAGCATGTGGTGCATAGCCCTGGTAGCCTAGTGGGTAGAACATTGGACTCAGAAGCGGGAGACCCAGGTTCGATTCCCAGCGCGGGCATGTACCTATGACTTTGTTTTCTAAGTTATGTACATTTGTGAAGTTATAGTAGCAATACCACTCGCTAACTGAGAAGGAAAACATCGTGAGGAAACCTGAGTGTCTGAGCTATTTACATACCTCAGCGCTTGAAATCGCCAATCCGCGGTGGGCACGCGTGGTGATTAAGCCCACACTCCCTCTCTGAGAGAAGGCCTGTGCCCTACAGTGGAACGTATATAGGCTGCTTATGATGTGGTGCAACACAATATTTATTATTAGTGAAATCTTACGTGTTGAAATTTAAGTGCATTCCTTGCAGCTTACGGTCTTCATAAAGTGGAAAACTAGAGGAAGAAAACGAAATCATTTGTTTCTTCCGGTGTCTGAAAATAACGAAGCCAAGAAAATCAAATTCTTTTCGTGAAAAAAAAGTTAAAAGACTAACCCCGGGTTTCTCGTACTCGCTCGAACTCGCTAACTGTGAAGGAAAACATTGTGAGGAAATCCGAGTGTATGCTGAGGTGTTCACATACCTCTCGGACGCTGCAATGCCTGGGATATTGTTTTTTTTTAGGCTTGCCCATATGCCCATCACACCATCCTGACAGCTTAGTCGGCTTGGCCCCACAGGAAAGACAAGTCAATGCGTGCGGAGCCAACCAAGCCGCGGGTTTCCTCACGACCTTCACCGTTAGCGTGTGGTATTGCTAAATGCCCGCACTGGGAATCGAACATGGGTCTCCCGCTTCCGAGTCTATTGTTCTACCCACAGAACAAAAAATGCTCTGTGGTTCTACCCGCTGGGCTACCACCGCGTCAGAGTGGTCCCTTCACCCATCTAGTGTTAGTGATGGTGCCACTGGACGCTGTATAAATCATCTCATTACGTAGATGCAAAGGCCAAAGCTTTTTTTCACATACGCACTTGAAATTTTAATCCGCGGTGGGCACGCATGGTAATCAAGCCTATACTTTCTCTTCGAGAGAAGGCTTGTGCCCTGCAGAGAGATGTATATAGGCTCTATAAAAAAAAACAACCTGTTAATCTATTGTAACAGCTGTCATTTGCTTTTTAGGATTTCGTACCCGAAGGGTGCTAAACGGGACCCTATTACTAAGACCTCACTGTACGTCTGTCTGTCTGTCTTTTACCAGGCTGTATCTCATGAACCGTGATAGCTAGACAGTTGAAATTTT
The DNA here is from genome assembly GCA_947308005.1 of Yponomeuta malinellus. NCBI lineage: Eukaryota > Metazoa > Arthropoda > Insecta > Lepidoptera > Yponomeutidae > Yponomeuta > Yponomeuta malinellus. The sequence continues at coordinate 5,812,279 of OX371006.1, read as the reverse complement.
CACAGATGATGTATTTCAAAAATACTAAAAACAGAATAAAATAAATATTTAAGGGGGGCACCCATACAACAATCGTAATGTTTGGCCGTTTTTTGCTCGATATTAATAACGGCAACAGGTAGACGCTTGAAATATTCACAGAATATTTAGTTGTTTATTAGCTTCGAAAATAAATAATTAAATTAAATTTAAATAAATATTGAAGGGGGGCTCTCATACAACAGACAGACGTGATTTTTCGCTGTTTTTTCTCGATCTTTGTGTCTAATGTTGTATAGATAATGGTCCAGAACCCTTCGTGAGCGAGTCCGACTCGCACTTAGCCGGTTTTTTGTATGTTCCTTGGCCAACTGATAGTTGTTAACAGTTGATTAACAGATTGTAGGTACTAAAAATCACGTGCTTAAAGTCACATGTATAAAAAAACGCTACCGCGTCGCACTGTAGACAAGTGCATCGTACACCGAGGGGAGAAAACGATCCGCTGCGCGTCGCGGGCTAAAACGTACTCTCGAACAGGAATAGAACTTTTTCATGAGTGATACATAATACGTACTTTATACTACACCTACGAGGAAAATAATAGTAGTTTATGTGACTGTTATTAAAACACGAGCGAGATTTTAAAAACGAGCCTGGCGAGTTTTTTAATAGCATTCGCGAGTGTTTTAATACCAAGTTATGTGCAGTCTCATACACTACTTTATCTACACTCATAATGAAATTTTTGAAACAAAATGGCGCAATTTCGACATTCTCAAGATACTTTTGCGCGCGCAATTTTAGGTATTTTTAGTTGCACTTTTGGTACCACGAAAATGAAATTAGGTTTTTTATAGAGTCAACTTTTGACATTAAAAAAAAAACTTAAGTTTTGTTCCGTGAAAACAGCAACACTTTAAAAAAAATAACTGTAACATAAAGTGAAAAATCTGACCTTTAATGTTACTTTATATTACACTTTTTTTTTATTTTCTTTAAAGTTATGTATTGTTTAAAGCCTGTCAATATGTGTTTACCTTTGAATTCTTAATTTGAAGATTATGATATGAGTGTAGATAAAATTATTTAGAATAATAATTAAAAGCGTACTGTTAAATTATCAATTTAGTAAGAAACACAATTTAACACTTGAACAAAGCTACTTGCTGCGTTTTTTTTTTTTCATAGTGCAGAACAAGGTTGTCAGCCTCTGTTAATTGAAAATCGAGTACGAAAAAAATTCCCACCTCTTTTTTCTAATTATTTCATATAAAACCTTTTTGAGATTTGATGTTTGTATTTTTTTTATGTTCGCTGCTAAAAAACAAAAGAACGCTATTGGTATAAATTGTATTCCACGATAGTACCATTTTATAGTTTCCCTCCGTAACGTACCAAATTTTAAGCCGTCAACAGGCCGCCGGCAGCGCTGAGGGTCCAATATAAATTCATTAACAATTATTAGCCCTACGTATCGACCGCAAATGGCAAACACTGGAAACGCATTCCGGCTTCGACGTATGCTCAAAGAATTGATCAGCGCTCAATTAACGTGGCCCACATAGGCTGTTTGCCCAGAGGGAAGCTTTTCGACCGTATTCACGGGGCGTAGCCTAGACATCACCTGCAAGTACTCAGCTATACAAACTCAGTACAATGACTGCATTTCATCGATGAATGGGTTGATTGCACTAAGCAAGAGCAATCTGGAACGTGTTGAGTCCAACTTTATCCAGGACTTGGAAGACTCAGAAGGCAAATCAAGCTTGCTGTCCCTACAACCACCATCTGCCGTGATTGGAGACCCAGCCCCTCTACAGCTGAGCACCATGCAGCCACGGAGCAGTGAAAAGGGCAGTCAGAAGCTAGGCTTGCTTACACCGTGCCATGTGCCCATCACACCGGCCCCTTTACCGCTGGATCCGGCACAACAGCATGGAGGTGAGCTAAGCGGACAGCCTGCACCATCAAATGTGACAGCGGAGACCAGTGCGCCGTCGACCTGTGATGCAAGACCTGGAGTACAACCCACAAATAGACCAACCAGCAACTCAGTTCCAGTCAACGAGCGGTGCAGTGCCACACCGACCCCTGATTCCATACTGGATGGACAGCCGCAGCCTAGACCCACCACCTGCAGAGTTCCTGACAATCACGCCCAGTACAAAACCATTATCTATTCAGATAAAATAGGTGTAGGGTTAGGCAGTATACTACAAAATAATTTAAAGCAACATGTTGAGAATGTTTGTATGCCCTATGCATCTTACATGCAGATAGTCAACTGTATGCTTAGTAAGGAGTATGATAATAATACCACTGTTGTGTTATTAATAGGGGACAGCGAAGGAATACAGCGCGATGATTTGACAAATTATTATGATTCTATAGTTGCTCTTCAAGCAAGGAAAATTGTAATCTGTGCTTTTCCTTATTCTAAGACTCTATCAGAGACACAAAATGCCCGGATAGATAAGTTAAACCGGCTATTGTATAATATGACCTTTGGCCATCGAGACCAAGTATTGTATTTTGATACGAATAAATTTATTCGAAACTTTATATTGACTAGGGACACAATGCATGTGCCCCTTTCTTCAAAGCGACAGATTGCCAAATTGTTGGCATTCAATATTTATGACCCTATTATTGTTAAGACAATAAAACAGGGACCAGTCGTGGATACAAACTGTAGAAAAAATTCTACTTGCAAACCTCTGTATTCTGAGGCTGTAAAAAAACCTAGCATAAGTAGGTTAAGCTTGACTGCTGATTTAAACTGTCAGCGCAGACAACAGAAAAGTCCCCCTTAAACAAACTTGTCTTAGCTAACCAAAATTTACAGGGTGGCTTTTCTGGTAAACTACTAGAATTAGAGTTGTTCTTAGAACAACATAGAGTGAATATACTTTGTGTCACAGAGCACTGGCTACTAGAGTCTCAAATGAATTTTGCTATACATAATTATGAAATAGCCAGTTGCTTCAATAGAAAGTCTGCATTGCACGGGGGATCCTTAATAATGGTAAATAGTAGTTTAAAATATAAAGAACGGAAAGATATTTGCAGACTTTCTGTTGAAAAAGTTATTGAGCTATCATGTGTTGAACTGGCTAAGCACATTGTAGTAAGCGTATACAGGCCCCCCGCCAGTGACTACAGTTTATTTGAATCAGTACTAGAGGATGTCTTAAATGTAGCTTCAAGTAGTAGCAAGAACCTTATAGTCTGTGGAGATTTTAATATCGACTTGCTGGTAGATTCCACTTTAAATACTAAATTAAAACTTATTTTCAAGTCTTTTAATTTAGTTAATATTTTCTTAGAGCCCACTAGGATTACCGAAATCACAGCCACCTGTCTTGATAATGTATACTGTGACTGTGAATTTTCGCACTATTCTACAATAAATTGCTTAAAGTCAGACCACAGTGGTCAAATTGTACACTTTGAATCTGATTTTAAAAAATCAGAACAAGATATACTTTACAGGCCCATGACAACAAAAAAATTAGAATTATTTAAAACTAATTTACAAAGTAGTTTACATACCGAAAAAAATAAAACCATCAATGCTAATGCCCATTATGGAGATTTCTTTAAGGTCGTTTCAGATAGTTTTGAAAAAGTTTTTAAATTGAAAAAGCTATCATCGAAAGGAAATAAGGTAGAATTTAATGAATGGGCCACTGCCGGCATCCGGAAAAGTAGGGACACACTTTATTCACTATATGAGAAAAAGACATACACATATGACCCTAGTTTTCTACAGTATGTTAAATTATATTCAAAATTATTTAGGGCCGTCTGCCACAAAGCTAAATGCGAGCATATAAAAGCCAAAATTCTTAAATCGTCTAATAAATCTAAAACCATTTGGAATATAATAAATAAGGAAACCGGTAAATCCAAATCAGCGGACCCCGAATTCTCGCTTAAGATAGATAATAAATTAATAACGTCAAATGAAGACGTTGCCGCGGCTTTTGAACAATTCTTTACAAATGTTCCAATTATAACTACGGCTCCTTTAGATTCATCTCCTGATCTTGCAGAAAGTATTTTGAAAGATAATGTCCCTCCCTGCGATCACGATTTTTCGTTTGATTATATTGAAGCTCATACCGTGAATAAAGCGTTTAAAAAGCTAAATCTTAAAAAAACTGAAGACCTGTGGGGTATGTCAGTAATAATAGTTAGCTCAGTTATCGATGTCCTAGCACCCCATTTGGCCAGAATCTTTAACAAATGTTTAGATGAGGGTACATTCCCTGACCTAATGAAGTATAGTAGGCTCGTTCCTTTATTTAAAAGTGGCGACAGGCAAGATCCCACAAATTTCAGACCAGTCTCGGTTCTACCCGTTTTGAGTAAAATATTCGAGAAAATAGTTCTAGGTCAACTACTTACACACTTTAATAATTATCAACTTTTTCATAGTGAGCAATTCGGTTTCACGCAAGGGCGGTCTACGACGGATGCTGGTGTCACATTAGTTAAACATATATTTAGTGCATGGGAGGATCGGAAGGATGCTATAGGTGTTTTCTGTGACTTGTCGAAGGCATTTGACTGCGTAGACCATAAAACACTTCTCTTAAAATTAAAACACTACGGAGTGAATGGGAGGAGCTTAAAACTTATGAGATCATATTTAGAAGGGAGGGTTCAAAAAGCTGACATAAATAGGACTAAATCATCCGGGTCGGAGGTTAAGATGGGAGTGCCACAGGGATCTATTTTGGGGCCGTTCCTTTTCCTCGTATATGTAAATGATTTGCCGTTCATGGTTCAAAATATGTCAGAGATAGTATTGTTTGCAGATGACACGTCACTTATTTTTAAGATTAAGAGACAAGAAAATGACCTTGCGGGTACAAATAATGCTCTCTCTAAGGTACTATATTGGTTTACTTCTAATAACTTATTATTAAATTCAAAAAAGACAAAATGTATAAAATTTACACTACCAAATGTCAAAATGGTTGACAGCAATGTTATATTGGGGAATGATAAACTAGACCTTGTAGAAGAAACTGTATTTCTGGGTATCACAATTGATGCAAAGCTTCAATGGGGTCCTCATATAGGAAAATTGGCAAATAGGCTCAGTTCTGCAGCATACGCAGTTAAAAGAATCCGGGAACTAACTGATGTCGCAACTGCTAGGCTTGTTTATTTTAGTTACTTCCATAGTATTATGTCCTATGGTATACTACTGTGGGGTCGGGCTGCAGACATTGAGACCATCTTCGTCCTGCAGAAGAGAGCGATCAGATTCATATATAAGCTAGGCAATAGAGATTCGTTAAGAGATTTCTTTAAAGAAACCAACATCCTAACAGTTGCTAGTCAGTATATCTATGAAAATATTATGTATGTTAGGAAAAATATCAGTGACTTTAAAACTGTAGGTAGCCAACACAATGTAAATACTAGAAATAGACATAAACTTTCGTTCCCAAAATTTAGGCTGGCAAAGGTTAATACATCCTTTATGGGGCATTGTATACGTTTCTACAATAAGATCCCTGAGGATATAATAAGCTTGCCAGAAACGCGGTTCAAAAAATGTGTGAAGCGCACTTTGTGCCAAAAAAGCTACTATAACATTAAAGATTACTTAGATGACAATGATGTCTGGAATTAAAGCCAGTTCAATGCATGAGTTTTAGAACATTTATATAAATCCTGTAAATTAAGGACTTGAAAAGACTAAGTTTGGAGTTTTTTTGTCCATTTTTTCTCCAAAATGATCTAGATTTTGAAATGGACACCTAGTTTAACTTGTAACGTTCATTAAGTCGCAGTTTCTGTGCTACTTTGAATAAAAAAAAATTGATTTTGATTTTTTTGATTTTGAGTGTAAAACACACACAAGTAGTTGTTCAATATAATGAATTATATTAACACGACAACAGCCGTTTTTTGCCTCTAAATGGTAGTAGATATTTGGCAGATCAGACACCAACTTATTATTTCCTTTTGTTAATTTGCTGTATCGGTTATCGTCAACATTTGTAATTATAACCAAGTTAATTCAGACCAGCCTTCCAATATACTCCACTGCATCATTCAGGCCATCAGTCACAACAGAAGCTTTGCGTCGGACGTGGGATCTATATTTTAAACCACTTTTACATGGAGCGGTGATAACGTATCTGTAGAATCCTTGCCCATGGTCTTAGGTTTAAATCCCAACATGTGACCTGACACAGGCGTAGGACGCCCAACAGCCCGCTAGACCGACGATCTGAGGCAGATTGCTGGCAGTGGCTGGATGAGGATGGCGGAAGACAGAAGGAAGTGAAGGAGGAGGTTCAATTCTATGTTCAGCAGTGGACGAATACGGGCTGAGTGATTGATTTATTTATTGCTTGATTTATGTAACCTGACTTGTTTTTTATAAGTTGCGTAGATTTGCTCATTTGAAATAACAATTTAAAAGTATGCGTTGTGTGGAATGCCGTCACCTAGTTGGTTCTGCTCGTATTACCATTGTCTTCACTGAGGCTCACTAAGCTGAGCTATAGGTGCTGGCTAAGCCTTCTCCATCTAAAAGTATGTCCTAGGACTCCAAGGCAAAATAGTATCTAAACTGTGAATTAATGAACGTTAAAAGTTAAGCGTAGGCGGGACGATCTCTCAACCTTCTTGCCCGAATGGGAGGTGACTGCCCAAGACAGAGAGGAGTGGAAGATCATGGGCAAAGGCCCAGCAGAGGGATACAAAAACGGCTAAGTAAATAAAAAGTTGAACCAGGTGTCCATTTCAAAATCTAGATCATCTTGGAGGAAAAATAAACAAAAAAAAAACAACTTACAATTTTAAATTTTTTTGATCCTTAATAACCAAAGTTTAGATACATATTATTCTAAAACCTGAGAACTCATGCATTAAACTGGCTTTAATTCCAGACATCATTGTCATCTAAATAATCTTTAATGTTATAGCGTAGCTCTTTTGGCACAAAGTGTGCTTTACACTTTTTTTGAAACGCATTTCTGACATGCTTATTATAATCTTCATTCTTCGATCTATAAATCTCACTGTAAAATAAACATTCATTATACATACACGTAGAACACTGTACACAATTCCTAAAAGCTCGCTGCATGGCAAAAGCCACTAGAGTCGGTCGAATTTGATATGATGTCAACTATGCGGCTCGTTTGCTGATTCATTTAGTTTACATTTTAGTGGCTTTTGATTTTAACTGTGATTTCGGTAATAGTGGGAAAATTCACTGCATATTTTAATCTTTTTGTTTGAGGCGTAAGTGTTTTCTTGTTTTGGAGATTTAACGTAACGTTTTTCATGTGCATGTGTTTTTGTTTGTTTTTCGGCAAACTACAAAGAGTAACTAAATCCCCATGCTAAAGTTACGTACCACCTGCTGATATGTTTTTCTCAATTTCGAAAATTTCCCCGTAGTAAAAGTCATAGTAAAAGAAAAAGTTCGTATTACGAGTATAGAACTTGTTTTGATGTAGAAATAGATAAAGGAATCATTACATCAGCAATGTTTTCTTAATTTTCATCTGATCATGTTAATCAAGTTCATTTTTTGAGGCCTTTTCTAAGCAATGGAACACAAAAACGGATAATTAAAAACATGCTTATTTGTGTTCGATCATAGTTGCCAGCAAATAATTTTTCACTTTACTTTACTTTATAAACTTTATTGCACACGAAACATTTAACAAGACATTACGTAAGAAATAATATGCACAGAGGCAAGCTTATCTCTGTAAAAAATTTCTTCCAGTAAACCTTGTAAAGTCGGAGAAGCAGTAGAAAAACACACTCACACAATATTTTCCTCTACACCTGATCGATAAGCGAGAGGCACACAGCTAAGATACTCAATATCTTTTTCTTCTGTGGACCTTGGTATATTTACCTTCTTCAAACAATCAATCCATCAGGTAGTATTCGTCCACGACATAAGTCTCCCCTCAAGGCACGCCACTTCTTTCTATCCTCAGCCATCCTCATTCCAGCCGCTACCAGCAATCGGCCTCGGAACGACGGTTCAGCGTGCAACCTTCCTACTTACCTGCTAGAAATCATTATGAAATCATTGGACAAAGGAAATTCTACATCCTCCGAGCAAATAAAATAACAATCGCATCCCTGGTTCCAGGTTTTCAAAAATGGCGGGCGGCGGCGGTCGGTCGCCGCGAAAAACTATCGATGCATTGGCTTCGCCGCGAAATTAATGCAACAGAAGGCTCATGAATTAGGTTTCTACAGTGATAAGATTTTATTTCCACAATTTAGACTTGCAAAAGTGAATATTTTTAGTTCATCATCAGCCATTTGACGCCCACTGCAGGACATAAGCCTCCTTCGTGGTTTTCATAAACATGAAGGGTTTTGCCATAATCGCCACGCTTGGCAGGCGGGTTGGCGATCGCAGTATGCGGTTGGAATTTCAGGAAGACGCTGCTGCCCGTCTTCTGGTATTTGATTTCCTTAGTCGCGTTCTACGACATCCACGGAAGGAAATGGAGTGACGCTATTCTTAATCCGGCGCCACACGGTACCAGCTCTGCGACCAGACCAACTCTGCGGTGATAACAAAGACAATAATATTTTTAGTTATTATTATTTAATTCTCGCCCTAGTTGTAATACGTCATAACTCATTTTAGACAAGTTTTCAGCACGCGGTTAAAACTAATTTTAAGCTACTTGCTCTTAAAAAACACAATTCGACATGTTCTGAAAAAATATTGATAATAAGGTCTTATAAAACTAACGTATAACAGTATTTCGTGTCCCTATAACGTTTTTTTGGAGTTATGTCTTATTAGCATAATAAAAAAATGAGATACGTCTTATTACCATTAAATTAAACTAGAGATTTTTCGAAGTAAAGTATCTTTTATTAATCAAAATTAAACAGTTTTAATAAAAAATCAAACATAAAACAAATCTTTAATTCTGGAAAACAACAAATCTCTTAACAGAAAATATTTTTTCTCCTTAATTCTATAACTTTTATCGCTAATTATTTTCACAGCAATTGTAGGAACTATTCAGTCGTGGCATGCACAAGCTTAACTTATTATTATAATCATCTCTTAGTTATCTTAGGTACAAATTAAGTTTCAGTCTTGGGTAAATTATCAAAAAAATTATGGCAATCTCTTGGCAATACCTCTTTTAAATCTTGAAGATCTTTCCATTTCCTGCTTTTGATCGGTAATCTGTCTGTGTACATGGGATTAATACTGAATACTCCGGATTTGCTTCTTACTGGTAGATCTTTCAACTCGTCAGAAAAAAACAGCTTGTACTTTATAATACCATCAGGGCTATATTGAAGCAGGCGGATGTCAGTAACAGTTGGGTCACCGGCTTTTTTTCCAGGTCTTATAGAAGTGTATCGTTGCATAGAAGCATAATTCTTGAAAAACTCGTGGGTAAGTTGTTTAGCTTCATATACAGGAACTTTCTGTTTTGCGTTTTTGGTCAGGGTCACATAGTCATGAGGTAAGTAAATGTCAGTTTTTTTAAGCTTGATTTCTATAACAGAATGTACCGAGTCACATTCCATTTGAGTATGTCCCTTTTCCAGATATTTTTGAGTAATATGTAAATTCTCTTGTATTGATAAATCCAGCAGGGCGTTTGACATGATAGAGTTACGGTTCTGGGCAGTACATCCGTCACTAAATACAACAAGAGGTATCGACTTCGGAACCTTCTCTCGGATATAGTGTACTAAGCACGAAGCAAAGTTTGACGCCTGTAGCTCACCTTCAGATTCATCCCACCAATAACAAGTAGCTTCATGAGTGGCCAAATTATAAATCGTGTAGTTATGGCAGCAAAGCTTCGTTTTATAATAAATAGCACTAGCTTCTACTTTGGGACAGACCTTCACACTTTGTAGATCTACAGTCAGGACAGTAATTTTGTTTTCTAGAGCCAACTTTTTATCATTCTCCTTTTCTTTCCTTGCATCGTTTTTTTTCTTTATGTGAGCATCGTATACCTCCTGGGTGATATTTTTTGTTTCGTAACCACAGCAAATATCACACCTATCCTTCTTCGGTTGTGTCACGCCTAAATTGAGTGCTCCAAACTTTCTATTAAAGACGAAGTCTGATACTGGTTTGATATTATCAGCAAGACATTTTTCCTTGTAAACCCTGTAGACGTGGCTAATGCTTTCAAATACTGGTTCCAGGTATTTCTTTGTTGAAGTGCTTCTGAAATAATGGGAAGGCAATTTGGGAATACTTTGAAAAAACAGATTAATGTGCTCATCTTGGCTTGTCCCGCTGGATGTTGTTGGTTCTTGAGTAGACCGTCTTTTACCTTTTTTGGACACTTGTTTTTTAGTTTCAGTTAAATTTATGCCCGATCTGCTTTGGGATAGCCAAGTGAAAACCATGCATTCCTTGATACCTAAAGTATTTAGAAACATTGTCTTGCATACTTGCCCCCTTTCTTCATGAAGTTTTAAGAAGTATCCCAAGCTATCTTCTCGTTTACGTGAATCCCCAGCAGAAGACCGTTGCTTTACAGGAATCTTGTCTACCATTGAAGATACAAACGTTTGCTTACCATTCCAATCCAGCTCTTTCCAAAAGTTGTCAAACAAGGTTTTTCTAGCATCCTCGGTGAAATCTGAACAAGAACGTTTTGCAGACTTCAGACAAAAACTAGATTCACATTTAGGACCCATCTGTCTTTCGCTTCTTTCGACACCTGATGTCACCTTTTTATCTTGACGTGAATAACCTAGGTATGACTCTCCCCGCATCCTTTTTTCCTTAGTGACATTCCGTTTCCATGTCGCAGGTGCCGCGTGTTTCCTACGTTTAGGTTCGTGTGTTTCTTCAGAGTTCGATGATGATTCAGGTCCCTGCATTTCTATAACTTGTTGAGTAACTCCATTTTCCGTCTGAGAAGGTATTATGTGATCAGCAGAGGTGATTCGGTGGACAGCATTTTCAGATGTAACATCTACGTCAACGTTCACATTAGGATTCTCCAAGATTGATTCCGGTTCCTCTGTCTGAGGTTTGTATGTGGTAAAAGGATCGTCTAGTTGTACAATAAATTGCTGAGATTCGGATGCTGTATTTATCGCATTTAATAGTTCCTCATCTGGTTTATATATCACCACATCTTCAATAATTTTTATGCCAGAATGTGTAGGTTTAGTCTGCTTAGTCTTGGTTGTTACCTTAATACCATGTTCAACAAGCATGGAAATAAATTCTTGATCATCTTCATCGGAATCCATCTAGAATAAAAAATCAATAATTAAAAGAAATATTTTGTACATTTAGGATCTAAGTTTCAGTTCACATCTTATCAGTAATATGTTTACAAAGTTTTTAGTTAGTTCTTCCATATCTATTTATCCATAAAACAAATTGTCAAATTAGGTAGGTAACGAATTAATATTATCGTCTATTCATTCACGGAAAATAATTTTCCATTAAAATAATAAGACTAAAATGGGCCCCTGACCCTAAGTAATACCTAGTACTAATAAGTCGTAACTCAAAAAAACCGTTACGAAAAGATAGTGTGAATATGTCGTAACTCAAGAGAAACTTTTAACTAGGTTTTTAAGTATTAATGATTGAAAGGAACGTCTAAAAAATACAACGCAACATGAACTAATATTGTACACAATATAAAAACAAAATTCACATACCTTGGCAGCAAGCAGAACTTTTTATTCACCACCAAAAACACAGCGCGACCTGCGCGACGCAAAGAATGTATGACCACTAATGAGTTATACTATATTCGCACGCAGAATCACGCGTTGCAAGTTGCGACATGCTGCGTCAGTTCATTTATCTCGCTCTTTTTCATACAAAGCCATCTAAGCAATGAAAGAGAAAGATGTATTTCACTTCGCTCTACCCTAATAACAAAAAATGTCAGTTAGGTTTAAAAATGAGTTATAACGTATTACAACTAGGGCGACGATTATATGTTCCTGGTGTACATACAATAAAGAATATTCTATCTATCTCTCTATCTCAATCCTTTATGGGGCACTATATACGGTTCTGCTACTATACCACACACTAACTGTGAAGGAAAACATCGTGAGGAACCCTGCGGCTTGGTTGGCTCCGCACGTATCGACTTGTTTTTCTTGTGGACTAGGCCGACTAAGCTGCCAGAATGATATAGATGCTGGGCAAGCCTACTCCATCTAAAAAAACAATGTCCCAGGCACTGCAGCGTCCGAGTGGTCCCTTCGCCCACCTAGTGTGAGTGAATGTGCCACCGGACACTGTTCAGATTTGCGATCTAGTCTTAGAACCCTTCTGATGCCAGATGGCGTTGACGTCGCAACGTCAAATGAAACGCAATAAATTGTTTTCATCATGTAGTGGCTATGTAGTTGGGCAATGGTTTTAAAACCGCTTGCGCCAGTGCTATCTGCACTATCTGCTTATACATGGGTAAGCTCTGTCCGGTCGATAAGTTCAAAAATGTTTTACACCATGACATTTGCAGAGCTATCCAATTGTATTACTCAAAATTGTGTCAATCAGCTATTTATTCGTTTATACCTGGATTAATAATTCTCTATTTTCTTACTTATTCAGTGACTTGTCACAAATCATGGAATACGCCTTTACCCAACTCGGATCAAATATTTTTTCTTGGGGCACTTGACATATTCCCGGAAAGTGTCGATCAACCATTAATACAACCACTAACAATTTGTTAATATTATGTTAACAGTTGTCAGTTGTTTTTTATTCACCGAGTAACCGCTGACCCGTTCCTCTGTGAGCGCCAGCATTTTTTGCGGCATCCGCTTTATGCAACAAAATAAAAAAAAATGGAATTAAAAAAGCGTACACATCAGTGCGCGAGGTCGCTCAAAAAGGCTCGCAGATTGCCGCGGTTTGGGCCCCCATACTGGCCGTTTATTAATCCTTGGTCGGCGGACTCGCCAAGACCACGAGCGACAATCGAAAAATAAAATAACTATCATTCATTTACGTGGGACGTCATTTCGGTGGCGCGCGCGGTAGCTTCACTTGTCATTGGCAAATTGGACAAAAACAATTTTTTTTCTATGTATTTGAATAGATTTTTTTGGGACGTCATTATAACTTAGTAATTAAAATAGTAGATCTAGATACAATATATAATTAAGGTTGTAGCGCATCTGTCGCATTAGGCTTGTCCTTTAAAGATAGATGTAGAAAATTGAATTGATAAATAAATTTAAAAAAAACTTTTGGTGCATTCGCTGTCTGCTGTTCTACATTGTGACACAATTAACAAAGATAATTTTCTTTTTACTGTTAAGATAAAAACAATAATAATTCGCAAAGAGAAAAAAGATGGGCTTGTGGTCTAAGTTGCCACATTATTACCAATACATAAACAGGTGCATGCATCCTTGGGAAGTAGGCAAAGTCCACGTTTTGCCAATGTTTATGGTTTGATTAAGTATTTTACGGGAATGAAGTATTTACTACCACTTATTTTGTAGAAACTCATAAACTTAGTAGACAAGGTATTATAAGTTTTGTGGTAGGTATATAAATTCTTGGTCAGTGGACTCGCCGAGAGCGACAATCGAAAAAAATACCTATCACAAATTTACCCACGAAAATTTACCATCATTTCGGTGGCGCGCGCGGTAGCTTCTCTTGTCATTGGCAAATTGGACAAATACAATTTTTTTTCTATACATTTTCTAAATCTACTCAAATTTTTTTTTTCGGTATGTCATTATAGCTTTTCGTGATTTGGCTGTCTGCTGTTCCACATTGTGCTGTTCTATCACAAAGATAATTTTCTTTTTACTGTATTTATTAATGCTTCGCAAACAGATAAAAGTTGGGTATAGCTAGTGGTCTAAGTTGCCACATTATTACCAATATATAAACAGGTGCATGCATCCCTGAGAAGTAGGCAAATTTCAGATCAGTCGAAACTTATAAACGTAGTAGACGAGGTTTTACAAATTCTGAGGTAGGTATATAAATTCTTGGTCAGTGGATTCGCGAAGACTGCGAGCGACGATTGAAAAATAGGATAACTAAGTATCATTTACGTGGGACGTCATTTCGGTGGCGCGCGGTACTTGACCTGTCAGAGTCAAATTGGACAAATATTATTTTCCTATTTATTTTTTATTAATAACTACTGTAAGTAACTATGTTATGATAATATTTACATTGGCTTCTAAAAATACTCGTAAAAACAATTGTCATTAGACCGCTGCCGTTGGGGAGAGTTCTCAAATTGCTGGCAGCAATCCCCTTTTGAATGGCCAGACTGATGCGCTAACCGTCTCTATCTATGGTCGCCTGGAAAAAATTTATTTTAGTAATAAGGCCGCCAATTGTACTTCGATTTGTTGCATTTCTGTTAATATAATTTCAGTTCAGTAAAAAATATCCTATTTATCTACCTATCTAAAATTTTTATAGGTACCTTGTAGGTACCTAAATACTCTATTTAGATTCAAAATACCTGATTATAATTCTCGGTTCATTGGGTGATAGATGTAATGTTCTACTTGTGCTGTTCTACTAAGTACCTAGATAATATTTTGTGTACCACTGCTTAGATATAAGAAGTTATTTGTGATTCTTTCACCTGATTGTGCAATAAAGTGTTCTCCATTCACATATTTTTTATATAATTGTTCAATCAGGTTTCAAAACCAGACAAAAAGTTGGGTTTATCTTGTAGTCTAAGTTGCTATATAAGGCAGAGAAAACCAAATAATGCCTATTATTACCAGGTAAACATAACCTCACGCATGTATCCCGGAGGAGTGGGTTGAACCAGGGTTTGCCACATATGGTTTATGGTTTAGGTATGTTATGAGGGCGAAAGCCAGTTATTTAGAAGAAACTCCATAAAAGTAGTAACAAGTTCTGAGATATAGTTGGTAAGTTTTCTGGGAGATATTGCTGTAAGTCATAGATATCAGAATATTCTGAGATCTAATTAATTACAGCGCCATTTGCGTGTCGCAAATAATTATTTCGATTTACGAAACTTTATGTATAAAATGTGTGGCCGATGGCCGTTGGGGCGAAACATTTCTGACCTGGTGACCGCGGACCAGACGACCGCAGCGTCGGCAGGCCCCCCACCAGATGATCTGACGACCTGGTTACGGTGGCGGGAAGTCGCTGGATGCGGGCGGCACAATGTCCTGCAGTGGGCGTCAAATGGCTGATGTGGCTGATGATGATGTGATGTGATGATGATGTATAAAATATAGTACTTCAGGATGTTTGCACAGTCGACAGTACATTAACCTTTACACACATGCACTCTACTGTTACCTAACGGGCTACTTAGCAACAAAATTTAAACCTGCGGTCGACTGTACAATAAAGTGTTATCGACTCTATCCTAATGGAATAGATTTTATTTTATCTTGTTAATCTTACATGTGGCCGTAGGTGACAATTTTAGCACTTACTGTAAAGTGATAGAATCGAACCCCCTCTTTACTGTACAGCCCGATAACCACCCAGCCATCGTGACGAGTTAAGTTTTTCGATATTTTATACATAATTAAGTTTATAACCAAAAAATGTCAATTGCAATTGGCGCCGTGGCAGAAGCGGAATAAATGGAAATCAAATGAATAGTACAGGTCAAAATTGTGATTGTTTTCGCTTTAGTGTTGATTATTTTGAGTAGGTCTTTCAAATGGGAATTTCAAAAGGGTGGGTTTTGCCGACGAACCTCATGAATTACTTCCTACCTATACACCAGTCAACTAGCTAGACTTGAATACATTTTTAACATCCACAGCCGGATTATATTCTCTGGAAAAACAGACGACGGCCAAATAGTATAGCGGTTAACTGCCAAAAAAGAGGTCGTGGGTTCGATTCCCACTGTGGGACGCCGTAATAGATTTGCCCACTGTAGGGCACCGTAGCAGATTCGTTCCCCCTCAGTCTGGGTGTATTTTCATGTTTGTGATGCCCTTGCCTGGTAACCACAGCGTGGGGTATCCTAGTTTGGGGCCAGGAAAAGTGATTGTGTTATGTGTATAATTATTTTTGACGCACCATTTTTTTCAAAACTAGTGCCGTAATGTTTCTAAATAATGCTTAGAGGACATAGGGGACATTTCCTTAAAAAATGGTGAGCGATATCGAAGCCACGCTATAGAGGGCAAAAACAACCACGTAGAGCGTGGACACTAACCCAGATTATGTGTAAACGGTTATTTTTATTGCTTTAGGGTACCTACCATACACCTAAATTAGGGATGCAATTTTTTTCTCGTTTACGCCATAATGTGAGGTATCGTTGGATTGGTCGTTTAATAGTACATTGTTCACCGAGAGGAGAAAGTGACCGATTACCGTCGAGGGTGTCGTTTGAAGCCCGAGCCGTAGGCGAGGGCTTTAAAACACCCGAGATCGGGAATCGCAGTTTCTCTCGAGTGATACATAGTGCTTTATACTACACCTGCTTGATAGTTTTATTTTACTTTCTACGAAAACTGAATCCTCAAACAACACACAAATTGGAAATGGCGCCAATGGCGTCTGCAATTTTCACATGTTCTTTTTTCAAATTGTTTATCCTGCCGCCGCAGGGTCGCACTGCCAGCCCGACACCATCCAACACACAGCTAGTGGCCAGTGTCATTTTGCGAACTTGGAGATAAAAACTCACTGTAAAAACTTTTTGACTTTTGATATTTAGGTTACCGGCGCATAGTCTTACCCAAAATTAAAAAAGAAAAACCACGTAAGAAATGGATTTTCATACACTTTTCTCTCCCGCTCAGATGCGTTTTCTCCCCGCATATTTGTTCGATATGCAATGACGTACTTTCTACCGTAAATTTGATAAAGTATCAAGGTACTTTCCAAGCAGGTGTAGTATAAAAGTATTTTTCAAAGTACGGCGTCCCCCCCTCTCCCGGCTAAACGGTTGCTTGTAGAAACGAAAAATTTCAGGTTTACCCTAATGATCGTAATTAGCACATCTAATGAACGTAAAAGGAAAACTATCTAGGCTTTCACAAGTTAACGAGTAATAGGCGACCAACTTATTATATAAGGAAAACTTCGTAAAAAATATATTCAATTTTGAATAGATTTTTGATAAAGTTGTTAGGTATGTAAAGCTGCGCGTGGCCCGACACGCACTTTTCCGGTTTTTTGTATGCACTTTGACCCACTGAAAACTATCCTTCTCTATTGAACTCAATTGTTCCATCACTTGTTTCCTCATTTAAACCAATGCAAAGGTCGAAAATCACGAATATTTAAAAATATGTTAAATTATTTAAATTGTTTTTTAACAAAGTGTAAAAAAATATCACTCAAAATATTGCAAACAACTTCAAAACCACACTGTAGTAATCATTTTACGTTTCAATTCAACGGATCCAAAAAAAATACCTGACCGAAGGAACCTAATGAAGTTAGCCATGTTATGTTATGACACAGAATGGGAAATGCTCTCTTATAATTTATTCCATTAATCTACCTGGTCAGAGCATTCATCATGGGCTAAAATGCAAAGTCGGTCTGTGCTACTGTAGACTGGCTGTACTGTAAACGGCATCTAGGTATAATATAGTGATACCAAATTGATCTTTGTTGTAGAAAATTATTAACGCTTAATATGATAATAGACTATTAGTCCATGGGGACATTTTCAGGCATTTGCTTTGCATAAAGAGGAAAACAAATGGTTTAAATTTAAAAAATGTTAATTAAAAAAAATTGGACCTTCAATTCAAACCTGCTCGCGATTTCCCCACTAAGGTCGAAAACTTGGACTTATGGACTTGAACAACATGGCCTCAAAGCCGTTAATATTCCACCTCTTGCAGAGCAAAACCTCCCACAGGTCAAATTTGCCATTATGTTGTTGTTTTATACCACGTAAGTCATTAAAATACATATTTGCATGTTATTATTTCATTACAGATCCCCATTAATGTAAAAATTTATACGAATGTATATAAGGTTTAGTGTAATTTAATAATAATATAGACTTATAATAATTGTTTTTCAATTACTTCGTGAAACGTTAGTTTTTATGCACCTACTCTGTGTCCAACGACTCTAGAGTTTTAAGTAAGTCTTAAGTTCTTAAAAATTGTTCTACTAGGCCATAAAAAATATATTGAACGTTTTTAGGACTTACAAAACTACGTTAAATTTAACTTTTAATGAACAGATGACAACGGTGTCATGATGATGTTCCATGATCTTCTCTGCAGCGACGTCATATAGTTTTCGAACTAACACGTAAGACTGGGGCGTAACCATGGCGATTCGAATTTTTACCTCTGCCATGACGTCACATAGTTTTCGAACTGACACGTAACGATGGGGCGTAGCCATGGTGATTCGAATTTTTACAAATTTAGTGACTTCACGAGTATGGTGAATTTTTGAAATACTTACTATTCAAAAAGATGTCTTTTTAAACTAATAATTTCGACGCGAGCTCCGTCCCTAGTAACAATGATTAAGCTTTGTGAATCAAAGCAAAACCTGATCGGACTATTCTGATAATAAATAAAGTAAGTAATTCTGGAATTAAGTTATCTCTGAGATAGCATGGGTATCCTAATGGAAAATTCAGGCGGAGTTCAGAAAAATCCTGGGAAACAATTTTTTGTTAGGTAGACAAAAATTGTACTTGGTGATCTTTTTAAAGCATTTCCTTTATAATGTATTATAATATGAATCTAAAACAGCTAACCTCGCCATAGCGCCAACCGTACAAGTATCACGACGTAACTTTGTCTCGGCGTCGTTTTATTAATTCGCCTTATAATTCGCGATCGGCTGCGTACGCGTTGTTCTAATTGCGCCGGCGCACTCGCCCACTTATCATAATGTCTCGCAAATCATCCGCCGCTGTGGATAAATCTTGCCGATTGGACCTACCGGGGTTCTAGGGCTGGCAACCTATAATTTGAAATGTTGGAAAAAAATAACAATTGTTTAGTCTTTTTTTGGGTGGGCTAACCGCATAAGGCTCCGTACACAAATCTGTGAGTTGGCGCGACGCGAATTCGCAAGCAACGCATCTCCATAACACTATTCAGGTGACCATTCCCTCGCGACCGTCAACCGTACTGAACTTATTTTGTAAACTAGGTCGTGACATGGATCGTAAAAAGAAGTGCTCACTTCTATTATTGCTAAAAAGATACAGGAAATAGAAATAAAGAATATTTTGGGTTCATCCATTTATTACCATTACGAACGCCGATCGCTAGTTCTTGCGATGCGTAGTGCGAGCTCGTAGATTCTTACGAAGCGACGTCGCATCGCAGTTTTTTGTACGGGCCCTAAGACTACTGAAGTTTGCCACTTGCCACGATCCTGACAAAGCTCTTTCGCTCAATGCTCTTCGCTAATACATCTCCTAATTTGTCGATTTCGTACCCATTTACTCTTTGAGGATGCGTCAATTTCTGATAAGTGCAGTAGGAAGCAAGTCAACCTTCACATTTTTCTTGTAAAGTCGTCTTTAACGTTACTGATTAGAGTGCACGCATGTAAAGGTTGATGTGCTGTCTACTGTACAAACAAAACATGACAAAGGAAAAAAAAATGAGGATCTCTACAAAATAAAACAAACAGTGGCCTCTGAGTAACCGTCCGGGATACACACGTAAGTATAAAAAAAATAATTAAAATTTAAGCTGTTTATTTAAAAAAAAAAATTATATACATTACATGGCATGAACTTAACTTCTAATCTTAATATTTAAAGATTTTTGAGTTAAGGAGCTGCTTATTCATAAATTTACATATACATTATATTTTTACATTTATTGAGGTAGGTTTAAACAAGTGCCGCTTAATAATATTTTTTGTTTGCTGACAAGTTTTGTTTTCTATTCTACTAACTAATTCTATTGGAAATCTATTCAATACTCTAGGCAGAATTGACTGCCAGACTCTCTGGCCATATTCGTTTTTACTTGTTGGTATCTCGAAGTTTGAAAGATAAGGTAGGTTACGTAGATTGACGGATCTTTTCTTTTTTTTAAAAGGGGTATATTTTCATTATACTGAATAACAATTGCCAAATCCAACTTATCAAATACGTTCATCACTTTACAATAATTGAATAGATTTTCATAGTTATTTTTATATTTGTATTTAATCTTTGCGGGAACAATCGCTTTCAGTAATCTTAATTGTAGGTTGTAAATATGATTTAAAGATGTTTTGAATGTTCTTCCATAGCTGGCTAAGCCATAGCTTATTACAGAATCAGCCAAGGACATGTAAAGAAGTCTTAGCGTATTATGGGGAACTTTATGCCTAAGTACACACAGTTTTGACAAAATGGATCTTAGCTTATTACATACATGCTCAATATGTGGACCCCAGTTGAATCTATGGTCTATTTTTAGTCCAAGGTAAGTATGTTCTTGTACAAGATCAAGATGAACGCAGTTACAGGAAGCGCTCTGTAGGTGCATATAGTTGTGTTCGTGGGCCACGATCGCCGGTATAAAGTTTGTTTTTTTATAAGGCGAATGAATATGCATGAGTTTTGTTTTAGAGTAATTTATCGATAAACCTAGATCGTGAGCCCACTTACATAATAGATCAAAATCCTCCTGCATCATACTTTGGGCCATCTCAAGGTCCTGATGAGCGGTAGTTATACAAGTATCATCTGCAAACTGATATACTGAGCCATGCCGAAATATTTTGCACATATCATTGACGTATAATAAGTACTCGGTTGGTCCCAGGATCAATCTTGTGCCGTACCACATAAGGTGGGAATCAGATCACTGAGTTCACCAGCTATGCTTACCGCGTTATACCTATTAGTATGATAGTTTTTCATGAGTTCTAGCACAGGTCCCTGTATACCGTTCTGCTGCATTTTCTGGTAAAGTGTCTTATAATTTAAAGTGTCAAAAGCTTTACTGAAGTCTATCATAACGGTAAGTACATGGTATCTTTTATCTAAATAGCTATTATAAAAGTAAGTAAGTAATATATTATATTGAAAAAATACCACGAATTGAATGCATAGTACTTATTACACAACCGCGGAACGAGCAGAGGGAAAAATTGGTTTGAAAGATTAGGTCTTTAGCAAACTTTTCCTCCACTTTACAGCCAATGGAGAACCTGCACATAAAAAGGTTTGTATATAATCGGAGAGGGCATGTTAAAGATAAACCGTAGGCACTGATTGAAAATCAGCGCTGAGGGATCACTTCCTCAGCACAACGCTGAGTCAGCTGCCTTTTGTGGCAACTTAGACACACCACAGGCTACATCTATGGCTACATGTATTTAGTTTTCTTTCTGTTGTTGTGCATATTATGTTACTTATGTGCTTATTTTGTTTCTGTGATGTATCTTGTTGGTATAATAAATGTCTTTCTTCTTCTTCTATAAATAAACGTGGTCAACAGCCCGATGGTCGGACGATATGGCCAGGTCAGCAGAGGGCCCGTGGATGCGAATGGCGAGAGACCGCGAAAAATGGCGTAATGGGGAAAAGGCCTATACCCCGCAGTGGGCAGAGGTGGGCTGATGATGATGATACGTGGTAAATTTTTTCCTCTACGACTAATACTTTTCAAAATGTGAAATGTCGAAAAGTCATTCTAGTCGCGTGGTACAAAAACGCGCCATACAAATAGGACTCAAGCTTTTTGTCACAATTTTTTTTCGCATTTTTTGAGACCGGGAAAATCCCGAAAAAAAAAATTATTGATTTTTAAATTTTTCTTGGCTTCTTCTGTGGTATAAAAGCAACGCCACTTCGATCTAAGTTTGACGCAAGTTCCCCATTGTGTGTTTATTACTCTTCGTGTAGTTGGAAATCAAAGTACTTGTTTTAGTTCAATTATTTCCGGGAAAATAACTGTCTTAATTTTAATGAATGATATCTGGTCCGAGTTGGGAGAGGCCTTCGCTCCGCAGTGCGACACAGAAAACGCTACATAAGAAAAAAAATCATCGAGTTGTCTTTTCATGTTTCTCTCCAATTATATCTACGTGTAACCAAACCTTATCTGATTTAGTAGTTTAACATAAGCGTCCAATGATATTCTGCCTGATTGTGAGGAAACCCCCATTGCTTGTCAGCAACCCTTACGTTCTCCGTCCGCGTCACGCAAGTATCTGGCCCGCCGTGTGACGTAGACGTGCACGCAGGGCCCTACGGTCACTGACTTTAAACGAACAGATAGTCCTCTCAACTCAACTACGATGTAGGGAAAAGCGGGTGATTGTGGTCTTCCACTTTAAAGATATTAGGGGTTAAAGTATGAAATTGCCGTTTTATTGCAATAGGTTCTTTGAATTGACATAGAATCTTCATGGTTTGAGGTTTTCGAATGAAACTTTTTTCAAATGGTTTCTATGATGTTCTTTTTTTAAAAAATATGAAACATTTGAATATCGACTTTCAATTGTTTTGTTATTAAATTTAGACAAGAAAGATGGATACTGCGAAAATTCGAGTGATTATGAGGCACCCATTTTTGTATTTTATTATTTTATTGATTTGACGCAACTGAGTCAATATTGTGGGTAAGGTAACGTTAAACCATGCCGCTAATTCCTGGGTAGTTTGACTAGGGTCGGCTTCCACTATCTCTCTTAATTCATCGTTATTCACCTGTGTGGGCGGTCTTCCTCTTGGCTCGTTCTTTAAGTCGAAATTTCCATCACGAAAGCGTTTAAACCAAAATCGCACGGTGCGTTCATTAGTAGACCCCTCTCCAAACGCAGCATTGATATTGTGGGCTGTTTCTGCCGCGTTAGTTCCGCGTCGGAACTCGTATTCAAAAATCACTCGAATTTTCGCAGTATCCATCTTTCTTGTCTAAATTGAATAAAAAAAACAATTGAAAGTCGATATTCAAATGTTTCACATTTTTTGAAAAAAGAACATCATAGAAACCATTTGAAAAAAGTTTCATTCGAAAACCTCAAACCATGAAGATTCTATGTCAATTCAAAGAACCTATTGCAATAAAACGGCAATTTCATACTTTAACCCCTATTATTACCCGCCGGGCAGGTCGTATGCCAGATGTTTTCCTTCAAAGTTAGCGACATCAATATTTAAAAACCTATTTAAAAACCTCAGCACGGGTTAGTGCAACAAAAAGAATATAGACATCCATATTCATATGTTTTTATGGTTCGGGGTTCCGTACTCGACAAGGAAGCCTTATAGTTTCGCCATGTCCGTCCATCTGTCTGTCTGTCTAACTGTGGCCTATCTCAGAGAGATTAGTACTAGAAAGCTGAACTTTGGCATAGACAGAATATTATTCACGCCAAAAGAACGGTACAATAAAATGTTTAAAAAAAAATTTTTTAAATTCCCCTGCTCCTAAATTAGGGTTGGGTTTTTTGTCGCCTTCACCATAGTGTGTAGTATAGTTGGATTGGTGGTTCAAAAATATTGTGGGTGTATTAAAACAATTTTTTGATTCAGGGTTCCATTCGCGAAATGTTAAGCTTTAAAGCACACATTTTCGTCCGAGTAGGGCACCCTGCCCCCCTCCCTCTCTCCTGGCAATACCACACGCAAAGATCTTGATTAAATTTATATGGGACCCACCCTCCAGTATAATATACACATATATACAGACGAATTGAGAACCTTTTCCTTTTTTCGAATTTGGTTAAAAATAAATAATCTATGGTCTCGGTCGGACCGTCTTAAAACCTACTATCGGTTGGTTATTCTATACAGCACTATGTAGTTGTGCCATGTTGCTTTATTAACAGCAGCAACTGGATCGGTAGACGTGTTAGTAATTAATGTTACTTTGTATTGACGTTTTCGGTGGAGTATAATGATATTTAGTTTATTGCAAATTGTATCGAAATTGAGTGGACTGAAGAGGTACTGCCACTTTCTTTGTAACATGATTTGTCACGTAAGGTAGTTTTACAGATAAACAACGGGCTTGTGATAGACTAACAATCTGTCCATCAGTTGTTAACAGCTGTTAGTTAGTTTTTTATGCTCTTAGGTCAACTGACAGCTATTAACATTAAATAAGCATATTGTTAATGAACGACAAAAAGGGGGATAGTAAAAGGTCGCTCGGTCAGAGAGTAGGTAGAGCATCTGTAGAACGCCGGCCTCTAATTTTGGAGGTCGTGGGTTCGAATCCTGGCATGTAGTTTTCTAAGCTACGTAGCTGTAGCTACAATTGTGAATTTGTAGTATCAATACCACTGTGAAGGGAAACCTCGTGAGGAAACCCGAATGTCTGAGGTGATCATATACCTTAGGACTAAAATGTTAGTCTATTAATACCTGGTGTAAACAATCTGCTTATACGTGTTTAAAATAAAAGGTATTTTTCTTTTTAAAATTATTGTAATTTGAAATTAATGTCCCAGAAAACTACGTATCAGAGGTAACAAGTTTCGCTACCAAGTCTATGTGACAATATAACTGTCACGTCCGTTTTAATTAATCGATGGTTCTATTCGCCTCTTTGTTATTACGAGCGTTGGTGTAAGTTTGTTCAAAGTATCTGCTTTTACCTACCGGAAAAAAAGAATAAATAATTGGGAAAGCTTCGTTTTGGATAATTAGATGTATGGAGATCGAGAACACCTTTGTACATAAAAAAAGGAAATTACACAGATATTTCTTAATTTAAAAGTACATATGGCGGCCATATCACTAAAAGAGATCTCTTCCAGACAACGTTTGGAGAACGAAGTAGATGTACTTACTAGTATGTCCGAAATTTTCACAAACAAATCAACTTTTTTACCTTCACAACAATAGTGTCCGAGACACTTCCGTCTTCAGCCAACCGTTCTTAGAACTCAAAACCCCAACTGGCGATTCTCAAACAAGACAGACTCCATTAATCCTCGGAGAAGCAACGCAGCATGCCTCGGCTGAAAATTATTGGGAGGGGGGTCCCCCCAACTAGCACCGGAGAAGGGGGGTGGCGCCCCCTCGCCGTCAGTACTCTGATATGTGACCGGCGAGTCTTGTTCAACAAACGATGACGATGATTTAAGCCCGGCCCGTTTTAAGTGTATTAGTGGGGGTAGAAGTTGGGCTTTTGGCCGGCTCAGATAGATTTGAGCCGGTGCGCTATTATGGCCAGGCCTCCTCGATTTATGTGGGCTGTCCGTTTGATGACGCAAGGCTGTTAGCTCCGGTCTCTATGGCCGGCGTGCAAGGCGCTTCACTGACAATGGCGTGAGGCGGATTCGCCGATGATTCGATTCTCGGAGCGTTTTTGATTAGCGTTAAAGGAAGTGATGAAGTCTTAGTTTGATTTCCAATATTTTTTTCTTAGCATTTCGCTAAGAAAATTTTATTGTAAATTAGACTATTATACAGGCAGAGTTACATGACGAAACTAAGTTTAACTGTCTCATTGATCTTGCGGTTAACGCGCTTGACTACCAAAACAGAGGTCGTGGGTTCGATTCCCATTAGAGCCTGCCGTACTTTGTTTGAAAAAATGGCCTCAGTTTGGGTGTATTTATATGTTTGTGATGTCCTTGTCTGGTTACCATAGCACAAGGTATCATTGTTTGAGACCAGGACAGGTTTTTATAAAAAAAAAAAACTATATTGATTTGATTTGCACTAGGAAGGTTAGCTCTGATGATATTTTTACCTAAGCTATCCTTGCTTAAAAATCTCATCAAACAGTAAAAATAACTCTACAATCTACAAAATAACCTTCATACTCAGTTTACTCGCGAGAGGCTGTTTGTACAGTTATTGTTAGTGTTTGATGAGATTTATATGTAAGGTGTCCGCATGGCGCGAAACAGAAGAAGGAATGTTGTCTTTTAAAAGTGACAGACGAGAGGGCAGTGTTGCTACCACATATATAGATTGCTACTGAGTAAAAATAAATTCTACCTCGGACAATATTAACATTGACTATATCACAAAAATTTGTGCTAAAGTGAAATAAACTTTTCATTACATGTCTAGATAAAGTTTAAACAGCAACAAGTCCGTACGAAAAAAGTTGGATAAACCATATCTTTGTAACTACAAAGTCTGTAAATACAAAAGTTGACCAATAACCATTTCACTCTACAAATTAGAGATAGCTAGACATAGAGTACACTTTCTTGTACATAAAAATCTGGATCCTGAGAAGCACAAGGTTGACATCAACTTGTGCAAAACCCAGTGGACTATTGTGCAATACTTATAATAAAGGTACATTTGGGCTGAAACCCATAGAGCTTTTAGCAATGTCGTCAAATGGTAGTTCTATTGATCGCCTGCTTCTTGAACTTATTGGCATGACATTGGAGGCCACCAGAGTATCCGACAAAGCTGCGGCTATTTCAGGATACGTAATCAACTGAGAGACTACGTACCACGATGACGTCATAACAGCTGTTGCGTAGAGAGCAAAAACGCTTATGAAAGGGACTTCGAAGGTTGGACCTTCAGTCGGGCAAAATGGTAAGGTTTCTTAAGTGTGAACCTTGTAAAGTCATTTGTCATTTATGAAATTCACAAAAATCACGAAACAATCACAAAGTCACTTTGTATTGTTTATTTATTATGTTATTTTGTAGAGCCGCGAATATTTGAAACATTTTTTTATGTAGGTAAATCCCATGCGAGAAAAGTCGCGGGTTAATAGAAATAAATTAAAATTTTCTTCATGTGAGGGAAATGCCTCGAAATTAGGGTGTGGCCATATAGGGTAAGTCGAAATTTCCATCACGAAAGCGTTTAAACCAAAATCGCACGGTGCGTTCATTAGTAGACCCCTCTCCAAACGCAGCATTGATATTGCGGGCTGTTTCTGCCGCGTTAGTTCCGCGTCGGAACTCGTATTAAAAAATCACTCGAATTTTTGCAGTATCCATCTTTCTTGTCTAAATTGAATAACAAAAACAATTGAAAGTCGTTATTCAAATGTTTCACATTTTTTAAAAAAAGAACATCATAGAAACCATTTGAAAAAAGTTTCCTTCGAAAACCTCAAACCATGAAGATTCTATGTCAATTCAAAGAACCTATTGCAATAAAACGGCAATTTCATACTTTAACCCCTAATATTAAAAAAGTCATTAGATACAGTTTTTACATTAACGTGTCTAACGTTTCCTTATAAGGGTATAGACACATAAACCAATAATACAAGAGATAATTTGAACGTCAAGAAATCATTTAGCTTTCTACATTATACAACTTGATTAGCAACTTCCTAAAAAGCTATCTTACGTAAAATTAAGTCTGTGACGTAATAGTCTGCACCCGATTTGGGCGTTTTTGTATCACGTTAAGTTACTAGGATTAGTTTTCGATAGGTTATAAATAAATTATGAAAAGCATTCATTGCAGAGAAAATCTTCTTCACAAAATGTTGACCATTATTCAGTCTTCGTTGGGATATATTAATAAACTTGTCACTGCTATGCTATGATTTTTTGCTTGTGACTAATCGTCTCTGAGCTAGGCCGCGGACAGACTTACATACAGACAGACAGATGGACGGACGGACGTGGCGAAACTATAAGGACTCCCTGTTGACTACGGAACCCTAAACAGTAGATTCATATAATGCTGGAAGAAATCTTTTACAGAGATAAGCCCGCCTTTGTACGTGTTATTTCTTATGTAATGTCCTGTTAAAGGTTTCGGGTGCAACAAAGTAAAATAAAATACCTATGTATGCTTAAAAAGTTTCTACCAATACAAATAATGCCCGACAGATAAGATAAGATAAGATATATAAAGATAAAACGTTTTATTTGCTAAAGCATGGTAAATACATTAAAGTAGCTGGTAAAGTAAATGAAAAGAACATGCATGCTCTACCAGTTAAGGTGTGCAAATATTAGACTTTGAGAATAATGTAAATAACAAATTTACAATCTTAGAATTAATATTAAACACAAACTATCAGTAGGTACTTATACAACTGCAAGTTAGCATATTAATTAGTTGTATCCCAGAGGAAAAAAAATGAAGTTGTATTAATCTATTAGGAACATTGTTTTTTTTACTCTGTAATAAAGGTACCCAAGTTGTTAATTAATGAGACGGTCAAGAAATTCTCTTACACTGTAATACATATTATCTAATAGGAATTTATGTTAAATGTGTTTTAAATTTAGTAAGAGGCAGGATTGAGATGTTTTGAGGCAAGTGATTATAAATCTTTATAGCCATACTGTAAGAGTTGCTAGAGTGTGAAGCTAGTGTTTGGGACGGTACATGTAATTTATCTCCATTTCTGCCTCTTGCGTTGTACATTTCGTGGTTCTTTTTAAAGATATGCGGATATTTTCAGATAACTATAAGAGCTTACATTTTCTTAAATACTTAATAATTTGACTAAACTAAAGCCCACCCGCCAATGAGACCCGAAATACGTCCATGCGAAGTTGTTCGGGGTAGAAGATATGACAATGGGCTAAAATCGCCACTGAACGGGTTCCACGCGACGGAAATCGCAGACGTGGCCGGCCGGGGCGGAGAAGGCGGGACGATCTCTCAACTTTCTTGCCCGCATGGGAGATGACTGCTCAAGACAGAGAGGAGTGGAAGATCATGGGGAGGCCTTTCCCCAGCAATAGGCCACTAACATGGCAAAAAAGGAAGATCATAATTTCGTCGGCTTACAAGTGCAAGAAGTCATTTACTGCAAAAACTCACTAACCACTTTTTTTAAAGGTATGGACATATAGATGTATTGAACAATGATACAATAGTGGTGTTTTATTATCAGGCATTATTTTAACGATGGTATAAGGAAGAGGAAATACAACCATTAACTAACACGAACTAAAAAGTCGTTTTTCTCACAATAGTGAATATGTTCTGAATAATTTACCTTCGTATTCTAAAGATAACCATGAGGGAGGCCTATGTCCTGCAGTGGGTGTCATGATTCTAATGATATTTTGCAGTTTTTCTTTGCCTGCAAACACGGATAAAACGAAGTTTTCTAAAAATTAAAACTAGCTAGATCGATTTGCCGCCCTCGAAACCCGCGGAGCCGTCTCCGAGATACACGACACAAGTTATCAAATGTTACTAGAAATATTATAAGTTTTCTTATCGACCTGTTGCCGAACTAAGCTAGTGTTTCGGCAAACTGCGCCACTCCTCTTTGTTTACACTTAGTTACTAGTATCTGTTTCGGTGTTACATTATATATATTTTTTCATACAGACGCAAAGCTATCCTTTAACTAGGAATAAAACTAAAAAGGCAAAAATTATACAGGAATAAAATGATAAGGTGTGATCCTCTAGGTATGTCCGGCTTGCAAAATTCGATTGTCCTGAATCAACACGAAGGACCGATACATTTTACGAGAATTCCAAGCACAACGTTGCGAAAAACTTCGTACCTAAAACTGTATTCGATGCATCGGTCCTCCGCTGGTCCGGGTCTAATCTTGTATTCAAATTTTAATTATCTCATTCTGAGGTTTGAATAAAAACAGCTTCATTTGGTTGCCCGACTGGTGAATAATTTAATCTCTAAGGCCAGTTGCACTATATTTAAACAGCCCGTTAAATAGGTTTAGCTAAGGTGATTAATCAATCAAAAGGCCTTAACCAGGTGATAAAATTTATAATGTAGAAACGTGAAAAAATTCGGGGCAGTAGCACATATAATGAACTTAAAAGGAATACTGTAACGGCTGAGTAGGCTTTACAAGTTAAAGAGTAACAGGCGACCAACTCATGGAAAACTTCTTACGAATTCCATTGAAAATTACTGCAGTGAAGTTGTTAATTCTCCAAAGCTGGAAAAGCCCTCCTTCTACGGAACCCTACACTACGCGTGGCTAGACACGCACTTGGCCGGTCTTTTATTAGTAGTGGTTTGTTCATATACTTTAATAAAGAGTTCAATAAATTCACTATAATGACGTCAAGGTTGGCACTTGTACGACTTTTGCTTATGAAAAAATTGTTTTTAAGGTTTGCGTCACTTCATTAACACGTCATCCTAAAATTATTTGTGATGTTGCAGTTTTAACGTAAAACAAATTGTACTGTTCAACAATAAAATGACGAAAATCCAAGATTAAGTGCTAAAGTTTGGATGTTTGTAAATTTTTATGTTATTTGGTAGAGCCCTAAATAAAACAAAATATTTTTTTAAGCAAATCAAAGTCAAATCAAGGCAAAGTCGCAGGCACGTGTATTAATTATGTTATTACTCTCTTGACACTTTGCATTTCCAAAACATTTTGTTAACAGGTTTTGTTAAAATCGTAAACTATCGTAAGCTTAAATAAAAGACCAATATAACCAAATTAAATTCTATCACTTTAATAACAAACGTTAACCTCCCGTTATCTGAGGCCTTGGTGACACCGGTCTTGAATCGAATTATGCAGATCAACAATAATAATTCCTTCATCGGCTCAGTATCCGGAAAAGCACTTTTCATAACACACGCGGTAGCTCTTTAATATAATGTGTGGTTGGTTAAATCGGTTAAATTTAACTCGGTGCAGCTAATGTGACAGGTGAACTTCTTGAAGCTTGGTTCGAAATTATGCCTTTGTCCTTTGTTTTAAAATTATCAATTTCGGATTCCATTAGGTACTGAAATATAAATTTATAAATAAGTTTTTTTTTGGTTTGTTGATTTGTTCAATCTATAATTCTTCTTGTTGCACTAACCCGTGCTGAGGACAATTTAGACAACTTGTTTAATCTAGTTTATTTATTTATTTGACTTAAAGTTGCTTTGGATAAATATGTATATAAAACAAAGTCGGGTTAGTATGATAATCCCAGGCGCACATGCTTCAACCAATGTATTAGTGAAGGGCAGGATAAAAAGTACCCGAAACCGGCGTGCGTCCCTGCAGCGACTAATGAATGGAAGGGAAGCGAAACAGGTTGTCAGGATCGTAGCATGTGGCAATTCCTAGTTTCTGCCTTATCCTCCGAGATACAGGTGTGAGTTTATGTGATGTAATCTAATGTAGTCGGGTTAGTTACACCATTTACATATAACTTGAGGCAGGCGAAAGGGTGTGATGGAGGAAGATTTACAGAATTCGTCAGCCAGGAAGATAGAAGGGGTAAGGTGAACGAAAACGGATTTTCACCGTAAAATTCAATTCTTTTTTATGGCAGCCCTAGAATTCTGCCAATGTCAGGTTTGTGGAGATGGCAATTTTTTTTTCCACAGTCGTCTCGCACAGTGCAGGTAGTTGAGGAACTTATAACCAAATTATAAATACCTAGGTATATAAAATAAATAAAACAGTACATAAATATTCTACAACGACTTTACATCTATAATTGTATATTGTTACATGTAATAAAATCACATAGAACTTTAATAAAAGGATAAAATATAAGAGCCGTAAACTATTGGTAAAATGCGGAGAGAAACAAATATTTACTACAAACGTAGCAATCGAACTGACAGGCAAAAACCATCTGTCATGTCTGACGTTAAACTTTCCATAAATAGCTATACCTATCCTTCTTAGACTCCCAAAAACTCAAGAACGGCTGGATCTATTCTTATGATCTTTGATTTGTCTTCGCTCCAAATACCTTACCAATAAACAATTAAAACATGGCAAACGTTATGAAAAAAACAATGAAGAATGAGTTACCACAACATTTAGTTTCTGAAGCGGTACGAAGTTTGCCGGGTCAGCTTGAAATAAATCAAATTACACATTGCTCTTAAACTAGACTTTAGTATAACAATCGAGCCCTTTCAACGTTGAGTGCGTTAAGAATAGAAAGTTACAAAAGTGAATTAACTCCGAAAAAATTTGAAGTCACTACTGGGCGTTCTAATGGCAGCTCTCAATTGTATTCCATTTAAAAATCTGTGTCACAATTTGTTCCCGACACAATCCCAGCAAAAAGCTCTTTCTTTCAACCATTTTTATATAACACTCGTCAATAATAATTTCATTAAAATGTAGATCTAGTTAAAAGCATTTTTTCTGATTAATTTTCAGTCCGGGGCCTCTCTCTTCTTTTTTTAATTGAATATCAGGCCACTTTGATGGCGTCGAGAGAAAAGGGTTGAAAAAAATTCCCCCTCATTTGAATAAAATAACAGCACTCGCACTTTACATTTACGGAGATATTTCAAATTATATCTGGACTCGTTTTTTTGTTTTAATTTTTTCGGCGTCCGTCGTATTTATTTTATTTTTCCATCGGGCGGGGGCCGTCTAATTGAGTTAGGCCTTCAAATCGAAAGTGTCTATCGAGTTGTAATTGAATTTATTTTTGTTTCTCAACCAAGTTCTGGGGGCTCTTTATTTATTTTCTTCGATTATAATTTTTCCTCATGCAGCTTACTGATTGGTCAGGTCTGATAAAGGGTTAGTCAAGCTTGAAAGCATGGTAGTGTAGAGATAATTTTTATTCGTCTATCACAGTAACAAAATGCTGAAACAGTATTCGCAGATCCAGTCAGTGTTGTCAAGCCAGTGTCATTAACTTTTTTTTTCACAAACCCAAAACACTGGCTGGTTTAAAAACGAAGCTAATTAGAAAGAAAACAACAAACGTCAAACGCGTAAGGTAAAGCACCCAGTTCTCGACACTACACGGCAAAGTAAGGGTACGAGAATAGAAGCAGGCCCTCAAGGCGTTGTATAATGACGTATAATAATGTATAACATTATTAGAGCGGCGTGTGTCGTTGCAACAATGCGGCCGAGCCACACTAGAGCGAATCTCGGGTCGTGTACACTGTGCAATAGATTTTGATACTTCATTTTCACCTTTGCAGCAAAATTTTGGACATCTCTACAAAACAATCTTTTTAATTTTCATTTCATTTCAAAATTACTCATAATTTTAAAAACCTGTTATTTTCCAAGATAATGTATGTCACATAGGCAACATTTTTTTTCCTTAAAAATATCGGAAAACTAAAATCATTATCATCAGCCTTTTCAAGCTTACTGCTAGGCAATGACTTATCCATGTTTTTTGCAGTACCTAACTCGATCTTAAACATGGCCGTGTATGTACCTACTCACAACATAACATAGACGCACATTCAGTACCTGATTATCCTTTATTCGTAGCAACGGGTGACTAAACGCTACACGACAATTAGTGAGTAGAGTACACGCAAGGTATCGACCTTCTACATGCATACTCAACGTTACTTTTGCGTACAACTTCATGCATGCAGTCGACATTACTTTTTCGGAAGAACCAAGTATCAAACCACCTCGGTTCCACTAAACAGTTCCCGAGAGGCGTTTAAGAGAGTGAGAAAAGCTTTGCTGCCCCGGCCTATTCGTTCCACAAGCGCGCGCCCGCCTACTTTTGTCTCTGAAACGTTTGCTGGTTCAACGGCGTAACTAAGAATTTTGATTTTCACAATGTTGACTTTTGAAAAGTGAACCAAATTATTAGTACATTATTTTTTTTAAGACTTGCGGTGCTCAATTGCTCATACAAGTTACCTATACGATTAGAACGATTAGACTCGTTAAGCAAGCGACACGAGCTATGGAAAAGGCTATGCTTGAAATTTCTCTACGAGATCGAATCAAAAATGATGAGATCCGTAGACGAACGAAAGTCGTCGACATATCCCAGCAGATTAGTAAGTTGAAGTGGCAGTGGGCGGGGCACATAGCACGCAGAACTGATGGCCGATGGGGCCGAAAAGTTCTCGAATGGAGACCATATATCGGCAAGCGCAGCGTGGGACGACCAGCCGCAAGATGGACAGATGACCTCATTCAAGTGGCAGGAAGACCCTGCAAGCCGCTTCCAACCGGTCTTTTTGGAAATCCATGGAGGAGGCCTATGTCCAGCAGTGAACTTCTTGTGGCTTAATGGTGAGACTCGTTAAATATATGTATATTTATCAGGTCTAATCGTGTTTAGAAGATTGCTTGATTAGCGAAAACTGGTTGGATTCTTCCGACAAAATTCCATGTAATGCATCCTCATTTAAATCCAAAGTAAAAATTTATGATAAGCTGAGCCTGGCTTTATTTCATCAATAAAAATATCTATTTATTTTTCTAGAAATTTTATGTAAAGAAAACACGTTTACTAACTTCATTACTCTGTTATGAGAGCTTGATGACGAAAGGTCGAACGAATATGAACTATTTGTAATCTGACTAGCTTACTTACTAGATACCATGTAATAAGCGAATAAAAGAAAAAAAACTATTCTACCGATATGTAGTTCTACAAATCGAAACGTTCCATTGCTAGACAGTAATTTTTAGCTATAAAAAATGTTTCCATTTTCAAAACTGTATATACGAGCTTACACTTTTTTGTCGCTCGTCCGCAATCTCGGGAGCTTCCCTCTAGGTGAAAGAGTGAGTGGTCCTCAGGCGTCGGCGGGGGTGAGACGAGCGGGGGGTCGGTACACTTGACACTCACCTAAGTAGCATATAATTCAGTTTGTTTTAGTCGGGGACCCAATCGAAAGGGCTTGGACCGGAAAAAGTAAAAGTTTGAGAAGGTTTATTTATTTAGTTGTGTTGGAGTATTCTGCTTCAACTCGGTACGCAAATCAAGTGGTACCTATAGGTCTATCAGAATCTGATGGCACATAGGGAAATAAACATTTCTTATGTGCAATACTGGGGAAATTTGATTAAACGATCTTGATACTGTTTAATTTTTATTCACGTTTCTAGTATTAATGAAGATGAAGTATATTAGTTATGTGTATGAAGAATGTTGTTATACATCGGGTTCCGAACATATAAAAATACATAATGAAAAAAAAATCAATCGTATATTACTTTATGTATTAGGGTTCCGTACCCGGAGGGTGCCAAACGGGACCCTATTACTAAGACTTAATTGTCCGTCTGTCTGTCTGTCTATCTGTCCGTCTGTCGGTCTGTCTGTCACTAGTCTGTATTTCATGAACCGTGATAGCTAGGCAGTTGAAAATTAAATTTTCACAGATGATGGTATTTCTGTTGTCGCTTTAACAACAAAATACTAGAAACAGAATAAAATATATGTTTAAGGGGGGCTCCCTTACAACAACTGTTGTGTAAAAACAGCGCTGGCCATCTAGCGGCCATCGATGTAACCTTCACAGCGCCGATATCATGTAGTTAAATGTCAATGTTAAACGCTTCTTTCTGGTTTCTATAGATGGCGCTCTTCTCAAATTCGATCTTTGTCTAATGTTGTAAAGATAATGACACGGAACCCTCCGTGCGCGAGTCCAACTCGCACTTGGCCGGTTTTTTATATATCATTTCAATCATACAAATAACTTAACACCTCATTCAGAACTAGAAAACGATTCCAAGAACTCCACTCGCATTTATTGTCCTTCATCAGTTGATGAAGATAAACAGGTATTATAAATCCAGCATTTCAATTATTCTATCTTGCTCGATGAAATCGTTTTCATGTTCACAATATTTTCGCCGATCCTCTGCACCAATTTGTGAGAAAGCTTCTTCTGTTAATAATTTTATATCACTTGCAGGCCTATTAACATTTTTACCAGCAACTTTTTTGCTTCACTATAACCCAAATCATTTAGAATAGAATAGAATAGAATAGAATAGAATAGAATAGAATAGAATAGAATAGAATAGAATAGAATAGAATAGAATAGAATAGAATAGAATAGAATAGAATAGAATAGAATAGAATAGAATAGAATAGAATAGAATAGAATAGAATAGAATAGAATAGAATAGAATAGAATAGAATAGAATAGAATAGAATAGAATAGAATAGAATAGAATAGAATAGAATAGAATAGAATAGAATAGAATAGAATAGAATAGAATAGAATAGAATAGAATAGAATAGAATAGAATAGAATAGAAGAGAATAGAAGAGAATAGAATAGAATAGAATAGAATAGAATAGAATAGAATAGAATAGAATAGAATAGAATAGAATAGAAGAGAATAGAATAGAATAGAATAGAATAGAATAGAATAGAATAGAATAGAATAGAATAGAATAGAATAGAATAGAATAGAATAGAATAGAATAGAATAGAATAGAATAGAATAGAATAGAATAGAATAGAATAGAATAGAATAGAATAGAATAGAATAGAATAGAATAGAATAGAATAGAATAGAATAGAATAGAATAGAATAGAATAGAATAGAATAGAATAGAATAGAATAGAATAGAATAGAATAGAATAGAATAGAATAGAATAGAATAGAATAGAATAGAATAGAATAGAATAGAATAGAATAGAATAGAATAGAATAGAATAGAATAGAATAGAATAGAATAGAATAGAATAGAATAGAATAGAATAGAATAGAATAGAATAGAATAGAATAGAATAGAATAGAATAGAATAGAATAGAATAGAATAGAATAGAATAGAATAGAATAGAATAGAATAGAATAGAATAGAATAGAATAGAATAGAATAGAATAGAATAGAATAGAATAGAATAGAATAGAATAGAATAGAATAGAATAGAATAGAATAGAATAGAATAGAATAGAATAGAATAGAATAGAATAGAATAGAATAGAATAGAATAGAATAGAATAGAATAGAATAGAATAGAATAGAATAGAATAGAATAGAATAGAATAGAATAGAATAGAATAGAATAGAATAGAATAGAATAGAATAGAATAGAATAGAATAGAATAGAATAGAATAGAATAGAATAGAATAGAATAGAATAGAATAGAATAGAATAGAATAGAATAGAATAGAATAGAATAGAATAGAATAGAATAGAATAGAATAGAATAGAATAGAATAGAATAGAATAGAATAGAATAGAATAGAATAGAATAGAATAGAATAGAATAGAATAGAATAGAATAGAATAGAATAGAATAGAATAGAATAGAATAGAATAGAATAGAATAGAATAGAATAGAATAGAATAGAATAGAATAGAATAGAATAGAATAGAATAGAATAGAATAGAATAGAATAGAATAGAATAGAATAGAATAGAATAGAATAGAATAGAATAGAATAGAATAGAATAGAATAGAATAGAATAGAATAGAATAGAATAGAATAGAATAGAATAGAATAGAATAGAATAGAATATAATAGAATAGAATAGAATAGAATAGAATAGAATAGAATAGAATAGAATAGAAAACGTTTATTTGGGACCAACACAATCAAACTAAAAACAGTTATGGTTTAGCGTGTGAATTACGTTATACATAATTTCGCTTACTTAGTACCTTAAAAAAAGTATAAAATGGCACCCAAAATGACTATGGGATTCAATGTGGGAGCCTTATAACTTCGTGACCGTGCGATTTTAATACTACATCTATTTCATATAAGGGCGCAGACATGTTTTGTTTCACTTCTTCGAGTAGTTGATATTTACGTCAAAGATCATTTTGTAAATCATTTAGCCGTGGAGCCATTCTTTTAAATCAGCGATACGATTGGCTTGTATGGGAGGTTTGATCATACGTACGGAATGATAAATATCACTATCTAACCGTAACAATGGAGAAGTTGCACAAAAAATGTTTTACTTTAATTGGAGAGGCGATGTGAAAAGATAAATAAATGTGATTAATTCTCTTTTCTACGACTAATACTTTTCATAATGTGACCTATCGAAAAGTCATTCTAGTCACGTGGCACAAAAACTTTCCATACAAATTGGACTCAAACTATGACTTCATAACTTGAACGTAACGCCTTATAATGTTTGGAGCGTTTATCAATACTCGAGTTATCTCGTAAAATAATATTTTATGCATCTACACCTTTTTTTAGAAAATGCTTAGAATTCAATGAAAAATCGAAATCTAACTTGTTTTTTTATTATCAGAGTAACTTGGGTTTTCAAACTTTTTGGGATTTTTAGGCGCATTTGGGAGAAAATGACTTTATAAATTAGTTGCACTCCAATCAATCACCAACAATCACTCCAGAAAACTTTTGATACTTTAGTATTAGACGGTAGATTAAAAAAAGGGTTCACTTGCAAGCGAGAAGCCAATATTTCATTAAATAATCGTATTATAAATAAACTTTTTGGCGTCTATGTGGATGATGCGTATAGTGGCATCTCTTCATCATCATCAGCCATTTAACGCCCACTGCAGGGCATAGGCCTCCTTCGTAGTTTTCATACCCATGAGGGGTTAAGCCATAATCGCCACACTTGGCAGGCGGGTTGGCGATCGCAGCATGCGGTTGAAATCTCAGGAAGACGCTGCGGACGGAACGGAAGGAAATAGAGTGACGCTATTCTTAATCCGGCGCCACACGGATATC
This sequence comes from Yponomeuta malinellus, assembly GCA_947308005.1. NCBI lineage: Eukaryota > Metazoa > Arthropoda > Insecta > Lepidoptera > Yponomeutidae > Yponomeuta > Yponomeuta malinellus. Next base: position 5,774,084 of record OX371006.1, on the reverse strand, counting down.
TGGTGGTGCTGGTGGCATATCTTAATCGCATCGAGTAAGAGTGAATGTAGGGGTAGGTATTTACACTTATAAAGCACTTTTTTTTTCGGATAACTCACAGCCTCTGGTGAGTTTAGAAGCTTGAAAATCGCACAGTATTTGTTTGATAATGTAACCCCTAAGAGTCATAGAAAGAAAATGTACATATATGCATGAAGTACTTCCTTTTTTCAAGGTAGAAATAGGGAAAATTTTATGGTGTGGGTCCTAAAAGCATGAAACTTTGCACAGGAGTTTTTCATATAACATAGCTAAGCACTACAACAACTTATGTAGAAATACAACTTAAGTATTTTTCTGTATTTATTTGGCAGTCCCTGGTCTCGGCCTACCCCTTTGGGATAAAGGCATGAGTTTATGTATGTATGTAAATCTTCAATAAGAAGGCAGTTAATAGTTTGTTGGAAGACACGACTAGTATTCCATAAGCAGCCTATACACGTCCCACTGTAGGGCTCAGGCCTTCTCTCAGGGATAGAGTGTGGGCTTAATCACCGCGCGTGCCCACCGCGGATTGGCGATTTCAAGCGCTGGGGTATGTGAATAGCTCAGACACTCAGGTTTCCTCACGATGTTTTCCTTCACCGTTAGCGAGTGGTATTGCTATTATAACTAGTAAGTATTATATAATTTTATTTTAGAGCATTAATGGACCATCGTTTTCATCCTTTCGGCCACTTTGGCAACTAAGGGCCGGTTTCTGAATTGAGAATTTCACTAAGTAAATACTTAAGTAACATTCTGTCACGCTCTTTTCTGAGAAATTCGAAGAGACAGCACTGCAGTTAACCATTTACTTAGCGAAATTCTCAATTCAGAAACTGGGCATAAGTATCGCAATTTCAATTTAGTACTCGTGTATGTCCTTCTATCAGTAACGGTTATAAAATAACGCTATCGGGTGTTATTTTATGAACGAATCGTGGTCACCCGAATACCACCACACCACTTCCTTGCAACAACCGCTACGCGCAGGGGGAGGAAAGGGGTGTTATTCCTTTTTATTGGAATAAATTAGCCGAATTGTGTTCCGAGTCTTACTAATGAATGTCTTTGGCCGTCGCCTCGTTCCTGATTGAGTCGGAGCGACGAAAGACTAGCGCGATAGAGGGTGTATGTCATAGTTAGCATTTGTTATACGCTTTTATATTTCTTCACATGTATAATTTGATTTATTAGATAGTAAATAAATAAATAGACAGATAGATAAATAAATGAATTAATTGATATAGGCGATGTGGAAGAAGATTTTGTCGAATACAATTAAAAGGCTAGATGTTTTTCTGTTGATCTCGTTGATGATTTTATTTCCAATAACAGAATCTCGTTTCCTTGGTTACGACTCGACTCGACACTAGTATAATGATGGCGATGTACGATTTAATTAAAATTATATGGAAGAGATGGCGCTGTCCTTACACATTACTAAATGAATGTTTAAATGAATAAATAAATAATAACTTCCACACAACACGATCACTTGTCCTGGTTCCAAACTAGGAGGACTGTGCTATGGTAACCAGGCAAGGACATCACAAACTTGGAAATACATCCAGACTGGAGCCATATGCACAAATGTACGGCGGTCCCTAGTGGGAATCAAACCCACGGCATGGTAATCAGACGTGACACCGAACCAACGAGGCAGATTAGATGAGATAGAGCGCTCAAGTTGAAATTAAAATATCAAATACAAAGGCCCATGGTCTCCACTCACTATAGAGACACTTTCCGTTGGCCTACCGGCATAAAATTAGGGAAGACGCGAGGTCTCCCAGTGCAATTTAAAGAAAAAAATTAAACTTTGTTATAGTCATTTATACAAATCAAGTACCGTGGGGGCCTTCGTACCTGATTTGTATAAATGCCTCAGTTTAGGTGTAATTCCATGTTTGTGACTTGTCTGGTTAACACAACACAGAGCATCGTAGTTTGGGACCAGAGACAAGTGATTTTGTTGTGTGGTAATTATTTATGTTATTTACGTACTGCTATTTACATTGTAAAGTAGAATAATACTCCTAAACTGGATAAGGGATAATTTTCAGTGATGTCGCTAAATGTATAGAGCTAAGTCTCTCTCTATAATTATTTAATTAAATTCTTTAATTACAACTTGACAGCATCGTCACAAAATAAATTGAATTGTGGATCAGAAGGATTGCTTGACAGTACGGTAGAGTGTAAAGTATGGTTTATACGAAGCTAGTGCGCTGGTGCCAGTTCTACAGACAAGCCACCGCTGGCTTGGCTCCGGTTGTTTAGATGACGCCAGTCAGCATGCATCTTGTCGCAGAAATTTCAAACAAAACAGAAGCATACGGCTGACGCGGGAGTTGAGGGGTTGGCGGGCGGATGTCACTGGCTTGAAAAATAGACGGGCACTCCATTCTCGCCAGCGCCGCCAGCCAGCGCGCTGGCTTGGCATGTCAAACTGTTTATACAAGGCTAATTAATACCAATACACTTCGTATAATCAAGCCTTACATTTAAGTTCAGGCTAATAAAATAAATTTTTGATAAAAAGTTTTATATGTATTAATCCAGGGCCTGGTCTTATTGTATACCTGTTTTACCTGTCTGCTAAGTATCTGCGGGAATGTTTCAACTGTATGTTATCATCTGTATGCCAGTATCTATATTCCAGTATCCGTAGGTCAGTTGCATCTGTGTCAGAATCTGATGCCATTATATTATGTATGCCAGTATCCGTAGGTAAACATACATAACACTTGTGTATCTCAAAAATAAAATATCGACTGCACTCTATCTTACAATAGTTATGAAGCGTATTATGAATGCCACATAGTGAAAATGGCGTTGCAATTATTATTTGACACTGATATAACGCTTCATAAATATATCTGGTATTTAAATAATGTTAACAGGAACAATTGTACCTAGTGTAGTGTAACTTTAAGTAGAAAACTCTGTTAATTAAGCAAACCTGTTTTGAAAAGAATAAAACTGGAGTTTCTTTGTTAGCTTCTTCTCCGCATAATCTATTAATTGTGAAACTAACAGCTTTGACGTTTTTATAGTGAATAAAAAATTTTGACTTTGACTTTATAGACAGAGTGCGTACGTAAGTTTTCATACAAGGTTTCTTCTGGTACATTTTTCTTTTGTGCGTCGTTTTGAATGGTGCCTGATTAATTAATTTATTGAAGAAGGACAACTACTCTATAATTTTAAACTATAGTAGCCGGGGTAAATTAACGATAATTATTCTATTGGGGAAAAAAGGCGTTGACGTCAGAAATCCGTAATTAAAATGTAAGTGTTACAGTAATTAATTAACCCTTTGGTTTTTTCGTTGGTCACTTTGTAAGAAATCAATACAGCTCTTATCAACATGAACGTTGGCTAGTTATGGGTGTGTCGTAAAGTATAGAGAGCATGATACGTGAGACATATATTTCTTTCTTGACATTCGCACGTGAAGTTTGCTGTTGTATAACAGTAAAATGCACTTAACACAATGTCATACTTTATTTGTGGTAACAGTAAGTATGGATTGAAATGTCACTTTGACCTATATTCTACGTATCTAAGTATATACGTAAACGGGTGTAACGTGAAGAATGAATAAGCTGAAAACCATTTCTACAGTATCGATACAATTTAAACCACTCCAAACAAGCAAAAGTTTCCAATTTTCATTATATTATTTTCACATGAAACGTCTTTCACTTCGGTAATAAGGAGTCACTAGGGGGTCAATAGGGGGTGCTGAAACCGCATGCAACGAAAAAAGGTTCTGAGGTTAGCCATTCGTTACGCCGCACCCTGTATTTTTAACGAACTGTACAGTGTTACCCGAGGTGTTATCTCTAAATTGGGCAATTGTAAAACAACGTATCGGGGTATTTTCTCAAATATCCTTATTAATAATAATATTGGGATTAACATTATCACAGGAATTTTATTAAACTCGCTGTGTGCACAAGCTTAATAAAGTTATGCTACGCTTTGTGCGCTCTATCAATGTCACAGGTTTCAGTAAATATTTCATAGAAGAATGCCCATTCTAAAAAGCTTATCATCGTCAACCCATTATGTCTCCACCGAGGGGCACGGGTCTCTTCCCTGGGGAAGGTATAGGCCATACTCCACCACGGGGGCCAAGTCCGGATTGGTGGAGGTTTGTAGACTAGTGGCTCGTCTACTGTCAGAAGTTGTCAAGCCGCCCTAAGGCCTCTGACTTGGCTTAACGACTGCCATCTATCGACGGCAGCCGGCATCAAGAGCTTAACGTGCCTTGCGAAGCACGGAACCGCTCGGAAAATTGCCACTAGCGTTAGGCACAGACGGCGACCCATCCATGCACAGAACGCGCCCTGTGTTGCTTAACCTTCGTGATCGTTTTTAAGATCACTCAGGCAGCCGGGGCTACGATCCGTGTGGCGGCGGATTAAAGAATAGCGTCACTCCATTTCCTTCCGTGGATGTTGTAGAAGGTGACTAAGGAAATCAATTGCCAGAAGACGGGCAGCAGTGCCTTCCTGAGATTCCAACCGCATACTGCGATCACCAACCCGCCCGCTAAGCGTGGCGATTATGGCAAAACCCCTCATGGTTATGAAAACTACGAAGGAGGCCTATGTCCTGCAGTGGGCGTCAAATGGCTGATAATGATGAAAAAAAAATGATGAGTAAAAGTAAATGACGACTATCGCAAGGTTAATATCGTCACAAACTTTCTTGAATGATATTTAACTTGCTATAAGTAAGTGTTACCTGTCTATCTACATATACAGCCCATGAAAGACGCCCACTGTTGGGCGTAGGCCTCTTCACCGTCACGCCAACCTCGCCGGTCCCCTGCCAATCTTATTCTAGGATTGCCTACCTAGGGTAAATAGAAAATATCTAGGTCTAAATAAGTAATTATTAAGTATATTTAATATTTTATGAGTAAGTTGCAATACCTGTTAATGTTTTCTTCATAACTTAGGTTAGCTGGTAGATAATGCTAAGTAGCATTAAGCTCGCCTATGTGCAAATCTGTTTGTTTAAATGCAATAAAGAATTTTAATAATAATAATAATAATAAAATTAGGTACCGCACCAAATCGCGAGTAAAAACACCACACTCGTAAACAAACCGCCGATCGTGGCAAAAGCACAGCAACCCAAATTTATGCAAACCCGACCGTCGCCAGATTTCTCATTAGAGCCCAGATAATGACGCTACACTGTCGCGAAATTAGATAGCGAGCACGCACCCAAACAGATATACACCGGGCGCATTAACATAAACTGAATTTGCATGTAAATTACATTTTACAGCATCTTAATTAAAACATTTTGGCATTATAAATGATCTAGCGGGGGAGCGTTTGGCCTCGGGGAGACGCTCTCGATAGTTTTGTGGGGTTGCCGACTGCCTGCTTGCTCAACTGTGACGTTGCCTACATACAATCCCTAAAACATGGACACACGAAACATTATTTCCCTAATTCGACACGTTGTGTGATTCCATTTTCAACCCATTGTTTTTCACATTCAGCGAAAACGTCTTGTTGTTGAAAGCTATCCCGAATCAGCTGTATTTTTTTTGTTGGCAATGGAATAGCTGAAGGTTAAGTGTGAAAAATGTAGTTGAGAAAGGAAGTATAAACGTCAGTAGCATAATATATACATCACACTTCAAGATAAAGCCTTCTCTCATAAAGAGTATGAGCGTCCATAGTTTGGTGATTTCAACTGCTAAATTAAGACAAACAGAAAAAAATCGGTACTGCAAATAGACCTTCACTGTATTACGTTCCCTTCTTTTCAAAACTCTAAGGTAATTGCATTTGTATGCAATATCGAGACGAAAATTCTTCTATGGTAAGAGAGGGTTCGACCCCTTTGTCCTGCTTGACTCTACTTGCCACTAATATCGCGTTTACATCATGTACACTACAAATGAAGCGAGAATGCACAAGCAGCAGAGGACATAGCGCTAAATTAAGTTATTATTTAAACGGCTTTATTTTGTTCTTTTGAACTGCGTATACTGTAAAAAAAAAACTTCTCAGTTCGCTAACGGCAATAAGAGTATTATGGCTTTGTCTTGTGGAATTGTTGCAAAGAAGTCAGTGATAGGTCTTATATAATCTAGCTTAACATAGAAGTCCAGTGTTGTTTGTCCATCTTATCTATGTTAGCGAAGGTGGCGCGTTCTACAAAACGTGGTGACCACAAACGCGTTTTGGTAATCACCACATTTTGTGTTTTAATTGGAATAAATATATTGATTTCATAATTAGTTTTACTTTCAGTAGCCAACTTTCAAGATGTAGATTTATAATTTTCCCATTCTAACTTGTTCTGCCCAAAAAAATCAAGTACAAAGAGAAGCAAATTACATTACTATGACGCTGTTGTGTAGAAAAGAGTTAATGGCGAGTGTGAAAGAGGTAGTATGTACAGCAGTTTGCATATATTGACAGTTGGATAGATATAAAATAGCGCGAGAGCAGAATGTAAACACTTATGTAAACGGTGCTTCAATTCGAACAAATCGTTCCGCGAGCGGAAAGTGGAAATTAGCAAAAACTCCTCAAATAAGTTGGCGATTAAGGGGGAAATGTGAAATCTACATAATTGTGTGAGGTTAAATTACAGTTTTAGGTTGCGACAACGAGATTTTGGTAGAGTTTTGTTTTTAATGGGCGTGTGCAAGTGGCAATTATGCAGGTACTTATATAGTGACTTCACGTAATTTGAAAGCTTCGAGGAAGATAATAATCAGACTGTCAAATCGTTGCAAATAATTGTAGAAAGTGATCATCCAGTAGATCTTTACATTGCTCACCATTTGAAACTACAAAAATTTTTAGAGGAACATGGAAGGACAATTTTCATCTAAGTAGAGCTACACTTTGTGGAGGTGCCTAGTTGTCTTAGTCATAACATAAAATAAACTCACGCCTGTATCCCGGAGGGGTAGGCAGAATTTAGGGTTTGCCACTTGCGATGATCCTGACAGACCTCTTCCGCTTTAACGACATTCGTTAGTCTCATTCGCTAAATGTAAGTATTTCTTTCGTCAATCATTCTTCCTTCATCCTCTCCACATGTCCAAACCAACGCAATATTCCTTTCTCAATTCTAGTTACTACATCATCTTTGGTTGCCAAACATGGCCGCTCACCCCAGATATGATCAAAAAACGAAAAGTTTTTCAACAAAATGTAGAAAGAAGTATGTTATGACTAGAGTTGCCATCAGCTAAATTACGGACCCAGGACAAAAACTTAAAAAACCCCGACATTTGGGCGAAAAAAAAAATTATTCCCGGACTCCCTCGAAAAAAAAAACACAATAAAATAAAAACATAGTTAAATCTACTTAAACTTAAACCTCATGAATTCTGGTAGCAAACATAATTTATTAATGGTATTAAACTTATTAAAACCCTGTCCGGACGCTCCCCGGACGCCCTCCAAACTAGGACCAATTCGGGGGAAACCCGGACAGATGGCAACCCTAGTTAGAACTAAGACTAGTACACAAAGTAGGACTAACAACAATAAGAAAGAAAACCAAACTTATAGACGCTGTAAAGCTAGCATGCTGCCTGAAATGGAGATGGGCTGGTCACCTACCAAGAATGACTGATGAACGCTGGAGTGAGAAAATGCTACATTGATATCCGGGCGGGTCGCGCGCCGCCCCCCTGGCCGGCCACACCGCCGCTGGTGAGACGACATCGTGGTTTGGACCAGCATCACCTGGACGATGCTAGCCGCAGACAGGCACACTTGCTGCGGGATGGAGGAGACCTATGCTCGACATAAGAGGAATCCAAAAGTAAAACAGTCATTTTATCTATTTAATAGAGATTGTGAATGAATCAATGAATTTAATTTAATTGAATCTATGATAACTATTTCTATTTATTATATTAAGTTTTAGCTTGAAAGTTTAGTATGATTTTAAGTGAGTGAAATTGAATTGATTGAGTAGTAATTGTTTTCATTATTCTAATTTTTCAATTTTAAATTAGCTTAAGTGTTAATAAAATTACCTACCTTTTATTATAATGGCAAGTTATAAAAAAAATAAAACTATAAATCTATGCATGTAATGTTTTTTTTGGGAATAAATGGCTTATTATTATTATACATCCTCTTTCAGTCCACAACGTTGTGTGTTTTGTTGTCTTAGTCGGCCTGTGTGAAGAAAAGTATGAGCATTTTTTAAAGCGGAAAACTCATTGTTGCAAATCCTAAGCATGATGCACACTGTTATTTCTGAATTTGTAACGAACGTGCCACTCGTTCACCTTTGTTCGAATTTCGCAAAGAAAGCGGGTAAAAAGATATGGCCCGGGGCGATGCAGTTAGCGTGGACTAGTCCGCGCTTTCAGTGTTTGCTTGGACCGGTATTGTTGCTAATGCCGGAAAGCCTTTTAGGGTTCCAAGGTGGAAGGGTGCAAACGGGACCCTATGGCCTAGTACGCCTTCGATGTATGTATGTTTGATGTATAAAGGGCTTTATCTCTTGAACTGTGATATAGGTATTTTTGTATTGTATTGCAAAACAAATAGTAAAAATTAAAAAACCAGCTTCGTGTGAGACGGAGTTGACGGAATTCCTCAGATGCCCCAATTAGAGTGTGCGTAAATCTGTGTTAAAAAGACTGAAAAAAAAGGGAACTAGCAGAAGCCGGAAATGACACCAAGAAAATTTGGCAACATGTTAAAAACTTCACTAACGTGACAAAGCAGCGTGAACCATGTTCAGGCCTTTTATGAACGCATACAACACCGCTCATGTCAGCTAGCAAATATTAAATAACTTTAGTTAGTTTTTAATACTTTCTGCAAGCATGTAAATCTAAATATTATACAGCATTTGCAATGTACTTTACTCATTAAGCTTAGCAATGTAATAAGGAAGAGCGGGGTTTCGTCTTAGTACAGAGCCCCAGCGACGTGTAAACTATAACCGCTGCTTATTGAACAAAGATTTTATTTATTACTAGATGACTTCGTATCACCTACATGAATCTTTTTTTTTTCTTTTCACCGTTTAAACCTTCGATGTAATTTGCCAAATCGGCCCAGCCGTTCTCGAGTTTTAGCGAGACAAACGAACCGCCGTGAGGCGCCGGATTAAGAATAGTGTCGCTCCATTTCCTTCCGTGGATGTCGTAGAAGGCGACTATGGAAATCAATTACCAGGAGACGGGCAGCAGCGTCTTCCTTAGATTCCAACCGCATACGATCGCCAACCCGCCTGCCAAGCGTGGCGATTATGTCAAAACCCCTTATGGTTATGAAAACCACGAAAGAGATGTGTGTATATATATATATATATATATATAGGTAGATTATTATTATTATTAATAAAGCAAACGACTATTTCGTGAACGTCGGAAAAAATCTCGCCGAACAGATAAGTCAACACTCCTTTCCACACTAGGTACTTCCGTAATTTTTGATACAGATAAGGAAGAAGTCGAACGAACTATCGTGAATTTAAAGGATAAATCTGCCGTGAGCTGGGCTATCTAACAATATTCTCAAGTCCTTTAAATACATTTTATCACCTCGTTTGGCTCACATTTTCCAAATACAGACTGTGGAAGTAACAATTGCTGCAAGGGCCATTCTGGGCGAAAATTTTTGTCAAAAATATGAAAACATAGAGGAAAAATTACATATAACACAAATTTTCGACCAGAATGTCCCTTACGGCAATCGATACTGATGTCTCTCTGATGGATTTTTCCTCACTGTCTCAAAAAATCAATTGTAGTCCCTATACAAAATCTGGAAGAAAAAGTATAGTTACAAATTACAGGCCCATTTCTATTCTCCTTTTAATATCCAAAATTCTCGAAAAAATTATAAACAGTAAGGTTATAAAGTTTCTTCATGAGAACTCAACTCTATCAAAAAGGCAATTTGGTTTTAGACCCAAGCTGTCAACAGCAGATGCCGTACATCAAGCAACAGACTACCTATCGAAGGAGCTGGATAAGGGTAACCACACTGTAGGGGTTTTTCGAGAACTGGTTAAAGATTCTGACATTCTGACGTGATTCTGATAGTGTCTGTTCCTATTCTTCTACATAAATTAGAATATATCGGTATAAGAGGACAAGAGCTAATTTTTTTTTATTTTTTTATTTTTTATTTTAATACAATTATTTACCGACTACCTCACTGGACGTTCACAACAATTGAAAATAGACAATGTCATCAGTTCTGAGCTTAAAAGTGCTTTTTTCGGAGTTCCCCAAGAAGCATACTAGGCCGATCCCCATATTCGGTCTATGTCAATGACCTCTGTAGCTTGAAAATAAACTCCAGGACGATAGTTTCATGCTGATGACGCTGGGAAAATTAGGGACGCATAAATCTAGGGAGGAAATGCACAAAACGTTTTCAACCAAGCAAACTCTTCTCACGCTTAATGCAGTAAAAACTTCTCACGCTTAATGCAGATAAAAGTAAATCTATATTTTTTTCCCTTCGTAGCCCCGTTACTCGCTGTACAAAACTTTTAATTGCTCATCATCATCAGCCATTTAACGCCCACTGCAGGACATAGGCCTCCCTCATGGTTTTTAACCATGAAGAGTTTTGCCATAATCGCCACGCTTGGCAGGCGGGTTGGCGATCGCAGTATACGGTGGGAATCTCCATGTAGTATTAAATCTCTGGGCATTATTATTGATCCCAGACTATCTTTCCACAAACATATCATCTCAGTAACAAATAGAGTTCGCTTTACTTTATGCCAATCTATACTCGCCTATTGCATAACCTCATGGGGAGGATCGCCCAAACTACAATATTCCCACATGAACGTGCTCAAAGAGCGGTACTAAAGGTTGCTATTTCTCGACCTTACCTATTCCCTACCCATCTTCTATACCAATCCTGCAATCCTTAGCGTTCGGCAAATATTCATAATGAGCACAGTATTTAAACAGCACACACTTATGAGCTTCAGCACTGACTATACTAACAAGAGACGTAAAGACTTCGTTTGTGGTTCGTCATTGGTGAAGCATTCGTTTGCGCAAACATTTTTTGTCTTTCTCGGCCCTTTTCTCTACAATCGGCTTAATTCAAAACTGTATATTATTATGTTTCCGCTAAACGCACGACTTTGTAAAATTACGTTGCAAAATTTTCTTGCAAGGTCTGAGGGCTCTCACACATAAACACGATACGACGTCGCGTCGTGCTACGACGCCCTAATTTGGCTTTAATTTGAGCGAAATTTTGAACCAATATTGAACTCTGAGTTGAATAAGTCAAGATTAGTTATGAGTTGACTAGATATTCTCGATTACTTACACTAATTGAAGCCAAATTAAGGCGTCGTAGCACGACGCGACGTCGTATCGTGTTTGTGTGAGAACCCTAACATAGGATGGGACAGAGATCCTCCTGAATTTTGTAAGTTAAAAGTTAAGTAGTTTTAAGTAACCTATGTTTAATTCTGAGGTACTTTGGTTCCTTATTGATTCTATTGATTCGTACCATTTATTTCCTGAATTATTGTTAACTTATGTCGTTATAATAATTTAAGCTCTTACATAAACAGCCTAAAATATAGGTTTATTACTAGTTTAGGTTGTGTTTTTACTCTTATCTATGTTAAGTTTAATTCTTATGTACACTTTACATCTGCTACAATAGCGGTGGTAGCCTAGTGGGTAGAACATCGGACTCGGAAGCAAGAGGCACAGGTTCGATCCCCAGTGCGGGCATGTACCTATGACTTGGTTTTCTAAGTTATGTACATTTGTGAAACTTCACAATAGTAGCAATACCACTCGCTAACGGTGAAGGAAAACATCGTGAGGAAACCTGAGTGTCTGAGCTATTCACATACCTCAACGCTTGAAATCGCCAATCCGCGGTGGGCACGCGTGGTGATTAAGCCCATACTCTCTCCCTCAGAGAAGGCCTATGCCCTACAGTGGGACGTAAATAGGCTGCTTATGTATGTACACTTTATATCTACGATTTTTTGAATAGTTATCTATGATTTAATTATCTTATCTAATCTAGTAAGCAAAAGCGAAAATGCGCCCTCTAGTGGGCGGAAGCAACGCTAATATGTGCCAAGTGTAAATCGCTTGTATAGTCTCTGGCTCTGGTTTTTTTCATATACAGTGAAAGCAAACGCAGCTTATTATGTACATCCCACGGTAGGGCGCAGGCGTTCTCTCGGTGTAAATCGCATGTTTAGGCTCGGGCTATAAGTGTCCGGGGGTCAACCTTCATCGTTCCAGAGTCTAGAAAAATATAGTTTTTTTTTTATATGAAGTGAAAAAAAAGTTCTTATTATGTACGTCCCACGGCTGTTCACAGACCTTCTTTTAGAAAGAGAGTATGGACTTTATACCCTAGTGGGTAGAACATTGGACTCGGAAGCGGGAGACCCAGGTTCGATTCCCAGTGCGGGCATGTACCTATGACTTTGTTTTGTAAGTTATGTAAATTTGTGAAGTTATAGTAGCAATACCACTCGCTAACTGTGAAGGAAAACATCGTGAGGAAACCTGGGTGTCTGAGCTATTCACATGCCTCAGCGCTTGAAATCGCCAGTCCGCGGTGGGCACGCGTGGTGATTAAGCCCATACTCTCTGTACAAACCCAACCCCGTAATTTAAAGAATTAAACCCCGTCGAGACAAATAAAAGTTACTACGATGCAAAACAGTCCAATGGCCAACTGTGATCGTCTAGTCTTAATCGGTAGAACCCTGCGCTGCGATCGCACACGCAACCCCAGCCCCCCTAAGGCATCTGAGATTGAAAGCAAATGCTCGAGCGCAAAAGTATATAATCAACAAATAAAGATCTAGTCAATTTTCCCCAAATTGAAATCAAAGGTCGAGCTAACTCGGCTTGCTATCAAAGTTAAGCAGAGAGATTGAGTCAACTCCGTCCCATATTGAAAAGGTTAAGCAAAGCCCCAACAAGAATGAAAATTAGAAATTTTAATGTTTAAGTGTTGAATAAGTTTGCTATTTAAAGTAGAACATAGAACAGTTCAAACCGGTGTGGAACATTGTGTAAGAACAGATAAAAGAAGCAGGTCATTACAACAATATTATTGTTAACAACACTACTACAATGTTCAACGAACATTTTCGTCACTAAAGTCCGCCAGTAATTTGATTGAAGCGATGGCAAATAGAAATTATAAGCATGAAGCGCAGCCAATGCAGAATAAAGTTTAAACTTATAATATAATAGATAAAGTGAAAGTTAACTAACACAAATCTAGTCAAAAGTACTTGACTCAGAGACGGGATCCGGACCAAAAGAAACTCAGTTCTTCAACCAAAGGCCGGGTCCCCCACACCGCACGCCCATCACTGTCCCACTGTACATAGTCTTATCTATAACTAGATTCACGGATACACATAACACTTCAATTGCGCTTGCCAAATGCAGGCAATCCAGTGAAAACTGACCGTAGGAAGATCTATAAAAGGTGCCCTCAACGTATGAACAGTCATCAGGTCGTAGAATAGTATAGGGTTGCGATATCAAAGGCATGGCACATCGGAGAAAATTCAATCCGGAAAGCCCGGATATAATGGATGACTGGTCAAACGAAGCTCCAGCAACCAGCGAATAACGCTCATTGTGCAGAAGTGGTCAGCCTCACTAAAGATTGCAAGCATCAATAGCAGCAATAGCACAAATGTTTAAAAATAAACAATTCCAGATTGTTTGATCCAACGAAAGGAAATTATTCCCCGAAACTCCGAATAGGTAGACAACCCCCGTATGGTCCAGCCATTATACACAAAACTCAACGGTATCAAATACCTAGGAGACAACTCTACCAAAAGTATGCAACCCGGACGTGTATGTTGGAAAAAGTCCATTCAAGACGCCACAACAATGGACCGAACCAACGAAGTCCACCAGAGCTCCAAGCAGCAAGCATCCCAAATATCATTAGATCAAACAAGGCAGAGCACAAAATATTATTGAAGTAAAGAGATAAGCAAGCCTAAACATTACTCAAATTAAAAAGGTTTACGCCCCAAGATCCAACAACCACAACATTCCATAACGGTTCCCGTCACAATGTCAACAAAGACTACTTTATTCATCGGATCCCTCGCCCTACAGCACACTCATCTCCATTGCTAGACAGATTGCTAAACTCTCAACATAAAACGGCACTCAACCTGAACGCTCTATAAGGATAGATTCACGCAAGCGAGATGCGGCGCAAAACATTGAAGGTAGGTGCGTAAAAAGATAATCAGTAATACGTAGGTTGTTAATCAGGGTTTTAAAAGATAATGTCAATGTCGATTCGGTTTTACTACATCTAGGTTCCATATTAATAATAATTTGATGCCATTTTCAGACCTCCCAAATCAAAGTTTCGACAGGCGAGAAATCAAAGTTCAGTAGTTAACTTCAATGTAAGTAAACAAGGCACGAACTTACATCCCCACTTATTAGATCCTCGTTTACAAGTCAACGCCAACATGGCATAATAGTTTCCAACGTCCAACATGACTCGAACCACCACGCTTTCATTAATAAGACGCCGTAGCAACCCAAGCAGCGGAAGAAATTAGAGCAAGTAACCAAACGTTTCATTGATTTATGTTTGAAGGGTTCCGCAAGCGAAAATAGCAAAATATTAGTCAAATTACGAGTCACTCTTAATAGTTGGAGCAAAAGGCTAGAATAGTAAGGTGTTAGATAGTTAAGAGTCACCTTTAGTATCTTGAGAATAAAAGCCAACTTACCGAAAATATTTCATTTATACACAGCAAATTTCACTGTTCATAACAAGAATGGAGGAACAAACATCCAACACATCTGGCACCTCTGAATAATTAAAATTTGGTTGTCCACCCCAGCCTTCACTTAATTAGCTTATAGAACTTTGTCAGAGCCCATTTATTTCAACGGAATCTAATGTTAGACCTTTGCACAGGACGCTACAAAACAATATTGCTGTCAATATTGAAAAACAAAGCTATTGGATTACCCACTTTTTGGTACGGAAACAAATCGCTATTTATTGTCCCACTCAACGACCGCATTGCCAAGGTGGGGAATCGGGAAAATACTCACGCTCTCATCATACAACCGGACACCCTGAAAGAAAAGGGGGAGCCCGCCCAACTCTTCCCAACCCCGCAAGCCAATTCAACCACCCATCAATTGCTTCAGCAAAGCAAACCCCATCTACATTTAATCGTGTACATGTGTGAGCGCCTATGGCGTCTCCCTAGCCACATCCACCTCCCACTTCCATCCTCCCCAACTCCGGAAACCCAGACTGCCTCAAATCACTCGGCAACTTGACACAGTTAGCCTTCAGACCCTCTGGCCGGCCAGAGCGTGCAGCCTAGGATGTGTATGCGCGGGCGGCTCCATGGGCTCGGTAACCACCCGCAAGGCAAGAATACACGAAATACAACACATAAATATGTTATGGGTGCAAAGTGCCAGAGGGCCAGAATCGTCTGTCACTCAGGGTAAGCAGGGGGAAAACCGCTACACCACGAATGCCAACGGAAGAAGATCCAACACCGTATTCACAAGAAGCGCTTCAACCCAATCTCCAACCAAGATAATCAATCTCCAATTATCTCAATTCAAAACCAATATTATAATAACTATTTTCTTCACTAAATTAAATTTGGAACGCCTCCGGTGAAGGGACTCCCCAAACCCCTCGACCCAAGCAGACTCAGATTCAGCCGCAGCATAGTAAGCAGAGCTAGATTTTGGGTTCCTTAGTCCATTAATTCAAACTTCCCAAGGCCCCCAAGCGAATTCGCTCCAAATTCACACGCTTGTATACCGAAACCCAACTACCACTAGCTAGTGGAATTAAGTTAAAGCAATAAGTAGAATTAAATTCGAACAAAACTCCGAAAGCCATGACGCAAGCATGACACGAACAACCTCGTGCGGCCTCACCGAGCCTTGGCCACTCGACAAAGGCCGGACACACGGACCATCCCCAGCACACCCTTGCCACCGAGAGCCCTCTCCTGCACAAATTTATTTCCCATAAACGCAGCACTGCGGAGAAAAAGGATTAGTTCACACTTTATTACGCGAAAGCTACCCCAACTACTAAGGCCGAAAACCCTATTTTACGCGGAAAACCTCTAGCCAAATGTACGAAAGATTCAGGAACCGAAAACCGTGTCCAACCCCAACACTTTCACCTCCAAATCAACTCCCCAGCCTCGAGAGCAACTCCAAACCCGAAACCTCACACCAGAGCTGACAGTCCGGGACGCAATGCCCACAGGTGATGCTAGGCAACAAATCCAAAGCCACTCTCCCATTTTCGAACTCAAATGCAAACGAAACTCCCCAATGCCAATAAATTCGCCGAAAATGGCGAACTTCCCCACGAGCGCAACGGATGCATTCACTGTTCAATTCTCTAGTCTGGAATCGTCCCGCGCGTTTGGCCCTCGGCCTTTTTATATGATTTCACTCAGATTTCACCAGTCGACCTGACACGTGAAACAATAGTACGGGTTCATAAATAAGTATCATCTTTATTGGTTTTAGTCGGGTGGCGTGATGTTGTATTGGCGCCGCTCTGTCCAGGAAAAAAGTAACTTCTGCGCGAATACCCGCATCTACGAGCGGGTAGATTAAGATTTTCGGTGCCGGCTCCGACCGCTTGTTATTCTTTGGATATAAGTTCAATTTATTTAACTAACTCGTTATTTCTCAAATATTCCCCTCCTTTCAGTCTTATATGTTGTGAGTATGCTACACAGGCAGGTCCGTTACAATCAACCCCCAAAATTTGTAGAAGAACCGACGAATACAAATTTTATACAAACAAGGACATGGTATCTGTGATAGCTCTCACAATGGCCCCTATCTTCTTCTAATATACCTGTTGCAATATTGTCCCACATGTCTGTCATGATGTGTGTGTATTTAAACCAAATACTTCAGATATTTTTCAGTTAGAAAGTTTAGATAACGCAGCCTGAATTAATTATCTCAGCATCCATGAATGGCCTGTCAGTCAAAACTCCGTAATCAACGACCCTGGTTGCGAGGCAGAGTTACCGAAAGTCAATCCGGTATAAATTACGTCCTTTGGCTGCCCCAACGTCAGGCACGGCTTTCGTGTGAGAGAGGACGCACCCCAAAACGTAATTTCCGTCTACGAAATTTCGATACTAACAATCAGCAAGCTTTCCAAGTCCACCGATCTAATAACCAAACAGTCATTAATTCTAATCTTTCCATTTCAAATATCATTATATTTGGAGAATGTGCAGTGTTTAATTCCCGTGTAGAGTGAAGGTTCCAAATACCAAATTATACTATTTAAACTAAATGATGCTTTGCATCCAGCAAAGGAAAACGGTATTTGAACCCTTTTGAGGTGCGTGTATGTCGGCATGGGACCGTACTACGACAGGCTATCTACGTTTAACACTTCGCCAAACCTTAGGCCTCCCAATCATTCCCCACTTTCACACTCTTCTTTTGCACGCCATACTTCAATCATCTATCATCGACTCAAATAAGCAATATCATCCCCTTCTGCATACCTAGTATTATTGTTATTTGTTTAATTTTACAGCGAAGATCTAAAGATTTAGCGAACAGCGATAACCGTGGATTTATTTTATTTTGTTGTAACCTAGCGAGTTTAATTTATTTTATAGGCAATACTGAATATTATTTATAGGAAGTAGTCGGAAGTACTTATCTCAATAACCGTTTTGGAATGGATTGTGATAGAATTTAAAATTAAAGTAAAATACCCTTAATTAACTTATAGTTTAACATGCGGTTACCTCTCAAAACCAATACCTTATTACCTTTCAAAACCGTTTTAATTACCTGGTTTAAGAAGTACAGTCAACGACGAAAATTAAATAATCAACTTTAAATCCCGATTAGATTGATATGCTTCCGTATTTTATTAAAAATAAAATTTAAATAAATTAAAATCAAAAGTTTGGCTTAATGAGAATGTTCAATTATCTACTTTTATCGTTTACTGTACGCGGATGGTTAAATGAAACGAAGTGTTTATTTATTAATTTTTTATTTTGCTTTTTTACTATAAGTACACTAAGAATTAAAATAAACAAAGGTTTGTTTTTTTTTTTTTAGTTTATTATTTAATAAATTAGTCTATTATATTTATTACGAAATTTACGAATTGTCGTGAATAAAATATAGGAAATCCTTTTAAATCAACGAAACTTTAGCAAATTGAAGAAATCCGAACTCTAAATGAATCATTATAAAGAATGAATTTATTTACGCAACCGCTATACGAAGACTACCTAATTACGCAATGCTAGATTCTTAATAATACTGTAATAGCAACTCCCCGTCGAGAAACCTTTTGTTAATTTTATATTAAGTTTTATTGCAACCCCCCAAATGAAAAGCTAGTTTCCGCGAAATGGAATATTATATCGAATGTAAAAATTGATATCAATCCCCAGCATGAAAATAATTGAAAATTAATTATAATTATCAACAAATTAAAATAATAATGATCTCTCTCAATAACAAATGTTAATTAATATGCAGAACAAGTTTTATTAAAGTATTAAACCGAAAATATTCCTTAAGTTGATTTAAAATCGTGGAAATATTTTTAACAACCCCCCATAAAGAAGAATTTTGGTTAACTAATGTAATTTTTTTTTTAAATTACTTTTTACATTTTTTTTTAACTTCCCGTTGAAATGAAATATTCTCGATTACTAATAAAAATGAAATATTCTCGATTACTAATAATAACAAGTTAATTAAATGTTAACTCAATTTTCATTCAATTCCTATGATCTGTGCGTAGTACTACCTCTCGACCAACTGCATCCTACTGAGTACTGTGTTCAAGCAACAACGTCCACTAGCAGTCTATGAATGGGTGACCACCAGTAGTATACGATACAACCTTATTTCCCTGTTTTCATCTCGTCAATATTAAATCCTCTCAACTTAGTTTGGAGCGTATTGTGTTTTAAATCGCTTAGTTAAATTATTTTCTGTAAACTACATAGTTCATATTATTAATCCCAATGTTGATTCAAAATTAAATTGCATATTAAATACATTTTTTTTTAGATTATGTAAATTTGAAATACTGATTTAACTCATACAAATTTTAACAGTACTACATAACTATATTTTTTTTTTAGCTCATATTATAAAATATAGACGATATAAAAGCCATATAAAAGCGCCATCTAGTGCATGTACCATGAACCTTTTCAACCCTACAATCGTCAATATGTCTGATGTATTGACCTGATTGCTACGCGAAGGAAGTGCAGGTTTAGTCGTACCTACATAACTTTACGATAGTTAAATTGTTATCTTCATACGGTTCATATCCAAACTTATTTTTATTTAATTTTAAATTGACTCCAAAAAATGAGGAATTCATTAATTCGACCTACGTTTATTTTACCAGTATGTTACGCGATTACTTAATGTAATAAAATTATGAATTAAATTTAATGGTTCTATTCCCGTTTGTCAGACAATACTTCAGAAGCGATACCATTAAAACTTAACGAAGTATATTTAACGCTTTTTGAATAATCTTGTAAATAAAGTAGGTAACATAGGTACTCAGAATGATAGGTATCCTTTTAGGTAAAGTTTGAGTCGCTCGGCAACCCCCCGAGTATAAAACCTTTAGGTAGATACTATATTGAACTATTTGATTTAAATTAGCTACCTAAATCCGATATAACCTTAGTTCAAAGCTTAGACAATAGAAATAGAACGAGATTGACAAAGTCATGATAAGGGCAACCCCCGACACATAATACTTTTGTTGCAATTTACTTAATATTCACCTGTTAGTTTATTTAGATAAAATGATTGCTTACTTTTAAAACTAATGTCATCATCAGTAAGAAATATTGCTTTAAGCCGGGCCTATTAGGTATTTTGTTTAACGCGGAACTAAATTTAGACTGATTTGAAAAGTTGTCTTAAGTGGAATGTACAATTGTACATACCAAGTAAGGACCGAATAAATAAATTTTGAATTGTTTTATTACTTGTTTTCGCTCTTTTTACTACGTTTTCCTATGTACTACATATTTCTAAAAGTTTTAGTTTAAATCAAAGTTTATTGGTTTTTATTTTCAAATTCTAAGTAATTAATCTAATTTTGTTTTAAAATTTGAACTCGTACATTCGCTGCCAATCCCAATGTTTCTACCTTTTCCATTTCACGAACAACAAATTGTGGCATAAAGCCAACAATAATTAAATGAAATAAGAATATTCTGCATCATAAAACATATATAAACTATTCAATCTCGTATCAAAATATCATGGTCACGGTAACACCATATTGTACAAACCCAACCCCGTAATTTAAAGAATTAAACCCCGTCGAGACAAATAAAAGTTACTACGATGCAAAACAGTCCAATGGCCAACTGTGATCGTCTAGTCTTAATCGGTAGAACCCTGCGCTGCGATCGCACACGCAACCCCAGCCCCCCTAAGGCATCTGAGATTGAAAGCAAATGCTCGAGCGCAAAAGTATATAATCAACAAATAAAGATCTAGTCAATTTTCCCCAAATTGAAATCAAAGGTCGAGCTAACTCGGCTTGCTATCAAAGTTAAGCAGAGAGATTGAGTCAACTCCGTCCCATATTGAAAAGGTTAAGCAAAGCCCCAACAAGAATGAAAATTAGAAATTTTAATGTTTAAGTGTTGAATAAGTTTGCTATTTAAAGTAGAACATAGAACAGTTCAAACCGGTGTGGAACATTGTGTAAGAACAGATAAAAGAAGCAGGTCATTACAACAATATTATTGTTAACAACACTACTACAATGTTCAACGAACATTTTCGTCACTAAAGTCCGCCAGTAATTTGATTGAAGCGATGGCAAATAGAAATTATAAGCATGAAGCGCAGCCAATGCAGAATAAAGTTTAAACTTATAATATAATAGATAAAGTGAAAGTTAACTAACACAAATCTAGTCAAAAGTACTTGACTCAGAGACGGGATCCGGACCAAAAGAAACTCAGTTCTTCAACCAAAGGCCGGGTCCCCCACACCGCACGCCCATCACTGTCCCACTGTACATAGTCTTATCTATAACTAGATTCACGGATACACATAACACTTCAATTGCGCTTGCCAAATGCAGGCAATCCAGTGAAAACTGACCGTAGGAAGATCTATAAAAGGTGCCCTCAACGTATGAACAGTCATCAGGTCGTAGAATAGTATAGGGTTGCGATATCAAAGGCATGGCACATCGGAGAAAATTCAATCCGGAAAGCCCGGATATAATGGATGACTGGTCAAACGAAGCTCCAGCAACCAGCGAATAACGCTCATTGTGCAGAAGTGGTCAGCCTCACTAAAGATTGCAAGCATCAATAGCAGCAATAGCACAAATGTTTAAAAATAAACAATTCCAGATTGTTTGATCCAACGAAAGGAAATTATTCCCCGAAACTCCGAATAGGTAGACAACCCCCGTATGGTCCAGCCATTATACACAAAACTCAACGGTATCAAATACCTAGGAGACAACTCTACCAAAAGTATGCAACCCGGACGTGTATGTTGGAAAAAGTCCATTCAAGACGCCACAACAATGGACCGAACCAACGAAGTCCACCAGAGCTCCAAGCAGCAAGCATCCCAAATATCATTAGATCAAACAAGGCAGAGCACAAAATATTATTGAAGTAAAGAGATAAGCAAGCCTAAACATTACTCAAATTAAAAAGGTTTACGCCCCAAGATCCAACAACCACAACATTCCATAACGGTTCCCGTCACAATGTCAACAAAGACTACTTTATTCATCGGATCCCTCGCCCTACAGCACACTCATCTCCATTGCTAGACAGATTGCTAAACTCTCAACATAAAACGGCACTCAACCTGAACGCTCTATAAGGATAGATTCACGCAAGCGAGATGCGGCGCAAAACATTGAAGGTAGGTGCGTAAAAAGATAATCAGTAATACGTAGGTTGTTAATCAGGGTTTTAAAAGATAATGTCAATGTCGATTCGGTTTTACTACATCTAGGTTCCATATTAATAATAATTTGATGCCATTTTCAGACCTCCCAAATCAAAGTTTCGACAGGCGAGAAATCAAAGTTCAGTAGTTAACTTCAATGTAAGTAAACAAGGCACGAACTTACATCCCCACTTATTAGATCCTCGTTTACAAGTCAACGCCAACATGGCATAATAGTTTCCAACGTCCAACATGACTCGAACCACCACGCTTTCATTAATAAGACGCCGTAGCAACCCAAGCAGCGGAAGAAATTAGAGCAAGTAACCAAACGTTTCATTGATTTATGTTTGAAGGGTTCCGCAAGCGAAAATAGCAAAATATTAGTCAAATTACGAGTCACTCTTAATAGTTGGAGCAAAAGGCTAGAATAGTAAGGTGTTAGATAGTTAAGAGTCACCTTTAGTATCTTGAGAATAAAAGCCAACTTACCGAAAATATTTCATTTATACACAGCAAATTTCACTGTTCATAACAAGAATGGAGGAACAAACATCCAACACATCTGGCACCTCTGAATAATTAAAATTTGGTTGTCCACCCCAGCCTTCACTTAATTAGCTTATAGAACTTTGTCAGAGCCCATTTATTTCAACGGAATCTAATGTTAGACCTTTGCACAGGACGCTACAAAACAATATTGCTGTCAATATTGAAAAACAAAGCTATTGGATTACCCACTTTTTGGTACGGAAACAAATCGCTATTTATTGTCCCACTCAACGACCGCATTGCCAAGGTGGGGAATCGGGAAAATACTCACGCTCTCATCATACAACCGGACACCCTGAAAGAAAAGGGGGAGCCCGCCCAACTCTTCCCAACCCCGCAAGCCAATTCAACCACCCATCAATTGCTTCAGCAAAGCAAACCCCATCTACATTTAATCGTGTACATGTGTGAGCGCCTATGGCGTCTCCCTAGCCACATCCACCTCCCACTTCCATCCTCCCCAACTCCGGAAACCCAGACTGCCTCAAATCACTCGGCAACTTGACACAGTTAGCCTTCAGACCCTCTGGCCGGCCAGAGCGTGCAGCCTAGGATGTGTATGCGCGGGCGGCTCCATGGGCTCGGTAACCACCCGCAAGGCAAGAATACACGAAATACAACACATAAATATGTTATGGGTGCAAAGTGCCAGAGGGCCAGAATCGTCTGTCACTCAGGGTAAGCAGGGGGAAAACCGCTACACCACGAATGCCAACGGAAGAAGATCCAACACCGTATTCACAAGAAGCGCTTCAACCCAATCTCCAACCAAGATAATCAATCTCCAATTATCTCAATTCAAAACCAATATTATAATAACTATTTTCTTCACTAAATTAAATTTGGAACGCCTCCGGTGAAGGGACTCCCCAAACCCCTCGACCCAAGCAGACTCAGATTCAGCCGCAGCATAGTAAGCAGAGCTAGATTTTGGGTTCCTTAGTCCATTAATTCAAACTTCCCAAGGCCCCCAAGCGAATTCGCTCCAAATTCACACGCTTGTATACCGAAACCCAACTACCACTAGCTAGTGGAATTAAGTTAAAGCAATAAGTAGAATTAAATTCGAACAAAACTCCGAAAGCCATGACGCAAGCATGACACGAACAACCTCGTGCGGCCTCACCGAGCCTTGGCCACTCGACAAAGGCCGGACACACGGACCATCCCCAGCACACCCTTGCCACCGAGAGCCCTCTCCTGCACAAATTTATTTCCCATAAACGCAGCACTGCGGAGAAAAAGGATTAGTTCACACTTTATTACGCGAAAGCTACCCCAACTACTAAGGCCGAAAACCCTATTTTACGCGGAAAACCTCTAGCCAAATGTACGAAAGATTCAGGAACCGAAAACCGTGTCCAACCCCAACACTTTCACCTCCAAATCAACTCCCCAGCCTCGAGAGCAACTCCAAACCCGAAACCTCACACCAGAGCTGACAGTCCGGGACGCAATGCCCACAGGTGATGCTAGGCAACAAATCCAAAGCCACTCTCCCATTTTCGAACTCAAATGCAAACGAAACTCCCCAATGCCAATAAATTCGCCGAAAATGGCGAACTTCCCCACGAGCGCAACGGATGCATTCACTGTTCAATTCTCTAGTCTGGAATCGTCCCGCGCGTTTGGCCCTCGGCCTTTTTATATGATTTCACTCAGATTTCACCAGTCGACCTGACACGTGAAACAATAGTACGGGTTCATAAATAAGTATCATCTTTATTGGTTTTAGTCGGGTGGCGTGATGTTGTATTGGCGCCGCTCTGTCCAGGAAAAAAGTAACTTCTGCGCGAATACCCGCATCTACGAGCGGGTAGATTAAGATTTTCGGTGCCGGCTCCGACCGCTTGTTATTCTTTGGATATAAGTTCAATTTATTTAACTAACTCGTTATTTCTCAAATATTCCCCTCCTTTCAGTCTTATATGTTGTGAGTATGCTACACAGGCAGGTCCGTTACATCTCTCTCTGAGAGAAGGCCTGTGCCCTACAGTGGGACATATACATAGGCTGCTTATGATATGGACTTTATCACCACACGTCCCCACCGGCGTTTCGAGATTTCGAGCGCTGAGGAACATGAACATCTTAAGCACTTAGGTTACCTCACGACGTTTACCTTCACCGCAAGAGAGTGATATTGAGTGACTGGTATAGTACAAATTACATGCGCAACGTAGTTTTTTTTTTGTATGCGCCAGAATCGAAATCAGAACATCTGATATGCGAGGCAAGTGTTCTACCGTAGCTACTGCTGCAAGAAATAGATACCAATCGGTTTATGTTCTCTTCTATATCATCATCATCATCATCAGCCACTTGACGCCCACTGCAGGACATAGGCATTAATAATAATAATCTACATATAATAATATATATATATCTGTCGTGGTTTTCCTAACCATGAGGGGTTTTTCCATAATCGCCACGCTTGGCAGGCGGCTTGACGATCGCAGTATGTGGTTGCAATTTCAGGAAGAAGCTGCTGCCCGTCTCCTGGTAATTTATTTCCTTAGTCGCCTTCTACGACATTCACGGAAGGAAATGGAGTGACGCTATTCTTAATCCGGCGCCTCACTTCAATATGAACGTGTCTAAACACTACTACCGTCCACTTGCTTTTTTTATTCAACTAACTCTACGAGACCCAGAGCCAGACCCAGAGACACATTTAAAAGATTCTTGAGTCCGGACGCTTGTGGACCGAGCCTTAATCCGGCTGCCCGGGGCGGCGGGCAAGGACGCATTGTGCGCGCGGCTTTACATCGCTCCTTCCCTTGTCTGTGTGCGGCTTTAATTGTACGCGTCATCCGCGTCGCAGGTCCGTGCGACAGAAGTTCGAGCTGACATTGATTATGAGCATGAGCTAATTACAGAGCTTTATTGTACTTGGGTAATAGCACTTTTAGTATAAGACAAGGACTGGATAAATATTTGGTAACACATTTAACGGGTCTAATTGCGATTATTATTTATTAGGTAAACTATTAAATTATTATTATTATAGATAGATCCAGAACACTTATTCTAGTTTGCGAACTAAAACTTTCGCAAGCACTGCACATTATTAAGTTAATTCCGGATTCACTTACTTGCTTTTTTGTCAGAGGAGTCCGACCACTAAGTGAAATGATGTAAATCCTTGACTCCTAAACTAGGGCAACCTGTATCTTAGGAGTCATTTCCTTCCTTTTTCGGATTCCGTTCCCAAGGGTTAAGGGACCCTATTACTAAGACTACATACCGTCTGTCTGTCACCAGGCTGTATCTCATAAACCGTGATAGCTCGACAGTTCAAATTCTCACAGATGATGTATTTCTGATGCCGCTATAGCAACAAATACAACAAATATTAAAAACAAAAAAAAACAAATATTTAAGTGGGGCTCCCATACACAACGGTGATTTTTTTGCCGTTTTTTGCTCGATATTAATAACAGCAACAGGTAGACGCTTGAAATATTCAAATGTTGTATAGATCATGGTACGGAACCCTTCGTGCGCGAGTCCGACTTGCACTTGGGATGGTTTTTACTTTCACATTTAGCACTTAATTATGTTAATTCTTATCAAAGTTGTTATACAATAATTGTCATACAATATAGACGGCATTACTGTAAAAACGAGAAGCAAATAGTTCTTTAGTCCCTTTTTTTAATTACTTAACAGTGTTATAGCTAGCGTCATTTTGCTTTATGTAGTGTGAGAGAGCGAGACAGCCCGGCTCTATATTGGCCCATCACAATCGGTATAATAATCGGACGAACCTCTTCGATATCCGATTCTGTTACCATCTATAACGGAGAATCATCGGCTTAGCTTTTTGAAAAAAGAATGACGTGTAATTATCGCGCGAATATGAAACGTGACAATGCGAGTTGCAAGGGCGCGCTTTTTTGTTTTAATTTTTTAATTAGGCTAGGGTAGGGTTGCCGTGTGATTTGACTGGCTGGATGGCGAGGTAGTTATTTTTCTTTTGTTTGTGGTAAGGAAACAATAAAAACGTTGCTTATGCGTAGTTGCGTTGATGTTGCCAGTAAAATGAAATACTGGCCACTATTTCATGACAATCGTGTGAAAAAAAAAGCCGTTAATTACGTCCGAATAAATAAAGATTACGGCGCCCGCGAACTACCTACCTATTTAAAATTCAAGCGGAGAGTGTGCTCAAAAAACATAATTTACGGTGTAATTAATTTTCGCGTAGTAGGTAGGAGATAAATAAATAATGAAAAAAAGATTTTGCGCGGGAGGACAATCACGGGCGAAAAAACCGATGATACATGGAGCTCGTTTGGCCGCTTGCGTTTTTTTTTATTAAAAAATCACATTAACAGCGTTCATTGGGGTGAGTGATAAATAATGCCCTCCTTATTCAAATTTTTGTTTTTGTTCAGCGCGGCGCGGTAATAAATGAGCTTATTTCGGAAAACGCGCCTGAAATGATAGGGGGCGACGCGACGGCGATGTTTAGATTATGGGCCAGCGCCTGATATTCGGGATATACTCGTATTGTTGCAAACGAACGGCTAGGTTTGTAGATATCTCAAAGACTTGAAAATTTTTAGTGTACCTATTTTCTGAAACCGTTGGATAGGTATATTTTTTGACGAGTAACGTCGTTCAGCCCCTATATTACGCTCACCAAATCCTGAGCGATTCCAATCACCTAACTGTCAAATTAGTATGGAATTGAATGTAAATTCTTTCTCATGAGAAATAAATACTTAAAACTTACACCGATCCTATAACTTTAACATTATCGTCTCGCTCAGACGTAGACAACAGTCATGTCTCCGTTTGTTATGTTACAAGGACTTGACTAAGCCGTAATATGTTTATCAAATCTCTCTGAAATATACAGGGTATAATCTAGTCTCACAGGCACCTAGAATAAACTAAATAACCTTCATTCGCAATCTCGCGGCGATGCAATGATCACAATCACCTTTTGGTCGCTTCTCATGTCGACCCAAAGCACAATATACTTTTACATCAATATCACAAAAAGATAAGTGGGGTCTAACTTAACATTATTACCTTTTTACCTAAAAATGAGTTAAGAGGCAAATGCCCTTTAATTTATTCTTTTTCTAAAACTTGTTCTCGTTTGTCAATAGTTCGTAACCATTGATTTTCTACGGCTTAAAGACCATTCTTTATAGTGAACTTTAAAACACAGTCTCAGCTTGAAGTTTTACGTTTCTGGCAATCCTTTATTTTTGAATTATTGTATGTAAGCATGTTTGTTTGTGGCAATAAATCATTCATTCATTCAAAAGACAGAGATAGGCCGTGTGAGTCCAAGTGCCTATTCTGTGTCCACTGATTGGCAAAGGTGCAGCACCTTTCTTTGCTGGGTTACCTTGGACCACTCTGGCAAGTATCGGTCAAGATCGCCTCGCCACTGTCTCCTTGGTCTACTTCATCTGCGAGTATTTTCATGAGCACTAAAAAAGGAGTTGAGATGAGGCGCACCCGGAAAGCGGCCCCCAATAGATAATGTATGAAACTTAAAGAAATGCAATGATATAACACAATGATCGGTCGCATTGTCGGTGTACGGCGACGTCTCCAGCGACACAATTGAATGATGACCTATTGTGACTATGTTTAGAGATCCTGCTTGCTAATGCTGCTTTTTGACTCTCGGGGCGATTTCAGTGGGGCTTTTTCAGCGCTGTAGAGGTTGGGATGTCCGAAATGATAGTGTAAAGGGTTAAGAGTTAGGCGCGAGTTTTAAAAACCTTAACGGGACTGCGTTACTGTTATTTGAAATGTTTAAGAAAGATTTGAAAGAATTTTTTATTATAACGTAGGTAACATGAACCAATAAAATTAAATATAAAATGTATAATATTTTACTGTTTCTGCGTTTTCTACTTCAGTAAGTTTATACAGAAGTATACTATACTTTCTGTTTCTATGTATTTAAAGCCGCTACATCTTGGTATAACTAGGCACCTAAGTAAAATAAACACCCATAATGGATGGAAAGGCATCTTATTAATTCATCATCATCATCAGCCACCCGACGCCCACTTCAGGACACAGGCTTCCTTCATGGTTTTCATAACCATGAAGGGTTTTGCTATAATCGCCACGCTTAGCAGGCGGATTGGCGATCGCAGGAATCTCAGGAAGACGCTGCTGCCCATCTCCTGGTAATTGATTTCCTTAGTCGCCTTCTACGACATCCACGGAAAGAAATGGAGTGACGTTATTCTTAACTTGGCGCCCCACGGATGCCCCACGGTGTTAATTACCAACACAAAAAAGGATCGATACACCTACATTGACCCTACGTTTTTACATCTATCGCCCTGAGTGCGGGGTCTATTTAGTGACTTCCACGTGGCCCATGGTAACTCGTGCCCCGGTGGCAGCGCCTTTCTGGTCTCCACAAAACGATCGGAAGCAGAAGCTGAGGCACGCTATAGCTTAATTTTGTGGCCGGTCCGTTTTCTGTGGCTTTTTTTTGTTGTGTTGTTATCTACGCAGGTGGGGTTACATGGATGAGGAGTAAAACCACTGTTGTTGCGGAGTCTCCCCTCAGATTACGGAGCACCTCTCTGTGTGTCCCTTGTGCCCGTCCACGTGCACTCGAGAGAGTCCACTTGCTGGAGGTCACAGACGCCAGAGTGCGCTTGGTCGAGTTCTGGGCCGACAAAATCTAATTAGTTTCGTCACCTACATACACAATAAGAAAAAGAAAACGCTATGTTCTAACTCAGCGCTCAAAATCTATCTGCGGAGTTGCACACAACATCACTAGCCTAGGTGCTTCGCTAGGACCTATTTGGTCCACTTATCCCGTGCATTATATAGTTTAATGGGTCAGGATTGACGGTCCTAATGGGGCCTAGTTAGATTTGTATTCCTTCTAGACGTTCTTAGCTTTCCTCGTCCGGAGGTGCCAGGGTCTGATGCGCAGTGGAGGACTGAATTAGGTTGCCAGCTTATTGTTTATTAAGTGGCTGCTTTTCTACTCTGTTGTGTAAATTTAGGGAACCAGAGTTCTCTTCTTTATTGAATTTTGTCTTGATGAGTTTTCCTTAAGTTTTGCTTTATATTGATATAATTTTCATCCCCCCATCTCGGAAAGAGTATTTTTGCTCTTCGAGATCTGAGTGCAAAAGCCGTTTTTATCTGCTAGAGGATAAAGTAAATTGAATTTAGAACATCGAGTGCACGAAGTTTGTGAATTCAAAACATCATTAAACCTATTTACTTCTACCTGCATGGTGCCGAATGTATTATACTACTTTTTTAAATTTGTTATAAGCTCAGACTCGGAACCTCCTTTGTGTATTTTGCATTTAATCATTTCCTCGCTGAGGTGGGACGAAAAGTTACGTGTTGCACTCGATTGCAAAGATTTTTCACCTCGTGCTCTTTTGATTCCCTCGCTAACGCTCAGGATTCTAATTTTTTAATCATTCGCTGCGCTCGTGATTGAATTTTAGAATCCTTCGCTTGCTCTGTCATCAAAATTGAGCACGCGGTTAAAAAGCAACTTTGCACTCTTGTATAACAAATAACTATTGTTCATGCAGCCTATAGGCCACCGCTCTATTATTATTTATTTTAACTAAAGATTGGCTTCTCTGAAGGAACATATCTTGAATTCAGCTAATAAAAAATTAAAAATTTACATTTGAAAGAGAGCGATAATAGCGCAGCAGTGGAACGCCGGCTTCCCGTTCAGGTTCGAACCCCGGTTTTCTAAGTTACCTAAAATTGTGAAGTTATAGTAGCAATACCACTCGCTAACTGTGTAGGAAAATATTGTGAGGAAACCTGAGTGTCTGAGGTGTTCACATACTTCAGCGCTTGAAATTGTCAATCCGCTGTGGAAACCCATGTCCACGGCACTCTCACTGTGCCGTGCAGTGGGACGTATAAAAAAATTATAACGATATATTTTTATTTTTTCGTACAAATTGACCACGTTATGTTTCAGGATTGTATGACAAACTAAAAATATTATAATAGAGAATTTTCAACTGTTGCTTATAAATTTTCCATATGTTTCAATTGAGAAATTTTAATAGTTGGTCGACCATTGCTCGTTAACTTGCAAAGCTTACTTAGCCGGGATAGTTTTCCTTTTAACTATTTTATACGTTATTGCCATGCATTTTTTCTCGTTTCTGCAATAAACCATTTAGCCGGGAGAGAAAGGAGGGGCGAGGAGTGGAGCACGCCCTACGCTGACAAAAACTTGCGTTGTAAAGCTTAATACTTCGCAAACGGATCCCTAAATAAAAAACAAAAATCCTACACGCACAATATTTTTCCTACAATATTTTTGAGATTTAAAAGTAAAAACCTTTATTTGCAATGAATGTGTAATACAGCTGTGAACAAGACGCATGCTTGTTTGAAACTTATAAAGATTTTTAAATAAAAAATAAAAACTGACTACGAAACACTACAGCACTAAAGAGTTAGAAATAATTTAAATAATTAGATCCAGCACCCCCACTAAAAATTTAAAAATAATAATTGAAATAAAAAATTAAAACCGACTTCGAAACACTGCAGAACTAATAATTTGAAGTCGGTGTCCAGTTTCATGACCAGCACATATATTTTGGGCACCGACTCCAAATTATACTTCTACAAATTAAGTAGGTATTGTAGACAATAATTGTCTTGTGTGTTACCTAATATAACGTTTTAATTTATTTGCAACCATGAGTCCCATGTTAGGGTTCCGTACCCAAAGGGTAAGGGACCCTATTAATAAGACTCCGCTATCCGTCCGTCCGTCTGTCACCAGGCTGTATCTCATGAACCGTGATAGTTAGACAGTTGAAATTTTCACAGATGATGTATTTCTGTTGCAGCTATAGCAACAAATACTGAAAACAGAATAAAATAGATGTTTAAGGGGAGCTCCCATACAGGAAACGGACTTTTTTTGCCGTTTTTTGCTCGATATTAATAACGGCAAAAGGGAGACGCTTGAAATATTCAAATGTTGCATAGATAATGGTACGAAACCCGCCGTGCGCGAGTCCGACTCGCACTTGACCGGTTTTTAATTTATTTGCCATATGAGTCCCATGCTAGGCTTGATTAATACCTTGTAGATTAACATACCTAAGTATTACAGTCATCAGCACATCAACCTTACACTTTTGTTACAAAGCCTCCCGTAACGTAATTGAGTAGAATATACGCGTGTAAAAGTTAATCTGCTGCTTACTTTACTTTTAAATGTTACAGGTCAATTGTACCTTTTTTCGTGTTGTTTCTGTAACAGTTGTTTCGTTTTTAGTGTACAATAAAGAATCTTAATCTTATCTTGTCTTATCTTGCATCCACCTACAATTGTTTGGCTAATCTAAAACCTGAGGCATCGTAAGCAAATCACCCAGGGCTCTATCTCGAAGACAAAACTATCCCACCTCGTATATCAATGCGTGCGCACACTGCGCAGAGGCAATCTAGAAACGCTTCGAACAATCTAGCCGGCCGCGAGTTCTCTTGTGCTACGTGCATCGACAGTTAGGGTTGTCAACTGGCTTAGTGCTAAAAAAGAAAGAGAAAGAGAGAGAGAGAGAGGGAGGCGGGGAGGAAGGGATTAGGAAGGAAGGAAGGAAGAAATTTGGGATAAATAATTACTACCTTACAGTTAATTATTACTATTCACTAAGCGTGCAAACACCTCATCATTAATCATCATTCAGCCACAAGAGGTCCACTGCTGGACATAGGCCTCCTCTATGGATTTCCAAAAAGACCGGTTGGAAGCGGCCTGCATCCAGCGCCTTCCTGCCACTTGGATGAGGTCATCTGCCCATCTTGTGGCTGGTCGTCCTACGCTGCGCTTGCCGATATGTGGTCTCCATTCGAGAAATTTTCGGCCCCATCGGCCATCAGTTCTGCGTGCTATGTGCCCCGCCCACTGCTACTTCAACTTACTAATCCGCTGGGCTATGTCGACGACTTTCGTTCGTCTACGGATCTCATCTAACACCTAACTTTACTAAATTAATGGGTTTAAAAATATCCTCCACGGTTTTTCCAAATGAGAATTACCCATTTATTGTAACAAATTAACATTGAAAAAAGTTGATGTCAGAATATTTCTAAAAATATCTTTGTCTTTGAAACACACAATCTAAGTCTCTCGACAAAAAAAAAAATAGTTACCTTAATAAAACTGGCCACTAAAATTATGAACTTATACCATGTTTCTGCATCAAAAACTAATCGTATGAAAATTAAAACGCGTGTTTGAAATGTCATTTGTCAAAGACTATTCGGATTGCTGAGCCAGTGGAGTAAGTAAAATATTACAATGTGCTAGCAAGAGGGCCACATGCAAAAGCAAGATTCATCGTATTTGGCAACCCTAGCGCCCAAGTGTAATATGCACGGTAGCCTGCTCGGTCCGCCTTATTAATAAACATGCGCTAACAATAAATAATTGTTTATAATGAACTTTATAATATATAAGTGCAGATATTTCATTATCTCGGCTGCGCTGCCGTTTGCGTCCGCACAAACATATTTGAGATGCAATTCGAACGCTGAGAAGTTAGGTTAATGGTTAATGAAGTTGGCTTCGGTGTCGATGTAGTTGTACTGTTAGTTCAAGTTTGGGTTTTGAGGAAGTATTTGTCTATTTATTGACTGCTCAGCTGTCTATCAAGCTGCTTGGTGCTTTTAAAAAAAGAAGAAAGAAAAACTTCCACACAGTACAATCTCTTGGCCTGGTCCCAAACTAGAATACCTTGTGCTATGGTAACCAGGCAAGGACGTTACATGCATAAAAGTACACCCAGACTGAGGTCATTTGTCCGAATGTACAGCGGCCCCCAGTGGGAATAGAACCCACGACCTCATTTATTCAACATCAGTGCCTCCGTAATTTATTAATTTACATAATTTAAGTTGGACATAACTATTTTAATAATAATTTTTACCTATGTTTTTAAAGATTAGGTTAAGTTATATGGATTTTAAGATCCGAAATAAATTATTAATAATATATATAATAATAATAAGCAAACTTAAATATGCAAATTAATAAGTTACATAAGTAAAGTAGATGATTGTTCGTTTGTTGAGATAATAATAAAGGTCTAAAGAAAAAAAAATTAAATAGAAAACAATGAAAACCAGACTGCATCAACTATTAAGCATGTGGGTGGGACCAACCAAGGTACTTCAAAATGAGTCACAATATTGACTTTGGGTCCCGCCTGCTCAGTACTTAGTTAATGCCCAGCAGTCGATTTTATGGATATTTTCTATTTTTACAGTTTTTGACTTATTTTGCCGATTTAATACCATCTGCGCAATTGTGAGAAACTGATTAGATCTTATTTACGAAATTTGACGATTGGTTAAGGAGTTATGACGGAGAATACAATCGGACATACCTAAATACATTTATACGAGCTAAACACCTTTCTCTCCTTTTGGACTCCGTTGTAGTCGCGTAAAAAAATGCTTTAAGGCAATTTAAAACCGTCCATAGGTATGAATTTACGGTATATAAAAACACGATTCCTTAAAACACTCCTCAGAGACAGTTCAAATAGTGGTGAAGGGAAAAACGTGAACACCGATTATTTAAACAGCCTCTGAGGAGTGTCTAAGGCCGCTAATAATTGGAATAACTCGATATTCGATTGAACTTGATGCCACGTTTATTCGTCAAGCCGTTGAGTAGTTAATAAACCGACTCAAACTTCAACTGGAAACGTCAGTCATTACCATTTATGTATTTCATATTTACTTCAGCTAAATCGAGTGCTAAGTAAACAATGGAAACTGTAACGGGACGTGTTAGACGTATTTTGTTTGTTTGCAGAATCGATATATCGATAAAGTTTATCGACTATTAACCCGCCAACACTAGGGATGCGCGGGAGCAACATCGAATGCGTTTTCTTTATCGACCGCCGTTGATTAATGCCGCTTGATTTGAATAATAATTTTTCGATACGAAACTTTATTGTATGATAAATTCTGCCTCCGTAGCGACGAGCGCAATTGTAACCGACGACTTTTGTAATTAACCGCTAAGGTTCTAGCTGTGGAGGCTTTAATGTGATACATGACGACCTCGTGGCGCAGCGGCAGTGCATCTGTATACCATGCGAGAGGTCCCGGGTTTGAATCCCGGCTGGGGACAAATAAAAAAAAAACCCCAGGTCTTCGATGTTTACATGTTTATGATGTCGTTGTTTCTGCTTCCCACGACACAGGGTATCCTAGTGTGGGGCCAGAAGCAATGTATGTGCCTGTATGTAAATGTTTTTGTTTTATGTACGTTTGAGGCTTAAATCTTCTTTTGCATTTGGTGATCCACCTTTGGACTTGTAAGAGACTTAATGCCTCTTATATTTATCCCTTTCTCTCTCTTTCTATACAGCCTCTGTCAGACGCCCACTGTTGGGCATAGGCCTCATCGCCGTAACGCTAACCTCGCCGGGCAGGTCTACGATATAAAAAGTTCCTAAAGAAATATATATCAAAAAAGATAAAAACATGTCTATGAAGCGAACGAGGTTTTTCCGTGGCAAGTGGCAAACCTTGGTCCTGACGGATCACTTTCGCTTCCTCAACATTCATTAGTCGTTGCATGCACGCACGCCGGTTTCGGGTACTTTTTATCTTGCCCTTTGCTAATACCGGCCCTTCCACCAACATTCGCTCGATATATTTGTTTCGTCAATCCTTCTTCCTTCATCCTCTCCACATCTCCAAACCAAAGCAACATTCCTTTCTCAATTCTAGTCACTGCATAACATCGTCAATAACAAATTTCATTTTAAGAGTTTTGAATAGTATTTTTTTTTCATTTTTAATTAGCTGAATTCATGATATTGAGTTCCTCCAGAGAAGCCTACGCTATTGATGAAGCCTACGAAAACGAGAAGCTACTGAGAAAGCTTTGCATCAAGCACACCATTTTTCTTCTTTTAACAGCTATTTCTTGAAATAGGGATACATAACATACATAAGCAGCCAATATACGTCCCACTGTAGGGCACAGGCCTTCTCTCAGGGAGAGAGTAAGGGTTTAATCACCACGCGTGCCCACCACGGATTGGCGATAGCGGTTAAGCATAATAGCGGTGGTAGCCCAGTGGGTACAACATTGGACTCGTTAACGAGAGACCCAGGTTTGATTCCCAGTGCGGGCACTTTTTTTTCTAAGGTATGTACATTTGTGAAGTCATAGTAGCAATACCGGGTAACGGGAAAGGAAAACATCGTGAGAAAACCGGAGTGTCTGAGCCGTTCACATACCTCAGCGCGTGAAATGGGGGTCTGGCATCTTTATTCGGCTATCCTTCGATATACATATTTAAGTTTTATCTTTATTGCCTGCTAAGTACTCGATGAGCGATTTGTAAAAAAAAAACAGCTAAGTACCGGTTGGACTCGCGCACGGAGGATTTCGTATTACCATACCTTATTATTTTTTTTTTAAGTTTAATAGGCCATAAACAATGCATATTCTGTGAAAATTATAACTGGCTACCTATTACGGTTCATTAGACAGACAAACGTTGTAGGCATAGTAATAGTTCACTGTGAATTTTCACACTGCCGTAGTACAGTACCGTAGACAACCACTAAGCCTATAGTAGAATTGGGTCCCTGGCCGCTGAGGGTACAGTCACGTCACATCAACCTTTACATACGTGCACTCTAATCAGTGACTTCAAGGACGAATTTGCAACAAAAATGTAAAGGTTGATCTGCTGTCGAAGTCAAAGGGCAGAGTGCAACAATTTGCGTCCGCCCGCAGGACTCCACTGGCAAGCAATCAAAACCGGCCAAGTGCGAGTTGGACTTGCGCACAAAGGGTCCCGTACCATTATCTATACAACATTTGAATATTGCAAGCGTTTACCTGTTGCTGTTATTAATATCGAGCAAAAAAAGGCAAAAAAATCACATTTTTTGTATGGGTGCCTCCTTAAATATTTATTTTATTCCACTTTTATTATTTGTTGTCATAGCGGCAACAGAAATACATCATCTGTGAAAATTTCAACTGTCTAGCTATCACGGTTCATGAGATACAGCCTGGTGACAGACGGACAGACAGACGGACAGGGGAGTCTTAGTAATAGGGTCCCTTATCCTTTGGGTACGGAACCCTAAAAAGGCGAACATACCGCTTCCTCCGTTACTTACGCAAATAAAATAAAACGCGCGGCGACGACTCGCCAGTAGGTTGTATCTGTACGGAACTGTTAAATACGCTCATCGCTGTTCTGTCGAGATGTTAAGAGTCAAATTCTTAGAATCTTAACGGGAAGCAAAACTATTCGATGGATTTATTGGAAACAAATCTAACCATAGTTATTAGTTTTTTTATTACAGTTAACCTGTGGTTATCCATCAGTAAATGTTTGTTTCGAAGTCGACAGTAATGCAGCTCACATATGGAAAGATTGTACTGTTGACTGTTTATCATGGGACGAGTCGCAGGTTTTGAGGCGCTAAAATGTCAGAATTTGACAGTTAATGTACTGGCAAGTTGCGACGTTTGACATTTAAAATGCGCTACAAGCGTCATGCGAGATAGCCATAAAAATAAAGAACAAAGTAAGTAAAACATAACTATTTAATCTTTTGAATAATGTGACGCTTGTCTCCTAAGATACCTTTGGTTCAGAAAATTTTTTATTAAGTTAATTATTCAACATAATGTAGGTATCTTTTTATAGAATCTCGTCAGATGTCTGCTTTTTCACTACTGAAACGTATAACCTCATCTTTTGTGTTGTGAGCTCGGCATAAGAGCTAGTATAGCATCAGGTGAGGAGATTGCTACATTAGTTGTTTTAGCAGAACATCTCAACCCCGACCTGTCACACTAAAATAAACCTGACACACTTCATCCACGTCTTCAAACAGATACTTACCAAAGGATCGTCGGCGGTATGCGGTCGGTGGTCTCATATTTCACGGGACGACTTCTGTACGGGTCCCTACGAGTCCTCGCCCACCCATTTGGATACCACCCGCTTCTTACAAAACACACCTTCTCACAGGTCACCAGTTTTATTTGTAACTTTTATATAAACTTTGCGTATGGTGATCTAAGGCTTTTATACTATTGTTCTTGAAAGACAGTTCACCAAGTGGGGGTTTTAGATGAAGGCAGACGGTAGACTCTTTCGGGCCCTCGAAACGAACCTTGATAGCTTGTTTTGACAGCTTGTAATGGTTTTATCACTCTGTGTTCGCTACCTGTGTTGAAAAGTGTTCCGCTTGGATCTTTAGTGAGTGTTGAGGACTTGTTTTCTGACCTTGACACGTCCCCGAATATTTATATCCAGACATTCAATACCTATCTTATTTAACGTCAGAATTTCCGTTTGAAGACTTGGGGCCTAATTATGCGCACCAGATCTGGTTGGAATCCTGACGTCTGCGAGAGCAATTTGTATGGAATTTGACAGTTAGACGCTTGGAATCGATCAGGATTTGGAGCGCGTAATATAGGGGCTTGGCAAGAAAAAGAGAAGAATAAACAACATGATATTAAAGGGCTCCATGCAGTAACACTAACGCTAGCAATGCAAAAATGGCCATGGGTTCTAAAAATTACTGTTAACATATTCTTTTTTTTTGCACTAATCCCAAGAACGTACTAATCCGTGCTGAGGACAATTTTAAAAACCTATTTAGAGGCTAAAAACGGATTAGTGCAACAAAAAGAATATAACCATGTAGCTACAGCGATATCATTCCGGTGTAAAAAACTAACTGCAAAGTGGGTTACTCGGGCTGCAAGTGATGTAAATTGCTTCAGCCAGATGTCGCTGCCTGTACTACGTAATACAGAGAAGTTAGTTACGAGGTTCAAAATTTCGCCAATGCCTGCATTTGCCAATTAGCTCAGTTGGGAGAGCTCTGGCACGGTAAGCCAGAGGTCGCGAGTTCAAGTCCCGGCATGGGTGGAATTTTTAGCTTCTAAATAGGTTTGTACTATTAACATGATTGAAAGATTGATCTGATACTTTTTGCCGTGTGTCGCCGTATAGTTCAAACTAAAATCTTTGATTTCGAGGCCAAACGAAGAACTGCTCTTGACGCCAGACGTGATGAAATCAGACGTGGACCACCAGCCACCAGCTGCCGTACAATACCACTACTCAAACCGGAAAATTACTTGTATTCGGTGCAACCGCACCCTTTTAGCCACGATACGCTACATCAGTCGGATGAGAGCGCATCACCGACACTCTCCCGAGCCGTGATAGTCGCCGCGACCGAACCCGGTCGGAAAATCATAATCATCATCATCATCACTTTTTTCAAACACGATCTGTAAAAGAAGATATAATTTTTTTTTCATTGGTGGCGCCAGTTAGCCCATTGGATATTCTTAAAAAAACTTATTTCCGTAGCACGTTACAGAGAGCAAAAAGTACCCGAAACCAGCGTGCATGTTGGCAGTGACTAGTGAATGTTGATGAAGCGAAAGAGGTTTTTCAGAATCGCGGCAAGTGGCGCGAGTTTTGTGTTGCGACGTGTGAGTTTATAGAGTGCTAATTGCTAAACTCCGTTAGTGTAGAAGAACAACAAGAAGGACAATTTACGTCAATTTCGTTATGGGATTTCAAAGTCCCCGAGCAGTTGCCTAAGCTACTACTCTTAGACAATTGCCTAACGGACAAAATAAAAATCTCATTTTGGGGTAGGGCGATCAATAAAAATCTCACGTCAATTTTGTGATTTCATTCCTTACATTACATTATACATAAACTCACGCCTATATCCTGGAGGGTTCGGCAGTGACCAGGGTTTGCCACTTGCAACAAACCCCTTTTGTTTCATCAACATTCATTAGTAGTTGCATGTACGCATACGCCGGTTTCTTGTACTTTTCTTATATTCCCCTCCCTTGATTCCCTATTCTACCATAACTTTTTATTTTCTTACCATGATTTCTAGATTTCATTCAGGAAATCTCACGGGTTATTCTATAGCGCTCTATCCCTCTGGCCCTCGAGCCCTCTGCAGAGCGGTCAAAATATGAAAAAAAAACTTGCATAATAATCAACGTCCCGTTACGGCACGGAAAATAATCTTACATAATAATTACGTGACGACAGTGTGGGTCAAAGTTTCTATCTACTAGACGCTCGTAAATCTACTCAATAACATAACAGTATCTTGGCTCTACATGAATTAAACTATCACAGCTCATTAAAGGCGAAATGCGCAATAAAACGAACGCCTTAGATGCTGTATGTACAGTTGGTCAAATGAACAAGTTGATATGTTACTGTAAATAAACTTAAAAAAAAATGTAATTAATGTTACGTTGGTTTGGACATTATGAAAAGGAACAAGGAAGAAACATTGACGCAAGAAATATATAGCGCGAATGTTGGTGGAAGGATTGGTAAGGGATGTTTCAGGCGGATGTAGGTACTTCGACCGATGTATTAGAGAATTGCAAAATAAAAAGTACCCTAAACCAGCGTGCGTGGATGCAGCGGCTAATACACATTGATGAAACAAAATAAGCTTGTCCTGATCGTGGCAATTTACACACCCTGACTTCTTCCTACCCCTTCGGGATGCAGGTTTGAGTTTGTATAATGTGATGTAAAAAAAAGCTTTACACGGAAAACAAAATCGCGGACTGAAACCGAAGCCCGGGTTTTTTTTTATGTGTTCAGTATCGATAGCGATACGAAGTAGTGTGACGGGAAATAAAAAATGTTCATTGCTTTTTACATTTTGTAGCTAAATTGGGCCATCATTGTTAGACTGTTATCAGCAGACAGTAAGACAATATCATCCTCATTGACCGTAGAAAACGAACAAAAAATATTTTTCTTATTTGGCGCTGTGATTAGTTTGTTTTTCCTACTGTAAAATAAAGAGTATTCTTTCTAATCTTTTCTTATCTAAAGAAAGGGTTAAACGTTGCAGTCAACAGTGAGTACGTTGTGGACTTTACTTATTAAGATTGAAATTTTTTATTGAATTTATTGTTTACGATTTATAGATAGACCATTCTCATTGGTCAATGCGCGCGGCTAGAGATAAGCGAAAAAATAAGCGAAGACGGTCCGCTTCCTTCTATAGCCACTAACCTACCCTAGGTTAGTGGCTATAGAAGGTCATGCGCACAGAACATATTTTCTCTGTTCTGTGGTCACGCGCACTAACCAATGGGCGCACATTGAAGATTTTCGTTTAGTGGAATGGAATATAGATAGAGAACACTTTATTGCACATCCAGAAATAACGAATTAAGATTATGATTTCTTTAGATAAGATAAGATAAGATAGATAAGATAAGATAATTTATTCAAGGAACATTTTACAGTGACCTTATCACTAAGGCAGTGGTACCTTGCTCCCTAAAAAAGGTTAAAACCTGTGGTTTAGGATAAGCAGTGCTCCTCCGAAAAACATTTTACATTTTCAAGGTCAACCGACTTCAATACACTAATTTACACACACTTTTGACACGAAAGTTTAATCTAATTCTTACAAATAATTTTACATCCCGATTGCCAGTTTTTATTTCGGGCGTCTGTACAGCATGTTTGAATTACGTTCTGTCGCCAAATAGTGTGGTGTCAGTGCACCACTGCCGCCGACATGCCGAGGGAAGTTGTTTATCAAAAGTTTCGTGTAATGTTTGCTGCAATGTTTTGCGCACTTAGCTTTGGTATTAGAGAGAGAGAGAGAGAGAGAGAGAGAGAAACAATTTATTTAACGGCACAATACTCCAAACACAAACAAAACGATAGCAAAAAAAAAAAAAACATAAAAAAGACAAATTTAACAACAACATAAAATAAAAATTGAAAACATTAGCATATTAGATGCATGATCAGTACCGTAAAGTTAAAGGT
Organism: Yponomeuta malinellus; assembly: GCA_947308005.1. Classification (NCBI taxonomy): domain Eukaryota; kingdom Metazoa; phylum Arthropoda; class Insecta; order Lepidoptera; family Yponomeutidae; genus Yponomeuta; species Yponomeuta malinellus. The sequence goes on along the minus strand of OX371006.1, from coordinate 5,732,630 downwards.
AAAGTTAAAGCGGTAAGGAGGTGAGGGTCCAGCATTATCATATACATTAGCGAGCTGAAAGTTACAATCGGCGTATCCCATACCTTTTAGTCGGAAAGTTCATCCAGTGCCAGACCATACGTCTCCGTATGGTGGCAAATTATTAATTTTTTTGGTATACATCGCGTAAAACTTACAGAAATCAGACAAAGGTATGGAAAACTGAAAAAAAAACTCTGCTTGTTAAACTAAGCTAAGCCAAGTTTCGTAAAATGATAATTTTCAGATTATACAATAAATACATTTTACGCATTTTATGAATACCTACATTTTTTTAATACATTTTAGCAATAAAGGTAGTTCACTTTCACTTTCTTTCACTTTCACCTAAGAGAAAACGTTCTCTTGTTATGATTAGCCCTATCTTATGATTGCCCCAGAAACATAAAGTAAAGAAGTAAACAAACAGAATGTAGAACTAGTCTAAGGGTGAATTGCGCCAAGTCACTGGATAAGTTACTAAATAGATAAATACTTATCCATGGATAAACATACAATTTATCTACGGATAGCTTTGCAAATGTCACGGTGCAAGACTTTTTGGACTTGAACATAAATAGAGCTTACCCCTGGATAAACGGATACATAGGGCTGTCTGGTGGCGATGGCGCAATCCAGCCTAAGAAAGCTCAACTAAATCGGTTTGTCGGTTGGTATTTCCATAATAATAAAAACTTTCACACAACACAATCACTAATCCTGATCCCAAACTAGGATATCCTGTTCTGTGGCAAGAATATCACAAACATAGAAATACACCCAGACCTAGGCTAGTTGTTCAAATGTCGGCAACAACGGTACCCCACACAAGACGGGTCGTGAACTTGTATCCCATTGTGTAGACTTCAAACAATAATCTGATGTCGTAATAATGAGACCACCAGCCCGGCGAATCTTCCACAGTGAACACTTTATTCTGCTTAAATAAAAATAAATAGAATAAATATTTTAATACATCGAGTGAATGTGGCTCAAAGGAAATAGTAAGGATGCCTCAGGGATATGTCGGCCAAATAGGGAAAGTGTGAGTGAAGCTAAGGGCGAGATAAAAAGTATCCAAAAAGTTTGTGAGGACCGTAACAAACGGAAAAAACTCTGGTCTCTGCATACCCCCCGCCCCACCTACATACACATGATACACACTATCGATGGTTTAACTTCTAATACACAAAAGCTTAAATCTAAATTTTTAGGGTTCCATACCCAAAGGGTAACGGATCCTATTACTAAGACTCTGCTATCCGTCCGTCCGTCCGTACGTCTGAGGTCTGTCGCCAGGCTGTATCTCAGGAACCGTGATAGTTAGACAGTTGAAATTTTCACAAATAATGTATTTCTGTTGCCGCTAAAATAACAAATACCCATACAATAAACGCGATTTTTTTTTTGCTGTTTTTGCTCGATATTAACAACGAAAACATGTAGACGCTTGAAATATTCAAATGTTGTATAGATAATGGTACGGAACCCTTCGTGCGCGAGTCCGGTTCGCTCGTGGCCGGTTTTTTTGTACCGCGTCTTGATTTAAGAATGCGTAAAAAAGTCAGTGTTAGTCAAACTAACAATAACATCACGGAGTAACTGCTAGCTGAGTTGTAAACACCTCAGACAGCTTTTCTCACGATGTTGTCCTTCACAGTTAGCGAGTGCTATGTATTACTTACAAATTTGTAAATGTATGTAACCCAGTGTCAGTTAACTACTGAGTACAAGTAGTAATCAACCTTAGTACATTCACTATTAGTTAGATCGTTTTGGCTTTTGTTTATTTCGCGATTTTTGTGATAAGTACCACCAATATGTTCATCAAAATATAATTATCTGACCTAATATCTTCCTCGCACATTGTAGCAGGCCTCCCATAGCCTACGGTTTGTCATGCAGATTTTATGATCAGACATCGCCACAAGCCTAGGATCACTAAAAAAAGATACGTTACTTAACAACTGCGACCATGACTGTAGATCTATCCATATTGAGCGCACCGTATGTTCCCCTTGAACTAAGTAACCTCCGAACTGAATGTACAAACCAGACGTGCTCTAGAGAAAAACTTGCGTAACTGCCCAAATAGGCAACTTGCCCATTGCTTTGTTCATTAATTTGTGCTGTTCTTAACAAAACATTAAGTGCGCAGATTAATTTACTTTTATGTGGTCTGAGGAAAGACATCGAGGCCTTCTCTTGTTTGCAGAGATTGATCCATTCAGATGAACGGGCGGATGACCAGTTTTTGTTTTCCTCTCTCTCCTCCGTTTTACGTTAATTTCCAGATCGTAATCTGATTGAGTATGTTGAGTAAGGTAGTAACTCTATCTTAAAATACCTTAGTAACATTCCCTGGCATTGCGGCTACAAAGACAAATGGTAAGACAATTGCTCCCTCAAGACTTGGAGATCCACCGATCGCGTCTACACGACAGAAGCCAACAAAAACAAAACGTAATCGCACCCGCTGACCATTGCCAGGCATTAAGGCAAAACGTGTTAATTAATTTAGGACAAAACAATTTACGGGCACTCCGCCGAGCCCGGCCTCACCTAACGCGTACTGCACCAAAGCAAACCTCTGTATATCGGGCCAACTATCCCTGGGCTGACCCACCCCTTATAAATAATAGTGGCAAGGCGTTCACCCGTCCTAACCCCCCACCCCCACCTCACAGAAAGGGTAACCCTCCGGATCTCATTTCCAAATTGCATTCCGAAACCGAATCTCGACTTTGCAACTCGGCGAAGACCGTCCGAATCGCACCTTATAGCCCCACCTTAAAGTCCATCTTCAAGTGTAGTGTTAAGAATCAAATTTAGCGATCGCCGATGGAAGGTCATAACCTAAGAAGGGGCGATTGTGGGCTCCTTCCTAGCCGAGGCTGTACAAGCACTAACTTGTATAATGAGATATGATAATAAACGCTTCACTGGAATATTGATGCAGCCAAGTTATGGTGCATCAGGCTGGACTGCTCGGTTGTTTACGACCGGGTTGCTCTGTAATTAATTATAATTAAAACTCTCTTATAATGCCGGCCGATTGCCGTAGGTAGGTGTAATTATTTCTCTTGGCCGATTTTGGATCGCGTTTAATTGGAAACTTGTTTTGTCTGCAGCGTGGATTTGTTGTTATTATCTGTTGATAATTTTACTGTTTCGGCGCGGTGTTTCTTGTCGGTTTGCTGCTTCGGACCAATTCTTGTTCAATTCCCATGTGAACGCGATGGAAGTTTAAAAATTGGCAATGCTAATTTTAAGTTTAATTGTCTCATCAACGATTCAAACGTAATTATTGTGTAATCTCGACTGCATGTCTAATTGTAATGTTTGTCGGTTCAGAATTCTTTTAGTACAATATTCTACCTTTTGTGTTTACCTATTTAATCCCCTAAAGGAATTTGTTACAGTCTACATGGACATAACATAACATAAACTCACGCCTGTATCCCAGAGGGGTAGGCAGAGACCAGGGACTGCCACTTGCTACGATCCTGACAGATCACTTTCGCTTCCTCAACATTTATTAGTCGTTGCATGCACGCACATGGACAAATTAAACCAATCACAAATCACATAAACCATTGCCATCGTAAACCTGAATTAATTATAATCTACACAATATGACATCATTCATTTCTTAACAGCTACGACGGTAAGTTATTTTCAAAGCGCTCGAAATATCCAGAGATTAAAATAAAAGGTGGAAAAGCATCCTGCCCGAAGATGCCGGTATCTCATGCCAGTCTGGGCTTCCGCAGCTTCAATAAGAATATCGCATCTTCACGTGTGCTCTGACGTCCCACAGTGGGCTGGCAAAATCTTCCAGAAGAATCACCCAGCGCTATGGAGGTCACGCGCTTCTCGGAGCGCGATGTCTGATGTGGAAGAATTGACGGAAGAAGAAAGCATTTGTAGCTGTAAAATACTTTACTTACATTATATGGAATCAGGCGTTACTTTGCGAAAATCCATAATACGAGCATTAAAATGTGAAAATAACTTTGCTAAACTCCGCCAAAATCCCACAAGCACCATGCGGTTAGTTAATCCACCGCCCTCCCTCACACTTTTCCAAGCAGAAGCAAGACACAAACACATCACCACCGATACCAATAATTGTTTGAAAAAATGCGTTGCGACGCGTTGCGCCTCTAACACGAGGCATCCTCGGGTTCCGGTGGTCGACTGACTTGTCAGCAAAGTAATTGTCACATTTTAATAGTTTACTTACAGTTTACCATCAAATGTCAAGTGTTAAAACTGTGATTTCACGTAATTTTAAATAAAGTGTTGCAAAATTGAAGACTCGACTCCGTACTTAATTTGCATATTTTATAATACGACACTTTGCTACAGTTTATTATCGACCACTTTCAAGAATGAACCTCTCATGCCAAATTAAGCTTGCTCTATCTATGATAGTAAACTGGTGCTCTATCCTTCTAAACTAATATTATCAAGGTGGGGTCACCAGTTGTAATATAGTCAGCGGTTCGTACTAGAAATGCCGATGACTCATCCCTGCCTGGATGATAATTCAACGCAATTATGATGATGGGGAGAAGCCAAGTCTGTCTAATACTTATTTCTATTAATTGATATGTCTCTTGGTTACATCGCTGTTTCTAGCAGGATAGGCAAAATCAGCAGATAAATAATAACTCTTCTGCTTACTTAAGTAGAATATTCAGTACAGCTTCTTTGAGATCCTTACCGAGAGTTCCAATATTTAATCAGCTAAATTCCTCAAACAAAAAATGGGGATAAAATTTGAAATTGGAAAGTACAATTTCAAGTTTTATCTGTGTGGAGCACAAGTACCTATATACTACGATAAAATCCTCTTTGAGTAAGATTTTATTAACACAAGATCATAAGAATAATATTGGGTAAGTTTTCCTTACATAGGATACATAGCTATTTGCGATTTTATTCAGTAGACAGGTAATATCTGAAAACTTTGAGTGTACTGTAAAAAACAAATGACAATAGGCCATGTTGCCGCTATACAATTAGTACTTTTATGGCGCCTACCTAAATGTAGCACTGACAACATCTCTGTACGACAGAGAGAGGGGGCAAACGGACGTCTCACTCTGAGGCTGCTGGTAGAGTCGAGCCTGTATCCCGGAAGGATAGGCAGAGACCATTATTTGATCCATGATCCACGAGCCAATAACAGGAGCGGAGGGAGAGCAACTCCTGCAGCGCTCAGACGGGGCTTCCTGTCACACGACACACGTCCCTCCACCACTCACGCCCCCGCCCCGTCATTGCTGGCCACGTCACGGGGTTGAGGAGCCTATCTCGCGGCAAAAGACCTACAAAGACCTTCTTTTACTTACTACATCTATATTGTGTTTCATTACGCATATTACTATTACATAAAACATTGTTTACATTACATTACATCACATCACATTACACACCACTTTCGAGTACTTTTTATCTTGCTCTTCGCTAGCACATTATCTGTCTGTATCTATCTGGGTACCTTCTGTCGATTTAGTTCTGTTACAATAACGGAACCTCGTATAGATCTACTCGATGCCCACTCAGTATTTAGAGTCATTAGGAAGCTCCAAGATTGCCGCGTGAGTCACTGTCACACCTACAAACAAAGGGTTCTGCAAAACGATGACTGATTTCAAAGGGAAACTTTGTCTTACATATTTAGTTAGTCGCTGATTCATCATCACCATAATGAGCCATTCATTCGCTGATTAAATCGCTTGAATCGATTAAATTGATCCGCCCCGGTTTTTCGTACACCAATCGTCTGCCGCGACACAGATCTGTGTCCAACTTAGTATGGGCCACCTATACGTTCCATTGCGCGAGGGCGGTTCAGGGGTGCAGCTATCGGTGCCAAGAGAAAAACAACTGTTAACAGTTAGTTAATCGATTGTAAACGCATAAAAACCAGGGGTAAGAGGAAAATGTGTTAGAGATATAAATTAATTTACCAAAATATAGTGGTATGAGCACAGCTGGCCTTTTATTTGTGTAGAGTTTGCATTTATATCAAAGGATTCGAGTACACATATAAAATAAATAAATAAGTTCCACACAACACACGCACTTATCCTGGTACGAAAGTAGGATACGCTGTGCTTTACCGGGCAAGGATATCACAAACATGCAAATACGCCCAGACTGAGGCCATTTGTACAAATGTATGGCGGCGGCCCACAGTGGGAATCGAACCCACGACCTCCGGCAAGGCGGTCAAACTATATACATTCTTACCACATTTTTAAGAGGGATGTATTTTATTGTTAACAGACTTTAAATAAAATAATATACACATACTCCATTCCACGAAACGAGCTCCCAAAGAAAATCGTCCATGTGCGCCCATTGGTTAACGCCCTTCACCTTAAATAGCCACTGCGTTAAGTAAACCTACCCTATGAAGCGGACCGTCTTCGCTTTTTGTTTCGCTTATCTCTAGCTGCGCACATTGACCAATGAGATGCGAGTATTATGTTCCCTAGGAGTTCGACTCGTGGAACTTTTTAAGTATGTTCAACGATAAATATTTCTATACCACTTTTTCTGATTTCAATAGCTCTTTTTTCTTAGTAAGGAAATACCTTTACGATGGTTCCATATAAATTTGGTTAAGATCTGTCGATGGGGTGTGGAAAATTCATCGAAAGTCAACTCTCCGTTTTAGTGCGTGTTTTTCTAGCCGTTTTTTTTTTGTTAAAAGAGTAGTTATAACTTTTCGCTTTTAACGTCCACGTACACTTGTTTTGGTCCTTCCGCACAAAACGTTATCTTTTCCACGTTAACAAACACAATCCCACTTCTGATGTCTCTTTCCATTCGAAATTGCCCCTATCGCCCCAAAGCTACCCAAATCAATTTAAAAATTTGACATCGGTCTGTACGACCTCATTTAAGGGGGTGGTACGATCGATACCTAATACGCCAGTTCGAATAGGGGGTTAATTAATAATAACGGCGTATGGGTGATTAATGAAACTGTACCCTTCCTAAATTATAGTTGGACTTAAGCGCCCCCCTTAACACACCGCGCGGCCAAAGCAAACTAAATATCTGATACCTCCATGTTATGTTGCGGCCGATACATCTTGATCCTTGCATCAATCACGATACGACTGAGCAACCTTGATCTACATGTTCTACATTTTGAGCTGTTATTTTTTAAGTTAGCGAGAGTTCGGATGGTCAGTGTTAGGTTAATGTGTTGTTATAAACAAACCTCGGCATTTTGACTCAAAAACTATTGATAACATCGATAAGTTCGTAGCTACAATCTTAGAATAATTCCACAAAAAAAAATTGCCATCGATACTTCCTTAATTCTTAATTTAAAACCAAGTAACGAGGCCCTTTTTAGGGTTTCGTAGCTGAAAAGGAACCCTTATAGTTTCACCATGTCCGTCTGTCAGTCTGTCCGTCGCCTAGCTCAGAGATGGTTAGTACGAGAAAGCTGAAATTTGGCAAAGACATACATATTAATCACGCCGACAAAACGGTGGAATAAAATCTATTTTTTTTTCTTTTATAGGGTACACTAGATTGCATTTTTTCCCTGCACCATTGTGTAGGGTATCGTTGGATTGGCCGTTTATAAATCTTGTAGAAATATCACTTTTTTATTTAGGGTTCCGTTTGCGAAATATAAAGCTTAAAAGCGCAAATTTTTGTCCGAGTAGGGCGTCTTCCCCCCTCTTCTGGCTTAATGGGCAACATATATAATGAATGTAAAAGGAAAACTATCACGGCTAAGTAGGCTTTACAATTTGACGAGTAATAGGCAACCAACTTTTGATGAAGTTGTTAGTTCTGTATAGCAGATAAAACCCTCCTCTTTCTACGGGACGCTCTACTGCGCGTAGCCCAGCACGCACTGGGCCGGTTTTTTAAATATTATTTAATTAGCCTCTGTTGAAAGCATGGAATCCAGCGTCATCAATGAAACGCCAGAGAATCCGATAATAATGCATGGATATAGGGACTCCCTCCCAAACTGCATACGAAAAGTCTCAAATACCGGAATAAAATATAATTTATGTTTTACAATTTAGTTCAAATTTTGTATCTCCAATGCGATGTGCGTCAATTACGTACTCGTATGTCTTAGAGGGGCTTGCGCCTAGTCACTGGATAAGTACGTAGATAGGTAAATACGTATTCGGGGATAAACGAATAAATAGCCGATTGACAGGGTTATCAGTCGTACTCAACAACTCAACTCAACAACATAGATAGAAAGAATATTCTTTATTTTATGTATACCAGGAATTACATATGAGAATTAAACAATAATATAGTACAGTACTATTGGCGGCCTACATACACAAGACATTTAAAGATAAGAATAGAGCTTAATCGTGACTAAACAGATATTGATGTCAGAAGATAGCGTCAGTGCAAGCGGGCCTTAACAATCAAGTAAATTATTGTATAACTAATTTGAAATTTCATACTTATTGTGAGTTTTTACTATAGCAAAGTTAGCCTATGCAACGACATCTGTTTGCGGACGCGTTTAATTTTGTGTTTTATTGGGACATAGAAGGTCAAAATAAGAATGTTTATATTCAAAGTAGCGTAGAAACTGCGACGTAATAAAGAAAGTAAGTTCAACAAAGGTTTCCATTTCAAGGTCTACGTTGTTGCATATTTCACATCACCGACTGTCAATGATTTACCCGTATCTCATAAATCGCTTCGAAAAGTCTCAAGACGATGCAATCCGATCACATTATTATGAAGACAAGTACTAGCAGTGTATTCGGACTTTGGAAATCTAATTACGTAGCCGGTTCCCTTACCTCGAGCTCTCCTTGGAGCCCCCCGCCCCCCGGCGCGTTCCAGATCACTACAAATGCTAGCGTCGGATTTATTGGGACAAAGGATTTTTAGACAGTTGGTTAATATTTTATAATGCAGTGTAGTAATGTAATGTAATAATAAAATAAATGTAGTAGGTAATAATGAAATGCTTGAGTCGGATTTATCAGGACGTAGGGATTTTTAGACAGCTGGTTAACATTTTGGTTTTTTCTTGGACCGTGAGAGTTGACATTTGGGGGAAAAGGTCAGTAGTGGGCAGCGGTGAGCTGATGATGGCGATGAAGATGACGATTAACATTGCATATGGCAGTACAGTAATAATAAAGATCACAACAAATGCTAGAGTCAGATTAAGCGGGACGAAGTATTTTCAGGAAGATGGTTAACATTTTTTCTTTTTGCTGGGTCTGCGAGAGATGGCATTTAAGGAAAAGGCACCCAGCAGTGGGCAGCGTTGATGCTTTAAGACTATATGGCAGTGTATAGATAGTAATAATGAAGACTTTTACAAGTCCTATAGTCTGATTTATCGTGAATTAGGATTTTTAGACAGCTGTTGGTAGTGTAGTAATAATGATAGTCACTAAAAATGCTAATCTAACTCCCAGTTTCTCGTACACTAACACGCTGTTAATCTACAGTTAACATTTGTCAATTGACCAAAGTGCATACAAAGAAAAACCACTGATAGTTGTTAACAGTAGATTAACAGCTTGTTAGTGTACAAAAAATTGGGGGTAAGTCAGATTCATCGGGATGAAGCATTCAGACAGCTGGTTAACACTTCAATTGACGGTGTGGTAATAATTAAAATCAGTCAATGGGCTCGTATTTCTCCACATATGCCTCCCCAAGGCACGTAATTTCTTTCTGTCCTTGTCCGTCCTCATCCAGCCGCTACCAGCAACCTGTCACAGGCAGTGAGTCAGTCCAGAGCTTAAAATCGTTAATCGGTGGTGGGCACGTGTGGTGACTTTGCCCATTCTCTCTCACTGAGAGAAGGTATTTCTCTACAGTGGGATTTACAAATACCACTAGTTCTTGTTTTAAGGGAGAAAAAATGTCTGTAAGACATACACATACATACAAAATCTCACGCTTGTACCCCGGAGGGCGAGGCAGAGACCAGGGACTGCCACCTGCCGCGATCCTGACAGATCACTTTCGCTTCATCAACATTCATCAGTCGTTGCATGCACGCACGCCGGTTTCGGTTACTTTTTATCTTGCCCCTTGCCAACACATCCCCTATTTGGTTAAGTATGTCCGCCTGGGACGTCCCTTACCGAGCGTTCCATCCACATTCGCTTGACATATTTGTTTTGTCAATCTTTCTTCCTTCAGCCTCTCCACATGTCCAAACCAACGCAAAATTCCTTTCTCAATTCTAGTCACTACGTCCTCTTTCAGTCCACAACGTTCTCTAATCAAATCGTATCCTGTCATTCAAATTCATCTATATTATACTTTATTGCACACAAGACATTTAACAGGGCATTACGTAATAAATTACATGTACAAAGGCGAGCTTATCTCTGTAAGAGATTTCTTCCAGCAAACCTTCGGGTATACGAGAAGCAGTAGAAAAACGGGTCTATGTTTGTCACCCATGTAAGATTGCAAAAAAAAATCTCAAACTGGAAGAAATGACTAGCCTGGAACAAACCGAAGCCCGTCGTCCGAGCGAGCGAATTATACATGGTGTATTAATACAGTGTTCAGCTCACTACTCTTACTACGACCCGAACTACTGTGCTCGTGGACCTGTTCAAAATTATGTTATTGACCACCGAATGCTTCTGTGTAGAGAATGTTTTTTTATCAAAATTGGGGAATAAAATTATGCAATATATGTAGAGGTTTCTTATTCATTATAATATACATCGTCGTTCTGCGAAGAGCAGATAAGCGAGGCCATGAGTTTAAAGTCGTTAAATTGCTATTTTTGTATTTAATAGTTCTCAAGTATATTCTTTTAAATTTTTCGCTAAATCTTGAATTTGTGGTCAATTTGTGTAACAAAACTAAAAAAAAAACTTAATTCTAAACTTTTCATTGTTGTAAGTGGTTTAATGACCGGCACCGAAGAATCGATTTAAAGGTTTTTTTTTTACTTCAATAACACGTCAGACAAAAAAATATCAATCATTAAATCAGCCCGTACCCGTCCACTTCTGGACAGGTCTTCCCCGAGGCACGCCACTTCCTTCTTTCAAAAGATGTATTTTTTAAAATCCAAATATTTCAACAAAAACGTTTATAACAGCTCACAGCTCCACACACGCCAAGGACGCCCCCTACCTATTGCTTGTGAAGTTTTAATTCGATAACCTAAGCGGGCGCGCTTTCCCACCCCGGCCCCCCCACTATAATGTATTTATGCCTGATAGCTGCCCCTTAATGAGGCCTCATACACCTCTTTATAGTGGAACCTCTTGGACTAAAGGCTTGCGGTAAACGTGTTAAAGGGTTAGTCAGAGGTGTATTTTTAACCTGTTAGAGAACCCTTGAAAATAACAATTAAAAACCACTATGGTGGTCCGATCGGGTCATTTAAAATTCTACAGATTAACTTGATATTTGTGTGTAGTTTTACATTAAATGAGTCTAATCGCGAATATTTATTCATCATCATCATCATCATTCAGCTACAAGAAGTCCACTGCTGGACATAGGCCTCCTCCATGGATTTCCAAAAAGACCAGTTGGAAGCGGCTTGCATCCAGCGTCTTCCTGCCACTTGGATGAGGTCATCCTGCCACTTGGAATATCGCGAATATTTATTAGGCAAACCTAATTACCGACGTTTTGGCAACGTATAATGAGCATCGCGAGCCGTTAAAAATACTATTGATAGAGGTACGTCGAAAAGTTTGCTCTAGTTTTCAGGAAGGTTAATCAGGAGGACTAATGCCTCTGTAGAATAAGATAAATTTCCATTTGCCCTTTTCTAAGAGAGGCGGTAAATCTAATGTTCCGTTTATTTTACCGCCTCTCCACCTTTAATATTATATCTTCCTTACTAATATTATAAACGCGAAAGTTTGTATGTATGGATGGATGTTTGTTACTCTTTCACGCAAAAACGGCTGAACGGATCCGGTTGAAATTTTTAACAGAGATAGATTATAGTCTGGATTAGCACATAGGCTATTTTTTATCCCGGAAAAATACACATAAAAAGTCGCGGGCAACAGCTAGTATAAAAATAATATCGTCAGGGAAATTTCATGTAGATAAAAATTGCCCTTTACGCAACGTTGTTTGGAACAATAGTTTAGAATCTGCGACCGTGTACAAATATGCAAGGACGAAATAAAATTATTGTGTCAATAATTGTAAAAAATAAAGTGAGAGTCATTGTAGGTCCAAACCAACGTAACATTCCTTTCTCAATTCTAGTCACTAGGTACATCCTCTTTCAGTCCACAACTTTCTGTAATAAAACTATGGCGTATCCTGTCACTCAAAGTTACACCAGACATACATGTCTGTTCTACTGCACTAATCCTACTTTCTTGATTATTTTGCCATCCTCAAGTGTCGCTACCATACGTAAGTATTAGAACCAGCACTCCGTTATCGATAGCCAATCTAGCTCTTTTGAAGATGTTTCGGCTACTCATGGGATTACGATTTCACAAATATCCTAAAAAAATCCTTTTATAACAAAAAATAAGCGAGTAGGCAGAGACAAGGGGTTTTCACTTACCACGATCCACGAGAAACCACTTTCGCTTTACCACCAGTCATTAGCCGCTCCGTTCACGCATAGTGTATATCAGAGAGTATACACTATACATCCCTTTGCAAGGCACACAGCTTCTCTCAGAGAGTGCAGGAGAGTATGGACTTAATCACCACTTGTATTGTAAATTTGAGGCAATGTGTAATGACCATGACGTGAGTTATTGAGTTTTATATATATTTTCTTTATGGTGTCGATTTATATTACAGTCACTTTATAACAGGCTATTTTTGAGGTTAGCGAGGGCACCCAGCGGGGTGCGTTCGTTAATCTTAGAAATTGTAAGCCGGTTTTCACTCAGATGGTTCAGAATACCAGCAGCTACAAACTCTGCGAGCAGGTACAACCTGAGATCCATCCTTTCTGTTTTCCTTTGCCCGTTAAATTGAGCATTAAAAAAATCCATGTTATAAAAGCCTATTTGGAGGCTGAAAATTCCACCCATGCAGGGACTTGAACCCGCGACCTCTGGCTAACCGTGCCAGCGCTCTCCCAACTGAGCTAATAGGCAAGTGTAGGCATCAGTGAAATTTCAACTGAGCTAATGGGCAAGTGCAGGCAGGATAGTTTGGACTCGTGTTCGGGTTTTTTTATGGTATAAAGTTTAACAAATCATAAAATAATGACCGAAGGCCCTAGATAGGACATTAAAAAGTAATATGGCCTTTTCAGATTTTAAATATTAGTATGGTTAGCCATTAGAGAGTAAAATGTATTTTAAAACACCCAACTTAGGGGTAATTTTGGAGAACCCAGCTTTAATCACCACTGATATTAAAATTTGAGGCGCTGTGTGCATTACTGAGCACTATATACAAGATACAGGGCCCAGGTCTTCTTTCAGAGAGTGTATATATCCCTTTGCGAGGCGCAGAGTTTCTCTCAGAGAGTGCGGAAGAGTATGGACTTAATCACCACTCGTATTGTAAATTTGAGACGCTGTGTACATCACTGAGCACTATATACAAGGCAAAAGGCCCAGGCCTTCTCTCAGAGAGTGTATATATCCCTTTGCCAGGCGCAGAGTTTCTCTCAGAGAGTGCGGGAGAGTATGGACTTAATCACCACCCGTATTATAAATTTGATGCGCTGTGTACATTACTGAGCACTATATACAATGTACAGGGCCCAGGCCTTCTCTCAGAGAGAGTATGTATCCCTTTACAAGGCGCAGAGTTTCTCTCAGAGAGTGCAGGAGAGTATGGACTTAATCACCACTCGTGTAAGAATCTTAATCACCAATCATGCCGCCCATGGAATGTCGATTTCAGGAGCTGTGTAAATAAATCATTGAGCACAGAGTTACAGGATTAACCACCGGTTTCTCGTACACGACAATAAGTTAATCTGCTGTTAATATCGGAAAGTACGATTTTTTTATATGTGTCTTGGCCAACTGAAATCTGCCCTGTTTTTTTTGCTTTTCATGTATATATACCACAGCGCCACGACGACCTCGTGGTGCAGCGGTAGTGCATCTGCATACCATGCGAGAGGTCCCGGGTTCGAATCCCGGCTGGGGACAAAAAACCCCCAGGTCTTGGATGTTTACATGTTTGTGATGTCGTTGTTTCTGGTTCCCACGACACAGGGTATCCTAGTGTGGGGCCAGAACCAATGTATGTGCCTGTATGTAAATGTTTATGTTATGTATGCTACTGTTCTTTGTTCTATGCTTTCTTCGTGTTGTGAACTGAGAGATCAGTTGCAACATTATGCTGAATTGGGCCCAGACTCAATACTTAAAACTTTCCGATATTTTATTATTATTGTTGGTTGTCGTGTTTTCATACATTTTTTACCGTTAACTACATTGTGTTTTCTGTTTGACTGTTAGATAGAGAACACTCTATTGTACAACCAGGTGAAAGATATTCCAAATAGTTTATTATATCTAAGTAGTGGTATACAATTGGCGGTAATTATATTTTGTTGTGTGATTTTATGTTTTTGAGTATTGTGTCATCAAATAAATATATCTTTCTTTCTTCTTTCTTTCTTAATTTCATTTGTATTGCTTTGATTTGTATTCCTATGTGGGTGTTTCTTACGTGAATAAATTATTTATCTGTATATTTTAAGTGCAGATTAACAAATTCTTAGTGTACGAGAAACAGGGAGTAAATTGTTGATACCTCTCCATCTGTGAATTCAACTTGACCACACCAATAACCCTAAACAAAGGGCGCCCGATGTCGTTGCAGAAGAAAATTTCCATCTAAATTTTAATTATCAGTAACAATGATTAAAACCGTCGCAGACGCGACAACGGCTGACCTCCCGCCCCCTCACACCCCTTCTCTGGGCCGTGGAGGTGCTAAGGAGGTTGGATGTGCTGTGGATATTGGCTTAGCTGTCGTAAGATAAGATAATATAAGAATAACTTTACTATTCTTCATTGCACACAAGAAACAAAACAGATAAAAAAGGTTACATCGAAAAAGGTACAGTAGGCGGCCTTATTGCTAAGAATAATTTCTTCTAGATAACTCTGTGATGGAACGGTTGCCAAGAGAGAAAGAGAGACGGAGAGACGTAGGTAATTAATATAAATAATTTCCAAACAACATAATCATGTATACTGGTCCCAAACCGTGTGCTATGGTAACCAGGCAAGGACATATAAAAAAAACGCGTGTACATAGGCGAGCTTAATACTTCATGCACGGAAATTCGTCCGTGCATGATACGGAAGTATGTCATCAACTGAGATCCTACGAGCTGTCCGTTTCTAGAGTGATACCATGACTCGATACAAGAACTCTTTAAAAGACTTCTGTGCAAACGTAAAGCATAGATATTATATTTTTTTACGGAAAACCGAGACGTCAATATCTTGGCGTTTTAATAAAAAAATATTAAACCTGCTATTATTCGCGTGTGAACCTAACGTTAGAAGGTCAAATGAATCAAAAATTTATAAAACAAAAATACAATAAAATTAGCGAATTTATAATGGTAGCATTATATTTACTGACCTTATACCTTGAAAATGGACCATGATTTGTAACTATTATTAGTATTTAGAACAATTCTCATTGCATATTTTGAAAGTAACCTCGTTACTTTTACTCCTGTTCAGTTGCTAATAGAGTTGCCTTCTCCGAAAGCAGGGCCGTGCAATTCCTCTGCTTCCACGTGCACCTCCTCCACCGCGCACCCACCGGTCGTCTTCAACCAACTTCCTATAATTAATTACACTTATTATCATTATTGTTCAGAAGGCAATTCCGTCCCGATAATGAATTGTTCGTCTCCATCATTAATTAGTTTATTATAATAAGACCGGAGAAGAAGTTTACTGGGGATTAAATTCAGGACTCTTATCAGATGGCGGTCCTCCGGGCGACATTCGGGAGTACAAAGGATTGAATTTTCTTTCGTATTTTGATATTTCATAGACGGTAATTGGACGATAGCGGAACAGCATTAGTCGGTTTCTCAATGGACAAGAACGGTAACTGCATGTCATTTTTGTTTTACGTAAATGTATGACACTCGAGGTCGTACATTTAGTGCATGCGGTAGAACGCCGGCCTCTCACTCGGGAGGTCGTGAAAGTTTTCCATTGTTCGTGTATGAAGTATGTGTTTTCATAGCAAGCAAGCAGGTGCGAATGTAAGTTTTTTTTATAAAATATTTAACAGAAAAACATATGTCGGCTTTTTAGTCGACTTCGAGTGGGATGAGGCTCTCTATTTGTCAGTATATTTTTATGTTTATTCAGACATAGTTATTTACCACGTTTTCCGATTTCAATAATACTTGTTTTTGTTACAAATAGGGTAACTCAAAGGTTGCCATTACCGTTATTGTAATTGAAAATCATCCCAAAGTGAGATAGACAGTCGAATTTATAAATAGTATGCAATAACGACATTTATCTCGGCTCTCTGCAACTCCTGAGGACTAAAATGGTAGTTATTGTCACAAATCGTTATCTGTGGAAACTTTTCATAAATTTTTGTTTTTAAGTCGGCTTTGTAAAATTATAATGGTTTAGAGGCAACTTTTCCCAAATAATAAAGAAGTTATCCACTAGTTTTCCTAATAAAGTGTTTACAAATTATCCAAAAGGGAGAAAGACAGTCGAATTTAAAAATAGGATCCAATAACGGCATTTATCTCCGGTTCCAACTCCCGAGGACTTTTATCAGATTCTCTGTTTTATGTTTCACCGAAAATTGGAACGTTTTGTTCTGTCGAGTTATCATGGGGAGCGATTCTAGTTGTGGAGTTTTGATTTTCGTCCCAAAATTTTGTTTTTGACAGATAATGGTGAGCTTGACCTTATTTTTGCTAAGAAAGGCCGACCCTACATTTATTAATAGAAAAATAAATAAAGAGCCAACCCCCAGGGAGACAGGCATTACCATAGGGATTGCCACTTACTCCTATCTATTAGACTAGTTTTTTCCCGCAACTTTTGTGTGGAATTTATGCCTGCATTCTAATAAAATTAGTTATCAGGACACTCGCAGTAATTTAAAGTTTGTTCTATTTATTAAACCCTATGTAGAAAGCGACAAGGGCGAGTTTAAAAAAAAATGGTGCATCTACAGAGTCGCCAAACATACCCACTTGCCTGTTTCACATTGGACGACACAATTGCTTCAATGTTTACATAACGTTCGCGTAAGCAAGTGTACGAAACAATAAAAACAAAAATTTAGGATACGTAAAAATCAACATTTTTTATTTTATTTATCAAAGGCAAGTACGGTGGTAGCCTAGTGGGTAGAACATTGGACTCGGAAGCGGGAGACCCAGGTTCGATTCCCAGTGCGGGCATGTACCTATGACTTTGTTTACTAAGTTATGTACATTTGTGAAGTTATAGTAGCAATACCACTCTCTAACGGTGAAAGAAAACATCGTGAGGAAACCTGGGTGTCTGAGCTATTCACATACCTCAGCACTTTAAACCGCCAATCCACGGTGGGCACGCGTGGTGATTAAGCCCATACTCTCTCCCTGAGAGAAGGCCTGTGCCCTACAAGTGGGACGTATATAGGCTGCTTATGTATGTTATGTTATCTAATGAAAATGCATTAAAAGGTAGATTATGTCTTCTCTCAGGAGAGAGTATGGGCTTAATCACCACGCGTGCCCACCGCAGATTGGCGATTTCAAGTGCTGAGGTATGTGAATACTCGTTGCTCAGATATTCAGGTTTCCTCACGATGTTTTCCTTCACAGTTAGCGAGTGCTATTTCTACTGTAACTTCAGAAATGTACATTTCATTTTCATTACTTTTCATAAATATCAGAAGACTTTTTTGATATGTATAAAAAACCAAAATACCTAAAAAAATAGTTTTTTCTATAAAATAAGAAGAAAATATCGATGTTAAGAATTGTAGACACTAACTCGATCTTCTTCGCGAAAGACTAACAAACAGAGGCAAATATTGTATTAGACAATAAAGATGGATACTGCGAAAATTCGAGTGATTTTTGAATACGAGTTCCGACGCGGAACTAACGCGGCAGAAACAGCCCGCAATATCAATGCTGCGTTTGGAGAGGGGTCTACTAATGAACGCACCGTGCGATTTTGGTTTAAACGCTTTCGCGATGGAAATTTCGACTTAAAGAACGAGCCACGAGGAAGACCGCCCACACAGGTGAATAACGATGAATTAAGAGAGATAGTGGAAGCCGACCCTAGTCAAACTACCCAGGAATTAGCGGCATGGTTTAACGTTACCTTACCCACAATATTGACTCACTTGCGTCAAATCAATAAAATTAAAATACGAAAAATGGGTGCCTCATAATCACTCGAATTTTCGCAGTATACATCTTTCTTGTCTAAATTGAATAACAAAAACAATTGAAAGTCGATATTCAAATGTTTCACATTTTTTAAAAAAAGAACATCATAGAAACCATTTGAAAAAAGTTTCATTCGAAAACCTTAAACCATGAAGATTCTATGTCAATTCAAAGAACCTATTGCAATAGAACGGCAATTTCATACTTTAACCCCTATTATAATTCCACGGAAAAATTATGTGTGTAGTAGACACTAGGGCCCATAAGGTACCAGTCCGATGATGTCGTGTCCGAGTCCGATGATGTTATGATTATCGTCCAATGTAAAACCGATGCTGGCCGATACCTGTCTAGTGGACCTAACACTGTTAGGCGCGCAGATTTCCAGCGCACACATTATATTGAATTAACCAGCGACGTTGTGCTCCTCTGTACATCCTAACGCGTTTAGTGGTAACTTAAAACTTCCGCCTCTATTAGAGAGTTAGATCAATGCAGCGAAAATTGGGTCCTTAAGTAGGTAAGAGATAAATACATAGATATATAACACTTTATTGCACTACTAGAAGAAAGAATTAGAAGTGATATCTACGAGTAAGAGGTTATCATCATCATCATCATCAGCCTTTTGACGCCCACTGCAGGACATAGGCCTCCCTCGTGGTTTTCTAACCATGAAAGCGTTTGCCATAATCGCCACGCTTGGCAGGCGTGTTGGCGATCGCATTATGCGGTTGGAATCTCAGGAAGACGCTGCTGCCCGTCTCCTGGTAATTTATTTCCTTAGTCGCCTCCTACGACATCCACCGAAGGAAATGGAGTGACGCTATTCTTAATCCGGCGCCACACGGAAAAGAGGTTAAGAGGTTATTTATTTCAAACTGGGAAACAACATTAGTACCTAGGTTAAAAGACTGTATAAATTCAAGTAGTAGGTCCACTTCTTACGAATTTATAAACGAATACAAACTTAACTTTGAAGTCGAAAGAAATGTTCTCCAATACAACTCAATTATAATCGTAAAACATTTTTTACGTGAAATAAATACAAATTATTTAGTACTTATTATTATCTCTGCTGTTCTATGATTCTAGGTCAAGGAGAAATGATCTATTGGATATAACAGTGAGCAGAGAGGCCAAGATCTAGAACGGCGCGCACTCAAAATATATTTGTCTAAATCGATTAAGCCTTTTAGACCCCTCTATATCTTCAAAGATGTTACGGGACTAAAAAAATGTTTATTACCCAATTTTAGTGACCAAATTTAATATCGGTTCCAAGATCTGAGGCTCCAAAGATCACAATTTTTGGCACTCACTAACTGATTATCAAAGTATAGGGTAAGATAAGATTATTCTTTGGTATAACTAATTGACTAAGGGCCGATTCGACCAAACATGGAGTTACACCGGTGTAACTATTCCGAGAATAAGTTTACTCCTTGGATTTACTCCTGGATAACTTCGTTTACGTTTTTTCAACTTACTCGAGGAGTAAATTATCCTCGGTATTGTTAATCTGTGGTTTAAAAGAGAATGATGAACGAGTGAATAAACCGACAAAAAATTATGCAACATTGTTCCTTCTAGCTTGTATTGAATGTCGATACAATTTAATTTTATAGTATGACATGACATGTGTATTTGACAATTGACAGGAAAAACTTGAATTGTTTATTGTTTACCTATTTCTTTTCGTTCTCTGTTATTAAAATAATTATGAATGCGGGAAAACGAAAACGAAGCCCCAATTGGCTTCCTTCGCAAAGTCGTGGTCATCATAGTAATTGACTCTCTCCTTGAACCATCTTGGACGTTTTGGTCTTGGTACATAATCGTCATCACTGTCGGAATCTTCCAACATATTTCTCAGTCGTTCCATCGTGGCGCGTAGGTAATATTTCTCTTCAAAGCAGATTTCAAAATAAACAAATATGCTTAAAATAATGCAGTGACAGACAACTGATTATTGACATTTGACAATTTAATCTGGGTATAGTGTTTTACTCCGCCGAAATTGGCCGTATAAGTATTTACTCTCGAGTAGCTTCCTTAATCTTAGATTAGCGGTTGGTAAAATGCAAAATCTGCTTACTCTAGAGTAAATAGTGATTTACTCTCGAGTAAAAAGTTACTCGCGTTTGGTCGAATCGGCCCTAATTAGAATACTTCTAATGTAGAGATTCGAAATTTGGCACATAGATATGGTCTTATGCGGGGACGACGAGAAAAATTAAACATTTACAAGGTAAATTCATAAATACAGGGTTGTAATTTGAGACGGTGTATGAAAGGAAACTAATAGCTTACTGTGTTAGATAGAGAAAACCTTGGCTGTTCTATAAATATTCAAGTCATTCAAACTCTTATATTTTGATTTTACGGCGATAATTTATCATATTTCTTATCTTTATACAACCCAGTAGCACTCATTAGATGATTAGACAAACGATTTTAATGAAAAGTCATGAAATCCCACCGTTAAATGACATAATTTAATGTGGGTGTTCTGCCCATAAATTACATTTTTACTCACTTACACAATATGATGGCACAATTTTTTACGTAATTTGTACGTAAGCCCAGATTTGACATGATTTCTGATTTGTTACTTGACTTGTAAATGAACTCTTCAATATCGGTCAAGGACCTATAGTGGCTTTACACATAATGCGATGTTATTTACAAAAATACGATTCCCCCAAAACACTCCTCTGCGCAGTTTCCCATTTTGAATTTGAGTATTATTTTTATAAATAGGAGTCTTTAAGCTTTCTGTAGAAAATATTACTGGGAAAACAATACAAAAAGCGTTTAAGAAGTACCTAAGTAGTATTAAGTTTGATTTAATCCGTTGTAAACTTTTTTTTTTATTTACCCTTTTAAGCACGATAACGTTATTGATCGCCCTTTGCACAGTCCTCTAAAAGTAATGATAAAATAGGTTGCGTAAGGAGGATGAAACAAAACAAAAAAATATGTATGTCATGACGCCATATTACTCACTATAGAGGCCAGTGTTACAGCCTTGCTAGAAAAACTTTTTCTTTTTTCAAAAACTATTTCAAATCTAAAAAAATAACCGGGATACTGGCCGCAAACCCTAAACAAACGTTAAGCAGTACGTAATGAAAACGCCTCCCTTATTAAACCAACACCGTTGTTCGGCTAAACGAGACAAGACAGCGGAGCGGACGCCGATCTGCCCATTACAAGTTGTAAATAGCACGGTGGAGGTCTCTTCCCTGTGAAACCTCCTTTCTGAGGAAACCTCTGTCGGTTGCGGAGGCGGTGACTTATGATCTGACAGTTGTAGTAATTTTCTATGATAACCAGTACGAGTATATGGCCACTATATTTAGGTAGATGGAGTAGGCTTGCCCAGCACCTATACCAAAAACCAATAACCGGCCAAGTGCATGTCGGGCCACGCGCAGTGTAGGGTTCCGGAGAAAGAGTGGGTTTTATCTGCTTTACAAAACTAACAGCTTCATCAACGTAATTTTTAATGGATTTTGTACGAAGCTTTCCTTTTATAATTTGGTCGCCTATTACTCGTTAACTTGTAAAGCCTTAGCCGTAATAGTTTTCCTTTTAAGTTCATTATATGTGCTACTACCCTCAATTTTTCTACAATCAACCGTTTAGCCAGGAGAGGGGGGGACTCGGACAAAAAATTGCGCGAAATAAAAAAAAGATCTTTCTACAACAACACCCAATATGTTTAAACAACCAATCCAAGATACCCCATACTGTGGTGCAGCCTAATTTACGTATATGGGGACGACGCCAAAAAAAAAATTTATCATTTTATAATTTGTTGGCGAGATTAATATGTATGTATATGCCAAATTACTCTAAGTACTGCCTTACTCGCACTAATCGTCTCTGAGCTAGCCCGCGGAGAGGCAGATAGACAGACGGACATGGCGAAACTATAAGGGTTCCTTGTCGACTACGGAACCTTACAAGGGACCCTAAAAACAATGTCAAAGCCACTGCAGCGTCCGAGTGGTCCCTTCACCCATCTACTGTAAGTGAAGGTGCCACTGGACTCTGCATAAATAATTTCATTACGCAGATGCAAAGTTCAAAGTTTTTTTATGGGTAGGTGATTTGTTTTAGGCGTATCGTATTGTAAGAACTCATAAGTGTGTAATTAATTGTTGATTCACAATTGACAAGAAAAATCAAATGGCCGATCTACTTTCAAGCGTGGTTCCGACTACACTTGAGTAAATACAGATTTGAAAAATGCAACTCAAGTATCGTTCTTGAATTAGCTATTACTGAGTCGAGTTGTAATTGGTGAATGTCAACTCAAGTAACGTTCTAAAATGTAAACCATACTCAAATCTAGTTTCACGCAGAGATCGGCGCTTGAGTAGGTACGCTTCTGTAATACGGGCCCTACACCCAGGATTGGGTGGCTATGTGTCGATAAATGTTCCGTGTGGGCGCCGGATTAAGAATAGCGTCACTCCATTTTCTTCCGTGGATGTCGTATAAGGCGACTACGGAAATAAATTACCAGGAGACGGGTAGCAGCGTCTCCCTGAGATTCCAACCGCATATTGCGACCGCCAACCCGCCTGCCAAGCGTGGCGGTTATGGCAAAACCCTTTATGGTTAAAACTATGAGCGAGGCCTATGTCGGCGTCGGCGGCGCAGTGGGCGCCGAATTGCTGATGATGTGTCGAAAAAGAAATATGGTAGCTCAGCGAAAGGCAGACTAGCATTCTTGCTTGGCTGGCCTGGGCCAAATAGAAGAAGAAGAAGAAGAAGAAAGACATTTATTATACCAACAAGATACATCACAGAAACAAAATAAGCACATAAGTAACATAATATAGTTTCAGGTGCTTTCTGTACAACTTCATTAGGTAAATACTGAGCAAAGATATTATCTACGATTTAATTCCCTCAGGTAAGTTCCCTTTGACGACCTCGTGGCGCAGCGGTAGTGCATCTGCACACCATGTGAGAGGTCCCAGGTTCGAATCCCGGCTAGGGACAAAAAAAACCCCAGGTCTTGGATGTTTACATGTTTGTGATGTCATTGTTTCTGGTTCCCACGACACAGGGTATCCTAGTGTGGGCCCAGAAGCAATGTATGTGCCTGTATGTAAATGTTTATGTATATATGCTGATCGCGCAGTGTATGTGTGTCGATGTGTTGAATGCCGAAATGGGAACCGACCGGGAAGACGTCACAAGTTTAGACCGGGGCTAAGCTGACGTTCTAAAGTTCACGATTCAGTGTTAATAATTGATCAGCGCGTCTGGAACTGGGGCGGGCGGGTCAGAGCTAAAAATTAGCTAATAGAGACGAACCTAGGCGCTGTAATAGATTGCTGTGTCTGCAGAGATTGGATTTGGAGTCGGAGGCAAGTGTGGGCTAAATTTGGACCTTGTCTCATGTGGAGAGAGGTCAGCCGAAAATTATAGCTTATTTTAGTCTAGCTTATTCTAGTAGGTGCACTTGAAAGACATACTGTTATGGCCAAAATGGTTGGTAGGCTCACCTTGTGTATCAGTCTGTGTAAATGAAGATAATCAGATTTTTAAGACTGGCTGATGTTGCAATCAGCAGAAAATAATACTGGACAGACATAGGAGGGTGGCCAAATTGGATCGACGGTCGACATTGTTGCTTGTGCAGAGGTCAGACTTGACTGTAAGAATCAAAGCTAACTGATTTCTTATATAACAGGGACTGCCCTCTTAATCACAACAAGTTTATGTGTTTCAGTTTTTGCGATAGAGCGAAAAAGACGTTTATAATACTGTTCTTGAATACCTCCCTTATGTTTTTACTTTTTGTATTTCTTGGTCAATTTGCCATGACACCATAATTTTCATAATTCACATTAAGTTCGAACTAGGTACCTACCAGTTACGGTGTAAGAAAAAATAACCTTTATAGGTCAGACAGACAGACATAGACATATTGACTATGTTTGACACTGATCGGGTACCTACATATTTTACGCTTAAATTTAAAATGGAGAACTTTTAAGGTTTTCAGGAAGTCATTACTATGGATACTGAAGAAACGGTTTATTTTATTAACTTTACCAAGTATTGGTTTATTTCAACAACTCGTGTAGAGACAGGCGATTCTGAACTCGTAATACGAGTCTATGCCTTCAACATTAGAACGTCATTCACGGTTTAAGTTGTTTTCTGTACCCCGGTGATAAATCGCTCAGGTCGTGAAATATGATACCTAATTTTGATGCCTGTAATTGTTTTATTGATGACAAACGCGACAAATGGTCGTTGTTAATGAGGTAGGTGTAGGTTTGTTTCCAGCGTCAGCGTTTCGAGATAAATGTGGTATTTATATTGGACTTACGAAAAAAAATATTCATTGATAGGGACGGGGTTGGTAGTTCAACAATCATTTTTTCTAGTAGAAATTTTTCTTTAATATATTTAAATAAAAATATAATTTTATTGTTATTTTAGAGAAAAAAATAATTAAAATTTTCAGATCTACAAAATACCGAGTGGAAAATCATGATATCTGCATGTTCTTGCCCGTTTGCCTGTCTACCGTGCTTAATAAACTTAATAAAATGTTTCCATAAGACGATGGTAATTTTTGAATCTGTGTATTTGCTAAAATTAACTATTGTCTTTTTATACGCATATTTTTTATTTCTAACAAATTGGTATACCTGCAAAAGATTTCAACGCTATCAAAAAAAATCCCAAAAATAATAAATCCCTGAAGCACGCAGCGATTTCCATCTCACACGTCGACGACGTACGGTCCGTTAAAAATACACTGCAGGTCAATAAAACTGCTAAATAACATTACCGAAGGCTGCCAAAACATTTCATTCGAATGGATCGAGCCACCAGCCTACCCTAGGCAAGGCGATCCTACGTCCACCGATAATGCATTGTCCAGTTACGCAGACACCCCCGAAAATAACAGCATGCGAAAAAACCGGCGCCCGCCACCCGCGCTAATACCCCCCACCGGGCAATAAGCTTCTTTTTTTAATACATAACTTTTTTTCAAGATGCATTTTTACATGTTTCGGCCTAAAAACTTTACACACCCAGCGGCGGAAGCCGAGAGAAATGGTAACGCCTCTAGCGCCAGCACACGTCTCGCTCTGACCCGCGCGAGCCGCGCCAGACACGATAGTGGCGCGAGCGAGACAAACCTATCCACAAACACGCCACGTCTTAAACTAACATTAAGGCTTTATATCGGTTTCCCGATCGCCGATTCTTGACCGTAGCAACAGCACGGTGACACTTGCCCCTGGGACCTACTTCTTAATGCAACCCCATGCATATCTCTATAGATTGACTGCGGACTAATAAGGGTGTTAAAGAGTTCAATCGTCTGAAAAAGGCCTATCTATGCGTCTCACTCTAGCGTCCAGTGCGAAGGCACTCGCGCCACGACAATTGAGTTGAGTTGAATTGAATTGAATCGGCTAAACCGTAAAAATGGAGCTTGCGGGCAGCGCCGCGCGCGAGCGAGACGAACGAAAGGCGGGATGGCGGAGACCGCTGCCTTCTTCTCGGCGACTTACGGCGGCTAGTAAACGTCAGTGAACTGACGCGGACGGCCGCGCGAGCGTTTTCCCGTGTCGCGTCTGACAGTTGGAAAAAAAACAATTACGCGCCTCTTTTTGCGGAGTTCGCGGTTCAAACTTTTTCGACGAATTTCCTCCTTGGATTGGTTTCGCTGTGCTTGACCGCGTGACTGGGATTCGAGTGTTGGTTTTGACAGACGGTACTGCAGTGTAGTAATTACAGCAAAGACGCTATAAAGTGATGAATCAGCGGCTGCCGGCTAATTAGCGGACGTCGCTGTTCGAAAACAAATCGGAACGCGCCATCGACCGTTTGGAGCGTTTGTGAGTATCGTGTTTCGGTCTAATTTGTTTTGTAATCTAGATTAGTAGGTAATTTGATATCTTAAAAAAAACACGTTCTTCATAATTTGATGTTGCTTGAAATGCAAGTTAATCACGACTGGCAGCTAAAAACAGACATTCTGCTATGTCCAGAAAAAAAAATTCCTTACAGTAAAATAGCTTTTAAAATTACCTATAAAAATAACGTTTATCATAGACAATAGAGATAAACATGATTTCATAGCCTGAAAATAGGACAACAAATAAGAAAAAAAACAAAATTAAAAAGAAAAACACGCACGCATGGAAATGGAAAAGTTTTCAAATGGGCGGAGCGTGTCGGGTCGAACATCTGATTGGTCCATGCATGCGTATATTTTCCGTGTGAACGTGGCAAAATAAGTGTTTTTTTCACGTGGAGTAAATAAAATTGCAAATAATTTAAAGTTTTTATGGCTTTCAATTAAGTCCCTACGTAACGGTGTTTCCTAATTGCAATGAAAATGTACCATTCAAAGGAGAAAATTTATTTGAGATTTGATATCCTATTAAAACATGAACTAAAAATTTTCAACATCAGAATATCAAAAAGGTCCACATTACATACATACTTTATAAAAAAAAATAAGTAGTTTTTTGGATTCAATAAGATGCCAAAAAATTATATGTACCAAGGTCCTTAAGTCCTTACATGCGATACCACATCATAACACACACAACTTTTTTTCATATTTGCAAGGGAAAAAGTTTGGGATCGTTATATTTATTACCTATTTGGCAGTTAAAATTCATGTATGAGTAGTTTCATGCTTATTTCAAGAATTAACTTGTTTTTGTTTAATTTTACATTTTTTTTATTCTACTTGTATTTCGTACTGTTGCGAGCACAATTTTTTTACCCGACTGGAAAAAAGGGTTATATATTTTTTTGTACACAAGACGATAGTTATAAAGAACTTTATTTTTTGCAGATTGAAAAGTAGGTACCTAGTTATACTCTACTTTAAAGGTTAGTCGAAAGGCTCAACTTAATAAATAAAAAAGCTGGTCTTCGGTAATGAAAAATCTATACCAATTTATTATTACATATACGTACATACATAAACTCACGCCTGTATCCCAGAGGGGTAGGCAGAGACCAGGGACTGCCGCTTGCTACGATCCTGACAGATCACTTTCGCTTCGTCAACATTCATTAGTCGTGGCATGAGCGCACGCCGCACGTATTGTATTATTAAATCCATGAAATAAAAAAATTCATAAACAAAACTGTTAAAAAGCCTACAATATTAAACTTACGATTCCTGCATACTTACTAAGCATGTTAAAGTTGATCAAAATTCATCATCATCAACGGCCTAATTACGCGCACCAAATCCTGAGCGATTCCAATCTGTCTGTCAAACTCCATACTAACTTGACAGTTAGACGACTGGAATCGCTCAGGATTTGGTGCGCGTAATATAGGGGCAGTTCCCGTTATCCCTCTTCAGGACATAAGTTCTTCAAAACAGATTGCCATAGCGGTTTATTTTGCGCCTTTTATTCAAATACGTCCATATTTGCCCCATATTTTGATCAGAATTACCAATAGAAGAAAGAAACGTAAGATGTTTTTGTACATAGTATTTTCATCTAGCTTAATATTTAACGACTGAAAGACAATCATATTTTGTTAATGACCCTCTCTGCCTAGTCAGGTAAAAAGTGTATTTAATATCACCCATAGTAAGGTAGATTCTACACTGAAAAAAATAAAGTTCATTTTGTACTGTCATCTCAAACGTAAAATAGCTCGTTCCACACAGAAATTAGAGCGCATTTTTCCCTGGTGTAAAGTATAAAATCAATGCTTAGGATTAAAGACGTGGGTAGAAAAGTGTAGAAAATTTACGGTAACCTTATTTTTCATGCTTTAAAAATATGTTTGTGAGTATCGCAGGATACTAATGAATCATTATATTCCAATACCAAAGTGTACAGTCGACAACCAGGTCAACCTCTACATTTTAGTTACAATGTCCCTTAATGTAACCAATGACCCTTAATGTAACCGAGTAGAGTGCAGGCTTGTTAAGGTTGGTGAGCTGTCGACTGAACTGAAGAGACGTGATTCTACTATGAGTATTGATAAAACCAGATATTTGTCAAACCTTTTTAGACAAATTATAGGTAAATGTAAAGAGCTTCGATGCACACAATCGGTATTTTATGTATTAACATACCGTGCAGTCACTTTGACGTACGATATCTTTGCTTACCGTCTGCCAATGTCAGCAAACATATTTGTATAGGTCTATGTACTAAAATGGCCACATTTGGTTTCCAACAGAGCAACATTGTCCACATCAATAACGTGGTCTTGATTACGTTTTAGATTACAAACACTCGTATATTAATCTAAGCCACAAAACGTTAATGATGGAGGTGTACAATTAAACAGGCGAAGCAGTCACGACGCCGAGATTAGAGCAGCAAATGAGTCATTTACATGACTGCCATGCGACTATAATGTTGCTATGTCGGTTTTAATTCGGCTCATTGATTGAAAAAACTACTGTTTGCTGAATAAACAAAAATGCGCGTTGATCCTGACTTAATAATCATTATTATTTGTTTATCGTGCTTATTTCATAGGTAAACTCTACTAACTTGATTCGCGACATAACTGAATTAAAAGTAATTAATATATTTGCTTTGAAATTCGTTATTCTTTGAATATTCTGAAGAAAACAAAAATACGAAAAGTAAGAAAGTTACTTAGAGTAATATAGGTAGTTTCAATCACAATAACGATAATGAGAGCGTTAGCGCTACAAGGAAGGAGACTATGCCCAGTGTTGGGCTCTATTTATGGGCTGAATTTATAGATCTATTAGAAAAAATAATTAGTATATTAATGTGTAAGTTTATTTAATTACACTTTATAAAAGTATATTTTTTAGTTTATATTAACTTTTTCCTTTTTTTGCACGCTTACCAACTCTTTTCCTTACCTTCTGCGGTTGACTGGTAGAAAATGCTTATGGCATTAAGTCCGCCGCATTGTAAGATTTTTTTTTAAAGTGCAATAAAAGTATACATAAATAAATAAAAAACAGGCCAAGTGCATTTCGGGCCACGCGCAGTTTAGGATTCCAAAGAAAGAGGGTTTTTTTATCTGCTAAATTTGTGCTTTAAAGCTTAATATTTTGCAAACGGAATCCTAAATCAAAAAATAGTCTTCCTACACCCACAATATTTTTAAAGACCAACCACACAATGGTATAAACAAGAAAAAATGCATCCCTAAGAGTAGGCAAGCCTACTCTATATAAAAAACAATGTCCCAGGCACAGCAGCGTCCGAGTGGTCCCTTCACCCATCTAGCGTGGGTGAAGGTGCCACTGGACTCTGTATAAATCATCTCATTACGTAGATGCAAAGGACAATGTTTTTTTTTACTACATTGAATTTTCCACTTAATTTTTAGTACTTAGAGCAGTAGTCGACTGTACCTACATTAACTTGACAAATTTTATGTGACATAGGTATTATTATATATTAAATAAAACATATCACAAAATGTTACGGTAGAAACTGGCTATAATTTGCTTTTACTGAAGTGGAAAATTCAATGGGTAGTATGGCGAGGGCGGAAAATTCAATGGGTAGTATGGGTAGGTGAAGTATGGCGAGGACGGGGCTAGAAGTAACAGGGGTAAAAAATAAGAGGTCATTTGCGATGCCAAAAACTAACTGATTGAACTTTCACTAATTCGTTTATTCATAATAAGGCCCATATGGTTAGCATAGCTATTGTCCAGTCAGTAGCTATGGTTGCACAAGGTTCAAGAGTTCTGAAGAGGTGTCGCAAAAATAATCATGAAAATAAGAAATCTTTTTTTAAAAACTTCAGCACCGGTTTTTAAAAAAAGTTTTCTTTCAACAAAAGAATATAAAGCTTTTTCTGTAAAAAAAAATCCTCTAACTTCTAAGGGGATATTTTAAAAAAGCAAAATATGCACAGATCATTAAATATAAAAAAAAAATTAAAAAATGTTTAATTCTCTCCCTGAGAGATAGCTTGTGCCCTGCAATGGGACGTATATAAGCTGCTTAATGTATTTAAAATTATAGGCAAGTTCTCACAAAGTTTCAGTACGATTTGACTCATGTGTTGAAGTTAAAATTGAAATATCAAAATTTTCAAATATCAAACTTTGTATTTATATTATCTGAGTATTCATCCGGTATTCATCATCAGCCACTTGACGCCCACTGCATAGGCTTCCTTCGTGGTTTTCATAACCATGAGGGGTTTTGCCATAATTGCTACGCTTGGCAGGCGGGTTGGCGATCGCAGTATGCGGTTGGAATCTCAGGAAGACGCTGCTGCCCGTCTCCTGGTAATTGATTTCCTTAGTCGCCTTCTACGACATCCACGGAAGGAAATGGAGTGACGCTATTCTCAATCCGGCGCCACACGGAAAAGGTATTACACTCCAGATAAAGATTGCAAGCGTGGCGATTATGGCAAAACCCTTCATGGTTAGGAAAACCATGAAGGAGGCCTATGTCCTGCAGTGGGCGTCGAATGGCTGATGATGATGATGAAAGATTGCTTATAATCTAGGGCAGATTCGTTCATTTAAAATATGTTAAGTAGAAGTTTCTTATTTATGCGGCATATTTATAAAAAAAATCAAATAGGTATAATGTAAGATCGTTCATACTTTGTTTACAATCATGAATTTCAATAAAGCTATATAAATTTGGAATGATTTATGAAAAACAAAAATTCTACAGAATTGTAGTCTACAAATTTTATATAAAATACGCTAAAAATAAAAAAAATTACGCTATAATGCTCATCAGGATTTAGCTTTGTCAAACAAGTTTTTTCGCTGAATTGAAATTAATAATTTTCTTCAATTAGTAGGTTTATTACAGTGTTACAACTGACCCCACGCCTGTTACAACTTTCCCTGAACAAGCAACAAATAATAGCGACTTCTCTTACAAAACTGGCTCTTGTGCTCCGATTAAACCACGGCTAGAATAAAAACTGGACAAGTGCGAGTCGGAATCGCCCACCGAGGGTTCCGTACAAATTTGTAGGTACTTACATATTATAAATAGTTTAGGGGTCGAGTTTTTCTCGCTGTTTTTCCGAGCTTTTCCCGAACTTAGAGACTATTTTTGTATGGTTTAATTACAAATGTATAGTTTTCAGATTTTGTTCTTGTAGTATAAGACGATATCACTTGCCAAATTTCGTACTTCTAGGTCAACGGAAAGTACCCTATACATTTCGATTCCCTTGAATGTCGAAATATACGTTTTTTAGATTCATACGAGTTTTAGCTTGGTTTTAGGGGAATGGTGTTTTTATAAATAAGGCCGTTAGTTTTTTTGCACATTTTTTTATTCAATTGCGCAAGAATGTTTAATAGAATGCTCGAAAGGAAAATTGTGATCGTAATGACGAGAAAGTGCTCCAATTCGAACACTCACAATACAGAAATACAATGGGAGCAGCGAAGAACTCGCAATTTTATGACAAACAGTCTTCTGACAACAGCTTTTATTAACCATTTGAGCAATTACATCTAATCAGCACAAATTTACTGCACTCTCCTCTCATTCATCTCACACGTGCCAGAGAGAGATGGCACATGTTCTTTCAGCGCCGCCGTCAACGTCTAATTGCTTTTATTATTTTTAAGGCATCGTAATCATTATGGCCTGTAATAAAAATTGTAATTACTTCTCATTAGTACAATTAAAGAATTTTCTAGACACGGCTTAGCTTGATATGTTGATTGCGATACGGTAAGAGGCTTGCATTGTGAATTGAGAAAGCAGTCTTTTATTACTTTTGCCACATGATTTCCTGGACCTTTAGTGAAACCTCAATTTTATTCTTCTTAATTTTTATGACGCTTTAGACACGGATAATATCGATTAAAATTAATGATCACATTTTTTGGAACAGTCGTGATATCATTCGACGATGATGTTCTCATGCCGATTACAATGAATTAAACATGTTATATTATTATTATCGTTTGAGAAAAAACGATAATTATCGGTAATAATCAATCTCGACACAATTAAGCATTTCGAATCGAATCGAATCACTAATGAAATGAACATTGTTCCTTGGAATCCAATTGGTAGAGATATCCAAACGGTTTCTTTATTTGAGCACGTGACTAGCAGGTAAGAAACGCGTTACCGAGGAAAAAGGAAACATAAAATAAAAAGAACTCGACATAATAGTCCCCGCCCACTTCCTTTCATCCCACTTCGCGCACGCGAGAAAAACTTCGGCCGAAAAGTTTTCCCTATTCTCGCACACGTGGTAAACACGTGGTCTTGGGTGAAAAATCGTCCCCCGCACGCTCCTTGCGCCCCGCTCCCCCCCGCGGTGGGCCACCCACTCTTGAAGAGTCCTTCCTAACGTGAGGTAGGACTGGCCTGCATTTTCACGCGTTCCGGGGTTCTTTTTAAATTTCGAACGATTTATTCGAACTGAGAGGAAGTGTGTCGAATGTTCTTTTTCTATTTTCTCGTTATTGAGATCGTTAATAATCACATTTTTTGTGAAGAAAAGAACAAAAACCAGCCAAGTGCGAGTCGAACTTGCGCACGAAGGGTTCCGTACCATTATCAAACAACGTTAGACACAAAGATTAAGAATAAACGCCAAAAAATCACGGTTGTTGTATGGGAGCCAATTATTGATTTTATTTTAATTATTACTTTTTGAACTTAAACTTTTTTTGATATAGAACTAAATATTCTGTGGATATTTCAAGCATCTACCTGTTGCCGTTATTAATATTGAACAAAAAACGGCAAAAAATCATTTGTTGTGTGGGAGCCCACTTTAAATATTAATTTTATTCTCTTTTTAGTATTTGTTGTGATAGCGGCAACAGAAATACATCATCTGTGAAAATGTCAGCTGCCTAGCTATCACGAGATACAGCCTGGTGACAGAGAGACAGACGGACAGTGAAGTCTTAGTAATAGGGTCCCGTTTGGGTACGGAACCCTAAAAACGTTTGATACTATTAACGATTAAGTCTA
This sequence comes from Yponomeuta malinellus, assembly GCA_947308005.1. Taxonomy (NCBI): domain Eukaryota; kingdom Metazoa; phylum Arthropoda; class Insecta; order Lepidoptera; family Yponomeutidae; genus Yponomeuta; species Yponomeuta malinellus. Next base: position 5,699,273 of record OX371006.1, on the reverse strand, counting down.
CATTTCCGATGATTGTATATTTATCTCAAATTATTATTGACTCTAATTTGTAGTCATAAAAAATCGCATTAAAAACTATTATATTCTGATTAAAACTATATTTCCAACATTCCTTGGAAGTTTTTTAAGCGGACTTATCAAAATGCTTATTACATAATGAATACGTTTTCGTCTCAAGGCTTTTACAATATCTTCGTTCATTGTATAGACAATTTCCGGTTAAAACATAGGTCCAGCTAACATCGTCTTCGTTCGCTCGTACCACTCACGGAATGAGATTTGCATTCTAGTAATTCTTTGTAACAGTACTAATTTATTACTCGGAATCGGGTGTTTTGAACAATATTTGTTCAAGATAAAAAAATATTGTTCAAAACATCAGATTTCGTTCCTAATCGCCTATAGAATAAAACTGATTCAGCTACGGCAAAAATGATTTATAACGAATCACTCAGAACGTGAACCTAATTATCTACCCACATCTTGTGTTTCTTTTGAAAATTTTCTGCTTAATGCATAATTGTTTAAATTTCATTTAAGTGATGGAAAACTAACAAATGTTAGAGAGTTGTGTCAAAAAACAATTTTTTTTCTCTTTGTGCAGTCACCGCATCAAGATTGCAACCGGCAGCAAGCTGTTTTACCCCTACCTGAAGACGTCTTCCCTCCACAGGGACTTCCTGTTTGCAAGTGGCTCCGGTAAGTTGCACATTCCATTGTTTTTATTAAAACCATTCGTTCGGCAATGCATGTGTGTTCGAAGTTTAAATACAGCGTTAATATGACAAATATTTTTAAAGAATCCTTTTAATTTTGTGCCTTTTCACTGGTGGCCTGTCATAGTTCGATTTATAAATTGGCTTTCTAGTTTGCTCACCTGGTTTGGTTTCTTTTATTTTAAAACTGCTTCAGGTATAGAGTACATGTAATTCTTGTATTTACTACTTCATTTATATGTAAGGTCCTGGAGAATACTTCGTATTTAAATAAATAAACCAAATCTCTTTTGTTTCCCTCATAGACTTACATTTAAACATTGTAAGCAGTATTTACTTCATTAGCATTACACTAACAATCCAACAGTTTTCAGCGCCAAATTTACGGACTCGGCTTTCATACCAAACTGCATTAATCAACGTCAAAGCAAAACTGCTGTTTCTTAGAAAAAGGGCACTTATTTCCGAACTGGATTCGCGAACAATCGTACGGAATCAAAAGCGGGTCTAATAACAGTCGAGAAATAAAAGGGTTGCATCGCATCGAGCCAGTTTTTAATGAAATATTTGATTTATGCCCGTCTCCCGCATCAGGTAGCTTATTATAAGCATATATCATTAACCATTACATATATAATTAAACCGAAACTTAGCCTCGAGCTACCCCAATTTAAGCCGCTCGCCGCGTATTATAATTATAATAAAATTGCCGGTCGACTAACCGATAATAAAAACAATAAAAAGGAGAAAAAACTTTACTAAAATTATAACACATCTGATTGATGTATTATTTGGTAATTTATAGTTGGTAATTACATCGTGTAATAATACTACGATAATGCTACACTCCCTGAGGATTTATTAGTATTTATTAAAGTATGAATTATTGTATAATTACTGGGATGGAGCGTCCAAACTAAACAGCCCGGTTGTTTTAGGGTAGGATTTATGGGTGATTCTCTGAAGCGATCCGATAGCTTGTTTGCTTCTGCAATGTAATACGGGGCCTTTCGGCTAGCCGCTCCGTAATGCGCCGCATTCGCTAAGCAACTTTGTGGCTTTTTCGCAAAATTTTGTGGCGCGTCACGCTGTTCGTATGAGACAATGCTATGGCATACGCGGTTTTTTAGGCAGAATTGCTTTTGAAACATTTCATGTGCCTGCATTTTTGCGTACTTCAATTGTACGTTCATCATCAGCCATTTGACGCCCACTGCAGGACATAGGCCTCCCTCATGGTTTTTAAACATGGGTAGGTGGATGGGTTTTGCCATAATCGCCACGCTTGGCAGGCGGGTTGGCGATCGCAGTATACGGTTGGAATCTCAGGAAGGCGCTGCTGCCCGTCTCTTGGTAATGTATTTCCTTAGTCGCCTTCTACGACATCCACGGAAGGAAATGGTGTGACGCTATTCTTAATCCGGCGCCACACGGATCTTGTACGTTATTTGTAAGAAATTAAAACGAGATGCCTTGGTAACGAATATATATCATATGAACGTGTAATTTATTACAATAAATATATATATGATTGATTAATGCCAATATAATTATTTTTATGTAACTACCTATGGCATGGCAAAGCATGGCGCAAGCAAGCAGCTTTTATACGTCCCACTGCAAGGCACAGACCTTCTCTCAGCGAGAGAGGGATAGTACCTAATTGGTGTTTACCATAAGTGGTGATTAATCACCATTTATTTGCTACACGTGCCTGTCGCAAATTGGTGATTTCAAGCGTTAAGGTATGTGAATAACTCAGGCACCCGTGTTTCCTCACGATTTCTGGCACAGTTCGCGAGAAGTGTTACTACTTAAATCTTGGCCTTTACATCTACAATTTATGCAGCGGCCGGTGGCACCATCACTCACACTAGATGGGTAAAGGGACCACTCGGACGCTGCAGTGCCTGGGACTTTCTTTTTTTAGATGGAGTAGGCTTGCCCAGCACCTATACCATCCTGACAGCTTAGTCGGCCTAACCCACAGGAAAGACAAGTAAACAAAGTCATAGGTACATGACCGCACTTGGAATCGAACTTGGGTCTCGAGTAGTATTACTACCACAAATTTAAAAATATAAGTACGTATGCTAAGAAAACCATGTCATTGGGACATGTTACGATTCAAATCCACTGAGCTATCACTACACCGTCCTCCGGTGATTTGAGATCATGAGATTTGACTCTACCCCCTTCCCTCCCTAATCCTAATAAATCAGCAAATGTTGAATTACGAGCTAATCTTCGTGGTTCAATAAGTTGTCTAGTGAATAAACAGCATTAGTATTCCAACGAAAGACGTAATTTTGCTATGCCCAGTTTAGTTTGTCCTAACCTAACCCACCGACGAACATATCGTATTCGGAGTTGAATAAAACGGTTTTAGAATGGTTTCTATACCTAACGGCTTTTAGGCAATGTAGAGTAATCTACAAATCTACATAAAGTCTTATATTGGGTAGGTAGAGATTACGTTTGATTCAGTTTGATTTGTCTCTTGTGCAAGGCGCCAAATAACTCGGGACCTAGCTTGGACTCGGAAAAAGTAGGCATTGTTGTCGAATACTATAAACACAATTAAAAAATTTTGAGTGGCTAGGTTTAGAATTGTTAAAATATACTTACTAAACCATTTCTTCATTATCAAAAACTTAACCAATTTTCAATTTCATTTTTAAACCATCCATACATTTTAGGAAAAATAAAAATCTTAAAATACTACGAGAGTAACGGTCTGCTCTCCATGATAATTGATGTAATCAAACTAAATAGAGCATAATGTGGCAGTATCCCATTCTCATTATATCAAAAGAGTGAGACAGTGCTATATTATCACTCTCGTAGATTCGATACTCTATATCTGTGATGCTCGAGCTAATAATGTCGAGAAAGTGCAGTGACTGTGTGTGTCTGACTGGATTTGTAACAATTGTAAAGAAACATGTATTTAACCTCACGAGAAAATTTTTACAACGTTAGTCAACATCAACGAGAAAAATAAATTAACAGTGCTTTAAGTTTCCTGTAAAGCAATCACACAAATTATGGGTTCCCCACATGAATGTGTCACATCGGTGAAGTGTTTTAACTATATTAAAAAAAAACATTTTGGTCTCTGCCCTTCGAAATTTCTTTTGTTTTGATAGATAGACATAAATCAGAAAATTATTTATACGTAAACAATTTAAACAATGAATCGCTCGTAGCCCCGGCTGCCTGAGTGATCTTAAACGATCACGAAGGTTAAGCAACACAGGGCGCGTTCAGTGCATGGATGGGTCGCCGTCTATGCCTAACGCTAGTGCATTTTTCCGAGCGGTTCCGTGCTTCGCAAGGCACGTTAAGCAGTTGGTGCCGGCTGCCGTCGATAGATGGCAGTCGTTAAGCCAAGTCAGAGGCCTTAGGGCGGCTAAGACAACTTCTGACAGTAGACGAGCCACTAGTCTACAAGCCCCCACCAATCCGGACTTGGCCCCCGTGGTGGAGTATGGCCTATACCTTCCTCAGGGAAGAGACCCGTGCCCCTCGGTGGGGACGTAATGGGTTGATGATGATGAAACAATTTACATCCGGTTTTTTTAATGACGATATACAATGTAAGCTGCTTTCGAGTTTGTAATGCAGAAAAAACTGCACTCTGAGTGACTCTGACCATCTTATATTCTTTTTGGTGCACTAACCTGTGCTGAGGACAATTTTCAAAACCTATTTAGAGGCAAAAAATTCCACCCATGCCGTGACTTGAACCCGCGACCTCTGGCTAACCGTGCCAGCGCTCTCCCAACTGAGCTAATGGGCAAGTGCAGGCATCGGCAATATTTCGAGCCTCTTTACAAACTTACAGGCAGCGACATCTGGCCGAAGGAATTTACATCACTTGCAGCCCCGAGTCGGACTCGCGGACGACGTCGGACTTCCGCACGATTATCTATACAACATTAGACAAAGATCTAATTTGAGAACAGCTCCATCTATAGAAACCAACAAGAAGCGTTTAATATTGACATTTAACGACATGACATCGGCGCTGTGAAGGTTACATATATGGCCGCTAGATAGCGAGCGCTGTCTTTAGACAACGTTTGTTTTATTGAGCCCCCCTTAAATATTTATTTTATATTCTTTTTAAGTATTTTTTGTTATAGCGGCAACAGAAATAAATCATCTGTGAAAATTTCAATTGCCTAGCTATCACGGTTCATGAGACACAGCCTGGTGATAGACAGACAGACAGATGGACAGTAAAGTCTTTGGGTGCCAAACGGAACCCTAAAAAGGTGAATTTTGGTTGACCAGTATTATTGTACCCTGTAGGGGGGAGGATACTCTGTATAGTGAACCACTTCATTTTGTGTGTCTGCCTATATAGATCTAACCCGTCCGGTCTAATCTCCACCCGCCGAAGGCTCGTATCTATGTCAATGATTTATTAATAATTATAGACAAACGATAATTCCGAGATACATACCGAGAAGTAAGAACGTAAGCAGCTCAACTCATACACCATAAACACCCTCTACTCATAAAGATAATAGTTTTTATCGGCTCTTAAACATCTGTCTTAATGTCTCTAACGATCGTGTTATTGGTCGATAGATTAATGGATAAACGCACTAGAAGCTTGGGCAAATATAGCGAGAAAATTCTTCGTTTCGTAGGTTTAGTTGGGATTTGAATCTTATTCCAAGCGCCTTACGAAACTCGAGATTTCAGTGCCTTGAAATGTCTAGAAATATGCCAACCTCGATGATGATTTTCAGTTCTCAATTTAAACTCCCTTGGAACTACTGAAAGTTATTAGAAAACCACTGAAAAACTTTTATGGCTAAACGTGAAAAAAAAAAACTGAATTTTAACGGATATTTACTCGTTTGCTTTTCCATTTTACAATTTTCCGACGTTTCGGTAAACGAGTAAATAGTATGCGTTAAAATTCAGTTTCATTGTGTCTAGTGCTCGTGTTAACCTCAGAAAATACTGTGAAAAAAATTCAAGTATTATTTAAACGACCCTATCGTTTATCGCTTTGGGCAGCAAAGAAGTGGTCGTCAGAGATATATTAATCCAGGCTGGCTGGAAGAAATTTCTGTTGAAATAAGTCCGCCTTTACACGTAACTTTTATCACAACCCTGTGTTATTGAAGTTCAATTTTTGTTTTTATTGTGCAATAAAGTGTAACAAACAAACAAATATTGTATCACACCCCCTGCCCGAGATAGATAAAAGTATACGTATTGTTTTTGGACTTCATTTCAGTTTGCTTGTCCGTTTCCATATTTCATAACAACCTGTCAGATCTCATGAGGGTACCTAAACTGTCAGTCGTTTCATAGTTTGTAGTGCTCATGAATCTAAAAATTTTATGAATTTGTATGATACGTTCAGGAGATTCAATATTTTGTCTTCGCACTAAATTGCCGTTAGGTTGTCTGTTAAACGGCTTTCTTATTGGGATTGCTAACCCCTTCACAAAGTTAATAGATATTGCTATGACTTGCAGATGTGCACTACGGGTTTCCAAATGTTGGCGTTAAGCTATTAAATGGCCACAAATAAGTTTTTAAAGCACACTCGAGGGATATGTTACTCATTTCCTATACAGTGATGATTATGGATGACTTTACGAATGACGAACCTGCAACAGATTTTTGAGGCTAAGAAAAGTGATTGCTGGTGTGTGGCTATACATATTATAATCCTTACTAGTCCTCACTAATATTATAAACGCGAAAGTTTGTATGTATGTTAGGATGTTTGTTACTCTTTCACGCAAAAACAGCGAAACGGAACCGGACGAAATTTTGCACAGAGATAGATTATAGTCTGGATTAGTACATAGGCGAATTTATCCCGAAAAATACACATCAACATTTCCACGTGAACGAAGTCGCGAGCAACAGCTAGTATCTAATAACGCAGCCTTTAAACGTCCCAATTTCGGACACAGGCCTTCTCTCGGAGAGAGTATGGGCTTAATCACCATGCGTGCCCGACGCGGAGTGGCGATTTCAAGCGCTGAGTTATGTCTACATAATTCGAACAATTTTTTACTGTCGATAAAACTACGCCATCTAGTGGACACAGTAGAAAGCTGCTGCACTTGCCTGTTACAACCTGGCATCCGACATATTAATATAGCCGGAAAATTCGAACGCGTGGTAATTAAGCTCATACTCTCTCTTTGAGAGAAGACCTGTGCCATGCAGTGGGACGCATATTATCTAGGGTACTTAAAAAATAAAGAGTGAGTACCTACAGTGTAATATTATATGTGGTCTGAAACTTTGCTAGACAATACAATTTCGGGCACCTGAAATGAATTTTTTTCCTATATTTTGTTTTTGACAAAGAAAGGTGCTTCGAAAGTAAGTAATAAATTTTCAAATTTTATCAACCAAATACTAAATATATGTGTAGGATAACAAAAACATGTCTTAAATGTTTATAGTTTTACTATCTAGCAAAGCCTCAGACCACATTTGTTTATTGTTTTATTTAAATAATAAAAAAGGATAAAATGTGCGAGCGAGACATATGCTATACTCCATTCCACGAAACGAGCTCCCAAATAAAATCGTCCATGTGCGCCCATTGGCTAATGCGCGTGACTTTCAGATATCACAGGATAGAACGAATCATTTCTGATTTTTCTTTTTTCTCTGGATGCCCCAGGCGTAAAAAATATACAGGCCAGGGGCCTGTTTCACAAAACTACAATACATCGTTTATTATGCATTGCGTTGCCGAGTCTTCCTACTTGTTAAACTATGGGTTAATCGACTTGTACATCGAATTATCATAGTAGATAGGCTGGAGTAGGCTGGAGTTAGATAGATAGAATATTCTTTATTATGCACAGAGATTACATCAACAGAAATTCAATAAATCGCAGTACAATTGGCGGCCTTATTGGCTGAAACAGCCCGGGAATAGAAGGCCTCTGCCTTGTATTTTCACGTTACATTGTATCCAAGCTTCGTGTCATTTACATCGGGCCAGTATAACCTATCGCAGGCGACACAAATGAGCTATTAATTCGTCCATAATTAACCCCTATGATATCGCGTTGTAAACAACTGCTAATTAGAATAGCGAGGCACAGAGTAGACGCAGAACGCCCGCCTTTAAGGCTGTCCTTACGTGCAGCACGCTGTCTCGCTCTCACAGTTTAATAATTTTAGTAATTGTAATAAAATTAGTGTATTTGCGATTAATGTGGTCTGAGGGTTTCAGGCACACGTTTCTTATCCTGTACTAAGTTTTTGTTCGTAAAAATATGATTCCAAAATTAATAATTTTGCAAACAGCTTTTCTTTATAAAAAAACACGTATAGGAAAACAAACATATATATAAAATGTCCCTAATTTAATTATGCATCTAACCCTAAGACCACATTTATCAAAAGTCTTCTCATATTATTAAAATATTAAAAAAAATAAAAAAAATAAAAAAAAAAAAATGTGCGAGCGAGACAGCATGCTCCACATAAGAGCAGCCTTAAGCAGTTTAATTTCTGTGCTCTACATATCTTCTAAAAAAAAATAAAAATTTTCCTCATTTAAGAGGCCATGTTAACAGATAAATAATAGTGATCAAGAAAGATTCGTCTCTACAACTGATGCTTTTCATAATATCACACTTCGAAAAGTAGTTCCAGCCACGTGGTTTAAAGACGTTCTACAAATCGGGCGTAGTATAAATAGATAGATATAGTATTCTTTATTGTATGCACACCAGGATTTACATAATGAGAATTAATTAATAGGTACATCGAATAGGTATGACATAATATTCCTGTGGGTGCGGCAAATGCAAAATTGTACTGACTCAGCATGTGCTGAAGAAGCGAGTTACTCCAGCGCTGGTATTATGTCAGTACCAGATTCCTACTTAGTAAAGGTTTGGGGAGATGTTACCGTAGCGCGGAGATGTGGGAGATATATTTAAATATAAATAAATGAATATTGTGAATCGCTAATTAAAATTGTATAGATAAGTTGTTCAATTGATTAATAGTAAAATACATTTGGTGTTCATGTCAAATATGGCTAAATAATGAGTGAAATTGATTGATAAAAGCAAAGAATTAGAATGTCGAGTAAATAGAAAAATAATGCATATCTTCATTAAGTGAATACAAATGGCTAATAAACTAAATCACAATAAATATTGTGTAGTGTTCTCGAATGGAGACCACATATCGGCAAGCGCAGTGTAGGACGACCAGCCACAAGATGGACAGATGACCTCATCCAAGTGGCAGGAAGGCGCTGGATGCAGGCCGCTTCCAATCGGTCTTTTTCCAAATCCATGGAGGAGGCCTATGTCCAGCAGTGGACTTCTTGTGGCTGAATGACGATGATGACGATGATTGTGTAATAAATAAATTGATGTATCACCTACAGTAGGTGCCTATCTTCTGTAAATATACTTAATAGTTTTCAAAGTACAGTTGTTAACATTTAACTAATGTTTGACGTATCGTGCGTATTTTTCATGTATTGCACTATGGGTACCTATACATGAATGTCAAACCAACTTTTGTTTGGCGAGCAAAAATATTTTATACTTTGTCTTAAATTATGTTTTACACAATTTCACTATTACTTTCATATTTACAAACTTTGTAATATCACCACTTTGCACACGAAACCCACTCGATCGTCCTTTCAGTTTTCACTATTCAATAAATAAGTAGGTGTTGGCCGATAATGACGCATAATATTTTCTTAATTAACTCGCTACTACGTGGAAAATCACAATCTTGCGCAACGAATGTGTTTAACATAGTGCGGTTTCCTTCTAATTCTACACAATGTGGTGTACAATCCTCATTGCGTAACACCCACATCCCGTCCAGGGGCCTGTTTCATACAACTACAATTCGATGTACATTGCAAAGTCGATTAGCCACAGATTACAACAAGTACGAAGACGGTGCTACGCAATGTACATCGAAGTGTCATAATAGACTACATATTATAGCAGTTTTACGAAATCCAATCCTGGCATAAACGCAAGCCTGGCTTGTTCCAGTATTATCGTAAGTTGTGTAACTTGTTAAAGATCATCATCATCATCATAAATAACTAAGGGTTTTTTACTAGATGACAATAAGAGCCGCAGTAAGAAGCCATCATCTTCTCAGACGATGGACCATCTTTCATCCTGCCCCGCGCGCCCTAATACCTGCCCTCAGTCGATGGGCAAAACATACAATTTGTTTTGCCATCGACACGCTAGAAGAACTAAGAAAGCCTAGAAAGTTTTCTCTTTTTTCGCATTTTAATCTTTTCATTATTTTATTGGTGTTATGTCATAGTATTATTAGTATTAAGTACTCGCATTTATAAAGGGTTGATAGATACGAATGAACAAAAAAGCGAACTCTCGCCATCAAACGTCACACGGCTGTCCCAAAAATAAACACAGTAAGGGACATTTTTTTTTTCAAAACCGAGATATTTCCACTATTGGTTACTGGAACCAATTAGTAACCAACAGGGATATTTCTCAGTTTTGAAAGAAAAAATGTCCCTTACTGTGTTTTTTCTTAGGACAGCTGCATAGTCTGGCGACTTTCATCTGTATTGTATTATTAACTTAACACTGGATAAACTTACTTGGTATTGTATTATGTTATATATAAAAAACCCGTCTCTCTTTCTCCTTCGGCAACCTTTCCGTCACAAGGTTGTCTGGAAGAAATTGATGTTAGCAATAAGGCCGCCCGTTGTAACTTTCATATTTTATGTCTCTTGTTTCTTGTGTGCAATAAAGAATATTCGTATCTTATCTTTGTTATCGAACTCCTGCGAAGCGGCTTCACCGATTTTATGAAGTTTTTGTGTATATTTGGTAGGTATATATTTGGAGGCTAATTAATATGGCAGAACACCGTTTGCCGAGTCAGCTTGTGTTATATAAAAATAAGAAAAGATTGCTCCAAAATTCCTTTCGCGATTTCCAAGACCATTCCATAAGTTTATGTTTTGATTTTAAACACAGTAATAAAAAAAAAACACAATGGACAAGTAACTTAACTTGTACATTTTACAAAATTTTATAAAAATTGAGTGGTAGAGCAAAACTCGATTTCTTGACCACTGAATTTAAGATCCGATCAATTTTGGCTTATCTGCTGGTCAGTTCTGTTATTTTAGTGCTCAATTTAGTATTGTCTCTTAACCAATAGTAGCTTCTCAAAATATACTTATTTTTATTGCTGACAGAAAACATTTCATTGTTAACTGATAGTGCAATTTTTTGCTGATCGTAAAAATTTTACTTTGATATTTAGTGGGGTATTATTGAGCCTTTTTAAATCCCGCTCATTTGAAATTCCGTGATAAATATGAGTTGCTAAGACTTTTAACCGACTTAAAAAAAGGGAATAGGTACTAAATTCAATTATGTTCAACGATTCAACGAATGTTCAACGATAAATCTTCGACACTTTCTCTTTGTCCGGAGAAAGGGGCTAGCAGCTACCCCTGCTGGACCACCGTTGGGTGGTCCCATATTAATTTGGTCCAGCTTTATTTATGAGATCACATCGAACTCTTTTTTTCAGTGCGTGGTTATCTTGAAATCGTTTTTTTAACCGACTTAAAAAAAGGTGGAGGTTATCAATTCGTCGCGTATTTTTTTTAATTTTTTTTATTGGCTATGTTCCTCCATAACTCCGTCAAATCTTACCCGATTTCGACAATTCTTTTTTTGTTCGAACAGATATAACGTCCCATTGGTCCCATTTTAATTTGGTGAAGATCTGATGAAGACTTTCAGAGATGGAGAACGGAACTCTTCAATGGACAGCAGTAAATAAGCCCTAATGGGGCCCATTCTTTAGTAATATCCGTATGTTTAATAAAATAGCGTAAAAGTAGTCCCAAGTTTAACATCAAATTTTAAAGGAACGAATCATGTACAGTAAATTATGTTTATAAGGGACTTGTTTATTTTTCTTCCGCTCCTCCACTAAAAACTGAAAAATAAAAAATTTTAAATAAAAAATAAAAACCGACTTCAAAACACTACAGCACTAAAAAGATATGAGCAGAACATATATTTGGGCACCGACTTCAAATTATACTTCTACAATACCTACATGTATAAATACTTCTAATTATTTAAATTATTTCTATCTTTTTAGTGCTGTATTGTTTCGAAATCGGTTTTGATTTTTTATTAAAAATTTTTTTTAAAGAAAAGTAGTAGCTCTTGTCTTAGTAGTTTTATATAGTTGCAATCATAAACCTTTTTTCATTAACGGTTCTAACGAAATTCCTTTTATCTTGAAATACCTACGTACATTATTCAACATAGGTAGCTTACAAAATGGCTTCCGACGATACGTCATTAAACTTTTAAGCTAACCTGTGGCAGAAATTGCCCTGACCAAAATTTTACTTAAAGCATGGTAGATCTTATTACCCTCCTCATAAGTGCCACTTTCGAGCAAAAATCGGTATTTCTTGACGTAGTGTACTATTAAAATCATTCGATCAACATTAATCGCGTCAATTAGAGTGCTGCCAACGTTCATTACTGGCCCTAATAATATTTGTGAAACAAAAGTAATAATGACCTTCTTAATGTCCCTGTACACTAGCATAATGGAGGACTTTCATTAGTCGCTTTAATTTAGATCCTTTCATAAGAGGACACTTTGCTAGCTCCTGTGGTTTTTTTTTAGTAAAAACACTTTCGATATTGATGATTTTTTAGGAATCAATGAGTTTTCAACTTCATAAAAAAAACATCTAATCTTGGTCTACCATCAGTTTTTATTTTTTCCGGTGGGCACGCGTGGTAACTAAGCCCACACTCTCTCTCTCTAGGAGAAGACCTACCGCCCTGCATAAAAAATATTTTCTAAAAAGGCTACGTAGAAGCTAATTTGTTATTTTTTTTGTAATTAAACTTAACAAGATTTACCACGCTATGGACGCGTTTTATGTCACGGGGTATATTACGCTTATTTGAGGTACCGATGTTCTAAGTATACGTTGAAATTTCACCTTGAAAACGATAAGTTCCTTGGGGACAATTGTTTTTTATAGTGAAGCATTTTTTACGATTTGGCGATTTTTAAAAGACAAATTTTAATAATAGGTACCAGTATAATTTAAAAACTTATTTAGAGACTAACAATCCCACCCATTCCACAAGTCCTGGGACTTGATCCCGCGACCTCTGGCTAACCGTGCGAGCGCTCTCCCAAATGAGCTAATGCGCAAGTGCAGGCATCAGCGAAATTTCGAGCCTCTTTACAAACTTCTCTATATTAATGGCCGAAGGAATTTGGAATTCCGAATTTATGGTGGAATTTTTAGCCTCTAAATAGGTTTTTAAATTTGTCGTCAGCACGGGTTACTGCAATAAAAAATAAAACAAAAGAATATAATCATGTAGGTACAGCGATATCATTCCGATGTAAAAACCTAACTACAAAGTGGCTTACTCGGGGCTGCAAGTGATGTAAATTGCTTCGGCCAGATGTCGCTGCCTGTACGTAATACAGATAAGTATGTAAAGAGGCTCGAAATTTCGCTGATGCCTGCACTTGCCCATTAGCTCAGTTGGAAGAGCACTGACACAGTTATCCAGAGGTCGCGGGTTGAAATCCCGGCGTTAGTGGAATTTTTAGCCTCTAAATAGGTTTTTAAAATTGTTTTCAGCGCAGGTTAGTGCAACAAAAAAAAGTATATAATACCGGTATGTATAGTCTTTTCTTATCTATAGAATTCCATAAAGGAAAAAAACTCGACTAAAACGCGACTGAAAATTACGTTAGTTATGTACCTACTCTTTTATGCAGATTACTTTTTTTATTATTTAATTACACAGTGAAATGGTAATCATTCTCTCTGACATCAGTCAAAAACCCTGGCCACTATTTTAATGTTATTAAAAATAAAAACAAACCAAAAAAACATCAATAGCATTATGGAAATCATACGCATTACAATCGCTCGTAAACGCTAAAAACACTGGCTGGAAATCGTAAAAAGGCTCACGGAGACTTATAATTTGCGTCGGCCGAAAAATAAATAAATAGTAGAAGGCTGTATACACACCGAATTAAAATCGCTAATGACTTAGACCATTAAGTTAATCATTTTAATTAGAAGCCCGCTCTGGATGGCGTGCGTTTGTGCTTTGTATTTTCTTTTCGTGGCTCCGTTGTGGTTGAGCGGTCTCCTAAATGGCACTTACGGATCCTTGATACCAAACTATATTACCATTCACAGTGACATGATCCTTGCCTTTCTGTCATGTGGGTATTATGGAAACCGCTTGTTACATTATTTCTCACTGGCAAGATGTAATAACGTAAGAAACTGTAACTAATTAATTGTTATCTTGTGGGTTTATTTTATTTTCTGTTCTTCTGAAAAAAAAAACGTTATGACGAAACGTCTGTGGTTTTATTTTTTATGGCTGTGAATTTTCTAATGAGAATTGGTGTTATGATTGTAAAAAACTGGCCAAGTTCGAGTCAAACTCGCGCACAAAAGGTTCCGTACCATTATCTATACATTTGAATATTTCAAGCGTGTCCCTGTTACCGTTATTAATGTCGAGCAAAAAACTGCAAAAAATCACGTTTTTTGTATGGAAACCCCCTTTAAATGTTTATTTTATTCTGTTTTTAGTATTTTTGTTACAGAGCGGCAACAGAAATACATTATCTGTGAAAATTTCAACTGTCTAACTATCACGGTTCATGAGATACAGCCTGGTCATAGACGGACGGACGGACGGACGGACAGCGGAGTCTTAGTAATAGGGTCCCTTACCCTAAAAAAAACATCTACCGGGAGACGCACTCCCGTTGGAGGTTGGGGACCAATTCGGTTATCTTACTAAAAAAAAATATGTCAACTATCGTCATATTAACTAAAAACTATTAAGACATTTGAGAATTGTTTGTCTGTCAAGTGTGTTATTTTTTAAGAAAATCGTAATATTTTAATACACGCTTTTATTTTACTTCACATGTGAGAGTACCTAGCATGTGAGATGAAATTTTGCAAACCAGTTTTTGGTTCGGCTAGTTTGGTGTCAAAAGCCTTTTAGTGCATTAATGACAAAAGCGTGCTTTTAAACATGTTATACTTAACCTTAACTTGTTATACTTAACGACCTCGTGGCGCAGCGGAAATGCATCTGCATACCATGCGAGAGGTCCCGGGTTCGAATCCCGGCTGGTGACAAAAAAAAACCCAAAGTCTTGGATGTTTACATGTTTGTGATGTGGCTGTTTCTGGTTCCCACGACACAGGGTATCCTAGTGTGGGGCCAGAAGCAACGTATGTGCCTGTATGTAAATGTTTATGTTTATGTTTATGTTTAACATTTTTTTCAGAATAATTCTACTGTCCTGTCACTATCAATAGTTGTTAGGGGACTACCCGGTACTAACAAGCGTCACCAAAGAGATTTTTTTTTTATATTTTCAAAAAGTGAACGCCACAAATCTCTTTTTTTATATAGTCTAATGCGTCCGACTGCAGTTACCACGCGTGCTCGCCGCCGAGCTATGTGAAAAACTCAGACACCTTTTTCCTCACGATGCTTTAGACATTTTAATGTATTTTGTTTTATGGTGTGTACAATAAAGTGTTCTAATCTAATCTAATCTTTTCCTTACAGTTAGCGAATGATATTGCTACCATAACTTCACAAATGTACGTGAATTACAAAACAAGGTCATTGGTACGAGTACATGTCGGGGTTCGAACCCACAATCCCAATAATGGTGATAAATATTTTTAGAACCTAGGGCCTAGGAATTAGGATTTCAAGATATTATTGCCAAATGCGGCCGTTTTTGCCGGAAATAGATTGAAGTGCCAGGCCTTATATTCTAAAAGTAGCTATTAAAGTAATAAAGATTTACGATGCTCTCTTTCTGCAAAAACGTATTGTGAAAGTAGATATGATTTTTTTTCCATCGGTGGCGCAAGTTAGCACCGGGTCACCCCTTATAGTAAAAACGTGACAATAGTATCGTCATAGGAATTATCCAACATCAGAATAAAATACGCGTAGTATAGCAGAAGCTCAGCAGAAGCCTGTTTACCGTTTTAGGAGCCAAAAGCTACGAATGTTAGGAATTTATTTAATTTAACAGGTAAGGCAATTTTAATGAGTCTCACCTTCCACATAAACTGTTGCCAAAAGAAAGCAGATTAGTAGCTACGGATGACTACATAAATATATGACGACATGAATAAAGTTGGACGATTGGAATCGCTCAGGACTTGGTGTGCATATTTAGGCCCCAGGGTGCCAGTTCTCACAATAATATACGTATATTTTTTTATATAGCTTATATACGTCCCACTGCAGGGCACAGGGCTTCTCTTAAAGAGAGAACAATAAATAAAAATATTAAAAAATTCTTACCTGTCCATAACAAACACATCTCGATTGCGCTGATTTTTGCTTAAGTTAAATGCCGGGCATTATCTCAAAGAAGCGATACAAGAATACACTGACACACTCTAAAAGCTTACTCCAAAACCGCGCCGCGTCATTCGAAAAGTCCTAAATCCGAAAGGATACGACAGACAACTGAATAGCGTCTCATTATCCTTAATTAAATGGCGATTCTACGTCCGCCTCGCGATGTGGCGATGTAGGAACAGACAGAAGTACGGGCCTTACCTGTCTTAGTACGTATGCTTTTTATCGTATGCCCGTATCCAAAACGTATTTCAACGTAAAGTAATAAAATAGGAAGTTACATTCTGTCTGTCTAATGTCAGTGTAAAAAAATGAAAATGTATTTATTATCGGTTCAGGATTACAAAAACCATAAGTTTATGTACAATGTTATGCGCTATCTTCGGGTCGAATCTTAGTGTAGAAAATCAGTGCTGTGAGCAAAACTGCAACGTATTCTGAGTTCGAGGCCAATTTAATTTAATACGGTTCAGTTCAGTTTCATACTGGGAAACATTAGGCGAGACTAGCGAAGGACCGGATGGGTTGGCGTGAAAGAGAAGGGGCCTATGCCCAACAGTGGGCTCTGTTTATGGACTGATTAGATAGATAGATAACCTGGCTCTCTTATTGTTATTTTGGTGTTATTTTCTCTGTTTGATCATTTCGTATTAATTATATGTAATTCATATAACTAATATCACTGAATTTTAGTAGTTCAATGCCAATATCTATGTCTATGTGGCGTTAAAAAAACGTTTTTCTTCCTCACTTTTTTCTTCGACCAACATTTTTTTAACAAGTCATCCTTTTGCGATAGGCAACCCTTTAGTCCGTTGATTTAGAGATATGAAATTGACCTTTAAGTAATTGAGCATATGACCTTGAAATTTACCACGTTTAGTGGACGATATCGTCCGGACCGTGGTTACACGAGAGATGCAAAAGTATAATTAAATTTATTACATAATTGTCAATTTGATGTGTTTCGTCGTTATCATCATCAGCCATTTGACGCCCACTGCAGGACGTAGGCCTCCCTCGTAGTTTTCCAAGCTTCCCGGTCTTGTGCCTCCCGCAACTGACGCACCCAGACCGAGATATAATATATGTTTTTAAATATTATCCTCTACAATACGTAGAAATAAACGTTTGTGCAATAGAGTTATATTTACATTATTGTCTAAAACAGCATTGTGCGCCATATTTTCAAGATGGTGGTCGAGCGGTCCCTAAAGGTTCCTAGGCTCATACTTAGAATTACCTACTCTACATTAAAAAAAAAAACAATCTTTGCTTCTGTAACATAAGAAGTCTCTACTCAGTGGCCTACTTTATGTATATTATTTGTGTCCGATTGCCCTTTCTAATGTTTAACCTTGTAACTCAAATATTAATTTTAACTCTAAAGTTATATTTCCAAATATCTGAAGAAGCGCTTTGAACAGATAAATTATGATAGGACTTAGAATTACCTACTGTACATTAAAAAAAAACTATTTTTGCTCCTGTAACATAAGAAGTCTCTAGTCAATGGCCTACTTTGTGTATATTATTTGAGCCAGAACGCCCATTCTAATGTTTTTAATTCTAAAGTTAAATTCTAATGTCTGAATAAGCACTTTGAACAGATAAATTATTATAGGTCGCTAAAATTTGTGTGACAATTTCTGTTTGATAAGTTAACAGACGTTAATCAAACAGGTCGCAGTCTCGAGAAACTAGCTACACCAATCAAATCTTAACTACACAGACCTGGTCTTGAAGCAATTGTGTTCTCTAATTTCTTTACTCCACATTAATATTTTCGAAACCAGACTTTTTGGTACATCTTTCCTATACTGAGAATATGAGCACACATTGTCTTCTGTATTTGTCAGTTTATGTCACTGGCTGCAAAGGCGAAGAAAATAAAAGAAGGCGCATAAAGCGATGAAAAAACTATAGCAGTTGACGTTTTACGTCACGGTTTTCTTTAAATAAAACTTCAGTCAAAAAAGAATACGTTCGACTGAAAAATGGTTGCAAGTTACTTAAATAACCTCAAAAGTTGTTTTACGACACTTGATAACTTTTGAGACTAGACGTCGTAATTCAGTTCCATTAGTTCAATAAAAGACATTTTACTCGCTTTTTCGTGTGACCAAACTAAACTTTCTATTGGCCATAAAACAAAGGATCCCGGAGAATCTTAGCATTACCACTTGAAAGGGGGGTCGAAAGGAAGGGGGTGAAGTGTAATTATGTTGATTATTTAGGTCGTAATGCGCTGACTATCCCCTCGCTCCCACCCTGTCATTAATCGCCCCCACCTCCCTTTCTTACTGCCTTTATTATTTCGTTTCAATTATTTTTGTAATTATCTTTTTATAGCGAGCGAGCATTAAACTCGAAAAAACAACTCGACAGACATTAACCGTAATTAGAATCGAAATTACAAGATGTCAACGCCATCGTTGTGTGTTTTTTATTCGGCGCCAATTTTAATGTGTCGGTGTGTTTTATGTTACGCCGTTTTATACTAAGTAGTCTTTGCTTTAGTTTTAAGACTAATTACGAGTTATGGGTTCGTCGTGGGTTCAAGTCCCGGCATGTACCAATGACTTTGTTTTCTAAGTTACGTACATTTGTGAAGTTTTAGTAGCAATACCACTCGCTAACTCGGGAACCTTCAAGTTGTGTGTCAGAGGTGTTCACATACGTCAGCGCTTGCAATTGTCAATCCGCGACGGGCACGAGCGGTAATTAAGCCCATACTCTTTCTCTGAATAAAGGCCTGTAGTGGGACGTATATGGGCTACATGAAAAATGAGGTCGACACTGTCTTTTTCTGCTTTTCTTTTGGATAAAAATCCGGGCACTCCTCTCAAAGATATGACAAATTGTAGGAGCTTACATGTGTTTTATTATGTAAGAAAAACAAAATATCAATTTCATTGATTGATTGAGTTTAACAAGCAACATGTTTAATTTTTTTTTATTGGAAATAGTTCACACTTCAAATAACTGACAACTAACATCCGTGATTTTATTCCTTGTTCATTAATCAGACATGAATATTATTAATACACGTTTAAACATTGCAGTTAACGATTTAAACTAAGTACTATGGATATGAACACATGTCCCACTCACGATCATAATTCTAATGCAAATGCTTATTACAATAACCGAATCAATGTCAAAGATGTTTGTGAACGATTACCTCCTGCAATTTCTATAGGAGCGGATGGAAAAAAGTACATTTGTGATAATTATAACTTACGTCCCTTTTTATTTATTTAACGCGTGACTTCCAACAATAGCGCATGGATTTGCTAACCCTTTGACGTACCTTCCCGCTATTCAAACTTAGAACTTATTTACTTATTCCATAAAGCCTATAATGTTATAATCTAAGGGTCTGAACTAATGATCAGGAGCATTTCAAAGTTACGCATTGTTGTTTTTAATGTTTTTCTATACGAATGTAGGATCATAAATACTTTATTGCTGCTTAAAAGGTATTTTTTATGCGGATCAGTCGCTACAGCTATATAATAGCGCCGTCTTGCTTTATATGGCGAGTACGAACGAGATGGTGCGACTATTTATCGCCTTGTCGCGCTCGACACAGTAGTCATGGCCCTCTGGTACCTAATGCAATTCAGTACATCGTACAGTGTGTGGATCCATTAAACAATTCAGAAAACTGCAAAATCTGTACAGTAGTTTGATTCAAAATATAATAGTAGTAAATATACCTATATGAGCGGTGGTAGCCTAGTGGGTAGAACATTGGACTCGGAAGCGAGAGACCCAGGTTCGATTCCCAGTGCGGGCATGTAACTATGACCTTGTTTTCAGAGTTACCTACATTTGTGAAGTAATAGTAGCAATCGCTAACGGTGACGGAAAAACATCGTGAGGAAACCTGAGTGTCTGAGCTATTCACATACCTCAGCGCTTGAAATTGCCAATCCGCGGTGGGCATGCGTGGTGATTAAGCCCATAATCTCTCCCTGAGAGAAAGCCTGTGCCCTACAGTGGGACGTATATAGGCTGCTTATATAGATATACCTATATGAGCATCGCGAGTGACAAAAAAATACTATGGCAGAAGATTTTATCGCGTTAAAAAGAGTCCTATTCTGTATTCGCAAATAGTACAAATTCTCAAGCGACTGAGTGGGCTTTAATATAATAATATACATTTATTTGCACAGTTTTTATCTTAAGCTAACTACACTGATTGTTTATCGTCCTCAGTCCTGACCTTGAAAATAACAATGCTTTTCAATTGTTATTTTCAAGGTCAGGACTGAGGAGGTTATACATTGTCACTATACAATTCAAAATTCTGACCCCTAAACTAGATAAGAACCTGTGTCTTAGGGATGAATATCATACACAACTAGCCTTCAGACATCCCACTCCGGATGCAGGCCTTCGCTCAGACTGAGGGAAAGAGTTCTCTCGGGCTTATTTAGCACACATCATCATCATTATCATGCCATTTGACGCCCACTGCTTGACATAGGTCTCCTTCATGAGGTGTTTTGCCATAATCGCCACGCTTGGCAGGCGGGTTGGCGATCGCAGTATGCGGTTGGAATCTCAGGAAGACGCTGCTGCCCGCCTCTTGGTAATTGATTTCCTTAGTCGCCTTCTACGACATCCACGGAAGGAAATAGAGTGACGCTATTCTTAATCCGGCGCCACGCAAAAAAAAATTCAAGAATAGTGATCTCAGTTCTGAATAAATGCTTGCAAGCTTAATTTTGTTATGAAACTGCTAACATAATATAATTTTGCGAAATGAATGACAAAGGTGAACGAAAAGTGAACTATTTTATTTGGCCTTTACGGACCCACTTGGTAGAAAAGGGGCACTGTATAGATCCTCTAACCCGTGGTTAAATGAACAATATTCCAATCTGCTGTCTGGCAGTTAGCAAAAGTTAAAAAAAAACTAACGGACAGTTAATGTTAATGTACTGTTAATCTACTGTTTGTTTAACAATTTATTTATTTATTTATTAGATACACAAAGCAGTGTTACGGACATAAATTATAAACATTAAATGACATAGAAACGCTCAAATCAAACCATAACACCAAGACATGTGCATACAGCATGATAAATTACGTTTGAATTACATATTTAATAAAAGGAAGTACAAATACAATTACCATGTATTAACAATAAGTTAAGCAAACAAACAGATTGTTAGTGTATGAGAAACCGGTGGCAAGTCTATAAGGCGTCTTAAGAACTTTGGCGACAGCAAAGAGCTGAATAGCGCGTTATGTAGCAGCTTTAATGTAAAATAATATATACAAATCTCGTATCACAGTGTTTGTTGTCGAACTTCTCCGAAACGGCTTCACCGATTTATATGATTTTTTTTGTGTAAGTAATAGGGGTTAAAGTATGAAATTGCCGTTTTATTGCAATAGGTTCTTTGAATTGACATAGAATCTTCATGGTTTGAGGTTTTCGAATGAAACTTTTTTCAAATGGTTTCTAAGTTGTTCTTTTTTTTAAAAATGTGAAACATTTGAATATCGACTTTCAATTGTTTTTGTTATTCAATTTAGACAAGAAAGATGGATACTGCGAAAATTCGACTGATTTTTTAATAGGAGTTCCGACGCGGAACTAACGCGGCAGAAACAGCCCGCAATATCAATGCTGCGTTTGGAGAGGGGTCTAGTAATGAACGCACCGTGCGATTTTGGTTTATACGCTTTCGCGATGGAAATTTCGACTTAAAGAACGAGCCACGAGGAAGACCGCCCACACAGGTGAATAACGATGAATTAAGAGAGATAGTGGAAGCCGACCCTAGTCAAACTACCCAGGAATTAGCGGCATGGTTTAACGTTACCTTACCTACAATATTGACTCACTTGCGTCAAATCAATAAAATAAAAAAATACGAAAAATGGGTGCCTCATAATCACTCGAATTTTCGCAGTATCCATCTTTCTTGTCTAAATTGAATAACAAAAACAATTGAAAGTCGATATGCAAATGTTTCACATTTTTTAAAAAAAGAACATCATAGAAACAATTTGAAAAAAGTTTCATTCGAAAACCTCAAACCATGAAGATTCTATGTCAATTCAAAGAACCTATTGCAATAAAACGGCAATTTCATACTTTAACCCTACATTTAGTAGGTCTGAGAAAAGGTCCTAGATTACTTTAAAAAAAAAAAAAATTTATATAATACACAATTTCGCCAAACTGCGTAGCAGTTTGTTGGCGGTGCGCTCTATCTCTAAATATTATTTACTTATATTATACCTATATTATTTTTATACATAAACAACGTATACTTAAAATGTCAAAACAACGTTTGCTGAGTCAGCTAGTTCATGAGGTATATTCTTTTTGTTGCACTAACTGAAGACAATTGAGCTAATGGGCAAGTCAGTTGGGAGAGCTCTGGCACGGTTAGCCAGAGGTCGCGGGTTCAAGTCCCGGCATGGGTGGAATTTTTAGCCTCTAAATAAGTTTTTAAAACAGCCAGTTAAGGTATGTGTACAATAAAGAATGTTCTCACTGTAGCTAACTACTGCGTCACCGAGAATCTCGTGGGCGGCTGACGAATGCACGGGTGAGTCCAAGGGCGCGCGCAGGGGAATTCTTGCGGGGCGCGGTGTGCAGAGGCCACGTAAATATAATTCGTGCGCCGAGATATTCTCTTCCAGTTGACAAGTGACTTCACGGGCGGCTGACGAATGCGCTGATGCAGTAGGTAGGTAGGTATCTATCTATTTCATCTACATGTCTATTCTATTTTTTCTTAATTTTGATAGTGGTGACTAATGAGATACTACTACGAGTATTAAACTCGCATCTGTATCTCCAGGGATATTGTTGCGAGTTTTTTCGCTTTTTCGGCTGATATATCTGCTAAAATAATTACTCGTTATGTTTAATCGATTTTCAATATGTGTCCTACGTCAGGTCTGAATAGCTCATTTGGTAAAAGCGCAAGCTAGAGGTTACAATCTCGCTTCAGCCTTGAATTTTTGTATCAAATTAATGTTAATTAATAAGATTCGATTGCAGGTTATATATTTTAAACGAAAGATTGACGAAATAAATATATCGAGCGAATGTGGGTGGAAGGGCCGGTAAGGGCCGTCCCTGGCGGACATACTTCGATCAAATAGGGGATTTATTAGCAGAGGGCAAGATGAAAAGTAGCCAAAACCGGCGTGCGTGCATGCAACGACTAATGAATGTTGAGGAAGCGAACGTGATTTGTCGGATCGTGGCAAGAGCAGTCCCTCCGGATACAGGCGTGAGTTTATGTTTGTATGTATGTACCAACGAGACAGTCAATTTAAATAATTTTAAGCACTGAGTAAAATCCGTTCTAAACAGGATTTTGAACAGTCCCTAAGAAGTAGTCTCACTAAAGTTCGCCAGCCAACTGGGTCTGAACAGGCCCACGATTATATCAAACCGTAAGCCAGTAAGCGAAAACAGAGCTTGTTTATTCATTAACCATTTGGGGCCGAATATTTCGCTCCTCGCGTCATTGGCCAGGATTAAAATGTCGGACGAAAGCGAGAGCGAACAAATGTAGTGGCATAAAACGTAAATGGTCAGAAGACTGCTATTGACTGTACGGAGTGGACTGAAAGATTATGTATTGACCAGAATTAAGAAAAGAATATATGCGCCCAGGCAGGTGAGCAAAAATTACCACTTCACGGCTCCACGCGATGGATACCCAAGCGGAGATGGTGGGACGACCACACGACAAGGGAAAGCCTTTGCCCAGCAGTGAGACATAATTGGGGCAAAAAAAATGTTGCATTAGTTTCGACATATGAGAGGAGACTTTGAGGAAATAGTGGCGAATGAATATTGAGCAAGTTGATGGAGCGAAAAGTTTGTCAGAATCGTAACAAGTTGCAAACCTTTGTCTCTGCCAACCCGTCTTTGATATAATCTTCAAAAATAATGACAAGATTTAGTGACCTGCATTTCACGAGTTCTTAAATCATTTCGAAGACAGCTTAAAACATAAAAAAAAAACACTGTTTAAAGTAAGTGTTTTAAACACGACGTAAAACATACGTTTTCATTTACTTTAAATATACCATCTCTGGTTGGTTTTGATTTGATTTTGTTTTGAACTAAGTTTATTTTATATTTAGTATGAAACTGTACACAGTAAAAAAAAAGTTCGAAATAGTAAACTTCTGTAAACAGTAAACATCTTGATCCTAATTATTGCAACAAAATCACACGCAAAGAGTAAGGTTGCTCCCCAAGTTTAATAATCTGAGGTAAAGGGATTGTTTTAGAAACCGGGGATTATTTAACCTGCCCTGAGGAATGTTTTAGAGAAATTGTGTTTTCGTAAATATAGTATATTTATAGTAGTCTTCAGCCTTGACTTCAAACTTATCGTGACACTGATTTCTTCTTCCAGTCATCAGCGATTCAGCCTGGCTTTCTGCCACGTTCACTCTGTGACAAACCCGACACAAGTTGTAATGTGCCTGATTAAATGAACATGAATGAACGCGATAGTGGGGTGTTATTATTGATGGAAAACATGACGCGGAAATGCTTTTATAAACGGCTACACAGCTGGTATATGGATTCTGGTAATGAAAAGCGCCTATAAAATTCATTTTTAACGCAGAAATGTGACGGTTGACCTTCCCTATGAAAAAGAGTGACAGAAAAATGTGTAGTGTTACTTACAGTGTTATTTATAAAAAATCGATCCCACTAAAACTCTCTTAAGAGGGAGTCAAAGCGGGTTATCCCGTCGTGTAAAGTAATTACCAAACATACTTAATAGATTATTGATTGGAAAATGACGCAGGCTACTTTAGAAACGTAGATGTTGTCGTGACTTCACTCACGCTAATCGTGATTGGTTATTAGGTTTGCTTTCTTCGTTTAGAATAATATAAGAATATTCTTCACTGTACACTAGAGCACATGACATAAAAAGCTGAGCTGAGTTTAGCTGTATCGTCTCAGTACAATTTGGTCCGACAAGCTTACGACGATGACGACATCCAAGCTTATTATTAAACTTGCAGCGAACGAACCTGCTGCAGCCTTGTAATGTCAAACAAAATGCAATCTGGGTTGCACTTCAGCTGCTGTTCAGGGGCGCTACTACGTAAGTCCTCCGCTGTATGGGGTTACAAATAATAAATACATATTTTGACATTTTACAATCGTCAAAAGGGTAATAGGGCGGGGCAATAAAGATCCGCAGGCATCCAAATTTCAATAGAGATCGTGGTTGGAATTGGAGATAGCTGCAGCATGGGAACCAGTGCTTAAGTGCATGAGATCCCCTTGCCAGAAGTGCGACTGTAGATTTAATTTTAATTTCAATAACTAATAATCAATATTTTAGAGTTTATATAAAATAATAATTGCTTTTTTAGTTTGAATTTTAATTTCAATAACTAATAATCAATACATTTTGAGTTTATATAAAATAATCGTATCGTCAATTTCAATTCAAAAATTTGCCAAAATATTTTTGGAACGTAACTTAATATTTTTTGCCGAGGGTAGTAAACTAAACAGTTAATGTTTTCAAAACGACGCCTGTCACCTCAGTCTACCGACATCACGGCACTTGCAAAAGTACCGAAACGTCGGAAAGTTGTAAAATGGAAAAGTGAACGAGTAAATATCCTTATATTCTTTTTGTTGCACTAACCCGTGCTGAGGAAAATTTTAAAAACCTATTTAGAGGCTAAAAATTTCACCCATGCCGTGACTCGAATCGGCGATCTCTGGCTAACCGTGGTCCCAACTGAGCTAATGGGCAAGTGAAGGCATCAGTGAAATTTCGAGCCTTTACAAACTACTCTGTATTACGTACAGGCAGCGACATCTGGCCGAAGCGATTTACATCACTTGCAGCCCCGAGCAACCCACTTTGCAGTTAGGTTTTACCATCGGAATGATATCGCTGTACCTACATGATTATATTCTTTTTGTTGAACTAACCCGTGCTGAGAACAATTTTAAAAACCTATTTAGAGGCTAAAAATTCCACCCATGCCGGGACTTGAACCCGCTTACCGTGGCTAACCGTGCCAGCGCTCTCCCAACTGAGCTAATGGGCAAGTGAAGGCATCAGTGAAATTAGCCTGAGGTCACGGGTTCAAGTCCCGGCATGGGTGGAATTTTTAGCCTCTAAATAGGTTTTTAAGAGTAAATATCCGTTAAAATTCAGTTTTATTAAAAGGGTTAACGCTATAGTTAACCAGTCACGCCATAGAAGGGCAGAATATCGCTGATATGTCTGAAAACAAGTGAAAGTGCACGCCAACTGAAATAAATAAATTACGGTTGATCAGTCTACAACATGACGATCAACATGAACTGGTGGCCAGTCAATGTCACGGACTGCGCGGTTGAAAAGCGAAAGTGGAAACAACGTGTGGCTTGCACCGCCAGGCTCATTGATGTGCTCATCTAGGTATTGACGTCATCGATGTGACAGAAGTACGGGTTCAAAATAGATAGAAAGAGAGAGAGAGAGTTAAATAAGGTGCAACAAAAATAGGCTTGCACCGCCAGGCTCATTGATGTGCTCATCTAGGTATTGACGTCATCGATGTGACAGAAGTACGGGGTTCAAAATAGATAGAAAGAGAGAGAGAGAGAGAGAGAGTAAAATAAGGTGCAACAAAAATAGGCTTGCACCGCCCGGGTCATTGATGTGCTCATCTAGGTACTGACGTCATCGATGAAACAGAAGTACGGGGTTCAAAATAGATTGAAAGAGAGAGAGAGAGAGAGTAAAATAAGGTGCAACAAAAATAGGCTTGCACCGCCCGGCTCATTGATGTGCTCATCTAGGTACTGACGTCATCGATGAAACAGAAGTACGGGGTTCAAAATAGATAGAAAGAGAAAGAGAGAGTTGAATAAAGTGCAACAAAAATAGGCTTGCACCGCCCGGGTCATTGATGTGCTCATCTAGGTACTGACGTCATCGATGAAACAGAAGTACGGGGTTCAAAATAGATTGAAAGAGAGAGAGAGAGTTAATTAAGGTGCAACAAAAATAGGTAGAGATTTGAGAGGTTTGAAAGAAGAGCGTAGAGGTTTGGTAGGATCGTGGCGAGTGGCAAACCTTGGTCCCTCCCTATACCTCCGGGATACAGGCGTGAGTTTATGTTGTGGAATGCATGTCGCAAAAATAGTTAATGATATTTTGCAATGAAATATTTTGCATCAAATGATGCAATGAAAAGTATATTGTGTTATGGATTGTACAAAGTAGTAGTAATCTTTGTTGCAAAGCCGCCTTTAAACTAACTGAATAGAGTGCTCGTATGTAAAGGTTGATGTGCTGTAGACTGTACGCCAATCACACTGAACCTATAATTCATTTCATTTTATATCATTTTTTTCAACACTATCAAAAACAAGAAACTAATGATAGGTTTTGATATTTCTTCAATTAATGAGATGAATGAATGCCCTTGAATGAGATTGCTTTCCGTATTTCAATGATTTTTATGGACGGTTTATTGATATGTAAACAAAAGCTTTATGAAACAAAATGTCCCAACATGCGACTCAGTTCAAGCGAGCCGAAATAGTCAGTTGATTAAAACAGTGGACGAATCCATTGACGTGCCATTTAGGTATCTGTTATTATACTCGTATTTAGCGGGTGCGTTTTATCACGCTCGTCATCTGAATTGGTAGGTGGCAAAGAGATGAGTTCAACAATGGGTAGAATTGTTGCCTTAGGTTGGGCTTCGGTTTGATTCCAGGCATGACTTTTAATGCTTTTTAAAAATTCCATTTTGTCTTTTTAACAGAGTTCAAAAATAAAGAGGAGATTATCAGTTAGTCTGTATATTTTTAGGGTTCCATACCCAAAGGGTAAGGGACCCTATTACTAAGACATCGCTGTCCGTCTGTCACCAGACTGTATCTCATGAACCATGGATAGTTAGACAGTTGAAATTCACAGAACAAATACTATAAACAGAATAAAATATATATTTAAGCGGGGCTCCCACTCAACAAACGTTTTTTTTTTGCCGTTTTTTGCTCGATATTAATAACGGCAACAGGTAGACGCTTGAAATATTCAAATGTTGTATAGACAACGGTACGGAACCTTTCATGCGCGAATCCGACTCACACTTGGCCAGTTTTTTTCTTATAAATTTGAGAGCCTGTTAGATTTTTAAATAAATAACAGTTAATCGATCTTTTCATTTTGTTGAAAAAGTAACCGTAGCTGCGTATACTACACGTACAATGTCAACTGTACTAAATTAGATTAAATGATACGAGCACAAGCAACTCATGCAGAAATGACAGAGATCTTATTAAAATACAATAAACAATACTACAGCAAAACAGTGGAATCTACAACTGTGAGTCTACGCAACTCGATATCCATCTAAGCAGATAACTTAGGTACGAACTGCGGTGTCTAACGAATCAAAAGCTTTAACTAGAGTGATAGTAAGTCAGATAGTGATCAGAACGTGAAGACTCATCATACTCACAAAAACAGTACCGCCAAGCGTTCCGTCTATGAATAGTCTCACAGGAACGGTAGCGCAAAGCGTTCCATCTCTGAGTAGACTCACAGTAATTTTTGCGCAAAGCGTTCCCAGTGAACACACGCAGCGTGATGCCCGAAAGTGAAAACGCATTGTTATCTCGCTCCAAGCGGCCCAATTGACCGATATTTTGTAAACAACGCGGTAACCTCGCTTAATTTGTGTGTTTTATCACGTGGAAGCGTGCACCGGCCTTTTGGCCACTGGGCTCTGGAAACGTGGCTTTTAATTGTAGATATGCTTAAAGCAGTCCGAACTGCTGCAACCTTCGAGGTGTATCACAGGCATTGTAACAGACTTACTTACCGTTTCTCTTAAACTAACAATCTGTTAATACTGTTAACAGCTGTCAGTTGTTTATTTTTTGTTTGCGCTTTGACCAATTGACAGCTGTTAACAGATTGTACGAGAAACAGAGGGTTAATCTTTTTTCAAGCATTGGAACATGTGCTGAGTAAGGTCTTTACAAACTACCGCGCAGCCAATCTGTGCTGAAATGAAGAGAGTCATTGGTGAGATGAAGAGAGTCATTGGTGAAGCATTCGTCTGCGCATCGATTTTTGTCTTTTTCGATTTAAACTCACGACTATGCAAAATTACGCTACAAAATTTCTTGCAAGGACTGACGCACGATGAGACCGAGATGCTCCTGAATGTTGTGAGTTATGATAATTTAATAATTGAAGCTCTTACATACACAGCCTAAAATACAGGTTTATTCCTTAGGCTACGTTTTTACTCTTACCTATGTTAAAATTAATTGTGATGTGCACTTTTTATCTACGATTTTATGAATAAATCTTACTCCCTCTCTCTCTCTCAGAGAGAGGAACTTACAGCACAACGAATATTATTGCTGGCTTTTGCTGAGATAGACTAACAACTCTTGCCAGCCTATAGACTTAAAAATAGTATATTTGTACATGCTCTTTCTGATGTAATGTCTATCAATCAATCAATCAGCCCGTGTTCGTCCACTGCTGGCCATATCAATAGCTAGATATAGAAGGCACCCATACTCTCTCTCTGAGAGAAGTCCTGTGCCCTGCAGTTGGAGTATATAGGGTACATAAAAAAAAAGAATGCACGCCACTTCTTTCTGTCTTCAGCCATCGTCATTCAGCCGTAGGCAATAATCTGCCTTAGATAATTTGTATAGCGAGCTGGTGAATAAATACTTTAAAAAATCTATTTGAGACATCGCAATCAGACCAAGAAAATACAAAGCAAAATGTGCTTTATTTTCTGTAGCACACGTACACCCATATCCCAAACCCTTAAACCAGCCTTTTAGACTGTAAAATAACTTA
Organism: Yponomeuta malinellus; assembly: GCA_947308005.1. NCBI lineage: Eukaryota > Metazoa > Arthropoda > Insecta > Lepidoptera > Yponomeutidae > Yponomeuta > Yponomeuta malinellus. Next base: position 5,669,198 of record OX371006.1, on the reverse strand, counting down.
GAAATAAAAACAATACTGTAATAAACGCAACAAGCTTGTCTATGGACGTGACATCTTTCCAGAATAACACCCGACGCTAACGAGAAAACTTTCCACCCAATAAAAACAATTTACATAGCGCTCATTCGTCACAAATAGAAATAACATTAGTGCCATTACCGCGCATTTCCTATGCCCTTTACGATAGACTCCCTGTGATGTTATAAGCTATAACTTTTGTTCCTACTAATAAATGCACTTCAAAGGGAGACAAGTCATTTGTGTTCAAGTCCTAAAGGCACTAGCTCATAATTATTACTGCTACAATTATTACAGATAAATTTTAATTCGTCGTCATCACGTTTTATATTTCTAGTTCTAGTTAGATCTGGGATTTACGCACTCGCCCTCATATTTGGGCCATTGTACGTTGCAAGCGCTAAGGTGTGTAAATACATCAGACACTAGGGTTTCCTCACGATGTTTTCCTTCACAGTTACCGAGTGTTATTGCTAGTACAACTTCACAAGTCTACGTACTTAAAACACAAAGTCATAGGTACATGCCAGGATTCAAACGTTTCGTATTTATGGTTAGAACGTTTGGTTGAAATCAAAAGATAATTTAGGGACTGAATCAACTAAAGATTAATATTGCAGAATGAACTTCTTTCATCAATGTACATAAACAGCCCATATTCATGCGACCCGCTGCGGGACACAGGCCTTCTCTCAGAGAGAGAGAGAGAGAGAGAGAGAGAGAGAGTATGGAATTAAACACTAAGCGAGTCCACCACGAATTTTAAGCGTGGAGATTGGTGAGACTACCTCAGATACTCAGATTTCCTGACAACGGTTTCCTGCACAGTTATATTCGTAGATAAATAAATGAAATAAAAAAAAATAGTTAATTGAATAAAATTAAAAAAATAATAAAAAATTGCGGCCAGCGGCTAAATAACATGAAGCTTATCTTGTTTTATTGTTTGAGCTTACATCTGTATTCCGAAGGAGAAGGAAGAGACCAGGGATTGTCATTTTATTTTTCGGTTTTCGGTTTATTGGGACCTATTACTAAGACTCCGCTGCCGGTCCGTCCGTCCGTCTGTCACCAGGCTGTATGTCACGGACCGTGATAGTTAGACAGTTAAAATTTCCACAGATGATGTATTTCTGTTGCCGCTATAGTATTGGTTAATACTAAAAACGATAAAACAAATATTTAAGGGGGGTTCCCATACAACAAACGTGATTTTTTTGCCGTTTTTGCTCGATATTAATAATGGCAACAGGTAGAGGCTTTAGATATTGAAATTTTGTATAGATAATGGTACGGAACCCTTCGTGCGCGAGTCCGAATAGCACTTGGCCGGTTTTTTAATACATCTCTTATTTTAGACTCGCTAACAAAAATTTTATATTTCAAGATGAATACAACATTTTATTTTAATTTTAAGCGTAAAGACGTAGACAGACTTTCCAAAATCTATTACATTGTAGTTCAATAGAGTACTCACTACACTCCATTCCACGCAACGAGCTCCCAAAGAAAATTGTCCATGTGCGCCTATTGGTTAATCCGCGTGATCTTCAATAGCCACTGCATTTCTTAAGATCGTTTTACATGATGCGTTCTTCCCAGTACCTACGTTCATAGCTCTCGCAGTGCTCGGACGTGGGTGTTGGGGGCCGTATTATAACCATCGGCTAAAAAACGAATTAAAAAATTGGTTCGGGCAGATGGTCTGCTTGCGTTAGGCATGTTATTGAAAAAGTTGAACCTGTATTTGATCGTTCTGATCGAAATGCAGAAGACATAATGGAATCGTTCATAATTAATGTAGGTTCACTTGCAAGTTCAGATTCCGAGGGCGATGACCTTTAATAGATATACCAAGTTTTTTTATTTAGTAAGTAAGTTAGAAATAAGATATAATATATCACCCGATCATTAAAACTGATATTCTACGAAAAAAGTAGTTTTTATAAAAAAATCATTATATAATGCATAGTTTGTGAGCGCCAGCATGTAACCCTTCTCTATGAAGCGGACCGTCTTCGCTTATTGTTTCGCTTATCTCTAGCTGCGCTCATTGTCCAATGAGATGCGAGTATTTATTCCCTAGGAGTTCAACTCGTGGAACGGAGGATAGGATTTTAATACGTTTACATCACAAAACAAAATAAACAAATCCAGATCAAAAAGACAATCGACGCTATCTTTACTCATAATGTGGGCGATTAAAGCAATGAGTCAGTGGTAAAATATGCAGTCATAAATATTAAAAAAGCCACCCTATAAATCCAAAGTGTGTGTCTTGAAAGCACTCTTTTTAATTCAACCCCGTGTGAACTTAATCATTAGTTTGTATTAAACTTTTGTTCTTCAAATGAATTTTGGCTTCAACAACTGGCACGTGCGTGATTGTTAGAAAAAACAAAAGAAACTCGTTTACGCCAACTTTTATTTAAAAAAAATAAAGGAAACGCCAATGAAAACAAACTTATGCCAGTTCCCACTTTGGAGCAAATGTTTACTAACCTAGTTTGTGTGATAAACTGTATGAAATTGGTAATGTAAATTAATGTAAGCTTAATATTTTCACCCGTGTACCTAACGCCTAACGCAGTAAAAAATAAATTTCGAAGAAGGCAGTTTATTTCAGCACTCCACCCAACGAGGTCGCTTTACGAATATGACACGAGCCTGGCCATTATTATACAGCGAAAAAAAAAAACAAAAACCAACATAGCCACTGGCCGCCGAAAACAATAATTATAAAGCGGGAGTAATTCTAATTTCGAATTCAAATTAAAGCCGCTTAATGTTCGGGAGCGACCCCGAAAAAAAAAGAGTTGACGACTACGCGCCGAGGGTGGTAATTTTTCATTAATTTAAGTTCACCATTCCCTGTTTTGTTTGCTTTTAATCGCATTTCTAATTAATCCCGCCGAGAATAACGTGACAACTGACTGCTATACCGTTTTTTCGTCGAATCCGAGTATAGGAGCAGATGTCGGCCTATTTCCATTTGTTACCGAGATTAATGATTCTGTGCAATTGTGAATTTTTCCAGTTTGGAAAAGGCTTTTGTTGTTTTTAGAAGCAATTTGTTCGCTTTGCCTTTATTTAGGCTGGGCGCAGTGATGCCCTATCGCCACAGAGAAGTCCGTGGAAAAGGGTCACGCAAGACTACACGCAGTATTATCTACTTAGCAAAAAGATAATGGCATAACCTAGCATACTATTTCACGTAACTGCTTGTACCAACTCTCCAAAAAAGTTTTTTCTCCAGGTTTTTACTGGGTATTTCGGAAAATCCAGGTTTTAACTGCCTCACTGGTTTAGCCGTTAAAGCGCTTAACTACCAAAACAGCGGTCGTGGGTTCGATTCCCACTGGAGGCCGGCGTACATTTGTACAAATGGCTTCAGTCTGGGTGTATTTTTATTTTTGTGACGTCCTTGCCTGGTTACCATAGCACAGGGTATCCTAATTTGGGACCAGTTCAAGTGATTGTATTGTGTCAAAGTGTTTTTTTTAAGTCTGCGTCATTTCAATAACACTGCAGAACTGCTGATATTGTTGTAGTGATTTCAAAGTTATTCCCATTGCAATAATTTTTATCGCTATTTTCATTACGAATAATTTAGGCAATGATTTTTTCCTTTTGGGTTAGTCACTAAACATTACGAAAAAAGAAGTTACTTTCTATTTTTAGTGCATTATTCTATTTATTCGATAGTCGACTTTTTTCTCCGCTATCACTAACAAGAACTCCTCTTATTCGTCTGCTTAGCTTTGATAAGCATCAAAATAGACGATTTGAATGCTCACTCGCTCAATCGCGGTATCTGATCTGTAAGCGGCTTAAAATTGCATTACTATAATTACAAATCGTAACGAATAAACACATATTTGCTGGCATTTTTGGGACAAACATTAATCTGACAGCTCTGTAAACCTGAGTTAATTAACTTTAATATTTCAAACACATTTCTTAGAGTCCACATGACCTTTTGTATGCCGAATCTGAGTTAGTCGCAATGCCTTTAATACAAGAACAGGCCGAATAATTTTTTTCTTCAATATACGCGTGTTAAAGGTCCCGTGAAGTATAGGATTGATCTAATCTTTAATCAAATAACTTTCACTATAGAATCAGCTCCGAAATTGCCAAAAACATATCAGCATTTTAATAACTGCTCTAGGGAATGTATGAAACAGCTGATATCAAGTAATAAAAGCTGCTTTTGATAAACGTTGTTTAATAGTAAATAAAAATAACTTTATAGACAGAAAATGTTTTTAATATTACAGTGGTATGGTTACACAGTGACTACCACACAAGGTCGAGCCTGAATCGTGGCTTTCGGGGAAACGGTTGCTAAATTGTTTTACTTTGTGCTTATATCATAGGAGCAGGTATAATAAAAATTTTCGAAAGTTTCGTTACTAACAAAAGATAATTGTTTCAATTACAACTTACGGCCTAAAAACTATAAACAAAAATAAACAAATGAGCACTCACTACACTCCATTCAAAAATAGATGTTAGTTTGTTATAATGGGTGCTAACCTTTCTATATCGCTGCAGAGACGCGCCGTTTTTCGAACGTCATTTTATTTAGAAACATCAACATCAAGTTAATAAGATCGAACATTTGGACACATCAGAAAAGTAGAAAGTTTTTGTTTTCTTACACACCCATCTACGAAATTCCGGAGATACCTGCCGTCTTTGTTTGATTCTTTTTTAAATCCACTCATTTTCAATTAATCAATGTACATAGAGATAATAGTCAAACTAATTTCTCGACGAAAAATCATTACTTCCTGTTCAAAGCACAGCCCTACACAAATGTCATCAAAACCCGTAGGTGCGTTCACATCTTCCAGACCGAAAGGCAGCGTCTAGGCTGGAATCAAGAGTGGGTGTCCTAAACCAGTGTGGATACTGCCCCCTTCGACGCATTATAAACACCCCCTCTGGACAGGCCCACCCCACCGCCCCCGCCCGAAGTCAAGGGGTAACTAACACGTCCATTGTTGTTCTGTTAGTTTCTTGAACAAAGCGGTGTTTGTTCTGGGTGCAATTTTTGTGTTGTCATCGAGTTTAATTTGGCAACTTAAAAGTGTATATAATTTCGTGAGTTAAGTTTTCAGATTATATTCACAGTGAGGAGAAAATCTTGTTTATATGTATCATCGAATTATGGGAGTTCAAAACTTTATCATCATCAGCTATTTAACGCCCACTGCAAGACGTAGTATTTCCTCATGGTTTTCCAAGCTTCCCGGTTTCGTGTGTTGTTAAAAACTACATTATCAAGAAAAAAAGTTCTAGATAAAGCAAGTGGAACATTCTCGTCATCTACACCTTGCTCACAACTTTTTAGCTGTTGGCCTCTTCTTTTTGATCGTTTTAACCGACTTCAAGAAAGGAGGAGGTTCTTTGTTCGACGTTTATGTTTTTTTTTTGTGTAATGACCACTGACATTCGCGTCATCAGTATATTTTATTTGACCCTGACAAGATATTCGCTCTTTCGCCACATGCGATTCAAGCTAAACATAGAACAACTGACCTTCGAGCCGGACTTTAACGAACTGTAGCTTTTGACGCATGTGGAATGGTTTCCAAATTTCGATTCTGAAAAATTTCTCAATTAAAAACAAAAAATGCTAGTCTACCCTAATACGATTGAAAGCCACTGGAACTCCTAATGCACCGTAACATATTTTGATTTTCATTACCGAACTTTGCTGTTAACCAGAAAGCATATTACGAAAAAAGTATTGTACAAAGTCAATATTTGGAAATTAAAATTAAAATATTATTATACAGTCGACAGCAAACCAAAGTCAAAGTTTCAAAGTTGCCCGTTACAGAACTGAATAGAGTCCAATGATAGAAATATAGATAAAATAAACATCTACAAAAAACAGCACAAATAACACAAAACTAATTGTATAGCAGGTAGACAAAGAAAAAGACGATACCACAAAATCCAAATTAATTAAACACCACTAAACAGAATAACTTGTGGGCGTCGTTGATCTGCTGTTGCCCAGAAGGCATCGTAGACACTTTTATTTATAGTATTCGTAATAAATACATCAATTTACGAACCTCACAAACCCGTATTGTTTCAAACGCACCACGCATTCACCTACACCCCTACTCTCCTTGCACAGATGACAGATAGCAACGCAAATAGTTCCCTTAAGCCAAGCTGGACGCTGCCAAAATCTAGCCGTGCCTGTCGAATATGATTGCTCCTAATGCGTTAGGGGGTAGGTGGTGGTGCCTAAGTGGGGGTGCGGGGGCGTGGGGGATGACTGCAGGATGCGTCGCGCCGTGTTCTGACCGAGCAGTAAGTCTGCCTTAATCCTAGCGGAAACGCGGAGCCCCCATTGAAGATTCTGACGCGCACGGCCATTTAGGCTCGGGATACGACTAGCCTCCGATCACGTGGCAGGCAACTGAGGGTAATACGAAAGCACTGCGCCTGTGGCGAAATCCTCTAAAGAAATTATCGAGTTCTAATAATAACTTTCGCACAACACAATCACTTGTCTTGATCCCAAACTAGGATACCCTGGGCTGTGATGTGGCTGTGGCAAGACGTCACGGACATGGAATAGGCTATTTATTTGGATCACAAAATTAAGCGACAGTGTTTCATTCACTACTTTAAAAATACACTTGAAGGTTTTCTTAGCTGATTATGTCAAAATTTAATTGATGACACATAGTCTTTTGTTATTAGGCGGTCGGTCAGTTATCTAACGTTTTACGTCAATTTCTTTTATTATAACTGGTTCGTTGTTTTCGGTAAGGGACGCCCCAGGGCAAGACAAAAAGTACTCGAATGTTGATAAAGCAAAAGAAGCTTGTCAGGATCATCGAAAGTGGCAGACCCTGCTCTCTGCTTACCCATCTGCCATACAGGCGTGATTTTAAACCATATGCCAGTTTTCTGTATAACTACCCAACTGAAGCACAGAAAACGACATCTAACAGTTTAAGTTTAATCCTAAGACTCACCCGGGCGTCTCTCCACCGTGTGCTCAATACGCAAGGCTTAATGATGTTCAGCACTGGTCACCTCTCTAATATGACTAATGCTCCTAAGCCTGGGGTCACCAAAGCGTTCCCGTTTGGTCAACTCCTAGTAGGGGGACATTACAAATTAATAGGACAAAGACCGGCCGCAGATCGGAGCTAAAATTTATCGACACCAGACACTTATGGACAACACTAGGTACTGTGTTGGCAGTAGGCACACGGTGCAGTCAGGCAGGCATGGCTGAAGGTGAATTTTGGTGTGAGGTGTAGTCTTTAGGCTGTGTTTATTTTATGATTGAGGGCTAGGTATTTGGCTACATATTTTCTAACTACAGGTTGTTATAAAATAGTTTCTCTTGTCTATCTACACATGTCATGTACCTACGTCTATTGATCTGATCTCAAAAATTCTTTCACCAATATTTAAAATGAATCTACAGCAAGGACACGGGCTATAGATTATTGAATTGCAGTGAAAAATTCTTTATTGCACGGAAATTATTTCGTACAAAGACCAGCATAACACTTGATACTATTTCCTTCAGGATTAGTGTCGACAGCACATCAAACTTTACATGAGAGCACTCCGTTAAATTACGTTAAATAGGACTTTCCAACAAAAATTCAAAGGTTAATCTTTTCTCGACTGTACAGTGAAAACAAACACATTTTCCTTCTAAGCTGTACCCTTGACCTCTAGTGCTCAAACCACCTCTTATCCCAACATACAAGAAAGGATGCAGAGCTAACATTTTAAGTCGATGTATATCTCGCTGTATATGTACGAATATATCTCGGTGTGTATATCTAGCGGTGGTAGCCTAGTGGGTAGAACATTGGACTCGGAAGCGGGAGGCCCAGGTTCGATTCCCAGTGCGGGCACGTATCTATTACTTTTCTTTCTAAGTTATTTACATTTGCGAAGTTATAGTAGCAATACCACTAGCTAACGATGAAGGAAAACATGGTGAGGAAACTTGGGTGTCTGAGCTATTCACATTTTACATACCTCAGCGCTTGAAATCGCCAATCCACGGTGGGCACGCGTGGTGATTAAGCCCATATTCTCTCTCTCTGAGAGAAGGCCTGTGCCCTACAGTGGGACGTAAACAGGCTGCTTATGTTTATCTCGGTGTTCAATAAACTGTTATCTATCTATCTATTATTGGACAACGGTACATATTCCGTTCTTCCCTTCCAAATTTAACTCTCTATCCTTACTCTTAATAACTATTTTTTTCATAGAAATTGAGTCAGTATTGAAAAAGGGTCTTATTTCGGGCTGTTTCAGAAAAGTCCGGAGAAACTTGTAGGTGCTATTCTATGCGCAGGCCACTCTTATTAGGAAAGTTAGTCCAAAATTACCAACGAATACTAGCTAGTTCATACGTTCGCTAAAGCAAATATCAACATGTATTACTCGGAAGCGAGAGACCCATATTCGATTAACTGTGCGGGCATGTACCTATGACTTTGTTTTCTTAGTTAAGTAAATATGTGAATTTATAGCAGCAATAGCGCTCGCGAACTGCGAAGAAAAACATCGTGAGGAAACCTGAGTGTCTGATCTATTGACATACCTCAGCGCTTGAAATCGCCAATCCGCGGTGGGCACGCGTAGTGATTAAGCCCATACTCTCTCTCTCTGAGAGAATGCCTGTGCCCTACAGTGGGACGCATATAGGCTGCTTATGATGATGTTGATTACGAGTATTGAACAGCTGTTATTTTCGTTTCCGATATTTCAGAGTTTAGTCTCATAATTAAATTTGTTTATATCGACTAGAAGAATAACCCCCTTTGGTTTCACCAGATCGTTTTAAAATACCTTATCTATGCTCTACACTAATATATTAAAAAGAAAAAGTTTATATGTTCATATAAAATAAACAAAATTTTTTAAAGTTTGTTTGTACGGGGTAATCTACGACTCTACCTATCCGATTTCAAAAATTATTTTACTAGAATTCAAAATAGACTTTTAGGGTAGATATCGGCGATAGGTTAATCCGTTAACCACTGGCACTGCTAATATATTAGAAAGAGGAATAGTTTATACGTCTGTATGTTGGGGATAATCTCCGAAACTAATTATCCGATTTCAAAAGTTTAAACGGGCGTGCGTGCATGCAACCGCTAATTTATGTTGAAACAAAAGAGGTCTGTAAGAATCGTGGCAATTAGTGTATACCTAATCTCTGCCTAACCCTGTGGGGTCCAGGCATAAGTTAATGTAATTTAATGTAGTTTGTTCTTGACCTGTAGTGCTAAAACAACCTATTTTCCGTCACAAGGTTGTCTGGAAGAAATTGCTGGTAGCAATAAGGCCGCCCATTGTAATTTTTCAGTGTAACTTTCATATTTTATGTCTCACTTCTTGTGTGCAATAAAGAATATTCTTATCTTATGTTATTTTTATCGACAGACGAGTCGGGATGCGAGGCTGATATGTCGGAAGGCGTGGAGGTGGGCCGGCGCTCGCCGCCCCGCAGTCAGCATGAACCCATCAACCTCAAGAACGAGGTAAGTCGCGTTATGTCTTACAGATATTAGAGCCAGTCATTTTTGTGTCGTGTGACAGATATGCCGTATCCGAAATCGCATTGAGTTTTGGGTGGATTTTCGATCACTTAAACAGATATCTTCAACTAACGTAAATCCAGCTAAAAAGCTCTTGGCCATTTGAAAGGAAAAGATAAGACATAAAATATATATTGTGTTTTCTTGTGCATGAGATGTCAAAAAAATGCTTCTTTTGAAGACTAACTCATTGCAGTTAAATTTACTTTCTATATCATCTATTATGAATCTATTGAATATAACATCTAGGCGATTGAAGTTAATTAAAAAGTGTTCTTAAAAGTCAACTTCTTGACATTACCTATCAGTCCTTTAAATACTCTCTATAGTACTGTGTATTTTTAAATTTTGTATGTCATGTGCTCTAGTGTACAATAAAGACTATTTTTATATTATCTTATCTTTTTCTAATTTCTATATGTCTATATTTCTAAAAAAAAATTGCTGTCAGATTGAAACACATTTTCCGAAAGGATATCAATTACGCACTGTGCGTACAATACGATTAAAATCAGTTAACGATTCGGATTTTCTCGGATATCATCGCCTAAATCCCGAGACGGAAATGACACGAAATACATTACCGCGATTTCTTTTAGGTAGCATTCAATTTGAAGTATCATAAACGCAATGTATAGCACCTGCCAAGATGACATTACTAACCGGTAGACCTAAGAAATTTATTATGCAGAAGTGATCGCAACGCAGGAAGCTCTTTAAATCTTTCATGATAGTTATATATCATTCGTCGTATCACGCAATAATCAAAATCATCCATTTTTAAACAATATTTTTTGCCGAGCACTTCTTTGGATTGTTGATCTTTAGGTGACTCATCTGAGAGCTTGTCGTTTTCCTTAAAAATTTTTAACACGCAGCTTTTCAAAACTCCGGTTGCTTCACAAACCCGTTCCAAAAATTTTTTATGATAATTACTTTCTTCTTTTTTAAGTAAATTAGCTTCTTTTCTAAAATAGTTATATACATTATTTACAATTTCACGAGATTAAGCAACAATTTTTTTACCACGCTTTAAATTTGTTGAAGCCATGATACATAACTATTGTAAGTTAATTTTGATAAAATTTGATAGAATCGAATATTTTCACGAATGAAATTAGCGTTCATAAACATAAATGTATCATATACGTCAAACTGTTTTTATTGACACTAAGAAGTCATACTGTCAAAATAGTCAATTATTTTTCTTATTTCAATATAAAGTGTTAGTTTTGAGCGACAAAGAAGGTTTTCTTGCTCATATCGTTCTTGTATTGTATTCAATAAGACAACGAGTAATATAATTAAAGGTCATATCTGTAAATTGATAACTCTATGTGAGAGATGAGGGATTCACGGCAATTACCGACGTTGGCCGAATCGTTAACTGATTTTAATCGTACTGTACTGAGTCAAATTTGAAAAAAATACCTATTCTGTTTGAGCGACAGAAAAGCGATCTTTTGTCTTGTAAATCTGTGACGCGAAAAAAATGCATAGTGTCTATCTGTATTCTCAATAACTGGTTGTGTATCTGTGGTCTCTCCCTTTAACTCTTAACTCTGTACTATGGCGATAAGGTAAGGAAACTTTGTTTAGCGACATGTGTTTATAAAGGTTTTTTTCTATGAGCTCTAAGGAAAGTCCACCTAGCTACGTGAAATGAGTTTCAATAATAATAACATTTCAAAAAATTTTAGAATATGTGAGTGAGTTTAATACCAGAGTTAATAGCAGTCTTAACAAAAGTAAAACATAACACAACCTCTTCAAGTAAAAACAAGTATTCAAACGTTCAATTTCAACAATTTTGGTCAGCTACGCGAGGCTACGCTCGTAGACGCTTGGCGTAGCACTTTGCTACGCCGGCGTAGCATGGTGCTACGAGCTTTTTCTTTTTCTTTGCGCTGGCACCGGTGATCGGAGAAAGTTCCACTTCGATTTCATTTTGCTTCACTTTAGATTAGCCTTATTTTGTTCACACGCTTCCATTCTCTACTTCCAATTGAGTGGGGTGGTTTTCAAGTTAACTTTACTTTTGCTTGCTGCTAGGTTTTCGTTTTTTCTTAGGAACTAACATTTGTAAAGTTGGTATTGTTATTGTTATCTATATATAAAAATATATTGCTGTTCGTTTGTCTCGCTAAAACTCAAGATAGGCTGGGCCGATTTGGCTAATTTTTCTTTTTTTATATTTGTAGAAGTAGAGGGAAGGTTTAAACGGCGAGAAGAAAAAAAAGATTGATGTAGGTGATACGAAGCCTGCAACTTACAAATCGTTTCTTATATCTAAGTAACGGTATGCAATTGGCAGTCTAAGCGCTTAGAGCGATATTTAGGCACAGTTTTAGGTATATTTTACACTTAAATAAATGTCTTGAATTTGAATCCATTCTCACTTTTCGTCCAACTTTCTCTTTCTCTTCTTTTTATTCATGTAATTAATTACATTTTTTATGTATGTTTTCCATAATATTCAGTTTTTTAATTTTAATGGCTTTCAATGCTCACGATGGGTCTAATAGCGATTGTTTATTACGTTATCTTATTTACCGTTATTCCTGACGTTTCAACGACGTTACAGTTATTGTAGTCTCATAGACTGAAGTGACAAGTACAGTCAATTGTTGTAGTGGTCTACTTTCAAGTCACTTATATTTTTGCAGCACGCCGACACAAAATTGTTACTTTGTTGATATTCTCATGTTGCAAGTTATTCTCAAGGTATTTCTTATATCAAGTAATATGGAGTGCGGTCCTTTTTCACTTGATTAGGCACCTCAGCACTTGCTTACGTACAATGGCCCAACTATGAGGCTAAGTGCGGAAATCTCCAGTCGAACTAGAACTAGAACTAGGCAAAGCTAAGAAGAAGAGTTAGTAATTTCAGCAGTTTATGTATGTATGTATGTATATAATAATAATAAAAACATTTGTAAAGAGGTTATCATTGATGAATAATCGCAAACTACTAATAGTTGACATTTTGTCATTCGGTAATGTTGTAAAATACTTAACCGAGGGACAAAGAACCACTATGTACGTATTATGCCGGACGTAAGTAATAATTATAATAATAACTTCCATACAACACAATCATTTATCCTGGTCTCAAACTAGGATACTCTGTGCTATGTCACCCAGGCAAGGACAAACATGGAGGCCACGACGTATGTTAGACTGTAGCAGACATCAGATATTAAACTGATTCTAATGAATTGTGTCATTATTATGGTCATGATGACAATTTAAAAAAAGAGAAAAAATATATATGAGGTCAATGAGGTGTGTTAAATCCAAAATATTGGGACCTCGGTCCGGGAATGTTTTTTCTCTTGTCTCGAGGGAAAGTTCAAATGAAAGAGGATGAAATTATAAGTTCACAAATATAAATAAAGTACAATATTTAAAAAAAAAACCAAAATAATTTGAATATCAATAACGTCATCTACCAGCAATTTTGAGAATTACTCTTGTAAAAAGAACATTTTCCGTAGACGAATTAATAGTTTTTAATTTTTCTACTGTACAAAATCCTTTTTCAAAATGGATCTCCAAACCCTTTACACTTCACAGTAGCATCCCTGCTTCCCACGTGTAATCTCCACACAGATTGGTTTGGTCTCGCGTCTCAAGGCCCGAGGGTCGCGTTGAGGTAGGTCGCGGACGTCTCACCGCCTGCCGGGATAGAGAATAAATACTGTGGAAGCACCAGATAAGTGACTTAAGTAATGCTCGAACAAAGAATAGATACCGTAGAAGTACCAGATGAGTACAGTAAAAATCTCTACAAGACATAATAATTGTCATTCCACTAATGTAATATTTATTGTACCACATCTCGTGTGTGGTACCAGATAAGTGACCTGAATAAATAACATGACGGGTAAGAAACAAAGGTTCAGGCTATCTATTGACTTAGAAATTGGCCATAGTAGCAAACGAAACTGAATTTATATGAGTTTGTGCTCAAGATTTATTTTTTATTTTATTTTTTATTTTTATTTAATTAGGACCACCAACAAGATACACACCAATACATTCACAACATACAACAAAACCAAAAATAAGCCAAGTGTTATCTCACTTACAGGCAGCCACACCATGCGCCGTCAGTATTATGTTACATGAGGAACTAAAGCTAAAGATTAAAAATCAAAATCAAAATCAATTTTTTTTATTCAAAGTAGCACAGAAACTGCGACTTAATGAACGTTACAAGTTAAACTAGGTGTCCATTTCAAAATCTAGATCAATTTGGAGAAAAAATGGACAAAAAAACTCCAAACTTAGTCTTTTCAAGTCCTTAATTTACAGGATTTACATAAATGTTCTAAAACTCATGCATTGAACTGGCTTTAATTCCAGACATCATTGTCATCTAAATAATCTTTAATGTTATAGTAGCTTTTTTGGCACAAAGTGCGCTTCACACATTTTTTGAACCGCGTTTCTGGCAAGCTTATTATATCCTCAGGGATCTTATTGTAGAAACGTATACAATGCCCCATAAAGGATGTATTAACCTTTGCCAGCCTAAATTTTGGGAACGAAAGTTTATGTCTATTTCTAGTATTTACATTGTGTTGGCTACCTACAGTTTTAAAGTCACTGATATTTTTCCTAACATACATAATATTTTCATAGATATACTGACTAGCAACTCTTAGGATGTTAGTTTCTTTAAAGAAATCTCTTAACGAATCTCTATTGCCTAGCTTATATATGAATCTGATCGCTCTCTTCTGCAGGACGAAGATGGTCTCAATGTCTGCTGCCCGACCCCACAGTAGTATACCATAGGACATAATATTATGGAAGTAACTAAAATAAACAAGCCTAGCAGTTGTTAAATCTAGATAACACCGGTTTGTGCCTCTGAGCTTCAACAATGAATGCTACATATCAAGTTTAACATTATACATTCAGAAATGGGTCCAACCTCAGAGGGACGACAGGATACTTCTTTTAAACTTTGCACAGGAGTCAGAGAATATGTCGATGTTGAGAGACTTGGCTAAGGCGTTATGTTGCGATATGAGCCGTTGCATAGTACAAAAATGACCAAGATTACTCTTTGATGGAGTTCCTGCAGAAGGTGTGTATTTAGAACGACGAGGTAGTTTAAATGGTGCATTGAACTTGATTTTCGACAGAAGTTGCGGGCAATCAATCCTGTTATTAAGTAATTTGAAAAGAAACATTTGGTCAAGCAATTTTCTGCGAAAGATAATTAAGAATGAGGTCTTTTTTATGTCAGAAAAATTATGCGTTTGGATAACAAACCGCTTCACGAAAGGTTAAAAGTTTGTATCGACTCAGTGTTTCAGAGATAAGCCGTTTCTTCGACCTTCGGAGACAAGTTACTCTAACTTAAAAATCAGGTTCTTGAAATATAAACTATTTATGTTAGCTAAAATAGAAACCAGGGTTAATGCTCTAATTTACTGTTGGTGAACCAACTAAGTTTTGTGAAATAACTCTCCCGTTGACCAATGGCCTTATTTAAGCATTGGATCAAAGGAAAGTTATATATAAGATCCAAATTAATATTTTGTTTGCTTCGCGTTTTTCTTCCTCGCGCGAAGTGATCGCGCGCTTAATAAGAATAGCCGCCAGCTACTTTGTTGTTTAAGTGGCCCGAAAAATTGCGCTTCGTTAGTCCAGCGAAAAGCGAGCCAATCGTCGGTCCCACGCAATCTACTGCTGAAAAAATCTATAGTATCGATTAGTCCGCTTTTTTCCCGCCGTTTCCGCACACGCACGCACACATCGAAACGGGGGCAGCTTTTTAACTGTCTTTTTTTCGGGGGGGAGGGTGCCCCCCAAAACCGCCGTGTCCATTGCGCGGATGCAAAGACCACCCCGGGGGGAGGACATGAGGAGTACTGCAAATGGAATTTCCATGAGTGATGGAGTGTCAAACGGGAAGTCTAAAATGAAGAAAAAACGTTCGTATTATGTTAATTATTGAGTTGAGCGCCGGCTTCGTCCACCGAGTTTAAATTGAATGTCATGTTTGTATCCGTGTTAATGCCACCTTTTTCTCTCTCCCCAGTTTCGTTTGTTTTAGTTCTATTTGTTTTAGTTCCGTTGGCTTGTGTTCCTTATCATCAGATAATGTCTAACGCAGATCAACCCCATTATCTTTGAATGGTCAGAGAGCAAGTTGAAAGTGAAATACCGTGTTTGTTTAATCCAACTATTTCAGCTAGACAAGTATGATAACAAAACGCAGTCAGACAAAGCTCGGCCGAGGACGGAAAGCACTAGCACAGCGCTAATGGAAACCCCGAAAAAAATATCACGACGACGACGACGATAAAAAATAGTTTAAAAAAACTAGGAACGAAACGCACGCATTTGAATGAAAATTGGGTGGAGGCGGGCGGGCGATCAACTATGTATTATTATTATTATCACTTCGCATTATATTCGCTTTTTTCGACGCACACATCGCCACGCGCGGGGCCGTACGCCATTTTTGTTTTTCTTCGTTTTTTTCTTTTTCTTTTTTTTTCGGTGAAATTGGCGGGCGGTGGGGTGGAGCCGCGTACAGCCAGCACTATGTAGCTGCTAGTTGCTGCCAACTATACCGATGTCTACAAGAGGAGGAACATTTAAATTGGCTCTCATCAAATATTGAACTACGTGTTGATTTTTTTTTATTCATTCAATGGAGCTTTTTTAGCCTCATCGGACACTTGATGGTTACTGAATGGTCTGGGGTAATTTTTAAATCAGTAATAGATTGCCGTGCACGTTTTTTTTTTTTTCTGTAGCCAGTCTAGTGGGTTGTGCACTGCGACTCTGTTCATTGCATTTCAATCAAACTTGAACTGAACTTTATATCTGAAAATATTCAAATAAAATGAAAAGCTATTCCATTTTTTTTTGCTCGTGTGATCTATGACGTACATGACACGAAACTGAAAGCTTAGAACTAAAAACCAAACTTTACGTAAGCATAATTTTATGTTGAGTGGGTAATTTTTAAAGCTTAGAGTTTAATCTTTGCTCTCTGATAGCCCACTTAAATTATTTTTGTTATAATATAATGAGATGGTAAGTGGCAAACCTTGGCCTCTGCCTATGCCTCCGAGATATGTAAGTTTATGTATGGAGGGTAACCTAATATTTTTCTTCCTTTTGCTACAGAAAATGCACATTTCCATGGTTCACTTAATTGCAAAGTATCCTTCTTAATATTCCCTTCAGTGTGGTAATACGCCGCTCTACATGCATAATTAACGGGCGCGATGGTAATTTATTGTCATTAAAAAATGCAAAAAATATAATAAAAGAGGTGGCGGGCGGGCGCGTGGGTGCAGCCTTCGTGGCGATGAGTTTAAAGAAGGTTTTTGTGCTGTGGACAACTCAGTTCACTAGGTTGTAAATGATCAAATCACCGCTTCCCTTCAACGGAGTACATCAGTCCAACTCCGTCCACTGTGGGTTTGCGATGGTCATGTAAAGTGTACGCACCTTCCAGATCAGCATTTGAGGTCGCCCAGTGGCTTTGTTGTCAACAAGGCAAACTCGAGCTAACAGGGGCGCGGGGGTTCGCACAACAAATGCGGCAGGGCTGTCGCAAGGACGGCGATGATTGATCAAAGTCGTTTGTCAGTCTCGCGTGGCGGTGGCAACCCTACGATTAGCGCCCGGCACCCCGGTCAGTCTAATGCACGAATTTTGCTGCTATTCGACTGCTTCATTGGTCTAGTGGTTAACGCGCTTGACTACCAAAACGGAGGTGGTGGGTTCGATGCCCAGTAGAGGCCGCCTTCCTAGTTTTGTACGAATGGCCTCAGTCTGGGTGTGCTTCCATGTTTGTCCTTGCCTGGTTACCATAGCACAGGGTATCCTAGTTTGGGACCAGGTCAAGTGATTGTGTTGGGTGGAAGTGGATGTTAAGTTACTTTACCCCACGGGATATAGACGCGAGTTTATTGCATTTAATTTCATGTTTGTGTTTTTCCTGGTACAATAAAGAATATTCTTATCTTATCTTAATTATATCGTCGACATACCTCTTATGCTAGACTTTGGCAACACTTCTCGGAATCCCGGGGACGCCTAAGCTGCAGCTGTGCAGTGTTCCGGAACGAGCTAGGACGGCAGGAATTATTAGAACCTTTCAATAGATGCAAAATCGGCTCACTATCGGTTCAAAAGGAGCGCTAATTACCTCAATTATGATGTATTGGTGAACAATTTTGCTTCCTTGTTAGAAACGTTTCAGATCTTGTTGAATGCACTTGCAGGAACCAACCCGTAAGCTTTTGCAAGTCTCCAGGAATTCGGGGAAAAAATCGCATCCACTGGTACGGGAGCTTCAGTACATTTTCATATCCTATCCTACTAATATTGTAAATGTGAAAGTTTGTGAATATGTTTGGATGCCTGCATGTTTGTTACACCATCACGCCATAACGGCTGAGCGGATTTAGATGAAATTTGGTATGGTAGATAGTTTGGTTCCGGGAAAGGACATAGGATACTTTTCATCCCGGAAATACTCATTCCTTGCGGGCGAAGTCGTATTCTATAATGTATAGACATGTATGGTGGTAGAGGTTGTAGAATGCTTGCCTCACAATTAGGAGGTCGAGGGTTCAAAACCCGGCGTGTCCTCATGACTTGTTGTTTTTTAAGTTACGTGCATTTGTGAATTTGTAAACAATACCACTCGCTAACTGTGAAGGAAAATATCGCGAGGAAACCTGAGGTACTCGCATACCTCAGCGCTGTAAATCGCCAATCCGCGGTGGGCACTTGTGGTAATTAAGCCCATACTCTCTCTAAGATCGGGCCTGTCAACTACAATGAGACTTATGTAGACTTTGTTACTATTATGTCAATATACGGAAGCTTACGTTTATGTTTCGCTACTGCGTTTCAGACTTAACACTTGATTGAACAACTTACAAAATGAAATTATATCAAATACAGAAAAGTCTCTTGAACATCGAGTTTAAGTAAAAGTTAATTCCTTGAAATATCCGAGTTAGTTCCCCACAGTTTAAATAAAAGTTTTTCTGAGAAAAAATGCGAAATAACTCTCCAAAGGATGAATATCAACGGGATAGAATAATAACGTTTAATATTTCAACAATCAAAATCACGGATTTTTTACGATCGAAAGAAAATTACAGAAATCCAATTATATTCTAATGAATATTCAAAGCCCTTTCACGGCGCAATGACGTGGCTACACTCAGTCACGTGTGGGAATCTATTTTTCGCATCAACTTGTGCTTTATTTCTATTGAGGTAAGCGCCACAGATAGGCAGCCGGCGAGATAAATACAGTCACAAGCACAACATCAAAATTATATCTTGCGAATTGATCACGTTATCTACCTATCAAACGCTTATGAGATTTCATAAATAAATGCTAAATGCTCTAGTGTATGCGTACAGACGATCGGCACTTTATTATTATATTACATTACGACAAAAGAGAAAAAGATTTGCAATAAACATTTAGAATAGGGAGACGGGCGTCGCGCGCGAATTAAAATGCAGAATCACGTACATAACAGCTTGTTCGAGCGTTTTTTTTCTCTTTCATTTTATTTTCAATACACTTAATGCGGACTGCGGATGCCGGAATGAGCGGAGTGGGTTAATGCGGTGTTTGTTTTAGAAAAGTGTATTCAACGCTCATTTTAACCGACTTCAATAAAAGGAGGAGCTCTAAATTGTTTAATGTATGTCCCAATTTTTTTAATGTATGTTCAGCGATAATTTTCTACCGCGTTGTGTGGTTTCATTAATTTTTGTTAAATAGGGAGCACTTCCAGTGTAGTTCCATTAAAATTTGGTCAAGATCTGCTGATAAGATCCATGTGAAAAACATCAGACTTTTCTTTTTAATGTGCGTTTTTAAGTTGTTTTTAAGTCGTCTTAAAAAAGTAGATAGGAAACGATTGTATCTATATCCGCCAAAATTAAGAAGTGTCAGAGAGTCTTATGTCAAAGTTTTTTGTTGATACTAGCTAACACGGCGAACGTTATTTTGCAATATTAATTACCCTACGACCTATTCTCATACCTACCAAATATGCACAAAAAAATTATAAAAATCGGTGAAGCCGTTTCGCAGGAGTTCGGTATCAAACATTGTGACACGAGATTTTTGTATTAGAGATTACCTAAGTAAAGTAAATTACCTAAGTATATACTCCGTGGTAGCTCGCCCGAGTTTTCAAATTATAATGCCCATTATTGAAAAGCAAGATAGGTACAGTCAAATACACGGTAATATCTATTTACGACGGCCACTGTCGCCCGTTATCATCATCTACCCATTATGTCCCCACCGAGGGGCACGGGTCTCTTCCCTGAGGAAGGTATAGGCCATACTCCACCACGGGGGCCAAGTCCGGATTGGTGGAGGCTTGTAGACTAGTGGCTCGTCTACTGTCAGAAGTTGTCAAGCCGCCCTAAGGCCTCTGACTTGGCTTAACGACTGCCATCTATCGACGGCAGCCGGCACCAACAGCTTAACGTGCCTTGCGAAGCACGGAACCTCTCGGAAAAATGCCACTAGCGTTAGGCATAGACGGCGACCCATCCATGCACTGAACGCGCCCTGTGTTGCTTAACCTTCGTGATCGTTTAAGATCACTCAGGCAGCCGGGGCTACGAGCGATTCAGTCGCCCGTTATACATAGGTACAATAGAAAACAAATTCTGATTATTGTCATGTCATTGATACTTCCTATTATGGCAAAAGAATGCTCGCGCTTAATTTCCATACTATAAATAAACATAAAGTCACAATTGATTGCAGCGACCACTTTCTGAATTGACATTTCAAATGCCACCTCGCGTTACGTGCGAGTTTACTAACGGGTTGTTACATCAAAAGCCTTTAAAGTACAAGCGTAAGCGTTTCCCTTTTTATAGCATCTCTTTTGCTCGATACTAGCTCTAATGTCGTTAGCGATAAGAGCCACCGTGGGTTTCCTACGAAAATCTGGCATACCATCCTACTTTTAGACAGTAATATCATCTCGGCATTTGGTTCCGGTTAGTGAATAGTCCTGCAATTAAATACGTCGAAGGAATATTTGCCAGATATTTTTTTACAATGAACTTTAACGAACTCTCTTTAAAAAGAAATCAAAATCGTATAAAAAATTTGTTGTATATGACAAAACTTACTCTAACCGACACGTTTTAAGATTTGCTCATTTAAAAAATAATCCTGTAGATACTAAATGGTGGTTATCACCTGTGAACACTCTGCGTTCTATCTAATTTACTTCCAATTATGAAGACTTTTAATTGGCTTAGTGTGTCCTAATTTTTCTATGTATTAATAACCTTGTACTATTGACTCACTTTTATTTTATCTTCTTTTTGTTGCACTAACCCGTGCTTAGGACAATTTTAAAAACCTATTTAGAGGCTAAAAATTCCACCCATGCCGAGGACTTGAACCCACGACCGCTGGCTAACCATGCTAGCGCTCTCCCAACTGAGCTAATGGGTAAGTGCAGGCAACAGTGAAATTTCGAGCCTCTTTACAAACTTCTCTGTGTTACGTACAGGTAGCGACATCTGGCCGAAGCAATTCACATCACTTTTATTTTACTTAACAGAAGGATCCAAATTCAATACACGAGTAGAATCACTTTTCGGGATCGAAACTTGCAATAAAAACCTCAGATTGCGTGTTTTCAGATAGAGAAAAAAACGCTATCGAGTATTTTTACCCTATTAGACTTTCATATCATCCACCAACCTTTAATGGGAAGTCATCCCGAGCAACTCATGCGATGCGACACAATATAACATCACAGAGCACCTATCTCAACACCCCGTTAGGACAAAGGAGCTATTAACAATATGTAATGCTCAACTTAGATCGAGTTGCCATCTGATACTCTGCAGACGGGCGGTTGGAACGCAGTTAGGTGTCTCTTGACTTGAAGTTGTTATTTCCTGTACAACTTTGAAATAAAATCAGTGAGGAACTTATAAAGTCTTGCATATTTTTTTAAGGTAAAAACGTAAGACTTATTAGATTTAGTATTAAATTTCTATTTAATTCTAAATATTTTCTAATAACTGTAGACTTATAAAAACGTTATTTTACGAGATAACTCGAAGGTTAACATACATTGTAAAGCATTGCGTTCATACCTGATAGTTACGATTTACTTTCGAACAGATTATATTAAGAAAAAATTGTCATAGCAAAAAACAATTACTACAATTATTTATCTTTTAACGTGGCCTCTCTGATGAGCGAGTTCTCCGTTCCTTCTTCTTCTTAAATCTTTTTGTCCTTTGTAGCTAAGCAACTGCTTTACTTTGTCATTACACATATTTACCCAGATATAAGCGATAACCGCCTTACTAGCGGCACATCTATCTGGTAGCGAAGCACTGAATTCAGGTAGCGAAGCCAAAACCGCCGCGTCTCAGCCGCCCGTGTACCGCCACCCACCCGGCCATCCTCTGAAAATGGAGCGGCCGATAAAAAAGGTAACGAATTATAAAAAATCGGAGGCACACAATCGCGAGCGCGGACGTGTGTGGTGGGGACGCAGGGGGGGTGAAATGAAATGAAATAATGAAAAAAATGAGCAAAAAGCAGTACAAACATGCATTGTCCCTGTCCCCCCTGCCACCCTTAATGAGAATGGGTGGGCGGCCTACCCGCTGCGGTGATACGTGGAACTTATACACCTGATTATCATCTGCACGCGAATTGAAGCAATTGGTTGAGTAAATTAGCTTTCTGTGTGGTTTATCGTGAAAATCGAAGTCTCGTCTCGAAGTTAAAATTTCGTAATTTCGACATTGACTTTTCTCACACACGCGTAGTAAGTAGTTAACTAAAGAAAGGGATAACTAATTGCCTCTGGTTCTGGTGGCTGGTATTTGTCTATCTGAGAGAGAGGTAAGCAGTGTTCCAGTCCCTTTATTTACTTAACAGTGTTATAGTAGTGCGATAAAACGAAATGTTTTCTACAAATTGAATTTCAATTCTCAAGATAATATTTGATCTTCCACTTTCATTCAGGTAGAATTTGATAATGAACATGTTACCGAGTTTTGTATGAATCCCCGTGCATCTTTATCATAAAAGGTGTATTTGTTTGTGCTAGATCAGATTAGATTAGATTAGATTAGAACACTTTATTGTACACACCAAAAAACAAAATACATTAAAAGGCTTACATCAGCTTTAAGATTTTACGTAGGTATATATTTACAGCTATAACAAAATAATATTAATAAAAATGCCTATCCTAAAATATAGTATATATGCCAATATTATAAACTACAGAAACAATCAAAGAAAAATACGTACTTACTTACTTAAAAATACTTACCTAATGACAACCAGGGAGTGAAGATATTGACAGATACTGCTCTTTCAACCGTTTTTTGAAAATGCTAAGTGATGGGCTAGTACAAATACTCTGCGGCAGTGCAGTCCACAGCCTGGCATTCGGCACCGTGAAGGTATCCCCATAAGCCACAGCATTGTGGTCACTGTTTGAAATAACAGGCTGTATTTGAAAATTTCCACTATTCCACTTTAATTAACTTAATTCCGGATTCACTTTCTTGTGTAGTGCTTAAGCAAGTTTCAGTTCAAAAATATTCCAATTTTCTTTGCCAGTTAGACACTTTAACCACAAAAGAAGCAGAAGCTAACAAGCCGCTACGCGTGTGATCAGCGCCGCATTACCCGATAGCCGTCTAGGCTAGTCATCGGAGAGAAAGGCCGCCGAAATTAATTTGTTTATGCGAAACAAAGGTGGGCGATGGCTGCATGCACCCGAGCCTCACCCGCCTCCCGAAAAAAAAGAAAAAATTAAAAAAGTGGACGCGGGGGGAGGCACCGCTACCCCTCTCGGCGCGATCGACAACGGACTTCTTTTTTTAATCGCGTCGTTCTCACAATGCTCGTTTTTGGGCACACACTGTGTGCCCGGTGCCTATTTTCCAATTTAGATTGCTTTGTATATTACCGGGTGAGCGATGCGCTCGGCAATAGTTTTTAAGGCGCCCCGCGACACGTGAGAAGCGGAAATTAAATCCCGTGTAAAATAAAAAGGTTGTGTTTATTTGCGCCGCCTCCGAAGGTCCGAAATCGCGGCGCGCGTGTTGCGAGCTCGGTGAGTCGATGCGATTTTGTTATTTATTGCGTGTGATCTAGAGTTTCAATTTTGAAAACAATCGAACGTCTTTCTAACTAATTGGCCCGGCCAATCATGTGCGTGTTGCCAAAAGTGAACTGTTATGACGAAATATTATGAAGTTTTGTATTGTTCTTCGAGAAGTCGAACCTGTCAATATTTATTGTCTACTGCTAGACTTTCATATTTTATGTCTCTTGTTTCTTGTATGCATCATCATCATCCATTTGATGCCCACTGCAGGACATAGGCCTCCCTCATGGTTTTTCAATCTTCCCGGTCTTATGTCGCCCGCATCCAGCTACTATCCACCACCGTAATCAGGACCTAGATTCAAATCAATGAAATCAAATAAAAAAAAAAATTATTCAAAGTAGCACAGAAACTGCGACTTAATGAACGTTACAAGTTAAACTAGGTGTCCATTTCAAAATCTAGATCATTTTGGAGAAAAAATGGACAAAAAAACTCCAAACTTAGTCTTTTCAAGTCCTTAATTTACCTGATTTATATAAATGTTCTAAAACTCATGCATTGAACTGGCTTTAATTCCAGACATCATTGTCATCTAAATAAAATCCCTGTGGCACTTCCATCTTAACCTCCGACCCTGATGATTTAGTCCTATTCTGTTAATGCATTGTAGTAACATGACAACTGCATGAACATGGCGATTTCATTTCATGGCTGCTTTAAGTCTACGCGGGCACACGTATCAAACCTTCTAGGCGTCAATGGTATGAAAAAACACGTCACATGACCCGACAGTGTACCTGTCATTATACTAAAATGCACTAACAGAATCGAGGCCCAGGTCGTCAGACCATCTTGTGTGCAATGAAGAATATTCTTATGTTATCTTATCTAGATATGGGCCTCTCACGAGGCTGCCGCCATAGAAAATCTACTTCAGATCATCGGTCCAGGGAGCTGACGGGCGTCCTACGCCCGATGCTGCGTTTGGCGGTTATCACTGTCAATCTTGGAGTATTGATATGTTAGAAACCTATTTAGAGGCTAAAAATTCCACACGTGCTTTATACAAAAGTTTCATTTAATTTCATGATTTTCAAATGCAAAATCTGAAAATTGTTTCGCCGTTATTTAAATTAAACCACTGTCCAAAATCAAATCTAAAAAAATCACAATGTTAACTTTTGTCTATTTTTCATACAATATTGAAAATTTACCCTAAAAAAGAAGCATATTGTAGACCTCTTGAAATTTACGTCATTAGATATTTTAATTTCAAGATTATTAAAAAGGAACGCACACAATAACCAAGTATTAAGAAAGCACAAGTTCTGGATACGGTTTGAATTATCTAAACTTACTTTTAAGCCCATCTAACTAGCAGTCAAAATCGAAAACAGTTTTTAACAATACAATCTCTATCCTACATCCCAAAACATAGAGTTTATTTTCCCCAATAGTTCTGACATATGGCGATAACTAAAGTATCAAAATTCCCTTTATAATTAGCAGCCAAAGGCAATAAATATTCCCGAGATGATTATGAAGCGGCTAACTCTAATCACAAGGAGTTAGTTGTTAGACCACGCTAACTGTAGACTTGGAAATAACATACTTAGCACAAGTGGCTACGAAACTAAATTTTTTGCACGCTATTTGATATTCTTGCTTTTATTTACCTATTTAAGATTAAAGGATTTGGCATAAAGGTAAACCACGATACGCGCCGGTACCACGATCCCCTTTCTTGTGAACGGGAAATAGACAAAGAACCGCCCCATCCCTCACTCACACAGCGGGTGAATGCGGGATGGCGCTAAAATGTTCTCGCCTACGAAACATGACACATTCTACTAGAGGTACCTCGGCGCTTGAAATTGCCAATCCGCAGTGGGCACGCGTGGTGTTTAAGCCCATACTCTCTCTCTCTCTCTCTTTGAGAGAAAGCCTATGCCCTACAATGGAACGTATATACCTAGCCTGAATACACTTACGTTCATGATTTACGCTATTTGAAGTTGCGTTAAATTAATTAATACATATAGTTTATAGTTACACTGTCTATTAGTAATGTAAGAGTAATCCCAAAAAAAGAGAAGCTGAATGTGGTATGTCACTATACCACGCGGTGAAAGAACTGGCCTATAACAGGAGCACATTGAGTATGTTGCATGAGTCGAAAGTATAAAGATGATGAATGAAAATAAATATTTTTTTCTTTTATAGTTCGATGATTATGCCTGATTGAGATGATTAGTATTGGTGTTTTCCTACTTTTGAATAGTAGACTCATGTTTACTAATGCATGATGTTCATTGCACTCACTGGATTTTGCAAGGTAGGTACTTGTACCCATTAATGTGTTAAGATTATTTGGGATGGTCAGAGTGGAGTTTTTTTGCTATCTTTTTCTCCACTACAGATAACAATGTAGACAGCGGATATAATTGTGCATTGACATTCAAGAAACAGAATGTACTTCTTTACATTTAAATAAATGTTTAATTTCTAATTTCAGTATGAAGACGCTACTCTATTGCATAAACCTCAGTTCCTAGTTTAAGTGACGTCTCCACGCATGGCTGCAAACGCCTCAGGTGCCTTAACGCCCTTCTCCGTAATTAAAATGCACACATAATAATGTACTAATTACACACTGCTGCACGTGGACCGAAGATTGGTGAACAAAACGCTGCAATGGAGAATTTAGTAGAAATAGAAGAACAAAGTTGGTCCTCTCGTATAATTGCGGGCACTTGTTTCCAACGTTTTTTGTACGCACAGACGTCGCGCGTTTACGCGCTTCATACGAGAAATTAAATATATGCAAATGTTTCAATATCTGGGCGAGTGGTCCAGTAATCGAGGTCCAACGTGAACCAACCCTAAAAAAGTCGTCCCGATATTAGTAGGAGTCGACAGTATTTTCCCGTTGAAATCGCATCCAAGTACGGTAGGATCCTTGAAAAAACAATACAAACAAGAAACCTAAATTATAGGGAGATAATACGAAGTATCTATTTGCCTACAAAAATGAGGCTTTGTATGTATTTAGGAACACATGTGAAATTTCCGACTAACCGCCTGTCCAAGGAATAATTTGTCTGTTTCACGAATAAAAAAAGTCTTATTTCTAAGTACTCATGTCTTCTTAACTAAGCCCAATATTTGGCACTCAAACCTTCTCGTCTCCTGTTTGAAATGAGGACAGAACTGTGCGCTGAAGTACGTTTATGTGAACATCTCAGGTTCAATTTAGGATGGCAACTATTATGCCACTGCCTATAAAGGTTTTCGTTACATTTCGTAGACACTTCTGTTTTAGTTTGTGACGTTGGTCAAGATAGGAACAAAATACTGTGACGGCTTTCTTCTTTGTTTTTTTTTTCCTGCCTGCTACCGGGGATTTGATTGTATCTTTGATATGTTAACAAGTCACGCGGTAGACTGTAAGTGTGGTTAGTGGGATTTTGTTAGTATTTCGCCACCTTTAATACAAACCAATATAAGGTCACGCGTGTATCCCGGAGTGGTAGACAGAGTGACATACTTCCTCTTTTTTGATCAACATTCATTAGCCGCTGCATACAAGCTCGCCAGTTTAGGGTACTTTTACCTTGCCCTTTATACAAATACAAATATCTTTATTGAGAAATACAATTTGCCACTGTGCAATTTGAAACCCTTGCTCCCAAATTAGGATCACCTGTGCGCCAGGAGCAAGTGACTTCCCTTAAATATGTGTACAGTACAATGCAAATTAGTGAATACATCGCCTTTGCTAATACATCGCCTATTTGTTCAACGTACGTCCGTTAAATTTTAAATTGGTTCCTCGCGATACAGGTTAAGCCTAGAGCAAGGGCCCCTGGTAATTTTTGTAGTTTTAGTTTTTAGTAAAAAAATATTTTTTTATTTATAATTCAATTTATTTTTAACAAGTTACCGGCCCTTCCCCCCACCTTAGCTCGATGTTTTCCTTGGTAAATCTTTCTTTCTTTGTCCAGCCTATTTGTCCAAACCAACGCAACATTACTCCTTCAGTCTAGATCCATCTTTAATTTCATTCAGATTGACAGGAAAGACGTCACAAATAATCTTGAGATTTTGGAGACAGTTGTGGAGACGAGACTACCAGAAATTAAAAATGTTTATTTTGATTGTTCTTTGTTCTCTTGACAAAATTTACTCGGTAGCTATGTACGTATATGTAAAAGTAGGTATTCTTATTGAAAACTGGTAATTTTTTCTCAAAACGCACGCATCATCAATATAAGGTAAATTATACTAAGTAGCTATAAACCGATGTAATAAATATTAGTAGACGGAAAAAGTCCGCGAAAATGCCTCAAACCATATAAGATAACATTCACTCAACAACCTGTCCTGCCCAAATTATGATACCCGGTGACCCTAATCCATTATAACAGAATAAATAAGATAAAGATAAATCAAAAGAGTACTGTGGGGAATCGTCTTTTTATAATCCGTTTAGTGGCAACAATTGGAATGATTGTATCTTTGCGAGATACGGCTGTCTGTACAAACTGGCATGCATGAAGTAAGATCGCTTACTATAGGCTATTACAAGTCTAATTTGGGTTGAAATAGGGTCTATATTCGAATGGAATGAACCGGGCTACTGTGTGGTCAAGCCTAGTTGAGCTGCTAAAGTTTTCCTGTTTTAGATTTGTACGTTCTTTTTTTCTTCTAGGTAATGCATTTGTGTATATGGTAGGTAATTTCAAGTGCTGCGGCAAGTGACCACCTTAGGCACTCAGGTTTCCTCACGATGTTTTCCTTCATGCTTAGCGAGTGGTATTGTTACTACAAATTCACAAATGTACGTAACCTAACTTAGAAATTAAAGTCAATTGACACATGCTCGCTCGTATTGCGTGAAGTAAAAGCATGATTATCAGGATAAAAAAGTTAACCCTTAAAGCTGCCAGTACCGATTCCGTAAACTCGCGTCAGACTATTTACATCAGCCAGTCTCATTTCTCATCCTAGACTCGCCCGCCAGTGTACACTTGCTTGCAATATTAATGATGCTCATTAATCAACTGTAATTAGATCATTACCGAGATCCGGTTGCTGGCTGGTAGACTCCACTATCGTTAGACAATCGGTCGTTTTTTCTTCTCTTTATTATTAGGTTTTTTTTGCGGGTGTTGCGTCTCTGTTTTTTTTAACAGTGGCCAGTGCCTTTGTTTTGTAAACCAAAGTATTGCTTTGAGGCTTTATTTTATTTGTGCTTGAAACGCATCAATCTTTTTGGCACGTTGTATGATACTGAGGATAATTTTTTAATGTATTTTTAGAATAAATTACGGATTATAAAGTATATTTAAGTATATGTAGAAACTCTGTGGAATCTAGAAATTTCCCTTTATCTAAGTGGCGTTAACACCGACAGAGTTTAATTGCATTCTCTATGATTTATTATCGGTTAATTTTATGTTAATGAGTTCTTTAATTATCTTCCCCTCAGACGTTGCGGATCGCTATTCTCTACAGCGCTTTAGCAGTAAAATGTGCAGTAAAACTGTCTGATAACTTTCATATTTCTACTATGCACAATTTCATTATTAATTTATAAAAATGCATGCATACATGAACAAAATTATTGACAAATTTAGGTTAGGTAAGATGATCTTTGGTTTGTTCAAAACTAACACTTACTCTACACGTGATAAAAGCTGTAAGATATACCTAAAGGCAACATCGTAGTTAGCTAGTTGTAAGTGTAAAAAATACACCACACAGTATTGTCGCATCGCATTTCATTTTATTATCGCGTTCCGGTCGGACGCAATGTTGAGAATAGCCACAACCTGTATAGAGAAATATTCGCTACAGAAGTTCAACTCAATTATTATGCTCACACTGACATGCTAACTGCTTGAAGTCATAACCACCTTATTTCCTTATCGTTCTAGAGTCAAGGCTACTGTCTATGTGTTGTCTTATGTGCAAATAGAAATTGCAAATATTTTTCATTTAAACTGGGCCTCTATAATATAGTGGTGTCAACACGCTGTACAGCGTTAAAAATATTATTTAGTTATTTTCTAAAAAAAGTCATGATTACAAACGTGTAAATATGCAGTACAAATAATGTCCTGGACACAAAAAAGCCCTCTCAAGGGGAGAAATTAAATGAGGCAATAAAGAGAGAAAGGGAGAGATACAAAATGAAAGAAATAGATAAAAAATACTAAGATGGTTTGCGTGCTAGTCATTATCCTGTTGGATTGTTAGCCAACCTTCTGTTGGCAATATTTTTCCAGCTGTATATATTGGAACGGGAGCTGTAATAAGTCGCGTATAATTTATGTTTCGCGCTATTAAAGTAAGATTGTTGCGGGGTGTAAGTCGTCTGTAGGCCGGGAGCTGCAGAAAATTTGCTTTGTTTGATTGGAAGAACTTTATTCTAAATACATTTACTTGAATTAAGCGAGACGCGCCGAATAAGAGGTCGTGGTCAAAAAATTTTGTCATCATAATTCACGGCTGTCCATTCTATCTTACCACCCCAAAAATAGAGTCTGTCCCGCTACGCTTCTGTGCCTGCCAATCGTATACCCTTTCATTAATTTATCGTGATCCTGGCTATCTCTATGAAAATCTTGATTTAGATTTATTTATAAAGTCAAACACGTAAGCTAACAGCAATATCCAAATTACTTACATGACAATGTTTTACTATTTAAAGATAATAAAAAAAACGTGATACACCGTATTGAGTGGTATTCTGTCACAGTATACTTTAATTTTGTGACACGCATGCTAACGTCTTAGGTTTGGTCTTTTGTGGAGTTACAGCCGTTGCCCAATAGCTTCGTCGCTTGTTGTATTATTTACTGTTCTCGTGATATAGCAAATACGTTAAAAAGAAACACAATTCTCAATTTTATATTGTAACCCTTTTTCGGTCCCCTATTTTCTTATTACTTCTTGAATGGGTCATAATAACAATTTTCATTTAGTGTAAATTTTAACAGGCTAGCTTTTACAGTTAAAGAGAAATTTAAATGTGGGATAGACGAACGGACGTACAAACAGACAGCACTGACTAAGTTTTAGGACCCCTTTGACACCTTTTTCTTTGGTTCGAAATCCGAAAAAGAGAAAATAAATAAGATTAATTCAACGTTTTACTCCTGGACTATTATGCATAGCACTACTCGACTGCAACTCTAGTTTCTCGTGACTAAATCATATAATTATTATTAAGTTCAGATTCGAACGATATTTTTATACAACCGGTATTCTAACATACATACATGTGTATATATAAACTTACGCCTGCATCCCAGAGGGATAGGCAGAGACGAGGGACTGCCACTTACCACGATCCTGACAGCTCACTTTCGTTTCCTCAACGAATGTTAATATGAGTCGTTGCATGCACGCAAGCCGGTTTTGGGTACTTTTTATCTTGCCCTTTGCTAATACATCCCCTACTTGGTGGAAGTATGTCCGCCTGGGTCGTCCCTTACCGGCCCTTCCACCCACATTCGCTCGATATATTTGTTTCGTAAATATTTCTTCCTTCCTTCCTCTCCGCATGTCCAAACCACCGCAACATGCCTTTCTCAATTCTAGACACTAGATCCTCTTTCAGTCTACAACGTTCTCTAATCAAACTATTGCGTATTCTGTCACTCTAATATCAGCTATTATAATGGAGCAAATCGTAGCGGACAGCTAAGGCGTAGCCTTCACGCTCTTTTTAATAAATTAATTGCTTTAGAAATCGTTGCTCTGTAGTAGGAATTATTTTTAGATAAGCTTCATTTTGTACAGCGGTGGTAGCCTAGTGGGTAGAACCTCGGACTCGGAAGTGGGAGACCCAGGTTCGATCCCGAGTGCGGGCATGTACCTATGACTTGTTTTTCTAAGTTATGTACATTTGTGAAGTTATAGTAGCAATACCACTCGCTAACTGTGAAGGAAAACATTCTGAGGAAACCTGAGTGTCTGAGCTATTCACATACCTCAGCGCTTGAAATCGCCAATCCGCGGTGGGCACGCGTGGTGATTAAGCCCATACTCTCTCCCTGAGAGAAGGCCTGTGCCCTACAGTGGGACGTATATAGGCTGCTTATGTAAGCTTCATTTTGTATTTTTTGATAATCGAAACATAAGTATTTAAATTTTAACAGTTACTTTGATACGTACAAGATTTATTTTTTACTTAAGAGCAAGCGAGTAGCATAGCAGTACAATGGCAAAAACCCGCGTAAATTAAACAGGCATCTCTTGCGAAGAAGATCGGGCCGCGCAAGGCGCCCGTTAAGTTGCACGGGTTGTACCGTTGGAATGCAATTGGTCACCAGAGTAACGATAGTATCAATGAAATAACCATTAACCATCTGCCTACAAACAGTTATTCAATTTGGCAGAAATACAACTTATGTATTTTTTTGTATTATTTGAAAAACAATCTTCAATCAAAATCGCCGCACTAATATCACTCACCCACCAGGTTTCACCCTGATTTGAAGAGCGAAACTTACAACTTATATTATTTCTATATCCTGTATTGCGCCTCTTACTTATTTATTATATTAAGTATTACCTATCTGTGGGAAATGCTGAGGAATTGGCAAAATGTACTATATTGACTCAAATATTTATTTTGCTATAAGTTTGTCAATTCTGTTTTTTCTTCTTAAATAAATAAATATCGAGGAAAAGTTTGTACCTAAGTTTGTATGTTTTTATGTAAGGGTTAATCTCCGAAGGAACTTATACGATTTCAAAAATTCTTTCACCAGTATTTAAAATGGACTTTCAGGGTGAACACAGACTATAAGCTAATCCGTTGACGTGAACGTCGTCGCGGGCACCGCTAGTTGCATATAAACTTGAAACTTGTCTCGATGTGTATGAAAAAGAAACTTTTGTTTACTAAAAGTGGTTTTATGATACTGAATAAATGTTTTTCAATTATACGTTCTAAACGAGTATTTTTATTAAAAAAAATTTTTGTTTAATGTAATTTTATTTTGTAGCCTATATACGTACAGACGGGGCAGATGCCTTCTCTCATTTTATTCGTCTTATTCTGATATGGCATCCGTAACTGTCCTCACTAATACCTGGGTAGATAAGTACCCCTAGGCTCCTTACACCTCCGCATTTCCGCGCTATTCCGAATCAATCGGCCTCCTCCGATACTTAATCAATATGCAAAACGGCGAGATACGAGATCGCGTGAGCACAGAGGAGATTGCGTTCGCGGATTTTTTCGCTTTTATTTAATTAACTTCGCGATTAATGTTTCATTAAAACCCCGAACGGGTGACTGTGTAATTGGTTCACGCGAGGTTCTCATGTCTCATTAAAAATTTTTGATTTCAATTTTGTTTTGCTTCTTTTGCGGCGCGGACCGATTTTTCTGGCCTGCATTGTAATGGGCTCGGGTGTTTGTTTTGTGCTAATTGTCGGTGGAAATTTGGAAAATTTGGACGCAATGTAACGTGACCAATTTGTATTGCAGGCTACATCTATGGTCCTGTTTTATTTATTCATTTTGTCTGTTGTGTATTAAGTTTTCTTTCTGTTGTTGTGCATATTGTGTTGCTTGTGTGCTTGTTTTGTTTCTGTGATGTATCTTGTTGGTATAATAAATGTCTTTCTTCTTCTTCTTCTTCTTCTTCTATTATTTATTTTATCAGTTGATCTTTTAACTTTATTCACTAAAAAGACAAAGACATCACAATATTAGAACATTAACGCAAAAAACCGTAAGAAAAAGGCATAACACAAAAACTTACGAAAACAAAAAAAGTATCAGTTGTATTTATAAAGTACAATCGATACATCAATCTTTACGATAGCGTATACTAGACGAAGAAGAAGATGATACTGTTGCGGGCGACTTTAAGAAACATGTTGATGATTGATTAGGGTATTTTTAAAGGACTTAAAAAAACCATCTGATCTGTCAGGATCGTGGCTAGTCCGTGGTCTTTTCTTTCTACTTTATTGACTTAATTCCGGAATCACTTACTTGATTTTTTCTCGGAAGAGTCCGGACAGATTTCGCTTTACTACTACTACCTTACCTATTTCATTCAGAATTTGTAACAAACAAAGATTCCAAACGAATTTGGTCAAAATCTGATGGCGGGATTCGTGAGAAAATCACCAAACCCTTCAATGTTCGTCACGGCATTATCGGCATAGCCATAAAACTTTGAATTTTGCATCTACTACGTAATGAGATGATTTATGCAGCGTCCAGTGGCACCTTCACTCACACTATATGGGTGAAGAGACCACTCGGTCGCTTCAGTGCCTGGGACATCGTTTAAGATGGAGTAGACTTTAAGCATAACCATATCGCGATAAAGAATACCGTCCGCGCAACTTAGTGTTACAACTAGCAAACTGCAGTTTCCGGTAAGGGCGTGTTTTAAAGGTGTTTTTTGTGTTTATCGACTTGTCACCTATAACAACGCAACATAATCACAAAAAAAGGTTTTTTGTAAAACAGGGCTTTACAATAATTTAATGTCAAACAAATAGTGATCCTATTGGAAAATTTTACCGGAAGGTGCAAAGAAACGCGTACACTGATATGAAACTTAAGATAAAAAGAATTTTCAATTTCATTTACTTAACAAAGTTAATGTTTATTTAAATCAACAACACAAGATTTAATAAACCAAGCAGCCATCTCACAATCTTAAATGACGTTTACATTGCGCGCCCTGCAACTGAAGTGAGCTGAAAAGTGCATTATGTTTAAGCTAGTTTTTTTTATCGTTTTACACGTAAATAATTATTTTTGAGGTCCTACAAAACTGAACTCACATATTGCTTCGTACAGATTTTCAAAACTTCTTGCATTTTCAACATCTACTCAACATATTGTATGCAGTTTATTTAGTTTATGTTTACTCTATTTATTAATGCCTCCTTTTGATTTATTTAAAATAAACCTCCTGCGGCTGGTTGGTGATAAATGCTCATAGCATGAACTTCGCCACGTTGTACGATTAGTTTAAGCGCAATAAAATTATTTTATACTCCATTCCACGAAAGCTCCCAAAGGAAATCGTCCATGTGCGCCCATTGATTAATGCGCGTGACCTTCAATAGCCACTGCACTAAGTAAACCTACCTTATGAAGCGGACCGTCTTCGTTTATCTCTAGCTGCGCGCATTGACCAAAGAGATGCGAGTATTTTTTTCCCCAGGAGTTTGACTCGTGGAACGGAGTATACAATATACACTGCTCGTACTGCTAGCGAGTGTGCGAATGCGTACATTACGGCAGCAATATAAACGGGGCTTATGTAATTGCAGTATGCTGTATAGGTAGCATTGGCAAAACCTGATTTATTCCGCGATCAATTTAGATTAAGCAGTTGCTGGGCTTATTAAACATGTCCTTATAAGATTGAAAGTTTTATGCAACGCTTGTTCATACTTGGAGAGTATAACAAAAGTTGTATACTCATATTTATGTGATATTTTCTTGCGATATAATAAAAAATGCTTATTCCACATACATACATAAGCAGCCTATATACGACCCACTGTAGGGCACAGGCCTTCTCTCAGGGAGAGAATATGGGCTAATCACCACGCGTGCCCACCGCGGATTGGCGATTTCAAGCGCTGAGGTATGTGAATAGCTCCGACACTCAGTTTTTCTCACGATGTTTTCCTTCACGGTTAGCGACTGGTATTGCTACTATAACTTCACAAATGTAACTTAGAAAACAAAGTCATAGTTACATGCCCGCACTGGGAATCGAACCTGGGCATCTCGCTTCCGAGTCCAATGTTCTACTCGCTAGGCTATCACCGCTAATAATTGTAACTTATTGCGCTCAAACCACATTTCGGCCCGGATTTTTTTGTTTATAATAGGTGAAGTCAGTTTATCAAGGTTAATATGGGATTGATGTTAAAAAGTTATT
This sequence comes from Yponomeuta malinellus, assembly GCA_947308005.1. NCBI lineage: Eukaryota > Metazoa > Arthropoda > Insecta > Lepidoptera > Yponomeutidae > Yponomeuta > Yponomeuta malinellus. The sequence continues at coordinate 5,633,483 of OX371006.1, read as the reverse complement.
TAAAAGAAAAAAGTTGTAGGTATTTCCGGGTAATTCCCATTTTCCGATTGGTATGGGGATTCTGTTACACCCTGTATAAACAATAATAAATAATAGCACATAACATAAATTCACGTCTGTATCCCAGAGGGGTAGGCAGAGACCAGGGATTGCCACTTGCTACGATCCTGACAGATAACTTTCGCTTCCTCAACATTCATTAGTCGTTGCATGCACGCACGCCAGTTTCGGGTACCTTTTATCTTCATCATCATCATCATCAGCCATTTGACGCCCACTGCAGGACATAGGCCTCCCTCATGGTTTTTAACCATGAAGGGTTTTGCCATAATCGCCACGCTTGGCAGGTGGGTTGGCGATCGCAGTATACGGTTGGAATCTCATGAAAGCGCTGCTGCCCGTCTCCGGGTAATTTATTTCCTTAGTCGCCTTCTACGACATCCACGGAAGGAAATGGACATTTTATCTTGCCCTTTGCTAATACATCCCCTATTTGGTCGAAGTATGTCCAGTATTCTTTTATTCCGTACTACCTAGCCCCTTACATCCGATGGTGCATGACAACAACAATTATTTGCTAAGACATCAATAAAAACATACGTTTGCTATAGGTCTTAAACAGAAGGTACGACTATGTAGGGCACAAGGGTACGCTACAGAGGAAACGCATAATTTAGGCTAAATTGCGTGATTAGGAATATTCTGGCCACAAAAAACTCAGAATTAGGACCTCAGGAAGAGTACCAATCAGAAACCTGTTCATCTATAATTGCTGAAAAGTAAATGGCTGCGGATAGGCCACACACTACGCCGGAAAGGGATGCCTGACTAGACAAGCCCTCACGTACATCCCATTGGGCAGTCGATAGAGAGGACAGCCAAGGATCACCTGGAAAAGATCTATAGCCCAAGAGGCCAAGTCGTCAGTCAGAAAAGGAAATCTGTGGTTGAGGCCCCATGCTCCCCTAGGCAGTACCGGCGTTAGGGTAGGGCGCGGTTGGGCGACCGCCCAGGGGCGCCGGACTTTAAGGGGCGCCGTGAAGCGGCGCCCCTTTATATTCCCATCTATGTAAGCGAAAAAAAAAAAACGATGTGTTGGCAACACTAGAATGGAACGCAGTGCTCAATCCGTTCGGTCGGAGCACTACATACATACAGTTCATTTTACTGGGAATCCCCGACCACAGAGAAACACATTATCTATCTCTTTTTAACATTTTAGTTCAAAAGAGTTGGCGTTATTTTTGATGGAGCGGAACACAGCTCATTCTTATTCATTCAATCGGTGCACGCACTTAAAAACAGTTATCGCAATTACATATTTTAAAACAAACAGACGCAGTAATCAGGCGGTCCACGCTAAGTTACGAAGTGCATGTTTTTTACTTTTTGTCGCCGACTACAGAGTGACATAGGTTTTATCCAAAAAGTTGAAATACAAATAGTGTTTAAGTAGGTATTTGCTTTATGACGGATTATTTCACTAATTAGGTAAGTACAATTTTATTTTAACTATCTTTACTTATTATACTAAAGAGGTAACATTTGTTTGTTTGTTTATGTTATGTTTGGAGTGGGCTAATCTATTTAAAGTAAATTATATATTATAAAATATCTCTGGAACTGACTATATAATGTTGATGAAATTTTAACACGGAGATAATAAATGAATGTCGAGGAGGTACGGTCAAGTGTAAAAGTGGATGAACACTGTTCATTCGTAAGCCTTTGTGTTAAAGGTGAAAAGTGTCCACCGACTTTTGCATCTGACTGTACATAGAAGTCATTTTTTCGGGAACGAGTGGATGATCGTGATTTTTTTCATACAAATCTAAGCACTATCACGTAACACAAGCTTTTAAATATAACATTTCACAATTATTCCGCTGCCATGACAATATTACCTTACCTAGATTTTTCGATCGTAGTTCACGTGTATGCTAACGCTTTCCTGAATATAAAGCGTTTTTGGTCGTCCTCACTCAATAGCGTTATATTTAATTAATTTATAGAAATGATCGGACTTACGCAGATTTAATTTGTTGCAGATTTGATTAGTACAAAATGTCTGAACACGTTGATCCTTTCAAAAGAAAACCATCTGGGTCAAAATATAGAAAACGAAAAGCAGAAAAAGAGAAGGAATTTGAAAAAACAAAAAAGTTTATGAATATAGGCAAATATATCACAACAAAAAATCAAGACCTTAATGTGGCATCTACATCTGAAATACAAGCGAATGCATCGGTAGTGGAGTCTCTGTCTGACAAGTCAGATCAGTTAGCTGTTGAAGAGATTGTGGACGAAGTTTCCCGAAGTGAGGAGACAAGTTGTGTTACAATTACAGATGCTGCTCAGGATGACACTATTGGTGATGTACAACAAATACAAATTCTAGATGACGTTAGTTCTCTTGTTCCAAATATATCGGATCCAGCCACTTGGCCACTCACTCGAAATAGCAAAATTATTGATCATATAATAACTAATGGCCCAGTGCAAACTCACATTGATAATTATCCAAAGAATGATACAGGGCGACATTTCTCAAATTCTCATTTTACAAAAAAACTTGCAAACAATGAAATAATTCAGCGTCGTTGGTTAATATACTCAGTTTCTAAAAATCGAGTTTACTGTTTTTGTTGCCGGCTATTTGATAGCAGCTCAACGTCGAATTTAGCATCTGAAGGATATAACGACTGGAAACACTTATCAGAAATGTTAAGAAAGTAGCACTTTTCATAAGAAGTTTTACCTCTCATGGATTGAGGCTGAACTAAGATTAAAAACGGGAAAAACAATAGATTGTCAAGAGCAACATTTGATTAGAAAGGAAACTACAAGGTGGAATAATATTTTGTCTAGATTAATGCATATTACACTGTATTTAGCTGAAAACAATATGGCGTTTAGAGGTACTTCCGACAAACTATACGCCAAATAATGGAAAGTTCTTGGGTTTAGTACAACTACTAGCCAAATTTGATCCAGTTATGGAGGAGCACTTGCGATTAGCTGTAAAGGGTGATGTTTCTGACCACTACTGCGGAAAAGACATTCAAAATGAATTAATAGAGCTGATGTGTGAAAAAGTGAAGTCAGAAATCATATCACGTGCAAAGAAATCGAAATATTATTCTATTATAGCTGACTGTACTCCGGACATTAGTCATATAGAACAGCTTTCACTGACAATACGATTTGTTGATTTATCATCAGATGTCGATAAAATATCAGTAAAAGAGCATTTCATAGAATTTATACCTGTTAATGAGTCGACTGGTGAAAGGCTGACTGAAGTTATTATTGATATTTTAAATAAATACGGACTGGAATTGAACGATTGTAGAGGTCAGGGCTATGACAACGGAGCAAACATGAAAGGAAAAAATATTGGAGTTCAAAGGAGAATTCTGGACATAAATCCTTTAGCTGTATATGTACCCTGTGGCTGTCATAGCTACAATCTCGTACTATGCGATGCCGCTAAGTCATCTGTAAAATCTGTCACTTTGTTTGGAGTAGGTACTTCAGAGGTTGTTTACGTTGTTTTCAGCTTCTGTTCATCGATGGAAAATTCTGACCGATCACTTGGGATTGTACACTATAAAAAAACTCAGTGACACGCGTTGGGAAGCAAGAATAGGCAGTGTTAAAGCAGTCCGTTATCAAATTAGCGCCGTCCATGACGCTTTAATCACTTTGGCTATTGAAACTCAGCAAACTGATGTTCAAGTCTCTCATGAGGCTACTACTCTAGCCGAACAGCTAAAAGATTTCGGCTTCATAGTTTCATTGGTTGTCTGGTATGACATACTTTTTCAAATTAATGTCGTTAGTAAATCTCTACAATCAACAGACATGGATCTCGGTAAATGCACAGACATGTTGAAAAAATGCTGCAATTTCTTGGAAGAATATAGAAATACAGGCTTTAAAAGCGCCATTTTAACTGCGAAGGAATTGGCTGAAGAGTTAGAAATAGAACCTGTGTTTAGAGCGACAACAAGAATTCGACGTGTTAAGCGCCAAGCTGGTGAAACTGCCCAAGATGAGCCTATAACTTCTTCAGAAAAAATTTGAGGTTGAATTTTTCAACTGTCTTTTGGACACGACGTTAACTTCACTCAACGAAAGATTTGAACAGTTATGTGAGTACTCGGAATCTTGGTCTTTTTTGTACAATTTAAAACAGATTCCAGAAAAACACGACCTTATCAAACTCTGTAGTGATCTTCAATTGAAATTAAATGTAAATTCCAAATCAGATATAGATGGATGTATGTTGTGCGATGAACTCGTAAGTCTGAAATCGTTTTTGCCTGATCAGAAAGTGGTTACTCCTGTTTTTGTTTTAAATTTTATCAAAGACCGCAACTTACAAGAACTATATCCAAATGTTTGGATAGCATTACGAATATTATTAACTATTCCCGTAACGGTTGCTAGTGGAGAGAGGAGTTTTTCTATGCTTAAGCTGATAAAAACCTATCTGCGATCGACAATATCTCAATCTAGATTGACAAACTTGGCAACTTTGTCAATCGAAAATGAAATTGCTGAAAACATCGACTTTGATAACTTAATAAAAGAGTTCGCCGATAGAAAGGCTAGAAAAGTAAAATTTTATTAGTTTTTTTAATAAATGTTTATTTCTTTTCATAAATGGTTATTTCATTATTATCCTTCGCCTTTTTTCGTATGGGTTTGAATTGCAGTTAGGGGGCGCCGTAGAAATCTCGCCCAGGGCGCTGGTAGTACTAAAACCGGCACTGCCCCTAGGAGTTAAAGAATCGAAGACGGTAGTAGATAATCAAATGTTGTGCCTGTCACCCATTACTATTAATTTAAGTCAAAACCCAATGTAATACCGTGTGTTCCATACTTAACTTCAGTAACATACTGCAACGAAATGCTTGTTTCGACTTTAAATTTGTTGAATAGTTCAGAAAAAGACTGCAAAATGTCCGGAAAATTGCAACTTTTATGCACGCCCACGAGCTGTAACGAAACCAGTTATTTTCTATTTCATTCATTTCTTTACAGCAAGCACATAATAATAATAATAACTTCCACACAACACAATCACTTGACCTGGTTCCAAACTGGGGTACAATGTGCTATGGTAACCAGGCAAGGACGTCAAAAACATGAAAATGTACCCAAACTGAGGCCATTTGTATAAATGTACGGCGCCCCCCAGTGGAAATCGAACCCACGACCTCAATTTTGTTAGCTAAGCGCTTTAACGGCTAGACCAACGAGGCAGTCATATGGTAGATTATTTGATCTTGTTACTTTTACAGATACTGATGTGTTGTTGCTCAGTTGACACTTTGTTAACACAATTACCTGACCTAAGCCTGAGTTATCTCTGAATTGGTCGTGAAATACCACTATCTCATCAAATACATGTAAATGATGGGCTTCAAAGGCTCAAGAACTCAAACAGATACTAAAAACTTAGCCTTGAGGTTGAACTAAAGATGAATCGCTCAAGAACCCACAGTGTGCACGAAATGTAGGGTCGAGGTAGATGGTCAGGAAATACAATTAGTCGACGAGTGCACTTACTTGGGTAAGATAGTTCCTTCCAAACTTAAATGTAAAAAAGAAAGAGTCAGAAACTTCTCTGAGACGAGATTTGGCCTCGTTTTGTATGTTCATGTTTTCGTCGGTTTTCATTATTTGCCATAGTAGCTTAGAAACTTTAATCGATTAGCTGGTACTCGTCCACTGCTGGAGATAGGCCTTCCCTAAGGCACGCAACTTCTTTCTGTCTTCGGTCATCCTCGTCCAGTCATTGGTCCAGCGAGCTGATGGGTGTATTATAATAAAACTAATGAGCTGATTCAGATTGACATTGTAAAAAACTGAGCAACAGATGCAGGAGACCGAAAAAATTGGCGTGGGAGGTGAGATGCCGTGAGGAAAGACGCGTCTGACCTTCTAGAAGTTGCCACTTGCAGCGTATCCCGATACATGGGCCGTTTAATCAGCATAGCCATTTGTCCGGAGACGGTGCATTAATTCCTACCATCCGCTCGCTACGGGAAGGCGTGGCCCGCCTTCATAAACCAAGCAGAGAATTATTATAAGGAGCTACCAGCAAAAGCCCGGGGGCTCCAATTAATTCGAAAGTATGTTAATACGATACCAAAGCGGCTGGCGGGCGACTGAGAGGTCGCGGGTTCGGGGACTGGTTGGAACTATGGCTTCATTTCTGTCCTTTTGGTCTAGTGGGAGGGCGGTTGTGGGTTTGATTCGCGGTGCAGTATATTAGTTTGGCCACGGTTTGGGTTTTATTTTCCGTATGCATGTGAGTTCTTGTCTACTTATCATAGGGTATTTATTAATAAAACGCTCTTATGACAAGAAAAAATCGTAAATTCTCATACATTCCATAAACATCTGACTGTGTGCTAAGTAACCGCTATTTCACTTCAGTCTTTAGTGAGCAGTGAAACTTTTTTCAACTTTAGCATTATAGGCAACTTATACGCTTCCTACTGTAAGACACATTTTTTTCTCTCAGAGAGATCTCTCTCTGAGAGAAAAAATGTGGGCTTATTTACTACGCGTGTTCAACCCACATTGGAAACTCCAAGCTTTATCAATAAAATAAATAAATTGTATAAGGATGAAGGAACAAAGATTGACGAAACAAATATATCGAGCGAATGCGGGTGGAAGGGCCGGTAAGGGACGACCCAGGCGGACATACTTCCACCAAGTAGGGGATGTATTAGCAAAGGGAAAGACAAAAAGGACCCGAAAGCGGTGTGCGTGTATGCAACGACTAATGAATGTTGAGGAAGCGAAAGTGATCTGTCAGGATCGTGGCAAGTGGCAGTCCCTGGTCTTTGCCTACCCCTCTGGGATACAAGCGTGAGTTTATGTATTTATGTATGTATGTAAATAAATTGTTATACATTTAACGGGTCTAATCACGATAGTTTATTGGGTAAACTTCATCAGCAGCCATTTCACGCCCACTGCAGGGCATAGGCCTCCCTCATGCTTTTCCAAGCAAACTTGGGTAAACTTCATTACCTTCATTTTGGACGTTTCGGCAACGTCAGAAAATTAAAGCACTCGTCATTTCAGTCTACCCGTGACTATGGCAACTACAGCGTTGCCAAAGCGTCGAGAATTAAAGTAATTAAGTTTACCTTATCGCGATTAGACCCGTTCAATGTATAACTACGTATGAGTATCGCTAGTCATTAAAATACTAAAGGAAAGTTGTTAGACTACTTTATAGTCTAAGAAGGGGCTAAAGAGACTCCCATACACTCGAAAATAGTACACACAAGGACACAAACACAGGCGACCAAAGTCGCATTTAGCCAACAAATTATCAGCCGTTCCCTTCAAAACATAGGGGAGGGTAGGGGGGATAATTAAAATCCGTTGATTAATATGTAAATGTAATAAGATTACTCTCCCCTGCATAATTTAACTGGAGACGCAGAGATGAGTTATATAGCGGCCGGTGGACTCTCATTATGGATGACTATAGGTGGTTGTGGAGAAGCCTTTGTGGTTGTAGCGCTGAGAGGCAGGATGCCTCGAAATGAGGAATATGTACCTCAAAATTAAATTAATGTGACATTGTGTTTATACCATAAAGAATATATAAAAACTAAAAAAATACAATAAAATGGACAGTGCCCCAAAATTAGATCGGGCGGAGATTGTATTTATACCATGAAGAACGTAGAAAAACTAACAAAAAAAAACTAAAATAATATACAATAAAAATTAACATTTTTTGATTTCACAGGTCTCACAAAATGCAAAAAGTTGAGTTACCTACTTTTATAATTACTATAAAAAATATTTTCATTTGAGTTTGATTCAGTGCTAGAGATAGAATAGAAGGCGTTTTCTCTCACTCGCTCTTATTATGTAGAGTATTGGTTTTCTTTTTTTGAAATAAAAAGTTTCAGTTTTATTTTTTTCCTTCATATAGGCTTATTGTGACGTATTAAAGCTCTATAAGTTTTCTATAGCTTAACAGAAAGCTCGTCTTATCGCCCTCGATAGAGATAAGACAAATCTGTGTGTTTCTTACAGTTGTTTTTGCAAAGCATCGAATTAAATCAACGAAATCGAATCGAATTATGTAGTTGGTAATTTATTGAAATTGAAATTGAAAAAAGTTTATTTTGATACCATAACACACATAAAATCTTACAAATAATAAAACGCAAAAACAGTAAAAAAGCTTAAAGTAAAAAGTAATAATAAATAATCTTATTCTAAACAATCACACCGTAGAAACGAAGTGATATGGTGGAGACGCTGTGTGCCATGGTACAAGAAAAGGTAAGTTTTACGTTAAAAAAAATTGTATTTTTTGCTGTTTTCCTGTAGTTTTAGTCTCCGCTTTTACGAGTACATTCTCCATTCTTGGTGGTTCCCCTAAGTCTAGTGTCTTATTTAACTTTCTGAAGAATGGCTGCCAAAGCTATCAAAGTTCTAAAAAGTTAGTCGCCGTAGTATTTAGGTAACTAATTGGATTTTACAGATCAGAAAGTGGGTTCGTACGTACGTTACGTAAATAATTAACAATCTGTTTGCTGAATGTCAATGTGCCTACACGTGGAAATATCTGTGCAATTTTCTTTTATATGTACAATAAAGTGTTCTCTGTCTATCTATCTACGTGTGTGTTCCTTTTTAGGGTACCGTACCCAAAGTTAATATTTTTGAAAATTGAAATATTCAAATGTTGTATAGTTAATGGTACGGAACCCTTTCTACATTAGAAAATCTGAAAACTATACATTTGTAAATTAAATCATACAATAATTGCGAGACTACAAATTTGTACGAAACCCTCGGTGCGCAAGTCCGACTCGCCCTTGGCCGGTTTTCTCTGTACAATAATTGTTCTCCATCTATCTACAATGTTAACCACTACCGCCAAATCGAATTTTTTGGGAAGAAAGAGCCAGCAAAAAAAAACTCAACTCACTCTATCTTTTCTCAAATCATATTAAGTATACGAGTACCAGTAGCAGTAGTTAGCAGTCGAACAACCGGCCAAGTGCGAGTCGCACTCGCTCACCGAGGGTTTCGTACAAATTTGTAGTCGCAGTTTTTCCGAGCTTTTCTCGTACTTCAAAGACTAGTTTTTTTATGATTTAATTAGAAATGTATAGTTTTCAGATTTTTCCCTGTACTTCTAGTTTCCCTGTAATTTCATGGTCCTAGCTCAGCAGAAAGTACCCTTTAAATTTTTAGATTCCTTTGAGAGTGTCGAAATACACGTTTTTTGCTTAGAAGTTTGATTTATTCACAGCTTCAAGGTACTGTAGACCTGAGTATATGGTTTTAATTTCATTTTGATACCCTCCACGCGTTCCCGATATAAAGGGTCTTGACAGACGGGTCCGTCTGTGAAGACGTCTTTGGGACGAACGGTCGGACAACAAAGTGATCCTACAAGGGTTCCGTTTTTCCTTTTGAGGTACGGAACCCTAAAAACTACTGTACGAGTACCTAGTAAATAACCCATGAGGCCCATGATCCCTTATTAAAGCATACGCAGCGCTTACTGCTGCAAAATGGTGTTAGCGCGTGTATCGGGGGCTGTAATGTATACGTGGACGTCGCAAGTGATAAATGCCGTTGGACGCACGACGTCGTACGAAATTGAGTTTCGTGCTTCGTGAGTTCGTTCGGGTCGTGTGACGTCATATGCCAGCAGTGCGTAGATTATGTTGTGAACAGGTTACCTTACCTTAGACGAAAATGGGACCGTGTTACGCAGAAACATTCTAACCCACAGTGAAAAAAAAACGCTTTTTATGCATACCATTGTCATTTTCTCATGAGTTTGTTGAATTTTATAGTGATTGTGTTGTGTTGTAGTTAATTTTAATTTTGTAGAAATAGGAAACGTCTGAACAATAATATGGAGCAAAACGATCTAATACATAAAAAGCGTTTTTCTCGCAAGTTACTTATCGTGGGTTGGAATGTTTCTGCGTAAACAGTTCTTCATACTGACAAGTTTAGCTATTGAAATTGGGAAGAGACTCATTGTGGAAAATGTAAGTTTAAAAACAATGGAATCTGACAAACGTTTCCGTTTGTCTAAACTATTCTCTATCTCTCTTTTACTGTGAGGAAATAGGAACAAATTAGTTTGTGTTTCTGCCCAGAGGAGTAGGCAGAGACCAGGGTTTGACATTTGCCACGTTCTGGACAAACCTCTTTCGCTTCATCAACTTTCATTAGTCGCTGCATGCGCTCACGCCGGTTTCGGGTTCGGGTACTTTATTCCTGTCGTGTTGTGACATTTGTGTATGTCATTAGAACATACTTTAACGTTAGGACAGCATCTTACACGACGTTAGACATTTACAAAAAAAAAAAGTTTCAATAAAAATAAAAACCGACTTCAAAACACTACGTCACTACAAACAGAGAAATAATTTAAAAGAATATTACCTTTAAATTCGTTGTAGGTTGTAGAAGTATAGTGTGGAGCCGGTGGCAAGTTATAAGACTAGAACCAACTTTTTTGGGCACCAGCTCCAAAATATATTTCTACAGCAAATTTAAAGGTCATATTCGTCTCTGTTTTTTGTGCTGTAGTGTTTTGAAGTCGGTTTTTATTTTTATTTAAAAAAAAATATTTCACGATTTTTTGTGAATGTCACAAATTGTGTTTTCCGAAAGCAAATGCACGAGTCGCTATAAAAAACACCCAAATCTCTTTAAGTGTGCCTTTGAAATTTGAAGAGTTCCCTCGATTTCTCTAGGACCCCATCATCTGATCCTGACTTGGTCACTGTGGGACCACCTGTAACGACTATCCTTTCAAACAAAAAAAAAAATTCGTCTCCGAATCATCGGGGAACATAAGATTCCGACGAATTGAGAACCTTCACCTTTTTGTAAGTCGTTTAAAAAAAAGGGTTATTAAACAAAAGCACAGCAGACAAAAAACAAAAAATACAGTACCTGAGGAATAAGTTTATTTCTCGATCACTGCTAAACGTCTGTTTAATCCTTAGCAGTTTATTCTGAGGCGCGGAGATTTATAGGGCCGCTCCCCCGTTGAACACGGATCTTAATGCAGCAAACAGGCTCTGCTCAACCGATGGGCAATCACCAAATTCTTGGTAACACGTCGATTGCATCTTCCCCGGCCTTTGTGCGGTAATTTCATTCCTCCACTGAACTACAGTGACTAGCAACGGAATGACCTGCGAAAAAGGCTGGGATTTAGCTGTCACTGACTAGCTGGGCCGAGTTTCATGAAACAACAATTCGTGGTTTATGTTCACTATTTGAGATACATTGCGTAACAACAGAGTGTATCTGTTAATCTGTGTGTTAATAGACTTTGCAATATAGGTACATCGAGTTGTCATAACAAACCATGAATTGTAGTTCTATGAAACAGTCCCTTGGACATTAAGCCTGACAATTGCTGAACTCTTATCAAACGCCTCAGTTTTCCTTTATTAGCAAATTGATGGTAATTTTCAGTGATTTTTTTTTATACTTAAGTTCGAGTTCAGCTGTTAACAGGGTGTGAATTAAGATTAGAAAACATTGCACGGACATTGATCACAAGCGCATCGAGACCAATTTTTTAGGAAATCAACCCATTGAGTGTCAAACCGACAATGAAAATTGAACCTTCGAGGTCAACTATGGCTAGACATATAGAATATTCTTTATCGTATGTACACCAGGAATTACACATGAGAATTAAATAATAATATTACAGTACGATTGGCGGCCTTATTACTAAAAGTAATTTCTTCCAGACAACCATTGACGGAAAAAATTGAGAAGCTAAATGACGGGCAGTCGGTGCAACAAAACAACCTACATTGGCTACATTTGGGCCAAGTCGATAAATCAGTCACATTCAACTACGTTTTTTTTCAAGAACTAAGTAAATTTACGCCATCCTCATTTAACTGCGCCCTCTGATTGGCAACCTAAGTGAAAATAGACATTCTATGCTTCCTTAGATACATTGCAAACTTGTAACCGACCCCTGAACGTAAATTCATATACGACTGAGCAGCCAGTTGGGCAGACACACATACAATACAAAATCACGCATGTTTCCGAAAGGGTTGGCAGAGACCAAGAAGACCAAGACGTCGTCTTATCCGTCTATTTTGTATGGCCTACCTGCTGATTTAGTGCACCACCTGTGGTTGACTGGTAGGAGATACTTATAGTACATTGCCATTGTATGTTTTACTTATGTGCAATAAACGTGTTAATAAATAAGATTTGCCGCTTGCCACGATCCTGACATTCGGCCCGAAGACAGCTGATAACATTGTACATTGTTATTCAACAAACAGAATGTAAATTCCTTGTAGTAATATAGCCACCAATTGTACCTACTGCGATTTATTGAATTTAATGTAATCTCTGTTTACAATAAAGAATATTCCATCTGTCTATCTAGCTAAATTCTTTACGTTGAAATAAATGATTTATTTCTGATTTCTCTTCATCGCACACCAGTATTTACGCATGTACGGTCACCGGTTCCGGGTGATTTTTATTGTCCCCTTCGCGTAGAAATCCTGTATTTGATTGACATGCAGGCTTTCCCAATAGCCCCAAAATGCGGTATTTACTATGTTTAGCTGTAAAGGTACAATCGTACACTGTCATCTGTTTTTTTTTTGCTTTTAATGTGTTTCCATGTTTGTGATATTATTATTCCCTTGCCTGGTACACCATATCAGAGGGTATCCTATTTTGGGACAGAGACTGGAAGCTTTTTATTTATTTGTTGATTTCTCTACCAAATCTGTGAGACCTTACCAATCAAAACACGACAACATTGTTGGCAAATCAAAGCTCATTGCCTACGAACTCCCGGAGCTATTCCCATTCTTGCTATGTAGCCAAGGCAAATCATATTCACAGTACCGATGACTTCATCCTCCGATAAACCTACTCGTATGCACTACCAATACATGTGCGTACATACAGGGAGTTAGAGAATCTTACGGCCTTCGGGCGTCCCTCTGCCAATCAGCGGAAATATCCTATCGAGCAATCTTTGGGCACTATACATCTGCCGAAGGTGATTAATACAGTATATTAGTGACTCCGGTGTTATAAAGTGTTGAGTAGTAACAGTGAAGGAAAACCTGTGTGTCTGAGGTGTTCAAATACCTCAGCGCTTGAAATTGCTAATTCGCGAAGGGCACGCGTGTTAATTAAGTCCATACTCGCTCTCTGAGAGAAGGCCTGTGCTCTGTAGTGGGACGTATATTAGCTACATTAAAATAAACGAGAAATGGCCACTCATATACTCTAATGTATTTTCATATCTTATTTTGATGGTGTAAGCTTGCCTAGAAGTTATACTGTTCAGCTTAATTAGCTCAATCTACAGGATAGCCTTATGACAATATTTGCGGCGCCAAAAATGTACCTACATCGTCAATCAGTCAATCTTTCTACCAGGCAAAAAGAGGCCTAAATTGTGGCTGAGCGACATATGACAGTAGTTTCAATGAAGGTGGTGACTTTTTAGGGTTACGCACTAGCCACGCATTTTATGGCCACTTTCTTATGTTAGAATTTGCTACACGCATTGAAGCTTTATTTTATAGTGGATACCATCCATTTTTTAAAGATATCTATTTCATTGAAATTATTTCGTAGTCGAGTATTTTTTTATTTATAACAGATTTTTTTTAATGCAGTGTAACAATGTTTTTAAAGAAAATTCTCACAGAGTAAGTACATAAAGTAGCATCATTTGGATAGATAAGAATTTATTGCACACCAGTAATTTACAGAGATGAGATCTTATATTTATTTATGTTAGTCATTATTTTTAGAGAGCCATAAACATAAACAGCCTATATACGTCCCACTATAGGGCACAGGCCTTCTCTCAGAGAGAGGTTATATAACCCCCTGTATAATGCACCGCTTGTTAGTTCCTCCCTACGTCTGCTGAGGCTAGTGGCGGTTGGAGCAACAAATTAACAATAATCTGCGAAAGGGGCAACCTAGTTGCCTAGTAGGCTTCTAGTTCTAGAGAAACCTAGGTCCTGTAAGAATATTCTTTTTATCACACCTGCTCTGAAAATACATACTAATTATACCAATTAGAGGGAAGAAACGCCTTTATCCCGCCCTTCAAATCCTTTCATCCCAAGGTATGGAAGTTTGTATGAAAATCCTTCCGACCCAAGGGTGGGAAGTATGTATGAAATTCCATTACATACCCGGTTTTTTTTTTAATTTGTCAGCAGTCATACTGCAAAGAGACTTTAACTGTCTACTAATTAAATTTCAAGTAAATTGTTACTGGCCACATACAGTTTTTTTTTACCAGTTACCAACCTCCTTGGTGCATACATAAAATTAAAAACGAAATTATTTTTGTATATAAAACGCGCGGAATCACGGAAGAAGTGGCTGCATGACCTTATGATCTTAGCCTACTCCAGAAACGGGCGAATAAAAAAAGGAAAAGCCCGCGCATTTTCGCAAAAACTTCGATTGATTTAGCATTTATCTTTGTGTTTTTTGTAAAATACATTTCTATGCATTTATGTCTATAATTTTCCTCGTAGGTGTAATAAAAAGCACTATCGCAAGCTCGTGGCGCAAATGCCATAATCTCGGTATGGAACTGTCACTTTCTTCCCTCTGAAGTAATGTACTATTATTGCACACAAGAAACAAGAGACACAAATAAAAGTAACAATGAGAAAGTACAATGGGCTGTAATGTAATGTAATGCTATTGTATTGTGACCTTTACGTATATAGAATATTTATAAATTTCGCAGACTGAATCGCAGGCAGATTTTTGAAGACACAACGCATCGGCAATAATACTCGTGTAGCCTCTCTTTTAGTGACAGACGATGAGACGACCGATAGTCACTAGACAATAGGCCTCGCTGCGAAGGTAACGCATGGTCTCCTCAATAATTAGCGTAGTGCTTCAGTCTATCGGGCGAGAATAAAGCCTTGCTTTAAGGCCCCGAAGGATACTGAGTGACCCGGGGCTGCGTCTGTGCCCGTGTGTTTCCTAGCTAATGGAGAAGCTGAAAAAATAATTACTTGAGAATGGGATTGTTTCGGGACGATCTCTCTGAAATAAATACACCCTTTGAAAATATCCGCGCACCTAAAAAAACGACAGCGGTAATACGGTATTTGACACGATGAAAAATTAATTATTTCATATGCTCGATTAAAACAAAAATTACAAAATATCTCGGAAAATGTATCTCTTTTAGTCAATTACTAGTAATTAAAAATTTTAAATAGATTAAGCATAAAAAGAGTGCTCGGAAATGTGACGTCATAAGCAAGTATTTTCATACAAAATTCCGTTTTAAAATTAACTCATTTGATATTTTGTCAAATACCCAATTCCTTTACTTTCGATAACATCAAAAGACGACAGCAGTAGTTCCTTTGAGGTTAGTAAATATTTTTAAATTTCATGGATTTCGTCGTGTCCTGTTTGGTAGAAAATAAAATGTACCCGTATAAAGCCAAAATCGCTCCAAAATCGAATCTCGGTACTACGGCGACACTTGCGATGATCTTGAATATGACTTTCTGCAAGAAGAGGTCAACGGCCTTCTCACGGTTCTCAGTGTATCTGTACCTACAGATTTGGGATTTGACCCACTAGGAACAGCCCTGCCTTCAATGCGTGAGTGTGCGTGTCGCTCACACACCAGTAGTGCGCCTATTTATGTGTGCATCATGGGGGCATGTCCTCCGCATGCCGCTCTCTGATAGCAGCGTCATATATTTCCCGGGTCGTGCGTGCGCTGGCCTGTCTTATTACGTTTTGGCTGGTCAGTAGACTGGCCTGTGGGGTGGGGCGGGCACTGGTACGTTTACCCTGCCACTCTAGTGCTGTTTAGCGGGTGTCTTGAATTATGGACGGCATTAGTGCTGGTGTTAGCTGTTGGGTAGGTTACCTTCATTGGGTGTCGGTTTTGTGTTTAATATGAAGGGAATTTAATCAGTGAGATGGATAGATTACACTTTATTGTTTCAGAGAAATTGTGTTTCAGTAAAAAACCCGAGAAACTCTTAAAAAATTGTCTCGGTAATTTAAGAAATATTAGGTTTTTGCCGAGATATTTTGAGAGTACCAAGTAGTCAAGTGTCTTAATCGTTATTATTATAGTCTAGTCCTACCTGATAGTACTAGTTACCGAGAACTCACTCCCATTAAGGGTCGCGAACTGATTCAAAGAACATTTTTACTAAATACGTAATATTACATTTATGTACGGAACCAACGATGCGTAAGACTGACTTGTACTTGACCGCTTTTTTATTTCATATTTATTAATCTATTGATATAGCTTTTTATTTCATATTTATTAATCTAATTAATCTAATCTATAATATTTATTAATCTTATGAAGATAAAAAACTGGACAAGTGCTTGTCGGACTCGCCTACCGAGGGTTCCGTACATATTTGTAGTCTCACAGTTTTTCGAGCTTTTCTCGAACTTAAAAGATATTTTTTTATGATTTAATTAGAAATGTATAGTTTTCAGATTTTTTCCTGCACTTCTAGTATACGACGATATTACTTGAACGTCGCCGGAAAGTACCCTATAAATTTTGATTCCCTTGATAGTTTCGAAATACACGTTTTTTGCGGCATATAACGGGGTAACTTTTGTTTACCTTTAACTCAAAAGTTTGATTTTTTCACAGCTTCAAGAGACCGTAAACTTAAATATCGATACCTTAATTCGCAAACCGAATAACTCCACTTTTTGTCGAAAATGACTTTTTGGTACCGGAAGAAACTAGATTTTTTTCTCTACCGTTTGCAATTCAAATATTTCCAGGTTTTTGCGCCGTTTGAAAGTAAAACGCTATTAGAAAATCAAACAACTCCACTTGAAATGGAACGTTTCAATTTTGACAAACAACTCCCTCGCATCGGCCATTTTGTATGGCGTTATCGACGGAAGCGCATGCGTCTGAGTGTTTTCGAAAGTTAAAACTATTCATAAGTTATTAGAGACTGTATATAGTGTTTAAACAGTTGACAATACAACGCGGTAAGTGTTTCGATAGTCTATTTTAACTGATAACTTTATTTTGGCACTGTTTAAAGACAAAAAAATTCTTGATAACGCTGGGCTTGGAGTTGATAGTTTTGCTATTGTTTGTTTTGCATATTTGTTTGGAGTTGTTCGATATGCCGTAACGGCTTTTGGGAGTACTATGTTTTTTACCTCCCGTATTCAACTTTTTTTTTCAGAAATACCTTCAACTAGCCTTGCCAAGTAGGTATCTATCAACCTACCTAGCTACCTACCTACGAGTACCTACCTGCCTACCTACCCACCTGCCTACCTACCTACCTACCTACCTACCTACCCACGAACCTACCTATCTATCTTCCTACCTACTTACCTACCTAGCTGCCTAACTATCTACCTACCTGCCTACTTGCCTGTATTTAAGTGAGGGCTATCTTCTTGTGGTCTAATTTACTTTACGCTTTGTTTGGTGTTGTTTGCTTTGTTTTTTTTTTCACAAAATGATGAGATAATTTCTAAAGACCCAGTGTACCTACCGTAAAACCATAAAATCGGTACCTACCACATATTTTGAAGGTTAATTTAGTTTGTGTAGTAAACTTTTCTTTTACAGGTCACTGATATAAAAGCTCTTCAATATAGGCCTAATCGAAAATATTTTACAAGTTGAGGTTTGGAGACGAGTGGAAACTACTGAACCAAAGGAAAACCCTTGTTAACCTACCCCCGTGGATTAAAAAATCTTTTCATTGCAGTTGCTCGTAAAGTTTTCTTTTTTGTGTAACAAAATTATGCGGAAACCGACTCTTTATTTCACGCGTGAAATAAAACAGTACTGAAATCCTTTATTTCACGCGTGAAATAAAGTAATTTTTTTAAGTTTTTGACTCTGTGGTGCATGGTGCAAGTCATAAAATTCAAAAAATTACAAAGATGCAAGGAGGTTTTGCTGTCCAAAAAAAAATTACTTTCAATTTCAACAATTAATTTGGTATTTATAATAAATTTTCTTTATTATAGTACTTATTTTTTGTTGTATTTTCTCGCAAAATGCATTGAAAAATTTTGTAAGATACTTGAGCGTAAAAGGTTTTTATACGAATAAGTGCCAAATTGAAAACACGAGCGCAGCGAGTTAGAAAAACCTTACTTTCCGCACGTGTATCTTAAATAACTATTACGATGAGCGGCGCAAAATAACAAAAAAAAAGTATTCTGATCAACAGCAATTAAAATCATCTATGCCCCTTGATTATCAGGGTTACTACGATGCCCTACCTCACGATAATTAATAATTGAACTAGCTAAGTTTAATTTTTATATTACTGTCTTTGTAAATACTTTTTGAATAAAACCAAACAACTCCAATTTCTGTTTCATTTTTTGTCAATGTAAAATATATCAACTCCAAAAATCGCCATTAAATCTATACGCTTAGGATTTATATTATTTTAAATGGATTTTTAAGTTCAGTAAATTAATAATTTCCAACTAGATTTTTGTTTTTCCTTTTTATCTTTTAGTTATTTTTTTATGAAGTTTCTAGTCTCTCCTGTAAAGTTTACTAAAACGGAGTTATTCGTTTTGCGAATTAAGGTATCGATATATGGTTTTAATTTTATTTTGTTACCTCCCACGCGTTCCCGAGGTAAACGGTCTTAACAGACAGACGGACGGACGGATCGACAGACGGACGGACATCAGAGTGATCCTATAAGGGTTCCGTTTTTCCTTTTAAGTACGGAACCCTACAAAAAGGTAGGATTATAAAGTAAATTCGCTACATTTTTACAACTTCTTCCAGCTTCTAAACCTCTTCTTAAGGCCACACCTCAAAAAGTCAACCACCAGCCCCATAAATTCACACACGCCTGGACACTACTTGAAGTTATTGGACAATGTAAATGAAGGCTATCTCCCATAATGCCTGCCTTCACCCCCTGGGGGGACCACCCCCTGGCCGGGGCCGCCCCCCTTCCGATGTCTCATCAGTAAGGATTGAACCCTTTAATGTATTCAACGTTCAACGTAACTTTGGGATGAGTCTTGTATTAGTGTTATAATGAGACCGGGCCCTGCGGAATTATGGCTATACTTGTGGGACAGCAGGAGCAAAGGAGTAATCCTGTAACGTAGTTTCAATTTCTATCTAAATATGTACGGTCTCGAGTTTATTGCCCCTCCTCTTATGTGAACTTGCGTGGTTTTGCTTATCGATCTTAGGGTAGGCTGGTTTAGTTTTCGATTTGATTGATAGATTTCTGTTGGTACCTAGCGTTCGATATATTAGAGAGCTAGAATTATTAACAACCTGTCTGCAAACGAAATAAACACAAATAGCGATCCGCTTTCAATAAAACAGTTCTGTAGCATTGAGAAATTCTTAAAAATCTGGATATGCTGATAATCCAAACTTTTAAGAATTTCTTGATAATTTTGTAACTAAAACCTTCGGAAGCACGAGGTACACATTTGTAACTTAATTCCGGAATCTTTACTATTGTCATGACTCGTATTGTAAAAAGCGCAACATTAAATACCTCAAGTTCACCCTCTCGACCCTAAGACTTTTTCCCAAACCGGTGTCACTTAACAAAACCACTTCACGGAACCTCCAAGACGCGAGTTCGATTCGAGCGCACCTCGTATTCGAATCGATAATACTGCCAATTAGTTACTACCAATTTCCCAATAAAACTTCAAACTGTTTTCCGTTCCATTATCTCGACGCCACCCTCTAGGCAGCGAGAGCTCCTCCACCGAAATTATTGCAATAATAATATTATTACATTAATAATTGTATTGATAAGGAGACTCTCGTAATAAGGGTAAACCGTCCCCTTTCTGCCAGCCATCCTCAATAGCAGAATTTATGTAACTAATGTAATAAGCGAAGTGGCGTACCCCGCTCGCCCGTCTCCGACCCCCTTCGCCCACCCTTCATTATCGGAAAGTTTGAAATATAATTTGAAATTATGCTCAATGTTATATTGAAGATAAGAGAAACACAAATTCCTTTAATTGGACTTGTTAAAGTGAGTCAAATTAAGTTAACACTGAGTTGATGGTATTACTTTTTGAGTTGGGAGTTATGACGGACTGGGCATGGGCTGAGGTCGATTCATGGGGTGATTAGCGGCGCTTGGGCACTTATCGCGCTGAAACTCGCGTATTTTATTTTAACGACTCTTTTGCGGTCCTCACTATTAGAGTTTGTCAGCCTATGGGTGCAACATAAGCTTGGATTTGGAATTTGAAAAATACTGGCCTACATTTTCTAGCTGCCGTTTTCAAAACATTTGAATTTGGAACTTGAAAAATGTTAGGTCGATGCGCCTAATGTGATACCGCACTGATATTTTATTACCTTAATTTATAAATGTCGACTTTATGCTATTCGACGTTTCCAGCCGGTGACTTAATAACGCTCTCAGTAGACATAATTGTTTCGGTTGGGTCCACTATTGATTTTAAATCTGATTCCTCAGCGGGCAAGTCCGCTACGGGGCGGGCCGCAACTTGAGACCATCACAATTAGGAGGCCGTCTGAATCTAATTATATTTCTGATTGGAGCCGGTGACGTGCTGAATGTGGCCACGCCGCCTTGACGATATATATACGTTGTGGCTTAGTAGTGATGATCCTTGTGCATTATCAGTGAATGATAATTATAAATTTCAAGAGAAAAATATTTAATATTTTAGATTTAAAAAAAACTTGTTTCTTGTTGATCGTTATGTAAGTGAAATACAATAGACACAAAGTTATAAACTCTATGTAACGTAACATAACATAACACAATCCATTGTATCAATCCAAATCTATTACAGTAGGCACTAGTTTCTTCACAGTTTTCTCTAATGTTTAGTTAAAAAATTGTGCAGAAGTTTTCTAGCATTTGATGGCATGACATCTAGCAAGCAAAAAAAAAAACCAAATCAACTTCAAACTCCTTCACATCCAAAAGCAAGACTATATAACAAACGACGGTCCCCCCAATTAGATGCAGATCGGGATCTAATTATTCGAAGCGTGCTGGCGCAGCACTAGTCTGATTGTCGGCTAGCGATTTCGGAAATTACTACGGCACTATCCAGCGCGACTGGCGGCCCCTAACTCCGTGTTAGCAGTAGGGGACCAGTCGTTTAACTAAGCGGCTGGAAGGCGCCGACGGCTGCGAGCGAGCCCCCCGCCCCCACTCCTTGCGTTACGTTGAGCGTAGACGGGTCAGCGACTGCTGAGTTTACCCTAATGCCGGTAAAACGATAGATGTGGCGGGATTTTTGTTTTTCATGTCGTAGTTGTACTGGGCTATTTTTCTGTAACTTTACACTTGTTATGTAGTTTAAGTATTCTGTTAGTCTTCCTACATGATCGTAGAAGAAAGATTCATCTGATTTGGATTCAGATGAAAAACGAGTGGTATGGTCAAATAACACGTTTTTCGAGCTTAGCACTAAACCAGCTGTATTATTCTTGCTAAAGCATGTAGACCGATGAAAAATGTTATTTTTCTATCACGGATAGTCCAAAGTTAAGCAATTGTAGCTTAATTTAGGTATGAAAAAAACTGCAAAACTTTTCCGCCACAGCTTTAGTATGTAGTGTGCGTTTTTTAGGTGCGAAGAAAGTGTTAAGCGGTTCCTTGGTTTAATGCTCCTATATTAAACCTACTTATGGCAAATTATTCGTCCCTTGATTTACTCAGGTTTTCAAGTCAAGTTAAAGTTTGGATCTCTTTTCCAAAATGACGCTTGTGTGATCATAAAGTTTACCTACGTAAAAAACTACTGCTGGACAGAGGCCTTATAATAGTCCCTTAGATAAGAACGACGACAAAAGATGCCAAAATTAGACCATTCAGTAAATTTCATAGGTTAATAATATTTTTGCCTTGAAATATTAATTGTAGAATTAAATCTAAAATTATTGTAAAGACCCTGTAAAGCAAAATACAACGCAATCTCTCAAAATAGTGTTGCTGGAGTATCGACCACAAATCTCCGGGAGACATTAGCATAATAATTTAATTAATCAAGTCCCCTCTAACCACCGGCTGAAGGAAAGTTTCTCTTCCTTCTCACTATTTTTACCCGACAACGGCGAACGCAAACGGCTCGCGGATGTTAGTAAGCGTCTGTGTCAGTGACCATCTGTAGCCTAAACGCCCGAACCGTTTTGAGGTAGTTAAGTCCTTGTATACGTCTTTGGGGCAGGGTTTTTATTTTTATTACCGGAATCCGAGATGTGAGTAAGAAATATATATGTGAAGCCACAATGGACATCAACGTAATTGTAAAAGGGTTGTAATCCTATACCTAATATTCCGTGTGGCGCCGGATTAAGAATAGCGTCACTCCATTTCCTTCTGTGGATGTCGTAGAAGGTGACTAAGGAAATAAATTACCAGGAATTGGGTAACAGCCTCTTTCTGAGATTCTAACGGCATACTGCGATCGCCAACCCGCCTGCAAACCATTAGGGAGGCTTATGTTCTGCAGTGGGCGTCAAATGGCTGATGATGATGATGATACCTAATATCGGTCAGATTGTCTGGAAGAGATCACTTTTAGTGATAATGATAAGGCTGCCGTATGTACTTTTAAGTTAAGAAATATCTGTGTAATTTCCTTTTTACATATGACATACATACATAATACGAGGTAAACACGTTACCCTCTTTAAAAGGATTTTGTATGTCCGATTCTATGTTCCCTCATAACTCCTTAACCAATGGTCAGATTTTAATAAATAAGGTCTCAATCGATTCTTCGTCCCTGCGCGAGTGTCATAGGCTATATTAAATTAGCATTAATGAAACAGGAAAGTAACAAAAAACAAAAATCGCTGTTAAGTAACGTTATAGTACGACCATGAGTCACTAGATGGCGCTGTTATATTTAATTTATTATACTCGGATCTTAATTTTATTTAACTACGCCAATCACGTGTAATATATCTAAAACATCAGTACGCGGGTGTCATAGGCCATATATATAGCATCGTCATAGCCAGCATTAAAAAATCACTAAAAAGACAAAAATAAAAAACTGAAATAAAAAATTACCGACAACCCGACTGCTGAGCACTGACTACTAAGTAGACGGGACCTAAATTCAGCAATGTCACTCATTAGGTTGGTCCCGCCTGCTTAGTAGCGCTTAGTTAGTGCTTAGCGGTCGGATTGTTGGTTATTTTTTATATCACTTTTTTTGTACGTACAAAAAAGTGTTGTCTATCTGGGATTGAAGCATTGCAGGGATCATTGTTCAAATTAATACTCAACTAAAATAAATGTTATAAAATGACTCAGCGGTGGATTAGAAAATTGAGTTCCAGTTCTCAAAAAAGAAAAACAGTGGCTCCATTATTCCCTATTACCCGTTGTCGGTTTTAATTTTTAACTCAACGCACGCTTTAGATACGCATATGGCCGACGGAGAAGGGTATTAGACATTGAAAAGGGAGAGAAAGAGATGTCATTAGGATTGTTTTTGAAACGGTGAAATTGCGAAATTAATTAATAAGTAATGTGGCGGTTACAACTGCTTTTCATTACATAGTTGGGACGTCTGTCTAAAAATACCGACTTGCGCCACTCTTTTAAATATGGCTCAAGTAGTATTTAACAATATTATTGATTACTGTGAAATTACCCTCATCACCCATGGTTGTCTAGAAAGAAAATACTTTTTAGTATTAAGGTCGCCTTTTGTGCAAATTGATTTATTGTACAATGAAGAATTTTCAAATCAAATCAAATATTGGGTATCATTTTTGTATGCCTGAAAACAGGTCTGCACAGGAAATGAAACGTAACTGGAGCCGTTATATCGCCCCCAAAACCGCCTACTTACTAAATTTCATCGAAATCGTTGGCGCCGTTTCCGAGATTCTTATTATTAAATTCACTCATTTAAAGGAATAAGATTAATCCATTGGGCGCGCATGGTGATTAAGCCCAGAATTTCTGGGCTTTCACCAAGGGCTTGTGCCCTACAGTAAGACATATAATAGGCTGCTTTACCTATTACCATCGGCGTATTTAGAGTTATTTTCTAAGTTGAGCCTGGTTGGATCCTGAATAGCCATTGCCAACCATTTATGCAGTAACCCAACATCCTAGGGTGGACCTAGACTCTTCTCGGATGGGTATTACCCACCCAGCTCCTCCATTCCTATGCTAATGGACTGTGGCGGATTTACAAATTTGCCGCTAGTATTGAAATGCAATAGCTACGCTACGCTAGTTTAGTTCACAATCATATTTATTCTGAAATTGCAACTTTATTATTTGTGTTCTAACGTCCTCATTACGTTACGAAATTTAAATTGTAATAAATATTGAAACTAAGTTGAACATAAGTACCTATATTTAACAGTGCGTTTAGTAATCTTTTATTTTATTATACGGATTACGGACGTCAGTTTTCAGTGTACTGTGCATTACTAAAATATTAAAATTTCTTTGTGTATATAATGTTTTTTTAATTTCCGTAAGATAACAAAAATTGGGCCAAATTTGCCGCCCCCAAATATCTGCCGCCCTAGGCTCCAGCCTACTCAGCCTACTGGTAAATCCGCCACTGCTAATGGGTACTATTACAAGTTTTAAAAGCCCATTTAGAGGCTAAAAATTCCTCCCATGCCGGGACTGGAACCTAAAATTGTCCTCAGCACGGGTTAGTGCAAAAAAATAAAAAGAATATAATTACTATTACAAGTATCAAACAATAAAGTATAAGAAGACTGCCTCGTTGGTCTAGCCGTTAAGGCGCTTAGCTACCAAAACAGAGGTCGTGGGTTTGATTCCCACTGCCATAGCACAGGGTATCCTAGTTTGGTACCAGGTCAAGCGATTGTGTTTGTTTGTTACACTTTATTGCACAAAATACAAAATTTAGCACTTAAAAAAACATGAATGTCTTAGACTATGAGCAAGGGCGGACTTATTTCAAGAGAAATTTCTTCCAGCCAGCCTTGACGTTTAGGTTGTTAGACAGACAGCGGGAAGAGGGCATGTAAAGCACAAACGAAAAATTATTACTACTTAAATGCTACATTATTTTTTAATATGACACTATAATATCTACATACTAATATACATACAATATAAACCAATATCTGCATAGATACAAAATTAATAAAATAAGGAAAATAAATATCAAACTATATAAATAAAAAAACATACTTATAGGTATAGTAGGTAGATTGTGTTGTGAGGAATTTCCATATCATTGATAAAACAAAATTAAATACAGTTTCGTCTACCGTACTCAGTGTACAATTGGCGTGGGTATTACCCACCCAATTACCCCATTTCTATGGCAATGTCTATCACAAATACCTATCAAACAAAAAAAAAGTATAACAATCTCAACATCATTGATACAAATACAGTTTCTACCACCATACTCTGTCTACATATAGAAGTCTCGTCTTCTCCATTTTTCTGCTCGCATACATTATTCTAATCCGTGCCCTAAGTCGATATCCTTACGGTATGATTTTCCCTACTGATATAAGGCTGAGTATACACTGTCACTTATTTAAGTTAATTAACCTGTCTGGATTTGTGACTTGTTTAACGAGTGTAACTTGGGAATCGCCAAGGCGTGGTTGGCACAATGCAGGACGAAGTGCGACGAAATTCCAATGACTAGATAAGATAATATTAAGAAAAAAGTATACCTATGAGTTTGAAGAAAAATATACCTATCAAGCAGTGATGTTTAATATAGTAGTAGGATAAATTATTGTATGTAGTTTATTCCTTATTTATATTAGTTGTAAGTAGTTTATGTAATGTTATATTATTTGATTTATTATTTGTTTTATTCTTTATATTATGGTATTTAACTTTTATGTGTATGTTTATATTATTATTATTATATTATTACATTTTTTTTTAATTCGTTTAATGTGCACACATTATTCCCCTACCTCTTTAAAATCATCGTCTCACAACTGATTTGGTTGGCTGGAAGAAATTTCTATAGAAATAAGCTCGCCTATGTACCCGTTCTTATTGCTTTGTTGTATGTGTAGCATATTTCTTTCTTGTGTACAATAAAGTATAAAGTATGTTTTTTGTTGCTCGCTGTTTTATAAACTATTACGTCATCTAGACACAAACATTTCGTTGTACTTTGTCTTCGCTAAAAACTTTTTTTTATGTAGCCTATATGTGTCCCATTGCAGGGCATGGGCACTCTCTCAGAGTGAGAGAGTCTGGGCTTAGTTACCGTTGCGGAAAAAAATACTTAAAAATCGATTCATGAGATAGGCAGGGGACCGAGAGGGTTGACATGGCAGTGAAGAGACCTAAGTATTGAGGTTAAAAATCTTAACTTCTTATGCGTTTTAAAAACCTATTTAGAGGCTAAAAATTCCACCCATGCCGGGACTTGAAAGAAAGAGAAAGAAAAAGTTACAGAGAAAGTTTGTAAAGAGGCTCGAAATTTCGCCGATGCCTGCATTTACCCATTAGTTTAGTTGGGAGAGCGCTGGCACGGTTAGCCAGAGATGGCCAGAGGTGGGTGGAATTTTTAGCCTCTAAATAGGTTTTTATAATTGTCCTCAGCACGGGTTAGTGCAACAAAAAGAATACCTATATTCTTATACGTTTTCAAAACCAATTTAGCAATAAAATTATTATTGAAAACATGTATAAAATTGTGTATACGACAGCTTTCTACTCGCGTTTCGAGCTCCGATGTGTCCACACCCCGAAGACAGCTTAACCCCCCCAGCGCTGTACATCATCTCATTTGAATTTCTAACTAGGAACCTCCATGCAATTATTGGATTAATGTAAATTACTCAGTCTACAGAGCTGCACTATCGGGCGTACGGTTTAATTAGAATCCTTCCTCAGTATGATCTAATAATTGGTTCGGCGGAGACGCGTGTTTTTTTAGCTGACCTTATTATTTTTTTTATGGAGAGGTTTTAAGATTGCCTCTAAAATACGCAATCCTGGCTCCTGCTATAATTACAACAAATTTTATGAAATTAACGCTTCACTCGTTTTGGGCCCGTAAACAAAACTGCGATGCGACGTCGCAACGTAAAAATCGGCGAGCTCGAGCGACGCACCGTAAGAACCTGCGAATTGATTCGCATTGGCGTTAAAAATAGTAAGAAATGTATGAACCCAAAATCTTCTTTGTTTCTTTTTCCTGTATCTTCTTAGCAATAACAGAAGTGAGCACTTCTCTATACGATCCATGTCACGACCTAGTTTACAAAATACGGGAATGGAAGGAAGGAATGGTCACCCGAATCGTGGAAGGTAGATGCCTTGCCGCACGAAATCGCATCGCAGTTTTCTGCGTTGCGTATTCGCATCGCCGGTTCGCAGTTTTGTGTACGGAGCCTAAATCAATGTAGCAGCCTCTGGTAAATCATTGTCCTGACATAGAAGGATGTTCATTCTACGTAACACAAATGGTCTTAACTATCAAAAAACCCAAACCGTTTTACTGATTATTGTATGTCAAACTGCATCAATCTGCAAAACAGGAAAACAACGCAATTTTTTTTTTACATTTTTGACATAACATTGAATAAGTAAGTAGCGCGCAGTTGGCAACACCACACAGAAAAACAAAATTGTTCAGGCATGAAATTGTAGTGAAAAATAAAAACCAGATAAGTGCCAGTTTTGAACTTTCCTTAGAGTATCCGAACAAACAAATACAAACTTAACTTTAAAAGAATGCTTTTCCAAGGAAACAACTGCAAAGCTAACTTTGTCATCATAAGTAGCCTATATACGTCCCACTGTAGGGCACAGGCCTTCTCTCAGGGAGAGAGTATGGAGTAAGGGAGGCTTACTCATCATGCGTGCCCACCGCGGATTGGCGATTTCAAGCGCTGAGGTATGTGAATAGCTCCGACACTCAGATTTCCTCACGATGTTTTCCTTCACTGTTAGCGAGTGGTATTGCTACTATAACTTCACAAATGTACATAACTTAGAAAACAAAGTCATAGGTGCATGCCCGCACTGGGAATCGAACTTGGGTCTCTCACTTTCGAGTCCAATGTTCTACCCACTAGACCACCTAGATTTTTATACTATATGGCTATAAATAAAAAAAACTGATTTTTCTCGTTTCTTGTACTGTTTGAGCTTGCTTCTTGCCTTTTGTGAATCTAGGTCAACAGGAAGTACACTTGATGGCGCGCTGTGAGAAAGGGCTCTTGAATAGTTTTTGTTCTATCGCGAATACTTATAAAACATAAGTTATCAGTATCATGAGTAGAGTCGCCCTTCAATCGGTTCATAATTTACAAATAATTTACAATTTTTTTGTGAAGTAAATAAATAGGCTGACTAAGCTGTCAGGTTGGTATAGGTGCTGGGCAAGCCTACTCCATCTGGTGACGCCAAATTACTTAGTCTATATTAAATATTCTATGGTACGTTCCTTTCCATCTTTTTTCCTGCACCTTAAACACGTATGCATGACGTCGTCGCTACGCGCTGCCAGCGCCACCAAGCGGCGAAGGACTACAGTTCAGTTCACATTTGAACCTTAACCGCCGCGGTTCTAGCAATGCGCTAAAATCGTTGATTACCGCTTAATTGACGCTTTTTGGTATTAAACCACCCCCTGTAAAGTGTGTCGCGCCCTCCGCGAGTGCTACTGAAAAGGATTCGATTGTGAAATATCTTAAATTACTGTTTGTGTGTGTGGTGGGCCCACCGCAGCAGCTGCTGCCTTATCTGGAGGGATCTCGTCTTCCTGGATGCTGCTTTGCGAGGTATGTGCTGCGTGTTCCTGTTCTCACCCTTATATTCCTCATCCCCTTGTTCAATTGTACGTACCAAAAAATACAGTCCATTTAATCTAAGAGAAAACTAAAAGTTTGGCGCGACCATTTTAGTGGTCCTCGAGCCGGATCCGGTGGCTTCTTATCGTTAATTAATCTTCATTCCCTACTAGATTATATCCATCCGCCCTTATTAGCATACTTTATAGGTCCTAATAAGAGAAATATCCAATTCCGCGAAGGTAGATCGATATTGCATCATCTACTTTCATTGTCTACTTATTCGCTATTCCCGGTCGTAACAACAAGTTACGTGTTTTCCCGCTTAATATATACCTACTTGCTTATTGAATTAACTTGATAACTTATGCACATAATATCAATTCAATGAGAATTTCGTGAAAAATCATTGTGATATTTTCCTACCCCCATTACACAGCCCATGGTTCGCGCGGCCAACGTTCCATACCGTTTCGTAAAATACGACTAAATAGCAAACTCCCGCGCAACGCCAACCGCTCGTTTAATATTGTGACCTACATAATTCTACCGCGTTGCACCTACTTGACCTAATTTCTTTGTTACCTTGTCACATTCAATATGGCTTCTAAAAAGCGTACCGCAGCTGATAGTAATGACGAGTCATCAGAAAGGCAGGATCCTAAGCTTTTAATGATTTTGGGTAAGCGCGATGCGATCTTTGAAATTGTGCAAAAGATCTATGATCTATCTTCAAATTTACATAATGACGCCGCGAAGCAGGAAAGATTCCTTGACGAGTCTTCCCAGATCGACTTACTCCGCGATAAATTTGAAAATATTTTGGATGATTATAATTCTCACTTGCTATTAAATAATCCTACTGCGAAGCCCGACTATCATAGTCTCGTTGCATTCGAGGCCTTGTATGGCAGGATTAAACGACTGCAATCGCAGTATTCGCAATTAAACCCGCGGGACTCACGGGATGCCGCACCGCATAAGGGTCGGCCAACATTACCGCCCATTCAATTAATGGACTTTTCGGGCGACATTCGCTCATGGCCACTTTTCTTCGCCAGTTTCCAGTCTACCGTACATAAAAATTCCTCACTCACAGACGCCGAAAAGTTGTATTACTTATTAGGCAAACTGAAAGGCAAAGCTCTGTCTACATGCGCAGGTATAACCCCGAGTGCCGAGAATTATCAATCGTTCTTGCAAACGCTGATTGATAAATATGAAGACAAAAGAATGCTCAGTTCCGCGTATTTAAATCAAATGTTTGACTTTAAACCTTTGCATTCCGCCTCCGCAGCCAACTTTGATTTATTTACAGACAATTTTACAAGTGCAGTCCGCGCCTTAAAAAATCTAAAAATAGATAATCTCGCCGACTTGATTTTGCTCCATATTGCGCTTAAGAAGATTGATTCAGAAACCGTCCACGCCTTCGAGTTGAGTTGTAGTTCTAAAATACCTACATTCGACGACTTGGTCGACTTCATTCAAACCCGCGCTAAGGTTTTGCAACGAACTGAGCCCAATTCGAAGGCAATTATTACTCGCCAAAATAATAGTAATAATAACCGGCGTTCTAATTCTAATAACGCCCCTCCGCCGCCGAAGTATCAAACTTATGTTAGTACGACGGTCGATACCTCCGCGCGCAAATGTCTTTGCACTAATATAACGCATCAGCATTTGTTTAAATGTGCTGAATTTAATAAGATGACTCCACAAGAACGCTTTAGATGCGTGAAGGATAACAATGCGTGTGTGAACTGTCTTAGTTTGAATCATCGAGTTTCTAATTGCTCATCTAAGTCTAAATGTCGCCTATGCGGTCTAAATCACCACACATTGTTAGACTTCAAACGTGTGGAGGCGCCAACAGGTCACTCCGCTGCACCAGCAGGCGCACCCTCTCGGTCGCCGCCGCTGCCGCCGTCGCCGCCGCCGCCGCCACCGTCACGTGGCAGCGACGACGCGTCCCACACGCAGCCTGCGCACACACTGCTAACGCAGCCGGCTCTCGTTCCGAACGCCCGTTCGGACGTAGCACTGTGTGCCACTGCTACATATACGTCTGTAGATAACAATGACTCACCCGCTCGCACTGCGCCCGCGCATAGTAGGCAATCTACTATTTTATTATCCACAGCGCAAGTTGTCGTTTACGATATAAACGGCGATCGACACATCATCCGCGCGCTGTTGGATTCCGCGTCACAAAGCCACTTCATTACTAAAGAGTGCTGCGATCGATTAGGTATCCAGCTTCACGATGTAGAACGCACCATTGTCAAGGGGTTCGGTGGATCTGAGAATATTATAGAAACCAACTCGATCGATTTAACGGTACATTCGCGCTTTGATGATAAAATTAACTTTAATATTTCACCGCTCGTCGTTGACCAAGTCACCGACTTATTGCCCACGGCTATGGTAGACACCTCTGTCTTATCACACTTGGAAGGAATTTCTCTTGCAGATGAAAACTATGGGGCACCTAATAAAATTGATGCGTTGATAGGCGCTTCTCTCTTCCCGTATCTGCTCCTTCCCGATGTTGTTCATGCGCCTCGTGAATCACAGGCACCCCCCGCGTTAAGAACGGTGTTTGGTTATGTTATCATGGGTTCCGTACCTACGATACCCTCACCTCATACTCATCAGGTTTTGACTTGCTGTCACATTCAACAACCTGCTGCTATTGACTCTTTAGTCAGGCGCTTCTGGGAGCTCGAAGAGCTTCCCTCCGCTCCGCCCGTTCTTCATCCCGCTGATGTTGAATGCGAAGAATTTTATAAATTAACCACAACCCGCGATCCAGTTACTGGTAGATACGTTGTCAGCCTACCATTTAATGAGGATGTTTATACTCTCGGAAATTCCTACGAACCCGCTCGCAAACGTTTCATGTGTCTCGAAAGAAAATTAGAATCTTCACCTAAATTGAGGTCAGCTTATGATGACGTCATCAAAGATTATCTAGCTAAGGAATATATTGCCCCCGCGCCTCAGTACGACCCCCATGACCCTACTCCGATCTATGTTATACCGCATCATGGAGTCGTGCGCGAGGATAGGACATCGACTCGTCTCCGCATCGTTCTGGATGCAAGTACCCGATCTGGCGTTCATCATCGTTCACTTAACGACATTCTGCACTCAGGGCCGAATCTGCAGGGCGACTTATTTCAAATAATTTTGAACTTTCGCTTACACGCGATCGCAATGACCGCGGACTGTCGCCAGCAGTTTCTCCAAATTGTCGTTCGAGAGTGTGATCGGCGTTACCAGTGTTTCTTGTACCGGTTTCGTCCAGAAGACCCGCTCGTATTGTACCAGTTCAATCGTGTGTGCTTCGGTCTGTCTTCCAGTCCATACCATGCATTGCGCACGGTGAGACAGCTCATAGAAGATGACGGCGCGAAGTACCCGCTCGCGAGTAATATTGCGTCTACATCGCTGTATATGGACGATCTCGCCTTCTCGCTACCCAGCGAACAAGAAGCAGTCTCCGCATCCCAGCAACTGATTGACCTATTTAAAGGTGCACAGTGGGACCTCGTTAAGTGGAACAGTAATTGTCGATCCGTTTTGGATAATATCCCCTCCTCGCACAAACTTCCCTCTGAGGTGGAGTTTGATAAATCTATGCAGCATAAAATATTAGGCCTGCATTGGTGTACCGATGATGATGTCTTCTACTTTAAAATTTCCACTCCCGCTGATGTGACGTGCACCAAGCGTTCCATCTTATCAACCGTTGCCCGTCTGTGGGATATAATGGGCTTCGTTTCTCCCACAGTGGTTTACGCAAAGCTACTGATAAAACAGCTTTGGGAACTAAATCTCGATTGGGACGATACGCCGCCGTTGCACATAATTCAAATGTGGAAGCAATTCTGCTCTGAGTTGCCTGCTCTTAACAACTTACGCATTCCACGTCACGTGGGTGTGACTAAGGACTGTGATGTCACACTCCTCGGTTTTTCTGACGCCAGTCAAAGCGCCTTCGGGGCCGTGGTTTATGCTCACGTAAGTACCGCCTATGGTATCACTGTCCAGCTGGTTTGTGCCAAAACTCGAGTCGCTCCAACTAAGCCGCTTTCTATCGCTCGTCTCGAGCTTTGTGGAGCAGTTTTATTATCCAAGCTACTTCGCACAGTGCTTGATAATTTCTCACATAGCTTTCCAGTCAAGACTTACGCTTTCGTCGACTCTAAAGTCGCGTTATACTGGATAAAGAGTTCGCCACATAAGTGGCAAATTTTTGTTGCAAACCGCGTTGTTCAGATCACAGATAATATTCCACCTGACAACTTCTTCCATGTTGCTGGCAGTGAAAATCCCGCAGATATTCTGTCGCGCGGAATCACTCCGCACAAATTAGTTTCACACCCACTTTGGCTCCACGGGCCTCGATGGGCTTCATTGGATCCATCACAGTGGCCTCTTAAGAGCCTTGACGGACAGTCTATTGTAGACATCCCCGAACGGAAGGTTTTAACGCACACTGTGTGCACGCCTGTAAAGCATTGCGCTTTATATGAGCTCTCTCTCCGCATATCCTCTTGGAATAAACTTCTTCGTATAATTACGTACGTTTGTAAGTTCGCAAATCTACTGCCCCGCCGCAGCACCACTGCGGTGACTACCGACGATATAAATTTTTCTGAAATTATGATGCTCATCGCCTTGCAACGCCAGCACTTTGCAGAGGAATATAATAATATTAAGAAAAATAATACTTGTTCTCCGGCATTCAATCGTTTGAGACCTTTCATTGACAACGGTCTGATCCGCGTTGGCGGTCGCCTTGTTAATTCCGCGCTGGACTATGCACATATGCATCCAGTTATTTTACCACGCAAGGGTCATGTAGTGAACATGATCATAGATTATTACCATGTTAAATATTTACACGCCGGCCCAGAATTGTTAACGTCGCTTCTCCGTCAAAAATTCTGGATCCTGTCCGCACGCCGCATCGTGAGACAGAGAGTCCACATGTGCAATACCTGCTTCAGACTTAAACCGCGCCCAAGTTACCCCCTTATGGCTGACTTACCTGATTGTCGCACGCTTCCAGTCGTCAAAGCATTCACGCATACTGGCTGCGATTATGCCGGCCCTATCGCCTACACCCCAGTGCGCCGCCGTGGCGTACGCAGCGAGAAGGCATACCTGTGTCTTTTCACGTGCCTTACGACGCGCGCTGTACACGTAGAAGTCGCCACAGATCTCAGCACGCAGAGTTTCCTCGCCGCGCTAAAACGTTTTCTTTCTCGACGAGGGCCCGTTCAATTCATGTATTCCGACAACGGAACGAATTTCAAAGGTGCCAACTCGTATCTCCGAGATCTATACAAATTTCTTAATAGCGTTTACCGTCAAAGGCTAGAGGAAGAGTACGCTGAAAGTCGCATAACGTGGAAATTTATTTGTCCTAATTCTCCACACCAAGGTGGGGCATGGGAATCTATGATACGTGTCCTGAAGTCAGTACTTTTCAAAATTATTGGTCAACAAGTCCTGACATATGAGGAACTGAATACTACTCTCACTCAGGTCGAGTGCTTACTCAATTCTCGCCCTCTCACAGTATTGAGTTCCGACCCCGCAGAGCCCACGGCTCTAACTCCGAGTCATTTTCTACACACGGCTCCTTTACTTTCTTTACCTGCGCCTGAAGTAGAGTCCAACCGAGTGAATTTGCTCCATAGACATTCGTTACTAGACAAACTAGTCCAATCATTTTGGGACCGCTGGAGAATAGAATATCTGCACGGTTTGCAGGTTAGGCAGAAGTGGAACACTCCATCTACACCCATCACTCCGGGAACAGTCGTGGTTATGATGAAAGATGGAGCACCGCCCTTGGCTTGGCCATTAGCCATTGTCGACATAGTTCATCCTTCCAAAGATGGCGTCGTGCGCATGGCTACAGTGAGAACCGCGAAGGGATCTTACCTGCGTCCGGCCGTGAGATTATGTCCTCTTCCAAAACAATAAATATTTCACTCCGCAATTAAATCAAATTAAATGTACAATATAAAAGTATATCAAATCGCTTTATCTATAAGTCATTAATTTCATTAATCTATATTCCCGCTTATATCCACGACTCTACGGAATTTTCATTCCGCTATTTTTTTGCCTAATATCCCCGCGCTTGAGCGCTCATCCTATAGTCATCAACTTTTTAAATTCTCACCTTATGATTGGGTTTTAAAGGTGACCCTTTAAGGGCGGGTGGAAATGGTGACGCCAAATTACTTAGTCTATATTAGAAGAAGAAGAAGAAGAAGAAGAAAGACATTTATTATACCAACAAGATACATCACAGAAACAAAATAAGCACATAAGTAACATAATATGCACAACACAGAAGGAAAACTAAATACACAACAGACAAAACGAATAAATAAAACAGGACTATAGATGTAGCCTGTGGTGTATCTACATTGCCACAAAAGGCAGCTGACTCAGCGTTGTGCTGAGGAAGTGATCCCTCAGCGCTGATTTTCAGTCAGTGCCTACGGTAACCCATAATTGTACTACGGAGTGCGTGCCGTGGTGCAGTTAAATAATTAAGTCAAATTCAATAACATACATACAATAAAGTAAAAAAAATAAATAAAATATCGTCATAAAATACTTACATATATTATTAGTTTTAAATTAATATGTATGAAATATAAAGGAACACCATAAGAAATTAAATTCAATAAGTAAATATAAGTGAAAGAAATATAAGTGAAGGAGAAGAGAGGGGAGGATACACACCAAAATAAATAAAAAGTAAATACATACCCGACATTACGCAATGGTGGCCTATGATTTAGTTGATGCGATTACATAGTCGGTCATTTTACTAAATAGTAAAATTAGAAGTAAAAGTAAATCAGAGTCAGAAGCGGCGAAAAATCGGGCGGGATAGTCTCTGCTGTTCAAGCAAATATACCTTGAGCTTGCGCCCAAAGGCATACCTACTGGAAGCGTCACGGACTGGGGGAGGTATATCATTCCAGCACTTGGACGCCGCAAAACGGAAACTACCTCGAAAAGCCATCGTACGGTGCACAGGGATGATAATCCTATCCTTGTGAACTATGCGTTGTCTCGACGAAAACTCAAGTTTCCTGTATAGATAACAGGGTTTTTTCGTGCGCACTACTCCAAAAAGGAGCTTGGCAAGGTGTAGTTGTCGTCGAGCCTCCATGTTCAGGAGTTTTGCGTCGTTCAAGTACGGGGTGATATGGGATCTGGGAGAGATTTTGAAACAAAACCGTGCGCATGCGTTTTGCACACGTTGTATTAATCTTCTCGTCCTGCCAAAAATACAGCCACCATAAACGACATCACAGTAGTTCAATCTAGATAATATCAACGATTCACATAGACTAACACGCAAATCAGTTCTAAGGTAATCGCGTATATTATATAAAATCTTAAGGCGGTAGAAGCAGTTGCTCACAACATTGCAGATATGGTTTTCGAAGCGAAGTTCACCATCTAGCAGCAATCCGAGGTTTCTGGCTTCTACAACCCTTTTCACTGGTTCGCCCTTAATAACTATATCGTTGACGGCAAGAGCCTCTACTGTATTATGAATTTGATGTTTAGTTCCAAGCACAAGGTACTTGGACTTACTAGGGTTCAGCACAAGACAGCTCCTGTCAGACCATTCTGCAATACGATCCAAATCACTATTGATAAGTTGAGCTGCATTAGCCGCATCAGCTGGTGGCGTAGAAATATACAACTGTGTATCGTCGGCATATAAGTGGTACTTGCTATTCTGGATCTGCGTGGTGACATCTGCGCTAAACAAAATAAAAAGCAAAGGCCCCAGAATGGATCCTTGCGGAACGCCTCTCTCTAGCGGTTTTGCCGACGAGAACTGCGTAGTACCATTGCTACTTTGCAACCCAACCATCTGAGCACGGCCTGACAGGTAACTATCAAACCATCGAACCGTAGTGTTATCAAATCCATAATACGACATCTTCGATAATAAGAGGGACGTATTCAGACAGTCGAAAGCTCTGGAGAAATCTAGCAACACCAGAATTGTACTCCTGCCTCCATCAAGCGCTGACAACACGTTGTCCACGACATCCAACAGAGCCGTTGCTGTCCCTCGCTCCTTCCGGAAACCGGACTGCAAGTCAGGTAGTATACCATTTTCCTCCAAATATTTCGACATCTGATCACACACTACCCTCTCAATTATCTTGGACATACAGGGAAGGATGCTGATAGGACGTAGGCTGGAAATTTGGATGGGGTTGGGTATTTTGGGAAGCGGAATAACTTTCGCAGTCTTCCAGTCAGTAGGGAAAGTGTTAGTCAATATACTCCGGTTGACTATCGCAGTCAAAATCGGCAGTGTCCTAGGTAAAGTTAATAATAGCATGTCGATACTTAATGCGTCAAGTCCCGTCGCGTTAGTCTTGATTGTAGACAATATCTTCGAGATGGTGAACGGAGAAACAGCATTCAGAGTAAAGTTCGTCGCTTTGTCATGTCTGTGGAATTCAAAAAACGTCAAGTCTGAAATAGTCACATCAGTCTTGCCTGGTATATTTACAAAATGGTTGTTTATATCGTCAGCATTGTCAAAGTGTGAGGGTAATTCCAAGCTCCGCTTTTCCGGCAAAACCGTGCGCTTGAGATTTTTCCACAGGCGCTTAGAGTCACCCACACAACGATTAATATTGTGTTCAAAGTACGCACTATTAAATATTCTATGGTACGTTCCTTTCCATCTTTTTTCCTGCACCTTAAACACGTATGCATGACGTCGTCGCTACGCGCTGCCAGCGCCACCAAGCGGCGAAGGACTACAGTTCAGTTCACATTTGAACCTTAACCGCCGCGGTTCTAGCAATGCGCTAAAATCGTTGATTACCGCTTAATTGACGCTTTTTGGTATTAAACCACCCCCTGTAAAGTGTGTCGCGCCCTCCGCGAGTGCTACTGAAAAGGATTCGATTGTGAAATATCTTAAATTACTGTTTGTGTGTGTGGTGGGCCCACCGCAGCAGCTGCTGCCTTATCTGGAGGGATCTCGTCTTCCTGGATGCTGCTTTGCGAGGTATGTGCTGCGTGTTCCTGTTCTCACCCTTATATTCCTCATCCCCTTGTTCAATTGTACGTACCAAAAAATACAGTCCATTTAATCTAAGAGAAAACTAAAAGTTTGGCGCGACCACCATCCAAAAAACAATGTCCCAAGCACTGAAGCGTCCGAGTGGTCCCTTCATCCGTCTAGTGTGAGTGAAGGTGTCACTGGACGCTGTTTAAATCATCTCAGTACGTATGTGGATGCAAAGGCCAGAGGCTTTATCTGGGCCTCGATTCTGTTAGTGCATTGTAGTATAATGACAGGTACACTGTCGGGTCACGTGACGTGTTTTTTCGTACCAATGACGCCTAGAAGGTTTGATGGGTGTGCCCGCGTAGACTTAAAGCAGCCATGAAATGAAAACCGCCATGTTCATGCAGTTGTCATGTAACTACAATGCATTAACAGAATCTAGGCCCTGTTATCAGCTTAATTTCGGAATCACTTACTTGAATTTTTGTCAGAAGAGTCCGACTAGATTCCGTTCTCATTCAAAGAGCGAAACCTGGCCGGACTCTTCTGACAAAAAATCAAATAAGTGATTCCGAAATTAAGTTAACAATGTGTAGTGTGAAATCTTTCACTAATATTTAACACGAGCACAGCAAGAATATAATAAAGCATAATTGTGTGGACATGAACTGATTCATTATTTATTTATTTATTGCATAAAAAAAATCATCATTTTTTGTACTTCTTGAATACATTTTGTTCCAATTACAGAACAAAGTATATGTTAGGAATTCAGAAGCCAAGTCAAAAACTAAAACCTTTTGCCAACCAGAAAAAATGTCATAGCCTACAAAACAAGACCGGCCAAGTGCCTGTCAGGCCACGCGCAGTGTAGGGTCGGAACCCTATGATCCTTCTACGGATAGAAGGAGGGGTTTTTACTCAGAACCAACAACGTCATCAAAGTAATTATCATTGGAATTTCTATGCAGTTTTTATTTTATAAGTTTGTCGCCTCGCCTATTACTCGATAACTTGTAAAGCCTACTTAGCTTTGATAGTTTTCCTTTAAAGTTCGTAATATGTGCTGCTGCCCTGAAATTATTCACGTTTCTACAATCAACTGTTTAGTTGGGAGCAGGGGAGGAGACGCCCTAATGTAACAAAAATTGCGCTTTAAAGCTTAATATTTCGCAAACGGATCCCTGCATCGAAATATAGTCTTCCTACACTTACAATATTTTTTCACGACCGATCAAACGATATGGTATAGGCGAGAAAAAAAATGCATTCCCAACGTAGGTGTAGTGGAGGTACCCTGAATCAATTTTTCTTACATTTTATTCTACCGTTTTGTCGGCGTGATAATTATGTATGCCAAAGTTCAGCTTTCTAGAGGTAGTACTAATCGTTCGTCTCTGAGCTAGGCCACAGCCAGAAAGACAGACGGACATGGCGAAACTATAAGCGTTCGTTGTTGACTACGGAACGCTTAAAAGGAAGAACATCCAATTTCCGCCGTAAGCCTTGCAAAAAACAAGACCAGTAGGACTGCCACGAAAAACCATACTTCCTTTCAGTGACCCCAAAACCTACACGCAGACGTCTGGCTTAATAATACCGTGTATGCAATCTCAAAATCCATTGCCCAGTGTTGCATGACACTGCAGCCAACAACAAAAAAAACCCACAACTTCACCCACAAACCTCGGCCGAAAGTTCAACAAAAAAGGTAACAAAACTCCTTTCCGTGACCTCGAAAACTGCACGTAGGTTAGGCGGCCCCCCCGGCGCCTCGGGAGCGCGTTGGGGAACAAAAAAACCCTCCCGACCCTCCTTGGGGAGGCGGGGGGGCGAACTCATGAATGGAGCGAAGGAGTCCTTTGAGTAAAAAAGTCACGTGAGCGCCTCAACAGGTGGCCTCGTGTCCTTGTGCGGGATTAGAAAAAGTTGTGAGTTGTTGCGTTCCTTTTTCGAATGTTTTCTTTTTTTTGCGGCGCGTGCAGTAAGGCCATTGTCGCCTTCTTTGGCGCTTTAGGGTTAGGTTTGAGGTCGATGGCTAGTGTTTTCTTTATGGTTTATTTTCTTTTTTTTTGACTAGTGTTTCGGCCATCAGTGTCTTGGTAGCCAGTTTTTCTCTTGTTTGTCTATGTACAACAACATCTGTGAGTACTAAGTAGTTACTTACTACTCACAGAGTTCTAAACTTAAAGTTTAGAATAATATCGATGTAATAAGTTGTTAACTGTCAAATGTTCCACAAGACCTAAATAAAACCTTTCTTCACCCGGTAAACGGATGCCCGACAGCCGGCCCTTATAAAAACGTGTCTATCACCGTAACAAGTTAACTCGGCAACAAGGAGCCTTTATGAATGGCTCCCCTACCCGTTTCACACGGATGCCATGAAAACTCTGTTTTCTTCCTCAAAGCTATACGAGTAAATATCTGCCTTGTACGTTTGGAATTAGAGCAGATTTTTGCTTGTAAGCTTTAAGAAAAGTGAAGGAATTTTCTGCGCAATATTTGCAGAGGAATCCGGAATGTTTTTTCTAAAATATAAGGTCGGTTTTTCTCTGCGGTGGCCGCGGTATGGAGGCATGAAATCTTCCAGTCTTTTGCGGCAAATTGTTTCCTCGCCCGAGCGTGTTTGTATTTTATTATACATTTTTATTTCGCGATAACATTAGCTTTAACCGACTTTTCATTGCCTCAGCTAGGGTTGTCGCTGACTGCAAATAATTTTTATACTTTTATGTTGTTTTTATTGCAACATCTGTACCTTGAATCAATCATGGCTTTGGGCATTTTAGTACATTTTTTTATTGTTACTGTATCTTTATTAGATCTTTTCAATTATGAAAATAGTTGAAATGAAATCAAAGTACCTATTTTATTATCACATAGAATCATAGAAGTAGTTTACAAACTTAAGTAGGTACTTAAGCTAAGATTGTATGATAATGATAAGGATAAGATTAGGCTATCTGATAATGGGTGGTACATACGCTCAGTTGATGCTGCACGACAGTCATGCCTATCCTATCAGCGCTGTTTTTCAGCGTACACCTGCCTGTTTTTTAATTGGTTTTGATAGGATAAGATTAATTGGATTACCGTAGATTGCTGCAGTTACAATTTATTATTAGTATATTTTTACTTTTACGTAAAAATTATGTAGATAACTGCTACCGTAATTTAGATTATTACTTCATCATCATCAGCTATTTGACGCCCACTGCAGGACATAGGCGTTCCTCATGGTTTTCCAAACTTTGAAAATAACCATGAGGGGTTTTGCCATAATCGCCACGCTTGGCAGGCGGGTTTGCGATTGCAGTATGCGGTTGGAATCTCAGGAAGACGCCATGTACGACATCCAATGAAGGTAACGGAGTGACGGTATTCTTAATCCGGCGCCACACACACGATTATTACTTGATTTCTGCTAAAAGATTAGATGACAGCTCTGCTGACGACGTTAATCTGCAGTTAAGAAGAAAATATTTGAAGCTCAATAAGTATTTCAAATATTTTCTTGTTGGAATTGTTTCAAATCGATCTATAGAAACGATTTTCAGGTTTTGCGTTATTTTAATAACTAAGTACTGGGGTAACTAGGTAAGAATAAACTAGGTACTGGTAGAGCTAGAGCTAAATTGCTGATCTCATTTCGCAATTTTCGTACAAACTGACAGCGCCAAGTTTCGAGATTGTGTGTTAAATAAAAAGCGATGATAGCGCGGTCGGTAGAACACATGCTCAAATAGGTCGTGGGTTCAAGTCTTAGACATACAATGTAGTAATGACTTTGTTTTCTGATATATGTACCTACCTATATTTGTGAATTTGTAGTAGCAATACCACTCGGTAACGGTGAAGGAACGGTGTTCACACGCCTCAGAGCTTGAAATTGCCGATCTGCGGTAGGCACGCGTGGTGTTTAAACCTAAACTCTCTTTCTGAAAGAAGGCCTGTGCAGGTCTACAGTGGGGCGTACATAGTCTGCTTAAATAATACTATATTTGAATCTTGAGGTTTTTTTATTTTTTTAAACGGTTTTCAGCTTCTGCGTTATTGTGATAAAACGTTGTAAACGGTAGCTGACAACCCCTACGTCAATAGCACGGATCACCGCAACGCGCGACAGCCCTGAAGAAAAGCCGAGGCGGGAGGCGGGAATGTCAAAAACGGCGTGCGGACAAATATGTGCTTTGGGCGGGAAGCGCCCGACGCCGCGGTGGGGTTAATCGGGGTTTTGTCAAGCAGGCGTTGTGATCGCTACTTTGTGCATTCGGCCGCGTTTAGGTTTGAGAGCTTTCTGTTACACATAGGTCATTGTTTATATATTTTTTTCTTAATATTTGAGTTCTAAGTCGTTATTACAGATCAGGCTTGGTTTATAGTCCTTTTTTCTTATTTTTTTTTATTTGTGTCTAGTTCAAGTTTAATCTCCTTAAATGGGATTGAATTTTTGCTTGCAACGTAAATAAAAGCTAATCATTGTGTTACTTTTCAAGATAGTTTTTCCCATTTTGGAAATCATGGACACCTACATAGACTTGGTCCTGGTAGGTACTACAGAGTTTTACGACATAATGAAATGTGTTTCTGTCTTTCAAATCATTACTACATTATAAACCAAAAGTTAAGAAGCAAATCGAGCTGGTCCGTTCTGAACGTAGTTTAATTAAACTCGTTCTTAACTAGTAATTATACAACCGACCCCCGCCGCCGGCCTCGCCAGTTCCCTCCACAAGAATCCTTTGAATGTGTCTACGGATTTCACAACTTTTTTTATTCGTTTTTTTTTTAACGCTACGTGCGACGCCTCCGGCGCCACTTGGACTCTCGTTCTCTATGGTGTGAGGGTGAAATTTGGCTTTCATAAAGTTCGGTTCCAATGAGGATTGAGTTGGTGTATCGTACCGTGCGATCAATAGTTTTGGCGAATTTGTCAATAATGCTTGGCTTGGTCTCAGTTGTTCGTATAGTACAAATTACGACTGATCTTTATCTAATACAATGAATTTTTTTGAATTAATCGATTGGGTTTTTATGTAGGCGATAAATTGTAATAGGTATAAGCTCAACCTTTTCGCCTTCTAGTACAGATAAATATTTTTTCAAAGAGAGGCTTTTGCAATTTCCTGTTTTAAGAAAAGGCGTTTTTATTTTCACTACTTGAGTTTGTAAGTCACACTGATTATGTTTTACGAGGTGAGGTGAACGTGGAAGTTGTCTAGATAAGAGATTGTTTATTAGTAAGACCACCGTACGTAGGTTATTTTTTTCTTATATTTTTTTGTCTAATAAAGTGTTCTTTTTTCTTGTACTCAAAATAAAACCAGCTTTATATTCCAGGAAAATCCCAAAGTAGAATTTGAGATTGCATATTTTTAGGGTTCCGTACCTCAAAAGGAAATAACGGAACTCTTATAGGATCACTTTGTTGTCCGTCCGTCCGTCCATCCGTCTGTCTGTCAAAACCCTTTGTCTCGTTGACGCGTAAAGGTATCAAATTGAAATTAAAATCATATACTCAAATCTATATAACAGTCCCTTGAAACTGTGAAAATATGAAACTTCTAAGTTAGAATTAAAAAAAAGATACGGCCGGTTATGCGGCAAAAACGTATACTTAGACACTTAAGGGAATCAAAATTTATAGGGTACTTTTCGTTGACCTACAACTATGAAATTTGGCAATAATATTGTCTTACTTGTAACAGGGAAAAATCTAAAAACTGCACCTTTGTAATTAAATCAAAAAAATTTACCTCGGAAAAAACTACCTACAAATTTCTGGAACCCTCTGTGGGCTAGTACGACTCGCACTTGTCCGGTTTTCATTTCACGCTCTTAGACTAGCTACGGGAAACCAAAATATATTTTGGCTGTTAATAGAATAAAAGTCAGAACACACCTTTAAATGACGAACCGTGTTATAAGCATAAAACACTGCGTCCCCGACTTTTGTAAGAACTGTTTGTTTACGACTCCTGCCGGGGGATTTCCCCTCATTTTGTTGGGGTTCG
Organism: Yponomeuta malinellus; assembly: GCA_947308005.1. NCBI lineage: Eukaryota > Metazoa > Arthropoda > Insecta > Lepidoptera > Yponomeutidae > Yponomeuta > Yponomeuta malinellus. The sequence continues at coordinate 5,589,523 of OX371006.1, read as the reverse complement.
AGGGCACTTCACCCGCTTAAAGGTTCACGAGGAGTGTTGTATTGTGATATTTTTATTGTTTGGTTGTCGACATAATTATCGCTGTCTTCATTTCATGCAGGATTCTCCCATTTGTTTCTTACTATCGCTTCACGGCCCAACGGCAAATACGACCCGAAGGCAGCTGCTAACATTGTAGATTGACATCCAGCAAACGGCAAGTAAATTCTTTACGTTGAAATAAATTTTTGCTTTTTGCTTTTTCGCAATGAAGTTTACCTACAAGAGTGTCAACAGTCGCAACCCTTAGTCTCGCAAGGCCACAAAAGGCCGCCCGATTGATATTTGAGCCACGGTCTCGTCCGGTTCCTCATCCGAAATCGATAGAGGGTGAACAGACCCTAGGCGAGGGGGCACTCTGACCCCCCGTGTTGTTATAGACGAGACGGCACGCCTAATTCACCCCCCATGCATGCAGGCTGATCTTTGTCCTGCGTGCTAAGACTCCGTGGTCGATATTTTTCATTCATCATTGGCTTGAGATCTAGTCAGACCATTAACCATTGTTTTCCAAATAAATGCATTGTTGTAAAAAACAAACAAATGTGTGTCGTACTTTTACACTGACACTGTAGGTCTGTACGCACGTGACGATAGAACAAAAATTGAAAAAAGGAAAAGAATCATGTTTTTTATATATGTGGCCCCAATATAATCCCCATAATATTTTACTTTTTGTATTGTTTATTATTTTTTCAGCTATGTATTATAATAACACATAATTTTTATAGAAAAACTAGCTGACACGGCACGGCAAATGTTGTACGACCTATCCCCAGACCTACCAAAAATTCACAAACATTTTCATAAAAATCAGTGAAGCCGTTTCGGAGGAGTTCGATAACAAACACTGAGACACGATATTTTTATAATTATTAGATAATTGCCTACATAGGTAACTTTTTTCGTTATAGCACGGTTCACGACAAAAAGTCGGACAGACGGACAAACAGACGTTGTGGGCATATTAATATGGTCCCGTTGGCAATTTTCTGCTAAAGAACACTACAACTACTCCAACATTTCCGTCGCCAAAGTTGTTCCATTTTTAATTTCAGTAACAATGTTTCTCCATCGGTGTAAGAATCGCTTGTTAGTATTTAATTAGGCAAAAACACTAAGTGAATTTGCGCCAATCCCACATCAGTTACTACTCAGTTACGTAAATTTGTTAAGAGGAGGGGTCACGTACCTCAGCGCTTGCTACGTACAATGGCCCAACTATGAGGCCGCTTGCGAGCGCTTTGAAAGCGATGCAATTGCGCACCGAGCTCGCCGTGATTGCGTAGCGATTGCGCGGCGAGCACGACGTGACGACGCCGAGACGACGCTGCGCCGTCACGATGACGCCGCGACGACGCCACGACGACCCTGCGCCGTCGCGGTGAGCTGAACATGATTGTTGAGCTAAAGATGGATTCATCTGACGAGGAAACACTACTGCTGGCTTTGTTACTTCGGAGACGCAGAAAACGAAAGCAGATACAAGTTAACGACGAATCTGGGAGTATTCATTATGAAGTAATCGACTGGGATAGAGCAACTACTCATGTCATTTTATTATTTTTATATCGTGTAATGGTTGTGATCTGTTTTGTACACCAAATAAAATAAAATAAATAAACTCCTATGTATCCCATCTTACGACGATTTTGAGTTTTAGTTATAAATAACTTTGTATCCACTGCACCAACGACGATTGTACCTCTAAACGAAGCTACGTCCGCTTACACACTTATCTTTGATATGAGTCAAGTGGGGCGGGTCGGATTGTCGAACGCGATTGTACAAAATGGCGGTGACGTTCATAATCGCGGCGAGCTCGCTGCGCAATCGCATCGCTTTCAAATCGTCCGCAAATCGCTAGTGTGATATGGTTCTAAGTGCGGAAATTTCAGATTTAACTACTACTACTCTTTTAGAATATTCCGATTTAAAAACATTCGAAACCAGATCGCACCAGTTTTACTAATGAAGTTGTTGAAACTCCCTAAAACCCAGAACAATTCTTCGAATGAGTTTCAAGTGTGAATAGACTTACTGACGCACTTATCAAGTGATTTCATAAGTGCGTCAGTCCGTCTATTTCCTTGACACTGTACAGGTTTACGAATACCCCTAAAGTGCGCAATTCCAGAAACACGTCAATTAAAGTTTGTCATTTATGTACAACTTTTGTTACAGGGCTTTTGAATTTTTAATCGACGAAAAGTGAGGTTTTGTTTAATTTTTACAGACTAGCTCGATCATCCTTTTTTCTTAATAGTGCGGCTATGTATAATATAAACGTAACATAAACTCACGCCTATATCCTGGAGGGGTAGGGAGATACTAGAGTTTACCACTTGTCATGATCCTGACAGACCTCTTTCGCTTCTTCATCATTAATTAGTCGTTGCATGCGTGCACGCCGGTTTCGACTACTTTTTAGGGTTTGGTGCCCGAAGGGTGCCAAACGGGACCCTATTACTAAGACCTAACTGTCCGTCTGTCTGTCTGTCCATCTCTTACCAGGCTGTATTTCATGAACCGTAATAGCTAGGGCAGACGAAATTTTCACAGACAAATACTATAAAAAAAATTAAATAAAAAATTAAAACCGACTTCGAAACCCTACAGCACTAAAAAGTTAGAAATAATTTAAATAATTAGAAGTATGTATACATGTAGGTATTGTAGAAGTATAATTTGGAGTCGGTGCCCAAAATATATGTGTTGGTTATGAAACTGGGCACCGACTACAAATTATACTTCTACAATACCTACATGTATAAATACTTCTAATTGTTTAAATTATTTCTAACATTATAGTGATTTTTTTGCCGTTTTTCTCGATCTTTGTGTCGAATGTTATATAGATAATGGTACGGAACCCTCCGTGCGCGAATCCGACTCGCACTTGGCCGTTTTTTATTCATTCGTCTTTATTAGAAATTTAGATATAACTGGGGTATGACTCATAGAGGGTCTGGTGGTGGATTCAAGCCGGCCAAGAGGAATTTAGCCAAAAACATAACAGTAATAAAAATAGAAGGAGCTTAGTTATATTTCGACAAAACATTCTTTTTATTTTTCTCTTTTCAGTTTCTTTAATCGGCTTTTTGGCTATGAAAAGTTATTTTTATTAAATTTGAAAGTTTTTTTCTGTTAGCTGTTTTCCCGCTTCGTTTGTCGTTGCGCTACGTGATGGACGAAGTTCAAGACTGTGAGTGTTAAATGAAAAGGATATTTGTCGACATAATGGAGAGCGATGATTTACCGAAGCCTTTTTAGAACATTGGATTTATACTGGAAGTGCGAACGGAGAACTTGCGCTTTAATGTAATCGGAAAGACCATGTTAAAAGATAAATAAACGTGGTAATTTTTTTCTGTTCAACTTATATTTTTCATAGTATAGCCTGTCGAAAAGTCAATATAGTCGCGTAGTGCAAAAACGCGCCATAAAAACGGGCTCAAACTATGACGTCACAACTTGCACGTAACACCTTACACTTATAATGTATGAAGCGTTTATCAATACATATATGAAATATCTCGTAAAAAGTTTCTATACATGTACAGTACACCTTTATAAGAAAACGTTCAGAATTTAATCTAATTAGGTTTTTGTTATTAGAGTAACTTTATTTTCCGCATTTTTTGTGACCCTAAAAACCCCGAATAAAACATTTTTATTGTTTTATTTTTAAATTTTTCCTGAGTTTGTACATGATTTCTATGATACAAAACCAATCTCACTCCAATCTAAGTTAGATGCAAGTTCCCCATTTCATAATAATGATAATTCAAATAATATCACCCTGAGAAAAAACTCGTAACTTTGATATGCAAGCATTGCACATTTTGGAGATAGCCCAGTTATAATTTTGAACAGGTATTACGAAGTAAAATTTACAGTATATATAACTCAGGTGTGAGTTTATGTGATATATCACATACACAGATGTATGTGATACATCACATATACTCACACCTGATCGCCACGATCCTGAAAGACCTGAATATGTGTAATGGCAAATTTTCAGTGAAGTCAATAAAATTCGTGATTTCTTTTTTGTCCATTTTCAAAGCTGAATTGCTGTACCTTACTGAGCATAGTATATAATCTAGCGCCAATTTTGCTACAATTACAAAATTGTCATCGACACATGACATTTCAAAATTCAAATAACATCTCCTCGCAACGGTTGCCCTAAAGCACACAAGTAACTGCTAAGGGCTTTCCCTCATACATTTCAGAGCCTTCTCGTACATTTAAGTTCAACCAACTCTTGGAACAAAATATACAAAACCCGCGGTCACCAGTCAACCAACTTGCACCGTCGATAAGCGCCACTTATGGTCGCTCTCGTCCAGAACTAGAAGTACAAAGTTAAGGATCACCAGCAACTTTTGTTCTGCCCCTCATCTAGCTCATTATCTCGACCGTAGTTCCAAATCGATACACGCACACCGAGACAGAAACTAAACGCACACTTGTACAGGGCGAAAGTCTAAGGGCTACTTCCGTTTCGGCAGGTGTTAATTACGTATTAAATAACCTACCCAGGTCTGTGTAGTTTCTGTGCATCAAATATTGACCTTGAACGGAAGGAGCGTGTAATCGGCAGACTATTTATTTTATGAATTAGGTGAGGGATTACTAAAGAAAGCTAAGATAAGTTTTGCGCTTATATGGGCTACGATCGTGAAATAGCTCGTGATTCACACATTTTGTTCTGCACATAGTGGTGGATGGATAGAGATATTTTAGGGTTCCATACTCGAAGTAATCAATACGTTTTCATCTCTTATGCCGTAATAGCATATATCATATCATTCAGCCACAAGAAGTCCACTGCTCTACATAGGCCTCCTCCATAGATTTCCAAAAAGACCTTCCTGCGTCTTCCTGCCTTTGGATGAGGTCATCTGTCCATCTTGAGGCTGGTCGTCGTACGCTGCGCTTGCCGATATGTGGTCTCAAGAAAGCAAGTGAATAACTATTTGTCTCTCGTTCACATAGTATAGACGACAATATTGTAAGAGAAAGAGGCAAATAGTGGTCCAGTCCCTTTCTGTAATTAAAAGTGTAAATTAAATATTCACAGTATATGCCTTATTATGACGGATTGTCCAACAAAATATAAAGAAAAAATAAACACCATTTTTTAAAGTTGTTGTGCCATCGGGTAAACAGTTACATACAAGTGTCAAACTTAGTGTGATTGTGGTACATTCCCTGTAACAACAAATAATAAACTTCAGTATATTGTTTTGGCCCTGGGCCTTAATTAATTATTGTTAAGATCGCCCCTTCACCGTCTCTTTGACTTCAATGTTTATCTTACGGTCACACCTGTGTATGTGTAGCCTAATAAGATTTTTTATCTGCATATTAAAATGCCCTAATACTAAAACTGACACCAAACGACCCCATGACCACACAGAACCGACCCTTTCCACGCTTAGTCGTAACCGTTGGCGCGTCAACTTAAAACTTAATTATAATTAATTAATTCCAAATGTCATTTGTCTCGTTCGCACTGCTACCAGCTCGACTATCTTCCTCTCTGTCCCTCCACAGAAGAAGGGGTAAGTGTGGTGTTGTGTTTTAGAAAACCTTTTATCATGGAGGCATTTCAGTGCGGACGGCTTACAGAATATACGATTGTATCTGTATCTAATAATCTAATTTAGAGCTAAGCATTAGGTGGTAAGGCACAGTTTGCTTTGTCATGTCCTTTAGTTAAGTAAAGTAGACACTGTACATTGCACAGAGTAGTTCAATTGATTCTAAGAATGGCTGGTCCAATTATTAAAGTTTCAACCAGGCTTAGTATACAGCATACAAATATTTTTGTGAGGCCTCTAAAGTACATTGATTCATCAGTCATATGGAGAAAAAAATCGGATCGTAGCAGGATTCAAATCAGCGTTTTACCATGCTGGTGCTCTAACTACTAAGCCATTGAGAACTTGCGAGCTTATATACAGATAGTAGGGTCTAGTTTTGATTCACTTCCGCCAAAAGTGGCGGAAATAAAACAAAAATTTAAATTGTGACTTTTGAGTATCTCCGTGTTTGTGATGTCCTTGTCTGGTTACTATAGCACAGGGCACTTGTATCCTAGTTTGGGACTAGAACCAGTGATTATGTTATGTGGAAGTAAGAAATTTCGCAAAACGAAAGTTTATTTATATTCATAATAACATGAGGTCTGCTTATCTACTTTAATCTAAGTTTAAATTGATGAAGAAGATATACAGAACACTTTTTTGTGTATAAAAAAAGTAAATTACACAGATAGTTCTTGCCTAAGAGTTCAGACGAGGGCTTTGTCACGTTTAGCACAATGTTAGTAACTAACTTACGCCTCAAACACCAACTTGATCAGAAATAATTTCGTCTTTGTATAGCTCACAAATTGAGCATGATCTTACTTACTTGTACAATAAAGTGAAACAAAAAAATGTCGTTTTCATAGAGAAATCGTGACAGTAAATAATTCTCCGGGAGACAAAGGGAAACGGAGACATATTAGTAGAGCGTCATACTTGCGTCAAAGTTTACACTGAACTTGGAGCAGAGTCATTGACTCCTGAAACTAACGTGTACCGCCGACAAAGGAGTGTCTTTCTTCTGCGGAGTTTTTTGCTTGAAGTTGCGAATTATAGAGTAAATTAGGGTTGGATTTAATCCAAAATTCACAGGGTACTCAACAGTTATTAAGGCTGGGTTTTCCGGGCGCACGGATTTGTATGGGACTTATTGCGCTGCGCGAGCGAAAAGTTGGGGGACAGTAGGCAGTTTTGAAATTAGTAAAATACAAATCCTATTAATACAATTTGAACTACCGAAGTCACTAATACATTCAGTGATAGTCATTTTGGTATATTTTTTCAATGAGCCAAAACTCGGTACAGCTCAAATAAAACCATCATCATCATCATCATCATCAGCCATTGGACGCCCACTGCAGGACATAGGCCTCCTCGTGGTTTTCATAACCATGAGGGGTTTTGCCATAATCGCCACGCTTAGCAGGCGTCTCCTGGTAATTGATTTCCTTAGTCGCCTTCTACGACATCCACGGAAGGAAATGGAGTGACGCTATTCTTAATCCGGCGCCACACGGACACGGAAATAAAACCATATCTAGTGATAATTTAGACTTCTGTTTCCCGATTTTTTTTATGCTAAAAAGTTTAAAAATTTTGGAATTTTGACAACTAACGTCACTGACACATTCAGTGATAGTAATTTTCGTGTATTTTTTTATTATCCAAAACTTAGTACAGCTCAAATAAAAATATATCTAGTAATAATTTACACTCATGTTCGATTTTTGTTGATGCTACAAGGTTTAAAAAATCATAAATATAATGACCGATGGCCCTAGATACGACGTTGTTAAGTAAAAGTAATATACGTTTTTTTCGGAATTTAAGTACTAACCATACCGCGGTGGTGATTAAGCCCATACTTTGTCTCTATGCCCTGCAGTTGGACGTATACAGCCTACCTACACTCATGTGATTTTATTTGTAGCCACTGCAGGGCGCAGGTCTTCTCTCAGAGAGAGAAGCACAAGTTGGTGTCGGTGGTGGTGTCTTAGTGCCTTGCTTCTGCTTGAAAAAGTGGGAGGGAGGGCGGTGCATTAACTAACCGCATGGTTCTTGTGGGATTCTGGCAGAATTTAGCAAAGTAATGTTCACATTTTAATGCTATTACGGATTTCCGCAAAGTAACGCCTGATTCCGTACAATATGTGAAAATTCATATCTGTCGTGTTTTAGCGAAATTTAACACAAAGATCGAGACAAAACGGCAAAAAATCACGTTTGTTGTATGGGAGCCTCCCTTAAGTATTTATTTTAAATCAATTTAATTAATTATTTTTGTAGCGAATATATAACTTCATATTCTGTGAATATTTCAAGCGTCTACCTGTTGCCGTTATTAATATCGAGCAAAAAACGGACAAAAACATTACGTTTATTGTATGGGAGCCTCCCTTAAACATTTATATTATTCAGTTTTTAGTATTTGTTGTTATAGCGGCCACAGAAATACATTATCTGTGCAAATTTCAACTGGTGACAGACAGACAGACGGACAGTGAAGTCTTAGTAATAGGGTCCCGTTTGGCACCCTTCGGGTACGGAGCCCTAAAAATAGAACAATAAAACCTTATCAAAGGTTTTATTTCAATTCCGAACTGGCCTGCAAATGAAAAGCTGTTTATTGAAAAAAAAAAACAAATGAACACTTTAACGCGGGAAAAATTATTGTTGTTCGTTGTTCGTCATTGATTTTGAAAAGTAAATAGTTCTGCCTACTAGTATAGTAGTACCTACAAAGACTACTAGTTTTAATTTCCGCGCATTATTTAACAAAAGTAGACATTGATGGACTTACGTATGTGTGCATCGGCACTTTTACACGTTCGTCCATTCAAATCTTAGAATCTTAAAACATTTAAGTCCTTTGCATTTTCGAAGTGTAGCGATTCTCAGCATAGTAAAAATTGAATGACTTACTTAGCAATTATTTCGCACAGTGTGCTCTTATACGTAACTGTAGTATTTTCTTGTAGTTACATTATACATATAAATAATACATATAATACATATAAAATATTTTGTGTTTTCAGTTGTTTATATTTCACATTTTTGTATTTGACAAAGCTTTTTGCGAATGAATTTAATTTGATTTTAATAGGTTGACATTTTGATAATATTTATGTTTCCTTTGGCTTTTATTGTTGTAGTGTTTAATGTATTTGGTTTTCTGGTGTATAATAGGATATTTCTAAGCAAGATTAGATAACGCTCCATTCCTGACCAGCAGCCTTTCCTTATTATTATACTTTATTGCACACAAGACATTTAACAGGACATTACATAAGAAATTACATGTACAAAGGCGAGCTTATCTCTGTAAGAGATTTCTTCCAGAAAACCTTCGGGGTATAGGATAAGCAGTAGAAAAACAGGTCTATATCCTTATTATTTTCCTTATTATAAGACCGATTTGTACCAGTAGTTATAACAATCTTTCCATGTAATCTCTGTTCTAATTTAAAGTTCTATGGAGGTAAACAGACGAGGATGTTAGGCGCAAAACTTATTAATATTATAAGATAAGATAAGACAAGAATACTTTTAGAGCACATGACTTAAAAATAAATTATTGATGTTTTGTACCTTTTAATATCCAATATTTACAATTACTATTAAATATTGGTCATCAAACGATTGAGTAAAAATGAGGGTAAATCTTCAGAATATTATTCGTCATTTCTTCGTTTGGGGAAATTTAAAAGGCATTTTAGGTATTTTTTACCGACTTCAAAAATGTTGTCCGATTTGACCAATAATTTTTTGTTAATAAGGTGTTACCAGATAAATTTGGTCAAAATCTGTGGATATAATCATATACAGTGCATTATGGTACATATTTTTCTTGCAGTCGTTTTTTTTCCTTAAAAAATTATTTATCAAAAGGAGTAAATGTCGTTTCATAGTTTTTATACTTTTGCTTGTTTTGTTTTTGTAAGAATATATTTTTATTTGTTTACCTCTAATGAACTCCAAATCGAGACGTGGCACGAGGAGCGTCAAATCAAAACAAAACGGCTGAGGCGCTCTGAATAGCGAATAATTTAATTGTAATCAGCACTACATCGAATGACGGGCAACGCGGATGCGGCGACAAGGGGCCCGGGGGGGCACCCCACCGCCCCAGAAAGGGGTGACGACTCAAAGAGGGGGCCCTCATTACCATATTTCATTTACTCAACAAAATTATGCTAATTACTTATATTGCTTTGTGTAAAAAGGAAATTTATAAGGATTAAACTTACACCCCTTTCGGTTCGAATCTTAGTACTTATAGTGTGCGGGTTTCGGAATGAATTATTTAGCGAGCGGGTAATTCTGGGAGTTTAAAAACTTCTCGCCGGCACTGTCTGGGCGGGGGGGACGCCACGATGATAATTGGTCCTGTTATACCCGCCCGCGGGGCTATCATGAGATTGACTTAGCGATGGTGAGATGAAACTACGGTCCGAACAAGAAAAGGACTGGGCGGCTGTTTTTTTCTCGCTTACACAATAAAGACGGCAATCTTGTGTGAGCGAAATGCAAATAGCAGCTATCCAGTCACTTTCTTCTATAGACTGTGTTATAAAGACTACGCATGAAAAAGCTACTTCCAGTGCCTTTCATTTAGTAGTATGAGGCAAATCCTGGACTCCACCTACCCCTCTGGAATACAGGCGTGTCTATATATAAACATATGAAGTTAAAATTCTCAATTTTAAGTTTTTCCCCCCGTCTTTCCCAAATTAGAAAGATTTCCGTTTGGGCTTTGTGCCATTAACTTTGTTAGATGTGGAGGCAGAGACATGGGTTTGCCCAGGGTTTGGTATACAAACATGTAAACCCTGATAATTCGAAAAATATGACTATCAATATAATAAATAACTCAAGGTACAAAAATTGTTGCAAACAAAAAAATGCTCATTTTAGAAGTATAGATTGCTAAAAAAGTGGTTCTTCTTACGCCGCCGTCTTAACGACGGCTCTGCGATATACCCACCGATCGAGCTCGATGATAATTCTGCGCGTAATTAAAATTTAAATTGGAGAGTTTTTAATATTGATATTGATTGTCTCCGTCTGAAAGGATGATAAGTCGATCTCGAATAATCTCGACTCGACACTCAAGATTTGGCTTCGAGATTTTTTAATTAGGTTTGTTGGACCGTATCGCGCGATGTTTTGGATTAAACGGATTTTTGGCTACGCAAAATCACACCAAAAGGAGACGAGATTCTTGTAATGTGCTAATGGACACGAAATATTTTGGCGCGAGTAAATATTTACGGGGTTATAAAAAAACGGCCAAGTGCGAGTCGGACTCGCGTACAAAGGGTTACGTACCATTATCTATACAACATTTGAATATTTCTAGAGTCTACCTGTTGCCGTTATTAAGGTCGAGCAAAAAACGGCAAAAAAATTGCGCTTGTTGCATGGCAGCTCCCCCTTCAATATTTATTTCATTCTGTTTTTAGTGTTTTTTTGTTATAGCTGCACAAAAATACATAATCTCTGATAATTTCAACTGTGTAGCTATCACGGTTCATGAGATACAGCCTGGTGACAGACAGACAGACAGACAGACGGACCGACAGACAGACGGACAGTGGAGTCTCAGTAATATCCCTTACCCTTTGGGTACGGAACCCTAAAAAGACGATTCGTTAAAACATAAACGCTGTATAAATAGTCTGTGGTAGTAAATTTAGAAGGGGAAGATTTTCCAGTGATTTGTCGTCAAGTAACTGTGTTTTAATCAAAAACACCGTTACAATTTATCATTCACAAAAACCGCTGGAAAATGCAGACGCCTACATTTTTTTCTTTTATGTTAATAGTCTTGAAGAATTTTTGTAAGAGAACACTCGTATGTCTGGTTCACTGTAACACTTGATTAATCAACACTACACCCTTTCAAGCGTTTATATTAGAAGCTCTGCTGTAAAGGAATAAAACAACACTGCGCACTTTTTTGCAAACGGCCGTGTAAAAGTATTTAAACAAGAAACCTTAGGTATACTAAGCGAATAGATTCCTCGTCATATAAATAGGAGCGTTCGAATTCAATTATAGTAATGAAATGCCGCGGTTCGGCCCACCCCCGCCCGCTAGTTTCGCAACTTATCCTGGCTAAGGCAAGTCCTTATTTAAATGTAAATTAGGTTCATTTCGCGAAATTAATGTTGTAGAGGCCCTCCCTCAGGCGTGCGGTGGCCACGCGATGGGCTTTTCGGGGACAATTGGGTGTTCTTAAGTGTGTGCGAAGTGCGACGTGAAGTGAGATGGAGGCTGGATTTCGAACCAATTGTATCAAAAATACTAATTAAGAATGTAGGTAACACGATTTCTCTGACTGAAAGAATTCTTTCAAAAACAGAAAATATGTAGAAATAAAATTATTTTGTAGAAAAAATGAGCAATAAGTGACTATCGACCACGACTTCTGCTGCCTCAGAAGTGACAGATATGCTGGGACAAGCTGGAGTGTTTCCTGTTTATAATAAGAAGTACCTGGGTACCTGCTTCACTCATTTACTTTTTTTGTAAGACACTTACCTACGTATTTAGATAAACTCTGCATACTTATATGTACCAAAGAATGCAAAAGCCGCTTCTAAGCGAGCGCTACTTGCTCTTACGACAAATATAGCCGTTTAACGACCTTTTGGACTGATTTTTTTTTATCAAACTTCATTTCATTTCACTTCACTATACCACACTGTATGTATAGAGAGCAGGGCGGACAAAACTTACTTTTTCACATATGCGGATGCAATAATACCTATTATGTCTTAAGTGATTGTGTTGTGTGGAAGCTATTATTATTATGAAGTAAGGGAGAGGCGATCCAAAAAGTAGTTAATAAATGAACAGGTCATTTTGAGCTGAAGCGGGATTCAAACTTTTACCTTTTACCCAGTTGGGTGTACCTAGTTAGGCTATTTGATACACTTAACATGAAAATCATGTGATAAACTGAAATGATCATTTAAAATGAGATCTAAAACCCACAATAAAAACTCTCTTTTGACTTAGTACTAATTACCCCACGAAGGATGGCGACCATACTCGGCTAAAATAACTACTGCTCTATGATAATATGGACAGACGAGACGTTACTCCTTTATAAGTGTTGTTAGTAATGGCTAATGTTGTCGCCATAAAGTTTGGGGCAAAGAGTTCTGCTTTTAACGTCGCTTGGGCATAATTTTCTATTTTGTGGCAGTACAGCCAACACAGTTCTCTGCTCAGTAACATTATAGGCAAGTTAATCCAAAATTAAATTAAAAAATAACAGTTGCCTACAGTACTTGTTCACTCTTTGATGTTTCTGACCCACGACATCCTTTTTCTACCAACACGCCTCTTCCCCTCAACCTTACGCATAATAATTACTTGAAGAAGTCCGTACGTGTCGTGTTGGATTACGTGTCCTAGGTAATAATCTTCTTCATGAAGAAGAAGAAAGACTTTTATTATACCAACAAGATACATCACAGAAACAAAATAAGCAGATAAGTAACATAATATGCACAACAACAGAAAGAAAACTAAACACACAACCGACAAAACGAATAAATAAAACAGGACCATAGATGTAGCCTGTGGTGTATCTAAGTTGCCCCAAAGGCAGCTGACTCAGCGTTGTGCTGAGGATGTGGTCCCTCAGCGCTGATGTCGACATGATGTGTCCAGGAACGTATTTGTACTGGTTCCTTATCCTAATTTAAGATGAAATACATTACCATTAAGAAGGTGTTAGTTAGACAAGTGATAGTGTTCGGACGTTACTTACAGTACGTTCAATGATTTTTTTAGCCATGATTGTGACTCGCTGTTGTGCAAAGGCATCTCCTTAAGGCCTGAGAAACACAGAAAAGACGTGAGGTGAGGGCGCGGAAAAGACGCGTCGTCTTTCCAATTTACTTTCATACAAAATGTACTGAAGGGACGGGATGAAGTCCACGGAGAAGAAACGGGGCGAGGGCGCGAACTCTATACAACGCGTCGCATCTTTTCCGCGCCCTTGCCCCGCGTCCCTTCTGTGTGACCGGGGGCTACTTCCAATTCTATTAATATCCTTGGCCAATTCTTGCCACCCAGGTAAACATTTTGTGAAGTCGTCACACGATCTCCACGTTAATGATTCCATTAATTGGTCCGTATTCGTCCGCTGGTCACAATTTCATAGGCCTCCCTATGACATTGTGAAAAAAAAATATCAGAAATAAAAAAATATTTCGACGTTAAGTATTTGAATGTTATCCGCAGTCTTCTGGTCCAGAAAAAGACAGCAAAAAAACCTCCACTGACCGTCTTTTCTCAAATCATCCTCATCCAGCCGCTGCCAGTAATCTGCCTCAGATCGTCGGTACAGAAAGCTGGACAGTTTTATCCTTCAAAAAATTCCAAAAATCATTAGAGTTGCCAAATGCCTTGAGCTGCCGACTGAAAGCGGGGCGTGCGGCCTGCCCGAGCCACTTAATTTCAACCCCTCAACCCTTCATTATAATCAGCACGCACACAACCGCGCTATCGATCCTAACGCCTCATCCGTACAGGGTTAGGACCGCCGTACTCTGTCGGGGTCAGTGCGGATAGTTTGCAGCATTAAAGATACGTGTCAGCCTGCATCTCACACACAACTGCGTCTTATATCTATTTAACGCTAATATACGCTATAATCTAATATACGCTAATACCCTTCTTGGTTAGAAAAGCCAAGAGGAAGGCCTAGGTCCTGCAGTGGGCGTCAAATGACTGATGATGATGATGATGACGATGAATGCTAATATCTGCCTTTTCAATAAAAAATACCGACTTCAAGAAACACACGCACTAAAAGAAGAATCATCATCATCAGCCATTTGACGCCCACTGCAGGACCTAGGCCTCCTTCGTGGTTTTCATAACCATGAAGGGTTTTTCCATAATCGCCACGCTTGGCAGGCGGGTTGGCGATCGCCGTATGCGAATCGGAATGGAATCTCAGGAAGACGCTCCTCGCTTCCCGTCTCCTGGTGATTGATTTCCTTAGTCGCCTTCTACGCCGTTCACGCAAGAAAATGGAGTGACGCTATTCGTAATCCGGCCCCACACGGAAGAAAGCGCGCTTGAAATTACCAATCCGCGCTGAGCAGGCGTGGTATTTAATTAAATCAAATCAAATCAATTTATTTTGTTTAACATAGGTAATGGTCGTACAGGTGTTATATTTATTCTAAGTGCCTCTATGTTATACCCATTGGGTGTACAAAAATATTTTTAAAACTAGCATGCAGAAGCGTGTAACGTGTGTACAGTCAGTTTAATACACTTTTTTAAGTCCATATTCTACCTCTGAGAGAAGGCCTGTTCTCTGCAGTGGAATGTATATAGGCTACATAAAAAAAGAGTTTAATCATTTTTCCATGGATCTCCTCAAGAGATCTTGACCAAATTTCTGTAGGACTACTCTTGAGGCACCTTTATATAAAAAAAAAAAAATAATAATAAAATCGGACTACGAGGTAAATAATTCTCGATTTATAAAAAAAATATATACGGAGGTATTGAGAACCTCCTGCCTTTTTCAAGCCGGTTAAAAGTAACTGTTGGGTAATATAAAACACATCGTATTCCATTCAAATGTCGACAATGTTTTGCCCAACTCTCCTTGTTTCGACTAGGCCATCGTAAGATCAATCTTGAATGCGCTATCGAGATGCTATTTTAAACAAACACAATATCTTGATAGCGCACTCGAGGCCGACCGGTCGGTAAGGGCCTTTTAATAATTAATACGGGGCTGGGTGTGCGCATCCCCTTACCTGCATTAGTGTGCGTGATTAGTGTGTTTAATTTGAAAACGCTAAGCAGTTGCCTTGTTTTATAGTTGTGCCAGTGCGCCTGTGTGCGTGGGGGATAATTATGAAGGGTACCAACCCTTACCTTCCGTGACGGTCTGGGCGCGATCGTAGTTTACCGATTGTTCTCTGTTCGCGGTATCGGAGGAGGAATTCCAGTTTTTGTTTGTTCAAATTTAGAGTCGATTCGAGGGTCGGGTGAATGTACAACTGATATCACAATAGATAATGTAGTATACCCTGACACTCAAACCTGTGGAAATCACAATATCGGCTCGAAAGTAAGCACACACGTCTCCACTCCGCGGCGGTCGGTGACCAATGGTTTCCCCCCGCCCCGCGTCCCGCGCGTGCGCTACTCGAGACGACAGAGTTACAGATAGATGTATATACACTACATCCCTTCCTTATCAATTGATTTGTTGATTAATAGATTTAGATTTAAATATTTTGATTTTGATCATCTAATCAATAGTAAATAAATACTCGACCAGTACAATCAATATTTTTTATTTATTTATGTACCACAAATTATATCACTCATCATCAACACATATTCCAAATCAACAATTGTATTCAATCAGACTTTGATTGCTCTACTTTCCATTGTCCTTCTACTCGTTTAAGATGTACTACATTCCGCCTAATCCGCTGGCCAGTTTCATCATTCCGCAGACTGATGTCACCTCCTTTGTTTGCTTCCACAGTATGTGTATCGGGTTCATAGTTTAAACTCAGTTTGTTTTCTTTATTCATGTTCTTCACGTATACTTTATCTCCAACTCCTAATTCACAACTTGTAGCTCTTCTCTTTCTATCCGCGTATTCCTTTCCTTTTTCCTTTTGTTCTTTATCTCTGTCCCTCATTTCCAGATCTTCTGAGTTATGCGTCATGTCTTGAATCATTGGCAGTTTGTCCCGAAATTGTCGTCGAAAGAATAGTTCTGCGGGTGTTTTTCCAGTAACCGTGTGAGGTGTACTATTGTACATCACCATATACTCACGAAGAGCTTCTTTCCAGTTCTTTTTTTCCACTTGGGATATCTTAAGGCGTTTTAGGATATCTCTGTTCTGACGCTCGACTTCTCCATTCTGTTGAGGCCAATAAGGAATTGTGCTGTACAGCTTTATGTTTCTTTCTGAGCAGAAATTCTTAAAATCCTGGCTAGAGAATTGTCTCCCGTTATCTGCTGTGATCGAGACTGGATTGCCAAGTCTGCTAAAAATGTCTTTCAGCAGTCCGATAATTTCAGAACTTGTTATGGTTCTGCATATTTTCACCTCCTTATATCTTGTGTAATAGTCCACAACGACCAGGATGTAATCACCACTTGGTAACGGGCCCATAAGATCGATCGCTATGTCGATCCATGGTTCGGATGGTAGGACTCTTCTTTTTAAAGGGTTTGGAGGGCTGGGAGCAGAAACCAGAATGCAACCTTTACAGGCTTTGCAGATATTTTCAGCATCTTTATCGCACTTAGGCCACCATACTTTGGTTCTTAGTCTCCCTTTCATCGCGACTATACCAGGATGCCCTTCATGGGCAGCTCTCAAAACTCTTTCGCGTAACTTAGTTGGGATCACGATTTTTGACCCTCGCAGGAGGATATCACCGTGGAAGCATAATTCGTTCTGAAAAATTTTATAAGCTTTAACGGTTTCGTCCCAATTGTCATTATATAGACCCTCTTTAACCTTCTGTATCTCCGCATCTTGAAGGGAATTCTCGGTGATCTCTTGTAATGGAATGGCTACTGGGCGTGCAGATTCGGTAATGGTTTGAACATGGTCTTTAAATATAGCCGTCGGGTTTTCTGCCACTTTACAGAGTCTCGATAACGGATCGGCTATGTTAGTTTTTCCTGGGCTATATTTCACCTTGAAATTATAGGATTGCAGTCTTAATACCCACCTTTCAATGCGGGCGCAAGGTTTTGCTTTCGGGCCGAATATAACCTCCAAGGGTTTATGATCTGTTATTAGTTCAAATACTTTGCCATAAAGGAACATGTTAAAGTGTTCCACTGCCCACACTAACGCTAAGGCCTCTTTTTCTGTCTGGCAATATCGACGTTCACAGCTGCTAAGGGTTTTATTACCAAATGCGATAATTCTGGGACCATTGTTATTAGTTTGTACCAGTACTGCACCCAAACCCACGGGGCTTGCGTCTGCAACGACTATCGTCTTATCATGGGGGTTGTAATATCCTAAGTTTGGTACTCTCATAAGTGCAGCTTTGAGATCATCAAATGCTTTTTTCTGGGATTCTCTCCAGTCATGTTGGATGTCAGTATTTCTTCCCGTTCTTTTCCGCAGCAGTTCCTTTAATGGTTCCGTTACTGTTGCCAGGTGGGGTATCCATTTTCCCACATAATTCACCAAGCCCAGAAAACTCTGCAACTCAGCAATATTTGTTGGGGCCCTGAAATCTTTTATTGCTGATATGTACTTGTCGAGTGGTTTGACTCCATGTTCCGTCAGTTCATGACCTAGGAAGTTGACCTTCTTAATCCTGAAAATGCATTTGTCTTCCCTCAGCATTACATTGTGTTCTTTTAATACTGCTAATACTTTTTTTAGTCTCCAGTCGTGTTCTTCCAAATCTTTTCCAAACGTCAAGATATCATCAATAAAGTTGATGACTCCTTCGCAACATATAAGGATTCGTTCCAATGTTTTTTGGAAAATTTCCGGTGCACACGAGATGCCAAACATCATCCTTTTGTATTGAAACAAACCTTTGTTGGTGATGAAGGTCGTGATGTGTCTTGAGTCTGGGTGTAACTCTATGTGATGGAATGCATCTTTTATGTCCAATTTACTAAAGATCTTGGCGTCTTTGACCTTTGGTAGCAGTTCATCCATTGTTGGTAGTGGATGGTTTTCACGTTGTATAGCTGTATTCGCTCGACGCATGTCAACGCATAATCTGATGTCCCCGCAGTCTTTTAGTACCGGTACTATAGGCGAGATCCAGTTGGAAGGACCTTTGACTTCTTCGATTATATCCTTTTTCAATAGCTCGTTTAGTTTCTTTTCAACTTTCTCTTCAAGCGGAATAGGGACCCTTCGGTACGGCTGGGCAACGGGCTTTACTGCGTCATCAATTGGGATTGTAACTAAAACGTCTTTGAATTTGGGAAATGCCTCGCTCTCGATATGGTTGATGTCCAGATTTATCTGAAGTACCCCTAATGACGTCGCCGTCACACGCCCTAGAAGGTCGCGCGTACCATTTTCGATCACATAGAACGTCGTGTTCATTAATGTCCCAAATAATTTTATATCTGCATCGAATGATCCTAAAAGCTTTAGCGGTGTCGCGCTCCCGTAGGCTACGAACGTTCTACCAGGGTTTGGATCTTGATTAGTAACTCGGGCGTTATTCCTCTTCATCGTCTTCCAGGTTTGGTCTGTTATTAAATTGTGTTTACAGCCAGAATCTATCAACATATCCACGTTTGTTCCGCCTATGTTACATGTAACCTTTACATCGTTTTCAATATTAAAAATGTAGTCGATTTTTCGGTCATCAGTGGTGATATTTGCAGTTTCGTCGACGTTATTTGTTGTTCTGTTTTTCTTACTTGTTCCAAAACTATAGTTTGTTGTTCGTTTTCCTTCCAGTTTTCTTTTCTGCGTTTGTTTAGTCCGACATTGATTTCTAAAGTGTCCTGTGATCCCACATTTTAGACAAGCCTTTCCTTTTGCAGGACAGCTGCTGTCTCGGGCCAAATGTTTGGTACTTCCGCATCTGCTACATTCTAATGTACGTTTGGGTTGTTTCTCCTTCCATGTCTCTGTACCAACTCGGTTGATTGACTGATTTTCAGCGAGTTTTGTGCCAAAGTTTTCTAATTGGCGATCTATAGCCTCTAGTGCATTTGCTTCTGCTACTATTTCATCTAGAGTAATCTTGTCGCCTGTTTTCAAAATCTTCTTTCTCAGTTCGTCTGTCTTACACTTTTCAGTGATTTGGTCTATAATATGCTCATCTTCTTTATTTTCAAATTGACATTTTTTTGCTTGTAATCTCAGTCTGACAAGAAATTTTTCAAATTTCTCATCTGGCTCCTGTTTTATAAGTCTGAACAAATGTCGCTCATATACTTTGCTCTGTTTAGGTGCAAAGTAACTGTCCAACTTTTGGATCGCAATGTTAAAGAGATCGCCTTCTTGTGCATTGGCTCCCGGGATGTTGTAGAAGATCTCCTGTAACTCAGCTCCACCAAAATGCAATAGACTGGCTCTTTTCTTTGCATCGTTATCTATGCCAGCCGCCTCGAGATAAATATATAGACTTCTTTTCCATCTTTCCCATCGAACGGAGACTGAACCAACCTCCCCTTCACATTCGAACTTTTCTATACTGTACAGTGCCATTGGCTACCTGCAGACAAAGTAACTTAATATGTTACATACAATGATATACATTCAGCTTAATCCCTAACTCAGGTAAAACTTTTCGCAATTGAATGCTAAGTTCGGGGTAGGTATGTCCGCAATTAAATTTCTATACCATATCCACTTCGCAATTTAATGTTTGTATGGGTATGCGCAATTTAATGCTTGTGTCGGTTCAAATTTTTTATATTAGTGTTCATGAATAACAAAATATCATTGCAATTTTAATTTCCAGTCGCAATTTAATGCTTGATCGCAATTTAATGCTTAGCCGCAGTTTAATGCTTAGCCGCAATTGAATGCCCAGTCGCAATTGAATGCCCAGCAGATAAATCTGCTCACCCTAAAAATCTCTAAACGTTAATGTTCAGTCGCAATTTAATGCTCAATGCAATTGAATGCTCAGTCGCAATTTAATGCTTGATCGCAATTTAATGCTTAGCCGCAATTTAATGCCCAGTCGCAATTGAATGCCCAGCAGATAAATCTGCTCACCCTAAAAATCTCTAAACGTTAATGTTCAGTCGCAATTTAATGCTCAATCGCAATTGAATGCTCAGTCGCAATTTAATGCTTGATCGCAATTTAATGCTTAGCCGCAATTTAATGCCCAATCGCAATTTAAATCTGCTCACCGTAAAAATCTCTAAACGTATTTTGTCAATTAAATAACAACCGCGCTTGCAAGTTTTCGTTTGTTTACTTTAATGCTAACGTATTTATACAACCTATAGGTACGAGAATACAATGTTCCTCTCTATGAAAGCAGTTAGGTATCCATCGAACTCGAGAACAAAACCAAACCAGAGACAGACTATCCGTAGGCAAAACACAAATAGGTACGTAAGATACTTTGTTGTAGGTAGTGAGCGGTTGTATATAGAGTCAGGCGCATCTTATTAGTAAGTAAACCCACCATTGCAAAACAGCAATCTATCTAAAATAGGTAGAACGCGAATACATCGGGAATTATGAAGAGAATATTCTTAAGTTAGAATAGGTTACTTGGTTACCCACTTCTCATTCAGAAACAATGTGAAGTGATAATATTATTAAGTTAGGATAGGTTACTTAGTTACCCACTTCTCCTTCAGAAACAATCTTGGGGTTCGAACCCAAGTAGATATAGTATATTATGATGATTAAAGTACAAGGTGAAGGTAAGGATCTCTGAATTGACGGGTTTCGCCTTTTCCTTAAGAACTAAATAGCGTAAGCAAGCTTGCATGAATTGTATAACATTCATAGATAGCTATAGTCTGCAACACTGGTGTGTATTGTGCTGTGTGTGACACTGGGTTTAGTTCATTCTGTTTGTTCGATACTCGCACTTATTCCGCACGCGATAAGCCGCTATGGTCCAGTAATAACACCTAACAATCTTTAATGTAAACAATTTATACTATGAGAACGATTATGAACCTGTTGCCGGCCTTATGGAATGGAATGGAAACTAACATAGCGTATTCTATCTGCTAGGCGAAAAGGTATAAATACCTGAAATGCATTGTATTAATTTGAATTGTGGTTTGTCTGATATTAATAGTAGGTAAGTGCCAGCAACGTGCAAGTAAGTCCATTACTCTGATCGGGCTAGATAATAGTATAACATAGCTAAGCTAGCCTTCATTCTCCACAAAAATAAAAATCACAAAAATTACTCACAGTTTTTCTCGTCGCCACATGTAGTATACCCTGACACTCAAACCTGTGGAAATCACAATATCGGCTCGAAAGCAAGCACACACGTCTCCACTCCGCGGCGGTCGGTGACCAATGGTTTCCCCCCGCCCCGCGTCCCGCGCGTGCGCTACTCGAGACGACAGAGTTACAGATAGATGTATATACACTACAGATAATACTACTACAAATATTATAATAAAATAATATGAGATTTGACGTTTTAAGCTTATCGTCTTTTTTGCACTGTTTCAAAATCATATTTGTAGAAAAATAAAAAATAACGTTTAACTTAACGTTTCAATGACAAATGTAATTTTGCGGAACCGCGGTTCGAGTTTCATAAAACTACAATTCGTAGTTTATTATGACAATCAGAGGTATATTGCGTAGCAGACTTCCTACTTGTTAATCTGTTGGTTGATCGACTTTGCAATGTACGTCGACTCGTCGTAGTAAACTATGAATTGTACGTAGTTCTATGAAACAGGCTCCTGGTGAACCCACTTTAGGAATCGCTGCTCTACACTATCCGATTAGAAGATTAAGTACCGAATATTGGGTTGGGGGTGCGTCTCAACTTTCTAAATTCGGATATCGTGTCGACATTGCGTTTGTGCAGAAATGACGAGATTTGACTTTTGATAGTTGTCATAATATGTAGGTCTATTCAATCTTACCTTATATGTATAAGTATATTTTAAATTGCATTTCTACTTTTCCCCCCTCTCCTTTTTGCACGCCTACCAAACTTTCTTCCACCTTCTGCGGTTGACTGGTAGCAAATGCTTATGGCATTAAGTCTGCCATATTTTACATTAGGTTTAGTACAAAAAAAGTATAAAATAAATAATATTCACTCCCAAATTTCAAAATTCGAATCTCTTGTTCGAGACATCGTGTTTTAATTTGATTTTAGTCATTAAATCGTTACAATACTAATAGAAAATTTAATGACTGACTGAATGTACTGACATTCTTAAATATGCTTGGAGATTTGAGCATTATTTTGACAACCTTCTTCGAAGGTTCCAAATTGCTGTACTGGCCAAACACATGCGAGCAGCAGTCGGCAAAAGTTGTATGAAAATCCATATCACGACAGATACTGTTTGCGCGGCCAAAAAAATTATATAGTAAACTCATAATAATCTGTCGTGTATTTCAAAAATTGAACGATCTCTTACTCCCAAACATGGCAACCAAGGAGGTAACTTTTCAAAGATTCTATTTAAATTTCGAACTGGCTTGCAAGTAGAAAGCGGTTTATTGAAAAAAAAAAACAAATGAACACTTTAACGAGGGAAAAATTATTGTTGTTCGTTGTTCGTCATTGATTTTGAAAAGTAAAAAGTTCTGCCTATGTAGGTATTACTTAGTTTTAATTTCCGCGCATTATTTGAGAAAAGTACTATGCAATGCAAGCCTTGGTCACAACTAGGCATCGATGGACTTACGTGTATGTGCCCCGGCTTCACCTCGGCCCACATTTACATGTTCGTCCATCAATGCCTCTTATGAAAGTAATGTACTATTTCGGAAGAATCGATATTTCGCACTAATGCAGATACGACTAAGCGATACAATAGAACTTCAGTTATCGTAAGTTCGTTTAATTTGTTAATTGTACTAATTTTCAATTCGAGATTGCATGCTTTTGATATCTTACTCCGTTTGTCACTAAATGACCATTACCAAAATGAATTATTAATTAAAAAATTCGTAGTACTCGGTGTCAGTGCCAAAATTAATTACCTTTTTTTTTTTTAAACAAAACTTTTTAACAACCCAATGATACTGGCATACTCGGAGTTCAAAATATAGGAGCGCACCATCACCAGCGTTTCAAAAAAAAAAAGTTTTCAGAAAGCGGACCGATCGATTAATTAGCGTTATTACATACCGTGGAGCGATTCATCTGTCGTAATTAGTACGAGCCGGGTGTCCAAAATATCTAATCATAGAAGGTCTAATCCACCTCCAGTGGGTAGAGGAAATACCTCAAATTCCGCAGTAAAGTTTAGTATTCTGCTTGTAGTAACATTTTGAAGTACAATTAACGCCATATGAAATACAAATTCAAATTCGGGCTCAAGGTCTATCCAGACTCTAACTGATTTGAACTGAAATCTTATTCCTTAAAATACGTTATTGATGACAGTAATACATTCTTTAACCTTATAAGTATACAGGGTGTAACTAAATCTCAATTACATCCGAAAATAGGGGGTTGTACTTGTCAATGCGAACAACTTATGTTACGAAGGAAACTTCGAAATCACGAAAACATTATCAGCTGTTCTATACTAAAGCCACCACTAAAAAGTAAAAAAAAAAAAAAACAAGACACATCACAAAACAAATTAATATAAACAACCCGTCCCACTGTAGGGCACAGACCTCTTAGAGAGAGAGTGTGGATTTGGCAATTTGAAGCGCTATGAACAACTTAGACACTCAGGTTTCCTCATGATGTTTTCCTTAACCGTTAGCGAGTGTATTGCTACTATAAATTCACAAATGTAAATAACTTAGAAAACAAAGACCAACATAACACGTAACATTTTCGGATGCCTCAAGATACAGAAGAGACGGGGC
The DNA here is from genome assembly GCA_947308005.1 of Yponomeuta malinellus. NCBI lineage: Eukaryota > Metazoa > Arthropoda > Insecta > Lepidoptera > Yponomeutidae > Yponomeuta > Yponomeuta malinellus. The sequence continues at coordinate 5,565,360 of OX371006.1, read as the reverse complement.
GAGAGCGCGAAGTCGCGTCTTTTCCGCGCCCCCGCCCCCGCCCCCGCCCCACGTCCCTGCCGTGTGGAGAAGGCCTTGGGATTATTTCAGTTTTTACTTGGATAGGCTTTATAGCTTATATCATAAACATAGCTCGAAGAACTGATGGCCGTTGGAGCGAAAAAGTTCTAACCTGGCGACCGCGGACCGGACGACGCAGTGTGGGAAGACCCCTCACCAGATGGTCTAACGACCTGGTTGCGGTGGTGGGGAGTCTGTAGATGCGGGCGGCATAAGACCGGGAAGCTTGGAAAACCATGAGGGAGGCCTATGTCCTGCAGTGGGCGTCAAATGGCTGATGATGTTGGTGATGAGGTTTTATAGCGCATACGCGCCTCCTGAGCCGTGTTTCATGAAACTACAATCATAGTTTGTTATGACAATGCGATTTACATTGCGTAGCCGATAAGTACAATAGTCTTCTTACGCGTCCCAGGCTAGGCACTGCAGCGTCCGAGTGGTCCCTTTACCCATCTAATGTGAGTAATCGTGCCACTGGACGCTGTATAAATCATCTTATTACGTAGATGCCATCTTTCGTGTTAACTTATAGGTTAATGAGAATTGTCAGAGTATAGGTACTATCTGAATTATTGTAGTAATATGAGATGTGGCCTTAAACCTTCTGTACTTCCCCGCCAGCTGCCGTGTACCCTTCCCGCGCCAAAAATAATGACGCACCCTAAAACCTTTTTTTTTCATCTGCCCATTTTTAGGGTTCCGCCGCCAAAGGGTAAGGGACCCTATTACTAAGACTCCACTGTCCGTCTGTTTGTCTATCACCAGGCTGTATCTCACGGACCGTTAGCTAGACAGTTGAAATTTCCACAAATGACGTATTTTATTGCAGCTATAACAAAAAATAAACAGAATAAAATAAATATTGATGTGGGGCTCCCATACAACAAATGTGATATTAATAACAGCAACTGGTAGACGCTTGAAATATTCACCGAATGTGAATTTAGTTGTATATACACTTAAAAAAATTAAAATTAAAATAAAATAAGTACCTGTTTTAAGGCTCCAATACCAAAAACATGATTTTTTGCCGTTTTTTGCTCGATATTAATAAAGGCAACTGGTAGAAGCTTGAAATATCCAAATTTTGTAAAGATCATGGTACGGAACCCTTCGTGCGCGAGTCCGACTCGCACTTGGCCGGTTTTTTAATCCAATTTGTCGAGGATTATGTTCGTAATTATATTTTTCCAATTGCCGGCGGGAAATATGTACGGCTGATTGCTGGGAGGCTGGCGGGCTTGATTAGGCTGTTTTGTAATTACCTACCCTCGCCCATGTATGGGAAATCGTAGCGTTATGTAAGTATTTTGGACTAATCTCGGCCTAGGCTGTCTGTGCTTAGTTAATTATAATAATAATAATAAGAATGCCGTGTGGTGCCGGCAGAGTAGAATAGCACTACCCCATCTCTTCCCGCGGGTTTCGTATGAGGCGACTAAGGGAAATCACCGAGACTGCGAGTGTTAGGTACCGTGCCTGCAGTCGTTCCATCATCGGTGTGACTAAAATCAACGGTCCCCTCGGGGAAATGGGCACCCCAGTTGTATTTAGCCTAGATTATGGAATGGTCGGTTACAGAGTGCGCATAGGGTCGCTGCCTGGGGGCAATCGCCAGGGCGCGTCTGGAGCTGGCGCTGGACGCGGCAGCATGTGGGACGTCAGCCACACCCGCAGACTGGCCCGACCACCTGGCCAGTCTAATTCTCGACCATCGCCACCAGACGGCTTGGTGTCGGCAGGGCCTTCACAGACCCAGCAATCGGCACCCGCCACTGGTGGGGTACGCCGAATGCGTTGGACAGTAAATATGAATAAAAACGCATTGCGAGCGTATTACAGGGCGGCACTGAGGGAAAACGCAGGTTTGGGAAACCGGGCTGTCATGCACCGCGAATTTGCAGAACTGGAGCCTATGATAGCCCTCACGGAGCAAAACCTAGCGGACAGAGTTCGGTATATCCTACGATCAGGACTTTTTGATGATGCCGAACTCGAAGGACTACGACGCGAGACTGTGTCCTCGTCGTCTCCGCATGCCTATGTTAGTGATGCTGCCTCGCCTCCTACAGATCAGGTGAGAGTAGAAGAGGTAGCTGCAGTTCACCCATCGGCAACGGATGGAGATGCCGAGGATATAGTCGCCCAGGACTTAGAGCACATGAGGAGGTTACTGGAGGAGGCGGTTGTGGAGTTCCGCAGCTTGCCTCTCGAAAATCGACCGCGGCTTCCCCGTTTAACGCTCAGCAGACGGAATCGGGATGTCGTGATGGCTTTGAACCAGATGCTGGCCCCTTATTTGGCGGCCAGTTTGGACCTTGGCGATGCGGCTTCCATCCTCTTCGGGGCTGCGGCAGCGGCATGCCGCTTCTTAGGCCTAAAACTCCAGGAGTCTGGACGCGCTACCGGACATCAGGGTAGTGCTATCCCAGCCTGGAGAAGACGAATTGAAAGCCGCATCGCCGATACAAGGGCCATCATTGGCAGACTGATAAGCTTCAGATCGGGCAATACCAGGCCAAGGATTGTGCGCTCTGTTAGAATGGCGTTTGCTGGGACAAATATTAGTTTGTCCCAACCAGACTTTGCCCAAAAACTGACAGAGCGCATCGACGATCTGAAGCAGAAAGTCGCTGCGTGGGGGAAGCGAATCCGGCGATATACTGAGAGGTCAAAGCGGTATAATCGGAATCGCCTCTTCCAGAGTGACCAGAAGAGGTTCTATAGATCTATGGAGCAGCCTGAAACACGTGTGACGGGCCAAGGACCGGACAGGTCCGCATCAATAAATTTCTGGCGCGGCCTGTGGTCTCAGCCCGTTAATCATGTAGAGGGCTCCTGGATAGGCGCTGTAGAGGAAGCGTGCGAAGAGATAGCTCCGATGAGCTCCGTTATCATCACTGATGACGATGTGGCCAGTGCAGTTCGAAAAGCTCCGAACTGGAAAAGTCCGGGACCAGACGGACTGCACCATTACTGGCTAAAGGGGTTCACGAGCTGTCACGCTACTCTTGCTCGCCAGTTCCAGGATGCTCTCGAGCAGAAGGCACTCCCGAACCTCTTCACCACTGGGGTCACTTACCTAGTTCCTAAGTCAGAGAATACCGCTGACCCGTCTAACTACCGCCCCATTACGTGTCTTCCCACCATCTACAAGACACTTACATCCATTTTGAGCTCCAAGATGTCTCGACACCTTGAGGAACATCGGGTAATGTCCAGAGCTCAGAATGGATGTCGGGCGGGTGGTCGCGGTACAAAGGAACTCCTCCTCATTGACGCGGTTGCTGGCAAACTGGTGAAGCGGAACCGTCGAAACTTCTCCGCTGCTTGGATAGACTACAGAAAAGCATTCGACTCCGTCCCACATACATGGCTGAAGAGGGTCCTCGAAATGTACAAAATAGATGGTACAGTAAGAGACTTCCTCGAGGCCTGTATGGGACAATGGAGTACGATTCTGTGTCTTCCAGGTGAGCGGCTGACGGATGCTGAAGACCGAATAAGCATACAGAGGGGTATATTCCAGGGCGATTGTCTGAGTCCACTATGGTTCTGCCTGTCCCTGAATCCTCTAAGCACTTTGCTGGAGAAATCGGGGACGGGCTTTCAGTTTGGGAGAGGAGGTACGAAAGTTCCTCACCTCTTCTACATGGATGACCTCAAGCTTCTTGCCCCAACGCGGGCTCGCCTGATGGATCTACTAAAAATCACATGTGACTTTAGTGGATCCATTAGGATGGAGCTAGGGATCGAGAAGTGTGCGGTTGTGCATGTGGAAAGGGGAAGGATAACACATTCTGAGGGCGTAGATCCCTCTATGCCCGTCAATTTAAGAACCCTCTCCGAGGCTGAAACATACCGGTACCTGGGTATGTCACAGAGTATCAACGTCATGGAGGCGGACATGAAACAGTCAGTTTGCAGCATTTTCTTTTCGCGTCTGACAAAAGTGCTTACGAGCTATTTGTCAGGCGTGAACAAGATACGCGCTTATAACGGCTGGGTCATGCCCACTATCATGTACACGTTCGGCATACTCAGGTGGAATCAGACTGAACTTCAAGCCCTGGATAGGAAAGTCCGCACAACTATGACTCTCCATAGAATGCATCACCCGAAATCGTCAGTAATGAGGTTGTACTTGCCGCGAAAGCATGGTGGTCGTGGGCTATTGAGTGCCCAAACCATGCACAATCGCGAGGTAAGCAACCTCCGAAACTATTTCCTGACGATGACGGACAGTCCGATGCATAGAGATGTCATAAGATATGATAAAGGACTTACCCCTCTGGCCTTAGCCAATGAGCAATGGCAAGACCCGGTGGTACTGAGTATCTCTGGGCGGGAGGACATATGGAAGGAGAAGGAGCTGCATGGGAGGTTCTTCAAGGCTCTACACGAGCCCCACGTGGATACGAAGGCCTCCATATACTGGCTACGTTTCGGTGACCTGTTCGGGGAAACCGAGGGTTTTGTCTGTGCAATACAAGATCAGGTTATCAAGACCAACAACTATAGGAAATACATCCTGAAGGATGGCACTGCCGATATTTGCCGGGCGTGTCGCCATCCCGGTGAGTCACTCAGACATGTTATTTCCGGTTGTTCGGCGCTTGCTAACACTGAGTATCTGCACAGACACAACCTTGTAGCCAGGATTCTCCATCAGGCGCTCGCTCTGAAATATGGCCTCGTCGCACAGAGACTACCGTATTACAAGTACACACCGGAAGCCGTGCTCGAAAACGACCGCGCCAAGCTCTACTGGGACCGGCCCATTATCACGGACAGGACTATTCTCTCGAATAAACCTGATATTGTGGTGGTGGACCGGGCGCAGAATAGGGCGTTTTTGGTCGACATTACTGTCCCATATGATGAGAACCTCGTGAAAGCCGAAACGGATAAAAAAACCAAGTATCTGGATCTGGCGCACGAGGTTACCGATATGTGGGGGGTGGTGTCCACCGAAATCGTTCCTATAGTCCTATCTGCGAATGGGTTAATTCCAACCAGTCTCGCTGATCATCTGAAGCGGTTGGAACTTCGTGTGGGCATGCTTCCGGCAATCATGCAGAAGGCGGTGCTGCTTGATACAGCCCGGATAGTCCGGCGTTTTCTCTCGTTGCCGCCCTGACCTCCGGCCGCTTGGACTCCTCAGCCGGAGGGCGTCCGTCTGGCCATTTTGGTCAGACGAGACTATTATCTTTTTTATCCCCCCAGAATAATGATAATGACGTGGCTGCTGGACATTAGTGTACCCAACACTCATAACTAGAGTGTGCTTGTGTGTGTAACCTGTACGTACGTCTAGCTAATGAGGTGCAACGCACGCACACTAACGTTCAGTTGGATTAAACGCTTGTACGGACTAGACGCGTATTATTACTCTGCTCCCAGTAGCTACCCAAGACACTACAGTGGCGCAGCCGGTACTAAAGAAATCAAAATGTCAATCGGGAAACTCAACGAATTCAACTTGAATGGAGGGTCGTGGAGCACTTACGTGGAAAGAATGGAGCAATACTTCTTAGTGAATGCAGTGAAAGAGGAAATGTTCGTTCCAACACTTATTTCGTGCGTCGGAGACGATACCTACGAGTTGATGGTCGATCTTTGCAATCCCGTGAAACCAGCAAAAGTAACCTACAAGAACCTTGTAGGATTGGTAGCGAGGCACGTGGAACCAGTACCGTCGAAACTTGCAGAAAGATACAAATTCCGGAAACGGGTGCAAAGCAGTGACGAAACCGTAACTCAATTTTCGGCTGCTTTGAAACACCTCGCAAAGACTTGTGAATTCGGATCTAATCTACAAGAGAATTTACGCGACCAGTTTGTGTGCGGATTGAAAAGCGAGACCACGCGGCAGCGCGTTTTCATGGAAGACGTGGATTTCGCCGCGGCATTCAAGATGGCGGTTACACTGGAGGCGGCGGCGAGTAATGCGGCGGCAGTCGAACAGTGTCGAAACAACTCATGGAAAGCAGAACATTTAGTTCAGACGGTACACGCGCTGGATAGGAAACGCACAGGACCGCGCCAACAAAATGGCGGCGGAGGTGGCGAACGGCGAGGCGGTGTGACGAAAGCGAGCGGGGCGGCCGGCGGCGCTGGGAGACTGTGGTCTTCAGGTCGTGGCGCGAAGACAGAAAGCTCATCAGGCTTATGTTCCTGTTGTGGTGCTCGAGATCATGCAAGAAACAACTGCAAATTCCGTGGCTATGTCTGCAGAGTGTGTCTGAGGCAAGGACATTTGAAGAGAATGTGCCCAAACATAGAAAGGAATGACAGGCAACTCTTACGGTTGGAAACCGCAGACACAGATGAGGACGAGGACAGCTATGAAAACGACGTCGATGGAAGTGGACCAAGTGGACTGTACATGGTGCAGCTGTTCGGTCGCGAGCCTGTGATAGCGGAGGTGGACGTGAACGGGCACGCTCTGGAGATGCATGTTGACACAGGTTCCCCTTTATCCTGCATCAGTGAGGCGCTATATCAACAACTATACGCGCGGCACTCCCTAGTGAAAGGTAACATCACACTAAAAGGATATGATGGACAGCCCATTACATCATTAGGTTACATTCAAGTGAGTGTACGCTATCAAAACATGACTAAACTGCTAGAACTGCATGTAATTCGTAATGGTGGCGTACCGTTGCTCGGGCGTGAATGGTTGAAGGCGCTAGGAATGAACGTGATAGTATCGGATTCAGTACTGTCAGTACAACAAGCTAATGATGGAAATAAAAGCGGAAGGTGTGAAGCGGAAGTTTTTGATAAAGAGAAGTTCATGAAGAAATTTCCCCGTGTATTTAGTGGACGCCTAGGTTGCTACGTAGGCGCGCGGGCGACGCTGCGTGTCCGCGCCGACGTGGCGCCCGTCTACCGGCGCGCGCGGCCGCTGCCACTTGCGCTGCGCCCACTCGTTGACGCCGAGTTACAGCGCATGGAAAGCACAGGTATCATTTCACCTATACACTCTTCAGACTGGGCCTCATGCATTGTAGTAGTACTAAAAAGTAACGGAGCCTTGAGAATTTGTGGCGATTACAAAAGCACGCTAAACCCAGTTTTAGAAGTCGATAGATACCCATTGCCTAGGGCAGAGTTTTTATTTAACAATCTGAGCGGGGGAAAGCGGTTCACTCAAATAGACCTATCCGAAGCCTATAATCAAGTGGTATTAGACGATTCGAAAATACTAACAGTGATAAATACGCATAGAGGTCTTTTTGTTTACAACAGATTGGTCTATGGTATTTCATCAGCGCCAGCGATATTTCAGCGTATTATAGAGGCAATAATAGTTAACATACCCCATTGCACCAATTTTCTTGACGATATTTTAATAACCGGAAAGTCCGAGGCGGAACATCTCAGAAACTTGCACGAAGTGTTTTGTAGACTAGATAAGGCGGGGCTAACGGTTCGTAAAGACAAGTGTACATTTTTTGCTAAAGAGGTACGCTACTTAGGTTACATTATTTCGGAAAAGGGCATATGTACGGATGAGAAAAAGATAGAAGCAATAGTGAAAGTGCCTAAACCTAACACAGTAACTGAACTAAAATCGTTCCTTGGGATGATAAATTTTTATTCAAAATTTTTGAAAAACTTCTCAGAGATTTTATGTCCATTATATGAATTACTAAAAAAAAATGTGCCTTGGCAGTGGAGAGAAATACAGAATGATGCGTTCGAACAGGTAAAGACCAAGTTAATTACTAGTCCAGTATTGATGCATTACGACGAGCAGCTTCCGCTGATCCTAACGTGTGACGCTAGCGCTCGCGGCGTGGGTGCAGTGTTGACCCAGCGCACAGCTGACGGCGAGCGACCGGTTTCTTATGCATCTCGCACGCTTAGCCCCGCAGAAGCGAATTACAGTCAGATGCAGAGAGAAGCGTTAGCGATAGTTTTTGGTGTTAAGAAATTTCACACTTATGTTTATGGGCGTAAGTTCACCTTGAGAACTGATCATCAGCCCCTAGTCATGATATTTGGACCGAAACACGACATTCCGCACACGGCAGCGGGGCGTTTAGTAAGATGGGCTATTTTACTGTCTGGTTATCAGTACGAAATAGAGTATGTAAGATCAGAGTTAAATCAGGCCGATGCCTTATCCCGCTTGCCACTAGCAGCCACGGATGAATTTAAAACAAATAATGACGATTGCGTTTTTATCAAATTTGTTGAAGATAATTTCGCCCTTAATACCAGTGACATAAGAATTGAATCCACGAAAGATAAAACTATTTGCAAAGTAATCGAATTCGTACGACACGGCTGGCCGATTTCTAGTGAGCGAGCGGGACGGGGCGAGGATGCTGGTAGCACGGACTGGCAGACCTACTGGCGACGGCGAGACGAGCTGAGCGTAGAGGCGGGCTGTCTTATGCTGGGGTGTCGCGTCGTAGTTCCGTCCGTGTTGAGGGCCCAGGTCCTAGCAGAGATTCATGGTTCACACCTAGGAATGGTAAAATGTAAAAGTTTGGCCCGTAGTTTTGTTTGGTGGCCTAATATCGACTCAGATGTAGAAAGCACATGTGCTTCTTGTAGGACTTGTGCGGAGGCAGCCGATATGCCACCTAGAGGTGTGGTCAAGCCATGGACATGGCCATTAAAACCGTATGAGCGGATTCACATAGATTTTTTTCATTTTAAAAATATAACGTACCTGGTGGTGGTCGACGGTCATTCTAAGTGGTTAGAGATCATACCGATGACTTTAAACACTACTGCCAACGAAACAATAAGTAAGCTAAAAGAGTTATTCGCTCGTTTCGGTATTCCACTAACGTTAGTATCGGATAACGGGCCACCTTTCAGCAGCCGGGAGTTTAAACAATTTTTGACCAAAAACGGTATCAAACACGTCACTTCCGCCCCTTATCATCCCTCGTCAAACGGGGAAGCGGAAAACGCCGTTCGTATATTCAAGAGGGCATTAAGAAAAGCGGACATTGAAAGAATACCAATTCAGAGTTTTCTGCAACGATTTTTGACAGATTATAGGAACAGTGTCCATGGCACTACGGGTCAAACCCCGGCAAATCTCATGTTTGGAAGGCCTATTAGGACTAGATTAGACTTATTACGATCTGGCTTACTAGAACCTATTACTGATAAACTTAACAAACAAGCAGCTATTAAAAAGGGCAAAAGCAGTAAATGGGAACCGGGTAACGTAGTCTGGGTGCGCAATTATAGCCAAGAAGGACAATCTACTAAGTGGACAAAAGCAACAGTTATTTCTAAAATAGGAAACAATGTTTTTGAGGTCCAGACTGTAGGTGGGTCGAAATGGATACGCCATGCTGACCAAATGCGGTCTTCCTCGGTGATCATGGGCGGGGGCGGCGCAGAGACGGCCGCGGTGACGTCACCGACTGCGCGCGAAGAAATAAGAGCCGGAGGTACCGCGGTTACACAGGCAGCTGCACTGAATGCGCCTGCGACGGGTAACAGACCGCTGGAGGCACCGCCGCTGCCGATAATTATTCCGAGACGATCAACTCGTATGCGAAGACCGGTAGAACGTTATGGAATAGATACACAGGTGTAAAATATGTAAATAACATTAATATCAAAGTATAAACCGTAATGATGTTGAAAGAAAAGGTTATGTATCATTGTATATAATATAGAATTCAGATAGTATTATGGGTCAACAATGTATATTGTGTTTAAAGAGGGGGTAGTAGAGTGTGCTTGTGTGTGTAACCTGTACGTACGTCTAGCTAATGAGGTGCAACGCACGCACACTAACGTTCAGTTGGATTAAACGCTTGTACGGACTAGACGCGTATTATTACTCTGCTCCCAGTAGCTACCCAAGACACTACAATAACATCAAGGGGTACACAGAGGAGAAGCTGCAGAAATACGAGCAGCTTGCCGAAGAGATCCGGCAAGTCAGGCAGCAGCGGGAAGTGGTCTTCGGGCCACTCATTCTCTCCAGTACAGGAGTTATTCCAAATAGCCTGTCGTAGCTGGATCTGCCGGCGACACCGCGTAGTAAAATGCAGAAAGCTGTTATACTCCGCACAACAGCAATGGTTAGGTGTCACCTAAACCTGCCATAGAAGGGTAGTGTGCTGCCGGATAGGCCCACACTACTGAAACACTCCCGTCAAAGTGAATAAATAAATAACAATAATAATAACACACAACACTTGTTGAAATCAGTCTAAGATCAAATTCCAGCTATTTAACTGACCAGAGATGATTCTCAATGGGGATCTTTCCTCAAAGTTTTGATTTATACCCGAAAGGACATTGACGAACTCACAAAAAAAAACTAAAAATTATTTTTTCGGCAGCAAGTCCCAAATATTGAATATTTAATAAAAAAAAACACGTTTCTCTTCTCTCTATTATAGCGTTACTGAGTAAAAAAATATATAATAAAAGAGCAAGCGAAGAAGGTCTTGATAAAGTCAAATTTTGTACGTAATTTCTTTTACCTTTTTTTTTCGAAAATAAGTGAATTTGTATTCCCCCTATCCCGACTATCGATGTCGAGAAAAGAGACTATCCTAGTTTACATACACAAGTAGCTACAACAGCCACATGGCCTTATAAAATTAAGTGTTACTACTAAACGATCTCGTCCTTAAGGCCATTAAGAGACCATAATGCGCACTCATAATGCGCACAATCATATGGAAACCTCACATTGTGTGTATGTCACACACACACGCTTAAGGAGAAATAATTGATACGGAACCCTAAAACATGACGTTGTAGCAGAAAACAGGGCCAGGGGCCTAATTATGGGCACCAAAGCCTGAGCGATTCCAATCGTCTAACTGTCAAATTTGTATGGAATATAGAGGCTGGGCAGCGTTTTATAAAACTACAATTCATAGTTTATTATGACAATTACATATACATTGCGCAGCCGAGTCTTCCTACTTTGTTAAACTGTGGGTTCATGGACTTTGTAATGTATAGAATTGTGATAGCAAACCATGAATCGTAGTTCTACGAAGTAGGTTCCTGGTGTCCGCTAAACGCATTGTAGTTCAAAATTAGTGATATTTTGCACGACGGCCGTTATTCGAAACTATCACCTAGTCTGGACTGGCCCTTGGTCTAGCGGTGACGCGCTTGACTATCAAACCAGAGGTCCCGAGTTCGATTACCACTGGGGGGCACTTTACTTGATTTGTGCAATTGGCCTTAGTCTGGATAGTCAAATTTTCATAAATATACTTACTGATTATAAACTGTCAGGATGTTACTTTCTTTGAACGTATGTATGGTTTGCCCTAGGGCTTAGGCGTGTGAGTGGTTATAATTCAGCGGCCATTACCACCGGCAATCGTTGTCAATGGACTGATTGTAAACGTTTTATTTGGTTATATATTAGACGGGTCTAATCGCGATTATTTATTAGGTAAAATTTAATTAGCTGATAGACAATGCTAAGTAGCATTAAGCTCGCCTGTGTGCAAAACTGTGTTTAAATGCAATAAAGGATTTTAATAATAACAATAGGTACCTTAATTCCATACGTTTCGGCATCGTTGCAGCTGCCGTGGCATACTATATAATTATGAGCATCGCGAGTCATTAAAAAACACCAGTTCAAATTTGGTTTCAGCAAAAAACATGAAAACCCCTCAGAAATATCATATCGCGCTATAGACCGTTAGTACAATTCGAGCTCTAGACAATACCTACTAAAAAGTCTAATTGCACCTTAATGACTGCGACACACACCTACACACCTTTAGACATTACACTCGAGTCTCAAATGGGGAAAGTGTGTTTGTCTGTTACACAAAATATTTTGATTGGCCTATCCGTACCCGTATTTTTAATGAGAACTGATGTAGGTATCTATTTAAAAATACGGGTGCGAAAGGTACAGACCAGCTGGTAAACCTTTATATTAAAGGTGCTAAGTTACCCGTAACTTAACTGAATTATGTAAACTGGTCTACTTGTATCTGAGACATTCATAGATGACTTTTTGATAAAATTAATACGAACTTCTAAATCAGTCAAAATGCAGCTGTATTATCACCATGTATAATTGTTTCACCTTAATAAAATCGCTGATATTTTTTAGATATTTCAGAGATGGTCTCATAATAAAACATCATTAACCCTCTCCTGCGCTCATGGTATTAGATTAGATTAGATTGAAACTCTTTATTATACACAAAAGAGAAAATAAAATTAAAAGCCTAAGTAAGCTATGCCTATATCTAAGTATTTCCGTGTACAATTGCTAAAAGCGATCTCTTTCAGACAACCTTGGGATGGAAAGAACTAAAAAATTTTAAACCTTGGGATCTTGTTACGTAGGCACTGGTACCAACTAATTTTTTATGCTTAAGATGATTTGAAAAACGATGGTCACCGTGGAGATGTTTTATTTTCGTTGCCTTTTTTTTCCACAATTATACAACCCGTAGACACCCGATAACAATGTACCTACTTTTGTTCTACTCGCTGCGCTCGTGATTCAATTTTAGAATCCTTCACTTGCTCGGTCATCAAAATTGAGCACGCGGTTAAAAAGCAACTTTGCACTCTTGTATAACAAATAACTATTAGTTTAGTTTTCGATGAAGAAAAGTTGTTTCCAGGATTATAATTATTTTATAACTAAAAAAGTGCCCGTAATTTTATTACATGTTTTTAACCTAAATTAGTGCTGAAAATGTAAAGGTACATATATATTATTAACTTAACAGCGGATAAACTTACTTGGTTTCCGACAAAAAACCGTAATACAGAGAAAGTTTGTAAAGAGGCTCGAAATTTCACTGATGCCTGCACTTGCCCATCAGCTCAGCTGGGAGAGCGTTGGCACGGTTACCCAGAAGTCGCGGGTTCAAGTCCCGGCATGGGTGGAATTTTTAGCCTCTAAATAGGATTTTAAAATAGGTTTTCAAAGTTTATCCGGTGTTAAGTTAATAATGTGTAGTGCATTTTATATTTTTACAATAATTAAAAAAAGTTAGAATGTGCAAGTGAGACAGCATACTAAAAGTGAAAGCTGCCTTTAGACAAGAACAAGTTGGGCGGAATGCACCCTCAGCCTAATTTGATGGTTTAACCTTACTGGTTGATCAGCGCTTGAAAGTACTCTAACTTACCATTTTCAGATACAGAGAAGTAATACGAATGCAGTCGCGGACGAAACACTAGCGGTTCTTTATACACAAAGTGCCTGCTAATTATACATCATTACCACTAATTGTACAATATTCCCGCTAAGAAGTATCCGCTAGTACTATTAATGACAAAAGCAATTAGGCCGGCTGTGCATGTGTGGGTGAGATTGTGCGTGTGTTGTGCCGATATTTGTGTGTTGTATTGTTGTCTTCTTTAAGCGTGTGGGTGTTCTTGGGATTCTGGTGGCTTAATTCTTCAAGTTGTTAGTTGGAGATTGGAAGTCGCCAGATTGTTGGGGTTGTGGATACTTAGTAGCATGTTTGATAGATTGTAGAATGAGGTGGTCTGTACTTATTTGCAATTGTCAAGGCCTTTGGGTAAATTAATTGCTCATTTAAGTCCAATTATCAGGATGATTCTTGTCAGAACTAATTAAGTATGTTCGTTGTTTAACTACCTGTATTCAACAGTAAACTGTGATAAAACTGTCGAAATTAATCAGCTATCGACTGGACACACTCCAGGAGTTAACTTTTGAAAATGTGATTGAAATGTCAATGAGATTTTGTGAAAAAAATACATATTATAACATTTACAAAGTATTGTTAGTGAAGCATTAAAGGGGTGCATAAAGCCATTAGACCTGTGTTACACACCGGGAATAATTCAGAGTCTGAATTAGGATGCGCTTCAGAATGCGCGAAACTTAATTCGGATTCTGAAAAGTTAAGGGTGTCAATAAGATTTCGTTAACAATACAAATGATAACATTTATAAAGGGACGTGAAAAGCCATTAATCACGTGTTTCAGGAAATGAGTATTATTAAACTGAATGTAAATATGTGTGGCAATTAATAATTTTATGTAAATATTGGAAGAGTTTACGTGTTTGGCCGGCTTACGGTACAATAATACATGTGCGAACAATTCGGGCACCCCTTGCCATATGCTACGTCGCGGCGCGCGATCATAATCGAAGGGTAATTAGCAGCTAATGCATTTCTCGCCTTGCGGTGCGCTTTTGACTTTGCAGTGTAAGTGATCTCTCTAGCACTTGCCATTGTAAAATTCAATGCACTTACGAGTATGTATGTCGTACCTAGAATTATAGATAGGTTGAGATAGCATCGAGACTCTTATCACACGTGGAATAAGAGCAAATGCTACTTAAAAATTCTAAATGTGTAAAGGTGGCCTAAAGGCGCACTCACACGACACAATAGGCGCGCGAACAATTCGGGCGCGCGATAAAATATGCAGGGCGTCGCAGCGCGCGATCATAATCGAAGTGTAATTAGCAGCTAATTCACCTTGCGGTGCGCTATTGACTTTGCTTCGCTGCTTTAGTTAGTTCTAGCGCGTATAAGTAGCTAGGACACACCTTCAGGTAGATAGAGCGATGATTAGATTAAAAAGGCCTAGTTTTAATTGTCAGCTTGTAGTGAACAGTCCAAATTACATCGACCTTACATGTTTGTACTCATAGTAGAGACGCACGGACTGTTTTGTGAGAAAAAAGTGAACTTAATTCATGTATACATGGTTTGTATTAAGAAAGAGACAAACATTTACATTAATTGCAACAACAGACAACGCACATTAATTAAAACTTAAAACAAAAAAAAGAACAATAAAAAATAATAAAAACACTACAAACTTTGTCGTGGTGTGTCTTTGCTGCTGGTGTGAACCCTAAGCACTGATTTTCAGTCAGTACCGATAGCCCTAAGTGCTCTAGAGCACAGTGTGGCTTGTTTGCTAAATAAGACAAGCATAAATAAGACAAAACTGATAGATAGAGAACACTTTATTGTACATAAAAAAGGAAATTGAAAACATATTTAATAGATAGGTAATTCAGATAGGTAACGTACCTAATAAATACATTCAACTTAATAAACATCAACAAATTCACATTTACATCAATAAACAGAGATATAGGCACATGTCATATACATACATAAATAAATACACAAAGACATACGTTTAAACGACATACGTTTAAACACATGCATATATATTATGAAATATTAAGTAATATAAACACATAACATTAATAAAACACTTGCAGCGGAAGTAGCATGAACACATTTATTATATTCGTCGATTCGCATATACTTTTGCACTCACATAAATCTATTGCTTGTTACAATAGTTCAGGCATATTTCTCATTATTTACATGCATAATTACATAGACATCTTTATACAAAGTGCAGCCGAAGCTTGCACAAAACCATTCCCTAGTTGGCGCTGATTAACATTCCTTGCGATTTCGTTTGGAGCCGCGCGTAAACTAAGTAGACCAGATGACCAGCCTCTAGTGGCCTTTGTGCACTGTATAAAGATTTAAGGATATATATATATATTTAACGGGTCTAATCGCAATTGTTTATTGATTGAGAGGATAGGGCTAACTAGGGCCATCAATGAAAATATATATATATATATATATATATATATGTTACAGGTTCTTTTTGCCGAAATTGTCTATGCAATCTCTCAGTCATGTTAACAGTGATTTTTGAAACCCACGACAAAGAACCTAGGATCACGAACCTGGGACTAAATAGCATTTACGCCAAAAACGGCCTATGGGTCGCAATAATGGGTCCTAAAAATCACTATTAATATGATTGAGAGATTGTACAGACACTTTTTGCAAATTCGATCTGTTAAAAAGATACGATCTTTTTCTTCGGTGGCGCTAGTGTTACTCCCTGGAGCCCCTTAACTGGACTTTTTAGGACACTTTTTTATGAGGTTGTTCTATTCATCAGATACAAACATCTTGCATTCGACCATTGTCGGTTCGCGAAATCATATTCAGCTGTTCCATTATGTTGATAATCGCTCTACCGAATTTATGAAACAACTGATATTTAGTTGTATTCATACACTCCTGCGGTTGACTGGTAGAAAATGCATGTAGAATTAGGTCCGCCGCATTGCCTTTGTAATGTTTTTACTGATGTGCAATAAACGTATTAATTAATAACAATAATCATATTTTCTTTCGGGACTTTAGTTGGTCCCACATAACAGTAGTTTCTATTGATTATAGATTAATAGAATAACCCCTTCAAATTATACAGTCCTCAGTATATCAAACTTTACATACGTGCACTCTAATCAGTTACGTTTAGGACGACTTTGCCACAAAAATGCAATAATACCCCCAGTGTATGGTGATATTTTGTCTTCGTTGTACATTTGTCAAACACCCTCTAAATTACTTAACTGGAACTTCCGTTTGCACTCACTCCGTGGCACTACTTCTTTGGCGCGCGTTTTAATTATGCTTATTAACAATTACAGCCAATACAGATCTGGGTCAAGTGAGCTGCAAACCATGCCAACTCTAGTGACCCACTCTAACCTGCTAAATTGCATACAACTAGTGTCACCATAAACCTGTCGCGTATCTAACGGAGACTCTCAGTGAATACCACAGTGGTGATCTGTGCAGTGATATAAATATGGGAAAAGTGAAGGTCGCCTAAACGGCTCCGGTTTCGCGCTAGTTATTAAAGCAAATAAATCAAGTGTACAAGCCATGATCTCATATTGAGGCCACCGTCATCATTATACCATGTTTTATACTAATTTATGTCATAATCGGTAATTGTGGCACCCAGTTTTGTGTCCGTCGTTTAAGTTTATGGCTTGCTAGTGGTCGATCGCGACTTTGAATAATCAGACTTCGATCCTAGTCAAAGGTCACCTCTCATAAAGAGAGAGTGGGGTGTAGATAGGCAGGAAAAGATAGAGAGAAATTAAGATATCGATAGACAGACAAAGAGAGAGGGAGGGAGACAGCTAGAGAAAGAAAAAATAAAGTTTTAATTGGTGATCAGCCAGTTCGCAGGTCTAATCATCTGGAATCTAATGCTACCTATGAAGCTGAAACCACACTTATCCTACGTACGCGACGTATACGACGCCACGTGTTATCCGGCCGGCTGAATGTTTGTGCTTAGAAACACACATAGCCTACGTTTCTTAAGCGACGCATCTGATGCGACGTTGAACGTGAAGGTAAAGAGGGATGTGCGACGCTACGCTACACTATCCGATGCGTAAGACAAGCGTCTTTATAAATCTGACGCGTGTGGCGCATCAGATGCGATTAGAACGTCGAAGCACGAGTGTCTTATTGTTCCAAATTGGAGAGACTAGAACGCATTAATTTTGTTAAGCGACGTGATGTAATTTATAGTATAAAATAGATTAAATATTGTGATGAATTGATGATACGCTCCTCTTATTTTATTGTTCTCAAAGTACTCGTAACTCTCAAATTAGACATGGTCATCATATTTTACAGATGTAGTACAATATGCTAGTACACCTCGAGAAGTGGAAACAGCGTATGATGAGAAATACGCGTCCCGTAGGTACGTAGGACAAGTGTATGTAGGATCAGTGAGGTTCTACTTGCAGGGTAGAACACGCCTGTTTGTGCTCCTCAAATTTGCTCTATGAAAACCTTCTAATTGGATTTACAGACTGACGCGTAGTAATAAAAACGTGCGTTCCCAATCACACGTAACGAAAGCACTTTTTTCTATCATAATTGGTGAAATCAACAAAATAACATGTTAACAATCAATTCCGACTAACTATAAAGAGAAACTAATCGGTCGCCTATAAAGAACCCGATAACATTACAAAAGAAATCAATAAAAATAATTAAAGTCTCTAATCGCACCAATTAGTGGGTGAATTTATGGTTTCGCTTATTAAAGCTTAATTGAAAGCATACGGGTCACTTACAAAATGTAACTGTTCGGTAAAAAAATCCCGATAAGAAGGGATTAGCATAATATTCAATAAATTATTCTATTCCTCCAACTCAATCAATTTTCGCAAATTCGATAATTTGAAAATCAAATTAACATCTTCAAATATTATTCAACTTATTATTCGTAAAATCAGAATTTATTTCCAGCCATGATTAGCTGGCTGTTTTGCGAGCGGCTTTACGAAGAAAAAAACAAAAACAGAACTCTCGAATTTTCGCGCGCAACCAAATCCACACACGCTCGCTCCCTCCTGCACCCTATTTGCTGACAGAAAAAAGCACTGCAAAATAAAAATCTGCCATATTAATTAGGTCTTGGCTTGAGCACTGGCGTTTGTCAGCATAATAATAATTAACACAGCCTGTAATGAAGCGTGTTATAAAAACTAATTGGTTGGGAGCCGTTCTGTACTAAGGGTAAGTAGGCCGGTTTTGTTGAGTTCGTTCGTTGTTCGATTGATTGGTGCCACTGTTGTGAGACGAACTCGTTGAAGAGATGGTAAATTCCATAATTTATTGTTAGGCATAGCCTAATTGGGAATTAGTACAAGTTGGTCGAATTCTTGTTTTTTTAAATTACTAGAAAACTTCAAAGGGAACTCTAAGGTTTGGGCAGGTCTTTTAAAAGCCTGTTCTTAACTTTGTTAAGTAACTAAGCAGGTAAGTATGAATGTCGAACTCATATTGGAGGATATGTAAGTGGTTGTAACCTGTAAGCTTGCCTATTAAATTAAATAAAGCATATTGATGCTTTTTTCATTTATTCCAGAGACAACCATAGTAATGAAAAGTAACTTAAAGGTCCCTTCTATATCACCAAAATTGATTACAACGTAATCATAATAATTTTCCCAATAAATCTATTCTGGCACTAACTCCTCCACTATCTCCATCACGAAAGATTAGCTGGGAAAAGTACAAATGTTTTATTATGCAATATAGTACATTATACAAATGGAACTGTACTTTATCCTGAAGTATGTATTGTGCTTTTTATTACACCTACGAGGAAAATTATCACAAAGATAAATGCTAAATCAATCGAAGTTTTTGCGAAAATGCGCCGGCTTTTCCTTTTTTTATTCGCCCGTTTCTGGAGTAGGCTAAGATCATAAGGTCATGCAGCCACTTCTTCCGTGATTCCGCACGTTTTATATACAAAAATAATTTCGTTTTTAATTTTCTGTATGAACCAAGGAGGTTGGTAACTGGTAAAAAAAAACTGTATGTGGCCAGTAACAATTTACTTGAAATTTAATTAGTAGACAGTTAAAGTCTCTTTGCAGTATGACTGCTGACAAATTAAAAAAAAAAAACCAGGTATGTAATGGAATTTCATACATACTTCCCACCCTTGGGTCGGAAGGATTTTCATACAAACTTCCATACCTTGGGATGAAAGGATTTGAAGGGCGGGATAAAGGCGTTTCTTCCCTCTAATTGGTATAATTAGTATGTATTTTCAGAGCAGGTGTGATAAAATAGTAGATTGTACAACAAGTGCATAAAACGCACCATTTTACTCGAGACGTTTATCCATCCGAGCGAGCTTGCGAGCGAGGATAGATATAAAGTCGAGTGTAAAATGGGTTTTATGGACGAGTTGTACACTCTACTTTTCACTTCGATTGCGAGGAAATGAAACAGCAACATGTAAAATAATTATGGTTCCCGCCAATTAACTTTTTTTTCTTTTTTTTTTCTGTAGGGACGTGACACCTGACTTAAGGTCGTTACATACTGCTCAGTTATAAAAACATTTTCTTTTTATAACTATGATAAGTTGTTGTTATGGCTTAAATACTATACTGATCTACTAAATTGAAAAATAAACAAATATAAAAAATAATAAATGAGACGAAATACAAATTATAAGTTTATTTCATGAAGTTTTATTGTGTACTTTGGCTGTTGGTATCTTTGCCTTGGTCTTAGAATACGAACGAAACGAAATAAAATAAAGAGGTTGTTGTATGAAGTTAAAGATGTTCGTGTGGCTGTTGCAGCGATTGCCTTGGTCTTCGACGAAGATTTTACTTTATGCTCTAGAGCATAAAAAGCGACTTTATGTCGCCTACGCACGACATAAAGACGAACTTTTAGAGCATGAGAAGTGAAAAAGAATTTTCAAATATATAAATCTATCGACCTAACTTTAAAGTCACAAAAGACACCGCAATTTGTAGGATGTATATCAAAGGAAAGTAACAACACACTGTAACGGCAAGTATCGCTAATGATAATAGTGCCTTTATTACTTATGTCCATTAGGTGGAGTTGTATTAGAGCTCGCGTTACCTAAGTACCACTCATTATGGGGTATTTTTAGGGTTCCGTATCCAAAGGGTAAAAACGGGACAATATTACTAAGACTTTACTGTCCGTCTGTCTGTCTGTCACCAGGCTGTATCTGCTGAACCGTGACAGCTAGACAGTTGAAATTTTCACAGATTGTATATTTCTGTTGCGGCTATAACAAAAAATACTAAAAACAATATAAAATAAATATTTAAGGGGGGCTCCCATACCACAAGCGTGATTTCTTTTTGCAGTTTTTTGCTCGATATTAATAACGGCAACAGGAAGACGCTTGAAATATTCACAATATATTTAGTTGTATATTTACTTCATAAATTAATAATAAAATTTATATTTAAGGGGCGCTCCCATACAACTGTCTTGTGTGCAATAAATTATAATTACAATTAATCATAACAAGCCAGATTTTTTTGCCGTTTTTTTCTCGATCTTTGTGTCTAATGTTGTGTATACATAATGGTGTTCCCTTTGTGCGCGAGTCCGACTCGCACTTGGCAGTTTTAATATTCTATACTTGAACGCTGTGGTCTCGGGCCTAATTATGGCACTACAAGGTTGTTGGAGAAAGGTACAAAATACCTTCTTTCAGAGGATTGGCTATAGGTGGAGCGGTGATAGCGCTACAGAAGAAAACTGGCCTCAGATTGGAGAGGTCTTGAGTTCGATACCAGTGACTTTGTTTTCTACATTTGTATTCGTGAATTTGTAGAATCAAAAACCTTTGGCCTTTGCACACGGAACGTAATGAGTCTACATAATAAGATGATTTATACAGCGTCCAGTGGCACGTTCACTCAAACTCGATAGGCGAAGGGACCGCTCGGACGCTGCAGTGCCTGGGACATTGTTTTTGTAGTAACAATACTACTTGGAGTGAAGGAGAACTTCGTGAGGAAACCTGTATCGCTAATCTGCAATAGGCGCATGAGTGGGACGTATACAGTGTTACCGTTAAAATGCGAGATTATTTGAGTTTGTGATAGCCACAACTTTAGTTCTACGACGTTTAAGAAATGTATGTTTTTTCCGTTTTTTTAACTTTTACTTTAAAGTTGTTTTACGGTTTTTCTCTTCTATAGTGACGCAGACTGATAGATATTGCTAAAAACTATATGGTTTAAATATAATGGACGTTCTTCTATGTAGGATAATGATTACCTGGAGGCTAGTAGTTGGTGGAAAGCGTGATGCGCGAGTTTTGTAAAAAATGTAAACCCTGATATTTTATAGTAATACAAACCTAAGAGAAAACTCACAGAACAAAAGTTGTTGTAAAACACAAACTCTTTTTGACGTGTTTCAGAAAACGAGCATTTTAGCTTCGCCGCAGTCGGGTAATAAACTCATCAATAATGTATACGATAATAATGAGTTTATTACCCGACTGCGGCGAAGCCCAAAAGGAGGGTAATGTGTTTGGCTCGTATGTATGTATGTATATAAGTATGTCCGATTCTATGTTCCCGTATAACTCATTAACCAATGGTCAGATTTTGACAAATGAGATCTCAATCGATTCGTCGTGTTTGCACGAGTGTCGTAGGCTAAATAAAATCATTAAAAAGTTGCTAAAAAGACACAAATAAAAAACTGAACCAAAAAAACAACCCGACTCCTAAGCGTTAACTACTAAGCAGGCGGGACCCAAGTTCACCAATGTAACTCCTTAGGGTAGTCCCGCCTGCTTAGTAGTCAATGCTCAGCAGTTGGTTAGTTGGTAATTTTTTATATAATTTTTTTTTATTTAATGAAAAGAAAGCAATACAAGCAAAAAAATAATAAATAAATACAAACAAGTGAGGCGGTGGTAGCCTAGTGGGTAGAGAGGCAGTGGTAGCCTAGTGGGTAGAACCTCGGACTCGGAAGTGCCAGACCCAGGTTCGATCCCCGGTGCGGGCATGTACCTATGACTTGGTATTCTAAGTTATGTACATTAGTGAAGTTATAGTAGCAATACCACTCGCTAACTGTGAAGGAAAACATCGTGAGGAAACCTGAGTGTCTGAGCTATTCACATACCTCGCGCTTGAAATCGCCAATTCGCGGTGGGCACGCGTGGTGATTAAGAGAGAAAGCCTGTGCCCTACAGTGGGACGTATATAGGCTGCTTATGTACAAACAAGTTCAGTATAACACACTTATAAAATAAAATGGTACCCTGGCCCCTGAACTGGGTTTTAGGCCTGTATCTTACTGTTTTACAATAATCGTAGTGCAAATTAGTGTTATTGTGTTGTTTACGGGGATATTTCAATTACTTTTTCGAAACATTGGTTGCTAATGTGGCTGCTGTGCTAAGTAATTAATAATTATATTGGGGGTTTTGCTACTCGCGTCCTTAGGTTTCACCCTTGAGACCCTTCACGTAACCCCTGGGTGTAGCCTTACTGATGGTAGGCGAAAGCCGCAGCTAATAGCCACCCACCATACAAAGACACGCCGCCAAGCGATTCGTCGTGTTTTTTTTTAAGTTTTTACGAAGTCTGTTTTATTAATTCACAGAATTACGAAATAAATTAAATGGTGTGGAGTCGTTACCCCGTTATGGGGTAAAATTTTAATAATCCAAATAGCCCATTTGCTACCCTTTGGTGATGTTCTTCTAATGGTGAAATAATTGCTCCAAACTATACCTCTGAGTTGCCACATATTTCGTTACTCTACTGTTAGCTGTTCAATATATTTTGTTAAAGAAGTTTAAAATATAGATGTAATTAATGTCATTTCTACCGAGACATGCTCGTGATTACTATTATAGGTGTATTCGAAATGGTAATAGTGCCATTTTCAATTATTATTGAGGATCTTCAAATATGTAAGACCTCGTGTTACAATAAACGGTTTTTATTCTTTTCTTGTACAATAATCAATACAGTGTGTTATTACACGACGCAAAACCTGAAAACTAGTTCTTCAAAAGCGATAATTAAACTACATCTAATGAGCATAAACTTGAAATTCATAATTCTGAGGTTTTTTCTTTATTTTTCATACAAATTAACCGCGTCAAGTTTCTTAATTGAATGAAAAGTAAATAAAAATAATTTTCAAATGTTCTTATTAAAAATGGTACAATTTTTGATACTGATGAAACTGTTTGAAAGAAAAGAAAGAAAGAAAGAAAGAATAATCAATGACAATGTTTCGTTATTTTAATGCTGTATACAGTACAATAATCAAAGCTTTAAAAGGTATAGCTACCTAATGAATAGCTTCGTTTTCATAGGTATTATTATTATTAGAAATTCAATTATCGACATGCTAAATTTTTCCAGAATAAATCGACGAAAAAAACACATTTCGAACACACACTGTACTCGGAAATCATCAAAAACTGCGCGCGTAATACTTAGGTATAGCTGAAACTGTCACGTAGATCGCAGCCATTAGTTTCCAAACGCCAGGGCCGGACTCGGCGCCATTAAGGAGGGGAAATTAGTGCATTATTGACTGATTTCCCTTTCCAACTAGCTGATAGACTGCGGGCCCTCGATTAAAAAACACTAACGGTCGTGTTTGCTGCAATTAGGTGTGCGATCGATGGTGCTCCATTTTTGGCCGCCTTTCCAGCTTAGGCAATGGCTTACCATTGTAGATACTGTTTACGACAGTCGTTTTAAAAGACACTTTTGTGAATTTTCGGTGGGCATGTAGGAGATATAGTTGACAGTATATTTAGCTTCAAATCCGTGCACCATATGTACGAATTTAATGATAAATAAGCCTTAGTGTTTATTTTTATGACTAAAATGTCAAGTTATTCATCTAACGGGTCTTAGCTAAACTTACCAACATTTCGGCAGTGTAAAAAACACTAAAATGTAACAGTTTATATGCTGTGACTGCAGATTGACTGTGCGTACTGTGCAATAAAAACTCACAGCATATCGACCTTAACACTTATGCACAATACTGAGTTATGTTACAGGAGCCATTGGGAATGAAATATAAAGGTTGATCGGCTGTCGACTGTACAAAGGTTACCTTTAAAGTGAGCAATTACTGACACACCAGCAATTCCTGAGAGGGATGCCAGTACTAAAGTAGAAAATCCATACGGAATATATTCAACTGCCTGTGTAGACACTTTTTTAGAAAATATTAAGCGAAAATCGACTTCAGTATTTTTATAAAGAAACTAGCTGACCCGTTTTGCCATACTAATTAGCCTACGACCTATTCACAGACCTACCAAATTTACACAAAACATTCATAAAAATCGGTGAAGCCGTTTCGGAGGAGTTTGATGACAAAAACTAGGACAGGAGATTTTCATATATTAGATACGATAAAAATAAGCATTATTTAGCTGCCAGACACAAATAAACGTAACCTCTAATGACCTTCCGAATTCCCCACCCCAGTTGCGTATTTAGGGAAAAAACCCCGCATACATAATTAGCCCTTGATTATCAGTCTATCGGGAGGCCGGCATTAAAAAAAAAACGGGCAAGTGCGAGTAGGACTCGCACCCTCAGGGTTCTTGACTTTGCTCTTGAAAAGTATATTTTACCATACGACCCAATTGCATAGTTCAATTTGTAATCATGAAAAATAGTTTTTAAAGGTGTAACTATAGGTACACGTTACTTTACATAAACTCATGCCTGTATCCCGAAGGGGTAGGCAGATACCACTTGTTTGCTTATTGCCACTATCACGACAAACCTCCGTAGGTACATAAATAACATTATTTTTTTTATTTGCCTTAAAACATTGCTTCTAGCTGGATTTTGCTAAAGTTCTTACCCTATATAAGTAAGTTAATTCCCTGGTTTTGTGGGTGATAACTCGTTGAAGCCGATAATTTGGTCCTTTCCATTGACCTAGAATCGTGAAATTTGATAACAAGAAATCTTATAGCAAAAGTAAAAGAAAAAATGTTAAGTATTTAGTGTATCAAAAAAAGAGGAGCATTTGTCGGTTTTGCAATATAAATGAATGCCCATATATTTTTATTGCGTTGACTTGCTTTCGATGTTTGGATGTATTACACTACAGAGGGAGTATTGGGGATCCTGCCTTTTCGCAGAAAATTGTTACGCTGATTATCACTTGCCAACCAACATTTCACCTATTTTTCACTTTGACAACAAACGATTTACAAATTTTTGTATGGCAACGTTTCATTTGGTAGGATTGTTGTTAAGCTGATTATTATAATGAAACAAAACGTTTTGGGTATTTATTATTTTTCAAATCTTTTACTAGGCCAAACAACTATTAGATGAATAACGTTTCGTCTGTGAAACAGTTCCCTTTTCGTAAATAGATATAATATATAAAAAAAAAACCGGCCAAGTGCGAGTCGGACTCGCGCACCGAGGGTTCCGTACAAACCTGCAATGTCAACAACATTTTTTCACGGGTTAAAGGCAATTAGATCTAAGTATTTGATATGAATTTCAACTTGATAGCTCTACGCGTTCATGAGGAAAAAAGTAATAAGTTTATATTTATTAAAAAATATATATTTTGTAATGTAACTAAAAATTTAAGGTTTTCGGAATTTTTCCTTTATGTGTGCTATAAAACGTTGCTTCATGCCAAATTTCAAGATTCTAGGTCGACTGGAAGTACCCTTTAGGTTTTGATTCCCTTGCGAGTACTTGCGAGTTTCAAAATATGCAGCTTAAATTGCTGTTTCTTTTGATTGCGTTGACATAGAAGTTAGATTTTGTTACAGCTTAAAGGTATTATAGACCTGAGTATTTGGTATGAATTTCAATTTAATACCTCTACGCGTTTATGAGGAAATGGGTAGTAAGTTTAAAATTATTAAAAAAAAATATATTATGTGATGTAACTAAAAATTTATGGTTTTCGTAATTTTTCCTTTATCTATGCTATAAGACGTTGCTTCGTACCAAATTTCAAGATTCTGAGTTCACGGGAAGCACCCTGTAGGTTTTGATTCCCTTGCAAGTGTCGAAAATTTGTGGCATAAACGGCTGTATCTTTTGATTGCGTTGGCTTAGAAGTTTTATTTTCAAGGGACAGTAGACCTGAGTAATTGATATAAATTTCAGCTTCATACCTCCACGCGTTCCTGAGAAAAAGGGTCTTGACAGACGGACGGACGGACGGACAGACGGACAACAAAGTGATCCTATAAGGGTTCCGTTTTTTCCTTTTGAGGTACGGAACCCTAAAAACAATAAATGTAGGATACGTATTAGAATATGTTAAATTAAAGTTCAAAGCATACGGGTGCTATTTGAATACAGTTTTTTTTTTTTTTGCAAACCTATAGGTTAGGTTAGGTTAGATCTGTGACCAACACAGGCTAGGAAAATTCTATCCATTTTGCTAGGTTTTCCTAACCTTTAGGTTAATCTATAGGTTTGCCCTAACCTTCTTACCAATATAATAATGATAAATCATAAATACCTGTCACAACATTTGGTATAAAATAAAAAACTGAATGAATATTACGCTAAGTAAAACATACGCTACTTAAAAGTTGGCATTTTGAAAAAATGTCATTATAAAAAGCAAACCAAACAAACAGTTGGCAACTGCGAGGTTGGGAAATAAAAAAAAATAATAAGAAAAGTTGGCAAATAATTATTCCGCAAAATAATATTCTTCGAAACGTTAGTTGCCAAATGAAAATCGGCCAAAAATGTTTCTGCAAAAAGGCAGAGAACCGGAGTATTGACTACAGTATTTGATATCAATTTAAATTGTATAGCTCTACCGACAGACAGGCGGACGAACAATAGAATAATCCTATAATGGCTCCATTTTTTTTCTTTCGGGGTACGTAACCCTAGAAAAACCGAGCTATTAAATGCCATTACTGAGAATTAAGGTTTTTTCAGAGGCTCTATCACGAACCAAAGCATTCGAAATAATTATGGTTCACATACTAAGGTACTATTTGCTAACGTTAAATCGTCCTATATCCAACTATTAAGATATCGCATTATGTCAGTGGGAGACTAGCTAAACCACGGGTTTCGTTAATGTATTTTCCTTAGATTGTAGCAAACGTCAATGCTGCTCTAAATTCATAAATACAACATGCTTGCTAATCTGAGGTTGCCCGATGCACTTATTTTGTTTTTTTATGTATATCTTTTATTTGTGCAATCCTACTAATAATATTATAAATGTAAAAGTTTGTGAAGATGTTTGGAGGTTTGGATGTTTGGATGTTTGTTATTCAATCACGCAATGACGGCTGAACGGATTTACATGAAACTTGGCGTACAGATAGACAAAGACCTGAATTGAGTCATAGCAAACTTGATATCCCGGTAATGCTTTCCCGTGGGATAGTATTTATTTTAAGTTTAAAATAGATCCATACAAGGCGGTCCATACAAAATACTACTGCCGTAAATGATGTATGTATGGACCGCCACCGCGTTGGTGCGTGTCATCCTTTACGAATGTTGAAGTAAAAGAGATATCCCTCCGGAATACAGTCGTGAATTTATGTTACGTTATATTCCACACAAGTTGACCGCTTCAAGTTTCATCGTTGTGTGAAAAATAAAATTGAAGTTATTATTGGTAACACCTTTCAGGTTTAGCATAATTTCAACAACACCTTGATATATTTAAGCCACTTGACGCCAACAATGAAAAGTAGAAAATATTCAATTCATTTTTCATCCATTGACCGAACTTTCACGAATGATTTGCGTTATTTGAATAGGTAAAAACCTATAAATGAAAATTAAATGTTCGTTGGTACACGCATCTCCAAAAAAGGGCTTCCCCTTTGTTCAATTAACCTCAATCTATCGAATAGAACCTCTAGGCAATTGAGGTCAACTGAAAAATATCCCTAACCGGGTGGTGTTGTTGGTACCAACATACTTAATAAGTGGTACCGAGATCGAACAAGAAACCATCACATCTCAGGACTCCTGATAGCCCCTAAGTTTATTAGCGCCAATTACGCTGCCGCGCAACTATCAAAACATAGAATTTATTCTTTCGCCTAATTGTCTCAAAGGTGTGACGGTCATTATTTTAATTGCAACATTGGCTAGTTTAATTGTGGCCCCCCATTTCTTTTTTCCATGCGACACCGAGGTGTAATAACGTGTCCTTATTTTCGCTTCATAATGTTACGACTGGGAAATTATAGGCAATCATTTCGCATTGCTTTTCTTTATTTGTTTAATCGAGCTGACTAGTATATTGTGACAGTTAAATTTACCCAAGCATGTCGCGACCTAGGGGGTTCAATACTCGTAGTAGTGCAGCCTATATACATCCCACTGTAGGTCATAGGCCTTCTCTCAGAGAGAGTCGTGGCCACCGCGGATTGGCAATTTCAAGCACTGAGGTACGTGACCACCTCAGAAATTCAGATTTCCTCGCGATATTTAACTTCACAGTTAGCGAGTAGTATTGCTACTACAACTTCACAAATAATTTTCGTATGCTTAAGATGTTACCATACATCGTTTACTGAAGAGACGAGGCGAGGGCGCCAACTCAATATAACGCGTCGCGTCTTTTCCGCGCCCCCGCCCCACGTCCCCGCTGTGTGGAGAAGGCCTTGGAATTATTTCAGTTTTTACTTGGACAGGCTTTATAGAGCAAACGCGCCTCCTGGGCCGCGTTTCATAAGACTACAATCATAGTTTAATTAGTACATTGCGTACCTGATAAGTACAACAGTCTTCTTACGTGTCCCAGGCCAGGCACTGCAGGGTCCGAGGGGTCCCTTCACCCATCTAGAGCGACTGATGGTGCCACTGGAGGCTGTATAAATCATCTTCTTACGTTATGGGCTAATGAGAATTGTCAGAGTATACTATGAATTATTTTAGTAATATGAGATGGGGCCCTGAACCTTCTGTACTTCCCCACTAGCTGCCGTGTACCCTTCCCGCGCAAAAAATATTGACGCAGCTTTAAGCCTTTTTTTCATCTAGCGACTGGTATTGCTACTACAACTCCATAAATGTACGTAACTTACAAAACAAAGTCATTGGCATGTGCAATGTGCAATGGGCTCGAACGCAAGACCTCCCGAATGTAAGGCATTCTACCGTTGCCCTACCACCGCTCAGGAGTACAGGGGTACAAAACAGCTAATCATAAGTAAGAATAGTAAGTAAGATCATCACAATATGCTAGTAAAATGCTTTATAAAAAGTGTGTAGCTTCTGAATTAATGAACCAGTTTGTAACCAGTACCATAAATTTATCCTAATTTAAGTTAAGTATCTTCTTTACTTTTCTATGTAAACTAAATTGAGAGTAAATCTGCCAACAAACTATTATTTAGTTTGGCGGAAATGAGACTATTTAGAAATGTATGCACCTTTCACAGAATAAACAATTATTTATTTTATTTTTTTTTATTTTTTTTTTACAACTTAAGTCCGGTTTACATTTACATGATTTCCATCACATACGTCATACTTACGATCCTACGGCAAATATTTGTAGAGAGTCTAGCTGACTCGGCAAACTTTATTCTGCCGTACGATATATTTTCAGACCTAACAAATATACACAAAAAAAATCATAAAGATCGGTAAAGCCGTTTCGGAGGAGTTCGATAACAAACACTGTGACACGAGATTTTTATATATTAGATGGATCTGTCTTTGTGCGCAAGCTCAGGGCATAAGTATTTTCTTGAGCTGCAGAGACTTCCAACTTCTCGCCGTAACTGACTTGACCACGTGATCGCATCATCATGGTGTTTTGCACGTGCTGTATTTTTGTAATATTGTGTAGCAATAATTATGTTATATTAACGACACTGACGTTTTTTATTTAATTATCTATATATGTCACTATAATTTTTTTTGACACGCTGTACAGCGCTCTAAGATGCTCACAGAACAAACAGGCACTGTCTGAAAAATCAATAAATACCCTCAGCAATGAGCCACCTGCCTTTTGCAGCAACAGAGACACACCGCGTCTAATGTTTGTAAAACTTGTTTTATTGTATATCTGTTTTGTTGTGTTTGCAAGTATTTTGTTTCTTGTTATCTGTGTTACATGTTAGTGTAATAACTGTATTTCTTATTTTTTTCTTCATCTTCATACAGTTTTTTTTAACGTATATCACTTCTTAGACCAGGTTTCATGGTTCTTATCCACCTCTGACCATTCCGGCGAGAACTTGCCGAAAACGTCCTGTCAATGT
This sequence comes from Yponomeuta malinellus, assembly GCA_947308005.1. NCBI lineage: Eukaryota > Metazoa > Arthropoda > Insecta > Lepidoptera > Yponomeutidae > Yponomeuta > Yponomeuta malinellus. The sequence continues at coordinate 5,534,897 of OX371006.1, read as the reverse complement.
CATACTTTTAAGACTAAAAGATTCGTATTATTTTGTATTGTTAGCAATTCTGAAAATGGCAATACTGGAACGGTTTGTCATTGTGACAGTTGATGTTTTTTAGCGGCGAATCGTTGATTATTCGATGATGAGTATTGTGTTATATGCATAATCAGCCTATATGCGTCCCACTGTAGGGCACAGGCCTTCTCTAAAGGAGAGAGTATGGGCTTAATCACCACGCGTGCCCACCGCGGATTGGCGATTTCAAGCGCTGAGGTATGTGAATAACTCAGACACTCAGGTTTCCTCACGATGTTTTCCTTCACAGTTAGCGTGTGGTATTGCTACTATAACTTGACAATGTACATAACTTAGAAAACCAAGTCATAGGTACATACCCGCACTTGGGATCGAACCTGGGTCTCTCGCTTCCGAGTCCGATGTTCTACCCACTAAGCTACCAACGCTCGTGTTATACGATCGTGAATACATTTAATACTGTGAATCTAATCCCCTAGTTTAATTATTTTATAGTATCGAGCTCAATACCATTATTTTCTTCATCTCGCCTGGGTTCGTATTAGCAATGACAAAGCGGTACTTCTAGTAGCTTTACCTACTTCGTTCGTAACTCTCTGGGCTCGTCAGCACAAAACAAAGTTCGTTTTTGGCAAAGTATACGTAAAAACAAAAGCTAAGAAAGAAATTGTAGGTGATGAAAAACGTAAGCAATACCTTGTATACGTAACCTAACCTAACCAATAGACACTTCTTGGATTAGGGCCATCTGTCACAAAGGTAGCGGCTCGCGAGGGTTGGACCGTGGTCAGAGTGCATAAATATTAGTTTAAGCAAACAAAGGCCGTCATAAACGGGAGACATTTTTTGCCGAGTCAATAAGAGCAATTTTTTTCGCGCCGGGCGCCACTCACTAGTGGAGGGGGGGGTGAATTGGGAGCTATTTACCATACGCGTGGGGGCCCACTACTATTTTTTCACTTGGTGCGTTCTTTTTGTGCCATTTTTGGGGCGCGGCTGGGCGGCGGACCCGCCATTCGATTCTCTAGCCTTTTTTTTTCGAGGAAATAAAAAAAGAAGAATAAATGAGTAAATTGCATATTTGAACAACTAGTGACGGCGGAGCGTCCTAGAGGATATACAATTGTATCTGCTGCTCGTATTTTTTATTCAGAGGCTTTATCTTCACAAACAGAAATATTTATAACTACAACGTAAAATAAAGAATGTTCTTCGGCCTGGGTAGCATGACGCAACGGGTCACGCGTTTTGCGGCGCTAAAATGTCAGAATTTGACAATTAATGTACTGGAAAGTCGCGACTTTTGACATTTAAAATGCGCGTCTCGCGTACTACCTACGCAGAACTGTAGCAAAAGAGTCAACTTTGTGTTCATAAATAATCCTATGACTAATATGGTATTTGACACGATCAACAATAAATTATTTCATATGCTCGATTAAAACAAAAATTACAAAATATGTCGGAAAATGTATCTCTTTTATTCAATTACTAGTTATTAAAATTTTTAAATAGATTAAACATAAAAAGAGTGCTCAGAAATGTGACGTCATAAGCTAGTATTTTCATACAAAATTCCGTTTTAAAAGTAACTCATTTGATATTTTGTCAAATACCGAATTCTCGGATGACCTATTCAGAAGTATCAATAGGGAACTTGCGTCTGACTTAGATTCGAGTGACATTGCTTTTATACGAAAGAAATCATATGAAATCTTAGAAAAAATTTAAAAATAAAACGATAAAAATATTTAGGTATTCGGTGTTTTCGGGCTCACAAAAAATGCGAAAAATTATGTTACTCTAATAACAAAAGCCTTATTAGATTTAGTTTTTCCATTGATTTCTGAACATTTTCTTAAAGGCATAAAAAGATAATTTTACGAGATAACTCAAATATTAATAAACGCTACAGACATTCTAAGGCGTTGCGTGCAAGGTGCGACGTCGTAGTTTGAGCCCTATTTGTGTGGCGCGTTTTTATAGATAGATAGATCGATAGAATATTCTTTATTGTACACAAAAATACGTAACTACGTAACTATATTGACTTTTCGACAGGTTATATTATCAAAAGTATTAGTTGGACAGAAAAAAAATTACCACGTTTATTTATCTTTTAACACGGTCTCGCCGATTATATTGAAACATTTTTAGTGTGAGTTCTCCATTCATATCAATTCAAACCCACACAGGCATGCGGGCTGATAGATTGTATTGTTAGCATATTCCTCTAAGATAAAATAATTTTTTTATCTATCTATATATACAGCTGCTTATAAGTATTTAATCTTGTATTTATTTTTTAGGTATTCGTGTAACTGTATTATTGGTAAAATATGTAATTATAAGTGCTTATATTCTTGTAATGTTTCGCTATACATATCTGTTACTTCACATAGCATTATATTTCAGATGCTCTTATTTATATACACCAATCTACCGACTATATTCTTGCTGCAATCCACTCCATACAAAGGTTGTCTGGAAAAGATCGCTCTAAGCGATAAGACCGCCAGTTGTATACCACTAATTAGATCATCATCATCATCATCATTCAGCCACAAGAAGTCCACTGCTTGACATAGGCCTCCTTAGATAGATAGATAGAGATAGAGAACACTTCATATATAACCATTAATTATTTGTAATATCTTTCACCTGGTTGTGCAATAAAGTGTTCTCTATCTATCTATCTATCCATCTAAGGCAAGCCACTTTCTCCTCGGACATCCTTATCCAGCCACCGGCAAACTGCGACTAGTCGTAGGCAGGCATTTTACGCTGCCTTTGCTGGCCTGCGGTCTCCACTCCAAAAGACTTTTTACATCATCTGTGGCTGGTGGAGGATGATGTTTAGAACAACCGAAACACACTTTAAACTTTTAAATGCGATATATTTGCGAGAGCGGATTACACAAGTCATGGATAATGGCCGTAGACTGTTTTTTCAAAAACTACCTTAAAATTCACATAAACTAAACAAAAATACCCTAAATATTCATACAGTTGTGTATTAGTACCTACAATTTTATTTAAACAACAAAGTAGGTATGAGCGTCGCTTACATCATCAGTTAGCGGTTTTTCACAATGTTTTTAAGATCTCTGAGTCTGATGTAATTTCTACTCTAAGTAGCCTATTCTTAGCGAACGCTCTTCAGCGGACCCATAATTATTCTTCAAAGCCCATCCAGAAAACACAATAAAAACTTCAACTTCAAAACCTATTTAACGATCGAGGGGACAATCGAAATTCTAATTATTATAACTCGAGCGATTATGATCGAACAATCGAATGAATCGATTGCTCTATCGAGTGCCCACGCGCCGCGACAGGGGTTCGACCGAACAACCCTTTAAACATCGATGGAGCGTTTTACGACCCACTTCGAAAGGTACAGTCAATAGCTGATCTACATTTACGTTTTCGTGGCAATTTCTCCTTTAACGTCATGAAGTAGAGAATTTTTCTTTTGCGGTTTTCCCTCATGTCTGGGGATCAAATGCTTCCTGGATTCGACAGTGAACCGCTTCCTACAGAATTCCTTCGGCTGTCTCCTTGTCTCCTTTATCCCTCCATCCTGCTGGTGGTCTTCTTCAAGTATATTTTGGTTTTGGGCAAGGGTCACCAGCGAATAATCAACTGAAGAAGTTTCTTCGAAGTATGCCACGACATTGGGTGGCCGAGAATAACGAATATGAACGAGATAATCAGCCAACATGCACAGAGCTATTTTTTTAGGGTTCCGTACCCGAAGGGTGCCAAACGGAACCCTATTACTAAGACTTCACTGCCCGTCAGTCTGTCTATCTGTCTGTCTGTCCGTCTGTCTGTCTGTCTGCCACCACCACCACATAACTCATGAACCGTGACAGCTCGACAGTTTAAATTTTCACAGATGATGTATTTCTGTCACCGCTATAACAAAAAATACTAAAAACAGAATAACATAAATATTTAAAGGGGACTCCCATACAACAAACGTATTTTTTGCCGTTTTTTTGCTCGATATTAATAACGGCAACAGGTAGATGCTTAAAATATTGACTGAATATTCAGTTCTATATTTGCTTAAAAAATAAATAATTCATTTAAAATTAAATAAATATTTAAGGGGGGCTCCCATACAACAAACATGATTTTTGCCGATTTTTCTCGATCTTTATGTCTAATGTTGTATAGATAACCGTACGGAACCCTTCTTGCGCGAGTCCGACTCGCTTTTTGCTGGTTTTTTCTTATTCGTGCTGAATTGTTTTTTTCCACGTAGTCTCTAAAATAACCCTTATTTTGGAGACTATTAGTAATTTATTTCAGGGAAAAGCATTCGGATATCACCAAATAGAGATATCTGTGGAAGCTAATGAATATTAGCTGCAAGCTACTACAATTAGTTACTATTAGAACAATATCATTATCTTTATTTGAGTTCATGGAATAATATTATCTTACTAGACTATACGTGGATTTCAGTACAAGTTGTAGAATTGTAGAGCGGGTAGCCGCTCCTGTCGTTCGTGGTCATTTTAGGAAAAGTTGAAATTGTACGTTACATTCACTTCTTTTTTTTGTGTGCGTGCATGCAACGACTAATGAATGTTGATGAAGCGAAAGTGATCTGTCAGGATCGTGTCAAGTGGCAGTCCCTGGTCTCCGATCACTCTAGATACATTTTATTAGACACTTAGATTACAGCACTCCCAATCTAATATTTTTACAAATCAAATTTGAGGCTTTTGAGAGGACTCTATAAGGAAGATAAATAAATCAATACATGTATTCTTCATTTTAAACATAATCAATTCTCAAATTTGTTTAGCGGATGTTTTTTGAAGTACTATCAAGGTCAAGAATTTTTTTTGTTGACACTTTGTAAATTAATGAGATGAAGGAATAACCACGGACTAGCAAACAACTTGATGTACATTATTGTTATCATCGTTTTTTTTTTCTTTTATGGGAATGAATGAAATTAAATATATTCCGTGTGGCGCCGGATTAAGAATAGCATCCCTCCATTTCCTTCCGTGGATGTCGTAGAAGGCGACTAAGGAAATCAATTACCAGGAGACGGGCAGCAGCGTCTTCCTGAGATTCCAACCGCATCCTGCGATCGCCAACCCGCCTGCCAAGCGTGGCGATTATGGCAAAACTCCTCATGGTTATGAAAACCACGAGGGAGGCCTGTGTCCTGCAGTGGGCGTCAAATGGCTGATGATGATGATGAAATGTGTTCAAATGTTTAACAACCTCAAAGGCTAGATCCATCGGCTACCTTTGAGCCTAATCAAGGTTATTTGCCAAATCGTTTTCACCAAAACCCTTCTAAACATTGCAAATCAAAACATTGGCGCAACATTGGCGCCTCTCCACAATCGAATAGAAATGTTCATCACAGTCATAATCTACTTACTGGGCGATACATGAAAGGTAATTGGAAGGAAATTACGCAATAAATGGGAGGTTATTATTGAATTTAATGTTAAATTAATCGTAAAGAACCCTTCAAACATCTGTCGTGTGTTCGGGCTAAAAATGAGGAGTTGTAGAAGGTTGACTTCTCAATAATGTCGACTTTTGGTCACCGACGAGTTTGGGAATCATTGAAATCGAAATATATTTGAGGTTTCTATAAAACCGAAAAGTTTATTTATCATAATAAAACATGGAAAAACAAGTATTTTGTGGAATAGGAAACTAAAACCTAATAATAAAGTGGGGACCCGCATTTTCCAGCACAACTGGGTAATTAAAAAATATATACGTACTTATGTAAATTTTTTTTTAATTATTGCCATATGTTTCTAAATGGTTAAAATGCCCCCTTGGCGTTTTGCTAACAACTTTGATGTGACCCTAGATACTAACTTGACCTGTTTTACAAACGTTTTGTTACAACGCCTTGCACGTATGTTTCACGAGCCGGTTCTAATTTTATTTAATAAATTGTGAAAACAGTGCCCCTTCTGTTTTCACAATTCACAATCTGTGGACCCCCTCCCGGCAACCATTTAAATTTTCGAGTTGTGCTCTTAAGGATACATGCATTGTAGGTACAATGAATTGTATTATTAAGCTATTTGCGTGTGCTGTTAAAGTTCGCGAATACACTGGCCGTAAGGCCGAATTGCATTTTTTTTAATTTCACTTAAAAAGCTGTTTAAATTGACTTGGTTAAATGCAGCTTAATTTCCATTGAGAAAAGTCTAAGTTCTGCAAATGAAACAAACTGACTTTAATAACTTATAACTTGTATATTGCCAATACTAACTAGGGCTATGAGGGATGAGATTGACTGATAAGTGGCCGTCATCTTAACGAATCGGTTGTAAATTAACACAGATTGGTGCCGACAGGTAGGTATAGGATCACTTTGTTGTCCGTCCACCCATCCGGCCATCTGTCTGTCTGTCAAGACTCTTTATCTCGGGAACGCGTGGAGGTATCAAGCTGAAATCAAAACTATATACTCAAGTCTACAGTCCCTTGAAGCAGTGGAAAAATATTCTTCAAAATTAACGTAAAACAAGATACGACCGTTTAAGGGCCGGTTTCTGAATTGAGTATTTCACTAACCAAATACTTAAGTAACGTTCTGTCACGCTCTTTTCTGAGAAAATCGAAGAGACAGCACTACAGTTAACTAGTTACTTGGCGTAATTCTCAATTCAGAAACTGGCCCTATGCCGCCAAAAACGTATATTTCGACAATCAAAGGGATCAAAATTTATAGGGTAGGTACTTTCCGTTGACCTAGAATTATGAAATTTGGCAAGTAATATCGTCTTATACTACAAAGACAGGGAAAAATCTGAAAAGTATATATTTGTAATTAAACCATAAAAAAGTCTGAACTTCGGGAAAAGCTCGGAAAAAACTGCGAGGCTAGATTCCTGGACAGTTTGTAATATGTATGTACCTACTTTTTACGGAATCCTCGTTGGGCGATACCGACTCGCACTTATCCGGTTTTTAAGCCCACAATGTGACTTTGTACCGAGCTTGCTTGGTACGCCTAACCTTTAAATGTTCAAGTTGGTTCAAACTGGTGTCGGCTCCAGTGAAGTTATCCATAGAATAATTTCTAACCAGTGGCCTATCGTTACAAGTGAGACTTTTAATCCAGACCTTATAATAATTTCCCTATACTTAAGTATAACTTTATCTTCATCGCAGGTGTATTATTAACTTGGTACAATGGTATGTTTTCATTTTAAATTACCAAAGCCCTAAGCACTGCATGATTTATCATCCGGCACACACAAATAGCCGCGTACACCCGTACATATATCTGTTCAATTAATTTTTCTCATCCGTTTTGCGGTGGGCGAAAAAAATGTTCGAAGTTGTTTGCGACACCGCGCTCCCGTGTATGCATAATATAAAGCGTCCGCAACGCCCTGCCACTGTACGGCGGAGTTTAATTATATATCTGCTACAATTTCGCCTTTTTTCGAGTATTTTTCACATTTTGTCCTCCCACTCACCCTACTGGGGCAGCCGAAGAGAAAAAAAAAAACATCGCCCGCGCGCGTGTGTGCCTTCGACACGTGACGCGGCTGCGGTAGTTGTTGTCTCGTGTAAGCAAACTCGGTGGTCGGTTCGTGAGGACGTTGTTCTGCGCGTCGACATTATCTTTGCATCTGAACTTAATCTTGTGACTAACTACGACTCGTCGCTGTCAACCCTCGCGAACTTACCCCTTCTAGCGCCGCCCGGCCAGCCTAGCGTGACCCGCACCTTACAGCCGAGGACGCTAAAACATCGCACAAACAGGTGCTAAGACAAGTGCCGCGGAAATAAAAATAAAAATCGCCGGAAATAAAACGAACGATCGAGCTTGTAGAACAAGTCAAGGACGAGAGGGTTAAGTCGCGCTCAACTTTGCCTGTAACAGGCTGTTATTTCACGATTAAAAATCGGGGTTCTCAGGTCGTTAATGACGCTGGTACAAGTGCAGATCGGCAGCTCCGTTCGGCCGCGGACCAATCTATTTAATAACCCCCGCCGGTGACACCCCGGCCGGCGGCCATCGCCAATTTTCACCCCTTTCCACCCCCCGCAGACACCCTAGCACCCGCCCTGAAAAAAATCCGGAGCGTTTTAAAATTAATGAGTAAAAATCCACACACACATTGGAGCGCGGACAACCGCGCGTGTGTGGGTCGCTCGCCGCGCGACCATTCCGATAATGAGCATGCTTGCTGCCCACTCGCGGGCGCCGACAACACTCTCGCGTCACTCAAGGACTCGATAAAAAATAATCAACCGACTCTCGATTCTTGACGCTCGAGTCGTCCCCTCTGTTTTACAAAGAAAGTGGGATAAAGAATGTCGATTGTCAACTGTCAAATTTCGAAACTCGAACCGTAGTTCCCTTTTCAATTGCGAGCGCTCTGAGCCAAAGTTGTATTACTAGCGGAACCGTCTGTCCTAAACAGAATTCGTGATCGGCCTAGCCTTTTCCATTAGGTTCAACTACCCAAAAAAGTCTTCCAAATTGAAAATTCGACGATCCGGGCAGCGCTAATTCGCAGCGAGCGAGCGCGGTGAACGCAGTTAGATAACATTTGCGCGGGGCGTGTGGGGGGCAGATGGCACCCCTACGCAACAACCGTTTTTATTTTGGCCGTTCCGCTGGACCCCTCCCCCCTTCACTCGTCCAACTTCATCTGAATAATTAGTGATTTTTTCCGCGTGTTCCCGCTGATTATTCCGAATGTTCCGTGTGCCAATGGTGTTTTTTTCGCCCGTCCAACGCCCGTGTCCTGACGTGCTGCTGAAAAGGTTTTCATTTTTTAATTAAAATTATTGTACATTCTCACAATCGACTAATTGAAAGTTATGAAGAACAGCGTTAAAATGACGCGTTTTTGTTTCATATCGTTATTTTTTTTTTTGACATAAAAAGTATTTTTTGCATGCGCTTGTGTTATTTCAATTCAATTCAATTCAAATATTTTTATTCATTGTAAAAACAGAATGTTTACTTAATGAACGTCAAAGTTGCTAGTTTCACAATTAATGGATTATGTGGAGAAGAAACTAACAAAGAAACTCCACATTTATTCTTTTCAAAACACGTTTTAACTTAATTAACAGAGTTTTCAACTTAAAATATTAGTCATGAATGTGTTGAACACTAGTCACAATCGTCCTTTAAATAATATTAATCTACTGTTTAATGCCAAACATCTTTGTCTTCTAAATAATCCTTGATGTTATAGTAAGCCTTTTTGCACAGAATGTGCTTAACACATTTTTTAAATCGCGTTGGAGGTAACTCTAATATATCTTGAGGAATTTTGTTGTAGAACCTTATACAGTGCCCCATAAAGGATGTGTTAACTTTTGCAAGTCTAAATAGTGGAAATGACAATTTATGTTTATTTCTAGTATTAACATTATGGTGGCCACCAACATTTTCGAAGTCTTTGATATTTTTTCTAACGTACATAATATTTTCATAAATGTATTGACATGCAACTGTTAAGATGTTGGTTTCTTTGAAGAAATCTCTTAGCGAATCCCTACTACCTAACTTGTAAATAAATCGGATGGCTCTCTTCTGCAAGATGAAGATAGTCTCAATGTCTGCTGCCCGGCCCCATAGTAGTATACCGTAGGACATAATACTATGGAAGTAACTAAAATAAACAAGCCTAGCAGTTGCAACGTCAGTGAGTTCCCTAATTCTTTTCACTGCATATGCTGCAGAGCTAAGTCTGTGTGCTAATTTTACAATATGTGGACCCCATTGTAGTTTTGCATCGATTGTGATGCCCAGAAATACAGTAAACTTGCTAAAGTATCAGGTTTGTCCGAGAATAATTAATAACTCAACTAAACTTTAAGCAAAACTCGTTCTCCTTTCAACGTAATCAGCCTGTTTCATTACTTAATCATTCATTATTTAGGTCTAAAAACAGGCACTTATCTCTGCCGCCTACAGTTGTGGATAACTAAGTTAGCTTTTTAATGTAAAGCCACGCAAAGCGTTCGCTTACACTCTGACCTCCTTTCCAGTATCGGACTCAATCTAATCTATAATCACACTTAATTACGTTTATATTATGCTCAAGATAGAAATAGCCTCGGCTGAGTGAAACAGTGTGATATCTCCTGATTAGGTACATGCTATTTATCTCGAATGAAATCTTTTGCTATACTTTTAAGTATTTATAAATATATGACCTAATCAGTACAGGCTTAAATTAAACCATGGGACTGAGCGAGATACTTATAAGTAGTTGAAAAGGCCACGAAATAAATATTTGGAATCCGCAAATGAAAATAATAAAAAATCAATATACCTACTCCTCGTTTTTGAGGTACGTATGTTTAAATTCATAATTATGAATTGCAACTCAATTACGTAATAATAAACTTTTATAATGAGCAACCTGTAAAAATAACAACCGTCATAAAGCATTCTGCCTATCGTAAATCGTATAACTTTTTGCCCCCATATCGGTACTAAAACAGCTTGTAGTCATAATTTCAAATTACTAATTAAACTTGGACGGAAAAAAGATGTTAATTTTTTACATGATTATTCGCGGCCTAACAAGTAGATCTGATGGCGATCGCTTGGCAAGGATTTCGGCCACCCACACCCCTTGGAGGGGGCGAATTTTTTTCCACCACCACCGAAGGGGTTGATTTTTTAAACTGATGACGCGCTTTCATTCCGCGTTGTGCAACTTGCCCGCGCGGCTGTATGTATACCGGTCGTTGATAAATAAAAAAAGTTAAAAAAAATGTGAACGCTTTGTCGATAGTGCTCGCCTCCTTTTTCGCGGTGTTATCTCACTGGCAGCTTTCTACTTCCGTCGCGGTAAACTAGTTTGAAAAATAAAACTTTTTGTTGCCAAGTTTAGAAATAGGATCAGTGTTTTGTTTTCGATTTGTGTTGTACTGACTTTGATTAAAATGCATTCTATTCGAAAATTGTTTTAAAAAGCAACTTTCCTCGCACTTGTGGAAAAGTTGGTGTTAAAAGTACGCGCGTCGGGATCGCAGAATATTTGATTTCTGGATCGTTTCGCGAATTTCTCTAAACAGTATTTTTACGGACTATGATTGGTAGAACAGCCAAGTTTTTTGGTCTATGAGAACGATTTGCGTTTAGTGAAAATTCGTGGTGCGAGGAGAATGACATTATCGTTTGTAAGTAATTTAAAAAAATATATTTTACTTTTTACGAGTTGGTACAGCGAGTGCTACAAATAAGTATAAAAAAGTATATTAGTTGGTTGATTTTTTGTGGTATTTTTTGCTTTTTTGCATGTTTTATGACGTCGGCCTTTATCCGGAAGTGACTGAACTTAACTAAGAAGTAATTTAATTTTTAATTAATATTTCATTAATTTTCTACATTTTTAAGTAATAATTACCGTGGCAATTGTCTCGGAGGGGTAGGCAGAGGTCTCTGCGTACCCCTCTGGGATACAGGCGTGAGTTTAATAATTTTCTTTCTAAGTTTATGAAAACAAAAATAACACCATCATCATCGTCATCATCAGCCATTTGACGCCCACTGCAGGACATAGGCCTCCCTCGTGGTTTTCCAAGCTTCCCGGTCTTTTGCCGCCCGCATCCAGCGACATCGAAAAAATAAATTATGTCTAGTAAGGTATCTATGTAATGTAAAAGTAACATAGTTTTCTTAGATACTAGTATGTTTATCTATCTATGTCTATAAAAACTTTGTAACTTTTGTGATATCGCTACAGGATATCACAGAGTGAAAGAAAGTGGCTCTACACATTACCTGCGCGGCTACACCACTTCCCGTAGCCGAAAGTTAAAGTTTAGCAAAGCTTTATAAAACTCCTTCTTGTTGTCTGATCCGTTTTAAAACGCTGCTTAAATCTCAGTTTCAACCGACTTCAACAAAAGGAGGAGGTACTGAATTCGTCGGGGTCTTGTTTTTCAAAGTTCCGTACCCGTATGTCTGTCCGTCTGTCTGTCACCACGCTGTATCTCATGAACCGTGATAGTTAGACAGTTGAAATTTTCAAAAATGATGTATTTCTGTTGCCGCTATAACTGCAAATACTAAAAACAGAATAAAATAAATATTTAAGGGGGGCTTTCATCCAACGAACGTGATTTTTTTTGCCGTTTTTTGCTCGATTTTAATAACGGCAACAGGTAGACGCTTAAAATATTCAAATGTTGTATAGATAATGGTACGAAACGCTTCGTCTGCATGTCCGGCACGCACTTGCCCGATTTTTATGTATGTCCTCCGATTACTCGAAGACGCGTGGATCGATTTGGAAAATTATTTTTGGTTTGAAAGGGTAGACTTCGCAAGTAATACCATAGTTACCAAGTCAGGATCTGATGATGGGATTCTGGAGAAATCGAGGGAACTCTTAAAAATATCGAAGGCACGTTTGAAGCGATTTGAGTGTTTTTTATAGTTACTCGTGCATTTCCTTTCGGAAAACGCAATTTGCCGGAGTCGTAGTGATATTCACGAAAACTAGTGAAATATATTTTTTAAATAAAAATAAAAACCGACTTAAAACACTACAGCAGTAATAAAAACTGGGAAATAATTTAAACGAATATGACCTTTAAATTCGATGTAGGTACTGTAGAAATATATTTTGGAGTCGGTGCCCAAATTGTATGTGCTGGTCTTGTAACTTGCCACCGGCTCCAACTATACTTCTGCACTACCTACATCCAACTTAAAGGTTATATTTGTTTAAATTATTTCCCTGTTCTTATTAGTGCTGTAGTGTTTTTAAGTCGGTTTTTATTTAAATTTTTTATTATTTTTAAAAGTTCAAGAAAGGTTAAAAAGTCAAATTTAGAAATTATGACTAATCTCTTGCTAATTTGAAAAATCGAAACCGATTTTGGACATTTTCGAGAGGCTCAGAGTCATCAGTCAAAATACGAATACTTTGTTATGTGTTTTTTATTAGAACTAGCTGCTAGAACTAAGTACTACATATTATTACATATGTACTTAAAAAAATAACTGTATGTACTTATGTATTTGTTATTCTTCCAACATTAAATAATAGGTAGGTACGGACTTACTTAATACCTTTTTAAATGTATTCGTAATGTAGGTATCATTAAATATTAGATTAAAGTCGTTATTAACACACAAAACTTCCTCGTAGGTAGTTCCTTTATTTTATAAAGTTATATCTACTTTTGTTCTATGTTCCAGTAGGTAATTAACGTGAATTACACTTCAATGGATGTGTCAATAGAATATCAATGGTAGTAAGGTCGATATGTGTATAACATGGAACTTTACATTTTACATACATTTGTTTTTCTAATCTTGTACCGACAAAACTATTCGTTAAAACGTTAAGCAAATATTAACCATTTACGGCCGGGTTTTCTCACGAATGTATAGCACTGGCTTTGTAAAACCTGCAACGTATTATAAATAAATACGCGAATACGGATAGCCAACCAAGTGAAGCGCCAGCAGAACACTGACGAAAAACGTCGAAACTGTGTGTCTGAGGAGATCGAAGAAATAATGTAAAGGTTAGCCTGCTGTCGACTGTGCGTATGACAACGTGCGACTATGAATGTCGATAATGGATCACCATCGTTCGTAGCAAGTTGCTAAAGTTGAACCCGGATTAGCCGTGTCTGTTTTCTTTCTTGTGTACAATAGATACCTTTGAACGTTATGAATTTACATTCTGTTTGTTGAATGTCAATGTACAATGTACAATGTTAGCCGCTGCCTTCGGGTTGAATTTAAGGACATAAAAAGGCAGCGACGGAAAAACTCTTTTGAGTCCGAAAAAAAAATTTTAATTTAATTTTAATTTTGTTTATTCAGGAAACCAACCAGCTTTACAAATTAACTAATTTCTTAAAGTAGACAAGCTTAATAGCGAATTATAGGTTACCTCTGAAGATACAATGTACTGAGTATTTACGTTTAAAAAAGACGAATTTACAAAACCGGATCAACCAGAATCAACTCACATAAGTACTTATTTTAACAAAACTGAATTGTGAAATTAACTTTAATCTGCTAACATCGTTATATCACCGTAATCGTATTGGACTATTATGTTGAATTACGACGAAGAAATAAATAAATAAACAAACAGGTAGATAATATATATTTGTTGTATATATAATGAGCAGACAAATATTACATAAATGAATAAAATAAAATATCAATGAGTACATAAAAATACATAAGTGTATGCAATTAAGGTCGCGTAGAAATTATGTAATAGTATAATTTTAATCCGAGAGTTTTCGTCCTCCTATGGTATAAAAACATCCTCACTCCAACTTTTGGACAAGTTCCCCATTCAAAATAAGCTAATGTAATATGTCTATGAGTTCTAAAGTGCCCTTTTCCCTTGTCCAGCAGGCGGAATCGGACCGCGAGAGTGGCGCGAGCTCGCCGGAGGGGGGCGCGCGGACGCAGCTAGCGGAGCCCCGCACGCCGCCCTCACCCCGCACGCGCGCCTCCCCGCACCCCCACCTGAATGGCTCCAGTGAGTTCGTACTGACGTCTTCTCATACTTTGCTAGCTTAAGTACGAGCTAAGAAACCGAAAGCGGAGAAAAGAAATGAGTTGCAAGCGTTGCAACTTGGACGCAGCTAGCGGCGCCCTGCGCGCGCGTCGTCGCCTTGCCCCCCCCCCCCCCCCCCCACCTTAATGGCTCCCGTGAGTCGGTGCTGAGAAACAGAAAGAGGAGAAAATAAATGAGTTAAAAGACATCCATATCGAGATTGAATAACGTGACAAATTATATTATGTATCTGTGTTCTCCTTCAGGATGCAAGCATTTTAAGTAAAAAAAGTTTAAGTCACCAAAGGCTAGATAACTAGATGAACTATATTTAATACTTTGTAGACCTTAAAGTTAGATTAGATTAGATAAATACTCTTTATTACACACGATGAAGATACATGAAAAATCTTAAATATCTGAGTTATATAGTATACAACTGGCGGTCTTATCGCTAAAGACGATCTCTTCCAGTCAACCTTAGTATGGATAGGACTGTAAAACCTTAAAGTTGTACAAAATTTACTAACCGAAGGGGTTGACCTGCGGTTTTTAGGCCTCTTTGGTTTCTTCCCTGCTTCTTGGTGTTACCTAAGTCGTGAGGTTTTAAACTATTGTAATAAAAAAAATTGTTTTAATAAAAGAAAATCATAAAGTTAGGTTTTTAATGAAATTGAGAATCTATGAGGCATTTAACTTAAAGTTATCACCAAAAAATTAAGTGTAAATGAGAAATATTTTACACGTCTCACATAAAATTTTAATATTTTATCACAGGAAAAAATACATGTACCTAACTGTCTTATCAAACACTAATGTTCATTAAGTGATATTAATTGAGCCCTACCAAGACTTTCCTAATCTATCTTCTTAGCCGTAGCCCCATGACAAAAGGTCATGGTTGACTCACAACACGGCCGCTCTCCATTCTATGCGAAGACCGCCGTTTCACCGTCCAGCGCACAGCATTCTGACCACAACGTCTCCTCAACAGTGGCGTCCATGTTCCAAAATCTGCAAAACCTGGCGAACATGCAGCAGAACATGCCGCCGATGTCGCAGCAGCTGCAGCAGCAAATGTCCCAGCAGATGTCACAGCTGGCTGCTAACCTGCAAGGCTTGACGTCCATGCCCAACAACCCAGTCATTAACTCGCCACTCAACTTGAGCGTCAGCGCACCAGGTAATGCACACTTTTACTGACCCATTAAAAGCATTAAAATGTGAAAATTACTTTAAAATTACTGATTGACAAGTCAGTCGACCATCGGAGCCTGAGGATGCCTCGTTTTAGTGGTGAAACGCTTCGCAACGCATTTTTTGACACAAGTATTATTGTCGGTGGTGGTGTGTTTGTTTCTTGCTTCCGCTTGAAAACGTGGGAGGGAGGGCGTTGCATTAACTAACCGCATGGAGCTTGTGTGATTAGGGCGGAATTTAGCAAAGTAATTTTCACATTCTAATGCTATTGTGAATATCCGCAAAGAAACGCCTGATTCCATACAATTCCCACTAAAATGAAATTTCTGACCGCTTCGTGTCCGGAAGTGTAAACAATAGAAAAAACTTTTTTTTTTGCCCCATAACCATGCTAGGCACTGGATTAGTTTAACTTCCAGCGGCCTGTCATATTCGCCTTTGTGAGATTAATTTAAATAATGTTTAAATCAAATCAATATTCGTGAGAGGCCCTGGTTTATAATTACGCACACAAAATCCAGACGGATTCTATTCGTGTGCTGGAACAACTGCGTTTGGAATTATTTTAATAGTAAAAATTAGGGGATTAGTATAATATACCACATAGATACCCCTAATCCCTAATGATACTAAGAATAAGGTATAGAATAGAACGTAATTTTACTAATTTAGAACGTGATCTATAATTATACTTCAATATGAAGTTGCCTGGAAGAAATTGCTATTAGCAATCATCATGAGCCATTTGACGCCCACTGCAAGACATAGCCCTCCTTCGTGATTTTTATAACCATGAAGGGTTTTGCCATAATCGCCACGCTTGGCAGGCGGGTTGGCGATCGCAGTATGCGCTTGGAATCTCAGGGAGACGCTGCTGCTGCTATTAGCAATAAGGCCGCCAATTGTGCCTTTTGTTTTGTAACTGCTGTTTCTGTAATTGTTTTTACGATGCGCACAATAAAGAATATTCTAATCTTATCTTATCTTATAATATACTACATCAAAATTTGAAATTTCATAATAATATACAGAATTTTGAGTAATTACTCAATCGTTTTTAGATATTCCTTTGGAGGCATCGCCTTTGTCTTTTAACGACTTAGTAAACAAAAACTAAACACTATTTGTCTAATTATGCTCCATCAAGCAATTTCATACGAAAAGGAACCTTAATTTGACACGATCGAAGATCGGTACCACTTCTAAAAAACTACATGATGAAGTGCGACGATAAATAACCACTTTGTCAACCGTGGGAGTAGAACCCGTGACCTTCGACGTCCGAGCCACCTAGAGCAACAATATTTAATGAAACAATAAAAGCAAACAAGATTACCACATTAAACCGTCATAAGTCAGAGCCAACGATATCAGTATTACAACCACTCAAATGATTCCAATGATCTCTGCAAGTAGGGACCGAAATACGCCGTATTGGATGGCAACAAGTTCTACTTTTTGGTTCATTAGGTATCGGCATTTTTTGAAAGGATTAACAGTAATTAGGTGATTACCGAATCTAATCGATTTAATGAATTCCAAATAGGACCATCACAGGTACCGCTCCGAGAGCAACGCGCTCAAAAAACCTACCCACCTAAATAATGAGAATAATCACACATTTTTTCGTATTGTGCGCCGGAGGATCATTAAGAATTTTATTGTCTTAATAGGGGCTAATTATAAATTTTTTCGGCGCCTTAATTGATGCGCCGTAGAAAAAGTAATTTATAACTAAAATGTGAAATGTCATGCTTTAAATGAATACGTTATGTTAATGTGCAAGTTAACAGCGCTGTGAGGCGTTTGGATGATGGCTTGAGATCTGTTGTAGCATTTTGTTCGCGTGGAATTAGTTACGGCTCGCCGCCAATGGATTTTGAGTAATTACCCTCGAAAAGTTCTCTTTATTACTAAAAATTATAATAGCCGCAGCACACTCCTCGGATGCAATACGCCACGGTCTCTGTATATTCGTGTTGCTTAGAAAGTTGGCACGATTACTCGTGCTTGTAAAAAGTTATATCTGAAATTGGTCCTTTCGTTCTAAGAAATGTGTGAAGAAATTTCTATTGGTAATGTTATACAAATATTAATACCTGAACTGCTCTCGAGGAATGGAACGTATAGGTGGCCCATACTAAGTTGGATACAGATCTGTGTCGCGGCAGACGTGTGGTTAAAAGCCAATGCCATGATATTGAAACTCTATAATCTCCAGAACGATCGATCCAATTGAAAAAGAGATACTACAGTGTGACTTATAATTTGTTCACCGTATTTTAGGGCACATTCACCAAACCATAATCTAGAAACATATAATATATATTGTGCTAGTTTTGAAAAAAACTACGCGTCAAAAAGAAGTTGTTTTTTGTTATCCAAAATTACTTTACTTAAGCTAAACAAACAATATCAGGACGAAATGTAACAGAAATCCAAAAAAAAAAATGTTTTGAGCGTTTTATGGTCAGCGGCCGGTTTTTTTAATTGTTTACACATATCGGACGTTACACTCGCATTTAACATACTAGAAAACATTTTTCAAACTTAAGGTACTTCCTACCACTTGTAATTTGGATTCACAGTTTGGAGCGAAAAGAAATGCGATCCCTGGCTAACCGTACCTACCAGCGCTCTCCCAACTGAGCTAATCGGCAAGTGCAAGCATCGGCGAAATTTCGAGTTCCTTTACAAACTTCTCTGTATTACGCCAGAGGTCGCGGGTTCAAGTCCCGGCATGGGTGGAGTTTCTAGCCTCTAAATAGGTTTTTAAAATTGTCCTCAGCACGGGTTAGTGCAACAAAAAGAAAATGAACTCAAAGTCACCCTGTAGTTGATCTCGGTATCTACATGATACAAAAATTGCACTTTTTCTAGTGTGTTCTAGTCATCATCATCAACCCATTATGTCCCCACCGAGGGGCACGGGTCTCTTCCCTGAGGAAGGTATAGGCCATACTCCACCACGGGGGCCAAGTCCGGATTGGTGGAGGCTTGTAGACTAGTGGCTCGTCTACTGTCAGAAGTTGTCAAGCCGCCCTAAGGCCTCTGAGTTGGCTTAACGACTGCCATCTATCGACGGCAGCCGGCACCAACAGCTTAACGTGCCTTGCGAAGCACGGAACCGCTCGGAAAAATACCACTAGCGTTAGGCATAGACGGCGACCCATCCATGCACTGAACGCGCCCTGTGTTGCTTAACCTTCGTGATCGTTTAAGATCACTCAGGCAGCCGGGGCTACGAGTGTGTTCTAGTGATTAGCACTTAATAACCAGTACAAAACTTAGCCTAAACTAATGTATCAAATAAAATTCACACTACAATCCTTTCAATCTTTATTTTGTATTTATTTCCTAACGACATAATGACGTTGACGTTGAAGCATCGTGAGGAAATCTAAGGTACTTCTAACTTCAGCGCTGGAAATCACCAATTCCGATAGGCGTGATATTGCCATCTCTCTCTGTGTCACTATGCCCGACAAGCGGTCGTTTTTTATATTATGCTTCCATTTTTCTTGCAATCTTTTAGTACCTAATCATTTTGACTTCGCTGTCAAAACGGACTTGCATAGTGTGCGTATCCCTCGTGATCCATGTATTAATTTATCTTACGCGACTTTTACGACATTTGGGATCATTTGGCGAAGAGACACGAGAAGCTGCTCAAGCTATGCTATAAATTACTTAATCTAAACACCTAATTTGCCATAGGAATGGGCTCGCCACAGCCAGTCGGCGCCAACATGTTGCCTCCAGCCATGCCTTCTCCGATGCCCCAGCTGATCCTGGCATCAGGTCAGCTAGTGCAGGGCATCCAGGGGGCGCAGCTGCTGATACCGACCTCACAAGGTGAGAGCTTTTGTCATATCTATAACTCGTGGAGATTGACATTGACATTGACAAGCTTAGTAAGCTTGTGGTGATTACGCTCACGGCAACTATTTGCATGACGGAAGGCTAGTGTACTGAGTGGAACGTATATGATATAGGCATTTTTTATTGTCTTCTTGAGTGTATGTAGAGAAACAATAGCAAAAGTGATAGCCACCCAATTTACGCAGATATCGGAAAAATTGCTAGAAAGCAGATGGCTTTGGTGTCAGCCAAAGTGAGGAAATAAATGACTTTCGCACAACACAATCACTTATTCTGGTCCCAAAATAGGATACTCAATGCTTATCTACCTTCTAAGTCAGACACAGAGTTTAAAAGTTTACTTAATAGTTCAAATTACAACTTGAAACAAAGCATTTTCACTACATTTGAACGTGTTGTTATTATAAGTGTCAAAATATATTAACTGCCTCGTTAGTCTAGGCGTTAAGGCGCTTAACAGAATCGTGGGTCCAGAACAGAGGTCGTGGGTTCGATCCCACTGGCGGCCGCCACACATTTATACAAATGGCCTCAGTCTGGGTGTATTTTTATCTTTGCCTCGTTACCATAGCACAGGGTATCCTAGTTTGGGACCAGCGATAATTATTATTATATTATACTATACCACTAACAACAACCTTTCCCGCCAGGAATCGCGACGCAAACAATCCTCACGATACCGGTCAACCACGTCAACTCCAACGACCAGATGGTGAACCTCGCCCTGAATAACGGCCAAGTGGTCTCCACATCACTGGCTAACCTGCAAGCGATGGCCCAGCCCCACCAACTGCTCAACTCCAACCCTCAACAACCCGCCAACATTCGGCCCAACATGTTGAACCCAACCCTCTCCAACGCTCTACTAAACCCTGGCCTGCCGAACTTTTTGTCCAACGGCGCGGCCAATGCCCAGGAGTTGCTACAAGCATTGCAGCAACAGCCTCAGCCAAACCACTCGCTGCTCCAGACGGTTCAGCAGAATAACATGAATAACCTGCCTCAGTCGATGCAGGGGAGAAGGTCATCTTCTCCAAGACCTGATCGGCATTATAAAGAGCGGGAAAACTTTGAGCGGTTCGTCGGAGCGTCGAGAGAACGCAGCGAGAGGGAAAATCCGAGCGCGTCTGCAATGAACAGTATAAATAGGTAAGTTGGACTGTTTTTTGTATTGATGTGGCGTGC
The DNA here is from genome assembly GCA_947308005.1 of Yponomeuta malinellus. Lineage (NCBI taxonomy): Eukaryota > Metazoa > Arthropoda > Insecta > Lepidoptera > Yponomeutidae > Yponomeuta > Yponomeuta malinellus. The sequence continues at coordinate 5,514,078 of OX371006.1, read as the reverse complement.
CCGATATTGCCGAAGGCTGCCAAACGGGACCCCATTACTAAGAGTTCACTGTTCGTCTGTGTGTCTGTCTGGCTGCCTGTCACCAGGCTGTATCAGGCTCATGAGCCGTGATAGCTAGGCAGTTGAAAGTTTCACAGATGATGTATTTCTGTTGCCGCTATGATAACAAATACTAAAAACAGAATAAGGTAAATATTTAAGTGGGGTTTTTGCGGTTTTTTTCTCGATCTTTGTGTCTAATGTTGTACGGAACCCTTCGTGCGCGAGTCCGACTCGCACTTGGCCGGTCGCTTTTTGTGAAACATTACATAAAACAGTCCGTTGTTGTGCAAAGGCGCACCTTTCCGCCGACCAAAGCGTGCTAGCTTAAAGAACTCGTCCCGTTTAGGATTAGAATTTATGTTTCGTTCTTGGATGTGTTGGGTATATTGGCGGGCGTGTAACATAAATAGTGTGTTTGTTTAAAGAACTTGAACGGAACACTTTCACGTCAGGAAACCTGAGTGTCTGAGGTGTTCAAATCGCGTTGGGCTCGGGTGGCGACTAGGCCAAAGTCTCTCTGAGAGAACGCCTGCGCCCTACAATTGTTTATGTGAGACAAGACTGTCTTATAACTGTCGTGACTCTAGTCTGCGCTCTGCCTAAATGTTATGTTTTTATTAGAATTTAATTTCAACTAAGCACCACATTAAACTACCTACTTTAGAGACACGAGGTATCATTTATAGGTACATTGAGTTTGTAGGGCCTTTTGCTTATGTGTGTACATTTTTCAACATAATCACCCGTTGAAAACTCTTTCTTATGCGCTCGTACATAGGTTCGATTATCTAACACGTCTCGACGCTTGGAGCGGAGTTAAGTAGCTAGTTCATTAGCATGTCCCGAAGCCAGTCTCACTGTTACACTATTAATGCCGAGGCAATTACACATTAACGACTGAACGCCATTATGGCTGCTCTAGAGATATGCAAGTGTGAAGGGGTAAAACTACAATGACTCTTGGGATGAACCTTACACGGAGTATAACAAAATCCCCATATACAGAATACCAACAGCTTTTATTATGAGGAAAACTTCAAAATAGAAAAAAAGTATCAGCTATTCCATGCTAAGTCACCAACAATTTGATCAGAAACTAATTTCTGCAAGAAAGTGATTCGATTATTAACTTAATTCCAGATTCACTTACTAGTCAGTAGTGCTTAGGAAAGTTTTCATTCGATTTTGCTCAAAAGAATAAATAATTGAGCAACAACACGTGGTTACCAAATGAATCAAATATGGTCAGCGAAAATTCATATTGGTCAGCAGAATGAATCAAATATGGTCAGCGAAAATTCATATTGGCCAGCAGAATAAATCAATTATGAACAGCTAAACAATTATTTTGCCAGAAAATTAATAAAAAATATTATATTCATGTCGTGGCAAGTGCCAAACCCTAGTGCCTACTCCTCCGGGATACAGGCCTGAGTTTATGTATCATCATCATCATCAGCCATTTGACGCCCACTGCAGGACATAGGCCTCCCTCATGGTTTTCCAAGCTTCGAGCATAGCCATGAGGGGTTTTGCCACAATCGCCACGCTCGGCAGGCGGGTTGGCGATCGCAGTATGCGGTTGGAATCTCAGGAAGACGCTGCTGCCCGTCTCCTGGTAATTTAAGTCCTTAGTCGCCTTCTACGACATCCACGGGAGGTAATGGAGTGACGCTATTCTTAATCCGGCGCTACACGGACGTTTATGTATAACAAATAATAATAATACTAGATCAGCACAGGAGTCAGTACTTGAAGGATTTCGTACTCCTTAAACAGAATATAGAATGCAAAAGAAACCTCCTTACAATCCCATACACAAAACAAAATCTTTAGTTCTGTTCAATACCGTTCAAAACAGTACAGGAATAGAATCGCCCTAAGTTCTTCTACAAAAAAATATAATAGCTTATGGGAGGTGCAAAAGCTACATACGTTTTCAGTGACGTTATCAGCGCCTAGTTTTCCAACCGGCGGTTGTTCGGTTTTTCATTACAAGAACCCTAGATTTGGCATGCATTATTTCTCCACCCGAAACCGGCGTGCATGCGGGCAACGAGTAATGAATGTTGAGGAAGCGAAAGTGATCTGTCAGGATCGTCGCAAGTGGGAGCCCCTGGTCTCTGCCTACCCCTCTGGGATACAGGCGTGAGTTTATGTATGTATGTATGTATTTCTCCGCAGTTTAATACGAGACAGTAGACCATCCTCTTTACTCGTAGTTTTATCCTAAATGTTGTGTAGAGTGCAACATTTGGACACAATGTAAGCCTCAGTAGACTAACAGAAACACTTCTCCTGAATTCAAGCAGTCAGCCTATCAGTCGTCTGCCAACCGCCGAGCTTAAAGACATTGGGCTAATACAACCGTCGTAATTACGGCAGCATTAAGTATTCCAAGATCTATGATTAGCCGAGCGGCACCGTGACGCGTCTAGTCTGGCAAGTAATGGTGATAAATAGATCCATGGAATATCGTTCCAGACTATGCTAAGCAGGCCATAGTTGTAGCTGTGACTTTGGCCAGCCCGACTTTAGTATCATGTTAGAGCTGGTTTTAGAATGTAGAGGAAAGAAAATACCGTAAGGAAACCTATTAGTGTGTTTACAAAATAAAGTCAAGCTTTGGAGGATGGTTATTTAGAGGGCACGGGAAGACAAATCCCTTATTGATCCGAATTGTTCTTCTAAGTTCGTTTACCGAGTAGAAACCCAATAAATGTTAGCCACCGTTTCGGTTTCACTTTTCGAACATAAACTTTCGTAAGCACTAGAAGAAGAAGAAGAAGAAGAAGAAGAAAAACATTTATTTAACACCACAAAGACATACATTTAACAATGATTAAAACGGACAAACAATTGAATATGAAAAAAAAAAAAAAAAAAAAAAAAAACAAAAACAAAAATAATCCCAAAACAATAAGGGACCCAGGGTATGTCTATGCAGCGGTAAAATGGCCTCGAGCTCAGTATACGCTGCGGTTTTGCCCACAGCACTGATTTTCAGCACGGGCCTTTGGTAAATCACGGAGTTTCCACCGGACGTGAACAAAAAAGTTATACTTAATAGAAGTTATACTTAATACTTAATAGACTTAATAGAATAGAATATAGAAAGTATAACTTTTTTAGTACACATTATTAGCTTAATTTCGGATTTACTTATAGCTTATACCGCTGTTTGACATCGGAGCTGTGGTATCTGAATACTCCCATTGTTAATCCGCGGTTGGTACTGTGAGATCTCTGCGACTTCTCTTTTTCTTTATAAAAGGTCCCTTGCTTAATACGTTTATAGACTACTTACGCAATGCTTATTCACTAACGGTCTTATTTATAAAAAACCGGACAAGTGGGAGTCGGACTCGCCCACCGAGGGCTCCGTACAAATTTGTAGATATTTACATATATTGCAAATGTGCTGCAGTTTTTCAGCAAAGACATTTTTTTATGACCTAATGAAAATAGTGTAGTTTTCAGATTTTTTTCCTGTTTTTGTCGTATTTAATAAGACGACGTTACTTTCTAAATTTCATAGATCTAGGTCAAATATACATTTTTTGCGGCATAAACGGCCGTATCTTTTTTTACATAAACTTAGAAGTTTTTTTTTCTTACAGCTTCAATGTATTGTAGACCTGAGTATATATGGACTTAATTTCAACTCAATACCTTTACGCGGTCTCGACATATATGGTCTTGACAGACAGACGGACGGACGTACAACACGGAAACTTAAAAATAAGCAATACCTCTCTCAGAGACTCTTTAAGTAAAACGCCGTATAACTAAGGTATAACTTAATTATTCATAAATATGGCGATTACGGCAAAACCCCTCATGGTTATGATAACCATGAGGGAGGCCTATGTCCTGCAGTGGGCGTCAAAGGGCTGATGACGATGATGTCTCGCTAAAACGATGATAAATGCATTCACAGATCCAATAATTATCATCTTTACCAAATGGTAAAGCAATCGGCCTCCACGATACAGGTATAACCTAGTGTGGAGACCACAGTAAATTGCATTCGTACTAAACTTTGCCAAAAAACGGTAACATAATCATAATAATACCTTTTGCGTGTATACTCCGTGTAACGTGCTAAGATAATGCTGTGTTTTTGTGGTTAAAATAAATATTTTTGTATTTTTGTATTTGTATTTTGTATATGTCAAAAAAGCGTTTTTTGCTGCAACGACGAGTCAATCAATTCTTAAGGTGAACGCAGACCTGGCCGCACCGCAAGCACCGCAGTCATCGCTTTTGTTAGTAGTCTCGTACCTGTAGTAGGCGCCGCAGTCACCGCAGTCGTTCCCGTCGTCGCCGCACGCATAGCACTGGATCACCCAGTGCTAGCCGCAGCGTCCGATACGGGCGGGCCGGCGCGGATGACGTCATGAGCTGTGGCTTGGGAAGATCGGCCGCTTCAGGTACTGCGGCGACCACGGCGCGGGTGGTTGTGCGAGGTTGCACAGAACTTCATATTAAGAATTCGAATACGGCGACTGTGGCGCGTGCGTGCGGCCAGGTCGGCGTTCACCTTTATAGTCAATGGTCAAGTCTCCGACATTTTTTTAGATACATATTATTTCTTGATTGTAGCTCGTTTTTATCTAAAGAATTTATCAAAAATTATAGTTTAGTTAATACCTGTCTTAAGACCGCCATAGCTGTAAATGAGGAGTGTTTTAGTGGTGTCGTTTTTTTATAAATAAGAATGTAAATATTTGTAAAAAGACAATATTTTCATCAACGCATTACCCATATTGCTGTCATATACACATTCGTTTTCCATTTTCCATACTTGAATTACCAAGACTAATTACCAACTGGCAGCACTAGCCGAGTGACGTCACGTCCTGTTTGCGTAATTAGCGCAAAGTACCTTATTACCTTGGATAATAGTTAATGAGCACAGTTATTTTCCTGCAACGATAATGTCTGTACAATGTTACGGTGATAGATACAATCGTGCCCTTTCGAATACGACTGGGTTTAGAATGTCCGCGGAGCATTCTCACGGTAGAAGACCTCGATTTAATCACTGCAAAGACGCAGAAATTATTGGGTTTCAACTTTTTCTTGTGCTGCTTATTAAGTTATTATTTATTTGAGCTTCCGATGTATTCTCAGCACCGTGGCAACCACTAAAGTTACAGAATGTTTTAGGTTACACAGGTTTTAAAAAGGATCAAGGTAAATAGTACAGTCGACAGTAAATCAACCTTTACATCCTTGCACTTTACTCAGTTACAGGCAAAGTTGAAACGAAAATGCAAAGGTTGATGCACTGTCGACTGTACTAGGTTCTTATGACGAAACATTGAACACTACGAATCTGCAGTTTTTCATGAAATCGCGTACTTTTGCTTAACAGGATCAAAAGAATAAAAAAATATCTTTTTTTCGGGCCAAATCTGCGAAAAGGACATGTCGAGATTCAATCTCAGCGAGTAGTAAAGTTTCAACTCCGAATATCTAATTTTTTTTTTCAACACACCTGCTCGTAAAGTAGGTCTTATTACAGCGTATTTACACTGATAATGCAGAATATTACCCATGCCGTGCCTTTTACATTACATTATCGCACTAGTGCCTTTTCATTACATATCTTTTTAAATATTAGCAAGAAGTATTAATGTTTCGAAAACAGCTAAGTAGTTATTTGCGTAAATATAAAATTCAATTCAAAATGTGATAAATAAATTAAGAATTTCATGAAACTGCTTGTTAGCTTGTTGGTATTTATATGTGGACAGAAAATAAACAAATATCTTATCTTATCTTATCTTATCTTATTTTGACGGTGTATTTTTACCTATAAATACCCAATTTCAAAATTTATAAATATGTGGCTGATTAGCTACTTTGCCGGTGCCCTTATCTCAGACTTGCGCGCGCATGCAGAGCTGAGCGCGCGAAAAAATAAAATTACGGCCGCCATCTTTTAAATGGGTTTCTATTTGTTAAGTTTAAATAAATGTGAACTTTTATTTACTTTTCCTCGCAAGTGTGTTGAAAAACGTCGTATGAAACACGTGAGCATTGGTCATTACACTTCTCGTCTCCATTAAAAACCGACTCGAGTGTAATGACCAACATACCACACTTGTATCATAATGTACTATTAAATAAGAACCTTGCATACTCGAGTAATTTGCATATAATATATCAACACGATGCGGTGGTAGCCTAATGGGTAGAACATTGGACTCGGAAGCGAGAGACCCAGGTTCGATTCCCAGTGCGGGCGTCTATGTTATGTTCATTTGTGAAGTTATAGTAGCAATACCACTCGCTAACGGTGAACGAAAACATAATGAGGAATGAGGTATCCGAGCTATTCACATACCTCAGCGCTTGAAATCGCCAATCCGCGGTGGGCACGCGTAGTGATTAGGCCCCGAACAGAAGGCCTGTGCCCTACACTAGGAGGTTTAAACTCGTAGGCTGCTTATGACAATTACTTCTTCACTGGTTTGACAATTGACTTAATTGTCAACTACTTAACGGTCAAACTTATTACATACATACAATATGAGGTCACGCCTGTATCCCGGAAGGGTAGGCAGAGACCAGGGTTGGATGCTGACAAACCTCTTTCGCCTCATCATCATTAATTAGTTGCTGCAACACGCAAGCCAGTTTCAAATTATTTTTAAACTGTTTACATTCCAGCACATAATAATAATACCTTCCACACAATACAATCACTTGACCTGGTCCCAAACTAGGATACCCTGTGCTATGGTAACCAGACAAGGACGTCACAAACATGAAAATACACCCAGACTGAGGCCATTTGTACAAACGTACGGCGGCCCCCGGTGGGAATCGAACCACGAACTCTGTTTGGTAGTTAAGCGCCTTAACCGCTGGACCAACGAGGCAGTCGTGTGATTCACACATGATTCTATATTTCAGCATTACTAAATTACATAAAACACAATATCGCCTCACAAACTCTACATCTTTGAATCAGATACGTATTTAGTCTGTTTTAAAATAATGTATTACTGTGACATGATCTAAAATGCAGTACCTACGTAACCAACTCACCCATTCCTTTTATACGCAGCTCTATTCTTAAAACATCTACTCCAGTTATCTACATAGAGAAATAATTATAATGTCCTTCGTTCCATTCCACAATTTACTTAATTTGAGCCTTAATGATCGCTCTAATGCGATATCGTTAATACGCTTTAGTATCTGTTTCTAGGTGTGCGTTTGTGCCAGATGTAGTGGGATGTTTGTGTGTCTGTGTATATTCAACAACAACATGCCTCAGGCACTAGAAGACTACCAAAATAATGCGCAATTCTGCAAACACCGCACTTTCAGTTTTTTGTTTTTTGCTTTTGATTCATAAGCAGCCTATATACATCCCACTGTAGGGCACAGGCCTTCTCTCAGAGAGAAAGTATGGGCTTAATCACCACGCGTGGCCACCGCGGATTGGCGATTTCAAGCGCTGAGGTATGTGAATAGCTCAGACACTCAGGTAACCTCAAGATGTTTTCCTTCACCGTTAGCGAGTGGTATTGCTACTTTAACTTCATAAATGTACATAACTTAGAAAAAACTGCCATAGGATGCTCCATGCCTAAATTTTGGGAACGAAAGTTTATGTCTATTTCTAGTATTTACATTGTGTTGGCTACCTACAGTTTTAAAGTCACAATATTTTTCCTAACGTACATAATACTTTCATAGACTAGCAACTGTTAGGATGTTAGTTTCTTTAAAGAAATCTCTTAACGAATCTCTATTGCCTAGCTTATATATGAATCTCACAATATAAATCTCAGGTCTAACTGACTGACTATGGTTATTTTTAGAAACAACAAGGTTTACATGATTTTATTAAATAGAAGAAGAAGAAGAAGAAAGACATTTATTACACCAACAAGATACATCACAGAAACAAAATAAGCAGATAAGTAACATAAGAAAACTAAACACACAACAGACAAAACGAATAAATAAAACAGGACCACAGATGTAGCCTGTGGTGTGTCTAAGTTGCCACAAAAGGCTGCTGACTCAGCGCTGTGCTGAGGATGTGACTCCTCAGCGCTGATTTTCAGTATACGCCTTCTGTTAATGTCGCAGCCTCCGGTAAATAATTATCCTACGTATATTAATTTCCATTTTTATTTCACACATAACGGTTTTAAGCACCGTCTATCAAACAACGCAGAAAAGGCAGAAAACCCGTAGAACAAACGTTTAGTATAATATATACGAAGTCGTAGAACAAACTGTAATTGACGTCTTTCAGGAATTGTGCATTTTTAATGTAACATTTTGATAAGGTTTCTTCAGTCACACACTGATGTAGCACATCAGCGCGACCTACATTTTTATTGCAAAATTGCCCGTAACTTAACTGAGCAGAGTGGACACAATTATGTAGAGGCCAATGTGCTATCGACGATAGGTACTGCTACTATAAGGCGTGAAATAAAACACGTTGATAAACGATATCTCAAGTCTTAGTTACTATGATGACTTGATGACTTGGCATCATAGTGATTTTGGTAATTATACACGTAAACTTTTGTCATCATTAACAGAGTCCCTTGTATCTTCTTGCAAAAATACAACAACACGCCGAAATAACCTCTAATTTCCGTTCTGTATAACGTAATAAGTCAAACAGACAGTCACTACGATTAAGAATAGTCATAGCTCTAACCTTAATCGTTATGCATGATAATTATACACATACATACATATACCCGTGCCTGTACCCCAGAGGGGTAGGCAGAGACCAGGGACTGCCACTTGCCACGATCCTGACTTTCGCTTCGTCAAAATTCGTTAGTCGCTGCACGCACGGATGCCGGTTTCGGGTACTTTGCTAATACATCCCCTATTTGGTAGATACTAATCATAAATACTAAAATATTTATGTACACCTGAAAAGGAAGAACATGGAGATCTAGATGTAAGCAACTAAAACCGCTAAATGTAACCTATGTTTTTAACGCAATAAATTCATTCATTAATTCATTCACAGTCAGTCATATTAAAACTATTCGCCTTATCTAACGCCTAAATTAATTTTAATCATTATTTGTAACAAGATAATAATTCTCATACCCCATTAGAGGTGACGTAAAATATAAACCAAGTAAAACACACACTTAAACGTATCGTTGTCTATGCAAAATTATTGATTCACGAAGCTCACAATTAGAATAACTACGCACACATGGAAAAGTATCTCTACACTATATTATTGTAGAGTGGTGAGGCTGTGTGAGTGAATGGGTGTAAGGGTACTTGTGCATGTGTGCCCGAAGACATTAAGTTAATGCGACCTCATAATTACTGGTTGGGAGCATTAATTCTCGAATCCATAATTTAGTTTAATGCCTCATTCCTGTGTTGCCCTACAATCTAGATAAATATTGTGTGTCATTGCTGGGCCACGATTAAAGTTATATTAGTGTATTAAATACGCAAGCTTAAGGCTTATATTATTTTCTACAATTAACTATGAATTCAGACGTTTTAACACGCTTTTCCTCAGTTGTATGTAACTGGCAAACTGTGTCACTATGTCATCGATATGTAACAAATCTAGGAATTCAGTTTTGTTTGTTCGTTACATTTTATTGCACAATAAAATACGTTAACAAAAATAAAACTTTAATAACAAACTTAAATAACAGGCATAAACCTCCGCAAGAATCTATTTATGTGATTTGCAAGATAAAATAATTCAGTACCATCGAGCTGAATTCAGTTTAGTTTGTTACATTTTATTGCACAGCACAATAAAATACGTTAACAAAAATAAAACTTAAATAACAGGCTTAAACCTCCGCAAGAATCTATTTATGTGATTTGGAAGATACAATAATTCAGTACCATCGAGCTGATCTGATGATGGAGCCAGGAATGGAAAGCGAAATTATTCAACTCTCTCCACTGCGCCATCTATTTATAGTCAGTGTCTTATCGGGTATTTGGTATCGATCAATTAATATCATGGATGTGCTTTTATTTAATTTAGACAAAGTACCCCACGTTTTTTGGCACAGCCACTGCATATTTTTAGGGTTCCGTACCTGAAGGGTGTCAAACGGGACTCTATTACTAAGACTTCGCTGTCTGTCTGTCTTTCTGTTCGTTTGTCTGTCTGTCTGACAGTTGAAATTTTTACAGATGATGTATTTCTGTTGCCGCTATTACAACAAATACTAAATACAGCATACAATGAATATTTAAGTGGGGCTCCCATACATCAAACGTTGTCTAAAGATAGCGCTCGCCATCTAGCGGCCATCTATGTAATCTTCACAGCGCCGATGTCATGTCGTTAAATGTCAGTGTTAAACGTTTCTTGTTGATTTCCTTAGATGGCGCTATTCTCAAATTCGATTTTTGTCTGATGTTGTATAAATAATGGCACGGAACTCTTCGTGCGCGAGTCAGACTCGCACTTGGCCGGTTTTTTTTATGTCGTGAGGTCTGAAGTACAATAACGAATAATCTCATCTTATATTACTATCCAGAGCACTATTAGGTACTATTTTGTAGGATTTTTTCCTAGAACTATTTTCAGTCTAATTTCATCCATATCCGTTCAGTAGATTAATCATTGCTTGCATGACATACAAACAGTTACATCTGTAATATTTGTACAATTATGTTTCGTTAGTGTTAAAATAAGGTTTAAATAAAAACATGCGTTCAAATTATCGTCGCATTATAAAACACAATTATTAATTAATTTAAGAGGAAAAAACACGTTTACAAATAATAAAACGAGTTCAATATAACGCCTTAAGGATAATTTAATAGTTGCTGATTATTTTAAACGTCTGAACTAAGTATGTGATCGAATTTATTGAATTTAATAAAAATGATTATTTATTTATAGTTACTATTTTTTTGTAGCAACCTATATTAGTTATACGAAGTTTTACACTATCTCAAAGTAGTTCTTATCGTATAGGATATAAATGCCAGTATCGAACGTTACAGTAAATGGCTGTACCGTTGCGGCCTTCTTTCAACTTAATTGATGAGATCATCAAACTGTTTCAACCTAAGTATTAAAAGATAATCAATCGATTACAGTAATATAATAAAAAAATGTTAGATCTTTTTACCGACACAGCGATATTCGACCTAAAGCCTGCACGTTATTTCCATATTACATCTAAAAATAAAAGAAATCTTTGACAAAATATCAAATGAGTTACTTTTAAAAGGGAATTTTGTATAAAAATACTGGCTTATGACGTCACATTTCAGAGCTTTATTGTTGATCGTGTCAAATACCGTATTCATACACTGATAATATTATTATATCACCTAAGATTTGTTTACGAATCTCAATTTTGATACGATCATATAAGTTACAGAAAGTTCATGAAAATCGTTTCAAAACCACAGGCTGTCAGAAAGTATGGCCGGTTGATATTTCGCGGAGTTGAATTAACTTTTTAACTTTATTAAAAAGTAATTATTGGCCGCCATTAAAGGATTCCTTTAATCGCGCCTTAAGGCGAAGCATTTAGAAGTCAATCGCGCGTTAACGCCCGTTTACACGAGTCCAGTACTTACCTGAGCAGGCCAGTAGCTACTGGTTTGTCTAAAGCAAACTTTAAAGAGCCAAAAGGGCTATTATAACATTAAAGATTACTCAGATGACAAAGATGTCTGGAATTAAAGCCAGTTCAATGGATGAGTTCTGTTAGAATATTATGTAAACTCTGTTGATTAAAGACCAAATTTGAAAAGACCAAGGACTTTTCCTACCCATTTTTTTTTTCAAATTCGTTTACATTTTGAAACGGACAACTAGTTTTACGTGTAACATTTATTTAGTCACAGTATAAATGTGAAAGTTTGTGAAGATGTTTGGAAGTTTGTTACTAAATCACGCAATAACTGCTCAACGGATTTAGATGAAATGTAGTATGGAGATAGTTTGAATCTCAGGGACGAACGTAGCGTACTTTTCATCCCGGAAGTTACTCATTCCATGCGGACTAAGTCGCGGGCAAAAGCTAATATTGTTTAAAAACACTTTGATTTTAGTCTTGTGGGCAATTAAGAGCACTAAATTTAGAGTGATCTGCAGAGGCCTGCCATTTTTAAATTAAAGATCATGCTGAAGTTTTTATCGAATCTTTCAGGAAGTGTGAAGTGCACGGGTGTGAACGAGTCACTCGCATAACTTGTATTAAAGTCAAGGAGTAAATGCACTTCTTGAGTAAATGCCGTAAACAATCATACCAACTATCTCTAAACTCACCTTTATACAAAATTCTTTTATAGTGCTATAAAAAAGCATATTATATCAACAATAATCATAATATAATTTTTGAAACGTTCGTAGTAAGAAACCCGTTCTTTTTATTACTACAACACTAAATTAAACTCCTATTTGCCTCTCGCTCTATACTGTGTGAGCTTTCTTATATTAATCGTGATTTACCGTAATTTAGTTAACCACATATTAAATACGTACGCCCTTATTTATAAAAACACAATTCCTCTGAAACCAGTCTAAAGCTCTGTTTATTTAATCTGTGGCTACATATTTTCCTTGTAAAATCTCCATCACAGACTATTTTTTCACAGCGTTTTTGAATCCAGTTAGACTAATAAATAAGACCCTTGGACAACAGTAAAGTATAGTACAATTTTTGGCCTTACCACTAACAGTAATTTCTCCCAGACTGGTATGGACGGAAAAATAAAAAGAAGCTTAATAGCTTGTGGTTCTCGTTGGCTTTCAAGCCTCATTTACATCTTAGCTCGTGAGAAATTGGGCCGTTATGTAAACGTGGCAGTATATGGAATGCATGTCATTATTAAAGGTCAAATTGCAGTGACAGGAGCGAAGGTTCGTAATTAAATTTACTAAACCCGTATTTCTTTTGAAACAATTACACCTCGAAGGTCGTTGTCGCCCGACAGTATCAGTATCATAAATTGAAGATATAATATTGCTGTGAGAACCATTAATAGGTAAAAATAACATCCACACAACATAATCACTAGTCCTACTCCCAATCTAGACTACCCTGTGATATGATAGGAAAAACATCCAGAGTAAACTACAATCTCGTCAATAATACTTAAAATGCCACGAATTCATCATCAGCCACCCGACGCCCACCGCAGGACACAGGCCTCCCTCGTGGTTTTCATAAGCATGAGGGGTTTTGCCATAATCGCCACGCTTGGCAGGCGTGGTCAATTATTTGGTTTTAGTTTTGGTCAAGGAAGTTATTATTTGATTTGAAAAGTTTGCTAATAACCGTTGAGGAGTACCCTCTTGAAGAGACAAGTCTGGCTGCATGATTTATATCATTTAAGTGCATTGTAATACGTGAAGTTAAATAAAAAGCGTGTAATAAAGTACAACAAATTTATTTATTGCCTCCTGGAACATTTTACTGAAAACAGTAACAAGTTATTCGCTGTGAAGTTTGCTAAAAAGTACTACTCAAGGTCAGTCATCCGTGTGGCGCCGCATATCTGTGTGGCGCCGGATTAAGCATAGGGTCACTCCATTTCCTTCCGTGGATATCGTAGAAGGTGACTAAGGAAATAAATTACCAGGAGACGGGCAGCAGCGTCTTCCTGAGATTCCAACCGCATACTGCGATCGCCAACCCGCCTGCCAAGCGTGGCGATTATGGCAAAACTCCTCATGGTTATGAAAACCACGAAGGAGGCCTATGTCCTGCAGTGGGTGTTAAATGGCTGATGATGATGATGATGAAGGTCGGTCCAACATTAAATCTAAGGTGTTCTCTATCTATCTTTCACAATGCATTCATCTCAGCACTGAAGATTAGTTTGGCAGATTACCTTCTCACAAGTCGCCTAAAGTCGTCTTGTATATGTCCATGTGGCGAGAAATAAATTTTTTTATTCTCCTTTCTCATAGAGTACTTTTTAGAGCTGTATTTTGCAGTAGAGTTTCATCGCACTCTACCTTCGTAACATCCATAGAAAGTACAAATAATGACTATCCGCGTCACCGAAACCTCTTCTCTCGTCACCGCGCGGTGACAAGTACCAAGTAGACGAAAGTGAGCGCGCGGCGCGAACAATAGTTCTTGTGTCACCCACCGCGGGTCAGATCACACCGCGCTCTTAGTTTGACCCTCCAATTATGACAACATATTTAAGTCTGATAGTCATTATTATCGTGTGGCGCCGGATTAAGAATAGCGTCACTCCATTTCCTCCCGTGGATGTCGTAGAAGGCGACTAAGGAAATATATTACGAGGAGACGGACAGCAGCGTCTTCCTGAGATTCCAACCACATACTGCAATCGCCAACCTGCCTGCCAAGCATGGCGATTATGGCAAAACCCCTCATGGTTATGACAACCATGAGGGAGGCCTATGTCTTGCAGTGGGCGTCAAATGGCTGATGATTATGATTTAAGTCTACTTTTGATTCTGGCATACCTCCCGCTCGCACGTTGGAACATCGCAAAAAAAATGTACAACTTGACAATTAATTGTATTATGGATATGTTAGACATGATTTAATATGTTATGTACTTATATTTAGTTTTTCGATTAGGAAATTGTATAGAACAATTAAAACTTTTCACGCCATGTTTCTGTGTCAAAAACCAAGTGAGTATATCAAAATTAAAATATTTTTCATCACAAACGGTACTCACAACGCTAAGACTAGTGAGGGGCTAAGACTAATATGTTTTTAATAGTACATGTTTGTGATGGTTTCAAATACTTTTTGCGTTTGTCCAAAGTATACAATTGTTTTACACAGTTCTCTTTCTAGTACATAAAAGTAGCTAAACACGTGACATAGACATTTTATTTGGGTCCAATCGACTAGGCTGATGGGACGCAACCTGCGTCACTTTGTTACAAGTGGCGAGCTACAAATGAGGCGCGCTTCATTAACAGTGTGCCTGCATTAGCGGTAATTGCCGGGGCTAATTAGGGCCCCATCCGCTGCACCCAGCGCACACTCGCGGGCAAAAATACGCACACGATTAGAGGGAAAAACTCGAGAGTTGTCGCCGTGCGCTTTAGCGGTGCATCGGATGATGTTGCGAAGTTACAGATGCGATTGCATACGACACTATTATAGTTATGAGCTGCCATGAAAATGAAATGAAAATGAAAAATGTTTATATAAAGTAACTCTGAACCCTAAACTGTATTAAATTGTATCTTGGGGTACAGTGATCCATTCAGGGGTGCGGTGGTAGCCTAGTGGGTAGAACATTGGACTCGGAAGCGGGAGACCCAGGTTCGATTCCCAGTGCGGGCATGTACCTATGACTTTGTTTTCTAAGTTATGTACATTTGTGAAGTTATAGTAGTAATACCACTCGCTAACGGTGAAGGAAAACATCGTGAGGAAACCTGAGCGTCTGAGCTATTTACATACCTCATCGCCAATCCGCGATGGGTACGCGTGGTGATTAAGCCCATACTCTCCCTCTCTGAGAGAAAGCCTGTACCCTACAGTGGGACGTTTATAGGCTGCTTATGATTAGGGGGGTTACGTCGCTATTATAGTTATGAGCTGCCAGTATTTTCGATGCTCGTCTGCTGCACCCAGCACAATTTGCAGACAGAAATAGGAAAACGAAGAAAAAGCTTGAGAGCAGTGTGGCTGCTTACCAAAAATCTGGCATAAAAGTTGGCAGTTATTGTGTTGCGATTGCGGACTAACTCCCGATTTCTCGTTCATTAACCATCTACTGTTCACCGTTGTCAGTTAGCCAAAGTGCATACAAAAAAAACCGATACCTGTTTAGAATTTATAATTCTTATATTTTAACAGACTGTTAGTCTATTGTACACTTTTTGTAAATTTTTTGGCTACCCACTGTTTTTTGGGTCCCAAAAATGCGAATAATTAAGTTACTCAATAATAAAAACCAAATTATATTTCGTTTATCATCATCATCAGCCATTCGACGCCCACTGCAGGACACAGGCCTCCTTCGTGGTTTTCATGACCATGAGGGGTTTTGCCATAATCGCCACGCTTGGCAGGCGGGTTGGCGATCGCAGTATGCGGTTCGAACCTCAGGAAGACGCTGCTGCCCGTCTCCTGGTAATTGATTTCCTTAGTCGCCTTTTACGACATCCACGGAAGGAAATGGAGTGATGCTATTCTTAATCCGGCGCCACACGGAATATTTCGTTATATTTCGTTATTTCATTTAATTCTAAATATTTTTTAAAAATGGTGTAGATGTATAAAACATTATCTTTCGAGATAACGTGAATATTGATAAACGCTTTCTACATTAGAAGGCATAACGTGCAAGTTGTGACGTCATACCTTGAGTCCGATTTGTATGGGGCGTTTTTGTACCACGTGACTAGGATTACTTTTTGACAGGTCACATTTTGAAAAGTATTAGTCGTAGAGAAAAAAATGCCACATTTATTTATCTTTTAACATGGCCTCTCCGATTATATTAAAACATTTTTTTTGTGCAAGTTCACCATTAAGTTAACAAAATTCACGTGTCGTCAGTGTCCACCAGTCAGTCAGTTCGCAATAGGTTAAATCGGAAGTTTCCGCACAGTGGAGAAGTTACGTAGTAGCGGCCCAGGTGAATTGATTGGGTCTATGATGTTTTACTTACAATTAATTATAAAATATCACTCCATAAGCAACATTTGGCAATGTTTCATTTTACAAACTATTGCTTTAACAATGACATCTAAATACAAAGATTCATTTGATACGCAGTCGTTTTGAAAATGTATTATTTATTTTATGTCTAAGGTCGACTTGTACCACTTGTTAAATGTCTCTTAAGTCGCCATTTAAATCGGTTTCTGTATGAAAAAAATTAGGTAATGCTTTTTAAGCCACATATAAGAAAGTGGTGCAATTACCAATTTAATTCCCTTTTCAAAGTAACATATAAGAAACTAATTTTGTTTTGTCAGATATACTTATTGGTAATGATTGGAAGCTCCGCTCGCTCCGCTTAGCGAGATCACAAGCTTAAACCAAACTAACCTCCTGTTCCTGGGCAAGCATATCACCCCCCGAGCTTCCTTGCACCCCCATGTCATGTTTACTGACTTGCGTTCACTGTATAACTTAAACCATATTAGTAGAACTTTGTCGATTTAATGCATATTATGTTAAGAAAAGTTAAGTAATGTTTTCTTGCCAAATGACATATTATAAGAAAGAATTACTTGTGACATGTGAGGTTTGTGAAACATAAACATTTACATACTGGCACATAAATTGCTTCTGGCCCCACACTAGGATACCCTGTGTCGTGGGAATCAGAAACAGCGACATCACAAACATGTAAACATCCAAGACCTGGGGTTTTTTTTTGTCCCCAGCCGGGATTCAAACCCGGGACCTCTCGCATGGTATGCAGATGCACTACCGCTGCACCACGAGGTCGTCGAACATTTTTTATAAGGAATGTCGATTTGTGAAATGATACATTTGCATTACGTTACTTATGGTCTGAAATTTTGTTTAATAACTGTCGGCCATTCGAAGGGGACCCCAAGTGGTTGTATTATGTAGATGTTGTTTACTAATAAAGCATCTAGATGTATCCAGCACAATATGACCACCCCGTTCTCCACAGGCTCACGGCGTCAAACGGCGAGATCACCATCACGACCTCGCACGCGGGCTCCACCGCTGGCCCAGCCAGCAGCGCGGGCAGCGCCACTGCCGGCCCCATCCCCTCGCCGCATCCGCCCGTCAAGCTGTCGCCCGCGTCCGTCAAGTCCCCCCCGCACGACGACCAGGACCTGATGGCTGACTCGCCAAGTAAGTACTTACTTACTTCCGATGGCGCAACAATCCTTTGCGGGCATTGAACTCTTCCACAGTTTTCTTTCCAGTTATCGCGTAGCTTGGCAATCGACTGGTTGGCAAACTTTCCCATAGCTTCTACTCCTACACAGTCATGAGGAATGACGATTCTATGGTCTGCCTCTAGGTATTAGGGGTTAAAGTATGAAATTGCCGTTTTATTGCAATAGGTTCTTTGAATTGACATAGAATCTTCATGGTTTGAGGTTTTCGAATGAAACTTTTTTCAAATGGTTTCTATGATGTTCTTTTTTTAAAAAATGTAAAACATTTGAATATCGACTTTCAATTGTTTTTGTTATTCAATTTAGACAAGAAAGATGGATACTGCGAAAATTCGAGTGATTATGAGGCACCCATTTTTCGTATTTTTTTATTTTATTGATTTGATAGACCGTGTATTTTGGGTAGTTGAAAGCCATAGCAAAATTAACGTGCCTTAACAATAGCCATCTTATACGCTAGTATGTTTTTTTTAAACCACTTTTTTTTATTTTACGTCTATACTTAAAAGTAATAGTCTAAATAAAATGGCATTTTTAATCACTAATTACGTAACCGCGGCTTTCAAACCGCCCAGATTTTAGCGTTTATATCTAGTAGCGACATAGACATCCAAAATATAGGTGACAATTCAGCAAGTCTCTACCCGAGTTTCTCATTTAAAAGTAAATCAAATGACCCGCGATAGTTTATTTTAGAGAGCAAGCCACTCGCCTCGCGCTATTTCGGCCGGAGACTAACTCGATTCTACTTATCCATAAAAGTTGTCCGTCTAAGCAGCGATCCATTAGCGCTCGTCTGTCGTCCGCAGTCGCCTCGTCTAATGCTGGAAACTTTGCTTGCATTGGCCAAGCGTGAGCCAACGTGGGCTATGCTCGGAATTTCTCTACGAGATCGAATCAGAAATGATGAGGTCCGTAGACGAACGAAAGTCGTCGAAATAGCCCAGCGGATTAGTAAGTAACAGTGGGCGGGGCACATAGCACGCAGAACTGATGGCCGATGGGGCCGAAAAGTTCTCCAATGGAGACCATATATCGGCAAGTGCAGCGCAGCCACAAGATGATGACCTCATCCAAGTTGCAGAAAGACGCTGGATGCAGGCCGCTTCCAGCCGGTCTTTTTGGAAATCCAATCCATGGAGGAGGCCTATGTCCAGCAGTGGACTTCTTGTGGCTGAATGATGATGATGATGATGAGCCAACGTTTGGCTGACCTCCGTCGGAAATAAAGTTATTTAAATGGATTAAACTGTGTACGGTTAGATGCTTGGTTGAATCTTGAATAACTTATGTATGGGGTGTGATGTTATAAATAAATACGAATCCTACCACGATTGTTGGCGCTAGTCAATCCCCAGAGTCGTCCCTGTCTGAGTGTTATTGTAGAGGTATATTAATTTATCTATACATTATTGTAACAAAAAGAAAAAGCACACAAAAAATACTGGCTTATGATTCGTTTGAAAACAAAAACTTATCGTGAAAAAGTCAACGCGTTGAGTTATCTTCGTTAACAAGCCCATCAAGCGTCAAAACTACCGTGAAATTAATTAATGAATTTTACTTTATTGCACACAAGACATTTAACAGGACATCACATGAGAAATATCATGTACAAAGGCGAGCTATATCTCTGTAAGTGAAAGTTATGAATAGGAACAGTTTTTCTCAAATCTATGGCCAAATGTGACGAAAAGTGAGCACATACTTTCGAGGCTCAATGATGCAGCTATTTTTAGGCGTTATAACAAATATACGTATATACTAATATTATAAAGAGGAAAAGTTTGTAAGTTAATCTCCGAAAGTATTTTCCGATTTCAAGAGTTCTTTCGCCAGTATTTAGAAAAGACATTCAGAGTCGACACAGGCTATACGTTAATCCATTAACCACGCGAACATAGTCGCGGAAACTGCTAGTTTATTATAAATAACCAATTCCCATCAGTTTTAAACCTTTAAAAAAAACTTAACGCTTTACGATTCAGCCACTTTATATCTGGCTATAACTACCTATAACCCTATAACTGATAAAAAATGCAAAAGAGTATATATTTCACTCGCTCTTCCCTGTTGGCCCAAACTACTTAGCCGTAGCCAACGTTGGCTCCAACGCGTGTAGCCGTAATGCTATAAAGAGTTGCTGGTCCGGAGACACGGTCCGCAGCTAGTTGGCACAAAGTTGCGAGTGCGTTCTGTAAAATGGCGGAGTAACAAAGTTGATTATGAAATAGGCTTTTGCAGAGTGCCTGGCGCAGGTGACCCGGCACTGACGCGATCTCTTTATTGTAAGTTTGTTACATGGTGAACATGAGTAACAGTAGGTACAGTAAGGGTCAATCCACGTTACAACGGGCTGGCGACGTGAGGCGGCTCGATTATAAAACAATCCTTAAATACTTACAAAGTTAGAGGCTATAAAGAAGTTAAAGCAAAAAACGTTCCGGTCCGATTCCACCCGCCGACCGCACGTGGCCGGGAATTTTCTAGGGCTTGAAATTATTTTTACTTTGAAAGTGTTTAAGGTTTATTTTAGTGTGTAACACCGGCGCCCCGTTGTAGTGTGGATAGTCCTTAAGAGAAAAGGCTAGATAGGGCCATCTGCTTTCGTGGCGTCTGAATTGTCTTTCAGAAAAAGTGTCATACCGATAGGGATAGAAGTACCTACACGCGTGTAGTGTTGGCCTCGAATACGGTATTTGACACGATCAACAATAAATTATTTCATATGCTCGATTAAAACAAAAATTACGAAACAATTACTAGTTATTACAATTTTTAAATAGATTGAACATAAAAAGAGTGGTCTGAGATGTGACGTCATAAGCAAGTATTTTCATACAAAATTCCGTTTTGAAAGTAACTCATTTGATATTTTGTCAAATACCCAATTCTACCGGTAGGTAGTGTTAAAAAAATGATTCGGGATTGCCGGCAGCAGCTGGATTAGGTTGACCAAAGATTCTCATGTAAGATTTAATATTGGTATTCTATAACGAGGAGGTATGATAGATTAATCCTTACTAATGTTATAAACGCGAAAGTTTGTATGGATGTTGGTTACTCTTTCACGCAAAAACGGCTGAACGGATCCAGATGAAATTTTACACAGAAATAGATTATAGTCTCTATTAGCACATACGCTATTTTTTATCCCGGAAAAATTAATCACCACGCGTGCCCACCGCGGATTGCCGATTTCAAGCGCTGAGTTATGTGAATAGCTGTGAATTCCTTACGATGTTTTCCTTCACCGTACTTTAACTTCACAAATGTACATAACTTAGAAAACAAAGTCATAGGTGGCATGCCCGCACTGGGACTCGAACCTAGGTCTCTCGCTTCCGAGTCCAATGTTTTACCCACTAGGCTACCACCGCTCTCCATCGAAACACTGAGTAAAACACCACAACTATCTCTACTAGTTACAGTGTCGCACAGTGACTGAGCCTAAGCGACGCTATCTCACTGACACTTTGCTTTGGCAATAATTACAGGCAGCCAGTTGGCACGACCCACATAACGCCTGCGGTAATGAGTACTAGATCGATTTGCCGCCATTTCTTAATAATAACGCCAGGGTTGCCAGCAGTAATGCAGCAGTAAAAAAACAGCAGCAACACAATTTATTACGAGACTCTTAATACGTTTAAAAGAAAACTGAAGCGTAGTTTTCTTGAGTCGGCACCATACCAACGTAAAAGCATGTTTCTAGTTAAATTATTTGTTAATCATAACATATTGACATGTAATTTTATGATTATGAATAAAGCAATCTAATCTTATCTAGTAAGGGGGTTCCCGCTGACAGACTTATCAGTCAGTTCTTATAGTATTTCCCTCATAAGGGAAGCTTATTGTAGCCGCAGAGTTGTAAATTTGTAACCCACCTTCGAATGTTTTTAATTTAAACAATATAAATACATAAAGTCAATACATTGCTCAAAAATAAACACAGCGCGAGAGAGCATGGCGCGATTTCCTTCTGTGTTGTGCATATTATGTTACTTATGTGCTTATTTTGTTTCTGTGATGTATCTTGTTGGTATAATAAATGTCTTTCTTCTTCTTCTTCTTCTTCTTCTTCATCTATAATTATTTTATTACTAATCGTAATATTTATTGTCTATTGCCAGGAACACCTTAATACAGTATAAATGGCCGCTTTATTTCATCAAATCAACTGTATCGTAATCTCAGTACGATCCCCAGTTCGGAACCAACCGCCTCCTTACCGCGTCCTAGCCTGTTAACTCTTACTTTATAGGTAAGAGTTATTAGTCATTACCTCATACTATGGGCTCGGAAGCAAGAGACCCAGGTTCGAGTTCCAGTGAGGGCACGTACCTATGACTTTGTTTATTTTCAAAGTTAAGTACATCTGCGAATTTGTAGTAGCTAAAGAGAAACATCGTGAAGAAACCGGCGGCTTGATTGGCTCCGCGCGTATTGACTTTCTTTCCTGTGGACTAGGCCAACCAAGCTTTCAGGATAGTATAGGTGCTGGGCAAGCCTACTCCATCTAAAAACAAAGTGCCAGACACTGCAGCGTCCGAGTGGTCCCTTCACCAATCTAGTGTGAGTGAAGGTCCGCCACTGGACGTTGTGTTAATCATCTCATTACGTAGACGCAAAGGCCAAAGGTAATGTCATGTTTTTTTTACAAAAAGTGTACTCAAAAGTATGCTCGTAAGTGTTCTCTATTTATCTATCCCTACTGGTGTTAAATAAATGCTTTTTAATTCAATCCGAAAATCAGCACAATGTGATCTGAATGGAAGTTTAAGCTTATACGATAAAAAATACAATCAAAGTATTAATGCGGTTATGTGCACAAGATTTTTGTCAAGTTTTTAAGGACAATAATGTTCATAAACGACGTACAACCCTGATTAAAACACTCATTTGCATTACTTACAGCATGTTTGCTAATTTTGAATACAGTTCGATTCAAAACAGCTTTAAATAGTTAATTCGGTAAAGCTAGATTACTGAAAAGTATGTATGCTTATCCAGTATTTCTTTAAGAAAAAATCTGACAAATAAGAATATCAAAAGTATTTGTATTTGTGAGAAAAAAAAATTGTACATAAAACAGGAAAATAAAGAGATTTTTCGTAACCTTATTTAGTTTATACTTTATTGCACACATAAAATTACATGAATAAAACAAAACATTAGGTTGTTTATCACAGATACTCTGTAATGTTCTTATTCCAAACATCCACAAGAGTTAGAGTACTAAATTCTTATCGATTTATCAGAATAAATTATTTAATTGGACAGTTAACTCGTGCTATTTTATTAACACAGTTGAATTGAAGGCTCAAAATTTAATGTCCATCCCAAAACACCGAACATCTAATTTCCAGGTTTTCTAGGAACTTCGAAAAATTCCCTTTCGGCCGCTACCGCAACTGAGTTTCGTAACCAGGTGCGAAAGAAGAATGAAAACTCCTTGTTCGCAACCAGTTGCGAAAGAATACCTTTTATTCTTCGTTCGCAACTATAGGCATAATGCATTTGTTTTTCGCAACCAGTAGCGGTGCAGGATTTTCTGTTCTTTATTCGCAACCTCATACTTTTTCGAGTGCGTAGGTACTTAGTACTAGTTGAAATGAATGGTTGTTATCTAATCTTGACAATTCTGCCATAATGACTTATAATTTATGTTGTGCATCACTGTTGTGCTGTGCATCATTTAAATGTAATAATGTCTTCATCTAATATTTTTCCGACCTCAAGCAAATTAGATTTTATATCAACTAAACGAGGAGGAACAAAACTGCTATACGACGGGCACCGGTTCCACCGTAAGAAAATTTATGTAAACGGGGACTCATTTTGGAAGTGTTGTAATGAAACGATTTGCAAAGGGAACTTAACATTGAATCAGCGAAATGAGATTAAAAAAATTAAAGAACATGATGCAAACTGTACGGCCAGCCATGCCAAAAACATAGTACTAAAAGAATTCGATCAACTGAAACAGATAAGCAGCTGTAATTTTCAATCAATACAACAGCAATACGACAAAGTGGTCAAGCAAATAAACGATAGCGGTATCCAACTTCTAGAAGAAGTACCAAAATACAGTAGTGTGAAAACTGGACTCTATAACGAACGTAACAAAATATTAGGTGCTCCTAAAGTACGGTTTGTAAACCCAAGCGACGTTGTTGTACCTGCAAAGTATACTGAGTTTTTATTGGCGGATTATGACGATGATTCCCAAAGAATAATTGTGTTTTGTAGCAAAGAAAATAGAGAGCAAATTAGAAAGTATCATCATTTTTTTGCCGACGGCACGTTTAAAAGTTGTCCAAAAGGATTTAAACAATTATATACTATACATGGGTATAATGAACAAAACAAGTGTGTAACGCCACTATTATTTTGTCTGATGTGCGATAAGAAAATGAAAAGTTACGAAATACTGTTCAACTTGATAAAGACCACATTATCCACATGGGTACCGAAAAAAATTACGATGGATTTTGAACTTGCTGCTATTCATGCCATCAGAAGAGTATTCCCAACAATTGTTTTTCGTGGATGTTACTATCATTTTAACCGATGCCTCTGGAGGAAGGCTAAGGCTCTCAATATCAATACAAGACCTAAGAAGAGGCACGTCGCTAGATGTATAGGACTAGCTCGCTTACCGCAAAATTTCATAAATACAGGATATCGATATGTTATGGCAAGGAGTCCAGTATGTATAGAAATAAATAAATTTAATGCCTACTTTAAGAAGCAATGGGTTTCAAAAGATAAAATAGAGAAAGAATGTTGCTGTCATGATGAAGCTATTAGAACTAATAATAATATAGAAGGTTGGCATGCAAAAATTAATAAATACGTTGGCCGCAAAAATCCCACTCTGGCTCATTTGCTTCACGTTTTGGAGACTGAGTCTACGTCCTTTGACCTCAGAAAAGTTAGCAAGAAGAAAAACAAAGAGTACGAGGAAATTGATAAAGAAATAACCTCGGCAATAGAAGAGTTGAAGAGCGGAATAATAAGTGTCGGTCATTGTATCGAAATAATTTGCCCATATGTAATATGGTAGTTCGATACCATGACCGACGCTTATTATTAATCCACTAAGGCCTGCCGGCCTGCGTCTAAGATTGATAATATAAAAATAAAGTCTCATTATTATTTGATTGTTTTTCTTGATTGTGCTAAGCTACTCGTAGTATTGGTGTTCCACACTTAAACTTAAAAAAATCTTAGTAAATCCACTTGTAACTAATAAGTAGAGCCATTTAACATGTAATATTACTGATATTGGTTGCGAATTAGGACTACGCTTTTCTTTTTTCTCAACCACATATTTGCAAAGTCCTTTTTCGAAACCAAGTTGCGAAAGAAGAATAAAAGGTATTCTTTCGCAACTGGTTGCGAACAAGGAGTTTTCATTCTTCTTTCGCACCTGGTTACGAAACTCAGTTGCGGTAGCGGCCGAAAGGAAAAATTCGAAGCTGAAACTTGTTCATGTTGAACTAAAAACTCTAACGCGATTCTTTATTCGACTAAAAATCCATAAATAAAATGAACTCAATGGAAATAACTTCGGCCTAAAATCATTTAGACAGTGGTAAAGTTAGTTTGAATGTTTTCCGGAGAACTATATTTTTAGTCATTTTACAGATGAACAAGGCTTGGATTCTGTTAATATTAGGGGTTAAAGTATGAAATTGCCGTTTTATTGCAATAGGTTCTTTGAATTGACATAGAATCTTCATGGTTTGAGGTTTTCGAATGAAACTTTTTTCAAATGGTTTCTATGATGTTCTTTTTTTAAAAAATGTGAAACATTTCAATATCGACTTTCAATTGTTTTTGTTATTCAATTTAGACAAGAAAGATGGATACTGCGAAAATTCGAGTGATTTTTGAATACGAGTTCCGACGCGGAACTAACGCGGCAGAAACAGCCCGCAAATTTGAAAAAAGCTTCATTGGAAAACCTCAAACCATGAAGATTCTATGTCAATTCAAAGAATCTATTGCAATAAAACGGCAATTTCATACTTTAACCCCTATTACATTATGTACAGTGAAAATTGCTTGAACGTGTTGATTTAACTTTATTTTATTTTAAAGGCATTGCAGTACATAATTGCGCTAATTTTATGCATTAAAAGTTTCTAGAACCTGAGCCCTGAAGATGGGTCTGCTACTAAATGCACAGTTGTTGAATTGTTTAGTAATAAACAGATGGCTGTTCGAGTGAATGGTCTCGTGACACATATCCACAGATTGAATTGGTGATATACCATGCTTGGAATAAAGTGTTCTATAAAGAGTTATAAGAGCGCAACGCAATTTTCTTCGTTATAGAGTTATTTTTGGCTTTTTGGTGGAAGTTAGTAATATTATCATTTAACTTTACGGTCGATTGTTGTAAAAAATTTAATTAAGAATTTTCAACATTTGCCTACTGGATTTTTTTTAAATATCCATACTAAAGTACCGGTATTTTTAAGTATATGTACATAACTGCTTATTTTTATATCATTGTCATCATCACCATCCGCCCACCACTGCCCACTGCTGGGTATAGGCCTTTTCCCCTTATTGCCATCACTCACAGTCCCTTGCCATCCGCGTCTGTGGACCTACATACCACGATTTTTATATATAACGAGCTGACTCGGCAAACCTTGTTTTGCCACATTAATTAGCCTACGACTTAGTCTCGACCTTTTGGTAGGCTAAATATATACAAAAAAAAACATAAAACTCAGTGAAGCTGTTTCGGAGGAGTTCCATAACAAAAACTGTGACACGAGATTTTTGCCTTCCTTATGTATGCTAGCGAGACTTGGGTATGGCAAAAGAAGCAAGAAAGTAGGATTAATGCAGTAGAAATGAGGTCCTTGAGAAGTATGTCTGGTGTTACTTTGAATGACAGGATACGCAATAGTGTGATTAGAGAACGGTTGTGGACTGAAAGAGGATGTAGTGACTAGAATTGAGAAAGGAATGTTGCGTTGGTTTGGACATGTGGAGAGGATGAAGAGAGAAAGATTGACAAAACAAATATATCGAGCGAATGTGGATGGAAGGGCTGGTAAGGGACGACCCAGACGGACGGATTTATTATTGTAAATAGGGGATGTATTAGCAAAGGGCAAGATAAAAAGTACCCGAAACCGGCATGCGTGCATGCAACGACTAATGAATGTTGAGGAAGCGAAAGTGATCTATCAGGATCCTAGCTAGTGGCAGTCCCTGGTCACTGCCTACCCCTCTGGGATACAGGCGTGAGTGTGTGTGTGTGTGTGTGTGTGTGTGTGTGTGTGTGTGTGTGTGTGTGTGTGTGTGTGTGTGTGTGTATGTGTGTGTGTGTGTGTGTGTGTGTGTGTGTGTGTGTGTGTGTGTGTGTGTGTGTGTGTGTGTGTGTGTGTGTGTGTGTGTGTGTGTGTGTGTGTGTATTGACTAAAACAACAAAAAGCTAGTTACCCACTCTGGTCTAATCGCGAAACTCTTTAACTAGTCTAAATGAGTACTCAACTCGTTCTTATTTAGGTCAGCACAAAACAATAGCTCTTCACTTCACCAATAATCCCAACGGACCGGTGCTCTCCTCTCGAATAAAATTTACTAAGAACCTTAAAATTATTTTTATATCCGTAGTTTTAGTGTGAAAATCTTGGTTTTCACTAGTGGAATAATGTGAATAAGTATGATTTCAAATACTAATATTTTGAACACTTTATAATTAAAACAAGTTATCAAACCTTTCGTTAACGGTGCGCGCGCGTATTAGTATTAATCCTGATTCACTTACTAGTAACAAATAAGGAAGCTGGTCGGACCCATATTACAAGTGAATTAACCTTAATACGACTGCCCAAACAAAAAGAGTGTCATGTTCTCAGAGTTCATGTATATGTGTCCGTTTCTTTATTTCACCGTAACTTCTAAAAGTTTGAAACTTTTTAGATGTGGAAGGTATTATTAAATTCCATGGTACCTAAATTTGTAGTAATCAAGTTTGGAGATTAGATTTTTTTATAGTCGTAACAACGTAATAACGACAACAATATCTACTCAATATAACAATAACACGTATCAGATTCATGTTTATTTTAGGAAACAAAAGCTGAAACTGACTGAAGCTATTGTACTCTGAATCTTTGCAGTTTTTATGTAATGCGTTCTGGTGCACAATAAAAAATATTCTTATCTCATCTTATCTTATCTTAACTAGTAACTTTTCAGTTACCTGACGACTTAATTATAAAAAGACCAAACTTTCGCAAGTACTGTGAGTTAAATAATTTTTTTTATACTTCGTAAGTACTGTGCCTTACTTTTTTTTTATACTTTTAGATACTCAAAATTACATATGGCGATGTTGTGCGTGCATGCTTTAGACCACAACTTAGTACTCATGTCATGTTATTACTTTTATATCATGTAATGGTTGTGATCTGTTTTGTACAGCAAATAAAATAAAATCCATTATCGTTTACAATAATAGACTCAATTGACAGAACCATTTATATCTTTAACCGAAGGATTATTTTCCTGCGAGATCGAATTACGCAAACAGGACCATTTGGGAGTCTGCTGTTGAGCTGAAGTACTCCGGGCCCCTTCTATTGATTACTATTTAATTCGTAGTTAGTGGAAACAATTACTAAATTACTCAGTTCCTCCGAACGTACCGTCGAGTTTGGCTTTGGTTGATGCGATAAATAACTAGACACGATTTGGCTTTGTTTTCCTATATTTACTCTGTTGATACTGTTAATGTATATTTTCCAGTAGATTAACATAACATAACATAAACTCACGCCTGTATCCCAGAGGGGTAGGCAGAGACCAGGGACTGCCACTTGCTACGATCGATTATGATAGATTATGATAGCCAATTAGCTCTACATTTTCACTGGACTTAGGCCGACGGGCGCCACTTCTTAAATGTCACTTAAGTCACCATTTAAATCGACATTTGAATGAAGAATTTTAGTTTAATACTGTTTAAGCCACATTTAATAAAGTGGTGCAAGTCGGCCTAAGAGTGTAAAGCCATCGAGAATGTTGGCTAGGTAACTTAGGATAAGTTATTCTGTCCACGATGGTAACATGACTGGCTTACATCCATAACACTGACTAAAGGACCTCTTTTAATAAAATCTAATACCTAAAAATTAACCAATAAAATGTGTTCGTACGTAGATAACACTTACAATGATTTCGTATATCTAAGTAACTGTATACAAGTGGCGGTCTTATCGCTTCGAGCGATCTCTTCCAGACAACCTTTGGATGGAGTGGATTGTAGGAAGAATGGAGTCGCTAGGTTGGTACGTCGGTAGTTACTTACGTCGTACTATTAGTATGAGTGCTTACTTAAATATGAGTACATTTTTAACCGACTTCAAAAACAGGAGGAGATTCTCAATTCATCGGAATCTTTTTTTTTTGTTTGTGTTCGGAGAATTGGAAAGTTCTATTTTATTTGAAAGGGTACACGTCACAGGTACACTACCTGGTCATCAAGTCAGGATCTGATGATGGGATCTTTGAGAAATAGAGGGACTCTTCCAATTTGAAAGGCACACTTGAAGTGAATTAGGTGTTTTTTTTTATAGTGACACGAGTCACTTTAACCTTTACTTCTAAAAACACGTTTTGGTGCAGTTGTCGCAAAAACACTGAGAAATAAAAAAATAAAACAACGAAATAAAGCAAATTATTTCTCAATTTTTTCTGATTACTGTGCCAAATTTTGTTTTCCGAAAGCAAATGCACGATTCACTATAAAAAAAAAAAACACCCAAATCTTTCGTCGTCTTTCGTATCAAAGAAGGTTAGGTGAAATACCTGAGTAGTGAACTAGGGATAATTCAGGGTCTAAATTGAACAGCCTAAGTAGGCATTGCTGATAAAGAGGTGTTCTCAAACATTAATATAAAATTGACAAAAAAAACGGTCTATCGTTCCAAATTCAAAATACGGAAACAACATCAAAGGGGCCGACCTAGAGCCGTGGCAGGCGTTCTCGGCTTGAACTAAATAAATTAACTAAATAAAATCCATTACAAATAATTAACTTCGTCGATAAAACTGAGCTCAAATCGATAAGACAAACAAAGAGTTGCCTCAATGTAGCGCGGAGCTACGAAACTGAAACGAAGAAACCGTATAAAACTGAAACTATCTATTTTTTTGCCGTGAACCGTCTTTCATTTCGGTATCTGACTGCCTCGTTGGCCTAGCCATTAAGGCGCTTAGCTACCAAAACAGAGATCGTGGGTTCGATTGCCGCTGGGGGCCGCCGCACATATGTGGCCATCAATGGCCTCAGGATTCCGACAGGATTTGGTGCGCATAATTAAGCCCCAGGGACCTGTATCTTAGGGTGGCAAGCCTCCCAAAAACTAGACAACAAAAGTAAGGAATAGACAATGAAAGTATAGCCTGAATTCTTACAATATAATACAATACTTACTTCAAAGAAACCTCCATCAGTCCTTCCTACCTCCAACCCTCGGTCGATATTTACGGCTCATTTATAGTTAGCCAGTCTTAATTGCATCTAATAGAGTAAATGCGTAAATTGCCCGCCCACCAGTAATTTGTTAGCGTCTGCCGCTTACTGCTGATGGAATGGAATTGTTTTAATGTTAACCTTATTATTTACTTTGTTGTGGCTTGACCTGACTTGAACTGCCGAACGGGATCGTTATCCATACTTTATGATTAAACGAACTTACGTTGAGTTCTACTACAATTATACTCGTGCTTCACCTCTACGTTAAGTTGCACCATAATTTTACCCGTGCTTCTTTCTCGAGATTAGTAAGTAATCCGAATTATATTTTTTTTAGATATCCACGCCTGGAGTCAACATTTAGCGCTTCGTTTGAGAATAGGGTCTTTTTCATATCATGTTGTTAGCTATGTTAGATTTTCTGTCAAATAGGACTACCTTCGATCGAAAAGCTCTAACTCAACTTGCAAATTACTCTGTACCTTTGCGAGTGAGTGTGTGAATTAGTTAGAACCGAAAGTTGGACTCTCTTATTTTGGAAATGATTCGCGTTGGATCCATGAAGTTTGGAGCAATGCTTGTCCTCGGTGACCTTAATCCTGCAAATTTTCAGTCCTGTAACAAAACTGGCTAGAAGAGGGCCGAAAACGACTTGTAGTTTGTGTAAATATTGCACAGTCCTGGCCTGGCGATAACGTTGGCTGGTCTACTGTATACGCTGAGATTAACTAAAAGTTTTTAAAAACCTGCTAAGTACATGTCGAGCTCGCGCATCGAGGGTTCCGTACTACCATAAATATATTACGACAATATGATGCTACCATCCATAAATATAATACAATATATTACGACACAAATATGTGGTTTTTTTTTCACTTCAGGTCGACACTTAGCCGGTTTTTTTTTTACTACACTACACTATAATCACACTGAGGTTGACTCTTGTAGACGTAAGAGTACTTTCGGTATATATATAATAAAGTATTACACACAGACAGATATATATATATATATCCGCCATAATCTTACTACTTAATATATATATTAAGTAGTAAGATTATGGCGGATTGCCCTGACCAACAATATATATATATATATATATATATATATATGGATGTTATAAATGGATGGACGCCAGAACGGCTGAAAGGATCTGACTAAATTTGGCACGGAGATAGATTATAATCTGCAATAGCACATAGATTACTTTTTATTTCGGAATTATTTAGTCGCGGGCAACAGTAAGAAATAGATACGTATTCCACAACAGGCTACCTAGTTCAAGATATATCTTTTTTTATAAGTCAAATAGATAGACATTATAACCATAGTAATAGAATCCCGTTTGCACCCCCCGATAACAGAACCCTAAAACGTAAAAACTTGTTTTCTGTTACATGAAAAGTATCAGAAGACTCAATATCAGAAAGTTTGTCTCAAACTTTTCAAGTGGCCCGACTTATGTATTGTTTCAAGCTATTGTTACAACGAACTATTTGAAGCTCAATAGTTATCGTTTTCCAATACCAAACTGTTGTTTAATTACTAAAAACGTTTTACAAATTACAGAAGAACACTCGATAATAATTTACGTTCCCTGCAAAGTGTAACGTAGGCAAGTACCTAAGTGTAGTGCAAAGGTAAATTCTGACCAACACGCAATCAATAGGTCATTTACTGGCTAACTTTACTGAGGGAACTAATCCAAAAGTACTTACTTTGCGGCGGTTATTTTAATAATAATAGCGCCTTAATTACGTATAATCGATACCTCGTACTCGAATAATCGTAACACGGACGGATCCGATTCGCCGCGTATAATCTCACCCATTATTCGGATCGTCTAATCACTTCAAAACTTTAATTAAGAATAATCGAGCACGGAATATGAAACTCGAAAATAACGGACACCGGAATCGATTATTACGTCCGAGTCAAAATACCTATTTTATTCACTGTTTTTACGATTTTTCGTAAATTTTCTAAGTGATCGGAATCATGAGAAATGAACATTAGAGGCTCGTGTTAGTATTATAATAACGCGAATCCAAGTGGATATTTTTATTCGAATGTTACAGGGGAAACGATTATGGTTTTACGATAAGAAAATTACATGGTAAATTCACGGAAAGAAATGTGGCATATTTGATATAAACATTTTCCATTGGTTACTTGGTTAGCACATTGCTACAAAATGTCATACATTAATCAATAATTTGTGTTTACTATTCAGTTTCAATAACTTGTGAGTATGATACCTACTAGAAACACCTAAAGAATACTTTTGCAGGTTTTTATTTATCTGAAAACCTGTGCCAATAAAATATTATTAATTTTTACATTTATTTTGGTACAAACAACATACCTATTTCTGGTTTTTTCCACTGCGTAAAATTCTACAAAATGTTTCAGAGCTGATACGTACCTACACATACGATAAATAGAATTTTATCGTCTTCTTGTGAAAATTAAAAGATTGCACACGATGCTTCTTAATTTATAAGACGAACTGTTATTAATCAATTTGAAAACCACAAATAATGAATTTACGCACTATTTTTGGTCTTAGAAAATGGGCGCTAGGTAGCGCTGACGTCGTACATCCATCGACCACACCTCCATCACTAGTTCAAAAGACATATTTAACGTCATTGGTAAAGACAGATTGTTTGTACTATGGGTGGTTTATTCTTAGTATTTTTATAGATAGATAGAGATAGAGAACACTTGTTGCACGACCAAAAAGAGTATCAACCTTAACTTGACGTTTTTGAACCTTATGGAGTAAACAGATCACCAGAGAAACAAAATTCAAGTTTCACCAGGCAGTCCACACAGCTAACGATAGGTCCAGATGGAGAGGACTCTACACTCATCCTCCTCATAGCGGCCACGATCCTCAGCATTGAGAGACCGGCTGATGGGATTGGATTGGATGATTTACACGGCTACATAATTGATACAATCCTACTAATAATATTATAAAATATGTGAAAGTTTGTGAAGATGTTTGGATGTTTAGATGTTTGTTACTCAATGACGCAATAACGGCTGAACGGATTTACCTATATGAAACGTGGCATACAGATAGACAAAGACCTGAATTGAGACATAGCATACTTGATAATGCGTTCCCGTGGGATAATATTTATTTTCAGTTTAAAATAGAGAGCGATGTGCGAGCGAACGTTGTGTTTTAAAAATAGATGGCGTTGTGCAAGAATCGTATAAACGGTTTCTGTGGCGGTACGAAGTTCGCCGGTGTCAATTGTGATCAAATTGATCAGACAGATAAGTGGAAGCTTCACTAAATCTTCAGGTTCACCGTTCTTAAGAGGACTTTCTGACCATGATTTAGAAACATTATGGTGCTAGTTGTAAAAGAAGAGACGCGTCAAAAAATGTATTTTTCACCTCACTAGCTCGTAAAAGCTCTGTTTATCATTCGAAATCTGCGTGGAAAATCGCACTTTATCCGCTAGCGTGGAAAGTGTTTTTAAAATTCGAATGTTTTTATTCAATAAAGGTTTCGTACAATAAATTACATATATATAGAACCTCATTGGTTTCGTAATAGTTTATATTCTCTGCAGCCAGTCCATTGATGATTGAAATGCAAATACTTATTTCATGTCATGCGCCAGCCTCATTTAAAGAATCGCACTGGCCGGCAAGAAAATTTGATTTAAAAAATTAATATTTATTTAAACTGTTTTTCTTGCACCTAACATTTTCCTCGCTTTAGTGAGGTGAAAAGTTGTGTGTTGCGCTCGGCAGCAAAGTTATTTAGCGTCTCGTACCTTTGAAACCCTCGCTACGCTCGTGGCTCAATCCTAGAATCCTTCGCTTGCTCAGGTTTCAATACAAGGTACTCGCGCCAAAAATTAACTTTGCAGCCTTGCATAACAAATAACTATTGTTACTTACATCCACAAACAATATCAGGACGAAAAGAAATTAAAAAAAACCTAATATTAGAGCGTCTTATGGTCGGCGCTGGCCGATTAAACTGTTTATCATATTGTAAAGAATAGGTATTCCCTCAACATACTACTACTTCAAAATAATCCTGTAGAAAGGGTTTGCTTTCCCCATAGAATAGATGTACCTAAAAGCGAGACTTTTTAAACAAAACTAGGTAGTTACTTTCGTTTTTAGTTTTTTACTGAAAGTTTTTAAGATTGGGCTAAACTTAACACATATTATTATGTATTTCGGAAGAAGCCTGGCTACCCATAGCACAGGGAATCCTAGTTTGGGAGCCAGTAACCACTCTTTTCTAAATAAAGTTTTTTTCATTTTCATTTTCAAACTTAAACTCTCAGTAAAAAAACTTGTTCAGCTTATGTTCAAATACTGTACAAAATACATTAGGGCTGTCACAATAATTTTTCTTTAGTACTTTAGGTTAAATCTTAAGAGTAGAAGTCTGCGATATGATAAATTTATTTCAACGTAAAATCTACATTCCATTTGTACAATGTTAATATACAATGATAGCCACTGCTTACGAGTTTAGTTTGTTGCAGGCTAGGCTCGAAGGCTAGGATTTATCGGTTTAAAGGCAGCAAAAAATAAAATCTATCTATATGACCATCCGTGTGGCGCCGGATTAAGAATAGCGTCACTCCATTTCCTTCCGTGGATGTCGCAGAAGGCGACTAAGGCAATCAATTACCAGGAGACGGGCAGCAGCGTCTTCCTGACATTCCAACCGTATTCTGTGATCGCCAACCCGCCTGCCAAGCGTGGCGATTATGGCAAAACCCTTCATGGTTAAAAACCATGAGGGAGGCCTATGTCCTGCAGTGGGCGTCAAATGGCTGATGATGATGATGATATGACTATCATTTCTCAAGTCGTTACTTTTCTCAAACAATGAAATTAATATAATAAATTGGTTGGTACGAGCGCCTACCTAACAAGATCTCATGAGTATAATCAACAAATGCATACTGGTCACCATTCTGAAAAACCGGCCAAGTGCGAGTCGGACTCGCGCACGAAGGGTTTCGTACCATTATCTATACAACTTTAGACACAAAGATCGAGAAAAAACGGCAAAAAATCAAGTTTGTAGTATGGGAGCCCTCCTTAAATATTTATTTTATTTTAATTTACAATTTATTTTTGAAGCGAATATAGAACTAAATATTCTGAAATGTTACAAGCGTCTACCTGTTGCTGCTATTCATATCGAGCAAAAAACGGCAAAAAAAAACGTTTGTTGTATGGGAGCCCCCCTTGAGTTTTTAGTATTTTTTGTTATAGCGGCAACAGAAATACATCATATAATATGTTTCAACTGCCTAGCTATCACGGTTCATGAGATACAGCCTGGTGACAGACAGCAAGATAGACAGACGGACAGTGAAGTCTTGGCATAGGCCCCGTTTGGTAGCCTTCGAGTACGGAACCCTATAAAAAGAAAGCCTTCGTTAACTTTACAGTTGTGTAAGTACGTCTGTACTTTATAGTTATATATTAAGCGGGTCTAATCGCGATTAGATTAGATATTTAACTATGTATGAGCGTCGCGAGTCATTGAAAACTACGTCTGTACTGTACTTTTTATAGCTTTCTCCAAATTAAAGAAAGACCCATAAACGCAATTAGCCGACCACAACTTTTCGCGTAACGATTGTCCAGCCGTAATTGAGATTAAAAAGAGTCGAAATTCGTGAAATTACCATCACGCGACTCAAATGCACGTCGATACATCCGGCACGCGAACTTTAATTTGTGTCTAATTAATTTATGACACATATTAAACAATTAACCGAACGGTATCTTGATGCATTAACTTATTGTATTTCTGAACGTTTTCTCTTTTTGTTATGTTGTCTATCTATGTTTTTCTAAATGTTATCGCTAATTAATTGGTTACGCACATGTCACGCGATGTGTTGGTGTGTGACAGTAATGTTTTACCAAACTTTAGCAAATGTATTAAAATTTTAACAGTTTATCAGTGATGAGCAATCATCATCAGCCATTCGACGCCCACTGCAGGACATAGGCCTCCCTCGTGGTTTTCCTAACCATGAAGGGTTTTGCTATAATCGCCACGATTGGTTGGTTGGCGGGTTGGCGATCGCAGTATGTGGTTGGATTCTCAGAAAGACGCTGCTGCCCGTCTCCTGGTAATTTATTTTCTTAGTCGCCTTTTACGACATCCACGGAAGGAGATGGCGAGCAATAATCAATCCAAATAATTAAAGACTCGCGATGCTCATTCATAGTTATATCCGGTTTACATTATTTTAGTCCAGCGATGCATTCCGGCGCTGGAATGTAACTGGAATAATGTAAACCTGTACTGGAATGGACTGGAGACATCAAGCATTCCAGTGCAAAAGCGGTCTACTTTTGATTCCAGCGTGATCATTCCATCGCAACTGGATTAATGTAGACGGCCATTCCAGAGCCGGAATGGTAATATTATGGCAATAATAATGGTCACTATAGTCTCGACGATTCGACATCTTAGAAATGACTGGAATCATGTAGATGGTATCGCCTTTTCGGCCCATTCCAGTCCAGCACTGCTGGATTGTTAGACTGGAATAATGTAGACCGGGCATTAATTAAGTTTGCCTACCAAGCAATCGCGATTAGATGAAAATAGCTAAGTCGGAATGTGGATAACGTAAAGAAAACTTAAATTGTATACTTAAAACGTATTAGTGTTTTAGCTCCAAGAGATAGCTTATCAATGTGGAAGATAGAGTCGACTCTACTTCTATACACACTTCTATCTTCCCCGTGGCAGGGGGCAGACCTTGGTCTCTGCCTACTTCTGCGGAATACAGGTATTGGTTTATGTGTGTATGTATTTATTTCTATTTTCAGCATTTATTTCTTTAAAATAAGAAAATTACTTTGCTTTTGTATTTGCATTTGCTTGTGAGATTTTGGCGGAATTTAGCAAAGTAATTTTAATGCTATTATGGATTTCCGCAAAGTAACGCCTGATTCCATACAATTTATTTTTCTTCCTCTGTGGTTTATTTTGTTTATCCACCATCAGACGAATGTTTCTTCAATTTTCCCCGATATCAATCGTGGCTATGTATTTCAGGTAACTCTGAAGTAGTCTGATCATCACTCTTTAGCGGTATCCAGAGCCGATTTTTTTTTTAACATTTTCCATTTTTCTTCATACAAACCTGTTTTTCATACTAACAATCAGAAATCAAAAACGATTCAATCCAGCAAGACGCTGCTGCCTTTACTTTACTCGAACAAATGAAATTACGAATCGGCTGTCTCTCGCACACCGGTAAATGGCGAAACGATTGCCAATTTACAACCCTACCCCGTCTTAATTGATGCAGACAACTACTTAAACTAGCGAGCTACCCCCGTAGCTGAGAAAGTAATTTGTCATTGCGTAGTTGCTGCGTTCCGTGCCTTAATTGCCGTTCTGTTTCTGACGCCAAAGAAAATATCATCGGAAATTTCGGTGAGTTGGTGTATCGCAGATATTGTATCAATGCTAAAACAATGGATGAGATAACCATGGTGTTTTCTCTGCAAGGGAATTGATTGCGGGCTCATTGGAAGCGCTGACTACTAACCCGAACCCATCTGTCTACTAATACAGATGTATCGCGGGTGTTTCAGAATCAAAAATATTTTTATTTTATTTATTTTTATTTTATTTATTCAAGGAGATAAAACAGAATTGACAAACTCATAAGATACAAAATACTACAGTCATAACATAGATCAACTTTTAGTCTTTATGAAGTTTTAGGGACTTTTGTCAAAGGTCCCCCTTCCACTCTTTGACTTTCCTATAGTCTGGACTATAGGAGATAGTTCATCTAAACTTTAGAGGCGGAAAACGTCAAAAATAAGTAAGTTATTACGTTACATTCTTCAAACTTCTGTCAAACGCTATTACACTCATCGTTTGATAGAAAACAGAAACTGTCGAAACTCAAACCGAAATCGTGGAACGACCATTGCGAACTTAAACAGCACGATTCTCAGAAAACTCCACCTGAAACTTAGCAAATTTCTAAAGTTCTTACGGCAATCCCTCACGGCAACTTTTCCAATGGCAACAGATTTCGGCGCACAACACTGCTGCTCAGCTACACAACAAAAAGCACGATGATCAGAAAACTCCACCTGCAACTTAACAATTTTTCTTCCGCAAAAAAATCCTTTCGGCAATCTCTCACGGCAACTTTTCAGCTAGAAAAGCGGAGCGGAGCCGTGAGCGGACGCTCCACCGCCGCTCTTCACTAATGACATCACCCATAATCAGGAAGCGGTGCCGTCTACTAATTACAGAAATAGCACACTTAACTTCGCTATAATTTTCCGCCAGCTCTAATGCTCGCTATCCCGGTGGAGAGTGGAAGCTTGGAGAGTTAAGTCCCACAAAGCTGCGGGTCAAAACCTAGACGTAACCCAACTAGACGTACCTCATTCGAAAGCACTCATGTAAAAGTAAATTATCGGTGCATGTATGTAAAGGTTGAGGTGCTGTCGACGGCAGCACAGTTTATTTGTAATCGACATAGTTTTTTGTCGATTACAAATAAATTTCACGTGGAAATAAATTAACCTGAGCATTGAGACACGCGCTAGAATTGCAAGGTGTTACATCTTCCCCATGCTTCTTTACGGAAGAGAGGCCTGGACACTTAACCAGAATATGTCTAAACGTATAGAAGCGTTTGAGATGTGGGTGAACCGCCGGACGCTTAGAATTTCTTGCGTTCAAAATGTCCGCAACTCACTGTTCTGCATAAAATGTAGAAGAACAGAGGAACTTACACCATCAAAAAACGGAAGATAGAGTATTTCGGACATACGTAACACCAAGTACGTCGCCTTCAACTTATCGACACCTAGGAGAACAAAGGTATCATGGCTACACAACTTACGACAGTCGTTCCGATAGAGTACCAGTTCGTTGTTTGTATTAGCAACCTCGAAAAGCAAGATACCAAATTTTTTGCTAACCTCCGATAGGCGACGGCACATAAAGAAGAAGATCAAGAAATAAATAACTTCCACACAACAACTACATTTACATCCTCACAGTCTGAAAATCTTCTTAACAGGATTACTTCAAAAATAGGCATTTCCTGAATCACATCAATTAGAATAAGTGATTTACAAGTTTTTAATTGTAGTAGTGCCTTTACCAAGATGTACCTAGATCTACCTATTTTGAGGTTCTAATTATGTTGGGTTACTGGATGACTTCAGACCGGCAGCCATGCAGGATCTGAGTTTTCTGTTTAGCTTCAGCATACACGTACTTAATGAATCATTGTAAACATAATAGTTACGAGTAAGATAATATTCAGCGTGAGAGTACGAGTACCAACTACGAAGACCATCCTTCTTACCTCAAAAACTTCTGTATTACTTTTGATTGCGCAGGAATTTTCATAAGGTCTATCTTGTAATCAGTAAACTCAAACAAAAAGCTCATGCTTCATATCAAAATATAATTTGATTCATCTATCTTAAATCTGTCCAATCCGAAAAAATGGCTGCACGAATAAGGATATTCTAAGAGCCCAAAAAAAGTTAGTATACATAGGTAATCCATCTTTCATCAACCTACATTTTTCCACTCCTGGCAACCTCAAGACACAGCAAAAGACGCCTTCAGAAACTGCTCCAGATTGTTAGTCTAGCAAGCTGGCAAGTGACCACTCGAGTATCTTAGATCTTATTTCCTGCCTATCTTTCAGATCATAAAAGTATTACGTCATAAGTTTACATTCAAACCGACACCGTCTGCCCAATTACTAATCTTGCCTCCAGACGATTTCATCGAATTAATAGACTCTACCTCATTCCTTTTTTTTTATTGACTTTAGGGCTTTAAACTACCCAAAGACCAGCTCCTCGTGCAAGCAACGTAAACCTGTTCAATCTTTCTACTGTATAACACTCCTTCCTATCACACTATCTCTTGCGGCAGCATGTTGCCATCCCCATTCAAAGGTCTCCACCAAAATCTTATAAGTCTTTTCATGGTTCCGTACCCGAATGGTGCCAAACAGGACCCTATTACTAAGACTTCACTGTCCGTCTGTCTGTCTGTGCGTCCATCTGTCTGTCTGTCTGACTGTCACCAGGCTATATCTCATGAACCGTGATAGCTAGGCAGTTGAAATTATCACAGATTTTGTATTTCTGTTGCCGCTGTAACAACAAATACTAAAAACAGAATAAAATAAATATTTAAGGGAGGCTCCCATACGTAAAAAAAACGTAATTATTTTGCCGTGTTTTGCTCGATATTAATAACGGCAACAACGTCTACTTGAAATATTCACAGAATATTTATTTCTATATCCGCTTAAAAATAAATAAATTAAAATAATATAAATATTTAAGGGGGGCTCCTATACAACAAACCTGATTTTTTGCTGTTTTTTTCTCAATCTTTGTGCCTAATGTTGTATAGATAATGGTACGGAACCCTTCCTGCGCGAGTCCGACTCGCACTTGGCCGGTTTTTTTCCTAACCTCTAACTACGCGCCCGCAGACCAACCCACAATCAGCCAGTCATCGAGCAACGTTGTGGACGGTATCAACCTGGAAGACATAAAGGAGTTCGCGAAGGCCTTCAAGCTCCGGCGGCTAGGGCTGGGCCTCACGCAGACACAGGTGGGCCAGGCCTTGTCCGTGACCGAAGGTCCGGCGTACAGTCAGAGCGCTATTTGCAGGTAAATAAAGTCTAATTTTCGTTAGCTCGGTTTTCTTTTCTGTTGATGATCTGTGTTGTGAAGTGCGAAGTTTCGGATTGAACAACTCTTGCTGTTCAGCACTCCATATTAAAAATATGGAGTGCTGAACTTGCTGCTTTATTTTGAACTCCATGAAGCAATTTGGCAAGTGGTGACGAGAAGTAGTGTAGAGTCTGCCAACTGTGTGTTGAGTTGATACAATACAAATTTAATAATCCTTTGTAAATGTGGCATCCGATCTCTGTACAGTCGGGACAGTTTGTCACATCCCGAATCTCAATTCGAAGTCTCGCACTTCGCACTATCACTGTCTTTTACTTGGATTAGGGTGACAAAGTTAAATGCCCCATTCAAATGAGCCCAGGCACGCTTTCATTTAGGTACTTAGTGACCTGCTCAGACACAGATGCCACTAGCACTGTGTAAATCATCATTACCGACACCGTGGAACTTTGTCTGGTGGTCACATCATCTTGCAACAAAATAGGATGTCAATTTACTAAACATTTGAGGTATCACATTTCTTAAAATATGTTTTTGACAGACCATGCGTGCCTTATAACGGCTAGCAAGAATAAATTAGTATTGTATTATTAACAAGGTGTAGAAATGTAATAAAATTACAGTGTAAATGGTCACAGATCACAATCCAAAGGCAGATGAAGTCGCACGCTTGTCAAAATAATACTAAGTTTTAGGTGGGAACAATGGCCTCTTCATTTTTTTATCGCTCTCCGTGACCGGTTTTTTTTTCGTTTTTTTTAATATCGTTAATTGAAGTGATTTGTAAAACAGCATGACTCCTTTCGTTGCTTACAATTCGTTTAATTAATTACCATTTGGAAGGCTTCCGTTACGCTCCACTGTCGTGACTTACTCCATTTTTTTATTTCACGCCGAAAAGTGGCCGATGTTACTATTCTGTTTCTTCCGAGGCACAGCCTTCAAATCTTAATAGCTTGATAGCAAATTTAAAAACGTCTGCTGATCAATTTATATAATCAGCCAGGCTGTTTCCTTTAGCTAAATGCGTTTAGAGATCAAATCGAATTGAACGTTTTCCAAATCAAATTTCGATGTAAAGCGGGATCTAGAGTTTTCTCGAAAGGAAATTTCAATTGGGCCTCGCCCGCCAAATGGCCTCCTTGTATAATAAAATCATTAATCGTTACTTCTGTTCCAGTTAATTAATTATC
This sequence comes from Yponomeuta malinellus, assembly GCA_947308005.1. Classification (NCBI taxonomy): domain Eukaryota; kingdom Metazoa; phylum Arthropoda; class Insecta; order Lepidoptera; family Yponomeutidae; genus Yponomeuta; species Yponomeuta malinellus. Next base: position 5,471,735 of record OX371006.1, on the reverse strand, counting down.
TTGCCGGTAATTACTTTTTTCGTGTAATTAAAAGAGTCGAATGCCCCCCTGTCTTTGTCTCGGCGCGATTTCATTTTCCATTAATTTTTCGCCTTTCGTCGTCCCTACAATTTGATGTGACGCCAACGGTACGTTGTAGTTACCCCTTTGATTATGCTGGACTTAATTAATTTGCATTTTAATTGAAACAAATTATTTGAGAAAAGAATTAACGTAACGCTCGCGCCCCTGTTTCGGCGGAATTCGAGTTAGGCTTTTGTTCGATGGTAAATTAGTCAAAATTGTATCAACGAAACGGAATTAATTGGACCTATTGTAAATGCTTTTTTGGCATAATTACAAACTTTCAAGCCTTCTCGTGATGTATTACTTCTATAAAAATGTGGTACGAGATTCAAAATGTCACTTATTTTTAGAACACATGTAAGTACATAAAATAAAATTCAAGCTTTCTTTGCGCTCATGGTCATTGCCGTCGGGATTATGATGATAAACAATGAATTACACATGTTGAAGACCAACTTACATACGATTAGAATTGCTCATGAGCGTTGAATGCGTCAGAACGTCTCAAGCAGGAATAACAGAATTGGCCTTCCTTCTCAAATTCAAGGGTAGTATGTGTAATGTGTATAAATATGAATTCTGATTTTACATTTTGTATTACAGGTAGACGTTTCAGAGTTTCAACGCTAATATTATTTTTGTTTTCGGGTTTTATTTAAAAGATCGTTTCTCGGTGCTTATAAAGTAAGTAATATATTTTCCAAAAGTTCTCATAAACTGGAAAAAATAAAACAAAAGTGTGCAACTTCATCTCGCCTTGATCTTTAAGTATGTTCCAACAAGAAACCAGAAGATGTAATGCAATAGCGATGCTGATTTATCTAACAATATAATCTATTACCGTCCCCAGTGCCCTGGCTTCGCAGATGCTAGCTGCTCAGCTGTCTTCACAACAACAAAACATGTATGTGTTTTGTTTCTATTCCCTACACATCTCGTATGGGCCAATATATCTACCGAATCTTATAATTTACCTCCAAAGTAAAAATGGAAAGGAAAAACCTTTTAACAGCTCTACGAAAAATATGTTTGGCTAGTAACTCTGATAATTTATACACACGTAAGAACATTAAATTCCTTAAGTGCTGATAACTCCAAATGAGCGTAATAACACAGCAAAACGAAAACACCATGACGTTTACAGTTGTCTTCAACGAATGGGTGATAATTGTTTCTGTTCTCGCCAAAAAACATTCGGTTGATAAATTGGCCGATACTAATCTCGACATGAATCAAGCACACGCTTCGACTCTCAACACTAAGTCTCCACAAAAATTGTCTTAAAATCAAAATGTTTCAACGCTATTTACTATAATCTTATCTCCATCAGCGATCCGCGCATAGAATGAATGTTTTACGCATGTAAATTACGTCTAATTACCATGCGGTGCTTTCGGGCGTCTTTTTTTCTTTCCCCGTTTCACACGTGTGTATTTGCATATAGGTAATTACAGTAAGAAGCCACCATGCATCAAATGTACGGCCGACTATAACATTTTGATGTTAAGACAAATGCTTTAATGACGACCACAATAAGCCATGTCTGCTCTACATCGAATATTGTAATTGTTGTGAGAATTTTAACACGTTCTTTTATATCGTTGCCGTCACCATCTTGAGTAATTTCTAACTTTCCATCTAATGTTGCATGATGTATTATTTCATTACTCTTCTTATACTATTAGTTTTATTATTCAGAAGTTATTAATGTTCATTTTTGTGCGATACAACAAAGCCAGGGCATTGGCATACGTTACCTTTCGTTACTAATTGAATTCGTTATTTTATTGTTATTACCGTGTTCGGTATTAATCAAACTGATTACCTACGGTATTCTAAATTGCCTATTGTTTTTTTATTTTTTGTTCACTCGCATACTCTGTGATCGCTAGCGCGATGTCAATGTCCTGTGTTCGTACGTAAATGGCTCTGTGTATGTAAAGTTATTCGTTGCTTCCCGGAGTGGGGTGCGGCGCCGTCCCCGTTCAAACTTCCCGCGTAAAATTGCTGAAAATGGACTCTAACAAGTTTTACGTTTGTGTTCGATACAGATTTGAGAAATTGGATATAACACCAAAAAGTGCGCAGAAAATCAAACCGGTGCTTGAACGGTGGATGAAGGAAGCCGAGGAGAGGTAACTATCACGAGTGCTGGAGTGTTGTGATGTGTACAGTCACATTTATTGTACGATTTATCTTTTAATTAACACACATTTGGCCTTAACGCTTTTTAGCGATGTGAAAGAAGATATTTCTCAAATCTGGACAACTGCCGCTTTTCGTATGAATTACCTGCATACTTGCGGTGCGCTCTTTTTCGTAGTTTCGGGCTTTCACACCTTTAGGAGCGGTTCGCTTCTTTTCGAGCTCCAGATTCTCTTAAGCTAAAAACCCAAAAATACCAGTGTCAAACCAGTCTCTGACAGTTATTTATTCCATTGCCACATGCAGAAACCAAGCATATCAAAACTTTTAGTTATCAATATAAATAAGGTTACTTCTAAAATGTGCAATTCCTAAAACGAGAGATTGTCATTTAGTTCTTTGGCTCGATTTTTTTTTATACTAAAATTTCCATGTTTGAAATTGTATTTTTCTGTGGTTTTACATTTTTTCTACTTTGTAGTGGCACTGTATAATAGATAATGCTGAAAACCATATATTTTGAATATAACGAACCTCGATCCGATAAATCATTGTTCTACATAAAAATTAAGAACAATGATTTACCGGAGGCGGCGACATTAGAAGAGCGTTTAAAGTATAAATTGTTAGTATACGTAAATCGCGATATTTAGAAAAATATAAATTTAAAAAATATCTCATAGGACAAAGATTTTTGTACATTTCATTAAGTATAGCTATCGACGTTTTTCAGGAATTAAGCATTTTAGAGGCATTGTATAGAAAAAATATCTGTCAAAGTCTGTTGTTTTTTCACTGGCACGGAACAATGTTATCTTGAGATAATTAGCCCCCGATAGTTTCTCCGAACGATGGTATAATGCAGTCTCTTCACGTGTCACTCTGGGGAACAGGCCTTCTCTCAGAGAGAGAGAGAGAGTACGGGCTTAATCACCACCTGTGCCCATCGCGGATTGAACGATGGCGCTTTGATATTACTGCACTACCTTCTCGCTAACGAAATTGACCATAGTGATCCATGACTAATCGACAGCATATCAAGCTTACATCCATCACGCATCAATAGAAACAACATACATATATACATACATAAACTCACGCCTGTCTCCCAGATTGGTAGGCAGAGACCAAGCACTGCCACGATCCTGACAGATCATTTTCGCTTCCTCAACCTTCGTTAGTCGTTGCATGCACGCACGTTTCGGGTACTTTTTATCTTGCCTTTTGCTAATACATCCCCTATTTGGTCTGGGACGTCCCTTACCGGCCCATCCACCCATATTCACTTGATATATTTGTCTCGTCAATCTTTCTTCCTTCATCCTCTCCACATGTCCGAACCAACGCAACATTCCTTTCTCAATTCTAGTCACTATATTCTCTTTCAGTCCACAAACAAACCATAGAAACAACTTGCTGCAAAACTAACCCTGCAATACTGCAAAAAGACAGTCGTACCATATTAAGTTGTAATACCTCATCTGAACTGAATCAGAACTGATAGAATTATTGCCAAAAACGATCTAGTCCTAGATTCTAGTTTGTAGGTTCTAAAAAGCGGTCACCTTCGTGGCAATTTATGACTTTCACGTTTTGCAAAAAAATATTACTTATAAAAGAAGATGTTAAATATGATTTTATTGACGCTAGTGATCGGATTTTATTTCAGAGTTTGTTTTAAAGCCCCTAGAATTGTATAGGGGTTTTATAAACTAAAATGTAGTCAAAAGGCAGCAAAGACCACTTCACCTTGCTGGAACAGTATATTTATTCCAATATTGTCATGGTTTTCCTACTGCTACGATCCTATATTCACTTAAAATACTTTTAAAAAAACCACTGCTTTTGTATTAAGAATTTTACTAAATAAATACTTTCTTTAAGAAACCTGAATACATTGATACTTTAGTATTTAGTTAGGTAGGTACTTAGTAAAATTCTCAATTAAAAAACACATACCATCGTTTGGCGATTCTACAATGTACCTTCAACTTTCCTTGCTAAATATTTCACAATTTACATCCCTATTTAGAGGCTAAAAATAGGTTTTTAAAATGGTCCTCAGCACGGGTTCGTGCAACCAAAAAGAATATAATTTACATCCCTTTGAGGCTTCCACCGGTTTCTCGTACACTAACAATGTGTTAATCTACTGTTAACAGCTGTCAGCTGACCAAAGTGTATACAAAAAAAATATCTGGTAATAGTAAATTGGGCTGATGATGATGATGAACAGTAGATTAACAAACTGTTAGGTTAGTATATTATTGTCAAGTCTCACAAACACTTAAACAAGCTTTATAGTCCATCCACTAAAGATAGGAACCCTCAAAATTTTGCATGTATTTATTATAAGACGCTTTTAGTTCGATGCATGGTGAATCGTACATATCGCCGGTTTCTGAATGGAAAATTTCATTAAGTTCAGATTTCTCCAAAAAGAAAGAAACTAGAAGTAACGTAACTATTCACCAAGTGAAATTGTCAATTCAGGAACCTTTTTGACGGAGCAACCTGAACTAAGTTTGGAATGTAGGAAAACTCCTAGTGCTGGACCTACATAAGTCGCTGTTCCAAAATTCCTCTGTCAAAACTCATTGTACATTGCCAATTGTACTGAATTTTTGTAAATATTTCATGTTTGTCTTTTTCTTGGTACAATAAAGAATATTCTTATCTTATCTTACATTTTATTCTGTGTCACTCTGTATTTTTCGCATGCGGAATGATTTATTGGGTGTAGTTTGCCATAGATGGTGAATGTTAGATATGTAGAGAAACGTAAAATGTAATGTTAAAGTTGTCTTTTATAAATTGGGACAATTTGAAGACATTGGCGTCACCGGACATTGCACAATCTATATCTGATCAGGCTTTACGTTTTGGTTGCAAATTCGCTCGTAACGTAACTGATTAGAGGGCGTTCGTAAAGTTAGCCGACTACACGTTTCTGATCGATATTCGCCCTTATGAAACGCAAATGAGTTGATTTTAAGTAGCCAGTGGCTAGGTCCACTAGGTGTGCTATAAATATATATATATATATATATATATATATATATATATATATATATATATAAATCAATTCTATGCCTCTGCGATAAGAACGGTCTAATAACCAAAATGTAAAGATTGATCAGTAAAGGTCACACCCTGTACACAATTGTAAAGAATACAAAGACGCATTCGACGTTAAGCTGTAAGCCAGTTTACGTACAATTCCCGCAATCCGAGTATTATTCCAATAGGTAATGACGCTGCAAGGAGATGGGTTTTGCATTTCCAATCATTAAAATGCATTATCGAGACGTCCCGGGTTTAACATTGCAAATCTCGATGCATTGGCAGACGACGGTCTTTAGGGTGCCTATGCACACATGGGCAAACTTTGCCGCGATACTGTCGCGCGATAGAAGTGTTGACAACACATCGACCTTTGACCAGCTGAAATCTACTTTATGCCTTTGCGCTAGGTCTAAAGCACAAAAGTTAAAGATCGACTAGAGTCGATTGTAGTGCCGCTTTTATTAATCGCCGCTTAATTGTTACATTCTACACTTGCTGAACCACCTTCAAGTAACAAGACCTTTGCAAGTTTTTATCTGCAACGTCCTGGTTGGTGTGAATGAAGATAGTCGCCTATAAGAAGATGTCATTTTAACAGGGCAGTATACTGAAATAATCTGTAAACAAATACTTACTTTCCGGTGCATAATAAAGGACTTCATAATTACATTTCACTTCTTAACGACAAAAGTGTGACAACTGTTGCGACGCAAAATTTTCCCGCGTGTAGGAAACCTTAGAAATAATTTTAACAAGCAGGACTGCGATATAACGAGGTCTTGAATTAATCTGCGGACGACTGAAGGCTTCGATATTGTGCTGCTTTCGTTTTAAGCTAATACACGCTTATTACCGACTATTCCACGTTCTTTACGAGTTTTGTAACTTCAGGGGGTTTCGATGTCATAGCAACGGTCACCATTTCTGAGACTGGCTGGAAAATAGCTGTCATGCTAACGTTACCATGATTTTAATACACAGATATTAATCATGCGTTAGATACATAGCAGGTCGACTTTTAAATATTGGTTGCAAAGTAGCTCGTAACGTAATTGAGTAAACACAAAGTATGAGGTCGTGCTATTGATGAATAGAAAGAGTTAGATGCAGCACTTTCGATGGGCGTATCAATCCGGCCTATAGAGTTTATACAGACTTACTGCACACCGCTATTCTAGTAACGCCATCTAGTACTCACAGTCTACGTAATACAGGCGTCACAGTAATACGTAGAGTCGACAGCAAGTCAACCTTTACATTTTTGTTGCAAAGTAGTCCTTAACATAACTGATTAGAGTGCAGGTATTTAAATGTTGCTGTGCTGTAATATGTACGACATTCTAATCAGAAAGGCATACAGTTGAATTCTGTTTCTCAGAGTTAGGATCGATGTGCTTTCAGAAGCATAGTGATAACGAAGACTTATATCACGTATATTTGACATTGATGGTTCATATTGAGCCCGAGAATCAAGAATCGAGATTCCTGGACCCCACGGCACACACCACTCTGCACACTAACATTCAACCTACATTCGTCGGTTCAAAGGTAAAACTCACTAAGTAACATTTTGACACAAAACGGGATTTACGCTCGGTTTCTAGAAGAGCGATCTAATGTTAATCTCATGTTAATCTAACGTCAAGCTAATTTCAGCCAATCACGGGCCGGTATTTTGAATTAATCTTAGATTAATCTCCTGTTACATTTGAACACTCTTTCAGAAACTGAGGCTTAGTTAGTCTTGTTTCTTTAAAGAGAAAATCTACTACAAAAAAAAACACAAAGTGCGTATTGTCCTCCATAACGAAACTGTCACGTGAAAAAAGTGTAACTCCAAAGCTCCTGTAATCCCTTTGCAGATAAAACTCTTTTGGCTCTCAATGAATTTTGTCTGAAATTATGCCACAAAATGAGTGTTACCTTTGAACTGACGAATATTTGTCCCTAAATATCACTCTAGCCATCTATAGGACTTGATGCAAAGCATACACTGTACAGTTTACAATACGTGTTAGCAACGTTTCCAAAATCGACTTCTAGAAATCTACTTCCATGGGCTAGAAAAAAAATACCTCCGTGTCCAATTTCAAACCCAATTGAGAAGAAAAAAGCTAATTGCTTGCTTAAACGTTCCTAAAGGCTCATGTAAGGCCATCTTATGAGACGCATAAAGGTGACAATGTGATTTAAGTACTTACCTAACCCGAATCGGGTTAGGTTAGGTTAGGTTAGTTTACACAAACGTGGATCCAACTACTTTCTGTGGCCTAATTACGCTCACCAAATCCTGAGCGATTCCAATCGTCTAACTGTCAAATTCCATACTAATTTGACAGTTAAACGATTGGAATCGCTCTGGATTTGGTGAGCGTAATATAGGGGCAGGTCCGTATCTGTAGCTTACAAAATAAGCCCTTTCAATTACAAAAAGTTTCTCGACGCTCCATCACAACTTCATACGGGCTATGACGGCGCACGCGCGTACCCCTACGCAACGTAAAAGCGCAAAAATGGTATCGCGGACGCAAGTTTTTTCAGCATTAATAATGCGACAACGCGAGTCCCGAGTTTGAATGTTAAAAGCCGCGAATTTTCAGTACATTGATTATCAAATTCTGAAATTATGGCGCCACAAAACGCGCGACTCGCGTTGTCGTTCTACCTATGCAGATGGAACAAACTCTGTATTCGCGGAGAGTCCTAATATGGGCACCAAACCCTCTCAGAATTCTGGCGTTTGCGATAGCAATTACCTAGTATGGAATTTGACAGTTGGACGATTGGAATCGTTCAGGATTTGGTGCGCGTGCGATTTTTGACGCTGAAATGTAGGAAATTTGACAATATTAAAATTTTATTTTTCGCCGCGTTTGGGACCGTGGCTATAACTGCCGCTCTGGGGCCTACTTATGCAAAATAATCTCCCTTGCAGTGCAGCATGGTAATGTCGCCAGCGTAGTGGGGACCTTTGCGTCGGATGTATCCCGGGGCGGCTTAAGTGTCATGTTTTTAGTGTGTGTTTTGTATCATCATCATCAACTCATTATGTCCCCACCGAGGGGCACGGGTCTCTTCCCTGAGGAAGGTATAGGCCATACTCCACCACGGGGGCCAAGTCCGGATTAGTGGAGGCTTGTAGACTAGTGGCTCGTCTACTGTCAGAAGTTGTCAAGCCGCCCTAAGGCCTCTGACTTGGCTTAACGACTGCCATCTATCGACGGCAGCCGGCACCAACAGCTTAACGTGCCTTGCGAAGCACGGAACCGCTCGGAAAAATGCCACTAGCGTTAGGCATAGACGGCGACCCATCCATGCACTGAACGCGCCCTGTGTTGCTTAATCTTCGTGATCGTTTAAGATCACTCAGGCAGCCGGGGCTACAAGCGATTCTACGAGCGTGTTTTGTATAAATTTTCCTTTTTTATGTTTGACGTAGCTTTTTAATATTTTGTGTGCGATTATATTTATTACATAATATTTTCGGATATTATTTGACAGTTAATGTACTGTAAAGTCGTGACTTTTGATTTGAGCGCGACTCAAATGTGCTCGTGCCATCTATGCAGAACTCAAATATAACTTCGCACGTGCTATCTTTTGGCGATTGATAACACTGACGCAAATTTTATTATTTTTGTGCAACTCGCAACTCCTTGTGGTGTTAAGAGACCTAATAGTTCAAATCAAACGGTTCATTCACTATGCTGGGGAAACATCCTCAAGACAGTTTAATATATAGCTATTTAACTTCAACACACAAATACGAGTTGGTACAAAGTGCTTTAGAATACATATAACCGACGGAAAAATGTCGTAAAATACCCCTCAATGAGTCAACGGTTTGATGATGATAATGATGGGATCTACTCCGAAATCACGATAAAAATATCAGCTTTTCCATACTAAACTTGCTGCAGCTGACATTTCTTTCACTATCTTAGAGTTGGTCCTGTAATGAAATTTGCTTGTATTGATGTCTACAATATTAAAACCCCCTTAGGTTCCACAGGACCTTTCTGAAGCACGATGTAAGAACAGGGCCCCAGAACTCGGACGCTTACCCGCATACGCAAAACTAGCCCCTCTGTCGCCCGAGCTAAAGACTTAACTCCCTCCTTTCAGGTACGCGTCTGGACAGAACCATCTCACGGACTTCATCGGCATGGAGCCGAGCAAGAAACGCAAGCGGCGGACCTCCTTCACGCCCCAGGCTCTGGAACTGTTGAATGCTCACTTTGAACGCAACACGCACCCTTCCGGTTGGTATTTATCTGCTTCAATCGTGCTCTCTTTTGAAGTGAAAACTTCTCAGGTTCCCTTTTTCTGAACAGCACTAACACGCTCAGCCCTCCTATTACGTAACTGTCCACTCTATTGGGTTAACCCTTATGACGATTCCAAAGTGTCAAAATATGTATGTATTTGACAGCTCGAAGGAGATTAAATCGGACAACTCCATACAGTTAGAACTTACGTAGTAGCGTCCCAGGTTAGTGACACTTAAATCGGATATAAGTACTCGGCTCTAGCCGGTCGGTGAATACTTAGACGGTACTTTTAGGGTTCCGTACCCGAAGAGTGCCAAACGGGACACTATTACTAAGACTTTACTGTCCGTCTGTCTGTCTGTCCGTCTGTCTGTCTGTCCGTCTGTCTATCTATCTGTCAGTCACCAGGCTGTATCTCATGAACCGTGATAGCTAGGCAGTTGAAATTTTCACGGATGATGTATTTCTGTTGCCCCTATAACAACAAATATTACTAAAACAGAATAAAATAAATATTTAAGGGAAGCACCCATACAACAAACGTTGTCCAAAGACAGCGCTCGCCATCTAGCGGCCATCTATGTAACCTTCCTCTCAGAGAGAGTATGGGCTTAATCACACGCATGCCCACCGCGGATTGGCGTGAACACCCCATTGCTACTAACAACTTCACAAATGCACGTGATTTAGAAAACAAGTCGGGATTCGAACCCACGACCTCCCGAATGAGAAGCCGGCGTTCTACCGTTCCGCTACCACAGCTTTTTTACCCGGTACTAAGCGTTATACGCTTATAGCGCTAAAATTAAATCCCGTCAAAATAATTTACTTAACCTATAATTTCTTATCTTACCATTGACATATTATTTCTTCCCTAGGCACTGAAATAACCGGTCTGGCGCATCAATTGGGCTACGAACGTGAGGTCATCCGAATATGGTTCTGCAACAAGCGACAAGCACTCAAGAACACCGTTAGAATGATGTCTAAAGGCATGGTCTAGAAACCTAAACCCGCAATCCTTGCCCGCGCCCGCCCCGATACGAAAACACTTTTGGGAAATAGAGATGAGCATTTCAATTAGTTTATTGATATCGATGAAATTAAAGCATTTAATTTTGTTCCTACTATCGCGCCGTTATTTTTATGATTGATTACTTACCAAATCTGTAAACGTTCAAGGTGAACAAGATTATGAATTTTAAATTAAATAAATACACGTAGTAAAAGCCAAGCTTAAATTAGTGTACTTCTAACGAGGGCTTAATTAATAAACAAACTTTGACTGATACGTTTTTCGTATTAGATTTATGGTGTGAATGAGATGTTTTAGCATCACTTAGGTACATTATTAATTTAGTACAAAATTAATTAAAGAAATATTTAATAAAACACCGTAGCATGATTAGTATTTCCTTTTTACCTATTTTTTTTTACAAACTTTATAGCTGCGAATATAAGAAGGTATGATTAATTTTTCCACATAATCAATCGATTTCTAACCTTTTCTCATTAAATAAAGTAGTAAAAAGAAAAAGGCATTATGAATGTATGTGTAACTAAGTAGATAAGCAAAATTAATAACGTCGTAAAATTAGTAATTTGGTGTGAGGCAGTGTTTGTAATGATATTGCATTTTTTGTAAATAATTACAATTTATTGTATTTCCTAATGATACGATATCCTTGCGATGTAGGTTTGACATTAATTTATTTTAAATACTCTTGAGTTGTTTCGTTTTACATAGTGAATGTTGCACTTTTTAGAAATCGGTTGTCTCTCAACAAAATATCAGTCAAGTTTATAATAATCACGAATATCAAAATGCTGAAAATATCATGTTGGCAACACTATGATGATAACAGCTACCATATATACGCTTGAAAGCATACATAAGCTTGAAAAACATATGGATACTATGTTGAAAGTCAATCTTAGAATATAGAGAATAATAATTACCGATATAATGAAAATGTAGTTGCGATGTCTGTCTATCATTGTAAGACCTACGAAGTTTCAAGATTTTGTAGGGTTTTGTTAATAGATAGGTATGAAACAATATGTATAAAATAACATTGTCATAAGTGTGTAAATATTGTTTTGTGACAATCTTTTCCGTCTTTTCCATAGGAATTGCACAGAATTTCGTTTAATTACTAAGAATTTTGTTCAAACCACTTATTTAATTAAAATTATTAGTTAGTTTTTTAGTTTCTTTTTAATAATTACATTTATATAATTTGTACCAACTTTTAAATAAATTTTATATAATGTATACCTAGAATGTTCTTCATTGTATTTTCATCATGGGCTCTGTATTAATAGATTTTGTGCATATATTTTGTTCAATAATATTAAAAGAAAACTAATAAATTGCCTCGCATTTCGGAATTGTAGATTTTGAAAAAATAAGTGTATTCGAAAACAAATTAAATTAAATTTGTCATGTAATCTTAAGCCATATTTATAAACGATCAAAACATATGCACAAAATAATTTTGCAATCCTCTAACAAATAGGTAGACATTATTTAATTTTGATCACACCGTACATTCATTGGCTAAGGTTCAATATTATGAAAATGGGTAAATATCAGATTGAAGCTATACCTAAATCTCACACGAACCTCATAAAATCTCAATAATAACTCTAATGAATTGTATTTCGTAGTATTACTTGTGTATATAGTTCGATTTAAGACCTATTGTTAGCATAAGGCTGTAATTTAACGTATTTTAATGACCAATGAAAACCAACTTGTGATCATTAATATTTGTACTGTTACCTACTACTTAAACAAGAGTCGTTAAAAAATTATAAAATTGAACATATTTTTCGGCTGTTGAAAAATTGTAAATACATATTAAGAATAATAAAAAACTATTTGGATTAATATTTAGGTAAAAAAGGAAAAATATTATCAAAATTTATATTTTCAAAAATTATTACATGAGCAAAAAAGATATTAAAAAGGAGTGTTTGGCCATATTCTAAAACGAAACAAAATTTTCACAAGTCATGGAAGCATTTTTATCGACTTACACACACCAACAAACCCGCAATAAGCAGTATGGTAAACAGTCTATAAAATTGTGCGGTGCGATGTTGCCTAAGGATTTTTTTTTAATACAATGGATTCAGCTTTCCTGTACAGAAATACTCAAATATTTAACTTCATTAGACGCCCTTTAAAAAAAAACATACAGGAAACATTTCGTTTTAGATCAGCGAAGAATTTCTTTGTATTTTCTTAGTTATATGCCTATGGAAATTACAATACTTATCACTATACTAATTTTATTCTACTTAAGTATCTACGTTAAAGTTGAATCCTTCATACAAATACCAATAGAATAATAGAGATAAGCATAACGCTATGTACAAAGTATATTATTTAAACCACTTAAGCAGCTAGTCCCGTTACGAAATAAAGATAGATTATAATTTTATTTAAATACACAAAATCGCACCGCACCCAGGTTTTCATAAAGTATCCTGTAAACAGTATAATAGTGACAACTACATTTAACAAATAACATAACTTCATCTGTAACACGTATTCAAACCAAACTGTAACAATATGTAATAGTACCTACTTTAATTTTTCTTCCTATTGATTGTACTGGGTAATGACTATGGCTGCAGGATTACGAAGAAAAGCTGAATAAAGGCAGATAACTGTTTGAAAGGCGTTGTTTAATTCATTTCATGCGCTCTCAACTTTATTACTTATTTTCACAATAAAATCCACAAAGATAAGCCGAAACTGCTTGGTAAAATTATTGCTGAGATTACTGATAGCGAATTTTATCGATAATTAAAATGAACAAAAGGTAAGGCAAGACGTCACTACTACACCTGCTTTAATTTTAATCAACAATAGCAGAGCGAAGTACCTGGTTTATCACCTAAATAACATAGGTAATTACAAATTTTGTGTATATTCCTCGGATCGCTAGCCTTGTTTACCAACGAATCTCACGAATTGCCCCCTCTAAACGCCCATGATGGACAATCAAAGAATGGGCCATGATTGCCACCACGATTGCGCAGCCGTCTACACTGTCGGCCATGATGGACAATCACAGAATGGGCCATGATTGCCACTTGATTTTTCCACAGATATTTATTCTTCTTCTTACTACTTGCCCTGTTTTTATCTTTGTGGAAGTAATTTTTCGGATTCCAAATTGAAGGCTCCTGTTGGTATAACTTAATAAATTTGAAGGTCTCCTCATTGCTCCATTTCAGCTCCGACATTGTAATGCGTAAAATCGTTGGTCTCAAAGGTAGGTAGATAGTTAGCTACAAAATCATACAAAATAGCACGCGTCCGCACCGCACCGTAAGCAAATACGAACCAAGTAAAGTACTCTGTGATACGAACTGAGTGGTCGGTGATCGTATGGACACGCTTACAATCATGGCCGCGATCTCCTTTGATGTTTGTCCGAAAAACCGACACAGCGGCGATTACACGCCAACGTCGCCCATCATGGGCCATTGCAGACGATTATGCCCTCTCCACGTTCTTAATCGCCTGTATTTGTCCATCATGGGCCATCGTTTAGAGCCGCCTTTATGGCCAGCCACACATAGGTAGTCGGAGTTCCGTTTCGTAATTTCGATTCGGGATTCCTAACGCGGTAAATTCATACAAACCTATGGATCTACCACATAGGTACATAAGGCCGTTTTCCGTTCGGAATTTTGTACCGTATCATTATGTAGATCACAGATACCTACCTATCTCGATATGCTCTGTCTGAGATGTAGATTATGTAGATATAGTTATGTAATCTATGGATACCTATGTGGTTGCATTCAAAGCGTTTTTTAATTTGTTTTATTTTTTATTTTGAATCAATTCGAAAAATAGGTATTTTAAAACCTTTGCTAAACTTTTTTTATGATACCCTTTTACGTAGTTTCAAATAAAATAGATTTTTGCGTAAAGCTATTATTATGTTTAACTAACATGAATGGAATTAATGAGTAGGTAGGTAGAGACTTTCTTTATAGGAGCCGTACTTTATGTTGAACAAAACCCGGCGTACAAAATGGCTGGCTTCCTTTCCTTCGAAGCTAGTGTTGCCAGTGTAGTCCGGGAAATAGTGGCACCTCTGCGATGGAAACCCAGCATTTTTTTATGGAAGGACGCCGCTTGGCATAGTTGTTCCTCGGGTGATACTGAGCCGATTTAGACCGGGAGCCATCCGGAACCACCGTGCTGGTAGGTGGGGGGAGAGGGGGAAGTTTTCTTTCGCCGCGCAACTTATGAAGCGTTAATCCCTACTTAAAGCTACTAGGGCAAGTTTGGAATTTGAGGAGACGAGGATGACATTTCTAAAACACAAAATAAAAAACCAATTCAATAATAAAAAACCAAAATATTTGATGAAAACACAAAATCTCGAACAAGTTTCTTGTAAGAAAATAGGTATATTATTTTCATTTCTATATACCTGATATTTATTATTTTAATAGCAGGTACATAGAAATGAAAATAATATACCTATTCGGAAAGCCACACTTACTCAGAATATAGAAATATTTACTTTATTGGGATTTCATATGAAAAAATCACAAATTTCCTGCCTCACACGAGTATCGAGCATATGGGAAATGAATCGAGTCATAAATGTCATGTGAAAAATATCATTCTGACTTTTTAAAATAGGTTAGGCTAAAGGGCGAACCCTTAATCCGATCGTCTTTGTTTTAGGCTCGAATTGTAGTTGAACAAATTGTCTAGAGTTTTTCTCAAATTTTTGATATCATTCTTCGTTTCCAAACATATCGAGCGAGTGATTTTTTTTTGTCACTATTTTGACGATAGCATTTTCGTTTTTTACTTTCTCAAATAATTCTTTACAGTTCTTATAAATAGGCGTCTTTTAAGTCTTTTTGAATATCATATCTTTATAACTCTCCGAGATATAAGGGGATCGCTCTTTTTCGTGAAATCGGAGCCCGCACTGTAGCGAACGAAAAGACATTTCCAATGTCAAAAAAGGATGAAAAAAAATCCACTGCGCACGCAGAGGCCTACTTAGTACAAACTTTTAATTATGCTGCTATGGGGCAATATTTTACATACAATTAAGTTGTTTTAGGTTTCCGCATAATTTTAAATGATATAATATTATCTATAATATGGCCTCCATGCGATATACAGGGTGGTAATTTGAGAAGGGACTGTATGGAAACTACCTAAACCATTGAAGCTACTCAAAAATAGCATGGTCAGCAAAAAATGACAATTTTATAACATGTTATTTTTATCACGCCAATCGTTTTTACTACTTATAAGGTTTAAAAGTCTGTTCAAACAAGTAAAATCAAACTTACAGGGAACCCGAAGGCCTAAGAACAAAGCTAACAGGATATGGATTCGGCTTTAACCAATTACAGATCAAGTGATTTAAAACTTCAAGCAATATCTTTCAAAATACCCTGAACCTTAAAGATCACTTAGCGAAGCGAAGCGAATTTAGTCTATTTATAAACAAAAGGAAACGTTGAGCATACACAACGACTTTGTCTTCTCCGCGAAAAATAAAACATCGCATAAGCCACTTTGCTTCAGCATTTTCTAATAGACTGTCTTCTCTGGGTTTTATTTTATGTATGGTTTCGGGCCATTAAAGTCTCTATTAGATCAAGCAAGATTAAATTTAGATACGCTAAACCCATGACACCCAAGAAAAAATCTAACAAAACGTCGTTGGCCAAGTTATAGACCAAGTGTCCATAAATTGTCCAAGTATTTGTATATCAGATATACACTGAAACAACACTTACCAACCAGATACTAACTCGATTTTAGTCAGTTTTTGATCATGGGAAATCACATCAATACTGAAACCAAAAGACCAAAAGGCAAATCTGACCAGAAACAACTACCTTAGCCACTACGCAAAAAAAGATGAAAAATTAAGAAAGTTCTAATAATTGAACATCATAAACAACCAAAAAAACAAAAGAGAAAAGCTGACCAAACATCGATCATGTTTTTGCCTGTTTTAGGTCAAGTAAAATGAAACTTACACTGAACCCAAATTAACCAAAGGCGATCTGACACGTACGCGATTCAGATCAAGTAAAATAGAAAATTTGCGTCAAACTTAGATTGAAATGTCATTACTTTTATACCATAGAAGACATAGGAAAACTCATAAATAATGAAAAAATGAAACCATGAAAACAATTTTTCGGGGTTTTCGTTGTCCCAAAAAATGCGAAAAATCAAGTTACCCACTCTGTAACGGTGCAAACATTTTTACACCATTTCTGTTATTTTCTTCATTCTGTCCTATCATTTTAAACTAAAAATTTAAATTATGTCACCCATTTCTACATTTGTTTTGCATTTTCTCAACTCCTACTTTACCTTTTGACGAAACACCACTACTGACAAAATTACTTATGAATTATCTATTTTCCTATTCGATATGTTATCGAAGTTTGCTGCAATGAAGTAAAACCACATTTTTGAAGTTGTGCACTATATTATCTTATCATTTACATCAATAATCCTTCATCTATACCAACCGTCGCTTCACTTTTACCGAACCCCGCCAGAACTCTCGTAATAAAAAACATAATATTAATTTAATTTTTTTATTGAACTCTAAAAGTTTTCTAAAACGGGTGTAGGTAGATGCATAAAAACATTATTTTACGAGATAACTCGAACATTAATACACGCTTCATACATTATAAGGTGTTACGTGCAAGTTGTGACGTCATAGTTTGAGTCCAATTTATATGGCGCGTTTTTATACCACGTGTCTAGAATGACTTTTTGACAGGTCACATTATGAAAAAGTATTAGTCGTAGAGAGAAAAATTAACCACGTTTATTTATCTATTAACATGACCTCTCTGATTATATTAAAACATTTTTTTGTGCAAGTTATCCATTAAACCTACATTGAATCCAAAAGATCAACTCTTCGTTTTTAGCACCTACGGTATGAAGAGTGTGCTTATAACAATTTTCTCTATTTTGTCGTGTCGAGTAACCTCAACTATTTCCGGATACCCAGCTCTAAGCAAACTTGTAGCAATTCAAGACTCGTCCAACTGCTGTTTAACAACTTACTCTGTGACGACGTGTCACCTAACTCCTAAAAGAAAAATTAAATTGGTATTTATAATTAAGCTACCGCTACCCACTAATGGATAGAGCCTTTAAAAAAAGGTGGTAAAACAAACTTATCTTACAACCGTCCAATGTACATCCGATGCTTTCGACGACTAGGTATGAAAAGGTAAACAGTTTCGTAAATCTTAAATTAGTGCGCGGTGTATACGAAAGTGGCGTTGGAAATTTAGAATCATTTGGACATGGACACCTAAGAGAACCAACTTATCTATCATAAAGTCTGTATTTAAGATGCTCGTCAGCTTATTTGGCCATATAATGCGCAATTCCATATTTTGAAGAAGTTTGTAATTATTAGCCAAGTAGGTGAAAAACACGCAACCCCATGCGGCTTGCATCTCGAAAAACTGAGAAAAGATCCTTAGATATGAGTGTTGACAAAAGGTAAGGTTACTGAAAAGTACGTTTCAAAGTCATGCTTCGAAAAGGTTACTGGAAGAGCTTTTGTTTTATATGATAGAATACAGCGTACCTCATTCCTTAGAGCGCAGGTTAGCGGATGACTTATTAAATTATAACAGAGCTATACTATACAGTGGAGTTAAGTAAACATAAAACCTTTCGGTCTCATGGATCCATCGAAAGTCCAACCCGGAGTTCGTCATGTAGATACAATTTATCTTTAGCAACAGCTTAACAGTCGACGATATGTTTAGATTTATTGTTTTGGCAAGATTCAAACCAGTTCTTGAATGTCAGAACATAACAACCTAAATCCTTTATCTAGTAACTACGCGATAAGCTAAATTTATTTCTCAATGCAATTGCTCGTAAAGTATTCTTTTTTCTGAAAACACATTGTGTGGAAAGGGCACGCGTTAAATAAAACACTGCTGAAATCCTTTTTTTCACGTGTGAAAACAAGTAATTTTTAATTTTTGAGCAATGACTATTTTATGATACACGTGCTCAAAGTAGGTTATTACGAATAAGGGCCACAGAGTGAAAACACGAGCGTAGCGATTTTTTTCAGTGGCACGCATTCGTAATTCGGACCTTTTACGCTCACGTGTCATACAACATTGTTCAATGTATTTTAAAAGGAAATAAAAAAAAATTTGTTCACTGAAGTGAAAGTAGTTTTTTTTACACGGGATCTTTTACACGAGGCAAAGGTGTACGTATATACAGCCAAGTAAT
Source organism: Yponomeuta malinellus (assembly GCA_947308005.1). Classification (NCBI taxonomy): domain Eukaryota; kingdom Metazoa; phylum Arthropoda; class Insecta; order Lepidoptera; family Yponomeutidae; genus Yponomeuta; species Yponomeuta malinellus. The sequence continues at coordinate 5,452,877 of OX371006.1, read as the reverse complement.
GTGTACGTATATACAGCCAAGTAAATCCAAACTCCATGGTGCATGAATTGCGTGGCGCAAGGCAAAACAATGACGAAGGAAAAAAGAGCCTATTAAATAACATATGAAAGAGTCTCCACTGTGAAATAAAGATGAACATAGGGTGGAAGATAAAGTTATGCAACAAACGAAATTAAATGAAATTAATATAGTATGACTAAATATACGACTATATACAGAGAAACGTATATCAACCATCATCCAGGCCGTGGTATGATGACATTGTCAAGGCCACCAGTAGTTGTAGCAGGAAGTGACTGAAACCACACATGAAACCACATAATACCCTGAGAAGGCAACCTATAGAAAATCTTGATACAAAGTCGTGTGGAGCTTTTAATTTTATTCTTAATGACTCAGTGTTGGTTTGAATCCACTTGACCTAGAACAGGCTACGAGTAAAATCGAATAGATGCTTAGTAAGCTTTGCCCTTAGATCTTTAAGGTTCAGTTTAGTTTCTCTTGATCAATGATTGGCTAAAACTGGCTCGATATCTGGTTAGATATTTTCTTGGCCTTTGGGTTCAGTATAACTTTGATTTTTTATAACCCTTATAAGCAGTAAAGTGATAAAACTGACAAAAATAATGTGTGACATAGGGTAAGTGTACCAGTAAATGAACCCTTAAGAAAAATTTCAACTTTGAATCTTAATAAAAAATAGATTTATAGTACTCTGACATTCTGAAGTATATCAAGGTCACCATTAAGTATTCTGGATTTATTAAAACAAGATTTTAGAGTTGAGGGGTATAAAAGCAAACTCAACTCTGTCCACTTTTTGAATATTTTAACCTGTGAATGTAGTTTTGCTCTATGACTGATTGTCTTTGGACTATGAACATACATCACCTGCAAATGCGACTCAATCCCGTGTTAATTTAGCCTATAAAAACGCGGTTAAATGCAAAATCAACTCTGTCCAGAGTTTGTTACAAGCAAAATTGATTCTGTCCTATTCGACCAATCAGAAGTCGTCATTTGATTGAAAACTGTCATGGCGATCTTAGCTGATTCTGGAACTTTTCGAGGTGGATGGTGCTTTATTTGATTAAGGATTTTAAGGAAAAGTCTCAGTATTCTAGTGTTTTCGTGTATAAAAATGGAAGTTAACGTAGAAGAGGTTACACCGAACAAAGCGAGGAAGAGGACTCGCAATCCTAAAAACTGGAAAAGAGCGGTGGAAAAGGAGGCACGGTAAGTACCGATAGCCAAAAAAATATAAATACTTTAGTCGTATGTCTTCGCCAACCCATTTTATTTTTCTTTGCTGTTAGGTATTTCATAGACTGTTTCGGCTTACATTTTATGTGATGCACTTTTAATACGGAAAAATAAAAAGTTTCAATGTTATCCCCCCTCGGGGATAACGGGCGTGAGTTTATATTGCTATTATTATTGTTATGTCATAAAAAAATGTAAGACGAGACAGTCTATGAAATACCTAAACTAGTCAAAAGTTTTTCAGTTTGCGGTTTGAACCATTCTACTGCTTTTGAAGGTGACTACTATATTTAAAATTTAATTTACTTTGTTATAGATACGAACCAAAACTTTTACCAGCAAGGCCTCGTTGCTGTCATAACTCCGAAAGTTATAAATGTGCCACTTTAGAAATGGCAGACATTATGGCATTTTTTAGAGCTTTTTATGATTTAAAAAGTAAACCAGAACAGGACGCATTTTTGTTGAAATATTGCGAAGTGAAAGAAATTCAACGACGACGAGCTAGAGGAGATCGTTCAAGACAACCTGCCCAATATTCAACAAAGTTATTTGTCAAGAAAATTAACAGAAACCGGTTGATTCCTGTTTGCCAAAAGACGTTTATAAACATTTTGCATATCACAGTCCACAGGATTCGTCGTGTCGCCAAAGTTTATCATTCGACTGGAAGTACTGTGAAAGAAAACAGGGGTGGAGACCACACTTCACAGAATAATAAAATGAAACTATTGGCCGTAAAAAGATTCATCAAATCGTTTAAATGTTTAGAATCGCACTATTGCCGATCGTCTGTAGAGCGGAAATATTTACCATCCACTTTGAATATTCGAAAGATGTGGAGAATGTTCAGTAACCAGACAGCATTGAGGGTAAAAGAATGCTACTTTCGTCGAGTATTTAATAGTTGTTTTAACATTGGGTTTGGCTCACCAAGGACTGACACATGCTCAAAATGCACTGAACTAGGAGAAAAAATTAAGACTGAATCCGATGCAAGTAAGAAAAATACACTGATAATAGAAAAAAGAGTACACAATTTGAAAGCGAAGGCTTTCTATCGACTTTTGAAAGAACAAAAACATTGCATGATGACTTTCAGTTTTGACTGTCAAAAGAACCAGCCATTACCCAAGGTACCCGATCAGGCTGCCTACTATAGTAGGCAGTTATATATTTATAATTTTGCGATAGTGTTATCACTTCCATCTGGTAAGCTAGACAAAGAAACAGTATTTTTGTATTCTTGGACAGAAGACGAATACAAAAAAGGAGCAAACGAGATTGCATCAGCGGTTTTTCATAGACTGAATGCTACTGAAATACCAAGTCACATCAGTACAATAAGATTGGTTGCAGATGGATGTGGTGCGCAAAATAAGAACAGCATCATGATGGGTATGTGTGCTACCTGGCTCACTAATGCTCCAAGGCATGCGAAATGTATTGAATTTATTTTCCCCATCCCTGGACATTCGTTCCTGCCTGCGGACAGAGTGTTTGGTGTTATAGAGAAAGAACTTAAACAAAAGGAAGAGATCCTTACCCCAAACCAGTACATAGAAACGTTTGAGAACCGCGGAAATGTAATAAAGTTAAATCCAAATTTGGATTGGAAAACAGGCCTCAATGACATTATCAAACCACCTGGAAGCTGGCACTTTCAGTTTGCCACTTGCAAACGTTACTATTTGTTGAGGACAGACAATAACAAAATTTTGGTGAGAGGGGAAGAAAATTATAACAGTGACCGTGGTGTATACAAATCCATATTAAAAAAACAGAGATCCTTTCTCAACTTTGAACCTGCCGAAATCGAGAAGGACAAAGTAATTTTAAAAGATGCAAAATTAAAAGACGTTGGCAATCTATTAAGAAAGCATTTTGGAGAAGACTGGAAGTCACTACCAAATTTAATTTACTATAAAAAATTGGTCGAAAATCCTTCCAGGAGCTCAGAAGAAGCGGATGATCCTGTAGAAATGTGTGAAGTAGCACTCCCGGTTTCTGATTTATGTATATAGAAGTAACCGAATAAAAATAAGGAACCTAAAGAGAATTCGTGGTCACTGGGGTGAACATAACTATTCAGGAGATATGCTGCAAGACTAGAAGACGAGTCCAGAGGAGCCTTGGTGTCTATTGGAACATTATTATTAAAGAAGTTCTCGAGGGACGTCACAATATGTACAATAGTAAATAAATAATAGTAATAAATTCTTTCACCTTTTCTAATACTCATTTATTTTTTAATATGCACACACACTTAATTAACTAACAAAAGTAGGTAGGTACAATAATATAATTTGGCAGCTTTTTTTGCAGTTAGTACTCATTTTCATATAGTATGCAAAAGCACCTCTATCCTATCAAGTTACAAGCAAAACCACCTCAGTCCTATCAGGTTAGAAGCAAAAGAGCCTGTGTCCGAAGGTTAAAAGCAGACTTGCCTTTGTCCATTTTATTTATGCTAATTAAAGCGTATATTCGAATGCTTTAAGCATTTTAAATCAACTTTTGAATATCATAGACTTCATTTTAATTAATTAAATAAACAAACTTTGTCTATTACCGCTATTGACTAAAAAACTGAATTTCGCTTATAACTCAATTTGACACTTCATGGACAGAGTCGGTTTTGCTTTTACACCCCTCAGTTGTATTTAGCACAGTTATCAAGATATGGGGAAAAATATCCGAAAATACCCTAAAACACCAGTGAATGAACGGCATTTTCCAGTAAATGAACGCAATAAAACCCAGTAAATGAACACAAATAAAATGTTTATTAAAGTTTTAAAAACATATGTCAGAACACATTTAACAATTTTTAAACATTTTTAATTGTTATAGTTTAGTCACCAATTAATTTAAAATTAATAAGTGACTGCAAACACTCACTCTTCCCTTAAAAAAACAACTATAAGTAACTTAGAGTAATCAGACTTCAAACTTATTATGTTAAAACTTTCATTTTTTAACAATTACCTGACAAAGCATCATAAATCTTGACTTAATTATTAAAATAATTATTAAATCTGAAAATTTCAATATCAAAATGTTTTGGAACAAATATGTATAGGATTCACATTAAAAACAACATTTATTTAAAAGAGATTTTTTAAAAACCTTTTTTTTTGTTTCATTGAGTCAACATGTATTATTAATAAATGATTTGAAAGACTTATTCTTTGCTTGAAAAACTAAGTAACTTAAGGTAATCAGACTTCACAATTACTGAGTTAAAACTTTCAGTCTTCAGCAGTTAACTCACAGAGCATCATAATTCTTCACTTAAATTATTAACATACCTAATTATTTATCTGAAAGTTTCAGTCTAAAAATGTTTAAAAATCTAAAAATGAAAAACCGCATCGGACCCATGGTGCAACTGCGATACTCAATTTATTACAAAGTTTTGTAACAAATATATATAAGAGCAACAATAAAAGTCGTACTTATTTGAAGAGATTTATTTAATAATTTTTTTTATAGTTGTTATAAGTTACCAAAAAATTAATTATTATCAAGTGACTGCAAAGAATTATTATATTTAAGGTCTGTTTCACAATCTGCAGATAAAGTTCCGGATAAGCTATCCGCAACCAGGGCTGCCGTTTGTTCTATCATAAGCTTTCTTGAACGTATTGCTCTGTCATAAGCTTTCTTGAACGTTCCAGCAAAATTTGCAGTATAAATGTATCTTTTTTTCAGAGCAAAACTCAAATGTTTTCTCATTTATATGAGATTTGTGCCCATCAAGAAAGAGCAACACAGAAAAGTTGGTGTTGTTTTGTGCCAGCCACTCGTAAAACAGATAAAATGTCGCAGACACTATCCAGCCACTATCTGAACGACCAATATGCCAAGAATCTGGAAAATTTTGAACCACTGCTGATGGCATCCTCTTGTATGCATATACTACAAAAGGTGGCACATCCGCTCCATTTGCTGCATATGTGCACAATTCTGTTATGCACTCCTTTTCCTTTCCATTTGCGATCTCATAAGTATTTTTGAAATATTTTGGTCCAAGTATGTTTTCGGGCATGTCATGATGCCAGTTTCATCAGTGTTGAAATTACGGCTAGGATATTCTTTTATTTCCTGCAAGTTTTCATCAGCAAGAAATTCGTCCAACTCCATAAACCACTTCCTTGTGCTTTCTTCAGTAAGAGCAGCTCTTGCTTTTGATATTAGTTCGGCATTTCTTTTTGTTACATCTTGATGTCTCTTTAAAAACAATAACAGCCACTTTTTGCCAGGTCTATTATCAGTAAATTTGGATTTTCTTTGGTTTATGTCTAAGTAATATTTAACTGTATCAAAGACCTCCTCTGGGTGCATGGAATGTTATAAGCTTTACTCGCTTTGTTAATACTGGTTTCACCTCTGATGATAGCATTAAGTACTTTTCCCAGTGTCTCTTGGGTGTACCGAAATCTGCTATACGTTTTTTTGATGGGGTCCATTATGATAGCCTAAAACAATGCAACTGTAAATGTAGTAAATATGTGAGAAACAATTTTAACGTTCATTCAATGATCTAATAAAAGTTAAAACACCAATAAATGAAGTCTTTTTTTTCATAGTCCATTCACTGGATTTTTAAGACCAATAAATGAACAACTATGTTCCAATACTAGCCAAAAGATCGGAAATCGTTTTTGGAACATATTTAGCAAAAAAATATTTTAATACAATCAGCCGAAGTTATATAATGGACAAATCTTTAAAATAGCCAATGTCCCAGTGAATGAACGGCCGTTCATTTACTAGGATTTTGGCAATCTCTTGAACCAATGCATGAACCCCTATTTTATTTAAAATTTACTCATAAAAATGGATACATTTGTCTCAAAATGCAAGCATTGATTCGTCTATAACCTATATATTACCAAAAACCTATGCAAAACCTTAAAATATCACTCAAATCATTCGATAAGAAAAGCAATGTCTTACCCAATTCCTAAATTCTTGCTCATATAAAAGATTTTGCTTCACCCACGCTAACTTTTCGTCGTCGACATTTCGTAACTGAGGAGTTCACGGCACCTAAATTAAGTATTGAGAGTTTCGAAATAGTTTTGCCTATGAAAAAAATAAACGTTTTTGTGGGAGAAATGGCTTGTTTTCTTATTTTGGAGAATAACCACGTTTCGTTCATTCACTGGGGTGTGTTCATTCACTGGTACACTTACCCTAGGTATTGTCCTATTTTTTTGCTGACCGTAGTGTTTTTTAAAAATCCGTGAATGCAGTATAATAATCGCTCAGGAATTAGAGATAGAAACCACAAAATAAGTCCCAGTAGCTTTAATGGTTCAAGTTATTTCCCCTTACAGTCCCTTCTTAAATCACCACCCTGTATATCACATGGATAGGCAATATACACAAAAGTAGGCCTCTGTAAGATTCTTTTTCATTCCATTTTTAATATAAAATCCCAATAAAGTATATATTTCTATTATCTAAGTAAGTGTGGCTTTTCGAATATACTTATTTCATTTCAATATACAGGTATAAAAATGATAAATGAATTTTATTTGCAAAAATCTTGTTCGACTTATTTGGTTTCATCAAATATTTTGGTTTTTATTATGAAGTTGGTACTTTAGTTTCAGAAATTAATTCCTCGTCCTTTATTTACCTAAAAATAAACCAAACTTGCCCTAGTAGCCCTAACTAGGGAGGTAGAGAGCTTCATAAGGTGCGTGGTGGAAGCAAACTTCCCCCGCCCGGTCCTCTCTGTGTGGGCTTCGTCCAAGAACGTTTTACCCAATGGACACGACACAGTTGACGTTTTCCTAGTTTCCCCGCGTGCCACTTACCTACCGAGTAAAAATGAACACGGTCCTGATTTTGTCTTATCAGTATGACGTGAGAGATTATAGAGAAAACTTCAGAAGAAAAGTGCAAAAAAATATACGAAATGCGCCCTATTATTCTGTAAAAATGAAAACAACAAAACAGTTAATGCTTCTTATAACTCGTAACTTTGATTTTATGCATCTGTAAGCGGTATTTCTTTGGTAAATTAATAAAACGTGCATCGTAAACAACATATAATACGCCGAAATAAAAATGGTTCCTGCTTAAGGCTATTTATGCCACTTTCCCATTAGCTGCAGTTAGTGGTGTAATATTGTTCATTCAGGCCTCATTCTGTTCTTTTTGGGTTTTTTTTCCTTGCGATAGGGTTTGACACAGTCGATAAAATCTTTCGATGTTTTAATTGACTTCTAAACATGACGTAGAAATCATTATTATCTTACTTAAATATCCATAAAATATTCGTCGGTGTTTTATTTAAAACGTTTTAAAGATTACCAGTTGATCAAGCTATCAAGAAAAGCAAAAAAATAGTTGGTATCAGTTCATAAGGAACATTAATTTCAAACCGAATATTTACAAAACGCAAAAATCAGTGCAGGCTATACGGAGTTTCCTCTAAAATGTATAGAGGGAAATGCGTTTTAACGGAAATTATTGTTTGTATTTTACCAACAACTTTTGTTCTATGATTTCAAATTTAATTTTACCAAATGTCAGGGTTAATATAATTTCACTTATTAAATTTGCGCTTATAGGATAGCAACTTTGACGTTCATTAAGTAAACATTCCGTTTTTATAACGAATAAAAATATTTGAATTGAATTGAATTGAATTGAATTGAATTGAATTGAATTGAATTGAATTGAATTGAATTGAATTGAATTGAATTGAATTGAATTGAATTGAATTGAATTGAATTGAATTGAATTGAATTGAATTGAATTGAATTGAATTGAATTGAATTGAATTGAATTGAATTGAATTGAATTGAATTGAATTGAATTGAATTGAATTGAATTGAATTGAATTGAATTGAATTGAATTGAATTGAATTGAATTGAATTGAATTGAATTGAATTGAATTGAATTGAATTGAATTGAATTGAATTGAATTGAATTGAATTGAATTGAATTGAATTGAATTGAATTGAATTGAATTGAATTGAATTGAATTGAATTGAATTGAATTGAATTGAATTGAATTGAATTGAATTGAATTGAATTGAATTGAATTGAATTGAATTGAATTGAATTGAATTGAATTGAATTGAATTGAATTGAATTGAATTGAATTGAATTGAATTGAATTGAATTGAATTGAATTGAATTGAATTGAATTGAATTGAATTGAATTGAATTGAATTGAATTGAATTGAATTGAATTGAATTGAATTGAATTGAATTGAATTGAATTGAATTGAATTGAATTGAATTGAATTGAATTGAATTGAATTGAATTGAATTGAATTGAATTGAATTGAATTGAATTGAATTGAATTGAATTGAATTGAATTGAATTGAATTGAATTGAATTGAATTGAATTGAATTGAATTGAATTGAATTGAATTGAATTGAATTGAATTGAATTGAATTGAATTGAATTGAATTGAATTGAATTGAATTGAATTGAATTGAATTGAATTGAATTGAATTGAATTGAATTGAATTGAATTGAATTGAATTGAATTGAATTGAATTGAATTGAATTGAATTGAAGTACTAATGTCGCATCTTCCGGTAAATCATTGTTTTAAACAGAAGTATGTATATCCATTCTATTTATCATATCTCTATGTATAAAAATGAATTGCCGTTCGTTAGTCGCGCTAAAACTTGAGAACGGCTGGACGGATGTAGCAATTTTTTTTATTGGTGAAAGTCAAGGTCAAAAACTATTATTGACGTATATCGGGTATTAATTTTATTGACAATAACTCTTCTTTTCCAATACAGCATTTGCTGCATTCGGATTGAATGTACTGTTATGCACCCCTGGAAGTACACGGACCAAGGATACCAAAATAAGACTATCATATTTTAATATTTCAGTCGCATTGCATGAAGTGGCATTGAATTCAAATTACAAAGGAAGAGACAGACATTATGTGGTGTCTAAAAAAAAATCTTCAAAATCAGTTCATTAGTTTCATCAGATACAGCCTGTGAAAAAAATTGGTAACCTGATAACTATTTCTTCTGTAGGTATCGGTAATAAACCATACATTCCTACAATCTTTAGGTGAGAACGGTATTTTTTTAAGCTTTTGCTTATTTGAAGTAATAGTTCAATTATTTATACCAAAGAAACGTTTTTATTTATTTAGGTTATCCATACAATTTTCCACTTTTCAGTAAAAAAATAAGTTTAGGGATTCCATGAGATTTACTAAGTTCTCGGTGGTCAGTTTTAAAAACCACTAATAAAATGATTGCGAGAATAAGAAGAAACATTTTGCAAAAAAATCTTTTAAAAAAATGTTATTTTCTTATAACATTTGCTTTAACTCAGTCCTAACATTGAATATAAATATAAATAAAAAAAATGGAAGTAATGGAAAGCAAACTGTTTTAGAGAAATAAATACATATATTAATAACTACTTATTTGATATTTGTTTTTGCCTTCAAACTACTTATTATTTAAAATTTATTACATAAAATTATTAAATTTCCGTTTCCCTCATTCATTCATTTCGTTCAATCATCAGTCACTTAACGATAATATTTTTATCGACTTTTCCAAGCTCTTATACCTAGTCCAACATAGGATGATCTCTGACAGCTGTCAGTGTCAAAACACGCCTATGAAGTATCGTATTTTTCGACGGTAAAATGTATAGAGACAATTTAAATACTTTATTGGCAAATAGTGACGTGCTACACTTATCGTAAGACAAGTTATCGATCTTGACTCGAAACATATAATAGAATATTGATGATATTTTGTAAATAAAATAGATTGCAAACAACAAGGTAAATGAAATAGAAATACTATTAAAACAACGATAAAAAATAGCAAACTGAATTTTTAACGAGTGGCGCTTCATGGGCGCTCCACACTCGCGCGTGAAACAATAATGAAATCCCATTCATCCATTCATGCATGTTTCGCGGGCTTTGCGCGTGAGTGTGTAGAGTGGGCTTCACCGCGCCATGCCGCCATCTTGTTTGATTGCATTGCATCTGCCATTCTGCCATCTAGTTCAGTACGAGTGCCAACGCCTTGTATACGCCACGTGTTTTCATTCAGTCTCCATTCGGTTATCGTTATTGTTATTAATTTGTTGAGTTTTGCTGTTATTTGTTTGTCAAGTTTGTTCTGTTTTTGGATACAGTATGCCAAAAAGAACAAAGAAAACTGTTTTAACACGTTCACGCTAACATAACAATGTCGAAGTACTATGCGGTGAAGCACATTGATTTTTCATACAAAGGGAATGGTCGTCTAGTGACGTTGTGCAAATAGGTAGCAACATAAAAGCTATCATATATTGCACTGACGTCCTACGCCGTCGACGTATATGGACGCATGTGCTCTGTAGAGTAGATAAAAGTCTATGCGACCGCTAACAACGTATTATAACGTCGACGTATATAGACGCATGTGCTGTACAGCGTACACAAAGATATACACAACTCCCAACAACGTATTATAGCGTTGACGTATATAGACGCTTGTGCTGTACAGAGTAGACAATAATATACGCAACCGCTAACAACGTATAACAACGGTGACGTATAAAGACACCTGTGATGTAGAAAAAAGACAAATACGTCTTCAACAGCTAACAACGCTTAATAGCGTTGACGTGTATAGGCGCCAGCGGCAAAAAGCATAAACGAATATACGTTTGATAATTAACAACGTCGTATCACGTTAGGATTATATGAAGGTTTTGTAGGGTATGAGGGCAAGGATTTAGGTTAGGGGCCTAGTTGGATTGATTAAAACGACAAATTAATTAGTTAAACGGGCATCAAAGTATTTATTTTTCTATTACTTAATTATATATTTTGTCTTAGGTATGCAGTTCTTGGTACATAATAATAAACCAAATTTTTAACACTTTAATTTGTAGTAAACTCAAATTTAAAACTTAATGGTAACTCCTTAACCATTATTTAATAAGTGAAGGTAAGATTTGGTCACATTATTTGTCAAATATTATATTATTATATTTTTAGTGGATGGTACAATAATCACATAGGTAGTCATTAAACGAATGCTTTTTATCCGTTACAGTCATCCTAAGAATCACTTTGTCTTAATAAAGTTTTTGGTTCGTTTGTATCTTATCAAGAAAAATATCTTGGGAACTTATAGACCCAATACTATACTTACGACTACAAATGACTCACAGGAGCATAAATGTCGCATAAATCAACAATCAAATTTGAAAAAAAAATCCTACCTGTAAAATAGATATCTAAATTATGCAATACTGTGCAATACCTATGTACTCATAATCTAGCAAAGCAATTATTTAGATTAATCAAAATAAACAACAATCAGTCTTGATAAGTATGTACCTAGCCATATAACCTGAAAATAATAGAGTAGGAACTATCATTTTATCAAGAAACACATTTTGGGAATTTATAGAGCCAGACTTTACTTAGGACAAATGACTCACAAAAACTAAAAATACCAAAAACTATAGTAACAATACGTAAATAGGCATCTAATAGCTATCTAATAAATAATTTAGCATAGCAATAAATCAGTCTTGATTATGCCAGTCTTCAAAGCAAATTGCACAAAGTGCTGGTTTATCTGGACAGCCCTTGCACCGAAGGCCTGTCTCCCTTCTAACCTTCTTTTTGGTACACATTTTACATTTCATGTAATTTTTGTTTTTCGTCGATCCAGGTTTCAATGGAATTTTTTCAGGCCAGTGGCCACTACCAGTATAATTTTCATTGTTGCTAGTAGATGGATTGCCATCGCTGCTCATTGCTGTTGTGCTTGGGCCAAGATTGGAGAAGGTGGCTGTATATGTGGCTTTGGGTCCAAGGATGGTGAAGGCAGCTGTGTGTGCAGTGCTGGGTCGAGGGTTGGCGACGGCACTGCACTCGTGGTGTTGGGTCAACGTATTGTGGAGGCAAATGCTCAGTGACCAATGATTGTGCAGGTGGCTGCACATGAGTCAAGCGTGGAGAAAGCAGCTGCGCGTGTGATGTTGCGTCCACGGATGACGAAGACGTCTGCGCATGTGGCTTAGGGGCCAAGTATGGCATAGATGATTGCACATTCGGCGTAATTTTCAATGGTGGACATGGAAGCGTTAGGAGTAAAGATGGCGAAGGCGGCTTTTCAGTGTTGGCTTTTCGGCTTTTGCGTTTTGCGGTCAAAGATAATGAAGACGACTGTATGTTCTCTTTTGGATCTAGAGCTTGGACTTGCGATATCTCATTATTTTTCGCACTTTTGGAGTTTTGCAAGAGTGTCAGCGATTGCTCTCCTATATCTTCAAGATTATCAAGCAAATAGGTGTCCTCCAAAATACCATCTCCCACATTTCTTCGCAACATTTCAGAGTATTAGCATATTAGCAATACTGTTTTGATTGCAATCTGATTGTTTCGGACCTCGCTTTATTTTTTTTCTCATAGGCTGCTTGCTTGTACTGCATTTTCTTTTGTGAGAGTCAAAAATGCTTTCGGAACTTGAACTTGAACAGTCTAAATCCTCAGAGGTATTATGAGAACCCTCTGATGTGGTATCTGATGAAGATTCATTTTCAGGAGTAGAAATGTTGGCAGATGGAATCTTTTTTATACGGGTTAATGACGTTTTTGGCTGTTTGCCTTGGGAAAAACTCAACTTACAGGAGCTGTCATCTTCGTCGTCACAAAGTGGATCATAATCGAAATCCGAGCCATGCTCGCCATCATCTTCAAAAGGGTCAGGGGTCGTTTCTCTGGATGACAGGAGACTCGAAGACTTTCATGGAAGATTTCTGCTGCTTTTTCTTGGTATTATCCATCTACAAAAACGTAAAACACAAAAAGATTATTTCCAAATACATTCACAGCAATAAGTATCATAATATAAACGTATATTATTCAAAATACTTACGATTTCATTTATTTGTATGATACAAATGCGTGACAATAGGAACAGCGCACGCGCTCTTCGTGCGCTGGGCACAGGTCAACTGAATCGAAGGACAACTTACCGGCGCATGGCGTACAATGACGTTGTGCGCAAACAAAGTGGGTACATCGTGCCAGGTTGGGTAGTTCTCAAATATAACAAAAAGTCGATGCAGTGTCGCACTACAGTTTTAATAATTTGATGTGTCGTAGCACAGCAACAGAACTCTTTGTTACTAATATGGCAAGGCGCCGTACTATAACGTTGTGTTTTAAAACAACGATCTTTGTCGGGCGTCATCATGCGTTGTGCCACAACGAATCTATCAATATATGACGTATAGCAACGTTGTTCGCATGAACGTGTTAAATAGTGAAAGCCGGGAGTTTGTGATTCGCTTGCGCGAATACTTTGAACGCGAGAGTCAAAATGGCGGACCGTTGTTGCCATTAACACAAGCGTGCAACAGAGTTGCTGATGCTCTGGGAATCGGGATTGCTACAGTGATTCGTGTCAGCAGAGAAAAGTATGGTGAGCAATCATCTGCGACAACGACGACAGAGGAAAACGAAGAGCAAAAACTGTCGACGCCAAATAAAAAAAGGAAGAGGACGTGTCCAATATCAAAAATTGACGATTTTGATGCCGCAGCAATCCGGAACCATATTTATGGGTACTACACGCGTGGAGAGTTACCAACACTCAGAAAACTACAAACATCTCTTGAAGACGCTGAATTATTTAAAGGTGGCCACTCGTCGTTAGCCAAAACACTAAAAAGCATCGGGTTCCGCTACAAAAAAAGTGACAAAAGAAAAATACTAATGGAGCGGACAGATGTTGCGCTCAAGAGAATTGATTTTCTCCGAAAAATTAAAGAGATCTCAAACTGGGACAAAGTGGTTTTTCTGGACGAAACGTGGCTAAACGCAAATCACACAGTTTCAAGATCTTGGACGGATGACACAGCTGAGTCAACTACAAAAGTGCCCGAAGGCAAAGGGCAAAGATTAATTATAACACATGCTGGGACGTCGTCTGGCTTTGTGCCGAATTGTTTGCTGGCGTTTAAATCAGTAAAGACCACCGAATATCATGAAGAAATGGATTTCGAAAGATTCAAAAAGTGGTTTTTAACTCTTTTGGAAAACCTGAAAGAACCGCATACCATCGTGATGGACAATGCATCGTACCACTCCGTACAAAGAGATAAAGCACCAACGTCAAGCAACCGGAAATTGGATTTAATTTCGTGGCTGCAAAGCAAAGGTATAGAGGCCAACGAAAAGATGTTGAAAACTGAATTACTACGATTGGTCCGTATACACAAACCCCGTACTCCAACATACATCTTGGATGAAATAGCAAAAGAAAAGGGCCATACTGTAATTCGGCTACCTCCATACCACTGCCAGTACAACCCGATAGAGCTGATCTGGGCTCAAGTCAAAGGTAAACGTGCTTATGTGTTTCTTTCACCATCGCTCGCATTTCTCTCGTTTGCTTAAAAAAAGTCAATTAGATTAATATTTGTAATTTATTGTACTCACATAAAATTATAATCAAATACATTTTGATAGCATAGGAAGATAAGAATGTAAAAATATCTCATAAAACATCAATTAGCTAATAAAACATCGATTAGCTATTAAGACATCTCTTCCAACAAGCCATGGTGTGTTTTATATGTATTTTATTTCTTTGTTACAGGTTACGCAGCCAGACATAATACAACACCGCCTTTTACAGCAAATAAAATGCTGAAGTTACTGAAGGATGCATGTGACAGTGTCACATCGGACAATTGGAAGAAAGACATAGACAGAACAAGAAAAATTATGGAAGATGATTGGGAGCGTGACGTACGATTCGACCAATCTACCCAGGAACTGATTATAAATCTACAAGACTGCTCCAGCGAGTCAGAATCAGACTTTGATGATAGTGATTTGGGCTGTGAACCGATTTAACAAGAATAAAAACATGTTACAACATCCTTTGGTTTGATTTGCTTGAAACATTCAGAAACTTTGGTTAGAATATCGATAATTTATTTCGACATTATCCCCATGCCTAGTAAAGTCACAGTGACAAGCTGTCAGAGATCATCCTATGTTGGACTAGGTATAAGTCATAATTTGACATTGACAGCTACCTCCCGCCCCCCAAAAAGTGGTCGTCTGTGTTTTCCTACAAAGTTTCGGTCAGGTCATATCCTTGGCTAAAACATCCTTGGCTTCGTCCCGTCCCCTTAGTACATTTTATATGAAAGTGAATTTGATTAATGGCGCGTCTTTTCCGCGCGTCCGCCCCACGTCCCATTTGTGGCTCGCGCCTTACAGATTTTCACAACAAACTCGGTAGTTTTTTTAAAATGTTGTTGGCAACACTGCCTTCAGGCGAATGCAATGAAACTACCTAACCTATCTGTCAAATACTGTCAATTTCTATTGGAAGAATGTTTGATCGAGGTTGTTTTATTGGAAATAAACTCAAATTTTGTCGGTAAAATCAATAAATGCTCCGCCAACATAATCAACCAACACGAACACTGATCTGTCCAAACGAGGTGGCTTATGCAACTTTGTGTGATAAAAATAGACCGAAGCTAGCGCCCACCAAAACACCTGATAACAATAAATAGAACCCGAACGAGCAACATGTTTACGTTCTAGCGGTCCATGGTGATGTATAAGGTCACTCGCGGTCATGCTCGCCTAAAGAGGACCAAGACATGATTCACGGTTCAGGGTGTAAGGTTAATTAATAGATAGGAGCGACGTCAGTAGGTACCATTGCAATGCGTGGTGACTAAGATCGCCCTCAGCGCTTGGGCATTGACTTGCTGATAAAAATCCGGTTGTTCGGTGACTAATCGGCGATCGCGATGATCGAGAGTGTCTCGCGGCGTGCATTCAGCGGCTCGAGTGGTACATACAACGTTCGCGCATCCGAGCTCGCGCGCGAAAGTAAACTGAACATTCTTAATGTGACCGTGGTGTTTCTTGACGACACACAGCAGGCGTTCCAGATTGAGGTAGGTTCTGAAGGGTCTGCTTAGCTTCATAAGCAACCTATATAAGTCCCACTGTAGGGCACAGGCCTTCTCTCAGAGAGAAAGAGAGAGAGAAGGCCTGTGCCCTACAGTGTTCTTAGCTTGAACATACCTTATTGTCTAACACAGTGCCTTTGAACTGTTCATATACATATTATGTATAATATGAACTCTGTGAAGTCTCAGGCCCATGTTAGGTTCTTCCGTATGTCTATGTGTGCTAGGTAATTAACATTATTATGTTATCTGATGTTAAACCAGTTTATTATGAGAATTTGTCCATGGTCTGGGATTCCCAGGGAAATACAAAAACTTGCCAAATTTCTCGCTACTCAAAGTATGCAAGGGGATTGAAAAACAAAGGATGTCATAAGATTGATACCTTCAGTCTGTCTATGTATGTACATGATGTGATGTCCCTATTCCTTATTTAAGCCATATTTTAAGAAATACAATATCCTGTCCCTGCGGGCCTTATATATCTTAGAAGTAGCTCTATTTGTCAAATCCAACCAAGACATTATTAAACAGATCTCAGTCGTAAGTAATAGATTACATCGTGACACAAGTAGAGTATGTATCCGTAGGGCAAATACTGCTCTATTGCAAAAAAGTATATTCTGTATGGGACCTACAATTTATAATAAACTACCTAGCGACTTAAGAAAACTATGTTATTGGACAAATGCTATTACAGTGTAGCGGATTTCTTGACCGAAAGATAATGGCGTAGACGTAAGTCTGGCATAATTATACTGACTTTTATTATGTAATTAATTTCTTTATTGTATTTTTCTTGACATTTGAAATTTTCATGTAATTGTGTATAATAAGTACTTATGACAATATCTTTATCTTTATTTCTTCAACTCTATATGCCTCACATGTTCTCTTCACAATGATTCGTTGATTTTTCTTTATTTTGTTTGTTTACTTGTTTACTCTGTGTTTCTGTGACAATTTGATTAAATGTCTTCTTTCTATTCCTGGTGATAACTTATTTAAACTTACATATCCACATCTCTGAAATAATGTTATTGATATCTCATTAATGTCTCTTAAAAGCTAAAAAAATCACTGACCAACAGCACTACCCATTCATTTGGGTATGGACATAATAATATTAACTTATTTCACCTTTTTTTATGTATAAGATTGGCCAGTCTCCTAGATGTAGGCAAAATGAAACAAATTTGATATTTTAATAAAGAATGGATACAAAATGTCTGGCCTGCCGGCATGCAATGACCAATTAATGTTGAGGAAGCAAAAGTAATCTGTCAGGATCGTAGCAAGTAGCAGTCCCTGCTCTCTGCCTACCCCTCTGGGATACAGGCGTGAGTTTATGTATGTTTAAAAATTTCCATGTTTGGTAAACTTGGGCCTTCTGTGCATCTACGCTACATCATTTATTTAGTGTTTAGTCACAACTCGTACCAAGTGAAGTGACCACTCAGATGCTGTAGTGCCTGTGACACATTTTTTAGATGGAGCAGATTGCATTGTCAAAACGTTCAATGTATTTTGGTAATTGAAAGTATTTTATAGTGTACTGGTCCCTTATTAATGTCTAGCCAACCTAGGTATGTTGATGATGTTTCATCGAAGCACTGACGTTGCAAGCCCAGTGAACATAACTAGAAGCAAATGTCTCATATGAAACATCATTGGCGTCCTGGGGGTAACCGCAATCGCACAATATGGTCAAAATAACTGTGCACCTCACTGGAGTCTGATGCTCCTTCCGTTTCGCCCTTCACATCACGCTTACCCCATCACACTCACCCGATTGATCAATATGGTTGACTTCACTGATATGTATCTCCATAAATTGGTTAATTTATTTTGCACACCATACCAGACTGCCAATGTGACATCATCGAACTAGATGTACAGATATTGACTGTGACTGGGATATACATAGCATTTCTTTTTTTTTTTCAGAAAAAAGCCAAAGGTAGTCAGCTTCTTGACCAAGTGTTCCAGCACCTGGAACTTGTTGAGAAGGACTATTTTGGGTTGCAGTTCACAGAGAATGGTTCACCGCCAAGCGCCACTAACACTGAGATTACAGTAAGTTACACTGTATTGTAAAACAATTTGTACACTATCTTTGTGCAATAAACAATTAATAATAATAATAATTTTAGTAGCAAGTGGGTACCAGTACCTTTCCGAAAGAGTGTAAGCGCTGAGAGAAAGCTAGCTAAAATCCTTTACTCTGAGCTCAGTTTCAGCAGCTTTCAATGGAGATCTGTAGACTAATGTTGGTGTTTTTCTGGCTGGCTTGTTTCTAACACGTCGGTGAAGAAGCAAGTGGACGGCAGTGCCCAATTCTGGGTAGCTATCTACTTCTGCCCCTCGTATGAGTGTATGCGCTATTAGAAAGCTAGCTAGAAACTTTAACTTTCGGGTCAGTCTCCATGAAGCCATGAATGGAGACCTATATACTGATATTCATTTTTAGGGTTCCGTACCCAAAGGGTTTACTTCGCTGTCCGTCCATCTGTCACTAGGGTGTATCTCATGAACCGTGATAGATAGACAGTTGAAATTTTCACAGATGATGACTAAAAATAGAATAAAGTAAATATTTAAGAGGGCCTCCTATACAACAACCGTGATTTTTTTGCAGTTTTTTGCTCGATATTAATAACAGCAACAGACGCTTGAAATATTCAAATTTTGTATAGATAATGGTACGGAATCCTTTGTGCGCGAGTCCGACTCGCACTTGCCCGGTTTTTTTCCCAGTGCTTCCTCAATTCCATCAAGTCAGTGGGCGCAAATGCCCAGCTCTGGCTAGCCATCCGTTTCTGCGCCTCGTATGAGTGTACGCGCTATTAGAGATCTAGTCAGTTTAGAAGCTGTACACTGATCATTATTTCCTTTCCAGCGCTGGCTCGATTCCAGCAAGTCAGTGAAGAAACAAGTGGGCGCCAATGCCCAGTTCTGGCTAGCCATCCGTTTCTACCCTCCCGAGCCGTCGCGTCTCGCTGAGGAGTACACACGCTACCTGCTCTGCCTTCAGCTGAGGAAATTGGTGTTGGATGGAAGGATGACGGCGCCAAAGAACACGATGCTGCTCCTCGCTTCGTTTACTGTACAAGGTATGGTTTGTTTTCATTCTTTTCTCATTTAAAAGATCTATCTTTGTTTTGTGCAGCAATTTAGATGTACATTCCGTCACAAACATAATGGTATATTGGTTGCCATTTAGTTCGGTTACACTGTGAATGGCGTGAACTGGTTAGTTCCTTAGTGTGTTCGCGTTTAATGCTTGCTTGAACTGGTTCGTTCCTCAGACTTTTCCTTAAATACTAAATAATCAGTCGATAAACAGCCCACTGTTGGGCATAGGCCTCTTCTCTTTCGCGCCATCCTATCCGGTCGTTTACTAGTCTCGTCCAATGTTTTCCAGCTGCCTTCACAACGCTTTTACTACTCAGGATATATATTTTTTTACTTTGTATCCAAAGCCTTCATGAAAGTGATACAGAAGTAGTTACTAAATAAACTAGAGCACCTATTTGGTGCAAGCCAGAGGTGACAAGTTCAAGTATTCTCGGCATTGTACTTATCTTGACAAGGAGACCAATTACAATAAATCCCGTAGTTTATTATAATTGGCTTCACTTCCATTGGTTATTTTATTATAATAAATGGTAAAATTTTCAAATTATTATTGAATTACTAGCTGACTCGGCAAACGTCGTTTTGCCATATTAATTAACCTACAACCTATTCTCAGACCTAACGAATATACACAAAAAAAAATCATAAAAATCGGTGAAGCCGTTTCAGAGATGTCCGATAACAAACACTGTGACACGAGATTTTTATATATTTATTAGGTGAATTGACAAGTAATATTTAACTGCCGCTACATATTTGCGTTTGCGAAAAAAATACCAACATTTTTCATTTGTACATACCTACATAAACTCGCACCTGTGTCCCTGTGTCTTTCGCTTCATCAACATTAATTAATCGCTGTATCTGGCGTGTGTCGAAGTTTTAAAATTACACTAACCCACCTATTTTTTTTTCTTCCCCAGCCGAGTTAGGCGATTTCAACATATCTGAGCACCCGCCAACCTACCTCTCTGAGCTCCGTCTGCTACCGAAACAGAGCTCAGAAGACGAACGACGAATACGGGAGCTCCATAAGCTGCATAAGGGTCAAGCGCCGGCCGACGCCGAAGCTAACTTCCTAGAACACGCTAAGAGACTCGACAGCTACGGCGTGGAATCGCATCCCGCTAAGGTCATCCTGCATTTAGAAAATAACCGAAGATTAACGAATGTGTCCGAACCAGAGCCGGATTTTGAGGCCTGGAGGCCCTAGGGCAACGAAGGAGCGGAGGTCCCTAATAAAATTATTCCCAAATAAAAAATACGAAACAAAAACTACAATGAATACGACGAATTTTTTTCTAAATTTGAAAACCCAAACAGACGTTATAAGTACTCATAAAAGATTGGTGTTTAATGATAGTACATATTAGCCTTTTGTGGGGGCCCTTTCCTTGTGGTGGCCCCAGGGCAGTAGCTCCGCCTGCCCTCCCCTAAACCCTGGTCCGAACGTTCAAAAAACGTTGCGACTATTAGATCTAATTCTTACACGACTCCAATGGCTGTTTCCTATAACCCTGGGTTGTCAATCTGGGGATAACATAGTTATTCTGTGGACGTGATAGGCCGGCAAAATTGGTAAATGACAGATAAGCACCACGTGAATTGCGAGCACTGAAATATTGTGTGGCTATCACGATGACTGCTGTGTGTGTGGAATGGTAGTAAAAGCCGATTCACTACTAGGTTTTAGTGGTAACGAGATCTAAAATGTTAGGAATCATTGCTATAAACGATGCGTCAATAGATACTCCCACTAACTGTTAAAATTTAACAATTGTCACATACATCGTATATTAAAAATTAATTGTCAAGTGTGCCGGACTGTTTATACATAAAAAACTGCCCTATGAGACTCAACAGCTACGTCGTAGAATCACATTCTGTGAAAATTAAGGTATGGGGGTAAATACTCTGCATCAAATTCTAGCGCCTTATAAATGTTAGCGAGACAGATGCCAAGGGCGTGTTTCATAGAACTCCATTTCATGGTGTACTGTGACAATTCGATGTACATTGCGAGTTCGATTAGCCCACAGATTAGCGAGTAGACTCACCCCCGGTTTCTCGTACACTAACAAGCTGTTAATCTACTGTTCACAGCTGTCAGTGGTTTTTTTTGTATGCATTTACAGTAGGTTAACAGCGTGTTAGTGTACGAGAAACTGGGGGTCAGCTACGCAATGTACCTCGAATTGCCGTGATAAACTACGAATTGTAGTTTTATGAAACTTGGTCCAGGAAAAAACACCCCCTTGAAAGGTTCGCCTCCGCCACCCTCCGAAGGTTCACGAAGTGACCCGAACAGTTTCAAGTTATCCCGAATTGCAACGACGCAACACGAAATTTCGCTCCTAAAGAAAACTGGTCTGAGATCAAATGCAGTTTTTTCAAACGAAGATAGTAAACGGAAGTATCCACTACGCTCTGCTCAAACCAATAAAGTCTCCAAGCTCACAAAAACCATTTTCTATCCTTCCAGGATTACCGAGGCAAAGACATCCTCATAGGAGTGACGTCCATCGGGATTGTGGTGTTCCAGAACAGCATTCGTGTGAACACCTTCTCTTGGGGCAAAATTGTCAAGATCTCCTTCAAGCGGAAACAGTTCTTCATACAGCTCAAACGGGAGCCGGTGAGTGATGGCTCTTCTAGGTGATGTTGGCTCGAATTTTGACTTACAATCACGCATACAATTGGAAATAATTTGGATGTTCGTCACACTTACACGTCACACGCTGCTGATAGATCTGGGGCCCAATGAACAATAATTTAAAAAAGATTACGCTGAAATAAAAAAAAAACCGTTTAGAGATTAAGCTTCACAGAATACAGGAAAAATACTCAAAGATTTTTATGTAGTTTTGTTTCAGAGATAATTAAAAAATTGCAAAAAAAGCCGGCACAGCGGCTCTATAGCGTGGTACCTGTTTTTTTTTTCAAGTAAAGGCTAAGGTAGAGGCAAAGATTATGGTTTTTGTTGCCTTCTAGCCTCCGTCACTTCCGGCCGTAAAAATCAACTTTAAAACTTAAAATTAACTATCAATTCCAAATAAATACAAGAAATGAAAAAATACGTGCCCCGTATTTTTCTGTTTTCTTCTCATAAAAGCAACAAAATCATGGGGCTTTATTTTTGCACTATTGTCCATTATGCGCAGCAAATCCCGTCGGAATCCTTTGCGTTTGCGATAGTAATGAGTATGGAATTATAGGCGCTGGTTATTCAACCATGTTGCAGAAAGGTCCGGTGAAAGTCTAGGCTAAACTCTGCTCCTATATTAAGCGCACCAAATCCTGAGCGATTCCAATCGTCTAACTGTCAAATTAGTATGGAATTTGACAGTTAGACGATTGGAATCGCTCAGGATTTGGTGCACGTAATTAGGCCTCTGAGCTGATGTGGCAGAAAATCAACTTTTAACCTACTTCAAAAACAGGAGGATCTCAATTCGTCATATTTTTTTATGTATATTCAGCGATAATTCTTTGCCACATTGTCTCATTGCATATTTTCTTGTTAGAAAGAGAGTATCTCCAGGGTGGTCCCACATAAATTTGGTCTAGATCTGTTGATGAGAACGAGAAAGTCATCAAACTCTTTTTTAGTACCTACATGTCTTTCTTGGAGTAGGTTTTTTTTTTTGTTAAAAAGTAGTTATCTCGCAGTTTCTTCAATGGCCAATGGTCTATTATTGTATCCGGAATATTTTGTGTTATAATAATAATAGATGGAGGCATGCCAGAGGTCGTGGGTTTCGTTTCCACTGAGAAATCGCCGTCCATTTGTTCGAATGGCCTCATTCTGGGTGTATTTCCACCTTTGTAATGTCCTTGCCTGGTTACCATAGCACAGGGTACCCTAGTTTGGAACCAGAACAAGTGATGGTGTTGTGTGGAAGTTATTTATTTTCAAATTCGTTTAAAATTAATTAGCATTAAACAAGTTTTACCTAAACTAGGTTACGATAACATATCTTAGGCGTGTTTACAATATATAATAATAATATATAATTTACAATATATATATAGTATATTTGTACAGTTCGTAAGATTAAATTATAATTTTACAAAGAGATTTGATTTGTGATCGTAAAATTTCATATTTTTCATCCCCAGTCTGAATCCTACGATACGGTTCTCGGTTTCAACATGCGGTCAGGTCGGGCTGCCAAAACGCTATGGCGGTGCAGCGTGGAACGGCACGGCTTCTTCCGGCTGAGGGCACCCAAACGGAGGCCCCTGCTGGGGGCCCTGGGGGCACTCGCCGGCATTGGGGCCCCTAGAGTACCCAGGACTGAGAGCCAAGCCTTGGAAGATGCTAGGAGATCGAGGTCGAGCAATAGGAGCTTCGTCAGGTATGTGAAGTTTGAAGCGCCTGTCACCTTATTGAATGAAGTTGGCTGAAGATACTATAGGCAATGGCCAGGCTTTGGTAATGGACAAATGTGGACTCATATTCTGTGTCTAACAATCTTATTTATAAAACATGATTTCTTAAAACACTTCTCAAATGCAGTTTAAATAGTCGGTAAAGGCACACGGTCTTATTTTATAAAAACAATATTTCTTAAAGCACTCCTCAGAGGCAGTTCATTTAATCTGTGGTTACATTTTTTTCTTATAAAATCTCCACCAGACTATTTTAATTAGCTCTGTGTTTGAAGGAATCGTATTTTCATAAATAAGATTGTATTTTCGTAAATATCACAGACAGCGTTGATTACTGAGGTGTTGTTGACTGGTGAAATAAAAACTGAGCGTGCCGCGACTACGCGATATATGAATGTCATGACCATAGCAGGCAAACCTTGGTCTTTGTCACACGCACAAATGCATGTGTCCCCATATAACGTCCAATTTTGAAAGCCTCGCACACATTTTTCCGTTAAAACTTACTTAGACTTTAAGAAGCGACTGTAAATAAATCGTCATAAGGTCTATTTCAGCTCGAAAACTACCCTTGCTCCACAGGCGAAGCAGCTCCCGCAACCGGGAACTGTCGCCGTCGAAGCTAACTCCGGCCCCGCCTAGTGTGACGTCATCGGTGGCGCGCGGCGCCAAAGTCACGGGTCAAGACGATTTGCCACCCAGAACGGCTTGGAGCGATGACGCGGCTGCGGAAGAGTGAGAAAACTGATATAAAAGATAACCAATCACCCAACTGCTGAGAATTTTCTACAAAATTTTCTACTAGGCGGGACCAACCTAGGTACTAATCTGAGTTATATTGTTGAATTTTTGTCCCGCCTGCTTAGTAGTTAGTTTTCAGCAGTTGTTGGTTATTTTTTATTTAGGGTTCCGTACCCGAAGGGTGCCAAACGGGACCCTATTACTAAGACTTCACTGTCCGTCTGTCTGTCTGTCTGTCTGTCTGTCACCAGGCTGTATCTCATGAACCGTGATAGCTAGGCAGTTGAAATTTTCGCAGATGATGTATTGCCGATGACGTATTGTTCTGTTGCCGCTATAACAACGAATACTTCAAACAGAATAAAGTAAATATTTAAGGAGGGCTCCTTTACAACAAACGTAATTTATTTGCCGTATTTTGCTCGATATTTATAACGGCAACAGGTAGACGCTTGAAATATTCACAGAATATTTACTAACTTAATTATGCACCTATTGTTTGTAATTCTTTGTAAGGATATTGGCTTATGTGCCTACTGTATGTAATTCTTTGTAATGTTGCCAAATAAAGTTTATTCTTCTTCTTCTTCTTCTATATTCGCTTCAAAAATAGATAATTAAATTAAAATAAAATAAATATTTAATGGGGGCTCCCATACAACAAACGTGATTTTTTCCGTTTTTTCTCGATCTTTGTGTCTAATGTTGTATAGATAATGGTACAAAACCCTTCGTGCGCGAGTCCGACTCTCACTGGACCGGTTTGTTTTTCTATGTTTCGGAGTTGCTCTTATAAAAAAGGTTGTGTGTGTTGATGAGTAGAATAACCTTTCTTAAATGTCACCGAACGTTTCCGAAACACCCTGAATTATTTTATTGGTCTATGGTAATAGGAATTTTTATAATTGCAATTTTCTTTTTTGTGTGTAGTGAAGTGTTATCTATCTATTTCATGTAGATATTTTCGTTGCAGTGACGGCGGATTCCTGGAGAGGGCGCTGCGGGTCCCGCTAACATATGTGGACGAGTCGGAGTCCGGGGAAGAACCCGCGGAAGAGCCTCCGGCCGATGATCTAGTTAAGGTAATTCAGATTAAGCGCCTAAGGAGGCCGCTCACGAAGCGTTTCCCATTCAAAGGTAGTTTGATTTTTTTTAACAAACGACATGATAGCAATGAAACTTTGCCAATAAGGTTAGAGGACACAAATCGAGGTTTGATCATACTTAGAATAGGAAACAAACTTATCAAAAATAAAGTATAGCCTTGTGATTGAATATTATTTATTGTATGTACACCAGGAAAGTGAGAAAATAAAAAAAAGAAAGGTTGGAAGTGGTTAGTTTCGTTAGACTTATGAGGCGATAATTTCTTTATTATTTTGTTATTCTCAGTTGTAAGCACGAGCAAAGCTCCATTTGTGTCCTGTAAACATATTGGTAAGGTGTCATTGCGATTCGGAATGTTGTTAGGGAATTAAAACTAAAGTATGTTTGTATGGGAATTGCTCCTTGAGAGACCCTTTTAACCACTCGTCAGCCGCGACACAGATCTGTGTCCAACTTAGTATGGGCCACCTATACGTTGCGTTCCGCGAGGGCAGTTCAGGTGTTAAAGCGCTCCATACACATGCCACTTACTCGCACAAGCGCATGCCAGTTACAGGCAAATACTAGCTACTATAATCGCTCGTAGCCCCGGCTGCCTGAGTGATCTTAAACGATCACGAAGGTTAAGCAACACAGGGCGCGTTCAGTGCATGGATGGGTCGCCGTCTATGCCTAACGCTAGTGGCATTTTTCCGAGCGGTTCCGTGCTTCGCAAGGCACGTTAAGCTGTTGATGCCGGCTGCCGTGGATAGATGGCAGTCGTTAAGCCAAGTCAGAGGCCTTAGGGCGGCTTGACAACTTCTGACAGTAGACGAGCCACTAGTCTACAAGCCTCCACCAATCCGGACTTGGCCCCCGTGGTGGAGTATGGCCTATACCTTCCTCAGGGAAGAGACCCGTGCCCCTCGGTGGGGACATAATGGGTTGATGATGATGATGATCATGCTGCATACTATCATACTATATTCTGCCCGTAGCTTGCATGACAGTAAAAAGTATGCCAGAAGATTGCGTTTTACAACAACATTTTTTTCCATGTGTTTTTTCTCAGATTTATATCTTTTGATTTTTTCATTTAGCCTATAATACGTCCCACTGCAGGGCACAGGCCTTCTCTCAGAGAGAGAGTATGGGCTTAATTACTACACGTGACCAGCGCGGATTGGCAATTTCAAGCGTATGCGAACACCTTATATACAGGTTTCCTCGCTATGTTTTCCTTCTGATTTTTTTCAAATATTGGGCTTTAAATAATGTTGCTAAATCGGCGCTACATGAACTCTACCAATACCGCAGTCTCCGGCAAATCATGGTCCTATATAATAGACAGTCAATTATATTTAACACACGGTTTTAAGCACCATCAATCGCAAAAAGCTACTACAATGCAGGAAACCTGTCAAACAACATAAATGTTTGGCTAAAGAAAATTGCCTGAAAATTGTAGAACAATAGCTGCTGTAAGTGTTAAATTCTAATTGGCGTGTTTCGATAATTGCGCTCATCGCAAGCGCATATCAATATTAATATTATTTAGTCTTGCCGTTTTGTGTCGCTAATAATTAAAATGAAATAAATAAAATTGAATCGCTCGTAGCCCCGGCTGCCTGAGTGATCTTAAACGATCACGAAGGTTAAGCAACACAGGGCGCGTTCAGTGCATGGATGGGTCGCCGTCTATGCCTAACGCTAGTGGCATTTGTCTGAGCGGTTCCGTGCTTCGCAAGGCACGTTAAGCTGTTGGTGCCGGCTGCCGTCGATAGATGGCTGTCGTTAAGCCAAGTCAGAGGCCTTAGGGCGGCTTGACAACTTCTGACAGTAGACGAGCCACTAGTCTAAAAGCCTCCACCAATCCGGACTTGGCCCCCGTGGTGGAGTTTGGCCTTTACCTTCCTCAGGGAAGAGACCCGTGCCCCTCGGTGGGGACATAATGGGTTGATGATGATGAAATAAAATTGCGCATTTTTTTCAGGTAACCCTGTGTTACGTAATCGTATTCTGTCTCCAGGTGACGCTAGTGGCGGGCGCCGATGGCAAATTCGGGTTCAACGTGCGCGGGGGCGGCGGTACCGCGGTCTTAGTGTCGCGGGTCGCGCCCCACACCCCAGCGGACCGGGCCCGCCCGCCCCTGCAGCAGGGAGACCAGGTGAAAACCTACTGGATTTTTTCGTAGAGAGAGAAAGTGACTGTGGGTGTTTGGGTGTGTAGGAGAGAGAGAGAAGGGGAAAGATAGCTAGCCAGGTTCGGGAACTTTGGGTTTGTTTGGCTTCAACGTGCCCGGTGGCGGCGGCTTTATGGCGGTTTTAGTGTCGCGGGACGCGCCCTACACCCCTGCGGACCGGGCCAGCAAGGAGACCAGGTAACTAGTAGAGAGAGGGAGGGAGAGTGTGTATGGGTGTGTATGAGAAAGAAAGAGAGGGCGAGAGCATGCGTGGGTGTGTGGGAGAAAGAGTATAAAATTCTGGTTTGTTTGGCTTTAACGTGCGGGGGGCAGCGGCGCGGCGGTCTTGGTGGCATCCCACACGCTTGCGGACGCGGCTCGGCTGCCGCTGCGGCAGGGAGACTACTGGAGAGAGAGAGTGAGAGAGCCAGCTTTGGAAAATTCTGTTCCGTTCGGGTTTAACATGTGTGATTATTATTATTAATTCTTTATTGGACAAAGATTAGCAACTTGAAGTGGCAGTGGGCGGGGCACATAGCACGCAGACCTGATGGCCGATAGGGCCGAAAAGTTCTCGAATGGAGACCACATAGCGGCAAGCGCAGCGTAGGACGACCAGCCACAAGATGGACAGAAGACCTCATCCAAGTGGCAGGAAAACGCTGGATGCAAGCCGCTTCCAACCGGTGTTTTTGGAAATCCATGGAGGATGCCTATGTCCGACTTCTTGTGGCTGAATAATGATGACGATGATGAACAAAGATAGTGTACAAAAGGTGGACTTAATGCTAATAGCATTTTCTACCAGTCAACCTGCAGGAGGTACAGGGGAGGCAAAAATTGAGGTAGGCCTGCAAAAAAGAAAGAGATAAACCCGCCGCTGCAGCGGGGAAGCCAGGTGACTACTGTAGACAGAGAGGGAGAGTGTGTGTGGGTGTGTATGAGGGAGAGAGAGAGAGGGGGGAAGAGAGCTGGCGAGACCTGAAAATTGTGGTTTATTTGGATTTGACGTGCGTGGGGGTGGTAGTACGGAAGGCGCGAGTCACTCGTATTGTGGCGCTAAAGTGTCACAATTTGACAATTCATGTACTGTGAAGTCGTGACATTTGACTTTTAAAACGGGCGCATGCTGCAAGTGTGGAACGGTGCTGCGAGAGGACCAGTGATCCTGTCACCGGTCCTGTCCTCTGTAGCCATTTTCACGTTACCGAAGTGTCAAAATATGTATGCAATTGAAAGTTCGGAGTCGGGTAAATCAAACGATTCCATTCATACACATCCTATATACGTCCCACTGTAGGGCACAGGCCTTCTCTCAGCGAGAGAGTATGGGTTTAATCAGCACGCGTGCCCACCGCAGATTGGCGATTTCAAGCGCTGAGTCAAGGTATGTGGACTCTGACACTCAGGTTTCTTCACGATGTTTTCCTTCACAGTTAGCGAGTGGTATTGCTAGTATAACTTCACAAATGTACATAACTTAGAAAACAAAGTAATAGGGTATATGCCCGCACTGGGAGTCGAACCTGGGTCTCTCGTTTCCGAGTCCAATGTTCTACCCACTATTCGAGACTATTCTATACAGGAGAGAAATGACGTGGTGGTGCCACAGTGGCTAGCGGATAAAAAGAGAGCGCGCGTTTTAATTACTTATTGGTGTGCTTTCAGGTGATATCAATAAACGGCATCATGGTGGAGGAGTTATCGCATGAGGCAATCATTCTTCTCATACGGAACACGGTCGGGATGCTTACGCTAGTGCTCAAACCGAATGGTACGTACCACTTTTAGTTTTATTTTGAATAAATAAACTTATAGAAAAAAAGTACGGTCTGATTGATTGATTGATTGATATGTGCCGCAGCGGTATACGAGCCCGAAGACGTCCCGGAGGAGCCAGCCGTCTGCTTCGTGCCACTCGGCTCTGAGCAGTACGAAGGTTCGCTGGCGGAGCAGTCCATGCTGCTACTCGGTAAGTTATCCGGTTCAAGTGCTGTTAGGATACGACCTTTTCGAATGGAGCGGCATATGACGTCAACTGACGCCTGTCAGTACCGTAAGCGACGCTGTCGGGAAAGCGCGTGACACGTCCCGTGAGTGACGAATACAATTTCATCGGAAGTATTTCTTTTTAAATTATATTTGTTACGGACGGCGAGAGTGTAGTCGAACTGCGTAGAATTACTAGGTGCAGATAGATTACGTGATAAGTAATTATGTATGTGGAGAAAAAACAAATTCCTAGAATAATCTATGTGCTAGAAGGTGACAGAGCTATCGGTTAGACAAACATAGAAAGACATTCTGGAATGTTCGATAGTCTTCTAGAACCTTCGACGTCTTTCTACGTACTTGCCGAATCTCGAATGGAGACCACATATCGGCAAGCGCAGCGTAGGATGACCAGCCACAAGATGGACAGATGACCTCATACAAGTGGCAGGAAAGCGCTGGATGCAGGCCGCTTCCAACCGGTCTTTTTGGAAATCCATGGAGGAGGCCTATGTCCAGCAGTGGACTTCTTGTGGCTGAATGATGATGATGATGATGATGAAAAAGAGTGCTCTGAAATGTGACGTCCTAAGCCAGTATTTTCATACAAAATACCGTTTTAAAAGTAACTCATTTGATATTTTGTCAAATACCCAATTTGGAACAAATTAATATTTGTTTCTATTTCTATTGACCTCAAGCAAAAATTCTCCATCCGCTTTTGTCCAGTAAACACGTCATTCAAATTTGCCTTCCACCCCAGGTGACAGCCTCGCTAGCGGGGCGGCTCTGCGCCAGTATGAGTCCCTTCCGCGGCGCGCGCCCGACGAAAGTACCGCCGCTTCGCGCTTACAGCACAACCAACACAAGAACCGCTACCGAGACATCGCGCCCTGTGAGTATACAGCCCCTCGTACAGGAACACAGCGTGGGGAGACCTGCAAAGACATGGAGAGTTTGGAAATCCCGTGATATGTGGTTCATAGCTGTCTTATAAAAAATACCCTACGAAATCGTGGCATAACTTGCATCGCTACCGAGACGTCGCGGCTTGTAGTAAGTATACAGCTCCCAATGTGCAGGAATACACCGTGAGGAGTCCTGCACGGACGTGGGATGCCAGAATTCAAGCGACTCGCCAATACGAGTCCCTCCCTGTGGGTTGTCATGTTTTCTTATCATCATCATCATCGGCCTACGCTTGTCCACTACTGGACATAGACCTCTCCTATTGCACGCCACTGAGCACGGTCCTCGGCTACTCTCATCCAGCTCTCGCCAGCCGCCCTAGGAAGATCATCGCTCCACCGAGTCTGAGGACGTCCTACACTACTTTTACCGATGTTTTCTTATAAATAAATAAAATATAGTACTTAATAATCAAGAGGTCAGAATTTCCGCTCTCTGCCAATACGTAACATTACCACAATACAAACACTTGTCCTCCGCCGCGCTCTCTACTGCGTAAACTGTAAAAAACTAAGGTTATTCTCGTCTTTTTCAGATGACAAAACGCGCGTGATACTGAAGAATAGCCCTTCGGGCAACTATATCAACGCTTCTTACATCAATATGGAGTTACCAAGCACAGATTTGGTGCTCACTTACATCGCGACACAAGGTATACATAAAACCACGACTAGCGCTTCCGTCTGACAGCATCATATTATTAAGCCCACTTCTGATGGGTATAGGCCTTTTCCCCATAACGCGATCTTTCGGCTTACGCTCTAGTACAAAGCTTAGTATGCGTTTTTAGGTTCGGGTTCCGTAGTCGACAAGGAACCCTTATAGTTTCGCCGTGTCTATCCGTATGTATGTCTGTTTGTCTGTCTGTGTGTCTATCTGACTGTCTGTACGTCTGTCCGTCTGTATGTCCGCGGTCTAGCTCAGAGACGATTAGTACGAGAAAGCTGAAATTTGGCATAGTCATGCATATTAAACACGCCGACAAAACGGTGGAATAAAATCTTAAAAAAAAATCTTTTTAGGTTTTTTTTTTCTCGCCTACACCATATTGTGAGTATCGTTGAATTGTTCGTTTAAAGTATTGTGAGTGAAGGGAGATATTTTTTTGATTTCGGGTTCCGCATGCGAAATATAAAGCATTAAAGCGCTAATTTTTGTCCGAGTAGGGCCTCCCCGTCCCCCCGGCTCCTAGCAGCATATATAATGAACTTAAAAGGAAAATTATCACGGCTAAGTAGGCTTTACAAGTTAACAAGTAATAGGCGCCTAACTTATCAAGGGAAAACTTCAGACAAAATCCAATGAAAATTACGTTGATGAAGTTGTTCGTTCTGTAAAGCAGATTAAACCCCCTCTTTCTACGGAATCCTACACTGCGCGTGGCCTAACACGCCTGCACTTGGCCGGTTTTCTGCTTGCGCTAAGCATAAAGCCGGCGCCTCACTTGGCCACTCGTATTTGGCAAATATTAACTATCCCGTGCCCGGTTTTGTGACGAATTTGTAACACTGATTTTGTAAAACCTGTAACGTATTAATAAATCTTCCGGCGAATATGCTTATACGAATAGCCAAGTAAAGTGCAAGTTTGAAGTGTACTCACACGAAATATTCACAGTTGTGTTGATTGATTGATTGATTGATTGACCGACTGGCCGACCGACCGACCGACTGATTGAATCTTTTTAAAGTAAAGCCAAAAATATCACTGCGCTTAAAACTTTCAAATTCAACGAATTCACTTGGCAGGTCCCCTACAGTCGACTGTAGGCGACTTTTGGCAAATGGTTTGGGAGAGCGAGAGCAGCCTCGTGGTGATGCTGACCGTCCTCCAGGAGAGAGGCCGGGCCAAGTGCTACCAGTATTGGCCCAAAGTTGGCGCCACCCCCCTCAAGGCCACGAACGAGCTGACTGTGCAGACCAATAGTGAACAGAACTTGGGGCACTATGTCCGGAGGGAGATGACTCTAAAGGTTGGTAACTACTTAGATATTTTGATAGTTTCTCCTAGGGAGAAGTCGAGCCAAGTGCTACTAGTATTGGGCCAAAGTTGGACACAACCCCCAAAGGCCACAAATGACTGTGCAGACCAATAGTGAACAGAACTTGGAGCATTATGTCAGGAGAGAGATAACTCTATAGGTTGGTAACTACTTAGATGTAATGATAGTGTTCCCTAAATCATGAATAAGTTAAACCAAGCCCTACCAGTATGCCCAAAGTTGGCGCCAACCCCCTCAAGGCCACAAACAAGCTGACTGTACATCCCAATAGTAAAGAAACCTTGGGGCATTATGTCAGCCGAGAAATAACTACATACATTACAATACTCTCGCCTGTATCCCGGAGGGGTAGGCAGAGACCAGGGAATAACTATAAAGGTTTGTTTTATTTTAATAGACAGTAAAAAAACAAATACGAGTACAGTTAAAATATTAAAACAAACAAATGCAAATCAAATGTAGAATAAGTATTGCATCCTTCGACCTTCACAGTCTCACAGTTGTTATGTCAGGTTCCAATCTATTTGTCCAGGAAAGCACCGGTGCGTCGCGCAACGTCACACAGCTGCAGTACACGGCGTGGCCCGACCACGGGGTGCCCGACGACCCCACCGCCTTCATAGAGTTCACACAGCTGTGCTGCCGACTACGGAACCACAGAGCAGGTACACACACACACACACACACACACGCACGCACGCACGCAAGCACGCACGGACGCACGCAAGCACGCACGCACGGCTTTCAACACGCGTGCCCCCCAAGGATTGGCATTTTCAACCGGTGAGGTATGTGAACACCTCAGACACTCAGGTTTCCTCACGATGTGTTCCTTTACCGTTAGAGAATATACATATAATATACATACACAGAAATCAGAAATGAAAATAAAAATTCAACATAAAGAATGAATTCTCAATTCATTAAATTAATTTATTGAGTGATTTGAAAAATTCTGTATGTTGCATGTCAATGTACACTGTTAGCCGCTGCCTTTGGCCATATTTTGACCATATGTTCTCAAATCATATTAAGTGTAATATATTACTTGGACACATACAAACACACACATGGGCGCGCGTGCGAATGAATTGATTCATCTGAATGAAAGAAAAGTGAAACGTCTGGTTTCGCTCTCTCTTTGAGAGTAGTTTGTGCTCTGTAGTGGGCCATTAATAGGTTCGTTAATACAGATACTGAAAGTAGGTTAAATTATTACCATATCCAATTTTGCGAGCAACTAACAAGTAATTTTGAAAAGGTAACCAAAATTTATCTTGGCACATATTACACGGTGTCGCCAGAACTACCTTTCTGCCATAGACAGAACTCCTGACAGTTCGCTAATCGGCCATCGCTCTGCCCCCTACAGTGATACCAACAGTCGTCGAGGAAATCGAAGGCTCCGAAGAACGTCTCCTTGACCCACCCATGGTGGTTCATTGCTCTGCCGGAGTGGGCCGGACGGGAGTCCTGATCCTCGCGGAGACTGCGTTAGAACTGTTGGCGCGCGCGCAGCCGTTGTACCCCTTAGAGATGCTTCGAACTGTGCGTGCTCAAAGACCTATGTGCATACAGAATGCTGTGAGTATTTTAGTGGTACTCCGTTTGTTGCAGGTGTAAAAGCACAGCTTTTTTCTATTGAATTGTAATAATTGGTCGAAGTATGTCCGCCTGGGACGTCCCTCACCGGCCGTTCCATCCACATTTGCTCGATACATTTGTTTCGTCAATCTTTCTTTCTTCAGAATCTGTCAGGATCATGGCAAGTGGCAGTCCCTGGTCTCTGCCTACCCCCTTGGGATACAGGCGTGAGTTTATGTATGTATGTTTGTTGTAATAATAACAATATTAATATTCAATCACTTGTCATGATCCCAAACTGGGATCCCTAGGTCGGGTAGCCTGATAAGGACATTACAAACATGGAAAACGCAAGCATTTCGTACAAACAAAGTTTCAAGGCAGCCCTCAGTGGGAATCGAACCCGGGTATCGAAGTTAGCCCAACGAGGTGGTCGAAAGAAAAATAGAGAAATGTGGCTCTATTATTTTCTTACGAAAATCAGTCTATAGCGAGCTATGGTTGTAGGAAGATGAAGGTTAAATATCTGCTAAAATGTATTTAATTTCTTAAAACAGCTCTTCACAGTACTTACTTACAAAAGTTACAAAATTCCTAAAAAAATTTAAAACGCAGATTTTTTAAACAAAAGAATTATTTAATAACTTCCACACAACACTTGAATCACTTGACCTGGTCCCAAACTGGGTTACCTGTACTATGGTAACCAGGCAAGGACATCACAAACATGGAAATACACCCAGCCAGATGCCATTTCTACATACTTTTACGAGTGTAAAGAATTTTAATAATAAAAATAATAATAATGTTACACTTGCGCCATGAAATGGGGAACTTGCGTCTAATGTAGATTGGAGTGACATTCCTTTTATACCATAGAAGACATAATATAAACATTCAAGAGTACAACCATAAAAATATATTTTTCAGGGTTCACGATATAGCAAAAAATAAAGTTACTATAATAATAATAAACGTATTGATTCAGTTTTTTCGTTGAATTCTAAACGTGTAGATGCATGCAAAACATTATTTTATAAGAGAAGTCAAATATTGATAAGCGCTTCATAACTCGTTACGTGCAAGTTGCGTTTTTGTTCAACAGGATATATTATGAAAAGTTTTTGTCATTGAGAAAAAAATACCACGTTTATTTATCTTTTAATATGGACTCTTCGATTATATTGCGACTTAATGCGTACTTAATACAAATAAAACTAGGTGTCCATTTCAAAATCATTTCATTCAATCATTTCAATCAATCATTTCATTTTGGAGAAAAAATGGACATAAACCTAACTTGGGCTTTTCAAATTTGATGCTTAATTAACAGAGTTTACATATTATTCTAAAAACTGGAACTCCTGCATTGAACTGGCTTTGACTCCAGACATCTTTGTCATCTTTTCAGGCCCAATACAAGTTCGTGTGCGAGAGTATACTGATGGCGCACGCGCAGGGCTTAGTAGCGCCGTCGCCAGACTCCGCCGCCGACTGACTCCCGCGCAGCCAGCGGTGATTACACATATACCCCGGCCTGTTGTAAGACGTGAGCTACCAGGGGTCTAATTATACGCACCGAATCCTGTCTGAATCCTGACGTTTGCGATAGCAATTTCTATGGGATTTCTATGGAGATAGACGTTTGGAATCGTTCAGGATTTGGTGGGCGTGTTATAGGAGCAGTACAGTAAAAATACCAGTGGAGTTGATAAAGGGTTATCTCAAGTGGACATTCCCGTACAAACGTAATTTATTTTTTCATTTTTTTTATTCAGAGGCTTCGATCATTATGTGATCATGTCAGCCCCATAAGACCAAATCACTATGTATCCTTACATTAACTTATTAAGTACAAATTACCTTTTACTCTAAAACAAACGAACGTACTTTGGTTTTAATTTACTAATACATTAAGTAGACATAAATGGAGGTTTGATCATGCTTACAATTGAATCGTGTGATTTTAAAACAACACAAGTCACATATGTTTTTAAAATAACACTTGCCCATTTTTTTTTATTAAATTATTTACACCTACCTATTGATTTACATTAGAAAAAAATAAATTGTAGTTTATTCATACAGAAATCAATATAATATGCTAAAATATTGCTGTTGTAGATATTAGTATTTGAATAAAACAGTTTTTTCTATTTCCTGCAAAGTTGTAATGAAAGGACATGTGTCGTTTTAAAATCACACGATTCAATTGCAAATAAACTAAACAGAAGAGATTTGATCCTTGTGAAAAGTTTCTATAAAAAGGCTTATTACATTACCTGTGTCTGTATCTCGAAGGGGTAGGCAGAGACCCCGAAAGGCTTTTATGTGGATCTAATTAATTTTTAATGTTATTCTCCACTCGAAGCACGATCGATTGTCGATTTGTGTCCTTTTAACATTCTGGTAAAGTTTTATTCAGTTCTGTCACGTCGTTTGTGAATGAAAATCGAACTAAGCTTGTATGGGAATCGCCACGCCGCCGCCCTCTTAATGATGTTTCATAAAGAATTTGTAAGATCGAATTTATTTGTACTGCATTAAGAGTTTCTTACGTACTATGAACTCCGTTTATTTGTCACGTTTTCCCTGAGTTTTAAGCCACCTTTTAAAAAATCAATTGTACCAGATACATATCTTGAAAATTGTAAATGTCAACAAACGAGTGTCTTCTTAGTTTCGAACAAAGATAAGTGTATCCTATAGTCGGTGACATGAAACGTATTAATGACTACCCTCATCTCATACAAAGATGATTAATTTATTTTAATTTGAGTAAGCTTTTATTTATTAACTGAGGAAGAAGTGACATGCTTTGAAGGAGGCCTACGTCAAGCCGTCAACGACTACGGGCTTTTCGATTGATTGAATCATTGGTTGGTTGATTGAACGTTTTCTATTCTCGAAAAAAATATCAGCAGTCCCATATTGATATTTAGTTTACAGGTTGTAACAAAATCCCCGTATAAATCCGAAAATCAGGGGCTCTATCAACAACTTTTACATAAACATAACACCAAAATCGTGAAAATATTATAGGCAGATAAACCATAGTTAAGTTAAAACTTTGGCCTTTGCATCTACGTAATGAGATGATTTTATGCAGCGTCCAGTGGCACCATCACTCGCACAAGATGGGTGAAGAGACCACTCGGACGCTGCAGTGCCTGGGACATTGTTTTTTTTTCTTAGAAAATATTACATTTTATCTCGAGTAGAAATGTGAAACTTTTTTAAAATTTCAAAAATTTCTTCATAGTTAATGTTGTTTGTAATGCTGTTAAACAGCAGAACCTCCATTACCCAATTTATAAGGTGATTTTATTACACCCTGCGTAATAGTCGATAAATTTTGTCGAGTTTTAAGGTTCCCATAATAATAGTTCATACACTTTACTTCCGCTTGCGTCTTTGTCTACCAATCCAATCTCCAATGGGCGGTAAATGCTCAACAGTCAACCTCTGTCGACAGCGAATGATTCCCATTCTTTATGTGCCGTCGCCTATCAGAGGTTGGCAACCAATTCGGTTATCTTGCCTTCCGAGGCTGCCAATACAAACAAGGAACTGGTACTCTGTTGAAACCACTGTCGTGAATTGTGTATCCAAAATATCTTTGGTCTCCCGAGTCTCCTTCTGCCTAGAATCTGATTCCCATTATGATTTAAAATTCATTCTCCCTGGCAAGGGAAATATTACGTAAAACCCGATAGAGTAATTTTCTGCATGTTTCTGTAAATATTCTTTCAGACTTCTTTTATTTAATTTGAGCACTGTGATTGTTTCGTTTCACTAATAAGTTTAGCACTAAGTCTTGCCTTTTAACGAATTTAATATATTATTTTATCTAGTATCGTGGCTTGGTTCTACGCGTGAGTACAGTGGCGAGAGAGTAAAACGGCATAAGGTCAACCGCGATATCTGCATTTTTATTAAGTTAGTTCCGGAATCACTGATTTGAGTTTTTGTCGGGTCAGTCTGACCTGGTTTCGCTCTTATTCAGAGAGCTTAATCATGGCGAGTACATTTTTCATGCGTTTAGAAACGACCAAATTAAAATTACATTAAGCTGTATTGCGCTCTTAGCATCAGACATCCTATTTTACAGAAGTTGTATTATACAACCTCTGTAAAATAAGAATGCGCTGCCAATACAGGAACCGCTGCTTTCACTTCTTGAGCTGCACTAGTATTTTTGTTCTCAAGAAGTGAAAACCGCGTCCCATGCCAAATACGCGTCACGTACGTAGGACGAGTGTGCCTCCCACGTCACTCCACGCGCGTCGCGTATAAATAAATAAATCACTTCCACACAATACAATCACTTGACCTGGTCCCAAACTAGGATTCCCTGTGCTATGGTAAGCAGGTAAGGACGTCACAAACATGGAAATACACCCACGAAGGATCAATGTGGTCTTGATCCTTCGTGGGTGTATTTAATCTTGAATCTCGCCAGTGCACTCGTTCCGTACAATCAAGCCATCAAATGGTAGATGTAGAATCTAAGAGTTTCAGTATTTATTTTGTACCGCGTACGATATCTTTAGTATAAGTGTTCAAAGATTAAGTCACATGTTTTTATTTATTTTCGGCCGGATTTTTCAGTTTCAAGATACAGTAAAATCTAGAATTTAAAATTTTGTATGATGTTGTTAACGAGATTGAAAAATCGAGTTATTAAAAGAAATATTAATTGATATCATCATGTAAAATTGTGCATGCATGCTCAAGCACACCTTAATACACTTTGCAAACAAGCAATTCTTTGAAATACGATCAAATTCATAAAATCTGGTACATAGGGCATTTTTGAATTATGATGATTTTTAAAATAAAATAAAATAAAAATGACCTTTATCGAGGAGCAACAGACAACGAAGAATTGTAAAAATTCCATATCGTAACGATTTTTATCAACTATTTGTGTACATCTAGTGAAAACTCGACTGTCATAGATAATAGCCACGTTTCTAAACGTTTTGTCTACAAGGATTTCCAGTTCTGTGCCATAAAAAAAATGTAATATCACATGTCCATATACGACAGTTCATACGCAAATATTATACCTGCACCTA
This sequence comes from Yponomeuta malinellus, assembly GCA_947308005.1. Classification (NCBI taxonomy): domain Eukaryota; kingdom Metazoa; phylum Arthropoda; class Insecta; order Lepidoptera; family Yponomeutidae; genus Yponomeuta; species Yponomeuta malinellus. The sequence continues at coordinate 5,413,462 of OX371006.1, read as the reverse complement.
ATTCACGTATTTTCCCATGTCATCGAGCATTCGTGGTGGTGGCAAACCAGTAAAATCACGAGAGAAATTACTTAGGTATAAAATTGTCTAATACCAAGTGTTCAATCCTAGATAAGTACATTCTCGGGCCCAAATATTTCAAACTTCAACATCTGCCTTTTATGTACTGTCCGAAATGCAGGGTATAACAAAATGCCTATATATACTGACCTGCAAAAGTAAGTATCAAACTTTTCATTTTATATTTTTTTCAAAGCTATAGAAGTTAAAGATTTAAAATAAAAAAAAAAGTTTATAAACTAATTTTATCAGCTTTCTTTTAAACTACACTGCAAAATAAAACTTTTTTCCAGTCCTTTTTATTTCTAAATTATATCTTGTGTACATAAAATGTTATTGCAATTTTAAAAGTGTGATACTTAGTTTTGCAGGCCAGTGTAAATAAAAATGGGGGGTTCTTTCTATTCGTCAATACAAACAATTTTTACTATGGCGAAAACTTTAAAATGACTAAATAAATTCACCCCCATTTTCGGATGTAATTATATTTTTACACCCAAATTTTACTGTTACTTGTTATATACAACAAGTCATAGTTAAATTTGCTTATAGAATCCCCCCTCCCCCCATTTTCGACAAGACAAATTATTGTTTTAGTCCCTGTATAATGGATATTAATTTTAATATACAACAAATCTGTATGAAATATTCTGCCAAATAAGCAAGTTTAATAGGCATTATGTACATGATTTAAGGCTGCTGTTACACCTGGCCTTCTCGCTAGCACATTCTGACATTTTTGATGATTGTACTCATCTTGTATGCTTTTGATAATTTATTGTGGTCTGAGGCTTCGCTGGATAATAAAACTACGCACATTTTAAATAGATATTCTTTTTCTTATTCTTCGTTTCTGATAGAGAAAGGTACTTATAAAATAATTTTAGTAGCAATTTATTTAAATCAAAAACTAAGTAATTATAGGTTAACAAAAATATGTATTATCCAGCAAAGCCACATATGTAATTTTTGGGTTCCGTACCTCAAAAGGAAAAAACGGAACCCTTATAAGATCACTTTGTTGTCCGTCCGTCCGTCCGTCTGTCTGTCGAGACCTTTATCTCGGGAACGCGTGGAGGTATCGAGTTGAAATTAAAACCCTATACTCAGGTCCACAGTCCCTTGAAGCTGTGAAAAAGTCAAACTTCTAAGTTTACGTAAAAAATAGTTATGGCCGTTTATGCCGCAAAAAAAAACGTATATTTCGACACTCAAGGGAATAAAAAAATATAGGGTACAACGTTCCGTTAACCTAGAATATATCGCAAGTAATATCGTCTTATGCAAGAAATATAGTCTGAAAACTATAAATTTGTAATAAACTTCTAAACTCGATACCTGAACTAGGTATTTATAATATGTAGGTACCTACCTACAAATTTGTACGAAACCCTCGGTGCGCGAGTCCGACTCGCACTTAGCCGGTTTTTTTTTACAATCATTTAAACCTGGTCGGACTCTTCAAACAAAAAATAAGTAAAGAAATCCGGAATTAAGTTAATAATTATTATAAAATATAAAATGTGCCAGCAAAACGGATGTCAGGTGTAACAGCAGCCTTATTGTCTAGTTTTAAGGTACTCTAATGTTACATTCGACATATCAGAATATTTTGTTCATTCGTTTTACAGTAAGTTGAGAGTATTTTGTGTAAGCGAGATTTTGCTAATGAAAACGTGCATTTTGGAGAATTTTCTCTGCCACAAATAAGCAAACACATCGACAACAATATAGAGATTTGCGCGAAAAGTGTGGATAATATTTGTAGAGAATAATAAAGTAGTACATCTTTCTGTAAAGAATAATACAGGGTGTGAATGTAAATCAGATTTTTATATGGCTAACATTGTGGAGCCCCAGGTATAATGCCCGACAAATAACTTGACTTCACATGGCCGTATATAAATAATTTAAAAAAATATTTTCTAACGTATTGAGTATAAGGTACGAGCATTAGACAAAATAAAAACTGAATTTGCACGGATATTTACTCGTATATATTTTCATTTCACAATTTTCCAACGTTTCGGTACTTTATAAGTGCCGTGGTCTTTGTAGACTGAGGTGACTGGCGTAATCTCGTACGTGTCCATCGGAAACTCACCCCAACGGCACAGATTTTTGTTCAAGTCATCTGCCGGGCATATACGTACATTAAATGTAGTTCCGCTTTTCTCTGGGCGTAAACGAACAAATTTTAAATACTATCCAAATTAATGAAATGGGTTCAAGTCCCGGCACGGGTGTAATTTTTTGCCTCTAAATAGGTTTTTAAAATGTCTTATTTTTACTATTAAACCTTAACTGTGACCAAAAATATGAAATAGATTGCAAATAATGTACGTTTCGGGACATTATAGGACAGTTTTTTTTTTAATTTGTCATCATGCCTGTTGAACGAGAACATAATTTTCAATTTATAAGGTTCGTCACACGAGAGCATTCTCCTCTGCCCAACTCTATCTTCTGGTTGTTCACATTTAGAGAAAAGCGGAATTAAATGAAATATACTAGTTACAGCACGGTTAATTAAATTAAATTTAGAGATAAACTCGCCTTTGTGCTTGTATTTTCTTATATCATATTTCCTGTATTGTATTTCTCGTGTGCCGGAAATACGTCATAATAAAATACATGTGCGAAGGCCAGCTGGTCTTACGAGCGAGATTTACAAATTTTTTCAGTCATTTTCTTTAATTAATTGTATTATAATCTTCAATTACCATTTGATCCAAAAGTACCAGTAATAGAATTAGTAATAACTTGCTGTACGTGATTGACTGAACGATTATTTCAAGTATTTCGGTTAAGTAATAGTTTGGGCTTGTACCTACAGTAATATTGAAAAAAAAAATGTAACTCCAACCGAAAAAAAGAGATTGTTTATAGATACTAGTTTTGTATGAGCTGTGCTGTACGATTTGTCGTGGAAAATAAAAATTATGGACTTGATTATGATTTATTTTAATCAATTACTATTCATTAGGTATCACGTGTGATTACCATGCCGGCGGGCGCCGTACATTTGTACAAATCTCCACAGCCTGGGTCTATTTCCATGTTTGTGATGTCCTTGCCTGGTTACCATAGCGCAGAGTATCCTAGTTTGTGACCCGGAGAAGTGATTGTCTTATATAGAAGTTATTTATTTTTTAATTATTTTGTTATCTTTTTTTACTTGCCACCTTAACGGGCTCCAGTTTTGGTTTCAATTTTGCATTATTTGTGAACTGAATGAAAGGAAACACATGTCATTTTGCTAAATAATTTCAGACTAGTTATGAGAATATATTTTCGCTAATTAACTAACCCACAGTTTCACGAACATTGGCGATCTATTAATGTACTGTTAACAGCTGTTGTTTTTTAGTATTCTGTACCCGAAGAGTGCCAAACGGGACCCTATTACTAAGACTTCACTGTCCGTCTGTCTGTCTGTCACCAGGCTATATCTCATGAACCGTGATAGCTAGGCAGTTGAAATTTTCACAGATGATGTATTTCTGTTGCCGCTATGACAACAAATACTAAAATCAGAATAAAATAAATATTTAAGGGGGGGGATCCCATACAACAAACGTCTAAATATAACGCTCGCCATCTAGCGGCCATCTATGTTACCTTCACAGCGCCGACGTCGTGTCGTTACATGTCAATCTTAAACACTTATTGGTTTCTATAGAATCAGATGGGCACCGATGATCCATGATGATCCATGTCTCGGCACCGTATATGAAAATGGAAAAAACCAGAGCTCGAACCAGGCAAGGTGCGCCTGACAAATACCACGTACCATTATCTTAACAACATTATTATAATGGTGCGTGAGAAGCCGCGACTATGACAGAATCCATGCTTTCGAGATGTGGTAACATAACATAACATAAACTCACGCCTGTATCCCAGAGGGGTAGGCAGAGCACCAGGGACTGCCACTTGCTACGATCCTGACAGATGCTACGATGTGGTGTTTGAGGAAAATGCTCAGAATCACGTGGACCGCATTCAGATCTAATATGTTCATCCTAAACGAGATCAAAATAACGAAGCGACTGTCAACAGTCTGTCGCCAGAGGGCCCTCAGCTTTTTTGGGCACATTATTAAGTCCGCCGCATTGTACGATTTTTTTAAGTGCAATAAAAGTATCAATAAATAAATATACGGTCACCACGTCATACTCTGGAAAAACTGATTATTTTGGGCCAGATCGAAGGCAGACAAGCGAGAGACAGAATACCAATGCGCTGGTCCGATGCCCCAAAGAGGGCAGCAGGTGGATCCATCCAGCAAGCATCCCATCGCGCCCATGACCGTGATGAGTGGAGATCCATTGTATGTGGTCACGATCCTCAGAATTGAGGGACCGATCCAGAAGAAGATAATGGTACAGAACCCTTCTCACAACAACTACAAATCAACAACATTTTTCTTTGGGTTTCGATTCTCATCAAAGTGTCAAAATATGCGCCAGCCGTATCTTTTGATTACATAACATACATAAGCAGCCTATATACGTCCCACCGTAGGGCACAGGCCTTCTCTCAGGGAGAGAGTATTCGCTTAATCACCACGCGTGCCCACCGCGGATTGGCGATTTCAAGCGCTGAGGTATGTGAACAGCGGTGGTAGCCTAGTGGGTAGAACATCGGACTCGGAAGCGAGAAACCCATGTTCGATCCCCAGTGCGGGCATGTACCTATGACTTGGTTTTCTAAGTTATGTACATTTGTGAAGTTATAGTAGCAATACTACTCGCTAACTGTGAAGGAAAACATCGTGAGGAAACCTGAGTGTCTGAGCTATTCACATCTTTTGATTGTGTTGACTTAAATGTAAAAAAAAATCACAGCTATCTAGCTATGTGTTCTTGAAAAGGGTCTTGACAAACAAACGGACAAGAGCGGGATTTCTTTCCTTTCGAGGTACGGACCCCCAAAAACCGATCGATGTCCGAGCTCGAAGCTCTAAACGCGAAATCAGAAGATTAACTTTACTGTATTAGTTTGGGACCAGGACCGCTATTACGTAACTACGTCCCGTTACTGCTGTTACGTCTGGCGTGCTGCCTTGCTCGCACAATCTAACACTTTTAATTATGGGAAAGAATACTTTTTATAAATGTGATCTGTAGGTTTGACAGATAAGAAAATTACGGATCTTCATCATCAGCCTATGCTTGTCCACTGCTGGACATAGGCCTCTCCTATTGCACGCCACTGAGCACGGTCCTCGGCTATTCTCATCCAGCTCTTGCCAGCCGCCCTGCGAAGATCATCGCTCCACCGAGTCTGAGGACGGACGTCTACACTACGTTTACCGATCCGCGGTCTCCACTCAAGAACTCGTCTACCCCATCGGTTATCAGTTCTTCGGATGATATGGCCGGTCCACTGCCACTTCAGCATGCTAATTCGGTGGGCTATGTCGGTGACTTTGGTTCTCTGTCGGATCACCTCGTTTCGAAATCGATCTTTAAGAGAAACCCCGAGCATAGCCCTTTCCATAGCACGGCTTCCAAATTACGGATATTATAGATTTATTTTTGTTATCCTGAACCAAGTTTGTGATAGAGAAAATTTTATGCTTAAATTTAAAATTTTAGAAAACATCTTTTTCAAAAACTAAGGCCTACTTGTATCACTTCTTAAATGCCATGGGAAGCCACATTTAAGAGTGCAGGAAAACAAAAATATATCTAAACGGTCCTTTATTTTATTACAAAATGCATATTAATTTGATTAAAATCACAAAAAAAATATTGGACTGTGCGAGCGAGATAGCATACCAGACGTAACAACAGGTTTAAGAACCCACCCGATTTAACCTACTCCTCTACATATTTATTTGGACAATACCAAAATTGATAACCAAATACAGTGGACAGTTATGTGTGACCGAGGAATCAACGTTCATGTTCAAACGTTCGCTCGAGTTTACGTTCATGCGAGCGAATCGTCTGATTTTACCCTAAGGGTTACTTGTTGCGGGGCGCCCGCCCACGTGTTCAGCGGTTCAGTCTCTCGCCCGCAGCCGGGGCGTCTGGGCGGCGCGCCCTAAGTGTCCCGCCCTAGCGGCGCCTGACCGCTCGTCGCGCCATACGGGAACTATATTATTGTAGGCGTCGCGTGATGGAAACTTGAAGGCAAAATTGTGTTTAGCAAAATTGTATTTAGTTAGCAGTGAGTGTTGTGTTAGTTTCGAAACTCATTTGAAGTGAGATTGACTTTCTTAGTCGGTCAAGTTCCCTTAAATATCATCATCATCATCATCATCATTCAGCCACAAGAAGTCCCCTGCTGGACATAGGCCTCCTCCATGGATTTCCAAAAAGACCGGTTGGAAGCGGCCTGCATCCAGCGTCTTCCTGCCACTTGGATGAGGTCATCTGTCCATCTTGTGGCTGGTCGTCCTACGCTGCGCTTGCCGATATGTGGTCTCCATTCGAGAACTTTTCGGCCCCATCGGCCATCAGTTCTGCGTGCTTAAATATGATTATTATTAAAAAAATAATGTCTGATTGATTTAACTGCCTCATCAGCGTATTTCAAGTAATCATATCGGAGCACTACACTGCATTCTTCGCATTCACTTTTCTTTTTGGCGGATGAGTCAGACTGGTTTTCACTGTGATAAATGGATCACTATGTGCTCTTCTTTATTTCTACCTACCAAGGTACACAGGGCGTATTCTACTTGTCAATAGGCACAAATCTTGTTCGCTATTATGGATTCACATCGGTCGCGAAAAATATTAGACTCCGCTTCTTCCTGAGCCTCTCCACTGCTGGAGATTGGTCGTCATAGCTCTCTGTTTCACTTCAAGGGCCTTGCGCAACAAATCCTGTCGGAATTCGTTTGCAAGAGTAATTTGTATGAAATTTGACAGTTTGACGATTGAAATCGTTCAGGATATAAGGATATTTCTTTGCAAGCTTGACAGATCTTCAGCGCTGGCTACTTCCATCTATTCCTTCTTCTCCCAACACACCTTTTCCCCTCAAACTTACCCATCATGATAACTTGAAGAATTCGTGCCCGACATAACTAATTTTATTGTTTTTAAAGTTCCGTAACTCAAAAAGAAAAAACGCAACCCTTATAGGATCAGTTGTCCGCCCCTCTGTCTGTCAAGACCCTTTATCTCGGGAACGCGTGGAGGTATCGAGTAAAAATTAAAACTATATACTCAGTCCTCGGAAGCTGTGAAAAAATCGAACTTCTAAGTTTACGCAAGAAAAAAACGTATATTTCGAGAATCAAGGGAACCAAAATTTATAGGGTGCTTTCCGTTGACCTAGAGCTATAAAATTTTGCAAGCAACGTCTTATACTACAAGTAAAGGGAAATATCCAAAAACTATACATTTGTAATTAAATCATAAAAAAAATATCTTTGAAGTTCGGAAAAGCTCTGAAAAACTGCGAGACTCGATTCCTAAACTATTTATTATTATAAATAGTTACACACCTACAAATTTGTACGGAACCCTCGGTGAGCGAGACCAACTCGCACTTGCCCGGTTTTTTTTGTCAACATGAGTTCTCGGGAACGATCGGTGCGTCTTAAGACTTCCAAATTCGTGCCTCTACTATGGACCCAGCTGTACGTTTTTTATTTTTACCATTTTGTGGCTATCCTCATAATAAAGGTTGTTCGTATTGCCCAATAGGACCCGCTCTTTTCGAGATTAGAATTAGTAGAATTTTGAAACACTGTGCAATACAATGATAATTCAACGGTACTAGAATTATTCGTACTATCACTGGCACTTTAATAAATTTTTACCAAGATTCATAAAAGAAAATGTATTTACAAATATGAAGAGATGGCAATACACTGTGTGCTGCGTTGCCTTGGCATACGTGCAGTGCGACCCCATTGTCCAGCATATCCCGGCATACACGCGCATGCCAAAGCATACCGCGGACTGGATGCCGGAGTTGCTGGCTCAAGAGATGGAGCCAGCTTATGACTTGGCGATAACTTTGTTCAATGTGTCGTCGGTGGAAGATCCAGGAAGTTTGGTAAGTAGATAGATACCTTGCGAAATAGAATACTTACCCACAAAAAATAAATCTAAATTTGAATTTTTTACTTAACGAATTTTGTGACTAGCCGGGACTACGTTGATGACATATTTTTTGAAACGTATACCAATTACTTAAGGAAGACCATAAGGCTTAATTTGCTGCGATCTATTGAAGAGTTCCGTTCTCCATCTCCGAAAGTGTTCGTCAGATCTTCGCCAAATTAAATTGGGATCAATTGGACGTTATACCTATTCAAGCATACAAAGAATTACCGAAGTCGGTTAAGATTTGACGAAGTTATGGGAGAATATAGCTAAAAAATACACGCGTCGAATTGAGAACCACCTCCCTTTTAGAAGTCGATGAAAAAGGGGCCAAATGGCCAATGGAGAACTTGCACAAAAATTGTTTTATTGTAATCGAAGAGGCCATGTTAAAAGATAAATAACCGTGGTATTTTTTTTTCTCTACGTCTAATACTTCACATAATAACCCATCGAAAACTCATTCTAGTCCACGTTGTACAAAAAAGCGCCATACAAAACGGGCTCAAACTATGACGTCCTAGCACATAATGCCATAGAACGTATGAACGCTTATCAATATTTGAGTTATATCGTAAAATAATGTTTTTATGCACCTACAAGCTTAACAATAAACGTTTAGAATTTAATGAAAAAACTAAATCTACTTTCTAATCTCGTCTTTTGTTGCTAGAGTAACTTGGTTTGCCGCAAGAAATCTCTTACAGAGATAAGCTCGCCTTTGTGCATGCTATTTCTTATGTAATGTCCTGTTCAATTTTTCGTGTGCAATAAAGTATATTAATGGTTTTTCGCATTTTTGAAAACCCGAAAACCCCGAAAATATTGTTTTTCTGGTTTTATTTTTTTATTTTACCCGAGTTTTTCTGTGATTTCTATGGTATAAACCAATGACGCTCGTTAGAAACGATGTGCAGTGTTCAAGGCTGTAAAACCGCAGTACATTTAAGGTTAATACCTCCTTACAGGTTGGTATTTTAAGCCTTCCAAGTAATCCTACTTCTAGGTAATCCTTCTACAAAATCTAAACGGACAGACTGACTCTTTAGTTCTTTATGAAATTCTCGTGAAGAAAAGTGAAATGTCATTTCCGTCTTCAAAATTATGACTCCTAAAATTATTAAAAGAATATCTCGTAGGTACCTAGCTCTCCATTTAAAAATTATTAATTAATTAATATATTTATTTCAGAATAAATCTATATCATCATCATCCAAGTGGCAGGAAGGCGCTGGATGCAGACCGCTTCCAACCGGTCTTTTTGGAAATCCATGGAGGAGGCCTATGTCCAGCAGTGGACTTCTTGTGGCTGAATGATGATGATGAAATTTCTATAATAGTATTTAGTACTTAGTCTATATTAGTAAATAAACCTAGGTAATAGAGAGCCGTAGTTTAATTTAAATACCTATTTGGTGAATCAGCACACATGCGTGCAGATCAAGTGCCTGAAAATGTGGCAGTCAACTTTGTCTCCAATTACAATTATGAAGGCTCTAGCTGTCGGCGGACAGGTACCTCCGGGATACAGGTGTGAGTTTATGTATGTACGTATGTAGGTACAAACCTTGACAGCTAATCAACTAGACATCAATTAATTACTTTTACATAGGTGCGCCTACGCCTACCAAAAGTAGAACCACTGGAGGTTGGCGTATGGCCTTTTTCAAAGCATTCTGAATTACATAATAAAGCATTTACCTACTTCAGATAAAAGAAATCCATATTGCAGCCTAAATACGCACCACTGGACCACTGAGTACGGGCTTAATCACCACGCGAGCCTGCCGCGGATCGGAGATGATCTCACGCACTCAGGTTTCCTCACTATGTTTTCCTTCACAGTCAGCGAGTGGTATTGCTTGCTACTATAAATTCACAAATGTACGTAACTCAGAAAACAAAGTCAATGGTACAAACAAAAACATAAAGAATAGTACATTACGGCAGCGGCCAGCAAAAGAGGCATTGATGGACGAACGTGTATTACGTAAGTCCATCAATGCCTCGTACTTTTCTCAAATAATGCACGGATATTAAAAGTACAGTAGTACCTATATAGGCAGAACTTTTTACTTTTTAAAATCAATGACGAACAACGAACAAAAATAATTTTGCCGTGTTAAACTGTTAAAAAAAATTAAACTGTTTATCTACACTAATGTTGTAACATTCTAGGTACTTATGTTTTCAATACTTGACTTATAATTACTACTGTTATAGCGCAGACAACAAAAAACTCAATTTAAGCAATTTCACATGATGTTATAATATTCACATCGATATCGTAAAATCTCATTATAACATCAATAAAACGCGACCAACTAGATTGCAGGGCCAATCAGGTTGGTCGCGCTTTATTGAAGCTGCGCTCTCATTGGTTAAATTTTAATGGCGGCAAAACCATTGTGATTATTCACGTACGCGTGAATTTAATTTAATAAATTTGTTATTTGATTAATTGCATTAGTGAAGATAAAGTAGTGTATGCAACTGCATATAACACGGGTATTAAAACACTCGTTACTATTATGAAACTCGCTGCGCTCGTTTCATAAACTCACACTCGTGTTTTAATACCCTTCATTAATTATATGACAGTTGCATAAACTACTATTATTTAAAAAAAAGAACTACATATAAATCCATCTCTGGATTTATATTATGTCCAATACTTCATTAGTCGCCTTCTACGACATCCACGGAAGGAAATGGAGTGACGCTATTCTTAATCCGGTGCCACACGGAAATCAACTACCTCGAGACGGGCAGCAGCGTCTTTTTGAGATTCCAACCGCATAGGTACTGCGATCGCCAACCCGCCTGCCAAGCGTGGCGATTTTGGCAAAACCCGTCATGGTTATAAAAACCACGAAGGAGGCCTATGTCCTGCAGTGGCCGTTAAATGTTAAATGGCTGATGATGATGATGATGACGAAACTGTTGCTTTGTTTTTTTTTTTTTTCATTAAACAGCTTTCTATTTGCAAGCCAGTTCGACATTTAAATAAAACCTTTGATAAGTTACCGCCTTGGTTGCCATGTTTCGGAGTAAAAGATCGCTCCATTTTTAAATTACACGACAGATATGACTTTACTATGCCATTTATTTGGCCGCTAAAACACGACAGGTATGGATTTTCATGCAACTTATTAAATGCCGGCCGCTGCTCGCATGTCTTTGGGTGCTCAAAATTTCCAAGCATGTTTGAGAAAAGTAAATAATTGTACTTGCAAAAGAACACATAGGCACAAGATATAAAACCGCATCCAACATCGTGACGAAACCCTAGTGTCTGAGGTATTCAGTGCTTGCTACGTAATACGCCCGACTATGAGGCTAAGTGCGGAAATCTCAGGTCTAACTACTACTGCCACATCTGGATTTCAAAGTAGGACTAGAATTTACGCCGTAGTAGCGCATACCTAGTAATAGGGGTTAAAGTATGAAATTGCCGTTTTATTGCAATAGGTTCTTTGAATTGACATAGAATCTTCATGGTTTGAGGTTTTCGAATGAAACTTTTTTCAAATGGTTTCTGATGTTTTTTTTTTAAAAAATGTGAAACATTTGAATATCGACTTTCAATTGTTTTTGTTATTCAATTTAGACAAGAAAGATGGATACTGCGAAAATTCGAGTGATTTTTGAATACTGTTGTGGCATTTGACCTGGGGTCAGCCATTGCATTTTTATTTTCCGGTTATCATAAAGAATCCACTTTTCATCACATGTTACAATTCGATCCAATATTCCTTCATTTCTGTACCGGTTCAACAAGGCAACACAAGTTTCAACACGCGTTTCTTTCTGCAGATCAGTCAAATCATGAGGCACCCATTTTTCGTATTTTTTTATTTTATTGATTTGACGCAAGTGAGTCATTATTGTGGGTAAGGTAACGTTAAACCATGCCGCTAATTCCTGGGTAGTTTGACTAGGGTCGGCTTCCACTATCTCTCTTAATTCATCGTTATTCACCTGTGTGGGCGGTCTTCCTCGTGGCTCGTTCTTTAAGTCGAAATTTCCATCACGAAAGCGTTTAAACCAAAATCGCACGGTGCGTTCATTAGTAGACCCCTCTCCAAACGCAGCATTGATATTGCGGGCTGTTTCTGCCGCGTTAGTTCCGCGTCGGAACTAGTATTCAAAAATCACTCGAATTTTCGCAGTATCCATCTTTCTTGTCTAAATTGAATAACAAAAACAATTGAAAGTCGATATTCAAATGTTTCACATTTTTTAAAAAAAGAACATCATAGAAACCATTTGAAAAAAGTTTCATTCGAAAACCTCAAACCATGAAGATTATATGTCAATTCAAAGAACCTATTGCAATAAAACGGCAATTTCATACTTTAACCCCTAATATTAGTTATCCGAAAATCCACTGCCGCAATAAGTACTCGGCATTATTTTTTCATTAGTCGCCGGTTTTTTATCTAATCTGAGGCTTATCTATTTGTCGACCGCGTCAACTTTCGAGTGTGTAATGTCCTATCGATGGTAAATTGATAAATCCGCGGAACAAATTGTCAAATCCAGTGGCCAACACCTTGGTTCTTTTACTATACTTAGTGTCAATGAAAGTGAATACGTGTTCTGCTGTAATTGTTGTGATAACGTAGGAGTTGATTAAAAAATGTGTCGAAAAGTCTAGGCCAAAGTTGTGTATTTCTTCGAGTGATCGATTGTATCAATAGGTGCGACAAAATATAGTTACAATCACACGGGCCTCTTTCAATCAAGAAAATAAATAACAATAAAAATAAACGAGTCATTATCTACGAGTGTGACATGGTCATTTCACACACCAAACCCTTCATAAATAAATAAATTATTTAACCTAACAATTAGGTATCTGTTACCTGTAAAATTTTTATTTCTTCTTAAAATATATACGTCTATGATAACTTACTTCTAAACACAAAAGCGAAAATGAAAAATTGAAAAAGTCAACATTTCAAAAATAGAACGTTATGCGTTTGTTTTCTTTTTTTTTCTAAAACGCAATGTTGAACCGGCCAGTGCTGTCTGAAAAACCGCGCGTGAAAAATTTAACAAGCCATAACGTTTAAAAATAGAACGCTATGCGCGTTTTTTCTAAGACGCAATGTTGAACCGGCCAGTGCTGTTAGTGCTAGTAACGTGCATGGCTTGTCTGGCACAACGCGGGGGTTTCCCACATCCGGTTCCCGGAAATGGCGACGTCTTTCCCGGGGAGGGGTTTCAAGGAAACAGCTTTGAGAGCGCGCATCGTGAACCACCCCCTTGGGTACACGTGAGTTCATTTTAGATTGGAATGTTGTTGTGATAGTAAAAACGTGTTGTTGTTAGTACAAAAATGTTATAAGTAAATATGTTTGGAAGGACACGAGTTCACGAGCGAAATGTCTGCCTCTGTCTTATTCTGTATAGTGAAAATAAATCAGTACATCTTAAATTATGTACATAGGAGAATTTATGTATTTACCGAGGTACCGAAAAATAAATATATTTTATTTTTTTGTTACTAAGCAAAACCGACCAACTCCACAAAGAAAGATTTTTTTGGGCCATAGTCGGATCGGAATCCGCGCGTGAGTTGTGGCGAAGTATGGTTATGAAATATCTATGTGAGAGACGGATAATGCTGGTTCGAACCCCGCTTGGGCCAGAAAGTTTTCTTTCCATGTGGAGTTTGTTTAAATCCAACTTACACTTATGTCGGTCGTATCAAATAGTATAAACAGCCTATAGATACGAGTCCCACTGGAGGACAAATAGCAAATAGATAGTGATTACTAACCTGAAGTAGGTATGTTAACACAGTTCTCAGTCACTCGATTTTCATCGCGATGTTTTCCTTAGTAGTAGATACATATTGCTGCTACACTACAAATTCGCAAATGTAAACAAAGTCATCGGTACTTTCCGGAAGTCAACCCCGAATGCCGACGAAGTTGGAGCAGCTCGTCAATTCACTGAACTATCACCGCATTCCACTTGCATCAGCTTAAATACAAACTTAGGCCCTTATTAACATAGCGTTCTTACCTTTGAGATCGCTCTTGAGTGTGCTGTCAAGGCCGCCAATTGTACTGCATTTTTGTAAACATTTCATGTTTGTGTTTTTCCTGGTACAATAAAGAATATTCTTATCGTATCTTATCTTCCGCGTCTCCAAACACGAAGTCGCTCAGCAGTTGACTGATGAGTCCTTGTTCCAGGAGGAGAGGCCAGTGGAGCACGCGGGGCTCCCACGCTCGCTCGCCCTGGTGCCGCTGCCGCTTCCAGGATCAGACCATGAGCTGCAGCTCAACGTATCCTGGCTTCCCCCTCTAGGTGAGTAGCTAGGCAAGTGGCCAACGGCCACCGTTTGTCGCTAGCCACGATATTCTCGTATCTCGTTCACTGATTCTGCATTCCAGGCACTGCACGCACTGGAGTGTTTGACTGTTTTACAAGGCAACCCGGAACCAGCTTCTACTAATAATTATTTAGTCAACTTAGGAAGACGTTAACAATCGACATTCTTCTCAGGAACTCCAACGCAAGAATACTCTCTCGAAGTGCTGAGCGACACGGAAACTTCTGACTGTGATATGCCCATGTGCTACGAATACAACATTCCTGGGGTGAGTCTGTTTACTGTCTGAATAATCTAGAGCTAAACAAACATCGGACGAGTCCATTTAGTAGAGAATTTACGTTGTACTCTCTGTTCTGTGGTTATACCGAACCCAGAGCTGACATCAATTACGGCTCAACATAGAACATGTACAAAGGAATACTTGTAATGTACCTCGTGGCGCAGCGGTAGTGCATCTGCATACCATGCGAGAGGTCCCGGGTTCGAATCCCGGCTGGGTACAAAAAAAAACCCCAGGTCTTGGATGTTTACATGTTTGTGATGTCGTTGTTTCTGGTTCCCACGACACAGGGTATCCTAGTGTGGGGCCAGCAGCAATGTATATGCCTGTATGTAAATGTAAAAAAAAAAAGTACCTACTTAGTTTGAAGGTAAAATCTATTGCCCCGTAATCTCGTAAATAGAAACACCGCAAATAGAAACACCGATGTGTTCAGAACATGTACAAAGGAATACTTATAATGTACCTACTTAGTTTGAAGGAGAAACCTATTGCCCCGTAATCTCGTAAATAGAAACACCGCAAATAGAAACACCGATGTGTTCTGCCTGACACATAGTACGTGTACACACGGTATCTAGACATCACATGTTAAGCTGTGCTGTCGACAGCACATCAATCTTAACACACCTGCACTTAACACGTTGCAAGCAACTTTGCAACTGAAATGTTAAGGTTGTGTTGCTGTAGACTGTATGTACGCTGATGAAGGGCTTCCATTGTATGAAGCTCATGAGACCGTATTGTAGGGTTCCCGTCCACGTAGATTCTGACTTCGTGTAGGACCGACCAGCCATTTGTAAATATGGACTCATTGTCTGAAATAAATTATTTGAATTCGGTATTTGACACGATCAACAATAAATTATTTCATATGCTCGATTAAAATAAAAATTACAAAATATCTCGGAAAATGTATCTCTTTTAGTCAATTACTAGTTATTACAATTTTTAAATAGATTAAACATAAAAAGAGTGCTCTGAAATGTGACGTCATAAGCTAGTATTTTCATACAAAATTCCGTTTTAAAAGTAACTCATTTGATATTTTGTCAAATACCCAATTGAATTGAATTGAAATTGGCACTTCTTGTAGCTGTACTTCGTAATATTTGCTGATATTATCAGTGTAACAGCTGCTAATGTCAAATGCAATATGTAATGCAATTCATGCAGTCTCATTCTCCAATGGGAGGTACACTTTTGATATCGTCTCAATGCTCCTGTGGGCTAATTCTACTAAATGCATTACAGTTCACAGAGAACCCAATGACCGGGAACATTTGACTCTAACGGTTTTCTACTAATCACAAAATGTTCTATAACAGAACAATGAACGACATCATAGGTACCAAAGAGACACATTCGTTGTCTCTTACACAAATACTGTTCGTTAGTAATAGTCTAGCTGTCAAATTCGGTTTTCTTTTATTACGGATTTCATTGTGTTTTTTTATTAAAATTTAAATTGGCATTCATTGACATTATTCGAGTCATGCCAACGCTCAGTGATTTTGATGCCCTTGTTAGCAACATGCCTCAGTAATGGCCGCAAGCGGAATCTATAGCACATCTTATACATGCAAAAAATTCAATAATCAGTGGCCAAGCCAAAAAGCGTGGGGCGCAGTGTAATAAAAATTTTAAATAAAAAATAAAAACCGACTTCGAAAAACTACAGCACTAAAAAGATAGAAATAATTTAAATAATTAGAAGTATTTATACATGTAGGTATTGTAGAAGTATAATTTGAAGTCGGTGTCAAAATATATGTGCTAGTCATGAAACTGGGCACCGACTTCAAATTATACTTCTACAATACCTACATGTATAAATACTTCTAATTATTTAAATTATTTCTATCTTTTTAGTGCTGTAGTTTTTCGAAGTCGGATTTTATTTTTTATTTATTTTTTTTTATTTTTCAGTGTTTAGTGGAGGAGCGGGAGAAAAATAAACAAGTCCCTTATAACCATAATTTACCGTACATAATTCGTTCCTCTAATTAAAATTTGATGTTCTAAATCTCCGAAAGTCTTCACCAGAACATCACCAAATTACCTTCGGACTACTTTTACACTATTTTATGAAACATACGGATTTTACTAAAGAATGTGCCCCATTAGGCCTTATTTACTGCTGTCCATTGAAGAGTTCCGTTCTCCATCTCTGAAAGTCTTCATCAGATCTTTACCAAATTAAAATGGGACCAATGGGACGTTATATCTGTTCGAACAAAAAAAGAATTGTCGAAATCGGTTAATATTTGACGGAGTTATGGAGGAACATAGCCAAATAAAAAATAATAAAAAAAAAGTATACGCGTCGAATCGATAACCTCCTCCTTTTTTGAAGTTGGTTAAAAAAGCCTACACACACAGGAAGCCACATGGTGGACGGTACCAGCGACCGCAAGCTCGGTGGCAGGCGGCTGCGCTATACGGCCTGGCTGCGCGTACACTCTGCGTCTGCTCGCACACCCGTGGGATGGACACACAACGGCGCATTTACGTCTACAGCTGGACGGTGAGTTTACACCTGAATTAAGTGTTCAGCTCCACCAGCTCGCTGGACCGACAATCTGAGACAGATTGCTGGTAGCGGCTGCGTGAGGCTGGCCGAGGACAGAAAGAAGTGGCGTGCCTTGGGGGAGGCAGTGGAAGAGAATGAGCTGAGTGGTTGATTGATATGTGTTCATCTGGATTGGCAAAGAAGCCACTCGCTGTATTGACGGGGAACCACTAGCTTGGAGGCATTGGCTGCGCGCGCTGCGTCTGTTTGAGAAGTCGTGGGGCTGGTACAGCGGCGCATCTACGTCTGCAGCTGAACGGTGAGTTCACACCTAGATTGTGTTCAACTTTACCATCTCACCGGACCGACGATCTAGGCAGATTGCTTGCAGCGGCTGGATGAAAATACCCGAGGTCGGAAAGAAGTGGCGTGCCTTGGGGGAGGCACATGTCCAGCAGTGGACGAAAACAGGCTGATTGGTTGTTATGTGTTCAGCTGGATCTAAAAAAAGTCACTAGCCGTGTATTTGACATCTGAGTGTAAACGGAATCCTCAGCTCGGTAGGGAGTAGCTGAGTATACAAGCTTCATCTAATCGCGTACCCGTGGAACGGACTCAGTGGCGCATCTACGCCTGCGTTTGGACGGTGAGTGTTCACACCTATATTGTATGTTCAGCTGGATGGTCCAAGAACTTACTTGCTGT
Source organism: Yponomeuta malinellus (assembly GCA_947308005.1). Taxonomy (NCBI): domain Eukaryota; kingdom Metazoa; phylum Arthropoda; class Insecta; order Lepidoptera; family Yponomeutidae; genus Yponomeuta; species Yponomeuta malinellus. Next base: position 5,395,478 of record OX371006.1, on the reverse strand, counting down.
CTGTTTAACTCATATGGCGCATTAGGAACCCCAGTTTGGTCGTCGGTTGGCCGCTAGTATTCTCGGGCAGACGCGCTGTCTGCTTGAGAACTCGTGAAATGGACACAGAGGCGCATCTACGTCTGCAATCTGCGTATGACAGGTCATCGCTGCGGTGAGTGTTTACATATTCCAGGTGTAAACACTAACCTCAGCGATGACCTGTCATACCGAATCCTTATGCATGTAAGCATTAATCGAACTTCCTGCGGCAGCTCTCTGCTTATGCATTACGCCTGAATCCTAGAGGGGTAAGCAGAAACCAGGGTAATTGGCAATTACCAATAATTTATTAGCAAATGGTGAGATAAAAAGTACCCGAAATAAGCGTACGTGCATGGAGCGACTAATGGACTAATGAATGTGGATAAAGCAAAAGAGGTTCCCCCACTATTTAAAGATTTTTAGTATGAATAGACGCCTGGCAAGTCTATAACTTTATAAATGAAAGTATTGCTCGTAACATTAATCAAGGAACCATTTTGCCCACAGAATGCGTGTCAGGTGTGTGCTCCTGTGCCCACTCCCCTCGTCTCCCTTCGCCCCGGGTCGCGGCCAGTACTCTCTCCATCCAAGGGGAGATATTTGTTAACATCAGCTGGTCGCTGCCTCTGCCAGAGTACCCCTTGAGACTACCGCGGGGGCTGGCCAAACGGTCCTATTTTGTGAGGTAAAGAGGAGAATTTTGTGTAATTTTCCATGAGGTTCATGGCTTTATTTACAGGGCTCTTTCGTGCTCTTTCTTGAGGCAAGTCAAAAGAGAAATTCCTTGGGACATGTGCACGTTCCACATCCCTCCAGTGAGATGTATGAGCTGGGACCATAGTCCGTTTACTTGGCCTGTTTTTTGTATGTACTCTGGTCAACTGACAGTTGTTTACTGTAAAGATTAAGAGATTGTTGGCGTATGAGAAACCGGGTGTTAATCTTCATTTCCACCCGCAGCGTTGGCAAGCAGATGGTCTCTGACGCGCACCCGGCCCCGTGGTTCGCCAACACCATAACCCGGCTCGTGGACACGGACGGGCCGGTGCGGGACGGCGACGGGCTCCGTTGGCTGCTGCTGCCCGTGGCGGACCGCCAAGCCTCGATCGCACGGGCCTCGCAGACCCGCAGCGTTGTGCTGGACGTGAGACTGCTGGCGAGGGTTAGCTTGGTGGATGAGAGGGGCTGCGTTGGGCCGGCTGGGAACGCCACGGCTTATGGTAAGTTGGCCAAGCGGAAAACGTCCTAAAACATTGCAAACATAAAAAATTATGAGGGTTATTTCACAATGCGAAATTCCTGAATCATGTCCATTGGAGTTTGTCATTTACAGCTTTTGTTCGACCTCTTTTTAATTTTTTTATTCAGTTTACCATTTATGCAAAAAAAAAACAATTATGGCACGGGTTATCTATGTCTAAGCCCATATAAGTTGACTACTTATTAATCCTTATTTAGAGAGTCCAATATACCACATCAACGTGAGCACCAAAAACCAATAGCCTTCTTACTTTGGAGTGACGCTGTTTGATGGGTACCTACAATGCATACTCGTATGTTAAATATAATAATAGTTATTTACACAACTAGGGCCGTAAAATAAAGAAAGGCCGATATCGCAGAAGTTTAAGGCCCGAGCCGCAGGCGAGGCTCATAAATATGCGATAGAAGGCTTTCTATTTTATAGTCCGTGTTGTGTACACAATTTTATGTCGTCACTTGGCCTCAAAGCGGGTTTTCCCGTACGCGTAGCGTGCGGAAAATCCCGCTTTTTGGCCAGGTGTGGCATAAATTTATATAAACCCTGATTAAGCTTAATCCAGAGCTGGATTAATAAGGTATTTCTTGTTTTTTAATAAACAATTTAAATTTTTTATCTTTTTTTTGTATCTTTCGAAAAATCAGTATTGGAGAAAGAACGCACAGAATCAAAATTGTTATATACCTACATACAGACATAAACTCACGCCTGTATCCCAGAGGGGTAGGCAGAGACCAGGGACTTCCACTTGCCACGATCCTGACAGATCACTTTCGCTTCCTCAACATTCATTAGTCGTTGCATGCACGCACGCCGGTTTCGGGTACTTTTTATCTTTTTAAATTTGTTCCAAACACTAACTCCCAGTTTGTTGTACTAATAATCGTTAATCTACTTAACAGCTGTCAATTGACCAAAGTGCATACAAAAAAAATACCACTGACAGCTGTTAACAGTAGATTAACAGCTTGTTAGTGTACGAGAAACCGGTGATACGCATTTTAGAAGTAAACTTGTAGTAGATAGAAAGATAGATAGAGAACACTTTATTGTACATAAAAAAGGAAGTCACACAGATATTTCTTAAGATAACAAACTTTACAGACGGCGGCTTTAGCACTAAAAGTGATCTCTTCCAGACAACCAAACTACGTGCTATTCTTTCATGGATACTTCCATTCCACTCGATTTTAAAGGCACCAACACTAGAACATGTTGATGATTTTTTTAAATAATTCGTTTTAAATATTATTATTATTCAAAGGCATTGGTTTTTCTTTGCAGATCCAGTGGAGGCAAGAAAAGCTACAATCATGACCTACGTAAGTTGATTCACGTGACGCCCTCTGCTAACGCATGACGCATTATTAACTTCCAAAGGCTTTATCTCGGAAACTATCTGATCTACTTTCTAGTCTCGTATTGTAGCAAATTCCAGGTTCGATCCCCAGTGCGGGCATGTAATTACGACTTTGTTTTCTAAGTTATGTACATTTGTGAAGTTATAGTAGCAATACCACTCGCTAACTGTGAAGTAAAACATCGTGAGGAAACCTGAGTGTCTGAGCTGTTCACATACCTACTCAGCGCTTGAAATCGCCAATCCGCGCTGGGCACGCGTGGTGATTACCACATACTCTCTCTCTCTCTCTTGTGTGCCACTACTTATTATTTATAATTCTTTCAAGTGTTCTCTGTCTATCTATTTATCTCACTCTGAGAGAAGGCCTGTGCCTTACAGTGGTTCGTATACAGGCTGCTTAGGAGAATGATCAATTTACTATAGGAGTTAGTCTATTTTTGCGTCTTCTTGCGCATTGATGAAACCAACGGTAAACTATAAGAAATTAGCTCTGGATTATGCAGGAAAAATATTATGAAAATATTAGATGGGAGTTTCGAGAAATCTTAATTTTGAGCCCATGTTTTGAGGTTATGACAACTTTGGTGGTTTGGTGTTATTTTGGGTTGGTATTGGCACCAAGTCAGATTGAATTATAAACATAGGTTATTATTAGGTAAGTATGGTTAGTTAGTGCTAAGTATTAATTTTGTATTAAATACAAAATATATATGACTATATCGCTGCAAAAAGTCGCAGTGTTTAAGGAGCCTAATGGGGGACAAAGAGATAATTTCTGATAAATAAGCACAAACAACTCCCGTCAAAAACTCCCCGTTTGCAGTTTGCACTTTCGCATTTTATGTATGTAGGTACGTGATTTGCGATTTTTGCAATAATGTAATCTAATCTGTGTTTGTAATCTGTATTGACTGACCGAAGTTTTTTAGTTATACAATCAATACAGATATATTTAAATTATTACTTTTAAACCCCTGATTCTTTTAATTTATCAAATAGAACTATGAAATCATTTTTCAAAAGAAACATTTTGAGGTATAAATGCTTAAAGCGCAACATAGACTGTTTTTGATCATTCTCCTTTAGTCTACTTTAGAAACGACCTGAAAAGGTACTGTCAAAAAACTAGTCCGGAAATTTTCGCGGATTTTGCGATTTTTGACAAAGCTGCGTTCGGCGCTCGATGTCAATCAACTTGGATTATTCAACATCATAAGCAAGTCTGCCAAAAGTCAGAACTACAGGATTTGACGCAAGCTATAAATATACTGGACTAATATATCAAAAGTACTTATACTATTTTTTTTAAAATGATTAAAAATCTTAGAACCTGCGAGCGAGACGGCATGCCAGATAGAGCAGCAGCTCAGCCTTAATTTACTTATAGGCCTACGCTTCCCTTATATACCTCCATGCCCTTCTATAACTGTCCACTGCGTTGGGTTATCCATGTTGTCGTTTCCAAAGTGTCAAAATATGTATGTGTTTGACATTTACTTATAGGCCTACGCTTCCCTTATATACCTCCATGCCCTTCTATAACTGTCCACTGCGTTGGGTTATCCATGTTGTCGTTTCCAAAGTGTCAAAATATGTATGTGTTTGACAGTTCGGAGTAGGTCAAATCGGACGAGTCCATGCGTCCGATTAGAGCTACTCCACCACGTCCACGACGTTACGGACTGGACGTCTGGGACTTGTTTCATAGAACTACGATTCATGGTTTGCTATGACATTTCGATGAACATTGCAAAGTCGATTAACCCACAGATTAACAAGTTGAGTCTGCCACGCAATGTACCTCGAATTGTCATATTAAACAAAGAGTTGTAGTTTTGTGAAACTCGGCCCAGGACTGGGTGTTATAAGTGAATGTATGTAATATCTAATTGCTGCCAATTTATTTATTAATTTACTTTCGATTTTCCGAGTACTGTACGTCGGCTCACTACCTACTGGGTACTGACGGAAGGCCAGCGCTCGAGTGGTCTGCCTCTCCAGCATATGCTGAGTCAGAGCCCCTATGCATTTGCCACACCCACAAATGGGGAACTTGCGCCCAACTTAGATTGGAGTGACATTGGTTTTATACCATAGAAGAGACGTAAAGCTCAGGAAGAATTTAAAAACATTTCTTTGGGGTTTCCGGGGTCCTAAAAATTGCGAAAAATCAGGTTAGTGAAATATTACAAAACTTATTTGATTTTGTCTTTTCATGAATTCTAAATGTTTTCTATTAAAGGTTTAGATGTATAAAAACATTATTTTACGAGATAACTCAAATATTGATAAACTTTTCATACATGATAAGGCGTTACGTGCAAGATGTGACGTCATAATTTGAGCCCGATTTGTATCGCGCGATTTTGAAGCACAGGGTCATATTATTATGAAAATTATTAGTCGTAGAGAAAAAATTTGTAGGTAGGTACTTTCATATGATAAATACGTCAGGAATCGAGTCTCGCAGTTTTTGCGAGCTTTTCCCGAACTTCAAAGACTATTTGTTTCATGATTTAATTACAAATGTATAGTTTTTTCCCTGTATTTGTAGTATAAGACCATATTACTTGCCAAATTTCAACGGAAAGTACCCTATAAATTTTGATTCCCTTGAGTGTCGAAATATACGTTCTTTTGGTACGGAACCCCAAAAATGAACTATGTTAATTTATCTTTTAACATGGCCTTTCCCATTTTATCCTACTTCCTTTAAATGTGAAAGTTTGTGAAGCTGTTTGGAAGTTTGAATGTTTGTAACTCAATCACGCAATAACGGCCGAACGGTTTTACATGAAACTTGGCGTACAGATAGACAAATACCTGAATTAAGACATAGCATACCTACTTGACATAATAAATAAATACTTAATATCCCGGTATAATGCGTTCCGTGGGATAATAATATTTACTTTTAGTTTAAAATAGACGGCGTTGTGCGAGCGAACGTTGTGTTTTAAAAATAGATGGCGTTGTGCAAGAATCGTATAAACGGATTCTGTGGCGGTACGAAGTTCGCCGGGACAGCTGGTTAACCCGGCGGTACTCGCTACCTATTTTCAAACTCAAACACTCGCTACCGGGTAAAAAATACCACAGTGTTAAGTTGCCCTTATTTGGGAAAATAAGAAACTATTTAAGTTTTTAACATTTTAGTGGTATTACTATAAGCATTTTTCATAAATAAAATGGTGAATGGAAGTTATAACATTTATTTATTTAAAATGAAAGCTTATCCTAAAACAATCAAGAAAATTAGAACTTTTTTCTCACAATATTCGAAAAATCAACAAAAATAGTATTTCTTCTTACTAATTACCCAAAATTGAGATCAATATCAAAAATAGACTTATTACCTAGCAAAATAATAACAAAATAAAGGCACCTTTATAATAAAAGAACTTTGGCATCAAAGTAACTACTTCACCCTGTTACAGCAATCACCACAAATTGGAATTGTATGCTCGCGGCATATCTTTTTGAGGCACAATTCGCACGACTATGAGATCCCAAGCATCTAAAATAGACGAACAAGATCGTCCTTCGCCAATCGGTCCCGGTACACATATAACGATGTCATGGGATCTTGTACGTACACGAAGCAATGGAGCACGAACTTGCCACTGAGTTACTCTTTGCCAGTAAACTTCCCTCGCCTAACATACTTCAATGGTACATCTTCTAAATACCCTCCTTCAATTGGCCGCAGCGGCTCTTCTTGATCTTCATGTGGTAACTCAGAATCTGCAGATCGAACGTAAATCATCATCATCATCATCACCATCATCACCCATTTGACGCCTACTGCAGGACATAGGCTTCCTTCGTGGTTTTCATAACCATGAGGGGTTTCGCCATAATCGCTACGCTTGGCAGGCGGGTTGGCGATCGCAGTATGCGGTTGGAATCTCAGGAAGACGCTGCTGCCCGTCTCCTGGTAATTGATTTCCTTAGTCGCCTTCTACGACATCCACGACGAACATAAATAATACTCTCTAAATCTGAGTCCACTTCTTGCTCAGTTTCACTTTCGTGTTCGCTGTGCACTTCATTATCGTCTACTTCCGACACATTTTCTTCTTCCTGAAGCAATTCTTTTATTATTGTATCCGCCAGTGGATGATTCATCTTATATCGATCTAAAACAAGAAAAAACAATAGCAAACATATCGAAAATAAGGTAACAAGAACCGTCGCTACCGGGTATTTTTCACCCATACTCACTTTACACGTCCGTTGACACCAATCGCCGCACGCCAACTGAACTGTCACCTGTGCTAAGGGAGGGTATATTATCGCGTCGAAGCTACCTAGAATCATGTGGACCGGGGGCGCATAGAATAAAAGATGGAAACAAATTAAACTACTCTGTGGTATTTTTTACCCAGTAGCGAGTACCGCAGGGTTAAAACATATTTTATGCAAGTTCTCCATTGTTGCCTTGTACTTTATGTTGATTTGCCTGCATGCGGCAGGCCCTATGGGCGATGCTGGGCGGCGCGTGCGCGCTTGCGGCGGTGCTGGCGGCGGCGGTGGGCGCGCGCGGGGTGAAGCGGCTGCTGCGCGCGCTGCGGCCCGCCACCGCGCCCACGCCGCCGCGCCGCCGCGCCGCCTCCGCATGGCTGCCGCTGCGCCTACGCACGTGAGTACCGCTACATAGTCTAGTTCTAAAGAAATGTTAACGTTTCTTTCCATCGTGAACAATATGATATCCTCCTAACATTACAGTTTCCGACCAGGACAAGTGATTGTGATGTGTGGACGTTGTTACTTTATTAGTGAAATACAGTATGTCTGAAATTGACACTGGTTCAGCCTGTGTTAGCTGGGAGTGCAACAAATCGAGTAATGTGGTACAGCCGACAGAAGGTCAACTTTTACAGTTTTGTTGCAAATTCGCCCTTTATACAACTATTAGGAGTGCATGTATGTAAGGATTCGTGTGCTGTTGACTATACAAATACGGCGGCGGTGGGTGCGCGGGGTGAACCGGCTGCCGCGTGCACTGCGGCCCGCCACCGCATCCGCGCCCCGCCGCGCCGCCGCATGGCTGCCGCTGCGCCTGCGCACGTGAGTAGTTGAGTACTGCTGTTAACTTGGTCTAGAGGAATTTCGGTGTTTGTATAATTTCTTCGTGAGCAATAAGATAAGTTTGGACTATTTTATATACGGAAAATACGCACAGAAATAATGGTATGTCAGAATTTGACACCCATTCTGGGAGTGCCCCAAATCGAGTCAGGCGTTACAGTCGACAGTAGGTCAATTTTAAAATTATTGTCGCAAATTCGCCCTTAACATAACTGTTAAGAGTGCATGTGCGTAAAGGTTGATGTGCTATCGACTGCACGGCAGCGCCGCCTGGCTGCCCCTGTGCCTCCGCACGATGCCGATGACTATAAGCTAAATACACTTCCAATTCCAATGTGAACATTCCAAATGAAATGAACTCAAAATCGAAATAAAACATTGTTTATTACACAAAAGGGAAAAAAATGCAATATAGTTGTGGGCATTATGTACTGAATAGAAAGGATATATTAGTGTAATGGTGTCCCCACACTAGGCTAGGCCTGTGTCGTGGGCGTGGTGCAGCAATATGAACGTTTATTCATTGCGCCAAACACAATATATAGATTGTCAATTAATCTAAGAGCTTTCGCGCGTGAGTACTGCTATTAACATGATTACATCGTAAGAATTTTATTTCGTAAAAGCGTGAAAAAATGAGAACAGTAGCACTTATTATTATAATGAAGTTATAGTAGCAATACCACTCGCAAACTGTGAAGGAAAACATCGTGAGGAAACCATACCTCACGCTGGAAATCGCCAATCCGCGTTGGTTACGCGTGGTGATTCAGCCCATACTCTCTCTCATGAGAGAAGGCCTGTGCCCTACTGTGGGACGTATTATCACTTCTAAGAAGACATTACAAGTTAACGAGTAATAAGTACTTAGTTGACCAAAAAGAAACATGTAATGTTGTAATTTGACTTTATTAGTTAACTAAAAGTGAGACAACGACTACATAACCAGTGGCATAGTACTCGAGAACCCGCCGAGACGCGTGGTAAGGATGCTAACCTACAAAGTTCACGTGTGCGTTGTATGTACCCATAGCACAGGGAATCCTAGTTTGGGAGTCAGTAACCAGTTTTAGGGTCCCATTTTTACAAACGGTACCCTATCACTAAGACTTCGCTGTATGTCTGTCCGTCCGTCCGTCCGTCCGTCCGTCTGTCTGTCACCAGGCTGTATCTCAAGAACCGTGATAGCTAGAGAGTTGAAATTTTCACAGATTATGTATTTCTGTTGCCGCTTTAACAACAAATCCTTAAAACAAAATAAAATAATTATTTAAGGGGGGGCTCCCACACAACAAACGTGATTTTTTTGCTGTTTTTTTATCTTTGTGCCTAATGTTGTATAGATAATGGTACGGAACCCTTCGTGCGCGAGTCCGACTCACACTTGGCCGGTTTTATTTTTAAATAAAGTTTTTTCATTTTCATGTACGTCACATCAAGAGCAGTCCAATCCAATTAAAAGTTCTTCCTAAGGGCTGCCCCGGAATCCTCGAAAATAATTTAAACTGCTAATTAACATTTCGAACTTCTCAGCTACCTGCGAAGGTACTTTGACGTGTGCACGTGTGCTTAGAACACAAAGATTGCTCGAGTTATTGTCTATACTAGAACAACAATGACTACACAGAGGAGCAAACTGTTGAACTAGAAAAGGTCTCCGATGTCCATGTGGAAGGACAAAAAAGCAAAACAAACAAAATCAATTTAACTTTGTGGTACTTTTTTTAAAATACTACTTACGCTTATGCTTATGGCATTAAGTCCGCCGTACTGTACATTACTTATAATAATAATAACATTTTCTTACATACTTGTATCTTTATATTTTTTCTAGCTTTGAACGTAAGTAACTATACATTCAATTCCCGTAACTGAACTCTAAATTCGTCAATCCCGGAATCCCGGGATTGTTTGAATACAAAAGTGCATTCCATAAAGGCCAACATTTTTTTTAACACGTTTCGCGCTATAAAAAACCTAAAGATTTTCATTCAGGCCACGTCTGGCACTGTTGGGTGGGCGACACAAACCTTTTCCGTTCGGGCCGCGTCGGGCACAGTTGACCGACAGTCAGACGTATAAATATACCTCCCTCACGAGCCAAAGGCCTGTGTTTTCTAGCTAAATTGCTACAGAGTTCGAGCTCTCACGAGTTCGCTGTATAACTTGGTTTCAGCAAAATGTCATAAACTTAGGAAAAAAACCAACTCATATCATAAATTTGAACTGTTCTTCATTTCGGATGACAGCTGTCAAATTCAAAAGTGTAATATCTCGGAAACTACTGATCCTAGACCACTGGTTTGTATGGAGATATGACAGCTCGCGGCAAGATCTTCTCATCATTCTCATCTCTTCATACTGGTTTTCTGGTTGAAGTTGCCACAACTGAATCTTATAAATCTCATAGAGTTATTCGATTGTCACATTCCTTTGCCTCGGGATCCTAGGCTATGTTATTCATTCGATCAAGTCGGTTTAAGATAAGATAAGAATCGCTCGAAAAACAAATCCAAGACAATGGCTCGATTAGATCGGTCTCTATCACAACTTGTTATGTAAGAAGAAACGAGCAAGTTTTGCCAGCTTGTTTAGAAGATTTATTTACCTATAGAAAAAATACCTTTAACCGCTTGTTTCTTCTTCTTTCTTCTTCTTCTTCTTCTTCTTCTTTTTATTTGTTCCACTTTAAGGCTGTTCTTACGTGGATCATGCTGTCTCGCTCGCACAATTAACCATTTTTTTTCAAATATCGTGTAAGCTTTTAATAAATGTGGTTAAGGCCCTGGCCAAACAGGAGGAACGTGGGGCGCGAGCGGGGAAAAGAAGCGACGCATTGTATAGGGTTCGCGCCCTCGCCCCGTCTCTTCAGTTCATTTTGTATGAAAGTGAATTCGAAAGACGACACGTCTTTTCCGCGCCCTCGCCCCACGTCCCACCTGTGTGTACAACCTGAGGATTTGATGCATTTTTGAAATATATTTTTGTTTTCCTGTAGGTAGTTTTTCATAAGTCAGACGTCCTCCCCCCAAAAGGAGAAATGCTCTGTATCCTATAGGTACATACATTCTACTGCAGGGCACAAGACTAGTTTTTATCAGAGAGATAGTATGCACTCTATTACCACGCGTGCCCACCGCGGATAAGCAATTTCAAGCGCTGAGGTAGTCCATCCAAGTCTGGAGGGTTGTCTGAAAGAGATCACTTTTATTGATAAATCCGCCGTCTGTAGGTACTCTTAGGGCCAGTTTCCGAAGAGTGAATTTCGCTAAGTAAATAGTTAACTGTAGTGCTGTCTCTTCGAATTTCCCAGAAAAGAGCGTGACCGAACGTGTAAGTATTTACTTGGTGAAATTCTCGATTCAGAAATCGGCCTTTAGGTTAAGAAATATCTGTGAAATTTCCTTTTTTACGTACAATAAAGTGTTCTCAGGTTTCCTCACGATATTATCCTTCACGGATAACGAGTCACTCGTAATCAATCTAAATTCAACTCTATGGCGTTAGCAAAAGAATGATCTAAAGCCTATTACGTGCTATTACGGAATATTTCGGTAGGTAGTATAACGGTACATCTTTATGATTGCCTTGCTGACGCAAAATGAGATTAACATTATTGCGCATTGCTCAACTTTCGAGTGCCGTTTGATACAGATTCGACGCATCATCTTGAAACGCTGGGGCCACTAAAAAAGCGAAAGACCGAGCTACGAGAATAACAATTTATTTTTCGGAAACTATACAGTGTTGGTGCAATCTAAATTACACTAGTTGTTTATATTCTTTTTGTTGCACTAACCCGTGCTGAGGACAATTGTTAAAAACCTATTTAGAGGCTAAAAATTCCACCCATGCCGGGACTTGAACCCGCCACCTCTGGCTAACCGTGCCAGCGCTCTCCCAACTGAGCTAATGGGCAAGTGCAGGCATCGGCGAAGTTTCGAGCCTCTTTAAAAACTTCTCTGTGTTACGTACAGGCAGCGACATCTGGCCGAAGCAACTTACATCACTTGCAGCCCCAAGTAACACACACTAGTTGTGTGTGCATGATCGTAAAAAACTAGTTTGTGCATCAACTTATTTACTGCATCAACTTATTACATTAGCTTGCGTTGCTACGATGGGCTTGACACCTGCTCCTCAAAGCAGCGCCAATTCCCCGGTGGAATGAGTCAGTCACTATGTAGTTAGTTGCAGATCGGATCGCAGCTTTACTTTAAAAAAGATCTAATACATAAAAAATCTCGTGTCACAGTGTTTGTTATCGAACTCCTCCGAAATGGAATCACCGATTTTTATGATATATTTGTGTATATTTGTTAGGTCTGAGAATAGTTCGTAGGCTAATTAAATGGCAAAACAACGTTTGCCGAGTCAAGTAGGAGCTGTTATTTGTTTCTCAGATTGTTACTACAAATGAAGAAATGTTTACTTAGAAATTACAAGTCATCGGGATTCCAACACACAACCTATCGCATTAAGGCAAGGGTTCTATGGAGACGTTGCAATTTTTTTGACCAAATTGTCGAATGAATCCTTATCATCTAGCCGCTCCAATAATCATGCTGCAAGGCCGATTGCAGAAAAGAGGATCGAAGCCTAGGGGAGTTCTATGTACAGATTGTCTAGCAGTGTACTAATGTTGACTGATAAATTGAATTAAATGGGTTATTCTCAATATGAAAAATGAAAAGTCACAACGATGAATAATCTTTTTCCTTAAAAAAATTTATGATTCCCCTTGAGAAAAATAATTACTAGCATGGTTACTATTCACTAAGCGTTCAAACACCTAAGGCCTATACAGCATATTATTGGAGTTAATAATGTCCTCCACGGTTGTGATTTTTCGTTCTTCAAAATGAAATGTATAATATACCCAAATAAAGTGGATAATTGGACACTTCACGGAGACACTGAGACGGTAGAAGTAGACTGCACCAATTCAAAGTCGATTAGCGTGCTATGGAAATCGTAGTCTCTTTGATGGATTACATAAAAAAGAGACAGTTCGTCAACAAACTAAAATTAGCAAGTCAAAGTGCAAGTTGAATGGCTTCATCAGGATGGCCGAAGACAGAAAGAATTGTATGGACTCAGGCGTTACTTTGCGGAAGTCCATAATAGCATTAAAATGTGAAAATTACTTTGCTAACTTCCGCCAAAATCCCACAAGCACCATGCGGTTAGTTAATGCAATTAACTAATTATTAACGTGCTTGGAGGGAAGCTTGTGTCCGCTAGTGGACGAATACGGGCTGATTGAAGATTTTCGCTTTGCTTCTATTCTCCTGAAAAAGCATTTTTCGTGGCCAAAACCCAAAACAATTACTCAAGCGGCTACCGTCTCCGCCGTAACGTATAAGTGGAAACGCGCGCAGACTACAGACAGACAGACTAAATAGTGGGCCGGGCATTCAATCAATCTTTGCATTAGCAATCTGAAATGAACTCTATGCCTTTGCATTAAAAACTCGAAAATGTTTAACTGTTTCTAATCTGAAAGTTCAATGCGTCACTGAAGATTCCACGGGCAATGAACAAGTTTTCCGAATTGAGAATTTCACTAAGTGAAAACTCTAGTATAATAACAATAACATCCACAGAACATAGCACAATCACTTGTGCTGGTGCCAAACCGGTTCAGTCAAGAATCAATCTGTCTCTTCAGATTTCTTAATGAGAAACGAGACAGAACCATACTTAATTGGTTACTTAGTGAAGCTTTTAATTCGGAAACTCGTGGTAAGATCTCTTAATACCCGTTCAACACTATACAAGATTGAGAATATGTTCGCATGTTTTGACTATTTTTGTCATGGGCGGCTGTATGCATTTGGCACAAATTTTGCAGACTTCGTGACTTTGTCTTAGATTAACATTTAAATACAAATAATTATTACAAATAACCCAGAAGCAGATATATCAAAATGAAAACTAAATAACAAATTAGTTTGAATTAAAATTAGGGCCGAAAAGTTCTCGAATGGAGACCACATATCGGCAAGCGCAGCGTAGGACGACCAGCCACAAGATGGACAGATGACTTCATTCAAGTGGCAGGAAGATTCTGGGTGCAAGCCGCTTCCAACCGGTCTTTTTGGAAATCCATGGAGGAGGCCTATGTCCAGCAGTGGATTCTTCTGGCTGAATGATGATGATCACAAATTACCTAAAGTCAAAAATTACTCGAGGCTCGCGCTCATCTGCGGAGATCTATATAGACACTGTGACAGATAGATAGTGTCTATATAGACACTTGTGAGATCGTCACAAACGGCTTGCAGGATTGCATTCTTTATCTCACATAGCCTAGGTCAGAAAGAGGCTCTTAAATAAAATTGTCGTAATAAAATATTTAGAAGAATTGATATTTACATAAGCAGCGTATATATGTACGTCCCACTGTAGGGCACGGGCCTTCTCTCAGGGAGATTATGGGCTTAATCACCATGCGTGCCCAGCACGCGGATTGGCGATTTCAAGTGCTGACCTATGTGAATAGCTCAAACACTCAGGTTTCCTCACGATGTTTTCCTTCACAGTTAGCGAGTGGTATTGCTACTACAACTTCACAAATGTACATAACTTAGAAAACAAAGTCATAGGTACATGCCCGCACTGGGAAACGAACCTGGGTCTACCCACTACGCTACCACCGCTCGTGAGTGCTATTTAAAAGTTAATAATAACTGACCCTTTCAACACAAAAGTAGCAAAGAATATTGATGTGGAATGAACTAGCAGCACCGTTGTAAAGCACCATGTTATAACGTGTATTGCAGTGAGACAATGAACTGAATACAGATAGGAGAATTTACTATTGGTCATTGGATCACCGATTTGGTGTTAGATAATGTGATTTTGTTAGTCCCCACCACCTGCCAGGGCGTGGCGATTATGGCAAAACCCCTCATGGTTATGAAAACCACGAAGGAGGCCTATGTCTATGATGATGTGATGATGATGAATGTGGTTTTGAATAGACACCTCTGAGACAGGGGCATGTTCTCTTTATCTATACAACGAAGTTTTATTATGGGAATAATAAGAAAATCACTAATCAGCTATTCCACACTACATTAGAGATACTTGTTTCCACCAGACATTGTATGGAATGGCAGGTATTTTCGTGGCAACAAAAATGTCACCCGTAGTGCCCATCGTGGATTGGCAATTTCAAGCACAAGGTATGTGAACACCTCAGGGGCTCAGGTTTCCTCACGATGTTTTCTTTCACAGTTAGCGAGTGGACAAAGTCATCGGTATACGCGAAATTCGAACTCACGACCTCTCGAATGTAGGCAAGCACTGCCAATGTCGCAGCTTTCGGTAAACCATTTTCTTACATAAAATAACTTCTACATTCTCTTTAACACATATGATGGTTCACATGGTTTACTAATGTATTGCCAAAAATCGTTTCCCAAAGTATTACTTCCCAAACTATTTTCCGCAAATTATCACTTGGCAAAAAAACATTTCTCAAAACAACTTAAAGCAAATAAACAGTTAGCAAAAGTTATTATGGCAAGTTATTGTTTACCAAATAAATACTTGGTCAAAATTCATTTTGCCAAGCATTATTCAGTCAAAAGTATCGTTTGGCAAAAACGGCGGTATCCCACGTTTTGCCATATCATAATGTAGGGTACCTATGACTTTTCCATGCACCAACCTTGTTTAAGTTTGACACAAAACTAAGTTTTTTAGTGAAATATTTTTTTTCGCTTTTATATAAAAAAAAAGAACTAACACCCGAAGTTTCGAACTTCGAACCTATTTTTGCTTATGTGTACTGACCTAACAAACAAAATGCGAAATATAAATTTAATCAAACAATTATTTTCTATATAACACTTGCCAAAATAAAACGTTAGCATAATAAACGTTTGTCTTAATAAAACTTGACGCAGTAAAATTATGCAAAATGATAATTTGACCAAAGGAATAAAATGCGAAATGAAAACTTGCTAAAGTTTCATTTGGGAAATGAAACTGATGCCATAGGTTTATTGGGAAGTAAAATTTGGCGAAAAATACTTTGGCTAAACGGCGGTATCCCGGTTCACATTAGAGCGGTACCTAGTAGCGCAGCGGTAGAACGCCGGCTTCACATTCGGGAGGCCACGGGTTCGAATCCCGGCATGTATCAACGACTTTGTTTTCTAAGTCACGTACATTTGTGAAGTTATAGTAGCATTACCGCTCGCTAACGACGACGAAAAACATCGTGAGGAAACCCCAGTTCCTGATGTATTTAGATACCTCAGCGCTTGCTACGTACAATGGCCCAACTATGAGGCTAACTGCAGAAATCTCATCGGATCGTTCACTTTGTCTATCAAAAATTTTCAAAAGTGGTAGAATATACGATGTGGTAAATTGCAAACTAGGATCGACATGTTTCGGGAATCGCGCCCAACGTATTAGTGGCATTAGAATGGTAATATAACCAATCAGTAACATAATATGTTGACATATTACGCCAAGCGAATGTGGTTAGAAGGGCTGGAGTAAGGCCCGTAGGGGACGTCCCAAGCGGACATACTTCGACAAAGTAGGGTAAGTATTAGCGCGCCGAAACAGGCGTGTAATGAATGTTAATCTACGAATAAATAAAAATACCATAGAAGTATTTCTTCCTACAAAATTCACACTCAAAAGCGGCCCCCGTCCTCTCGATTAGTCTTCACTCTGAGGTCTTTACATGGTCTTTGCCAAATGAGCGCAATATGTGCTGCAGAATAAGTCACTCTGTGATTGGTTCATTCTGTGCGCCGTGCGTGACGTGAGCACTGATTGGGCGATAGTAAGTGACAGCGTAACCGATGTTGGTTTTATACAAAACGTCAAACCAATGACTTCATTGATGTATAACCCGTCGATATGTCTAGGTACCTCGCAAGATGGCGGTCTGACGCTGGCAGGTGCATATATGTTTTGCCGGGGAATGCAGAACCCGCTCTGATTGGTAACACAATTGACAAGCCCCGCCCGTCATCCCACAATTGAACGTGGGGTCAGTTTTTGGCGCTAGTTAGACATCTATGTTTTTAACTATCATTGACGTTAATGAAGCAAAGAGATTTGTCAGGAAGATCAGTGGCAAATGGCAAACCCTAGACTCTGCCTACCCTTCCGGGATACAGGCGTGAGCTTATGTCCTGTAATGTAATGTAACATGATGAGATCTAGATTGATAGTGTTTGTTTCACTTGCCCAATATTTCGCAAGCCAAAATAACAGTTTTGGAGTAAGTCGTGAGATTTCTCGTGGCGATTCGCGAAAATGTGTCCATGTGGTAATAACAGATGTCTTTGGATAAGTTTCATCGCATATCTTGGATCTTGTAAAAGGGAGGCTAGGTATCTTGACCCACTTTTTTACCCGACTGCGGCGAAGCCCAAAAGGAGGGTAATGTGTTTGGCACGCATGTATGTATGTAAGTATGCCCGATTCTATGTTCCCTAATAACATCTTAACCAATTGACAGATTTTGACAAATAATATCTCAATCGATTCGTCGTGTTTGCGCGAGTGTCATAAGCTATATGGATTCAGCATAAATCCAACAAAAAAAGTCACTTAAGAGACAAAAATAAAAAACTGAAATAAAATATAACCGACAACCCGACTGCTGAGCATTCACTACTAAGCAGGCGGGACCCACAAATAATTCAATAATGTAGCTCATTGTGTGGAACCTAGGTTGGTCCCGCCTGCTTAGCAGTTAATGCCATTGAATTTCTAATTAAAATTCAATGCTCAGCAGTCGGGTTGTCGGTTATTTTTTATTTCAGTTTTTTATGTTGAAATGTGTGTGAATGTTGGCAATGTGTACCCCTTAAACTAGATTACATTAGAACTCTCTATTGCACACCATACATAATAAAAGTACTTACATAACATTTCTTCAATATCTAAGTGACATAGTATACGACTGGCGGTCTTATCGCTAAAAGCTATCTCCCCTTAGTTTCATACAGCGTGATTTTTAGTCATCATCCAATTTATTCATTTATTATTATTTTATTTTAATACTTGAATGCACCTTTCCAATAATGTAAATGAACGAGGGCGTGCTTAATATAGGAAGCATTCTCTTCCAGCAAACCTTTGGTTCTGGTGATAATCGAAGGGTATGGCAAGAAAATACATAATAAATTTACATAAATGTAGCAAAATAAATCTAGAGAAATCCAATGTTTATCTAGGAATTATGCATCGAACGAAGAGTTAATTTAAAACAACGTCAACCTGATGGCTTTGACTTTGATGACTCGTCTCTATATTAAATTTCATTTTAAATAATTAAAAATTCCCAGTCAAGTAAAATAATTTGAATTAATTGTTTAAGGTTGCGTGCAGTTTTGAAGTTGAAAATTTTATTAATTAAGTTTAAACTTTTTTAAAAGAATAAATGTGGACGTTTTTATTAGCTTCTTCTCCGCATAACCTATTAATTGTGGAACTAACAACTTTGATGTTAATTAAGTAATGATTTTGTTTTGATAATAAATTAATTATTTGATTTTGAATTAGCTTTATACCGCCCCTTGACTCACTGTATCTTGGAGGAAGAGGCATTTATAATCCCCGTTATGAGTTTCCCAAGGAATTCGTTTACAATGAACAAAGAAATATCAAGATATTCGGCGTCATCTACTGACTAATGAGGCCCTTATCCCAATCTTGTTTAATTCTCCGTTTATGGTTCAAGAATTCTTTTGACACTCAAAACGTGAGAGTATAAATTATTCTCTGACCATGGTAATATGTTTAGAAATAAATACTACAATGTAACGATTTGAGATTTTTGGCATTATTTACAGAACGACTAGCGCCGGCCGCGGGATTGAAAGACAATAATTTGAGGCTAGGTAATTTAAAATTTTTGACCGCACCGGCCAAGCGCGTGGCGGACTCGCGCACGAAGGGTTCCGTACCATTATCTATATAACATTAGACAAAGATCCAATTTGAGAACAGCGCCATCTATAGAAACCAACAAGAAGCGTTTAACATTGACATTTAACGGCATGACATCGGCGCTGGGAAGGTTACATAGATGGCCGCTAGATGTATATGACATATTATATGACAGACAGACAGACAGACAGACAGACAGACAGACAGACAGACAGACAGACAGACAGACAGACAGACAGACAGACAGACAGACAGACAGACAGACGGACGGACGGACGGACGGACGGAGGTAATAATACCTAGGATAATACCTGCATTGTATGGATAATACCTACATTGAATTTAAAGGTCACATTCGTTAAAATTCTTTCTGTTTTTAGTGCTTTGAGGTCGGTTCTTTCTGTGTTTTTTGAGTTTAGAGTCGGAATATTTTATTAATTTTCGGGTATGTCACTACGACTCCGCCAAATTGTGTTTTCCGAAACTAAAGGCACGAGTCACCATAAAAAACACCCAAATCGCTTCAAGTGTGCCTTTAAATTTGAAGAGTTCCCTCAATTTCTCCAGGATCCCATCATCAGATCCTCACTTGATTACTATGGGACGACATGTTAAGTCTACCCTTTCAAAACAAAAAAGATTTTTCCAAATCAGTCCGTGTCTGCCAGACGTGTTTTCGAGTAATCGG
This sequence comes from Yponomeuta malinellus, assembly GCA_947308005.1. Lineage (NCBI taxonomy): Eukaryota > Metazoa > Arthropoda > Insecta > Lepidoptera > Yponomeutidae > Yponomeuta > Yponomeuta malinellus. Next base: position 5,376,119 of record OX371006.1, on the reverse strand, counting down.
GGAACATACATAAAAATAAAAAAAGCTTGCGACGAAATGAGGATAAAGTCGGTTAAAAAAACTCACATTTATCTTTGATCTGCTTCAAAATGCTCTGCTGCGGGAAGTTGGCAGATGATTTTTCCAATTGACTTGACAATTGAAAAGTGTTTAAGAAAGTCTATTCCTACTTGGTACTGTACTAGCCCGCGGCTTTAACCGCGTGGAATTCAGCAAAATACATAAAGCCCACCCTGAAAGTGAGGAGGGTGAGGAGTAATTTTAAGATATTACCAAGGAGTATACTCCTGCGGTGGTAGCCTAGTGTCTACATCATTGGACTCGGAAGCGAGAGACCCAGGTTCGATTCCCAGTGCGGGCATGCTATGACTTTGTTATCTAAGATATGTACATTTGTGAATACTACTCGCTAACGGTAAAGGAAAACATCATGAGGTGTTTGAGCTATTCACATACCTCAGCGCTTGAAATCGCCAATTCGCGGTGGGCACGCGTGGTGATTAAGCCCATACTCTCTCTCTCTCTCTGAGAGAAGGTATAAGCTGCTTATGTATAGTCCTTGATATTACATCCAAAACTACTGCATCAAAACTTACAATGTTATTTGTTCATAGGTAATATCATTGAATTGGTAATAATATATCAGTGCTCATTGAGTCGTTATATTGGGTATATTATACTCGTATAAGATAGTAGGATACATCTCAATTAAGTCTTCACAGTACTTAATACAAGCATTAAGAATTACTTTACTCGAGGTAACCAATTACCTAATTTAAGATATAATGAATGTAATGCGCCGAGGTACACAGTCTAGACATGTACTGTAGTCTAAAGGTCTTATTTATAAAAAAAAACCGGCCCAGTGCGTGTCGGGCCACGCGCAGTGTAGGGTTCCGTAGAAAGAGGGGGTTGTATCTGCTCTACAGAACTATCTAAATCGAAAAATGGTCTTCCTACACCCACAATATTTTTAAACCACCAATCCAAAGATTACCCTACACTATGGCGTGGGCGAGAAAAAAATGCATATCTAATTTAGTAATAGGAAAGATAGCCTAAGAAAAAATTCCGACATTTTATTGTACCGATTTTTCGGCGTACTGAATACGTATATTATCTATGCCAAATTTTAGGTCACCAGCACTTATCGCCTCTGTACTAAGCCGCGGACAGACAGACGGACGGACATGGACTACGGAACCCTAAAAACACGATTCCCCTAAACACTCGATAAACGCCTATGGTGGAGATTAAAATATTCTGTGATGAAGATTTTACAAGGAAAAGACGTAACCACATATTTAATAAGCTGCCTCTGAAGAGTGCTTTAGAAGAATTGCGTTTTCATAAATAAGGCCGTAAAACTTCAAGCATACCAATGATGGCAGAAAGACAGCACTTAACCTACAATTAGGCAACAACGACAAGAGGGTCATAATCATTAGAATCATCGCAGTTAACACAAAAAACTGCAACATTAGATAGTTCTTAATGCTACGTCTTAAAGGTCACCGAAGAATTAATTGCTTAAGACCAAAGTACGGGTGTGAGCAACAATAGATGCTCATTTTACGTTTTCGTAATCGCACTCTTAAAACTCGTTCTCTTTTATTGCTAATAATAAATGGTTATTTTGATGTTAATTAGCCATTTTGTACTAAACTCAACGAGATGAATTAGTTACGAGTTACAGTTTCATGCGAATACTTACTTAAAGTATTTCATAATTGATGTACAGTCAACAGCGCGTCAACTTGTACGTGCGTGCACTCTACTTAGGGCCAGTTTCTGAAATGAGTATTTCGCTAAGTAAACAGTTAACTGTAGTGCTGTCTCTTAGAATTTCTCAGAAAAGAGCGTTACAGAACGTTACTTAAGTATTAAGTGTAATTGTGCAATTCTCAATTCAGAATTCTTCAATTCTTTTTGGAATTTGTTTAATAGAATCATATCCCATAAACTTCTTGATAATCGATTTACCTCCTGCAAATGGTTTAGGAGCCACAGTTTTTCTATTGCACTGATTTATTTAAAAAAAGAGACTTCACATAATAATATCTTTGGGGTTTATATAAACCTATTTTGTGCTTTTCCCATACAGATAGTGAAGAAAACGAGACATCCTCCATGTTGAATTTTTTACAGTTGCCATTGGATGCAAAAAAAGAGGCAGTATTACCATTATAAAATATATCGTTATACTCGTTAGATTTTTGTTTTAGTGTAAAAAAGTAGACTCGTGTGACCAATTTGATACTCTCCCTCTATTAATTGTTTTAAATTTAAATTCAAACAATATTTATTAAAATTACAGAAAGAGAAATAGTAATGAAATATTGTACATCTTTTATATCTAAATAATCTTTTATATCTAATAATATCTAAAATTATCAAATTATGCTATCCATAGGTGGTTGGTGCGACCAATATATTTTCGTACATTTGATATTATCTGTCATCTACCAAGTTGGCCTTTTCAAAATACTGCAAGTCTATATTGTAAGTGGGCCGATAAGTTTTTTAGTTGATTTTTAGTTAGTTTAAGTTTTAGTCATAAGCTTTCAGGCATCCGCTGAAAATCAGCGCCGTATCTCTCTCTGCTACGGCATTAAGCTGAGCGGAAACCTTTTTGGTACTGCTATATTAATTTTAAGCTATATTAATTTCCACTGTACCTAAAAACTGTATGAGTACCAAATAAAGATTTTCTATTCTATTCTATTCTATTCTATTCAAAGCTTATTGCATCAAAGACAGTTATATTTAAAAATATTTAGTTACTCATAAAAGAAAAGTATTTAAAAAACACTTACGTAACTCACACAATTTTCATTTGGAAGCAAATTTTTTTTTTAAATTAATATTTTAAACGTCTATTTTAAAGTAAAGTAAAATGTGTTTATTATATCTTAGATACATTGCACCGGTCCTTGAAGTTCGAGAGTCGACAAGAAGATTTTGAAACAGTGTGTCTACCTTATCACTCATGTCATGTCAGCGTCAAAGACGAGAGGTGTTCGGCATTGATTTGATCGGCATCCGTGGAAAACATTCTTGAGCAATAAACACATTATCGCTAATAAGCACTGAATAGGTGCCGTTACTTTTCTTTTCAATAAATTAAACAATAAAACTTTAAATCTATAAAGCAATATTTATTCGCTCCGTATGGCACCGGATTAAGAATAGCGTCACTCCATATCCTTCCGTGGATGTCGTAGAAGGCGACTAAGGAAATCAATTAGGTACCTGGAGACGGGCAGCAGCGTCTTCCTGAGATTCCAACCGCATACTGCGATCGCCAACCCGCCTGCCAAGCATGGAGATTATGGCAAAACCCTTCATGGTTATGAAAACCACGAAGGAGGCCTATGTCCTGCAGTGGGCCTTAAATGGCTGATGATGATGATGAATATTTATTCAACACGTTAGACATTAGACTTTGTGGTTAGAACAATAAACTCCATGACTCAACCACGGAGGTAAAAAAAGAAACCAAACTACATTAAAAAACTGACAATAGTAAAAAAACTATGCAATGAAAAGGTCTGACGCCAACAATCGCTTTAGTACCTAAGTATCAATCCTTTTTTTTTTAAATCCCACCACAAATATCACACCACAGGCTACATCTATGTTTGTTAGTTTTGTTTTCTTGCCTTGTTTGATGTGTACATTTTCTTTCCGTTACTTTCACATTATGTTAATTATCTGTTTATTTTTTCCTGTGATGTGTCTGGTCTTGTTGTCATAATAAGAAAAAGTACCTTGTACACCAAGGGGAGAAAGCGATCTATTTCGCTATGAGAGTATGTTTAAGCCCGACGCGCAGCGGAGGCTTTCAAGGAAACATAGCCATGAGTGGTGGCCAAGAACAGGGCGACGGTCGGTTGGCAGACCACCAGCCCGGTGGGCCGACGACATTGTGAAAGCGACCGGGAAACATTGGAGGAGACTGACAAGGGACCGGATGGGTTGGCGTGCAAGAGAAGAGGCCTATGCCTAACAGTGGGCTCTGCTTATGGGCTGATTAGATAGATAGATAGAGAGTGCAGAAAAAGATTGCCAGCATCCTTTCACTGAAAATCGAGTACAAAAATAATTCCCACCTGTTTTTTCTAATTATTTGGTATAAAATCTTTTTGAGATTTGACGTTTGTATTTTTTTATGTTCGCTGCTAAAAAACATAAGAACGCTTGCAGGGCAGGAATGGATTTTCTTACATTCCTGCCCTGCTACAGAGGGCAGGAATGCACTTCCATGTAACTGTTCCCGCCGCACATTTATAAGGGAGAAATGACGAACTTTGTAACCCGTTTATGAACGAGCAATGAGACACTTTCTAAGTGGGTGTTGTATAAATGTCTTTTCTTTCTTTCCAAGAGATAGACGCCTACAACACCTTCAACACCTGCGGTAAGGTTTGGAGATTAGATTTATTGTTGTTCTTCTTCTACTGAGAACAGATCTGTGTAAGCAGCAGCTGTAAGCTCAGCTCATTCATAAACTCCAGTAACTAAATTCGTGTTCATTGAGTTTATGTCGGCGAAATTCATTCAGTCCGTCTGATCTCAATAGTCATGAACTGAAACGATCTCGGTACTCGAACCCATAAATGGTCGTTGCGGAAAATATGACCAGTTAAGGCATTATTTTGAGAATGCCCAGGAATCAAGTGGCGTAAAGTGCTCGGCGTTTGGAAGTATATGGGTGGTACAAAGTAACAAATAAACTGAATGTAGCATATTATGTAGTAAACTTACTACAGGGTGACTTCGAATTCGTTACACGTTTTTTAAGGGGATATTCTAAGGATGATTTAAAAATACGTTGCTAGTTTAAAATAATGGAGCGTCAGAGAAAAAAATACTATTACCCGAAATTACTTCACTTAAGCATAAACAACAATATCAGGACGAAAAGTAATCGAAAAGAAACTAAGTGTTCTTTCACTCATATTGAACGATAAACATTTAACATAATAGAAAACATTTATTGACGTTACGGATCTTTCTACAACTTTGAATTTCGAACCAAAGGTCGAAAATCACGAATAAATACAAAAATATATGTTTACCAATATTGTTAAATCTACTTTATAAAAATCTCGTGTCAGTGTTTGTTATCGAACTCCTCCGAAATGGCTTCAGCGATTTTTATGAATTTTTTTGTACATTTGTTAGGTTAGGAGAATAGGTCGTAGGCTAATTAATGTGGCAAAACAACGTTTGCCAGGTCAGCTAGTAATTAATATTACTGTTTATCATAATGAAAAGAACATTCCCTCAGAATTGCTAACGATTTCAACATCACGCTGTAGTTGTGCCTGCGGCTTCGGTCACACACTTCGCACACACTGCGGTCGTGGATTTTGAATAAAAATATCCTATCTTGTGACCTAAAACAGGCCAAGTTTTCTTTCTAACCATGGTGACAGATGGTGAACAATTTATCGGGAAATCTATACTTCTGACGGATAAATAATAAGTAGGTACGTAAAAATCTTATTCGAACTCTAGTGTCACCAAACTGCTGTGCAGTTTTGACAAGTAAAGTCTTTCAGTTTGGTAGTAACGCTTCATTTGCTAGACCCGCATGCAAGGAAAACATGTCGCCTCGGCGAGGACTGTAACTCTAGCTACGTACGAGTCCAATTCATTTCTTTATCGTGGTGTAGAGCATAGTAGCCATTACTCAGATCCTCTTGATTCGTGCCACTAGATGGCACCGGTGCCGTGTAACACATTGAGCAGCTTGAGCTAAAAATTAACGCTTGCCTATTCACGTTTCACGTTAAACCAACGGCCATGTAACCCGACACAGCCCCACCCGTTTTTATTTCTTCCTCTTCCCTCTCAGTTAGGACGAGGTTTCTCTGTACCTTTCCACTGCAGCATGGCTGTTTTAATCACGTTTGGCACAGCCTTGGGTTACACTTACATCCAAATCTAGCACTTCATTTATATGCCACCCAGTCATGATACTTGTGTAAATTGCCTCATTTTCTATGATGATTTATTGCTAATGTTACGGGCTCGAATCGGGCTCCTTATTGGGGTAACAGCCCTGGAACCCAACTTGTGAAAGTAAATAAGCGCAGAATTAATTAAGTACCGCCGACTCGGTATTGATATAAGGGAGCGTGTGTGAGCCAGACGGTTGTTTGTAACTTACTCAACTAATTTATCACTGATTTATTTTAATGTTTAAGGGAGCAAATAAAGTCTAATATTGCGTGCGGATCAACCGAAAGACATAAGTCGAAGCATACAAGTTTCGACGTGATGTTTCATGCAGCCACGCCTAATGCTGCATGCTGATCAACCGAAAGATGCGAGCATACAAGTTTCGGCATAATGTTTCATGCAGCCACGCCTAATGCTGCATACAGATCAACCGAAAAACACAAGCCGAAGCACACAAGTTTCGGCGTGATGTTTCATGCAGCCACGCCTAATGCTGCGTACTAATGAACCGAAAAACACAAGCCAAAGAAGCACAATGGGAAAGACTTTATCATTTCGAATAGTAGACGAGAATACCCGAGTACCAAATATGTTTAGTTCAGTTTAGAAGAATTTTGGTATGATAGTTGAAAAAATTATTTGTGCCTACATACAAAGCCTTATTTTTACCTGCAAATAGAAACTTCGTACCATCCGCAGAATTCCAGTAATTTAGGTTTTTAGTTTTAGAGGTTAGGTTACAGGGACCTTAGGGCGCTACGGTAGGCGCGAAGAGAAAACTTTTTGCGCCTACCGTAGCGCCCTAAGGTCCCCGTTTGTATTCATACATACATAAGATAAGATGATACATACATACACTATTATTATTATTAAAATTCTTTATTCCACTTATAAAAATAGAAGTACAAAGGCGAACTTAATGCATCATCACTTCTTGTGGTGCCATCTATCGGAGGTCGGCTATCATTGTGGGCACTGTGGCCCGTGATATGGCGGCTCGGAACAAATCGATGGTGTCTATCTAAAACCATTCAGACAAATTACGTACATACATAACATTTGACTAGGTAGGTAAATAACAGTGGGGACTACACCCAGAAAGTCGCCATGAGTTGGAAAACCTGTCAACAATAAACCGAGTCACCGTACAATGGATAAAGGGTCGCAGCGGCTCCTTGGACAATGATGCTGCGGATGAACTCGCTAGAATTCATGGGTAGTGGCAGTACCCGAACCTCTGCCTCCACTACCATACAATCAGTTCAGGAAAAGGTTTAGGTCGCAAACAGAAAGCCAGTAATCTGAACTTTGGAGAACAGAAACCAGATGCAGAAAAGCCAGGGAGGCTCTACCAACAATCTCGAAACGTCCTTCACGCAGCCTGCGGCATCTGGGAAGAGTTAATCTGCGCAAAGCTGTGGCAATCCAAATATGCCACTAAATATAACACGAAATAGAAATTTCTACAGCATGGGACTAACCGACAGCCCGCTTTGCCAGTGATGCCTCAAAGAGGAAACACCGTGTAGGCGTGGAAAAGCAACGGACCGCCATCATTGGGAAGCTGGGATCCCTTCGGGAGGCCTGCAGAGACATCAGAGCACTGCTGGCTTTCTGGAAAGAGATAGGCTGGTTGGAGTAAACTCACAGCTTTGCTAGGTACAATGGTCTAACCACGAGGGAAATCTCAGGTCTAACTAACTAGGTAGATGACAAAATAACCTCCAAAGTCAGAAGGGCCGGTGAACTAGCAAATAGGGCGAAACCGAAGTTAACTCGTGCGAAAGGAAGCGAGTGCCCTGTTTATTCAGTTATCTTCAGTGAGTATACCTTGCTGCCCTCCGCCCCTTCCTGTTCTTATTGTTTTAGTACACACAAGAGATTTATATGCTTCTGATGGTCCTACATTTGCGTTTGATCGACCATAATAAAAAAAAACATAATACAAGTCAAGTGCGATTAAGACTCTCGCCTCGATTTTTTTATTTCATTGACTTAGAGGCTTCAACATTTGTACACCTTCAATAGACCGTGAGTCTTAGTACTCGTATTTTATATTTATTCCAATTTGAAAGCTCAATTGGATTGACCAAGAGGGCCTTGACAGACGGACGGATGGACAACAAAGTTTATACTAAGTATAATATAAAGAGTTCCGTTTTTTCCTTTTGAGGTACGGAATCCTCAAAATGACCGATTAAGGCAATTTCTGCCGCTAAATTCGTTCTGCCAAATGTCGTAGCCTCTAAATAATATCAAATCGTAATTAAATCACTCCGTACAATAATGTTCATTATTTTTTACACATATTGTTTTAAGCATTGTGTATCAAACAGCGCTACCTTAAAGCGAGAAACAAAAACTTTAAAGTACGTAGTTTTTACAAACATTTCTAATGTCGTAGAACAATGTTGTAGCAAGCGAAAATTAATGACAAACTCTAACTAAAATTGATCTATGTCAGGAATGACGTTTAAAAGTCACCTGTATATACTAATCAGATTGAACATTGGTGCGAAGTCGGATGGTTACAAATAATATTTAATTTACCTACTGCTCCATTCAGACCGAACGAACCAAAATCTCTCGTCCAGGTTCCAAAAATATCGAGGAAATATCTCCGTTGATTGTCGATAAAGATTTTGCAACATTAGCTCGCTCATAGTAACCTAAATACGAACATATTTTAGAACTTCAATAATTGTAGTAATTATATGAGGGCCCGTACACAAAAACTGCGATGCGACGTCGCATCGTAAAAATCTGCGAGCTCGCGCGACGCGTCCCAAGAACTTGCGAATTGATTCGCATCGGCGTTCATAATGGTAATAAATGGATGAACCCAAAGTGTTCTTTGTTCCTTTTTCCTGTTAGCAATAACAGAATTGAGCACTTCTTTTACGATATTTTATGTCACGACCTAGCTTACAAAAAATACGGGAATGGAAGGAAGGAATGGTCACCCGAATCGTGGCAGGGAGACGCCTTGCCGCACGAAATCGCATCGCAGCAATTCGTGTCACAGTTTTTCGCATCAACGCCTTAGTTGGTTAGATGGTTAGACCTAAGATTTTCGCACTTAGCCTCATCGTTGGTCCATTGTAACAGCCGTTTTTAAATGATATTCAAGGAAAAAAGTAAGACTTATTAAAAAAATTGGGTGGTATATAAGCGCATTATTTGAAACCACATTTCTCAACTCGAATAAATATTACTCAACTCATTTTTTTTGTTTACTTTTATAATTAAAAGTACAGTAGAACGTCAATTATCCGAAAGACCGCTTAGCCGAACTGGCTACAAAACACGCGCCCCATTTCTCCTAACCACCTGCGCTGAAGAAGAGGTTCAACAGTGGATGAACGTTGACTATGGAGATCTAGAGCACGAAGTAATGGAGGATAGTGTATTGCACGAAGTTGCAATAAAAGTGATTGAAATTATTATAATATGGTTTTCGTCGGTAAATAGGTAAATACAAGTACCAGGTTTTCCGAACACCCATGTCCCCAAACTAGTACGGATAATAGACTTTTTACTTTCATAGTCTAAATAGATATAATTTTCAATTACTAATTAGATTACCACGGTTTTCAAAACACCCAGATTTCAGCGTGTATATAACACCGTTTAAGTTTTTTTGTAACTAAATAAAAATATAAATAAATATATTATAATTTTTTTAAAACATATTTAGAGGCTAATTATTCCACCCATGCCGGCACTTGAACCCGCGACCTCTGGCTAACCGTGCCAGCGCTCTCCCAACTGAGCTAATGGGCAAGTCCCGGCATGGGTGGAATTTTTAGCCTCTAAATAGGTTTTTAAAAAATTGTCCTCAGCACGGGTTAGTGCGGCAAAAAGAATATAAATTGTCTATTTTAATTAAAAGAACTTGACATAATTTACAGTTCATTAATTAATTAGGCTAGCACATAACAAGTGTCGCCTCAACTAGGTTACTTTAATTTATCCTTCGTCTCAGGCGTAATTAATTTTTTTATTCAAAGCCAGCAAGCAACTCAGTCTAAACCCACCCGAACATGCAACTGAGCGTTGCAAAACACATTTTTTCGAGGAGCTTTGGCTTTTGTAGCTATTACTTGGACATTACTGGGCATATTCAAGGCTCCGCCGTTTCCCAATAGACGACAAAAGTCACTAATTGCGCAAGAGTCGTGTTAAAAGATGGTCAGCGAGTTAATGGCTGAGTTTGGAGCTCTACATTTATGATTTTGATATACCTCGGGTCGGGTGGGGATGGCGATTGTCGAATATACCTCACATTTGTCCGTCTCGTTGGTCTAGCGGCATCAATTCTGATTACCATACCAGAGGTCGTGGGTTCGATGTGGGCTGCCGTACATTTACACATGGCCTCAGTCTGGGTGCTTGGTTACCACAGCATAGGGTGTCCTAGTTTGGGACCAGGACAAGTGATTGTATTGTGTGGAATTTATTATTATTAGTTGAAAATCAAAATATCGTTTTTTAATGATAGAGAAATTCGCACTTGCAACCCCGTCGAAATTCGCACTCAAAACCTCGTCCGCAATAAATGTCATTGAAATCTTTCATGCCGATTCCAACTATTAAGATGAAATTTTGTACATAGGGTTTGTGTATAGGGCGTGTTTTAAGGGCTGCATACACTACCAAAAATGGAAAACATCATAAATGTTTTTACAGACAGTTTTTGAAAACCTATTTAGAGGCTAAAAATTCCACCCATGCTGGGACTTGAATCCGCGACCTCTGGCTAACCGTGCCAGCGCTCTTCCAACTGAGCTAATAGGCAAGTGCAGGCATCGGCGAAGTTTCGAGCCTCTTTACCAACTTCTCTGTATTACGTACAGGCAGCGACATCTGGCTGAAGTTATTTACATTACAAATAGGTTTTTTAATTTTCCTCAGCACGGATTAGTGCAACAAAAAGAATATACACAATTTTTGCATAAACTGTTAGACCAATCTCTCAATAAGTGGCGACTTCTTATGCCGGAGGCCAGGTCAGGCCACTATAACAATGGTTTTTAATTGTTCTTTTCAAGGTTGTAGGAAACAGGTTAAAGTGACATAAACTTACATTATCATCACCTTTATTCATGCCTCGAGTAACGATTTCTTCGCTTAAGGGGCGCCAGGGACTAACACAAGCGCCACCAAGGAAAAGAAATCATATATTTTTTGCAGATTAAATTTGCAAAAAGTGTCCGTAGGTACATTCTCTTAATTATGTTAGTAGTAATGTTTAGAATCGCTCGTAGCCCCGGCTGCCTGAGTGATCTTAAACGATCACGAAGGTTAAGCAACACAGGGCGCGTTCAGTGCATGGATGGGTCGCCGTCTATGCCTAACGCTAGTGGCATTTTTCCGAGCGGTTCCGTGCTTCGCAAGGCACGTTAAGCTGTTGGTGCCGGCTGCCGTCGATAGATGGCAGTCGTTAAGCCAAGTCAGAGGCCTTAGGGCGGCTTGACAACTTCTGACAGTAGACGAGCCACTAGTCTACAAGCCTCCACCGATCCGGACTTGGCCCCCGTGGTGGAGTATGGCCTATACCTTCCTCAGGGAAGAGACCCGTGCCCCTCGGTGGGGACATAATGGGTTGATGATGAATGTTAAGGACCCAAGGCCTTGTACCTAAGGCAAAAAACCTAGGACTAGATAGAACTAACGCCAAAAACGGCCGTTTTTGGCGTACATGCCATCTAGTCCCAAGTTCCTGATCCTAGGTTCTTTATCGTGGGTCCTCAAAATCACTATTAAAATGATTGAGAGATTGTACAGACACTTTTTGCAAATTCGATCTGTAAAAGAAGATATGTTCTTTTCTTCATTGGAGGCGCTAGTTAGCCCTCTAGATGGTTCTTAAAGATAAAAACGCAACTTTTAATGTAAGCTCAGCGAACCGTGAAAAGAACAAACAAAACAAACGAATGCAATTCAATTCAAACTCGACGGATTATTTCAAGAGATCTTGCGTGATGGTAATACATTATCTGAAGTAATTTGATTTGTATTTCTCGTCGGGGAACAACCCGTATGATTTGTTCGAGTTCTACCATACTGACCTCTTTCGCTCGTGCAGCTGTAAAACGTTTGTCTGTTTACAACTATAACCCTTCGAGGTTCTTTCAGAAAAGTTTGAACTTGTTTCTCAACAAGCTGTCAATCAAAATCAAATCAAATTTTTTTTTATTCAAAATAACACAGAAACTGTGACTTATTGAACGTTACAAGTAAAGCTAGGTGTCCATGTCCATTTCAAAATCTAGATCATTTCGGAGAAAAAAAGCCCCAAACTTACCTTCGGTTTCTCGTACACTAACAAGCTGCTAATCTACTGTTAACAGCTGTCAGTGTTTTTTTTTTTGTATGCACTCTGGTCAATTGACAGCTGTTAAGAGTAGATTAACCGCATGTTACTGTGCGAGAAAAATGTATACTAGCTTTAAGTAATGAAATGTATACGTATACCTGAAAAGGTAGAACCTGGTAACCTAAATATATAAGCAACTACAATGATTATTTTATATGTAACCCATGTTCTAACACAATATAAAATTAATTTCAAACATTAGGTAGATAAAATATCCTTTATTTCTCACCCAGAACTACATTAAAGACTACAGTTTTATTTATAAAACTAAGGCTAACTGAGCCAGAGGTCGCGGGTTCAAGTCCCGGCATGGGTGAAATTTTTAGGCTCTAAATAGGTTTTTAAAATTGTCCTCGGCACGGGTTAGTGCAACAAAATGAATATGACGACAATGGCTGTTATTTGACGCTATTTCGTAGTCTACTTAGCAACAGTCTGTGGCAATAGTATTACAATATCATTCCAATAGTATCACCCGCGCAAAATTTACTGGGCAACTCTCGAGATCGAATCGCAATAGGCGCGGGTTACACCATTGGAATGCGATTGGATGGTAGACTACCAATAGTGGCACTGTCAATGAAACAACCATTACGTTAATAATATCACTCTTTTGAACAACTATGCACTTAGGACCCTCGCCCACGGCGACTTTTTCGATACAGTCGCGGCGCAGTCGCCGGCTAAGGGAGAGAAGAGACTAGTCCCCTAGAATAAGTAATTGTGGCGCCACATGTTCTCTTGTTAGCCGTGTGGCGCCGGATTAAGAATAGCGTCACTCGATTTCCTCCCGTGGATGTCTTAGAAGGCGACTAAGGAAATAAATTACCAGAAGACGGGCAGCAGCGTCTTCCTGACATTCCAACCGCATACTGCGATCGCCAACCCGCCTGCCAAGCGTGGCGATTATGGCAAAACCCCTCGTGGTTATGAAAACCATGAGGGAGGGTTATGTCCTGCAGAGGGCGTCAAGGGGCTGATGATGATGTTCTCTTCGCGATTGTTTTGTTTTATCTCTGTTTTGTTGACGTTCGTGTCTTTTGTTTGTGTACCTTTATGTTTACTTTGTGTTTCTGTGACAATTTAAATAAATATCCTGTTTCTTTCTTTCTAATGTGTGAATGTTATTCTACATGTCAGTAGTTGCTGTGCAGTGCAGTTAAAAAAAACTTCTGCCACTAATGTAAACATTCATATTCATATTTGGCAATATTTCACCCACTGGCTATTGCAATGCTATCAACAATATTGTACAGACGCGGTCACAACTGTGTTAATTAAATGGTGTCAGAAGTGACGGCCATGTGTTATACCTAGATGATTTCGCCATTTGTGTATTATATTCTTTTATGCCAGTCATATTTTACGGATCCATACAGCCTGTTTTTAGGGTTCCGTACCCGAAGGGGGCCAAACGGGAATTTATTACTAAGACTTCCCTGTCGTGCGTTTCTGTTGCAAAGTCGCCCGTAACGTAACTGAGTAGAGTGCACGCGTGTAAAGATTGATTTGATGTCGACTATATGAAACTGAACCGTGCGTGATCAACGAGACGCATATACTCAGCTCTGGTCTATCGGTCACGCTAAGTAGGGTACACCCGGCTCTCGGATAATTCTTCGGAAAAAATATTTTGTTTTTGTATTCTAGAAAATTTGAAAAATGCCCAAACAATAAATATTCTGGGAGAAGAAGAATCTGGTTAAGCCTCGGCATAGGATGCAAGCAGTATATTCTAATACAGAGAGTCCCTTTATGACGCATATAAAAAAGGGTCGGGTTGTACGAAATTCATTCCCCAAAGAGGTGAAAGCGGGTGTCTTGTATGGGAAGCAAAACATTTACGGTCAGACTCATACGAAACTCGGTACAAAAGCACGTTAATATAATTAAAGAGACACGTATTTCACCGATTTTCCAAAATTTTACCCCTTAAGTGAAATATTGATGCTCATATTTGTATGAAATTTAGTACAAATGTATGACAAGACGATTGATTAGACACGTATTTCACTTTTTTTTTTAATTACATCCCTAAGACGTTAAAAAAGGGCGGCAAAATTGTTAAGTGGAGTTAAATGTTTGTGGTCGGATTTTCTCGAAACTTAGTACAAATGCAAGTCGTATTGACTTGCTCAAATGCCCACTGCAGGACACAGGCCTCCCTCATGGTTTTAAAAGCTTCCCGGTCTTGTGCCGCCCGCATCCAGCGACTCCCCGCCACCGTAACCAGGTCGTCGGACCATCTGGTGGGGGCCTGTCCACGCTGCGTCATCCGGTCCACGGTCGCCAGGTCAGAACTCCTTCGTGGTTTTCATAACCATGAGGGGTTTTGCCATAATCGCCACGCTTGGCAGGCGGGTTGGCGATCGCAGTATGCGGTTGGAATCTCCGGAAGATGCTGCTGCCCGTCTCCTGGTAATTGATTTCCTTAGTCGCCTTCTACGACATCCACGGAAGGAATTGGGGTGACGCTATTCTTAATCCAGCGCCACACGGAACTAAAATATAGGTATTTTTGTTCGCGACTGCACCGCTAATTAAATTCCTCTCAAACTCAATAATAATCGATTAGAGAGGACGCGCCACATAACTGCAAACGAGTAAGCAAATATGGCGGCGGACCGTTTTGCGTTTGCGTCATATTCATAATGAACACGTCTGTGTTTTTAAAATAACTTTGCGTTAATTGCTATGACATAATTTTTGCAGCTATGCATGTGTTATTTTAGACGTTGTAAGTGTAGAAATTTAAGAAATTGTATGTGTTGAAACTTCCCTAAGTGATTTCCCACCGAAAACGCCTTTTCCATACGAAAATGCGTCCTCTACAAATATTTCAATGCCTCAGATCGTCGGACTAGCGAGCTGGTGGTGCGTCGTACGCTGCGTTTGCCAGATCTTGACCTCCACTCGAGAACTCTTGTACCTCGTCGACTATCGGTTAATCGGCATATTATGTGACCAGCCCACTGCCACTTTAGCTTGCTAATGTTATAGGCTCTGTCAGTCACTTTAGTTCTTTGGCTACAAGTATTTGGCCACCTTTGAAAATGGATTCTCAACAAACCTTTCTCAGCCCTCCCGTGAAATCCTTCTAGATCCGATGACTTAGGCTGTGCGTTGTGTGAGCTTGTGTGTCAGTCAGCACATGTATTAAGAGTTTTGTTAGAGAATAATTTTCTGTAGGTAGGTAGGTATGTATCAAAAATAACACCGTAAATATTTTCAAGCCGAAATTATTGTTTGCTTCATAACAATTTCCGTCGCTAATTGTGTTTTGTGCTTCGATTAATATTCCACGATTTAAATCATCTGTCAGACTGCCAGTGACAGCAATAATAAATGGTCTTATGATAAAAACACGATTCCTCTAAAACCAATCTAAGACTCTGTTTATGTAATCTGTGGCTACATCTTTTCCTTGTAAAATCTTCACCACAGACTATTTTAACTAGTGTTTTTGAAGACAAGTGTTTTAAGGAATCGAGCTTTTACAAATAAGACCGAAAATCTTCGAGGAATGCCTTTTTATGGAGGTGAAAATCATAAATCGATCTCATTTTCCTTCAAGGAAGAAGCAAAGAAGAAATACTTTACTTCCTTGGAAGTTAAAACACAATTATTATATATATTTATTATACACAATATACTGTTGATATAAGATAACATTAAGGCACTGTTAACAGTCATTAGAGGGAATTTTAAACAAAATCTGGTTATTATACATTTAACAAAAGTAATTAAGTATCTAAGTCAATATATTTTGACCACATATAGGTATATTTTCCATGGGAGAGGGGTCGATGCCTGCTCTGGGATACCACTTGCGTCTACACATTTGCACCATCACATGTGGGCTATACGGCTGTAACTTCCGGGGCTTCTGCAGAGGCGGCTGCTAGACTCAAATGTATAAAATAAAGCAAGTAAATGGGCAGCTTTTTTCGCTTTAGAAACGACTGGGGTCTGGGGTTTTCAGGGGAAAGCCTTTATTAAAGAGATAGGGCGTCGTCTGAGGAGCCGTGGCTTGGACTATCGCTCTGGGGCATATTTAATGCAAAGGATCTCCCTTGCTGCGCAGCGCGGTAATGCTGCCAGCGTTATGGGAACCTTTGGGTGGGATATGTCCCGAGGCGGTTTCATTGACTGATTTTATATTGTTTGTATTGTTTGCGTGTGCGTGTGCGTGTGCGTGTGTGTGTGTACGTGTGTGTGCGTGCGGGTGCGTGCGTGCGTGCGTGTGTGTGTGTGTGTGTGTGTGTGTGTGTGCGTGTGTGTGTGTCTGTGTGTGTGTGTGTGTGTGTGTGTGTGTCTGTGTGTGTGTGTGTGTGTGTGTGTGTGTGTGTGTGTGATTTATTTTGATTAGTTTTTTTGGGTGGGATATGTCCTGGGGCGATTTCATTGACTGATTTTATATTGTTTGTATTGTTTGCGTGTGCGTGTGCGTGTGTGTGTGTGTGCGTGCGTGCGGGTGCGTGCGTGCGTGCGTGCGTGCGTGCGTGCGTGCGTGCGTGCGTGTGTGTGTGTGTGTGTGTGTGTGTGTGTGTGTGTGTGTGTGTGTGTGATTTAATTTTATTAGTTTTTCCGGATGTACTATAATTCATAGTTTTAATTTTTGACAAAACACTTGTAGCTGTAATATTTGACTACATACTTGCAAAGTGTGTCTTTTTTCTAATTGATAAAATATATTTTTAGTCCTTTCTTTTGTACAGTCAGGTTTGTATTTGGCATTATACAGAGGCTTGGCTCTTTGAGTGGATTTTTTTCACTGCCTTGTCCCTACTTTAATCATAATAATAACAAACAGAATGCCAATTCTTTATGTTGAAACAATTTCTGATTTATGAGATTCCGTGGTACTGTCGACGATGTTGATCGATATTTACACGCATGTATGCATGTTTTCCATGTTTTAGTTAAGTTGGTCTTTCTAAGATAGGCTATACACGTTGAAACCTGGATCGTTTGAAAGCCGCGGTTGAGTAATTAGTAACTAAAGATGTCATCTATTTAGACTATTACTTTTAAGAACGGACGTAAAATAAAAAAAATGTTGATTTGGGAAATCGTGTTTCTAAAATTCGCGAAGCCTCTCCGTCTATCAGAACAACCCGCGGATCCGCGGCGCGCGCGCAACGCTCTGGCTGTCAATTTCTCACAGATTCGAGTTTGTGTCGAGATATTTTTGGAAAGTGCCTGTTTTAAGAAAACAAACTAGCGTATTCGATAGCTCATGTATTTCAGAGTTGTTTGTTCGTATTAATGTAAACGACCTATTACTACCACCAAACTTTGATAGGAACTTATTGGGCAGCCATTGTTTCCTTGGCCTATAATCCAAAGCCAAACTTCTGATAAGTATCCATTGTTCATGTTCTGAAGTTTCAATTATTACCGAAGTTTTGCTCGCCAATTAAAAGCTGCCTTGTTCAGGTAATTTATCCAAAAGTGCGTAAGTGTGCGTAAAGGTTAAACAATGGGCGAATGAAATGACGTCATCCGTAAGGCACAGACAGTCCAAACACATAAGCTATGCAACCCTTAAGCCTAAACCCCTTCCGGACCGACTGGTCCTAAGGAGACACTTCATGAGTCCACTAGGTCCTTATGAAATTACTAAGTAGGTATAAGATGGTGCCATATGACCCCACAAAGTCTAAAGAAGTGTCTTATGGACACATTAGATCCACTAGATCTAAGGAGGCGTCGTATGGACCCAATAGATATAAGCAGCCGTTGTATAGACGCACTAGATCTAAGGAAGCGTCGTATAGATCCATGAAGTCTAAGGGGAGCCTTATGGAACTATTAAGTTCAAGGAGGCTCCTCATGGACCCACTAGGTCTAAGGAAGCGTCGTGATTTATGCAAACTGCCTGAGTCTGGGTGTATTTCCATGTTGGTGATGTCTTTGCTATTTCACAGGGTACCCTACTTTGAGACCGGTTAAAGAGTCAAAAGTTTCAAAGTTTATAAAGTTTATAAACAGGAAAAAAAGTGAATAAAACAAAAACTCAAATTCAAAATTCAAAAACATTAAATTAAATAAAACCTCTGTGGAGAGCCTCCACATGTTGGCTTGTTTATAAGGGGCATCATCAGCCTAGATTTTTTAGCGCGTCAAGAAGGCTTAATCCGTCAATGATTACATGCGCTTATCGTAAATGGGGCTTGGAGATGCCACCACACTTCAAAAGAGGAAACGGTCGTAATAATTTGTCGAACTTTAAAGGTAATACTTGTGTTGCCAACGACTCGCGCCTCCCTTACTGGGGCTTCAGATTCTCAAATTAGTCGATAAGACGTAACATGAAATGAGGAAGTTCAATAATAAAAAATACTTCTTATAAAAGAAAAACCCGACAGCTGAAGTGAATATAATAATAATAATTTCCATACTTGACTATCACTTGACCCGGTCCCAAACTAGGATACTCTGTGCTATGGTAACCAGGCAAGGACGTCACAAACATGGAATTACGCCCAGACTGAGGCCCTCTGTACAAATCAAGTACCAACGGCGGCCTCCAAGACAAACGTCTTAAACAAGACTTAAGTTACTTCATTGAATTTACCACCTCAGTAAGCGGTGAATATCTAAGAGTATTAGGCCATTGGTAGCGTTGGTAGCCAAGTGGGTAGAACATCGGACTCGTAAGCGAGAGACCCAGGTATTCCCAGTGCGGGCATGTACCTATGACTTGGTTTTCTAAGTTATGTATATATGTGAAGTTATACTTAGTAGCAATACCACTCGCTAGCGGTGAAGGAAAACATCGTAAGGAAACCTGAGTGTCTGAGATATTCACATACCTCAGCGCTTGAAATCGCCAATCCGCGGTGGGCACGCGTGGTGATTAAGCCCACACTTTCTCCCTGGGAGAAGGCCTGTGCCCTATAGTGGGACGTATATAGTGCTTATGTTATGTATTAGGCCATTAGGTAAGTTCAGTCCTGCCTGCTGAGGTGTTAAATTCAGTGGACTCTTTTAGCCCCTCATCATCATCATTATCATCATCATTCGACGCCCACTGCAGGACACAGGCCTCCCTCGTGGTTTTCATAACCATAAGGGGTTTTGCCATAATCTTATTGCCCCTCGCTTAAGACTTTTTAGCAGTCAGTTTTTGTTTTTATAGTGGACTTGTCGGTGACTTTTTGCAACAATATGATAGCTAGAAACATTTTGTTTTTGTCGTAAGCTTAATCGGCCGTGAAACTTTAATTTAAAATCTCACTAGCCAACAACGATCCAGCTCGCGGCCTCTGCGAGGTGATAAACAAACACACATGCATATATATACACGATAAACATAACCCTCCTTTATTTCGCAATCGGGTAAAAAGTAAACACACAACTCTATCGAAATGATCTGTGGTTAGGAACCATCATTGCTTACTCTACTGAATCATGCTTAGTGATTGAATACTCAGGAAAATGTTGTTTCAAAGTCGTTACTAGGTACATTGGTATAACCACTGGGTATTCTCGACATTTTGGTAACAAAATGTTTGTGGGTGACCGAATTGCACTCGTGCATATTTTTTGTAAAACATCTGCTTTTGTGTTTCGTGATATATACAGAATATAGCGAGATCCCCGTATACATCCAAATGTGGAGGGTTTTAAGTTGTAAATTTATCAATCTCGATATTTAAAAAAAGGTGTTCCATACTGAAATTACCGGCTGATGTTTTGAAGTTTTCTCCATAATAAAATTGTCCGTATTGACGAGTACAACCCCTATTTTCGGGTGTATAAGGGATTTAATTACACCCTATATAAAACAAAAACACAAAACTAGATGACATCTTGTACGTTATTACTGTTAAATTAGGAAACACAAACTTACCTATTCATAGAGAATACCTGCTGAATTTTATATTTACTATAGTGTATTTTGACAAATAATTTATCCTAAGACCTAATAATGTATGAAATTGTGTCAAAAACTACCTAATCCTTACTAATATTATAAACACCAAAAGTTTGTTTGTATGGATGGATGTTTGTTACTCTTTCACGCAAAAACGGCTGAACTGAAATTTTGCACAGAGATAGATTATAGTCTAGATTAGCACGTAGGTTATTTTTTATCCCGGAAAAATACAGATCAAAATTACCACGCGAATGAAGTCGCGGGCAACAGCCAGTATTTCATAAAATATATTAGCTTTTGCTAAGATTTCGTACATAGAATTTTTTGATTTATTGTATGTTTAGCCAATAATTACGCGATATAACCTGTTTCTTGAGCACGTTATTTTTTTAACCTATTTTAAGCACAAATATGTTATTTTTACCACTGTTAGATCTAAGCTGATTGAACATTAAATTTTTTTCTAAAAATTTAAAAAAATAAATTAAGTTTCTATTAATTAATAGAACATTATTTTGCCTAGCCTCCATAACACGAGTGTCGCACGTCAGGACAAAAGCCTCCCAACTTTTTGACCAAGATTTTTGGTAATTTGCCACTTCTGACCACTCTGGCACACCGAAATCGTCCCGCCATCGTCTTCCCGCCCCGAAACTTCATTACCTACCGTCTATTTTTACGATTATAAAAGTGACTGATGTTTTCAAGCTGCAAACTCGTGTGTCACTTTTAGAACAGATTACCTGGTGTACCAGCCCTAATTGTTACGTGGACAGATTACCATCGGATGATTGGTCAGCCGGGTGGTTCGTAGCTTTTCGGACAATGGATCTGTCATGTCATCCCGTAAAAGCTGTCAACCTGGACCGGTTGGCATTTGAGAGTGAAAGCGTTTGTGGAGCAAATTATATCAATCATCGTGATTGTGAGATCCATGTGGCTAATTAGTAAATATCTTTCGTACTGTCGATAGCAGGACAACCTTTACATGCATGCGATCTACTCAGTTACGATACGGGTTATATAGTTATCAAATAAAATGTAAAGGTTGATCTGCAGCTGTCGACTGTACGAATATTCGAGGATTTTAGACATATTGGATCAAATTCTTTTGAAATATTGGATCCAGCATGCAGGGTTCAAATTGCTTTCAATAATAAGACAATTCTT
Organism: Yponomeuta malinellus; assembly: GCA_947308005.1. Classification (NCBI taxonomy): domain Eukaryota; kingdom Metazoa; phylum Arthropoda; class Insecta; order Lepidoptera; family Yponomeutidae; genus Yponomeuta; species Yponomeuta malinellus. Next base: position 5,354,715 of record OX371006.1, on the reverse strand, counting down.
CAGTCGACAGCACATCATTTTTGTTGCAATGTCACCCGTAAAGTAACTGAGCAGAGTGCACGCATGTAAAGGTTTATGTTAAGTCGACTGTACAACTGGCGATCTTATTACTAAACATTATTTCTTTCAGACAACCATAGATGTTGATAATGATAATAATAACTTTGATTTGGATTGATTAGGACCGTTGGACAGATGGAGCCAAGAAATTAATTAGAGTCTGGTAATCGTTGCAGTTAAAATATGGTTCTTCGCGTAGACGAAGGCAGACTGGCGAGACTGGATGCAAGGAAGTGTTAACATGTCCTTATGAAAAAAGGTTTCAGGATAGTCGCAAGTTGTAAACATAAGAAGAAGAAGAAAAACATACCTATATTTAACGCCACATAGACAGACATACATAATTAGAAAATCTCGAGCTCTACCAAGTTCCTACCCCTCCAGGATACAAGCGTAAGCTAATGTAGGTATATGTATGAGAGACATAAACTGGTTCGATTTTCATGCTTCATAATCAGCCGGTGTCAGTCCACTGCTGGACATAGGCCTCTCCCAAGACACGCCACTGAGCCCGATCTTCTGCTCTTTAGTAATAAACCCAATATAATCATGGAAAAGGTTTCAGGATCGTCGCAAGTTATAAACATAACAAGAAGAAAAACATGTATTATTGCATGTTATTGCATTTCATTAATTCTTTTAACTGCACCACGGCACGCACTCCGTAGTACAATTATGGGTTACCGTAGGCACTGACTGAAAATCAGCGCTGAGGGATCACTTCCTCAGCACAACGCTGAGTCAGCTGCCTTTTGTGGCAACTTAGATACACAACAGGCTACATCTATTGTTTTATTTATTCGTTTTGTCTGTTGTGTATTTAGTTTTCTTTCTGTTGTTGTGCATATTATATTACTTATCTGCTTATTTTGTTTCTGTGATGTATCTTGTTGGTATAATAAATGTCTTTCTTCTTCTTCTTCATATTTAATGCCACATAGACATACATAATCAGAAAACCTCGATCTCAACCAAGTTTCTACCCCTCCAGGATACAAGCGTAAGTTTATGCAGGTGTATGTATGTAGAGACTTAAACTGTTTCGATATTCATACTGTATTTTTAAGAATTATCGCAAACTCTATGCAACCAAGTATGTGTTCCATTAAGCATTTCAGAAGATTCCCGAGCACATCAAATCGGTTCCTGTTCTTCAAAGACAGCTACATAGGTACTAACTTACTTTTTGGCCTTTGCATCTACGTAATGGGATGATTTATGCAGCGTCCAGTGGCACCTTCACTCACACTAGATGAGTGAAGGGACCACTCGGACGCTGCAGTGCCTGGGACATGGTTTTTTAGATGGTAGGCTTTAAGACAGCTACATAATGGCATAACAAATCACAACGCTGCAATGAGAACTTGCGTCTAACCACAGAGGAACTAACATAGATTGGTGTGACATTGCTTTTATATAATAAAAACTCAGGAAAAATTTCAACATAAAACCAAAAAAAAATATTTTTTGGGGTTTTCGGGGTATCAAAAATCGAAAAATCAAGTTACTGTAATAGTAAAAAACTTATTACATTTTGTCTTTTTATTGAATTCTAAATGTTGTCTAATGAGGGTGTGGATGTATAAAAACATTATTTTACTAGATAACTCAAATACGGATAAGCGCTTCATACATTATAAGGCGTTACGTGCAAGTTGTGACGTCATACTTTGAGCCCGATTTGTATGGCGCGTTTTTGTAGCACATGACTATCTCGACTCTCCGACAGGTCATGTTATGAAAAGTATTAGTCGTAGAGAAAAAAAAATTAACCACGTTTATGTATCTTTTTCTATCGCTCGTAGCCCCGGCTGCCTGAGTGATCTTAAACGATCACGAAGGTTAAGCAACACTGGGCGCGTTCAGTGCATGGATGGGTCGCCGTCTATGCCTAACGCTAGTGGCATTTTTCCGAGCGGTTCCGTGCTTCGCAAGGCACGTTAAGCTGTTGGTGCCGGCTGCCGTCGATAGATGGCAAGCCAAGTCAGAGGCCTTAGGGCGGCTTGACAACTTCTGACAGTAGACGAGCCACTAGTCTACAAGCCTCCACCAATCCGGACTTGGCCCCCGTGGTGGAGTATGGCCTATACGTTCCTCAGGGAAGAGACCCGTGCCCCTCGGTGGGGACATAATGGGTTGATGATGATGTATCTTTTGACACGGCCTTTCCGATTATATTTTAGCGCAAGTTCTCCATTAGCACAATAGCTACGAGTACGTGTATACTTTACTTTCACATTCAAACTGGACAGCCAGTTTATGTAAATACAACCAGTTACAGCATTGTGTAAATAAAGAAACAGTAGCACTCACTCAGTGTCATGTCAATACTAAAGATGAAGGGGTCTATTCTTGTGGGGATTTGAACAACCAAATTACGCGCCTTTTCGTTAGGGTTCCGTACCCAAAAGGGTAAGAACCGTGATAGCTAGGCAGTTGAAATTTTCTAACTTAGGGCCACTCGTGGTCTGTCTCTGGATAAGTAAGTAAATAAATCAACACGTATCCGTTGATAAACGAATAAATAGTTGATTAACAGGGTTGTTAGTCACACCATTTATCTATGTTTAGCTCTGCAAATGTCATGTTACAAGACGATAATGCACTTATTCGCTGGATAGAGCTTACCTCTAGATAAACAGACAGATAGTGCTGTCAGATAGCTTTGGTGCAAGCCGGCCTTGTCCAGTTACTTGGCGCAAGTCGTCTTAAGTTATGTTAAATTTGTTAGCGTATAATAATAACTTATAATATACCTTTTTGATGCAAAAGCGCCCGTAACCTGACTGAGCAGAGTGCACGTAAATGCACGTGCTGTTAGCAGCTCGTTACCAGTTACCACTATTGTGCCTTTTATTACTATTTTACCTCGTCTATCGAGCGATGTAAGTGCTGATAATAATCGTGCAGCCTTAATATGTCCCACTGTGGGGCACAGGCCTTCTCTCAGAGAGTGAGTAGGCTCAATCACCACGCGTGCCCACCGCGGATTGGCAATTTCACAAAATTGTGCACCGACCTCTTTCTAATGACTTTTTAATTTTATTATCTATCAATAATACATGATTTACGTTATTGACTTGATTAAATCTACAAGTAAGACGCTTATGCAACTTATTAAGTTGGCTGTGCATATAGTAGTAGTTAGCCGTGCTTGTAAGCTAATGAGAACAACAAAAACAATCAATCACAGATTGAAATCTCACTTCGATTAGACAAAGCTTACCAAGTATGAAGTCGATACGCAGTTAGAGTCGAAAGATAAGAATCACGCTGTCTTGCTCTACATAGTTAGAAAGAGTGTGACGTAAATCTTCCTATCCTAAAAAGTAGAAATATCATTTATTATTATTTAATAATGTAAATAAATGTGAAAGTTTGTGAAGATGTTTGGATGTTTGTTACTCAATCACACAATAACGGCTCAACGGATTTACATGAAATTTGGCGGACAGATAGATAAAAACCTGAATAGCATACTTGATATCCCGGTAATGTGTTCCTGTGGGATAATATTCATTTTAAGTTTAAAATAGATGACGTTGCGCGAGCGAACGTTGTGTTTTAAAAATAGATGGCTTTGTGCAAGAATCGTATAAACGGACTCTGTGGCGGTACAAAGTTCGCCGGGACAACTAGTAATAAATAAATAAGAAATCTTAGAGGGTTATACTTGGACCGAATAGTCAGATCGTCGCAAGTGGCAAACCCAAACGCTTATCCCTCCGGGATACAGACGTAACTTTACGTAATGTGTACAAGCGACTATCTCCGGCAAGTAAGTGAATTAGAATTAACATTTGCAGTCTTTTCGAAAATACCAAAAACCTGTTAATAATAACTAGAAAGGATACGCCCAGCCGCGCACGAAAAATATCTAGGCATTCCACTTTTGTGAGACTCTCTTATTGCACCTAGTCACCTTTTGGCAGGTCAGCCGACCTCTCTACTTAATATCAAAAGTAAACGTAATAAGCACAAACATAATAATTGGCAGAAGAATTCCCCTTCTGCATTAAATACAATCTCTTGTCATGAGCGTTATTAGGGTTCCGTACTCAAAGGGTAAGGGACCTAAGACTACTAAAAATCCGCGATCCGTCCGTCCGTCTATCACCAGGCTTATATTTCATAAACCGTGATAGTTAGACAGTTGTAATTTTCACTGATGACGTATTTCTGTTACCGCTATAACATAAAATACTAAAAACAGAATAAAATAAATATTTCAGGGGGGCTTCTATACAAGAAACGTAATTTTTCGCCGTTTTTTGCTCGATATTAACGGCAACAGGTAGACGCCTGAAATATTCAAAAGTTGCATAGATAACGGTACGGAACCCTTCATACGCGATTCCGACTCGCACTTGGCCGTTTTGTGCTATTCATACAGTTTAAAATAAAAGATGGTGTAGAGGATGTATTAGCGAAGTGTAAGATAAAAAGAACGTTCCCGAAACTTGCGTGCATGCAACGACTAATGAACGTCAGGATCGTGGCAAGTGACAAACCATGGTCTCTGCCTCCCCCTCTGGGATACGAGGCGTGTGGAAATGAATTAAATTGAATTCAAAATGTTTTATTGCACTAAAAAAACAATTTTGTACCAAGGCGAACTTAACACTCTTACTACCTACTTAATAAATGGCCTCAGTCTGCGTGTTTTTCCATGTTTGCGATGTTCCTTTTGAGATCGTGAATAGTATCTGCTTACCCCTCCGAAACCCTGAGCGTAAAGTTAAACCGAGGTGGATCTTTTGTACCATTCTAAGAATGTGAAGGTACTGACGAGAAAGGTAGACTTCCTTATGTGGCAGATGCATTTCACTTCGCACCTGTGAATGGTGAACTCTTGTGTCATACTCAAATGTACGGCAGGAGAGGTCAACATGGGTACGTTAACTGAGTTGCTGTGTTAAATATGTAATAAGTGCTTCGGACTATAGCCGTATTTGTGGTCGTGATGTATGATAGGAGTTGTTTCTTTTTTGCGTCCATTTAAAGTTCGTGGACGAGACATCGGCGAGTCTGCAATGATACTGCGCCTTGATTCCACAACAGAAATAAAGTTTGGTTTACTATTTGAATGGAATTTTTTTTAATCGTGTCTGTTTAGAGTTCCGTGTTCAAAGCGTATGGGACCCTTTTACTAAGACTCTGCTGTCCGACCGTCCGTCCGTCCGTACGTCTGTCACCAGGTTGTATCTCATGAACCGTGATAGGTAGATAGTTGAAATTTTCACAGATGATGTATTTCTGTTGCCGCTATAACAACAAATACAAAAAACAGAAAAAAATAAATATTAAAGGGGGCTCCCATACAACAAACGTGATTTTTTGCCGCTTTTTTGCTCGATATTAATAACGGTAACAAGTAGACGCTTGAAATATTCAAATGTTGTATAGATAATTCTACGGCACCCTTCGTGCGTGTGTCCGACTCGCACTTGGCCGGTTTTTTCATACCGTTAACGCCTAGGTTTCATACGTGTACGAGCATAGACTTTACGCAGCAACGAAATGAAATCATGAAGTCATTATAGTCGCTATAGTACATTGCATTAACTGTATCTAGGTCCTGATCACAAATCATAGACCTACATCTGTGGTCCTGATAGTCATTGACACTTCAGTTCATAGAGTAGACTAGCGCACCAAATAGTTTTCTGTTTACGAATCCTTCTAAAAAACAACAGTATACTCCATTCCACGAAACGAGCTCCCAAAGAAAAAAGTCCATGTGCGCCCGTTGGTTAATGCGCGTGACCCTCAATAGCCACTTCAATAGCGGTCCGTCTTCGCTTATTGCTTCGCTTATCTCTAGCAGCGCGCATTAACCAATGAGATGCGAGTATTCGGGGACCAAATACGGACTATAGGCCTATGTTTTCCAGCCTTCAATCTGCTCTACCCACCTAACAAATTTAATAAGTGTTTTCGTAACAGCAGCTTCTTACAACGAAGCTCTAAAATATTTGGCCTCAGCTCCTCACTTGACATTGAGTGTAGTGCATGAGACATAGTTACTGTTTAAATCTAGTCGTTTGCGTTGGCGAGCTCATCCGCGTCATAAAACATAAACAGCCTCCGTGTGAGTGTATACCACAAGATGTGACAACATTACTTAACAACGTATTACCTGATAATATTCTTTTTGTTGCACAAACCCGTGCTGAGGACAATTTTTAAAAAACCTATTTAGAGGATAAAAATTCCACCCATTCCGGGACTTGAACCCGCGACCTCTGTCTAACCGTGCCAGCGCTCTCCTAAAAACATATCTATACTACGCGCACCAGATCCTGAACGATTCCGATTGTCTAACTGTAATTTCCATGCTAATTGCTATTGCAAACGGATTAGGATAGGATTTAGTGCCCATGATAACTCCCCAGAGAACCGTATCTTCAGTATCGATATTTAAACCATTTCCAATAGGTCCGCAATAGCTTAATTTTTTATATACATCTCAAGATTCGACTTAAGAGACTACATCCGTGAGTTTATGTATACGATTGTACGTTAAACATAAAGTCACGCCTGTATCCCAAATGGGTAGACAGATTGCAGAGTTTCAGATCCACGAGATCACGATTCTGACAAGATGAATTAACATTAACTTTAATTAGTCGCTGCATGCACGCCAGTTTCGGGTACTTTTTATGTTGCTAATTCGTCCCCTTTTTGGTCAAAGTATTCGGCCCGGGACGTCCCGTGCCGGTGTGAGCATCGCGAGTCATTGAAAAATACCACATTCGTGAACATTGTAAATATCAATTATGGTGACAGCAAATCTTAGAACAGTCTAAAATCTAGGGCTTAGAACGTAATTGGACTTACCCAAAAGAAAAATATGTTCTCTTGGGTTATAGGATGAAGGTTATAAAAATAGCCAACACCACCATAGAGATTATTGATGTTCACTGTTTGCAAAAAGGTAATAATAAAAACGGAGACATTAATCTTTCAGTTCGATAGTAGGGGGTCACTTGCTAAAAATGAAGACAACGAAAGCATTTCGCCTCGGCGAGGGTTCTACGAGTCATATGCAATTCAATTATATATGGTTGAGGAGAGCAAAGTAGCCGGTTACAGTTGATTCGTGCCGCTAGATGGCGCCAGTGCCGCGTAACACATTGCGCAGTTTGAGGTAAAAACTAACGCTTACTTATAGACTTTTCACTTTAAACCAACGGCCATGTAATCTGACACAGCCTCCACCCGCTTTTGGTTTCAGTAGTTAGAACCGGGTGCCCCCTCACTAATAAACACATACATCCAAAACGCTCATATTGGCCCGCATAAAGATAACGCATAACGACTCTTGGAATACGCGGGATACTCACCCAAAGGGGCGTGTCTAAGGTGCGATTGTGAAAATGTCAGGTCAGGCTGAACTGTGATTAGCCCGTGCGTTGCAAAAGTCGTTAATTTTATAGCAAACAAAGCTCGCTTGTCGCGTAACAACATACTAATGCCAGTAATTATTGTTTGGAGAAATATCAATCTGTAAACGAAACTCAATGAGCAAAAGTTGTTGTAAGACACAAAATCCGACTGCATTGTTATAATATAGTATATTGCCCCTCTTATTCATAATATTAAGATTATATTTGTGGGAAATGCTGAGGAATTGGCAAAATGTACTTCAATGACTCTAATATCTTTTATCTTATAAATTTATCAATTCTGTTTTTTCTCCTTGAATAAATAAAAATTAAATAAAACTTACGGTGATATCTCAAAGGGGTAGGCAGAGACCGAGGTGTGCCACTTGAATTGCGCCTCTTATTTATGATATTAAGATTCTATCTGTGGGAAATGCCGAGGAATTGGCAAAGAATACTTTAGTGACTCTAATATTTTTTATCTTGTCAATTTGTCAATTCTGTTTTTTCTTCTTGAATAAATAAAATAAAACTTACTGTGATATCCCAAAGGGGTAGGCAGAGACTAAGGTGTGCCACTTGCCACGATTCTGACATACCCTCGACGACGGAGACAGGCCGAGTAGGTCGCTTTTCCTCAGTAGAAGTAAAAATAATAATCATCACTTCCATACGACACAATTACTTATCCTGGTCCAAACTAGGATACCCTGTGCTGTGGTAACAAGGCAAAGACATCTCAAACAAGGAAATACACCCAGACTAGAACCATTTAAGTACTGCCAAGTACGGCCTCCAGTGGGAATCGAACCCACGGCCTCTATTTTGATAAGCCTCTAGGTCAACGAGGCAGTCAGTCCTTTTCCCGATGTAAATTCTTCACATTGGTAGCTTTCTTGACGAGATTGCTTTTAGCCATAAGACCAAATGATAAGTACACGAATATTGTTGTAATGCATTACTCTCGTCGTTTAACTGTATTTTGTTTCCAATTCTGTAAAAAGCCGTTGCTTTTGTCTATCAAGTAGGCAATAATAAAGTCGTGAGAAAATTGGATCAGCAACTAGGCTATTGGGAGTCCATTACACAATTGGATATACCCACTACACGTGTGGCCATTACTTACGCGATTCGCAAATACGTAGATGGTGTATCAACAGGGAAATAGAAGGTTTACATCACCGCAGTTGTAAAGTAAAAAGCGCGTTTCTTTCTTAGTCATAGAGAAAGCGAAATATTTTTTTTTATTTTCATATTTTGAGAAGTTGGTGTCCTTGCCTGGTTACCATAGCACAGGTTATCCTAGTTTGGGATCAGGTCAAGTGATTTGGAAGTTATTATTATTATTTTTAATTCAGCCCTTTTGTCAATCCATTCAAATATGTATACTAACGTACACTGCAGTATGAATCGCTCGTAGCCCCGGCTGCCTGAGTGATCTTAAACGATCACGAAGGTTAAGCAACACTGGGCGCGTTCAGTGCATGGATGGGTCGCCGTCTATGCCTAACGCTAGTGGCATTTTTCCGAGCGGTTCCGTGCTTCGCAAGGCACGTTAAGCTGTTGGTGCCGGCTGCCGTCGACAGATGGCAGTCGTTAAGCCAAGTCAGAGGTCTTAGGGCGGCTTGACAACTTCTGACAGTAGACGAGCCACTAGTCTACAAGCCTCCACCAATCCGGACTTGGCCCCCGTGGTGGAGTATGGCCTATACCTTCCTCAGGGAAGAGACCCGTGCCCCTCGGTGGGGACATAAAGGGTTGATGATGATGATGTACACTGCAGTTGCTCCTAAATTGTATGGACGACTTTGTAGGGAAAATGTATTACAAAGTAATTTTGGATGTACAATTAGAAGAAAAAAGCATAATTATCTTAATTTATTGAATGGGGAACTTCCATTAAACTTAGATTTAAGTGATATTGTTTTTGAACCATACAAAAAAGTTAAAAATATTTTTCTGGTTTTTTACAAGTCTCTAAGACAGCGAAATTTCTTAGTCTAATAATAAAAAAACTTATAAGATTTCGTTTTGTCTTTGAATCTTAAAAGTTTTCTAATAAGGGAAATTAATATTTTTTTTGTGCAAGTGACTGTTAATCGTCTTCGACAGTAGATCTGAGCCCTGAAGCACGACGTTTAACTAGACTCTATTTATTGTGTTATTCTCGTTACCCAACTTTACCCAAGCGGTTACCGTTTTCCATAAAACTTTAACCAATTTTTATTTCAAATACATTGCATAAACTCACGCCTGTATCCCAGAGGGGTAGGGAGAGACCAGGGCTTAAAACATGCCACCTAATACTGTTTTTCTTTCTGAACTACTCTTGTTTCAAGGGGTTACTGTTTTGTAACCTATTTTTCTTGCGTTATCATTTCACACTTTGTACCAAAGCAAATAAGTTAGAACTGCAACTCCGCAAGCAGACCTTCTAAGCCAATTTATTTTGCGCACGTATATTTACACACAAAAGCCTCTGTTCTAAATGACATAACCCAGTGTCCGTCTAAGGAGACACTGGTCATCTCTCCGTCAGGCTAGTTGTTATGGAAGCAAGGGTCAGCCTCAGGTGGCAGAGGCTGTGTTAGGCGTATTACCTATCACGTCTCGACTTAGTACTAGGAAATGCCATCCGTGCGTAGCCCAGTCCAGTAGATATTTAGAAAGCACGCAAAGGTATACATACATTGTAGATGCTGACGGTCCTTTCTGAATAGACAGGGGCGGACTTCCATACGAGGCGGTTTTCATACAAAAATTAGTTTGGGTTTAGTTAACAAACACCTGTCCGGATTGCAAAGAAACTTTGCAAATATGCCCAGAGGATACTTAGAATTGCGAATGAATCAATTAAAAAGAAATAAGAGCTTTATGAGCAGTTTTTATAAGAATTCTTATGAAGCTCTAATTTATTTTCTATTCGTTTCCCAATTCTAATCACGGCCAAACCTCGACTTGTGTCACCGAGACCCGACATTTCGTTTGTAAACTAAAAGCAAACTACTTTTGTATGGGAATCGCTTCGTGAGGGCCCATCTTATGGCCATTTAGGCCCAGGCCTAGGGCGGCAGTATACAGGGTGCGGCAAATTGCGGAAAATACACTAACTCGCGAGGGGTGGTTTAAATTATATAAGAACGAATAAAATAAGATGATCCGGAAAACATACAGAAAATTCATGGAGTCCCTTGAAAAAAAAACGTCACAAACATTGACACCAGTCTTTCAGTCAACGTGTGGCGCCGGATTAAGAATAGCGTCACTTCATTTCCTTCAGTGGATGTCGTAGAAGGCGACTAAGGAAATCAATTACCAGGAGATGGGCAGCAGCGACTTCCATAGATTCCAACCGCATACTGCGATCGCCAACCCGCCTGCCAAGCGTGGCGACTATGGCAAAACCCCTCATGGTTATAAAAACCACGAAGGAGGCCTATGTTCTGCAGTGGGCGTCAAATGGCTGATGATGATTGATGATGATGATGATGTACAGTCAACAACAGGTTAACCTTTACATTTTTGTTGCTAAGTCGTTCTTAACGCATCTGTACAAATCAAAATATGGTGGCTTGCACCGGAAATCGAATACACGGCCCATGTGTGGTAAGCAAACTTGTCGCCGCTAGATGAATATAAGTTTTATTGGTCGTTCATGACTGCCAATAAAGCAGTATTGCAACTGAACATTCGTAGCTATTAAGGGGATCCAGTGGACTAACCAGCACCACCAATGGTAAAAAAAAATATCATCTTTTACAGATCGTATTTGCAAAACTGTACAATCTCTCAATCGTGTTAACAGTGATGTTTAGGGCCCACGACCAAGAACCTAGGATCCGTTTACGCCAAAAACGGCTGTTATTGGCGTTAATGCTATCTAAAGTCGTCAAAATATAAGAAGCCCGTTTTGACAGCAACGAAAACCATAGAATCTAACCTAGTTTGAGATCAAAAATCTAAACTACGAGTAACTTTTCTGGCTACAAAATCTGTTTATTCTATCGAGCGTTAAATAATATGCTAGAGTAGGTATCTTTTTATGTATTTGTTCGAGTAGATCCCAAGTAAAATGCATTTTTGTGTAGCTGTCGAAACGGGCTTCTTATATTTCGACAACTATAGTCGTAGGGTTTTTGCCTTACATTCACGGCCATGGGTCCTAAAATCACCATTAACATCATTGAGAGATGGTACAGACATTTTTTTCAAATTTGGTCTGTAAAAAAAGATATAATTTTTGTTTCATAGGTGGCGCTAGTGTTACTCCTTGGAGCCCCTTAAAGACATCGTTGACGTCTAATCGAGTAGAAAATACCTTTAATAGCATCTTCTAAGACGCATGAAAGTAATAGCGTCTTATTTCCTACAGTCTCTTTTCTCTAGTTCGTGTACAAAGAATTTATTTAATTTATCTTTTTCAAACTTCAAATTTGCAGACGCAGGCTTGTCTTTCCTGTGGTCTACAACGTCTAAGCGTCAAGATGGTATAGGTGGTCTCTTCACCCATCTAGTGTGAGGGAAGGTGCCAATCGACGTTGCATAACTCATCTTATCTCATCCATCTCCAACAATTTTCAAAAATAGGGTAAAGGAACTGTATCTCTCTCTCTAAATTAAGTTGTTTATCAGTACGTGATTACTTTTTCTTTCTGTGTAGGTATATTATATAACCTAACCTAACCTAACCTCCTCTTACACTAGGTATTATAACGTATTTATATAGTAGTTTATAAAAGTTATTTAAGTAAGATTTATGTAAGTTTAAGTATGTACTATTCGTAAAAAACTATTTAGAGGCTAAAAATTCCACCCATGCCGGGACTTGAACCCGCGACCTCTGGCTAACCGTGCAAGAGGTCGCGGGTTCAAGTCCCGGCTTGGGTGGAATTTTTAGCCTCTAAATAGGTTTTTAAAATTGTCCTCAGCCCAGGTTAGTGCAACAAAAAGAATATAATCATGGGCTATTCGTATTTACACCAACTGCCCGTCTCTCTTTCTCCTTCGGCAACCTTTCCGTCAAAAGGTTGTCTGGATGAAATTGCTGTTAGCGATAAGGCCGCCCATTGTACTTTTCCATTGTAACTTTCATATTTTATGTCTCGTTTCTTGTGTGCAATAAAGAATATACTTATCTTATCTTATCTCATGTAACTTAGAAAACAAAGTCATTGGTACATGCAAGGATGCGAACCCACGACCTCCCAAAGGTGAGGCCTCCACGACCGTCAGGACCTCCCGGTCCGCTGCCACCGCTCTTCCCGTGGTCCAGTCGGGTTGTTGGCTATTTTTTTCAATACGTTTGTAGAGAACACAGAACAACAAAAACAGTTTTTTTCTGTTCCGTGGTAGAGAACGTGCAGAGCTTCCCTAAGGCCTGTTTGACCTATCGGACTATTGTTACTGTGCCGTCTATAATTAACAACCTAGCAGTTACTACAACAAGGCGTAGCTCTACAACCGTAATGCTTGCAAACCGGTTATTTGACTCGAGATAACCATTTACATAACACGGCCCATTTTAGCCCTTAATAAGCTATGGTTATTATGAACGTTTTCTTGGTTTTCGATTTTATGTCAATGTGAAAGGGGTCAGTTCAAAATACAAAGTTCAAACTGGTGGAAAAGTGGGTTATGAGGATTGAAAACTCTACCAGACTTGTGCGAGGGAGTTATAAAAAATTTAACCTGGTAAATTATGCCCCAGCAACTAAAGTTTCTGTGTGTAAATGCCAATCTTTACGCCTTCAAGCAACTAAAGGATCAGCCACGAGCATGGACTAGGATCAACGACCTGGTGGCACCAAATCCTGAGCCGATTCCATTCGCCTAACTGTCAAATTCCATACTTATTAGACAGTTAAACGATTTGAATCGTTAGCGCGTAATATAGCGGCTGGTCCTGAAAAGAAAATCACCGATTTTGAAAAAAAAACCGTCCTTAAGCAGCCTATATACCTACGTCCCACTGTAGGGCACAGGCCTTCTCTCAGGGAGAGAGTATGGGCTTAATCACCACGCGTGCCCACCGCGGATTGGCGATTTCAAGCCCTGAGGCATGTGAACTCAGACACTCAGGTTTCCTCACGATGTTTTCCTTCACAATTAGCAAATGGTATTGCTACTATCACTTCACAAATGTACATAACTTAGAAAATGAAGTCATAGGTACATGTTCGCACTGGGAATCAAACCTGGGTCTCTCGCTTCCGTTACATTCCTGCGTACATTACAGATTACATAAATCTCGCCTGTATCATGATTCATGACGCAACGACCAATGAATGTTCGTGAAGCGTAGGTCTGTCAGGTCAGGATCGTGGCACGCAGCCAACTATGGTCTCTGCCTACCCCTCCGGGATACAGGCGTGAGTTTATGTTTGTTCATAAGATATAATTATAAGATCTACCTAATTTGTATGTGAAGTTACATTAAAATCCGTCTAGCCGGATCTGCGTGATTGAGTAACCAATAACCAAAACATCTTTGTAATTCGAAAGCCTAATTTTAGGGTTCCGTACCCAAAGGGTAAGGGACCCTATTACTAAGACTCCGCTGTCCGTCCGTCTGTCGTCAGGCTGTATCTCATGAACCGTGATAGTTAGGCAGTTGAAATTTTCACAGTTAATGTCATGTATTTCTGTTGCCGCTATAACAACAATACTAAAATCAGAATGTTGAGGAATGGACTGTATAATGAAAGAAAAGTGATGAAAACGGGTAAAACGAAGTATAATAGGAAAATATCAGAATAAGTGGGCAATGAGATGGTGACAGCAAGAATATTACAAAGATGAGTGACATGAGAGAGAAAAGTCAATTAAAGGAAAAATATAAAAACATCATAAAATATGATTCCAAGGAGTCTTCAACATCCCGGGCCCTTGTGCAGAAATGCACAGATGCACACAGTTACCCAGGATGAGAAGCCTCCCTGGTGACCAGCCGGACAAGTTTTCTAATGGGTCGGCGCAAGAGCCCTCCTGCTGTGGCTACGTCCACCACTCGGACCACCCCGTCTTTGCCTGGGTGGAGTTGAGAAATGCGTCCACGTGGCCAAATCCCTCTCGGCAAGCTTTCATCTGCGATTATCACCACATCTCCAATTTCGACATTTCCGTCGTTGCAAATGTTATCTCTTGGCTGCATGGTTGGCAGGATTTCTCGGACCCACCTCCTCCAGAAGTGATCGCTAAGTCGAAGCGCTGCCTTCCAATTGGCTCTTCCTGCAAGAACACCGTCATCAAGAGTTGGGAGGAGTTGGTTGGATGAACTTCCGATCAGGAAGTGAAAAGGCGTTAACGTTTCCTCATCTTGAGCGTCGACCGACACGTGACCGAGGGGGCGTGAGTTAACGATTGCCTCGGCTTCCAGCAAAAGTGTAATTAAAATTTCTTCTTTCGGTGCCCGCTCTGTGAGTACAGCATTCAGGGCTACTTTGATGCTGCGGACAAGCCTCTCCCAGCAACCCCCAAAAGAAGGCGCGGCAGCGGGGATGAAACTCCACTTAATTCCTCTCGTGGCGGTGAAGTCCTGAACGGAGGGTTGATAAAACTCTTTAAGAAGTCGATTGGCTCCTACGAAACACGTACCATTGTCGGAGTAAATTGTGTCTGGTGTACCTCTTCGAGCTATAAACCGACGCAGGCTCATGATTGCGGAATCAGCAGAGAGCGTGTGTACGAGTTCTAGGTGTACAGCTCTGGATGTCATGCATGTATACAGGGCCACATATCTTTTCTCGTGCCTTCTTCCGATGGTAACGTTCAGAGGTCCAAAGTAGTCGAGTCCGGTGAAAGTAAACGGGCGTTTGTGGTGGGCCAGTCGCTGCGGTGGGAGATCACCAGTCGTGGGGTTCATTGGTTTTGTCTTGCGAATGCGACAGAGCAAGCAATCCTTAGCCACGCTACGAACTGTGTTCCTTAGACGGAGGATCCAGTATTTTTGTCTGATCTCATTGACAACCATTTCGTTGTTGGCGTGGCCCGCCCTTCGATGGAAAAAGTGTACCAGCATGCGAACAATTGGGTGTCGACCATCCAAAATTACCGGAAATTTGACGTCGGTGCTGACGTCTTGGACAAATTTTATCCTACCAGCCAATCGCAACAAATTGTCATGTCCTATCGTGGGTGATAATTTCAAAAGCCGGCTTGATTTCGGGATAGGTAGGGAATTCTTGACGCAATGGATCTCTTCTTGAAAGGAGTCTTCCTGAACGCGTTGCAATAAATGTCTTTCTGCGACGTTAATCAGTTCCGCTGACAGAGGTGGAGGAGTGGTGGACGCAGAAAGAGATGCAACATGGCGGTCTGCAACAACGGTATTGGAGTTAATAGGAGATCTGATGCGGCTCAAAATAGAACGGAACTTAGCAGTAATCTGCAAAACGCGGGCAGTGGCGCGAACTAACCGCAACCAGTGGCTAAAGCGGTCAAAATCCGCGGTGATAACCAGATGGACCGGCACTGGCTGAAATGACTGTTTACGTTCTTCTGCAACCATAGTCGGACCAGCTGGCTCAACGGGCCAGTTCTCAGGAGAGTCAAAAAGAAATGAAGGCCCCGCGAACCAACGGTGGTTGGCATCTAAATGAAGTGGATTTACGCGCGTGGCATCATCAGCGACATTCAAACCTGATGGAACCCACCTCCAGTCTTCAACGCTTGAATTCTCGGTAATTTCACCGATCCGGTGGGCCACAAAGGGCTTGAACGTTCGCGCATCGCTTCTAAGCCATCCTAGAACGGTTGTAGAATCCGTCCACAAAAAGGTACGAACGGGTTTTTTTCTGTGGGAATCCTTGATGGTAACAGCAAGGCGAGAGGCGATCAGAGCGGCTTGCAATTCCAACCGCGGGATGGAGGTTGGCTTCAGAGGAGAAACTCTCGCCTTGCTGGTGATGAGGGCGAGCTTGACGGTGCCATCAGCGTATAAGAGACGCCAATAGGCCACGCATGCATAGGCAAGCTCACTCGCATCTGCGAGTACATGCAGCTCTCTCTGTAGAGGCTCACCGTTCTGATTCGCGTACCATCGAGGAATCTTGATGGAAGACACATCTGAGAGTTCTTTGAACCACTCTGTCCACTTAGTAACCTCGGAAGGTGGGAAAGCTGTGTCCCAATCGATTTTAGACCTCCACGTCTCCTGCAGTAAGATTCTACCCTTCACAACTATCGGCCCTAGTAAACCTAACGGGTCGTAAACTTTCATTAAATGGGAAAGAACTTTTCGTTTTGTGAGGTTTCCTTTATAGGTGGGGCTATCTAGGCCCGTTCTAAAACTTAACAAGTCGGTTAAGGGATTCCAAGAAACACCTAAGACTCTGACGTTTGATTGAGCGTTACCAAGTTGGACTTCAGTGGGTGGCACAGCGCGTAACTCATATGGTAACAGACGTAGTGCGTCGCGGTCATTAGATATCCAACCGCGCATTTCGAAGCAACCAGCACCATGGACGGCTACTATATCTGACGCCAGCTGAGCAGCTGCGTTGACGTCATCTAAACTGCCTAAATAATCGTCCATGTAATGGTCATAAATGATAGCATTAGATGCCTCTGGGTACTGATTTCTGTAGAAGTCAGCATTTTTATTTTTTATGTAAAGAGCCATAAAGGGACTAGGTGATGCACCGAAAATGACAGAAGTCATCCTGTATTCCTTGATTGGTTCAGTAGATTTAGAATTGACGTCACGCCATAGAAAGCGTAATGCATCCCTATCTTGATCTCGGATGCGTATTTGTGGGAACATCTCTTTTATATCCGCTGTCATGGCGACACGACCCTCCCTAAACCTAAAAAGAATACCTAAAAGGTTTTCTAACAGGTCAGGCCCTTGTAGAAGCAAAGAATTCAATGAAACGCCTTGATTCTTTGCCGCTGCGTCATGGACTACTCGAAGCTTACGCTTCTGCGGGTGGTAAACACCAAAGTGAGGTAAGTACAAACGGATTGTCTGTGTATTATCCTGTAGAGAATTTGAGTTCGCCGTAGACGAAAAGGCTGCAAAAGATGAGCAGCTAATAGAAGGCTCCGTACGTTTTTGACAACCATAGTTTGTGCTAGAGTTACATTCCTCAGCGTATCCCTTGTCAACCATGTTGTCTAGAAATTTCTTGTAGGCATCGGCAAAAATAGGATCACGAATCATTTGTCTCTCCAAACTATAAAAGCGCGATAGAGCTTGCGGGTAGCTATCGGGAACTGACACAGTTGCGTCACGCCAAGGAAGCCCTACCTCGTATCTGCCTGATGGCAAACGTCTAGTAGTAGAGTCCAGAATCTCTATAGCGCGTAAATCCTGCTTACTGTGCAATGTTTCACGCTTACATATGCCTAAAGAATCTAGTTTATAATGTTTCATTACCAAGGATTCCAAACTTTCGTTCTCTTCCGATTCAATAGAACCTACTAACTGACAGTGATTTATAAATTGAGTAGGTTTAGTTTTGCTTGAGACCTCTCCATACAATGTCCAGCCTAATAAGGTATGGCAAGCTACCGGCTCGTTGCCTTTGCCACTGCGCACGGCTCGGGTTATCGAAAGATGCCAGTGTTGAGCCCCTATAAGTACAGTTGGCGTGGCGCTAGTGTGCAGCAGGACATCGGTCAAATCGGTCAGATGACAATAAGAAGCTATTTGTTCTTTAGAGAGTGCCTGAGTGTGTAAATTGAGTGACTTCATAGCTCTAGCACGCTTTACGGGATAAATATCAGACGAGTGTTTGCCTTTTATATGGAAATCGACAAGTGTAACCTTACTTTTCTTTTGTAGACCACCTATGCCTTCAACTACAATATATTTTTCAGGCCCTGATAACCCAACACGATCGGCTACACTAGAGTCAATCAGTGTCGCAGTGCTACCATCGTCCAGCAGTGCGTAGGTATCATAGGACCCGGCGGGTCCGTAGACAGTGATGGGAACTACCTTTAAAATCGTACTGAACTCGGTGGACGGTTGATAAGTTACATCATGTTCGAGGGACGGTTGAAGAGTTAAATTTTGTTGAAGTCCTGTGTTAGAAACGACGAGCCTTTCTTCAACTGGGGTGGCAGCAGACGACGTGGGAAGGGCATCATTTGGATCAGCAGCAGCACACACAGTGTTGTTGAAGAGTTGTGTATCGGGTGCCTGCGGAGACGTTAACGTGTCTTGCCTGCCATGTAGAAGAGGGTGATGTCGAAACGAGCAGCCTTCGATCCCGCAAGGATTCACTTTACATGATTTCCATTGGTGCGAGTTTCGACGTAAACATTTATAGCAAACTTTATTGTCGCGTAGCCAGCGCCATCTGTTGTCGACGGACAATGTTTTAAAAGCATCACACGACTTTATATTGTGATCCTTTTTGCAATAAACGCAGTGAGATTTAGGATTGGTATTATTTTTGGTAACGTTCACGGCGTGTATATTTTCACGCCTAAGTTGCGGTGGGACCTCCAGTGTCAAAGCAAATTTCACCTGGCGTTCGTGTTCACGTGTCAGGAAATTTGATAGCATTTCCAGTTTCGAACATGGAAATTGTAAATTGGCGACTTCGGACGCGTAATCTGTCCATCTCATTTTCATGTTCGCATTCAATTTTCCTAGCACGCTATGAAAAAGTTCGGGTGAGTGCAAATACTCCTTCTGGTTCAGTAAGTTTATCGTAGAAAGAGAATTGCGTACCTTGTTTGCTACGGTACTTAGCTCTCTAAGCTCGTTGCCCACTTTTGGCAGTGACCGCAGCGCCTGCACCTCACCGAGGACAATCATCTCAGGGCACGCAAAGTTTCTCTCAAGGGCGCGCATGACTTCCTCTGGGTCCTCCGCAGAGACGAGAAGCGACGCGACGGCTTCTCGTGCGTGTCCACGGAGCGCGTTTTGTAAACGCGCGACGTTTTCTATAGGAGAAAAAGCAGACTTAGTGTTGTCAAACATTTTTTTAAATTGGAGCCACTGTGAGGCGCTACCAGAGTATGTAGAGAGCTCAATCTTATTTTGTTTGTTTGTCTTGCTTTGTGTAGCCAAGGATTTGGCTGCCGCTGCAGTATCGGCGATAGCTTGCAAAAGCAATGGTGACACATTAGTAATATTCTGTTCCGTCGTCGGACCGTGTTGTCGCTCAAAGCCCATGACAGAGGGAGGAGGCCCGGCGGGCGCTATCCCGGGCGTTTGAGAAACAAGGCCTGTCATTGCTGGATACGAGAGGTGTGCTGCTGTATATGAAGCAGCAGCCTGAAGAGGCACTGGCGGGAACGCCGAGTGGCCGGGCTGCGGGACCTCTGATTCGTTATCCACTTTATTAAACATGTTGGAGTCACTTACCCACTGTTGTGTTCTACGTATAGTTCTACTTCGTTGGCTACCCTCATTCTGCCCGTCTGCTTCAATTTGTATAAGCTCAGCCTGGTACTCTACTTCCTCCACCTCCGCGAGCTGCTGCTCGAGCTGCTGCGCGAGCTGCCGCTGGGCGACCGCTTGCGCGCGCTCGTATTGGCGGCGCTTATATGCAGCCTCTGCGGCAGCCTTTCGAGCCTTCACGGTTGAAGTGTGCGAGGAGTTTGTTTGGGCGGAGCGCATACTCCCAAGGTGATCATCACTGTCAGCATTACCTGCACAGACTCTACTTGCGTCTACAGGTGGTGCTACGTGAGCGCTAGATGATTCGACCTGAGATGCGATGGGTACCTGGATGCTTTCGGATGCCATGATTTTACTTTTGCTACGAGTGATCATACGGATTGAAAAACTAACGGGAAGAAACTAGGTGTGGTGAAAAAATTTAGGTAGAAGGACCAAATGTTGAGGAATGGACTGTATAATGAAAGAAAAGTGATGAAAACGGGTAAAACGAAGTATAATAGGAAAATATCAGAATAAGTGGGCAATGAGATGGTGACAGCAAGAATATTACAAAGATGAGTGACATGAGAGAGAAAAGTCAATTAAAGGAAAAATATAAAAACATCATAAAATATGATTCCAAGGAGTCTTCAACACAGAATAAAATAAATATAATACTACAAAAGTATTTTTTTCCCGTTTTTTGCTCTATATTAATAACGGCAACAGGTGAACGCTTGAAATATTCAAATGTTGTATAGATAATGGTACGAGTCCGACTCGCATTTGGCCGTTTTTTTCGGATTCTATTGAACTTCGGATTAGTCTATTATTATTGTGTAATTGGCATGACTTTCCGGTTCTTTGATGATTGTTCTTTTCGACTGCCTCGTTGATTTTGCGGTAATGCGTTTGATTACCAACACAGGGGTTCCGATTCCAACTAGGGACCGCTGTACTTCTTCTTCGTGATCGTGACGTCCTTGTCTGGTCACCACATCCAAGAGTATACTAGTTGGGAACCCTGAGCAGACAAATTCGTGAGACTGGACGGTTTTTCGTTTACAAATTGACTGCCTCGTTGGTGTAGCGGTATCACGCTTGATAACCAAAAGAGAGGTCGCGGGATCGATTCCTGTTGGCCGCTGCCGTACTTTATTCAAATGACCCCAGTCTGGGAAGTTTTAAATGTTTGTCTGGCTACCATATGACAGAGTATTTTAGTTGATTTCATTACGCCACGCCGCTCCAAAACAAGTTTTGAATTATATTTCATCTATGTCGACTCGTCGACACAGTTTATTTGTTCGATATTTCAATTTATCAAATGTGTGATTTTACGAATCTCGTTTGCTCGGTGCTACGTTTCACCTAAGCAGTAAAGCCCATTTACGCCGGGGCAAAATGGGCGTTGCAGCATGCCACAAGGCCGCATGCTACGATAAATCAAAATGTCGCACATTGTGGCAAGAGCCGTGCGGCATAGCAACACCTTGCGTCATGTGGCAGACTGTCGCAGCTTGTATCCGAGCACAATGTTGCCTCGGCGTAAAATAGACAGCCACATGCCACATCGGCCGCATGATGTTGCCGATTATAGCGTGCAACAAGGAGTCGGAGGCAACCTTTTGCAGTAGCACGATGTTGCTCTGGCTCCGTGTGGCGCCGGATTAAGAATAGCGCCACTCCATTTCCTTCCGTGGATGTCGTAGAAGGCGACTAAGGAAATCAATTACCAGGAGACGGGCAGCAGCGTCTTCCTGAGATTCCAACCGCATACTGCGATCGCCAACCCGCCTGCCGAGCGTGGCGATTATGGCAAGACCCCTCATGGCTATAATAACCATGAAGGAGGCCTATGTTCTGCAGTGGGCGTCAAATGGCTGATGATGAGGCATTTTAAAAACCTATTTAGAGGCTAAAAATTCCACCCATGCCGGGACTTAAACCCGCGACCTCTAGCTAACCGTGCCAAATAGGCATTCCTAAAAATAAATATATCTTCAACACACGCACGCACGCACACACACACACACGCACGTACGCAATCACGCACGCACGCACACACACACACACACACACACACACACACACACACACACACATATATATACACACACACCCACACACACACACACACACACACACACACACACACACACACACACACACACACACACACACACACGCACACAAAACTGTGTAAACCGTTACAATAACTATTTTTGTTATTTTTTCTTCTTTTATTTTTTACACTGTTAAATAAATTTGTGTCCACTTGCACAGCAACATCATGTAAACTAAAACTGTAAGAGAAACACTACATGCCTATAGTACAGGTCCGACCTAGTTTAGAAATCTAGAGATCATGTTAGATCTAATTATGTAAGAAACACCATTTTGTAAACATTATTGTAAAATTTTCGCTTTAATAAATTATCTTATCTTATGTAATTTATAATTATAAAAACCTATTTAGTCGCTAGAAATTTCACCCATGCCGGGACTTGCAACCGCGACCTCTGGCTAACCGTGCCAGCGCTCGCCCAACTGAGCTAATGGGCAAGTATACGAAATTTCGAGCCGCTTTACAAACTTCTCTGTATTACGTACAATTTTTAGCCTCTAAATAGGTTTTTAAAATTGTGCTCAGCACGGGTTAGTGCAACAAAAAGAATATAAATTTATAATTACTTTTTCGTTGATTCTCCTCATTTTGGTAAAAACGTAATAATGTATTTAATCTGTAGAATTCTAAATGACCCGATCAGAACACCATCTTTTCAAGATCATAATCTTAAAGGTTAAAGGGGTCAGATAATATTGTAAGAAGGTAAAGCATCGTTTTATTCAGTGTATCAGAAGGGTAGTAGCAAATACAATGATATTTCGATGAAATGTCAAGTCAGTCAAAAGAACTTTAAACCTTAGACCAAAATAAGCCATCGATCTTTTTGATTTTAGGTGAAATGAACCACCGATTTAATGTCATTTGATGTAATTAATTCTAGTACCTATAGATAAGCGGCCAATGAGTTGTCGTGGGTGAAATGATACAAGATGAAACGTGTTTTGGAGTTGCGTAGTGAACCCATTTTAGTTTGGGACCAGCACAAGTGATTATGTTATGTGGACGTTATTCTTTCTATACATATAAAAATCAATTGCTTTTCGTTTGTCTCGCTAAACCTCGAGAACGGCTGGGCCGATTTGGTTATTTTTTCTTTTTTTATATTTGTGGAAGTACTGGGAAGATTTAAACGAATAGAAAAAAAAGATTGATGTAGGTGATACGCAGTTCACGGTGTCATCGTTAGTTTATTATTAGTTTATTGGGTTATTTTTAATTTATTATTAAATAAGCCGTGGTAGCCTAGTGGGTATACCATTGGACTCGGAAGCGAGAAACCCAGGTTTGATTTCCAGTGCGAGCATGTACCTATGACTTTGTTTTCTAAGTTATGTACATTTGTAAAGTTATAGTTCGCTAACGGCGAAGGAAAACATCGTGAGGAAACCTGAGTGTCTGAGCTATTTACATACCTCAGCGCTGGAAATCGCCAATCCGCGGTGGGGGCGCGTGGTGATTGAGCCCCTACTCTCTCTTTGAGAGAAGGCCTGTGCCCTACTGTAGGACGTATGTAGGCTGCTTATGATTAAATAATAAAACCTAGCCAAATGTGCGTCTGACTACCGCAATTAGTTCTGAGTGACTGAAATGAAACACATTTTTGCTTCATTCGCTATATCAAAAACATACATTTAATTATGGTACTAAGGAGCCCTCTGTGTAAAAGTCCGACTCGCACTTCGCCAGTGTTTAAAGGATGTCTCCGAAAGTGCAATTAACGAAGATATGCAAAGCGGACTTTTAGTATCCTTAACACTTCTTGTTGCCAATTAACGACAGAGGTGTCGTACATACTAAATAGTTACCATTGCTAAATAATTAATTAAGACTGCTTTTACTTCCCCCGTAGATTTTTTTCTAACATTTTTAATTGTGAAAAATGCCTTTTTTTTCTTGTGCCGCAACAGACGACAATTGTCAAAAAATATTCGTTTACCTACATACATAAACATTTACATACAGGCACATACATACATAAACATTTACATACAGGCACATACATACATAAACATTTACATACAGGCACATACATACATAAACATTTACATACAGGCACATACATAAACATTTACATACAGGCACATACATACATAAACATTTACATACAGGCACATAAATACATAAACTCACGTCTGCATCCCGGAGGGTTAGGCAGAGACCAGGTTTGCCACTTTCTTTGGTATAGAAAGAATAGAAAGACACTTTTTTCAAAAACTATGTGGAAGATGTGATTTTTAGGGTTCCGTGCCTCAAAAAAAAAAACAACCCTTATAGGATCACTTTGTCACTGTCCAGACCCTTTATCTCGGTAACGCGTGAAGGTTGAAATTAAAACTATATACTTAAATTTATTATAACATTAATAATCAGTCCCTTGAAACAGTGTACATCAAACTTCCACGTTAACGTTAAAAAAAGATACAACTGTTCATGCCGAAAAATAAACGTATAATTTTAAACTCAAGGGAATCAAAATTTATAGCGTACTTTGGCAAGTTATACCATTTTATACTACAAGTACAGGAAAAATCAGAAAACAATATATATATTGGTGAGTAAATAATTAAAAAAATAGTCTTTGAAGTTCGGGAAAAAACTGCGAGAACTATTTAGAATACGTAAGTACCGACAAAGTTATCGCCAATCCGCGGTGGGCACGCGTGGTGATTAAGCCCAACTCTCTCTCTGAGAGAAGGCCTGCGCCCAACAGTGGGACGTATATAGGCTGCTTATGCAAGTACCGACAAAGTACGGAATCCTCGGTGGGTGAGTCTGACTCGCTTTTGTCCGGTTTTTTTATAGGTCGCACTATTGTATTTCGTGGAACTCCCCTTAACCACAGATCTATATCTGTACCCTACGGAAGCCAATGTTTAACATATTGTACAAATGTGATAATCGCACCAAAATTAGATTTTGCCTAAGGATGTCTGGAAGTGATTTGGCGATAACACCGCCAATTCTTTAGTTCTATTAGCTACGAACCGAGACAAGAACTTTGTGTATAATACATACTCATGGTGTGTAATAAAGTAATAGAGTATTCTCTATCTAGAGTATAGGTATATACTACCTAGAGTATAGTCCGCATAAATCTTCTTGGCGGTAACGTGAATAAGCACATAGCTTACTGTCTTTACAGTGTATGTGTGAGTAATTGACGTAGTGTGACGCGTAGTAAGTTAGTATTAGTCAATTACTAAAGTAGTCAATTAGTCACACATACTCTGTAAAGACAGTAAGCGATGTGCAGACGATCTGTGTCTATGTTCACGTTACCGCCAAAAAGATCTGTACGGACTATAATATATGGTAGACAGCACTTGGCCGGTTTTTTTCCACACAACGTCGGATTCAAAATAGAAATGGATTTGCATTGTCTCTTTTCACTGCTATTTACTAAAATAACCCAATAGGCTCTCGAGAGACGTGGTACCTAGGTACTCTAAACGATTTCTCGGGGAGCAAGAAAAGACGACAAAATCTCAGAGATAATCCGCTTTTTCGTGTAAAGTAAGAATGGTTAAATGGTTCTAAATTTTCAGGTTGTACCCGCATGATAACACCATCTGTCTGACTTTGCTTAGGCGTGTTAATTTATTAGAAAATCTATTACAACACAAAACCAAACCGTTGCACGTTTTCTGGCAGTTGTAGGCCAAATAATAAAGCTTAAGTGACCTAATTAAATTGATATCAAAATTGCGAGAACAAAGAAGATATTTGGAAGAAATGCCGAAGTTACTTCTCCCAGGATTACCTATTTGTGAATAAATCAATACGTTTGCATAGCAATGCGCCTCCGAAAATACCAGTTGGGACCCGATGAAAAGACAACCAGAAGAGAATCTGAAAAAACAATAGAACCACCGGCCGAAGGCGATGGGCGAAAGCGCCTATATGTTTCAAGATCCACATTGTTTTCACCGAAGACGTATTCGACGGGTGTCATTAAATTCATAATTCTCGTGCGGGCCGAAGGCCGAATTATGCACCGGGGGAGGCAGGAGAGAGGTGGTCCGGCCGTATATAAGCTCGTGGGCGCCTCCGAGCAGCATCACACAACCGCAGTCCGTGACACACAACATGAGAGCATTCTTGGTAGGTACAGCCGTTGTGAAAGTGTAGTGAACTTGTGACCCGCGCCCGCGCTTCCTGCACAACATTGTCGTCTCGATTGCTTCTCGCGACCTATTGCGCAACAATCAATAGAAAGTGCTCATCCATTCGCCAGAGGAAAAGAAGTGGCATTTCAACAGTGTTCTTTCGAGGATTCGCAATACGATAGCTAATCAAAAAAAAAAAAAGACGGATTGAACGAAAGTGAAACCGGAACTCAAGCAATCGAGACGGCAACAGTGCTTCCGTGTGCTTTAACTAAAAGTGTTGTTTTCCACCATCAGGTACTAGCTGCGGTAGCGGCGCTAGGGTCCGCGCGGCCGGAGGCCGGGTACAGCTATAACGCTCCCGGCGGCGGCCACGGAGGCTCATCCGGTGGCTTCGGCGGTGGACACGGAGGCTCATCCGGTGGCTTCGGCGGTGGACACGGAGGCTCCTCCGGCGGCGGCTTCGGCGGAGGACACGGTGGTGGTTTCTCCTCCGGTGGCCTGAGCTCCAGCAGCTTTGGCCTCGGCGGCGGCGGCGGCTTCTCGTCCGGCGGCGGCGGCTTCTCGTCCGGCGGCGGCGGCTTCTCGTCCGGCGGCGGCGGCTTCTCGTCCGGCGGCGGCGGCTTCGGCGGCGGCTTCGGTGGAGCCCCGATTGTCCAGAAGCACATCTACGTGCACGTCCCGCCCCCAGAGCCCGAAGAGCAGCGCCCGCAAGTGATCGGCGGCGGCGGCGTGCCCCAGAAGCACTACAAGATCATCTTCATCAAGGCCCCGGCTCCTCCTGCGCCGGTCGCGCCCATCATCCCCGCCCAGGCCCAGAATGAAGAGAAGACCCTAGTCTACGTGTTGGTGAAGAAGCCCGACGAGCAGCCCGACATCACCATCCCCACCGCCGCCCCCACTCAGCCCTCGAAGCCCGAGGTTTACTTCATCAAGTACAAGACCCAGAAGGAGTCCGGCGGCGCTGGCGGCATCGGCGGTGGTTCTCTGGGCGGTGGTTCTCTGGGCGGTGGTTCCCTGGGCGGTGGTTCCCTGGGTGGCGGTTCCCTGGGAGGTGGTTCCCTGGGCGGTCTTAGCGGTCTCGGCGGTCTCGGCGGTCTCGGCGGTCTCGGCGGTGGAATCGGTGGCGGTAGCGGTGGACACGGCGGCCTTTCCGGCGGCCACGGAGGCTCGTCCGGCGGCGCCACCGGCCCCAGCTCCCAGTACGGACCCCCCGGTCAGTCCGGCCCGTACTAAGCGGCTAGCCAAGCGCAAACCCCCCTCCCCCCATGTGATACCTGAGTCTGCGGCGTCTAGTTCATAAGTAGAGAAAAAAATTACGGTGCCTAAATGTATTTATGTAAATAGTAATTTTAATGTCTAATAATGTTAGCTGTAACTAATTCTTTTTGCATAAAAAAATCGATAAACGAACCCTGCACTCTTTCACTCCGCCTCCACCGCAAACATTAGTCTACACCAACAGTCTACACCGCAGACAAAACACCCAAAAGCCGATAGTAATGTATTCCGCGGCTTGTCCAAATAAATGCTCCGTTGGGACGTGCCTTCAGTAGAAAGTGAGGTTTTCTCTGTGGGCGAGGAGACATGTGATTACGCAACAGCGAGGCTTCGTGACCCCACTTGCATAACACACGAAGAAAGATGCGCTTACGACATCGCACGCCTCTTATATTACATTACTGTTATCGATATTATAGGAATTGTGATTCGCTTTTTGCAATAACACATTATTGCGTCGAGCTCTCCTTCTGGCCTTTCGTCTGGGTTTTTCCCCGCTCTGCTCGGACCTAGAGGCTAGCGTGAAGTTATGTAGGCTATTTGTCAACATAGTGGTTGGGGAATGCTTTCTTGATGGTTTTATCAAGATTCTAATTACGAGTATGCCCCGGTAACCATATCACGACGGTTTGTAAGTAACTTGGGCTTGTTTATTTACCTGGGTAAAAGATGCGCGTACAAACAAACAATCAAACGTTCCTTTTAAGGTATAAGTGGAAATTCTTTTACGTCACAAACATACTAAAGCATTTTATTAATACTAATAATTGTACGGTCTATCACCGTACACATTGTATTTTGCTGCGCTAGCGCTTTACACAATAACATAGGTACGTATTTTACCTGTATTCACTCACTGACGAAATAACCTTAGAGTAGCCAACACGTATCATTGTGAAAGTGTTAATAAACAAATAACTACGTTATTCATCTTTAACTTAAACTCCAGATAACGACTACTGCAACTAACTAACTACAACTTCCCCTGAAGGGGCCCTAAACCTCATTCAATAACAATAAATTCAATAATTCCACGCAGTACAACAAAACTGTGAATATTCTCCAAGGCACTTACATACATAATATATATAAACTCACGCCTGTATCCCAGAGGGGTACGCTGAGACCAGGGACTGCCACTTGCTACGATCCTGACAGATCACCTTCGCTTCCTCGGCACTCATTAGTCGTTGCATGCACGCACGCCGGTTTCGGGTACTTTTTATGTTGCCCTTTGCTAAAACATCCCCTATTTGTTCGAAGTTCCACCCATATTCGCTCGATATATTTGTTTCGTCAATCTTTCTTCCTTCACCCTCTCCACATGTCCAAACTAACGCAACATTCCTTTCTTACGTTCCTAATCAAACTATTGTGCATCCTGTCATTCTAAGTAACACCAGACATACTTCTCAAGGACCTCATCTCTACTGCAATAATCTTGCTTTTTTGCTTCTTTTGCCATACATAAGTCTCGCTACCATACGTAAATTTTGGGACCAACACTCCGTTATGGATAGCTAATCTAGCTCTTTTGGAGATGTTTTGACTAAGGCACTTGGTTAACTTAAGATACGGTTATGCTTAATCTGATTTATTATCATCATTAGTCTCCTCTAACTCGTGCATGAAGAACTCATTATTATGTTGCAGGGACTTTTGCCTTAAATGCTTAACGATAAAAAGAGGTTAAAGATAAGTCCCACTGTAGGGCACAGGCCTTCTCGCAGAGAGAGAGTATGGGCTTAATCACCACGCGTGCCCACCGCGGATTGGCGATTTCAAGCGCTAAGGTATGTGAATAGCTCAGACACTCTGGTTTCCTCACGATGTTTTCCTTCGCCGTTAGCGAGTGGTATTGCTACTATAAACAAACTTAGAAAACAAAGTCATAGGTACATGTCCGCACTGAAAACCGAACCTGGGTCTCTCGCTGCCGAGTCCAATGTTCTACCAACTAGGCTACCACCGCTCTTAGATAAGATAAGATTCAGTCCTAATATTAAACCATAGAATTAACAACAAAATATCAGCTGACTACTTACACCACATGTTGACAAAGGAAGTTTAATGTTAGACACAAAACCGTGTCCTTTTCTAGTTATTTTTAATATTTATTGAAAAACTGCTCTCATTATATCAAAGAAAGCTAACTTAGTCCCTTTGTACTAGGTTATTTATGATACTACCTTACCTTTACACTATTTTGCCCGTTTAAAACGAAAGGTCAAAGCACTATTAAGCCAGAGTCATAATTTGATAAAAGTAAACGAGATTTTTGTTGCAAACAAGACGGCTAACCTACTTCCCATCAACGAACAATTGTGAAACAAAGATGCTTTACATAATTTTACGACTTAACTGATCTTAAAATTATGCAAAAATTTCAGGTTTCTTTATTATTGTCATTGTCAAGAGGCGTTGATGACATTCAAGAGAACCAATTTTTTCGTAGGGTCGCATTGCGATAATTCCTGTTGATTCGATTTACCAGAGTAAACAAACTCATCTCGAGTTGCCCAATCCGAAATTTTTATACTTAACACCTTTTTCATTGAGTCGACATTACATTAAGAGCTCGGTTATGTAAGAACATAACGGTTATGTTAATGTGGCAAAGAATGACACACGGAACGGTAAAAGTGTTTAAGAGTTTATTTAACTAAATGAATAATGCATGCTGCTTGACGGACTTTCGTAAGATCGAGGCAACGATCCATCGATATGGTCGATTTAATGTCATAATTTCTCGGCGTTTTGGAAACTTTTCGGCGCCGTTTTTTGCTTGGTACGGAATAATTTTTCCTTTTACCAAAACCGCTAGGTGTTCTACTGATAGAATAAGGTTGAGCGACTCGGTGCTAACTAGCGCGACTAATGACAAAAAAAACATGTTTTAAAATACATTTTTGCAAAAACTGGACATTATAAATCTCTAGAGGGCAAGATAAAAAGTACCCGAAACCGGCGTGCGTGCATGCAACGACTAATGAATGTTGAGGAAGCGAAAGTGATATGTCAGGATCGTAGCAAGTGGCAGTCCCTGGTCTCTGCCTACCCCTCTGGGATACAGGCGTGAGTTTATGTTATGTTATAAATCTCTATATGCTTTTTCTTGCGCTGACCCGTGCTGAGGACAATTTTTTAAAAACCTATTTAGAGGCTAAAAATTCCACCCATGCCGGGACTTGAACCCGTGGCACGATTAGCCTGAGGTCGCGGGTTCTAGTCCCGGCATGGGTGGAATTTTTAGTCCCTAAATAGGTTTTAAAAAATATTATAAATCTTAATGAGGTGACAATTTCTTACAATTTTTATAACTTACAGCATATAACCCAGGGCCAGGGATCTGGGCTTTAAAGGATTTTTCTCAACAAATGGCCGATTTTAGTCCTTCAATGGCGCTGGTTGGCTCCGGGTTGCCCATCTGGTCCCCACCAGGCCTGAGCACGCTGCTATGTCCTGCAGTGGGCGTCAAATGGCTGATGATGGTGATGATGATGTAACTATAGAAAAGTTCGGTATTCTTATTTCTTAACTGGCCATTTCGAGATGCCGTTAGAAACAAAACAGGAACTCTTATTGCGCACGCAAGATCGATTTCAGTAAGAGATAATTAATACTCTTAATTAATATTAATAATACGAGACCAAGGCCCAGTTTCTGAATTGAGAATTTAGCTAAGTAAATAGTTAACTGTGGTGCTGTCTCTTCGAATTTCTCAGAAAAGAGCGTGACAGAACGTTACTTAAGTATTTACTTAAAGAAATTCTCAATTCAGAAACGGGCCCCAAGTCTTTCACAGATTCATGCCACGACTTAAACGTTAGTGCTCTGTATTTTCTTGCAACATTAACGACACGATATCTAATGGCTAACTTAGGATATTTAAAGCTTTTGGTTTTTTTTTTGTGGGTACAATAAAGAGTTCTAATAATTTTCGCAGTATCCATCTTTCTTGTCTAAATTGAATAACAAAAACAATTGAAAGTCGATATTCAAATGTTTCACATTTTTTAAAAAAAGAACATCATAGAAACCATTTGAAAAAAGTTTCATTCGAAAACCTC
Organism: Yponomeuta malinellus; assembly: GCA_947308005.1. Lineage (NCBI taxonomy): Eukaryota > Metazoa > Arthropoda > Insecta > Lepidoptera > Yponomeutidae > Yponomeuta > Yponomeuta malinellus. The sequence continues at coordinate 5,323,342 of OX371006.1, read as the reverse complement.
AAACCATGAAGATTCTATGTCAATTCAAAGAACCTATTGCAATAAAACGGCAATTTCATACTTTAACCCCTATTATAATGGGGTACGAGTACTCTAGAGGAGATTACAGACATAGCTTAGGATGCCCACAAGCTCCCTCAACTCTGAGGCAGATTTCCTGTAGAGACAGAAAGAAGATTAAGAAAAATTGGGCGAAACCACGCAGAAACATTCCAACCCACAAATCCGTAACTTGTGAGAAAAACGCTTTTTAGGGTTCCGTACTATTACTAAGACTTCACTGTCAGTCTGTCTGTGATAGCTAGGCAGTTGAAATTTTCACAGATGATGTATTTCTGTTGCCACTATAACAACAAATACTAAAAATAGAATAAAATAAATATTTAAGAGGGGCTCCCATACAACAAACGTAATTTTTTTGGCCGTTTTTTGCTCGATATAGCGGCAACAGGTAGACGCTTGAAATATTCACAGAATATTTAGTTCTATATTCGCTTCAAAAATAAATAATTAAATTAAAATAAAAAAAAAATAACAACAAAAATATATATTTCATTTGATATATGAAACAGTATGGTTTGCAAAACTTATTTTTTTAATTTCCTGATTTGTCCTACGAAAATGAACCTGATTTAAAAAAATATATTTATTCACTTTGTACATCTGTATTTGGGTCATAGGATTAGACCATCCTAACAAATTTCACCTGCTTTGGTCCAGTAAATTCGGAGCAAATTGGCTGTGACAGACGGACGGAGAGACATACGCACGAGTGATCCTATACGAGTTCCGTCTTTTTTTTTTACGGTGTACGGATCCCTAATCAAGGGCAACAATGAGAGAATACTATCGCGCCAAAAAGTTCTGGAGACCTCTTTTCGGACAAAGCAACCGAGGTTTTAATGCAGCCGCATCTCTATACAATCTCCAGTGACCTATAAGCCCGTTGGACTGGTTTGACCGGCCGGGCGACCGAACAGAGACAGTTCGGTGAGGCGGTAAAGTAACAGTAACTGTGCCATCATAGTACGTAATCGGCATCCGCTGGCAGCTGGCAGGTTGCGCGGGCGCATGCCCGTTGTAGGAAGGGGTTAAAGTCAGTACATACCGGGTAACATAATTAAGTTACCCACTAAGTTTTTTTCTCCGCCTAAAAATTTAATAGAAAATGCTTATAGCGTTAAGTTCGCCGTATTGCTTTTGTACATTTACTTGTAAAGTAATTATTTACAAAGCATACGTTCCAATGGCACTGTAGGACCCCATACATTTTTAGCGGGTTCTGATTCACTCAATAAAATGTTAAAACCTTACGATCTTATTTATATAAAAAAACACGATTCCTTAAAAAGCCGATTAAAGTAGTCTGTGGTGAAAATAAAATAGCTTCAAACTGATTCTTAGGAGTCCTCTAGGGGAATCGTGTTTTTATAAATAAGTCCGTTAATGTCCTGAAAAATACCTGTATCTCCAAGCATTTTAACTTACTAATTCTTTGCTAAAGAATTTTAACCCTCGAAACTGAACTCGGTTTGTAACTAAACTTGGCTCTGATGTTGCTCTTTGAGGTAATGAATAAGGTTGAAACCACCTTCAGTTCGGATTGCTTCGTGAAATCGCTCGTTACTGCGGGTTATCTGTAAGTTTTTTTTTTAAATTGTGGTCTTATCCTTATTATGGCAGTACCAGCACCAGCGATCTTAGTACACAAATTGGTTGTTTTCATCAGAGTGTACCAAGAGTAGCATTCGAGTAGCCATTTTAGCTCACTCGGTCTGGGTGCAATAAGATCATGAAACCCCTGCTAGGGTTCAAAATGGTTTTTTAATATTTTATTTCGGCGAGCGGTCACATCGGTAGAAGTGCATCACAAATGGCATCACATCTGAGAGGTCTTGGCTTCATATTCAGCAGTAAAATCTATTCAACTGTTACCACCCAAACTGCATGGCAGTTAAACAAACTGTTTGGCAGAAATAAGTTTTTGATAAAACATCTTTCTTTTAAACGAATGAACGAACGGACGAATGAATAAACGAACGAACGAACGAACGGACGAAAGAACAAACGATCGGACGGACGAACGAACGAACAATAAAGAGTCCCGCTATTTCAATCGCCGACGTTATAAAACCTGGTATTGTATTTAAAGATTTTATTACATAAAGAAAGAAAATAAAAAATAGGTTGACAGATTTGCCAAACTGCGCAGCAGTTTATCGGCAGGTATTGACTTGTATAAGTGGCATTGTTGTAAGTAAACGATCTTTTCTCTGAAACATGTGACAGTTCTTCCGTATAACTTCAGTCAAATATTAACTTACGGTAAGCTTATCTAACGACAGATTTATTTTACGGAAAGGATATTGCCAATGGGGCAGTCAAATAACGCTTATAAAGATGACGTATCGTCTCGTACAACGGGCATTTGTGCCCCCAACGATAGTGAAAGAGGATGTTATTTCACAACAACCGGACTTTTTAGTATCGGTTAACATTCGTATAATAATAACAGCCTTTATTGGCAAACCGGCGGTTTTCTTCGTATTTAACATGATCCCGGACAGAGCATGATATACAAAATACAATAGTTCACACATATGAGTGCCCGCGAATATGTGAGATATAAGATTTAGTACATTGTACACCGAGGGGAAAAAACAATCTATTTCTGTTCGAGAGTATGTTAAAAGAGACTCGATAACAGAAAGAGAACTTTCCCCCGAGTGATACAAAGTGCTTTATACTACACCTATGAGGAGAATAAAATTATTTTTAATAATACTAAAAAACAAAGTTTAACAAAACAACAAATTGCCGCGCTTGTTTTTCTTCGTAGTGCGGAAAAAGGTTGCTAGCCTCCTTTCATTGAAAATCGAGTACAAAAAAATTCCCACCTCTTTTCTAATTAGCAGATAAATTTTTCCAGCCTCCTTTCATTGAAAATCAAGTACAAAAAAAATTCCCACCTCTTTTTCTAATTGGGTATTTGACAAAATATCCAATGAGTTACATTTAAAACGGAATTTTGTATGAAAATACTGGCTTATGACGTCATATTTCAGAGCACTCTTTTTATGTTTAATCCTCTAAAAATTGTAATAACTAGGAATTGACTAAAAGAGATACATTTTCCGAGATATTTTGTAATTTTTGTTTTAATCCAGCATATGATAATTTATTGTTGATCGTGTCAAATACCGTTTGATATAAAACCTTTTTAAGATTTGACGTTGATATTTTTTTATATTAGCTACTAAAAAACAAAAGAATGCTAGCAGGGCAGGAATGGATTTTCATACAACTTCCATGTAACATTTCCCGCCGCACATTTTTATGGGAGAAATTACGAACTTTGTAACCCGTTTATGAACGAGCAATGAGACACTTTCTGAGTATGTGTGGTATAAAGTATAATGCTATTAAAAACATAACTTGTAAAAAACCAAGTCATGCAGGTCAGTTCTTCTACCGTAAAAAGTTGTGAGATCCATGTAATAAATACCAAGTTGGTTAATTTATTCAGTCCCTACTTAAGGGTCTTTCTGTCTTAAGTTATTACGTAATTAGCTAACCTAACACCATCTCATAGTGACTATATCAATATTTACTAAAAATATTCATAGATTTAAAATATAATGTATCTCACATGTAATACATATTATATTAAATTAGATTGCTTAGTCAATCTTTTTTTTTCCAAGTCAATATATTTTCATGATCGGTCAGTCAGTAGGTGATTGATAAGTGACAAATTAAGAAACTTTGACTAGTTATAATTCTTAAACTACTGCCTCAAATTGATTGAAATTTGAAATGTACCGTGTTTATATAATGCCTGCTTGGTTACTGCTAATAATGAAATCTTGAAATTCAGGTTTCTTGTTTTATTCACAACTAAGTTATAGAGGGTTGAAAATGGCCTGAACTGCTTCGAGAAAAGGATGGTACGGCCGCCGGCCGTGCCGCTTTTTTGCTCGATTTGGCGTAGATAGTTCACACATGAATGCCAGTGAATACGTGAGATATAAGAACAGTATATTTAATTGAGTTTTTGGTGCAATTTTTTTTCTTCTTCAGCATTTTTTGGCCACTGTTTGTTGCTTTACCACATTGCCCTACATTGCGATCGGTATACGGCTATTGTAGGCCAGGTCAACTCTGCAATAGCCCTGATGTCATCAGAGCATCGTACAAGTGACCTACACTTACTTTATTTGTAAGCAACATAAAACAGCAAGACAATAATACAAATGCTAAACATACACTCCATATTCAGTTAACTTGCCCCAACATGTGTCCTAATTATAAAAACGCAATTCCAAAGAAAACTAAGCCATGCGGGTTTAAAATAAAAGTAATACTAGCTTAAAACTGCATGCTCATGTGCGCGGTCTCAATGACACAAGTTTATGACTCTCTTTCAATCCTTCCATACGATATACCTACATGTCCTGTCAACTGCCAATCGAGTTGAGCTATTCGCTATATTTCTAGTTTTCGGAAAACTGATAAATATATGTTAAAGTCTGTTCATTGGGTAAGACAGTAGCCGAAAACTCTTTCGTAAATATAACAAGTTTTTCTCTCTCATCGGTCAAATATTTGTCAAGCAAATGGTCAATTCCAGTAGTTTTTTAAGCGCACACAAACTACAGTGTAATATTTGGGCAAACACATATATATTTAGTGTGGTTTCGTTTGGAACCCCCATTTGGATCCTCTTTTGTAAATCGATAACTTTGTGTGTTAAAAATAAAATTATAGATGAAAAAAAGTATGTTTCTTACTTGTCTTGTTACTTTTGTGTTGCTAGTTATGATGATGATGATGATGAATTTTTAACTAAACGGTCAATTATGAGGCTAGTTACAATAATTTTTAGCATTAACATAAATGTAAGTTTATTAAACTGTCTTTAGAACTAGAGTCAACCGGCATTTAACAGGTAAACACGTAACATCCTAGACCCCATCTATACCATGAGGCGTGACTGGGAAATAATTATCTTATGATGTGACTCAACAAAACGATTTTTGCTTTATTCACTTTTCTGTTTTTCCTCACGAATATTCTCTCCTTAAAATAACATCGGATCAACGCGTGCGATCCTAACGGAACAATTCCATATTTGTAAGTCATTTAACACGTCCATGCATGAAGTTGTTAGCGTCACAAACAGCGGGGTGTAACTAGCCATAGAGTCAATAGGCATGTTTTCGCAGCTTCCGGAAAAAGTTACTGCATGCGTTTGTAAAGGCACGTAGAAAAGGCATCACAAGTGAAGTTACGACGGTAAAATGACGCATTCAAAACGTACTTAGTATGTGTTAGAGGACAGGAGGACTTACAAGATCTTACAGGTGATAAATATTGACGCAAACGCATTTGGTCACAGCTGTTTTCCCGTAACCCCCCTTGTTTGTTCGAAGTTGTGTATGTCCTGCAATGTCGCTTCGCAATTTTTAGCGAAAGGTTTTCTTTTTTTGATTATATTTTTGAAGCTAGTTACCCAAAAATCTACAAAATATTATAAATTACTAACTGACTCGGCAAACGTTGTTTTGCCATATTAATTAGCCTACATTTTGGATCTTAATGGATTAATGGATCCTTTTCCATTTATCTAATATATAAAATCTCGTGTCACAGTGTTTGTTATCGAACTCCTCCGAAACGGCTTCACCGATATTTACGCTTTTTTGCGTATATTTGGTAGGTCTGATAATGAGTCTTAGGCTAATTAATATGGCAAAACCGTTTGCCGAGTCAGCTAGTATATTTATATAATGTCTTCTTCATCTATAAAAATTTTATAAGTTTACAAGTTCCCGTTAGGCTAGTTTCAATAAAATATTTAATGATCATCAACCTTTTGATGTCGAATCACAGAAATCATCGTTGATAAATGACGCGATGTGTACATTATAAGGTACTCTATCACATAATGATGTAAGTTATTTGTTCGGCAGCTTTGAAGCAACTGTTTGCCAATCCTTTTGATAATTCCTTACACCGTCATGTTTTCGTTGAAATCTCTAAAAGTTTATTGGAGTGTAGTTATAAAACTACACGGTAGACTAAACAGAATATGAAGGTGATGAATTATAGTCGATTTCAACGTTTAACATGGATGTAGTTCCTAGATGGCCTTGAGCACGAAAAGAAAGGGGACCAGAGACCTTTACCTTTTGATAGAAATCATGATTAGGTTCACGAAGATAGGTAATGGATACATCACATGAGCATTTGCAAAGAATCCAACAGAATATAGGCAAATCTAAGTGAAATATTAGGAACAAAATGAGGCCTAAACTATTAAACTTTCTTTCGATCTCCTCAATCGCTGAACAGTAACTTTAGCAGCTAGGTACTTGAAAGTATCATAATATCGGAGCCTTCTCAATTCGTTTCTGTTAGCTGGCTTAACACGGAGAGAAATCAATAGAAAGAGAAAGCGTGAACGCAGGTAACATAATACTTACGTCCGTAAAATTAGAAACAATAAAATAAAATATCAACATATTGATAATTACATTTTATTCTAGGATAACCGGAGATTTCGATGGTGGAAAACCAATTTGCATGACTTGAGCAAGAACTGGTTATGGAAAGATGTACACTGCATCCGCACATAAATGTCGGTGATCAGTGATAGTTAAATATAATTTCGTATATATTTAAATTGATGTATTTAGTGAGCAGTAACTAAGGAATCTGCTACAAAAATTAGTGAGCAGTAACTAGGGACTCTGCTACAAAAATGTAATAGTTGCCTGATAAGCGTGTTGCAAGTCTAAATAAAAATTGCAGTAATACAACATCTATCAACCTCAAAAAAGACATCGTCATATTAATAACATAAGCATACCAGCAAAAATAAAATGTACATTGTACATAATGTCATATTAAGTACAATTTATTTTCAAATACCCGGGTCTCTGAATTCTGGGTTTTTGTTTGTATTAGGTATGATTTAAAATCTATGTACCTACTTTATTAATTAATTAAAATAATATAAAGTATTAAGTAACGATGCTTCTAGAGTGTCATTAGAATAAATGTTGCCTAGAAATATCAATAACTGCAGTTTGCCATAAGCTAAAATTTTGTGAACTCCAAAGACAAGTAAAGTAAAAAATATTTAGTTGACAACACCTAGCGATATGGCACATGGATTACGGATGACGATGGCTGTAATATGATCAATAAAAACATAAAAATACAAATTGAAGTAATACATATGGTAATACAGTAATACATCAAATACATTATCTATGGTACAAGTACCATTCGGTTTCGAAGCTTATTTATTTTTACAGTCTCTATTCTTTATTACGGCGTGTTCACAACGGAAGCAGTGCGTCAAGACCCTAATGCGAGATTCTCCATGATGACGACATGATTATCATGCAAGATTGGCTGTGAATGTGTAATGTAAGGCGGCTCTTCCACTACGCCACACCTGAGTTTACAACTACCAATTACTTCCCGTTCGCTTGTACACAGCTTGTTTTATTTATTACTGTTTTTATTTTTTAAGTCATAATTGCTATTTAGTTATAAGGCCAAAAATTGTAGTTTATGTTTATATCTGAAGTGTTCATTTACTTTCTTGGAGTACAGAATGTTCTAATCGTATCTAATCTTACGGACGCCAGATTATATAAGATTGGTATAATCGGTGTGGCGCAGGATTTTTTTTCCTAGTACAAGGGCTTGCTTTCTTTCCGGCTTTAATCCAATCCATGTATATATATTTACAAAAAGCTTTCGAAGGCTGTATTTTTGGTTGCCAATAAACTATCACAAATCTGGATAAACTAATATGAATAGGGCTTAACTTGTTGATCGCGGTGTTTCTTACAAACACCATTATTGTGGTAGGTGTCTGTGGTTATGTGACATTATCATAATATTCATCATCGCTGCACTTTTGTAGGTGGTGGGCCTATTTGAGTCATCTTTGGACCCTTAGTCTGAATTTTATATATATATTTTATTTTTTTGCCAGGCTTGGGAAGATATAAATCGCAGAAACGATGGAAAGATCGAATGGCTGGGTTAGTAAGAGGTTGGCACTGTTTGATACAGGCGCGGGTTTGAATCCCGCTTTGTCACTGAAGCTTTGTTTCTATGCCTCATTTTTAGGGTTCTGTACCCGAAGGGTGCCAAACGGGACCCTATTACAAAGTCTTCTCTGTCCGTCTGTCCGTCGTTCTGTCTGTCTGTCTGTCACCAGGCTGTATCTCATGAACCGCTAGGCAGTTGAAATATTCACTGACGATGTGAACAGAATAATATAAATATTTAAGGGGAACTCATATACAACTAACGTTGTCTAAAGACAGCGCTCGCCATCTAGCGGCCATCTATGTAACCTTCATAGCGCCGATGTCACGTAGTTAAATGTCAATGTTAAACGCTTCTTGTTGGTTTCTATAGATGGCATGTTCTCAAATTCGATCTTTGTCTAATGTTGTATAGATAATGTTACGGAACCCTTCGTGCGCGAGTCAGACTCGCACATGGCCGGTTTTTTTCTTGTCAATAAAGGATTTGATAAGGGTTTTTGAAACCGCAACGCTTATCAAACAGTTTAAAATATATCTAAAATTGTAGTAAGTAGTAAAAGTACCCGAAACCGGCGTGCGTGCATGCAACGACTAATGAATGTTGAGGAAGCGAAAGTGATCTGTCAGGATCGTAGTAAGTGACAGTCCCTGGTCTCTGCCTACCCCTCTGGGATACAGGCGTGAGTTTATGTTATGTTATGTTATGTTATGTAGTAGTTAATAAGCCGCCAAGATTGTGGTTAAAATGTTTCTGATGGGAGCCTTCCTTATGAAATTCAGATTACACTTGATGTGGCGAGGGTTGGTGGTCGAGGTAGGATTTGATACAAACTACGAATTCTAAAATTCGTTTTGTTCAGCTTGTTCGAAAAATCTTATTTTAATTATCTCGAAAATATACGATCATAAAAAACCGTATTTATAAAAACACGATTCCTCTAAAACACTCCTCAGTTTCAGTTTCAATAATCTGTGGTTGTGTTTCCCTTCCCTTTACAACAGACTATTTAAACCTCCTTTGAGACGTATTTTGATAAGAAGAAAGAAGATTTAATTGTCTATTGGTTTTTGGTAGTCGTGTGGAAGTTGCCGCGAACCACAGTCAGAAATGGGAATCTGCGATTTAGGCCCTGGGCGTTGGACATACACAGGCGCGGAAAAGACGTGTTGTCGTATTTCCGTTTCACTTTTATACAAAATGTACTGACGGGGCGGGCCGAAGCCCACACAGAAGAGACTCGCCCCACGTCCCTTCTGTGTGGTCAGGGCCTTGCTCCCCTAGGAGTTAAAGGACCGAAGAAGAAGATGTATACAGAGGGTCAGATGGGTTCAAAATCCGTCGCGTGCAGACACCCAAACAAACAAGCTTTCCGCGGTATTGTTTTCACACGGTAATAGCTTCATTGTCTCGACATGTTAATGAAATAAGACACAAATTAGATGGCACGTTCTTTATCAAATTATGAGCCGTGCCCGCTACTTTGTTAGCGTATAATAAGGATTAAAAATAGGGTTCAGTACCATCATGAATGTTCTGAACTTAATTCCGGAATCACTTACTTGAATTTCTGTCGAAGAGCTTAATCGTGGTGAGTGGAGGCGGAGCTCACCATGATTAAGCTCTTCGAATAAGAGCGAAAACTAGTCGGACTCTTCCGACCAAAATTCATGTAAGTGATTCCGGAATTATGAAGACTGTGTAGTGCTTAACAAAGTTTTAGTTTAAAAAAAAGCATAATAAACGATTAATTTTAGGCAACTAGACTCATATAATAAATACCTTATCTTACTTATGAATACAACAATGAAATAAATAGAGTTTTATTAAAGCCTAGTTTGGTTTGGGAGTTCAGTTGACTGTCTCGCCTCCCTGTAGCGATGGAACACAATCCCCTCTGGCCAGAAGGTGTGGACTTAGGAAGACTGTAATTTTACGTATTTACTTAGTAAAGCCTTTTTAGTAAAAAAACCGACTTCAATAAACGTACGCCCTTGTGGCAACTTTGACACACCACATGTGTACTCTGACGATCTGACTTTGCCTTGTCCTATGTTGTGTATATGTCACTAGTTTTTCCTTTGTATTTATGTTACTTATTATGCTTTTTTTTCTTGTGATGTTTTAATTTGTTCCAATAAATGTTCTTCTTCTTCATTTGATAATGGGTCCCAACAACAGATCTTGACCGCATAGCCCTGACACAACCCTGACCAATAAACCTTGATATTTTGAAAAATATAAAACTGGGAAAGAACTCGTGAAAAAAGTTACTCCTCTCTCTCTGAGAGAAGGCCTGTGCCCTACAGTGGGACGTATAGGCTGCTTATTGGTTAGCGCTTTACTGGATACTGACGGAAGACCAGCGCTGGAGTGGTCTGCCTCTTCAGCATATGCTGAGTCAGAGCCCCTTTGCATTTGCCACACCCACAAATCGTTTTCTCGTATTCTGTTGTTTTGCCTGTGCTTGCATTTTTGTGCTTTCTGTTTGTCTCAATGTTGTAAAATTGTGCTCTGTTTTCTTTTGTGCAACTATTTCTTGTATTTAAATTGTTGTATATGTGTGTGTACGCAGATGCAAATAAATGTTTTATCTATCTATCTATCTATCTTATGACAACACAAACTTTAATTGCGTTGTTTAAGAAAGAAGAGACGTTTATTATAACAACAAGACACATCACGGAAACAAAATAAACAGATAAAACTTTGGCCTTTGCATCAACGTAACGAGATGATATACATCGTCCAGTGGCACCTTCACTAACACTAGATGGTTGAAGGAAACAATTGGACGTTGCAGTGCCTGAGACATTTTTTAGATGGAGTAGGCTTGCCCAGCACCTATACCATCCCGACAGTTTCGACGGCCTAGCCCACAGCAGGAAAGACAACTCAATACGTGCGAACCCAACCAAACCGCGGGTTTCCTCACGATGTTTTCCTTCAGAGTTAGCATGTGATATTGCTACTACAAATTTGCAGATGTACGTAACTATTCGTAGATGTACCTATGACTTTTTTTTATTTTCAAACAAATATGTGAGATAATATAGATAAATTGATAGATAGAAAACACTTTAGGTATTGCATAACCAGGTGAAAGAATTACGCATAGTTTCTTAATATAAAAAACAACAGAAAAATAACGAAACACACAACAGACAAAACAAAAAAAACCGGCCAAGTGCGAGTCGGACCGTCCCATTTATCTATACAACATTTGAATATTTCAAGCGTCTACCTGTTGCCGTAATTAATATCGAGCAACAAACGGCAAAAAAATCACGTTTGTTGCATGGGAGCCCCCTTTAAATATTTATTTTATACTGTTTTAGTATTTTTTGTTATAGCGGCAACTGAAATACACCATATGTCAAAATTTCAACTATCTAACTATCACGGTTCATAAGATACAGCCTGGTGACAGACGGACGGACGGACAGACAGCGGAGTCTTAGTAACGGGTCCCTTACCGTTTGGGTACGCAACCCTAAAAACATACATTCAGGAATTTTCGTACCCACTACATATTATTATTATCTTAATTCACTGACGGCGCTCGTGTTTCGAATCAGAGCGTAACCTGGTCGGACCCATCCGACAAAAAACCAAGTAAATGAATCCGGAACTAGGTTAATAAGATTCAAATTGCGCCTTTTACAAATAAACCTAAAATATAAGGGTCCCAGTCGACTGTACTGTACGAGTAGAACATCAACCGTTAACTTCCGCGAACTGCCAATAAAACTTTCTGTGATGTAATTCGGTTTAGTCACGATGAAAGCGCACTAGGTACCGGCGGAGAACTCTCTCACTATACAGGGTGTTCGTTTGGTCAGTTAAGGTGGTCACAGGAGCGGCGCAAACGTCTTGAGCAGAAACGAAAATTTAAAAAAAATCTGAGTCGTGAGTATTAACTACTAAGCAGGCGTGACCGGTTAAAATTGGGTCCCATCTGATCAGATATTTTGTTACATTTTTATATCACTCTTGTATTAAAAGCATTTGATTGTGTAGACCACGAAACGCTACTCCTAAAGTTAAAACACTACGGAATAAAGGGTGCAGGTTTAGATCTTTTAAGATCGTATTTAGAAGGAAGGGTCCAAAAAGCAGACGTAAATCGTATTAAATCCTCGGGTTCACTTGTAAAAATAGGAGTCCCGCAGAGATCTATCGTAGGGCCGCTCCTTTTCCTAGTCTATATAAATGATTTGCCGTTTATGGTACAAAAAATGTCTGAGATAGTGTTATTTGCTGATGGCACGTCACTTATTTTTAAAATAAGGAGACAAGAAAATAATCTTGACGATGCAAATAATGCTCTCTCACAAGTACTAGATTGGTTCACAGCAAATAATCTGCTGCTAAATTCTAAAAAGACAAAATGTATAAAGTTTTCCTTACCTAACGTACGAGTAGTTGAGAACAACATAGTAATTGGACATGAAAAACTAGAATTTGTAGATGATACTGTATTTCTGGGCATCACAATCGATGCAAAACTACAATGGGGTCCACATATTGTAAAATTAGCACACAGACTTAGCTCTGCAGCATATGCAGTGAAAAGAATTAGGGAACTCACTGACGTTGCAACTGCTAGGCTTGTTTATTTTAGTTACTTCCATAGTATTATGTCCTACGGTATACTACTATGGAGCCGGGCAGCAGACATTGAGACTATCTTCATCTTGCAGAAGAGAGCCATCCGATTTATTTACAAGTTAGGTAGTAGGGATTCGCTAAGAGATTTCTTCAAAGAAACCAACATCTTAACAGTTGCATGTCAATACATTTATGAAAATATTATGTACGTTAGAAAAAATATCAAAGACTTCGAAAATGTTGGTGGCCACCATAATGTTAATACTAGAAATAAACATAAATTGTCATTTCCACTATTTAGACTTGCAAAAGTTAACACATTCTTTATGGGGCACTGTATAAGGTTCTACAACAAAATTCCTCAAGATATATTAGAGTTACCTCCAACGCGATTTAAAAAATGTATTAAGCACATTTTGTGCAAAAAGGCTTACTATAACATCAAGGATTATTTAGAAGACAAAGATGTTTGGCATTAAACAGTAGATTAATATTATTTAAAGGACGATTGTGACTAGTGTTCAACACATTCATGACTAATATTTTAAGTTGAAAACTCTGTTAATTAAGTTAAAACGTGTTTTGAAAAGAATAAATGTGGAGTTTCTTTGTTAGCTTCTTCTCCACATAATCCATTAATTGTGAAACTAACAACTTTGACGTTCATTAAGTAAACATTCTGTTTTTACAATGAATAAAAATATTTGAATTGAATTGAATTGAATTATTTTTGTCTTTTTTGTGTTTCATTTTTATTTTGGCGCCATCTAGCGCACTTTGAGAGGAACTTCTTGCAAATAGAACAGGAACTTTATAATGCTTCCCGCGCAATTAGGACGAATCGATTTGTAAAAACTTGTCAAGATCCTTCAGCCCGGGGTCCCAAAAAAAACTAACCGCGCCTCGTTCGAGATACTTGGCGGCATCTGTAGTATACACGCACTATTTAAAAAATAAATCAATAAAATTATCTGAGGTTACCACAAGCACTAGACATAATGAAACTAAATTTTAAAGGATATTTACTCGTTTACTTTTCCATTTTACAATTTTCCGGGCGTTTTTGTAATTGTTTTGAAAATTGTAAAATGTAAAAGTAAACGAGTAAATCGGATATTTACTCGTTTATTTAGTTTCTTTAAATTTCATTAAATCAATAAAATTAAAAAAAAATCGTTAAGTACTTATGTACGATGTAAAAGTTTATTACTATAATTTATATGATTAAACGTGTCCTGTGGGTTAACACCCTGTGTTTCTTTTGATAAATAAAAAACTCCATAAAAAAGCACCGAACCAACCCTGTATACACAAGACGTCTTATCTATAGCTTCAACAAAAGCTGGACCTCTCTTCACTTCACATCACTCTGACAAAAAGCTTTTAGCAGAAGAAATACTGCCCGAAATCAGTCCAAACTTCGTAATTCGAATGGTGTGTCATAGTTATAAAATAAAGTAAAGTCAACTGCCTTGCTATCACGCTTCATGAGATACAGCCTGGTGACAGACAGACAGACAGACAGACAGACAGACAGACAGACAGACAGACAGACAGACAGACAGACAGACAGACAGACAGACAGACAGACAGACAGACAGACAGACAGACAGACAGACAGACAGACAGACAGACAGACAGACAGACAGACAGACAGACAGACAGACAGACAGACAGACAGACAGACAGACAGACAGACAGACAGACAGACAGACAGACAGACAGACAGACAGACAGACAGACAGACAGACAGACAGACAGACAGACAGACAGACAGACAGACAGACAGACAGACAGACAGACAGACAGACAGACAGACAGACAGACAGACAGACAGACAGACAGACAGACAGACAGACAGACAGACAGACAGACAGACAGACAGACAGACAGACAGACAGACAGACAGACAGACAGACAGACAGACAGACAGACAGACAGACAGACAGACAGACAGACAGACAGACAGACAGACAGACAGACAGACAGACAGACAGACAGACAGACAGACAGACAGACAGACAGACAGACAGACAGACAGACAGACAGACAGACAGACAGACAGACAGACAGACAGACAGACAGACAGACAGACAGACAGACAGACAGACAGACAGACAGACAGACAGACAGACAGACAGACAGACAGACAGACAGACAGACAGACAGACAGATAGACAGACAGACAGACAAACAGACAGACAGACAGACAGACGGACAGACAGACGGACAGACAGACGGACGGACAGACAGACAGACAGACAGACAGACGGACGACAGTGATGTCTTAGTAATCGGATCCCGTTTGGCACCCTTCGGGTACGAAGCCCTAAAAACACTGACTTCGGGTAGCATAGAAATGGTGTGTACACGGGCTACATCCACAAATATATTCTAAATAACACAAACCACTGGCTTATTTAGAATATTGATGTGATATGACGACACGTAATCACACGTGTTGGGCGGTTGCCATGGGAACCGTGTTACGCGGTCGCCGATTCTGGCATTCCGTCCAAACAGGATTTCAGACCTCTTCGCATGCTGCAAAAGGAGGTTTTGGGTGCAATTTCGCAGGAATAGATGTCTCATTCAAAAATTAAAATTTTGTACCTATCTATTTATTTTCTTTCCCTATTTTTTTTTTCTGAATCCCTACACTTGTAGGGATCTGTATTAAAGACTGTTCTCACGTGAAGCATGCTGTATCGCTCGCACAATTTAACAGTTTTAGTGATTGTTATAAAATGAGTACACTTTCGATGAATATGGTCGGAGGTTTTGCGGATCATCATCATCAACCCATTATGTCCCCACCGAGGGGCACGGGTCTCTTCCCTGAGGAAGGTATAGGCCATACTCCACCACGGGGGCCAGGTCCGGATTGGTGGAGGTTTGTAGACTAGTGGCTCGTCTACTGTCAGAAGTTGTCAAGCCGCCCTAAGGCCTCTGACTTGGCTTAACGACTGCCATCTTGCGCGATTGCGGATATTCAAGGCATATTTTTCTTATCAAAGTTGATTCCAAAATTAAGAACTTTGGAAACAACATTAAATATTATAAATGTGCGAGCGATACAGCATGCTGCAAGCAAAAGCAGCCTTAAAATGTTTACGTGTTTATGCAATAAAAAAAGACAATGATGTGCGATTGTCATTTATTTAATAAAAAAAAAGGCATTTTAAGTATTTAAGGTACACCTTAAAATTGTAGTTGCTTAGTCTCACGTAACGCAACTGAGCAGAGTGTATTTATGTAAAGCTTAATGTGCCGTCGACTGTTATTGTAATCTTTAAAAAGCCCTACATAAATATCAATACTGCCAAGCAATGACAAATAAGGCAACTATAGAAACGTATCAACAAACCTTATTAAAAATATTGTCTACCTCACAGATATCTCAATCCAATCATCAACTTAGCAAAGCTACGAATAAGTAACCCATAGAAATACACTTATCTTTCACCTGGTTCTGCAATAAAGTTTTCTCTATCTACGAGCTGAATCGGCAAACGTTGTTTCCCCATATTAATTAGCCTACGACCTATTCTCAAACCTACCAAATATACACAAACGATCCATAAAAATCGGTGAAGCCGTTTCGGAGGAGTTCCATATCAAACACTGTGACACCAGATTTTTATATGTTACATTTCATCCTACAAAATTCACTCTCAGAAACGGCCCCTGTCCTCTCGATTAGTCTGTAACAATAAAATGAGCGCAAGTTGTGCTGTAGAGTAAATCACTCAGTGATTGGTTAATTCTGTGCGCCATGCGAGACGAACGTGAACGTTGATTGTACTCAGCCTATATACGTCCCACTGCAGGGCACAGGCCTTCTCTCAGAGAGAGAGAATGCTGAACGTTGATTGGGCGATAGTAAATGACAGCGTAACTTATGATTGGGTTTAGATTAGATTAGAACACTTTATTGTACACACCAGAAAACAAAAATACATTAAAAGGCTTACATGTCTAAGTTTTGCCGTATACAATTGGCGGTCTTATCGCTAAAAGCGATCTCTTCCAGACAACCTTAGGATGGATAGAACTGATGAAGAGAGTAGGTAAGTAGGTGTACATGAAATATAATATGGGAAAAAAATATACATAAACTGACTTACTTCTAATATTCATACATACTTAATAAAATACTTAAACTAACCATAGAATACAAATATATACTATACAAACATATATATCATTATAATATACTAATACATAAATTTATACAATAACGTCAAACCAGTGACGTATAACCCGTCGAAATATCAAGTTACCATGTAAGATAGCCGTCTGACTGTGGCAGGTACATTGATATTTTGCCGGGTAATACTGAACACGGTCCGATTGGTGACTCAATTGACAAGCCCAGCCCACCTTCCCACAGTTAAACGTGGGGTCTGTTTTAGCGCTAGTTAGACATCTATGTTTTTCACTAACACTGGCTTAAAGAAATTGTTTGAGAAAATGTGGCCGACGAGTATGAACGGGCTTTCACTTATAGTATCGTTTCTAACTTCTCAAGTATTTAAAGATTGGAAACGAACCGGCCCGTTGCAGCGTGGATAAACAATCAATCTGGTAAAACCTTTCAAATCGAGATCGAGAATAAGCTCTTAGACTGACCTACAAAATTAACAAAAAGTCCACCCCGGTAACTTTGTTTTCACACAGCAAATACATTTTTAGGGTTCCATAGTAAAGAAGGAACCCTTATAGGTTTTCCATCTCCGTCCGCCTGTCTGTCTGTCCGTGGCCTAGCTCAGAGACTATTAGCATTCTAGCTGAAATTTGGTATAGATTAAATTATTAATCACGCCGGCAAAACGGCTGAATACCTACCTAAATTGGAGATGATTTGTTTTTTCTTCTCTATCTGATAGTATGGCGTGTCATTGGATTGGTAGTTTAAACATAATGTGGGTGTAGGAAAACCATTTTTCGATTTAGGGATCCATTTGCGAAATATTAAACTTTAAACCGCAAATTTTTGTTAGAGTGGAGCGTCCCCCACCCTCTTCCGTCTAAACGGTTGTTTGTAAAAACGTGAAAAAGGTCATTAGCACATATAATGAAGTTAAAAGGAAAACTATCACGGCTAAGTACGCTTTACAAGTTAACGAGTAATAGTCGACCATCTTATAAAAGGAAAATTTCGTTAAAATGCCATTGAAAAATACTTTGATGAAGTTCTTGGTTGTGTAAAGCAATCAAGAAAACAATCCTCTTACGGAACCTTACACTGCGCGTCGCCCGACACGCAATTGGCTGGTTATTTTGTATTGCGTACTTATGTACATTTTATGTAGATCTCACCTTTGTTGCTAATCCTAACCGCATAAACGGAAAACGTGTTTAGACTTCAAAATATACTTTGTATAAAATTTATTTTATGGTTAGTTCAACAACGTATATCTGTAGAAAGTACTCTAGTGTGTTAAATATAACTATTTCTAAGGCAGCTAATATATGAAAATATCTCTTCAATATTTAGTTATACCTACCTGCTTTCCTCATCTTTCTGTTTTTTTCTGATAAAACCGTATGGGGTTTTAATGTATTTCTATTCCGGTGCAACGACTAGTGAATGTTGATGAAGCGAAAGAGATCTGTCAGGATCGTTGCAAGTGGGAGACGCGGTCTCTGCCTACCCCTCCGAGACACAGGCGTGAGTTTATGTTATGTTTTTTCTGGTGTGAACCTAATCGCGCCAATCTAATATTGTACAGTTTTATTGATGTTTGTGGAAGCTTCCGGCTTAGGAATTATTTGGTAGATAGGGATAACATAATGTCTGTTTTTCCAAGTTCGACACATCCGTGAATTTCTGACCAACATTTCGATATTTCTTATTTACACGTGCCTCTTTAACGAAGTAAAATCTCAACTTTTCTATAAAAAAAAATTGTAAAGCACACTTTTGCAAAAAGGCTAGGTACTAAAAGACATAGAAATAAAGACATTTATTGGGACAAATTAACACATCACAAGAAAAAAGGCATAACAAGTAACACAAACAAGTACAAAGGAAAAACAAGTCACATAAATACAACATAATACAAAAAAAAGTCAGAGCGTCAGAGTACATCCTGTGGTGTGTCAAAGTTGCCACAAAGGGCATCTGACTCAGCATTCTGCTGAGGGTGTGACCTCTCAGGGCTAGTTTTCAGTCAGTGCCTGCGGTAGTTGACGCGTATATTACAAGTTGGTGCCAAATGAATAAGAATAAGACAATATGTACATAATATATATAATTTATAAAAGTATATATTATAAGAAAGTGGTTAAAGAGTGATAAGTAGATAATATTCCTAAATAAATATGATGATGGCAGGTACCGTAGTCGTGTCTAGCTAGAGACAAGAAAGATCAGGCACTTCACGGATAACCACCAAAACAGGCTACCTATATTTGATATGATTACTAGTCCGTAAGTCAGAAGCGGCGAAAGATAGGACGGGACAGTCTCTGCTGTTCGAGCAAATCTAGCTTGGGAAATATAAATACTAAGATGTCTGGCAATTTAAATCAGTTCATAGACCAACAACTTTTCCGACCAAAAACGATAAGAACATCGGAGCATGCATAATCAGCCTATATGCGTCCCACTGTAGGGCAGAGGCCTTCTCTCAAGGAGAGAGTATGGGCTTAATCACCACGCGTGCCCACCGCGGATTGGCGATTTCAAGCGCTGAGGTATATGAATAGCTCAGACACTCAGGTTTCCTCACCATGTTTTCCTTCATCGTTAGCATGTGGTTTTGCTACTATAACTTCACAATGTACATAACTTAGAAAACCAAGTCATAGGTACATGCCCGCACTTGGGATCGAACCTGGGTCTCTCGCTTCCGAGTCCGATGTTCTACCCACTAGGCTACCAACGCTCTGAATATCGGAGATTTCAGTCCTTGCAACGATCTATACCCTGTGCCAGATACACTAATTATATCATATACCTAGATAACTCGTTCGTAACTGATCTGAGAAATCATCATCATCATCATCAACCCATTATGTCCCCACCGAGGGGCACGGGTCTCTTCCCTGAGGAAGGTATAGACCATACTCCACCACGATCTGAGAAATAAGCACGCCCTTGTACACTTACAATGTAATTAGTGCAATAAAGAATAAAAATAATAAATAAATAAATACCGATGGTTAATTTGTTTACTTCAAAATACGATCCAATTTCCAATTACACAGAGTATTCGCTAAGAGTATACACAACCGTGCGATGTTCTGCGAATTCTCCTCATACGCCGAAATCGAAAGTGATTCTCAGCTTGAAAAGTAAAAGGTTAAAAATATTATTATAAAAACAAATACCGGCTGCTCAAAAGCTTTAAAGAAGATACATAAGGTAAGAAAGGATATACTTTGTTGTATACTAGAAAACAAATGCAGAAACAGCAGTCCCAAAAGGGAAAGGTCATTGGATTGGCCGAAATTAGGTATCGAGGAGTGTTGATAAGGCTGCCGTCTGTATATCAGAGTAATTTCATTTTATATGTACAATAAAGTAAGTGTTCTTTGTCAATGTTTCTATGTAAGTCTTTGTGTTTAAATGCAAGATTTTCTTATAAAAGATTTTATTTTTATTTAATGTTAATGTTAATTTAATGGGCACGCGTGGTGATTGAGCCCATATTCTCTCTCTCTCTCTCTCTCTCTCTCTCTCTCTCTCTCTCTCTCTCTCTCTCTCTCTCTCTCTCTCTCTCTGTGAGAAAGCCTGTGCCCTGCAGTGGGTCGAATATAGGCTACATAAATAAAAAATGTTTGTTAACCATTATATTCTTTTCATTGCACTAACCCGTGATAATAGGTTTTTAAAATTGTTTGTTAACCGTGAAGAAAACCGTGAGGACACCTTCTGGGGTGTCCACATACCTCAGCGCTTGAAATCGCCAATCCGCGGTGAGCATGCGTGGTATTTAAGCTCATACTATCTCACTGAGAGTGGGCCTGTGCCCTGCAGTAGGCAAATATAAGCTATATATATATATATATATATATATATATATATATATATATATATATATATATATATTTGACGCCTACTGCAGGAAATAGGCCTCCTTCATGGTTTTCGCCAGTATAGGAATTTCGATTTATCTCGAAGAAGGTTGTCAAAATAATGCTCAGATTTCCAAGCATGTTTGAGAATAAGTTGTTTCTGAACACAAACTCTAATTGGGGTGTCTCAGGAATTCCGCATTTTAGATTCAACCCCATGTAGAGTGAATCTTTTAAGTTTTAAGTTATCTTACTAAATTGAAGACAATATTACGGATTTCGACACTTCTATTAATGTCGTCTAGCCTCGTGACATGAGAGGTCTCCAGAGACCCCAGGAAGTACGCACAGGCAATTTGTTCCATTTTCGCACTTATATCACGACTTGTAAGAGTCAAGCTTTCGCTAAAGTTACCGGGCCCTTTATTCCGTAATTCTTAAATTACATTTCCTCGTGGTGTAACATTTAATTAACTTCCGAGGGCTGCTACTTAGTAGCTACGGGTGGCGTAGAATTGAATCAAATTCCGTATTTTGTTATTTCACCGTAGGCCCTCATTTTCGTTTATAAACTCGCCAACAATGGACGTTGTAATGCAACGTTGATAAAGAAAGACAATATTCAATTCTGCTTTATGGACTCACTGCGCTGATTAAAAGACAATATTAGGATGGGTAAAAAAAAATTTTTTTTACTTTACAAAATATTTGACGGCATATCTTTTGTTGGTCTACACATATTTTTTTTGATATTATCGTATATGTGCATGAATAGTGTATGATGATGAGTGTGTGTGTGTGTGTGTGTGTGTGAGTGTGAGTGTATAGTGAGTAATATTTTTCTTAATTAAGGTATTACTTTAGTGCATCTCGTAAAAATTTAAACTGAAATGCTATGAGTATAACACCCGGCAGACAACCTGAACTTTTTGGTCCACGTCCTCCGCCAATAAGATCCGAAATACGCCCATGCGTAATAATAATAACAGAGGATACTCTTGGAAACGTCATTTAGAGTACATAACTATCTGCGAATAAGTTTAATTAATACTTTAATTAATTTTTTTGTGACTATTTGATAAGTCTGAGAGCAGGTTTCAGGCTAATTAATGTGGCAAAACAACGTTTACCGAGTCAGCTTGTAAATAAATAATACGCCACTACAAAATAAGTTCCTCTCCTTCTATTGCCCCTCTCTCTCTTCCTCAAAACTTGCTGTTATAAAGTTGTCGCTAAATATTATATGTTTATCGGCTAAGACTCGGCTTCGAAATGTTATAATAATAATAACTTCCACACTTCACAATCACTTATCCTGGGCCCAAACTAGCATGCCCTGTGCTATGGTAACCAGGCAAGGACACCACAAACATGGAAATACACCCCGACTGAGGCCATTTGTACAAATGTACGGTGGCCCCCAGTGGGAATTGAACCCACGACCGCTATCTTTGCAGTGAGCGCCCTAACGACTAGCCCAACGAGGTAGTCAAATTTTCATCGAATTGTCATAATAAACTTTCGAACGAATTCGAAGTCACCCTGTACATATGGGGATTATGTTTCAGTCTGTAAATACCTACTGGACATAGGCCTACTTCGTCTAAAACCAGTCCTAAAAGTGATTGTATTTCACGGACTAGACACTGACGTTAAATTAAAAGTAAGAGGCATCCCATGTTGCCCTTCTATTTCATCTTATTATGGTACTGCACGTACAGTTGACAGGCGATCAACCTGTAAATAAATGTAATATATAAAAAAAACCGACCAAGTGCGAGTCGGACTCGCGCACGAAGGGTTCCATACCATTATCTATACAACATTAGACAAAGAGAACAGCGCCATCTATAGAAACCTACAAGAAGCGTTTAACACTGACATTTAAATCACATCGGCGCTGTAAAGGTTACATAGATGGCCCCTAGATGGCGAGCGCTGTCTTTAAACAACGTTTGTTGTATGGGAGCCCCCCTTAAATATTTATTTTAGTATTATTTGTTATAGCGGCATCAGAAATACGGTGAAAATTTCAACTGCCTAGCTATCACGGTTCATTAGATACAGCCTGGTGACAGACAGACAGACGGACAGTAAAGTCTTAATAATAGGGTCCCGTTTGGCAACCTTCGGGTACGGAACCCTAAAAATCTTGTGTCACAGTGTTTGCTATCGAAATCCTCCGAGACGGTTTCACCGATATTATGTTTTTTTTTGTGTATATTTCGTAGGTCTGAGAATAGGTCGTAGGCGTATTTATTAATATGCCAAGCAACATTTGCGGAGTGCACTATTAATAATATAATAATAACTTCCACACCAACTCAATCACTTGTCCCGGTCCCAAACTAGGATACTCTGTGCTATGGTAACCAGGCAAGGACATCACAAACATTGAAATACGCAGCCAATATTGTTATCCTTTGTGACATATTTTTTCTGTAATAATCGTGATTTCCTGCCTTTGATTCTAAACAAGTGATTTGAAGTATCGAAGGTTGAAAAATGTTTTATTTGTTAAAAGTCCGGTACGCGAAAAACAAGTGAAATAACAATCGAGTTGTCCGGCGCCGACCATAAGACATTCAAATAATATTTTTATAGCTTTTTGTTACTTTTCGTGCTGATATTGTTCGTTTATGATTAAGTAAAGTAATTTTTAGTACGAAAGACAATTTTTTGGGTCGCTGTTTTTATTTTTATAAGTGCCTTTTCATACGTTTTTAAATCATAATTTGAATGTTCCCTAAAAAATTTCCTAACAACTTTGGTATCATTCTGTAGTTAGCCAGACCTGGCCCTGTATAATGTAACTGTCCACTGTGTTGTATTATTAACCTTAACCACAGACATGAATCTAGGTAGACAAAGCAAGCCAAAATAAAAATATACATAACTTTACATAAGTATGCATAAGTGCCAGTTACTTATGCGACCGCTACATTCTGTCTGCGTTCGGACCTTCTTTATTCCTTTTCAGCAAATAATTCATTCATACACTCATTTATTCATTCATTCATTCAGTCATTCATTCGATCGATCAATCAATCATTCGTTCGTACGTTCAGTCATTCATTCATTCATTCCATCATTCGTTCATTTAAGAAATTTAAGAAATTTATTGTCTTACGAACATCTGTACATTCATTCAAACCTTCCTTCCTTCCTTCCTTCCCTCCCTCCCTAAGAAACTGGAGGTACGAGTATATCAACAAAGTTAGTGCATCAACTATTGTACAGCGAGTAATTCACAAAGTCATACACAAGCTTCGGCAGACACGATAGTGAAATGGGCACTAAGTTTTGAAAGAAACTCTGATTTGGCAAATGCAGTCGTTTATAATCGTTCATCTCCTATGCAATAGGTTGCACGTGGGTTGCACTAAAATAAATCTCCAAATTCTATTGTATCATGCACTCATAGACACCTCATATTCATTTTGTTACCCAACGAGTCATTATAGACATCTGACCGCATTTGCGCAAGTGTACAGGGCCGCATTAGGTGTGAAATATGGTAGAAAAATCGGACAAGTGCGAGTCGGACTCACCCACTGAGGATTCCGTACAAATTTGGAGGTATTTACATATTACAAGTAGTTCAGGAATCGAGTCTCGCAGTTTTTTCTGAGTTTTTCCCGAAGTTAAAAAACAACTTGTTTTCAGATAATTCCCTGTACTTGTAGAATAAGTTGATATTACATGCCAAATTTCATAGTTCTAGGTCAACGGAAAGTACCCTATATATTTTGATTCCCTTGAGTGTCGAAATAATTACACGTTTTTGCGGAATAAACGGCTGCACCTTTTTTTACATTAATTTAGAAGTTTGATTTTTTCACAGCTTCAAGAGATTCATATGCTTTTAATTTCAACTCGATTCGATAAGGGTCTTGACGGACGGACGGACGGACAACAAAGTGATCCTATAAGGGTTCCGTTTTTAGGTTTCCGTACTCGAAAGGTGCCAATCATCATCAGCCTATGCTTGTCCACTGCTGGACATAGGGCCTCTCCTATTGCACGCCACTGACCACGGTCCTCGGCTACTCTCATCCAGCTCTTGCCACTCTTGCTCTTGCCGTCATATATCTCATCAATATTCTAAATATGCCAGTTGTTTGTGTTATTTAGACTTTATTGGTAGATGTAGCTCGTGTACATACACGAAGGACCTCTACCTAGATACACACCATTTCTATGCTACCCGAAGTCTGTGTTTTTAGGGTTCCGTACCCAAAGGATGCCAAACGGGATCCTATTACCAAGACTTCACTGTCCGACTGTCTATTTGTCCGTCTGTCTGCCTGTCACTAGGCTGTATCTCATGAACCGTGATAGCTAGGCAGTTGAAATTTTCACAGATGATGTCTCTCTGTTGCCGCTATAACAAAAAATAAAATAAATATTTAAGGGGGCCCGCATACAACAAGGGTAATTTTTTTGCCGCTTTTTGCTCGATATTAATAACGGCAACAGGTAGAAGCTTGAAATATTCACAGAATATTTAGTTCTATATTCGCTTCGAAAATAAATAACAAACGTGATTTTTTGCCCTTGATCTTTGTGTCTAATGTTGTATAGATAATGGTATGGAACCCTAAAAAATGGTACGATGGGCCTTAGCTTTTATGAAGCACGCTTATTTCGAGCATACTTTCCACCTATTTGTGAATTAAGAATTTCAGTGAGTAAATATAGATATCTCTCTGTCGCCTTCTTTTTTGGGAAATCTGAATTGTAGAAAGTATTAAAGTGAGATTCTCAATTTAGGAGTCAGCAGATGATTTTATGATTTAACTATTTATAACGGCTCTTATCGCCCTGTGGTGTATTTGTATAATGTACGTAATTAAGATAATTAACGTAAATACTTACGCTTCAAAGTAAAGTACTTTTGTTGGTTCAATGGCCCAAATTCGCAAAGACTATTTTTTTTTCTTGAGGGCTGAATCAAAAACCATTTCGAGATTAACATCTAAGTAACCATATTTTCTATATTTAAGATAAATATTAAGGAAGATGAGCGTTATTTCTGCCAAAAAACAATAACCTTCATTTGACCTTCTGATGACGTCACATTTTAAAATAAACATAACATATGGCAACACTACGTTACTTAAAAAAAGACTTGCTGTCATAACTGTCATATGCATATCATTTCCTTGTCTGTGAAAAAAACGTCTGTGACAGCAAATCACAGAAACAAAGTGTGACAGTTTGCGCGACGTTTCGGCGTGTGCACACGAAAAATATGACGTCACGCTTTCAAATATTTTAAATAAATAATTTATAATAATAAACTTAACAAATCGCTGAAAAAATGAAATTAGTCTCTAGAAATTACTTCTGCTTTAAGAAAAAAATATAAAATAAGATCAAAATAAAAAATATACTGCCCGAATTAGATCTTGCTTTTGAAGTCATTTTTTTCTGGTTTTTGCTACCCAAAGACGTAAAATAAATTGTGTTTATAATTTTTCGTAAAAGCTAAAAATCTTAAGCCTAAATACCACGTGTAATTGAAAAAAAAACGCGAAACTCAAAACTCAAAAACCGTTTCTGAAATCGTATACACGATTTTTTTTTGCAAAATTCACAATTTTGTTGATCTTCAAAGCCTTTATTTGAAGCGGTCCATTTGTATGAAAAATAGGAAAAATATAACTGTGAATTTTGAACATTTTAGAAGTAGATTTGGGTCTATTAAGCGACAAATCATACCTCCACTAGACAGGTGCAATTAAGAAATACAAGGTTTAGATAGCCCTGTCTTAATTCTGCCCTGGACCATATCTGGCGCTTAGGAAACACCAACAGGGTCAGACCACCGACTACCACCTTAAAAGTTCGTTCAACTGTCTAGCACAGAGGGATTGCCCAAATTATGGGCCTTGACCACTGAGTGAGGGAGTATAATAATAATAAAATATAATAAAATCATAATAATAAAATTAAAATAAATTAGTTAGATAGATAGAGAACACTTTATTCCACCACCAGATGAATTATATTACAAATATAATAGTTTCTTATATCTAATTAAAGTCTATTATTAATGTAGCTATGTGTAGTATTCATTAGCTTCTATTCAATTATGAAATTTAAATTATAAAATTCTATACAAATCAAGAGGGAAATTAAAAATTTCATTAAAAATTTAATGGTGAGACTAATATGAAATTTAAATTACATTAAATAGAATTTGACTGATGAAATGGTTTGGAGTTAGGTTCCCACATTGCCATGACAGTAACCACAGAATATGTGTTTGTTTGTTTATTGATAACACACAATTATATTTACATTTCAAAAGGCAACACTTAAATTGTATTAGGTTTTTGCGTGAAGCCTGAATATGCGCTATATGCGCTAGTCCCACGATTAAAGAGCATTATCTATCTCTGACACAAATTTGAGATATATATTTATGTATTATTAACTATATCTATATATTTATAAATATATATTTCAGTTATTTAGTTTATGCAGTTTATTTGTTTTTTCTGTAAGTAGGTTAGTTAGGATTTTGTAGATTATGTAGTTGATTTTGTACACGTATATACCTCTAGAACCGTTTTTTACTGCTTCTCCGACTCTCCAAGGTTTGCTGGAAGAAATCTCTTAGAGATTAGCGCGCCTTTGTTTTTTCTTGCGCAATAAAGTATAACATATATTATAATATAGATTAGATAAAAAGTATTCATTGAAAACACAAATTGAATGGCATAAGTGAGAGAGAACACAGAAGATATCACAAATATGGAAAAATGCCATTTACACAAATTAAAGTTACGCGGTCCCCGTTAGGAATCAAACCTACAACTTGGTAATCAATCGTCATACCGCCATTCAACGTGATTCAACTAGCTGAATATACCTAGTTCAGTAGCTGAATATAAATTTTATTCATCGGTCATGACTACCAATAAATCAATATTGCAACTGGACATGCGTAGCCATTGAAATTATGTAATTGACAATGTCTTTTCACGCCCAAATGGCCTGTCAAAGCATGAGTAGAATCATTAATTAATGTCGTTTGCTCCATAGAAATCAATTTATGGTCCCATCTATCTAGTCTAGAGATCACTCTGTTTGACGATACCTTCGACCCGTGGTCTTATTCGGTCAGTGTTCATGCTTAGGTTACCAGAAACACGGCAAGACTCCTATAGGCTTTTCCACGCCTGCCTTTTTGATGATGATAGATTAATGTAGTGATGTCGAAGTTCAGATTTACCTATCCAATAACAGAAGAAAAGTGACGTTGAAATTCTGCTACGTTTACGGATGATCACAACATGTTATCTAGGTCAGTGGCCTAATTACGCTCACCAAATCCTGAGCGATTCCAATCGTCTAACTGTCAAATTCCATACTAATTTGACAGTTAAACGATTGGAATCGCTCAGGATTTGGTGAGCGTAATATAGGGACTGGGCTTCCTAAACTGTGCGTCGCGACTCCCCGGGGACTCGCGGACTCGCGGCACTATCCCAGGGGCGGCGCGGCGTCGCCAAGCGATCCACACAGATTGCCTTGTGATGACGATCCTTCGCGCTTAAAAAATTTTGTGAAGGATGGGAAACTTGCGTCAAACTTATATTGGAGTGATATTTCTTTTATACCATAGAAGACACAGAAAAAATCCTTGCCCGGTTACTATAGCACCGGGGAACCTAGTTTGGGACCAGGACAAGTGATGGAAGTTATTATTATTATTATCGAATCAGGAAAAATAATACCAGAAAATGTCCTATGTCCTGCAGTGGGCGTCAAATGGCTGATGATGGTGATGATGATGATGAATACCAGAAAATAGTTGTTTCCGGGGTTTTCAGAGTCCAAAAAATGTGAAAAATCAAGTTACTCTAATAATATAAAACTTATTAGATTTAGTGTTCTAATTGAATTATAAACTATTTCTATAAGGGATTACATGCATAAAAAACATAATTTTACGACATAACTCATTTATTGATAAACGCTTAATACATTCTAAAGCATTTCATGCAAGGTTTGACGTCATAGTTTCAGCTCATTTTGTATGGCGCGTTTTTGTGCCATGTGACTAGAATGAGTTTTCGACAGGTTATATAACCTATACAATGTAATAAACCAATATTATATAATGAACAGTATTAGACTTAGAGAAGCAAATAAACTACTTTTATTTATCTTTTAATATGGTCTCTTCGCTTACATTAAATGATTTTTTGGTGCAAGTTCTCCATTGGGTGCTGAGCATACCTTTTTAATTTATTATTGCAACTCGCGTTGATTTTTTTATAACCTGTTACTAGGTAGAACTACACACTAGTAACTACTGTTTGGCCAGAATGGGAGAGAGCGTCGAAAAGAAATGGGAACCTCCCAAACGCGTCAGAGTCAAAATTAGTTTGGGAAGCCCTGATGTAGGTAATACGTTACTCACATAATATTTATATAAAACAAAACCGGGTTAGTTACACTATTTATACCTCAAGAACGGCTAAACCGATTGTCATGAACTTTAATTTGTTGAATATGTCTTCGCCCCGAAAAGCAAAATAACTATTGGGGAAACATGGGGAAAAATATTAAATTCATTCTTAGGTAGTACCTAATAATAAGATACAGCCTGGTGATAGACGGACGGACAGACGGACGGACGGACAGCGGAGTCTTAGTAAAACTCAGGGTCAAAATATCGCCATCAAATTCCGAGACGTTCTAATGGCATAAACAGGCATAAACTCAGTGAGCCAGCAACTAACACACTCACCTACAAATAAAATGCAGTGCTATTTCTTCATTTAGAACTGCGAATGCATCGATACAACTAGAATCGTACTCAGGGGAGCGTCGGGGCACCAGATTTCAGAGTCTCTATAATTTAACCAAATAAAGGAATGTATTTGGTTCCGTATTGCGAGATTCGATGGTTTAAGGGGGAGCTTTTTTTTTTCATTTGCAGATTGATGTTAAGCTACACTGGTAAAAACCTACACCTACATAAAATGCAATGATATTTGTTCATTAAGAACTGCGAATGCATTGATACGACCAGGGCCTCGATTCTGTTAGTGCATTGTAGTATAATGACAGGTACACTGTCGGGTCACGTGACGTGTTTTTTCGTACCATTGACGCCTAGAAGGTTTGATGGGTGTGCCCGCGTAGACTTAAAGTAGCCATGAAATGAAAACCGCCATGCTCATGCAGCTGTCATGATACTACAATGCATTAACAGAATCTAGGCCCAGGCACGTACGCAGGAACTCGTACTAGAAGACCCCGATATCAGATTTATTGCGGATTGCGAAACTGAGTGAATCATTACACCCTTTTAATTCACCTTCCGATCCACCTCTTATTTTTTGTCGTTATAGGTTATAGTCACCTCTATGTTATATTTTTTAGGTACGTAGAAGTTCGGTTCTGAATTTTTTGATGTACTTTTCGACAGTTCAGAGTGTTTCCTTATAAAAATGGTTTTAGTTTATTTTATTTAATAGGTAAACTTACAGGTTACAACCACTTAAGTAAGGGTGACATTGTCATTTTTTGTACAAAACCCTTTCAAATAAAGATTATTAAAAAAAACCACTTAGGTACAGCTATAAAAATAACGTACAGTCTTGTATTTAGGCTGCAACCCAAAAAGCTGGGTACTACGTAATAGAAATATTAAATTATTCTATTATTCTATAAAATTTTAATTTGGAATTAAAATGATCTTAACATAGAAGACAGTAACAAACTTTTACTTAAAAAACTAAAATGAAACCAAACTTTAACTGTGTTTAAAGTATGCTTGACATGCTTTTTAAAATCTAAGATTTTACCGCTTTGTTTTAATTAATATGAAAAAATTTTTCTATTTGTTTTGCTCGATTGCTGAAATAAAAATGCATTAAAAAGACAAATAAAAAGAAACTGAAATTAAAAATATCAACAATACCAAAAACCCAAATTCAACATTGTAAATTCTTGTAACAATGATTTTGATCCCGCATGTATTAGTTTTACGGCATTACTTATAAAAACTCCTAAGAGTTAGTTTATTTAATCTGTGGTTACAACTTTTCCTTTTAAAATCTCCACCACCATTTTAATCGGCGTTTTAAGAAATCGTGTTTTTTATAAATAAGACCATTAGTGTTTAGAAGCCCGTTTTTTTTTGTTATTTTTATTTTAGTTTTTCATCACGTCATTCTACCCAATACTAGGTTTACGCCGGGGCCCCTTGCCACCGAGAGTCGGCCCTGGAATCACTGGACGCATCAGGTCAGGGATCAAGTGAGCGGTGTATCGTGACAGTACCAAATAAATCCAATAGTGCAGTTTATTGATCCCAACCGGTTTAGCACTCGGTCGTCGTGGTATGATTGGAAACCGATTTGTGGTAAACTACTATTGAATTGAGCAATAATAGTATAACATTTAGTATAGAGTTGTACTAATTGGAATAACTGTTTTAAGCTTTACATTTTGAGCTGCCGTTGTGTTGACGCCAATTGCGGATTCTACATAATAATGTCTTAAGTTAAGTTTACCTTGTTTTCAATAAGTTTAATGACCTGCTGTATCTCCTATCATTTGAACCTTTTATGCTTAGTAACAGCGGTGGTAGCCGAATGGGTAGAACATCGCACTCGGAAGCGAGAGACCCAGGTTCGATCCCCAGTGCGGGCATATACCTATGACTTGGTTTTCTAAGTTATGTACATTTGTGAAGTTATAGTAGCAATACCACTCGCTAACGGTAAAGGAAAACATCCGTGAGGAAAACTGAATGTTTGAGCTATTCATATACCTCAGCGCTTGAAATCGCCAATCCGCGGTGGGCACGCGTAGTTATTAAGCCCACACTCACTCCCTGAGAGAAGACCTGTGCCCTATAGTGGGACGTATATAGGCTGCTTATGTATGCTTAGTAATATTATTGTCAATAATCCCTTATCACGGATACTTTAACATTTGAAGATCTTTTACGATACGTTTACGCACACCTTTACGTTTGAAGTTACTCCACAGCAGAAGGTATATTACAGTTTTAATCTCCTTAGGAATGTTGGCATACAAGTCAAATGAAAATGGGTAAAGCTTGATCGACCACTTAATTACGCCATGAAACGTTAATCATTTGGCGGAGATTAAAGTTGATTTAATAAGGGTCAGTGCATGAGTTGTTGCCCACTCAGTTTGTGCGCTTATTAATGCACCTATCCGCCGCACCGAACGAATTGGGAGTCATTGGGAGCGTCCCAATTTTCCAATTCCGAATTCACCCGATGCGGCGCGGATTGGTAAACGAGATTCCACCGGATTCCATACACAAATCTAAAATTTGTTCGACTCGCTTAGACCGTGTTATGACATTTATTTGAACTTATGAATTTGACGGCAGATATACAATGTAGGTACTCTATACTCACTGCCGGTTCCTAGTACGCTAACAATTTTATCGGTGTTCAGTTGTTTTTCTCTACGCACTTTGGTCAACTGAAAACAGATTATTGGCATACGAGACACCAAACGAGTGTCGTTACAGGTGACTTTGCAAACAAAGGTATAGCTTCACCTGCTGTCGACTGTACTGTAGAGTTACTTGTAGATGTGTGCACTACACTACGCTACTACATAATCAAAACTACTTATAGTCTCGGTTAATATTATTTTCGATGTGATAACAAAAAACGAGCAATGGAAAGGGCTATGCTCGGAATTTCTCTACTACCTAGATCGAAAAAGAAATGATGAGATCCGTATACGAACGAAAGTCGTCGACATAGCCCAGCGGATTAGTAAGTTGAAGTGCCAGTGTGCGGGGCACATACGCATAACTGATGGCCGATGGGGCCGAAAAGTTCTCGAATGGAGACCACATATCGGCAAGCGCAGCGTAGGACGACCAGCCACAAAATGGACAGAAGACCTCATCCAAGTGGCAAAACAAAAAACAACTAATTTAATGCAGCTAAGTGTTTATCTACCATACCTTGTAATACCACATTAATTTCTAAACTCGTTGTGCGTTTTTGTATTCTCGACTCTTGGATTTTCTTCTTTCTTATTAATTGCCCATAAGGTCAGATAGGTTTTCTCTGTAATTCAATGTAGCCTAAGGCCCATACACGACCCAGTGACCCTACAGATGAGTGTTAGAGAATGCGAGAAGCGGGTAAAGTCTTACGTAAAAATTACCTCACTCTTGGGTCTGACGAGACTTGACCTCTGACCTCGGTGACCCCGGTCCTTAGTGATGGCCGTCGAAAGGGTGAAGATGGATTTAATTAGACCCTAAACTGATTCATAATTTAAGCAGTGGCGTAGCATGGGGGGGGCGGAGGGTGCGGTCCGCACCGGGCGGCACTTTGCCGGGGCGGCGCTGCGGAGGTGGCAGTTAGAAAAAAAAATTAAATAAAAAAAAAAAAATTTCTTTCAGTGTTTTTTTCGTCTTTTTTTTATGTTACCAAATACCCAGGTACCTATGCAGGTTCTATGTATGGGTGATGCAAGCGCAAGGTTTCTCAATAACTATTACTTATTTCGTTTCAATGTTATTTTAAATAAATATGTCTCCTTACGCATTCTTTGTACTTCACCGTAATACGGTAATGACAGACCGTCGTTTCACAAGGCATTGATGACTTTGAGTAAAAAGCAAGATATAAAAACAAGCTTGCGGATTGTTGCCCCAATTTGTCGATTTCGCGGCTTCTCGTATGAAACTACGTACCTACATATTGATATTCTGCGTATCTAGTTTGCAGTATAAATCCTTTGATGAATACTTAGGCAGTATATATTAATATAATAGTTGGTAAATGGCCGTTTGAGCTAAAAGCTACTGGTAAAAAACAGCGAAGATACGCGTTACGCGTACATTGTTGCAACACGAATTACACCTTGGAGGCAATCGACAGCATTTTTTGCTTACCGAAAATAACGATTCAACGATTACCGATGACCGTTTCATTGGATATATTCACAAAGTTAGCGAGTAAAAAGATTTAAAAAATTTTTTTTAAACGGTACATGGATTACAAAAATAAGAGGGCGGCAAATTTGGAATCCGCACCTGGTACTAGTGACCTATGCTACGCCACTGAATTTAAGGAAGCGTGGTCGTTATCGATAAATTATTATCCGTAATGTTCGTTGAGATTTATTGAAAGTACTTAACCTAC
This sequence comes from Yponomeuta malinellus, assembly GCA_947308005.1. Classification (NCBI taxonomy): domain Eukaryota; kingdom Metazoa; phylum Arthropoda; class Insecta; order Lepidoptera; family Yponomeutidae; genus Yponomeuta; species Yponomeuta malinellus. The sequence goes on along the minus strand of OX371006.1, from coordinate 5,289,455 downwards.
CAACCAGCTGTTTACTGTAGAGATACTGCGTGTTCTTTTCACTCCACTGGGAAAACAAATCAGGGTTATGTTTTTTCACGCCTATGTATGTATCTATCGATGGCGCGAGTGTTACTAGCAGCATGACGTCACTTAAAAACGATATTGGTGAATGACGTCTGTCACATTGTTGGTAAGAAATCATTGAAAAGTTTCAAATTAAAAAACTTGTTACAATAACAAAAGAACCGACTGTTAAAAAGCATTGAGGAACGCGTGAATGAGTGCACTGAATTCTTAACCTCGGCAGACGTGTACAAAGTAATTTGTCCTAAGGTTAAAATCGATATAATATGTGCTTATTTAGGCAGAGACGCATTTTTAGTTACAGCGGCTCTCTTTTGCTTTGCAGGGATCATTTTGCCATGTCGGGTGGTTAGCCGTACGCTGAACCCTCCTTTTTTCTAAAGTAAAATAATTTTAAGTTAGAAGAATTCTAAAGACTCTTAATTGCTTGACAAATAAAAAACAAGATTGACAAAAAACGCAGCGCAGAACGCCCCACCTTCTCGGCAGTGGCCGGATGAGGTTGGCCGTGGAGTGATATTTTTTTCTTCCTAAGCAAAACACAAGTAGCTAGAACTTCACCGGGTCAGAAATAGGGCAGGGGTTATAAAAGCTGTCAAATTGCTAACAAGGGCTCGAAGTTCTTTGATTAAACGTCAAAATGTTGCGGTCACCCGTCAGACAAACAACAAAGTCTGGGACTACCATTCTCGATACAGTCTTCTGATTAGATCGCACACTTTTCTTTGTTTTGTGGTTATTGTTACAAAGAACAGAAGTCAAGTCTGTTGCGGCTTGAAAAATTACTCATAAGAAACGATTGTACTATTACTTATAAAAAAAGTATTCTCACTTCTTCGGGTTCCGTAGGTAACAAGGAATCATTATAGTTTCGTCATGACCGTCCGGCTGCCTTTCTGTCTGCAGCTTAGGTAGGAGACGATTAGTTCTAGAAAGCTGAAATTTGGCATAGTTATACATGTAGTTTAAATCTTTAAAAAAATATTTTCAGGGTAGGTTTACCCCATAGTGCAGGGTATCGTTGAATTGGTCGTTAAAAAATATTATGATTCTAGGATACGTTTGCGAAATGTTAAGCTTTCGAGTGCCAATTTTTGTTAGCGTAGGGGGTAGTCGACCAACTTGTAAAAGGAAAATTTCGTATTCCATTGAAAATTACTTTAATGAAGTTGTTAATTGTGTAACATCCTGACAGCTTAGTCGGCCTAGCCCACAGGAAAGACAGGTCAGTACGCGTGGAGCCAACCAAGCCGCGAATTTCCTCACGATGTTTTCCTTCACAGGTACTGGGCACCATCTATAAAACAATGTCCCAGGCACTGCAGCGTCGGAGTGGTCCCTTCACCCATCAAGTGTGAGTGAAGGTGCTGAACGCTGCATAAATTATCTCATTACGTAGATTCAAGGGCCAAAGTTTTTACTTGTGTAAAGCAGGTAGTTAATATACTTAAGTGAAATAAAATCCACTAATCACAAATCCTTCCTTCTAAGTACGTATATTTTGAAGACAAATTACGGAACCCTACAATGCGTATGGCTCGACACACACTAGGACGGTTTTGAGAAGAAGTTTCATTAACCCCCGTTTTCTCTTACATTAACAGTCTTTTCATCTACTGTTAACTGTCAGTTGTACCTTTTGTAAGCACTTTGGCCAACCGGCAGCTGTTGGCAATAGATTAACAGATTGCGAGTACGAGAAACTAGGGGTAAGTATTGTGCACAGTGAAATCGATCAGAAAACAAAAGTTGCTCCAAAAACGGTGAAATAAACCACTTTCTATTATATGGACAGTATGGTCACAGTGGACATTAGCATTTTCGTATTAGATTTGGCCTTTGCTTTTATAAGCGAGAAATAACCACTTATTTCTCCACAGATAGAGAACAGTTTATTGCAAACAAGAAAGCAATTTACAGTAGAGTTAAGTCAAGTAATTAACGATATCCTTGCGGATACCAGATGTCAAACGGGCCATTCTCGGTCTTTTGGCCGCACAAATGTATAACGTCCTTCCACCACGTCATCTCTCTCTCTCTCTCTCTCTTTCTTTCATATTATTAATAACTGTATGTGTGTGTGTGTGTGTGTGTGTGTGTGTGTGTGTGTGTGTGTGTGTGTGTGTTTTTATAGTTTCAGAATGTAAGCATTATGGGTTCACGCAGGTGTTATAAATTATAATTTTCGTATGCTGTGGACACCTATAATTAAAGTAGCATTTAGTTATGTCCTTGGTGCATGTTAATAATAGGATGTGTTAATGTAACCTTGTTCATGTCCCTAAACAAATAAAATAAAAATAAATTTCTAAGCAATTTTCCTACTTTTGTAACAAAAGGTACTAATGTTTTAGCACTGCAATTTGTTGATTGCATACTTTTCCCAGTTTATCGACACTTTCCTGACCTTTCTGCGGTCCCAACACTAGGATAGAAATGAAGTCCCGCAACCGAGTCACGCACGACACGTTGTGGTGTAAACCACGCAATGCAAGATACACAATACACAATCATGGGAACTTTTGGATCAGGCGTGTCCCGGGGCGGTATATTTAATTAGTTTAATTTAATATTTAGTTTACTCCTTAGCAACAAAAAGTATGTGTGTAATATTTAGTTAAGTTATTAAAATGTAACAACCCTAAAACTTGTGAATTCTGGAATAAATTGAATGTGTTATCACACATTGTTCTTGTGTGGAGTTTTGGAACCTTAGTAGGAAGCTACTCTTAAAAATAAACTTCCACGCTACACATCATCATCAGGACATCACAAACATGGAAATACACGTAGACTGAGGCCATGTGTACCAGTTTACGGCGGTCCTCAGTAGAAATCGAACCCGTCACCGTTACGTTTTCTGCAACGTATGTCATGTTTGTTGTCAGGATCGTGGCAAGCAGAAAACCGTGGTCTCTGCCTGTATTTACCCCTATGTATTCATTTGCGGATTACATAGGGGTAAAGCCTACTAAGCCGTGATAGTTTATCTTTCAAGTTCATTAATGTGACTTTTTTCACGTTTCTACAATCCACCGTTTAGCCAGGAGAGAGGGGGGACGCCGTACTCGGACAAAAATTTGCGCTTCAAGGCTTAATATATCGCCACCGGAACACTAAATCGAAAAATTGTCTTCCTATGTCCACAATATTTTTAAACAACCATTCTAACGTTATCCCACACTATGCTGTAGACGAGAAAAAAATTGCATCCCTAATTTAGGTGTAGGGGCGGTACCCTAGAAAAATTGTTTTCAAATTGAATTCTGCTGTTTTTTGGCGTAATTAATATGTACATCTATACCTAAGCTCTCTAGTACTTATCGTCTCTATGCTAAGCCGAGAACAAACAGACAGACAGACTGACAGACGGGCATGGCGAAACTTTTCGTTGACTACGAAACCCTAAAAAACGTGTAGAAGATTTTTCGTTTCAGATATGCACAGATAAAAATAAAAATAAACATACCATGCATACCCTAGGTTTTTCGGTTGCTTACTGTATACATGCTTTGGGATACCGTGTAAGAGACCACGGCTTCTCAGGGTCGAGCTCATTATATCTTCAATTATGTGTCTGGAAAAGCCTTACGGACAGCAAAAAAGTGGACTAAATATCTGTGCCTGTAGTTTCTCTAAACAAATAAATTAAATTATGTACGACGTGGATGTCGTAGAAAGCGACTAAGGAAATAAATTACCAGGAAACGGGCAGCAGCGTCTTCCTGAGATTCCAACCGCATACTGCGATCGCCAACCCAGGCGTGGAGATTATGGCAATGAAATGATTATGAAAACCATGAGGGAGGCTTATATCCTGCAGTGGGCGGCAAAGAGCTGATGATGATGATGATGTATGACGCCGACACATTAGGATTGTATGTAATAGACCATCGCTTCCCAGAGGCGAGCGCTAACGGGCTCTGAGATTATGTCTTCATAACGTGCCTAAACATACAGGGTGGCCAGTCGTAAGCCTCGAAAGTCTTACGGTAAACAAGAAAGTGGACCAAAGTGGTCGTATCATCCCAATAACAAAAAACATTGGTTGCTATAAACTCCTACGCCTGGAGTTATTTATCAGCCGACTTTTGTGTACGAAAATTTTCCAGACACAGTACGTGGGTGGCGAAAACAAAATCCTTATTGATTTGGAGTGGCAACCAAGTCCATTTGTTAATGGGATGATAAAGTCTTTCAAATGTGATATTTCGACGTAAATATCACACAACGAATATGGGTTCGGGAAATGGAACGGGAAATTGAATTGATTAACAGAGAACGATGTTCTCCTTTGGAGAGGCTAAGGAAAGCACAGTTCTCTAAGGCAGGGCTTCCCAAACTTATTTTGACTCCGACGCCCTTGGGAGTTTTCCGTTACTTTTCGACGCCCCTGATCTGGCCAAAAATACCTATTAGTGTGAAGTTCTAGCCTAGTAACAGGTTATATAAAAAAAACGCTAGATAAAATTTATAACAAACTAAAAAAAACATAACACCTTACAGACAAATAAAAATAAAAGATTTATTTTCCTATTTTAGTTGGCTACTAATGAGAGCACATCCTGCTTGCTTTTCTGAGCAAAGCTTCTCAAAACGTGACTCACGTTTGTTACTTACCACTCTCATCTCTTGTTATTTAACCTCCTCAGTCCTAACCTTGAAAACAACAATAAAAAACCATTGATATTTTCAAGGTCAGGACTGAGGAGGTTATTACTTGCCTGTGTGGATCGCTTAGCGATGCCTCCTGGGATAATGCGGCGCGACGCACAGTATGGGAAGCCCTGCTCTAAGGTAAACGTTTAACCCCACAGGCTTAACTGCTTGAGACCCTGTTAGGGTCCTGACCTAAAAGGATATTAATTGAGTGGACTGTATATTAAAAAGCTGGTACAAACATGTATCATAATCATTCAGCCACAAGAAGTCCACTGCTGAACATAGGCATCCTCCGTGGATTTCCAAAAAGACCGGTTGGAAGCGGCTTGCATCCAGCGTCTTCCTGCCACTTGGATGAGGTCATCTGACCGTCTTGTGGCTGGTCGTCCTACGCTGCGCTATATGTGGTCTCCATTCGAGAACTTTTCGGCCCCATCGGCCATCAGTTCTGCGTGCTATGTGCCCCGCCCACTGTGACAAAGACGAATAATTCGTAATAATAAATTGCAATATAAATTGTTTTAAATGCAACGACCTAACAGAGCCGTAGTCCAAGCGAGAAGAGAGCTCCGGTCCCCTTGGCGTTGATGTGTTGCCGCCGGCGGGCGCGGCGGTACGTGGGGCTATATATAGCCAATCAGTGTTTAGGGCCCCCCGCACCTCAGGTACCCATGTTTTGACAACCCTGTCCTAAAGAACTAACAGTTTTTTTTTGTTTTGTTCACAGCAACACAGAACATGTGCCCCGAGAGGCGCAAATGGAGCAAAGTCCGCTATATGTCCACAAAATTTTTGAGGTACGAAGTCCTAATTTTTTTTATGTAGCCTATATACATCCCACTGCAGGGCACAGTACTTCTCTCATAGAGAGTGTATGGGCTTAATTACCACGCGTGCCCACCGCGGATTGGCAATTTCAAGCGCTGAGGTGTGTGAGCACCACAGACACTCAGGTTTCCTCACGATGTTTTCCTTCACCGTTACCGAGTGGTATTGCTACTATAACTTCACATATGTACGTAACTTATGAAAGCTATTGATACATACCGGAATTCGAACCCATGACCTCCCGAATGAGAAGCCGGCGTTCTACCACTCCGCTACCACCGCTTTTAAGGCCTAAATACGCGCGCAAAATCTTGTCGGAATCCTGAAGTTTGCGAGAGCAATTAGCATGGTATTTGACAGTTAGACGATTGGAATAGCTCAGGATTTGGTGCGGGTAATATAGGAGCAGTCCGTAATAAGGTCCCAACTCAATTATACCTTCGCCGCGGGACCAAATAACTTACCTACAAGAAATCGATTGAGAGGTCCCACCTGCTGCGGCTGAAAATTCAACGGGTGTATACCTTGCTACTTTTTAAGTATCCGGGGTTTTGCTATAAATACTTTTTTTTATTAAAGTTTTTCTCTGATGACATCTTTATTTTTTTTCGTAACTTTGTACTTATAGTCAGTAACACTTCCACCGTCAATACCTTTCATTTGACAGTTTACGTATATGTCAACATCGGCCCAGCCATTTGGCCTGGACGCGGTCAAATTATGTATGTCTATGTGGCGTGATGGAATGAGGAATGAGGAGATCCGCAGAAGAACCCGAGTTACTGATGTAGGTCGAAGAACTGCTCAGTTGAAGTGGCAGTGGCACATAGCTCGGAGAACTGATGGCCGTTGGGGCGAAAAAGTTCTGACCTGGTGACCGCGGACCGGATGATGCAGCGTGGGAAGGCCCCCCACCAGATGGTCTGACGACCCTGGTTACGGTGGCGGGAAGTCGCTGGATGCGGGCGGCACAAGACCAGGAAGCTTGGAAAACCATGAAGGAGGCCTATGTCCCTATGCCTGCAGTGGGCGTCAAACGGCTGATGATGATGATGTGGCGTTAAATAAATGTTTTTCTTGTTTTCTTCATAAAAGAATCATACGCATACATACATACGCGCGAAAACATAACCCTCCTTTTCTTTCGCGGTCGCATAAAACGCTTCATTCCTTCTTAGTCTTCTTCGTCGGTACGCTCTTGACAGAGCAATCGTGGACCTCGTGAAGACATTTTTTTAATGATTTTGATGAAGATAAGACGTTCCTTCCTTAGGAGGAGCCAGTACCAAACGACGGTTGGGAGGTGGCGAGGTCCCGGGTGCACCTCGGACCCTTGATAGGCAGCGGCGCCTTCGGGCAAGTCCACCTGGCCACACTGGACATGCCAGGCGGAGAGACTATGACCGTCGCAGCCAAAATGCTCTCTGGTACGTAGGGGATACAGGACAGATTTCTATAAAAAAAACCGTTTCAAGAAGGTCAGTACGCTGGAGAAACCATGACCGTCGCTGCGTCGCTGTATCTATGAATAAATCAATAAATAAGTCAGTTAACATGTCTAAGAGTCACTCAATCAATCAACCAAACATCTCCCCCGACAGAGATCGCCACGGAGGAAGAGCAGCGGGACTTCCTCCGCGAGATCGACATGCTGAAGCACGTGGGCTCGCATCTGCACGTGATCCGTCTCGTGGCGTGCTGCACGCGGTGCGCGCCGCTGGCGCTGCTCGAGCACGCGCCGCGCGGAGACCTGCTCACGCTGCTGCGTGCGGCGCGCGGGCGGTGCCGTGGCGGGGGAGACAGCGGAAAGGTGGACAGTGACTTGGTCAATGGGAGGCCTTCGGAAGCTGACAGTAAGAAGCCAAATATACATTTGTTGTTTAAATTGACATCTAATTGATGTGGTGGACTGTGAGAGTATGAACAGCGAGAGTTATGGGATGCTAGACAGTGGCATGGCGGAGGGGAGGTCTTAGGAAGCTGATCGCTCGCGCAGCTCGAGCACGCGCCGTGCGGGGATCTGCTGACGCTGCTGCAGGTTGCTCGCAGACAACGCCGCGGCAGGGGAGGTGGGGTTTGTCAGCGGCGTGATGGACAGTGGTCTGGCGGGGGGTCGGCCTTCGGGAGCTGGCACTACGAAGCTAAATACATTTTTTTTTTTATTTAATTGGCCTCTAATTGATGTGGTGCACAATGAGAGTCTGGCCAGCGGGAGAATGGATGTAAGTTACGGGAGGTAAGTTATATGATGCTGGACAGAAGTCGCTCGCGCTGCTTGAGCATGCGCCGCGCGGGCACCTCAACACACGCTGCTACGGGTGGCGCGCAGACGACACTACGGCGGGGGAGGGGGGCAGCGGTGTGATGGACAGTGCTGTGGTAGACAGCGGGATGGACAGCGTAGCGTGGCGGAGGGGAGGCCTTTATAGGCTGACCATCTCTATATTTTAGTTATCTAACTCGTGAGGAATCTTCCGCGTACTCCCATAAAACTCCCATAGTTATTTGAAAGCCGAGAATGTCACGCATTGATTATTATTATTAAAACTTTATTGCATTTAAGCACAAAGGCGAAATGTTATGCAAATACAACATAAAAATAAACAAATACATAATACAATAAATAAATACATAGAACCTCCAAACTTACTAATGAATGAATGTGAATACTACTCATAATACATGAAGATAATTATTTGACACTTAGGTAGTGAATTTAAGCCTTGGTTTTGAATATGTGTAGAGACAAGCTATTCCGAAATTGCTATCACAGTGAAAGAGCCGTATTATGCTCGGTCGCAGAAGGCGACCTTCACTGAGGAGGAACTCGAAACGTCCTCTGAGATAAGAAGGGGAGCAGAGGTTGTGAAGAATACCATACAGAGTGGCGAGAATGTAAGCGTTCCTGCGGGAACGGATGTTGAGCCACATGAGCTGATTACGATAGGAAGAGACATGGTCAAACTTATGCAGTCCGAATATAAAGCGGATGCAAAGATTGAGCACTCTGTCGAGTTTGCTGAGTGTCCGGATAGCAAACGTCAGCAGAATCGTCAATAGGAAGCAGAAGAAGAGAGTTAACAAGAGTAAGTTTAGCAGAGTATGGAAGAAAATTCTGAAGCCGCTTATGAGAGTGCATGGGGGCAAAAGAAATTCCGCTAATCTCTGCCACGTGAAGCTCCTAAGACAGGTTGTTCTATATATGAATGAATGAATGATTTATTGCCACAAAAAACATGCTTATACACAATAATGGAAAAATAAAGGAGTGTGCGTGTGACAATGATACTATTTCAGCGTTTGCTGTTTCTATTTGAAACAGCGCTGGTTTTCAAATAGCACCTCCACGCCAAATGAGGAAAACGTGTTATGCAGGTAGGGCTTACCGCTAAAAAAAACTTAGAAATACTAATAAAAAATTAATAAGTAGACACATTTGTGCCAATTACGAAAATTATACAAATTCGTATATAAACATCATTTGTGTCAATTTAGGACAAAATGGCGACCTAAGTTTTTTAAATTTTTACAGTAAGGGAGAGATATCATAGAGTACAGCTCGAAGTTAGTCCACATCGAGTCTGGCGATAAAGGCTCTGCTCCCGACAAACATGACCTGCGTCTTGGAAGGGTTCACTATAAGACCAAAACGCGTCGACCATTTCCGTATAGCCTCAAGATCCTCGGACGTCTGACCTATTGCTGTGGAAACATCCATAAGTCTGCAAGATTGGTACAGTTGGAGGTCGTCTGCGTATAGAGATAAGTGCTAAACTTGATCATGGAAACCAGGGTGTTAATAAAAACTGAAAAGAGAAGAGGGAACAGAACTCCACCTTACGGGAAACCAGCAGTTAGATCACACCAGTCAGAAAAGATATTTTCCAGGCAAATAGCGTCCCAAAAGGTAATAGGAATACCATTCGGTCACTAATTCTGAAATGGTTAGGGATTTGAGGATAGCATGATTAAAACATTAAAATGCAATGTTAAACGCATTGCTGAACTCCAGCAGGGTAAGTAAGGTGAAGTGACGTTCATCGCAGCCAAGGCGGAAGTCAACTGTGATTTTAATAAGGGCAGAATAAGTAGGTACTATGGGCAGGGCGGAGGCCAGTTTGAAATGAATGGAGAAGTTTATTACAACGAAGATAATGAGAGAACTGGCGATTTACCACCTGTTCTAGTACTTTTGATACAAACAGGAGGATTTATATAGGGCGGCAATGTGTGAACTGAGTGGGGTCTGCAGTTTTAGGAACAGGCACCATGTAAGCCTTTTTCCACACACTAGAATGAGAAGACAAGGAGTGCTTCATCTACCTTTTCTAATTTGGCCAAAAAGGCTTCTTCGTGTCCACTCTCCGTCTAGTGGGCTGATAGTAAGGGCAAAACATGTCTACACCCGGTGTCTGTATCAAAGTGCGTTTGCTCGACAGCTCAGTATACTGAGTAAAATATATTTACTGCAACTCGTAAAATAAAATTTGCAGTAAAAGATGCTCAGTCGAGTAGTTCACTTCCGTAAAATAGTTCACGTACGTTGATAGATAGATACATAGAGAGCACTTTATTGCAGAACCAGAAAAAATATTACAATTATAATTTCTTAAATCTAAGCAAGTAATGTTATACAACTGGCAATCTTTGTACACCACCTCGACAGATTTCCAGGCCGTAATCTGTAGAATTCTAAATGGCCCGATCGGACCACCATAAAAATGGTTTTTAATAAAATTGTTCTTCTCAAGGTCATGCTTAAAGCCGGGTTTTCACGGTTTTAGTACGCTCGCTCGGACCGTGTGCGTACAGTTTTAGTTGATTATGACGATGCACTCGGTTCGAGCGCACTGACTGTCTTTAATCAGTTTGTCCCAAGCCGTAACGTCATACCTGTCTTGCTTGAGACACTTAAAAAAAGATCTTATATCCAACACACTTAAAGAAAGAAAGAAGACATTTATTTAAAAGCCACAAAAACACACAATAAACAGACAAAATACATGCTGGGTAAGAAAAAAGAAACCGGCCAAGTACGAGTCGGACTCGCACATCACTTGTACAAACAGTAGGTAGGTACTCTACTTACATATTATAAATAGTAATCGAGTCTCGCCGTTTTTCCGAGCTTTTCCCGAACTTAATAGACTAATTTATTTATGATTTCATTACAAATGTACATATAGTTTTCAAATTTTTTCGTGTATTTGTATTATAAGACAATATTACTTAGATATCAAATTTCATAGTTCTAGGTCAACGAAAGTACCCAATCATTCAATCATTTTGGATTCCGTTGATTTAGTGAAATATATGTTTTTTTCGGCTTTAACGACCGTAACTTAAAAGTTTTGTTTTTTCACAGCTTCAAGGGCCTGTAGACTTGAGTATATCGTTTTAATTTCAACTTGATACCTCCACGTTTTACCGAGATAAAGGGTCTTAACAGACGGACAGACGGACGGACACCAAAGTGCCCTTGTACCCTTTTTCCTTCTGAGGTACGGAACCCTAAAAAGGCCCTCCAACCCAGCATACATTACTGGCGAGTGCTAGGGTTAGCATAACAACAAAACTGATTTCATGGTGGGACTTCTTCATCTCATTTCAGCCGAATACACGAACCTCAGCGACTCGGACGCGACCCTGGCCACGGGTCGGTCGTCCTTCGAGTCGGCCCAGCCCAAGGGTAAAGAACATTACGTGGCGGAACCAGCCCTGCACGTGGACAGTGCCACGATGAGGGACTACGCCCTCCAAGTGGCGTTGGGGATGAGACATTTGGAGCAGAGGGGGATCACGCATAGGTAAGTCGTGCGACTTTTATGTAGCCTATATACGTCCCACTGCAGGGCACAGGCCGTCTCTCAGAGAGAGAGTATGGGCTTAATCACCATGCGTGCCCACCGTGCGACTTGTTTGTGCGTTATTTGTATTTGTTTTGCAAAATTGTTTTGCAAAGCTGACTCAACTAAATTTGTTTTGCCATATTAATTAGACCTACCAAATATACACAAAAAAAATCATAAAAATCGGTTAAGCCGTTTCGGAGGAGTTCGATAACAAACGCTGTGACACGACATTTATATATTATGTTAGATTTAATCAAAGAATCTTACAATTTACATATTTCCGCACTTACGTGCCTCTCACTGAAACCTATTCGTAATTTCGTCGCAAGACTCTTTAGAGAAGTGGTCCTCTAAGTGACGTCAGGGATGAGGCATTTGGAGCAGAGGGCGATCTCGCATAGGTAAGTCGTGTTTGTATGGTGACTCTTAAGTTAATAAACTTGACTTTACTGCCTCGTCACCTTACCATGCCCGAGGTCGTGGGTTCGATACCCACTGTTTGTACAATTGCCCTCCGTCTGTGTGTATGTCCATGTTTGTGGTATCCTTGCCTAATTACCATAGCACAGAGTATCCTGCTTTGGAATCCGGACAGGTGTTTGTGTTGTGTGGAAGTTATTATATTATAAATTACTTATATCATAATTTTGTCGAAAGAGTCCGAGCAGGTTTCGCTCTGATTCGCAGAAGCCAAATTAAGTTAACATAAATGATCTGCCTAAAATACTAAACAAAGATGTCAATGTTATTTGCAGATGATATGACAATCTTAATGAGGTGCGAAAATCCATTAGATGCAATATTAATTACAATATAACAGAGAATTTAAAGAATATAATAGGTTGGCCACAAAACAACAATGGAACTTTTCTTTATAGTATCTCCATGTATTTGGTCCATCCAACATCATCATGTTTTTATTTTAAGTTATTATAATCGTTTAAATGTCTTTTGAACGCTTTGAAGTGTTACCATCAGTAAATTAATACCAAAGAAGACAAGGACTATTGCTGATTTTTTTAATCCTTTAGCCATTATTTTCTATTTGGACTCCAAAAGTCCTAGTTTTGCGCTGTGATAACCACACAAGGACATTACAAATATGGAAATACACCATTTGTACAAATCAAGTACAGCGACATCCAGTGGGAACCGAACCCGCGACACGTTTTGGTAGTAAAGCGTGTTAACCGATAGAACCACGAGGCAGTCCACACGAAATGCATAAGTCGTTCGATCCAAAGGGATCCCCCGCCCCGCAGTGAGGCCCTCCCCTCGGCATCTACCGGGAATCGGCCGAAGGTTTCCGAGAAGCGCCCGGCAACAGGGGCGGGGACGCCCGGGTCGCGCGCTAGAGCTACCGATATTCTTAGAACAGCCGGGAGCGGCGTTTGTCGTTAACCTACGACTTTCGAGTGATTGGTCATTGGCGGAGTTATACATATATAGATAGATAGATAAAATAATTTATTTGCATCTACACACACATTATTATAATATATTCTTTTTTACGTTATGTTTCGAATTTGCTATATAATATAATATAGCAAATTCGAAACATAATTACGTAAAATCTGTTACAAAGACGAACTGTTTAAATTAAGTTAGGGGGACACATATGAGGTTGATGGTTTAGGTTTATTGATAGTGATGAGGTTTTTACGCAGTCGAGAGCCACTGGGTTCGAATCTCGACTTTCTTTTAGGGTACTATATCCGGAGGGTGTAGACAGGACCCTAAAATAGAAATAGAAAATGTTTATTTGTCTTTACAATTAAGCATTAATGACACAATTACCGATTAAGGACAATTTTGGTAGTAAGTACCCGAAACCGACGTGCGTGCATGCATGCAACGACTAATGAATATTGATGAAGATAAGAGAACTGTCAGGATCGTGGCACGTGGCAGACTCTGGTCTCTGTCTACCCCTCCGGGATACAGGTGTGAGTTTATGTTATGTTATACTGCATAATAAGGCTCAATAACCACTTACACAACAAAACAATAATATTTAAGTGAACCTTATTCATTGCTCCCAAGGTATGTCGGAGTTGTGTAGGGTCTGATGACTTAGAGAGCTGATTATACATTTTGGTTTTGACAAGTGAGATTGATTGGGTCGCCAAGAGAACTTTCTAATAACTGGACCAGATATGAAAAAATGGCCGAAGCTTAATAAGCTCCATTCATTCTTCGTTGATAATCTTGGCAACAAAAACCCATGGGAACTATCAGTTTAATTGAAACTTGACTCTGACCCAGTCTCTGCCTACCCCTTCGGAATACAGGCTTGGGGATACCGCCGTTTAGCCAAAGTATTTTTCGCCAAATTTTACTTCCCAATAAACTTATGGCATCAGTTTCATTTCCCAAATGAAACTTTAGCAAGTTTTCATTTCGCATTTTATTCATTTGGTCAAATTATCATTTCGCATAATTTTACTGCGTCAAGTTTTATTTAGACAAACGTTTATTATGCTAACGTTTTATTTTGGCAAGTGTTATATAGCAAATAATTGTTCTGTTACCAGAAAAGTGGGTTAGGTTAGGTTAGAACTGCGACCCCCACAGACACCTACTGTTACCAGAAAAGTGGGTTAGGTTAGATTAGAACTGTGACCCCCTACAGACACCAACTGTTACCAGAAAAGTGGGTTAAGTTAGATTAGAACTGCGACCCCACAAAAACGAACTGCGACAAAAACCGAAAGTAGGTTAAGTAAGAAATTTTTTTACCTGTAAATTATTTGTCCCAGGTGAAACAAACATCCATGCAGTGTAATATTTTCGAAATTGGATACTTTTTGCCAAACGATACTTTTGACTGAATAATACTTGGTAAATGAATTTTGACCAAGTATTTATTTGGTAAACAATAACTTGCCATAATAACTTTTGCTAACTGTTTATTTGCTTTAAGTTGTTTTGAGAAATGTTTTTTTGCCAAGTGATAATTCGGGCAGTATATTTTTTATTTTGATCTTATTTTATATTTTTTTCTTAAAGCAGAAGTAATTTCTAGAGACTAATTTCATTTTTTCAGCGATTTGTTAAGTTTATTATTATAAATTATTTATTTAAAATATTTGAAAGGGTGACGTCATATTTTTCGAGTGCACACGCCGAAACGTCGCGCAAACTGTCACACTTTGTTTCTGTGATTTGCTGTCACAGACGTTTTTTTCACAGACAAGGAAATGATATGCATATGACAGTTATGACAGCAAGTCCTTTTTTTAAGTAACGTAGTGTTGCCATATGTTATGTTTATTTTAAAATGTGACGTCATCAGAAGGTCAAATAAAGGTTATTGTTTTTTGGCAAAAATAACGCTCATCATCCTTAATATTTATCTTAAATATAGAAAATATGGTTACTTAGATGTTAATCTCGAAATGGTTTTCGATTCAGCCCTCAAGAAAAAAAATAGTCTTTGCGAATTTGCGGAAAATAGTTTGGGAAGTAATACTTTGAGAAACGATTTTTGGCAATACATTAGTAAACCACAGGCTTGAGTTTAGGCATGTGCACGAAACATACGGTAGGTATATTTGGTTATATATGTCTCTGACAATCTTTTCGTTGTGGTAGGTATCTATTTTGCTTTCTGGCGAAACCTTACATTACGAATTCCTCTCTATGAGAAAAACAAAATCACCTAACGCCTGACTTAAAATTAAAGCAACAAATTCTGCAACGGTGTGTTCTTCGCGCAGTCGAGATATTGTAAGGCGCTACTTCTTTCTCAACTTTGAATGGAAATGTGAATAAAAAATTAACTCGGTAAAAGGAGGATTAACTTAGCAATTATTCTAAAGCTAGTTGCGTCTTTCCCTTTTCGTGCGCCGGCTTCAAGATGCAAAAGGCACGAAAAGTCTAGTAAATAATAATAATAATAACAATCACATAATCACTTGACCTGGTTCCAATCTAGGATACCCTGTGCTACGGTAACCAGGCAACGACATCACAAACATGGAAATACACCCAGACTGAGGCTTGTAAATTTTCGGCGCCATCATGATTTTTTACCAGAACTAATGAAGTTGCGACCGTCAATTTAATTTCAGGCGCACTGACCCGCTCTTATAAGGCAGAACTTTTATTTTTGGGGGTGCTGAGTTCTTACAAAAATCCCACCGCTAATTTAATAACTTTTCGGGCGTCCTTACAAGACAAATCTTTTATTTTTGCAGGCTCTGAGTTTTATGGAACTAAAGGAAATTGACATCGTCAATCTATAGTACATTTTCGGCTACAATCTATAAGTTTTATGAAAATGTCACTGCCCGCACCGGGCGGCCGCGGCCGGGCGGACAGACAGGCAGGCAGGCAGGCAGGCAGGCAGGCAGGCAGGCAGGCAGGCAGGCAGGCAGGCAGGCAGGCAGGCAGGCAGGCAGGCAGGCAGGCAGACGGACATCGGACATTGCGAAACTGTAAGGGTTCCTTGTCGACTTAAGAACCCCTTAAAAAACACTTAGTCTGTAGTAAATTCTCCCGCCTGTCCTCAAGACGGGTCTCTTATTTTATTTTCACAGAAGTAAATCGAAATACCTACCATCGATCATTTAGTTTACAGCCGCGCTGACGCGCGCTTTGCTTGGAGCAACGAGACATTTTGTTATATCTTTTTCGTCGCAATTTATCAGTTTATTATGACAATGTAAAGTACATTGCGTAGCGTAGCCGAGTCTTCCGTGACATCTATGGGTTGATCAACTTTGTAATCTACTTCGAATATTGTCATAGTAAAAACAGAATTGTTGTTCTGTGAATCTCGTCGAACAGTTATAATACACTCCTAGGGATCATCAGACTTTTTTTCTTGTAACCCTGTGTCTTCAAAAAGATTGAAAAACACTGAGGTAAAAAACACTAGGGGCTCATTTCTAGAGCTCTTTAATTAAGTGGCCTACATAAAAATAGCCCTTAGTTACCCTTACCTACCAACACGGTCACAGCGGGAGCACTCTATTTAATCCACTTTGGTAACATCTGCCTCACAACAAGACGGGAATAAGTTGAATGGCAAATGACTTGTCTCTAAGTTCGTAAAAAAAGCTTAGAAAAATGTTGTTAGCGAAACCCTATAAGTTTTATGTGGTACTACCCAGTTGGATTTTGAAACAATCTTAGCGCTACGGCATTGAAGTCAAATTCGTAATGTAAAGAGTCGATGTTCTGACCACAGGTTCTGACTGTACGTTCTTCCACAAACAGTACAGTCGACAGCACAATATCAATCTAACCCAACTATTACATTTTAAGTAGAAGAAAATTGGAATTTGCAATTTTAATTAATATGGTCAGACGCTTCCGGCAAAAATTCAAGTAAGTGATTCCGGAATTTATTTTATTTTATTTATTTGGTGTGCAAAACAGATCACAAGCATCACACGATATAAAAGTATGACATGAGTACTAAGTTGTGGTCTAAAGCATGCACACCCAACATCGCCACATGTAATTTAGAGTTTCTTAATAAAGTATTAAATTTTAGGGATAAGAATTTTTGATAAAACCGTACAACCTCAACCTCTTAAACTTAGCATAATGCGCGTTGAAGATATTGACTTCCGATCTAGTGGCCACAACTTCGTTAAGTTAATATTTAATGTGCTAAACTGCTTACGAAAGTATTAGTTAAAAAATATTCAAGACGTATTTGTATTGTAGTCTTCAAAACTGCTAATTTTAACTTAAAATATTGAAACAATTTTTAAGATTTATTGTACACCAGGAAAAACAAAAACATAAAATATTTACAAAGATTCTAGTACAATTGGCGGCCTTATTGCTTATAGCAATTTCAAGGATCATAAGTTATATTCGGAAACCTGTACTTCAAAATACATTTAAATATATCGTTAAATTTTAATGTTAAAAGTTACTCAGCGGTCGGTACTTTCTTCTTTCAGTGCCTCTTCTCTATAGAACAGTTTTACAATGGACGGTAACTGCACGATCTGCTGGATGACTTCGAATTCGTTCCACGTTTTTCAAGGGGACGTTCTAACTATGATGAACCACAAATAAAAATGCGTCATGTGAACAAAAACGAAAACGACATTCTACAGTAAATAATTAGCTCTTTCATTTCATATATGACACAGTAAGGTTTGCAAAACTTTTTTTTTTAAATGTTGTTTAGGACCTTTTCTAAACATACAAAACGAATCTGTGTGGATTTCGTCTGTGAATTTTTTTTCTATCTGACTGACATTTTTTCTGTTTTAAATAAAATAAAAACGTTGTATATTTTTATCACGCATTTTATTGTACATGCGTATGTGGTCCTTCGTAAACTGAGTTAAATAATGAAATAACAGTTCATGCAATAAAAACAACCGTCGTACGGTGGTGGCTGGCTATATCCGGTCGCCCGGCGGAACTTCACGCTATGCCATAGATAGCGTAAAAACATCATTGTTCAGCCTATGCCTGAATCAAATATCAGCCTATGTCTGATTCCAGCCGATGTCTGAGAAGAAACCAGCGAAATAAAGTGTGAATTCATCCATATTTCATCAACAAATATTTTGCAGAAGATAAAAAAGTGACGTTCGTGTTTAGAACATTCTCGATCTCATTTGTCAATGCCAATGGTTGTATGCCGATATTCAAAGTGGTACGTAAATAATAAAAGTTCGTAAAAGTCAGTAGAATATTGACTAGCAAGCACGGATGGACCATGCCAGCCCTAAATAAACTGAAACTAAAACGATCCCACTGTAAGTGCGTATTAACACAAACTGAAAACTATTTGAACAATACAGAAACTCCAATCCCTACAGAGGTTTTAGAAACACGTAAGGAGAGATTGATTAGTATCTTCAACGACTATGAAGCATTGAGCCTAGAGATAACATTCTTAGATCCCGATGATGCTGAAGATAAAGAGGCATATGAAAACAGATACCATGATCTCTTGGGGCAAATTAACTGCTTATTAAAACAAGAAAAGAGTGCCCCATCGCTGGAAGTAAAAGAAGAAATCAGCTCCACGTGCAAGTTGCCGAATATTGACATCCCGTGCTTTGATGGAAAAGACTTCACGAAGTTCAAGCCTTTCTATGAACTATTCATAGCTGTTATAGGTAACAACAAGTCCATAAGTGATGTCCAAAGGTTATTCTACTTACGGAAGTATTTGTTGGAAGATGCACTATCGCTAATTATTAACCTACCTCTAATTAACGAATCTTATGATGAGGCAATAAAGTTGCTGAAAAGGCGGTTTGATCACAAAGCTAGGTTGGTATCAAATCATATAGGTATCATTTTGGATGTCCAAACCATGCAGAGGGGAACAGCAGCTTCCATAAGATGTTTTATTTCCCAAATTCAGCAGCAGCTTCTGGCTCTAAAAAACTTAGATCAGCCCATCGATAAATGGGATATGTTACTGATCTCAATATTGACTAGAAAGTTAGATCCAATCACGAATCGTGCCTATCAACTAGATAGGGATCAAGAAAAGCTGCCTACTATGGCAGACTTTATGTCTTTCTTAGAAAAACGTGCAATGGCGTTAGAGGACAGCACTTAGGCACGTCCTTCAAAAAGTGCTTCCTATGAAGTTCCAAAGGTGTGTAATGCTGTCACTAAGACACCACCACCAGCATGCAAATTCTGTTCAAAAACAGGGCATGCGCTATATGGCCGCCCAGCTTTTAAGATGGCTCCTATAGAGGCTCGTCAAAGCTTTGTGAAAGAACAGGAGTTCTGCTCTATTTGTTTAAAAAGGCACAACGGTAAGTGTAAATACAATTTTAAATCCAAAACTTGCAAAGAATCTCACAACACTCTTCTGCATGGTGAAGAAATACAAGATGATAGTGCTGTGGCACTGTTATCAAGCAACGTCTCAACTAATATCTTGCTATCTACAGTCAAGGTAAAAATTATTGCTAAAAAAGGTGATTCCTGGTAGTGATGGCGCGGTGCGAGTTGTTGATGTACAGTTTAATAAGAAGGTGTACCGAAGGTCAAATAATAAGCTGTGTCCATTACCTATTACTTAAATGTTATTTCTGCCCGGCCCCAATTATGTTTAGGACCTTTTCTAAACATACAAAACGAATCTGTGTGGATTTCGTCTGTGAATTTTTTTTCTATCTGACTGACATTTTTTCTGTTTTAAATAAAATAAAAACGTTGTATATTTTTATCACGCATTTTATTGTACAAATGTACTAATTTGTCCCCCGAAAATGACGCTTATTTAAAAAAAAATTATTTACTTTGCACAACTGTATTTGGGTCATAGGATTACACCATCCTACCAAATTTCACCTGATTTGGTCTAGTCGATTCGGAGCAATTTGTCTGTGACAGACGGACCTGGCCGATCCTAACCTGACAGAAGCACGAGTAATCCTATAAGGGTTCCGTTTTTTTATACGGTGTACGAAACCCTAAAAAGTGTCAAAGCTTTCGATGAAGGGAATTTCTGAATGTTGTGGTGTAACTGAACGGCCGCTTAACTGGCCGCCATCTGTAGGTACTCTTAGGTTAAGAAATATCTGTGTAATTTTTATGTACAATAAAGTGTTTTCTATCTATCTATCTCTCTGAACATAAAACTATACACACCAAAAACAGAGAACAAAAAATGATAATCGTTTATATTTTTTGAAAGGTTTCAACAAATAATATTGTAGTTGGTAGAGACTTTAATATTGATGTCTTAAAAGATGATAGCTTCAAAACTATATCACTGCCTTCTAGACTTGTCAGTGGAACTTGCATCGACAATATTATACAAAAAAATGCCATTTTTTTCCAACAAGCACTTGAATTTGCACTATCCGATGATACGAGTACTTCACAGCTGCTAAAATTGCTAATAAAAAAAATGTGTACTCTAGATTTCTGGTACTTATGTCAAAATGCGTGATCTCTGTAAGGAAAACATGGAAAAAAATTGGCAATGCCTACAATGATTGTCATTTGTCGAAATCTATCAAACCAACGATGTGAATATTGTATACTTATTACAGTTTTCTGGAATTGTTTAAATTGTGACCTCCGTTTTCCAATAAAGTCGATAAAAATTGATTGTAATTTAAAGCTATGTACCTAAGTACCGTCCTAAATGTTTACAAATGCTGTGTATACCTTTAATTGGCATAATCGCTAGCCCTAAGTCACATTTATTATAAGTTTTGTTATGTTTGCGTGCTTGCTGTTGGTGTACCTAATAAATAAAAAATAAAAAATAAAAATAATAAAAATTAAAACTAAAAAAAATTCACAATGGATTTCTAGGCAATAAAAAAATGAGCTAAATCTAAAAGACATATTTTATGGCATTAAAGGCTGTGCAGCCTATAATGCCGCAAATAAAGTCAAAGTCAAAAGTCAAAAATTTTATTCACTATAAAAACAAAATGTTTACTTAATGAACGTCTAATCTGCTAGTTTCACAGTTAATAGATTATGCGGAGAAGAAGCTAACAAAGAAACTCCACATTTATTCTTTCAAGACAGTTTTGCTTAATTACCAGAGTTTTCAACTTAAAGTTACACTACACTAGATACAATCGTCCCCGTTAACATTATTTAAACACCAGACATATTTGTCTTCCAAATAATCCTTAATAGGCTTTTTAGCATAGAGTATGTTTAACACATTTTTTAAACCGCAGGTTTAAACTGGTAAGTCTAATATATCTTGAGGAATTTTATTGAAGAACCGTATTCAGTGCCCCAAAAAGGATGTATTAACTTTTGCAAGTCTAAAACGTGGAAATAACAATTTTTGTTTATTCCTAGTATCAATATTATGATGGCTACCAATATTTTCGAAATTGCTTATTTTGACTTAATCAATAAATTTATTGACTTGCAACCGCATACTGCGATCGCCAATCCGCCTGCCTAGCGTGGCGATTATGGCAAAACTCCTCATGGTTATGAAAACCATGTGGGAGGCCTGTGCACAGTGTTTTTATTGCCCCAAAAAAGTGACATCATCAGTTTATTGCTCTAATTGATTCAGCTACGTGTTTAAATGACACGAGTAGAACTCCCAGGAGTCCAATGATCATAGTTTTTTTTTTTAAGAAATCAAAAAGATTTCGTGACCTTCGTAGTAATAAAATAAGAAAAAAAATCCTGTAAAAAAACTATGAAGGCTTGAATGATCGTTGTATCCTGGGAGTTTAAAACTATTAGAGGCACATATTTAAGAGCTATTAATTTGTTGAAACTTTGCCTAATAACGAAGCAATAATTAATTTTATAGTTTTTGGTTTTTAATTTTTATTTATTTTTAGACTTTGAAGTAGAGCCTCTGACTACAACAAACTAATTCTTTATTATGAGTAGCACCTACGACAAAATTTGCACGTTCTAACAACGCGGTTATTTGGAGATATTTGTTTTTAAATATTTTGATCAGGGTTGTCACTCAAATCAACCTTCGATTTTATAATTGTTTGTTCTTACGTACCCGAAAAAAATAATATATCCGACTTTTTTTTAACACTAAAATGGATAAGCTAGCCATATAAACGTATTTTAAGAGCCAATACATCCTTTATTCAAATACATTGGTTTCCGTAACACATGCCATCTACCAGGTTAATCACACTTTTTGACTTATTCCTAAAATATTTCAGCTGTATCACATTTTTTACAAACAGATAGAAATAACCTATTTGCTCTTTTAAATACATATCTATCGCTCTAGCTAAGGTATGCTAAGGCATCTGCAGAATATGATCAGTTTAAAAAAAATGCAATTCCAATGAAGGGGCCTTTTTGCCTCAGCAGGGGCTTACCCAACCTGCTGGGTTGGATCCGGGTCCCGATCAGATCCTTTAATTTCAATGATGGGCCTTCGCAGACGCAGAAAGTTTTCAAAACGTCTGCCTTTGCCAGCAGCTGTGCAAAATCTTCTGCAGCCTCCTAAAGAAAGCGAAATACAAATGGCGGTGAAGATTCGTTGGATGTAGATGAGATTTTCAACGAGGAAGATGATTTTCCGGTCATACTGACACATGAAAATGACTCATTTGAGGAGTCCTAAAAAAACGGGCCATGTTTATGTGTACCAAGGGCTCCGCCGTACCATCATCATCATCATCGTCATCATCATCATCATCATCATCATCATCATCATCATCGTCATCATCATCATCATTATTATCATAATCATCATCATCATCATCAGCTATTTGACGCCCACTGCAGGACATAGGCCTCCTTCGTGGTTTTCATAACCATGAGGGGTTTTGCCATAATCGCCACGCTTGGCAGGCGGGTTGGCGATTGCAGTATGCAGTTGGAATCTCAGGAAGACGCTGCTGCCCGTCTCTTGGTAATTGATTTCCTTAGTCGCCTTCTACGACATCCACGAAAGGAAATGGAGTGACGCTATTCTTAATCCGGCGCCACACGGAATCATCATCACCACCACCACCTAACTTTCTGAGCCATCTATTTGAAAAAAACACTATTTGTACGGACCCCAAAATGCGTGAGTCTCATTCGCACTAAACCATTTTTTATTATATTGTGTTATTATATCACATAAAATATAAGCGCTACAATCACACTAACTTTGACAATTGTATGTATCTACGTTTTTAATATCAAAAGCAAGAGCAAAAACCAAAACCTGCAAATAAACACGATTGTTGTATAGAGACCTCCTTATTTTTATTATTTCATAGGTAATTCGCCATAAGACAAACATGTTGTAAGCCTTTTAAACTGGCTACCTATTAACATTTCAAAGATACAACCTTTAATGGTCGGGTAGACCGACGGACGAACAGACCGATAGACAGACATCGGAGGCAGAGTAATAGGACTCGCCCGGCAGCCTTTATTTACGGAACCCTAAAAAAGTAGTTAAGTAGGTACTTACAAAAAACATAAAACCTGACAACTTAAAAGCCATGATAAAAAAAATCGTAAACAAGTCACAAAGTGTAAATGAAATAGATGTTGACCTTTGTGATAACCCTGACTTGCATATTTGAACTTGGAAACAAATTAAATCATATCTCCAAATAACTGCGATGTTAGAACCTGCAAATTTTGTCGTAGGTGCTACTCATAATAAAGAATGAGTCTGTTGTAGTCAGAGGCTCTACTTCAAAGTCTAAAAATAAATAAAAAATAAAAACCAAAAACTATAAAATTAATTATTGCTTCGTTATTAGGCAAAGTTTCAACAAATTAATAGCTCTTAAATATGTGCCTCTAATAGTTCTAAACACCCAGGATACAACGATCATTCAAGCCTTCATAGTTTTTTTACAGGATTTTTTTTCTTATTTTATTACTACGAAGGTCACGAAATCTTTTTGATTTTTAAAAAAAATCTATGATCATTGGACTCCTGGGAGTTCTACTCGTGTCATTTAAACACATAGCTGAATCAATTAGAGCAATAAACTGAGGATGTCTCTTTTTTGGGGCAATAAAAACATAGTGCTGTGTTCTGCTGTGGGCGTCGGGTGGCTGATGATGATGATGATTGACTTGCAACTGTTAAGATGTTAGTTTCTTTAAAGAAATCCCTTAACCTTAATAAACAAAATCTACAAAATTATAAAACGAAAAAACTGAAAAAATATATATACATATATGATTCCACGAAACAAATAACGCAATACGTGTGAGAATAAACAAAAAACTACATGGAACATAATAAATAGCACAAAATTTGACTTACCGAACCAATCAATAGATGAAATTTAAATTAACGCCGTTTATATTTCTATTTATATCTATTTAGATATTAATTGTAATATCGGAGGATTTCAAAAATTTCTGCATTGATATCACAACTACCTGAACCTCAATTGTGCAATAACAAGCATGCCATTAAAAACATAAATTGTAAAAAAATCAAGTCTCTCATCTCAGTTCTTCTATCGTAAAAAGTCGTGAGATCCATGTAATACCAAGTCGGTTAATTTATTCAGTCCCTGCTTAAGGGTCCTTCTGGCAATATCTAATTAGCTTAATAAGTTATTATCTTATTAGCTTACCTAACAACATCTTACAGTGACCATATCAATATTAAAAATCTTTTATGTTATAAATAACTAGATTGACTTGGCCATCGCATGAAAACATAATGTAATGAGTAAAACAAGTAATACATATTATATTAAATTAGATTGTTTAGTGCGATTGCCAAAGATTTTTAATATTAAAATGGGCACTATAAAATGTTGTTAATCTTCTGTTAATTAATCTAATGGTTCAAATTGAATGACAAATGAAATATACCGTGTTTACACAATGCCTGCTTGGTTAATGAAAATTCAAGCTTCTAGTCTTATCTACAACGAAGTTATAGGGGGTCGAAAATGGTTTCAATTGCCTCGAGAAAAGGATGGTACGGCCGTGCCGCTTTTTTGTCCGGCTTGGCGGGCATCATGAATCCAGATGTATCCAGGACCGCATCGATGTTTATGTCTCCAAGTAGGTACACCGCAAGATGTAGGTACTAAAAATCATAAGAGCATTAAAAAGTAAAAAAAAAGCGTAGGCATAGATGACAATTATCCACAAAGGGGGTAAAATCAGTGGCAGAGTGTATATCTATACATTTCAGTCATATAATAAACATGTCAATAGAAGAAGGTGTGTTAACAAAAATATTACACTGTTGCACTTTTGACATTTTGCATTTTTTCATAAGTTTTTGAGAAGTTTCTTGCTAACGAACTATACAATTACTTTGACAAACCAGACATATTTGTAAATAAACAAAAAGGATTTAGAAGAAGCAAGACTATAAATCTAGCTATATATGAATTTCTTGACACCATAATGAATAATGTTGACAACCGAAGAGGTACGTACGCGCAATTTATATGGATATGACCCAGGCTTTCGACTTCTTAGATCACAAAAATATTTGAATAAAATGCGATGTAAGAAATTGCATCTCTAATATAGGCGTAGGTACCATAAAATTTTTTTTTTCGAAGTCTTATTCTATTTTATTGCACCGTTTTGGCGGCGTAATAAATATGTATATCAATGCTCTCTAGTACTTATCGTCTCTGTGCTATGCCGTAGACAGACAGACGGACAGACGGACGGACATGGCGAAACTATAAGTGTTCCTTGTTGACTTCGGAACCCTAAAAAGCATTTTGCCCGAAAGTTACTTATCGTGGGTTGGTGGGTTAACGCACACAAATATTCCCTGTGGCTCTTCAGAGATCTGGCAGCGCGGAACATCCTGGTGGACGCGACGGGCACCCTCAAAGTGGCCGACTTCGGGCTCTCGCGGTCCGGAGTCTACGTGCACACACGGGCCCGGCCCGTCCCGCTGCGCTGGCTGGCCCCCGAGGCCATCCTGCACTCGCAGTACTGCGCCAAGAGCGATGTCTGGGCCTTCGCTGTGCTGCTCTGGGAGATCGCCACCCTAGGTAAGAGATTCAGTTATCCCCCCCCATACAAACGAACCAAATGAGTGGCACTACCTACCATACCCATCAGACGATCGTCTTTCATCGTGCGCTGCGTGCCCTAACACTTGTGAGGACCTAACGATTGCAACTGATAACGCAGTCAGCATTGCAAAGTCGTATTCCTCAACTGTTTCATCATCAGCTATTTGACGCCCACTGCAGGACATAGGTCTCCTTCATGGTTTTCCAAGCTTCTCGCTCTTGTGCCGCCCGTATCCAGCGACTCCCCGCCACCGTAACCAGGTCGTCAGACCAGCTGGTGGGAGGCCTGCCCACGCTGCGTCGTCCGGTCCGCGGTCGCCAGGTCAGAACTATTTCACCCCAAGGGCCAACTGATGGCCCTTCGGGTGAAATAGTTCTGACCTGGCGACCTATGTGCCCCGCCCACGCCCAATTTCAGAAACTCGGGTTCTTCTGCGTATCTCCTCATTTCTGATTCGATCACGCAGTGAAACTCCTTACATAGCTCTCTCTCTTAGCTCTGCCCATAGTCAGCGACCAGGTCTCACATCCATCAGTGATCACTGGCAACACACATTGGTTATACACCTTTGTCTTGAGACACTGAGTATTTTGGAAGCGAAAATGTGTTTTAGTTTCCCGAACTCTGCCCATCCGAGTTGGATTCGACGAGTGATCTCTTTCTCGAAGTTGGACTTAACTGTTTAACCACTCGTCTGCCGCGACACAGATCTGTGTCCAACTTAGTATGGGCCATAACATAAAAGACTTTTAATAAGATTTGTTTTGCCATCGACACGCTAAGAAAAAGACCCATCAGACTAAGATACCGTCAAACAATTAGTCATGTTCCGGGGTGATGTATACCTATAGATATCACTTCGCCTAAGATATTACGTACTAGTCTGGCAAAGCATTCTCGTCACCCTATTGTGACAAAATGTGGCCTATTAGTGATGATGAAACAAATGCCGAAGAGCGAACCGTTCTTGGGTAAAAAATATACTTAAGCGCATCACCTCATACCATTTTTTAAGTTAACTAGGTCACAACACGTCATAGTTAACTTAAAAAATCTGTAGAGTAGGCTACGCTGTATACTTAGTATGTTCCTTCACCGTTAGCGTTTATTTAATAACTAGTAAAGCGCCCGTATGTGGCGGGCTTTAATCGAACCCTAGAAGTAACACACAATGTATTTTAAAGCACTCGGTGCAATAGCTAACCACCAGCTCAATACTCAGCCATCCCCATTCTCTAAACTTCCAGGTGGTTTCCCCTACGCGGAGCTGAGCAACCACCAAGTCCCAGCCTTCCTAGCAGGCGGCAGTCGCCTTCCGAAGCCCGCCCGCGCCTCTCCCAGACTTTACCAACTCATGATCACCTGTTGGGCAGAGCTCCCAGACGATCGGCCAACGTTTGCTCAACTAGTGGACAAATTACAGGCCCAACAGCAGCTGTATGTGGACTTAGACTGTGTGTTCCCTCCAGACGAAGATGACTTTTCCATGAGTGAACCTAGTAAATGAACTGTAAGGTTGTCAATCCATTCCCTGACAGATATTGATCGCTTTAGAATGAACCCCTCCACTACCAAGAGTGAACATAGTGTTGCTACAGAAAATGATCGTTTGGGTTGCCAATTGTTGGGTGCTTTTATCTATCCAACTATCAGTCAATTTAAGCCCAAACAGTTGGAGAATTACGGGCTCAACAGAAGCAGCATGTGAACACAGATTGCGTGATCTCTCCAGACAAAGGTGACTAGTTGACTACTCCATGAGTGATCTTAGCGTTGTGAGAGGAAATAAGCGGTTGGCAAGTCTACCAGTCATTTCCACTATTTGCTATTCAATGCATCTCGAGAGACGGCATTTCCATGACTGAACTAAGCGTTTCAAGCGTAAATGAAAGGTAGGGGTTGGCATGCCAACCACTAACAGATATTGGACACAATATTGTGCCAAGTAGTGAAGACGACTCGAAAGAAGTGGAGATAGACCAACGTAAACTTTGATTGTTTGTTCCCTCCAGATAAAGATTTTTTCATAAATGAGTTGTTTGTCGTGGATGACTGCGACTGAAAGATAGGATTTCCAACGTATCATATTTTGGGCTATTCGACGACCATTCGGGTCCAACTATCATTTATCTTTCACCAAGCGGGTTAGCGCGCTAATACACGGGCGGCACGTTGCGAACGACAGTGCCAACTGCAGCCGTCGACACTCATGGGCGGCAGCCGTCAAAGCGTCAGCGGCAGCTTTTGACACATGTATACCGCAGATTTTCTACGCTGACATGTCGGCGACTGCAGTTCGCACTGTCGTTCGTCACGTGCCACCCGTGCATTAGCGCGCACACCAAACCTACCTACTGCCAAGCTGGCTTTCATTGGCATCCCTAGTAAATCATGCGTTCCCAAAGACTGATATTATATGTTATACAAAGTTACCTAATTATTTATTGTTCGTTATTGTTAATGGTACGACTTTGTATTAAAATTATGTATTTTTACTTTACTCTTAACTCCTTCGATTGCACCATATAAAGGTGTTTTGTGGAAACCCTGATCTTTCGGTTTTCGTTCTCATCTCCATTCGTAAACTGGGCTATCACGGTTCAACTTTAAAGTATTTGAGAATTTATCAATCTAAATATTGATCAAGAATTATTCGTACTACATTTTCCTTTTCTTCCTATGCCTCTCGACTGATGAACGTTGGTCGTCAGCTCTCCATATTCTTCTTCATTTCTTGCCAAGCGAAACAGGTCTTCAACGCTGACTACATATCTGTCCGTTTCCTAATGTTACTGAGGCACCACTTCTTTCTTCTTCCAACCAACTCTTCCCCTCAATTTTGCCCACCATAATAACTTGAACAAGTCGGCACATGCCCTAGATAACAAATTTTCTCCCTTTTTATACTCAACATAAGCTATCTCGAACGATTGGCGAGTCTTACCTAATTAATAGAAAAAATGGCTAACATTATACAATAACCGCCCGGGAGCGAGCCATGCTAGGCCTCAGACAATGGATAGAGTATCAAAACGTTGCAGACGAAAATCGGCCATATTGGTGAACGACTCTCGGGTCCGAGTGGCGGCCGAGGACCGTACGGTAGACCAACAGCCCGACGTCGCTCGGTCGGACGTTGTAGTCAAGTCGGCAGAGATCGTCGGATGCGGATGGCGAGAGATTTCGAAAGATGGAGTTATGGTGAAAAGCCAGCAGTGGGCAGACGTAGGCTAATATGATGGGATGAGCACATTATCGCAACAAAATTTAAAAAAACATAAATATAAAGTAGTGGCATTTTCAGCCACATAACTGGCACGCAGACACACACCCAGTCACAGTGATAAGAAGATATCACGGAAATGGAATTGTTATTTCGATTTTTTTTTATTGAAATTAAAATGAAAAAAACTTTATTTAGAAAAGGGTTAAAAGAGTGGTTACTCGCTCCCAAACTAGGATTCCCTGTGCTATGGGTAGCCAGGCTTCTTCAAAAATACATAATTATATGTGTTTTACAATAGTTACTAATAGCATCTAATATCTGAACGTTCTTATACCGTAACGCAAGTAACGACTACAAGAAACAACACAAATAGCAATACCAGCTTACGCTATGCTAACGCTACTTCTCTTGAGTGAATGCATTGAAAACGAGAGGCCCAAACCCTGTCGGAATCCTTACGTTTGCGATAGCATTTAGTATGGAATTTGACAGTTAGACCATTGGAATCGTTCAGGATTTGGGGCGTGTAATATAGGCGCAGGTAAGTCAGGCGTGATAGTATTATCGACCTTGCTTCGTTATCAGTCTATTAAGGAAAGTAGCGTAAGCATAACAAAACAATCGTGTTAAAAAAATATATGTCTTAGATATTTTATGAATGACCCTAATAAGGTACCATTTGACACCAGTAAATATCGTTACCTGTTTCGGTTATACCTTATATTTTTTTAAGAAACTTACCTACCTATTTCAGGTTTAGTACACATTCGTTCCGCTCAATTTGAAAAGAAAATGAGAAACGCATGCTTGCCATTAATTTATGAAGGTGAGCCAATCCTTTGTTTTTCCTTTTGCAAGATATTTTTTTGTGAAATACCTACATGCTTTGCTTTACGGCTTACATCCCAAAAGTAAGTTTTTACCTCTCCTGTCTAGTTGTGGAAAAGTAGTCAACATGACTAGGTTACTGTTACGACTGTCGTGGATTCGATACCTAGTGCACTTCTATACGGAAGCTTCAGTGTGGTTTTTCTACCCATCAATACAAACACAAAAATCAGATCATAAGTACAATGAAACCCTGAAATCTTTGAAGCCGTATTTAAAATCACCAATCCGCAGAGGACACGCGTCTCTCTCTCTCTCTCTCTCTCTGAGAGATAGTCTGTGCCGTGAAGTGAAAAGTATACATAGGCTGCTTATTTATGTGAGAACATGGTGCTGCGGGGTTTATACAAAGAGGTCTAATTTCAAGGGCTAGCTAAAAAGAAGTCATTCATATTGTTTTGTCCGTGAAGAGAGATCGAACCTCATTTTCCACCTGCGTAGTTTTGACAAACCTAACGCTACCATATGACAGATGGCTTTAAGAATACATCGTACTTCGATTCCAGTTTATTTTTTGTTTAAATATTATATATGTATACCTATATGATATATGTATACCTTTTTGCTTTTTGCAGTGCACCTGTCAGTCGTCATCCAGCTAACGCTCCTAGACATTCTAATATCCAAGTCAAACTGTGCAAAGTGGCCGGACCCGAAAAACGATCCTCTAATCTTCGTTGACAACCCTATAGAGGCCAACATGCCTGGCCATTGGGTGCCAGGAAGCATTGTGAAAGTTATACTCCAAGGTACTACTACCAGAAAGCCCCCATATACAGTTAGACTAACGCGTAAGCGATCACCGTCGACGACTAAGCAAATGAAGGTAACAACAAGGCCGACAACCACCACAGAAAAATCAACTACGACAAAAGCAACCACGACAACTACGGAAAAACCAACCACGACTACTACAGAAAAACCAACCACGACTCTGACAACAACAGAAATGCCAACAACGACTACAACCACCACTGAAAAACCAACTACTACAACCACAACAACCACAGAAAAACCAACTACAACACCAACAATCACCACAGAAAAACCAACAACAACAACTACCACAGAAAAACCAACTACAACAACAACCACTACGGAAAAACCAACTACTACCACAACCACTACAGAAAAACCAACTACTACAACAACAACTACCACAGAAAAACCAACTACAACAACAACCACCACAGAAAAACCAACTACTACAACAACCACTACAGAAAAACCAACTACTACAACAACAACTACTACAGAAAAACCAACTACTACAACAACTACAACCACGACTACTACAACCACCACCACTACAACTACAACAACAACTACGAAACCAACTACTAAGAAACGGAAGAAGGTTAGACCGGATTCGCATCAGAATAGACCCCTCAGAGGTGGTTAGAGATTTTGTACCCATTTAGCGTCATTTTTATACAGGCTCTACCCATAGGAAGACGAATATTGAATACGGGTAACAGAAAAAATCCGACAAGGCACGTGTCCACGTGTGACCAAAAACAAGGATGAGACACGGACCATGTTCAGCCCTCTAAGACTCAAGTTGTCTTATCTTAGCTTATCTTATATAAACTGAATCCGAGGAGTGTTTTGAGGAATCGTATTTTTATAAGACTCGCTACAGATTTACGGGTGACATTTAAATGATCAGCGAAAAAATACCTATGATCATCATAGATCTATGGTCGATCATCATAGGTTTTTGCGAGTTTTACTCAGTCACTATCAAGCTGCGTTCTGTGAAACCCACAATGAATACCGATAGACCTCCTAACTTGAACAATTCGTAGTACTGTCGCCAATACATCAACCATTACATTTTAGTTGCAAAATCGCCTGTAAGCTAACTGAGTAGAGTGCATGGATTTAAAGGACGATGTGCTGTCAACTGTAGCTTCGGTAGTCTTTTCGTACATTTTGGGCGAGTTTGCAGCCGAATGTAAAGGGTTAGCCTGCTGTCAAATGTACTTTTATCACAGTAAGATGGACCATTGCTGCATGCAATCGTCTGCCGCATTATGATCATACCAATGATCATTATAATTATAACACCTTAATGATGATGATCATTTAGGTGTTTTAATTTACACAAGTTACAAATTTTACTTTGTACATATCCCTTTTTGTAGTTTTATTTTTATTCTTTTAGTAGGAAATTATTTAAAAATTGTTTTAAGTAACATATGCTAAACACTAATCAGTTTGTAAATAAATTAACAATTTTTGATTGAAAATATAAAATTAATTTTCAATTCTCAACAGGTGCGTCCTTACCCACTTCTAGTGACGTTAGCTAACCCAGCATCTCCTACAAATCACGATTACGAATAGTAGATTCTATCCCTGATCACATTAGATCCCTGATCTGCTTATTTTACGTTTTTTGTACCTAACAAGGACACTAAATCACATGTGCGCGCCACTGCAGGACACAGACAGTGATAGTTAAATGAGACGGACCTTCACTTAGACAGAGCATGGGCTTGATCGACATGCATGCCCACCGCTGCACCACGGTGATTTCTGATGAAGACTTGGGTATCCAAATACTTCGGACACTCCGGTTTTGTGAATTTGTGAGTGGCTCATACAGACTTTTCACACGATGCAAAAAGATAAGCGCCTGTCTAAAATGATTCGGCAACGGTGATGTTTCATAACATTGCCAAGAAATGGTGATTCAATCTGCCATGGGGCGAGTCGTGCATCTAGCTAGCTCTTATCTTACAAGTCATAAGTCCCAGAACAGGGCCTAAATTCTATTTATGAATTGTAGTACCATAACACTGCATGAACGCACCGATGTCATTTCATTTGTGCTTCTAATCTACGCGCGTGTCAGAGGCCATAATCATGCATGGGTTGGGTCAGTGTTCAGTCAGGATAGCACCCGAAAACCACTTCATAGTTAGTTCATCTTCATTTTAATTATTTTTTACACTACACTGCAATACAACTCTCAAACATACAATTCTCCAGGGAGAAAAAGCAGCAAAAAACTCCTTGCGGACTTCTCATTATTTTTCACTCATTCTGCTCGAAATTATGCATTTTGATGCCCAAATTTCGACCCAAAACACGCTATTGTTGTTCAAGCTAAGATGCATCAAAGTAAATAGACTCCAAATTGGGTTTTGAATCTATTTACCTTTAGGTAGTACCTTGAAGTAAATAGACTCAAGATCCAATTTTGAATTTATAATACTAATGCACTCATTTACTAAGAATCGGACTTCTCTTTTACTCTTGAGGATTCGTCCTATATCTATTTCGCTCCAACCCAAGCAATAAGTTGTAAAACCGAGTTTGGAACTACTTACTGAACTACCAAACTCTTTGCTGCAAAACTTTTAAGTACCTACCTATCATCATCAACCCATTATGTCCCCACCGAGGGGCACGGGTCCCTTCCCTGAGGAAGGCATAGGCCATACTCCACCACGGGGGCCAAGTCCGGATTGGTGGAGGCTTGTAGACTAGTGGCTCGTCTACTGTCAGAAGTTGTCAAGCCGCCCTAAGGCCGATATTCAGAAACACAGCGTTGAGCGTCCATCTTTCTTGTCTAAATTGAATAACAAAAACAATTGAAAGTCGATATTCAAATGTTTCACATTTTTTAAAAAAAGAACATCATAGAAACCATTTGAAAAAAGTTTCATTCGAAAACCTCAAACCATGAAGATTCTATGTCAATTCAAAGAACCTATTGCAATAAAACGGCAATTTCATACTTTAACCCCTAATATATAAGACCCAACTACCTCACGACTCCTCGAGTCCTAGTTACTGTTCGCCGACTGCCCACACTAAAACAAACGACAAGAGTCTACGATCCAAATGGTCATTTAATTGCCATTGTTTGTCAAGGATACGAATTCTTTGTGAATCTGTCATTCCGTCCATTTTGGAGAAAGTTACGGCACGAAAAAAACTCAAATAAACCAGCCAAGTGCGAGTCGGACTCGCGCACGAAGGGTTCCGTACCATTATCTATACAACATTAGACACAAGGATTAAAAAAACAGCAAAAAAACACGTTTGTTGTATGGGAGCCCCCTTAAATAATTATTTTATTTTGTTGTTAGTATTTGCTGTTATAGCGGCAACAGAAATACATAATCTGTGAAAATTTCAACTCTCTAGCTATTACGGTTCTTGATATACAGCCTGGTGACATGACAGACAGACGGACGGACGGACAGACAGACAGCGAAGTCTTAGTAATAGGGTCCCGTTTTTACCCTTTGGGTACGGAACCCTAAAAAACAGTGAAAAGGAAGAATGCAAGCGCCGCAAAAAAGTCGTTGCTAATGGAGCGCCACTGTCAGAAACTATTTTCAACCTTAAAGCCTAATAGGAAAGCCTCTAGTAATTAACCAAAGATAAGCGATAATAGAGTTGAGAATTCATTGAAGTTTGTTGGAGCATAGCGGTGGTAGCTTGCGTCAAAAAAAAATCTCAAGCATCTAGAGATGTTTTATGGATATCGATACAATTTCATCAAGTCCTTCGATAATAACTCCTTATGTATCAGTCGATTTGATGTGTCCCGTTTAAAATCTGAAAATTTTACTATGAATTTCTATTTTTTAATCTACCTGGTTTTTCTTAAGCAAGGCTTTGCAAGTACGAAACCTTACGTACGGACCCAAAAATCGAGGAAACTCGGTTAAGTACATTATAATTCACCATAATTTTAAATTTAGTAAAACTTAGTCGCAAACTACTGATAAAATGACAATGGTCAGTGGTCTTTGCCTACCCATCTCATTCCTACTCACGCTTGAGTGTATATATGTGTGTAAATTATTTAATTAGAGCAAAGTGATGTAATGAACTTTAAAAAAAGAGGAGGTCAATTCGACGATTAATTCAACGCATATATTTATTTTTGTACTACCTCATGTACAAAACCTATGTTACCTCGCATGTTTGTCAAATGTTAACCGATCTCGATTATAATTTTTTATACAAAAGATTGTACTTTCGGGTTACTGCTATTTTAATTTGAAGAAGATCGTCGTTTAAAATATATGGAACTCTTCAATGACCATCAACAAATTAAACATAATTAATGCAGTTCATTAGTTCACCGACAAAATAATTGAAACGTTTTAAAATTTTAAATAAATACTGACTTTTATAAAAGGACAGAAATAACATTAAAATAGACGTGGGATCTTTAATACCAAGTACATTTTGGAGTCAGTACACAATATTTATTAAGATTGGCTGTGCAACTCATCCAACTTGACGCCGACCCCAAAATATTATAAATTCTGTTCATATTTCTAACATACATTGTAAAACGCTACAATACAAAAGTTACGTTGTTTATTGCAAAGTTACCCGTAGAACTGAACAGCGTGCAAGCATGGGAAAATCAATAAATTAACCACTGTGCCAAAATTAAGCTATACTTATGTAACCAAATATTTTTTGCACTCACTGGTAAAGATAAACAGCATTTTTCTCTGTCACATGCGTTGCTATCACTATGTCTATTTCAGGCTTGATACATTCATTGTTGTTTACGAAGTTTAAAAGAAGATTAGCTAGAAAACAATCCATTTTTAATGCGTAAAACATTTTCGTTACATACTTGTGGGAGCAAACAAGAAAGAAAAGAAAAGCGATTGTTTTGTGTAAAACTGGACCAGACCTGACGTCTTAACCGTCATATTGCTTAACGCTTTCATAAGAGCTAACTAGCGCCGTCAATGAACAAAAAATCACATCTTCTTTTACAATCCGTTTTTGCAAAAAAGTGAACAACAAAAATGTCTAACAGCAATTTTTAGAACAGATAAAAAATTAGGTTCAGGCCGTTTTTGGCGTAAATTAAATTGTGGGCTAGGTTCATGGCCCTAGGTTCTAAGTTGTAGGTTCTAGGTAGCTATCACTAATACAGAAAACTGTCTCGTTCACTTTTTTGGAAAAATGGATACAAACGAAGATAGGATTTTTTTCATTGGCGGCGCTAGTTAGCCCTTATTAGAGCCTTAAGCATTGGGGCCGACAACACGATTATCAGATATTGACCACATGCATCACAGTTTATCGACAGCAAAAATCTTTATGCCCCTCACTATTCTTAGGCCGCTCGGCTTGCTCGCTCCTCGTTTGTTGTCTGTCTTTTTCTTTCCCCAGTTGAATTTGGAATATTGCGCGGTGTGGTTGTGTCGCTCCGTTCAATAACTTTGCAACCGCGTGCTTAATCTTCAACAAACAATTTTTTACCGATTTCACGTGTTTTTTTTAATTAGATATTGCATAAAACAGTGTCTATGGACTGGAAAGCTAATGTGCAGTGCTGAGGAACGCTAAAGAAACCGTTTCCACGGATATTTTTAGCCTATAAGTGACTATACTAGAAGTGTGTGTTGTCAAAGAGTATTTATTTTTGTGATGAAGCTTGGGGGCTTCTGTACACATGGCCAGCCTTTCTTTTGATTTCATAGTGTTCTAGCATGGTGAGAGAAGACGTGGTTTGTTTGTTAGTCTATTAGAAGGGCTGTAACTTGTAGGAACCATGGCTGTGATGAACATCGGTCTGTGTGCTGTGCTGGTGTTGTACCAGCTTTCGTCGGTGCTTACTGAGGAGTTCTCTTCAGATACCAGAGATCTGATAAACGGTAAGTCGAAGGATTGAGTAACTAAAGCATTACAGAGCATTTCCGTGTTAAATTCGCACAGCGCCTAAATGATTAAATCAGGAGGCGGGGTTATCGCGTCGGGGTCAAAGATGTTTTGGTAAATTTTACTGGCATTTTAATTAGGCGTACATACATACCTATATCTTGTTTGTGATCGTCGGGTGTTTGTTTTGCGACCCCTCGGTTAGTCTCCTAACCTCAAAATCTGCTGCAGAATTTGGGACTCGCTGAGGTATTTCACCCGATCTGGCGAATTTTAGGTTAGGGTAGCCTTTTTAGCGGTTTATCAGTATTTAAACTTCTAGATTATGACTTTGAAAAGAACAATTAAAAACCATTATGGTGGCCTCTACAGATTAAACTTTGGCATTTGGTACTCTATGGTTTTGTGGACATATACCTACCATAGGTGTTATGTCCGGCAAATAACTTGAAAATACGACTGACTTCGCATAGTCGTTTTTTTGGTCCTCACAGCCCGGGGGCCGCGGGACGTGTGTGACTTTGAGTTTTTCGGAATTTAGTCAGTCCAATAATGACACCTAAAATTTTTGCGGATATTTGTTCAAGGTATCAGCCGGATATTAGGCCTTTACTGTATAATAATTGCGGTATAGTACAAAAAAGTGTAGTACTTAGAAGTATGAATGAAGTTAGAATTTAACCTACTAGGTACCAAATAAATAAAATATAAATAAATAATAAATTCCACACAACACAATCACTTGTCCTGGTCCTAAACTAGGACAACCCTATGGTAACCTGGCAAGGACATTACATCACAAACATGGAAATATACCCAGACTGATTTGTATCACCCATTTGTACAAATCAAATACCTACGGCGGCCTCCAGTGGGAATTGACCCCACCACCCCTGTTTGGTTGTGAAGCGCGTTAACCACTAGACTATCGAGGCATAAAATTAAATAAATAGCTACCTACCTAGGTAGCAGTCTAAAAACGAATGAACCCTGTCGAGTATGACTTGTTAGATACTGACTGACTGTACTGTAGAGACCTCCCGCGTTTCGTAAAACTACAATTCATAGTTTATTATGACGATTCGATGTACATTGCGTAGCGGAGTCTTTCTACTCGTCAATGTGTGGGTTAATCGACTTTGCAGTTCATCGAAATGTCATAGCAAAACATCAATTTCAGTTCTATGAAATAGGCCCGGCCATCAAAATGCACGCCGGTATATTTTGAAGGTACATACATGGGTTTTAGATATCAGACGCGTGGAGACAAAGATAGGAGGGTCCACTGAAAATATTATAATGCTATGTAATACTGATTTATTAGCATTTCTTAAACTTTCACAAAACTTACACTGTTGTAACATTTCGTACATTTTGTAGCAAATCATATAAAATTTGAAACGTTCCGCATTTAGTCGCAAATAATACACTTTCGTAAAATATCAACTTTTTTTTATTGTTAGTCCACTTTTTATCATAATCTTAAAAAACTTATATATGTAATGCTCTCTTTTATCTAGTTACTGCCCACTTTGTCATTGCTGTTTCTGTAACATTTTGTCCGGTATACAATAAAGAATATTCGTATCTTATCTTACTGTACCTAAAAAGCGAAGCAAAAAGACAGTCCTCTAGAAACGTCTAAACCACAGTCTAGACAGAAACTCGCAACGCGCTTATTCCTTCATAGCTATACTCATGGTACAGCGGTGGTAGCCTCGTGGGTAGAACATCGGACTCGGAAGCGAGAGACCCAGGTTTGATTCCAAGTGCGGGCATGTACCTATGACTTTGTTTTCTAAGTTATACATTTGTGAAGGTATAGTAGCAATACCACTCGCTAATTGTGAAGGAAAACATCGTGAGGAAACCTGAGTGTCTGAGCTATTCACATACCTCAGCGCTTGAAATCGCCAATCCGCGGTGGGCACGCGTGGAGATTAAGCCCATACCTACTCTCTCCCTGAGAGGTCTGTGCCCAAACAGTGGGACGTATATAGGCTGCTTATGTATAGGTACTAATGGTTGAGGAACGAGTCCCATAAAGTGTCCCATATTCCATGACCCATCCACCCGACTAATTCGTGCCCTCGAACGCGACGATCGATTATTATTGGAGCTAGGTACCTATCTACTTAGCGAGCACTCTATCGGACTTCCTAGGGTGATAAAACCGGCGCCGCGAGTCGGCCTTCGCCGCGCTCCGCGCCCCGTCTGCTGGAGCCGTGAAATCTTAAGGCCCTGAACTAGACTCCACGGTTGATAAATACGTAGATTATACAGAAACACCCTGCTTACTAACTACAAAGTATCCTTGGAGTCGGCGTGTTCAGGGGGTTCAGGGAGTAACACAAGCGCCATCAACCGAGGAACAAAATCATATCTTACAGATCAAATTTGCAAAAAGTGTCGGTACAATCTCTCAATCATGTTAATAGTGATTTTTTGGAGTAACCCTGGACCGCCTTAGGGTAATATTTCTAGGCTTTATTCGGAAATCTCATGTTGGGGCGGCGCGCACGCTAGAAACCTAGGTAAGATTAGATTAGATCAGTAAGATTAGATTATTGTACTTAGGTACCCACCAGAAAAAAAAAACCAATTTTAAAGTAGGTTAGGTATGATTATAGAAAGTCAGACTGAAAGGATCTAAGGCAAGCCTAGGTACTGAATCCATCCATTCTGCGCCACTGCGCCAAGTCAATGATTACTAGTAGATGCTAGTAGACAAAAATACTGCAAGAGATAGATATAGTCTCATACTCTACTCTGAAGCGTATAATTTGTAACTTAAATGTAGTTTGGCTGTCGATTATTATATGATAGAAGTCTGCTGCTTTGAAAAAATCCTGTATATTGATTTCGTGATTTGATCGATTATGTCGTATAATTAGACCGCATAATGTGTAATAAGTTTCTATCCACAGTGTACTCTCTCTACATAACTAGTTACACACACAGAGAGTCTAACTTCGCCGGAACTTGCGTAACAATAGTAGGTAGGTACACCTGAGGATATTATAGTGAGTCGGGTAAGCTTAGAGTATCTAGCCCTAAAAAAACCGGCCAAATACGAGTCGGACTCGCGCACCAAGGGTTCCGTACAAATTTTTAGGTAGGTGCTTAGTCAGGAATCGAGTTTTTTCCGAGCTTTCCCCGAAGTGTACAATTGGTTACATTACTTGGAAAAAATATATCGCCCAAATGGGCACCTCCCGAGTTGATGCATAATTGCGCTCATTTTTCGGCATTTTTAATTGTTGCTCGCAAAACATCTGGCTTCAAATTGGCGATTTCTTCTTCCACGTTAGCTTTCAAGTCTTGCAAGGTTCGTGGTTTGTTGTGATAAACGCGAGATTTTAAAAAGCCCCAAAGGAAGAAGTCTGGTGCTGTTAGATCTGGTTATCTAGACGGCCAGTTCAAATCCAAAACGGGAGATCAATCGACCTGGAAATTGGTGTCTCAAAATCTCCATTGGGCATTTGAGCGATATACATTTTTCCAAGTACTGTAACTTTTTATGAAAACAGAGCTCCTTTTCTACATTTATAACAAAATGCCAGCTAATTCAAATTATGATATTACTTTTGCACCACCTTGTGTAAGACGATATTACCTACGTGCCAAATTCGAAAGTGCCCTATAAATTTTGATTCCCTTGAGTGTTGAAATATACGTTTTTTGCGGCATAAACGGCCATATCTTTTTTTTACGTTGCGTTAAGTTTCATTTTTCACAGCTTCAAGGGACTGTAGATCTGAGTAAGTATATGGTTTTAATTTCAACCCGATATCTCCACGCGTTCCTGAGATAAAAGGTCTTGACAGACAGACGGACGGGCGGACGGACAACAAAGTGATCTTATGAGGGTTCCGTTTTTTGCTTTTGAGGTACGGAACCCTAAAAACAGAACAGTCACCAAAGTCAAGTTAATGCTCACGATCCTAGAACTCAGGCAAAACTCTAAGCTCTCTGGCACAGCAAACAAACAGGAGCCAGCATGATTCACAGTGGCATGCCCATTCGTGCCGCTATCGTTTCACGCACTGTGAATTATTGGCTGGGAGGCGTATTTGCAATCCACGAAACAGAGTTGGCCGGTTTAAAAACAAAGTGAACTCGTATTTAATTATGTGTTTTGATCTGTTAGAGCTGATGACTTAAAGAAGAAACAGCACACGTGGGAGGATGTCACTGATCACTTTCTCTCTATGAGTGACACTTCCAATGCACTTCCACTGTGGGATTGACGCTGATAACGTTCGACTGGGAATATCACTTCAAGTAGCAAAAACGCTACCAAGCCAGGGCCTTGTTTCATAAGGTATGATTTAGTAATAAGCTTTCAACACTCAGTCATTTGCCCGAACCGATCAATCGTGAATTTGTGACGGAAAATTCAGGCTGAAGATTGTAACGGACCTGCCTGTGTAGCATACTCACAACATATAAGACTGAAAGGAGGGGAATATTTGAGAAATAACGAGTTAGTTAAATAAATTGAACTTATATCCAAAGAATAACAAGCGGTCGGAGCCGGCACCGAAAATCTTAATCTACCCGCTCGTAGATGCGGGTATTCGCGCAGAAGTTACTTTTTTCCTGGACAGAGCGGCGCCAATACAACATCACGCCACCCGACTAAAACCAATAAAGATGATACTTATTTATGAACCCGTACTATTGTTTCACGTGTCAGGTCGACTGGTGAAATCTGAGTGAAATCATATAAAAAGGCCGAGGGCCAAACGCGCGGGACGATTCCAGACTAGAGAATTGAACAGTAAATACATCCGTTACGCTCGTAGGGAAATTCGCCGTTTTCAGCGAATTTATTAGCATTAGGGAGTTTCGTTTGCATTTAAATTCGAAAATAGGAGAGTGGCTTTGGATTTGTTACCTAACATCACCTGTGGGCATTGCGTCCCAGACTATCAGCTCTGGTGTGAAGTTTCAGGTTTAGAGTTGCTCTCGAAGCTAGGGAGTTGATTTGAAAGTAAAAGTGTTAAGGTTAGACACGGTTTTCGGTTCCTGAATCTTTCGTACATTTAGCTAGAAGTTTTCCGCGTAAAATAGGGTTTTCAGCCTTAGTAATTAGGGTAGCTTTCGCGTAATAAAATGTGAACTAATCCTTTTTCTCCACAGTACTACGTTTATGGGAAATAAATTTGTACAAAAGAAAACTCTCGGTGGCAAAGGTATGCTAAGGATAGTCCGTGTGTCCAGCCTTTGTCAAATAACCAAGGCTCGGTGAGGCCACACGAGGTTATTCGTATCATGCTTGCGTCATAGCTTTCAGAGTTTTGTTCGAATTTAATTCTACTTATTACTTTAACTTAATTCCACTAGCTAGTGGTAATTGAGTTTCAGTATACAAACGTGTGAATTTAGAGCGAATTCACTTGGGGGCCTTAAGAAGTTTAAATTAATGGACTAAGGAACCCAAAATCTAGCTCTGCTTACTATGCTACGGCTGAATCTGAGTCTGCTTGGGTCGAAAGGTTTAAAGAATCCCTTCACCGGAGGCGTTCCAAATTTAATTTAGTAAAAAAAATAATTATTATAATATTAATTTTGAATTGAGATAATTAGAGATTAATTATCTTGTTTCGAGATTGGGTTAAAACGCTTCTTGTGAATACGGTGTTA
Source organism: Yponomeuta malinellus (assembly GCA_947308005.1). Taxonomy (NCBI): domain Eukaryota; kingdom Metazoa; phylum Arthropoda; class Insecta; order Lepidoptera; family Yponomeutidae; genus Yponomeuta; species Yponomeuta malinellus. The sequence continues at coordinate 5,247,191 of OX371006.1, read as the reverse complement.
GATCTTCTTCCGTTAGCATTCGTGGTGTAGCAATTTTCCCCCTGCTTACCCTGAGTGACAGACGATTCTAGCCCTCTGGCACTTTGCACCCATAACATATTTATGTATTATATTTCGTATATTCTTACCTTGCGGGTGGTTACCGAACCCATAAAACCACCCGCGCATACACATCCTAGGCTACACACTCTGGCCGGCCAGAAAGTCTGAAAGCTAACTGTGTCAAGTTACCGAGTGATTTGAAACAGTCTGGGTTTCCGGAGTTAGGGAGGATAGAAGTAGGAAATAGATGTGACTAGGGAGACACCATAGGCACTCACACATATACACGATTAAATGTAAATGGGGTTTGCTTTGCTGAAACAATTGATGGGTGGTTAAATTAGCTTACGGGGTTGGGAAGAATTAGGCAGGCTCCCCCTTTTCTTTCAGGGTATCCCGTTGTATGATGAGAGCGTAAGTATTTCCCCGATTCCCCACCTTAGCAATGCGGTCATTAAGTAGGACAATAAATAGCGATTTATTTCCGTACCAAAAAGTAAGTAATCCAATAGCTTTATTTTTCAATATTGACAGCAATATTATTTTGTAACGTCCTGTGCAAAGGTCTAACATTAAATTCCGTTAAAATAAATAAGCTCTGACAAAATTCTATAAACTAATTAAGTAAAAGCTAAAGTAGACAACCAAATTTTAATTATTCAGAAGTGCCAAATGTGTTAGATGTTTATTCCTCCATTCTTATTATGAACAGTGAAATTTGCTGTGTATAAATGAAATATTTTCAGTAAGTTAGCTTTTATTCTCAAAATACTAAAAGTGACTCTTAACTATCTAACACCTTACTATTCTAGCCTTTTACTCCAACTATTAAAAGTGACTCGTAATTTAACTAATATTTTACTATTTTCGCTTACGGAACCCTTCAAACATAAATCAATGAAACGTTTAGTTACTTGCTCTAATTTCTTCCGCTGCTTAGGTTGCTACGGCATCTTATTAATGAAAACGTAGTGGTTCGAGTCCTGTTGGACGTTAGAAACTATTATACCATGTTAGCGTTGACTTGTAAACGAAGATCTAATAAGTAAGGATGTAAGTTCGTGCCTTGTTTACTTACATTAAAATTAACTACTGAACTTTGATTTCTCGCCTATCGAAACTTTGATTTGGGAGGTCTGAAAATGGCATCAAATTATTATTAATATAAAACCTAGATGTAATAAAACCAAATCGACATTGACATTATCTTTTAAAACCCTGATTAACAACCTACGTATTACTGATTATCTTTTTACGCACCTACCTTCAATATTTTGCGCCGCATCTCGCTTACGTGAATCTATCCTTATAGCGTTGAGGTTGAGTGCCGTTTTATATTGAGAGTTTAACAATCTATCGAGCAATGGAAATGAGTATGCTATAGGGCGAAGGATCCGATAAATAAAATAGTCTTTATTGACATTATGACAAAAACCGTTATGGAATGTTGTGGTTGTTAGATCTTAAGGCGTAAACCTTTTTAATTTGAATAATATTTAAACTTGCTTATCTCTTTACTTCAATAATATTTTGTGCTCTGCCTTGTTTGATCTAATGATATTTGGGATACTTGCTGCTTGGAGCTCTAATAGACTTCGTTGGTTCAGTCCATTGTTGTGACGTCTTGAATAGACTTTTTCCAACATACACGTCCGGGTTACATACTTTTAGTAGAGTTATCTCCTAGGTATTTGATACCGTTGAGTTTTGTGTATAATGGCTGGACCATACGAAAGTTATCTACCTATTCAGAGTTTCAAGGAATAATTTCCTTTCATTGGATGAAACAATCTAGAATTGTTTATTTTTAAACATTTGTGCTATTGCAGCTATTAATGCTTGCAATCTTTAGTGAGGCTGACCACTTCTACACAATGAGCGTTATTCGCTAGTTGCTAAAACTTCGTTTGACCAGTCATCCATTATATCCAGGCTTTCCGGATTGAATTTTCTCCGATGTACCATGCCTTTGATATCACAACCCTATACTATTCTACGACCTGATGACTGTTCTTACGTTGAAAGCACCTTTTATAAATCTTCCTACGGTCAGTTTTCACTGGATTGCCTGCATTTGGCAAACGCAATTGAAATGTTATGTATATCCATGAATCTAGTTATAGATAAAACTATGTACAGTGGGACAATGATGAGCATACGGTGTGAAAGACCCAGCCTTTGGTTGAAGAACTGAGTTTCTTTTAGTCCGGATCCCGTCTCTGAGTCAAGTACTTTTAACTAGATTTGTGTTAGTTAACTTTCACTTTATCTATTATATTATAAATTTAAACTTTATTCTGCATTAACTGCGCTTCATGCTTATAATTTCTATTTGCCATCGCTTCAATCAAATTACTAGCGGACTTTAGTGACGAAAATGTTCGTTGAACATTATAATAATATTATTAACAATAATATTGTTGTAATGACCTACTTCTTTTATCTGTTCTTACACAATGTTCCATACCGGTTTAAACTGTTCTATATTCTACTTTAAATAGCAAACTTATTCAACACTTAAACATTAAAATTTCTAATTTTCATTCTTGTTAGGGCTTTACTTAACCTTTTCAATATAGGACGGAATTAACTCAATCTCTCTACTTAACTTTGATAGCAAACCGAGTTAATTCGACCTTTAATTTCAATTTAAAGAAAATTAACTAGATCTTTATTTGTTAATTATATACTTTTGCGCTCGAGCATTTGCTTTCAATCTCAGATACCTTAAAAGGGCTAGGGTTACGTATACGATCACAACGCAGGGTTCTACCGATTAAAACTAGACGATCACAGTTGGCCATTAGACTGTTTTGCATCATAGTAACTTTTATTTGCCTCGACGGGGTTTAATATTTTAAATTATGGGGGGTGGGTTGGTACAATATGGTGTTACCGTGACCATGATATTTTGATACGAGATTGAATAGTTTATATATGTTTTATGATGCAGAATATTCTTATTTCATTTAATTATTGTTGGCTTTATGCCACAATTTGTTGTTCGTGAAATGGAAAAGGTAGAAACATTGGGATTGGCAGCGAATGTACGAGTTCAAATTTTAAAACAAAATTAGATTAATTACTTAAAATTTGAAAATAAAAACCAATAAACTTTGATTTAAACTAAAACTTTTAGAAATATGTAGTACATAGGAAAACGTAGTAAAAAGAGCGAAAACAAGTAATAAAACAATTCAAAATTTATTTATTCGGTCCTTACTTGGTATGTACAATTGTACATTCCACTTAAGACAACTTTTCAAATCAGTCTAAATTTAGTTCCGCGTTAAACAAAATACCTAATAGGCCCGGCTTAAAGCAATATTTCTTACTGATGATGACATTAGTTTTAAAAGTAAGCAATCATTTTATCTAAATAAACTAACAGGTGAATATTAAGTAAATTGCAACAAAAGTATTATGTGTGGGGGGTTGCCCTTATCATGACTTTGTCAATCTCGTTCTATTTCTATTGTCTAAGCTTTGAACTAAGGTTATATCGGATTTAGGTAGCTAATTTAAATCAAATAGTTCAATATAGTATCTACCTAAAGGTTTTATACTCGGGGGGTTGCCGAGCGACTCAAACTTTACCTAAAAGGATACCTATCATTCTGAGTACCTATGTTACCTACTTTATTTACAAGATTATTCAAAAAGCGTTAAATATACTTCGTTAAATTTTAATGGTATCGCTTCTGAAGTATTGTCTGACAAACGGGAATAGAACCATTAAATTTAATTCATAATTTTATTACATTAAGTAATCGCGTAACATACTGGTAAAATAAACGTAGGTCGAATTAATAGATTCCTCATTTTTTGGAGTCAATTTAAAATTAAATAAAAATAAGTTTGGATATGAACCGTATGAAGATAACAATTTAACTATCGTAAAGTTATGTAGGTACGACTAAACCTGCACTTCCTTCGCGTAGCAATCAGGTCAATACATCAGACATATTGACGATTGTAGGGTTGAAAAGGTTCATGGTACATGCACTAGATGGCGCTTTTATACGGCTTTTATATCGTCTATATTTTATAATATGAGCTGAAAAAAAAATATAGTTATGTAGTACTGTTAAAATTAGTATGAGTTAAATCAGTATTTCAAATTTACATAATCTAAAAAAAAATGTATTTAATATGCAATTTAATTTTGAATCAACATTGGGATTAATAATATGAACTATGTAGTTTACAGAAAATAATTTAACTAAGCGATTTAAAACACAATACGCTCCAAACTAAGTTGAGAGGATTTAATATTGACGAGATGAAAACGGGGAAATAAGGTTGTATCGTATACTACTAGTGGTCACCCATTCATAGACTGCTAGTGGACGTTGTTGCTTGAACACAGTACTCAGTAGGATGCAGTTGGTCGAGAGGTAGTACTACGCACAGATCATAGGAATTGAATGAAAATTGAGTTAACATTTAATTAACTTGTTATTATTAGTAATCGAGAATATTTCATTTTTATTAGTAATCGAGAATATTTCATTTCAACGGGAAGTTAAAAAGAAATGTAAAAAGTAATTTAAAAAAAAATTACATTAGTTAACCAAAGTTCTTCTTTATGGGGGGTTGTTAAAAATATTTCCACGATTTTAAATCAACTTAAGGAATATTTTCGGTTTAATACTTTAATAAAACTTGTTCTGCATATTAATTAACATTTGTTATTGAGAGAGATCATTATTATTTTAATTTGTTGATAATTATAATTAATTTTCAAAATATTTTCATGCTGGGGATTGATATCACTTTTTACATTCGATATAATATTCCATTTCGCGGAAACTAGCTTTTCATTTGGGGGGTTGCAATAAAACTTAATATAAAATTAACAAAAGGTTTCTCGACGGGAGTTGCTATTACAGTATTATTAAGAATCTAGCATTGCGTAATTAGGTAGTCTTCGTATAGCGGTTGCGTAAATAAATTCATTCTTTATATCGATTCAATTAGAGTTCGGATTTCTTCAATTTGCTAAAGTTTCGTTGATTTAAAAGGATTTCCTATATTTTATTCACGACAATTCGTAAATTTCGTAATAAATATAATAGACTAATTTATTAAATAATAAACTAAAAAAAAAAAAAACAAACCTTTGTTTATTTTAATTCTTAGTGTACTTATAGTAAAAAAGCAAAATAAAAAAATTAATAAATAAACACTTCGTTTCATTTAACCATCCGCGTACAGTAAACGATAAAAGTAGATAATTGAACATTCTCATTAAGCCAAACTTTTGATTTTAATTTATTTAAATTTTATTTTTAATAAAATACGGAAGCATATCAATCTAATCGGGATTTAAAGTTGATTATTTAATTTTCGTCGTTGACTGTACTTCTTAAACCAGGTAATTAAAACGGTTTTGAAAGGTAATAAGGTATTGGTTTTGAGAGGTAACCGCATGTTAAACTATAAGTTAATTAAGGGTATTTTACTTTAATTTTAAATTCTATCACAATCCATTCCAAAACGGTTATTGAGATAAGTACTTCCGACTACTTCCTATAAATAATATTCAGTATTGCCTATAAAATAAATTAAACTCGCTAGGTTACAACAAAATAAAATAAATCCACGGTTATCGCTGTTCGCTAAATCTTTAGATCTTCGCTGTAAAATTAAACAAATAACAATAATACTAGGTATGCAGAAGGGAATGATATTGCTTATTTGAGTCGATGATAGATGATTGAAGTATGGCGTGCAAAAGAAGAGTGTGAAAGTGGGGAATGATTGGGAGGCCTAAGGTTTGGCGAAGTGTTAAACGTAGATAGCCTGTCGTAGTACGGTCCCATGCCGACATACACGCACCTCAAAAGGGTTCAAATACCGTTTTCCTTTGCTGGATGCAAAGCATCATTTAGTTTAAATAGTATAATTTGGTATTTGGAACCTTCACTCTACACGGGAATTAAACACTGCACATTCTCCAAATATAATGATATTTGAAATGGAAAGATTAGAATTAATGACTGTTTGGTTATTAGATCGGTGGACTTGGAAAGCTTGCTGATTGTTAGTATCGAAATTTCGTAGACGGAAATTACGTTTTGGGGTGCGTCCTCTCTCACACGAAAGCCGTGCCTGACGTTGGGGCAGCCAAAGGACGTAATTTATACCGGATTGACTTTCGGTAACTCTGCCTCGCAACCAGGGTCGTTGATTACGGAGTTTTGACTGACAGGCCATTCATGGATGCTGAGATAATTAATTCAGGCTGCGTTATCTAAACTTTCTAACTGAAAAATATCTGAAGTATTTGGTTTAAATACACACACATCATGACAGACATGTGGGACAATATTGCAACAGGTATATTAGAAGAAGATAGGGGCCATTGTGAGAGCTATCACAGATACCATGTCCTTGTTTGTATAAAATTTGTATTCGTCGGTTCTTCTACAAATTTTGGGGGTTGATTGTAACGGACCTGCCTGTGTAGCATACTCACAACATATAAGACTGAAAGGAGGGGAATATTTGAGAAATAACGAGTTAGTTAAATAAATTGAACTTATATCCAAAGAATAACAAGCGGTCGGAGCCGGCACCGAAAATCTTAATCTACCCGCTCGTAGATGCGGGTATTCGCGCAGAAGTTACTTTTTTCCTGGACAGAGCGGCGCCAATACAACATCACGCCACCCGACTAAAACCAATAAAGATGATACTTATTTATGAACCCGTACTATTGTTTCACGTGTCAGGTCGACTGGTGAAATCTGAGTGAAATCATATAAAAAGGCCGAGGGCCAAACGCGCGGGACGATTCCAGACTAGAGAATTGAACAGTAAATACATCCGTTACGCTCGTAGGGAAATTCGCCGTTTTCAGCGAATTTATTAGCATTAGGGAGTTTCGTTTGCATTTAAATTCGAAAATAGGAGAGTGGCTTTGGATTTGTTACCTAACATCACCTGTGGGCATTGCGTCCCAGACTATCAGCTCTGGTGTGAAGTTTCAGGTTTAGAGTTGCTCTCGAAGCTAGGGAGTTGATTTGAAAGTAAAAGTGTTAAGGTTAGACACGGTTTTCGGTTCCTGAATCTTTCGTACATTTAGCTAGAAGTTTTCCGCGTAAAATAGGGTTTTCAGCCTTAGTAATTAGGGTAGCTTTCGCGTAATAAAATGTGAACTAATCCTTTTTCTCCACAGTACTACGTTTATGGGAAATAAATTTGTACAAAAGAAAACTCTCGGTGGCAAAGGTATGCTAAGGATAGTCCGTGTGTCCAGCCTTTGTCAAATAACCAAGGCTCGGTGAGGCCACACGAGGTTATTCGTATCATGCTTGCGTCATAGCTTTCAGAGTTTTGTTCGAATTTAATTCTACTTATTACTTTAACTTAATTCCACTAGCTAGTGGTAATTGAGTTTCAGTATACAAACGTGTGAATTTAGAGCGAATTCACTTGGGGGCCTTAAGAAGTTTAAATTAATGGACTAAGGAACCCAAAATCTAGCTCTGCTTACTATGCTACGGCTGAATCTGAGTCTGCTTGGGTCGAAAGGTTTAAAGAATCCCTTCACCGGAGGCGTTCCAAATTTAATTTAGTAAAAAAAATAATTATTATAATATTAATTTTGAATTGAGATAATTAGAGATTAATTATCTTGTTTCGAGATTGGGTTAAAACGCTTCTTGTGAATACGGTGTTAGATCTTCTTCCGTTAGCATTCGTGGTGTAGCAATTTTCCCCCTGCTTACCCTGAGTGACAGACGATTCTAGCCCTCTGGCACTTTGCACCCATAACATATTTATGTATTATATTTCGTATATTCTTACCTTGCGGGTGGTTACCGAACCCATAAAACCACCCGCGCATACACATCCTAGGCTACACACTCTGGCCGGCCAGAAAGTCTGAAAGCTAACTGTGTCAAGTTACCGAGTGATTTGAAACAGTCTGGGTTTCCGGAGTTAGGGAGGATAGAAGTAGGAAATAGATGTGACTAGGGAGACACCATAGGCACTCACACATATACACGATTAAATGTAAATGGGGTTTGCTTTGCTGAAACAATTGATGGGTGGTTAAATTAGCTTACGGGGTTGGGAAGAATTAGGCAGGCTCCCCCTTTTCTTTCAGGGTATCCCGTTGTATGATGAGAGCGTAAGTATTTCCCCGATTCCCCACCTTAGCAATGCGGTCATTAAGTAGGACAATAAATAGCGATTTATTTCCGTACCAAAAAGTAAGTAATCCAATAGCTTTATTTTTCAATATTGACAGCAATATTATTTTGTAACGTCCTGTGCAAAGGTCTAACATTAAATTCCGTTAAAATAAATAAGCTCTGACAAAATTCTATAAACTAATTAAGTAAAAGCTAAAGTAGACAACCAAATTTTAATTATTCAGAAGTGCCAAATGTGTTAGATGTTTATTCCTCCATTCTTATTATGAACAGTGAAATTTGCTGTGTATAAATGAAATATTTTCAGTAAGTTAGCTTTTATTCTCAAAATACTAAAAGTGACTCTTAACTATCTAACACCTTACTATTCTAGCCTTTTACTCCAACTATTAAAAGTGACTCGTAATTTAACTAATATTTTACTATTTTCGCTTACGGAACCCTTCAAACATAAATCAATGAAACGTTTAGTTACTTGCTCTAATTTCTTCCGCTGCTTAGGTTGCTACGGCATCTTATTAATGAAAACGTAGTGGTTCGAGTCCTGTTGGACGTTAGAAACTATTATACCATGTTAGCGTTGACTTGTAAACGAAGATCTAATAAGTAAGGATGTAAGTTCGTGCCTTGTTTACTTACATTAAAATTAACTACTGAACTTTGATTTCTCGCCTATCGAAACTTTGATTTGGGAGGTCTGAAAATGGCATCAAATTATTATTAATATAAAACCTAGATGTAATAAAACCAAATCGACATTGACATTATCTTTTAAAACCCTGATTAACAACCTACGTATTACTGATTATCTTTTTACGCACCTACCTTCAATATTTTGCGCCGCATCTCGCTTACGTGAATCTATCCTTATAGCGTTGAGGTTGAGTGCCGTTTTATATTGAGAGTTTAACAATCTATCGAGCAATGGAAATGAGTATGCTATAGGGCGAAGGATCCGATAAATAAAATAGTCTTTATTGACATTATGACAAAAACCGTTATGGAATGTTGTGGTTGTTAGATCTTAAGGCGTAAACCTTTTTAATTTGAATAATATTTAAACTTGCTTATCTCTTTACTTCAATAATATTTTGTGCTCTGCCTTGTTTGATCTAATGATATTTGGGATACTTGCTGCTTGGAGCTCTAATAGACTTCGTTGGTTCAGTCCATTGTTGTGACGTCTTGAATAGACTTTTTCCAACATACACGTCCGGGTTACATACTTTTAGTAGAGTTATCTCCTAGGTATTTGATACCGTTGAGTTTTGTGTATAATGGCTGGACCATACGAAAGTTATCTACCTATTCAGAGTTTCAAGGAATAATTTCCTTTCATTGGATGAAACAATCTAGAATTGTTTATTTTTAAACATTTGTGCTATTGCAGCTATTAATGCTTGCAATCTTTAGTGAGGCTGACCACTTCTACACAATGAGCGTTATTCGCTAGTTGCTAAAACTTCGTTTGACCAGTCATCCATTATATCCAGGCTTTCCGGATTGAATTTTCTCCGATGTACCATGCCTTTGATATCACAACCCTATACTATTCTACGACCTGATGACTGTTCTTACGTTGAAAGCACCTTTTATAAATCTTCCTACGGTCAGTTTTCACTGGATTGCCTGCATTTGGCAAACGCAATTGAAATGTTATGTATATCCATGAATCTAGTTATAGATAAAACTATGTACAGTGGGACAATGATGAGCATACGGTGTGAAAGACCCAGCCTTTGGTTGAAGAACTGAGTTTCTTTTAGTCCGGATCCCGTCTCTGAGTCAAGTACTTTTAACTAGATTTGTGTTAGTTAACTTTCACTTTATCTATTATATTATAAATTTAAACTTTATTCTGCATTAACTGCGCTTCATGCTTATAATTTCTATTTGCCATCGCTTCAATCAAATTACTAGCGGACTTTAGTGACGAAAATGTTCGTTGAACATTATAATAATATTATTAACAATAATATTGTTGTAATGACCTACTTCTTTTATCTGTTCTTACACAATGTTCCATACCGGTTTAAACTGTTCTATATTCTACTTTAAATAGCAAACTTATTCAACACTTAAACATTAAAATTTCTAATTTTCATTCTTGTTAGGGCTTTACTTAACCTTTTCAATATAGGACGGAATTAACTCAATCTCTCTACTTAACTTTGATAGCAAACCGAGTTAATTCGACCTTTAATTTCAATTTAAAGAAAATTAACTAGATCTTTATTTGTTAATTATATACTTTTGCGCTCGAGCATTTGCTTTCAATCTCAGATACCTTAAAAGGGCTAGGGTTACGTATACGATCACAACGCAGGGTTCTACCGATTAAAACTAGACGATCACAGTTGGCCATTAGACTGTTTTGCATCATAGTAACTTTTATTTGCCTCGACGGGGTTTAATATTTTAAATTATGGGGGGTGGGTTGGTACAAGTTGGCCAAAAGGACTGAAAATTTATTACGAAAAAAATACTACACATTTGCGAATTGTAGCGGCCCACCCATAAAACCCATAGCGTTCTAGCACACATTGTATTGCCAATTACCTTGATGTGGATTTTGTAAACCCGCGACTGCAGGGAGCGAGAGAAGCGAGACTCGTCATGCCGCAGTGGCAGTCGACGACAATGCCAAGACTGCTGATTTCACTGTTGTTTATACCAGTTTGTTTTTAGTTAGCCAATAAGTCTTCTTTGGTTTTATTAGAAATTAGAATAAAAAAATAACCTCGTGTGGATGATAAATTGGTCTCTAAGGATCTTACTTCGAACTGCTAATATTCTAAGTCATCATCATCACCAGCCTACAGCTGACCACTCGGGCCTATGCCCAACAATACTACTATCGACGTTATTGTGTTACAAATTGCGTCTAAAATTAAATGCGATTATATGTCAAACATAATGACTTAATCGCATTACGCTCATTGTAACTTGGTGCGCAACAGAAACTAAAGGGATATTTTGGCGAAATTATTAATAAACGCGCTCAATTGTAACGCAAGTTAGTCAATTTAGCATAGAGAGTATGGGGGCAGAGGTACACAAGGGAAAACTAAACATACATACATACATAAACTCACGCCTGTATAACTCAGAGGGGTAGGCAGAGACCTGAGACTGTCACTTGCCACGATCCTGACAGATCAATTTCGCTTCCTCAATATTCATCAGTCGTTGCATGCGCGCACGCCTGTTTCGGGTAAAACTAACACTAATTAAAAAGAAACCCAAGAGTTGATCACCTAGCTTACTTAGGCTGACGGTACTGCTCTTACAGGGCGTCGTTCTACTAGTAATTACATTCTCAGTAATTTGAGTTTCCATAGGCAGGCACCCATGAATTCGGTGTTTCCGAACCCAGGATTTTTGTCGTGTACACATCTGTCCTACCCCCATAACTAGGATGTAGAAGCGGGTGGGGCTTACACGGCGGCCGTTGATTTAACGTGAAACGTCTTTTAGTAAGCGTTAATTTTTAGCTCAAACTGTGTAATGTGTTACGCGGCACTGGCGCCATCTAGCGGCACGAGTCAAGAGGATCTGAGTAATGGCTACTTTGCTCAACTCAACGATGTATAAATGAATTTCACTCGACACGTAGTTACAGAGCTACAGCCGTCACCGAGGCGACATGTTTTCATTGCGTACGGTTTTTGCAAGTGAGGGAGTAGTACTAGGAGTAGAGGTAGTAGGGGGTACTACCGAACTGAAAGACGTTTTACGTCAAAAGTACTAAAGGCCCATTCCACGGTAATCGATACATTTTTTTTTTTCGTAAATTTGATTATATTTTACATACCTACTTAGTAAAAGTGGATACATTCTATTATCTATAATAATTACCAAAATTGCATAATTTAACCTATAACTGGAAAAAAATCTGCTATAATATATGATGACATCAACTTACCTACACTTTTTTTATTTATGAAAGATTTTTCATAATAAATGCAGTTGATATCTTTGAAAAATAAACATATTTATTTATGCCTATAAACGAATATTAAGATACATTCAGTAGGTACTCGTCACACCCGTCATATTATACGGTCACACCCGTCACAGCTGAATTTTGGATGTAAAATGTATAATATCAACTATATATTATTAAGAATTATGGTAATGTAGGTAACTTTCGTTCATTAAGAAGTGAACTATTCCAATAAATAAACATATATTCATAATTAGCAAACATACTGTGAATCATGCTTGTAGTAACTAATTCTGTTTCTTTACGCGCCACACTCGTCACAGTGATTAAAATCGTTGACAATTTAAAAAAAAACAAACTTCGTGAGTTTGGCTTATATTTTAATTAATATAATCGAGACCTATCATATTGAAATTCATGAGAATTAAAGTTCAAAATGTGAGTGAACATGTCACACCCGTCGCCTTTATTTGTACTGTGCGATGTGCCCGTCACAATGGAATGAGCCTAATGTAAATTTTGCAACCCACAGGCTCGCGAACCCGCGGAATGCACCCCCTAATCTGTCTGGCGCCAGGTTTATCTAATCCATAGCCTATCGGCAGTTTATCGAATCGGTGACGTCACCTTATCCTAACATTCGGTCGAGTGATGTTTTCTGATAGCATTGCGGCACTTTCTCTTTTCGGGGATTTTCGTACCGCTGATTGTTGATAATAATACTTAATAGGTAATTATAAATTTATTGACCAAGTCAATTACAATTCTGTAGCCACTTACATAGTTACGGTTTCTTTTACTTAGCTAGTTAAGTCCCTGGCTCCTAAACAGGAGTGATATCTAGGTAATGCCCGACAGATAACTTGAACAAAATTCCACTCAGTCGGAATAACTTAGCTTAGATGGAAACGTAAAACATTTTTTTTTCAAATTGGTAAACTTCACTGCATCGATTTCACAATGTTCGCACTGAAAAGCCCTCTAATAAGACATACAGTCGACAAAAAAAAAATTACCGGAGTAATATAAAGAAAAATAAAAAAAGATTGAAATAAGTAATGAATTTATAAAGCTGTTTATTAACACAGCCATACAATATGGGTTTTCTGGTTTTTCACTATAAAATGAAGCTTCAATGTCTCATCGCGATTTGTAAATTTTAACGAAAGAATACTTTTCTTTAAAATGCTTAAGTTCATCGAAGTTTCATGTCTTGATAGTTCAGTGTCAAAATCCTGATACGGAGGATCCGGGTGCGGGTATTTTAAAGTTAATAATACTCGTAAAAGAAATGTTTAAGTTCAAGTAGAAATTTAAAAAATTACCTCTACACTACCCGTAACATTGAAGAGCAAAAGATTTATTTTACACATCATGAGTTGGAAACCTCCGGTCTTATTTATAAAAAAATCAAGTCATGTTAAAGCGCTTTATAAGAGGATCTCCTTCCATAAACCGGCTTTAACTCCGTCCTAAGAGTAATATAGTGGAATCAAGTTTTTATAAATAAGACCGCTCAATTTTAAAGTACTTTTAAATACGCGTCATTTTTTATGTTTGCTGGCGAAACCACCAAGCCCTATAAGGAACCAGCTACCCCACGCGACCGGCCGGCGACGGCGACACAACCACGTGGCGCCAACGCCGAGTGTCTCCACAAATCTGGCGCCTGGCATCTGCCAACCACCCCACCTCACCACCAAACCACCAAGACCCCTTTGTCAAGCGAAACTAACCTCTAAATCCACGCGGCAAGCTTCACTAAAGAACCCTGAGGAGTCGGTCTAACAAACGTGACGACAAAGTTGCCAAAGGTTGTTTGGGTAAGCGAAAAGAATCGTTATAATGAGGAGGGTAAGAGCGTTGGCAAAGGGCATGGGAAAGTCGGTAACGGTCATGGTGTCTCGACGGGTAATGGCTACTGACATGCGATTGGGGTGATATCGTTTGTTTTCTAGCCGTTGGATTGTCGGTCTTTTTTATGGGGACAGTCGGACTGATTAGCAATTTCCTCGTTTTACTAACATCATAGATGAACTTTCCATGGTCAGCCTTCCGTATAATTTTATTCCATAATACCAAATTCAATGTATTTTTTGCTCCATACCTGATTACTGTAGCTGGTTACTTTCCAATTTTTTTACAAATGACGAATCCGTTGAACTATATTTAGCGCCTCTACTTGCACCCTATTTGTCAATCGATAACAGCGTCACCATAATCCTCATTTTAGCGAATTATTTTTCTATGAGGGGTCACGATACGCCCGCCAGTGGCGTTATGATCCTACCTCAACATGTTCGGCGCCAGTGCCTGACGTCATCGAAGGGAAAGTAATTAATTGTCTACCCTAGGGGTAAAAATATCTCGTTATAAAATGACTGTTGCCAAGTGAAGTGACAAATTGTGACTAAAGATGATGAGATCATATTCCAGAGATAGCTCCACATCCTTTCGGTGAAAAGAACTCTTGATTTTTTTTATCAATGTGCGTCACGCACGACTTCTCGAAACAATCTCTACAGAAATAAATTCAGCACAAAGCGCGTTTTTCGACGGAACTGGCGCTGTTTTGAATTCGATACAATGATTTTACAACATTTTAAATGAAAAACTTACGGTCGTGAGTAACAAGTTTAATAAAGAGAACCAAGAAAGCCGAGACGAATGTTGCTTTGGAGCGGTATTTAATTCGAATGAAAATATCTCGAGAAAACTCGCAAACATCGCTAGAAAGGCAATGTAGAATGGCTATGCTAAAGAACGATGTCTCCTACTAGTCGAACAAAAATCCACCTAAACCCCGAGCTACTGAGCGCAATTTTGCCTGCTACAGCGGCCAAGTAACACGATACACGAGTGACACTGAGAAGTGAGAACAACAGGCCTAGTAGTGCGTATCGAGTGCGACAGTTGCAGCTGGCTTCCGGCGAGATACCGGAAGCATGGCGCCAGGCGCCTGCGCGCTGCGCCGTTTTGGGTCATACGTGGCCAAACTGCGAGACGGACCGGACGTCATGGTTACATGCTCCCGGAATTATATGAGCATCGATGAACAACAATTGTTTTTGTGTGCTAATTTGATGATTCGTCCGTTTTTCGGTACACTATGAATTGTGATAGAATTTAGTCGGTCTTTGTACAAAAATGCAAACCCTGCAAAAATACCAAATGACCGAAAGACTCAATGCTATTGCTCAAGCAGCACACATACTGGTTTCAAGCGGCACATTTTCACAAGCCGTCGAGTGTGTGCAAAATGAGCATTAATCCGGCTTGTCACGCAGTTGGTGCAATGACTAAATAGGCCCTGTGTATGCAACTCGCCTATAGAGCTCTTGGACATTTGACTGGCTGGTGCTAAATAAATACGATATGAAGGTCAACTCTGGCGTTTTATGCTAATAAAGAAATAAAGTTCACAACGCGATTACTTATCCTCTGCGTGAAGTAATTCGGGAAAACCGCTGTTACCCGGTAGCCTGTCCTTTGCCCGAACGTGGTTATGAGGACATCGAAGACCCTTTAGGAATATGGCCATTGCCTTATCCCGAGTCTCCTGAGGGAAAGGGGAACTTACGGACTCTTCTGCTCATAGTCTTGATATCTTAGTTTAAGTGAAACAGTTTATTAAAGTCTATAACAAAATATAACCTGATTAGATAGGATAACAAAGAACACTCCCAGACTTTGTTTCAACAAAAACAAAAGAATAATTGACAAAGTCTGGTCACTGTACGTATGTCTAGTAAACTTGCGGATTTAAAAGGCTGACGTTGCGGCAAAATACTTTTACACTGTGAAAATACTTTTGCGATTCACTGCCTTTGGGTGGTCTTTCTTCTTTATGAATGGTTTGTGTTTATTAAGCCTTCAGTTTCAATTTATTGTTATGAAGCGCATGTCTGTTGTCTGTCGCAATGGTGAGGGTCGCAATTTTGTGCCTACCTTTGTAATTAAGCAGAAGATTCCTCGAGTTTCTCATTTATTTCTCGACACTGGGAATGTTTTTGCAACATTACGAAACGTAATTAGTATCATGGTGAAATTACCTGAAATTCCTAGTATTCGTGCCCTCTTCCTAGTATTCGCATCAAGCGTCTGTCGACTCAATGCTACGTTATCGTGTGAAGTATTATTGAAACTGTCGAAGTATTACCGACATGTTTAGTTATTACGTAAAATATTTTTTATTATTTACATCATCGTCGACCTTTTGTTAACAGGTTCCGACATCGATCAGCCTTTAACTTTGACATTCTCATGAAAAATTGAGCCGTGTTTTATTGGACACCCAACTGGCCGTTATTGAGTTCCAGTTCATTATTTTCAACATTTCTTGTAACGTTGTCCATCAATCACTTATTGGCGCCTGGCACAAGCCTCATTAGCATAGAAGTATCTCCATTTATGTTTTCAAATAAACCAGCTAATTGTAACCCCTAAGGAACATACTATCTCTCGATAACTAGAGGTCTAATTATGCCAGTCTACTTGGTTCATGTAATCGTACTCAGAACAACCTCCTACAACGTATTTGGTAAGCGTGGAATTTGTACCAACCGACACTCATTAAAATTATATCCGCTACTTTGTGAACTGCAAAAAACCTTGTCTTCTTGTCCAATTAACGTTTAAATTCATAAAAGCATGTTTGACCTAACACACAAGATAATTCATTCAAATTAATTACTCCTACCTCCTAGTTGATTTAGTTCAGAAAATAAAGTGTCTTTACCATTGAATTTTATTTAAGTAGCCATAATAATAATCCCTTTCTAAAATTCAATGGTATTTACCCAACTACTACACATACACAATGAGCAACTCGGTAGTTACTAGACACTGTATACGCCCCCAACAAAAATGTAGATGACTGTCCTAATTAAGCTGTATAACTTTATCGATCAAAATAAGCGTTATAAAGCAAACCATTGAAAAGTGACCATAAAAACAGAAACGACCATAAATATCCTAGAAGCAGACCAATCAAAAACAAATGTGAGAAAATTAAGCCACAAGGAAGAGTCTAATAGAACCCACGCATAGTTTGTTTATCCGTTTGTCTAGAATCAGTTTCTGTACATGGAAATTGTTCAGAAGCTACGGCGGGTTTAGGGCGAGTGAACGAATCCTCTGTCTAGATTAGCCGCTTCATCATCATCATCATCAGCCCGCCTCTGCCCACCGCTGGGTATAGACCTTTTGCCTCTGCCAACTTGGAACCACATCTTCCGACCATCGGGTTGTTGGTATCCACTGACCGCCGTCCGGTTTTCGGGCGCCACTCCGTTACTGCCCTGTTTGACCTGTCACCTTCCAGCCTCGCCAGGCCGTTTAGCGTGAAAATATTATATATTGTCCTCGATATTAATAGCGCCATCTTGCTTCACATAGCAGAGTCAGAGCGAGACGCTGCTATTTCAATAGAATCAATCAAGAAAGTCAGAAGATAACGAGATGTCAAAGAGTTTGCCAATACAAACCTTTCCTTTAGTTCGACCTACTTAAATTTTTTATGAGTGACATCCTGATCATACTCGGTCAGCTCTCAATTCTAAATTTATGTCCATTATAGTAATAGTATAATGTAAACGAAAAAGTATTCTATTATTTGAGTCCTATTAAATGAAAAGCACCTTTGATTAGAAAGCGTCGATTTTGGTAAAAAATATTTTCGAGGCTCAGGAAAAACAGTAATGTCGTACGTAATACGTCGTCGTTTGCGTTTAGTGTTGCAAAAAATTTGGGTTGCCAACTTTGATTCTATATTTGTAAAGTCTAAATGCGACGTCATAAGAGCGTGGGCAAGGCGCCACAACAGCGGCTGGAATAACTGCATAATTGTCCATGACAAATAATCGTTGCACAATTAGGTGACTTGTCTTTGTCGTTAGCAATTTAACCCTTTGCGAGATGCGATTTATCAATTTTCCTAGCAGTTAATCATAATTCAGTATCTAAATGTAATGGATAAAATATGCAAATATTTTAGAGGATTGATGATTTTGATTATAATGAGGAATGATATCTCAAAGCTAAAATCAGTGCTAGATCCCCTGTACCTGCATGTATTTGGATTGGCTATTATTGCCTATATTTTATTATCCTTACTTACGTTATTTATTACCTACTGTCTGGTTTCCTTCAGAGTTGCTATAAATATCTGTTTTGCCTCTATATAACTTAGGTACAACGTCGCTTATAAGATATACAGTGTTAATGACAATGGTATAAATTGAGAATTATAAGAAGTTAAGAAGAATTGACGCTCAATCAACACGTTTATTAAATATATTTTGGCACATATAAAAAATGGCTACTGGTTAAAAAAGATGCATTGCAACGATTACCATAAATGTCATGCCTTATACGAGTGTAGTTCAATAAATGATACTTGAACAAATACGCGGCATTCCATATACTGATGCAGAGAACAAAAAGATGCCTACAGAAGGACAGGAAATTATGAATAATAATAATATGCTGCAGATGAAAATGTCAAATATCGAACTAGGATTTCACAATCGATGATGTTGTCACACTGAGAGATATAGTCAGATTGCAAGTAATGTCAAAGTTACTTCTGTCTTACATAAATCGAGAAAAGTGAAAGTGTCAATCGTTCCCGAGAACTCATAGCGACTATGAAAAATAAGAAGATTAGTTACCTACTCAGGACATCTTCGACACGAAAACTACCGACTTCTTCAACTAATTGTGATAGGATTGAAGGGAAGAGGATTGTTGGTAGAAGAATGAATTCATGGCACAAAAAAAAAACGAATGGACGGATGTAGCGTTCAAGAATGGAAAAGAGTATGGGCTGACAGTCAAATATTAATGGAGAAGCAGAAGAAAAGTGAAAACTGCTCGTTTCTAAAGCTCTACATAAAATTTTACAAAAAATAAAATAAAACAGAGACTTCTGTACACTGTGCCCCCTATGAAGCGCACAGATGCGTAAAGTTTGCACTGCACAACGAGCGACACTGGTTATGCAAATAAAGGCGCCGCAGCCGAATTACCGGTTCATAGCCGATTTTAATCTCTCGCAAGGAACGGGCATATTATGCAAATGCCTCCGCGTAGTGCAATGTAAACTCAAGCCGCTTGTTGTGAAAAGAAAGTTGTGTAAGTGAGTGAGTGTGTGAGTATATCCAGACGAGTAGTATCTGTAATTCGGCTAGACTCTTAGCAAATTGAAACATGCCAAGACGCTGACTGTTAATCCGAAAACCAGCCTTCTCTTTGTAGAAACAAACCTTAAACAGCACATAAGCGCAGGACAAAGTTAAATCGAGTGTACATTTAAAATAAGAAATCCAACCCCATACAAATAACGTTCTTATGTCAAACTTAGGGGCCGTCCATAAATTACGTCATCGATTTTTTCAGATTTTAGACCCCCCCCCCCCCCCTATTATCATCCTATCGTCATTTCTTAATGACCCCCCCCCCTTCTCCCAAAATTGACGTCATTACTAGTTTGACAAAATAAAACATTGCAGATTTGAGAAAAATAGGGTATTATATGATTAAAACACTTGGTTATAGAATCACCTTTTATTATTTTTACTTTGGCAATAATCATTGATATAATATAACTACTTATTTTTTACTTTTCTTTGGATACTTGCAAAATATCACAAGAACATTATCTTTCCTTAGTATGAGACATGTATTTAAGTATAAGTATAGTATTAATATGTACTTTTATTAA
Organism: Yponomeuta malinellus; assembly: GCA_947308005.1. Classification (NCBI taxonomy): domain Eukaryota; kingdom Metazoa; phylum Arthropoda; class Insecta; order Lepidoptera; family Yponomeutidae; genus Yponomeuta; species Yponomeuta malinellus. The sequence continues at coordinate 5,227,312 of OX371006.1, read as the reverse complement.
TTATGTAATGTTGTAGTTATTATTTAAGTATTGTGTTTATTATCAATACATATAAAACAAAGTCACTTTCGCTGTCTGTCCCTATGTATGCTTAGATCTTTAAAACTACGCAACGGATTTTGATGCGGTTTTTTTAAATAGATAGACTGATTCTTAAAGAAGGTTTATATGTATAATACATGTAAGTACCACGGGCGAAGCCGGGTCGGGCAGCTAGTATTTTACTAGGTGTGCTGGAAGAAATTTCGTTTTAGAAATAATCTTTTTGTACGTGAAAAATAAACTATAAATAAATAAATAAGAATGACGTCAAATTCGAAACAACCCCCCCCCCCATCTATCATTTACCGTCATCCGCAGACCAACCCCCCCCCCCCTAATTTAGAATGACGTAATATATGGACGGCCCCTTAAACTTGATGTTACTTTATGCCAGCGATATTAGTAAAGTGCAGTAGGTAGATGTGTTTAAGTGCAGTAGAGGCGCTGCTGTCAAAAAGTGTATTTTCGTAAATTGGAATGAGACATTCTTAAGCGAACACAACTTTGACAGCGGACCACAGACAAACCGTTTAAAAAATCCTTCTGCGCTTTGGACTACAAAGCTCTATTAACTATTCAATTTAACAATAATGCACCAAGAATATCAGCAAGTACAATGGCAAATCATACAGCATCGTATAGTTCTGAAATGGATTTTAGTAACTGCTAACACTCAACATCGCGCCCGGTTTATTACTATCGAGATGTGAATTTATCCAACGCTAGGAAGCTTGCCTCTCTCATAAATATTTTAATACGCGCGCACTGACTCAGCATTGCTGCGTATGCGCAAGAAATTGAAAGAACAGAAGACAACTTCGGGTTCATTTTAATTTTATTCCCGTCTGAAAAGATGTCGGTGGACGCCATAGCAGCGGACGGATTGAACTCGATGATATTTAGATGTCTAAGCTCAAAACGCAGCTTCTGTGGTCTGTTCTGTTTGCGAGTATGTTTGTGTGTGTATGAGTGACCTGATTAACTTTTGATTACTACATTTTGTCGTTCCCAACTTTCAGCATCTTCATCGCTACTGGCTGAAGATAGTCCTGAGGGGATTTTATTTCCGAGCTTCGGGTTGTATTTATTTTGTGCCCGAGCTCTAGCAGCGACAAAATATGGTTTCTATTGCGATCTTAGAAGTGAGAATAGAAGCATTGGTAACCAATTCTACAGCTGAAATTCCATCCGCAACGTTACGGGGACCACCACTAAATAACGTTTGACTATTGGCTACTGATCGCCATAGTAAAGGACACATTTTTTGTTTTAAAATTGTCTCCTAAAGTAGGTCCATAAATACACCGTCTCGTCTACAAGGCTTCCGATACAAGCGAAGAACTTATAGCGACCGTATCGGCTCCAATATAAAAACTTATTACACTTAATTCGACTAGCGTAATTAATTCACATAATACCAATACATGGTGAGGGAATTTGGTCTCTGCGCTGAAGTTATTTAGAGTCCCTCAAGATACGCTCTGGGTCTGTTCCTATATTAAACCGCTGCGCTGTAGTGCCTTGCGTTCGTCGTTCGAGTTTTTCTGCTCCCTCAATTATTAGTCGCGGCATGGAACGAATATTATGCATATTCTACTTGATAATTATTGCTCGGGGCCCTCTTATAATAAAATTTCATGTAGCAGCTGTTCTTAGAGTAAAGTTAAGGCCATTGCCTGCGTGCACTTGTGCTTATAATCACAACTGCCCGAAAAGTGTGCCTACCATACTATGTAATGCGAAGAAATTACCTTCGTAATGTTACACTTATTAGGTGTTATTACTCAGTTAAACGTAGTATTTATATCTAAATAGAAAATTTAATATTTTACCACGTCATTTCCCAATTATTGTTATTACAGACGAAGTCAACGAAAGTTTGTTACGACAGTAAACAAAATAACCCAAGGGTTAGCCATAGAACGCTGCGTCGTAACAGCAGAATGTAATTAATAGATCTAAATAAAACATAGCTATTGCCGAGTGGGGTCAAAAGCCAGTGAATAGGAAGATTACATCTTCAGTCGGCGCGCACGCAACGTCCAACTATTAGGAGTTTATTGCCAGCATTAATAACTGCGGCTGCACCACCAGTAAGACTGCACTCCTCCCTTTACTGTACTTTGTTCTACAGAGCGTACAAATTCCGCATAGAACGTTCTTTGCTAAATCCTCTTCCGCCTTTTAGCCACAGCGGCAACCCGTTTGTTATTAACGGTTTTCGTATAGCGGCTAATTAAAGTTTTTATCGTCAATTATTCTTAGGTGTTCCTATATTCGGTTTTTATGGGCAGCTCGTAAAATTGTGATGACTTCTGAATTAGTTTTCGCACTTGGAAGAAAAATAATCACCGCGCAGTCTTGCTCTAAATGCTTGATAGGTATGTATAAAATAATTTATGAAGAAACTATGTGTTTAACTTGCGAAAGTATTTGCAACTTTAAACAAAAAAAGGATGAATAATTTTATTAAGAAGCCATCTGGCAGTGAAATCGAAAAGAAAAAAAAATGTATGCACCTAACTGCACCTCAGAATATAGAGGAACGATCATTCAAACAAGCAAAAGCACTCAGTACGGTACTTAATGTGAGTCAGTGTTACTTTATCTGAATTTTATGACATGCATGTGCCTCTGCTATTCAGTGAAGACCGATTTTGAATGTACACTACATTTTATTTTATCAATTTCAGAACGGATGTGGCTTAGGACATAAAAGAACAATAAAGAATGCATTAAATGAGGTTTGGTGTCAAAGAGAAGAGGGCTTTGTTCAATGGCGGACACTATCATTTAAGGAGATAGAAAGATATGCATATTTGTATTAATTGCATCACCAACATACAGAAACACACATTTAAACATTGATTCGACTCACGCTCGAGACATCCATTCTTTCATTAATTGACGACGATGAACCCAAGTTGGAGCAAACGCGACGTATCGCTGAACGTCTAATGCGATTTGGCGATAAAGATACGGAAAACAGGGGAATTCAATTAGGCGGAACGGTGGAGTTATCAGAGCCGGCCGATGATGCGTGCATTTGGGACGCGGGGGGCGAGAAGGCACTGTATCCACCTTGTCCGCTTATCGGGCTAGCCATTTGTCGGCCGGCGCTGGAAACATTCCCGGAATCCAGTGTCCAGCGGATAGTCTAATTGAGTCGCCCACACCGAGTCTACGGCCATTAACGGGGCCGCTAGGATCCCCTTTTGTTCTCCGTACAAGTCGGCACAGGTACCTTTGTCTACCTGCCTTCGGGGTAGCAATTTTTTTTTCTATAGTCACTCGAAAATACAAATACCTGTTGACTTGTGGTCCTTTTTTGCCGTTGTCTGGCGTTTGTTATTTTATGTCTGTTTTAAATTAGAAGCACTTGAAAGTGAGTTTCTAGTAGAGTCCAAGTGGCCATTTCATATTTTATTTCTGGGCTTTGAATGGTTGTTAATACCATATTGAAACTATGGTCTTGATAGGTGTGCCATTGTTTATGTGTGGCGCCTGTGACTCATCTATTATGGTCTACCTGTTGACTACAAGTGTCCGTCCATCATAAATTGGTACTCCGTGCTTGGTCCCTTGTTATCTTTATAGGCACTTGCAGAGTTTTACAACACCATTACTTTAATACCTCTATTGTCATCCTTATCTTCAGCAGAATTGTTGCACGAAATTGCTAATATGTAGTTGCATTTGAAAACGGGACTTCGACTTTGAGTCATCGTTCAGAAATGGGAGCTTCAAGTGGCACGGAAGATATTTTTAAAGCTTCGTAACAGCGGCTATAATGGGGCAAAGTTGTTATAATGTTTGTTCTCCTTCGCTATTCAATCTATTTTCAAGGTATTCCCATTAATATCATATTGCTTTTATCATCTTAGGGTACTTTGCATTCTCAGTCGCTACCCTCCTCAATTACCTCACCAAGCGCTTACCGACACTTCTGTCCCAGCTTTTATGGTTTAAAATTACTCTCCTAAGTTTCCGTTACCTAATGTAGACTTCCGCCGACCTGTAAATCGATCCTGACGGCAATAAATCTGGCGGTTTGAGAGCACCCGATATCGCTAAAAGCTTCGTCGGAGGAGCGTAAAAATAGTCAGGGTTGAGGCGGCCTAAGTGGCTCGCCGTGTCTGCTGATAAGATTGGTTTTTGTGGGACCCGAGACAGCCTTTATGGGCCCGATAGCAGGGCCCGAGTCTCGAGAGATAATAAAACACGGACGCAGGTTGGATTCCACTCAAGGGTTTGCCTTCCCGTCGAGATTAGGCTCGAGTTTATTTAAGCTCGCTTATTTGTTTAATGTCGAGTTGATAAATTATCTTTTTATTTCTACCTCTGCCGAGTGCTCGGTCCTTTTAGTGCTCCTGGAGATAAATTTTGACCCTTTTTGCCGGGTTTCCTTCTTGGTCGTTTGTTATGACAACCCTTTCAGTTCTGCCGTGGCTTGAAATGTTTAGTTTATTACATCAGGCTTACTCGCTGGATATGGGGCGCGGCGGTTGGTTAACATCTGCCATCGAATCACAATTTATATCTTGCAGCGCACCTGCTCTCTACTTTAAATAGGTCTTGCTTGTCCAATTTACACGTAGATTTTCTCATCGCAATCATTATTTATTTTTTTAATAGTTGCGGGTTTGCCTTCCTCTAAGAGCTCTAAGTGTCTATTGTCTGGCATCTCGAGCTTTGTTTGCTCGAAGGTATCTAAGAACCCGAAGTGGTTTGTCGACAAGAGTTCGTGCTCAGAGCCGTTGTTCGGTTCATACGTCACCGGTTTGTTATCTAGACACAGGATGCACCGAGCTTCTTCGTTTTCAATTAAATTCACCTAGGAAGATGCCCCGGAGATTCGTTTCTTGCAGTTAAACGTCAAAAGAACGGGATTGTTACGTTTGCGGAACGAGAGCTCTGCGTTTTTGCGCACTCTCTCCTTTTCAATGTGAGCGGGATGGCGCTACTAGACAATGTTTGTTGAATCTGTATTCTTAGAGGCGTAAAGTTTAATTTCATTTGTAATAGTTACTGGAGCGATATCAGAGAGGTGGGTAAGCGTAAGAATCGCTACGGTCTTCGGCAACCGCGTGTTGTGAATGGTGTAAATGCCGCTGTTGTTGCTGTGTTGTGTACCTTGTAGCTTTTCCTTAAGGTCTACTTTGGTGTGGAGAACACGGTTGGTTGCGTGCTAGTCTCGTGGCTGTATCCTTGCTGGCGCCGGCGCCGCTCTAACAGGGCTTGGCCAAGAATTAGTAACAACAGAAGTGCTATCTTACTTAAAAATAGTAGAGCGAATCGTCCCGATTGTCAAAAGTTAATCTGCCAGCGTTAATAACAGCAGTTAATGACTGAGTCCTTGTAGGCTTCAATTATTGTATGTTAGTAGATGTCAGATGAGTTTGGCACCTAATGGCAGATGTAGCACTACTGAGCTTGTAGTTTTTTCAGAAAGATCTCTAGCATGGGCAAACTGTACATTATTAGGATATATGTGATGGTTCTACTCATCGGTAATAATTCAAAAAACTTGCTACGGCTAGGGAAGTTTCTTAGATATTTGATTACAATCTTCTGTCTTAGTCACATTATCTACTTCTGGGAACTCTTTCGTTTTGTGATTCCCCATTATTTATTCATTAAAGCGGTTTTATTTATTCACGTTTTACGTAATTTTCTATTGTTGCGGTTTTTATTGTTGGCGAATCAGTATCTAGTCTCGTCTGCGGATATTGCGTGGGCGATGATAACTCGTCTAGTTTTTAGATCTGTTACAGATTCTGCTTTCAATCAAGGTGTATTTCACAGTACCTTCTTGGGCTTGTCCCAAACTAGGATCCCTGTGCTATGGTAACCGGCATGGGTAGTACGAAATATCAAAAGTCGCGACTTTCCAGTACATTAATTGTCAAATTCCTACGTTTTAGTGCCACATACGCGTGACTCGTACCATCTTACTATTCATGCAGGCAAGCAAGGCCATGGAAATACATCTATACTGAGGCCATTTGTACAAATCAAGTACGGCGGCCTCCAATGAGTATCGAACCCACGATCTCTGTTTTGGTAGTCAAGCGTGTTAACCGCTAGACCAACGAGGCAGTCAATAATTAAGTTTTCTCTTGTTCTTTTATATCCTTGATCATCGTTTGACAGGCACGAGCTCTGCACGATACCGCGACAAACATTTTTTATCGCGCAATCGCGTAGTGTTTTCCGAAGTGAAATAAAGCGACATAAGTACATAGTCAATAGAAAAATCAAAACGCTTCGTAGAGTCGTGCAACGGGGGCAGACATAGAAGCGATTCGTCGTATTCCGGGGTGATCTAGAGATCAATCCCCGCTTTTAGCTGTCAATAGATTGACTGCTAAAAGCGGGAATTGCGGCATGCCACAAGGCCGCATGCTACAATAATTAAAAATGTCGCACATTGTGGCAAGAATCGTGCGGCATAGCAACACCTTGCGTCATGTGGCAGACTGTCGTAGCTTGTATCCGAACACGATTTTGCCTCGGCGTAAAATAGATTGCCGCATGCCACATCGGCCGCAAGATGTTGGCGATTGTAGCATGCAACAAGGAGCCGGATGCCACAATTTTTAGCATGCTGCACTGTAGCACGATGTTTCTCTGGCGTAAACGAGCCTTTATGAAACCCGCAATGTAAGATAGACTTCCCCCAGTTTCTCGTACACTAACACGCTGTTAATCTACTGTTAACAGCTGTCAATTGACCAAAGTGCATACAAAAAAATCCACTGACAGCTGTTAATCGACTGTTAGTGTACGAGAAACCGGGGGTAAGTGATACTGTCGGGCGAGTGTGAACAGCGTGGCTAACATGCAAGCACGTTATATTTTAGGCTCCGTCTTCAATTATGTACCATAAAGAATCCAAGTTTGAAGTAAAGTGCAACCGTAGTTCTTTAAAAAAAAAATCTCGTGATGTCATAATTTGCCATCTCATTTGTCATAATCGGTTAAAAAATAAAACTCATAAACTTTCTCAGTCGGATAAAGAAATCATTTTCTTTTTATCATATCATTTCTGGTTCTTATATAGTATTCTTACATAGAAGACGATTTGAAACCCGTGCAATCTAAATGTCCCTGTTACATTACGTTCCACATCGCTATTACTATCCATGATTCATCGCAGTGTCATTCGAAACTGGCGCTGCCATTCAAAATTGTCATCTGTTAATTAAATCATCATTTCATAAATGGAACAGTAGTGCGCGGCGCCTTCAAACGCAACCTGATACCATCGCTTGTAATATATATTTTACCAGCCGTTCGCGCAACTTCGTGCGCGTAATAGTTGAATAAACCTATAGCCCATGTCCATCCTGAAGGTCCCTTCTAATATGGGTGAAAGAATTTTTTAAATTGGATCAGTAGTTTCGGAGATTACCCCCTACATACAATCTTAAAAAACTTTTCCTCTTTATAATATTAGTATACATAACATACATAAGCAGCCTATATACGTCCCACTGTAGGGCACAGGCCTTCTCTTAATTGGCGATTTCAAGCGCTGAGGTATGCGAATAGCTCAGACGCTCATTTTTACTCACGATGTTTTCTTACACCGTAAGCGAGTGGTATTGCTATTGCTACTACAACTTCACGAATGTACATAACCTTAGAAAACCAAGTCATAGCTACATGCCCACACTGGGAATCGAATCTAGGTCTCTCGCTTTCGAGCCCAATGTTCTACCCACTAGGCTACCACAATATTAGTATATATAATTATATATATAATTTTTGTGTGTATCGTTGTATAGTTTTATTAAGATCATTAAGCTTTTATCTATCGGTGAGGAATGTTTAGGAGTTAACAACATGTTTTAAGCTAACTCATTTTCTCTATTTAAGTAATTTTTGTTAATTCTGTTTTTCCTCCTTTATAAAATAAAATAAAAATAATATTTTTCTGGTGACCCCTATCACCCCCCTTCCTAGCTACGCGTACGTAACCTTTTGGGACACCCTGTATATTTCATTTTATTCAGCTTTTGTCTTCATGTACAGAAACCGTTCATCGAATAGAAATCCTTAAGTATGGGAAGCAATATAATAATGTCTATCAAGTTGTTTGCTCGTCCTAGGACATTCGTTCATCTAACGATTTCATGAAATTAATATCAACCCGTATTAATAATTTCTTGACTTTAATTAACACGTCTAGCTACGGGTTAATCGTTCAAACGGATGTCGTGGGCTCGATTCCCATTTGAGGCCGCTTTACTTATAAGAAATGGCTTCAGTCCGCGTGAATTTCCACGTTTGTGATGTGCTTGCCTTGTTACCATAGCACCTGGTCCCAGATTACGGATAGGTCAGGTTGGTAAATTTAATTTGACGAGTGATTGTGTTGTGTGGAAGTTATTTTTTATATGCCTGCGTCGACTGTACGGACAAAAGCCCTGACAAGTTGCCCTTTGTGGCAAGTTTGACACACCACAGGATGCACTCAGACGCGGTGACTTTGCCTTGTCCTATCTTGTATTTATGCGACTTGTTTTTCCTTTGTATTATGCCTTTTCTTTCTGGTGATGTGTTAATTTGACCCAATAAATGTCTTTCTTCTTCTTCTTCTTCTTCAAAATTGAATTCCAACCCTAGCTCCAGTTTTCATAACATCCTGACTATTCCCGACGTAAACAAGTCCCTAGCTCATTTATTGACGGTCCGTTGGTTGGGTTGTGTTTGAAAATAGAACACTGTACGTAGAAGTTGATGACTACGCCCCCTGGTTTAAAAAAAATACCGGGCAAGTGCGAGTCTCACTTCCGCACCAAGAGATCCGTATTAAGTACCACATAATTATAGACTTAAGGCTGGATCACACGGAGTCAGTCACTGCCGTCAGTGCAATGCGAAGTCAGTACTGACCCCGTGTTTCAAAGTCAATCAGCGCTGTCGCGTAGTACCAATTTTACATTGCTGACCTCCACTGACTCTGTAAATGGAAGAAGTCAGTTTCAGGCGTCAGCACTGACGTCTGTGACTGTGACTGACTCTGTGTGATCCAGCCGTTATGTATGTGTTTTCTTTCATTCAGTCTGACTCATACTTGGCCGTTTTTTGTTATTGGTTATTATACTTAAAGACTGCTATATAATCACACCAAGTTTGAAGCTTCGTATGTTCAGTATTTTTGCGATAGAGTTAAAACAGAAAGAAACGTAAAAAATACTTTTCTTGTGCGGATTGGGGCCACACTTATTTTTTTAACTCTAACTTTGTGTTTTTTAGTTCTTGTTGGCAATAGACACATGGTTAGGCTTGAAGATGGCCGGTAGATTAATGTATGGACAGTGGGTGGGCAGACCACTCCAGCCCCGTGGGACGACGACATTGGGAAGGCGGCTGGGATCGAGACTACCAAAGGACCGGATGTGTATATAGCCTATATACGTCCCACTGCAGGGCACGGCCCTTCTCTCAGAGAGTTCAAGCGCTGATGTACGTGAACAGCTTAGACACTCAGGTCTCCTCACGACGTTTTCCTTCACAATTAGCGAATTGTATTGCTAAGCTATAACTTCACAAATGTACATTGTAACTTAGTAAACAAAGTCATTGTACATGCCGGGATTCGACCCCACGACCTTCCGAATGAGAAGCCGGCGATTTAATACAGACCGGATGGGTTGGTGTGAAGCAGAAGAGGCGTGTGCCCTAAAGTGAGTTCTGTTTATGGGCTGATTAGATAGAAATATAGTATATCAACACATATTACTTTGAAGATTTCAACGAGCCACCTATTATGGTTTTTAAGCTCTTTAAACGTGAGACAGACAGACAGTGGAGGCATCCTATGGTTACGGAACCCTAAAATGGGCTCTATTCCACCAGACAGCATGACCTCGGTGACTACGACATAAACTGGTGCCAAGAGGTCTTTTGGACTGGACGTCTCTCAGCGATTATGATCCCTCCAGGGATGATGGTCTCTGTTTGTGTACGTATAAGTAGTTATAAAGTGTCGCTGTGTTAGCTAGCGCATGGCGAGTGTTTTGCGTAGGTATGTACAAATGTACAAAATTGGTTTTATCTCAAATTTGTAATAAAAAGGGAATTATAGGTCTTTTTGATCGTGATATTATTATAATAAAGTGCCGAGAGGTGTACGCCTTCATGTTTTGTAGAAGGGAATTTATGGGAAAGGGACCTTGTGGAAAAGTGACCTGAGAAAAGAATATTCCGGGAAGGGAACTTAATGCACATGAACGCCCCGTTGGCGTATCTACGAAAAATAACCAGGGATTAGATATTCCAAAGTTGCCACTCCTAATTATCTACATATTGGAACAATATCTTGCTGGCGCCAATATTATACGGATAAAAAGGCAGTCTGACGAACTGGTTACGGTGCGGTGGCGGGGAGTCGCTGGATGCGGCCGGCACAAGACCGTGAAGCTTGGAAAACCATGAGGGAGGCCTATGTCTTGTAGTGGGCGTCAAGAGGCTGATAATGATGATGAAAAAGGCAGCAAACAATCATAACTATTACCAGCAGCCTCAATCGTTTCCTGTAACCGCTGACGCGCAGCGAGAATGTCCAAACTAATTAGCTTATTAAAGTATTAATTATATTCGTTTTTCGGCTGCTAGTTTAAACTGAATATTTATCTGTTGACACTTCCCACATTAGTGACTTGACAAATATTTATATGAGAGGTCATTACAGGGCTTTATCCTCGTGTTATCGCTATGTATTGTAATGGAGAGGACGTGATGGGAAGCGGAATATGTTTATTAAGAAATTAGATATTGATTTCAACATAAGGAACTTACATTTTGTTTGTAGTGTGTCAATGTGTATACATCGACTGGGCCACAACACTACATTTGTGCACTCTGTTCACTTACGTTACGGGTGATTTTTCAACTTAAAAGTATTTGTTTCTGTGACCAATACATACATTTAATGTAAAAAAATATTTATTTGCAAATTTTATAATTACAGTACAGTACGACTATTGCGTAATTAATTGCATGCTCTAATACTAATAAACATAATTTGTCCTTCCTTAGTAAGTAAGTATTTACAGAAAGAAAGGGGAACATAGCACGTAAATCAAGATTTGTAAACCTGTCAATTATTACATTATACTTTTGTTATACAATTTTATTTAAATCTTTAGAGATGTCAATAACTTAGAGTAAATAATAAAAAGAAAAACAACTAAACACCATTGTAATAATTTATCAATTTCAATAATTTCATCATCATCATCAGCCATTTAACGCCCACTGCAGGACATAGGCCTCCCTTATGGTTTTCCAAGCTTCCCGGTCTTGTGCCGCCCGCATCCAGCGGCTCCCCGCCACAGTAACCAGGGGCGGGTTCAATAATTTAAATAAATCTACATGTCAATAATTTAAATGCATCAAAATGTCAATAAATTTTAATGAAAATCTTTCTCACAAACCGCCCGGCATTCCTCCCGCCACTGACTAGCAAAGATATCGGCTTGTGGTGGTGCCGCAAGCAGCTGGTTCAGTCGGTTCAGCGGAAACCATCGACGACCGCGCGTGCGTGTTTTCTCCCCGCTGAAGAGGCCGAAGTCTCCTCATGATGTTTGCCATTTCATTTGTTAAGTAGGTATATAAGACAATTTTATTCATTTTTGGAGTCTCCGTTTCCCCTATGTATTACATAATAAGCCTCGAACCCGATATTGAAAAAAATCGGCTTTTTCGGATCCCCAAGTTGACTTAAAAAATGTCAGCCCCAATTGTTAGCCATTACGATGTACCTACTTATGGACTTGATTGCCAACGCTCGACCGAGAACTGTTTACAAGTCATCCCAACACTGTTTACAAGTTTAACGTCCCTACTTGTGCAACTACAGTAAACAGACACTCACTGGCTCGTACGCACATTAATGCGCCCTAACCCGCTGCATATATATAAAATCTGCCTCGATGGATGTCTGCTAACGAGGACGTCGTGGATTCGAATCTGGTTACCTTAGCTAGTGATTGTGTAGTGTAGTGTGGATGTTATGTTACCAAAATACGGAATCTAACTTATGTATAGTTGTCGGCAAACATCTTGAGCAATAAGTTGAATAATCGCATAAACCAATCGCGTGGCCAAAACGATCCTCTCTCGCCACGTTCCGCCAAATAATAATAGTAATACTTAATAACTTACACACAACACAATCGCCTGTCTAGGTCCCAAACTAGGATACCCTGTGCTATGGTAACTAGGCTAGGACATCACAAACATAAAAATACACCCAGACTGAGGCCATTACTACAATGTACGGCGGCCCCCAGTGGGAATCGAACCCACGACCGGTGTGGTTATCAGACTTGATACCGCTAGACTAACCTCGACCCTAAAATAGTCCCAAGAATCGACCAAACACACTCATCTGTTACTATTATTCCAGATGTTTGCCGGCATCTGTACTATGACGGTGCAAATGTTTGAAAGAATAAACGTTCCATCTTTGTTTTAATATAAAAAGCTAAGGTACTCGACACAATGCAACTAGGCTATTTAAGTTTGTATTGTATGCTTATTGCTGCTACTGTGCTGTCATTGTAAATCATAAATAATAACTTCTCTAATTATACTTTATGTGTTTACTAATGTTTACGTTTTGATCTTTTCAGGTACGTTTCCAAGCGACTTTTTGTCACATTGGACTATTTGTAAGTATTCAACGAAATCTATGTATAATTTGGGAATTTGGATCCAATTTTGATTTGAGTTTAGAAATCAAAATAATAATAACTTACACACAACACAATGAGTTGCCCTGGTCCCAAACTAGGATACCCTGTGCTATGGTAATCAGGCAAGGGTTACGTCAACGTCACAAACATGAAAAATATACCTAGACTGAAGCACAAACGTCACAAATTGAAATCCAAACTTAATTTTTTTAGATATAATTTCACTAAGAAAACACTTCGGTAAGTATCGCTCTGTCACTTAAAATTCTTGAAACAAGAACGAGACAGGCAGATACTACAGTACTAATTTAGTGAAATTGTTTCTTTAATTTTCTCTGGCTAACCGTACCAGCGCTCTCCCAACTGAGCTAATGGGCAAGTGCAGGCATCGGCGAAATTTTGAACCTCTTTACAAACTTCTCTGTATTACGTACAGGCAGCGACAGTCTCTAAATAGGTTTTTAAAATTGTCCTCAGCATTAGTGCAACAAAGAATATAATAATATTGATCACAATTTGGGAAATTCTATAAACGGTACCTTGCACTCTCTCGTGAGTAGCCGAAACATGTCCAAAAGAGCCAGATTGGCTATCCATAAATGGAGTGTACACTAATAAATGTATTGTAGCGACTTATATTTGGGTATGCCAGAAGAATCAGGAAAGTAGATTAATTCAGTAGAAATGAGGTCCTTGAAAACTATGTGTGGTGTTACTTTGAATGAAAGAGGATGTAGTGACTAGAATTGAGAAAGAAATGTTATGTTGGTTTATAAATATGGAGAGGATAAAGGAAGAAAGATTGACGAAAGCAATATATAGAGCGAATGTGGCTGTAAGGGACGTCCCAGGCGGACATGACATACTTCGACCAAATAGAGAATGTATTAGCAAAGGGCAAGCTAAAAAGTACCCGAAACCAGCGTGCGTGAGTGCATGCAACGAAAAATTTATGCTGATGAAGCGAAAGAGATCTGTCAGGATCTTGGTAAGTGGCAGACCCTGGTCTCTGCGTACCCATACGGGATATAGGCGTCAGTTTACGCAGTGTATGTAATTAAGACTAAAATATATTATGCAGTACGGAACCTCGGTGCGCGAGTCCGACACGCACTTGCCCGCTATTCTGTGTTTTTTTCTACTGCGATACGAACAACAAACGCATTGTTTGCCAAAGATTGGCGCCGGCGCGCGCGCCGTTGCCCCCGCCGCATCCGCTAGTGATGTCCCCGGTTCGATAAAAAACACGACAGTTTTAGTGCACTCAATGAATTTCAATCTGTACTATGCGTGGTTTGGCGCGGCAATTGCCTTAGCACAGGGTATCCTAGTTTGGGAAGCGCCCTGTGGCTGTCCACTGTACGTATTGAACAGTTCAGAGTTAAAAATCTGTCCCGATACTTGTAAATTCAGGACGTAGTGAAATGATTGTGCTGTGTGGAAGTTACTTTTATAAGTATTTATTGCTATTCCATTTTAAATTATTAATAGGTATTTAAATAATGTAAGAATATTCTTTAGGGAAAATTCTCTTTGCTTCTTTAATTCTTTAGTCGACTAAAGACTTTTCGATTTATCCCCAGTTGATATTGACGATCCAAATAGTAACTATCAAATCTCTACAAAACTAAAATAACACAGTTATGAACATAAGTAATTTAGAGATTTAGTCCTCCTCCGGCCCCTTGGTCGTTCATTTAATTACTGACGGGTGTAAGGGTTACTAAAAGGTTCTGCGGATAATACTAAACAAAACGAAGTTGATGACACATTTGATTTATGAAGTATTGTAACAAAACAACTTTAGTTTTAATTTTAATGTCAAGAGAAAACTTATTAACAAGCTTACAAAATAGTGTGCTTGTATCACCATGATATCACCTAATTCGAACTGCGTGGGAAGCCAAATTCACCCCGCTGTACAGAGATCAGACATAATAAGCGGTCAAATTCGCTGGTACCGGTCGTGGTGTTGTCAATTATGCATCGCCCAAGTTTTGGCGCCGGCCGTGTTTACAAAACACGGCGCCAACGTCACGTGTTCTGGCATTGGGTTTTATTTGTGCACTCGGTCTCAACTGAAAACTTAGACAGAGGGACGACCGTAGTGTGTTGGACGAGGTGCTCCGGACAGTAAGAACAGCCGTAAAGAGATGTTATCGTCAACTTAACCCTTTTTTAGACTGAAACTATAACTTTAACGTTACATACATACGTACATAAACTTACGCCTGTATCCCAGAGGCGTAGGTAGAGACCAGGAACAGCCACTTGCCACGATCCTGACAGATCACTTTCGCTTCCTCAACATTAATTAATCGTTGCATGCACGCACGTCGGTTTCGGGTACTTTTTATCTTGCCCTTTGCTAATACATGCCCTATTTGGTCGAATTATGTCCGCCTGGGTCGGCCCTTACCGCCCCCTCCACCCACATTCGCTCGATATATTAACTAACTATTAAATAACTTTCAAATTAGATAAGATAAGAATATTCTTTATTGTACCAGGAAAAAGACAAACATGAAATATTTACAGAAATGCAGGACAATTGGCGGCCTTATTGCTTATAGCTAATTTTCCAGGCAACCGACGAATGTAGAGTTGCTGAAGGAAAAGTGAGACGAATTAACTTTAACGTTAATTAAGTAAAAACAAAAAATAAAATAAGATAAGAATTATTTATTGTATACCTGAAAAAAAATGTTACAGAAACAGCAATGACAAAAGATAAGATACAATTGGCGCCTTATTAGTAATAGCAATTTCTTCCAGGCAAAATATATTTTTATTACGATTTTTTTAATTCAATTGAAGTATTGCTTAGGCACTGTTAGTTCTATTACGTCATCTTTAATTGAAGTTAAAAACGTGTATGACAGCACTAGTATAGGTAGGAAACCTCATCTGAACTTAGTGACATCTCCAAGAACTCCAAAACTATTTTCCGTCTCAAGTTGTACTTCTGGTATATTATTTCATTAAATTCACAATTCGGTAGTAAACTCTGTATTTGACATGTTACATGTTAACTCATACATAATACTCGGTTGGTGGTTGCTATACCTACTACGCTGGTGTTGCCTCTGATTGGATAAAAGGTTTCTCTCCGAAAAAGTCCACCTCAACTTCGACCTATCTTACCTGAATGTATTATGACTGTAGAGAACTACGCATTACTTAGCACAAAAAAGCTTGGTCTGAGAGGTCCTTGTGGGAAACTTTCATTTGAACGTACTAAATAATTATCTAAAAAAACAGTTACGTCTTCGTAGCCAGGAAATGATTATGGTAAATTATGTGCAGATGCACTCATAACCTGAGTGAGTAATGCGGGGGATTAGCAATTTATCGATATTACCGGCCGCGCGGTTGATTCCACCGGTCTCGCTTGGCTTAACGCCACCGCCGTCAACTTTGCACGCCGACTGCGAAAACTGGTCTGCTATCAAAAGTGTTACACGTGACTAATGTCTATTTAAGTGCTATTTCGTGACGTTCAGGACTTGAAACCAACATTTTGACATCAGACCCTGCGAAGTTTTGACATTCTGAGTGTTTGGCAAACACTATTTGGCAGAGAGATTTTGAAGAGATAGCATTTCATTATTGAATAATTAAAATGTTACTAACAACAAGTGCACTGAACATTCTGAAGAACTTTTGTTGAGCTGTTAACAAAAGATCTTCAGAATTACCATCGCCAGAAACAAAAATCTTTTTTCTGAAACAATTATTGTAGTTTTTACACGTTGACAGTTTTCGCAGTGACACCGCTAGCGGAACTGCCGTGGCGCCTGTCTGCTCTCGATAAGCGATTAGCGGGCCTGGTACCGCCACATCACTATTCTTCTAAACGGAGTTTTTAACCCGTACCGTCTCACGCTGTTACCAATTAAAATCCACGTATTGTCCCGTGCCTTACAATTACTAAGTAGCTATGTGCAGTTTATAATTAACTCGTGAGTAGTCTGGAGATTTAATTGTTGGGAGGGTAAATAGCGTCTCTTAAGCACTGTTTCCAAGTTCTAAGTCTAGGCTCTCATAATTGGTTCTTCGAGTCTGATATAAATTAATGTTGCATCTCATGTTACACGCACATGGCATATCCAGACTGCCGAACTTTCTGGTGATCTGCACTTAAACACCAATGGTATGAAGTTTCAAGAGGTCAACAAATTGGACTCCGGTCGTTGTCATGTCACTTGACAGCTACGCCTGCGTACAAAATTACAACAGAAGGTTAGCTTTACAAGAGCTCTCAACGAACGTTATCCTTAGTAATGTTTTTTCTTTTCCAAGTCAAAATCAGTATGCTATTATTGTAAAGTGAGTGCTGGTAAGGAAGAACGGAGAGGTCTCTAATAACTTGTAACGTGTTTTAACTTTTCACGTTCTAACTATGCTGTTAAATCCAATTTTGAGTGACGATTTCATGCTACTCAGCCAGTTTGAACTTACTGCACTTTTTCACTACCTGTTTTATACAATTCACGGTTTTCGAGTACATTGAAAAGTCGATTAACCCACAGATTAACAAGTAAGAAGACTGCTAAGCAGTGGCCATCGAATTGTCATATTTAACTACGAATTGTAGTTTTATGAAAACCGGCTGCAAGCATGTACTTCTGGTTTATTTATCGCGCAACTGGCGCCACGGTACTTGGCCGGGTGCCATTGCAATAGGAAACAGGTCGTCCGCTTAATTCGCTAATCCAAACAACGACAATGAAGCGCACGCAGGCAATAAAACCATTCGGCTAATACTTTCGGCATATTATAAATCAAACTTTTAATCGTGCGTCATTTATGTGGCCTGGAAGGTTGCCAGTTCAGTGTATTATTTTAAAATTAAAGAATACCTATTAATATTATACGATGAACATTTAATAAAGCAACCATATGCTTCCTGAGATTTCTAATTTTGCTCGCTTCCTTCATCGATACACGACAATCGAGCGTTACCGCGATGCATAAATTTTACTGACGCTTCGTGCAATGCATGTAGAATGAGCAATTAATAAAATAATAAATTAAAAGTGTCGATAAAAAGCGTCGGGCAGGCGTGACTCGTTGCACTTGGCGCGACGCCACCGCTGACCTCATTGCGACGTCGCTTTTGGCGCCACCACTCGGCGGCAATGATCGCCGACGCGCGATGACAAGCCATACCGCGGCGCCTTAGTCGATATATTATTTTCGAAAATCGAACGGTGTCGGACTCATTACTGTAGGATTTCAAATGTCACGTGACGATGACGTAAGGAAAATAGTCGGCTTTTATTGCAGATTCTTGTCGGCGGATGCTACGAATATATTAACCTTCCTGTAGATATTATTGGTCTATTTAATTAATGGAATTTTTAGATGGCTGTAAAATTGTTTTTCTTTTTATCAAAAATTACGTTTTGCCGAACAAGTTTTTTTTCTTTCTGAATTTGCTGAGTTGCTATAGTAACGTAGTTTCGTGGTGCTAAAAGCTGCAGGTACTTCCAAGGGGCATAGGGCAGTTAACTGCCAGCTGAGTCGTAAATCTATCACTCGCGTCTACCCTGGCTAATGCGTGGCTATTGCAACACGGTTTGTCTTTATAATTACCACCGATGTCAGTCCCATTATACGCCTGGTAAATGTCTTACGGTCTGGGAACGTCGGATTAAAGTTCAATAGTGGTGACCTAAAAACTTTGGCTGTCTTACCAGCTGCCTAACCTTTACACACTAATTGAATAATGCGACAGTAACTTTATTTCTATTATATTTAAGGGTCGGGCTCTCCATAGGGCAGATCCTTCACCGCCGCGATATACACCATCTCTTTCATTTACTCACCACCGTATAGCTTCACCATGACCTTCCTCTACATCTTATTCCAATTGTGATGTTCTTTATTCTCGGGACGTAACAAGTGTCCCAGCATCCGACAGTAACGACTGGACAATTTTGTTTAATGTGATATGGTCTTATTCATAAAAACAGGATTCCTTAAAACACTCCTCGAATTCAGTTTAAATGGTCTTTTCCCTTTACGCTAGACTATTTAAACGGTTTAAAGTGTTTTAACGAATCGTATTTTAGTAAATAGCACTGTTACTTTTCAATATACATAGTTTAAGTTTTAATTGTCAGGAGACCGTAGCTATTAATTTTCATATCTGCCATCAAGCTGTACAATGGATCACTACTTTTGCGTTCATTAAGAGCCGAAGACAGTTTTTTCACCTAATTGCGATTCGTGTCGCGTCCACCGAGAAGTAATGGAATACACTCGAGAAACCTCGAGAAGGATTGAGTTCAAATACAACATGTGCCTTCATTAGGTACCGAGACAGACGGTCCAATTAAGGCTCAGCTGAATTCGTTTTTATGGCCCTGTCTCCTATATACGCTGGAAGATCGTTAAGTCCTGCACTTAATTGATTTTCGTCGAGTGATGAATGCACGCTGGAGAGAACCATCATCGTCGTGACGTCATCCGAAACCTCCAGTACTTTTTGGGTCGAAAAGAAAATATCTGGTTATACCTCCTTTGTCATATGTTGAACATATTCAAACGTGAAAACTATGAAAACCGAACTCAGTAGCCAAGGTCGTTAGTTTGTTACTATTGTTCCTATTCCGCATTAGTTTCAATAAATACTCGTAATCTTTTTAATTTTTGCTCGGTCTCGGAAAATTTCAGTCTCGCATCAAAGAAGTTACCTACTACTGCACTACACAGTATTAGTTATGCTTTGGACTTTCTCCTCGTCTAGATTGTAATTTTCACAATTACTCCAGTGAGATATGGAGTACGAAACCAGACATCGTCGCGTGGGTGATTCGATAACATACTGTATGATTTATAGAGAACAATTCAATAATTCACAATGATTTAGTTACTATGTGCCTCAGTTAATCGATTATTCACGGGTTATGTAGGACTTCTAACATTCTCCGCCCACATTGTCGTATAAATTAATTTAGTGAAGTGTCCGAAGCGCTTAGTAAGTTTATTTGAATATATAATTGAAACTATTATGTCCTATAATAATATAATTATTTTAGTCATTAATGGCGTGACTATAATATAGTTTTTGTCGAAAGAAGTATTGTTGTCTGCCTATTCATTCCTTTGTGTGCTTCCAATTATGGAACTATCAAATGCTATATAAATTACGAATTTTATTGAGTTTTTTTTTGTGTATTTATTTTTATAACAAAAGAAAAACCACATTGTTCTCAGACAGTCCAGACCTCGTTTAAAATTGGCTATACTTAGGCGACCGACATCCTACGATTATGCCCCAATTTCGGGCTAAAACGAGGTCGAAAATTGGCCTTAATCACGTGATTGTTTGTCTACAGGTAGTTTCCGAGGACGAAATTTCGATTCAAAGTCAAAATGATTGTTGTTGAATTGAGATTTTTTTACTCTGATACAAAGAAATCCGTCAATAATGACAATACATTACAGTCCTATTCGAGTTCAAAGTGTATTGTTAAGGGTAATAAAAACTAAAAAGTCGAATAAGAATACCAAATCGAAATTATATCGATAATTCTATTGGACATTACTATTAAGGAACCATGGACAAGGTGAAGTAAAATGCGTTCTGCAACCACATTGACCAATTTTTTTTAAAACCCTTATATTATGGGCTAAAACTACTGTAGTTACTCGTGGCGCAGCGGTAGTGCATCTGCATACCATGCGAGAGGTCCCGGGTTCGAATCCCGGCTGGGGACAAAAAAAAAAACCCCAGGTCTTGGATGTTTACATGTTTGTGATGTCGTTGTTTCTGGTTCCCACGACACAGGGTATCCTATAGTGTGGGGCCAGAAGCAATGTATGTGCCTGTATGTAAATGTTTTTTTTTTACTACAGGATGAAAATTTTTAAGTTTTTTTGACTATTACTAAGAACACTAGGTATGGCGCTAGTTTAAAAAAAATGCGGAGTCCTAAAAAAAAAGTTTGTTTATCAAGACGAAAATAACATTTTCTTAAAATATTGCTAAACATTTCAAATTCAGTAACTAAACTACATCAGTCGTGGACTCGTGGTATCTAAGTAGAAGACCGTACATCTTCAAAACTCGTGTATGTCGCAACGCTCACTAAGTTGTTTGGAAGTGCGCTTCTTGTTTGACTTTGTCATTTGGAAAGTGACAGGTGTTTAATACACAGCTCAAACATTGTTTAAAGTCCCTACGGCGACTTGCCAAGTGTTTGTTCTCATTTTAGGAAGCTTCGTACAGTTGGGCTCAAGCTGAAATACAAGCTGGTCATAGTCAGAAAAAATGGTGGATTTATTTTTACTTTTGTTTTATTTCAAGACTAGGCGGCAGGGGCATAAAACTGACAATCCGGCCTATTAAAATTATTAGTCGGTTTTTCAAGGAAATGCGACACTTAGGGCCGGTTTCTGAATTGAGAAATTCACTAACTAAATACTTATGTAACGTTCTCTCACGCTCTTTTCTGAGACATTTAAAGAGACAGCACTACAGTCAACCATTTACTTAGCGAAATTCTCATTTCAGAAACTGGCCATAGTGATTATCAATCCCACAAAAGAGCCAATGTTTACTTCTATGCAACAGGGCCCAGGTATAGCTTAACAGGGCAATGCGGTGAACTTTATGCCTCAAGCACTTTACATTAGTCAACTGCAATTAATAGTTGCAACCTACTTTAGTAACTACGTACACTTGATTGGCATTCGATATGCGGGCTACGATTGCTAACTATAAAAAAAAAACATAGAAGTACATACACATTTCTTCCTACAAACTTAATAAAAGTTGTCAAAAACATTCCACTCGATTAGTCTGTACCAATGAAATTAATGAGCGCAAGATGTGTGTATAAATCACTGTGATTGGTTCATTCTGTACGCCATGCGTGACGACGTGAACGTTGATTAGGCGATAGTGAACGACAGCGTAACTTAGTTATAGTACAAAAACGTCCAACCATTGACATATGATGTATAACCCGTCGAAATATGTAGGTACCTTGGAAGATGGTGGTCTGACGGTGGCAGGTGCATAGGTAATTTGCTGGGTGATACTAAATTCGCTGCGATTGGTAACACAACTAACAAGCCCCGCCCGCCTTCCCACAATTGAACGGGGGTGATTTTTTAGCATCTATGTTTTTAACTATCACTGTATGCGGGCTCTTTCGTCCTATATGATGATTGTTATCCCTTTCTAAGTTGCCGTAACGAATGGAACAGAGCGTATTTTAATATAGCTGAATCGTGCCATAAATAAAACAAATGCATGCCACACTAGGCACACATAGGGTTACCAGATGACAGGAAGTTTCTGGACACGTCTAACCTAACAGAGGGTCCTAATTCTAGTCGTGTCCAGAAAATTCCTGACATCTGAAAAATCTGAAAACCAGGAAGAACGTAATAACTGTGCCCGGGATTTTTGAAGACAACATTAAATATTTTGTTGATATTAAACAAAAAATACGTTTAAAAGGAGCCCAATCGAAAGAATAAATAAAATGAGTGAATATTTTACAGGACATAATTTCTAGACACACGGTACATTCGGTTTGTTTTAGCTAGTTACTATGAAGTAATAAGAATAATTTCCACACAATACAATCACTTGTCCTGGTCCCAAACTAGGATACTCTGTGCTGCGAAAATTATCACAAAACTCCGAAAAATTGAACTGATGACCCTATGCACACAGACCGATGCCACACGCAGCTGCGCTTTCGAAATTAATTAGTGGCCGTCCGCGGGGCGGCCATCACAGCAAACGAACCGGCCGACGCTAGGGAAAACTTTTCGAAATTAAAAGGAAACTATGATGAGCTCAAAAGCCTGATGGGCATGAAATTGGAGGTGCTGGCAGCCAAGGAAATAGCACCGGCGTCCGGAAGCGTCAAAATCGCGAAAAAATTAACCTTTCTGTATTTTAAAATCTATTTCCTGTTTCTTATGCAAGATTTACAAAAGGATACTTAATATTGCAAAATAAAATGTAATGGTTCTCGTTTAAAAATCAGTTTTCTGTTTTGAGGGTTCCGTACCCGAAGGGTGCCAAACGGGACTTCACTGTCCGTCTGTCTGTCTGTCTGTGTGTGTCTGTCACCAGGCTGTATCTCATGAACCGTGACAAATAGACAGTTGAAATGTTCACAGATGATGTATTTCTGTTGCCGCTATAACCACAAATACTAAAAACAGAATAAAATAAATATTTAATGGGGGCTCACATACAACAAACATTGTCTAAAGACAGCGCTCGCCATCTAGCGGCCATCTATGTAACCTTCACAGCGCCGATGTCATGTCGTTAAATGTCAATGTCTTGTTGGATTCTATAGATGGCGCTGTTCACAAATTCGATCTTTGTCTAATGTTGTATAGATAATGGTACGGAACCCTTCGTGCGCGAGTCCGACTCGCATTTGGTTTTTTATTTTTTATTAGTTTTAGATTGGGCTCATAAAAGGTTATTTAAATAAAGTTTTAAAAAGTAAAGGAAGTTTTCTTATAAGTTCGAAGACTTGAAACCCCGTGTTCCGTGTTTATTCAAAGACGACTAGGAAGCATTCCCGGCATAAGGGCCAATCTACACCCATCGGAAACTAATTCAAATAGTGTAGCAGCTGGCCGCAAGAAAAAAAAAAAATTGTAGAAGCTGGCCGTTGCACTATTTCCTTTCTTTTGTGAAATCGCGCACAAAAGTCTGCATTACTACTTAATCCCGTGATCACATAATAATTTCACCGACAATTCCCCACCCCATAAAACCGGTTTTCGTCGAGGGCCAAATCTTAAAGCCCCCAATTTCGTCTCTCCTATAGGAAATGACAACCGTCCCACGCACCGTCACACCCGTGCCCATTACCGCGCGGACCTATGATTTGACGGGCTAACAACTCCGGCGCAGCCGTAAAAATTCCGCCTATAATCACCGCTCCCAAAGCAGGGGAATCCTGATTACAGGGTAGCCGCCCACCGGCCGGGTCTGTAGAAGTCTACGAAACGTCCTAAGTGCGCCTAAAGGCTCGTCCACGGAAGGCCGTAAAGCGCCCTCTACACTACTCGTTAAATAGATCGAAGTTAGGCGAGGCATAGTGTTTTTGGCGTTTTTGACCTTAAGAAAATAATTAAATATAAAGATAGAAAATCCGTGTGGCGCCGGATTAAGAATAGCGCCACTCCATTTCCTTCCGTGGATGTCGTAGAAGGCGACTAAGGAACTACTTTACCAGGAGACGGGCAGCAGCGTCTTCCCGAGATTCTAACCGTATACTGCGATCGCCAACCCGCCTACCAAGCGTGGCGATTATGGCAAAACCCCTCATGGTTATGAAAACCACGAAGGAGGCCTGTGTCCTGCAGTGGGCGTCGAGTGGCTGATGATGATGATGATGATAAAGACAGATAGAGGAAGATAGAAGAATTGCTTCTTCATTACTGTGGCTGAGTACTCTCACATTTCCTTATGACAAAACAAATTCTAAAAACTCTTTGGTGCGAAAAGCAACCGCGGTTCAACATGACTGTGATCACAGGAGCGAGCTGCTCTTTCACTACTAAGTAATAAATGCGTGTGACCGCACCCTTAGTGCACTTACGGCGTTCTGAACTGGGACAGTGCGATCGGTCGGCAAATACCACTAGAGGGAGGCTTCGGAACGAAAACGCGGTAACTCCACATTAATAACCACCATGAAAAGACAATTTGCTTTAGTGGGGAATGAGGAGGCTCCGAGCACGACTTATGGAGCCTTTCTGGTAAATTTAGACGGAGATCCAAAACTGAATAGAGGGGAAAGTCGAGTTACTCAGCCATATATCTGTCTTTCTCACGCCTCTGCGCTGTTCGACGTTTTCCCATTCTTGAGTTCTTTGGTTATGTCTTTAAAACTTAAATAAGTAAGTTTACAATTACCCAATACTTATTACCGGCCATGTTTTCCTCTAAAGTCCATCGCAGTTTGTACATAATATTTCAAAGAATCAATGAGCCCGTATTCGTCCACTGCTGGACATAGGCCTCTGCCAAATCACGCCACTTCCTTCTGTCCTCGGCCATCCTCATCCAGCCGCTGCCAGAAATCTGCCTCAGATCGCCGGTTCGGCGAGCTGGTAGGCGTCCTACGCTGCGTTTGCCATTCGTGGTCTCCACTCGATAATGTTTGCACCCCATCGACCATCGGTTCTTCGGCATAAATATGACCAGCCCACTGCCACTTCCGCTTGCTAATCTATCTACATTATTGTTTCTTGTTAGGTAAAGTCAGCTTGTACGATCTAGCTGACCCACTCAGTGGGTTACTCGATAGTTCCATCCTTTGTCTATATCGGATTTCAAGTCTCCGACATTCAGTTGCTGCTTTAGTGCGCGTGATTATTTTAGCGTTCGCTTTGTGTTCAGGATTTACTTGCTTGAACAAAGTCTTTGTGCTCCAGAAAGACTACAAGGCCATTATTATATTTATTAGCGTTTGGAAACACGTTTGTTTTTCCAAAATGTAAGAAATATAGCCTCAGACGGATGAACTCATTTAGGCTTCAAGGACTATTACAAAATATAGGAAATTACTGAGTTTGAGGTTTCATTGTAGTAAATCGGATGGTTAAATTCTAATTTCTATCAACATTGGTCTTGGGTTCTATTTTGAAGGGTTTTTTCCACCTCGTCATCGGAAGAATTTCCTTGTGTGTTTTATTTACCTGGTTACCTACTTTATGAAACTTTTGTCTTAACAGCCCTCTGAGTGGGAGTCCACCTTCCCTCAGAGGACATTGGACAATAACGGTTACCTACTGCAAGACATTTTTCTCGCAAGCCACCGGCTGAGCCGTTGTGAACGCATAAAAATGTAGATGTCATTCATTTCGTTACAGTAATCGTCCAATGGGAAACCGTCCATTGACTCATTGACTGCCTCATTGGTCTAATGGTATCACATGTGGTTACCATGCCAGCGGTCACGAGTTCGATTCCCACTGGGGGCCGCAGCACATTTGTACAAATGGCCTTAGTCTGGGTGTATTTCCATGTTTGTGATGTCCTTGCCTGGTTCCATAGCACAGGGTATCCTAGTTTGAGACCAGGTCAAGCAATTAACAAGAACGTCCTTGGCTCTTACCTATGTTGTATGGAAGTTATTAGTGTTATTTATTACTCACCGAACCGTTCGTTCGGTTGGTGTGTATCCGGCATAAATTATTTTGTTGTTCGATTATAGAGTTCGTTGGTTTTGATGTTCGCTTAGATTACATTCGATTCGATTCTTTGTATTTCATAACAGTGGCCTTCTCGCTTCTGTCACCATGGCTTAGGTACTTCTAATTATAGACCAAGGTGCATTTACATACTGGGCTCTCAAATACGCTTCGAGCATACCGATACTTATAATGTAGGTAAGTTTTTTGCCCCAACGCCATTGAAGGCGCTTGCGCAGCAAAAAAGTCGTCTTCGTGCGATTCAATTACTTGTTTTGTTTAAGTAATTGCCGATGACTTGTTACTTGCGTGCCTTAGCCCACATTGTATTTCGCAGAACTACGTTTCTCGTTGAAATATGTTAGTTTATGTAGCTGGGAAAAGACGAGCTCAGCCCAGCTTTCATTGCCACTATTTACGACGCTAAATTCGTACCAATCATACTAAATTAATTCTTGAAAGGCTTTTTAAGTACTGCGCGGTGACCATGTGGCCATGACTATTCTATTAAACCTTTTTGTCACTCCAATAGCACCAACTAAAAACGAAAAGTGTGATTTACTTGTTTTGAAGTAATATACAGTACAGACAGTATATACATAGTGAAGAACTGAACGGAATTAGTTAAACGAAGGCATAATCTTCCGAAGAACATTCTTCTCGGCTCATTTCTAGTAGTAATCAGACGTCGATAAATCGTTTACATTTTTTACATTTACATACAGGCAGACAGATACATTGCTTCTGGCCCCACACTAGGATAATCGTCTGCAACTGTTTGCTTAAAATTGTAAAAGGACCAGGATTCTTACCACGAAAGTTTTTAAAATTATATTGTCTTTAAATACTTTAGTATCGAGAGAATCCTCGTGGAGAGGGCTAGCTCAAGACAGGGAGAGATGACCAAGACCCACTTTGGTTAGGGTCTCTGAGCCACTGACAACGAATGAAGGCTTTCATCAGAATCCCGACTCGGTTCGCGGCGCCATAATCATCTCCCCTTATTGCCCAATACCTTATGCCCCTTACCGACTCAAACGAGACCGCAGACGATTAGCCGCCCGAAGCTCGAGGCGAGCCGTGTCCACACGAATCTGCGGGCAAACAGACCGGCCCGATAATTGCCAATGCGGGATTCGCGTGCCGATCTTGCGGCCGCGCCATCATTCTCCTAATGCCGGACACAGACCAACTGACCGAACGCGAACGAATCCATGTGGACTTCTTTTTTTCTGTACAAAATCCTGCATGATTACTAATACTAATTAGTATTAATTTTATATGAAAAATTAAAAAAATATTTATTTAAAGGAAATTGTTAGAATGACTTACATTTTTTGTGGAGATTATTGATTAAGTGCTTATTATGATTAAGTTCCTTTTGACCTTTCTACCGGGTTGGCAGAAGGTGACTACAAATAGGGAGGAGTGGAGAACTAAAGGGGAGGCCTTTGCCCAACAGTGGTACACAATCGGGGCTACATAAAAAAGTGATTAAGTAGGTACATAAAGAGTTCTTGTTATGGTCGAGTAATTATGTATCACATACTTGATTAAGTCCATATCGTGAGATATATGTGATTTATTATTTACCAGGTGACACTTCTATATTTTCTTTGTATTGATAGACTTAAAAGAAATATAACTTCACTAACGTGACGAAAGCAAGCGAATGCGAACGGGGGCCTTTAGTCGCAAACAACGAAGGCGTGTGAGCGTGCGGTTAGGCCTTCGTTCGTCCAGTTAGTCTGTCTGAACGCGGCATAACCTCCTTTTTACGAAAGTATCGTTGAATAGGGCTGGAGTTGTTCGAAAAGTTGGAACATGGTTCAAAAGAAATGTGAAAATGGAACGGCAACATCAGACCTACTTTCCGAGTGTTTCGCCGTTTGACCCCGTACAGAACTTGAATAGCTAAGCAAGCAGGTCGAGAGCGGTGGTAGGTAGCGCGTCGGTAGAACACCGGCCTCACATTCGGGAGGTCGTCGGTTCGAATCGTGTTCGGCATGTACCAATGACTGTTTTCTAAGTTACATACATTTGTGCAGTACCTCTCGCTAAGTGTAAAGGAAAACATCGTGAGGAAACCCTAGTGTCTGAGGTATTTAGATACTTGTTCATCGCTTGCTACGTACAGTGGCCCAACTATGAGGCTAAGTGCAGAAATATCAGAACTAAGCGAGCAGGTTGGTAGAATGCGGTCCCAGGCCGCGGCGCGGTCTCTCCGTCCGAACCCGATGATTGTCCGAGATTGCGCTCAATTTGCTTGTTTGCGGACAGCACGACGGCTGTTCTGCGGTTAGTCAGCTGCACGAGTTAGGGCTTTTTTCTTTCGGAAGAGTTCTGTGTATGATACGGCGCAACGGCGTTCGGCGCGTGTCGTGTATGTATGGGGGGTAAGCCTTTTAAATGTATAGTTGTTTAATAGAGCGACATTAGTACAATAATGGTTACATTGACATTATTGGTAGTCTACTAGCCAATCATATCCCAATGGTGTAACCTGTGCAACTTTACTCAGCGCCTCGCACCGATCTTCTTTACGAGAGATGCCTTTTTAATTTGCGCGTTTATACTATTGGAATACCATTGTTATACGATTGCTTAGTAGACGACAAAATAGAGGCAAATAATAACTATGTTTATTATTCTCTAAGCCCTGTTTTGTAATGAATCTCAAGTGGCATTGGACGAAACATGAAGCCTGCAAGACAGACTCATAGTAGTGTAAGGCAGTGCTGAAAGACCCTGCGACAAGAAAAAAGCGTGCTTATGACCACACATACAAGTGAAAACGTGTAGATGACGACAGGAGCCGAGGATATCAGGATACGTGATTCAGCGTCACCGACCAACTGCTGTCGAGTATACCCGATTCAGCGAGCGCGCCGTTTCAGTTTTGTCAGCTGCTCAGAAAGAGCGTAAAGTGCGCCTAAGGAAATCAGAAAATTTCAACATAAAGAATTTATTAATACATTCTGTTTGTGGAATTTTAATGTACAAAGTAATGTAAGCGAGAAGTTATCACTTAAAAAATTAACCGAGAGAGCCGAGAGACCGCAAATGGGACGGAAACGGAAATGTAATGAATGCCTTACAAAAAGGGGGATGTTACCAAAATAATGGAATGAGACTTATCAAGATACAATTATTTCGTAATTGGTCAATTTGGCAACGAAATGGCGCGAGTCCGTAGGAGACGGTGTGTGTGGCGCTGGTGGCTCTCTTCCCCTCATTCGTAAAGAGAAG
The DNA here is from genome assembly GCA_947308005.1 of Yponomeuta malinellus. Taxonomy (NCBI): domain Eukaryota; kingdom Metazoa; phylum Arthropoda; class Insecta; order Lepidoptera; family Yponomeutidae; genus Yponomeuta; species Yponomeuta malinellus. The sequence continues at coordinate 5,198,117 of OX371006.1, read as the reverse complement.
TGTGCTCAGAATGCAATTCGCTTTTGGTTCAAGCAATAAAATGAATTCTTTACATAATCGTAAAATATAATTTTAGTCGGCGCAGGGTCTTCGCGTCCGGACTCCGGACCACACAATCTGCTCTTGTGTTTGCTGTGTAATACTATGCTTGCCCCACACTGGCGCGGTCATACATAACATAAAACATCTGATTTGTATAGTCTGCGGCCGCACCAGTGTGGAGCTTTTCCAATGCGTCGTGGTCAGCCACAACAGATAAGCTAAATAGGTTTTCTAGAAACTTCTACGGCCTTATTTATAAAAACACGATCCCTCTCACAGACTATTTTAATGGGCGTTTTTGCAGTATTTTAAGGAATCGAGTTTTTATTGATAAGACCGCTAGGTTGTGTCATAGGTAATACTCATCATGTTAACGCCCCCCCCCACACTCTCTCTGTGAACCGCAATTATGTCTACCGCGTGAAATATTTTCTCGCGCAATTAAATATTGTAAAGCCTTTTAAAACCTCCCTTTCGATATAATACTAAGCGCCTTTAGAGAATTACCGGCAGAACTGCGCGAAGCAGGGATGGGCAAGTGGAAAATATATCGATATAAGTATATCGTGTCGATGTTTTTCAAATGTATCGATATTATCGGCCAAAAAATATCGATATATCGATATTTTTCCCGAAATATCGATGTAACGGTTGCAAACAAAACGTAAAACCAAACACACACAGACACAACCAGTCACAAACACAGAGTGACATAAAGCAAACCAACTGACTGTTCTGTCATTTTCATTGTTAGCACCACTGCTCAGACCACAAACAGGCATAAAGGTAGTATAGCAATGCTAGTCTATAAAAAAGGGACTGAATAACTATTTAGTTGAAAATTTTACGAGTCTAATTGCGATTATTTATGCGGTAATTTATTAAATATGTTTTTATATTGTAATTGTTGAATAACTATTTGCCTCTCTCTGTCACGCAATATTCTAATATCAACAACAAAATAGGTGTCCAGTCTTTCCTTAATTAACAGTGTAATGAAACAGGCCATAGTCTATATCGCCCCGATGGCAACGGAATCTGAACCCATTCAGCCTACCATGTCTTTTTTTCAAAGATTGGTTTGGTTGTAAACATGTTACGAAGCTTGAGCAGAACTCTTAAAAATATATTGATATCGATTTCCAAAAAAAAATATAGTTTTTTCTTAAATATCGATGTTTAGATTTATCGATATTTTTACCCAAGTCTAGCTCGAAGCGCTTGCGCCGCGGCCTCTAAGCAAATATTGACATGTAAACGAGCTACACAGCTAAAGCTGTTCGGTTGTTTTATTAACTGCTGTAGTTGTTTTAATAGGCTTACTTGTTTGCCATTGGCTATTTGTCCTTCTGCTAAAAATAATCGGTGGAGAAAGGCTTTGCTTCTGCTTCTAAAGGAAGCCCTGAGACTCTGACGACTCTGTTGTTGCAATGTTTTACTTAGAGCCGATTTCACCGTCGACACAATACAATCGCTTGTCCTGGTCCCAAACTAGGATACCCTGTGATACGGTAACCAGGCAAGGACATCACAATCATGGAAAAACACACTTTCAAAGGCCATTTTCTTGTACAAATTAAGTACGGCGTCTCAATCAGGTATCGAATATACCCTTTTCACTTCTCATGCTCTAAAAGTTCGTCTTTATGTCGTGCGTAGGCGACATAAAGTCGCTTTTTATGCTCTAGAGCACAAAGTAAAATCTTCGTCGAAGACCAAGGCAATCGCTGCAACAGCCACACGAACATCTTTAACTTCATACAACAACCTCTTTATTTTATTTCGTTTCGTTCGTATTCTAAGACCAAGGCAAAGATACCAACAGCCAAAGTACACAATAAAACTTCATGAAATAAACTTATAATTTGTATTTCGTCTCATTTATTATATTTGTTTATTTTTCAATTTAGTAGATCAGTATAGTATTTAAGCCATAACAACAACTTATCATAGTTATAAAAAGAAAATGTTTTTATAACTGAGCAGTATGTAACGACCTTAAGTCAGGTGTCACGTCCCTACAGAAAAAAAAAAGAAAAAAAAGTTAATTGGCGGGAACCATAATTATTTTTACATGTTGCTGTTTCATTTCCTCGCAATCGAAGTGAAAAGTAGAGTGTACAACTCGTCCATAAAACCCATTTTACACTCGACTTTATATCTATCCTCGCTCGCAAGCTCGCTCGGATGGATAAACGTCTCGAGTAAAATGGTGCGTTTTATGCACTTGTTGTACAATCTACTATTTAAGGCACCCTTTAAACAATTTCATGCTTTTACTAACGGCTTTAACTTTACTTACGACTTTATTGATCGTACGTAGCCACCGCGTTCTTCTTTAGTACATTATAGCGTTTTGAAGTTTTTGGTAGGTTTGTAGACTGACGGAACCCGCTCCGTTACTTAAACTCCTAATTTATGCTTCGTAAAGTCCGAAGCGTCATATAGAATATTGAGTTTGTATGTATATAGAGGCCAATTAACGACCTAGTGTGTGCCTGACGTAGTGCCTTCATAAAATAATAAAATAATCGGGATTTTATAACGCTTGGCTTTATTTTGATTCTCATTAAAGTTGTTCTATGTTGAAGTTGCTAATTGTAAGAGGTTTTATCAAAATATTGTCCGTGTCCGTGGGTATTTTTAACATGCGTTGAACTAACACTCTTAAAGATATTTTTGTCTTATGTTCCTGTCCTGTCACTTCCTGTCCAATACTGTGTTCCTGTCTACTAGTTAAGTCAACATAATGTAAGCCCTTAATTGGCCTATGGTTGGATATATTTAACATAACTATACTCTAGAAGTTAACTTGTGCTGTGGGTTTTGTATTAAAATAAAATAAAAAAAAATAAAAAAATATGTACTTGAAAGATTGTTTATTATCAGTTTCTAAGAGTCCTTAAAATTACTGTTATTATTACGTATATGTTAAAACCTAATAAACATGAACTTACGAAAAATGTGTTCGGGAATTCACTATAATCAAACCAAGTTTGACACTTTGTATGTATAACTGTTTCCGCGATAGAGCAAAAAATAAAAAAAACTACTTCAAAACACTACAACACTAAAAAGTTAGAAGTAATTTAAAAGAATACCTTTCAATTAGAAGTATGTATATATGAAGGTATTGTAGAAGTATAATTTGGAGTAGGTGCCTGTTTTTTTTTTTCAATTTTTAGTCGTCCCCCACGCTCCAGCGGGAAAAAAACAACGAAATTGAATATTTCAGATAAAGAATTAATATTTGTATCTAGAATAGAAGCTTAGAACCTCTCAAGAAGGACGTTCGAGCTGATGGTCTTCAAAACGAATGCGTCAATGTCCACCAGACACCAGAAAATTACTTACTGAATGAAAGTATTTAAACAAAGTGCATAAACATCACAAATTCAATTCTTTGATTAAAAATTTGAAGTTCTCAATTTCCGTCCCCGAAAGTTGTCACCACAACATCGCCAAATTACCCTGGGACTACTTTTACGCTATATTTTATGAAACATATGCTTATTACCAAAGGATGGGCCCCATTAGGCTTTATTTACTGCTGCCCATTGAGGAGTTCCGTTCTCCATCTCTGAAAGTCTTTATCAGATCTTCACCAGATTAAAATGGGACCAATGGGACGTTATATCTATAACGTAACGGATAAAAAAGTAATTGTCGAAATCGGTTGAGATTTGACCGATTTATGCAAGAACACAGCAAAAAAATAATAAAAATTACGCGTCGAATTGAGAACCTCCTCCTTTTTTTGAAGTCGGTTAAAAAGTAAAGATAAGTGACATCTTTACTTTTTAACCGTTTACGTTTTTAGGGTTCCGTACCTCAAAAGGAAAAACGGAGCCCTTATAGGATCACTTTGTTCTCCATCCGACAGTTCTGTCTGTCAAAACCCTTTATCTCGGGAACGCAAATTTTCAAAAATCCTTTATCTCGGGAACGCAAAATTGAAATTAAAACTATATACCTACTCAGGTCTACAGTCCCTTGAAGGTGTGAAAAAACCAAACTTCTAAGTTAACGTATTAAAAGATACGGCCGATTATGCTGCAAAAACGTATATTTCGACACACAAGGGAAAGAAAGTTTATAGGGTACTTTTCGTTGACCTAGGAACCATGAAATTTGGCAAGTAAAATCTGTAAACTATACATTAATTTGTAATTAAATCATAAAAAAACTGAAGTTCGGGAAAAGCTCGGAAAAACTGCGAGACTCGATTACTGAACTATTTATAATATTTAAGTATCTAAAAATTGTACGGAACCCTCGACTCGCCCGTCCGACCCGCACTTGTCCGGTTTTTTATTTTGTTGAGCAATCACGCACCGTAACCGTAACACATATTCTGTGATAATTTTTAACAAAATTACGGTTCGAGAGATAAACCCTCTTTAGGTCAGACCGACAGACATACGATGTGTTTTTAATAGGGTCCCGTTGGCACCCTTCTGGTACAAAACCCTAAGAAACGAAGAGTGAAGTTTTTTAATATTCTTAAACGGTACGTCAAAACATGTTAATGATTAAAAGCGTTTGCATGTTAAGGTTATAGAGAGACCTCTTAAAAATTATCTATCACACGCTCAGCCTAGAGTTAATTTGAGTATAATTTATTGGAAAAACTCGTTGAGATATTGCCTCTAGAAGCGAATAAATTAAAATAATTCACATTAGTCGCGTGTGTCATGTTAAAACCAAACGTTATTAGACAAAAAAAATCTTGTTCTAAAATACACGTAAAGAACACTGGGCCAACGACCTTTCTAAAGCACGCAATGCTTTTAAATTCCACACGAAATATATTAATAACTCCCCTCATTAATTGCATTAGAAAATATAATTAATGATTTTGAATTCATTTAAGCTACGAACGTGGAATCGTTAATAATTCTCGGCTCGGGTCATTCGACTAATGCATTCGTATATTCGAATCGATTAATTTAATCGACATGCTCAGAGCTGCAAGTACTTCGCGTACCGTTTTCACTTATAAATAACATAACTAGTTTTGCTCGTTACTGGCTAAACGTAATTGCATCCTATTTTCTAAATCACCGAATTAAATCGTTATTTATTTTACTTGGAGCGATGTTATGAAGCTGCCACTATAATAACGTTATTCTAAATGGTTAATGGTGCAGTTAACTAACGATCCGAGGCAGTCGTGCTATCTATTTATCTCTTTGAACGGTCACCGACACGGAACAGAGTGGTCACCGACAGTATTCGAGGCAGCCACAGATCACCCCCAATAGATACCGCATGCAGGGCAAACGACGCGCACCACGCATAGGCTCAATAGCTCCTATAAGAAACGAACTTGAATACGCTCCATCAGTCGCGACCAAGTATCAGACCCGCGCGTCGTGTGCGAGAATTAACATTCAAAAATTATTTTCCGATTAAAACAGAATTTTTCAATGCTGTTTTGTGCTGTCAAGTGGTGTGGGAAGTCTTCTCAGACTTCAAACTTCCAAAAAGATGGCATCACATTTAACCGGTAAGTAAAACTGTCACGAAATATCTATATTATGGCAGAGAAGCAAAGGTCAATATACAGTGGTTTTTAATATTCAATAATTAGTAGAACTTGCGCTACGCGTTGATGTCTTTTCAAAAATTCTCTTTCACGCCTGAGGTAGTGTGTATTAACTGTCTTTTTCTAGCAAAATCATGTGTTGCTTAATAGGGTTGGAACGTTTCGCGCTCAAGTTTCTATCGATATTTTTACACAAATGATTTCATAGTTCCATCGTTGATTTAAAGTGACAGAATACGAAACATAATTGTATCCGTTGTTTAAGGTTTCCGCAATGCCCTGACAGAAAAAATAAATGGATAGCTGCAGTTCATCGTGACGAGGGATGGTTCCCCTCTAAAAACAGCGTAATATGCTCAAAACATTTTTGTGATGACAATTTCTTAGGCGGTTGATGGATACAGCAGTGCTGACTTTATACTTGCCTGTTTTGGTATGTTAAATGTTTTAGTCAGTATGTAAACGGAAGACTGTTTTTGCATAGGGCATACTGTCTCGCTCGCACACTAACATTTTTAGTGACTGTAATAAAATGAGGAATTATATATATATATATATATAAAATTCAGACCAAATTTATCAAAAGTACACTAATTTTATTAAAATCACCAAAAATCTTTGAGTGTGCGAGCGAGACAGCATGCCGGACGTAATAGCAGCCTTAAACGATAAAAATGATTAAAATGTATACCTTAAAATTTATAAGACATACATACTCGTATTTACAATACGTTAAAAACAGTTAACTGACTCTTTCAGGCACATCAACCGTCATTTAAGGCACATCAACCGTCTACCGTTGACGTTTACCAAGAGATGAGGTCCGATACATTAGTAGCTGGGACATCGTCAGAAACATCGGTACGATAATTATATTTTTTTTTTTCAAATAGTTTTTATTTCAGAATATAAAAAATACTTTTGCTTAATCTTAACTTGTGTTTTCCAAGATGCGGAAAGACCATCTACATCTCAAAATGAAGAAAGAATATCTGGTACTCCAACAAGGAAAAGAAGGCGACACCTTACTCCCATAGCCGGAAGCCATAGCCATAGTTATTTTGTATTTTCCATAAGTAGGTATGTGCTGTAATGTCACACGTGGAAAATCTATTTTAGCTTTCCAGCTCACAAAAACATTGTATCATTATTGTATTACCACACAGATAGTTTTTTATTTTATGTATTGTATACAACATGATTATAAGTAATGAGTAAGAGTACCTATTCTACCTATTGTACCTACAAACAAGGGCAATTACACTTGATTATTAGCATCATAGTTTGAAATTTAACTGCATGTAAATATTTTATCAACAACTCGAACTTGTCGAGCAATGCTACAAAAATGTACAATCACAATGTATAATGTCATTGCACTGTTATTAATGTGATTTTTTTTGTATTATTATGTAAATAAACGGCTCAAGAAAATAAAATCGTATCCTTTATTAAATTTGTAGATTAGTGCTTACTTTCTAATATCACTTAATGCTGTACATATTGTTTTTAAGTCACAAGATCATTGATCCGCTGTCAATGACACTATGTGGGGAATTTGGGGCAGGCCATTTTGAATTTAGAACAACCGATATAGCCGAATTGAAAATGATCGAAATTTTAAATTTGATCGAAGTCGGCCGGTAAACAAAAAAGTTAGCTCATTCGTATAATAGAATGCGTTCGAAATTAAAAAATCGGCTTAATAGGATTGCCGTAATTAATACATTTCCTACGACTTTCTCATACATAATTTTTAAGCAGCTGTTGTAGTTTCTGAGAAAAACTATAGATGATGAGTCAGTCAGTCAGTCCGACAGTCAGTGAATATACCGGATTGCAGCTATATATATTAGTAAAAGTAATGGGGCTGGTCATTGACCTCTACCTGTGGCAGTACAAAGGGAGAGCCTCTATGAAGAAATTGATTTTCAGTAGAAAATTTCCATACAAAGTTAGATTTTGTCAATCGTCAATAATTCGGCCGCTATCTTGAAAGTTCAAAAAGTTTGATTTTTCTCAGGGACCTGAATATCTCGGTAACACGATGTTGCTCTCAGCTCAGCAAGTTTTTTGGACTCCACACCACCAATAGTACTAAATTTCTGTGAAAAATCCGATTTTCAGTATCAAACGTCAAAAACTCCGCCGCCATCTTGAAATGACAAATGTCCGATTTTTCTCAGATTACCTTGGTATCTCGGCCACACGATACGGTTTACAGCTTATCTCCAGCATGTACCGTTGGCTGCCGATTTTTTTTTGTTTTTCATGGCATCGATATTTTTTGGCTAGGTATTCAGAATGGTTTGAATGCAATCTTAGCTAGGATTCCAAATATGAGATTGTATTTATCGATAAGTTCTTTCAATCAGGTTTCCCATCACTATATTCTCAGTACATTTTAGCGCGACCTTGAATTACCCAATCATACGCACGGTGCTACCCTCCCCGCACACCTTGCCTTCCTACAAATTTGGTGAGCGTCGTCCAGTACAAAAGTCGCATCATGCGGTATCTATTGGGGGTGATCTGTGGAGGCAGCTCAAACTCACAGTAGCGTTTCCTTCACAATCTATCTTACTTGTAAAGCAGTTGTGGCTGGGTGAGTGAATGACTGACAGTCGACGCAGACTTAGAGATTTGAAATTAGGAAATATTCCTTAAGTACATGCGATAAAAACGACACTAAAAAAAGTTCTAATATAATAGGAGACGCCATGTTAAAAGATAAATAAACGTGGTAATTTTTTTCTTTTCTATTACTACTTTTCACCGCCTTTACACTTATAACCCGTCGAAAACTCATTCTAGTCACGTGGTACAAAAATGCGCCATTACGTCACACCTTGCACGTAACCGGGCATGTACCTCACAAGTAATTACTTTTTCAGTTCTCTATCTATACACTTTAGGGGTGCACTAACGGGGTGATTTTCGAAATCACGTCTAAAGGGGTGGTGAAGTTTGTATGAAGAAATTATCACTTACTTGTTCGAAGTTGCGGGATAGAACAAGACAGAATTAAGAGCCAGCCGAATCGGCTTGCTTTCAGGCTTTGCAACGCAATTTTATAATCGATTTTATGAAAAACAACATAGGTACCATTGTTTGATAGCGCACGAAGAGGGATAAAACCAACAGCGGATGAAGATGCATTTGTCAAACAAAAAAAATAAGAAGATAGCAAAGAGGTCTCAAAATTTCTAATGAGAAATCTATTTTGAAGTTGGTTGACCATTCTGCACTGCATACTTTTTTCTATACTTTGCCTAACAGAATGGCCATTAATAAAAATACGTTCCATCTCCCTTTTTTTGTTCGCAATGAAAGTCGCCAAGCATTTGACATACTGCCTCAACCTATCAAACGTTACTTGCACAGAGTACCAACCTCCAAGCTTGTATGAACAAAAACTTTCCGCACTACAACTCGGCGGCCGCATTCCAACCGGCCAGCTTCTTTCACCGGCCCAATGCATCGGCCATGGTGAAATTCCGCACCGCAATCAATCGAGAATCGAGAGCACACCATTGAATCGATTCGGGCCGGATCGGATGGCTGTGTAATCGATTCGTGCGTGAATTTTACCGCTATACTCAATTTGCCGATTGTTATGTAACACAGAATCTTTGTTGAGTGGTCACTTCGCTTATTTAATCTAGCACCTTAAGACAAAGTAAGCTTCTGGTGGCTGTAGTACTAAACTTGCGAGTCAAATATTATATTTTTTCGCATTCCAGAAGTTGGGGTCTTGATTGGCAATCCAAACTGCTTGGCCAAGTCCTTAAATGGTGCCAATGTTTCCTCAGTCAATCCATCAATTCTTCCACTGCTGAATATAGGCACGCCACTTCTGTGACGCCACTATTTCTGTCCTCGGCCCTTCTTATCCAGCTAGCCTCTGGAATCAGTCTGTTGCTGACCCAGTGAGCTGGTGAGCATCCTAGGCTGCGTTGCCAGTTCCTGGATTCCACTCGAGAACCTTTGTACCCCATCGACTATCGGTTCTTCAGTCCAGTGCCGCCTCAATTTGATTATCCTATCTTATAGACTATGTCAATCACCTTTTACTTTCCTCATTTACCTATTAGGTACACAAACCTTTTTTTCTTTCTTTTTTACGCAACCTATTCAGCGCGCGTCGAATAAAAAACAACTGTCATCGACAAACGATTCCAATGGAATAAATTATCTAGAACAAAAAAAACAGGGATTAATCAAGTGGCCGCATTCTTCAGTCTATCTGCGAGTGTAAGTGCTTACCTACTGACTCGCGACCGAAATAGAACAGTGTAAAATCAAAACAAAACATTCTTGCGAACACAAGTGTTTTAAAACAGCCAAAACACTGGCCAGTGAACTTTGTCTAGCAAACATTAGACCGGTAGAGGTGATAAAATTTCACACGGATGACACAAAAAGCTGTTTTTTTTTACCACAGAACATTAACATACAAAATGCTTACGTACACCATCACTTTGCGTGTTGCCGTCGCCTCAGTATTTGAATAAAGCGCGGTATACACGATCCATCTTGCCGTACGTCCTGCCAAGGCCATGCACGATGCACGATGCAAAAGTACCATGAATATGCTTGACGTACGTCGATAATTATTATTATTTGTTTGCTGGACTTGACGGACCGATTTTTCATCCAGCGAGTACCCCCACCACCGCGAACATCGTGCAGATAGACAGTGAATAACGCGGACGTACGTCAGCGCGGTCCCGTATCGTGCGTGCTTGATCGTGTATAGACTTGTTGTACAGCAGATTTCATTCTGAGCTTGCGTCGCAAGGTGGCTGCACGTCTCAAAATGGACCGAGACACTCTTACGAAATTTATCGAAAAATATAAATTTCATACATGTCTGTGGAATGTTTCAAGCCCAGACTATATGAACAAACAAAAAATAATAAATGCTTTACAAGATCTGCCCCTATATTACGCTCACCAAATCCTGAGCGATTCCAATCGTCTAACTGTCAAATTCCATACTAATTTGACAGTTAGACGATTGGAATCGCTCAGGATTTGGTGAGCGTAATTAGGCCACTGGTACCCATTTTAGGGGAAGCTGCAACGATTGACAGCGTTATTCAAATCATTCATGATGTTATTCATTTGAGTATACTCTGCACGTTTATGATAATTTTTTTTCATCCAGAACCTCTTCCTACTTTTTTTCCTCTCTTCTGCCGCTGCTGACAATAACAGAAGAACTCCCATTTTTTGGCGTTTTGATAAAACAGGAGGCATTTTATTAAACACAAAACACGTCCTCTTCGTTCGATACTGATCACGCACGACACGATTGATGCGTGCTGGATAGTCTGTATGCTACATCCAGCGGCGCGGCCTTGAGCTGACGTACAGCTGGGATGGACCGTGTATACCGCGCTTAACGCATCTACGAGCGCTAACTCAATAGTGTCTTCAGCAAAAGTAATAACAAAGAACCGGCCAAGTGCGCGTCGGGCCACGCGCAGTGTAGGGTTCCGTAGAAAGGGAGTTTTATCCGCTTTACAGAACTACATGAAAGTAATTTTCAATGGATTTTGTACGAATTTTTCCTTTCATAAGTTGGTCGCCTATTACTAAGTAGGCTTTACTACTTAACGAACTTGTAAAGCCTACTTAGCCCTGATAGTTTTCCTTTTAAGTTCATTATGTGCTGCTGTCCTATTTTTTTTTACTTTTCCAAAATCAACCCTTTAGCCGGGAGCAGGTGGGGGGCTATGGTGCTTCGTGCATTTGCTTTTGGAAAACACAATTTGTCGGTGTCGTAGGTATTGATATCACGAAAAATTATGAAATAATTTTTTTGAGATAAACAATTATTTTACGTTTTTTAGTTACCAACTGGCAGATACGAAAACATAACTTCATGTTTAGTATCGTCTTAGAAACTATTTCACACTGAGTTTTAAATATGTGGTATTAATAAAATACGCATCTATTGGCTGGACTATACATAGTAAGTAGAGACTAGAGATAAACTGGACAAATCGCGAAGACAAATAGAAGTAGCTTAGAATAGTAGTAGGCCATAGTAATAAGATCGCAACTATCCGCCAACAAACCGCTAAGCTGATAAAAACTTTAGTCACTTTGTAGCCCGGACCACCAATAAAAAACACTTAAGAGTCCCGCAATCATGCACAATGCACATGTCATAAAGCCTACTGTAAACCAGGCAGATGATAAAGAGTTGTATGATTCAATGACAATATAACGGACCAAAGACGAGTTGTCAGCGTGGATGGAGGTAGCCGTATTGTTGGTGAGATGTCAGTATCTCTTTACAATCAACTCAGAAGGGGCTGAGGCTTGTTCCCCAAATGCCATGTTTTCAATTCACCGTAAAAAATCTACACTCGATTCGTGGAACGTTGGTTTAAAACGCTCTCTGCTCTAGTAGTCTAAAGAAAAAAAGTATTATTTTGTAAATTTAAGTTCACCTAACTTTATATTTTTTTGTTATTATTATAAATATATTTATTGCAGAATAAATCCATATAGGTATTAGGAACAGAAAGACAGCCTATATTAGTAACTGTATTTTGTAAATCGCGGCGGCAGTTAGTGGTGAGTTATTTGTATGTTTGCCACGCACATTTATTCGCATTAGCATATTGTGTCAATAGTACAAACGAATGCGTTACTATGTTCTTAAATATAACATTATCATATTACTTTTGATTCAACATATTTTTGTATCGTATTATCTCGTTGATTAAACAAACCATGATAATTTTTTATCCAAATCCTATGCTACGCAAGTAATGACAGTGATGATAAAGTAACGGACACAGCTAATAATGTAAATAATTGAAAAATTTGGTTGCATTGGAAGTTGCTGAATTGGGAATGAGCCGGGCCCAATGGCCGTCAGAAAAAGAAGAAATAAACACGCCGGTGAAGGTAGCTGGCCTTTGTGCCTATTGTGGCCTAACGACCCGATGATTTGAATCGAATCGAATTGAGAATCGAACAGGTGGGCCACGGCTCGCGCGAGCACTAAATTATAGGCGTCTAGCTTAGCTTCCTTGCAGTTCAGTTCTAAAAACTTAACTATAGTTTCTTGCTGCGGTGGAAGCTTTATGAGCTGTTTAATCGCATCGCATGATTATAATAGTTATGAAAATTATGAAACGCCATCGGTCTATTTAATTTCGACATTGGTCAGCATCGTAAACTTAGTTTAAAACTTCCGATTTCGGAAAAAGTGGTCGATCGCTAGCTAATTTAATTCAGCAAGTGCCAGCTTGCTTGGTTAGACTTTTGGTACTGCAAGCGTTAGCGTGTGAAGTCTTGTAGGCATTAGCTTTATTTTTAAGCCCATTCGGTTACAACGATCATCATCAGTAGTAGATCTATGGCTCCGTTGCGCCATTCGAAACGTTCAACCACGTCGCTATTAATGTTATTCATACGGCATGAAAGCGCATGGCAACCTCGGGACACCGGCCGAATGACTGATAGACTCGACGGCGGCGCCACGACACCCGAGACATACTCATTTCCATTCCCATAACAATGGAAGGTACATGGCTCTTATTATGATGCAGCGAAATGTTCGGAAGGGTCAATTCACTCGCATCTAGCGACAATATGGTTCTTTATTTAATAGTTTCGAAAACCTAGCGACAAATACGGTTCTTTTTTTGAATAGTTTCGAAATATCCTGCCATGTCGCTAGATTCGAGTGAATTGTGGCCTCAAGCGCGACGTTGACGACCTTTCCGAACATATCGCTGCTTCATAATAAGGACCCAGTAGTACATCTAACCCATACCAGTTGCTTAACCGTCAAGGAAAACCACGCTGCTTGTCACCTTGCGGTCTCCTACTTGTTATTTTTTGTCCCATGGGTCTTCACTACAGAGGCCTAATTATGCAGACATTACAGCTCAAACAACACAGACGTATTATTAGCACTTATGATTATGAGATAATTAAAATAATCAAAGTATTGACTTAAAACAGATCTGATTCATAATCATCACTGCAGGACATAGGCCTCCTTCGTGGTTTTCATAACCATGAGGGGTTTTGCCATAATCGCCACGCTTGGCAGGCGGGTTGGCGATCGCAGTATGCGGTTGGTATCTCAGGAAGAGGCTGCTGCCAGTCTCCTGGTAAGATCCGATTAAAATGCAATAACAACATAGAAAAACGTCATTTAGCACCCTTTCATCCATCTCGTTCACAGTATTTCAAGCATTATTGGGCTACATTCAAATACAACTCTCAGAATGTGCTGTGCGTGAATGTCGTGAATGTCATTTTCGTCCATAACATTGGACTTCATTAATACAACGGTAAAAGGAGTTCAAAGTTAAGTAGCTCGGCCATTAAAGCGGCCATGTTAATGATAAACAGCCCCGCAAGCGGTTCCCATTAGCCGTAAACAGCCCGGTGCGATGTGCGAATGAGCAATTTTCCAGGGAAATGATCTTAACTGACCTGCGCAAGCGCTTTGGCGGCGAGCAAGCCCGTTCGCAATTACATGGGAGGTAGCCTGTTTCTGGCTTATCGACGGGGTGTACCCACAACGTGTCCAGAAAGATTTTAACCCACTCAGAAGTGGGTTCTACCTCCCAGCAACCAAAAAAACCATCTATAAATAGAAATTATTTCCAAAAGACAATCTATCAGTTCCACACGTGCCTCCATTGATTAAAGAGGTTGAAAAAAAAACATTTCTTTACAGTATCCTACTCCTTTATGACGCGAATTGCGACAGAAACTGACTCAACTACAGGGTAAAGGTGAACGGAAAACACTGCAACGCCGAATTGTCATACGGTAGTATGAAAAAAACGGAGACCGGAGCGTGATGAGAAACTGCGTTGCTTAAATTTGTATGAAAAAATCACCGACAAGAGCGGGTTGGATTACAGTATGCGGTAAGTAACAGGACAGAATGCTGAAGAAATAAGAGTTTCTATAGAATTCGGGTCGTTTGTACAGAAACCGTCAAGTACCGCTAGCTACCGCCCAGAATTGCAGAGAAAACTCGAAGATCTGATGGTAGATATTGGTGTGATTATTCGAACACCGTCTCCAGCCTCCGATGTGAAAGATAATAGGCCGGTGGTTCATGTCCTCGAAGGCCTAGCTTTAAGTCGTTGTTAATAGCTGGATCACCCTATCCCCCTGTTTCTCGTATACTAATCTACTGTTAACAGCATCAGTTAGCCAAAATTCATACAAATAAACAACTATCAATAGCTATAATTTGGCCAAAGAGCATACAAAAATACAACTGACTGTTGTTAACAGTACAGTAATAAATTCTACGAGTAACCAGGGTTATAAGCCTTATTGATGCGTAGAAAGAACAGTTATCGGATAAAATGGACACTTAAGTCAATAATTACAATATGTTAACAGGAACGATTGTATCTAGTGTAGTGTAACTTTAAGTTGAAAACTCTGTTAATTAAGCAAACCTGTTTTGAAAAGAATAAATGTGGTGTTTCTTTGTTAGCTTCTTCTCCGCATGATCTATTAATTGTGAAACGAACAGCTTTGACGTTCATTAAGTAAACATTTTGTTTTTATAGTGAATAAAAATTTTTGACTTTGACTTTTGACTTATAATTACAATCGAATATGAGAGTCGGAAGCACTACAAAAAGAACCTTTTGTGATTCGTGCCAGTGTTGTTGTTAAATCGCGGGGCATTATCTTCTTCATTATGACGATGTGGCAAAGGCAATAGAACGCTTTGAGCCGATGGAGCAATGATCTCTGAATAGCTTCAAAGAGCTTCGGCAATAAGTTCAGGATACTCTCTATCAGAGGGTTAACTCGTTGCTAAGCTTAAGCAGTTCACGAAGAGAAACGATAGACACATGAATAAAACTGGTGCGATTGTGTGGCACATATAATCAATCAAGTATGAAATAGAAATTATATATGTTCCAAAAAACAATTTCGTGAAGAATGTAGCCCTAGTTTCCACTCTAGGATTCCCTGTGTTGTGGAAACTTGTCCCCTTCGCATAATGGATGACAATAATGCAAGGAACTTCAAATATTACTCCCGCTAAAGATGTCAAACTGAACAAAAAAAAACTAAATAAGGTGGTCCGGAACCGTATCGCACTTGACTGATTTTCTGTCTGACCTATACTCGAGGAAAAGATCCCTTTACTTTAACAGGAGAACCTAGGTTGAGAAACTTGGTGCGTACTGAGTTGACCTTGTGCGGAGACTATTTTGTTATTATGCTCTGCGTATGGCAAAACGCCGTCGGCTTCTTAAGTATCATTGGCGGTGCACACTCGCGCGGAATGTTAAGCAGCTGCCTCGGGTGCTCTTTCTCTCTAATAAACTCTTGTGGGCTTGCTAATTTATGAAACGTGTACGTGAACCTCACTGCCTGCTAAAACATGGTAGCTATTATCGTGTGTGGCATAAGTGCGGGAATCGAATGAACAAACATAGCTAGCGATCAATTTTGGGCTAGGTGCCGTTTCTTATTCGTCAAACATCCTATCTTGATTAAGGCGTTGAAAGAAGATGCTTTGGTCACGCACGCTTTAGTAGGGAATCGTTCCTCTAGAAATATGAAACTCTGAAGCAGCTGTTAAACGAAACCTAATGTTCAATTGCCGCAGCAATCGGACTTGATTGATGAAAAGTGAATAAATCATCAGTTGGACCAAACTCCTTTTAAACTTAATGTAGTCTTTAATAATCAGTGGAATCAAACCATAAATCCGTGACTCATCAACATCATCAGCCTTCCGACCGCCCATATCCACTGTTGCTTTTTCCCACCTGAGCAATCTTCGATGTTGTGTTTTTCTTTTTAGCAATGATGTTTTCTTTATTGTTCCATTGTTTTTCAGCAAAAGATCTTTTCTTAACTCTATTCAGCAGGTACAACCCAACCCTACGCCACCGAAGAGCGCGGCGACGCTATCCGCAATCTCGGTCGTGGCTCATCCCCAGCTAATTGCTCGCTGAATTATCTTTCGTAATGGATGTCCTCGGTGCGCAGGCGCAATTAACCAACGCGGCGCCAACGGGCCGGCATCGGCCGCGGGCAATTTCCTTCGGAATGCGAGTGGGGTCGGCAGAGTAGAGGTGGCTTTTGTATACGTGCACTTGGGACCGCGGAAGTGGTGTGAGCACTGCACTCGTCTAGGTTTACATCGCGCTTCAGTGCATCAGAATTCACCATATTCCATACTTCGAATTGCGAACTTTCTTCGGGAGTCATTCGGCTGAACTTAGAGTATAACAATATTCGAAACGCTCCGTTGTTAGTCACAATGTGAATTTCATATTTCGAGAAACTTTAATGAATCTACGTGTTGTGGCTTACTGAAAGAAACACCATGATGAAGCATGCTTGCTTTTGAAATTAAAGTAATCGGCGTCTTCAGCCAAGTATTTAAATCTGTGGTCCAACTAGCTAACTCCTTAGAAACTCAACGTTACCAAATCTTTCGAATGAAATCGGAGAGGCCAAATTGACAGTCAATAAATAGCTAGCGGTCCGATTGGAATCCAACAAGGCCGCCGTACAGCCTTGCTGTTTCCGCGTCACATCTCGCTGTCCAATAACCGGCAGCTGTGTTGCCGGGGCCACGAATTAAACCTAACAGATAAACGAAACGGCCTATGTCCAGCAGTGGACAAGCATAGGCTGATGATGATGATGATGATGATGATGATGATAAACGAAACGGGTGGACGGTTTGAACAGAGTACCAGTTCTTTGTTTATATTGGCAGCCTCGAAAAGCAAGATTCCGATGGGAGAAGGAACATAAAAAAGACAAAGATAGTCGGAATCAGACGTGCTGTTACACTTCTCTAATTGGATGAGGCCGCTCTACGATTTTCGTAATGTAACAAGTGAAAACATCGTGAAGACACCAGAATTTCAGAAGCATTTCAATGCTCCAGAGTTTGAAATTCATGGTGATAACCATTTCAATTATGCAGTTGGTAAATGGTGAAGAAAACCTGACCTCGTCTAATGAGCTAATGTCTTAGCTGAAAGGCAGGCTTTAGTTACCTGTGGTTATCCTATTTCGCGGTGTCCGAGAAAAAGCCCTTGCGTAGCGGAGCGTTGAGGTTTTAACGTGTTTTTTTGCATCTTCTGTTCTATTTGTTCTTTGGCACCAATCCGGCTGAAGGAACCGGCCGCGGCGCGAGCCACAAACATTATTATCGTTATAAAGTAACAGATAAAACGGGCCCGGACAGCGTGTGAACGCCGAGAGAAAGCCGACGTTGTCGCAACACCATTAGCCGCTTATTACCATTCGATGCCCATTCGGAGGTTTTCGGACGCGACTCTTAAATATTTGATAGTGCTTTTGAGCATTTTATGCCCGTACACGATTAGGCTCCTCTTACTAAATGATAATGATGGACTTCAACACTTTGATAGCAAGCTTTTTTAATGAAGACATCATTCTACGTTCAGCTGTTACTAGTTGTAACCCTTCCATGTCGAGAACCTATGCGTCTTATTCTAGCCCGGGAACATTACCGATAGCGATCTTCTAGTGGATGCTTAAGTGTCTTCATAATATTTTAGCTTGCCATTAGGTCCAAAGTACAACCACATCATCTTTGACCAATCATTATTATGCTGTTGCTAAAACGCTAAATTTTTTAACAGCCACCAACTTAAAGTACTGTAAGGTATAATGAACTTTATTATGGTACACCGCAAGGCCCGTTTCACTTCCAGCATTTAAAAATTGTACGTGTCGGATTCAGCATCACTAACGGTTGATTGGAATGCCTGGAAAGCAAGCGGAGTCAATCACACTGGTTCCTGCTCTACCAAGCGTCTAACGCGGCTAATCTAAATTGAATCGCAAATCTGCAAGCGGAATACGCTGAAGAGATGCTATCGGTTCTCGGCATCCAGTGTTCGAGTCTGGCGCTGTTCCACTATCAAATCCGAGAAGACAAGTAACTAGAAACAGAAGTGTCGTGTAAGTGAACATCTGTCGTTTAATTTCTCGTCTGCTAAAAACATCCTTGTTTCCCTTTCTTAGTATTGTCACGCCTCCTTCTCCACTGTTGGGATCGACGCCTCAAATACATTAGCATCAAATAAGCTCTAGTTTAAGGGCGTTGAAAATGGTTTTTCGGTCCGATCCATTCTAATTAATAGTAATTAAATAAATATTTACAGTCGCAAACTGTTTTGTTCTACTGCTCAAAAGACACTGTGCCAATTTGATTTTTTTTTAAGATATACAATCAGTACTTGTCTCTGTCCCACAATCAAATCGGAGAAGACATACTCAGCGATGTGGTCGACGGTCCCTATCTCAGGAGTTGCGATCGCGATTCTCGAAAACTGGAATGGCTTTAGCGATCCGATCGCGGGCGCAGGTTCGTTTTATTTGCTGAGTGATCTCTCTTCCTCTACCTCTACCCTGGATTCGGCTGTCAGTTTGCATCTGAGATTTGAATAGTTTCTTGAAACTGCCCACTCCATGCCTAGTCTGGATATTTTTCATGTTTTTATGTCATTATCTAGTTACTATAGCACTGGCTAAACTAGATTGTGACGGACAATTGTTTGTGTTGTGTGGATGACATGTTCATGAAGGTATACATTTCCCACACTGTAGTCAAGTTTTTCTATATTTGCTGGTAAAGTAGGCCATTGACAAACCCAAAAAAACCCCTCCGAGCACCAATACAGCCCAAAAAAGCGACAACTCTTTCCACCCTGTTGATCAGTGCAAATGACAAATTCGACGAAGCTTTTCCACTTCATTTGGCTGCCACGTGGCGCTTTGAACGATCACATCGAGTCGGCCGCAGGAGTCCAAACAGATGATACATTTACGTCCGTGAAGCGGCGGAGCACAAAATATTGAGGCCAGAACGCTCGGTCTTGTTCAACCCCTCAACTATCACAATCAGCGTTTTATGTGATCTCTTTAAGTAAGTTCTCGTAGTAGATAGCGGTTGCATCGATAAAATGAGCGGTTGCCACAAGACGCTGCCACTATCTAGAAAATTACACTGTTATTAGTCGTTATTCGTCATCCAATAATACCTAGGAACTTCGGGTAAAATCGTCTACTTCATCAAAATAAGAAATTTACAATTTGCAGTAACTTTGAAACTTTGATTTGAAGCTCACTTCTGATTTTCACTTGACTCGCGCTTTCATCTTTGACGTGTCGGGAATAGCTGGCAAGATGAAGATAGTTGACTTACCATCACCTAGTCAAAGGGTTTAGCCCCAATTTCATCACTTAGAGTTACCAGCTCCTCAAGAACCTTGGTTATAAGTTTCTATATATCTAATCAGCCCACAATCCTTTGCCACCCAAGTAAGCTAAAACCTTTGCTACCTTGGCTATATAGTTTGAATAGTGGAATTGACGGCAAACAAAAGACAGTTCTTCTGTTCTCAAAACGCGCGATGCAACAGATAAAGATGCGCAGACGCCCCTCCCGTGTCATATGGAGATAAGGTGGGGAAAGGTATCGAAAGGCGCCGGCCAAGTTACGGAAGAATATTTGTTTTGAGTTTAAAAGGAACTACTTACCAGTAAAAGAAAGGAAAAGATTATACCGTACACACACTGACTGTGTACGCTATAAAGGACTGATAACACACTGATTCGAGTTGTGTGGAAGTTGATGCTGTTTTTTATGCTGCTATTTTTATGGTGATCATAAGAGACCGGATTATATGCAAATGCATATTGCATATGCTTTTGCATATTTAGTACCTTTTCAGCGTTAGTTGCATATTTTAGAAAAATAAAATGTATATTGCACATTTACGCTCGATCTCGCTCATTGTTCGATGCTTTTCATAGTAGGACGGGACGTCCGATCGCTAAGCACGCGGCTAGCGGACTGACTGGGTATGAACCCTTGTGTGAAATTGATAGTTTCATCAACGGGATGGGTGAAATTTTGCCCGGCACAGTAAGCCCAAACATTGCACCCAAAGGAGATCCAAAAAATGTATGAGAGCTGGTTCTAGGAGTACGACTCGACCCAAGTTTTCACGACCGTAGAGACGATAATCTTGCTCAATTATGAGATGTATAATCAGATTTTTAACTATTGCCCTATAATTTATAAAATATAATAAAGTGGAACATAAATAATTGAGCTTGCAACCCGCATTACGAGCTGTCACTTTAAAAATAATATAGGGTTGCCCAACGTACGATAGGTATGCCACTCAGATATTTCTCCTTAGTCTGTGATTAGATTTTTTCTAATACGAGACCTCTATATCTTGTATAATATTCTCTTATTACATCTTGTACATCCGTTTTTAGTTAAAAACGATAAAATTCTCATATTATTAACCCAACAAAAATAGCTATAACCATTATTGTGATTAATGATGTTCACTTTTTGCAAGAACGTATAAGAAAATACTCAGTTAAGATTTAATCCATCATTTGCGCTAGTTAGCTCTAGGGATGTGATATTGCACGTAAAAATCGATTGTTTTCATAATCGATTAATTAAGTTATTTTTAAAATTCATTTAAAAAATCGATTTTCTAAGCAAAATAAAGATTTTTTTGCAAAAATCGATGTTTGTGTCACAAAAACTAAAAACTGAAAGAGGAAAAAGTGAAACGATTTTTAATAAATCATTTCTCTTTTTCTTATTCTTTTTAAAAATATTTTTCACAATTATTTTTTTTAATTAATCGATTTTTTTAAAAGCGATTACTTGTTCACAGCCCTAGTTAGCTCCAGGTCCCCCATTCGTCGAATCAACAGTCATCTGAGGTTTGTACGCTATCATCTGGTACTTTATTTAACTTGTCATTACTTGTTATACTGTGTCAATGTAGTAAGTATTATGTGTGTAAATGTAACTTACGACGGCATTAAACTTCTTGGCGGTCAGGTTAAATTAAATGTTACGTTTTCATACAATTATTTACGCGATTCCCTCATTCTCCCTAATTCTCTCATAACTTTTGGGGGAAGGAAAAGCGCCACATGCTGTGTTAACTCCAAAATCCGCTTACGCAACGTATTCGTTGCCCAAAAGCGCTACATAATCAAGCAATTGATAAGGATAAGTGATTGTGTTGTTTGGAAGTTATTTGTTCGTTTCGCCGATTAATATTGCCGGGCTCAGTGGTAATGACCACTTTGCCAGACATTTAAAAACGACTGCAAGCGAATGCTCAAAATCAAGACACATCAGTACTGTAATGTTATGCTGAATCTGCTACATAAAAGGCGAATGCTCTCGGTGACGCACTAACTTAATACTATAAGGTCTGTAGGTAATAATTGTTTTTGTACAATAAAAAGTTGTTTTAACTTGGTCGTTTCTTTTCCCTGTTGTGTAATTCTATTACTTATCCTATGATGTGAAGCGGGTGGAAAGTAGATGCTTAGTTGGGCGTTTTGATGTGAAGTGGTAGCCCAGAGGATACATGTTGTTTCACATGCGTGCGAGGTATTAGTAGTGCAGTGTTTACATCAGTTTGTTTCACATCATAAGGTCCTAAGGTCGTATCCCAGCATGTATGACTGATAAGATAGTGTGGAAGCCCGTGGCTTAGTTATCCAATGGATTTCCTAAGGATTAAGTCCCGTTTGAATTGTGTTTGTCTATTATGGTACAAAAGCAATGTCACTCCAATATAAGGTTGGCGAACGCAGCACAGGACTCCCGGGACAGGACCGAGAATCTGAAGCAGATTGCTGGCAGCAACTGGATGAAGATAGCCGAGGACAAATAGAACTTGTCAGCTTTAGGAGAGGTCTAGGTCCAGCAGTGGACGAATAAAGGGCTAATTTATTGATTCTGCTTTGGTATTAAGTCCCGTTTAATGGAGGGTAACCCCCTGTTTCTCGTGAACATGTCTGTCTACTGCTAACCGCTCTTAGTTGGCCAAAGTATACGCAGAAAACCAAAAACATCTTGTTACCTACTGTACAAGAAACCGGGAGTCCAGTAAGCTCAGACAATGCGTATGTAAGCCAGCCAAGAGATCACTGGCTGTATAAATCATTCCACATTCAAAAACGTTTCACTAAGACTTATTTTCACAGATATTATTATTATAATCACACAATTAGTCCTTCAATCAGCATTTTGAAGGTTATGTTTCATTTATGACATGACATTGACATTTGAAGTTTTTATTCCTCTGGGTGGTAACAGTAAGAAAAAAAAAAGAAAAAAAACATTTTATTTAGAATTTTTGGGCAGTATTCTAAAAATTATAAATTATTATATGAAGTTACATATTAAATAAGCTTTCCAGTGACATAAATTTCATAGCAGTCGTTGTACGTAGGCCACGATGCATCTCCTTTAAATTCTGCCCAGTAACCTCAGTAGACGTAGAACGCTCTTTTTTGCTTACAAAAATTTATTAAGCGATCGTAGACACAATTTGTCAACAGAACATTTAGAACAGTACTTAGTAGTACATATTTTTAAAGGTAAATTTTAAATTTCATTGTTACCTAAGTAGGTATATCTTGTAACAGTTTTATTTCACAAATACGATTTTCAGTACAAGCCTTTATAAGATAAAATAAAATATTAAATAATAGGTCTTTTTATTTTTTCCTGTTTAATTGTAGGCCCATTTTAAGGATTTTCGTGCATATTTTAACTATTTTACTTGCATATTTGCATGCATATTTTGGGCATTTTTTGG
The DNA here is from genome assembly GCA_947308005.1 of Yponomeuta malinellus. Taxonomy (NCBI): domain Eukaryota; kingdom Metazoa; phylum Arthropoda; class Insecta; order Lepidoptera; family Yponomeutidae; genus Yponomeuta; species Yponomeuta malinellus. The sequence continues at coordinate 5,174,852 of OX371006.1, read as the reverse complement.
TGCATATAATCCGGTCTCTAGTGATCATAAAGCTCAAAGTTCGAAAAACTTGAAGCTTCCTAATATTGCGATATTTTCTAGTAATTGCCATAAAAAGTATGATTCAGTTAGCGAGAAGTATTCAGTTTTTCTTTATATCCCACAAATCCCTTTCCTTTCCGATGCATCCCATACTTTCGAATCATTAGTTCTTCCATCTCTCTCGCCCATCGCTCCGTCTCCTTCGCTCCCGCCTTTGGAGGCCCATTTATCAATTCTAAATAACAGCCGTGGTCGGGACCTTTTCTTCTTGTTTGTTTGTTTTTTATTTACTTTAGCCATCGGTGCTCCTTTGTGTCTTCCTTTTTGACTCGAAATTGATTGTAAAGCCCAGCTAATGGCGTCTTTCTTGAGAGAATCATTCGATGTACTGATAATACTAATTGTGTAGCTAATGACGAGTAGTTTGTAGAGACTTTTTGAATAAGGTAGAATGACTTCCAGATACCTGGTTTACTGGCTATGTAACTTTGTTATCACGTATGACAGAACCTAGACAAAGTGGGCGTTTCAGAGTTTTTTTAAATAAGAGATTGTACCTACCTAAAGATCGAACATTGCGGAATAGACCTAAGAGTTCGATGAGCGTAGCAAACGAGAGAAATATGAACAGTAATAATAGTAAAGCAAATCTGGAAAGTAATAAAAAATGAGAGAGCCAATACTCGTCAAGGGAAGCAATTAATGAAGGCAATTTCGCGTACAAATGCTATTACAGGTCCGCTATTAAAAGTTTCCAATTTCCCGCAGAGGAGTTCGGTGCCAATGCTTGCCCATACGGCGATGTCCAATACTTAGATCTTTATTATTACACAGATTTTTTGTTTGGACACGACTGCCTGAACAAAAATGTCTAATGTTTTCAGGATTTATGTGTATGTATGATCCGTTTCTGTATTACGCCATAACTTTTAAATGCGTGAACCGATTTAGAAGCGTGCGGTGTTGTTAGATTCAGTATATCATCCCAGGTAACATAAGAGTACCTGAACTAAAAGCCTAATATGACGTTTTGTTGACATCATCATAAGCAGCCTACATACGTCCCACTGTAGGGCACATGCCTTCTCTCAGGGAGAGGGTATGGGCTTAATCACCACGCGTGCCCACCGCGGATCGGGGATTTCAAGCGCTGAAGTATGTAAACAGCTCAGACACTCAGGTTTCCTCACGATGTTTTCCTTCACCGTTAGCGAGTGGTATTGCTACTTTAACTTCACAAAAGTACATAACTTAGAAAACTAAGTCATAGGTACATGCCCGCACTGGGATTCGAACCTGGATCTCTCGCTTCCGAGTCCAATGTTCTACCCACTAGGCTACCACCGCTGTCATATTTACACACAATGCAATCATTAAGGTTAGCTATTTCTGGTAAAATAAGTTGATAGATTCCAGTTTTTAATTAACGCTGCGTAATCAATAGTAAAAAGTATAGAAATGATCGTCATGCAGCAGCGTATGTGCAAAGGCCCAGTTGGTTATTAAACCGGTCATGCCTTAGTCTTTTTGCCAAGGGGAATAGCGAGCCCAGTTTTTGTTCTCGATCATTTATTTATTGTGGACTCTTGGCATCCCGCGGCTTCGACGAAGACTTCATCCCGCTTTCCTGATTTTCGCCTCACAAAAACAAAACAGCTTTAGGAATTTGAAATGAGAACTTCGACTGTTTACTTTTTAAATTACTTGTATTTGTTTTTAAAATATCTATGGTCGTTGTTGGCCTTGTCTATGACTTATCATTTAATGAATCAAAGAACATCGAGTTATACTTGTCCGCTCGTATCGAGCTCGATCTCACATGATGACGACGATGGGAATCACTAATCATTCGATGATTAGGCCCAATAAAAAGGAAACAAATACCGATTCCGTGAACCACGGCAAGGTATTTTGAAGACGACCGGAGCCTTAGGGGGGTCGTCTTTGACCGAACTCCCGACTTCTGATCCGGTGACTGCCTCGATCCAAATCAGCCTGTCACGCTCTGACGCTGCGACACGGAAAGGGACGGAAAGTGGAGCCCCAATTGTTTCCCGATCGTGATCTCCGAGTAAATAAACCCGCTCTGGAAATTAATTTCGTTTTGTTTCATCGTCTGGGGCTCCGATTTACATTGAATGCGGTGGAGCCTGAGGATGTATTTATGTTGAGGGCCGCGGCGTATGACGCGGGCATTATTCATACACGGAACGAGTAACGCAGCTGGATGCTATTTTCGCTGGTTCACTGTCCAATACATGGCTTTTGGAGAACAGGTTCATGTCCTGAGACCCCTTTGGTTTTAGTCGTGCTCGCGGTTTTGTTTTTAATTGGCCCGTCATAAATTGCAATCAGCATTTTATCTGGAAACCTTTTTCTTGAAGTGCCACGCAGTTTTGCCCTCCTGTGGCATTTGCATGATTCTCTAATCTTGCTACAAAACCTCTTTCAGTATTTACCACCTGCTGTGTACTGTGTAAATTTTATACGCGTTTACTATCATGACATGTCTCTACGATTGGTCAGTCCATTTCCTTTCAACTAATTACCAGTAATAACCCCCATAATCGTTTAGCATGAGGTATTGCCTAAGTCGCTTGAGTGTATTTATTCACGTGAGGTTTATAGCTTAGTATTTCATCTGGAACGTAATTAACCTCGTCTAAATTCCGTGCTAATTAGTTTATTATCCTTGATTGTGGCTCTTTCAAGAATGTTAAGCTTTTATTTATTGTCTTTATTGTGATTGATGGAGATATCCTAGGCCTTTTAGAATTAATTTATTTGGCCATATGAATACTACATACAACTAGGTGTCCTCACGAGAAACCTTCACGGTTAACGCTACTACAAACTCCCAAATGTACATTTTCTGAATTTGTGAAGGTTTGTCGTGAGGAAACCTAGTTGGATATGGTATTCAGTACGTAACTGAGCAAACAAAGCCAACAAACCAACAAAGTACCAATGAATTGGTTTTCTGTACATGCTGGAATCGAAATCCAAAACCAATCGGCGTGAACCGACACGCTACCAGCTGCCACCATCTATTTATTGTGTTTTAAAATATTTCTTGTATTTTCTGTCACCTATTTTCTTCCGGCGTGCTTGCATGTTGATGAAGCGAACATTTGTCTGTCAGGATCGTGGCAAGTGGCAATCCCCGGTCTCTGCCAAACCACGTTGCTAAGTTTATCATGTATGATGTATTTTGGGCAAGATTATGGGCAAGATAAAAAGTACCCGCAACCGGCGTGCGTGCATGCAACCACTATGAATTTTGATGAAGCAAAAAAGATCTGTCAGGATAGTGACAGAGAAAGAGATCTGTCAGGATCGTGGGAAGTGACCACGTTTGGGTGTCATAAGTCATCACTGGTAACACACACTGGTTGTATAATTTTGTCTTGAGCGATTGAAATATATTAGACGAAAAGACTTTTCTAAGTTTTCCGTATGCTGCCCAGCCGAGTTGGATTCGACGATTGACCTCTTTCACGAAGTTGGACCGGCCTAGTTGGACTGTTTGTCCAAAGTAGACGTATTCGTCTACAACTTCGAGAGTAGATTTCCCCAATGTTATTGGGGTGGGCACAACACGGGCGTTCGACATGACCTTAGTTTTGTCCATGTTCATTTTAAGGCCCACCCGTTGGGAAACTCGACTGAGGTCTTCGAGCATTATGCCGAGGTCTTCCATCGCTTCTGCCATGACTACTATATCGTCGGCAAATCGAAGGTGAGTGATGTACTCGCCATTGATATTGATATCGCGTCCTTGCCATTCCAGAAGCTTGAAAGCATCTTCTAGTCAGTTCGTGAACAGTTTCGGAGAGATAACGTCTCCCTGTGTCACGCCCCTTTTCAATGGAATCGCCTCCGAATTCTGCTCCTGTATTCGGACCGACATAGTGGCGTTGTTGTACATGCACTTCAGCACCTCGATATACCGATAGTCAATACAGCAACGCTGGAGAGACTCGAGCACTGCCCATATTTCGATCGAATCGAAGGCTTTCTCATAGTCCACAAACGCCAAGCATAATGGCAAATTATACTCCTCAGTTTTCTGTATAATTTATAAGCCCTTTCGGAAACCGGCTTGTTCGGGAGGCTGGAAGTCATAAAACCTGCGTTCGAGACCCATTTTTATTAATTCCAAATGCACCACGACGCCCATTCTGTAGTACTGAAAATCAGCGCTATGAGCCCTCCCCTCAGCACAACGCTGAGTCACCTGCCTTTTGTGGCAATTTAGACACACCACAGCTTACATCTAGGTTTGTTACATTTTGTTTTGTTTGTTGTGTACGTTTTCTTTCTGTTAATTTCATATTATGTCACTTATCTGTTTGTTTTTTCTGTGATGTGTCTCGTTGTTATAATAAATGTTCTTTCTTTCTTCTTCTTTCTTTACCCCTCCGGAATATAGGCGTTAGTTTATCTATATATCAGCTTTCTTCTAACCCAACTCTCCCTCTTCCGCAGATCCGGCAGATCCGGAGCCTAACAAGGACGGTGTGCGCTGCTACTGCAACACCGCGCAGTGCGTGGCCACCGGATACATGTGCCGGTCGCCGGCCAGCGGCGGCTGCTACAGCGAGCTGCCGGCACGCCGTCACCACACCAGGCACGGCTGCCTCCATCATCTGGCCGAGACGTAAGAGCTTCCAATCCTAATCCCAAGTGACAGGACGCTGGACGTCCATGAATCTTCCGTCATGGTTACGCCGGCCGCTAGCTAGCGGATGCTGCGAAGCTGCTGGCCCTTGCCACCACACCAGGAGGGCGAGGCTCTTACATGTATAGTTGGTCAATAGAGTCATATTAGTACGGCAATGAAACAATTCATTGACACTGTTGGTAGTCCAGTAACCAATAGCATCCTAATGTTATAACCCGTGCAACTTAACTCGGCGCTTCTTGGCGAGAGATACTTATTTAATTTGCGCGGGTTATACCATTGGAATGACATTGTACCGCTATTGCCTAATATACTACGAAATAAAGAAGAAAGAAAGAAAGACATTTATTGGGTTAATTAACACACTAGCCTCAAATAATAGCTAGCCATTGTCGTGGTAATATTTATTACACTTTAGGCCCTGGAACCAAATTAAGAAATGTCATGTGAAGGTAATATTATTTATTCCGGCGAATTTGAGGCGAATAACAACTATTATAATTGTATTGAAGAACCGGCCAAGTGCGTATCGGGCCACGCGCAATGTAGGGTTCCGTAGAAAGAGCGTTTATCTGCTTTACAGAACTAACAACTTAATCGAAGTCATTTTCAATGGATTTTGTACGAATATTTACTTTTATAAGTTGGTTGCCTATTACTCCTTAACTAGTAAAGCCTACTTAGCCGTGATAGTTTTCCTTTTAAGTTCGTTATATGTGCTACTAGCCTGAATTTTTCCACATTTCTACAATCAACCGTTTAACCAGGAGAGGGGGGTGGACGCCCAACTCGGACAAAAAATTGCGTTTTAAAGCTTAATAATTCGCAAACGGAATTTTTTATTTAGGGAAATAAAAGAATGGTCTTCCTACATCCACAATATTTTTCAACTACCAGTCCAACGATATCCCACACTATGGTGGAGGCGAGAAAAATAAATTGCATCCCTAATTTTAGTGTAGGGGAGGTACTCTAAAAAAAATTTTGTGCGAGTTTTTATTCTGCCGTTTTGTCGGCGTTATAGATACATGTACATCTAAGCCAAAGTTCAGCTCTCTAGTACTTACCGTCTCTGTGCTAAGCCGCGGACGGACAAACAGACGGACATGGCGAAACTATAAGAGTTTCTTGTCCACTACGGTACCCTAAAAATTGGACCTGGACGCACGACCGCTTAGTGGCTGATATCACTTGGCTGAGTCGTTCTGAAATAATTCCTAGCACATGAATGCTAAAGGATCACTGACTGCATCAGTGATACTCACAGTTTAACTACTCACCGTTTCAAAACCAGATGGCCTGCCCAGAATTGCAGTGGAAGGCTTCCCGAACCGTAAAGCAATCTTCACATATAAATATTGATTGGAGAGATCAAATTCCGATCGATCTATTTAAAGGTTCTTGTCTAGGTGATGTTATTGTTTTTGGTGGCTTTAGTTCACGATTTGCAGATAATTGACGCAGTGGAATGAAAGATAGTACGCAACATGTTGCGCACATTATTAGTTTCCAAACCAATTAACCGTATGCCCAGAAATGTGGCTTAGTCGAATGACCAGTGCTGATGGATCTAACGCCGTATCTACAATGATAAGCGGAATTGATCGATGACGATGCACTTCACATATAACCGGGGACGTACAAAGGAATAGATAATTAATTCCACGATGAAAGTTAACAAGAAACACAGGCCCGGTCGGTGGACAAAAACAATCGTAATTATGTTGATGACATGGCTGTAAAAGTAACAGTAAGAGACAAGAACATTGGATGGTTTTAAATGACATGAAATGCTTCTGAAAGAAGTCAGAAAGTTGGTTATCTCGACAGTCGTAAAATTAAGCATGTTTAGTTCAAATATTTTTGGAGATTAACAAACCGGCTCTGCTATGAAAAATCTAAATAAGAAGGGCTTTTAATGGTGTCGTAACTATAGGGGATTTGAATTTGCTACCGCGCGACAGCATTTTATGGATTCCGGTGGTTGCCATCTCGTCAGTCGAATTAATTGGACGCATGTAATTAGCTGAGATAGAGATCTTAAAAGAGCGTTCAACTGGGCAAGTGATACGTTTTTAGGGTTCCATACCCGAAGGGTGCCAAACGGGACCGTATTACTAAGACTTCACTGTCCGTCTGTCTGTCTGTCCGTCTGTCCGTCTATCCGTCTATCCGTCTGTCCGTCTGTCTCTGTCACCAGGCTATATCTCATGAGCCGTGATAGCTAGGCAGTTGAAATTATCACAGATGAGGTATTTCTGTTGCCGCTATAACAACAAATACTAAAAACAGAATAAAATAAATATTTAAGGGGGCCCCCATTAAGGGGGCGCTCGCCTTCTAGCGGCCATCTACGTAACCTTCACAGCGCCGATGTCATGTCGTTAAATGTCAATGTTAAACGCTTCTTGTTGGTTTCTATAGATGGCGCTGTTCTCAAATTTGATCTTTGTCTAATGTTGTATTGATACTGGTACGGAACCCTTTGTGCGCGAGTCCGACTCGAAGAAAAGTGTTTTGTCTGATTGTGTTATTCGGTTTAAACTCTACTGGTTCCACATAAAGTTGCCTGACGCCGACACATCGCAAACATCGAATAGGTTTGAATGTAACAAACACGGTTTCACTTCCCTGTATAACGTGGTGCAAACACTAAAATAGGATATTGCATACACACTTTCAATGTGATCCACTTGTTTACTTTATGAAGGTACCTACTTTTTAGAAGATAATCTTGACGCGACGCTATCAATTTGGAAACATCGCCAAGTGGCTGGTTTATTTGCAACAAAACAACAGAGTCGTGGAATAAATTATTTTATCGTTGGCTTGTTCCCCGTTAATGAGGAACCAGCCGCTGATTACAATATTTGTAAACATAAAACGTTAACTCACTACACACGATGGCTCAGACAAGGAACATGGGCTTTATAAAATTATCAGTAGTCCACGGGAAGAAATCTTCATCGCGTTTATTGGTTACATATACAAGGCAACTAAAACTACTTTTTACTGCATGACCCATCTATTACCATTCCTTAAGGATCGCTTCCAAGTTTTCAACATTCCTCAGTCGTCGTTAATTATTTAAGACGAAGCCCGTCTCCTGTTTTTATGCCCTGAAATTACCCGTTCTCTTGATTATCTCATTGGTCTTGTGTTTGAGCCGACTCGGACCAAACAGGTTCCGTCGACGCATGCCCGCTTTTATTTGCTTTAGCATTCGATTTGCTTCTTTTTGGCAATCTCCCTTGTGCGGGCCATTATCTTCTGCTAACGATCGGCCCATTCTCCGTTCGTTAAGATTTTAATCGAATTCAAATTGAAATTCTTCGCTTTTATCGCCCTCTATAGGTTTTGTTTCCAGCTCCTCTTGCGTGACATTAAGTACTTCTTACTCTCATTCCACTTCTTCGACAGGTGTAAATTGCTTAGCGACGACTACGACGCCTTCGAATTCAAACCTGTCTGTTATTGCCGCATGATTTCCAAATATTGATAGGTGGTTGTCTTCTGTGAAGTGATTATTGTCATTAAACTGCGTGCCGTCAAGTTTTTTTGTTTGAGATCATTCGAAAGTCTTGCTCAACTATTTCAATAAACCCAATAAATTTGTTGCAATTTCAGCACACGAGTATCAATTGAAATTGTTACTTTACACCTTTACCGATTTCTAAACAGGAAGTCTTCTTCTACAAAAACCGTCCATTATGTTCACCTTCACTCGCAGAGGTAGTTAAATATTCAAATTGAAATTCCGCGCATTTATAGGCAATTAATTCTGTTGCCGACTTGTTTACGGTCCTGAGTGATGTTGGATCTTTGTCCTCGTTTGTGGCGATAAGGTGGCGGCTTCTGGAGCAGAGGTCTTGGCCCAAGATAGTGAGCTGGTCCAGCGTACGCTGACCCGCCATCGGCGATCAGGGCTGTGCCCATCGCTGATGTTAGCTGAGGAACTATGTAACAACAACAATAACATTGCTAGCAGTTATAGCTAGGCCGGTTTAAGAATAGCGTCACTCCATTTCCTTCTGTGGATGTTGTAGAAGGCGACTAAGGAAATCTTGTCCGTGTGGCGCCGGATTAAGAATAGCGTCGCTCCATTTCCTTCTGTGGATGTCCATTGTTTAGACCACGCTCGCGTCACAAAATTCGTTGCTAGTCCATTCATTAATTACGTAACACGATTTAGGGGGGGGGGATCGGTCGACCAAGTCTTATTTTTCCTTACAAGGGGGTGAGAGGGAGTCATGACAGTTCTTACGTAAGCTCACAAAAATGCGCAATGTTAAAAGCGCTGGTAACCGCGGGAGAGCTCGGACGCGTATACGTAGATAAATGATTTCTATGGCAATTTTTTCTTTTATATTCTTAGTTAATAAATATTAAACGGCGGTGGCCTAGTGGGTAGAACATTGGACTCGGAAGCGGGAGATCCAGGTTCGATTCCCAGTGCGGGCATGTACCTATGACTTTGTTTTCTAAGTTATGTACATTTGTGAAGTTATAGTAGCAAAACAAAATACCACTCGCTAACTGTGAAGGAAAACATCGTGAGGAAACCTGAGCGTCTGAGCTATTTACATACCTCAGCGCTTGAAATCGCCAATCTGCGGTGGGCGCGCGTGGTGATTAAACCCATAGAGAAGGCCTGTGCCCTACAGTGGGACGTATATAGGCTGCTTGTGAAATATTAAACAGGCGGGAGGGGGTCCGCCTACTCTCATTTTTTCGTGTATAGGGTTGGGGGGTTGGGGGGGGTAAAAAACTATCAAAAATAGTCTTACGTAATAAATGAACGGCGCCTTTGTCTTGTGATTTGAGCCAGTCACGTATGGACAAAGTCCCATTGTCGGCGATCGACGCTCTGTTGATTATGCGTCTGATATACATATCAATTCACTTTCCGTCAATTGCGTCTACTTTCTTTGTACTGATATTGACAAAGGAATTGCGTACTATTTTCAATTTTATACTCTTTGTGTATGACTCAGAGCTGGAAATCCTGCACGTCGTGTTACGTTATCTCTGAAATATTCAGGTTATATCCCTTGTAGACTAGTCGCATTGTTTGAAGTATTCGCATGTGATTTTTGAGGGGGGATTATAGCGAAATACCATACAGCTTTTCAAACTGAACAGATCGAGCACTATCGCTTCAGTATTTGCTGGTTGGTAACATTATATGATTTTAATTTTATTAATGTACACCTACATTTTATCAAAATAAATTGGAATCACATGGTTTGATAATAATAATTAAAAATTTACTACATTACTTACTTACTTCGAATATTAACTGTCAATGTTTTGAGAAAATCGCAAAATAACTATCCAATGTATAATGGCAATAACGACGTTTTTCTATAATAATCAATTTAATAATATATTTTCAATTAATACATTTTTCATGCAATCCTGAACCTCAGACGTGGTAAATTTTTATGAAAACTAGTTTCAGAAGTTTTAGGTTTTGCTTATTTGTTTAATTATAATTGATACTGAAGAAATGGTTTTATAATTTTGCGTAATTTCAATAACACGGTGTCTCTAATAGTAGAATCCTTTTTTTTAACCAGTCTCACAAAGCTGTCGTCTGATGATTTGGCCGATCTTATTGTCAAGGCACAGAGTTGACATCAGAATTGTCAAATACAAATCGGATTCCTGACTGCTTTAGCTCCCGGAAAATACCTACAAGTTTGGATCTATCTATGATCCATATATCTAGATATGACAGTAAGCAGACTTTTTTGCCCTAACTTTTTGTCTTCTTGTCTAGTATAGACAACTTCTATGCTTTTTTTTTGCTCTCCTTGGACTTGATAGCTGAATAAATAAACCAGAAAGACACCCTTACTGTGCAGACCTACTAGATTTACATCGGCGGTGGCGAAAGATTTATGGAGCTTTTAATTTCATTTTATTTCGTTCCATTTCTTTTTATTTCATTTACTCTAAGTGAAAAATTCTAACTAGTTTATTTTATTTGGTTTAATTATTTTGAATGCAATTCATAGATAAATTATTAGGTTGGATTGGGCCCACGTACTTTTCAGGTTTTTGCTGCCATTCACCGACATTTACCTGTTATTTGTGGATAACCCGCCCTTTTGTGCGAAATATTTTAATAATTTGTGATTGATCGACTAATGCCAAATAGCCCGAATTCGTACCGCCGAGCATACCTACTTCACAGTTCCCATGAGAAGAGTTGTGTCTCGAGCAATTTTGATAAATGAATTTTTAACGGTATTTTAATTACCATTCGTAGAAAGGCTCGCGGTTGATTAATTGAATTTGGCCTTCGGATTTGTTTGGTCGGATTATCTATCGCCCATTTGGTCAAATAAATTAGGTTTATTGTTGTATTAAAATTATAATAATGGTGTATTTCAATTATGCTACATCTGTGCCACCAATTTCACAATGTTCACTGACCTGCCACTCTACTCTCGACGCTATCTATTGCGTTCAAATTGCATCGCAATTAATTGTACTGCAATAACGACTTAGTAAACGTTTTAGCTGTAAGAAATATCAACTTCATTAATATCATCTTTAGAGCGCATCGGAAACTGAAAGCATATCATGGCTAAATTAATAAATAAATGCACTCAATTTTAATGCAAGTTGAGTAAATTGGCGTCGATAATAGAGGGGCTGCTGAGTTTGAAGCCTGAGCAGAACGCTCTGTTTTGAGTTACAAACAGAGTTTAGTGACTGCGGTAAACTCCACTTGGAATCTTCAATTTGTGGCTATAAATATAAAAGGTATTAACATTAGAAAGATCTTCAATACACTGTGTACATAGCATAAGCAGCCTATATACGTCCCACTGTAGGGCACAGGCCTTCTCTCAGAGAGAGAGTATGGGCTTAATCACCACGCGTGCCCACCGCAGATTGGCGTGCCCGCCGCGGATTACATAAGCAGCCTATAATGCGTCCCAATGTAGGGCGCAGGACTTCTCTCAGGGAAAGAGTACACTGTGTATCTTCAACAGAATCCCCATTTACATCCAAAAATCACGTCTGATTACCATGCCGGAGGGCGTGGGCTCTATTCGCACTGGGGGTCACTGTACATTTGCACAAATGGCCTCAGTTTGGGTGTATTTCCATGTTTGAGATGTCCTTGCCTGGTTAACATAGCACAGAGTACAGAGAAAACGACAAGTGATTTCAGGACAATAAGTGATTGTGCTGTGTGGAAGTTGTTAGGTACCCCACATTTTTGGATGTACTACATGGGTATTTTGTTACACCCTGTATGATTTGTGTCATGTAGTACCTATCTATCCCGTCTCCAGCGCTTCTCTGCGGAGTGTCCTGATCCGATCGTTCAATAAATAGAAAAAGTGGAAAACCCCACCCTAATAGGTATACGCCAACATACATACGACTCTGTACACCTGACAGCAGGTCAACCTTTACACTTTTGTTGCAAAGTCACCCGTAACGTAACTGAGCAGTGCTCGCGTGTAAAGGTGTGTCTGTACGATAGTTAATCCTTTCATAATTTTACATTTGTACCACTGAGTTTCCAAATCCATTTGATTGACAGGCCCCGACAACAAACCGTCCACGCTGAGACACAAGGCAGCATACGCAAACATTGAAATGAAAATTTTAACAATTTAAATGCATATTTAATTAGAGACATCTTCAGTTCGAACACACGAGTTCCGTGAGAAAACACGCGTGTGCGCTTAGCGACGGGAGACGTTAAGTTGCGGTGCTCTCTTCCTGAACTGACACTTGATTGCGTCACCGATTGGCGATCCCATCAGTGCGATAATTAGAAAATCGATCGAGAGCGACCTTAAGAAAACATACGTGGCAGTGGCTGTAGCATTCTGAAGGTTATTGCTGTCAGATATAGTCCTATTCTAAAACAATGGATCCGAATGCTAATTCATCCGTCAAACCTCTAATGCAGTGGGCGATACTGAACAGTGCGGCTGTCCCGAGAATAAACTCAGTAAGTGATATTTTTTTTCAAAACCGAGATATTTCCACTATTGGTTACTAGTTGGCTCCTGTAACCAATAGTGGATATATCTCGGTTTTGAAAAAAAATGTCCCTTACTGTGTTTATTTTTGGGACGGTCGAGTGGCTGACGGCAACTGTTACGGTATCGCCAACTGTAATAAAATAAGGTAAGAATACTCTTTATTGTACCAAGAAAAACACAAACATGAAATACTTATTTAATATCTACTACATCTACTAAACTCTGTAAATCTAAACCTAATTTATTTTGAGTACTACATACATACATACATAAACCTACGCCTGTATCCCAGAGGGGTTGGCAGAGACCAGGGACTGCCACTTGCCACGATCCTGATGGATCACTTTCGCTTCCTCAACATTCAAGTACTTTAAGTACTAACGTAAAGTAAGATGTGTTCTTCTATCTAGCTATGAATAACCTTATCTGAAATAATAAGTATGATGATTATTATTAGCACTGTCCAGAGCCGCGTTTCATAAAACTACAATTCATAGTTTGTAATGTCAATTCGTTCTACATTGCGTAGCCGAGTCTTCCTGCTTGTTAATCTGTGGGTTAATCGATGTACATCGAAATGTCATAGCAAACCATGAATTGTTTGCTATGACATTTGTTGACCAGGGCCCGGTTCATGATAATGCAATACAGTCAGAAATCAGAAATCAATAATTTATTTCAACGTAAAGAATTTACATTCTGTTTGCTGAATGTCAATGTACTATGTTAGCCGCTGCCTTCGGGCCGCATTTGTAGTGGAGAAAAAGGCAGCGGGAAAAAAAACTCCACTCTGACCATCTTTTCTCAAATCATCTTAAACTTATACATACATCAAAGCCTATGTTGAATCTTTAATTTAAAGATAAAGGGGTGTGTAGGTGCGGATCATAGTCAGCCAATGTTCCTCCACTGCTGGACATATCGCTATAAAGATCTAAGTTGGCCTAGCGGTTGATTGGTTACCAACATAGGAATCGTAGGTTGTATTACCGCTGATGGCCGCCCTATTTTTATTTGTAAAAATATCAGTTTTTGTGTGGTTTTCCATGTTTCTTATAACCGTCAGGTTACCATAGCAGTCGCTGAATATCTTAGTTTACCAGAACCAGTGATTGTCTGCATCTATGGCATAGCGGTAACGCATTTGATTTCCATGGTCGTGGGTTCGATTTCCGCTAGGAGAAGTCCTACTTTTAGTTTTACAAATAGCTTCAGTCCTTGTGGTGTCATTATCAGCTTAGCATGGTTAGGGTACTTATCCTATTTTGAGACTAGGCCCAGTGATTGTATTGCCTGGTCGTATAACAAATATATTCCATCTTCTCGCCATTTAATAATTCATCGCCATTGCCTTTTTGCACGCCTATCAATATTTCTTCCACCTCATACGGTTGACTGGTAGAAAGTGCTTATATTAAGTCCTTCATATTGTACATTAACTTAAGTGCATTAAAAGTATTAAATAGTAATAGTAAAAAAAATTCGACGTCATCAAGTGTCAAACCATATGCCTCTCTCAAAACATGCGCCTGCGCCGACAATCATCCCGCCATGCGAACAAGCACAAAAATGCGCAGCGTTTAGTATTCAACAACTGTCCGCTTGGAGTTAAGTTGGCTGGACAGTGGGCTCGGCATTTATATGGGAAATTACTGTCGTTCGGTTAGATGAATGTGTTGTCCGATAAATTACAAGTGATGTGAACTGGAGTGTCGTGGCGAACTCGTTTTTTGGGAGAAGTTGTCTTGACAAAGAGATTCTTGCAAGGTTTTGCAATCGCTCGGCAAATGGTCTAAGATACTCACTTCTTATGATATGTGTTGACTAGGAGGCAAGATCATCCCATTATATAAACATTATTACGTAAACTCATACATGTTTCCTGGATGGGTAAGGAGAAACCAGGGTTTATACAAATAATATCCGTGAAATTTCTTTACCTTCGTCTGTTCATCTCCACGACTAAAGCCTTAGTTACTTATTTTCATGACATTAGTTAGCAGAACTCAATACACTCAATGTTAATTTCAACATTAAATGACTAAAGTTAAATTTTGCTTCCAGTATCTATATTTCTCTGAAGATGCAGGTACCTACTGACTCAAATCCTCGATATCTTCATAATTCTATTTTGCCATCCTGTACGATCTTTATTTCTAGTGAATGCCAACGAATTGGAAGACAGTCGCAAAAGGCAGCAACTAACACTTCGCTCTCCCCAATTCCAGGGCCGAGGATGCGATCGCGCGATGCCAGAACATGCCGGGGGGTCGCGCGCCGCAGTCGAGAGACCAGACCCTTCTCCTGTGCTGTTTCCGGGACCTCTGCAACCATGAAGACAGTCCCGTAGCACGAGCAAGGCTCAACCTTACTGCTGCTGACTCAGGTATCGTTTTGCTTCGTATACAAAAATCTAGGCATCCATTTATACTATGGACATTTGTAAATATCTTACGTTTGTTTTTTTTTTTGGCGGTCTGGCGTTACTTTGAATGACAGGATACGCAATAGTGTGATAAGAGAACGTTGTGGACTGAAAGAGGATGTAGTGACAAGAATTGAGAAAGGAATGTTGCGTTGGTTTGGACATGTGAAGGAAGAAAGATTGACAAAACAAATATATCGAGCGAATGTGGATGGAAGGGCCGGTAAGGTAAGGGACGACCCAGACGGACATACTTCGACCAAATAGAGGGTGTATTAATAAAGGGCAAGATAAAAAGTACCCGAAACCGGCGTGCGTGCATGCAACGACTAATGAATGTTGAGGAAGCGAAAGTGATCTGTCAGGATCGTAGCAAGTGGCAGTCCCTGGTCTCTGCCTACCCCTCTGGGATACAGGCGTGAGTTTATGTTATGTTATGTTTTTTTTTCTAGTGTGCAATAAAGAATATTCATCTTTAGACTAGAGCTTTGAGCACGAATCCTACCAAATCTGATTCTGTATTAATCTTTGTTCAGTTCATCATACGTCTATTAATAGCTTCATGCACACTCGCCGCTTACGGGTACTTTTTATCTTGCCCTTTGCTTATAATTAGGGCTCGGATAAATATGTAAGGACATATTTTTTATTTGAATCATTTGCATTAGTTAGTTAGTGTTTTACATCAAACATATAATTTGAACTGGAAAATTTATTTATTTAAGGAGAAAAAACAGAATTGACAAACTTATAGTATAAAAAATATTATAGTCAATATAGTACATTTTGCCAATTCCTCAGCATTTCCCACAGATAGGTAATACTTAATATAATAAATAAGTAAGAGGCGCAATACAGAACTTTAGATTAAGTTCTAATATTAAAATGAACAAACACTAAAGCAACTAACTATTTTAGAAAGAGATACATACACAAACAATCATTAATATTATACATTGGAAGAAGTAAACGCAACAAATCGGTACAGCTCATGAATTTGACAGGATTCTTGTGAACATTTGGTTAATTATTACAAAATTAGGTTTTTAAAATCCATATTTTTCCATATTTCAGGGTTAAGACCATATTTTTAGAATTTAATTACATTATTCCATATTTCCTGTCTTTAGTACTTACTTCAACTGAAAAAACTGCAGAATGTTTGCTCTCATAGTGCCGCGAGAATACAGTTGTTGCGCAGCAAAAATGTATGTAGGTAGACTCGTCAGTTGTGCGATATTTTTTATGGATACAATCTCTGGCGCAGCGGCCGCCACTCACAACTTGTTAGCCGTCGTACTTGCATATATTGTGTTTGTGTAGCATGAGCGTACGCTAAAAATCATTGTGTTTCGTTGTTGTAATTTACACATTTTCCTACACATCTGATTATTTTGTTTGTCGCACAAAGAAACACTACAAAAAATCAACTATATTCTTAGTGGAACATCGAGCGCCAATCCAGAGGAAGCATATTCACTTACAGAGTTGTGCAAATTTAAGTTTGCGCCAGTTACTTCCTGTGACGTAGAAAGGTCGTTCAGCCAATATAAAGCATTTTTTCCGACCAAACAGAAGGAGCTTCAATTTTGAAAATTTGAAGATACATATTGTTGTATACTGCAACAACTCGAATAAAGAGGTAGACTAAATTGTAACTAAATAATTTAATTTCGTTCATTTTAATTTTTCAAACAATTATATTAGAAAAAGTGTTTTGTGTTTGGTATTAGTTGTCTTTTTTAGCCCATATTCTTCCATATTTCCGTTTTTTAGGTCCATACTATATGTACATTTTTTTGATTTTTAGCACATATTTATCCGAGCCCTACTTATAATACATCCCCGCCTAGTGGCACATCCTAGGCGGGCATATACGACACACGTGCTTTTGGAAAATTCCACTTACATTCGCTCGATATATCTCTCTTATACTTCATCCTCTTCATAATATGTCCAACCTTGTTAATTCAAACATTCCATTTCTTGTCAATACATCCTATTTCAGTACACAACAATCTCTAATCACCAGAGATCTGAATACAGTTGGCGAGGGGATTTTGTGGTTTTAACACTCCACGTTCTAGTCATTTAATAACTATAGGCATTTAGGGCCGATTTCTGAATTGAGAATTGCACTAAGTAAATAATTAACGTTCCGTCACGCTCTTTTGTGAGAAATTCGAAGGGACAGCACTACAGTTAACTATTTATTTAGCGAATTTCTCATTTCAAAAACTGGGCCTAAATCTCAGACAATACCGATCACTGATAATCACACTACTGCGTGTGTCATTAAAAATAAAAACATATTTCTCATTCGTGTCTGACCTCTCTATCCGAATATCCTAGTTTATCAGAAGTGGGAGCGTAAACATTAACTTCAAAGGGAAACTAAGCTAAAGATCCATAGATTATCTAACGCCCGGCCACTACAATAAGGCACATTTGTTTGCAAAACCGCGGCTCGCTTGTGATAACATTCTCGCCGTGAGCGGAGATTTTACTCCTTGCTGCTATTTGAGGTTTTTAGGTAGACGGTGTTCTCTTTACATGTCTAGGAAAATAATACTTTAAAGGTTCTCGAGTGGAGACCACGAACTGGCGAACGCAACGTAGGACGCCCACCAGCTCGCTAGACCGACGATCTGAGGCAGATTACTGGCAGTGGCTATATGAGGCTGGCCGAGGACAGAAGAAAGTTTTCATGATTGTGACAGAGAAGGATGCTCGCGGATGGGCAAAATCTTGGTTAATGTACTTTTTTCCAATATTGCAAGACCCATATCATTTTATTTTATTTTATTTATTAGGAAAACCAACCAGTACAACAAATTTACGTTAGCATTTAAAGTGAACACTTAAAAAACGAATTATAGGTTTCCACTACTTAAATATCTAGATCAAGAGAGCAGTCGCTTAATGGATACAATCTCAAGTATAAACTGCGCAAAAGGCGTAACAAATTATAGCATAAGAAATCCAAAATGCCCCGCTAAATAGATAAACGAATATATATGAAAATATAAAACAATAATAAAATAATAACAAAAAAAAACAATAATTTATATATGAATAGATTATATATTAATAAATAGATTAGATAGATATTTAAGAATATACACATATACAATTAATAGATACATAACCAGGGTTGGTAAAAATAGTGCTTAGACATAAATCTTTTATAAAATTTGTTCAATAGGTAAAATTAAGATTGATAGAATATATTATTAAACAAGAGAGTAAACGTTTACAATGCCATTCGTGCGTTGACACGCCTCAGGAAAACTTAACACCATTCGAAGTTAATTCCGTCAGCCGAACGAAACCGACAAGTTAGCAAGTTTATAGTACAACCCACCAATCCCGTCTCTTCTATTGTGGAATTGAATTACTACTTAATGCTGCGTGAATAATTTTGTTCCAGTGCGTAACAGCCAGATTCCTTGTTTAGTTTCTTACGATTTTAACTACAAATTATTTACTTGGCTTAAACGTAAGTAGAAAATAATCTCTATTGAAAGGCTGTCATTCCCATCTAAGTGTCACTTCTGCAGTAGAAATGCCCGCCTTTTGCCCCAAGTAATGTTTGGCGCCGAGTAAACATCGAGTGCCGTCTGCCGCTGACTCACTGTCCTATGCAAATAGTATTGGATGGTAGGTACTGTTGGGTAATTTACTAACTGGCTTTGTCCCAGATCCGTGTATTGTTGTTGCATTGTTCTGAGCACTGCGAAAGGGATTTAGAAGTGCCCGATGGAAATAAACTGAATGCTAATCGGCGAAGCCTAGTACAGTCGAAAGCATATCTATTATTGGCCTTTACATTTTAGTTGCATAGTCGTAACGTAACCCAATAAACTCTCAAACCTTAGGAATATACTTATTTGTGACAGTCAATTTGGAATTTTCTGAAAATCTCACTTCAGTCAACACGTGTAATGAAATACTTATGAAAATTGTTCTGCCATCGACACGCTAAGAAGAAGAACACGCGTTTAGGGCATATTAATAAATCGCTCTTACCTCTGAGATCGCTCTGATCTGGCTATTTCAAGGTGGAGTACGAAACAAAACGGCAACGGCGCACTCAAGATCGATCTCAGGGGTAAACGCGATTCGAACCTACTCAGAGGGGAAATAATTCGTTTGGCTATAAAATTACTGAAAGACTATACTATCTCGTGTTCAAAAGGCTTATAATTTAGATGCCACTGATACTTGATTACAAAAAGGATCATTACATTCATTACACGACAATATTAAAGGTTTAAAAAGATCATCATCTGGATGATAATTATTGTGTAAAGTACACTTGTGCCATAAGGGATACTATAACTTAAATATTCAATTATTTGTATGATAAAGTTGTTTGGAATTAAAGCCAGTTCACTACATGAGTTTTAGGTTTTAGAATAATAATATGTAAACTGTTTTCATTAAGGACCATTTAAAAAAGAATTAGTTTGGAATTTTTTTTTTGTCCATTTTTTCTCTAAAATTACCTAGATTTTGAAGTGCACACCTTGTTTTACTTGTAACGTTCATTAAGTTACAGTTTTTGTGTTGTTTTGAATAAAAACACTGAGTTTGATTTTATTTTGTTATTACTTTCATTGCACAATACAATGCGGCGAAATTAATGTCTTGAGCATTTTCTACCGATCAGCCGCAGAAAAGGATGGCCTAGTGGAAAGGCCATTGCCATTATTACTGCTGCTAACAGCTATTTCACAATATCTTCTCCCAACTTGTTCAAACTTGTCGGAAAGGACTTAGCAGATAGTATGACATTGGACTGACTCATTCCTTATCTGCAAAGGCACCGTGCCGCGCACGCGCAGGTAAGTTTGAAGATTAGACAGTCGCAGTCCCAGGCGCAGATTACACGATCGCAGGGAACCAGGATTTTTGTTTGACATTTCATGAAATTGTGAAATCATCAGTTAGTGATTTCACTATTCAAACTAAACGCAGTCTGTCATTGAACGCAGCTTTCGTTTTGGTTAGCGACAATACCGAACGGTCGTGAAATTGACATTGAACGAGGGGAGATATTGAAATATTTTTATATTACAATATTTTTTACAAACTAAAGAAATTACAAATCTTCATCAGAGATTTAAGATAAGTCGAAAACAAAACAAAAGTTCCAACAAAACCATGAAAGTTTTTTTTTTCGAGAAATAAACACCAGTCACCTACAATAAACAAATTTTCATAATTCAATTACTAGTTGCGCTTAACCCTCCATTTATAATTGCATTTTTTGTTAACACTAACCTATAAGTTAAATCAAATACAAGACAAAGATGTTTGGCAATAAACAGTAGATTAATATTAATTACAGGACGATTGTGACTAGTGTTCAACACATTCATGACTAATATTTTAAGTTGAAAACTCTGTTAATTAAGTTAAAACGTGTTTTGAAAAGAATAAATGTGGAGTTTCTTTGTTAGCTTCTCCACATAATCCATTAATTGTGAAACTAACAACTTTGACGTTCATTAAGTAAATATTCTTTTTTTATAATGAATAAAAATATTTAAATTGAATTGAATTGAAATAACTAAATATAAAATAATGCGCCCGGGGGCCTAACTATGCACACCAAATCCTGACGTTTGCGATAGTTATTAGAATGAAATGGAGTCGCTCAGGATTTGGTGCGTGCAATATAGGAGCTGGTCGATGTAAATTATTTATGATTATTCTTCACTTTAAATGTTTGTTCTTGACTGTCCTAGACGGTTGCTGATATTTCTAGCTAACCCCCAGTTTCTCGTACACTAACACGCTGCTAATCTACTGTTAACAGCTGTCAATTGACCCAAGTGCATACAATAAAACCACTGACAGCTGACAGTAGATTAACAGCTTGTTAGTGTACGAGAAACCGGGGGTAAGTATTGGGAAAGTCTACTATAGTAATTTACATACTTTCATCGTTACCCTGTTACATCATGGGTAAATAGCAACCGAAACGTGAGGTGTTAGGCCGATATTCAGAAACACAGCGTTGAGCTACACTTAACGTGCACTAAGCTGAGCATCGGTTGAGCAATCTCAACAAAGACTCAAGAATTTTGTATTCACAGTCAATATCTCGACTCGAACTCAGCTAAGCCACAGCTCAAGCTAAACATACTCGAGCGTGTAATCTGTGGTACAGTTTTTAACTTTACCGGTTTATAATAGCTACATGAAAGGCATACAATAATCTACAGGAGTGAATGAGATGGCAACAAATGTGGAAACTTTGTACGCGCGGTTATACTTTATTTTGACTTCTCATTACTCTAAAAACACAAATTAACTTTTTGAAGGAAAATGAGCATGCAAAATGTCAAATTGTGAATAAAAAAAGGTTACTTCACCACAGGTTAGTTAGAATTTTCGAATTGCCTACAGGTGTCGCTACTTTCTTCGTCATTGCCACCTTGAGTCTGAGCTAAGTCGCCGAAATCCACTACTCAGTCTCAGCTTAGCTTGCGCTCAATTTTTGTTATCTCAAACTCAACTGTGAATACAAAATATCCCTGAGACTTTCATTTTGACAGTTGGAAGACCCGGACTCACATTGAGCTCACGCTCTAAATCGTTTCTGAATATCGGCCTTAGTGTATGATCATCCACAGAAGGTATTTGCATACAAATAACTATAGGTTCGCTTTGTCTTCGACCTATTGTCTGTCTCGCAACTGCTTTATTGTTATTCAAATACTCGAGCACAGGAATGCGGTGAAGAAAACACTGCTATACGGAGTAATAGGTTTCTGAGAAGATTTCACGGAGTTGGAAAAAGAAAGGAGTGGTCAACACAATAATCTGTGCCTTTAAATGCGGGGTACACCTAGGGGCATTTACTGCCGGGGTAAAATTATTTTGCGGGGGCAATGCGGCTGACACTAGATAATAAAATAGGTAATGAAATTTCAATTAGATGAATAAAATTATATAATCTTAAATTAGATAAGAACCTAGGGTTACTTATTTAAAATTCAGAAAAACAGTTAAACCAGTTTTAACTAAATTTAGACATTAAAGTTCCTCAAGAGCAACATAACATCTTCTGCGTGGTGCCAGATTAAGAATAGCAACACTCCATTTCATTCCGTGGATGTCGTAGAAGGCGACTAAGGAAATATATTACCAGGAAACGGGCAGCAGCGTCTTCCTCAGATTCCAACCGCATGCTGCGATCGCTAACCCGCCTGCCAAGCGTGGCGATTATGGCAAAACCCTTTATGGTTAGGGAAAACCATGAGGGAGGCCTATGTCCTGCAGTGGGCGTAAAAATGGCTGATGATGAAGCAACATAATACAAGGGAAATACTGTGCGGCGTTGCGGCATGCCACAAGGCCGCATGCTACAATAATTAAAAATGTCGCACATTGTGGCAAGAATCGTGCGGCATAGCAACACCTTGCGTCATGTGTCAGACTGTCGCAGCTTGTATCTGAACATAATTTTGCCTCGGCGTAAAATAGAGTGCCGCAAGATTGTAGCATGTACTTGTAGATTGTAGCATGCAACAAGGAGCCGGTTGCCACAATTTGTAGCATGCCGCACTCTGTTGCTCTGGCGTAAAAGAGCCTGTGCATATTGTGGCTCCCTGTAAGTGAGGTACACTTAGCGTATTTTTCGTTTTATGGTCTGTCGTGAATGTATTGGTGTATATCTTGTTGGTAGTCCTAATAAATAAAAAAAAAAAACAAATTGATATTGGTAAATAAGACGACAGATCGGCGTCACCTAGTTTGCGCTCTTTCGCACACGACAAATTCAGCTGTTATGAAAATAAAGTACCAGAAATCGGCGTGCGTGCTTGAACGTTGAGGAAGCGAAAGTGATCTGTCAGGATCGTGGCAAGTGGCAGTCCCTGGTCTCTGCCTACCCCTCTGGGATACAGGCGTGAGTTTATGTATGTATGTATGAAAATAAATACAGTCATACTCATGTACAGCACAATAACCTTAACACGCGTGCACTCTATCCAGTTACGTTACGGAAGACTCTGAAACAAAAATGTAAGGGTAGACAGCTGTCGAGTGAGTGTACATCGAACTTTTAAAAAAATATTCATTCATTAAATAAATATCAATCCCTATAATTAATATCTACACTTTCATAGTAATAAAGAAATGTTTGCACCGAAGGAATAGCTGAATGAAACGAAATATTATATTTCCTTTATGCGTCACTCATACAAAACATATTGCGCCAAATCTCTGCAATTTATGCTAGTTAGGCATGTACCGAACTTGCAAGTGCGAGTTCCCGTTTATTTTCGTTCGCTGACTTCAGTTTTAGCGAAGACACAAAGCCTGGTTGACTTCCTGTCCCAAGAACCTTCGTCTGCTTCAGATAAAACGTGGCCTGACCGGTAATCAGAGCTAGACGGTAGCCAGAACCACGATAGCCTGTCGTCAGACTTCTGCTGTTCGGCTTTCTTGGAAATTGCAGGGAAGGCATCTACTCAAGATTGTCACACACGCAGGATATCATTGCTACTTAATTTGTGCCGTGTCAAGTAAATACTATTATACACAACACTATACATAATTATGTTAGAGCCACCATTTTCAAAGTGACTTCCATTATTGTAAAAAGTGCCTTTAAACATTTATTGACTATTGCGTGATTGGCGCAATTGGACAATTTTAGTCGATTTTTATAAGAATTTTAATACTTCGCATTCGCGTTTTATTCGAATCAGTTGATAACTTTTGTCGATTGCACACTCTGTGTGTATTACACACTGCCAAATGAGTGTTTTTTTTTTTTTTATCTGCTGACTCAGCATAATCTTTGCATCGAGCTCTACAGTGAATTTGGTTGTGTCACTTTGTTCTAGGAAAGAACAAAATGGCGCGATTGGCAGAGTACTGAGGGAATTAGCTGGAGAGCGAAAAGGCCTTTGACACCTTTTGACACATTGATACTGATTCAATTATAAGAAGGCACTTTTTTGAGTGTTTATGACGTGGCCTTGATCCGAATTCCGAGTGGGCCCCCTGCACGCGTCTCTACTGCGAAATGATTAAACGTTGCTGTTTCGTTTAATGCCTTTATTATTAGATCGAATGCGCTCGTATAGTGTGACACGCGGAGGCGATTGCATTCTTTCCAATTGACACGAGCTGCATTTTATGGTCTACTTCCACGTTCCGAAACTGTTGGTGCCTGTGTTAAGCTCAAGTTAAGCTTTTTGGGCGTAAGGGTGACATTCTTGTTAGTAGTTTTCTCGCAATGATATCTCGCAGAGCCCCTACATATCTATCCAGCATATGCATACAGCCCATTGCCGGGCATAGGCATTTTCCCTGTCGCGTCAACCCTCTCGGTCCCTGCCAATCTCGACCATTGCCAACGGCTTTTTGGGATCTCGTTGGTCTAGCGGTAACACGTTTGATTATCATGACAGAAGTTGTGCAAGGGCTCGAATTAGACAACGAGTAAATGGCCTACAGCTAATTGCTCGCAATTTTTACGTCATAAAACTTGGTGCCTCCTCTATTACAAATAATTTTACATTAACCTCTGTCCTAACCTCTTTCCAGAGAACAACGTGATCCCGTCCAGCGGGCACTACAACAGCGAGGTGTGGTTCAAGGCGGCCACGATTGCCGTGCCGGTGTGCGGGGCGCTCATACTGTTCCTCCTGGTCGCCGTTGCTGTGCGGTTGCTACGAGCCGACGCCCTGTTGCAGGCTGATAGGAAGCTCAGGTGTGTACATGATGCTTACTGTTCTTCTTGGTGGTCGTTGCTAAGCAGTTGCTAAGGGCCGACACTTCTGTTGCAGGCTGATAGTAAGTTAAGGTGTGTAAAACATGCAAAACCATACATGACTCGTATTGTTGTTCTTGGTGCCCGTTGCTGTGCGGTTGCTAAGGGCCGACGCCCTGTTGCAGGGTGCTATGAAGCTCAGGTATGCAAAGGATGCAAGATCGTCCATGACCCATACTGTTCCTTTTGTTGGCTTTTGCTGTGCGGTTGCCAAGGGCCAACGCCTTGTTGCAGGCAGGGTGTGTAAAGAAAACAGTCGGCCAGATAAACAGCGTAGCGTAGGCATAGTAAAAGGGTTCCTGTTGGCGCTCTTCGGGTCCGGAACCCTTAACACATCTAAATAACGTCTCTCTCAATTCCAGGGGCGGCTACATGTCACCGCTGGCGCCGCACAACTCCGAAGACGTGAAGAAGGTCTGGGTGGGGGGCCCCTCCGCCCCACTCCTGGTGGCCCCCGGAGGGTGCCTAGTCGCCGTGGAGAGGGCCCAACTAGTCGACCTACCCTGCCAGCAACTCTGTGATATACAACGATAGACTAGACACGCCAGTGAAGGGAGGTGTGTAAGAAATCTCTTTTTTTAAGTGGGCGGATGCCGCGCGTTATCTGTGGTTCGTTTTTTTTTAATTTACTACCAACTTTTTTCAAGTGAAAACTTCTTCGGGCTTTTTCTGA
The DNA here is from genome assembly GCA_947308005.1 of Yponomeuta malinellus. Lineage (NCBI taxonomy): Eukaryota > Metazoa > Arthropoda > Insecta > Lepidoptera > Yponomeutidae > Yponomeuta > Yponomeuta malinellus. Next base: position 5,149,235 of record OX371006.1, on the reverse strand, counting down.
ATAATAAATACGGGGCGTTACGGTGACGTTAAATTGCGCATACTCGGCCCCGGTTTGAAAAATAAGTTTTGAGTTGTATCGTGTGGTCATAAGAATACAGCTTCTTTTTTTGTATAGGTATGAATAGAACCCACTGCTGGGCAGAGATTTTTCAGCAAATTTCGACTTCAAGCCAAGTTGGTTTCCTTTCTTGTGATTTCTTATCTTGTTACAATAACGTCTTTCTTTGTCTACCTAGATCCTAAAAAAATGTACAGAGGAACGTACGCCAGTCTTCGCCAAGGTGGCAAATGGTGTTAAATTTAGAAATCTATCTGTACTGACTTTAGTTCCCATTTTCTCTTTCCGTTACTTACAAATTACAGATGGAAGAATGTGAACGAAAGGTCTGTTTCCTTGCCAGTGAGGTTGTATTTTTTGTAAGTTTTTTAATTTGAAATGAAGCCCCTTTTTGCGGCCAACTCACTTATCACTGACCTCTTTGGTCAGTGAGTGAGTCGCCTTATTTGTTTTTAAGTTGGTAGTACTGTATTTACAGCTCTGTAGTTTTTTGTTTTGCTTTTCGGTCTGTTTGAAAGCGTGGGTGTAGTTTTGAATTTGGAAAATTAAATCTGTAATCGAACTATAGTTGCGTCACTGAATGATGGTCGCTGTGGTTTGGGAAAATGTGAAAATCAACTGTTTGAAGACATTCTGATTAAAGGGGTTTGAAGATTTTTGTTGGAAGACTGGCATACTGGCCAGCTGCCATTTTGTTTTTTTTTGTACGTCGACTGGGGACAAACAGAAAAAACAAACAAACAAAAAAATACTAAGGTCACTATGTCCGAAAACGTCACGTAGCAGCGTTATTTGCAGAAAAAGAAAATCTTTTTCAACTTGATATATTTACAATAAAACCAATAATTACTTTCAGAATCATTGTTTATTGGTCAATATAACATACATTAATGATAATAAGATCAAATAAATAAATATATTGCATATAATATATACAGGGTGTTAGGAAAATACTGTGTTCCTTTAAACCACATGTTCTATAAGTAGAATAAAGTACGCTTGTCCTGATTACTTATAAATCGCAGCATTTTTTAGCGAGATTACGATTACGGTAGCTTTCATAGGTAGGTACTTGTTTGCGGCGGACGTGAGCTTTGAATGAACATTTTTTCAATAGGAATTTATTATTATTATTTTTTAATTATTTATGTGTTTATGGTAATCTATTTCACTTATACAAAACGTTCATTCGCCCAATATATATATATATATACATATGTACCTATGTATATTTATATGTTTGATTTTATTTTCATAAATACATGTTATATTGACCGATAAACAATGACTCTGAAAGTAATTATTGGTTTTATTGTAAATAAATAAAGTTTAATAAGATTTTCTTTTTCTGAAATTATTATTAAATCTGCAACGTGACGTTTTCCAACATATTGACCTTAGTATTTTTATGTTTGTAAAAGTGTCCCCAGTCGATTACATAGCTATTATTGTGTGCCGCCATTTTGAAAAATAAACAAAATGGAGGCTGACCAGTATGCCAAAATCTTCAAACCCCTTTATGTATTGCTGAGACTTATACCGTTCAGTGATGCTACTATATTTTTTCTTGTAAGTTGATCTCAAATTTTTACTGAAAGAAAATATTGCTAGTTTGTGTGTGTGTTACGAACTACAGGTCGAAATAAAAAATAGCGAATGTTTCTAACAGGCAGCGCGCGGGGAGTGCGTCACATTTTTACCAAATTTACCACTTTATGTATATTTAATTATTATCTTATGCTAAGTTAATAGAGGAAAAACACTTTTACAGCTTAGTTTTGTAAGTGCGTTTTGTGTTCCTTGTATGTTATTCTCTCTTTTATATTTGTAAACGATACCTTTATTCTTGACTGAGTACTTTGTAAAATTATTTTTCCTAAGATAGCACTAGCTTGGTTTTGCAATTCCTTTTCATTATAATTTACAATTGATTCAACGTGTAAGTAAAATAAGTCAAATCGTGTTATTGGATTGACGTAAAACCTGTGTTTAATAGTTTTTTATTTTTACAAATTGTTTTGAAATAACGCGTAACCTGCAAAGCGTTTCTTCAGTATGAATATTAAACCACTTCCAAACGCTTTTAAGCAAAAGTTTAAAATTCTCAGTTTAATTTTTCATACATTAATCTTACATTATTCTCATACATCTTGAAACCGGACGTGGTCCGGCCGCGGTTTTTTTTTTGCAAGTGATTTATTTATCAATACTGATAAAACTGTTTTTAGGTTTTGTTTTCAGGTAACCTAATAATACGTTTTATACTGTACTTAAAAAAAAAAACAACGATTTAACACAACTAAATTGCTTAAAAGACAACCCAACTGATTATTTTGTTTACACATTGGATAGAACTTCAGGCGGTTTACGCACGCAGTAGCAGGCTATTTATAATTATCAGTGGAAATCCTTTCTCTTTCACTTGTATGAATCTTAAGACATGAGGGAAAGGGAGGATCGCTCGGTACAGTGTGTCTAGTGTAGCCCGCTATTGGTTCGCGATCTTGTTGGAAAACCGACCCTATATCTTTCGCAAGAAAACAGTTATTACTTCTTACTGGGCGCTAGCATTTCCCTTCTCTCTTCCGTATATGATAATATTAATGTAAAATTTTGTTGACTTGTAAATAGAAAAAGAAGTGGCCACACTTTCAATGACGATCTGACGACAGACTATTACTTGAAAAATTACATTAAAACTGTGGCCAATTCGTTTATTGAAAACGGCAGTTAGTAAAGATTTAGTTACGCCCAACCAATGAGCTTGCTTTCTTGAAAGAAAGATGGCGAGATACATATTTAGTGCTTGCATCTCGCTTCCTCATGAAAGAATGGCTCCGAGGCTTATCATCGATGTAGCAACATATTGTTACCCTAAAAGTACACATTTTGGTAAATAAATGTACGATTTTAAGCGAGAATCCTTTGGAAGGTGTTCCTAGTCCGCGTGTTATCTGTTATTTTTGTGTATACTACACTTTGAATGTTTTGTACGACTTTTAAGGTAACTCCTTGTATACTTCCAAATTATTTACTTGCAAAGGTTATAAAATGCGTCTTTTTATGTATAAAATTGTAAATAAATTATTATTTAACTTTAAAGGACTTTATTCAATCAATTTGGCTATATTTTACTTGTGGGCGCTTTTACTACGTTTAAACACAGCCATTGCATCAGCTTAAATGAACTAAAAAATGTCAGCCTTTTCAATTCGACGAGTATTTTTTTAACCGACTTCAAAAAAGAAGGAGGTTATTCCGTAAATTTGTATTCGTCTATTCCGTTGCCACTATTTTGGCAGTGCATCATTAGAAGATTGTCAAAATAGTTATTAGTACAGAAACCGGCAAGCATCTTGAGCGAATATCTGCGCGAGGGGGGAGTGGCGCGGGGTGCAGGGATTGACTTATCACCCAATCGCATGCCCGAAACAATCCCCTCCCGTCCGCACCATTTTCAGGGACCTGTTTTATAAAGCGACAATTAGGTGTCCGTCCAACCGACCAATCTCGAGACCAAGGCCCTGTTTAATAGAACTACAATCCTGGTTTACTATGACAGTACTATGTACATTGCAAAGTCGACAAATCCACAGATTAATAAGCAGGAAGACTCGGCTGCGCAATGTACATAGAATTGTCATAACTACGAATTGTAGTTTGATGAAACGCGGTCTAGGACGGGCGAAAATTACTGAAAATTGTACGAGTATTATTAATTGTAGCTATTTGACATAGGCTCAGCTTTCAGAGGATCCCAAAAATATACTATAGTTCAGTCACCCTGAGAATGCCGATGACGTTTCATTTTAATAACAAAAATCAGCAATAAAAGTACGAGTTAAATGCAAAAAACTGGATATGTGTTGTTTTGTCGAGTATACAAGTGAATTAAATGAAAAATGTGATTAAAAGTTTCGGGAAATTACGTTCTGTGATTTTTTTAAAGCTGTCATCGGCATTCTCTCAGACACCCAGGAATAATACTGCTCTTTGTACAAGATTCACCATCAACCATCAGAATAGCTTTGTAAGAAATATTTCGATGTCAGACTAGGAATAAACAAATAGGTTACAGGATGTAAAATGACGATTGCTTCCAAGCAGGTGCCTTATGTAACATAGACTAGATACCTACATGTTTTCAATACGTGAAAACGAGTTAAGTCAAAATGTAACAACAGTTCAGTTTTGTTCCGTCAATTTCGTAGTGTCAGTTCTATGTTGAACTTGTGAGTATTTTAATCGTAATTAACTGAAAAAAAAAATTGTTTATGGCGAGAATATAAAACACTGACACTATATTTTTTTATTGTAATAATCGCACCTCCAATAAAATTTTGTTACAACTTGAAAATGTATGATTTGGAGTTACACCAATTGTATTAATCTCTTGTGATATTCGAGCTGCAAAGTACATATTTGATCGGAGATGTGATTATATTATGTTAGAAGTACGCGTAGTCTCTGACACAATGTCTGTAATAACCTCTGATACCTGTGCCATTGCAAAGTAGACTGTATTTCGATGTGTTATGCTTTAAACGGTGGCTTTCTTTAACATTGTACATGTGACAAATTTGGTTTAAAATTATCTGAAAACTTTCAGTCTGAAACATGAGTTATCTCAAAACAGCATTGTTAACGGTCTAATTATGTGATCTGTCAAAATATCACATATAGTTACTTGCGCCCTGTATTCTGACCACAGTAATGAATTGTATCCCGGCGATGTTTTGTATGTAAATAAATGAACAATTTGTAAATTAATGAGAAATAGGTAAATGACAAATAAATGAAATTATTTTATTACTGCATTTTGTTGTTTTGGTTTGATATAATGATTAACCTCAACTAGGCTTTGAGGTACCTTAAAGAAGATACCTTGAATGATGGAAAACAAGTTAATAACAAACTATCATAGAGATCATCTCAAATGATAAAGCTTATTCATAAGTTAAATGTCTAACTTGGCTCTACAAAATATTAATTACATAATTAATATTGTTGTTTCTAAACTTATCTGACGCTCATCATTTTAAATGCATCCTAATAAAGACACAAAAATATTATATTTTAAAAATATTATCATAAGATATTATCTAATAGACCAGGAGTCATACCAAGGACATTTTCCAAGATGGTAACTTATTTAAATTAATACGAGTTGAAACTATTAAAAGTCAATATTAACAGCTAGTCTCATGATCAGAAAACAAATCATGGCTCCTAGACTATAACTTTTTGAATGACAAAATCAAGATCATTGTAAGATAACACTACCATGATGTTATAAATTGAAGCTATTCAGAATTTGGTCACAAACATTGATTAACTTTTGTGTGTGAAGCAGAGATTTTTTTCTGTGAGATATTAGGTAAGTTTATTCATAATCATTATCCAATTAATCCAAGGCAAGTAAAGTAACATTTCCGAAAACGTGTACAATCATCGATCTGCAAATATCATCGTCTGAAATTTTCTTGTTCTAAATCGCCCAGAACAGTCATACAGAAAAAATAAAAAAGTATGTGTATACAATATCGCCAATCGACGGTGGGTACGCGTGGTGATTAAGCCCATACTCTCTCTCTGAGGGAAGGCATGTGCCCTACACTGGGACATATATTAGGCTGCTTATGATGATGATGTATATACAAAAGTAGATCGAGGTCCCTTCAGTGAACAATATTAGTGATAAAAGGGCTCTTAACCAGTTAAAAAAGTGGACCGACGCGACATTTTTCATAGTTAACAAATTTAATAGTAATAATAGAATTTTCTGAGGTTAACACGAGCATTAGACATAACAAAACGGAATTTTAACGGATATTTACTCGTTTATTTTTCCATTTTACAATTTTCCGATGTTTCGGTACTTTTGCAAGTGCCCTGTTCTCGGTAGACTGAGGTGACAGGCGTCTTTTTGAAAGCATTAACTGTTAGTTTACTACCCTTGGCAAAAATTATAAAGTTATCCCTAATTCAGGTGTAGGTGAGGTACCGTAGAAGTTTTTTTTCGAGATTTTATCTACAGATTTGTCGGCGTAATAAATTGTTAATATTGACTACGGAACCCTAAAAACACGGTTCCTCTAAAGTACTCCTCAGAGGTAGGTTAAATAATCTGTGGTTACGTCTTTCCCTTTATCCACCCCTTACCACAGACTACTTAGTTGCCTCAGAGGTGTGTCTTAAAGACTGAATAAAAAATAAGTTAAGTCCTCGCAACTAGCAAGTGCGACTCTCGAGCGCCTCAGTGGCCGGACCAACGACGGAATTTAGAAATTAACTATATAAATAAATGCCACTTAAATTGGCACTAGGTAGGTAATATTCACAGTAAGAAACCCTATGCCTTCAAGGTTTTCCAGTTCTATTAGCCACCACAGTAGTAACTATGTACCTTTCAGTAAAGTCAGCCCTTTTTCTTCGATAGTCGCTTTTATATCACCTGTGATAGGACATACTTTGGGGTACCTAGCTGCTGTCATCGCTGGGCCATAGCCTCAGGAACTAAATACTACTCTTTGTCTACAATTAGACAAGTGTCACGTACTATTGGGGGCCAATTTCACCACTCGAGCTAAATCCGGATTGTCACTAAACGGAGATTAGTACTCCAAATTCGAGGCTGTGGTGTAGTGAGAAACGGCATTTAGATTTCATGGTGCACCTACCACTGAGCATAACTGATTTTTATGGCATTCTAGTTATAATAGACTATCTCTACTCAGTTACGTTACGGGTGACTTTGCAACAAACATATGTAAAGACCCTGTCAACTGTACCTTTGTTTTATATCCAGGGCCCTGTTACATAAAGCTGCAATTAGTAATAATAAACTTACAATTATTGTCAATGGCAAGTTTATTAGTAACTAGCTTCTTCCCGCGTCTTCGTTTGCGTGCAATGTACCTGCGTAACTTAGAAAACAAAGGGCCTCAAGTCATTGGTACTGACTGTTAGAATAAATATCCGTTCAGCCGTTCTGCATGGGCTGTACGATGGCACGAGTCACGCGTTTTCTGGCGCTAAAATGTCAGAATTTGACAGATAATGTTCAGGACGACTTTTGACATTTAAAACGCGTGACTCGCGCCGTCGTACTATTATACCCAGACAGGCGTTATTGAGTGCCAAACGTCCATCCATCAAAACTTTTGCATTCATGAAATGGTATATGATTGTAGCTTTATGAAACGGGGCCGTTTGCGTTCCAGGCTAACAGCTATAAAATCCGTGCCATAATAATTGTGACACAATCAATCAGACGACAAAACGCCAAGTGACATAGTTTCTCTGTGGAAGCTGTTTAAAATGACGAAAGGCAAGCAAAATAAGAAGGACTCTTCCAAACAAGAGGGAGGGAAGGTGATCAATTTCGACCATTTAGTGTTCTACGTTGGGAATGCTAAAGCTGTAAGTAATTCTTGAAACACGTCAATTAATCTTTGTGTAAAAAACTCGTAAAATAATAAATAAATTTCTTGAAACATTTCAAATCGTTCAAACTATTTAAGGCGCTCGTCAAATGCAGTTTAAGGAGTCGTAATAAGACTTTTTAGGATTTATCCTGAAAATTGTGCCTGAGAGTGTGTACCCTACATCCAAATAGGTACCCAGTCCAAATCAGAAAATTATTGATTTCAGACATCAAGTTTCTTCGTTACCAGGCTAGGCTTCCAGCCCTTGGCTGAAAAGGAGGCTTCTGAGGACAAGCCAGTCGTGTCCTATGCTGTTAAACTTAACAAGGTATGATTAGGTTGCGAAAATACCTATTGACCTTGCTATTATGCCAAACGTCGTACGTTGCTATGTTTGTAGTTTCGGGCGTTAATGCTGTAAGTTTTGCTCAAAATAATAAGACTCGGTAAGAAGACACTTCAGAACCGGTTTCTGAATTAAGCATTTTTCTAGGTAAATTCTGTCTGTCTGTCCATTTCTTGTTGACAAATTTAAAGAGACAGACTTAGTGAAATTCTCAATTAGGAAACCTACATAACACGAAAAACAGTCGTTTTGCATCTTACAAATTAGTTAAAAATGGTACCTAATGTGAAACTGCAGCGCATAGTATTTTCTGCTGTGTGTGAGTGTGTTGTTTTTGTCAGATCCGTTTTAGTGTCTGCAAGCGGAAATTAATTATTTATTTATTTATTTTTTATTACACCTGTCACTGTAATATAGTCCAATCAACGTCATCGATAACGCACAGAATGAACTAATCACCGAGTGATTTACCTAGCGCTGTCAGGTTTGTGAACAGGATGATGAGGATGATGATGATTTTGGGTGTGAATTTGTAGGAAGCTTTGTCTAGCTTGGATTTTTCTATGCATCTTGAGAATTTGATTAATACAATAATATAAGTCGTGCTCTCAGCGAAAAGTAAATACTCCATCATTTCCTGAGTCCAATCTTACAGATAATAATTATCTTCCAATCACCAACTACACCTACCTCCAGCCTGACTAAGGACTTGGTAGCCCACGGGGACTTCGTCAAGGACGTGGCCTTTCAGGTCCAAGATTTAGACCAACTCGTGGCCAAAGCCAAGGAAGGGGGAGCCGAGATTGTCCAAGGGGTCACAGAAGAGAAGGATGCTGAAGAGGGTTCCGTAAGATACGCTGTGTTGAGGACGGTGAGTTTTTCCGTCGGTTTTTATTCCGTGGAGAAGGTTGACAGTTTCCGAAACCTCTTTAAATTGTTAACAATACATGTAACATAAAATAGCCTGTGTTCCGGAGGGGTAGGCAGTGACCAAGGTTTATTACTTGCCACCATGCTGACATGCCTCGTTTTCTCCATCAACATTTATTAGTCGTTGCATGCACGCACGTTTAATTATTTTACTTATTGCTGTCTGTCCGTGGCAGGCACGCTGTGTACGTACTCGTAAATAGGAAATTCTAAGTCCTATGCTGAGATTCAAACCCCGAATCTTGTGTATGTGAAGCAACTCGTGAATAACTTCCTTGTAACTTCCGAAACTGTCAACATAATATAATAATAATATTAATGTTATGGAACTGAGACACATAAGACCCGGGAGAAAATAGTAGATTGTTGCGGGTTTCCTACAGGGCAGGGAGCAAACAACTATTTTTAAGGCGAGAGTGTTTCTTTACTCCCGAGGGACACCACTTACACCCGATGTAGACACTCCACTTTTTATCACCCTCTATGAAAAAATAAGTAAGTGCAACTTATGAATAAAAATATAATAGAACGTTTTTAACACATTTTTAGCGGCCGATACAAAGTTCTCTGGAGTTAACAGAATACTTACGTTCTCACTACTTGAAGACACTCATTTTTTATAACAAATCAGTAAAATCCGAATTTGAGTATGTAAACAATTGCGAACAAAGGCGAAGGAATCCATTTCGCGCGTCTTTTATTTTTTCAAAAACTTTTAATTTGGCTCGCGCGCGGTTTCTTTATCATACAGCCAGTTATTTGTTTATAGAATGTTCGTGATTGGTCTCTTTGGTGATTGGAACTTTTACTAGAAATATCCACATTACAAATTCATATCACTTTTCATCTCTAGGGAGCTATTTTGGTCCCTGTTTACTAAGACTAAACTAGCTCTTTTTGAGTACATGTGATAAAGAATACATTTATTTTCAGTTACATTTTTTGTGTGCAATTTGTCTCGTACTATATTAGTATGTACCTAGTTACAAGTAAAGACCTGCCTAAATTTGATTAAAAATTATATTTTTATTTCTGTTTCAGTATGGTGATAATACTCACACATTGATAGACAGAAGCCAGTATAGTGGTTTGTTTCTACCGGGGTACAAAAAGATTGAAGAAGATGTTCTAAATAAACTGTTGTAAGTAGTAACCTTTTTGTTCTCTGGTAGAGACACTAATAAAATTAATATTGACCTCATTGGTGTAGAGTCTAATTTATTTTCGGTCAGCGTGATAGAAATCACGTATCCACTCTATCGGGTTAACCGTTTTGACAACTCCAAAATATGTATGTATTTGACAGTTCGGAGTAGAATAAATCGGACAACTTCATAGAGTGGAGGACTTACGTGGTAGTGCCCCTGGTTTGGTCTGCTTTTTTGCAGACTGACTTACAGGAACTATTTTTAGATTTTATATATGGCCAGCCGCGGCTAGTGATTACATACTCTTTGGCCGCGGCCTTTTCAAAAAGATGCCATTTAAGCTGTTTATTATAAAACAATTATTTTATTCTTAAAACTACTGTGTGGCTGTAGCTGTCAGCTTGTAAGATTTTGCGTAAAAAAAGGTTTTATTTTTAAAGGCCGGATACAAAATTGGAATACATTGATCATGTGGAAGGGAATTTGGCCGATGGAACTCTGGAAGATTCCGTGTCGTGGTATGAGAAAAACCTCAGCATGCACAGGTACCGAAATATTCTACGACTCTTCCTGACACACTATGTATAATGTAGTATTTTATTCTTATAAATTTTGAATTTTCAGGTTTTGGTGCGTCGATTACAATCATGATTTGGTTCCATATTCCTGTATCAACTCGGCTTCCGTTATCAACAAAGAGGAAACCGTTCTGGTAAGCGAAAAAACTACAAAACATATATACTGTTTAATGAAGTTAAATTTATTTATGCTTACTAATAATTTTGTTAGTACTCTTTGGTGTATATGTTATAGTCAAAGTCCGATACACAGTCTCTTCGCGGAAGGACTGGTTTATCCTAGGTTTGGCCAAAGCCATCAGGCAATCCCCGAAATACATTTCAATTTCGCCCTTTGCCTGAAGTATTTTTAGTCAAACCCAGGAGCTCCTAACTTTTCAGTCAAACGTCGAAAGTAAATTATTCTGTTTCGGTTTTGGCCTAGTCAATCCTAGAAGCGACTGCAAAACTCGGTCAAACGTTGATCTGAACATGTTTCGCATAATCTTACTGCGTCAAGTTTTATTAAGACAAACGTTTATTATGCTAACGTTTTATTTTGGCAAGTGTTATATAGCAAATAATTGTTTGATTAAATTTATATTTCGCATTTTGTTTGTTAGGTCAGTACACATAAGCAAAAATAGGTTCGAAGTTCCAGGATGGAGCGGAGCGCAGCGACGCTCCATTCTGAAACTTCGGGTGTTAGTCCTTTTTTTTATATAAAAGCGAAAAAAAATATTTCACTAAAAAACTTAGTTTTGTGTCAAACTTAAACTTACTCGTCAAACCCCGATTTAATAAAATTGTGTTTTGACGTTTGCCTGACCAAATTAGTCTCTCCCAGGTTTGACGAAAATTGTTTAGTCAAAGGCCGAAAATTTACATTTGTTTGGGCTTTGACTAAGTCATTCAGTCTGACCTGAGGATTGACCAGTCCAACCTAGGAGCGCCGGAGCTTCGGAGTTTGCCTATAACATATACAAAAGAGTGGTAATAAATAATGATGCAGTCAGCTGCGATAAGTTTTCTCTTAAAATCACTAGATGGCGCTAAACCAATTCTCTACATCGCGCAAGCAAGATGTTTTTTGCGCCCATATATAAACTCTGAGCAACATTATTGTGTTATCGCTTCTCGGCCTTTTGGCTAAGATCAAAGTGTAGTATCTGTTCTTTTCAGCTTAATATCTGAAAGTTCCCTCACTGAGGGACCAGTATATTAAACTGATTTTTGTAAACCGACGGGATGTTCGGGGCTCGCTCCACTCCCGTCACGGGTCGGCCCGGCATTGCAGTGCCGCCGGGATCGGCCCAAATGATTATCTAAAATGCGTCGAACTTTATTTATCTACTGATATGATAAAAGCGGTGGTGTCGGAGCGGTCTAAGCTAATATGATAGTAAGAATGCCACTCGCTAACTGTGAAGGAAAATTAAACATCGTGAAGAAACCTGTGCTGAGATACATTAGCGCTCGAAATAGCCAATCCGCGGTGGGCACGCGTGTTGATTAACCCCTCAACTGCCCTCGATCAATGGAACGTATCTAAGGTGGTCTATAACTCTCTGAGAGAAGGCCTGTGCCCTGCAGTGGGACGAATTATAGGCTACCTATAAAAAAAACTAATAAGTTGACATTATCAATTAACACTTGCTTTGTTAAATTAATAAGTTACGATAAGAATATTCTTTACTGAACATCAGAGCACATGACATAAAAAACTTGTAGGTTAAGAATGTTTAAAAAAGTGTAAGTAACGGCTTACGAAAGTTTTAGGTTCACATCAATGAAACATTGCTATGTAATTCCGGTATGTGACGCTCGCGGGGAAACTCCTGGCACTGACTGAAAATCAGCGCTGAAGGCTTGACCCTCAGCATACTGCTGATTCAGTTGCCGTTTATAGCAGCAGTGACACGCCGTGACCGTTCGTTTTCCTTTCTTTTTTGTAACATTTCGGTTGAAATATTTTCTTTGTTGTTTTTTGTTTTGTTATTGTGGCGTGTGCACTGTTTTTATAATAAATGTTTTTTCTTCTTCTTCTTCTTCTTCTTCTTCTAATTCACAACATTAATAACGCTACAAAACTCAAATACTATTTGAAAATTTGGGTTATTTACTTTTTTCACGGGCTTCTTAATAATGTGGAAAGCATGAAAGAAAGATTGGTGAAACAAATATATATCGAGCGCATGTGGGTGGAAGGGCCGGTAAGAGATGCCCCAGGCGGACATACTTCGGCCAAATAGGGGATGTATTAGCAAAGGGCAAGAAAGAAAGTACCCGAAACCGGCGTGTGTGCATGCAACGAACGACTAATGAACGTTGAGGAAGCGAAAGTGATCTGTCAGGATCTCTGCCTACCCCTCTGTGATACAGGCGTGAGTTTATGTATGCATGTTGTCTTAATATTTTTTTTACATATTTATTTCGGCTGATTCGAGTTTCTTACTTGTTAATTGACTTCGCTATGTGCATTGACCTGTCATAGTCCCGAACGTTAACAAAATGCCCCTGAACATAACCAAAATGGCCATGTTCCTCTAGCTATCAATGAACGAGGCAGCCAAGGGCCTTCGCCCCACGAGCAAGGCCACGGAGTTCGTCAAGGCACTCGGCACCTCCGGGGTGGAGCACATCGCGCTATACACTGACGACATCGTCGCCACTGTAAGTTGAGGGGTCACTTCACTAGATAGATAGATGAAATTAAATGAAAAATGTTTATTGAGGTGAACAAAACTTAACGATATATAAAGTAACTCTGAACCCCAAACTAAATTAAACACTTTATTGCACACCAGTAATTTACAGAGATGTAAGGTACTTAATATCTAGTTTTTAATAGTATACAATTGGCGGTCTTATTGCTAAAAGCGATCTCCTCCAGACGATTAATTCACTCACAGTAAATAAATATAATATATCATGTAGTGATAATAATAATAAAAATTATATAAATATACATTTAGACAATTAAATATATGTATACTAAATGAATATACTAAATGAATACACAATATTTACATACCTAAATAATCTTATACCATAGTATGAACTACTACACTAGAGCGTGATTTTGAAATCGTTAGCCATATTCTGAGGGAATGTTGTTTTCATTATGATAAACTAGCTGTTGCCCGCAACTTCGGTCGTGTGGTAATTTTGATGTGTATTTTTCCGGGATAAAAATAGCCTATGTGCTAATCCAGACTATAATCTCTGTGCAAAATTTCATCCGGATCAGTTCAGCCGTTTTTGCGTGAAAGAGTGACAGACATCCATCCATAGTAAGGATTACCTATTATACATGACTAGATGACCCCGTGAACTTCGTATCACCGACGTCAACCGTTTTTTTTCTTCTCACCGTTTAAACCTTCCCTGGACTTCCACAAATATATAAAAACAACAATTAGCCAAATCGGCCCAGCCGTTCTCGAGTTTTAGTGAGACTAACGAACAGCAATTCATTTTTATATATAAGGTTATTATATATAATTATATTATATGTAATTCCTGGTGTACATACAATAAAGAATATTCTATCTATCTATCTATCTATTATTGTAATTATTCGTGATTTCCTACCTTTGGTTCGAAACTTTGAATACAAATTCAAAGCTCTCTATTATGGTAAATGTTGATATTGTGGAAAACAATTATGGAAAACCCATTTCGAGCCACGTTTGTCCAAAGAATGCCTTCTGGGTGATCACAAAGAAATTAAACATACATACAAACTTTCTTATTTTGCTCTCGCAGTTGAGTAAAAACAGAAACAAAGAATTGCCACTGTAACTTGAAACAACATCTCTGTTAAATTAGTAGAGTTAACTATAGTTATAAGAAAAAAAAATTGTACTGTGCAAAGATTATGTGCATATTTTTAGTTACTAATTTATCCAATAAGTAGGATTTTTGTTTTTCATCAAATAAATATATTTGCGCACCCTGACGTGTAGAGCATGCCTGTACCACCACAATTAGTATAAATAAGAAATAAATAGTTAATTTTTGGCGCGAGTACCTTGTATTGAAACCTGAGCAAGCGAAGGATTCTAGGATTGAGCCACGAGCGAAGCGAGTGGTTCAAATATAGAATCCTGAGCGTAGCGAGGGTTTCAAAGGTACGAGACGCTAAATAACTTTGCTGCCGAGCGCAACACACAACTTTTCACCTCACTAAAGCGAGGAAAATGTTAGGTGCAAGAAAAACAGTTTTAATAAATATTAAGTTACTGTTTATTTATTTCAAAAATTAAAAGTAAAATTACTACAATTGGTAATATTGAAAGTTACATTTTTTTTTAAATCAAATTTTCTTGCCGGCCAGTGCGATTCTTTAAATGAGGCTGGCGCATGACATGAAATAAGTATTTGCATTTCAATCATCAATGGACTGGCTGCAGAGAATATAAACTATTACGAAACCAATGAGGTTCTATATATATGTAATTTGTTGTACGAAACCTTTATTGAATAAAAATATTCGAATTTTAAAAACACTGTCCTCGCTAGCGGATAAAGTGCGATTTTCCACGCAGATTTCGAATGATAAACAGAGCTTTTACGAGCTAGTGAGGTGAAAAAAAAAATTTTTATTACGGAATTTCGCAATTTATAAAAGGATAGACCCCGTACTAGGTAAAAATCTGGAAGTCCATATTTTATAATTACCATGCTCTAGCAAATAAATAAATATCTCAATAAACTAACTAGGCAGATCAATTATTTTCATTCATCATCATCAGCCATTTGACGCCACTGCAGGACATAGGCCTCCTTCGTGGTTTTCATAACCACGAGGGGTTTTGCCATAATCGCCACGCTTGGCAGGCGGGTTGGCGATCGCAGTATGCGGTTGGAATCTGAAGAGGACGCTGCTGCCCGTCTCCTGGTAATTGATTTCCTTAGTCGCCTTCTACGACATCCACGGAAGGAAATGGAGTGACGCTATTCTTTAATTATTTTCCTTTAATTTTATTTATTACTCTCAGATACAAAGCCTGAAAGCGCGCGGCGCAGAAATCCTCGTGTTTCCGTCACCCTACTACGGCCTAATTAGGGAAAAACTGAAAGAGAGTCCCGTCAAAGTGGCGGAGAGCATAGACGCCCTACAGGAGAACCACATCCTGATAGACTTCGATGACAGGGGCTACATGCTGCAGGCTTTCACGAAGCATGTGCAGGCGCGGGCTACTGTGTTCATCGAGATTATACAAAGAAGGAATCATCGGGTAAGTTGTCTATCCTTAAATGGCTTTTAAAAAAAAACCATTAATGTTAAATCCGACAAGGTACTAAAAAGTTTTAAACAAGGCCCAGGTGAGAATTTTCAACTTATTTTATATAATTCCAATTATATTCTAGTATTTAATAAATATTATTTTTATATCACACGTGCGTCTTAACAATTTTATTTATTTTATCGCCTTACTCTCAATTTCATTTGACACATTATTTGTAAAAACCAGTCAAACCGTTTGGCATCGTGCGAAAAAAATTACACTTCTATTCTCTCGCGACTGAGTAATAAAACAGTTTCGAGGTACAGCCCCTCTATTCGCAAAAGAAATGGAGAACTTGCACAAAAAAATGTTTTAATATAATCGAAGAGGCCATGGTAAAAGACAAATAGACGTGGTAATTTTTTTCTCTACGACTAATACTTTTCATAATATAACCTGTCGAGAACTCAATAGTCACGTGGTACAAAAACTTGGCATACAAATCGGGCTCAAGCAATTACGTCACAACTTGCACTGAACGCCTTATAATGTATGAAGCGTTTGTTTGATGTTGTTAAATAAAATTATGTTTTTATGCGTCTACACCCTTGTAAGAAGACGTTTAGAACTCGATAAAAAAACTTAAATTACTTATTAGTTATTACTACAGTAACTTAATTTTCACATTTTTGTGATCCCGAAAACGCTGAAAAAATATTTTTATGGTTTTATTTTTTCCAAATTTTCTATGTCTTCTATCATCACCATCATCATCATCAGCCATTCGACGCCCACTGCAGGACACAGGCCTCCTCCGTGGTTTTCAGAACCGTGAAGGGTTTTGCCATAATATCGCTATCGCCACGCCTGGTAGGCAGGTTGGCGATCCCTCCGATGTCTTCTATAAAGAAAGCAATGTCACTCAAATCTAAGTTAGACGCAAGTTCCCCACTAACTACAGTGGTCAGCATTGTAGATTGATGTTTATTTTCAGGGTTTCGGCGCCATGAACTACAAATGGGTGTTTGAAGCGATTGACCTTCTAGATGCTGCTGGAAAGAAGAACGAAGAGTAGACTAACTCTGTTGTAACTCTTGCTAAGTAAATAATAAATAAGTAAAAAACATATAACATACCCCTCTGGGATACAGGCGTGAGTTTATGTTATGTTAAAAAACACATTTCAAATAAAAAATAAGTAAAAAATAACAAGTTTGTGCTTGAAGATTCAAATAATAACGTACATCTCAAGCTTCCTAGTGGTTAAAATTTACAATAAACATTTAATTGCATGAAATTGTAGCAAATGCTATTATGTAGAGTAACATACGACTATCTCCGATTTACTTACTATACCTACTAAATTCTAATAAAGAGCTCCATTCTTATTGGGGCATCTCGGTGCTACGGCACAAGCTTAGTGGAATCCTACTATATATATGTGAAAGTTTGTGAAGATGTTTGTTACTCAATCACGCAATAACGGCTTAACGGATTTAGATGAAATTTGGTATGGAGATAGTTGGGAAGGCCCAAGGATACTTTTCACTCCGGAAATTACTCATTCCATGCGGACAAAGTCGCGAGCAAAAGATAGTGCTTAATATGCCCGGGCGTGAATATTTTATGCAAAAATATTTGATCATGATCTTTTTATGTTTTTAAATGTTAAAGTAATCCATGCATCTTAATGTGTATTGTTATTTTTTTTCTTTTTGTATCTCTTTAATATTTGAATTGGTGGAGATTTATTTTTGTTTTGTTTTCAGTATTGTTCCGTTGAATAAATGTTTTTATCTGTCTCATCCTCTCAAAATTAGCTGCCCAGATAATTTTATAAAAGTGAATAAATAAAGAATTAAAAAAAGGGACACCCGTGGGTTTTAATTCTCGTATTAGCAATCCATCTCTTTTGAAACTGATTTATTGAAGCATCCCCAAGAAGCGAACCCAGTGGCAAACCCAGGCTTCTGGCTACTCCTTCGGAATAAAGACGTGAGTTTACGCTCTGGAAGTTGCCAATCCGCGGTGGGCTGTCTCTCTCTGAGTGAAGGCCTTGGGACGTACAATATGGACTCATTACTGTGGCTCATTATGTACCCGGAAGTCCG
Source organism: Yponomeuta malinellus (assembly GCA_947308005.1). NCBI lineage: Eukaryota > Metazoa > Arthropoda > Insecta > Lepidoptera > Yponomeutidae > Yponomeuta > Yponomeuta malinellus. The sequence goes on along the minus strand of OX371006.1, from coordinate 5,131,422 downwards.
GACATGCACCATTCAAATCCGTAAACCGGTTCAAATCCGTTGAGGTGTTAGTCCAATCCAGGAGCAAACCAAGGCTCCAACGGAAAAATCCATAAAACACGCCACATTCCAGCACCCTATTACGCAATGTTTTGAATCAAAATGTGTCCAGACGAACGACAGAAGAGATAAATAAAATGCTAATGTCGCCTCGCCGCGGCGGCCGTCTCGTACCGGATTCGGACTGGTACTAACATGGGGTAGAGTCGAGAACCAGAGAGCCATTCGGTGTTCAACATCACGTACAGACTACAGAATAATGATGAAAAAAAAACTGACCTAGAGCGAGTAGTGTTACGTACAGGGCTATCACCTTTAAGAAAAGGCGAGGCCCGTATGAAAATTTAGGAAAACTAGTTTTTTAAATATTACTTAACCCCTTACCGCACGGTCATAACAAAAAAAAGGTTGGAAGGTACAAATGATGCTTTTTTTTAAATCTTATTTATTTTTGATGTTAATAAACCATAAATGAACAATAGATGGACAGATGACCTCATCTAAGTGGCAGGAAGGCGCTGGATGCAGGCCACTTCCAACCGGTCTTTTTGGAAATCCATGGAGGAGGCCTATGTCCAGCAGTGGACCTCTTGTGGCTGAATAATGATGATGATGAAACTTAGGCGGTGGTAGCCTAGTGGGTAGAACGTTTTACTCGGAAGCCGGAGACCCAGGTTCGATTCCCAGTGCGGGCATATACCTATGACTTTGTTTTCTAAGTTATGTACATTTGTGAAGTTATAGTAGTAATACCTACCACTCGCTAACCGTGAAGGAAAACATCGTGAGGAAACCTGGGTGCTTGAGCTATTCATATATCTAAGCGCTGGAAATCGCCAATCCGCGGTGGGCACGCGTAGTGATTAAGCCTATACTCTCTCCCTGAGAGAAGGCCTGTGCCCTTCAGTGGGACGTATATAGGCTGCTTATGCCTATATTAACTTACCTACGATATGATTTAATTAACTACGTAAATATAAAATACTGCGCTCAGATCATCGCTGATATAGCAAGACACGAGTCAAGTTAAAACTGTATTAACATGCACCATTCAAACCTGTAGACTCCTGGTCAAACCCGAAGAGATGGCACCACTAGTTCCGTAGTTTAACCGCCTGAAGTTTCACTGGATCTTTTTGAATCAATTGTAATTTCTTTTCATTCAGTTCGACACCCCGCGTATCAGTATACAATATTGATAGAATCTTATTGAGAAGCGGTGTGGATGGAGAATTTACTTGTATGCAATAGCAGAATTGGCTATGATGGTTCTTCTTCTTTCGTGTCGAGAGCGTCGACTCCCCCTTAGACTCCTTAGAGATCCTGCAAGCCACACGGTGGAGCTGAAGCTCAGACAGCTTCCTCTTCTTCTTGTGCCCTGAAGGGCAGACATAAAGATGCGACGTTGTTTGTGCAGCTCCACATCGACACGAGATTTCTGTATCTTCAGGTAGGATCGCCCATCTTTACAGGTTATCCCTGGATCGAGCAACATCGAAGGGTTAACGAGTTCCATACTCTCCGCTGCCCCAAAATACATGCTCACGGCTGTGATCATCATCATCATCAGCCTACGCTTGTCCACTGCTGGACATAGGCGTCTCCTATTGCACGCCACTGAGCACGGTCCTCGGCTACTCTCATCCAGCTCTTGCCAGCCGCCCTGCGGAGATCATCGCTCTACCGAGCCTGAGGACGTCCAACACTACGTTTACCGAGCCGCGGTCTCCACTCCATCATGGCTGTGATGGTTGAAGGAAATACAACATTTTGACCCATTTTACAAAAATAGCACTGTTAACACAATTCTCTGGTCATTGCTCATTCCTCTACCCCGTTTCTGTTAAGATATAACCAGATTCCAGTTCTCGATTATTAATTCACCCATTTGCATATTCGATAAACACAGGTACTCATTGAAGCTGTCGAAGGCTTGGAGGCTCGGCTGGGATTGAAAATATCACGCCACGGACCCGTCACTGGTGTAGGGCTAGTTCACAGTGAAAGAAAAGTTGGTGGGGACACCTGTATGGGTGTTTCTATTTACATCGTAAACAGGGTTACCACTAAAATGCGCAGATCCTGAGACACCCCAGATAGAGTTTGTGTACTTTTATATTTAGATTGTAGCTATATATATTAGTAATTAGCTGACCTGGCAAACGCTGTTTTGCCATATTAGTTAGCCTATGACCTATTCTCAGACCTACCAAATATACACAAAACATATCATAAAAATCTGTGAAGCCGTTTCGGAGGAGTTCCATAACAAACACTGTGAAACGAGATTTTTATATATCAGATTTTTATATTTTACATTCCTTTTTTTTCGAAACATCATATTTTACATGATTTATTGACAACCAACGGTGCGCTCTCATATTTTGTAAGTCCCGATGGACAAAACATGTGTGTGTCATAAAAATAATCAATAAATAAAAAATCATCTGAGGTAAATAATATTTGTTCTCTACGAATGCCGCAGCTTTTGGTAAGTCATTGTCCTGCATAGATGTATGTCTATTCTATTTATTTATGTATCTATCAAACAACGCTACTGCAAAGCAGAACGCAGTTTCGTAAATTACATTTTGAAAAAAAAAAAAAAAAACAAATGAAACACAGTAAAAAAAATGTTAAAAAAAATCGCAAGCCGTAGAACAAAAGTTGTTGTAAATGATAAAACGTTGTTTGCGCACTTTTAAGGTAACTCTGTACTTCCCAGTTCATAGCAAGCAATGTGAGGAAGGTAGTGCACTGTCGGATATTCAAAAGAGGGAGTATTTTATTCGCGAACTTCCAAACTCTACATCGTCGAATAGTGCCCACTCACTTGATCTAAACTCCATAGTTGAAATAGCTCTACAGCAGAGAGATTATACCTTCCTACAGGGTGTCATAAAACTGACGCCCAAATTGGGCACCAAAACGCACTACGCAATCCACATAATTTTAATTGAAATTGAAATTGAAAAGAATATACATTTATCACGTCACATTACATAAAAAAATCTGTGATAAAAAAAAAATTTGATTCCTAAGGACCAAATAAAACAAAAAATATTATCGCGAATAAAATTTCAGCATTCCTATGGTAGGGACGTATACCAGCGCTACGCTTATTTGAGATTCCGACGTTTTGAATACATTGCAAGTCGAAATTTTAAATTCTTTTTGTTATAGAAAGTATTTATGTATACCGCCGTATATTTCTTCAGTAGTATAGAATACTAAATTTATATAAACTGTTATTTGCCGATGGAGTCGACGAGGTCGCAATGTGGACACGACTTTAAAAAATAAAGGCATTTTCATGCAAACAAGTTTTAAACTGGTAATGGCTGAATTTAAATACTTGCCCCATATATAAAACTGTTTTAGATCGCACCGTCCAGTCTCGTATGATATTTGAATGAATTTAGTCTATGTAGATAATTAAACTATTTCTTAATTATACATAAGTAACTAATTGGTTGTGAATTGTAGACATTGCACGTAAACATAGTGCATTCGTTAATAATATCCGCTATCAATTTGCAAATTAGGAAAAATGGTAAGTCAATCCTATATTTTTATTTTCATGTTTTTCGGGCACATTTAGGTGAGTCTGTTTTTTTATGAGCAACCAGTGCAGAGGCTTTATGGTTTTTCAGACATCGTACACGGATAAAGGGAAGAAACCTGAAGGTGGAAGGTTCACAGCCTTTGACCACCTCACTTTCTGGGTCTCCAACGCCAAACAGGTAAATTACTTAAGTGATAATTTTAGTATCTTCTACCTAATAGTAGGAAGACTAACAGCACATAACAATGAATAACAGAAACTTTAGAAATACAGAAGGCCAGTTATAAGTCTCCACTTATAGAAATATTTTAAGACTATTCACTCTATAAATATTGTCAATGTGAGAAGTTTAAATATAAACGTTCATTAGGTACATAATTTATTTTAAGCGGTGACTTCTGTTATTTCGATTAGGAAAATATTTCCTATGTTTAGGAAAGGCAATTGACAGCCGATGGCACATTAAGCTTTACATGCGTGCATTGTCCATATCTACTTTAGATGGTTTAATTATACCAACCGCTAACTTGTCGCACTAACTTTTCTTATAGAACCAGGTATACCTACCCGCATTTTTAACTGAACGTGTATAAGTATACGCTTATGGCGTTAGTACAGTCGACAGGACATCAACTAACACTCGTGCACTCTACTCAGTTACTTTACGGGTGACTTTGCAACAAAAATGTAAAGGGTGACTTGCTGTCAACTGTACTTACCCGGTTGCTCGCACGTAGACATCTGTTAACGGTTGCTAGTTGGGTCTTTGCATGCCAATCCCAAGATATCAACTAACAACCGTCAACAGCGTGTTAACAGATTGTTGACGACAAACCGAAGGTACCTAAGTCTTTTACCTGTAACCGGAGATAAATCTTGTCTAAAATATTCTTGTCCGGTATCTACCTAAAATATTCTTGTCCGGAACCATGCCAATAAAATTACAATGAAAATAAATTCGACATTAATTTGAAACAGGTCTACTAGTCCTCATCATCATCATCATCATTCAGCCACAAGAAGTCCACAGCTGGACATAGGCCTCCTCCATGGATTTCCAAAAAGACCGGTTGCAAGCGGCTTGCATCCAGCGTCTTCCTGCCACTTGGATGAGGTCTTCTGTCCATCTTGTGGCTGGTCGTCCTACGCTGCGCTTGCCGATATGTGGTCTCCATTGGAGAACTTTTCGACCCCATCGGCCATCAATTCTGCGTGCTATGTGCCCGCCCACTGCCACTTAACTTACTAATGCGCTGGGCTATGTCGACGACTTTCGTCCACATCATGTTATAATTAAAATGTTACTTAATAATATAGTTAGTTATGAATTTGTAGTAGCAATACCATTCTATACCGCGAAGGAAAATATCGCGCGCATACCCGTACCCGAGTACCTAAGGTGTTCACATAACTCAACGCAAAGAAGCATTGCCTTGAAATTACCGAGACGCGGTGGGCACACGAGGTGATCAAGTTCGTACTCTATCACGCTGAGAAGCTTGTGCCCTACAGAGACGTACATAGGCTACATTATTCATTATTCCTTTTTACCCGACTTCGAATCCAAAGGAGGGTTCTGTTTTTCGCGCGTATGTATGTGTGTATGTATTCTCTACCTATCTATAAACTTTGGCCGATGCCAATCCGCCAAAATTTTGATAAATGTCACGTGAAAGGTATGGACAACGCGAGTGTCACTGGCGTCGCCACGAAAAATACAAGTGCTTTAAAAAAACTTTTTACCTAAGAAAAACCGGCCTGCTAAAAGGCAGACAAACCCAAAACAAAATGAGTCTATTTATTTTGTCACCTCAGCAGGCGACAGTCGGGACCAAAGTTACTTACACAAACCAATCAACTAGCGGTCCTACCTGATGAGGTTAAAAATTCCATCGACTAATTTAATCATTTGTTTGACCTTGACTTTAGCAGTCGGTTTTTTAAATGCACTCTTAATGATGCTTTACGGTTTAAACAGCACCATGGCCTACTGGCAACTTCTTCCTAAAAGATAGGTGAACTGGACCACTCCGACGCTGCAGTTACTGGGACATATTTTGTTAATGAGTGTCTCATAATGAGTGTCGCAGGCTGTCCGGAAGACCCTTCAAAATTACCCTCGTCTTAACTAGGCTTAATACGTACGTCATCAAAAATGACGGCTAATTAGCTCTATTTCAGTTTTTTTGTGACGCCCTTCCCTTTCTAAGAAAATATCGCTTTTTTATCCGTTATAACGAATCCACAGATATAGATAGACGAATCTAATGTTACTGATAAATAAGTAACACTAGATAAGTTACTTTTTAACTCCGGATGGAGTAAAACATTGAGTAATTAACGTGCGGATTGAGTAAAAAAACATTGTTTACTCCATTCCGAATATTTTTTTACTGTCACTGCTCTTATTTGTTATTTTATTGTCTCCAGGCAGCCAGTTACTACGTGACTCGATTCGGTTTCGAGCCTCTGGCGTATAAGGGGCTCGAAACAGGCTCCAGACAGACCGCTTCTTACGCTGTGAGGATGAACAAGGTAAGTCCTACACGTATGATGTTTATTTTTTCAAATTGAATATCCTACCAAAGATACAAGTGGGATCCCCTGATTTTGGGTTTTGGTTAAACCTCTTTAATAACATCAAAAAGGTTAAACCTTCCCAGAGAAAGTCCGAGTTTTCAATATTTTCTGGGAATATTCGAATCGGGTATCATTTAATTAAACGATCACCAAAAAATACGGTTTTATCAGTAACAAAAGCAGCAATTATTGGTCGGCGGATTATACAAAATTGTGCAGTGTGTCCGGGACTTAAACGCGCGACCTCTGGCTAACCGTGCCAGCGCTCTCCCATCTGAGCTAATGGGCAAGTGCAAGCATCGGCGAAATTTCGAGCCTCTGTACAAACTTATCTGTATTACGTATAGGCAGCGACATCTGGCCGAAGCAATTTACATCACTTGCAGCCCCGAGTAACCTACTTTGCAGTTAGGTTTTAATATCGGAATGATATCGCTGTACCTACATGATTATATTCTTTTTTGTTGCACTAACCCGTGCTGAGGAAAATTTTAAAAACCTATTTAGAGGCTAAGGATTTTTGTATAATCATTTTTAGCAGCAAGTCATATAAAAGTAAATGGGCTGGATTTTTTTCGTGTATACTATTTGGAAATATAATTAATTGTATTTAAAGAGAAATGGAGAGAAGTGGCATAACTATATAAATACTTACGGTCTTATTTATCAAAAGTTGATTCCACTAAAACACTTCTATGACGGAGTTAAAGCCGGTTTATGAAAGGAGGAATAAACCGGTTTTAACTACGTCTTGAGAGTGTTTAATAGATTGTGATTTGTGATTTAACTAATTTATTTCTCAACAAGAACACATTGATTCACTTACTTGAGAAATAATAATTATGTATATTAGTAGTTATTAGTTAGTTAGCGCCGCGGCAATTCGCGTAAAATTCTTAAGAGTGAGCAGAAAGTGGGTACATAAGATTTTTTTGTTGTGTTTATTAGTTTGATTTGGCTTTTTATAAATGAGACCGGCACTTTCTAATATTATATCTCTAATCAATTATTTATTTTCCTGATCGTATAAATATTCAGCTGACCACTGTTGCTGCTCATTTATTTCTTCTACTGACAAAAATTATCGTTGGCTGATAGAATGACTGCTCCTGATGTGATTTATTTTGCTGATCTAAATTATTAGATACCATTCAAATCCTCCAGAGTAATATTCAAGCCCTAAATCAGTATAAAGGAGACACTAAGAAAGAAAGAGAGATAAAGAAAAAGATAGAGAAACAGAAATGAGAACTTTCCAAAACCTTCAAACCTGCCAAATCTAATATATGAAAATTTCGGATCACAGTGTTTGTTATCGAATTCCTCCGGAACGGCTTCGCCGATTTTCACTAATTTTTTTTGTGTATATTTGGTAGGTCTGAGAATAGGTCGTAGGCTAATTAATAGGTATGGCAAAACATAATTTGCCGGGTCAGCTAGTAATATCTAAAACTTCCAACCTTCCAGATAATATTCGTGTTCCAAGCCCAATACGAGCCCGAAGAGAGCTCGTTTGCCAAAGAGGTGGCATACCACGGAGACTTCGTAAAGGATGTGGCCTTCACGGTCGAAAACCTGGACTACATCGTGGATTACGCTAAGAAACAAGGGGCGAAGGTAGTGAGGGACATTTGGGAAGAGACCGACAAAAACGGCGTGGTCAGAATGGCGGTGCTGAAGACGGTAAGATGGGATAATTGATTGATTGATATTAGAAGATAGATAGAATATTTTTTATTGTTTGTACACTTTATTATACTAATTGATAGATTATTTGATAGGACAGCGGTGGTAGGCTAGTCGGTAGAACATTGGACTCGGAAGCGAGAGAGCCAGGTTCGATTCCCAGTGCGGGCATGTACCTATGACTTTGTTTTCTAAGTTACGTACCTACATCTGTGAAGTTATATAGTGGCAATCCCACTCGCTAACTGTGAAGGAAAACATCGTGAGGAAACCTGCGTGACTGAGCTATGCGCATACCTCAGCGCTTGACATCGCCAATCCGCGGTGGGAACGCGTGGTGATTAATTCTCCCTGAGAGAAGGCCTGTGCCCTACAGTGGGACGTATATAGACTTATGTTATGTATATTAAATTGTTATTATTATGGCTGTTATTATTACTATTAGCCTCTATCTCACACAATATGGACGGCTTTATTGTGAAAACGAGAAGCAAATTGTTGTCCAGTCCCTTTCTTTAATTGACAGTTACTCATGTAACGTGTTTTAGACCTAAAATATTTGTATGCCCTGTGGGTAAAACATAGAGATACAATTCACACTCAAGACCTGTAATCAACACCTATGTTTATGACAAATAAAAGATTTGATTTGATTTGATTAGGCACGAGCAGAGCAATATGATAAGGGTCCTTGATGATGACCAACACATTCTTGTTTTCCAGTACGGTGACAACACTCACACTTTGGTTGACAGAACCAAATACAAGGGTGACTTCCTGCCGGGATACCAGCCGCTGCCAAAGGACCCGATTAAAAAGTTTTTGTAAGTATTTAACTGCAGCGCTCTTCAGTTTTCATCTAAAACATTGACACCTTGTATATTGATGCCATGTAGATAGACCGCGTAAACAATTGAATCCAATTAAAACAACTACAAAGGTAGTCGTAATCAATACAGTCTGAGCTGTCTGGTAGCGTCAGCAAGCAGCAAGATAAAAAATGAATTTCGGCCTACCTGCATTTCTAATGGTTAACACGTCAAAGGCCCCCTAATCAATGATTTTTTTCTATACCTTTTTAACGTATTTCTTTGTCTTCAGGCCAAACGTAAAGATCAACTTCATAGACCACGTGGTAGGCAACCAGCCAGACAATGGTATGGAAACCGCCGCCTCGTGGTACGAGCGATGCCTGCAATTCCACAGGTCAGTGCTGATTTGGCGATTACAGAATTTGGAAGTCTGATTGGTTAAAACGGTATTGAGTATTTACTAAGTACTGGGATCATACCACCATGCAGTGTCGCTTGCTATCATAAGCACCTTATATACCTACGTCCCACTGTAGGGCACAGGCCTTCTATCAGAGAGTAAGTATGGGCTTAATTACTCGCGCGCCCACCGCGTATTGGTTCAAGCGTTGAGATATATGAATAGATCAGGCACACAGGTTTCCTCACGATGTTTTCCTGCACTTGCTGTAAAAAGCTGGAAAATCACTTTAGTGGCTAACCGACAAAAAGGGCTCATTCAAATCGAAATCAGAGGTAACTAAAAGATCGGTGGCACCAAAAATAAAAAATAGGTTCAGAAAATTTCGAGATAGAGATTCGTTAATTCAACGATCTGGCCCTTCAGTCTAATGCACTCATACATTTTCAACGGAATGATATAAACATGAGTCTACAAATCTACAGCATACAATGTCATTCCAATGGTTTAACCCGCGCAAATTAAATAGGCCTTACTCCCGCAGAAGGTCGAATCGCGCGAGGCGCCGAGTTAAGTTGCACGGGTTATATCATTAAAATGCGATTGGTTACTAGACTACCATAGCGTCAATGAAACAGCCGTTGCTCACATGACTCTATTGAAAAAACACGCATATTAGAGACCCACAACCCATAATTGAAGAGCCTTCGCATGAGAACCTTCAAACTAAACCCACAATTCTATTCTGCACCTCTCCACAGATTCTGGTCAGTGGACGACACGCAAGTCTGCACCGAGTACTCGGCGCTCCGCTCCATAGTAATGGCGAACTGGGAGGAGACAGTGAAGGTTCCCATCAACGAGCCAGCGGCGGGCAAGCGGAAGAGCCAAATTCAAGAGTATGTGGAGTACCACGGCGGCGCTGGCGTCCAACACATCGCCATCAACACTGAGGACATCATCACTGCCGTAAGTTTCACTCCTATAAGAACGCCCCTCATTGTCAAGTTATAGCTGAGATTTCCGCACTTAGCCTCTTATTTAGGGCAAGTGAATGGCTGTGAGAACATTTCGTTAGACTAAGATCTGCCCCTATATTATGCGCAATAACTCCCGATTTCTAATGGCTTAAGTGTTAATTCCTTGATAATTGAAATTGCGTCAGGATTCAGATATGAAAGGGAATGCGATTTTTTAAGAAAAATAACTTTAAAGCACTAAGTTTATAATTTAAAAAGTAAGTCTACCAAAATAACCAAATCTAGGGGACCAAAGTGTGTATGACAGGTGTAAACTGACTGAGTTTGAACGTACAGAGATCTGCGTCCTAATCGTGCGTTCGAAATCCTTGAATAGAATATTCAATTCAAATTTTTTTATTAATTTTAAACTATGTGGAGAAGAAGCTAACAAAGAAACTCCACAGTTATTCTTTTCAAAACACGTTTTAACTTAATTAACTGAGTTTTCAACTTAAAATTTATTACTCATGAAAGTGTTGATCACTAGGTACAATCGTACTATAAATACCCTTTAATATTAATCTACTGTTTAATACCAAACATATTGGTCTTCCAAATAATCCTTGATGTTATAGTAAGCTTGTTTGCATGGAATATGACTATGGAATGTGACCCTATATTACGCGCAACAAATCCTGAACGATTCCAATCGTTAACTGTCAAATTCCATACTAATTGCTATGGCAAACGTCAGGATTCCGACAGGATTTGGTTGAGAAAATAAGACTTCATAAATGAGTTTGCGCTTGTAACTCCGTTAAAATGAAATAAAAAATGTCAATGTAATCGCCTCATAATGTATGAACCAATAAGTATGAACCTAGCCTAAATTTATCATAAATTATTATTATTTAAAATCGTCACATAACGAGTTATTTTGTACTGTGTACTGGAGGAGACATCACAAACCGGTTTTGTGTCGCATAATTAAGATTTTTCCAAACCTTACGACAAAGACTGCTGATTTTACAGGTCTACCTATTAATAGTAAGTATTAATAAATTATTATGCTTTATTACTTACGAAACATTGAATAGAACATTACATAACTGTACAGATGCAAGCTTGTCTTTGTAAGAGATTTCTTCCAGAAAACTTGGGAGAGTCGGTGAAGCAGTAAAAAACCGGGTCTATACACGTGGAAAAAAAACTACAAAAATTCCAAAAAACAATAGCCTACGTTCAGCAAAAATAAATAAACTACAAACTAAATACCTGTAAAAATAAATAAAGTCCATAGTAAATAATACATAAATATATATAGCTTACACTTATGATAGAGATAGATAGTGCTCTTTCAACTGCTTCTTAAGTGTACCAATCGTCGGACTAGCGCATTATGTTCTGTGGTAGTGCGTTCCACAGCATAACCGAATGGGCCGAGATGGAGTCACCGTAAACTTAATGTAGTATTTCAAGATAAAAGATGGTGTATTTGTCACGTCTACCGCAAGCGCTCCTCATAGACTAACCCCCATGCAGTTTCCCGTACACTAACAATCTATATTTGTGTGAACTACAGTCAAGTGACTGCTTTTATCAGTAAATTTACAGATTCAGAGTAGGAAACAGAATATTAACGACGGCTGCAACTTTCGCCACACAAAAGTAGTTTGGGATGTCTCCCGGTAGGTAATATCACTGTGTAAGGTTAGGTAAGGCCCACAGATTAAGGAAAATAACTCTTTTCAATTATCTTTTTAATCTGGAAAGTAACTTTTTATCTGTCTGACGCTCGTAAACAAGATGACTCTAGCAACGATAACCGTGTATTCCTCTTTAGGCGCGGACCACACAGAATTGACGTGGGACGAGTACGTGAAGGAGACTTGGCGTTCAATTCGCTTTAAATTCATAGAAACGTACATGTGTGGGTCTTAGTCCATAAGTACAATAATATTGGTGAGGGCGCGAACTCTTTACAATACGTCGCGTCTCGGCCCTGGACGAATCTCCTCGAACTGTCGCCAATTCATCATTTTCCTCAACAAGCTCTCACAGTTCTCGCCACAACATGAATGCACTTAATATACAGTTATTGTTGTTACAATATGTAAAAGTGTCAATCAAATCCAACTAGGGTAAACCACCCATATATTGGCACTTTAAGCGATGTACGAAAACAAAATATATGAAAATCAAAATTTAATAACACAATTGTTCTAATTATGCGTTCAGACATTATGAAATATTATAAAAAAACTGTTTTTAGCTTCTAAAGACAGAATATTTACTCGTATTATTTTTGTCTATTTTTCAAAACCTGCATCTGCACCATTTATTGGCATATAGAATAATATAGAAAAAAAGCCACAAGATGGACAGATGACCTCATCCAAGTGGCAGGAAGGCGCTGGATGCAGGCCGCTTCCAACCGGTCTTTTTGGAAATCCATGGAGGAGGCCTATGTCCAGCAGTGGACTTCTTGTGGCTGAATGATGATGATGATGATAGAAAAAAAAACTTTTTAGCACCTGTTGCGCTGGCAACGATGAATTTTAACAATTGCGAAGATAATGTCGGCGACAATTTCGAGTACACGCCCTATCCTCGTCCCACGTACCATTTTTGTGACCTATGCCTTAGTCAAGTTTTTTTTGAGGTCAGGCCACAAGTTTCCCATCGTGTCATTGGACCTCATACACAATATAAGTTTAGCGACGTACGCCATGTATTCCTCTTTAGAGTTGGCCTTCGAGAAGATGTGGGCTTCCATTTCACTGGCAGTCCGAGACGTTGGTAGGGCTGACTGCTGCCTTTCTTGTTCACTAGAATATGAAATAAGAAGATGACGTCCACTGGATCACAATTGCTTGTCCTGCGGGGCAGAGGAAACGGACATGGCAGGCGTTTTTTCTGCACTTGGCCCAGAGACATAAATTTTTAGAGTTCCGTAGCCGAAGGCTGCAAAAGTCCCGAACTGAATGAAAGAAAACATAATATGTCCACACAGACCTTTAGTGTCTGTCTCACGCTTGGCCGACTATTTTTATTTGTTGTTATCATCATAAGCAGCCTATATACGTCCCACTGTAGGGCACAGGCCTTCTTTCAGAGAGAGAGTGTGGGCTTAATCACCACGCGTGCCCACTGCGGATTGGCGATTTCAAGCGCTGAGGTGTGTGAATAGCTCAGACGCCCAGGTTTCCTCACGATGTTTTTCCTTCACCGTTAGCGAGTAGTATTGCTACTATAACTTCACAAATGCACATTACTTATGCGGTGGTAGCCTAGTGGGTAGAACATTGGACTCGGAAGCGGGAGACCCAGGTTCGATTCGCACTGCGGGCATGTACCTATGACTTTTCTTTCTAAGTTTGTTGTTATACTTATAATTATTATCGTTTTTATGATAGAAGAACAAAACAAAAATTGTAAAAAATCGTGTTTTTTGACGTCTTATTTTTTTTATTACTGGTTGGGCAATGCGGCATAATAAATATCTAACAATGAATTTTAACTGGCTAACTATTACGGTTCGAGAGAAACCTCCTTTAATATGAATGTCAGACAGAGAGACGTTGCAGGCATCAATAACACTTTTAAGACTGAGTTAAGGCCGGTTTATAGCAGGAACGCCTCACATAATCCGGCTTCAACTCCGTCTTAAGAGAGTTTTAGTGCAATCAAGTTTTTATACTTACTTAAGACTGTGTAAATCATTGAATTTTAAGTAGACATAGAAACCCATTCCCATACAAAAAAAGTGGCGATCAAAAAACCGCGCCAAGCCCAGAGGCCGCCACCATGTGTAAATGTAGAAGCGTCTACTTACATTTTCATGGCAACGCATTGTCGAAATCCAGCAGTTTTCCAGATTTGTGCCACACTTAAAGGCTCGCTCAAAATCACCGTCATTGCTTTATCAACCTAAAACGCGATTGACAAAGAGAAATAAACGAACAAGACTGACAAAACAAGACTGGTCGCGGTTAGCTTGTGATGCGTTTTGCAAGTGAATCATCGCGACACTGTGATCGTGTTACATCGTACATCGACTTTTGTTGAGGTGACTCTGAAGGTCAGTTTGAGGAAAAAATCATCATATATGATCATAATATTATGTCTTGTTTTAAATGATGTAAGTAATTTAGTTTGTAAGGCACCATTAACTTATTAATATGAATGGCCCCTAATAAGTCTTTAAGTATGAAACATCTTTGTTCTTGGCAATAAATGATAATTCATTCATTCGTTCATATTCGGAATTCAAAATCTGAGGCGAAGTGCCACCGTTAAACAAATATGGCACTGCATCGAAAACGCATGGTTTCTCACAGGTTAGCAAGCTAATAAAATTTCACGGTGTTAGAGACACGATTCCTTAAAACACTCCATACACGACGTATAAATTGTCTATGGTAGCGACTTTATAAGACTACAGACTACTTATACTGCGTTTGTCTAATGTTTTACAAGGGAATCGTGTTTTTATAAATAACATCGTCAGTTGGCAGAAATAAAATACATTGTTTAACGTCACATTGTCACATTCATTCGTTTCATTTTACTTTAATTCAATTTAAACCTTTATTAGGGTTCCGTGCCCAAAGGGTGCAAACGGGGCCCTATTGAATCGTAATAAGGCAGGTTCACTCGAGGACTGAATTTTCTGCAGAATGAGTGTAATTATAGCGGAATGCCCAACAAAAAAAAAATATAAAAAGAATAAATGTCTTTTTAACGTTTTCAGGGCTCCGTACCTGAATTTTGCCGGTCGTTAGATACGTCTACAACGTCTGTCCGTCTGTCTCTCTCCTATAAAGAGCTATCTCTTGAATCGTAATAAATAAATACTTTATTCATTTATTTGCTTCTTACTAAGTAAATAGGTAATTGAAATTTTCACAGATTATTCGTTATTGTAACAAATAATAAAAAAATAAAGGGCCCGGGTCCTCAAAAAAAATTTTCCGTTTTTAAAAGGTTTTGTGGTTTTTGTTATGGTATAAAAACACTAAAAAGTACAAGTGTCATGTTGTCAAAAAGGATGAGTACATGATTATAGTTAAAATTAAAAGATTATGTTAATAAAAAAAACCAAGTGAAGTATGTGATGTGTTTGTTTTTTGTGTCATTTTAACTCTAAAAAACAATGAAATGGGACACTGCCGAAAAGACATTCTGAGAAGTGACCATTTTGCGAACGGTGGATTTGGTGCGCGTAGTAAAGCGTTGGGCCGATCCTATATTATAGGACATTTTAGGACAAAGCGTACAACAACAAAAAAAAAAAACCGGCCAAGTGCGAGTCGGACTCGCGGACGAGTTCCGTATGTTGCCAAACGTTGTCTGAATACGGACGTTTACGAATTTTGCGATAGATAATATATTCTTTATTGCAAATCATAAATTAGAAAATTAATTACATAGCATTGTTACAAAGGCGAACTTATCTCTAAGAGAGAGAGATTAGTATGGAATTTGATAGATGATTGGAATCTTTCAGGATTTGGTGCGCGTAATATAGGTGCTGACCGGCCCAGCGCTTTACCCAGCGATTGATCCTCACTGGCATCTAATCTGCTAAGACATAATATTTTTTCCAAAGCAAACTCCACTCTACCTACCGTTCCAGGTGGAAAACCTGCGCGCGCGCGGCGTGGAGTTCCTCTCAATCCCGTCGGAATACTACCGGATAATCCGGCAGCGGCTCTCACAGAGCCGAGTACGAGTGGCTGAGAGTGTAGACGAATTGGAGAGGCTGAACATCCTTATAGACTACGACGAGGACGGATACCTACTGCAGATCTTCACCAAGAACACGCAGGACCGGCCGACGCTGTTCATCGAGGTTATTCAGCGGAGGAACCACAATGTGAGCGCTTAACCTATAATTCTTCTTCTCTTCTGACTTCCTTCCATTCCTCTTTTTTCTGAACCAGATCGTTGATGCTAGCCCATATTTGTGCTAGTTGATGGATCTCCGCTTGGACTGCCTTTTTAGGGTTCCGCACCCAGAGGGTAAGGGACCCTATTACTAAGACTCCGCTGTCCGTCCGTCCGTTTGTCACCAGGCTGTATCTCATCATCGGGCATGATGATGGGATACAGCCTGGGATCAGGCATGTCATCAGTCATGAAACGAGAAAAATAATGAAAAAAAACGTAACAATTAGGGTCTCAGGGTTATGTCTATGCAGCGGTTAAATGGTCTCGAGCTCAGCACGGGCCTTTGGTAACTCTTTATAATCAAGTGATTGTCTGGTGTGGATGTTACGTCTACCTCGTAGATTGTAAGAGCCATTTCACATTTTAACTGGGATTTTAAATAAGTCTCGTATTCACAAGCCGATTGACGACATACCTCTGACGTGTATAGCTACCTATAGTATTATATGTATAATTAAATTTTCAGGGGTTCGGCGCTGGCAACTTCAAAACTCTATTCGAATCTTTAGAGTTGGAGCAAGAAAAACGCGGTAACTTGTAAGATTAGGATGTGAAAATTCTTAGGCCGACTTGTACCACTTCTTAAATGTCACTTAAGTTATCCTTAACAGCGACTTAAGTGACATTTAAGAAGTGGTGCAAGTCGGACTTCATGTACAGCGGGTCAACCTTTCCATTTTCGCTCCAAAGTAGCTCGTAACGTAAGTAACCAGAGAGCATGCATGTAAAGGTTGATATGGCGTCGACTGTACAGTATCCGTACGTACTCTTGTCGTTATTTTATGGTTTTAGGTATAAAAAAAACAACAGTGTAATGAATGTAATCATAGATTTAATAAACTTTCAGATGAGCGCAGTGTTTTAACTACTCTACGAATAAAAAAACCATAGAAGTATGTCTTCCTACAAAATTCACACTCAAAAACGGCCCCCTACGTCTTGATTAGTCTGCATCTGCACCAATGAACTGAGCGCAAGATGTGCTGCAGAGTAAATCACTCTGTGATTGGTTCATTGCCATGCATGACGACGTGAACATTGGTTGTGCGATAGTCGATAGTAAAAAATAACCAACAAACCGACTGCTCAGCATTAACTATGAAGCAGACGGGACCCAAATTCAGCAATGTAACTCCTTAGCTTGGTCCCGCCTGGTTAGCAGTTAATGCTCAGCAGTCGTGTTGTTGGTTATCATTTATTTCAGTTTTTTATTTTTGTCTTTTTATTAGTGATTTTTTAATGCTGATTTATATATAGCCTATGACCCCCGCGTACTGATGTTTTACATACATCACACGTGATTGGCCGAACATCTAAGATCCGAGCATAATGAATTAAATATAACAGCGCCATCTAGTTACTGATGGTTGTACTATAACGTTACTTAATAGCGGCTACCTTAATTACCCGACTGCGGCGGAGCCCAAAAGAAGGGTAATGTGTTGAGCTCGTATGTATGTATGTAAATATGTCCGATTCTATGTTCCCTCATAACTCCTTAACCAATAGTCAGATTTTGACATATGAGGTCTCTATCGATTCGTCACCGTATATAAAATCGGAATGAGTAGAACAGAAAAGTCCAAAAATAAAATTAGATATTAAGCTACGTTAAGGTGCCACATTGAGTCACTAGATGGCGCTGCCACATTTAATTTATTCTATTCAGATCCTTAGAATAAAACACATTACCCTCCTTTTAGGCTCCCCACAGTCAGGTAATGACAGCGTAACTTATGATTGGTTTTGTACAAAAACGTCAAACCATTGACTTCATGGTGTATAAGCCCGTCGAAATACCTAGGTGTGCCTCGCAAGGTGGCTGTCTGGCGGTGGTAGGTGTATAGATGTTTTGCCGGGTAATACTGAACTCGCTCCGATTGGTAACACAATTGACAAGCCCCGCCCGCCTTCCCACAATTGAACGTGGGGTCATTTTTTTGCGTTAGTTAGACATCTACGTTTTTAACTATCACTGGTTTTACTGCTTTACGGATGACGCGAAAAGGAAAGCTTTTGAAATCGAATTGTCCTTCTATCAACTTCAATATGTATATCTGACACAGTTACTCAATGAAAGTAAGTGAACAGCTATCTATTTGTCTCTCCCTCACACGGAATATCAGCAATGTCGAGTGAGCGAGCAGCATACAACTATTTAGTTACTTTCTTTAACTAACCGTACTATACAACTAACATTTACATCCCTGTATGATGTTTGAGCTTCCCGAAAAATAAAGACGCAATGAATGTAATCGTAAATTTAATAAAGTATACCATGATTACAAAACTGTTAGTTTCATTACGAAGTGAAAGGTTAGTTCTGCCAGTAGGCGCAGCTAGGTTGCCACTAAAACACAAGCGTGTCTCTTTACCGCTAAACGGAGTCCCTACACCTTGACTCCGACTCTCCAGAATACAAATAGAGATCTCTGACCATTTAGAGTTCTTTGGTAAATATGAACCCTACATCCAATCTTATTTTGGCAGTTCCATCGAGTCAAAAGCCAAAATTGCTGCAAAAAAAAACTAGGAGTAGTTACTCAATAGAGTAAGACTACTTCACGCCAAGGCTAATTTTGGACCTATACCAAGCACAGGTCCAGTCATGCATGGAGAACTGCAGCCACCTCTGGAATGGTTCAGCCAAGTACCAGCTCGTGGCTTTGGACGCGATTGAGCGCCGAGCTATCAAGCTTAGCTATTGGAGATGAGGAATTGACGAGGGCGAGATTACGGCCTCTGGAGCACCGTCGTAAGGTCGCTTGCCTTTGGAGTGTGTACAGGGGCTACATGAAATTATACCCCATTAACTTTTTTTCTATTTTCCAACCAGACGGCTGGCTCATAATTATGCACGCATTTGTCGTGGAAACTCTGCGAATTCGCACCAAGCGATTCGCGAATTCTTTTATATTGAGTACGGCAAAGTTGTGGAACGCGTTGGCATCGTCTGTTTTTCCAGAGACATAGGTATAACCTGTCTTTAAAACTTAGGGTCAACCGGCATGTAACAGGTAAACACGTAAAATCTTAATTATTATTATTATGTCTTGTTGAAATGGCAACCAGCCGATGTCAACAAATTCTGCCAAAGTCTGCGAAATGGGTAATTTTTTTTTTATTTATAGACCCCGTCTTATCTTATCATCAAGTGACTGCGGTCAAGTGTCAACCTATCCTAATTAAAAGAAAGAGGTACTGCCTTTGCAAATAACCTCTGAGATTGGTAGTGCTAGAAAATACATTTCTTTTTCATTAGTAGAGTAGGGTAATTAGAGGGTCCCATAGTTATTCCTTTCCTGACCCCCCCCCCCCTGTTGTTAGGATGCGATGCGAACAAACATGGCTATAAAATACTGTACAGCGGCCAAAAGAAGAACTAACCATAAAATTTGCAGCATTTTATGAGTAGCGCCCCCGCGACACCAGAAGTAAAATTGGTGGAAGTATACTTTTATAAAAGAAACGCCTTCTCATTGGCTGTGCGAAGTCTCTTCGCAGATAATTCGGGCCAATCAGCAACCCAAAAAAAAATGCAGTAAAATTCGGGTTGCGCGCAGCAAAACGAATCACTAAACAAGTGCAATGACATCGTCTGGATCAACAAGTTCATAACACAACCTTATTTGGTTATACACGGTGTTAAAAATAGGTACTGACGCCCGACCTACCAACGCACACTGCAATCACAAAAACAAAGTTGTTAAATACGCTGGGTAATCAATTGGGGTACATCATCATCATCAGCCATTTGACGCCCACTGCAGGACAAAGGCCTCCTTCGTGGTTTTCATAACCATGAGAGGTTTTGCCATAATCTCCACGCTTGGCAGGCGGGTTGGCGATCGCAGTACCTATGCGGTTGGAATCTCAGGAAGACGCTGCTGCCCGATTTCGTTAGTCCCCTTCTACGACATCCACGGGAGGAAATGCAGTGACGCTATTCTTAATCCGGCGCCACACGGAACATGTTGGGGTACATATTAACTTTTATTTATGTTTCCTCGATTGTGTCTCACTGTTTCAGTATCGACAATTAAACCGCTTCCCATAAGCAAATGTATAAAATTCAAATCTGGGGGCACGCGCCAAGTCGAGCAAAAAAGCGGCACGGTCGTACCATCCTTCTCTTGATGCAGTTCGGGCCATTTTGGACCCCATATAACTTCGTTGTAGATGAAGCAAGAAGCCAGAATTTTCAGTAACCAAGCAGGCATGGAGCGGTGGTAGCCTAGCGGAAGCTCTCGGAAGCGAGAGACCCAGGTTCGATTCCCAGTGCGGGCAAGTACCCATGACTTTGTTTTCTATGCACATATTTGTTAAGTTGGCTTCTCATATTCTCTCTTCTTATCTTTTTGGTATAATAAATGTCTTTCTTCTTCTTCTTCTCCATTCGAGACGTAGGTAGGTTCGAATCCCAGCATGTACCAATGACTTCGTTTTCCGTACATTTGTGAAGTTATAGTAGCAATTCCACTCGCTAACAGTGAAGGAAAACATTGTGTGGAAACCTGAGTGTCTGAGCTATTCACATACATCAGCGCTTGAAATCGCCAATCCGCGGTGGGCACGCGTGGTGATTAAAGCCCATACTTTCTCCCTGAGAGAAGGTCTCTGCCCTACAGTAGGACGTACCTATATAGGCTGCTTATGTAAGCAGGCATTGTATAAACACGATATATTTCAAATTCCATTCAATTTCAACCAGTAGTTTAAGAATTATTAATAAGTAGTCAACTCTAAGACACTTCTAGCAGACATAGAAGCTTGAAATTTAGAATAAAATTATTATTTAGTGTATAAATGAAGGGAAAATTAATTACTTTGCAATTTAGGTCCAGTTTTCTAGATACACCAACTGCATAAATAACTTACAGCATAAATATATAATATTTACACGTACCCACTTTGAGGCCAAGTGACGACATAAAATTGAAAGCCCTCTATCGCATATTTATGACCCACGCCTGGCCTTAAACTTCTAAGATATCGGCCTTTCTTTATTTTACGGCCCTAGTTGTGTAAATAACTATTACATGATTATATTCAACAAAAATTGCACTAACCCGTGCTGAGGACAATTTTATTTTATTTTTTATGTACATGCTCAGTATAATTTCCGTGGATTACAAGAAAAATCAATTAGGGATAACATTTTCTTAGTCAGGATTTTCACAATTTGCTTAAAGGGGTATATAAAACAAATGCCAAGATTCATTAAAAAGAGTATCACTTTAATGAATTGTGTCCGATTAACATTGTAAGTTACGTCGTTATAATAATTATACAACACTAATTAGATCTTGAGAACGGTGACAATAATGCTATTTACAAAACACGACAACCTCCCCCTGTATACATTCCCTGATTAAGCCTTTTGACCAATTAACTAAAGTTAATTATAGACACAGAAGTGGTTCAGCAGTCAGACTTAAACAGGGTTATTTTTTTTAAGCAATTGAGAAAGTCGTTGAAAAAAAATTTTTTTTAATGTATTAAATTTGTCACGATATCTATAAAATAAAAGTGGTTTTAAGATATTATGTACTTCGTATTATGTAGGACAATGATTTACCGGAGGCTGTAAGCGCGTATTTTGTAAGACCCCGATATTACGAAAAATAAAAATTTTGGAAGGTACTCCCAGAACAAAAATAGTAGTAAAACACAAACTAACCGACGTGTCTCAGGATTTGCGCATTCTAAAAATAACCCTATATAACATGGTTTTTGACAGAGGAAGCTGTGAAAACACATTTATATTCAAATACAGAATTTAGATAATACAAACATAGATCCGAATTGACAAATAATAATCAGAAAGCTGATTATAAAAGTATGAAATAGCAATAATTTTAAATATAATATCGTCAGGACAACGATATTATAATTACAAGTTGGGTTCAGGTAGGATAAACAAATATAGAGTGAGCAGAATTCGCTAAAACAAAGGTTAAGAAGGTTAAACAGACGAGACCTATGAAATTAAAATAGGCATAAAATATTTAAAATTCCACAAAAAACAGCACCAAATTGTATTCTTTATGCAACATGAAACACCAATATAATCAAGTTAATATAAAACATTCTTTATTTATACTATTACCTAGACGCCCAAGTTAACTTGATCTTTAGGCCAGAGATCATCTAAATAGCTAGAGAGATCAAGTTAATTTGGTTTACAGCAGTGGTATAACTTAATTTTATTCATGTATGATGTTTTGGTTGAACAAATATCCGATGAGAAGTATTAATTCTGAAATTATTGTGAATATCGATTTATGTTAAAAACCACACCTTTGATAACCAACAAAATTAGTTTATTAATTTGTTTTATAAAATAAGGCTACATATAGAATTCTTCTAGTGTCATTTCAGGTATGTATATTTATTTCACTCTAGTGCTGAACTGCTCTAGAAAATAATACAGTAAAGTTAATGTGACAGTATCTACATATTTTATGTTTTTAACATAAATTATAACGGTGTTATGTATATGCGCTTGTAGCCCAGTGGGTAGAACAATGGACTCGAAAGCGACAGACCCAGGTTCGATTCCTAGTGCGGGCATATACCTACGACTTTGTCTATTTTCAAAGTTACGTACATCTGCGAATTTGTAGTAACAATACCACACGCTAACGGTAAAGGAAAACATCGTGAGGAAACCTGCGGCTAGGCCGACTAAGCTGTCAGGATGGTATAGGTGCTGGGCAAGCCCACTCCATCTAAAGACAATGTTTCCAGGCACTGCAGTCCGAGTGGTCCCTTCACTCATCTAGTGTGATTGAAGGTGCCACTGCAAGCTGTTTTTTTTTAGTATAAAAACTACATTCTTTTAAAACACTTCTCAAATCCAATTTAGATTGTCTGCTTGCTGTAAAGGAAAACACCAACATTAACTCGCGTTTTTGGGGACCGACCTACTTACAGTCAGTTAGTAAATCGTTAAACAAAAGTGAAGTTTGTTAATCCAAGTTACTATCGTTTATCGTCATCGTCGGATAGTAACTACAGTTTTCATTGCACTAGTAATTTGTGTTAGCTTGCGCTAGTAATTTTATTTCGAGGATGCACTGGGTGTGCTGAAACAACTAAACTATAAATAAATAGCATCGCTTTGGTGAATTGAGAAAATATTTTGGAACGCTTACGCATACATTTTGGAACGCCTTTTAATCGCACAGAGTAATAATTAGTATACTGGTCCGATGCGGTACCAGATAATGAAGTCACCGAGAAAATCACAAGTATTCTTTTACAATAATTAAATATTTAATTATCGTACAAGAATTGTACAGCATCAGACCACTATAGTAATTATTACTATGTGCGATTAAAAGGCGTGCGATGGGAGCAAACGTTCCAAAATATTTTCTCAATTCACCAAATAATATTTAATTATTGTAAAAGAATACTTGTGATTTCCTCGGTGACTTCATTATCTGGTACCACATCGGACCAGTATACTAATTATTTTATGATTAAAATCCTAATCTCAGACTCCTAATCTGTGCAAACGTAAAATGGATATTAAATATTTGTGTTTTTTTTTACGGAATATATGATTAAAATTATTAGAATGTGTGTACAAAGGGAAGCGCCAGACAGGAAGCCCCTCTTACCAGTGATGCCAGAACGCAATTCTTTTTGAGAGAATTTCTTAACTTATCATCACCCTTGAAGGGATTCACGAGGTTCACACCACCAATGAGAACAAAAACTATGTTTTACAGGTTGTTTTTGCCAAGTGGCTTACGAATACCTCAATCATTTCGGATTTTTAGGACCTAGAATGAAGGACGTGGGACTAGATAACATTCATGTCAACGACGGCGGTTTTTAGCGAAACTATTCCTTGGTGTTCGGCCTCGGATCGTAAAAATAATAATTTACATTATTAGGAGACGCCGAGATACTTCTTGCAAAGTTATCTGTAAATTATACGATTTTATTCCGTTTTCCACTCCAGTCAACTGAAGCGGATCGAATATTTTTTGTTCCCAACGAATCAACCATTTAGTTGATCCGATAGAAAAATGTATTATTCTCCTTGTTTGTTTCTATCTACACAACTTAATCGAATGATATAATCGAATGATATAAAACGTTTCTAGAACTGTCCAATTGTGAATGATATACGTATATAAAATGTTCTTTTAGCACTGACATTGTCATAGAAAATATTATGAATAATAAGATAAAATGTTCTATTTTGCCACTTCCTCCTAAAGATGCAATATTAGATAATATGAAGCTATAAATTTCTGTCAGGATCGTGGCAAGTGGCAGGGATACAGTATGTAATTTGAAAATGTCGGAATTTATGGCATATGTTCAAAAGGTACTTAAAAAACTTCTTGATGGAATCAGCGCCTTTGGGCAATGTCACCGAACTAACAATGTCTTGGAATCTGAATCCACTCCAGTCTTAATAAATGTATTAAACAATGTAACATAGTTACGTCTATTAAATTTAATCGTCGATAGTGAGACATTCATCGAAATTCAGATTCCAAAACAGCAAAAGCAAAAATATATTATCCGTGATAACTACATTAGACAGACCATGATTCAACACATAACTTAAGAGAAATAGCCAATTATAAGAACGTTTATCCAAATATCAGAAATAAAATCTATTAAATTAATATTTTTACAAAATGTCCGAAGTCAAAAAAACTTCATAATCTCGAATAACCAGGCTTATTTATTCAATGTGCCTTTTTCTTTTTGAAATTTGACAGTTAAAAAATAAAATGGATGAGGCGAATTCAGCGAGTTTATCCTGGTTTTATTATTTTAAAATAAAAACTGATTCGGCGCAAAAAGGAAATACATTTTAGGAAAAAATGTATCGAATCAACTTGATTCAACTATCAAATCAACTACATACTTGATTCGAAAGGATGATAATAATATGCCTGAATCGACTTCCATTCTGATCAACTGGTTGATTCGTTCAGTCGATCGGGAGTCGAAAATTTGGATTTTATAGGCCTTAGCAGCAATCCAGACGCAAACAGGCGCGGATTCAGCCCGGCACGGTTAGCCAGAGGTCCCGGGTTCAAGTCCCAGCATGGGTGAAATTTTTAGCCTCTAAATAGGTTTCCAGAACTATTTTTTTTAAATATGAAGATTCGTGGTTTTATTTCTCGAATCAAAGAGTAATGAAAGCTGTCTCAAAGGTTTGAATATATGTATACTCCGTTCCACGAGCCGAACTCCTACGGAACAAAACACTCGCATCTCATTGGTCAATGCGCGCGGCGGCTAGAGATAAGCGAAACAATAAGCGAAAACGGTCCGCTTCATAGGGTAGGGTAGGGTAGGTTTACTAATGCAGTGGCTATTGAAGGTCACGCGCATTAACCAATGGGCGCACATTGATTTTCTTTGGGAGCTCGTTTCGTGGAATGGAGTTTAGTAACGTTTTGGCATAGCTGATTTTGACACACATTTTTGTGTAAGATTAATTTAATAACCAAACATTACACTTCATTAATTCAACTACCATAACTTAAAATGCATACAACATCAAAGGTGTAATGAATGTAAATATAAATAAATAAATGCAACAAAAATCTGATAGCTTCGCAAAATTACTGAAAATTTTGGTACCACATCATCTTCTAATATACCAAAATCTTGTGTCACTGTGTTTGTTATAGCTTTTAAAACGGCTTCACCAATTTTTATGAATTTTTTTTGTGTATGTGTAGGCTAATTAATATGGCAAAACGTTTGCCGGGTCAGATAGTCATCTATGTAAAATTATAATGAATACACCAAATTCTTTATAAGTTTGACAGACCCCAACATAACTACAGTAATTTTACGAAGCTAAATATACAGGGTGTAACAAAATATCTGAATCTACGCGAAGGGGTGGAAGGGAATATTCTCTTCAATACGAACAACTTTTAATATTATGGCGACAACTTCAAACTGGTAAAAAAATTAAGCTGTTCCGTACTAAAATTACCACCTTCAGCACTAAGAAGTATGGAAGAGCCGAATTTTTTTTCGCGATTCCGATGTTTTCTTACACCCGTATGAGTTACTTACCAATACTTACTTTGATTTATTGTACTTTTATTTTACCCTTTTTAATAACGAAGAAACTATATGGAAATAGGAGTTTCTTCGCCCTGATTTCTCCTTTGGAGGTGCGCTAGAAACAGTGGCTTACAAAAGAAGCTACAGTAAATAAGGTAAGCTGTATTTTTTTATAAAATAAATAGAAAATGACTGCGATTAAAGAGGTACCTATGTCAGATTAAAAAAAAACATATAAACACAATTCTACGTCTGTACCTAACTACTTATGTGCCCAGTGCATCTTAGACAAATCATATAATTATATACCTACATTAATTTAATTTACCTGTTCTCCGGGTGTAAACAAACAATTTTTTGGAATACTATCAAAGCCAAAAAAGTGATGACCTAGGACGAGCAAACAACTTGACAGTCAGTATTGCTTCCCGTACTTTGATACAGAAAAAAAAATCTATCGACTACTTGTTTACGTGCTGGTAAAGCTGAATGAAATTAAACATAGTTAGGTATGTCTTAACAGATTTAAATAAATTGTTTTATTTTCAGTCCAGCTGCTAAATGTTTTCTCATTTATCTCGGGTGCAGTTTCATGTTTGTGATGTCCTTGGTTACCCTAGCACAGGGTATCCTAGTTTGGGGCCAGGCCAAGTGATTTTGCCGTGTGGAAGTGTATTACTATTATTTATCCGAAATCCATTCTTCATCAACAGACTCCTGTAAGGTTTTGATACAACCGAATTATAAGTTATTCACACGCAACATGACTGTCCCTGAGATAATCGCAAATATACTTCAGAATTTTCATCTAAAACTCTTCAAAGTGAGCACTCGTCACATAGAATAACAATAGAATTAAGTAATCTCGTGGAAGCTAACAGCGACAGTGGAATTAATCGAAATAATACATAATAAGCTTTCTATAGAGGGTGTAACGAAAATTTGTCAGGTTAACTAGGATTGCAATTTTAATAATATGAGGACACTAATCAAGATTTGATTGTGCTTGGAATTGAGAATATAAGAATAAACAGAAAATTAGAGGCACATAAGCCTTCTCATTGAAACATCTCACAAAGCTTAATTCTAAACACGATCAAACCTCTATTTGTGTTCTCTCGGCATATTGACAAAATTCCGCTGCAATCTGGCATGTCGTTTGAAAATTAAAACCAAACTATATTTGTATGGGAATCGCCCCGCGAGGCGCCCTTTTAATGAATGACCTACCTATCTACCGCTATAACGTATTATTGAAATAACGCAAAACCAGAAAACAGTTTCTTTAGTATCGATATTTATTAAACCACTTCTCTTGAGCAAAAGACGGTCCAACATAACCTCAAATTGAATCGAACACTATATTTGTTACACTTTATTGCACAAATACAGAATTGAAAAGTTAAAACAACAGGATTGTCTTTATTCAATATTTCAGGATTCGCGAAACCAATGCTCCTGACATTTTATATAGAGTATCTAAGGATTTTACAGAATTGGGTATTGGATATATTGGATAAAGACACCAAAATTTGGAATAAGTACGTTTGTGTATGACCTAATGAACATTTTCCTTTCTCAATTTAATTTTCTTTTTTTTTTACTGTGCATACCAGGCGGTCAATTCATACGAACAATAAAAATAAAGAAATTGAGGATTCATCTAAAACGCAGAAGTTGAAATTTCCGCTTTTTAGAAATGATTCAATTAACAATACTGAAGAAACTGTGAATCACTCAATGACACGTTGCCGTTTGTAAGATAATATTTTCAGTCCCACCACATTCGACCACCGCCCGCCATTAGCGCCCGCGAGACACGTCCTAAAGGTGGTTCCTCAAGTGGAAATTCACGTACAAACGCAGTTTGGTTTCAATTTAAAAACAACATGCTGGATTGTAATGAAACTTTACCAATATATTTTTGGGCACAAATCGAGGTTCAAGCGTGCTTAGAATTGTAAATAAACTAATCAGAAGTAGATTTAAGCGTTGTGAAAAGTTTATATAATGTTAAGATAGATGGATAACTCTCAGCACTTGCATAGCCAGAAAAACATATTACTTGCAAGAAGAATAGCCCCTATGAGGTTCTAATTTCTTTTTATTATTCTAAGCACGATCAATTGACTAATTAATGTTGATGAAGCCTACACCGGGTTACAAGCGTAACTTTATTTAATGTAACGTAAGCACGATCAGCCCTCGACTCGTGTCCATATACTGTCAATCTTCTCAACATACTGGTAAAGTTCCATTGCGATCCGGCATGGCGTTTGCAAACTAAAACTAATCTACGTTCGTGTGGGAATAGCCTAGTGAGGTGTCAGCCTAAGCGCCGCGCGACTAAGAGGGAGATTTAGTCGCTATATCGGGCTCTATGTCGCCCGGCTCGACAATCTCGAAGTCACGGTCTGTCGAGGAGCGCTGACTGTTCTCCGATTCGGATTCCGACTGCTTCTCGTTGCTCGGCGTCGGCGGATCGTCTCTGCGGGGGAGATGGGCTGGTTGAGTTATATAGTGGTTGCATAAAAAGCTCCATCCTGACAGATAACTCGGCCTAGCCCACAGGAAAGACAATATACGTGCGGAGCCAACCAGACCACGGGTTTCCTCACGATGTTTTCTTTCACAGTTAGCGCGCGGTATTGCTACTACAAATTTGCAGACGTAGGTAACTTTGAAAATAAACAAAGTCATTGGTACATGCCTGCACTGGGAAGCTAAGCTGTCAGGATGGTATAGGTGCTGGGCAAGCCTACTCCATCTAAAAAACAATGTCCCAGGCACTACTGTCATCTCTTTGCCCATCTAGTATGAGTGAAGGCGCCACTGGACATTATAAATCGTCTATAAATCATCGCTTTACGCAGAAGCAAAGGCCAAAGTTTTAAGTTTACAAAGCTCCGCCACGTGGCGCCGCCATATGGCGTCAACGTCTTCATTATTAGCATTCTCCAGCCCCACCATTGACCAGACCTGCTACCGTCCGATCAGTACTCTTCAGTATCTTCGTCCTGGTGACTCACTAGACGAAGTGATTCAAAGCTGACTGAGCTGTATTACTCACTTGGCTTCAACCTCTTCGTTGACAGCGTTCTCCCGCTCCACCGACCGTTCGGCGGGCTCTTCGTTCAGAAGCGGCGTCTTCTCTTCGGTCTCTTCGTCAGAGTGCTTCTCTTTCTTGCGCTTTTTCTTGCTCTTGGAAGCCTTATCGCTCTCGGAGCCGGGGCCGCGGTATTCATACTGGAAGAGTAAGTAGATGATAGAAAATACCTTTCGATTACGACAAATCCCCTACTTTTTGCAAATTAATTTATTTATTGGGTTCTATTGCAAGCAGACAACTCTGATTGCTGTACATATCAGAATTGTGAACACAATAGCTTCGCGAGTAAAGGGGCTCATGGCACAAAATAATAACGTGCGAATGCACGCATTATGGAATTTGACGGTTTGCTTTTACTCGACGTTGTGATAATTGACCCCAACTCTCAATGACCTTGAAATCTGTTGTTGATTCGCCGCTTAGATTCAGCTAGCCATTAGTTGATAGGTAACGACAAATGGACCGTATTATGCAGAAACATGCCACCCCACAAACAGCAATTTCGAGAAAAACGCTTTTTATGTTGAAGACTGTTTTGTTGCATGTTTTTGTTCAGACGTTTTATATTTGTAATCACCGTCATATTAAAAACATGTGAACACAAACATGAACATGGAACAACAATTTTAAACTTAAAAAGCGCTTTTCTCGAAAGTTATTTTTTGTGTGTAGTAATGTTTCTGCGTGGCACGGTCCAAATCATCATCATCATCATCATCATCAGCCATTTGACGCCCACTGCAGGACATAGGCCTCCCTCATGGTTTTCATAACTATGAGGGGTTTTGCCATAATGGCCACGCTTGGCAGGCGGGTTGGCGATCGCAGTATGCGGTTGGAATCCCAGGAAGACGCTGCTGCCCGTCTCCTAGTAATTTATTTTCTTAGTCGCCTTCTACGACATCCACGGGAGGAAATGGAGCGACGCTATTCTTAATCCGGCGCCGCACGGAACATTCTCAATCCGGCGCCGCACAGATCCAAATCAACTGTGCAGGTTTTGTCACCGACCTGGTACAGTGGCCAGAAGGAGGCGAGGAAGCCGACGTCCTCGGTGAGATTGGGCAGCAGCCAGAGATGGTGCCGCGTCAGCGTGAGGATCCACACGGCGCAGAACACCACCACGCGGAGCACGGCCAGCGCGATGATCAGCACCAGGAAACCGGCGGCGGCGATGCTCAGGTAGTAGACCCCCTTTCTGGAGTGGTGGGAGAGAGGCTGAGGTTTACTGAAGGCCTATAATTATGTACGTGACGACAAAAACTAAAATAACCCTTAAATACAGGAAAAAAGATTAAATATAAATGAAAGGGTGGTCAAAATTAAAGAATGTTACAGGTAGAGGAAATAAGGTGGACGAATGGTTGGAACTGACTCAATGAAAAGAATCATGATTTCGGTGAACGCTGTGTTAGATCTTCTTTCCCCGGCGCACTCAAAACCCTACTTACTTTCGAAGCACCGCAATAAGTGGTTGGAATGAACGAAATAAGTTGATGGTATGGTAAAGGATTGGAATTAGTGGTTCGGATGAACGAATGAAACAAATGGTTGGAATAGAATGATCTGATGAAATTAATCACTCAGTGGAAATAATCATGATTATGGTATAGCGCGGTGGTAGCCTAGTGGGTAGAACATTGGACTTGGAAGCGCGAGACCCAGGTTCGATTCCCAGTGCGGGCATGTACCTATGACTTTGTTTTCTAAGTTATGTACATTAAATTTGTGAAGTTATAGTAGCAATACCACTCGCTAACGGTGAAGGAAAAACATCGTGAGGAAACCTGAGTGTCTGAGCTATTTACATACCTCAGCGCTTGAAATCGCCAATCCGTGGTGGGCACGCGTGGTGATTAAGCCCATACTCTCTCCCTGAGAGAAGGCATGTGCCCTACAGTGGGACGTATATAGGCTGCTTATGTTATGGTTTAGCGCCCTGAACACCGTGTTGGTTGTTGTCTTCTGCGGCGCACTCGAAGTCCAATATCGAAGAAATGCTGACCTGACGGTAGCGGGCCTAACATGCAGACGG
The DNA here is from genome assembly GCA_947308005.1 of Yponomeuta malinellus. Taxonomy (NCBI): domain Eukaryota; kingdom Metazoa; phylum Arthropoda; class Insecta; order Lepidoptera; family Yponomeutidae; genus Yponomeuta; species Yponomeuta malinellus. The sequence continues at coordinate 5,100,220 of OX371006.1, read as the reverse complement.
CTACGGTTCCCAATACGACCAGCGTCCCGCACAGCCAGTCCGCATCGGGTCGCACAACCACACGTATGCGTCCGCCGTGTCCAGAAACATCTGCTCCATGTGCATCTCGGGACGAGCCTCCGCTTGCCATCGGCTAGCATCGACATCAAATCGATTCGCAACGTAATTGAGAATACATTGAAAATCGGGTTAAAAAATGCATAGAAATAATGCAATGCTAAGCCGATCCACCAAAGAATCGAAATCTAACAGAATCAAATAGTGTATCGACAAACTAAGGAATCTAAATAGAATCGATTCAATATGAAACAATAAATGAAATGATTCGTTGGATTGAATGACTGCAATGAGTCTCTGGAACGAATTAAATAAATGGATGGGATGAATGAATGAGTACAAAGAGTGGTTAGAATGAAATGTGTTGACGGAATGTCTCTTTTCGTCCGCGGCGCACCCGAACTCATATATCGACTGACCTGACGGTAGCGGGCCAAAGCGGGAACATGCAGACCGCTACGGTTCCCAGCACAACCAGCGTTCCGCACAGCCAGTAGTACCACGGCATCGGGTCGTACAACCACACGTACGCGTCAGCCGTGTCCAGAAACATCTGCTCCATGTGCATCTCGAGGCGTATCTTGCGCTTCTTCTTGGTGTCCTTCTCTTTGGTGTCCTTTTGGTCCTGGGGAAGCGTACGGTGAGTAGACGTCACTCGAGGAGAAGAGACAAATACGGTACTTGTTTCTCCTCCATCTGCTCCAAACGCGCAACAAATCTTGATTATCCGGAACGATTTCCATGGAGAACTTGCACAAATAAATGTTTTAATTGCATTGGAGTGGCCATGTTAAAAAATAAATAACCGTGCTCAATTATTACCTCTATGACTTACTTTTCAGGATATCTCGACAAGTTCCTGTATTCATTTCATTTCATTTATTTATTTGCTTCTTACTAAGTAAGTTACAGAGTGAGCCTAAAAATAACAGGTGATTTAAAAGGATGTTCTTAGATTTAAAAAAAAAAGGAACTTGTCGAAAAGTTAATCTATCCACGTGGTACAAAAACGCGCGATGCAAATCGGACTGACGTCACAACTGGTAGGCAACGCCTTATAATTTATGAAGCGTTTATCAATACTTGAGTTATCTCGTAAAATGATATTTTTATGCGTCAGTCTGTCCGACCGTCTGCCTGTCTGTCAAGACCCTTTGTCTCGGGAACGCGTGGATGTATCGAGTTGAAATTAAAACCGAATACTCCCCTGTGAAAAAAAAATCAAACTTTAAGGCCAGCCGCAAAAAACGTAAATTGACACTCAAGGGAACTCTAGAACTATGAAATCTGGCAAGTAACATCGTCTTATACTATAAGTATAGGGAAAAATCTGAAACCTGTACATTTGTAATTAAATCATAAAAAAAATTGTCTTTGAAGTTCGGGAAAAACTCGGTACCTACAAATTTGTACCCAACTCTCGGTGGGCGATTCCGACTCACACGTTTTTATTACTAGATGTAGACCGGATTTTTCAATAGTCCGATAAAACTTAACTGGAGAATAAAACTGATGTTGTCACTGTCTTGTCGTATGATTTACACAGTGATAGCATCCAATTTATTCTCCAGTTAAATTTTATCTGACTGTTGAAAAGTTGGCCCTAACTTGATATTTCGCATTCGGGGCTGCAAGTGATGTAAATTGCTTCGGCCAGATGTCGCTGCCTGTACGTAATACAGAGAAGTTTGTAAAGAGGCTCGAAATTTCACTGATGCCTGCACTTGCCCATTAGCTCAGTTGGGGGGCCGCTGGTCAGCCAGAGGTCGCTGGTTCAAGTCCCGGCATGGGTGGACTTTTTAGTCTCTAAATAGGTTTTTAATGTTGTTACTAGTTACTGTAAACTATTTCTTACTTTGCCTTCACTCTTCTCGCCGTCCTTTTCGTCGCCGCTTTTGCTCGTCGCCTTCTCTACTTCTCTGTCCTTCTTTTTCTTGCCTTTGAGCTCTTGTTCGCTCACCGGTACCTGAAATGGTAGAGAATAATCGTTAAAGCGTTCGCCATCTATGCTAGATGTCTCCGAAAGATTCGGCGAAACTTAAGCACACCCCTTAACTCAATAGTTCAGAATTTCGGTCCGTCACAAATGCATTTGCTTTTATTTGAAAACTGCATTTGACTTTTTTTTCATTAAGACTGCTGATAAGTTCTGCAGCCATCTCGCATGCACGATCCGTCATATTTAATTATATTGAGAAGAACGGGTTCGTAGAATCTGGGGCCTAATTACGCGCACCAAATCCTGAGCGATTCCAATCGTCTAACTGTCAAATTCCATACTAATTTGACAGTTAGACGATTGGAATCGCTCAGGATTTGGTGCGCGTAATATAGGGGCAGATCACACGATCCGTTGCGGGTGGAATCTGATATCGCACTCACGGTGTGTTCTGATCTATCAGTTTCACCTAATAAAAAAGAATGAAAAGTAGAATCTGATCTCGTGATCCGATTCCACCGAAAAAAAAAAATATTAAAAATGTCGACTCTAATCACACAAAGTTTACGGTGGTAGAAAGACAATCAATTTGACTCGGTGGTGTCTACCGAGACCACAGCACTTGCAAAAGTACCGAAACGTCGGAAAATTGTAAAATGGAAAAGTAAACGAGTAAATATCCGTTAAAATTCAGTTTTATTATGTCTAGTGCTCGTGTTAACCTCAGAAAATACTACATCGTACGAACAAAAAAAAAACATATATGTACCTACTTTTGATATTTAAAACAATGTTTGTCTACCTATGCTAATGATTGAGCAAACTGGCTACTAAAATTAATAAATTTGGAAGCAACTTTTCTTTACCAAAAAAACTATACAAGAATGTTTTTAAAATATATTATTTATAAAGTCACAAATCGGACTTTTTTTGCAATCATTAAAAATGTTAGAAAGTGCGAGCGAAACAACTTAATTACGCATGCCGACACAGAGTAAATTTTTAGGGTTCCGTAACTCAAACGGAAAAAACGGACCCCTTATAGGATCACTTTGTTGTCCGTCCGTCCGTCTGTCAATACCCTTTATCTCGGGAACGCGTGGAGGTATCGAGTTGAAAAACGAATATTTCGACACTGAAGGGAATCAAAATTTATTACTTTCCAATGGTACTTTCCGTTGACCTAGAACTACGAAACTAATATCGTCTTATACTATAAGTATAGGGAAAAATCTGAAATCAATACATTTGTAATTCAATCATAAAAAAATTGTCTTTGAAGTTCGGGAAAAGCTCGGAGAAACTATTTATCATATGCAAGTACCTAAAAATTTGTACGGAACCTTCGGTGTGCGAGTCCAACTCGCAATTGTCCTGTTTTTTTTTATTTTATTTCACGAGTTCCCTTATAGCGTATATATATTTACCTTTTTAGCCCTGTGGAAGAGTTTGTGCAGTAGCATTGTGTGCAGGAAGTCGGTGACTTCCAGGCGCGTCGTGAACAGTGGATTCTGCCCTGTCGCCCATTTCGACGTCAGGAGGGCGTCCACCGCTTTTGTGCCTGAGGGGAGACGAAACGCTAGAACACCGTCACTATTTAATAGCCTAGCCTATTTCTTACTTTGCCATACCACGTTTGTAGGTTTCTTTGAATATTTTAATAATGCTATTTCCTTCTCTCTTTTACTTTATTATCTCTCGCTAATTCAATATCTCTGTCCCTCTCACTGAATGAATAGAGACAAATCTCTCTCACTCAATCATTCCTTCGGTCTCATTCACTCAATCAACCACTTACTGAGTCAATCACTCAGTTATAGAGACACAGGACGAGTCAGAGTCAAATAAGTCTAAAAAAAGGGCGATGTTAGCTAGATCTCTGTCTCCTTCCTGTACAATTTAGCTTTGTTTTCATCATAATCATTCAGCCACAAGAAGTCCACTGCTGAACATAGGCCTCCTCCATGGATTTCCAAAAAGACCGGTTGGAAGCGGCTTGCATCCAGCGTCTTCCTGCCACTTGGATGAGGTCATCTGTCCATCTTGTGGCTGGTCGTCCTACGCTGCGCTTGCCGATATGTGGTCTCCATTCGAGAACTTTTCGGCCCCATCGGCCATCAGTTCTGCGTGCTATGTGACCCGCCCACTGCCACTTGAACTTACTAATCCGCTGGGCTACGTCGACGACTTTCGTTCGTCTACGGATCTCATCATTTCTGATTCGATCTCGCAGAGAATTTTTTTTAGCTTTGTTTTACTTGTGCTATATTTTTTATGCATGATGGTAGCGGAGCGGTAGAACACTGGCCTCACATTCAGGAGGTCGTGGGTTCAGATCCCGGCATGTACCAATGACTTTGTTTTCTAAGTTACGTAAATTTGTGAAGTTGTAGTAGCAATACTACTAACGCTCGTGAAGGAAAACATCGTGAGGAAACTTGACTGTCTGAGGTGCTCGCATACCTCAGCGCTTGAAATTGCCAACCCGCGGTGGGCACGCATGGTAATTAAGCCCATACTCTATATCCGAGAGAAGGCCTGTGCCCTTTAGTTAGACGGAGATAAGGTACATTAATTATGAGTATTAATGGGTCGAACTCAGTAGGCCACTAATAAATCTAAGAACATCCTTTTATATCACCTGTTATTTGGAGGCTCACTCTGTAACTTACTTAGTAAGAAGCAAATAAATAAAGTATTATTATTATAATTATAGTATGCGTTTATAAATTACTTGGTAAGCTGTGGACAACTGTTATTGGCCTTATTTTTAGTAATTAGTTAACAAGTAATTATAATCAGATTACGCTGTTGTTGTTCCTAATAAAGGAAAATAAAATAAAAAAAATTGTTAATATAACATGCAGACACAAATAACAGTTTCATCTATCTATTTCTACTCGTACTGAAGTTCTTGTTACTGAGAGCGAGACATAGCGAATTGCAAATTATCGCCTTAGCGAACTTTTGTATTGAGAGCATGTTTGTTTTCAAATTGTTTAGTGCCGCGAAGCGTCACAGACTTTGTGTTGATAACCTATTAAAATACTAGGTCAGCCATGGCGGTAACACTTTACGTTGTTTTACTAAAACGGGATGTGTGTTTCGTTTTACTTCACGTCAGATTGTTTAATAAATTTACCGATGAGAAGTGTGCTTCCATTAATGCATTGACTGGTTCACGCGGCACCACGCAGGCGTCCACAATAAGATCCCTGAACATACAAGCTTGCCAGAAGCGCGTTTCAAAAAATGTGTAATGCGCACTTAGTGCCAAAAAGGCTACTAAAGCATTAAGGATTATTTAGATGACAAAGATGTTTGGAATTTAAGCCAGTTCAATGCATTAGTACTAGGTTTTAGAAGAATAAAATATGTAAACTCTGATAACATATTTAAAAAGACTAAGTTTGGAGTTTTTGTCCGTTTTTTCTCCAAATGATCTAGATTTTGAAACGGACACCTAGTTTTACTTTAAGGTTTAATAAGTCACATTTTCTGTGTTACTTTGAATATATATTTTTCATTGAATTGAATTGTCACATTTTAGACTAATAGATGTTATTTAGAAAAACAAGAGTCTCTTAAAACACTCCTTAAACGCAGTATAAATAGTCTGTGGTAGTCTTTCCCTTATAAAGTCTCTACCTCAGACTATTTATACGGCGTTTTTGGAGTATTTTAAGGAATCGTGTTTTCTATGAATAAGATAAGAATATTCTTTAAGCTTGTAAGTGAAGCCGGGTTGGTTATACCATATTTTATAACTCCAGGGCCTCGATTCTGTTAGTGCATTGTAGTATAATGACAGGTACACTGTCGGGTCACGTGACGTGTTTTTTCATACCATTGACGCCTAGAAGGTTTGGTACGTGTGCCCGCGTAGACTTAAAGCAGCCATGAAAGGAAATCGCCATGTTCATGCAGTTGTCATGTTACTACAATGCATTAACAGAATCTAGGCCCAGAACGGGGGCGGACCGAATTTTATAGTCTTTGATTTGTTGGATTTATCTCCGCACCGAATAGCAGAATAACTATTCAAACGTGGGTTAAATACACGATTTAATAAAAACATTTATTGATTCTGAGGAGGAGCAGCAAGTTTGTAAAGATATGAAATGTACCTAATAAAAAATAACAAAGCAAATATAAAATACTCAACTGCTTAAGTCTGATACAATGCGCAATGAGTTACATTTTTTAAAAACATGTTTCTTACTGTCTGCGGGAGGGGTACTGGTACGGAGCTGTGGTAGCCTAGTGGGTAGAACACTGGACTCGGAAGCGAGAGATCCAGGTTCGATTCCCAGTGCGGGCATCTACCTATAACTTTGTTTTCTAAGTTACGTACATTTGTAAGCTTATAGTAGCAATACCACTAGCTAACCGTGAAAGAAAACATCGTGAGGAAACCTGAGTGTCTGAGCTATCCACATACCTCAGCGCTTGATATCGCCAATCCGCGGTGGGCACGCGTGGTGATTAAGCCCATACTCTCTCTCTGAGCGTAGGCCTGTGCCCTACAGTGGGACGTAATAGATGACGATGGGGAAATGTTTAAAGGATAATTATCAAACTGTTTGTATGTAAACTGTCTGTTTGTATGTAAACAGTCGCTTATAGACAAAAATGAGAATAAACAAGTATGCAAGGAAAAGCTTTTCATGTAAACAGAAATAAAAAAAAATTTACTCGTCTTTTTAGTTTAATATTTTTATTCTATTTATTTATTTTAAGTTTTTATTACACTAATTACATTTTAAATGTACAAGGGCGTGCTTAATGCAAGAAGCATTCTCTTCGAGCAAACCTTGTAGTACTGTATTCTAAAGCAGGGCGTGTTTGGCAAACATATTAAAATTATTATATTTTCAATGTGAATCTCTATGTAGCTGTAATTTGTTATCGAAGTCTTCTATTGAAACTGGCTTTTTAGACGCGAATTTCAAGTAGGTTCCTCTTCATTTTACCGTTATTTGGTAGAGCGCCTAGAACTATCTAAAATGTCTCTATACGCTCTAAAACGACAAAACGAGAATCTATTTTCATTCAGTCACTGCCCAAGTGGATTTATATCGGGACGTCGCCGTTGCATTCTTGTGTAAGATGCAGACGTTCGTTTCACACTCGAATTTACAAAATATCTGAAGCGAACCCGTGTTCTGAAAGCGAAGTCCGAGCCCTATATTACTCGCACCAAATCCTAAAGGATTCCTACCGTCTAGCTGTCAAATTCCATACTAATTGGTAGCACAAACGTCAGTTAACGTTGATTTAGTCGTTAAAATACTGCAGGTGTACGAATGGTCGATTCAAGGATTCATTTGCGAAATAACCGCAATTTTTTGTTAGAGTACCCATCCCCTCTCCCGGCTGCACGGGTGTTTGTAAAAAAGTGAAAAAAATCTTTCATATAATAAATCTGTAAATTTTTTCTCTGTCTGAGATTATAATGTCTGTCTCACTCTAATTCTTTGTGCGCGCATCACGCAAAAACCACTGAAGGGAATTTAATAAAACTTACGTGTAACATTAGGCTATATAACATCATGCATGGGGCGAGAAATACCTATAAATACCTTCATAAACTGGTTAATTGTATCCGACACTATAGAAAAACCAATACTCGATGACCTCTGAGCTTTGGGGGCCGAATTTCATAACACTGGAATTTGTAGTCTATTATGAAAATTCGAGGTTTATTGCGTAGCAGGTTTGTTTTATTAATCTGTGTATAAATCGGTTTTGCAATGTACATAAAACTTTCATAGTAAACATAAGTTTCAGGCCCCAGGTAGCAGCCGAGTCAATTGGTTGCTATGGTAACCTCTCACTGGCGAGCGAGACGATATAGTTTCTTTTTTGGATGTCTGTTAATTATCTTGATAACATGCGATACAAATAAATTTGTATCCACTTTAAAAATTAATATAAAACATATTTAATAAGATGAACTGAATGAACTATGAAATTAATTATCTCTTATATATAAAAATGAATTGCTGTTCGTTAGTCTCACTAAAACTCGAGAACGGCTGGGCCGATTTGGCTAATTGTTGTTTTTATATATTTGTGGAAGTGCAGGGAAGGTTTAAACGATGAGAAGAAAAAAAACTGTTGACGTCGGTGATACGAAGTTCACGGGGTCATCTAGTTTAGAATAAAATCATCAGAAGTAAAAAATCGGTGTAACCAACATAAAAACGCATCCAAAAAAAAACCTCGTAGTTGCGTTCCGAAACATAATAAGATTCTGCGACAAAAAATCATTATCTTTAGATTTAGGTATGCTGCAAACACCACATATTTGCATAGAATATGAAAAATGTTTCAATATTGTTTTTTATTTGTTAAAATACATTATTCAGCACCAGACAAATTAGGGTCAAATCTTTACGTTTCGGAACTAAGTGACCGGATGTTTATATTTTCTTAGTATTGTTATGTTGGCTATGTAATATTTTTATTTCTGACAGAAGAAAAAGTTTATGTCGAATCTCAGTGTCGAATCAGGCGGTATAAACTTTACGGAAAACAAATTAAACTGCGTTTGCAAGATGGCGAGCGATCACAAAGATTTTTATCGAATCATCGTTCTTTGTCATAAAATCACAAAACGTAAAAACGTAGGCTAATTAATATGGCAAAACAACGTTTGCCGGGCTAGCTAGCGTTATAATAGTTAAAAGGAAAACTATCACAGCTGAAGTAGGCTTTACAAGTTAACGAGTAGTAGCCGACCAACTTATAAAAGGAAAAATTTGTAAAAATTCTATTGAATCTGGCATAATTAGAAAGAAAAGAAAGAAAGAAAGAAGACATTTATAAATATTGCATTAGTGACTTTTGTTAATTTCATTTAAGTATATACATATTTGATTTAAATTTTCATATAAGTACATAACATACATAATTAAGCAGCCTATATGCGTCCCAGTGAAGAGCACCTACCCACTAGGCTAACACCGCTGCTGAAAATTTTCATAGAATTGTGTATAATACTTATGACATTTAAATATTTCGTTTTAATGCATCAATTATACTGCGATTTATTGAATTTCTGTTAATGTAATCTTTGTGTACAATAAAGAATATTCTATCTATCTATCTATTGACAAAATGAATTGTTATAATAAAACCTAAGACAACTTTAAGGCGCTCTCTCATGACAAAATTAGTGTGTCTACAATGGCAAAGCATGCAGGACAAATATTCGACTATGTACCATCTTCTTCAAAGGTCACGTTCAAAAAATAAATATCTTTATCTTTAAAATTACTTTGATGAAGTTGTTACTTGTGTAGAGCAAGTACCTATAAGCAGGAGCCTTCCCCGGAACCCTATACTGCGCGTGGCCCGACACATTACACAAGTGGCAGTCCCTGGTCTCTGCCTACCGCTCTGGGATACAGGCGTGAGTTTATGTTATGTTATGTTTATTACACTAGACACTTGCAGAGGCATTTGCTACCTGCACTAGGTGCTAATACGAGTAACATTGATAAAATGTATGGTCGTGATGATAATCCAGAACTAGCACAAAATAGTAGATTGTACAACAAGTGCATAAAACGCACCATTTTACTCGAGACGTTTATCCATCCGAGCGAGCTTGCGAGCGAGGATAGATATAAAGTCGAGTGTAAAATGGGTTTTATGGACGAGTTGTACACTCTACTTTTCACTTCGATTGCGAGGAAATGAAACAGCAACATGTAAATATAGTAAATGCTAATTTAATTAAAATTGAAAGTTACATTAGAGCAATGAGAAATATTTAAAGCTGTTGGTATCTTTGCCTTGGTCTTAGAATACGAACGAAACGAAATAAAATAAAGAGGTTGTTGTATGAAGTTAAAGATGTTCGTGTGGCTGTTGCAGCGATTGCCTTGGTCTTCGACGAAGATTTTACTTTATGCTCTAGAGCATAAAAAGCGACTTTATGTCGCCTACGCACGACATAAAGACGAACTTTTAGAGCATGAGAAGTGAAAAAGATATTTTGATCTCATTGGAAAGGCCATGTTAACAGATAAATAAGCCTGCTTAATTTTTTTTTCTACAACTAATAAACGGCCAAGCGACAAGCAGTGGTAGCCTAGTGGGTAGAACATTGGACTCGGAAACGGGAGACCCAGGTTCGATCCCAGTGCGGGCATGTGCCTATGACTTTGTTTTCTAAGTTATGTACATTTGTGAAGTTATAGTAGCAATACCACTCGCTAACGTGAAGGAAAACATCGTGAGGAAACCTGGGTGTCTGAGCTATTCACATACCTCAGCGCTTGTAATCGCCAATCCGCGGTGGGCACGCGTGGTGATTAGGCCCATACTCTCTCCCTGAGAGAAGGCCTGTGCCCTACAGTGGGACGTACATAGGCTGCTTATGACCCACTTATGAAAGGAAAACTTCGTACAAAATCTACTGAAAATTACTTCGATATAGTTGTTACTTCTGAAAAGCAAATAAAACCCGCTCTTTCTACGGAACTCTATACTGCGCGTGGCCCGAAACGCACTAGGCCGGTTTTTCTACGATTTATATGGTATCAAAGCAATGACACTCCAATCTAAGTTTGATGCAAGTTCCCCATGATTAATTCTTTTATTTTGACCGATGAGAATCACAATAATATAAAACGAGGACAAAAGACGTCACCAAGTGAAATTTTATGTTGTAACGTTGTTAAAGTATGTTTGTGGTTTGGTTGTTGAAATAAATGGTTCTCTTTTTCTTCTAAATAATAATACTTATACTCCATTCCAAGAAACGTGCTCCCAAAGAAAATCGTCCATGTGCGCCCATTAGTTAATGCGCATGACCTCCAATAGCCACTGCAGTAAACCTACTCTATGAAGCGGACCGTCTTCGCTTATTGTTTCGCTTATCTCTAGCCGTGCGCATTGCCCAATGAGATGCGAGTATTTGTTTCCCTAGGAATTCGACTTGTGGAACTGATTATAGTGACTCACCAGTGAAATACTCGACGTGATGGTTCAGGAACTTGGTCTTCTTCGTGGGAACGGTGGCCTTGAGCCACTTGGCGACTGCGTATTCGTCACTGGTCGGCTTTTCCGACTCGGCCTGCTCCCCAAACTCCTGCGCAGGTTAGGGACAGATAAATTCTATTAGTATGGTTGTACGACTGCCGGACGTCGAAGGTTCGATTCCCACTTCGACACACACATTTGTATAAATGTCCTCGGTCTGGGTGTATTTCCATGTTTGTGATGTCCTTGCCTGGTTACCATAGCACAGGGTATCCTAGTTTGGGACCAGGACAAGTGATCGTGAAGTGTGGAAGTTATTTATTTATTATTAGTATATGTTAGTTTATGTACATAGTTTATGAAATTTTATTTTTCATCATCTTGGTATTATATGTGTATGTATCTTATTAATTTTTGAATTACTGTAATGTGGACGAATTATTCCCCTGCCTCTTTAAAATCATCGTTTCGCGACGGATCTGGTTGGCTGGAAGGAATTTCTATAGAAATAGGCACACCTGTGCACTCTTTCATATTACGCTCATTATATGTTTTGTGTAAATATTTCTTTCTTTGTTTCCAATAAAGTAGAATAGAAATACCGTGTGACTGGTGCAGCAGTTAGCTTCGGTATATCGGAGACGGAGACAGAACGAATTGACGAGAGGTTTTTTTTATGTAGTCTATATACTTACGTCAAACTGCAGGGCACAGGCCTTCTCACAGAGAGACAGAGATAATGGACTAATTACCTCACGTACCCACCGTGGATTGGCAATTTCAAGCGTTGAGGTTTGTGAACACCTCAAACACTCAGGTTTTCTCACGGTATTTTCCCTCACAGTTAGCGAGTGATATTGCTTCTGCACTTCACAAAGTATTCATTTAGCGAGAAATAAGATCGTAAAAGAGAGAGAGAGAGAGATTGCATTATTTAAATCTTCAAAGAAATTTACAAACATTGTATTGTATACCTAGTCCACAAAAATATAAGATTTATAATGTCATATCACAAAATATTTAGTTCTATATCCGCTTCAAAAATAAATAATTTAATTAAAATAAAATTAATATTTAAGGAGGGCTCCTATACAACAAACTTTTTTTTTGCCGCTTTTCCCGATCTTTGTGTCTAATGTTATATAGATAATGGTACGGAACCCTTCGTTCGCGAGTCCGACTCGCACTTGGCCGGTTTTTTCAGTATTTTTGATACAAGTTTGACGCTTGGTGAACTTTGCACGTAAACCGAAACACTCATTGGTAAAGTACAGTTGAGAAGTTATCAACCTTTACATTTTCGTTCCAAAGACTTTCCCTTGTAAAGTCTCTACCACAGACTAATTATACGGCTTTTATGGAGTATTTTAACGCATCGTGTCATTATAAATAAGTCCGCTACTCTCCATTTACAACGGCCTTTTTCAACGCTCCTTATCGCATTTCGTAGGCGCGCACCGAAACTGGTGCGATCCCGGTGCTTTCGGTGTGTTTCGAGTACGGCGCGGGCGTTCCAGGTACAGCCAGGGCATTTTGGGTACAGACGGGGCGTTTTAGGTACGGCTAGGGCGATGTCGGTGCGTCCGGGACGTTCCGTGCGGGCTCGGTGCGTGTGGACTGGGCTGAACTTTAGGAAGAACCTTTACGAGCTTAGTTTCCTTACCTCCTCCTCTTCACCTTTAGTTTCATTAAATTAAAAGTTGTTTAAAGTGCTTTCTGGCCTCTTTGCTGCAAAAAGTGCAGTCATATTAGTCCAATCGTCTGTCAAATTCCATACTAATTTGACAGCTAGACGATTGGAATCGCTCAGGATTTAGTGCGCATACTTAGACCCTAAAGGCTATTGCAGATGGGTTTGGTCCGTATATGAAGCATCTTATCAGTGTAACTAAGTCAAATTACACTTCATTGATGAACCGTGGTAGCTATTACAAATGCTTCTATTATTTTAAATTAATTACGTTTGTCTCTTATTATTATAAAGTTTGGATCTGTGTTATCTGAATAAAGAAGTTACATTTTATTATTATTACACTGAGAAACTGATCTCAGCTCTATGCCTTAAGAAAAACGGTCTAAAGTGCAAAGTCAACCGTTACATTTTTGTTGCAAATACGCTCGTATCGTAAACGAGTAGAGTCCATACAGGTTTGCCTTAACAAGAACGGTGTAAGTACAAACTCAACCATTATTTGTTGCAAAGTCGCTCGTACCGTAAACACATAGACTCCATGTAGGTTTCTGAAATGCGCAGATCGCAAGTTTAGATAGCGGCAGCTAGCAATTCTATTGCGTTCGACACGACACGAGAATCGTTTCTGAAGGGACCTAGTCATAGGCTCTTTAAAAAGAATCGAAATCACTACAAAAACTGAAGAATTGCTCAGTTGCAGTGGCGGTGGGCGGGGCTCATAGCTCGGAGAAGTGATGGCCGTTGGGGCGGAAAAGTTCTGACCTGGCGACCGCGGACCGGACGACGGGTAGGCCCTACACCAGATGGTCTGACGACCTGGTTACGGTGGCAGGGAGTCCCTGGATTGGGGCGGTACAAGACCGGGAAGCTTTCCGGGAAGCCTATTTCCTGCCGTGGGCGTCAAATGCCTGATGAGGACTATAAAAATAATGACACTGCCATATTTTTTTAATGTAGCATATTTACGTCCCACTGCAGGGCATAGGACTTTTCTCAGAGAGAGAGAGAGAGAGAGAGAGAGAGAGAGAGAGAGAGAGAGAGAGAGAGAGAGAGAGAGAGAGAGAGAGAGAGAGAGAGAGAGAGAGATTATGGGCTTAATTACCACGGGTGCCCACCGCGGATAGGCAATGTCAAGCGCTGAGGTATGTGAATAGCTCAGACACTCAGGTTTCCTCACGATGTTTTCCTTTACCGTTAGCGAGTGGTATTGCTACTATAACTTCACAAATGTACAAATTAGAAAACAAAGTCATAGGTGCATGCCCGCACTGGGAATCGAACCTGGGTCTCTCGCTTCCAAATCCAATGTTCTACCCACCAAGCCACCACTGCTCTTGATGGACTCTTAATGGACGTTTGATGACTGCTAATTGGACCGCGTCGTGCAAACTGTAAACCGAACATGTCGCAAAATGCACCTACTCCCACTTAATAAGCGTCGGGAGATAGCTGATATTTCTATATTACTATTAAAGATTGCACGAGGCATAATTGACTGTCCAGATTTACTTTTTCGATTAAAGTTTTTAACGCCGACTCGTACGTTAAGATCCAACCCAATTTTTCATTTACCGGTGGTCAGAACAAATTATAGTCAGAATTCCTTTCTATGGCGAACTTTCAATCTATTTAACTCTGGCGAGGGAAGTCGATATTGACTTATTCCACGATGGAATAACTGCGGTGAGAGGTCTATCAAAATTGTTTTTCAATCCTTAAAATTAATTAAAAATTAACATTGTTTGTTGCAGTTATCTGTGGAAACTTTTAATGACGGTCTGTTTTTATCTCGGCTTTGTAATATTATATTTTTTTGGTCACTAGTTTTCCTAAATATTAAATAAATAAATATATAAAATAAATAAATAAATGTAAACACAATAACACGTCTTGCGAGAAGACTTGATGAGTTTCAGCCACCTGAGCAGGCCGGCTTTCGATCGGGTTACGGCACCGTAGACCACATTCACACAGTGCGGCAGATTATACAGAAGACCGAAGAGTATAATCGGCCCCTGTGCTTAGCGTTTGTGGACTATGAAAAGGCCTTTGACTCGGTCGAGACCTGGTCTGTTCTGGAATCTTTGCAGCGATGCCAAGTCGACTGGCGATACATCCAAGTGTTGAGAGGTCTGTACGACGCCGCTTCTATGGCCGTCCAAATCCAGAACCGGCAGTCTGAGCCTATCCCCATACATCGTGGTGTGAGACAAGGGGATGTTATTTCCCCGAAATTGTTCTCAAATGCATTGGAGGATATGTTCAAGACACTGGACTGGAAGGGGTACGGCATTAACATAAACGGCGAGTACCTTTCACACTTGCGATTTGCAGACGACATTGTCATCATGGCGGAAACGCTGCAAGATTTGCAACATATGCTGAGTGGCCTAGCTGATTCTTCCCAACGTATTGGTCTCCGGATGAACTTGGATAAAACCAAGGTTATGTTCAATGAACATGTAAGTCCGGAGCCAATTGCAGTTCAAGGCAGTATTCTCGAAGTTGTTAAGGAGTATGTTTACCTCGGGCAAACCATGCAGTTAGGTAAAAACAACTTCGAGAAAGAGGCCAATAGAAGAATACAGCTGGGCTGGGCAGCGTATGGGAAACTACGTCGAGTCTTCACATCGCCAATCCCACAGAGTCTCAAGACGAAAGTCTTCAATCAGTGCGTCCTACCCGTCATGACATATGGTGCCGAAACGTGGACACTCACGGTGGGGCTGGTCCACAAATTTAAAGTCGCTCAGCGTGCTATGGAAAGGGCTATGCTCGGGGTTTCTCTGAAAGATCGAATTCGAAACGAGGTGATCCGACAGAGAACCAAAGTCACCGACATAGCCCACCGAATTAGCATGCTGAAGTGGCAGTGGGCTGGCCATATTATCCGAAGAACTGATAACCGATGGGGTAGACGAGTTCTCGAGTGGAGACCGCGGATCGGTAAACGTAGTGTGGGACGTCCTCAGACTCGGTGGAGCGATGATCTTCGCAGGGCGGCTGGCAAGAGTTGGATGAGAGTAGCCGAGGACCGTGCTCAGTGGCGTGCTATAGGAGAGGCCTATGTCCAGCAGTGGACAAGCATAGGCTGATGATGATGAAACACAATAAATAAACGTCAAACCACATACACACTATCGGCATTACTGTATTGCGCCTCTTACTTATTTATTATATTAAGTATTACCTATCTGTGGGAAATGCCGAGGAATTGGCAAAATAACTCTAATATTTTTTATCCTATAAGTTTGTCAATTCTGTTTTTTCTCCTTAAATAAATAATAAAATAAAGACGATTCCTCTAAAACACAAGAGGCAGTTTATTTTTATCTGTGGTTAGGACTTTTTGTTGCAAAATCTCCACTACAGACTATTTTAACCGACGTTTCAAGGAATAGTGTTTTTTATAAATAAGACCGTATATGTTTCATGTCGTTTCTAAAGTTCTCTCTATGTATAAATCGGGAGCGGTCAACGATCCTGTATTAAATTGGAATGCTACCAAAGATGTAGTTATTTATTTCTTTGGTATCATACCATCGCATCGCATCTCGGTGACCTAAAGTTTTCGAAGTCGAAAAAGTCTTCCAACTAACAGACGACACAATCACTTGTTAGGGTCCCAGACTACGATACCCCGCGCTAGGATACTAGGATACCCTGGTAACCCCGCAAGGACATGACAAACATAAGATTCAATTGCCGAATATCTCTTAGAGCTCAACATTAATTATTACGACTATTTTAACTACTTTGGTGACCGCTCCTACTCCTTATAAAAATAACATTTGGTTCTTATGGTTCACTCCAAGTGACAAAAGAAAAACTTATTTGGACTCCCTCTCACAGATACGTAAATTTGTGAATTAACGGCACGGCGATGGAAAATATCGTGAGGAGGCCTGAGTGTCTGAAGTGTCAACCTACCTCAGCGCTTGAAATAGCCAATCCGCGGTAGGTGCTCTCTCTTTCGCTTTACGTTAACATAAAAGTTTGATTTTTTCACAGCTTCAAGGGACTGTAGACCTAAGTATATGGTTTCAATTTCATCTCGACTACTCCACGCGTTCTTGAGATAAAGGGTATTGACAGACGGACGGACAACAAAGTGAACCTATAAGGATTCCGTTTCTCCTCTTTAGGTACGGAACCCTAAAAACGACAGCCCCTTAGATACGTAATGTTGAATGGTAATGCAGTGTTTAATTTTTAATTTACCTACCTTTAGTTCACGAAAGAAAAAATCCTGCCGACATCACATTAAACCTGTACGTCCCTGCACTCTCCTCGGTTATATTACGAGCGAAATGCGACTAAAATGTATAAAGGTCGATGTCCTGTCAACTGTACCTACCGACCTACTGGGTGAATGACTGGCACT
This sequence comes from Yponomeuta malinellus, assembly GCA_947308005.1. Classification (NCBI taxonomy): domain Eukaryota; kingdom Metazoa; phylum Arthropoda; class Insecta; order Lepidoptera; family Yponomeutidae; genus Yponomeuta; species Yponomeuta malinellus. The sequence continues at coordinate 5,083,153 of OX371006.1, read as the reverse complement.
TTCTCGAGAATTTCAGATGCGTAATTCACATTTACTTAGCATAAAATATCTCGTGTCCTCGGAAACACGTATTTCTGTTCTGTAAAGAGATGTTCTATCTCTCTAAAAGTTCTCGGGACTTAAACAAACAGTTAATAAAAATCGTTTTAGTATACAGGGTGTAACAAAATCCACATACATATCTGAAATGGGGGGGTTCTACTCAGCAATTTATTTTTATTTAGCCTATATTCGTCCCATTGCAGGGCACAGGCTTTCTTTCAGAGAGAGAATGGGCTTAATCACCACGCGTGCTCACCGCGGATTGGCAATTTCAAGCGCTGAGGTATGTGCATCTGCATACCAGGCGAGAGGTCCCGGGTTCGAATCCCGGCTGGGGACAAAAAAAACCCCAGGTCTTGGATGTTTACGTTTGTGATGTCGTTGTTTCTAGTTCCCCCGACACAGGGTATCCTAGTGTGGGCCTGAAGCAATGTATGTGCCTGTATGTAAATGTTTATTATTGTTTATTCCTCACGATGTTTTCCCGCTCTTCAATACGAACAACTTTTATTATGGGGACAACTTCGAAATCGCGAAAAAAATGTTAGCAAATATGGTATGGAAGACCATACCATAGTTTAATAAGTCGCGACATTAAAGTGTATGGAACAGCTGATTTAAATTTTTTGCCATTAAAAATTATCCCCATAGCGAAGGTCGTTCGTATTTGACGAGTAGAACCCCTAATTTTCGGATGTATTATAAAGATTTGTTACACCCTGTACAGTAACAAATTAACCACTTTATAAATAAACGCGTGCATGCAATAGATGTTTATGAAGTGAAAGAATTTTTTAGGGTCATGTCGTGGCAAACCCTAACTTCTGCCTACCCTTCCGGTGTACAGGCATCCCATGAATAATATCAGTGATTTTATGTACCTACATGATAGTTTGCGCGCGATATCTTATGGACATGCCTTTTTCCGGAAAAAGAAACGGGAAATTTCGGGATTTATACAATTGAACTATATGTTATTTAGGCCTTGATTTGTTTTTGTGTTTCCTTTTATTTGTGATTTATTTTTTACCAAGCCCTTCCGGTATGCGAGCAACCTACGCGACTTAGGTCGGCAGACTGTTAGATGTCTGATAGTTCCTTTACTTTTCCAGAGCAGACTATGCAAGAAAAAAAAATTTTTGCTCGCAATAATAAATATGGCTCCTCTTACAACTAGAATCATACTAATTAAAAGTAAATATTTTTTAAATTCCGGAGGCATATCCGTATTAATTAACATATACATGATACCTACACCAATTTCCCGGAATCACTCTACTACCTGCTCCGATCACTGCTAATTATGCCCACCAAATCCTGTCCAAATCCTGACGTTTGTGATAGCATATTTTGAGGGAATGTTCTTTTCATTCTAAAAAAGTGTATGTATCATTAATGATTTATCAGTAATGGTATAACATTAGTAGATTGTTTACCGAGGGAGTAAAATACTATTTTTAAGGCGAGAGTGTTTCTTTGTTATCCCGAGCGCACGAAGGATTCTAGAGTATAATCCCGAGCGTAGCGAGGGATTATAGAGTAAAATCGATGGATGAAAAGTACACAACTCGAACTTAAAAATAGTTTTACTCCAGAGGTGGACACTCTTCTTTTTATCACCCTCTATGAGAAAATAAGTGAACGCAACCATATTTTGTATCACATTGTTAGCGTCTGATACGATACACCCCGGAGTTAATATTTCGTTATCACTGCTTGAAGACGCACTCATTTTTACTCTAGTAAAAATAACAATGACAATTGGAGAAACGAAAAGACGGAATGCATTAGGCGCCTTTTTTCAGTTTTTTATTTGCTGGCGCGCCGTTTTCTTTTAAACAGCCAGCAATTTGTGCAACATTGTACGTGTTCGTGAACAATGTTGCGCTGTGAACTTAGCAACAATAGCAACATGCGCGTTCCAAATTCAAATCACTTTTATTCCATCAGGGAATAAATAGTAGATTGTGTCTCAAGGGAGCAAAATGATATATTTACGGCGAGGGATTCAAGTGTTTACGCCCAAGACGGAAATAATTTTGCTACCGAGTGACACATACTGCTTTTCACACCTGCTATAAGGAAAATTTTAATCAAACACAATTAAGATATCGAAAGAAGTTTACGATCGATTGCAACAAAATAAAAATCGAATTGGAATTACATTTTGTGAAAATCTGCACACGGATCATGCTGAGGGCAATAAAAAAAAACTAGAACTGATGGGAAGAAAAGTAAAACTTTGATCCCTCATTTGAGGGAATCAAGGGATCTTTTCTGAATAGCAGGTGTGAAAAACGCGTTTTAGTCCCTGTTCCCGGGGAACGAACTAGGTCTTTTCGAATAGATGTGATAAAAAATATATCTATTTATAAATATTCGTGATTCACGACCGTTGAGTCCAAACTGTGAATCCAAATTCGAAGTGGTAGGAAGTACCGTAACCGTTTGTTTACGCTCAAGTGAAGCGATTTTAAAAAACAATATTTTTTTGTAGCGTATTTATTTTCATAACTAGCGACATATGTTTCTGAATTATGGTTAGAATGACCCATAAAATACGGTGAACAAATTCAAAGTCACCCATGGTATGGAATTTACGATTGAAATCGTCCAGGATTTGGGCGCGTAATATAGGAGGTAAACTTTTATCTAATACAAAGTATCACGAGCGTGGTTACATTATTGCTTTATCCGTAACTGTGACCTCCACCTTACATTAGCACCTAGCGGCTCTAAATGAAATAGCAACCTCTCATTTCACGCTATCATAACTGACGCGCAGGCCAAATGAAAAGAAACATTGAATCACACGCGCGGAGAAATGAAGATTAATGTTATTTTTCCGCAACCGATGTCTGTCTGGCTGTATAGGTTTTTTTTCTCTTAAATCGTAATACCTAGGACCCAGTACTTTTTTTTTCTTCAAAGTATGAAGTGTTGCGGCTAATTGACCCACAAGTAATAAAAAATACAAAGAGAGATGGTCTTAATCACCACGCGTGTCCACCGCGGATTGGCAATTTTAGGCGCTGGTATTCGATTGAAATATGAGCGCTAGGGTTGATTGAATAATTCACGAATAAGGGCGTTTTTTTCTTATTTAATGACACGAATTATTCTTAATACAGTAGAACTAATAAATGAAACAAAAAATAATAAAAAAGAACTTAAAAAATCGGTTGTATTGCAGTTGTAACATCGACCGTGATGTATCCGATTGGGAGCATATGCAAGTACATATTTACGGAACCCTACGGGTAAGACTTACGGGTACTTGTCCAGTTTTACATCGAAAAAATCAAAAGAGTAGAAAATAAATAACTACTTTATTTCGTTTACACTTACCTAAAAGAGTTTAAAAATTTAATTGTAACGCTGTATAATTAATTAAAGTAATGGTATGTACTTATATGATTGTAATAAATTAACTTAATATTCGGCAAAATAATTGGTAATAAGTAATAAAATAAAATATTAACTATTATTAGACATTTGGCACATCAATAAACCTATAAGACTCAATAAAATATGAGTCAATCACGGTTTAAGGATATGGATAGCATTTGGCACACAAATGGAACCATTTCCGGATTGTTAAAATACTTTTGTTTCCGTTATTCCTATCCACGAAGAGGGCGAGATCGCGGGCACAGTTAGTCACTGACAAATCACATTCACAAATCGCCGTCACGGATCTATGTAAATATTTACACACAAAATACAGCAATTTAACGCTTACATCGTAAGGTTTGAACACCATTGCCTCTGTAACAACTGCACGGTGGGAAAAGTATCACAGCACTGTCGCCGTCCACAATTTCTGACTCGGAAAGCCTCATGGCATTGGAGTGAAAGTAGGGCAGTGGCCTATTGAAACGAATTTGTAGTAAACCGGTCCCGGTGAGATGATGGTTTATTTATTCAAAGAAATTGATGTTTTTCGATCTAAGTAATCGTAAATCGCGACTTCGTCCGGGTGCAAAATTCGAGACCCATTTAGGCTCTTTAAAAACGAGAACCGCTAAACCGCCGGTCGAATCTACTGAAAGAAAGAAAGAAAGAAAGAGGATATTTAAATTGTCACAGAAACATAAAGGTATACAAACAAAAGACACGAGCGTCAACAAAAGAGATAGAACAGACCAATCGTGAAGAGAACATGTGAGGCATGGATTGTATTGTTTTATGATGATCATGATGTAGCCTATCCTATATACATCCCACTGCAACGCACAGGCCTATGTATTGTATTATATTTTATTGAAACTAGCTGAATTGGCAAACGTTGTTTTGCCATATTAATTAGCCTACGACCTATTCTCAGCCCTACCAAATATGTATACAAAAAAATTCACAAAAATCGGTGAAGCCGTTTCGGAGGAGTTCGATAGCAAACACTGTGACACGAGATTTTTATATATTAGATTATTGTAATTATTCTTCTTATTATTGTACTTCCTCATCATCATCAGCTACTTGACGCCCACTGCAGGACATAGGCCTCCCTCATGGTTATCATAAGCATGAGGGGTTTTGCCATAATCGCCACGCTTGGCAGGCGGGTTGGCGATCGCAGTATGCTATTGAAATCTTAGGAAGACGCTGCTGCCCGTCTCCTGGTAATTTATTTCCATAGTCGCCTTCTACGACATCCACGGAAGGAAATGGAGTGACGCTATTCTTAATCCGACGCCACACGGATTTTAATAATAACAATAATAAATAGGGTTAAACAAATAGTAGTACAGACAGATGTTGATTAAGCAAAAGTGGTCTATCAGGATTGTGCCCAGTGGCAAACTCTGGTCGGCCTACCCCTCCGGAATACAGGCGTGAGTTTATGTATGTACAGACGACAGCTCATTGATATTTACATCATTACCTCTACTCTGTTACATTACGACTTTGGAGCCGAAACTTGGGTTGACCCCTAGAGTCTAATACACACATAGTATTTCAATCGAATAATGTAAGCACGACAATAGCTGCTATTTGCCTCTATTTGTTAGTCTGCTAAGGAATATAAAAAACAGTGTCATTCCAATGGTATAACCCGCGCAAATTAAATAAGCATCTCTCGCGGAAAAGATCGAAACGCGCGAGGCACTGAGTTAAGTTGCACGGGTTATTGGAATGCGATTGGTTACTAGGCTACTAATAGCGGCAATGACCCAATTTAATACTTCCTATTATTGTGCTTTTAATGTAAGCACAATACCTATGTTTGGACAAATAAATGTATTGATTTGATTTAAACATTCCATTGCCAGAGTAAATTAAAATTATAGAATGGTAACAGGAGCACAAAGTAATTTGTATTAGGATCTTGTTTAGATATATTCCATGTGTTTAATACTTTATGTGGTATATTTTTATTTTACCAATATTATGTTAAAATAGAATTTCTTTCATTTCTTAGTTTGGCACTTCCCCCACCTCCTCTCACCTATTGCTTGGCTAGAATAAAATACTAACTAGACCGCCTATCGTACAACATAAAATATATTTGGTGCAATAAATAATTTTAATAATCATCATCATCCACTTAACGCCCACTGCAGGACACAGGCCTCCCTCATGGTTTAGGGTTTTGCCATAACCACCACGCTTGGCAGGCGGGTTGGCGATCGCAATATGCGGTTAGAATCTCAGGAAGAGGCTGCTGCCCGTCTCCTGGTAATGTATTTCCTTAGTCGCCTTCTACGACATCCACGGAAGGAAATGGAGTGACGCTATTCTTAATCCGGCGCCACACGGATTTTAATAATAACAATAATAAATAGGGTTAAACAAATAGTAGTACAGACAGATGTTGATTAAGCAAAAGTGGTCTATCAGGATTGTTACTAGGCTACTAATAGCGGCAATGACCCAATTACTGTACTCTTATGATTCTATTGAACAAATATGAATTATAGAAACTCGCCCCCCTGGGCAACATTTCATAGAACTACAGTTTATAGTTTACAATGACAATTCGATGTACATTAACTCAATATTCGATGTGCATTGCATAGCCGATTAACCCGGATTAACAAATAGGAACTAAGGCGTGAGTCACACAGAAAGGACGGAGCTAGGGCGCGGAAAAGACGCGACACTTTGTAGAGTCACAGACCACAGTCCTTGCTCTGTAATCTGTGACTATAAACAACGCCTCGCGTCTTTTCCGCGCCCTCGCCCCACGTAATATATTAATCGGCTACACAATGTACAATTGTACATTGAATAGTCATAATGAACTATGAAATTATGTTTTATGAAACGCGGTCCTGCTGTCGATTTTACGTAAACTGAAAAGTAGAGTAAGTAACTCTGGCCCAGTGCAATTAAAAAAGTGACACAAACACACACACTTGTGCTAACAAACTGAATCTGTGTTAAATTAATAAAATTAAATAAAATCTACCAGAGTACCCGAAGAAACTAATTCAAAGAAATGATATAAACTACCAAATCATATTGGTTTTTGGAACTGGAAAAGTCCAAAATTCCAAACTTAAGTTTAAAAACAAACCTTTTTATTCTGAAAACAAAATTAAAAATGTGTTAATCAGAAAGTAAAAAAATTGTACTAAGCCTAATTGCTATTTCGTTGGTAATGATTATACCGAATTAAAACAACTGAGATTACTAAGTTAAGCAAGAAAACTCAGGTTGACTCGGTTTGACTTAGATCAATTGACATCTGTTAATTCCTATCCTTTTACATAATGTACTCAGTCACCTCTAGGGAAACCAGTCAACAAGCCCGGTCGAAGTTGGCAAACTCTTTCACATGAGTCCCTCTATGTATCCACTCCATGAATATAGCCCACTGTGGGTTATAAGCAGTGATCGAATAATCGGATGCATATTTACCTAAAGTTGAGGTGTTGGCTGTTATGGAATGCACTTTTGTATCGAAAAAATCCCGGGATTCCGGAATCGACGAATACAGTGTTTTGGTTATAGAATTAAGTCGGGTGAATACAGATACTTGCGTTCAGGTGTTTGCTAATATGGAATGCACTTTTGTATCGATCGTAAAAAATCAAGCGATTTCAGAATTATCGTTTAGTGCTTTCCGACTATAGATCGGGTGCTGGCTAATGTTATAAAGTTAATTGCCAAACTGTCATTGCAAACGTCAAAACGGCTAAAATAAACTTTAAACAAAGACACATATAAATAATTATGTAATACCAGAGTCAAATTCATAATACTACACGCTAAATAAGTCGTCTCCATGCTACATATGCGATTAGTTTTGCATTCCCGAATTTTCTGAAATCCCGGGATTTATATTTAAAAAATATGTTTTAAGAAGCCGCTTCCATAATTTCTGAGCCAAAAAATAACTTTAGGTAAATATGCATCCGATTATTAGATCACTGGTTATAAGCCTTTTCCGTGTCACCTGTTTATCTCGTCCACTGCTTTCCGATAGCTTTAGTAATGTCATCAAGACTTTTTGGTGCTAGTCTGCCTACCAATCATTACCCCACTTCGGCCAACACTCTGTGACCACCTATGTCCACCATCCTGTCACAGAGAGGGCCATGCTAGCGTCACAATTTGGCAAAGATCAAGTTAAAGTTGAGATAAGCTTTGTACAAGTAATTATATGAGGCTTAGCTTGGAAAAGGTTTTGTAATGGTAGCAAAAATTTTCTTAGGAAACTATGAAGCACAGCTGCAGGAGATGCAGTTGCAATGCAATTATTGTGCAGTTTGTGGAGATTGGCAAGACGCTTGGTCAGGCCACAGGATGGTCGTTAGATGCAATTTTACTGGCAAAACATTCATTGATTTAATAAAAAATACGACCTTGTTTCTACAAAGTTGATACAAATTATTGGTTTATAAATTAATTTTGAAAAGTATTTCCTTTCTATAAATTATCAACTAGCTCAAGCAGAATGTAAATTCTTAAGCTAGATTGTGAGCAGATAGAGAATTGGTGCTGAGGCCGGCCATAATTTTGATTTTGTCTTAGCTGATGAGCCAAAAAATATTTATCACGTGGGGCCAGTGCTACATTAGCTTTCTGCTGTTGAAAAGCCAATTGCAATGCATTGGCCTGCCGGCCTGGGGTTGGGCAGTACTGAGTCAGCCTCTGTGGCAATTTCAATGATTAAACTTATCCTTTTGGTTCCTTCTATACCCAATTTTAGGGCTCCAGTCTTACTGCACATCATAATAATTTGAGTGATTGATTCATGAGTGATTTTCATTGTAAATTGTTGATTTCATTGTAGCCCTGCATTATGAACACACTTAATAGTTCTATTGATCACAGTTTCACACTAGACAGAAAAGTTTCAAAATAAATGTCACATGTGTCCGCGTATCAATCTAAGCTTTCTGACTGCAAAGTGCTGATACCTACTGCTGTAAACGTTAATACCAAAAACATATATCTAAGTTTCGATTCCAGATGCAAAACATACACAAACATTAGTACCTACTTAAAAAATCACCATGGGTTGTAGACACAAAATTTGTCTAAGGATTATACCAATGCCAGGTATTTGGCGGTTTCCTTTTTCACCATAATATAGATGTTACGCCAAGTCTAGGAAAGTTATTCGTGTAAGCTTACGCAGTAGGAATTCGTGCCATTTTTGTGCGCAAAATATTGCATGCACAGCCTACGTCACAGGAGCGTTAGATGCGCAAATGTGACGGGCGTTTTCCCTTGTTTGGCTAAAAAATGCTTAAACACCAATTAAATAGAGTACAAACAATTAATCCAGGCCTAAATTAAGAAGCCGGATGATTTGCAAAGGTTGACAAATTGACGCAATCCCAGAGAATATGTATTGTAAACATAGTTTACACGTGGACATTTTTATTCGCTGGTTTTTACGTATTCCACTTACCTCTTTACGTTTCTTGGTTTTCCTCTTGTCTGCCATTCTTTTCGCAAAATAATTGTCAACGTAGCAACCTGATTTTGATTTTGATCACTCTCGATTTCTTTCTTTCTTTTCGACTCCGACTGTTTTTGACATGACAATCAAATCAACACGAAAGTCATTCACTTTCAGAATTAAATGAATGAATGATTAGTGGAAATGTGATGCTCCATTACACGGTCAATATTATTTTGCCTACATTTTGCATGCATACATTTAATAGTGATCGCTTTATTACTTCAATATGCGTAAGTTGGTTATAATAATCTAAATCTCGTGACACAGTGTTTATAATCGAACTCCTCCGAAACGGCTTCACCGATTTTTATAATTTTTTTTTGTATAGTTTGTAGGTCTGAGAATAGGCCGTAGGCTAATTAATATGGCAAAACAACGTTTGCTAGGTCACCTAGAAATACCTGTGCTTATACAAACATCATATCCGGGATACAGGCATGATTTTATTGAGAAGCCGTAAAGATTTGTGCTTGAATTGTTTATAACTACAACAAAAACTGTCGGTGTTATTTATGCGGCATGAAAAATAACTTGTATTTTTATAAATAAGACTGTGGTTTTAGTTTCTGGAGCTGGGTTTAGGCGCACCCTCTCTGGAAACTCCTTATTGCTAGTCAAATCTCATTTTTTCTTACAAAACATTCCAACTTGTGAAGGCAACACAAAAAAGATTGATAGTGTATATTTAATGTTGTGTTATGGCAACATCAGACTTGACAGCGGATCTGACAATATTAAAGTTGTCAATCTGTCCCGTCCTTACTCGCGTCCACATCTCTATCTCTACTTAGTCTGTGATTGGATCCAACTGGATTCGACGTCAATGTTAGTGACCATCTGACCATCCATCGCACACATCACATCAGTCAAATCAATTAATTTATTTGATTGAGTCATTCATTTTCCGCGGTAGTGCGGTTGGGAAATGCTGAAAATTCCGTGGTTAATCCTGTCAAATTTCAGTGAAAACACTCCTAAAGTAATTAGGTTTCATTTTGCGGCTTAGAGGTCACTTTGGTGTGAATGGAACTTTATTTCTAAAACAAGAGTGAAACTGTTTCGTAATAACAAATTGGTGTGTTCTTCAATATTTATTGATTACCGGCGGATTCCAGGAGCCTGAAATGGCAGAAAGCAACATGAACGGGTACCGAGTTACAGAAGGTAAGCCATAAAACATAGAGATAAAGTAATAATTTGGTGAATTAAACATAAAATATCAAAGCTCTGTAGTCCTTTAATTCATTGCTAAATCTTTGCAAACATTCTTGAGCCACTGGCTCTCTAGGTGACATTGAATATGTCGTATTCATAACATTTTTAGGTTTCAAATGAAATGTTTGAAAACCCAAACTAGGATTCCCTGTGCCATGGTAACCAGGCAAGGTCATCACAAACATGGACATACATCTAGACCGCCATTTCTACAAATGTACGGCAGCCCCCAGTGGGAATTGAACCTTTTGTGGGTTCAATTCGCACTGGGGGCCTGTATCACGTCTTATTACCCCAGCATGTTAATCTGATGTGATAACGCTAAACCAACAAGGCAGTCTGAAATCTGGCTAGTTTATCATAGTGAAAAAACAATGGTATTCTTAACCCTTTGACTCATCAACACTGTTAAGTCATACAACTTGCTTATTCATGAATACGCTGCTGAGTACATTATTTATACAGTAGGGTTAACAAAATTTCTGATAACACCTTTCTTCGAAACATTTGGTAATCAAGGACTACAAAAAAAAAATTCCAAAGCTACTCTTTAAAATAACCATTCAGCAATAAATAAAGCGAAAAACCTCATCATGATTATACAATTATGATACTTAAAAACATAGTTGTTTTATATTCAATTAATCTACTATTGTTTTAATTTACTTATATATTTTCTTCAAATTTTTCACTTTATTGCAGTGGCATAATTTTAATTTCACGAAAAAATTTGGGCTAGTTTGTCAGCTTCTTATGGTAGTGAATGATGTTAACAGCTTAGCCTAGCTGTATATAATATGTAAATAGAAAGCCGGCAATTGATAGCACCCTTAATTTATAGTTACAATGATGATGATAAAATATGCTTGAATGATAAACTGAAACGATAAGCTATCCACAAGACTGTCAATATCTACAGGGTCGACTAAGCAGCAGGTTGCCTCATGACATGATCCTTCATAGCCTTAGCCGTATAAAAGTATGCTCCAGGCAGAACAATGTTTGAGTGACACTTATGTATCTACATAGAGAAGTTAGTAGCTGTTGCCACTGGACACGGTATAAATAATTTGTTGTACCTATTTTCATATTGTTCAGCTTTGTTCTACATGTAAACAAACTGTTGTAAAAAGTTATTAAAATATGGAAAGCAATTATTGATTATAGTTAGATTATCATGGCAAAAGAAGTAAAAATTGGAATGGAAACATTATGGGTCCAACAAAAGTTGGTAATAATAACATTTTGGGGGTCAAACAGTATGTGATAAGGATCCCAATTATAAAATATTCTAGAAACTGAAATTTTAAAAGAAATTTTTTGAATTATTACTATCGTTTTCTTACCCTAATGCTACTTCTATTAATAGAAATAATGAAAAATCTCTTAGGCTTGATAGAGTCATGAACCTAGCTGTGTTATCAATTCATTCTAGTAAGGGCTAATTCTTCAATAGTCAGATAAAACTTACCTGGAGACTAAATTCCATGCTATCGCTGTAAATCATCAATCAGACAGTGACACATCAGTTTTATTCTCCAGTTAGGTTTTATCTGACTATTAAAAAATCTGGTCTAAGAAATGTTGCGTTAGCAAACAAAACAATCAAAATAATTACAAAAAAAATTATAATTTAATAGTTTCTGTGAAGTTTTATGAGTATAATTAAATACTTACTTATCATACATTATTTCACCATATTGTGTAAAGAAGCCATTAATAAAAATGATTAAAATAAGAGAAACAATAACGTCTATATTATTTACTTTTCCTTTATATGTAGTTATGCCACATTTATAATTTCTTATCATGCTTGTTATTATAACTTACTGTTTATGTATGTCTATAATAGTATTTATTTGAGTATCATATATTCTTTAAGTTTATTATTATTATGTATACATTGTATATTAATATTTGATTAGCACCTACTACCCATCTTAATTTATCCTTCGGCATTCTTTCCAATATAGGTTGCTTGGAAGAAATTCCTATCAGCAATAAGGCCGCCAATCTTCTATTGTAACTGTTGTGCCTGATTGTTTTCTGGTGTGTACAATAAAAAATATTCTTATCTTATCTTATCTCTTTATTTCTACCGTATTTTGTCAAGCTCTCCTAATACTTCATGATACTTACATTATCGTAATTAAGTAGGCAAGTGAGTAATTTCCAGGATGAAAAGTATCCTTTTTTTTCCGAGTTTTTCCCGAACTTCAGACAATTTTTTTAATGACTTGATTAGAAATGTATAGTTTTCAGATTTATCCCTGACGATATTACTTGCCAACTTTCATAGTTCTTGGTCAACGGAAAGAACCCTATCAATTTAGATTCCCTTGAGTGTCGAAATATACGCTTTTTGCGGCATAAACGGCTGTATCTTTTTTTTATGTTAACATAGAATTTTATTTTTCTCACATCTTTAAGGGACTGCAAGGGTCTTGGCAGACAGACGGACGGACGGACGGACAACAAAGTGATCCTATAAGGGGTCTGCTCTTCCATTTGAGGCGCAAAACCCTAAAAAGAGAGGTGTGATAAACCATTTTCATTTTCTTACTATAATGGCCATTCTTGATCATATTACTCGTTTCTAAGCTATTATGCACTTCATCAGACTAACAGATCATACTTGGAAAGTGAAAGTGAAAAACATTTATTTCCATTGTAACACAAAATAAAACAAATTTACGGAGAGACGTACCCAATACAATCATACCGAACCCAATTACTACAACAGAAAAAGGCTGCAGCTCAGCAAAATGCTAGTCAAAGGTGACTAGCGCTGGTTTTCTGCTGCACCTGCAATTGGCAAGTTGTCATTGTAAAACTATTCAACATCTTCTAAAAACTTGCCAAGTTTGGTGTGTAAATTTAAAAGTTATACCTACAATTTTTCCTTATTTATTATAACACTGCTAATTCTGCGAAGACAAGGAACTTAGCAAGTTCAATTCATCATCAACTCATTATGTCCCCACCGAGGGGCACGGGTCTCTTCCCTGAGGAAGGTATAGGCCATACTCCACCACGGGGGCCAAATCCGGATTGGTGGAGGCTTGTAGACTAGTGGCTCGTCTACTGTCAGAAGTTGTCAAGCCGCCCTAAGGCCTCTGACTTGGCTTAACGACTGCCATCTATCGACGGCAGCCGGCACCAACAGCTTAACGTGCCTTGCGAAGCACGGAACCGCTCGGAAAAATGCCACTAGCGTTAGGCATAGACGGCGACCCATCCATGCACTGAACGCGCCCTGTGTTGCTTAACATTCGTGATCGTTTATGGTCACTCAGGCAGCCGGGGCTACGAGCGAGTTCAATTATATATTAAGTATTTTTTGGGACGAGAAGTTGGAGGTTTTTTTTTACAATTATGTCTTGATATTAGACACAGTGCGTGCATGCAACGACTACAATAATGAATGTTGATGGAGCGAAAGAGGGTCTTCAGGATCGTGGCAAGTGGCAAAACCTGGTCTGCCTACCTCTCTGGGATACATGCGTGAGTTTATGTGATGTGTGTAACTTCAAATTACTCTCCTGTTAAGTTGCACTTTTGCTGTTACGCTCATTTACTCTAGGGCCGTCGAAATGTAAGCCAAATGTGGTGTGTAGTTTGCCAAATGTGGTAGAGATTCAGTTTTTTGAATACTTAATACTTGACAGTCCCTTTAAGGAGTAGATAAGAGCCGAGTCTATGCCTCCCATGTGCCCTACTGGTTTGTAGGCTCCATTTCATAACAGAAAAACGGACTTAAAAACACTAGAGCACTAAAAAGTTAGAAATAATTGATATACATCATGTAGGTATTCTTTGAAGTCGGTGCCCAAAATATATGTACTGTTCATGAAACTCTTAAATTATTTCTAACTTTTTAGTGCTGTACTGTTTTGAACTCGGTTTTAATTTTTTATAAAATTTTTTAGATTTTTTCAATTTTTTGTGCGGGAGAAAAAAAATCAAGTCTCTTATAACCATAATTTACCCCACCTACTACATTCTTTTCTTTAATCTGTAGAATTCTAAATGACCCGATCTACCACCATAACAATGGTTTTTAATTGTTCTTTTCAAAGTAATAATCTAACAGGTTAAAATTTGAAGTTTTCAATTTCTATCTCTGAAAGTCTTCACCAGAACATCACCAAATTACCCTGGGGCTATATTTTTTGAAAGATATGCATATTATTAAAGGAGGGGCCCTGTTAGGCCTTATTTACTACTGTCCATTGTACAGTTCCGTTCTCCACCTCTGAAAGTCTCCATCAGATCTTCGTCAAATTAAAATGGGACCAATGGGACGTTATATCTAATCGAAATTTGACGGAGTTATGCGAGAACATAGCAAAAAAAAAAGGAATGTACGCGTCGAAATGAGAACCTCCTCCTTTTTTTTTTGGAGTCGGTTAAACACTACAATTCATGGTTTACTATGACAAGTAAATATACATTACAAGCGGATTAACCAACAGATTAACGAGTAGAAGGACTAACGACTAATCAATTACCAGGAGACGGGCAGCAGCGTTTTCCTGAGATTCCAACCGCATACTGCGATCGCCAACCCGCCTGCCAAGCGTGTCGATTGTGGCAAAACCCCTCATGGTTATGAAAACCATGAGGGAGGCCTATGTCCTGCAGTGGGCGTCAAATGGCTGATGATGATAATGATGATGAAGACTAACGGTCTTATTATAAAAAAACTATTCCTTACGTTCTTAAATGTAATGTAACTAAAATTCTTCATACAAAAGTCGATTTATATGGCGACTTAAGTGACATATAAGAAGTGTTACAAGTCGTCCTAACTTTGAATTGTAGTTTTATGACATGAGGCGATATTATTGAGGTTCAAATTGAGAATCGAACGTAAACCTCTGTTGGTAGACTCTCACCACTATACCAAGAATACAGACAGTTCAAAGTCATGCAGCTATTGGATCCTACACGCAAAGCTGTAACCAAAATGCATTAGCATAAGATGAATAGTCTCAAACAAACAAAATAACAATAGGAATTGTAAGAGGCTAACGACATATGTGTTGAAACCATAGTTTGCAATCTTGCTGGCAAAGAGTGTTCCGACTCTACTCTGTTTGTCTGCCCGTCTCCGTCATCCGTCTGTCTGTACGACTAGGTATCTGTTTTATCTGTCCGCGTAATAGGTACCATTTTTTTGTGATAGGGAATAGTTGTTTGTTTAATTGGAATATGCGGTGTCCTAACCTAACAAATAATAAAAAAAAACCGGACAAGTGTGAGTCGGACTCGGCCGCCGAGGGTTCCGTACAAATTGGTAGGTACTTAAATATTATAAATAGTTCAGGAATCGAGTCTCGCAGTTTTTTCCGAGCTTTTCCCGAATTTTCCCGAGCTTTTTCAGAAAACTACTATTTTGCCCTGTACTTGTAATATAAGACGATATTACTTGCCAAATTTCATAGTTCTAGGTCAACGGAAGGTACCCTATACATTTTGATACCCTTGAGTGTCGAAATATACGTTTTTTGTGGCATGAATGGCCGTATATTTTTTACGTTAGCTTAGAATTTGGATTTTTTCGCAGCTGCAAGGGGCTGTAGACCTGAGTACATATATTTTTAATTTCAACTCGATACCTCTACGCGTTCCCAAGATAAAGGGTCTTGACAGACAGACAGACAGACGGACGGACGGACGGAAGGACGGACAACAAAGTGATCCTATTTAGGTTCCGTTTTTTCCTATTGAGGTACGGAACCCTAAAAATACAAAAAGCCATCAATGAGTAGGAGTCGCCATACAAAAAAGTTTTGGTGTTTTAGATCTATTGTTTGAAATCGGCCAACGACGAGTCGCGCATCGAGGGTTCTGTACCATACACTATAATATGTCGTAAACGGATAAACCTTAAAACTCGAAATAAAAATTTTAACGGATATTTACTCGTTTACCTTTCCATTTTACAATTTTCGTCGATTAAGAGATTCTTATAGTGCGCGAAATTGGGGTTATTATTTGATGCTAGCTGACCCGGCAAACGTTGTTTTGCAATATTCATTAGCCTACGAACTATTCACAGACCTACAAAATACACAAAAAAAATAAAAAAAATCAGTGAATCCTCCTCCGAAAGAGTTCGAAAACAAGCACTGATTATAAACAAATATTACAAATAAATTATACTATAATTATGTATTTTATTATTATTATAATTATTATGAGCCGTAAATAAAAATAAATAAATCTGAGCCACCCAAACATATTAATTATTTGTACGCACAACCAATATAGTTTTAATGCGGTATCGCACCCGGCGCAACATCGTCGCAAGATCGTGTTATTCTCTGACAGTTAAAAGTGAAGAATTTGACAGGATTTGGTGCGCATTTTAAATATGATTTTGTGTTTTTATGACAAAAACGATGATGCGATAAAATTCTTTGTGATCGCTGGCCATATTGCAAACACAGTTTGATTAGTTTCCCGTAAGGGGGCACAGGTCTTCAAACGTAGAGTCCGTACCACTACTGACGTTCATTGAATTAAGACATTTTCGTTCTTATGTCAAAATGGACAAGGTCTTCTCCGTGGGGCATGAGTGATGGCGCGTGTTCTACCGCCTCATTCGAACTAAACTTTTTTACTTTTTGTTAAAAGTAAGCTAACAATACGAATAACATAAAAAAAAATCCGGTCGCAGTTCCGAAACATAAAAATTTGGCCTCCATTTGTGCGGTGCTGAAAAAACCAATGTTTTCTAACAATATATAATGTTTTTTGGCTATATTTCGACAATTCTTTTTTCGTTCAAATAGATATAACGTCCCATTGGTCCCAATTTAATTTGGTGAAGATCTGATGAAGACTTTCAGAAATGGAGAATGGAATTCTTCAATGGACAGCAGGTTAATAGGGCCCATCCTTTAGGAATATCCGTATGTTTCATAAAATAGCGTAAAAGTAGTCGCAAGATAATTTGGTGATGTTCTGGTGAAAACTTTCGGAGATGGAAATTGAGAACTTCAAACTTTAAAGCAACGAATTAAGTAGGGTTGATTGTGTTTATAAGGGACTTGTTTATTTTTTTCCCACACCCCCACTAAAAATTGAAAAATAAAAAAAATTAAGTAAAAAATAAAAACCGACTTCAAAACACCACAGCACTAAAAAGTGAGAAATAATTTAAAGGAATACCTTTAAATTAGAAGTATGTAAGTATACAAATTATTTGTCACTTTTTAGTGCTGTGGTGTTTTGAAGTCGGTTTTTATTTTTTTATTTAAATTTTTTATGCAAATATAAACTATGTATGATTATTCGTGGTGGGTGGTACATAATACTTAAAGAGATAAAGTTTTTGTGTCTCTAGAATGTTATTACGTTTCGAGATATAGTGAATGTTTACTTCTGAGTCTTCTGACCCTTTTATTGTAAATAATACTTTATACTTTATTGCACACATAAAATTACACGAATAAAACAAAACATTTACAGAATTAAAAAGTGTACATGGCGAGCTTATTTAATAGTTTATTCAGTTCTTTCATCACCTTTAAATATCTGCAGTACTAATTTTACTTACATTGCATTTGCAGTTTCGTGTTAGTAAATCAATTAAGAGACTTACAAAAAGAGACACAATTTTGCACACCGTATAACCCGGTGGAATTATTTAGGCACATTGCAATGTGCCGATTCTCATGCTTCCCACCCAGATAAAGATATACACTGACTGGTTCTTCATAACCTGGTTAAATGTATCCGTCATTGTGGTAAAACCATTGTTTAATGACCTCACAGCTTATGGTGATTTTATTAGCCCCCCATGGACTTAAGCGTGATGTTATGTAGCCTATATGTCACACGGGAACCTAAGTTATAATTCTGGTGAGTTTTACTTCATTCCGTTCAGTGGTTTTTGCGTGATGCGCGCACAAAGAAACAGAGTGAGACAGACATCATATGAAACAGAGACCATATTTATAGATTTATTATAGTGTATAGAAGATTGGGCGTTAGTATTTGATATCAATTTCAACTTGATCGCTCAATCCGTTTCTGAGAAATAGAGTTTTGACAGACGCCTAGACGGAGGAACGGACAAGAAAGTGATCTTATAAGGAACCCTTATCGTTTTCCCTTTTGATTTACGGAACCCTTAAAATCAACATTCAATCGAGTGAACCACCTCAAAATAAATAAATCTAAGAAACAACAATATATTTATAAATTTAATTACTCCGAATCTCTCTTGTCTCTACCATCTATACGCAGATGACCTGCAACTTTATAGGCTGTCCAGTTCAAGCGATCTTTGTCAAGCCGTCTCGGGTCTCAACGAAGATCTGAGTCGGATTCAGAGGTGGTCTGATCGTTTCGGCATCGCCGTCAACCCCTCTAAATGCCAAGCGATCATAGTTGGGAGCTCGGGGCAGCTTGCCAAGGTGGATTCTACTTCTCTCAACCCTTTGGTTTTTAATGGGTGCCCTATACCATTCCTGCCAACGGTAACTGATCTCGGCCTCGTCATCGATCAGAAGCTCTGTTGGGATGCGCAGATTAAGGCGGTATCGCAGAAATTCTATGCTTCCCTCCACCCCTTACTCCGTCTGAAAAACTTTCTCCCGATTGACATTAAGATTTCCCTTGTCAACTCCCTTCTCCTCCCGATTCTGGACTACGCCGATATTTGTTATCTTGACCTTTCACAGGAGTATCTTAACAAACTCGATCGCTTGCAGAATACCTGCATCCGTTTCATATTTGGCTTGCGCAAATACGACCATGTGTCGGCATTTCGCGCCAGGCTAAGATGGCTCCCCATTCGCGTTCGGAGAAATGTTAGGATTCTCTGTAGTCTATACTCAATTCTCTATCATCCTAATGCCCCCCAATACTTAAAGTCCCAATTTGATTTCTTGTCTAGCACTCATAGCAGACCACTCCGATCTTCTCAGAATCATCTCCTTAGTACCCCTTCTCACCGCTCTGGTTTTGTCTCAAATTCATTTTCTGTTACAGCTGTTCGACTCTGGAACGCCCTTCCTGAAAGCATTCGTAAAGCCCCATCTCGGAATGCTTTCAAAGTCCTTGTCCGCAAACACTTTCTCGACATGTGTTACCCCGAGCCCCCCTGAGCCCTCGCGAGGAGGATCTCGGCTGTGTAATTGCAATCTCACTACTATCTTTCTTCCTTACATATTTATATCTACTTATGTTGCTACAGTTTATATGTGTATATTATATATATTATATGTTTATTTATATTATATATTATATGTTTATAGTATAAATATTTACTTATTTATTGTTGAGTATTCGTCTTCTTATGTAATTTTAGTTAAAGTTATTCGTTTTATCCATCTACTTCGTATGCCTACCAGTTAATTTCTTGCACCTCCTGTGGTTGACTGGTAGAAAATGCTTATAGCATTAAGTCCGCCACATTGCCATTGTATTTTTTTTACTTATGTGCAATAAACGTATTAATAATAATAATATACAAAAGTCTTGGTCTTATAATGTCTTGGGGACACAGAGTGGGGATATTCCCAACTTATTGACCTTTGGTGTGTGACATCAGTAGTACGTAATGTGTATTGACTCTCAAACATGTTTTCATCAGCATGCTTAGCATGAACGTGATAAACGGATTGATACATCGGTAGATCACTAGCCTTACATTCGGTAGGTCGTGGGTACGAATCCCGGCATACATGCCGAATGAGTTCGTTTTCTAATTTGCGTACTTTTGTAAATTTGTAGTAGCAATACCACTCGCTAAGGATGAAGTAAAACATCGTACGAAAACCAGAGTGTCTTACCCCCGGTTTTTCGTACGCTAACAATCTGTTATCTACAGTTGACTGCCGACAGTTTTTCTTTGTATCAGATAAGAATATTCTTTATTGTGCCAGGAAAAAACACAAACATGAAATATTTACAAAAATGTAGTACAATTGGCGGCCTGTTCTTTGGCCAATGTTAACAGTCGATTAATCTATTTCTAAGTTAGGGCCTGTGCCACAATGGGGAACAAGTCCTGTGATACAATAGAAACAAGGGTTATTGCAGAAAAAAGTATTTATGTAGAGGGTGGTATAAGTAACTAATATATAAAAATCTCGTGTCACAGTGTTATCGAACTCCTCCGAAACGGCTTCACCGAGTTTTATGAATTTTTTTGTTTATATTTGGCAGGTCTGAGAAAAGGTTTAGGCTTATTAATATGGCAAAACAACGTTTGCCGAGTCAGCTTGTGATAATAAAGTAATAATAAAATTATTATATATATTCTGCTTAGAGAATTTGAATGGACTCTTTTACCAGCTTGGCACAAGCTACAGTTATTAGGTATTCACCAAATTTATGCCCTCAACGTTGCCCTAAATAATATATACCTACTTCTATTCTCTAAATTGCATCTGTTCAGAGGAGAAATAAGTAATCCATCGTTAAACCTTTCTACTAACGTGCGTCTCTGTTTTGGACAGTGAACTTGTAGGTGAATATGAATAATGTATTACACAGAACTACCTAGACTGGAGAATGACTTGACTTTCGATTAATTTCGTTAGAATTAATTTAACTTTAAATGGAAACGTTTTCAATTCCACAATTAAAGAAGATCTCAAGAAATCTATAGAGGCATTCGAGATGTGCTCAGCTCCCTGCTCGCGGCAGAACGAGAGAGGCAGAAGCTTGGAAGGTGGCTTACTACCTAGGTATAAGATTTTTTAAAAATACACCATCAATTTTGGGTGGTTTGAAAGAAATGAACGTGCCTGACACTAATGAATACGCGTTTGTTGTTTTTAAACCGCCAAAAATATCTCGATATAAACTCGAATCTATTAGAACCATTAGTACCCCTCCAGGGTCCGCGGGTCATTGTTCTGTTAGACGGAGAGGCGGTACTAATAGTTCGCGCATTTTTTTTAACAAGATTTTCCAACTCGAAACAAGATTTCTCAACAGTTTTTTCTATTTACCTACGTCTATACATAAAATTAATAGTCAAAATAGGTGCCATTTTTAATTACTAATTACATAACCGCGGCTTTCAAACCACCCAGATTTAAGCCAGTACAATACTATAAATATGCGGCACTCATTAATGTAAACAATATAGCACTGCACTGGCTTGACTTAGCGTGGTGACTACAGTAAACTATTTCTGTCTGTAACCATTATTATTATTAATAAAGATGTGACACCCAAGAAAGGTCGGTTTTCCATTTTATGGTTCCGTACCCAAAGGGTAAAAACGGGACCCTATTACTAAGACTTCTCTGTCTGTCTGTCCGTCCATCCGTCCGTCCGTCCGTCTGTCTGTCACCAGGCTGTATCTCAAGAACCGTGATTGCTAGAGAGTTGAAATTTTCACAGATTATGTATTTCTGTTGCCGCTATACCAAAAAATTATAAAACAAAATAAAATAATTATTTAAGGGGGGCTCCCATACAACAAACGTGATTTTTTTTGCTGTTTTTTTATCTTTGTATCTAATGTTGTATAGATAATGGTACGGAACCCTTGTCGTTACAGTTATCGTCCAATGTGAAACCATCCATTCTACAAATCCTACAAATTGTTATGATGGGCAAAAGTCGTTGGCAAGACGAGTAGCGTAGACCTAAGAAAGAAACCCAGTATAGGTAGCAAGACTAAAATGTCAGAATTTCACAATAATAATTACATACTACATAAACTCACGCCTGTATCCCCGGAGGGGTAGGCTGGGATCAGGGTTTTCGACTACACACCATGGGTCGGGATCACATCCTTGGTCGGGATACTGGGTTTGCCATTTGAAAAATAATTTACTGAAACACTGGAAGTAGCGACGCTTATATGACATTTTAGCGCCACAAAACTCGCGAATCGCACAGTCATGCTGTCTGTGCCGGTCGAGAAACTGATTGAGGGACTAGGTTGGCAAGTGCTGACGGTATGATAGCTAATTGCCAACAAGTGCTGACAATATGTGGAACTTGATTGATAAGGTACTATCGACCGTATTTGAACCTTTTCCATGCTCTCTATTCAGTAGTTACTATTAGTGATGGACAGAGGATTGTTCTCCTATGACCTGATCTGAAAGTTGATAAATGACGTCTTCGTTCAATTGATTATGCTGAGTGCCAGTTTCTGAATTGAGAATTTCACTGAGTAAATAGTTAACTGCAGTGCTGTCTCTTCGAATTTCTCAGAGAAGAGCGTGACAGAACGTTACTTAAGTATTTTCTTAGTGAAATTTTCAATTCAGAAACCGGCCCTAAAGGCTTTAATCCATAACTTCCAAAAATTCTGTGTCGTATAACAGTCACAAAGACGTTTTATGTCGTAGCTATAAGCTTGTCGTGTAGGTAAGAGCATTGAATAAAAGTATTGAAAACGTTTAAGGGGTGCGAAAGTGCCCCCAATTATCCGACTAAACAGTCGTACAATTCTGACATAAAGGTTGTGTTGTGACAACGCATTCAATGGGCCATTGTCGCATCCGATAAACGATATGCCATTAAAAACATAACTTGTAAAAAACCGAGTCTCGCAACTCAGTTCTTCTACCGTAAAAATTTGTGAGATCTACGTAATACCAAGTTGGTTAATTTATTGAATAAATGGATTATTCATTCTTCGCGGGATTTTGGTACAACTTCGTAAGACGTGTCCCATTCTTGTTTTTCATTCAGTTGACCATTTTAAAAGTTACCTTTGAACATAATTATGTCTTAAGTACCTATTATTTAATTTTTCCTTGATTTATACAATAAATACTAATTGTATTCTAAATTTGAAGCTTCTACGTCTGCTAGAAGTGCCCTAGAGTTTTGATGATCGGTCAGTCAGTGAGTGAGTGAGTGACAAAATTAAGAACTTTGACTAGTCATAATTCTTAAACTACTCGTTCAAATTGAATGAAATATACCGTGTTTACACAATGCCTGCTTAGTTACTGAAAATTCAGGCTTCTAGTTTTATCCACAACGAAGCTATAAGGGCTCGAAAATGGCCTGAACTGCTTCGAGAAAAGGGATGGTACGCCGTGCCGCTTTTTCGCTCGACTTGGCGGGGACACTACCTTACCCCCAGATCAATACTCTTACACGACTAGCTTCTACGACGAAAAAAACGTCTTTGTGACTATTATTATATGCTACACAGAAGTTAGTTGGGAATATATTGAATTTACTGCTGTTGCTGTTGACTGTACTATCCTGTTCTTTTCTTTGGCCTTTGGGCTCTGATGTTTATCTTATCTGCAAGGTGTTCGCAATCATCACTGTAAAAATTTATAAATTGTTGCAACCAAAATTATACTTAGTGTGTAAAAAGAGATTAAGATAAAAAATCGAAATATGTTTCATTAAATCGTTTCCGATAAAGATAACTAAGAATCGTGCTGTACAGTAAAAATCGTGAGTTTATAATTTAAAAAGTGCTAATTACTAAAAACAATGGATTTTGTACGAAGCTTTCATTTCATACGTTGGTCGCCTATTACTCGTTAACTTGTAAAGCATACTTACTTACGTACTTAGCCGTAATAGATTTCCTTTTACGTTCATTGTAATGTGCTACTACCCAGAATGTTTTCACATTTCAACAATCTACCGTTAAGCCAGGAGGGGGAGGGAGGAGGGACGCCCTACTCGGACAAAAATTTGCGCTTTAAAGCTTTATATTTCGCAAACGGAACCCAAAATCAAAAAATGATCTTTCTACTCCCACAATATTTAAAAGACCAACCCACGACGATACCCCACATTGCTGCAGGCGAGAAAAAAATTGCATCCCTAATTTAGGTGTAGAGGGGTACCGTAAAAAAAAAAAAAAAATTAGATTTTCTATCGTTTTGTGTCGGCGTGATTAATATGTAGGTAGTCTATGCCAAATTTCAGCTTTCTCGTACTCGCATCGTGTTTATGTGTGAGAGCCCTTACTTATGCAGTCGCACAGACGGTGACGCACGCACGCACGCTAGTGCCTGGCCGGCTCACGTGGACATCACGCTTTCATCCGCTGGCGGGGGACTTTCGCCTGGGCGCCTGACTACCAATACAGAGGTTCGACTCCCACGGCTTTGTACAAATGACCTCAGTCTGGGTGCATTTCAATGTTTGTGATTTCCTCGCCTGGCTACCATAGCACAGGGTATCCCAGTTTGGGACCGGGACAAGTGTTTTGTTGTGTGGAAGTTACAGTGTTAGCCTAACGGTAGGTAGATTATCGGCATCTACTACCTACGAATAAAAAAACCATAGAAGAAGTATTTCTTCCCAAAAAAATCACTATCGAAAACGGCCCCTGTCCTCTCGATTAGTCTGTACTTACCAATAAAATGAGCGCAAGATGTGCTGTGGAGTAAATCAATCTGTGATTCGTTCATTCTGTGCGCCGTGCGTGACGACGTGAACGTTGATTGGGCTATAGTAAATGACAGCGTAACATATGATTGGTTTCATACAAAAAAGTCGGACCATTGACTTCATGATGTTACAATCCGTCGAAATATCTAGGTACCTCGCAAGATGGCGGTCTGGCGGTGGCAGGTGCATAGATATTTTGTCGGGTAATACTGAACTCGTTCCGATGGGTAATATAATTGAAGCCCCGCCCGCCTTCCCACGATTGAACGTGGGGTATCATTTTTAGCGCTAGTTAGACATCTATGTTTTTAACTATAACTATGGCATCTACTCATTAAGTCAATAGGTATTATCTTTAACCTTCAAGTACGTACTGAACATAAATATTCCAGGAAGAAAAAAATAATTTGTCAGTACTCAACTTCATTTAATCATAAACGCTGAATACTAATAACCTTGCTAATAACCTCTGACTCCAGTTGAACGTTTATCTAGACAAGTAAAACCAGTCGGCGCGAACGAAAAGGAAAATGCATGTTGCTTCCATTGTTCTAAAGTGCGAAAGAGATCGAATGGGCGCTGTCAGTGTCAGCAGCACCTCAGTGCTCGAAGACTGAGCAGTGATTTATTCGTTCTCTAATTCCCAGTTTCCCGTAAATTAACAATCTAACCCGACGAATTGAGAACCTCCTCCTTATTTGAAGTCTGTTTAAAAACTGGGGGTTTGAGGTCGATACATAGCGACCTAACCATGGTCAAAACACCCATGCGTCCTGATAACAATCAGGTCGATACACCAAATCCTAATGCAAAACCACTGGATTATTGGGTATCCAAAATCCCGACGTAGGCTCGGACAATTAGGAGTGGCCATTCAAACCAGCTTTTGTACCAAGAAGCGAATCACCAAACGCTCTCCTTTCCTTCATTCCAGATCTTCCGCCCGGCGTTTCAGTGGAGGAAGTCGAGATTCCTGTCCCGTGGGGCCACGTCGCGGGGCGGTGGTGGGGCCCACGCGACCAGCAACCCCTCATCGCTATCCACGGTTGGCAGGACAACGCTGGCACTTGGGACAACCTCATACCCCTTCTACCAGTCAACACATCAGTGCTTTGCATTGACTTACCGGGTCACGGCCTCTCCAGCCAGTACCCAAATGGCATGCACTACTATATATTCTGGGACGGAATTTCTCTGCTAAGGAGGATCGTGAAACACTTCAATTGGTCCAAAATAAGCCTGATGGGCCATTCTTTAGGCGGCGCTTTGAGTTTTATGTACGCGGCGTCGTTTCCTAATGACGTAGAAAGGATTATTTGCATAGACATAGCCAGTCCAGCTGTGAGAGCGCCCGCGCATATGGTTAAGACGACCGGTTGGGGCATCGATAAGTTTCTGGATTACGAAACGTTGACATCCGACAAGATACCCTGTTACGAGTACGAGGAGATGATAGACATAGTCTGCGATGCATACAAAGGTTCAGTCTCGAGAGAGAACTGCAAGATATTGATGAAACGCGGAATGACGCCGGCTCCTGTCAAGGGGAAAAAGGGTTACTATTTCAAGCGCGACCCTAGGCTTAAGATCGCTGGCCTGGCGATGATGTCAATAGAGACTGCTCTGGAGTACGCTAAAATGGTTAAATGTAAGGTGCTAAACATTCGGGCGGTTCCCGGGCAAAAATGGGAGATGATAGAGTATTATTTTGCAGTGATAGAAAAGATGAAAGAAACGGCAGATGTGCATTACCACGAGGTTGAAGGTACACATCATGTGCAGCTGGATGCGCCTTTAAATATAGTCCATATCATAGAAGAGTTTTTAGAAATGTTTTGAGGAGCAGAGATACGTTAGGCTCGTTCAGAGTATAAAGAGTTGCTCAAAGGGTTTTCATTCTTGTAACCATGCTGCCACTTTGTACAAAAAAGGATTACGCGTGTATTTATCTAGTAGGTAAGGGGAGACAGCCGAGTAGTATATGCAACTCTTTGTAATCTGGACAGGCCTATTATTAGTCAGATTATTTTCAACATTATTCCAGTTATTATGATGTTTGTCGATTAGTAAAGGGGAAACATGACATGAGAAAACGTCATTGAGCTCAAGTGTGGTAGTTTCCTACTTTCTGTTTAGTAATTATCATTGAAAATGACGAAAAAAATATATTGAGTGAATGTGTGGAAGAGCCGGTAAGGGACGACGCAGGCGGACATACTTCGACCAAATAGGGGATGTATTCGCAAAGGGCAAAATAAAAAGTACCCGAAACCGGCGTGCGTGCTTGCAACGGCTTATGAATGTTGATGAAGCGAAAGAGTTCGTCAGGATCGTGGCTATTGGCAAATCTTGGTTTCTGCCTAGCCCTCCGGGATACAGGCGTAAGTTTATGTAATGTAATTATAGATAGATAGATAGAGAACACTTTATTGCACAACCAGGTGAAAATACTACAAATAATTTCTTATATCTAAGTAGTGGTATACAATTAGCGGCCTTATCGCTTAGAGTGATCTCTTCCAGACAACCTTTGGATGGAGTGGATTGTAATGACCATTAAAACAATGTGAAAGCTCGTTTACATTTGTGTAAACGATGTAGGAAATGTACGGTTTATGTACCTGCAGTCGACAGCACACAAACTTTAATATGCGTGCACTCTACTCGGTTAAGTTGCGGGCGTATTTATAACAAAATTGTAAAAGTCAATAATCAATCGACTGTACATTAAACTAGTAGGTTTAAAACCTCGCTTGTTCATGTGATTTTGAACTCTAACACTGCATGGTCATGGTAGGATTTAGGTTGAGCGATGGCTTTAGATAAATTGGTTTATCCTTGAAATCGTTATCGTCATTTATGACAGCGAATGTCGTTAAGTTATGATTGCATACATTTCAATTGTACAATATGTATCAGTATTACAATCAGTCATGATCATGATATAGAATGCATAAAACTCCCTTCATCATCCTCATCAGCCATTTGACGCCCACTGCAGGACATAGGCCCCCTTCGTGGTTTTCATAACCATGAGGGGTTTTGCCATAATCGCCACGCTTGGCAGGCGGGTTGGCAATCGCAGTATGCGGTTGGAATCTCAGGAAGACGCTGCTGCCCGTCTCCTGGTAATTGATTTCCTTAGTCGCCTTCAACGACATCCACGGAAGGAAATGGAGTGACGCTATTCTTAATCCGGCGCCACACGGAATCTCACGAAAACTCCCTTCATCATCATCATCATCAACCCATTATGTCCCCACCGAGGGGCACGGGTCTCTTCCCTGAGGAAGGTATAGGCCATACTCCACCACGGGGGCCAAGTCCGGATTGGTGGAGGCTTGTAGACTAGTGGCTCGTCTACTATCAGAAGTTGTCAAGCCGCCCTAAGGCCTCTGACTTGGCTAACGACTTGAAAACTCCCTTATGGCCATTTAACTTTCTGAATGTCACCAAAAACCGTAGTGTGCTCCGAAAACACTGTAGCTATGATACATCTAGGGGAACAAGAAACGATATTGTGCGGTCGATATATATTTCAGTGCCGGTAATGTAACTGACTAGTCTGCACACATCTGAAATCGACTGTACGTTGTTAAAAGCGCTACGCTGTGGGATAGACTACAATAGAGAATGTACGAATATTTGAATCGTGTGATTTTCAAACGACACATGTCCTTTCATTACAACTTTGCAGGAAATAGAAAAAAACTATTTTATTCAAATACTAATATCTACAACAGCAATATTTTAGCATATTATATTGATTTCTGTATGAATATTTCAATTTTTTTTGTAATGTAAATCAATAGGTAGGTGTAAATAATTAAAAAAAAAATGGGCAAGTGTTATTTTAAAAACACATGTGACTTGTGTTGTTTTAAAGTCACACGATTCATTTGTGTAAGGCTGCTCTTACGTCGAGCGTGCGGTCTTGCTCGCACAATTGAACTTTTTTAAATATTGTAATAGTATGAGTAAACTTTTGATAAGTGTGGTCTGAGGGTTTGATGGATAATTAAATTAAATTGCTAATATTCAATGCGTATTTTTCTTATACTGTACTTAATACGGTTAAATATTATAATAATTTTGGAAACAACTTTTCTTTATTAGAAACTACGTATAGGAAAAGAAAAATATGTTCAAAATGTCAGCCCACATTTATCAAAAGTTTACTCTTATTATTACAATCACTAAAAAATGTTAAATTGTGCGAGCGAGACAGCATTCTCCACGTAAGAACAGCCTTAAATGCATAACGTGTCGGTCCAACCGTTTATTTTACCTTTGACAGCGCAATTTAGTGATGTTCTATTATTATTATTATTATTAAATCCTTTATTGCATATAAAACAGAAAGTTTTTCACATAGGCGAGCTTAATGCTACTTAGCATTATCTACCAGCTAACCTAAGTTTTGATGAGAGCATTATCAGGTATTGCAACTTACTATGAAGTTACCGATTCGTTTTTTTATGATAATCAATATAAATTATGTTGAAGTCTTAATCGATTGATGGTATTGCAATTTTATTTTGATATTTTTGTAGTTTGCCTATATGAGCGTGATAAACTAAAAACTACCCTACGGTTTTCATATTAATTTTTACTTGTAATATTTAAACCTCATTGCTTATAGCTCATAAGCAGCCTATATACGTCCCACTGTAGGGCACAGGCCTTCTCTCAGAGAGAGAGTTTCTTATAGTATAGATCTTTGTAACAGGATAGGTTTAATACTCTTCGCTACATAATGTACTCGTTATAATATTGTAGCGAAACACGTCGCATCACTATTGTGAAAAAATAAAAGTGTCCATGAAGTGTTGCATTTTTCGCCTACGGGTTTACTGTCAAATAGATAAGGAACTTCATGGGTTTGCATATGTCAAAAGTTAAATAAACGGTTGGACCGTTTAGTAAACAACATCGCTCAAGTTGAAAGACTGTTTTAAAATTTGAATGCCATTGGGTGCAGATTTTAAGCGCGCATCAATCAACCTATAAGATTCAAGCATTCAGACTAATCAGCCGCCGTAATGTGACTACGCCTACGGGTTTACTGTCAAATGTGACACCGCGCAAATATTTTGTCTGGAACACCGCAGAAATTGTTTACGAAATTAAAAAGTTTTTTGTCTCTCCTGTAAAGTAGGGAAAAACGACTTGTGGTTGTTTGTTAGATATAGTAACTTATCGTAGCTTTGCAATTATCGTAGCTTAGCAAACCAAAAGTCGTCACAAGTACTGTAGTTTTCGTTTGCATATTTTTTGTTAGCATTGTTAGTGTGTAAGACAAGTTCCAATATTGGTACAGTTAATTTAGCACATCTATGTTCGAAACATAACATGTGATACAATGAGGCACTTCCGTGGAAACTAGACTGCAGTGATCGTTGTTTTACAAGTCTCAAAAATGGGACAAATCAAGTTGCTCCAATTGCACCTACCAATACGCATAAAACATTATTTTACAAGATAAATAAAAATTTAGAAATGCTTCATACGTTATGAGGTGCCACTCGCAACTTGTGGCGTCACAGTTTAGGCCCGATTTGTGAGGAGTATTTTTGTACCACGTGTCCAGAATAATTTTTTAACATGTTATGTTGTGAAAAATCTATCACGATTATTTATCTTTTAACACGGCATCTGACGAGATCAGAATATGTTTTCTTGCAAGTTCTCCATTAAATGCAGTTAGTATTGTACATGATTTTGTACTTTGTGTGCCTGCTGAGTTGGGCCTCATAAGGCTCTAGGTCGCCCAACGAGCAATAGCGAGAGCTATGTTAGGAGTTTCACTACGTGATCGAATCAGGAATGTGGGGATCTGCAGAAGAATCTGAGCTTCTGATATAGCTTGAAGAATTGCTCGGTTGAAGTGGCAGTGGGCGGGGCACATAGCTCGGAGAACTGATGGCCGTTGGGGCGAAAAAATTCTGACCCGGCGACCGCGGACCCGACGACGCAGCGTAGGAAGGCCCCCCACCTAACGACCTGGTTACAGTGGCGGGGAGTCGCTGGATGCGGGCGGCACAAGACCGGGAAGCTTAGAAAACCATGAGGGAGGCCTGTGTCCTGCAGTGGGCGTCAAATGACTGATGATGATCATGATGATGATGCCTGCTGAAAACCTGAATCCTCACAAGAAATCGTGACTCTTGTACTTTGCACATCTATATTTAAAAGAATCGTTTATTTTTATTCAGCGATTGTGATAATACAATGTGATGTTAAGAGTATAAAGGCGCTGACACATGTAGCGAATAATCAAGATACTATGAAACGAAATAATTTATGTTGCCATGGTGTACTCGTTACGTGTGAAAGTACTTTAACGTAAGGTAATCATAAGTTAATGTCGTATCTTTGTTATGCCTTTTCATTTCGCCGTTGACGTCAATTATTTGAAATGACGCGTGAAGTTATTATGTGTGATTTAATTCTAACGACATGTTTCACACGTTCACTGCAATGAACCCGCCAGCCGCATCTGTACAGTCGTGTGGCGGTGTGTATAAGTAGATCAGAAACTCAATCAATACAGGGAAGGGTACCCTTGCAATGCTCTGCAATGAAGGGTAATATGAAGAGTATACATATGGAAAAGTCTATGAAGAAGAAATGTGTGTTGTATGTGACGATCTTCTTAATGGCTCTTAATTAAGTTAAATTACTCTTCTTCTTCTAGCTTTCCTTCTAGCCAATCGGCGGTGGGCACGCGTGGTGATTAAGCCCATACTCTCTCTCCAAGAGAAGGCCTGTGCCCTACAGTGGGACGTATATAGGCTGCTTATGACATGACTTATTCTTTATCTTTAAAAAAAATCATAACTTCGCGGTCTCATTTTCCGTTTACTGTTTATTCCCTTGTTTACTTTCTTTCCACAAATTATACATTCAAATGTAAAAAAAAAGTGAATAAACGATACACTGCAACAGAAAGTACCCTTTGTAGAAAGACTGGAGCTCGAACTAGATCAAAGATCGGTATCTTAGGTTTCCAGTTAGTCCCTAGATCGCTAGAGCATGGTTCATGTAGTTATAGTTGCGAGCATAATTACAGCACCCACCCCCCAGTTTCTCGTATTTTAACACGCTGTTAATAATAATAATAATTTTTATTTGTCTCAGAAAAATCATAAAATGTGATTCTTAAATTAGAATTATGCTAGGTACATTTATCCAAAAGCAAATAAGAGCATCTGTTTGCTAAACTAGGCGTGAAGCGTGTATTTCAGCAAACAGACATGTTAATCTACTGTTAACAGCTATCAATTGACCAAAGTGCGTACAAAAAAAAACATTGACAGCTGTTAACAGTGGATTAATAGCTTGTAAGTGTACGAGAAACCGGGGGCCAGACAGACAAGTTGTTACCATGTTCCGAGCTAAAATCCGTGGAACTGAACTAAATTCGAATGACTGAATTCAAGGCAGCCTTGTAACTTGGTTATGCTGACGGGTTTGCCCGTCATAATTACGTAGCTTTAATTCAGGCACTTTGTAGTCAGATTACTTTAATTATGCTCCAAATTGTGCTTCTCGCAGGGAACGAAAAAAGGTTCTCTTGGCAGTGTTCCTGTTAACATGAAGTAGGCATTTCAGTCACTATGTGTAATTAGTCACAAATAAAAATGTAAAGACCATATGTATTTTTGCTAAAAATCATAAGAACGAATTATAAGTATTTATTTTTGTAACTGCATAAATAGCGGTTGCTTACCACGTAAGCTGTCAGTGTGTCTGAGACGAAGATTTCTTTAGAAAAAAATAGCAGTTTAAGTAGCGAGTTTTAGATTACTTTGTAGTTTACAAGGGTTTTTTTATTTATTTTATACAACATTACTAGTAAATTGAAGTGTTTTAAAAAAATACATTATTTTATTCTCTCAAGTAGTTCCATCGGTTTACTAATGTATTGCCAAAAATCGTTTCCCAAAGTATTACTTCCCAAACTATTTTCCGCAAATTATCACTTGGCAAAAAAACATTTCTCAAAACAACTTAAAGCAAATAAACAGTTAGCAAAAGTGATTATGGCAAGTTATTGTTTACCAAATAAATACTTGGTCAAAATTCATTTTACCAAGCATTATTCAGTCAAAAGTATCGTTTGGCAAAAAGTACCTTTCCCAAAATATTGAATGGCATATCATTTGATTACCAAATAAGTACTTGACCAAAATTCATTTTACCAAGTATCATTTAGTCAAATGTATCGTTTGGCAACAAATACTTTTCCCAAAATATTGAGTGGCAAATGATTTGCGTCCTAATTTAATAGAACATAGAATACAGATTAGAGTTTGATTATATTTCGTGATGAGGGTAGACTTTTTAAATTGTTAAGTGAGTAGCTGTCACATAGTAGGGATAACCGCTGGTCATTTGGTTGTATGTGGCATTCTTTAACGCATTGATTAGTTAATAGCGTAATAAGTGTTATTGTTATCATAGTTATAGTAATTACATATTTCTGTTTAAGTGCTAACAATGAGTGCATCTGAAGGTGACGACGAGTGTGAAAGTGTTATTTATAACAAAGGGCGTATAAAGTTGTGTAGGAATGGTTTTATTTATGAAAATAGTTCACATCACAAAGATAAATATTACTGGTATTGTGAATTACGGCGAGATAAAGTCAATCATTGCAGAGCATCTATGAGTACTATATTAAAGGATGAAAAGCATGTAGTACAGAAATGCAGCGAAAATCACAATCACGGTCCAGATCCTAGTAAACAATCTGTAAAGAAGTTTATCCAAAACATGAAAAAATGTGCTGAGTCCGGAATGAATGTTTGTAATATAATACAAACTAATAAAGCAAGCGTTCCTTCTTATGTAGTGGAAAGTTTACCATCGACTTCGGCTTTAAAGCAAACAATTTACCGTCACAGAAGGAATAATGACCATATAAAAGAACCCGATGATATATTTTTCGAGTTTTCGAGTCACTAACATCAATTAACGGTGAAAATTTCGTGTTAAAAGACCGTATATTTGACGAAACCAAACGAGTCGTACTAATGTCTACATTGAATTTGATGACCATTTTAAGCAAATCTGCTTATTGGATATTAGATGGTACCTTTAAAATTGCACCTGCATTATTTACACAACTTTACACCATACACGGTAACATTTTCAATGACAACCCAAAGACGTTTCCATTATGTTTTTGTTTAAGTACAAACAAGGACAAACGGACGTATGACGTCATGTTTGAATTAATAGTAGAATACGGACAGGAACATAACTTGAATATTAGCCCGAATGTCTGCATACTGGATTTCGAAAAAGCTAGTATTTCAAGCTTACGATCCAATTTCGAAAATATTACACTGCATGGATGTCTGTTTCACCTGGGACAAATAATTTACAGGTAAAAAAAATTCTTACTTAACCTACTTTCGGTTTTTGTCGCAGTTCGTTTTTGTGGGGTCGCAGTTCTAATCTAACTTAACCCACTTTTCTGGTAACAGTAGGTGTCTGTGGGGGGTCACAGTCCTAACCTAACCCACTTTTCTGGTAACAGTAGGTGTCTGTGGGGGTCGCAGTTCTAACCTAACCTAACCCACTTTTCTGGTAAAAGTTCGTGTCTGTGGGGGTCGCAGTTCTAACCTAACCCACTTTTCTGGTAACAATTCGTGTCTGTGGGGGTCGCAGTTCTAACCTAACCTAACATGCTTTTCTGGTAACAGTTCGTGTCTGTGGGGGTCGCAGTTCTAACCTAACCCACTTCTGATAACAGTTCGTGTCTGTGGGGGTCGCAGTTCTAACCTAACCCACTTTTCTGGTAATAGTTCGTGTCTGTGGGGGTCGCAGTTCTAACCTAACACATTTTTCTGGTAACAATTCGTGTCTGTGGGGGTCGCAGTTCTAACCTAACACACTTTTCTGGTAACAGTTCGTGTCTGTGGGGGTCACAGTTCTAACCTAACCTAACCCACTTTTCTAGTAACAGTTCGTGTCTGTGGGGGTCGCAGTTCTAACCTAACCTCACCCACTTTTCTGGTAACAGTTCGTGTCTGTAGGGGGTCGCAGTTCTAACCTAACCTAACACACTTTTCTGGTAACAGTTCGTGTCTGTTGGGGTCGCAGTTCTAACCTAACCCACTTTTCTTGTAATAGTTCGTGTCGTGTGTTCGTGTGTCTAGTAGGGGTCGCAGTTCTAACCTAACCAATTTTTCTAATAGCAGTTTTCTCGTAATCTAGCCTTATTAACTTAAAATAAACGATTTTTCTGCAATTTATTTAAATGAGGGTTTCCGCGATCGAGTTTTTCACTAGATGGCAGCACCGTGGCGACAGGTCTAGCTGTCACAATTCACCAATCATGTTTAACCATATATTTTTTGATTGATGGATTTTGACAGCTACTGCCAAAAAGACCTGTCGTCACGGTGCTGCCATCTAGTGAAAATCTCAATCGTGGAAACCCTCATTGGTAATGACTAATAAAAAGCCTATTTTTTTCAGGCAAGTTCAAGCCCAGGGTCACCAAAAAAAGTACGAATCAAACATAACTTTCAACAAGCAAGTAAAATGTCTTTTGGCACTCAGCTATTTGCCAGAAGAAGAAATCCCTGTATATTTCAATAAGATCTTTCAGTATATAAAAGATCAAGATTGGAAAGATGTACCCGCTTGGTTTGAAGAAAACTACGTCAGCGGCACTTGGAACACTCAACCAAAATATGCACCAAGTTTTTGGACTTGCCATAACAGTAACCAAATGAATACACCCAGAACATCAAATTCAGCTGAATCTTGGCACCATAAAATAAATTACATAATTGATAAACACCATCCGGGAGTATATAGCTTGATTAATACATTAATCAAAGAGTCTTTGGCAAACTCGGGTGACATAGAAGGAATATATTCAGGTGCGGCAGTGCACAAAAGAAGAGAAAGAAATATGCAGATAAAGACGAAAGGATTAAAACAATTTTGCAACACAAAACGGAATATTCCGAGGTTAAATTACTCATGTGTATTGCAAGTAATTTAAAAATTTAAGCTTAAGATACATTTATTTGTAGTATTATATTCTGATTTAAAAAAAAACTTACGAAAGCAATTTGGTGTAAAAAG
The DNA here is from genome assembly GCA_947308005.1 of Yponomeuta malinellus. Classification (NCBI taxonomy): domain Eukaryota; kingdom Metazoa; phylum Arthropoda; class Insecta; order Lepidoptera; family Yponomeutidae; genus Yponomeuta; species Yponomeuta malinellus. The sequence goes on along the minus strand of OX371006.1, from coordinate 5,047,509 downwards.
TGTGTTTAAAATTACTGAGAAGCGAAAATTAATTATATTTTTCTTTTATGTTGGCAATAAATGCTTCCTTATTTTGTCGTTCTTTCGTTTACGAAACTTATGAAAGCGATTTTAGTATAAATTTAAAAAGTGTGTTAAAATTGTTATGTTTTCCTATTATGTTAGCAATAAATGCTTCCTTATTTTGCCATTCTTTCGTTTTTTTCTTCGAATTCCTGTATAATTTATGAAGAGTAAAGGTAAATAAATCCATGTAAGTATATAATGAAAGTGACCAATAAATTGATGTTTATCTATTTTTGGTTCAAAATTAAATAAAATGGTGCTGATAAGTATTTATAACTATAATATAACTAAAAAGAACTCAATATTTTCAAATAAAAAATAGTAGCTAGCTCAGCGCCCCTCGGTAAAGTAAATGTTTAATAATTAGTACCTAATCGTCAACTATATTTATGCCAAATAATAATTTGACCAAATGAATAAAATGCGAAATGTAAACTAGAACAAAAAATTTTTTTTCTATTTAATACTTGCCCAAATCAAACGTTTGCTTAATAAACGTTTGTCTTAATAAGACTTGACGAAGTAAAATTATGCCTAATAGTATTTAACCACATGAACAAAATGCGAAATATAAATTTAATCAAACAATTATTTGCTATATAACACTTGCCAAAATAAAACGTTAGCATAATAAACGTTTGTCTTAATAAAACTTGACGCAGTAAAATTATGCGAAATGATAATTTGACCAAATAAATGAATAAAATGCGAAATGAAAACTTGCTAAAGTTTCATTTGGGAAATGAAACTGATGCCATAAGTTTATTGGGAAGTAAAATTTGGCGAAAAATACTTTGGCTAAACGGCGGTATCCCAGTTTCATCACAAATAGAAAAATAGAATTTAATTGACAATCTCATTGCAAATAAATAAACCTCAAGTCAATGTTGAACATGTTCTTTCTTTTGTATTACAAATCCTGAGGCAAGTTCCAGAGAGGCAGTTATCAAAGTCGTCAGGTTTCTCAATCTGTAAGATAACATTGGCTTCAATAAATATGAGCATTTTGTCACATCCTGTCTACGTAAATACTTTGTGTGTAAATAATACACATAGGCAAAGCAAAACAAAGCGGGTGGGGCTGTGCCGGGTTACACGGCCGTTGGTTTAACGTGAAACGTCTATGAGTAAGCGTACATTTTTAGTTGAAACTGCGCAATGTGTTACGTGGCACTGGCGCCGTCTAGCGGTACGAGCCAAGAGCTACTTTACTCAACGGTATATAAATAAATAGCAACCGACACGTAGCTTTACAGCCCTTGCCGATGCGACATGTTTTCGTTGCATGCGGTTTTAGCAAGTGACCCCCTACGTACTACCGAACTGAAAGACGTTTTACGTCAATACATACTTGCGAAATACTTTCGGTGTGTATGTCGCAGCGCAATGTCAGGGACTTTCCGATTGCTTTTTGCGATTCCAGTTTGACATTTATTGCGTTCCACACATTACTCGTAGACTTGAGAGCATTCATGTTACCGAATATGTAGAAGCCTGCAATGTGGAAAAGATAGTAGTTAAAAGGTGGTATTAAATTCGTGTTGCATGGATTTATTATGAATATTAAAGCTAGGATTGTTGTAGCATAATCTATTTTGACATATATTACGAAGGTGAAAGTTTGACTTGCATAAACATAAACATGCATAAACTTGCGTGAATGGCTGAAAGGATTTCTATAAAATTTAGACCACAATGATAAAACATGTTCTGGATTAAAACATTGATACTTTTACCTAGAATCTCATGCTAACGAAGTCTCAGGAACATGTTAATTCATAAATGTAATGTATGTCTAAATGAAAAGTCAGAAAATCCTGGAGTTTTTTTAGTTGCTAAACTGCAAAAAAAAAGAAAAATCCTAACCTTCTTTAGCCCTAGACAGGGCCACGCAAATCCTATTCCGAGCGGCCAAGAAGCCAATATTGCCGTCTCTGTTGCTTCTTACAAGGGATAATATCACTATCTTGCTCTCCTCGCCTTGGTAGTTGTCCACTACTGTTATTTTGACGTCGCGCAGTTTATCGCAGCCTTTGCTTAGCTGGAAAGAAAAAAAATGGTATAAAGCTCGGCAACTTGATCAAAAATCAACGCAGTCGGGATGAGTTTGCGATGGAAACATAAGAAGACGTTTTGACCCTTTGTTAATTTGGCTAAACTAAAGTTCGAAGTATTTTAAGTCACATTCTTCGGCCCCCACTAATAAGACCCAAAATGCGTCCATGCGAAGTCAAAGTTATATATTTGGTCAAGTTATTTCTCGGGCATTATACCTGCTTAAATTACATTGGGACCGAAACGTTTGTCATTTACAATAACAATACCATTTATTCTAAGACTAAAAAGAATAAATCAATTTACCATTCTCTTAAAAAAAAAAAAAGATCTTTCCACGCTATATATTTTTGATGCGACAATGACATATGTAAGTTTTGCTTTATGTTCTAAAAATTTCATCCCAGTGAAATAATCAAATAATAATGTGACGTTCCGTTCCTTGCAGTAACTTAACAAGTTCAGCGCCATCTACGCAGCGAATAGGGAATAATAAAAAAAAGAATATGCCTCATTGGGATGTTTTAGAATTGGTAGCCGTGTATATTTGACACCGACTCACCTCCTTTATAAGGCCTGCTTGGCCAGTGTAAGTGGCCAATATCACGATATCCCCCGCGTGATAGCTCTTGTGCCGCAGATAGTTAGCTAGCGCGACGCACCACCTCGCTTCTAGCGTGTTTCTGTGGCTGTGGCCTTCCTCTGTCATCTGTAACGAAGGGATTTGTGTCCTAAGTAGCTGGGAATAAGTGTCAAGATTTTTCTTCCATCGGGTTTACCTTTATGAACTTAAATTTTACCACAGTTTTGGTTCCCATTATAACTTTTTTTAAACGTTTATTTAAGATAATAAAAAATACACACAACATTATACGTCCCATCCGCCGAAACCGACAAGATTTATCTGTGGATTGGGTTCTTTTGTTAGTCACTAGCTTAACAAACTGTCGGCACTAGTAGTAGTACTTTGCTGGGATAGTACCAGTACTAATGCAGATAGCTTGAACAAAGAATTTGCGCAGTCAGGATGAGCTTGCGATGTACGCGCAAGAGCAAAATTTGTAAATGTTTGGTTATTTTGAACTACGGGCTGTGTTTATGGTATTCCTAAGAGCCACTGTGTTGGTGTCAAAAATCACTGCTAGAGATTCGCAACAGTTCATCTTCAATCAGTTCAGCGCTGCAGTCGCTTTGGTTCGTTCGATTTTGAGCTTTCACTCATGTCACTCGGCCAACCGATCCGCCTGAGCAATAGACAGCGGGGGAACTAAATTGCTATCTAAGAGGAATTCGTCTGTGTGTATTTTTTTTTGCTGCACCTCTTTGTAAAGAAAGTTACCTATAATTTGAAAAAAAAAATCAAAAATACAACATTAAAAAAAATATTATTCCAAGTAACACAGAAACTGTGACTTATTAAACCTACAGAACTAACTTAGCATGCATTAATTTAGTTAGCCACACCACACGCCATGCGATTAGTGGCGTGGTGGCCGGGTCGCCTATTTCCCTCTAATATGGCTGAGACTTGCGACGGCTGACCCCTGCGTTATGCTCGTGAACGGTTGCTGTCTGTGTGTCTGGCCGCAGCATAAGCATTCCTGCTTTCGTAAGAATAGTAACTAATTGATTGCACTCATGGGATCTTGTTAGGTTGGTACTTGTACCAACTTATGCATTAGATTTAAGACGGCCCTTCAAGGAGCGATTCCCATACGAACGTAGTTTGGTTTTAATTCACAAACGGCATGTCGGATCTCAATGAGACTTTACCAGTATGTTTAGAGGACTCAGATCCAGGTTTGCTCGTCCTTACAACTGACAACAATACAGTAAAAAAGAAATTGTAGCCTCATAAGACTTTTCATGCAAACTATTCTCAGGGCTATAATTTATTTTTGATAAGTTTATTTCCAATTCTAAGCACGATCAAACCTCGCATTGTGTCCTCTAATCGTATTGGCAAAGCTTCATTGCGAGTCGGCACGTCGTTTGTAAATAAAAACCAAACTACGTTTGTATTGCAATTGCTCACCGCCTTAAGATGATTTGAGAGAACATGGTCAGCGTGGAGTTTTTTGTTTCGCGTATAACATTGTAAATTGTCATTCAACAAACCGATTGTAAATTCTTTACGTTGAAATATTTTTTTGATTTCTGACTGTTGTCAATGAGGCTACTGATTCGAGTACCGAGTTCCTACGAGCCGACTCACCCCATCCTCGAACACTTCATGGCTAACGAAGAACAGATTCCTTGCCACCCCGCGCACATCCCCGTACTCCAAGACGCTAGGGTGACTATCCAGCCTCTCGTACACCGTTGGCACCAGTAACTCGACGAACTCAGGTCGCATACGTCGCTGCGTCGTTAGACTTCGGGCGTGGACGCCATTCTGAATCATGCGCTCGAAGAGTGATATTTCGAGGTTGAAGTCCTTGGCTAGGCGGTAGTGGGCTGCCGTTGGGCGCAGCTGCTTGTGGTCGCCTGGAAAACGAATAATAGATTTTGGTCACAGATATTAATGTGGATCATCATCATCATTCAGCCACAAGAATTCCACTGCTAGACATAGGCCTCCTCCATGGATTTCCAAAAAGACCGGAAAGATTAATGTGGATACTGAGACTATATTCTTAACTTCAATATTTAATGATTAACTACTGCGCCCTAATGTGCCAAATCGAAAAATGGTTTTCATACACCCACAATATTTTAAAAACGACCAATCCAAAGATACCCCACACTATGGGATAGACGAGAAAAAATCATCCCTAATTTAGGTGTGTAGGGGAGGTAGACTAAATTTTTTTTTTAAGATTTTATTCTACCGTAGTCTGCATGACTAATATGTATGTCTATGCCAAATTTCAGCTTTATAGTAAAAAAAAGTACCTGGATGACCTTTTTTGGTTAATCGTGTTTTTTTTTCAAATTATATTAAGATACGATGAAAAAAATAGCCGGCCAAGTGCGTGTCGGGCCACGCGCAATGTAGGGTTCCGTAGATTTTATCTGCTTTACAGAACTAACAACTTCATCGAAGCCATTTTCTGGTATTGAAAGTTAAATCGAAATGGTTTTGTAAAACGATAATAATGCCGGGCACGATACGTCAATATGTGACGTGCCCTTGTACTTGTCACTTTTTTTTTCAACTTACCAATCAAAACCACATGTTGGCAGTGATGTGTTAAAGACGCTACTATGTGGGCTTCCAACACCTCAGCAGCTTCCTCGATAATCACTGAAAAGTAAAATAAGTCACGTTGTTGGGTAGGCTACATTGAGTATTTAGTTGTATTTTCTAATGCAACTAAAGGAAGCGAAAGTAATCTGTCAGGATCGTGGCAAGTGGCAGTCCCTGGTCTCTGCCTACCCCTCTGGGATACAGGCGTGAGTTTATGTATGGATGTTTCTAATGCACCGCGATACTCACACATAGTTATATATTAAACGGATCTAATCGCGATTATTTATTCATCATCATCATCATCATCAGCCATTTGTCGCCCACTGCAGGAAGTAGGCCTCTCTCGTTTTTCCAAGCTTCCCGGTCTTGTACCGCCCGCATCGAGCGACTCCTCCCCGCCACCACAACCAGGTTGTCAGAGCATCTGGTGGTGGGCCTGCCCACGCTGCGTCGTCCGGTCCGCGGTCGCCAGGTCAGAACTTTTTCGCCTCGACGGGCTATCAGTTCTCCGAGCTATGTGCTCCGCCCACCGCCGCTGAGCTGAGCAACTCTCTGAGCTATATCAGTAACTCGGATCTCTTCTGCGGATCTCCTCATTCCTGATTCGATCACGCAGTGTAAGTTCTAACATAGCTCTTTCCATTGCTCGTTGGGCGACCTTGAGCCTTCTTATGAGGCCCATAATTTCTGTGATCAACGCAGTTAAAACAGGCAGCGATCACCGTATGGTCCGAGGCCAGTTGAATATCAACTCAAACTCGAGCGCGCAAACCTGATGAAGTCTACGCTTCGACCAGTGCCGGCCCAAATCCAAAACCCCAAAAGCTTTCAAATTAAGCTTCAAAACCGCTTCGAAGGCCTAGAGATTGGGGAAAACATGGACGATATCAATAACAGGTTCGTAGACACTGTCTATACGGTTGGGTCTAAGTTTTATAAAACCCACCGTACTGATAGAACCAAAAAGTTCTCAGGCCACACCCTCAAACTCATGGAAGAGCGGCGACAATCTTTGCGTGACGCATCAGAATATCGGCGGCTTAATGGAGAGATCACTGGATCGTTGAAAAGAGACTTGCGCCGCTTCAATACGGACCGTATTGAAGAGGCTATTAAAAAGAACAAGTATTTTCCAGCGATCTGCCTCTTGGCCAGAGCCGACTCTCGAAGTTGAAGACCGAAGATGGTAGCATCGTCTCGTCAGGTGCAGAGATTTTGAGCGAGGTCGACAGATTCTATGGACAGTTATTTACGTCCTCACAAAAACCTAATATAGGTCTAGCCCAAGACCCTCGAGCTAGACTAACCCGGCACCACACCGAGGACCTTGCGGACATCAGCATGGCTCTCAAACAGCTTAAGAACAACAAGGCACCGGGTGATGACGGAATTACAGCTGCGCTATTAAAAACTGGAGCAAATCTGGTATTACACCCACATACCCTCCCCTGTAGACGGACCTGGCGTCCTGAGTAACTTACCTATAGGCGATCGCAGAGTCTGCAGCAGATCGTGTCGCCTGGCGGCAGCAGTTGTGGTCACACCGACCACTCTCGCTGTCTTTACCACCTCCGCGTCAAGAAGTGTCGCGATTTCGTCCTGTTCTTGCGAGCAGACGTGGTGTTTGGCCTGTAGAATGAAAGAGTAGCCTTTTAGAGCATTCTGTGCTTGATGTTGGCAAATTATTTTTAGAGTCGCGTAGATCAAAAGGTAAACTAGCTAACCCCTTATAGAATCACTTCCGAACATCCCTCTAAAAACACTAGGGCAAGCTCTCGATTTACCATTTTGTATGGGGAACGGCAGTTACCGTGATACTCAGGAATGGATAGAGCTATGAAATTAATATAAAAGACCAAGGGACCACGGTTCCTCGAAAGTGTGAAAAATTCAAGTCTCATGTTTATGTATTTATACAACCTCCATTGTATTATGTAACACGGCCCTGCCCGTTAAACAACTTTTGTTAAACAACTATACTTTATATCAAAATACTTACCTGCAATTCATTCATAGAGACCATCAATTTGTCCTTGATTCCTGAAACTGCTTCGAAATAAACGCTCCATCTTTCTTTTGTGGACAGGGCGTATGGATCTTTAATTTGTTTCATTGTCTTAGCGGGATTTTCAGAGAGCGCAGAGAGCGGCAGGTATTTCTGAAAAGTAACGTCCAGCCAACTGCAGTAAGTAAATGCAATGATAATGTCTATGCCTGCACCACACAACACAATCACTTGACATGGTCCCCAACTAATTATTGTGGTAAGCAGGTAAAGACAACAAACACAATGGGAAATGCCAGACTGAGGCCATTTTTTGTCCGATATTGTGCGTAATGTAGATACACCACAGGCTACATCTATAGTCCTGTTTTATTTATTCGTTTTGTCTGTTGTGTATTTAGTTTTCCTTCTGTGTTGTGCATATTATGTTACTTATGTGCTTATTTTGTTTCTGTGATGTATCTTGTTGGTATAATAAATGTCTTTCTTCTTCTTCTTCTTCTTAAAGGGGGCACTTTACGATTCAATTCGAACCTACGAAATTCTCTGCCACAAAATGAAGAGCTTACTGAATTGTTGGTTCACATATTCGGTAAAGTAAAAAGCCGGACGCTTTAAAGCTTCATATTTCGCAAACGGATTCCCAAACCGAAAAATGTTTTGATGCGCTCACAATATTTTTAAAAGACCAATCCAATGATACCCCGTACTATGGTGTAGACGAGAAAAAAATTACGGAGGTAATATAAGGTATACCTAATATAGGTATACGGAGGTACACAAAAAATTTTTTTTTTACCCTTGTATTCTACCGCTTTGTCGGCGTGATTAATATGTATATCTATGCCAAGTTTCAGCTTTCTAGCACTTATCTTCTCTCTGCGGACAGACGGACAGACAGACAGACGGACGGGACGGACGGCCATGGCTAAACTGTAAGGGTTCCATGTTGACTGCGGAGCCCTAAAAAACGAAACTCTTAGGTAATAAAAAACGGCCAAGTGCGAGTCGGACTCGCGCACCGAAGGTTCCGTACTCACGCTTAGCCGTTTTTTAATAGTTGTTAGAATATATACTAGGTCCCACAATCACGCCAAGTTGGATGCCTGTATGTATTACCGTTTTCACGATAGAGCATAAACTAAAAAACGGCGAAAAACACGTAGGCTGTATGGAGACCCCCTTATATTTTAAATTTGAAGTTAGGTAATCCGCCTTAATAACACATATTCTGTGAAAATTTCAACAGGCTACCTATTACGGTTCCAAAGATAAAGCCCTCTTAAGATCGGACACGGACGACAGACAGACACTGGAGACAGAGTAACTAAAAACAACCTACCTTAAATACGGACAGATGCTTTTCAACCTTCGTAATTTGCTCCTGAAACTTATCCGCCATTTTCTCTCCTTCCATATGATCGTCCGTCATCTCTTTCACATACTTTATACTGTTCCACATTGAGTCTATCTCCTTCAGCGCCCATTGCTCTGAAAAACAGCTTTCTAACTGCGCCTTGTCTTCGTTTTCTTCCGCCATTTGTTTCTCCCAGTCATCTAACACATCCTCATCGCTTGAACTTTCAATAGCCGCGTCAATTTCTTCAGAATCACCGAAAAGCCACGCTAATATCGGGTCGTCTTTACTTTGTTTCAGATCGAAGCTTAGGTTACGTTTTAGAGTATAGTATGATAGTATTTCCCTTTCGCACATTTCGATGTCAGTTTGCACTGCGATCATTTTCTGAAACAGATTTTCTTGTTCTTGCCTTTTGCCGTTGTAAAGGTAGGAGTACTTCGATTTGGATTTCGAACGCAGGTTATTGAGCGTGTACGGTTCTATTTTGGGATTCCTACTTTGACTTCCAAGTCTGATAATGTTTTCTGTAGCGTTCAGTACGCCTTCAAGAAACTGGTCTAGTGCGTGGTTTGTGTAGCAAATTACTAACATTGGGGTGCCTTCTAGTGATAGGTTTTGTAATATCGTTGTTGCTACTTTGACACCTAAGAACGTCTTTCCCGTGCCGGGTGGGCCTTGTATCACGGCAAATTCTCGGGTTAGCGCCAGTTTAAAGGCTTCCATTTGGGACTGGTCTAGGTGAAATTGGTTCTCTGAGGGCCACTGTTTTAAGTCTAAGACGGGAAAGGAGATTTCTTCCTCGTTTTGAGGTAGGGTGTAGATGGTTTCGTCAGATAGGTAGCTGGGGGGCTGCGTTTGAGGCTGAAAAGTAAATCATTCCAGTCCCGTTGACATGTTACAAAAATACACGAACCATTCAAATGCATGCCTTGAGGTAAGTCGATCTGTGTATAAATAAAGTCCTATATAAGGTGATAGGTGTTAAATAAAGATAGAGATAAAAATTATTCATAAAATCGTATGTATGGAGTGCACATGACAATTAAATTTACCATAGGTAAAAAAAAAATCGGCTAAATGCGAGTCGGACTCGCGCACGAAGGGTTCCGTACCATTATCTATACAACATTAGACAAAGATCGAATTTGAGAACAGCGCCATCTATAGAAACCAACAAGAAGCATTTAACATTGACATTTAACGACATGACATCGGCGCTGTGAGGGTTATATAGATGGCCGCTAGATGGCGAGCGCAGTCTTTAGACAACGTTTGTTTTATGGGAGCCCCCCTTAAATATTAATTTTATTCTGTTTTTAATATTTGTTATAGCAGCAACAGAAATACATCATTCAACTGCCTAGCTATTACGGTTCATGAGATGCAGCCTGGTGACAGACAGACAGACAGACAGACGGACAGTGAAGTCTTAGTAATAAGGTCCCGTTTAGCACCCTTCGGGTACGGAACCCTAAAAACGTAGCCAAAACTAGGAATAAACCTTTATTTTTAGCTGTGTATGTAAGAGCTTAACTTATTATAACATAAATTAACAATAATTCAGGTAATAAATGGTATGAACCAATAGAATCTGTAAGGAACCCAAGTAAACTTTAGAAACATAGTAGGTTAGTTAAAACTACTTAAAATACAACATTCAGGAGGATAAATATCAACTTTATACATACCTGGACATCTACGATGTACCTTTTCATAGGTATGTCATGGGACCAGCTCTGCAAGACCTTCAGCACTCTGTGATAAGGCTCGAAGAACACCTCACTTTCCACCATCAGGAATGCTTCAGAGAATATCTTGCTAGAGACTGGACTATGGAATGTCACTGCCAACTGGAAGGTTGAGATATGTGGAGTTTATTTTGAGCTCTAACTTCAGAGCTCATTTACCATTAAACTAGTGCGAAGGAAACTTGCACATCATGTGTTCCAAGTTTTTCGCAAATTCATAAAAGCATTAATTACACCAGTCACAACGATATATCGGCTTCATCCTGTGACGTCATTTACTTGTTACAACACACTGAAATGAAATGAAATTAAAAAACTTTAATGTATCACTATAATCAGTGAGAGGATGAAGTCAATCGGGATGAAGGTAATCGTACAAACTCGCCAATATGAATATAACTTATGAATTATGGACGAAACAATACAATGCATGGTTTACTATGACAATTCGAAAGTTGACATGAAAGTTCTGACCTGGCGACCGCGGACCGGACGATGCAGCGTGGGCAGGCCCCCCAGCAGATGGTCTGACAACCTGGTTACGGTGGCCGGGAGTCGCTGGATGCGGGCGGCACAAGATCGGGAAGCTTGGAAAACCATGAGAGAGGCCTATATCCTGCAGTGGGCGTCAAATGTCTGATGATGATGACAATTCGATGACCATTGCGAAGTCGTTTAAACCACCGATTAACAAGTAGACTCTGCTACGCAATGTACTTCGAATTGTCATAATTAACTACGATTGTAGTTTTATGAAACTCGGCCCAGAGTTAGCAGTGGAACATTAACTTCTTCACCCACCCTTGAAAGGATATACCTTACCTACGACGTACTTTATGGGTGACCCCTAGTTGTCCAGACTTGTTCTTACGTCACTTAATTAGTATGACGTACTTTATGGGTGACCCCTAGTTGTCCAGTCTTGTTCTTTAATTAAAAGTGTTATGTTATTATACTCACATATCCATCTCTCAACAGACCGATATTAGAGTCCAGCACAGTAGCACAGAGCACCGTCTCGAAGCCATCACTTGTGAACAGCAGCAGCGAACCAAACATCAGTTGTTTATTAGATGCATATTTCTGGCAGTTGATGGAGGATTGTGTGGAACGTTCCTTCCATGCGATATCAACGAGATGACCCACTTTGTGGTTGCTTACATAGGTTCGGATTATACGAACTTTTGGGTGCACTCTGGAAGGCAAATAATATGGTTTCAGATAGGATTTGTAAAAGCAAAAACATCTACGGCACAGAAAAGATATGGTCAGTTGGGAATTGTAGAACAAGACATTACTTACCTGATATTTTCATGCCTCTGTTTGGTCGGATTCTCCATATATTTAGCTGTAAAATTGTTTCTAGCGTTAGAAAGAAAGGAAATAAAATTTAGAAAGTAACAATCTTGTCTACTAAAGTTACGTAACTTGTATAATATTGAATATATGATATACTGGTAGCAATATTTCAAATAGGTTTAAGATATTTTAAAACATGTAAATACAAATAACTTTGTGGGGAAATATAATTTTTCATTGTGAATTTTGAAGCCCTTGTTCTTGAACTGGTTGGCGCACAGTTTATTCTAGTTCAAGAACACTGAAATAACTGGCTTACCTCAATAAAGTGTTACAAAACAGTGAACCAGATAAATTAAACATTTCATTCTGTATTCTTTTTGTTGCACTAACCCGTGCTTAGGACAATTTTTAAAAACCTATTGAAACCTACCCATGCCGGTACTTGAACCCGTGACCTTTGGTTAACCGTGCCAGCGCTCTCTCAACTGAGCGAATGGGTAAATGTAGGCATCAGCGAAATTTCGAATTTCGAGTCCCGGCATGGGTGGAATTTTTAGCCTCTAAATAGGTTTTTAAAAATTTCATTCTGTGTTTAGACGATTTGTTCTGAGTAAAATGAAAAATAAATGAACAAAAAGTTGAAGGACCAATTTTGCCTTTTAACATAATAGTTTACCAACATATCCCCTCTCTTAGAGGTCCGAAGCAGTCTTCTCTCAGCAGCTTGAACTGTACATCCAGATAATGTTCCACAGATGAATACGCTCCATTCACAATGTTCGGTTCTATCTTACACGAAGTGGTGCCCACTAAGTCTTCCCTTTTGGGAAAGATGTTCAGGTGTCGAAAGTTGCAAGTGTTGTTTTCTGATAGTTTATCTGAGTGACTTGGTTGTGCTTGCATAGTTTTAGTCTGTAATAGAAGCCAGAATCGCATGGAGTGGAATCACAAGTGCTGCCGAGCTCTTCCACCTTGCGAGAGACAGAGATAAATATGCGGAGCTGGCTGCCAAGCTTCGCTAGTCAGAGAGGCAACTTAAGAGGAAGAAGAGGCAAGAAACTTTATCAACTTTGTTCTACTTCCGACTAATATTATAAATGTGAAAGTCTGTGAAGATGTTTGGAAGTTTGTTACTCAATCACGCAATAACAGCTAAACAGATAGACAAAGATCTGAATTGAGACACAGGATACTTGATATCCCGGTAATGCATTCCTGCCTTTCGGCCGCTACCGCAACTGAGTTTCGTAACCAGGTGCGAAAGAAGAATGAAAACTCCTTGTTCGCAACCAGTTGCGAAAGAATACCTTTTATTCTTCGTTCGCAACTATAGGCATAATGCATTTGTTTTTCGCAACCAGTAGCGGTGCAGGATTTTCTGTTCTTTATTCGCAACCTCATACTTTTTAGAGTGCGTAGGTACTAGTACTAGTTGAAATGAATGGTTGTTATCTAATCTTGACAATTCTGCCATAATGACTTATAATTTATGTTGTGCATCACTGTTGTGCTGTGCATCATTTAAATGTAATAATGTCTTCATCTAATATTTTTCCGACCTCAAGCAAATTAGATTCTATATCAACTAAACGAGGAGGAACAAAACTGCTATACGACGGGCACCGGTTCCACCGTAAGAAAATTTATGTAAACGGGGACTCATTTTGGAAGTGTTGTAATGAAACGATTTGCAAAGGGAACTTAACATTGAATCAGCGAAATGAGATTAAAAAAATTAAAGAACATGATGCAAACTGTACGGCCAGCCATGCCAAAAACATAGTACTAAAAGAATTCGATCAACTGAAACAGATAAGCAGCTGTAATTTTCAATCAATACAACAGCAATACGACAAAGTGGTCAAGCAAATAAACGATAGCGGTATCCAACTTCTAGAAGAAGTACCAAAATACAGTAGTGTGAAAACTGGACTCTATAACGAACGTAACAAAATATTAGGTGCTCCTAAAATACGGTTTGTAAACCCAAGCGACGTTGTTGTACCTGCAAAGTATACTGAGTTTTTATTGGCGGATTATGACGATGATTCCCAAAGAATAATTGTGTTTTGTAGCAAAGAAAATAGAGAGCAAATTAGAAAGTATCATCATTTTTTTGCCGACGGCACGTTTAAAAGTTGTCCAAAAGGATTTAAACAATTATATACTATACATGGGTATAATGAACAAAACAAGTGTGTAACGCCACTATTATTTTGTCTGATGTGCGATAAGAAAATGAAAAGTTACGAAATACTGTTCAACTTGATAAAGACCACATTATCCACATGGGTACCGAAAAAAATTACGATGGATTTTGAACTTGCTGCTATTCATGCCATCAGAAGAGTATTCCCAACAATTGTTTTTCGTGGATGTTACTATCATTTTAACCGATGCCTCTGGAGGAAGGCTAAGGCTCTCAATATCAATACAAGACCTAAGAAGAGGCACGTCGCTAGATGTATAGGACTAGCTCGCTTACCGCAAAATTTCATAAATACAGGATATCGATATGTTATGGCAAGGAGTCCAGTATGTATAGAAATAAATAAATTTAATGCCTACTTTAAGAAGCAATGGGTTTCAAAAGATAAAATAGAGAAAGAATGTTGCTGTCATGATGAAGCTATTAGAACTAATAATAATATAGAAGGTTGGCATGCAAAAATTAATAAATACGTTGGCCGCAAAAATCCCACTCTGGCTCATTTGCTTCACGTTTTGGAGACTGAGTCTACGTCCTTTGACCTCAGAAAAGTTAGCAAGAAGAAAAACAAAGAGTACGAGGAAATTGATAAAGAAATAACCTCGGCAATAGAAGAGTTGAAGAGCGGTATAATAAGTGTCGGTCATTGTATCGAAATAATTTGCCCATATGTAATATGGTAGTTCGATACCATGACCGACGCTTATTATTAATCCACTAAGGCCTGCCGGCCTGCGTCTAAGATTGATAATATAAAAATAAAGTCTCATTATTATTTGATTGTTTTTCTTGATTGTGCTAAGCTACTCGTAGTATTGGTGTTCCACACTTAAACTTAAAAAAATCTTAGTAAATCCACTTGTAACTAATAAGTAGAGCCATTTAACATGTAATATTACTGATATTGGTTGCGAATTAGGACTACGCTTTTCTTTTTTCTCAACCACATATTTGCAAAGTCCTTTTTCGAAACCAAGTTGCGAAAGAAGAATAAAAGGTATTCTTTCGCAACTGGTTGCGAACAAGGAGTTTTCATTCTTCTTTCGCACCTGGTTACGAAACTCAGTTGCGGTAGCGGCCGAAAGGCATTCCTGGGGCTTCAAGCCAAGGTCTTAGGATACCTATTTATTTATTGCATTTCCATGGTAACAAGAATCGTATAAACGGATTCTGTGGTGGTAAGAAGTTCACCGGGACAGCTAGTAGATGATAATTTAGAGGATACAAGGTTTTATTTCAATTAATCAATCAGCCCATACTCGTCTACTGCTGGATTTAGGTCTTATTATTACATAGGTATCATTAACAATAATAACTTCCACACAACACAATCACATGAACTGGTCCCAAACTAGGATACCCTGTGCTATAGTAACCAGGCAAGGACATCACAAACCTGGAAATACACCCAGACTGAGGCCATTTGTACAAATAATGTGTGGTGGCCCCCAGTGGGAATTGAACCCACAACCTCTGTCTTGGTAGTTAAGCACCTTAACGGCTAGTCCAACGAGGCAGTCAGTCATACCTAGATGAGAATCTTAAGGAACTTGTTAACACTCACCCCCATTTTTTCGTATTTAAAAATCTTTTAATCTGCTGTTAACAGATGTCAATTATTTTTTGTATGCAGTAAGGCCAACTGGCAGTTTTTAACGGTAAATCAACAAGTTGTTAGTGTATGGGAAACAGGGGGTGACACTTGCATAAGACATATAAAATCCTTAGAGCACATTCAAATACTGAAATGAATAATAGAGATTCTAAAATTGTGACCTGAGTAATAACTCATTATTGCAGTTCATGAGCTAATCTTGAGATTGCAGGCCACTTTCAAGTTAGTTCCTGTACTATAATGCTTGTGTTAACGACTATGCCTCAGTGCAGTAAAGGCTGCTTAGCCGAAGCAGCTTTCTGGAATGCATCAACCCATTGACCAAGAGGTCAGCCCAAACCAAGGGCAACGTGTGGGCCCAGGCGGTTTCTTTGTGGGCCCGTTTGTGCCGCTGTCGGAGAGCCTCCTGCCCAGACATAAATTGCCCTGGGCAACATGGAAATCCCTGAACCGGCTGTGGACCCGTATCGGCTGAAGTAAGGATAACATGTCCAGGTGGGGGTTTGTGGACCCATCTAGCGATAATTTGGACTGTTTGTGCAGTACCTCCTAGACGATGGCCTATCTTCTGGGCTGCAACTGTTTAATAAAGACTTTGGCAAAAATTGTTTTGCCATCGACATGCTAAGAAGAACACTTGTGTAGATACAACACTTACTTTAGAAGCCACATTTCTTAACAAATCCTCCAACTGATCCATTTTCAAGAACAATTCCTCAGTAAACTGTTCTTTATGTTCCTCTATAACCCCCATAACACTCATTCTGACACCTTCCAGCAACTTTATTGCATTTTCACCAGCTGAGCCTGGACTCAGGACACAGATTCCTTCACAGATAGCTAGCACATTTCTGTAGAATGCTTCAACATCATCCCAGAATTGCATATTCATTCTTTTCTCTACAATTCTCACGTTAGGTAATCCTAACAAATAATTGGACAGAACATCCGAGAAATTTGAGGTTAGAAAACGGCTACTCAACAAATTGGACATCAGAATGGACTTCTGACCAGTCCGTAAGGACGTGTAAAGTTTAGCCAAGACCTTGCATATCAAAACGATGTAATCGTCTTTCAGATCGGAGTTCAAAAGATCCCAGAAACTCGAGCGTCCAGATAATAGTAAGGTCAGACTTGAAGCTTCTTGCTGTGTAAGGTCAAAGAGCCGCTTGAATCCCATGAGTTTTTTCTCCGTATACGATGGTTTAGCAGTTTTTGAGCTCTCAACGTCTTCATCTTGGAATTCTGAGGTTGCTCTGTTTGAAGTGGGTTCCTCGATCACTGTGCCGTCAAACCAGTCGATGCGCAATGTTGTTTTGTGCTTGTCGGTCATGTTTTAAACAAGATTTCTATTGATTCGCGTCAGTTTCTAGAGTATAGAAGACTGTGTAACAAACTGGTAACAAACAAGTAAACAGATAGATTTGTTCAACAATGTTGGGCAACGAAACGAACAAAACGCAGCTGACATGCATTCATTATGACATTGACAGTAGTTTTTTTTTAAACGGCGACATTGCGTTTCGTACACTTTTCGTTTTTCTCGAATAATTTCTCGAGATTTTAAAAAATAAATAAATTAGGTACATAGGTAGGTACTATACATGGATGTCGCAATGAATCTAAGAATACGAAAATATCTATATAAAATAGAACCTTGGATGGAGGTCAGTGTAGCATTATAATGGGAAACTTGCATCAAGATTGGATTTGTGTGACTTTAACTCAATGGACGAAAGACGTAAGTTCCTTGTAATTTTTTTTTTTGCTGCGACTACAACATTATTGCTCGCGTGGCGAACCTAAGCTATAATCCACAGAATTTTATGAAAATTTTATTCGATTAGATAGGTGCCTGCATCGCGTAGTCGCTTCACCCACCCACACATAGGTAACAATAACAAGTGGAAGACCAGTAGGTAATTGCAGGTAAATTCTTGTAAACCATGAATTGTAATTAAGTAACTACCTATGTAAGGGCGCTAATCAGTTATAGTTATATTCTGTATTTCCCGGCAAAATATTTATGCACCTACCACCGACAGACCGCCATCTTGCGAGGTACCTAGATATTTCGACAGGTTATATACCTGGCGTCACGCAAGCACGACATAATGAACCAATCACAGAGTGATTTACTCTACAGCACATCTTGCCCTCATTTCATTGGTACCTACCGACCACAGATTGCTCTGAGGTAGGTACAGACTAATCAAGCGGGGGCCGTTTTTGATAGTGAATTTTCTAGGAAGTAATACCTACTTCTATGGTTTTTTTATTCGTAGGCGCTAATATATGGGCGGCACGCACGTTGCGAACGTCAGTGGTAACTGCAGCGGTCGACGCGGATATTCGACGCTGACATGCCGGCGATTGCCGTCGAAGAGTGTCGACGGCTGCAGTTGGCACCGTCGTTCGCAACGTGCCGCCCGTGTATAAGCGCCCTAATGGGTCGAGTGGCGGCGAAGGACGAAGGTCAGAGGGCAGATCATCAGCCCGATTTTTGGACGACGAGTCGGCGGAAGGTCCGTGGATGCAAGGGACCGTGAGAGACGGCATTTGGGGGCAATGGCCTATACCAGCAATGGGCAGCGGTTGGCTGACGATGTTGATCATGAATAAGGGCCCAGAATCTGGGCGTCTACAATCTGGGTTCTCAGTGTGACAAAGATATAAAATTAACAGAGAGCCGCGCTTGTCATCCATACTCTGATGTATTAAGTTTAAGATGATATTTTGAGAAAAGATGGTCAGAGTTGAGTTTTTTTTTCCGCTGCCTTTTCTCCACTAGCTACATAAGGCCTGAAGGCAGTGGCTAACATAGTACCTACATTGACATTCAACAAACAGAATTCTTTAGGTATGTTGAAATAAATTATAGATTTCTGATTTCAGACTCCCGTCTTTTTGTTGCAAATTACTGCCAATGGCTCATTCCATGGTGACGGGTGTGACATCTTAACTAACATTTTGAACTTTAATTCTTATTAGTTTCGAAAAGGTCTTAATTATTCCACAAAATGATAGGTCTCGATTATATCTATTAAAATATAAACGAAATACTCACGAAATTAGGTCTTTTTTAAATTTGTCAACGATTTTAATCACTGTGACGGGTGTGACGCGTAAGGAATAACCGTGATTCACAGTATGTTTGCTAATTGCGATGTATATTTATTAGGGGTTAAAGTATGAAATTGCCGTTTTATTGCAATAGGTTCTTTGAATTGACATATAATCTTCATGGTTTGAGGTTTTCGAATGAAACTTTTTTCAAATGGTTTCTATGATGTTCTTTTTTTAAAAAATGTGAAACATTTGAATATCGACTTTTAATTGTTTTTGTTATTCAATTTAGACAAGAAAGATGGATACTGCGAAAATTCGAGTGATTTTTGAATACGAGTTCCCACGCCGCTTCACCCCCCACCGTTCTTTACTACTACTAATGTAAGCAATACGCACGCAGGCTTATACATGTGTGCGTGAGTCCGAGGCCGCGAAAGCAAGCGTTGCCATTGGCCAATGCAGTTCACACCAACGCAAGTTTTGATGTGTGCGTGCGCCTGTACGTACAAGCAAAGCAATAGGGATTGACAAAAAGTTAAAAGATATCGATATGATTAACTTTGGCGAAGCTTTTTGCGAATGAATGTAATTTAAAAATTTTGTGTGTAATTATTTATTGTTGCATGTACTGGTGTGTCTCTACTCTTCTTTAGCGCTTAATTCTATCAGATTAGGTTTCATTATTTACTTATGGCAATTTTATCGTAAATACTTGTGGCAAGTGTGTCAGAAGTGGTTAAATGGGGAACTCGCCTCAAACTCAGACCGCAAAAGTCATAAAACAAAATTTCGGCGTATTGTAGGTCTCAGAGATGTGCAAAAAAAAATACATTTTAACGTCTGCCTAGTTTTTTTCTTTTTTTTTTTTTTGTTATGTTTATTTCATGTTGTGTTATTTTGCTTTGTGTGTGTGACTGCAGTTGCAAATAAATGTATTTATATTAAAAATTGAAAGGGAAAAAATCCGAAATCCGTAAATTAGTAGTTACAAAAAAAAATATCTTGGAAACTAGATTCCTGCAATGGACGAACTATTTACATACCTACAAGTCTGTACTGAACCCTCGGTGCGCGATATTGACTCGCACTTAGCCGGTTTCTAAGAGCAATGATATATTCCGTAATAACAAAGTTGAACAATATCGACACCACGACAAACTGACCCAACACTATCGATAAGTTATTCCCTTCGCTACTCTTTTTGGGGAGTACCACGGAATATTGTAAAGTAAAGTCAATCGTTCACGCAGACACACATGCTTTGCATTGCTCTTCGCGTACATAATACATTGGCGCAGCAATTGTTTGCGTACAACACCGGCAATGTATTTACTTCATCTTGCGATCTTTTTCACTATTGCTGGAAAACATACTCTTTTCAATATTTTCGATCAAATCACTCAAAATAAATTCCTGAATTAGCCTGACTAACGTCTCTGCTTCGAGCTCTGCAGGTGATAATTGCGCTCGATGGCATTTTTACCCTTTTTTTAACAGTTTTTCTTCAGTAACATGCTCGGTAAGACTACGCGGCCGACTGGGTATGTATTTGTAAAATATGATCATTTGTACAAGTTCGTGGCACGCGCGCCCCGCCCACATGCGCTTTCTACCTTATTCCTGTGTTCTGTGGTAGGTACATTAAAAATATTCGTTTACAGGCATAAATGGATGGTATTCACAGTCAATATCTTGACTCGAACTCAGCTAAGCCACAGCTCAAGCTAAACTTACTCGAGCGTGTAATCTGTAGTACAGTTTTTGACTTTACCGTTTTATATTATCTGTTAACGCTACATGAAAGGCATACAATAATCCACAAGAGTGAATGGACGGCAGGAGTTAAAAAAAATGTGGAATCGATTTCCGTGGAATGAGCCCGATGCTTTAGTGGGTACAGTGTTGCCACCTTAGTGGATTTTCCACTAAAACGGGTGGTTTCGACCCCTGCTTTAGTGGTGAAATATCGCTTTTAGTGGATAGTGGATTTTTCTAGTGGTTTAGTAAAATTCATCTATCACTCAATCGCTAAACCACGTTTTGAAATATTTAGCGATAATCATATAATATAAAAACCAGCAGAGGAAAAGAATGAAGTTAAATGTCTTAACTGCTATCATCATCAACCCATTATGTCCCCACCGAGGGGCACGGGTCTCTTCCCTGAGGAAGGTATAGGCCATACTCCACCACGGGGGCCAAGTCCGGATTGGTAGCTTAACTGCTATATCACACTAATATTATAAATGCGAAAGTTTGCCTGTTTAGATGTTTGGATGGATATTTGTTACTTCTTCACGCCAAAACTACTGAACGGTTCGGGCTCAAAATTTGTATACAGTTCTAACTCTGGAACAAAACATTGGCTACTTTTTATCACATAGATCAGTTCCCATGGGATAGAAATGAATAACCTTACACAACGCGTGTGAAGCCGCGGGCTGAAACTAGTTAAGAGTACGTTGTGGTTTGAGATTGGATTGGAAGGAAAATGCTATAGTGAATATTTATACAATTCCAATGAGCCGTTTTCAGCACAAATTCACAAAGCACTTCATAGATGGCGCTTATAGGCGTGCACATACAAGAACAGGGACGCGTCTGTCAAATTTTGCTTAGCGCAGATTAATTTTGACAGCCGTATTCCGGTTCTTCTATGGCCACGCCTGTAAGCGCCATCTATGAATTGCTTTGTGAATTTTTACTGAAAACGGCTCATTACAGTTATAAAAAAATCGGGAACCCACGATGATGGTGCAGACCAAAATGTATCATCTGAAGAAGACGAATTAAAATAGCAGTTTGTTATTAACAAAGAAAAATACAATTCAGTAATAGAAACAAATTAAAACTAGTGTTTAAAATTGAAACAATTGAGCTAACTGCAGACTGTTATAAACAATCTACTTATAGGTAGCTTAACTGATCCATATCAATACCAGTTTATTGTTGAATCATTTGATGTTCATGTTGATTAACTAATGATTAATATTTTATTACGTCATAATAAAGGTTATTTACTAAAATACATACCTACTGTTTTCGTTCGTAAAAACTACAATTTGTTTAGTGGAAATTTTAGCGATTTTTACATCAGGACCGTTATTTGTTAGTGGTTTTCTGGTGGTTTTAGAGGTTGCATCTGGTGGAGATCTAGTTCAACTGTTGGCAACACTGAGTGGGTAGAACATTGGACTCGGAAGCGAGAGACCCAGGTTCGATTCCCAGTGCGGGCATGTACCTAGAACTTTTTTTTTCTAAGTTAGGTATGTACATTTGTGAAGTTATAGTAGCAATACCACTCGCTAACTGTAAAGGAAAACATCGTGAGGAAACCGGAGTGTCTGAGCTATTCACATACCTCAGCGTTTGAAATCGCCAATCCGCGGTGGGCCCATACTCTCTCTCTCTAAGAGAAGACCTGCCTGTGCCCTACAGTGGGACGTATAGGCTGCTTTATTTCCTTATTTATTTAATATCGCAATGTCTACGTACGCTATGACTACGTACATAATAAACCTTATTAAGATTTTTCCCTGTGCCGATGACCTTGAGCGTTTGACACAGGTGTGCAGCACTTCAACATTTCGCCGCTAGATGACACGACTGAATTAATTCCTAGTAGTAATCTCCATAGAAAGACGCTCGCGCTGCCGCACACACACAGTCTCATTCCCTTCGCGTAAGCACACGCCGCCAAACGCACACATATATAGCCGAATTTCGAACGCGTCGAGCGAGCCCAGCGGTTTCTACTTTTCTAGCCGGCTCGCCAGCCCGCCCGCGTACGCGTAGATTGAATAGACTTCAATCTAATGCCTTCTTGTATAGCATGCGTCATTACAAACAAAAAAGATAAAGGTAGATACATCTCTTCAAAACTTATCTATGCTTTGTAGAAAGAATAGCTTTCAAACAAAAATCACATGTTTAGTAAGTGCGTATTTATTTACCTACCTACTTATGAAATAGTACATGTTTTTGCACAACAACAGGTTTTTATGTCAAAAAGTGAAAAAAAATCATCTTATCTTTTTTCAATAAAGTGAATTTGACTTTGATTTCACATGGATGTATTTCGGGACTCAGTGGCAGAATTGGAACGTAGGAAGCGACTTCCCCATATGAAATAAAAAATATATTTCTAATGCCAATTCCATGGAAAGTAGAAATTACGACCATTTTAATTGTTATCCGGATTTTACGTCGTTAGGGTTGTCACGCTCTCAGATAGTAATTTATAATCCGGATCTGATTTGATTTTGAAAAAAATATGTAAATACCTGGTGCCGTTATTATTGATATTAATTAAAATAGTAACATGATATACATCGCATATAACAACTTTATGTACACGGTGTGACGTGAAGAATGTATATAGGTACATAAAGTTGATCAGCGAAAAACACCTAGATAAAATTGTTGTCCCATTTTGATATTACTAACTTGAAATTTTCTATACGATTAGTTTTTTTGCTAAAACCGACGGAGAAAATCGAAAACTTGGAGAAGCTGGTCTCCATGAGTTTCTTTTTTTTCAACGGCTTGGGATAATGGTAACACTTAGGGGTGGTCTTTTAAAACAACATAAACTCGTTGCATAAACCCTAGATAGGACGGTGACGTAAATTAATTTTTATGGCAAATTTAATAGTGCCGATTGAAAAGTAAAATTGCTTAAATTTTCAACCAACACCTAATGCAGGTTTTGCCACCAGGCCCCGCTGGTCTAGCGGCTGGACTAATATGGTATCAACTTTATAGTCACACAGCGTTTGAATGCTAAAATAACTAGACGTGTGAAAATTCTTGAATTTTTGGTTGTTCTAATTTCGGTCTTATCAGGTGCTAAAAGATTTCCAAGTTCCACATATGGTGTAAACTTGGAATTTTCCATCCTTACAGGGTGATCCCTCAAACCGATAAGAAAAATCTGACTTGGAAAATCCGGTCTCTACAGCTTTTTTGTCAAAGCCTGAGAAAACGGTAACATTACGGGGTAGTCTTGTCGAACAAATGTTGAATAAGACCTTGGGTTGGATGACAACGTTAACTTACTTTTTACAAAATGGCGTAAGTCAAATTTCAAGCTGGCTCCTAAAAATTTAAAAATTCTGATTTTTATCTCTGGCTCCGTTTTTCTATGAAAATTAGTATTGGAGGTTTTTGTGGTCGCTGATGACTACTCTGCGCCATGTATTGAACGCAGGTTTGATGACTTCCAGCCTCCCGAACAAGCCGGTTTCCGAAAGGGCTTTAGTACCATTAGACCACATCCACACGTTGCGGCAAATTATACAGAAGACTGAGGAGTATAATTTGCCATTATGCTTTGCGTTTGTGGACTTTGAGAAAGCCTTCGATTCGATCGAGTTATGGACAGTGCTCGAGTCTCTCCAGCGTTGCCGTATTGACTATCGGTATATCGAGGTGCTGAAATGCTTGTACAACAGTCCACTATGACCACAGAACCACTATGTCGGTCCGAGTACAGGAACAGAATTCGGACGCAATTCCATTAAAAAAGGGCGTAAGACAGGGAGACGTTATATCTCCAAAAATGTTCACAAACGGACTGGAAGATACCTTCAAGCTTCTGGAATGTCAGGGACGCGGCATCAATATCAATGGCGAGTACATCACTCACCTTCGATTTGCCGACGATATAGTAGTCATGGCAGAAACGATGGAAGACCTCGGCATAATGCTCAAAGACCTCATTCGAGTTTCCCAACGGGTGGGCCTTGAAATGAACATGGACAAAACGAAGGTCATATCGAATGCTCGTTTTGTGCCCACCCCAATAACATTGGGGAACTCGACTCTCGAAGTTGTAGACGAATACGTCTACTCAGGACAAACAGTCCAACTAGGCCGGTCCAACTTTGTGAAAGAGGTCGAATCCAACTTGGCTGGGCAGCATTCGGGAAACTTAGAAAAGTCCTTTCGTCTAATATACATCAATCACTCAAGACAAAATTATACAACCAGTGATGACTTAAGGCACTGAAACGTGGCCTCTCACTATGGGCCTCCTAAGAAAGCTCAAGGTCACGCAAATAGCTATGGAAAGGCCTATGCTTTCTCTACGATATCGAATCAGAAATGATGAGATTCGTAGAGGAACGAAAGTCACCTTAGCCCAGCGGATTACTAAGTTGAAGTGACAGTGGGCGGGGCACATAGCAAGCAGAACTAATGGCCGATGGGGCCGAAAAGTTCTCGAATGGAGACCACATATCGGCAAGCGCTGCGTAGGACGACCAGCCGACAGATGACCTCATCCAAGTGCCAGGAAGACGCTGGATGAAATCCGCTTCCAACTGGTCTTTTTGGAAATGCATGGAGGAGGCCTATATCCAGCAGTGGACTTCTTGTGTTTCCATGACTCGAGAGGTTTCTTTACAAAAGCTGCTGAAAACTTAAAATATAGTGTAAAAATACAGAGGTTTTTATAAACATTTTAAAATAGTGGAAATTTTGATAAATTTGAAGCTTGGATTAAGATTTTGGCTCAAAATCTTTGAATTTAAATCATCGACTTTACGCATTTTTTTATTTTATTTTACACTACGCGCATTCACTAAAGCGGTTTCAAAAGGGTGAATATGTGTCATCGCTATCGTGCCTGTGTGGCCAATAGTCCATTGAGCAAATCTGACTCGATAATTTTTTTTCTATGGTATAACACAAACAAAATTATAAAAATTTTAAGAACAAAAGCAAAATAATTAATTTTTTACAGAAGAAAAAAAAACATTTCAAAATGGATATTGACCAAAGAAATAAAACAAAAATTATGAAAATGGAAAAAGACTTCGTTGCTAAGGATGTTGGTAAAAGAGCTACAAATGGATTTGAGTGCTTATTTGGCCTGCATCCTTGTTTCAGCACAAAAAGCAAAATAATTAATTTTTTACAGAAGAAAAAAAAACATTTCAAAATGGATATTGACCAAAGAAATAAAACAAAAATTATGAAAATGGAAAAAGACTTCGTTGCTAAGGATGTTGGTAAAAGAGCTACAAATGGATTTGAGTGCTTATTTGGCCTGCATCCTTGTTTCAGCACAAAGACTGATAAATATAATTATTAATCAACAGTGCCTCCTCGTCTTAACTTATATTGGTATATTATAACAGATTAATCTGTTGATAATCGTATTAATAGTGTAATTCATACCATTTCTATTATTTCATTCCAATAGCACAGGAAACATACAGCATTTAAGTGATTTTTGGCGTTAAAGCTGATAGTTAAAAACTATCTATACTATAGTGCAGGGAATTCTAGTTTGATTGCGTTGTGTGGACGTTATTATTATTATTATTATAATTTTGGAACTCCCCACCGACGAATATTTTCAAGATACATTACACTATTCATTGTGACACTTAAATAAAAATATGTAATATCGGTAAACCAGGAACGCAGATTTTTGTTTAATCTACTGTGTGATACAGTACTTCTATTTCTATTTGGTTACTTTTTGTTACACTTTTCCTTTTTGTTAAGGTTTCAGTTGTTTTTTTTTTGTTACGTGTACAAAAAATTACCTACTTTCTTTTGTTGTCATTATAATTACGGAACCCAAAAAATATTATGCGCGTTAAATTATATATTTAAATTACGTTGTACCTAAAAATGAGCACCGAATAAATCTTGAATAAAAAAAACCCGGATTTTGTGCCAACCCTAGCAAAAACAATTGAATAGGATCAACTTATACATGTCATGGAAGTGTGATTTATATTACATGTAGGGAAGGTAAAGAGCATAATTATTGCAGTGTAGATAACTTATCCCAATACAGCGGAATTTCGAGAAAATAAAAAAACTAAAAACAAGTACCTACACACGTATATAAATTATAATTCCTACAAAATTTTTAGCATTACGCCATTGATTCTTCTAACAATACTTCCGCATGTACAATAAAATGCGTGATAAAAATATACAGCGTTTTATTTTATTTAAAAAAGAAAAACATGTCAGGCAGATAGAAAAAAAATTCAGAGACGAAATCTACACAGATTCGTTTTGTATGTTTAGAAAAGGTTCTAAACAACATTATTGACACAATTCATATAACTATGTAAAATATTTTTCTATATATCCGGATGGGAACGACCGAGCCGAGTTCGATAGCGCTATCTTCTTCTGTCGCTACGGAAGTGAGCGGTGCGGAAATACTAAGTACTGTAATTCGGCTTGGTTCACTCAAAGGTTATGAATCAAGTATTATTCGTAACGCCCCAATCGAAATTATTATTTACCAACACATTATTTACCGCCTATGTACCCTACAATCTAACGAGGAGGCGAAGTGCGAGCGCAAGGAGTGAAACAAAACTCAATCAAACTAAAATGAACCTTAAATACTAGTATTTAGAGACTACAAGGCTCGAGCAACAAGTCTGGCCGCGTGCGGCCGACCTAATCGCGACAATAAATGGATTATAATACATAGGTACCGTGATTTAGGCACAAATAGTAAAACGATGTTTCGCTTAGATTGGCAATGTTACAATAGCTCGGATGGGAAGAGGCGTCCCTTGAACGGCAGAGAGCTCTTGGTTCGAATACTAGTAAATGATCGGTTTCCTTTTTACTTTTCTTTTTTAGTTATTTACTTAAATAAAAAAATACAAGAATTGGGATTTTATATTGTATGTTTTTCTAACGATTGAAGCTCGATCACTACTACAAAAATCAGTTGCCGTGCGTTGGTCTTGCAAACACTCGAAAATGTCTCCACCGATTGGACTAATAGCTATATCATATTTTTTTGTTTTGTTCGGACATGGGACGTGGGGCGAGGGCGCGGAAAAGACCCATCCCTTCAGGAGCCTGTTTCATAGAACTACAATTCATTGTGACTATGACAATTCGATGTACATTGCAAAGCCGATTAACCCACAGATTAACAAATAGACTCTGCTGCGCAGTGTACTTCGAATTGTCATAATAAACTACGAAATTATAGTTTTATGAAACTTGACCCAGTACATTTTGTACGAAAGTGAATTGGAAAGATGCGGCGTCTTTTTCGGTCCCTCGCCCCACGTCCTTGGCCTACAATCGGTAATTTTGTATGAGAATTGCTACTTTGAATTAATTTCACTATATGGCGCTCGAGGTGAACTTTGGAAGGTTGATTTATGATTGATAAATCGCTTATGAAAAGTTACAATGAAATCAATGGTGATGCGAAGAGCGCCTGGTCACAGACAACAGGCAACGAGTAGGCTGGGCGTTCCTCGTAAGGCGTAATGTGATAAATTGGTGAAAACGTTTTTTCTGAATGAGTAACTATTGTTCCTGTTAGTTTTAAACATTAACATACAAGATTTTGATATTGCCCGTAAGACTGTATAAGCTTAAACGTAATCCACTGCGCATTTAAAATGGTATATAAATTCTTAGCTTTTTTTTAAGCATTCTTACGGAATATATTTACTCATAGAAGGCGTAAGGTTATGACAGTTGTCAAACATCCAATAGGGAATCAAGGAGTTAAATTATATCATATATTAATTTCAACGGTCTGCCATGTTCCTAGAGGATGTCACAAGCGATTCAAAAACGTTTGCTAGCCAGTTCCAGCACACTGTAGCCCCTTAAATACTTACATAAGTGTAATCTTAGTTCGAACGCTATTTTGTTAATAGAGTCAACACTCTGTGCTTATGAGCCGCCAAGTGGAAATGGACGAACGAAACCTATTACCAGAAGATAATGCACCCCATTTAGTTGGTAGTTAACTATCGAGATTTCCGCATTGTTCCGGTCTGTCTAACTATAATAACAGCCCTAGTTTAGACTCTAAACTACATGTAAATTATTACACAGGTAGGTGCTTCAATCGTAAATAATGTTTTGTCGATGGGAACACGCTTTGATTGTTGCCTGTTTAATTTTAAGTGTTGAATTGAAAACAAACCCCGGCAATGGGTTGTCACCAGAGAAGTTTGTAAGTTTCTCCTCTATTCTATTAATATGCCTACGTTGATGGGGTCGCGACGTCTTCTGTCTTGTCTGACGGTCTGACCTACAAGTAAAAGATTTACAGTCTGATTAATAAAAACACGATACCTTAAAACACTCTCAGAGTCCGTTTAAATAGTCTATGGTAAAGGGAAAGACGAAACAAGACAGATAATATAAGTTTATATTAGGCAGTTGAGGCAGTTGCCTCTGAGGAGTGTTTTAGCACTGACTTTGAGAGTGTTTTAACACTCTCAGCGTCAGTTTAAATAGTTTATGGTAAAGGGAAAGACGTAACAAGACAGATAATATAAACTGCCTCTGAGGAGTGTTTTAGCAGAAGGGTCTGAATCGGGGTCAGATAGAATTACTTAACTATGCGTTCCTGTTAGCAAATGAATAAGAAAATAACGTACCTAATTTCTTTTACAGAATGTAACCAATATATTCCTTAAGATTACAATAGATAGATAGTATAATTTTATTATAGCTACTTCATTATTAATGACTGTTGGCTGTAATAATTTATTGCAGTCAGTTAACAAAAGTATTGTAAGAGTAACCAGAAAAGAGATGAGGGCCTAATATAAAAATAATTAAAAAAACTATCAGAGAAAATAAAAAATAAAAACCGACTTCGAAACACTATAGCACTAAAAAGTTAGAAATAATTTAAATAATTAGAAGTAGAAGTATTTATACATGTAGGTATTGTAGAAGTGCCCAAAATATATGTGCTGGTCTTGAAACTGGGCACCGACTACAAATTATACTTCTACAATACCTACATGTATAAATACTTCTACCTACTTCTAATTATTTAAATTATTTGTAACTTTATAGTGCTATAGTGTTTCACAGTCGGTTTTTATTTTTTATTTTAAAATTTTTTATATTTGTATTTTTAGTGGGGAAGCGGGAGAAAAAGTAATAAGTTCCTTATAACCATAATTTACCCTACTTAATTCGTTGCTTTAAATTTGATGATCTAAATTTCCATCCGAAAGTCCTCACCAGAAAATCACCAAATTAACTTGGGACTACTTTTACGCTATTTTATGAAACATACGGATATTACTAAAGGATGGCCCCAAATTGACGAAACGAATATATCGAGCGAATGTGGGTGGAAGGGCCGGTAAGGGAGGACCCAGACGGACATACTTCGACCAAATAGGGGATGTATTAGCAAAGGGCAAGATAAAAAGTACCCAAAACCGGCGTGCGTGCATGCAACGACTAATGAATATTGAGGAAGCGAAAGTGATCTGTCAGGATCGTAGCAAGTGGCAGTCGATGGTCTCTGCCTACCCCTCTGGGATACGGGCGTGAGTTTATGTTATGTTATGTTCATTTTACGAGTTCTTGAGTGGAGACCGCAGATCGGTAAACACAGTGTAGGACGTCCTAAGACTCGGTGGAGCGATGATCTCCGCAGGGCGGCTGGCAAGAGCTGGATGAGAGTAGCCGAGGACCGTGCTCAGTGGCGTGCAATAGGAGATGCCTATGTCCAGCAGTTCACAAGCGTAGGTCGATGATGATGATGATGACGATGATGATGATGACTAATTTTACTTACATTGCATTAGCAGTTTATTTTTATAATTCTAGGTATGTAGTAAAACAATTAAGAGACTTACAAAAAGAGACCCAATTTTGCACACCGTGTAATCCGACGGAATTATTTAGGCACATCGCAATATGGCGATTCGCACGGTGACAGATAAAGATATTTCCGATGGGTAGTGCGTACACTGACTGGTTCTTTATAACTAGGTTAAATGTATCCGTAAAACCACTGTTCAATGACCTCACAGCTTATGGTGGTTTTCTTAGCCCCCCCGGGACTTAAGCGTGATGTTATGTAGTCTATATGTTGCACGGGAACCTAAGCTATAATTCTGGTCAGTTCAGTGGTTTTTGTGTGATGCGCGCACAAAGAAATAGAGTGAGACAGACATATCAGACAGTGACAAAATTTACAGATTTATTGGATGTTTAGATTCGAATACTAAAGCACAAAATATTTTTTAAATATATTAGTAAAACAGGCAAATATTCAAAGTCCAAGCTCAGTGCACGACAGGACCCAAATTCGCCCTATTTACCCCCTGTTTCTCATACACTAACATAAGTAAAGTAACATAGGTAAATTTCACACAAATTAAAATGACTAACGCAATCAGTTAAACAGTGAAATCAATTAAAATGTTCATAATATCAATCCGAAAACCCCTCCTTCTATATCCACATATTTTGACGGCCAACTACGGAACCCTACACTGCGCGTGGCCTGACACGCATTTGGCCGGTTTTTATAATGACGTAATCACATGAAGGTTTCTTGTTCAATCTTGACGGTCAATTGAAATTTCAGTACAATTCAATCATCTCGGCACTTTTAGTTTGATTTTAAGATGTAGGTAGGTACTGCTAACAATTATTAGGGGTTAAAGTATGAAATTGCCGATTTGTACTGAAAATCTAAATTGTTTATTTTTTTAATTTTTAACAAATTTATTTAATCAAAATAGTTGCCATTATTATCTATACATTGCTGCCATCTAATTAATGCCTTTGCGATAGAACTCCGACGATCTAGACTGCACAAACTGTGTGAAAGCATTTTTTACTGCCTCCTGGGAAGAAAACTTCTTGTCACGTAGATAATTGTCCAAATCACGAAAAAAATGGTAGTCCGTTGGAGCAAGGTCTGGTGAATACGGAGGATGACGAATGGTTTCTAACTGCAGTTCCTGAAGGGTCAAAATGGTTTCTCGTGCTGAGTGAGGTCTCGCGTTGTCGTGGAGCAATAATGGTGAAGATCGATTCATGAGTCGGGGCTGTTTTACTGCTAGTTTTGTCAACATGGTTCGGAGTTCGGCACAATAGACATCTGCCGTTATTGCTTGACCAGATCGGAGAAAACTATAGTGAATAACACCATGCTGAGACCACCAAACAGTTACCATTACCTTTTTATTGGTAAGTTTTGCTTTAGGACACTGTTGTGGCATTTGACCTGGGGTCAGCCATTGCATTTTTCTTTTCCGGTTATCATAAAGAATCCACTTTTCATCACATGTTACAATTCGATCCAATATTCCTTCATTTCTGTACCGGTTCAACAAGGCAACACAAGTTTCAACACGCGTTTCTTTCTGCAGATCAGTCAAATCATGAGGCACCCATTTTTCGTATTTTTTTATTTTATTGATTTGACGCAAGTGAGTCAATATTGTGGGTAAGGTAACGTTAAACCATGCCGCTAATTCCTGGATAGTTTGACTAGGGTCGGCTTCCACTATCTCTCTTAATTCATCGTTATTCACCTGTGTGGGCGGTCTTCCTCGTGGCTCGTTCTTTAAGTCGAAATTTCCATCACGAAAGCGTTTAAACCAAAATCGCACGGTGCGTTCATTAGTAGACCCCTCTCCAAACGCAGCATTGATATTGCGGGCTGTTTCTGCCGCGTTAGTTCCGCGTCGGAACTCGTATTAAAAAATCACTCGAATTTTCGCAGTATCCATCTTTCTTGTGTTACACAATTTTATAACTATGCATTTAGAATGTGATAATATCCAGCAATATTCGTAAACGCGATACGACATCTGTCAGAGTGACAGGACTTATGTTAATGTCACTCTGACAGAAGGGAGTTGAAAAACGCGCGGGGCCCGGGATGATGCAAGTCCTTCCGGCGATAGATTGTTTTGTAAAGAAACTTGTGATTGTTTGAATAAATCATGTAATTCAAAAGTATTGAGAACCTTTTTATTTGCGATGCGTCACATCTCAGAAGTGGGATCAACACACAGAAAGTGTAAGTAAAACAACATGTAGTCAAGACGTGACTTAGCAGAATTTGTCGACATCGGCTAGGTGCCATTTCAACAAGAAATAGAATAGAACAATACAGATAATATCAGTATTCTTCTTTGAAAATCTAGCCCCTAAGTGAAAATGCAAACAAAATTTGCTTGGCAACTGATAGATAAAGTTAAAATAGCAAGTATGTTAAAATTGGTCTTTTTATTTCACTATGTACGAGGGCTGAAAATGGAAAACAAACAAGCGAAGTGTGGACCACCGCGCCGCGTGAGCAGTGCAGCGTGAGCAGTGAAGCCCGCGCCACTGTGGGCTTTGCAGTGTAAGGCGTGGAGGCCGCTTAGAGCAGTGAGTAGCAGCGAAGGGTTCATGGTGTGGACAGTGCGCACAGGATAGCTTTGTGTAGTTTGATTGGTGAGTAAAGTTAAAGATACAGTTTCAACATAGGTCTAAATAGTTCTTCTCAGTTAACAATCCCTGAGATCAGATTTGAAATAATTGAATATTGGATTATCTGAAAGCTGATTGAGTGACCAATGTATTGTCTTGAACTTATTGAAGTGGATTGACAGAGTAATGTTACATTAAACATAACAGACCAATATTGGGCAATAGAGATGGGTAGATCTCGATCAGAGCAATGTAGATGATACAAATCACCCTGAAGATCTCCAATTAACTAGTCAAAATCATTCACATTTCATCTTCTCTTTTAGAATCTCTCAAGTAGTAGATGCTTGGTGTAATCTACCAGAGACAGTAATTAGTGTTACTCCAGTGAACTCATTTAAGACAGACTTAATAAACATTTTACAAATGCAAGAAAGTGATAAATCGGATTAATGCTGCTTAGTGGATTAATAAATAATGATAAGTCTGTATTTCTTATACCAGAGTGTGACCAAAATGCATAATATGAAATACCATAATGATTTATAGTGATAATTTGATTGTGAATAGTCTGATTCTGACTCGGGCCTGCTTTCTCAGAATACTGAGCTGACGAAGAAATTATCAAAATTTAAAAACTACCCATTTACCTCCTTATTTGTTTTTACCTCTTCTAGTAACTGCTAGAACAAACAAATAAGAAAAAAAAAACAAAATTATAGATGAAGCCACAGAAACATCAATTGCACTTTTTGTTTACCACTATTTAGCAGTAGCAAGAATCCACAAAATCCATCATTTATTAAATTCTTTTATCATCTATGCATTGGCTGAACAAGATTGAGTGTTTGACGGGATGAGTTATTTTGTTAAAGAGATAAGAATATTATAGTACCAGCAGCAACGAAAGAAAAGGTACAATTGGAAAGAAGAAAGAAAGAAGACATTTATTTAAATTGTCACAGAAACACAAAGTAAACATGAATTGGTAGCCTTTTTGTTAATAGATAATTTCTTTATAAATGATAAAAATAAAATATTAATTTTATTACGAAATTTCCCAATTCATGAAAGGTACTAGGTAAAAACCTATATTACGGAAAGTCCGTTCTTCGAGGTAACCTCATATTGGAGAGTTTTCTGGAGGAGAAATAGATATGAGTAGTCAGTGTAGATAGATAAGGAGATCAAGTGTGTGAAGTAGACAACATAAATGTGATACTTATACCTACTTATATTCTTTTTGTTGCACTAATCCGTGCTGAGGACACTTGGCATGGGTGGAATTTTTAGCCTCTAAATAGGTTTTTACTTATACCTACGCTTAAGGAAAAATGAAGGTGAATAAATACTTATAGCAAAGTGACTTATTTAGAGAGAAGGAATACTTTTACTCTGGTTCTGATTAGCAAGAGAGGGAGAACGACTTGTAAGAACTAGAAGGACATTCAACAGAGAGTTATATTTCAAACAAGATTTTATATGAATATTTCGAAGACAGCTCAGACGCATTCTTTTTATGTTGCATTTGTGCTGTCGAATACTGTATCAAAGTCCATGTGCACAGGATAGTAATTAAAGATTTTAGAATGTTATAACTGAAAAAAATATATATTCTTGAACTATATTAATTGATCACTCTGGTGAACCCTTATGCCCAAGTATACAGGGCTGCGCCGCGAGAGACAGCGCGTGCCGCAACTGCAGCGTGCAATTCAGCACGCGCTGCAGACACGAGGGGCATAGCAGCGCGCAAGGGAGTGCGCAGGATAGCGCGCCGCAGCTAAGGCGCGAGAGACAGCGCGTGCCGCAACTGCAGCGTGCTAGTTAGCACGCGCTACAGACATGGGGAGTACGAGAGCGCGCGAGGTAGAGCGAAGCAAAGCGTACCACCAGCGCGCAGGATAAGAGAAAGATAAGATAAAATTTATTCATGGAGAACACTGGCTTCTCTGAGTTAATGTATGAAATCATAGATATAATAGTGTACATTGTGTAACAATTAAATTTAACATAAAACAAGAGTAAAAGTTCAGCCTAACTAGGAGTAAACCTGCAAACTATGGTCCCCGCCTAGTTATCCGGGATATAGGATGATGTAGATGTGTATAAATAAATTACTTGAAGACATACATTAACAGTGATTATGGAAAATTATGAACCGATGAAATTGGTATAGTACTTTAGTACCTTAGAATTAAACTTCGTAGACTTCTTAAAAGTACTTAACTTACAACATTCAGAAGGATCTCTGACTCATAATATGTTTGCATGAAATACAGTGTCAGTGAGTTTAATGGGACCATAGACTATGTCTTGATCTCATTGGAAAAGGCAATCTCAATGTTATAGAATAGATAATGGTGATAAAGAGTTTAATAAAGATTCGGTCGGAAAAGAGATTCAAACCACATGGTACAAATCTGTTTCGAATTCGATCTGTTTTCGTGTACTCTGAGCGAATTCACAAAGGTCACAATAGGTATCCTTTGTGACCTTAAGTAGCATTAAAATTAGCTATGGTCTCGGGGTTTATGAATGTATGGGAGGTCCTACTCTGTCGTATTAGGGGCAGCCTGAAAAGATAGATGTAAGTGAATAAATAAATAAATAAATAAACTATAACGTCACATTGCGACCGATGCATTTATTCATTTTTATGGTGTCTACACCTATCAGAAAATGCTTGGAAGTCTATAAGAAAAACGAATTCTAATAAGTTTTTGTTATTGAAGTAACTGATTCTTTTGGCATCATTGACGCCATAAAAATGTATGGAAAGATATTTCTATAGTTCTATTTTTGTTTTGTGAGTTTATCTATGTCTTTTATGATATTATCAACTTAATTCCGGAATCACTTTTATAAAATAAGCAATAAAGAAAAGGGACTGAGAATAGAGAAAACAAAATCGCTTGAAGATTTCTTAACCAACGAAAACCTACAGGGGAGATATTGTGATGCTTGCTTCCATAAAGTGTCCCTAGATGTCGCTAGGCGTTTTGTAATTGGGGTTTAACACTCAGGTACGTTAGATTTTTGTATTGGATTCGACCGGGGTAGGAGAAAAAAAAGAGTGGTGTAAGAAAGGAAAAAAAGATGAGCTGGTAATGAAATGAGCTTGGTAAAGTTCATTTAAAAATAAAGCTTGTGAGAGACATATTATTATAGTGTTACCTGCAGCCATAATAATACTAACGTTTCAATTACGAGCA
The DNA here is from genome assembly GCA_947308005.1 of Yponomeuta malinellus. Taxonomy (NCBI): domain Eukaryota; kingdom Metazoa; phylum Arthropoda; class Insecta; order Lepidoptera; family Yponomeutidae; genus Yponomeuta; species Yponomeuta malinellus. The sequence goes on along the minus strand of OX371006.1, from coordinate 5,011,467 downwards.
AGTCATAGTTGCCTCGAATTTAGTTTGGTGCTTGTCTGTGCATGGATTTCCGAGACACGGGCTAATGGAAACGCCCTGGCCATACTGGTTAATAATACTGTGTGCAGCAACACATTCCATTCCTCGACGTCACAGAGCTGGCGAGGCAGTGTGGTATTTTCGCCATCATTCGCGTGTCGTCAGTGGCTTAGCGGGAGCGTTGCAGACTTTTAACCCGCCGGTAGCCGCTTCGAATCCCAAGTCAGAAAATTCATTCTTTTTGTTTGTTTACCTTATTAAGTTTCAGTTTTGCTCTTGTATGTACTCCGAGCCTCGGCTTAGTTACGTTAGATACAGACGGTGCAGTTTTTAAATCATCAGAGAATTGATGGTGGCGTCGTCACACAATATATAATACTTGTGCGAAGTTTACGTCGTTTCAATACACCTTAGCGACCCCCCCCCCTCATTACAAGCTGAATTCTTACGTCTTTTGTTAGTATAGTCAGTGCAGAAGTTAATTCTTGAGTACTGTGGCAGATTATGAATGTGTGATGATGAAGTATGGACTTTGCAGGATGACGCGCCGCAACCAGGCGCTAGAGAAAGAGCGCGCCGCAGCCATGGCGTGCACGGGAGCACCCGCAGTAGTAGAGCGCAGGAGCGCTCGCCGTAGCAGAGCGCACGACTGAGCGCTTGACGCAGCGGCAGCACAGCGCAGCGCGCCGCCGTTGAGCAACGATATGGTAGCGGATCATTGGTTGGATCATAGCTGATAGGCAAGGCAGGGTAGACTATGAGATAAGCAGAGCAATATTTAGTACTCGCGGTATGTTAGTACAGAATGGGTGCGAGGCACTCACTATTCAACCTAACGTTTGACGTCATGTCTCATGGCGACTCTTGGTTCGATCTCTGGAGATAATTAACACTGAGGATGACTGTATTTCTGTGTATTGAAGTTGTGAAGGACATAAAGAAGTGAGAAAGCGTTGACAAAGCTTTCAGCATTCGCGAAAACTATAGAAAAAGTGGGAGGGCGCTGACAAAGCTTTCAATTTGCCAAAATGATAAAAGAATTGTGAAAGCGATGACAAAGCTTTCAGCATTTGCCAAAATGGTAGAAGACGTGAGAAAATCGTTGACAGAAGAACCTTGTAGCATTTATCCAAATTTGTTACTAGGTGCGTTTCAAAGTTAAGACGTGATGGCTGTGCCAGCGACCTCCACCAGCGCAGAATCACCAGATTATGGTCTATCTGTCTACTACAATAAGTTTAGGACTTACTAAAGAGTTGAAATTTCTATGCGAAAAACCTAGAAGTTATATGGGTTTTCATTACAAACTTCTTTGCCATCTAAATGGTTATAGTAGCCCTTTTGTACATGCGATACAGCTTAGATTAACCATAAAGAGTAGGTACATTGTGTTGTACAAAAGTGACGTCCGTGTCATGGAGCGCTACTATGATTAAAGTGAAACTGAATTGTGATAGTTATAACTGATGATTCATGTGGTATGTTGACATAATCTTAGCTCTTGGTTTTTAACTTAAAAATGTGATTTTAAGTGGTACGTAAGTGTAATAACCCATTTTTTACGAACCTTGAGTTATTACAGAAAACGATAGGTAACATAATATGAAATTATCAAACGTAGTAACACTGGATTCGGTTCAAATGTTTTTAAACCATTCGATTGAATTGTTAAGGATAGATATGAGAAGGGTAGGAGTCACTCTTATAGTGAAGTAAGTAGCTGGCATACTTGCCGCGGCAATAACCCTGACAACACTAGAATAAGAAGAGTGAGGGCCGGTACGGGAGGCTGGAGCCTGACGTACGGCGAAGGAAGTAGCCGGCAATGATAGCCCGACCCTCACGCACGACTCTGTATTGCCGCAGGGACTGGTATACTTGCCGCGGCAATAACCCTGACTACACTAGAATAAGGTGAGTGAGGGCCGGTACGGGAGGCTGGAGCCTGACGTACGGTGAAGGAAGTAGCCGGCAATGATAGCCCGACCCTCACGCACGACTCTGTATTGCCGCAGAGACTGGCATAGGACAACTTGCCGCGGCAATACTCCTGACTGAACTAGAATAAGACGAGTGAGGGCCGGTACGGGAGGCTGGAGCCTGACGTACGGCGAAGGAAGTAGCCGGCAATGATAGCCCGACCCTCACGCACGACTCTGTATTGCCGTAGAGACTGGCATAGGACAACTTGCCGCGGCAATACCCCTGACTAAACTAGAATAAGACGAGTGAGGGCCGGTACGGGAGGCTGGAGCCTGACGTACGGCGAAGGAAGTAGCCGGCAATGATAGCCCGACCCTCACACATGGCTCGGTGATGCGCTAGGCTGGCATACGATAACTTGCCGAGGCCTTACCTAGAAATACGACTACGATATTGCATAATAGCTAAGATTACTTACATAAGTACTATACGCGAATTTAAAGTTTAGTGCAAAGTTCTTGTTTTTTTTTGTAAGGCATTTTGAATGTCGACTTCTGTAGCATAATTCTCTGTGATTCGGTTTCCGTACATATTATAAAGTGTGTTGCTGTTGAAAAACCTTCTAAATAAATAAATAGGTACACCTACCTAAGTGCAGTAAGAATGATTGATTTTAGAATAATTATTATATAGTTAATTGAGAATGTATCCACCTCGATTTATTTAATTATAACGATAACAGATAAATAACAAAATAATACGTATGTATAAGGTTCTAAACAATATTAAGTTAAAATTAGATTTGAAAGTTATCCTTCATACTAGCAAGTTCGTCTTTGTACATGTTGTTTCTTATGTAAGGTAATTTTATTTAGTTTGCAATAACAGAATATAACACTTATCCAGTGTAAATGAGTAAAATAATTATATTTAAAGTCTACTTTGGATTGTTTTGCTTAGTTCACCGATGGGACTCGTTGACAAACGGATGGCCGAGCTGTTACACAATTTTATAACTATGCATTTAGAATGTGATAATATCCAGCAATATTCGTAAACGCGATACGACATCTGTCAGAGTGACAGGACTTATGTTAATGTCACTCTGACAGAAGGGAGTTGAAAAACGCGCGGGGCCCGGGATGATGCAAGTCCTTCCGGCGATAGATTGTTTTGTAAAGAAACTTGTGATTGTTTGAATAAATCATGTAATTCAAAAGTATTGAGAACCTTTTTATTTGCGATGCGTCACACTTGTCTAAATTGAATAACAAAAACAATTGAAAGTCGATATTCAAATGTTTCACATTTTTTAAATAAAGAACATAGAAACCATTTGAAAAAAGTTTCATTCGAAAACCTCAAACCATGAAGATTATATGTCAATTCAAAGAACCTATTGCAATAAAACGGCAATTTCATACTTTAACCCCTATTATTAAAATAATGATGGATATCTGTTAATGGGTAGGTATTAAAGTTACAAAGTGTTGTTGATATGATTCAGTACTAATATCAAACCCAAATAAATGGCACAGGTGATTGAAAATTTACATTCTATGGAAAATATGTTATGGTTGAACCGGGAAAACCGGCATAACCGGAGCAAATTGTTTGGTTGTGGTGGTGGTTGGCTTTATCTGCAAATAAAAAATCATCATCATCATCATTTAGCCACAAGGAGTCCACTGCTGGACTTAGGCCTCCTCCATGGATTTCCAAAAAGATCGGTTGGGAGCGGCTTGCATCCAGCGTCTTCCTGCCACTTGGATGAGGTCATCTGTCCATCTTGTGGCTGGTCGTCCTACGCTGCGCTTGCCGATATGTGGTCTCCATTCGAGAACTTTTCGACTCCATCGGCCATCAGTTCTGTGTGCTATGTGCCCCGCCCACTGCCACTTCAACTTACTAATCCGCTGGGCTATGTCGATGACTTTCGTTCGTCTACGGATCTCATCATTTCTGATTCGATCTCGTAGAGAAATTCCGAGCACAGCCCTTCCCACAGCTCGTTGCGTGACCTTGAGCCTTCTTATGAGGCCCATAGTGGGATACCACGCTTTAGTGCCATAAGTCATCACTGGTAACACACACTCGTTGTATAATTTTGTCTTGAGCGATTGAGGTATATTAGATGAAAGGACTTTTCTAAGTTTCCCGAATGCTGCCCAGCCGAGTTGGATTCGACGATTGACCTCTTTCACGAAGTTGGACCGGCCTAGTTGGACTGTTTGTCCTAAGTAGACGTACTCGTCTACAACTTCGAGAGTCGAGTTCCCCAATGTTATAGGGGTGGGCACAACACGGGCGTTCGACATGACCTTCGTTTTGTCCATGTTCATTTTAAAGCCCACACGTTGGGAAACTCGACTGAGGTCTTCGAGCATTATGCTGAGGTCTTCCATCGTTTCTGCCATGACTACTAGGTATATCGTCGGCAAATCGAAGGTGCGTGATATACTCGCCATTGATACCAATGCCGCGTCCCTGCCATTCCAGAAGCTTGAAGGCATCTTCCAGTGTATTTATTCAGGGTATAATCCATAGGCTCAGGGCTCGCAGTCGGCAACAAATATACCAAGTTGAGACCAATTCCGTGTTGAACTGAAACGTTTTGTACGGCCAACATAAAAATTGAACTAATATTGGGTATAATGCTCATCAAATATGTCATTGGCAAAGCTTTGCCATCCAATTAACAAATAGGTTATAGGAATAAAACTAAATATTAAGCTTTTGTCAACATCGCACGAAGAACGCACTCCAAATTGTTTTGCTTGAAAGTGTTGAAAATACGGTTAAAAAAAGTTGATGTTTAAAATAACTTTTATTTATATATTTTTTACAAAGTACGTTATAATAAGCTGAAAGTTACATGTTCTTAGCCCAGCAAATGGTTTTCCGCCACGTAGACGATGCTGCTGGCTGTCCATTTTGACCATCCTGTCGGTGCCCTTTCTTTGGTACGTTTGTCATCCACCTGGCCGGTGATCATCAGCCTCTCAAAACTGAGCCTGAGAGAACGCATGATGTCTCCTAAGAAGCTGATGGCCTTGGCAAAACTTAGATAGGCGATTTATTATGGAGAGTTCTAAGATAAAAGACTCGTTGGTTCTCTTTGCTGTCCAGGAGATTCTCAAAAGCCTTCTCCAACACCTCATCTCAAACGTACTCCAAATTATTGTGCTTGTTTCTTTTATTTTATTTCAATTTTTTATAAAGTACATTATAATGAACTGAAAGTTACGTGTTCTTCAGTAACAGTAGGCAGACCAGTAGACCGATGGTTGGGCGATGTCGTTGAGTCGGCGAAAGGTCCGTGGATGCGGATGGCAAGGGACCGTGAGAATGGTATTGAATTTTGGGGGACAAATATCGCACCCTTAATCCAATACCGTCACTAAACAAAAATCTATAAATTTCTGGTGTTAATGCCATCTATTGAAAATATAACAAAGAAACACTAAGCGCTGACTAGTTCACTTAAATTCCTATTAAAAACTGTGTAGATGGAAAACGAAGCATAATACAGAACTATATACATTTCTACACATTGAAAATCTTTAATAGCTTCTCCTGCACAATTTACATTTTTCGCTTAGTGCCAGTATTGGATTAAGGGTGCGATATGATCATACCCAGCAATGGGCAGCGGTTATTTGATGATGATGATGATGACGTATTTTTAATCGAAAGAACTACTTCGAACGCCGCCTTCTGAATTGAGAATTTATCTTAGTGAATACTCAATTATAAGTGTGTTTCTGAAGAGGCATACGTCAAACTGTGGATAAACAAATACTGAAGAAGAAGACGTCTGTTTCGTTCTTTATATTACGAAGAATCTGAAGACACAGATCAGTACCTACTATTGCTTTGTTTTGTGAGACTCTCAATTCAAAACCGGCGGGAAATTCACAAAATGACTATCGTGCAACGACCGGCTTTTGTTTTACCCATAGTCTGTCTTTCCCCACGCTACCTAGCAACAATATATAAAGCAATTTCGATTCAACAATTTCTGCTAACTGAAAAACATTAGTTGTGTTATTTACTCATAGACCATAAAATGTGTCGCGATTGGAAGTTCGTATTGCTAATTCTAACCAATTTAACTCCGGTTATTTTTGGAGAAATGAAATTAAGCAAAAATAGCAATGGACCAATGTCTCCAGATAAGTTTGTAAGATATTTTTCTCAGTTTCATAATAAATTGTCTGAGTGGTAAAGCTAGAACTAATATGGTCGCCCATTCCTTCCATTTTGCCAACGGAACCATGCGTTACCCACACAGCGGCTGGAGAAATTGAGGTTTATAGTATTTGTTTTTACATTTATTGCAGAGATGTACCGAAAATTTCTACTCAAGGATTTTTTTCGAACGCATTTGTAAATTCACAACATCAGAATCTCAGAAAAGCGTAGGTAGCGCTGGTTTATTCCTACACTGTGAGTAATTAGAACGCTCTAAAAGAGTCTATTGCATCCTAACATTAAGCAAAAAATTAATAAGTCACACTGCAATGTATTAGGTATTGTTAATTTTATTCTGGAAGCGCAGACAAGGATAAGGTAGTTTTTTTTTGGTGCCGCTTTCGGAGTAATTTTTTTTTAATTTTTTATCTTTGCTTTATTTAGAGGCTTTGATCACCATGTGATCATGTCAGCCCCATCCTGTGGCCCCATCAGACCAAATCAGAATATGTATTCTTACACTAACTTTAACACTAAAATTATTACTATTATAAGTACATAGAGTATTACTTTTTACTCTAAATATAACTAGTAACTTATAACGATTTACTATCTAACATTTTATATATTAATAAAGCTGCACTTGAAGTAGGGTCTTGCAACACGCTCTGGAATGTACCAATATCCATTACATTTAACTTTAATTCGGCTATAATTTCCGCTCTTTGCTCTGAATACTTGGTACATTCCAAAAGTATATGGCGGCTTTCGGAGTTACTTTTGCAACGTTAGCTGACTGAAATACCTGTATAAATCTTATACTCAGAAATTCTTAGACTAAACTCCTGTATACAGGATTTCATCAGTGATTTCACTTCGGACAATGGACGAGATTAGCAGAGGACCGGCGAGGTTGGCTTAACGTTGGTCTATGCCCAACAGAGGGAGTCTTTTATGGGCTGTAAAGATAGATCCTTATTAAGGGACTAACGCCACCGAGGAAGAAACACCTATCTTTTATTACAGATCAAAATAGCAAAAAGTGTGTACAATCTCTCAATCACGTTAATAGCGATTTTTAGGACCCATGGCCGTGAACCTAAGGCAAAGAATCTAGGAAATCTACCTAAGATTTAACGCTAAAAAAGGCCGTTTTTGGCATAAATGCTACCTAGTCCCAGGTTCGTGATCCTAGGTTCTTTGTCGTGGGTCCTAAAAATCACTGTTAACATGATTGAGAGATTGCACAGACACTTTTTCGCAAATACGATCTGCAAATTAAAGAAGATATGTTTTTTTTTCATCAGTGGCGCTTGTTAGCCCGCTGGTAATTGTTCCCGGGTGTTTTAAATTCGAAATTTGAAATTTTAATTGAGCAGACTTTTTCTTCTTCAGGGCTTCATAACGACAACATTAAACTTCTTAGAGGTATGCAAGGGCCCGAAACGCGTGGACTGCGGCGAGATCAACATGGATTTTGTTGACGGAAACACAAATAACGTCACTTTTTCAATGACGTTCCCAAATAGCGTTTCGTTTGATAGAGTGAGTTATTTATTTATTACATTTTCATGATTTGCTTTTAGAGCGTAGCCTTACAATTAATGATTGGATTTTTCAGCTAGCAAAGTTCAATATTATGTAAGTACGTATGGTCACATTGGTCACCTGTAGCTTTCTTGTAGCTCGTAGACAGGGACGGGCAAAAAGTATCGTTACAAGTGGCCTGATTCATAAAACTACAATTCAAAGTTTATTATGACAATTCGATGTACATTGCGTAGCCTAGTACTTCATACTTGTTAATCTGTGGGTTGGTCGACTTTGCGATGTACATCGCATTGTCATAGTAAACCATGAAACCGGCCCCTATACTAGAACCGCCTCTTTTGTCAACAATCCGCCGTGTTTTTGGTAAGGATGTAAAAAAAAAATTACTGCCACACAAAATAAACACTTGTCGTGGTCCCAAGCTAGGATACTATACCCTATGCTATGGTAACCGAGCAAAGACCTCACAAACATAGGAATACACCGAGATTGAGACCATTTATATACAAACCAAGTCCGGTGGCCCACAGTGGTGCGACGTTTTTTTTAGGGTTCCGTAGTGGACTAGGAACCATTATAGTTTCGCCAGGTCCGTCCGTCTGTCTGTCTCAACTTTTTTTCCTTTTTTAGGGCTCCGTACCCGAAGGATGCCAAACGGGACTCTATTACTAAGACTTCACTGTCCTCCTGTCTGTTTGTCTGTCTGTTGCCGCTATAACAAAAAATACTGAAAACAAAATAAAATATATATTTAAGCTCGATATTAATAACGGCAACAAGTAGACGCTTGAAATATTCACAGAATATTTAGTTATATATTAACTTCAAAAATAAATAACGAATTTAAATTAAAATGAATATTTAACCCACTGATGCCAACCCTACTGTTTTAACAGTAGATTTACTGTTTTCGCCTAGTCATCCATCCCTGTTTTCTGTTTTAGTTCGTGTTTCTACTGTTTTTTAAAAAATAATTCATTTCAAATTCATCACCAATTTTGGAAACATGTTTCTGAAATCAAGAACGGAGATGGTACACAAACATTTCCACTATTAAGCGACATGGTAAAAAAACTGCTATGTCTGCCCCATAGCAGCGCTGCCGTAGAAAGGCTTTTTTCAGCCATAAATATAATGAAAACAAGGTTAAGAAATAGCATGCCCACGACGACAATTAAAGGCACTTTGCACACGAAGGCAGAAGTAAAAGAATGTTTTACATTTAATGCAACTGAGGTGCATATGAAAAAATTTAATAAAAGCATGTACGATTTTAATAAAAAAGATCATTCCGAAAACGTTGAAGACCGCGAAATTGAAAATTTCAATAAGTATTTTTTCCATTGTAATGTCCTAAAATGTTTAATTTTGATTAAATCTTTGCAATTTGACTTTATTTACTTTACAATTTCCAGAAATTCCTTAAATAAAAGCAATGTGCGGTAAATCTAACAGTAGTTGTATAACTATTTATATCAAATCTATGAATGCTATATCGGACAATAGATTTGATGTTTTGAAATTACTATTTTACTGTTTTCTGCTGTTTTTTTAAGTTCTATTTGCTGCTTTTTGTTTTCCTGGGGTTGGCAAAACTGATTTAACCTCCTCAGTCCTGACCTTGAAAATAACAAAAGTTTTCAATTGTTATTTTCAAGGTAAGGACTGAGGAAGTTAAGGGGGGCTCCCATATAACAAACGTGATTTTTTTGCCGTTTTTCTCGATCTTTGTGTCTAATATTGTATAGATAATGGTACGGAACCCTTCGTGCGCGAGTCCGACTCGCATTTGGCTGTTTATAGTTGGATGGGTCATTTAAAAATATTGTGGGTGTAGGAAGATAAGGAATGCCTTAATTTATTCGAAAAGAAAAAAACAAACTGGGCCGGAAGTACGATATCGTATCTAAACAAACAAAACTAAAAATAATCCTAAACTGTGCAAACGTAGAGCAGCAACGTAGTTCTTTTATTTTTACAGGATAGGTAGGTGCCCAGATGTTATTTTGGATTTTTTTTCAACTTGTATATTTTGTCATTCAGGTGTGAAACGAACGAAAAGAGGAGGAGATCGTGTAAAAGTGAAACATTTATTTACAAAAATATAAGAAATCAGTAAATAATATTAATATTATTTTATAACTGCATTTTATAATCTATTTACTGACCGTATACCACTAAAATGCCGTATCTTTTGTAACTATTGTCGATATGTAGGACAATACCCATTCAATAAAATTGTATAAATTCTGACATTTTGAAAAACATGACTCTAAGAAAAAACTCACAGAATAAAAGTTGTTGTAACATAGACACTTTAATTGGGATGTATCAGAAAGTGCAAATTTTTGAGGTTACCCTGTATTATCCGGTTCAAATGCTGTTAGGATACGACCTTTTGGAATGGAGCGGCATATGACGTAAAGTGACGCCTGTCAGTACCGTTAGCAACGCTGTCGGGAAAGCGCGTGACACGTGAGTGACGAATACAACTTTATCGGAAGTATTTCTTTTATATTTGTTACGGACGGCGAGAGTGTAGTCGAATTGTGTAGAATAATCTAAATGCTAGGTGCAGATAGATTACGTAATAAGTACTTATGTATATAGAGACAAGAGAACCTTCCAAAATAATCTATGCGCTAGAGACAGGAATGTTCGATGGTTTTCTAGAACCTATTCCTAGTATCTTCGATGTGATTCTGGATACTTCCAGGAGATATTCTGAAATATTCTATAGTTTTTTAGTACCTTCGATGTCTTTCTATGTACTTCCCGAAGTTTCTAGACTGGTCAAGGAGACTTCTATTATTATGTACTCGATCATTTGGGACCATTCTAGAAACCTCCAAGAGGATGGAAATATATCGAACCTTCTCGAAGCGTGTGAGTGAGACAGACATATATGTTAGAGAAGGATAGGTAACGGTTTTTTTTATTATTATAGGTGATGATACTGATTCCGAAATTTCAAACGAAGACAGCTCAGAGAGTGAAGGAGAGGCTATGAGTGGAATAGAAGACTTAGAAGATTAGCTTTATTTTTATTCTCATGATATGCCGTAGTTACTATCTTTATTTAATATTTTAGTCGCCTTGATAGTTGCAAAAAAAAAAAAAAAATAACTGATTAATATTATTCATCTGACTGTTATTCGGACCCTACAAGTCATGACTGTCGCGTAACGCAACTCCAAAAGCTCGTATCCTAACAGCATTAGAACAGGATAAAACATGTCGTGACGACGATTTCTCAAAAAAAATCGCGTTACTTCAGAAATAGTTCACAAATCCGTATTTTATTCCTCTGTTATGTTTTCCAGTTTAAGTTGTCGATCTGGATGGATCGAAACGTCACAAGCAGTTCTCCGGACTTCGTGAAGGCCTTCGACCAACCGTGCAGACATTTCTTCTTAGGTCCCATCCTTACTAAATACTTCAAGGCTGCCCCTAACTGCGTGACTAAAAAGGCAGGTACTTGGAGCAGACATTTTTTGCGGGCACCTGTTTCAGCCCGCTTTCAGTACAGTTCAAGTTGTAAGCTTTGAACAAAGTTATTCTCTGCGGCTATCAAACTAACTGAACTGAATTCAAATTCAAAATTTACCCAATTGTGTCCCCAATCAAAAGTTTTATAATTTTAGCAGGTGCTGTGAATTACGTACGTCCAAGTCCCGGCATGGGTGGATTTTTTAGCCTCTAAATAGGTTTTTAAAATTGTCCTCAGCACGGGTTAGTGCAAAAAAAAGAAAATAATCATGCAGGTACAGCGATATTATTCCGATGTAAAAACCTAACCACAAAGTGGGTTGCTCGGGACTGCAAGTGATGTAAAATGCTTCGACCAGATGTCGCTGCCTGTACGTAATACAGAGAAAGTTTGTAAAGAGGCTCGAAATTTCGCCGTTGCCTGCACTTATCTATTAGCTCAGTTGGGAGAGCGCTGGCACGGTTAGCCAGAGGTCGCGGGTTCAAGTCCCGACATGGGTGGAACTTTTAGCCTGTAAATATATTTTTTTAATTGTCCTTATTAGTGCAACAAAAAGAATATAATATTAAATTTACAATTATTGTTGAATATTTAGTGCGCTTTTTTATACTATAATAAATATTAAGTCCTGTGTTTGGTTTTTCATAATGTGAACCAGGATATAATATATCATCAACATCTGCCTGGCACCATTCCATGTATACCATAAACATTTAACTGACACATGTCAACCTACAGGTTCAGTCAGGTGCCTTCGGTTTTTTCATCTCTCGCTGTTTCAAACAAAATAAAAAATAAAACCGGCTAAGTACCATTATCTATACAACATTAGACAAAGATCGAATTTGAGAACAGCGCCATCTATAGAAACCGACAAGAAGCGTTTAACATTGACATTTAACGACATGACATCGCGCTGTGAAGGTTACATGGATGGCTGCTAGATGGCGAGCACTGTCTTTAGACAACGTTTGTTGTATGGGAGCCCCCTTAAAGATTTATTTTATTCTGTTTGTAGTATGTTTTTGTTATAGCGGCAAAAGACATAAATCATCTGTGAAAATTTCAACTGACTAGCTATCACGTTTCATGAGATACAGCCTGGTGACAGACAGACAGACAGATAGACGGACAGACAGACGGACAGTGAAGTCTTAGTAACTGGGTCCCGTTTGGCACCCTTCGGGTATGGAACGCTAAAAAAACAAAACTTACGGAAACCCTTATTTGTTTCAGGGCGTCTACACCTTCTCTTTGGATATGAGAACCGTGTTTAACGATCTGTTCGGTCTAAAATTCTTTTACGGAACTTATAGGGCACATAGTGTACTGCTTAGCAAAACCTGCAACGTAATTTGCAATAGAGCTGAGTTTATTTTAAGAAAAAAGGAGAAGCCATAGGTTACCTCTTACTAATGTCCTAGGCGCCTGTGTAATTTTGAAATTTATGTAATTTTTATTATAAAAAACATTAAAAAATATGTAGCTTGTAGCCCATAATAATATCACCAGCATCATCATTCAGCCACATGAAGTCCACTTCTGGACATAGGCCTCCAAAAAGACCGGTTGGAAGCGGCTTGCGTCCAGCGTCTTCCTGCCACTTGGATGATGTCATCTGTCCATAATATAACTTGTTTGTTTTATTGTTTTCTGGTGTGTACAATAAAGAATATTCTTATCTTACGTTCGATTATTCACTGATCCATTTAAAATATACCATCTCTATTTTTGAACCTTATTGATTAACCCGGCGAGGATGAGGAGGGGTCAATATTACTCTGCTCACTTTTAAACGTTTGCAGTTTTTTGTCACGTGGTCGTATGCTATTGGCTGTCTCAAAAGCTGTTGCTCCGTATTCTGATAAAACACGGTAACATATTGTATACAGAAGATCACACATAGAGAAGTAGGCCTTTTTAAAAAGGGTTTTCTGGGTATTATGCCAGATAAAATCTAAACTGTTGATAAGAATCATTTACATGGTATAGAAAAATTATGTCTTATCTATCTAGTTACATACTCGTCAGAGCAATTTCATTAAACATTTCCTGCTAAAACAATATCACTCGTATTATTTAGACAAGAAAATGTGTCGCAATTGGAAGCTTGTGTTGCTGTTTCTGAACATTTTGACACCGTTGATATTCGGAGATTCAATGTTATCCAGTCAAGGATTATCTCCAAAGGAGTTTGTAAGAAAACGTTCTTTTATATAACTATCCGTCATCATCGACTTTTTTAGGCATTCAATGGCCAATGGCTTAGGCAGGAGAGGGAGCCCCCCTCCTTCGTAAATGTAAAAAAAATTAAATAAAAAATAAAAACCCATCTCGAAATACTACAGCATTAAAAAGTTAGAAATAATTTAAAAGAATACCTTTAAATTAGAAGTATGTGTACATGTAGGTATTGTAGAAGTATAATTTGTAGTCGGTACCCAAAATATATGTCCTGGTCATGTAACTGGGCACCAACTACAAATTATACTTCTATAATACCTACATGTATGATGATGATGATTTCCTCTTATCCCTTATCAGGGACATAGGGCTCGTAGAAGGGATCTCCATTTCTCGCGGTCTTGTGCGGCAACGTCTAACTCGTTCCAATTGAGTCCCGTTGAAGCAGCCTCTTTCTCAACGGAACGCCTCCAGGTAGTACCTACACCTACACCTACATGTATACATACTTGTAATTTCAAGGTATTTTTTAAAATTATTTCTAACTTTTTAGTGCTGTAGTATTTCGAAGTAGGTTATAATTTTTTATAATTTTTTTTTATTTTTCAATTTTTAGTGGGGGAGCGGGAGAAAAATAAGTCCCTGATAACCATAATTTACCCTACTTAATTCGTTGCTTTAAAATTTGAAGTTCTCTATTTCCATCTTCGAAAGTCTTCACCAGAACATCGCCGAATTACCTCGGGACTACTTTTACGCTATTTCACGAAACATAGGATATTACTAAAGGATAGGCTCCATTAAACCTTATTTACTGCTGAACATTGAAAAGTTCCGTTCTTCATCTCTGAAAGTCTTCATCAAATCTTCACCAAATTAAAATGGGACCAATAGGACATCATATCTATTCGAACAAAAACATAATTGTTGAAATCGGTTAAAATTTGACGGAGTTATGCGAGAACATAGCCAAATAAAAAAAAGAAACATACGCGTCGAATTGATAACCTCCTCTTTTTTTTTAAGTCGGATAAAATGTCTGTATGATTGTCTATCTGAAGGGGTGGCAGCCCAGTGGGGAGAACAATGGACTCGGAAGCGAGAGAACCAGGTACGATTCCCCGTGCGGGCATGTACCTATGACTTTCTTTATTTTTTAAGTTACAAACATCTGCTAATTTGTAGTAGCAATACCACACGCTAATTGTGAAGGAAAACATCGTGAGGAAACCCGCGGCTTAGTTGGCTCCGCACTTATTGACTTGTCTATCCTGGGGCTAGTCCAACCAAGCTGTCAGGATGGTATAGTTGCTGGGCAAGTCTACTCCATCTAAGTCAATGTCCCAGGCACTGCAGCGTCCAAGTGGTCCGTTCACCTATCTAGTGTGAGTGAAGGTGCCACTGGACGCTGTATAAATCATCCCATTATGTAGATCATTATCATCATCATTCAGCCACAAGAAGTCCACTGCTGGACATAGGCCTCCTCCATGGATTTCCAAAAAGACTGGTTCGAAGCGGCCTGCATCCAGCGCCTTCCTGCCACTTGGATGAGGTCATCTGTCCATCTTGTGGCTGGTCGTCCTACGCTGCACTTGCCGATATGTGGTCTCCATTCGAGAACTTTTCGGCCCCATCGGCCATGAGTTCTGCGTGCTATGTGCCCCGCCCACTGCCACTTCAACTTACTAATCCGCTGAGCTATGTCGACGACTTTCGTTCGTCTACGGATCTCAGCATTTCTAATTCGATCTCGTAGAGAAATTCCGAGCATAGCCCTTTCCATAGCTCGTTGCCTGACCTTGAGCCTTCTTATGAGGCCCATAGTGAGACACCACGTTTCAGTGCCATAAGTCATCACTGGTAACACACACACAGGTTGTATAATTTTGTCTTGAGCGATTGAGGTATATTAGACGAAAAGTGTTTTCTATGTTTCCCGAATGCTGCCCAGCCGAGTTGGATTCGACGATTGACCTCTTTCACGAAGTTGGACCGGCCTAGTTGGACTGTTTGTCCTAAGTAGACGTATTCGTCTACAACTTCGAGAGATTATGTAGATGCAAAGGCCAAAGTTTTTTTCTATCTTTGGACTACCGGTTAACACACTTGACTATCAAAACCGATGTGGTTGGTTCGATTCCCACTGAAGGCTGCCGTACTTGATTTGTTCAAATGGCCTCAGTCTGGGTATATTCATATTGCATCATAGTGCGAGTACTTACTGTTTAGTCAATAGCCGTAAAGTTAGATGCTGTTGGTATCTCCTCTCTCGAGCACAAGAACCCGCACTGTGTTCATTTTTCTCTAATATCGACAGCCGATAGATACGACGCAAATCACTGCAGGACATAGGGCCTCCCTCATAGTTTTCCAAGCTTCCCGGTCTTGTGCCGCTCGCATCCAGAGACTGCCCGCCACCGTAACCCGGTCGTCAGACCATCTGGTGGGGGGCCTGCCCACGCTGCGTCGTCCAGTCCGCGGTCGCCAGGTCATAACTTTTTCGCCCGAGCGGCCATCAGTTTTCCGAGCTATGTGCCCCGCCCACTGCTATTTCAACTGAGCAATTCTTCGAGCCATATCAGTAACACGGGTTATTCTGCGGATCTCCTCATTCCTGATTCGATGACGCAGTGAACCTCCTAACATAGCTCTTTCCATTGCTCATTGGGCGACCTTGAGCCTTCTTATGAGGCTCATAGTCAGCGACCAGGTCTCACATCCATAAGTCATCACTGGCAACATAGATTGGTTATACACCTTTGTCTTGAGGCACTGAGATATTTTGGACGTAAAGTGTGTTTTAGTTTCCCGAATGCTGCCCATCTGAATTAGATTTGACGAGTGACCTCTTTCCCGAAGTTGGACTTTCCTAACTGGACTGTTTGTAGCAGGTATACTTAGTGGTCGACAACTTCGAGGTCAGAGCCGCCGACGTTGATAGGAGTGGGTGCTAATGGGTGTTCGACATTATCTTAGTCTTGTCCGTGTTCATTTTAGGACCTGCTCTGTTAGAAGCTCTGTTCAGGTCATTGAGCATTGAACTCAAATCTTCCAGGGTCTCAGCCATAATCACTATGTCATCGGCGAATCGAAGGTGAGTGATGTTTTCTATTTTAGAAAACGCATTTGTAAATTGACTACATCAGAATCTGAGACAAGCGTAGGTAGCGCTGGTTTGTTCTTACACTGTAAGTAATTAGAACGCTTCTAAAAGTGTCTATTGATTTGTAACATTAAGCATAAAAAACTGAAACCGGAATGTTTTATGTATCAAAGGTACTATTAACTTCCGGAAACACATGCAAGGATAAGGCTTATTATACCATATTAACCTGTAAACGAAGTTAGCTGACTAAATAGGTAAGTGTTTAAATCTTAATGTTAGAAATTTTTAGACTAAACATACTTATAAAGGATTTCATGAGTGTTATTCTTCAATAGGACAATGGACGAGATTAGCAGATGACCGGCGAGGTTGGCGTAACGGTGAAGAGGTCTATGCCCAACAGTGGGCGTCTTTTATGGGCTGTAAAGATAGATCGGTGGCGCTAGTGTTACAACCTCTGGAGCCCCTTAAGACGGTTCCTCAAGGGGCAATTCTCATGCAAACGAAGTTGGGTTTTTTTCTAATTCAATTGAATAAGTGTTTTAAATTCGAAATTTGAAATTTTAACTACGAAGGCGTTTTCTTCTGCAGGGCTTCATAACGACCACATTAAACTCCCTAGAGGTATGCAAGGGCCCGAAACGCGCGGACTGCGGCGAGGTCAACATAGATTTCAATCACGGAAACAAAAATAACATCACTGGTTCAGTGACATTCCCAAAAAGCGTTTCGTTTGATAGAGTGAGTTATTTATTTATTACATTTTCATGATTTTCTTCTAGAGCCTTATAATTAGTAATCGGATTTTTCAGCTAGCAAAGTCCAATATTATTTAGTTATGGCCACATTGGTCACTTGCAGCTCGAAGATAGGGACCGGCAGGCTAATTACGTATCTTGAAATTACAAGCAACAAGCAAAAATTGCGCAATATCTGCTGTCAAAATCATATTTTGTATTACCTATTAGCAACGCGACAGCAACAAGCACAAATAATCGATCGCAACGCCATCTGCAAAGCGACAGCGATCGAGGAACTAAAAATGCATTTTTTAGTACGTTTGGCTGACCGTTTGGTGTTCTGAGGTTTGGTATTACCTTTTTTCCTCTGTGGTAGGTATTACGTAGAACTATTTGCCAGCCAGCGACAGCAGATAGAAATGTCAAAAGGCGATTTATGAACAACAACTAAAGTGGTGTCTGCAAGTCAGTTGCTATTCGTCTGCTTTTTTTAAAAACTATTTAAAATACTTGGTTAGTGATTTAAAAAGACTGTTAGAAACTATAGGCGTGATATTATCTTGTGTGACTCTTATTTGCCCCTATTTGATTCTAAGTGGCAGTGTTATCTAAAAAGAAACTTTTGGTAGTCATAATACCTCGAAATTGAGTAAAAAAAGAGAACTTCGTAAATTTCACACGAATTAGCAAAAAAGGGATGGCTTTCGTACATAAATCTACAGTCTTCAATGTTTAGCAGAAAAAACACTGACGAATGACAGGACAAACACTAGTCAGTGTTGCCAGCATGTACTTACGATTTAGTACGGCGATTTGCTTGAAAAGGTAGGTACGGCTTAGAGTGAATAGGTACGTCTTATCTGAATGAAGTCGTCAAAAATTCATTATTATAATACCTATATCATGAAAAAAGACCGGCCAAGTGCGAGATGGACTCGCGCACGAAAGGTTCCGGAGGTACCACTAGACAAAATTAGACACAAAGATCGAGAAAACGAATGTATTACATTATAGAATTGCATGCGTGAAATGGCGCGTCCAACACACGCAGGTACCCGATTCTAGGCTAACTTCGATCTGGAAAACATGCGTTATGCTATCTCTCTTTTTTATTTGTCATATGAAAGGGATAGTTGTGAATCTGAATCAATTCTGAATTCGGTCCAAAACTACATAATGTGTATGTGTGTACCGTTATTACCCTTTCAGTACGAACCATAATTATTTATTTTTCCTAATCCATCTTGGGAATAGCAGGTCGATTTGTAGAGCAGCTTATGTTGATAGTCAGTAATTACCTGAAAGTATTGACCATTTATAACCTACCTAATATGCTTTTATACACTAATTTATTTTTCCTTGTCTTCCACTCCATGTTAGTCAAAAATGATTAGAAATGGGAAGCGAATTTTGACTACATAATTGCTTCACCAAAAATTCGGACCTTCACTTTATTTATTTAAAAGCCATAAAAATCTACTACTAATACTATAGAAACAACGACTACAAAAAACTATACTTTAGTTCTATACTAATGTTATGTTGTTGGTTCAAACAAATCTTGGGCGAAGCGATCGATCATTGGGCAAAGGGCAAGGAAGTTTCAGGAAGAAAACATTTTTTGACCAAAGACTATTTGGTCACAAACTTGCTACTATAGAAAATAGCAAGTACGCAAGTACCAAAAGGTACAGCCTGGGGGCCAATAACCGTTTTCGTACCAAAAGGTACGATCTGGCAACCCTGGACTGGACAGAAGATATTATTTGAAGTTTGTTTACGTTTTGTAGTTCCATCGATGGCTACCTGGCTGCTGGTGGCGCTAGCAAAAGTGCATTAGCGGTTAGCGGCTAGCAAGCAGCTAGCAGACGATAAACATAGATAATACTGGTTTTTTTTGCAACCTCTCGACCGGTCGCTGTCGCTCTGCTGTTGCTTTGCTTTCGGGTGGCTGTCGCGCTGCGGTTGCTTTGAAATACGTAATCAGCCTGCCGCAACAAGTATCTGTACAAGTGGCCTGATTCGTAAAACTACAATTCATGGTTTTTTTTTGACAATTCGATATGCATTGCGTAGCCGAGTCTTCATACTTGTTAATCTGTGGGTTGGGGACTTTGCAATGTACATCGAATTGTCATAGTAAACAATGAATTGTAGTTGTATGAAACCGGCCCCTATTACTCGAACCGCCTCTTTTGCCAACAAGCTGCCAGTTTGGCGGATAGTTTTTGATATGGACGTAAATATGTAATTCCTGGTGTACATACAATAAAGAATGTTCTATCTATCTATCTATCTAAATAAATAAAATAAATATACAAGTACGGCGGCCTAAAGTGGTGCGATGTCTTTTTTAGAGTTCCGTAGTCGACAAGGAACCCTTATAGTTTCGCCATGTCCGTCCTATTGTCTGTATGTCTGTCTGTCCATATTATATTAATATATACATATTAATCACGCAGATAAACCGGTAGAATAAAATCCTAAAAAAAAATGTAGGTTACCCCATACACCTAAATTAGGGATGCAATTGTTTTTTCATTTTTGTTTTCGTTGGATGGGTCGTTAAAAAATATTTTGGGTATAGGAAGATAGTTTTTTGATTTAGAATTCCGTTTGCAGTGCAAATTTTTGTCGAAGTAGGGCGTGTCTCCCCCTCTCCTGGCTAAGCGGTTGATTGCAGAAAAAATAGGGTAGTTGCACGTATAATGAACTTAATTAAATAAAAACCGACTTCGAAACACTACAGCACTAAAAAGATAGAAATAATTTAAATAATTAGAAGTATTTATACATGTAGGTATTGTAGAAGTATAATTTGAAGTCGGTGTCAAAATATATGTGCTGCTCATGAAACTGGGCACCGACTTCAAATTATACTTCTACAATACCTATATGTATAAATACTTCTAATTATTTAAATTATTTCTATCCTCCAAGTTAAAAGAGGTCCTGCACCTCTTTTAACTTGGAGGCCAGCCGGCCGGCCCTCGGGCCACTCTCCAAGCCTGGAAGCTTGACGACACGGGCTCCAGTAGCTCCCATGCGGAACTTGAGGCTATATATGTCCATCTGCCCCAAGTCTACCTTGGCCCTGGCCTCCGCTAAAACACTGCCATATGTGAGGCCTCTCTCTGCAGCGTCAGGCGGCAGGGTAATCGTTACCGCTGCAGAGCGTGCGGCGCGTAGGTTCCCCCTCCGTTTCTTCCTCTTGTTGGTAAGAGGAGGTTGGGCTGCAACGGCAACCGGCCGGACCACGGAGGGAGCGTGTGGCTGGGCGATGGGGCGTACACGCCTCCCCACGGTGAGCCACTCTCCCTCCTGTGAAGGTACGGATGGTGGCACTTCGGACCGCCCAACTGAGGCTAGAGCCGCTCGCCCCTCCCCCGACCCGGCCGGACCCCGCCTCTGCGAAACCGCTGTTTTAGCCGAGGTACTCGGCCCAGATATGACAGGAGATGTACTCCTTTGAGCCGCGGAAGAGTGAACAGTCCGCACCCTTGTGGAGCCAGCTCCGGGAGCCAACTGAGTGGCCAAGGCGTAGCTCTTCTTGCCCAGGGGTGGGCGGACCGATTTGGCAGACAGAAGCCGGTCTTCTATTGCCGCGAACCGGCCATTCATCATTCGCCCACCTGTACAACGATAGCGCGAACCAGATCCTCCCAGCTCACGGCTAGAGAATTTGGTGCAGGTGGAGGAGCGACGCTTTGCCTGTCATACAAGTCCTTACGGACTTGCACCATTTCTCGAAGGAGCTCTTCAATCTCTCGGCGAAACCTCACATTTTCTGCCTGAAGTTGACGCGTCTCTTCATTTAGGCTACGCTCCGCCAAATTTCCCATAATTGCCTTCAAAGAGGCTGCTGCTTCTTTTAAGGAATTCTGAAGAGACCCCTTCATGTTACCGGACTTTGCCGCCACGTTGACTACGATGCTAAGGTCGTTTTCTGCAGCTCTTTTAGCTTGGCGGTGGACGTATCGCATTCGGTTGGCAAAGCCCAGACCGATCGCCCAAGTGCGAGCTGCCGTGACCTCTCAGCCTCCTTCGCTTTCCGCACTATCTCTCGCGCGGCGTCCGCACGCTTCTGCGCATTTTCGGGCTTCCTATTTTCAGCTGAAGCTTTGCTAAGGCCAATGTATTGTCCTGAGCTTGGTGGACGCCCCCTGCCTCTTTTGGAGGTCCCCGGGACACTCCGTTTGACGCTGGAAGCAGACACTGACCATTCAGACAGCGTCCGCTTCCCGAACCTAACCTAACCGTATTCCTTTAAGATAAGGGCAATCTTCTGTAACTATTGTCAATATTTAGGACAATTCCCATTTAGTAAAATTTTATAAATTCTAAAACCTATTTAGACGGTAAAAATAAATTACAAATTCTGACATTTCGTAAAATATAACTCGAAGAAAAAACTCACTGAACAAAAGTTGTTGTAACATATGAGAAAGTGCAAATGTTTGAGGTTACCCTGTACGTATGGTGACGACGATTTCTCAAAACATTTCATGCCACTTGAGAAATAGTTCACAAATCCTTATTTTATTCCTCTGTTATTTTTTCCAGTATAAACTGTCAATCTGGATGAATCGAAACGTCACAAGCGGTTCTCCGGACTTCGTGAAAGGATTCGGCCAACCGTGCAGACATTTCTTTTTAGGTCCCCTTCTTACTAAATATTTCAAGGCAGCCCCTAACTGCGTGACTAAAAAGGTAGGTACTTTAGGCGAGCACTTGCGGGCACTTTTGGAAGATGGACTTTTAACCTAGTAGGTTGCTTAACTCTAGAAAATGCTACATGTAACCACCCGTCTGGTACGGAAGCCTTAAGCACAAAACTTACCGAAACCCTTATTTGTTTCAGGGCGTCTACACCTTCTCTTTGGATATGAGAACCGTGTTTAACGATCTGTTCGGTCTAAAATTCTTTTACGGGACTTTTAGTGCACAATGTGTACTGCTTAGCAAAACCTGCAACGTAATTTGCATTAGATCTGAGTTTACTTTAAAACAAAAGGAGAAGCCATAGGTTACCTCTTACTAATGTTCCAGGTGCCTATGTAATTTTTAATTTAAAATTAAAATATATGTAGAGTGTAGCCCATAATATCATCATCATCATCATCATTCAGCCACAAGTAGTCTACTGCTGGACATAGGATTCCTCCTTGGATTTCTAAAGAGACCGGTTGGAAGCGGCTTACATCCAGGGTCTTCCTGCCACTTGGATGAGGTCGTCTGTCCATAGCTTATTTTGTTTCTGTGATGTATCTTGTTGGTATAATAAATGTCTTTCTTCTTTTTCTTCTTCTAATTTGTTTGTTTTATTGTTTTCCGGTTTGTACAATAAAGAATTTTCTTATCTTACGTTCGATTATTCACTCATCCGTTTAAGATATACCCACCATCTCTATTTTGGACCCGGCGAGGATAAGGAGGGGTCAATATTACGCTGCTCATTTTTAAACGTTTGCAGTTTTTTGTCACGTGGTCTCTGTCTGTCTCAATACTGTTGCTCAGTGTTTTGATAAACATGGTAAAATATTGTATAACGAAGTTTTAAATTTACAGATCACACATAGAGGCCTTAGCAGGCCTTTTTAAAAATGTTTTTCTGGGTATTATGCCAGATAAAATCTAAACTGTTGATAAGAATCATTTACGTGGTATAGAAAAATTATGTCTTATCTATCTAGTTACATACTCGTCAGAGCAATTTCATTAAACATTTCCTGCTAAAACAATATCACTCGTATTATTTAGACAAGAAAATGTGTCGCAATTGGAAGCTTGTGTTGCTGTTTCTGCACATTTTGACACCGTTGATATTCGGAGATTCAATGTCACCCAATATCGGTCAAGCATTATCTCCAATGCAGTTTGTAAGAAAACGTTCTTTTAATATAACATCTGCGTCATCATCCACGTTTAGAGGCAGTCAAGGCAATGACGTAGCCAGAAGAGGGGGGGGGCTCCCCTTTGTAAATGTAAAAAAATGTCTGTATGACTGTCTCTCTGAAGGGGTGACAGCCCAAGTGACAATGGACTCGGAAGCGAGAGACCCAGGTTCGATTCTCAGTGCGGGCGTGTACCTCTTTCTTTGTTTATTTTCCAAGTTACGTACTTCTTTGAATTTGTAGTAGCAATACCACACGCTAACATTGAAGGATAACATCACGAGGTATCCCGCGGCTTGATTGGCTCCTCACCTATTAACTTGTCTATCCTGGGGCTAGGCCAACTAAGCTGTCAGGATGGTATAGGTGCTGGGCAAGAATAAGATAAGACGGGAATATTTTTTATTGCACACAAGAAGCCTACTCAATCTAAATCAATGTCCCAGGCACTGCAGCGTCCGAGTGGTCCCTTCACCTATCTAGTGTGACACTGGATGCCGCATAAATCTTCTCATTACGTAGATGCAAAGGCCAAAGTTTTTTTTTGTATCTTTGGACTAGTGGTTAAGGCCTCAGTTTGGGTATAATATTAATATCGTATCATATTGCGAGTACTTACTATTACAATGATAGTTCAGCGTCATTTGGATTCGCTCGGGAGTTGTTGTACACATAGGTATTTAGTGCACAATATTCTGAGTTTTACGCGGAGAGTGATATTAATATGCATCGATACAAGAGTTTATCGTCGACTGCCTCGTTGGTCTAGCGGTACCTCTGATTAGCAAACTTTTTTTTTTTTTGATGTGTGTACAGGCACATACATTGCTTCTGGCCCCACACTAGGATACCCTGTGTCGTGGGAACCAGAAACAACGACATCACAAACATGTAAACATCCAAGACCTAGGTTTTTTTTGTCCCCAGCCGGGATTCGAACCCGGGACCTCTCGCATGGTATGCAGATGCACTACCGCTGCGCCACGAGGTCGTCAAAGTCATAGGTCGTGGGTTCGATTCCCACTCAGGGCCGCCGTACATTTGTACAATTGGCTTCAGTCTACTATTGTTTGGTTAGTTTTCATGTATGTTCCCCGATTACTCGAAGACGCGCGGACCGATTTGGAAAATTATTTTTTTGTTTGAAAGGGTACACTTCACAGGTGATTCCATAGTCATCAAGTCAGGACCTGATGATGGAGTCCTGGAGGAATCAAGGGAACGGCACAAATCAATTAAAGGCACGCAAAAGCGATTTGGGTGTTTTTTATACTGACTCGTGCATTTGCTTTCGTCGTAGTAATACTCTCAAAAAAATTGTTTTTTTTTTTATTTTTTTTTAAATGATAATAAAAACCGACTTCAATACACTACAGCACTAAGACGCAGAAATAATTTAAACGAATATTACCAATTACCTTTAAATTTGATGTAGGTATTGTAGAAGTGTGGAAGAAGTGTCCGTGTGGCGCCGGATTAAGAACAGCGTCACTCCATTTCCTTCCGTGGAAGGCGACTAACGAAATAAATTACCGGGAGACGGGCAGCAGCGTCTTCCTGAGATTTCAACCGCATACTGCTATCGCCAACCCGCCTGCCAAGCGTGGCGATTATGGCGATTATGGTTAGGAAAACCATGAGGGAGGCCTAGTCCTGCAGTGGGCGACAAATGGCTGATGATGATGATGATGATGATGATGATTGTAGGAGTATAGTTTGGAGTCTGTGCTCACAATGTACTTATGTGCTGGTTACGTAACTCGGCATTTTTATCTCAAGTTCATGCCTATAATTGATCCATATTATGACGACACTTGAACTAACCCCTGATCTAAGTTTTAGTGCTATGACAAGATATATATTGGAAACTTGAAACTGCAGTGAAATTTATCACCATAAACTTCTCACTTCCAGGTTGAAGCGAGGATAAAAGTAATCTCAATTGATATATGCAAGGGACCAAAACGAACGGACTGCGGCGAATCCAAGGTGGTTTTCGATTCTAACAAAGGCAGCGTCTCGTCTACAGTAACGTTCCCAAAAAGCGTATCCTTCGACAGAGTAAGTTGAATTGAGGTTTTACAAGGTTTGTCAAAAATCCCTTAAAGCGTATTTTTATACGGGATGAGGCTATGCGCGCAACTTCAAACAACTAATTCACATTGACTTCCTTTACCAATAATTGTAATAAAATAAATTTAAATACAAGACTATCATCATCATCATCATCATTCAGCGACAAGAAGTCCACTGCTGGACATATGCCTCCTCCATGGATTTCCAAAAAGACCGGAAATACAAGACTATACTAGCGAGAAACTTATCTTGTAAGAAACGCATAATCTACGGGTACATAACTCGATGAAAAAAAAATAAACCAATTTACCTAAATTTTGACGATTTATCAAGTTTTACGATACCTAAATGGTTGTCACTGGAATCATTCCTGAAAAAATGTGTACAAAACACTCTCACAATGTTTCAATGTTTCATTCAGAACTAACAGCGCGCAGGTAGATTTTGTATGGAGGTTTCCTCCTAGCAGATAACCAAAATGTATGGCATCAATAAGTAATATCGAGGCGGTGGTAGTCGCATGGTAGTCGAGGCGGAGCGATAGAACACCTTCGTCTAATTCTTTATAGACCATATTGTCTATGGAGGATATAGAGGATCTTTATAGACCATATGACAATATGGAGTTCGTGCGTACGAATCCCGGTATGTAGGTACCAATGACTATGTTTTCCCAGTTTTGTACATTTGTGAAGTTATAGAAGCAATTCCACTCGCTATCGGTGAAGGAAAACATCGTGAGAAAACCTGAGTGTCTGAGGTGTTCGTATACCTCAGCGCTTGAAATTGCCAAACCGCGGTGAGCCAAAGCCCGTACTCTCTTTCTCTCTGAGAGAAGGCCTGTGCCCTGCTCCTATATTACGCGCGCCAAATCCTGAGCGATTCCAATCGTCACTGTCAAATAAGTATGGAATCTCTCAGGATTTGGTGCGCACAATTAGGCCACAGATGGTATGGGTATAATAATCGGGTAAGGACATAACAAAAATGGACAAATGTCAAAGACCCAAAGGTTATATTGAAATCGCTCAGGATTTGGTGAGCGTAATATGGGGACTGATCCCCTTCCGTTTATATGCCTTTCTTCCTTCTGTATGTTGCAGTATAAACTGTCACTCTGGATCAATCGGAACATGACATCTGGTTCTGCGGACATGGTGAAGGGGTTCGACCGTCCGTGCAAGCATTTCTTGTTCGGTTATATACTTAATAAATATGCGCAGGCTGATTCCAACTGCGTTTCTAAAAAGGTAACAACCACCTACATAATTATAAATAAAATAAAATAAAATGCATTTATTTCAGGTTGCGAAATCCATATTAGCACAAAGATTAAAACAAATAATCATAATCATCAGCTATTCGACGCCCACTGCAGGACATAGGCCTCCTTTATGGTTTTTCTAACCATGAAGGGTTTTGCCATAATCGCCACGCTTGGCAAGCGGGTTGGCGATCGCAGTATGCGGTTGAAATCTCAGGAAGACGCTGCTGCCCGTCTCCTGGTAATGTATTTCCTTAGTGGCCTTCTACGACATCCACGGAAGGAAATGGAGTGACGCTATTCTTAATCCGGCGCCACATGGAATAAATAATAACAAATAATAAACAAGCTTTATGTTCACGCACACATTCACATAAACAAGGAGGTCCGGCGGTGTCGATTTGGAACTAATCTATCTATGGTTACCTAAGCCTGACATGAGTGCATTCTATTCAGCCATATTGTGACATCTAAGAAGCATTGTACAAGCCTGTAAGATAATTACTTAAAACCCTGTTAAAACTTCTATTACATACCGTATTATTTCTCAAGAAAAAGACACACAAACACTTTATCTACAGCTTATTAGCTAGACTGGATAGCCCTTAAGGATAGCAGCTGGCTGCAGCAGTAGCCTCTATTTATCACATTATAGAATGAATGTTTTTTAGGGTTCCGTAGTCGACAAGGAACCCTTGTAGTTTCGCCATGTCCGTCCGTCTGTCTGTGTCTGTCCGTCTTCTGTCTGTCGGCGGCCTAGCTCAGGGATGATTAGTACGAGAAAGCTGTTTGGCTTAGACATACATATTAATCACGCCGACAAAACCGTAGAATAAAATCTTAAAAAAGGGTACCCACACCTAAATTAGGGATGCATTTTTTTTTCTCGCCTACAACACAGTGTGGTATCGTTGGATTGGTCGTTTAAAAATAGTGGGCGTAGGAAGATATTTTTTTTATTTAGGAAACAAATTATTGTATTTGATTGTAGAAACGTGAAAAAAATCAGGATAGTACTACAGATAATGAACTTAAAAGTAAGTAGGCTTTCAGAGTTCACGAGTGATAGGTGACCAACTTATAAAAGGAAAACTTCGCACAAAATCCATTGAAAATTACGTTGATCTAGTTGTTAGTTCTGTAAGGCAGATAAAACTCTTTCTTTCTACAAAACCCTACACTGCGCGTGGCCCGACACGCAATTGGCCGTTTTTCTTTATTTTTATAAATTTTTTGTTGTTCAAAAGATTGTGTACAAAAGGTGGAAAGGTGTAATGCAAAATAAGATATTTGTACAAAGGCGAGCTTAATAACGTCATGGCAAAGGTGGTCTTGGAAGATTATGATTGACAACGTTTTCATCTGTTAATGAAAAGTTAAATATAAAATAAACGTTCGGTAGTATTTTAATAGTTCGGTAGTTGTCTTAAAAATATCAAAAAATTTATTGAAAATATTAAAAAATAATCTAACCCCGGTTTTGTTTGGTTTCAGGGCGTCTACAGCGCTTCTTTCGATGTAAAAACCATGTTTCACGAACTTTTCGGAATGCAATACTTTTACGGGACTTACATGACGCAAAGTGTACTGCTGAGCAAAACCTGTAACGTACTGTGTGTTAGATCTGTGTTTATTTTAGAAAAGGATTAGTTAGTGCGAACACATAGTGGTCTATTTTTTAAATATTAAATATATTTTTTTAATATCTAATAGAACAATTATAAACATGTTAGATGTTTCCAATTCTGTATTACTGAAACAAACCCGTCAGAAAGAGTTAAGGCCGGTTTCTGAAATGAGAATTTCGCTTAGTAAATAGTTAACTGTAGTGCTGTCTCTTCGAATTTCTTCGAATCTGAAATGAACGTGACAGAACGTTACTTAAGTATTTACTTAGTGAAATTCTCAATTCAGAAACCCTTAGTAAGTTTTTATCAAATTTTTTTACGAATTTGGATTTTGATTCGCATTCGCTCGGTATTTCTTTCGTTAATCTACCTTCCTTCTCCCTCTCCATATATCCAATTGAACGGAACATACCTTTCTTAGTTCTCGTTACTTTTTCAACAATTTTCTCTAATCACACTGTGTGTATCCTATTATTCAAAGTAATACCGCATATGGTTCTCAAGGACCATTTCTACTGCATCAATCCTATTTTCTTGATTCTTCTTTCATACCCAAGTCTTGCTACCATACATAAGCGCTGGGATCAGCACTGCATTATATATAGCCAATCTTGCTCTTTTGGAGATATTTCGGCTGCAAACAAGAGAGTGCAAGGTACTGTATGCACAGTGACAAAGTGCTAAACGCCTTTATAACAACAAACCGTTAGTTTTGTTCGTTTCTCACTCATGCGACATTTAGAAAACAAAAAATTATCTAACCACCGTTTTGTTATGTTTCAGGGCGTCTACAGCGCTCCTTTCGATGTAAAAACCATGATTCACTAACTGTTCAGAATGCACTACTTTTACGGGACTTATATGAAACAAAGTGTACTGCTAAGCAAAACCTATAACGTACTGTGTATTATGTAGTGTGAACACATAGTGGTTGTCCGTCACGTCATGTTATTTAGCAACTTTTTATCTGCCTTTAGTAGGTGAGCGTTCAAAAAAAAAATCTTAAAACGTAATCGGCACCATAGACCACCTTCACTCAGTGCGGCAGATATAGAGAAGACCGAAGAGTATAATCGGCCCCTGGCAGTTTGTCGACTATGAAAAGGCCTTTGACTCGGTCGAGAGGTCTGTTCTGGAATCTTTGCAGCGATACCAAGTCGACTGGCGATACATCCAAGTGTTGAGAGGTCTGTACGACGCCGCCACTATGGCCGTCCAAATCAAGAACCGGCAGTCTGAGCCTATCCCCATACATCGTGGTGTGAGACAAGGGGATGTTATTTCCCCCAAATTGTTCTCAAATGCAATGGAGGATATGTTCAAGGCACTGGACTGGAAGGGGTACGGCATTAACATAAACGGTGAGTACCTTTCACACTTGCGATTTGCAGACGACATCGTCATCATGGCAGAAACGCTGCAAGATCTACAACATATGCTAAGTGGCCTAGCTGATTCTTCCCAACGCATTGGTCTCCGGATGAACTTGGATAAAACCAAGGTTATGTTCAATGAACACGTAAGCCCGGAGCCAATTGCAGTTCAAGGCAGTATTCTCGAGGTTGTTAAGGAGTATGTTTACCTCGGGTAAACCATGTAGTTGGGTAAAAACAACTTCGAGAAAGAGGCCAATAGAAGAATACAGCTGGGCAGCGTATGGGAAACTACGTCGAGTCTTCACATCGCCAATCCCACAGAGTCTCAAGACGAAAGTTTTCAGTCAGTGCGTCCTACCCGTCATGACATATGTTGCCAAAACGTGGACACTCACGGTGGGGCTGGTCCACAAAGTTAAAGTCACTCAGCATGCTATGGAAAGGGCTATTCTCGGGGTTTCTGTGAAAGATCGAATTCTAAACGAGGTGATCCGACAGGGAACCAAAGTCACCGACATAGCCCACCGAATAAGCATGCTGAAGTGGCAATGGGCCGGCCATATCATTCGAAGAACTGATAACCGATGGGGTAGACGAGTTCTTGAGTGGAGACCGCGGGTCGGTAAACGTAGTGTAGGACGTCCTCTCAGACTCGGTGGGGCGATGATCTTCACAGGGCAGCTGGCAAGAGCTGGATAAGAATAGCCGAGGACCGTGCTCAGTGGCGTGCAATAGGAGCAGTGGACAAGCATAGGCTGATGATGATGAAACTCAAAATAGTATTTATCTTAGTGTTTTGCTAATTTAAATTAAATCAAATGATCTGTAAATTAAAAAAAAAACTTTGACTTTGCATTCATGTGTGAGTGAAGGTGCAGCGTTCAGTGGCACCTTCACTCACACTAGATGGGTGAAGGGATCACTCGGACACAGCAGTACCAGACGGAGTAGGCTTGCCCAGCACCTATACCATCCTGACAGCTTAGTCGTCTCGTCCTAGCCCACAGGAAAGACAAGTCAATACGTGTGAAGCCAACCAAGTCCCGGGTTTCCTCACGATGTTTTCCTTCACAGTCAGCATATAGTATTTCTACTAGAAATTCGCATATGTAGGTAACTTCGAAAATAAACAAGTCATAGCCCACATCGGGAATCGAACCTGGGTCTCTCGCTTCCGAGTCCGTTCTTACCACTAGACTACCACCGCTTATCTATAAATTACTGGTTTGTAAAATGTGGTAATTAAGCCCATACCCCCTCTGTCTCCCTCTATCGGACGTATATAGGGCTACATAAAAAATGTAAATAGTAGATTGTACAACAAGTGCATAAAACGCACCATTTTACTCGAGACGTTTATCCATCCGAGCGAGCTTGCGAGCGAGGATAGATATAAAGTCGAGTGTAAAATGGGTTTTATGGACGAGTTGTACACTCTACTTTTCACTTCGATTGCGAGGAAATGAAACAGCAACATCTTTATCTTCACTAATGCAATTAATCAAACAACAAATTTATTAAATTAAATTCACGCGTACGTGTATAATCACAGTGGTTTTGCCGCCATTAAAATTTAACCAATGAGAGCGCAGCTTCAATAAAGCGCGACCAACCTGATTGGCCCTGCAATCTAGTTGGTCGCGTTTTATACGAAACGAAATAAAATAAAGAGGTTGTTGTATGAAGTTAAAGATGTTCGTGTGGCTGTTGCAGCGATTGCCTTGGTCTTCGACGAAGATTTTACTTTATGCTCTAGAGCATAAAAAGCGACTTTATGTCGCCTACGCACGACATAAAGACGAACTTTTAGAGCATGAGAAGTGAAAAAAATATTCCATCACAGGCCATCGACAGACGCGAGCGAGGACGAGGAAGGCAACAAGTCTCAGGACTACATATATTGTGGCAGCACACTCGTCGACGAGTGGTACATCCAAAATCTCACAAACTAGGTATAGTATGTTCAGGATCGCGACGAATGCATTACCTTGAAGTCGC
This sequence comes from Yponomeuta malinellus, assembly GCA_947308005.1. NCBI lineage: Eukaryota > Metazoa > Arthropoda > Insecta > Lepidoptera > Yponomeutidae > Yponomeuta > Yponomeuta malinellus. The sequence continues at coordinate 4,980,022 of OX371006.1, read as the reverse complement.
AGGGAATGTATGGCAACTGGGTGATGAAATTCGATCTGTACAATTTTGGCCTCTTCTCATGTGTCGGCCTAAAGACCTAATCTCCGCCGCCACCGCCGATGTCGCCTAACATTTAGGCGATTATCACATTGCCACGCAACACGCAGCGTGGCGCGTGAATGCGTATTTCTAACGTTGACTGTAAGTACCTCCATTTGTATAGAAACACGCGCAGTCCAACACACAGAAAACGCATCCACGCGCGTTCATATAGGTACGTCGAAACGCAACATGCAGCGTGGTGCGTGGCAATGTGATAATCGCCTTACATTTAGATATACTTGGGTAGGTATATTTGTAAATATCCCACTGCCTCGTTGGTCTAGAGGTATCACGTCTGATTACCATGTTGGATGTCGTGGGATCGAATCCCACTGAGAGCCGCCGTACTTTTGTATAAATGGCCTCAGTCTGAGATATCCTAGATGTCTTAGTTTGGGACCAGAACGAGTGATTGTATTGTGTCTAAGTTATTATATTAATACCAGTCCTAGTACAGTCAACAGCACGTCAATCTATACAAGCTCTCTACGCAGTTTCGTTACGGGTGATTTTGCGACGAGCGTGTAAGCACCAGCTATTATCGACTGTGTGAACGAAACATACCTACAGCTCTTATTTGCGCATTTATATTTTGAAATCTACACTAATATTGTGAAGAGGAAAATATTGTAAGTTTGTATGTAGGGGGTAATCTCCGAAAGTATTTGACTGATGTTAAAAAATCTTTCACCCAGTATTTAGAATGGACCTTCAGGATGGAAATAGGTGATTGTTTTGGCATCTTTTTAGATACCTACTTTAAACAGTAAAAACACTTTGATTTACATTTTAAAATATATGTTTTTACTGAGTGAATCACAAGACAAATCATACAAATTGTGTGACTGTTTTACGTTGCCATAGTAATTGTCTACTTATTTCACAAACATAAAATTAAATTAAAATTCTTATGTTACTATTATATAATAATATATTAATAAGTAATTAAACGTAAATTTGTCACCTTAAAATTATATACAATTAGTAATCATAATTAACTGGCTGAAGGTAACAATGCAACTTTGCTCGAGTGTGTATATCTTTAAATCTTTCAAAGTTTTAATTTAACATCTCGAACTTTACGTATTATTCTGCCACTAAATAGTTTTTTTAATTGAGATATAGACAAAAGTACTGTAAACATGTCTTTACTAATCATTGAAACTAGTTCACATCTGCAACATTAGACACATTTTGCCATTTTGATTTCTTAAATTATTATAAAATTAAAAGCCAGACAGTACAGACTTTCAAATTGAAGTACAAAAAGTATCTTCTTAACTTACAAAATAACCTATAACTGCTTTCTAATATATTTATTTATTTTTATTTACATAAATATTGCAACATGACAGTAATTTGGTACACCAAAGCGTATATATAACACACTTAACAACCACACACATTCATACACACACATACACACGTAACTATTTATAAGAATTTTAATATTATATACAGTGAGCGTTTCTTAAATTGTCACACAATTCCTAAAATGTTTTTTGGACCGGTCTTTGTATTTTAGTGTATTCAATTCAATTCAAATATTTTTATTCATTATAAAAACAGAATGTTTACTTAATGAACGTCAAAGTTGTTAGTTTCACAATTAATGGATTATGTGGAGAAGAAGCTAACAAAGAAACTCCACATTTATTCTTTTCAAAACACGTTTCAACTTAATTAACAGAGTTTTCAACTTAAGGTATTGGTCATGAATGTGTTGAACACTGGTCACAATCGTCCTGTAATTAATATTAATCCACTGTTTAATGCCAAACATCTTTGTCTTCTAAATACAAGGATTATATAAGTTATAGTAAGCCTTTTTGCACAGAATGTGCTTAACACATTTTTTTTTAAACCGCGTTGGAGGTAATTCTAATATATCTTGAGGAATTTTGTTGTAGAACCTTATACAGTGCCCCATAAAGGATGTGTCAGCTTTGGCAAGTCTAAATCGTGGAAATGACAATAATGTTTATTTCTAGTTTTAACATTGTGGTGGCCACCAACATTTTCGAAGTCTTTGATATTTTTTCTAACGTACATATAATTTTCATAAATGTATTGATGTATTTAAGTTTCTTTTTCTTTGTTTGTGCCGTAAAGGGTAACCACTGAAAACCAGCGTCGTGGTCGCTACCGGCCACGGCATGATGCTGAGTGGAGACCAATTTGGTGCCAAATCTAACCCAACTGTGATCTGAATTTGTATTGTTATAGATATTAAGATTTGAGTATCAAATAAATAATTTACTTACTTACTTAAAACCAAGATTTTTTTTCCAAAATTGTGCTATGTTTATAAGAACCGAATAACGTATTTTTGACATACGTATTGTGGTAGATCATCTCCGCCACCAGCATATAAACAGGATCTGCCGAATCTCTAGCAGCCAACTCCTTCAGACTTGTGACGAGGATGATGGTTTAGAGCTGTAAATACAAATTTGGTAGGGTAGGTACTTTAGTGGAGGCGCGACCTCAAATTTTCTTAGTTAACTGTACCGATTTTTTAACCTCGGATTCGCAAGGATCTTGCTTTGACATAACCTCTCTTTTGATTTCAGGAACAATTTTTGCTTTGCAAAATTTTGTAGGAGGTGGTCGTCACTGCCTTGTACCACTGCATGGAAGATTGTTTTTTTATGCTGATTGAAAGATTTTAATTAAATATTGTCAGACAGAATGTAGCCGAATTGTGTATTCAGTAGTATGAGATTGCCTTCATTCAAAGTGATCTTGTTTGTAATTTGAAAGAAAATATTTGCTGAGAGCAGGAAGTCAATTTAACTTGGAACATTGTACTTATCGTCGGCCAATTTGATTGATTCTGAAAGAATAACATTTTCAAGGTTGAATTTTGTCTGTGGCAGAAGAGAAGTGATTTTGACTATCACAGAAAATAGTTCCACGCAAGAAAAATTGTTATGGAGTGAAGTTAACTTCAATTGTACTGCTTTGTTAATTCTTTGCTCTTTGTTGCCTATGGTAGAGACTTTTATATTGTGGTTTATTGTTTTTTGGTCCAATTTCTTCATTAACTGCGTAGTTACAACCAATGTTTGGCTTCCAGGGTCAACAAGACCTTTCGTTACGATTTACTTAAAATTGGCAGCTAGAACCTGTTTACCTTGACAGTAGGAAGCAAGTTTTCTTTGGCATTGGAATGCAAGCTTGCTAAACCACAAGAGTGTTCTTCAATGTGCAATAGGGAGTTATGCTCTTTGCTATTGCAAGAATTACATTTGAAGTGAAACTGACACTTGTTGTGCTTCATGAGACAAACCTTGCATAGTGCATTCTCTTTAATAAAGTCTGCGTTTTTGACTGCGTCTGAAGCATGAAATTGTGGACAATGAAATATCTTGTGCCCTTCAAAACTGCAGAACTTGCAAAGAGGAATTAAGACTTGCTGAGAATTGGCTAAATTATTAACCTTGTTTTTGAGGAAATTGGTGGAGGTCTTACCTTTCTGGCTTTCTTCAAAGCTGCTTGCCAATTTGGGCAGCTCATTGTTGTCCCGTTCGCTATAATACGCCCTGCAGGAAAACTGATCAACCTTGCGCAACACAATCCTCAAAATAATTATGTTACATTGTTCTGTCTGACTGTCCTAGGGTACTTAAAGCTGCTAAATGTTGCCTAGCATAAGCTATCAGTTCTTAAACTATTACCTTTCACGATTGGTTGGAAATCCAACAAGGATTGTATGTGGGCTGTGATTACAATGAACTTGTTGTCATATCTAGTTTTGAGGAGCTCTAACGCCTTTCGATAAGATTTACCTATCAAAGGCAAGCCTTCTATGATAAAGCTTCACCCTTTAAGAATTTACGGAGATAAAATAATTTTTGTATTGACTTCAGGCTTGAATTGTTGGTAATTTGGCAATTGTGCTTTTCTAACCTCAAGAAATGGCGGATTTTTTAATTTCTTGACGGGGAAAACTGAATTTTGAGATTGCACTTTTGGAATTTGTATTTTACGCGAACATAGAATTTATTTTGGTTTCGGCACCACACCAATGATTGTTTTGGCATCTTTTTAGATGCTTTAAAAAACACTTCGATTTACGTTTTAAGATATATATTTTTACTGAGTGAATCACAAGACAAATTATGCAAATTGTGTAACTGTTTTACGTTGCCATAGTAATTGTAGACTTATGTTTTTTTCACAAACATAGGTTAATCTGTTTACCACGCGAACATAGTCGCGGGCACTGCTAGTGATCTATAAAAATTATCATTTAAAATATCTAATCTAAAAATCTTTACCGGCCTAATAATGTCATTTTGTGCACATTCAACGCCTCGTTGAATTTTGATTGTTATTTTTAGTGACCTAAGAGCTGATTTGTAGTGCTTTCATTGGGTGTGTAATTACAATTTAAATCGGATAAGTATTAACATCATTATTTGGTCACAAGTATGTTTAAGTGGTATTGTAACTAACTAATTTTGTTGTGCTGAACCAATTCGAGAACATCACACCGCTGTGTAGTGTAGTGAGGTTTTCGGAGTAAAAGTGGACTGTCACTAGTACTTGTATATAATAATATTATATTAGACAGGTCTAACTGCGATTATTCATTAGGTAAAATTTGATCACATTTGATTCCCGACGTTTCGGCTACGTTGCAGCTGCCGTGGTCACGGGTAGACTGAAGTGGCGAGTACAGTTAATTATTGTAGTGAGGGTAGGTGGTCTACAGCTGCAACGTTGCCAAAACATCGGGAATCAATGGTAATAAAAATTTTACCTAATAAATAATTGCGGTTAGACCCATCTAATATATTACTATGTATGAGCAACGCGAGTCATTAAAAATACTAGTATTTGAAGTCTTCTCATTTAAAAAAACACAACTCCTCTAAGACTCTCCTCAGAGGCAGTTTAAATAATCTGTACGTACGTCTTTCCCTTTCATCATCAACCCATTATGTCCCCACCGAGGGGCACGGGTCTCTTCCCTGAGGAAGGTATAGGCCATACTCCACCACGGGGGCCAAGTCCGGATTGGTGGAGGCTTGTAGACTAGTGGCTCGTCTACTGTCAGAAGTTGTCAAGCCGCCCTAAGGCCTCTGACTTGGCTTAACGACTGCCATCTATCGATGGCAGCCGGCACCAACAGCTTAACGTGCCTTGCGAAGCACGGAACCGCTCGGAAAAATGCCACTAGCGTTAGGCATAGACGGCGACCCATCCATGCACTGAACGCGCCCTGTGTTGCTTAACCTTCGTGATCGTTTAAGATCACTCAGGCAGCCGGGGCTACGAGCGATTCCCTTTACCACAGACTATTAAAACTGCATCAGAGAAGTGTTTTAAGTAAGTTTTTGAGGGCGACACTGGGATATCCAAAATTAATATATTTACTGCTGAAAGGAAAACATCTTTTCGCTTGAGACTTCAAAAAAATACCTATAACTATGGGTTTGTTAATGAATGTTGTCATGGTTTCCATAGTATGTTGCATACAATCAGTAGTTACTTCGGCTCTCGTCAAGGAAACGAGTCCATTGTCACCTGGAAAATTCGTAAGTGTTGATTTTTTTCTCCTTACAAAAGAACCGCCTTCAAATACGTTCGACGTTTTTGAGATGACATGCTGACTAGCTCAGAGTGCTAATTTTGAAAAAAAAAAAATATACTCGTCAAAATTTTTCTTTTTTTACTACCCAAAGTTTGTAAACCTGTTTGTTATTTTCTTTAATAAAATAATTACAACTGTTAAATCATTTATTACTGTTTATCATATTGATAAGAACAAATATCTAACCTCAAAATGTTGCCAGCGATTTCAAAATCACGCTGTAGAAAGTTAAGTAAGTAGTTCATGTCAGTGGAAGTAAGCGCAAATATTTTACGGAGTGTTAGAAACTTAGGCCCTATCTGAGAGCCACCCATACCGGATTTTAATTTAATTTAATTTAATTTAATTTAATTTGAAACATACACCAATTACTAAAGGCCTGCTCCCTTCCTTGCTGGCTTGCTCCCGCCGTGCTGTGGTCCATTGAAGAGTTCCGTTCTCCACTTCCGAAAGTCTCAATCAGATCTTCACCCAATTAAAAGGGAACTCTGACGTTATGACTATTCAAACAAAAAAATTGTCGACATTAAGATTTGAAGTAGTAATGAGAGATCACAACAAAAAAAAAACAAAAAAAGGCATATGCGTCGAATTGAGACCCTCCTCTTTTTTAGGGTTCCGTACCCAAAGGTACGCTGTACGTCGGCCCGTCCGTCCGCTGGTCCGTCTGTCACCAGGCTGAACCGTGATAGTTAGACAGTTGAAATTTTCACAGATGATGTAATATCAAATACTAGAAACAGAATAAAATAAATAATTAAGGGGGGCTCCCATACAACAAACGTGATTTTGTTGCCGTTTTTTGCTCGATATTAATAACGGCAACAGGTAGACGCTTGAAATATTCAAATGTTGCATAGATAATGGTAAGAGACCCTTCGTGCATGAGTCCGACTCGCACTTGGCCGGGTTAAGTCTATTAAAAATAGATAGAAAGGATTTCATCTCTAAAACTGAAATAAATAAAGTGTAACAAATAAATAAATATAATTTTTTGAGTCATTTCAATATCAAAAATATTTTGCGTGAAGAAGCACGAGAGTTATCAAATTCCAGCAAATGTACCGCGCTGGAATGTGATACCCCTCCTATATTCTGACCGTGTTATATGTATCTATTGTTGTCAGACCATCTAACTAGCTATAAGTTTACCGAATCTTTCTCTCTCGAGATTTTTATACTTCGGCAATTAAGGGCCCGTTTCCGAATTGAGAATTTCACTAAGTAGTTAACATATAGTGCCATCTCTTCGAATTTCTCAGAAAGGAGCGTGACAGAACGTTACTTAAGTATTTACTCAGTAAATTTCTCAATTCAGAAAGCGGCCTTTAGCTATTCTAACTAAAAGCTCGAAGAATTGCTCAGTTGAAGCGGCAGTGGGCGGGGCACATTGCGACCGCGGACCGGACGACGCAGCGTGGGCAGCCTCCCCCCCAGATGGTCTGATGACCTGGTTATGGTGGCAGGGAGTCGCTGGATGTGGGCGGCTCAGGACGGGGAAGCTTGGAAAACCATGAGGGAGGCTATGCTCTGACATTATCATCATCATTCAGCCACAAGAAGTCCACTGCTGGACATAGGCCTCCTCCATGGATTTCCAAAAAGACCGGTTGGAAGCGGCTTGCATCCAGCGTCTTCCCGCCACTTGGATGAGGTCATCTGTCCATCTTGCGGCTATGCTCTGTAGTGGGCGTCAGATGGCTGATGATGAACCAAAGGCAAAAAGCAGATACAGATGGACAGTTCAATAACTTAATCAGCCCAAACTCGTCCACCGCTGGATATTAAGGACATAGGCCTCCCCGAAGTCACGCCACTTCCTTCTATCCTCGGCCATCATCATCCAGCCACTGCGAACTATCTGCCAGACGATGGACGTTAATGAATCTTTATTCACATTTCAGGGTCCATCCAGGTGCCACTTCAGCAATATTGAGGCCTGCAAAGGACCGAAGAATGCCAACTGCTCTATCATCAGTATCGATTCCGCGGACAATGATTTCACAAATGTTACCTTCACTTTAGATTTCAAAAAGAATGCGCAGTTTTTGAAGGCGTGTACATTATATTGTTCTCATTGATCCATTGGTTCAGATCAGATCAGATCCAGTGATACGTTTAAGTTAAGCAATTTGTTTTTCTTAGGTCCGGCCTTAAAACCTGTGTTGCTTGCATTTAATCTACATTTCGCTCATCCGAACAACAACGACCGAATTACGCTTTTCACCACCATCGTCGGAATGTTCTCCTATGTAATTACGCGTCGTTGTTATTTCTGATCATAGATTTGATATAAATAATAATTATTAAAAAAAGATTTTTCCTGAAATCATACTGTAAAAAATGTACAGAAAACGAAGAGCCACTTAAGTATGTCTTATGTTTATGGTTCATTTAGAATCACGAATCAGTTTTTTCTACACGAACCTAAACTTTTTCTTACCCTAAATCTTTCCATGTCATGTGGCAGGAAGACGCTGGATGCAAGCCCCTTCTTACCGGTCTTTTGGAAATCCATGGAGGAGGCTTATGTCCAGCAGTGGACTTCTTGTGGCTGAATGATGATGAAATGTTTTTTTTACATTAATTAATGCGTTTAAGATAGGTTTCTCTCGCATATAGTCGAGAAAATGTATTATTATTCAAATGATTAGTGAAGTAAACCAACTACGAACTATTTGTTTCAAGATTATCAGGGCTGGTCTGTGACTGTACCAACACGCGACTTTACACGCGTGCACTTTACTCAGTTACGTTACCGTCGGACTTTGCAACAAAAATCTAAAGTTTGACCTGCTGTCTACTATTCTACGCTAGGTCTGCTTATTTCGTCACATTTAGCATCAACCACCTCAGAAAATATATGCTTTGGTATCTAAAACTTATCTATTTTACAGACGAAGATAGCACTGTGGATGAACGAGACGCTCTCATCGCCCGACATCGTTAAATCGATCGACCATCCGTGCAGGCACTTCTTCTTGGGACCTTTAATGGAGAAGACCTTCAATCCGAACGCCAACTGCGTTGTCAAAAAGGTATGATACACCAGCAACCTGAATCGAGTCAGCCTGTACTCGTTCACTGATGGCCATCGGCCTCCCCAAGGCCACGCCACTTCTTTCTGTCCTCGACCATCCTCATCCAGCCACTGCCAAAAATCTGCTTCAAATCTCTTCAGTCTAGTGGATGTTCTACATTGTTTTCTTTCCCACATTTTACTTATTTTCCAGGGCATCTATACAACTAGGATTAATGCTCCTGCTTTGCTCTCCGAACTCCTTGGTATCTCGTTCTTCTACGGTAACTACAGAAGTAAAACGGTCGTTTTAAGTAAGGTATGTATCGTCTATTTCAAGTAGCATTTAAAAAATGTTAAAAAATGCCTTTGTTGTTTTTTTAAAAAGGCCAAATTTAGGTAACAATACCGTGGGCTAACTGTGGTAAAGTTACGAAGTTCGTTTTGGGACTTCAAGAAATAACGTTGACTAAATAGTTTGACCAAAATGTCGATGGGGGAGCTGCAGCTGCAAAGCTGAAGTGGAATTGGGTGGGCCACGTAAGTCGTGGTGGTGGCAGACGGGTGGGCAAAATCACCACTGACCGGGTTCCTGGGTGGCCGACCTAAGCGTAGATGGCGGGACGGCCTCACAATCAGTTTACTGGGTTGGCAAGAGGTGGCTACGTACAGGGAGGAGTGAAGAGCTAAAGGTGAGGCCTTTGCCCAGCAGGGGGGCACAATCGAGGCAGCTTCGTAAGCGGGGTACCAAATTTTATCACAATCAAACGTTTTTATTAAGGCAGCATATTATGTATAAAATGTTATCTAAAAAACATTTATAAGGATAAAATTTAATATTTTAAGGGTAATAAAGGCGCCATTTCCTTCCGTGGATGTCGTAGAAGGCGACTAAGGAAATAAATTACCAGGAGACGGGCAGCAGCGTCTTCCTGAGATTCCAACCGCGTACTGCGATCGCCAACCCGCCTGCCAAGCGTGGCGATTATGGCAAAACACCTCATGGTTATAAAAACCATAAGGGAGGCCTATGTCCTGCAGTGGGTGTCAAGTGGCTGATGATGAATAAAGGCACCGACTAGAGTTGATGGAAATTGTGCGTAACTAAAATAATATTAAAAAAATTTAGATAGGTAGGTACACCTTATGAGACTTGAAACCATAAAATAATACAAGTTCAGTATACGTTTATCCATAAGAATCGAAAGCATGACCTCATCACGTCGTAAGTCATAAAAAAGTGTCCTAAAGGAGGATCAGGATCAACAAGACAATCTTTTAAGTTCTAAAAATTAAATGTAGTTCTGTATTATGTACAGTGTGTTTAGCTTTTGGGTCGTTAAATTTATAAAACACTGTATTTGTTGTACCTATTAACCAAGTTTGGATTTGGAACATATTCTTTTTTCTATAAATTATTAACTTTTCTGTTTCAGGACTGCAACATTATTTGTGTGCGTACAAAATTTGAACTACAGCGTCAAGATTCAAAGAAACCTAATAAATAGATTCAATCTTGAAATAAAGTTTACTAAATTACTCTGTTTTATTCTCTATAAGATTTATGTTAGACACCTTAAGCGTATTACTTCGCTTCTTCAGGAATCGAGTCACGCAGTTTTTTCCGAGTTTTTTCCAAACTTCAAAGACAATTTTTTTGTGACTTAATTAGAAATGTACAATTTTCAGATTTTGCCGTGTATTTTTAGTATAATACAATATTACTTGCCAAATTTCGTAGTTCTGGGTCCACGGAAAAAACCTTATAAACTTTGATTCCCTTGATTGTCGAAATGTACGTTTTTTGCGGCAGAAACGGCCGCATCTTTTTTTTTTACGTTAACGTAGAATTTTTTCACAGCTTCAAGGGACTGTGGACCTGAGTATATAAAGGGTGTCCCAGAAAATAGTGTTAAGCGGAAGTTCAGAGATAGAACACCTCTAGGGGTACCCGAATCAATCCTATGTATGTTCCGCGACTTTTTGTAGTTTTCGAGTTCATTGTTTTCGATATCATTGTAATCTAACCTTTAAACGAGCAATTCTTGTACATATATATACATATATGATTTCTCTCCAATAATGCGCGGAAATTAAAACTAAGTAGTGTAAACGGGATGGGAGATCCCTCAAATAAATTAAATGCGAGATGCCACCACCCCACGCAAATAAAATATATAAACATATAAAAAATAACCTGAAGGGTTGTAAATTTTTCTGAAAATTAATTGGCCAATGAAAATAGTCGTGATCATCAAGTTAAGTAATAAAGACCCATACGTTGTGTTAAGAAATGATAAAGACGAATAATTTAACAATGATAAAGAAAGTAAATAATAATCCGCGATTAAATTAGCCGTACACATAATCAGTTTATGTAAAGAAAACATGCAACTTAGCTTCGGTCAGTAATCGTAAACGCCCCAAGAAGACAAGCATCGAGACTCGATTAGCCTCAATGTCCGCGACTAGTGAGAGAGTGAGCACTGCAATCCTTCTGTACACTACAACTATGCATGTCGATGCAATACACGATGCTTCTCTAGGAAGACTTTTGACACACGCGCCTAATCAGTTTCACTCGCGAATAGCGTAACACAAAAATAATAACTCGTACAGTAAAATTATACATAATAATATGATAAAATACAAAGTATAAATAATATGTCATTATCAAAATATAGGAATGAAAAGAACAACTTATGTAGTTCATAGTCAGCAGATCTCCTTCCTGTAAATAAATGGAATTGAGAGGGGTTCTAGACTTCCAGGAGGAAATCTAGAAGAACTTTTGTTTCCCTAGCGTGATGACGATGGGCTCCCTTCCAACCTACACCCACCCCCACGAGCTTCCACAAGAAACTCGCTCCTTCAGAATCCATCGGGACACAACGTATCACCCTATCACATTCAAACCTTCACTTAACGCCCAACATTCACCGAATACAGCATTCATTCATATACTTCTGTCGTGGTTCTAAAGAACAAAACCAAATGTGCTAGAGTTTTCGCAAATGTATTGCCCATTTGACCTCCGGACTATGGAACAGGCTCCCTTCCTACACACGTCATTTAAGACAGGGATTCCGGCTAGCCGTAGAGGACCACTTCGTCCATCCAGCCGAGTCGTACATCCGCGAAAACCTTCGTCACATCATCTTCACAAATGTACCTCGAGTTGTACACCCGTGGAGATACTAAAAACTCTACTAGAACACACACGACGTACAGCCACATAATTACTCAATTTCGAATCAACCCTAGCTAAAGTGAAGATAGAACGGATAGAACGTTCCCGATGTAACCTGTAGTATCCATGATGATGTAAGAATCCTTGTAGTGATGTAGATCAGTAAGTAATCCATAATGATGCAGCTCCGCTTGTTGTAGTAAATATAGAAGATTAACTCCGCCATTTCTCCAAAACCGCAGCTCCATTCAGATGACATTATGTTAGTAAAACCTCCTTCCGTAGACAAAGTATTGTGTCCGTTCCATTCTGCTTCTGTCGATGAGTCCTAATTCCTAGCTAAGATCAAAGACTAAACGCAGAACCCAAGTGGGAAGCACCGCGCCTTCTGCTCTCGCTAGTTAATGTGGAATCTAAAAATAGAACTGGAAGAATGAAAGTAAGACTGAAGGATTATATACACATGTGTCACAAAATGCATAGAATACATAGATAACAATTAAATATCACTCGCGTCGCGGAAATTAGAAAAATAGTTTGTTCGGTTAAGGAAATTCGCCCCTCGACGGAAAATCTTTTGTTTCGCGGAAAACGGTCCGACGCGTAGCACTCTTTCTGTACTATGCGAGTTCTCTGCTGGCTAGCTTATTATTGCACTCACGAAGTCTTTACTTAGGACTTGTCCTAATAAAACACTTGTAACGCGGTAAGTCTAGATACTAGACTCTGGAGAGGATTGCACGCGCGTTTTTAAGTTCCGGTAGAACTACCACTCTCTTCGACGGCTCCGACTTGACTCCCGATGATTTCTCCCTGATTTACCAGCTCTCCTCGGTTCAATCCTCGACTCCTCCCACAAAACCATTCATCATACATTTTATGACTCGCCCGAAATCTTGGTCCCACGTACTTGAAATCTGAACCCGTACAAAATTCGTCGAACACTTGGAAGCTAGTTTAGATTAGAGAATATTATTTACATTACGCGGTGTATTCCCCGTCGGACCCACTGCATCTAAGGATTGTATGGCAAAGAATGGAAATTCTAGAATATTGTAGATTCGTGACTGAAAATATAACTCTACGCATTAGAAAAATATGATGGCATCATTACATGTCGTTTCCTTCGAAAAACTTACGGGTTTGTTTGCAAAAATGTTTGTTGTTCTGTCTAGACTAAACTTTTATACTAACTATGAAATACATTATGACAATCGTCATTCTCGGAATTACCCAATAAATGCATTTTTCCCATACAAGGACGAGTTTCAAGCTTGAGGGATAGACGAGGAAAAACCCATGATTTCTTGAATGTGAAGTCCCCGTAAGGCGGCGTAATTCTAACCCTTTTGTCCCTAGCCGACAAATAATTAAATTTAATAAACATTCATACAATATTTACTTTAAATTCATACAGAGACCCTCTGTTCTCATTTATTGTTTAGAACAAAGTCCGAATGACGTATCAGACGCCACATGTAAATGTTAACTTTAGCTTTATTGATCACGCCCTATTATTATATGAATAAGGTCGACGTTGCTCTAGAAAATACAATACTTTTGCCACAGCAAAATGGCATTATGCTGTTTAGTTTCGACCGACAGTTATGATTTCGACGAATCTTGCTTGTAAATGTGTGTGTAAGAGTTACACGGTTGGCATGACTTAAACGATCTTCGAGTGTATCAATGTAACTTTAAGATACATTATTCTATATCTGCAGAAGTTTGTGTTCCCCCCCCCCAATGGGTGGAGCATCCTTACGTCTATCCCTTCCTATAGTAGAAAACTTCTTTAAGATCACAATAGATGGCGATACTCGTATCGATTTTAGAAATTTGTTGCTGAAAACTGTAAGGGTGAAAGGGTTGACCATTTCAGCCGTTACAGTAGTACTAAGGCAGAACTTTTTATTTGAAAAATAATTTTCTTTCGATTTGGCGGTAACAAGTTTTCTATTACGGCTCTTGCCCTCTTGAATTTCAGGTGGCGTTAAAATAAGTTCATCGCAGTCATTTTTATCACTTGAACTCATTCTGTTAAATTCAATAAACTTTCAAAATCAGACGAACCACGAACGAACAACAATAATTTTTACCGCGTTAAAGTGTTCTTTCTTTTTCTATAGGTATATCCTGCTTTCTATCGCAAGCCAGTTCGAAATTTAAATAAAACCTCTGATAAGTTACCTTCTTGGTTGTCATTGTTTGAAGTAAAAGATCGTTCCATTTTTAAATAACACGACAGATATGAGCTGAGGATATAAGTAATGTATTTGGCCACAAAACACGACAGTTATGAATTTTCATAGAACTTTTTCCGGCCGCTACTCGCGTGTAATTGGCCAGTACAGCAATTTCGATTTATCTCGAAGAAGGTTGTCGAAATATTGCTCAAATTTCCAAGCATGTTTGAGAAAAACATAATTTCCAAAAAAATCGATAAACAAAAAAAGATACCGAGCATAGCTCGGTCATCAAGATACTATTTAGGTATTTTTAATCGTATAGGTGCAATAAACGTATTGATAATAATGATTTTACTTTATAAACAATAATTTTTGTTAAGTCTGGAGACCGTCACAATTAAGTCTAACTGAGGACTGTTTTAGTGAATCGTTTTTTTATGGTTCCGAAGTCGATAAGGAACCCTTATAGTTTAGCTATGTCCGTCCATCTGTCTGTTCGTCTATCGGTCCGCAGCCTAGCTCAGAGACGATTAGTACTGGAAAGCTGAAATTTTGCATATACATACATATTATTAATGACAGCGACCAAACAGTAGAGTAAAATCTTTAAAAAAAAATTTAGGGTATACCTAAATTAGGGATGCATTTTTTCTCGTCCACATCAAAGGGTATCGTTGGATTAGTCGTTTAAAAATATTGTGGGTGTACTAAGACTTCACTGTCCCTCTGTCTGTCTGTCTGTCCGTCTGTCTGTCTGTCTGTCACCGCGCTGTATCTTATGAACCGGGATAGTTAGACAGTTGAAATTTTTACAGATGATGTATTTTGGTTGCCGCTATAAAAAAAAATAACAAAACAGAATAAAATAAATATTTAAGGGGGCTCATGTATATTTTTTGCCGTTATTGCCCGACATTAATAACGGCAATAGGTAGGACCCTTGAAATATTCACAGAATATTAAGTTCTATACTCGCTAGAAAAAATAATAATTATCATCATCATTCAGCCACAAGAAGTCCACTGCTGAACATAGGCCTCCTCCATGGATTTCCAAAAAGACCGGTTGGAAGCGGCTTGCATCCAGCGTCTTCCTGCCACTTGGATGAGGTCATCTGTCCATCTTGTGGCTGGTCGTCCTACGCTGCGCTTGCCGATATGTGGTCTCCATTCGAGAATTTTTCGGCCCCATCGGCCATCAGTTCTGCGTACTATGTGCCCCGCCCACTGCCACTTCAACTTACTAATCCGCTCGGCTATGTCGACGACTTTCATTCGTCTACGGATCTCATCATTTCTGATTCGATCTCGTAGAGAAATTCCGAGCATAGCCCATTAATTAAATTAAAATAAAATGAATGTTATACCCATACAAAAAAAGTCATATTTTCCCGTTTTTTCTCGATCTTTGTGTCTAATGTTGTATAGGTAATAGGGCGGAACCTTTCGTACGCGATTCCGACTCACACTTGGCCGGTTTTTTTATTTAGGGTTCCGTTTGTGGAATATCAAGCCATAAAGCGCAATTTTTTGTCCGAGTAGGGTGTCCCCCTCCCTCTCCTGGCTAAACGGTTGAGTGTAGAAATGTGAAAAAATTCAAGGTAGTAGCATAATGAATTTAAAAGGAAAACTATGACGGCTAAGTAAGCTTTACAAGTTAACTAGTAAGTAATAGGCGACCAACTTATAAAAGGTATTAGTTCTGTAAAGCAGACAAAGCCCCTTCTTTCTACGGAACCCAACACTACGCGTTTCCTGACACGTACTTGGCCGAATTTTGTAAATAAGACCTTAAGACTTGTCGGTGCAGCATTTTCATGTAAAATTTTCATGTTATTGACAGCTAGTTACCGCTAGTTATATTCTAGCTAATTCTCACATTAGATAGAAACCTCATATGTGCAGTTAGTTGCATACAGTAACATTAGCATTATAATAACTACAAAACTATACAACAATCCATATTGTTAAAAATACATTATGATTGTAACCGGAGCTCTTTTCACAAACTTATCTAGGCATCGAAACTACATAATTATTATATGAGTTGAGTACAATTAGTACAATGATAATCAGTACCTATAATGATAACCATTATGTGATCATTATGCAATAAGTTTGAAAAAAAAAACAGGCCAAGTGCGAGTCGGACTCGCGCACGAAGGGTTCCGTACCATTATCTATACAACATTTGAATATTACAAGCGTCTATCTGTTGCCGTTATTAATATCTAGCAAAAAACGGCAAAAAAATCACGTTTGTTGTATGGCAGCCCCCCTTAAATATCAATTTTATTCTGTTTTTAGTATTTGTTGTTATAGCGGCAACAGAAAGGAGAATGATAAAAAACAGTCTATGTTGCGCTTTAAGCATTTATACCTCAAGATGTTTCTTTAGAAAAATGATTTCATAGTTCTATTTGATAAATTAAAAGAATCAGGGGTTTAAAAGTAATAATAAAAAATATCTGTATTGATTGTATAACTAAAAAACTTCAGTCAAATACAGATTACAAACACAGATTAGATTACATTATTGCAAAAATCGCAAATCGTGTACATACATAAAATGCGAAAGTGCAAACTGCAAACGGGGAGTTTTTGACGGGAATTCAGACGAGCGGTTTTATTACGCTTTTATTTTTATAAATTAAGCAGTTCACGAAAATAAAGATTTTGTATTTTTGTATTTGTATTTTGTATTTGTATTTGTATTTTTGCAAATTGATCCCAGTGGATTTTATACTGTTTAATTAGTGTAGTTTATTGTTAAAATGACCATGTGTATGAACAATCCAACCGGCCCTTCTGGAAATCGTTGGGGGAGGCTTTTGTCCAGCAGTGGACGTCCAATGGCTGAAATGATGAAGATGATGATGATGAACAATATGCGGAATAAATAACTAAAATAAACCGCCATTGTGGGCTTATGATAGTCTTGTCTCAATTGTGCGCAGGACCTAAGACTGTTTGTGCTTATTTATCAGAAATTATCAAACAAACGCAAAAAGTCGCAGTGTTTTAAGGAGCCTAATGGGGAACAAAGAGTCCCCCATTAGGCTCCTTAAAACACTGCAACTTTTTGCAGCGATATAGGCATATATATTTTGTATTTTATACAGAATTATTACTTAGCACTAACTAACCATGCCTACCTAATAATGACCTATGTTTATAATTCAAACTGACTAGGTGCCAATGCCAACCCAAAATAACACAAAACCACCAAAGTTGTCATAACCTCAAAACATGGGCTCAAAATTAAGATTTCTCGAAACTCCCATCTAATATTTTCATAATATTTTTCCTGCATAATCCAGAGCTAATTTCTTATAGTTACCGTTGGTTTCATAAATGCGCAAGAAGACGCAAAAATAGACTAACTCCCATAGTAAATTGATCATTCTCCTTTCTGTGAAATCATTATCTGTGAAAACAACTGTCTGACTATTACGATTCATGAGATACAGCCTGGTGGCAGACGGACGGACGGACGGGCCGCGGAGTCTTAGTAATAGGGTCCCTTAACCTTTGGGTACGGAACCCTAAAGAGTCCATGAGAAACTAACAACTTTGAATTTAGTTCAGTAGGTACATCTACATCGTAACCTGAGCTGTAGTTTTAATCCAGCATTCATTGCGGAGTACTTGCTTGAACTTCACGCCCGCCAAAAAAGTTTCGGGAACTAATATAACAGGAAAGTCGAAAGCAATGACCGGACACCAGTATCCCTTAAAAATGCTTGTGGTATTTATGATCTACGCACCCATACCGATGATCTTAGCTGACTTTAAGGTTGAACAGTTGCAGCGGGAGATGATGACTCCTGACAAATTTGTAAGTAAAGGTCATGTCAAAACTATTTTACAAGAGGAATAAGGCTATCTTGAGAGATTTTTACCATAAATGAAGGACGAGGAGCGCTGTGGAGTAGCTATCTGAATCAAATCAAAGACAAAGCGTGGAATGACCTAGAACATTTTTATTGAAGTACGGTTTGACTCTTAGGAGAATTATGGAAATAATTGGGTTGGTGTTTAACTTGTTAGCATAAAAAATAAGAGTGTTTGTCTTTCGACTTTTCTTTTTCCTTAGGGTCCGAAGTTTTGTCACAACATATCGCACCCTTAATCCAATACTGGCACTAAGCGAAAGCTAGCGAGAAGCTATTAAAGATTTTCAATGTGTAGAAATGTATATAGTTCTGTATTATGCTTCGTTTTCCATCTACAGTTTTAAATAGGAATTTAAGTGAACTAGTCAGCGCTTAGTGTTACTTTGTAATATTTGCAATAGATGGCATTAAAACCAGAGAGATTTTTGTTTGACCTATGACTTTGTTTTCTAAGTTATGTACATTTGTGATCTCTCTCTGAGAGAAGGCCTGTTCCCTAGAGTGGGACGTATGTAGGCTGCTTATGAATTTCACTCGATACCTCCACGCATTCCCGAGATAAAGGGTCTTGACGGCTAGACGGACGGATGGACGGACGGACAACAAAGTGATCGTATAAGGGTTACGTTTTTTCCTTTTGAGGTAGGGAACTCTAAAAAACCACTGCTTTTTTATTTAAAGAAGTGACGGTACTATTACCCTTCTGCAATTCATCAGTCTTTATTCACCTTGATATTCATAAGCAGCCTATATACGTCCCACTGTAGGGCACAGGCCTTCTCTCAGAGAGGGAGTATGGGCTTAATCACCACGCGTGCCCACCGCGGATTGGCGATTTCAAGCGCTGAGGTATGTGAATAGCTCAGACACCCAGGTTTCCTCACGATGTTTTCCTTCACCGTTAGCGAGTGGTAACGCTACTATAACTTCACAAATGTAAATAACTTAGAAAGAAAAGTCATAGGCCCGCAGTGGGAATCGAACCTGGGTCTCCCGCTTCCGAGTCCAATGTTCTACCCACTAGGCTACCACCGCCTCTTCTACCCACTAGGCTACCACCGCCTCGATATTAATAATTTTAAATTAAAGCTTAAATCGATTCTGATTGGCAATTAATAACAATTATTCTATTGTTGACTAGGTATATAAATGACAAAGAATTCTGCGAATAACTTTTGAGCCACTTTAACTACCTATGTATGATAAACTTTGATTGCGATTTTCGATTTCTTCATAGACAAATTTGACCTAATACTTATTGCATGTTAGATTGTGGGTAATGAAAATGTCTGTATTAGTTTTTTTAGCAGCATGAAGAGTACATAAATGTTTTTACCAACTTATATATCCACCTACATTCCACGAGTAAACGATTTTGTATTTTGTATTAAAAATAAATTATGATAGAAATCGCAGCTTTTTTTTGAACTTGTTATTTACTCGTCAACGTACTGAAACTAGTTGCGTAGGTAACTTCAATACAATTATTTATTGTCGTTAGTCGATAGCAATCAGTTAAAACTAGATAAGGAACCAACAGCTTTGAATTTACTTTAACACAACTATTTGCGTCCTCGCCAACCTAGCTATGGCCGACAACCTTTATTCGTCAAGAATAGTAGTGATATTCATAATCTACGGAGCCTTACCGATGATCTTATCTGAGTTGAAGATGGAGCAGTTGCAGAGGAATATGATGACTCCTGACAAATTTGTAAGTAAATTCCATGGCGAAACCATGGCGAAGAGTTAAGATTATTGTAAGATATTTGTCAGAATGTTTTATACGGAGAGAAGAGGAAAGGAAACTACGGGTGTCCGTAGTTTCCTTTCTACAAAAACATAACCTAGCATAAACTCATGCCTGTATCCCAGAGGGGTAGGTGGGACCGCCACGTGCCACGATCCTGACAGAACATTCATCATAAGCAGCCTATATACGTCCCACTGTAGGGCACAGGCCTTCTCTCAGAGAGAGAGTATGGACTTAATCACCACGCGTGCCCACCGCAGATTGTCGATTTCAAGCGCTGAGGTATGCGAGTAGCTCAGCCACTCAGGTTTCCTCACGATGTTTTCCTTCATTCATGAACATTCAATCTAAAGCATTTGCTTTAAAATAAAACAACGCGGTGCGAAGCGCCGAATAAGGTGTAACGATTCTCATACATATGATTTTTTCCAAGTTTGTAAAAAAATTACATAATTAAACACTGAAATTGTATCTGTCTGCATATCTACAGCCAATTTACATTTCCTTAAATGATAAAAAACCATAGTTTAGTACTAAAGTGAGATTGATATCGTTTGTATGGAATACATTGTCGATCTCATTTAAGCTTATAAACGACTGTTTTCTTCAAGAACATATAAATTAGCGCAAATAAAAGTTTAAATAAATGCAGATATACGTACTAATTTCAGTGTATAATTATGTAAATTATAAAACAGGAAAAAAATCATTTGTATGGGAATCGTCCCACCTTGAGTTGCACGGGTTTTAGGTACCTTCGGAGTCGTTAGTCGACTACCAAAAGTGTCCTCAAGGACACTAAACATTAACCGTACTAACATCAATTTACTGAATAACTATACATTTAAGAGACTCGCTCCCCCTCGTAGTTACCTCGGTCGCGCATCGGACGCTCAAACGGGGAACGCTGCCAGCAACCTGGGAAGTCTAGGTAGATTAATTTTATATCTAGATCTTTAGCAGATTAATTTGAAAACAAATTATGGAATATTGATAACAATATATTTTTAACTTCATTCTGGGCAGAAATACCAGACAACATTCTCAGAGCAAAGTTTCACTTTACAAGTCAAGTTAAAAACATTTCGAGGTATTATGAAGCAAGAAGTAGGTATGTATACCTAACCTACTTCGCTGAATCAGTAGGTACGATGCGGAGAATCTTGAGTTCAACTAATTCTTAGCTTCCATATGTTCATTATGATACTGCTTAGATCTAGAATCCTTCTACAGTCTTGTCACATCAGAATTCAGATTTATGTAGTTCTGCCTACTCTTCTGTCATAACATAATAAGTTCTGTTGACAGAATGTTTATTTTAATTTCAAATACTTTTTGCCTTGCAGGGTCCAATAACGGCTCGATTAACAAGCATGACCCTGTGTAAAGGGCCTAAACGGAATAATTGCAGTGATAACACAAAGTTAGAAACTGTCGACCAGTCCTCTAATAGGTACAGGAATGCTACCTTCACATTGTCGTTCAGTAAAACTACGCTGTTCTTGAAAGTAAGTTATGGCTCAATAAATTATTTCAGTGTAATTTAATTTTATTACTTTCGATTTTTTTAACATACTTTATACATATACATTTGGTTAGTAGATACCTAGGCGTCTAATTGATTACATATATGGATATGAAGAGTACAGTAAAAGACTGTGCGATGTAATTTTATTTCACTTTTGAGATTCTGATGCAAAATTGTTCAGTTTGCGATGAACTGTATGGTACAGTTTACCATACGGTATGGTTTCATGATAGTGAAAAACAACTTGCTAAATGAAGAATTATTTTTATGTAAATATTTTTGTAGAACAGTTACTTTCATCTTTTTTCCAGTTTTCAGTACCCGGCATCGTATTTTAAGCCTTTACTGGTATCGTTAAAAATTTAATACGAAACAGTTGCGGGGTAAAAAAATTACCCCATATAAAATAATTTGAGAAAATGTCTAGAAAGTACTGTTTTGTCAATATTTTGATTTCCACTTATCAAAACCACTTTTAATCGTGCCATTAAATAACGCAATTAGTTCTTAAGCCCTGGCCACACAGAATCGACGTGGGGCGAGGGCGCGAAAAAGACGCGACGCGTTGTGTAGAGTTCGCGCCCCCGCCCCGTCTCTTTTGTGTGGGTTTCGTCCCGTTCGTCTCTGGCTAACCGTGCCAGCGCTCTCCCAACTGAGCTAATGGGCAAGTGCAGGCATCAGCGAAATTTGGAGCCTCTTTACTTCTCTGCATTACGTACAGGCAGCGACATCTGGCCGAAGCAATTTACATCACTTTCAGCCCTGCTGATGCCTGCACATGCCCATTAGCTCAGTTGGGACGGCGCTGGCACGGTTAGCCAGAGGTCGCGGGTTCAAGTCCCGGCATGGGTGGAATTTTTAGCCTCTAAATTGATTTTTAGTATCTTTATCTAAAAATTAACTGTGAAACAAAAATCGTGCTCAAAAAACCCAAATCTTAAATTAGTATTTGAGTGTAGTACTATTACTAATTTGTAACGTTACAGGCCAAATTAGTCGTCAGTCGGCAAAACGAGGACGGCGTCTCCGTCCCAGGCATCTTGAAGATCCTCGATAGGCCATGCAATCAGTTCTTTTTACGGCCAATTCTGAAGAAGTATCTGAACGTTGCCGCACCGCGCTGTGTTGCTACTAAGGTAACAAGATGGATCAGAATGTTGTGAAGATGGAGAAAAGTAGAAAGCTGCGTATGCTTACTACAGGGTGACCTTGAATTCGTTAACCGTTTGAAGGGGATGGTGCTAGTTTGGAAAATTATGCGTCTTAAGATTTTTTTTATTTTGTTACGCAATATTACTTCACTTAAGCATAACCAAACAATATCAGGACAAAAGAAAATAAAAATCCAAACAAAAAAAAAAATGTTTTGAGCATCTAATGGCGGCTCCAGCCAATTCAATTATTTTTTAGGGTTCGAATTGAGAGATTTTACAGACACTTTTACGTGTTTTTTTGTACGTGTCGGGCCACGCGCAGGGTAGGGTTCCTTAGAAAAAGGGATTTATTTATCTGCTTAATGATTGTTGAGGAAGCGAAAGTGTCCTGTCAGGATCGTGGCAAGTGGCAGTCCCTCGTCCCTGCCTACCCCTCTGGGATATAGGCGTGAGTTTATGTATGTATTGTATGTATGCTTTGTCTGCTTCACAGAACAACTTCGCCAGTATAATTTTCAATGGATTTTATACGAAGTTTTCCTTTTATAAGTTGGTCGCCTATTGCTCGTTAACTTGTAAAGCTACTTAGCCATAATAGTTTTCCTTTTAAGTTCATTATATTATGTGCTACTGCTCTGATTTTTTTCACGTTTTTACAATCATCCTTTTCGCGGGAGAGTGAGAGGGACGCCCTACACTGACAAAAATTTTCTATTTCGCTAACGAAATCGCAAAACGCTAGTGTTACTTCCTGGAGTACCAAAGATAACAAGACATAATTATATTTTTTTACTTTCTAGGGCACCTTCGTTTCGAACATCAATTGCGAACAAATGCTTCTCGAGTTAATGGGTTTCCAATTCTTCTATGGCACCTACAGGAGTGAGGTTACACTGATCAGTACTGACTGCAACATTTTCTGTCTGACTGTGGAGTTCATACTGGAACCCAAGGTTGCGGATAAACCTAAGAGGACGAGGAGTTAAGACAACACACAATAACCTTGAGACACTAATTAATTGTAAATATCTGTATAATAAAATAAACAATAAAGTTGAAATGGCTTTATTAAATAACTATCATTGTAAAGATAGCGTCTCCTATTGGCTTCTCTTCTTAACGTACCAAGTAGAACTGTGTTGAAATTGGAAGGAATAATATAGATAAGCTCTCTTATAAACACACACACACACACACACACACACACACACACACACACACACACACACACACACACACACACACACACACACACACACACACACTCACTCACTCACTCACTCACTCACTCACTCACTCACTCACTCACTCACTCACTATCACACACACATATACGTAATACGGAGAAGTTTGTAAACAGGTTCAAAATTTCGCTGATGCCTGGACTTGCCCATTAGCTCAGTTGAGAGAGCGCTAGCACGGTTAGCCAGAGGTCGCGGGTTCAAGTCCCGGCATGGGTGGAATTTTAAGCCTCTAAATAGGTCTTTAAAATTGTCCTCAGCACGGGTTAGTGCAACAAAAAAAATAATATAATCATGTAGGTACAGCGATATCATTCCGATGTAAAAACATAACTGCAAAGTGGGTTACTCGGGGCTGCAAGTGATGTAAATCGCTTCGGTCAGTTGTCGCTGCCTGTACGTAATACAGAGAAGTTTGTAAAGAAGCTCGAAATTTCATCGATGCTTGCACTTGCCCATTAGCTCAGTTGGGAGAGCGCTGGCACGGTGAGCCAGAGGTCGCGGGTTCAAGTCCCGGCGTGGGTGGAATTTTTAGCCACTAAATAGATTTTTAAAATTGTCCTCAGCACGGGTTAGTGCAACAAAAAAAGAGAATATAAAAAGAACATAATAAGAATATACCCCTCATGGTTATGAAAACCACTATGTACTGCAGTGGGCTTCGAATGGCTGATGATGATGATAATTATATTAATAGTACAAGTACCCACGACACAGGTTGTACCTAGTGTGGGTACTACTGTATACATTTATATAAATTGTCTTCTTTTCAATAAACCGATTTTTATTTATTATTATTTATGTAGTAGATCTCAGTTTCAATTAGCATTCACCTCCATGATTTAAGTACAGTGTTATCTATAAAAAAATAAAAAAATAATTTAAACCGACTTCTAAAAAACTACAATACCTACATAACATAACACCTTTAGTGTTTGCTAATACTTTTCTTTTTATCTGTACATAGTTCTTTGTTACTCTAGGGATGAAAGTAACTTATTTAGTCCCGAGACGGCGTTTGGCGCCCAAGCGAGGGCGCCAATAGTTTGAGAGACTAGATAAGTCTTTAACACGAAATCTTTAACTTTAACACTGCTTTTTATTACGAATATAAGGAAAGTAATAGTACATTACTTCAGAGGGAAGAAAGTGACAGTTCCATACCGAGATTATGGCATTTGCGCCACGAGCTTGCGAGGGGCGCAAACCATTTGAGGTATGGAACTGTACTTTATCCTGAGGTATGTATAGTGCTTTTTATTACACCTACGAGGAAAATTATCACAAAGATAAATGCTAAATCAAAGTTTTTGCGAAAATGCGCGGGCTTTTCCTTTTTTTATTCGCCCGTTTCTGGAATAGGCTAAGATCATAAGGTCATGCAGCCACTTCTTCCGTGATTCCGCGCGTTTTATATACAAAAATAATTTCGTTTTTAATTTTCTGTATGCACCAAGGAGGTTGGTAACTGGTAAAAAAAAACTGTATGTGGCCAGTAACAATTTACTTGAAATTTAATTAATAGACAGTTAAAGTCTCTTTGCAGTATGACTGCTGACAAATTAAAAAAAAAACACCGGGTATGTAATGGAATTTCATACATACTTCCCACCCTTGGGTTGGAAGGATACAAACTTCCATACCTTGGGATGAAAGGATTTGAAGGGCGGGATAAAGGCGTTTCTTCCCTCTAATTGGTATAATTAGTATGTATTTTCAGAGCAGGTGTGATAAAATAGTACATTACTTCAGAGGGAAGAAAGTGACAGTTCCATACCGAGATTATGGCATTTGCGCCACGAGCTTGCGAGGGGCGCAAACCATTTGAGGTATGGAACTGTACTTTATCCTGAGGTATGTATAGTGCTTTTTATTACACCTACGAGGAAAATTATAGACATAAATGCATAGAAATGTTTATATTTAGTTAAAAGTATATTCGCCCGTTTCTGGAGTAGGCTAAGATCATAAGGTCATGCAGCCACTTCTTCCGTGATTCCGCGCGTTTTATATACAAAAATAATTTCGTTTTTAATTTTCTGTATGCACCAAGGAGGTTGGTAACTGGTAAAAAAAAACTGTATGTGGCCAGTAACAATTTACTTGAAATTTAATTAGTAGACAGTTAAAGTCTTTTTGCAGTATGACTGCTGACAAATTAAAAAAAAACCGGGTATGTAATGGAATTTCATACCATACTTCCCACCCTTGGGTCGGAAAGATTTTCATACAAACTTCCATACCTTGGGATGAAAGGATTTGAAGGGCGGGATAAAGGCGTTTCTTCCCTCTAATTGGTATAATTAGTATGTATTTTCAGAGCAGGTGTGATAAAAAAGGTTTTATACTACACCTGCTTGGAAAGTACCTTGATACTTTATCAAATTTACGGTAGAAAGTACGTCATTGCATATCGAACAAATATGCGGGGAGAAAACGCATCTGAGCGGGAGAGAAAAGTGTATGAAAATCCATTTCTTACGTGGTTTTTCTTTTTTAATTTTGGGTAAGACTATGCGCCGGTAACCTAAATATCAAAAGCCAAAAAGTTTTTACAGTGAGTTTTTATCTCCAAGTTCGCAAAATGACACTGGCCACTAGCTGTGTGTTGGATGGTGTCGGGCTGGCAGTGCGACCCTGCGGCGGCAGGATAAACAATTTGAAAAAAGAACATGTGAAAATTGCAGACGCCATTTCCAATTTGTGTGTTGTTTGAGGATTCAGTTTTCGTAGAAAGTAAAATAAAACTATCAAAATGATAAGTAGTGATAGTGATGATGAAGATTTTTTAACTCCGACGCAGTTGAAGGAAACAGCAAGGTGTAGTATAAAGCACTATGTATCTCGCCTACGGCTCGGGCTTCAAACGACACCCTCGACGGTAATCGGTCACTTTTTCCTCTCGGTGAACAATGTACTATTCCACTACGGCTTCAGCCTCTTCTCTTATGCGTTAAATCCATATCTGAATCAGATGAACTCATTGTGTTAATACAAATCTCTGCTCTACGGAAGTATAAACAAAACTCTAAACTCGAAGGAACAAATGAAGATCGGATTACCGCTTTCCAGCCTATTTTTTTTCTATGGCCGGCATTAATTTTCATTTTCATGTGCCCAAATCTATGTTATTTTAAAGAAATAGTTGAAAGTAAATTATAATGAAGTACCTAATAATAATTAATACTTAACTTTATGTTCGATTTAAAACTTACATCGCGCTGTAATTGAGTGCTTGTAAAGAAAGTTGGAACATGGGTCAACAGAAATGTGAAAATAGATGTCAGTTTAAAACGATTCTCCCTAGGGCTGAAAAGTATTTCTATGGTCCTGTTTTATTTATTTGATTTGTCTGTTGTGTATTTAGTTTTCTTTCTGTTGTTGTGCATATTATATTACTTATATGTTTGTTTTGTTTCTGTGATGTATTTTGCTGGTATAATAAGTGTCTTTCTTTTTTTCAACCCGCTTCTCAGGCAAGTTCAGACCTACTCTCCGAGTATGAGTAATGAAAAATAAAATTACATTTCTTGTTTTTTGTTTTAATAATTTTTTTAGTCAAATACGCTGTAGAAATTTTGCAATATTGCAATGGCTACAGTATATTCCTTATACAAGGAAAATACTAATCTTTTGGAAAATACCGATGCAGGTGACGTCTATGAATCAGTCTTTAAAAAAACCGGCCAAGTGCGTGTCGGGCCCTAGAAGAACGGGTTTTTTACCGGCTTTACAGAACTAACTGGTGTACATACAATAAAGATTATTCTATCTATCTATCTAACAACTTCATAAGAATAATTTTCAATGGAATTTGTATAAATTTGTAATGGAATTTTCCTTTTATAAGTTGGTCGCCTATTAGTCGTTAACTTGTAAAGCCTACTCCACCTAAAAAACAGTGTCCCGGGTACTGCAGCGTCCGAGAGGTCCCTTCACCCATCTAGTGTGAGTGAAGGTGCCACTAGACGCTGTAAAAATCATCTCATTACGCGCATTAAGGCCAAAGTCTTTTGGAAAGCCTTCTTAGCCTTTTAAGTTCGTTATAATGTGCTACTGCCGTCGTTGTATGGTCGTTTAAAAATATTGTAAGTTTAGGAAAACTATTTTTTTGAGCTATTAAGAAAACTATTAAGTTTTGTTTGCGAAATATTAAGCTTTAAAGCGCAAATTATCGTTAGGGTGGGGGAAAAGTATTCGTCGTAGAGAAAATATTTAAGCACAGTTTTAACATGGCGTCTCCAACGAGACTAAAACTTCTTTTTCACTTCTCATGCTCTAAAAGTTCGTCTTTATGTCGTGCGTAGGCGACATAAAGTCACTTTTTATGCTCTAGAGCATAAAGTAAAATCTTCGTCGAAGACCAAGGCAATCGCTGCAACAGCCACACGAACATCTTTAACTTCATACAACAACCTCTTTATTTTATTTCGTTTCGTATAAAACGCGACCAACTAGATTGCAGGGCCAATCAGGTTGGTCGCGCTTTATTGAAGCTGCGCTCTCATTGGTTAAATTTTAATGGCGGCAAAACCACTGTGATTATGCACGTACGCGTGAATTTAATTTAATAAATTTGTTGTTTGATTAATTGCATTAGTGAAGATAAAGATGTTGCTGTTTCATTTCCTCGCAATCGAAGTGAAAAGTAGAGTATACAACTCGTCCATAAAACCCATTTTACACTCGACTTTATATCTATCCTCGCTCGCAAGCTCGCTCGGATGGATAAACGTCTCGAGTAAAATGGTGCGTTTTATGCACTTGTTGTACAATCTACTATTTTAATACAGTTGCTCAAAAAGTGGCGTATTGCAGGGACGTATAGCGTTCGGGATGTGGGCTATTACATACTCGTGCTTTTTTTTTACCTGTCCCGAACTCGTGCGTTCTCTTTCCCAACTGTCAAAATAATGTCTATTAAAAAGAAAAACCAACCATGAAGTATTTACTAAAAAAATTCATAGAAGATTTTATGATTCATGCAAATACGTATATTTCTAAAAAGAAGCTACTAATTTGTTTCAATATCAGATTTAATGATTTGATTGAATGAGTTTGGTTAGGTTTCATTTCATTTCATCTCATTAAATTTCATTTTCATTTCATATCAATAAAAAACTTCTACTGAAGACTTGGCTGTATGGGCATAGTTCCCTTTGCCTACCAGAATGGGTGAAGAAAAAAATAACTCTGCTTATATTCTACGGTTGGCGCCATTTTTCAGAAATTTTCTTTGCGAGTTTAGTTGTTTGTTGCACAAAATGAGTAATTTCGACCCTAGTTTTTTTGAACCACCGGAACGCAGTATAATTGCACAAAATGCTTCGGAGAACATTTTACCGGAAAATTCAAAAAGTCGTATCTACATATCTCTACATACGACGAATTTATTGCGTGGAGAGAAGAGAAAAAAGCAAATAGTTTTTAATTTTTTCGCAACTGTATTAAAAATAGTCGTTCAGTAAACGTGCGGAACCGTCATTGCGACTTGTTCCGACTGTCAACCCTCGCCTTCGGCTGCGCCTCGGCTTGGGTAGACATTTGTCGGAACTCTTTGCAATGACAGCCTTTCCACACTTGTAATGAAATATACTATTTTGTGCATGTTTTCCTCGTGATGTCGATTTTAAGTTCACGATTTATTGATTCCGCGACTTGAACATTCGATTTTCAATGCTTTCGTGGGTTCGATTCCCGACGGACTCCGCCGTACTTGACGCGTACAAATTGCCACATTAATAGGGGCAAAGGGGCAAAGGCAATATCATAGCCAAAAAGCTATCATTATTAGGTATAATTATGTAGCTTTCTAGTCATTGCCCATGGCGATGGTACCTGCCTTCCAAATTATAGTAATATCGTTAAAAATATATTAGCAGTCCTTTCAGATAGTATCGGCAGTAATGCTCTGAAAAGTAGGTACCCCAAGTACGTAGGTACCAACACTGCAGCTTAGCGAGCGTATACTACGTTTATTGTATTCAAATAAGTGAGAGTGAGGTTCCTCTTCACTCGAGAACATTATTTGTTCATTGTGTAACATCCTGTTACACCCTAAGCAATATGACATGGATTTACTGTCTGTGTAGAGCTAAGATCTTAGTTTTGATTCTTTTCTGTGTTTCGCCTATGATGTTAGTAGGATCTATGATGGAACAAGACAGTGTGTTGTCTCCGGAGCAGTTTGTGAGTTTGAACTTCTTTACAAATAAATACTAAATAAAAAATAAAATCCTAGTTCAAAAGACTTAAAAAGCATTGAAAAGTTAGAAATAATTTAAAATAATGCCTTTAAATTATTCACCTCCTATATGCTCAATTTTTTATATTGATTTAAAGATTTGGTCACACACTGATCACATCATTGTGACACCTAAATCTATTGAGAAACTTTCAGATTTATAATATTAGGGATATATTCTTTTTGTTGCACTAACCCGTGCTGATGACAATTTTAAAAACCTATTTAGAGGCAAAAAATTCCACCCATGCCGGGACTTGAACCCGAAAGGGGCTCGAAATTTCGCTGATGCCTGCACTTGCCCATTAGCTCAGTTGGGAGAGCGCTGGCACGGTTAGCCAGAGGTCGCGGATTCAAGTCCCGGCATCGGTGGAGTTTTTACCCTCTAAATAAGCTTTTAAAATATTAGGGATAGATGATCACTGAGCGACATTGTTTACCTGTAGGTATATTTTCAGGGCCCGATTGAGCCGCGTATTACGAATATGTATTTATGCAAAGGGCCCAAGAAGATTAACTGCACCGACATGAGCCTGGAGTTAGCGGGTGGATACGACAACTTGACGTTTAGAATATCATTCAAGAAACCTACGCAGTTTATGAAAGTAAGTGCTTAGGTGCAAGTACATACGCAATGAAAATAATGCGCCTCAGCATTTTCAGGAACAGTGGAATACGAACCAATAAGAGAGGCACCAGTCATCGGTTCGTATTAACGAACTGCTTCTTATTCGATTTTAGAATACATCGGAACATTAATGCCTAAAATTTTCGATGCATTCTACAATACAATACAATGCAATGCAATGCAATGCAATGCAATGCAATGCAATGCAATGCAATGCAATGCAATGCAATGCAATGCAATGCAATGCAATGCAATGCAAGGCAATGCAATGCAATGCAATGCAATGCAATGCAAGGCAATGCAATGCAATGCAATGCAATGCAATGCAAAAACTTCATTTGGGCAAAAACATAATGATCCTTTACTTAAAAACTAGAACTAAAATTACAAGTAAAAATTATTATTATAGGTAATGTTGACTCGCTTAAATTAGGGATCTTAGGAACGATTGCGGTCCCCGCACTAGGTCAAGCCTGTATCGCGGGGCCCTGTAATAGTTTAGGTACCTTGTGAGGTTTAGTTAGAACAGACATACTCTACATAAATATACACTATTTACATACATATACACTCACATATTTGCACCTACTACCCGTCTTACTTTTCCTTCAGCAACTCTCCATCGTCGCTTGCCTGGAAGAAATTGCTATAAGCAATAAGGGCACCAATTGTACTGTATTTTTATAAATATTTCATGTTTGTGTTTTTCCTGGTACAATAAAGAATATTCTTACCATATCTTATTTTATATTCATATTATACTTACGTAAATATTATAGGGAGATGTACATGCACATACATAAATATTTATTATAATTCGAAGGGGACGTTCAACAAATTTAAACACAATTTAGGAACGTAATAATATGGCACTGGTTTGGAAAAAAATGGCGCGTCAATATATTTTTTTTGTTCTCCATAGTTTCTTCAATCTCCTTGATAACATAACATAAACTCACGCCTGTATCCCAGAGGGGTAGGCAGAGACCAGGGACTGCCACTTGCTACGATCCTGACAGATCACTTTCGCTTGATATCTCCTTGATTTAAGCTTAAAAAAACATTATCAGGTCAAAAAATTATAAAAATCGAAAAAAATATATGGGCTAAGCGTCTTATGGTCGGCGCCGGCCATAAGACGGATGATTTAACATATTAGATATAAATATGTTAAATTATCCGCGCACTCCAGCATATGTAACCTTGTCTGTAGATGTACATGGTCGGCCACAAGGGACACACATACCTCTGTAACAGTACTGTGGTTCAATTCCTTACTTACTGAGATGGTCGTGGTTTCGGTTACCGCTGAGGGTCCCCGTACATTTGTACAAATGTCCTCAGTCATCTACATCACAAACATAGAAATAACCCATCTATTTCTGTGTTTGTGATGTCCTTGCCTTCTTAAGTAATTATTTTTACTTAGCCCCATCTTATAGGTTGCTTCTGCATCTACGAACCTGTTGAGTAGTCTGTTGTGTGACCTCCATTTCGCTCATGGTAAACTGTACTCTGGTGGCAGCACCACCCTGGCCTTCATAAAACAATCGGAACCAGGTCACGTCAAATGTCGACCCTTTGTTTACCTTTATATCTGCTAAACTATTAAACGTCAAGACTGGATGGGGACTGATTTAAAACATCCATATTTATTTCGTACACAATAAATTGCAGACAAAAATGGCCATCTGGCGGAGAAATGATGATGGCGAAGCCAGCCCAGATATTACCAAATGGATGGACAAGCCGTGCAACCATTTCTTTCTCGGGCCTTTACTGAAGCAGTATCTGAAAGTCGGCAACAGATGTGTGGTTCCCAAGGTAAGAGAGAAAACCTTTTTGCCCACAACAACTAGCGTTCAAGAAACGCGACAAAGCATCGCTGCGAAAAGACCAATGCGCCACAGCCACTCTTCTGTCATCTGTTCAACGCGTCACCAAATCTATATAGAGGCAAATCAAATGCGCTACCGTATCGCCACAGCATAGCTACAGACATGTCACGCACAGCCAATCATGTGCCCTGGAAGCGTGAAGTGGCGCGTTTGCAGCGCGTTTGCAGCGCGCTTGCATCAACACTGAATCGATGCTGTGGGCATCGTATGAATTCTTTTGCGCCACAAAAGAGAGAAAGAATCGTGGCCATGTGTGTGAAGGTATTCGACTTGACACAGCACCACTGCGCTTCAAAAAGTTGTCATGAGAATGGGCTTTTTAGGTCACGAGAACTGCTGCTTGAATAGAGAAAATATGGAGCGTAATAGGGTGTAATAAACCATCTAATTCGTCAATAAAAAACAAATTTTACTATCCGGCCGACACGCGTTTGCCTTAAAGTTGAACCCAAACATTGTTTCAGAGATGGTAGCATAATTAAAGTTACTTGCCATGATGGGTATAATAATCCTGTTAAAGGGATCCAGCGGGCTAACTAGCGCCACAAACTTAAAAAAAAATAATATCTTCTTTCACAGTTCGTAGTTGCAAAAAGTGTTTGTACAATATCTCAATCATAATAGCAGTGATTTTCACGACCCACGGCAAATAACCTAGGATCACGAACCGGGACTACATAGCATTTATGCCAAAACGACCGTTTTGCTATCTAGTCAAGGATGTTATCTAGTCCTAGGTTTTTTGCCATAAGTTCACGGTCATGGGGCCTAAAGATCACTTTCGGTCTGTAAAAGAACATGATTTTATTTTCCTCGGTGACGCTAGTATTACACCCTGGATCCCCTTGAGGACCTGTAATATGTAGTACTAACGATTTTTTTTGTTCAAAAATACACACATTGTCATACAAACTTCAATGTTTCAGAGTAACATCGTGGCGAGTGTAAACATCACACATCTTTTCCATGAGCTGATGGGTTTGCAGTTCTTTTTCGGCTCGTACAAAAGTCAGACGTTGGTCATGAGCAATGAGTGCAACATCGCATGTGTAGTTACAGAGTTCGCGCTTTTCCCGAAGAGTTCGAAATCTCGTAAAATCTGAGTTGCTTATTCATTGCTTTTTATTAGTCCTCAGTTATTTGAACAAAATATCATAAAGTACAAATAAATATTACTAACATAGCATAAGCATAGACCAAATGGTCTATGGCATAAGTCACCATTGTTATTTATTTATTTATAATATGGGCATTGCCTGAAATAAATATATTTTTTTGTTTTCTTGCAAGCGATGGTAACCTTGTGGGTAGAACCACAGAGAATATAATCACTAGGTAGAACATTGGACTCGGAAGCGAGAGACTCAGGTTTGATTCCCACTGCGGGCATGTACCTATGACTTTGTTTTCTAAGTTACGTACATTTGTGAAGTTATAATAACAATAAGATTCGCTAACTGTGAAGGAAAACATCGTGAAGAGTGTCTGAGCTATTCGCATACCTCAGCGCTTGAAATTGCCAATCCGCGGTGGGCACGCGTGGTGACTAAGCCCATACTATTTTCCTGAGAGAAGGCCTGTGCCCTACAGTGGGGCTTATACAGGCTGCTTATGTTGTGTTTTGTTGTCTTCAGCCGACCTGATCAGCCAACTGTCTTTTTATTTGATGTAGTAACTTCAAAACCTCAATTGTTGAGTGATTATTTTGAATGGTTCAAAGTGATCACGATCAAGTTTGCTTTACCTTTACTTACCTCATTTGGAGGATAATTTGCAATAAAACGGCTTTTATCAAAATTTGACATATTTATTAATAAGTTCATGGCAATCTGCAAGCCCGTGGATATACACCTAGTAGATAATTAAAAAAAGCTATTTGTAAGCTATTATCATAATATCATTATGTTAGTACAATAACGCAGATTTCAAATACCACGCACATTATTATGTAACTAAAATTAAGTTCCTAATCTAAACCGCTCATCTTACCCTGCATTTTGAAGTACAAAATAAAACGGCTTCTGTATTTTATTCACGCCCGTCGTTACCAAGTTCGGCTCTGGGCCATGCCATTCCAACCTATACTTGTCCACTATTTTCACCGCCAGTGAGGCTAGCATCTTTCCCACAAGTCCCTCCGCTGGGCAGGCCTCGCCGAATGGCAGGGATGCGAAAGTATGAGCCCGATTTGCCCGAAGAGGCTTCCAGCCCTCTGGACACCAGCGTTCCGGGATAAAGGCCTTTGGACGACCAAATTGGGACTCCGATTTGCTGGTTACGCCGTGAGCGAGGACTATGTCGACCTGAAAACAAGAAGTTACCGTTTTAAGAAACGGCTAAGAATGGTGCAAATAAAATTATCTAATAACGTTTCAAACAGTCCATTAGTTTGGTCTTAAACGATGATCATATGTGCTAGGGAACCAGAAAAGAACACTACAAAACATGGATAGAAGTGGTTTTACGGTCTATGTGCTGTGGAAGATCAGTAGTTTCCTCAACCAGGATTTCTTTCTCCGGCCTACGCGTCTCTTGCCATTGATGTTTCCTATCATTGTAAGTTGTAGGATACAATATTTTGTAATTGAATACAAAATCAACAATTACTAATACATTGATAAATAATCCGACGATAATAATATAGGACTGGAAATAATAAAGGACACCCCCACTTACTAAAGCGCCTATTGTGGTGGATTCTCAAATATATCCCGAGTCCAAAAATAAATCCGTAAAGAATGATCAATTTACTATAGGAGTTAGTCTATTTTTGCGTCTTCTTGCGCATTGATGAAACCAACGGTAAACTATGAGAAATTAGCTCTGGATTATGCAGGAAAAATATTAGATAGTAGTTTCGAGAAATCTTAATTTTGAGCCCATGTTTTGAGGTTATGACAACTTTGGTGGTTTGGTCTTATTTTGGGTTGGCATTGGCAACTAGTCAATTTGAATTATAAACATAGGCCATTATTAGGTAGGTATGGTTAGTTAGTGCTAAGTAATAATTCTGTATAAAATACAAAATATATATGACTATATTGCTGCAAAAAGTCGCAGTGTTTAAGGAGCCCAATGGGGGACAAAGAGATAATTTCTGATAAATAAGCACAAACAGTCGTAGGTCCTGCGCACAATTGAGACAAGACTATCCTAAGCCCACAATGGCGGTTTTTTTAGTTATTTATTTCACATATTGTTCATACATCATTATCATCATCACTTCAGCCATGGGACGTCCACTGCTGGGCAAAAGCCTCCCCCAACGATTTTCAGAAGGGCCGATTGAATTGTTCATGCACATGGTCATTTTAACAATAAACTACACTAATTAAACATTATAAAATCCACTGGAATCAATTTGCAAAAATAAAGCGTAATAAAACTGCTCGTTTGAATTCCCGTCAAAAACTCCCCGTTTGCAGTGTGCACTATCGCATTTTATGTATGTACACGATTTGCGATTTTTACAATAATGTAATCTAATCTGTGTTTGTAATCTGTATTGACTGACTGAAGTTTCTAGTTATACAATCAATATAGATATTTTTTAATTATTACTTTTAAACCCCTGATTCTTTTAATTTATCAAATAGAGCTATAAAATCATTTTTCAAAAGAAACATTTTGAGGTATAAATGCTTAAAGCGCAACATAGACTGTTTTTGATCATTCTCCTTTACAGCGGGTGGCAGCATCTTGTTATCTTTCTTTCGTCTTTGTTATCAAACTAAATGATCTTATGCAGGTGGCAGTATTTTTAGCTCTCATACATTGGTTAGTTGTCATTGTTATCAAATCAAATGATTTTGGTCATATCCAAAAGGAATCTCATGCAGGTGGCAGTATTATCAGCTCTCATACATTGGTTATCATATTATTATCAAGTAATTCTGATCACATCCAAAACGAATCTTATAATCATAAAATTATAATTCAAGACTTAGGTCGACAGCACCATACTTAAATGTCGCTTAACTCGCCTCTTAAATCGACTTTTGTACGAAGAATTTTAGTTAAATGCTGTCTAAGCCACATTTAAGAAAGAGATGCAAGTCGGCCTTATAATATTAACCTAAATACCTGCCTATAAACCAACCAGTGCGGTTTTAGTGATAAATGGACCGCGTTCCGTTCGACTGAATGCCCCTACATTATTATTCCATTACTGACTGTCAAATGCAGGTGAACCCTTATCAAGGTGCAAACCCCTTTTCGTTCGGCGTGAAAAGATCTTGGGAAGATGCGGTGAAGTGTGACCACATAAACTGTTGTAGACGACAATGATATCAACTCTATAATTATTTTACTCTGATGTCGGTGGGGTGCAACAATATCGCCTTATTTTCCCTTTTCTACTTAGTCTTGTAGTCGTTTACTATGAGGATAACTTTGAAATTGTTCTAAAGATATACCAAAATTAGCTATGTCGTTTTCGAGCGCTGTAACATGCAATATATTGAGTTTTAAGGCTTCTCTCGCATAAGCGGGCACATGTGACGTTCTCGACCTCCGTGGCAGCAGGTCAGAAATACAGAATGTAACCGATTTATTGATCCATTAAAAAAATCTGATTGCCTCTGTCACTCAGGCCACATACGGTAGGCCTACGTGGATGAGGCCACCCAGAATCTAACCAATTAATAGCTTCTTTTCTAAGAAAATCCAATAAATTCTAACTAGCTTAGACTGTCAAGGTTGTCTGTGACCAGTGACTTATTAATTATTTTACTTATCACTCGTCATGTACAAATCTATCTATATGCCGAAGAAAAGACGCATATACGTACCCCAGAAGGCACCTCGTACCCAGCCACGACTAGCTCTTCCCGGCTCCGCCTCACCGCGCCCCCGGTGACGGGATGTAGTCTTAAGGCCTCTCTCGCACAAGCGGCCACATATGGCATTTCCGGCCTGCCAGCGCCGGCCTCCACGGAGGCAGCGGCCCATGTTGTCTCGTCATGCGCCCGCTGCTGCTGCGCCGCGTGGATCGACAGTTGATAGAACATGCTCAGCGCTGATTGGGCTAGCTGGAATTAGAATATACGTATCGATGTAAAAAAATGGAACTGTACAGAATATAGGTATTATATACAAAAAAATTCGTTAAATTCTTGAAAGTAGGGGAATGTTGTCAACGCAGTCTATAATAATTATAGATTATTGTAACATGCTACTTACAGACATTTGTGAAGTTATAGTAGCAATACCACTCGCTAATGGTGAAGGAACACATCGTGAGGAAACCTAGGTGTATGAGCTCTTCACATACCTCAGCGCTTGAAATCGCCAATCTGCGGTGGGCACGCGTGGTAATTAAGCCCATACCTACTCTCTTTCTCTGAGAGAAGGCCTGTGCCCTACAGTGGGACGAATATAGGCTGCTTATGTTACATGCTATAATTTCCTTCTTCTCCGGTTCTTTTGCTTTTCGAAGAGCATAGGGCTTCACAAGATTTACATTTTTGTAATTTCTGAACTTGGCCTCACGGTTTAGTCTAGAGAGAATAAACTGCGATTAAACAGGATTAGAGTGAATAGAGATTCAGTCTTATCCCGTGAATGGGGCATTGTACTAAACGATTAACGAGGTTTTTTTATATAACAAAAACAAAATGCCAGTTATTCGGTCAACGGCCGGTATGCGCGCTTCATAGGTCTTAACCCTACATGTGGTCGTCTTACAATGATTTAAACAGGGCATTTGAGAATGAACATTGTATGTTACAAAAAAATACACAATTTCTAGGAACAACCATCACTTAGACTCTCTGAGTCGGGTGCAATTAATTTACCAAAACCATAGCCTGTATATAACCAAGTAATTACCGGATCAAATCCAGATAGCATGATGTCGGCAGCGATTGGCAGAAGTCTCTGTTTCAGGGGCCTTAGTTTGTCCAATACGGTCAGTTCTGCCCTAAAACCTCCTTTGTTGAGATCTTCTAACGCTTGATTCAGGAACTGTTCTGTTAAGCTGAAATAAAACATGCATGCTAAGTCCAAAAACGAAAATGCACATATATACCTAACTACTTGCATAAAGTCTATAAATCTATTTAGAGGCTAACATTCCACCAATGCCGAGACTTGTACCAAATATTTGACAGTTATTTGAGGCTTATGTCACCTCAAGATAAAATCCAGGAGCGAACGAGACCTGGCCGCAGAAAAACATCGTGGCTCCAAAATCTTGCAGAGTGGTATAACACGAGAAACGTATAACTCTTCCGAGACGCAACATCACGGGCCAAAGTAGCCACAATAAATTATAACCGACCTCCGATAGGAGATGGCACCAAAAGAAGATGTGTCACCTCAATCAATATTTTTACTAGGCTTACAAAGATAACTCGGACAGTAAATCGGCTAATAAAAAAAGATACCTCACCTGAAATGTCTATCGAAGGTCTTCAACGCCTGGTTGAAGACTTGGGAGTCGGGTTTAAGTGTTTTTTCGCTCCGTATCAGGTAGTTCTCATCAGCTATTTCTTTCGAACACCTGACCAACTGTTCTGCTGGTGATAGGGCTTCTAAGGACTTCTTTGACAAAGAACATAGGTCTGGGGCATCGTCGTCCATGGAGGTCTTTTCTGGTGTCCTGAAAGGCAATAATAGTATTAGTAGTTTGCAGTGAGCTTTGGAATCTATAAAGGTTGCTAATGCAAAACGATATACAATTAATGAGTATATCACTTCTTGAAATATAACTTTCTTCCATAATGGTAGTAATTAGAAGATAAGTGTGCATGATTGGTTGATAAACATCCAAGATATTTTTAATTGATATTACAAGACTAGTGGTATCAGCTTTTCGTTATGGTAATTCTTGTAAATAGAAGTAACAAATATAACCTAAGATGTTATGCATTTTGACCACGTACCTACTTATCCATTCCACAAAGTTTCCAGTCCTTTACTAACAGACAAACAGACTCTACGCATCATATTTTCAAATAAATAGGACATCTAATATAAATAAAGAAATTATAAATAACTTTCACACAACACAATTAATTATCCCTGTCGCAAACTAGGATACCCTGTGCTGTGGTAACCAGGCAAGGACGTGACAAATATGGGAAGGCATAATGTAACCATCGTATAATTATAATGCCAGCGCCAGACAAAAGTTCAAATAAGTGTTCACATGTGTTTGAACGCTTTGATACTATTGTCACATATTTGATCACTTGAGTGCGCTTTGCCGTTCCGTGTCGGTTGTTTGGCACACATCAAAGGGATTAAAGGCCAAATGTTTCTGTCCCTGCCACACTGCGCACACTGCATTTGACACATTCATTCAAGTTTTGGGGGTTTTTGTTTATTTATTTGCACGTGTAATAAATAATTACATGCAAATAAATAATCGTCATCCATGTTTTGTGAAGTCTATTTGAAAACTGTGAGCTCAAAGGAGTTATCAAATCTAAAACATATATCTGGCAGATACCTACAACAACAAACAATATGTGATCAAATGTGTGAGGAAAGTCTTTAAAAAAGTGATCACTTCTTTGAATTCACGTGTGGCGCCGGCATCATGCTATCATACCGATTGTCAGCCGTAGGAATGTGCGCTGGTCCATCGAGGCACCCAAGGCGCCTCCCGAAAACTATAACCCCTAGAGACTCCAGGGCCCATCGGTACACCTCGGTTTCCAACTCCTCGTTCAGGGCGTTTTCCGCGTGCCGAAGCTCTCCTAGTCTGGAAAAAGAAGTATCAAGTGGATCTTTACATGTCTCTCGCTCTCCATCTTGCAACTTTTAATCATTCGGTCTTTTTCTGTCCTGCTGATGCACATGATGTTGGGGTAATAGTGAAGTTAATCTTTGGAAAATAGATTATGTACAGCTTTGAGTACCAATTATTAGTTAATCGTTAATGGTCAGGCGTTGTTAGATAGATAGATATCAGGCATTGTTAACAGTAGGTATAATACGATTGACCCTGAGTAATGTTTAGGTACATGCAGGATAAACGGAAAATTATACAAATTGCTAACGTTGGTATACCAATTTGTAAAAGACAAGAATTATTAGTTTATGAAACTGCATTCCTTGTGGCGCCTGATTGAGAATAGCGTCACTCCATTTGCTTCCGTGGATGTCGTAGAAGGCGACTAAGGAAATCAATATCCAGGAGACGGGCAGCAGCGTTTTCCTGAGATTCCAACCGCCTGCCAAGCGTGGCGATTATGGCAAAACCCCTCATGGTTATGAAAACCACGATGGAGGCCTATGTCCTGCAGTGGGCGTCGAATGGATGATGATGATGATGAAACTGCATAAGCGCTGTCCAGTAAATATAATGTGTGGAAGCACATTTGCACTACTTCAGAAACGTACTACGTATGTAAAAAGTGTAAACGTTTAAAAAGTATAAAATTTGTTCTCGCGTTTTAAGGCTCATTCACAAAGACAAAATCATCTTAATACATACAATCCAATACAAATACCTATATTTTACTTTCTCCGGTACACAATGCACAAAAAATTGATAAAGCTCTTAGCATTAGCATGTTACATTACGTAGCAGGAGACAGAGTCCATAAAGTTTTTCCCGTGCTATGGATCTCTTAGCTTCCACTTCCCAAAAACCTAGGGCACTGTTCTTAAAGTAGGTATAGGTACAGTATTTAAGTGTTCAATACATTACTGCAGGTATACGACCCAAGATTCAATGCCTATTCCCAGAATTGAAGCGTCCACTTGCGAAGTACGGTTGCGAATAGTGTATGAACAAAGGCAAAAGTTAACGTATAGCTTACCGTCTGGAGACGTCAGCAGCTATATTATCGAAGGCGTTTTCGTAACTCTTCAGTAAGGACTCATCTAGGAGCAGAGCTCGTAGGGCTGCCCAGATTGCCTTCGATTCGTCCCTGGAATTTAAAAATTAAAACCGATTAGTAATGTCTTTGTAACGTGTAGATATTTTGGTCAAAAAACTAACAAAGAAGTAAGCAACAGGTTATTAGATAATGAAGAACCGACAAGTGATGAGGTAAAAAAATAATTTTGTGCCTACAGCTGATTGGCGATTGTAATTTTGTTGTCGTTTTATGTGTTTGTTTCTAGGGTTCCATACCTCAAAAGGAAAAAAAACGGAACTCTTATAGGATCACTTTTGTAGTCCGTCCGTCTGTCTGTCAAGACCCTTTATCTCGGGAACGCGTGGAGGTACCGAGTTGACATTTAAACCATATACTCAAGTCCACAGTCCCTTGAAGCTGTGAAAAAATAAATTTTCCACCTTAACGTAAAAAAAAGATGCTGCCGTTTATGCCGCAAGCAAACATATATTTCAACACTCAAGGAATCAAAATTTATAGGGTACTTTCCGTGGACCCAGAACTATGAAATTTTGCAAGTAATATCACCTTATGCTACAAGTACAAGGAAAAATCTGAAAACTATACTTTTGTAATTAAATAATAAAAAAATTGTCTTTGAAGCTCGGAAAAAACTGCGACTCGATTCCTGAACTATTAAAAC
This sequence comes from Yponomeuta malinellus, assembly GCA_947308005.1. Taxonomy (NCBI): domain Eukaryota; kingdom Metazoa; phylum Arthropoda; class Insecta; order Lepidoptera; family Yponomeutidae; genus Yponomeuta; species Yponomeuta malinellus. Next base: position 4,938,105 of record OX371006.1, on the reverse strand, counting down.
ATGTAAGTACCTACAAATTTGTACGGAACCTTCGGTAGGCGAGTCCGACTCGCACTTGTCTGCTTTTTTACTATTTGTATCTATTTATTCCAAATTTAGAGCTTTCTGAGCGGTGGTAGCGGAGCGGTAGAACGCAGGCTTCTCATTCCGGAGGTCGTGGGTTCGAATGCCGGCATGTACCAATGACATTATTTTCGAAGTTTCGTAAGTTTGTGAAATTATAGTAGCAATACCGCTCGCTCACGAAGAAGGAAAATATCGTGAGGGAACCTGGGTTTCTGAAGTGTTTACATACCTCAGTGCTTGAAATTGCCAATCCGCAGTGGTTACGCGTGGTGATTAAGACCATACTCTCTCCCTGAGAGAAGGCCTGTGCCTTACAGTGGGACGTATATAGGCTGCATTGTTATTCCAACTTACCCTTGGATAGGACACCGGTTGGCGTTGGTTTTCCTCTGCTGTGTCAGAGGCGAACCTTCCCAGCGCGGCGGCTCTGTAGCGCTGCTCTCGTACACCTGGTAAACAAGTGACGTCATCTGCGTTACCATCACCATCGTCCACGCGACTACACACAATACAAAGACATAATTATGTTTTAGCATATAAAGTTGTTCGCATGGCATTTCAAATAATATATTTTTTCTCAAACACTTCAACAATCACGGTGTTGTTTTTTATAAACTTTACCTCTCTTTGGACCCCTTTGGAAACGGAATTGTGAAAACTCCCTTATAAGCACTTCTGAGGTACTCGAAGAATACTCTCTTCAAATGGCTAGCAAAATAATTGTTTATTGCACTAAAGTCCATGTAAGGTGTCTTCTTTCTTTCTTTACATTATTTTGTTTAGCATAGTCTGCATCACTTGGAGTTAAAATTAGGTACATCGTTTCTAGGGGACCTCTAGGCTAGGCATATATCTTAAGGAACCAGAAAGCAGTATGATAAAAACCACAGGTTTATTTTTGTTTTTTTTTTGTGGCCATGAGTGAATTGTTTGCAAGTCAGTCACGCACGATACGTTTATCTTTTAACACATGTTTTTCCTTCACCGTTAGCGGTTTATAGTAGCCATACCACTCGCTAACGGTGAAGTAAAAATATTGTGAGGAAACCTGAGTGCCTGAGCTGCACACATACATAAGCATTTAAAATTGCCAATGAGGACACCAGGGCCTTATTTCCTAGTACAAGGTTCACTATGACAATTCGATGTACATAGCAAAGTCAATTGACCCACAGATTAACAAGTAGGAAAACTCGGCTATGCAATGTGCATCGAGTTGCCATAGTAAACTATGAGTAAGCCAGTAGTATTCTTTGTGAGCTACAGTGTGACAAATAAAGGCTTCATTGTTATTATACTTAGCGGTGATAAATCATGTGAGGTATGAGCCCAGAACATAAAATATACATAGGTATAAATATCATCATCGTCATTCAGCCACAAGAAGTCCACTGCTGGACATCCTCCTCCATGGATTTCAAAAAGACCGTTTGGAAGCGGCCTGCATCCAGCGCCTTCCTGCCACTTGGATGAGGTCATCTGTCCATCTTGTGGCCGGTCGTCCTAAGCTGCGCTTGCTGATATGTGGTCTCCATTCGAGAACTTTTCAGCCCCATCGGCCATCAGTTCTGCGTGCTATGTGCCCCGCCCACTGCCACTTCAACTTACTAGCCCGCTGGGCTATGTCGACGACTTTCGTTCGTCTACGGATCTCATCATTTCTGATTCGATCTCCTAGAGAAATTCCGAGCATAGCCCGTTGCGTGGCCCTGAGCCTTCTTATGAGGCCCATAGTGAGAGAACATGTTTCAGTGCCATAAGTCATCACTGGTAACACACACTGATTGTATAATTTTGTCTTGAGCGATTGAGGTATATTAGACGAAAAGACTTTTCGTCAAACTTATTTCCCGAATGCTGCCCAGCCGAGTTGGATTCGATGATTGACCTCTTTCACGAAGTTGGACCGGCCTAGTAGGACTGTTTGTCCTAAGTAGACGTATTTGTCTACAACTTCGAGAGTCGACTCGAGGTAGATATAAATATACATAAATATAAATACACTATAGTATATTTTGGGTGGTTTGAAAGACTTAGCAAAATGAACGTGCCTGACAATAGCTATCGAATATGCTAGTTTGTTCATTTGAAAAACGCACTATTATAAACTATCTCGACACAAACTCGAATCTATTGGAATCATTAGTAACTATCCAGAGCGGTGCGTGCGTACCTCGGGTCCGTGGGTCATTGTTTTGTTAGACGGAGAGCCGGTACTAATTGTTCGCGCATTTTATTCAACAAAATTTCTCAACTCGAAACAAGATTTTCTCAAATATTTTTTTTTTTAATTTTTGCTTACGCTTAAAAGTAATGGTCTAATTAGATGACATTTTTAATTACTTATTTCATAACCACGGCTTTCAAACCACCTAGAAATCGGCCAGTATATACGGCTGCTTTCATACTCATAGGTGTTGAATGAAGGCAGAACTGTTCGTGATGTATTTATCCTTATCTATAGTTTAAAGACCGGAAGCTCACAGTCGAGTTAAATTGTCCTTTATCTTGATTTATGTGGCATTGTCCAGCGTCGGAGGCCAATTACGGGTACGTTGGAGCAATTAAATACTATTGTGTGGGCAAAGTGACATCACAATAGTATAGATAATACTTAGCCAGTTAACACTGGCTTGATTGTACCTACAAAGAATTGTTTATAAATACCCAGAGATATAATATTAAAGCGCCCATCAACAAATCAATCACCCGTACTCGACCAGCGCTGGACATAGGCTTCCCCCAAGGCATGCCACTTCCTTCCGCCCTCGGCCATCGTCATCCAGCCACTGCCAGCAATCAGCCTCAGATCGTCGGTCCAGCGAGCGGTGGGCGTTCTACGCTGCCTTTGCCTGTTCGTGATCTCTCCACTCGAGAACTTTGCACCCCGTCGACCATCGTTTCTTCGGCATATGTGACCAGCCCTCTGCCACTTCAGCTTGCTAATCTTATAGGCTTCGTCAGTCACCTCAGTTCTAAAGCGCCTACGGTCATGATAATCATTCAGATGGTGCTAAAATTACGGTTCGCATCTTTTCAAACGACCTACTAGGTGTGCCGCTTTCTAATCGACTTAAAAGAAAGGAGACGTGTTCAGTTTGCGACTAGACCGTTGTAGAAATGTTTGAGGTTCCACGAACAATTTATGTGGTAGGCTCCACCTAAATTTTTCCTCGCATTCATCATAAGGGTTTTGTGTTGAAGCGATATTACACGGTTAAATTTCGGTGCAATATTGCTTTCGGTTTCATTGCTTTAATCGTATTGAGACGTCAAGCTATTTTACACGGTTCAATTTTGATTTCAATTTAATTGCTTCAATGCCATTGAAACGTCTACATACATTGCAATGCCATTGCGCAATTTCATTGAAAGCTAAATCTCGGCTAACGCTTTCAATGAGATTGACCCTACAATACATTGCAATGAAAGCAGTTTTCAGTATTCAATGTTTTCCAATGACATTACTTCAATGTGATTCAACCGTGTAAATAGGTAAAGTCGTTTAATGACCAATGTTCAATGTTATTATTATTTTTATAAATATTGATAAAAATGTTTAAGTATTGGACGCAAACAGTTTACCATGTTTACCTCATCATCATCATCATCATCGGCCATTTGACGCACACTGCAGGATATGGGCCTCCGTCATGGTTTTCATAACCATGAGGGGTTTTTCCATAATCGACACGCTTGGCAGGCGAGTTGGCGATCGCAGTATGTGGTTGGAATCTCAGAAAGACGAAAGTTTAGGTATATTCTTATTACACTCCTAGAGTCGTATGTAATAGGTCCATGATTCAAACACCTCGCAATATGGAGAATCTGATGGTGGCAGATATAGATATTTACGACGGATAGTGCATACACTGTCTGGTTTTTCATAACCTGGTTATTTGTAACCGTCATTGTGGTAAGACCACGGTTTAATGACTTTACAGCTTGTGGTCATTTTACAGATTTATTATGTATATATTTAAAAAAATAGGTCCATGGTTTGAATAAATTCGCCGGTTCATACGGTGCGGGGGGCGCTGTAAGAAATGTTATTTTTTGTATTTCTCTTAATTATTTTACTAATAGGTATGCATTACACAAATAAACTGGGTAATGTAATATCAATTAAAATTAGTATACCATTTATTTAGGGGTGATAAATGAAATGAATTGACGGTGAAATTATCTTAGATTACAATTCTGCTTTAAGGAGTCACCGCACTGATTATCCAGTACAATTTCGCTATTGTCACGTGTTAGATAAGTTAGCAAATCACAATCGAATGAGGCTCGGTCAGAATTTTGAAGCAATCAGTTTGTTCCGATTTTAGATAAGGTCTGTAGAGCCTATTCCGATACAAAACTTTTTAAGTTATGATTTTCTTTGTCAGTACCTCCTTTGTCAATGCGTCCGGAACAGGCGTACGGTACAAGAACCGGAAGTACTTAAAAAAGCGGGGTGCGTAATTTTTCGAGGTTTTATTTTGTTTATGGCAAAAAAGCGGTTTGTATTGCATAGTATCAGTTTTTTTGTGATTGTGACGCTCTGTAGTGATTATTTACAATAGTATAAAATAAATATAAACTGTAGTATAAAATAACTTTAATAGCAAAAATATTTTTTAGTCGAATTGGATCCTTGAGTCGCAGGCACTGAGATTGGCGTCCCTATTACTAAAATCAATTTCTTCCAGGTAACCATGGACGGAGACAAAGAACTATATACGGGTAGTCGATGGAATAAAAATATGTAATAAAAATACGCGGTTATGTGGGTACTAAAATTACATAATTGACTAAAGTCAATTTGTCGCAGTCAAATTATTAAAATAGATATGCAATACATACGACCGTCGTATTGCATATCTATTTTAGGTACAATAAAAGTAATAAATAAAGCTTCTTTTGCTTCGCAAACGGGTAAATATCAGAGCAGCTAAGGATTTGATCAAAGCGTTATTAGAGGTTTTATACACGAGAAAAATTGCGATCGGTAATTTTCCATTAAAATTACAAAGTAATATTTTACATTTTCTACTGGATATTTTAAAATGAAGTGAAATAAAAAATCTTTATTGTACAGGGTTACAATAATGGTTAATTACTCCCAAATTAGGATTCCCTGTACTCTGGGTAGCCAGGTTACATCCAAATTAGTTTTACAATAATAATTCGAAACTTTGTTTATAAGTAGGTAACAGTTTTTATCTGAAGACTGCTCCGAACTAAGACTTGTGTTCACGCGAGAAGCGTGTGAACTCTATACATACCGTCGGCCCACAGTACAAATAAAGAGTCGGGCGGAGCAAAGATGAAGTGGAGGCAAGGGGCCGTCACCCCACCTGCCGCACCCAACGAATGTGTTGTGATCTGCCTTATTACTTCAAAAATATTGTAAAAACATTAATTAAAAGCAATTGTTAAATTGACCCAGGCGGACATACTTCGACCAAATAGGGGATGTATTAGCAAAGGGCAAGATAAAAAGTACCGGCGTGCGTGCATGCAACGACTAATGAATGTCGATGAAGCGAAAGAGATCTGTCAGGATCGTGACAAGTGGCAGTCCCTGGTCTCTGCCTACCCTCTGGGTTAAATCGAACCAGCCTGCCTTCATTGTATGGGCTAGCCCGTCCAACTTGATTTTATAAATTTTAAATTGTGGTAGGTATAATCTATTACAGTTTATTGAACTAAAGGTCATTTGAGTCTAGGACGATGGGTCTACGGAGGTCAACAGGGTGAGGAACTATCATCTTAATTTGAACCGAATGCCCTGTGCTATTTATGTACGTTCAGATAGTGATTGCTTGTAGGGCATCGCACTATGTGAACTTGGACAAATATCTCTACTAGTAGAGCAAGGCTCTTCACCTCATAGAACATAAATTAAGTTATTGATAAAGCAAACTCATATTTTATAATATAACTAGCTGACCCGGCAAACGTTGTTTTACCATATCAATTAGCCTGCGACCTATTCTGAGACCTACCAAACATACAAGAAAAAAAATCATATAAAAATAGGCGAAGTCGTTTCGGAGGAGTTCGATAACAAACACTGTGACATAAGATTTTTAAATATAAGATTATATTATTCTATCTTAACACGCCGCGCGCCGTTTTCCGCCGGCACAGCTTATCGCTTGCTCAAACTCACTCCAAGTGGAATAGAATACTCAATGTAATAGTGATTTGCAAGAACTTGGTGATTTGTCGTTTAAATCTGTTTGCGAAATATTGAAAGACGCAGCATAGGACGCCCATCCGCTCACTGGAACGACAATTTAAGGTGAATTGCTGGCAGCAGCGGCTGGATGGGGATGGCCAGAATGATATGGCGTGCTTTGGGGAGGCTTATGCCCAACATGAATATTCAGGCTAGAAAGATAATATTAGATTAGACTGAGCTAACTAAACATAATAGGGGTTAAAGTATGAAATTGCCGTTTTATTGCAATAGGTTCTTTGAATTGACATATAATCTTCATGGTTTGAGGTTTTCGAATGAAACTTTTTTCAAATGGTTTCTATGATGTTCTTTTTTTAAAAAATGTGAAACATTTGAATATCGACTTTCAATTGTTTTTGTTAATCAATTTAGACAAGAAAGATGGATACTGCGGAAATTCGAGTAATTTTTACATCTATGGTCCTGTTTTATTTATTCGTTTTGTCTGTTGTGTATTTAGTTTTCTTTCTGTTGTTGTGCATATTATGTTACTTATCTGCTTATTTTGTTTCTATGATGTATTTTGCTGGTATAATAAGTGTCTTTCTTCTTCTTCTTTTTCTTAGTACTAAGAAAATAAACATCCGGTCACTGAGTTCCGAAACGCAAAGATTTGACCCCCCATTTGTCTGGTGCAAAAAAAAAATCAAAACTAAAAAAAATTATTTTAACAAATAAAAAACAATATTAAATTATTTTTCATATTTTATCCAAATATAAATTAAGTGTGATTATTTGTGGTGTTACAGTATCAATCTGATTATGTTTCGGAACGCAACTATCAGTATTTTCTTATGTTAGCATTGTTATGTTGGTTACTGATTTTGTTAATGATTCTGGAATTCTAGATTGTTTCTGGCTTTTTCTAATTCATTACGCTCGAATGCCCTTTTAATGCTGCGTAAAATTCGATTACAATAATTACGGTAACGGGTGTAAGTAATTTTAATTTGCATTATCTGGATTTCGTTTTAAACGACTATGCATCTTGTCACGATTCCTAATGCCACGTAACAGTCCTTGAGAAATCCAAGGCTATATAATTCTTTGTACTCTGCTAACGGTAAATATCTTAGTATGTTTTGCTATAATCGAAGACACATTAAAGATAAAAAAGCCTGTGATTTTGTTGACGTCAGTACATTGTAACAGAGGTGTGCTATCAAGAGAGGACAAGTCACTTTCCAAGCCTTTGTAGTCTATTTGTTTAGGGGTGCGTGAAAAGTGGTTATTTTTGTGGTGCGACGGGATACAAACAAGGGTGGGGTAATGATCAGAAACCTGAATTTCAACAATAATAGTAGTAATAATCTGAGGAGCCTTGACTAATACATGATCAAGGCAGGCGTTAAGTCATGTTGGAGAGTTATAACCAGGCAACAGACCATGTAAGGCAACAAGATTTAGGTACTTTTGTACTTGTGTTTTGTTGGCACACTATCGTGATCTGCTATGTTTATATAAATATCGCCAGCAACGATTATGGTATTGTATCCTTTCAGGTCACTGAGTACTGCGTCAAGACTATAGAAAAAATTGTCAAAATCTGTTGTGGTTTTATAACTTGGTGACCTATAAATTGATACAATAGCACAAGTGTTTCTGATTGTGCAAACAAGGCAGTTACCAGCCTTAAAATGAGGCTCTCTAGGGCATCGTTTTAGTTATACTACGATGGATAGTATAGCCGAGAGAGTAGGTATGGGCTTAATCACCACGCGTGCCCACCGCGGATTGGCAATTTTAAGCGCTGAGGTATGTGAACAACTCAGACACTTATATTTTGCTCCACAGAAAAATAGAACCCTATTTTTAACCGCGAACGTGTGTGTGTGTGTGGTGTGTGTGTGTGTGTGGTGTGTGTGTGTATGTGTGTGTGTGTGTGTGTGTGTGTGTGTGTGTGTGTGTGTGTGTGTGTGTGTGTGTGGGCGCGTGCGTGCGTGCGTGCGTGCTTGCGTGCGTGTGTGTGTGTCTGTGTGTGTGTATGTGTGTGTGTGTGTCTGTGTATGTGTGTGTGTGTGTGTGCTTGTATGCACAGGTGAGTGTGAAAGAGTGAATTGTTAATCAGTACCTGTGTTAATATTATTTTACTTGCTGTATTAGTTTGTCTCGTTGTAATTTAAGCTACGAGTATCTAAACATTCTATTACGCATTTCTTACATTCATAATAAGTTTTAAACTTTATTTTTATGGTACATGTTAAAGAGAATTTGTATAGGCCTGGCAACTCACCGGTCTCCGCACCTTAACTCTAGCGCGATCGCGCTCGCTGCTCTGCGTCAGTCCTTGTTGGGCGTTTTCCAGGCACCACAAATTATTCTTTAACGTCCATAGGGCATAATGAAGCTCGTTGGCACATTTAAGATCTTCGACCTTGAAATGATTACGTGTAAATCACGAAACAACACATAGAGCGCAACTCCTCTCACGTTTTTATTTTCACCAATGTGAAGAGTGTGCCACGTCACCGATAGAGGCGCGACGATCACCCGGAAGGCACCAGTGCGAGGCGAGTATTTAGATTGGATCACGGATCGTCACCAGAACAAAAAACTTTTATCGAAAATACGCGAACCATTCCAGAATGTGTTGTTTGTAAGAAAACAAATAAAAATAGAATTTAAAACTCGTAGTACAGTACGAAACAGTACATTACAGTATTCCCTCTTTATATCCATTCTTATAGGTATCATTTATACAGAGCCTAGAGGAAAATCCTTCCTACTTCCGTGACTACTACAATACTGTAGTAGCTATAACATATTCCTTTTAGATGAAAATAGAATTACCTAGCAGCAACTTATCCACAGAATATACATCATCATCATCATCATCATCATCATCATCAGCCATTTGACGCCCACTGCAGGACATAGGCCTCCCTCATGGTTTTCCTAACCATGAAGGGTTTTTCCATAATCGCCACGCTTGGCAGGCGGGTTGGCGGAATAAACATGTTCAATACATATGCAGCCTAGTCAGCCGAGGTTTTCCACAGGATGCTCTCCTTCAAATTTAGTGAGTGGTATTGATACTGCAAACACGTTGTATGTTCGCCCATAACAAGGAAGCCTTTTTAGGGTTCCGTACCCAAAGAGAAGGGACCCTATTACTGCGACTCCACTGTCCGTCTGTCTGTCACCAGGCTGTATCATGAACCGCGGTAGCTAGACAGTTTCACAGATGATCTGATATCTGTTGCCGCTATAACAACAAATATTAAAAACAGAATAAAATATATATTTAAGGGGGGCTCCCATACAAAAATGTATATTAATAATGTTAATTGTAATGTTGTATAGATAATGGTACGAAACCCTTCGTGCGCCCGTCCGACTCGCACCTAGTCGGTTTTTTTAGTACCTTGGTACTTTGCCGAAGCCCAGCAAAGTTAATTGCTTTGCTCTTTGCATTACTACGATTTCTGAGACACTATTTTCGTTCTGTTTCTTTCCGATAATTAGCCCTGAAGACAACAGCTGATTAATCTTAATATTTTTTCGATAAAAAAATCCTTAAGTTTACTAAGGAAGGTGTACGCATGTAAAGCTGGCACTACACTTGACTACTACAGGTTTAACAAAAATCAATGTTAATGATTCGTCAGAATACCCAGCAAAGGATGGTTAATATTTGCCAAATGCGCAAATACGTGCGGGCATGTACCTACGACTTGGTTTTCTAAGTTATGTATATTTGTGAAGTTATAGTAGCAATAGCACTCGCTCACGGTGAAGGAAAACATCGTGAGGAAACCTGAGTGTCTGAGCTATTCATAGCTCAGCGCTTGAAATCGCCAATCCGCGGTGGGCACGCGTGGTGATTAAGCCCATACTCTCTCTCTCTCAGAGAAGGCCTGTGCCCGACAGTGGGACGTATATAAGCTGCTTATGATGACGCAAATACGACTGGCCAGTGTGGTGCCGGCTTAAGCTTAAGTGGTATCGATTGTAATGCCAGTGGTGTAACTAACTCCTTTGAGCCGTACCCAAACGGTGCCACACGGGACCCTATTACTAAGACTTCATTGTCCGTCTGTCTGTCAGACAGACAGACAGACATGTCAGCAGGCTGTATCTTATGAACTGTGATAGCTAGGCAGTGAAATTTTCACAAATGATGTATTTCTGTTGCCGCTATAAAACAGAATAAAATTAATATTTAAGGGGGGCTCCCGTACAACAAACGTGATTTTTTTGCCGTTTTTTGCTCGGTATTAATAACGGTAGACGCTTGAAATATTCAAATGTTGTGTAGATAACGATACGGAACCCTTCGTGCGCGATTCCGACTCGCACTTGGCCAGTTTTTAAGTTAAGTAAGATTTATGACTTTTATTTGGCTGATTATGTCTTCATTTGTAATACTCCATGACCAGTTTGATTGCCTTAAGAAGAAGCAGTTAAAAACGAGTCTTTTTACGAACCTATACTTTGATTAAGAAAAAGATTACATCAGAATGAGCCCTAATTCGACTAAGGATCACTTTTGAACAAAATTATATCAGTCCCAAAAATCGACCAATGTGCATTATTCAACATGTTTTCAAGCATTTTTAGTGGTTACTCCAAGTCGAACAGAAATTATTTAAATTCGAAATTGGTTGTTTTCAAAATAGTAGACAAAAACCAATTTATGATGCTTCGAACTAAAAACTTTATAGTGAACTAGCTTATCGGAGTCCTCTGTTTTCATACATATTGTTAGTTTGTCTGGCTCACCAGAAGCCCTTTTGCAGTTCTGACTACGTTAGTCGCTTTCTATTAGTCTCGTCGGTTGCAAAAAAAAAACTCTGGACACTAAGAATAAAGTTTGTTTTTGCAAAAGAGGGTTTGCCGTTTGGTTAGGATTTCGTCCAAAAGTAGTCGCTTTGCTTCGGTCGAATATAATACCTAAAATAGATATGCAGTACGGCGGACTTAAAGTCAATTATGTACTTTTTCAACACGTAACAATATTTCCTTATTCCACCGACTACCCGTCTAGAGTTTCTTACTTGTCTCCGTCTATGGTTACCTGGAAGAAATAGGAAATTTTCTATTGATTTACCTCTCTCATGATCTCCGGATCGAAGACGTAGAGGACTGGTCTACTGCGAGAGCCCTTTGCCAGACGGACCAGGTCTCCATATCGGCTCCGGAGACCTTCCAGCAATCCAAGGCCCACCACGTGGTGGTAACTGCCTGCAATAATACATTAGGCCATTACATCTAAGCTTCGTGATTTACATAGAGGTTTATAGTTATGACCAATCGTTCCGGAGCATACCTCATGAAAAAGATTACCCTGGCGGGCGGTACAGCCGCGGAACGCTAGTGGGATCTTTTGGGTCGGATATGTCCCGGGGCGGTTTTTTTGATTAATTTACTATTTTAGTTTTATGATCCGTCTTTTTGTTCCACCACTCGTTCCAAGAAGTGATGGTCACTACATTCGGACCAGTAAAATAAGCCTTTTATTTGCTAAATTAACTTGACTACCCCCATTGTTGGTTCGGTTACTGGTGTTTTATAAATAATTTGGAACGGATTTGAACGTTGCGGTTGTTGATGTGGCGGGGATTGCCGTCACATTAACAGCTTGATATTTAGCTCACCAATTCTCGGAAGAACGTGCGCCGAATGTCTCAGCATAGGCAGCGCCAATGGGCCAGGTATATCCACGAAAGGCTTGGGGGCAGTTGTGACGTCACACTGGAGCAAAGGAGCGCGCCGCTGTGGCGAGGTTGAGGTCCGGGCCGTTGATGACGTAGAAACATGGCGGCGGGATGGGCGGGAGCTGTGGAAAGGATAGGACTTAATAATAACCAGTTTATAAGTCTGCTTTCCGATAGAGAGAGGGTGTGGTCTTAATCACCACGCGAACATACCACGGATTGGCGTGCGATTTTAAGCGCTGAGGCAAGTGAAAGCGCTGAGGCAAGTGAACATCCTATGATACTTAAGTTTCCTCACAATGCTTTCCTTCACAATTACCGAGCGGTATTGCTACCGCAAATTCTTGCTGCGCGACGGCATTGACCCCAGAACCTGTCGAATATGGGTCCAGCGTTCTAGCGTTGCGTTGTCGCTGCTCCAGCTCAAGTAAATATTATTATTATTATGGAGGGATAAAAAAGATAATAGTCTCGTCTGACCAAAATGGCCAGACGGACGCCCTCCGGCTGAGGAGTCCAAGCGGCCGGAGGTCAGGGTGACAACGAGAGAAAACGTCGGACTATCCGGGCTGTATCAAGCAGCACCGCCTTCTGCATGATACCCGAAAGCATGCCCACACGGAGTTACAACCGCCTCAGATGGTCAGCGAGACTGGTTGGAATTAACCCATTCGCAGATAGGACTATAGGAACGATTACGGTGGACACCACCCCCCACATATCGGTAACCTCGTGCGCCAGGTCCAGATCATCATCATCAACCCATTATGTCCCCACCGAGGGGCACGGGTCTCTTCCCTGAGGAAGGTATATGCCATACTCCACCACGGGGGCCAAGTCCGGATTGGTGGAGGTTTGTAGACTAGTGGCTCGTGTACTGTCAGAAGTTGTCAAGCCGCCCTAAGGCCTCTGACTTGGCTTAACGTCCAGATACTTGGTTATTATTACTATTATTTATTTATTTCAGAAAAAGCCCCTAAAGTGTTAGTAACAATTTGACTTATACCTATATATGTATTTTTTATGGAAGTTTGTGTTTATTAATTTTTTCCAAGTGAATTCCCTGGGAAATTAACTAATATGGCGGTTTTTATGTGGAGCATGCTGTCATGATCGCACAATTTAACATTTTTAGTGATGGTAAGAAAATTAGTAGGTATACTTTTGATGAATGTGGTCCAAGGGTTTGATGGATAATGATATTGGTATTGGTGACGATTTGTGTTTCCGCAACTCAACTGCTAATGAGCCTCGACTGCTAATGATTTCGGATATTCAAGGCATATTTTGCTTAAAATATCCTGTATTAAGTTTTTGGTTGAGAAAATTTGATTCCAAAATTTATAATTTTGGAAACAAATTTCTCTGTATTATATTACGGGCATTATATATATAAGTATTTCCTCAGACCACACTTATGAAAGTTTACTCATTCTGAGTACAATATTTAAAAATTTTAAACTCCAAGTAAGAACAGCCTTAAGTATGTGTACATTACATTAAATAAACTCACGCAAGTATACCGGAGGGGTGGGCAGTGACAAGGGTTTGCCACTTGCCACAATCCTGACAGACCTCTTTCGCTTCATCAACATTAATTAGTCGCCGCATGCACGCACACCAGACTATATTAACATTTTATGGTTAATATAGTCTGTTTCTATGTCTATTCTAACGCGTAACATCCGCGTCCGACATCAGTATTTTAACACATTGCGCACTAATATAAAATTGAGCTTCAAAGTAGGTGAAACCAACATAATATTAACATAAATTACCAATTTCGCTGATAGCATAATCACTTTTTAACTAACCATGCACCGGCGTCGTGATAGGCACCGCGCACATGCGTGCCACCAACGGGTTTCGACTTTTTCTTCTTAACTTTTTCAACAACATACCTGCTCTGGTATGTTAGCTACAAAAATAAACCGTAGGTTCAAAGTGAAAAGGCTGCATTCGCTTGGGTCAAAGTGGGCGCTTAAAGCTATAATTGAGTGGTCTGGTTACCACTGCGTCATAAGAATGTCGTCTCGTGAGTTTTATGCAAACTGCGCACTGGCTGAGCCGGCATAATTGGACACTATTCCGACTTCAAACCTCTCCCTCTTATACGTCCTTGTGTGGAATCAATACGGTTTAAAAAAGTCCGTACATTATCGTGGATTCTGCTTGAAGTTCAGATTCAAGGTCGAACAGCAAGCAATTACGTACGGGTATCGAATTGCATTGTTAAGACAGCGAGACTACCAGCAAGTACAAGGCACGATGTTACATAATAAGTGACTTATTAATTTAAAATAATAACTTCCACACAACTCAATCACTTGTTCTCGGCCCAAACTAGGATACCCTGTGCTATTTTAACCAGGTAACTGCCTAATTGTTGGGTGTCACAAAAAAAAATCAGAAAGTTCGTTACTGTGCCGTTTAAATAATAGAACCCGAAAGATATTTCTCCAGTATCGATAAATTAAGAAGCAGAAGTTTAAAATCTTATTATTATTTATTCAATTAAAATTTGAAGGAATTATTCATCATCATCAACCCATTATGTCCCCACCGAGGGGCACGGGTCTCTTCCCTGAGGAAGGTATAGGCCATACTCCACCACGGGGGCCAAGTCCGGATTGGTGGAGGCTTGTAGACTAGTGGCTCGTCTACTGTCAGAAGTTGTCAAGCCGCCCTAAGGCCTCTGACTTGGCTTAACGACTGCCATCTATCGACGGCAGCCGGCACCAACAGCTTAACGTGCCTTGCGAAGCACGGAACCGCTCGGAAAAATGCCACTAGCGTTAGGCATAGACGGCGACCCATCCATGAACTGAACGCGCCCTGTGTTGCTTAACCTTCGTGATCGTTTAAGATCACTCAGGCAGCCGGGGCTACGAGCGATTTACGAAGGAATTATTAAATATTATAAATTAAATAAGAATTGGTAATCGAACCTGGGTCTCGCGCTTCCGAGTCCAATGTTCTACCCTCTAGGCTACCACGGCTTCTCTTATTTGCAAACCTGTGGTAGACCTGTTTGCAAAACCGTGTGATGCACCTTTCTCTTCTGCAGTTTGAAAGTTTCGACATGGAAATGGAACCCACTTAATTATTACTAGATCGAGAACGACTATAAATAATTCGAATGTTTTAATCTACATTGAATTGAATATTTTATACTTTATTGTACACAAGAAAGAAATATGTTACACATAAAACAAAGCAATAAGAACGGGTACATAGGCGGCACATAAATGTGTACCTTCACAAAAATAAATTCATGTAAGTTAAAGTTTCAAACAGACATGATGAGTAGTCAATATAAAGACAAAATTTGTCACCTGCTCACGAAAACAATATGTTTTTTTGAAACGAACGTGCAATAATTTACGACTTATTTGCCCAGAGTCAAGATCGGAAAATGCGAAACAATCGATCAAAATCGTGACTTTGAAGCCTATACGCGATTTTTTAAAGAAAGGAAAGAAAAGAAAGAAGGTATTTATTTAAATTGCCACAGAAATACAAAGTAAACACGAAGGTACACAAACAAAACACACGAACATCAAAAAAACAAAAATAAAAACAAAACAATCGTGAAGAGAACATCATTATTACATTATATTATATTATTTTTGCAATAGAGGCATTGAAGTCTACTTAAAATTCAATGATAGAGGTAAATGAAAGCAACACACATAATAAAGTAGCCGACCTACATTTCGTAACTCCTCCACTGTATGGGGTTGTCCGATTTAGCCCGCTCCGAACTGTCAAATACATACATATTTTGACACTTTGGAGTCGCCAAAATGGTTAACCCGATAGAGTGGATAGTGATATGTGATAGATAAGCGGGTATGAAATTCTTATATGTTCTTTTTTAGTTGCACAGCAATTTGAGCAAATTACTAATGTAAGCGAAAGAATGTAATGAAAAGTTCATGTACCCTACAAATAAAAGATAGTGTGAGTATGCAATGCATACTTCTAGATGCCAGATGAGTGTTGTTCATGTTATTGTTAGCAAATAGTTTTTTAACGAAATTAAAGACAATAAAGCCAGAGCCTCTAACTGTGAAATAAATAAGCCTTATTACTTGATAACATTTATTTGCAATGCTTTGGCCTGAGTACCAGGTACACTTACTTATTGACAAAATCTATTAATTTGTGGCGTGTAACTCAAAATTAAAAAATCTACATTACCTGGGCAAACATGTAAGTCTACTAAAATATTAATTATCTTATAATATTAAAGAACAAAAACTTACAGTAAATACTGACGAACTAAAACATTGGACCGCGTCATCTTAGTTTTGTTTACAAACACTGCAAAGTTAAAACAACTTTTTCAAAACTTATTCAGAATCCATTGCGCACCAAACTTTTTTTTGTAAAACACTGGCCACTAATGTTTAGTATTTATTTATTTAATATTTAAAAAAAGACAATGTTAAACTTTTTTCACTAAACAAGTACAACGCTAAAGATTAAAGAGGTTAGAAGCGGTATACGAGTGGTCGGTTGGAGCACACTCAGGCTAATATGGTTCGGTTACACTCAAGATCTCAACACATGTATCGCCAGCTCATTGGTCTAGTGTTGCGTAGCTCAGCATATCGATTGTAGTAACGTCGTTGCTTATGCCATCGCATCGCATTCCACTTTATTTATAGTGTCGCAATAAAAAACTTGCATTTATAAATTTACTTTGAATCATTAAGAAACGATGGAACTGTCATCGCCACCTTGTGACAAAAGTTCCCAAAATAAAATAGATTAAAAAAAAAATCATTAAGAACCCAGGAAACGATCTAATTTTATGAGCAACTAGCCGTGCCTGCGACTTCGTTCACGTTGGAACTGGAATTGAATAGAAAAATACCTTATTGCACTTAAAAAAAAATATTTTGTACAAAGGCGAGCTTAATACTACGTAGTATTTTCTTCCAGTTAACCTACCTTGATGTGGAGAGTTGATGGGGTAGTGCCAGAGAAAATTATGGGAGTAATACAAAAATAAATACATAGACTAGTTGATAAAGGTATATAAGATTGTTACAATTTAAAATGTGTAATAAAATGTGATATTATACTAAAAATAAACCGATTAATTGCGACCTACCTACAAATGATAAATATTACTTATATACATATAGCCTAATTCATATACATACGGGATATCTCTATTGAAGTCTAAAGTAATGCTCATGAACTTTAATCATCAACACGTCGACAGATGGAACCTGGTAGATGTTTAGAGGTAAACCATTCTACAGAAAAGCCGCTGTCCCAGTGAAGGAATACGAATAACCCACCATATTTCGCTCGGAGATACCAAGAAGATCGGAGATAATGGGGAGAAGAGAGGTCATATTTTAAAATGATAGGTATAAAGAAGTGTTACAATGTGAGCAATCCTGCAGAAACCGACGTTTAGCCAATTTAGCTCAGTACGAAATTTGGAAACGTGATCATAGTTAAGAAGGCCGTAGATGTATCGGGTATTGAGAAGGCGATCTAGTTCATTAAGAAGTTCTTCGGTGAGGTCGAGATAACACAAATTTGCAAAGTCAATGATTGGGAGTAGCAAAATGTTAACCAGCGCAACTGGCGGGGTACGGTAGGAACTACTGCATAGGTTTAAGTGAATATATGGATGCGAAGATCTTCCTACTGACCTCTGAAACATGCACCCACGAAAAGTTGACTTGTATATAAAGACCCAGGTTTTTTACTTCCCTGCAGGGGAATGCCTTTGTAACATACGGGTGGAATGCTATCCCTATCAATCCTTGACAGAAAAGTCTTACTACCCAGAAACATGACTTGCGTCTGCTCAGTCCATGCACTTATTGAAACAAGATCAGTGTTCATTTTCTGGACTGTTATGGGAAGAAGATCCTGATTGAATGGCAAATAGAGCTAGGGATCGTCTGCGTACAAGTGATAAGAACTGAAGTTGACTACTGGTAGAAGGGTATTGATGAAAACCCAAAAAAGTACGGACAGAGCACTCCTCTTGCGGAACACCAGAAGCGATGTCACACCTCTCTGAGAGGACGTCATCCGCACGAATGTGCTGCTGGCGACCGTAGAGATATGAGTGAAACCACACTTCAGCTGACTCCGATATGTTGATGAATTGAAGTATGGAAAGGAGAATTTCATAGTCAACCCAATGAAATGCACTACTGAAATTAAGCAGTATTTAAAAATGTATTTTGTGTCTCACATAAAATAGGTGTTATATACACCTGATAACTGAACATATGGCCGATGGGGCCGAAAAGTTCTCGAATGGAGACCACATATCGGCAAGCGTAGCGTAGGATGACCAGCCACAAGATGGACAGATGACCTCATCCAAGTGGCAGGAAGGCGCTGGATGCAGGCCGCTTCCAACCGGTCTTTTTGAAAATCCATGGAGGAGGTCTATGTCCAGCAGTGGACATCTCGTGGGTGAATGATGATGATGATCAGACACAAGAAAAGTAAAGGTTTTGCAAACCACAAAGAAAATGCAGGCGGAACTTTATTGTACCTACCGACAACGTTCTTAGCAGTTTTTTTAAATTGGTATGGTTATCAAGTATTTGAGATGGAGAACCAGCAAGCGATTCCAAATATACCTAATGCCCATTATAGGTCAGAAGGACCGACAGATAGACGTGTCGCCGCCCCAAAATATAATAGTAAAAAGAAATAGGTAATACTATAAATAGGCAACAGCCGCATAAAATGTCGATATGTAAACAAATGCACGCGCGAATTGAGGCATCTCTAGAGAAGGGACTTTGCCCCTCGGGGACCGGCCGGCTTCCGATCTCTTTGTTAACGACCTACGATCCAGTCAAATCACTAGAATGACAGAGGCAGCAAATCGATGAATCGAACTGAGACGGTGACCTTGGGGAGGAGGAGCGCGGGGGGGGGGGGGGGGGGGTTAAAAAAACATAACATAAACTCACGCCCGTATTCCAGAGGGGTAGACAGAGACCAGGGACTGCCACTTGCCACAATCCTGACAGATCATTAGTCCTCAACATATAAGTTGTTGCATGCACGCACGTCGGTTTCGGGTACTTTTGGGTTTCGGGTACGGGGGTTTAAATTAAGTTATATCACAATAACTTGGTTCCCCGTCCACATACATACGAAAATTTGATGCTATACTTTTTTTTGCTTTTTTACGATGTACAATTTAGATCCTTTACATTTTTCACTTGAGATTTCACTTTATAAATCATAATTTAAGACTTGTCTTGAGACCGCCCCATAAGCCTAACCTGAGAGCTGTTTTGGTGGAAGCGTTTTTATAAATAAGACAGGAAGACAACAATGTGTTTAAAATATGTATCTGCAATTTTTTTATCTAGCAAAGTCTCAGACTATATTTATAAAAAGGATACAGTTTTTTTCCATCACTTCAATACCTAAAGTATTAGATTGTAATGATGACGCTGACGGTGCGAGTCACGCGTTTTGCGGCGCTAAAATGTCAGAATTTAAAGTACTACACAGACTGTTAATGTACTGTAAAGATGCAACTTTTGACATCTAAAACGCACGGCTTGCGTCGTCACTTATGCAGACAAAGGTTTCCACTGGCAGCATTAGCACGCAGCATTATTCCCCAGAGCTGCGCAGCGTCTCATAAAACTACAAATTTTATAATTAAATTTCTATGTACTTTACTTAATAATTGCTAAATAAGTAAATTATAGTACATATTTACAGGAAAAAAGAGAACCGTAGCTCAAATCAAGATTTATAAACTTGTCAATAGTTACATCATACCATTGCTACAAAATTATGTCCTGCATTAATCATTACAAATATTAGGAATCTTAAAATTTCAGTTAATTAGAATAAAACATAACAGTAAAAAACATAAGGGCTTTTTAGGACGATAACTTCGTAAATCAAGATGCCAATAAAAAACGAAATGTCAAAATTTCATGTGAAAAAATCGAACTGTATGGTGAAAAGCTCAAGAAAGATCTTTCCCACAAATCTTCATTAATTCTTTCTTAACAATTATAACAATCATCATCATCAACCCATTATGTCCCCACCGAGGGGCACGGGTCTCTTCCCTGAGGAAGTTATAGGCCATACTCCACCACGGGGGCCAAGTCCGGATTGGTGGAGGCTTGTAGACTAGTGGCTCGTCTACTGTCAGAAGTTGTCAAGCCGCCCTAAGGCCTCTGACTTGGCTTAACGACTGCCATCTATCGACGACAGTATTATAACAATACGATGTACATAATACTTACACTGCGTTGAAGTGGCAGTGGGCGTTGCACATAGCTCGGAGAACTGATGGCCGTTGGGGCGATAAAGTTCTGACCTGGCGACCGCGGACCGGACGACGCAGCGTGGGAAGGCCCCCCCACCAGATGGTCTGACGACCTGGTTACGGTGGCGGGGAGTCGCTGGATGCGGGCGGCACAAGACCGGGAAGCTTGGAAAACCATGAGCGAGGTATATGTCCTGCAGTGGGCGTGAAATGGCTGATGATGATGGTGATGATGATGTACATTGCGTAGCCTGCCTTTCTACTTAGTTTTATGAAGTAGGTCTCTGTAATCCAAGCCAAGGTTCCTCAGACGAAGCCCTTCTGTTTCTACTTTAAATATACTCCTCGTAATAAACGAGTGAACGTGTATTGAATTAATCAAAACGCAATTCGAGACCTTGCAGATTATAATATTGACTAGTAATATTGGCGAATTAAGGAGATCACAAACGGTTAGTAAAGCGGTCCGACAAACTGTACTTGCGCATTTAGACGCGTTGTCTTTTTTATCACTTGACTGTTTATAAACAAAGGCTTGGATCTTTAAAGTGTTACCATTCTATAAATAGCGTATTTGGCAATTGCGTTTTGCGTGTTATGTACTTGGTAATTTTTTTGATGTGCTCTATCTTTTGGTGGAAATATTTGTAACAACATACCTATTAGTCGTGTTTGAGTTGTTTTGTTCACTTACGCTGTCCGTCCGTCCGTCCGTCTGTCACCAGGCTGTATCTCATGAACCGTGATAGTTAGACAGCTGAAATTTTCACAGATGATGTATTTCTGTTGCCGCTATAACAAAACATACTAAAAATAGAATAAAATAAATATTTAAGGGGGGGGGCTCCCATACGTGATTTTTTTGCCTTTTTTTTGCACGATATTAATAACGGCAACCGGTAGACGCTTGAAATAATATTCAAATGCTGTATAGATAATGGCACGGACCCTTTCGTGCGCGAGTCCGACTCGCACTTGGCCGGTTTTTAAGTCCAAGTAGCTAATTGCAAGAGTACGTTCTTGGCATTCCTTTTCGCTCACACATTTACAAATACCACAGGATGACTTCAAATTGGTTCACCGTGTTTCCGTCGCCAACAAGGAACCCTTATAGTTTCCCCTGGTCCGTCTGGTAGGCTTGGGCTCAGAGAGGTCTCACCCTCAAACCTCAATCATCATACTTCACTCTTTTGTGTCCATCGACAACTCATTCTAACGCGGATATTTGTTCAAATTGTCTGAAGGACATTACATAATGTATAATACCGGATTAAGGACTGTTTTTTTACGTAATCCAGACTGTGCTTGTAAGGAAAATCCACTGTCTTAGGCCCAGTGGCTTATTAGATTCTATTAGACGAGGGACTCAAGGCGAGACCTGATTTATGAATAAAGCTGCTGCTGAGGTGTTAAGATAAAGGGTCTATTTGGGTCAGTTGTAATAATAATAGCGGTGGTAGCCTAGTGGGTAGAACATCGGACTCGGAAGCGAGAGACCCAGGTTCGATCCCCAGTGCGGGCATGTACCTATGATTTGGTTTTCTAAGTTATGTATATTTGTGAATTTGTGAAACTTCACAATAGTAGCAATACCACTCGCTAACGGTGAAGGAAAACATCGTGAGAAAACCTGAGTGTCTGAGCTATACCCATACCTCAGCGCTTGAAATCGCCAATCCGCGGTGGGCACGCGTGGTGATTAAGCCCATACTCTCTCCCTGAGAGAAGGCCTGTGCCCTACAGTGGGACGTATATAGGCTGCTTATGTATGTAATAATAATAGAATAATAATGAATTCCACACAAAACAATCACTTGTCCTAGTTTTAAGAAACTCTATCTACTTACTTTGCCCTCGCTTTATATTTTTGAGATAGCAGTCTTTGTAAAGACGAATCCTAAATATTTTGTTGCAATCTCCACAATACGTGACAAATGTCTTCGCACGCAACATCGCCACGGGCTGCTTTTACCACGATGCAGGACCGCATTGATGAGAAAAGGTGTTTTATTTATGGCTCCAATGATATATTATAAGGTGCCAAATGATATTAAGGACATGCATTTAAATTTATTCAAAAGCAGTTTATTTAAGTTACTGATTGATAAATGTTACTACTGAATTATTGAATTTTTAGAGGATAAAACAATTTAAGGTCTACCTTAATTTTAAATTTGACATTTTACAACAATTTTATAATTTGAATTTGATATACAAATACATAATTATTGCATGCTTGCATGAATATTCATACGCCCAGACGGGCAGCACTGAAACTCTGTATATGAAGATCTATTTTATTTACCTATGTATATGAATAAACGATACTTTACTTTACTTCATACCCAGTACATGGGTATGTACTGGGTGTGAAGTAAAGTGAGGTATCGTAACCAGGCAAGGACATAACAAACATGGAAATACACCCAGACTGAGGCCAATTGGCCAAACGACCTCCAGCGTGGTAATCAGACGTGACATCGCTGCACCAACGAGGCAGTCGAATTAGTACGGTAATTATGGTTTCATTGACACTATTGGCAGTCTAGTAACCAATTGCATTTCAATGGTATAAACCGTGCAACTTAACTCGGCGCCTCGCGCTGTTCGATCTTCTCCACGAGAAATGCCTATTTAATTTGCGCGGGTTATACCATTGGAATGACATTGTGCTTCTGTTGCTCAGTAGACTACCAAACAGAGGCAAATAACCGCAATTGTCGTGTTTACATCATTCTATAAAAAAACGATGCGTGTACTAGGGGGCGCTACTACGTAAGTCCTCCAATGTATGTGTAGTTGTCCGATTTGGCCTACTTCGAAATGTCAAATTGATTCATCATCATCATCATGATTCAGCCACAAAAAGTCCACTGCTGGACATAGGCCTCCTCCATTGATTTCCAAAAAGACCGGTTGGAAGCGGCCTGCATTCAGCGCCTTCCTGCCACTTGGATGAGGTCTATTGATACATATTTTGATAATTTGGAATCGTCAAAACGGTTAATAAAATAAAGTGCATAGAAGGGCAGGGCTAGATCCCTAGCCCAGTGGTGCTACTGTGGCGGCATCATGGGAGATTACCAACGCCACAGCTGCCGCAAGACGGATTAGCGCGCATGTACGATTGCGCGCGCATCCTGCCGGCCATCGCTATGGCAATAACATTTCCGTCAGAGTAGAGCTCATAGTGGTTATATTCTCTTTGGTAGAGCTCGCTAACGAATGCGCCGCTTCAAAGCACATAATAATTTCGCACAGATTTACGCACTCTTGTAAATATTATAAATACATTAGAGCTAGGTTTGAATTGAAACACGCACGCACGTGGGCGTCAAATGGCTGACGATGATGATGATGTTGTAAATACCGCATCAAGTCGTTTATGTAAATACCATACTCAACCTACACATCTACACCACTGCGTAACTTCTTCACTACACAGAATTCGTCCGATTTCATATTTAAACTACTCCGAACAGTCTTATATACGCATACATACAGAATATTTTGACATTTCAGATCCCAATGCTGTGGACAGTTACGTAAAAGATGGGCAGGTCAGTAGGTATTTGGACAATTCACTTGATCGAAGAGGCTTCTGTCTCGTAATGTAACCAAACATCGTCCACTTATAGCTCGTCCAAATGCAAACAATTTTCATAATGGATTCGCTGCCAAATCCGGCCCTCAGTGCCCTTAACTCCGAGAGGCTCAGCTAGACGGATCCATATCGTTCAAATAAAAATGTAGAAGAACCACTATGTAGGCTCGTGCATACAATATTGAAACATGTTGAGTTATCCTTTTTTAGGGTCCGTACCCAAAGGGTCTAAGACACCGTGGTCGTGGGTTCTGGGACCGCCATACATTAGTGCAATTCTCCTCAGTCTGGGTGTATTTCCACGTTTGTGATGACCTTGCCTGGTTACCATAGCTTAGGTATCCTATTTTGGGACTGGGACACGTGATTATTTTGTCTGGAAATCCATCCAGAATGAGGCGGTCCCCAGTGGGAATCGAACCCACGACCTCTAATTTGGTAGCTAAGCGCCTTAACGGCTAGACCAACGAGGCAGTCGAATGAAGAAGTACGTGAGATCTTTAGATGTTCAGGGTCAAGTGGCCCTTCTATGTATCGTCATGTTGTCATCTAAATCTACCGTTAACACGAGAACGCTCTCATCATTATACGAAGCGAGGTTTAACTTCGTCTATATTTTTAACGGGATTAGAGATGTCACACAGACAAATAGAGTCTTGGGTTCAAGATATCGGTTGATTAAAAAAACTGGCCAAGTACGAGTCGGACTCGCGCACCGAGGGTTCCGTACAAATTTGTAGGCAGGTACTACATAATATAGCGAAGCGTATGAAGCGTTGGTAGCCTAGTGGGTAGAACATCGGACTTGGAAGCGAGAGACCCAGGTTCGATCCCCAGGCATGTACCTATGACTTGGTTTTCTAAATTATGTACATTTGTGAAGTTATAGTAGCAATACCACTCGCTAACGGTGAAGGAAAAACATCGTGAGTGTCTGAGCTATTCACATACCTCAGCGCTTGAAATCGCCAATTCGCGGTGGGCACGCGTGGTGATTAAGCCCATACCTACTCTCTCCCTGAGAGAAGGCCTGGACCCTACAGTGGGACGTTTATAGGCTGCTTATGTGAATTGTTAAATTGAATTAAATTAGGGATAAATAGTTCAGGTATCAAGTCTCGCAGTTTTTTCCGAGCTTTTTCCGAACTTCAAGGACAATTTTTTTATGATTTAATTAGAAATTTACGGTTTATTAAGATATTTCGTAGCAAAAAATACACGTGCTTTTCGGAAGGGAAGGGGCAAGTCAGAAGGTTTGACGTTCTCTAATGAAATATTTTGTAATACATAAAAAAATAGAATTTGAAAAGATTTTTTTTGCTATGAGCCTGTATTCGTCCCACTGCAGGGCACAGGCCGTCTCTTAAAGTGAGAGGATGGGCTTAATCACCACGCGTGCCCACCGCGGATTGGCAGTTTCAAGCGCTGAGGTATGTAAACACCTCCGACACTTCGGTTTAGCGAGTAAAAAAAAATTCAATTCGAATTATTTTTTAAGTGCCTTTGAGTGGGTCCCTATCTATTCCGTGAACTGCAGCACCGAGTTTTCTAACGGTAGAGTTTGATCGATGGCATCATTCATTCGGTGATTTATCGAGTGTCACGATTGTACCTACTTATTTAGGGGCCGGACTTTTTGAGAATTGATGATTGTATTCTTACTTAGTGGCATCGATAGAAGTGGGTTCGACAGACGCAAAAGTCCTTAAAAGAAAACAAAATTCTCTCCCAAAACACGAGTCTTAAC